>OY787637.1:7983263-17983263 GCA_963678965.1 Cruciata laevipes | reverse complement strand
AAAAAGTGCTAATTAATCATCTTCAACTTATTAATATGTTGCTGTTTCTGCAGAGAAAAGTAATCAAAACCAAGAGTGTTGAGTACATGCCATTTCTCCTGTCATTTTTCCTCACTCTCAGCGCAGTGATGTGGTTCTTCTACGGTCTGCTGCTCAAGGACTGGAATATTGCAGTAAGTTATTAAAATTTAGACTTTATTTAGAAAATATTCAATATGCAAATTGTTATAAGATTTGTGTCTACTGTTCAGGTTCCGAATGTGCTTGGTTTCGCGTTTGGGCTTATTCAGATGGGGCTGTATGTGAAGTACAGGAAGCCGAAAGCGGCTGTCGAACAGAAGCTCCCAGAGACTGTAAACCAGATGGTGGTGATGGAGGATCACAAGATTCCTGAGGAGCTGCAAGAACAGATTCTTGATGTTATCAGGCTCAGTGCAATTGTTTCTGCTGAGATTCTCCCTGTGCTTCCTGCTCAGATTGTTGTCTCAGCCAAGGAATTTGGAGATGCCAAGGTTATTGATGACAACAAGCTTGAGGCTATGCAGATCATAGAAATCACTGCAAACTGATTTATTCATCATGATCATGATGAAGATGTGGGTACTTTACTAAGTGCTTTAATTTATTGTATTGGTCATTTGGTATGTATAATTTTATTGATTCCCCAAGCACTCAGTGCTAATTGTATTAATGTTGTTCCTATTGCAATTGTATTAATTAATTTCTAGTTGTATTTCTTGTCAATTTCATACTAGTAAATAATTAGAAATGTCAATTGTTTTTTTTTTGCCTGTCAAACGACCTTAACCAAAAATGCGGAAATTATTGTTGTTCTTTTTTGTAATTTGTGGAGATGATCTAGTAAAACCTTCAAAATAATTCCAAAACTCACAATTTCTGCACCACCATTTTCATAGTAGGTGTGTTTCTTTAAGTGGACAGTGGATTTTGATTTTGACAAACCTCGAAATAGTAGAATCTGGAAATTCCGTGGGTATATTCAAATAAAAGTTGTTATACAGTCATTAACCCGTTTATGGATCGAGAATCTTTCTAGCCATTATCTAATTTGTTGTAAAAATGATCTAATCTTCCTACCGTACGTTATTAGTCAATCAATAACATATCAACTCCATAACAGCAGGAAAATGGCAATTCGTCTAGCTATATTATTTTTCCAACGATGTGAACGATGGAAGTTATACTTTTAAGCGGGATTGAGCTCGGATTCAGCAAAATTAGAGTAGTTTTGTTGGATGGGGGTGATGAATTTATCAGGGTGATATCCAAGAGTTAATGGAATAACATAGGCCCTTTTAGTATCACAACTTTATACGAGGAGCCTCCGTTTGTTAACAGAGGAATTGATGAGAGTTGCAGAAGTGTCTGTCATTGAAAATGCCCCGAGACTCATCTTTGGGAAGAAGTTGATCCTCTTATTGCAGTTTCGAATATAATTGTAAGTATATGAGATAAGATAGCAAGATACGGATAATAAATAAATTCTATTTAGACTAAAAAGAGTCTAGAAAATGTAGGAATTTCAATGCAAATACGTAAACATTAAAAGAATTTCTCTAATTTCCTAAGCCCCTTCTCCGATCTGTTTGCATTGCAATCCCATCCAGATATCGACCATTTGTGATAGTGGTGATTCATGCAGGTGGCTATCTCCGGAAAGTCGTGGAAGGTCAAGTTGATTTGATCAAATTAGTGATTTAGAAATCAAATGAGTTCTCCGCGATCAAATCGACGGGGATCCAATTGACGAGCTAATTCTAGAAGACGAGGCAGCACCAGAAGTTTCGATTGAAACACCGGCACAAGCTGTGACCCGTGAAGTTGGGTGCCAGTTCAGATTGTTGAAACAAATTTCACATGAGTTCCTTGAAAGAAAAATGAAAATTTTATAAGCTATTGGACCACTCAATTTACTTCCAATTGGTTTTAGATTGAAAGCCTAAGATGCCTTAATATATAGAAATATTTATATTGTATCAGAGCGTGGGTTAGGTTGAAGAGAATTGAAATGAGCTGGGCCGATGTGGGTCCCCCTTAATTGACCCGTGATGGGAATGCATGGAATGATTCCACGTTGGCACATGACGGGGTATGTTGAAATAAATCACACATTGGTTCCGTGAAACAAAAATGAAAATTTTATAAACTCTTGCCACCCCACTTATTACCCATTAGTTTTAAGTTGGAAGTCCAAGATACCTTGAAAAATAGAAAAATTTACACGCGTTTGTTAGGTTGATTCCGATTAAGTAAACATATACAAAAATAATATGGGGCCGGGAGAAACAAACTTTTAATGTTGGATCATTATTGGTCCCAGGTTTACTTTCTTTCGTTATCCATATATTTTTGCAATTAATATATATTTTTGATGGTGGAAGTCGCGAGCATCATGGTGCGGCTTCATGCAAATCTGGCACACCAACTAGTTACCGCTGGATAGGGCATCACAGACAGGGGTTGCTGAGCCAAAACTCCGAAATGTGTGGGATGCGAGATGCTGCAGATTTGGTGTGGTTTGCTGACTGGCGATTGGAGTAAAAGGCCGATGGGAAAACGGCATCGTATGACAACTGGAGAAGACCGAGAAGTTCGTTCGATGACACGGGAGACCGCATGCTGAGTGCAGTAAGGAAGGTGCCATATTCTGGACTAGGGTCAAACAGAATGTAGGAAACAAATTCGGAGTCGGAGAAGACGGTGTGGCACTTGGTAAGGGAGTCCTAGATCCCACGTTTCTTCTGAACATAATCGTAAATGGAGAGACTCATCTGAAGTTGTTGTCTTAGATGCTGATGTGACCAATATATACTCTATTTTTAGCACATTTGAGAGTTCTTTTAGGGTAGAATTTGGTGCAAACGGTTAAGAAAGAGTTATATATGCACTAACGTTTTATATAAAGCGTTAGTTGCACCAAATTGACGTCTGCTGCAAGTTGAATTTTGGAGCAATTTTTGAAGGGCAGTAAAAACCCCCTTATTCCCTCTTCTTGAAGAGGAGCTCCCAAACATCCAAAACCCATTTTTCCTTTGTTCTTCCTCTTTTATTCCACTTTTTTCTTATAGATTTGATGTTTACGTAATGTTGTATTAGGATGATTGTGATTGGTTAATTAAACCTTGGATTGCAATTGATGTAGACTTTCTATTCTTCATTTTGAGTTCTTGATGCATATTCAGAGGCGGACCTAGGGGGTGGCCCAGGGTGGCCTGGCCACCCCCAAAAAATTAAAAATTGCATTTTATACATTTGTAATTTTTAAATTATTAAAATTTAGTGCTATAATTTTAGGCCACCCTCAACTTTAAAAATTAAAAATTGGATTTTACATCCTATAATTTTACTTTAATTCTATTAAGGCCACCCTCAACTTTAATTTCAGGGTCCGCCCCTGTGCATATTGTTCATGGGTAATTTGATTTCCATTTGATAAATTGAGTTTGAATTTGTTGTTTGAAGCATGAAGCTTGGACTATCCTTGGGTAATTAATTGCTATCAATAATATGCTAGATGCAAATGTTATCTTTTTGCACTTGTCACAAAGTAGTAGAATTAAGGGTTGAGTTGGAATGCTATCATTTAATTTAACCCTTGAATGTTCTCAATGGTGTTATCTATGTATTTAATACGCTTTTGGATTGCATGGGTAAGTTTATTGGTCCTCTAATCGTGATGTCATTGGTGAATTGGTCTAAAACGCTACCGTTTAGGTCATTCACTAGTGAGGGTTATTTAGAATGCGATTGTTCTTTATAACTACATTAGTGAGGAGATTCCTAGAGCAATGTGTTGTAGAACAATAAATTAATAGTTGAAAGTTGAAAATCAATTGTTTTCCAAGGCCTTGCATAAGTTGCATTTGTAGTATTTGCATCTTAGTGTAGTTAATGGTAGTTTACTCTAGTTCACTTAGTTTCGTATTGTAATAACCAAATCCAAAACCACCTTGTTTACCTTATTTTCTATATAATACATACGAGCATCAACAATGGTAGTATGGTTAAGGAGCACTCGTTAAGTGCCACATCATTATTTTTGATAAAAACTAAATAAGAAGCAATGTCAACAATAATAAGAATTTTAAGGAGTACTTCTTATTTGAATTTGGAAGACAATAAATATGAGATTTGTGTTTTTTAATAGGTGATCTAGCACACAAAAAGAGGCAATCACTACCTAAATGAGGAGCAAGTCCTTATTAAGGAGTGGTCCTTAAAAATCAACTATGGTCATTTCCTAATAAGAAATGGTCCTTATTAAGAAAAGTGCATCTAAGGAGCACAATTGTGGATGCTCTAAGTAGCTATATAATCTTCGATAAAACGCATAAACAATCTCCTTCTCCTTGTGGTTCGACTCCTACTTCCACTATCTACTCTACAGTAGTTAGAAGTCGTAGGTGAATATAAATGTGTTTTGATTGAGTGGGATTCATATTTACGACGTGGGGAAATCGCTTGTCAGATGCATCTCCCGAGCTTAAGTGTGCGAGTGAAACAGCTACTCAAGACAAAGCCAACATTCACAGGTAGTGACAGCACGAGCAACATGAGTGAGCATCGGAGTGGTGAGGGTGGAGTGCAACTAAAGGAGAATAAGACGATCCTTGCGCTTCCATAGAACATTATCATGATTGGGTTCGCCGGATTCGCCAATGGAAGACACCGCCTTGGCCTTCGTCAGAGATGCAGCAGTGTCGGTCGGCATTAAGAAACTCATCAATTGTTCATAAGCTTTCAAGGTAGAGCGTACAGTACCACTACAAGAAATTTGGCCTTTGGTGACCAAAATTTTAGCGACCAAATTTATTTTGGTCACCAAAGAATTGTTTTGTGACCAAAAGTTCTGGTCACATAAATTTGGTCACCAACTGAAATTTTAGTGACCATTTTTTATTTTGGTCAGTAAATTGGTCACCAAAGGGCTCTTTATAGTTGTTCACTAAAATTTTCACATCTTTGGTGACGAAATCTGGTGACCAGAATTAGTCTCGTCACTAAAAGATGGCAGGTGACCAAATTTATTGGTCACCAAAACAATAATGATTTAGTGACCACATATTTTGTCACCAAATGTATGCTGTTGGTGGCTTAATTTTCTTCAAAGAATGTTGGGCCAATAATTCATGGGCAAACGGGTATTGGGCCAAGTATAAGTCATATAAATGATTGTCATAACTTGTGTTATATTTTCAAAAAAATATTTAAAAACTTGTGTTATAATTTTTAAAATTATTATTAAAGAGAGGATTATTAATTGCTTCCCAGACAAAAATAGTGGGGAAAAAACATCATAAATCACAATATTCTTTATTAGGAGACAATTTGTATGATTACAAAGAACTTTATAACTATAACATTACAATACATTCCATTTTCAATTCAGTTTAGTTTATTTCAATTCAACACAAAATCAATTGGGTAGATATAAGATATTATCCGACTAAGGCCTTGTTCCCCTGTTTGCCATATTTTGTAATATATATATATATATATATATTGATATAATATATAATTAGTATAACAAAATTGACCTAAATTACACATAATTTGATTTGCGTAAAACTACACTGAACTAATCAGAATTGAACTGATACAGTCTAAGGTCAAGTAAACTAGCCCAGGGCTCTAGATCGATATCATCAAAAACATTTCATTGAATATGAGAGATTCAGAGTGCCTTCTTATCTCAACTAATTATTAGTTGACATAAGAGATATACATTTATACTCATAATTAGCTGGACCATAGCACACTTTGATCATTGTTTTAACTAACCAAATTGTGAATCTTACTTGACTTTGTATTACACACTAAGTCCCTGTTTGCCAGAGTTTATCAGTAAATTAATTCAATTCAGTTCAGTTCAATTCAATTCAGTTCAGTGAAAATGTAATTTGATGAAATTTAGGTTAATTCAGTTATGCTGATTCCATTTTTCAATACATTAATTTCCGCTTCATTTCAGTTCAGTACAACAAGAAATAAGCTCTTGCAAACAGGGTTTAATTATACTCTGATTAACTAATAAAAGGTCGATTTTTACTTGACTTTCCATAAACACTAATTAAATAAAATTTAACGGTCAAACGTCAAACTTTACTTGACATTCCATAAATACTAGTACTAAACAAATCAAGCTTTCCCAAATGTAGATCTCTCCTCCTAAGCATAATCAGTGGACTTATGCTAAATATTCTTCTATATAAACACCATTAACAAACTGATTTTATAATCAGATGACAATCTTTACTTGATTGATTTACATTACTATAAATTTTAAGTATTTTAACTTTTATTCAAAATATTTTTTACAAATAATAATTGTATGCTCAGTTGGAATTACTGAGTATTGACCAACATAGCAATTTAGCATAACATAAGATGGGAAAAGAAGAAAATAATTTACCAAATATGAAAAAAAAATTAATTTTGAAAATAGTAAGATATTTACTTTTAATGTCAACCATCAATGTCTTTTATAAAATCAATCTCAGTCGTTAAAATTTCCTTATCCTAACTTCATCTTCTTCTTCTTCATAGTCCCCATCATAAATTCATGATTGCCGCCCCGTCAACGCCGTTGTCATGCCGTGTTTATCGATCTGGATTCTGGGTCGAGCACTTTTAAATTTGATGCTACCAAAACCGTCCGTATCCCTGCACTTGATGCTATCCGCGCCTCCTAGCTGGAATACCCGCGACAACCCTGCAAAACAATCCCCGGGAGGCGTCCCGGGGAAGAAGCTCCGGCGTGATGATGAGACGGGGGTAGTAATGCGAGGGAAATCGTACGGGAAAGACTCAATATCAAATAGAGAGATATAAGTCACCTCTCTTGTTTACTGTTTGAGACTAGTATTAATAGCCGAGCTGTACCTGCTTTGGGGATAAGGTGCAGGACCACTTCCTTTGTCATCATATGTCCTCTTCCTTATCCGGATGTACCTTCCAGCGGGAAAGATACTGCTTTGATAGTTATGGGCCGCGGACCTTCCTGGCCCAACCGGATTCTGGGCCAGTATTATCACTAGCCCCCCAGACCGGTCATCCGGGTTTTCATGACGCGGGGAACTGGTCTTAAATGCTCCCTCTTTGGTTGCTACTTTTCTGGTAGGACCCATCCGTGCTGAAATGGGTTTCTGACGACGCCGCCTTTTCCTCTTCTGCATTGATCAGTGCCTTGTTTATCGTGTCATTATTGTTTTTCCACCTTTTGAGGTGGCGGTTCCTATTCATCCGTCTATATAAGGGGCCTCACCCTCCTTACTAAGTTACTTTCTTCAATCAATTTCCAGACGCTCTGCTTTTCCCACCTTTCGCCCTTTTCAGCCAAGTAAGCTCTCATTCCCTCTTCCTCTTACTTTCATGGATTCCCCGCTCTACTCCGACTCTTCCTTGAACACCGAGGGAGCTCAAGGTCAGTTTGAAGTCCAGTTCAGGGCTGCTGATAACTTGGCTTCCCCCCCAGTCTCTTCCCCGGACACTCATTCTGAGGCTTTCAGTACGCCCCGGGAGCTAGGCGTCCCGGACGCGTCGACCTTGGATGGAGAGGGTTCACATCCATCCGGGCATCCTAGTCACCCCCGGGAGGGCCAAGATGAAGAGGTGTTCGATGAAGTTGGCGAGGATGCTCCCCGGGGTCCTACCCACGGAGCGAAGCCTTCTGGTCATCAGTTTTTTAATCTTTCCGGGCCTGCTCCTTCCTTAGACAGGAACGTTGTAGATTTAGTTAGACGCTGCTTCATTCCTTTTCCATTGGATGCTTGCATTCCCCGGATTCACTTCCAGTACGGGCTCAGTCTCCCCTTTCCTCCTCTATTTTCCGAAATTTTCAATTTTTACCGAATGGCTCCGGCCCAGCTTCACCCCAACGGGGTCGTGTTGGTGCTGGCCTTCTTGGTCAACTGTGCGAGATGCAACTGTGCGACGCGCTCATGCGTCCTTCCCGGGTGTGTTTTCCTTTGTGATCCGATCCCGGACAAAGGACTTTGTTAAAGGTAAGCCCAAATCTGCCAAGGGGTATCTGGCAAAAGGTTTCTTTCGCTGTGACTCCCGGGTGTATCCCATGCCCCCTTGGAACGATTCCCTCGTTCCTGAAGATAAACAACCCCTTTCCTCTCTTTCAATAAACCTTACCAACGATCATAACTTCCTCCGCCTATCTCCCCTGGACATGGATACTTTTTATAAGACCGGGAACGCGGGCTATTATTGGCCTCGCGGGATATACCCGTCAAAACTCTTCTCTCTTCCAACCGTCTCCGCTGTGTGGCCGGCTGGAGGTGCCTATTAAAGGCCTTATTCTTTGCTTATTTTGATGCGTATATGTGCCTTGTTTTGACTTTCCTTTTACTTGGTTTCAGTTCAGCCTACTTTGTACGCAGACGTTACACCATTCAACGGGATGCCTTCCGGGGATCACACTCAGCAGAGAAGTCCTCATCCGGGGATGGTTACTCAGGAGCAGCAGGTGACACCCCCGTCTGGTCCAGTTGCCATTGAAAATCCCGAGTTCATTGCCCAAAGGGCCCGCCAGCAGCGACCGCCTTCTCAACAGAAGGCCCCGGAGTCCTCTCCTACCCCGGGGAGGAGATCTTTCATCCATCACCCTACCTACAGTGGGGGGCTAACTCTCGCTTTAAGCGGCCTCTGACCGATGATAAGGAAACTCCTCCGGCTTCTCGTCAAAGGTTAGAGGGTGCGACCCCGCCCCCGCCTCCTCCTCCCCCTGTGAATTCTCCTTTGCGGGATAATTCTCAAGCTATCCCTGAGGATAGGGAAGAGGTATGTCAATCTTATTGCTTGTCATTATTTCTCACGTTACTATCCTTCCGGGTAACCTTACTTTTGTTTGAATTTTACAGACCACCACTTTCGCCGACTCACTCCTGGCGGACTCCCAACTAGCTGAGGCGCTCAACCGGACGTATTCTAAGTACAGCGCGGGCTTGTTTGCTAAGAAGGAGAAGGAGCTCCACGACGCCCGGGAGAGGTTGGCCGAGAGGGACGACCTGGAAGCCCAGCTGAGGGCCTCCCAGAAGAAGTTAGCTGAGAAGGAGAAGAAGTTGGAGGAAAAGGGGAAAAAGTTGGCCGAGGTGGAGAAGAAGTACACCTCCCTCAAGAAAGAGAAAAAGGAGGCGCAGCTTGATGCTCTGAATGCTATAGTTCAGAAGGTCCTTCATTCCTCCGATTTTGACAAAAGGCTTGAGGGGATCGCTGCTGCGGCTAGCGAAGATGCCTGCCACGAGATGTACCGCAGACTGCGGGGTTGGCTTCCGGGACCTGCTCGCCTTGAAGCCCAGGAATCCTACTATCGCCCCAAGGCGGGCGATTTGCTGACCCACCGTTGGAGATCTCTCCAGGAAGCCAAGCTGGAGGACCTGGTGCCCCAACTGTGGGATTCGCTTACGATGTCTTCCCGGGCCCCTTCATCCTCAGATATTAAGAAGATCAAGCTTCCGGGGATCAAAGAGGCGGCCGTACCTGAGTCCCCCGGCCCAGAAAGCGTCAGTGCCTACGGGGTAGTCCCGGAGACACCCCACTGGGCTGATAATTATCAAGAATTCTGCGCTGTTCCCGATAACTTCGGGTACCGAGCTGTCCTCGAAGAGAGTACCGGCGCTTACACCGTGGGACTCCCAAGGGGGCACGATGACCTGCTGTATCAGTCCCGGAAGTCTATCCGGAAGGTGGGATTTCCTGTGCGCCCGGAAGACGAGCCAAAGGTAGATGCCCCCGCCTACTATGGTCCCTGCTGGTCTGAGGAGGATGTGGCTGAACTGGAGAGGAGATGGAAGAGAGCTCACGCTACCCCGGGAGGAAGGGAATCTGCTGAGGATGATGTACTCTCCTAGACTCTAGTTTACATTTCTTTTGTAATTTTCATGTTTTTTGTAATCTTCCTCCCCGGGAGGCATATGTAGAACTTGGCCTTGGTGCCCATTTTGATTTATATAAGTTCTGCCTTTTGATGGAATCTCTTATCTTTTGTAGACTGAGCGCCCCTTAGGGGGAGTTCTCCCGCGCGGGTCTGTGCCTTATGTTTTTGCTCATCCTAGTAGTTCCTCTGGTACCTACTTCTCACTCCCCCGCGCCGGATGCCTCCAATGCTCTTTTCTTCAAAGAAAACTAGCTCATTGGAGGTTTGGAGGCACCCAGGCCACCCGGGCGTTGGCCGAGGCGGGGTTGGATTGCTTCCTTCAGGAGTTTGGAACGATCCGGGCACTGGTGTTATTTCTTAAGGCGGTCGAGGCCAAGTTCGGGTCCTTAAATCAATGTTTCGAACTTGCTTCAGATCATATGCGGGAAGCCTTAAATTCTCACCAGACCATAGCTGAGTTGCAGGCTCTTCATGATGATTCTCAAAGTCGTACCGCCAAGGAGCTAGGCATGGTATGGGGCGAACTAGAGCGGGCGCAGGAAAAACTCAGGACATTGGAGACCCGCTCCGCGCAGAACCGGCTTCTCTGTGACTTTGAGAAGGAGAATCGGTCCCTTACTCACAGAAATAGGGTCCTCCAGGATGCTCTACTAATCACCCGGCTATCCTACCACCTTTTGGGCCTCAAGAACGGACTAGTCGGGGTTTCTCCTCTTACCGACATACCCGCCGGGGTCCGTAGGACTGTGGAGCGTATGGAAGCCAACCCGGGAAAGTTTGGCGAGGGAGCTCCCAATCATAAGGCCTATCTAGACGCCGTGGAGTGGCGTGACAAGATCAATGCCGGGGTGGCTGAGCCTTACCCTTCTAGTCTCCGCCGGGTTCCTGCCCGGGTGGAGGTGGATGTGGCGTATGAAAGATATGAGGATATGACTGTATCTATTGACCCGGAGGAAGTGGCACGTCGGATAAGACGCATCCGGGAGATTGCAGATTCTGGAGTCACCACAAGGGGGGTTAAGACCGCTGAGGGTGCCCATATCAGCCGGGAAGAAAAGGGGAAAAGCGCAGCAGACATGTTTCCTAAATACAAATTTGTTACGTCGGCCGGGGTAAGGAGGATGCGCCTGGCGGAGCCGCTTCCCGAAGGGTCCGTGGTTGTTCCTATCCCCGAGTTGAACGAAGAGGACGCCGCGCAACTGGAAGAGGAGCTTGCTTGGAATCAGGCCCCGGATGCCCGCTTTGCCGAAGATCTCCTGTCTTCTCAATTCTTCGGAAGAGGTTTCCGCCCGGGTAACCCTGAGGGTGCTTCCGGGTCGGGCCCTAAATGGGTTTAAGGACGCGTAGATAAGAAAACCTGTATATAAAATTCTATGTAATTGTTCTTTTGCAATTTGACCGCATGTTCATGCGATGTATGAATTTCTTATGTAATTTAAAGATTGAATAAAATTGCTTTTCGAAAGAACCCTTCTCGTTAACTCTTCCTTACAACACTACATCTCTTGGTCCCCGGGCTTCGTTCGAGCTCCGGGTCCACTCTAGCGGGGCACCCAAATGGGAGCTACCCATGGGTCCCTTTTTACAAATCTTCTCTAAACCCGGAACGAGGCCAGACGTTGGGTTATCTCTCCGGGCATATTCATGCGACCGGGAGGGGTATATTCATGCCTAGCATATTCATGCTTAGCGTATTCACGCTTCCCGGGGGGCATATCCATGCCTGGCATATTCATGCCTAGCATATTCATGCTTAGCGTATTCACGCTTCCCAGGGGGCATATCCATTCCTGGCATACTCATGCCTAGCATATTCATGCTTCAGTAGCTGTGGTACGATGCGGGGCGCTCTACTTCCCGTAAAACCTTCTCAGGTTAGCTACGTTCCACCTTCTGGGGATCTCCTTTCCCTGCTTGTCCTCCAGCACATAGCTCCCTCCCGGGTATGCTTCCTTGATCTTGTATGGCCCTTCCCAGTTGGGCGCAAGTTTGCCCTCCGGGGCTTGGTGGCTCTTATCGTTTCTCCTCATTACCCAGTCTCCTGGGATGAAAACTTCTTTCCGCACTCTTCTGTCATGATACCTCTTTACTCGCTCCTTCACCTTGGCTTCCTGAAGTGCCGCATTCTCTCGCTTCTCTTCCAGGAGATCCAAGTCAAGGCGTCGTCCATCGTTTTCTTCTTCCGGGCGCTGGTATTGAGTTCGAGGGCTTGGGATCCCAATCTCTGCGGGTATTACTGCCTCTGACCCGTACACCAAGCCATACGGGGATTCCCCGGTAGCCGAGCTTTCTGTAGTCCTATGGGCCCAAAGAACGCTGGGTAGCTCCCAGATCCAATTTCCCCGCGCGCCTTCCAAGCGGGTTTTTAGTCCCTTGATGATGGTGCGGTTGGTGACCTCTACTTGCCCGTTCGCCTGGGGGTGGTACACCGACGTCAACTTCTGCTCTATGCCATACTTGACACACCATGATTTGAAAGGATCGTTCTCGAACTGCGCCCCGTTATCTGTGACTATGACCTTCGGGATGCCGAATCGACAGATGATGTTCTTCCAGCAAAACTTGACGCAAGTTAGTCCCCGTATGTTGGTGAGCGGTTCTGCCTCCACCCATTTGCTGAAGTAGTCGATCGCCACAATCAAGTATTTGGCTCCTCCCGGGGCAGTCGGGAATGGTCCGACCAAGTCAATTCCCCATCTGCTGAACGGCCAAGCTCCTGTGACTCCGACTAATTCTTCCCGGGGAACGTGGATTAGCGGGGCAAATGCCTGGCATGCCAAGCACTTCTGTATATGTTCTTCCGCATCTTTGAACAACGTCGGCCAGTAATACCCCTGCCTTAGTATCTTTCTGGCCACGGTGCGAGCCCCTTGGTGGCTCCCATTAGATCCTTCGTGCACCTCCCGGATGAGGTGTTGGCCTTCCGACCTTTCTACACACTTTAGCAAAGGCTGGAGGTACCCTCTTTTGTACAGCTCCCCTCCCTGGATCACATACTTAGGTGCCTTAACTCTTAGCTTCCGGGCCTGAGCCTTATCCTCCGGGGTGGTTCCTTCTTCTAGGTACGCCCGTATGGGCGTGATCCAGGATTCTTCCTCGTTCACCAGCATTACTTGATCGTTCTCCTGGTAGCTCCTTCTTCCTAGTACCTCCAAGTACAGCTTTTGGTCGGGCTCAGGTTTCAATTCTGAGGAAGCCAACTTGCTCAAAACATCTGTTTTACCGTTCTTCTCCCGGGGAACTTGAACCAAGTTGAAGGTTTTAAACCCGGCTATCAGAGGCTTCACCGCTTCCAAGTACTTTTGCAGGCTCCTTTCCCGGGCTTCATATTCTCTCTTTACCTGCTGCACCACAATCTGGGAATCACTGTGTGCCATGAGAGTTTTGATGTCCATCTCTTTTGCCAACCTTAATCCTGCGATCAAAGCTTCATACTCAGCTTCATTGTTGGTTGTTTTGAAAGTGAATTGGACTGCATAGGGATACTCCTTCCCCTCCGGGCTGACCAACAATACTTCCGCTCCACTGCCCCCGGAGTGCGCCGATCCATCCACATACAACTTCCAAGTCAGGTCTGTCTCGGCCTTCGTTGTATTCTCCGGAGATTCAGGCATCTCCTGTTCTTCACTGATCCTTGCTTCTGATTCCAACAAGAAGTCCGCTAGGGCCTGGCCCTTGATCGCCCTCCTTGGCTCATACCGGATTTCATATTCTCCCAGCTCTATGGCCCATTTCATCATTCTCCCTGATGCCTCCGGCTTGAACATAACCTGTCTTAGCGGGTAATTGGTAAGGACCACTATGGGGTGGCCCTGGAAGTAGGGTTTAAGTCTCCTTAAAGCATGCACCAGAGCCAGAACCAACTGCTCCAACTCGGTGTACCGGGTTTCTGCCCCCCGAAGTGCCCGGCTAACAAAATAGACTGGGTGCTGCCTTCCCTCCTCTTCTTTGATTAGCACGGCACTTACCGCCTCCCGGGACGCCGCTATGTACAGGAAAAGCTCCTCCCCCGGGAGTGGCTTTTTTAAAGTTGGCAACTGTTGAAGATGCTCTTTCAGACTTTGAAACGCCTTCTCACATTCCTCGGACCACTCAAACGCCTTGGCCCTCCTGAGTATGTTGAAGAAAGGCAACTGCCTATCTGCCCCCTTTGATAGGAATCGACTGAGAGCCGCGAGAGACCCTGTCAACCGCTGTACTTCTTTCACTGACCTGGGAGAGGTCATCTTAGCTATGGCCTCCACCTTTTCCGGGTTGACATCGATGCCCCGGCTTGACACCATGAACCCCAAGAACTTCCCCGCACCCACTCCAATGGTACTTTTGGAGGGGTTCAGTTTTAGATTGCTCCGCTCTAGCTTTTCGAACATCTCCTCCAGGTCATTCAAGAAAACCCCGTAAGCCTTGCTTTCGACCACCATGTCATCGACATACACCTCCATGTTTCTTCCCACTTGGTCCTTGAATAGTTTGTCCACCATTCTCTGATATGTGGCCCCCGCGTTCTTCAGCCCGAAGGTCCCGAAATTAGTGATAAAAGAAGTCTTTGCCTTGTCCGCCTCGTCCATCTGCACCTGGTGATAGCCTTTATGTGCATCAAAGAAGGCCAGCACCGAATACCCCGCGATGGCCTCCGCCAGTCGATCCAAGTTCGGGAGAGGATAGCTGTCTTTGGGGAAACATTTATTCAGATCTGTAAAGTCGATACACATGCGCCAGTTTCCATCATGCTTCTTTACTAGGACTGGGTTAGCTATCCATTCCGGGTAAATAATTTCCTCGACCACCCCGGCTCTCTCCAGCTTCTTAACTTCACTCTTTATAAATTCTGCTCTTTCCGGGGCTACAGGTCTTTTCTTCTGCCTGATTGGTTTAGTTGCCGGGCTTATGTTCAGCTTGTGTACCCCCAATTCTGGCAATACTCCTACCATATCCTCCGGGCTCCATGAGAACACTCCTTGGTACCTAGCCAAGAGTTCCTTCAGTGCGCCTTTTACTTCTTCCGGGAGATCCTTTCCCACCGTGACCGTCCCTTTATCTGCCACCTGCATCTCCTCCAACTCTTGGCGGGGAGCTTCTCCGTGTACCGCCCCTACTGCTTTCTTTGCGTCCAAGACCGCCGTCATCATACAACTTCTTGCGACTGCTTGGCTACCCCGCACGACCGCCACACCTTGCGCAGTGGGGAACTTCATCGTCAGCAGATACGGACAACTCGCTGCCCGGGCTTGGGTTAGCCATGGTCTTCCTATGATTACGTTGTACGGTGAGGGTGCATCAATAACCGCAAAGTTGCATGTCACCGAAATCCTCTTGCTCCGGTCCTTCTCATCCACCATGCACACTGCGAGGGGAATAACACCTAGTGGAACTTCGGGTTTACCCGTGAACCCTGACAAGGGAGACGAGGGGGGTTTCAGGTTCTGTCTCCCAATTCCCAACTGATCGAAGCAAGAAGCGAACATGATCTCCACGCTGCTTCCATCGTCCACAAACACCCTTTTGACCAAGAAGCCTTCGATCTCCGCCGTTACCACCATTGGGTCAGAATGGGGTATCTGTGGCGGGGCTGCATCCGCTTCAGAGAAGGTGAGAGCCTCATCGGGGCGAAACCTTTTCCCCTGAATCTCCCCCGGGGGAACATACCGGGTGCGGGCCCGGATAGCGGAAACTGACTGGCATGCTTCTCCAACTTCTCCACTGATCACGTTGATCATCCTGTTGGGTACTGGGGCCGGCTCCACTGCTTGGACCGGTGCAGCGGCTATGGCAGGCCTCCCTGGGGCCCTGTTGCCTTGGTTGCCTTGGTTGCCTTGGTTTCTCCCGTTTCCTCTCCCCGGGTTAGGCCTCCACCTCCTGCGGGGCGGCTCCTGAGGTTGGTCCCGGGGATTCTCCTTTTTTGCCTCCGCTGCCACGCAATCTCTCAGCTGTCCCCGCTCTATCAGTTTTTCTATCTCGTTCCTCAGCATCCTACACCCCTCTGTCGCATGCCCGTAAGACTTGTGGTAGGCGCACCACTTGTCCGCGTTTTCCCTAGACGGGGTCCCATGGATAGGCAACGGATCCGGGAACAGATCCTTGTGAATAGCATGAATCTCCGTTCGGGATTTGCTGAGCGGGGTGAAACTGTCCGCCCTTGCCCTGTTTGCTGTTGCGGGAGCGGGGTCCCTCCTACTTGGGTCTGCCGCTCTCCTTCTTTCTATCTTGTCCGGGAGAAATCCCCCAGATTCTTCCTTTCTCTTTCGCATGGCATCATTAACCGCGCAGTATAGTTGCACCGCCATTTGCAAGTTGTGAAAGGTTTCCGGGATATTTTCCATCAACTTCTGGAACAACGCCATATCCCTCAAGCCGTTTATAAACCCGCTAATCACCACCTTCTCCTGCTGCTGCCTGTCGACAACCTTCATGCTATCGTCCATGTACCTTCGATAGTACTCCATTGACCCTTCTGCGGCCTTCTGCCGGGTAGCCAAAAGCTCGGTCAACTGCTTCCCTTCCTTCTTTAATCCAGCGTATCTGAACAGCAAGGCCTTAGAGAAATCGTAGTAATCTCTGAGACTTTCTCGAGGCAAGGAATCGAACCATGAAAGAAAGTTTCCTCTTAGGTAACAGCCCACCAACTTGCATCTTAATTCCTCCGGGAAGTCCCGTGACACCATCAGGTTCTGGTACGTCCTGACAAACTCTTCCGGGTCTGTCTCTCCATTGTATGTTGGGATTCCCTCCGGGGTCCGAAGGCCCGGCGGCCATGGGTACGCAAGCACTCGAGGTACCCAAGGGGAGGTAGGTTTAGCTCCGTTTCTTCCCACTAGTTTGTCTAGTCGAGCCTCCAAAGAGTTGGGGTCCTGCTGAGCCACCTGATAGCCCCGCATCCTATCGTCCTCCCGATAGTATTTCTCTTGGTAACCATAGTTCATCCCCATTGATCCGTGCATGGGCAAGGAATACTGGATCGGGTTCCCCTGGGTTCCAGGGGCCTGATAACCCAACGACTCCACCGGCATGGCTGGCAGGCCATACCCAATTTGTCCCGCCCCCCAGCTGGAACGCGGGTAATAGGGTGGAGCGTGTGGAACCAAATTCGATTGTTGTCCCGTAGCCATTCCCCCTCCGACCCCGAGACTTGGAGGGAATGAAGGTGGGACGGTGGAAGAGTTCACACGCCCCTGTATCCTTGGCGGCTGAACGACTCCGTCCAGGTCGATAACCTCTCTTTGGTACCCCCGAAGAGGTCCTGCCCGGTCTCCCCCAGGCTCCCTCCGCCTACGATTTTCCCGGGTAGAGAGTACCCACTGGCGGTACAACTCCTTGTTGGCTCTCATGAATTCCAACGCCGCCAATTCTTCCACCTCGGCTAAGGATTGCCCCTCCTCCCGGGCTTCAGGTCCTTGGGTCCGGGGACTGCCTCCCCCGGCGGGCCTTGGTTCTTGCTCCCCCTGGTATTCTCTTTCCGAGTCAGCTTCGTCGGAGGCAGTTTCCACATGGCCATCCTGCGGTACCCCTAGCTCCCGCTGGTGTCTAGCCTCCTCCTGCAACTGCCTCAAGGTCACCTCATCCCCCGGGGGTGGAAGAGACCCACCCCCTGAGGGTGCCGCGTTCTTCTTCGGGCACCCGCGCCCTCTCCTTGGCGACTCCATCATGCGAAGGTGGAAGGATCCCACTGGGCGTGCCAATTGATGCTACCAAAACCGTCCGTATCCCTGCACTTGATGCTATCCGCGCCTCCTAGCTGGAATACCCGCGACAACCCTGCAAAACAATCCCCGGGAGGCGTCCCGGGGAAGAAGCTCCGGCGTGATGATGAGACGGGGGTAGTAATGCGAGGGAAATCGTACGGGAAAGACTCAATATCAAATAGAGAGATATAAGTCACCTCTCTTGTTTACTGTTTGAGACTAGTATTTATAGCCGAGCTCTACCTGCTTTGGGGATAAGGTGCAGGACCACTTCCTTTGTCATCATATGTCCTCTTCCTTATCCGGATGTACCTTCCAGCGGGAAAGATACTGCTTTGATAGTTATGGGCCGCGGACCTTCCTGGCCCAACCGGATTCTGGGCCAGTATTATCAAAATTCACTGATGCCGCTATCGCCCGGGGCAAGCATTGGTCAAGTCCAAAATGCCGCTACTGCCCCGTTACCACTATTTCGTCAATCTGGAGCTTACCATCAATGGTCGAGCCATGCATCAAAGGGACGCTAGTTTCTTCGTCAATTTTGATCGGATCGAGCCCTTTTGATGGATGCTTCCATCGTCCGGAGCCGCCAAGTCCAAGTCCAAGTCCCTGGCTCATCGAGTAAATTTATTAATTGTCATTTTGATTTTGATTTTGATTTTGAAGTAGTTAGGTCAAATAACTAGTTTTTATGATTTGGTACTGCGTTTTTAGTTCTGAGATTCCGGAGGATTCGCCGGAATAGGGGATGGAATTGTATTGCCGCGTGGGTCTGATCTCATGTCAGTTAGCCGATGCATCAGTGGAGTTTCAAATGAATTTATATTTTCCGGTGCCCCTTCAAAACCATTGTCCAGGTATTAATCAATTCCATCTTCTCGTGTCCATGTTGTTTGTTTGTTTATTTGTTTCTGTTATTACTTGATACTATGTTGTTTTGACTTTTGAGCTGAAGATCAAGCTTGAAGGGATTGAGATTGATACAGATAGTTAATATGAGCTTTGTAACAGGGGCATAGAAAGTCTCTTTTGTTTGACATGCTAGCAGTGATTTTGTGTAGTTTGCTTAGGTATGAAACTATTATCTTTTATTTGTAGGACAAGTTATTCAAAGTTAAGGATAGGCAAAAGGAATTTGCTGAAAATAGCAATGGAAAACCTACTGGTGAAAAGCAAAATGCTGGAGAGCTGCTCCTTCACACAGGTTCCCCCTCTCGAATGGCTCAGAACTTATAAGCTTCTTGCATAATTGAATCGCATATCATATTGTTGGCTTGACATACTAGAATGATCGTGCTTTCTTGGTTGGGTTCTTCATGATGTATGGTGTTTCAAGAAACTTTTGGACTTATATATAGTAGAGTATGTTTCTATTTGATTCTATTTTGCAATTTTTTTTCATGTTCATGTGCATAAGATACCAAATGAGATTTGCAAATGAGAGTATGTATATGTATAGCAAATGAGATTTTCTCTATCATATTATAATGTGTCAGGTTTGCAACTTTTGTATGCTGGGAAAGGACATTCTTTTTGTAGTACTCTTTTTATATTGCCTGAGGCCCTAAGATTGATGGTGTGATTTTGCAAAATATTTATACAGGGGAAAATGCTTCAGCTGCCACTCCCGTATCAAACTCAAGTACTAGTTCTGATGCTTAAACAACTGCATTAGTTCTAGCATCTAGTAGTGGGTAAGTGTATCCACTGATATTTATTGTATTCGGAACATCTATCTAGTAATGAAGCAAAATACAGTGTTATGAGGCTCATAGTTGGTGAAGGGCGAGCTGCTGAAGACTTGGAGTCAAATGGAGCTGTGTCATAGTGTAGTGAGTGTGGTCGTGTGGTGGCATTTTACGAGCTAGGTAAAGCTGTTAATTTTTCTGGTACAAAGCTCGTGTATCTTGCCTAAATACACGTGCAGTGTACAAGAACAAAATTGATAACAGACTACCATGTCCCTTAATGTTCTACAACTAAATCTAATGTGATCAACCATTAACTTATATTATTATGAATATATAGTTTACTTGAATTGTGGGACAAATTATACAATTATCTACACAGTGAGGGAGAAAATAGTAGTTGGACGTTGCATATCAATATTGGCTTCCTTTTCCGTCACATCACATACATTGCTTTCTTGTGTATTCAGAGGTTCAGTACTATATTGCCAACTTCACATTTTTCATAATAATTGCCACAGTTGATATCATCTCTTATAAGTCTATAAGATGTAAGCTATATAGAAGGGATGTGTAACAGAGTAGTATATTAATGTTTTTGAAAATCATGAAGATATTCTGACTTATGTGAATCTGTCTTTGCATTAGGTGATTTTGGTGATGAGAACGTTGGTTTTGTTAGAAGTGTTGCAGAGGTCGACATCACCAAAACTATTATTCTTGGAAATCGTGATACCCGGTCCTCTACAAGGTAACTTAACGCTTTTACATTGTTAGCATGTGGCATTATAGATTGCAATGTAGCTTTCCTTATATGGTGTGCATAATTATGTGAACATATAAGTGACTAGAATCCTATTTTGTGTAGAATATTCATCTTTACTGGAGCCAAAGTTCTCCAATTTGGATCTCTGCTTAAGGAACCACTGTCTCATGTGTCTCCAATATTCATCTTTTATGTTTGTATTGAGAGTGCCTTAATTTTCTGTTGCAAATTTCTGTCTCATGGGTCTCTAGCCTAATTTCTGTTGCAAATTTCTTGACGAATTGTTCATTAGACACATAAGTAAGCTCTTGTCTATCATTCTTCTCCTTTTAGAATTGATTAAGTTTGCAGATAAGTTCAAAATATTTACGGTTGTTTCTTGCAAGCCTAAGGCATGTGGTTTAGTGGTTATATTTCTCTTATACTGAATTATCTGTTGTTATTACTGTATATATACACTGAATTTTTAGTTCTTTTGATGATTGATTAGGTGCTTCATGGAACCACTTCTTGGCTATGATGATACTAATGATGAAGGAAGAAAATGCCGAGGGGATGAATATAATGATCTTGCATCAATATATAGTTTAGTATTGTATCTTAGTTTCGTACTTGTTTGAACATTATTATGTAAATGGATGGTTTTATGAATTTTATATTTAATATATTATTTTTTGAAATTTACTGTTGAGATTACTGCATGGTAATTATAATAATTAATCACTAATAAGGATAGAATAGCTGTAATTGGGTGACTAAAAAATTGGTCACCAAATCATGTTAACATAGTCATGATATGGTGACAAAATTATTGGTCACCAAATCATGTCAACTTAACCATGATTTTGTGACCAAACTATTCGTCGGTAAATCATTGCATGAATTCCATGCCTCCCGCTCTTTAGTGACCAAAGAAATAAAATTAGTGACGAATTTTAGTGACAAAATATTTGGTCACCATTTAGTGACGAGTTGACTTTGGTCACCAGATTTGCCTTTAGTGACCAAATTTAGTGACGAGGTTGAAAAATGGCCTTTCGTGACCGACCTAGGGTGACCAACTGGTCGCATCACTTTTTTGGTCACTAAAGGCCAAAGTCAACGGAAAATGGCCCTTTAGTGACCAAATTTGAATGGTCACTGAAGACCAAATTTCTTGTAGTGTACCGCACCAAAGGAAGTAGTTGTCACGATCCAAACTGACGGCAAGGGATAGATATTAGAAGGTAGCTAAGGCACCGTCGGACGCCGTGAAGAGTATTGAAACAACAGACCTAAAATAAGAAGGGTTTGCGTCGGTCATATATAAGGTGAATTATGGCATGTGATTTGTGTAGCCAAAAATAAATTTGTGTGCAGGCTAAGGAATTATCCTAGAGCACTCTATAATGAGTATTCTTTGAAAAATTTCTCCTATCTTCCCGCCAGGGGCAATTTCATAATTTTTGTACCAACACGAAACAAATAGACTTTCAAATTAGGTAGTCACTAGTACCAACACAAAAATTAAGAAGAAATGGTGAAAAACTTTTTCAGCTTGAGAAACCAATGTGATCTCCTCCTTGAAGGATTCTGACCGAATTCAGGGTTTGGCACATATAACTCCTGAGCACATTTCACGTCTTCAACGGCGAAATCCACAATCCTTTCCCTCGATTTCTTGAGGTTCGAGTGGCCCAAACCTAGTACGTGTCCAATTTCATGTGTCATTGTAGATTATAGGTCTTGGGTGTTTTCTGATTTCTCCTTTTCAAGATCAACGGTCCAGATTACGTGCGAATTCACAAAAAAACTGTGTTTTTCTAGGTGAGGTCTGGCCATGGCCATCACGCCCCGCATTCGGACAAACGGATTATCGTCGCCAGGGCGAAACACGTTGTTTATTTCTACTCTCGGGTGGTTCTTATTCTGCTTTATTTCTGTGAAACACACCGGAATATTCTCCGACCACCGCACGAACGTGCTTCTGAAGGCGGACTTGATGTCTTTCAAACTCAAATTACGTGAGCGTCATCGGCGTTGGCCGGGACCACCAGCGCCGAGAATCGACAACCTTTTTTGTTGATGTCATCATGCATATTCAGGGCGAACAATATTGCATGCCTCTTTGAAATTAAATTGTTTAAGGGATTAAAATTCAATTTTGTTAGATTTATCTCTTAGCTAGTTTAGCAAATGGATTTTTATATATCTGCACATTAGATTAGTGTTAGCTTGTTATCTTGACTTACATGTTTTAGTTCAATTTAAACTCTGTGTCTTTAGTTTATTCGGTGATAGTAAAACTGGATTGATATTTTACTTATTAATTATAATTATTCACTAAAATTTAGTGATTTGAATAATTATACTTAATATGTAAAATATACTTAATACTTATATTTATACTACAATCTATGTACCCATTCATTTCAAATTGCCATAATATTTTTCAACCTAATAGAAATAAAAATTGCCGTAAAAATCTCTTTTGATTCGAGTTTTCAGTTATGGCCCACTTTAATAACGATTGTGGCCTATTTTCTTGCATACTTTAATATTTAACTCTTGATTGCGTTCACTGCAGAAGTGATTGTATCGGGTCATCATTTTCATCCAAACAACACCACAAAATATGCATGTATGATTGTCATTATAGAATAATTATGTAGTTTGAGAAATAAATTTAAAACATATTCAATAGTTTTCTCTTCTGTGTATCAACAGTCTTTAGGGCATTGTAAGTATGTTGAATTTCACGTATTTAGTGAAATAAATACGACCACTTTATTTCATGTACACTTGTGTTTATGTATTTACTAGTAACTTTAAATCTCTTATAAATACTAGGTAGGTTAATTTCTTTATGAGTTGAATCAAGGAAAACATATATGTTGAAAGATGGAAAAAATATGATAAGTTAAGTTTACTAGCACTAACATGAATTATATTTTGTAACTTTTACAATTAATATGAAAAATGCTATTCATACAAATAAGACGATTAAAATTTTATTTAATCCCATAACGTGAAAGAATATTGCACTAAAATGAACCATTAAAAACAGAAAAAATTAAAAATATTAAAGTTGCATTTAGCGCGAACTACAAAAAATAAATCCAGTAATGACGCAATTTCAATGGCAGAGGAAAAGGTGTCGTTATTTTAACTTCACCTTCAAAGTCACTTAATTTTAGTGACATATGTGTATGTGTCACTAAAAACCTTTTGTATCAAATTTGCATATTTACAAGTGTCGCAATTATTTAACAACATCTAGAAGTGTCGGATAATTTTACTGACACGCTAAGAGGCACTTCATGAAGTGTCACTAATACTCATAGCAATGTGTTTTGTCGTCACTAAACCTACAAATATGCGTCACTACTGGCGTTAATTTTGGTAGTGACGACTTTAAATTTTCAAAATTTTGACGGTATGATAAGTATAAACAATTATTTAAATAGAAGTTGCATTCAGTGCATCCACTAAAGCGACTCATATAAACCTGCATTCACGTCATCAAGAAGTATATTAAAAAATTAAATCTTAAATGTAATTAAAAATCATAGTTGCATTCAGTGAATGCAACTTCCTCCATGATGTCCATAATTTCATAATCACCCCTATTGCACCCACGTCTCAATCAACTCTACTTCGAAAAACCACTCATATAACCTCTGTACACGATCCACATCATCCTTTTGAAGATCCACATTCTTCTTTCGCACATCAACTAACGGATACATTATTGCTCCTTTAACATCGGTGTGATCCAAAGCTAGTACATGCCCTACCTCATGTGTAGCCACCGTTTCCTAGTCAAATGCCACTGTTGACTTCTCCTTGTCAAAGTCAATCGACCACCTCTCGTCGGCGTCCAGGTGGATCATCGCGGGCCCGAACCAGAGCGAGGTAGCGTCAGCCAACTTTCCGAGTGGACCGTCGAACGGATATGGGTCACTGTGATCACCTCGGAAGAATCTGATGCGGATGTTGGCGGTGGAGACGCTGTTTACTTCCTTGAAAATCACCGGAGCCACCTCCGACCACCGCAGAAAGGAGCGACGGAAGGCGGACTTGATCTCTCGTGGACCCAGGTGGTTGATCGTGTTCTCTGGTATAAAGCCGTATGTTAGCAATATGCGCTGCTGAGCATGTTGATTTCTGCTAAGATGATGTATTTGGACTTTGAGTCGAGGGAGGAATTGTTGGCTTACTCCTCAAAGCCCAAATATTAAGTTGGGTTAGGGTTTAATTCTTGATGGGTTATGTTAGGCCCAATAGATTAAACCTAGGGTTTAAGAGGGTGTTTAGTATTAATAGACATGATTTGTGCTATTGTATTAAGACACCATCTTAGAGAAATAGTTAGGGAGGAGAAACTTGTTGAGTGTTCTTCCTCTTTAGCTATGGTGAAGAAGGGGATTGGTTAGTGAGTGAGAGCTTGATAGATTAGATATAGTTAGGGCAAACAATTGTAAGGCTCTTCTATATTCTAGTGGATTGGAATCGTTGATTCCCGTGGTTTTCTCCCGATTTGGGTTTCCACGTAATATCGGTGTGTTTTTGTTCTTTGTTTTGTTATTCGTTGATTGTTGTTTATGGGACCACAAAGGGGCTTTGATTTTCGACTATGAACGAGGTCGAGGTTGAAATCCCCAACACATATATGTGTATACCAATGAAAAATTTGAGAAAACTTCCTAATCCAGTTATGATTTTTTATTTTTTTTTGCAAATCAGTTAGGATTTGAGAAATATAATGCAAATAGAAAATACGATTACATAAACATACATGAATTTTTATTTTATTTTGGGTACAATCCTGGCTTGACCCGTTTTTCAAGTTAAATGATCCAAGGGAGTGCAGGGACCATATAAAGGTAAGGATTCACTACATTTATTTTTCAATTTAAAAAATTGGGTAGTAATGCAAATATTTATATACCCAATAAATCTAACTGGTACAGTGAGAAAGGGAATTATGTAGGAAGGCAAGGAATTATGTAATGTTCTTGAGAATTATGTAGTTAGGTCGAGAGGTAAAATGATATGATTGATGATTTTGAAACATAAATATTTAAATACGTGTAAGAAACTGAATAAATAATAAAGTTAATAATAAATTTTAAAAGTATGTACATGTAATGAGCAAAAGGATTTTAATTTGAAGGAAAAAATGCATACGTAGTAAATTGTGATAAAAGTGAAAGACTCTCGTTGCAATAATTTTAACTTTAATATAAATTTTAAAAAAAATCAATTATTATTTTTCAAGAGACAATTTAGAGAAGAATAGTTGAGATAAAATGAAAAGAAAGTGAGAATATAGTGTAAACGCATTAAATAAGGTTATCAAAATGGACTTTTTTAAATAAACTTTTTTTTAAAAAATTACAAATTTGAGGAAATTTAGTGAGAGCGCCATGTGTTGCTACACATGCACTCTCACAAATTTGTGTTTTTGGGCTCTTTTAATTCAAGTTAAAACAATGCTTGTACTAGGGCTCGAACCCAGGTAGTTTGACTATACACAAAATAAGACTTCATTGATTCGGAACCCAGGGGATTATGTTCCATTTGTAAAGTAAATGTTTATATACTTATTATCAAATTTTTATAAAGGGTCATAAAAGTATTTATTGAACTATAAGGCAACTTATGTAAATATTTTGTAACTCTTCCACTGCATAAAAAACCTTAAAACTATATTTTCACGTTTCATATGGTTTCAATATGGTTTCGGACTACTCAATGTTAGAATTTGACACTTCCCACTTAGGTGAAAAAAGAAAAAAATTGTTGAAACGTCGTAACTGAAATGCGCTCATAGGGATTTCTAACATCCCCTTAACTATTATTAGACTTTTCACGTCATTAAAAATTTTATCCACACTCAAATTTATCTACAACTCTCAGTTAACATCCCCTTAACTAATATTGAAATGCTAATCTGTTTAATTTTTTTTGTAAACTCTCTAGTATAGTCCATGGATTTGTTGTATATATATATTTTTTTGTATATCAACTACTTCCGCAACTCAAAAAAATACAAATATTTTTGTATGTCTAACATATATCATATTAGGAGATAATATTGAGTTATAATATTGTAGACATCTTTAACATATTTAAATTTATTCATAAAGCAAATTCGGCTATTAAAAATTCAAAGAACCAATTGATTTTTGTACAATTCAAAGATGCTTATTTGTTAAATAATCGACATAAGACGTGATGAAACATGAAAATATTTTCAATTAGATATTTGTCTGTTCAAATTGAGTATAAAACGTTGGAATCCTTTAAGGGCCACACCAACATATATGGAACTTTTGGGCAACATATGTAATTATTTTTTATACCTCTTTTGTTGCCTCAAAAAACCTTAAAATTATTATTTTATATTTCATATCATTTCAATTTGGTTTCAGCCTACTCAATTTTAGAATTCGACACTTCCCAATTTTTCGGAGGGACCTATGTGAAAGAAGTAAAACTTTTTGTAGAAATTGTAATTCACTCAAAGGGATTTCTAATTACATCACAGTAACTAACATTATACTTTTCACGTTATCAAAAATTTTATCTACATTTTAGTGACGAGGTAGCAATGCTAATAATTTTTGGGTCATATTCGGGTTCAGATCATGTTTTGGTTCGGGTTAGGTCGGGATCGGGTCAAAATTTATCGGATTAAAATTAACTTTTAGATCGGGTCGAATTCAACCTAATAATTCACAAGTCAGATCGGGTTGGGTCGGTCATGTCAGATTTCTCGGGTTCGAGTCAGGATTGACAACTCTAATCCCGCATCATAGTTAGTGTGTCACATTCAAGTGTTAGAGTAATATTTATATGTATTAGTAAAACTTATTTTAAATTTATATTCATTTACTTCTCTTACACAAGTTTACAACTTTTCATTTCACAACTAAACAAAAATATTATATTATTATATATTATATTGTATGCATATATAACTATATATATATTTTCTCAATTAAATATAAATATAAACATTAAAATTTATAAGAAGTTAATAAATAATAAGAATTCACTAATCGGCCAAGTTATATTTACTATAATATTTTTTAAATGTTTGTTCCCACCCCACCTCAACCTTAAAAATTGAAGGAAAATTTCATTGTGTCATTCTTATCCAAATTTATACATTAAGAGCAAGTACAAGAGGTTCCTATTATGAGGATTTTAGTTGATTATAGAGATTTTGTTGGGTAAATTGCTTCAAAAGATTCCTTTAATACAATCTCTAACTTGTATAGAGATAGTGTGATTCTCTAAATTTGTATACGGATGGTGGATTTTAGGAGATGAGAATGGATAAAAATATTAATTTGTTCCTTAAGTGGGCGTTTGAGAATTTCCTTTCAAAAAAAAAGTGGGCTTGAGAATTTAGGATAAAGGCAAAAACAATTTAAAAATGTATTAGTTTAACAAAATCAGATTCACTAAAATTTGGTTAACGTAAAATCATTAAAACGCGGTAAATGATGATTCCGCGGAATTTCAATTTCCTACACAACGTGGGAAATTTGTTACCGAGCACTACCTCGGTCTAATTGAAATACGCGTTGTTTCTTATATAAAATTACCATTTTCTCCCAACTTGACGTAATTTTTGTACAATCATGCGTAAATTTTTTTACTTCCCTCCCGTTTTATTTCGCGGCAAATTTTTTCATTTCCCTCGCCAAAATCTTAAACTCTTTTATAACTATCTAATATCATCACTGTAGATAACTTTTTTTTTGACTGTGCTTACAAATATTTGATCGGTATACATAATATTAATATTTGAGGGATGATCAATCAGTTGAATTTCTATATAATTATTTTTGGTTTTTAGATTTCGGATGAATTTTTTAATTTTTTAGAGAACAGTAAATTGTTTTTGTTGATTCGAGAGAGTTTTTTGATTATTTAAAAAATTATGATAAGTGAATATTTTATTCACGTGATTACTTTCAATTTATTTTTGATTTATTTTAAGACAATTATAAATTATTTTTAAAGATTCTAGTGAGATATTGTTCGAAAATTTACGATAAGTGTTGGTTGAGTTAATTTGAATTTATTTTTGAAAAAATTCAAATACAAAATACTTAAATTTTAAAGAATCACGCGAAGTCAACCAAACAATGGGTAGTAAATAAAATCCTAGTAATAAAAAAATACGCACGTGCAACCAAACAAGTTTTTCAAATTCTGAGGATTTTTTCAAGGAATTAAATTCTGAGTAGTTACAAAATCTGTGGGAACTTAATTCCCACATGAACCAAACGACCTCTAGGTAAAAATTTCAACCCCAGTAAAAGAGTATTTAGGAGAGTTCTTGGACGTGTAATGGGCCTAGTTCAGTGGTAATCCACCCTCTCTATAATTGAGAGGTCCATGGTTCAAAATTGAGAATATTTGAGCAATTATTACCAGTGTCTACCCAGCGTAGAGGGACCTTCGGTGGTGGCTGGGTCAATCAGGAGGTTGTAATCTATCCTGAATTCAAAAAAAAAAAAGGTTCTTAAGTTCTTGGACTTGCTCTAAGGTCCTGTTTGGTAGAGTTTATTTCTTGATGGACTGAATTGGTTGTAATCTATCCTGAATTCAAAAAAAAAAAAAAGTTCTCAAGTTCTTGGATTTGCTCTAAGGTCGTGTTTGGTAGAGTTTATTTCTTGATGAACTGAACTAAACTGGATTGAACTGAACTGAAGTGAAGTGAAAATTAATGTATTGAAAAAAAGAATCAGCATGACTAAAATATCCTGAATTTCAACAAATTGCATCTTTCGCTGAACTGATTTAAACTGAATCAAATTGAACTGAACTGATCTAAAGATAATCTCTAGCAAAAATTTCTAGATTACAAAATATACTTATTAAGGAAGGGTAGTTTTGTGAATAAGGGAGATAAATGAGGTACTTTTCTATTTGGGTTGACCTCATCAGTCATCACCAAAAGTCAAAACAATTTTTTTGAAATACACAATTCACAAACATTTGATCACTTTTTTTTTTTTTCCAAAGATTGAGCATTCAAATCAACAAATTGAGGGAATATGAAATTTTCGATTCTTGAAATCTAGTTCTAATATCATTATATCAATGAGGTAGTTTTCCATTACTGTAATCTTTCACCTTTTTAACAAACTAAATTCATGTAATCCGAATGTAATCTGAGAGACGATTGCAACATTAACTGCAGTTCACCGCCCTGTTGTTGGTGGCTGGTTGCAACATTCTGACCAAATCGTCTGAAGGAGGCCGAGAATGTCATGAGAAAAGTCAAAGCCGTGTTACTTTCATATAAAATCAGATTCTATAGTATAACTAGTAATTAAATAAGCCGCCTTTTTGGTGCTATTGCGCTGTAGTCTCAGAATAGTACTCACTCGGTTCGGTTATTCTCTCATTTTCTTCTTACAGTAATCTGAGTTCCAGAGAGAAAGGGAGATGTACGGTGTTGCTCCGCCGAGGAGGATGGATTCCGGTGTCGCCACCGCCGCTGATGACACCAGCTACGTCAGAGCGTACCGGAATTGGAAAGGAATCAATGTAAAGTTCCATGATTCTTACTTCTTCTTTTTTCTTTGAATTTTTCCATTTGTATAAAATACAGTGCTGTTCTCTTTTGAGACTTCAATTAGTTAGAAAAATGAATTGGGTTTTCCGATGATACTGGATGGTCTGTTATTTCAGATCATGGAATGGGAAATGGTTTGTTGCCTTTGATTTACTGGTGTTGACTATTGAAATGCTCTTTGAGGGTTTCAGTGTTTTGGTTGGAAATTGAGTTTGTAATTTCTTAGGGGGGTCATTTTTCAGGGCTAGCTGTTGTAAATGAGATGCCATTTGTTGATCATATGCTGTTTCACCATCTGACTAAACTTTGGATCTTGCAGATTTTTTTATATGGAAATTGAGGAAATTGTGTTTTTTTATTTCCTAGGGGCTTTGCTTTTCTTTTAGGACTAGCTGTTGTAAATGAATGTCATTTGTTGATCATGAGCTGTTACGCCGTCTGACTAACTTAACTTTGGGTCTTGCAGGTTTTTTTACTGAGTGGAAGGTTCATATTTGGACCTGATGCGGCGTCAGTATTGCTAACAATATTGGTTATTATTTCTCCTGTTGCAGTTTTTTGTGCACTTGTTGGCCGGAAACTGATGGATCATTTCTCTGGTCACTGGGGCGTATCAATCATAGTTGTAGCAGTGGCTTTTACTGTTTTTGTAAGTCTTCGGTCCCTTTCGTGCTAGTAGCTTTATGATTTGATATTTTTCATAGCTGTTTTATTTTGCGGTTTCAAACTTTTAAACTCTGGGGTACTAGAAAATTTGAATGTAACCCTGTTGTATTGATTATTCTGTTACTAATTGTGGGGTGTCTTCATTAATGGCACTGCTCATTTTCATGTATGTTACAAAAGTGATATTCTCTTACCTAGAACCTGATGAATTTGGTATGAGTTGAATATTCTATGAAAAAATAAAAGATCTATATTGTTGAATAATTTATGAAAACTGTATAATGTTTTATCTCTGCAGGATATTGTCATTCTCTTGTTAACTTCTGGGAGAGATCCGGGTATAGTTCCTCGCAATGCACACCCTCCGGAGCCAGAAGGTTATGAAGGCGGCTTAGAAGGTTCTGCGCAGCTTCGTCTTCCCCGCGTCAAAGATGTGATCGTCAATGGTATGACCTTAAAGGTCAAATATTGCGACACATGCATGCTGTACAGACCCCCACGCTGTTCGCACTGTTCAATATGCAACAACTGCGTGGAAAGATTTGATCATCACTGTCCATGGGTTGGCCAATGTATCGGTTTGGTAAGCATTTCCCTTTATCATTTCTTATCTCTACTCAACAATCTTACATTTAAAAGTATTTTGAAGCTTTCTTTTTTAGGCATTAGGTTTTGTTAGCAGTTGTTCTTACATAGTAACTGGCATCTTTCACCTATACCTCTTTTGATTACTCTAAAAGAGAATATGCTTAATTTATAATTTTGATGAACTACTCAAGCAGTAGTCATTTTGCTTTTAATAGCTGCAGCTGTAATTCAGTGATGGCAGGGATATCTAATTGCTGTTCTATTTACTTAAGTAAGGTTCTTTAGGTACCACTGATGGTTTTTACTTGATGAGTCCCATCACCAAGGTGGTGCGGGCTTTATAATACCCTGTCAACATTGAGTTGAATATAAAACGTAATGATGTGATTGCAGGTTTTCCTTTTATCATTTCACTTTCACTCCCACTCCCAATATTGCATGTAGTCCCATAGGTTTCAGTGAACTTTGTGAACAGCTTTAACTGAATTTATTGCATGAATTAAGTATATGAAAAATTGTGTAAATCAATATTCTTTTGGTCACTCTACTTGTTAGTTCACTAAGGAAAACAATGTGATAGGTGCACATGGACTGACATATACAGCTGAGGAAATTTTGCTTGAGCAGTAGTTTAGTTACACATGTTGATGAGAGAAATCTTTCTGAAAATTGTTCTCACAAAAAATTGAACTTGTAATGTCAAAACAAGACATCTAGTTTAAATGATAATCCTTTCTTAGCTTCAAATAAATGAGTCCTTTAAGGAAAAGTAATCTCTTAGTGGAGGAGCTTCTGGTGGTCATGCTGGTGGATGATAAAAGCCAGTTGTTCGTGACTGATTCACTCTTATCTTGCATTTAATATCTTTCTTTTTTTTGCTGCTTTCTGAATCTGGCACTTTGTATGAGTATCAGTTTCTAAAGGATAACATGGAGGAAATTCATGTCCAAACTGGGATGATGTTTTTGCCTTCTTAATACAACCGAGAAATCAAAGTGAATATACTTTTTTGTGGGATGAGGTTTTTGCCTTCTTAACACAACCTGGTGGATGTTAAAACCAGTTGCAGTTGCACTGGTTCACTCTTACCCTACATTTGATTATAACTGCTTTTACTGTGTGCAGTTGTGTTTTTCTGTTTATTTACTTTTCTCCCTACCTGTAGCCAACTTCTAGATGACATTACCATACTTATTTACACTTACATTATAGTCCTATTTAGTCGTTCAGTTCACTTAATACTATTTCTCTGGTGCAGCGGAATTACAGGTTCTTTTTCATCTTTGTCTTCTCAACCTTTCTTCTGTGCCTATATGTGCATGCTTTCTGTTGGGTCTACCTAAGAAAAGTAATGGACAGTGAGATGACTACAATCTGGAAGGCAATGAAAAGGGGTCCAGCCTCCATTACCTCCATTGTACTCATCTGTTACACCTTCATAGCAATTTGGTTTGTCGGGGGCCTGTCAGTCTTCCATCTTTATCTCATCGGCACAAACCAGGTTTGTTTCATTTTGTAGTAGTTAATACACGTGTACTTCTGTCTTAATAATTTTGTCAAATATAGTACATTTCTGTCTATAGAATAACACCCTAGTCTTCTGCTTGCCTTGCAGTCAACTTATGAAAACTTCAGATACCGATATGATCAACGGTCCAACCCGCATAACAAAGGAGTGGTTCAAAATTTCAAGGAGATCTTTTGTAGTCCTATTCCTCCATCAAAGAACAAATTCAGGGAAATAGTGGTGAAAGAACCTGATGTCCAACCTCGAGGATTCAGCAGTGACTTTTCAGTGAAAGAACCTGACGTTCAACCTCGAGGATTCAGTAGTGACTTTTCAGTATCCAGAGGTGGGAAACCAGGTGATCTGGAGATGGGGCGAAAGCACATATGGGAGGGAGATGTGAGCGCCTCGAACACGTTTGAAACTGCATGCAGCAACAGTGATAGCCGTGACAAAGATCCCGGTCTAAGTAGGGTAACTCTCACTGATGGCTCAGAAGGGAGGAGTGTTTTACACACTAGGCGCTCCAGTTGGGTGACTGATTCTAGTCTGGATCGGGAACATGTGAGCGGTGATATCCAAGAGAGAGGTGCAGAGCCATCTGCGATTTCCCAGGAGCCCGACCCTCGGTGACAGATTTACACCAGACTGGCCAGAGAGCACCATCACCCTGAAATCCCGAAAACCTGAATTTGTATCCACCCTGAAAAACATAAACAAACAGGGGAGTTGAGTATGTCCATGTAATCCTGACATGTGTGTAGCTGTGAATATTGTGTCGTTCTTCACTTCTCAAATGGCGAGTTGTGAATGTATGTTGCATCATTATATCGTATGAAGTGCTCATATTGTGGATAATCTCTGCCTCATTGTCTGTGCTATTTTGTGAGTCATACATATTTAGACCATCTATAGGGGTAATGTGTTGAAAGAGCACTTCTTTAAGTGCCAAATTATTATTTTTTTGACAAAAACTATGTAAAAAGTAAGAACCAACCAAGTAAGAGCACTATTGTGGATCATTAAGCTGAGGAACACATTAAGCCGAGTCATTGGAAGGAAAGAGACCGAAAACTATTTTGCTGAGACCTTCTCTTTTGTTGAAACATTAAAAAATTAAAAATTTAAAAGATAAATGTACTAATATAGAGGTGGTTTGAATTTAAGTCCGCTCAAAGTTGATCAAATAAGAAAATATAATATAACTAGTCAATATGAATAAGTGATGGTAAGTTATTGCCAAATAAAAGCATTACTATTCAAGACTCTAATTTTGATAGGTTTTCTTTGTGATAAAGTCTTGTTTTATGTAGTCGGAATCTAAGACCGGGGTTGGTGATTAGGTTTTAGTCGTTGGCAGAGGGCTATGTTAGGTTTGGGTTGCTGGATGTGAGGTTTTGGTTGTAGACATTAGGATTGAACCTTTGATTTGAAGGTTATATATGAGCCAACTTCGTCTCAAGGGTGGCGAATGTTGTTCGTGACTCTATCATTTGGAATTTTGTTTTCTGCTATTTTTTTAAAGGTTAAAGCCATAGATGGCATGAGGTTTATTCATGGGATTCCAAGCCCAAAAGAAACGGTTACAAGAGGGTGCCTATAAGTCTCATAGAGTGATTAATTATATCATAAATATGATTACATTCCACTAAAAGTTAGCACAGGGTTTGCTTCCGAAAATGATAGATTGAAATCCAAAAAAAGTCAAAAGAAGATGAAACTCTTCTTTGTTATATAGAGCCACATTTTGGCTTGTGCTCATCTTCCAAACTTGTTTGCGAATCGAAAAATGAAACCCAGGTCAGCCGAAAAGATAGTACATGCCAGGAATAATGGTTTTGTTGAGATTTTAGCATATGGTGTTGGAGCTGGACATTATTAAATCTACCCCGGGGGGCGGCGACCCCCCTCCCCCCCCCCCCCCCACGTGGCCTTTGCTCTCCCCTGATTTCTCAAGGACTTGGGACCCATTTTCAATAATTATTTATTTTTTAAAATTAAAGCAAACATGAATTTTAAAAAAATAGGGTACTAACTAACACTAATACAAAAATGAAATTTAATAGTATTATAAATCTGAAATAAATGAAATAGATACATTATAAATCTATACTAGTATTTAATAGTTATTAGTGGTTAAGATATAAAGGTCGAAGGAAAGTAACATGTTAATTCTATACTACACCGCCTATTTCAGCATTTCGGAAAAATTCAAAAATTTGCATGAGCACTATTTATACTATATTAGAAAATAATATTGAGTTAAAATTTCACGAATGTCCTAATACGTTGAATTTTATTTTAAATACAAGTCCGACCCTTAAAAATTCAAGGTAGCGGGTGATTTACATTCAATTTGAAGTGTGTGTTTGTCAAATAAGTGATGTAATATTTCCTGAAGCATGTGCTTGTACTAAATCATGTATGATTTGGTTAAATTTGAGTGAAAAATCTTTTTTTTAAAAATTTAATGGCCACAACAACATTTTTTGAACTTTCGGGAAACATATGTAAATATTTTTTCTACCACCCACGTTGAACAAAAAAATATTAAAAATGGTAATTTCACATTTCGTGAGCCTTCAATTAGGTTTCAGACTACTAAATTTTGAAATTCAACGCTTCCAACATTCTTGGAGGCACGTAGGTGAATAAAGTAAAAAGTTTGTACAAATGCCGAAATTGAAATCCGCTTGAATGAATTTCTAACAAAAATTCTAACTAATATTGTACTTTAACACCATCAAATTTTCATTCGAATTACAACACTAAAGAGTCAATGTGTTAATCTTTTGAACCTTTGTATCGTAACTTGTAAACACTAGTAGTAAACACTACTGATTCGTTCTACACCACATATTTCTGCACCTCAGAAAAATTTAAAAATTTGTACGAGCACTATTTATACTATATTAGGAAATAGTATTGAGTTAAAATTTCACGAATGTCCTTAATAGGCTGAAAATTATTTTAAATACAAGTCCGACCCTTAAAAATTCAAGGTAACAGGTGATTTACGCTCAGTTTGAAGTGTGTATTTGTCAAATAAGCAATGTAATATTTCCTGAAGCATGTTCTTATACTAAATCAGGTATGGTTTGGTTAAATTTGAGTGGAAAATCTTGGGAAAAAAATAAATGGCCACATCAACATTTTTTGAACTTTCGGGCAACATATGTAAATATTTTTTCTACCACCCACGTTGAACAAAAAAATATTAAAAATGGTAATTTCACATTTCGTGAGCCTTCAATTAGATTTCAGACTACTAAATTTTGAAATTCAACGCTTCCAACATTCTTGGAGGGACGTAGGTGAATAAAGTAAAAAGTTTGTACAAATGCCGAAATTGAAATCCGCTTGAATGAATTTCTAACAAAAATCCTAACAACTAATATTGTACTTGAACACCATCAAATTTTCATTTGAATTACAACACTAAAGAGTCAATGTGTTAATCTCTTGAACCTTCGTATCGTTACTAGTAAACACTACTAGTAAACACCACTGATTTGTTCTACACCACCTATTTCTGCACCTCCGAAAAATTCAGAAATTTGCACGAGCACTATTTATACTATATTAGGAAATAATATTGAGTTAAAATTTCACGAATGTTCTTAATACGTTGAAATTTATTTTAAATACAAGTCCGACCTTTAAAAATTCAAGGTAACAGGTGATTTACGCTCAGTTTGAATTGTGTATTTGTCAAATAAGCGATGTAATATTTCCTGAAGCATGTGCTTGTACTAAATCATGTATGGTTTGGTTAAATTTGAGTGGAAAATCTTCAAAAAAAATAATTTAATGGCCAGAACAACATTTTTGAAACTTTCGGGCAACATATGTAAATATTTTTTCTACAACCCACGTTTACCCAAAAAACCTTAAAATGGTAATTTCACATTTCGTGAGCTTTCAATTAGGTTTCGGACTACTAAATTTTGAAATTCAACGCTTCCAACATTCTTGGAGGGACGTAGGTGAATAAAGTAAAAAGTTTGTACAAATGCCGAAATTGAAATCCGCTTGAATGAATTTCTAACAAAAATCCTAACAACTAATATTGTACTTGAACACCATCAAATTTTCATTTGAATTACAACACTAAAGAGTCAATGTGTTAATCTCTTGAACCTTTGTATCGTTACTTGTAAACACTAGTAGTAAACACCACTGATTTGTTCTACACCACCTATTTCTGCACCTCCGAAAAATTCAGAAATTTGCACGAGCACTATTTATACTATATTAGGAAATAATATTGAGTTAATTTGCACGAGCACCTAATTGAAGGCTCACGTAAAGTTTTTTGGGTCAACGTGGGTGGCAGAAAAAATATTTACATATGTTGCCTGAAAATTCCAAAAATGTTGTTGTGGCCATTAAAATTTTAACTTAATTAAAATAAAAACCTCATTGTTCAGCGAAAACACACTAAGACCCTGTTTTATAGGGCTTATTAGTTCAATTCAGTCCAGTTCAGTTCAATTCAATGCAATTTATTGAAATTCAGGTTAATTCAGTCATGCTGATTATTTTTTCACTACATTAATTTTTCACTTCAGTTCAGTTCAACAAAAATTAAACTTTACCAAATAGCTAAACATGGATTAAATTAAGTTTAACTATTTAAAAGACAAATCTTTCTTCATTATCAATACTCACAAACAAAATTGAGTTTAATTATATAATAGTTAATCCTTAATTGAATTTCTATAAAATTTAACATCTAACTTGAAAGAGCACACAAAAAAAAAAAAAAAACAAAAGAAAAAAAAATGAAGAAAAGATGAATGTGGGCTTGACACGTGGGGGGTGGCAACCCCCCGGGGGAGAAATATAATTCTCCGTAGGAGCTTTGTGATGCTGCTCATATATGCATGATGAAAGCAGATCTATTCAGTGAGCTGCCCCTTTGGTGTGTAGGTGAGACTGCTCATATATGTTAACTTTTTGAATTAAAAATCATCATGCAAATTAAGAATTGCTCCTTATTTTAGAATATGACACTTAAGATTCACCATTGTAGATGCTCTAAAATTTACCCGGTTCGCTTAATCAAGTTCGAAACAATACCCGGTTCACTACAAAATATATACATGGGCAGAAAAGTCCGAAAATTATAAGTTGAACCATACGGATATAAAGCCCAAGATTAAAACGGTTTACTTTCCAAGCAAGATGGCCCATTAAATGTTGCTGTTTATACTTGGCTGTTTAGGGTTTATCGTCGCATCGAAAGACTTGACTGCAGAATAAACCCCCTCTCTCTGCGCTAACTGCGAATCCCCTCTGCTTCGCCATGGACAAACTCAACTCCCCAGAACTGCAGCAGTTCCTCTCCGTAAGTTTCTTCCCACCTGCACTTTCTCTTTCTATTTCTCCTATTTGGGATTTTAATTGTGTATCTATCTAGATCAACCTGGTGATTTCGAAAACATTCCTCCGATTTTTTTTCTTCTCTTCATTCGTTCCTTGGGGCATCGAAATATATAAATTTTGAACTGAAACGGGGGCAGTACATAGTTTATATGTTGATTTTGTTTAAAATTATCTAATTGACTTGAGAAATTATGCTTCAACTTTATATTCAATCCGATGGATTCTTGTTACAATTTTATGATGTACTAATTTATTAGTGTGCTGTAAACTTTGAGCTTGATTGAGTGAACCAGGGCAGAGGAAGTAGACATATAATGTTAGTTAAGTCTACCATTTGGTGCTGTGTGTTTATCCACAAGATGATGTCTTTCCTGCAAAAACACCATATGCCGTGTTAAATGTGAAATTTTGATGACCATGGCATATTATAAGTTGACGGAACCTGTCATTCTATGGTTCAGGAACATTGAAATTAGGAAGAGAGGTTATGAGTTTAGAGTTTACTTTAAGTATATAAGCATACTGATGACTAGACTGAAACATTTCAATCATAATTCTCATCCAGAACTATGGTTCAGGAACATTGAAATTAGGAAGAGAGGTTATGAGTTTAGAGTTTACTTTAAGTATATAAGCATACTGATGACTAGACTGAAACATTTCAATCATAATTCTCATCCAGAACAATGCTCTATGATTGAGAATTGTTATAGTGAGTTTTATGGTGTATGTTATGTTTGCGTTCTGAAGACTATATCTTATATGGCCTATAATTTTATCGTTGAGAAATATGGGGAATCAGGAACCAATAATATTAGGACCTTCATTTGGGACATTATTGGAAGACTTTTAGATAATAGTTAATAGAGTTTATTTCATCTATTTAAACATCCTTGTGACTAGATTGAACAATTATCCTTATGAGCAGTTATACTCCTTTGTTTGGGACTTTGTTAGAAGACTTGTAGATTTTTGTCCACCGATTATATCATAGACTTGTAATTATATTATTGATTTTAGATTATAGAGTTGTAGTCTTATACATCCTTGTGACTAGATTGTAACATGCCAAGCATAATTTTCATTCAGAACAACAATATTTGATGGAGATTTAGTTTACTTGGTCTTTTATCCATCTTAGTTTTAAAGCCTTGCCTTCTGAACTTGTTCCTCTTGAGGCTGGTCTTAACTCTTAGTGTGCAGTGATTTAGAGAGTGGATTCTCCACCAATTATCAATCATTTTCTTATCAATGATATAAATAAACCTGCTGTCTGTTTTACTTGTATATCTGGGACGTTATTATAATTTGATTTCTAGTAGTCTGATTATTATTTTCTGCAATTCATTATACTTTTGCAGCAAGAGAAGGAGAAAGCAATGGCTAACGAAGCAATTGCTAAGATTACGAGTGTTTGCTGGGACAAGTGCATCACTAGTACTCCTGGGAGCAAGTTTAGCTCAGGCGAGTCGAGCTGTCTCACCAATTGTGCTCAGAGGTACATGGACATGTCCATGATGATCATGAAGCGCTTTCAGTCAATGTCGCATTGAGGACATTAGTGTAGGATTTGCAAGACCATTGTAACTTTTAGGGTGCCCTGCTATTTAAACATAAAAGAGCTATCAATATGCAAGACATGTAATTTTGGGTGCCTGCTTATCTATGCATCTATAAATAGCTATGTTTAACTCTAAATTTTATGTCATCTTTCTGTTCAGACTTCAATTCTAGTATCCATCTTAGTTTTAAAGCCTATGTTCTCTGTTACCACAAGATTAAAATTCTTCATGATAGTTATTGGAGAGTATTGTTTGTGTGATATGGCAATACATATCACCTTTTCCATCATGGTATAAACTAATGGACAAGGGATCAAGTGGGTATAGCAGAAAAACAGCCTTCCCCTCTCAGTCATCTACTCACCTTCGTATATATAACGAGCTTGAGCTTAACTTGATTCTCAGTTCCGACAAAATCCTTGTTGGCTTCAGGTTAACATAATTAAGCTTGCTCTTAATGCACTTCATGGTCATGGTTGGACAGAGAATATAAACTGATTGACAGTGCCATTTCATCGGCCCTCCCATAATCTTGAGCTCTAAATTCTTCGAGGGTTTAGATTTTGGTTCAGGAGCAGACCTAAATTTTAGTCAAGGAGCACTGAGGAGTTCTGAATTGATCTCTGCCTTTTCTCTCAAGTGGTGCAGATGCATTTCCTCGACACCGATGTCTTCTAAATACAATAGTAACAGTTTTTATCTCTTCTGAATACATGGACAGCAAAGTGTGATCCTTTAAACTTAGTTAAATACTGAAAGGTCTTCCCCATTTCAGTTGTGGTCTACGGCAAGCACCATATAAAGACTGTTACAGTCCACTTCTCCCCTATGTTCAATTTTACTCATTCCAAATAGTCAATACATTACAAGGAACAGCAGCTGCCCACAACAATGATATGATCTTTGAGAAATGCAGATACTTCCCGACCCTCACACTCCTGATTCTGTTCCCCGTGAACTGCATAAGACTTAACAGAAATTTCAATGTATATATGTAGCATATTTAGCACATTGATAAGGCTTCCAAAAGAGCCAGAAAAAATTTCATATTTAGCATTCACAGCCATGCAAAAGGCCTCCAAAAGGGCACCGACAAAACATTATATTTAGCATCCATCACAGTCATGCCATCCAAAAGCACTGTGATAAAGCCATCATATTTAACTATCATATGTTTTTACAATAACTGATAATTCCTAGTTAATCTGGCATATGTGCTAAACATTACCAAAAATATGACCAAAAACACATGTCAACAAAAGTTAGCCTTTTTTCTTGCCAGCCCTTGTCCTACCCTACTACCATTCCCCTGTAACTATTGCGGGTTACTTGCTCCCTCTCTGATTCTTTCTAGCTTAGGCAGGTAGAGGTTGAGGGGGCAATCAGAGCATCTTTAATCTTGTCAACTTCCAGATCCTTCAACTGGTAAGAGCAAGGAATTTCAACAAGAGACAAAAGATGGTCTAAAAGAGGAAACTCAAAACCATCATCTTGGATCATATTGAAAAACTGATTATCCAGTTTAGATACTGCTAGTGGATCTTCCAACCCAACCAAGGGCTCTTCGGGGATGGCAGGATACTGATCCCGAATTTTCTCTGCAGCTTCATGACGGCCTAGACTTGTGGCCGAGGTCCTTAAGTCCTTGAAAAAGCTGGCAAAGCCTTGAGTTTTCAACAATTTCCATGTGTAGACGTTGAGTAATGGTCCACGGTCATCACTAACATTCTTAAGCCTGGAATTCTCGGATTTAAGCAAAGCAATCTCTTTGTCCTTCACTTTGACACTGTGTTCCAAAGCTGCCACGACTTTCTTCAAATCTTCCTTATCCCCTTGAATTGAAGCAATCTCGTTGTCCTTTTCCTTAGCACCTAGCTCCATAACTGTCATGACTTTCTCCAACTCCTCATTATGTCCTTCAAGTGAAGCAATTTTTCCATCCTTATCCTTGACATCCTGCTCCATAGCTGCCACAGCTTTCTCCAACTTCTTTTTATCTTCTTGAAGCAAGCAGATAATACAAGCAAACTGCTCCGGGGTCATGCCCGCAGCACTCAGTGATTCAGTGGATGTAGTCATTGGCTTCAAGGCCCCAGAAGGAGTTAGGATATGTTCATTCTCCTTGGAAGACTCATTTACCTGCATCTCAGTAGCAGCCTTCTTGTTTGAGGTGCGTGGCTTTAGGACAGAAACATTGCTAACATCTGTGTAAAAGACAAAAAGAGTAGAAATTACACAATCACTCCAAATAAACAAGACATTATGTAATACTCCCTCTATTCAACTAATAAAGCCAAAAGCCCCGTTGCTTTGACAAACAACTTCTAATCTCACTTATGTTTGAAACCTTCTAAATGAACACTCTACTTCTCATAAGCACATCAAATCATGAGTGATGGGAATGTTTCAAACACAATCCTTTTGAATTAATTCCTCTTGTGTTTGTGAGCTATCAAGAGAGCTTCATTAACATAAGAAACACTCTTTTTCACAATAAATAAGCATAAAACACTACAGAAATTAAACCTTGTATCTCATTTGAAGGACTTGAACTTCATCCCAATTTAGCTTCACTATAGAAATGAATATTATCTCACAGGCCATAACTTAAAGGATTTAAACACGCAATATATAACACCATGAAAAACAGATGAATGAAATTACCTTCAGACTCAACAGGCATTTCGCGCAAAGCTCCCCGTTTACGCTTGGAAGGACCCTTTATTTTTGCCAATAAACTGTTAACCGTCTGCTCAGAAGGTTTCTCGGTCTCCTCCTCTATATCCATGATGATAGAGTGATTCCAAGACAGGGGCAGACTCTCAAGAGGCGCAGTCTTGAAGAAGAGAAACGACTGCCTCCACTCTCTCACCGGCTTGGTCTGTTCGTGCACTATCTCGGGCAGTATTGGTTCAAAAGAATACCATCCTTCCGCCTCTTGACCGTTCATCCGCAGCCGGTAGAAATGCCGGAACAGGGCCGTGGTGGGGACAATCGAAGCCCTGTTGCAGGTTTCCACAAACCCTAGGAGGATGGTGATGCAATCGGGGTGGAGCTGGGTGAGGGCGATTTCGTAATGACGCAGCACGGAAACCACGAATGGCGGCATGGGGAGCCCCAGCCCGTTCTCCAAATGGCGAGTGTAGATTGCGGCGTAGCCCGGCGGAGGCGCGTCGACTCTCTGTTTGTGGGTTGGGGCGCAGAGCCCGTACTCCGGCGGAACACTGTAAACGCATGCGTACATAGCCGCCGCGGAGGATGTACAAACGGAGGGGTACAAGGCGGCAGTAGGGGTTCTGATTACCGGAGATGGTGAAACAATCCGGACCTTCTCCTCCATTTCCGCTTTCTCTTCTTTGCTTAGCTCCGAGTCTGAGTAATCCGAACACTCAGAATCAGGCATTTCCTGGGAAGTTTGATTTATGCTAAGGTGTAAAAGTAAAAAATTAGGAAGTAAGCGTTCTTGCGAATTGGGGTTTTGACCTTTGAGAGAAAGAAAATAAGATTTCTACTGCCAAAATGAACATATTTAGCAGAGAGAAGCCAGGGAAAGTGAAAACGTCACATGGAGCTGCCACAAAACATCCCCAATTTGTATTTTTTTTTTTAAAAAAAAACATTATTTGGCCGATACTATGTACAGGTACAAAAATACTAAGTACAGGTACATTTTAATTTGAAATTTTACATTATTACCCTCCATTTGACTTTACTCTCAATCTATAATGTCCTGTACATATATATGTACCGGCTCGGTAGTCTAGTCCTATTCCTATACATGCTATACTAAACATTTGATCTGTACAATTTATACTACTACCGGCTTCGGTAGTCTAAATTTGTAGCATTAATGGTAAAGAATTTTTACTGTTCTTGCATTTTCCTTTTTCTTCAAATTTTATTTTCTGTGTATTTTAATTAGTTCGTGCGTACGAAAATTGATTTACTCTCACAGAAGTTCATCTACTTTTTTATTTGCAGAAAATATTACGATTTAATAATTAGGTTTTAAGGATTTTAAATTTAATATAATGTTATTATAATTATTTGATGCTGTGATAATAAAATAATTTTTGTTAAATATTTACATTTTAACAGTATTAGATTTGGACTGTTTTGTTCAGTCAATTATAATAGTATAAGGTTTTAATTAAATTATTAAATATTATAATTTAAATCACAAAATACTTTGCAAATAAATAAATATAATGAAGAATATATATTCATTCTTCACAATCACAACTAATATAATTTACCAATATAAAATAATATTTTAAAATATTTACCCTACTGTTTTAAATAAATAATTTAATAGGAAAGGGGAGGTTTACAAAGAAAATACTACCGGTTCGGGGTTTGAGCATCGATGGCGGGGTCAGTACAATTGTACAGTTCTCAAAATGAAATATAATATAAAGGCTAGTTTGGTAATTTTATTATTAAAATGTACTTGTACATATGATATTTGTACCTGTACATAACATCTGTGTTATTTAATAAGTTTTATTTGATGCGTTTACATTATATTTTCACTTTCTTTTCAGTTATCTGCACTATTTTTCTTTAAATTGTTTTATTGAAGAATAACAATTGTAAAAAGATAAATTTTATGACTTAATTGAATTTTTCGGCCTTTACTTTGCTCAAAAGATAGATTTTTGGCCTTTAAAAAAAATTGTTCAACTTCATTGACCTTACTTTGTAAGAACTTTTTTCTCTGGCCTCTAGACGGAACTGCTAGGTCAACCGTCTGTCAATGTAACATGGCAGGGGTAAATTCATAATTTCATGGTTAAACTCAAGTTAAATGCCAACTCTAGCGCAATCACCGTTAATGTCTTCAATTTCATTGGTAGATTGAGTATAGCAGATTTTTTTGCAGTAGAAAATTAGGAATAAAGTGGGCGTGCAAGGGTGAAGAATTTAACCAAAATTAACGGGAGTTGATTGGGCATTGATGATAATGACGAAAATGCCCTTCAAAATTGGGATTGAATGTGTAAATATATGAAACTTCAAATTTTCCCCTGTCATATTGTGTTTACTAACAGTTGACTTAATGATTCTATTTACTAAGCCTTAATAGATTTTTAAAAGAATTGAACGATTTTTTGTAAAGGCCAAATTTTGTTTTTTATGAATAGGGCTCCCTTAGAGGTTAAAATTTGCAATCTTTTCGTTTTTGGAGTTAATTAAAAATTTTATTCCGGGTTCTGATAAAATTTTATTCCGGGTTCTGATAAAATTTTATTTCGTTTTTGATAATCAAAATTTTTAACTATGATGATTATCACTTAGGCCCGGGTTCTCCTCGTCCTCATTTACCTCCATGCACCACACATGCTAGACATTCGACTACATGTCGGATTAGTCATCATCTTAGAGCACCTCATCATTAAACTGTATCATTCTTCTATGGTATATATTTTCATTTTAAACATTATGTGAATATTTATTTTATACATTTAAACTTCTTGTTAGCACAATATCTCCCTCATTGTTTAGCTTTGCGTGAACATTTATTTTATACATTTAAACTTGTTGTTTGCACAAAATGATTTAAAACTCATTTTGCTTCCAAAAAAAAAACAAGATGATTGAATTTGTGATGAAAAAGAAATTCCTTAATAAAAAGGCAATCTTGCAAATGATTTTGGGAAGGTAGTTAATCAAACACATTTGATTTTCCTAATTTACAGCTAAAACTAGTCCAACTTCAAAAACGACAGGAATAATTTTATCCAAGATTTTTTATTTTTATTTTTCACTTTCTACAAACATTTGAAATTTAAGAATATCTATGACAGTTTCGAGAGGCATCATCTATCTGATCTCAACCAACTATAAATCATATAAGACCAAATAGCACCCATGGATAATCTTCAAACCAACAACTATTGAGCCAAAAATCCTCAAGAGAGGATAGATAGAGGAAGGGAATCATACCATTTTTATCCAGACCAGCCAAAATAGATTAAGATACACACCTACATTCAAATGAATTGATCTACTCTATTAAGAATAATCATTCTAATTCTGATGTTTTTATTTTATTTTATTTGAACCGTCAATATCATTTTGTCAACTAAATCTCAGCCGTCGAGTAATCGACTATATAATCAAAACCCAACCTTATCATCTTCTTTGCATTGCCATTTCTACATCTCCGCCGAGTTACTTCCTCGTCCACATCGTGGATCCCAACTCTTTCAAAATCACAGAGTTTGACTGCAGAGAAAACCACAGAGTTTGACCACTTCTGGCACAGGCAGGTTTCCGACTGCACTATTTCCATCGTTTTTTTTTTCCTTTGATTTTGTGGTCTCATTTTATCGCATTTGGCTGTGTTTGGAATGTAAATTTTGTTGATTTTCGATTCTCTTGTTAGGGAATTTGTTGGAATGGAGCAACAAGTTGAAGTTGAGATCCTTAACGGCAAAAGAGTGAGGCTTCCGTCACGCCAAGTGTTGAGGTAAATTCTTTTATTTTTTACTATATTTCATTAGATATATATGGACTAGATTAATTAATTAAGGTATTTACTCGTCACATTTTGAAAATCACAATAGCCCATGTCGTTTTTAAATTCGCATCTAAATCCAATTAAACTTGAAAGCCCTTCTAATTAACCCTTCTAATTCTTTCATGTTTCTTTTTCTTTTTCAGAGGAAACTGCATGCAGAGAAGTGTGAGATGTTAGTTGCCGATATGGGACGATGATAGGGGGATTACCCGTTACTTGTGCCCCGAATCTCAAATACCCGTATGGATGCTACACTGTTGTTAGGAAGAACTCTCTAGAGGCTCTTACTACTTTCATATTCAGAAAGGCTGATATGTATTTTTTTGGGAAGAAGCGAGGCCGCCATGATAGCAACCATCCATGGGAATTGTTCCTAGCATCATGAATAGTATTTGATCAGAGCAAATTTTTCGCCTACTAGAGTGACTTGCATATTTCATACATAGGACATGTTTATGGGGTAACTCCTCCAGGAAAAACGACTCTTGTGAATAATTTAATTAAGCTCAGTTAAGCTTATTTTGGTCCCGATCAGCCGGCTAGTCAGGCATCACTTCATTCAACCTTCGAGATCATGGTTGAAATGTCAAGGTTTAAGGTTTCTCAACATCATTTCCTTAGAGGAGGTGGCATGAATAGGCAAGGGGTAGTGAATGATATGACAAGTTTAGAACACGCTCGAGTTGAGTATCAAAGTTGGGGCCATCATAGTACTCAGGTGACGTCCTTTCCCTTTCCTTGTCCTTTTGTGCAGTGTTGATTATCAACCAAACGCTTTATTTGTCTTCATTTAACATGTTTTTAATTTATGCTACAAAGTTTGGCTTTGGTTATTTCTTTTCTATGCTTTGAAGGATACTCTAGTATATGGTCATATTTTCATTCTCTGTTAGGTTGCATCAGGATAGTTTCATGAAAATTGTGCTCTCCTACTTTTATTCAAAATTTTGTTTTGTTTCGCTTCTAAATCAGTTAGTGCTTGCGTATTAGTATGCGATCTCTTTCATTGTAATATATGTGAAAATTGTTAACAATAATTCTATGACTCCCTTTTTTTGCAGGTGATGAATGAGGAAACACATGTGACTGAATATTCTAATCCTCAAAATATCCTTGTGAGGCAATGCACAGAAAGTAAGGCTTAGATCCATTGCCTTAAGAGGGAGGAAAATATCACAACCCGAAAATTGATATATGACTTCAACTGTACATGTAAGTAATCAATGAGTTAACAAACTTGATAGAAGTGTTTTCATGTTTTACTATCTCACCTCTTGTTTATCATTGTCAAATCTCTATAGTTATGAAAAGATTTCTACCTATGATGATATGGCCCAAGTACAATGAAAGGCTCGTCCTTCGAAGGATAAAGGGAACTAAAATGTCTAATGAAGCTGATAGTCTAAAGAAGAGAAAGTTGTCGAACATACAATTTCGAGCAATGTATGTACAACAATATGGAAAGTTGAATGCGCCGGTATGGAATAGTTTGTAGATAATTTTTTCTTTCTTTCTTTTGTAATTTGTAGAGATAAATGATTATATGTTTGATAGTGATAGTGTATGTAGTTGATTCAATTAATTAAGGTGGATTAGAAGTGTGATATGATCCACACTCCATAGTAGTGATAAATAATATCACTCTGCTTGATATTTACTTGAGGTATAGAGTGTGCAATCTTTAGCCACAATTTCCTTCTAAAATGCTATTAATTCGTTAAAAAAAAATTCCCTTACAACGAAAGACTTCCATAGGGGGTTTCTAACATCTTTCTTCCATGAATGCCTCCGGAAGACCATCAGGCATCTGCTTCTTTCTCGACAAGATGAAACTTCTCGTCTGTTATTGGAACTAAAATAAAATACTGAAATGAAAAATAACAAGAAGTAAAATAAATAACAAGTTTTATTTATTTAATGTGATAACATTATTTTTTCACTTTCTTTTCCGTTTTATCTCAACTATTCTTCTTTAAATTGTCTATAATAAAATAACAATTGCAAAAAAATTAATGGTAAAGTAGTAAGTTGTTACCACCCGTGCTGGTTCTGGGTTTTGTGAGGCCTCAAACTAGGGAACAGAAAAATGAGGCCTATATATGATCAAATATATATAATTAATTTACATATTCACTATATTTCACAACATAATATAAAAAATAAAACTAAAGAAATAAAAAATGACAATAACAACATAAAAAAAAATCAAAACATAAAAATATGATCATTTATTCATGTATAAAAGTGACACTAAACTCATGATCAATACTACTCAAGTTCTTGATAATGAAACGAAAGAAACGACATCAAAATTCTTCTTAATTCATGGTTTTTTTAAAAAAAACTACTTGCAATTAGTTTTTCAACCCAATTGGTCCCTGATGATTCTCACTTGCCTCGAGTTACCGGAAGGCCGAGTCTCGACTTGGTCGGGCTTCCTGATGCTCAACAAGACACACCCCGGGACTACCCGATGGTAGCTGCTCCGGCGTGATGGTGAAATGGGGGCCACAGAAAATGATAGAATGTATGGAAAGCTCACAACTGAGATTAGATAAATAAAAGTCACATACCTTGATCACTGTTTGGAGTGGGTATTTATAGCCATGACTTGATTGCTAGGCTAAGCCATGGACCACTAGATGGTTTGTCGCTACATTGTACCTATTTTGGGGAGCAAGGTCACGTGAGGGTATGGCCTTACTCCTTGGACGGATGTGCCTGCGCACTAGTCAGGCTAAACGCCAAGACGAAGCTTCCGATGGGGCTTCGTCTTTCATGGATCACCGAGTTCATGCCGGGCCTGGAGAGGCCAGGCTACGACCTTAGGGCCTGCACGATTGTTGGGCCCATATCATCAGTTTGCATTGTTCTAGTTGTAGCCTTTCATTCTGTTAATTAGGGTCTTGCATTCCATTATTCTTACTTCCCCTATGTTTGGTCAGGATGATCAGGCTAGTCGCAGTATTGATTTTAACTATGATGATGATGAAGGTGATGCACATCAACATGACTATGATGATGATATGATTATCCCTACGGCCCGGGTTTTCCTTGTCCTCATTTACCTCCACGCACCACACACGCTAGACGTTCGCGCGACTACATTAGGATTAGTCATCATCTTAGAGCACCTCATCATTAAGCTTTATTCTTCTATGGTATATATTTTCATTTTAAACATTATGTGAGTTTTTATTTTATACATTTAAACTTGTTGTTCGCACAATATCTCCCTCATTGTTTAGCTTTGTGTGAACCTTTATGTTATACATTTAAACTTGCTGTTTGCACAAAATACAAAATGATATTAACCTCATTTTGCTTCCGGAAAATAAAATAAAAATCAAGATGAATTCGTGATGAAAAAGAAATTAACATTTTTTATATATATATATATGTTTTTATATATATATATATAGCCCACACGTATTTATATATATGTGACCCATTTTCAGCAACGATGTTTCTCACTTTACACCTGACTGATTACCAAAGATCCTAACGAAAAATTAACATGACAATGAAAATGAGCAGATTCAAAACGCAAAACCTTTTAACCAAAACACATTTTTGAAAAGTCGGAGGCTCCATAAAACCTACATGTAAAGGTTCAAATCAAAAATTAATTTACTCCAAAAACGAAAAGATTGCAATTCTTAACCTCTAAGTGAGGCCCCTATTAGTAAAAAGGCTTGGAGAACCCAGTCAGCAGACTTGGCGTTCCAGCTACACGAATAATATTAAATCCAAATAATTCTCTCTTTTGATATTGTTCATGCATATTGGACCATTCATAAGAAAAAAGAATTTTTTTTTTTTAAGATTCTATACTTGGACATCCAATTCTTTCTTAAAACTTAAGCTTCCCATATCTGCCATTTTCTTCTTCTATATATATATTACCCACCCATAATCTTCTGTCTCATAATCTGAAGTACAACAGACAGATTAAGCTTCGGTCTTCAGAAAACAAGTGTTATTATTCCAACATTATGGGAAGCTTGATGAACTTCGTAAACGGTGGAGTGATCAAGCTGCCTCCAGGTTTTCGATTTCAGCCAACTGACGAAGAAATTGTTTTTCAGTATCTGTTGAGGAAAACCTTCTCACGCCCTTTACCAGCTTCCGTCATCCCTGAAATCAATGTCAGCAGGTTTAATCCATGGGATTTACCAGGTATATTACTGTATAATATAATATATAATATATATATAGATAGATGATAAATTGATAATTAACCTAAAAAAACTTGTTCAGAAAGTTTAATGTTTCTTCATAATGCAGGTGTTGAAGAGCAGGATAGGTATTTCTTCAGCATCAAGGAAGCTAACGTTAACCAAGCAGTTAGGGCAACTGAAGGTGGTTACTGGAAGGCGGTTGGTGCAGACAAGCAGATCGTTACCTCGAAGAGGAAACCGCTTGTCGGTTTGAGGAAGACGCTGGTTTTCTGTTCTGGGAAACCTCATCAACGTGAGATCAGAACTCAGTGGATCATGCATGAATATCGTATCATCCTCACTGGGAAAGCAGCAGCTTCTTGCTCTGCTCAACTTGCAGCAAAACCTAATCATGAACAGGTAATTATATATAACGGTCAACTATTATTAGGTCACGTTTTCAATAGTTTTGTGCATGCATACCCAATTTAGAGTTTTTCACTGGGTTTTCTGAGATTTACTTATATAGGTTGTTCAATCATTTCTACATATATTCACGTACGTAAATATATAATGGTATTGAGCGATCAGATATAAATTTCTGAAATTCTCTTTGAAATTATATCAAATCACCACAAAATGTGAGTATGCTTGGAGACTTTATTCGAAACAAGTGTATATATGTTTGGGCAGATATTAGAAAAATCGTTTCACTCAATAATTATTCGATCGGTTGAAGAAAAAGTTATTGTTTTTTCACATACTACTGTTTCATTATTAATAAAGATTTTTAATTTCTTGATAAATTTAAATTATGTACTATAAGTTGAAATATAGTACCATATGGATATACTTGCGTAGCTTTTTTTTTTTTTTTTTTTGGAAAAAGATATACTTGCGTAGCTTAGTTATGGATATATATACTTGCGTAGCTTAGTTATGAGCAAGATATATGAGTGGTGCATGGTATAATATTCTTGAGTTAATAATTAATAATAATTGATTTTATTCTTTTCTTCTCAGGGCTGCTCAGTTCAATTGGGGAATTGGGTTCTGTGCCACGTATTTACTGAAAAGGGAAGTCCGAAAGCGGTCAATGAAATTGTACAAAATTGCGAAAATTACACCATTTTTGATACTCATTCCGATTCCGATTCTGATTCTGATTCAAGTGTCGTGATTGACGACGTTTATTCTCCCTCATCCGTTGATGATGAAGACACGATGAGTAGCACCAGTAATATTGTACTACAAATAATTTAAATTTCCATTGCGAATTTATAAACCAATTTTTCTTTATAATATGAGGAAAAATATTAATATATATAAGTGATATATCTTATTATTCGTTCACTTTATGATGAACGTTTCGTGATTCTCTTTTGACTCTTGAAATTAGTATGATACGTTTGATTTCCTTTGGCTGCCTTCGTATACAAGGAAAAGGGAAAGCGCTCATAACTTGTGCACTAAGAAATTAAGGTCATGTGTTAATTATAAAAATAAAATAAAATTTCGACACAAGTCAACCAATCGAGCCCAACTTTAATTAACTTTCTCAAACGATCATGTTTTAAATGAGATCAATGATAAAAGAGAAGGCGAGAAAAATCGTCCGAATAAGCAATGCTTTTCAGATCAATTAACCGTAATAAAAGTTGTTTGACCGTTGAGTCTTCGCTGGATCAGAAATTTGGATGCGTCAACACAATTTCAATCCGATGAACTAATTACATACTTGGAGTAATTATACATTATCATAAAGTTTATTTGGAAATTTTTGTTATAGTTTAGTTCATCTACCATATTAAATAAATAAATAAACTTTTTTTGAAAAAACCTTAAACTAGAAAAGTACAATAAAATAAAACTAATAACAAAAACATTTAAACTGGAAAATTCTTGCGTTCCGTTTCTTAGTTTTGACTGAATATCAATCACTTAAATTATACCGTGATATCCATTATTCTGAATGAATTTCTTTAAAAAAAATATAAATTTAAGTTTATCGTTAATTTTAATTTTTGAATTGATCTTTACCTTTAAATTAAATCCAACAATTCATTATTCTTTGACTGAACGTTCAATCGACTAAACTGTAGTATTTAACTATGTAGACATATTTATAACATTTCATTAAATAATTTAAAGTAGGAAACAAAATAAGTAAGACCCTGTTTGCTTGAACTTATCTCTTGCTAAAGTGAAAATTAGTGTATTGAAAGAAAAATGTATTGATCAATTAATTTAGAATCAGCATGACTGAATTAACATGAATTTCATCAAAATTATATTTTCACTGAACTGAACTGATCTACAGAAAAATTCTGGTAAACAGGGTCTAAGTCCTCCATTATGTTTTCCTAGTGGAGCAGCTGTTACCATATTTACTACAACACAATTAGAAATGAGATATATTTAAAACAACAATTCTTATATCATGTGGACATAACCAAGGAAATTTATAATATTTTCTCATGATTCTTCCCCATTTATCATGCATATAGGGAATTGATCATTGCTCTAGCGGTTAAGTGCTAGTAGAATAACTCAGAGGTCCTGGGTTCAATTCTCGCTGGGGGTTAAGGGAGGAAGGGATTTTTATTTGGGGTCCATTTGAATTATTACCCAATTATATTTTAAATTTTTTTTAAAAAAAATGCACACATGGTGTTTGGTTATAATAATAAAAATGATATAATATATGAAATGTGGATAAAGATGCTTATAAATATAAGAAATGTGAAGTCGCGTTTGTACCTTTAACTTTCATCAATTAATTTAGAATAAGTTGATTGTTTAATGTTAAACAAAGTTGATGTTTTGAAAATACATGTTTTTTTTTTTAATTTAAAACCAGCATTGCTGGAGGGATTTATATTAGGCTCCCTGAACCCTATAAAGTTTCAAAGGTCTTACAATTTGTCCAAGAAAAACCCCAACAAAAATGATGTGGGATGAAAAAAAACTTGAGGTTCAAGAAAAAACCCCACTAATTGGGATGGAAAAACTTGGGAAAGATCCTGTATCTATTTCAGTAAGCAGATTCCATAGCTATCGACTCTAACACATCCAAGTTAGTAGTTCAGAGCCCCCAAGGTTGAACCACAAGTTTGCCAATGTGAGGATATTCATTCAAGTTACAGTTCAGTGTGAAATTCAGTAACTTGAATACTACAGAATCTTGCTCACTTTCAGACAGATAATTCTCCTGAGGTGATGCTCTGGGTGTGATATGATCCATGCTAGTCCATGTGTCTGAAAATACATGTTATCAATTGAGAATATTACGGTAATTTTAAAACTTATATCTGAACTTAATTTGAAGGTTAAAGTTGGGAAATTTGACTAACAAAAGGTATAAATTGCATCTTCTTCCAGGACAAAGAGAGTAAGCTGTAGCACTACAGAACGATTTTAATTTCAAAATCGATATTCTACTGTCTAAAGATTCAGGGTTCAGTGCAGAGTCTTAAAACCCAAATCTCAAAAATTTAGGGAGCAAAAGATGTGGAAAATCTAAATGATCGCAACCTAAATTCATTATTGTGCAAAACATTTGCGCGAGTTGCCCAAGAGATCAAAATTGCAACCGCACATATATGATATCCTATCTAGAGAGAACAAGAACCGGTATTGCCATCATCACTTTGAATCTCCAGCAACAACGATAGCCGAGGTAAAGCACCTCCTACCAGGCCCGTTGAAGTTCCTCACCAGCTCCCAACCTTGGCCTTCCACATAACACTCAACCTGCATGTTTACACGAGGTTAGAACATGTCAGACTAGCTGGTTGTATAAACAAAGAAACAAAAAGTGCGAAGTCAGTAGGAAAACATGCATATATACCGTTGATGTCATGTCTATTTCAGTAGGAGCCCCTCCAATCACATAGATTGAGTTGTTGAGGACAGCAGCTGCTGCATTTCCTCTGACTTGGTTCATCGGCTCTCCATTAAGCCAAATTCCCAGTCGAGGGTCATAGATTTCAACACTTGAAGTCATTTCTGTTCCGTCATATCCACCAACTGCATATCTGTTTAAGCATATATCGACCAACAATCAATCACTAATGGAAAATAATAAATGCCTGTTAAAATGAGTGGCAAGAGTACACTTACAACTTTTCATTCATCACTACAAGCGAGTGGCCACCTCTTGGGGTACACATTCCTTCAATTTTGCACCAAGAATGTTCTCTGGGATCAAGTCGTTCTGCAGATCTAAGAAAGGGAATTTCATCAAGCATTATGGTCCAATGCCAAGGTAACCAGATTAAAATTTTACTACTTACTGGAGATAGCAATTGCCATATCCCCCAACAGCATACACCGCACCATTGAGTTCCACAGCACAAAGAGCAGATCGCTGGAGAATAAAGAAGTCAGTAGGATTTACTAACCTTTGTACACACTTAAACACTTGTACTAATGGAAAATTGTAATCCAGATCATGTACTGGATTTTTGTACCAATGAGAATTATGAGATCGAATATCTTTCAAGCAAACCTTTTTTTTACCTTTGGAGAAAAATAGGAATTAAGGGTTGCCAAAATAGTTCTAAATGCAAGATATCTACTGACATGCTGTAATTTCTTCTACAAGCAGTAAGATGAAATCAAGTGCTTAATGAAGATATGAATAAAAGCTCAACTTGAGGAGATGCTTGATGACTCTGAACATGTGGCATATCTATCACTACTACACAATGAATAATTATCAGAAAAGATAAAGCACTGCTACAGAAGCACGTATATTGAGACATTCATAAATACCTTTTCTAGCATAGAGCGGGATTTGATCCATCGTCCAATGTTGATATCATACATTTCAACGCATGATAAACTCTCATTTCCATCATTACCTCCCATAGCAAAAATTTTGCTGTCCAAAGCAGCACCAGCTAAATGGTATTTCTTCTCATTCAGTGAAGGCTGCGGACTCCATATGTCGTGAGCCAAGTTATAGGATTCAACTTCATTAAGAGGTAAAATTAGCAGTGAGATACACACACACATACATAAACAAACATAGACACAGAGCAAGCTGATTTATACCTGTGTCATACCCATCTGAGCCATTTCCACCACCAAACACATAAAGTTCTCCAACTGATTCCACTACAGCTGTGTGTGAACGTACACAGCTCATTGGCTTAAGACATTTTAACACGTCCCGAGAAGGGGAGTACAAATTCAATCTTGACAGCCAAGAGGAACCATCATATCCACCCACAAGAAAAATTGAATCCCCAAAATCCAGGTGAAGATCATTATCATCCTGTATTTCAGGTTCAGTCCCATTTTCAATCACCACTGAACCAATAGAATCTAGAGTGCCATTCTTTATCATCATTGAACCATTAGACTCTAGAATGTCATTGTCAATTACCAGAGAACCACTGGACTCTAGAGTCTCGTTTTCATTATCCATAGAACCATTAGACTTTGATTCCAGAACTGTGACTCTACCTTTCAGTTGTTTGATTTCCTTTTCTCCCTGCAACTGACACAAAAGAAAGGTTAATACAGAAAAAAAAGACTGGAGTTTGTAGTTTCAAATAAACAGGCGTGTTCAAACATCCATCCACAAAACACGTGTTCAAGCCACCATCTTATTTTGAACTATAATCAGCACAACGTAGAAAATAATATATTGAAGAATTAAGTGCAACAACAACTAGCATATAAGACGTTTTATATCAAAAGTCATGCCATTAGACTCTAGAATGTCATTGTCAATTACCAGGGAACCACTGGACTCCAGAGTCTCGTTTTCAATCACCATAGAACCATTAGACTTTGATTCCAGAACTGTGACTCTACTCTTCAGTTGTTTGATTTCATTTTCTCCCTGCAACTGACACAAGAGAAAGGTTAACACAAAAAAAAGAATGAAGTTTGCAGTTTCAAATAAACAGGCGTGTCAAACATCCACCCACAAAACGTGTTCAAGCCACCACCTTATTTTGAACTATAATCAGCACAACGTAGAGAATCATATATTGAAGAATTAAGTGCAACAACAACTAGCATATAAGACGTTTTATATCAAAAGTCATGTCATTAGACTCTAGAATGTCATTGTCAATTACCAGGGAACCACTGGACTCCAGAGTCTCGTTTTCAATCACCATAGAACCATTAGACTTTGATTCCAGAACTGTGACTCTACTCTTCAGTTGTTTGATTTCATTTTCTCCCTGCAACTGACACAAGAGAAAGGTTAACACAAAAAAAAAAGAATGAAGTTTGCAGTTTCAAATAAACAGGCGTGTTCAAACATCCACCCACAAAACGTGTTCAAGCCACCACCTTATTTTGAACTATAATCAGCACAACGTAGAGAATCATATATTGAAGAATTAAGTGCAACAACAACTAGCATATAAAACGTTTTATCAAAAGTCATGCCTATACTATCTTCTGACACCTATATTCACTAACACTCCCATAAATTTCTGCCAGCTTTCATAATAGTCAATTTTATATCCTGAAAGGATCTTATGCTTGGTGTCGACTCCCACAAAGGGAGAAGTCCTTTCATAGATTTTTATAAGAACCATTCTCAACAATGCAATCAGCCAAGAAGCATTTGCCAGAAATTTTCCAGCCAGCAAATTAATAATGTAAACAGTACAGCTAAAGAGCATTTAGAGATGATTAAACAACAAAATTTATACAGTAATAAATAATTACCAGCTTCTGTTGTAGATGATAATACATTTGGACTTGTTCATCTCTAAAAGCACATAGCTCTCTCATTTTGTCAACCAACTGCAGTGTAAACATAAAAAGGGGATACTTAGCACATTTAAAAAGAAGCACAAGTCACATTGATTAGGATAAACTGTAAGAATATTAATATCAAGCACCAGACCTGCACAATAATTCCACCATGATTGCATGAAGAATATACAGGATTGTTGTCACTAACATTCCTTGAAATTTCTGTGGCCAGAGATGCTTTCCCTGAATTCCCCTCACTGGAAGTTGATATTTCCTGAACACATCCTCCCTTGGATGCTTCTGAGTCTTCAAGGTTCACTTTAGCCAATTCTTTTAGTTGTTGGTAAATGATGTCCTGAACTTCTCTGTCAGCCTCTTGATGATCCAATGATGGCTCCTGTAACTGTTGACTACCACATTCTTGGATGTTGGCAAGGTTATACCCTACCGCTGCTGGTGGACCTGAAGCTCCTATTACCTCTCTCTTGCTACTTGGAGGTTGAGAGTCAGACACAGGGGCCCATCTAACATTACCCCGTGGTGCAGATAAACCTGGAGCAGTTATCATCGCAGACATATTGGACATTAATCTAGCTATTTGCCCATGATCAAGCTCAAAGCAGAACCGGATTGGTGTATAGTAGTTCTCCTGAATTAATGGCTTAAACTGAGCCTCTGCCAATGGCTGACATTGTTGGCGCATGCGTACTTGAACCTGCAGTAAACTTGCCAAACTTTCATGTATTCTACAAACTACCATACATTTGATAACAGTTACATGCAAGGTAATCACCAAACAATACCTGGGCAGGATATTTTGTTTTCTCATAACCATTTAAGGTCCACGCATAGGGATCAATATTCATCTTGCCAGGACTAACAGCCTCAAAGATGCCATATAGCTTCCTATCCGTGTAATTGAATAGAAACAGTGGCAATCCTGGATGAATGTTCTTCACATATGAGAAATGCGCACCAGGTAAGCCTGTCGACAGATAAGGCAACAAACATAAACACCTTATTGTGATGTATGAAAAGAATTCACCAATTCCCCTAACACACTTCGAAAAATTGTATCAGAAATGGAAGGAAACAAATAAATAAATAAACAGAACATAGTTTAGATACTACATCGTGATGGCACATACCAAATAGTTGTTTGCTTAGACATTCTCCCATGGTCCCATTGTTGCAACCAAATACAACACCGCCGAGATTGGCTTTGGGCAAATTCCTATTCACATTCGGCGGAAATGCATGCTGTTTGCTTCCAGCCATCGTCCTTCAGAATTTGAACCTAACAAGATAAAATCTCAGTACATTACAAAAATGAACATCACCTAAAGGCTACCATGCATATTGTAGTAGTTATGAAGTAGGTTAAACCTCAACCTAAACAGGCCTAAAAAAATTTAATCCATCAGGGCATATATATACATCATGAAAAAGAGGCACAATACTATTAAATTTTAGCAAAATAAGAAAATTAGGGCATAATTCAGGAAACAATGTGGGGTTTGAGGGCAAGCAAGTAGGCAACAATCGAGAAAATTCACAAAACGAAAATTATAAGCACTATCCTGAATACATGAAATGGATTGCAATTGTTTCCACTGGGGTAAAAAAACACTAACTGCAATTCTCATAATGGCAAACCAAAGAAGGCGAACTCCACAAATTATACATAATAAATAAAATAAAATAAAATAAAGGCTTGTAAACATGAACAACGGAGCAGAATATGAGAATCCGCGAGGGCGCAACTATTTCGCACCGTTTCTGAAACTATCGAGGCAGAATTGGGGCAATTACTGGTATTCAAGCAAATTCAAAACACACAGACACGCACGAACATAAAATATGAAGAACGGGAGGTTTCGGATTTAGGGGAAATATGGTATGCGTAAGGAGCAATATGGAGAAAACCTGCAGGAATGGCGCCGCCGGGAATCGTACGGGGGTGGCGGAAGGCTGCCGGCAGCACTTTCTGGGAAAGAGCGGGAAATGGTTTTTACACTCCAGTGTGTTTTGTGTATTGGATGGAATTGAATTAGAAAGGTAAAAAAGTAAAATAAAGAGATGGATAAGGCTAGATCTAAATCTTTCCATACCGTATTTGAAACGTGCTGTTCAACAAATTTAGAACATTAATAATCAACTCCTTGCAATTTAATTAGAGTGCACACAATTCCATTTCGGTCAGCAAAACTGATTTAATTTGGGTTGAATCAATTCAGTTAAATTAGTTTCAATTTAGTTTAGTTAAATTCAATTAAATTTAATGCATTTAATGGAACTCAGTTTTTAGTTCTATTCAATTCATTTCAAATCATACTGTTTCATTTACTCCAATTAATTTTAGTCCAATCAAATTCAATCCAATTCAAAGTCATTACAAACAAATAGTCGCATGCTACCGCACCCTCTCTTTCCAAGCTCTCTCTCAATTCTGGGCCTTAATTTCGTCTTCTTGATTATTTTCTGAATTCTGGAAAGAAATATGTGTTTTTTTTAATATTTTCATTTGGCTGGTAACTATGACATTGTATTTTTTTATTTTGTGAAGTTGTAGTCCATGATTCTAATGTTACTATTGCTGGAAACAAAGGTTCATTAGTTTTTTATTTCATGTTTTGGTGGTGTTTTTGATTTTGATAGTCTTTTCAAATTTTTTGATGTTAAATTAGGTGTTTTAGATGTTTTTGAAGAGCATGTTGATCAGAGTATATCCCTTGTTCTTTCAAAGGAAATGAGTCCTGAGCTGCCATTGATAAATTATTTCAAAAACACTTTGTACATACTTACATATGCATGCATTTTAATTCTCATGTGTTGATAAAGAACATTAACATTAACTAATTAAGTTGTTAATTTAATTTAATTTGAATATCAACCATTAATCTGGGAATGCATACATTTTTGATTTATTTAAAAGTAGTACAAATGGATAAAACCTTTTAATAACATTGGTTTGACTAAGAAAAGTAGTATTACAATAGTATAAAATCATGTTCTTCAATTTTTAAATAGATTATAAATACTTTCTCTCATGCCTTTGCTTCAAGGACTAATTCAGATTATGAGCCAAATCTGCCATTGCATGAGCTTGTCTGGACATGAGGTGTGCAGTGGATGGACTTTGGCCTAAGACGATTGCATAGCCATCATCGTAATCGTTCATTCCCTGGGCCATGAGTTGCCAAACTAAGCTCCCACTCATCGTTCCTCCACTCCTTGCAAATCGGTAGAGAAGTCTATATATATTTTCCATGTATTCATTTCTACTGTTCAAACTAAAGTTTGGAGCTTTGTTAGACTTTCCAAATTCAGCCAATACCAATGGTTTCTTCAATATATTCTTCGAGTCTTGCCAATGGCTCGTAATCCACCTTTGCATGAACATCATCTGTGCATTGTCATCTTTTCCTGGTAACCTACAAGGAATATCGAATTCATGATTACAATTAAGGGAATACTTTATCAATAGATGAAACTACATAATACTAATGAAAATTTCTATTTAAATTTTTAGACTGGTTTCCAAATGACACTTTTGAGAACCTACCATTGATCTGGGTATGCATGGATGGTAGCGAAATCAATCTCCTTGATGAGATTATTGCTTATGAAATCTGTTCCAACTTGATAACCTGGATTATACTGTTTCTTTTCTGGCATTGTATCTCCATAAAATCCTTCCAAACCAATCTCTAACAAATGCTTGCTGTCTAAGGATTTCACAAAACTTGCCATTTCTCGTACCCATCCCTATTTTAACAAAGCACAAGTTATTTCATTTCCCAAACATATATTATGAGTCATCTATCGTAGGTGATATATTGGACCATGAACTTACGTTTACTATTTTTCCAGAATAGTCTACTTGACAACGAGGTTCGTTAATGAGCTCCCACGCCATGATTATCGGATCATTCTTGTAAACAATTCTTGTAATAGTGTTAAATCTTGTCAATACTCTCTGTAAATAGCATCAAACATTTAAGAAAATAATAATTAAGTTTAATTCCTGATATGTAATAAAACATAAATGCAAAAATAAGTGAAAATAAAGGTAAATACGAGTAATTGGGACAATTGATTCATTATCTTACTTTGATGTGGTTTTTGTAATATCCTTTAACAGTATGATGGGTATAGAAATCATCATCCCCACTAACTTGAACTCCTGTATTTCTTGCCCATTGAACATATTGATGCCTGCCTCCAAAATCATTATAATTGTTCACAAAACTTAGAATCAACCGAATTCCATGCTTCCTTGCTTCCGAAATCACAAAATCCAATCCCTTAATAAAATTTTATACCTCAATCAGTTTAAGCATATATTTATCAGTAATTATATAGACATCACTCTATAAAAATTAACAATTAGTACTGAAGAAGGAAAAATATACCTGGAACACACGTTCATCATATACTCCTGGTGATATTTGAAGAGCCTGACTTCCACCATCACTAAAAGCCCAAGTTCTACAAACCGAGAGACCGGATGCTGAGGCATCCTTAAATACTTGAGTTACTTTGTACCTTTGGGAGGGTTCGGACGCCACATGCATTAACCAGTAAGAGTTGAAACCATTGAAGAGGAATGGTGAGTTGTTAAGAGAGAATCGTGAACCTTGAGTTCGCACAAATCCACTGACATGATTGTTATCATGTGGAACCCTATCTTCACAACTTATAAAGTGAGTTAGAAAACATATCAAGAATAGTAGGGGTAAGAAATGAAGAAAAAAATTGTGAACCGCCATTGAATATTATAGAAACAAATGTTTTATGTTATGATCGGATTGTGGTAGGGAACTAATTTGAAGTATGAGAGTATTTATAATCTACTAAAGTCTTACAGGGTTTGAAAAATTGCTAAAAATAGAAAATCAGTTTTTGCCAAAGGGGAAGTTGAGGATAACCGGTTTTTTTGGACGTTTTGTCTGTTAATGTACATTCAAAAAGCATGTTAATTCAATTTTATATTAATACATTTGATGGTTGCTTAGAATGGAAATTTATAATTACATAGTTAATTCGTTGGAACCATAACGTCCTAGTTATGAACATAATTTTAATTTATTGGATTTTTGATTTTTTGTTTAAATGCTGATAAGAATATGTGAGAATTAACAAACACGATTATGTATATCACACGCTCTTCTCATTTGGCATATGGGCCACGCTACCTGTTTCAACTTTCAATATATTTTGTCATCTAAAAATGAAAATACTATAATTGAATTAATTAATATCATTCTCACCAAATGACTAAAGGAACCATACAGAGTCCATGTAACTGGAGCGACTGAAAAAATAATGTATATATTTACTATTTAGTATAGATCTTCAAAAATGGGAGGGTAAACTGCAAAATATTTGGGTGGAAACTAAAATAAAATTAATACTTTGTTTTCCCAAATAACATAGAAATCACACGGTCATGTAACAGATTTCACATAGATAACCAAATTTTAGGTTAAAACCCCTCTCAAACCTTAAACTCTTCGAGAAATGCTCATAAATCTGCATTTAGTTTGAGTTTTCATTAAATAAACATCCCGGTATCATTGTTGAAATTTAAGCATATTATCTTAATGAAAATTATTTAAACTCCCATGTTTCTATCGATTATTTCTATTTATACACAGGAAGAATTTGAATTATATTCATCAAATTTATAGTTATTTATTTCTTACAAATAGTATTTTATTATCAATTTGACGAATGTAAAATTAATCAAATATAAAAAGTTTTAAATAAATATTTATTTCTATGAAATTCGAATGAATGGGTGAAAGTATAAATAATAATGTAATATAATACTTTTGCATTTTAAAATAGTAAATTATCTTAATTGTATTATTTTTACGGTATAATGTATTTTATTTTACTTAATTTTAATATCATGATTAATTTATTTATTTAAATTGTGAATATAAACTCAAGTGTTAGCGAATAATATTTATTTGTAATTATTTTAAAATAAGTATACAAATCAAAAATTATATCTTAAATTAAAATCTTATTATTTCTATTAATCATTATAAATTATGAGTTGGTCTCTTGGGTGACCGTCACTATATAGTGACCAGATTAAATTGCAAATAGGACATAAGTTAAAAAACACGGAGGGACCAAATTACAATTTCAGAAAATTTTTAAAAATCACGCACTACATTGTTAAGCCACGCGCTACAGTACTGAGCCGCTACAGTACCGATTTGCTACAGTGTCGAGTTGCTACAGTATAACATAAAACTTGAACACTTTAAATTAAAACATGAACATTTTAACGTGAAACATGAACATTTCTTGAAACATAAAACATGGACAGTTTAACTTAAAACATGAACATTTTGACTTAAAACATGAACATTTTAACTTGAAATATAAAACATAAATATTTTATAAAACATGGACGTTTTAACGTGAAACATGAACACTTTAACTTGAAATATGAACATTTTAACTTGAAACATAAAACATAAATATTTTAACTTAAAACATAAAACATGAACAATTTAACTTGAAACATAAACATTTTAACTTGAAACATGAACATTCTAACTTGAAAAATAAAACATAAACATTTTAACTTAAAACATAAAACATGGACGTTTTAACGTGAAAGATGAACATTTTAACTTGAAACATAAAAGTACACTGTAGCAAAACATTGTGCACGCGCGGAAACATTGTAGCGCGTGATTTTTTTAATTTTTAAAAATTGCAAATTGGTCCCTCCTTGATTTTCTTTATTTCACTATTTATAATTTACTTCTATATTTGCAGTAAAGACCCTGTCACTATATAGTGACGGTGACTCCCAAGACTTTTCCATAAATTATGTAACGATTTGAAAAAATTAAATCAACCCAATTAAATCAACACAACAAATGAGATCTATTTATAAGTTTCATCCTAGATAGTTAGATTAGATATCCCACCACACCATGGGAGGGTGAACAAAACCACCATTCAAACTTGTGTGCTAACCAATCTTTGTGGAGAGTTGATCAAAATTTGAATGAATAATTAGTTTATCATTCGATCTTACGTGTTAACAAACAAAGTTTGATCAAAATTTTTAATGGGTAATTGGTTTACTCATCAACTCTCACTTGGGATCAGCAGAATTCTAAGAGCATCTCCAATCCAAAAGTCAATTTTGAAAGTCACTTCCTCCATCTGTCATGTTTTAATTGGGACTTCAATATGATGTAAACAAGTTGAAAAAATTGAAGGTGTCTTTTAATTTTTCATCTCCAATCCAACCATCACAAATAAAATGTTAGTATGCTGTGTCAATTATTGAATGGACAAAATTAAATGTGATAAATTTAAATTTATGAGAGGTCCCATTAATTCTCTTAAAATAGCAAGCAAAAGTGTCAATTTGACCCTCTATATATTGACACTCAACTTAACACTTTCAATTTAAAAGTGTGTCATGTAATATTGATGCTCCTACTTGACACTTGCATTAGAGATGATTTTAAGACAAAAAGTCAATTAATATGACATGTCAAGTGACATTTTATAAAGTGATACTTGGGTTGAAGATACTCTAAAACTACGAAACCAACTTCTTTCACACCGGGAGAATAAGATCCGGAGCAAGGACCCCAAGAGTTTGGCCTCGTTTACATAGGGCTAATGCTTTATGGGCGTTAGCTCTTTTATAAGAGGCCATCTTACTTATTGGACGGCAGCCTTAAAACATCAGGTAGATATCATCTAAAAATTTTAGCGATGACAATAGTTTTTTACTTGAATTCATTTTTACACTAATCAATTTACACTTTACCTTTACTTGATTTTATCAAATTCTAATCACCATAATAAATTTGATATTTGAGTTATAAAATTTTAATCACTATTGTTAATTTGATATTTGAGGCAGATTTCCTACCACATTTTTTTTAGATAATCACCGTTGATGTGGAGTTAAATTGGCTTCCCTGCCTCTTAATAAATATGTTTAATCATATATATTTAATAGTATGTAACCATACTTGGAACCTTGATAACTTTTATAATACAAAATTTTGATGCAACTGAATGGTAAAGTACCCACCCACATGAATATAAATATAGGTGTATAACCAACCTAACCAATTACCTAAATATAGGTGTATCGTGCAGTTAAATTAATCAATCGAATAATAGATTTTATAATCACACATAACCAAATATAAATGAATCATCACCCTTTTCTGTTTAATTTAAACTTTTTGAAATCATTTAAGTTACATATAAAATAAAATATTTAATGGCTAACGAAACTAATTTGATTAATTTTTCAAGTCATATTTAACAATTAATAACTTTCATTTATATTAATCGTTTGTACAAATTTGATACTTTAAAGGTATGGTGTAATAATATTATTTTATATGTGCTAATTACAATTTATAATCAAATATAACCTTTAAAAAAACAAATGGTGAAGTATACTTTCACCAAACCTTTAGTCATTAGTACGTGCCAATAAGAAATTAACTCATTATTCAACAAACCTTTCTTATTCAATATACTCACTCATACTAGAATAGAAGAATAACTACGTACAATGGGTTTTTCATAACAAATACTTATACAAGGGAAGTAGGGGTTTATAAACCTTGTCGAAAATACAAATTTACACAAAATTAACGTGTTATAGTCTGCATCCTTTAACGAAAATACATGATAAAACTCAACAAGCTCAAACAACATTAACAGGATATTATGAATATCAACAAAGTATTTGTATTTTATTATTATGTTTTCTCATGCAAGTGCTTCTCCTTTTTATTTGGTTGATAACTATTGTTTGTTGTCAGTTTTATCATAATATTCTAAAGAAAAATAAATTGCAGCATAGATATGATTTTTGCCTCTTGAAAATTCAATTTTTCTGAACAAATCTTTATACCTTTTAATTTGAACAATGTCTTATGTTTAAGTTAATGGTATATTCAACTTCTAAGAAAATCACAAACACTTCTAAAATTTTCACATTCTAACCTATTTTAAATTTATTACACATATGAAGAGGCGTCTATTCTTCTAATTTACAAGCTCATGCAGATTTTCCTATGCTGGTGGAAAAAGAAGAACTCAACACTAAACAAAGAAGTCACACATAAACAACAGCTAAAGCAATGCATAACATTCTAAAAACTCCAGAACATCAAACAACCAACTAAATTTCAAACATCAAGGTCAATTTTTTAACTATAATTCATTAAAAATCCTCAGAACAAAAGTTGAATTATAACATCAAGTAAACCACAGATCTCACAACAACCAACAAACAACATATTTTACCATATTAAGGATATTGCAGAACATTAAGTAAACCACAGAAGATCAACATATGCTAACATGCTATAGCTAAACTATGTTTAGAATCTCAACAGGATGCTACTTTCAGTTTTGGCTCTCTTCCTGATAGGATTCAAGGTTTAATCATATTAGATCAGATAGATACACCTACCCCGAGGATCTCTATAGTAGATGTTACTTAATTATTCTGTTTGTTTTTTTGGTTCTAAGCTGTGATGCAACTGATGCATATCATCTTCAAACTCACTCAGAAAACTGCACACTAGAAGTCTAGTCCATTGAGCCTATCACTGAGGTTATGCTGCTACTGCCAATGGTAGCATATGTGACTACTGGTTACTACTGAATACTGGTCTATAAGGATCATTTTGTCTGCTCATTTGGAGTTAACATGGTGTTGTTGCATTTGTTGCTCTATAATCGATGTTTTTAACCATATATAGGCTAATGCATCTCTTTTGTATATTTGTAAATGCCCTCATATTGTCTTACTATATTTTTTCTCCCTCTTGACTAAGTTGAGTTTCGCTTAACGATTTCTAACCAGTTCGGAGGAATTGAAGAACTAGTCTAGGATGTGCTAATAGTTAATTAGGAGATTAGCCTATTCTTTACTCTTTTGGAAGCACTCCTCTTGCTTCATTAGCTCTAAGCTCCCATCTTGTATTAAACTCAGCATTTTGGCTTCTTTTTCTTTGTAATGCTTTTTTGGGGGAGCCTAATATAATCCTCTCCATCCACATTGATGGTTTTACTTAAAAATAATAATAATAGAACATCAACAGATACAAATCAAACTCAATAAATGCGTTTAAAAATGCATTCAACTAGTGAATTAACCTTTTACGTCATCAAATGATAAAATTGTTACTACTTAGCCGTTGATTAATTTCAAAGCTCAATCAATGACAGTAAATCATCAAGTTGTCAAGCGATCAAATTTTCTTTGAATTTTCAACAAATAAATGTTGAAAGAGTCGAGAACATTGTCTGCTATGCTATTTTAATAGTGAGAAATTGAATTACCAAAATTCACCTAATTGAATTGTCGTCTAGTTTTCCTGATGATACTTCGTGGATCACGAATTGAATCGAGATTCCATCGGTACCATGTCGATATCCTCCATGCTTCGTGGCTGCTTCAATTTTGCAGAATTGTTTTGGTGTTGTGGGAGAGTATTTTCGCTGGATTTTGTCTTTGATTGGATTTGAATGACGAATTGACGCTAAATATAAGAGCAGTTTGGAAAAATGGAGTAGCTTGTCATAATTTTACAAATATGTCTGCCAGGCATTATACTATGGCACCAAATCAGTAATAATCACGGCCTTGACTCAAAATCAGTAGAAATGTGATTTGCTAGGCCGTCACACATTTTTTATTTTTTTTGTTATTTTTTGTGTCACATTATTTGGCTGTCACACAATAAACTTTCTGCAAGGTTTAGTATGAGAATTTAGATCTTGTAGGGATGACTTCGGTTTTTATAAAAGTAAATGATGAAAATCAGGTAAACTTAGTCATACATACTACTATTTTTAATACATTAAGGCTCTGTTTACCAGATCTTATCTGTAGATCAGTTCAATTCAGTTCAGTTCAGTGAAAATGTAATTTGATGAAATTCAGGTTAATTCAGTCATGCTTATTCCATTTTTCAATACATCGATTTTTACTTCAGTTCAGTTCAGTTCAGTACATCAAGAAATAAGCTCTAGTAAACAGGGCCTAATTTTATTTAAGTTCAGTTCAATTCATTTCATTAAGAGATAATTAAGAAAAACTAAATAGTCCACTACCATTAGGATACTCTGAATTGTGTAAAGGATAAAGTAAGAATTTCTATTAAGGGCGTGAGATAAATGTAAATTATTATAAAAGGTGTAACTATTTATTGTTAATGGATTTGGCGTCATAATATTTTTCTCTTTATTTTATTAAGAAAACTCATTTATGATAAAAATTTTGCTTATTAAAGTTATCATAGTTTTGGGTGGAAGTTAAATGATATTTACTATTATTCGTACCACTGTTGAGAGGTGAGTCAAAAAAATCCGCCCGCTCCCGTGAGTGGTTTTTGATAATAAAAAGAAGATGCCAACTAAACGAAACAAACTACAATAGTAATAGTCTAATAATACAAAACCTTAAATCACACATGAATGGAAGAAAACAAAATTCACAGTACTGGTTTTTTTTTTGGCACAAATTGGTGAAACTAGCTAAATGGTCGCCCTGTCTTGCTTGCACCGCCATACCGATCTTGCGCGAACGATCTCCGCCTTGTCTTCTTCCATGCGCAGCAAGTGTGAGCATTCCCAACCTTCGCTGCCATGGTTTACGGTGGAGCCTTTTATACTTGTTAAGGATTCAAGAACGTTGGATTGCTGGCATTCGCGCCTGTACTCCAATGTCATGCTAGCTAGGTTATACTCTTCTAATATCTTGATCGGCACACTCTGCAAGAGCCATTCATATGCATTTCAAAATGAGTTTTTCGAGCACATATATAACCTAAAATCAGAAAGGATATTGAAGGTTAACTGTACCTCCAAAATCCATCCTATGTACTTGACATTGTTGACATGCTGGTTCGCATCCATGTCATTCCATCTAGGCTGAAATGCAGTTTTATGAATCAGAATTTTTTTACGGTTTTTACAAGAAATGTGATGAAAAGAGAGTTGCTTACAGCCAAGCCTGATCGAATTCTGTGCGCTGTTTCATCATTTAGTTTCTGTATCTTTTCACTGTCTGCATCTTCTGTGGATAGTGCAACTCTGTTGAGGTAAAAGGGCTGTACTTCGTCTCTGACTTCATCTGGGATTTTACACAATCTTCTCGTTTCTCTGTTCATGATCACCCAAGTGCTGCAATAGGAATAATAGCAAACCAATTGAATCCACAGCTTTCAATCATTTTATGTTTCAGGATGACATTAGGCAATCTATGTACCTTGTTGCCCTTGCAATAATCATTTGGGTGTTAAAATCTCGGATAATCCAATCTCGGCGCATGCCATTCTTACCTGCTGCATCCACCCATGTATCAATCTCAATAACATCACCCCTGAAACAATAAATCAGTTAGAACACTAATTAAGCTTAATAATTAGTACAGTTTTATATGTAGACATGCTCCAAATGTATACCCACCAGGAGCTATACGAATCGACTTGGATATGGACTCGGGTGACCACCCAAATGAGTTTCCGGATGCTCATTTCCCGCGTCGCACCAAAACCATTACCAGAAACACCAGAGCTTGCTACATGATTCAGAGCTGTTTCCTACACTCCACAAGTGAAAGTGTGTACCAGTTATAGTCTATAAATAATTGGTAAACCAATTTAATCATAGGACCATCTTATGAAACATTACAACAATATCAATGGATTGCAATCACTAAAACCAATCTTCTATATATACACAGAAAAATTACATTTGTTTTTTCCAACACCTCAAAATTCATACAAAAGATAAATTCCGGGAATCCTTTTAACATATATAGACCAGTCCTTCGTCCAGAATGGAACTTGTCTGTTCGATTAAATAGAACGGACAAGGTCTATTCTGGACGAACAGACAAGGTGATAGCAAGATGTGTAGCATGCATGAGGGTATTTAAAAATGAATTCAGTTTGTATTATTGAGAAACATTTAAGGATATAACAATCAAACTTGTTACCTGAAGAAGATTCATGATCGTTTCCATGGTGGCTGTTTTGTCGGGTCCGATTTCATACGACCTTATAACGAAGGACTGCCGATACACAATCCGGCCTTCCACAAATCTGCCAAGAAGATACCCTTCAACGTTGCTTTCCTTCTTTTCCGGCGTCCCACGATCTATACAATTCCCGTTGACTTTCTTCCCGTTGACCGTATGGATACCCACAGATCCCGCATTCACCCTCAGACGCCGGTGGTTATTTCTCGGCCGGGACTTCGAGCCGATCATCTGCAAAACGGCGGCGCCCTCATTTACGGCGGCGTTCTTGAATAGGGCCTGTTCTTTAAACTGGCGTAATGCATCATACGGTGAACACTTCCTTAACAAAGCCATGCCAACGTTGTTTTGCTAATGCATTAATTTCCTCTCTGTGTTTTTTTTTCTGATGATGGGAATAAATTCACGCGATGAAGGAGATTTGAGCTGTGTACGGTTAATGAAATCGGGAATATACTAATTAAGTAGCTTAATTGTTAACGTACGTAAGGTGAGTTCTGCGATTGGTTAGGTAATCAACCTGTCGATATTTTTTATTTTTATAAAAGAATTGAATGTTAGAAGAAACTCTAGCTTTAATTGCTCCAACTATAATTTGAAGAAGTGGTGAATTCCATATCCGATAGATTAGTGGAGTGGTTGATTGGAATATATGTAGCTCAACAACTCTATTTGGTGGGGGAGAAAAACCAAAACTTATCAAACAGAAACTCTATTGTGATTATTTGAAAAGTTATATAGATATGTGCATGTAACTAGCGTTCTCCTAACATTTAATTATGTAAACCCCAGAAAATATATATTTAACCAGATGAGCTAATTACCGAGATCCATGAAATTGGTCCATTTTTTTGAATTTTTTTTAAAGATAAAAAAACTTATATTTAATTTTCGGGTTCTGAAAATCGTCCAACAACAAATGACAAAAAATTAAAAATTATTAGGCAGCTGGACTTCGCATAAATAGTTAACCAAAAGCATGAACTACAAAATTATAATCTCGTAAACCTAGAAAATTAATCCTTACTTTGAGCATTAATTCTTATTTTATGTACGCTGTGTTGTCCAATATGATTAATGAGATTGATTTACTGGAATCAGATGGAAGTGCATTTGAGTCCAAAATAATGCAGGAACAGATCATGGATGCATTAAGGCAAGAGCATGGGAGATTTCTACTATCTTGTATGATATTTGCCATTTCAGTAGATGTTTTCACAGGTTTTTGTCTAAAAAAGTTTCTATAGACAAGAGGTCCAGCTTGATCACCAGGCTGCAAACTCTTTCAGTTTTTTTTTTTTTTTTTTTTTTTTTTTTTTGATAAAAGACACATTTCATTAAAAAAAAAAGTGTGTTTTCGTCAAAAAAGAAAAAAAAAAGTATTAGAGTTTTTTCAATGGCAAGTTAATGATATATGGACATTGCACTCGGCATTGCAAACTACATTAGTATAATGTATGCAACAATTGTAATATGTAAACTACATTAGTATAATGTATGCAACAATTGTAATATGTATAATTATTGGAAGCAGTTATATGGAAGCAGTAATATGTATGCAACAATTGATAATTTGTATAATTATTGGTTCATTATACTAATGATTTGTAAATTTTTTGAAGAATAATTGATAATTGTGGACAATTGTATCGAATGGAATTGACCTGAATTTGCTTATAAACCCCAATCAAACATATTAAATTCCTACCAAACATTTTAAACTAAGTTAAAAGTAATCAAAATGTCAATAATGATTTTTTTTTAGTAAATTTGAAGTACGTAAGTCGCTAATCAAATTTATTTGTGTTCAAATGAATAAGTTGTTAAAAGAAGATGATTGAGATGATTGGTGATGAAATCATATGATTCCAGTTCAAACCGAATGATTGAGATGATTGGTGCTGAAACTAGATGATTCCAGTTGAAAATGATTAAAAGAAGCTGAACTGGACAGGGCCATAGTCCCACATACATTTATCCCACATATTTTATAACTTTTTATCGAGAATTCTTATTGTCGTTTAAAATACTTTATAATATTTCATATCAAATTATATTGATAAAAAAATAAAAAAAAATTTATTCTATGACCTCTGGTTAACTATGCACATCTTTATAAAATATTGATTAAGAAATAATATAAAAATTATAATTTGCAATTCATACTTTGGTTAACTATGCAAAGTCGAGTTCCCTGTTAATATACTCGAATTCAAAAACAATTAAATATTTATGATACCAACAATCCTAATTAAATTTGAATCTATTGCAATAATTGATAGTACATGCTTTCTAATTTGTGTTGAGTCCATATACATTAGAACTAAACTAAACTATTCTGTCTTTGTGTTCAAATTAATCCATTGACCCTATTTTGGTATCCGGGATAAATTCTATGATAATTTAGCTCTCTTTGTGTAGAATCCAATATATACCACTAAACTAAACTATGGTTTAACATATGCTTTTTCTTTGTTTTCAAAATTCAAATCCGTTTAACCTAGCTAGCTAGCTTCAAAATCAGGTGTAGGTAATATATATCCATCACTTTCAACTTAAATCATCACATGATCGATTCATCGATATAGAATGCATGCAGTAGATCATGAACAAGTGAACAAGTCAATAACCAATTCTGAACAGCTAGTCATAGTGTTTTACTTTTACAAATCACCATCACAAGGATGTAAAAAATCGATAAGAATGTTATCTTTTCCTATCGAATGTTATATATATTATAATGAACCTCTTCGCTCTTCGCAATGCACTAAATCGATAAGACAGACAAACCCTGAAATAAAAAACACTACAATGAAACAATAAACACCAATGTAATCAAATACGATTCAAAAGCAAATTAAGTTGCATGACCATAACAAAAACAAAATTGAAAACACATGTTCCACTAACAAAACAGCATTAAACTTGAAAATCACTCAAATGCCCAAGCGTTCTCCCTTCGGACTTCCTCTTCCTCCTCCGGAGTAAAATCATTCTTGATGTTGAAAGTCTTGCGAATCTCCTCGGGAGTCTTACCCTTGATCATATCTGCAACAGTCTGGCAAGTCAGGTCCAGCAACGGCTTGACGTCCAAGTAATTAGCTGCCAGGATGATATCGAAGAGCGTTCCCTGTCCACTTTCACGAACTCGGCGTCGAAGGATTTCAGATCCTCGTCGGAAACCTTCTCACTGCTCTCATCAGTCTTCCGGGCCTCGACATGGCGCTTGCATTATTCGATAACCTTGGCAAGAATCTGTCCGGTGACATTGGGGAGTGGGATAGCGTTGTCGTCGCCGGAGACGTCCTCAATAAGGTGTTTGATGGTCTGGGATTCCAGCGCCACCGCTTCCTCCACAACAAAGGTCTCTGCGTTGGAACTCATCAGAGAGATCATCTTACCAGAAGTAGACATGGCGGAGAATTGATTATAGCAAAAGATTTCGAAGACGATGTGATAAAACCCTAGCCCTGGTAATCGTATATATGGTGAGGCGGAATTTTTTATATGTGTGCTCTATCTAAACGATGCGACCCATCTATTTATAATATCCTCTTTGTCTTCTGGTATCTTCGATTCTTACCAATTTACCGGTTAGTGTTTTGATTTGTTTTATTCTGGAATCTTCTTTTCTACGTCTTCTTGTTTTTTTTTCTGAAAATTGAATTTTACAAATTAGCCAACGTTTCTGAAAGACTTTTAAACTGACTTGATAATTTTATTGTTGTACTTTTCAACTTTAAACTATCACAAACTCTTGTGCTATGCATCCTAATTATTAAGATTAGATAATACATTATTTAAACAAAAATTATCATTAAAAGATGATATTATATTCAAAATCAACATAAATAAAGGAAATATAAATTAATAACCATGGAAAATAAGCAAAAAAAAAGGGAAAATTCATATAATAAATAAATAAAATTAAATACAGTATGTAAACAACATCAACAAACTCTTAAAAACATCAACAACATCAACCGTCTAACTTTAATTTAGGCGACCTTACAAAAGATTTTCTCTTAAATTATACTTTATTATTAGGTATTTATTTTTGAGTAATTCTCCTGTGAGGCAGCCTCACCCATGAGGCAAGACCAAATAAGGAAAATTTCATTGCTGCCACCTCATCATAACTCACTATCACCTCATCAAATCTCGACTCCACCTCATCAAACATCGGTGTCAGTTCATCAAACATGTCATCTCATCAAAACCTTTGTGTCCGTTCATCAAAGCTCACCAAAAACATCGTTTAATTGGTCCTGCCTCTTGGGTGAGGCTGCCTCACCCAAGAATTTGTCTTTATTTTTTGATTTTCACATTCAAATAATTTTAATTCTGTATAAAAAATATTAAATGACACTTTCCTAAATACTTGATAAACAAAAACAGGTATAATGTGAGTTCCCAATTCGTCGTAATATATGGGGTCAAAATTTGTTTTTTCCAATTAATATAGGGAGTTGGGAAAATTACTATTTTTTATTCATTCGGTATTTTTTATGGGGTCACTTATTTGAATTATTTTTCTATTTGATCAATCAAATCTATTATTTAATGGTTAACGTCGATGTTTTATTCCTGATCGGATTAAAAATGTCGTATTTTTGTGATTTATATTTATTTCTCTCGATATAACTGTACAGATTGTATATTCAGATATTATTTGTGGTTTAATTTTCAAAGTACTTACTATTTGAAGATTAACATTGATTGTGTTTTGGATCGAGTGGTATTGCGCTTGTAACAGATTGCATAATTAATTCTACTAATACTGGACGTTTATCCCAGTACCACAAACGAATTTTTCAAAAATTAAATAAAAATCATCTATTCTTGGTTTAACAGAGCCACCACAAATATAATTATTTCTTGTACATGTGCCAATAGTAAAATACTTTGTCCCATAAGTTATGAGTGTTCTAACATAATTAATTAGATATAAATATGTATGCATCCCATATTTCACTTACAAAGACGAATTAATTATACTAATGGTCCTCTAAAGTTCGGGTTCCTGTTCGGGTTCATATTAAAGTCAATTTTGAAAGTCAATTGCTCCATATGTCATGTTTTAATTGACACTTTAATATGATGTAAATAAACAAGTTGAAATAATTGAAAGTGTCTTTTAATTTTTCATTTCCAATCCAACCTTTACAAATATAATTTTAGTATGATGTGTCAATTATTGAATGGACAAATTAAATTTGGTCCATTTAAATTTATTAGAGATCCACTAATACTCTTAAAATAGTAAGTGAAAGTATCAATTTGACCCTCAATATATACATGTATATATATATACATATATATTGACACTCTACTTGACACTTTCAATTAAAATGTGTGTCATGTAATATTGATGTTCCTACTTGACCCTTGAATTGGAGATGATTTTAACACTAAAAGTCAATTAATATGATGTGTCAAGTGATATTTTACAAAGTGATGGTTGGGTTGGAAATGCTCTGAGGTTTGGGTGTCCGATATTGGGGATATGGGAGATGGCGAAGATGACTTTGGAGGCCAAGGGTGGTATAGTAGGGCGATGAGGTTAGGATCTTCAGCGTTAAGGTAAGAGTCTCCCGCATTGAAAATGGGGTTTAGGGTCTTCGAGTTGGCAAGTTGAGAAAGGGGTGGTCACTAGAGAGATGACCATGGGTCGGGTCCAATGATATCCGGACCCGGCCCGTTATAAATTAGTAAGAGCAAGTCCAACAGCTATGCTAAAATAGCAAAAATGGTAAAATATAGAGGTTTTGGTCTATTTTGAGCTCCAACAACTATGCTATATGGTGCTCTAGAATAGCAATTGGGAGGAGATAGAAGATTTGAATAGGTAAATGTAGAGGATGAGTTTGAGCCTCTATAATTAAATGCTATGATGGATTCTTAATTATTTTTCCTTTTTTATCATATTTTTTTATGTCAGCATTCATTATTTTTCCTCTTTCCTCCCAAAATATTTATTTCTCCCAAATATTCTCCTTCCCATTTTCTCCGCCGAAGGGAAGCCCGCTGTAGCAACCAACTCCGCCTTGCCATTGTTATAACCTCCAGTTCTTGTTCGGTTCCGTATCCATATGTGGCGTCGAAGAGGGCGGTGGTGGGTCTCGCAAAGAACTTGGGCGTTGAGTTGGGACGGTTCGGGATCCGGGTTAATTTTGTGAGTAGCTGCTCCGATGATGGTTGGGATTCTGAAATTAGTCTCAAATTACAGAGCAACGATCATCATCATCTTCTACATTTATTTTTCTGATTTTTTCTCCTTCACCTGATCTTTCTTTCCTTTTTCTTTGTTGTCTAATAAATTATATTTAATGTGTTAATTAATGCTGGATAGCTAAAATAGCTTAGCTGTTGGAGTTGAGACAAAAAAAATATAGAGGATCCCCAATTTAGACCTCTATTTTAACATTTCTTGTACCTTAGCTGTTGGACTTGCTCTAAGACCCAAACCCAACACATACCTGCTGGGTCTGAAAAAATGAGATCCAAACCCAAATTCGATGGGTCTGGCGGGTCCAAGGGTCTTAAATTGGTCCTTACTAGATATAAAAATTTTGAAATAAAAATAATAAAATTTATTATCAATCTTTTTACCGATGTTTTTTTAATATTTAATACACGTCTAAAATAAAATAGTAATGTAATAAAATTAATAGTTTTAGATGGTCTATGATATAACATGGTTAATTTTCAATCAAAAAGTACAATAATATCATACTTAATAACCACAACAAGGATATAATAAGTGTTGACAAAATGATTTCTTCAAGAAGCCGAGCACTTCGCTTGCAACACCACTTTTGTTAGTTTTCTAGTTCGTGATTCCAATGAAGAAAATATCAAAATAAATAAAATACTAAGACAATCAAATGTTCATTCCAATAACACATATTCAGAATATATTGTTGGGATAAATTCCATCAGATTAGAAACGGAGATATTGGCGCAGACAAAAGCTCATTCACACATATCAATAATGCGCAAATTAGGAAGTAATTGCATAACGATCAAGTAAAATTTATTTAGATACTTGAAGGATAAATGTCCTTTGGTTTTGGAGAGGGATCAGAACCATCGTCGAGGTAAATGAGATTCTCGAATTGGTTGAGCAATGTTCAGAACAAAATGAGGGATAAAACTCGAATTGGTTTACTTATCATTTATGTTTCAGTATTTTTTATTTTTTTTAAGTCTCAAAAAACTATGTTTCAGTATATATGTTATAATATTATTACTCGATGGTCTTGGGTCGGGTCTGTGTACTAATATTTAAGATCCGGACCGACCCGTTTAGTAAACATGAGATATAGACCTGACCCAAACCCAATGGGTCAAAAAAGTGAGATCCAAAAATCCGACCCGATAGGTCTAAACCCGTAGGGTCCTGAACCCATGATCATCCCTAACTAGAGATGAGGTTAGGGGTTTCCAACCTTGAGATTTGAGTTGTCGGATGTGGGGTTAAGGGCTAGATATGAGGTTGGGGTCACATGAGTTGAGCTTTGGGTTGCAAGATAGGATTGTGGGTTGTCGGGGTGAAGTTGAGGTGTGTGAAACTAGGCCAGGGTTCGCCGAGTATATGTTGCTTGACCTGTTGGGCTGCCGTTCTCAGTGTTTCCTTAGATCCGCTTTCCAAACCCAATGGCGATTGACGGTGGTGATTTGCCCCCTGCTTTCCCTGATGAAAGATCAACTAATGCATCTAGATAAATTAGGCATATCTGCAGCTCAGTATAGTTCTGCCATTGAGATCTCCGATCGACAACATTTACTAAGACAACTTGTATCGTATGGATGTGAAATTAAGGTTCTATATGTTAGCCCAGAAAGCCTGAATGGTGTATTTCCCGATACCCTGAAGCATTTATATGGCCAAAAAAGGCTAGCTAGGTTCGTCATTAACGAAGCTCACTGCATAAACCAATGGGGATTTGACTTCCGGCTTTCTTACCATGGGATGGGTGCTTTGAAAACGATGTTTCCTACTGTTCCACTTCTAGCCTTGACGGCTACTGCTACACTTCATGTCAAAGAAGATATTATCAGACATCTAGGTCTTATCAATTAGATTGTTTTTACACAAGGTATCAACCGCCCAAATTAGAATACTCTGTTATACCCAAGAGGGAGGAAGTTTTAACTCATATCGACGATAACATAATAATAGAATTTCAATTTCAAAAATCTGGGATTGTTTATTGTCTTTCAAGAAGAGCTTGTGAAACTGTTGCTAGTGTGTTAAAGGCTAATCACAACGTACATTTCTAACACGCTCGCATGGACACTGGTCGGCTTGCAATTAGTACAACAAAGATGGAGAGAAAATCAAATTCATATACTTTGCGCTACCACTGCCTTTGGGATGGGAATCGACAAGCCCGATGTCCATTTTGTGATTTTCCAGGAGTGTGGTCGTGCTGGTGAGATGGGCTTTCTTCATCATGCATCACATGTACTACCATCCCGATGACTATATTAAAATGAATGGTATCCTGTTAAAGGGGGAAAGCAAGAAAGTCTTTATCAATTGAACTCTTACAATATAGATGGAGAGGAGTGTCGGCGTGTCTTACTACTAGCCTATTTTGGGGGAAAATTTGATTCCTTCGACCGCAATGGGAATTGTGACAACTGTGAAAAAGTTTGGGAGTCACTAGCGACTAAGTATCCATGATCAAGACTTGTCATAGAGATATCACTAGCAGCTAGGGTTAATGGATTAAGTAGTGTTGTCATACTTTAGTTGTTTTAAGAATTTGGGATATTCTGAATTTTGTTGTTAAACTTTAAGATTCTAAATGCAGCTAGTGATCTAAATATTTGTGAACTTATTACTTATCTGCTGTTTTTAAAAAAATAAGGTTGTTTGACCTGCTGGATAATCATTGCCTGTAACGCAATGAGCTATTTAGAGATCAATATGATGATGATATACATGAGTTAAAATGACCACGATCACCAAGGTAGTGGTGTATATGTCCTTCAATGCATTACCAAGCGGGGATCTCCTCCCATGGTATGTTTTTTTTTTTAAATTCAACCACCAATGGTGGGAGGATTATATTGGGCTCCTCAAACCCTTCAAAAGAACAAAGATACACTTGAGTCATTTGTTTACAGTAAGAAAAAAACTTTAAAATATGTAAAGGAGAAAAAACCCCTGCCTTCCCTATAATCCTTGAAGTTGATTTCGATGGAGGTTCCTATGATTGGTTCATCCCCCTAATACACCTACCCCTGGTGCATCTTCTCCCCTGGATGAAGCAATCATAGGCCAGCTCTCATATCAATCAACTGAGAGGATTTAAAGGAAGATCGAATTGCAAAAAAACTAAAAAGCAGCAATAACTCTGTAGAAACAAACGCCAAAGTGAGAAAAGCTGCATATGGATGACCATATTGTTTGAGCACCATGGAAGTCGATAGCAAAGTATCCATGGGAGTTGGGGTGCTGCTGTCAAATTATGAAAGAATTGCTGAAGAGCCTTGGGGTCTCCTCCCTCAGCCCATTCAGATAGCTGATGGTCATGTCGACTGTTTAACTGCCTGGGGAGGATTGGCTCCACCTTTGGAATGGTACCAAAGGGTCTTCTTCCTGTCATAAGAAGAAAAAAGCAGCCTCAATAGTTCCTGAGAAAAAACTATATGTTTTGAAAGATTTAAAGAGCATTACTCAGAGACTACATGGGAAATCCTAAGGCTAGGGATTCCCAAACTATCCAGATGAATCAGTCCTCTAAGTTTTTGAGGGGCATTTGTAATAGAAAAGCTACCAGATATATAATCCATAGTGAACATCTTAGCAATAAAATCAGCAGCTGCATTACATTCCCTGAAAACATGAGTAATGTTCATGGCATGTGTTTGTTGTCCAACCATGTGGAACAACAATCACATAGTATCTAATGATTCTAAATAACTTTTACTTTTGCTTCATCGTTGTTCAAATTATTTTGTGTGAATACTAGTTACAATAATTTATAACACTATTTGTTTTAAGATATGCATGCAAAAAAGTTTAATATTTAAAACACTCTTTTTCAATCTAATAAAGATGCCGTATAAAATAATAATTTAGTAGCTCCAATAGATTTACTAAAATTAGTAAAGAGATAGTCTTGTAAATTATTGTAAACTAAACAATATAGAGTAATTCTTCTATGAGGCAGGGTCCAATAAGCCCCATATTATAATTAAATATACATGAACACTTATTAATATATATTTCAGGATCAATTTGTAAATATCGCATTTTCAGTACCTACATAACTAATTTCTCATTCTTTCTCCACTTCCTGTCACCTCATCATCGTACCTCGTTGCCACCTCATCCTACGTCGTTGCAACCTCATACTACCTCGATCCCACATCATCATACCTCAATGACACTCATCAAACCTTGGTGCCACGTCATCACATCTCACTGTCACCTCATCAAACCTCAGCGTCACCTCATCATTCCTCGACGCCACATCATCAAACCACGGTGTCACCTCATCAACCCTCGATGTCACCTCATCATACCTCAACGCCACCTCATAAAATCTCGATATCATCTCAAATCTCGACGCCACCTCATCAAACCCCCGGTGCCACCCATCAAACCAACACAACAAACCTCATTTTCGACTCAAACCTCAATGTCGACGTCATAAATCTCATTATCAAAGATCTATTCATCAATTTTCAACTAGATCAAGTATTATTGCATCACTCGATTCTCTTAGATTCTTTCTGAACCGCTTCATGAGTACCCCTACTGCAAAACATTAATCTCCATTTCCTCTACTGAGTAATTGTTTCATAACTTGCAAACGCTTATGCCCACTTTACGGCAGGTTAAATGTTCTTCCTTCTCTGCAGTATAAAAATGAAAACCACAAATAAATGCAAGCACCAGAAAAGAAGGAGCAAACAAAAATAAGTCACAAAATTAGAGCATAAGCAATAATACTTGATCAATGACGCCGAATTAGAGCAGGAGCGGTTGCAAATGTGCACGTCGCCGGCCGATTGGACTGGCCTGGATTTGCAGGACCTGGAGCCTCTATCAACGGTGAATTGTCGCGGCAATTGATCTGCTGTCAACGGAGCCAGAGAGCTTCATTTCCGCCGCGCCGTGAAGTCATCGCCAAACATCGGTGCGTCGTCGGTGATGCGAAACCGAGATTCCAAAAGTGGACGGGATTTTGGGATTATTAAGAGAGTTTCGATATTTGCGCGATAGGTCCCTAAATTTATCAGCATTTTACAACAAAAAAACCACATCCCACTTATAATTTATGTTATTGTATTATAACACCCGCCTCTTGGGTGAGGCAGTCTCACCCAAGAATTTGTCAACAATATATGAACCAAACTGATTTAAACTAAAGTAAAAAAATGTAATGGGAAACAAAGCAATGACGACTAAATCATCTGACGTAAAAATGATGTATTGAAATAATCAACTTTTATTGATATAATTACTAAATGATTTTACTTTAACATTTTGCTAATATTTTTCATTTATATTAAATTTTGACCTAACATAATAAAATTTCTTTATCCCCATGGACAAATTTTTATTCTTGAATTATTTTTATAGATAATGATATACGGGAGTTTTTGACTAAGTTACTTTATTTTCGAAACTAATTGCCAAAATAACACTTTATTAAAACTAGTTTCATAACTAATTAATATTCTTGGACTAAAATTTAACTATCCTTGAAACTCACAAATAATGTTATATGTAAAAACAAGGAGAGACCAATCTACAATTTCAGAATATTTAAAAAATTTACGCGCTACAGTGAACAGTGTCACGTGAACAGTACCGCGTGAACAGTACTAAATCTATTTAAAAATAAAATAAAAAATTTCAGGTTTTGTTTTAAAATTCTCATCTTTTAAGTTATAAAATTCATCTTTTAATTACATCTTTAGGTTTTTAATGATTAGTATTCATCCAATATTTATATGATTAAATATCTAGCTTTTGTTTTAAAATTCTAATGTTTTAAGTTATAATTTCCATGTTTTGAGTTACACATTTTTGTTTAAATCCCCATGTTTTATGTTATAATGATCATCTTTTGAATTACAAGTTCAATTTATTAGATAATAAATATCGACCAAGGTTTTGGTTTAAATTTCTCATGCTTTAAGTTATAATCCTCATCTTCTGAGTTACAAGTTCAGTTTTTTGAAATAATGTATGTATGTCAGGTTTTGATTTAAATCCCTCATGTTTTATGTTATGATATCATGTTCTGAGTTACAAATTCAGTTTATTAGATAATAAATATCGGGTTAGGTTTGAGTTTTAATTCCCCATGTTTTAATTCAATTTTTTAACTAATGTATGTTTGTTAGGTTTTGATTTAAATTCCCCATATTTTATGTTATAATCATCACCTTGTCAGTTACAAGCAAGGTAGTTAAGGCACGATTATTTTAAGGCATTTTTCCAACGAGCGCCCTAATGCCACAGCGATGCAGCACTCGCCTTAAGGCGATTAGGGCAATATGAATATATAATAATTATATATATATACACATTTATTTTAACAAAATATAATATTTAACTTACATAAATTGTAAATAAAGCATCAAAATAAATATTTTTTTTTTTAAAAGTTCAAGACAAGAGCCATATATAATAAAAATTCAATGTAAAAACTCATAATTGTACGGTCTGTAGTTTGTACTCACGGTCCAAGGTGGTCGGCCGGAACTTGAAAAGAAACCCTTCAATTTTAGATTCGTCAAAACCCTTTATTTTCTTTGTTTTAACTTCCCGCATTTTATCCTATATTTACAAAATAATTTATTTTTTAAAAGAAAAAATCCGGTCCAACTAGATTAATGGGCTTAAGGCGAGATTTAAGGCGCTAAGGCAACGCCATAAAGCCATAGCGTTGCTTTAAGGCAAATATTTGTCATATTTATAAGGCGATGTTAAGGCAATCTTGAAAAAAGGCCTTATCGCCATAGCATTGTCGTGGCGTGCTATAGCGAGTGCCTTAACTACCATGGTTACAAGTTCAATTTATTATATAATAAATAGCGACCAAGGTTTTGGTTTAAATTCTCCATGCTTTAAGTTTAAAAGATTCAAAATTTTAAACGTTATATTTTTAATTTAAAACGTATAAATTTTAATTCAAAAGGTTATGATTTTTAAGTGAAAAATTTTGATTTAAATTTAAAAGGTTGCACTTTTAATTTAAAACATTGTGTTTTTAGGCCCTGTTTACCAGAGCTTATCTGTAGATCAGTTCAGTTCAGTTCAGTTCAGTTCAATTCAGTTCAGTTCAATTCAGTTCAGTTCAGTTCAGTGAAAATACAATTTGATGAAATTCAGGTTAATTCAGTCATGCTGATTCCATTTTTCAATACATCAATTTTCACTTCAGTTCAGTTCAGTTCAATTCAGTTCAGTTCAGTTCAGTTCAGTTCAGTTCAGTTCAGTTCAGTACATCAAGAAATAAGCTCTAATAAACAGGGCCTTAATTCAAAACATATTGCATAATTTTAAACATTATATTTTTAATTTAAAATGTATGATTTTTAATTTTAAACGTTAGAGTTACTGTAGTAGCAATTACTGTAGTAAGTACTGTAGCAATTAATGTAGTAAGTAATGTAGCTAATTACTGTAGCGCATAATTTATTAAAATTTTTAAAAATTGCAAATTGGTCTTTCCTTGTTTTTGATATATTACCCTATTTATAAGTTAGTCATTGGTTTACATATGTAGACGGTCGCTCCAGAGACCACCCCTTATTGTTGATGGCGTTGTAATATTTTTATTCTTTATTTTGATAATAAAATTTATTTATTAATAGGTTTTGTTCTCTTGAACTTATTTGTAGATCAGTTTAGTATAATTTAGTTCAATTCAATTTGATAAAAATAAAATTTGGTGAAATTTAAATAAATTCGGTCATGCTTTTTTCCATTTGATTTTTTTTTCTTCAATTTAGTACAATTTAGTTCAATTGTACTACAACAAACAATAAACACCCAAAAACCCAACAAACAAACACGGATGATTCAAAAAAAATTAAATTGCATAAGCATAACAAAACATAATTAAAAACACATGTTCCACTAAAACTTGAAAATCACTCAAATGCCCAAGCGTTCTCCCTTCGGACTTCCTCTTCCTCCTCCGGAGTAAAATCATTCTTGATGTTGAAAGTCTTGCGAATCTCCTCGGGAGTCTTACCCTTGATCATATCTGCAACAGTCTGGCAAGTCAGGTCCAGCAACGGCTTGACGTCCAAGTAATTAGCTGCCAGGATGATATCGAAGAGCGTTCCCTGTCCACTTTCACGAACTCGGCGTCGAAGGATTTCAGATCCTCGTCGGAAACCTTCTCACTGCTCTCATCAGTCTTCCGGGCCTCGACATGGCGCTTGCAGTATTCGATAACCTTGGCAAGAATCTGTCCGGTGACATTGGGGAGTGGGATAGCGTTGTCGTCGCCGGAGACGTCCTCAATAAGGTGTTTGATGGTCTGGGATTCCAGCGCCACCGCTTCCTCCACAACAAAGGTCTCTGCGTTGGAACTCATCAGAGAGATCATCTTACCAGAAGTAGACATGGCGGAGAATTGATTATAGCAAAAGATTTCGAAGACGATGTGATAAAACCCTAGCCCTGGTAATCGTATATATGGTGAGGCGGAATTTTTTATATGTGTGCTCTATCTAAACGATGCGACCCATCTATTTATAATATCCTCTTTGTCTTCTGGTATCTTCGATTCTTACCAATTTACCGGTTAGTGTTTTGATTTGTTTTATTCTGGAATCTTCTGTTCTTGTTTTCCAATGTATACTTGTTTTTTATTTTCCTCAAAATTCAATTTTAGAAATTAGCCAACCTTTCTGAAAGGAGACTTTTAAACGGCCTTTTCAAAGCCCTTTACTTTAAATCATCACAAACTGTCGTGATGCAGCCTAAGATTATTTAATCACTAAAATATAATAAAAAATGATTATAACATAGATAAAGTAGTATCTATCAATTAATAACTATTGAAAATAGAATAAGTCTTGGAAGTGACCGTCACTATATAGTGACCAGGGATTGTACTGCAAATAAATGAAATAGTGTCAAATCTCGCGGGTCAAACTGACCCATTTTGCAAACCGGCGCGTGTTGTTGACACGCCTTATATATACCAAATTCCCGACGCATAAACCCCCAATTTCACACCCCTCTCATCTTCTCTCATCGAAGAGGATGAGAAACCGTCGGGATGACGCTACGGTAGGGGAGGCGGCTGATGCTAATCGATGGGGCGTTCTTGATCGGATTTCTGGTAATTTACGGTTACTGTGTGTTTATGTGTATTTGTGTTTTTATGTATATTTTGGCTGATTCACTCTGCAATTTGGAGAAAGGCAGTGGCAACCAGTAAACTTGTCTAATTTGTGGTGTTCATGTGATTATTGTTCTAAAATAGGGGAATTCGGTGTTGATTTGTGCTAGGCGAAGCCGCCGGGGAAGGCCTCGAACTCCTTGAGATCGGTGAATCTGTCGCTGTAGGAGTTAATCTCCTTCATCGTCTGGCCCCGTCGAGGGAGGTGGTGGTGCCGAGAGCTCGTCGTCGGATTTCACCGGAAGAGCGGCGTTTTTTTTATCTTCAATCCGGTGAGGTTAGTCATTTTTCTCCATTATTCAATCACTTGTTTACATAGTTTCTGTTTTCATTTTTCTCCGTTATTCATTCACTTGTTTACATAGTTTCTGTTTTCAGCTTCATTGTTTCTGTTTGTGCATATGCATTTTTTAAAATCTTTCTTGAAAGGTTGATGTTTAATAGTAAAAGTTTGACATTTAAGAGTGAAAGGTGTCCGTTATTTGTATACGTATATTTTATCTTTCTTAAAAAAGTTGTTGTTTAATAGTGAAAGATTGACATTTAAGATTGAAAGATTGTCTATTATTTGTATATGTAATTTTTGTCAATTTTGAAAGGTTGCTGTTTAAGAGTGAAAGGTTGACATTTAAGAGTGAAAGGTTGTGTGCCATTATATGTACTTTTGTCTTTCTTGAAAGGTTGTTATTTAATAGTGAAAGGTTGACCTCTAAGAGTGAAAGATTGTATATGCATTTCTAATTTTCTTGAAAGGTTGTTTAATAGTGAAATATTGACATTCAAGAGTGAAAGATTATCTGTTTTTTTATATGTGCATTTTTTGTCATTCTTGAAAGGTTGACATTTAAGTCTGAAAGATTGTCGGCTATTATATGCCTGAAAGATTATTTGAAAGGTTGACATTTTTTGTCTTGAATGGTTGTTGTTTAATAGTGAAAGGTTGACATTTTAAGAGTGAAATAATATCTGTTATTTGTTTTTTTTTTTGTCTTTCTTGAAAAGTTGTTGTTTAATAGTGAAAGGTTGACAATTAAGAATGAAAGGTTGTCTGTTATTTGTATATGCATTTTTTTGTCTTTCTTGAAAGGTTGATGTTTAATAGTGAAAGGTTAACCTTTAAGAGTAAAAGGTTGTCTTCTATGCATTTTTGGTTTTTTTTAAAAAAAATTGCTGTTTAATCGTAAAAGGTTGATATTTAAGAATGAAAGTTGTCTAATATATATACACTTTCGTGTTTTTTAAAAGTTTGTTGTTTTATATTGAAAGGTTGACATTTAAGAGTGAAAGATTTTCTCTTTCTGTTAGGTTAGGGAGCATCAAAGAAGAGAAAAGATCAAATTCTAGAAAGGGACGCTGAAAAGAAAAAAAAAAGGAATAAGAAGAGGAGCAGGAGCAGCAAGAACCAAAATCCCATGCGCCAAAAAGGAGGTTCGTTGGAATAGTCAACAAGGAGTAGGCTAGGTCTGGGTGTTATAATTTCAATGTCACGCGCGCGTGACTTTTTGTATTTATGTGAATTGCAATTAAGGAGTCGCGTCCTTTTAATTTATTCTGTATTTTCAATTAGGTCCTGGTCACTTTAGAGCATCTCCAATGGTAAGCTAATGCTTAACTTGCCATGTCACTATTCAAGCAATTGATGTGGCAAGCTACATAGCTCCACAATGGTGAGCTACTATGTTTATATCTACAAAGGGCCCACGTATTTTTTTAAATATTTTTACCAAAAATTTTTACTATCATTAAAAATAATTAATGTATTTATCTAAATGATACAAATACTATTGATTTAAAAATAAATAAATTACTTTTATAACAACTAAAAAATAATTATGTTAAATTATAAAGTGATTTACAAATTACAAATAAAAATAAATAATTATAATAAAAACATTTAGACTATCAATATATTGCAAATTATTAGAAAAAACTTGGTCTTTGTGAGGATGCTCTTCTACGGAAGAAAGAGGAAATTCGTCAAAATGATTTCGCAATTCTAACAAAGGACACATCAAATATGGATGATAGAACTAGAAAAAATCATGAACAAGTGTGTGAAATTCTTAGAAATAAGTATGGAATATCATTAGAATATATTTGATGTATTTTTCATTCTATTTTTGTTTTTTTTTTTTGCATTTGGAATAAAATTTTATTGGTATAATGTATTTAAAATTTTTATGAAAGAATACAAATCAAAGTTTGGATATATTTTAAAAAATAATGTTTATATTTATTATATTTATATATTTTTTCAAATTATTTATAAGTTATATCAAATATTAAGTATAAAAAATATAATATATATAATATTAAAATATATTTTTTATAAATATTATTTATTTATGCTTGTAAAATAATTAATTAAAGTAAATATTTATAATAGATTATAACTACGTGAATAGAAAGAGAAATTATATTTACCAAGTAAAAGTAAATGAAAGGAAAGAGAAATTATATTTACCAAGTAAAAGTAAATGAAAGGAAAGAGAAATTATATTTACCAAGTAAAAGTAAATGAAAGGTAATTCATAACATTAATGACGGCAGTACTGCTCTGTGCGGCAGTACTGCTCGTGTAGCAGTGTCTACGTGGAGTGAAACAACGGTAAGCTACACTGCTGAAATTTATCAAATATTGCAAGCAACTCCGTTTCTTCAACCATTGGAGATGCTCTTATAGTGACGGTCACTCAAAAGACGGACTCTTGAAAATAATGTGAAAAATAAGGTGCATTAATTCAACAAATAAATAAACAACATCAATTATTGGACATAATCAACATTAATATATTGTTAAAAAATATCAAAAGAACATCAACTATCTAATCTTTGGACTGCCTCTTTCTATTAAATTATACTTTATTATTTATTTTTAAATTTTCATATTCAATATTTTATTATATAAAATATAGTTCTGTATTATTAAGCATATATAAAGCTGACATTTTACATATTAAGCATGATAAGTCAGTGTATTATTGTTGATCTTCTCACTTTCATGACTAATATTTTACATATTAAGCATGATTATTCAGTGAGACCAGTTGAAACAATTTTGAATATGTCATCTAAAAAAGATACTATGTTAAAAAAAAATTAATAGCAGAAATATATTTATAAAAATAAAAATTCTCAATTATTCTCGCTGCATAATATTATTTACAAAATAAATAAACAACATCAATTATTGTACAAAATCAGTCTTGAAAGTGAAAAGATCAGACATAATAGTAAGAAGATCAATAAAAATAAACTCTATGATCATGTTTAATATGTAAAAGGTCGGAGTTAAAGTGAAAAGATCAATATTTGTCCATAATCTCATCTGAGACTAATCGTATAAGAGACCTTTCTCTGGTAGAAATCGTAATAATATCCGTTCGGTTCATCCGAATTCTTGAAATATTCGACACCCAATTACCTGCAAACACGTGGAATATTTTCCATCCTTAATTTCTTAAATAACAACTCCGATGCTTTTTACTCCACGCCTCATCTTTTCTTCGTCTTCTTGGCACCCCTTCTTCATTGACCAATGCTTCAGTTCTCTCCTCTCTATCTAATCTTACACTTTCGAATTCAACTCTAAATTCTTAATTTCTTATTTTCCAATTCATGAGTAAAGTCCCCGGTTGAAATTTCCGTTTAATCTAGATAAAAACAGGGTGATAAGTGGCCTATTTCCGATGATCCGGAGCAAACGGCCAAACCTTGATAATATTGAGTTTGGGGGAACACAAGGAAGCAAGGGAATCTCAAAAGGGTGTGCTGATCTGAGAAGGAAAAAATTATGGTACAAAATATGGAATCTCAAAGTTCCATATAAGCTGAATGTCTTTCTATGGAGGATATTAGCTAGAGCACTTCCTACATTGATCAACCGCTTGAAAAGGAAAATCTCAGATCATGTATCTGCCCATGGTGCAACTTAGAAGAGGAAGATGAGTATCATCTATTTGTGGGATGTAGTGAAATTAGGAGTTTCTGCCTTTCTGGTTGCCGTCTCCAATTGGTCAGAAGGTCTCTACACTCAGTCACTCATTCTCCAAATCATGGCTTCATTAGTGGTTTACTTGTGGCAACCTGGATGATGACACTAGACTACTGGTGTTTTCCCTTTGGGAAATACGGCTACATAGAAATAAGAAGGCCATGGAAGACATAACAGTTGAGCCCAGAATCATTGCTGAATTAGCTGTTGCAAAGTTTCTTCTTTACAAGAAACAGGACATCGCATTCATGCCTCAAGTAGTAATGACATTTACTGAGGATAACAAGACTAGTTATGCATATGAAGGATGCACCTTAATCAAGGTTGATGGATCCTTTCACAAAGCTTGCAACATTGGCACATCGGGGTGGACTATAGCATCTGGTGGAACAACTCAAAAGGGCACAGATTTCTTTGTTTCGACATTCCCATTACAGGCAGAGGTAGAAGCCTACTGGAGGGCTATCGAGGCAGCAGACAGAGGAGAGTTTCAATGGATGTGTTTGCTTACAGATTCGGTGGAACTAGTGGCGGCACTTAAAGATTTGGAGTCAGCGCCATGGGAGATCAAGAACCGCAGAGAGCATCGTTGCTTTTCTGATGAACTCTTTCTCCTTCTTTGATATTAATAAAGTTAGTAGAAGTGTATTAGATACGGAACATAAACTGGCCATTAACCTTGGTCATGCTATTTGTAATCGCTACTCAATTTAATTTTATATAAAGTTTACTTTCAAAAAAAGGGAACTTGGGCAATTAGTTTACCATAATCAATTTTTGCTTAAATTGCCCTTTCTCTGTGTTGATTTGAAGTATAGAAGTCAAGATGATGAATATGAATTGTTTATTTGGATTTGGATTTGGATTTATAACAAGATTTAGATGAGAGTTCTGGAATTGAGTGACCATATGTTATGTTAAAGAACAATGCTTTTGGGGATCACACATGAACAAAATTCACATGTCTATAAATTTACTGTCAGTATAAAAAAGGAGGAAAACGAGTAATGTATAGACGCGCCTGAAATAAAGGAAGAAGAAGACTTAAATATTACACAGCACAGGTGTGGCATCAAATATCTCATGTATACGGACGAGCCATTCTGTATAAAAACAGTCTTGTTAAAATCTATAAGAATGTAACATTGGCATAAGTTACAAAACAAATCTAGAAAATCTCCTCAACCAAATTCTCAATAATCTCCTGACACGATGCAATGCAGTGGTTTTAGGATGTTCAACAAAACATCATGAACATGTTAAACATGCATCCAAAATGGTGCGTGACTCAAATTTCGCAGGCACCATGATATAGGATACGGTTTCCAAAGAGATCAAGCAAGCACTCACGGAATTGAAACTGAAATGGATCTCCTTACACAGAATTCAGCGCATTTGTGCAAAACCTCAAACACTTGAGAAGAAGACCGAATGGATCTCCTTACACAGAATTCATCTTCCCACCAAGACACCTTCAAGGTTAATTAACTGTCCCCAGTCGTCCGTCAAGCACGACTCTCGTTCCTCCTCCATCAATGATAAACATTTGTACCGGCCATTGCATTCGTCATTGTTGCTTGATCGAAATTGCAGATCACTTTGGAGTTCATCGGCACCAAAGATCGCAAGTTTTATCACAGGTCATGGACTAGGCTGGCTCCCTTCATTCTCCAAACTGGGAGCCATCTCAGATGCTTGGGAATAAGGAAAACAAAATGAGAAAAATAACAAGCCAACCCATTGATCCTGGGTAAAAAATCTTCATACGATCGAGAGAAGAGTAGATGATAAATCATATTGGGAAAAAGATCGCCCTGACTTAAACTTGTCTTGTCTATTTGCCTTCCTGGACTCGGAAGATAACGTCTTTTGGGGCCATGGCTGCTTGTTTTATTGGTGATGCAGATTCAAGGCAGATTTTATACTACTGTTGAATTTAAGTTTTTCCTCTCTCTCGGCACGGTTAAGCTAGGGATTTTATCATCTATCGAGAGTATTCTTCTCTGTGTACATTTTTGGTGGACTAGGAACCAATGAGAACATCACCTCATCATCATCATCATCATCATCATCATCATCATCTCACCAAACAACTGCCACATTAACTTTGCCAGATCATACAAATTAACAGCAACTTTCTAAAAGCATAATCACCTGTTTATATATAATCATAAGAAAACAGCAAGAAGAGTCTCGGATGTTTCGGCTGGGCACTGGGCAGGGCACTCTAACTTAATTTCTGTGTTGAATCCATTGACCCTTCAAAATCAAGTGCAAAAGTATGGCTTGATAACAACTAATGATGGATGGAACCAGTTTTTTTAGTTTGTAGTCACACACTGTTGATGATGCATGCAGTATTCCATCATATTTCAATTTCAGCAAAAACAATACAGCAGATCAGTTACTGATATGTTCAAGCCATTTGATCATTTGAACCGTCGCAAAAATCAGCATAAAATAAGATCAGGGTGAGCACATACAGAGCTTGGCACAGGGCTCACAGATTCCTTTGTATGTATAATAAAACAAACAGAACAAGGCAAGCTCCTAAAACAAGAGTGAAACAGCAAACATCATGATTCAACGGTATAAACAAAAGATCGATGTTCCCATTCAATTTATTAGAATTGTGATTCAAGAACAACCCCATAAGCATAAACAATCCAAACCATAGACAAAAAGAAGATAGATTAAACATGAAAATCACTCAATGCTCAAGCGTTCTCCCTGCAAACAGCATTCCCTGCTCCACTTTAACTATTTAACTATGCTTAAATTTGTTTGTGTTGAATCCATTGACCCTACAGAATCAGGTGCAAAAGTATGGTTTGATAACAGATAATGATGGATTGAACCAGTTTTTTTAGTTTGTAGTCACATTCTTGAACACACAACGGATGATGCATATAAACACATTCATCCCAAAGGTATACAGCAGATCAGTTACTGATATGTTCACAGTTCAAGCCATTTGGTGCATAAAATCAGCTTAAGAACAAGGCTAACCCTTAAAACAAAAGCAGTACAAGACTGAAACAACAAACATCCAAAGGTATACACAAAAGCTATTCCAATTCAATTTATTAGAGTCATGATTCAAGAACCAACCCATAGCAAAAATTCTTATCTCGAAACCATAGATAATCCAAACCATAGGTAAAAAGAAGATGATGAACTTGAAAATCACTCGAATGCCCAAGCGTTCTCCCTGCGAACTTCCTCCTCCTCCTCCGGGGTGTAGTCATTCTTGATGTTGAAGGTCTTGCGAATCTCCTCGGGAGTCTTCCCCTTGATCATATCTGCAACAGTCTGGCAAGTCAGGTCCAGCAACGGCTTGACGTCCAGGTAATTCGCCGCCAGGATGATATCGAACAGCATTCCCTGCTCCACTTTCACGAACTCGGCGTCGAAGGCTTTCAGATCATCGCCGGAGCCGCTGTCGCTGTCGCTGCTCTTCTGGGCCTCGACATGGCGCTTGCAGAATTCGATGACCTTGGCGAGGATTTTGCCGGTGACATTGGGCAGTGGGATAGCGTTGTCGCCGGTGACGTCCTCGAGGAGGTGCTTGATGGTCTTCGACTCCAGCGCCACCGCCTCCTCCACGTCGAAGGTCTCTTTGTCGGAGCTCATCAGAGTGATCATCTTCGGGGAAGCAGACATGGCGGAGGATTTGATTATAGAAGGAAATGACGACGGAATTACCCTGATCAAAACCCTAGAAATCGACGGTGAGGTGAGATAGAGGTGCAGGGGGTGCTCTGGTCTATTTATAGTTTCTCTAAGTCTTCTGGAATCTTCTATTTCGTCCAATTTCACAGTTGAGGTGTCTTTTAAAATTCACTTTTATTAACCCAGCGTTAAGCATTTTAGAAATTCAGATTGCTTTACAAAAACACAGGTCACTTTGACAAAAGTCAAATTCTCCATATTGCACTAATTGTATATTCTAATCTTTTATTTAAAATCAATTCAAAAACAAGGTCTTAAACCTTAATCCCAAGTCGATGACAAATAAGGAGTTTTTGAAATATATAGAATCTTGAAATTCTAGAACCTCAAGGTCTTTCATAGGGGGGAAACTGCCCATTTCACCTTAACCACTAGATGGATAGTAAAACAAATTTGTTTGAATGTGAAGTGTGAATAATGTTGTTAAAAAAAAATGTATTATGGATTTTTGTTTTGTACCTAATTTTACTGGCTGGCGGAACCAATAATTAAAAATAGAGGGGGCTAAAATATTATTAAATGAATAAATAGGCATTATTCTTCTTTAATTAAATATATATGTATGTACATAACATAAAATAAGAAATATTTTGCTCTTCATAATTTATTGATCTTGTTTTTTTTTTTTGTGTGTGCTTGGAATAAGGTAAAGTGAATACACGTTAAAAGGATGCATGGTGGTCAAATATGGGATTAGATTTGGACCATATCTTTAACCATGATTGTTCTGATAGAGGTATAATTCTGGTTAAATACTCGAATGATTTGTTTGATATTTGAGTGTTGCTTAAAGATGATCATGTTTTTTGAAGACCTTGAATGTTTATTTTTGTTTCATTTGTTCATGTTGAGAGTGAAAGTGCTGAACAATTGATTTCTCGCAACATAAAGCTAAAGCTAATTGGTTAAAAGATGGAAAAAATTGTTTTACAATATAATGATGGCTAAGCAATATATATATATATATATATATATATATATATATATATATAAAGTATTCTGTTTTTAAATGATTATTTGTGTGTATTTTATTTAGGTGAAAGATGCAATCAAGAACCATTTAATTTCTAATTTTTCATCACAGATTGGTGTTTCTCACCCTTTTTCTCTGGATATTCATCATGCTCTCATCCAAAAAGGTGTTGTTTTATCCTTCTCATCAACTCGTGAGCATCAGTTATTTATGATGCTTAAAGGGGACCAACTCCAGTAAAAGCACAGGTTTTAATGGTCATTCTAGCACTTTCTTAAAAGAACTTTGCTCTTTAATTTAGTTTATTGTAATGTGCTTATTGGTTCAAAAAATGCTAGTACTAAGGTTTTCTTGATACCTATAAGGCTATAACTTTTAGGATAAGTATCAAAATATAGACGGGACTGATATGTTAACTATACAAACACGGAGGGACCAATTTGCAATTTCTGAAAAATTAGGATTTTCACGCGCTACAGTAACCCGCGCGTGAACAGTGCCAGTGAATAGTGTCAGACCTTCATGTTTGAACATCCAGGTTCCATTTTATAAAACTTTCATGTTTCGTGTTAAAATCTTAATGTTTCGTGTTAAAACCTTCATGTTACATGTTAAAAACTTCATGTTTTAACCTCCAGGTTCCATGTTATAAAACCTTCATGTTTCGTGTTAAAATCTTAATGTTTCGTGTTAAAAGCTTCATGTTACATGTTAAAAACTTCATGTTTGAACCTCCAGGTTCCATGTTATGAAACATTCATGTTTCGTGTTAAAATCTTAATGTTTCGTTTTAAAACTTTCATGTTACATGTTAAAAACTTCATGTTTTAACCTCCAGGTTCCATGTCATAAAACCTTCATGTTTCGTGTTAAAATCTTAATGTTTCGTGTTAAAACCTTCATGTTACATGTTAAAAACTTCATGTTATAAAACCTTCATGTTTCGTGTTAAAATCTTAATGTTTCGTGTTAAAACCTTCATGTTACATGTTAAAAACTTCATGTTTTAACCTTCAGGTTTCATGTTATAAAATTGCATAAAGGTCCCTACATATTTTTGTAAAATTGCGTAAAGGTCCCTCCGTGTTTTTGTCTAAAATTTTCTAAAATTGCATAAAGGTCCCTCCGTGTTTTTGTCTAAAATTTTCTAAAATTGCATAAAGGTCCCTCCGTGTTTTTGTCTTATACACTATTTACAACTTAATCATTGGTCTATATTCTGTCAGAATATAGACGGTCTACTCAGAGACCGACTCTAACTTTTAACCCATGATTGGGAAGAGATTACATCTCAATTTCATGGTGCTCTACCATTTATTAAATCATATACTAGAATATTATATTATATTTTTCAGAAAGATCAGTTTGATAGTCTTGAATGGTCTTTCTTGTTTCAACTGCTCCAAGTTTTTTATTTCCTCATCTGCTTATTCATTGGATTAATAGTTGCTAGGGAAATTCTTCTTTTACTTTATCTTCTGAATCCCTGATGGCAAGCAATCATTAATTCTGAAGCTTTTGAAATAAAAGGGAGAGTCTTTCTCTTGTTACATGTAAATGCTATGGATTGTCTCAGTTGATTCTTTACAGAATCTTTAGATAGGACGTTCATTTAGAATCTTTTCATTTCATGATGATTATCAGTAATATAATGTAAAATCTATGAAGGGAATCATGGAAGTTTTTACACCATCAGCAGCCTAATGTGATCGTCTCAAGCATTCTTTACTGGAACAGATCCAACTGTTTCGAAGCATTGCCTAATGTTATTCATATGCAAGCTCATCTCTCCCTAATGGGATCATCACTCGTGTCAGTTAGTCTCAGCATCTCTGCCTGCTTGTTGGTGTTTCTAACTTACTGATGGCATTTATTCAGACATTGGCATATATGCAGCAACTATCTTGATCTATCTTAATTTGGTTGCATGCTCTACATTTGTGAAATTTTTACTGTCTGTAGGGGTATTTTGGCCATCTCACATTAAAAATCAATATTATTCTACCACACGTCTCCTCTTATTCCAAATCATGTAAATTCAAATATTTTGAATTGTGGAAATGACCAAAATGCCCCAAACGACATTTTAACATTAGAAGTAGGTCTTAAAAGGAGTATTTACAAAATATTATGATAAAATATTGTAAGGTGTAAAAATTAATTTCGAAAAAATATTACTGTATGGAAAAGAATTTTGTTGAACAAAATTTTAGGTAGTTTAATTTTATCCCCTCGTTTTCTTAATGTTATAATGAATATATCATAATCGATCTAATAACATTTGACTATGTGTTGACCCACTTAAAACTCGCTACCATAGGTAGGAAGTATTATTTTGGAACATTAATGAAAAACTAAGCATGAACGTGTGAGTTTCAAGTAAAGTTGGGTATCGTTTTGGGCATTTTCTCCAAAAAAAAATCCACTTATAATTGGAATCTCAACTGCTAAATTTACATCAATACATCTGCCAACGAATCTATTTGTGAAGATTAGAGGTATGTCAATGAGTGTATACTGATAGTAAGAGTGGGTCATGAAGATTTCGACAACAACACTAACAAAATCAGTGACTGGCGACATATCAAACTCACCCGAAATAGTAAGAGTGGGTCACAAATTGCATGCAAATTGGGGAGAAAAAGATAAATGTTTGGGTTAATTTTGCAAAACATGTCCTTGTTGTTTGGCTACTTGTCACTAGTGAGCTAAATATTAGCATTTCAATATCCAAAACTTATAGAAAATAGTAGGTTAGGCATATCTTTATATATTGCTACCATCTTCAGTTTTTTTTAAAATTTTATTTCTATCTGTTTAATCCCTTTAACCATCATTATTTTGAAATAAATCCTAAAAGCGGTTATTTGATCAATAGACAAAAATCAGTTGATAATTTTTCGAATTTTTTTTAAACAAGGTAAATAATAAAAATGCGGAGAAGAGAAGGTAGAGAGAGAACTTTTCCAAAATAGGATAGAAATGAAAAATGTTTCAAAAACTAGGTCCAAAATTTGGAGAATTCTAATTCTAGGTAGTTCGCATTTGCAAACTAGAGTTATGAATATTACAAATTGACCCTCAAAATCTGTGATAATCATAAATTAACCCACAAACTTTGTAATGAGCAATATCACAAACTCTAATTCAATTTATATGAAAGGAAAATTAAAATTTTCTGGATATAAACAAATTGAATTACATTGTTATGTGGACACCGGTGCAAGCATGTGTGTTGCTAGCAAAAATATAATACCCAAGGAACACTGGGTAAATGTAGAAAGACCCATAAGAGTAAAAATTGGAAATGGATCCCACATTATACTCTCTAAGGTCTGTAAAAATCTTAACATAATGATAGCAGGTGAAATATTTCATATTCCAACTGTATATCAACAAGAATCCGGAATAGATTTTATTATTGGAAATAATTTCTGTCTGTTGTATCATCCATTTGTCCAATACACAGATAGAATAATTTTCACATTAAATAATATTCCTATACACATAGGAAAAATAAGAAGAGCTCTTAGAGTAGGAGTTCCAGAATATTTAGATTATATGAAAAAGAAATCTAAACTAGCAAAACCAGGCGCTAAATATTAGCCCTAATAAAATTACTTCTCTTTTAAAGGGGGGGGGGGGGGGGGGGGTATATATATTAAAGAACAACAACTTCTTGTGCTTCAAAATACAAAACTTTGTAAAATAGAAACACTTTTAGATTCTGTATGTTCAGAAAATCCAATAGACCCTAACAAGTCAAAATATTGGATGACAGCAACCATAAAACTAATCAATCCAAAGACGATTGTAAAGGTTAAACCAATGCAATATAGTCCTAAGGATAGAGAAGAATTTGGAAAACAAATTAAGGAATTGCTAGGTTTAAAAGTAATTAAACCAAGCAAATCACCTCATATGTCTCCAGCTTTCTTGGTAGAAAATGAAGCTGAAAGACGCAGAGGAAAAAAGAGAATGGTTGTCAACTATAAAGCTATAAACATGGCTACAATAGGAGATAGTCATAACCTTCCTAATAAAGATGAGTTATTAACTCTAATAAGAGGAAAGAAAATATTCAGTAGTTTTGATTGTAAATCGGGATTCTGGCAAGTATTGCTAGATGAAGAATCACAATTATTAACTGCTTTCACATGTCCACAAGGTCATTACCAGTGGAATGTTGTACCCTTTGGATTAAAACAGGCTCCAGCCATATTTCAAAGACATATGCAAAATGCATTTAGAACCTTTGAAAAATTCTGTTGTGTTTATATTGATGACATTTTAGTCTTCAGCAATAATGAAACAGAACATCTGTGGCAAGTAGCGGCAATTCTTAAAAAATGTGCTTCTCTGGGAATAATACTCTCAAAGAAGAAAACACAGCTTTTTAAAACTAAAATCAATTTTCTAGGACTAGAAATTGAAGAAGGGTCTCATCGACCTCAAGATCATATCTTAGAACATATTCAAAAGTTCCCAGATATCCTTGAAAACAAAAAACAGTTGCAGAGATTCTTAGGAATTCTCACTTATGCTTCTGATTATATTCCTAAGCTTGCTCAGGTCAGAGCACTGATAATACTGGCCCAGAATCCGGTTGGGCCAGGAAGGTCCGCGGCCCATAACTATCAAAGCAGTATCTTTCCCGCTGGAAGGTACATCCGGATAAGGAAGAGGACATATGATGACAAAGGAAGTGGTCCTGCACCTTATCCCCAAAGCAGGTAGAGCTCGGCTATAAATACTAGTCTCAAACAGTAAACAAGGTAGGTGACTTATATCTCTCTATTTGATATTGAGTCTTTCCCGTACGATTTCCCTCGCATTACTACCCCCGTCTCATCATCACGCCGGAGCTTCTTCCCCGGGACGCCTCCCGGGGATTGTTTTGCAGGGTTGTCGCGGGTATTCCAGCTAGGAGGCGCGGATAGCATCAAGTGCAGGGATACGGACGGTTTTGGTAGCATCAATTGGCACGCCCAGTGGGACCCTTCCACCTTCGCATGATGGAGTCGCCAAGGAGAGGGCGCGGGCGCCCGAAGAAGAACGCGGCACCCTCAGGGGGTGGGTCTCTTCCACCCCCGGGGGATGAGGTGACCTTGAGGCAGTTGCAGGAGGAGGCTAGACACCAGCGGGAGCTAGGGGTACCGCAGGATGGCCATGTGGAAACTGCCTCCGACGAAGCTGACTCGGAAAGAGAATACCAGGGGGAGCAAGAACCAAGGCCCGCCGGGGGAGGCAGTCCCCGGACCCAGGGACCTGAAGCCCGGGAGGAGGGGCAATCCTTAGCCGAGGCGGAAGAATTGGCGGCGTTGGAATTCATGAGAGCCAACAAGGAGTTGTACCGCCAGTGGGTACTCTCTACCCGGGAAAATCGTAGGCGGAGGGAGCCTGGGGGAGACCGGGCAGGACCTCTTCGGGGGTACCAAAGAGAGGTTATCGACCTGGACGGAGTCGTTCAGCCGCCAAGGATACAGGGGCGTGTGAACTCTTCCACCATCCCACCTTCATTCCCTCCAAGTCTCGGGGTCGGAGGGGGAATGGCTACGGGACAACAATCGAATTTGGTTCCACACGCTCCACCCTATTACCCGCGTTCCAGCTGGGGGGCGGGACAAATTGGGTATGGCCTGCCAGCCATGCCGGTGGAGTCGTTGGGTTATCAGGCCCCTGGAACCCAGGGGAACCCGATCCAGTATTCCTTGCCCATGCACGGATCAATGGGGATGAACTATGGTTACCAAGAGAAATACTATCGGGAGGACGATAGGATGCGGGGCTATCAGGTGGCTCAGCAGGACCCCAACTCTTTGGAGGCTCGACTAGACAAACTAGTGGGAAGAAACGGAGCTAAACCTACCTCCCCTTGGGTACCTCGAGTGCTTGCGTACCCATGGCCGCCGGGCCTTCGGACCCCGGAGGGAATCCCAACATACAATGGAGAGACAGACCCGGAAGAGTTTGTCAGGACGTACCAGAACCTGATGGTGTCACGGGACTTCCCGGAGGAATTAAGATGCAAGTTGGTGGGCTGTTACCTAAGAGGAAACTGTCTTTCATGGTTCGATTCCTTGCCTCGAGAAAGTCTCAGAGATTACTACGATTTCTCTAAGGCCTTGCTGTTCAGATACGCTGGATTAAAGAAGGAAGGGAAGCAGTTGACCGAGCTTTTGGCTACCCGGCAGAAGGCCGCAGAAGGGTCAATGGAGTACTATCGAAGGTACATGGACGATAGCATGAAGGTTGTCGACAGGCAGCAGCAGGAGAAGGCGGTGATTAGCGGGTTTATAAACGGCTTGAGGGATATGGCGTTGTTCCAGAAGTTGATGGAAAATATCCCGGAAACCTTTCACAACTTGCAAATGGCGGTGCAACTATACTGCGCGGTTAATGATGCCACGCGAAAGAGAAAGGAAGAATCTGGGGGATTTCTCCCGGACAAGATAGAAAGAAGGAGAGCGGCAGACCCAAGTAGGAGGGACCCCGCTCCCGCAACAGCAAACAGGGCAAGGGCGGACAGTTTCACCCCGCTCAGCAAATCCCGAACGGAGATTCATGCTATTCACAAGGATCTGTTCCCGGATCCGTTGCCTATCCATGGGACCCCGTCTAGGGAAAACGCGGACAAGTGGTGCGCCTACCACAAGTCTTACGGGCATGCGACAGAGGGGTGTAGGATGCTGAGGAACGAGATAGAAAAACTGATAGAGCGGGGACAGCTGAGAGATTGCGTGGCAGCGGAGGCAAAAAAGGAGAATCCCCGGGACCAACCTCAGGAGCCGCCCCGCAGGAGGTGGAGGCCTAACCCGGGGAGAGGAAACGGGAGAAACCAAGGCAACCAAGGCAACAGGGCCCCAGGGAGGCCTGCCATAGCCGCTGCACCGGTCCAAGCAGTGGAGCCGGCCCCAGTACCCAACAGGATGATCAACGTGATCAGTGGAGAAGTTGGAGAAGCATGCCAGTCAGTTTCCGCTATCCGGGCCCGCACCCGGTATGTTCCCCCGGGGGAGATTCAGGGGAAAAGGTTTCGCCCCGATGAGGCTCTCACCTTCTCTGAAGCGGATGCAGCCCCGCCACAGATACCCCATTCTGACCCAATGGTGGTAACGGCGGAGATCGAAGGCTTCTTGGTCAAAAGGGTGTTTGTGGACGATGGAAGCAGCGTGGAGATCATGTTCGCTTCTTGCTTCGATCAGTTGGGAATTGGGAGACAGAACCTGAAACCCCCCTCGTCTCCCTTGTCAGGGTTCACGGGTAAACCCGAAGTTCCACTAGGTGTTATTCCCCTCGCAGTGTGCATGGTGGATGAGAAGGACCGGAGCAAGAGGATTTCGGTGACATGCAACTTTGCGGTTATTGATGCACCCTCACCGTACAACGTAATCATAGGAAGACCATGGCTAACCCAAGCCCGGGCAGCGAGTTGTCCGTATCTGCTGACGATGAAGTTCCCCACTGCGCAAGGTGTGGCGGTCGTGCGGGGTAGCCAAGCAGTCGCAAGAAGTTGTATGATGACGGCGGTCTTGGACGCAAAGAAAGCAGTAGGGGCGGTACACGGAGAAGCTCCCCGCCAAGAGTTGGAGGAGATGCAGGTGGCAGATAAAGGGACGGTCACGGTGGGAAAGGATCTCCCGGAAGAAGTAAAAGGCGCACTGAAGGAACTCTTGGCTAGGTACCAAGGAGTGTTCTCATGGAGCCCGGAGGATATGGTAGGAGTATTGCCAGAATTGGGGGTACACAAGCTGAACATAAGCCCGGCAACTAAACCAATCAGGCAGAAGAAAAGACCTGTAGCCCCGGAAAGAGCGGAATTTATAAAGAGTGAAGTTAAGAAGCTGGAGAGAGCCGGGGTGGTCGAGGAAATTATTTACCCGGAATGGATAGCTAACCCAGTCCTAGTAAAGAAGCATGATGGAAACTGGCGCATGTGTATCGACTTTACAGATCTGAATAAATGTTGCCCCAAAGACAGCTATCCTCTCCCGAACTTGGATCGACTGGCGGAGGCCATCGCGGGGTATTCGGTGCTGGCCTTCTTTGATGCACATAAAGGCTATCACCAGGTGCAGATGGACGAGGCGGACAAGGCAAAGACTTCTTTTATCACTGATTTCGGGACCTTCTGCTACAAGAAAATGCCCTTCGGGCTGAAGAACGCGGGGGCCACATATCAGAGAATGGTGGACAAACTATTCAAGGACCAAGTGGGAAGAAACATGGAGGTGTATGTCGATGACATGGTGGTCAAAAGCAAGGCTTACGGGGTTTTCTTGAATGACCTGGAGGAGATGTTCGAAAAGCTAGAGCGGAGCAATCTAAAACTGAACCCCTCCAAAAGTACCATTGGAGTGGGTGCGGGGAAGTTCTTGGGGTTCATGGTGTCAAGCCGGGGCATCGATGTCAACCCGGAAAAGGTGGAGGCCATAGCTAAGATGACCTCTCCCAGGTCAGTGAAAGAAGTACAGCGGTTGACAGGGTCTCTCGCGGCTCTCAGTCGATTCCTATCAAAGGGGGCAGATAGGCAGTTGCCTTTCTTCAACATACTCAGGAGGGCCAAGGCGTTTGAGTGGTCCGAGGAATGTGAGAAGGCGTTTCAAAGTCTGAAAGAGCATCTTCAACAGTTGCCAACTTTAAAAAAGCCACTCCCGGGGGAGGAGCTTTTCCTGTACATAGCGGCGTCCCGGGAGGCGGTAAGTGCCGTGCTAATCAAAGAAGAGGAGGGAAGGCAGCACCCAGTCTATTTTGTTAGCCGGGCACTTCGGGGGGCAGAAACCCGGTACACCGAGTTGGAGCAGTTGGTTCTGGCTCTGGTGCATGCTTCAAGGAGGCTTAAACCCTACTTCCAGGGCCACCCCATAGTGGTCCTTACCAATTACCCGCTAAGACAGGTTATGTTCAAGCCGGAGGCATCAGGGAGAATGATGAAATGGGCCATAGAGCTGGGAGAATATGAAATCCGGTATGAGTCAAGGAGGGCGATCAAGGGCCAGGCCCTAGCGGACTTCTTGTTGGAATCAGAAGCAAGGATCAGTGAAGAACAGGAGATGCCTGAATCTCCGGAGAATACAACGAAGGCCGAGACAGACCTGACTTGGAAGTTGTATGTGGATGGATCGGCGCACTCCGGGGGCAGTGGAGCGGGAGTATTGTTGGTCAGCCCGGAGGGGAAGGAGTATCCCTATGCAGTCCAATTCACTTTCAAAACAACCAACAATGAAGCTGAGTATGAAGCCTTGATCGCGGGGTTAAGGTTGGCAAAGGAGATGGAAATCAAAACCCTCACGGCACACAGTGATTCCCAGATTGTGGTGCAGCAAGTAAAAGGAGAGTATGAAGCCCGGGAAAGGAGCCTGCAAAGATACTTGGAAACGGTAAAACCTCTGATAGCCGGGTTTAAAGCCTTCAACTTGGTTCAAGTTCCCCGGGAGCAGAACAGTAAGGCAGACGTTTTAAGCAAGTTAGCTTCTTCGGAATTAAAGCCTGAGCCCGACCAAAAGCTGTACATAGAGGTACTGGGAAGAAGAAGCTACCAGGAGAGCGATCAAGTAATGCTGGTGAACGAGGAAGAGTCCTGGATCACGCCCATGCGGGCGTACCTAGAAGAAGGAACTACCCCGGAGGATAAGGCTCAGTCTCGGAAGCTAAGAGTGAAGGCGCCTAAGTATGTGATTCAGGAAGGGGAGCTGTACAAAAGAGGGTATCTCCAGCCATTGCTAAAGTGTGTAGAAAGGTCGGAAGGCCAACACCTCATCCGGGAGGTGCACGAAGGATCTAATGGGAGCCACCAAGGGGCTCGCACCGTGGCCAGAAAGATCTAAGGCTGGGGTATTACTGGCCGACGTTGTTCAAAGATGCGGAAGAACATATACAGAAGTGCTTGGCATGCCAGGCATTTGCCCCGCTAATCCACGTTCCCCGGGAAGAATTAGTCGGAGTCACAGGAGCTTGGCCGTTCAGCAGATGGGGAATTGACTTGGTCGGACCATTCCCGACTGCCCCGGGAGGAGCCAAATACTTGATTGTGGCGATCGACTACTTCAGCAAATGGGTGGAGGCAGAACCGCTCACCAACATACGGGGACTAACTTGCGTCAAGTTTTGCTGGAAGAACATCATCTGTCGATTCGGCATCCCGAAGGTCATAGTCACAGATAACGGGGCGCAGTTCGAGAACGATCCTTTCAAATCATGGTGTGTCAAGTATGGCATAGAGCAGAAGTTGACGTCGGTGTACCACCCCCAGGCGAACGGGCAAGTAGAGGTCACCAACCGCACCATCATCAAGGGACTAAAAACCCGCTTGGAAGGCGCGCGGGGAAATTGGATCTGGGAGCTACCCAGCGTTCTTTGGGCCCACAGGACTACAGAAAGCTCGGCTACCGGGGAATCCCCGTATGGCTTGGTGTACGGGTCAGAGGCAGTAATACCCGCAGAGATTGGGATCCCAAGCCCTCGAACTCAATACCAGCGCCCGGAAGAAGAAAACGATGGACGACGCCTTGACTTGGATCTCCTGGAAGAGAAGCGAGAGAATGCGGCACTTCAGGAAGCCAAGGTGAAGGAGCGAGTAAAGAGGTATCATGACAGAAGAGTGCGGAAAGAAGTTTTCATCCCAGGAGACTGGGTAATGAGGAGAAACGATAAGAGCCACCAAGCCCCGGAGGGCAAACTTGCGCCCAACTGGGAAGGGCCATACAAGATCAAGGAAGCATACCCGGGAGGGAGCTATGTGCTGGAGGACAAGCAGGGAAAGGAGATCCCCAGAAGGTGGAACGTAGCTAACCTGAGAAGGTTTTACGGGAAGTAGAGCGCCCCGCATCGTACCACAGCTACTGAAGCATGAATATGCTAGGCATGAGTATGCCAGGAATGGATATGCCCCCTGGGAAGCGTGAATACGCTAAGCATGAATATGCTAGGCATGAATATGCCAGGCATGGATATGCCCCCCGGGAAGCGTGAATACGCTAAGCATGAATATGCTAGGCATGAATATGCCAGGCATGGATATGCCCCCCGGGAAGCGTGAATACGCTAAGCATGAATATGCTAGGCATGAATATACCCCTCCCGGTCGCATGAATATGCCCGGAGAAGATAACCCAACGTCTGGCCTCGTTCCGGGTTTAGAGAAGATTTGTAAAAAGGGACCCATGGGTAGCTCCCATTTGGGTGCCCCGCTAGAGTGGACCCGGAGCTCGAACGAAGCCCGGGGACCAAGAGATGTAGTGTTGTAAGGAAGAGTTAACGAGAAGGGTTCTTTCGAAAAGCAATTTTATTCAATCTTTAAATTACATAAGAAATTCATACATCGCATGAACATGCGGTCAAATTGCAAAAGAACAATTACATAGAATTTTATATACAGGTTTTCTTATCTACGCGTCCTTAAACCCATTTAGGGCCCGACCCGGAAGCACCCTCAGGGTTACCCGGGCGGAAACCTCCTCCGAAGAATTGAGAAGACAGGAGATCTTCGGCAAAGCGGGCATCCGGGGCCTGATTCCAAGCAAGCTCCTCTTCCAGTTGCGCGGCGTCCTCTTCGTTCAACTCGGGGATAGGAACAACCACGGACCCTTCGGGAAGCGGCTCCGCCAGGCGCATCCTCCTTACCCCGGCCGACGTAACAAATTTGTATTTAGGAAACATGTCTGCTGTGCTTTTCCCCTTTTCTTCCCGGCTGATACGGGCACCCTCAGCGGTCTTAACCCCCCTTGTGGTGACTCCAGAATCTGCAATCTCCCGGATGCGTCTTATCCGACGTGCCACTTCCTCCGGGTCAATAGATACAGTCATATCCTCATATCTTTCATACGCCACATCCACCTCCACCCGGGCAGGAACCCGGCGGAGACTAGAAGGGTAAGGCTCAGCCACCCCGGCATTGATCTTGTCACGCCACTCCACGGCGTCTAGATAGGCCTTATGATTGGGAGCTCCCTCGCCAAACTTTCCCGGGTTGGCTTCCATATGCTCCACAGTCCTACGGACCCCGGCGGGTATGTCGGTAAGAGGAGAAACCCCGACTAGTCCGTTCTTGAGGCCCAAAAGGTGGTAGGATAGCCGGGTGATTAGTAGAGCATCCTGGAGGACCCTATTCCTGTGAGTAAGGGACCGATTCTCCTTCTCAAAGTCGCAGAGAAGCCGGTTCTGCGCGGAGCGGGTCTCCAATGTCCTGAGTTTTTCCTGCGCCCGCTCTAGTTCGCCCCATACCATGCCTAGCTCCTTGGCGGTACGACTTTGAGAATCATCATGAAGAGCCTGCAACTCAGCTATGGTCTGGTGAGAATTTAAGGCTTCCCGCATATGATCTGAAGCAAGGTCGAAACATTGATTTAAGGACCCGAACTTGGCCTCGACCGCGTTAAGAAATAACACCAGTGCCCGGATCGTTCCAAACTCCTGAAGGAAGCAATCCAACCCCGCCTCGGCCAACGCCCGGGTGGCCTGGGTGCCTCCAAACCTCCAATGAGCTAGTTTTCTTTGAAGAAAAGAGCATTGGAGGCATCCGGCGCGGGGGAGTGAGAAGTAGGTACCAGAGGAACTACTAGGATGAGCAAAAACATAAGGCACAGACCCGCGCGGGAGAACTCCCCCTAAGGGGCGCTCAGTCTACAAAAGATAAGAGATTCCATCAAAAGGCAGAACTTATATAAATCAAAATGGGCACCAAGGCCAAGTTCTACATATGCCTCCCGGGGAGGAAGATTACAAAAAACATGAAAATTACAAAAGAAATGTAAACTAGAGTCTAGGAGAGTACATCATCCTCAGCAGATTCCCTTCCTCCCGGGGTAGCGTGAGCTCTCTTCCATCTCCTCTCCAGTTCAGCCACATCCTCCTCAGACCAGCAGGGACCATAGTAGGCGGGGGCATCTACCTTTGGCTCGTCTTCCGGGCGCACAGGAAATCCCACCTTCCGGATAGACTTCCGGGACTGATACAGCAGGTCATCGTGCCCCCTTGGGAGTCCCACGGTGTAAGCGCCGGTACTCTCTTCGAGGACAGCTCGGTACCCGAAGTTATCGGGAACAGCGCAGAATTCTTGATAATTATCAGCCCAGTGGGGTGTCTCCGGGACTACCCCGTAGGCATTGACGCTTTCTGGGCCGGGGGACTCAGGTACGGCCGCCTCTTTGATCCCCGGAAGCTTGATCTTCTTAATATCTGAGGATGAAGGGGCCCGGGAAGACATCGTAAGCGAATCCCACAGTTGGGGCACCAGGTCCTCCAGCTTGGCTTCCTGGAGAGATCTCCAACGGTGGGTCAGCAAATCGCCCGCCTTGGGGCGATAGTAGGATTCCTGGGCTTCAAGGCGAGCAGGTCCCGGAAGCCAACCCCGCAGTCTGCGGTACATCTCGTGGCAGGCATCTTCGCTAGCCGCAGCAGCGATCCCCTCAAGCCTTTTGTCAAAATCGGAGGAATGAAGGACCTTCTGAACTATAGCATTCAGAGCATCAAGCTGCGCCTCCTTTTTCTCTTTCTTGAGGGAGGTGTACTTCTTCTCCACCTCGGCCAACTTTTTCCCCTTTTCCTCCAACTTCTTCTCCTTCTCAGCTAACTTCTTCTGGGAGGCCCTCAGCTGGGCTTCCAGGTCGTCCCTCTCGGCCAACCTCTCCCGGGCGTCGTGGAGCTCCTTCTCCTTCTTAGCAAACAAGCCCGCGCTGTACTTAGAATACGTCCGGTTGAGCGCCTCAGCTAGTTGGGAGTCCGCCAGGAGTGAGTCGGCGAAAGTGGTGGTCTGTAAAATTCAAACAAAAGTAAGGTTACCCGGAAGGATAGTAACGTGAGAAATAATGACAAGCAATAAGATTGACATACCTCTTCCCTATCCTCAGGGATAGCTTGAGAATTATCCCGCAAAGGAGAATTCACAGGGGGAGGAGGAGGCGGGGGCGGGGTCGCACCCTCTAACCTTTGACGAAAAGCCGGAGGAGTTTCCTTATCATCGGTCAGAGGCCGCTTAAAGCGAGAGTTAGCCCCCCCACTGTAGGTAGGGTGATGGATGAAAGATCTCCTCCCCGGGGTAGGAGAGGACTCCGGGGCCTTCTGTTGGGAAGGCGGTCGCTGCTGACGGGCCCTTTGGGCAATGAACTCGGGATTTTCAATGGCAACTGGACCAAACGGGGGTGTCACCTGCTGCTCCTGAGTAACCATCCCCTGATGAGGACTTCTCTGCTGAGTGTGATCCCCGGAAGGCATCCCGTTGAATGGTGTAACGTCTGCGTACAAAGTAGGCTGAACTGACACCAAGTAAAAGGAAAGTCAAAACAAGGCACATATACGCATCAAAATAAGCAAAGAATAAGGCCTTTAATAGGCACCTCCAGCCGGCCACACAGCGGAGACGGTTGGAAGAGAGAAGAGTTTTGACGGGTATATCCCGCGAGGCCAATAATAGCCCGCGTTCCCGGTCTTATAAAAAGTATCCATGTCCAGGGGAGATAGGCGGAGGAAGTTATGATCGTTGGTAAGGTTTATTGAAAGAGAGGAAAGGGGTTGTTTATCTTCAGGAACGAGGGAATCGTTCCAAGAGGGCATGGGATACACCCGGGAGTCACAGCGAAAGAAACCTTTTGCCAGATACCCCTTGGCAGATTTGGGCTTACCTTTAACAAAGTCCTTTGTCCGGGATCGGATCACAAAGGAAAACACACCCGGGAAGGACGCATGAGCGCGTCGCAGGGCGTAGAAAGAACGAAAGAGAAGGAGGGAGGAAGAGACGTTGCATCTCGCACAGTTGACCAAGAAGGCCAGCACCAACACGACCCCGTTGGGGTGAAGCTGGGCCGGAGCCATTCGGTAAAAATTGAAAATTTCGGAAAATAGAGGAGGAAAGGGGAGACTGAGCCCGTACTGGAAGTGAATCCGGGGAATGCAAGGCACTTCCCGCTCGGATGTTCCCGGGAGGAGTTTGGATAAAGACGCATCCAATGGAAAAGGAATGAAGCAGCGTCTAACTAAATCTACAACGTTCCTGTCTAAGGAAGGAGCAGGCCCGGAAAGATTAAAAAACTGATGACCAGAAGGCTTCGCTCCGTGGGTAGGACCCCGGGGAGCATCCTCGCCAACTTCATCGAACACCTCTTCATCTTGGCCCTCCCGGGGGTGACTAGGATGCCCGGATGGATGTGAACCCTCTCCATCCAAGGTCGACGCGTCCGGGACGCCTAGCTCCCGGGGCGTACTGAAAGCCTCGGAATGAGTGTCCGGGGAAGAGACTGGGGGGGAAGCTAAGTTATCAGCAGCCCTGAACTGGACTTCAAACTGACCTTGAGCTCCCTCGGTGTTCAAGGAAGAGTCGGAGTAGAGCGGGGAATCCATGAAAGTAAGAGGAAGAGGGAATGAGAGCTTACTTGGCTGAAAAGGGCGAAAGGTGGGAAAAGCAGAGCGTCTGGAAATTGATTGAAGAAAGTAACTTAGTAAGGAGGGTGAGACCCCTTATATAGACGGATGAATAGGAACCGCCACCTCAAAAGGTGGAAAAACAATAATGACACGATAAACAAGGCACTGATCAATGCAGAAGAGGAAAAGGCGGCGTCGTCAGAAACCCATTTCAGCACGGATGGGTCCTACCAGAAAAGTAGCAACCAAAGAGGGAGCATTTAAGACCAGTTCCCCGCGTCATGAAAACCCGGATGACCGGTCTGGGGGGCTAGTGATAATACTGGCCCAGAATCCGGTTGGGCCAGGAAGGTCCGCGGCCCATAACTATCAAAGCAGTATCTTTCCCGCTGGAAGGTACATCCGGATAAGGAAGAGGACATATGATGACAAAGGAAGTGGTCCTGCACCTTATCCCCAAAGCAGGTAGAGCTCGGCTATAAATACTAGTCTCAAACAGTAAACAAGGTAGGTGACTTATATCTCTCTATTTGATATTGAGTCTTTCCCGTACGATTTCCCTCGCATTACTACCCCCGTCTCATCATCACGCCGGAGCTTCTTCCCCGGGACGCCTCCCGGGGATTGTTTTGCAGGGTTGTCGCGGGTATTCCAGCTAGGAGGCGCGGATAGCATCAAGTGCAGGGATACAGACGGTTTTGGTAGCATCAAGCACCATTACAAGCAAAGCTTAAAGAAGATATTCCATGGGAATGGAAAGAGACAGATACCAACTATATGGTAAAAGTAAAGAAAAGTTTAAAAAACTTTCCTAAGCTTTATCACTCACAACCTGAGGATAAACTGATCATAGAAACTGATGCATCAGATTTATTCTAGGGAGGAATTCTTAAAGCAGAAAATAATGGTAAGGAATACATTTGCCGATACACTTCAGGAAGCTTTAAGGCTGCTGAAAAGAATTATCATAGTAACGAGAAAGAATATCTTTCTGTTATTAGAGTAATTAAGAAATTCTCTGTTTATCTAACTCCTTGTAGGTTTTTGGTAAGAACAGATAATAAGAATTTTACTTATTTTCTAAAAATAAATCTAAAAGGAGATAGAAAGCAAGGTCGTCTAGTTAGATGGCAATTGTGGTTATCTAGATATGATTTTGATGTTATTCATATTGCAGGTACCAAGAATTATTTTGCAGATTTTCTTACCAGAGAATTTCAGCAAGATTATAAAGAATAATACAAATGTTTCTAACGTTTGTTTCTTTGTGAAGCATCCAGCATGGATGAAATGGAGCAGCTAAAACTGCAAGACGGACTTTTAGTCCAAGAACTGGAGCCGGTTAGAGCCAAGCTCAAGTATCTTAACCTGATCAAATCAGGTAAAGAAAAAGAACAAGCTTCTGAAAATGAAGTAAAAAAAGGTTATCTTATCACCTTCTCCTTTAAAAGAGAAAGATAAGACTATTCCAACGCAAACGGCAGTTGGTAAAGAATCAACAAATCCGTTGAAGGCTGTGGATTTGCCAAAAATCCAGAAGGAAGTACAAACTTCCGTCAAACTGGTCACGCCAGTAGAATTTGTTTTAAAACCAAATCAGGGAATTCCAATCCCACAGACTAAAGTTACACCTTTAGCACCGGAGAAATCCGTTGAGGGAATACCAATCCCGAAAAAATCTATGCCATATTATGTGGTATACAATGGCCCAAATGCGGGTATATATTCCGACTGGAGTTTTACCAAGAAGGCAACCGAAGGATTGTCTAATATTGTTCATAAGAAATTCAAAACTTTCCAAGAAGCCAGAATTTCTGCTGATTTATACACCAGAGTGGAAGGACTTGCTCCACTCTCTCTGGTTACTCATGAAGAATTCCTTCGTCCAAATACTTTTGCAGCAGCTCTTCAAAAGAAAAGGGATACAAAGGTTATTCTAGGAAGGCTTCTTCTAGAATGGAACCCAAAGAAGAAACTTCTACGGAACTCACCAACAAGTTAACTGAAGCAGAATTTGAATACTGCTACAGGCATGCTCGTCTGGCTGATGAATCCAAATATGTAGAAGAAAAATTCTACACCACGGATCTCAAAAATTTAAGTTATTACAACTTTACCAAAAATGCTGATCCCGAGCAAGTTTTTGAAGCTTTCCAGTATGGATTAGTTAGAACTATATATCCTAGCTCTAATTTATTAGAGATTAGCCATTTCCCTAAAGCATTACTAAGTGCTATTAAAAATTTTAGGAAGAAGTGTACCAAACCTGGTCAAGAAATCTTTCTAAAAATAAATAGTTCTGGTCCTTACTGGAATACTACAGGTCATTTGATCTACCATCCTCAGCATCTAATCCAAATCGGCATCTGCAAAGGGGAGAAATACCATCCATCCACCACAATGGAATGCAAGATAGATCCCGAGGATTTATTGAATCTAGCAGCTAGAAGACTTGAAGGATTGCTCCAGAAAGTTTTCAGTTTCAGCTCAAAAGACGGACTATTTGTCAACTATCAAGATTCCACCATCTTGATGTACAGCAAGTCGCCCAAAAAGATCAGTGAAGCTGATGAGGATAAGTTTGTCAAATTCCAAAATACTTTGGTTAATCCATTTATTTTGGGAAAACATATGCCAGATCTTTGCAAAAAGATGAAGAATTACCACAGTAATTATCTATGCGGTAAGTGCTCAGAAGAAAGTGACCTATCCACCATCAGGGTTGCCGACAGTTCTATGGACCCCTCCACTTCTAGTGACAGCAGGTAGTGGGATAATAATGCATCTGCATTGAGTGGATGCAATAATGCAGTAGTGCGTCTGCTTTAGGTAGATGCAATAATGTAAGTGCGTTTGTACGTAAGGGATGACGCACCCCTCTTTAATAATGCAGATCCTTCCTTCTCTATAAAAGGGAGTTCATTTTGAGAATTAAGGGAGCGCCCCTCACTTCTGAGCCTCCTTGTCTTTTAAATTCAACCTCTGTAATCTCCTGGAGACGACCCTCGTCCAGGCTTCTGTCTGATCTTCGGATCAATTATGTGTGAATAAAAAGCCCTTTAGGGCCCTTGTAATTTCATGTAAGCTTCCATAATCTTTATCTTCTTTCTTATTATTGATTGTTGTATACATGCTTATCTGTTATAATAAAACCTGGAGTCCGTAGAATAGGGAGTACCGCTTAGGCAGGTGGCCGTTTAGGGAAACAAAGTTCGTAGGATTGGTTAAGTTATAAACAGAAAGCATGATAAAAACACACTCTTGATAATATAGTAAAGAAGGTAAAAGAAACTTGCATAAATTACTTAGGGTTCTAAAGTATTAAAACATTTTAAAGCTATTAAGGATATTTGTATGTTCAAATGAGTAAAAACATCTGTAAGTCTATTCTCGACAGAGAACTACATAAAGAAAATAAAAAATTATCTGAATTCCGTAGGAATAATGATAATAGTCAATCCAGATATAGTTTTGGAACTAAGTTTTGTAAAAAACATCAAATCCAAATTTATGTACAATTTATGAATACCTTTAAAGTATGCATAAAATGTATAAAAGAATCTCAAAATTCTGCAAAAAGGATGAACCCTCAAAAATTATTCAAATGAATAAAAACGTTTGTAAATTAATTCTTGACAGAGAATTAACTAAAGAGGATAAGAAATTATCTAAATTCCGTAGAGTTGGCCCTTATAGCCAATCTAGGTATAGTTTTAGAACAAGATTTTGTGAAAAACATCAAACTCTTGTTCATTATATGAACTTCTATAAAGGATGTATAAGATGTATCAAAGAAAATCAAAATTCCGCAGGATAGACAAAAAACCTGGTATCAGAGCCATAAAAACTAATAATAATTTTAAAAATTCAATTTTGAAATGAATCATTTAAAAGATATAGAAGAAACAGTTGATGATAATCAAGATGTTTCTAATGTTCAAACCTTTGAATCTAATCAAGGATTCAACGGAAGTTTTTTTATAAAACAAGAATTACTTTCAAAAATTAGGTCCTCAAGACTTAATCTAAGAAAAGAAAATATTTTTAATATATCTCTTTTAGAGAAATTAAAAAGGAAAAACAGCATCTACTATTTTGTAGGAACTAAAGAAATGCATGTAGATATCAAAGATAGTACAGGAGCAGTATATTTACCTTTAATCACTCGAAAAGAGATTGAAGAGAACTTATTAACAATAGATAGTAAGATTCGATCCACTATTAAAATGGTACACTTTGGTGCCATTAAGATCTTATTGAAATCCGAATTTCAAGAAGGAATAAATTCTCCAATTAAAATGGTTTTAATGGATAATAGAATAAATGATAGACAAGACTGTATTTTAGGTGCGGCTAGAGGAAATTTAGCCTACCAAAAATTCATGTTTACAGTATATCCTAAATTTGGAATTAGTCTAGATACAGCAAATTTAGACAAAACATAATCCTTTGTTCATAAATTTGAAAGAGAAAATTTAATGAATAAAGGAGATAAAGTATTTAGCTTAACCTATCTGGTTGCTTATGCTTTAACAAATAGTCATCATAGTATTGACTATAAAAAGAAAGAATACATTGAATTAGAAGATGTATTTTCACAAGTAGGAACTGTAGAAGAAAAACAGTTTTCAGAAATAACTCCTTTAGATAACTCTTGGGCTATTGACATAGCTAAAGATAAAAAGATAATGGGAGAAAAATATAAATCCAGAGTAATACGAAATAATCTAGAAATAGGAGAACCATCTCGTAAAAGTTTTAACGAACTCAGTAAAAAAGACGTATTGTTAAATGTCTAAAAAAGAGTTGACGATTTAGGTCGACAATTAGAACGAATGTCTTGAATGAGTATGACAGAATTAAGAGAAGATTTCAAAATCTTAAAAAATAATCTAGACGAAATTCTAGTATTACTTAAACAGATAGCTTCTAATGAAAATGAGCAAATAGAAGCTGTAGGCGCAAAAGTCATCACTGAACTAAAATCCACAATTTTAGAATGCAATTGCAATAAAGAAATCTTAGAAGTTTTAGGACAAAAAGATTTCTCAATATCTCCTGTAATAACAGAAGAAAATCCAAAACCTTTAAGTTTAGGAAAATATTCCTACCTCAATCATGGAGTAGGAAATGCAGAATTAGGATCCTCTGGAAATCCTAAAGCACTAACTTGGCCATTTGGTAAAAATGATAAACAACCAATATGACCTACTATATACCAAAGATTGAAAAAATCTTCTGGCATCACCTAGAGGGTGAGGAGTTACAAGTAAACGAAGAGAACTTCGATTTACTTGACCATTCTCTTAGGTTGCTAGAATTAGAAAACGATGAGCTAGCAAACCAAGAAATAGAAAACAGTCCTAAACTAAAACAATTGTTTGGATTTGAAGACTTAAAAGTCTTAAATAATGAAGAATCAGCTAGTGAATCTGAAATAAGCGAACTAGTAATTAGCGATTACGATTCAGATGATGTACCTAAAAACTTTAACGTAAATAAGGTTAAAGAAGAAGGAGAAAGCTCATATATGGGCTCTAAAAGAAGAAAAGCTAATCAACCATGGTATTTTCCAGAAAGTGCAAAATCCAAAATTGGTAATTCAAAAGGATCAGATGATAATTTCTTAAATATTGACTGTCAAAATAATAGGAAAGAAATCATTGATAAATGGGCAGCAGAATTAAGTTTAGTAATTCAAACTAATCCTGATGCCTATACAGAATCAAGAACTATATTGCTATTAATAGAACATAAGAGTCTTGGAATAGCAAAAGAATTTATAAAAAACACCATTTGGACAGATGATAATAACAACATTCCATATAATATTCTAGATATAGTTCTAGATGGGTTATATACTATGTTTCTAGGAATTGATTTTACTGGTGATAAAATACATGAAAAACAACTAGTACAAGAGAAAGCTAGGAAACGCTTAGCAGAACTACAACTCTGTGATATATGTTACTTAGAAGAATTCAATTGTGACTATGAAGTAAATCTTTACAAACTAGAACAAATTGAATTTCCAGAAATGATACTTCAGTATCTTAGAAAAATCCCTTTGGTAGGAGAAAAAGTCTTAGAAAGGTTTAGATCTGAAACTTTAGGTAGTAGAACTACTAGTTTCAGTCTAGGATATGCTATGAGAATAGTAAAAGACGAACTGTCAAAATTCTGTGAATTAATAAGAACTCAGAAGAAACTTAAAATTTTTAATAAAAAATGTTATGCCATTTCGGGTGAGATACCTGTAGAATATGGCTGTAAAACAGAATATAAAAAGAAGAAAAAATTCTTTTCTAAGAAAAAATCTTCTAAATATAGGTTTACTAAAAAGAGGAAAATTCTTTAAGAAAAAATCTGATACCAGATCAGAAAAACAAAAATTCTGTCCAAAAGGAAAGAAAAATTGTAGATGTTGGGTTTGCAACATAGAAGGACATTATGCTAATGAATGTCCTAACAGGCAAGATAATAATGTTAGAAATTGCATATAAAATGGGATATGAACCCATAGAAGAAAAATATGATGAAATAGAAAAAGTTTACATCATAGAAATAGATTCTAGCTCCAGTGAAACAGATTCAGATGAATCAAATATATCGGATTAAAACATAGGGGTAAAGATATAATAATAAATAAAAGTAGGGACTAGAATGTAATACATTTTTGGAACTCATTCAAAAATAACCCTATAATTAGAAAAGTTTCTAAAATCCATCACAAAACTAGAAAGGTTTCTAGTTTCCATCACAAAAATGTAAAATTTTCAAGGTAGAGACGTATTTTTTTAAAAAAAAAAGGAGGAGAAGGAGCTGATTAAGTAATATAGCCGTTAAGACATAGCCTGCCAAAGGCAATACACAGAGACGTGAGTGATAAAAAACGCCACCTGATTATTTCCCTTCCCCTATCACGCACACACAGTTAAACACTACAAACCCACCCCATCCCGATTATCATCACAACCACTGTCGCTCAGTTCTTTACGTTGAAATGACGACGGCCTCGTTGAATTTGGGGAAAGCGGCGGCGGTCGGCGGGTGCGGCTAAAGAAACGACCGGCCTGTCCATCATCACCAACCAGACACCGCAAGGGTTCACCGCCACCACTAATCGAACCGCGTTCTCTGATCCTCGAACATTGTGAGTTTTTGCTTTTGTTTTTATCTATGAATTTCCTTGGGGTTTTGAATTGAATGATTAAGTCTAATTGGTTTTCATCCTCGATCTTCTGGGGAAAGCAGGGAGTTTGATTTTCTGGAAAGCGGGTTATTCTTTTTGCCCCAATTGATATCATGATAATGATGGGGTAATTCAATTTCTTTGTTCTTATGGGTGATAATAATATGTTGATTATTTGTTCTGGAATGTGGGTTTTAGCTCTCTGGAAATTGGTGATCCCGTCATGATAACCTGTTAATTCTCTCTCGTTCATGATATTCAAATTTTGAAAAAGGGGTTTTCTTATTCTGGAATGTGGGTCTTAGTTGTCTGAAAATTTGGTTTCATTGATTGTAACTAATACTCAGTGATTCCCTTATTGGGTTTAATTGAATAATATAACTTTATGGAAAATAGGTTAATGTCAGTCATCCCTAACTTTTGCTTTGTCCTTTGTTTTTGGATTTGTTGGATATTTTCTGTTGGGCAATGCATGGTATCTACATTAATTGGGTGCTGGATTGAGAAGTGGGAAATAGTAAACATCTCTGCACACTACCTTAATTATGAATGTTCTGCTCAAGGTTAATGCAGGTTAGAAATTCTGTTGAGTGAAAAGTTTATATGCGATTTTAGCGTGCTGTTGATTTTTGTTTTTGTTTTGCCCACAGCGTGGATTAGGAGAGAGACCAAGAGCAGTAAGTTGAAGGGGTTGAGTCTGGAAAGGGCGACAACGATAAGGGTGGAGACGACGGTACGCCTTCTTTGGTAAGATTCTGGTTTGGGTTGAAGTTTAGAAAATATTGAATGCAATCTTTTCATTTTGGGGGTTGGTAAGAATTTAGGGTTCTTTATAATTGACAGCTTGATGATTAAATAGGTTTTCTGGGTGAACTATAATCAATTTGTTTAGGAAATGTTGTTGGGCCTGGGGTTGTGTTTTGTGTTTGCTTGCTTGCTTGCATCTTAGCTAAAAAATCTCTGCATCGTTCTAAGTAAAATTTAATGTTTAATTGAATGTTACTGCTAAGTATTGTGATTTGGTTAATGCGCATCTGTTTGAGGGTTTTTTTGAGCAGGGAGGGACAAGACAAGTACGAGAATGATGGATCAATGACGTTGAGGAGGAAGATGAACACAAGGCCGAAGAGGAAGACATCAAAGGTGCTGAACAGAGAAAAAGGAAGAAGAACCGGAGAAAAAGGTTACCTCGTTTTGTTTGTCTTCTATATAGTCGGTGATAATAATGGGTTTATTGGTATTATCCTCTGATTGATGATGCTTTCACTTATATTGTAGAGAGGCAGAGAAGAATTATGTCTTGAATCAGACGACTGCTGAACAGAGATAAAAGAAGAAGAAATGGAGGAAGAGGTTATCTCGTTTTGTTTGTCTTTCTATATAGTCAGTGATAATGACGGGTTTATTAATATTTTCAGCTGATTGATGATGCTTCACTTATTATTATTGAAGAATACTGGTCTTGAATCAGACGCCTATGAGCTGCTCCAGCCTCCAGGAGAGCAATATATCAGGTTGTCATTTGTCTTTAGCCTTTTGCTAAGCATTTCTTTTTAACTTTGCGCCTTGTTTGCATGTCTATTTGGAAAAGTTGTTACAGTTGAAAAAGGCACATGTTGCCACTTTAGAAGACCATTCTGGATTATCCGACGAGGAGGAGCTTTGTGATACTAGAAGGAGAAGCCGGAAAGCTGAGGATGAGGGTAATGTCAACATACCATCTTTATAAGTCATTGTTTTAGTTTAGCTCATTTTTAAGATCTTACCTTGTGGTGCAGGACGATGTCACGGATGAAGATGATCTTTGATGAGACGAATTATGGTCTTGATGAAGATTATGAATTGCTTCAGGAGACTAATGTATCAGTTCCACGACCAAAGATTTTCTTTGTCTTTTTGTTAAGTATTTCTAACTTTGCACTTTCTGATCCTTGTTTGCATGTCTATTAGGAAAAGTTGCAGTTGTCTTCTGATCCTTGGTTGAAATGGGCACAAGGAGCCACTTCCGAAGAACATTCTGGATTATCTGACGAGGAAGAGTTTGACCAGACTTGAGGGGAAGCCGAAAAGCTGAGGATGAGGGTAATGTCAACATATCACATCATCTTTCTTGTCTCCTGCCTTCTTATCTACAAGAACCATGAATTCCATACTCAAAATTACATGTGGGATTGAATTGTTTCCTTTGATTCTTAGTTTGGGTAATCCTATGCTTGTGTAAGAAGGAGCACTGGGTGCTTGAGGCTTGTTTTTTACTGAAGTTTGGAATCTTGGTGAAAAGGGCTTTAATCCAGTCAAAAATTGTGTTTTTTTGAGTGAAAATTGGGGTTCAGTGAGATTGGAATTGCTGTTCTTGTTTAAAGGTTGCTGAGAAGTTGCTGTTTGCTGACATCACTCTTGTGGTATGATTTGTCTGTTGCTGCTTTCATATGATCCAAATATGCTGATGTTGTGTTAAGTGTTGTACAGTAATTTGTTGGTAACCATGTTTGTAGAACTGTTTGAATTGTGCTATTAATCTCCAATTCAGCAAAAACCTTGAAAGTAAATGTATGCATTTTTTTATCTGGTTTGAGAGTACTCTGTATTGCATCATCAGTGTTTTGAGTAGGGGGATTTTGAATTGCTGTTGTCACAGTCCAAGTTCCGTTTTTTACTTTGTGCACATCTGAAAGAAATTCTGTTATAGTTTTATTAACTTCATACGTCTTCTGCTATGTCCTTGCAGTTAAATCTGCAGATTGAGATCCTGTTGACCTATGGGAAGTGTGATGCTTTTGAAGTTCCGGAAGCTCCATTATCTCCTAATGTTATTAAGGTACTGATGTATTTTCAGATTTCCAATATTCCAGCTGATTTTTGAGTTCTAAATGTTTGAACTGTCGCCTACCATCTTGTACTGGCGAATTAATAATTTCTAAATCCATTTAGTTGAACTGTCTGGTATATTAGATACTGGAATTTCCCGTTTCATGCTCACAGGGGCGATTTGACCTCTTAATTTCTAAATCCTTAAATTCATTTATTTTGAATTTGTCGGTAAAACTGTTTCAAATGCACCTATGTTCTATTTCGTTTTCGCAATACATGCGGTAGTGAATGAGTAATAATGTAATGATTACTCTTCTCTTTTTTTCTAACAAATTGCTATTTTCTGTAGCCTGTTGGTCAAAAGCCCCAAGGGGATACAGGACTGTTACATTTTGAACCCAGGTAAGGTACACAAAATGATCTCCCCTTTGCATGTTAGGAACTTTCATATTTAATAAAGAATTTTTCGAAGAATAAGTTAGTGAATTTCATGCAATATGAACTTGTATATTGAAAAATAAGATTCAGGTTTGCGCTGAAATTTAAGGAAAAAAAAGGAATGTAATATTCGGTGTTTATATATTTTTATTTTGAATATTTGATGTTGGGGTTTGGTTAGAAGTTAGGGTATTGAGTAATTGACAAGTTGATGATCAACTAGGTTCTTTGGGTGAATTATAATTAATTTGTTGAGCAAATGTTATCTTAGGGCATGGGCAAGTGTTTTTTGTTTTCAGGGGCCGTGAAAAGGGAGGCAAGGGTCTAGGAACTGGAGAGCAAGGTATTGACATTTGGGGCCGGAGTGTGGCTCGCAGAGGCGGCATGAATGCAGCACATCACTATGAGGGATTTTGTCAGGGACGTATTTTATATCTATTTCGGGGTTAATTGGTCATGAAATTTGGGTTTGGGCAGTAGATATCTGGTGTGTTTCTGATGGCATGGGCTTGTGTTTAATGTTTTCAGTGGCAGTGGAAAGGGAGGGCAAAGGTCTAGGAACAGGAGAACCAAGCTACTGAGGGACAACATTCAGGGGCCAGTGTCTGGCTCGCAGAAGCAGCATAGCAGCATGATGGATGTTGTCAGGGCTGTACTTTGTATGGATTTGGGGTTAATTGGTCATGAAATTTGTGTTTGTTTGTTCTTTTTGTTTTTGGGGCGGCGGATATCTGGTGCGTTTCTGATGGTGAGTCACACTTTTCCAGCCAACTTTCTGATGGCTTAAATTCAATTATATGCAATTTATAGCGTGCAGTTAAATTTTGTTTTTGTTTTAGCGTTCAGTGTCATGGATGATGCCCGAAGCATGGACGAGGAGATAGACTAAGAGCCGGAGGATGGAGATGACAGTACACCTTCTTCTGTAAGATTCAGGTTTGTGTTGAAAATTTAGAAAGAATTGAATGCAATCTTTTTATTTGAATACTTGATGGGGTTCAGTGAGAAGTTATGGTTTTCACTAATTGACAACTTGATGATGATTAAATATGTTTTTTTGGTTGAACATAATCAATCTGTTGAGGAGATTTAATCTTAGGTCATGGGGTTTTGTTTTTTGTTTCCTTGCTTTTTGTCGTCATAGCTAAAAAATCTGCAACATTGTCCAAGTACATTGCATGCTTAATTGGATGTTACTGCTGGTGTTGTTATTTGATTGATGTGCATTTGTTTGAGGGTTTTTTTAGCAGAGGAGGGGCACGACGAGTACGAGGATGATGGGTTTGTAGTCAGCGATGTTGACGAGTAAGATGAACAGGGGGCCGAAGAAAAAGATAAGGATGGTGCGGAAGAGAGACAAAGGAAGAGGTTACCTTGTTTTGTTTGTCTTTCTATAATAGTTGGTGATAATGATGGGTTTAGCGTTTTAACTGCTGATTGATGATGCTTCTTTCACTGACTATTATAGAGGGGCAGAGAATTTTTTTGTTCTTGATGAAGACGACTATGAGTTGCTCCAGTAGAGCAATATATCAGTTCCTCGACTAAAGGTTATAATTTGTCTTTAGCCTTTTTCTAAGTGTTTCTATTTTAACTTTGCTCTTTCTGATCTAAATAGGTTGAGGAACGAAGGGAGCAGCAGAGAATAGAAGAGGATTTGCACGCAAGTAATTTTTGTGTTCCACGCAGGCATGCATTCTCAATTGAGCTTTTTATCAACTTCTTCATTTACAGTGTCTCACTGTAGAGATACTTTTACAGGCCTCCATAGTGTTCCCAAATGTCAGTTGAAGATCTTAATGCTAATGAGGAAGAGGATTTTTCGGTCTTGCGCCGCAGACTTAGAAGGTCAGGTTTCAGAACATGCACCCATACAACAGTTCATATTTCCTTGATGTATTGGCTAATTCCATAGTATATGATTTCAATTAACAACATAGGTTAATATTTGGCTTTCATTAGGCCAGTTTGGTATCTTCGTTTTATTCACACACTGTTGCTTTTTCAGTCTTGAGGAATATGAGGAGTTGGTGCTGACTCCATTTGATAAGAATCTAGATGTATCGAGAAAGCTTTGGAGGGTGATTGAAAGGAGTGACCTGGTACGTAAGATATATGTGTTCTGCTCTACTGCTTTATTTAAGTGAAAATATAAGAAATTTTAGAATAATGGTGTTGTGTTCCTTCCAGCTTGTTATGGTGGTTGTTGATGCTCGTGATCTACTCTTCTATCGATGTCCTGATTTGGAGGTAATCTAAATATAACTGAGTGCAGTTTACTGAGTGTCAATTTTCTTGAAAGATCAACTTTGTTGCTAACTTTATTCCGTTTAAATCTTTCCAAGGGCATCAACATCCTATTTAATGTTGGCATATGTAGAAGAAATCGATGAACATAAAAGGACACTGCTTCTTGTCAACAAGGCAGATCCTTTATCTTTCTCAGTCAGGTGAGTTTTCTGGTTTAGATTGTCAGTGTGTACGCAGGAGTTTCTTACAACTGTTGAATTGGATTTATTGACAGAGTGAAATGGACGGAATACTTTTGCTTGCATCGGATTCTGTTTATCTTCTGATCAGCCGTGGCTGCTACTGCAGCTAGGGAAGTGCACCAGCATTTGCTGTGGTCAGCTAGAATCCACCATTCAAGATGCACCGATTTATGGGAGGGAGGAGAACTATTGTCACGTTTACAATTAGAGGCTGAAGGTATTGTTGCTACTAGAAATCAATCGGGGTCCAGTGGTAGCGCAGCAAAGAGCATAATGGTAGGATTTGTGGGGCATCTGAATGTCGGGAAGAGTTTAACCATAAACAGTTTGGTGGGGGAGAAGCGTACTGGTGTGACCTCAACTCCTGTGAAGACGAAGCATTTCCAAACCCTAATTTTATCTGATAAGCTTACATTGTGTGAATGGTGGTATTGCATGTTTAACATCGTCTAATGGAGCAATATTGTCCAAGTAACATTGCATATTTAATTGGATGTTGCTGCTAGTTTTGTGATTTGGTTAATTTGCATTTGTTTGATGGTATTTTTTGAGCAGAGGAGGGACAGGTTAAAAGATGACTCCAAAACAATTTTCATATCTGGTGTTCGTTTTCAGTTATGGTATATACCAGGAGCCTAAACGCGATGAAGCCTAAGCCTGCGATGACAGATAATGCCAGTAAGTTTCCACTCTTCTTATTTTCTTATTTTCAGGGGTGATATACTTGTCGTTAAATACATGTAGGAGATGAGCATTCAGTTGCTGAAAGGAATTCTTGGTAGTGTGATTTTTTTTAACTGCTGCGATTCACTTTTACAACACTATTATCTAAGACTGATGCTTTAAAGCAGATAGCTAAATTTCAAGTTGGTCTTGCAAAGCTTGCTTTGTATCTAGTCACCTACCATCTTCCCAGGTACTGAATAATTTTTAATACCATTAATTAAATTGTCTAGTGTATTAGACAGTTTGGAATTTCCTGTTTCATGCTCATAGCGAATGATGGACTGTTAATTAGCTCTGTTGCGATTTGACCTATTAATTTTGAATTGGTACGTAAAACTGTTTGGAATTTAGCTCTATTATTTCCTTCTTGCAATATATGTAATGATTACTCTTCTCTTTTTCTCTATTATTTCCTTCTTGCAATATATGTAATGATTACTATAAATTGTTTTTTTTTTAAATTCTAATAAATTGTTATTGATTATGCTTGTTGGTCAAATGCTTCAGGGGATACAGGACTGTTACATGTTGAAGCTAGTAAGGTACACAAAACTATCTCCTCTTTGCGTGTTAGGAACTTGTATATTCAATAAATAATTTTTCGAAGAATAAGTTAGTCAATTTCACTCTTCGTAAAGAAATACCTAATTTCTGAATTTATTTAATTGAACTGGTAATAAAATCTTGGTTCTGGTATGATAGAGAGTTCTTCTTGTTCATGCTTTCTATGGTTGATTTCGGTTCGTACCTTACCTTATGTATGCTTTTGTTACTTCTTAAAGCAAAGCTTTTATAACTCAAAGAACACAGCAAGATTGAGTGGTAGATATAAAGGTTCTTGTTTGCCTGTGTAAAAATAATGTTTGCTGTTAAGCACCTTTGATTTAGGAAAGTCCTTAGGTTTACAGGAGTATAAATGACATATTTTGACCAATAATAAATACATATAAAATGTTGATGTGATAATAATTAAAAAGTTGTCAACAGTATTAAATCTGGAATTATCCTTGGACTAAAGTTACTTTTAGCTAGAGCTTGCAGCTGCTATAAATTTGATATCTTCTCTGTGCACTCAAATGTAATGATATTTTTTCTCTTTATTTGAGGCTTGTTGGTTTGGAGCAGCTCGGGCGATAAATGTCATCTGGGATTAGGAAAGGTAAGCAAAAGCTCTCCCTTATATGTTTAGAACTTATACATATATAACAAAGAACTTTTTGAGTAATGAGTTAGTAAAAGTTGCTCATTGTCTTGATCCCTTAATGTGTGGATCCCTTTAAAAGAACTGGTAATGAACAGAAAGTTCTTTTGAAAACAGCCTGTTTCCATTTGTGACTTTTTTTAAAAAGGACATTTTAAAAAGAACAATAATTTTTGACCATAAACTGTAATGTAAAATGTTTCAGAAGGTTTAAGTCACAAATATTTAGATGATTAAGGGTAGAAATTTGCAACGAAAGAACTGTTCGGAATTTACCTACTTGTCATTTTTTTCTAGCAATATATGCAGTAATGAATAGTAAAACTGTAATTATTATTCTCTCTTTTAATAACTTTCTACTACATGTGCCTAGTTGGTCAAAAGCTCTTCAGGAGATGACACATGTCGAAGTTGGCAAGGTACGCAAAAAGTTCTTCCCCTTGTGTATGTTAGGAATGTTTATTTAATAAAGAACTTTTTGAAGAATAAGTTCGTTAAGTTTGTTCTTTGTTAAGAATTTCATAATTTCTGAATATAGAGAAGAAATAGAATAATTTATTTTCTAACACTGAATCGATTTAATTGTACTGGTAATTAAATACAAGGTTCTTATTTGTTTCTGTAAAATTAATGTTTGGCGTCAAGCATCTCTGATCTCAATAAACTTTAGCAAAGTCCTTAGGTTTATGGGATTGAAATGACATATTTTCCAACCAATAATAAAAATAGTAATGTTTGGTGGTAAGCACATCTTATCTCAATAAACTTTAGCAAAGTCCTTGGCAAATAATACAATGCTCTTATTAGCCTCTGTAAAATTAATGTTTGGTGTCAAGCATCTCCCATGTCAATGGTAAATATTGTGACCAATAATAAGTTCATTTTAGAAGTTCAATAGAAATGTCTGCAAATTTCCTTGGTATAATAATTCTGTTAACAAGAGCTTGTTGGAAGATATTATAAATTCATGTACGCTATATTCTGCCAAAGTAATGATATTTATCTTTTTTTGTTCTGTTATTTGAGACTGATTGGTATGGAGCAGCTCGGGCGATATATGTCTATTCACATTTTGGAGTAGAAAAGGTACGCAAAACCTCTCCTCTTTATATATTAGGAACTCATATCATAAGAAAGAACTATTTGAGCAATGAGTTAGTAAAATTTGCTCAATGTCTCAATCCTTTAATGCGTCGATCCCTCAAGAAAATTGGTAATGGCAGAAAATTTGCAAAAGAGGTTATTTTGAAAACTGTGACAATAAATTAAAGTAAATTCTTTCAGAAGGTTTAAATGGTATATATGCTGATCAGAAATCGATAAGTGTGATTAAGGGTAGAAAGCTGCTAACAAAAAAATGTTTGGAATTTACCTCCCTGTTATTTCCTTCTAGCAATCTATGCAGTAGTGAATAGTGATTATTTTTCTCTTTCTTCTAATAAATTGCTATTATTTGTGACTGGTTGGTCAAAAGCTCTTTGAGGGATTTTACATATTGATACTGGTAAGGTACACAAAGTTCTCCACCTTGCATGCTAGGAACTTATATATTTCAAAAAATAATTTTTCAAGATTAAGTTAGTGAATTTTGTCTGGCTTGGAAAGGAAGGAGCAAGGTACTGAGGGACAACATCACCAAGCTGGCGTCTGGCTCGCAGAGGCGGCTTGAAGCACATCAGTATGAGGGATGTTGTCAGGGCCGCACTTTGTATGGATTCGGGGGTTAATTTGTCATGAAATTTGGGTTTGATTTGTTCCTTTTGTTTTTGATATATAAGGACATCTGGTGTGTTTCTCATGGTGAGTTATACGTTTCTCCAGTTAAATTTCAATGGCTTAGATTCAGTTATATGCAATTTTCTGCGTTCAGTTTAATTTTGATTTTGTTTGCTGGATGTAGATGATGTATGGACGGGGAGAGAGACTACGATCTGGTAGTTGAGAGGTTTGAGCCTGACAAGGATGGGGACAATGAGGATCGAGATGTAGATACACATTCTTCTGTAATATTCAGGTTTGCGTTTAAATTTTAGAAAAAAATGGAATGCAATATTCGGTGTTTATTTCTCTCTATTATGAATATTTTATAGGGGTTTGGTGAGAAGTTAGGGTTTTAAGTAATTGACAACTTGATGGTCAACTAGATTCTTTGGGTGAACTATTTGAAATTGTTGGAGGAAATGTTATCTTAGGGCATGGGCTTGTGTTTTATGTTTTCTTGCATGCTGTCACCATAGCTAATTTTTTTTGCAAGATTGTTAGAAACCTGCATATTCATTGATGGGTCATAACGGGTCATATTCATTGATGTTGAGTAGGAAGAAGAACAAAAGGCCGAAGTAGTAGGGATGGTGCTGAAGAGAGACAAAGGAAAAAGAAAGAGAGGAAGAGTTTACCTTGTTTTGTTTGTCTTTCTATGTGATAATAATGGGTTTATAGGTATTATCTGCTGCTTGATGATGCTTTCATTGATTATAGAGTGTTTTAGTAATATGTAATTGTATTTCTGAGTCAAATTCAAGCATTTGCCTTTCTCTTTCTTCTCCCTCCCTCCCTCAAAAGTGCTTCCTTAATCATTACAGAAATCAGATTCCTTATTATTCACTCATTGATTTGCAGTTTCATTTACGCATTATCTATAGTAGCTACTACTATTTGAAGCTTACTGGTATTATAAACGGTTTTGACGAATAATGAAATGTAAATCTATTAATCAAAATAATGATTTTTTTTTTTAATTTGCAATCGCATAGCAGAGCTTTTGTGCTGTGATTTTTGGCCTTCGATTTTCTTTTTCCCTAAAGTTCAAAATTTAAAAAATCGTTGATTTGTAGGCGGAGGATTATCTACTTCCTGTGTTTCTCTTTAATATTTGATGTATTTTTTTGATTATTTCATGAATTCTCAATGAGTTTACACGAGTTTAATCATTTATTAAGGAGGACAGGGATTTGAACCCCTGGTGAAACGAAGTGCAGAGTGAACTTACAGCCAGCTAAACTAACCTCTACATCTCGTTGTGCAGATGTCATAACACGGTGAAATTGAATTTTATCAGGACATGTCTCATCGGTAATTTTGTATCCTGAATAAGCATGTATTAAAACTAAATTCTTTTTAATGAAGAGTTTATTTATCTATTTAAAAATTACAAGGTGGTGGAATGTCTTTTGAGCAGCCTATGGCAATATGCATACTACTATTCATACAGATAAGTTTCTGATCTGGTACTCTCTTCTTGATTACTAAATTATATCAGCTGCAGTTTTTTCTTCACAATTATTTATTTTCAAAACCTTGTAATTTTTCACTGAACTTTGGCTTAATTTTTTTTTTCCAGTCCCGATCAAATACCCATGCCTTAGTACACTGCTGATTCCGTTTATAGGGAGGCACCTTATTCTGGTGAGTGGATGTTTGAGAGAGTTAACATTAAAGTGAATGCTTTGGTTTTAGTCAAATAATAATTTATACATCTTGGTATCACATCATTTTAACATGAGATACAATTTGCACAGCTTATGGGTTTGCAGTGTTACTTATATTAACATTGATATTGTTTTGGTATGCATGTGGAATCATCATTTAGGTTAAGAACATGTCTGTGAAAGTTTCTGATATCTTTTTGGTTATGAGTTAATATCAACTTAAAGGTATGTTTTTGTGCTAAGTTTCGAATGAGTATCTCTCTCTCTTTTTCTTGACTCCAACTCTGTTTAATTTCTGTCTATCACTGAATGCTTACCAGCATTGTTGAAAAATAGAAAACAAAGGTTTTGTTTATAATTTACTAATTAATCTGAAGTCAAATTGTTATTTAGTTCCACTTTAAGGGTTTAATAAGGAACTAGGACCTCTATTGTTTACTACATGGTGGTTCGTAATCAGGTACGGGGTAGCTAAGATGGAACTTGATACCAGCAAAACTCACCCCCCACATCTCCTCTCAGCAGAAGCTACCTGGCCTTCTCCATGACTATGGGGTATTATTGCATTTTTTACTTTCTAGCCCTGTACCAGTACAGCTGGATAGACTGACCCCTAGAATTGTTTTGTTCACGCAAGCATGGTTTTTACTTTCAAGAAAGATTGGAATTTGAACAAGATTTATTGGAACATGTCAACATGATAAAATTACCACGTGAGTGAGAACATGCTGAACTGCATGTAGTGGGCACTCAAATCTTCTTTTAGGCATGGATTTCTTTTTTTTGACATTAGTAACATTTCTGGAAATATTGCCTTTGAACTGATTATGATTATGGTTATATGCTATGGTCATGCTCAGAGGCTTTCTTCTTGATATTTGAGCATGTTATTATTCTCTGGAGTTTCTTAAAAGCTAAGTTTTGGATGATCTGATTGTTTTGTTATATACGAGGAGTCATCAGCTCAGTGTCGAAAATTCTTCTTAAATCACTCTAGGAAGCAGAATCCTTATTATTCACTCCTTTGATTTGCATTTACACATTTTCTCTATTATTTGGAGCATACTGGTAATGTTAACGCCTTTGATGAATAATGAAATGTGAATCTGTTGATCATATTTATGATGTTCGTTCAATTTGTAATAGCACATTTTTGTGCTGTGATTTTTTTGGCCTACAAATTTTATTCCTTAAGTTCAAAAAATTTAAAACTCAGCTAATTTGTCAAAGGAGAATGATCTGCTACCTGTTTTTATTTTTATATATATATTGTTTTGATGTATTTACTGATTATTTCATACTTTCTCGATGGTTTTCCACGAGTTTGGGTTGTTTTTGGAAGAGGAGAGGGATTCAGACCTCTTATTGAAATTGTAATAAAGGTTCAGCTCCCTTCTCAAGTGGAGTATCTACTATATTATGAAAGGGAGAATGTCGAAAACAATCAACGGTTCAGGTACGGTAGCCCGTGACTCTCGCGTTCAATTTAATCCTCCACGCCGTGTCATCTCTTGGTTAACGACACCTGCTCCAACGACGTGTCTACATAAACGGTAGTACAGTGGCAAGTCACCATGGGGATAGCTTCGGCCGCCCTTATCTTATAATCCTATTCCTATTAATACCATTCACTGCTGTTTCTGTGCTTATTTTTGCAACTTGTTTGCAGGTAATTAACTCTCTTTTATTATGCTCCTTCCTACTTGTTCTTTTGTTTCCACTCTTTTATTAAATCCTGCACTTTAAGTGTTTCATTTTTTGTACTATTTGTATTTTTGATTTCCAGCTGGTGTTTTTGGCTATGTTCCGGGTTCTTTCCTTTGACGACTGAACAAGGTATTCCCTTTAATGACTATATAATTTAGTTCAGCAGATTTGTAAACTTCTAATTTTTGACGTGCTTTATATGCAGAGGCCTTGAGTCCGTGACAATGACTCTGATTAGTCTGATTCTTTGATCATGTATACAATGGTGAAGTTTTTCACTCTTCAGGTTTTTCTTTTGCTGTCACGACTGTTATAATTCATGTTACCAATCTATGAATGCAAAATTTAAAATTTTGCATTCTTTGAGTACATATTGATTAACACTGATTTACTGTTTCAAGCCTAATTATGAGGGGAATGTTTGAATATCCATCGTGTAGGCCTATGTGTTGGTACCATATTTCATCTATTTATTTGTTTACCGGAATTCATTTGTGTTTTTGATGTTCAAATAATGCTTATGTAAGGTGTGATTTATGGCTTCAGGAAGGCTTAAATACCGGAACATAGTGTTGGTGTGTCGGCAAAACTCAACCACATGCAGGTCGTATACATGGCCGAAGGTAATCCCTAATTCCACCACACTCTCTATTGCCCGCCTCTGTTTGCTTTTCCAAATGAATAGCAGTATGATTTTTGTTTCATTTGGTTTGCAGGAAAGATGTTTCTCATCTATTTGATTTTGTTCTATTCAAAGAACCATGTAATATGTGTGCGCTAAATTTTGGTTTATTTTTTTCATGGCAGAGTTACAATTTGGCACACTCTTTGCCCTGTGCAACATTCGTGCTGATCAAATATATGAGGTTAAGTTCTTTAAACTTATTAGATTATTTCGTGCTCTTGGTTTAGGTTTTCTGTTTGCAAATTCATACTAATAGTGCAACAACATGTAGTGTAGGTTATCGGTACAGATTTTAGGGTGACAACATGGGTTTACAGTGGCGGAAATGCATAGTATAACTTTTACTGTAATTTCTTTTCTACAGGTAAGGAGTTCAGAAGAGTACTATTAGAGCTTGGGCCATTTAACTTGTAGAATATTATTTTGTACTTATGTTTTCTGTAGTGTTTATTCATAATTTGATGAATTTATCGTTTACTTGCAGACCTTAGATAAGATATCCCAGGCAGTTCCATGTACACCTGTAAGTGATCACTTAGTCTGATATTATAACCCAAGACTACATGTTTTACAAAGTTGAATTACATTTTTTCCCCAGTTTGTTCAGTTATCATGATATCTCTCTAACCTATTCTAATAATGAATGCAGCTTGACATGTGTGTCGTAATGCAGCCAGCCAATGGACCAGAAGATTCGGGAGAAAGCCCAGGTGTTATTCTTCACCAAATAGGTATTCTTCTTCACCTATTATCTGAGTAACCAAAGCCTTTTTTTTCTCTTGTGTTTTGTTTGGTTCAGTTGTCCGCTTTAAATGTAGCTAAGATTTAGTTTAGTTAATTTGATCTGGAGATATTGACAAACTGAGGCTTCATAGGTGAAGAAGAGAAAGTTTTAAATGAAGTACACATACATGGTGAGCTTGCATTGTTTGTCTAATCCTCCTAAGCATAACAGCTCAAACATTAGCAGAGGTGATTTTTCATTTATGCTAAATGATTAAGAGATTTAGTTTACGTAGATTTTTTTTTCCAGCTGGCGATAAACCCTGCTATTTAGATGTCAATGTTGTCTGTAATTGAATCCAGTAGAATCACTAAATATAGTTCTAGCTTGTTGTAGTTTTACTTCCAGATTTTGTGCATCGGTTTGTTTTCTTAAAATTCTTGGGAGCTTTGTGGTGATGGAATGATCTGATTGATTCTGATCCATCCTCAAAGCTTTCGAACTAATTCTTCCAAATTGCAGTTATGTTTATGTTTTGGGAATAGGCTATTTCTCAATTTAAATACACCCCTTGCCCTGCATAATGGCACTATTGTGCGCTTTCACCACGACTGTCTTAGCTTACATGCAAGTTTTCATTCTATGTACTAACTTACCGGAGAATAAATTAGGTCTTGTCCTATTCAGATTTGTTTCACATTTTCTTGTTATAATTATTTTTCTTCTACGAGTTTGCATCTCAGTTGTGCACCAAAAATATTGAAAGCTTGGCTTTCTATTTGCTTCAAGATTCTGAAAATAATGCTTGGCCAGCTTCTGGCTCTATGCTGGGGTTCCTCTGTTGTGTTCTTATGTGTTCTTTGTGTGCAAAGTCTATTTGAGCTTCATAATTTAAATTCTTCGACAAAGAATTATAAATCTGCCTGTGTTTTCTTTTGTTTCTTAGCCTTATGCGGCAGAGACTGAAAGCGGGAACAGTAAAGCAGAAGCATGGCAGAATTAGTCAGATATATAGGCTTACTCCATTTTCCTTCAAGTTGAAAACCATGGATGCTAAGGTACAATATAAAGATGCAAATGAGCTTTAAATGGGGATGCAAACTAATTCATCTACACTACTTCCTGCAGCAGTTTTATAAGGATTAAGGAGGAACTTGTTAGTGAAGTACATCTTTGTTTTAACTAAGTGGGATACTATTTTTAAAATTTGAAGACTGAAAGTATGACAATTAAAATTTTAAGCTGCAATCGAATATGGCAGATGATTTTCTTTTAATCAAAGGAATGAAGTAATTTATAGATGTTTGTCCTTAAGAGTCGTGGGTTTATGGTTGAATGTTCTTTGTAATACTGCTCCTTCAGAAAAAAATTCACATATACTGTTCCTTAAGGGAGTGTTAATTTACAATCATTCTTTCCTGCAGAGCTTGGGTCATTTCTCCCAGTTTGGTTGAAGGAAAGCTATCAAAATGCTTTATTTATTGGTGGGTTCTTGTTTTGATATATGGTTTTCTTTAATAACATACGATGATGCATAATCACTTTGTCCCTCACTCTGACAGATGAAATGCCATTCATTTTGCAAGATGATGAGTATGAGTGGAAGTATAGAATAGAACTAAAGGTTGCTGTCCAAAGAGCAAAAGCAAAAACATTTTCTTTGCTAAAGGGTTATAACATGTGTCCCAGTGCACATGATCAACCTCCGAAGGCTACACTAACTGCCGTTGTCAACTCCGCTGGGGGAAATGTAAGTAAGATGAATCTGAGTTAGTTTTTTGCTTAAGTTACTGTATCAAAAGAATGAAATTATTGTTCGGTGCACGCCTAAGGTTTATATCTCATTTCCGACACATTTTCATGATGTTTTATAACATCCACGTGTCTGTAAGTGTGAAGAGAGGAGCACCTGAAGACGCACCGGACTTCGTTCTGCCAGCAGATATACCTGGTACTTGGAAGGCCATGGAAGCGCTATATGATTTTGGAAAGGCCAAAGTGAACGGAGTCTCGAATTTTACTATAAATGCGCTTGGTGATCTGTTGAAGAGTTTCTCCAGCTGTCAATCAAGTAAAAGTGTCATCCTGTATAACAGCAGCCGAAGCTGCGGTAATTCTGTAAATCTGAGGGTGTCCATTTATCAGTGAGTTTCACTTTCACATGTTTGTTTTTTTTGCTGAGGTTAATTATTGTGATTTCTGTTTGTGTTTGTGAGTTGTGACGTGTGTGTGTGTTTATTTCAAGCATAATCACCATTAGGCTGTCCTGGAATGTTGAAAGGGATGTGCTGGGGGACCCAGTTGTCTGGCGCAGGTTGCTTTGCGGTGGGGATTGCAGGTCGGTCAGGGAGTGCTTCCGAAGGCCGCAAATGGGGGAAGAATCAGATAGATTTCGACATATTTGGCTGGTCCATTCCTGATGACATGATGGCCAGATTCTCTTAGATCAAGCAGGTAATGAAAGCAGCATTAGGACATAAATAGAGGAGGTTGGACATGAATTAATGTATGTTTCACTGTGTGCTAAATTGGACGCCACTCAGTTGCAAGAGGTGATAATTTACCAGATTGAAAAGGTTAAAATTAAAAGTACGTGTGAAACAATCAAATTATACATTGCGGCGGTGTTTCGCTTGATTTAATTGGATCTGCTGTCTTTCACTTTTGTAAGAAAGCATGAACTAGGGTTTTATGTTTTAGTTTAGATGCTATCAGTGAATTCATATGATGATATATTATGCTAGGGTTTTATGTTTTAGTTTAGATGCTATCAGTGAATTCATATGATGATATATTAGGCTAGGCTTTGCTGATGCTATCGGTGAAATAGTTTTATGTTGAGCTAGGGTTTGCTGTACCAGACGCTTTACTGACGTGTGTTGTTGTGAAAAGTGGATGTGTTAATGAAATGGTTGAGGTGAAGATTATGAGTTTCTGTTTAAATTCTTTATGGTGTTGTTTGTTGTGTTGATATATACACAAGATGTTATGTATGATATATTCTGAAGTACCATATTTCCTTGCTTGTTTATATGATCTTCAGTTTCCTGAAGAGGGATATTGAATTGCCTCTATTTACATGGCAGGGGTGTTGCGGATCCGGCATTGTGGCCAGGCAAAGTTGTAAACAGCTGGCCATTATTGAATAGGATGGATTGAGTTTTCTTGATATCAGAAACAACACTTTATCAGGAAATGTACAATTTGGTAATGGACTTTTATCTTCAGCAGTTTTATTCTTATTACTGCATTTATTTATGCTGGATGTTTGTCTGATTTTGTGAATTTAAGACTTGAAGAGACTGAATGAAGGGTTTTATTATGCAAATAATCCAGGCTTATGTGGGTTTCCTACCTTGAGTGTCTGCAATGATTCTGGCATAAACTCTGATAAACCTGAACCATAAACTCTGATTAGCAGATGATATCGTCGACTCCACCTTGAAGGGCAGCGCTTCCATGGGATACTTGGCTCCTGAATAACACGACCACAGGACATTGCACTGAGAATAGTGATCTCCATCAGAAGGTCAGTGCTCATCATCAGCTCTTCAACAGGCTGCAGCAGATACGCCTATGACTGAATTTAAAATATTAACTATTCTTCTTTTTTCTTTTTCAGTGGATAAATGTAATGAGTGCTTTTACAATATCTTGCACAGTTAAGTATATAAACAATCAAATAAAATGGTACTTTAGCAACTCAAAAACACATTCAAATACTCTTAAGTCTGGGTCAACGTTGCATCCCTTTCTAGTATGCATGAGAATGAAAATGGGGTGATCTACCTATCAATTGCTTAAAAGAATTTGAAAGTGTTTCTTGATAAACCTTCTATGTAAAACAAAATATAGACCGATAGCTAAAAATCTAAAAAAATGTAACTATTTTAATGATAAATATAAACCCTTCAAATTTAAAACTAGTACTACAATAAAATTACTCATAAAAACCAAAATTAACATATTTGAAACAAATAAAAATTTCACAACTTCTAAATACATATCCAAAAGTGTTAAATACATATTCCACTAACGGTCAATTTTACTATAATATACTCCACTTAGGCCCTGTTTGCTAGAGCTTTTTCGTATATCAATTCAATTCAATTCAATTCAGTTCAATGAAAATGTAATTTTTCAAAATTCAGGTTAATTAAGTCATGCTGATTCCATTTTTTTTTTAAATTTAAAACCAGCTGAGCTGGAGGGATTTTTATTTGGCTCCCTAAACCATAAGTCTCAAAAAACCTTGATAAATTACAATGAGTCCAAGAAAAACCCCAACAAGTTGGGATGAAAAAACTTGAGGTTCAAGAAAAACCCCAACTAGTTGGGATGAAAAAACTTGAGGTTCAAGAAAAACCCCAACCAATTGGGATGAAAAAACTTGGGATAAACCAAGGAACATGAGACAATATTTTATAGATTCTAATCTATATCTACTCAACCAATCCAGGTTTGTGAACAAAAAGTTGCCCAGTTGAACACATGTTTGTCATGGTGAGGATATCATTACAAGGTGCATGTTTGTGATTATCAAGGTGAACTTGACAGAGCACAGATTTGCCACTTGAATGTGATCAGAAACTACAAAATTCTTTAGAATTAAAACTGTTAAAAAGTTCCAGGTACAGAGTGTCTCCAGGTATCTCCATTGTTGGATATGAGTGAATGGAGATTGGTCTTGGATCATCATATCATCATGTTCCCTCCAAAGTTGAAAGAATTGTTCTTCATGATGCTGACCTTTCACCACAAGGCCAAAGGCCTTGTGGTATCCCTGTAACAAGATAAGGGAGAAGCCAGTAAATAGAGCGAAGAAGTTATGAGTTGATAAAAAAGAGCTTTGGGTCCTATACACCTGTTTTTTGAAGGTCCTTCCAAAGTTCACTGTGGTGCTATCTGCATGATTCCTTCTCATCCTTCCTTTATAACCTGTCATATAAACAAAACAGCAGCAGTATCCAGAGTTCCCAGCAAAGGTTCTAAGCACTTCTAACATAAGGGAATTCATGACTATCTAATATAACCAGCCCTTTAATTTGATTTGGAAGATTCTGGTGATTAAAAGATTGAGATTCCTTGCTTTTACTAGCCAGTTTTGCTAATGAGTCTGCTACAGAATTAGCCTCTCTATAAGTGTGGGAAAAAGAGATTGAGAGTTCACTTGTTATGAGCCAAATGTTCCTCATCAAAGGTATGAGTTTCCATGGTATCTTGAATTCCTTTCTCACCATTTTTAGCAGGATTAGTGAGTCTACTTCACACTCCACTTCATCCATGTCACTGGTGTAAGCAGTTTCCAGCCCTATAGATAGTGCAGTGACCTCGGCTTCAAGGCTATCCATCTTTCCTAGAAACCTTGATTTTGCTATCAAAACCCTGCCCTCCTGATTCCTGAGAACTACACCTGCACCTGCATCTCCATTTTTCAAGGCTGAACCATCAGTGTTGAGCTTTGCCTGTTTCTGAGGTAGTCTCCACTGCACATTGATGATTTGTCTTGTCCTGTGACCTGAATGAATAGGAGCCAGAGACAAGAGACTAGATGGGAGATTAGTGGCATCAGTTTGTTTCCATGTCTTTCCCTTTATTTTCAGAATTGCTTTGAGAGTGCTATATACATGTGAAGCTATAGAGGACCAGTCAGGTGTCTTTGCCTCATAAACCCATTTATTTCTAGCACACCAAATGTACCAAACCGCTATGCAAGGAAGCATTCTGATTATTATTTCCTGTGTCTTAACCTTAATATCCACATTCCAGTAGAAGTAAAATCTATCCTATAGTGTATTAAAGGTAACATTTCGAATATCCAACCATTGATGCAAGTGTGTCCAGAAGGTTTTAACATTCTCACACTCATTGAAGCAGTGGTGGATATCTTCATTATTACTTTAACAAAATGGGCATATGGATGGTAAGTGGAAATTAAAATCTTCTAACACATCTGGGAGAGGTAAAAGCCTGTTGAGTAATCTCCAGCTGAAAATAGTGTATTTCAGAGGGAGGTTTTTTGACCATAAGTGTTTAAATAATGGAATTACCTCTCTTTTTGGTCTTAACAGGTTGTATGCTGAGGACAGTGAGAAATACCCATTTCTCTCTATTTTCCAAATAAGTCTATCAGGATATGTTTCATAGAGAGTAAAGTCTTTGGATATTAAATTAATGTGCTCTGTATCTAGCCCATTTTGAAATTGTTGCACATAAAATTCTTGATTAAGGCAGAATTCTGAAATAGTTAAGTTTGGGAAGGGTATTTCATTATTATCATTCCAAACTTCAGCTAAGGGGTAGTCATTTAACCAGTTTGAACTCCAAAAGGAAATTTTCCCTTCCCCAACTAGTAGATGTGAGTTCTCAGAGGCTATTTGATGAATATCTTTGATTCTCCTCCATGTTTTGGAGTTTTTTAAATAGTTTGGAAGCCCCCACATGAATTCTGACCAAAGATTATGTCCCATTTGCATTTTCCACCATAATTTTAATGAGAAACTATCTATAAGTACATGAAGATCTTTGGTATTGAGGCCATTTTCATACTCTGGGTAGCATAAATTAGGCCAAGATCTCCATGTTTTTTTCTGTCCATATTCAGAGGTTCCCCATAAAAATTTTGCAAACATTATATGGATTTTATCAATGACCCCTTTTGTTGGTTTTGTGACTGCTAGAATATGTAAGGGTATTGATGATAAAACATGCTTCAGCAAGATTAACCTGCCTGCTTGATTAAGCCATTTATTTTGCCAGAGGAGTAATCTTGCTGTAATTTTCTCAAAAATAGTTTGGAAGTAGTTGTGCTTTGTTCTTCCAGTGAAAATAGGACACCCTAGGTATTGAAAAGGGAAGGTGCCTGGAGTTATTGAAGTGATGTTCTGGACCATTGACCTACAAGTTACTGATGCATGTTTTGATAAGTAGAAAGATGATTTTTGAAAATTTATTTTCTGGCCTGTTGATATTTCGTATTTTTCCAGAAAAGATTTCAAGTTGTGTAAACTAGTGTTATTAGCCTTTAAGAACACTACAGTATCATCAGCAAAGCTGAGATGAGTGACCCTATAGACTGAGTTTGGGAGCTTATAATATCCAATCCTTGTTTCTTCATATAGAATCCTAAGGTTTCTTGTAAACACCTCTGTAAGAAGGATAAAAAGGTAAGGTGACAGGGGATCTCCTTGTTTTAATCCCCTGGATGTTTTGAAGAAGCCAAAGGGTTTTCCATTAACAAGAATGGAGAAGTTTGCTGCAGCCATGTTGCTCATTATAATTCTAACTATTCTACCATGAAATCCTAGTTTTAGAAGCAGTGAGTTCAGAAAAGACCATGAGACTCTATCGAATGCCTTTATCATGTCCAATTTTATGCAGAGATTTGGACCTCCAGTCCTGTTATTTAACAGTTTAACCATTTCTTGCATAAGAAGGACATTATCAGCTAATTCTCTCTCCTGAACAAATGCTGACTGTTCAGGAGATATAAGTTGTGGCATTAAAGGTTTCAATCTCTCTGTGTAGATTTTTGAAAAGATTTTGTTTAAAAAATTAGAGAGACTGATTGGTCTATAGTCATTGAAACTGATATTCACAGATATTTTTGGGATTAAAACTATGAATGAGGCAACTATGACTCTAGGTATTGGTACTCCAGATAGAAACTCATTAACAGCACATAATAGATCATCAGCAATTATTTCCCAGCACACAGTGTAGAACTTACCTGGATATCCATCTGGTCTTGGAGAAGAGTCTCCATCCATTTTGAAAACAAGCTCCTTTAAACTCTCCATTGTTGTGAGACTCATCATGCTATCATTTGTCTGATCAGAGATCATCCTGGGAATGTTGCTTAGCATTTCCTGAGTTGCTGCTCCATCTATATCTGTGTTCTCTGCACTCAAGAGGTTAGAGAAAAAAGAAACAACTTCATTTCCTATGTCTTCAGGATTCTTTATCCATTGGCCATTAGAGTTTTTTATTTCTGTTATGGCCTGTCTAGCATGTTTTGATTTCACTGAAGCATGAAAAATTTTGGTGTTTGAATCACCTTCAGCTAGCCATTTAGCTCTAGCTTTTTGTTTCCAAAAAATCTCTTTTCTGTTAAGTGCTAGAGTTAGTTCTGCTTGAGATTGATGCAGTTCCATTCTGGATTGAGGATTGTTATTTTGCTGATGATTTAGTTCTTTTTCAAGGACTTTATCTTCAGCAGTTTGAACTGCATCATTAATATTTCCAAAAACTGACTTATTCCATTCCTTTAGCACTGTTTTAAGTCTTCTTAGTTTGAGTGAAAACTTTAGCATGCCCTGACCCTCACAGTTTAGGTTCCAGTTTTGGGAAACTGTTTGTAAAAAAATTAGAATGAGTGATCCAACAGTTTTGAAACCTAAATGATTTAGGGCCAGAAGAATAGTTTAAATTAGCAATTGAAACCAATAGAGGAGAGTGCTCAGAAGGATGTCTAGCTTTTACTCTGATACTCGTATTTGGAAAAAGATTTAGAAAAGCCTCATTAGAAAGTCCCCTATCCAACCTTTCCCAAACATTTCCAGTCCTCACCCCACTCCAGGTAAAATGATTCCCGGAGGTTGGAAGTTCAATGAGATCATTGTTTTCTATGAATACATTAAAATCTATCATGCAGTTAAGGTTAGGTGCTGATTGTCCTAGATATTCGCTAGGTTCTCTAATACAGTTAAAATCCCCTATTAGCATTATCGGTACGTTACAGTGTTGTGAGAGATTATACCATTGTGGATATCTAGCTGACCTATCATGCTTAGCATAAATGAATGCAGAAAACCATTTAAATGTTGATGAAGAATGTTGCAGTTCTGCTAGAACAAATTGATCATGTATGGAAACAATAGAGATATTAAATGCATCATTCCAGAAGATCCATATCTTGTCTCTAGGTTCATTATAGTAGTTATTGAAACCAAGTTGAAAAGCTATGGATGCAATTTGATCAGATTTTAACATAGGTTCAATTAGAACAAAGAGGCTAATATCATGCTTTCTTTTTATGTTCCTAACTTTATTTTGAGCTCTATCATTCCTAAGACCTCTTACATTCCAGACACATATATTAAATGCTACCATTTTTACCTAAGTTCTGGGAATCAACTTGGGCCTTAGTCTGATCTGATTTTACTGATGTTACATAGCTCTTTTTATTCCTCTGATTTCTCTGTTTAGGTTCCATTAAAGAGAATATAAGGTCCTCATCAGATAAATTATCCATTTGAAGGCTTCTAAAGCTATTGGGAGTTAATAAAGATGGTTCCAAAAATATATCTCCCTCTTTATCTATAGTTCCTTTATCTTTAGACCATATCACTCTAGGTTATAGGTCAATATTGTCTAAAATGGTTCTATCCTCACTGTTCAGTATAGCTGGAGTATGAAAGTTAGATGGCTTACCTCTACTTACCTGAATCCAGTCTTGATTTCTATCACCATTGTTCCCTTCTGAGTTGGGATGATCCTTTAAAATGTCCATTTGTTCTTGTACTGGGAGCTGGGATGGTCCTTCTGAGTCCTGTTCCACTGAGTTCCTTTGTAGTGACTCCTCCTGGACCTGATTCCCTGATCCTGCATTCTCCTTAATAAAATTATTAGAAACTTTGGTGACACTAGGAGTATTCAACTCATAGTGTTAGAGGTAACCATTGGATTATTTGAAATTGCTATAAGCTCTTGTGAGGTATCAATGAGGTGCAAATCCTGTTCATCAGTGTCTGATACATTTTCTATTAGCACCAGTTCATTAATACCTTCTACCTGTGTGATGTTGGATGATCCCTTGAGGATACTTGGAGTCTGATTCATTTGCTGAGAGGTATCCTTGGAGACAACTTGGTTCATAGTCACTTCCTGATGTTGATTTTGATCTTGATGATGTTTTTCCTTCCATATGCGTCCCTGATGTTGTCTGTGATTATACCTACAAAACAATTGCCTTTCTTTTCCAATGAGACTTCTTTAGCAGCAGGGTTAACATTCAAAACAACAGTTGGAATGACTTCTTTTTCCTGGGGGTTTAAACCTGATGAGGATGGTTTAGTTACTACATTATTAGGGATAGGTTTAGTTGCTGCATTATTAGGATCTGGTTTTAAAGGTCTCCATGGCATGGTATGTTTAGAGACAGATTGGCTATGACAAGAGCCCTGTGGGTAGCCTATTCTAGAGCAGTTTGTGCAATAGTCAGGAACCCCCTCATACTCAACCCTTTGCCAAAATCCAGTCTTTCTATAGCTGATCCATACTCTATCAATTAGAGGCTTTGTTATATCAATTTCTACGCATACTCTAGCAACATGAGGCCTAGTTCTATTCAGAGTAGCTTTATCTACTTTAACAGGCATGCTCTTCAAAGAACTGATGTTTAAGACCATATAAAGCAATCCATACCGGGATAATTGGGGAGTCTGCGTTCGGGTCAAAATATGGGCTTCATTTGGTGATTCTGATCGAGTATGCCCCAAAGTTCCAGACTTTATGCATCCAACACCTGTAATAATCATCTGAAAGGGTAAAATGAATTAAAACCTGATGATTGTCTAGAAGATAAATCTCGATATGGCCCATAAACCCTGCTGTTTGAAAATCTCGCCGGAGTTTTTCAAGTTTAGGGCGGGCTCTGGAAAACTTCCCGACTAGGGTAAGTTTCAATGGCTCCTCGAGTTTATCACACTCTTCATCGGAGAAGTGTAATCCCGGTTCTCCCAGGTGGTCGATTCGAGGTTTTGGAGTGAAGGGTGCTCTGATTGGATCGGGTTTCACAGTTTGGGCATATGATGCATTGATTCGTGGGATGGGTTGTTGTGTTGGGGGTTGCGCACTGGTGACGAGCTCCGCCGTCATGGCGGCGCCGGTGATCTGCAAATCCGACCGTTTGAGAATCGGCGAGAATTACGGAGCGAGATCCTGGTATCATGCTGATTCCATTTTTCAATACATCAATTTTCAGTTTAGTACAAAAAAAAAAAAAAAACTCTAGCAAACAGGGCCTTAGTTTGGTAATGATCAATTTTTGTTTGAAAATATTTCTTCAAAACTTACACTATCATCAAAACTTATGGCATATGTTAAATTGAAATGTTTAAATTGTTTTTTATGGCCCTAACCTATGTCAAATAGATTAATTTTTGGACTCAACTTAAAAAGTGGTGTTTGTTAATTTGTAGCCCCAACATATAAATTTGGACAATTAATGACCCCAAACTCAATTACGTCTCAATACCGTTAAATGTCTAGGCGTATTTTTAGATATTTCATAATTTAATAGATTAAAATATATGTCACTTCTACACTATTAGCCTAGTGAGGGCTGTGGATTCCATTTCCATGTTATCTGTTTCTTGAATTAAGTGAGCTCTGGCGACTAGAGATTTTAAGAGTATAATTTATAAAGTTAATACCGATTTAGAGGTGCATAAACATGTATCAGAGAATTCTGGTTTCTCTAAAAGTTTATATTCCCTTTACAGTAAAAAAATTCTAAGTTTTTTTTTTATGCAAAACATATTATATTAATTAAAAGGAAATGTTAGAGCCGTGGCTCTATTATTTTCATTACAGACAATAGACCTATCTACTTTCTGAACAAAAACCAAATGAAATTTGGACAGTACACTTCTAACTTCCATGACAAGGGGTTGAATCTGCCACGGAGGGATGATATCATGATTCATAAGCAAGTCTTTTAGCACCTTACAGTCTGTCTGTATCCAGACAGCTCCAATCATCTCCTCGGGTATCTGCAACAAAGCTTTCCAACAAGCATACACCTCCGCATGAAGAGCTGAGTAGGCTCTGAACTGATCCTCTCCCTGTCTTACTAGATTAGCTGAGGAGACGGTCCATGCTGCAGCTGCTTGTTGTGAGTTTGGCTTAAAAGAGCCATCAAACTTGATTACCCAATGAGGGACAATTTGCAACCATCCTGGGGTGGTCTCCTCACCATGATGTTGTAATATATGAATACCTGCATCCTCAATATCTTGTGCCACTGCTCTTCCTTCCATTACCTGCAATATCTGCATGGCTGAAGCTGCTACCAAACTTGGCTCTCTGTCAGAATCTTGAAAAACTTTCATATTCCTGTCCTTCCATATTTCCCACATAATACACAGACTAAGATTGATATCCTGCACATGTGGGGCTGTCTTGAACCAATTCCAGAATCATGTATCTAATTGTATTCTACCATTAGTCTGGAATTGAAAACCTAACCTGGAGGCTCTCCAGACTCTACGAGCTACCTCACATCCAATGAAAAGATGTGTAACATCTTCCTGTTGTTGATTACACCTAGCACACATCGGAGAATCTGTCGATTTTCTGAACCATAGACTCTGCGCTGTAGGCAGTGAGTTCTGCAAAGCCCTCCATACACAGACTATGATTTTTAAAGGAAGATTCAGCCCCCAGAACTTGTTCCAAAGTTTATCCTTGTTGGGTAAAATCTGTTGTTGTAACCTTCTGTATCCTTCTTTGACAGTATACTCTCCTGTAACAGAGCCCTCCCATATTACCCTGTCAACCTGAGATATAGTGACAGGAATATGAATCTTTGCAATTTCTGCAATAATTGCAGGTGTGAACCAGGATCTAAGCAATGGTAACCTCCACTGCTAGTCTTCTGTAAGAAAATGCTCCACTTTCAAATCTGTATGCTGAGCCATCCCTGATTGCTGATTTAGTGGATTAGCAACTCCTGGGATCCAATGCTCAGCAATGTGAATTTTGTCCCCTCTCCCTATCTGCCATCTCAGCTGAGGTTTTATTAACTCTTTCCCCCACAATATAGATTTCCAGCTCCATGAGTCTTGGTTCCTCTGTTTGGTTTTTACAAAAGTGGTCATCTTACAGTACTTCTGCAAGAAAACTCTAGCAAAGAGACAACCTGGATCCTTAATAATTTTCCATGCATGTTTAGCTAACAATGCCCTATTCATGTCCTTTGCCTTCCTCATACCCAAACCACCTCTACTCTTGGGCAGACACATCTGACTCCATGACATCCAGTGAATTCCCCTCCCTTCTAACTCTCCTTTCCAAATAAATTTGGCTGTCATCCTATCAATCTTCTTCAGGATTGAGTCTGGGATTTTAAAAATCCCCATGGGATAGATGGACAATGATGCTAATGTGTGCTTGGCCAAAGTAATTCTGCCTGCCACATTTAAATACTTAGTCTTCCAACTATCATATTTTCTCCTAACTCTAGATATCATATCACCAAACACTCTGACTTTCCCTTCTGTCAAATTCAAATTGATACCCAGATATTTGGTTCCAATCCCTGTATTATGGATATTTAATGTGTAACGCAGTAGACTCACTTCCTGATCTGCAACATTTGGACTGACTTGGAGAGAAGCCTTACTGAAGTTTATTCTTTGTCCTGAGAACCTGGCAAAATGATCAAGAATTTTTGCCAAATGAAAGTACCTGTCATACTCACACTTGAGAAATATGATGCAATCATCCGCATACATGAGATGTGTGATTTTTGAGACCCCCCGTTTACAACTATATCCTAGAGCTTGCTTCTCCTGAATGTGAGTATTTGAATTGAGCATATCAGATAGAAACTTTTGACAAATAATGAAAAGATATGGTGACAACGGACACCCTTGTCTCAAACCCCTCACAGGTCTGAATTTAGGCAGCTAGACTCCATTCACATTAATTGAGTAAGATACTGAAGTTACACATTTCATAAGTAGATCTCTCCACTGATCAGGGAATCCAAAATATCTCAATGCCTCTTCTAAAAACTCCCAGGACACTCTATCATATGCCTTGCTCATATCTATCTTCACAGCTACCAAACCCACATTTCCAGTCTTTTTCTTTCTCAGAGTTTCCATCATCTCATGTGCTAAAAGGACATTCTCCCCAATATGTCTGTTTTTAACAAAACCTGTCTGATTTCCTGAGATCAAAAACTGCATAATTGGAGCAAGCCTCCTTGCCAGAACTTTAGCTACCAACTTATATTTCACATTGCATAATGAGATAGGCCTAAAGTCCTCCACTTTTATAGCACCTGTCTTCTTTGGAACTAGGATAATATTGGTCTCATTCCACTCAGGCGGTATCTCGTGTCCTTGTAAAATGTCCATGATTACCCCTTCCAGCTGACTTCCAATAAGCTTCCAATGTGTCTTGAAAAAACCTGCAGGTAAACCATCTGGCCCTGGGGCTTTCCACGGTTTCATTTGAGCTAGTGCCTGTTGTATCTCCTTCCCTCTGAACTGAGCATTTAGTTGTTGTAAATGTATGTCAGTCAGTCTTTGCTCTGCTTGATCTAAGCAATACCCTACCTCCACTGGATCCATTACCTGAGGAGGATAAAATTCCGGGGAACAGAAAAGAGTCTGAAACTGCAGTTGAAATTGCATCTGTATATCAGCTTCTGCTGAGTAAACATGCCCCTGTCCATCTTGTATGTTATTGATTTGACTCTTTCCCTTGTTAACAGTAGCCCACTTGTGAAAGAATGTTGTGTTTCTTTCTCCAACTTTACCCCACTTACTGGTTGCTCGCTGCTGCCAATAATCACATTGCCTTTCCATCAACTCAGCTATTTCTAATTGCAACTGTCTCTCCTCCTGTTGCATGATTAGAATATTTGAATTCCTTTGTATTTCTTCCAGTCTCTTTATCTTTAGAGCTATGATATTATCTAAAGAGCCGAAAGTTTTCCTACTCCAGTTAGAGAGATGTTCCAAAGTATATTTCAAAAATTTGGAAAACTCCCTCGCTGAATATGTGTCCTCAGTAGGTGCTGGAAAAAACTGACATACTCTTCTGATGATTTGGTCAGGGGGTTCAAGATTTGCCCAAAAGGCCTCATATCTAACCACATGCTTCCTTTGTGTTTCCTTAGCATACAATTCCAAGATAACTGGACTATGATCAGATCCTAATATTGCCATAGTTCTTGTGTGTACTAAAGGAAAAAGGTTCAAAGCTGATCTACTGATAAACCCTCTGTCTAATCTTTCAAAGATACACTGCTGCTCATCCCTATTATTGGTCCAAGTATACCACTGACCTGTGTTTCTGATTTCATGAACCTTCAAAGAAGTTAGAAGAAGCCTAAACACCTGACTGTTTTCATCATTCTGGAAAGGTAAGCCTCCTAGCTTATCTTCCTGAGATAGCACTTGGTTAGTGTCTCCAATAACTAGCAGTGGGTAATTCAATATACTAGGAAGCAAACCAATGCTCTTCCACACGTCTTTCCTTTGCATCTGATCTGGACTACCGTACAAAAAAAGCTGAAGCCAGACTACCCCAGCATTGTCCGAGCATCTTCCTAGTATGAGTGCCTGCTACTAGCTAATACATCAATACTTATGTTATTTGTCCACAACAACGCTAGACCCCCTGATGATCCTAGGGGATTTACCACAACACTAGAAGAAAAATATGTACACTGCTTCCACTTCATGAGTTCTTGTTCCTGCATCTTAGTTTCCATAAGAAAAAGGACCTGAGGCTTACACTGTTTCAGCAGACGCCGCAGCATCCGCTTTGTAGGGGCATTATTCATACCCCTACAGTTCCAACTTAGGGTCGTCATGGATGATTTTGCGGTTGATTTGGGACAACCGCCTGGAAACCCTCAGAATTGACATGATACTTCTCCTGAATTGGTAGCATATTGCACGAATTAAGAACTTCTTGACATCTCCTCTTCTTTCCGCTCATCTCTATCCCATATGTTGCATCAACTGTCAATGTATTCCATATTTCCTGATCCATCTCTTCAGTTTGAATCGATGTAAAATCACCTGGTGACTTTCTCTTCTTCATTGGTTGCTTATCCCGCTGTTGGCCCTTATCCCTCAGCAATGTTGCCTTATCTGATCCTTTCTCTCCTTTTATCTGAACATGTGCTTTATGTCCCTCATCCTGCCTCAACTCCCTTAATGCATTATCAACTTCTTGTCGTTCAACTCGCCTCCGCTTAGTTACTAGCGAATAGTTCCTCCATTCATCCACAACTTTCCTCTTGCCTGAGATCAGTTCAGACCTGTTTAATAATTCCAACAAATGAGAGAATGAACCATGTGCCTTAGTTCTCCTTCCTCGCTTCCTCGCTTCCTCCACCCCTTAAATCTTTTACTTTCCATAGGGGCATTCTCCTGATTACTCTGTAGGTGATGATCTTCCTGACTTTCCACTGAGACCTCACGAATCTGACTTACTTGAGGTGAATCCAGAACCTTTGTCCCAATTAATGTCTCCTCCAGAGCCCTAACATCACAAACGTTTTCACTCCGACCTATCACTAAGTTCCCTGGTGCTGCAGTATATTGACCAATATTGTTTCTCCTTTCAGTTTGTCTCATACTCTCTTGACTTCCGTGTTCCATTGTCTCTAAATCTGCAATATTATCTAACAGTTTTCCATGATCTCCTCCCCTCCCCTTAAGATTTCCTTGTAAATAATCTGACCAACTATTTCCTAAAACTGACTTCAGAGAAGAATTACTAGTTTTAAATTGATCATCAGGTCGAGGTATAGAAGGGTCAATCTGATTCTGGGCTGTTACTTCACTTCACTTTGGAACTTCTAAGTTTACACTAGGAGCAATATGCAACTTTTTCTTCCATACTTTCTTTAAAATGACGGGATTTTTAAACTTACTTTCTCTGTCGCATGACTTCCTGGTACTATTCAAAGGTTGAGGCTCAGTTGGGAGTTGAGGACCACGCGCCACCTCTGCTTCCTTGTGTGGTGATTGCTGCCTATCCTCCCAACCAGTTTTCTTTGTCGAACTTGGCATACCCGGATCCGACCCTTCCGATGAACCGTTCCAGTACTCCCCTTGTGTTCTTCCTCGATGGCCCCTAACTCCGGCGACTGTAATCTCCATCCTAACCTTGCGATCTACACGATGTAGATGTGTCTTGCGCTCCACCGTAGATAAATTGACCTTGTATTCAACGGCCTGTGTAGAGTTTCTTACAATCTCCGCCACGATTGATGCTTGGTATATCGCCGATCCCAGCGCTAAAAATTGGACAGAATCTCCATTTCTAAGATGTCGGATCGCTCGATTCACATAAAGCCCAATAGATTTCTGTGTGTTTGAGATAAAAATCTGTTGAATTTGGTGAGAACCAGCCTTGCCGGCGTCGTTCTCTGGTGGCTTGTGTGTTTTTCCCGAAGTTTCTGCTGTCGCCATTTATCGCTCCGCCGACCTAAATTGTTTTTGTTATTAGCACAAAAAAAAAAAAAAAAAAAAATTTCTAAGTTTGATTCTGAGAAATTAATTGTGCATTTCTAAGATGATACAAATGTGACGAGTGTGGATTGGTTTTGACGGACCTACAAAAGAGTCAATGTCCACTTAAATTCCTAATCCAATAACATTTTCATGTCGGTCATGTTTACCGATACAAAGAAAGCGATACCCAAATGAGCCACACGTCAGACAAATCTGATATCTGGCCGGTCCTTAAACTTTTTTTTTTCTCTCTTTAATGACTATTGGGCGGTGCTAAACACAATTATACACGACTAAAGCCAGAATCTGATGCCGTCCCACCACGTGTCACCAACAAAATCACCACTGCTATAAATACCACCCATCAATTCCTCAGCAAACCAATCTGGAAACCGCTGTCTTCAATCTTCATCTTCCTCCTTAAAACCTCCGAAAGAGAAACCGAAGCCCTTAATCCGGAAACATGAGTCGGTTCTGGACCTTCCTCACTTATGTCCACTCAGCCGCCGGGTAAGCCAATTGAAAACTACTCCCATTTCTTGATTTTTATGCTTATTTTCATCCTCTGATGTTTGTTTCGATTCCAATTTGCAGGCCAACTACGATGCTGCTGTACCCTCTGTATGTTGTCGGAACTGATTTTGTGATTTATGAACTAATTTTATGTAGCTTTTGTTCTGATTTGGGTTCTTAACAAAATGATTTTTTTCCCATTCTTATCAATTAAGGTATGCTTCTGTGTTGGCCATTGAGAGCCCATCGAAACTAGACGACGAGCAGTGGCTTGCCTATTGGATTCTCTACTCGTTTCTTACCTTGGTCGAGATTGTGCTTCAGCCCGTCCTGGAATGGTAAGCTCTTCAAACTATCTTTTACTTGGTTCTGCTGCAACAAAATGAATAGTTGAAATTTCATAGTCTATATATCAATTTTGACTAAATGAATAGTTATAATCACAGAAATTGTAGATTACATTTGTTTTAGCATAAGGCCTCCAAATTTGTGTGTATTGAGAGCATTGACATTGGTGAATAGGTTTCCAATTTGGTACGAGGTGAAGCTTGCGTTCATAGCGTGGCTGGTGCTGCCGCAGTTCCGCGGCGCGGCGTTCATCTATGAGAAATTTGTGAGGGAGAAGGTGATCAAGAGATATGGGGTGATAGACCGACATGTTCAGAGCCAGAGTAACGGCAAGAAGTTCTCCACCGCCTCCGTGAGCAAAGGCAAGAACAAGTTCGTAGATTTCATTACCCCTAAAAAGGTCTGCTTTCGGTTTTTTTCATCATGTTCCGTGGAAATTCATGAAATTAATCATTATGTTTATTGCACCTTTTAAAAGTGGAATCGGATAAATTTGTTTAAATGGGATTAGAAACAGAGGATCGTGACCCTTTTGCCCTATTGATGTGAAGTTTTCATTTCTTTTTGGATGATGGAGAACTTTTTATTGTTTGGAACAGAGTGAGCACGACGCTTAAGGGATGAAGGACGGTGGATTCTGTGGACTTTCACGAGCTCCGACGTCTTAGATTTGCTGACTCTTTAATCTTTATGCTTTTTAGTCTTTTGTGACAATTAGTCTTGAAACCTTTTGGTGCTTTGTTTGTGTTAGTTTGATCTTCCCTCTTTCGGTCTGTATTTCTGTAATCTGAACTATAAAGTTATTGTGGTTACTTCTTTCATGAGCCCAGTTGCCGACTTGACTCCTCTGGTGAAATGAAAGAAAAATAACTTACCGACATGTCAATTAATATAGTGCACTTTTAAATTAATGACTGGCTACTGTTTTTTTCTTCTTCTTCCGAATCTTTCAGTTTTCAGTCATGCTTTGATGATTCTCTCTTTTTTTTTTTTTTTTTTTTTTTTTTTTTAAATATTTGAAATCTGTACGTAGGGGTGTGCATGAACCGGTCCGGACCGGAAAAATGGACCGGACCGGACCGGAAAGTAATGGACCGGAACCGGATATAAGAGATTCCGGTCCGGTCTCCGGTCCAAGCTTTTTAGGAATTCCGGGTCCGGTCCGGTCCGGTCCAAAACCGGGTATTTTCCGGTCCGGACCGGATGGACCGGTATTTAATATAATTTATGTTTTTAAATATTTATTAATTAATTTATGTGTTATTTTATTTTTGGTCATTAATATTAATATTATTCTATCAATTAAAATTGTATTTATTGAAATTTAGAGATTTATAAAGGTGGTTTTTAGTTGTTATAAATTTTTTACTCTAATTTTTTTTGACCAATATTAATCTTTTGTGAGACCATTGCATCTTCTTTTAATATTTAAAAATCATGCAATCATGTTTCACACACTCTATTTTAATATAACTCATTTTTATTATAATTTTCATATTAATAAATTTTTTGTAGTAAAAAAAGTTTAATTTTTAAAATAAAAATAAAGTTTAAAAAATAAAATATTAAAATTCCGGTCTAACCGGTCCGGTCCGGTCCAAACCCGGAATAATTCCGGACCGGTCCCGGTCCAGAATATCCCCTTTCCGGTCCGGTCTTCGGTCCAAGATTTATGGGCATTCCGGTCCCGGTCCAAACCGGTTCCGGTCCGGTCCGGTCCGGGTCGGACCGGTTGCACAGCCCTATCTGTACGGAGCAAAATACTAGATGAAAAGACATTAATTCCATTTAAAATGTAAGATAAATATAATATTGGCCTACTTATCGGTCATTATATTTATAGCCATTTAGTATAATTTTTGGGCTATATGGAGCAAATTATGGATTATATTTAGCAATTTAGCATTTTTCCCCCTCAATAATACACCCACATATATAACAATCTGAAGTGACAACCCAAGGCTTTCCAAATTCCTTCTATTAAGACTCTGTTTAGTGTCTAGTAGAGGAAAAACTCATTCTATACAGAAAGAGTAAGATTAATTTTAGAAGAGAGAAGAACCCTTTAATGAATCAAAGTGAGACACAAGTCAGCTTATTGATTACTTTCTACCCATTCTTAAAATCTTCAAAATACACCATATGTGCATGATCCCAGTGTGGAGCAGCATAGTGTGAAACTCTGTGAGCAACAATGTGTCCAGAGAATCTAGACTTCAGTGTGCATCCTGATACACCATACTCCATCGACTCCAAATTTGTTACAATCTGGATTCTACCCATCATAAGAGAAAATCTCAACAATACCAGTATCACTGATTTAAAATGGCAAATGTGGGATATCCCTAAGATCCATTGCAATAAGAGCCTTGATACGTTGGGATAAACAGTAATTGTGCTAGAGAAAGAATTTACAACAGAGTGTCTGGCAAGGGCATCTACTACTCTATTTGCTTCCCTAAAAATATGTTGTAAATGATTGTCACCTATGAGTCTGCTGGTTTCCTCTGCTAGGTTAAATAGTTTCCAGTGAGCAGTTATTGGATTAATAATCATAGAAACACCAACCAAACAGTCAGACTCAATAACAAAATCATGAAGTTCTATGGATAGACCATATAGGATTCCCTGTTTTATTGCTCTAAGTTTAGCCTCGAGTGGAGAGGAGGCATCTAAAAACCACACAGCAGCTATAACAATACCATATAAGTTCCTAATTATGCAATCTATACCAGTTTTCCCTTCAGGTATGTCTTCCATATGAGAATGTCATCCTTGTTTGACAGTATAGTAGCTTCCTGCAAAAAAAGAGAAGCATTATTTGGGAGACATGGAGCTATAGAGGGCAGAAAAGTAGATTTGTTGTTGATGAAATCTGCTACAGTTGTAATTCCTGGAATGATGGTTTGAACAGGATGGACTATGTCCACCAAAGCTCCACCCTGAGACCATTTTGAGTTCCAGAAACTACATGTGCCTAGTCCATGTAGGACTCTGATATGTTGTGTAGCAAACTCATCAACAATACAAATTCTTTTAACAGAGCATGCATGTATGATGGCGGAGAAGGACCTAAAACCCAAACCATTTTGGGAGATATATAGGAAAACATAAATCATTCCATTTTCTCAAAGTTTTTTTTTTTGTTGGTTTTAAATCAGACTCTCCCCAGAAAAAGATTGAGATCAACCTAGTTATGAACTTAATGGTGTGTTTTGTTGGGGACAGTACAAAGAAAATGTGTTGGGGAAGAGAATAAATGCATGATTTTATAAGGGTGAGCTTTCCTCCAGAGGATAGCTATTTATTTTTCCAGTTATTATGCCTTTTTTCCACCATTTCCACCACAGGTTGGAAATGAATGTTCAAGGCTCTACCTTAGATAATTGAAACTCCAAAGTACTTAAAAGGAAATGAACCCTTCTTCATCCCCAAAATGTTCCTAATCTGATGTATCTTAACTATAGGATGCATTTCTACCTACATATAAATGAAATAATTCGTAAAGCTACACGAGATGCAATTTGTTTGGTAATAAAAAATTAATTATTTACATTGTAACAATATTTATTTATACATGATTCCAATATTATTAAGAGAAAGTCATATGATGTAGCCATATAGTGAGGTAAAATCTCAACAGACCCATAACAATAAATCGGTTTAAGACAAAACTTAGGGGTAAATGTAAATATGATGTAGGGGTAAAGTCATATGATGTGCTCCGTCTATTTATTCTTCTCGTATACTTGAAAAAAAACTTTTATTGGATCGATCAAATCCCTCACCGGCCTCTTCGTCGCCGAATCGATCAAATCCGATTCAATTCATCATTGGAATCGATCCCCTTTGGAGATGGAGATGTGGATGTGGCTCAATTTAACTGCGACGTTCCTTTGATATGGAATTTTTCCAATGCGTCTGATCAACGACAAACGACAACAACAACGATGGCAACGACAAAAGCCCACGTCGGATATCATAAATCTGGAGCAATATGTGGATGTCCTAACCGTTCTAGTGATTCAACCAAGTTTCACATCGTTTTCCAATTACCTAAGTTGTTGATTTGAGTTATGAAATGAATTTTAAATGATTTTTTAGCCTAGAGGGTAAAAAGTATGGTGTTCATATTCAGATAATGCAGCAGATGAAGGCTAATTAATGGATTGAGTAAGTCTGTGTTAGATTAATTAATGGCAGCCCTTTGGTTGCAGAAGTAGCGTTCTTGCTAGATTCAGCAGTAGTCTTCTCGATCTCTGATGAGAATCTTTCGGGGTTCAACCTATTTGCCGTTGGTTTTTATGATCGCTGATGTTGTATGAAATTTCTCGGTACAGACCAGACTAGGTTATGCGACTAGACCTGGATGACGTCATAAAGAAGTCATCGATGATTTTTAATTATTTTTACTTTTAAATTGTTATAAATTGTAAATGACTAAATTACCCCTAATAGATAAAATCTATTATAACGGAAATGACCCAAAAGCCATGAAAACTCATTCTGAAGTCACATGGGGCTACGAAAACCCATTTTGATATTACGGGGACTATAAACCATGCACTTTTTTAGGGACAAAAAATGATTTTTTAAGGGTTTTAGGGATCATATAAAACATTTTACTCTTTATTTCATGTTTATTTTTTTCCCTTTAAGGGGCACTGGGATGTCAATATATTCCACAAAATAAGCACAAAATACTTACATATAAGCCCAAAATACCTCCAATAAGCCCAGACTCCTTAGCCCTTACTTCGGCCCATATTCACTAGCCTATATATATAACGGCTTACCTCTAATTTAAGGTATAGTCTCATTAATTTTGCAAAACCAAAAATATAAATCACATCAGAGGGGTGCTGATCGTCCCTTTTGGTGTTCAGAGTACCAGAGTTCAGCACCTTTGGTGTTGGATTGAACCGTTCCTTAAAACAGTGCAAGCAACGAAATTTAGCCGCTTCATTTGTCGAGTAGCCCAGAAGATCACGACAGCTCCAAAGACTAGATCTAGTCAAAAGGTATGTTATTTAATTTTTTATAATCCCATCAACGATAAATTTCTTTATAGAATTTATGTTTAATTATCAGGGATTGAGATTTGAATTTGTTCATAAACTAGATCTTGAATAAGATTCGCAAAACCCTACTAGATCTAAAACGTTGTCCCTTATGGAACAGCGGAAGTACAAGAGTTCAGTCCCTTTGGTGTTGGAGTGAACCGTCCCTTAAAACAGTAGAAGTACCAAAATTCAACCGCTTCATTTGTCGAGTAGCCCAGAAGATCACTATAACATCAATTCAAGATTAGATCTAGTCACAATTCACAAGGTATGTTATTCATATTTTTTTTATCCAATCACCGATAAATTTCTTTGTAGAATATATGATTCGGGGTTAATATTTGAATTTGTTCACAAACTAGATCTTGAATAAGATTCACAAAACCTTATTTCGGATTTAAAAATAGTCAAAAGGAATTTAAGTTTAATATCTATTTCTAATTTAATTGAATTAAAATTTTAAAAGAAGGATAATTAAGATACGAGTAATACTTTTCTTGCACATATATATGATTTATTTTAAACTAATTAAGGCCCTGTTTACCAGAGCTTATCTGTAGATCAGTTCAGTTCAGTGAAAATGCAATTTAATGAAATTCAGGTTAATTCAGTCATGCTGATTCCATTTTTCAATACATCAATTTTCACTTCAGTTCAGTTCAGTTCAATTCAGTTCAGTTCAGTTCAGTTCAATTCAGTTCAGTTCAGTTCAGTACATCAAGAAATAAGCTCTAGTAAACAGGGCCTAAATGGTGATTATAAAAAAAACTATTTCATACATATTAAGTTAAGAAATTAAATGTTAAACATGTAAAAAATTAAACATAATTAGCTATGCAAATAATTTTTCATATAAATAAATAGTTATTTTTTTGAAAATTCATTAATTTAATATTTTTTTAATATTTAAATGTATTACATGCTATTTTTTAATATTTCCTAAAAATGTTTGATAGTAAAAAATAATTTGACGATATTTCATAAATATAAAAATCTACGTGGCATCCTTGGATTTGACGTGTGAATTAAATTTTAGGATGAAATTTGACTTGAAATGAAATAAAAGGTTATAAAATATATATTTCATTTTTAATAAGAATGTTTTTAGACTTAGTTAAAAATAACCATAATGAGGTTGGGATTGTTATGGGAAAAATAGATATGTATTCAGTATAATTTATTATTTATAAAAATTCATCCCATGCTACTTTTGTCCGTTAGCGTAATTTTTAGAAGCTTTTTTCATGAAATGGCTTAATTTGACATCCAAGAGATTTATTTTACATTAATTTGTTTTGAATTATCAATTAAAATTTACACTAGAGTTGACCTTCCATATTTTATAGAATAATTTCTTATTTAACTACTCTGGATTTTATTATATTGTACATTTAATTGATTGTGTCACATTTTTATTGACCAGAATTACGAATTCGGTCTAATTTCATGAGTTCAGTATTTAAGATTTCTTTTAATACATTTTTATGATTTACAAAGTATTTGAAGGTGAATTATATTGAAAACATTCCAACTAACAGTGTCCTTCCATAGTAGTAAATCTCGAAAATTACAATCGCTCATATGAAACTTAGGAGTATATATCTTATAAATTGTTATCTATTTAAATATTAATGTAAAATAGCATATGGACCGATCCACACTTTAATTTTTATTTATTGAGATATAATCTAATACGTTTGGATGTATTTTACTTCCATTTTTGTCTTACCAATTGTGCATGTCTAACAACGTGTTTTCCAATTTTGTAGAAGTCATTCTAATGGATAACTACGAGGAAATGAACTGGCATCATGTCTGTAAAGTAACATTCAACGAAGAAAGCACGTACGATAAATTGGTGAGTTCTGATTTTTCTATTTATAAATAATTTTATATTAAATTTTTTTTATTATATAACTTAAGATAGATTAATTATAAAAGAACAAGGACAAATCTTAAAAGATACATCTATAACGTCTACTAAATAACTTATAGATTATAAAATATTTGTATTGTACACATTATTACTATGTTTATTTTTAATCCAGTTCTATTTAGTAAAAGTTTGTAGACTTCTTTTTTTGAGCAAAACTGATTTCATTTCAAGTTACTCGAAAATGTTCATTAGCGTTTAATAAATAAGGCGGGGGAAGTCCCACACAATACTCTACAATATACTTAAGAAACTAGCTAAATGAGCTAATTCACGGTTTGCGAGCTAAGTTCCATTCGAATTTCACCCATAGTGACTCTATGATAGACAAACAGTGGTCCAGTATCTCCAAGATTCCCCTCACCATATGTATTAGTTTTACAGAGTCTCCTACCATCATAGTATCATGATCATCCAATTCTTCCGGTAGCTCTAGAGCTTGTTCCATTGTCATTGCCTCGACTACAGACGATATCAAATGTTGTCAAATCTACGACCAATACCTCTCACAAATCACCCGTATTTGTCTAGTAAGCAAACACCGACCACAAGAAAACCTTTTGTATGTGGTGGTGGTCGTAACATGTGGTTCGACTACAAAGCTTTCAAAACTCGCTCAGGCCACGTGTTTGCTTTCGCAAACTGGATCAGATGTGGCACCATCTCGGCTGCCGACACACTCCGGTCTAGCATCTGATCTTCAAATACCTTTCGGTTTCTTTGGAACCAAATACAATCACAAACCATGATGATCAACTCCCTCTTTGTTATCTCTGTATCAGTCGGAAGCTGTATAAACCACTAATCACCCTTGTTCTTGTAATTGGCCTCTCCAAGAAACCCAACACTCTCCTTACAACAGTTGCATACAGACATTCGAAAAAACAAATGGTTGTCACTTCCGTATTCCAAATCACAAGTTGAGCACTTTTCTTCAACCGTCATAGTTCTTTTCATTAGGTTCTCAATCGCAACTAGCGAATTCACACAGAATCATGTGCATAATATTTTGCCTGATGCTGAATCCTTAACTTTTATGAATTCAACCAGAAACTCATGTCCATCCCCATCGCTCCACCCTGGAGATGTAATTCATGATAGAGTGAGGGTTCTCTATAATTACATGATATGCAAACTTCACAGAGAAATTTCCCACTGCTTTAAATTGCCAAACCTGTAGATATGGCCCATGTTGTCCTCGCAGTTGCATGGCCGATATCTGCTCTACCTCCTATGTTGGAACAACATTCTGAACCATCGCCTTATTCCACTGGTATGTATTCGTGTTAAACATATTAGTTACCGTTAACAGTTCTTCCAGAGCCAAGTTAGAGTGATGCGGGGGTGCTGGAGAGCTAAGAGATGACCTGAGCGCCACTCGACAGGGTCTTGATATAGAAGGGCTTTTTTGGTTTCTCAAAGGCTCGACATAAGAAGAGCGAACATCGCAATAGACTCGACTACCCTTGTGCCAATCATTAAATTAAAAACCCTTATTCTTCCCATTGGGAGATTAAGGGTATTGTGTTTGATATTAGCCACATTCTCAACTCATTTACCGAGTGTAGTTTCATCAAAGTCAGACGTGCATCTTTACATGAAGAACACGATATGGCTTCTAGTCTTGGTAGGAACCTATGTAACCATGTACTTTTTAAGTTAATCACATAAGTTGGTTTTCAAAGAATATGTTTTAACTTAAAACCTAGGCCACCTATCTGTGACCAATGGTGAAATCTATTAATCTGAGATAAGAGGCGCCTTACCTGGGCTTGGTTTGGAATCTATCTCATTGAGCCCGAGGTAACCTATCCATGGCCAATGGAAAAACCTATCAATCTGAGACCCGTGACGTCTAACCAGGCCCCGGGTTAGATCTAATAAGGGACCCGAGTTAGAATCTATCTAATCGGGCCCAAGGCCACCTATATGAGGCCAGGGGCGAAACTTATGAATCCAAGACCCGAGGTTCTTTACCGGGGCCAGGGTCGGAATCTATCTAATCGAGCCCGAGGCCACCTATCTGAGACCAAGGGAGAAATCTATGAATCTAATACCCATGCCGCCATTCCGGGGCCAGGGTCGAAATCTATGTAATGGATCCCGAGGCTACCTTTCCAAGGTCAGGGGAAAAACCTATTAATCTGAGACCCGGGGCGCCTTACAGAGGCCCGAGCCAGAATCTATCTATTAGACCTTAAGGCCACCAATTCGAGTCTAAGGGCAAAACCTATTAATCTAAGACCCGGGGCGCCTTACCGGAGCCCCAGTCAAAATCTATCTAATCAAGCCCAGGCCACTTATCTGAGGCCAAGGGCAAAACCTATGAATCTTATACCCGAGGTGCCTTACCGGGCCCTGGGTCGGAATCTATCTAATTGAGCCCGAGGGCACCAATCCGAGATCGAGGGAAAAATCTATGAATCTAAGACCCGGGGGGCCTTATCGGGAAGACCCCGGGCGTGTCTCTAGGCCCAGGTCAGAATCTATATAATCGAGCCCGAGGCTACCTATCTGAGGCCAAGCGAGAAACCTATGAATTTGAGACCCAAGGCGCCTTATCGGTGCCCAAGTTAGAATCTATCTAATCAAACTTGAGGCCACCTATCTGGTGCCGAGGGTGAAATCAATAAATCTGTAACTCGGGGCACCTTACTGGAACCTGGGTTAGAATCTATTTAATCGAGTTGGAGGCCAATTATCTGAGACCCATGACGCCTCACCGGGACTCGGATTGGAATCTATATAATCCAACCCGAGGCCACCTATCTGAGGCCATGGGAGAAATCTATAATCTGAGACCCATAACGCCTTACCGGGCCCGGGTTAGAATCTATTAATCGAGTTCAAGGCCAAATATCCGAGGTTGAGGGTGAAATATATTAATCTGAGACTCGGGGCACTTTTATTGGGGCCTTGGTCAGAATGTATCTAATCGTGCCCGAGACCTACTATCCGAGGTCGAGGGAGAAATCTATTAATCTGAAACTCGAGGCGCCTTACCGAGGCTCGGGTTATAATCTATAATCAAGATCGAGAAAACTATCTGAGGCCGAGGGCGAAATATATGAATCTGAGACCTGGGTGCCTTATCGGGGCCCGAGTCAGAATCTATCTAATCAGGCCCTGGTCGAAATCTATCCCATCATCCAATTCTTTAGGCATATCCATGCCAAAGGGTCTGGGCATATCCATGCCGAAACTCGAATTATTGAAAACACTTCCTAAATTTTCTAGAAATATTCTCAAATAAAATGATCGCCCATTGTCATGTGCCGTCTCCTCTTTGTCTGCTTCTTTGAAAAGCAACATGTCATCTGTAAAGAACATGTGAGATAGCCCTGGTCCATGTGACGATGCCCTAGGATGAAGGTTGATTGAGAGTCTTATTTAATCTTTGGGATGATCGATTTCAACCCGCTTGCATCTACCTTCGATGATTTCCCCTGGCGGTGTTACCAAGCGTTACAGACACGTCTCTGTCCTCGGAAAAGTGCCCCGGCCTCCGCTCTACCATCTTTTAAAAGGGGATGGATTTGGAGCAACGGTCAAGGATATAGTGTAGTGATTTTCTACTCGGTCCTCCAACGGTGCACTCCACCTCACTTGACATAAATTCTCACCATGCCAAATGTCTCCGAAGAATAAACAAAGTACCGATGACTTCTCATCAACGAGTTGCATCTCATAAGGTACGCCATTGAGTGTATGATGGGTTTACAAATGTCCAACTCTACACAGATCCTCAAAAAATCATTGATGACCGCCCATCAATGTTAGTCTCCATGGTGATGAACCTCCCGATCGAGTTTTAAATTGTGTTTGCCACGACCAAGTTCAGTTCTCCCTTGGTACGCCCTGAACATGTACCTAAAGCATCGCGGCGTTGAAATCATAAAATTTTGAAAAACAAATCCATAGTTGCAAACCAAAAACCCTAGCCCAGCCTTAGGATTCGGGAACTCGAATTATTAGATATTTTTACCTAGAGTTTTGCAACTCCAACCCTCAAACGCAAACTTAAACCCTTGAGACCACAGTATGGATCTTCTCATGAGGAATTTTCGTGGTGCGATCGACTTGCCCACGATAATTAATTTCATGTTCTCCTCTTGATCCTCCAGCGCCTCCAGTTCGTCCTCCTCCATCGGCGTTAGCGAAAGCTTCACAATCTTCTCCATCGCCACCAAATTCTCCATGCCTTGCTTCTCGATTCGGTTCGTGTGTTGATCGGTCAAAAACCTTGTTTCACCGTAAATCTCCTTCATATCCTAGAGAGAGGGGTATTGTTGACATTTATTTAATTTTGTTCAATTTGCAACTTTTACTTTGTTTAATTTTTCTCCATTTACTATTACAATGATTTATATGTTTAGCCTTATTGTGGTTGGTATAAAATTAGTTGATGTACATTTCTCTTTGATGTATTTGCAACATTTACCTTCATTTAATTAATATTTTTCAACTCAGTGATCCAAAAATTAGACGATCTGAATAATTATTGTAATATTGAGTTAAACATGCACATGTAATTATTCAACACCTAACCACTATAACTTATGGGGGTTGCTCTATGCAGGTCCATTTTTCTCTTGCAGGTCCGTATTTTTACCAAAATACCCCTAATATTGTTAAGGAAAAAAATGGGCTTGAAATCATAGGGTTCCATCAGGGGGCATTATGGTAAAAATAGGGGGTTGCTCCATGCAGGTCCATTTTTCTCTTGCAGGTCCATATTTTTACCATAATACCCCTAACATTGTTAAGGCAAAAAATGGGCTTGAAATCATAGGGTTCCATCAATGGGCATTATGGTAAAAATACGGACCTGCAAGAGAAAAATGGACCTGCATGGAGAAATTGCTTAACTTATCCCTCATCCTTCATGTATTTTTTCAGAATGTTATAATATATCTTTAAATGTTGATATTCATCAAAACCAATATTTTCTTCTTGAGCCTCTAAACTAGATTCCATGTGATTAGTTTCACATCTTATAATATAGTGTATTAATTTGTGGATTGTAAATCCAAAATATCCATGGGACTAATTTATTACACATGCATATCTTCTCTATAACATGGCGTTTCTTTTGATATTGATGTAAGTAATGATGTGTTCTTATTTTGTTACATCTTTTGACATATTTTACACAGAAATTGCCGCTAGTCCCTACAACAAATGCAGTGGATAAGTTCAAAGATGGAGTAATTCTAAGAGATGTCTATGGAAATAATTGGCCTGTCAAAGTTGAAGTCATTGGCACTGCCATGTTATTTCTTGATGGTTGGAGATCATTTTCAAAACATAACTACTTGGAAACTGGCGATGTGATACTTTTTAGAAATATTGGAGCTCCTATATTTGATGTGAGGATATTTGGAAGTGACCATTCCAAAAAGAAAGGAATAGGTCGTCTGATATACATGGGAACAACTCAAAAATCAGCTGGAGTTGGGGAAGATGATAAGTATGACTTCAAACCCGATAATCGTTCTAAATGTAAGTTAACTCTCCTATATATCAATATGACTTTCTGAAGTTATAATACTAACCAATTTTTTTAAAAAAATTACATATAAGAAATTTAATTTATGTGGTTACAAATATAATTTTGAATGTTTTTATTATAAATATAAAAGTGTATAATTCAATTAAATCTTCATAAAGCTCATGAAAATGGATACATGTAAAAACTAGTGCAAATATTTGTGTGGGTATGTAACATATATTCTAAACATGTTGATTATAAATTACGTTAGAGGAATTTAAGTTATATTATCACGATCATATTTTCCTAAACATGTAAGTCAATCATACAAACACATTTTGGCTAGTAATAAATTAAATTTTGCATTTCAAATTAAATTCATAATGTGATTCAATATTCATACACTCTTTTTACTTACATTTCTTGATTCAGCTTACTTGAGAAGAGGGGAGGAAGTAAACATCTATGGTCATGCCCTGAGTAATACAGGAAAAACTGTAGATCCCTTGGGCCGAAGACTTTTTAAACATCACCCCGATCAAAAGCCTGACAATCCTTTTTTTGTCACGTGCTTGAGGGAGGAGAGGAAGAGTGCACTGGTAGGGTTTTTTTCATGTTTTTTTCATATTTAATACTATATGTTATCTATAGTGGGAATAAATGATGACTTAACGTTGAATTTCATCCAATATAATGTTGCAATCATCATTTTTATATATAAAAATGTTTTTAATATCAGATATTCTGTTAGAAAATCTATTATCATGCATAGCTTATTTTTACTTTCTAACTTTTGCAGCTTGTCCCTATAAGAATTATAAATGAGTACAAGTTGAATCTTCCGGAATATATAAATTTGAAAGATGATGAAGGAAGGAAATGGAAGGCTCGTCTTGCTACGTGGAAAGATGGCCGCCAAATGTATGGAGGTGGGAGTTTTCGTAGTCTTTGTCAAATTAATTTGATAAAACCTGAAGACATTTTGGTCTGCGAGCTCTTGACAAGTGCGAAGAAAGGTCTACACACAATTAGAGTGCATGTGTTCCAACCAAGGAGATCTGGTTAAATTCCTTTACAAGACTTTTTTTGCCGCAAGTTTCATTCTATTTACAAAAATTAAACTTTGAATAGATCTCTTTCTTGTTTTTTTATTGAATTATCTGCACATGTGACTTTTATCTTTCAAAAATTCTTGATTAGATACCTTGGTCAAATCATAAGACATGATTTATTTGATTGGGTGGATGCCTTAATGTTACGATTATTATTATAATACAATTGAGTGATTCCCTAACTCTTATATTCTACACTCTATAAGTTTTCACTTGTGCGCACACAAAATGCACGACGGTTCCGTCGTACCTAACGCAGTGGTTTTCATGTCCGCCATGCCTAGCTGATTGGGTGGACGCCTTAATGTTACGATTATTATTATAATACAATTGAGTGATTCTCTAACTCTTATATTCTACACTCTATAAGTTTTCACTTGTGCGCACACAAAATGCACGACGGTTCCGTCGTACCAAACACATTGGTTTTCATGTCCGTCGTGCCTAGCTGATTGGGTAGACGCCTTAATGTTACGATTATTATTATAATACAATTAAGTGATTACCTAACTCTTATATTCTACACTCTATAAATTTTCACTTGTGCATACACAAAATGTGTCAGAGCAAGGATTTACCCTATTAGTAATCTTCTTTCCGGTCACTTCTCCGGTCACCTGCACAAAGTGACAGGGGTTAGTCGGGGCGGCGTTGTGCCGTTACCCGCTTCGACGCCCTAATTAGTGTGGGACTAGTACAGAACTATTCAGTATTGAGATGATCAGAGAAGTGAACTTACCCTCTCTGCTGCAATGTAAGGCTTATATACTAAGTGGGTCTGGGCCTATTAGTCGTTGTTGAGCCCATCGACACGGCCCTATATGGCGATGCCGTGGTATCGGACGAGCTTGCTCATGCGGGATGATCGCTACAGGATAATCCCTGACATGTCCCCTGGTCTAGGTTCGGGAAGTCAGGGACCGAGCGTTTGACTAAGGATGGGCAGGCGAACAGTCTGCCACCCGCTTGCTTCCATCGTTATTTCTGCCAAGTGGGCAGTTAATTTTCGCGGCTTCCGAGGCCATCGTCTCGCCTTTATTATTCCGCGGCCTAGGTTCCTCTTCCCCTCACGCATTGAAATACAAAAACTCCAGGGGGTTCCTCGTTCATTGTTCTCGCCCTTTGCTTGCTTTCACGCTGCAGGTCTTTTCTGCTGCTGTCGAGACTTATTAATCAGGTACCTCCGCCGGTTTTCTCTCATTTTCCCTTCTTATTTTTAATCCAATGACACAAATTCCTATCGAGTCTTTATACTGCGAATTGGGGGATCGCCAATTCTTGTATTTGAGGGCTGTAGTGCAGGCGATGGGGGGTTATACCCCGGAGCAGATTGAGGGGTTGGTCGTAAGGCCTTCGCCGGATCAGACGCTCTTGATGCGCCGGCCGGCATGACTGGCATGTATGCCGAGCACATCGCCGATTGCGGGTTACGGTTCCCCTTGACCACTTTCTTCCAAAACATTGTGCACTATTTCAGCCTCTCCTTCTTAGATCTGACCCCCAACACCGTCCGAACTCTGATCAGATTTGAGGTCTTGTGCTTTCTCCGGAAGGTGACCCCTGAGCCCGACTTGTCCACTATTTTACTACCCCAACCGTGAACCTCCAAGATGGTATCTTCTGAAGCCCCGATCTGGAGGCTATAAACCTGTTGCAGGGCTCCCTGGCTGGAGGCAGGCCTTTATCTATGTGGATAACACCGTCATCTACGGGACCTACAAGGTTCCGAGTAACGCGGTGGTCCTTGCCCTAGGGTTGCGAGGCAGCAACTTCACGAAAACGGGCAAGGAGGCCATAGCGAAGTACACAGTCAAACTGGAGAGAGAGAAAAGGTTTGTCGAGCTCCGTGCGGAGGATATGTTGAGGGCTGCTGGGATGCCCTTCCTGTCGGCCAACTCTGATGGTATACCTCTTGGGCATGCCGGAGTTGCCTCATACCTTCTTTTTATAAAGGTTTCTTGTTTCTTAGTCTCGTTTATCTTTCTCGCAGCCATGAGCCTTCTGGATTTGTTCAAAGATCTCAAGGACATTCCCCCCGTGCCCAAGAGGGAACCCGGGGAGACAAGCAAGATGATGGAGTCAGATGGGGACACTGTGTCCACGGGCCCGGGGGCGCGTACCAAGAGCCGGACTCAGCTTGAGAGGGAAGGGCCCCATGACCATTCTGAGGACTCGGTTGAAGAGGTGGAGCGCCCATCCAAAGAAGCACAAAGCCACTAGCTCCCGCTCTCGTGAGACCGTTCAGGATACTCAGCCGCCGCCTAGTCCTAACCACGATGAGATGGCCAACATGTTCTTTGGCGACAATGGTAGCTCGTTCCCTGGTGTCTCGGAGTTCCTGACTACAACTTTTGAGCCCCTTGGCTCCCCTCCGTCTCGGGCCGCGTTCCTGGATAACACTATGCCTCCTTCTCACATGGAAGCCTGGGGCCGCAATCTGGTTGCCAATTTTTCTGGTTCAACTTCTTTGGATGACCGCCAGGTTTCTACCGCCGTGGAGGTAACCAAAGATTCCCTTTTTTTCCTTTTCGCATATCATTCCTATTTTATTCTCAGGTCCCTTAACCTGCTTTCGGATGGTAGGTCTTATACACCACCCTGGCGGTCAGATCTGAGATCCAGAAGCTGAAGGCTAGCAACGCCCAGGCCGCGAGGGAGGTGGCTGCCAAGAAAGGTGAACTTGCCGAGGTCCGCACCGAACTAGGCTAGAAGAATGACGAGTTAGTCTGGCTTTCCCAAGTGTTTGTTGATTCTGCTAGGTTGGAGTACCTGGAGCTGGAGGTGGGGAAACTGGGTGCCCAGGTTGTCGGTCTTGAGGAGGATCTTGCGAAGGAGAGGGCCCTGGTAGCTTATAAGGTCTTGAAGCTCCAGGAAGTGGATGTCAAGCTGGCTCACGCAGATGTAGAAAAGGGGAGGATCTTGACTCGCGGTCTCACTCACGTTCATCGTCAGATCACCACTAGTCGCGAGGCGGAGCTTCTGTTTGTGAGGACTATGAAGGAGGCAATCAAGTTGCGGGTTCAGCATGAGAATGACCATGAACTCTGTGTGGCTCTACATGGTCAATTTGAGGAGTTCTCCAAACATTCCTTTGATGGGTGTTTCAGTATCTTCTATCCTGGAATGAGCGCGGATGATCTTGAGACCTGGGTCGCTCCTCAACCTGCATCTATTCCTAGCACCAGCCAGACAACCATCCAGAATGCGGGGGGTCGGGGCAACCATGACCGCCGCTTCTGTGCTTGTGGCCATGTTGGTTCTCCTATCCAGCGCACCCTGATTAGCGTTTTTTGTTGTTCTTTCCTTACAATCTTTCCAGGCCTTAATGGCCTGTAACTCTTGAATATTCCTTGGGCTCATTGCCCTTATTTTGTTTATGCCCGTTTCTGTTAGCGTGGCCTTTTGCAATTTGATATTTTCTATCTTTTTCATAACAATGTGGATTATGCATGCCCCCCAGCCGAGATGCTCCAAGAGGGCATCTCGTGCTGGAAAGGTCTAATTATGGACTTCAACCTGTCTCGCTTGAACAGGTTGAATTGCGCTCAACTGCGTCTTTTGGGAACATGATTGATCAGATCGCGTTCCTCTCCCCATAAGTGGTGATTGATGAAGTCGCCTACATGCCGGAGGTTACATAACATGTTTGGTGGCTAAGGTTGAGCTAAATCATCATTGCTTCATTCCTTAGCTAAATCATCATTACGGGCAGGGGAGAATACAACTTTCCTCCTCCTTGCCTCGTATTTTAGTCTGGTTTGAGCAAGGCAGGATGAAACTTCCCGCTCTTTTGCCTCGTATTTTAGCCTAGTTTGAGCAAGGCAGGATGAAACTTCCCGCTCTTTTACCTCGTATTTTATCCTAGTTTGAGCAAAGCAAGATGAAATGTCCCGCTCTTTTGCCTCGTATTTTAGCCTATTTTGAGCAAGGTAGGATGAAATTTCCCGCTCTTTTGCCTCGTATTTTAGCCTAATTTGAGTAAGGCAAGATGAAATTTCCCGCTCTTTTGCCTCGTGTTTTAACCTTGGTGGTGAAAGTTTTGACCTTGCTAGTTATGATAAATGGTTTCCAGCCCTCCAAGAGCTCCGAGCCCTTGGAGGCGTGTTCAATCCATGACAACATTAAAGATCTAACATTTACTCAACACACAATATAACACACACAACTGGAATTATCAAATACAAGAACTTGCACGTTAAACACAAATAGTTCAAACAAGACGGGGGGCCACGGGGAGACCATACCCTTACAGGGTCTAACATTTGCTATGACAATGTTTTATCAAAAGACTTGGCCTATTTATAATGCCCCGGGGTTATAGCCCACGGCTGCGTAAAGCTCGTCAAAATATGATTAGGGGGTACGGTACCTTTTAACCGTAATATCTGCGCAGGTTGCAGATGTTCCAAGTGCGGAGTACAAGTTCCCCGTTCAAGTACTCCAACCTGTTAGCGCCTCCTTTCAATACCTCATTGACCTTGTATGGACTTTCCCAGGTGGCGTCCAGCTTACGTTGCCCTTGCACCCGGCTGGCCTCGTTTGGCCTCATGGCCAGGTCTCCTACCTTCATGTTTCGGATCCTGACTCGAGAATTGTACCTCTGCTCTAGTTAGGACATATAGGTGCCCTCCTTGAGCTGGGCCTTTTCCCGGGCTATCTCTAGCTCTTCCAGTTCAGCCAATCTCAATTCCTCCGCTGGCATCCCGTCATCACGTTCCAAAACCTGGATAGAATGTGTTGTATTTGTGTGTTTTGATGCATAATATGGTTAGGAACAATTTCCTAGTTATAGAAATGTGTTGAATCTGGCTAGAAACATGGTTGAAATGCTAACATTTCCTCTATTGTTGAGTAGTAGATTTAAGCAATTTCTCCATGCAGGTCCATTTTTCTCTTGCAGGTCCATATTTTTACCATAATGCCCCTGATGGAACCCTATGATTTCAAGCCCATTTTGTGTCTTAACAATATTAGGGGTATTATGGTAAAAATACAGACCTATAAGAGAAAAATGAACCTGCATGGAGCAACCCCCTAGATTTATGAGTTAATTACATTATGCTATCATTTGTGTTTGGTCTTGAATCCATTCACTAGTGTTATGTCTATGTTAATTTTTCTATCGAATATCATGGGTAATGTTTATTGAGTCTCCGATTGGTAATGCCATCGATGAATTGGTTTAAATGCTATCATTTAGGTCATTTGTCGAGATTGAGAAACATGTCTCTACGATTGGAGGTATTTTCTTATGATAAACAATCATCATTCTCAAAGCAACACGTTATATTTTGAGGAAGAACCCGTGGTAGAAAGTTGAAGTCACATGCACCCGAGACTTGCATTCTCAATAGTTAGTCTTTAGTTAGATAATTGCATGATAATTTAGGTTTCCATTTGTTTTGCATCGTTGTGTTTCTTATAAAACCAACTCAAAACCCCCTTGTTTACCTTGCTTTCTATATAATACATAATTGTGTTTATAATCTATGCTAAAACACTACAACAAGCTCCTTCTCCTTGTGGTTCGACCCCTACTTCCCACTATCTACTCTATAGTAGTTAGAAATTGTAGGTGAATATAAATGTGTTTTGATTGAGTATGATTCCCATTTACGACGTGGGAAAAATGCTTGTCAGGAAGCTGTTAGCCGAGCTATTGGCAACCAAGCAAAAAGCCTCGAAGGAGCCAATGGAATACTATAGAAGGTACATGGACGACAGTATGCAGGTGTCGGATAGGAAACAACAGGAGAAGGCAGTCATCAGTGGATTCACTAATGGCCTGAAAGATGAAGTGTTTTCCCAGAAGCTGATGGAGAACATTCCCAGTACTTTCCATGCGCTCCAGATTGCTGTATAGCTATACTGCGCAGTCAATGATGCAACCCGGAAGATGAAGAAAGATAATGATGGCCTTCTCTTGGGAAAAGACGATAAGAAGAAAGCATCGGAAACAGGGAAGAGGGACTCGGGAGCCATGGTGACTGGGAAATCTAGAGTGGAGATTTACGTGCCTTTGATCAAGCCTCGCTCGAAGATATTGGCGGTATACAGGAACTTATTCAGAGACCCACCACTGATTGAAGGAATCCCGTCAAAGGAGAATGCAGAAAAGTGGTGCGCCTACCATAAATCTCATAGGCATACCACGGATGGCTGCCGCACCTTGAGGAACGAGATAGAGAAATTGATAGAAAAGGAAGTCGCGAGACTGTATTGCTCTAGAAGCCAGGAAGGAACGACAACAACAACACTTCGGAAAGAAGAAATGGAGAGGGGCGAATCAGTATGGCGCTAACCAGTATCCGAACCAGGCTCGGATACAAGGAGAGGAGTAAGCTTATGGAAACAATGGAAACCAAGCTCTAAACTAGATTGTAGCTGTAGCTCAGGCCCCAGAGCACATCCCAAATAGAATGATAATTATCATTAGTCGGATGGTGGGAGACAGTTGCCAATCGGTGGCGGCCTTGAAAGCCCGGACCCGGTACGTGCTGCCAGGAGAAGAGCCAGGTAAACGCTTCCGACCCAGTGAAACCATCACCTTTTCAGAGGAGGATGTAGTGTATGCACAAGCCTTGCACTCAGATCCGATGGTAGTAACGGCAGAGATAGAAGGCTTTGCTATAAAGTGGGTTTTTATAGATGACGACAACAGTGTGGAGATCATGTTCGCAACTTGCTTCAACCAGCTAGGAATAAGAAGGAAGAATCTAAGATCGACGATGTCACCATTATCAGGATTCACTAGAAAGGCCGAGATGCCCCTTGGCGTAATTACCCTCAGGGTGACTATGGTGGATGACAGGGATAGGAGCCGTCGAACATTGGCGCTATGCAACTTTGCATTAATAGATTCTCCATCTCCATACAACGCCATCCTTGGCAGGCCATGGTTTACACAAGCTAGAGTGGTAAACTTCTCTTACCTATTGACGATGAAATTTCCGACGGAGCAAGGGGTAGCGTCTGTCCGAGGAAGCCAGACCACGGCAAGAAGCTGCATGCTGACGGCTTTCCTAGACACGATAAGGGTCGTAGGGGCAGTCTATCAAGGATCTGGAAGCAAATAAAAGGCAAAGGTAAAAGGTTCACCTTTAGAAAAGGGGAAGGCAAAGGAAGGGAAGTATCAGGAGATACCAGAAAAAAAGGAATTGACTGACACCTCGGATGCGGATGAGGAGAACTCAGAAAAGGTACCATCAGGCAGGAGCGTAGAGGTAATCATGGAAACAAACTGAATCAGGTAAGTCCCTCTTAAGACTCATGAATTATGAGAAGGAAGGAAGGAAAATTTGGTGTGGATACACTGATGCCGGAAGCGTGGATACGCCTATTGGTAGGTGGTGAGGATACGTCAAAAATGCTTTGCAGGAAAAGAAAGGGTTTGGATACGCCCTAGGAGGACAAATTACTGAGTACTGGATAATATTTTGTAATAGGAAGCCGGGACCTTGGGGTCGCTCCCACGATGGTGCCCCACAAAAGAAAGATATTTTATAAAGGAAATCGGTTTGATTATATCAAGGGTTAAAAGATTTCAAATCCTCGGATGGAAGACCTCATCAGAAGAGGACCATCCGATGAACGCATAGAAGAAAGTTAAATTTTTAAGAGTTAAAAGATTTCAAACCATCGGATGGATGCCCTTATCAGAAAAGGACCATCCGATGAACGCATAGAAGAAAGTTAAAGGTTTTGAGAGTTAAAAGATTTCAAACCCTCAGATGGATTTCCTTATCAGAAAAGGACCATCCGATGAACGCATAGAAGAAAGTTAAGAGTTTTAAGAGTTAAAAGATTTCAAACCCTCGGATGGATGCCCTCATCAGAAGAGGACCATCCGATGAAACATATATAAGAAAGTTAAAAGTTTTAAGAAGTTAAAAGATTCCAAACCCTCGGATGGATGCCTTCATCAGAAGAGGACCATCCGATATATAAAAAAAAGGAGAAGGAAGAAAAGTAAGGAAAACTTGAAGAGATAACGCTCTAGGGCACCAGGTTTATAAAAGCTCTTATGGAATTGAAGTCTGAACCCCCCAGTACTCCACACTCGCATTTGCTTATAGACCAAGGTGGTATGGTGGTTGTTTGACTCGATCACAACTTCCTTCATGAATTCCATGAACTCAGGAGATCAGACAAGCTCTTCCGACAGGGCAACGCTGGAACCATCTCTCCAAGGTTGTAACTCCCGCTCAAGCTCGGACAGATGAGACTCCAGCTCGGCCGAATGGAGTTTTCTTTGTTCCAGCTCTTGAGCCAAAGTAGAAGACCGATGTTTTTCCTCGGCCAGGAGAGCAGATAGATGACGCTGGTAGGTAGATTCAAGGAAATCTGAGAGATAAGCCGATCTGAGTATTTCAGAGCAAAACTCGGATACCTGAAGCATTGAGGATTAGGTATTGGCTGATAAATGTATAGAAAATTAAACACAAGGAAGAAAGGAAAATTACTGAAGGATTGGAATGAGGAATCTGTAGTTGTGTGTCCCCCGGAGGGGAAGGGGATTAGTGGATTAAAGTATCAGTCCGAGGTCTTTTTCGATTGCAGCTTAGAGGATCGTTGGCAAGGGCGCCAACCAAGTTCGGGAAAGGAATGGAAACAGGAACCACGGAACCAGGACCTACGAGAGGAGTCTCACCCGGGGGCTCGGGCCATCCAACTATGGCAAGGTGGTAGAGTCGGAAGCCGAGTGATAGGAAGGATTATCTGGGAGAGATCGGAGTACTAAAAGAGAGAGAAAGTAGATTAGACAAAAGAAGGGAACACAAGGAAAAGGGGGCTAAATAAATCATTAGAATAAAAGAAGGAGTTTGAGAGGTAACCTTGCTCAAGTCAGATAGCGCGGTAATGAGAAAAGGAGAAAACTTCAGGAGGGTACACCTCGTAAGGCCAGGAAAACCTCCGTTCTCAGGAATCCAGTATTGAGACAGGTGTACAGGACTATTCAGCAGAGTCTCATGATCCGAGCGTAGCTCATCGGGTAGCCAAGGTACTCGATCCTCGGATGTAACGTTGCGATTCCACCAGGGAGCCAGATAGATTGAATGATTAAAGGCATAATGACCATCTGTAAGCCAGCCCCTCGGATAATCGATAAAGTCCCAAATGAAGTGGGCATCAGGAACGTGAGAGGTGAAACCGAAGATACTAGGGAATCGGCTTGCAGCAACGGAAAGGCTGAAGAAAGACCGAAACAGGTCCACAGATTCGGAGACCCCACATCGACGACAATTGACCAGGAACACCATGATAACTACAAATCCGTTGGGATTAATTTGAGCAGGAGAAATCTCGTAATAATGGAGAAGCTCAGAATACAGGGGAGAAAAGGGAAAACTCAGACTGTAATGAAACAAACGTTTGCGAATGCAGGGCCCATTGGTTTGATATTCATCAGAACCTAGAGAGGTAAGCTGGGTATCTCGGACCAGAAGACAGGACATTTTTGAGGCAAATTCATAAAGCTCCGCATCCACCCACTCCGCATAAAGCTGGGTTAGGGGGGCGCTGGAACGTTGGAAACGATCCTCAATGGTTGAATGCGCAAGGATTCATCTGGGATTTCACCAATTCCCGTCCGAAAGTTTGGACGCTGAGAACTGGGGCCTTCACCAAAAGGGACAATTTTAGGTTGAGTCATATCGTTGCAGGAGGATGAAGTGGTGACACTATTAGAGCGGTTTAGAATAAGTGGACAAGAATCTTCAGAAAAAGAGGAAAAATTGGTGGAAAGGTAATCAGCAATGCGAGTGGAATGGAGAAAGGGGAGAATTTATAGTACAGATAAAATAGCAAGGCGGTGGAAGATAAAGGGGCAATGACAAGACGTACCAAGGAAGAAGAAAAAATGATCAAGTCACTCAAAAGAAGGGGAAAATCAGAAACTGCACAGCCTTCATGCGAAAAGTGCGCTAATCAGGGCCCACGCATTAAAAGGGAGGTCACTCCTGAGACAACGAAATGGAAAAGCCCACCAAGGTTCGACTAGGGAGGCTCGTATAGAATGATAAAGGGATCAGGAAAAATTAAGACAAGCATTGCTCCCATCAAAGCCAATGCTCGTCTTGGGGGGCTTGTGATGATACAGAATACAACGTCGTCCAAGAGGAGCATGATGACTCAGCTACTTAAGGAAATTACTAGGAAAATACATAGAGCACGTGAGGAGATCTTAGCAAGATACAGGAGGTACAGTATCACGTGATACAGACGTGAGGAAGAAAGAAATGACGAGTCAGCAGAAGGAAAAAGGGGCTGAACCAGACGCTCTAGGACGCCTATAAAAGGAGGCGACAATCAGCCATTTCAGGTAAGTTCTCTAACTCTTGAATAAAGAGTTTTATCTTTTCTTTCAATACACGAAATCTCATCATCACACCGGAGCTGCTACCCTCGGGTGGCTCCGGGAGCTTGTTTTGCAAGGTTCGGACGAACAGGTTCCAAGCAAGCCTCATCCGAGGCCCAGGAGCTCAGAAAGTCAGGCATAATTAGCGAGCAGTCTGCATACTTCATCGACAATCCACATCCCAAAGCCCTCGGATACATCAACTATCCGAGGCACTGATTACTAGTGCAGATTTACCCCACATCAAATTTAACTAATGATAATTTTATCGAGTCGTCAATGTGTTTTGAAATATCACATTGTTTGTAAACTTATATTTTTCTAAAAATTAATTTTATAAAACTTTCTGAAAATTAATTTTATAGTTTTTTATCACAATAACTGTTGACTGAACCATTGACCTGCAAGAACATATCATCAATGGGTAAATGAACTAAATTGGTATATTTCATCAAAAATTGGAAGTGTTTTGGAAACACTTTATAAAAATGGGCACACAACCTATTATTTCATCAAGAAACGGGGAGGGAACCCCGAATGGCGATGACATTCAACTCTTGCATCAAATTGTGACAATCATGTGACTTCATACCCGCCAACTTAAGTTCCTTGGTCGATACACAAGACCGGATATTGGATGAATACCCCGTCGGAACCTTAACAGACTTCAACGTGTTACAAAAACTTTCTTTCTCTTTCGTTGACATTGTATAACACGCCGGTGGCAGGTAAGTCTTGTCCCCATCATCCACAGGTGCCAAAGAAGGTCTAATGCCGAGGCTCACCAAATCTAGTCGTGACTTCAACCCGTCCTTGGTTTTTCCCGGGGTGTTCAAAAGTGTCCCAACCAACGAGTCACACACATTCTTTTCAATGTGCATGACATCTAGACAGTGTGTTACCTCTAAGTACTTCCAATATGGCAAGTCGAAAAAAATAGATCGTTTCTTCCAACTACTACCACTTGTTTTAACAACTTTTTCCTTCTTACCGTAGACGTGTCCCAACTCTTCCATGTTTCGAAGGATTTCAACCCCAGTTGGAGGGATAGGTTCGGCATCGGTCTCAACCTTCCCATTGAACCATTTTTTGGCAAACCTCCATGGATGATCTTCAGGAAGGAATCGTCGATGACCTAGATACACAGTTTTTCCACCATTTTGAAGTTGACAATGGCTAGTGTTTTTCTCACACACGGGACATGCAAGATGACCTTTCACTGAATAACCTTTTAAATTTCCTAAAGCCGGGAAATCATTTATGGTCCACATCAACATCCCTTTTAACTGAAACTTCTCATCCTCACGACTTCCATCGGTTATCCACACTCCCGAGTTGAACAACGACTTCAAATCTTCAATAAGTGGAGCTAAGTAGACGTCAATGTCATTTCCTGGTTGTTTAGGCCCTGAAATCATCATACAGAGCAACACATATTTCCTTTTCATCATCAACCAAGATGGTAGATTGTAAATAACCAGCATCACAGGCCAAGAACTGTGAGTGCTAGACAAATTCCCAAAAGGATTGAAACCAGGGTATAATTCATCCATATTTTTCCACTGTTCTCCATCCGATGCATGACTAATGATGTCATCACCCCCTCTATCCCTCTCTGCATGCCACGTAAACAGTTTTGCATCATCGGGGTTGGCAAACAACCTTTTCAATCGAGGGACAATTGGAAGATACCACATTACTTTAGCGGGTGTTCTCTTATCGCTAAATGTGCTCTCTTCATCCCCTACTTTCATTGATTCTTTCTCCTTGAGTTTGTAGCGAGACTCCCCACATACTAGACAATTGTCCAACTCTTTCTCCTCCACCGACCTATACAACATACAATCATTAGGGCATGCATGAATCTTCTCCAATTCCATTCCCATTGGACACAAAATCTTTTTCGCGGCATATACTTTCTCGGGCAACAAGTTATCCACCGGAAGCAATTCTTTAACAATAACAAGCAACTCCGTCATCCCTTTATCGGTAATCCCATGTTTCGCCTTCAAATTCATCAACAACAATGTCGCCGCCATTATACAATGCCTAGACCCCTTGTACAATGGTGTTTCTTTATCATGCATCATTGCCGTTAGAACACTAGGCTTATCAACAAATTCCCTAGCAACATCTTCCACCATTTCACCAAGATAAGCATCATATTCCATGTCTTCACTAGCAACCTCACTTTCGGGAATAATTTTGTCAACTACAAATTCACCATGCCAAATCCATACGGTATACGTAGGGTCAAAACCCCTACAAATCAAATGTTCACGTAAAACTATATCATCATCATAATAGGCATTGTTCTTACAATCTTTGCATGGACATCTAACACCCTCAACCTCTTTGCTCTTAGCATCCTCAAACGCAACATTAATAAATTCATCAATCAAACCACAATACTCAAGGGACAATCTATCATTTCTCCTAATAATTTCAACTCGATCCATATCAACAACGTCCAACTATAGGAACCCACTCGCACATTCAACAACAAACTCCTACGCAATAAACGATAAAACACAATGTCAAAATCAATAATTTCACATACAAATCAATGGTAATTTCCATATCTCAAAAAACAATTCAAATTTCATACCTTTTAGAGCAAGCTTATGGTATAAATCCAAATAACCGACTATAGAGCCTGAATCCCTTACAATGGAGTGTGAAATTTGAAACAAAATCCTAGGTTACTTCGATGGATCTTACTCTTGAGTGAGTTTGATTTGGAGGTCAAGGATAAGAAAGGAGCTGAAAATCTAGTGGCCGACCATTTGAGCCGATTGGTGCCCAATGAGGAGTTTGGGACCAAAGCATTGAAGGAGCATCTTCACGAAGAATTCCCCGACGAGCAATTGTTTGCTCTTGGTGTTTCTCTTCCATGGTATGCCAACATCGTGAATTTCCTTGTCACAAGTAAGTGCCCTTCTCATTTCACAAAAGCACAAAAAGATAAGTTAAAGCATGATGCTAGGTTTTATGTGTGGGATGATCCCTATGTATGGAAACATTGTGCCGACCAAGTGATTAGGAGATGCATTCCTAATAATGAAACAAACTCAATCCTTGCTTTTTGCCATTCATATGCATGTGGTGGTCATTTTGGTGCTAGGCGAACCGCTAGAAAAGTGCTAGATTGCGGTTTCTATTGGCCTAGCTTGAATAAAGATGCATACACATTTTGCAAGTCTTGTGATAAATGCCAAAGAGTAGGAAACATCTCTTCTAGGAATGAAATGCCCCAACATTGCCCTCTATATTGTGAACTTTTTGATGTTTGGGGAATTGATTTTATGGGACCTTTCCCTACTTCATTTGGTTTTAAATATATCTTGCTTGCGGTTGACTATGTTTCTAAGTGGGTTGAGGCAATCCCCACTCGTACTGATGATTCTAAAGTGGTTGCAGAGTTCATCAAATCTCACATCTTCTCTAGGTTCGGGGTACCCCGAGCTCTGATCAGTGATCGAGGCACTCACTTTTGCAATAGAACCATTGACGCATTATTGAAGAAATATGGGGTAAATCACAAAACTTCCACCGCCTATCACCCACAAACAAATGGACAAGCCGAAGTTTCCAATAGGGAGATCAAGTCCATCCTTGAGAAAACGGTTAGGCCGACTCGCAAGGATTGGAGTTCTCGGTTGGATGATGGGTTGTGGGCATATAGGACGGCTTATAAGACGCCAATTGGTATGTCTCCATACCGATTAGTCTTTGGAAAGCCGTGTCATTTGCCGGTGGAGTTAGCACACAAAGCCTATTGGGCAATCACAAGGTTCAACTTGAACTTGGACGAGGCCGGGAATGAAAGGAAGCTTCAATTGCAAGAGCTTGAGGAAATCCGGAATGAGTCCTATGAGAACGCGGCCATTTACAAAGAGAAGACGAAGGCATGGCATGACAAGATGATAATTAGGAAAACTTTTGAGGTAGGTCAAAAAGTTCTTCTATTTCAATCACGTCTTCGGTTGTTTCCAGGTAAACTGCGTTCTCGGTGGACTGGACCATTTGTAGTTGTGCAAGTTTTCCCTCATGGTGCGGTGGAGATCCAAAGCGACAAGGATGCCAAAATCATCAAGGTCAACGGCCAAAGGTTGAAACCGTATTACGAGGGTTTCAAATCGGAGATCCTAGAGGACATGTCTCTAGGCAACCCGGCCTACGAGTGATCTTTACCATGGAGGTACATCGTGCCGACGATGTTAAATAAACGAGTTTTGAGCTTTAAAAGCATTTCGTCGAACAATTTCAACATTTGGAACATTACTTTCTTTATATTTATTTGCTATATACATTTCATTAAGCTTGTAATTCGAACATTACGCTAGTTTTTATGTTGTTTTTGTAGAAATAGGTTTGAAGTGGTGCAAAACGACAAACGCCAAGGAGTCATTCCTCGCGGGCCGCGAATTCATCGCGCGGACCGCGACCGAAGGTTTCGCGAATCGCGACCGAGCACGCGCGAGCCGTGACCGTGTCTCGCGGCCCGCGAATTAGGTCTCGCGGTCCGCGAGCAAACTTGGGTTTCCTGGAAATCGCTGCCACAAAAACGCCGAGTTTCGCGGTCCGCGGCTTGATCGCGCAGACCGCGGCACAGTGCTCGCGGACCGCGGTTTCATCGCGCGGTCCGCGAAGGTTTTGCGCGCGGTCCGCGAATTAGACCGCGCGAACCGCGAAAAACAGGGGATTTTCAAAATTCCCTGGAACAAAAATGACACATTTCGCGATCCGCGGCTTGGCCGCGCGGACCGCGATATTGTGCTCGCGGACCGCGGTTTCGTCGCGCGGCCCGCGAAGTTTTAGCGAGCGCGGCACGCGATTTCATCGCGCGCGCCGCGACGGGATTCAGCGCACGCGGTCCGCAAATTCATCCCGCAGACCGCGACGATTTTGCGCACGGCCCGCGACGGATGCCGCGCGACCCGCGATGATCTTGCGCGCGCGGTGTTTGTGCGCGCCGCGAAGGCCTTGAGCGCGCGGTCCGCGATTTCATCGCGCGGACCGCAAAAGAATAGCGCGCGGCTCGCGAAGTAGTTCGCGCGACCCGCGAACAATGCCGAGTTTTCTCGGAATTCCCTGGAACAAAAGGGACCATTTTCGCGGCCCGCGAAGATTGGGCGCGGCCCGCGCAGGACCTTGGCGACCCGCGAAGAAAATCTCGCGATCCGCGAGATTTCGAGCCCTTCTTCTTCCCAAATTCTTCTATCTTTTTCTCCTCCTTCCCAAACTATTCCCACCCGACCCCAAAGCTCCTTTTCCGGCCACCTTCTCCAATCCTCCATTCCGGCGGGTTTTGAACCAATTTCTTCCACCCAAATCAATCCCCCAAGCTTTCCCTCGCAGCGCCGTCGCGACGGTTCCGGCCCCTCGCAGTGAGTATATCCTACACTCTTTCTTACACTATGATTTTCATTGATATATTTAAACATTGAGGGCAATGTTTAGATTAAGTGTGGGGAGAGGTGTAGGACTTTTATTACTGCTTTTGTTGCTGCTTTTGTTGCTGTTTTTTGTTGCTATTTTACTACTGTATTTTCTTAAAAAAAAAAAAAAAAAAAAAAAAAAACATTTTCTCTTCTCTTGTTTAAATATGTAAGCTCTCAAATGTTATGTGCTTAATTATTTAGAGTATACACTTAAATCTTAATCGTTCTTTCTCGAGGACGAGAAAGGTTCAAGTGTGGGGGATTTTGATAGGCCCTCGATATACTCTTATTTTGTAGCATTTGAGAGCTGTTTTAGATAGTATTTTGTATATTTAAATTAGACTTTTGGACCAAATCATTCATAGTGGTTTGAAATTGAAGACGTGCATTTCGATCTTGAATTGCACTTGCGATGGATTTGAGTGATTTGAAGACCTTCTATGACCGTCCTGACCGCGATTGATACATTGAAGAACCGGTCGTAGAAGTGGCGTGAAGGCACACTCTCGCGGGCCGCGAACCCTAGGTCGCGAACCGCGAGGGCGTGTGTTGCTGTTTTGATGATGCCGAGTTTCGCGCGGTCCGCGGAACTCCGGTCGCGAGCCGCGAGGACCAGACGCGCGGTCCGCGAAACTCCGGTCGCGAGCCGCGAGGACCAGCACGAGGACCAGCGCGAGGACCAGACGCGCGATCCGCGAAACATCGGTCGCGGACCTTGGAAACCGGAGACGCGCGGTGCGCGAAACATCGGTTGCGAACCGCGAAGGCCACAGCGCGCGGTCCGCGAAGGATTTCGCGCGACCCGCGAAGGACCTGCAAGTGGCATTTTGTTTTGTTTTATTTTTGTTATTTTGGGAAGTATAAAAGAAACTTATCCTCATTGTTTTGGGGATCGAATTTTACAGAGCCTTAAGCTCTTTTCTTCATTTCTCTCTTTGGATTTTCACTTTGAATTCACCATGTATTATTGTATGAATTATGGTTATGATTATTTAGTTATGGTTGTAGGCTAAAACCCATCTTGGGTATGTGAGATTAAACCTCTTGTTATGGTTTGAGAACATGGTTTATGAAGCTTAGGAATGGTTGATTTGTCATTGAATGATCATAAATTATATGTGTATTTGATTGTTGAAATGGTTAGGAATGATTTCCTAACCATAGATATGTGTTGGATATGTGTTAGACATTGCCTTTCCATGGTTGAAATTGATAATACTGGCCCAGAATCCGGCTGGGCCAGGAAGGTCCGCGGCCCATAACTATCAAAGCAGTATCTTTCCCGCTGGAAGGTACATCCGGATAAGGAAGAGGACATATGATGACAAAGGAAGTGGTCCTGCACCTTATCCCCAAGGCAGGTAGAGCTCGGCTATAAATACTAGTCTCAAACAGTAAACAAGGTATGTGACTTATATCTCTCTATTTGATATTGAGTCTTTCCCGTACGATTTCCCTCGCATTACTACCCCCGTCTCATCACCACGCCGGAGCTTCCTCCCCGGGACGCCTCCCGGGGATTGTTTTGCAGGCCTCATCGCGGGTGTTCCAGCAAGGAGGCGCGGATAGCATCAAGTGCAGGGATACGGACGGTTTTGGTAGCATCAATTGGCACGCCCGGTGGGACCATTCCACCTTCGCACGATGGAGTCGCCAAGGAGAGGGCGCGGGCGCCCGAAGAAGAACGTGGCACCCTCAGGGGGTGGTTCTCTTCCACCCCCGGGGGACGAGGTGACCTTGAGGCAGTTGCAGGAGGAGGCTAGACACCAGCGGGAGCTAGGGGTACCGCAGGACGGCCATGTGGAAACTGCCTCCGACGAAGCTGACTCGGAAAGAGAGTACCAGGAGGAGCAAGAACCAAGGACCGCCGGGGGAGGCAGTCCCCGGACCCAGGGACCTGAAGCCCGGGAGGAGGGGCAATCCCTAGCCGAGGCGGAAGAAGTGGCAGCGTTGGAATTCATGAGAGCCAACAAGGAGTTGTACCGCCAGTGGGTACTCTCTACCCGGGAAAATCGTAGGCGGAGGGAGCCTGAGGGAGACCAGGCAGGACCTCTTCGGGGGTACCAAAGAGAGGTTATCGACCTGGACGGAGTCGTTCAGCCGCCAAGGATACAGGGGCGTGTGAACTCTTCCACCGTCCCACCTTCATTCCCTCCAGGTCTCGGGGTCGGAGGGGGAATGGCTACGGGACAACAATCGGATTTGGTTCCACACGCTCCACCCTATTACCCGCGTTCCAGCTGGGGGGCGGGACAAATTGGATATGGCCTGCCAGCCATGCCGGTGGAGTCGTTGGGTTATCAGGCCCCTGGAACCCGGGGGAACCCGATCCAGTATTCCTTGCCCATGCACGGATCAATGGGGGTGAACTATGGTTACCAAGAGAAATACTATCGGGAGGACGATAGGATGCGGGGCTATCAGGTGGCTCAGCAGGACCCCAACTCTTTGGAGGCTCGACTAGACAAACTAGTGGGAAGAAACGGAGCTAGACCTACCTCCCCTTGGGTACCTCGAGTGCTTGCGTACCCATGGCCGCCGGGCCTTCGGACCCCGGAGGGAATCCCAACATACAATGGAGAGACAGACCCGGAAGAGTTTGTCAGGACGTACCAGAACCTGATGGTGTCACGGGACTTCCCGGAGGAATTAAGATGCAAGTTGGTGGGCTGTTACTTGAGAGGAAACTGTCTTTCATGGTTCGATTCCTTGCCTCGAGAAAGTCTCAGAGATTACTACGATTTCTCTAAGGCCCTGCTGTTCAGATACGCTGGGTTAAAGAAGGAAGGGAAGCAGTTGACCGAGCTTTTGGCTACCCGGCAGAAGGCCGCAGAAGGGTCAATGGAGTACTATCGAAGGTACATGGACGATAGCATGAAGGTTGTCGACAGACAGCAGCAGGAGAAGGCGGTGATTAGCGGGTTTATAAATGGCTTGAGGGATATGGCGTTGTTCCAGAAGTTGATGGAAAATATCCCGGAAACCTTTCACAACTTGCAAATGGCGGTGCAACTATACTGCGCGGTTAACGATGCCACGCGAAAGAGAAAGGAAGAATCTGGGGGATTTCTCCCGGACAAGATAGAAAGAAGGAGAGCGGCAGACCCAAGTAGGAGGGACCCCGCTCCCGCGACAGTAAACCGGGCAAGGGCGGACAGTTTCACCCCGCTCAGCAAATCCCGAACGGAGATTCATGCTATTCACAAGGATCTGTTCCCGGATCCGTTGCCCATCCATGGGACCCCGTCTAGGGAGAATGCGGACAAGTGGTGCGCCTACCACAAGTCTTATGGGCATGCGACAGAGGGGTGTAGGATGCTGAGGAACGAGATAGAAAAACTGATAGAGCGGGGACAGCTGAGAGATTGCGTGGCAGCGGAGGCAAAAAAGGAGAATCCCCGGGACCAACCTCAGGAGCCGCCCCGCAGGAGGTGGAGGCCTAACCCGGGGAGAGGAAACGGGAGAAACCAAGGCAACCAAGGCAACAGGGCCCCGGGGAGGCCTGCCATAGCCGCTGCACCGGTCCAAGCAGTGGAGCCGGCCCCAATACCCAACAGGATGATCAACGTGATCAGTGGAGAAGTGGGAGAAGCATGCCAGTCGGTTTCCGCTATCCGGGCCCGCACCCGGTATGTTCCCCCGGGGGAGATTCAGGGGAAAAGGTTTCGCCCTGATGAGTCTCTCACCTTCTCTGAAGCAGATGCAGCCCCGCCACAGATACCCCATTCTGACCCAATGGTGGTAACGGCGGAGATCGAAGGCTTCTTGGTCAAAAGGGTGTTTGTGGATGATGGAAGCAGCGTGGAGATCATGTTCGCTTCTTGCTTCGATCAGTTGGGAATTGGGAGACAGAACCTGAAACCCCCCTCGTCTCCCTTGTCAGGGTTCACGGGTAAACCCGAAGTTCCACTAGGTGTTATTCCCCTCGCAGTGTGCATGGTGGATGAGAAGGACCGGAGCAAGAGGATTTCGGTGACATGCAACTTCGCGGTTATTGATGCACCCTCACCGTACAACGTAATCATAGGAAGACCATGGCTAACCCAAGCCCGGGCAGCAAGTTGTCCGTATCTGCTGACGATGAAGTTCCCCACCGCGCAAGGTGTGGCGGTCGTGCGGGGTAGCCAAGCAGTCGCAAGAAGTTGTATGATGACGGCGGTCTTGGACGCGAAGAAAGCAGTAGGGGCGGTACACGGAGAAGCTCCCCGCCAAGAGTTGGAGGAGATGCAGGTGGCAGACAAAGGGACGGTCACGGTGGGAAAGGATCTCCCGGAAAAAGTAAAAGGCGCACTGAAGGAACTCTTGGCTAGGTACCAAGGAGTGTTCTCATGGAGCCCGGAGGATATGGTAGGAGTATTGCCGGAATTGGGGGTACACAAGCTGAACATAAGCCCGGCAACTAAACCAATCAGGCAGAAGAAAAGACCTGTAGCCCCGGAAAGAGCGGAATTTATAAAGAGTGAAGTTAAGAAGCTGGAGAGAGCCGGGGTGGTTGAGGAAATTATTTACCCGGAGTGGATAGCTAACCCAGTCCTAGTAAAAAAGCATGATGGAAACTGGCGCATGTGTATCGACTTTACAGACCTGAACAAATGTTGCCCCAAAGACAGCTATCCTCTCCCGAACTTGGACCGACTGGCGAAGGCCATCGCGGGGTATTCGGTGCTGGCCTTCTTTGATGCACATAAAGGCTATCACCAGGTGCAAATGGACGAGGCGGACAAGGCAAAGACTTCTTTTATTACCGATTTCGGGACCTTCTGCTACAAGAAAATGCCCTTCGGGCTGAAGAACGCGGGGGCCACATACCAGAGGATGGTGGACAAACTATTCAAGGACCAAGTGGGAAGAAACATGGAGGTGTATGTCGATGACATGGTGGTCAAAAGCAAGGCTTACGGGGTTTTCCTGAATGACCTGGAGGAGATGTTCGAAAAGCTAGAGCGGAGCAATCTAAAACTGAACCCCTCCAAAAGTACCATTGGAGTGGGTGCGGGGAAGTTCTTGGGGTTCATGGTGTCAAGCCGGGGCATCGATGTCAACCCGGAGAAGGTGGAGGCCATAGCCAAGATGACCTCTCCCAGGTCAGTGAAAGAAGTACAGCGGTTGACAGGGTCTCTCGCGGCTCTCAGTCGATTCCTATCAAAGGGGGCAGATAGGCAGTTGCCTTTCTTCAACATACTCAGGAGGGCCAAGGCGTTTGAGTGGTCCAAGGAATGCGAGAAGGCGTTTCAAAGTCTGAAAGAGCATCTTCAACAGTTGCCAACTTTAAAAAAGCCACTCCCGGGGGAGGAGCTTTTCCTGTACATAGCGGCGTCTCGGGAGGCAGTAAGTGCCGTGCTAATCAAAGAAGAGGAGGGAAGGCAGCACCCAGTCTATTTTGTTAGCCGGGCACTTCGGGGGGCAGAAACCCGGTACACCGAGTTGGAGCAGTTGGTTCTGGCTCTGGTTCATGCTTCAAGAAGGCTTAAACCCTACTTCCAGGGCCACCCCATAGTGGTCCTTACCAATTACCCGCTAAGACAGGTTATGTTCAAGCCGGAGGCATCAGGGAGAATGATGAAATGGGCCATAGAGCTGGGAGAATACGAAATCCGGTATGAGCCAAGGAGGGCGATCAAGGGCCAGGCCCTAGCGGACTTCTTGTTGGAATCAGAAGCAAGGATCAGTGAAGAACAGGAGATGCCTGAATCTCCGGAGAACACAACAAAGGCCGAGACAGACCCGACTTGGAAGTTGTATGTGGATGGATCGGCGCACTCCGGGGGCAGTGGAGCGGGAGTATTGTTGGTCAGCCCGGAAGGGAAGGAGTATCCCTATGCAGTCCAATTCACTTTCAAAACAACCAACAATGAAGCTGAGTACGAAGCCTTGATCGCGGGGTTAAGGTTGGCAAAGGAGATGGAAATCAAAACCCTCACGGCACACAGTGATTCCCAGATTGTGGTGCAGCAAGTAAAAGGAGAGTATGAAGCCCGGGAAAGGAGCCTGCAAAGGTACTTGGAAACGGTAAAACCTCTGATAGCCGGGTTTAAAGCCTTCAACTTGGTTCAAGTTCCCCGGGAGCAGAACAGTAAGGCAGACGTTTTAAGCAAGTTAGCTTCTTCGGAATTAAAACCTGAGCCCGACCAAAAGCTGTACATGGAGGTACTGGGAAGAAGAAGCTACCAGGAGAGCGATCAAGTAATGCTGGTGAACGAGGAAGAGTCCTGGATCACGCCCATGCGGGCGTACCTAGAAGAAGGAACTACCCCGGAGGATAAGGCTCAGGCTCGGAAGCTAAGAGTGAAGGCGCCTAAGTATGTGATTCAGGAAGGGGAGCTGTACAAAAGAGGGTATCTCCAGCCGTTGCTAAAATGTGTAGAAAGGTGGGAAGGCCAACACCTCATCCGGGAGGTGCACGAAGGATCTAATGGGAGCCACCAAGGGGCTCGCACCGTGGCCAGAAAGATCCTAAGGCTGGGGTATTACTGGCCGACGTTGTTCAAAGATGCGGAAGAGCATATACAGAGGTGCTTGGCATGCCAGACATTTGCCCCGCTAATCCACGTCCCCCGGGAAGAATTAGTCGGAGTCACAGGAGCTTGGCCGTTCAGCAGATGGGGAATTGACTTGGTCGGACCATTCCCGACTGCCCCGGGAGGAGCCAAATACTTGATTGTGGCGATCGACTACTTCAGCAAATGGGTGGAGGCAGAACCGCTCACCAACATACGGGGACTAACTTGCGTCAAGTTTTGCTGGAAGAACATCATCTGTCGATTCGGCATCCCGAAGGTCATAGTCACAGACAACGGGGCGCAGTTCGAGAACGATCCTTTCAAGTCATGGTGCGTCAAGTATGGCATAGAGCAGAAGTTGACGTCGGTGTACCACCCCCAGGCGAACGGGCAAGTAGAGGTCACCAACCGCACCATCATCAAGGGACTAAAAACCCGCTTGGAAGGCGCGCGGGGAAATTGGATCTGGGAGTTACCCAGCGTTCTTTGGGCCCATAGGACTACAGAAAGTTCGGCTACCGGGGAATCCCCGTATGGCTTGGTGTACGGGTCAGAGGCAGTAATACCCGCAGAGATTGGGATCCCAAGCCCTCGAGCTCAATACCAGCGCCCGGAAGAAGAAAACGATGGACGACGCCTTGACTTGGATCTCCTGGAAGAAAAGCGAGAGAATGCGGCACTTCAGGAAGCCAAGGTGAAGGAGCGAGTAAAGAGGTATCATGACAGAAGGGTGCGGAAAGAAGTTTTCACTTCGGGAGACTGGGTAATGAGGAGAAACGATAAGAGCCACCAAGCCCCGGAGGGCAAACTTGCGCCCAACTGGGAAGGGCCATACAAGATCAAGGAAGCATACCCGGGAGGGAGCTATGTGCTGGAGGACAAGCAGGGAAAGGAGATCCCCAGAAGGTGGAACGTAGCTAACCTGAGGAGGTTTTACGGGAAGTAGAGCGCCCCGCATCGCACCACAGCTACTGAAGCATGAATATGCTAGGCATGAATATGCCAGGCATGGATATGCCCCCCGGGAAGTGTGAATACGCTAAGCATGAATATGCTAGGCATGAATGTGCCAGGCATGGATATGCCCCCCGGGAAGTGTGAATACACTAAGCATGAATATGCTAGGTATGAATATACCCCTCCCGGACGCATGAATATGCCCGGAGAGATAACCCAACGTCTGGCCTCGTTCCGGGTTTAGAGTGGATTTGTAAAAAGGGACCCATGGGTAGCTCCCATTTGGGTGCCCCGCTAGAATGGACCCGGAGCTTGGATGAAGCCCGGGGATCAAAGAATGTAATGATTACAGGAAAGAGTTAATGAAAAGGGTCTTCCAGAGAAACAATTTTTATTTAATCCTCTTTAAATTACAAACCGCATGAATACGTGGTCATAGTCATGGTAGGACAATTACATAAGCATTTTTACATACAAGTATTCCTATCTATTTGCTGCTAGACCCACTTGGGACCTGACCCGGAAGCACCCTCAGGGTTACCCGGGCGGAAACCCCCTCCGAAGAACTGAGAGGACAGGAGATCTTCGGCAAAACGGGCATCCGGGGCCTGATTCCACGCAAGCTCCTCTTCCAATTGAGCAGCGTCCTCTTCATTTAATTCGGGGATGGGCACAACCACGGATCCCTCTGGAAGAGGCTCCGCCAGGCGCATTCTTCTCACCCCGGCAGAAGTAACAAACCTGTACTTAGGAAACATGACTGCTGCACTTTTGCCCTTCTCTTCCCGGCTAATACGAGTACCCTCGGCGGTCTTTATCCCCTTCGTGGTGACTCCAGAGTCGGCAATTTCCCGGATACGCCTTATCCGGCGGGCCACCTCTTCCGGGTCAATGGATACAGTCATGTCCTCATACCTTTCGTATGCCACGTCCACCTCCACCCGGGCAGGAACTCGGCGAAGGCTGGAGGGATAGGGCTCAACTTCTCCCGCGGCTATCTTATTATGCCATTCAACGACATCCAGATAAGCCTTATGATGAGGAGCTCCCTCACCAAACCTCTTCGGGTTAGCCTCCATACGTTCTATCGTCCTGCGAACCCCGGCTGGAATGTCGGTAAGAGGAGATACCCCAACTAAGCCATTCTTGAGACCCAACAGGTGGTAGGATAATCGGGTGATTAATAGAGCATCCTGGAGGACCCTATTCCTATGAGTAAGGGACCGATTCTCCTTCTCAAAGTCACAGAGAAGCTTGTTCTGAGCGGAGCGGGTCTCCAATGTCCTCAATTTCTCCTGCGCCCGCTCTAGCTCGCCCCACACCATGCCTAACTCTTTGGTAGTACGATGCTGGGAGTCATCGTGAAGGGCTTGCAGCTCAGCTATGGTCTTATGAGAGTTCAGGGCCTCCCGCATATGATCAGAAGCAAGGTCGAAGCACTGGTTCAACGACCCGAACTTGGCATCAACTGCCTTAAGAAACGCCACCAGCACCCGGATCGACCCAAACTCTCGAAGGAAGCATTCCAACCCCGCCTCAGCTAATGCCCGGTTAGCCTGATCGCCTCCAAACCGCCAATGGGCTAGCTTCCTTTGAAGGAAAGAGCATTGGAGGCACCCAGCGCGGGGGAGAGAGAAGTAGGTGCCGGAAGAACTACTAGGATGAGGAAAAACATAAGGCATGGGCCCATGCGGGAGAATCTCCTCTAAGGGACGCTCAGACTACAAAAAAAAAAATAGTAATATCATCAAAAAGTAGAACTTGTCATTAATCAAAATAGGCACCAAGGCCAAAGTTCTACATACACTTCCCCGGGGGAAGGAAAGCTACAAAAGGCTTAAAAAAGGAAAACTACAAGGGAAAAGGCAGGCTAAAGTCTAGAGTTATACATGGTCTTCAGTAGAATGCCCTTCTCCCGGAATAGCGTGAGCTCTTTCGAACCTCCTCTCCAGCTCCACCAGATCCTCAGTGGTCCATTCAGGACCGGCATAAGCAGGGGCGTCCACGGCGGGCTCATCAGCGGACCGTTCAGGGTATCCCACCTTCCGCGTAGCCTTCCGGGTTTGATAGAGAAGGTCGTCTTGACCCGCAGCAAGGCCAACTCGGTAGTCCCCTCCTTGGACTTGAACTGCTTGGTACCCAAAATTGTCAGGCACCGCGCAGTATTCGAGATAATTCTCTGCCCAATGGGGTGTCTCTGGGACGACCCCATAAACATTGAAGTCCTCGGAGCCAGGATCGGGGCAGGAGGCCTCACAGATTGCAGGGAGCTTCATCTTCCTGATATCAGAAGCAGAGGAAGCCCGGGAGGACATCTCCAGCGATCGCCACAGCTGGGGCACCAAACTTTCCAGACTCGCTTCCTGAAGATCCCGGAAGCGATGGTTTAACAGGTCATTGGCCTTGGGCCGATAGTAGGACGCCTGGGCATCAAGACGCGCAGGCCCGGGCAACCAACCCCGCAAACTCCGATACATCTCATGACAGGCATCCGCGCTGGCCGCAGCGGCAATCCCCTCCAGCTTCTTCTCGAATGCCTCAGAACGAAGGAGCTTCTGTGTGACGGCATTGAAGGCCTCGAGCTGAGAGCTCTTCTTGTCCTTCTTCAGTGCGGAGTACTTCTTTTCCACCTCCGCCAACTTTTTCTCTTTGTCAGCCAGCTTCTTTTTGACCTCTTCTAGTTGGACCGCGAGGCCATCTTGTCCGGCCAGCTTCTCCCTGGTCTCGCGGAGTTCCCTCTCCATCTTGGCGAACAGCCCCGCGCTGTATTTGGAGTAGGTCCGGTTCAATGCCTCGGCAAACTGAGAATCCGCCAGGACGGCGTCGGCAAAGGCAATACTCTGCAAAGAAGCAAAAAAATAAGAAAAACGGAGGAATTACCTTAGACAAAATATCTAGACCAGCGGTTACCTCTTCTTTTTCTTCCGGGATAGCTTCGGAAGCAGTAGCCCGCGGAGGAGGAGGAGGAGGGAAGTCTTGGGTCCTCTGACGAGAGGAAGGGGGCGACCCGGACAGCTCGTTAGGAGGCGGACGTTTGAACCGCGAGCTTGCCCCACCGCTGTAAGTAGGGTGTTGGATGAAGGATCGACGCCCGGGAGTAGGTGCCGAGCTGGGAGTAGCACGGGCCTCAGAAGAAGGCCCGGAGGGTGCCTGCTGACGAGACTTGGGCGGCGCACGAGGCCTCTGAGGAACAAGAGCGGGGTTCTCGGGGGGAGATGGCCCAGATTGGGAAGCTATTGGCGGTGTCAAAGGAGTTTGTTGATCTGAATGAGCATTCCCCGTTAGAACATCACCCCCGGAAGACCTGTCGGTGGGGGCCATGACGTCTGCGTGCAAGGAAGGTTGAACTGGAACAGAGAAAACAAGGAAGTTAGCAAGCAAAAAAAAAAAGCAAAAAAAAAAGTTCGGAAAAAACAAGATAAGAAATAAAGTCTTAACGGGCACCTCCATCCGGCCACACCGCAGAGATGCGCGGGAGCGTGAAGAGGTCGTTGGGGTAAATCCCGCGAGGCCAGAAATAACCCGCGTTCCCATTCTTATAAAAAACCTCCATATCTAAGGGGGAAAGACGGAGGAAACTGTGGTCACTAGCAACGACCGCAGGGAGGTTGGACAGAGGCTTCTTGTCCTCTGGAAGAATGGAATCGTTCCAGGCGGGCATGGGGTAAACCCGGGAGTCGCACAGGAAGAAGCCTTTGGAAAGATACCCCTTGGCTGATCGGGGTTTGCTCAGGAGGAAGTCCTTTATCCCAGAACGGATGTTGAAGGAGAAGACGCCCGGGAAAGAAGCGTGCGCCTTCCGTAGTGCGTAAAAAGAGCGAAAGAGGAGGAGAGTAGGAGAAATGGCGCATCTAGCGCAGTTGAGAAGGAAAGCCAAGATCAGAGCCACCCCGTTAGGATGCATCTGGGCCGGGGCTATCTTATAAAAAGTAAGTATCTCGAGGAAGAGAGGAGGGAAGGGAAGGCTAAGCCCGTATTGAAAATGTATACGCGGGATGCACGCGGCCTCTCGCTCGGAGGCCCCCGGGGGAAGCTTGGATAAGGAGGCATTAAGGGGAAGAGGAATGAAGGAGCGCTTGGCTAGATCCAAGACGTCCCTATCCACGGGAGGAGAGTCCACGGAAACATCGAAATACTTAAGCCCTAACGGGCGCACCCCGTGAGTAGGCCCCCGGGGAACATCGTCGCCGAGCCCTTCGTCAAAAGCCTCCTCCCCCAAGTCCTCCCGGGCATGACCAGGAGAACTACCCTGCCGGGAACTCATTTCGTCCAGGGCGAATGGGCCAGGGGCGTCTCGTTCCGGGGGAATATCGGAATCCTCGGAACGAGCGACCGGGGAAGGATTCGGAGAGGAGACAGGGCTATCGGCAGTCCTAAAATGGATCTCGTACGAGCTCTGGAACTCTTCGGTATCTAGAGAGGAGTTGGAGTGAAGAGGGGAACCCATAGAAAAGAAGAGAATAAGGAGATAGGGCTTACTTGGCTGAAAGGGCGAGGGAGCGAATGAGCAGAGCGTCTGAAGAAATTTTGCAGAAAGTAAAATAGTGAGAAGGAGGTCAGGCCCCTTATATAGACGGAGGAATAGGAACCGCCACCTCAAAAGGTGGAAAAGCAATAATGACACGATGAACGAGACAATGATCAATGCAGAAGAGGAAAAGGCAGCGTCGTCAGAAACCCATTTTAGCACGGATGGGTCCTACCAGGAGAGTAGCAACCAAAGAGGGAGCATTTAAGACCAGTTCCCCGCGTCATGAAAACCCGGATGACTGGTCTGGGGGGCTAGTGATAATACTGGCCCAGAATCCGGCTGGGCCAGGAAGGTCCGCGGCCCATAACTATCAAAGCAGTATCTTTCCCGCTGGAAGGTACATCCGGATAAGGAAGAGGACATATGATGACAAAGGAAGTGGTCCTGCACCTTATCCCCAAGGCAGGTAGAGCTCGGCTATAAATACTAGTCTCAAACAGTAAACAAGGTATGTGACTTATATCTCTCTATTTGATATTGAGTCTTTCCCGTACGATTTCCCTCGCATTACTACCCCCGTCTCATCACCACGCCGGAGCTTCCTCCCCGGGACGCCTCCCGGGGATTGTTTTGCAGGCCTCATCGCGGGTGTTCCAGCAAGGAGGCGCGGATAGCATCAAGTGCAGGGATACGGACGGTTTTGGTAGCATCAGAAATGCTATCATTTCTTCTATGTAAAAGTAGTGAATTAGGAATCAAATATATGTTGTTATCAATTGTATTTGTTCTTGAGATCATTCATTAGCATTATATTTATGTCAATCGTGTTATCACATTGCATGGGTAAGGTGGGAAAACATCTAATTTGAATTAGCATTGGTCAATTTATCTATTTGCTATCATATAGATAAGTTGCCAATAAGAGTTGTGAAAATGCTTTCATGATTCACAACTAGAATAGAGATGGTTTCCCATTAAAAACAATCACCATTCTCAAAGTATCATAAGTAGGTTTGAGGAAAAATCCATAACAAGAAGATACAAATCTCATATACCCAAGTCTCTTATTCTCATTAGTTAATTCTTTAGTTGAATCTTTAGATGCTAAACTAGTTGTAATTCTAAAGTTCTAGTAGTTTTAATTAGTAGTGTCTTAAACAAAACTCAACTCAAACCCCCCCTTGTTTACATTGCTTTTATATATATGTTTAAGTATATATATCCTACAAGATATACATAGAAATAACCTTTTCCCTGTGGAACGAACCTTACTTGCCATTGTACACTTAATAGTGTGTAAAGGTAGTAAGTGATCTAAAAATGTATATTTGAGAGGTATGGCGACGACCTCCCAATTACCTTCGGGTGGTATGCTGTCAGCAGCCTTTCCATTCAAATCTGGAATAGGAGAAGGCACTGCAGTATTCTGAGAGTCCAAGGTTGTTGGCTTCCTCTTTCGTTTCTTCTTCTCAGCTGTGGGGACAGGAGACAAAGGTTGCATGTTATTTGTTGCTGTTCCGGCCTGCCAATTATTTCCATTGGCCTTCTGTGGAGCCATAGGATGGAAAGAAAACATAGTCGGAGCAGTCTGTGCAGTAGTTTGAGGCTCAGCCTTGATATGACTGGTTTGAGACATGTACTGCAGGGAATTCGGCCCCATCGTTTGGACATCTTTCAATAGCTGCACAAATCTGAAGCTGTTGCTTCTACCTGGATTTGGCAAGCCTTCTGCAGTTTGAGCATATGTGCTTGGCATGCCTAATACAGTGGATCCAAGTGCCTGATTGACATCGTCTGAGGCTGGAGCTGGAGCTGGGGCTGGGGCAGGAGGTTTCCGTTCAAATATGGCAATCCAAATCCAGGTGGAGGAGGTGGAGGACTTAATACATGCAGACCTGAATCAGCTTTGGCCTTCTTTCTTTTCTTGGAAACTTTTTCACCCGTTTCATGACTCTCAGCTACCTCCAAGGCATTACCAGAAGGCAAAGTGGTGCTAGATAAGGACTTGTCTCCCTTCCTTTTTCGACTCTTTTTTTGGAGTACCATCAGCTAGAGTGATCTTTTTTAGTGTGCCGTTGGATGGAGTGACCGCAACTCCAATGTCTCGTTGCTTCCTTCCTGGACAGCTCTAGGAGAAATTGGAGTTCCATCTTCATCATGATTATAAACATGCTCCTTGGCTATTTCAGGTTTTAGAAACCTATATGCCCTAAAACCGCATAAAAATTTGCATACTGAATCTGCATAGCTGCGCCTCTTGGGAGGGAGACAATAGAGAGCTTGGCAATGGAAATTAGAGAGTACATTTGAAGAAGATGAGCTTATATCCTTGAATTTACCCGACAAATTAAGAAGACCAGATTTGCCAGACACTGATTTTTTCAGTTTCTTATTTTTATGGAATTGCTATTTGCAGTGAAAAATTGCTCATGCAAGTCCAATTTTTTCCATGAACTCCCTAAAATGCCCACTAGTTAGTTTGTGTTACCAAGTTGTGAAGGGCTGAATACAACTCGGGCCCAAAGTACATTTTTTGTTGCATGTTTATCCTCCAAATTTCATTAATTTCGCACAATAATCCTCCAAAGTTCAGTAATTGGCACAATAATCCTCCACCCTACCATTTTTACTTCAAAACTGAAAGCTGAGAAGTGTGGAGAAATTTGGTCGTCGGAAAAAGAAGAAAATGTGGCTCCGGAGAAGGGTTTATTGGTCTGATGTGACTTATCAGAAATGATGGTGACGGGTTGGGGTTGGGGTTCTAAGTCTAGCACTTTCTCCATGTAAAAATATTACCCACAGTGTTAACATTTTCCAAAGGTAGACTATCAATGTACTGGTTAAATTTTGAGATACTAATAAGATTGGGATAGGCTAGACCCTTATACTTAGAAAAGAAGTCATAGCATTAGAATCCCCTTTGAAAATAATATCAGGACATGTGAGTAATTTGAGACTATGCCACAGAGAGTCAGAGACCTTCTACCTCTTAAATTCCTAGAAGCATATACAAATGCAACATCAAATAGAGCATTAGTAAATTGACATGAGATTGAGACATGCATAAATTGTGCATGGTCCAACTTGAGAGTAACTTGCAAGTCATCATTCCACATTAACCAAACATAACCAGATGCAACAGTTAAGCAGTGAGTGAAATGGATTTTTTCATATACCACATGCATTCCTCATTTTTATGTTGGGGCTCAATTAGACACATAAGTTGAAAATTATGCTTAAGAATCATTCTTTCTATTCTATCCAGAGAAGTATTCAAACCCCTAATGTTCCAAACAAGAATTTTATTTTTGAGCTTCGTACACATCATTAAACATGATTTTTATGGCTTTTTGATGATCCAATCATGAATCTATTAACTTGGGTGAAAAAGGTTTTAAATGGTACTTTTGATGTGTTCACCTACGTTTTACCTTGTTCAGTTTTGGATACTTGAAGAGGTGATAGGGATGATGATTCATTTTCTTCCTTGGAGCTATTAGAAAGGGATTCATCAGCTTCTTTGAAGATGTCATCCTCTCTCAGTGTATCCTCTTCCTCCTCCATTATTAGTGGCATGAATTTGTTCTCGTTTCTGCTTTGAGATAGAAAAAGAAACTGATCAACACTATAAGGGTTAATGGGAGAAGAGTTACCTGTGACCATTCTTAGATTTAAATCATCACTGGATTCATGGAGATATTTCCCGTGTTTAGGGGTGATAAAACCATCAGAGGATGTTTGGGGCTGATGTAGTGATGGATTGGGAGGCAGTGAGAACTCATCCAGTGATGCATATGATTGAATTGGATATTCAGGGACAAATTCATATATTTCTTCTGAGTCAATGGAATAGATATCACCATTCTCTTGTGGAGTTAGCAACTCAGTATCAGGGGTATCTATTGCCCTTAAACTAGGACTGAGCTGGGGATATTAGCAGATTAGACTAGGGTTGGATCAGTTGTCACAGGTTTTGGGATATAGCTCTTCTTAGGCTCTGGTTCCTCTGGAAATGAGTAGGGTTACCCTTTGGGACTATCTTTTGAGAAAGCTTTTGAGCTTGTATGGTCTTAGCCTTTTCTTGTGTAGAGATACCAGATGGTCCAGCCTTATCTTTTGTTGTCTTCTCATGATCCTTTGGAGCTGACTTGCTGATCTCAGTTGGCAACTCAGGTTTATGTGGTAGTCCGCTATCAATTGGCATCATATGTTCCTTGTTATCCCTATGAGTCATGTTACCATTTTGAGGGAATTTATTATCCATCCATTGTTGTCTAGGTCTCTTGAGCTCAGGGTGTGGTTGTATACATTGATCATCATGGTGTCCAATACACTTGCAATGAAAACAGAAACAGGGAAGGTCTCCAAACTCTATTGGCAGTTGTTCAACTCCATACTCCACTCCATCTTCCTCTATTCCCACTCTAATATGATTGGGTATCTTCTGTTTAACATCTACTTCAACGCATATCTTAACTGCAAAAGGCCTAGATAGGGTAGTTGTAGGTAAATCCATCTTGATAAATTTCCCTATCTGATTCTCCATAGATTGAATCATAGCATGATTGTAGAAGTATACTGGTACCTCGGGAATGTTGACCCAGATAGGGACTATGGAGTTTTCTGCTTCTGGGGAGAAATCAATCGTCCATTTCAAGACCTTCATTGGAGCACCGCTGAAGATCTAGTTCCCTTTGAGCCATAGCCTCTGATAGTCCTCCTTGAATTGGAACTGAATAAGTATGTGCATATAATTGACGGAGCCTAGTTGATACTTTCCCTTGAAATCCACAGACTTGAACGCTTCCTGTTGGGATTCCATGGTTGGTTTCCCCCTTGCGAATTTCCCGACGAGGGCGTTCTGGTAGTGTGATGCTAGAACTTCAGCTTCTTTGCGGGTGACAGTACGAAAAATCTCACCTTTGTATAGAGTTTTGGGAACGATTTCGGGGGTTAAAAGGAAGAACATTGCTTAAATTAAGGAGGGAGTCGATTTGCTAGAGCTTGGAGAAAGGTTTTGCTTGGGCTATTCCCGCCGCGGTGAGGCAGAGGAGCCGCCATGGACGTGGAGGAGTTGTAACTGTTTCCAACCGCTGAGGTGTCAGAACTAGTAGTGGGAAAAAAACCGAAAAACCGAAAACCAAACCGAAACCGAAATATCCAAAATCGATTAACCCGAACCGAATTAAATATATGGTTTTAGGACATCCAAATTGACAAAACCGAATTACAAATATGGTTTTTGTTTTGGTTTTTGTTTTTGAAACTCAAACCGAAACCGAACCGAAAACCAAATTACAATTAATTAAATAATTAATTATTAATAAATATATAAATTCAATAATTATATATGAATATAAAAACATTAAAACCAAGTTTTATTATGAATATTATAGTCTCTTAGTTCAATATATGAAACCTAGTCTAGAATATGGTTTTATTTGATTTTTAATTGGAATTATAATAGTTTCATTTATTATTTGAATTTTTGATAATATATTAGATTAGTACGGTACTTATAATATTTCTGAGAGCACTAATACAGTACTATAGTATTACTGAACTGAACTGTAATATTCTCGAAAGCAGTATTACAGTACTTATAAATCATATGTTTGATTCTATTTTGATGAAACATGAAACTACACGTGGATTCATATTAAATCAGACCAGTTGATTAACGTAAAACTAAGGCCCTGTTAGGTAGAGTTTATTTCTTGCTGAACAGAACAGAACAAAATTGAACTGATCTATCCTGAACTGAAATAAATTTAAATATATTTAATTGAACTGAACTGAACGAAACTGATATATTTGTATTCTGTATTTATAAGTTATTTGTATTCGGTATTTAAATTTATTTGTATTCGGTAGTTATAAGTTATTTAATTTCAATTTAGTTATGTTTATCTTTAGTTTATAATAAAGAATTAGTATACTTCCGCAATCGGAAGTACATATTTGTAGTTTTAACAAATTTGGACTTTAAAATTAAATACGGCCGAATCCTAATCATATATTAATAATTCAGAATGTGCATTATATGAATGGGAACAAATTTGGCCTTTTACATGTCAAGTAATCTACAATTACTAATATGGTATTATTAGTTCCCCCTCTTCCTGCTATCTCCAAAAATAGAAGTCCCCCTCTTCCCGCCATAGCAAACTTTCGGTCTCATTTTTTTCCCTCTTCCCTCTCGCAGCTTTTCCACATAAAACCCTAGGCGTACTCCAGCCGCCATGCGATCCAAAAAGCATACAAGATAAAGGCCCTGTTTACCAGAGCTTATCTGTAGATCAGTTCAGTTCAGTTCAATTCAGTTCAGTGAAATGTAATTTGATGAAATTCAGGTTAATTCAGTAATGCTGATTCCATTTTTCAATACATCAATTTTACTTCACTTCAGTTTAGTTCAGTTCATTCAGTTTAGTTCAGTTCAGTACCATCAAGAAATAAGGCCTAGTAAACAGGGCCTAAGTCTACACAAAAACATCATTTCTATTCATTCTCTCGTGTATTAGTTGAAGATTTTTCTTCTCTCGAGTTCGTTCATATTATTTCAGATCAAGGTGAGACCTTTTATTTACAATAACATCAAAGTTCTTATCTTTTTCTTCCATTTTAGGTGCTATATCTTTATGAGGTTTTTAAACTCTAGGTTGATATATTATCATTATTGTTTTTCTGATTATGATTGTTTTTAAATCAATTCGTAGGCTTGATGTTGCTGTGTAGTAAAACCCTTTGTTGTATTGTCTAAAATATAACTTTTATTTGACTGCTTATGTTCTTCTTTAGGAGTTATGGGTCCTCCTTTGAAATCGAAGAAAGTGTCGACTACGAAGAAGAAGGTTCCTGTGAATCAGGGAGGGATGACTCAGGTACGAGTAACAATCGACGCCGCCAAGTAGCAAGAACCCATTGTCGGGAATTACAGAGAAGGATGATGAAGGGTCAGTTAACATACATGTCCTTTGATACAATCGGGAAGGCTATTTCCGAGGAGCGATGCAAATGGTCTAGCTGGGTTGGAAAAGTTGCTAGGACCACCCGTGTTGATATTAAGTACGATGATTGTCGTCGTGTTCCGAAAGACTACAAGGACACACTATGGATTGAATGCAAGGTGTGCATTTTCCCATCTCTACCAATTTTATTGTTAATTTGTATGAATTATTTTGTGTACAGTGTATTGTAAGAGTTTCGTGATTATTTGTGCAGAGACCGTTTGACATAGATGCACCAAACATGGAGACTGAATTGAATTTTCGATACCGGAAACATTATTAATAAATAGAATTCATACTAGATACCAGAAGACTGAATTGAATTTTCGGTACCGGATGCAATAACAATAAATAGAATTCATACTAGATATCAGAACGTTCTTTTTTTTTTAATTGAAACCACCATTGGTGGGGATGTATATTGGCTTCCTCATACCTTTAAAATGACAAAAAGAAAAAAATTACAAGAACCGCATCAAAAAGATAGCAGTTGAAAAGAAATCCTAATGATTTCCATTTGTGTAGAGTTTATGTTAAAACTCCACACGAAGCTAAGCAAGCTTCCAAAAATAATGATGGAGTCTAAATATACACTCCTGTTATACTAAAAATAGCCAAAAAGATGAGAGGCCTTTTGGGAAGAAGTCTTAAATCCACTTGCTTGTTAGAGAATCCGAAGCACTAGGCAACTTAGACTCAAGGCAGCCTATGGAAGACTAAAACCCAACCAGCTTTCTCAGTTTGAAGGCAGAAAGAGGAGCACCCTGAATTGATGTTGTTGGTGCAGTGAGACAGTGAGGAGGATGATCCATTGGATGGATTCATATGACAACCAGAATTCCAGTGTTGATGTAGCATACTGTGTAAAGCTTGGGCGTAGCCATGTCAGAGCCATGATCTCTTTTGGATTTGAAGACTCATTAATGATCAAAGATCATCAATGAGCCTGAACCTGAAAACATGAGAAAGACTACTCAGCAGAATCCATTCTGGAGACCCTTAAGGCAGGGGTTCCCATTTGATCAAGTCTTATTAATCCTTGAATAGCATTAGGCAAGGTAGTAAAGTTAAAAGTGGAAGCATGCTTTGATTGTAAACATAATTTAGCAATAGCATCGGCAGGCATGTTAGCTTCCCTATATACATGTGTTAAAGAGATAAAACTGATGGACTGATAGAATACAAAGCAATGTCGAATTACGGTGAACAAAAATTTGGAAACAAAATTAAGATTCCGAGATCGGAAACATTAATAATAAATAGAATTCATACTAGATACTGTACATCAATTAAATCGAAACTCTCATAGAATCCTAAAATAACGTGGAAACGGAATTACGATTCCGGTATCGGAAACATTAATAACAAATAGAATTCATACTCGACATTGTAACATTATATAAATCGTAACAGTCATAGAATCTGGAATCGATGGTCGATTGCGGTCAAAATTAATGGGAAACAGAATTGAATTTCCGGTGTCGGAAACTTTATAATTAACTAGAATTCATACTAGATACCGTAACGTATGATAAATCGAAACGCTTCTAGAATCCGGAAAACCGTGAAAAACAACCAACAAGTAGAACTGGATTTCCTAATTCGGAACAATACTCATTAACCAGAATGGAACCTAGAATACATAAACTATGCAAAATCGAATGTGGACTCGTATTCATAAACCTAATGGCCGGATAATTTTATCCCGACGGCAACTGAACGGAAAATACTAACTTCCGAACACGGAACTAATGTAGAGTAACTCTCAGAATCTTAAGTTCCGCCACCAGAAATAAATGGACAGCGGTTGGAAAAATAAACAATGGATAACGTTTGAAAAAGCCTTTAATTGTCTCATTGGACGTCTCCTAATTAAACGTTGTCTAAAGAAATACAATGGACGGCCCAGCCACCTACGGCTCCTCCAAAATGCCTTCTATCGCCCAAATAGCAGCCGTGAATCCTATGTTCTCCCACTAGTGTAATGCTAAGGAATTAGATGACTAACCCGTGTGTGTATGTATGTATGCAGACGATTGCTGGGCAGAATACAACAGGGATTCAAACGGAAACCTGGTGGCGAAAGGATCGACGTTCCCATCTGGGACTAACGTGCATGGCAAGGGGCTGAAGCTGGGGATCTATTCGGACGCGGGAAGCCAGAACGATGCCGGGGTCACTAGGGCACGAGTACCAGGATGCCAGAACCTTCGCCTCATGGGATCGGTGCGGTCATGAGCAAGGCCCTCCTCAGCTCCGGTAGGTCCATCTTCTTCTCCCTCTGCGAATGGGGCCAGGAGGACCCCGCCATCTGGGCTGCCCAGCTTGGCAACGGCTGGAGGACCTCCGGAGGCCAGATGTTACCCCTTTATCTCTAGGTCTGCAAACTATTGGAGGCACAAAACACGAACTTAAAAAGTATATTGCATTTGGCTTCCTAAATGGATTAATTGTTCCTTTAGAATATTTACATACCTCTAAATGATTTTTCCTTTACTGGAGTTGCAGAAACCAAAACTCAGAAAAAGGGATGAATTGTGACTAAAGATTCACCTTTTGAAGTTGCAGAAACAAGTGATGTACGTTGTGATAACCGTGCAGCTGCCTTCTTCAACGCATGTGGGTTAGAGGTTAAAGGTTTATTCATGTGCTGGGACTACTGATGATTGAGCTATTCATACCACATTTAAAGTTCTTATAAAACTCTAGCTTTTTTGATACTTCAAAAAGACAAGTCCAATGGAACTATACTTGACTGGTGAAGCAATTGGTTACTTTATGGGGACTCTTTCACTTAGATCAATTTTCAGAATGGATGCTACTAACTAATGTTTCTTTCCTTGCAGATAATGAAGCTCATCATCAATGAGGCTTCCCAAATCATACTGGTATCTTCCTCAAACTGGACAAATCCAACTCTAAACTGCACCTGAATGCAATTTCTGGAATTTCCAGGAAACCTTGGTGTCATTCTTGCCACAGATAAATGCTTTTTCTCTGAAACTAGGACTTGCTCCATAGGCTGCCTTGTGTCTCAGTTGCCTTGTGCTTCGGATTCACTAACAAACAAGTGAATTTTTAGTCCTATTTTCCCTAAGCCTTTGTCATGGAAGTATAGAATAAGTTCTCTAGTATTAGTAAATATTTAGTCTAACTCATTCTTTTTGGAAGATATGCTTAGCTTCATGTAGAATCCTGTTTAGGTATTCTACTATAACCGCTACATAGTCTATATTTTTAGAAGCGGTTTTTGTATCATTACTTTATTTTTCTTGTTATTTAAAAGGCATGTGGAAACCAATATAAATCCCTCCACCTTTGCTGGTTTAACCAAAAAAAAATAAAAAATTCTGTCAATTCAGGTTAATTAGAAAGGTCTGCAATCTTAATTCTCAAAAACAAGGCCATCATTATAATTTGTAGATTGGGTCACTATTACCACAACCAGATTAGCTTCCTCTTTAAAAAATTCGAGGACGAGAGCTAAATCAACAGACAACAAGCTTTTGGGAACGTTTTACCTGAATGGCATTCAAGTGGCCAAAATGAGAGTAGCTAAAGCTGAACTCTACTTTAATTTGGAGGTCAATGGGATTTTGAAGGTCTCAGCTCAGGATACAACTACAGTGAAGCGGGCATTATTGAGTTTCATGTTCTTTAGAGATTTTTTATGATGAGAAAGTCTTGGGTGAGACCTGTCCTTGTGTAGACCAAGAGTAGGGGAATGAGCATTTACTGTTTCTGCTTGATCTTTTAGTCAGTTTGTTTGATCTTTCAATCAATGTCCTTGAGTATTTTTGTTTTGCCTTGATTTTTAAGTTAATTTGATCTTTCGTTCAATTTGCTTGATCTTTCGGACAATTTTCTTGATCATTTCCTTGGTCAATTTCACCAACGACAAATTCAATCAAGGAAATCGGCGGGTTTAAAGCTCACCAACGACAAATTCAATCAATAACAGTCTCATATAATCTTTGGTCTAATTTGAGACAGGTCTCAAATGAGAATTTGCATTTTATGATATATTATATACATTCATTATAATATTGTTTTAATTTTTTATAATTAGTTCATGCATTTTTTTAAATATTATACATACATTCAAGATGTCAAACTAAAGAATTATTTACAAAGGTGATATACTGATGTTGGATTCACTTGAATGGTGAAAATTTGCATGGGCTTGGAGTAATCTTTTTTCTTATGTTGTATGAGCATTAAAGATTTTCCACAGATTAATTAAACGAATCTTAAACAAAAGGTTTTGAATCAGCATCGATGTAAACACTTCAACGTGTTGGTCTATTACACTATAAGGTATTCAGGGTCACAGTCGCTTTCTCTCTCTAAAAAAAAGGCTCTGCCTTCTCTCTAAGGAATTGACATCACGCGCCCCTCTTTCACCAATATTCTTATCCCGACAAAGTCTGAACTTCAACTATTCACAGAGCCAACGGTTATAAACGGGCAAACCCATGGCGGAGCCACCGCCTCGGCGGGGTGAAACCTTTGCCGGAAAATCCTACCTTAGTGTCTTGGCACCTAAAACCTCACCCCTATTCTCGTCCTTACCCTCTAATCCCGAAATCAAACCAATTGCTAATCGGGTTAATGGGAAAGTCGCCTGCATCTACTCGAAGGAGGATGTTCAAAAGTTTGCATCTCACTACAACACAGCCCTCATCGGAAAATTTACCAGTGGGAGACCGAACATGCAGGAAGTACAGAAGGAATTCAGTAACATGGGTTTCTCGGGTAAGCATCAAGTAGGTTCTCTTGACTTTCGCCATATCTTGATTCGCCTGCAAAATACTGATGATTTCCAAAAGTTACGGCTTAAGTCTATAGTTTTTGTTGGTGGTTTCCCCATGAAGGTCCTTAAATGGACCCCTGATTTTTCCACCCAAAGAGAATCGTCCATTGTCCCGATTTGGGCAACAATTCATAACGCACCCATCCAATACTATAACCTCTCTGCAATTAGGGATTTTGGTAATAGGATTGGGTCTTTTCTAAGAATGGATTTAGCTACCAGTACCCTGACTAGACCATCTGCAATCAAGATTTGCGTTGAGCTGGATTTAATGGAGCAATGGCCTGAGTCTATTGTTATTGGTGATCCTGACAATGCAGTGGAATGTGAGGTAGAATATGACCATGTCCCAGCATACTGCTCACATTGCCGGAGAATTGGTCATGCAGAAGTTTCATGTGGAATTCTTCACCCTGATTTGAAGAAACCTTCCAGAAAGCACAATGGGCCTCAACAATCTCATGCCAAACCTCAACCAGCTCAGAAAGCTCATCCACTTCAGAAAGCTCGCAAAAGTGCTTCAAATGATAAAGTCTGGCAGCCGATCAAACCTGTGGTGGATATTTCTGTTAATGAAGCTCAACCATTTGTTAACCAGAACTCCTCTGGTCTCACACACCTAGAGAAAGCAGAGATTATTTCAACTCAGCTAGCCAGTGACAAAACAGACGCCACAGTGGCTATTGAGGTCTTTACAGACGCTCTCTCTGTGGTGAGTGGTGGGAGTGAAGAGAATGAGGAGCACAATTCTGAAACTCCTGCAAAGAGAACTCCCCACTCATTCAGAGGCCTAATGAAATCTCCACCTGTATCCTTGTATTCTTTTGATAATATAATTTCACCCAATCATGTAGTGGTTCCTAATATATCAGAGTGGAAAAAATATCAAAAAACTTCACATCTAGCTATTGTGCCTTACGAGCCTCCACTGGAGATTTTTAATAGCTTCCAGGTACTGCAAGAAGAGCTGGAAGAAATTGATCTGGATGACAGTGAATCTGACTGGAAGGATGCAGTGACTATTACACAAGAAGAAGAGGATCAACAGTCAGTACACCTGTTCACTCCACTCTACTGGATGAGCCTAAAAAGAAACTAAGGAGAAATCAGTTGACTGATGGATCCACAATAGATGGGTGGCTTAGGTCATCACAAAAAACCAAGAATGTTTCATTATGATAGTACACAAGAATATTGCTAATATCATGATATGGAATATTAGGGGTTATGGCACATCTATCAAAAGACTTAAATCACTGTTTAGGATTCATAGGATTGATATTTTATGTATTTCGGAACCTTGGCATGATAATAGTGATATAATAAATCTGCAATTCCAGTTACATTTCCAAAATTCATTGCCTGCTCAAAATGCTAAAATTTGGTTATTTTGGAATGATGATTTTAACATGACTGTTGAATCTCAATCTGATCAGTATATTAATACTCATGTCACTGATATTGCTAGTAATGCATCTTTCTGTTGTTCTTTTGTTTATGCTAAAGTCTTTAAGACACTTAGAAGGAACCTTTGGAATGATCTTATTGCACTCCCAAAATCCCCAACAATTTTTGTTGGAGATTTCAACACTGTCTCTTCAGTGGCTGAATACAAAGGGAGTCACTCACCCCCTCTAGGTAGCATAAAGGAATTTAATTCCTTTATTGATGCACTAGAGCTCCTAGAAATCCCTACTGTTGGAAACCACTATACGCGGACTAACAATAGGTCTAAAGCTGAGAGACTGTTACAAAAGTTAGATAGAGGTCTTGCAAACCATGATTTCCTCTCAGCATTCCCTCACATCTCTATACAAGTCCTGAATAGAGCCACTTCTGACCACAACCCACTTATCTTAAAAATCCAGAGCTCTGAACTACAGATGCCAAAACCATTTAGGTTTCAACAAATGTGGCTTAAGAGAGATGACTTCACATCTGTGGTCAGTGAAAGCTGGAACCAGCAGTGTGAAGAATCTGGTATGAGAAGGATAGTTGCCAAACTCAAAAGACTGAAACCAGTCATTAGAGTTTGGAACAAAGAAAATTTTGGTGATGTTCACAAAAATATCCTTGAAGCAGAAAACAAGGTAGCCCATCTTGAAGGTATTTTCCAGGTTACTGGAGAAGAACAGGACCTAGTGAAACTAAACAAACAAAGGGCTATTTTAGTTAGATCACATAGTGAGCTCACAACTTTCTGGAAACAGAAAGCTAATCTCAAGTGGCTAGGAGAAGGTGATGCCAACACAAAGTTCTTCCATAATGCAGTCAAAGAAAAGAGATGCAAGTCTCAGATCAATAAGATACAAGACAGCAGTGGAAACTGGATCACAGATCCTCATCTGATTCAAGAAGAGACTTCCCAGTTTTTTGAGAAGCTTTTGAATGATGATTCCCCAAACTCTGGCTTCTATCTAAGTTACTTTATGGAAGTCATTCCACAGCTAGTTACTGAGGAAGATAATGAAGGTCTTCTAAAATCAGTTACTACAGCAGAACTTGAGAAAGCTGTTTTTGATCTAAACAAGGAAGGGGCTCCAGGAGCTGATGGTTTCTCAGGCCACTTCTTCACTCATTTTTGGGATTTAATCAAAGAGGACCTGCTTAACTCTGCAAATGAGTTTCTCAAAGGTCATAATATTCCCAGAGCCATGTCTAGCACTTGGCTGACCCTCATTCCCAAAAAACCCACCCCATCTTCCTTTTCAGATTTCAGACCCATTAGCCTTTCCAATTTTGTGAATAAAATTTATTCCAAAATAATCATGGAAAGAATCAAGCCAATCATGCCAAAACTGATCTCTCAAGAACAATCAGCTTTTCTCCATGGCAGAGATATCTCTGACAATACCATTCAAATGCTAGAAATGACCAGATTACTGGGTAAAAATCCAAAAAACAATAATATTATTGTTAAATTGGATATGCAAAAGGCATTTGATAGGGTGGCTTGGTCTTTTCTAAATTCAGTCCTACTAAAGTTTGGATTCCATGGTTCCATTGTCAAGGTTATATTAGGAAATATTTCATCTGCTTGGTTCTCAGTGCTCATTAATGGAGTTGCCACTGGCTTCTTCAAATCCAGCAGAGGAATAAAACAAGGGGACCCCCTCTCTCCTTTTCTCTATAACCTTGTTTCAGAAGCCTTCTCTAGAGCCTTCAAGCAACTCATTTCATCCAATTTCATACAAGGATTTGTGCTGCCAAGGGGAGTGGAGCAGATCACTCATCTGATGTATGCTGATGACACATCACTTTTTCTCCAAGCTACAAAGAAAAATCTGCGGAGAATGATTGATTTTTTGGAAGCTTATGAAGAATGCTCAGGCCAAAAAATCAACTTCTCCAAATCAGAATTTTTCTTACATCCAAAGGTAGTCGTGGCTAAAATGAATATGGTCAAGAGGTCCACTGGAATGAAGATGGGAACTTTACCATTCACATACTTAGGAGTTCCTATTTTCAGTGGAAGAAACCTCAATAAATACTACCAACCCATGCTGGAAAAAATGGAAAGAGCCATATCAAACTGGAAGGTCAAATGGCTGACTGCAGCAGGAAGAATGGTGCTGATCAACCATGTCATTTTATCAACCATGCCGGGAAGGTGAACGAGAGCTTTCCGACGAGGTTTTTGAAGGCTCAGATGGTCGCCGGGCTGCTCAAGCCTGCTAGAATACTGAGCAGCAGCGAATTCCCATTCGAACGGGGAAGAACCGGAGATCGAGCGAGGAAGAACATGAATCGACTGTGCCTTTTGGGAGATCTGAGATCTGTAAAGGTTAGCAACAGTTTGGTGGGGCTGCTGAACACCGTGAGCTTAATATTCTCGGCGGCGGATGGCTGAAAAGGCACGGCAGCATCGAGTGTGAGGGATTCTTCCAGAAGGCGACGATTGCCGTCGGTGTGTTCCTGCTTGTGGTCTCACTCGCCGGCGTGATCGGCAAGTACTGGGGCGCCTGGTGGCTGTACCTGGTGGTTGGTGTCTCGTGGAACGATGAAGACATCGAACATGGAGAGGAGAAAGCTGAAACTCAGGCGGAGACTGTCGATGAGGCCCAGTCCCACCATGATCCATGAGTCGAGACAGATGCAACCATCTGGAGGGTCTAATTCCATGAAAAGATGACCAAATGGTTCCGAACAGGCACACTACTATGTGCCTTAGCTTGTTATTTTGTTTTGGTTTTGGACTATTATTTCAATTTTTTATTTGTTTGCAAATAACCGACGAGGAGTTACAGCTCGCTGAGGTAGGTATTGATGCTCGAGGACGCCCCGAAGGCATCTCATGGGAGCAAGAAGATGAGGAACACCACTGGAAACCCTTCGCTGTAAGGAAAGATTGTCCAGATGAGACAATGTCAATGGTGAAATTATCGAAGTTAGGGATTAGTACTTTTACGGGACCATGTTGGTCACCTTGGACTTTATTATGTTATTTAGCCCAATCCCTAGTGTCGCTCACATAGTCTAGCCCCCTAATAGAGGGAGTTTTACCTGCCCATGTTCAATCGCAATTGAACGATTTCCAGTAAATTCTGAAAGCAATAAATATTTACCTTAAAAAAATTCAACAGGTTGGTCTATTACACTATAAGGTAAAATCGCAACAAATGTTTTTATAATGGTAATGTTTTAAAGTGATCACATACCTATTAATAAATATCACGAATTTTTTAAAGTGATTATATATACAGCACAACGTGCCGACCACTATTACTAGTATTATCTATTAAAAAAATTTAACATCGTCCATGAATTTTTACCATGTTTCATTTTTATTTATTATGTTTTTATAAAAATTATGTTCTTACCGCATGAAAGTTCCAAGAATTTCTAATTTTTGCTATTATTTGAATATATAATAAAATACATGTCATATATTTAGTTTCAAAGAGGATCAACAAACATAAAATCAATTTAATGATAAAATGGGAATTAAAACAAAATCAAAAATTGATATTAGAATTCTTTAAAAATGAATTAGCATTAATTTCATTTAAAATGATAATATAAAAAAATAAATCCTAATTCAATTGTAATACAGCCTAATTATTCAGTAAGAAATAAGTTGGAGACTTTCAGCTAAACTTGTAATCCTAATTCACTTGCAATCCTAACTCCGAAATTTCACAAGTTGGAGACTTTCTGCTAAACTTCGATACCTCATTGAGTACATAAGACTTTCTTTTTGAATCAACTGACTTATCAAAACACAAGTTAAGTCTTTAGGTCACCGAACCATATTTTAGGAGGAGTTGCAACAGTGCCATCTCTCTTAGGATAGCAAGCAAAACGTCTAACAGTAACGTTAGAACTTGTAACTTGAGAATTGCTAATGGGAATTGCTAATGGGATGCATTAGCTGAATAGGCCCTTCTAACTTGAGAACTTGTAAAGTGTAATGGGAAGCCTTAACTTGAATAGGCCCTTCTTGATTAGGTTCCACTAGTGTAAAGTGCATCAGGTAAGCTTGCCATTGAACCAGCCCGCGAGGAGTTGTAGCCAAATAAAGAACCCGAACATTCCGATCAATTGCAGTGTTAACGTTTACCCATTTGCTCAGGAGGTTATGGTGTGGAATTTATCAAACTTCAACATAGACACTCTACCCAAAACCATCTCCACAAATCTTGTATTTTCGGCTACATCTCCACAAACATGTCTAATGAACATTTTGAAGAATTTAGTTTAATTCTTGCCTTTGAATGTATAAAAAGATATGAGGGTGAAGATTGTTGTGCAACTTATTTCAGAATTTGAGTTGGTCAGTGGCACAGAGGCGGCGGATCGGAGTTGGAATCGTTGGAGAGCGGAGGCCATGGTAAGCACGGATTCTGCTGAATCGGTTGAGGATTAATGTCCGGTGCAGAGCTCCATTTTCCCGGACACAGTTCACGGCAACGATGGCGGAAGTGTGGTGGTTGGACTTGGTGGTGGCAATTGAGCCCTAATTGAGGCTGCTTGTTTTGTTGGAATGTAGTATATTGTATAGCATAGCATCGGTCCATACCATATTGAGCCCAAATCTCATCGCCATCAATATGCGGTGGATCTGCATCTAATCATCATCACCATCGCTGTCTGGATCAAATCTCCGGTCCGTCGCCGCTTCTATCTGACACGTCTCCGACCGCACCTCGTTCAATTCGTTTAGAAAATCAGAAAACTTAATTTTACAGCATCTCGTTTCTTCTTCTTCGGTCTTCAAAACCCTAATATCTCTACATCTTCCCAGAGAAATCCGCTACGAAGGTAGCTCCCAAGCAAACCTTTGAAGAAATCATCGGAGGCCATTAATGAGAAGATGAAGGTTCTTCAAGTCAAGAAGAAGGGCGAGGAGTCTGTAACTACTGCTGCAGGAGATTAATAAAGTGGCGGAAGTTACACCACAGAGCAGATTGAATTGTGCTTATCCTTTTTAACATTCACGCTCGAAATCCACGGGTTTGATATTGGTGCCGATCCCAAGAAAGTTTACATGCCATTGAGGGAGTGTTTCAAAACGAGGAACAAGATTTGGTGATGGGTGTGTTCGCATTAGACTCCCTTTACAAGGCTTTGAATCTTAATAGTTAATATTACTAAAGTTGGTGACCATCCTGTTACCGTCAACAAGCCGTGTTCTTATCCTATCAGGGCAGAAATCCGTGGTTTTGAATTTTGATTAGACTTGGGAAACGGGTGCCTTCGGTCGGGTTCGGGTGACATCCAATCGGTTCAGATATAATTCGGGTATTTGTATTTTTTCAGGTATTGGGTATGTTCGGGTTCGGGTTTCATTTGAGTTGTCTTAGAAAATATCGGGTCTGGCATGTGGTTGATGTTGTTTCGGGTTCAGATGTGAATCGGGTTTAAAATTTCTGAACCGTATTTGGATCGGGTTCCATTTGGTTTTATTCGGTTCGGGTTTGGTTATACTTTGGGTACATTTTTTTTCAAATCGATTTTGATTCGAGTATAATGCAAAAAAATTCCTTTTTTATTATGTTTTAAATTTCTCATGTACTAATCGATCCTCTGAAACTTTAGAATTAATCTGTAGTAAATTTTATGTCAGTTTCAGCAGTTCATTTTACTAGTAAATTTTATGTACTATTTTTATTAGGAATATAATTGTACTAGAATGCCTATATTTATTCCGTTCTAATTTGAATTCCTGTTTGCAAACTATAATGGTACTATTTAAGATCACTCAAATTCTTTGGTTGCAAAAAATATTGGAGTTATCAATTTCCATAAAAACTAGACTATAGCTTTTAAGTCTTGTATTTTCATGGTTTCATATTATTTATTCATAACTTTCGAAACAAATAGGAGACACCATGGAAGATGTGAACAATAAAGAAATGTAAACGGTGAGAAACATTATCTTTTAATAATTCAAAATATTAATTAAAAGGTATCGATTTCAATAATATATAAATAACAACTTATGACTTTAATATTTTTGTTTTCTTTTCCCTTGTCTTATTGGAGATTTTTGTAAATAATACAATATAATTTATTAATTTTTATATAAATAGTTTTGATGGTATTAAAATACATAATGGTCTGTCATTGCAGAAAAAGGAAGTATAATCGGAAAGAAAGTTACACATATATACATCAATAAAATAATAATGTAGGTATAGTTCGATTCCAATTAAGATTTATTTGGGTGACTTTAATTCGGGTCAAGATCAATTCAGATTTCTTTCGGGTTCGATTGTTTTTCGGGTTTAGGCCGGGTTCGATTTTGGGTTCGGGTTTTATCGGGTCGGGTCTGATCCAATCGGGTGTCTTTTGAATTTCGGGTCAAAAACAGATATTACAATCCGAGTCTCAATTCAAATTCGATTCGGGTATTATATTTCGGGTATTCGGGTTCGGTGAAAAATTGCCAGCTCTAGTTTTGATACTAGTGATGTGCCCAGGAAGTTCACAAGGAATTGGAAAAGCACATTAAAGCTTGTGTATGACATACTTTGATGCATACATAAAATTTTCTTTTAATAGAAATTTGTTGGAATATTATAAAGTCAATTGTTCTCTTTTGGTTTTATAATATTTCAACAAAATTTCTAATAAAAGAAAATTTTATATTTAATTATGATGTTAATTTAAAAACGAAAAATGAAATAGTTTGTACGATACTAACAAATTAAATTAAATTAAATAATTATATTTTTAATCATCTATTTGGATGTATATTTTTAAATATAATATATAAATGCCACTCACTCTTTTTATTTTAAAAAAAGCTTAGTAACTTTATAAAAATATAATATTCTTTACATAATGGTAGTAGCTAATTTTTAAATATGTTAGTCATTTAAGTTTATATTAAATTGAATGGATCAAATAAATTTTGATCGGGTCATAATTTTATTTTTACATAGGTCCTCGGAAATTTCAGGACCGGCCCTGCTATTCTATATATCTAATTTTTTGAGGTTTAGTTTCTGATTACAATTTTTTTCTCTCGCTATTCTCCTCTTCTTCGTATTCTTCCTCTTTTTTTCCAATTTCAATCCTTATGATCATCTTTTTAATCTATTATATGCCTAAATGAAATTTGACTTACATTAGTGAGTCTAACTAACAAATCTCCAAGCGTGGCTTTGTGTAATACAAAAAACCCAGCATCACCGTAATTCAATCATAATTTGAATCCAAAAAACCCACTCTCGCCGCCGCCGTCGTGCTCCCACCTCCCACTCGTTATTGGTTTTTTTGGCTTAAATTTAACATCATCAGACCTGGTATAGTTTGTTTTGATTGATTTATACAGTTTGTTTAATTATCTTTTGAAGGTTGAAGAAGAAGTTCTAAGACAGAAACATTCAATATCTTAATTTAAGGATTTTTTTTCTTTTGTTAATTTAAGATGATCTCTTCAGGTTTGGCCGTAGTAGCAGCAACAAATAGGTTTGGGCTTGGCAAATTTTGCTCTCACTGCCGCTCATGGTATTTCTCCGTTGTCCTTTGCGTGCGGTCACCGCCACAAAATTGAAACCTTTGCAAAAGAACGAATCTAGTCTAGCTATTAAGTGTATTTTGATGATTAGATGATTAGTTCTGAATTTTTCAAGGGCTCGTGTTATTAATCTTAGACAAAATTGATTAATTCTAAGCGTGTGGTAAGATTTAATCTTTCCACTAAAGATTAAACACCATAATCTATCTTTTTCACCACTTCTCATTTATGTTTTTATTTCTTTCCTTTATATTGTCTTTGTTAGAAGACTTTGCAATGGCAGGACGGTTATAAATATAGTGTTTGATTAGTCTTTGACTTTTAGTTCTTAATTTGTTTGATTTTGATCAAGATAGTAAGTTTATTATTGCAAGCTAATGAATGTGACAAGTGAATCATTCATATTAACTTCTACTAACTCCGTAATCTTTCTGGTGACATGAGATCACCTTGATAAACTATTATCATGTCATGTGTATTAATGATCAAATAATATGTAAATAATTTAGTAGACTCAAACTATAGTTTATGTCATGTAAGATCAAATGATAGCTATTATCTTATAATATCACTTAATAAACATTACATATCTTACATGACATAAACTATACATTCATCTAGTTTATGCCACCAAAAAGGCCACATGTCTCTTCTTCTAGTCTATCTTTACGTGACTCAGCACCACCGAGACCCAAAGTTGTGCCAACAGAGTATCGTGTGATAGACTTCGCTGCTTGCAAGGGCCCAATATGGGTTATTGAACTATTTGTTGTTCCTACATTAGGGGAGCAGGGGACCCTAACCACATATAGTGTTAAATCGTCGGCGGGTGTGGCTAGTACCAAAGGCTCGTTTGTGCATAATTTTTTCCCTCTCAGAGCCGAAGACAAGAATCCAAAGCAGATGAAAAGATGTTCAATATGGAGGATTATAAGCAAGCGAAGAAGAAAATCGGTAACATCCCATATATTGATCGGGCCATGCCCGGTAAAATTGGGGAATTAGATCTTCCTTGTGGCAGTTTTAGAAAACATGAAGCAGAGTGTTGACCATTTTGAAGTGTGTTATAACAATAGTATGGTGGTGCTTTTAAATTGTAAAAGAAAACAGTGATTATTCTTAAATAAATAAAATATTTGTCCAATAAGTTACTCCCTAAAAAAGTTGTACAAAACCAGAGTAAGTTAAGTTGTTATATTTAAAAATTACTGTGTTTTGAAGAAAAATAATTTATTTAAGAAATGCTGCAAAATTTTACTCATGTATGTTTCATAGATAGCAAAGTTATCATAATTTAAAATTATGTCCTTCTATTACAAAACTTAAAGCTCGGAACATAATGAGAGTCATATAACACACTTACAACAAACAACAAAGAAAGAAAAAATTATTAAACATCAACTATAGATACTTGGTTCAAAAGTATCTATAGTTGATACTATAGACTATAGACCTAGTCCCGCCCAGGGGAGGTTAGGGGTTCGAAACCCTCCAGGAGGAAACATTTCACGCGATTTCTCCCTGACCCCCTGAGTCAAGTCTCCAGAAGTGCTCGATCAAGAGACAGTAGCTGCATTGACGGTGTCAAAAGCATGGGGCATCAAAGCCGGTGTAAGTGGGATATTCACCCCACTCTAAGCAACACGGTGAAGACCTCGGCCACTCGACGTACGTGATCGATAAAGTAGAGTAGGTTTAGAGTAGGATAGTTAGAGAATCCTTGTACTAGATTAAGTCGTTGTAGAATGATCAAAAAAAAGATACTTGGTTCAACACCAAAATTCTCGGTTTCCAATAAAAAATTCACCATCTACTTTTGGATCACTGCTCTTGACATAAGGGTCCATTTCTCAAATGTACAGTCAACAAAACTATAGTAGCCCCCGTGAATTGTGAGCTTCCCCTTCACCACCATCTCTTCTACCCACAGGTAAGTGGGAAGGTTCATTGATGACTGGTTTACCGACGCCTAGAGATAAAAATCATAAAACCACTCTCAAATTTTCTAAATTTCAAGATAAAACATCGTATTTGACACATATATGACAGCAACACAAAATACTTGTGAACTTAGTACCTTTTCACAGTGCCGGCATTGCTGATCCAACTGTAGTTCTGAAACACTAGCCTTGGTATGTAACTTGACATGCTTTCTATTACGGACCCAATTGACTATGAAGCTAATGGAATGAAAAACAATATGAATGAGCAGCTTTCTACATGCGGAAAGTGGCGCCTTCAACTCCAGAAAGAGTTTTACAAGCCAGGGGCTCTCCATCGCTTCAATCATAAGTTCCGGGACTTGAAGTGGGGTAATCTCAAGTCCCCTGCGTCTAAAATCTGGGAGGGCATGTACTTTGAGTTTCCACCCCTCTCCACCTAAGCTCTGAGAAATAGATAGGCCTTTATGTCAGCCCCTAGTTCTCCTGATATCGCCTTGTCAAATGATGCGCACAATCGCTCCGGGGTTTTTCCGGAATCACCATCACATAGTGTCACTACTAGCAGATTAGGTTATGCCGAGTTGTGTTCTGACTTTAAAATTTTCGGTTTCTACCTGATTCTAATAAATGGGGTGCCTTAGGTAAAGACCCGGAAGGATCGCGGATCTTGCCAACTTCCTGAGGCCATGGAGGGGCAATCTCTTGTACCTGACGAGTCCGCTGAATTCAAGGGGGAATTGCCATGATCTCAGAAAATTGTAACCCTGGATTTTATTTCCTTATTCTTGTATTTTGATTTATGAGAGATTCGGATATCTTGGCTGCTTTGTTTACTTTGATGTTATCTTGTCGCTGATTAACTCCTCTTTCATCATCATTGCTTTTGATATAATCTCGCCCCCTTGCTTAGGGAAATCATTAATCATAGTATTGTCCTAAGTCGGTCTTTTCCATCTATCCAATCGTAATGAACATTACTTCCTAAGACGGGTTTCGTCCTAACTTTTCAACGAATGTGATATTGTTTGTATTCCATTCCTAGGCTTTGAATATCTCTTGTATTGTATTCTTGACGGTAGATTTAATCATTTGCCTTGTTTTATATTTAGACATCATTCATGCGACCATTGAGCGTGCGTGCCAACTGATGCTACGTCGTTTGATCAGTGCTCTCTCTTTAGACTGTTCACCGGATCTGAGGGTTGTCTTAGAGTGGTCGAGGCCTGTTTCGTGGTTGTGGCTGTTCGTCGAGGCCTGCAAAACAAAGCACTGGAGCTACCCGAGGGTAGCATATCCTGTGTGATGATGAGATTTCTTATTTTGAGAGGTACTAAAAACCTTAATAAAAAAGCGCTCAAAGTGATTGAACATTATACCTTGCTTAGTCCATTTCGTGTTGTATTTATAGGTCCTCCTCTAGTTGGGCGGTTGCCTCTTGATGACTCACCCTTGTTCGTCATCCTCTTTTACTATCTGAGATTTGCCTCACATGCTCATACGATTCGATCTCCTCTTCTTAGATCTTTCATGCAAGATGAGTCATCGATACCATCAGACATACTGTATTTTAATTTTAGTTCTTCATTTTTTGACTTTGAGATGCACGATAAAATTTGGGGTTTGCTATTATTTTGGGCTTTGATAAAATTTGTTGTATTTACAGACTAAAATAAAAAATATAAACGTACAATCAAGGTTTTTAAATTTTGGATAGAATCATCTTTAATAATATTTTGAATGAATACAATTTTATTACTAAAAAATGCGGATAGCAATGTTGTAAAATTTCACTTAAAGAATAAATAAAAAATAAAGGGCAAGCTAATTGAAAAAAAGTTGTTTCTGAGCTAATCTGTTCTGGAAAATTCTATTAGATAATTGTTTTTCCAATAATATATTTGTCAAAAGCCTTGTTCCAACTTACTCTATTTGACTACAAGTAGATTACAGAAACTCAACAACGTAGTGTCAATCATTTTGGTAAAGTGATTAATTGTTTTTATTTTTTCCAATGAGAAGAAAACTCACTCAAATCCAAAAACTGCAACCTAGATACTAGATAATATCAAAATGGTAGCAGAGATGAGAAAATCAATCTACTCCGGAAGTAAATGAGCAAACGTTGCACTGAATATGGAAACCGTACGTATTTCTCATTTAATTTAGCTGACGACGGAACGGAACGGAACGGAATAGCTTAACAAATACACCAGCCGCAACCGAGCAACGGCAGGGGTACGTGTCGCATGTAGCATGCCACACGTGGATGATAATGACTTTCTATTTTGATAGACCCGTATCACTCCCTCGTCACCCGCCCATGCCTCCATTGCTTTTTACCCGTTTTAGAAAATCGTGACCATCTTGTAAACCTTTTCTAAGATGAGCATCTCCCTGAACTAGAAGGTTCAACATAAATATACTACATATTCTATATTCAAGGGGCAAAATGCATATATATGCACATATATGACTTTTTAGTTTTATAAAAGTGAATTAATAGGGATTTTGAAAACCTATGATCATGTGTTGGAGATCAGGGTTAACTATAAATACATGTCAATTTCATTACCTAAAATGACATAAATACTCTCTATTTATTGGATCGAAAATTTCAGTTGATCAAAATATGAGGAGTAAGGATGTTAAACGAAAAGTCTTAGGAGTAACGATTTAAAAAAAAAATGAAGTTGAATCAGTGTCACTAGGTTTATCTATATTAACCGACCAGTTATCATTTAATCGAACAATTAAGTTATACTGATTTGTCGGTTGTATATAGTGGTTTGATTAGTATCAATTTTGGAACAGTAGACCGCTTAATTGGTTACCCTATGGATCGTTGATTAATTTACCACGACATAATATTTTGAAAAACTTGAATTAGGTAAAAATAAAAGTTCAAATGCAACCACTGAAATAAATACTCATATCATTAGTACATTTCTTGAGTAATTTAATAATATCAAGTTTTAAAGATATACTCATATAAAGGATCAAAATTAAGTATATCAATAAGTATATCTATAATTATGACGATGAGATATATCCATGGTAGTTAAGGCGCTTGTCACAACGTGCCACAACATTATTATAGTGATAATGATTTTTTTCAAGATCACCTTAATATTGTCATACAAATATGGCAAAAGTTTACCTTAAGGCAATGATGTGCTATTATGGCGTTGCCTTTATACCTTAAATCACGCCTTAGACCAATTAATTTACTTTAGCCGGGTTTTTTCTTTAAAAAAAATAAAAACTTTAGAAATATAAAATAAAATGTAGAAATTAAAGGCTTTTGACGGCCGTATCTAAAACTAAAGGGTTTATTTTTCAGTTTCGATCAGAATCCCGACCTTGTTTCTAACTTTAAAATATTTGAAACCAATTAATATGATAATAGAATTTAAAACCGAATGCCTAACCCGGCACATGGATATTTTAATTTGGATTACAGGTAAAAAAATAAGATATTTACAATTTAACCCCAAAAATTATAGGATGGGCACATGACTATTAGAACATCTCCAATGGTAAGCTAAGAGCATCTCCAATGGTTGAAGAAACGGAGTTGCTTGCAATATTTGATAGATTTCAGCAGTGTAGCTTACCATTGTTTCACTCCACGTAGACACGGCTACACGAGCAGTACTGCCGCACAGAGCAGTATTGCCGTCATTAATGTTATGAATTACCTTTCATTTACTTTTACTTGGTAAATATAATTTCTCTTTCCTTTCATTTACTTTTACTTGGTAAATATAATTTCTCATTCTATTATAAATATTTACTTTAATTAATTATTTTACGAGCATAAATAAATAATATTTATAAAAAATATATTTTAATATTGTATATATTATATTTTTTTATACTTAATATTTGATATAACTTATAAATAATTTGAAAAATATATAAATATAATAAATATAAACATTATTTTTTTAAATATATCCAAACTTTGATTTGTATTCTTTCATAAAAATTTTAAATACATTATACCAATAAAATTTTATTCCAAATGCAAAAAAAAAAAAATAGAATGAAAAATACATCAAATATATTCTAATGACATTCCATACTTATTTCTAAGAATTTCACACACTTGTTCATGATTTTTTCTAGTTCTATCATCCATATTTGATGTGTCCTTGGTTAGAATTGCGAAATCATTTTGACGAATTTCCTCTTTCTTCCGTAGAAGAGCATCCTCACAAAGACCAAGTTTTTTCTAATAATTTGCAATATATTGGTAGTCTAAATGTTTTTATTATAATTATTTATTTTTATTTGTAATTTGTAAATCACTTTATAATTTAACATAATTATTTTTTAGTTGTTATAAAAATAATTTATTTATTTTTAAATCAATAGTATTTGTATCATTTAGATAAATACATTAATTATTTTTAATGATAGTAAAAATTCTTAGTAAAAATATTTTAAAAAATACGTGGGCCATTTATAGCTATAAACATAGTAGCTCACCATTGTGGAGTTATGTATCTTGCCACATCAATTGCTTGAATAGTGACATGGCAAATCAAGCTACATATTTCCACAATGGTAAGCTACTTTTGTAATTAACTACAAAGGTCCCACATAATTTTGAAATATTTTATCAATAATTATTTTCTTATTAAAAATAACAAATATATTTATCAAATATGTACTATATAAAAACTATATTGATAAAAAATAAAACAATTAATTTCATAACTATTTTATATTTGGATAAGTCTTGGAATAGACCGTCTATATTCTGATCAAAATATAGACGGGACTGATATGTTAACTATACAGACACGGAGGGACCAATTTGCAATTTCTGAAAAATTAGGATTTTCACGCGCTACAGTAACCCGCGCGTGTTAAAATCTTAATGTTTCGTTTTAAAACCTTCATGTTACATGTTAAAAACTTCATGTTTTAACCTCCAGGTTCCATGTTATAAAACCTTCATGTTTCGTGTTAAAATCTTAACGTTTCGTGTTAAAACCTTCATGTTACATGTTAAAAACTTCATGTTTTAACCTCCAGGTTCCATGTTATAAAACCTCATGTTTCGTGTTAAAATCTTAATGTTTCGTGTTAAAGCCTTCATGTTACATGTTAAAAACTTCATGTTTTAACCTTCAGGTTCCATGTTATAAAATTGCATAAAGGTCCCTCCGTGTTTTTGTAAAATTGCATAAAGGTCCCTCCGTGTTTTTGTCTAAAATTTTCTAAAATTGCATAAAGGTCCCTCCGTGTTTTTGTCTTATACACTATTTACAACTTAATCATTGGTCTATATTCTGTCAGAATATAGACGGTCTACTCAGAGACCGACTCTTTATATTTAAGTGACATAATTAAATCATTATAATAATACAATTAGATATTAAAAACGTTTAAAAATATTATAGTCACATGTTCAAGTTGTATATATAGAATTTAACTAAAACTATATTTTTTTGGTTGAATTTTATTTCTTTTGCGTTTAATGTTATATATGTTAATAATCTTTTATATCTCATTGGAATGGGAAAGTGTCATATATATTGTTGTATATATGTGATTTGTGTATATTGTTAACGATATGGGGTTGTTAGTTATCGGCTCAATTATCAATCTCTTTTGAAGAAGGTTATTTTGAATTATGGGATTAACCGCTTTACATCATCCAATCTCCCACATCTCCGAAATCCAAAACCAGATTCAAGAAAAAATATCATGACAATAAACTTGTTATATAATATATTTATTTATTTGGATTTACTATTACTCGAATATATTTATTTACATGTGGAACGCAGATTTACTATTACTCGAATATATTTATTTACGTGTGGAACGCGGTTTCACTATTAATCGAATATATTTATTTACGTGTGGAACATTAGCATTTAATGCTGCAGTACTGCTTTGTAGAGCAGTACTGCTTGACGGAGCTGCTGACTTGGCAGTGAAACAACGATGTAGCAGTATGCTGCAATCTTTTAAAATTTGCAAGCAACTCCAAAAAGAACACTATTGGAGATGCTCTTAGGCACCAACTTATTGTGAGACTGCTATACTAACTATGTACTCAAGGAGCGTTTTGCTTTTTTTGGTTAAATATGGATAGTTGACTAGTTAATCAGCTCTTTACTGTGTTTGGTGAAGATGATTTTCTAGCGTTTTTGGTGAAAACTCTGATTTCTGAAACACTAGGAATTAAAGAGCAGCGTTTACAAAAAAAATCAATCAAAGAAATATAACAAAATATCCTTTTTATCCTTATCCTCACCAATTTCCTTTCTATAATTAATCAAACTCCTTACAACTGATCCATATGTAAATCCAATTATAATATGTGTACGTATAAATCCGAAATTATATTCGGTGTAAATACAATTCAACCTTTACAATTTGAGTAATTCTCCTATGAGGCAGCCTCACCCATGAGGCAAGGCCAAATAAGGGCAAATTTCATTGCTTCCACCTCATCATACCTCACTACAACCTCATCGAATCTCGACGCTAACTCGTCAAACCTCGGTATCAGTTCATCAAGCATGTCACATCATCAAAAACTCGGTGTTAATTCAACAAACATCACCAAAAATAAGGTTTACTTGGTCCTGCCTCTTGGGTGAGACTGCCTCACCCAAGAATTGGTCTTACAATTTTTTCAATTTATTTTTAAAGTGTTACAAATATTGATATTAAAGTTTCAAGCATTTTAATTATAAAAATAAATTTTTAAATAAATACATGTATATTAATAAAGAATAATATTTCAAATAAAAAATATCATAAAAATAAATAAATATGTAAGTAATAAAAATATTTCCGATACTTCAAAACAAGTAATACACAATACAAAAAAAATTCATAATACATTGTATTATATGTGCCCATTTCAACCATTTAACAAGATGAAATAGTTATCAGCTAATTATAATTTACCAAACACTCATCTCTAGTCAAAACAGCTAATAAAATTCGTTAACACCTAACAACTAATAGATTCGCTAACAGGTAAACGATGATCGCCAAACGAGACCTATACATAAAAGCACAAGTTTGTGAGAGTGTCTATGAAAGACACGTGGCGCTCTTACAGAATTTCTACCAATTTGTAATTTTTTTAAAGTTCATTTAATAAACCTTTTTAATGCATTTACACTTGTTTTCTCATTTTCTTTTCATTTTTATCTCAACTATTATCATCTAAATTTTTTTCTATTAAAGAATAACAATTGTAAGAGGTTATGTTTTTATATTAAAGTTGTAAATTTTTGTCACGAGAGTTTTTCAATTTTGTCAGAGTATGCTACACATACAATATTTCCTTTAAATTGTTTTACCATCATTTTTCTCATACATGTATATACTTTTAAAATTCATTATTAACTTTATTAATTATTCAATGTTTTATATATATTAAAATATTTCTTTTAATTAATATAAATATTATATTATTTATATATTGTATCAAAATTCAAATATGGTATATATCTTTATAGAAATAGACATATAAATGGTTAAACACGTTGTCTAGTCCACTTATAGATATTAACGGTCAAATATGTTATTGACCAAATTGATAAAGTTTAATCATAAAAAATAAATAGAGCATTAACTCTGTTTGATTTAAATGTATATTATAAATTCAAAAATACATAACGTTACTAATCAAGCAATATTTAAATTATTTATCAGGTTAACTTTAAATTAAATTTTGACTTAAATTATAGATTGAGATTAAAATACTAATAATCAAACCTTTTTAAAGTAACCTCAGAAACTGAAAAGAAATTAGTATTGTGGAAAAATATATTAATTACCTTGAGGTACTACTTGAAAAGTACCAGAAAAAGAAAAATTAGAAAGAAATATCAAAATAAAGAGGTGAAAAATATAGTACATTTGGAGTGAATAATCATTGCACGGAAAGCTGTCGAGTTTTAAAAAATATTTTTAATATTTTTAGAAATTAGATACTCTAGAGGAAAAAGAAAGTTCCAAAAATGCCTGCAGTAGAAAGATGCAATTTAACAGAACAAGTGGAGCAAGGGAGTAAATAAATAAAATAGCGGACTTAAAAGCATGAGTGAGATGAGAGAGAACGCAGAGTTCGTTTAGCTTTGTGTGGGCTGTGACTCATTTCTCAAGCTTATCACCTCATCAGTTTCTGCCGTACCAGACCCCTACCCTTATCTTCCGGCCACCGGAAAACACCAACAACTCATGGGAGAGGTATATATAATCATACATACATATACACATATGTTCTTTCTTAAAATTCATTCATCGATTTTGTTTTAGGAGGCCGAGAAAAAGCCGGTGGAGAAAAAGCCTGAAGAGCCTAAGAAGGATGTTGAGGCCGAGAAGAGGGAAGAAGCCCCTAAAGTAGATGAGAAGAAGGAGGCGGCGGCGGCGCCACCGCCACCGGCGGAGGAATCCAAGCCTGCGCCGCCACCTCCGCCGCAGGAAATCATTCTGAAGGTGTACATGCATTGCGAAGGGTGCGCTCGGAAAGTCCGCCGCTGTCTCAAGGGATTTGACGGTAATTTCACATCCTTTTCGTTGCTGATTATATGTTTGAGATTTGTCTGTCACTGATTTGATCGTCGGATTAATTTCCAGGAGTGGAGGAAGTTGCGACGGATTGCAGGACCAGTAAAGTGGTGGTTAAAGGTGAGAAGGCGGATCCGCTGAAGGTGCTAGAGAGGGTTCAGAGGAAGAGCCACCGCCAAGTTGAGCTGATTTCTCCGATCCCGAAACCGGCACCGCCGCCGGCGGAGGAGCCGAAGAAGGCGGTGGATGAGGCGGCCAAGCCTGAAGAGAAGAAGACAGAGGTCATTAATTATTTCCATTGATTTGATTTTAATTATTTTTTTTGTATTTTTGCTGGATTTGTCTAGAATATGTAAGATAATTGTAATAGCTCATCGTTTTTGGTAATTTTTGTTTTTATGCAGCCTCCGGTGGTTATCGTGGTTCTGAGAGTTCACATGCATTGCGAGGCTTGTGCTCAAGAAATCAAGAGACGCATCCAGAAAATGAAAGGTGATTCATTTATTTTTTATGATTTTTTTCTTGTCACAAATTTGGCATTTTTGTTCACGAAAATGGTATTTCAGTTCTACTTGATTCACACAATCTCAGCTTTATTTGGAAAGTAGTGGCACTAGTTTTAGCTGTATGTTCAAAATAGCATTATTATTCACACAAATCTCTCTTTTTTTGTGAATCTCTATAATCCTAGATTCAATATTCTGGGCTTTTTGCCATCTTTATTACTATTACACTTTTAACCACGCATAGTACTAAACAAATTCATATTTTAACAAAGGGAATTTTCTTGAATTCTGCCATCATTGACTGGGATCTTGACTTAACTGGACTTTCAATTACATTAATACATGTACTCACCCAAGCTGAATTAAAATAATAGCATTGGATTCATCAGTCTGATCATGATGATCGTATATTATTAAACTTTCCGAAAACAGGAGTTGAAAGCGCAGAGCCAGATCTGAAGAGCTCAGAGGTGACTGTGAAAGGCGTGGTCGATCCACCTCAGCTGGTTGACTTCATCCACAAGAGAACCGGAAAGCACGCCGAGATTCTCAAGGTGGAGGAGCAGAAAACAGAGGACGAAAAAGAGAAGCCCAAAGAAGTGAAGGAAGAGAAAAAGGAGAATGATGCTGCTGCTGCTGCAGAAAAGGATGCCAAGAAAGAACCAGCCGCCGCTGAGGAAGTGGCGGCTCCGGCGGAAAAACCAGAGCCGGCACCGGAAGGCGGCGATGGTGGCGGCGGCGGGGATCCGAAGGTGGAGATGAAGAAGAACGAGCTGCACTACCTGTACAACTACCCTCACAACCATCAGCAGCAGCAGCTTGGGTATTACCATGGACATGTTCAAGAGTCGTATGGGTATGCAGCATATCCTCCCCAGATGTTCAGTGATGAGAATCCGAATGCATGTTCTGTAATGTAAATGAGACAGGGGCTAAAGTTGGAGGTGATGCGCACATGCCTCTTTGACACCTTGATGTGCTATACATGTGGCCCTGTCTGTGGTGCTTTTAGTACTATTAACATTCACAGAGGCTGTAGAATTTTGTCTACCATCTTCCTTTTCTTTTATTATCATCATCAGCAGCTTCTGCTGAAACTGTTAGTGTTATTATTATATGACTCTGTTCCATACTTTAAATAAGTGATGAATAAATATGGTACCTATCAAGGTACCATGAGCATTTGCAATGGTTGTGTTTTTTCGGTTTTCTGGACTGAATCGAAAAAGCTCGGTAGCTTGATTGTCTTATACTTTGAGAGTTCCTTTCTTTTCCAAGTCTTGCTAGACATGATTTATCATTTGTGTTGTGGCTGTTTAATTTACCTTGGCATTTTGGTGCATTTGGTGATGGTTGGTTGGTAGATTCTGCATTGTCTCTTTGGTAGTATTGTGTGAATCAGTGGGGGGAGGTGTGGAGTCCACCCTTCTGTTAGGTATGGGCCAGATAACATAGGGTAAATAAGTGACTGGGATGCTGCACCTTTCATGGCAATCATGAACATCTCAAATCAGAGAAGTGGGTGCAAAGCTTTAATTTCTTCACAATTACACCATCAATGGTCCGAATTCCCCCCCTTTGGATGTTTTTGTCCACCACATTATCATCCTGCCAAGAGAAAAATATTACACCACCGGTTTTGTTCTACCTATTAACAAGTCCAATAGAAACAGTTATTAATAGGCAAAACCAAAGGCTGATATTAGACTAAATCACATTGTAATCTACTACTCCATCTGTACCCGCTATTTCTGCACTAGAGACTTTTTTCAGTCAAAGATGCTAAACCTATTGGGTTTAAATGTTAGGGGTAATTGATATTTTAAATTTATAAAAATTTTGAAAGAGTAAACCAACACTAGATAAAATGTAATTGGGTGAGAGGGAATTTTATGAGACACCACTACTGTTTACATATATAACACCACCAATTTTTAAAAAGTTCAAAATACACCACTATACTATTGATTTTAACTAGGATTCACACAATGCAATTGAGATTTTAACTATATTGGTTTTTGTTTTTAGGTGTTGAATCTCCATATACATACTTTTAGATCATTAGACTCTTGTCTTTGATGAAGACTTGGCGAGTGTTCCTATGGTTAAAGGTAAATATTTCAAGAGTTGTTGTGTGGAATTGACCAAAAGATAGAAGGTTCGGAAGAGATCTAATGACTCAATGACCTTGCACCTGCAGTAGTTCACTAAGAAGCCCAAAACAACCACTACGATGTTCGGATGTATCTGTGCATACGAAAACTTATAATGCTCCAAGATAGCTGAAAAAAGAAGCAGGTGGGGAAGAGTAAGCCCAAACTACAAATGCCACTTCGGGAAACAATGAACCTCGGACTCATATCCCTCGTTATCAAGAGGCACCAGTTTAGCATCCATGAAGATAGAAACGAACATCTCATCCAAAAGAATCTCAATGTCGCCTGTAAGCCATGTGGGACTGAGATTCAAATAAGAACCAGTTGAATCATAACATCGGCCCCTAGAAGGAATCTGAGGGACGTGCTCGGAGGGACTGTGGGTCATTTTCTTCTTACCCTCGGACTTGGTTTTCGCACCTCCAGCCCTAGCCCTCTTCTTACCCTTAAACCTAGATCTCGCCTTAGAACTTGGGTAGGGTCCTCAATTTCTTGGTCAGAAAAGACAAAGCGTCGGCCCGAACCTCAAGATCTTGAGTATCATCGTCGATTCTGTTGTGAATGATTCGACAAGCAGACTCAATAGGAGTAGTTGAAGAACCAGAGTTAGGGCTGCTGTTGTGGTCGTCCATTGTCGAGTGACTTATGGCTTTAGAGTCTAATCATGGAAGAGTTTCCAGGTCACGGAATGGTAAATAAATACAATAAACCGAAGCATTCAGAAAATTAAAGGGAAATATGGAGAGAGAACTTACTCAGAAGCATGATGAGGGGCGAGATAAAAGGAGGATGGAGTGATAGAGGTCTATATTTATAGAGGATTGTATAGGGAAAAGGGGAAAATGATTATTTGCGCGAAAAGAGAGACATTTAGTGGATTTGAGAATCGTGCAACCGCTGAAACCAAAAGGCACGCGAGAAAATCATGTCAGTAGGGTCCACAACTTTATTACTGATACGAGCGCGTTGTTTCTCCAGCAAGATGGGGTTCCGAGCCGAGAGGAAAAGACAGCAGACACCCCTCGAGCACGTGCTTTTCCCTTTAACTAAAGACACTAATACCCTTATTTTTTATTTTTTTAGGTTCATTTATATTTAGTTAAGTTTTTCTTAACTAAATTTAATTTTTTAAATTAAAATTGATTCTAATCAAATCAGTTCAGTTCCATCCCAAATTTTTTATTTTTAGGTCAATTAAATTATGTTTAGCTCACTTTATTAGTATCAAATATTTCATTAGGTTCATTTGAATTTGGTTCAGTTAAATTTAGTTTGTTTTTGTTCATCTTCATCAAGACCGGACAAAATTTATTGACAATCAGTTCAATTCAGTTTGATCATCCAATTTTTTATGTTTAATTTTATTTAGTTTAATTCAGTTCAATTAAATTAAGTTTGGCTAAGTTCAATTGAGTTTTGCTCCATTAAATTTAAAATTCAACTCCATTAAATTTCTGCCTTTAATAAAGATTCCTTTTGATTGAACTTAATTTAAATTGAACTTAACCAAATTTGAATACACTTAATCTAATTGAATTAAATTGATACAAATAAGAATGAGTCTAAAAATGGGATGAAACTGAGTTGAATTTTATTTAAAAAATTCTTATCTTAATGAAGATGAACTAAAATAAACTAAATTAAATTGAACTGATTTCATCCAAATCTAAATGAAGTCAATGGAATTTTTTTACATCAAAAGGTGAACTAATGCCAGCCTGCATCATTGTCCCAGGTTGAAACAATTTTTCATGTTTTATTCTTCAATTTACGGGAATTCCAAGAATCAACGGAGTTTGACAACTAATCAAGATTGATTCCAATTTCTGGGTATTACAAGAATCAACGGAGTTTGCATATTAATCTAAATGTATCGGTGAACCTTTGTTAATCAGACACTTCCACCACGTCAGTTGGTACTTGAGCCATGTTTGTTCCGAGGATGCTGTCGAAACAACTCTACGGCAAAGACTGGTCGCTATAGGACATCTACAACGAAGAAGACATGATGGCTTGATTGAATGAGCAAATAGCGCAAGCCGTGTCGCAAAGCGTGACGGGAGAAGTGAGTATGAGATGGCACAAGCTATGGAACAATAGAATGCCCTGATGGCGCAACTAGTAGTAAGAGTCCTTGATTTGAAGAACAATAACAGGGATAATACTAGTCCGAATTCACTCAAATTCCTCAACCAAGGGTTAATGATCGGCGATGGGAATCAGGGATAAGAATAGAGATTCCTGAGTTTAACAGAGTGTTACACCTGAGGATTTTCTGGAGTGGTTAGTAATCGTCGAAGAAGTTTTGGAGCTGAAAAGAGTTCCCAAAGACCGACAAGTAAAACTAGTAACAATTAGTTTTCGGTTAAAGGCTTCTACATGGTGGCAGGCGCTAAAACTTCAACATGAAAGGCTTAGAAAGTCGAATATTGTGACTTGGGATAAATTGAAAAATATGATGAAGGTTGAATTTTTACCTTATAACTATCAATCGATGATGTATCAACTGTTGGAGAAATCAAGGCAATGAGGTTTTTCAATGGTTGATAGTTAGAAGGAAAAAATTCAACCTTCATCACCTTTTTTCAATTTATTCCAAGTCACAATCTTCGACTTTCCAAGCCTTTCACGTTGAAATTTTAGTGTCTTCCATGCAGAAGCTCTTAACCGAAAACCGTCTTTAGAAATTCCTTTAAGCTCCAAAACTTCTTCCACGTTGATTCCCATAGTTTGATAAAAAAAACCCTTGGTTGAGAATTTTGAGCCGTACGGGTTTCTCGGCGTAGAATTAGGAGTATCCATATGTTTTTTCTCCAAATTAAGGACTATTCCCATCAATTGCGCCATCGGGGCATTTGTTGTACCACAACTTGTGTCATTACATTCACTACTTGTGATATGCTTTGCAAACACGGCTTGCGCAAGTCGCTCAGTATCTGATCGAGTCATCATGTCTTCTTCAATGTAGATGTCCTCTAGCGACCGGTTTTTGGTGTTGTATTGTTTTTGCAGCATCCCTGGAACAAATGCGGCTCGGGTACCAACTGGCGTAGCGGAAACTTTCACGAACAAGAGTTTTGGAAAATTAAACGAACCTTCAAAAAACCATTGATTCTATCACAGGAATACTCGGTATTTGGAATTTGAGATTTTAATAAAATCAATATCTCAATTAATCAAAAACTGAAGAATACAATAAATGAGGGCTATTCCAAAATCTAAAGGTAAATAATTCCAAATCATGATTGGAATGATTAAAAATAACTCCTAAATCTAATTGGAAGGTAGAAAACATGGAAATTATTAACCAAACCCAAACCCCTATCATTTAGGTTTCGTTCAGGTGTCAATTTTTTGAAAATTTCATAGCATGCAAGAATGCCTATGAGCATTCTTGATCCAGCCCGTTATGCACTTCAGATCACTCATTCACAGTCGGTAGAAGGCATTTCCACACCCTGAATTCATGAATTCGTGATAGTAGTGCTAAAATTCAACCGCTAGGTATGGTAACATTCAATTCTGAACCCATTTTTAAATCATATTCAAGTTGTTTGTCCATTTACCACACTTCTCGTGCGTGCTCCACAAAACCTTAACAAATAATACACTAGTGCAAAGTAATGCATCCCCGGCTATGATTCACGGCGGTTTTTCAAAACCGCCGTGGCTGGAGCTTACGATGTCGGAAGCCTTGTAGACTAGAGAGGTTCCGACATCGGAAAGTCTCTAGGAAGGCGCTTGAATGAGTATAACGGCGGTTTTTACAAAAACCGCCATAAATTTATTGATTTCGATTTCGTAACTAGAACCGTGACCGCAACCAAATCTCCAACGGAGATCAGTTACGATATCGGAAATTTATTAGATTGCTGTAACGAATTCGGAAACTTTACGACATCGGTTAATATTTAAAATATCAAGAATGTGTATTTATTCTTGTTTGATCTGAACCATAGATATCTTTCACCAAATCAATCTCATCCGTAAAAAATTCCCATTATATAGAAATTTCAACCCTTATCCAAATATTTCCAGGATCACCAAATCTGAATCTTCACACACCATGGCCAAGCTGATCGAAGCTCAGCTCCCAGTTCGTTGCGAGGCCCAGATTTGCCCTGCTGCCCCAAACTCCCTTCTCCAGTAGCACCTTCGATCAGCTATCTTCTTCGATGGATACGAAAGTGGAAACCGATGGCGGTAGCAGGTTCAGATTGTCGTGAGGAAGAGGGATGGCGGTTTATTAGTGGCGTGTTGGGGGTTTTGGCGTGATGGTGGGCTCACCGGCACCGAAACCCAGTTGCCGGCATCCAAGGTAGTGTGTTAATTTGTGTCCGTATTTTAATAGAGGTTGTTTAAATTATGTGTGTTTTAAATGTTAATAGTGGTTGAAAGCGGTAGAATAATTTGTGTATATGTGTTAATGGAAGTTGAATGAGGTTAATGGGTTCTTTAGCTAGGGATTTTTATGAAGTTGAATGAGGTTAATGAGATAAACTGCGGAATGTTTATCTGTTGTTTTCGTAGGGTTCCGATTTTGTTTGCTTAATTGAATGGTGCTGTACTCGATGTTTTCAGCCTGGATGTTGTGGAAATTTATGCGTTTTTCATTGGGTTTTACTTTCGGTTCTTTGATTGAATGATGCTGTTCTTTTATGCTCTCAATTTGATGGTGTAGTAATGTTGAGTTACTGCTTGCTGCCTCTTCGAAGTTCGATTAGTGTTCTCTTAAATGAGTAATTGATTTGTGTCAAGCAGTTCTGATTTTCTGCGTATTCGTGGGGAATACTTAACCGTGGTGTTGGAATTTGATTTTGGTGAATCTGTGCTATAATCAGCTTGAATGTTACTTGTGTTGGGACTGTTATACATATATTGGATTGATAGTCGGATTAGGAGTGCATCACTATGCTTTGGATAATTTTTAAGCTCTCTTTACCTGTTTTAGTTTCCTTTGTGGAACGTGTATGTAACTAAACCATCATATTGTTGAACTTCTGTATGACTAGTTGGTTGTTGGTCTCAAAAGGTTCCAAGTCCGATTTCATACTCTCTGTCTGATGTTTCGTTTTCTCCTATTGCTTATAGACAAAAAACCTGCTGCGGATTGCTATATTTAACATCAGCTACATTAGAGGGCTGTTTCCTGAGAAGTTCTTCAATGACAAAGTTGTTCCAGCCTTGGGTGAAATACCGCTCCTTCCCTAAACTTTCCTTTGATTAGTTAGTTTATCTAGTTTTTAGTTTGATGATATCACCTATCTGTTCTAATCAGATATGAAGATTAAGAAACTTATGCCAGTGGATGCTGAGTCTTGTAGACTCATAGACTGGATGGAGAAAGGCATGCTTGTTTATATGTTATATTCGTGTATCTTAAAGTGGCATCGGCTCTTGTTGTTAATTCATATTAGTCTTTCCTTGCAGGTGTTTATGACGCGCTTCAGAATAAGTACCTCAAAACACTTCTGTTTTGTGTGTGTGAAGCAACTGCAGGTCCCGTGATTGAAGAATATGCATGTAAGACTATTTAACCTAAATTTCCTGCTGAACATCTTTGATTAAACTAGCGGTTCATTAGGATCTTGTCAATGACACCTTTGCATTAATAGGACTGATAGTAATGAAGGCTAATGATGATAGAAATTGACTAGCTATTAGCAGTTCAGTTTCTCATCTTGTGTATTCCATCCGACAGTGGTAGATTTTTAGTTTTGTTTTTGAGACCAATAATGTTTAAGTTTTATTGCTCACTATTGTAAATGTTACAATCATTAAGAATAGACAGTTCTATATATTGTGCCTTCTTCGGGCTCAAAAGAGCGCAATCTGTTCCATCTGATAAGCTGCTAGGGTTTTGAACCCTAAACCCTAAACCCTAAACCCTATAGTCTAGGGAGGTTCCGACGTCGGAAGCAAAGAACCAGCCACGGCGGTTTTTAACCGCCGTGGTTGGTCGATTACCAACCACGGCTCAGCCACCCACGGCGGTTCAAAACCGCCGTGGACAGTCCAAAAAACCGCCGTGAGTAGTAAGGTTCTGCACTAGTGATATATGCATTATAGGTTACACCTTTTGGTAGACTTTAGAGTATGCAAATGGATAGATGATAATACATGTTTTATCAAACATCCAGCTTCAATAAGGGCTACTTCCCAGGTGGAAAGAGTTCTGATAGCATAAGACTAGTGATATTTTTTTAATCAAACCACCATTTGAGGGGATATATTTTGCAAATGTGTGCAAGTTGAAAGAGTAAAAATTAAATTTATGTCAATTTTTTAGGCTCAAATTTGAACTATGAGTGAATTAAGTGAGTAGCGATTTTTGGATTATCTTGTGCGAGTACCACATAAACGACTAATCATACTCTCAAATCAAATCAAAGATGAATAAAATATGAATGTTTAAACTTGGTAATTCGGTCATGTGAATATAAAACCCAATTGCTGTATGCAGGACCGATTTTTTACCATAATACCCCCAAGTGTACCCTTGCATTTTGAGTAGCTTTTTTTGCCTTCACAATAAAAGGGGCATTTTGGTAAAAAACTGGTCCTGCATGAGAAAAATGGTCCTGCATGTAGCAAACCCCAAATAAAATCACACCATTTCTCGATTTGTGTATGTCCTCCTTGCGCAAGGACCATCATGCTAATCTTCTCCATATCGTTCCAATTTTATCGAATATCCCCAAAGGGGCTATGAAAATCACACACCGAAAATGGCAGAAAAAATCGTTGATGCTCCTTCATATATTAAGAACCCAATAATTATTGTCATCAAACATAAATGGTTTTGGTTATCTATCCATACCAAATCGTTTATTGAAAATAGAAGAGTTGTGAAACTCTATGTTGCAGTAAATAAAACAACAAGCTTCCACTCTCCAACCAATCCGCTTTCTCTCAAACAGTCGGACTCATCTGAACCTCGCCGAGGAGGCACCGGCCGGTGCTCTTGCCGGTCCGGTGGTGACCCCACCATAACCCCTAGATAATCCTCAAGCCACCCCTCTCTCTCCCCCAACCGTGACCCACCTCGCTTCCGCCAAGCAACGACATTTCCCTCTTTTTTCTGTTTTAGGAGGTATCCGGTGGACCAGATTGGCGCCGATCTGAGGCATCCATCCACCGGGGACACAAACACAGAAGCTTTGAAAGGTCCCTGACCCCTATCTCCGGATTTCCCGACGAGATCTGGCTCAGTCCAACCGCTCAGTCAAGTCTGACGTCGACAACAACGCCGACATCCGAGGAAATCTACCAAGGAGCTACCGATTAGGGGCATCGGCACCATTATGAGGAGGATGATGGTTGGAGCACAGCCGCCGAGACGGGAGGGGTATAAGAGGCGTCGCCACGCACCACCGCCTCTGTCACGCGCCGATAGGACAGGCCTCCACGCGATGGCTACGCGCGGCCTTATCCAGGATCATTCTCATGCACACGCGCCGATTTGTGCCCGCGCGTGCGGTTAACGCGCCACTGCCATGCCACCGCGCTGGACGGCCGCCCATCTCTGTCATCGCCGCATGAGAGGTTTACTTCCCTTTTCCTTTTTTCCCTGGTCATTTTTCCCTGGTAGTTCATGGATCTCCGGCCTTTTTTTTTGGTGAATTCCCTTCAGCAGATCCCTTCTTTGTTGCCTAATGCACTTCAGTTTCTTAAAACCTGCATCCAATTCAGTTTCAGTTATTGCATGTAAAGGCAAGTCCGCTAGGAAGCGGGAAAACCACGCTTCTGACCGTCCTCGGGGGCCGCCTCACGAGCAAGATTTCCGGCAAGATCTCCTACAACGGCCACCCCATTTCCGGAAACATCCGGCGGAAAACCGGCTTCGTCGCTCAGGAAGACGTGTTGCACCCCCCACCTGGCCGTTTTCGAGACCCTGTTCTTCACCGCGCTTCTCAGGTTCCCCGGAACAATAACCAGGGACGAGAAAGTGCAGCATGTGGAGCACGTGATTCAGGAGCTCGAACTAACCAGATGCATGAATCAGGATCGGAGGGCAACTGGTTTCTAAGCTGATAACTTTTACTCTAATTATGATATTTGTATTATTTTGTTATTTTTCTGACTATCGATCCTTCTACTCGCCACCTTGACATACAGATTCATCATTGTTGAGTATTTCCCATTTTAATTCATTATTTGAATAGTTATGTTATTAGCCATCTTTTAATAGGAACACGGTAGTAATATACCTAGGGATGACATTGGGGCGGGTACTAGCTATCTCATCCACATCCCCATCTAATATTTTAAAACTCATCCCCGCCCCATGACTCATTATGGGTACAAAATTAAAAATCATCCCTGCCCTATCAGGTTTTATTATAAAATCATCCCCGCTTCATGACCCGCCCCACCCCATGTCCCATGACCCATCCCCGCCCCATGACCCATGACCCATCCTCACCCATCTCTTATATCAGTTTAAAATACATTTGTTTATATAACTTTTACTCAAACGCAATAATAATTATATTGAGAAATATAAAATCTTTAAAAAGACAAAAATCTCAAACCCAAACAAAAAAATGTAATTGAAATCTCACTCAAATTTAAAGCAAACAAGAAGTTTGTAATTATTAAAATGATTGTCAAAGAATAGTCCAAATACATTATTATTGTTAGTTTTCTTCTCATTTTAACTATTAAGGGTTGATTATTAAACTATAATAAGAAATTAATTAATTTTTTTTTATTAATTATTATTATTAATAATATTATTAATATAATTATATTGGGACGGCCGGGTATGGGGCGGGTGATGTATAAAATCCATCCCCGCCCCATGACCCATGACGGGTTGTGATTTCATCCCCATCCTCGCCCCAAACCGGTGCAAATGGGGAGGGTCACCACCAAAATCCGCCCCAGTGTCATCCCTAAATATACCATTTAACTTTTGATCACTATAATTAATATAAGCATATTTACACGCAATGATTCTTATACAAAATATTGCAATAAAATATTGTATTACTGCAAATTTATAGACATCGCGTGGTTCAGAATTTTATAATTCTTTTACAAAATAATCTAGAAACTTATTCGGATAATGTGTGATCATCTAATTTTCAATATTTTAATACTATTTTATGCTAAATTTGTAATTTTATGTTTCAGGCATAATATGTTGAATCTGTAATTTTATGTTTCAAGCATATGTGTTACTATTGAATGTTCTTGGGTGAAGTGTGCATCTGCGCTAAGATTATTCAGGTATTGTCTGATTATCTAATTTTAATTGTTTTTCGTACTATTTGGTGTTGAATTTTTACCTCTATTTTGCAAGTCATTCTGATCATCTAATCTTCCAATATTTTAATACTATTTGGTGTTGAATTTGTAACTCTATGTTTCAAGCATATGCGTTACCATTGAATGTTCTTGGGTGAAGTTTGCATCTGCGAGAACAATCTTCGGTGGTGGTACATCGTCCTCCTTGACTTTCCAGGATAAGAATCTGCGATAAAGTTTGCATCTGCGATAAGAATCCGCAATAAAGTTTGCATCCGCGATAAGAATCTGCAATAAAGTTTGCATCTGCGATAAGAATATTCTATAATGTAGCTTTGAGTAGATTAACTGTATATTCTTTTTTACTTAAGCAACATTATATCAAAATTTACAAAATTATTATTTACATAAACATGTAATCTAATAATAAGCAAAAAACCAATTAATAAGTTCTCAAATACGCCGTGCAACGCACGGTGGAGCCCTACTAGTTAAGTTCAGTTATAATTTTAAGAGTATATTAGTAACATCATCAAATTATATGGATGTAATTAATCATACATTTACATAAGCATTAAAAAAATTGTTAGACGTTAATCACATCACATTGGTAAATGGTGGTAATCCCCATGTGTTTTTTACCAGCTATTCATAACATTGCCTACATTTTTTCGTTGAACACAATTTAGGTAAAATGTACAATAAGCTAAAAATTACAATAAAATTGAAAATGACAAGTAATTTTTTTTTTAATTTAAAACCAGCTGAGCTGGAGGGATTTTTATTTGGCTCCCTAAACCATAAGTCTCAAAAACCTTGATAAATTACAATGAGTCCAAGAAAAACCCCAACAAGTTGGGATGAAAAAACTTGAGGTTCAAGAAAAACCCCAACCAATTGGGATGAAAAAACTTGGGATAAACCAAGGTACATGAGACTATGTTTTATAGATTCTAATCTATATCTACTCAACCAATCCAGATTTGTGAACAAAAGGTTGCCCAGTTGAACACATGTTTGCCATGGTGAGGATATCATTACAAGGTGCATGTTTGTGATTATCAAGGTGAACTTGACAGAGCACAGAATTGCCACTTGAATGCGATCAGAAACTACAAACTTCTTTAGAAATAAAACTGTTAAAAAGTTCCAGGTACAGAGTGTCTCCATTGTTGGATATGAGTGGATGGAGATTGGTCTTGGCTGTTCCCTCCAAAGTTGAAAGAATTGTTCTTCATTATGCTGACCTTTCACCACAAGGCCAAAGGCCTTGTGGTATCCCTGTAACAAGATAAGGGAGAAACCAGTAAATAGAGCTAAGAAGTTATGAGTTGATAAAAAAGAGCTTTGGGTATTATACACCTGTTTTTTTAAGCTCCTTCCAAAGTATACTGTGGTGCTATCTGCATGATTCCTTCTCATCCTTCCTTTATAACCTGTCATATAAACAAAACAGCAGCAGTATCCAGAGTTCCCAGCAATGGTTCTAAGCACTTCTAACATAAGGGAATTCATGACTATCTAATATAACCAGCCCTTTAATTTGATTTGGAAGATTCTGGTGATTAAAAGATTGAGATTCCTTGCTTTTACTAGCCAGTTTTGCTAATGAGTCTGCTACAGAATTAGCCTCTCTATAAATGTGGGAAAAAGAGATTGAGAGTTCACCTGTTATGAGCCAAATGTTCCTCATCAAAGGTATGAGTTTCCATGGTATCTTGAATTCCTTTCTCACCATTTTTAGCAGGATTAGTGAGTCTACTTCACACTCCACTTCATCCATGTCACTAGTGTAAGCAGTTTCCAGCCCTATAGATAGTGCAGTGACCTCGGCTTCAAGGCTATCCATCTTCCCTAGAAATCTTGATTTTGCTATCAAAACCCTGCCCTCCTGATTTCTGAGAACTACACCTGCACCTGCATCTCCATTTTTCAAGGCTGAACCATCAGTGTTGAGCTTTGCCTGTTTCTGAGGGAGTCTCCACTGCACATTGATGACTTGTCTTGTCCTGTGACCTGAGTGAATAGGAGCCAGAGACAAGAGACTAGATGGGAGATTAGTGGCATCAGTTTGTTTCCATGTTTTTCCCTTTATTTTCAGAATTGCTTTGAGAGTGCTATATACATGTGAAGCTATAGAGGACCAGTCAGGTGTCTTTGCCTCATAAGCCCATTTATTCCTAGCACACCAAATGTACCAAACCGCTATGCAAGGAAGCATTCTGATTATTATCTCCTGTGTCTTAACCTTAATATCCACATTCCAGTAGAAATAAAATCTATCCCATAGTGTATTAAAGGTAACATTTTGAATATCCAACCATTGATGCAAGTGTGTCCAGAAGGTTTTAACATTCTCACACTCATTGAAGCAGTGGTGGATATCTTCATTATTACTTTTACAAAATGGGCATATGGATGGTAGGTGGAAATTAAAATCTTCTAACACATCTGGGAGAGGTAAAAGCCTGTTGAGTAATCTCCAGCTGAAAATAGTGTATTTCAGAGGGAGGTTTTTTGACCATAAGTGTTTAAAAGATGGAATTACCTCTCTTTTTGATCTTAGCAGGTTGTATGCTGAGGACAGTGAGAAATACCCATTTCTCTCTATTTTCCAAATAAGTCTATCAGGATATGTTTCATAGAGAGTAAAGTCTTTGGATATTAAATTAATGTGCTCTGTATCTAGCCCATTTTGAAATTGTTGCACATAAAATTCTTGATTAAGGCAGAATTCTGAAATAGTTAAGTCTGGGAAGGGTATTTCATTATTATCATTCCAAACTTCAACTAAGGGGTAATCATTTAACCAGTTTGAACTCCAAAAGGAAATTTTCCCTTCCCCAACTAGTAGATGTGAGTTCGCAGAGGCTATTTGATGAATGTCTTTGATTCTCCTCCATGTTTTGGAGTTTTTTAAATAGTTTGGAAGCCCCCACATGAATTCTGACCAAAGATTATTTCCCAGTTGCATTTTCCACCATAATTTTAATGAGAAACTATCTATCAGTACATGAAGATCTTTGGTATTGAGGCCATTTTCATACTCTGGGTAGCATAAATTAGGCCAAGATCTCCATGTTTTTTTCTGTCCATATTCAGAGGTTCCCCATAAAAATTTTGCAAACATTATATGGATTTTATCAATGACCCCTTTTGTTGGTTTTGTGACTGCTAGAATGTGTAAGGGTATTGATGATAAAACATGCTTCAGTAAGATTAACCTGCCTGCTTGATTAAGCCATTTATTCTGCCAGAGGAGTAATCTTGCTGTAATTTTCTCAAAAATAGTTTGGAAGTAGTTGTGCTTTGTTCTTCCAGTGAAAATAGGACACCCTAGGTATTGAAAAGGGAAGGTGCCTGGAGTTATTGAAGTGATGTTCTGGACCATTGACCTATAAGTGACTGATGCATGTTTTGATAAGTAGAAAGATGATTTTTGAAAATTTATTTTCTGGCCTGTTGATATTTCGTATTTTTCCAGAAAAGATTTCAAGTTGTGTAAACTAGTGTTATTAGCCTTTAAGAACACTACAGTATCATCAGCAAAGCTGAGATGAGTGACCTTATAGACTGAGTTTGGGAGTTTATAATATCCAATCCTAGTTTCTTCATATAGAATCCTAAGGTTTCTTGTAAACACCTCTGTAAGAAGGATAAAAAGGTAAGGTGACAGGGGATCTCCTTGTTTTAATCCCCTTGATGTTTTGAAGAAACCAAAGGGTTTTCCATTAACAAGAATGGAGAAGTTTGCTGCAGCCATGTTGCTCATTATAATTCTAACTATTCTCCCATGAAATCCTAGTTTTAGAAGCAGTGAGTTCAGGAAAGACCATGAGACTCTATCGAATGCCTTCATCATGTCCAATTTTATGCAGAGATTTGCACCTCCAGTCCTGTTATTTAACAGTTTAACCATTTCTTGCATAAGAAGGACATTATCAGCTAGTTCTCTCTCCTGAACAAATGCTGACTGTTCAGGAGATATAAGTTGTGGCATTAAAGGTTTCAATCTCTCTGTGTAGATTTTTGAAAAGATTTTGTTTAAAAAATTAGAGAGACTGATTGGTCTATAGTCATTGAAACTGATATTCACAGATCTTTTTGGGATTAAAACTATGAATGAGGCAGCTATGGCTCTAGGTATTGGTACTCCAGATAGAAACTCATTAACAGCACATAATAGATCATCAGCAATTATTTCCCAGCACACAGTGTAGAACTTACCTGGATATCCATCTGGTCCTGGAGAGGAGTCTCCATCCATTTTGAAAACAAGCTCCTTTAAACTCTCCATTGTTGTGGGACTCATCATGCTATCATTTGTCTGATCAGAGATCATCCTGGGAATGTTCCTTAGCATTTCCTGAGTTGCTGCTCCATCTATATCTGTGTTCTCTGCACTCAAGAGGTTAGAGAAAAAAGAAACAGCTTCATTTCCTATGTCTTCAGGATTCTTTATCCATTGGCCATTAGAGTTTTTTATTTCTGTTATGGCCTGTCTAGCATGTTTTGATTTCACTGAAGCATGAAAAAATTTGGTGTTTGAATCACCTTCAGCTAGCCATTTAGCTCTAGCTTTTTGTTTCCAAAAAATTTCTTTTCTGTTAAGTGCTAGAGTTAGTTCTGCTTGAGATTGATGCAGTTCCATTCTGGATTGAGGATTGTTATTATGCTGATGATTTAGTTCTTTTTCAAGAACTTTATCTTCAGCAGTTTGAACTGCATCATTAATATTTCCAAAAACTGACTTATTCCATTCCTTTAGCACTGTTTTAAGTCTTCTTAGTTTGAGTGAAAACTTTAGCATGCCCTGACCCTCACAGTTTAGGTTCCAGTTTTGGGAAACTGTTTGTAAAAAATTAGAATGAGTGATCCAACAGTTTTGAAACCTAAATGATTTAGGGCCAGAAGAATAGTTTAAATTAGCAATTGAAACCAGTAGAGGAGAGTGATCAGAAGGATGTCTTGCTTTTACTCTGATACTCGTATTTGGAAAAAGATTTAGAAAAGCCTCATTAGAAAGTCCCCTATCCAACCTTTCCCAAACATTTCCAGTCCTCACCCCACTCCAGGTAAAATGATTCCCGGAGGTTGGAAGTTCAATGAGATCATTGTTTTCTATGAATACATTAAAATCTATCATGCAGTTAAGGTTAGGTGCTGATTGTCCTAGATATTCGCTAGGTTCTCTAATACAGTTAAAATCCCCTATTAGCATTATCGGTTCATTACAGTGTTGTGAGAGACTATACCATAGTGGATATCTAGCTGACCTATCATGCCTAGCATAAATGAATGCAGAAAACCATTTAAATGTTGATGAAGAGTGTTGCAGTTCTGCTAGAACAAATTGATCATGTATGGAAACAATAGAGATATTAAATGCATCATTCCAGAAGATCCATATCTTGTCTCTAGGTTCGTTGTAGTAGTTATTGAAACCAAGTTGAAAAGCTATGGATGCAATTTGATCAGATTTTAACATAGGTTCAATTAGAACAAAGAGGCTAATATCATGCTTTCTTTTTATGTTCCTAACTTTATTTTGAGCTCTATCATTCCTAAGACCTCTTACATTCCAGACACATATATTAAATGCTACCATTTTTACCTAAGTTCTGGGAATCAACTTGGGCCTTAGTCTGATCTGATTTTACTGATGTTACATAGCTCTTTTTATTCCTCTGATTTCTCTGTTTAGGTTCCATTAAAGAGAATATAAGGTCCTCATCAGATACATTATCCATTTGAAGGCTTCTAAAGCTATTGGGAGTTAATAAAGATGGTTCCAAAAATATATCTCCCTCTTTATCTATAGTTCCTTTATCTTTAGACCATATCACTCTAGGTTGTAGGTCAATATTGTCTAAAATGGTTCTATCCTCACTGTTCAATATATCTGGAGTATGAAAGTTAGATGGCTTACCTCTACTTACCTGAATCCAGTCTTGATTTCTATTGCCATTGTTCCCTTCTGAGTTGGGATGATCCTTTAAAATGTCCATTTGTTCTTGTACTGGGAGCTTGGTTGGTCCTTCTGAGTCCTGTTCCACTGAATTCCTTTGTAGTGACTCCTCCTGGACCTGATTCCCTGATCCTGCATTCTCCTTAATAAAATTGTTAGAAACTTTGGTGACACTAGGAGTATTCAACTCACTAGTGTTAAAGGTAACCATTGGAGTATTTGAAATTGCTATAAGCTCCTGTGAGGCATCAATGAGGTGCAAATCATGTTCATCAGTGTCTGATACATTTTCTATTAGCACCAGTTCATTAATACCTTCTACCTGTGTGATGTTGGATGATCCCTTGAGGATATTAGGAGTCTGATTTATTTGCTGAGAGGTATCCTTGGAGACAACTTGGTTCATAGTCCCTTCCTGATGTTGATTTTGATCTTGATGGTGTTTTTCCTTCCATATAAGTCCTTGATGTTGTCTGTGATTATACCCTACAAAACAATTGCCTTTCTTTTCCAAGGAGACTTCTTTAGCAGCAGGGTTAACATTCAAAACATCAGTGGGAATGACTTCTTTTTCCTGGGGTTTTAAACCTGATGAGGATGGTTTAGTTACTACATTATTAGGGATAGGTTTAGTTGCTGCATTATTAGGATCTGGTATTAAAGGTCTCCATGGCATGGTATGTTTAGAGACAGATTGGCTATGACAAGAGCCCTTTGGGTGGCCTATTCTAGAACAGTTTGTGCAATAGTCCGGAACCCCCTCATACTCAACCCTTTGCCAAAATCCATTCTTTCTATAGCTGATCCATACTCTATCAATTAGAGGCTTTGTTATATCAATTTCTACGCATACTCTAGCAACATGAGGCCTAGTTCTATTCAGAGTAGCTTTATCTACTTTAACAGGATACCCTATGAGATTTCCAATTGACAACAAAGCATGCTCTTCAAAGAACTGATGTTTAAGACCATATAAAGCAATCCATACCGGGATAATTGGGGAGTCTGCGTTCGGATCGAAGTCTGGGCTCCATTTGGTGATTCTGATCGAGTATGCCCCAAAGTTCCAGACTTTATGCATCCAACACCTGTAATAATCATCTGAAAGGGTAAAATGAATTAAAACCTGATGATTGTCTAGAAGATAAATCTCGATATGGCCCATAAACCCTGCTGTTTGAAAATCTCGCCGGAGTTTTTCAAGTTTAGGGCGGGCTCTGGAAAACTTCCCGACTAGGGTAAGTTTCAGTGGCTCCTCGAGTTTATCACACTCTTCATCGGAGAAGTGTAATCCCGGTTCTCCCAGGTGGTCGATTCGAGGTTTTGGAATGAAGGGTGCTCTGATTGGATCGGGTTTCACAGTTTGGGCATATGATGCCTTGATTTGTGGGATGGGTTGTTGTGTTGGGGGCTGCGCACTGGTGACGAGCTCCGCCGTCATGGCGGCGCCGGTGATCTGCAGATCCGACCGTTTGAGAGTTGGCGAGAATTACGGAGCGAGATGAAGGAGATGATTTTGTAATTTTCAAAACTCTATTTTTTGTAGAGAAACCCAACTTTGGCTTGGACCTACGGATTAGTGTACACCGCTTACCCCTCACTTGAAGGGCTTTTTGTGAGTGTGAGGCTCGAACTTGAGACCTCTCCTCTGAAATACCGCCGTCATTACCGCTAGGGCAAGAGGACTTTGGTAAATGACAAGTAATTAGAGTTAATATTGATCTCCTAAAATTCCAAACTAACATTTTAAAAATATTTTTACATTTTAATTTAAAATGGTCTACATTTGGATTTAGCTACTTATCTTTTAACTTAAAAGTAAACATTTTTATATAATTTATTTTTACATTTTTATATTTGAGCTTAAATAATAATGATAGTTCCAGAAATTTCAAGAAAGTTGATCTTTCAGATAAACTAAACCAACCAAAATAAACCAAAAAATAAATCTAGAAAACAGAATTACACTTTTTATTTAATGTGAAATGAGATCAAACTTAAATCCCTTCAAATCGGTATAGTCATGATGAAATATTTTAATGCGGTATTTTCAAATGTAAAAGTAAAAAAATAAAAATTACTAAATATATTAAGAGTAATTCTCATGTGAGGCAGCCTTACTCATGAGGCAAGGCCAAATAAGGAAAGTTTCATTTCTGCCAACTCATCATAACTCACTACCACCTCATCAAACTTCGATGCCACGTCATCAAACTCGGTGTCAGTTCATCAAACATGTCACCTCATTAATACCTTTGTGTCAGTTCATCAAATCTCACTAAAAAAAAAGTGTTTACAATATTAAACATATTTGGAAATATATAAATTAAAAGCTAATAATTTTAAATAAAAATATTCTAATATATATTCAAAAAAATTGAGTGTAAATATTAATCTGCGTGGTGTGGATCACCTAGTTAGGTGAATGAGGGGAAAAACTAGTAAAAAATGTTCGAATAATAATATTAGACAATGGTCCTTGAAGTTGCTTTGTTGAGCCCTTGAACAGGGGTTTGGAATTTGCATTGTCTAGTGTCCACCCCAAACAAACACAACCAGCTCAAAAGCTCATAAAATGTTCGACCAAGCAATCCAAGAGCAGGTTCAGAAAACAGGCCCAGCGAACCCAGAAAAACTGGGTGAGTGAATAAATCTGTTTATAATTTACAATATACATAACATCTAACTGATAGTTTTGTGTAAATGAAGCACCATCTTAGAGGAAACAAAATTCCATACAAAGTACAACAAAGATACAGGTAATACAGCACAGGTGCCTTCAGCTTCAACAAGAAATGTTTATGCTGATGAAAACTATGAAAGGGCAATTACAACTTATTTCCGCCCACCAGTCCGACCCGTATAACTTTCTGTGAATCTACATCATCAGTAAAGAATCTTTCCAGCTACAATGCTACTAATTTCCACTCCATGTTCACACTACAGAAAAACAAATACCATCCTCAGGCAAACAGGGATAGAGAACTACAAATAAGCATAGATAAAAAGAATATTCACAAAACTTAGAAAGAGGATCATGTAGAAAATAATGATATTTATTATTCCCAGTAATTGAAAGATGGAAACATAATCAAATGTGTTACAAAGCAGTAAGTCATTTATAACAAAGTCATATGTAGCTTCGCATAGAGAAGCCATTTGTTTTGTGAGCCAAACCGATTGCTATTACATTTGTAGAATGCTCAACTCCTTTCACAAGTTATAATATTATCTCTACCTTAAAACATGATGGTAGTCCTTGGTGTTCGGTAATAACTAATAACAACATGAGCAAAAGAAGAAACAAAAAACTTTTATTCATGCAATTCCCTAATCCTAAAAGTCATTCCTGCAATTTGTTACATCAAAATTGCATTCGACTAGAGCTATACATATTAAAGTCATCAATTTAACGTATTTAAACAAGTCCAGCTTCTTCAGGAAAAAGGAATCAAACAAGAGATAACATCACTTACTAATGTTAAAAAGATGAGTTGCTTTAGTTCACTGCTTCTAACCAGTACATAAACGTACACAAGAGTTTCAAGAATTACTCATATTGACTCGCATTAAAGAGAATCACATCAGGTCGAGAAGTTACCTCCAACGAACACAGTTAGGAAACTTGTGATCAACATGGCCTCAACGTCAGTTTGACGAAAACATCCTGGAGTGCACTTACTACCACTAGACCCATCTGTCATATAAACTGATTAATAACACTAATGATGAAAAAATTTAAGATTAAATTAAATAGAGAAGTCGTAAAATGTTGATTTCACCAACAAGACATAGCAGGCTTGCCAGATGTTAAACTCTAGTCCAAGACCTGATTAAATTCAATCTTTCAACAACAAAACGCATGGAAAACATGCAAACACTTCTACAATAGAAACCCCCCTCCAGCAAGGACTCAGCAGTCAGCCAATATAATCTTTGATTATGAAATCAGTAAAATAATTTAAGATCATTACAACAGTAATAAGATAATGTTGGATTATGAAATTGTTATACATTGGCATGGGTACAGCTTTAGACAAACCAATCCATACATAAATATGAAACTGACTGTATCATTTACTACAACAATCTATAAACAAGCATTTTAACAGTACAAAAAAAGCTCAATAACTAATAGAGCCACAAGAAATATATCACTCTACCTTTAGACAATCAAAACTTTTGCTACTTAGAACTCAAAAGGAGTTCATCTCCAAGCAATAAGTCCTCCTCTTAACCAGCATCCTAGCTGCAGTTCCGAAAGGCTCTTCAAAAGAGGCCGCCACCCAAGTTGCGTCAGCAACAACTTCTTGCTGAGGCTGCTCACTCGGCCTGATTGCCACCAAGGTTGCCCCTTTCAGAACAGTCCCATCAGGCAAGTCCAAGTGGGGAGCATGCCACAGTCTCATATTCAAAGCTGGCACCAAGGTCCTCTTCGATGCAGAAGATGCTGACAACGGCTTCACTCGAAGCTCCTCCAACTGTTCCTTGTTCATACACAGAACTCCCTGCCCATCCACATCCGTCAAAATCAAACTGTCCAGCGTCTTGTGCTCTGCTATTATGGGCTGCAGTAAATAGTGCCGAGCTGAAGCCGCAATCAAAGAACTAATCGTCCACACAACACGCAATTTCAAACCCCCGTTGGTGTAAAACGACTCCGGTATACTCCCGTTGTCAGTATCACTAGGAACACTGGAAACATCACTCTTGCACTTGGTGCCTATGGAGGAAGCTCCGAGGATGACGCAGTTGTCGAGAGTGGACCCGAAGTCCGCCCGCCATTTGAGCAAAACGCCTTCGTCTATTCCAAGCTCGCCGGAGGGGAGCTCGATTCGGAGAAACTTGATCTCGTCGAAGTTCCGAAGCACCTGGGTCGGGGAGTGGTGGGTCACGGTGGTGGGGTCGGTATCCTCATCGTCGTCGATTCCGTTACAACCGTGCGCCAGGGAAGAGATGGATCTCTTGTGAGGGTTTATCATTTGAGTCAGGGACTGAATTGGCTTGATGATGGAGGAGAGGAACAAGCGGAGGAACGATCGGGAGCCATCCCCGGCGCCGGAGGAAGGAGATGAGGAAGCGGCGAGGGCGGTGGTGGAAGGATCGTCGTCAGAGATGACGCAATCAACACGGACGACTACGTTATCGACCTGAGGAACGAGGGAGTGAAAGCGCCGGGAAACTACGCAGCATCGGCCGAGGGCTTTGACATCGCCGATCTTGTTGAAGACCAGGAGGAGGAGGGAATCCGGGAGCGAGTCGAAATAGTCCGGCAGCTCGGCGGGCTCAGGGTAGACCCTGGTGCTCGGATCTGGCTTGACGGAGGCCATTCCGGCGATCTCGAAGTAAGGATCTGAGGTGGGGAGAGTAGGGAGCTCCGGTGGTGGAGGAGGAGAGTTGTGGAGAGGGTGGATGAGATGGAAGAAGAAGAGGTGATGGAGAGAAATGGTTGAAGGGGATATTATTATTCGATTATCTGTCTTTGGGCTGGGCTCTGCTGTTATGCGAGTGGGTTGTTGCTGCGTTGGATGGAATTGCATGTTCACTAGTACTTACTACTATTTACTACTAGTGCATTCATGCTCTCTAGATTAGTATAAGGAAGTGTCTTGTATAATTGAGGGAGGTTAGGGATAAATTGGGACCTTTATGCAAATTGAAAGTTCACAAAGTTTGGGGGTAAACTTGGATCAATTCTTATACTATCATATTTCATCTATCCAATAAAGATTTGTGGAATCTGATAGGGAAATGGACAATATTAGAAAATAACTAAATTATACAAATCTCAATATTATTATCAGCTCACGCCACCATTTGTACACTTTCATTTTCTCCAGCCACCACTACCACATGTCCACATTAAATTGACCACAACAACTAAACAATCACCACTAGCATACCATAACCATAACCATAACCATTACCACTTCCCTTACCACCCCAGTCACACACCATAACCATCACCACCCTCATACCCGCTCAAGATTAAATATTTATGCAGCCGGAAACCAAAATCAAGCAAAGATTTTATGCAGTGGCTTGGTTCCGATTACTTCAATTGTCGAAAACCCTCTCCACACTCCTGGAGCTCAATAATGGCATCACCACTAGTGACGTTAATGATTCTCTAGCCTGGCTCGAAAATTCAATCGATCAACGTCCTTTTGACCAAGGGTTCAGAAATTTGAATGAATTGGGAATATTATGGCAAGGATTAGGAATAATTAACTTGACTTGATTCGATTATGATGAGCTTGATATGAAGAGATTGGAATAAATAATTACTAAGGATTAGAAAATTTGTTAGCATCGCCGGTGGAATTCTATGATTTTATTTTATTTGGGGCAATTGGGTAATTCTCATGGTTATTTGTTTCCAAAAATAGAAAGTATGCATTTTGTTGGGACGGACTAATAAAGAAAGTGTGATATTTTGGTTGGGACTGAGTGGGTATCCCAGTACATCATGTCATTCATGTGTGTATTGTATATGTTTGTTAAATGTGTATTTTTTAAGCAAAGAACTTATATTTCAAGGTTCTGGAAATTGTCTATAAACGAATGACAAGAAGCTAGGTAGAGCATCTCATGTGTTTACAATAAGGGGCACGACTTCGCATAGTTATCTAGAGTATGAGCAACAAAATTACAATCTCTTGGGACCCAGAAAGGCCCCTCCAAATGATTCTGGTCTAGCATAAACAAAATCTGATCAAGAGCCGACTCACAGCTGACGGGGCAAGCCGATTCCTGACGAACCATTTGCACCACCTGGAGAGAGCGTCCCCGACAATGCAGATGTCCGGTTGGCCAATAGTGTCCGCCAAAATCAAAGCTTCCTCTAGCGCTAACGTTTCGGTCGGTAATGGATCTTGAACATGAGGAAGCCTTCGAGTCGCCGCAAGAATGTAGGCACCCCTGCATCAAATACCACAGCTCCAATAACTGTCATCCTCTATCAGTTCCAGCATCAAAGAAAGTTTTGTTCATTACCCTTAGCGGTCGTAGCATGAATCCCGACAAAAGGGAATCTGAGACATCATCCTGCCTCCAAGAGTCCCCTCCACCAACTAGACAGTACAGAAGCTACCATGATATCCGAACTTAGTTGGGATTGTTCGAACACCTGACGATTCCGCTGGAATCAAATACCATCACACATTGTAATAGCGAGCTCACAAAATGCATCATCCTTCTCCCGTAACAACTTCTAAAACAAAAGATCTTCCCTCGGCTGGTCAATATCCAACACTCAGCTAAAATTCTAGCCGCAGTCCAGGCCTCGCATAACCATAATCAAAGAAAAGATGCTTTGTTGTGACACCTTCATCCGAACAAAGTGCCTACAAATGGGACACCTCAATAGTTCTCCTCTTGAGATTCTTCATGACCAATGAATCTGAACACAATCACCATGCAAAGTTTGGAGCACGTTTTGGGGTACGCAACTTCCAAAACTAACTCCAAAATTTCTTGTTTTCCACGTAGCCAAGAGCAGGTGATGTGAAAATTAGGCTGGGTTCTCAATTTCCATATGATACACCGAGCGGACTGTAAAGCTCCAGACTATGTGTGATGCCAAATCCATCTATCCGCACGGTCCAAATTATGTAATGAAATACTCTTTATTACCTCAACGTCAGCTAGATCAAAAGATGCATCCAACACAACATAATTCCACCATCCAGTATTCATATCTATAATATTCGAGACCCTGGTTATATTTCTAGGTATATTATTTGGGTTTCGAATCTAAAATTCCCTATCCCTCGGTAACCAAGGATCATGGCATACACTCATTGACCGGCCACCCTCAATGGTCTTTCTGCACCCAAATGGATCATTTCCAGAGCTCCATGGATGCTCCTGTAACTTCAATAAGTCCGAGATCCAAGAGAAGACGCCAAAAGATCATCATCTTTATAATATTTCGCCTTTAGTACACGAGCAAGCAAGGAAATGTGGTTGAGTTAATAACCGCCAAGTTTGCTTTCCGAGCAAAGCCGTGTTAAATGTTTTTAAATCCTGAAATTTGGGCCCTCCCTTATCATTCGGTCGAGACATCTTCTCCCAAGCAACCCAATGAATATTTCTTTCATCCAACTTCCCATTCCACCAGAAGTTGCTAAGTAAGGCTGTGAATTTTGTCTGCTATGGAATCCAGAATCTTGAAACAGCTCATAGTATAACTCGTAATTATCTGAAGGACTAACTTTATCAAAATCTCCTTGTCAGCCTTCGATAAGCTCTGCTCACTCCAGTCATGGATCTTCTGGCGGATCCTGTCTTTCAGGTGTTGAAACACCTCCCTCTTCTTACTCCTAATAGCGGACGGTAGCCCCATATATGGATCTTACTGCGGCGACCATATCTGGGCTGAAAAAGATTCCTGATTTATCCATATTGATCTTCTGCCCTGATACATCCTCATATAGAGTAAGTTCCCAATGAATTCGTCTAGTTTCCTCTATTGATGCCTTCCCAAAAAGAAGTGTCTTCTTAAAAAAAAGTGTGAAATGACCGGCCCTCTCAAAGAATCGTTCCTTGTTCGGACTAGAGGACGAGAATAGACCACCTAAATAGTCCATTATAATACTTTCCATGCCTTGCGCATCAGTACGGAGCTCATCCCTCTCGTCCTTAAGCCCCAAAATGTGATTCTTGGATCTTCGATTTGTGGAAAAGCTGTGAAAAACCTTGGAATTCTTGTCCCCCTCTTTGTACCAGTGTTGCTTCGCCCTTTGCTTCCACTTTATACTCTCAACCTCCTATGAAAAATCATACTGCTATTTCAAACTAGCCAGCTCAGCCACCATTTCAGTTGATAAGACACCATTATCTTCTTCATAACTGGTCTTTATAGCTTATCCATTCCTTTTCATTCACCGGAAACGCCTCTCTACTCAAGGGAACCAGACCAAGCGAACAATTTTCAAGCTTGTCTGGTAGCTCTATAGTCGCATTGGGTGCCCAAGATTCCTTGATTACACACTTGCAATCATCTTTCTTGATCCAAAAAGTTTCAAACCTGAACCACTTTTTTTTTTTACTCTAGAGAGTTCTTGGATGCCACATGCAATGCCATATGGTCGGACGATTGCATTGGAATGGAAGAACTTGAGGACTATGGCAACGCCTCGGCCAGCACGAGCAAGAGGCGCGAGCAACCTCGCTGAGGAGGAAGCTAGTACAATCGAGACTCAAAATCGAAAGAAGCAGCAGTTTTTCTTTCGCTGGACCGGAGAAAATCGACGACAATAATCGAATTACCACTGCGACACTACCATCGTTCTACCGTGAGCTAACCATTCTAGCCGCTGAGCTTGGTACGTACAAATGTCAAACCATGAGGCATGAGCTAACCATTGTTTTAAGTTTTCTTTTCGTTTAAACTTTCTTCAAAAAACACTTTTTATCTTTGATTCCCCGGTTTCCAGCCAAGTCGTCGGAGTTGAGCGGTGCAAAGCGAGCCGGTCGGAGATTAGACATGGATCTTGAGGAATTGGATCGGGATTCAATCCTAAAACTGACTAGGATTTGATCGGGATTTAATGGTGTCCCAATCTGAAGTTGAGATGAAATTAGACCTATTGGCGGTGGCCGTCGGAATCCGGTGGAAGTTGCAGAGTTGAGGGTGAGTTTTCTATTTTGTTTTTGTTTTTAAATTAACAGAAATGACTTAAATACCCCGTCATTTAACAGAAGGTATAACGGAATGACCAAAAGCCAGAAAAACTCATTTTGATATTATTGGGGTCATTTACCCTACACTTTTATTTTGGGACCAATAAACTACTTTTTAAAGGTTTTAAGAGCTAGAAAAAACCTTTTAGTCTTGTTAAATGTAGCTCAAGTTTTTACTCATATAGCTATACAAATAGCTATATTGCCTCATGTAAGTATGTTAGTTTTACAATAAATTAAAAAACAAAGGATATTCATATTTTTTCACCTAATATTTAAGGTTATAATAACAAAATGTAATCCCACAATGTAAAGTATATAGAATTTGTTGGATTCGAATAGAAATATATGGAGTGATCTGTATTTTAACTCTCCGATATTTTCTTTCACCTTAAACTAACCTGAGCCATCCATGTGCGAACAATTAAATTTGACCGGGTTAAATAAATCGCAGACAATCATGCATTATTAATGCAAACAGTGGCCTGTCATTTGTCATTCACCACTCGAATTAATGTCATTATCATTGGAAATGAAAATTCTATGCCAACCATGGCCATTGATAAATACTAGCAGTGTGAAAGCCTCCTACTCCGATTAATGCGCACGCCCCTTTTCAATAGTAACATTTAAAAGTCCACACAGTTCCACACTAACATAAAATCCCGACGTCCTCTCCATTTCATTCCAGAAATCTAATTGCTGCAATCAATGGCGAAGATTGACCCCAAAAGTGGTTACTGCCCGGAGACGAAGATTTACCACAGCCTGAGGCCACCGGTCCCGTTGCCGCCGGCATCTGAACCAATCTCGGTTACAGAGTACACGCTCTCCCTCTTCCGTAACACCCTCTCCTCGCCGGAATCCACCGCCACTCTCTCCACCCCGTTCCTCATCGACTCCGCCACCGGTGACCGTCTCACGTACGCCACCTTCCTGTCCCAAGTCGATTCTCTCTCGTTTTCCCTCCAATCACGGTTTCCCCAACACACCGTCGCTTTTGTACTCGCGCCTCCCTCAATCCATGTCCCGGTTCTCTACTTCTCCCTGCTCTCCCTCGGCATCACCGTCTCTCCGGCCAACCCGCTCTCCACCACCTCCGAGTTGAATCACTTGTTCCAACTCACTCGGCCCGCTGTTGTCTTCACAACCGCCTCCCTTTCCTCAAAGCTACCGAAGACCTTCGACTTCGAGACGGTTATTCTCGATTCGCCGCAGTTCATTTCCATGGTTACGAATGGGGTCGGGAATGGGAATCGGAAGCGCAGCCCCCGAGTAATAAGCCAGCATGACTCGGCAGCGGTGCTCTACTCCTCCGGGACCACGGGGCGAGTCAAGGGGGTCGAGCTGACTCACCGGAACTTGATAGCCGTGATAGCCGGTCTGTACTACAACAAGTACGTTCAGATTGGAGACGAATTGGTTCACCCGGTGTCTCTGTTCCCGTTGCCGCTGTTTCACGTGTTTGGTTTTTTTATGCTGATTCGGGCAGTCACTGCGGCGGAGACTCTGGTTCTGATGGGGCGGTTTGACTTTGTGGAGATGCTCAAGGCGGTGGAGAAGTACAAGGTGACGTACATGCCGGTGTCCCCGCCGCTGGTGGTGGCTCTGGCCAAGTCGGAGCTGGTGGATAAGTACGATTTGAGCTCGCTTCAACTCCTCGGCAGCGGCGGCGCTCCGCTTGGAAAGGAGGTGTCTGAAAAGTTTACGGCGCGCTTCCCACGTGTGGAAATATTTCAGGCACGCCTTCTTTTCTTTAATACTTTTCCGACCAGTTTTTATCTTCACACTGCACATTCACACGAGATTAGGTAGATTCAGTCCCATTTGCATAAAAATCAAATTTTGATGATGAAGAATCAACTTATCATAATCTTTGCTATTGTATTGTTTATTGAACACTTTGGAAATAAGTGTAAATATTGTAAAGTTGAGTCAAAGTAGTCTAGAATATGAATTACTGATTTTAGCTTTTGGTTAAAAATTTAAAATTGAGGTTTGGTGGAAATGACATCATAGAACAGGTATTCAAGCTTGGAGTTTAGTTATATGTTTACATTTTAGTTAGGTGATGTTTTTATGGTAAATGCAAAGTACAAACACTGGTTTTTTATAAAATGTGTGGACTGCAGGGATATGGTATGACGGAGACAGGAGGAGGGGCCACCAGGATGATAGGGCCTGAAGAGGCCAAGTATTTTGGATCTGCTGGTCGCCTTGCAGAGAATACCGAAGCCATGATTGTTGACCCTGAGACTAAACAGGCCTTGCCGCCGGGTCAGAGAGGTGAATTATGGTTGCGAGGCCCTATCGTAATGAAAGGTACTCCTAAATGTTCGTTTAAGCTATAGAAACACGACTCTTTATGTGAGAAACGTGACTGCTTTGGATGCATGGTAATACTGTAGATTTTTTACACAGGCCGTGCCTTTTGGTTATTATCATTGGCTGCATGATCACATTGCAATGTTTTCTCGTGAAGTTTATCATTGCTTAACTTCGAAAGTACTTTGCCTCTTGCTTCTTCTTCGTATTTTCCTGAACTGCTCGGAATTTGTTCTGGTTTTATCTTCACGATATGAATAATGTGTTTGAAATGTCTAGAAGCTATTATAGAATGAGAATTGAGCTTGTGAGATTAACATGAGATAGATTCCAATGCACTTCTCCTGAAATATTTCTAGCTAAGTAGCTCACCCTGTAGCAGAGAGGAAGTGTCTCCATGTTACTGCACCTTTTCAATTTATTTGCTTGTATGGTCCATTCTGTCAAAGATGATATCATTGGCGTATATCTGCAGGTTATGTTGGGGATGCTAACGCAACAGCAGAAACCTTGGATTCAGATGGATGGCTGAAGACGGGTGATCTTTGTTATTTTGACTCTGATGGTTTTCTCTACATTGTTGATCGGCTCAAGGAACTCATAAAATACAAAGCATATCAGGTACTCAGCCTTATGCTACATATATTTAAAATTTCTATGGTCTTATAGGAGTTATTGATCACTTTTGTGAAGTTGATTATTTGATGAATTTTGAACTAAATGCAGGTTCCGCCAGCTGAGTTGGAACATTTGCTTCAATCTCATCCTGATGTAGCTGATGTAGCAGTGATTCCGTTAGTATATATGGAGTAGTTGAAATACAACAAGGATCTGATAAGTTCTTGTAAACCTTTGGCACAATATAAGTTCGAATTTTAACTATTGATGTAATCTCACTGCAGATATCCCGATGAAGAAGCGGGACAGATTCCCATGGCTTACATAGTTAGGAAACCGGGAAGTTCTGTTACAGCCACTCAAATCATGGATTTTGTTGCAAAACAGGTATGTTCACCGGCTATTACAATTAGTTCCCGTCTCACCGAATGCCTGATAGTGTCATCAACTTTATTTCTAACCATATTGCTGTTGTATATATAGCTTTCATTGTTTAACCTTTGTCAACATCATTTGTAGCATCTTGTTTTTCAATTTCAACTGACAAACCTATTTTCCCCTTTCCTTAAAGCAACTTTGGTAATGGATGAATTTGTTAGCTTGAAGCAAAAGTGACTGTTTTTTATAAGAAAAATAACTGCAAGATCTTCATGTAGACATTTTGCACCTGGATTTAACTCTTCCTTGTTCTTACGCCGTTGTTCTGTCATCAAAGGTTACACCGTACAAGAAGATACGGCGGGTCGCATTTATCAGTGCAATTCCAAAGAATCCATCCGGCAAAATTTTGAGAAGGGAACTAGTGAATGATGCTATGGCTGCTGTTTCGGCCAAACTGTGACCGAAAGTTGCTGTGAAGCGGAATTTTAGTGTTTCATGAAGTTGTTATCTATCTATATTTTTTACTAGGGAAAACCACGATGGTTTCTCTTGAAAATTGAGCATGCCATGGCAAGGACATTATTTTACAAAAACAAAATCTAAAATTACATTCTTGTGGTGGTTTGAAGGGCATCATCATATGTTTTTTTTTTTAATCTTATATGCTTTTGTTGCGAAATAATAGAGTGGCTAAATAATTATATGCTGTCCTCTTTTCTTGAACAATAAATTATAGGAAGCGAGTCTCATACATTTAAATGCAGAATACTAGTTTTCTCGTAGCTTGTTAATGAGTGTGGACTTAACTTAGCAATGTTAGTAAATGGTTCTTTTTGGTTCTATCTAATGCGAAAGGGGAAATAACAGTACAACGAAAATAAGGAGAAATGGGGAAAAATCATTATCATCCTTTTAATGCGAAGAAGAAATCACATTCCTAATTCTTTTCGACAAATAGAGACCTCTACAAACCATGTACCACATGCCACAACATGGCTAGGAGTCTAGGACAATCAGTTTGTTAAAGGTTTGAGGAGCCTAAAGGTTTGAGGACTAAACTTGCCTCTCAAATATTTTGATTTATTAAAGGTTTGAGAAGCCTAATATATGTTTTCCACCATTGGTGGCTTCAAATTAAAAAAAAATTAAATTAGGACAATCACTTTGTTTGTTTAATATATATATTTTTTTTAAAATAACACTTACATTACCTAGGCCTATGGCCATACAAACCAACAAAACGATAATAGAAAAACTACAAAGCATAAACAAGTTTAGTAAATCTAATTTTTAGAAACTGAGAAACTGGAGTTGACGAGAAACTATGTTTGTTCCCCCAATAATCCAGTTCTATTGAGAATGTTCTGGTTCACTATTATATCGAACAATTTATGTACGAACACTTGATAATTATAGGCTTGACCACTTTAATACAATCAAACAGTTTGATTTACATGGGATGTTTGGCATTAGCTAGTATTTTGATTTACTTAGTTGATTGTATTAAAGTGTTTGGTAAAATTAGCTGCTATTAGTGATATCTTTAATCAACTTAATAATATGATAAGAGAACATAACTTTTTTTTTTACTTAATCACTTATAACTTTATAAGTAGTAACATTAATTTGTCGTGAAGAAAATCCCAATTTAAAAAAAGAGTATATAAGTATTATACATTATAAAAAAATTAATTATATCTTAAATATTTATATGATTTATGATAATTTGAAGGATTCAAATAAGTAAATTGTTTCTGTTAAATGTCATGTTATAAGTTAAACTCAGTTAAATTCTCAGTTTGTAGTAATATTTTTTTTGTGTAAAACGACTTGCATATTTATCGCTAATTTTAAATTGTTAATTATCATATAACCATTAATATTGAATTAAATTTATATCAAATTATTTATTAAATAATTATATTAAAATAAATATATATTATTGTTTAACTAATTATTTTATAATTGCCGCAAAACCCCGCCTCCAATCTTGAGAAAACTCTAGCCGCCTCCATTTTCTTCTCCGTTTCTCCTTTTGGGGAGATGTGGAACAATCTTTAATAGTTTTCCTTTGACTTCTGCTTGTGGGATTTCCAAAAAGATGTTTTAGATCATTCAGATCTGAAGTTTTAACAAGTTGTCATTTTCAATGACGATCTTTGCGATACAAACCCTTACTCAATATGTAACTAGATTGAGGTCGCTTCAATTCAGATATTTTGACTTAATTTGATATTTTGGTGCTTAATTTTGTGTTTCAGTGCGTTTGCTGTTTGGATCGAGGTGTTTACGGTTCAATCAAGGTGTTTACGCTTAACAATCTGGATGGATGCGAATCCCTAGTTAGGCGATCCATCACTTGGTACGGCTTTGCTGGTGATAGTATTTTCCTGATGGATGTTATTCTTTTATTGGATCTCTTCTTTGTAATAGTTAGTCTGATTAGTATTTAGTTTGATTGTCCTTTAGATAAGATGTTTAGACTAGTTTGTCACACTTATGGCAATCGCGAGCCATTGGTGATGATACCTGGGTCCTCGAGATATCGAGACCCCTGAGCTCTCGAGGTCGAGGTAGAGTGTCAATCTGGGCCCAAAGCCCATAAGTCTGGTCTCAATAGGCTTAGAGATATATTCACTAGAAGATAATCACAATCCAATCAAATCAATCGTATCAATTATGATCATGCTTACCGAAAGGAGATATTCCTCCATATCTCCTGGAATCTCCCATCACGGAGCAATCATTGCTATAGGATTCTCCAATTACAACGGTTTGGTACACCTCAATATGATCTTACAAATCATGCTATATGCATACACACTCATACACTTCGCCATACTAACTTGAGCGTCAGGGTATTTACCCAGGACAATCCTCAGGTCTTGTCTTGCAGGTACACCAACATGATCGAAGAGGTTCGAAATTCATCGGCTCACATATTTACCCTGCATCAATTGGACGCTTTCCAAAATAAAATAAGATTATTATTATTTATTAATTTATATATCATATATATTTTTTAAATTTAAAACCACATAAATGGTAGGAATCTTTTATGGGATCCAAAGCCCAAAGAAAAAATAATTACATTAATAGCCCAAGGCTAAGTAAATGTCTAAAAAGTTATTAAAACTATTAGCCAAATACAAAGGTTTAGAGATGGAGTGTATGAAACTCCTGAAGCACACAGAGTTGCTTCCAAAAGAATGAGAGTAAGAGGCTCCTATTTCTAAGAGACCTAACTCAATAAATAAATATATAAAGAGTATTGATCAAAATTCTCCAGGTGAGAAACACAAGGCTCCAGATTGTACAGAAAACTTCCAAACTTATATGTGAATCTTCCCAAGTCTAAACCCGGGTTGAAACTCAAGTCAGCCGAGAAGTGTGTGCAAAAAAGAGTGTCTTGTGTTGCAAGAGTCTGGAAAAAAAACACCATAAGGTTGTCATCTGGGTGCAGTTCAGTACAAAGGTGTGTTCCAGCAGTTGTTTGCTCCACCTTTGGAATATGGATTCCAAAGGGTCTTCTCTTGCAATTCATAAAAACACACAACAGTCAAAGTGTCCTGGGTAAAAAGTTCATCAGAAAAGTCCTGAAATGGTCACATCTATTCATCATTTAGGAAGTCCTAACATATGGCATTCCCAATTTTTCAAGACTGATCAAGCCTCTAAGTTGTTGGGGTGCATTAGAGAGGTTCAAATTTCCAGACATGGAATGTTTTGAAGCCATTTTAGCCAAAAAAATCTTCCCCTGAATTGCATTCCTTGAATATATGACTAATTATACTAGCATGGGTTTCAAGCTCAAAGCAAAGACTAAGAAATTTTCAGTTGGCTAAGCTAAGGTTCTTAATACCATATACTGCCATGCTGCAGTCAGATTCTATTGTACATACTGTCAGATTTAAATTTATATATCATATATTATCGAATAATTAACATGCACATGTTTTTTTTTTAAAAAATAAAATAATTAACATGCACATATACATACAAAATTTTGTTGTCAAATAAACGAGAATTAGTGGTTGTTGCTATCACAAATTCTAGTGTTAGGGAAAACCTGGAAGTAACCTGGCCAGATAACTCACAACAATCAAGTGGTAGGGGCTAGTATTACTTTAAGAACAGTGCTTCTCGCGGCCCTAGCAGTTTCATAGATTGCAGATTTCTAACAATCTTAAAGTAATACTATTCTGCAATGGAGAATGCACTGAAGATGTTTGGCACTATTGGAAAGTTCGACCGCTTTGATGGAACGAATTTTATTCGTTGGAAGGAGACAATGAAGTTTCTGCTGATCACCCTAAAGATCTTTTACATCCTTGATGACAACCTGGAGCCAATTCCAGAACCAAGAAGCGAGGACACTGAAGAGATCGTTGGTCAACGCAAGAAACGTGAAGAAGATGAGGTGCTGTGCAGGGGATACATTCTGAATTATCTCTCGGATCGTCTCTATGATCTCTACATCCCTGTTCAGACGGCAAAGGACATTTGGTAGTCACTAGAGAAGAGGTACAATTCAGAAAGCAAGGAACATATAAGTTTATTACCATGAAATTCTTCGAATTCACCATGAATGATTCCTTATGTGTGCTAGATCAAGTCCTTGAATTTCTAATCTTGGCCTCCAAGTTTAAGGATCTTTCTATAGAAATTCATGAGAAACTTATTGTGGGGGGATTATTGCTAAATTGCTTTCGGGTTGGAATGGCTATTAAAAGGAACTGTCTGAGGATTTTAGCCTGGATCAAATTCAGAAACATCTCCGGATTGAAGAGGAAACTCGAATCCGTGATAAGAAATTTGATGTGGATTCTAGTTCCAAGGTTAATTATGTCAGCAAGAATTAGGCGAAAGGTAAGAAAAGAAAGGGTAATCATCAGAAATATCCCAACAATGGCAAGAAATTCAAGAAGAATCTGTCTGATGTTGTCTGTTACAATTGTGGTGACAAGGGACACATTAAACGATTCTGGAAAAATCCCAAGAAGAAGGGTACCAACCCTAACAAGAAGGAATCTGAGAATGTTGCCAATGTTCTTGAGTCAAAAGAGATTATTGCTATGATTTCTGATTGTCATATCGGAATGATTCAAGAAATGCATATGGATTCGCTTACAATAAGTGATGATTGGTGGTATGATTCTGGTGCAACCACTCATTTTTAAACCCTACTATTTTTAAACATTATGTCAAAATCATCCAAATCATTTCCTCAAATGAAAAGTAGGCCAATCAAATGAAATAAATGGAGTATTTGAATTTTGAAATGTTAAAGTTAGAAGAATTACCCTCAACTCAATGGAAAGATGTTTAAATGCAGTCAAAAAAGAAAGTTTAATGCGTCACGTTTCCTGTTTGACTCGTCGCGACCCACCGAATAGTTTTTCATCCATCGTAATTAATGACTCTATGGTTAAATTAACTTGGGTAAGTGGGATTTACATCGCCGCCATGTGGCAATTTTAGCACTAACCGGGGTTAAAATTTAACCGTGGTTAAGGTTTTATCACTCAAAAAGGACTGAATATAAGCATGGCATTGGCACCGCAAGGGTGCTTTGATTTGTGAAAACACAAGGAAAGGGGCCATTGTACTGTTTGCCCTCTTCTTTTTTTTCTCCATCATTTCAAACAATTTCTCTGCTCTTCAATCATCCAGCTTCATGCAGTAGTCGTGATGTTCCCATTTCGCTTTGCTGCCCAGTGATTCGCATAGAGACTCAATCAACTTGACAGCCCATCACACAAAGGTGAAAAAATTGTCATTTTTCCGTCAACCGCAGTAGTGTAATTGTCTGAATTCAATTTTTTATCAGTACTTGATGTTCGCTTGTGAGGATATTTCGTTGTTTTGTTGGGACTTTCGCCATGCTGAATTGTTGTTCAAAGGTGTTTATATTTTGAAAATCAATTCACTGCAGTGAAATAGAATTATTTGATAAGAAGCCCTTTGTATGTTTGTGTGTTCCATTTGTTGATTATATGCCAATTTTGCAATTGGTTGGAAGTGATGGCTTTGGATTTTATGATATTGAATTTTGAAACTGAGAATTAAGAATTGTGCATGTTCTTGTTTGGTTGGATCCATGATGGTTGTGTATTGTTGATTATTTTCCCTTTTAATTGGTTAGGGGAATGCATCAAACCGATGGCATTGAGTTTCATGGTGCATGTTCTTATTTTGTTGGATCCAGGTTGAATGTGTATTGTTGATTATTGGCCCTTTTGGAATTGGTTAGGGGAATTCACCAAAACATAAGCTATGGCATTGGTTTCATGGTGCATGTTTTTGTTTTGTCGGATTCAGGATTGTTGATCACATGCCCTAATGGAATTGATTAGGGGAATGCATTGAAACACAAATGTTCTTGTTTTGTAGGATCCAGGATAAAATTTTTGCACTTTAGATTTGCTGTATTGATTAATATCCTGTTTTGTAAGAGGCTGTTTTAAGACACTTTCTGTGTAGCATCCTATTCACTTGCTTGTTATAAAGCTTATGTGCTTCTTGTCCTATTGTGTTCATAAATGCTGAAACTAACTTGCGAGTATATTGATCTTAACATTCAGGACAGCTATGCGTGAGTACTTCTGAGCCTCACAACAAGGTCAGGTCTCGATTTTTCTACTGATTTTGTGAAAGGAGCTTTGTTTAAATGGATTGTAATAGAGATGGAGCAACTTGGGCTAGAGAAATGGCAGAGAGGAGGTTGATGGAGAAGGACATATTAGGAGCTAATAGATATGCATCCAAGGCTCAGGAGTTGTATCCTGAACTTGATGGTCTTATCCAACTTCAACAAATACTTGAGATTCATACTGCTTATGAAAGAAGAATCAACGGACTTGTAGACTGGTATGGAGTCCTTGGTGTGGATCCCCTTGCTGATGACCAGACACTGAGAATGAGGTATAGGAAGCTTGCTCTTGCTCTTCACCCAGATAAGAACAAAGGTGTTGGTGCTGAGGCAGCATTCAAAATCGTTTCTGAAGCATGGAATTTTCTATCTGATACCGCGAAGAGAGCAAGTTATGGCCAAAAACTGATCATACGTTCCTCCTGTGGTAATGTTAGTGGTATGAACACAGGTTCAGGTATTCAGGTGAATGGTAAGTGGAATTTCAACAGTTCAGCATCAGCTAGGAATATTTTCTCTACACCTGGTAATCTTCCCACCCATTGTACTCCAGCTGGGAAAAATTTCTTTACACCTGTAAATCTCCCCAGTCATTCTAATCCCATTAGACCAAATGGAACTACTTTCTGGACTTCATGCATGCCATGCAAGATGAAATTTGAGTACTCGACTATTTTCCGAGACCAGACTCTTCTGTGTCGCACTTGTTACCGGCCCTTTCTGGCAGTGGAGGTGCCTCCACCTGAAAATATTAATATCCCTAAGCAGAAGAACTGGAAGTGCCGAAACCAGCAAAGTAATTTCCCTGCAGGTAATACACCATCTGATTCGGGAAAAAAATCTACCCCAGCTCCAAAAATGCCAACTCCAAGATTTTCACATGATAACTTTGTGAGCAGGGAAAGTAATCAAAAGACATCTACTTCGGAAGTTGGTGGCTCAAGATACATGCGTCCATCAGCAAGGGTTACTGCTCAATGTGTTCATGGCTCTCAGTCAACTGGAGAGTATTTGGTGAGAGGACGTGATGACACTATCAAAGTAGTGGATGTTGAGGAGATGAGTAATGCTTCTAATGAAACAAATGGTGCGAAACCCTACTCTCCTGGCAAAGATGAGAAGCTGTCAAAGAAGGCACGAGTAGGTGATCAAAAGGCTTCTTTGTTAAGGAAAGATGCCCGGAACCGAATGCCTCAGTCTGTTGCTGGTAGTGGAAGCAGTATTGATTCTCTGCATCATATGGATGAGCAGGAAACTGGAAAGCTCTTTAATCCTGAAAATTCCAGAGGTAATGGTTTAATGGAATCATTACATTCAGAAGCTCGCAAAGTGCTGGTGGACAAGGCTAAGATGGAAATCCGCAAGAAGCTACAAGAATGGAATATATCTGCAGCTAATAATACGTTTCACTCTATAAAAGTAGATGAGGATGCGGGGAAGGATATTCCAATTGTTTCTGTTCTTGCTGGCACAGTGAAGGCCGGAAATACCTCCATCAAGGGTGAATGCATACTAAACCAGCCCAAAAAGTCTCCACTTTCTTCAGGCCTAGCTTGCTCATTCATTAAGTCTACTGATGATGTGGCAAAAGGGTCGTCTGCTTCTTCCCTTATGGGCTCAGACACAAAGGGTGATGAGTTTAGTGTGCCTGATCCGGAATTTTATGAATTTGACAAGGATAGAATCGAAAAAGAATTTTCTGAAAACCAGGTTTGGGCGGCATATGACGATGATGATGGAATGCCCCGTTATTATGCTCTTATACATAATGTGATATCTACAAATCCCTTCAAGGTTCAAATAAGCTGGTTGAACTCCAGAAGCAACAGCGAGCTTGGTCAACTTAATTGGGTCGGATGTGGCTTTGCTAAGACCTGTGGGGATTTTAGGATTGGCAAACGTGAAACTTCTGCGACTCTTAATAGTTTTTCACATAGAGTGAAGTGGAGCAAAGGTACAAGAGGGGTCATTCACATATTCCCAAATAAAGGGGATGTTTGGGCTTTGTATAGGAATTGGTCTTATGAGTGGAATGAACAAACTCCAGATGATGTAATCCACCAATATGACATGGTGGAAGTGGCTGATGACTTCGACGAGGAGCAAGGGGTTTCTGTTGCTCCATTGGTAAAAGTATCTGGATTCAGGTCCGTGTTTCATCAGACAGACTCAAGTAAGGTGTATAGAATTCCTAGAGCAGAAATGTTTCGATTTTCTCATCAGGTAGCTTCATACACTATAACTGGTCAAGAAGCTGAAACTGCTCCAAAGGGTTGTCTAGAGCTGGATACAGCTGCCATGCCATTGGAGCTTCTCCAAATCATAACCGAACCCATAAAGAAGAAGGAAAGCAAACAATCTGGAAGTGGAGATGCGAGTGCAGGGGATGCTGTAACCTGTGTGTACTCAAGGAAACGCAAGGGGATCAAAAAAGAACCTGGGGAGGGAATCAAGCAATCTGGAAGGGTAGATGCAAATGCCAGGCCAGCTATAACCCGCGTGTACTCAAGGAAACGCAAGGGAAGGAGCATTAAGGGTGGAGAGAAACAAGCTATTATGTAGATTGTTGCTGACTGCAGATAATTTTCAGGTGATTTTGACAGCAGTTAACTTAATCGATCATTGCTGTAGAACAGGGTACAGTGAGGAAACTGATGCACCTATTATTATAAGTATCAATAGCATTAGACAATTTATCAGCTTCAGTTTAGATCAGATCAGTTTCTGGGATGAACTTTGACCTGTCTATCTTTTGAAACATTTTGTCATATATTCATCTGCAGTCTAAATTAAGTTGTTGAATTCCATATTTCCAGATGAATTGCACTGAGCTTGTAGGTTATCACCATCTTTTATATAATTCTGTGCCTAGCTGTTGTTAAAAGGGAAGCAAACTGTTTGACTGTTTCACAATACGTTGATAAGTTGCAATCACAACACAAAGATAATGAAAGATTGCAAGAAATGCAGTGTTATTTTGGGCTTCATTTACTGTAGTCAGAGACAGGGATAGTGGGGGGTTTGGTTTGAAGCTGAGGTAGAGTTGACAGATTGAGTTCAATGATGAGAGACATTATTGTCATTTTGCTTTTAATTCGTTTGCTTTTTGTTCTCATGCATTTGCCATTTGTAGCTAGCAGGACAAGTGTGATTGATGATTACCCTGGATTCTACCGGAAAAACAATATTGAGCCTGGAGGCTCACAGAGCCTCCCCGCGTGGCACTAATTGATTGGCTAAGAAATGATGGGGCGCGTGTTATTATAGAATCTAAAGTAAAGGTGAAAATGTATGTCTGTGGTCATTGTTTGAATTGGGCCCAGAAATAAAACCTGTAACCGATGTAGCCTGTATAACGGAAAACGGAAATAGTCTATTATGCCCTCTGCTAAAACAAAAAAAAAAGGTAGACTTCCCCCAAATTCCTCCCTCAGACTCCCCCAAATTAAACCTCACTTTCAATCCCTCCCCACGAAGATAGAATTTTCCGCTCGAGAAGTTCATCACCGGATGCTGAGAATTAAGGGCATCGCCGACGGACAACTCCTGGCCAGGCAGTAATCGTCTCCCGTAAGAAATTAGATGGCTAAACCTATTTAGCGATTGTGGCGTGTTGAAGTTGGGTCGAGAAGATTAAGTTAAATGGGTTAGATCTGCAAATTTCAGAAAAAAAATATAGAAGAAGACGAAAAAGATGAAGAGACGAAGAAGATGAAGAGATGGAGAAGAAGAGGTGGAGAAGAGAAGACTACGATCTGAACAATTCTTAACTTTATTTTATTCAAATTATATCTCTACGTATAATATATATAACTATTACTCCATTAAATGTCAAGCAGTTGTGTGGTGGCCTGGTGGTAAGGAAATCATCAGAGGCAACGTTGGGTTCGAAACCCTTAAACCCCATTTTTTTGGACTCTTTAAATAATTGGTCCATTAAATCAGTTGAATAAATTAAAAAAAACATTATGCTAAGGTTCGAACTCAGATTGTTTGAAATTATCAACACACAGACTCAGATTCACCACCACACCAAATTACATACTTAGCAAACATTTTTAAAGAAAATAATTATATACTTACCATCTAACATTTATAGAGGAACGTATGTAAATATTTTTTCTACCTCTCCCACTGCATAAAAATACCTTAAAACAATATTTTCACATTTTATATAACTTCCATTTGGTTTTAAAATACTCAATTTTAAAATTTGATACTTCCCGATTTCTTGGAGGAACCTAAGTGAAAAAAGTAAAAACTTTATAGAAACGTCGAAAATGAAATCCGCTCAAAGGATTTTCTAATTTTCATCCCCGTGGTTAATATTGTACTTTTTACATCATTAAATTTGTTATCTACGCTCTATTGACGAGGTATCAATACTAACATGTTTAACTTTTGTAATCCCTCTAGTATAGTCCATGGATTTGTTCTACAGCTACTACTTCCATAGCTCAAAAAAATTCTAATTTTTTTGTACACATTACTTATGTCATATTAGAAGATAATATTGAGTAATATTGTCGTAGAGATCTTTAACATATTTAATTTCATTTATAAGACTTGTAGTTTATGTCACTTGATTGTATGGATATAAAATATTTATGTACTCCCTCCGTCCCCAATTAAATGTCTCACTGAAATAGTCAATTTTTTTCACACCATGTTTGACCATTAATAAATCTAATTATACTTAATATTAGAGTAAATAATTTTGATTTTTAAAAAGTACATCATACGAGTATTCCAACAATATCTTATGTGAAAATATATTATTTATATATTTTAAGTTGTTAATGGTCAAATATGGTGTGAAAAAATTGACTATTTTAGTGAGACATTTAATTGGGGACGGAGGGAGTACGATTTATTAACAATTGATGCAGTGAAGTAAGTGGTCTTGACTAAGATCCTGTTCTCTAGAGATTATCTGAATATTTTTTAGTTCAGATAAAGTTGTTTTAGTTCAGATAAATGTTTTTTAGTTCAGATGAGTTCAGTAAAGTTTTTTTAGTTCAGATAAATATTTTTTAGTTCAGATGAGTTCAGATAATCTTTTTTCAGTTCAGATGAGTTCAGATAATCTTTTTTAAGTTCAGATGAGTTCAATTCAGTAAACCTTTTTAGTTTTCAGAAAAGTTAAGTTCAGTAAACTTATTTGTAATTTAGTTCAGTTCAGTTTAAACCAGTTCAATATTTTGAGCTTAATTGTTTATATCAGTTCAGTTCAATTCCATTCAGTTTAGTTCAGTTTCAATATGATTTGATGAAATTTAGATTAATTTAGTCATACCGATTCTTTTTTTTCAATACATTAATTTCACTTCAGTTCAGTTTAGCTCAACAACAATATAATTTGGTGCAATTAATTAAGGTTAATTTATTCATACAGTTTATTCAAATTTCAATTCATACAGTTTATTCAAATTTCAATTCAATTCATTTCATTTTAGCAATAAATAAACTTTAGCAAACAGATCCTTATACATATATAATTATCATTTTACTAGACATATTTAACTCTTATTTTTTACAAATTCTCATTTGAAACCTGTCTCTACAAAGATCAAGCATTATAAGGGACCGTTACCAGTTAAAATTGTCGTTGGTGAACTTGAACCCCACCGACATGGTTAGGTTTTGGTTTTTGGTGTCACTAGAGCTCAGCCAACTCATATGGACAGACTCAAGGTTCAACTTCAGTGTGAATTTGTACTGAATAACAGTAATGTACCAAAGACCGTTATCAGTTGAATGATCAAGGAAATTGACTGAAAACTGAGGCAACTTGAATGAAAGATCAAGGCAAAACAGGAATACTCAAGAGAACTGATTAAAAGATCAAGTAAAAACAATAAATGTTCATTCTCTTGGCCCTTGGTCCCAAAAACACAGGTCTCACCCAAGACTCTCTCCTCTTTTTTAACTATAAGTTCTTAAAATCATTTTTACTAAGCATTAAAAACACATATATCATTACATCAACTTACAATTTTATTCTATATATACATTATACATATTTATTACTAATTTGGTATTTGAACATATATTTTTTAGACCTCCAACATTTCCAACTAGGCAACAATAAAGATAAACACTATAAACACTTACTTTATTTTACAATAAACATTAATAATATGACACGTCAAGATTATTATATCACTACTTCATCTAAAACTATAACGTAATTCAAATTCTTACTAATGGTATTTCAAATTCAACGTCAAAGTTCAGTAACTTTGAAATTCCAAGAGCTTGACTTTTATGGAAATAAATTAAAATACTGTTAAGGACGTCAACGGTGGTGTAACTCAATGATATCTCCTAATATGATGTATGGAATTCATATTAACATTTTCATATTTTTTGAGTTGCGCAAAGAGGTGTTGTAGAACAGATCGATGGAGTTTAATAGTGAGTATTCAAAAACCAGAAAGATTAGCATTGATACATAGGCAAAACAAATTTAATAGTGTTTATCTTATAATGTTAGTTTCGGAGATAATAATTAGTAATCCTTTAAACGGATTTCAATTTCGACATTTATACAAACTTTTTACCTTTTCCACTTAAGTCCCTCCAAGAAATTAGGAAGTGTCGAATTCTAAAATTGAGTAGACCGAAACTAAATTTAAGTCGCATGAAATAAGAAGTTATAATTTTAAGGTTTTTTTACGCAGAAAGAGGTAGAAAAACTAATTACATGTGATGGCCAAAGTTTTATACATGTTGTTGTGACCCTTTAAATATTTTTCCAGCGTTTTCACTCACATTCAACCCAAAAATCCCCAATTGAGTGTACTCGCATGTCTTGCCACGTCTTATATTGGTTATTTTGGCAAATACACACCTCAAATTCAACGTTAAACAACCGTAATTTAAAATTTCAAGAGTCAAACTTGATTTGAAATTAAATTAAAATACATCAAGGACGTCAACGGTCTTATAACACCATATTTATCTTCTAATTTGATGTATGTAATACATATAAGGAAATATATGTTGTAGAACAAATCGATACACCTTATTTTTCGTATAAAAATGAATGTATTACTATTTTGATACATGTTTTATATGGAATTGTATTGATTCAAAACATCATTGATAATGGTCATGTTCAAATTTAAAAAATCTTGATTGTTTAGTATATGTATTTTATTTTTAGACTGCAAACAAGCAAAATACGCGCTACAATAGCAAGCCCCAAAAAAGGTCATGTTGATTGGTGCTGAAAGGTGTTGATAAGTTCTGAAGTGTTGATTGAATCAACTAAACTGAATAGAGCCTAAGTATATTCACAATAATGTGTGATTTATGATCAGTTTCGAGATATGTATTTGTTAAATAAGCGATGTAAGATGTTATTTAACATTAATGTGTACTGGATCATGGATGTTGTTGTTCAATTTGAGTATAAAACATTGAAAAAGGAAGATTTACTGATCATAATGACATATATGAAATTTTCAACCAACATTTGTAAATATCTTTTCTACTACCACCGTTGACCCAAAAACCTTAAAATTGTAATTTTACATTTCATAAGGTTTCAATTAAGTTTCGGAATACTTAATTTCGTTGATGATGAAATTCAAATTCATTTAAAGAGATTTCTATTTAACATCCTACCAACTAATATTGACTTTAACAACATCAAACTTTGGTCTAAAATATAGTAATAAACAATCAATGTTAATCTTTTCAACCTTTGTATCTTAACTTGTAAACACTATAGATTTGTGGTACACCACCTATTTTGCAACTCAGTATATATACTGCTTATACAATATTATGATTTTTTTTGAATTATAATAGTACGGACATCCATATTATTTTGAAATTCATTTCAAATACCTACTCTTGAAAATTCACAATAACAGGTGATTACATTTAGTTCGAAGTGTTGTTTTTTAAATTAAATAAGCGATATAAGACGTCATAAACATGTGTACTTATACCTATACTTATTTTAAATAATTTTAAACCCTTCAATAAATAATTTTTTTTGTATGATTACATTTACTATTCCAAAATCTGATTGAATCCATATAAAATTTGAAATTACTAATGTAAGATTTTTTTGGCAATGGAGGATGTAAAAACATGTTTACATGCCAATGAATTCTGCATATATTCTACATAATTTTCCATCACTTAAAAATGATGGAAAAATAAACGGTAGGAACTATATTGATAGTAATTTGTAGTAAATAAAATTACATAATTTAAATTACAGAAAACACATGAATAATAAAATGCAAGTTAAATTATTTATATGAATCATGTAAAACATGCCAAGAGTTACAAATAATTATGCATACAACATATTAAATATCCTAGACACAAAAGCATAAATCATTATGGAGTCGAGTCGGTCTTCGCCCTTAAAACTTATGAGGCCAACAAATGACCACAAAGTCCAATAGGATAAAACCATAAGGTAACATACAAAGTTACCTGGATTTCGTAGAGCCGATCTTCAATCACAATGATTTGACACTCAACTTACTCAGCACCAATGAAAACACTAACACTCTCAATTTTATGTATCTATTACTAGGAGACCAAACGTGTGTAAAAATTGTTTTCATAATGACTGATGGCTCTATATATATACTACTAAATCCTATGAATTAGGAAACATAATTTTCAGCTGGAAAATTCTCAATCCAATATGCATATGGATTCTCTCACAAAATAAGGTAAACTGTGTTTTAATTATACCAAAAGAACTTTCTCATATAATGAAAGTTCTTATCTTTATGGAATACCACACAGTAATTTCCATAAACCAAAAGAATGTACTCCAAATAATTCTTCAATTAAAACACATTCCGGGTTTTTCTAGAATGTTCAACACATGAACTTCATAAACAATAGAAATCTTATTTTGGGTAAATTTCTTTAACCAAAACTATCCATATCTCATTCATTTCCGAATGATAATTCCCAAAAGTTACCATAACTGTAACTTTTAATTTACCTTAAATAAAACATTTTCCAACAAGTATAAAAAATATATAAAAACAAGCATTTGGCAATCCTGGGTCTGCCACCACCCAGAACATTTGTGATCAATCCATTTGACACCACACCATTTTAGACTTTTCTTTAGATTCAGAAGTGTCTTGTCATATATGTATTATCTATTTAAAAAAGATAAAGAAAGAAGAAGCAACCATGTATTAGCGCAGCTTCCACCACCAAAACTCCAGCCACCTGATCAATCTCGTTCACACCTAAAATCCGGCGCGGCCTAACCCGACTCGCCTCGGTCCGGACCCGGACCCTCTGTCATCAGCGTGACCCTGACTCTGATCAGGATCAACGTGTGATTCGACTTAAAACTTGGAATTTCAACGCCTTGGGATTCGGCTTGATTCCGCCGGAGAGACGCTGGGCTCGCAGTAGAGAGCACCGGAGTCAACGACGGAGCAGGTGCCACAAATCAATCGCGATCTTTTATATTCCGACGCATCAATGTCACCATAAATATAATTTTAATTATCCATCGGATCCAATGAGTTTCTATTGAATTGAATTCTGAAGTAAGAACCTCAACGATATATAAATCGAATTATCCGGCGCCGGCAGAATTTCCTGAAGCTATTCATCGGCGCCGGCACGCGAAACTACCATTTCGCCTGGGAAGAGATTGAAGGGGGGCAATTCGGACTTTTGCTAAATATAAATAATTAAATTGATATTTGATTTCTTTCATGTTCCGGTTACTTCTTATTTTACAGATTAATCACTCGCCTTCATCCACACGTGAGAAGCAACAGGTGGAGGGGGGCTCGCTGAGCCTGGAGGCTCATTGTAGCGGCTCCCGGATTCTACACATGATACGGTCACTTGTAATTTTAAAGACTGTCAGACATGCCTTCTTTCTCTTTATTCGTTCTTTTCTTTTCTTCTCTAGTACTAATAGATTTGTAAACGCACCTTACATGTATCTATAGTGAATGGCCGATCTAGGACTTGCTATGTGAGAGTGAGATTGCAAAAATAAAATTCACAATAACGTTATAAAATGTCTGCTAAATTTTGGGAGTGCAACCACTTTAACAAGTTATGTCAAACTTTGACATTTGTTCCACTAGTCTATAACCTACAAAAACAATGTATAGTAAATGTCAGTATTTTACTATTAACGAACTAATAAGAGGTTGAACTTACTATATATATAAACAACTTTTGTTAGTTCTTTTATAATTTAATATATCATTCAGCTCATTAAATGTATGTATTGCGAATCAGTGCCCACTAGTCCTTTTGTTTTATGTGGAAAATTAATATTATAATTAAGACTATGTGTTTTACTAGGGCGGAAAAATAACCAGATGTGTTTCATAAACGCCATTCGTTAGAGGATCCCAATTGAATCTCATCATGGGTTTGTACACACCAGTTCGATGAAGGAAACGTCAGAGCCGTATCACCCAAACAACACGCATGTGCTGCACCCCGATTCGAAGGTCTGCAATAAGAATAGTGTATAGCCCGCGAGATTTGAGAAATCTGAGGCGGTGATCGGGAAGTTTAAGAACGTGGTGGTGATTGGGAATCCTAGTTTGACAACCGACGAGGGGTCCACCATGGTTTCCTCGATGCTTCACGCTGTTGTCATAGTAGGGTCGACATTTAGGGTCATACTAGGCCAATTGGTATATAGATACATAATAGAAGATTCTTAAAATAAAAGAGACATTATAGTCATTTCAATTCTAATATGGTCCTAAAAAGAGTAAATTGGCCATTCAATGAATAACTCCCTAAATTTATTGTTTACGTTTATGATAAAAATAAAAATGACCTCACAATGATAATTTTTTTGTTACATTTCGGTTTCATTTGTTAGCACAAAATTTAACTGGACCCGTGTGTCCAATGTTCTTACTAGTGTTTACAAAAACTATAGTATTCAGTCCTCCAGATCAACACCACTTTATATAGTTATGCTCTGACACCTTTTTGGGATAAATGTAGTATTTGTAGTGTCATATTTTTTCCCCTTTAAGAACTTCATAATAATAAATTTTTGTTTTATTTTATGAGTTTTGGAGTTTGAGAAGTAATTGCAGTACCAAGGTGGTTGGAAGTGCTTGAGCCTATGAAAACAACCAGAAAAATCGTGTGCTACTCAAAATGGAGATACAAATGACGTATAATGAGATTGAATGTGATATACTTGTAGGAACAAGGTTGTAAATCAATCAGAAGTGCACTTGATTGATCATTGACTTTTTTTTGAAGCTTTTTGTGTGTGTGTGTGAGAGTTATATAGTCAAATACTTGTAGGTTTGGATACATAGATTTTTTTTCTTAATTTCATAGCTATAGAATTTTTCTGTAATCTCGCATCTTCATACATAGATTGTTGGACTACTAAGAGAAAGTCCAAGGCAATCCGGGATAATAGAGAATTACATTGATTTTAGGGATTTGGAGTTATTTTAAACTCTAGCATATCCCCAAACAGTCTATATGATAGAGATTCTAGGTGAAAGAAAGTTTGGTTATCTATATTTGTAAATAGAGAGTGAATATATGTATATATAGAAATAGTGGTTACAATAAACTTTTTCTCTCTCTTTTTTTTTTTTTTTAAATTTTAAACCACCTAGGTGGGGGTGTTTTATTTAGGGGTGTTCAAAAATACCCAACCCGCACTACCCGGCCCGTTGACCCGCCGACCCGGCATAAATTAACCGGGTAATTTCTTATTTTTCCGGGACGGGTACCCGACCCGAGTATTATACTATTTTCCGGGTCCGGGTCCGGGTCACACAAATGCTTTTTCCGGGTACCCGGAAACCCGGTATTATATATGTTTATTTATTAAATATTAATGTCAAATATCATTTATACTTGTAATTTTGGGCATAGGAAATGAATTTACCCTCTTGAACTTATCAACTCAATACAAGTGTTTTGTTTATTTCCTCAATTATAATAGATACTTAAGATTATACATAACTTTTAGGCAATATCGAGAGTAATTAAATTTAAACGTCTTACGATTGATTTTTCATGGATAGTCTAGTTCATATAAAATATATAATATTTACTCTTCAAGTAAACCTTCAACTCAAATTATAATTTGTTTGATTTTTTTTCGTACAAATAGATATTTATATTGAATTCTTGAAGTGAATTAAAATATTTGTGAAAATGTTATGCTTAGTTTCATACTTTTAGTAATTTTCTTTTACACATTTTTTCTAACACTCATTTTTCATGTTTGAAAAAAAAATCTCAAGTTTTCTAAATTTAAAACATAGTACGTGGGTTAATTAAACCGATTTGTTAGGATGAAATTCATAAAAATATTAATATATTATAACAACCGGATCGGCGGGTACCCTGAAACCCGGCCCGGTATTTCGAGTACCCGCACTTCCGGGTACCCTGTTCTTCCGGGTCGGGTCACGGGCCGCATTTTAAGCTACCCGGATGTGCGGGTACCCGGATGTGCGGGTACCCGGATGTGCGGGTACCCGAAAGTCCGGGTACCCTGTTTTGAACACCCCTAGTTTTATTAGGCTCCCCGGACCATAATAAGCTCGAAAATACGACTAGTAATTACAATGAGTTCAAGAAAAATCCTAACAATTAGGATGAAAAAACTTGGAATGACCAAGGAAAATCCTAACTGGTAGGATGAAAAAACTTGAAATGAATAAAGTTTGTCGAGCCTATAGTCTAAGATTCCTAATGGATATCTACTCTGCTGATCCATGTTAGCGCTCAACAAACATAACACTTGCCGAACACAAGTTTGCCTCAGCGAGGATAACATTGCAGGGGGCAGTTCGGTAATCGCCAAGCCAAGCAAGACGAAAATCCACTTAGCCCCCTGAATGTGATTGGGAATCATAGACTGTACATTAATGACCAATAGAATGATGCATTGAACTGGATGCTTCACTGCCAACCATCCTTATGATGTATTTTTGGTAGACATGCTTGTAAAACACAAGGCCATGATGCCTTGTATTTGTAATCTGTTCAAAATGAAATGTCATAGTATGGGGGTTGTTGGATGAGAATCTGATAGGATAGAAAGTAGAGATAGCACCTGTAATACATCTTCGACTAGAAATCATCTTGATATCTAGAACCACATTGTTGAATCTTTTTTGTATGACCTGGCTCAAGAACTTTGACATCACCATGAGTTCCATTTTGTAGAAGTAGAACAACAGCTTGTAGCTTCCATCCTGTAGATACAAGGAAACCCCAGTAAAAGAGCACCAGTAGATAAATCCTTCCCTAATCATTTAATTCTAATATAGGAAACTCTCTGCTATCCAAAGGCAACCAGACCCTTGATTTTATTTGGGAGATTTAGTTGCTTAAACTTTCGACTTGTAACTTTTTCTCCCTAACCATATATGATTTTAAAATTATAATATGTTAAAATGTGTATAACAAAAATTTGTTAAAATTAGATATTCTAAAAGTATTACAACTTACAATGAATTTAACAAAACTACACATGACAATTTTAATTTTTGTTTATATTTATGAATATTTACTCATCACTAGCTATAATCATTAAATTTAATAAATGTTAGATTATCTAAAATAGAGTAATCTATCAAAGTTGATATCAATATTTTATTGGATTTGTGAGTTTTATTGCCTATCATGTAGAAAATTTTGGGGGAAACTCTTGGAAAGCTCTAAGTTGTACTATTTTCAGTCTTGGGTGTGGATAAGAAATGAATAATCATAATTTAATTCAAAAAAAAAATCTCCAATGTAATGGTCTATAGTAATAAGGATGAGAATTTCTAACATGACCTGAAAACCTGACCCAAACTAAACACAAAATTGAATTCATTTAGAGAAAATGATGATTAGGGTTTCGTTTTGACAATAAGAAATTGGTTTCATTTAGAGAATATGGTTATTTGTGTGAGTGATATCTACATATAATAAAGTTGGGAAAATTCCCATTAATGGCATAATAAGAATTTAAATTCCTATTTAGGGCGTAAAATTGTCAATATTCCTACTTAAGGCGTGATTTGCATTAAATATATTTTAAGGATAAAATAATGTTTAAGTGACTATTCTGATGTTGTATCACTAGTTCCGAACCCTGGTCTCAGATTGTTCACTAGATCCGAGGTGGCTCGGGTTTAACGAGGCTCTTGGTGACGCTGAAGCAGTTTTTCGTTACGTGCAAGACAGAGCCTCAGAGCTATCCGGGGGTAGCAGATCCGTTGTGATGATGAGATGAATCTACATGAACAGTACGGAAAAGCTAAGAGAGAGAGAGAGAGAGAGAGAGAGAGAGAATGAGTTGAGTGGACATACTTGATACTGTAGGTGATAGAAGTATTTATAGTGATGGCTTTAGGCAAGGAGTTGGAAGGGGGTGACTCATCACATATGAGTCATTTTTTTGTACCTTCGGGGAACTAAGTCACGTGGAGAACGATTTGGTTCCCTCATTTACCGACGCTGGCACGTGACTCAGTCCAAGCAGTGTTTGTTGTCGAGCTGCATGCCATATCCGGCCTGCCCCAAATATGAGGCAGACTCGGTTTGGTACGGACCAAGTCATATATCATCATATTTTACCCTTTAATATAAAATAATATTATAATAATTAAATGATTGAACTTAATTTACTTGAATGTAATATAATTATATAAAACTCAATAATGAAGTTCAATAATGTAGCTGTGTATATAAAACTTAACACTATTACAAATTAAGCCCTAACGGTGAAATTAAAAGTGTTAAAACATTTAACTCAATATATAGATACAAAATTTAAATATGACGAGACAATTTATTTCAAAAGAATAAGTTGCGTGTAATTTTGGCGTGTAATAAAACTGAGTTTCAATTCATACTGCATCTTTTTTTCGGGTATAAGGATGTTTAATATAAACCCGTTTTCACCTTAAATTTTCTAAAACAGGGGTGTTGGAAAACAAGTTCTATACATAGCAGCCTCACCAGGCTATTGAGTCTAGCTAAATATCAGCCCGTCGTGGGGATTCCAGATTAAGAGTGTTAATTAGGACCACGGCAAAGTTTTAAACTAACTGAGCTGGGGTTAATGCAAGTACTGTGGACAAGTGTGATTAATGATGACCCATGAATATACACATGAAACGGTCACTTCACTTGCAGTTTAAAAAAGAGTGAAATGGGACAGAAAGCAAAGCAGCAAAAGGTTCTCTGCATCTTTATTTGCAAAGACCTTTATCTTTATTCACTCTTTTCTGTAACATATATATCATAATTGACTAACACAAGTCCAAGAATAGATTTGAGAAAACAACCAAAATCAAACCAAGTCAAATTCAGTGACAGATATTGCATATCTTAGTTAATGCATTTCCAAGATCTGAGTTTTGAACATTATTTGATGCAACCAAAACTAAGGACGGATCGAAGAAAAGACCAAAGCATTGCATTCATAATTAATCTGCAGGAAAGAAAAAGATACAACAATATCATGGTCAAAATTTCTGGCTGCAGTAGTTACAGGTGATCTCCACACACATGGCTCTCTCCTTCAGTTTCTCAGCCTTCTCAACTTCTTGCCTCGCGCTTTCCCACATGGTTTTAGCACGTGCGAATTCAGAATGAGCGAGTTCCATTTCCCGACGGCTGAGCTCCCGCACGCGTTCGGCGTAGGCCTTTTCCATGGCAGCCACTCTAAGCTGCTCAGCCGCCTGCCATCTCAATGCATCAGTGACGAGTGATCCTTCATCGGTCGCGTCTTTCGGCTCCGAATTTACAGTCTTGAAGCTTATGGAAAGCTGAAGATCCAGCGATGGACCATCGGCGGAGCTCGGATTCGCCAGCTTTGCGGTGGGATCTGAGGATGGAGAGGGAAGAAGCTCAAGTTCTTGATGCTTTTTTTGATCTTCTTCCATGGAAAAAGAAGAGAAATTTAGTTGTTTCCTACTTTCTGAACTGAGCGGATGATGAGGTCTCTCTATATATAAGCATTAATGGCATGTTAGGTCTGATCATCCCCTCGTATGCCCCATGCTTTTCATTTTCTTTTGGAGGCAAATGAAATGTACGCATATTCTTGTACCTTTACTTTTAACTCTATTTGCTGCCCACATATATATGTTCCAGTCACTTATTTAAATTTGTTTTTGTAAAGACAAATCCAAAGGCACTTATTGAAGAGTGTTGGAAGATGGCAATATAGATTTTGAGAGCCTCTCTCTCTCAAATATTAAAGATATACTTGAAAGATTATTAGTCGAGTACTTGACTATATATAATGTGTATAAAAAAGTACTGACACATCACATTATTTATTTATATATATATATTTAGATATGGTTGCTTATCAATTTTTAATAGTTAAATATATATTTTGCTTTGGTGAATATGATAATTAGATAGATTGAAGGCCTTAATATGATGCTCGGTTTTCAGCAAGTCTATTTGAAAATTTTAATTGAAAGTTGAGTCACGTCAAATTGACACCTATCAGCAATACTAATTTGTATGAGATAATTCTTTGAGTTTGAGATATTGGCCCTGTTTACCAGAACTTATCTGTAGATCAGTTCAGTTCAGTTCAGTTCAGTTCAGTTCAATTCAGTTCAGTTCAGTTCAGTGAAAATGCAATTTGATGAAATTCAGGTTACTTCAGTCATGCTGATTCCATTTTTCAATACATCAATTTTCACTTCAGTTCAGTTCAATTCAGTTCAGTTCAGTTCAGTTCAGTTCAGTTCAGTTCAGTTCAGTTCAGTTCAGTTCAGTACATCAAGAAATAAGCTCTAGTAAACAGGACCATTATGATGACATATTGGAAATGTTCTTACATCAACTTTGAGTAACTAGCTACAATCCAGCCTGAGATATCTTTTTTGGTCATATACTCAATCTATATATTCCACTTGGGATCTGCCGATCACCTTGAGTTGCACATGACCTTTTAGAAACAATTTTTTTTTTTACTATAAATATAAGTTAGTATATAAATGTATCATATGAGATAGTGTTAGATTCATCGTAACATACAAGTTTCAAAAATTAATTATGTATGTAGTTAAAAATATGAGAGAAGTCAAACATGATCATTGAATACTGTGAATATTCAACTACGTATAGTAAAACCTATATAAATTAATAATGTTGGGACCGGGTAATTATATTAATTTAGCGAGATATTATTTTATTGATAAATTAATAATTCATCAATTTAAAGAGGTTTTACGTATGAGACCTTCTCACTTGAGACTGGTCTCATAGTCACATGAGCATTCTCTAAATTATCATTCTCAAGTTATTAATATGTCTCAAATTCTCAATTGAGACTGGGCTCATAGTCACACGAGACCTTCTCTATAAAGTCCTTCTCAAGTTAGGGTCATATGGGCACATCTATGACCTCAAGATTATTTGCACCTTTTGCCCTATTCTATACTCTCTTTGTCAAACACAATATTGTCATTGGTCTCAATCGAGACCAGTTTCACAGTCATATAAGACATTCTCTAAATTTTGAGCTAATGAATACCGATATCATCCCCGCACTGCACTCAACTGTTGGTATTGGTAGATTAACAAAGAGTACATGTGTTTTTTTTAACTAGAAAAGCAGTTTTTCATGCCTGTTTTTATTTTACTTTAGGCAAATTCTCATTTGAGACCTGTCTCAAATGAGACCAAAAATTATATGAAACTGCTATTGATTGAATTTGTCGTTGGTGAGCTTTAAACCCGCCGATTTCCTTGATTGAATTTGTCGTTGGTGAAATTGACCAAGGAAATGATCAAGAAAATTGACCGAAAGATCAAGCAAATTGAACGAAAGATCAAATTAACTAAAAAATCAAGGCAAAACAAAAATACTCAAGGACATTGATTGAAAGATCAAACAACCTGACTAAAAGATCAAGCAGAAACAGTAAATGTTCATTCCCCTGCTCTTGGTCTCCACAAGGACAGGTCTCACCCAAAACTTTCTCTTTACTTTATTAGAGCATCGTTTACCGGGGTTCTTTAGTTAGAAGAATCCCTTGAAAACTGAAAAAAAAGAAAAAGAAAAAAAAAAAAGAGATACATCTCAACTACGGCAAGATTCTTTACAAAATTTACTAAAATTCATGAAGCAAAAGAAGAGGGGTTGCTGCTGTGTAGTTACTGAAATTAAGGTAGCACCCTTAAAATGGGCTCAAGTTCATTGAAAATATGTGAGTTGTGGATTGAATTGGATGAAAAGAAATTGAACACAATTGAATAAATGTTGTGTTGTGAGTTTCTACCATAATTGGAGGTGCAGTCCTTACAGGTTTTGAGAAAGAAAAACCAAACTAAAGGATGATACCATAACGTATGCTCTAATGTGGCTATTTTGATATTTTCTAGTTAAACTAGCGATGATCAGTATTGAACAAGATATGTGATCAAACCAATGTTATATAAGCATTTTAAAGGTCAACCCATGGTTATATCAGCACTTTAAAAGAATACCAAAAGTTTAAATGATGGTCATTGTCCCTAATTTTATACTAAATGAAGATGTCATATCCACTTTTTTTTGGATCAAAGCTTGATAACCAATTATGAATCAAAGCCATCCGATGTGATATGCCCTTTCCTCGAGGAATACTCATTATCTTTGATTCCTAAATCTCAAAAAAATTAAAATATAAAACCAACATTGAATCCAACATTCTTCATAAGCATTGCAATTACAACATGCAGATGATACAGTTTAAGAGTAAAAGTGAAAACTTGCAGTCTAAGGCCTGCATATGAGTCGCAAGGTTTGCATACATTTGTATCCTTATTTTCCAAGTATAAAACTAGCAATTAACTGTTACACACAGGACGAATGGAACTAAATTGAAATACCGAAGGACTTCTTCAACTTCTCAACTTCCAAATAAGCTGTAGAATAAGGTAGGAATTCAGAGAAGTAGCTTTTGCTCAGATCATTTATAGCGACGGCCAGCTTAGGAATCTGCACTATTTCCTCGTGAGTTAAAGCCCTTACAAACCTTGCTGGATTGCCAGCCCAAAGCTCACCAGTTGGTATCCTCCTCCCTGGAGGAACCACAGAACCCGCTTCAAGAATGGAGTGGGTTTCAACCAAAGAACCTTCCATAAGGACACACCGCTGCCCAATGATGCATTCGGGTTCAACTGTGCAAGATCGTAAGACGCTGAAAGCACCAATTGTCACAAACCTTTCTATTGAGGTCTCAGCCGGCAGTCCTGCAGCAAAAACCAGATGTAATAAAGTTAGGCACTCAAGATTATAACTGTTTTGTGCATCATGAACACCATGTGAAAGCAATTTTGAGCCCCCATTTTGTTCAAAATAACAGAACTAAGGAGAAAAAATGAATCAAGAAGTATACACATCTACATTGTTTGAATGGTTCGGACAGAAAATATTAACAAGTAGAATACAGATAAAAAGAAAACACTCTCAACAACCTCCATTTAACTCAAAGATTCCTGGTAATGAAAACATAACTCTTTAAGTGGAACACAGGGAGAATCTCAAGAACAAAAGAAAAGGCAGCATTTACTACAAGAGAATTTGTTTTCGGTTAGAAGCTTGTCGCAAATACACATTTTGCTGGTCAAAAGAACCATATCAACAGAAAGAATGAATAGATGGTTTTATGCAGGACCAAAGATGGTATATAATATAAGAAAATTCATACTAAAATAAAATTTACTGACTTGTCAATTGACCTGATATAATGCAAATTGCAAAGAGTATCGGTTGCAGAATTTAGCACAGTTGTAAAACACAAATTTAATTTATCTGATCACAAAATCTAATATCAGACATTGGCTTCCGTAAACAAATTACTGCTATCTCAAGCTTGGTAACAGGGATTCAGTCAATGGTTCAAGGATGCCTGCCTGGTTGGCTTGGATAACACAAATAAACCATAGGAGTTCATATAGCTAAGGAGATCAGTATAAGAGCTACATGGGCAAGAACAAAAGTGGTTAACTGGTGAGGAAAAACTAAATGTACTGTGGGACTAAAAGAATTACACCAGAACATTAGTAATTGTAATAGATGTCCAAACTTTATTTAAAATGAACTACAAGTGAGAATTCCAAGTTTCCAGACAACTAGGACAAGGCCAACCTAAGTTGGGCAACCATACAATAGTTATATGTCCAGACTTCGGTTGTACAACATTACAATAGGAAAAATCTGAATTTTCAGACAGATAGAAGAGGCATAAGTTTGGCTATCGATTCTTTCATCCAATATTAGGTGAAAGGTTGCCTTCCCACATCAATCACGTAGTAACTATTAACGAAACCATCATCTACCCATGTTTTTCAATCTATAGGGAACTAAACTATCCCATGTAAAGAAAAAACCAATTTTATAAGCAAATCTACAGAGTATAGAATAAAAGAAAACAAAAACATATTTCTAATGTAGCATCTTTTACAATAAAACAGAAAGTGTAGTCCAGTTCACTGGTGCAGTGATGGACAACAGAACTTTGGTACTATGTAACAAAGGTACATCCATCATACAAGTAAGATGTTTCATTAGTGGGAAATCAGTGAATTACAGGGCTCAAAAACCGCATAATGAAGGAGGTATTGGTTCAACCTAGTGAGTTGGAAATGAAATGAGTATTGTGCAGGCCGGAATCCGAATCAAAACGTGGCGGGGTGGGGTGATATTCTTACATTAGTCACTGGATAGATGCCCTTAACCTATATCTAGTAACAGTTTTCCCCTTCTAAAAAAATCTCTCTAACACAGGGTGATAGAGACCAGAACCACATACCAAGCACCAACCTTGGAATCTCATTAGTAAGCAAAAAAACTACCTCACATCACAACTATGGCTTTTAGTTAGTACACTTCAATACTACAAGCTAAAATCCAGATTACTATTCATTTCTGAAAATTAAAATTGAAGACCCTTGGAAACACACACTGTAAAACAAAAACAAAATTCTATAAAGAATCTCAGAAGAACCTGTGGGAGAGTTCCAAGCTGCGTGGAGCACACACTTTTCTTGCACATTCGAGCAAAACCCGACAGTTATCTTGTTGAGATCGCCCCGCAATACGGCGCCGTTCCAGACGGAAGCGCCATCGTAGACGGTGACCTGGCCGGCAAGAACGACATTGGGTGCCACGTAAGCGTCGACGGCGATCTTCGGCAGCCACTGGCCCAAAGGGATTATCCTTCTCTGGCCCCTGTAGTCCCATTTGACCCGATCCGGATCCTCCTTAATTGGAAAATGGTTCGTCACCGGTGCCGACTGGGTAGCTACAGCAGGTGCCTCGGCAGAAAAATTCCTGACGGCGATACGGCGGCTTTGGGCGGAGCAGGTGGTGGCTAGGGCTCTTCGCGACAATCGAGCTAGCGCTGCCATTTTCACCTTTGGCTTTGGGGTAGGACTGTAGAGTGTGGAGATTCTCGGATGTAAAAAGAAATGGGGAAGAACGAAATGGTCAATGCCACTGGACCGTCCCTCTTTATCAAAATTTAGAGCAAGTGCCTAAAGCAATCAATTTTATTAAAAGTCCTATTTAAACAATTTTTTAAAAGCATCAAGTAAATTTGAAATAACAATTAGCCTTATTTATTGATGAAGTACTAATTTATTATTTTTCAAAAAAAAAAACTAATTTATTATTCTTAATGAGTGGTAAAGTCCGCTCAATTTATTTTTAGTCGAAACAGAGACATTTGGATCGATAACTTAGTATTGGTCGGATTTAGAATTTTACACGAGAATTCAAACTTTATAGAACATTTTTACACCTGTAATGGTTCATGTTTTTTTTTTTTTTTTTTTTTTTAAATTCAGGGTCTATATGTGCTTGAACTAAAACTTATGATTCATGATATGTGAGCGTGTGTGTTTAGAAACAATTAAAGTACATATCACTTGACATATCATATTAATGAGTAATTCTCCTATGAGGCAGCCTCACCCATGAGGCAAGACCAAATATGGAAAATTTAATTACTACCACCTCATCATACCTCACTACAACCTCCTCATACATCGACGTCACCTCATCAAACATCGGTGCCAGTTCATCAAACATGTCACATCATCAAAAATTCAATGTTAGTTCATCAAATTTCACAAAAAAAAAAGGGTTATCTGATCCTGCCTCATGGGTGAGGCTGCCTCACCCAAGAATTTTTCCATATTAATAGACACTCAACTCATAAAATTCTCATCAATTCAATTATTATCAAGTGAAAACATCAATGTGTGACACGCTTTTCTTTTGATGGGGTCAAAAACAAGTTTTATTTTGGAGAAACTCATATTTAAACCTAAGGTACTAGTATACATACACCTAAATAAAATTTTGTATTTAGTGATTAACACTAATTAAAGTTTGAGAAAGTCTTGGGTGAGACCTGTCCTTGTGGAGACCAAGAGCAGGGGAATGAACATTTACTGTTTCTGTTTGATCTTTTAGTCAGTTTGTTTGATCTTTCAATCAATGTCCTTGAGTATTTTTGTTTTGCCTTGATTTTCAGTTAATTTGATCTTTCGTTCGATTTGCTTGATCTTTCGGTCAATTTTCTTGATCATTTCCTTGGTCAATTTCACCAACGACAAATTCAATCAAGGAAATCGGCGGGTTTAAAGCTCACCAACGACAAATTCAATCAATAGCAGTCTCATATAATCTTTGGTCTCATTTGAGACAGGTCTCAAATGAGAATTTGCCTTAAAGTTTTACTCATAGGTTTTTGTTTATAATGGTTTGTGGAAATCAAATATAAATATATAATTCCTCCCACCATCAAATATAAAAACGCACCCACCATGGACGAACAAAATTCGTAAAATATACATGGCCTTTCCCTCTCCACTTTCTAATCAAAAGATACTAATTCTAATTCAATGTATACAAAACTAAAGGAAACTAAATGTACATTTCATACTTTATATATGAACGCATTTCAACAACTTTCAAACCCTAACCAAAAGAAGAAATAATATGACTGATATAGGAGAATCCTAGCTAGCTAGTAATCGCATAAACTTGTTCCCATCACATTGACAACCCAATCAAAAAACCTCAATAATGGGTCGCAGCAAGAACGCACCCACCACGAACGAGAAACGGCCGAGTGATTATTGAATCTGTCACAAACATCGCAAACACTAACCGTTGCAGATTGAATGTAAGCGGAGGCTGCATGTTTTACGAGCTCGTTTCGGATCGAAATGTTCGAAGAGTCGAAGATGCTGCCCTCGGTGGACCCCAGACACTTGGGCGATGAACTCAGAAGCAAATCTTTCAAACTGGTGTACCTGGGATCCAGATCTAGGTCTGGATCGACGTCGTCTCTTGAAACCGTTGAATGCGTTGGGTCGAGTCTCGGTCGAAACGAAGGCAATTTTTGCAGCAACGGAAGCTGATCATCAGTATCCATTTCGCAGTTTTTCAGAATTTTGTATCAGAGAATTTAGAATCTGGAAAAAAAAATGAAAGAACTCGTATGAACACAGATCTTCTATATATTTTTGGTTAGGTTCTAACAAATGGCACATTCTTGTGTGACCATAATTGTCCTATCGTTAAGGGTTGAATAAATTAAGCGCTTGAGAGAAGCTCATTTCTTGGTTATCCTAAGATGTAGGAAGGTGCTTTTATATTATGAATTAGTTTTTCAAAATTAGTTCCAAGTATATATAACCGCACGTGCTAAAACCATGCGGAATCATTTTCGGGTTTTTCAAATGCACGTACATTTTTATTTTGCATGTACACATTTTACTATAATGTCTTTGATGGAACCTACTGATTTCAAGGCCATTTTTTACCTTAACAATATTAGAGATATTTTGGTAAAAATACGGACATGTTAGTGGAAAATTTACTTGCATTAGCACAACTCGTCATCATATTAATAATACAAATATAAAGCAAATTCGCTTCAGTTTTTCGTGTGTAAAATGGATAGATTTGGAAATTTACGCTTAGTTGTTTGTTGAATACAATTAAAAAATTTCAAATAAATACAATACAAATGTACGGGTATTTTATCATTTTCACATTCAACTAATTTGGTAAGAAATTTCACATCATTCCATTTAACCAAATTAATATTCTTTTCAGTCATATATAATATCCAAGATACCATCATTGGTTGGCCGAATATATATATATATATATATATATATATATATATATATATATATTTATTATATATCTATATAATATTGAATAATGACAATTATTATATTAAATAATTATTATTCTATCTAGATATATATTTTATTATATATCTATATAATATTGAATAATGACAATTAAAATATTAATTAATATAGTAATTAAAATATAATTAATTAGCTTAATCATAATTAAAATATTAAAATATTGATACTTAGTAGAAACACTTAACACAACAATAGAATTCATAAAATAAAATAAAGGTAATCTAACAAAATAATTTAATCTTAAACATGATTAAAAAGAGTTTTTTTTTTTTTTTTTTTAAATTTAAGAACATAAGAACAAAGTTACCTTGAATGAATTTCTTGTATTGAATAAAGCTTAGAATGGATACATAAGGTAGGCTTAAGGCTTAGGGAAGTTCTGAGAACTTAGAGGGTGGAGAGTAGAGAGTAAGAAGGGGCTGTGATTCCAGCGTGCCTCCTTCTGAATGAATGCCTCTCTATTTATAGGAGAGGTTGCTATTCTATTACATTGAATTTGAGTTACATTTTGAAATCCGGAGTGGAGCTTGGACCCCTCCATCTTCTTCTGCCTTTGAATGTAGTGAAGAGTGCTCTGAATGATAGTGAAGTCTGGCCTCCACTACCCCCTGCTTTTTGACTTTGAGCATGAATGAGTGTTCTGAAATATGGAGTTTGGGACCCTCCATTTTCTTCCTGCTTTTCCTTAATGCTGGCTGGCGTCATTGCTTACATAATTTTCAGAGTTCAAATGGGTCTTGGGCCAGTGGACCTCCAAATGGATCATCTTCTTGGTTTTCTTCTTGCTTGATTTCCTTCTTCTTGAATTCTTTGTAGAAATGCATCATCTTCCTGAATTCTTCTTCATCTTCCAGAAGTGCTTGAGTTTCTGACGGTTGAATGCTTAGTGTCTGCTGAATTGGACTTTTGTTGTTTCTTTGAATACTTAAAGCTTGCTGAATCGGGGTCTTGATCTTCATAGGGCTGATGGCTTCTTCCTTGTTTAAAACTATTCTTAATTTTTCTCCTGTTCTTAAATAATGAGTTACCGCTTCTGTGGAACAAAATTGGACTTTATAATTAGCCCACCATTTAATTTTATACTGTCGAGTAAGGGAACACGGCATATCCTTATGAATCTGTTTGATCTGGAAACTCCAAGCAAATATCCAGGGAACCCTGAAAATTGCATGGAAAAGTAATGGCTTCTCAAAGGGCTTGGCCCTGCTGAGTCTGATGAATGTTTCAAATCCCTCTGCTACTGGTTGAGGGAGTATCTCCTTTGACGGCCCAAATTTGAGCCACCAATCGTAGAACCATATTGGAACATTTGTGTTGAATTGTTGATGAAAATTGATGAACCATGAGTGGTCAAAGGACCTGATGTAAAAAGTCCTATACCAGGCTTGTATGTAATCTGCATAATTGTATTCTTGGGGAATATATCTAACTGAAAATCTCTTTGGAGTATGGATACCATTGAATTGGTTAAGGTGAAGAATCTGCTTAATCTGTACTTTGGAATGACTAATTCTGGTGGAATCATACTGGGCTGGTGTATGAGTAATCTCAATGGATTGAGTATCTATTAGTATGAGTTCATAAAAGGTTTGGGTTTTTTGAATATCTTCTGCCATCCATTGGCAAGTAGGCATGAATATTTTGGATACAAAATTTTTTAATTGAGGAATGTCTGGTTCGGTTGGGAATTGGGTTAATAAGATATATTCTAGATCTGGTTTATTGAAATAAGATTGGCTGGGATTCTTGGAATATGGAGTGGAAGGAGGAGTGATAGTTTGAGTAGTAGGTTTGTTGGGTGTAAGAACTGTATAATTGGGTGATAGGATGGGAGTATGAATTAGTCTTGAGTATGGTGTTTGTGCTATTGTTGAATAGGTAAGTGGTGGAAAATCTGAAGTAGGTGTTCTTGGTGCTAATGGTTTTGGAATTTCATAATCTTTTGGTGATTTTGAATTCGAAGAACTTGCAGGACTTGATTGTTTACTCATGTTTCCCTGTAAGGAATTCACGAGTCAAAAAATCTGGAAGACAATTATCTTTTCCTTTAATGTATTCAATATCAAAATCAAATACTGATAAAATAGCTTGCCATCTTGCAAAAATTTGTTTTGCAACTAAATTTTTTACATCTTTCTGTAAAATCTCTTTTGCTGATTTACAATCAATCTTTAATAAAAACTTTTTATTATATAAATCATCTTGGAATTTTGAAATACATAAAACAATTGATAAAACCTCTTTTTTAACTGTTGAATAATTAGTCTGTGCTCCAGACCATAATCCTGAATGGTATCTAATTATTGATTCTTTTCCTAAATATAATTGTTTTAATATCCCCCCATATCCTAATTCTGATGCATCTGTTTCTATGATCATAAATGCTGATGGATGTGGAATACCTAAACATGGTAATGCTTTTGCCTTTTCTTTTACTTCTTGAATTATTTTGGTATGGTTTTCTGTCCATACTGGTGGATTAAGTTTCAATCTTTCATATAAGGGTTTACAAATTATCCTTAATTTGGGAAAGAAATCTGCAATATAATTTAGACAACCTAGAAATCTTTGTAACTGGTTTTTATCTTTTATTTCATCTGGGAATTTGTCAGCAAATTCAATTGCTCTTTGAATTGGTTTTATTTTCCCTAGATGTATATCATGTCCTAAAAATCTTATTTTTGTTTGAAATAATTTCATTTTTGGTTCTGATATTACTAATCCATTCTTTTTAATAATATTTAGTAATATATTTAAATGTTTAAAATGGCTATCTATTGAATTTGAATATACTAATATATCATCAATGTATACTATTACAAATGTTGAATATGGATTAAATATATCATTCATAATTTTTTGAAATTCTGAGGGTGCATTTTTTAATCCAAATGGCATCACATTCCATTCATATTGACCAAATGGAACTACAAATGCTGTTTTATACTTATCTTTTTCATCTATTTGAATTTGCCAATAACCTGATTTTAAATCAAATTTAGAAAAAACTTTTGCATTATATAATCTATTTAATAAGTCCCTTTTATTTGGAATAGGATATCTTATCCATTTCAAAACTTTATTTAATGGTTTGTAGTTTATAACTAATCTAGGTACTCCTCTTTCTTTTTCAGCCTGCTTATTAACATAAAATGCAGAACAACTCCATGGAGACTTACTTTCTCTAATTAATTTTTTATCCAAATGACTTTGAATTTCTTTTTTACATAATTCTACTAATTCTGCATTCATTTGTATAGGTCTAGCTTTTGTTGGAATATTACTTTCGTTAAATTCTTTTTCATAAGGCAAAGAAACAATATGCATTTTACGATTCCAAAAATCATTAGGGTGACTAGAACATACCTGAATTTTAAATTCTTGTTCTAATTTTGAAATCTTCTGTTGTATTATTTTACCCTTTATATGTTCTTCTATCTTTGAATATTCTAATTCCTCTTTTAAGAATGAGAGGTCTTTTTGTTTTGTATTTAATAAATATATTTTTTTATATATTGAATTAGTCTGTAATAAATTTAATTCTATTTGACTAGGTGGATCAATAAATGGGAATAATAATTTTTTACCTAATATTTTATTACTAATTCCTTCTTTAGTCTTTTTGAAAGGAGTTATTTGGTATAAAAATGGATTTCCTAATACAGCATCATATGATATGTTTTCTAGTATTAAAAATGAATGTTTGATGCAATAATCATTATTACATATAAAACCATTAGGTAACTTTTTATTGACTGTCATTGGAGTACCATTTGCTGCTGATAATTTCTCTTTAGTTTTTACCAAATATTTACTTGGAATAATTCCTGCTCTAAGATTTCAGCACCACAGTAATAGCATTACTAGATAGTGGAGCTGATCATTCATGTATTAGAGCAGGAATTATTCCAAGTAAATATTTGGTAAAAACTAAAGAGAAATTATCAGCAGCAAATGGTACTCCAATGACAGTCAATAAAAAGTTACCTAATGGTTTTATATGTAATAATGATTATTGCATCAAACATTCATTTTTAATACTAGAAAACATATCATATGATGCTGTATTAGGAAATCCATTTTTATACCAAATAACTCCTTTCAAAAAGATTTCAGCACCACAGTAATAGCATTACTAGATAGTGGAGCTGATCATTCATGTATTAGAGCAGGAATTATTCCAAGTAAATATTCATGTCTGTTCATTTTCTGAGTTTTCTATTAATAGAAATAATAATTTATTTTTTAATTCCTTATCTTCTGCAAATATTGAATTGATCTTTTTCTCTGTCTTACAATAAGAAGCTGTATGACCAAATTTTTTACATTTATAACATTGAATATTTTTATATTTATTCTGATTTTTATAATAAGGTCTTTTATAATTATTTTTGTTAAAATTTTTATTATTGTCTTTACTATAATACCTATTTCTTTTATAACTTTTATTTTTCTTATATATTCTTTTATATTCGGATGATGGTGGTTTGATACCCATTATTCCAAATTGTTGACAAAAAGTACCCATTTCTTTTCTTTCTGATCCATATTTATGTTGAATTTTTAAATCTTGGCATAGAGTTAATGCTTCTTTCTTAATGAATGCAAATATTTGACCAAACGTTATAGCATTATAGTCTATTTTTTCAGTTCCTAATGTCTTTTGTAAGTTGGTAATTATTCTTTGTGAAAATAAATTTGGCAATCCTGTAATAAATTTTTCTTTCCAGAATGATGAGTTTGAATCTGTTCTTCTCATGACTTAGGTTAAAAATATATCTTTGTACCATTTAAAATCTGTTAAAGATGGACACCTTAAATTTGTTAAGCATATTTTTGAGCTGGTTAATTCTTCTTCTGGATTTCCTATAAAATACATTGATATGACATAAATTAGATATGTTGATCCATCTGGAACCATTACATATACTGTTTCATTACCTTCACCTTGGACTTCTTCAGTTTCATGATTCATTATTGCTTGTTTATCTTCTAAAGTGAGGTGGTTATCCCACCATCCTTTTAATTGCCCAGTAAATCCTGTAACTAATAACATTACAATACTTGGTTCAGTTACATTAACTTTAGTTTTGTATGCCATTCTGGCCATACCCATTTCTTGAAGTATGTTTAATATTTGATATTCTGATTTTCCATCTATATTCCATTGATATAAAGATGCTCCATCATAACTGTTTAAAGCATTATTTACTTCTTCATATTGAATGTCTGGTGGAGTAGGCCTAGGATAATAATTTTTTGTTCTATCATTTTTCCAATTTTTTGAAAATCTTTGAAATCTATTACTTCTTATTCTATTAATTTGTAAGTCTGGTTCATCTAGATTTTGCTTTGGATAATCTTCAAATTGTTGTTCTATTAAATCTATTTGTTCTCCTATTTCTTCTTCTTCTGACTCCGAAGAAGAACTTGAATTACTAGAATATTGTGGATTCATTTGGGATATTGCTCCTATGTTATGTGATGTACTTGCTATATCCTTTTGTACTAATGAAATTGAATTTTCCATTTTTTTCGGAAATGAGGAGACTTGAAAATGAGGTTTTGAAATTTCATTAGGGAACTTACTTTGTTTATTATCTAACTTAGTGGATACAAGATCTAATTGATTTGCTATAGTATGTAATATTTGATTTGAGTAATTATTTTGTTGATAGATCTTTTTAATATCTTCCGAATTTACTGGTTCTGGATCTTCTTTTCCTATTTTAAAAGGAGATGCTGCAACTGAATTATTATCTATTGTAAGTTCAATATTTTTTAATGGAGGATGAATTGAACTTATTATTGTGTTATTTGGTAATTTCCATTTTTTATATAAATTAGTTTGGACATTAATTAATGAGATTTCTTCTAAATATTGTGAGTTTATTATCTTTTCTTTTTTAAAGTAATATTCTAGCCATATAAAAAATTTCATTTTCTTTAATTTTTTAGTAATTAATTCCTTGTAAAATTCTTGTTTTATCTTTTCTCTAATCTGACTATCTAATTTTTCAAATTCTATCCTAAAATTATAATTTTCTAAACTGTAATAATCTTTATTTAATGATTCTTTGTCTATTGAAATTTCTTCTTTGTTTTCCATTAGTTTAATTCAGAATTTCTCATTTGACTATAAGTAGGAGATCCTATTGACGAATTAGAATCTGGAATGACTTCTGGTAATGGAGTTGAGTATCTAATTCTAGAATCTTGAAAATCTGATGTTGAACTTCTAGGTAATTGATAATTATTATTTATTGAATATCTAGAAGTTTGATCAAAAGAATGCCTACTAGTTTCTGTATGTCTACTAGACATAGACCTGTTACTAAATTTAATTAATACTTTTCCATCTTTTTGTTCTTCAATTGATGTGGGTTCTGTTATTTTTACATTTCTCTGTATTCTTACTGGTCTTTCAATTATTACCTCTTCAGGGATAGTTATTTCATTCCATTTTAACAGTTTTGCAGGTTGTATTTTAGTGTTATCTGAATTTGTAGTAACATATACAGATTCATCCTTATCTGTAGGATGTAGTTTTAATGCTGTAGGAATCATGGATTTCATAAGTTTAAAATAAATTCTATAAATTAGTACAAAATGTTCAGTATCCGATGCTATCTTATTTTGTTTTATTTGAACATCTAATTTCAGAGAATCCATAAGGTTTGGATCTGTTAAACTAACAGAATAATCTGGAATACAATCAAATCTTATAGTTCCACTACAAATATTGGTCTGAATCATTGCTAATAATGAATCTTTATATTCAATTAACCTATCATCTCTTAATGCCATAAATATTGGAGTATCAATTCCTTTTTTCATTAATGGGTGTAATGCTATTTGAATTAATCCAAAATGTAAAAATCTGTAGTTTTGATTTTTGTAATGATTTATAGCTTGTTGTGACAATAATTTTATTGTTTGGAATTCATCATTCATTGGAAGTACTTCTTCATGAATTTTAATTGCATATGCTTTCTTAAATTCCAATATTCCATGATGATATATTGAATTAACTGTTCGGCCAGGTAATACATTTTGAACTTCATGACTTTGTAATATATTAGAGGATGTTGAAGAACTAGACTCTGCCCTTAAACGGGGAACTCTAGATTCTCCAAACAAGAACCTTTTAACATTATCTGCCATATTATCCTTTATTGTCTAATTTATTTCTTTGAACTAGATTATGATACACTTAACTGGAACATATCTTACCATGCGTGGACCACCACATCAATGGGCTAACCAACCGTCTTATAGGTTCAGATATTTACCAACGCTAAATGTATGCAATCTAATGCAAACTTAAAATCTGACAATATTAGATAATATTTATTTATATCTTATTATATAATACTTATTTATATTTTATTTATATCTACCCCCCGGGTTTAGATTGAAGAACCATTAGCACCAAGAACACCTACTTCAGATTTTCCACCACTTACCTATTCAACAATAGCACAAACACCATACTTAAGACTAATTCATACTCCCATCCTATCACCCAATTATACAGTTCTTACACCCAACAAACCTACTACACAAACTACCACTCCTCCTTCCACTCCAGATTCCAAAAAACCCAAACCTTTTATGAACTCATACTAATAGATACTCAATCCATTGAGATTACTCATACACCAGCCCAGTATGATTCCACCAGAATTAGTCATTCCAAAGTACAGATTAAGCAGATTCTTCACCTTAACCAATTCAATGGTATCCATACTCCAAAGAGATTTTCAGTTAGATATATTCCCCAAGAATACAATTATGCAGATTACATACAAGCCTGGTATAGGACTTTTTACATCAGGTCCTTTGACCACTCATGGTTCATCAATTTTCATCAACAATTCAACACAAATGTTCCAATATGGTTCTACGATTGGTGGCTCAAATTTGGGCCGTCAAAGGAGATACTCCCTCAACCAGTAGCAGAGGGATTTGAAACATTCATCAGACTCAGCAGGGCCAAGCCCTTTGAGAAGCCATTACTTTTCCATGCAATTTTCAGGGTTCCCTGGATATTTGCTTGGAGTTTCCAGATCAAACAGATTCATAAGGATATGCCGTGTTCCCTTACTCGACAGTATAAAATTAAATGGTGGGCTAATTATAAAGTCCAATTTTGTTCCACAGAAGCGGTAACTCATTATTTAAGAACAGGAGAAAAATTAAGAATAGTTTTAAACAAGGAAGAAGCCATCAGCCCTATGAAGATCAAGACCCCGATTCAGCAAGCTTTAAGTATTCAAAGAAACAACAAAAGTCCAATTCAGCAGACACTAAGCATTCAACCGTCAGAAACTCAAGCACTTCTGGAAGATGAAGAAGAATTCAGGAAGATGATGCATTTCTACAAAGAATTCAAGAAGAAGGAAATCAAGCAAGAAGAAAACCAAGAAGATGATCCATTTGGAGGTCCACTGGCCCAAGACCCATTTGAACTCTGAAAATTATGTAAGCAATGACGCCAGCCAGCATTAAGGAAAAGCAGGAAGAAAATGGAGGGTCCCAAACTCCATATTTCAGAACACTCATTCATGCTCAAAGTCAAAAAGCAGGGGGTAGTGGAGGCCAGACTTCACTATCATTCAGAGCACTCTTCACTACATTCAAAGGCAGAAGAAGATGGAGGGGTCCAAGCTCCACTCCGGATTTTACTCACTACATTCAAAGGCAGAAGAAGATGGAGGGGTCCAAGCTCCACTCCGGATTTTACTCACTACATTCAAAGGCAGAAGAAGATGGAGGGGTCCAAGCTCCACTCCGGATTTTACTCACTACATTCAAAGGCAGAAGAAGATGGAGGGGTCCAAGCTCCACTCCGGATTTCAAAATGTAACTCAAATTCAATGTAATAGAATAGCAACCTCTCCTATAAATAGAGAGGCATTCATTCAGAAGGAGGCACGCTGGAATCACAGCCCCTTCTTACTCTCTACTCTCCACCCTCTAAGTTCTCAGAACTTCCCTAAGCCTTAAGCCTACCTTATGTATCCATTCTAAGCTTTATTCAATACAAGAAATTCATTCAAGGTAACTTTGTTCTTATGTTCTTAAATTTAAAAAAAAAAAAAAAAAAAACTCTTTTTAATCATGTTTAAGATTAAATTATTTTGTTAGATTACCTTTATTTTATTTTATGAATTCTATTGTTGTGTTAAGTGTTTCTACTAAGTATCAATATTTTAATATTTTAATTATGATTAAGCTAATTAATTATATTTTAATTACTATATTAATTAATATTTTAATTGTCATTATTCAATATTATATAGATATATAATAAAATATATATCTAGATAGAATAATAATTATTTAATATAATAATTGTCATTATTCAATATTATATAGATATATAATAAATATATATATCTATATATATTCGATTGCTTAGTTTTATGAACTACGGTTCTGCGAGCACAAACAAGACTTCGTTTGATAATTAAACCGATCTCTTGGAATGGGCAAGGATTCAAAAAGATTAGCATAAATGAAAGAATTTTGTGCTTACTAGACTATGAACCATCAGCGGCGGAGAGCAATAGAAGATCCATCAGTGGGGTCATACTTAGCATGAATGAAATTTGTGCTTACTATACTATATATATACTATATATGGACTTATATGATGAAGCTCTACTTTAAGTTTGGAAATTGTTTTAACAGAGCATCTTCAAGGTCAACTTTAAGGTACAATTTAATATGTTTGCATTATGAGCAAAAGATTTAGTTTTTAGTTTTTGTGAATTTAGTAGCAGTGTTATTCACAGTTTTATTTTTATTGTGTTTGTATTTTATTAGAGAAAGATTACAAAGATTGATTTTTTACGTATCATTTAAAGTAGGTTTTAATATATTTTATATTGGTAAGATTAGATTGTAATTACGATTATGTAGATCTAAATATAAAGGATAAGTCTTGGAATAAACCGTCTATATTCTGATCAAAATATAGACGGGACTGATATGTTAACTATACAGACACGGAGGGACCAATTTGCAATTTCTGAAAAATTAGGATTTTCACGCGCTACAGTAACCCGCGCGTGAACAGTGCCAGACCTTCATGTTTGAACATCCAGGTTCCATGTTATAAAACTTTCATGTTTCGTGTTAAAATCTTAATGTTTCGTGTTAAAACCTTCATGTTACATGTTAAAAACTTCATGTTATAAAACCTTCATGTTTCGTGTTAAAATCTTAATGTTTCGTGTTAAAACCTTCATGTTACATGTTAAAAACTTCATGTTTGAACCTCCAGGTTCCATGTTATGAAACATTCATGTTTCGTGTTAAAATCTTATGTTTCGTTTTAAAACCTTCATGTTACATGTTAAAAACTTCATGTTTTAACCTCCAGGTTTCATGTTATAAAACCTTCATGTTTCGTGTTAAAATCTTAATGTTTCGTGTTAAAACCTTCATATTACATGTTTAAACTTCATGTTTTAACTTTCAGGTTCCATGTTATAAAATTGCATAAAGGTCCCTCCGTGTTTTTGTAAAATTGCATAAAGGTCCCTCCGTGTTTTTGTCTAAAATTTTCTAAAATTGCATAAAGGTCCCTCAGTGTTTTTGTCTTATGCACTATTTACAACTTAATCATTGATCTATATTCTGTCAGAATATAGACGGTCTACTCAGAGACCGACTCTATATAAATATAAAAATATTAATCTAAATGTTTACTTCATAATCTAAATATATTAATTTTATTAATTCACCCGTATAAATTAAGTTTAATGATATAAATAACTTAACATCATAATATGCCTAAAACTTTTCAAATAGTATTGTGAAAAAATAAAATACTTTTATATTTAATTTTTTTTTTAAATGTTTGAATATATCGGGTTAGATGAGTAACATATTATTATATTAATATTTAATTCAAACGAATAACATTCGAGTCCCATGGATTTAATATTTAATATAAAAAATATGAGAATGAAGGGTGTTGATTTCATTTTAAAAAGAACTTTTGATGGTTAAAATATAAACTTAACAATCATAAAGGAGTAAAAACTAATATGTCTTATTATATTATCTATATCGAGAAAAATCAAGGTAACCGTCCAAGTTATTCCGGTAAGGATTGGATTACCGATGAATCCAATTTTTACTCGGAATAAGATTTCAATACCAACACATAACAATGGTTTGAATCCCTATTAGAATAGGCTTGTTCATTTTTTTGGTAAATCTTTTTACCTGCCTAAAATATATTCACTTTCAATTTCCAATTAGGAAAAGGAATTACACACCCTAGAAAAAACCCTTATAAATATACGCCTTCGCACAATTCAAAAAACCATCAAAACAAACAAACAACTAACCAAAACCTAATTCAAACGCAGCAATGGCATCTCACGACTCTTCCAACGGCAAGGGTGTTTGTTGCTCCGGCGGCGGTGGCGCGTCGGCGAAGAAATCAAAGCAGAATTTCGAGCTCAAGAAATGGAGCGCGGTGAGCCTGTGGTCGTGGGACATCGTGGTGGACAACTGCGCAATCTGTCGGAACCACATCATGGACAAATGCATCGAGTGCCAGGCGAACCAGGCGAGCGCCACCTCCGAAGAGTGCACCGTCGCGTGGGGAGTCTGCAACCACGCGTTCCACTTTCACTGCATCAGCCGGTGGCTCAAGACTAGGCAGGTTTGCCCGCTGGATAACAGTGAGTGGGAGTTTCAGAAGTATGGGAATTAATTTATGAGAGATGGATATATTTTATATTACTAATTTTTTTTTGTTACCAGCTGATTTAAATTTTAATACAATTATAATTTGGTTTATTATTAAGCATTAATTCTGTCCAAAATATGTGCCAGAATTAGTTTTTGTTTTTTATCATAGGAAAAGGTGTTTCAATTTTATGCCCTGAACAAATCCAATTGAATTTACCATGGCAGCCAAACTATTATGCACCTTTGCCAATGCTTAATTCTACTTAGATGAGTATGTTAATATTTAATTCAAATGAATAACATTCGAGTCCCATATGGATTTAATATTTAATAAAAAAAAATGAGAATGAAGGGTGTTGATTTCATTTTAAAAAGAACTTTGATGGTTAAAATATAAACTAACAATCACAAAGGTGAAATCAACAAAAACAAATGAATTCAGGGAGCGTCCATTTGTATATAAAAATATAATTTTAAAAACTAATATTTCATAAACAAAATTTTATTTTATTTTTGTTTCATTTCTTGCTAGTCATGTCGTTTGTGATCATTTTACTTTTGAAACCAATACTAACGATTCATTTATTCAAGTCGTCCATCCCAATTAATGAATAGAGACGTACTGGTTCACACTAGAGAAACGTAAATGAATCAATTAAAATGTTGATGATTTTTAACAAAATAATATATATGGCTTTCCAATGTGCTAATGTAGTTTCATCGTTTGTATTAAAACATTAACCTGGATCTAATCGCAATACATCGTATCTGCATCACGAAAAAAATGACCATTTCCAAGTTGCATTTCTGTCAGCAAATTTTGTTTGACAAAATCAGATAAACTATTAGTATTGGCAAAGACCTGAATCTCAGCCAGACTATCACGATGGTTATTGAGAGTCTTCTCTTATCCAACTTGTAATTTACTATGAACAAATCATGAGAATAGTTTTCATTTCCCACTTTGTGATAATTAATGTCAACTGAAACCATTGTAATGACAATGCTAATTAACAATCAAAATATCGCGCGTCACTAATCAAGAAAACAAATGGCCTGGATTAATTGCAGAGTGATTCTTCTCTTAGTTCAATTTGCATTCTGACAGTATTATCCGACGGAAGGAAAATGCAGAGCACAAAAATTTCGCATGTTAGCAGACTCGGAGAAACAACAAATTCAAAAGATGGTTTGATTTCCATCCCATTTTTTTTCTTGATTTTGTTTTGTTTTCAGTTCATATGTCTGATTCATTAACCTTGGATCATCAGTACTAGGTCTCAACACGATAATGCGCCAGTTTCCGATGCTTGGTGTGATCAACGTGGGAACCGATCCATGTCCGCCGACACCGTGGGCTTGGATCGAATGCAGCAGCAGCACGCCACTACGTGTCACAGCACTGTAATGATCATCGATCCTGCTAGATTTTCACATGCATTTGAGTATTGGTTATATATATATAGTTTGAGTTTTCAGGAACCTTGGCCTCTCAGATATTGTTTTCTCTAAAAGAAATCATTTTCTTACTTTGTCCATATACATATATATATATATATATATGGATAAGTCTTGGAAGTGACCGTCACTATATAGTGACCAGACAATTATAGCTATGAATATACGGAGGGGTATCTTTGCAATTTCTAATACTTTGCAAATATCACGCGCGGCGCGTGTCTGCTTACTTTTTTACGCATCGTAAAATGGCTATACGCCTAAGGATTCTTGCATTTCTTGACTTTTCTTCAGTAGGCTTTCTCTTTTTGAAATATTCTAGTAGGCTTTAGTTGCTTTTTCTTTTTAAATTCAACATATCTTTGTATTTAGTCAAAACATTCATAGTTGTACATACTTTAAAATCTCATTTATTGTTTTAAATTGATGTTTTGAATTCAAAATGTAAACATTTTAATTAAAAATTAGAGCATTTAAAATAAAAACATAACCTTTCAAATTATAAACTCCATGTTTCAATTTATAAACCCTAGCTATGTAGTTAAATATTTCCTCATGTTTTAAGTTATAAACTCCACGTTTTAAGTTAAACATTTCTTCATGTTTTAAGTTATAAACTCAATGTTTTCAAGTTATAAATTTCATGTTTCAAGTTAAACATTTCTTTATGTTTTAAGTTATAAACTGAACGTTTCAAGTTATAAACTCCATGTTTCAAGTTAAACATTTCTTCATGTTTTAAGTTATAAACTCAACGTTTCAAGTTATAAACTCCATATTTCAAGTTAAACTCTTCATGTTTCAAGTTAAACATTTCTTCGTGTCTTAAGTTGTAATTTAAATATATGAGTAAAAGGTTGACTATTAAGAGTGGAAGGTAGGGGTTTTAGAGTAAAATGTGTAGAATAATATAAGGTAGTTGTTGAAAGTAGAAGGTTGACTATTAAGAGTGAAAGGTTGATGTTTAATAGTAAAAGGTGTAGAAAAATATAAAGGGTTGCTGTTCAGGTTAGAAGGTTGACTGTTAAGAGTGGAAGGTTGAGGTTTAAGTATAAAAGGTGTAGAATAATATAAGGTAGTTGTTGAAAGTAGAAGGTTGACTGTTAAGAGTGAAAGATTGATGTTTAATAGTAAAAGGTGTAGAACAATATAAAGGTTGTTGTTCAGGTTACAAGGTTGACCGTTAAGAGTGGAAGGTTGTATATGCATTCTTGAAGTGTTATTTGTATATGCATTCTTGAAGTGTTTGCCAAACCAGAAAACACTAGAAAGATCATGATTTTATATGATTAATTTCATTCTCTGATGTTCATTTTCATCCTAATTTGCAGGGCAACTACTATGCTGCTATACACTTTGTATGTTGCCTAGATTAATTTGCAGGGATACTGAACTCCGGCGAAGTCACAAAATTCACCACTCACTTCACCTTCGAGATCGACACACAAGGCGCTTCACCACTGCACTACGGCCACGACCTGGGCTTCTTCCTCGCACCCGGCGGCAACGTGGACTTCCATAACTCCACTTCTACCGATCCTTCGCCGTTGAATATTCGAGAAAATCTGAACTTCTCTGATCACGATTCCATAACTGAACTGAATAATTAGAAAGCCGCCGATCGAAATCAAATTTGGTATGGATTTTCCGGATCTGAATTACCATCTCCATATCCATTCGCTGATTCTGGAAATCGAGATCGAGAAGATTGATGCTGGTGTTGAAGAAAAGCTGGGCATCCATGGTGTTCGAATAAATGTCTCCGAGAAAAAGAGGCATCCATGGTGTTCGATAAAGTGAGACGAAAAAGAGGCAAACACAGAGAGGCGCGTGGGATTGCGCGTGTAATATATATTTTTCCTAATTTGCAAAATGACCCCTCCGTGTTTCTGAACCAATACCATATATGCAACTTAATCTTGGTCACTATATAGTGACCGTCACTATAGAGACGGACTCTTTATATATAATCGGACAATGTATCATAAAATATTTCAATAATATTTTATTATTTGTAGTTATTACGTACACAAAGAATCCTTTTCACTAGAAGAACCCATCTTCTTACTAAATCCTTATTTCAAAAAAGCTAAATCCTTGCTCCGCATTACTTTGATTTAAATGTAATATATCAATCAAAAATAATCCGCAGTAGCACTGGCTAAATCACAATTGAGAGAGATGATTCCGGGATCGAACCCCGGCTGCGGAAATATTTTAGCTAATTTTTTATTTTTAAACAAACCAAATCCATTCTTTAATTGGTCTATGTTTAATTGAGAGAGGTAGGGATGAAGATAGAGAGGTTTTAAGAGAGGGGATAACTTTTAACGGTGAGATTTATTTGATAGTGAAAGGGATTAATGGTTCAGATCAAAACCAAATAAATACAATTATATCTTACATTTTACAATGTATAAAAAAGTTTAAAAATTAGTAATATATTTTAATAAAAATAGAGTACATATTGCAGTTTTGAGTAATTAAGTATCAAAAGGGCTTCATAATATCACATTATGTAGTTAAGTATTGATAGAGTCAAGTAAGGTGTAATTTTTTTACTAGTGAAACTCAAATTAGTTATTAAGCAGGAACAAATTTTAAATTTTTTTTTGAAAAAAAGCAGGAACAAATTTTAAGCATGATAGTTTGTATAAAATTTGACCTTTCACTAGTTATATTCAAGCTAATACTTTAATTTAACTAGTTTAAAGTAAGCACTTATACTTGACTCTCTATAAACACTACTAACTAAATTAAGATTAAAGAGCGAATGATCAGATATTATTTGATTATAAAACTACTAGTAGCAAAATTGAATATAACTAGTGAAAGGTCAAATTTATTCGAATCTTTTTATTTTATACTTGTGAAAGGTCAAATTGAATATAATACTAGTGAATGATCAGATATTATTTGATTATAATCAGATCCCTGATGATGCGGGAGACGATCATCTTTGCTAAGCAGATGTAATTTTCGCGGTTGTAAGATAATATCCCCGAGGGTGGTATTATATTTTGTTATTTGATCTCTCAAACTGTAATAGTACACTGTGCAGACACGTACTATTAGTCTGGTTGACATGTATTTCGGTTATTCTTGTCATAGACTATTCGAATTGGATGCCAATTATACTCATTGTAATCGTTTCTACGCGTTTCCCAATACATTGAATGGATTTCTTTTAAAAAAAGTATTTAGGATTTTATTGGGTTTAGGGCTCGGTAATTTAGGGATTTAGTGGGTTTAAGGTTATAGTGGGTTTAGGGTTGTAGTGGGTTTAGGGTCTAGTGCGTTGTAAAGATTTATTAATAAAGTTATTTTTTAGTTAATTTCATCAATAATCTCTTTTAAAAATATACTTTATTTTTGTCACGAGTTAATTGGGATATTTTTCACACTAAATAAAAAATATAATATATTTTTTAATTGAAATCATCGATTCTATCCAGAGAGATCTTTTTTTCCTCTCTCTACTTTTTCTCTCCTCTTTCTCTCTAAGACTTTTGCACGTTTTTCCCCCAATTAATGCCGTAACAGTATTATAACGGCCTTATTCCCTCGAAACAGTTACTGCTAACGTCTCCAAACAGTTTCTTTCCGCTCCGCTAATGGCGGAGCCACCGCCCGCCGCTACCAATCCTCCACCTCCTGCTACCCAAAACACTATGACGCAACCTAGAACCTTCATCAATGCTCTCACCAACAGATCTCCACCTCTGGGTCCTCTACCAAACAACTCAAATCTCAATCCCAAAAGAGAATATATGGGAGATTTGGCCTGTATTTATACTGAAGCACAGGTTCAATTACTATCCTCGCACTACACCAACGCTCTTATTGGCAAGTTTAACAGAGGGCATCCCACCATGGATCAACTTGAGCAAGAGTTCAAAACGGTGGGATTCAAAGGAAAGTACCAGCTCGGCCTGATCGATTTCAAACACATCCTTATACGCTTTGAGCTCATGGAAGATTTCCAGTGGTGCTGGATCAAGGGTCTCTGGATTTTCAGCAAATGCCCAATGAAGGTACTCAGGTGGACTCCTGACTTTTCTCCCCATACTGAATCATCTATTGTCCCTCTGTGGGTTACAGTCTATGATATCCCCATCTTCTTCTATAATATGGGCACTATAGCTGATGTTGGTGATTCAATTGGACTTGGCTGAAAATGTGTGTGGAATTTGATCTTCTTAGACCTATGAAACCATTCATCCGTTTAGGGACTGAGAGAAACAATATCAAGTGTAGAGTGGATTATGAAAATGTTCCCTCATATTGTACAATGTGCTCTAGGATTGGTCACTCTAAACTGGAATGCAGCTTTAACCAGGTTGTCAAGCCTATAGCTTCTAAAGAAAATGCAATTCCAGTAGCCAAGTCTCACACTGCTCCCATATGGTTGCCCACTGGCAATAAATTATCAACCTGCCTTCCTTTCTTGATATGGACTTTGAAACCATTGCTGATCTGTTGGGACTATGTTCTGAAAAACTGAGCCAACAACCCCCAAATCAAGTAATGCTGCAACCTGAAATCTCATCTATCCAAGCAGTTACATCTCCACTTTCTGATCCAGATATTTACACTCCAGTGATTACTGCTGAAGTTCCAACCTTCAATGTCCCTAATTTGGATCAGTCCTCTACCTCTTGTGGGAATAAGTCTCATTCTATGGCTTTACCTTTCCCTTGCCCTGCTCCATTGACTCCAAGCCTTGAAATCCATGAGCCTCAAAAGGATTTTTTAGATGCTACTACTCTTAACTTATCTCAGACTCTACAGCCATCAGAAGCTCCCAATACACTCATTCCAGAGGATATTGGGAATGCAAACATTATTGCTCACCCAGCTATCACAGAGGACACTCTGTGGTCCTTTCCTACTCATGAATTTCCTCCAAGTATTTCAGATGTTTCACAGGAGCTCATTGAAGAGGCCACTGAAGCTTTTATAATCCCTAAGAAGAGAGGACAAAAGTTTGCTACAGATGATATCCATCCTAAAACAAACAGGTTCTTCTCTCCTCTCAATTCCATTTTTTCTGCTAAATTTTTTTTCTTTTCTCAGCAGAGAACCCCTCAGAATAGATTTCTCCCCATTGCAACTGATGAGGGATCAGATGACTCAGAAGAACTTACTGTCAATGATGAAGAGGTTTCTACTAATCTAGTGGTGGCTCCAGACAGTACATGTGACATTCCTCCAGATATATCTCCTACCAAGAAGGGGAAGGGTAAGAAAAACAATAAGAAAACACAAAATGATAGCTATTTTACTCAGTTTAATAGAATCATGACTAGGTCAAAAAGCCAATCTACTATTTCTCATGATTAATACAACTCTCAAAATTAAAATGTTAGTGTGGAATGTTAGAGGTATGGGAACTTCCTTGGATAGACTCTTATCTCTGATTGCTACACACAAGTTTGAGTTGGTCTGTCTTATTGAACCTTTACATGATAATTCTCAATGTAATCACTATAAGCATGTTTTACAATTTGATAACTGTTTGTATGCTAGCAATGGACAAATTTGGATCTTTTGGACTTCATCCATTAATCTAACTGTCACAAAAGACCATGAACAATTTCTCTCAACTAATGTTCTTAGTAATAAAATGAAGACTGCAATGGAAGTGGTTTTTGTTCATGGACTAAGAACTAGGAAAGGTAGAAAAAGCTTATGGGCTGATTTGCAACATTTTACTGCTTCTTCCACCATATTTATTGGAGATTTCAATGCCATAACATCTATAAATGAATATAGAGGTCCTGCTTCTCCCAAACTTGGGAGTATAAAGGACTTTAATGATTTTATAGATATTATGACATTGGAGGAAATCAATACTGTTGGGAATTCTTTTACCTGGAGTAACAAAAGACTTCATCCCACAATTCAAAGATTGGATAAGGGTCTGTAATGCTCAGTGGAAGATTTCTTTCCCATTCTCTTCCATCCAAGTTATGAATAGAAAATCATCAGACCATAATCCTCTCCTACTGTCCATTGGTAGTGCTATTCAATCCTCTCCTAGACCTTTCAGATTTCTTAACACTTGGTATAAAAGGCATGATTTCAATGACATAGTTAGAAATAATTGGTCTCAGCATATTTCTGAAAAAGGTCTTCTTGGTTTTTCTCTTAAACTAATTAGACTTAAAAAATGCCTTAAAGTTTGGAACAAGCTTCATTTTGGAAATGTCCATGAGAATGTGGCTAAAGCTGAGGAAGAGTTAAGTACTCAGGAAATGAAATATGACATGGATAACTCTCCTGATGAGCTCATCAAGCTCAAAAAAGCTAAAGCCACCCTTCTCAAAGCCATTAAAGAACAAAGGCATTTTTGGAAACAAAAAGGCTAAAGTTAAATGGCTTAAAGAGGGGGATGACAATACAAAATTCTTTCATAATACTGTCAAAGAAAGGTTAGGGAGGCTTAGTATTACTAAAATTAAAAGTGTTAATGGTAGACGGCTTGATGGGAATAATGATATTGAACAAGAAGTCATCTCCTATTATGAAAATTTGCCGACAGAGGAGTCTTCTGATGAATTTTTTCAGTCTCACTTTCTGAGTCAAATTCCAGAGATTGTTAATGCTGCAGATAATGATTTACTCTTACAACCAGTATCTTTATTGGAAATCAAGAAAAAAAATTCCAGTCTTAATAAGAACAGCAGTCCTGGTCCAGATGGTTACACTGCACAATTTTTTATCAAATCTTGGGATATTATAGCTGTAGATTTACTCTCTGTTGTCTCTGATTTCATGCTCAGTCATTTTATCCCTATGAGTGTTGCTAGCACATGGATAACAATTATTCCTAAAAAGGACACCCCTGTCTCTTTTGATGATTTCAGGCCCATTAGTCTTTCTAATGTTTTAAACAAAATCTGTTCTAAGGTCTTAATGGAAAGACTAAAATTTTTAATGCCAAAAATTATTTCTCCACACCTGTCTGCTTTTATGAAGGAGAGAGATATATCTGACAATGTGATTTTCTTGCAAGAGATGGTTAGATTTTTGAGTAGAAAATCAACATTGCCTAATTGTATTGTCAAACTTGATTTGAAAAAAGCTTTTGATATAGTTAGGTGGTCTTTCCTGAAAGTCGTGCTTCTGAAGTTTGGTTTTCATGAAAGATTTGTGAGCATCATTATGAAGAATCTCTCTGCTGCATGGTTCTCTGTGCTCATCAATGGTAAGGCTGTTGGCTTTTTCCAGTCATCCAGAGGTATCAAACAGGGTGATCCCCTTTCTCCCTTTCTTTTTAATATTTTCAGTGAGGTTTTTACTAGATCACTTGCTTTTGCTTTTGAGAAAGGTAAGCTTCAATATTATGACCTCCCATGTAATGCTCTGAGAATTTCTCACCTTTCCTATGCTGATGACACTGTAGTTTTTCTTAACTCTGGTAGGCTTACTCTCACTAGATTCAAGGTCTTTCTAGTTAAATTTGAAGAATCATCTGGTCAAAAAATCAATTTTGACAAGAGTGATTTATTCATTAGCAAACATGCATCTTCTTCCCAGGTTCATAACATAAAAAGGATACTAGGAATGAAACTGGGGACTTTCCCATTTAAATACCTAGGTGTCCCAATTTACAAAGGGAAAGCACAAAACATTTATTTCCAACCTCTATTTGAACAAATTGATAAAAGGTTAAATAATTGGGAAAATAGGTGGTTGTCTACTGGTGGTAAAATAACCTTGATTAAGGTCCTGTTCTCTAGATATTATTTGGATATTTTTTAGTTCAGATAAAAAATTTTTAGTTCAGATAAAATTTTTTTAGTTCAGATAAATGTTTTTTAGTTCAGATGAGTTTAGATAAACTTTTTTTAGTTCAGATAAACTTTTTTTAGTTCAAATAAATGTTTTTTAGTTCAGATGAGTTCAGATAATCTTTTTTCAGTTCAGCTGAGTTCAGATAATCTTTTTTCAGTTCAAATGAGTTCAGTTCAGTAAACCTTTTTAGTTTTCAGATAAGTTAAGTTCAGTAAACTTATTTGTAATTTAGTTCAGTTCAGTTTAAATCAGTTCAATCTTTTGAGTTTTTTTTTTTTAAGATGAAAACCACCATTGGTGGTAGGAAACTTATTTATGGGTTCCCAAGCCCAAAAGAAACCGTACAAAGGTATTTATACAGAATCAAAAAGGGGGTATCCCCCTGATGCACGATAGTTGCATCCAAAAGAATAAAATCTAAGCAATCACTAGGAGTTTCCTTGTTCAAAATCCAGTACTTGGATTAAAATCACCAACCAAGCTTATTAGTGAATCCTAGGAGACACAAAGCAGCCGAGAAGGGGATTAAAACAAGTGCAAACTGGAGAAAGGAAAGGAGCTTAGAGATAGTAGTTGTTGAGTAAAGGCAAAAAGCATCTAGAGTGTTCCTCCAGCCTTCATCCTTCAGCCTGGATCCATTCCTTGCAATTGGTGAATCTGTAACAATGTAAAGTAGAGTTATTAGCAGCATCCATTCAAATTAACTCTAAGAGTGGGCATTTGGAGTTTGTCCAAATTTATAAGTCCCTGGACTTTAGCAGGCATGATGTGTGACTGTAATACTCTACCAGATAACTCTGTAAGAGCTATCTTTGAGAGAGCATCAGCAGGTTGGTTCCCTTCCCTAAGCACATGAAGTACAGTATATGTGGAGAACTTTTTGTGTAGGTAATCAACATAGTCAAAAAGAGGCCATGGTGCAAGATTAGGCTTCTTTAACATGTTGATAGCATTAAGACAATCAGATTCCACTGTACATAAAATAGGGAAAAATGACTCAGCTACAATAAAACCTTTATGAATAGCTAGTAGTTCACTATGTAGAGCAGATTTGGCATTCATAAAGAAGCTGTTAGCTAGGATACAAATACCAGTACTGTTTCTAATTATGACTCCTATACCAGTATGCATAGTAGATTTTTTCCATGCAGCATCCACATTAATTTTTAAACCATGTTCAGGAAGAGACCAAAAAATGGGATGTGCAGTTGGTCTGGGAGTAGCTCTAAATGAAGATGCAGGAAGAATCCCAAGTAGAACAAGTTCTTTATCAAATGTCTTGTAAATTCTCACTGGTTTTGCCAAAAAGATGTTAAAAATCAATTTTTAAACACTTCTGAAGAGGGCAGCAGGGCATAGAGAGATATTCTCAAACAAGAATTGGTTCCTAGCTTTCCATATAAACCAGCACAAATAGCATGAGTAGATAATGATCAAGTTGGAGTGCAGGGGAGTAAATCCTTCATATGACCAATAGACTGATAGTCTCTCCCATAATGTGTGAAATGAACTATCAGGAAGTCCTAATGCACTGTTAAAAGCTTTCCATACAAGTCTAGCAAAAATGCACTCATTAAAAAAGTGATCAAGACTATCTAGATTTTTACAAAAACAGCATTTTGATGGAAGATGGAAACCAAATCGAGAAATCACATCATCAAAAGGAAGGATAGCATTTATTAGTTTCCAAATGAAAACTGATACCTTTTTTTGTATTCTAGAATTCCAGATTTTAGAGAGAGAGGATATCACCTTGATTTGGATTTAGAAGCTTATAAGCAGATTTAAAGGTAAAATTGCCTCTAGCATCTGGTTTCCATATAAGTCTATCTTTCCTGTGGCTGCGTAGTTGTAATTCCTGCAACAGAAAACAAATTTCAGGTTGTATCAATGGTGATATGGAAGGAAAGAAAAGGTTTTTATGCACCTGGAAGTCTTTGACAGTAGCATCATTTGGAATGTTAGTATTTCCTGGTTCAACCTTGTCTATCAGTGGACCAAGCCCTGTCCAGTTAGAGTTCCAAAAACTGCAGTCTCCCTTTCCATGAATCACCCTAGAGTTCTGCTCAGCAGTGATATTAACATACACAATCCTTCTCCAATTGTGAGATGTTCTGTGTGAAATAGGCAGAGACCATAGGAATTGAGTCCATGGTGCTTCTCCCATTTGAAATTTCCACCAAAGCTTTAAAGAGCATGTCTGTATGATGGCTGAGAGAGATCTAAAGCCTAGACCATTTTGTCCTGTAGGTTTACAAAGGGCAGACCATTTTTTCCAAGACTTTTTTGGCTTAAAATCAGTGGATCCCCAGAAGAATATAGCCATGCATCTTTCTATTTTCTTAATGACAAATTTAGTAGGCTTAAGGACACTCCATACATGTTGAGGAATCGAATAAATACAAGACTGGATCAGAGTGATCTTTCCTCCCATAGAAAGCCACTTGTTTTTCCAGTTATGTATTTTATTAGATATTTGTTCCCTTAAAAGCTGGAAGAGATCATTTATGATCCTCCCTTTGTGAATAGGGCAGCCTAGATATTTAAAAGGGAACTTACCTCTTTTCATTCCAAGAGTGGACTTGACCAAACTAATTTGATGAAAGGAAGAATGTTTGCTAATATAGAAGTCACTCTTATCATAATTTATTTTTTGACCTGTAGTGACTTCAAATTTAGCAAGCAGTGCTTTCATTTTGATCAGGTTATTCTTTGAGGCCTTTAGAAACACCACAGTATCATCAGCATAAATTAAATGAGAGATAGGCAGGGACTGTGGGGGAAAATCATAGTACTCCAGACTCCCAATATTAAAAACATGGGCTAGGCTTCTGGTAAATGCCTTAGTAAAGATGTTAAAAAAAAGGGTGACAGGGGGTCACCTTGTTTTATGCCTCTAGATGGTTGAAAGAAACCTACTGGATTCCCATTTATGAGAATGGAGAACCATGCATGAGAAATATTTTTCATAATGCAATGAACAAATTTTCCATGTATACCAAATTTAAGTAAGATGCTGTTTAAAAATGACCATCTCACTCTATCAAAAGCTTTTTGAAGATCCAATTTGAGTATGCAATTAGGGTCTTTATTTTTCCTGTCAAGGAATCTGACCATCTCTTGTAGATAAATGACATTATCTGAGATATCTCTTCCTTTCATAAAAGTTGTTTGATGTGGTGAGATGAGTTTATGCATAAGAGGTTTAAGTCTCTCCATAAGTATTTTAGAAAAAATTTTGTTAGCCAGATTAGAGAGACTTATTGGTCTATAATCAGCAAAAGTTATTGGGGTAGGCTTTTTAGGTATTATTGAAATCCAAGTACTGGCAATACCCCTAGGCAAAGATGAACTGGACAGAAAATCATTTGAAGCATTAAGCAGATCATGGCAAATAATATTCCAGGACTTAATGAAGAAATGAGCAGTATAGCCATCAGGCCCTGGACTGCTATTCTTCTTTAAGCTGAAAACTACATTCTTAAGCTCATCCATATCAACTGGTTTAAGCAATAGATCATTGTCTTCATCTGTAATGATCTTAGGGATTTGGCTTAAGAAATTAGAGTAAAATGGCCATCTTCAAATTCAAATTCTTCTGTAAGAAGGTTTGTATAAAATTGGATGGCTTCTATCTCTAAGTCATGAGGATCATCAATCCAGGAACCTTGGCTATTTTTGATCTTAGAGATAAGCATTTTTCCCCTTTTCTCCTTAACAGTGTTATGAAAATAACTTGTATTTTCATCACCACTTTTAAGCCAATTAATCTTTGATTTCTGTTTCCAAAACTTGTTTTTTTCTTTTAGAGCCCTCTGTAAAGATTGGCTAGCATCATTAAGTTTAGCAAGTTCAAAATCAGAAGGATCAAGGTCAAAATTAATTTCCTGAACATTAAGTGCAGCCTCAGCTTTAGATATGTTATCATCTATGTTTCCAAAAACAGTCTTATTCCACATTTTAAGACATTTTTTCAAATTTTGTAGTTTAAGACTGAAACCAAGCATTCCTGAGGCAGGTACATATGTATTCCAGATGTTACCAATCACATCTTGGAACTCTGGTCTACTGTACCACATATTTTGGAACCTAAAGGGTCTAGGTGTTGACCTAACAGAATTACTAATATTAAGGAACAGAGGGTTGTGATCAGAACACTAGTGCAGGAGAATAGGATTAACGGCGGTTATTTCGGTGATGCAAGGCGGTTTTGAACCGCCGTCTCTGGCTGCGCCGTGCAACGTTGCACGGCAGTTCTTTTTTTTAACCGCCGTGTAAATATAACGAATTCGTAACTTTTTCAGGTGTCTTTACGAATTCGTTAGAGCGGCGTAACAAATTCGTTACTTGTTTAGGGATTCCGATTTCGTAACATAAGAAGAGGTTACGATTTCGGAACATTTTATAATTTTTAAACATTACGATTCGGAAGAAGGTTACGATTTCGTTACTTGTTCTGCTATTGCTAAAAAAAATACCGACCAATTTGGCCGGTTAATTGAGAAGCCACATGCCTCAAAATTGCCAAAATGCTAAATTGAGTGTAAAGAACTAGTATAGAGCCATTGATAAAGAATGATAGAGCAGGTCCTGGAACATGTACTAAGTACTAACTATCAATCACTCTACCTCTCTACTTCCCTTCCTGCAAAGCTCAATCTATAACAATGTATCCTACAAGCTAAATGTAGTACTAGTCTTGTTGTTTGGAACACAAGACCCCTCTTTTATGCTTAAGATGGCACCGCTTGCATCAACATCCCTGTCATTAAGTTCGACATCAGATGGTTGAGAATGCAAAATATGCCATACCATTTGATAAAAGGCCTGTTGTCGTCGTTGATGACACACTAACTTACCCTGCACAACTTCAAATCATTACATAAATAAGCACCATTCATATATAATTAACATTATAACCCAGGAGACAGAATTTCATTTACAATACATGTTTTATAACTAAGACCTTGAAAACTACATAATCATCACAAGTATCCCACCACATGAATGAAATTAAATACATAATTGTCTTATACACTAGACCTGCAACTCGGTTTTGGGGAATAAATAATTATCATACCCGACTCAGCCACAATATAGAGCGCAAAGAAATGGGCTCACATCGGCAATCTAAAAAACATAGAATAATACTAGTACCTTGGTGCGCTTCTTCTTCAGTTCAGAGCTGAAAATAAGTAAGAATTTCAATAAAGGTGTAGCAGAACCATAAAATATAAATAAGCAATGTATCTGTGATAGATATTCAACACAGGTCAAAAATTAGATACCTATTCCCGGAACATCATGTTCATTGATGATTTCAAAATTATGGTATGTGTAACCCATAAAGTTGACATCTTCAGAAGAAACCATCTGCAGCAAAAAGAAAAGCAGTAAAATTGCATTTTCAAAAATTTAGAAAAACTGGAGAATCTTTGAGAGGTAGTAACTCTTACAAGTCATTGCAGGCTTGCATCACCAACGTTTAAATTTACAATTGCAGTCTTGCATCACCAGCAAAAAAAAAAAACCAAATTCATCATTACCAGCACAAACTACTTAATCAATTCAAACTCATATTCACTTCATTAACTAGCTAAGCCACTACACGAACAAATCATCATCATAAATCCATAATCACATATCACCATCATAATTCCATAATCACATATCAATATCAAGAAACAGTAAAATCTCAAATCCTCCAAACAACATAAAACCCAATGCACAAAAAGCTAAAAGCAAAATCACAGCATTAGTCTCCTGCACACCTTCAAATTCAGGGGGGTTGAACATAGCATGATTAGACCGAATATCAGAATTACCCAGAATGCAATTAGTTTGTAATGGACACAAGACAGAACTATATCAATTAGCTCATACTTGCAGGGCCAACAATCAAAATCTAGCAAAATAACCAATATAACGAAACCTATAAATCATCACAATTTTATATAAAAATCCCAGAACCTAAACATAAAGGAAACACACACCTAGATCTCAACCCGGCAATCAGGTGTTAGGCGACGGAAAATCGGACGAAGATAGGGCGTTGGAGACGAGCGATCGGGCGACAGGCAATGGGCAATTGGGCGAGACGATGGGCAATCGGCGAGAGCAAGGGAGATGGTTGACGACTGTCAGGGTTTGATGCAGGAGAGATGAGAAACGAGGGAGTTAAAAGGGTTGGGTTTTTATTATATACCAGGACTGAAATTAAATATGGTTTTTTTTGTTTTTTTATTACATAAATAAGATTGTTATTATTATATTATTATTATTACTAATTAAACGTCTTTTATACTAAAAATTAATTTCAGTCACATTATATACCATATCAATGTCAATAAGACACATTATTATATTATTATAAATACATATTATGAATCAATTTAGTTATTGTTAATAATAAAATTTTAAATAAGTATTTTTTAGTTAGATTTAATTTGATTATTAGTGTTTATATAATCAATTTATTTACTAGTGTAGTGCCTACGTAAAGTGTTAACTTTCATTTGTTAATCTAATTTTACTTGTTTTATTAGTTCAACTCTAATTAGGTAAACTCAATTAGATTATTAGTACAATATGTATCTGAATAAAGTGTTGAACTTTCATTAGCTAAACTATGTTTACTTAATTAGTGTTTTTTTAGAAAATCAAGTAAGAGTTCAACTCTAATTAGTTAAACTCAATTTAGTAATTAATATATTGTTTGTATAAAGTATTGGACTTACATTAGTTAAACTGATTTTACTTAGTGACTTTATAAAGTTAAGTGAGAGTTGAACTCTAATTTGTCCAATTCAAATTTATTTATAAGTATTTACCTAAAATGTTTATTTTCGACTAGTTAAACTAAATTTAGTTAGTATTATAGAATCAAAGTAAGGTTTGACATTTGTTTAACTATACTGAATTTCATTTTACTTAGTGCATGTCCTTAGAAAGTCAATCGAGTATTTAATTTGGATAACTTTAACTCAATGTTGTTATTAGTGTTATATAAAGTATTAACTTTCGATTAGTTAAATTCAATTTTAGTTTATATTTATACAAGGTCAAGTAAAGGCTGGCATTTGAATAGTTAACCTTAATTTGATTAGTTAAACTGAATTTTGTGGTTTAGGGTTTAGGGTTTTATGGGTATAGGGTCTAGGATTTTTTCAATGACAAGACGACAAATATTTATATTTTCTTTGATAAAAATATAGTAAAGTTCCTAAACGTGAACCCTAAACCCATGTACTTATACGATTACGTTGCCCGTATATCGGCTACTTTGCGCTAATTAATTTAATTCATGACTATTGTGCCTAACGATATTATCGATTTGGTACCAATCTTCAACGAGATCGTTTTTGTCAACAATTTTGGTCTTTCCCTTCAAAGTAACCAAGCTAACTATATCGTTGGTAATATATTAAAAGTAACGCGTTCGTTTCGGTCACCCATTGTTGGTCTTTACCTATGAAGTAACCAATCTAACTATTTCGTTATTAATATATTGAATCTAACGATATCGTGTTTGTCAATAATGCTGCTCGACAATGTTTGTCTTCACCTTCAGATTAACTAATATAACTAATTCGTTATGAATATATCAAAAATAACGACTTCGTTTTTGTCAACAATGTTGGTCTTTACCTACGTGGTAAACCTTGTAACTCTATCGTTTGTAAAAACATGAACCTAACTATATCGTTATTCACGTCAACATTGGTATTTACCTTTAAAGTAAACCGGTTTACGAAATCGTTAATAAAAATATGACATTAACGATATCGTTAGTGTAATTGCACGGCGGTTTTGAAAAGAATGGCATAACCGCCGTGCATCGGCGCCTTGTATTGGCAACTTTGCACTAGTGGAAGAAGCTCTATTTAAAACTTGGACAGAAGAAGCAGGAAAATTAGAGGACCATGATGAGGTACACAATCCTCTGTCTAACCTCTGAAAGGTAGGATTTCTAAGCCTTTTATTAGTCCAAGTGTAGTTATTACCCACTGTGTTAATGTGAAGTAAACCATTTGAGACTATAAATTTGCTGAAATCAGCTATACTACCAGGTTTTGGAGATGAAGGACCTCTATATTCATTGATGGATTCCATGGCATTGAAATCCCCAATAAACATAGCCTCTAACTGTATTAGTGGAAGTAAATCATTCCAAAGAGTTTTCCTACATGTTCTAGTTCTAAGACCATAGATAAAAGCAGCATGAAAAGGTTGAGGAAAGATAGGTCCAGATATCATGACATGAAGGAATTGTAAATGGTCATTAATAACTTGAATGTGACTGTTGTTCCACATTAACCATATTTTACCATTATCAGCATGCATACAGTTAGAGAAGTGAAGTGTCCTTCTATACATATCACATTGGTCATTATCATGCATTGGCTCAATTAAACAGATAAGTTCAAAATTGTGTTTCCTAGACAGAAAAGAAAGTCTATCTAAAGATGTTGATATACCTCTAATGTTCCAGACTAACCATTTAGATTTAATAGGGACACTACACATAAGGAATATTATCAAGGCATTTAGTAGAGGATCTTGTCATTACTTTATTCAGTTGAGTAAAGTAATTTGTTACCTCTGGTTGATTGGATTTGCCCTTTTTCTTTGATTTCCCTTTACCTTGTTGGGTCTGAGAGGTAGTAATAGTGGGTACATCTTGTTGGGTATCAACCATATCTTGAGAGTCAGTCAAAGTTTCCTCAATATCCTCAGCAATTAGAGGCATGAATCTGTTCTGTCTGAGTTTTTCCTGTGAGTGATAAAAGAAAATATCAGTAGGACATGAATACTCAGAGAGGAGATTACCTTCTTGTGAGTCCATATCCATGTCATCCTTGGCATAGACAGTTCTTAGTACTGGTGAGGATAGTGAGAGTGGCGAATGAATATTCTGGGAAACATCTTGTGGAGTGAGTAGCTCATCTGTGGTGATATCAATCAATGGGACTGAAATGGAAGCCTTTGGCACTGTTATATCCACAGCAGTTTCATTGTTAGCATTAGCTTTCCCAGGAATTGGTGGTGTAGCATGCACAATAGTCTTCTTCCTCCATTTAGTAATCCTTTTCACTCTTCCGTGAGGCTTCTTGAACCCTCTTTTTTGACCTCCATTAACAGCCATATAGGGAACACATTTATTAGGATCAATGTCTTGGTCCATGAAATTGGTGGAGACTAGGTTATAGGCCTGAGGAGTGTTTGCAAGGTTGGTGATAGAGGTAATTTGAGAAGTTGGATTCAAAGGACCTTGTGTTGGTTTAGCCATTCCTTTCTTAGGGGCTTCCAGGTTATCATTTGCAGCTGGAGGGTGATTTTTCTTTGGATGCATAAAGCCACAATCAGAGTTACCATGTCCTATGACCTTACAGTAACTACAATATGCTAGCAGCTGATCAAACTCCATCTGATATTCTTTGACATTAGGAGATATGCCAAATACAATAGAAGAGGGTAGGGTAGATTGTAAATCTATTTCAACACAGACCTTTATGGCAGAGGGTCTGGTAAGAGCCATTGTAGCTGCATCCATCTTAAGGAACTTTCCGATTTGAGAGCTGATACCTTCGATAGCAGATGTGTTGTAGAAGAGGATAGGCAGCTTGTGAATAGTGACCCAAGCAGGTATGATTGATGATTCCTGCTCTGGCGAAAACTCAGGAGTCCATTTCTGGACCTTCATCGATGTATTCCCGAAGCTCCAGATCCCTTTAATCCAGCATCTTTGATAATCATCCTTCTCCTGGAAGCGGATTAGAACGTGCTTGAAGTCCAAGGAGCCTAGTTGATATCGACCCGAGAATCCAATTGATTTGAAAGAGGCGATGAGTGAATCCATGGATGGTTTTCCTCGATTGAATTTCCCGACCAAAGCATTATGATAATACGATGCCAGAACTGCTTCTTCTTCCGGTGGCAGGATGTAGGCAAGTTTGCCCTTATATTCAGTGATTGGGTGCAGATTGGGGGTGTTGGGTAGCTTAGAATAGAGGGGCTGATGTTTGGTTCCAAGGATCTGTTTGAAGGATGGAATCGCGGTGGCGTTGTCATGAGGGAGCGGTGGCTCCACCATGAAAAAGCCGTTATTAGACCGTTAAGAGTCGTTGTCAGTAGTGAATAGTTAATGAAAATTGGGATAAATCCCGGAGATTAAACAGTAAAAAGGTAGTAGCGAGGAGAGAGAAAGGAGCATGCGTGGTGTGGTGCTGAAAACGTTTCTTTAATCTTTTGATCTTAATTGTTCATATCAGTTCAATTCCATTCAGTTTAGTTCAGTTTCAATATGATTTGATGAAATTTAGCTTAATTTAGTCATACCGGTTCTTTTTTTTCAATACATTAATTTCACTTCACTTCAGTTCAGTTTAGCTCAACAACAATATAATTTGGTGCAATTAATTAAGGTTAATTTATTCATACCGTTTATTTCCATCACACTTATCAATTTTCAATTCAGTTCAGTTCAGTTCATTATCTATATGCTTCAGCTCAACTCAAATCAATATGTTTAGCTAGCAAACATGATCATATTTTTTAACATTATGGCCATGTGTGCCAGAACTTTTATATATCAGTTCAATTTAATTCAGTTTAGTTCAGTTCAGTAAATTGAAGTGACATGTAATTTAATGAAATTCAGGTTAGTTCAGTCATGTTGATTCTTTTTTTCGGTACATTAATTTTCACTTCAGTTCAGTTGAACAAGAAATAAACTCTATCAAACTCTAAGTTATACTCAAATTATTAAATTTCAAATGTTTTGAAAATGTCATATTTATTTCATTTCAGTTCAGTTGATCTAAATATTCCAGTTCAACTTTGTTTTACACATTTTCAGATTAAGATTAATAAATTTCAAATATATTAAAATTGATCATATTTGTTAATTCAATTCAGTTCAGTTTATCTACATCAGTGCAACTCAGTTCAGTATATTTTAATATTAAATATATTATGTTATATTTAGATTAATGAATTTCAAATATATTGGAAATGATCACATATTTTTTAGTTAGTTTCAATTTAGTTCAATTCAATTTATCTATATTTTTCAATTCAGCTCAGTTTTTAAGTTCAAATAAGTTCAGCTAAATTTTTTAAGTACAAATGAGTTCAGTTTAGATGAGTTCAGATAAAGTTTTTTAAGTTCAGATGAGTTCAGATAAAGTTTTTTTAGTTCAGATTAGTTCAGATAAAGTTTTTTAAGTTCAGATAAACTATTTTTAGTTCAGATAAAGTTTTTTAAGTTCAGATAAACTTTTTTAGTTCAGATTAAGTTTTTTAAGTTCTAATGAGTTCAGATAAGTTCAAATACCGTGAAGAGAACATGACCTAAGTCATGCATTTTTGCCATTCCTCAGCATGTATGGTCTGTCATATCTCCTCCTAAACAGGTCATTAGGAAAATAGAAAGAAAAATGAGCATTTTTTTCTGGGGGAGAATCATTTAAACCTAAAAAATCATGGAAAAGATGGGAAGAACTTTGTTTCCCTTTGAACCAAAATGGTTTGGGTTTCAGATCAATCTCTTGCATCATTCATGCATGCTCTGCCAAACTATGGTGGAAGTATCAGAATGCTAAAACTCTATGGTCTCACTTCATGGCTTCACTACCTGTATCTTATCAGAAATCTCCAAATTGGAGAAGAATCTGCTCAGTGAATTCCTGGTGTGAAAGCCATTCTAGAGTCATTTTAGGGAATGGTCAATGTAACTTTTGGTCATCTAACTGGTTAGATGTTGGACCTATCTGTGATCACTGTGACCCTTCTCTCACTTCTATTCCTACTAACATTTGTCTCAGATTTCTATTCTCATAAAGATATGTATTTGAGACAACTACAACCATTTCTATCTACTGAAGTATTCCTTCTTTTGCAGGTTTTCAAGATTTACAACCATAGGGAAGATAGATTAATTTGGAAGCCTCAAAGCACTGAAATTTTCTCTTTCAAATCTGCCTATGATCTCATCACTGAACAAAGAGGTACTATTGCTTCCATTCATCATTTATGGGATTCCAAACTTGAAAAAAAGGTCTCTGTTTTTATGTGGAGGTTGACAAATTCCTTGCAACCTTTTGATAACATTCTTAAGAAATAGAAATTTAACCTCCCATCCAAATGTCTTATGTGTCAAAATGAGGATTCTCTGGATCATTTTTATAATTCATGTGTGTTTTCCCTATCTGTTTGGAAAATTCTGCATCATTTTATGGGAATCCTAGATAGACAATTTCTTTCCATCTGGGAAAGATTATCCTTTTACCTTACTTTTCCAGGGTTTTCCCCTTTAGATAATAAAATGTTCAGACTTACACCTTCCATAGTCTGTTGGAATTTATGGAAAGCTAGAAATAGATGGCTATATGATAATGTGAAGATTCATATCCCTACTGTGATTCACAATATCAAGGATCAGCTTTACTTCATGTTCTGTGCCAAGCCTTTTTACATCTCTAACCAGATAGATGCTGAAATAGCTGATCATAGTTTCCTTCCTTTGAGCAAAAAACCTCCCAAACCAAAAATCTTAAGGATTGTCTGGACTAAACCTGCTAGTGGTTTCAAACTTAATGTTGATGCATCCTGGTCTACTTCTCATGATCTAGCAGGTCTTGGTCTAATAATCAGAAATAATGTGGGAGGTTTTGTTTCAGCTAGTAATCTCTTCACAACAGCTGATTCTGTCTTAGAAGCTGAACTCCTTGCCATTAAATTTGCTCTAGACCATGCATGTAGATATTCTCAAGCTATTACTATTGAATCTGATAGTCTTAATGCTATATCATGTGTTCTGAATCCTATTACTGCACATTGGAAGCTATTTCAACTACCTGATGAATTACATTTAAAGGCCAAAAATGTTTCACTTCTTCACATCTTTAGAGAGGCTAATCAAGTGGCTGACTCTATTGCCAAAATGGCCTTAAAAGACAAATGTACTTCCTCTTTTCATTCTTTCAATGCTATGCCATCTAAGTTGCAAGGGCTCATTAGGCTGGATCAATTGAGCACACCTTCTTTGAGAATTTCAAAGAACAAATTCTGCTGATGACCTTTTTTATGCAGGTACAACTGGATTTCAAATGGCCAGGAGGAGATCATTCATTGTTGGACCTGTTTTCCTTCCACTTCTACACCAGTAGTTCTTTTGCAAGACTGCTCCAGCTCATTCTTTTCAAGTCTGATATGTAACTCTTCTTCTTTACTAACCTCTGGACAATCTTGTGGTTCGCCTGGGAAACGATTCACTAAACTGTAAGGAGGTTCTAGTTAGAGTTCCATCATAGGCTTATGTTTGCCTATTTCCCTATCTTGGTTGCTACTTAAAACTGAGCTTATTTAGCTCTGCTTGTATTTATTTTATTTGTAGGCTTGGGGAGGCCAAATTGAATTCCCTCCATCTATATGATGGTTCACCTAAAAAAAATAAAACAGAATTGAGTACTTGCAAATATGAGAATTCTAATTGAATCAAGTTATAGGGAGAATTTCCTATATGATCGTATTAATATAAGTTTAATTATGATAGGCCACTTTTCACTTCACATTTGTTTACTGATTTATTATTAAAATTATTTATAAAAATATTGTAAATATGCTTGTATGGTTAGTTTAAACATTTGTTTAATTTGTATATTTTTCAATACTTTGGTTTGTTCACTTTAAATTTGTTGTTTTATTAAATATAGTCAATGAAATGGTTGTGTTTGAAACACGTACAAATTAAACAAGTCTTATAAAACAAAAGCTGTCCTTTTTTCTTTTTTTTTTAAACACACAAAAGCTGTCCTAATAATAAGTATATGAAAATGTAATCGTCCTACCACAGATTTTTATGTATAGTATCAACAACATTTTATATTTGTAGTTACCAATCACACAAAGAATCCTTTTCTATAGAATGAACCCATCTTCTTATTCTGTCAAAAGAAGCTGAATCCTTGCTCCGCATTACCTTGATTTAAATATGACTATTGGTATAAAACGATCAAAAATAATCCGCAGTAGCACTGGCTAAATCATAATTGAAAGCTTGATTCCGGGTTCGAACCCCGGCTGCGGAAATCTTTTTGCTAAACTTTTTATTTTTTCAAACAAACCAAATCCTTTCTTTAATTTGTCTATGTTTATCATTCTTTTTTCGCTAAACAAAGTCATATTTTTTTATTATATTTTTTAGGTAAAACCGTCCTTAAGAGCATCTCTAATGATGATTAATTAACTTCATCTTTCAGCTTTTCTACAGTACCTTTTCCAGTTTATACAGTATATTTAATCCAATGGTGATAGGTCCTAGATATACTCTTATTTTGTAGCATTTGAGAGCTGTTTTAGATAGTATTTTGTACTTTTATATTAAACTTTTAGACCAAATCATTCATAATGGTTTGAAATTGAAGACGTGCATTTCGACCTTGAATTGCACTTGCGATGGATTTGGATGATTTGAAGACCTTCTATGACCGTCCTGAAGAAGTTAGATACATTGAAGAACCGGTCGTAGAAGTGGCGTGAAGGCACACTCTCGCGGGCCGCGAAACCTCGGTCGCGAACCGCGAGGGTGTGTGTTGCTATTTTGCGAGGACCAGACGCGCGGTCCACGAAACCTCGGTCGCGGACCGCGGACTGCGGAAGCCATAGACGCGCGGGCCGCGAGAACCAGGCTCGCGGTCCGCGAAAATACTCTGCCACTTGCATTTTGTTTTCTTTAATTTTATTTATTTTGGACTATAAAAAGGACTTATCCTCAATTGTTAGAGGATCGTTTTTTTAGACAGAGAATTCCTTTTTCCTTCACTTTTCTTTCCATTTTGATCTTTGAATTCATCATGGTTTGTTGTATTAGTTATGGTTGTGATTATCTAATTATGGTTGTAGGCTAAAACCCACCTTGGGTATATGTGATTGGACTTCTTGTTATGGATTGAGAACATGATTTATGAAGCTTAGGAATGGTGATTTGCTATTGAATGATCATAATTTATATGTGTATTTGATGCTTGAAATGATTAGGAATGATTTCCTAGTGATAGATATGTGTTGGATATGTGTTAGATATTGCTTTTCCATGGTTGGAATGTTATCATTCTTTCTATGTAAGAGTAGTAAATTAGGAATCGAATGCATGTTGTTATCAATTGTATTTGTTCTTAAGATCATTCATTAGCATTGTATCTATGTCAAGTTTGTTATCAAATTGCATGGGTAAGTTTGAGAAACATCTAATTTGAAATGATATTGATCAATTGAACTAGTTGTTATCATCTAGTAAAGTTGTCAATTGAAGTTGTGAAGATGCTTTCATCTTTTATAGCTATGGTTAAAGATAGTTTCTCACTACAAACAATCACCATTCTCAAAGCAACATGATAAAGTTTGAGGAAAATCTCATAATAAGAAGTCACCAATCTCATATGTCCAAGTTTAGTATTCTCATTAGCTAATCCTTTAGTTGAATCCTTAGATGCTAAATTAGTTGTAATCCTAGAATTCTAGTTGCTTTACATAGTAGTGTTTCTTACAAAAACTCAACTCAAAACCCCCCCTTTGTTTACATTGCTTTTATATATGTATATATATACATGCTACAAGATATACATAGAAATAACCTTTTCTCTGTGGAACGAACCTTACTTGCCATTATATGCTTAGTTGTGTATATCGGTAGTAAGTGGATATAAATTGTATATTTGAGAGGTACGGCGACGACCTCCCAAATGGTTTACTCTAAATTACCATCGCTACAGTGTATTCGAAGACTATTCCTTTATATTTTTACAAATATTAATATTAATACTATTACATTTTTATCATTTATTATAGCAAACTGGGTAAAACTGGGGAGGAGGGAAGTTGATGTAAAATACACTGTATATTAATACTATTATATTCTAGTTTATACAATATATTTAATCCAATGGTTTACTTTAAGCTGGGTAAAGAGGCTTTAGCTGGTGATGGTGATGTAAAATTGGTGAACGCTAAGGTCATGCAAGATGATATCCATGCTTTTAGCTTAGTTGCAAGGGTCTGCCCTCTGAATTACGATATTGAAAATGCATGGTTGTGACGTACGTATATGGAATGGGATCGTTTTGAAAAGGTCAGGCTGGCCGCCAGGGTGATTGGGATTGGACCGGAGGCGAAGGAGATTGAGGTCGAGAGCCTAGGGCCATGAGGAGTGATGATAATGTAAAGCCTTGGAGGCCTCGTTCGGTTTCAAATTCACTTGTCTCACAAAACAAAACTAACAGTAACAATTAATGTTTAAATTTTGTTTAAACGAAAACAATCCTTTGTTTTTTTTTTAAAGTAAATAATCTAAATCATGCTACTGGAAAACGCCCATAATCGTTTGACAATAGAAACTCTAGGGAGGTATCCCAACTCCTTCTAACATCTGAACCATTCTTTGCAAAGAAAGTAAGAGAATGAGCTAGTATGTTCAATCACCTCCACACAGCCTAGAGTTACAGGCTCCAGTTCCCGAACCATACGAACAATACTTAGGCGCCTACAAATGATGGTGGGTCCAACCCAAGGTCACCGGCCAGTCATATAGCAGTTCGCAGTGTCGACCCCTATAACACGGGTCAATGATACCTTGAAATTTTTTAGCCAATGCCCAGATAAAAGTGTCGTCCTCTTGCAACGCTATGACCCCAATGCTTGCAATACCATCCTTGATCCATGCGTCAAAAATCATCCTCAGACCGTTTGGTAGTGGCCGGCGAACTTCAGATCAGCTCAGTGAAGAGCCTGCTATTACATTGCATCCATATTCCATGGCATAGCATTAGAATTAGCTCTGCCATCTTCGAGTCGTTCATGACTACCAGTTCCTTAAACCATTGTTAACCCTGGTTCATATTTGCCGCTTCAATGGTTGGAGTCAAACATGCAGCAGTCTTTGGACGAGCAAACTGACATTCAAAGAACATGTGTTGAGTGGTAGCACTGTCCTGCAGACAAAGTGGTCTATCTTTATTTAATTGGTGTATGTTTATCATTCTCTCTTCGCTACACTATATTGATTTTTATTTTATTTTAAACGAAAACAAATGCTTTCTTCAATTGGCCTATGTTTGTGTTGTAGATTATGTTTCCATTCGTGCGGAATTCTTTTAACTTAATTTTTTATTTGAAACGAAATAAAATCCTTTCTTCAATTTGGTGTTGTGCGCGGATTGTGTTTATATTTGTGATTTTTATTTTTTAAGGTGCAAATTATTTTGGAGAACATAAATCATATATATTCTAGATCAAGTGGTAGTGCAGTTGTAATTCTGTGATTGGCGTTGTGTTGATGTAATGCTTCTTAATTTCTTCCAATATGATATAGTTTTTGCGGTATCAAATATATTTCTGAGGATGTTATATATATACGATTTTTATGAGATCTCTATAATATTATATTACAGATGTATAATCTGCTTAACATGTAATTTGGTTACCTTGTAATAAGTTAGTTTGATTGAAGGTAAATTCCACTCTAATTGTTGTTGAGCATTTCCCCAAAAACATAAATGAATATTTAATTTCAAAAATATATAACTGGAAAATAAACTCAAATCCAATGCAACATACGGACCCAAGGATTCGTTATTGAGGTATAGGAAGCTTAATTCCATATCCTTATTTTGCTTTATATTGATTTATGTGTAAAAGTGGTCACAAATAATCCGCTGTAACGCTGGCTTAATAACCGTGCAAGTTTGCATAAACAAAAAAAAAAAATCTCGAATGAATTAATTCCACATGGCTTTGAAATATTAAAATATGGCTTAATTAATTAACTTGGATCAATCCAATCATACAATAAAAAAAACAAAGTACTGAAATCTGACAAACTTTAAAATCCAGAAAACAAAGTGAAATAAAAATTCAGAAATGATGAGCATGGATGATGGATCAAAGCCCTAAGGGAAGAAGGCGCTGGACCACATAGTGTTGGTGTTGTCGGGAAACGGCAGGATCATTTCATCCGGGCCATTGCCGAATCCCAGGTTCTGCTCGTTGGGGTTGTTCATCCAGTCAACCAACCACTGTGGCCTGCTCGCCCCATTCTCCATGCTCAGATCAGCCGGCGCCGGCTTGTTATCCTGCACCGCCGGCGGAGGAGGAGGCGGCGGTGGGAGCGGTGGAGCCGCAACCATCTGCTGCTGCAGCTGCAGGGTGTCAGATCCCAGGGCGGTGGCGTTCTTCTTGAGGGTGTCAACTCTTTTGTAGATGTCCTTGAGCTTCTGATCCAGCAGCCAGCCGAGGTCGTTGAGATCCGGCATGGTCATCCCCTGCAAGCCTTTTCCGGTGAGGCACTGGTACATCACCTCTGTGATCTCCTTCTCGCGATTCTCCTTCTGCTGCTTCTTCAGCTGTTCAGTTGCCTTCGCGATCCTCTGCCGGATAAAGCTCTCCTGTTTTCAGAACCACAAACGCCGTAGCAAAAAGAAATCAGGAAACCAAAAAAACTACATTTATTTGTTTAACAAAAAATGATGAGATATCAGATATTCGATGAGCGTGCGTACCTGGTTGACCATCTTCTTACTTTGCTCCATCTCCGGCATGCGGCGGAACTGAGAGATGACGCGCTGGGCGCCGGCGGGGTTGGGCCAAACCTCCGGCTGGGTCTCATAGGGGCTGTAGATGATGGCACAGGCGTCGATGCCACAGAGCGTGCTCAATTCGCTCACCTTCTTCATCAGTCCCTTCTTTCTTTTCTTGTACGTGGCTTTTCGAGCAGAATCATTGGTGATGTAAGCGAGCTTAACCTTTTTCCTTGTCATGTCAGATCACAGAAAAGAAAGAAAGGGATGAATTATGGTTATTTTGCAGAAAAGCTACTTTGTGTTTGCTTCTTTTCTAGATTGAAATGGTTGATTGCTCTTTATACAACCAAATACCAAGTGAGGAAGTTAATGGCCTAGATTTGTTGCGATTTGGATTCATTGCATCCGATTCACTGATATTTTCTTAGCTTTTTAGGTAACTTGTGTTCTCAATGTTTTCAACATGTTTTCTATTGGAATTTTTATTAAGTTATGTGGTTTGAAATTAGAAATCCATTTCAATTATTTTGAATTACATTTTTTTATTCACTATTTTACGGTTTTCGGTGTGCTAATATCTTTCTAAGGATTGATACTTCATTTATAATTCAGATTTGCGCTTGATTTACCATTAACAATTTCTGATACTGTAGCTTGGCAGAAACAAATATCTGGGTGAATGTTATCTCTGTAATTAATATTCATGCATGTGTTTTCTTCAACGTATGAATATCATGCTGATTTGGTAAGAACCTAGCTATAATGATAGCAAGATTTGCAAATAACCATGTACCACTAGCTCTTAGGCACTTTTTTTTTTCCAATTTTTTGAGAGATTAGTTAATTTTTCAACTTAATTTAGTACGTTTTGATTTTTAAGTTCACTTTAATTTAGTTCAACTAATACAGTACTATATTTCAATTCAATTTAGTGTATCGATATTTATGCATTTTTAAAGTTGTCTACAAATTCATTTTTTTATTAGATTACTGATTTCAGTGATATTTGACAATATTTCAAAAGATGTTGACAATTTTAAGTCATTTTATTATTACTTGGAATAATAGACTCCAGCTATCCCTGCCCCAACTGTCTTTGCCTGAACAGTTTCTGGCTCAACTGTCTCTGCGATTGACTATTCATTTAGTCAATTTTACTAACCTTTGACTTTTAGAGTGAATTCATGATTTAGATTGTTATCATATAGGATTTTGTGGGATTTGTAATATCACATTTTTCAAAACATGCATTCAATTTTTATAACTAGTATTTTGCACCTACTTAAATTTATTAATGATCAAATATCTTAAAGTCAACTGATAAAAGTCAAAGTGTGTATATGTATACTATTATTCAAACCAAAATATAATTTACTATCTCTAGCTAACTCATCCAATCGAAGTAATATATTGTAAGTTGTAGTTCAATTTAGCAAGAAATAAGATCGGGGTAAAATGATCATAATAAACTGAAAATTCAGCTGCACATGATGATCTTAGTAAATTAAAAGTTTGGGGAAAATACTTATACTACCCCGAGTTACTTTATAAGGGATTATGTATCACTGTGTTTTATGAAAGTATTTGCGTACCTCTTTTTGCCCACTCTAATTAAACCATAAAACGTTTGTTGTAGATTTTGAAATGTTATTATTGGTGAACAAGAGACTTTTAAAGTTTTTTTTTTTAAGGTAAACCATCAAAATGATGGAGGGAATTCTATTTGACCTCACCAAGCCAACAAAATAAAAGTAATACTACAATCAGAGCTCATAGCTCAATTCCAGAAACAAAAGTTGGTGCATAAGCAACCAAGGCATCTAGGTTAGCCTAATGATGCAGCTCTAATCCTTCCTAACAGGTTAGTGGGTCATTTTCTGGTGAATCACAAGTTTGTCCGGAGGGCAATTAAAGCAACAAAAGAATAAATTCATACATAGGCTCCCCCAACACAAATATCTTCAGTTACGTATATTACTGACACACATAAATTTGATAGTATCATCTATCACCACATATAATAATATGTGGTGTTGATATATCTATTCAAATGTATGGTCAAAGTTTGATAACAAATATTATTAATTGAATAGTAAAGTGTAAATTTTAGTCCCGAATAAAGGGAGTAAGTAGCTCTCTTTTTTATCTTTTATCTTTTAAAATAAACCACACCATAGTAGGGTAAATTTTAATGGGCACGTAAAACCCTAGAATAGGCCAAAAGAAGCAAAATTGCTCAAAATAAAGGCAAGTTTATGCTCATGAACCAGGATGCTCCCAAAAGAATGCAACTTCATCCCTAATGGATGTCCTGAATAGAGAAGATATAATCTGTACATTTTTATTCTAGCTGCATCTTAGTGATCGAGGAATCGCATCATAACTTCGCCCCATAGAAAGATTTATGCCTCGAGCTATCATTCTTGAAACAAAATTTACATAAGTACAGATAACATGAGCTTGCAGGTTAATGTTATCAAATAACAGTTTGTTTCTTCTACACCATAAGCACCATCAGGAAACAACCATTGTCGTAATAAAAAGAATGTTATGAAATTAAATTGGACCTTGATATGCCATTTAACATCTAAACATGTGCCTCGGTAATCTAAACATGGGTGTAATGAATGCATGCAATTTAATATTCTCATATTTGGTTTACACTCATCATAGAAATGAGAAATTGTATCAAAGTTGCAGCATAATGGACATCTTGAGGGTCGATTCATACCATATTTATAGAGGATATCATCAACTGGAAGTAGTGTGTTATAGATTCTCCACATTAAAATAGACGGATGTTTTTTTACCATACCTTTTTAGCTCCACGGATTCTTCACCTCTAGAGGAAATTTTTCCATATATGGCTTCATTTTTCTAAGCAATTTCTCCATGCAGGTCCATTTTTCTCTTGCAGGTCCGTATTTTTATCATAATGCCCCCTGATGGAACCCTATGATTTCAAGCCCATTTTTTGCCTTAACAATATCAGGGGTATTATGGTAAAAATATGGACCTGCAAGAGAAAAATGGACCTGCCTGGAGCAACCCCTTTTCTATAGCTCCCACCATAATTTACGTAACTCCTCATTTGTCTCAATATATTTTTTTTTTGAATTCAAGATAGATTACAACCTACCTATTACATATACACGTCCTAATCTAGGGCTAACTAGGAGACACCACATTAGATCCAATAATGTATAATTGTATGGTGAAAAGGTATTATATGGACGATTTGTTTGTGTAGTGGCACCACCGTTACGGTGGAGTACGCATCTCAAGCTTCTCACCGTAGTTATGAATCGTCATCGGAAACCAGTTACAATATCAAAACTGCTTCCTCTTTGTGACTAATTTGTGTAAAACAAAACTAGCCATTTTAGCAGGATCCGCCCACAACTAACGAATTAACGATTCTGACAACTATGAATTTTAAATCAACACAAAGCAGCATCAACATCACCAAAATCCGAACATCTACAAATTAGACATAATCTCATATCTACATCTTAAAAACATTGAACCTTACCGATGGCAGTGGCGATGATTATGGTTTCATGATCGTAAATTTGGGGAGACAAACTTTTCTGGGGATTCCAGACTGATTTCTGTAAAACTGAAAGGGTGGGGTGATCTGGTTCTTCACAACCGCCAGGTTTTGCATTTCTCTAGTTGTTTGCTACCCTACAGTCAAGATGGAATGGAGATCAATGTGATAGTTGCTGATTGTGGATTGCTTATATTTGTTGTCTTGGCTTAGAATACCATTTTATTCTTCAAAGTTGTTACATACTGAATTTGGTCACTGAGAGATGTAGTCATTGGCCATGTATGCAAATAAAGGGATGTGAAATCATGGTCATGAGAAGCCGCTGCTGGGTTTTTCCGGTTAAAAGAGGAGCAAGGGAGAAAACGACATGCATATGACTTACCCATTGGCGTTTCATAACTTTCTAACTACACTTTCTCCTAAAGATACTCCTTCGGTACAATCAAACTCGGGAGGAAATCCTCCCTTGGCACTTTCCTAAGCTTCTACTACTCAGTTCAAGGTTTGAACTCTGGTAAAAAATGTCCACATACAAAGGGAAAAGAAAAGAATGCATTCAGCACTGTAAGAGATCACACAGAACGAGAAACATAATGACAAGTGACAACAGACCATGCGTTTCATAGAATAAACCACTGTGCTGCTAAGAGTGGCCCCAAAAAAGCTATCAGTACGATGTTTCTCACTCAATACTTCCATCAATTCAGTCTGAACGATTCCATCAATTCAGACTTCTCACTCTTTTAAACCTAATACAAATCGTTGCTACATCCAATTTTCAGCTAAAATAAGGCTGCTAGGTACAAACTACAGCTACATCTAAACTTTCAAACCAAAATTAGTCAAGGTGCTTTATGCCAAAGACCATAACATTAAATTGCAAGAAACATATTGGCACAACACATTTTCAAGTCTTTCCAGCTACAGCATCAAACACAATACATTCCAGCTACAGCATCAAACACAATACATCAAGAAATCACAAAGAGGAGAAAACAGGTGTTTCTGTGACAAATGACAGTTAGGTAACTAGTTAAATTTCCAGGTGCTTTTAAGCATCTCCTTTGGAACTATATGGATCAAAGTTTCAGTATACAAAAGAAAATTTTGCAGCAAGAAAGTCAAAATTTAAATTATCCTGCTAAAGAGGATGTTCCAGAGTAGAAAATGTACAATAATAGATAATGACACCTGAATTAGAAAGAGATCAACTAATTTTCCTTGTCGAGGTTAAGTATCTTGTTAATTTGTTTCAACATAAGCAACTTGCATCTTTCTTATCAGTCACAAATATCCAACAATAACAGGTATACACGTAACTTTGGAAGACTATATCTGGATGAGCTGACAACTCCCAGTAACCCAACCCTAGAAAAAGAGAATGGAGAAATGAAACTAGCATGGAGAAGTTAACTGTCTAGAGAAGTATCTTCTAAATAACTTGGAAGGTGATAGACATCTAGGTACATTCTATCATTTCCTAAATTAAGAATATTACACATGCATCAAACATAAGGAATGGTACTACTCAATTACTCACTCTCTAGTCTCTATGTAAAAAGTCCAGACAAGATCAGACATTCCTTGATGGCAAAAACGGCAAGCCTCGTGTCTATACATTACTCCACATGATTCACAATCACCGAAGATTCAGTATCACCACTCATAATTCATGTTTACTAAGCCATTACATGAGATCATATAAAAAGCTTTAGAGCTATCATTAACAGGCTGAATCTATCAGGTTCACTAATTTGACATAAACCATTGCATTTGGTCTCTATTGACTCCATGCAACAGCATCATCACATACCAGAAGATAATTAGACATGTTACGGTACATAAATTAATAAATAAAAGATGATGTCCCACTGAATATGGACACGAGTTCAACTCTTCGTGTGTGTGTATAATATATTTGAAGTATACCCTAGTTGGGTGAACGTCAATATAAGACAAATAATAAGTTTCAGCATTATTCTTAAAGGGTTGGTTCGAATTCCCTGTTTAGAAACTTCTTTGGCTTCTAACTCTAAGCTGGCTCCATAAATGAAAGACATAATGAAAAGTATACAAACTAGTTATTGTAATCAAAACTTGAGCCATACTCTAGCGGGTTTAGAATCAAGAACAAGAAACAGAAAACCATTATAAAGAATTAAGAAAAAATAAACAATTTTGTAACCAGAAACTCTTGTGATTGTCAAGAACATAAGAAACTGAATCTCATTAAATGATTGTCATACCTTGTTTGTAGTAACCACAAAAAGAAAAAAATTTGAAAAATAATAATAAAAAAGTTCTCTGAGAGCCTCAATAGGAATAGGATCAACAGAGGATGCCAACCCAAAATTTCACCGAGTCAGACACTATTTGTAAAGCCTCCACTTCAAGTAAGACTCGAGTATGTACAGCAGAATGGACTGCACATTTACCGGATTGTGACAAACTTATTTGTTCCATGTTTAGCCCAGTGATTCTTCAAGTCAATAGGTTTATTAAAGTCAAAACCTTCACAAGAAAGCTTCTCCAAAACCTTCCTAAAAGCTCCAATACTCATCTTCCGCCCAGCAATCCTTGCACCGCGTCTTTTAGTACTCATAGGCAAAGGGTACATAGACAAACTAGTAGTACAACAAGCTGACTGCCATCCACCAGCGCCCCACCTATAACAAATCTGAGCAGTTCCTGTGCACGAGCAAACTGGAATTGGCATCGCTGAAATGTCCATACCCATTCCATTAATGACAACCTCTGCAGTTTTCTTCGGAGCCCTAGGACGAGGTAATGACTGCGCACAATCTTCTCCAAGATTCTTTTCAGCACCCTTAGGTTTCTTGGCTTTGGGACACTTTGGGAGCTTATCACCTCCTCTCTTCTTAACCATCTCACAATTTTTGCTCACCCGAGAACGACCATCATCATTAGTATCCACAAAGCTGCTCTGCTGGATCATTTCAGCAGTGGCAGTGTGAGCAGAAGGTGACACAGGAAAGGCCCCATAGGAAGTAACATGGTTGTGGTTACTCGCGAGGGCATGTGGATATTTCTCCCTATTCTGGCTAATAATCGCAGGGACACTTGGATATTTGTCCCTGTTTTGGCTAAGCCAGGCTTCCCTCATGTAGTCCAACGGTGTAGGCACCTCTGAATAACAACCGAAACCACCAACCCGAGGATTGGCAGTAGGTGGCATGAGTGATGATTGAGGGTGGTAAGGCTGGTGGAAAAGCTGGAGCCCTAAATGGCCCTTGAAGGCTGGGGCATCTGGGTCCGAAAAGCCCCCCCAATTACCATCCATGGCAACACAAAAAAGATGCAAACTTTCTTCACTTCGTCAGTGATAAATCAGCAACCATACGACATCAAAATCCACAGCATCATGATTTTACACAACCTACACAGCACAAAGATGTATGAAAATCTATAATTAAGGATTGCATTCGAGAATGCCAATTCAAATTCAAAAATCCAAAACTTTTAGATACCAAGAATTGTAATCTAGATCTCTGCAGGAAATCAACAGTAAGAAATGCATACGATAAGCAAATGATTCAAGAGAGCTTACTGTCTGAGAACTGAAGCGGGCTAGGTTTCGCGATTTGAGCCTGTTACTGAGGAGGCTGCAGAGTCTGGAGAGGAATTGCAACCAAACGAGGGACATGAGAACTTGCAAATTTATATTCAAATCTCGGAATGAAGACTTATTCACGAATATTCTGGTACCGGTAATACAGAAAATACATAATTAAATAATGATTTAATGATCTTAAATTCCTAATATTACCTTAATATGATATTCTATTTTTACAATTTAATTATTTATTTGGTCAAAATTGGTCAAAATTGGGTAACTCTAACGTTTGTATTAATAAAATATTTTGAATATCTCACCGTCCAACCTTTGAATACATAAATAACTTTGACTACGAATATTTGGTTACCTCTAACCTTTAAATTAATAAATTGTTTTGAATGTGCATGTAATCTTATTTGATTCGCAATACAATCTATTTTCAGAATATTTGATTCTATATTTTGTATTTGCATTGATTAAATATATAAAATAACTACCAAATTAGTTAAAAGAAAGTTAGAGAGTAAAGAAATTACTGAATAAAGAAAGAATTTAAGTTTTTCTTTATCTTATTTAGTCCAATCAAATGTAATTTTAGCTTTCTTCAAAAAACAAAATTAGCTTATCTAGCCCTTCTCTATTTATCAAATATAAATCCTAAGTTTGACTACCATAAAAAAATTAATAAAAATAAATAACAAAATATAGTAATGGGATCAAAAAATAAACTTTTCAATTTCAGTGCAATCGTATTACATTTACAAAAATAATGGGCTACCGGAAATTAAAAATGAATTAATAAGGTAAAATTTGGCTGACTCTAACGTTAGAATTAATAAATAACTTTGAACATGCATATTTAGTTGCCTCTAACCTTTGAATTAATAAATAACTTTGAATATGAATATTTGGTTATCTCTCACCTTTTTGAATTAATAAATAATTTTGAATTTGTATATATGTAATCTTATTGATTCGTATTACAATATATTTTCATAATGTCTTATTTTATATTTTGTATTTGCCTGATTAAATATATGTAAATGAAAGTAAAATTGTAAAAAATATCTAGATTAAAAAATATATAGTATTTAAGCTTTTTTATCTTATTTAGTCCAAAAAAATTTTTGAACAACTGCACACCTACACCCACTCACTCCCTAATTTATTTGGAAGAATAAATGGCACATTGCCCTTCCCAAAAGATGAAGCTTGGGAATGAACTCAAGATCCTCCACCCCAACCATGCATTTTGCACATTGTTGGTGGTCTCTCCTCTAGGGAGTTTGGTTTATTTAGTCCAATTGAATGTAATTTTAGATATTTCTAGTCCTTGTGTCTGGTTATCAAACATAAATCCTAAGTTTGACTAACCATAAAAAATAAATAAAAAAGACTACCTAATTATGAGTAAAAATAAGGGTTGAATTTCTTATATTTATCTGTAGATTAGTTCAATTCAGGCCAGTGAAAATATAAATTGATGATATTCATGTTATTTCAGTTATGTTTGTTTCTTTTTGTTATACATAAATTTTCACTATAATTCGGTAAAAAAATCAATTCTGGAGAACGGAGCTTTATAATATCTTCTACCGGACTCCTTTCGTACTAGCTCCAGACTCATTATATGGCATTTAAAATTAGTAAATTTTGACCATATATTTTGATTTATAAATAGTATTATCATCATATGTACATTGTTCTTTTTAAAGAATCTTGTGTATATTGCTGGTTGAGACAGAGTATTGTTTGACACATCCACATAATATGGCACGAGTCTAGCAAACCCTTTTTTACAATTAATGAGATCGAAAAATAAACATTTCAATTTTAGTGCAATCGTAATACACTTGCAAAAATAATGGTGCGCCTAACTTTAAAAAACGGGGGAAAATTCACATTTCTCCTCTTAAACCATCTCATCTAGGGGTGAGAACGAACACAACCGTTAATGAACATGATCGTAATCAGCTAGATTAAAACTCGATCATAATCGTTTACATATTAAATGAATGAACACGAACAAGATTTTAGTCTTGATTAATAAACTATCAATAAACAAACATGAGGATGGTATGTTGTTTATAATCTCGAACATATTGAATTGATAAGATAGCTATTATTAGCTCATTATATAATAAAATACCTATAAGAATAGTGTAAATAAATGCAATTAAATAAATAAAATGATTTAAAGAAGAAAAAACTGATAGTACGAGTTAAAAAGGAGATTGTAGATTTTTTTTTTTTAAGGAGATTGTAGATAAAGGAGTCACTAGGAAAACCCAATCAACCTACGACTTGAGGTAGATTTTTGTAGAATTGAATTTCATTGATAGTTAAAATAATTGAATTTATTATTAATTCTTAAACATCTATGAGGTTTAATCAAAATCGAGCCAGATTTTAAAAATAAGACATGTCTTCGAAATTCAATTTGATATTCGTGAAAAAGATAGAGTTTCAGCTCGATATTGATAACAAGATCGATGAACAAAAAAATTCAGGATTGTGACATGATCGACCTCGGCTCGATATTGATTATATTTAAATGCATGAAACTTGAACATCTCAATAATCGACTCGACATCACCTCTTTTCATCTAATTTCTTTACAACTCCAATCAGGTCCACAGTGGCAACACGAAAATCGAGGAAGGATGGAGGGATCGGCAAATGTGTCGTCGGGACCATGTGATTGCTTGACGGGATCTCAACCGTGACGGCTATGACTGCTTCGGGTAAGTATTGAAGAATTGGGGTGGCAATAGGACTATGAAGCAGCAATTGAGTAATGTGTGTATGTGTAGCGATTGGGAAAAAGAGATGTGGGGATTTCTACAGGCGATCTGATGTGATTCCGGTGGTGGTGGGTCGTAGTCCATCGGTGGCGCGACGGAGGAGATATTGATCACAGTTGTTGAGATTGAAGTCGTAGACGTTAAGGTTTGGGTCGCTTGTAGTGAGGTTTGGGTGTTGGCAGTGAGGATCAGGTATTCATTTGTGAAGTTTGGGTCGATAATGAGATTGCGGTTTGCTTGCAATTATGAGACTCATGTACCCTGAGTTCTTGGTAAAGTGCTCATATATCCTTAATTTGTACCCATAATTTCTGGAAAACTCCTACAGTCCATGGTCTCTATGGAGACAGGTCTCAAAAAAAAAATTCATAGCGTGAAATGACCAAAATACCCCTAAAATAATATGATATTTGGAAGTCAACTCACTTTTACCGGTCAAACTTAACGAAATGCTAATAAAGTTATTGTTAGAACTTAGAATGTTAGAGCCTAAAATTGTTTTTAATTGTTTGAGCAAAAAATCATATGGTTTGAATGTTGGGGCCTAAAATTATCTTTTCAGCGAATGTTGGAGCTCAAAAAATTAATTTAGTCAATAATTATCTAGCTCATAGAGAAAACTACCTAGACCTCTTAGTAACTGAGAAAGGGAGCGATAGTTTCTCCAAGAGGAAACATAACTATATATTAGAGAAATGTTTGAAAATATTACGAAATTTTGGTGAAGATCTGTGTCAGGTCTAGTCGTTACAGGGGAATAAATCTGTTTATATACTGTTGCGTGGAGGCACGTGGGATTTTCTAGTGAGAACTGAGAAGGCAGAGAAGAAGTCGTGAGTTGGATTATTGTTTTCCGCAAGTTAATTTAGAGCTTCTACAATGCAAGACTCTCAATCAAAAATATTGATAGCCACATAAGATTGATGGTCTAAAATTCTAAAAATTATTTCCAATCCAAGTATCAATTGAAGAGTCAATATGATGTGTCACGTGACATAGATTGAAGGTATCAAATATGGCCTTTATATATTGATGCTCAAATTGAAGCCGCCACTTTGCTAACTTTACATATTTAGAGTTTTAGTACTAATTATATCATTTATCTAAATGCAAAGTGTAATTCTATGATATTTTTGGGACAATTGATGGTTGCATTGGAGAATCAAACTTCAAAATTAAAACTTTTAATCCTACTTTATATTGACACCCAAGTTTGACAATTGACTTTTTCACCGGAGATACTCTCAACAGACGATCCATCCTACACTTTCGGAAAAAGATCACAACAGATTCATGTAAAAAAAAAATCAAGAAATTAAGCAAAAGCTTATCCCAGATCTACATTTCCTCCTTCAAACCTTCTCCTCCGCACCGACACCACATATTATTGAGCCACAAATAATTAACTGTAATTACTCAGATCCACACAAAAATGATTCACAATGTCATGTTATGAACCAGAAATAGCCCAGGGGCAATTCAGTCATTCGACAGAGACCTTATTGCCAGCCCTAATCATACTTAACAGATAACACAATTGTAGTTATTCAACTCTTTTTTGGAACATAAACCCCGTTGCTCACGCCATTAGAATGGATATGACCATCATCCACGAAATCAGACTCCATCTCTTCATCTTCCTGTCCTCCGTTTTCCTCTCCTCCTCAGTTTTCTTGTCCTCCGTTTTCCTTCCCATTAGAACCATCATCCTCCCCTCCTCCCCTTGCTGCTCCGAGTTGTTGGAAATCTGCCTGTTTGGAATCTCAAACTTTCTTCACATTGGAGAACAAGTCCTCTATCTGTTCGCTGTCAAGATTGGGAGGGCGTTTCACCAATGCATTTCTTGTGCTTCTGGTACAAAACTCCATAACTTTTTCACAATCATCTTCACCGAAACCAAATTGCACCATCCAAAAAAAAACACAATTAGTATTGCTTGTTCATTGAATAGTATTAAACTTTCAAAAAAAACAAAAGAGAAAAGGACAAACCTCTTATTGAAGCCATGTTTCAACCACTTCAGCCGGAGAACCTCTAACTTCAATCATCAAATCTTCATAGGTCTCGGAAAATGAAGTAAAATCACTGGGGAAAGGAGAAGCCATGGCTTTTTGTAGTTTCTGAATTTTGTAAGAGGAGTTGCTTTTGTAGTTATGAGCTTTGAATGTGGGATTGAATCCTTCAAAACCTTGCCTATCATTACGAGAATTGAGGCATCATAAGAAATCATTGAGTTGTTGCAAAGTTAGAAGGTTAATAATGGCGTGACTTTGACCAGGGATGGCAGTTGAATTTGTATGAAACTAAGTGGTTAGAATTTGCTGCAAAAGTTTATGGTTCATTCAATCACAAACTTTATGCTTTAAATTTTGTTGGTTCAAAATAAACAGTGAACACGATAAGAATGTTTAATAGGATAGAACTGAGCGGAGTATACCAAATAATCCAACACAATGAACAAAATGGTTCAATGGAAATTACTTTCTAATCCGGCTAAAAGTAATGGGCAACAGTGAAATACCTACTTACTAGAATATATGATTATAAAAAACGTGCTCTAAGTTTAACTATTTACAATGCAGAAATATATGCCATATATATTGACTGATTTACCAATATTGGCTTCAAATTCTGCTTCATTCTCCTTCTCTTCGTTCAAATCATCGTCTTCCTCAAAATGCATTTCATGTGAAATGAGGATGTTAGCTTTGGAGACTGCATTTGTCTCATCTCATCTCCCATCACATAATCTTCATTCTTGCAATTTACCTTGAGTGATTCAAATGCAGTTTCATTTTCCTTATCTTCCACAAATTCATTGTGTGCCTTGAAAGGCAGAATTAATTAATTACCAATATGGGCTTCACTTGGCTCATATGGCACCACATAATTTCCTTTCATGGTTAATTCAAATGAAGGGTTTTAGATTCCAACGTCTAAATATAAGTGCATAACCGGAAGATTCAGATGATGAGCACACAAAGTAACTTCAATTCTCTAATCTTAAGGGCTCGTTGGACTATATATTGTAGATAGCTTAGGCTTCTCCAAACAAACCATTACGCATAAATACCTCAATTGATATCTCTGTTATATGCTCAAAAAATGAAATCAAAGCATGCAAAACCATTCCTATAATGGTTTTCAGCCAAACTCATTCTTATCATGCATAAGTAATTAGTAAAACCATTCAAATCAAATTATATGCAAATCATGCATATAATGCAGAGCCAATACTTAGTAGCTGACACATTAATCATTACTCCTCTCCCAACTGTAATTTTATGCCTCATTAGGATTGATTTTTTAAATATATCTGAATACTTATCTGAGAGTAATTTGTAGTACTTTTCTGAACAAATATTAATATGAGGTCAAAGTATTACAAATTCATCATGAAGAACATACAAAACTAATCTGTGAAAAAAATAACATTGTACAGGGTTTTTCAAAAACTCCATTACCTACCAGATTCCTACAAGTATTCTTTTTCCGTATTTATCAGACACTTCAAGATAATACATCAATATCTCCTCTTCTATAAATCAGGATCACATTCAACATTATCTAGAATCTAAAGATACTTTCTTTGAGTTTGAAGTTCCGGGAAAGATGAAATTACAGTAAAACATTTGTCCAGGGAACTGGAGTACTTTTCAAAAGTTTAGGGTCACATGAGAACTTAACCAAGAACTCGGGGTACATGGACACTTATTTCTTAATTATATCTCATAATCATTTCACTTGGCCATAGTTTTTTCTCTATCTCCATCCGGATCATAAGTTTAATGTCAGGCGGTCTCATCCAAAGTTTTGTATTAGTTTAATATTATTTATAGTAGATGGTTGTGTTTCATAAAATTTAAATCTGAAAGTTTTAATTCAAAAATTTTGAATCATTTAAATTGTTTGATAACATTGTTGAAATTCGTTATTTGATTTTTTTTTATCATACATGTTCTCACACGCTCATATCTTAGTATTTATAACTTTTATATAAATTATTGCAAAGTAAGTATAAATTTTATCTAAACAATTATCTTTTAAAATTGATTTTTTACAAAAAAATATATATATATATATATCAATTTCATTGGTCTACCACTCAAAAATTACGGTGTAATTAGGAGACTCTTGCTAAACATATAAAAGTTAGACAATTGATATTTTATAATTTATTTTGATGTTCCTTAATAATCCGTGATCTTGAATATTTATAACTGATGATGTGTATTTATTTATTAAATTTTACCTTATTTTTAATAATATTAATCAATATCTCCTTTATTTAGGTTAATCTTGGATAAAACTTTATTTTATTTTATCTTGGAGTATTGTTCAACATTCTATCTCATGTACTAGGAGTTTGTGAAAGTTTTCAAGAACTGCAATTAGGGGTACCTAGTTTTGCAAAACAAATACAAATTCATATATCCAGCTAAAATCACAGTCCGTTCAACGATAGGCGGCGGCTTAACATCTTCCTCTCCGTCAACCACTCGAAGCAGCCCTTCTAGGATTTCCGGCCATTTCTATTTTCTTCGTAAGGCGCCGTGTTTTCTCTCAAACTTGGTTTATAGGAGTAAGTGTGTGTTCTCGGGGTTAATTTTCTGGACATGCTAAAATTCAATTTTACTTCAAACTTATGCATCTGCCCTTTTAATTTAGACATTTTTTTTAAACTCTGTTTGACAATCCCTGCTAATGTTTCATTAGATTCCCCGGAATTCTCATGTTGTTTGTAACATGTTAGAGAAGAGCTCTGTCTAATTTAGTTGTCAGTATGTGTTCATTTGAATCTGTACACCAAAGCTGTGTGGCGCTGTGGTGATTGCAGTGCCACCAGGTCTCTGCTGGAGTCTCAGATTTTTTGTAGTTTCTCGCAACCCTCCTTTGCTTGGTTATTTTGCCTTGTCGGATTTATGGCTGATTAGTTACTTCATTTCGTGTTATACTCCATTACTATACCACCAAAAGCTATAACTTTGTTTGCATTTTCTTGTTTAATTGTCTGATTGTTATATAGTTTGATACAAAAGTGATTTAAAAACTAGTCTCATCGAACTTTAGTTTCTCCATGCCCTCAAGAGTGGGGCTGATCAAATGCTTTGCTTGTAGGATTACAGTATAATGCTGAAGCAATTGTGTGAGAGATTCTGTGCTCACGGGGCTCACCAAATCCGGCCACTGTTATGTGCACAAAAAGCTAGTTTCCACAGTGGGAAGGTACACATTCTAATGTAATCACTTTGATAGGTTCTGCATATTCGTCTTTTCAACTCTACTCAATGTGTTTATATACTGGGACTGGGTTGTTTGCACTCTATGTGCTAAAAGAAAGGTTGACCAGTGAGTTTAGCAGGTATTTTTACATAGTATGCGATTTCGTTGTTATGGATAGCCAAAACTAGTTACGAGAGTGATATGTTTGGATAAATGATGCATCGAGGCTTAACTTAGAAACCATTATGCAATTAGCTGATAACTATTACTCTTGCTGTTTTTCCATTCTGTATTAGATGATAAGATTTGTTTGGCGTTGTGTTCTGTCAATGCCACTTATGATATTTCTAGTCTCTTGAGTTGTCTTTGTATATTCGAGTTTTAGTTGATTCATTTTCTTTACCCTTTACCTCTTGTTCCAGTACTTTGCAATCGAATGTCCCCCTTCACCCTTGTAAACAAGTAATTTAAAATGATGGCCACTTAGAACAGAACTTTAACTCTTCTTCAACTTAGAACTTAAAAGTTAATTGACCCAGCTGCTTGCCGACTCATTTGATTATTTGCATGAACATGGGATCTTGCAGTTGTAAGGCGCTTACTGCTGCTAAAGAAACCTGGGAAATGTGCTATCAAATATTTGGTATCTCAAGAATATTAAATGGAGCTTAGATTGTTTCTAAAGAAATCACAAAGCTCATGTAGCCGTTAACTGGTATAAAGAGTATACGGGTGTACCACCAATATGTATTTTATGCTGTCACAAAGCTGCTGTACTCCTATCTGGTTGCTCCTCCAGAAATTTTAGACGGATGAAGTTTTCTAATGTGCAGTGATATTGTACAACTATTATTGCATTTCATTTTCAACTAGCTGACTTTCTTTTAACAGGCATGTTCAGCGCCACGTAGTTTTTTCGGAGTTGAGGATTTTGTGGATGATGACAATAGCCGCCCATACACTTATCAGAAGGAGAAAAGGTCCAAGAATCTGACCAAGCATGTTTCTTTCAAGCAACGGACTGTGGCATACATGGAACCTTTTACACTCGATGTTTTCATCTCAAAGCGCTTTGTTTCGGCTTCAATAACCCACAGAGTGACAAGCAAGCAGGTTGCCGTTGCTGGTACTAATTCCAAAGACATCAAGGCTGTTCTTAAATCAAGATCAGATATACCGGCTTGTTTGTCTGTTGGCAGTATATTGGCTGAAAGGGCAAGGGAAGCAGATGTGTACACTGCTTCTTACACTCCAAGAGATCGAGACAAGTTTGAGGGTAAGATTAGAGCAGTTGTTCAGTCTCTTATCGACTGTGGAATTGATGTCAAAATATATCTGGATTGATGTGCTTATTCTAAAGCTTAAATACACATTTTGATTTTCAGAATTCTGTTTCAAACTACTAGTGCGAATGATGTTGTATTTTCAGGACCGCATTCTTAGATCCCTATATTAATTTACATTTCTACAAAGTGAAGCAAGTAATTTGCCTTCAAACTTGTTTCAGTTGGCCTGGTTGAGATCTCTGAAACTGCTCAGAAGGATCAACTGGACTAACTAAATCCCAGTTCGATGAACTCCATCGCTGAATGAACGCGTGGGCCCTGTTCAGTGATCTTGAGCTCCTGCTTCTCAGCTTCCTTGGAGTCAATTCAACCACCAAATCAATAATACCTTTCATTTTACTGTTTTCCTGATCATCACCATTTTGAATCTTCATCCTTCTGAGCAAACGAGTCACGAATATCAGAAAGCAGATGGTCGTAGTGCAGCCGGAGATGAGGAATAAGCCCCAGAAGTTGTCCAAGTGCAGACTATCAGTGTGGTTTGAGGCATCAGAGTTGGAGCAATTCATGGATGAACCAAACCACTGATTCTGTAGCCTTGAAATTGTACCGCTCTCCAGGAGCAACAGAATGGCCTTGGAAAAATCCCTTGCTATCGGAGAACCTTTCTCGAAAGCCTTCAAAATGCAAGATTTCTTCTTTCAGAACAAAGCCATATTATTATATAGTATTGAAAGGGGATTAAAAAGAGTACCACTTACAAATCCTAGGCCTCCATTTCTGTAAGTCGGTCCAGTAACTGTGTAATCTCTGCAGTGTTGTTGCAGAAAAACTTTCTGATAAGGCAGCTCGAGAAATGCAGCTGTGATATTTCCATTATTGAACTGCTCGGGGTAACACTCGGGGGTGCTAATGGTTTTGATGTTACTTAGCTGAAGCACATCCTTCAGATAGGCATTCACATAGGAATCTCCATCACATCCAACAGGCGCATTTGTTCGTCTTATCCATTCTATGTTGGTCACATTCGGCTCAAGTTTTGGAACGGTGAGCATTGAGGTCAGGCTTGCTGTGTAACTTGAGGTTAGTACAAACACCAAGAACAGCCACACAACCAGCACTGCCTTACTGTAATTGCTCTTTATGACCTCTCCTGTTTAACCAAAAAAGAAAAAAAAAAACATTTCTGTTGAAAATAAACTTTATCTGAGCATAGTGAACTCAATTCTATTAACAAATCTTTCAAGATGATGTGATACACAGAGGATTCAGAGTCGATAATAGGCTGAAATGCTTACGATGAGCAAAGAAGAGAGAGGAGAATGCAAACCACATTGCAGTTCCGAGCTGGTCTTTCCAAGGACCGTTGAAATCAGGGTTGGACTGGTGCTCCATGAACCAAACAACAAACATGGTGTAGGACATGATTGAAAAGGTTGCAAACCACATGTTTTTGGTGAAAGGCTTCATAAACATCCATGCCTTCTGGTTATCCTGCTTCACTTTCACCAACATGGACAAACCCGACTCTGCAAATGGATGCGTGAAATCCACGTCTTCTAAACGATTCGCTAAAATGGTTACATCTCCAACAACAGCACTAACATCCTAGCAGATGAAAACCAGTTAAGGAAAAATCAGCTCACTGTAAGAAAATAACCTAACAGATGATACTGTAGAATTGTTACCTTGCTGATGAGATGGTCAATAAGAGAATCATAGCTGCCATTGTAAGGCACAAACTCATAAGGAAGAGCATAATCTTGTTCCACAATTTTGAGCACTGCTTTAAATATATCAATGCAGAATCCATCATATTTGTTAATGTCTGTCACATCAGCAGACCAAGGCACCTTCACAAAACCTGGAAAAGTTGGGTTTCCTGGAACTCCGATTCTCATAGGCTTTGCATCACTTGGCATTGTCCACCCTCTAGGGGCTCGGTCTAATTCCCCGGGCCAATTCACCGAAACACTCAGTTTTTTCATAGTTTCAACCTTGCTTGCTTCACTGAAATCTGTCTTTAGGCTGTCTGAAAACCTGAATCGCGGGGACCACATCTCCAGATCCTTATAACTCCTTCCTACAACGTTAACAATCCGAAAGACAGATTTGGTTGATGATTCTTCAAGATGAACTTCACCACTTAATCCAGTGAAATTGTGTGACCTGACTTGTTTCAGAAATGACACTGAACCATTGTTGCCTAATTCCACAATCGATTTTGAGATTGCTGTGATGGCATCGTAGGCTCGTAAGGAATGAATTCCAGGCTCTAAACTATGTTCATCAGGGAAGTCCAATCTCAAATTTCTCTGAAACTCGCGTTTAAAGCTCTCAAATGGCTTGGAGTCTTCATAAAAGTGAGACTTGATCCCTAAAGCACCTTGCATAGATGAAACAACAGAAGGTTCAAGAGAATCCAGGATATCAGAAAGAGATTCTCCAAGAATCCACACTGAATCTCTCCCCATTAGTCCTGTCCTCTTAGCTTCTTGAAACAAAAGACTAGCTAAAGATGATGAAGATCGAAGAACAACAAAAACTCGCGAATGTGTACTTTTCAACAGCCTTGTCATCTCATCTCGGATCATCGCTTCTGAATCAGGCACTGAAGATGGCAGTGGAAGGACTAAATGTGACTCAATCTCTGCACCAACTGTTTGAAGAGCCTCAGATAATGCAGTTATCATCTCAGAATCTCCACCACCATAACCATTTTCCTCATAAATTGCCACCACTTTTCGCCATTTGAACAAGCCGATGATGTCAGCAATACAGTGCACCTGATCCAGGCTGTTGGAAACCATAGGAAGCAAGAAAGGCCACTTCTGCTGCAAGAACATGGCTCTATAATAAGAAGGTGCAAATGAAAGTATTGGAATTCGGTATTTTTTTCCGACAGATTCAGCAACCAAAACAGTTTGCTCCCAAGTCTGCAAGCCAATAATCACTTTCACTTGTTTTTCTTTGATCAACTCTTCAGCTGCACAATCAATTAAGAATGAGTTAGACTCCTAAGAAACTGACTTTTACAGAAATAGCAAAGCAAAAGTGCATATTTCATTACTTACCAGCAGAAAGTGCTTGGATTGGATAGCTTCCTATGCTCCGAAAGTGAAGAGAAAGTCTGTAACTATTCGACACGTTATTGAAACTACCAACTGCCATGGTCATGGCTACATGCTGCTCCTTACCAACACGAGAATCGACATCGATGATTGCACCAATATTTATGGTGATAGGTTCATTGTTTTTGGCTTTTGTAACAAAGCTCAGGAAGGTGATTATGATCAGAAAGGATAGCTGAAAACTATGAGATACCATGTTAGTATTGTTTCTGTTATTCATATGGAGCCTAATGTATATATACTTGTGCTGAATTCCCTAATGGGACTCGAGTTTGAATAGGCACGCAATCAAGAAAAGTCGTCGTTGACTTTGGCAAGGCTACTTTTGTCAATCTGATTGGTCACTAAAAGAGATAATTCTTTGCATGTTTCTGCTAAATGGTGAAAAGTCGAGAGTTACTGAAAACAGAAAAACGGGGAAATGAAGATTATAGTATGAAATGGGGGAAATGGAGACTTTTTCAGAGAAAGTAGCATTTGAATGAGGTCATGTTCAGCTTCTGCAAATAAAATTAAATAGTCTTATTTTTTTAAAAAAAGTAATCAATTTCATCAAACAAGTCATGTTGAAGTTAATTCATAAAACATTGCACTTATAAACTAGACCCTAAAATCTAACTAATGCATTCATTTTTTGCCCATATTAGTAGCAAAAAATAACGAAATAAAGTTATAATTATTAGTTCCTAGTACCTTCCAAATGATATAAACACAAACAAAAGTCATCCAAATTTGCACCATGACATCCTAAAACTACATTACAGTCTGTAATTTTCAACGAAATGGGTCACCTATTCGGGTTGGGTCTGTTCATCAGGTGTGAACAAATTCATGTTTAAACCTCTTCCTACTAGGTAGAAATTCCAGCCTTTTGATTTCTTGTTTACAAAATTAACTGAACAACTATTTTGTAGTTCTTGAACTAGTGGGTGAAAGACCAATCGGTCTTTTGATGGAATGATAAAGACCTTGCCGATAGGATTTAAAACATATATATTGAAATGCATGTTATCAATATAATTTGTTTACAAATTGATTGAACAGTTCTTTTGTAGTTCTTGAACTCGTGGGTGAAATACCAATCGGTCTTTTGATGGGATGATAAAGACCTTGCTGAGAAGATTTTTTTTAAATATATTAAAATGCATCTTATCAATATAAGCATTTTGAAATTCGAGTGTGACGATGAGTCTTATGAATTTCACTGAAATGTATTTGAGTAAGCAACATCTCATAATCAATAATATATTCGAATGATCTCCGGTAACACGTTGTTACCTATTGCTGAAAGTTTTTTCAAGGAGAAGAATAATGGTTGTGCAAAACCTGTCAAACACACATGAACGTTGCATATGAGTAATTGTTGTAATTGATTTTCATAATTATAAAAACATAGATAATCCATATTTGGGTCATTTTCAGAACGGTTACTTTCGATGTGCCATAATTAAGTGACGGCTGAACCTTTTGGATGGGTGCCCGAACTGCTTGACCTTGCGGCTGAGGCGGCTAATGTTTTTTAACTCACTGTGAAAATTGGTGGTGAATTTGGGGACATCTATAATGTTAAGCAAAGTTGGACTTTGTCGATGTATATAAATGCGTGATGATTTGTGATTTTTTTTTAAAATACGATTCTTTATTATAAAAAAAAAACTCAAGATAACAGGGAATACCTTACTTCAAATACTAGATTCATAGTTAAGAGCCACAATGGCAATAAAAAGCAGATTCATTTGGGCAATACTTTCTTAAATACTCCTACTAAACAGGGAATACCTTACTTCAATCCCAACATGGCCCTAATTATACCAACAAAATGATGACACAAAAGCTACCATACTTCCTACGACCATTGAGTTTATTGGAACCTATGTGACACAGCATATTACGGCTTCATTGTCTTGATAGCATGCTCAATATCTCCAAGTCTTTCATTGTAAACTTCCAAATTGTCAAGTTGCTCTTCCAAGTTGCTCTTCCATTGCTCCTCAAATTTCTCCATCGTGCCTTTGATAGCTGAGAAACTCATTTTCTGCTGTTCTTCCTTCCATTCTGAAACTCGGACTATTCTTCCACCTCCATCTGGTTGAGCCATATACCCCTCAGGCAATTTACTGCGCTCTCTGTACTTAGTGAATGAGGTATTGACCTGCTTGATAGAGTTCCTATAATCACGCAGAACATTGTTCAGCAGAAACAGCTCACGTTCATATCTGAGGTCGTGTGTCTGCTTCTCTTGCTGCTCCTTGCGCAGCGTTTGATCAAACTGCCAATTCTCTTGTCGCTCTTTCTGCACCATCAACTCGTACTTCTGAATTAACTCATTCTGCTCTTCCACTCTCTTCTGCAGCATCACCTTAGAGTTGTTAATTCCTTCAAATTTTTCCTTAGCTGAATCTTTAAGCCTTGCCAACCAAATGTTAACATTCTCAGCACAGTGATCAAGATCCATTGACCTTTCAACATGCCCATTGGCCGTTCCAATTCCAATCCTGTTATCCTCTCCATGCCCATACTGAGCACTCATACCAAAGTTGCACCCCTCAAGTGGAAACTGTCCCGGAGAAACATGAGTCCTACCTGTGATTCCATTCATTCCACTTCCTTCACCTCTTTCCGAGTGGTGTCTGAATGCATTCTGGTACTTCTCATCATCAGACGATTCAGAAGATACATCAATCTGCATACAATTCAAAAGCTAATATGAATGAAAATCCAGTTTTCATCTTTACGAGAAGTTGAAAGAATCCATATACAAATATTTTGAAATCAGCCATGGTTTCCATATATGTGTGTGCTTGTTCAGGTGCACTTTACAAGGAGTTTTGACTTAGGTACATAGCGCGATAAAATATTAATAGACATTGTTTACATTTGAAAGAGTCAGCTGACTAGTTTGTAAATATACACTATGAGATAACTAACTAAATATACACTCAACCATGCCATTTTTATTCAACTGCAGAAAAAAGGAGAAACAGAGAATGGGGAACTAAACTCTTTCATTAAATTGACTAAACATATGGAAAGTCCAAGAGAAATAAACTAAATCAATGAGGATATAAATATATGAGAGGACTGGAATGAACAAACAATAATCAAGTAATAAACTCGTGCAGTAATTGAGCAGCAATACTTGGCACTTTTCTACATATAACAATTAAGTAAGGAAAAGAACCAGAAAAAGGTTATAATCATACCTGAACAGGCTGAATTGTATGCAACTTCAGTTCTTTATTGCCAAGTAAATCACTGATTTTATCTTCACATGCTTGATTCGTCAAAGCCCCTATTGCACCACCCTCATTGTTGCTCTGCATCAAACTTAATTCAGCTACACCACAATCCATTTCGTCAAAAGTTTCATCAACTCTTTTCTGCAGAACTAAGTACTTATCTTCCTGCTCGGATATCTCCAAAGTGACCTCGTTTCCCCTATTTTCCAGGCATGAGTTCATAAGAACAGGCTGATTTTCTATATCTTGACTATTTGAACTATCGTTGGAGCCATCTATTTTTACCACCACTGCCTGAGTCACAACCAAGTCAACAGAAGTCAAAGATTTTACTTCCCTTACTGTATTATCAGCCACACAGTTCAAATCACCTTTTCGGAAGTCCATTTCATCACGAGAGAAGTCAGCTCCGTTATTTTCCGCTGCACCGTTAAACTCGTGTTCAGGTTTAAACTGATTATCTGTGATATTAACTTTTGTCTGTTGATTCTTTATGTCTTGATAGTCTAAACCATCAGAGGAGCCATCTTTCCCAGTCACCAATGGGTCAACAGAAGTTGCATATTCTACTTCCATCCCAGCACTGTCAGCCATACAGTTAAAATCAGCTTCTTGACAGTCAATTCCATTGCCAGCAACTTCAACCATACTGTCTCCATCCTTTTCAGTTGCATTAATAAACCCATGTTCAGATTGGTGCTGATTCTCTATGATATTATCTTTAACCTGCTGATTCACCCATTCTTGTCTATCCAAGCCATCAGATGAGCATACTCTTTCCACCCCTTCATCATGAGCTTCCCGAGCCACCAGCCAGCCAGAAGCAACAGATTCTACTTCCTTTCCAGTAATAGAGAATTCAGCTTCTGTGTTCTTTTCAGCTTCATTCTTAAACTCAAGTTCAGGTTGGCGACAATCCTGACAAAAAAAGAAACATGTAAAACTTTTGGTCTTCCAAAACTGCATCCACTTCTCATGCAGGCCCAAAATTATGAACTATAGCTCATTAAGTTCATTGCTATACAAGGCATACACTCTTAGCTATGGTATCACAGTATCACTCCATCACAAACTTAATATTTCTAAAATATTACAGAGCAAACTAAACAGTAAACCTCAATAAGAATATTTAATGGAATACAATTGATAGAAATATAGACCAGAGGATCCGACATTAACAAAATGGCTTAATAGAAATTACTTTCTAGTCTGGCCAAAAATATTGGATAACAGAATTTATGAGACTAATCCTTAACAAAGCTCGGGCTCTACAAATTACCAGTGTTGATTATAGATTAACTACAAGTATTATTTAAGTATCATCCATAATTCTACATTTTAAATGGGAAATTCTGAATTAATCACCAAATGAAAAGTACTAAGGAATTGCAATGTATCCATACCTGTGCAATAATTACTTCCTCTATAAGTGAATCACTAATATTGGCTTCACATTCCTTATGTTCCATCATGTCTTCTTCAAAACCATCATTTTCAGCTTCATACGCAGCTTCTTGTTCCTTAAAGAGGGACACATAATCATTTTTATCACATTGGACATTGACTGATTTACCAATACCTCCAAATTCAGCTTCATTTTCCTCCCATTCATTCAAATCATCGTCTTTCTCAGAATGCACTTCATGTGAAATGAGGATGTCTTCACAGACTGCATTTGTCTCAACTCCTATCGCATCATCTTCATTCTTGCTATGTACATTGAGTGAATTAGCAGCAATGGCTTCAAATGCAGTTTCATTTTTATTATCTTCCACAAATTCATATTGTGCCTTGCAAGGCACAATTAACGAATCACCAATATGGGCTTCACTATGCTCATCTGGCACCACATAGTTTCCTTTCATGCAGTGCACCTTAAGTGCATTTTCTTTGCTGGTTTCATCTGGCATTGCATCATCTTCTTTCATGCAGTGCAGGTCAAGTGCATTACCTGTGCTGATTTCATGTGCAGCTTCGTTCGCCAAATTTTGCTGAGCCCGGTGCTCAATTTTCTCGTGCTGAATCCTCAACAACTCAAAAAAAGACATAGACTCTACTTCCCTTCCAGCATTAGTCTCCATAGAGTTTAAACCAACTTCATGGCAGTCCATTCCATTGTCAGCAACATCAGCTATAGTGTTTCCGTACATTTCCGTTGCACTCTTAAACTCAACTTCAGGCTTATACTGATTCTCTATGATGTTAACTTTCTTCTGTTGATACTCTATTTCTTGTCGGTCTAAGCCATCAGTGGAGTTATCAAGCTTCACCACATCGTCACGACCTTCCTGAGTCACCAGAAAGTCAACAGAAGTCACAGGTTCTTCTTCCTTTCCAGTGTTGTCTGCCATAAAGTTCATATCTACTTCTTGGTAGTCAATTTTATCGCCAGCAACATCTGCTATACTTCTTGTTGCCGAGCCTTCTTCTTTTGCCCGATCATCATGAGCTTCCCGAGTCGCCAACAAATCTACAGAAGCAACAGATTTTATTTCCTTTTCAGTATCATCTGCCATACAGTTCATACTAAGCTCTTGGCAGTCCCTTTCAACGCCATAGAAATCAGCTTTACTGTTCCTGTTCTTTTCAGCTGCATACTTGAACTCAAATTCAGGCTGATGATGATCCTGAAAATGAATGAAACAGGTAAAACTTTTGTCCTTCCAAAACAATATCTTCTCACACAGCAATCAGAATTATAAATAATCATTGACTCTGTTCATACTATACAAGGCATCATAAACAACTACAGTCTGAGTTATGCACTCATTGTCTCATTCCATTCCAAAGGTAATCTTTCTGAATTTATGAAGAACAAAATGGGTAGTGAACTTCAAGAAAAATAATCAAAAGAAAATAATTGGTCTAAATATTGACCAAGCACTATAATCTATTAAAGAAACACTTCAAGACATATTACTATCCAGTCCGGCAACAAGCGATCAATATTAGAGTGCTTGGGAGACTAAATCCCTACATGACCAAGACTAACAGGTATTGATTATTTATCAACTATAAGAATTGATGCCATCCATTATTGTACTTTTCAAATGGGAAATTTCAAATTAATTAAAATACAAAAAGTTTAGTTTGTGTATAATTAGATACCTGTGCAACATATACGTCCTCTTTATGTGGATTACTAATGGCGGTGGCTTCATTTTCCTTGCCTTCCATCACATGTTCTGTCACACAAGGCGTGTCAGGTGAGTTACCAACATTAGCTTCAAATGCAGCTTCATTTTGCTCATCTAGCACCACACAATCTTCTTTCAAGCAGTGGTCCTTAAGTGCATTCTCAGTATATAGTCCTTCATTTTGCATCATGTCATCTTCTTTCATGCAATGCATCTCGAATGCAGTGCCCGTGACAGCTTCATTTGCCTCATTTTGCATCACATCACCTTCTCTATCACTTTGCACCTCAGCTGTATTCAAGGTGCTGGTTACACATTCTGCTTCATTGTTACCTTCCATTTCATCATCTTCTTTCACGCAAGGAACTTCATTAAGTGAATCACCAGTTTTGCCTTCGATCGCAGATCCCTTTGCTTTCTCTTCCACAATACTTCTTTGAAATCCTGCTCCTGTAGCCCCGCCTTCAATCATGTCATTTTGATCCTCATGATGTGCATCACCACTGGCTCCACATCCCACTTCAGTTTCCTTACTTTCTATAAAAACATCATTTTCTTTCTGGCAGAGCCCCATCTTCCACCCCCGACTGTCCAAATTCATCACCCCCTCACGTTTCCTCTCTTTAACATGAGCACTTTGAAAATGACCTTGAGTGATCTGCATACTTTCCATCCCCTCAAAAATTTCATTATCAATCATATGACCTCCTTTGGGTCCTGCAGTTTCTATGCCACTCTCAGAGGGATTGTATGTGTGGCTCTCCGAATAGCCTGGCTGGGTTACAGATATGCCACAAACACTAGACTGACTAGAGCGAATACCTGCATTTGAACTGACCTGAAAATCGTTCAAGATTTAGAAACTATAAGATCAAGCATACATATTACAAATGCTACAAAATGAACATGTTTGCTCGTCTATCATAGTCGTATATCAATGACATGTGCATAACCAAATGATTCTGGCTCCAAAACTATATGTTCAGCATGCAGAACTTTTAGAACAACCATTAAATTTTTCCCACATTCATATCAAAAATCTCATATTAAAGAGTTTATTAACTTTAACACAAACCAGAAACTTCAAGAAGCATTATCTCGATCATAAAATAATATACAATTCAATCACTATCCAGCCATATAGTTCTGGAGCATGGCATCAAGTCACAACCATCTTTGTTCACAGTAGAATCTTACACAGGCAATGTCCATACATTTGATTAATGCAAAAAGATTCATTAATTAAGAAAATTAACCTGCAAATTAAGCAAATGCTTCTCCCCATTCTCCAGCAAATCTACCATGTCACTTTGGCAAAGAGCGTCCAGATTTCCACCTTGATCATCACCCCCAAGTTCTCTCAAGGTTTTCCTCTCATCATCATCCTCATCCAAGAACAGCTCTCGTCCAGCCAAATCCAGCTTCCTCAACCTTTCCCCCTCATCAACATCATCATCATCCAAGAATTCCCTCTTCCTCTTACCACACTTGGTCAGGATACTCTGAGTCTGTCCACTCTCCAAACCAGCATCAGCACCCCCATGATCAATAAACCATTCAGGCCTTTGGTACTTCAACAGAAGATGCAAATGAGAAGCATAGTAGCATCTGGCCAAAGTCTTTCCCCTCAACAGCTCTCTCTTTACCATAAACCAAATCAACCCCGCCCAATCAGCCGCCTCAAACTTCATTTCCCTCATAACCTTAGTAAACCCTGACATATAACCGTTAGCCATCAGAGAAGCATCTTCAGCCTCATCTCTCAAGACAAAAAAATTCCATATCAACTCCTGGATAAACAAAGCTTCCTCTTTCGAAACAATAAAGCCCCCGCCTTTGGTATTTCTTTTCAGCGGCAAACGTAGGGCAGTACCTAGAGCACTGCGGTTGATGTTAATCCTAACGCCATTAACTTGGCACGCACTACGTTTTGTTTTCTGCTGGTAGCAGAGCACGAGCTCTTTGACAAGGTCTTCTCGGATGGCTCTGTCAAAATGGAGGTTTACGAAGTCCCACAAGCCCAAACGCTTGAGCAGAGTCTCGTGAGCTCCGATGTCCAGAAGCTTTCCCGGCGGCGGAAACGCGATGGGCTTGAAACGCTTCGATAAAACCTCCATCTTTTTCTTGAACCAGGGGGTATCCGTCTTTCTCCGCCCATTCCCTGAAACGACGCCGCTCGGGTGTTCATCTTCGTCTTCTTCCGGTGCCATCTCGGTGGCCGGAGAAAACTTCTTCCGCTTGCATGAGCGTGTTTCCATGGTGTGTGAGTGTGTGTTTTTGCGTGCAATGGGATGGGAGAGAAGAAAACGAAAGGGCAGAGGTACAAGAACCCGTTGGGACGGATATTATTATTTGAATGGGAAGAAAACACTGTTTAAGGGCTACAACAAATTACCTCCATAGGGCCATCATTAGTGTTTTTCTTTTCTTTTTTTTTCTTTTTCTGCACATTTCCCATTTCGATGCATGCTTTTTACTGTTTACGCCAAATCACATTAATTATTTGCACCAATTCATTTCTTTCTTTGTTTGTTTTTGAAAGAAACCAATTCATTTCAATGTGCTGACTCTTGAAATATGACGTCGAAGTTGTGTGTAATCTTCACGATTTTTTGTGAATCTTTGGGACAGTCAATTCCTTTTCGTCTACTACTTCTAGTAGAAAATTGATGCTTAGATGAGGTTTCATTTGTACGATACGAGCTTATCCGCAAATTTTGAAAGAGGGTGATCCATAATTCCAATCAAATCTATAGTTTTTCTTATTTGTCAAAAACATTACCTTTTCAGCAAAATTAGTATTTTCGATTGTTTCTCCCCTCCGGAGCTCTTCTTCTCTAGACCTAGGGTTTAGAGTCGTAAAACCTTCTTGTCGTAGTTTCTCTGCGCAAGTACCGTTTCGATCAAATCAGGCACCGACGATCAATCTCTGGTGAGCAGTCCGCGACGGTCATGGAAGATATGGTGTCGATGTATGGGGATCTCCGGCTTACGGAGAAGAAGGAAGATCTGATCGGCCCAGATCAGATTCGTCAAGAAGATTTGGGCGCGATAGGGTTACCGATCAGTGAGGAATTAGGGAAGCCGCTGGCAAGGGGAGCGGGGCTCGGAGAGGTGAATCAGAGAACGGAGGTGAAGGGATCAGATGACGGGTTCGGCTCGCTGGACGAGGCGGTGGGGAGCGCCCCAGGTCTGGGCTCGGTTTGCGGAAACATGATGGACTGGTGGGATGAGGTCGAAGTGCCATGGGTGGTCGAGCCGCCATGGGAAGAGATGGTTTCGTCGCCGGCAGAAGGGTTGCAGCGACAAGCCCGGGTTGTGATAAACATTGCGCAGAGAGTGGATTCTGGGTCAGCTAGGTGGAAGCTAGACTTGCTGGATCAGGCAGAGGAAGTTGGGCGGAAGCTCGGGAACAAAGAAACCCAGGGTTAGCGAATCAAACGCTTCCCTGGTTACTAATGCTCTCAATATTCAGGCGGCGACTGGCGAGGAGGCCCAGTCCTGCCAGGGGCCATGAGTATCATCAGCTGGAACTGCCGTGGTGGTCTGAGGGACTCGGACAATGCGACAGTTCAGGAACTACGCGCTCTGGTGCGCTTGAAATCTCCTTTAATTTTTCTTTATGAAACAAAATGTTCTATTTTGGATATTGATAGTTTAAAATTCCAGTTAAATTATGAGGGTGTAGTAGTAGATGCCCAAGGTCAGTCTGGGGACTTAACTATGCTTTGGAAAAAACAAATAAAAATAGAGTTGATGTCTTCTTCTTTTTACTTCATATATATTATGGCTTTTATTTCTAACGTAAAGGTGAGAGTTACTGGGGTGTATTGTGAACCGAGTCCAGCGCTACGTCAACAAACTAGGATCCGGTTCCGTGAGTTTGAGAGAGGGGGTGATACCCCTTGGCTGTGCATGGGGGACTTTAATGAAGTGTTGACGCAAGAAGAGTTTGTGGGGGCCGCGCCGAGGTCGAACATGCTTATTGAGAACTTCAGAGATGCCTTGAGATACTGTGGACTGATGGAGGTTTAGGACGAGGGGTACAGTAGCTCTTGATTCACTTGGTTCCGTGTCCGGAGAGGGGAACCAACTGTGAAGGCAAGACTAGACAGGGCAACAGGGAACCAGGCCCTGCTGGACACTTTTCCGTGGTCCTCAACTACGGCCACGTCTATGCCATCCTCGGATCATATGGCAGTACTGATCCAACTGAGGCAGAGAGACCCATCGGCCCATAGAGTCAGGAAGAAGAGGAGATACAGGTTTGAGCTTTCTAGGTGAAGGCTGAGGACTGCGAGATTCGGATCAGGGAGTCGTGGAGTGATGAGAACACTCACCTGGCTAATAAGCTGGAGAAGTGTGCAGTTAGTCGAATGGATTGGAGCCGGCGATCCTTCCCAGCTAGCGCCAAGCGGATAGAGGAATTAAGAAGCTTATACATGACATGGAGGATGGCTCGGGTTTGGTGGACCATGAAGAGCTATTCCCGCTGAGACAGAAGTACAGTTTCTTGCAGGAGGTGGAAGGAATTAAATGGAGACAACGAGCGAAGCAACACTGGTATCGGAAAGGAGATCGCAATGCCAAGTTCTTCCACAGGTGTGCTACTAACAGGAGGACGAGGAACCAGATTATGGGGCTCGGGAACTCCTCGCAGGTATTGTGAACGGATGTAGATGGTATGGAGAGAATTATTGTGGATTACTTTGGGGGCTGTTCTACTCTTCCAAGCTGGATGAGAGGAGGATGGCTCATGTGTTGGATAGGATGCCCAGGAAGGTCACGCCGGAGATGCTGCCAGACTTGCGAGACCTTATGTGGATGCGGAGGTGTCCAAGGCGGTGAAGCAGATGCATCCACTCAAGGCCCCTGGGCTAGATGGTATGAGCCCTATCTTTTTTCAGAAATTCTGGCATATTGTTAAGAATGATGTGGAATACGAGGATGAATTACACGAACATAGTCCTACTGCCGAAAGTACAGCAGCATGAGCTCATTACTCAGTTCAGGCATGTAAGCTTGTGCAATGTGGTATACAGGTTGGCCTCGAAGGTGGTGGCGAACAGGGTGAGGTTGATCATTGACAGTATTATCTCGTCATCACAATCAGTTTTTATCCCTGGAAGGTTGATAACAGATAATGTGTTGGTGGCTCATGAGATTCACCATACTATGAAGGTGAAAGTAATTAGGAGGGGATGAGAGATGAGCATCAAGCTGGATATGAGCAAGGCTTTTGACAGGATAGAATGGATATTCGTGACGAAGACACTGGAGAAGATGGGATTCCCACCATCTTTCGTATCGACCATCACTCGGTGCTTGTCATCGGTACAGTTTTCATTCATTCTGAATGGGGAGGAGTTTGGGCAGCTATCACCGAAAAGGGGCATCATGCAAGGAGATCCCCTTTCCCCATACCTATTCATAATATGCTCGGACGTGCTCTCTATGTTGCTATCTGATTTGGCGGCGGCAGGAAGGATCAAAGGGGCGTGTGTTTCGCCCACCGGACCGAGGATATCTCATTTGTTTTTTGCAGATGACACTCTCCTATTTGGGGAAAAATCATTGGAGGAGGCATGCAGAATACAGTGGACGCTAACTCTCTATGAGTCAGTATCAGGCCAGAAGATCAATGTGGATAAATCGGGAGTGCTTTTCAGCCCTAACACGGCCGTGGAGCTCAGACCCAAAATATGTGAGATAATGAAGATTCCGGAGGTGGAGGCACATGAGAAGTACCTGGGGTTACCTACAGTCATTGGCAGGAAGAAGGGAGAAATCTTCCAGGGCATTAAGGATCGCATTCGCCAGAACATCGATGGGTGGAATGAACATCACTTATCGAAGGCATGGAATGAGATCATGATCAAATCGGTGTTGCAGGCTATACCTAGCTACACGATGAGTTGCTTCCAGGCCAGACTATGTAGTGGATGAGATTCATGGCCTATTGAGCAACTTCTGGTGGGGGGAACGTCCTCGGAGAGGAAGATTTCATGGGTTGGATGGAAGAAGATGTCCATATCGAAGAGTAAGGGGGCATCGGCTTTCGGGACATAGGGGCTTTCAACCAGGCCTTATTGGGGAAGCAGGCATGGAGGCTACTTACACAGCCGGAGTCTCTACTGGCCAAAGTGATGAAGGCAAAGTATTACATGAACGTGGATCTACTTTCTTCGGACATAGAGACACGGCCGTCGTGGGCATGGCGCAGCATCCACGGGGCTTTGGAGTTGGTTCAGAAAGGGTGTAGGAGATCGATTGGGTCGGGACGTTAGACTTCGGTCTGCAACGATCCCTGGATTCCGAGAGTGGGGGCTTTATGGTTCAGGACCCGCAACGGGTGTCAGGTCACATTGCGAGGGTGACTGACCTTATTGATGTGGATACTAGATGGTGGAAACCGGACATTCTGGAGGCCTTGTTTACGGAGGAGGAGGTGGGGTTGATCAGGGAGATGCCGCATCGTAATCTAAACTCGTCGGACAGGTGGATATGACATTTCACGAATCCGGGGAAGTACACGGTGTGATCGGCCTATCACGTTGGTGGAGGCAAGGATCCAGCATCCGACGATAGATGTAGGGTCGCCGGCGTTCTGGAATCGCTTTTGGAAGTTCAGGGTTCCGAAGAGGGCTTTGCATTTCGCATGGAGGCTTTGCAAGGACTCTCTTCCGACAGTGGCTAACCTGAGGCATCGAGGGGTGGAGGTAGACTCGGCATGCCCTTTCTGTTTGCAGGAGGAGGACTCGACGGCTCACTTGTTCTTCGATTATGATTATGCTAGGACGGCGTGGGAGACGGTAAATCTATGGTCGAAGATTGAGTTGGCTAGGAAGCAGCGAGGGGATGCTTGGTTCCGGGAGATCGTGAAAGATGGAGATGAGGAGTTCTGTGCATTGGCGATCATGGTCTGTGACGGCTTATGGTTCCAAAGAAATAAGAGGATCTTCGAGCATGCTCAGTTGGCGGCAGAGTGGTAGCGGCGGGTGTGGTGGCCAATTTGAGGAACTACAGGGCATCTCAGAATTTGAGGGAGGAATCGTCGAATGCTTTGTTGCCACAGATTCTGTTGAAACCTCTAAACCCGGTATCCAGATTAATTTTGACGCTGGCATACTGAATGGGGACGCGGGGGTTGGTGTGGTGGATTTGGACCAGACAGGCCAGTTTCTGAGAGCAGTGGCTAGAAAGATTCAGCACGTCAGTGATCCGGCATTGGCTGAATGCTTAGCCTTGGAAGAGGCGCTCATGTTGGCCAGAGATTTGAACCATTCGGGGATGAAGCTGGTGGGAGATGCACTCCAGGTTGTTCAGATGGTGAATCAGGAGATGGACTACTCAGATAACTCTAGGGAGACGGTTTTGAGGATTCGAAGTTTGCTGGAGAATAGTACTTGGTTAGGGCCCTTTTGGGTTCCACGTAGTCAGAATTTTATAGCTCATTCTCTAGCTAATTATGCTAAGTCGAACCCCCTGATGTACGATACTTGGGATTCACCCCCGAGGTTCCTGTCATTCGTTTCTGGACGATTTCCAGTTGCCTGAAGTTGTATGGAATTATTACATTTTTCAAAAAAACAAAAATATTACCATGTTGTCCAAGTATCATAGGATTTAATATGAAATTTATTATAAAAAAAATCATAGAAAAAGTAGATATTGTTAGTATTTGGTTTTAAACTACAGATAGGAGATAGCACCAAATTATAGTATATATTACATCTACGAATAATAAATGCAAGAATCGAGTTCTAGCATACTGCTTTATAGAGCAGTACTGCTCGTCTAGCAGTGTCTACGTGGATTGAAACAATGGTTTAGCAGTATGTTATACATTTTGAAATATTGCAAGCAACACTCAAAATAAAACCATTGGAGATGCTCTTATTGAATATGAACTTATTTATTGGAGATGATGCAATGAACCTATTGGAGTTGCAGTGAAGTTATGAAAATTTTCATCCCAACTTATGCACATTTTGACTTATGTTTTAGTTAACTTAAAAAAATATTTAATCGTTATAACTTTAATTATTTGCAATAAAAATTGGATATTTTAAAAATATGTGAATCCAACAAGATCACATATGATAAAATTTAGCAATTTCTCCATGCAGGTCCATTTTTCTCTTGCAGGTCCGTATTTTTACCATAATGCCCCCTGATGGAACCCTATGATTTCAAGCCCATTTTTTGCCTTAACAATATTAGGGGTATTATGGGAAAAATACGGACCTGCAAGAGAAAAATTGACCTGCATGGAGCAACCCCCTAAAATTTAACTCATTTATTAATTCAATTTTATTAATAAAGTTAAGTACATAATAAAAGGTGTTTTCGCCCCTAGTAGGGAGAGAAAGAAAGGTCACTCGTGGTTAAGTACATAATAAAAGGTGTTTTCGAGTATATTCTACTCTTTATCTTAGAATAAATTTAAACAGATATTGAGTTTGTTTCTCCCGTATCTCCCCTATCATATTTTCCTTATTTTAAACCCCACGTGTCGAAAACGACGTCGTTTTGGGCCTTAGTTTCTAAATGCTCCTCTCATTTTTTCGCTCTTCTCTTCTTCGTACTCTTCCTCTGTCCATCGAATTTCTCATTCTCCTCTTTCGTCCCCTAATCATAGGACTCTGATTCCATTGATATCAATTGGCAAAATCGGTGAAGATATAAACCAACCGAAGCTATTGGATTCAAATTGAAAACAAAGAAATATTTTAGCGTAGAAGAACCGCCACCAACGTTTCTTTTGGGGTCTGTCTGAGGAGTCGGTTTAGCGCTCTCCGGTGCTCTAAAGACCGTCTATGTCAGTTCCCGCTCGCATTTGTACCCATCGAGCCTCCGCCTCTCTCACCGGTCACGATTTTCTTGCAGATTTTATCTTTCTTCAAATTTCAGTTGTTGGAATATATGCTATATTATTGATAGGCGTTTCTTGCCTGGAGTATAATTGATGGCCACATGTACGATATATTGTACTATACCATGAATGTCCTTTTGAAGCCAAATGCTATTGGTGAGGATTGTGAGTTTCATAGCTTTTTCTAAGCTTTGTTATGTTTGGATGAGTTATAAACTTCAAATTTTTTAAAGAGCAGCTTGTATGTTTATTTACCAATTACCACTAATTTTTGTGTGTTTGTTTTCAATATATGAGTATGGAAAATGTATTGTTGATGTGTTAGGGCATATTTTATTTGGATTGTAGATTTTAGATTGATTCTTTGATGTACCTCTCATAGGTGTAGGATGGATGAAATTACGAATAGCACTTCATGAGAAGCATACGAGAGTACTATGAGTTTATCAATGGACGCCTAAAGCCCGATAGTTGAAAAGTACTTTAGTGTTCCGTTGATCTAAGTGTGCTTAAGATACTAGTTCAAGTTCAATGATATTAGATAGTTTTCGAGAATTCTGAAGTGTGGAAGACTACTAATATGTATGCATCATAGTATAACATAATGGTACATTGAAGATATCGTGAGATATAGAATATTGTGTGCCTTTACAGATAATAATGCTCACATGTACTTGTTGTTCTATTTGCAGGGATAAATGGTTTTGAACGACACAAGATTTTGTATCCTTTTGTCTCTTTATTTATTTTTGACATTACAGTGGCATATTTACTTTTTTTTTATGTAAAATTTTCTTCTATTAATCGCTCAAAAAAGTTCATACAACTGTGTGGCATATTTACTTGGTTATTTAATCTTAACTCGAAGAAATATATATATAGCTCGGACCTGAAAAAGAACATAAAGAACCTAAGGAAAAATGGTGTAACCAGCCTCAAGACAATGTTCAATCTTGGTTATGAAGTTACAATCTGAAATGTAGGGCTTTCTATGCACCTTATTAGTACTTTCAAATATTTTGAAAGAAATATTCAACTTAAAAGTGTGAAATTCTTACTTTTGCACATATGCATGACCCGAAACCAAGATTGACCATTGTCTTGAGGCTGGTTTTATTGTGCGTGCTTTCATGTTAAATAATTTAATTATGCTTAGAGCATCTCCAATGGTGAGAGGGTCATGAGTAAAAATAGGTTCCAATTGTCAATATGATATTGGCACTAGTGCAAACATGCGCATTCACGGCGCCTGTTTCACGGCGGTTTTGAAAAACCGCCGTTACTGGGGGCTTCCGATGTCGGAAGGTGGGTAGGGAGGCGCTTGAATGAATATTAACGGCGGTTATTGTAAAACCGCCGTTAATTTATGGTTTCCGATTTCGTAATACCAACCGAAACATGAACCGACCCCGATTACGACATCTGAAACTCAGTCGGTTGGGCTTCCGATGTCTGAATTCCACCCAAAATCGTAGCCGAATGCGTTATGACGTCGGAATTTAGCCTAATTTCAGCATTGTTTTATACTTTATTAAATTTAAATTATACATTATTCTCCCTCTTATCTTCTCGTACATCCTCAGATCTCAATCCCTTTCGTAGATCGACCTTCTTCTTCTTTGTCTTTGTGAATTCTAATGACTAAATCGACCGGCTCGGCTTAAACACGCAGTCACACAGTCGGCCGATAAGAGGGCGAGAGCATGGGCAAGAGCAGCGAGCGACTGTTCCAAGAGGGAGAGCGGTGGAGGTAGGATTCCGATGGGGAAGCAGCCAAGGGGAGGCGGGAGGAGGAGAAAGATTGAGATAGGGTTTCAACATTACCTCGCCGCCGGCGTGAATAACGACAGAGCATCTATTATTATGGGCCGACTGTGTGACTGCGTGCTTTCGATCTTACCGCCAAAATGGAGCTTGCTTATCTCCGTTCATCTCTATTACCGGAGCACGATGCCGGCAGGTCTAAGATGGATACCTGGTATACTTTGATTTTCCTACTCAATATATTTGTTTTACTCTTCTCGCCGCCACCGTTGCTGGATTTATAGGTATTAATTTTGATTTTTATTAGTGTTAACTAGCTGTCTGTTGTATATAACTGTATATTTGTTTAAAGATGTAATTGTGGCTTGTATGAAGATGTGATTCGGGTTTGTTTACGGGCTTGTATATGGGGTTGTACTTGTAAATAACCATTTGTACTTGTATATGAAGATGTTCCTGAGATTTCTGAGGTGGTAGGCAAACTGGTGATTGATAAGCTGTTACAGATGTCGTGAAACAAGAAGTTTTGGAACTGATATTTTATATACTCTTGTCAGCAGTGCAGATGTCGTGAAACAAGCTTTATCCAGATTGATAAGTTGCCTAAGCTTGAAGAAGGAGGTAATGCTTATGCTGACTTTAAAACTTTCTACTTTTATGTCAAAACTTGATTGCTCTTATGTTCTTGTTACAATTATGTTTACCATTTTTGCAGTTTCCAGCGATTGATAGTTAGATCCTTGGATAATTACCTAGTTTGTCTTTTCAATGAATTTGTCTATTAATTTGTGTTGTCATTATTAGAATCTTAAAGTGCTGAGTTAGTCCCTTATTCGAGATCATAGCAATCATTTTTTGTTTATTACTAAGTTATCTATGATAGGTTAATATTTGTAATATTACCTCGACTAATCAGTTTACTCTTTCTATATTTCTAATACCACTGTTTGAGTAAATAAATACATGTTTGTCTGAAGTTTTAATCTCTATTTCTCCTATCCAAGCAAACAGAAAAAAGGAACAGCTGGTTTTGCAACTTGAAAAGCAGTATCCTGGTGATATCTGCGTCATGGCAGCATTCATGTTTAACTATCTCAAGTTGAGTCCTGGTCAAGCTCTGTATTTAGGTGCGAATGAGCCTCATGCAAACATCTACGGTGAGCGTGTAGAGTGTATGACAACATCCGACAAAGTTGTTTGTGCAGTAAAGCCTGAGATTGCATACAAATCAAGTCTATGCTCAATGCTCACATACAAACAGGTAATAACATGACATTGCATTTCTTGATTTGTGTTTTGAAGTCTTCTTTGATCTGTCCATTCTCAAATGCGAATTCGGGTTTCTGTTGCAGGGCCTCTGCCCAGCTTGCTTGAAGGACTATTTGTATAAAAATGTTTCAGTTTGAGTTTGGGCGTTGAGTATATTTAATTTCGCCGGCCAATGTTGGCCGGTAATTTTTTTTTATTACTTCCTAGGGAGCTTCCGATATCGGAAGCCCATAGCCTGTAGAGGTTACGATGTCGGAAACGAAGAACCAGCCACGGCGGTTTAAACCGCCGTAAATAGGCCTTTTATGCACTAGTGTGGGCGTCAATGTGATGTAAGATTGAAAACTTTTATGGGAAAATTTCAATTAAGGGCGTGGTACAAATGTAATTATTATAAAGGGCGTGAAACTTGTATATTTATTGTTAAGGGCGTTATGATGTTTTTATTCTTTATTTTATTAAGAAAAGTCATTATACCCCCTCTCCTCCCTAAAAAATCTTAGATTTCTAATTAAAATGTTTTAATCTCTTGAGCTTATTTATAGATCAGTTTAGTACAATTTAGTTCAATTCAGTTCAGCAAAAATAAAATTTAGTTTAATTCAGTCATGCTGATTTTTGTTAGTACTTTGTTTTACAATTTAGTTCAGAAAAAATAAAATTTGATGAGATTTAGTTTAATTTAGTCATGCTGATTTTTTTCAATGCATTATTTTTTAATTTAGTTCAGTTCAGTTGAATTCCTTACTCAAAACATGATCAAAGGAATACAACTAAACTGAACTAAATTGAACTAAAGTGAAAAATAATGTACTGAAAAAAATCAACACGACTAAATCAAACTAAATTTCATCAAATTTTATTTTTATTGAACTAAATTGAACTAAATTGTACTAAACTGATCTACAAATAAGCTCAAGAGAACAAAACATTTTAATTAAAAATCTGAATTTTTTTAGGGATGAGAGGGGTATAAATGACTTTTCTAAATAAAATAAAGAATAAAAAACATCATAACGCCCTTAACAATAAATATACAAGTTTCACGCCCTTTATAATAATTTACATTTGTACCACGCCCTTATTAGAAATTTTCCCAACTTTTATTTTGAAATTTGGTTCTCCAATGCAACCATCACTTGTCATAAAAATATCATTGAATTAAATATTGTATTTATTTTTCAAATTCAAATATGGAATGATTAAATGATTTAATTAGTAAAAAAGTTTAAATATGTTAAGTTGGCAAATTGATGCCTTCAAAATGAGCATCAATGTATAGACCCCTTAATTGATGTCTTCAATCCATGTCATGAGACACATAATATTGACCCTTTAATTGATACTTGGATTGGAGAAGATTTTTAGAATTTTAGAGTATCAATCTTACGTGCCCATCAATATTTTTGATTGAGAGGTTTGCATTGGAGATGCTCTTAGTACTGGTTTTTTTCCTAACTTTATAGAATTTTCCAAATTTTCTGTTTGTTTAGATAAAATATTTTGTGTAGAATTGATTTTTGAATATTTTGGGTACTTGAATTCTATCGTTTCAATTATTTTGCCATAGCAAAGTTTTTCAACACTAATTTTATAATTTTTTACAAAACTCGCAGGTCAACTCTGGATCAAATTCAGGTTATAAGAATAACGGGTCAGATATATAAACATTTTCCGCCTCGTTCGGACTCTGAAACGAAACCTTCTCTTCGCTGTCAAAACTCTCTCGCACAGCCGATTACCAAATTAAATCTCATCAGGCCCCTGATGATATGGGCCCAAGGCCTTGTGCTCGACCCAGCGCAACGGGTTTCGGATAAAGAAACTTCACCAGAAGTTTCGTGCAAACATCGTACGTGGGCACGCTCGTACCTAGAGAAAGGAGCCCACTCACGTGATCTCGCTGCCTAAACGTACGGTTTAATAACTAACCATTCATATAAATACCTACCTCAAAACAGTGGGCAAGATATGTGACTTTTACTTCTCTAATCTCAGTTGAGAGCCTATTTCTTACGTTTACCCTTTTCGTGGCTCCCATTTCATGAATTGTTCATGTGGGTTAGCTTGTTTTTTTTTGGATGAATTTTTTTTCTATTATGCTGAATAATTAGAAAATTTGGGGACAATTAGTAGAAAAAGATAAGATCTTTCTTGTGTATTTGGGGCTTGTTAGTTATTGGTACGTGGATCGGTGAGTTACTGTTTTAACATTGGTTTTGGGATGATTTTGTGTTTTTGACTTTTGGGGAAAATATTAGTTCTTGATTATGTTTTTTTTTAGCAATTTCTCCATGCAGGTCCATCTTTCTCATGCAGGTCTGTATTTTTACCATAATGCCCCTGATGGAACCCTATGATTTCAAGCCCATTTTTTGTCTTAACAATATTAGGGGTACTATGGTAAAAATACGGACCTGCAAGAGAAAAATGGACCTGCATGGAGCAACCCCTTTTTTTCCGTTCCAGTGTACAGTTGGACATGGTGAGTAGTTCTTGTTACCCTTATACATCATTTTACCTTGCACATGTGTACATGAGTCTTTCACTTTTTAACTTCTATACGTGCACACGTGCACATTGCATACACATTATTTGTATTATCAATGTTTTTGTTTTATTGGCACACTACTATTTATTTTAGTTTTTGTTGCAAGTTTGAACATAAATTTTAAGTAGTATATGAGTAGTAATATTCATGTATGATTTAGTTTTAGATTCTCCTTAACACATATTTTCTAAAATTTAGTTTTACTTAATAAATGTAACTAAAATTATTGATCATCAAATTTGGCATCAAATATTATTTTTGGTCAACGAATAAAATAAAACCAGATGGAATAGTTTATAAGGAGAGTGTGTGATATCTCAAATTTATAAGGGGTGAACATTTTCTAAAGCAATTACATAAAAATATTCATCCTCAACATTTTTACACAAACAATCCTACTTTCTTAGCGAAAAATAACTAAATATAAACAATCCTCATAGTTTGTGTGCAAGATTGAAAAAGACAATCATTTCATAGTTTTGATTGCATTCAATTCCTACGATCGTATGAGCAATTAATTGATGATTTAATTAATTTAGTTGCCCCAACTACTCTTTTTTCATGCAGCTTTTGTGCCGTGTGCGAGTTTCTATACACAGTAGTGACTTGATTTTAGCTTGGGAAAAGACCTGTAAAGTATTACCCAAATCAAGAAACATCATAGTCTTCTGAGCATGGTTTTAATGAATGTAACCACAAAGACAGTCTTCCCAATTCATCACTTTTAGAGAGCAGAAAATTTGTGCTTCCTGGAAAACCTTCTGAAGAAATGGAGCCTGCTAAGGAAATGATGTCTGGTGTTGAGAGTGCAATGCAGCTGCTGAGGAAGGAGATGAACAACTTTCTGGAGCTCTGCCTGAATGCCGAAGTCCAGCCAAAACTGGTTCAGGAAAGTTCGGAAACAGATGGAATCAGGGAAAACACGATTCCTTCGAAAGAGAAGGAGTTGGAGGAAAGGGAGAGCAAGGTCGCTGCAATGGAAAGCATCCTGGTGGAGATGCAAAATGTGCTCGATGCGAGAGAGAAGGATCTTGATTCAAGAGAGAGTGTTTTGGTGATGAAGGAAAGCAAAACTCATGCTGAAATGGAAGAGATCATGAGGGGGGAGTATGAGGTCCATTTGAGAGAGAAGGGCCTTGAAGAGAAGAATGATGGGAAGATTATGAGGGTCAATGTAAGGATTGAGAGCCCTGGAGATCAACCAGATTGTGCCATTCGAACCGATTCTGCCGAAAAAAAGAAGGTGATCCAGAGGAAGAGAAGCAGGAAGGTCTTGGAAATGGGAGAAAGCAGCACTGTACCTCAAGCTTCAGGTATGCTACAAATTTACCTTGTTTTCACCATTTCTTGTGATAGTCCAAAGCTTATTCATGTACATCTATATTTGAGTAAAGATAGGTACTTTTTGCTTGATATATCAAATATGAGTAAAATGCAGCAAGAACATCAGTTTGCATTAATTGGGAAAACAACAAATTTGCATATGTTAGTGAAACAAAGCCTTGCATTAGGTACATAATAAAGAGGTTTATGTAGAGAATGGACTGATGGAAATCCATTTTGGAACTGTCTTGTTTGAATGCTGAGTTAGGTACTTTGAGCAATGGACGTGTCCGGGATGGTTTGAGCTTCTTGTTGAACATAATGGAGGCAAACGAGAATAAAGACGTTATGGTAAAATGAATCTTAATTTGTTTCAAAGATGAACTGAATTAAACTGCTTGATGTGCTAATATGAACTTATCTGGTGTTCTTTGCTCGAGTGCAGACGGTTCCAGCGTATTTCGTTGGTGCTTATGATTTGAGTGGGAAAGATCAAGTGATTTTGTCAACTGATGAGGGCGATTTTCGCCTTGAGGTGAAGCACTACGATGATCCCAGGCATAACAATTCCCGGTCTCGGCATGTGGTGTTCCGGCATGGTTGGAGGGAGCTTTATTGCAAGAACCGCCTTGGACCCGGAATGCAGTGCCTTTTCAAGGTGAAGGAGCACACAGTGGATGGTGATGCTTCTGTGTTTTCCATGGAAGTTTCTGTGTTCGGTCGCTAAAGTACTGATGTTCATTTGTGTTGGCCTTAATAGTACTTGGTTAGTTTGCTTGTTTAGTTTCTAAGAACTTTGGTCTGTAATGATGCAATGTTAGTATGCTTGTTTAATTCCTAAGACTTGGAACTATGGTCTGTAATGATGCAACTTGGATGTTATTTTTATAAGTATTGGTGAATCAACATTAATATGATGCTTTCTTAAGGCCATCATCACTTTTCTCTGCTAATTATCTCAGTTTGTTGTACTGATTTGTAACTCATGAAGCATTAGCAATGCTTCCAAAATGCTAAGACAGGGAAATGCATTAATCAAAATTCAAAAGTCTGATGTGAACAGATTATAACACTGCCACATTACAATAGTTTCATTCATGAACCAAATCAAAATAGGTAGTAGAACGATGCACAATCGCTTCACGGTACGAGTACCAAAAAACATCGCAAATTCGATATGAAGGCGCAAATCATCGTCACAGCACAAGATGATCCAATCACCATCCTCATCTGGATACTTTACAGTATACTTATCAGCTTCCAGTATGAACCTTTTATTTAATTCTGTATGCAGTTGTTAAATCCCTGAGTTGCTGCACAGACGAAACTTAGCAGTATCATTCTCTCTATAAGTTGCTTTCACAATAACAATGTAGCTTTCATCACAAATACTTTTATCCTTTTCATCACAAACGGCTCTCTCTCTTGCGTGATAGCAACACTAAATTTCATTCAAAAACGATCCCAAATTGAAATTGTTCATAATATGAATCCTTGAAACTTGATAATTATTAGAGAAATGTGCTCGTGTACCCCTAAGTTCTTTGTTAAATACTCATGTACACCGGCCTGCGTTCTTAAAATGTGATCTTGTACCCCTTGACCGACTCTGACTTCGTAAATCGTACCTAGGTGGTCATCAAAATGTGCCATTTTAACTTTTATGTGACCTGAAAATAAACATATAAATGCCGATTTTAAATTTTGCGGACCTACACTAAGATTATAGGAGGCGCTCCATGAAATAACACTTCAAAATTAATGATTTTAAAACAACAATTCAAAATTAAATTCAAGACTCAGATGAGAATTATTACGAACAGGGGTTTTGTAAATTTAGAAAATTATAAAGTCTCCAATCACATCATGATTTTATAAAATAAAAACCCCAAAGTTATCACTATTTTAGCTAGTTTACCGTTGGATCTTCTTATTCTCTCTTTAAGTAAGGCAATCGGCAATCGCCCAACGCATGAATCCCTCTTCCAGAAATCATCCTATCCTCAAACTCTTACAGAAATGCAAAACCTTAACTCCCTTGAAGCAAATTCACGGCCAGATGATCACCACCGCCTTGATCCTGCACACCTACCCTCTAAGCCGAATCCTCCTGGTTTCATCAAGCGACGCCACCATTTCTCACGCTCAGAAAATCTTCAACCGCGCGAAAAATCCCACCATTTTCCTCTACAATACCCTCATCTCGCGCCTTGCCGCAGAGGGTCGACTGCAGGATGCGCTTTCGCTCTACGCGCGAGCGATATCTTGTGATGATGGTCATCTTGTTCGACCCAACAGCTACACCTTCCCTTCCATGTTCAAGGCTTGTGGGGCCCGGTGCTGCGGCAAAGCGCTTCACGCCCACGTGCTGAAATTCCTCGAGCCACCCTTTGATCAGTATGTTCAGGCTTCGTTGCTGAACTTTTATGCAAGCTGCGATAAGATACGGGTTGCGAGATGGGTTTTTGATCAGATTAGCTCGCCTGATTTGGCTGTGTGGAACTCCATCTTGTCGGCTTATTCGCGTAATTCTGATCATGATGAGTTGCTAAGGTTATTTAAGAGAATGCAAGAGTCTGGTGTTCGGCCAAATGAGGTTACACTGGTGGCTTTGATTAGTGCCTGTGCTGATCTTGGAGCACTTAGTCAAGGATTTTGGCTCCATGGCTACTTGATGAAGAGTGGACTGAGGCTGAATGCATTTCTCGGCTCTGCGCTGATCACCCTGTATTCAAATTGTGGGCGTATCGAGTTTGCTCGCCAGTTGTTTGACGAATTGCCCGAAAGAGACACATTTTGTTACAATGCTATGATCAGAGGGCTAGCAGTTTACGGTTGTGGGCACGAAGCCCTTGATCTGTTCGAGGAAATGAAACTGCGAGGTTTGGTCCCGGATGGGGTGACACTCTTAGCTGTAATGTGCGCTTGCTCGCATATCGGGCTGGTGAGCCGAGGCTGTGAATATTTCCACTCTTTGAAGAGGGAGTATGGTGTTAAGCCTGAGCTAGAGCATTATGGCTGCTTAGTGGATATCTTGGGTAGAGCAGGGCGGGTTAGGGAGGCTGAGGAAACGGTTAGGTCCATGCCTATGACACCTAATGCAGCTCTGTGGAGGTCTCTGCTTGGGGCAGCTAGGGTTCATGGTGACTTGGAGGTAGGTGAAGTTGCTTTGAAGCATTTGATTGAACTAGAGCCGGAAACTAGCGGCCATTATGTTCTGCTATCGAATATTTATGCCGGCTTGAACAAATATAATGATGTCGGGTATCTGAGGGACTTGATGAAGGATCGTGGTGTGTTAAAGACGCCTGGATTGAGTGTTGTTGAGATTGGTGGGGAAATGCATGAGTTCTGTAGTGGTGACAGAGCACATCCGAAGGTGAAAGAGATATATTTGAAGCTAGAGGACATGAATAACAGGCTGCTGGAGCATGGTCACAAGCCAAGAACTGGGCAGGTGCTGTTTGACATTGAAGATGAGGAGAAAGAGGACCATCTGACGTATCATAGTGAGAGGTTGGCCATAGCGTTTGCTCTCATGGAATCTCCTCCCAAGTCTCCTATCAGAGTAATGAAAAATCTACGAGTTTGTGCCGATTGTCATGATATTACCAAGCTCCTCTCGAGAATCTATAATAGAGAGATCATAGTACGGGACAGAACTCGATTTCATCATTTCAGGGATGGGATTTGTTCATGTCTGGATTATTGGTAACATTGTTCGTTTATTCTACACCTATATGTGCTTAGTTATTTATTTTTGGAGAAGGGGCTATTTGGTTTGTCAACAAGAGCAATGTTAGACTTTCATTTCTGCTCTGAAAGCATTCATCACTTAAAGCCTGATGTGTGGACTCCTGGTGTTAATGGTTAAAGAACTTCAAATCTGGGTTTCCTATTGCAGTGGTATTTACTGAGCCTTCTCAGTTCTCAACATTGTAAAGGTCGGAAAAGTGTATATATCTTTACATAAATGTTAGTTGAAACAGCACAAACAGAGCAGAAGTTAGATATGGTAAGCCTGAGAACTACAACTCTGCCAAGAAAATAACCACAAGTCCACAACAAAACATATCAAAGTTGAGGGGGGGAAATCAGGCTTTGCTTTCATAAGCGGAATAATATAGGGGTAGGGTAACACATTGAAAAACATACTATATTCACGATTTTTTTAAAAATAGTCAGGAGCCTTTTTGGGGGAATAGAAGAATAACAGAACAAACACAAACTGATATGGATGCTGGCGTATACTTACATGCTAATAAACAGTCACATGGCATAACATGCTACTGCAAAGGAAATCATTATAAACATCAACAAAAGTTATGTAAACCATCAATAACCAAGGCCAAAAGCTCCACATCCAAATCTCAATAATCCAGGCCAAATTTCTTAAGTTTCTAAAAAAGCAATAAAGCGGGTGTTGTGAGACCAGGAGGTGATAATGCATTAAGAGTTCACTAGAGCTACATTTCAACTTTCAACTTCTAACAAGTAACGAATCACACCACTCTACTTGGCAAGCATCATCCTCACAAACTCCTCATAGTTGACTTGACCATCGCCATCCACATCAGCTTCCTTGATCATCTCATCAACCTCTTCATCAGTCAGCTTCTCCCCAAGGTTGGTCATCACGTGGCGAAGCTGCAACAAATTTTACACAAGAAAGATGTTATCCACAGAGAAATTAAAGTCAAGAAAGTATATATCCACAGAGATGTACACTACTAAGTACCTCAGCAGCGGAAATGAAGCCATTCTGATCCTTATCAAACACCTTGAATGCTTCCTTAAGTTCCTCCTCAGAATCAGTATCCTTCAAGGACAAAACAATAGCAGATGTTACTACAAAATTACACTGTTAAGTGAACACATAGAAATGCAGCACAGAGAGTTTGCAGGCTTCATAAGGGACAATTAGCAACTCAATAATTCAACAGACAAATGTGTGAGCTGGTTGGGAAACATATAGTTCTTTGACAACCAGAAGCAAACCATTCCCTAACATAAATGATCTGGCTATTATAAATCAGCTAATTATCTAAACATAATATTAATTCTTTCAAACAACAAACAGCAATGAATATATTCCGTTAACTTTAAATGAGTTGGTGATGATTTTTTAATGTGGGGAATAGTGATTAAACAGGATGGCCATAAACAGCTAAACACCAAGATGTTCAAATAAAATCAAAAGCCATGCAAGACAGTCTCACCAACCTTCATTTTGCGAGCCATCAGATTCAGGAACTCGGGGAAGTCAATGGTTCCATTCTGATCAGCATCAACCTCATTGATCATATCCTGGAGTTCAGCTTCAGTTGGGTTCTGTCCAAGAGACCTCATCACTGTTCCCAGCTCCTTTGTGGTGATGCAACCTTAATTTGAAGGCAGTAACTGGATTTAGTATAATATACTGAAGCACTACCTATGAAATGAGATTAAATCTCTCCTCTCCCAAACAATATAACTAGACATAGACATTTAACAGGACAGAAATATAACCAATGTCTACATGGATCACCAGTTAATTCACATAATAAATATCAAACCTTTTCCTGTTAAATTTTCATTAGTTGCTCCCTCTTTCCGGCTTGTAATATTAAGACATACTAGATCATATAAGAGCATTAGTAATTTCATAATTCTCCAATCATTTCCAGATAGGCTTACCCTACTTCTAGCAGTGTTAGAACAATTTTAAAAAAGAAGATCACATCACCAATACTTTCATTCTAATCTCATACACACAAATACTGTACTATATAATCAAAAATGTCAACACCATTTTGAGCCAAACGAAGAACATATTTCTGCAATTAGATCACAGCAACCCTAAATACATCCCGCAAAACTTGCATTTACTATAATAAGAACCGATTTCCAGCGCAAATTCCACACAACATAACAAAGCTTCAGAAATCAACACAAAACAGCGGATCGCCTAATTGATTCGAAATTCTAGGCAAAAGAAAAAGGAACGGAGCAGATCGAGCAGCGATTATCACAAAATCAGCATCGCAAAGTCAAAGCTACGAGCTATATCATATACAAAATGAAGCAGAAAGGGAAGGGAAGTTTATACCATCGCCGTCCTTGTCGAAGAGGCTGAAGGCCTCCTTGAACTCAGAGATCTGCTCCTCGGTCAACTGCTCAGCCATTTTTCGTCTCTTGAAACGCGAAACCCTAGCAAAAAATCGCTCTGTGCTCACTGTGTGTGACTGCGTGTTTTGTGATCTCCGCTTTAATCGAGGCTCTGTCCTTATTATATAATGGGGGCGGTGGAAAGTATACCGCGTCTAGTGGGGTCCGGCGTCTTTTGACTTGGTCAAAAACTGTTGGATATTTTCACTTTACTTACCATTTTACGTTGATATCAAATTTGTTGAATAGTAGTAGTAATAAAAATCTGAAGGTTGATCCCGTGATTTCTTGAATAGTATAGATCTGGAAAATTGAATAGCAATTCTTACGTGACATCCGCAACCCAAATCCTCCTCACCTCAGTAGTCAATGACAAATATTTTATGGTTGAATTCAATTAGTGTTGTTCCAGCTTTTTAGTTAAATTTAATTTTGTACAGTTCAAATAAATTTATTTAATTTTACTTTAGTTCAGTTCTGCTAATTATATTTTTTGAAAATTTTGTAATTCTTGAGTCATAATATTTATGCTAACATTGTGCACATGAGTCTATGACTAACAATGCTTGAATTTTATTCTTGAGTCAGTCAGCTTTCAGATTCGCAACACTTATGATACAACAAATCCTTTTTGCTCGACATAGGAAACTATCAGAATGAATTACACGATTCCGGTGATAATGACCACCTGAGTGGGAATGTTAACTTTTTATGAAATATAAATTGATTATGAAATATAAATTGATGATAGTTGTAATATAGCTTTAGATGGTTGTGAAATGCCGAAAAAAGTATAACCGCTCAGTAAAGTTTGAAGAAATCTAGAGAGGAGATTTGAAAGATAACTTAGAAGATAGGCATTTTATAGGTGAATATCCAAGTGACTTTGCACCAAATTAATGCAATGTTGCTTTAAAATATCATTCAAATGAGCCTTGCAGCATAGAAGAGTTGCAAATAGAATAATATACTGTTTGCAAATAGAAGAGTTGACTACACATAAAAAGGGAGTTGAACTAGGCTAACTAGACTAAAACACTTTATGCTTCACTCTATCACATTCTATCACGTTGGGGCTTTTTTATGAAATATAAAATGCTATGAAATATAGCTTTAGGTGATTGTGAAATGTAGAAGATACTCTCTGCTACATTATGCAGTAAGTTTAAATGAAAATTGCAGTATATTTTGTCCGTTATCATCGCAGATTCCTGGTTTTGCTAGTTCTCATTAGCATAAGCATAAGCATAACTGTGTAGTTGTTCCAGATGGTCATCAATTCAGAGGTTTAGGTTGTTCGCAGATTCCTAGTTTAATCATCAAAAATGGTTTCAGTAGTTACCTTTGCTTCAGCTGTTATTTCGACTCTTGTAACTTGCAGTGTAGTAAAGCACTTGTCAGTTCTTTAACTTGCAAACATTTCCACAATAACCAATTTGCTTAAAACATAATGTGTAGTACATTATAACATGCCTGCATTTTTTATCCATATCCTCAACAAACAGGAAAATCTTGCGGTGCCGGTACTTGTAAATAAAGGTAACACCGCGCTTTCAAGACTGACCATTTGGTCCTCATTGTGGTGGTACTATTTAAACCTCATACCAAATTTTACAAGAGAGAAGGCCTTTTGATGATTCTCCATGCATGTAATTAAACCCCCATCAGGTCCTCCTTTCCTCCAATGCCACCAGCGAGTTCATACAATAGATATTTTTCTTATTTCCATCAACGAGTTCATACATCTTTCATGACAAAACAGAACGCATCCTGATCTGAGCAGATTTTTCTATGACCTCTTTAAAATCTCAAGTCAATTTGAAAGAGAAACTCCTTTTTAAACATCACCTTTAAACAAGTAGAGTTCAAATTCTATGATCCACAGACTGACCATATCACCTTTAAACTGAAAATGTAATTGTTAATTTCCAGAAACCGGTGGAGAACAGCGCACCTATAAATCAAGTTCAGTGAGAAAAGTGACTGCAACAACTTGTCTTGGCGGAAACTCGTGTAATCCAGCTCAGTACATACAGTCATCAGCTCATACAAGACTAGATGAACTTTCATGATTAGAAACTGGAAGCCCTGACTAGTTCCACAGACATTAACAAATGACACATCCAGAAGCATCTAATTCTATGTCAACCAAATTCAACATCAAAGGCAGAAAGAAAAATAGAATTGATGCCACAAGTGAGTCTAAGAGACAGTCTCCACCGAAGCCTGACAAATTGTGTGACAACGAGTAAACAAAAAAAGTACTTCAAACAAGTTTCAGGGAACATGTCTATAACAATCAAAATCACGATGCACGAAAATTGGAGATTTGTGCGATTAAGAAAGGTTGAAAACTATCTCAAATTCAGATATCGTTGATGGGGATAAACAGTAGCATTTCATCATCACTCTCATCCTCCTCTTTGGATATTATCTCACTTCCCTCCCATAGAAAATGAAGGACCAGCAGTCTCTGCTTCAGTCTAATAATATAGTTCTTCAAATTTTTAATCCACTACAGCTACTGTTCATCTAAGGCCTATCATGAACGTGTTTGCTGGGAATTCTTGAAGACAATTTTGATGAAAATGGAATTTCCAAATAAATGGATCAAGTTGTTCATGCAATGCAATGTTGTGGATTATTGTGACACAATGTTATCGAGTGGTTTTCATATTGGTAACCAATTTCTTGCATTTCTACAACTCAACAGAAATCATCCAATTTCTTGCATATATATAACTAGCAAGTTAGCAACTCTGCAAATGTGATAAAAACAAAACATCTACAAATTATCTCTTCCAAGAGTTCAAAACCAACATTCACCTTGTAACAACTGCCAATAGAAGGATAACAATAACATACGATTTGAACTGAATTTAAGGCTACAAAAATGAAATAACAAAATCATCAAACAAATGGTCTTAATATGCAGGAATTCAAATTATTATTCACTACACAATCAACTAAAAAATGGATTGATGATGATCAGCCACGAAAGAAACACACCTGGTTACTCTCAAGGAACTTAAGAATGTCGGCCATAATATCTTCAAACTCTGCTAAACTTTCCTCATCTTCATCTTCAATCGCTGCATTAACCAGCTGCTCGGGCAATTTAAGAAACAGCCTAAGCAAATGCTCTGCTCCATATATTTCACAAGGCTCTAACCCATTATGTGCCATGTCTTTTTTATACTGTTGACGCTCGCTATCATAAAGCAACTCCAGAGGACAAGCCATGTCGAAGTAAGCACACAGCTGATTTATAATCACTGCGACAGTGTCAGACATCTCTTCTTTCTCCACCTTGTGTTCTCGGTACTTGCTCAAGACTAGATTAACGTTAGGATCCCTGGGAAGTTCCAAAAGTTTACCCAACTTTGCTATGCTTTCATGATCATCAATCAACTGCTTCATCAATGAAGGCGGGATTTTGATCTTCATATTCACGGCCATCTTTTCGGATGAAATGTCAATCTTCATCGGTGTCGGCATCTCTTCCTCTTCAACTTTTTGCTTCTTCCCGGTTTTCGGTTTGCTCTTTTGTATCGCCTTTTTCTGCTTCTCTTTCTCCATAGCCATCTGGATCTTATCCTGCATATTCATGTCATCCTTGATTTTTTGATTCTCTTCATTGTTTTTGACCAACTTATCAACAGACAACCATTCATCGAAAGACTTTGACCAGTTACAATAATGAACCTCTGCAGATCTAGAATGATTATTGATCTTTAGTATCTTTGCTTCGTATAACCGATGTTGGTACCAGGCGAGAACAAGTTCATCCACCTGAAAAGCTCCGCCTTCACTACTACAGGACTTGACATTGACCTCTTCGTCAGCACCGCCCTCCATCACGTCCTTGACCTTTTGGTTTTTAGGGTTTCCTTTCCGTTTTACAGTCCTAAACGTTTGAGAGTTGGGACGAATAGTCAATACTCATGTTTCTAAATTAAGTCCTTTACGCTATACAGACTACAGTATGATGAAAACTATAAAAAGTTAAAGGCCCTGTTTACCAGAGCTTATCTGTAGATCAGTTCAATTCAGTTCAGTTCAGTTCAGTTCAGTGAAAATGTAATTGATGAAATTCAGGTTAATTCAGTTATGCTGATTCCATTTTTCAATACATCATTTTTACTTCAATTCAGTTTAATTCAGTTCAGTTCAGTTTAGTTCAGTTCAGTTCAGTACGTGGTGGAAATAAGCTCTAATAAACAGGGCCAAAAACTAGTCCAACATAACTACTCCATATGTATTCTAAACTATTTTGATTATAATATGGAAAATTCTACAGTCCCGTGACTGAAGGTTCAGTCAAACAATTTACCATCGTTGGATTAACTTTTAAAGGTAAAGATAACTTTAAATTCAAATTCAAAATTTTCTAAAAATAGATTAGGTTGTTTTATGTGGTATTCTTACGTGACTGAACTTTCAGTCAAAAAAGAAAAACTGGACTGTAGTCTCTTCCAAATATAATATTGCCTAAGGAGGAGGAAACGTCATTATTAATCTTTTAATTCGCACAAAGGCAACATATCATTTAACAATAATAGAAAGGATAAGTCTTGGAATAGACCGTCTATATTCTGATCAAAATATAGACGGGACTGATATGTTAACTATATAGACACGGAGGGACCAATTTGCAATTTCTGAAAAATTAGGATTTTCACGCGCTACAGTAACCCGCGCGTGAACAGTGCCAGTGAATAGTGTCAGACCTTCATGTTTGAACATCCAGGTTCCATGTTATAAAATTTTCATGTTTTCATGTTTCGTGTTAAAACCTTCATGTTACATGTTAAAAACTTCGTGCTTTAACCTCCAGGTTCCATGTTATAAAACCTTCATGTTTCGTGTTAAAATCTTAATGTTTCGTGTTAAAACCTTCATGTTACATGTTAAAAACTTCATGTTTGAACCTCCAGGTTCCATGTTATGAAACATTAGTGTTAAAATCTTAATGTTTCGTTTTAAAACCTTCATGTTACATGTTAAAAACTTCATGTTTTAACCTCCAGGTTCCATGTTATAAAACCTTCATGTTTCGTGTTAAAATCTTAATGTTTCGTGTTAAAACCTTCATGTTACATGTTAAAAACTTCATGTTTTAACCTCCAAGTTCCATGTTATAAAACCTTCATGTTTCGTGTTAAAATCTTAATGTTTCGTGTTAAAACTTTCATGTTACATGTTAAAAACTTCATGTTTTAACCTCCAGGTTCCATGTTATAAAACCTTCATGTTTCGTGTTAAAATCTTAATGTTTCGTGTTAAAACCTTCATGTTACATGTTAAAAACTTCATGTTTTAACCTTCAGGTTCCATGTTATAAAATTGCATAAAGGTCCCTCTGTGTTTTTGTAAAATTGCATAAAGGTCCCTCCGTGTTTTTGTCTAAAATTTTCTAAAATTGCATAAAGGTCCCTCCGTGTTTTTGTCTTATATACTATTTACAACTTAATCATTGGTCTATATTCTGTCAGAATATAGACGGTCTACTCAGAGACCGACTCTAATAGAAAAAGGGACAAAATTTTAACAAATAAATATACATGATAAAACTGGACAAAATATCAAATTTTAATTTTGTGTTTTTTTTACTATATTTGTTAAATGGCTGAATTCCAATGAATTATAAATGAGTTCAAAATTATATTTTAAACTTCACATAAAAGTTTGATTTTCTAATCAAATTGAATGTTTAATGGTAACTGTAGTACAGATATCATCATAATTTATATAATTACTAATATTAATATCACATAAAATTTCGACTTTCTAATCAAATTGAATGTTTAATTAATCCATACGGTATACCTGTCGTAATGATATCATTATTGTAATTACTTATATTATGTTTAATTAAGTATGTTTAAAGAGAGAAGATTTAATAAACCTTCTTTATTTTAATAAAATATAGATCGATGGCTAAAATTGGTAAAATATATGCACCACTCAAATCTAAAACTAGTAGTATAATTACTCATACAAAATAAATTAAACATAAGTAAAACAAATAAATTTGTATGCTAAAAAAACACTTCATGAAGTTAAAAGTGTGATCTTTTACCTGATCTATTTTTGGTAAAGAATGTAAGTGGAATAAACACTATCATGTTCCTTAAAGACTAAATAGTACTAATTGATTTTTACTTTGGTCCATTTAAGAATTTTTGGCCCAACTTTGAAAACTATAATTTTCTAGTCTTTACATTATAAACATAAGGATTTTTGGCCCAATTAACTTAACTGTGTGGTCAACCCCAAGTGTCAAGGATCCATTAAATACTAGGTTTCTCCATGCACGTACGTTTTTCTTATGCAGGTCCGCATTTTTACCAAAATGCCCCCAAATGTAAGACATTTTTAGCGTTACTTATATTGAGGGCATTCTTGTAAAATTTTGGACTTGCATAAGAAAAACGTATCTGCATGGAGCAACCCCCAAATTAAATATTATAACCAACTAGGAATTTTCTTGTGGGTGTTTAAGGGCAGACTATCTACTATAGATAGGCTCCATGGATTAGGTATACTGACAAACCAGAGGGATTGTTGCATATTCTGTGGATATTAGGGAGAAACACCCCAACATTTGTTTTTTGAATGTGATTACACTTTGAAATTGTAGTCCTTATTGAATCATAGGTTGGGAAGCAGATTCAGAGGATTTCTGAGGCAAATGCATATGGTGATCAAAAGGAGAAGAGAGTTTTTACAAGGCTGTCAGCTTGTTCTACAATGTTTGGCAGGAGCGAAATAGAAGGATATTTCAGATCAAAACAATGCTACATGAAAGCTTAATCTGAGGCGGAACCAAGATTTCAAGAGCAGTGGGTCATTTTACTACTAAATTTTTTTTTCACTTCATTGCATAAAAAATAACTTAAAATGTAACAATTTAAATACAAATACAACAAATAAAAAGATGTATCTTAAAGAAAATGTTATTTAATTCAATTACCTACCCTTGAAGTACTTCAAAAAACACACTAATTATGTGTGTTTTCACAAAGTGTCGGGGCAAAATAATAAATTTATAAATTTGATACCTAAAAAATATAAAAAATAATAATTTTTGGGTGGCAATTGACACCTTTGCCATAAGGCTGCGTCCGCCTATGAGCTTAGTATCTAGTATTCTGGCAGATTATGATTAAATAGTTATTTGTTATAAGCTTAGAGCAAGTCCAAGAGATACTACATTTTGTAGTTTTTGTAGTAAATTGGAGATTTTATCCAATTTTTGAGCTCCAAGAAATACTACAAATGGTACTACAAAATGTAGAATTGGTTTAGTAAGAGAAACTCATACTCCATATGTGTAGAGAGAGAAACAAAATTTGGAGGATTGAAAATTGAATGTTAATCACATTCATTATGGCATTATTTACTTTTTTAAACTCAAACTCCACTCTCCTCTCATCTTCAATGCAAAACATTAAAAGTCACAAAACCATGTATTGTTTAAAATGAAATTAAAAATGTTGCTAATATTAATGATAATAAATGCAAGAACTACAAAATGTAGTAACTCTTGGAGATGACCAAAAATATTTTGGAGATTATTATGTAGTATATGTTGGACTTGCTCTTAGTAAACAAATTTTTTGTAAAGAAACTTTTTTGGTTGGTAATACAAAAAAATTTCCATAAAAAAAAACTACATGAAAATCACCTTGAAACTCTTAATTAGTTTTTTCCTACATAGTATTTGTGATAATACATTTATTCTCTTTCAAGAAAAACTTATCTATCATAACTTGAAACAAATAAAACTTTCTATAAACCTTATATCTATTTATATTATATTCCTCTATCTACTTTCTATAGACCTTATATTTATCTACTATTTATATTATTTTCCTTTATCTAGTAATTTTTTTTCTATCACTTCTCTGATTTACCTAACTCTACATCCTCTTCACAAATCACAACTTAAGGTTTATCCACCCCCTTTGGCCAATATCAAATTAGCTTTAGAATATTGGGTATATATTCTATTATTCTTCAACCACATTACCCATTAACACATTTAACCCCAACCAAAGACCGGTTTCCACCCGCTACTCTTTTACTGGCTAGCTAAGAACCTAGGTGGAATAATTTATCTAGTTCCGAAAAAAAAAAAAACAAATTCAGTCACAACACAAAAATGGTGCGAAATGGGCAAACTTGCCATTCAGAAAGATTTCAATTCATCACCATAGCACCACAAGTTTTTCACCTAACATTGAAAGTTCGAATACGCTGACACAAAAGTAACAAACACGGGGGCTTACAGTCTCAAAGACTCATAGTACATCTTCGATCTCTACTGACATTACATGTTCTTCTACTGAAGGGTGCAACAGACAATTGGACCTATCGCAGCTTTATGCCTTCAACAGCATAAGCGGAAGGCCAAGTTGGGTATTGAGGACCGAAAATTTGTTATGCGAAAAATGATTCACAGCCCCAGGTGTATTGGGTCTATGGGCGCACAGGGTACTTGCTCTTTATGGTTGAGGCTACTGCCTTGTACCATGCAGCTGCAGCCATTGCACCGGGATCTGGGACTGATGAAAGAGCTTCAGCAGACACATAGGACGAACGACCAGCCTGCAAAACAACAGCAATCAGAGTTTATTAGATTGTAGAGTAATATACATGCAACCACATAAAAAATAAAGGAGCTTGAAATAGCAATAATCCACACAAGAAATTTATTTTGCTCCCTAATCAAAACCAAACATTATATGGTATTCTAGAGGTTTATCTTTATCAATTCCATCTGTTAACAAAACTTTAATGTAGAAGTCAGTAATTAGACTTACAAACAGATGTAAAAAAATTAGGTTATGCCAGGAATCAAATTCTACATTTGCCCATACAAATCAGAACAGATGTGCTTAGTTGACTACAACATTGCAATTTAACCTGGGCTATTATGATATACTGCTACGGTTACTAAGTTCCAGAAGTCAGGGACTGACAGACATGAACAGAAAGACGAATGCTCTCCTCAAAGACATTTAAGTCTGGAAGACGGATAATAGATATGTTACCTGAGCTTTCATGTGCTGAGTTGACTCAGCTCCAGCCACGGCTGATTCAGCAGAAAGAACAAATGCATCCACCGGATTATCCCCAGCAGCTAACTTCTGCAAGGATATTACAACTTTAAACCACAACAGAGAAAGCCAGAAAGGAATAGCATGGTAGCACTGATTAGTAAATTACCAACCTCCTTAAGCACCGATGAAGCTGGAATAAGTGCATCCAATAATGTCCGATAACCTGCACTAGCTCCTCCATATTTAATGACAGCAGCTATGGCAACTTCCAGAGCACCAGCCCCTGAAACAAAAAAATAAGTCCAGTGAGAAGCTCATTCCTAGGGAATTTAGAAGTCACTTGAATCAGAAAGCATCTCACATTGCAGTGCCGAGAGATTTGACTTGCGGGTTGCTTTCAGATGTGCATATGCTGCCTTGAAGAATATATCATATCTGCAATTAAGAACGATACAAAATTTAATTTTCATTTTTTAGTTTAGCAAGAGCTGCAAGGATTTTATTCATAAAACAATGTTGAAAATGACCATCATCAAATCATGAGAGACAGCATTACATACAATATACCACTTGTTCCTCCCATGACTCTTCTGACAGAAGCTCCAATCTCCTTAACTGTTTCGACAGGGTCATTAAGGGGATAACTGAAATAAAAACCAGCCAAGAAACAAAACAAGTAAAGAAGTCAATGATGATAGTTGAAACTAAAATCAAGTTCATAATAAAGATTTCTGCTCAATAGGAGAGAAACTCTAAGAATGTTTATAAATACTTTCAAAGATCATCTTCTGTTGCTTGAACATAATATTGTGACCTATAGCACCAGATGACCAGTTTCCTATTTTGTTCTCATTGCAACTTATATTGAATAAGGAAAAGTCAAAACAAATAATTTAGTAATCTGAAAGGCCAACTAACAAACTATTTCTTCCAGAAATCAGTATCGAATAAGATGAACTAGGCAACTAGCCCCATGGAAACACACATAATTTTACATTCCTAAAGACTTCGTATCTATACACCAATTGTTTTTCTGTAAATCATAGTATAGTAGAGTTCTGATGCTCTAAAATAATTACCATTCAGCCAAAACCACAAAGTCTAAATCAGTGCATTGGAAAAAATTAAAAACAAAGGGCATGAGAATTTCCACAAAAAGTCTGAAGCCAAACCAAAATAAAATTTCAAAATCTCTTTTGGAAAATGTAGTAGGTAAATGTCATCTAACAATATATTAACATTATCTCACTCTAAAAGTCTAATAAAGGTACAGGGAAGGAAAGGAAGGGAGAGAAGCTATAAGAAACTCACTACTTTTTCATGTCTTCACGTATTGCAGTTGCACCTCTAAGCATCTGTACATATGCCAACAAGACCTCTTAAGAAATCAAGTCCTGGAAATGTGAAACAACACAACTGAAAGAGACTTACAGTAGAACCGCAGTCACCATCACCCACTTTACTGTCCCATTCATTCAAAGTGGCCTTCATATCAATAAGTGCTGCTACAGCTGCTTCAATAGCCATCTCCAAGAGATGCCCCAGAGAATTCAACTGTTCTGGCCGCTTCGATGGCTGACAGGACAAACAGATAAAAGGGCTCAGCAGAATAACAATATTTAAGGGTATTGCGTTGTTCCACTCAGTGTTAATCTTTTCTGTTAATTTCAATTTTGAATTGTAGCCAATTGGAAATTTGGAATTGTACATAAAAATTAAGCGGAATCCTAGTTTTGTCTAAAATAGCTAAAAAACCATTGGTTGAAAATCTAAGAGAATTAGAATCGATTTGTAAAAATCTTAACTTCGTGTTTATGAAAAGTGTAGGAAGTATCCATGCAGATTTCTACAATACAACCTAGACATCCCCCAATATTTCCACATCCACCAAACTGCAACAAATAGAAGGAGGAGAGGGTGCGGGTTGAATTTATTTACTTTATAACTTATTTACCTTATAACTGTAAAATCTTAGAAAGGGAAAGAAACATACCTCATCACTTTTGACTGAAAGTGATGGTGGAAGAGGAACGGGAATCTTGGTTGGAGGATGATGCCCTGCAAATTATACACAAAATGATAAGTGGTCCTGCAAATACCATAGCTGAATAACATACTAACATTAAATGGCCATATGAATGAATATCACCCATTTAAAGATCCAGGATATTATTGCAGTGTGCAGGAAAGGTAAAATTGATATTATATTAAACATCATACCATCTGTACCAACAGGCCAGTAAGGAGCCTTGGTGGGAGCATCCAACCGTTGCAGAATTCCCTCAGTTGATTTCATCACTGAAATTGAGAAACCTGACCCCCCACACCGACGCACATTAAAAAAAACAGTAGAGGCGAAAAAACTAATGAGTACCGACAAAAACACAAACCTGCCATATCAAGGGAAGTCATAAATGAGCCAGTGTACACCCTATCAACAGCTAGTCCATGTTCCAACTGTAACTTCGGCACTGCTTTCCCAGCTGCAATCATCAGTTCCATAGCAGATGTGCCTCCTAATCTGTAATCCAGAGGCAAAAAACTAATTAAAGAAAATACAACTTACAGAACAAAGATAGACTAACTAGATGTTAATATACAAATGGTAATAATTGAATGACAGAGTTCTACACCTAATAAAAACCAATTGCTCTGGCAAGGCAAAGGAGTAATTACATGAATATGATACTTATATTTTAAGAAAAGGTAAGACTTATTAGTTAAAGAGCTGTTTGTCTAAGTGGCATTATCTGGTGCAGTCATTTGGTAAGGAACTGAATCCCATGTGAAGCAGAACACCAGAAGAATCTACGTAAAGAAAGTTTTAAAAAGCTTAAGAAGTCAAAATCAATGAAAATTGAGCACTCAATATTTCTCTGTGCCTTTTTTATTTTTTTTGAAAAAATATTTCTCTGTGCATATTAATATTAAAGTTCACAACTGTATCCATAATGCTTTAATAAGGGTGTGTATTCCAAAACAATATTCTAGTCATCACTGAACCATGCCAAAAACTAGGAGCAAATCAATATAGGTTCAAAGACTTCTAAATTCCTTTTAAAGCTTCAAGCATCCGGTGAGTCAATTAAATGAACATCCATTAGTTAAAGCATTTATGGAAGTTCTGAATTGAATGCTACAGTGAAATCCTGAATTAATATGCTCCCGCATTACACGACACCTACACTCAAAAATGCACAAATTTGCATATACTTATCGTTTCAAAACTTAGAACATACTTCATGTAGTTGAAACTGTGAATGTAGACACAATCTTAGCTGCTAAAAAAACACTTAAGCGCTGAACTGCCCGGGGAGAACACTTAAGCGCTGAACTGCCCGGGGAGAACACTTAAGCGCTGAACTGCCCGGGGAGAACACTTAAGCGCTGAACTTCCCGGGGAGAACAAACACAAACTCGGTAAATGTCACGAATCAACAAATAACTCTTACCCATTGACCATCAGGACAACTCTACTTCCTCGGGTAATAGGACAATAATTTGTCTCCTGCAATACCATTTGCAATACTCATCATACAATAACAAAAAAAAAAGTAGATTATAAAACAAGAAATCTTTGAATTCATGCAGACTAACTCCAGTATAATGTAGTGTTCTTGATACTGTCAACTCAAGAATGCAAATTCAAACAAAAGCACTATATTGAAACCCAAATTTTTTATAAAAAAAAACGTGTGCCATCTCGCTCTAAAAAACATTTATACATAAATGGGAGATGTTAATTGAAAAACATTTTATACATAAATGGGAGATGTTAATTGAAAAACATTTTATACATAAATGGGAGATGTTAATTGAAAAACAATTTATACATAAATGGGAGATTTTAATTGAAAAGTCAGGGATCTCAAGAATTAAACCACGTACAGTTGACAGTATCTGATTTAGAATATGAGTGACTATCACATCCACAGGCTGGATGTCAGCTACAACAGCACCTGGTTCTCCATGCTGAATCAAGCAGAAGACAGATTATTTTTAGCATGATCAAGTATAAAAGATCATTACATCTTGCATCACCAGGGTGCCTTAATTTCTCATAACCGGCAGTATAGTAATTATTCATTGAATGATGGTTATCAATTAGGTACTTATTTCATATTCCATTTTAAATTTGTTAGAACCAATATCCTAGTTACATTCTACTTTCATTAACAGAGGGTATAGATAGGGGGAAAAATGGTGGAAAGATGGGAAAAAGTTTTAACATTTCTTTTTTGCGTGATATGCAGACTTAGGTAAGAGCTCCTCAATGAATGAAAAACAGGTGATCCAATTTTGTTTTGTTTGTAATAATTAACTTACAATTCCAAGTCCAAGCTCCATTTTTCCCGGGCCTAAACGTTCTGATTTAACTTGACCTGGCAGAGAACACAAAGACAATGCAACTCCCATAGTGCCAACGACTTCTGATGCGCGCTGTGCTTCAGCAGCAACCTTAGAGAGAGGTAAACCTGAAGCAGCTGCAGCTCCCGCAACCTTCATAATAAGAGCAAATGAAACCGTTTTAAAAACATAATAATGAGTACATACTCCCGAACGAAGAGCAACTCAAAAAGTCTTTATATCTCTGGTAGCAAGAGGCTGACTAACCTTATGAACGAAAATGGTCCCAGCCAATCCTCTTCTTCCAGCTATTCCTCTAGGAGGAGGCAAAGCACAATCATCGCCAACTATTACCATCTGTAAACAAAAGATGGTTGAAGGTGTGAAAACATCAGTTCCAAATCCAAATCCACTCAGAGGACAATATACAGCCTAACCAGAATTCTTAAACTAGTATACCTCTACTTTGTAGCCTTCACATTTCGCTTGCTCAGCTGCCAAACCAAAGTTCAATCTATCCCCGGTGTAATTCTGTCAAGGCCAATTTAGCAGTTCAATTATTAGCTAACAAGAAATCAGAATACTATTGACATCAAATTCAGACAATATTATAAAAATAAGTCTTTTTCCAAAACAGAAAATTCTGTAGATCTCCTGGTAGACAGCAGATATGATAAAACAAGCTGGAGGGAAAAAAAAACAAGCAGCTTTTTTTAGTGTTTACCTTCACGATCAAAAGGCATCCCATAGAACCAGTAACAGCTCGTATGCCCTAAATAAACAATTAAAATCAAGAAAGTGTTGTAAGAATATCCAGGACAATTAAAGGTATGGTGTCTCAATTTATAGAGAATAGGAACTTATCATACAGCTAAAATTGAGTCAACAGGTGGAGAGGCAAAAATATTCCCACATATAGCTGCTGTCAGCATTCCTTCTCCCACAAATCCTGCATGGGCAGGCTCATGACCACTTCCACCTCCTGTACAATCATGTAATCAGCAATCAGAAATCCTAACTCCAGCCTTTTTGTTTTCTAAGCAGAACTCTTGGGGATTGAAAAGTTATTAGATGATACCAAATAATTTATTTTGAAATTAATTAGATACAACATTTTTTCACTTTACTTTCAAGATTTATTCAAGCATTTCAATAGAAAAAGAACAACTGAATGAAGTCTAAAGCAACCTGATATGACAGCAACTTTATTATATGTTGCTGGTTTAACATCAGCTCTTAGCACCACCTTCACCTGCATTTCCAACATCCATCCATCAGTATTACACATCATGATCGACAAAACCGTAGATCGATCGTAAATTAAATAATCAAAGGACACATCACCTCGGGGAATCCGTCCAGATACTGAAAACCAGGGAACGTTTCAACCAAGCCTTCAATGAACTCCGTAACAACATCTGCAATCACAAGATCCCCAACCAAATAAGTTATCCGTAAATGTACAAGTTGTAGCATCAATTAATTCAATAAAACGCAACAAACAGCATAATTAATACATCAATCGATGCAATCACGAGATCCCCAACCAAATAAGTCATCCATCTGTATATACAAGTTGTAGCATTAATGAATTCAACAAACAGCAAGATTATTACATCAATCGTTGCAATCTACCACCGTACCAGCATTTAAACCACAGATTCAAGTAATCTACAAGCAATTCAGGTAAATCAACAACCGTAGCAGCATTTAAAACACGGATTCAGGCAATCTACCACCGTACCAGCATTTAAACCACAGATTCATGTAATCTACAAGCAATTCAGGTAAATCAACAACCGCAGCAGCATTTAAAACACGGATTCAGGCAATCTACCACCGTACCAGCATTTAAACCACAGATTCAAGTAATCTACAAGCAATTCAGGTAAATCAACAACCGCAGCAGCATTTAAAACACGGATTCAGGCAATCTACAACCGTAGCAACATTTTAAACACGGATTCATGTAATCTACAAATGTAGCAGCACTTTAAACACAAAGAAATGCAATCCAGAAGCAATTCATGCAATCTACAAGTATAATTCCAATTAAACACGCATTAATGCAGGTAGAGAAGTCAACTCAACTCCAGGCACAATTAATCATCAGAAACACAACGAATCATGAAGAAATGACGAGCGGTTACCATTGGGGTCGTTGATGAATTTCTTGGCTTCGTACATGGTTGGGGAAGGGAAGTAAATGCAAAGTGAATTTAGTACTCAATCTGGCTATAGCAAGAAGAAGAGGCTAGTACATTCGCAGTCTCTCGCAACACCATGAACATGAACTGGTAGTAAGGGGAAAGGGCGGTATATATAGAGGGGTTGCGCTCCTGGGAGACTCCGCCCCTTAATTTCTGCAGCTCAATGTATTTTTGGTGAGTGGAGTCAGGGTTTTTATTTGGCGCTGTCTCTTCTGCGAGAAATCCACCTGAAAATATCAAACTTGGGTGGGGCCGCCTTGCTGACGTGGCTTTTGGGTTGGATTGCGCTTCTACATACTACTACTTCTGGCTGGGTTGATTACCATGCTGGACTGCTGGTTCGTTTAACATTTCCATGCTCTCTTTTATCCTTTTCAGTTTCCTTTTTTTTCCTTTTTTAAATGCGGCCTTTTGGAAATTGTAGATAGAATTTTGGAATAAAAACGTTACTTTGATGTATTTAGCATCCCTATGTTAATATTTTAATTGTTTAATATTTTAGTGTTTTCAATTACTATGAAATATAATCATTGATATTAATTGGGTTATCAACTTGTATTTATTTAAGGGGTGGTCTCTGGAGCGACCGTCTACATATGTAGACCAAGCACTAAGTTATAAATAGGGTAATATAATAAAAACAAGGAAGGACCAATTTGCAATTTTTGAAAAGTTAAAAAAATCACGCGCTACAGTAATTTCGCGCGTGTACAGTGTTTGCTACAGTAACTTGCTGCAGTAACATGTGAGGTTTAACCCATAACCTGAAGCTTGCTACAGTAACATGAGGGATTTAATCAAAAACCTGAAGTTTGCTACATAACATGAGGGATTTAACCCAAAACTTGAATTTCGCTACATGAGAGATTTAACCCAAAAGCTGAAGTGTGCTACAGTAACATGAGGAGTTTAACCCAAAACCTGAAGTTTGCTACAGTTAAATGAGGGATTTAACCCAAAACTTGAATTTTGCTACATAAGTGATTTAACCCAAAAGTTGAGCTTTGCTACAGTAACATGAGGGATTTAACCCAAAACCTCAAGTTTATTACAGTCACATGAGAGATTTAACATAAAACCCAAATTTTTAATTTAGAAAATAAAACATCATGTATAACATAAAACATGGGGAATTTAAGCCAAAACCTAGAAAATTTCTATTATCTAATAAACTGAATTTGTAACTCAAAAGGTGATCATTATAATATAAAACATGTGGAATTTAAATCAAAATGTGTCACTTAAAACATTGAGGTTATAACCTAAAATATGAGGAGATTAAAGCAAAACGTGAAAGATAGTTAATCATATAAAAATTGGTAGAGTATCAATCATCTAAAAACCTAAAAGATATATTTTATAAATTAAACCATGATCAATTTAAAACAAAATCTGAATTATTTTACAAAAAAGAAAAAAAAAATTGGAATCAGTACTGTAGCAGTACTGTTCACATGTTACTGTTGACATGTACTGTTCACGCGCGAAATTACTGTAGCGCGTGAACTTTCTAAAATTTTAAAAATTGCAAATTAGTCCCTCCTTGTTTTTGAAATATTAGACTATTTACAATTTAACCCGGTCTACATATGTATACGGTCGCTTCCAAGACTTTGCCTTTATTTAATCTTTATTATTAGCACATTAACTTCATCAAAGGAAAGAATTTAAAAAGGAAAAAAGATAAATAGTCGGTAAAAATCGGAGAATTATTTATGACAACCGTATTCCCTTTGTGAAGTAATAATTTTATATTATTCAGCAATCATATAAATTTAATTAGTTGATAATAAAGTAGAAATTAATCAATGGTGATAATTTACTATGAAATAAAGTCATTATTGATCAAGAGATGGATATTTTAACTTTTAAGAGGTTATTTTACTTATGATGATTTCCACTAATCAAATGGATAAATTTATATGCTTATAAAAATAATAATATATTTAAAATATTTGGAACGTAGTGAATAGGATATAATATTTCATCAGGAAAAAGGATAATAAATATTAAGGGAGTTTCATTTTTTTTTGATAGAAAATCATTTTTTGAAAAACATGAAAAAGAAAAGTTTTTTCTTTGAAAAGTGAAAAAGAAAAGTTATTAATTAAGTAAATAAAGAGTGGTTTTAGATAGAATTTTTAGAATAAACGCATGTGATGAAATTATTTATTTTTTGAAAATATGTGATAAAATTATTTAGAATCCCTATGTTATAATTTCATTAATATATATTAAAGTGCTTTCAGTTATTATGAAAATATTCATTAATATATCAACTTGTCTTCTTTAGTTAATATTTATTATATGCACGTTAACTTCATAAAATGGAAGAATTAAAAAGGAAACAAGATAAGTAATGTGCAAAAATTAGAGAACTAATTTATTAAGAGTAAGGCCCTGTTTACCAGAGCTTATCTGTAAATCAGTTCAGTTCAGTTTAGTTCAATTTAGTTCAGTTCAGTGAAAATGCAATTTGATGAAAATCAGGTTAATTCAGTCATGCTGATTCCATTTTTCAATACATCAATTTTTACTTCAGTTCAGTTTAGTTCAATTCAGTTCAATACATCAATAAGTAAACTCTAGTAAACAGGGCCTAATTCTCCTATGAGGCAGCCTCACCCATGAGGCAAGGCCAAATAAGAAAAATTTGATTGATTCCACCTCATCGTAACTCACTATCACCTCACCAAATCTCGACTTCCACCTCATCAAACCTTTTTGCTAGTTCATCAAAACCTCTGTATTAGTTCATCAAAACTCACAAAAAAAAAGGGTTTATTTGGTCCTACCTATTTGGTCACCCAAGAATTGGTCATTTATTAAGGTCCTGTTCTCTAGAGATTATTTGAATATTTTTTAGTTCAGATAAAGTTTTTTTAGTTCAGATAAACTTTTTTTAGTTCAGATAAATGTTTTTTAGTTCAGATGAGTTCAGATAAAGTTTTTTTAGTTCAGATAAACTTTTTTTAGTTCAGATAAATGTTTTTTAGTTCAGATGAGTTCAGATAATCTTTTTTCAGTTCAGATGAGTTCAGATAATCTTTTTTCAGTTCAGATGAGTTTAGTTCAGTAAACCATTTTAGTTTTCAGATAAGTTAAGTTCAGTAAACTTATTTGTAATTTAGTTCAGTTCAGTTTAAATCAGTTCAATCTTTTGAGCTTAATTGTTCATATTAGTTCAGTTCGATTCCATTCAGTTTAGTTCAGTTTCAATATGATTTGATGAAATTTAGATTAATTTAGTCATACCGATTCTTTTTTTTTCAATACATTAATTTCACTTCAGTTTGATAATACTGGCCCAGAATCCGGCTGGGCCAGGAGGGTCCGCGGCCCATAACTATCAAAGCAGTATCTTTCCCGCTGGAAGGTACATCCGGATAAGGAAGAGGACATATGATGACAAAGGAAGTGGTCCTGCACCTTATCCCCAAGGCAGGTAGAGCTCGGCTATAAATACTAGTCTCAAACAGTAAACAAGGTATGTGACTTATATCTCTCTACTTTATATTGAGAGCACCTTCCGTACGTTTTCTTTCTCCGCTATCCCCATCTCATCATCACACCGGAGCTTCTTCCCCGGGACACCTCCCGGGGATTGTTTTGCAGGACTGAAGCAGGCTGATCTAGGAGGAGACCCGGATAGCACCCACCCCCGGGAGACGGACGGATTTTGGTAGCATCAATTGGCACGCCCAGTGGGACCCTTCCACCTTCGCATGATGGAGTCGCCAAGAAGAGGGCGCGGGCGCCCGAAGAAGAACGCGGCACCTTTAGGGGGTGGTTCCCTTCCACCCCCGGAAGATGAAGTGACTTTAAGGCAGTTGCAGGAGGAGGCCAGACACCAGCGGGAGCTAGGGGTACCGCAGGATGGCCATGTGGAAACTGCCTCCGACGAAGCTGACTCAGAAAGAGAGTACCAGGAGGAGCAAGGACCAAGGCCCGCTGGGGGAGGCAGTCCCCGGGCCCCGGGCCCTGAAGCCCGGGAGGAGGGGCAATCCTTAGCCAAGGCGGAAGAATTGGCGGCGGTGGAGTTCATGAGAGCCAACAAGGAGTTGTACCGCCAGTGGGCACTCTCTACCCGGGAAAATCGTAGACGTAGGGAGCCGGGGGGAGACCAGGCAGGACCTCTTCGGGGGTATCAAAGAGAGGTTATCGACCTGGACGGAGTCGTTCAGCCGCCAAGGATACAGGGGCGTGTGAACTCTTCCACCGTCCCACCTTCTTTCCCTCCAAATCTCGAGGTTGGAGGAGGAATGGCAACGGGACAACAATCAAATTTGGTCCCACACGCTCCACCTTATTACCCGCGCTCCAGCTGGGGGGCGGGACAAATTGGGTATGGTCTGCCAGCCATGCCAGTGGAGCCGTTGGGTTATCAGGCCCCCGGAACCCAGGGGAACCCGATCCAGTATTCCATGCCCATGCATGGATCAATGGGGATGAATTATGGTTACCAAGAGAAATACTATCAGGAGGACGATAGGATGCGGGGCTATCAGGTGACACAACAGGACCCCAACTCTTTGGAGGCTCGACTAGACAAACTGGTGGGAAGAAACGGAGCTAAACCTACCTCCCCTTGGGTACCTCGAGTGCTTGCGTACCCATGGCCGCCGGGCCTTCGGACCCCGGAGGGAATCCCAACATACAATGGAGAGACAGACCCGGAAGAGTTTGTCAGGACATACCAGAACCTAATGGTGTCAAGGGACTTCCCAGAGGAATTAAGATGCAAGCTGGTGGGCTGTTACCTGAGAGGAAACTGTCTTTCATGGTTTGATTCCTTGCCTCGAGAGAGTCTCAGAGATTACTACGATTTCTCTAAGGCATTGCTGTTCAGATACGCTGGATTAAAGAAGGAAGGGAAGCAGTTGACCGAGCTTTTGGCTACCCGGCAGAAAGCCGCAGAAGGGTCAATGGAGTACTATCGAAGGTACATGGACGATAGCATGAAGGTTGTCGACAGGCAGCAGCAGGAGAAGGCGGTGATTAGCGGGTTTATAAACGGCTTGAGGGATATGGCGTTGTTCCAGAAGTTGATGGAAAATATCCCGGAAACCTTTCACAACTTGCAAATGGCGGTGCAACTATACTGCGCGGTTAATGATGCCACGCGAAAGAGAAAGGAAGAATCTGGGGGATTTCTCCCGGACAAGATAGAAAGAAGGAGGGCGGCAGACCCAAGCAGAAGGGACCCCGCTCCCGCATCAGCAAACCGGGCAAGGGCGGACAGTTTCACCCCGCTCAGCAAATCCCGAACGGAGATTCATGCTATTCACAAGGATCTGTTCCCGGATCCGTTGCCTATCCATGGGACCCCGTCTAGGGAAAACGCGGACAAGTGGTGCGCCTACCACAAGTCTTACGGGCATGCGACAGAGGGGTGTAGGATGCTGAGGAACGAGATAGAAAAACTGATAGAGCGGGGACAGCTGAGAGATTGCGTGGCAGCGGAGGCAAAAAAGGAGAATCCCCGGGACCAACCTCAGGAGCCGCCCCGCAGGAGGTGGAGGCCTAACCCGGGGAGAGGAAACGGGAGAAACCAAGGCAACCAAGGCAACCAAGGCAACAGGGCCCCAGGGAGGCCTGCCATAGCCGCTGCACCGGTCCAAGCAGTGGAGCCGGCCCCAATACCCAACAGGATGATCAACGTGATCAGTGGAGAAGTTGGAGAAGCATGCCAGTCAGTTTCCGCTATCCGGGCCCGCACCCGGTATGTTCCCCCGGGGGAGATTCAGGGGAAAAGGTTTCGCCCCGATGAGGCTCTCACCTTCTCTGAAGCGGATGCAGCCCCGCCACAGATACCCCATTCTGACCCAATGGTGGTAACGGCGGAGATCGAAGGCTTCTTGGTCAAAAGGGTGTTTGTGGACGATGGAAGCAGCGTGGAGATCATGTTTGCTTCTTGCTTCGATCAGTTGGGAATTGGGAGACAGAACCTGAAACCCCCCTCGTCTCCCTTGTCAGGGTTCACGGGTAAACCCGAAGTTCCACTAGGTGTTATTCCCCTCGCAGTGTGCATGGTGGATGAGAAGGACCGGAGCAAGAGGATTTCGGTGACATGCAACTTTGCGGTTATTGATGCACCCTCACCGTACAACGTAATCATAGGAAGACCATGGCTAACCCAAGCCCGGGCAGCGAGTTGTCCGTATCTGCTGATGATGAAGTTCCCCACTGCGCAAGGTGTGGCGGTTGTGCGGGGTAGCCAAGCAGTCGCAAGAAGTTGTATGATGACGGCGGTCTTGGACGCAAAGAAAGCAGTAGGGGCGGTACACGGAGAAGCTCCCCGCCAAGAGTTGGAGGAGATGCAGGTGGCAGACAAAGGGACGGTCACGGTGGGAAAGGATCTCCCGGAAGAAGTAAAAGGCGCACTGAAGGAGCTCTTGGCTAGGTACCAAGGAGTGTTCTCATGGAGCCCGGAGGATATGGTAGGAGTATTGCCAGAATTGGGGGTACACAAGCTGAACATAAGCCCGGCAACTAAACCAATCAGGCAGAAGAAAAGACCTGTAGCCCCGGAAAGAGCGGAATTTATAAAGAGTGAAGTTAAGAAGCTGGAGAGAGCCGGGGTGGTCGAGGAAATTATTTATCCGGAATGGATAGCTAACCCAGTCTTAGTAAAGAAGCATGATGGAAACTGGCGCATGTGTATCGACTTTACAGATCTGAATAAATGTTGCCCCAAAGACAGCTATCCTCTCCCGAACTTGGATCGACTGGCGGAGGCCATTGCGGGGTATTCGGTGCTGGCCTTCTTTGATGCACATAAAGGCTATCACCAGGTGCAGATGGACGAGGCGGACAAGGCAAAGACTTCTTTTATCACCGATTTCGGGACCTTCTGCTACAGGAAAATGCCCTTCGGGCTGAAGAACGCGGGGGCCACATATCAGAGAATGGTGGACAAACTATTCAAGGACCAAGTGGGAAGAAACATGGAGGTGTATGTCGATGACATGGTGGTCAAAAGCAAGGCTTACGGGGTTTTCTTGAATGACCTGGAGGAGATGTTCGAAAAGCTAGAGCGGAGCAATCTAAAACTGAACCCCTCCAAAAGTACCATTGGAGTGGGTGCGGGGAAGTTCTTGGGGTTCATGGTATCAAGCCGGGGTATCGATGTCAACCCGGAGAAGGTGGAGGCCATAGCTAAGATGACCTCTCCCAGGTCAGTGAAAGAGGTACAGCGGTTGACAGGGTCTCTCGCGGCTCTCAGTCGATTCCTATCAAAGGGAGCAGATAGGCAGTTGCCTTTCTTCAACATACTCAGGAGGGCCAAGGCGTTTGAGTGGTCCGAGGAGTGTGAGAAGGCGTTTCAAAGTCTGAAAGAGCATCTTCAACAGTTGCCAACTTTAAAGAAGCCACTCCCGGGGGAGGAGCTTTTCCTGTACATAGCGGCGTCCCGGGAGGCGGTAAGTGCCGTGCTAATCAAAGAAGAGGAGGGAAGGCATCACCCAGTCTATTTTGTTAGCCGGGCACTTCGGGGGGCAGAAACCCGGTACACCGAGTTGGAGCAGTTGGTTCTGGCTCTGGTGCATGCTTCAAGGAGGCTTAAACCCTACTTCCAGGGCCACCCCATAGTGGTCCTTACCAATTACCCGCTAAGACAGGTTATGTTCAAGCCGGAGGCATCAGGGAGAATGATGAAATGGGCCATAGAGCTAGGAGAATATGAAATCCGGTATGAGCCAAGGAGGGCGATCAAGGGCCAGGCCCTAGCGGACTTCTTGCTGGAATCAGAAGCAAGGATCAGTGAAGAACAGGAGATGCCTGAATCTCCGGAGAATGCAACGAAGGCCGAGACAGACCCGACTTGGAAGTTGTATGTGGATGGATCGGCGCACTCCGGGGGCAGTGGAGCGGGAGTATTGTTAGTCAGCCCGGAAGGAAAGGAGTATCCCTATGCAGTCCAATTCACTTTCAAAACAACCAACAATGAAGCTGAGTACGAAGCTTTAATCGCGGGGTTAAGGTTGGCAAAGGAGATGGAAATCAAAACCCTTATGGCACACAGTGATTCCCAGATTGTGGTGCAGCAAGTAAAAGGAGAGTATGAAGCCCGGGAAAGGAGTCTGCAAAGGTACTTGGAAACGGTAAAACCTCTGATAGCTGGGTTTAAAGCCTTCAACTTGGTTCAAGTTCCCCGGGAGCAGAACAGTAAGGCAGACGTTTTAAGCAAGTTAGCTTCTTCGGAATTAAAACCTGAGCCCGACCAAAAGCTGTACATGGAGGTACTGGGAAGAAGAAGCTACCAGGAGAGCTATCAAGTAATGCTGGTGAACGAGGAAGAGTCCTGGATCACGCCCATGCGGGCGTACCTAGAAGAAGGAACTACCCCGGAGGATAAGGCTCAGGCCCGGAAGCTAAGAGTGAAGGCGCCTAAGTATGTGATTCAGGAAGGGGAGCTGTACAAAAGAGGGTATCTCCAGCCGTTGCTAAAGTGTGTAGAAATGTTGGAAGGCCAACACCTCATCCGGGAGGTGCACGAAGGATCTAATGGGAGCCACCAAGGGGCTCGCACCGTGGCCAGAAAGATCCTAAGGCTGGGGTATTACTGGCCGACGTTGTTCAAAGATGCGGAAGAACATATACAGAGGTGCTTGGCATGCCAGGCATTTGCCCCGCTAATCCACGTTCCCCGGGAAGAATTAGTCGGAGTCACAGGAGCTTGGCCGTTCAGCAGATGGGGAATTGACTTGGTCGGGCCATTCCCGACTGCCCCGGGAGGAGCCAAATACTTGATTGTGGCGATCGACTACTTCAGCAAATGGGTGGAGGCAGAACCGCTCACCAACATACGGGGACTAACTTGCGTCAAGTTTTGCTGGAAGAACATCATCTGTCGATTCGGCATCCCGAAGGTCATAGTCACAGATAACGGGGCACAGTTCGAGAACGATCCTTTCAAATCATGGTGTGTCAAGTATGGGATAGAGCAGCAGTTGACGTCGGTGTACCACCCCCAGGCGAACGGGCAAGTAGAGGTCGCCAACCGCACCATCATCAAGGGGCTAAAAACCCGCTTGGAAGGCGCGCGGGGAAATTGGATCTGGGAGCTACCCAGCGTTCTTTGGGCCCATAGGACTACAGAAAGCTCGGCTACCGGGGAATCCCCGTATGGCTTGGTATACGGGTCAGAGGCAGTAATACCCGCAGAGATTGGGATCCCAAGCCCTCGAACTCAATACCAGCGCCCGGAAGAAGAAAACGATGGACGACGCCTTGACTTGGATCTCCCGGAAGAGAAGCGAGAGAATGCGGCACTTCAGGAAGCCAAGGTGAAGGAGCGAGTAAAGAGGTATCATGACAGAAGGGTGCGGAAAGAAGTTTTCATCCCAGGAGACTGGGTAATGAGGAGAAACGATAAGAGCCACCAAGCCCCGGAGGGCAAACTTGCGCCCAACTGGGAAGGGCCATACAAGATCAAGGAAGCATACCCGGGAGGGAGCTATGTGCTGGAGGACAAGCAGGGAAAGGAGATTCCCAGAAGGTGGAACGTAGCTAACCTGAGAAGGTTTTACGGGAAGTAGAACGCCCCGCATCGTACCACAGCTACTGAAGCATGAATATGCTAGGCATGAATATGCCAGGCTTGGATATGCCCCCCGGGAAGCGTGAATACGCTAAGCATGAATATGCCAGGCATGGATATGCCCCCCGGGAAGCGTGAATACGCTAAGCATGAATATGCCAGGCATGGATATGCCCCCCGGGAAGCGTGAATACGCTAAGCATGAATATGCCAGGCATGGATATGCCCCCCGGGAAGCGTGAATACGCTAAGCATGAATATGCCAGGCATGGATATGCCCCCAGGGAAGCGTGAATGCGCTAAGCATGAATATGCTAGGCATGAATATGCCAGGCATGGATATGCCCCCCGGGAAGCGTGAATACGCTAAGCATGAATATGCTAGGCATGAATATACCACTCCCGGACGCATGAACATGCCCGGGGAGATAACCCAACGTTTGGCCTCGTTCCGGGTTTAAAGCAGATTTGTAAAAAGGGACCCATGGGTAGCTCCCATTTGGGTGCCCCGCTAGAATGGACCCGGAGCTCGAATGAAGCCCGGGGACCAAGAGATGTAGTGTTGTAAGGAAGAGTTAACGAGAAGGGTTCTTTCGAAAAGCAATTTTATTCAATCTTTAAATTACATAAGAAATTTATACATCGCATGAACATGCGGTCGAATTACAAAGGAACAATTACATAGAATTTTACATACAAGTATTCCTATCTATTTGCTACTAAACCCACTTGGGACCTGACCCGGAAGCACCCTCAGGGTTGCCCGGGCGGAAACCCCCTCCGAAGAATTGAGAGGATAGGAAATCTTCGGCAAAACGGGCATCCGGGGCTTGATTCCATGCAAGCTCCTCTTCCAGTTGCGCCGCGTCCTCTTCGTTCAGTTCGGGGATAGGCACGACCACAGATCCCTCTGGAAGCGGCTCCGCCAGGCGCATCCTTCTCACCCCGGCAGAGGTGACGAACTTGTACTTAGGAAACATGACTGCTGCGCTCTTACCCTTCTCTTCCCGGCTAATACGAGTACCCTCGGCGGTTTTAACCCCCCTTGTGGTGACTCCAGAATCTGCAATCTCCCGGATGCGTCTTATCCGACGTGCCACTTCCTCCGGGTCAATAGATACAGTCATATCCTCATATCTTTCATACGCCACATCCACCTCCACCCGGGCAGGAACCCGGCGGAGACTAGAGGGATAAGGCTCAGCCACCCCGGCATTGATCTTGTCACGCCACTCCACGGCGTCTAGATAGGCCTTGTGATTGGGAGCTCCCTCGCCAAACTTTCCCGGGTTGGCTTCCATACGCTCCACAGTCCTACGGACCCCGGCGGGTATGTCGGTAAGAGGAGAAACCCCGACTAGTCCGTTCTTGAGGCCCAAAAGGTGGTAGGATAGCCGGGTGATTAGTAGAGCATCCTGGAGGACCCTATTCCTATGAGTAAGGGACCGATTCTCCTTCTCAAAGTCGCAGAGAAGCCGGTTCTGCGCGGAGCGGGTCTCCAATGTCCTGAGTTTTTCCTGCGCCCGCTCTAGTTCGCCCCATACCATGCCTAGCTCCTTGGCGGTACGACTTTGAGAATCATCATGAAGAGCCTGCAACTCAGCTATGGTCTGGTGAGAATTTAAGGCTTCCCGCATATGATCTGAAGCAAGGTCGAAACATTGATTTAAGGACCCGAACTTGGCTTCGACCGCTTTAAGAAATAACACCAGTGCCCGGATCGTTCCAAACTCCTGAAGGAAGCAATCCAACCCCGCCTCGGCCAACGCCCGGGTGGCCTGGTTGCCTCCAAACCTCCAATGAGCTAGCTTTCTTTGAAGAAAAGAGCATTGGAGGCATCTGGCGCGGGGGAGTGAGAAGTAGGTACCAGAGGAACTACTAGGATGAGCAAAAACATAAGGCACAGACCCGCGCGGGAGAACTCCCCCTAAGGGGCGCTCAGTCTACAAAAGATAAGTGATTCCATCAAAAAGCAGAACTTATATTAATCAAAATGGGCACCAAGGCCAAGTTCTACATATGCCTCCCGGGGAGGAAGATTACAAAAAACATGAAAATTACAAAAGAGATGTAAACTAGAGTCTAGGAGAGTACATTATCCTCAGCAGATTCCCTTCCTCCCGGGGTAGCGTGAGCTCTTTTCCATCTCCTCTCCAGTTCAGTCACATCCTCCTCAGACCAGCAGGGACCATAGTAGGCGGGGGCATCTACCTTTGGCTCGTCTTCCGGGCGCACAGGAAATCCCACCTTCCGGATAGACTTCCGGGATTGATACAGCAGGTCATCGTGCCCCCTTGGGAGTCCCACGGTGTAAGCGCCGGTACTCTCTTCGAGGACAGCTCGGTACCCGAAGTTATCGGGAACAGCGCAGAATTCTTGATAATTATCAGCCCAGTGGGGCGTCTCCGGGACTACCCCATAGGCATTGACGCTTTCTGGGCCGGGGGACTCAGGTACGGCCGCCTCTTTGATCCCCGGAAGCTTGATCTTCTTAATATCTGAGGATGAAGGGGCCCGGGAAGACATCGTAAGCGAATCCCACAGTTGGGGCACCAGGTCCTCCAGCTTGGCTTCCTGGAGAGATCTCCAACGGTGGGTCAGCGAATCGCCCGCCTTGGGGCGATAGTAGGATTCCTGGGCTTCAAGGCGAGCAGGTCCCGGAAGCCAACCCCGCAGTCTGCGGTACATCTCGTGGCAGGCATCTTCGCTAGCCGCAGCAGCGATCCCCTCAAGCCTTTTGTCGAAGTCGGTGGAATGAAGGACTTTCTGAACTATAGCATTCAGAGCGTCAAGCTGCGCCTCCTTTTTCTCTTTCTTGAGGGAGGCGTATTTCTTCTCCACCTCGGCCAACTTTTTCCCCTTTTCCTCCAACTTCTTCTCCTTCTTAGCAAACAAACCCGCGCTGTACTTAGAATACGTCCGATTGAGCGCGTCAGTTAGTTAGGAGTCCGCCAGGAGTGAGTCGGCGAAAGTGGTGGTCTGTAAAATTCAAACAAGAGTAAGGTTACCCGGAAGGATAGTAACGTGAGAAATAATGACAAGCAATAAGATTGACATACCTCTTCCCTATCCTCAGGGATAGCTTGAGAATTATCCCGCAAAGGAGAATTCACAGGGGGAGGAGGAGGCGGGGGCGGGGTCGCACCCTCTAACCTTTGACGAGAAGCCGGAGGAGTTTCCTTATCATCGGTCAGAGGCCGCTTAAAGCGAGAGTTAGCCCCCCCACTGTAGGTAGGGTGATGGATGAAAGATCTCCTCCCCGGGGTAGGAGAGGACTCCGGGGCCTTCTGTTGGGAAGGCGGTCGCTGCTGGCGGGCCCTTTGGGCAATGAACTCGGGATTTTCAGTGGCAACTGGACCAGACGGGGGTGTCACCTGCCGCTCCTGAGTAACCATCCCCGGATGAGGATTTCTCTGCTGAGTGTGATCCCCGGAAGGCATCCCGTTGAATGGTATAACGTCCGCGTACAAAGTAGGCTGAACTGAAACCAAGTATAAGGAAAGTCAAAACAAGGCACATATACATATCAAAATAAGCAAAGAATAAAGCCTTTAATAGGCACCTCCAGCCGGCCACACAGCGGAGACGGTTGGAAGAGAAAAGAGTTTTGACGGGTATATCCCGCGAGGCCAATAATAGCCCGCGTTCCCGGTCTTAAAAAAAGTATCCATGTCCAGGGGAGATAGGCGGAGGAAGTTATGATCGTTGGTAAGGTCTATTGAAAGAGAGGAAAGAGGTTGTTTATCTTCAGGAACGAGGGAATCGTTCCAAGGGGGCATGGGATACACCCGGGGGTCACAGCGAAAGAAACCTTTTGCCAAGTACCCTTTGGCAGATTTGGGCTTACCTTTGACAAAGTCCTTTGTCCGGGATCGGATCACAAAGGAAAACACACCCGGGAAGGACGCATGAGCGCGTCGCAGGGCGTAGAAAGAACGAAAGAGAAGGAGGGAGGAAGAGACGTTGCATCTCGCACAGTTGACCAAGAAGGCCAGCACCAACACGACCCCGTTGGGGTGAAGTTGGGCCGGAGCCATTCGGTAAAAATTGAAAATTTCGGAAAATAGAGGAGGAAAGGGGAGACTGAGCCCGTACTGGAAGTGAATCCGGGGAATGCAAGGCACTTCCCGCTCGGATGTTCCCGGGAGGAGTTTGGATAAAGACGCATCCAATGGAAAAGGAATGAAGCAGCGTCTAACTAAATCTACAACGTCCCTGTCTAAGGAAGGAGCAGGCCCGGAAAGATTAAAAAACTGATGACCAGAAGGCTTCGCTCCGTGGGTAGGACCCCGGGGAGCATCCTCGCCAGCTTCATCCAACACCTCTTCATCTTGGCCCTCCCGGGGGTGACTAGGATGCCCGGATGAATGTGAACCCTCTCCATCCAAGGTCGACGCGTCCGGGACGCCTAACTCCCGGGGCGTACTGAAAGCCTCGGAATGAGTGTCCGGGGAAGAGACTGGGGGGGAAGCCAAGTTATCAGCAGCCCTGAACTGGACTTCAAACTGACCTTGAGCTCCCTCGGTGTTCAAGGAAGAGTCGGAGTGGAGCGGGGAATCCATGAAAGTAAGAGGAAGAGGGAATGAGAGCTTACTTGGCTGAAAAGAGCGAAAGGTGGGAAAAGCAGAGCGTCTGGAAATTGATTGAAGAAAGTAACCTAGTAAGGAGGGTGAGGCTCCTTATATAGACGGATGAATAGGAACCGCCACCTCAAAAGGTGGAAAAGCAATAATGACACGATAAACGAGGCACTGATCAATGCAGAAGAGGAAAAGGCGGCGTCGTCAGAAACCCATTTTAGCACGGATGGGTCCTACCAGAAAAGCAGCAACCAAAGAGGGAGCGTTAAAGACCAGTTCCCCGCGTCATGAAAACCCGGATGACTGGTCTGGGGGGCTAGTGATAATACTGGCCCAGAATCCGGCTGGGCCAGGAAGGTCCGCGGCCCATAACTATCAAAGCAGTATCTTTCCCGCTGGAAGGTACATCCGGATAAGGAAGAGGACATATGATGACAAAGGAAGTGGTCCTGCACCTTATCCCCAAGGCAGGTAGAGCTCGGCTATAAATACTAGTCTCAAACAGTAAACAAGGTATGTGACTTATATCTCTCTACTTTATATTGAGAGCACCTTCCGTACGTTTTCTTTCTCCGCTATCCCCATCTCATCATCACACCGGAGCTTCTTCCCCGGGACACCTCCCGGGGATTGTTTTGCAGGACTGAAGCAGGCTGATCTAGGAGGAGACCCGGATAGCACCCACCCCCGGGAGACGGACGGATTTTGGTAGCATCACAGTTCAGTTCAGTTTAGCTCAACAGCAATATAATTTGGTGCAATTAATTAAGGTTAATTTATTCATACCGTTTATTTTCATCACACTTATAAATTTTCAATTCAGTTCAGTTCAGTTATCTATATGCTTCAACTCAACTCAAATCAATATGTTTAGCTAGCAAACATGATCATATTTTTTAACATTAAGGCCCTGTGTGCCAGAACTTTTATATATCAGTTCAGTTCAGTAAATTGAAGTGAAATGTAATTTGATGAAATTCAGGTTAATTCAGTCATGTTGATTCTTTTTTTCGATACATTAATTTTCACTTCAGTTCAATTCAATCCAATCCAGTTCAGTTCAGTTGATCAAGAAATAAACTCTATCAAACTCTAAGTTATACTCAAATTATTAAATTTCAAATGTTTTGAAAATGTCATATTTATTTCATTTCAGTTCAGTTGATCTATATATTCCAGTTCAACTTTGTTCTACATATTTTCATATTAAGATTAATAAATTTCAAATATATTGAAATTGATCATATTTGTTAATTCAATTCAGTTCAGTTTATCTTCATCAGGCAACTCAGTTCAGTATATTTTAATAATAAATGTATTATGTTATATTTAGATTAATGAATTTCAAATACATTGGAAATGATCATATATTTTTTAGTTAGTTTCAATTTAGTTCAATTCAATTTATCTATATATTTCAATTCAGCTAAATTTTTTAAGTACAAATGAGTTCAGTTCAGATGAGTTCAGATAAAGTTTTTTAAGTTCAGATGAGTTCAGATAAAGATTTTTAAGTTCAGATAAACTTTTTTTAGTTCAGATAAACTTTTTTAAGTTCAGATGAGTTCAGATAAAGTTTTTTAAGTTCAGATAAACTTTTTTTAATTCAGATAAACTTTTTTAAGTTCAGATGAGTTCAGATAAGTTTAAATACCGTGAAGAGAACAGGACCTAAAGCATTAATCCCGCTGTGATTTAATAGTTTGTATTTTTCAGTGATCGAATCAATTTTATTAGTTGATATTAAATTAGAAATTAATGGTGATAATTTACCGTGAAATAAAGCCATTATTGATGAAGGAGAGCGTCTCTTGTAAGGTACCCTTACGATAAGGGCATACCAAAATGAGACCACCAATGATAACACTGGGGTTACTATATGATTTTATTAATTATTTGGACCATAAAAAATAGAAGATCAATGAAATAAAGTGAAAAGTTATGCCCAAAATCTAAAAGATCAAAACAAATAAAAACATCAGACCCAAAACCTAAAAGATCAAACCAAATAAAGATCAAATCAAATAAAAGATCAACTCAAGTATAAAAACATCGGGCTCAAACAAAAATAACTCAAATAATTAAAATAATTGTATAATAACCCCAATTTTATAAAAAGTGTTATTTTTTTGGCTTGACCTTACAGTAAAGTGCCTTTATTTGAAACGTTATCTTGATCAAGAGATGGATGTTGTGAGGTTTTTCCACGTATTGAAATTTCCTATCATCAAAATTGAATGGATGAAATTCTATACTTATGAAAATAATTAATTTCCTATGATTTTAACAAAAAATGATAAAATATTATCAAAAAGACTATAGAGAATCATACTTTGAAAAACATGAAAGGAAAATTTACTTATACAATAAGGACTAGTTATAGACAGAATTTTAAAACAAACGTTACGTTATTTAGAATCCCCATGTTATTATTTCATTTCTTTAATATTATAGTGCTTTTAGTAGTGGGGTGGTCTCCGGAGCAACCGTCTACCTATGTAGACCAAAGACTAAATTATAAATAGGGTAATATATCAAAAACAATGAGGGATCAATTTACAATTTTGAAAAAGGCAAACATTTCACGCGCTCACGCTGAAATATTCCCCAAACACTTCTGAAATCCTTCTTTCACACTTCACCTTCCTTTTCTCCGCACCCCAGCCCACCTCCACCTTCATTTTTTAAATTTATTTTCTTTTACTGAAGAGATTATTCAAACATATATTTTAAGGGATTGCTATTTCCACAACTCAATGTCCTAAATTCACATCTCATTTAAGGTAAATTTTACTAAAATATCCCTTATTAAATTTTAATTTTAGTTAGATATTATTATGAAATTTAGTCCTAATCAAATTCTAATTCATGAAATATACCCCACTCTTTATATATAGTATAAAATATTCTTATCAACTTTCTCTACAAATTTCACGTAACTATTCAGATTAAAAAGTAAATTCACATCCTATTTGCCAGAGCTTATCTGTAGATCAGTTTATTTCAGTTCAATTCAGTTCAGTTCAGTGAAAGTGTAATTTGATGAAATTCATATTAATTCAGTCATGCTGATTCCATTTTTCAGTTCAGTTCAATTCATTTCAGTACACCAAGAAATAAGTTCTAGCAAACAGAGCCTAAATAAAAATTTGAAGGTGTTGAATTAAGCTGGCAGGTTATGAATGTTGAAGGTTTTGAGAATTTCTTCGGCCTACAATTATATTTAACAAAACTTGAATCCAAAATTTATTATTCAAAACTTAAGGGATTTAAATGAAATAATAAATGTTAATTGAACGCAAAATTTAATGAAGGGTGATTAACTAAATTTATTACTAAATGAATTGTGTAATTAAGATATTGGGTTGTGGATTTAGATCTTATTCTTTTCTTTTTTAATTTTTTCTTTTACTATCAAAAACATAATATTTTGAATTAAAATCATAATGTTTTAAATTAAAAGTGCAACCTTTTAAATTAAAATTCAAAACTTTTCACTTAACAATCATAACCTTTCAAATTAAAATTTATACGTTTTAAATTAAAAACATAACGTCTAAAATTTTGATTTTTTTAAACTTAAAGCATGGAGAATTTAAACCAAAACCTTGGTCATTATTTATTATATAATAAATTGAACTTGTAACTCAGAAGATGATCATTATAACTTAAAACATGGGGAATTTAAACCAAAACCTAACAAGCATACATTAGTTGAAAAATTAAACTTGTAACTCAAAAGATGATGATTATAACTTAAAACATGGGGAATTAAAACCAAAACCTTTGTCGATATTTATTATCTAATAAACTGAACTTATAACTCAGAAGATGATCATTATAATATAACACATAGAGAATTTAAACCAAAACCTGACAGGTATACACTGAATTTGCAACTCAAAAGATGATCATTATAACATAAAACATGGTGGATTTAAACCAAAACCTGACAAACATACATTATTAAAAAATTGAACTTGTAACTCAAAAGATGAGGATTATAACTTAAAACATGAGGAATTTAAACCAAAACATTGGCAAGTATTTATTATATAGCTAATAAACTGAACTTGTAACTCAGAAGATGATCATTATAACATAAAATATGGATAATTTAAACCAAAATCTGACATGTATACACAGAACTTGTAACTCAAAAGATGATCATTATAACATAAAATATGGGGAATTTAAACCAAAACCTGAAAAGTAATTAATCATATAAAAATTAGATGAGTATCAATCATCCTTTTTTTTTTGAAGAAATTCATTCAAGATCCTGGGAAACGCCCAGAAACGATTACAATGAGTGGAATTGACATCCAATTCGACTAGTCTATTACAGAATAACCGAACTACATGTCAACCACACTAATTGTATCTGTACTATTACAGGTTAAGAGATCCAATAAAAAATGTAATACCGCCCTCGGGGATATTATCTTTCAACCGCGAAAACCACATCCGCTTGGCAGAGAAGAGCGCCTGCCGCATCAATTACTGTGCCAATCAGTGATCTGCTTCAACCGCAACACCACTTGATCCAAAACATGATCTACGTTCTTCAAAATGCAAGCACCTTGAAATCCACAGATCACGAGCGGAAACACGATCTGTACAATCAGATCGAGATCAATAAGACAAATAAAAAAACACGACCTTTATAACTAGATCGAGAACAAAACTTCGATATAAATCAAGATCTAATCGAAGAACTATTATTTTGTGGATTAGTCATACTTATTTCACCTTAAATCAATAAAGAGAAGAATCATTGCTTCCCCATCTCCCCATGATGGGAAGATGGGGAAGAAAATCAGAGAGGAAGAGAGGGTTTGGACGGCGGCTACAAGAAGGGAGAAACTTGAAATGATGAGTATCAATCATTTAAAAACCTAAATATGTAATTTAAAAAGATGAATTTTATAAATTCAAACATGAGGATTTTAAAACAAAACCAAGAAAAAAAAAAGTTGGATTAGTACTGTAGCAGCACTGTTCACGATATACTGTCCATTGGGTACTGTTCACGCACGAATTATTGTAGCGCGTGAAAATTTTAAAATTGCAAATTAATCCCTCTTTGTTTTGAAATATACCACTATTTACAATTTAATCCGGTCTACATATGTAGACGGTCGCTTCCAAGACTTTGCCTTTAGTTATTATGAAATATAATTATTGGTATTGATTGTGTTATCAATTCGTCTTTATTTAATATTTGTTATATGCTTTTTCAAAAAAATAATTTGTTATATGCAAGTTAATCATCAAATGCAATAATTTAAAAGGGAAAAAACATAATGACGAAAACGTAGAGAAATTGTTTATTGAAACAATACTACGTTGAATATTAGTTTCAAATTATTCAGTGATCAGTTGATATTAAAGTAGGAATAAATGGTGATAATTTGTAGCTTTTATTTTAAGCAATTTCTCCATGCAGGTCCATTTTTCTCTTGCAGGTCCGTATTTTTACCATAATGCCCCCTGATGGAATCCTATGATTTCAAGCCTATTTTTTGCCTTAACAATATTAGGGGTATTGGGAGGTCGTCGCCGTACCTCTCAAATAAACATATTTTCTAGATCACTTACTACCTTTACACACTATTAAGTGTACAATGGCAAGTAAGGTTCGTTCCACAGGGAAAAGGTTATTTATATGTATATCTTGTAGGATATATATACATATACATATATATAAAAGCAATGTAAACAAGGGGGGTTTGAGTTGAGTTTTGTTTAAGACACTACTAAGTGAAACTACTAGAACTTTAGAATTACAACTAGTTTAGCATCTAAAGATTCAACTAAAGGATTAACTAATGAGAATAAGAGACTTGGGTACATGAGATTTGTATCTTCTTGTTATGGATTTTTCCTCAAACCTACTTATGATACTTTGAGAATGGTGATTGTTTTTAATGGGAAACCATCTCTATTCTAGTTGTAAATCATGAAAGCATTTTCACACATCTTATTGGCAACTTATCTATATGATAGCAAATAGATAAATTGACCAATGCTAATTCAAATTAGATGTTTTCCCACCTTACCCATGCAATGTGATAACACAATTGACATAAATATAATGCTAATGAATGATCTCAAGAACAAATACAATTGATAACAACATATATTTGATTCCTAATTCACTACTTTTACATAGAAGAAATGATAGCATTTCAACCATGGAAAGGCAATGCTAACACATATCCAACACATATCTATAGTTAGGAAATCATTCCTAACCATTTCAACAATCAAATACACATATAATTTATGATCATTCAATGACAAATCAACCATTCCTAAGCTTCATAAACCATGTTCTCAAACCATAACAAGAGGTTTAATCTCACATACCCAAGATGGGTTTTAGCCTACAACCATAACTACACAATCATAACCATAATCCATACAATAATACATGGTGAATTCAAAGTGAAAATCCAAAGAGAAATGAAGAAAAACACTCTAAAGCTCTGTAAAAACGATCCTCAAAACAATGAGGATAAGTTCAATTTATACTCTCAAACAATTAAAATTAAAGCCAAACAAAGTGCAAGTTGCAGGCAACTTCGCGGGTCGCGCGAAATCCTTCGCGGACCGCGAGCCTGGTTCTCGCATTTCGCGGCCGAGGATTCGCGCCCCGCGCGCCCGTGGTCTCGGCGGTTTGCGACCGAAGAATCGCACCCCGCGCGCGTCTGGTCCTCGCGAGTCGCGGCCGAAGGTTCGCGCCCCGCGCGTCTGTGCCTCGGCGGTCCTCGTGCTGGTTGGTCCTCGCGGCTCGCGACCGGAGTTTCGCGGGCCGCGCGAAACTCGGCATGTTCAAAACAGCAACACACACCCTCGCGGTTCGCGACCTGGGGTTCGCGGCTCGCGAGAGTGTGCCTTCACGCCACTTCTACGACCGGTTCTTCAATGTATCAATCGCGGTCAGGACGGTCATAGAAGGTCTTCAAATCACTCAAATCCATCGCAAGTGCAATTCAAGATCGAAATGCACGTCTTCAATTTCAAACCACTATGAATGATTCGGTCTAAAAGTCTAATATAAATACACAAAATACTATCTAAAACAGCTCTCAAATGCTACAAAATAAGAATATATCTAGGGTCTATCAAAATCCCCCACACTTGAACCTTTCTCGTCCTCGAGAAAGAACGATTAAGATCCAAGTGTATACTCTAAATAATTAAGCACATAACATTTGAGAGCTTTACATATTTAAACAAGAGAAAAGAAAATGTTTTTTTTTAATTTTATTGCCTCTCATTTTTGCCTGATTCTCTCGTATTTTTGGAACCATCCGGGCATGCCTCTCATTTTTACCTGATCCTCTAGTATTTTTGGGACCATCCGGGCTGTTTTTTTTTTTTTTAAAGAAATACAGTAGTAAAATAGCAACAAAAACAGCAACAAAAGCAGCAACAAAAGTCCTACACCTCTCCCCCACACTTAGTCTAAACATTACCCTCAATGTTTAAATATATGAATGAATACCATAGTGAAAGGAAAAGGTGTAGGGTATACTCACTGCGAGGGGCCGGAGCCGTCGCGACGGCGCTGAGCTCGCGATCTGCGATGGCCCTCATAGTCAAATGCCCCTGGTCCATGTGGGTGCATGGATGCCATCATGGCGAACATCACTGCCATATCATCCTCGTACCTCTCAGTATATACCTGAAACTGCTGTTGAGTGACATACTGAGCCTCATGATGTGGAGGAGCGTACTGCTCTCCATGCTCCGGAGGTGCCTCTAGCCTGGCAAGGGCGATGGTAGGTGCAGGGACTGTGATCTGGATGGGCAAGGTGAGCTCCTCCATGCGGGTGCGCTCAGTCAGGTGCACAGCCTCCGGATTTGGCAGGTACATGTGCTGATTCTTGGCTACTAGCCAGATGAATCTAGGAGGAGGGAATTTGTGCATTTGCAAGACATTAGTGGACTCCAAAGAAGCAATGGAGTGTAACTGGTGAGCTCTCTCGGCTGTCTTGCCTATCGCCTGAATGTCTGGAGGTAGATGGATGCGCAAATAAGCTGCCAGAAGAGAAATCATACCCCCCTGCGGTATCTTCCCTGAGCTCTTCTGGGAGGTCTCCAGACATTTCTGCACAAAGAGGTCTACCCAACATGGGTGCTCTATCCTCCAAAACATAGTCCAAAGGCATTGGACTTGTTCCCTGCTGATATGCGTCAACTCCCCCTAGCAAAAGATCATCATCACTAGGAGTTTGTGCACCATACGAACAGCTGGATGTATGATGTGGTTGTTCTTTGTGGCGCCCGTGATGTTGGGAGATCCAGACAAACAATGCCAAAAGAAAGCTAGATCAAATCCTTGTGGGGCATATTCTCTTGGATTCTTGTAGCCCTCCGCATATTGGAATCCAAAAGCATCTTGGATTTCATCATAGGACATCCTGCGGTCTACATCATTCAACCTGAAGGTGATGTAATGCCTGTCATGGTCCTCGTCGTAGTGCTTGGCTAGAGTGGATAGGAACTCAAGTGTATAGCGGATGTATGTCGGTGCCGACCGATCAATGAATCCTCTCATGCCAACGCGATCCAATAAAAATAGTACAGGCTGCTGCAAACCTAGCTCCTGAAGAAGCTCAGAGGAGAGGAACTTCGTCTCCATGATCGTTCGCCTCCCATTCCCTATCAACTTTCTCCACCGTTGTTGGGCATCTTCATTCAAACCTTGCAGTCCCATAAGGTCAATAGGAGGCAGGTTTTCTGCAGGGGGAGGGCTAGGTTGGCGAGGGGGGATTCGGGGATCACGGGCTCACGTGAACTAGAGGCTTCTCCTCGGCGAGACCTTTTCCTCGGTGCCATTATCAAAATCTACTCAACAACAGTCCAGCACAGCTAAACTAGCTACAAGGCGGCAAGCCCCTACTCAAAAACCTCAATATATAACTAAAGGCGGCAAGCCTTTGAAATTTCAAAGAAACCTATTGGCGGCAAGCCCTAAATCACCCAAAAATTGAAATTAATTCAGTAGGGTACCGTCAATTGAAGCTTTAGGAAGCAATGTAGCTTGAGAAGATCATCACTTTGATCAAAACACCACCAAATCAAAGAATCCAAAAATTAGGGTTCATAAGATTTGGGGGTATTTGATTGGAAGTTGGAATTTGGAATTTGTGATTGGGAAAAGGTTAAGGGTGGTTGAGGGAAGGTTTTTGTGTAGTTGGTTTGGAACAAAAGTCGCCGGAGGCCGGCGAATCGGAATGAAGAACTTTCCGGTTGAATTTTGGCAATGTGGGTAAAAGATGGTGTTTTTGATTGGGATTTTTGGTGGGTTTTGTTGGGAAAGCTTGGGGGATTGGTTTGGGTGGAAGAAATCGGTTCAAAACTCGCCGGAATGGAAGGTTGGAGAAGGTGGCCGGAAAAACGGGTTGGGGTCGGAATGGAATAGGAGAAGAAGAAAAAGAAAAAGATAGAAAGATTTTGAAGAAGTAGGGGCTCGAAGTTCGCGGATCGCGAGCTTTCCTTGGCGGACCGCGAAATTCCGTCGCGGGTCGCGAGACCCCGTCGCGGGCCGCGAAAATGGTGCATTTCGTTCCAGGGATTTCCGAGAAATCTCGGTCCTCCTCGCGGGTCGCGCGCCTTCCGTCGTGGGTCGCGCACAAATCTTTCGCGGTCCGCGCGCTGAATTCGCGGACCGCTCGCTGAAGACCGTTGAGGTGCGCGCAGGACTTCGTCGCGGCGCGCGCAAATCCCCGTCGCGGATCGCGCGCTCGCAAAAGCTCGGCACGGGGCGCGCGATGAAATCGCGCCCCGCGCGCAAAAACTCGGCGTGGTGCGCGCGCAGAACCTCGCGATCCGCGCGATGAATTCGCGGATCGCGCGCACAGTGTCGCGGTCCGCGCGACTAAGTTGCGGACCGCGAAAACGTGCATTTTCGTTCCAGGGAGTCTTAGAAATCCCCTGTTTTTTCGCGGGTCGCGCGGTCTCCCTCGCGGACCGCGAGACACGGTCGCGGCTCGCGCGTTCCCTGTCGCGGTCCGCGAAACCCTCGGTCGCGGCCTGCGCGATGAATTCGCGGATCGCGTGGAATGGCTCCTTGGCGTTTGTTGTTTTGCACCACTTCAAACCTATTTCTACAAAAACAACATAAAAACTAGCGTAATGTTCGAATTACAAGCTTAATGAAATGTACATAGCAAATAAATATAAAGAACGTAATTTTCCAAATGTTGAAATTGTTTGACGAAATGCTTTTAAAGTTCAAAACTCGTTTATTTAACATCGTCGGCACGATGTACCTCCATGGTAAAGATCACTCGTAGGCCGGGTTGCCTAGAGACATGTCCTCTAGGATCTCCGATTTGAAACCCTCGTAATACGGTTTCAACCTTTGGCCGTTGACCTTGATGATCTTGGCATCCTTGTCGCTTTGGATCTCCACTGCTCCGTGAGGGAAAACTTTCACAACTACAATGGTCCAGTCCACCGAGAACGCAGTTTACCTGGAAACAAACGAAGGCGTGATTGAAATAGGAGAACCTTTTGACCTACCTCAAAAGTTTTCCTAATTATCATCTTGTCATGCCATGCTTTCGTCTTCTCCTTGTAAATGGCAGCGTTCTCATAGGACTCATTCTGGATTTCCTCGAGTTCTTGCAGTTGAAGCTTCCTTTCATTCCCGGCTTCGTCCAAGTTCAAGTTGAACCTTGTGATTGCCCAGTAGGCTTTGTGTGCTAACTCCACCGGCAAATGACACGGCTTTCCAAAGACTAATCGGTATGGAGACATACCAATTGGCGTCTTATAAGCCGTCCTATATGCCCACAATCCATCATCCAACCGAGAACTCCAATCCTTGCGAGTCGGCCTAACCGTTTTCTCAAGGATGGACTTGATTTCCCTATTGGAAACTTCGGCTTGTCCATTTGTTTGTGGGTGATAGGCGGTGGAAGTTTTGTGATTTACCCCATATTTCTTCAATAATGCGGCAATGGTTCTATTGCAAAAGTGAGTGTCTCGATCACTGATCAGAGCTCGGGGTACCCCGAACCTAGAGAAGATGTGAGATTCGATGAACTCTGCAACCACTTTAGAATCATCAGTACGAGTGGGGATTGCCTCAACCCACTTAGAAACATAGTCAACTGCAAGCAAGATATATTTAAAACCAAATGAAGTAGGGAAAGGTCCCATAAAATCAATTCCCCAAACATCAAAAAGTTCACAATATAGAGGGCAATGTTGGGGCATTTCATTCCTAGAAGAGATGTTTCCTACTCTTTGGCATTTATCACAAGACTTGCAAAATGTGTATGCATCTTTATTCAAGCTAGGCCAATAGAAACCACAATCTAGCACTTTTCTAGCGGTTCGCCTAGCACCAAAATGACCACCACATGCATATGAATGGCAAAAAGCAAGGATTGAATTTGTTTCATTATTAGGAATGCATCTCCTAATCACTTGGTCGGCACAATGTTTCCATACATAGGGATCATCCCACACATAAAACCTAGCATCATGCTTTAGCTTATCCTTTTGTGCTTTTGTGAAGTGAGAAGGGCACTTACTTGTGACAAGGAAATTCACAATGTTGGCATACCATGGAAGAGAAACACCAAGAGCAAACAATTGCTCGTCGGGGAACTCTTCGTGAAGATGCTCCTTCAATGCTTTGGCCCCAAACTCCTCATTGGGCACCAATCGGCTCAAATGGTCGGCCACTAGATTTTCAGCTCCTTTCTTGTCCTTGACCTCCAAGTCGAACTCGCTCAAGAGCAAGATCCATCGGAGTAACCTAGGATTTGCTTCTTTCTTCGTCATCAAGTAACGAAGAGCTGCATGGTCAGTGAAAACAATAATCTTTGTACCAAGCAAATATGGCCTAAACTTTTCTAAAGAAAAGACTACCGCTAGCAATTCTTTTTCAGTAGTGGTATAGTTCCTTTGAGCATCATTGAGAGTCATGGATGCATAATAGATGGCATGGGGGATTTTTCCCACCCTTTGACCTAGCACCGCACCAACGGCGTAGTCACTTGCATCACACATGATCTCAAATGGAAGGGACCAATTTGGAGGTTGTATAATAGGGGCCGACACTAGCATAGACTTTAAACAATCAAATGCCCTTTTACAACCTTCATCTACCACAAATTCCACATCCTTTTGCAACAATCTACATAAAGGGGAAGAAATTTTTGAAAAGTCTTTTATGAAACGGCGGTAGAAACCCGCGTGGCCAAGAAAGGATCTCACATCACGCACACAAGTAGGGTAAGGAAGAGATTGGATGATATCAATTTTTGCTTTGTCTACTTCAATACCCTTAGATGACACTTCATGACCTAACACAATGCCCTTTTCTACCATAAAATGACATTTTTCAGAATTTAGCACAAGGTTTTTATCAATGCAAGTTTTTAGGACTAATGACAAATGGATTAAGCAATTGTCAAAAGAGTTACCATGAACAGTAAAGTCATCCATGAAAACCTCTACAAACTTCTCAAGATATTCTGAAAAAATGCTAACCATACACCTTTGGAACGTGGCCGGTGCATTGCAAAGGCCAAAAGGCATGCGTCGATATGGAAAGGTGCCAAAGGGACATGTGAAGGTGGTCTTCTCTTGATCCTCTGGTGCAATGGCAACCTGAAAGTACCCTGAATAGCCATCAAGAAAACAGTAGAAAGAGTGGCCTGCGAGCCGGTTAAGCATTTGATCAATAAATGGTAAAGGGAAATGGTCCTTCCTTGTTACCGCATTTAACCTTCGGTAATCAATGCAAACACGCCATCCATTTTGGACACGAGTGGGAATCAATTCGCCATGGCTATTCTCCACTACGGTCACTCCGGTTTTCTTTGGCACCACTTGCGTCGGGCTTACCCATTTACTATCGGAGATTGGATAGATAATTCCCGCATCCAACAATTTAAGCACCTCGGCTTTTACTACCTCCATCATAGGAGGGTTCAATTGCCTTTGAGGTTGTCGGATGGGTTTAGCATCATCCTCCAATAGAATACGGTGCATGCATGTGCTTGGACTCATACCTTTGATGTCGGCAATAGTCCATCCAATAGCTTCCTTATGATCTTGAAGCACTTTCATCAACCTTTCCTCTTGTTCCTTGGTGAGTTTGTTGGAGATGATCACCGGCAATTTCTCACCATCACCAAGGAATGCATATTTTAGATTCTCGGGTAGTGGTTTCAACTCCACCACCGGAGGTTTATTGAAAGATGGTCGGTTGCCCGAGCCCTTCAATACCTCAAGGTCTAAAATTGGTGCATCAAGAGAAAGTTCCTCAAAGGTATCTAGCTCAAAAATGCTTTCCTTCAAGTTAGCACTCAAAGCATATGTATGAACATTACTTGTGTGTAAACTATTAGCTAAAGCATTTAACAAAGGATCATCAACATCATTTTCATAAACTTTTTGCACATAAGGCTCAATCACATCAATAGCATTGCAAGAAGTTTCATCATCATTGTATTTCATTGCACCATAAATGTTGAACTCTATTTTATCCCCATCAAATTCCATGGTAAGCCTACCACTATGCACATCTATTATAGTTCTTGATGTTTTCAAAAATGGACGCCCTAACAAGACAGGGGTAGCAAACTTATCATGTTCCATGTCAAGAACGTAAAAATCGGCCGGGAACACCAACTTGTCGACTTTCACCAAGACATCTTCAACAATACCCTTAGGGTATGCATTAGAGCGGTCGGCAAGTTGGATCACCACGCCGGTTTTATGCAAAGTGCCAAGATTCAATGATTCATACAATGTATATGGAATGACATTTATGGATGCACCCAGATCTAGCATGGCTCTAGGAAAGTAAGTGTTCCCTAAGATGCAAGGAATGGTAAACATGCCCGGATCACCACATTTAGTAGGCATTTTATCTTGAAATAAAGCCGACACATGTTCATTGACTCTTTCATTTTTAACATGCTTAGACCTTTGTTGACGATGGTTTACACATAATTCCTTCAAGAACTTAGAATATCTAGGAACTTGATCAATAGCATCGAGCAAAGGAATATTTACCTCACACCTTCGAAGGACCTCGAAAGCTTCCTTGTCCATCTCCTTTTTCCGAGTATTCTTTAAAGCTTCGGGAAATGGTGCTTCCACATCAAAGGTAGTGTCCACCCTAGTTTTCTTGTGGAGAGGTGAGAATGGAGGTGACATTGGTTCAACATGAGAAGTTGTGTCTCCATGTTCCTCATCAATAAGTTCTTTCTCCTTCTCAACCTCGGCATCACCTTTTTCTTTGGCTAGCCCCTCAAGAATTACTTCTTCGTCGGCCAAGGTCGCCTCAACCTCGTCATTGGCTAAACTCTTCTTCACAAGGCCTCTCTTGGGTGCCTTTTTCACAACCACTTCGGGTTCAAGAGCTTGTTTACCACTCCTCAAGGTCATGGCACTCGCATGAGGCCTTGGATTTAACTCCGTTTGCGCGGGTAGTTTCCCGGAGTTTTGTGCTTCCAACTTTCCCAAAACCGTGGCCATTTGACTCATTTGCACCTCAATGCTTTTGAGTCTAGCATCTTGTGGGAATTGGTCCGAGCTTTCACCTTGGTTATGAGATTTATCTTCCAACCTCGGGTGAGCATTTTGAGGAGTGCGGTTGTTGAAACGGCCTTGACCTTGGTTCCTTGGGTATTGTTGTGGAGGATGATCTTGGTACTCTTGATAGCCAAAATCTTGGTACCCTTGGTTTTGGTAACCTTGGTACCCTTGATTTTGGTGGCTTTGGTCTCCTTGGTAGCCTTGGTCATTTTGCCCCCTCGCCCTATCAAAGGATTGACCACTTTGACCTTGGTAACCCCCTTGGTAGCCACCTTGTTGGCCTTGTTGCCCCGTCGGTTCATCTCTCCACCGAAAGTTGGGGTGATCTCTAGTTCCGGGGTTATAATGTTGAGCAAACGGATCATACTTCCTTTGGTTACTCCTATCACCACCTTGGCCTTGTCCACCTTGAAAACCCCTACCACTTTGGTAGCCTCGTCCACCTTGGTAGCCCCTAAAACCTTGGTTTCCTCCTTGATCGCCTCTAAAACCTTGGTTACCCCCATGGCATTGACTTCTTCGTTATAATCCTCGTTTGCTTGAGGACAAGATTCGGTGAGATGGTTCGAAGCACAAATCCCACACGTCATCACTTGTTGCCTTGGTTGGTTCCCTCCGGAGCTATTTCCCATCATGAAACCTTTCATCAATGCCGTAAGCTCCTTGATATCTTGACGAGAGCTATCATTGTTCCCACCAGAGTTACCCACTCGTAGTCTCCGGTCTTTCTTTGGTTTGCACCCTTCGGCTAGTTGCTCAAATAGCATCATGGCATCGGAAGAGCCAAGGTTTGCAATGGAGCCATAGCAAGACCGATTTATCAACTCGGTTTCCCTATCATTCAAGCCATTGTAATAGAAACACACCAATTGAGGTTCGGTGAAGCTATGGTACGGGCAACTTGAAAGGAGAGTTTGGAATCTTTCCCAATACTCATACAAGGTCTCATCATCGTCTTGAGTGATGTTGCTAATGGCTTGTATCAAGACCGAGGACTTAGAGGGAGGAAAGTACTTGTCAAGGAACTTTTTCTTCAATTGTGGCCATGTAGTGATTGATGATGAAGGTAAACGGCTTAACCATTTAGCGGCCTTGTCTTTCAATGTGAAGGTGAAGGTTTTCAACTTAAACTCATCCACACTCATCTCGGAAGGTTTCAAACTACTACAAACCCTATGAAAAGCCTCAAGGAAGTCATTAGGATCATCCACTTCTCTACCATGGAAAGTTGGAAGCAAATTTATCACTCCCGTCTTGATTTCATATTGAGAGTTTGGGTAAACAATGCTAGATTGTTGTTGCTCATAGTTGGGGGACATGTACTCTCTCATAGAAATATTGGTAGGAGAAGTGTTAGGGTTTTGGAAAGGGTTGTAGAATTGGTTTCGGGGAGGTTGTTGGCCGGTATCCTCTTCGTCGTCCGCCATGTTGAAAGGTAGTGATTCACTTTCAAGTGAGAAAGGATTAGATGCTAGTGACTCTTGCACTTGCCTCCTAAGTTGGCGGAGACTTCTTACTAGCTCGGAATCGTATTGCAAAGGGTCTTGGTTCGAGGATCGTGTAAGAACCATGCACCAAGAGCTAGAGCAATAGGGTTCCAAACCAAAATAGAACCTACAAAGAAAGATAGATTAGAAATAAAACTACAATACACACATAAAAATACGCCTATTCCCCGGCAGCGGCGCCAAAATTTGGGAGGTCGTCGCCGTACCTCTCAAATATACATTTTTAGATCACTTACTACCTTTACACACTATTAAGTGTACAATGGCAAGTAAGGTTCGTTCCACAGGGAAAAGGTTATTTCTATGTATATCTTGTAGGATATATATACATATACATATATATAAAAGCAATGTAAACAAGGGGGGGTTTGAGTTGAGTTTTGTTTAAGACACTACTAAGTAAAACTACTAGAACTTTAGAATTACAACTAGTTTAGCATCTAAAGATTCAACTAAAGGATTAACTAATGAGAATAAGAGACTTGGGTACATGAGATTTGTATCTTCTTGTTATGGATTTTTCCTCAAACCTACTTATGATACTTTGAGAATGGTGATTGTTTTTAATGGGAAACCATCTCTATTCTAGTTGTGAATCATGAAAGCATTTTCACACATCTTATTGGCAACTTATCTATATGATAGCAAATAGATAAATTGACCAATGCTAATTCAAATTAGATGTTTTCCCACCTTACCCATGCAATGTGATAACACAATTGACATAAATATAATGCTAATGAATGATCTCAAGAACAAATACAATTGATAACAACATATATTTGATTCCTAATTCACTACTTTTACATAGAAGAAATGATAGCATTTCAACCATGGAAAGGCAATGTCTAACACATATCCAACACATATCTATAGTTAGGAAATCATTCCTAACCATTTCAACAATCAAATACACATATAATTTATGATCATTCAATGACAAATCAACCATTCCTAAGCTTCATAAACCATGTTCTCAAACCATAACAAGAGGTTTAATCTCACATACCCAAGATGGGTTTTAGCCTACAACCATAACTACACAATCATAACCATAATCCATACAATAATACATGGTGAATTCAAAGTGAAAATCCAAAGAGAAATGAAGAAAAACACTCTAAAGCTCTGTAAAAACGATCCTCAAAACAATGAGGATAAGTTCAATTTATACTCTCAAACAATTAAAATTAAAGCCAAACAAAGTGCAAGTTGCAGGCAACTTCGCGGGTCGCGCAAAATCCTTCGCGGACCGCGAGCCTGGTTCTCGCATTTCGCGGCCGAGGATTCGCGCCCCGCGCGCCCGTGGTCTCGGCGGTTTGCGACCGAAGAATCGCACCCCGCGCGCGTCTGGTCCTCGCGAGTCGCGGCCGAAGGTTCGCGCCCCGCGCGTCTGTGCCTCGGCGGTCCTCGTGCTGGTTGGTCCTCGCGGCTCGCGACCGGAGTTTCGCGGGCCGCGCGAAACTCGGCATGTTCAAAACAGCAACACACACCCTCGCGGTTCGCGACCTGGGGTTCGCGGCTCGCGAGAGTGTGCCTTCACGCCACTTCTACGACCGGTTCTTCAATGTATCAATCGCGGTCAGGACGGTCATAGAAGGTCTTCAAATCACTCAAATCCATCGCAAGTGCAATTCAAGATCGAAATGCACGTCTTCAATTTCAAACCACTATGAATGATTCGGTCTAAAAGTCTAATATAAATACACAAAATACTATCTAAAACAGCTCTCAAATGCTACAAAATAAGAATATATCTAGGGTCTATCAGGTATTATGGTAAAAATATGGACTTGCAAAAGAAAAATGGACTTGCATGGAGCAACCCCATATTTTAACATTACCTCGGCTTTTGAAACATTGTTTTCTCTCTCCAGAACTTTGCCCCCCCCCTTTTTTCTCTCCAGAACCCGCCGCTCAACTTCTACAAAGAACGGGGAGGCTCCGACCGGCGCCCCTCGCCGGTCCGGTGACCTCCCCACCCCATTTTATAGTAGTTTAGTCTAGTATATGCCACCTCCCCTCGCCAATCTACAGATCGAAGCCACCACATCAGATCGGTTCTCAAACCGCACAACCCTGATCCCAGATTCGACGCTATGGGCAGCTCCTACATCGGATCGCTGCTATCACCGGCCGCCCGGAGAAACTGCAGATTTTGTCCGGCGCAATCTATCTCTCGACCCAGATCGGGAGCATCACCGCCACACCGACACCGCTGAGGCGTCGAGCTCGAGCCGACGCTATCGGAGCCGGCAGATCGGTGAAGGAGTCACCGTGGAAACCGTCGTCGGGAAGCTGCAGATTGGATCAGATCTAGTTTTGTCCGGTCCGGGCCGGTCCGGTTAGGTCCGGTTCTCGGTTCGACTAGTTTCGAACCAGGGCCGGTCCGGTCAGGTCTGGACTCACTAGGAGGGAGGTGGTTTTTTATTTCTGTGTTTTCTTTAAGGTTTAGGTTTTTTTCTATTTCGACGGGGATAAGTGCTTAATTGTGATGTTTTTGCTAGATAATTAGACGAATGTTATTTGCCTAATTCAGTTTTTGACATGTTCTTTTTAGTTCGGTAAACTTTATTATGGCTTCTAATCTGGTTATATGAATGGTAGGAGAAATCCGAGTCAAAAGTAGTTTTTACTCACTTTTTGGCGATTCCGTTTTCACTAGATTGGTAGACCGTGGGGCTGACTTGTTTAGCTTGTTGCGTGTTAAATAACATTCATACGTGCTTAATACTGTCATATAACTTTTCAGAATTCTCTTTTACCGTGAGATGACTGGGGTGAGAGTCTTGAGCTGATAGAGTCTGAACTTACCGGAGTTTCTTTTACCGTGAGACTTACCGGAAAGTGAAAAGGATATCTTAACGTAGTCTAATTTTCTGAATACTATTAGGACATCTAACTGGTGAGACCAACACTGGTTGGAATTGTTGGTAGTATTGAATCAATTTGTATCCCTGTTTAGCTGTATTTTAGTGTAGGTCTATAGTTGTAGGGAATATGATTTGGAACTAGTCTTTTTGTGGAACTATCCTGACAGACTTGGGGAGTATCCTTACCCATGTGTTTGTTACATCCCACTTAATCCTTTATTGGCGAGAGGGTAAACCTCATGGGTTTCTGGTCTTGGTATCATTTGTATCTAGACTGGTAGACTTCGATTATATAGTTTAGAATGCGAGTTAAGGTGCTACGCTTGTTAGGTAGTTTTAGACCGTAGATCTTTTACGAGTTATTCCCTTTTTGATGTAAACCTTCGGGCATCACAGCCCCCGGGCTACACCTTGCTTCCGGGCGAAAGCCTAGGAAATATCGCCTTCGGGCATCACAGCCTCTGGGCTACACCTTGCTTCCGGGCGACAACCTAGGAAATATCGCCTTCGGGCAATTGTATTTTTTCAGTTTATTGTTATTTACTGCATGGGGAAGCCAATATAATCCCTCTACCAATGGTAGTTTCATGAAAAAAAAATGGTGATAATTTGATTTTGAATAAAATTATCAATTGATGGGATTTGAGAGGTTCTTTCACTTAATAATTAAAATTTTCAATAATCAAAATTGGATGGAAGAATTTGGCCTCTTTGAGAACCCAAAAACAAATCCAGGTCATTTCTCCGATTGGAGGGGTGGCCGGAGATCGGCGCCCCTCGCCGCCCGGTCACCCATTCCACCCATTCACCTTTTATTTCTGCACCTAGCCATCCAATTCCTCCCCTCACCTGAACCATTATCTTTTTCCCTTGCCAAGCCACGGCCATCGACGCACAGATAGCCGCCGACCGGAGAAGATTCAGATCAACTAGGAACTGCTCGGAAACTGCCAGTAGGAGTAGCACGCGCCGCCGGGTGGTGTGAACAAGCTGTCGTAACAACGCGCCTGCCGTCTCGCCAGTGATACACACGCCACCGATTCGGTCAACGCGCTCAGTGGATGGTGCGTGACTGCCACGCGCTGCAGCGGAGCCAATGCAGCCGACGGACGCTCTTCCGGTCTTGAGATTCTAGTTCTGTTTCTTTTATTTATTTATTGTCAGATGGAGTAGTGTTTCAATTGAGTCTTTTTGTAAAACTATCTGACTAGTTTATCGAGTATCCTTTTCCTAGTTGTTGTTTCCTTGTAACCGGATTAGCCGGGCTATGGAAAATCCCCCCGGCTTCTAGTCTCTTTCCTAGTAACAGTACATGAGAAATTCAAGTCAGAGTAGTTGACACAATTTACTCCTGGCGACTCTGTGAATGGAGTTAGACTTGTAGACTTGGCTGCCTGGTTTGCTCTAGTCAGTGCAGGTTATCGGTTCTTTACCTGCCAGATAGTTTTGATGATCTAGGGCATTAGACTTTAGGAGGTTAAGATGTACTCTATCGCTCTTTTTAGTTATAGGTACAGTGTGTATCCGTGCTTTAGATACAATGTAGGTTATTAACCTATGTTGTAATCTTTCAAATTGCCTTCCATTAAGAAGATCAGTTACTCAGGTTTGGGGAACCTAATAAATATCCCTCCACCTATGGTGGTTTAACATTAAAAAAAAAAGAATGGAAGAATTTCTATACTTTATTAAAATAATAATTTATTTGACATACCAGAAAATCTCAAATAAAAGCACCTTACGGTAAGGGCAAACCAAAAAGATACCACCTTCTACAAAATTAGGGGTTATTATACAATTGATTTAATTATTTGAGTTGTTTTTGTTTGCGTCTGATGTTTTATACTTGAGTTTGATATTTTAGATTTTGGGCCTGATATTTTTATTTGTTTTGATCTTTTAGGTTTTGGATAATATTTTTTCATTTTATTTCCTTGATCTTTTATATTTTATTGCCCAAACAATTAAAATTATTGTATAGTAACTCAATCTTATAGAATGTGGTCTCATTTTAGCATGCTCTTACCATAAGGGGACCTTACATGAGACGCTCTCATGAGATATTTAGGGAGTATTGAATAAGGCCCTGTTTACTAGAGCTTATTTCCTGATGTACTGAACTGAACTGAACTGAATTGAACTGAACTGAACTGAACTTAACTGAAGTAAAAATTGATGTATTGAAAAATGGAATCAGCATGACTGAATTAACCTGAATTTCATCAAATTGCATTTTCACTGAACTGAACTGAACTGAATTGAACTGAATTGAACTGAACTGAACTGAATTGAACTGAATTGAACTGATCTACAGATAAGCTCCGGTAAACAGGGCCTAAGATACATGATTTTAAAAAGAAAAGTGATAAAGATCACTTAGGCCCTGTTTACTAGAGATTATTTCTTGATGGTACTGAACTGAACTGAACTGAAGTAAAATTGATGTATTGAAAAATGGAATCAGCATGACTGAATTAACCTGAATTTCATCAAATTACATTTCACTGAACTGAACTGAACTGAACTGAACTGAACTGAACTGATCTACACATAAGCTCTGGTAAACAGGGCCATAGTCTATGGTGAACGATTTGTAATTCCGGCTTTTATTAATATAGTGCTTTTATTTCAAAAAACAAGTAATAAATAAAATATCAAGAAAGGTTCTAGAGGATTATACTTTGAAAAATATGAAAAGATAAGTTACTTATTAAGTAAGTAGTAGTTGAAGATAAAATTTTAGAATAAACGAAAAAAATGTACCCTGTGTTAATTACATAATGGAAACATAAAGGAAAAGGAGCATCTTACCATATATGTGTTTTTGGCAAAAAGAAAAATGAAATGTTCGTTGTAAATTTTGGAATATGTAATGCAATTGAAGCTTTTGGTATATTTTTCAATTGAAGCTTTAATGCAAATATGTAATAAAACACGTGTTAATATAAAATTCAATAAAATATATAAAAAAGACAAATATAAAGTTAAAATCTATTTAGGTGAATTTTTTTAAAGGTAAATAGTTATTGCTTTCAGAATTTACTGGAAATTGTCCAGTTGCGACTGAACATGAGCAGGTAAAACTCCCTCTAATAGGGGGCTAGACTCTGTGAGCGACACTAGGGATTGAGCTAAATAACATAATAAAGTCCAAGGTGACCAACATGGTCCCGTAAAAGTACTAATCCCTAACTCCGATGATTTCACCATTGGCATTGTCTCACCTGGACAAATTTTCCTTACAGCGAAGGGCTTCCAGTGGTGTTCCTCATCTTCTTGCTCCCATGAGATGCCTTCGGGGGGTCCTCGAGCATCAATTCCTACCTCAGCGAGCTGTAACTCCTCGCCGGTTATTTGTAAACAAATGAAAAACTGAAATAATAGTCCAAAACCAAAACAAAATAACAAACTAAGGCACATAGTAGTGTGCCTGTTCTGAACCATCTGGTAATCTTTCCATGGAATTAGGCCCTCCAGATGGTTCCATCTGCCTCGAGTCATGGATCATGGTGGGACTGGGCCTCATCGCCAGTATCCGCCTGAGTTTCAGCTTTCTCCTCTCCATGTTCGATGTCTTCATCATTCCACGAGACGCCAACCACCGGGTACAGCCACCAGATGCCCCAGTACTTGCCGATCACGCCGGCGAGTGAAACCACAAGCAGGAACACGCCGACGGCAATCGTCGCCTTCTGGAAGAAGCCCTCGCACTCGATGCTGCTGTGCCTCTCCAGCCATCCGCCGCCGAGAATCACCACTGAGAGGATTAAGCTCACGGTGTTCAGCAGCCCCACCAAACTGTTGCTAACCTTTACAGATCTCAGATCTCCCAAAAGGCACAGTCGATTCATGTTCTTGCTCGCTCGATCTCCGATTCTTCCCCGTTCAAATGGGAATTCGCTGCTGCTCAGTATTCCAGCAGGCTTGAGCAGCCCGGCGACCATCTGAGCCTTCAAAAACCTCGTCGGAATGGCGTAAGAGACTTGTACAATTTTGTTGTCATTCTCCATCGTGATTTCAGGTCTGCAGTGTTGCTGATGATAATCAACGGAAGATTGGCTCCAAATTATGGTGGGAATCGACCATTTTCCGGAATTTTTGTTGACCAAAGTAAAGTTCTCCCTAAACCCTAGAAGGGTTCATGAGAGTCTATTTAGGTTAAAATTTGAAGTACATTGTTGAGTTAAAACGTATGAATTCCAAAGAAGTTATGCATGGTCAAGAGTAAAAATAATTGGTCAACTCTACTGTCTTGATCTACACTTCAATATCCCAAGTATTCTTTGGTGAAAATCTTAATGGTGAAAATATTTACACACATAGTCCCTGTCCAGTAGTGCTTATTTCCAGCACCTCCAGCACCCTCCAACACCCTCCAGCACTTGTCACTATTCACAGACATGAATGATTTATTTTTTTTAAAAAAATAATAAATAATTTTTCTTTAGAATTAGTTTCAATATGTTGTGTACGAATTAATCATTCTTTAAATATATAGTTTCATAATTATGTACATCATAATTATACAATTTTAATTTAATTTCAACGCCCTCCAGCACCCTCCAGCACCTTCCAGCACCAGCTACCAATTCCAGCACCCTAATGGACAAGGTCATAGTTCAAGAAAATAGAAAGAACTACGCTCCATGTTTTCTTGCTTGAACATAATTTGTTTTCTTTAGGTTTTTTCTGTTGGCATGGTCATACTGATTCAATTTAGGGAGGCGACACATGACATTTTCACATGAAATAATTTCCGAGTTTTGTTGCTTCCGTGGTGAGATTTTTTTTTTTTTTTGACATTCGTGGTGAGATATAGTCTTGCAGTGTTTCAGGTATTTCTGGCCAGAGTACTATTGTTTTGTTTAATAATATTGTATTGTGAAGCTCTTTGGTTTTTCGCAGTTATGGAGTTTATTCAATCCTTTGATAATATAATAATTTCAGTTCATGCATGTTACTGAACTATGTCTTCCAAACTTATGGGTTGGGTTAAGTATATTGATCATATTGATATTGCTCAAAAAGGTGCAATTTCCATGATTCGTAGAATCTGTGAACAATCTACACACGGAGAACAATTAAGCCTCTCCTATTTCTTTTTGAATAGTCAAGAAAGGGTACATTTCGGTCATCTTTCTTTTTGAACACTTGATATGTGTTCATATGGAGATGTGCCCCTTTAAAACTTGTGTATTTTCAAGGTCTTGGTGAGACCGTCCTACCATAAGCTTATGGTCGAACGAATGATAGTTCATGTGTTTAATGGATTTGTGCATGTGTTTCACAGCTTTGTTAATTCATTTATATATTGTTACAGATTATAACAAACAAAATTGTGAAACACAAGAACAAATCTGTCAAATATATGAACCCAGCTTATAACAAACAAAACTGTGAAACACATGAACAAATCTATTAAACACATGAACTATCATTCGTCCTACCATAAGCTTATGGTAGGACGGTCTCACCCAAGACTTTGTATTTTCAATTTAACTTGAAGGAAATTCTACGGTTTCGTTATTTATTTTAGTAATTTCTCTATGCAGGTCCATTTTTCTCTTGCAGGTCCGTATTTTTGACTAAATGTTAGTCCCATTACATACTTTTAAATTATAAATTAATGAAAATCACTAAATGCCCCTAGTATATAACGAAATGACAACATAAAATCATTTTGAATTTATGAGGGCCATATATAAGCGAGGCACTCTTTTGGCGAGGCTAGAACTCTTCATTTTGGAGGTTTTAGGGGCTAATTTTTTTTTTGTCTTCATAATATTATGGTCTTTTTATAAATAATTATCTTGCGTCGTCATTTACTGATCGGAACTATAGTCGACAATACTACCACGAGATTGGACATCGCCATAGTCAGAGGCACCGGGGGCGGAACCATGCTTGGTTAGCGATGTAAATGAACTGAACAGTTCATGAACAACTCACGAACAACTTGATCATTGTTTGTTTTTAAGAGCTCGGTCATTTATATACAAGTTCGAGTTCGAACTCATAAGAGCCATCTCGATAGACTAAAAGTCAGGCGAATCAAGTTCGAGCTAAAATATCTCGATGGTTGCCAACGGCGATGTCACCAAATCGAGTTTATTTTGAGGTTGGGAATATTGCAGAGGGTGGAATTTGGAGAGAATGAAATGTTAGATAAATTTTGCAGATTGCTCCCTTAATTTTCGGTATTCCTATAAAAGAGACCCCGCATATTATTAAGGTGCATAATGCTCACCCAAAACGTTGCATCATCATCATAACAGAAAGGGTTTTGTGCAGGCAGCTGCAACTTGCAAGTACTGAGTAGACCACTCTCTTCTAATCACAAACCAACCAACGTAGTAATTAACTTAGTTTTTTAACTTGCAGGAAAACGGGGGAAAGCAGAATTTTCCAGGGTTTTGATCAGCCAATTATGGTCAAACAAGCTGAATAACATCCTAAGACATTTCTGACCACTGTCCCTTAATAACTCAAACAAAGATTAAAAAACTAGGGGGAAGTCATAGCCAGAGCTTTGAATTGAGGGGAAAAAACAACGGTACTAAAAGAAAGCAGGCAGCAGCGTGTTGGAGACAGGATACCATCCTCAAGGAACACAGGCCCAAGATGCAAAGATATGTATAATTCAGGCACAAGAGGAACCTATACACTTACAAGAGGCTGTATTACACTTTTTCTAAAACAGATATCTAAAACTAACATGGTGAATTACAATTTATGGAGTACAGGCTTCATGTGGTTGCCTTGGGCAAATAACTCCTTTTCTCAAAAATTGTATTTCCTTGACCTAAAACATAAGTGTACAGATGAATGTTGGCAAACTTGACAATTGAATTTACTCTAGAGATTTGTAGTAGTATTTATCAAAATGAAAGCCAGTTACAAATCTACATCTAACAAGAGAATAAAGAAAAGATAAGTTGCTTATGGCTAGTATACACATCAGCACCAGGAAGATAGAAGCCTGCTCAAGTCAAAGGATGGCAAGTATCTCACGACTCACATTATGAAATTAACCAAACAACATCAAGACAATGATTAAATAAGTAAGGGGTTGTCGCAACACGGAAAATGATTTGGTAGTCCAAAAACGGCAAGAACACAGTATTCTAGTATTCAGAGAGAACAATACTTTTTATATTTCTTACTGACAAATCTCTAGGACTTGCATATTCAGCAGAAAATTAAAGATTGCCCAACTACAAATTGAGGCAACTGAGATTTCAACATCCAACCGATCATTAGGTAACCTATATCATATATGGGTACAAATAGATAAGATATCAACCAACATCTGGAATTGCAATCGAATGCATAAAAGAACACAGATCCAAACCTTTTGATGACCAGCATCTAATCACACCTGCATATCAAGGCCAACGAATTGATTACGCCAGTTTACAGATATCTTCATATTCAACTGCTTTTAGAATCCGACCATCATATACTCCCTTCTCAATCTGCACCTTTGCACAGAAATTATCTGTATCAACAGCAAGCAGTCTGGCATTCGAACCACGATAAGCTCCATTCACTATTTTCACAAGCCCTCCAATCTGAGGAATCACAGTCTCAAGCTCCGCTTGATCAACTCTCAACACATGTTTGCTTTCAAGCATTTGAATCTCCCCTACAAACTTATCAATCACCTTCCTAACTACACCTTTCTGCTTATAATACCCCTTCTCAGCAAGTGCCTTACTCATCACCTTTACAACAATCCCCTCCCACAGCCAGTAATCCTTCCTATTACTCCGCTCTTTCGCCTTCTCTTCTTCCCTCATCAGCTCATCCAATGCTGACTTCCCACCACCACTCTTCCCATTGTCCCTTTTCCCATCATTCTCCTCATCATCCCCAAACACACCAGCTCCTCTTGAACTCTCCTGCTTATCCTTCAAATTGCTAGCTTTCGCACCCAAACTCAGCTTAATTTTCTCATTTTCCCCCTTCTCAAACAACTTCTTCTCCTGAACTTCCACCTCCTCATTCCCAACAGGTATAAACTGTTCAGCACGCTCAATCTGTCGTCTAATCTCTCTCTCCTGCCTCTCCTCATCAGCCATATCCGACCTAGCCCTCTTATTCTTCATCTTCTCCTTAAGCAAGGTCTCCGAATCACGATCAATGTAAGTAATAAACCAGCCTTTGGGTGTCTCATCAACTTTACACTTACCGGTTTTCCCCAAATACTTAACAAACTCCGTCAGGGTGGCCCACTGGGTGGAATTCATATGAACATGGTTGCGGTCGGAGATGTACTCGTTGTAGACTACGGTGGCGGCGATGCGGCTGAAACGGTGGCTCCGCTTCATGTGCTCCATAAACATCGCCTCAAACTCCTCGGAGTAACCGTCAACGATGCGGTTGGCGTTCTCGCCGAAGATCTGCATCTGCCGCTGGTGGGACTCGCTCATGCAATGGCACTTGAACCCGTTCTCGTCGCGGCACTGCTTCTGGCACATCTGGCAGTACCATCGCAGCTTTTGCAGCCCTTTCGCTTTGATTCGGTTCGCGATTGCCTTCGGCGTCAGAAAATCGTTCTTCCCCATCCCGGAATCGTGAGCACAAACCGAGGAGAAGTCGTTCGAGGAGGTAGAGCGGTGACGGGATTGTCAGATAGGGTTTGGAGTTTCTTCACGGCGGCTGAACGAACACGTTGGCGCGGCTGGAAGGAAAGTTGTTAATCGCAAATCCGACTCGTGAGCTTTCAGACCCGGTCCGAAAAATTCACCCAGACCAATTTAACACGATGTAAGTTTACAATACAAGAAGGGGGATGCCCATTTAGGGTAAATTTTACTAAAATATCCCTTATTAAAATTCAATTTTAGTTAGCTGTTATTACGAAACTTAGTCCTAATCAAACTCTAATTCATGAAAAGTACCCCACTCTTTATATATAGTATAAAATATTCTTATCAACTTTCTTTTTCACGTACCTATTCAGATTAATGAGTAAATTCACATCATGTTTGCCAGAGCTTATCTGTAGATTAGTTCAGTTCAATTCAGTTCAGTGAAAGTGTAATTTGATGAAATTCATATTAATTCAGTCATGCTGATTCCATTTTTCAATACATTAATTTACACTTCAGTTCAGTTCAATTCAGTTCAGTTCAGTTCAGTTCAGTACACCAAGAAATAAGTTATAGCAAATATGGCATAAATTTGAAAGTGTTGAATGAATGTTGAAGGTTTTGAGGATTTCTTAGGCCTTCAATTAAATTTAACAAAAACTTGAATCCAAAATTTATTATTCAAAACTTAAGGGATTTAAATGATATAATAAATATTAATTGAATCCTAAATTTAATGAGGGGTGATTAAGTAAATTTATCACTAAATGGGTTGTGGATTTAGGAGATTGGGTTGTGGAAATAGATCTTGTGTACAAGAATAGAATTGATACCATGCTAACATAAGTTAACTTATGATAAAACGAATGATATTTCATATAATCATATGTTTAATGGATTTGTTCACGTATTTCACACCTTTGTTAGTTCATTTACACATGAACATTAATTATAGCAAACAAATTTGTGAAACACACGAACAAATCTATTAAACATAAACTATAACGGTCTCACCCAAGACTTTGTAATACAAGAATAATAGGTTGAACTGACCTTAAAATAAATTTGAAAACTAATGTACTAACCCGATAAATTTGACTCGAACCCAACCAAACTCGAAACCATCTAACCCAAATGCAAATATAACTCGAATTATATTGTTTACTTTAATTAAAAAGTAATTAGTATTTCTTCCGTTCCAAGCAAAACTGAAACAAAAAAATGAAGATGTTAATGATTAAAGTCGACTTAGTTTGAATTTGAAAATTCAACTAAACAGTTTTGGTTGAGACATTGGGAATTTTAGATAATATCAACTCATGGTAAATTAAAGTTGAAAAATATACAATGTGAAGTACACTCAAACCAAAACATATGATTCGACCCAACCTAACCTAACATGTTATAAAGACGATATGATAGGATCCCGACTCCACCCGACATGACCCAATAAGATGAGCCTAATCCATTTTGACCCGACCCATTTAAATCCGAATAATTTTGACATGTCAACATTTCAACCCAAATTAACATCCCTATGTATAGTAATAATACTCTCCACGTTGTCAAAATTTCTAAGTTGAATTTGGATCGGATTTTAAGGAGAGTGAATGTTATATCTTGTTATTGAAATTTTAAGGGGTCAAAATGAAATATCACTTACTACGTTGTTGTTTGTAACAACTTATTAACAAAATGAAATAACAACTTACTACAATTATCTTTTGTAATTATTTTCTTTGCCAAAAAAAGGAAAAGTGAAAGTGGGAAGTTTTGGTTGGAACAGGGGGAGTAGGTATAATGCGCAAATAAAGTCAAGTTTAAGATTATTTAGAGGTCGTTTGGTTCATGTGGGAATTAAGTTCCCACAGATTTTGTAAGTACTCAGAATTTAATTCCTTGAAAAAACCTCAGAATTTGAAAAACTTGTTTGGTTGCACATGCGGATTTTGTTATTACTAGGATTTTATTTAGTACCCGTTGTTTGGTTGACTTCACGTCATTCTTTAAAATCTAAGGATTTTCTATTTGAATTTTTTCAAAAATAAATTCAAATTAACTCAACCAAAATATCACTTATAGTAAATTTTCAAACAATATCTCACTAGAATCTTTAAAAATAATTTATTATTGTCTTAAAATAAATCGAAAATAAATTGAAAGTAATATATTCCACTCGAAATCTTGAGCATACATAGCCAAATATACTAGAAATCTAAAAACAAAAATAAACATATAAAAATTCAATAAATCATCTCCTCCCTATTAATTTGAAAGTAACATACCCTGAACATAGGTATATTTATAGTTTTCGGGGAGACGGAAGTAGAAATCAACTGGATTAAGAGCCATCTTCTTTTGAAACAGTAATACGATCAACATCCATATATGTTCTAATGAATTTATATACCAGAGCACATGCCAATATTATTCTACTTACATATGAAGTTGTTTTTCTTAATGTTCATGGTAGGTACAGGTGGGTGATTTCAATCATCATTTTCATAACCTGATTCAACATTTGCCAGTACATTGCCATCCATGACTGTATAATATTTACAAAATTGGGTAATAAATTAATTGCAATCAACTCAACATCACTCGAATATATTTTAATCTAACCATCAAAATTTTAAATATCATGTAAATTCATAACTAATAAAGTTACATAATTTATGGCACAAATCAATTTTTTCATATATGCAATCAAGTAAAAATAACTAAAATATGAAGTAAAATGGGAGGGAAATAAAAATTTGCCGCGAAGTGGAAAATTTTCGCGTCAAGGGATAAATTGGTAAAATCGTACAAAATAAACGCGTATTTATTTTCTACCTAGGGGATTGGAGGTAACAAAATTCCCTCATTCTGTGGGAAATTGAAATTCCGGCGAATTTATATTTGCGACGTTTTGGTTAATTCACGTCAACCAAACAACCAATCTACTGTTAAAATCCTCGTATTTGGTTATTACCGCATATCTTACGCATACCAAACGACCCCTTACACATATAACCCGAGTTCTCGGAAAACGTTGTAATATATTTTGTAATATATTTTGGCGGTTGCTCAATACAGGTCCATTTTTCTCTTGCAGGTCCGTATTTTTACCATAATGTCCCCTGATGGAACCCTATAATTACATCTTGGAGATTTGGAAGGTCGGGCCGGATCGGTAGGCGGGTCGGGCCTGAACCGCGAGTATTGTCTCCTATTTCCTCTATTTGCATTCCAGTTCTTGGTCACTTTCAAGACTTATCCATATAGGATTTATGAAAAAGAAATAATATTTTAACAATTTTCACTTTCCAAATCTCACCGTCCATGTCCTTGAAAATTGAAATGTCTAAGAGCATCAAGTCTGTTAAGCTTGAGCTCGGAATCAATGGAGAAATGGGGAAAACTGTATATTTCAATATAATTGGGGAAAAACAATAAAAGCCATCAGGCAACACAATTGATCATTCACACTGAATTGATAACCAATCCATACTTTCCTATTGTTACTTATACTAGAAATCTACATTCTTGCTACTGGAATTGTAACAGAATAGAGGTGGTGTTGTGGCCGTGCATTCTGCAACGGTAAGTTGTTATCCAGCTCAGCTCCCTATGCGAAATGACCACTTTGCCCCTCCTACTCAATTCTTATCCTGACAATCCCCTTCCCTAACAGCAGACTTGTCCTCAAGGCTCAAATAATTCCACTCCATCAAACTTCCCACACATCAACACTGTATCATAACAGTTCCAGAACTCCAATACTTTGAACATTTCAGAACTTCTTGGAAGGAAAAAGATGTTGGATTACCTCAGCTTCTTCCCAAGATGCTTCTTCCATAGGAAGATGTTTCCACTGCACTAGCCACTGCACCATAGAAGAACTTCCATTCTTAACCAGCATTCTTTGTAAAATCTTAGCTGGCTCCCAAGATATGGTTTCATCTTCTGAAATTTCTGGTGGAGATGAAGGATTAACAGGTACTGTGCCCACAAACTTCTTGAGCAGTGAAACATGGAATATTGGATGAACCTTGCTGCTCTCAGGAAGCTTAAGCTTGTAAGCCACTGCTCCAATCTGTTGTGTGATCATAAAAGGACCACAATATCTGGGAAAAAGCTTATCCTGACCAGTACCATGAATTGATTGCTGCTTGTATTTGTTGACTCTGAGGTAAACCCAGTCACCCACTGAAAAGACTCTTTCAGTTCTCTTCTGATCAGCATAAAATTTCATCCTCTCCTGAGCTTTCTTCAAATGCACCTGGAGTTTCTGTTGGACCTCATCCCTGGATTTGAGCATATCTACAGCTGCTGGGAAGAGAGAATCTGTTTGCAGTCCCAAAGGCAAATGTAGAGGTTTTACTCCATATAATGCTTCATGTGGAGACATGTCAATACTCACATGGTGACAAGTGTTATACCACCTTTCTGCCAAACTAAGCCAAGACTTCCAACTGTTAGGATAATCCCCACACAAGCATCTTAAGTAGTTTTCCAATACTTGGTTGACTCTCTCTGTCTGCCCATCTGTTTGGGGGTGATAGGCAGTGCTGAACTTCAACTGAACACCCATTTTTGAGAACAACTCAGTCCAGAAATTGCTTGTAAATACCTTGTCTCTGTCACTGATAATGGAATCAGGAATTCCATGTAGCTTAAAGATCTCATCCATGAATAACTCAGCCACTTGCTTAGCTGTGAATGGATGTGCTAATGGTAAGAAGTGAGCATATTTGGTGAGTCTGTCCACTACCACCAACACAGTATCATAGCCCTGAGAAAGAGGTAACTTCTCCACAAAATCCATGGATATTTGACTCCAAGGGATAGAAGGAATGGGAATTGGTTGCAATAGTCCAGGATACTGACAATGTTCCACCTTATTCTTCTGGCACACTTCACAGGACTGAATAAAAGTGATAATATCTCTTTTGATCCCTGGCCAAGTGAAAACAGATAGAGTTCTTTTGATAGTAGCATTCTGCCCAGAATGACCCCCTATTGCAGAAACATGTAGAGAAGACAGGATGTCCTGCCTGATTCCATTAGCCTTGCCAACATACAACCTATGATCTTGTTTCAGAATTCCATTATAAAAAATAAGCTTTGGGTCTGCATTTTTTAACACCACTGCAGCAGCAATCAAATCCTGAGCTTCCTGATCACCACAGTAACTGGCTTCCAGCTGTTCCATCCAAGTAGGAATCAGTGTAGAGGTAGTAAATTCTTTTCTGAGACACTCTCCCTTGCCAAAAGTAGCTTCCCCTTGCTTCTCATCATTCCCCTCTCCTGAATTCTCAGTAGCAGTCCATCCTTCTATCACTTCCCAGTCACTCACAGATTCCTCATCCCATACAGGAGGTAGAACCTCACTCAACTCAACTGCTGTGTTCTCCATGCTTTCTTTCCCTTCATTATTATCTTCCCCTTGAGGTCTTCTAGACAGAGCATCTGCCACGATATTAGTCTTTCCTGTTTTGTACTGTATTTCAAAAGAAAGTCCAAGCAACTTTGTCATCCACTTGTGCTGAATGGCACTGTGCAATTTCTGCTCCAGAAGATACTTCAAACTCTGGTGGTCGGTTTTAATAATAAATTTATGACCAACCAAATAATGCCTCCATTTATCCACTGCCATCACCAATGCCAATAATTCTTTCTCATAAGTATAAAGTCCTTTATTCTTTAAGCAGAAAGCTTTGCTCAGAAATGCTATAGGTTGTCCATCCTGCAACAATACAGCTCCCATTCCCCCATCACATGCATCTGTTTCTATCACAAAAGGCTTCTGAAAGTCAGGCATTCTCAAAACAGGAGCAGAAGTGATGACCTTCTTTAATTTGTTAAAAGCTCCCTCAGCTGCTTCATTCCAATGGAATGCATCTTTCTTTAACAGATCATGTAGAGGTCTACAAACCACAACAAATCCAGCTATAAACCTTCTATAATACCCTGCTAACCCCAAGAATCCCCTGAGCTCCTTCAAGGTTCTTGGCTGGGGCCATTCCAGAATGCCCTTGACTTTCTGAACATCCATCTCTACTCCTTTACTGGATATGATATGCCCTAGATATTCTACCTTTTCTTGTGCAAACACACATTTAGAACCCTTGGCATACAGTTGGTTATCCCTCATGACAGTCAAAACACTCTTCACATGCTCAATGTGTTCCTCCATAGATTTACTATAGACTAAAATATCATCAAAAAATACTAAGACATACTTTCTGAGATAATTCTGAAAAACTTTGTTCATCAGTGCTTGGAAAGTAGCTGGTGCATTGGTTAAGCCAAAAGGCATCACAACAAATTCAAAGTGTCCATGATGTGTTTGAAAAGCAGTTTTAGTAATATCTGTTTTACACACCCTAATTTGATGATAACCCGATCTAAGATCCAATTTGCTAAATACCACAGCTCCTTGCAATTCATCCAATAATTCATCAATAACTGGAATAGGAAATCTATCTTTGACTGTCAAATCATTTAATTTTCTGTAATCAACACACATTCTCCAAGTACCATCTTTCTTTTTAACTAATAAAACTGGGGATGAATAAGGACTTACACTCTCCTGGATCACCTTGTTCCTTAGCATTTCCTGCACTTGAGCCTCTATTTCTTCTTTATGAGCGTGGGGGTACCTATATGGTTTCAACTTAAAAGGCTCAGACCCTGGTTTTAGGATAATCTGGTGATCCACTTCTCTCACTGGAGGCAGTGAAGTAGGGATTTGAAATACATCTGAGAAATCATGTAATATATGTTTCAAACCTGCAGGAAAAGATTTCATGTCCAGTCCTGGAATAGCTCCCTTCTGCTCAGCATTAGAATTCTCTTCCTCCAAAGCATAGACCCTATCTGAATCACTGTACCTTCCAAACTTGAATCTCTCTCTGCACTTATCCCCATCTGTGTAATCAAAATGCAACTGAGATTGTGTGGCTTTCCTTTTCCTCAGCTCAGAAAGCTCCCTGGCCTCTTGATTCCTGATGAGATGGAATTTTGTGTGGTCACTGTTACCATGCAGATGATAATGATCCCCTTCATAGCTGATATACACATCATCAGTTCTGAAATCAAAAGCTATAGGGCTAAAAATCTTCATCCAGTCAACTCCTATTATCATATCCATATCTCCCAAGTCTAAAATCTTCATACAGTATTTGAACTCGTGGTCTTGAATTTTCCAAGCTACTTCAGGCACCACAGTGGCTCCCCCCATCTTACTACCATCTGCAATGGTGACAATAAAAGGGCTAACAGCCATCCTTTTCATATTCAGTTTGTTAACCACCTCAGGATGGATGAAACTGTAAGTACTTCCTGTATCCAACAACATTCTCACTTTCATATTGCCAATGTAACCTATCAACTTAATGGTATTAGCTCTTCTCTCATTGGTAGCTCCCACAGATTTCAGTTCAATCTCCTCTATCTCTCCTTCTTCCACTGGTGATAGTTCCTCAAAATTCCAATCAGCCACCCAAATATCCCCATCCACATCACTGGTTTCATCAGCAGAAATAAACTGGAACTGCTTCAGCTTACACACATGGCCAGGGTGAAACTTCTCAGCACATTTGAAACACAATTTATTCTCTCTTCTCCTCTGAATTTCCTGTGCACTTACTTTTTGAACTCCTTCTCCCATAATCTTCTTCTCCAAAGGTTTTGTTGCAGCAGGTTTCCACTGAGGTTTCTGGTACAAAGGCTTCTGGAAACCCATGTTAGAGTTGCTCTGACCACTAGAGTTAGGACCACCCGTCTTAGCATTCTTAAGCCACATCTCACACACTTGTTCCTGGAACAAAGCTGACTCCACAACGGCATGCAAAGAGGTTGGTTTGGTAGGATTAACCAGTACTTGCAACTCCATTTTCAACCCACTAATAAAATTTGAAATGAAGTACTGCTCAGGCATGAATGGATAACTGCAAACTAGTAATGACTTCAGTTCCTCAAACTGCTCCTCATATTCCCTCACAGTACCCTTCTGATAGAGTTTGTTAAATGCAGCCAAGTAGTCCTTAATTTCTGAGTCAGAAAATCTCTGTAAAACAGCTACAGAAAACTCCACCCAGCTATTGAATGGATTAGTCACTTTGACTGAGTTGTACCAGATTTGAGCCTTTCCTTCTAGCACCATTTCAATGGATCCCAACTTTTCCCTATCCAACAGTTGGTAAAAGTTGAAATACCTCTCACACTTATGTAACCAGTCTCTGGGGTTTGTACCATTAAAGCTAGATAGTTCCACTCTAGGCAACATTCTATCACCCTGAACATTCATAACCTCCCTCCATTGCACTGTACCCCCCATTCCAGTTCTAGCACAGTCACTATTCATGTTCATTTCCACTCTATTCTCAGGCATTAACACCCTAGGAAACTCATCATTAGCATGCATAACAACCCTAGGATACTTATAGGAATCATGCATTGGCTTGGTCTCAAACTGAGATAAGTTCATAATGTCAAAATTGACAGGCATAGGAGGTACCTCTGCTGATTTGTGATCGAGAATCTGCACTGAAGTCGGCTCCGACTGCTGAAATGGCTGTTTCGACGGATTCCGGTAGCCATCATACACCGGAGACTCTCCTCCGCGAATTACTGCCTTAGTGCTGCCCCGCGAACCCTCGCCGATCTCATGATGTGCTCCCGTCAAACTCTGCGCTCCAACTCCGGTGTTTAACTCACGAACTTCTCCCACTCCCTTTGCTATCTCCGGTGGTGGCGCCGCCTTCATCTTGGCGAACTCTGCCATCATCCTCTGAAACATCATCTCCTGCGACTCCTGAATTGTCTCGCGAACTGAGTTGCGGACTGATTCCTGCAGCGACTCGCGAATCGACTCCGCGGACCTCTGCGACTCCGTCTGCATTGCTGCCATCCTTGCCTCCAAGTCTGTGCGAAGATCGGTCAGTTGCTGCGCGAACTCTCTGTCTCCTTGCTTAGCTGGTGCCATCGCTGCCGAGAACCGCTTAGCTCTGATACCACTTGTTAAGCTTGAGCTCGGAATCAATGGAGAAATGGGGAAAACTGTATATTTCAATATAATTGGGGAAAAACAATAAAAGCCATCAGGCAACACAATTGATCATTCACACTGAATTGATAACCAATCCATACTTTCCTATTGTTACTTATACTAGAAATCTACATTCTTGCTACTGGAATTGTAACAGAATAGAGGTGGTGTTGTGGCCGTGCATTCTGCAACGGTAAGTTGTTATCCAGCTCAGCTCCCTATGTGAAATGACCACTTTGCCCCTCCTACTCAATTCTTATCCTGACACAGTCATCCACAATCATACAGCCATTATTTGGGCTTTAAACTCATTATTTTATATAAAGTCACACTATTCAGCTTTTAACTCACAATCATACAACCTGCCACATCATCATATTTTTTTTGCACATCATCATTTTCATTCACATCTTTTAACATATTTATTTGACGTAACATTTTTAATGAATGATAAATGTTATATAAAATAAAATAAAGTTGGATAATTATTCGTATTTAAAATAATGAATTTACAAAATTAAATTATTTCAAATTTATATCAAAATTTTGTTTTTATAATAAGTCTAATAAAAAATAATGAAGTTGAAGAACTATTTATTTTTCTAATTAAATCAATTACAATAACAATAGTTTATAATTAAGAAGTTTAACCCTTTTTTTTGATAAACAATGTTTTTCATGATTAAAATTTTAAAATGTAATTATAGATCTAATTAAATTAGTAAGTTTTACGAGAGACTATGAATTAGAACTATATTCATAATAAAAAATGCCATTAATTTTTTTGATTATTATTTTTAATTAATATATAATTAATAAAAAATAAGAGTCGCCCCAAGAAATTAATTAGGTAGACAGTGAGGAAAAAAACAAACTTGAACACTCACCACCGTGGACATTCACGTGGTCCCTCGTCGACTTCATTTTTCGTGGTCCCTCGTCGACTTCATTTTTCCGTCCGCACGTCCCTTCTTTTTCCGGAAATTTCTCAAAGTCGGGCGTAATTCTCCCTGTTGTGGCAGCTTTGAATGGTAAAATCCCACTCACAGCCGCCCATTGCAAGTGCTCTAATGTCCCCTTAAACTCTTTTTTTTTTCTCTCGCAAAAATAAGGGAAAAACTCTATTTCGATGATCAGATTTATTTTCAGAATTGATTTGAATGAAATTTTTTTTAAAAAAAACACTGGAGTGACTGGTACTTCCTTTGTTTTCATAGCTTCGGAATCATCACAACTTCACCGTTTTCGTCACATTTATAGCATCCTAATCATCAACATGCATACACAGTTACGACTACGGAGAAGAGAGCCTATTCGATAGAGGAGCGATTTCCCTCTTCTTCCTCCGCTCTATATGTCTGCTACTCTTTTACCTCTGGGTTCCCATGGAATATTCCAGGTATTGTTTAATTTACTGTTTTGACGATTCAATTACAAACTTCTTAATTTGAATTTATCACTTGCATTGTGGATGTTGTTGGATAGTTGGTCTAAGAGATTATGTATTATACATCATACTAGTTTTTTGTTTCGTTTTCTACTTGCATCATTGTATATGTTTTGCATTCTTCCATAGAAGTGTATTTTTGGTTTTAAGGTGTTTGATTGTTCTCCGTACTTTCTACTTTCCTTTACTTCTTGGTGGAGCTGTTATGAGCCAAATGTTGAATTTTTTTTATATGATCCGTGTTTGTTTATCATATCACATCACATGGTTTATCTTTATCATTTCTTACCCCCTTTAAGGTAAACATATGTAATCACATCGAGAATACTAACTTGATGAACCAGGCCTGTTGCCTGCCTTTTATTTTATGTTGCACAACTAAGAATTAAGAGAAGTTCAGCTATAATTATTATTTGAATGACTGGTTGCATACATAATATTTGTCTTGTAATATTTCGGTAGACTTGATATCTTCTACTATATCAATTGGAGTTTAAACGACCGATTTCCAGTGAGAGAGTTTCTTCAAGATGTTGTCCCGCGTAAAAGGTTTGCCAAACTTAAGAAAGATATGTAAGAATCTAAAGATTTTAGTATGAGATCTGCAATCAATTAAGACCGTTTTTTAATTTCTTATTAACTTTATGTAATTATAGGTAACTTAGTAGTTTATGGTGTGGCACCTCTTACCTGATCAGGAATAGCTAAATAGGGAAGATGTCTACTTATCAAAATGCTGGTTGTAACCTTAGGTAGTGGGATAACCCTTTTGTTGTTGATTTGTTATTTTTTCTCTAGGATCAAGACTTCAAGTTGCAGTGGCCTAGCTTATTGCTAAGGATGGATGGACGATGATATGGAAAATGATTCAAGGAAGTGAGTTTTCCTGTAATATAAAGCTATCCAGAATAATTTAAATGTACATGCCGGTTATATCTATAGCTGAAAGTCATAGGTTTGCTACAACTAAAATTTCATATTGATTTGATTTGGCTATATGTGGGGATTATTGAGTCCAGTAGAGTCATTAAGAAGAGATGTATATTCTAATTGCATACAAAAAAAAAAAAAAAAAACTACTTAGTTGGTATTTCCATGCTAGTTTCAGAATAATCCTCAAAAGGTTAATGGTAAATTTATAAAGCTTGTCAAATATTTCGAGTGCTGATAGCATATTAAATCAATAGATGGTTTAAGATTTGTTTTTATTTATTAGTAATGTTAAGAAAAATGCCAAATGGAAATCTTTTAACCATATGGATAACGAAGAAGAAAACGAAAGATAGGCAGCAGACTTGACTGTGCAGTAATTCTCGAGTAACTAGATCTAAAGTAACTACAAGGCGTGTCATCACCCCCGTTGAAATGTGACTGCCATCCTAACATCCTTCCAGTTTAAAGATTTTCTGATCTGGGTTTCCATAGGCCATAGGGTGAAAAGCATATTTGGGTTCAAATTTCGCGTGAGTAAGAGGTTGATACTAGATTCTTGAATTCGTTTCGTTTCTTTTTTTTTTTTCTTCTATATGTATTAGTTTCCCCATCTTGATTTGATTTGAATTCTTGTTAGTTGTTATTTTCTTCTATATGTAGCAGTTGCCTTAAATTTTCTTCCTTTTTTACCAATTGATTTCAGGCTCAAGACGAAAGTGTAGTTTCTTCAAATGACAATAAATTTAAAAATATGGCATGGAAGATGGATTACAACAATCTTCTGACATTAATAGCTTCTTGAACCTAGTGTCATATGGCGTTACTCAGGGAGCGAGGTGAAGCCGTATACTCTCTCAGTACGATAATGAACTCAGTGGTTTTATGGTCTGTACATTGTGGACAACTATGTTGTTCACATATTTTATCTTGCCATCAGTTTATTGATTGAAAAATTATGTTGTTTAAGATCTTGATAGTTCTCTGTGCCTGTTATCTCTGTATCCTGTAGGCGAAGTCCAGGTAAAATGTGAAACCCTATACTTATTTTTTCTTGAAGTGAGTTACAGTAATTTTTTGTTTGTTTGTTTCTATCTATTTTGTATGGAGTAGAAATCAATTTGATTTTTTAGTTGTAAATGTTGGACAGTGTAGTCAGATAAAGGCTAATTTCTTGGTATTGTCCAATATGAGTGTTGGTTGTATTAGTAATTCCAATATGAGTTTTTGAATGGATTTTTGGTTCCATGCAGCAATTCTACGATTTACTAGTGACCAAAGCACGCAGCCAGCTATGCAAGAGGAAGGTCAAGGTGAATGGCTTGAGGCTGTATGTAGCCAGACTTGATTCTTTTTAGTATTAAGCAACACTTAATCTCTATGTCTATATAGTAATCATAGTTGATATTTGTCCGAGTGGACATTGTTGAATAGAGAAGGAAATGATTGCAGTGTATGAAATAATGAAAGCATCATGAATCTCTCTTTTGATCATTGTTTTTTCTTAGTACTGTTAATTAAAATGATGAATGGTGTCATTGCAAAGTTGATTGATTGATGTGTGCATTAACCAGGTTGAGCATCCTCGCAAACCGCTCATCTAGAATGAATGAACTACAGCAAGCTGCTAAAACTGGAGTATAACACTCCTGGACGGGGGGATCTTGGTGCAAGAGTGCAGAAAGCTGAAGCAAACTGTCCGTGTCTCTTTAAAATCCGTAAGTAGAGGAAGATTCCTTGATATGTTAAAGCACTGAGAACCAAAATTTTATGGCCTGTTGACTTTTGAGGCATTATCCCCTGATATATATCTATATAAATGTAGGTACTCTAAGGTTCCAGCCATCTGCTCTGTTGCATCTTTATTCTTACTATATATGCTACTTTTGGTTCTTAACCTGCTGGATGATATAAGAAAAAGAAAAAAAACTGTTTCACCATGCACAAGTTTGACAACTTTGATGGATGTTCTCTATGAGATTTGTGTTCATAAAGCTCCATAATGTTATCAATAACCACTTTCAGATTTGCAGAGTACCGACGGTATACTATATTAGTCCTGATCCAAAGAAGGAGGCAATCAGAACTGAAGGGCTTGTCCCCATACAGATGATATCATTGTGTTTGCAAGTCCTGCTGGTGGCATAAATGCAAAGGGAGTCCCCGCCTCTTCTTGTTCCGAATTGATGCACCAACTGAGCGTGAGGTTATCCGGGCTGCATCACCTGGCTTTATTATAACTTAAAGGAGTGCTTTGATATTTTAAATATAATTAGATACATATTTTTCCCTTATTTGAACACTAGAAGAAACTAAAACAATCAAAGAACTCAGCGATAGAGCTAATTAATTAATCAATAGAAATCATTTAATCTCTTCGTAGAAACAATCAGTAATAGCATTTCTGACAACCCGCTCAAAAAGTACTATTAATTACAACTTAAGTAGGCTACAGATTGGGTGATGCCCGAATTTTCTCAAAAGAGAAAAGTATATACAATGCGATTATAAATGGTATACTACTTATGTTTAATTATGAAATGAATAGAAAAGGTGTAAACTGTATGAGGAATCAAATGAATATAAACTTATAATGGTATTTGGTAGTATATATAAATTATGAAAAAAATGATCGTAAAACAATTTGAAAATGAGAATGTTATATTTTGATTTATGGATCTTGATACTTTTATTTTGATTTATGAGAATGTTATATTTTATATTTTAATTTATGGATCTTAAAAGTTCTAAAAGTAGAAAAAAATGTATAGAAATTTGGGCAAGTTAGGAAAATTTCATTGAAATTAATTTAAGTAAATATTTAATAAATTCCCTTTTTGAAGTTTAAGTTGAAAATTTTGAAATCACCACGTGACAAAATAGACGTGGAAGTGCCACGTGGCAAAATAGACGTGGAAGTGCCACGTGGCAAAAACTTTCTGCTTTAAAACCTAGTATATGCATTCAAGTGTAGATTTTTAGATTTCCTTAATCTAACACTCCTCCTTTCCTTTTAACATTCGTAACACAAAAACCACAACCCTTCTCATTTTTGTATCGAATATAATGGGAAGAAGCAATCATAGCAGGTGTCTACAATAACCCTTTTGTTTAATTTCAAAATTTATTGTTGCATCTGTGTGGAAACTTGTTTATGATCAAACTATGTTTTTTGTGATTTTTGTCTTGCATGTTACAGATCTAATAGGAGCAGCCAGATGCTGGAGCAGCCTGTGAGGTGCTTCTTCAGACCTTTAGCTGGACCCATATATAGATATGGATGGGATAGAATGCTGGTAAATTTTAGCTCCCACTTTTTAATTATTGTAAAGTCTGTTTTTCTTATTTTTTCGAAACTGATTGCGTTTAAGGCAGATAGATCATTTGTCTCAATTGATCAAAATTAGGTTGATTTGATGTTGCTCTACCAGTAGATTATTGTACTAGTACAATTAATTTGTCTCAATTAGATTCATCTTCCCTCTACTAATTTGACGAAGTCGGGGAGTTGAATTGGAAGAATCCTTCCAGTGATGAGCAGCAAGAGCTCAAACAAACTGGCTTAGTTGATTGACGGGGTAGGTAACCTATATCAGGCTGATATAGGTTATATACTGATATACTGACCTACCGTAGGTTATGTCAGGCTGAGTGATATTTAGATACACCCATTTACACTGATCTACCGAGGTTATATCAGGCTGATATACTGATCTACTGTAGGTTATATCAGGCTGAGTGATATTTAGATACACCCATTTACACTCTATAGGTTTCTTTCCTGGAGATAAATGGTCTGATTCTGTTCTAAAGCTATTATCTTAACCTGCATTGCCCGGTTTATAGGAGGAGGCTCATAAATGCCAGCTAGAATAATACAAGGAAAGTTCTTATATCCAGGGATGCAATTTTCCTTTTGAACTTTGTGATTCTTCCTCTTTATCTTCTCCTCTTTCAAAATCTTTTACCTCTTCTCTACCTTTGCCTGCTGTTCCAAACATATATAAATCTTACCCATATTACCTCTCAGGAGCAGCAATTTTCCTTTCATATTCCATGGCTCAATGGCTTTGTTATAAATGTAACTCATGATCCCTTTAGTTCTCCTGTCTTGTCTTAAAGACACTTGGTTTTCTTGGAATTTTTTGTCTTGTAAGGAGATGTAAGAATTGAGCTGGCAGCTGAGATTGAAACATAAAATCTCTCGCAACTATACATATGTTTGCGCTCTACAACTCCATTCTGCTGTGGAGTGTATGCACTTGTTTCCCATCCTAAAGCTGTATCGATCACATATGTAATACACCTAGCATTTTCTTTATGCATAGAGTTTAACATCCACTGGTTAAAATTGGTGAATTTACAGAATCATTCTGGTAGCCTTTAACAATGAACCATTTTGTATGAAGTGAACTGAGTTCTAACACTTTGCTAGCCTGTACTTTTTCTCCCATTTGATTTTTGAGCTCTACTCCTTATTTGTAGATAAGGTGGATATAACTTTTACTTGGTTATTAATAGTTTGCATTAATTATCGAGGATTAGATTCTGTCTACTGTGAATGAGTTGTTTGAGTTTCTAATTTTAAATGAAGGTAGTGAATTATGTTTCTTTTTCACAGGAATTGCCCCCGGATTTTGGTGCCATTTTAGCTGACAAGGTTGGGCAAGAAATGGAGCTCAGGAATGGCATTGGGGAGAATTGGCCAGTTGTACTCTCATTGTATGATGGTACAGTGGCTCTGAGGAGGGGATGGGAAAATTTCATCGACAGGCATGAATTAAAAGAGCGCGACCTTTTGGTCTTCAGAAACAATGGATCACATTTCAAGGTTGAAGTATACAATGGATCTACACTCTGCGAGAGAACCCTTGCTAACAGGCCTCCCTCTGTGGTCCGGTTCTTCAAACTCCTGATTTCTGATAGTTGGCTTGATAGGCTGGTATGCTTTCATTCCTATGTTTTTAATTTTCAGCTTTTGTTTTTCATTTATAATAAGGAAGTCATTGTACATAGAAACTCTTCAAGTGTGAGACAATCCTTTTGCTTGTTATTTGATGTGAGACATTGTTTTTTCTCTCCCTTGATTTGGCATGTGGGTATTTAAATTTGGATAATATACATTTCAACACTACTCCTTGTTTGTAGATAGGCTGGATATAATTTTATTTTGCTAAGAATATTATGAATTGATTTGTGAACAAGTTCCTTGAGTCTAATGATTCTATGTGTCAATGTATATTTTTGTCAGAGTTTGAAGTTCAGGTTTCCTTATGTTTTCTTGTAAGTACTACACAGTCTCTTAAAATATTTGGGGATTTCTAGATCATAATCTAAGCAGCTGAAAAATAAACCTTTGTGCTCAAAGATCTTGCTGGATAATCTGGATGATGCAGACTCTAATTGCTTTTCTCTGGCCTAATATGATCCATTGATCGTCTATATCCTTATGTTGGTTTCAATTCTTTTTCGCAGGTATTGCCTGATAGTATCTCCGACATTTTAGAGGACAAGGTAGGGCAACAAACGAAGCTGGAGAACGCCCTTGGGGAGAACTGGATGGTGACACTCTCTTCTACGAGGCATGGTAACGTGGCTTTCGAGAGGGGGTGGGAAATTTTTTCTAGGCATCACAACTTAGAAGTGGGAGACATGTTGGTCTTCAGGGGCTTCAACCGGGGATCTCTCTTCGAGGTAGAAGTGTACGATGGAAAGACTTTCTGCGAGAAAGCCTGTCGTATGTCTTTGATAAGACCTGTACCAGTGTATGGTGATGCAGGGGGGAATATAGGTATAGTTCCTTCCTTATTTTTGTTCCCTTTTTAGTTACTTTATACTTTGAATAAGTCAGCTACTTGAGTATATACTAAATACTAATGCATTGTGCTTCTGACTCTGTAGCTTCTTCTTCTGTGCCTCTACGTGCAAACATTGGGTCACCACCACATCGAAGGCATGTGCGAGAGCACACTGATGCGAAGAGAAATACAGGTATAGTCCCTTTTTTTTTTTCTTTTTCTTTTTCAGTTTTAACTTTGATCAGATCAGCTACTTGACTTAATACTAATGCACCGTGCTCTCTGACTCTCTACCTTCTTCCTTTGTGCCTCCAAGTGCAGTACCACTGTGCACTGTGCTCTCTGACTTATATTTGTTCCTTTTTCAGTTACTTTGTACTTTAATCAGATCAGCTACTTGAGTAAATACTAATGAAGTGTGCTCTCTGACTCTGTAGCTTCTTCCTCTGTGCCTCTACGTGCAAACATTGGGTCACCACCACAACGGAGGCATGTGCGAGAGCACAGTTATGCGAAGATAAATATAGGTATAATCCCTTCCTTGTTTTTGTTCCTTTTTCAGTTTATACTTCGATCGGATCAGCTACTTGACTTAATACTAATGCACCGTGCTCTCTGACTCTCTAGCTTCTTCCTCTGTGCACTTTGACTCACCACCAGCACATGATACTGTCTCAAATGCAGTACCACCACTTGGGAGGAATGTGCAGGAGCACAGTTACGCAAAGAGAAAATTAGGTATCTTCCCTTCCTTATGTTTGTTCCTTTTTCAGTTACTTTATACTTTGAATAAGTCAGCTACATAAATAAATACTAAATACTAATGCACTTTGCTCTCTGACTCTGTAGCTTCTTCCTATGTGCCTCTACGTGCAAACATTGGGTCACCACCACAATGGAGGCATGTGTGAGAGCACAGTTATGCGAAGAGAAATATAGGTATAGTCCCTTCCTTGTTTTTGTTCCTATTTTCAGTTTATACTTTGATCAGATCAGCTACTTGACTTAATACTAATGCACCGTGCTCTCTGACTCTCTAGCTTCTTCCTTTGTGCCTCCAAGTGCAGTACCACTGTGCACTGTGCTTGTCTTATATTTGTTCCTTTTTCTGTGCACTGTGCACTGTGCAGTACCTTTTTAAATACTAATTAAGTGTGCTCTTTGACTCTCTAGCTTCTTCTTCTGTGACTCTAAGTGCAAACTTTGGGCCACCGACCGTCTCAAATGCAGTCTTTGGGTCACCACCACATGAGAGCCCTCTGCGAGATCACAGTTATAAGAAGAGAAATTTAGGTAACTTCTCATCTTTGTTAAATTTCTTACTTCTTAGTTAAGAAATTTAAACCTGATTGGATCAGTTAGTGGTTATTGGTTAGTGCATTTCATATAACATTGATGTCACCTTAAAGCACGTGGTTCGCCTGTGGCAGATAAGAGAGCGGTCTCAAATAACACAAGGTCACCACCACAAGAGACCAGTTACGAGACTGAGTCATCTGATGATCCCTTGCCATGCCAGGAAACTGTCACTTGTAGGGCTGTGACTAGTGGCGGGCATTTGGTAAGTCCTGTTTTTTGTTTTGAGTTTTCTGCACTAAATGGAAATTATCATTCTTTGTATAACTCATTCAGTTAAATGGCTGTTTTTGCAGTTTTCAGTCATTATCACGATTATTTGCTCAAAATTGTAACAGGAAAAAAACTGTTTGGATCATATCAGGATTTAAAACGTTGTGAAAACTTCTTGGTGTGTGTATGTTTCAAACCTTTTCTGAATGCGCTGGCCTCATGTTACTTTCTTGTTACACTTTTGGTTACCTGGTGCTATTGCATGAGATGTCGATTTTCTTGCCTTTTGTAAGTTGGTTTAGCTATCTTAGTTTTTATGTTTGCTTGTGTCATTAGTGCGATCACTTGCCTCAGCAATTAAGAAAATGAGGGTTCAACTGAGAAAAATGTGATAGTGAACAACAAACCAAATGCATTTACTCAGGAAATAAGGTTTACCTTTTGGAAATGAGATTTTTTGTTCTTTTCTTTGATTAGAAGAGTGGTTTCTCTTGAATCCATTTTTTTGCACTGCATACATTGGTTCATCGACATTATACTATGTGGCTATAAACAGGCCTTAGAAGCTTTTCATCTTCCAAAAAACCCTGCAAGCTGTATGTGTGAAAGTAAAAAAACATCATTTCTTAAATCCTATCAAATGTTGTACTCTTACTTCGCTAAAAGTTCACATGAGAATAATACCCTCTCAGTGCACCTAAGTATGATATACTGTGTTCTGTAAGATAGTTTCTGACAATTATATGTGTTATTAGGTGCTTCCTATTGGACTACCTGTTGTTCAAGGCCTTAATAGAAAACTGTATTCTTCTCAAAAGAGTATTCTTCTGATGGATGAGGGGAGTAGGTTTTGGCCAGCTTCTCTCTATACTGGGACCAGGATATTGTCATGTGCATGGGGTGTGTTTGCTGCAGCAAATGGGGTTCAGGATGGAGACAGGTATTCATTCACAGCTGTAGATCAATATACATATAAGATCGATATCCTCCGCTCTACAAGGTGGAGGGCGTGATTTTATAGTGAGTACCGATGCAGCAGATGTTATCAGAGTTTATAGTTCCATGTGTTTGAATGAGAAACACTTCTCTTTTCTTTGTTTACAAAAGATGTTGGTAAAAGACTTCTTTCTAAAGATAGTACTGTTGTGAATGGGGAAAGACTTGTTTTTGATTTATTTGTTTCTTTGGATTCAACTCTTCTAATCTTGGAATTATTATTATTATTAAAGGATCTTTCATTGGTTCCTGGAGGGTAGATCTTATGCCCGTTTTCAAGTCTTTCGATTTTGAAAAGATGAAGAAACTACGCTTGGCATTACTGAACGATGATATACTTTTTAAAATGAACTTGTATAAATAGTTCCATATTTTGATGCAAAAGATTGCGTTATTTGAGTCTACGACTACGAGTGTATTTAATTTTATTCCTCCTGGCGGAAAACACATTTTGCACATTGGAAATTACTACTCTTAACCATTATCTATGTATCCATTTGTTTCCCTATATCCAATTCAAAAGGACGTGAGTTAAAATCAAATTGTCAACTTGGATCACATAGAGAGCATTTTGAGGGGTTGTGAAAAGCCAAAGTAGACAAAATATCATCAATATGGAGTTTGAATTTTGTTCTTCTGTAATAGGGCATATTCTCTTCCAGTGTGGTATGAGAATACACTATCAACTCTAGTGTGAATTATCTGAAGTTTTGGGATCAACATAGAACTCTGACTTGGAAAAGTTGAGCTTCTATCCTGAATTTCACACAGTAACCGAAAAGCAGTCAGAAACTGTAGGAGTGATACTCCCTTTTTTAATGGAATAAGGGTCATACATAAGAGGAGAGATATCCTTCAAACATCGATCATATATAGTAATCCAAAACTAAGGCACCATTTCTGCAGAAAGGGTGCTAAAGTTAAGAGTTGATAATCTTGCTCAGCTATGAGCATATCCCTAGTAGGGTTCATGATCTCCGGACTTTGGTTAAAATGAACTCAAAAAGTCCTGATTTACGCGATATCTCTAATGAGGATTGCTTTTTCCACCCCACTGTTATTCTTCAAACTTTGTTCATCCATTGAGGGACTCACGTCCTAGCGTTTAACCATTCAACGATCTCACTGGCAATCTGCTCCCGTTCAGGCTCAAATAGTAGATCATGTAAGAGGCCATCTAGAAGCCTAATAGTTTTGTCAGTAGAGCCTGACTCGTTGTAAAGTTTTAGAGTCGCTCCCGGATCAGTGACAGCATCTGCTGTCCCATGAAGAACCAAGAATGGCACTGTCAGCTTCTTCAAATTCTTCTGTAGGTGACCAGAAATACATAGAATTTCATAGCCAGTTCTTATCCTTATAGATCCAGTAAAAACAAGCGGATCAGAGTACTTTGCTACTAGTGCTTCCGGATCTCTAGAAACAACCGCATCCTTATTGTTTGCAGCACTGAATTGGAATCTGGGCAATAAGAAGGCACATACAGGGGCAAGGACCTGTTGCAAGAGAAACGGCTTAATATACAACAAGAAATCTACATGCATTTTCTGCAGAAAACTCAAATTTCTACAAGCAATGTATCTCTAAATACAAGTAATTGTTAGCAATGGAACTAAATAGAATGTAGATGTCCTTCAAGAAAATTATCTTACCGTGAAAATTGGATGGGAAGGTTGAACCCCGACTGCTGGTGAAGTAAGGACAACTCCTGCAATGCGAGGCTTAATCTCTGGGTCTAAGACGGCCTGTAGTTTGTTGATAAATCAAGAGTTAGAATGCATGCTAAATACTAGCAAGGAAACAGATCCAACTACAGCTTTTGAAAACTGATCACCTTCAAAATTATGGCGCCACCAGTGGAATGTCCAAAGCAAAAACATGGAAGACCGGGATTTTCAGCCATGACCTTTCTGATGTATAATTTCTGCAATAAATACGAACATCAACCAACCATAAAAGTTGGACACAGTTTTACACTTATACTGCTCCCTGATACATTTTATGCAGAGATGCTAGAACTTACCATATCGCTAACAGCATCATCAAGAGAATGAACATAAGCATGCAGGCCATCACTTCCACCGTGTCCTTTTGTCGAGAAAAGGGGAAAAGAATAGGAATAAGAACACATTTGCTTCACTTATGTCATAAAGTGGAATAGGAAAACTTTTGAGATAATAACCAAGATAAATCAAGAAGTAAAAGCCTAAAGAATCAACAACTTCACAAATGATGTTTAAAACCGAAATAAAATACAAATATTGCTGATTTAGACAGCATTTACCGAAATGCACATGATGTAGCCTAAAGACACTGGAGAGATAACAATTACTTCAGCGAAAGTCTGAAATCTGAATATACTGGCTGTGCAAAACTTAATAGTTCTTGTAACTGAATATAATTCATGTTCATCCCTGGATTTACTGTAGCATATTGTCTACAGTTGAGATGATATTATGGCCCATGAGACAAATGTTTAGGGTTCTAAATTCTACATGAAGCAAGAGGTCATGACCAAATGTTTTTTCACTTATACACACATCATTCAACCAAAAAAATGTTTTCAAATGTGTTCAAGCTTACAACCATCAAATGTTTTCAAATGTGTTCAGTCGTAAAAAGTTGCAACTTGCAAGGCTGATCAGGCTAGCAAAGAGAATATTGGCCTTCTCAAAATCTTAAGATTACAATTTGTTAAAATAGTACGTTTATCCTCCCTTTAAAAAGTGATTTATGGGTAGGCGTAGACTTAAGTTATAAGCTTACTTATCAGCAGCGTCACATGGTACTTTATTGCACCAATGGCAGCCGTATGGGGAATTTTCAGTCCCTGCAACACCCAAATGTACATGCATGGTTGAAAATGAAAATTGACAATATAATAAAGAAACATTTTTTTGTGTATTTTATTTTCAATGAAAACTTCAGCTGATGAACTTTAGACATTGGTCCCCCCCACCCCACCCCACTCTTCCAGTGTATTGATACCAGCAATATTATAGCATCTTATTTTCTCAAGGAATCCTAGACACAAGAAATGAGTCTCTGAAGCAATCTCATTCTTCAAATTCATTACTGGCTACAACAAAGAATGTCTTCAAGCATGATACACATAATACCAAAGGAACCCGGTGTTTCAATTGGGAGGATGATAAAAATCAGACACAGATTGCAAAATAAAATAAAATACCCCAGTTTTTTTTTTTTTTTTTTTTTTGTGTTTTTGTTTTGCAATAAGGGGTCATTATGATAAGAGGGCAAGTTATCCTCCAATGGGACTTAAACAGGGATGATCTTGACAGGGGTCCAAAATGCTATAGTTTGACAGGGGCCCAAAATGCTATAGTTTGACAGGGACCCTAGACCCTAAAGCCATCCTCAAACGCTATAGCTTGACTACAGACCCTAGACCCAACTTGAGCATTCCATTTTATCATCTCTAGATGCAAAACCATTTAACTAATCTAAGATCTCTGAAGTAGATAATCCTTTGATTGAGCGCTTTCACAACATATTTCATATGGAAACTAAGTGAAATAATGTAATAAAAGAATAATGTTCAACGTGTAGCACATAAGCATCAAATGCTTACCTATCCAATCCATACCAAAGACCTTATATCCATGTACATTCAGTAGCTTTGCAAAACTGTTGTATCTGCCACTGGATTGAAGGCACAACAATTGTTCAGGTGTTGGGAAGAAGATAAAGCAAATCCAGATAGTAATATCTAAATCACAAGTGTGCAAACAAACCTGTGTTCGTTGAGGCCATGTAGTAGAATAACCAACCCCCTGAAAAAACACAGAATTGATCAGCTTTTGTCATCATTTTTTTTCTGAAGTGATCTTAAATATCAATTTCAAATGCAACATTGTATGGATATGCAGAATACAGCGATTGAAAACAAGAACCAATTAAGTACAATTAATTGCAAAACCGAACACTATATTAGCCCATCAGATATTTACTAGAGAAGGGCTCAAGAAGTGCATATCATTTGGCTGATCATGAGTACGAAAAGATGATAAACTATAGAATTTTCCAGTTCACACTTACTACAGCTACTTAGTAGTTAGAACCTACTAACTTTAACTTCCATGTTCACCTAGTTTATGCAGGGAGGTTTCTGGATCAGTTATTCATGTTTCTGGTAAGAGATCAGAACCAGAACATTAAGAATGACCTTAGCAAAACCTGTTAATTATTTCATTCCGATGAACAATCTGACTGGGGATGGAGAATCAATACATGAATTCAGCACAAGATCAGCTTAATGATCCCAAAATTATTAATGGTGTTCAAACCAAAATTATAATGTTGGGGTGTGTAGATAATCACTCTTATTGAACAATTAAGATCCCTCAGTGGACAGAGGCTGTCATGAAATGACAATGAGGAGTGGTCCTATGTATAATTGTATTATTCATGTACCAGTCAATTTGAATACATTTAAATTGAGGACATAAATGTTTCCGAAGAGATCAGCCATAAGAAATAATGCAAGATTGCTACCACTGTGGACCATAAAACAATAGAAACAGGAGTACTGGAACTTCTTGAAATGCGTTCCTGCTAAGGATAGGTATGAGAGTTTATTCCATTCAGTTAAAACAAAGAACATAGTAATTCCAGAGAACAAATTGTCTGACAGATAAGGACGTATAGGCTGGATATGCCTTATTATTCTGCTAACAATGCTCTATAGGGAAAAAAAACAGGCCAATGGTATCCGAGAGATTTAGATAAGGACAAAGAAGTTGCTCTTCATTGATGCTAGTATCATCCCTTTTTTTTAACTGTATGGATTGGTAAGGACTGACCCATCATTTAATCATTGTAACCATATTATCAAACAGATTCTTTTCTATGTTAGAAAAACAATCATTTCAAATTTTGAAATAACTAAAAACTGGTCTGTGCAACATATCAATTATTCCAAAGACTCAACATTTATAGGACAAGGTACAGTCTTGCATATCAGTTGGTAAAATACCGAGGGTGAAAAAAGACAGTAGCAAATTCCCATCTGCATTCACATTCTGAATTTCATACTTGTATACACTGCACATAAAAATGGCACCAAACAACACAATGGACCTTTTAATGGAGACCAAGTCAAGCAATTTCAAATTGAACACTTTTACAATGAACAATAACATAAAAACTAAAAAATTAAGCTAAAACATCAAAAAATAAAAAACAAATACCTGAGCTTGAAAGCAACCGGAGTCCAGGACTGGGTAAATAGAGTGACGCCTCTGGGAGTGTCCAAAAGCATGAACTCCCTTTTGCAATCGCTGACGTCATCATCTTCCACTACCCTCTTTATGGCCAGCGCTCTCCTCACAGCTACCTCCTTGTCCACCGCCAACGCACTCTTCCTCGCCGGAACCATCGCCGCCGGCACCCTTACCACCGACACGCCCTTCTTCTCCTCCTTCCCAGAACCGCTCCCGCCGGCACCACTCAGACTCCCCGGCGACGACACCGCCGCCCTCCGCCGGAACGGCAGAAACAACAGCATAACGAACGCATTAATCACCATGAACAAACTCCTCCATAACCTCAAAGACAACAAAGCGTTAATCCTCCCGCTAGCTCCCGAGGTCAGCATAATGGAATCCTTCCCTCTGGACGTCATCATTCCAAACCCAAAAAACAATTTATTTTTTTTCCTAAAAAATTCTCTTGATCAAATTCAATTGAATTTTACTCCTACTTTTTATTGGTATACAGAATTAACAATGAACAACAGAGGTACGGATAGAAAATATAGAGCTCTCTGTTTTTCCCTCCCGTACGAGAATGGCTAGGAATGGAAGAAAGAGTTAAAAAGGGTTTTTCTCCCAGGAATCTTTTTTTTTCTTTTTTTCTGGTTAACGTTGTTTGTGAGAAAAATTCGAGGTTTTCAATTCTTGCACGCCTGAAGAATCGAGGAAGATGAAAAATGGTGGTGGAGAGAGAATCGGGATTTAAATAGGGGAGAGGAATGCGGGACGGTACAGCTACAGCGACTGAGATTGCGACACGTGTGGGATTTTAGTGGTATGCGGCATTTCGAAATTTAATTTGTTTTCTTTTTATGGTTGAAAGTGTCAAACAACAGATAAGGAAATGGACTTTTCTAGAATAGAATGGGATGGATCAGCTGCCACGCGACACGTGTATATGTGCATGTGATTTTGAACTGTTGACCGGATGACCGACTCATGCTGGTTTAACGGCCGCCATTTAACGGTTTAAGATATGGTTTCCCGTTTTGTCATTGTTTTGTAATTAAAGACTATATAATAAAGTTAGTGTTTTGTATTTTTTTGAATGAAACTTTAGTTATTCTGGAGTACTGCCCGGTTTGACTGGCTTAGCTTAGCTCTAAAGAGATAAGTGGATTGGTTCAAAATTTCTCGGGCATTCTAAAGAGATAAGTTGAGTTCTCTAATTTGTTTTTTGTTTAGCCGTTACAGTGAATATTTTTTAAAGCTGATCCATATTAGGTAGAAGATTATTGACGATTTTTCAACCCATCAAAAATATAAAATGGTTGTCGTGAATAATTGTTGTTTGAACTCTACAACTGAAGGCAATATATAAGATTTTATGTAAAATTAAAATTTCAAACTCCCTCCGTTTCATTAAATGTGGCAGCATCGATCCACACTTTCACACTGTTCAGAGGGTTAAAAATCCATGCAAATAGTCCAATATATCCTTTAGCGTGTGTCATATTTACAAAATTTAGCCAAGTTCATCTCAAGAAAATGAATCGTGTGGATTCAAATAAACAAGGAACCACTAAAAACTTGTCAATTCATGTATTCTTGCCCACTTCATGTTTTTTGCCTTTTTCTTTAATCTGTGCATGCTGCCAGTTTCAAAGAAATGGAGGGAGTACTATCTAGAATTAAACTAAAATATGAAAATGCGGATAAAAAAGATGATGCTTATAACTGATGGCACCTTCACAAATCCATCTAGGACAACCTAGCTTCAATATCAAACTAACACCATAAAACTGCAAGAGTCACTTTCATTGAACATTATTCGGATTCGCTCCATAAGAGACTTCCTAGATGGTTATTTCACATACTTAACTCACTTGAAAATTTGTCTAAACGAATCAAAACTGGTGTATCAAACGATGCTCCAACCTGATGGTCTAAAAATATGATTCAAATAGAGTTAGCCGAGAGTAAGTAGTTAAACTATCTTGACTTAGAGTGGTGGTGATGATCAGAGTGATGATGTGGTGGTGGTAGGGCGGTGATCAGAGTGATGGTGTTGTGATGATTGCAATAGTAGATGGTTAGTGGGTGGTGATAGTTGTTTTTGGCAAATAAGGAAATGAGGGAATCTCAAACCTATAGGTAAGTGGGGGAATGATGATTAAGACTTTTGGAGGGAAACAAAACATGAAAAATGGGAAAGGGAATACTCCCTCTCGTTGCATATTATTCGCACTATTGCCTAAAATGGATGATTTTTTTTATTGGCACTTTACTTTGATAGTATAGTCTAGATTAATTTCAACCACAAAATTTGCTTTTCCACCCCTAATACAATCTCATCCACTCATTCCCTTTTCCAAAAAAAAGAGTGTCAAAAGGTGAGTGTGAATAATATAAAACCGGATGGAGTACATTTTTTTTTCAACATCAACAAAATGAAATGTTAATTTCAATTTCAATTTCATTTTCCTTCTCTTTCTTACAAATTCCCAACCAAACGGTCCTTACTCAACCATATATTTTTTTAAGATCACTTGTACTCCCTCCATTCCTCTTAGGCCCTGTTTGCTAGAGTTTATATATAAATCAGTTCAATTAAATAAATTTATATTGGTTTCAGTTCAGCAATAAATAAGCTCTAGCTAACAAGGCCTTATTATGGCAGCACCACCTTCTTTTTTATGTTTCACTTAGCTTGACATAAGCTTCAAAATGACCTCAATGCCCTTGAAAAATTGGCGAAATTACATTAAATGAACCAAACTCAATAGACAAAGATATTCTTTTTGTTTATCTCAAGTGGGAATAGCTGCTTTAGTCCCACTTTCTTAATCCCGTGCCATTTGGTGTGCTGCCAAATGAGTAAATTCAGTTTAAATTCATTTAGTTTACTCAATTTATCTGAAATTTATTTCAAATGAAATTAGTTCAATTCACCTGAACTTACATCCATGGTTTCTCAAAAACTACAAATTCACATGTCAGTTCACTTTCAAGGTTTTTTTTACAGAATCACTATTCAAATTAGCTCTGGTTTACCTTCTTCTGAGTGTTGACACAGTAGACCACCAGAAAGAAAGGGATAAACTTGTTCTTGTCTTAATGGAAACGCAGCCTTTAAACCACCGAATAGGCGAATACAATACTTTAATGGAGAATAAGTTTCCAAATTGATAATACTCCACAGGTCATAGTCAATTGCAAGCCTTTTGGATTTCTCTATTATTCTCCTCCTTGAATTATTGATAAATAATTGCACAATTGGTTCGTGAAAGAATTATTAGCAAATAATGCATTTAGAGTGTCATATCCAGCCATTCAAACAAAGAAACTCTAATGTCAGACTTGGTTGGAAAATTTTAGTCCATATCGGATTAAACATTGCTTGCGCAACCAGCTTCTCCGTTGCCACGTATAGTGATGCTAACTCTTGCTAAACTGGTTTTGAATGTCTTGAAAAGAAACTGTAGCAGAGCCTCTCCTCTTAGCCTTCTGATGAGAGTGGTGTTCCTTCCACCCTGTCATGTAAATGACCTGACAATTCCAGCACAACATTACTGAGAAAAAACTCCAAGGGAAAAGTAATGTGCAAGAATACAGAATTGACTTTGCCATCAACATCACAAAAGCTGACTAGGCATAAAAATAATTTCATGGAAACTCAAGAGTCCTGAGCAACGTTTGAATGAAGATGGGCACAAGTGAAATACAATACAAGCATCGTACCAAAATAATGGTTTTTACAATATCACCTCAATACAAGTACAACTGACGGCAATAAAAAAGCTGGTCATATCCCATAAGCCTTAAAAGTTCGAATATATTTGAGAGGATTAGGAGATTCAGGCTAGTTATGCAGTTACAAGGTAGGAACATAATTCCACATGTAAAGGGAACTCAATGCAATAGAGAGAAAGACTCCAGATTTGTTTTTCTTATATTTTTATTTAAAAGGTCCAAATCACTCAACCATTTGTAGCAGGTCCTCAAGAAGACAAAATTGTCAAGCTATAAATGAATACAGGCAGAAGTGTCCTGGTTACTCAAGGCGAGCCTGATCGTACCATGCTTTGGGGTCAAAGCTTGGCATTGCAGGAGATCCCGCTTCAAAGAAAGAACAAAAAAAGTGTACAGATTTGAAATTGGCTTTCTCCCTAAAGTGGCAAAAATCTGTTCTATTTCAAAATTCAATGCAATAATAATATCAAATGATCAATCCTCCCACTCTAACCTCATTTTTTTTTTCTTCTTTTTAAAACAATACCATGTGAGATATGGTAAAATCACTGTCAGGAAAGGACACTTTACACGAGGAGTAGATCAAAAGTGTACAGGGCAGAGGTCAGACTGGTCAGGAAAAAAATATATCTCTGATTGTATTTCAAACTTTAAATCAAACAAATTTAGTTCTGAACACTGGTTCCTAGATGCGATTTCAAAATGCATCTCAAATATGTGAGTCAAACTGTCAAACATATTCTCAGATCCAAATATTCATTTTTATACCACCATTGTCACTTCACTACTTATTCTATAACACCCTATCAATATTCAAGAGAATGGAGCACCTGATCTTCGCGTGGGAGAGAAAAAAACTCTATAACAGTAGCATTCTTCCAGAAAATTACAGGAAAGACATCGTTTTACCTGGAATGTAGCTGGTACACTTCCATCATCTGCTCCAAACATTGACTGATAAACAGCTGCTGTTGCTAGGGCTGTTTCTTTCTTCAAACTCTATTTCAACAAATAATATGAAACAAAAACTTTGTAAATCTCTTTGTAGCCATTGAATGAAAATCAAAAGATACAATTAACTGAATTAAGTTATCTTATACAAGTCCCTTACTCCACTCCGTTGAAGAAGAGCATTAGTTTCACCCATTGAACGCAGGTGCTCAATCAACTCCAGTGCTGCCACATATTAAATATAATGTCAGAGAAGATAAGATTATGTAAAAAAATCACATAACGCAAAAAGATTCATTGGAGCATTCACTGAATTTTGTTCACTTAGTATGACGGCCACACATTATAAGCGAATTATCATAAGCAACTCAAAAACAAAAACTGTTGATAATTTTTTATTTGCCCTTATAAATCAGTAACCAAACAAATGAGAGTTGATGCAGTGATGTGACAATTTGTTATCAAAATGTATTCATTATAAATAAAACAGTTACCAATCAAGTGAGAGGGTAATGCAGTGGTGTGACAATTAAAAAATTCGTTTGCTAACAGCATTTTTCTATGATCACCAAAACAAACCCTGCCATTTGCCCACTCCCCACACCTGATAATATTAAAAAATATTTGATGTAGCGTGACACAACCCTCTATCCTTTCTCAGCCACCACAAATAAATATCTATGAACTCATGAAAATACAGTAGTTGTGGGTTTTAACAGGACTCGATATTTCATTCAGGATCATGGTAAAAAATCTTACTTAATCCCACAAATAGTTCGCAAATTCAATAATTTAAAATGCCACTTAAAAGTGGACATTACCCTGGCAAGGATTTCAAAAGTCTGTCAATGACTCAAGTAAGACAGCATGGCTGCAACAATCATCATAATTCTCTTCAGTCCAGGCATTTTTAGCCAACAATCATCATAATTCTCTTCAGGTGAATAATAAGCTAAGGTTATTCAACCCTTTTGTCTATGGGGAGACCTAATACATCAAAACACAAGAGAAAGAAACTCTTCGAAAAAAGGAAAAGCAAAAACCGGAAAGAAAAAAATAGCATTTTCTGCATACGCCACTTAACATACAACTGAATTACCACAATTTGGAGTTAAAGTAAATTGAGTCAGATATCCAGCTGTTAATTTTATGGTACTAGGAGGTAAACCTCCAGTCAAAGTGATCAGACTAGAGGGGTTATATTGATCAGATCTGGGAAAAAACATTTTGGAAATATTATGGATGTTTGGCAACTAAGAAAAAAAAAATTGTACTTCAGTGAGGTATTCACTTTGATGGCAAGCCCTTGCGGATGAAGATTTGGACTTAGCCATGGATAAACCTGGAGAAGTATGTGTTTGTGCTCAATTTCCCAAGTTCAAACTGTTCTAGTTGAGTCCAGCTTCAGTCAGCGGGATTGCAAACAACTTGGGCCAGCCATTTATAGCTGATCAACCAGTAATCGGAAAAAAAAAGTAATGCAATCCAGGGTCATAAAAAAACATCCTCATTTAAATGGAAGTCTTGCCTACCTAAGCACCCTATATTAAATTACTAAAGAGGATAGCAGAGTTAAAAATCAAGCAGTTTGGCTTGAAGAGAAACTAATTCAGAGTAGTTTTCAAAGGCTAACACAGACATAAGGAGTGCAAAATGAAGAATAGCACAGCAAGAAATCCAATTATTTATGGCTGATGAAGCATAATTTACCAATGTTGTGTTAATTCAACTAGTGCTAGGGATCATGTGAATTATGATGTAACGGTTGCTTATACTACACTTAAGTACTTAATAGCCCTTGTAATATCAGAGGTCAAGCAAATATTGATAGAGGGAAACTACTTGGTCACGCTGAGTAAAGGTCTGAAAAAGAAACCGGTTCCTTTAGTCTTCCTTGCACTAGAGAATGGGGTATCCTGTAAGCATGTATACCGAAAAGGCTCTTATGGGTACCAAAACCTCAGTGATTAATGCTGGGAAGTCGCTATGTTTGACCCTTCAGAGTATCAGTTGATAGTGACTAGAGATGATATTGCTAGTCCTCTAAAGCTAGCTGATGGCCAGCGGCATCTTGTATTGGAGCATAGGCCATAGGGTTATATAAAAATGCAAAATACAGTGAGCTAACATAATTTTACAGAAGGAATTGGGGATGGACTGATGGTACATTTGGAGAGGTTAAAAATGAAAGATGAAGATGTATGGAAAAGGGTGACTTTAAAAAGGTCACTAATGTGTAATGTCTCTATAGATCTAGGGGAAGGTTCTGGACATGCTGGAGATCTTATTTTAAATGAAGAGTTTGGCACTGCAAGACATGTCAGAATTAAACTATGAATTGACTTTACCTATAAGCTGAACACCACTGGTGAAAAAAGAGTGTGCAGTCAGCTGTAACTTGTAAGTACTGAAAAGAACATTGACTAACCCTGAACTTTAGTCGAGACTTTTATTTCCCGCTAAAGTTAGATGACAGATTAGGAGAAGCTAATATTCAGAAGACTGGAATTCAGGACTATAGAGAATTCATCTCACAAAACACTCTTTGAATTGGGGAAAAGCAAAATATTCAATTGGAGTGGCACGACCTTCATCAACCAATTATGGTCAGACATGCTGCTTAACTCATGAATGATGAGTAACATCATAAGACTTTTTTTATCACTGTCCCCTAATCACCCTGCAGCAACTCCAGGAAAGTCATTGAAGTCTAACACTATATGGTGCGAGTTTAAAACATGACTGAAAATATGAAACAGTAGCTCACTGGAAATAATACACAAAAAACTTGATGAATTAAGCCTCTATCCCATCCCTTTAAAAAGAGAATTTTACAGCATGTTGATATTTATATGATTAAGGCACATGAAAAGGTTGGCACAAATCCTATGAACTTATACTTACAAGAGTAAGAACCTACAACTAGAACACAAGCCGACTTCACTGGAGAGGCTGAATTACATTTTCTCAAACAGATATCGAAAAATACTAGGGTGAGTTGCAATTTATGGAATACAGGCTTCAAAGAGACAATTGACCACTTATAATTGATATTTTGCTTTTGAATTTTTCTGCCTTGACCATAAATTATTCTGTAGATGTGTATAAAAGTATATCCGTCAACTTGAAGGTTGAATGTATTCTAAATGAAAATTCTGAAACTATTTTATCCAAAATGAAAGCCATTTACAGATTCATCTAACAAGACAATCAAAAAAAGATGAAGATGCTTACGGCTATTATATCTAACCGTGTACTCTTCCACATCAACACCAGGAAGGGAGAAGCCTGCTCTAGTCAAAAGATTGCCAGCATCCCGCACCTATGAAATCAAGCAAAACATCTTTAATACAAATGAAGGCATAGTAGAAAGGGGTGGTCACAACTCATAAAATAATTGGGTTCTTGTTTCCTTACTACATGTTGTCAGCTCAATGAGTTATATCTTCCATATATGATGTACATACATTCATGTTTTATGCACATAAAATAGTACTAAAAGTATGCTAATGGTTAGTGCATATCAAACTCCATCACCATGGCGAGTCCATCATACTGTGACATGACAATCCGATGATATAGCTTTCTAAATACTTATTCTAATTAGTCTAGTGTATTCTCATATCCATATAACAATGTCCTTGATATTTACATCCAATTTATACTCATGATCAGATTTAGCACTTCATGCATTGACCCATAAGACACTTTAGGTACTAATTACTGTGGTCATACTATAAAATTTATCTTTCACTTGCATAGAATATAGAAAACACACTTCTCAATTTTCTTATATACTTGAATCTTTAAATTTCAGGACGTCTAGCCCACACACCAATCTCAAGTTTACATAAATCCTACGAATAATAAACTGATACTCTAAACGACTAATAATGTTTTCTAAAACCACGTTCTCTCTCCACTGAATGAATGAATTGAATAGTACAAGTTCACAAGGTTGAGTAAGCAAAACCACATGCACTCGCTAAAATACCTGGGCCAATGGTGACAATCGAGGACTGATGCCTCCTTCTCTCTCCATTTGTGCTACAGTGCATGCTATCCTCAGTTCCCTATACACGACAATGAAGCATATAGTATACTGCCTTTTATTAATTATTGAGTAACTACACTAACCCAATCTAACTTAGGCCGCACTTTAAAGTTTCTCCACCAAGTATTGCAGCCAAAAATAAGCCATCAGGTTTCAAGGCCAATCTACACTGCCAAAAAGACCAGTATATTTCTGTCACCGCCACTGATGAAGAAATATCTCCAGGTAAACCAGAATAGGGAACCAATAAGTAAAAAAGAATAAAATGTTTATCTCCAAATTTATAGAAGAATGAACACAAGCATCAGAAACACACCTGTATCATGGCTCCAGGAAAATCATTTGTCCAGTGGAGTCCTAAGCTACTTATAATCAGATCAAGGGAACTAAGCATCCAAACAGATATAAGAATTCAGTACAACTCTCCATATATTAGTGTACAGTAAATTAGCTCTAACAGGATTACTGACACGCCCAAAATGAAGATAATTTCCACTCCCTACCTTTCCTTGAATGGCAAATATTCTTCATCACCCACAACAAAAGATGTTTCTACCTTTTCATCAGACATGTCGTTTTCAGCATTTTTACATAGCTTCACCATGTCACGTGAAGCATCCATCATAATTAAACTTTCAATGGCACCTGATGAAGGGAAAAAAATTGCAACTTAATATAGCAGAAACACTTTTTCCTTAGCACACACTAAAAAAAAGTACAAGGTATAAGATGAGCTATTAATAGATTAGTCATTCTAGTCAAATTACAGATTTCATGAAACGGCCAAGCACTTGTTTCTGAATTGTGCTTTCTCTTTGGAGTTGCAGGGATTACTTAAGCTCAGATTGGGAGTTTGTTTCAGGGCATTGAGAAGGTACATGTATATGGTGCCTAGACAAAAAAGGAAGGAAGAGGTACTTTAGAACTGTCAGCTTGCTTTATAATATTTGGCAGGAGAGGAACAGAAGGATTTTTCAGCAGAAAAGTATGCAGGCAAGGAGTTTGTTGCCTAGAATTTTAGCAGGTTGTGACTAGATAGTTTGTCTTTTAGACTATGTCTAGAACAAGGTGTGTATATTGGCTGGGAGTGAAGGCCATGAACTCTGTAAAGGAACATTTTGTTAGTGATATATATACTTTTCCATCAAAAAGATTTCATGAAAAAATAGTTTTATATGCTTGTCAGAAGTTTGTAATGCACATAGTCTTGAGTTCAAAACAGTAGACATACCGCGACCGCGTAGTAAACGTCTTACAGCTTCCATAGAACCCCCTATGCAAGCAGCTTTGGGGAAAGTTTTTTTACAGTCCTAGAGAGACACATTTTATCAGCGAGAGCATGAAAATCATACAAATCACAGAGGTTCACTGAGAATTTAAAGCTTGAAATCAACGAAAATGATCAACCAAATTTAATATCTGACAGCAAATGCAAACTCAACAATACCTCCAATCGATCGAGGAGATTTTCAGCGACGGCATCAACTAAGGAATTGGAAGAAGGTTGCATCAACCACGCTGCACGATCACGCTGCAATTCACCAAAACTGCTATTAATAAGGCGCAAGCGTAACATCAAAGACTTCATTTGAGAATTGAGGGATTGGTGTTTACTCAACTTGAACGCGTTTGAGGCTTCGGTCGAAGACCTTCACTCTAGAGCTCGGAACGGCGTCGTCATGAACTCCAGTACAGTAAAGCCTCCGTCGGAGGAGGACTCTCCGGCAAACATTTATGAGAGAGGCTCGCATTCTTCTCTTTTCTAGAGCGAAGACAGGACTGAATGGCGAATGCCGGGGAGTTTGTGCAAATTGCGGTCGGTAACCGGTTTGCTGTCACCGTGCAGCTGTTTTCAATTTCTTTTTCTCATTTCCAAAATTTATGAAACTAGTGTATCATCTCAATTTTAAAATAATATTTTTAAAATTTTAAATATATAAAATATTTTTTTGAAATAATACATAAAATATATCACAAACAATTGTACCTGCAGTTTCGGGGCAGATTCAGAAATCGACGTATGAATGGTATCATATTATATCTTTTCAGAAAGGAAAACGTGTCAATAAACATATATAACTCACTACTATGTAGTGAGCACCATTCTGGTTAGGCCATTTGAGCTCATCTAGAGCCTTATAATTTTAAAAAATCAAAATGAATTTGTTAATTAGAAACCCAATAAATGATGCCGACGTGACGTTAATGTCTATGTTGACCTAATTAGCGGAATTCTAACTCACCATGATAAAAAGTAAAAGTTAGAGCAGAGATTCTACGAAAGTTTTCATGGATGTGGATTAATTATCTAAAAACGTAATACGGTAACCACACTGTGGTATAGGACCACTCAATTGATTGTAAGTAATACAATATAAACCTTATCATGTAAATTACCAAGGCTAGCTGGAATGGAACCATTAAACATGTTATGAGATAAATCAACAATTCCTTGCAAATTATGAGACATGGTAATAGAAAAATAAATAACTACTTTTTGGCACAATAATATAACATTTGAGAACTTATACGAACTTCCCCTGCAAAATCCATCCAACATCATATCTTCTACCTCATTTACAAACCCTTCTCGTTGGAATCGTTTCATAGACTTCCCCGAGGCGTGGCGGGTCGCGTCGGTGATGAAATTTGTGATCAAACGTCGAAAGCGGTGTTGTGGGAATCGAGCGACGGCCGCAACCAAGTACTTTAGTTATATTCTCTTAAATTTAGTTGAACAATTGATCTAAAGTAATAACCAATGTATTGAAATTTTTAAATAAACTTGAATTTCTAATACTAAAGTCAAAGGTATAATTAGAAGAATCTTACATGGAATATAATCGATCACAACCATGACTTTTTTTCCATAAAAAAATATGGATTTGTAATCGTAATAAAATTTTTAAATTTTAACAATTTTTATATGCACATCTGTGATTGACTCCTAGACAGATTCTCAATTGACACCAAAAAAAAAATAGAAAGAACAATTTAAGGGTAAATTAGTCATTTAACAATTTTTAAATTATAAAAATAAGTGTATACCCTTAAGAGTAATATTAAAAGTTTTACGCCCTTAGTATGAATATGACTTCTCATTACGCCCTTGATGAGGACTTTTCCTTCAAAAATTGATAAAATTCAGCAAATAACAACATCAACTCAATTACACGATAAATCTCATTAGGCTTCTCATTAACGTGAAACAAAGTCGCCTTATCTTACAAAACAAAGCCGCCCTATCTTAATGCTAATCTACCTTAAAAGAGAGCTTTGGTTGTTACAAGTTACAACATAGATTAAGAATAGAAGCTAAATGTTCTCTTAACTAAATTATTCTTAAATCAAAATGAAATAAGATATTTAAAACTCCATCTGGGATACATTATTATGGTTTTAAAAATTGAACAAAATTGAATTGGTTCAAATTTAATTAGTTGAATTAAACTGAATTTAAAAGTTGAATATTAATCAATTGAACTTATATTATTGCAATTAAGTTTAGTTTAGTTTATGTGTCAAAAAATGAGCTCAACTGTCATAGAGTTGTTCATGTGTAAATGTGTAGCAATGCCGTGTTCTAACTCTAACTCTCCAAGCAGTTTAAACCCCACAAATCAAAACAATTTCATACTATTGAATAATCCGTGCATTGTATAAATAGTCAAATCTGACTACCAACAAGCAGAAATTGGTTGAAACCAAAAATTCTGACATTACACAGAAATGGATAGAAGCAGAAAATTCTGATATTAAATTGCCAATTAAAAGTTACAACCAAAAGGTTAAGGGAACAAGAAATAAGCTTCAAATATTACATCAGAAGTTCCCCGTTAGTGTTTAATTCTACAACGCAACGCATTATGTTTATGTACAAGTTTAACACCCTGTGGTGCATCCATGACTTAATTAGCAACAAAATGGTACCTTGAGTCTACATAGCTCTCCACATCCCAGAGGAAGGAACCAAAAGTCACCGCTTCCAAAACAAGCTTCTTCAGACCACCAAAACTAATCTTAATCTGTTCATCCTTGGACGAATCCATGGTTCCCTGGGGTGTGATAACAATCTCAGGCCTACCAAACAATGCTTCCGTATGCTTCTCAATCATGCTCACAGATTCCCGAGCCCTGATGGTTGCATATCTCTGAAGAGTCTCCCCATCAAACGACATCACATAAGTTCTCAGCCGGGAAGCCTTAATCCCATATCCAAACCCTCCTTGGCTGACAGCATCACCACCGGACAATCCCGACACCTCAGGGTGAGATGAAGTAATCCTCGATGCAGTATTAGCACTCTCGTTGCTAGCTGTTGCATCCTTTGGACCTGTGGTGTTCTGCATGCTCGAACCATTATCACTGGATCCTTCCCTTAGGGTTTTCATCGTCTTCTCCAGCTGAAACCTCTGGTCAACGCGCTTGAGAAAATAGCCGTACATCACTGATGCAGCATACACCTGTCCCACCCTAAGCTTGCTAATTTCAGCTATTGAGGATGAATTGGCAGTTCGGTGTCCCAGGATGAGAGCCAGGTGGTTCTCAACCATCTCGTATGCTTCAGGAGAGTGAAGCTTCTTAAGCTTCTCATCATGGCTGGGCCATGTATCAACTCTCCCTGAAGGGTCTGAAGATGGTGCAATTGAAGGAATGAGGGGAACATCAGCATCCATAAACTTCTGCACAACTAAAGCATACAGAATTTCTTCCAGTGCCTTTCTCCGCTCGTTGTCTTTTACCTCTGCAATTCTCCTAGTCATATGAAAACCATGCAAAAGTCAGTAAACATGAGCAAAATCCCAGACATTGTTTTTAAATCATGTGCTAGTTCTCAATGACACATAAAAAACATAGGCATTCACTTAAGTAAGGAACCATAAAAAACATAAGCATTCACTTAAGTAAGAAACCAACCTGTACAAGATGAGATCTGTGCCCGCAGAAGCAGGGGCCTCTTCGTTAATGCTTTGAGCCTCAGCATCCCGATCAGTTTGAAGCTGCTCAAGTTGCTGATCAACAGCAGCTGGGACAAGATGTGGATGACTGGCCAAGATTTGAGTAAGAAATTGTCCAATTGGGGACTCCAACTGAAGCGGAGCAATCGGGTTGGTTGATGATTCTGAATCAGATGAAGATGCTGACGCTCGTATTCTAGACCACCGCTTGCTCTTCAGAGTCACTTTACCCTGACCCAGCACCCCATGAGAAACAAAGGGATGCAACTGCAGTAAACCAGTCGATAATCAAATTAGTATATCTCACACTCAACATAATATATTAGAGCAACAGAGCACACCATCAAAGTAATACATTAACCAAACTCATGATTATAATTATGCATAGATGGTGGTAGCATCATGGAAGGAAGGGGGGAAATAAGGCCTTTATAGGCTCATGATATTGATACCTAGGTCAAACCTTACAAAACCTTTTTAGTCAAACATACTAATCATGCATAAGACTTGATTAATACTTCATGTCAAGTTATAGACACTTGCTGTCATACACAGGTAGAGATATAAACTCTAACCAACATGCTGTGCAATTTGATAAGATAATATACAATTTGACCAGGACCAACTGAGTAAGAATACCTTTCATCTATAGACTCAGTTAAAATATGTGAATGTGAATCAGCACAAAAAAAAATTTGAAAAAATAAATAATAATCAATCTAGACCCTTTATAATGAACCAAATCACTACAGTCTTAAACAAGACCATTTGCAACTAAACAAACAAGAAGCAGAAACCATGAATTCAAAACATATCTGCTGCATGAAAAGACCCAGATAAAGAAAGTACCTTTAGAGGCGGGAGAGCAGCCCGGGAAGTGGATCGGAACCGCAACACGTCGGACCCATTCGCATGTGCTGATCGAATGGTAGGCAAGGTTAAACTTAAAGATGGTCTGCAAGCAGTCGCCGATTCCATATCCAATCGATGAAGCTAAATTTGACCTAGTAACAATAATCATGAATTGAATTAGACCACCGAATCAGACCATAACATAATTAATCGAATCGTTCGGAGCATACCTTAAATGCAATCGACGCCGAGAAAAGCAACACCCAATTGGTTCTGAAGGCTGAGGAGGAGGACGGGAGGAGTCTGTTGAGGACTTTGGGTTCTAGGACGGCGATAGAGTGGAAGAATGGAAAATGGGGATGATTTTTTGGGGTCAAAGGTTTACAGTATGTGCAGATTTTATAATGGCGTGTGTATTCACACTTGTGCCAAACGTGGAGGATGTTAAAAAGACGTTACTGCCCTCTTTCACGCCAACTTTTGCACATTTGCTTCGGTATATAATGGACAAAAAAAGAGAAGAAGCTGGAATTGTGTCTTCCCACGGATTCACTCAAACCGTTTCTGGCTTATAATCGTTGCTTTGCTGTGGGCCGTGACGGAGAGCGGTGATAGTAACTCGGGAGATACGTGGTCAATTATGACGGATGCGCCTAACTTGTGGCTTCACTCTTGTTTTGCCTCCCAAAAATCTTTGGTCAACAAGTCAGCTGATTTGTCGAGACAACAATTTAGCCACGTTTCCTCTAGTTGCATTACTCATTATTTTTGTGGTATGTTACTTGCATCATTGTATTTTATTATATCGTACCATGGTATTTTATAAAAAATATGAATTTGATACATGTTTAATGTTTTATTATATGAAATTGTATTGATTCAAAACATCATTAATAATTATTCAGTCCAAATTTAAAAATCTTAATTGTTAAGTATATATAAAGACATGTATTTTATTTTTAGGCTGCAAATTAATGTTATCTGGTTGATCTGCAGCTCGAAGCGTAGATCTGCTTTCATTATGTGGATGTTGTGGAATTTTCCACCGTTTCTTGCTTTACTTTATCGGTAAAGCATTTTTTGCTAGATCGGATTAAGAGTTACTTCTTCCGCTGACTAACTCGCTTGTGCCTTTGCAACATCCATTGCTTCTGACTATGTCGATGAAAAAAAAGACTGAAATGGGACTAGGAAGACAGCCCATCACTAGAGATTGCTTTGCTTCTACTTCGCTCGCTCCAATCCTACCTGCAGTTGCAAACAAGCAAAATACGGACTATAAATTGATTCAAAGCAAATTACGTAATTTATGTGTGTGTGTTTTTTTAAGGTAAATAGTCATTTATGTGATGTGATTAGGGGTGAGTATCGGGTCGGGTTATTCGGTTTTTGGGTTGTTCGGTTCGGGTTACTCGGGTTGACTCTCAAAAATTTTAAACCCAAACCCGAACCATGTTAGCTATGAACCCAAATTCCGAATTCGGATTCAAGTTATTTGGGTTTCAGATAGTTTCAGTTTGAACTCGGACTACCCAATTTACAACTTCAAATTTTTTGACAATCTAAAATTTCTAAAAAAATTCAATCAAAATTATTCAACTAATACATAGACATGTTTAAAGCCCTGTTTACCAGAGCTTATATGTAGATCAGTTCAGTTCAGTTCAGTGAAAATGCAATTTGATGAAATTCAGGTTAATTCAGTCATGCTGATTCCATTTTTCAATACATCAATTTTCACTTCAGTTCAGTTCAGTTCAATTCAGTTCAGTTCAGTTCAGTTCAATTCAATTCAATTCAGTTCAGTTCAGTGCATCAAGAAATAAGCTCTAGTAAACAGGGCCTAAATCATTCATACAGATACCACGACAAATGAAATCAAGTATTCAACCAAACCAAACAAAAGCAAACCAAATCCTCAAACGGTTTTACAGGAACATTATTCATAACCATCAATCTGCCAATCTGGAATCTACCACAGTCCCGACTCCAAAGTCCAGAAGAGTTAGAAACAAGGTTAACTTCAAGTTTTACTATTATATATAGTATATCAATTATTTTATTATATATTAATTTTTGAATTCGGTTTTCGGGTTGGTTTTCGGGTTGAGTTTCAATACACAAACCCGAACTAAAACCCATGTTTATAATTCGTTTTTTTAATTCGGATACCCGAAACCCATTTATTGAATTCGGATTAAAGGGTTAATCAGTTTCGGGCCATTTAGTTTCGGTTCGGTTTTTGGATTTCGGTTCGGATTAAAATTCTAGAGAGAAGTTTTCTCACTTTTTCAGTCGAAGACTGTTGATTTCTAGGGTTCTACTTCCCCGTCCGGGGGCTAGAAATATCAATTAATCTTGGGGTTTTTGTCTATTTCATTAAGTCAAAGTTGATTCTAGCAAAATGAAAGCAGTTTGAAGAGTATTTGAGTGGGTATTGGATTCGACAGATAATCTGGGTTTGCGTCAAAAGGGCCATCGGCGTGCTCTGAAGATCTGGTCGGAGTTGGAGAGGTTTTCATAGCACAGCTGGGCAGGTGAATAGGCTTCTTTAGGTCGGCATTTGGGGGCTAAGGGTTTGAGTCTAAGGTTCATCGGAATGTGCACAGTGGAGTCTGAATCTGGCGACGTTCTGATGGGTGCTCAAGTGCTTTCTTAGTAATGCGGGGTTTCTGAATGTGCTTTTTTATCTCCCGGAGCATATTAATGGAGGTTCCAAGAAGCATTTATGGGTAACACAAAAAAGAACTTTTACTTTTCTGATTTCTTCATTTCGAGGAGGCCAAAGGCGGCTCCATTTTGGGGGTGTATCAAGGCGACAAAAGGTAATTTTCCTTTCTTTACTCATTTTTCCAGAAAGTTTATTGCCTTTAGAGGAGTATCTAGGCTTCATATAGATCGGTTGGAATCTTGGGTTTCGAAAAACTATCATGAAAATCAATTCACGAAGGGTAAGGAAGAGGGAACGCTTGGAGATAGTGGAGGGAAAGCAAAGAACGAAATACATTCCCCCCTATAAATAGGCGCTCCATTCCTGAGCTTTCTCATAAAAGAGTTAGAAACAATTCTAAGTACAAATATTGTTTCCAACACCTCTGGTTAATCAAGGACAAGATGTCTTTTGGCTCTGCTGATCCATCGCCAGAGTTTTATCTGCACCAATATGCTGGAAATTATGATGAGGAGCTTAGAGATTGAGTTGATCCGGAAACTGATCTCGGAGCCATTGTTCGTCCAACCAGAAGAGGAGGGGTGTTGGAGTTCAACCAAGCTGATATCGAAGATGCAGTAAGCATGGAACAAAACTGTTTGCTCGGTTTCTGGGCAGACAACAGAGAATTTGACATTGAGAGGATGAGAAATTATGTTCATCAGTTCTGGAATCTCAATGTCCAAGTTCAACACAGATGTGAGAACTTCTTTGTTTTTAAGTTTAACACAAGAGAAGAGGCTCTGGCGGTTCTTCACAGAAGTCCTTATGCAGTGGATGGAGGCCTGCTAGCTCTAAGAAGATATGGAGCTGGAATCTCTTTAAAAAATGTTAAAGTGGAGAAAAAAAAGATTGTTGTGCAACTTCATGGCTTCCCAGGAGAATATTTCTGCCCGAGGGCTGCCATCAAAGCAGCTAATCACGCTGGTGAAGTTATTGATGTGGACGTGGATGTCAGGCCTGCTGAAGATATTAAGTACCAGAGAGCTACTACCTGGGTGAAACCAGATGATCCTCTGGTTTCTGGATACTATGCCAAACTTGTTTCTGGTGACACTGTTTGGATTGGAATGAACTATAAGCGCATGCACCGTTTCTGCAGAAGGTGTGGAGTTATCGGCCATCTCATCCATCAGTGTCCCATTGTATGTGATAACGAGTTGTATCATTTTATAGAAAGTAAGTTCCTGCGTCATAATGCAGAAAGGGGGACTGATGTCCTCTATGATCCAAAGAGGGTATTATTTCCGGCATCCATGAACGCTCACAGGAACTGGCCGGAGAGAAGGAACACAAACATTCCGGAAAACTATATGGCCACTAGGTGGCAAAGATATAGGGAGTTGGCTGATGAGGATGTTCAGGAAGGTTTCCTCTTTTCCATGGCAACAGAAGGAGAGCTGCACTGGGACGACAAGGTGGATATGCTGCTCCACAACTTTTCAATCAAAGACACTTTGATCCCTACTTTGGTGCTGGCTTTCCTGTACAACCTATGGAGGAGGACGGAGAAGAGCCTGTTCAGAATGAGACCCATTCAGAGCAAGAATCAAATGAAGATTTCAATCAAATGGAAGCAGCAATTTAGAATGATATTGGTGATGATCAGATACTAATAGTGGAACCGCTGGCAGTTGCAAGAGAGACATCGGAGCAAGAACTACAAAACATGCTGGTGGATGTACCTGAGAACCAGATGAACTTGGGAGAATTTTTTTATAGCATGAGCAAGAGATGAATGCAAATGCTCTCAATCTAATGGAAGGAGCGATGGTCAATGAAGGAATGATGGAAAATTGATGAGCAATTCTGGGCCCCTCTTCCTATTGAGGAAGCCTTAGAAGTTGAAGAATGAGCTGAAGAGGGTGCTGAAGGACCATTTCCAGCGGCGAACATTCCCATTGTTTCAATCTCCTCGGATGAGAGCTCAAATTCGGTGTGGGGTAGTATTGCTAGGCTAGCTTCTGATCCTTTTTCAGATTTTTTACTGCCACTTAATAGATATGATTTATCGGAGGAGAAGAGCCCTCAGGGAGAGTTGTCTGAGAACTTGGTAGGGGTCTGTGGTTCTGCCAAGGAGAGCCTGAGATCAGGATCGGAAATGAGCCTGAGCCCTAAAAACATTTCCCGGAAGAGCACTTTTGAAATTGGAGAATCTAGTAGGCATGGTCTTCCTCGTCAGAGATCCGCCTCTTCTGCTAGAAGCTCGGTAGGAAGTACTGGTTCATATAAGAGCCTCATTGGTCAGAAGCGAATAAGAAACAGAAGGGAACCGGTGAATAAAGTGCAGCCCCCACAGGTTAGGGTCAAGAAGACTTTGAAGAAAAGAGTCCCGGTTTTTTCGATTTAAGGAATTCTTTAGATCTTTGAGCCGGATGAAATTAGAAGTAGAGCATGGAAGAAAAAGAACAAAAAGACTGCTCATCAGAGCCCGACCAGCGAAGGAGGATCCCCTCAATAAGCACCCGGAGAAACAAGGGTCCCTGTAGCATGGAGAGGTCTTCTCTCCAGCCCTGCTGTTTCTGAGCTATCCCAGGAATGCACATGGGTAGCAAGAGTCAAAAGAGCCAGGTCCTTTGAGTTCTTAGATGATCATGTGATTGGTGACTCTGGAGCAGGACTGAGGAAGAGAGCAAAATTTTTCTAGGTACAAGAAGGCTTGAGATCGCTAGTAGATGAAGGAAGAGTTAACAGAGAGGCTTTGATCAATGATGAAGATGAGGTCAATAGTGTGATCAAGGAAGTCATTAGTACCTCCCCAGGAGTGGAAATTGACACATCCCCTATGGTCTTCTCAGAGAATAGAGCAGCTCAAAATGTTAATTTGATTGCTCAGATTGAGGCTGAGATGGAGCCGGAAGGGTTGAAGAAGAGATTGAGGATCCCAGTGGCACTGATCGTAGTGCACAGAGGCGGAGATTGAAATTCTGTTTCTTTTTAATCTGAGGTCGCAGGGGGCTGAACCACATCAGGCCCTGGGGTGGGGGGCATGAGTCTCATAGTGTGGAACTGTAGAGGTCTGAATAAGGCCTCTACAAAGAAGATGGTCTCCAGACTGGTGAAACAGCATAAGCCAAACATTCTTTGTCTGATTGAAACCAAAATGTGCAGACACAAAATGGAAGCTTGGGTGGATAACTCAGGTTTTTTACATTTGGCAGCTGTAGACCCAATAGGGAGATCAGGGGGTTTAGCTATTGTATGGAATAATAATGTGGCCTTAGATGTAGTTTAGGCCAGTAGGAACTTTATTTTTGCTTTTGTAAGAAGTGCTGATCAGCACAGGTGGTGTTTAGGGATGATCTATGGAGCCCCAGAGCAGGAACTCAGACCTGCAGTGTGGAATGAAATTAGATCTTTTCAGTATTTTGCAAGCATGCCAGTTGCCTTGGTTGGAGACTTCAACCAAGTCCTTGGCCAACAAGATAAAAAAAGGAAGTAATCATGTACCATTTCCTCTCTCCACTGAGATTCATGATCTTATTACTGAACAGGAACTATCTGAAATTGGAAACAAAGGATTGTTGTACACCTGGAAAAATAAAAGGGAACCTCCAGATAGCATCATAGAAAGGTTAGACAGAGCATTCTATAATGACTCCTGGAAAAATCTATTTCCTAATGCCAAAGTAAACAACCTTCCTATTGCCAGTTCTGACCACAGTCCAATAGTTCTGGAATTGAAACTGGTTGACAGAAGAAGAGATAGAAAACTAAGGTTTGAAAGCTTCTGGTCTAAACATGAACAAGCAGACTAGATTATTGAAAGAGTATGGAATTTTCAGAAGATAAAGTATGGTGGACATCTGCATGCTGAAACCTTGGATGAAAGCTTGTGTATCTCTTTAAAGCACCTGTCTAACTGGCACTGGAACACATTTGGAAGTTTAGAGAAGAAAATCAAGGAGTCCCTAAAGGAAGTGGAAGTTTTACAAGGAAAAGCTGAGAATCCACTATTTCAGGAAAGATTGAAACAAGCAGAGCTAAAGCTAGAGGAACTGCTCCAGATAGAATCAGACTACTGGCAACAGAGAACCAAACTCAATTGGATGATCCAGGGTGAAAGGAACACAGCCTTTTACCACAAATAGGCGATAAGGAGACAGAATAACAATTTGGTCCAAGGAGTTTATGACAGCAATGGAGCCTGGATATCTGAAGAAAGAGAAATAGTAGAAGTTATCTCTAACCATGTCAAATCTACCTTCATCTCTCCTGAATGGTATCCTCCTAGAGTAGAGGGTGATATAGGCATCTCAGCCTTTATGAACTGCAATCAGAATGTCCTCTCAGATCTCCAGCGTTCCAAGCTTAGCAGGAGCTTCACAACAGTAGAAATTTGGAAAGCCATTAAAGAGATGAAACCCTGGGCTGCGTCATGAGAAGATTGTCTTCCTGCTGGCTTTTATAAGAGATATTGGAAAATTATTGGTGAAGATCTCTCAGCAACCTTACTAAGAATTTTGAATGGTGAACTTTTCCTCCAGAATGGAACAAGACTCAGCTGATTATGATCCCCAAAAAGAAGACTCCATCCAATGCAGCTGATTTTAGGCCCATTGCTTTATGCAATGTTAAATACAAGATTATAGCCAAGGTACTAGCTAAAAGACTGAAAAAATGCATTGGAAGCCTCATCTCTGAGAGTCAGAATGGATTTGTGCCTGGTAGGAATATTACTAAAAATGTTCTACTGGCTCATGAGGTAGTGCATGGTCTTGATCACAGAACTCAAGGAAAAGTGGGTATGGCTGCCATTAAGCTAGACATGAGTAAAGCTTATGATAGAATCTCTTGGAATTTTATGGAACTGGCATTAGGGGCTATGGGTTTCCCTGCAAGTTGGATAAACTTGATAATGTGGTGCATAAGATCAGTATCCTACTAGGTCATTGTCAATGGGAAATCATGTGCTACTTTCCACCCATATAAAGGAATTAGACAGGGTCGTCCTCTATCTCCATACCTCTTCATCATAGCTCAACAGTTTATGTCTTCTTGGCTGGAACACAAATTGACAGAGAACAGACATCTGGGTGTTCAACTGTCTAGAGGAGGTCCTAGAGTTAGCCACCTTATGTATGCAGATGACTGCATCATGTTTACTATGGTCACTTATGAAAGTGTGAATCAACTTGCAAAGACCCTGGACTTATATGCAAGGTTCTCAGGTCAAAGGCTAAATGTGGAAAAATGCTCAGTACAATTTAGCCCAAACACCTCAGAGGAAATGAAACAGTACCTGATGTACTCCTTGAACATCCATAACCTTGGCCTTGGAGATAAGTACTTGGGTATACAGATCAACTTTCAGGAGTAGAAAAAGGAAATCTTCGAAAATTTGATCAAGAAAGCTAAGGAAAAGTTTGGATCTTGGAAAACAAAGCTGCTGAACTTCACAGGAAGAGTTACACTGGCAAAGCATGTTCTCAGTGCCCTCTCTATATATCCTCTAAGTATCTTTAAAATTCCCAAGTGTATCCTTCAGAAATTGGACAAGATGACAGCCTGTTTCATTTGGAAAGGAGACTTAGAGGGAAGAACCATACACTGGAGGTCATGGAAAACCATATCCAAGTCCAAAAGCAAAAGCAAAGGAGGATTAGGAATCAGATCAGTAGTGGGAATGAATAAGGCCCTCCTTGCCAAACATGCTTGGAATGTTCTGAAAAATAAGGACTCACTTCTAGTGAAGGTATATAAAGCTAAATACCTCAGAAACAGTGACATGAGAGAAGTCAGACAGAAATCAGGGGATTCTTGGGGCTGGAAATCCATTCTCTAGGCAAGGGACCTGATTACAGATAATCTAGCTTGGAAAATCAATAATGGAAAGAAGGTTAAAGTGAATGATCAATGGATTCCAGCTGTCAACAATCCTCTCAGGGACATGAATGTGGTATCATAGCATACTGATTTGAAAGGTGAGCACCTTATTCAGGGGCCTAACACTTGGAGAGAGCCCCTATTAAGAGTCATCTTTCCCAGAACAGTCATCCCACATATCCTAGCAATGAAAATGAGTGCTGATCCATCAGTTGAGGATGATCCACTATGGATTCACAACAGAAATGGAAACTACTCTGCCAAGAAAGGATACCACATCTTTATGACTGAAATTGGGTGTGTTGATTTAAGGAGGAAGAAGTTGTGGGACAAGGTATGGAACTTAAAAGTCCCCTACAAGCTGAACATGTTCCTATGGAAAATGCTCTCAAAGGTTCTGCAAACACTGATAAACAGAAGGAAAAGAAGAATATCAGATCAGGTAATCTGCCCTAGATGCTCATCACATGAAGAAGATGAACTTCACCTCTTTGTAAACTGCATGGAGAGTAGAAGATTTTGGGAGAATTCCCCTTTGGGTCATAAAGTTCTTAGCCACAGTCAATTACATTCCAGATCTTGGTTGCACCAATGGTTGCTAACAGATAATTTGGAAGATGACACAAGTCTTCTGATTTTTTCCCTTTGGGATATATGGATCCAAAGGAACAAGAAAGCTATAGACAATGTAGACCTGGTCTCAAGAGCTTGTGCAGACACAGCCACTGCAAAATTCTTGCTATTCAAAAAACAAGAAGTGGTTCAGCAGTCTTGCTCATCTCTGATATGTCTAGAAGGACAATCCTTCTCTGAAAGCACATCACAGGCTCACTCTCAAAGCCAAGAGGAAAAGATGGTTCTCGTTAAAGTGGATGGCTCATTTCAGAGAAGATGTAATCTTGGAACTGCAGGCTGGACTATTTCATCGGCTGAAGAAAGAACAAGAGGATCTGATTTCTTTGTCTCAACCTCTCCACTACAAGCTGAAGCGGAAGCTTGTTGGAGGGCAATTAAAGCAGCATCCAGGGATCACCCAAGAGAGATTTGCTTGCTTACAGACTCATCGGAATTAGTGGCGGCACTCAATGATTTAGAGTCAGCGTCATGAGAGATAAAGGGCATCACAGAAAGCATCATCGATCTTCTGAGGAACTCTTTCTCCTTTTTTAATGTTAACAAAGTTTGTAGAAACGTACAAAGTACTGAACATAATATGGCCATTAGCTTAGCCCGGGTAATTTGTAATTGTTCCTTGTTTTAATATTAATTAAAGTTTGAGTTCAAAAAAAAAAAAAAACTCAGTTTGTGTCATTTTCTTACACAATTCATTTTACATGTTAAATGTGGTCACCGTGTTGGACAACAAACTGCATCTATACAATTTCCTCTTTAGGGAGTATAATAATGTATATGGCTTGTTATTTTATGTTACACAGTCGGTATTTTTTTATATTGATATATATATGTCATCATTTTGACATACAATTTAAAATTGTATTTATTAGAAGATTATTAATGACACGTTTGTTAGATTTACATAAATGTGAATAAATGATGATATATTAGACATGTATTTTTAAAACACCGAGTATATTAAGTAAAATTTCGACTATGTACAACAAAACCCTAATGCTTATCCCCATACAATATATATACAAATACAAACAATGTATATATATATATATATATATATATATTGTATACATTATATAATGTATACCGTATACATTATATGTTTTTATTATTTTATTAAATATCCTTATCAACAAGATAGGAAGGTTGACACGTATGGGGTATGGTTTGTGTATTTGGAAATATGTTGGAGTTGTGAGTTTGACGTATGTCGGAGCTGTGACTCTATACCCCTTGCGTCGTTTGGGTGGTGGCATGGTTCTCCCGTCGAAAAGGATGTGGGTGGTGTGTGGTGGTGTGGGTTTCTCGTTTGGAAGGATGAGAGATTTTCTAAGGCTAGAGAGCCTTTTTGGGGAAAATTTTTTCTTGTAAAGTAAAGTCCTTTCAGATCATATCTCTTGTCCGTAGGAGAATATGTAATTGTTGTCGTCACTTATTCTAGTGTTTAGGAAAATCTGGGAAATTACTTAGCCAAATAAACCACCACATGATTGAGAGCAAATATTTAAAAACCGTGTTTCTCACATCCCTAAACTTATACAATAGTCTCATACTTATATTATAAAGTTCTAACATATTATAATTTGATCTAAGATTAAGTATCGATGGAATGTTTTCAGTTCAACATAAGGTATGCCGATTTGATGATTATTTGAACCAGAACCATGTTGTCCACAATAATATTATCACTGTTAACAGAATATTAAAAGTAGAATGTAAATAATTTTTCTTTGTAAATGTTAATTACGTGATTACTAATTTCTAATTTAAATGCCTGAGCTCTAGACTAAATTGGTGCAGTTCTTGTTCATAAACTAAAATGTACTCCCTCCGTCCCAACCAAAACTTCTTAGTTGAGTTCGACTCGGATTTTAAGAAAAATGCATTTTATATCTTATAAGTGGAGTTTTAAGTGGTATAAATGGAATATCACTTATGGTTATGGTTGTTTGTAAGAATTCATTAAGGATATATTTGTCTTTTTGTAGTTATTTTTTTGCCAAAAGAGGAAAGAATGAAAGTAAGAAATTTTGGTTGGGACGGACAAAAAAGGAAAGTAATAAGTTTTGGTTGGGACGGAGGGAGTATATGGTTTGTTGAAGGTAAGTCCATCCTGTTTGCTGCCATGACTAACTTCTTGAACTATGATGTATATGATTATGAGCTGACTTCTATGAAAGACAATACTGATTTGAGAAAGCTGTTGATTGATACATCAAACAAGAATAAATGCACGTCTATCTTTGAGCCGGAGCAGCATTAAGGTACCCTCAACCTCGTCGTCTAAGATGAACGCTGTCGCCATCAAGCCAAAGCTACTCTCACTCCAGCAAAAATACTCCAAGCTTGAGGTTGGTGCAGCGTCTGAGCAGCAACATCGCTAGGAACACGACTCCTCATGCTGTTCCAAATTACATGGCTGTCACCGAATCAGCCAGAGCCTGTATTCGCTCCCAAAGTGCGCCAGACAAGGGCTTGTGTGTTGGTGTGTGTTATTGGGTATTTGAGTTGAAACTATGCATATTTATGAAAAAAGATGAAATTCGGGGGTTATATTCACTTATATGGGCATAAAAACAGTCAAAACGGGCAAGGTTATCTCTAGCGAAAAATTGCACAATCGAGGGTTATAATCACATTTTCTCAAAACTAGGAGTCATAATCGCACTTACCCCAAAGTTTATGGTTATTAAGCATTTTGCCCCCAAAAAAAAAAAAAAAAAACTCTAGGATCAATTGAGAATTTGACAAGGAGTTGAGGGAGATTAATGCAGTTTGTCCCTCGGGTCGGGTATTCGGAACAGAACGTCCATGTAAATTCGAACACACCGTCACACCAAAATTTGTGTTCAGTTCTTCGACATATCCATTGGAATCGTTTCTTCTTCCTTAGTCCCCACCTGGGAGGTAAGCTCTGTCTATTCGAAGTTTTTTTTTGCTGGTTTTCAGTTAGAAATGACCTTAATTATGAGAAGGCAATCACGCTTGCAGTCTCTTTTTCTGAAAATCCCTACAAACCCCTATTGTGTTAAACCCTCCCAAAACCCTCGAACAATATATTTTAGTATTTTCTTGACTAGGGCTCAACCCTTTTCGATCCAGACGAAAAAATTCCCAGAATATGAAATGCCCTCTGTTACATGGGGTGTTATCCAGGGGAGAAAGGAGAAGCTTGTTTCCAGGGTCATCATTTGTGATTATTTGAAGGGTATCGGTATAATTCCTGATGAATTGGAGGACTTAGAGCTGCCTTCAACTGTTGAAGTAATGCGTGAGCGTGTTGAGTTCTTGCAGAAGATAGGATTGACAGTTGATGACATTAATGAGTATCCCTTGATGTTAGGCTGCAGTGTGAGGAAGAATGTGATCCCTGTGTTGGGATATTTGGAAAAGATTGGTATCCAAAGGTCCAAGCTGGGCGAGTTTGTTAAGAGTTATCCACAGTGCCTTCATGCCAGTGTTGTAGTTGAGCTTGCTCCTGTTATAAAGTTCTTGAGGGGGCTTGATATTGAGAAGCAGGATATTGGGTATGTGTTGACCAAGTATCCTGACTTGCTTGGATTTAAGCTTGAGGGAACGATGAGTACTTCAGTTGCCTATTTGGTTAGCATAGGGGTCCGTCCGAGGGACATTGGGCCAATGGTCACTCAGTATCCCTACATTTTGGGGATGAGAGTTGGGACTATGATTAAACCACTCGTGGATTATTTGGTTTCCCTGGGGTTGCCAAAACAAATTCTGGCTCGTTTGTTGGAAAAGCGGCCCTATGTGTTGGGATATGATCTTGAGGAGACTGTGAAGCCGAATGTTGAATGTTTGATTAGCTTTGGCATTAGGAAGCAGTCCCTTGCTCTAGTTATTACTCAGTTCCCTCAAATACTGGGACTGCCTCTGAAGGCTAAATTGTCATCACAACAGTACTTCTTCAACTTGAAGCTCAAGGTTGATCCTGATGGTTTTGCTGGTGTAATTGAGAAAATGCCGCAGATTTTGAATCTTAATCAGAACGTGATTATGAAACCCGTTGAGTTCCTTCTCGGCCGAGGTATATCTATCGAAGATGTCGCGAAAATGATAGTTAAGTGTCCCCAGTTGGTTGCTTTACAAGTTGGGCTCATGAAAAACAGCTTTTACTTTTTCAAGAGTGAAATGGATAGACCAATAAAAGACCTTGTAGAATTTCCAGATTACTTTACTTATAGCTTGGAGTCAAGAATCAAACCTAGGTACCAGAGATTACAAAGCAAAGGGATAAAGTGTTCCTTAGCATGGTTTCTCAACTGTAGTGATCAAAGATTTGAAGAAAGATTGCATGGGCATTACATTGAAGCAGAGACTGCTGGTCCTTCATTTTGTATGGGAGGAAAGTTAGAGCTTCCAGGGAATGAGATATTATCTGAAGAGGAGGATGAGAGTGATGATGAAATACTCTATAGACGCACTGTTTCATTATAGTTAACTTTTTTTGCCCATGTTTTTTAACCTCATGTATATTTTGGTGAAGGATTTATCCCCATCAATGATATTTGAATTTGAGATAATTTTCATTTTTCTTAATTGCACAAATCTCCAACTTTCATCAATCATGATTTTGATTGTCAATTGATCTAGACATGTTCTTTGGAACATCTTAGAAGTCATTTTTACTTGCTCATTGGATTACTGGGTGAAAGTTTTTCGACATGCAAATTGTAAACTAGACAAACAGTATGAACTTAGCAGTTCCTGGGAATGTGGAATGGCATTGATGTGATACTTGAGATGACCGTGCTGTCCATGTCTATCTAGGCTTGGTGTACATACAAGTTTGTCAGGCTTCTGAGGAGACGGTCTCTCAGGCTCACTTTTGGTATCAATTCTAATTTTTCTTATAATATTGCACTCGCTTCCTGTTTATATTTTCTTGGTCAAAAGATAAGTATTCCCCTTTCCATTATGATGTGATGCTTCTATAAATAGTTCTCTTTTTATTTGATTTGTATTTTAGTGTTTGGTTGAGCCTCTTGTCTGTCCTCATGTGAGCTGATTACTAACTGTAATTTCGAATAGTTTAAAGTGACCAGCTAGCTGTTTTGTTCTTGTAATTGTTGTGGCACTTTAGTTATCACTTTTTAAAGAATTTTCAATTTTACTTAAAGGTGTTTTTTGTTCCTTGGATTGGACTTCTACCTATCACCATTCACCACCCCTCCCTCTATGGTTTAATGCTTCCTTTTTTCGTCTTCTATTTGTAAGCTGTGAAAACCATGTTTCCTCTCTGTTGTTTTATTATTTATAACTGAAACTTTTTATTACTATGCTTGAAATGCTGGAATGGATTAATGTACATCTGATGTGTCTTTGTAGTAAAATATTTTGCTCTGTGACTCATTTCACTTTGTAGTCCCTTCCTATTTTATTTGTGTTTAATGCAAGCTGATGACTGAGCCTAATGTTAGTCTTGTATGAACTGACTGTCGAACTGTATATACTGATTAACATGAGGAAGCTCGAGTTTTCGCTACGGTCTCTTTAAGTCCATGTTAATGCTTATTAGTCACAACCAAAGACAAGTCCTTGCAGTCATTGTTCTCACAGGCATTTCTGTAATTTTTTTCTGAAGAAGCTTTCTTGATCATTAAATTGCAATTTGACAGTTGCGTGTACTCATGTAATCTAACAGCATGAATTTGGACATACACAGTTCAATTTGAGGATATACCATATCATATCATCGATTCAATTTTGGTTTGGAATGAATAAGAAATGTCATTCTCATAATTTTACGAGTAGTTTTAAGTATATGGCCAGCTGTTTCTTTCTTGTGGCTTCTGTGACAGGTACGTAATCATATTTGAAGTATTTTGAATCATTTAATAGGAATATATGTGCTATTGTTGACCTGTGTCTGGAAATTAACAATCATGTGTTTAGTTAAAAGGTGATGTGCTCAGTTTGCTGATCACTGGATCTCTACTTTGTGAGTTAGTAGCTTTAATTCCTATTTAACTGCAATTTCTGCCGGTTGTAATTATTTTCGAAGAATTTGGAATATAATTGCTATGGCAGCTTAGCAATCATATCTGTAAGCATGTTGAATTTGATTGACATAGATTTAGATATATGAATGTGAATTTTAGGAGTTAAGTCATTTGTTTATTTAAGCATGTTTGTGTAACTCATCTTGAAAGTAATACTGTTAAATTTTGTGAGCCTTTGATTAGTTTGACTGGAACCGTATTTTGGATAGTAGTAAAACTTCCAGTACATTTTCTCCCAACATAAAGAAAGCACATGCGTTTAACAATGAATAAGAAGTATATTTCAATATCAGATTTGTCAAGCAACATTGGTTTGCAATGAAACTATATAATGTCCTGTGTGATAACTTTCCTTCTCAGCATGGATGGAATTGTCACTACTTACATTTTTCTAGTCCAAAATAGAACATGCAAATGCTCTTCAGATAGTAGTAGTGCTAAAGCTTATTGTAAGCGAAATGATTGAGCTTTAACAAAATGCAGTTATGAATTCCTAAATGTCGTTTTATCTTACTTGACTTCGGTAGATGCAGAAAAATAGTTGATATTTTACTTAGTTTATCTTGTTTACCTCAACATCTAAAAACTACAAACATCATTTTTCACCAGATATCTATTCTATTATATGTTTCTGTTAGAAGAAATCATCAAATAGCAGTATCTATTCTCTCTCACACAAAGACTCATTCTTGTGCATCGTATAGTTTATGTCTTTATGCCTTTGTGTATAGGAATTGATTCTGAAATTGATACAAAAACATTAAAAAATGACTTGTGTTTTAGTTTGTAATGGATTCTGAATGTGCTTCACGTTGTTTCTTTAGATATATTTGAAAAGGTTTTCCTCAATGGAAACTTTTGAAGAGGCCATGAAAAGTTCTTTTTACATCAGAATGTGTCCTGTTTTGTCTGTCTGAACTTGGCTGATGGGAATAAGAAAAACAAGTTTCTGTTGTTGTCCCTAGTGCCATTGGTGGAGAGGAAGGATTTATGGGACTTATTTAGCATTTGTTTGTGGAGGCTTTACTGTAGTGGTTGATTGCAGAAGAAGTTGGGGGAGTTTGGCGATGATGGAAGTTACGAGTCATGTACTCTGGTGTTTTTTGGCACTTATGGACCTTTCTGGACCATGTTCCCCTTTCAGATATTTATGTGCTTATTTCCATGACCATGATTTGAATTTTTAAGCATAAACCTTGCAGGCTTTGATTTATATATTTATTTTTGTCAGTGAAGCACACTTGTTTTTCAATCTGTTTCTGTATAGGTTTTATTTATTAATTAATTAATTAATTTTTTTTTGAAAAATCTGTATAGGTTTCATTTGTCCACCTATTATGAGAATGTCAGATACCAATTTTCTTAAAATTTAGCTTACTTTCTTATTCTGTGTCAGATACCAATTTATCTGTATAGGTTTTATTTCTTATTTTGACTTCTGGGCTCATGATGCATGTGCATAATCGGTAGAAAATATTGCCGTGTCTATTAAAATGGAGGATTTGGGGTCTGTTGAAAATCATCTTGTTGTTTTGGGCTGTATATCTTTTTCTGGAAGATCATTTTACATGCATGGAGAACCATGAAAATAAGAAAGGCCTATCGGAAAGCTCTTGTAACTGGTGCGCTGCAGGCGTGTTCATAATTGAAAGCTTCTTTGTAACTGTTTTTTTCCAGTTTGGGGACAAAAACAACGGCGGAAATAGAAACTAAGTTAGCTTGACCTTTTGCACTATATCTGATTTGGACAACACCAAGGACTTTGACTTAGATTTTTGTATAGGGCTGACTGGGTGAGGGTGATGGTGGACTTCGATTTTGATTTGATATAAAGATTATGCTGCATCAGGCTGCAAGGTAGAAAAGACCACGGAATGCTTTATTGCAGATAATATAGGACAAATCTAAAAAGCCTGCCTCATGGTTAGAATGAATCTTCTTGCTCAGTAGAGGACCTTCAGGTATAAATTGAAGTTCTAAGCTATTCTTGCATGTTATTTTTAGGTAGTAGGGTTGAGTAGTACCACCACAATGAAGAAAAGTGGTCAGTCTTGAAAAGTGCAGTGTTGGTAAAGTGAGCTAATACTGACATCTATCATGATTCATAGATTACATTTACAGGAACTACAAGATTTTGGATGAAATGCACACTTAATAACTCAAGTATATGGCTAATCATATTGTGGAATTTTTTTATTTGAATCTTAAAATATAGTGTGTATGAGACATTAAGACTTGGAAAATCTTGTTATTCTTGAAAGCAGTTCCGACCCGATATTCCTGTGTTAGTTGCTATAATTTCTTCGTTACATTAACTTCTTCAGTTGTTTTCTTTCCTTTTCTTTTCTTTTCTTTTCTTTTCTTTCTGAACTTGCCAGTCAAAGATAAGATATTGAGAAGTGCTTTGCAGAAGCTAAGAAGGGTACTGGTTGACTCTGTCACAGTTTTGTGATTGTTCTTCTCACTCCTTTTGCATTTTAATAAAATGATTGGATTTATAAGTGGTTCATTGTGGGGTGCAAAATAAAATAAAATAAAGCTGAAATTTAGATGCAGATAGAGCTCATTTTCATGTTTAACTTTCTTAATACATGCATTGGCTTAGTTGCTTCATATAGTTGGCTAACATTGTGATGGAAACATAAAACATTCTTATGATGGGCGGCAACATGCTTCAGAACCAGTTGTTGTTTGTTTACAAGTAAAGCGAGCCGCAACTTGGATCCTTTTCTTGCATGCAAATGGTTGTTTGTTTACAAGTAAAACTAGCATCTGATTGGCTCCGATGGGTGGCAACATGCTTCGAGTTCTGAGCCGGCAACTTGGATCCTTTTCTGCATGCAAATGGAGACTCTTTTTAGGAGGATTTTAATGACACGGAATCTCAACATGCATGCCAGATTTGATTTGGTTCAAGTTGTAGCACCCGCTCAGCTTCCTCAATCGCCTGATACCCAAAATTAGATGGGATCGCGCATTACTCCTTGTACCCACGGACCAGTGAGGAGTCTCCAGAACGACGCTATGCGTATAATTAAAAACAATCCATGCGTATAATTAATTAAGTTCCTATAAACATATTAATTATTATATATGTGAAGTCATGTCAATGTTTGTATCAAATTAAATGAACTATTGTGATGAAAAACATTTTGGCTAGGATCTAGTTTGGTACCTCATCAACTTTTGTTACTGCTACTTATGTTTACATGTGTATTATTAGTGTGGATAAAAGAGTTAAAGATCTCGTTTTGGACTCCCACTGTTGAATGAAGCTCGTGCCATCAATTTATGTTCTCATTTTTTGTTATGTTCATATTTGATTTCATCCCACCCAGGCATGTTTGTGAGAACAATTTTGTAGAATATGTGTTTCCCGGGAATAATGAATAATATGGCGAAATGCTATGCATGATATTAAAGTTTAACCTCACTAGAGCTTGGACACTCAGAATTCTGAAATGATTTTAAACGATATCCTCAACTCCTCACGAACTAAGCTTTTTCTAGCTGCACGCAAAAGAACTAATCGTTGAATATCTAATCTACCTGAAGCACATGTTGCACAAGAGTTAAAAAAATATGAATTTAATAGAAGTTAAGTAAATTGGGTGGGTGACATTAATTTAGTTTATAATTTATCTCATTAATAAAGAAGAAAATGTAAATATTTCAATTGAAAAAAGTGCGAGTAAACGGCAATTTTTAGAGAAGTGATGAACAAAGTATTTAGGTAAATAAAAACCATTCAAATAGAAAAACAAAGTACATAGATTCCCATTAAAAGCAACAAACATACAACCATTTTCAACAAAAAAAAAAAAAAAAAACAAAACAAACAAACAAACATACAACCCGCGCGGCCAAAACAAGAGTCAAACAACACAGTACTCGAAAGACGGAATAACACAACATTCATGGAAGAAAAAAAAAAGGACAGCTAAACTGTTAAGAGAGTTCCCAAGCTGCTTTATTGTGAACACACATGCCATCTTAGTCCTTCCTGAGATCAACAATGACAACACTGATGTTGTCAGAGCTATGCCGAGCCATGGCCATCGCTGTCAGCAGTGTAGCGGCCTTGTAGCAAGGTCGGTCATAAGTCTCCTGTTCCACGCTAATCTCCCTTCTCGGTCCTTTCTCCGGCTTCAAACACACCTTCACTATGCCACAGGCGGTCTCGTTAGAGACCACATCCCACAGCCCATCGCTGGCGAGTATCAGGCAGTCATCATCGTCAGTTCGGTCAAGGACCATCACTTCAGGCTCACAGATCACAAAAGGCTTCAGAAAAGCATCACCTTATATGTAAAAACATCCACCCTTGTTAGTTTAGAAATTTAAATGATTTATTCAAAAAAAGACAAGAAGAAATAACTCGCTACCTATAGCTCTTGACATGGCGAGAACACCTTCAACACGAATCCCACACCAATACAAAACACGGCCACCAGCATCTTGGATTCTTTTAAGCTCATCCGGACGGTCAGGCTATAGTTTTACATGAAAAAACATTTAAATCATATATATTGTATTTATTTTAACAATACAACTCAAAGCTAAATAAAATTTGATTAATTACCTTGTGGTCGACAGATACAGGGATTGGTCTCCCGCCTCGGCAAAGAACCGCTCGGCAATCACCGCAATTGGATGCAATGATCTTATCTGGAGTAACCACGGTTACTATGACAGCTGATCCAACGGCGTCAAACATTGGATATTCCATCTTACAACGACAGTCTGCGTTATTATTCGAACTCCAACTTGTGGCAAGTTTGGTGGCTTCTTCATCCATGCGCTTGAAGCTTCGCTTCATATCGCCTACCCAATCCAAATTATGCACCTCCTCCTTCACCAACTTATGCATAAACTCTTTGCATCTTTCAGCAACCTACAAAAGAATTTGATTCAATTAATTTACATTCAACCAAAAATGAATATAAATAAAAACTAAAATATAAATGCACATAAGACGAGTATATAGATTAACATACATGAGAGCAACCGTGGCCGTCATATACACCGTAATAGTGTATATCAGAAGCACGGGTGGAGCTGTTTTCATCTGGTCGCCACAATGATGGATGGATTGCTATCATATCTTCCATATTCTTTCGTCTCCCACAGATAGAGGAAGCCCCAAATCTAGGAAATGATGTATCCAATGGAGGTGGGTTGAGATCAATAGCTAAATCTCGAAAATTGTCATTTGAGATTGGCTGCTTCCCGAAATCTAAGCCGTATCCCTCCCCTACCTGATTCGCACCATTATTGTTCATGGAGATGTCTACCGCACTCTCCATAAACACAAAGCTCTATAAACTGTATATATGGCTTTATGTACCATACGAACGAATTGAATTTATAGTGGGATGGATCATGGATGGAGGGATGGAGGAGAATTTTTTTTATTAAAAACAATACCACTTGCCATCCATCTTCACACCAAGCTGGTCTTCCATCAGTAACTCCATGCAGCATTAGGCCATCTATTGATTTACAGGGGCAGTGCGTTAACCAATGTAAAGATATTAAATCTTCACCGTTAATGTGATGTAATGACATTAAATCTTCACCGTTGAATACATGCCATGTGATTTCCTCCACCCGACTCACGTACAATCAACACGTGTACTCAATTCTGCTACACGACTCACGCACAATCAACACGTGTACTCAATTCTGCTACACGACTCACGCAATCAACACGTGTACTCAATCCTGCTACGTATATATCGGTTAAGTAAACGTTTAATAATAATCAATTAAAGAAAAATTAAACTCAACTGTATATTTTGGACAACATCCTATTTAAATTAACATATTTTTTAACCATAATAATTTGTATGCGACTATAATTATTTATTTTTATCCCAAATGAAAATATTATAGTATGATTTTTAAATTGAACTGGAATGATATTGAATTAAAAATAAAAAATTGCTTGAGTATGTGTGAGTAACACAATATTACAAAGTTGTAAATTAATAAAATAGAACTGTTTTGAACAGTCAAATATTACCACAAATAACATATTACGAACATATTACAAACATAAAATAATTAAAATACGTACAAATAAAAAAGACTCTCATATATGGTAGTTTCCATATATTCTACAAACATTGTATTATTTATAAATTACGAGCAATAACCTGAGATCATATGAACTCGAGCTACTTAAATTCATTTTTATTTTTATATGGATATTTTCATTCAAGTATATTCCAATCTTTCGTATTAGTCAAGATGATGGTAAATAATTAATTTTTGATTTAATATAAATTTACATAATTAAAATACCCAAATATAAACCCCATCTATTTTAATTTATGTGTATATTATTTAAATTAACTCTTCAAAATATAATAAACACTCAATTTATCATGCATTTCTCATTAACTTATCTTAAGTTCTCCCAAATTTATCCTCGGTTTTCATGACTAAATTGAATTAAGTTTAATTAAAAATTAATGTATATGCATAAAAAAATCAACATGACTGAATTAACCTGGATTTCATAAAACTATATTTTTACTGAAATGAACTGAATCTATCTGAATTGAACAAAACAGAACTAAAGAAACTAATCTACATATAAGTTCAACATGATAGGGCATTACTTGAACTAATTTGAATTGATTTGGTCTGAAATAAAACATAATGATTGAAAATAATAATTGTTTGACTAAATTAAGTTGAATATAAATCATCAAATTATATTTTATCAGAATTTATTTGAGATGACCTGAAATAAACTAATCTAAATTGAACTGAAGCAAGAAATCCAGATGCTATACAGATGAAATTGCAAGAAATCTAAATGGTAACTCCAATGGTTCTTTTACATTGGACTAGCACCAACTTGGCATAATCTTGAGTTTCATTATGACGATTCGCTAACCTGGGCCTTGTCAATGTTGCTATTCTAGTGGATCCTTTGATCTGTAATCAGCGTTGCACCTTTCCCATACGATTCTTGTAAGAAATTAGAAGAAACTTATCTTCTGTAAGATAGGTTGCTAGGTAATGCTTCAATGTTTTGCCTAGGCAAATCTCTCTTGTGTAACAAACTGAGCCTTTGGCTCCCATTTTGTATCCATTTTGCGGATGCACTAGTCTAGGGTGACTAATAAAATACCCTATCACATCTACGGTGATTTCATATATATATATATATATATATATATATATATATATAAAATGTAGGTGCGGTTGCAAGAAACATGACATGAAGATGACTGAAGCTCCGAGGTAGCTATCAGTTGTGTTAGATCTGGATTTTAGTGTGACATTCTCTGTAGTATTCCTACTTCTCTACTTCTTTTGTCCCACCGTTTGTTGAATGAGAGGTATAATGTGGGATGTGCAGTGTTGTGGACTTGTGGTGAATAGTTCGATAGTGGATTGTACATTAATATATTTTTTCTACTCTAATGCCATTGTATTGTAACTTTAATGACAATCAATCTTTGTGATTCACAGAGTACGATTTGGAACTATGCAAAGACCGGTGCTGTTATCAAGTTTGATGATTGAATGTAATTGGTTCTGTAATTCAAGCCTCCATTATTAATTTCTTCAAACCAGGAAACAAAATTAAGCAACAAAAGGACCAGGATGCAAAGCTTGTTGCTGCAGTGACAACTCTTGGAAAAGGGAAAGAGAAAAAATTTCCATGAAAAATAGCCCATACATATAGGTCTTTTAGACAGAGTTGGCTACATTAAGATTGTTTCAAATGACTGGTAATTACAGGGTTTGAATAATAAAAAGATGCATATATAATTAGAACAGCCGACATAAGAGCAAAAACAAAGGTAACTACTGCAACCATTTTATCGTGTTCCTTGTCTCCACAAGGCACATTCCACACAATGCGACCAGCTTGTGAATTGGCACTATGACCATCTGGAGCAACTATACAGTTATGCTTATGCAAATTTTCTTCAATTCTGTACAGCAACAGCACATCTGGTTGGCCAAATTCAACCGTTGAAAAACCAGTGCCTAAAGGCTGCAGAAAGATGCACAATTCAAGTCAGTAATCTACCAAGAGCTCCTAAGCCCAAAAACTTTGTATACACAGAGTATATTCTAACGAGAACCAGCAAAACCAGGAATCTGCAATGATACGCGGCAAAACTATATTGCAACCCTCATTTCAATTTTACAACCATCTACAGTTCCCATATGGACCCCTGTCTCAAAACCTCCATACTTCTCACCATTTCCTCAAAATGCCACCCCCAAGTTTGTATAATTTAGTAACCAAAAACCTCCACCTATGCTATTGACCAGAAAAAAAATTCACAAGACGGTTGAATCTTAACTTAGCGAAAGAATCGGGGATTAAGAAAGGACCTGAGATAAGATTAAAAACAAACAAGCTATTCATTAACCCAATAACCAGAAGAGAAAAATTAAACCTTGTCACAAGAAGGATAGGCACCATAAATTTGCTAGACAAAATAATTTTTCCAAGCATACAAAGTTAATTCGGTGTAACTGTATATACAGAGAGGAAATTAAGAGTCCTAAAACAAAGACAGGATATTATGTGCATGTATATCATTCTGCTCAGCAAAATGAGAAGTTGCAATATCAATTTCACGTTAATGATTTTTCTTTTTTAAACATATTGAATAGAACTTAATCAAACTGACTGGAGTAGCAAATGAATTTCCTCGATTACATACCTGATAGCGTGCATGCAATGGAAGTTCAATTTTGAGTTTCAGCAGCAACCTATCCCTTGAATACATGTCAGGTCTAATCTCCACATGAACCTCAACTACTGATCTATTTGACAGAAATGAAGGCAATTCTAGATTTGTGTCTCCAAACACAGCTGCATCCTTGAATACTGCAAGAAGTTGGCAATGCAGAAAATTTTCGTAAGGCTCTAAAAAAGGGGCTATATGCAATTCCTTGACTATAAAATGTATCAATAAGAAGAGAGTAACTAATAAACCTCCGCGAAGGACAAGCCGGTGCAACTCAAAAGGATCTGAAAAGACTCCAGAGGGAAGTCTCTCAACAACAATGGCTAAATAAGGTCCAAGTGGTTCCACTTCTAATGTCAGTGATGTCACTAAATGGCGATGTGATCCTGCACCTGTTATATTCCTAAGTAAATCTAGAATTTTTGGCTCATTATTATGCTTATCTAGAAAGCTTGAGCATGAGCTGAGCTGAATTTGATTATCTAAAAATTTGCTAAATTCTGAGTCAGCAAGAAATTTATGCTTTTCAAAGTATGGTTTTGTAATGTAATCCTGAAAGCCCTGAAAATTTAATAATAACAGAAAACAAATTACTGCCCAAGAAGTAAAAATAAGTTATTCAGCTAATAGTATTGGATGACATAAGCAGATTAACCATAGTTAAATAAGTAGTTTAGCAATAGATAAGATAATGTCAACAATTAAACATACTGTAGCTATGTGTTTCTCCTTTTGTTCAAGCATAAAGTGAACTATTTCCTGATGAATATGTCGACATATGTTGCACAGTTGCTTTATATCTTGCTTTTGCATGCTTTACTATACAAAAGGCTCTTTTTTAATACATAAAAATACATATATTTCATTGTCACTTTAAATCCTCCATCCATCTACATTGGTTTTGATTTTTTTTTTTGTTCCAAATGCAAATTTCATTTATACCATTTCTTGTGGGACAGAGGTAGTACCAAGTTTATAAAGATGAAAATGGTTTTGCACCATTAAGAAACGAGTTTATCAAATGAGGAGCCAAGACCACCTTACCTGGGTTGAACTGAACAGCAATGTAATTCCAAGTAAGATGCTAATTTGTAAGTGGAAATCTTGGACATCCATGGTAACTGAAACGAAAACCATTACCAGTAAAAATTCAAAACGAGGAAGCTGTTAAAATAATCCAAAAGACATATGATCACCCCACGCATAATTGCATTGTCCCATAACTTACCAGAAAATTCATCCAGTCATTGGATGATTACTAAATTGTGTTGGACTTCAAATAGATCAGGTTTTGCAGTACTATTCCTTGTGCAATTAAATCTCCGTCTTGCAACCCCTTAAGGTGTGTCAATCAAACAAATAATATTAAGATCCGAATTCGGAAACTTAAACCTCACTAGGTTCTCATTTATAGACAAGTATGGTGTTTAACATAATTAAGGATAGAATTCATAGGTAAATAAATTATATACTACTACATTAGATACGAAAATATTAAAGCATTGGACTATTTAAAGTGTTAAATTCTGTTCAAAAGAAATTGGTAAGATGAAGCAAAATTCAGTATCATTCAAAAAATAAAGACCTACATGAGGGTTGAGACTGACGTTCAGATTAAATTGCTGGCCTCAAAGAAAGAAGTAAAGAACAATGAAACAGGAACCACATTGCCTTCGTTACTCAGATTTGTAACTCTAGATGAAGCTGAACACAGCCTTGCGTTAACAGAACCCCATCTATACATCAAAGATAGAGACTTCAAATCCAGCTCAAGTTTAGTATGGTAGCCAAAAGGAATCACAGAAAACATACACCTTCTAATATATTACCCCAAAGGTTAAAGCTTATGCATTTATTAAATTCATCCTTGATTAATTTCCAGCTTGAAAAAGGTGGGGAGAATATTTTCGCATCATAGATTTCGTCACCTCTTTAGGTTGCTTTCACCACCAACAAAATAAATTAAAAAAGTAAAGGACACAACTGAACTAAAAAATAAATTACAAAAGTAAAGGACAAAACTGAACTAAAAAGGATCTACGATCGGAGCTGGATAAAGTAACTAGATCTGGAAGCTTATAAATAATTTAAATTGTTCATCATCCACATGACACTCAGCTTCCCAACACTGCAAGCACCAGTGAAATAAAACAGAACAAGCACCAAATTATAGATTCAGCAAAACAAATAAGCCAAAACAACAACTAAAAATGTTTTTTTTAAAACATTGTAGTGATGGATAAAGAGTCAACCGAAACAAGGAAAAGACTCCCCAGACACAATTGAATTCACACTCCCACAAAATATTTCAACCAAAATTAATTGTATGGGACTGCAAATTATGAATTTATGATAAATCAATTGCCTAGCACATGGAAAATCCAATATCTACACACAGGCAAGATGGCATAAACATAACTTATGAACGGCAGTAAAAAGCACAGAGATCAATGAGAATATGAGATGGAATTTCATCAAACTCAAATAGCACAATCAACAGTTAATATTCAGTGGAATAACTCCAACTGCAATACGAACCCGGGGATAAACATCATGAATAAATCAGCATAGCAGCATCAAGAACTCACCGATCACCGATGTTTTCTTTTGTTCAAAGACACAAGTGGCCACTGGCCAGAGGCCAGAGCTGCAGACGGGCCGAAATCAACTTTAGCAGTCAGGAAAACTTTTTGTGTGAAGGCTAATTTATGTTTTTTAAAACATTTGGGGATAATTTAGATTGACAAAAATGTTTTTGGTGGCCCCTAAAAGTTACAAAATGATGATTTCTGGCCCCTAAAAAAAAAGAGTTTTTCTGGCCCCTAGGCCAAAACTGTCATCACGCCGTTACATTCTGATCATGTGCCTTCCACGTGCAAAGTTTACACTGATTTCCGAGGGGTAAAACGGTCATTTACCAATATGTTGACCCCTCTCCCCATTTTTCCCCAAAATCGAATTGTAATCCCTAAACCAAAATTTTCCCCAAATCTAATCTTCACTGCAAAATCGAATCTCCTCCCATTTTCCCCACAAAAAATCGAAATTTAATCCCTAAACTGAAGTTTTTCCCAAACCCACTCGACTCTTCTCACCGCCGGGAAGAGCATCTGCGATGTCGACCTCGAGCATCCATTTTAGCAGCATTGAAGGTTCCCGAATGGAACCCTAAAATTTCCTCCCCAAAATCGGTCCAAACCAAATACTTACCGACGAAAAGGGTGTCGATTCGTCCGGTGGTGATGCTTCCAACCGGTTCAAGTAGCAGTACAGTACGGTGACCAAGTTCGCGGCGGTACGGAGCTCAGTACAATGAAGATTTCTGGCACGGTAATAATAGATATTAGCTATTGTATAAAGTAGGGTTAATTGTGGTTGATGAATGTTGGTCTTTTTTTTTTAACGAAGGGAGAGCTGGGGAAGTATACGAATGCATACTCCAAATTCTTGTTTAGGGATAAAGGCCTCGTTTGGCAATCAGCGTTTAGCTGTTAGCTGTTAGCGGATTTTATTAGCTGTTAGCTGTTAGCGGATTCTATTAGCTGGTTTGACTAGCGTTTTGTACATTAGTGTTTGACAAATAACAATTAGCTGATAGCTGTTTCAATGCGTTAAATGACTGAAATAGACATTAGTACAATTTATTATTAATTATTGTTTTAGTGTTTTGCTTGTTTATCGAAAATAATTATCACTTATATGTTTATTTATTTTTATTATTTAAATTATTATTCTTTATTATAATATATCTACGTTTATTAAAAAAATTATTTTCAGAATTACATTACATAAAAAATTTATTTTGATATATATTTAGCATGTGCCATTTTAATTTCAATATTTATAATACTTCAAAAATAAATTAAAAATATTGAAAAATGTACGTACGTACGAAAATATCTTAAATTATTAGTTTTAAGGAAATTTTTTCTTCATACAGAATTGCAAGGTTGAATTATACATATATATAAATTATTAGTTTTAAGGAAATTTTGTGAGAATAAGGATAAAAAAGATATTTTGATATATTATTTTGTTTAATTTTTTGTAAACGCTGCTCTTTCTAGCGTTTCAGAAACGAGAGGTTTCATCAAAACAGCTAATTAGAAAAAGGTTTTCACCAAACACCAAGAAGAGCTGATTGACCAGTCAACTGTCCATATTTAACCCAAAAAGCTAAACGCTCTTCAAAACTCTCGTCACCAAACGGGGCCAAAAGCAGCAGCTTTGGTGGTGTCTATAGTCTTCCTAATTATGGTGAGAATTTAGTTTCCTTTGTACTTATATGGGTAGGATTGGTTTTTGATTAATGCTTACCTATTTTAAAATGTCCAAATTTGGTTGCTAATGAATGCTTGCCTATTTTAATTTGTCTAAGTTCATTATTTATATATGGCACAGATTACTGCACGAGTATTATTGGATGGCAAGATTAATTTTTGCTTGCCTCCCTATTTTAATATTTCCAAATTTGGTTGCTAATGAATTCCAGTCTATTTGAATGTCTAAATTCATTATTTAAGTATTGCACAGACTGTATGGGTAATATTGGATGACAAGAATAGTTTTTTATTTGAATGTCTAAATTCATTATTGTTGCTTCTATGTCAGATCCAAGATGCAATTTTTTTCCAATAAGAATGCATTATAAAGGTATGTTTATGGAGGATGAGCCGGTGACTTGTTATATTATGGGGAGGGTGGTGATTTCAGATGATTGTCATCCTAGAAATATGCACAGGAAGAGATTCTATGAAACGGCAGAATACTTTGGGTATGAAGGCTTCTGCATATTTATGTATTTCAACCCAGATAAGACTACAAACAATGGCTTTGAACTTGCCATTGAAGATAGAGACTTCAGGGATATGGCTAGAATTGGGTTGAGGTTTGGAGTGGTTGATATATACTTCTTGGATAGAGTCCGTAATCGTGCAATTTGTTTGGAGCCTTTTGTTGAGCAAGATAACATTGCAGATGAGGTTGGATTTCATGGGTGTATGCACGAACAGGGAAGTTATCATATAGCTCGTAGTATTGGGTTGAAAGGATGTGATAATGTTCAGAAAATGGAACCTAAAAAAAATAGACACTGTGATGGTAAGGATGTTGATGATGACAAAGATTTCTGGGAGCAAATAGAGAAAGATTTTGAAGAAGATGTGACACTGAATGTGGAGATATTGGAACATGAGGAAAATGGAGAAGTGACAGTAAGTAAGGAGCAACAGAGCACTGAACAAGGCACTGAGCATGGGCCAATAATTGATGATGAGGAAACTACTATTGGTGCTCCTAGAGACCGAGTGAGTAAGAAAAAGATGGGAAAATGGAAGCAGCATGAGTCACTAGCTGAAAATGGAGAGGAAGACATATTTTTTGATTCGGATTATGAAGTTGATGATGATTCTGACATGGAAGGTATAATGGAAGAGAGAGATATACAATGGGATACTCTATCAAAGTTCATGAACGATAATCCTGATGTTATTCCAAATATGTCATTGGAGGATGATAGTGACCCTGAATGGGTGGAACCCACCCTGGTTTAGAGTTGAAAGAGATGGTGTGAGTGGCTGCAAAGTGTACCAGGAAAAAGATTTTCGCAAAGAAAATGGAAGAGATCAGAAAAACAAGTCCTGCTGCTCATCAGTGGTTGTTGGAGAATACAAAGCCAGAAGAATGGTCTCGTGCATATTTCAATACCGAGTCGAAGTGTGATATCCTAGTCAACAATATCGTTGAGTGTTTCAACAAGGTCATCTTAGCTGCTAGGTTCAAGCCAATTTTGACCATGTTGGAAGCACTCAGGTTCTATTTTATGGACAGGTTGCAGAAGAAGAGGACCTTGATTGGCAAAATGCAAGGTCAATTAGGCCGAAAGGTACAACAAAAGTTGAATAACAATATGCATGAGTCAAATATGTTTAGTGCCACATATTTAGGGGAGTTTTGGTATGAAGTTGATGGCCTGTGGTATGGGAAATACCAAGTGAATTTGCTGGCTAGAACTTGTGGATGTAGAAGATGGCAGTTGACTGGAATTCCTTGTCCCCATGTAGTTGCAGCGATCAGTCTGACTAAAGAGGAACCAACATCATTTGTACATGAGTATTACTCTAAGAACTCCTATGAAGCAGCCTACAGATACATTATTTATCCTATCAATGGTCCAGACTTGTGGGATGAAGGTGATGAGCTACCTTTGCTGGCTCCAAATATCATCAGAATGCCAGGTAGACCAGCCACAGCTAGGAAGAAGAGTGCAATGGAAAAAAAGGAGGGGACGAAACTGAAAAAATGAGAGGCAGAGAGTTTAGGTCGTCCCAAGAAATTATACAAGTACAAGTGTAGCAAGTGCGGTCAAACTGAACATAATGTCAAAAGGTGCCCTCTGAATAATGGTTCACCTTCACAGGTTTTTTTTTTACAAGCCACTTGTTGCATACTTCTGTTGAAATTTCATTTGTATGAAAGTTTTTGATGCTTTGTTTCACTAGTGAAATAATGATTTTTTTTGCCATAAAATTATAATATCTAAGGATTTTTCTGATATATTCTTACTGGAGGTTAGAAAATGTATCTACTGTGTGGATTTGTGAGCTCTTTAGTTTAGTTTTTTCTTACCAAATTTATTTTGGTAAGAACCTGAATATAGATTATGTCATTTAATGAGGTGAACCCATGCAGTAGTTCACCACTGCTTTTGACTTTGTGCCTTTTGGTGTAGATTTATCATACATGGATTTTAGTAAGTTTTGATTGAATACTAACCATTGTCATTAATTTGTATTAAAGTTTCTGATGCTTTTTCAGAACAATTTAAGTGAAAAACTTCCATTTCTGAATAAAGGGTCAGTTACCCAGGTAATACTTCAATCAGTTTCCTTAGGTTCAATTGAACTTCCAAATTCTTGGGGTCTAAACTTGGTTAATATTGTTTTTGTCCCTAGAACAATGGAGCTGAACTAGGTTCAAGTTCTATTGATAATCCTCCAGCAGCTGCTGATACAAAAAAGGTAAAATTCTTCATCATCTTTCATTGTTGTTCAACTCAGATATACATAATACCAACAATTTGAATTGTAGCATGTTGAATCTCCAATTTATTTATTTCTTGCTAAATGTAGAGAAAGCGGGTAGCAACATGCTCATTGTGCGGTGCTACTGGTCATTACAAGACCACTTGCCGAAGCTCTATTGCCGGGATGAAATACCACCCCCCGGTCGATTACAATCAAATGCGGGGTGATAAATGGCCTGATGAAGAATGACATAACCGCTGTAAATGAGTTTTGTGGATTTTGGTGATAAATGGCCAGCTGAAGAAATGACAATATTATTTACCTTCCAAACCATTTTTTTGGGTATTTTTGCATGTACTGTCCACTTAATATGCTAGTATGTTATATTAGTGATTGGTTTGGGATGATTTAGATCATAGAACATTTGGTCACATTTTGCTGTATTATCAACCATATTGGTCATTTTATGGTCATTTTATGGTCATTTTCAATCACATGCTGTTATGGCCGTTTTTTTGGTCATTTTCATTTAATTTTGCTGATCATAACTTCTCTATTTATGTCATTACACCCAATATTAACCTATTATGGTCACATGCTACTTTATTATCCATTATGTTGGTTATTTATGGTCATTTTCAATCACCTTTATGGTCATTTTTAATCACCGTTATTGCCACTTTTTGGTAAATTTCAAAAAAAAAAGGGTCAACGTATTGGTAAATGACCGTTTTACCCCTCGAAAATCTGTGTTAAATTTGCACGTGAAAGACACGTGATCAGAATGTAACGGTGTGATGACAGATCTGACCCAGGGGCCAGAAAAACTTATTTCACAAATTTAGGGGCCAAATATTCTGCACTTTTTTTAGGGGCCATAAATCATCATTTTGAAACTTTTAGGGGCCACCAAAAACATTTTTGTTGTCATTTAGATTTTTAAAAAATATTTAAAACTGTCCCTACATGCCTCCGCCCGTGTTAGAGCATCCACAACGGTGATGTTTTGGAGTCATTTAGCAATTTTCAAAGAATTGCAGCGACGTCGCTCACCGTTGTTGCAATCCACGTATGTAGCTTTGACTCGGCAATGTAGCTTGCCGGAGGCGATATTTCTTGAGGCCAAATGCAATAAATGTCATTGATTGCACAATGTATTGGTATTTTTTACGCTGTACATTCTCTACGTATTGATTGTATTGGTAATTTTTGTAACGTGAAACACTTTTACGTTGTACATCTTCTACGTATGAAATGATATACATATTATATTATATTTAAATTATAATATAATTTCTTAAGAATGAATAATATTGTAATTTTTTTTTACCATTGTGGATGCTCTTAGCAGTACACAGTACACTGACCCTGCCCGTCCCCCAAAAAGAGTGTTTTGGAGTCGGTTGAACTTATCTGAAATCATTACAATTGAAGGAAAAAAAAAAGTAAATTAAATAATATTTTTCAAGAAAAAAGTATTTCATTTGGTTTTGGATTACGTAGGAGATGATACACATGTATTAAGTTTAAGGTTTATGTTTTTGTAAAGTTCACTAATGCTAATTTGTTCACAAAAATTAATTATAAGGTTTTTGTAAATTTCTCTACTATGCGCCTTATTCTATCTCTTTAAACAACACAACTCTTTCTCTAATCGGGGATGCGGCCAGTCTGAGCTCCTCGTCAATCCGGCCTCCTCCTCACCTATACCTAGTCTACCCTAAAAGCACCCCAATATTCCACCTACACGGTTACACTAAAATCCACTTTGTCTTCGATAAACGACGATGAAACTCTAAAACGCTTACAAGTGGGAAAATGCTCACCACTCGACGCCGGCTGGTAAAGATTGGCCCCAATCTGTGATGTCAACGATGTTCGTCACAATTATAACACATTTTTTTTTTGTTTTATTGAATGTTTTATATTTATTTATTCATTGTTTTTATTTTTAATTAATAATTATATATCATTATAAATCTAATAAAATGTTTAGCTAAACGTACATGTCTGTTACTTTAATCTAATAATAAAAAATTAATAGTAAAAATTACTGTAACTCCTTAAAGAACAAGAATTTTAACACATATAATCAAATGCATAAACAGATTCACTTGAAAAATTTCAATTTAAACTAAACAATTATTATAGATACATTTCTTCCATCAATTTTTTACCCAATAGCTATATGCAGGACCTATTTTCCCATGCACGACCGATTTTTTACCATAATACCCCCAAGTGTACCCTTGCATTTTGAGTAGCATTTTTTGCCTTCACAATAAAAGAGACATTTTGGTAAAAAATCGGTATTGCATGAGAAAAATGATCCTGCATGTAGCAAACCCCCTTTTTTATGACATGGGCTCAACAAGAGCATGAGCCCGAGGATTGCAGACGGCCCTACCCGGGTTCGACTAACCTCTTTCACGTGCGCTAGCACATCCGTCCAAGGAGTAAGGTCGTACCCTCATGTGAGCTCTCTCCCCGACGAAAATAGTGTGACGACAAAACCACCCAGTGGTCCATGCCTTAGTCTCTCGATTAAGCCATGACTATAAATGCCCACTTCAAATAGTGATCAAAGTATGTGACTTTTATCTCTCTAAACTCATTTGAGAGCAATTTTGTACGTTTATCATACTTTTGTGGTCCCCATTTCACCATCACACCGGAGCAGATACCATCAAGTAGCCCATGGTTCTATCTTGTAGGAGCATCGGGAGGTCATTCCAAGTTGAGGACCGACCCTCCTAAAGACTCGAAGCAAGTGAGTAGTATCAATTTGGCACGTCCGTTAGGACAAACTTTCGGCTCCTACTTTCAGAACGGTGAAGTTGGAGACCACGTGACGACGACCCGGTATACCACGGAAGAGTACCACCGTTTTGGGGGAGTTTCTTCCGCGCCCCCGGACCAGAGGAGAACCCAACCCTCCGGCAGCTGCAGGTCGATGGGGCCCGACGAAGGGACTCAAAGGAAGCCCTGCGGGATGGCTTGGTGGAGACCGCCTCGAAGGAGACTGAATTTGTAGGAGAAGAATTGGAGGTATAGGAGGAGCTCGCAGGCTTGGAGGTAAGGGACCAAGCGCCTGGAGAGCAGGGAACATGGGGGAAGTAGGTACGAACAGCGGAGTGATATTGGCCCCTTTTCCGTACTTTCCCTAATGAGTTATGAGCGCTGGATTTCCTGAAAACGCACAAGGAGATGTAACACCAGTGGCTGCTTGAGAAAAACGGAAACTCAGGGTTGGTCCGCCCGACGGAAGCACACACCTAGCCACCCAAGATGCCCCTTAGGGAGGTCATTAATGTGGAAGATGAGACCAGGCGCCCGGGGCCAGCCGAAGGTTAGGGACAAATAAGCTCTTTGATTCTCCAACCTTTCTTACCCGCAAATTTTGGAGTTCCAGGGGGACAAGCGAACTGGATTCCATCAAGCTGGGGCCTTACGCTCCTCCTTACCATCCCATCTCCACTTGGGGGCTAGGATCCGCGGGGCCAAGTGGGCACGGAGCCCTCTATTATTTTAGAAGCGGGGCACTAGGTTGCAGGCACTAGGAGCATTTGAAAGTTATGCCTACCAATCGGGGCCCATGCACGACGTTGGAGGCTTTGGACCATACAGGGGAACAAGTTACAGATGGACGAACATGAATGGTTATCGAAGAGAAAACAACATGATGTGTTGTTTCAAAAGTTGATGGAGAATATCCCAGACACCTTTCACACCCTCCAGGTGGAGGTGCATTTGTACTGCGCCGTCAACGATGCCATGCGAAAGCGGGAAAAAAATAAGTCAGAGAGATTCTTCTCATAGAAGGATGAAAGGTGCAGGACGACCGAGTTAGGAAAGAGAGGCTCGGGGTCCCCAGTTGGGAATTGGGCACGAGCGGACAGCTTCACCCGGTAAGCATAACCCTTTCGAAAAAATTTAACTATTCACCAGAACCCATTCCCTGATCCGCCTCCCATTTAGGGAACCTCGTCAAAGAAAACCACAAACAAATGGTGTGGTTATCATAAGTCGTAAATGCATACAATGGAATGATATAGGGGGATTGAGGAACAAAATCGAAAAGCTAATCGAAAGAGGGATAACTTCGCGACTACGTAACAGTGGAGGCCAGAAAAGAGCCGCAAGCTCAGGGCCTGCCAAAAAAGAAGAAATAGACAGTGAACTAAAACCGAGAAGGAAATAGCGGGATGCTGCACCCGAGAATTGCGCTCATGCGCAGTTTGTGGTGCAGTGACCCCAATCATAGAGCCAGCGTCCGCACCAAATAGAATGGTCAACGTGATAAGTGGGGATATCGGGGAAGTGTGCTAGTCCACCGCTGCATTCAAGGCTCGGACCCGCTTGGAAAATCTAGGGAAAATGTTTCCAGCCTAGTGAAACCATAACCTTCTCCAAATCGGATGCGGTACCACCCCAGGTGCCTAGGTCACTCTGACCCTATGGTTGTCACGGTGGAGATCGATGGTTGAGATTATATTCTTTGACAATTGGAGAAGTTTTAAGATTATGTCTGCTTCTTGTTTCGACCAACTGGGAATAGGAAGGTAGAACCCGAGGCCATTCCCATCCCCGTTGTCAGGGTTCAAAGAAAAACCCGAGACACCCTCGGGATTATACCACCTGTAGTGTTTATGGTGGACGAGAAGTATATGAGCAAGAGGGTGTCACTGTTGTGCAACTTCACGGTGATTGATGCCCTATCTCCCTACACCGTAATTTTAGGGAGGTCATGGTTAACCCAGGCTCAGGTGACCTATTGTCCCTACCCAAAGACAACGAACTTCCCGACAGACCAAGGAGTGGCGGTCGTGCCGGAAAGTTAGATGGTAGCACGGAATTGCATGCAGTGATGGTATTGGATGCGAAGAAGGCAGTGAGAGCCGTGCACGGGTTGGCGCGTCGCTAGGAGGTCGAGAAGATTCGGGTTGGAGACAAAGGTGTAGTTACCATCAGGAAGGACTTACCCGAGAAAGTCAAGGAAGCTTTGATGAAGTTGCTGACCTGGAGTCCGGAGGACCTGGTCGGGACCCCCCAGAGCCTGACCACCAAGCTCATCCGAAAAAACAAGAGTCACTTAGCAGCCAAAAGAGCAGAGTTCATAAGGTAAGAAGTGCAGAAGCTGAAGAAAGCAGGGGTGGTTGGGGAGATAGTGTATCCGGAATGGATAGCCAACCCGGTCCTAGTCAAGAAACATAATGGAAGCTAGGAGATGTGCATCGACTTTATAGATTTGAACAAGTGTAACCTGAAGTACAACTACCCCCTCCCGAACCTAGATCAATTTATGGAAGCCATAACATGGTATCAAGTTCTAGCCTTCTTTGATGCGCATAAGGGCTACCACCAAATACATATGGCAGAGGAAGATAAGGCAAATACCTCTTTCATCACTAACATGGGGATTTTCTGCTATCGAAAAATGTTGTTCGGGCTGAAACCCACCTCTGTATTGCGGGTGATGCAAGGTAAATGCGAGCCGATGAACATCGAACCTTTTCAATCACGTCGACGTACATGCAAGACAAGACCCGGGGTTTCCCAGGGTAAATACTCAGACGCTCAAGTTAGTTTAGCGAAGTGTATGAGTATATATGCGTATAACATGAGTTGTAAGATATACTGAGGTGTATAAAGCTTCTGTATTTATAGGGAAGAGTCCCATAGCTGTGATTACTCTGTGATTGGAGATTCTAGGAGATATGGAGGAATATCTCCTTTCCGTTAGACATGATTATAATTTATATGATTGATCCGATTGGATTGAAATTATCTTGTGGAGAATATATCTCTAAATCGGTTGGGACTGGACTTATAGACTTTGGGCCTAGATCGACTCTACCTCGAGCTCGAGTGCTCAAGGGTCTCGATATGTCGAGGACCCGAGTATCATCAGCGGGAGAGATTTTAGCGGTTTTTATGGAATCAGGAAGTAGGGATTTGTTCTAGGGAGGCACGTGTAGCTCTCCATGTTAAAGCAAAAATACCCCCGATGAACCCATCATTTTATGGACTTGTGTTTGCTATGAAGGAATTTGTGGGTCCTGAGACACGGGAAAAAGGTATAAACCTCCTGGAAGGAAGGGTGTGAGTGCTGGAAGGCGAAGAAAGAATGGAAAAAGGCGACGGATGGCGTTATGGCACAACGGGCAAAGTTCAGCAAGAAAGCCATGACAACTACTATCGAGTTCGGATGTAACTGGGCCAATTTCTAGTGCCACAAACCACAAGAGGTCATTGAAGAGTACTGGAGGAAATGGAGGGTCATCACATACTGAAAGTGCTTCTTCGGGATACACGCCACCTCCCTCTCAGAGGCGCCCGGGGTAGCTTGGTCAGGTTGGCGTTGATGGGAATTGGGATGAACATCCGCTTCACTAGATCGGCTCTATATGAACCTGACGCCTCGTCTACCAGTCCGCCAAACACTATATCCACGGGTCTCAGCCTCGAGGAAGTTGAACCGTTGACCTGCTCCCATGGTTCAGAATCGGAACCCCGATACTCATTTTCTAAGGCATCTTGATCATTTTCGGGCCCAAGTCCGTTCACTCTAGTCACCTCAGCCCCGTACCCTTTCCCAGCATAAGCATGTGCGCCCGGTGATAAGCTGGGGGTATCAGATGAACCTAAGGGCCGTGAGTAACGGTTTCGGGTTTCATGAGCTATCAGAGTCAGACACATGATTTGTTTAGGATTGTGAGTTCATTTTTCAAAAATGAAATTGATTCACAACAAGGGGAGAAAAGATGAACTTAATTGCAAAGTGAGAGCAAAGAAGGTCTTGGAAAATGCAAAGTGAGAAATCTAGTCGAGGTGTTTGTATAGTGGAGAAATTTGAATGGGTTGGGATTTGGGAACCCCGAAAGAAGGCAAAAGGCGACCTTGAAAAGAAGAATCATGATTAAAACGGGAAACAAGGCAATAACTATAGTAAAATGGGGAGATGTGCAGCCGAAAATGGGGGTCACATCCACCGTCATCTTAAAGGGGATAAGACCAAAATCTCGTATCCAGAAGGGCACGTGACATCGATCTGGGGGCTAGTGATGGTATGGACCCATCAAAAGCATTGGCCCGAGGATCGCAGCAGACCCAACCCGGGTTCGACTACACTCCCTTACGTGCGCTGGCACATCCGTCCAAAGACATACCCTCATGTGAGCTTACTCCCCAAAGGAATAGTGTGACGACAAAACCACCCAGTGGTCCATGCCTTAACCTCTCGGGTATGTCTTTGGACGGATGTGCCAAAATTCCAAACTTTGTGTATGCCCCAAAATTCGGATTGATAGAGCCCCAAAATTCCAAACTTTGTGTAGCCAACACCTGTAATAATCATCAGGGAGATCAAATCGGATTAGTACTTGGTGGTTGTCTAGCAGATAGATCTCCAAATGGCCTAAGAAACCAGCTGTTTGGAGATCGCGCCACAGTTTATCCAGCTTTGGACGGGCTCGGGAAAATTTCCCAACCAAAGTGAATTTCAGTGGCTCCTCCAGGCGATCACACTCCTCATCGGAGAAGTGTAGGCCGGGTTCACCGAGATGTTCAATCATGGGCTTTGTATTATAGGATTCTCTATTAGCACGGATCTGTTCTAGATCAACAACAGATTTAGCAAAGGAAACTAGGGGTTTAGGGGAGGCTGAGTGCCGGTGACGAGCTCCGCCTCCATGGCGTAGCCGGCCGTGGATCGGCAAAGCAACGGGAAAGAATTTCAGAATCGTCGATCCGGAAATTACGGAGCGAGAAGATAAGGTCGGCTAGTTCGTTTTTTTAAATTTCACAAATGTTTAATTCTTAATGATGGAAAATGATTATGAACAAATTTATCACTACATTATTGATAAATTAAATTTCGGAGAAGTATATTAGTCATGACATTTATTTTATAACTAATAGGATTATGCAGTATTTATAATAATGATGTTAATTAGTTTTTAAAATTATAATCTATATTTGTATAATAATCAATTCACATATTTTCATTTTTTAAAAATTATATAAATGTCTATGTTAGCCATTTGTTCACGCACCCTTTTTCATTTTTTTTAATAATTTGGTCCAAAATATATTTTGCTTGTATGGCAAAAACTACAAACATATCATTTTCATTTTTATTTAAAAATTCTTCCTACAAAATACTTGTAGAAATTAATCAATAAAGTAGTAGATAATTTTGTTAGGAATTAAAATAAGAAGCCATTGTGGCTTAGTGGTAGATGTTTTCTTGTTGTTTTGGGAGATCCAGGTTCAAACTCATGTGTTAGCACTTTTTTTTCCCATTAAATTGAACAAAAAATTACTATTATGCCCCAACATTTAACGGGTTTTATTGAGTTAACGGCTACTTAGTCACAGGGGCCCAAATGAAGCAAAAATGAAAGATTAGGAGGAGAATCCCTTCCTTTCTTCCACCCCGTCCCGAAAAGTAACTAGGACCAATTTAGTCACGTTTTCGTGTTCCAATTGAACACTTTCCCTGTTTGATTCTTCTCAAATGAGAAAATTAGTCTCTTTACAAAACATATACGGATCCAATCACTATAATAAGAATAAGATCGCTATAATAAGAATTAAGAACAAGATTCCTCATTAAGCACTATGCTCGTATTTGATTGGTAGTCACCAATAAAAATTGATACTTCAAATTCTAAATAATTAGCGATGGTCAAGACTGCTACTAATGTTTCCCTCCATAAAAGTGAGATAGTGATTTCTTGAAATACCTCCATCAATTCTGCCAAAACATTTTCTCATCTAACACAATCACTACAATGCTAGCCCGAATCTGTAATGTTGGCATCAAATAAACCCTCGAATGTGAAGTAATGGTCGTAGTAGTGGGTCCTCAAATAACTTCTCGAACATCCCTTCCTCTCATTGATTTGCATGTGGAAGACTGTATAATTACACTTATTGAAACAGTCTAATACTTTGTTCCGAACTTTTTCTCTATTTAAGTAATTCCAAGGTAATTGAAGTCTATCACCGTGTTCGGTATAAGATGTGGCTTATACATTTTAAATTTATGGGAAATTTCTATTAAAGGTGTGGGACAAATGTAAATTATAATAAATGGCGTTAAACTTGTATATTTATTTTTAAGGGCATCATGATATTTCTACTCTTTATTTTATTAAGAAAATTCTGATATATTAGGTAAATATATTTAAATAGTCAAACTAACTATTGTCATTATCGACTAATTTTATACTATCTTTACAAGTTAACAAAAATATTGTATATATGTCCTTTATCATATCAAAGTTAGATATCGGCCCCGTTTGGCAGTGACCCCGGTTAGATATTTATTTAAACTAGAAATTATATTATATACTTAAATGTCATTTTGCACAAACAACTAATAGTCTTCAAATAACATTGACAAACATTTTTATTAAAACCTAATGGTATTTATTTTTTTAATTGAAACCACCATTGGTGGGGGGATGTATATTGGCTTCCCCATACCTTTAAAATGTCAAAAAAGAAAAAACATTTACAAGAACCGCATCAAAAAGATAGCAGTTGAAAAGAAATCCTAATGATTTCCATTTGTGTAGAGTTTATGGTAAACTCCACACGAAGCTAAGCAAGCTTCCAAAAAGAATGATGGAGTCTAAGGGGGTGCTTGGTTGAGGGGTTTGGAGATGGGTAATGAGTTTGATTATAGAGTAGGGGTGTTTGGTTGGGTATTATGATTATATGGGGTCCACCTTCATTGCCCAAAATTGGCCAATCACCCAAACCCCCCAAAATTGACAACTATGGGTTTCATTACCTAGTTGTTTACTATATTTAGGCACTCCGTCATTTTAGTTTACTATTTTTATCCATTCCCTTATGCAAACCAAACAACAACATTATAATCATTACCCCTATAATCATTATACCCTATTATCATTCTCATTCCGATTCCCATTCCTCTATTTCAACCAAGCACCCCCTAAATATACACTCATTCTATACTAAAAATAGCCAAAATGATGAGAGGCCTTTTGGGAAGAAGTCTTAAATCCACTTGCTTGTTAGAGAATCCGAAGCACTAGGCAACTTAGACTCAAGGCAGCCTATGGAAGACTAAAACCCAGTCAGCTTTCTCAGTTTGAAGGCAGAAAGAGGAGCACCCTGAATTGAATTGTTGTTGGTGCAGCACAAAAAGTCTCTTCTATTGTGAGACAGTGAGGAGGATGATCCATTGGATGGATTCATATGACCACCAGCATTCAGTGTTGATGTTCATCTCAGTTGTTCTGGAAAGACATTCCAGGTAGCATACAGATAGTCTGTGTGAAGCTTGAGCATAGACATGACAGAGCCATGATCTCCTTGGATTTGAAGACTCATTAATGATCAAAGATCATCAATGAGCTTGAACCTAAAAACATAAGAAAGACTACTCAGCAGAATCCATTCTGGAGACCCTTAAGGCAGGGGTTCCCATTTGATCAAGTCTTATTAATCCTTGAATAGCATTAGGCAAGGTAATAAAGTTAAAAGTGGAAGCATGCTTTGACTGTAAACATAATTTAGCAATAGCATCTGCAGGCATGTTTGCTTCCCTATACACATGTGTTAAAGAGATAGAGCTGATGGTCTGATGAATAGAGTCAGAAAGCTGGAAAAGTTTCCAGTGTGCTGTGATAGGGTTGAGAACAGAAGAAACGGCATTAAGGCAGTCTGATTCTATAGTAATAGTATCTGTGTAACCCTCTGCGAGATGAACTTCAAATTGAATGGCTTTCAGTTCAGCCTCTAAAGGAGAACTGGCTTGGATGTATGAGCTGTGTCATGATATAAAACCACCCCTGTTGTCCCTAACAATAATGCTAATCCCCGCATGAAGAGAACTCCAAGCGGCATCAACATTTAATTTAAGACCAGATATGGGTTTGGTCCAAGCAATTTTAAAAATTCTTGGTTTGGGTGGTCTTTTTCCAAGTGGGAGGAAGCTGTGATTTGCAATTTCTGTATCAAAGGCAGAGAAGATGAAGAAAGGTTTGGCTGAAAAGGTAAGAAAAAGATGCTCTTTAATTTGTTTAAGAACATGAACAACAGATGCAGGGACACTGTCATAGAGCCATCTATTTCTTGTTTTCCAGAGTATCCAGCAAGTAATGGATGGACTAAGTCTTATAATTAAATTATGGAGAGCACTTAGTCCACTATATGTAAGATAATATGACATTCTTTCCCAAATAGATGAAAAATTCCTATCAGCAATGCCCATAAAAGAATGCATGAATTTCCAAATACCAAGAGTAAACTCACAAGAGTTATAATAATAATCTAAGGAATCTTCATGTTTACAGTTAAAACATTTAGATGGGAGACAAATATGCATGGTTTTTAGAACATTATCAAAAGGCAGAAATGAGTTAATCCTTCTCCACATAAACACAGAAACCTTTTTCTCAAGCCTAGGGTTCCATAAGTGAGGTATTGAAGAGATAGTACCCCTATATTGTCTGAGCTTGTTGTAAGTTGACTTGAAAGTAAATTGACCTTTGTTGTCCAGTTTCCATATCAACCTATCTTCTCTGTGCTCATGAATCTGAGTGTCCTGTCAAAAAGACAAGGTATAAGTAGAGAGAAAAGGGGCCAGTTGCTGCATATAGACCACTTTATTATTTACAAATGCAGCAACTGAGGTATCTAAAGAGATAGAAGTAAGATGAGGGTCACAATGATCCATTATTGGACCAATATCAAGCCAATTTGAAGACCAAAAATTGCAATCTCCTTTTCCAATGATAACTGTAGAATGAGATTCAGCCCAAGAATTGATCTTGCATATTCTTTTCCAGTTGGGTGAATTTTGGTATGAAATAGGGAGAGATGCAATGAAATGGGTCCACATAGGTTCTGCCTGTTGGAATTTCCACCAAAGTTTAACAGAGCAAGTATCAATGATTGTATGAATGGACCGAAAACCTAAACCATTTTCAGAGATGGGAGTACACAAGTCATCCCATTTCTTCCAAGATTTTTTTGGTTTTTGGTCATTCATACCCCAGAAAAAAATGCTAAGTTTCCTTTGAATTTTTTTAACAATGTGCTTAGGTGGTACAATCACAGACCAGATATGTTGGGGTAGGGCATATATGCAAGAATTGATGAGAGTTATCTTACCACCTGTTGATAGCCATTTATTTTTCCAGTTTCACAGTTTATGGTCAATGGCTTCAAGTAGAGGGTAAAAATGTACATTTAGGGCCTTACCTCTAAATATAGGAACACCTAAGTATTTAAAGGGAAAACAACCAAGTTTCATTTCCAAAGTCCTTTTAATGGAATTAATTTGAATAGAAGTAGCATGCTTGCTGATAAATAAGTCACTTTTATTATAGTTTATCTTCTGACCAGTGACTTCCTCAAACTTTAACAGAAAAGCTTTGAACCTTGTCAAAGTTAGTTTTTTAGCATTTAAGAAAACTACTGTATCATCAGCATAACTCAAGTGTGAAACTTGTAGTGCATTATCAGGTAGGTCAAAATAGTTCATTTTGCCATTTTCAAATCCAAAAGCTAGACTCCTAGTGAATGACTCTGAGAAGATATTAAAAAGGAAGGGGGAGAGGGGATCTCCTTGTTTAATACCTCTTGTAGGTTGAAAAAAACCAACTGGCTTACCGTTGATGAGCACAGAGAACCATGCCTGTGAGAGGTTCTGCATGATACTAAAAATGAACTGACCATGAAATCCAAATTTCATAAGTACAGCCTGTAAAAATTGCCACTTAACCCTGTCAAAAGCTTTCCTAAGGTCTAATTTAATGATGTAGTTGGGGTGTGTGCTTTTCCTATTGAGAAATCTAACTATCTCCTGAAGGAAGATGACCTTATCTGAAATGTCTCTTCCTTTCATGAAGGCAGATTGGTGAGGAGATGATTTTTGACATAAGAGGCTTTAGCCTCTCCATTAGAAATTTAGAACAAATTTTGTTCAAAACATTGGAGAGGCTAATAGGCCTATAGTCATCAAAGGAGACAGGGGTGTCTTTCTTTGGGATAATAGTTATCCAAGTGCTTGCTATCCCTCTAGGGATTTCTTTCCCTTGTTGGAATTCAGAAACTGCAGAGAGGAGATCAGATGCAATAGTATCCCAAGATTTAATGAAAAACTTAGCAGTGAAGCCATCAGGTCCTGGGCTACTATCTTTATTGAGTGAAAAAACAATATCCTTAAGTTCAGCTTTTGTCACTGGACTTAGCAGTTTCTGATTATCCTCAGAAGTGATGAGTTTTGGAATTTTGCTAAGAAAATGGGATTGAAAGAAATTACTATCAGAAGGACTATCATCAGAGAGAAGATTATGATAATATAAAATAGCTTCATTTTCTATATCAGCTATATTATCTAACCAAATACCAGCAGAGCTCTTTACTTTTGTAATATTAAGTCTGCTTCTTCTTTCTCTCACAGAATTGTGAAAGAATTTGGTATTATTGTCACCCTCTTTGAGCCATTTGATCCTAGATTTCTGCTTCCAGGAGTGTTTTTGTTCAGAGACAGCTTTAAGCAACTTAGCTTTGGCAATTTTTACTTTTAAAAGATCTTCAAGGGAGTTATTAAGATCATATAAGGTTTCCTGATTTTCTAACTCCTTTTCTGCTTTTTCTACATTTTCGTGAACATTGCCAAAGTGTTCTCTGTTCCAGACTTTGAGAACTTTTTCAACCTTATCAATTTAAGGAAAAAGCCCATCATGCCTGATTCAGTTAAAGGAAGATTCCAATTATTAGATATGATTGTACTGAATTCAGGCCTTTTGTACCATGTGTTAAGAAACCTAAAGGGTCTAGGAGAGGAGAGGATAGTGCTTCCTATGGTAAGAAGAAGAGGATTGTGATCTGAAGTTGCTCTATTCAGAATCTGGATTGAAGAAGCAGGGAATTTAGCACTCCACAAGGAAGTGCATAATCCTCTATCTAATCTTTGTCTAGTGGGATTTCTCCTTTTATTGCTCCATGTAAAAAAGTTGCCTACTGTGTTTATCTCATCTAATGCCAGAGAGTTAATGAAATTATCAAAGTCCCTGATACTACCAAGTTTGGGAGTAGCAGGGCCTTTATATTCCTGAATGGATCTCAAGGCATTAAAATCACCAATAAGCAGAGAAGAAGTATGAGTAAAAGAAAGAAGGGATGACCAAAGGGCTTTTCTATCTTTTCTATTTCTCAAACCATAAACAAAAAAGGCATCCATGTCATTGCTAAGTGATAAACAGTTTATGGTGACATGTAAAAATTGTAAGTGATCTTGAATGAGAGTAACAGTAAGATTAGATGACCAAAAGATCCAGATTTGACCAGAACAACCAAACATGCAATTGTCAAAGTGAAGCATCTATCTATAAATATCACAAGTAGAATTAGCATGCATAGGTTCTATAATACAAATAAGAGCAAATCTATATCTATTATTTAAGTTAATTAATCTATCAAGAGAAGTAGTCATCCCTCTCAGATTCCATACTAAAAATTTAATATTGATGTGATTCATAGGGAAACTTCTCCAGTGCTCTTTGATCTAGTCATTATCCTATTTAACTGAGTTACAAAGGATTCATTTCTAGATTTTGGGACTTTTTGATTTTTTTTTTGTTTCTTAAGATGCTTAGATAGCTCAGTGAGACTTACCATAGAGGAACTTACCTCATCCCCTTGTGAAGATGATCCTTGAGTATCCATGGTATTCCTGTCAGCTTCTTGATCTTCAATATCCCCAGTATCTTCATTTGAGAGCACATGGAATCTGTTATGGTACTTTTGTTGCTAAGAGAGAAGGAATTTTTTAGCTGCTGAAAGAGTATTAAAATGGGAGAAAACCTTACTCTGTTTAGTCAGTGACATGGTGTCATCTTTGACTAAAAGTTTATTCTTTCCTTTCTTACTGAGAGGTTCAGAATTAGGAGTTGAGAATCTTTTTGTTGCATCTCTTGAAGGAGAGGATGATTGTGAATCAGGGTTCTGTTGGGGAGAGCCATACACTGATTGATCAGGAGAGGATGAAACTTGTAGTAGAGCTACCTCATTTGCTGGATTGATAGTATCAGGGGCTTCCTCTGAGTGAGTAATGGTGTCATTGAACTCCACTATCTCAGAGATTATGGGCAGAGTAAGTAAAGGATGAAGTTGAAAATCCTTTGCCAAATTAGTATCAACATCTTGAGTGATATTTGGTATTGGAGTTGGCTCTGGGAAATCCTTTACATGAGGAGGATTATCAGCATCATCAAGAGGAGGATTTCGATCAATGGTTTTAGGTTTGGGAATGTAGGTCATCTTAGGCTTTGGATATATGTAGAACTGGTTGTTGCCTTTCTGGACATTCCTTTGAGCATAGATAGTTTTTTCTTTATCAAGAGGAGTAATACCAGAAGGACCTACATTCTCAGCTAACCCAGCATTACCAACTAGCCCTTCAGCTCTAGGCATATTCTTAGCATTCAGAGAATCAACTGGCAAATTTCCATCTGACAAATTCCCAACTAGCCTTTCAGCTCTAGGCATATTCTTATCATTCAGAGGATCAATCCATTGATGTCTAGGTCTTTTTAACTCAGGGTGGAGATGAATACACTGATCTTCATGATGACCAATACATTTGCAGTGGAAGCAATAATATGGAAGGTCTTCAAATTCAATTGGCAATTTAGAAACACCATATTCAATTCAATCTTCTTCTATACCCACCCTAATGTGATTAGGCAGTTTATGTTTAACATCAACCTCTACACATATTTTAATCACATAGGGTCTGGACAAAGTAACAGTAGCCACATCCATTTTGATATATTTTCCTATCTGATTTCCCATGGATTGTATCATAGTGTGATTATAGAAGAAGATTGGTACCTTGTGGATAACTACCCACACTGGAACAATGGACGATTCAGCTTCAGAGGAGAAATCGATCGTCCATTTCAGCATTTTCATAGCAGCTCAACTAAAAACCCAATTCCCTTTAAGCCAAAACCTTTGATAGTCTTCCTTGAGTTGAAAGCGGATCAAGATATGTCTGTAATCCATTGAACCGAGCTGGTATTTGCCTTTGATGTCTACTGATTTAAAAGCTGTTTGGAGAGCTTCCATAGTTGGCTTCCCTCTTGCAAATTTACCGATGAGAGCATTTTGATAGTGAACTACAAGAGATTCAGCTTCTTTGCGGTTAACGAGGCAAGCGATCTCCCATTTGTAGAGAGTTTTGGGGTTAATTTCTGGGTTGGAGGGGAGAACTGAGGTAAGTGGAGGGGGGCGATTTGCTAGGGCATCCAGAAAAGGTTTTCCAGAAGCAAGACCACTGCGATTCAGCGGTGGCGCCGCCATGGGCGCGGTAGAGATGTTACCGTTTCTGACCGTTGTGGTGTCAGAACGGTTTGATTTGGGAAAGGAATCGGTGAGAAAAGAAAACAGTTGGTGGCGGAGATTGAATAGTAACTAATTCGCACCACAAGTGTGTAAATCGCACATACAAGTTGAGAGCTTTTTTGTTGGTGACGTCCTTTTCTAATCTAATTGAATAATGCACGTGAAAAAAACCTAATGGTCAAACAGCTAGTAAAATAGCTGACACAAACACCTGGTCAAACCAACTACTAATATAAAACAGCAAACACGTAGAAGCCACCAGCCATTACTAAACAGGGCCATTGTGTTTTAGTTTTTTATATAAATAAATATTATGAGTCATTATTCATTGATACACATGCATGTATGCATTATATTTATGATATTGTTTATGTGGTTATAAAATTTTAAAATACAATTCAATTTTGTATACTTTATTTTTTTCAAATATAAGTTTAATATAAATTTTATGAAAAAGAAATAATATTTTAATAATTTTCACTTTCCAAATCTCACTGTCCATGTCCTTGAAAATTGAAATGTCTAATGTCTAATGATCAGATTTGAATGAAGATTTTTTTTGTTAAACACTGTAGTGACTGGGAGTCCGCATCCTTTTTCTCCGTCTTCTTCTTCCTTTGTTTTCATAGCTTCGGAATCATCCCAACTTCGCCGTTTTCGTCACATTTATAGCATCCTAATCATCAACCTGCATACACAGTTACGACTACGGAGAAGAGAGCCTATTCGATAGAGGAGCGATTTCCCTCTTCTTCCTCCGCTCTATATGTCTGCTACTCTATTACCTCTGGGTTCCCATGGAATATTCCAGGTATTGTTTAATTTACTGTTTTGACGATTCAATTACAAACTTCTTAATTTGAATTTATCACTTGCATTGTGGATGTTGTTGGATAGTTGGTCTAAGAGATTATGTATTATACATCATACTAGTTTTTTGTTTCGTTTTCTACTTGCACATTGTATATGTTTTGCATTCTTCCATAGAAGTGTATTTTTGGTTTTAAGGTGTTTGATTGTTCTCCGTACTTTCTACTTTCCTTTACCTCTTGGTGGAGCTGTTATGAGCCAAATGTTGAATTTTTTTTATATGATCCGTGTTTGTTTATCATATCACATCACATGGTTTATCTTTATCATTTCTTACCCCCTTTAAGGTAAACATATGTAACCACATCGAGAATACTAACTTAAGTGATGAGCCAGGCCTGTTGCCTGCCTTTTATTATATGTTGCACAACTAAGAATTAAGAGAAGTTCAGCTATAATTATTATTTGAATGACTGGTTGCATACATAATATTTGTCTTGTAATATTTTGGTAGACTTGATATCTTCTACTATATCAATTGGAGTTTAAATGACCGACTTCCAGTGAGAGAGTTTCTTTAAGATGTTGTCCAGCGTAAAAGGTTTGTCAAACTTAAGAAAGATATGTAAGAATCTAAAGATTTTAGTATGAGATCTGCAATCAATTAAGACCGTTTTTTTAATTTCTTGTTAACTTTATGTAATTATAGGTAACTTAGTAGTTTATGGTGTGGCACATCTTACCTGATCAGGAATAGCTGAATAGGGAAGATGTCTACTTATCAAAATGCTGGTTGTAACCTCAGGTAGTGGGATAACCCTTTTGTTGTTGATTTGTTATTTGTTCTCTAGGATCAAGACTTCAAGTTGCAGTGGCCTAGCTTATTGCTAAGGATGGATGGATGATGATATGGAAAATGATTCAAGGAGGTGAGTTTTCCTGTAATATAAAGCTATGCAGAATAATTTAAATGTACATGCCGGTTATATCTATAGCTGAAAGTCATAGGTTTGCTACAACTCAAATTTAATATTGATTTGATTTGGCTATGTGTGGGGATTATTGAGTCCAGTAGAGTCATTAAGAAGAGATGTATATTCTAATTGCATACAAATAAAAAAAAAACTACTTAGTTGGTATTTCCATGCTAGTTTCAGAATAATCCTCAAAAGGTTAATGGTAAATTTATAAAGCTTGTCAAATATTTCGAGTGCTGATAGCATATTAAATCTATAGATGGTTTAAGATTTGTTTTTATTGATTAGTAATGTTAAGAAAAATGCCAAATGGAAATCTTTTAACCATATGGATAACGAAGAAGAAAACGAAAGATAGGCAGCAGACATGACAAAATTGACTGTGCAGTAATTCTCGAGTAACTAGATCTAAAGTAACTAAAAGGCGTGTGTTGAAATGTGACTGCCATCCTAACATCCCTCCAATTTAAAGATTTTCTGATCTGGGTTTCCATAGGCCATAGGGTGAAAAGCATATTTGGGTTTTTCAAATTTCGCGTGAGTAAGAGGTTGATACTAGATTCTTGAATTCATTTCGTTTCATTTTTTTTTCTTCTATATGTATTAGTTTCCCCATCTTGATTTGATTTGAATTCCTGGTAGTTGTTATTTTCTTGTTTTTTCTTCTATATGTAGCAGTTGCCTTAATTTTTTTTCCTTTTTTACCAATTGATTTCAGGCTCAAGACAAAAGTGTAGTTTCTTCAAATGACAATAAATTTAAAAATATGGCATGGAAGATGGATTACAACATTCTGACATTTATAGCTTCTTGAACCTAGTGTCATATGGCGTTACTCAGGGAGTGAGGTGAAGCCGTATACTCTCTCAGTATGATAATGAACTCAGTGGTTTTATGGTCTGTACTTTGTGGACAACTATGTTGTTCACATATTTTATCTTGCCATCAGTTTATTGATTGAAAAATTATGTTGTTTCAGATCTTGATAGTTCTCTGTGCCTGTTATCTCCGTATCCTGAAGGCGAAGTCCAGGTAAAATGTGAAACCCTATACTTACTTTTTCTTGAAGTGAGTTACAGTCATTTTTTGTTTGTGTGTTTCCATCTATTTTGTATGGAGTAGAAATCAATTTGATTTTTTAGTTGTAAATGTTGGACAGTGTAGTCAGATAAAGGCTAATTTCTTGGTATTGTCCAATATGAGTGTTGGTTGTACTAGTGACCAAAGCACGCAGCAAGGTCTCCAGCTATGCAAGAGGAAGGTCAAGGTGAATGGCTTGAGGCTGTATGTAGCCAGACTTGATTTTTTTAGTACTAAGCAACACTTAATCTCTATGTCTATATAGTAATCATAGTTGATATTTGTCCGAGTGGACATTGTTGAATAGAGAAGGAAATGATTGCAGTGTATGAAATAATGAAAGCATCATGAATCTCTCTTTTGATCATTGTTTTTTCTTAGTACTGTTAATTAAAATGATGAATGGTGTCATTGCAAAGTTGATTGATTGATGTGTGCATTAACCAGGTTGCATCCTCGCAAACCGCTCATCTAGAATGAATGAACTACAGCAAGCTGCTATAAGTGGAGTATAACACTCCTGGACAGGGGGATCTTGGTGCAAGAGTGCAGAAAGCTGAAGCAAATTGTCCGCGTCTCTTTAAAATCCGTAAGTAGAGGAAGATTCCTTGATATGCTAAAGCGCTGAGAACCAAAATTTATGGCCTGTTGACTTATGAGACATTATCCCCTGATATATATCTATATAAATGTAGGTAATCTAAGGTTCCAGCCATCTGCTCTGTTGCATCTTTATTCTTACTATATATGCTACTTTTGGTTCTTATCTTGCTGGATGATATAAGAAAAAGAAAAAGAACTGTTTCACCATGCACAAGTTTGACAACTTTGATGGATGTTCTCTATGAGATTTGTGTTCATAAAGCTCCATAATGTTATCATAAACCACTTTCAGATTTGCAGAGTACCGACGGTATACTATATTAGTCCTGATCCAAAGAAGGAGGCAATCAGAACTGAAGGGCTTGTCCCCATACAGATGATATCATTGCCAATGACTTGTGAGATGATTGTGTTTGCAAGTCCTGCTGGTGGCATAAATGCAAAGGGAGTCCCCGCCTCTTCTTGTTCCGAATTGATGCACCAACTGAGAGTGAGGTTATCCGGGCTGCATCACCTGGCTTTATTATAACTTAAAGGAGTGCTTTGATATTTTAGATATTATTAGATACATTTTTTTCCCTTATTTGAACACTTGAAGAAAGTAAAACAATCAAAGAACTCAGCGATAGAGCTAATCAATTAATCAATAGAAATCATTTAATCTCTTCGTAGAAACAATCAGTAATAGCATTTCTGACAACCCGCTCAAAAAGTACTATTAGTTACAACTTAAGTAGGCTACGGATTGGGTGATGCCCGAATTTTCTCAAAAGAGAAGTATATACAATGCTATTATAAATGGTATACTACTTATGTTTAATTGTGAAATGAAAAGAAAAGGTGTAAACTGTATGAGGAATCAAATGAATATAAACTTCTAACGGCATTTAGTAGTATATATAAATTATGAAAAAAATGATCGTAAAACAATTTGAAAATGAGAATCTTATATTTTGATTTATGGATCTTGATACTTTTATTTTGATTTATGAGAATGTTATATCTTATATTTTAATTTATGGATCTTGAAAGTTCTAAAAGAAGAAAAAAATGTATAGAAATTTGGGAAAGTTAGGAAAATTTCATTGAAATTAATTTAAGTAAATATTTAATAAATTTCCTTTATGAAGTTTAAGTTGAAAATTTTGAAATCACCACGTGACAAAATAGACGTGGAAGTGCCACGTGGCAAAATAGACGTGGAAGTGCCACGTGGCAAAAACTTCCTGCTTTAAAACCTAGTATATGCATTCAAGTGTAGATTTTTAGATTTCCTTAATCTAACACTCCTCCTTTCCTTTCAACATTCGCAACACAAAAACCTCAACCCTTCTCATTTTTGTATCGAATATAATGGGAAGAAGCAATCATAGCAGGTGATCTACAATAATCCTGTTGTTTGATTTCAAAATTTGTAGTTGCATCTGTGTGGAAATCTGTGTAGGCCTTACTTGTTTATGATCATACTATGTTTTATGTGATTTTTGTCTTGCATGTTTCAGATCTAATAGGAGCAGCCAGATGCTGGAGCAGCCTGTGAGGTGCTTCTTCAGACCTTTAGCTGGACCCATATATAGATATGGATGGGATAGAATGCTGGTAAATTTTAGCTCCCACTTTTTAATTATTGTAAAGTCTGTTTTTCTTATTTTTTCGAAACTGATTGCGTTTAAGGCAGATAGATCATTTGTCTCAATTGATCAAAATTAGGCTGATTTGATGTTGCTCTACCAGTAGAATATTGTATTAGTACAATTAATTTGTCTCAATTAGATTAATCTTCCCTCTACTAATTTGACGAAATCGGTGGAGTTGAATTGGAAGAATCCTTCTAGTGATGAGCAGCAAGAGCTCAAACAAACTGGCTTAGTTGATTGACGGGGTAGGTAACCTATATCAGGCTGATATAGGTTATATACTGATATACTGACCTACCGTAGGTTATGTCAGGCTGAGTGATATTTAGATACACCCATTTACACTGATCTACCGTAGGTTATATCAGGCTGATATACTGATCTACTGTAGGTTATATCAGGCTAAGTGATATTTAGATACACCCATTTACACTCTATAGGTTTCTTTCCTGGAGATAAATGGTCTGATTCTGTTCTAAAGCTATTATCTTAACCTGCATTGCCTGGTTTATAGGAGGAGGCTCATAAATGCCAGCTAGAATAATACAAGGAAAGTTCTTATATCCAGATTCCAGGGATGCAATTTTCCTTTTGAACTTTGTGATTCTTCCTCTTTATCTTCCTGTCTTTCAAAACCTTTTACCTCTTCTCTACCTTTGTCTGCTGTTCCAAACATATATATATCTTACCCATATTACCTCTCAGAAGCAGCAATTTTCCTTTCATATTCTATTGCTCAATGGCTTTGTTATAAATGTAACTCATGATCCCTTTAGTTCTCCTGTCTTGTCTTAAAGACACTTGGCTTTCTTGGACTTTTTTGTCTTGTAAGGAGATGTAAGAATTGAGCTGGCAGCTGAGATTGAAACATAAAATCTCTCGCAACTATACCTATGTTTGCGCTCTACAACTCCATTCTGCTGTGGAGTGTATGCACTTGTTTTCTGATCAGAGATGCCAAGATCGGAAGATAACTGCTCTACACCTCCATTATGCTGTGGAGTTTTGTGATTGGCATATTCAGAACCATTGGCTGTTTTGATGCTCTTAACCAAACAACTGAACTGTGTGGCAACCATATTTGGAAAACCCCTTGATTTGTTTGGCAGCTCCTTATTTCTTAGGCCAATTTGGGGCATTTGCAGAAAATTTAGAGCCAGGTTTGACAAACATAACAACATTATCATTAGAAAAGGACCTAGGTTGGAATTTTTCCTCTTAACGTTTTTTTCATTTTACATATGATCAAAATCATCATTCAATCCCATAAAAACAATTGCTGTCTGTCCCCAATCTCTTTTTCTGCTGCAATTGTCTAATAATATCCACATTTGCAAGTACAAGTACAACACACATTTTCTTTTGGCCTTATCAAATTCATCCCTTTGTCTCTTCATGTTAGTAAAATATTGTGTGAATGTGAATTTCTTGTATTTGGAACAAATGTCTCCTCTCAACTCATACACTAACGGACAATTGTTTGCAGAAAATCTCTCTTTTATCCCACCCTAAAGCTGTATCGATCACATATGTAATACACCTAGCATTTTCTTTATGCATAGAGTTTAACATCCTCTGGTTAAAATTGGTAACACTTTGCTGGCCTGTACTTTTTCTCCCATTTGATTTTTGAGCTCTACTCCTTATTTGTAGATAAGGTGGATATAACATTTACTTGGTTATTAATAGTTTGCATTAATTATCGAGGATTAGATTCTGTCTACTGTGAATGAGTTTTTTGAGTTTCTAATTTTAACTGAAGGTAGTGAATTATGTTTCTTTTCACAGGAATTGCCCCCGGATTTTGGTGCCATTTTAGCTGACAAGGTTGGGCAAGAAATGGAGCTCAGGAATGGCATTGGGGAGAATTGGCCAGTGGTACTCTCATTGTATGATGGTACAGTGGCTCTGAGGAGGGGATGGGAAAATTTCATCGACAGGCATGAATTAAAAGAGCGCGACCTTTTGGTCTTCAGAAACAATGGATCACATTTCAAGGTTGAAGTATACAATGGATCTACACTCTGCGAGAGAACCCTTGCTAACAGGCCTCCCTCTGTGGTCCGGTTCTTCAAACTCCTGATTTCTGATAGTTGGCTTGATAGGCTGGTATGCTTTCATTCCTATGTTTTTAATTTTCAGCTTTTGTTTTTCATTTATAATAAGGAAAGTCATTGTACATAGAAACTCTTCAAGTGTGAGACAATCCTTTTGCTTGTTATTTGATGTGAGACATTGTTTTTTCTCTCCCTTGATTTGGCATGTGGGTATTTAAATTTGGATAATATACATTTCAACACTACTCCTTGTTTGTAGATAGGCTGGATATAATTTTATTTTGCTAAGAATATTATGAATTGATTTGTGAACAAGTTCCTTGAGTCTAATGATTCTATATGTCAATGTATTTTTTTGTCAGAGTTTGAAATTAGTTCAGGTTTCCTTATGTTTTCTTGTAAGTACTACACAGTCTCTTAAAATATTTGGGAATTTCTAGATCATAATCTAAGCAGCTGAAAAATCAACCTTTGTGCTCAAAGATCTTGCTGGATAATCTGGATGATGCAGACTCTAATTGCTTTTCTCTGGCCTGATATGATCCATTGATCGTCTATATCCTTATGTTGGTTTCAAATCTTTTTCGCAGGTATTGCCTGATAGTATCTCCGGCATTTTAGAGGACAAGGTAGGGCAACAAACGAAGCTGGAGAACGCCCTTGGGGAGAACTGGATGGTGACACTCTCTTCTGCGAGGCATGGTAACGTGGCTTTCGAGAGGGGGTGGGAAATTTTTTCTAGGCATCACAACTTAGAAGTGGGAGACATGTTGGTCTTCAGAGGCTTCAACCGTGGAACTCTCTTCGAGGTAGAAGTGTACGATGGAAAGACTTTCTGCGAGAAAGCCTGTCGTATGTCTTTGATAAGACCTGTACCAGTGTATGGTGATGCAGGGGGGAATATAGGTATAGTTCCTTCCTTATTTTTGTTCCCTTTTTAGTTACTTTATACTTTGAACAAGTCAGCTACATGAGTATATACTAAATACTAATGCATTGTGCTTCTGACTCTGTAGCTTCTTCTTCTGTGCCTCTACGTGCAAACATTGGGTCACCACCACATCGAAGGCATGTGCGAGAGCACACTGATGCAAAGAGAAATACAGGTATAGTCCCTTTCTTATTTTTTTCCTTTTTCAGTTTTAACTTTGATCAGATCAGCTACTTTACTTAATACTAATGCATTTTGCTCTCTGACTCTCTAGCTTCTTCCTCTGTGCCTCCAAGCGCAAACTTTGGCTCACCACCAGTGCGGGATACTGTCTCAAATGCAGTACCACCATGTGGGAGGCATGTGCAAGAGCACTGTTATGCAAAGAGAAAATTAGGTATCTTCCCTTCCTATATTTGTTCCTTTTTCAGTTAGATTTATATTTTGAATGTCAGCTGCTTGACTAAATACTGATGAAGTGTGCTCTTTGACTCTCCAGCTTCTTCCACTGTGCCTCTAAGAGTGAACTTTGGGTCACCACCACATGGGAGCCATGTACGAGAGCACGGTTATAAGAAGAGAAACTTAGGTATCTTCTCTTCTTTGTTTTATTTCTTAAGTAATTTAACTGGATTGGATCAGTTTGTGGTTAGTGCGTTGCATATTACATTGATGTCACCTTAAACCACGTGGTTCGCCTGTGGCAGATAAGAGAGCGGTTTCAAATTACACAAGGTCACCACCACAAGAGACCAGTAACGAGACTGAGTCACCTGATGATCCCTTGCCATGCCAGGAAACTGTTACTTGCAGGGCTGTGACTAGTGGCGGGCATTTAGTAAGTCCAGTTTTTTGTTTTGAGTTTTTTGCACTAAATGGAAATTATCATTCTTTGTATAACTCATTCAGTTAAATGGCTGTTTTTGCAGTTTGTTTTGCATTTTTCAGTCATTTTCACGATTATAATGACTGAAAATTTTTCAGTCATTTTTCAGTCATTTTCAGTCATTTTTCAGTCATTTTCAGTCCTGTTTTTGAGAAGAGTGGTTTCTCTTGAATCCATTTTTTTGCACCGCATACATTGGTTCATCGGTATTATACAAACAGGCCTTAGAAGCTTTTCATCTTCCAAATCCGATGACTAAAAACCCTGCAAGCTGTTTGTGTGACAGTTAAAAAAACATCATTTCTTAAATCCTATTAAATGTTGTACTCTTACTTCGCTAAAAGCACATCAATTCACATGAGAATAATACCCTCAGTGCACCTAAGTATGATATACTGTGTTCTGTAAGATAGTTTCTGACAATTCTATGTGTTATTAGGTGCTTCCTATTGGACTACCTGTTGTTCAAGGCCTTAATAGAAAACCCCATTCTTCTCAAAAGAGTATTCTTCTGATGGATGAGGGGAGTAGGTTTTGGCCAGCTTCTCTCTATACCAGGGCCAGGATATTGTCATGTGCATGGGGTGTGTTTGCTGCAGCAAATGGAGTTCAGGATGGGGACAGGTATTCATTCACGGCTGTAGACCAATTCACATTTAAGATCGATATCCTCCGCTCCGCAAGGTGGAGGGCGTGATTTTAGTTCTTCATTTACAAAAGATGTTAGTAAAAGACATCTTTCTGAAGATAGTACTGTTGGGAAAGACATGATTTGGAATAATTTGTTTCTTTTGGATTCAATTCTTCTAATTTTGGATTTTATTATTATTATTAAAGGATCTTTCATTTGTTCCTGGAGGGGCAGATCTTTTGCCCATTTTAATTCTTTTGATTTTGAGAAGATAAACATTTGTTTTTTGGGCAAAACCATCCGAAAGGATGAGAGGATTATATTAGGCTCCTCAAGCCTGTTAAAGACAATAAAAAGAAGGCCGAAGCCAGTGTTATAGTGATACAAGGAGTGAGCTTTAGGCTCATGAAGTAATATATTTGCTTCCAAAAGAATGAAAAAATAGGCTAGTTTTCTAAACTAAACTCAACACAATAACTTATAACCACCGAACATTTTAGAGAATCGTCGAAACAAAACTCAACTTAGTCAAGAGGTCAAGTTAAAGGTGAGAGACTATTTACAACAAAAATGTATCATAGCCTATTCAGAGTCCCACAGATTCAAGAGTAAAAAGAGGCAAGCTCCTTGTAGCTCCAAGTCTTCAGGCAAAATGGAAAACCATGGTTCTGCTGGAACAACCACCCGACATCAGAATCAGAGTCATTGATGATCAATGGTCTGCAACATCTGTAAGATAAGAAAATTAGTTAGAAGAATCCATTCTAGAGATTCTCAGGGAAGGAGTGCCCATTTGGTCTAATCTAAGCATACCTTGTATCTCATTAGGAAGTGAACCAAAAGTAAAAGAGGCATCATGCATAGATTTAAGACATATTTTTGCAATAGCATCTGCAGGTTGATTTGCTTCTCTATGGATATGAATCAGGTCATAAGTAGAAATGCATAGTTTGATAGAATCAGCAAGATTGAAGAGTTTCCAGTGTGCAGTGATGGGGTTCAAAATGAAAATTGCATTGAGACAATCAAGACTCTATAATGATAGATTCTGAATATCTACTAGCAAGAGAGACAACAAATTGAAAGTCTTTGATTTCAGCCTCAATGGGGGAATTGGCAGAGGTAAAAGAGCAGGGCCAGAAATAAAAGCACCTCCGTTATCCCTGATGACAGTACTAATACCAGCATGTAAAGAGGAACTGCACCATGCTGCATCTACATTGAATTTTAGACCAGACAAAGGGTTGGACCAAGCAATTTTGAAAATTCTTAGTTTAGGGGGCCTTTTACCAAGATGCAAAAACTATGGTTAGCAATCTCACAATCTATAGGAGATATATAAAAAGGTTTAGCGATGAAACTATGGCTGCTCTTATTAAAACCGCTACTAGATGGTGTCATTTTCGCATATAGTATATTTGATCCATTTGGTTAAACCTCTAATTAGCTCTAACTTTTATTCATTTTAAGAAAATTATCCCCAATCATCCCAAAATCTTGCCAAAACTCTACACTCGGTTATGTTCCATATCCAAGAGATCCCAGCCAATAACCCTTAGTATCAAACCAGTTTCCTCTAAATTTTATGTAGAACCAGAAAATAGGGTTGAACTAATTCCAATAATTTAAGTCTAATTAATCTGATTTTTCAACAGAATTGTATGATGGGCGATTTTTTTTCACTTAAACATTCATTGAAATGACAATTTATTTATGAAGAAATAATGAAAGTAGGTGGGTGAATTTTTCCGAAACAGGGCATACAAGCTATACATTATATACTGCGAATTGATACGAAAATTATACAAGCCAATATATGATGAATATGTGTCTATGATTTAAAGTCAGATGATCTCCTCTACAAAAGTAGTTCAAAAACCAAAGCCGAATTCTACTGGCATCTGCCGTTCGCTGATTTCTTGTTGCTGCAAAATGTAGGTAATCGGTACTTATACTGAACTAGTGAACTCTTTGTTAATTTAGTTTTGAAAATGGCAAATGAAAATTGATTTTCAACCTCTTGGCTAGGACTTGTGTTAATTCTTGCCTTCTCTCCCAGTTATTCAGGTAGCATATTTGCAATACGTTATTTAGCTTCAAATATTATATATGTATACTTGGTATGTTTTATAGCCTTCCAAATGTGTCTCACAGCTCAGTTAGGACATGGCCTTCCAATTGATGCCTGATGCTATACACCTTACGACTCAGTCTCAAATGCCTTATTACCTCGCACATATTAATTAGTTCACTAATCTATTCTTCAATATGAATGCATTCGATCGCTGTCATATGTTATTGTGTGTTTGAGCTTCATTCCATGGATTGTACAAACATAAATAGCAGGTAGTACATATACACAGTCAAAATATAGCTTCATTCCGTGGATCGCTATCAGGTAGTGCCAGACTCTTTGCATATACACAGTCAAAAAAATAGCTAACAGTTTAGTGCTATATGCATCATCCAGTAGTCTCTCATATTTTTCGCGGCATCAGACGTGCTTTTCTCGAGCTGGGATTCTCATCTGCCACAACTTTGGCAACCAGCAAACCTCCGGATTCGGAGGCCTAAGGCGAATCACCAGTGACTAAGGAAATCAATCCAGTCCCTAAAAGTCTTTGATAGAAATTCGAATCACCAGTGACTTTTTGGTTAAAAAATTTCATAGTCTTAGGAGAATTAAATTCCATCTGTTTTGGAGGACCAGATTTCCAGCTTGAAAGAGCAAGTTTGTAATTGTCTTGAGTCGCAAGAAAGATGTTTATGCAGAATCTCTGAGTGACAATGGTAGGCTCGACGCAGAGAATAAGCATATGATGAAGACCTTTTAAATCCGCAAGTTTAAAACTAGAATGTCCGATTAGGGACTTGGCTCTTTATCTCGAGGAAGTGATAGATCATCTGAAACCCAGAGTTCGAGAGGGTCATCGCTGGAAAAAGGCCTATGATTATGCTCGCAGGTGGCTTAGCGTTGTTCGCCAAGGGGCGGTTTCAGAGCAGCGGTCTGTATTGATGTTATAGTTGTATTGATGTATGTTCTGTTGATTGGGGAAATTTATACCATGTTGTGATGATTGATGTATTTTTTACTGATGGAATTGTTTTGTGTATTGTCGGCGGCTGATAGTAATTATTATATGTGGCGTGCAGTAAGAAAATATATTAATAATTAATTACGTGCAAATTAGAAATATTTAAATACTACGTGCATACGGAGTATTATGAAAGCAGTTGTCTCTTTTGATCCTGTAAAATAAAGTGTCTACATTTTGATACTGTCTGACATGTTAGTTATTAACTACGTCAAATTATAATAATCATTATATGCATAGTAAGAACATATTTAATTACGTGCAAATTAAAATAATTCAAATACTACATGCATATTACGAAAAAAATAATCTCTTTTGATATGGTAAAAATGAAAGTACTCCATAATTCGAATGATATTATAATTTCCAAAAAAATTCTTGTCAATATTCTTATGTTGGTTTCAATTCTTTTTCACATGTACTATTGCCTGATAATATCTCCGTCATTGTAGCGGACAAGGTTGTGCAACAAACAAAGCTGGAGAATGCCCTTGGGGAGAACTGGATGGTGACATTGTCTTCTACGAGGCATGGTAACGTGGCTTTTAAGAGGGGGTGGGAAAACTTTTCTAGGCATCACAACTTAGAAGTATGAGACATTTTGGTCTTCAGTGGCTTCAACCATGGATCTCTTATGAAGTAGAAGTATACGATGGAAAGACTTTATGTGAGAAATCCCTCTTTGATGTATAAGACCTGTATACCAGTGTATGGTGATGCAGGGAGAATATAGGTACAATACCTTATTTTTGTTCGCCTTACTTTATACTTGAATAAATCAAGTACTTGAGTATATACTAATGCAATGTGCTCTGTTACTTTGTAACTTTTTCCTTTGCGCCTCTACGTGCAAACTTTGGGTTATCGCCTGATCATGATACTATCTCATCAAATGCAGAGTTAGGTTCTGCCTCCTTCTCATAAGAGACTTTGTCCGGAATGCTAGATTTTAACTATGTCAAATTAGAGTAATTATTATTTTTGGCGTGCATTGTAATAAAATATATTAATATAAAATTGCGTTCAAATTATAAAGACTTAAATGCACGTATTACAAAAAGATTTATTTCTCTTGATCCGATAAGAATGATGATGATAGATAATAACGGAGATGATTCGGATTTAAGTCATCTTCCAGGAAGCTGCTTACTCACGTGACCAGAGGTAGTGACGAGGCATCCGGAGGTACATTCACGTGCTGGAGGTCCCCGAACAGTACATGAGGTGACGCATGATGATGAAGGAAAATGAGGCCTAAGGCGTCTATAAAAAGAAGCCGCAATCAGCCATTCCAGGTAAATTCTCTAACTCTTAAATATAGAGTTTTATCTTTCCTTTCAATACACGAAATCTCATCATCACACCGGAGCTGCTACGTACCCTCGGGTGGCTCCGGGGGCTTGTTTTGCAGGCTTCAGACGAACAAGTCCTTAGCAAGTCTCATCCGAGGCCCAGGAGCTCGGACAATCGGACATTCTTAGCGAGCAGTCTGCATACTTCATCAACCATCTACAACCCGAAGCCCTCAGATACCCCCGCTATCCGAGGCACCAAGTTACTGGAGCGGATTTCCCCGCATCAAATGAAAGTACTACTCCATAATTCGAATGATATTATAATTTCCAAAAAAACAAAATCACAAATTGTCATACAAGATACGATAAAGTGAGCTCCTTGTTCTTGGATTCGAGGTTAAAGACCTGTTTTCTTTCCTTATTTTTCTATTTGATTGTCTGTAATTTTTCTATGGCTCGGGAGTAATCACCTTAGACCAAACTCTAGCTATTATGTGGTTCGACATCGGAATTCATCATGAATGGACTGAAGATGATGAACATTTTGGTACACACTATCGACCTCACTAACATATAAGAAGTAGCCAAGTATAGGCATCGGCGGAGATATCTGAACCTAGATCCTATAACCCTAAGATACCTTGTTATGGCTTTCATGTATCAAATTCTTCGAGTTAAAATACGAACCCAGTCTCAGATAACATCCTCTCGCCCTTGCTTCCCCTCAAAACTGCCTATAGGCCACACTGAATACTGTATTGCCCAATAAATGAAGTATTGGCAGCACCGACAAAGAGCATCCCGGAATGTTCAACGACTAATGTGATTTTCCGGTTGTCGAATTCATTGCAGAGATTTATAGTCGCCAGGGTTTTTCCAGATGGACTGAGCTTCACGCTGTAGGGGACAACCGTAGAGTCGGTTTTAAACAAGTTGACAGCAACCCAAAAATCACCGTCCTGGTTCCTTTGAATCTTGTTCGGTTTGCCTTCTAACGTCGCGAAAACGTCACTACATCCCTTCTTTTCTCCCTTTAGCCAATACCTCGTGATCCTACATTTGTTGCTCTCTGAAACCAGAACAAACGAGGCGGCAGCATCTGTGGCCACCCCGTTTGCGAGAGCTAGCTTTGACATAAGAGTGCTTGTTTCCTTACTCCTTGGATCATATCTCAGAAGTCTCCCATTCGATGCGTCTGATTGAATAATAAGATCCTTAATGCTACACCAAGCCAATTGTGCATTTTATAAACGGGTTTTCTATATGTAGGTCGACATTTTACCATAATATCCCTAATGAAACATTATGATAATGTTTCATTAACAATATTAGGGGTATTATAGTAAAAGTACGGACCTGTAAGAGAATGTACACGAAACATGTTCGTACTAAAATTATAAACACGTACCATGGATCACGTATTGCAACGGCTTCTGTAAAATAAACCATTCCGTCTTGGCCGTACTCCACAGCCGTGAAGTAGGGGAAAGGCGGTACGATGCCAGAATTACAAACTAGGGTTTTAGCCGGAACTTGACCACCCAAAACCCCATGCAACACACTAACCTCCGTCAGACCGACATATGCATCGCAAGCATACAGTTTATTCGTGAAACGGTCAAACGTCAGTCCCGTCGTGTAACCGCACGTCGGAGAGTTACGAAACGGCATTGTTCCATCGCAGCATTCCTTGGTCCTGATCAATATATTTGTTCTTAATTTTCATTCCATTTGCATGTTTAAAAATGACAAATCTGGTAAAAAGTAAAAGGAAAAATACCTGTTTGGCGAGGCAAATGAATAGTCACTGAAGCATTTAGTGAGCGAGGAGTAGCGAAGAATTCTACCGTCGTAAGTTCCGATGTAAGGACCCTGGCCAAGTAAATCGAACGCAATAGATCCTGAGGATAACACTTTACTGGGGAAATTGAGCTTGCTAAATTCGGTCAAAGACTGTTTGGATCAGTTCCTTCAACCAAGAATGAAGAAAAGATGCAACAGATGAAGAAGAAGAAGAAGATGTTGATCAAGGAAACCATGGTTTTCTTTGTTTTGTTCTATAATCGATATTGAGTACGCTTATATATAATACCACACCGTGAGCTAAACAAAGTTCATTAACTATATATTAAAATATATGCATGTCTACTCCATTACATGTTTATTTTTTCATTAAAAATAGGTAGGAATATAAATGTTAAATCATGGATCATTAATTAAATAACCTGCTTACGTACGTACGTAGCTACAGTGAAGTTTTAAAAAATACGTAAACCATGTGCTATTTATACAATTATACACATCGTGTAAAAATGCATGCATGTGCATTTGTGATTTAGTGACAAGTGCCCGGGATCTGTCCTATAGTTAACTATATGTCAGTTTCTGCGTCAATCACATTATGTGCTCATAAAAGGTTCTTGTTGCAAGCAGGACGGAGATAGGAATTTGGCAAATTCTCATTTGAGACCTATCTCAAATGAGATCAAACATTATATGAGACTGCTATTGATTGAATTTGTCGTTAGTGAGCTTTAAACCCGCCGATTTCCTTGATTGAATTTGTCGTTGGTGAAATTGACCAAGGAAATGATCAAGAAAATTGACCGAAAGATCAAGCAAATTGAACGAAAGATCAAATTAACTGCAAAATCAAGGAAAAACAAAAATACTCAAGGACATTGATTGAAAGATCAAACAAACTGACTAAAAGATCATGCAGAAACAGTAAATGCTCATTCCTCTGCTTTTGGTCTTCCACAAGGACAGGTCTCACCCAAGACTTTCTCTAGGAATTTACAAATGGTAGGTCAAAATTTGTACAAACTACGGCATCTGCGGATATTGGAATGGAAAAGACGGCGTCAGTGACTCGACGGTACAAGAAGCAAAATAACAGAGGCACGGAGCGGATGCGGTGCGTACCTAATTTGGCGAAAAGGTTTTGGATAATTAGATTTGACGAAGAAGATAAATAATGTATGGAGATAAAAACAAAGTCTACATATTCAATAAATATAAAAAAATATTTATTTTTTTCAAAAATGACAGATCACGTGACCTGCCATGCCCAAGGCTATCTTCGCCTCTGGTTGCAAGTATCAAATTAGTTGGAGTTGGTATACTTTCTTGAGAAGGTTTTGGGTGAGACCGTCCTACCATAAACTTGTTTACTTCACATATTTTCGAAGTTTGTTTATCTGTTTGTATTATTAGACTCTAATTATACTACATTTAATTATTATTTTAATAAAAAATTAATTTAAATGTTGTAAATATGTGTATATATAGTTAGTTCAAATGTTCGTGTAATTAGTTCCACTTCATCGTAGTTTTCTTTCGTCTATTAACTTATTTTATTTATTTAGATAATATAAATATATTAATTAATTAATTAAGAAATACAAACAAATCTTATAAACAACACAAACAAACATGATAAACACATGAATAATCATTCGTGCTACCATAAACTTTTGGTAGGACGGTCTCACCAAACACTTTGTATACTTGTATTTTGTTTTGGATTGGATGAACATTGTTGTTTGTTTCAACGCTACTGGAAACTGAGGCAATACGCGGCGGTGGAGGCGGCCTCTCGCGGCGGTTTTTGGGCGCCGTCAGCAGAGGGGCCGCGAATGGGTATGGGTTTCGCGGCGGTTGCTCAAAACCACCGTAATTACTTGGATTCGCGGCGGTTTTCCACCGCCGCGATTTGTTGCAGAAAACCGCCGTAGTAGAGTTCCGACGATGGAACTGATCCATTATGCTTCAACATATATATGGGTTCCTTCTACGGAACATATGAGTTATGCGTCAGCGGTATTGGTGCTTGCGTCAGTGGTGGAACGCAAGTTAGTTGGGTTTATGTTCCAGTGGTGGAACGCAATATATGGATAACAACTTATTATTTGTAGTTCTTTTACAGGGAGTTGGTGAAACAATAATTTCAAATTTACTGTTCCGGTGTAGGAAAACACGTGGCATTTATACAGTTCCGATGTTGGAAGTTAGAATGTAAACAAGAACTATGTTGAGTTCCGACGTAGAAAGTGTGGATGGGAGCCCTAACCGGACTTGCGCAGTTCCGGTTTCGGGTACCATGTCATTGTCGTGGCCTGGTAAATTGAGCCAAAAACTGGAATTTATAAAACAAAATAGTTCCTGTGTTGGAATAACAGTTCCTATACCGGAACAATTATCGGGAAAAATGGTAAAAAACTACTTTGATAATATTTTCCAGGCACAAAATGGCCTTCGTTTGAACCACCAAAATAAACATTCATCCATGCAATCATATTTCAAAATGCCTTCAAACAGATCATCATTCATCTAATCCATCCTCTATCTAAGATCTTTCCAACCCTAACTCAATTGATAGCAAATACACTTACTATGTTTCACTCCAATAGTTATTTTAACACTTGGCCCGTTGTCGGATTTCCAATGTTGATCGAACTGACTGAGACAATGTGATGAGCCAAGGCATTCCGGGCCACATTCATCTCCACCATAGTGTAGGCAGTGACATCCTTTGGTAGTAGATGTTTTGGGAAACAAATTATAGTCATTTGACAAAGAAAATTAAAATATGCATAAGCGAATGACAATAACATTTCTTACATCTTGTAATTTTGTTAGAGTTTGAGGTATCAAAATGCGTGCTAAGTGCGTTGCGTACAACATTGTGTAATAGCCACACTCCCATCCACCCTCCTGTTTCTTGAACCATATATCAATTAAACAAATGTAAATAAGTCAGCGAGCATTTAAAATTGGCATTTCAATTATAGTTTTGTGGTAAATACCTTTACTTTAATAACTTGAAACAGTATAGATGTGTCCTTATTGATATCAGTACAGGACGAGCAGATAAAAATTGTAAATATTTCACTTGCAAATTTCACTTTCAATTCATCTTCAAATAAATCACATTCTTAACCATAAACCTAAAAGGTTATACCAGCTACTGAAACTTGCTACAAGTAAAATTACTCTATGTAAAAAATGAAAATCATGTTCAACACCATGTTTATTGATGCGCTCGATTGAAAACTTCTGAACTACATAGAGGTAAACATATTTTTTAAGTGGTGGTACCAGAAGATAGAGAAAAACAATATTTAGCCATATTCCCCCATGCATATATGTACAATTTTTATGATAAAACAGCCATGAAAAACCACCTAAACAGGTGCAGTCCACAACATCTATAAATGGATCTAGTATAGGTAATGGTGCAAACTTACCGAGTTCCTCAAGGGTGAAAAACTCGTTTTCGGTCCCATCACCCCAACCTAATAGTGCAAGATAGTTCACCATTGCTTGAGGTAAAAACCTCATGTCTCTGAACTGTGAAATAAAGTAACTTAATCAGTTAAATCTCAAAACCAGAAAGAAAGACAGTTGCACACCATAGTCATGTCCATGATACATGTCAACGCATGCACCTAATGTAAAAGATTACTACCTGCCCAACTGAAGTCGCACCGTGGTGTTTTGATAATTTACTTCTAATAGGAGAAAGAATCAAAGAAACATGTGCAAAGTGCGGCATTGGAAAACTCAGCACCTGCAGATAGCACAGATAGCACATGAACTGTGACAAGGAGAGTAATCTACTGACATTGAAAATTACAGGGAGAAAAACCTCAAAATAAGAGTGAAAATCCATTTATTGAAGGGAAAAAAACTCACATTCTTCAGTCCCCATTCTTCAGTCCCCAAAAATTGAAAAGTGATGATTCGGGAAGGTGAAATTCACGGGGGTCGGGGCATGGCGGAGATTGAGAGACGGAGGGCGACAAAGGAGGTACCCTTCCGATCCTCTTCCGGTTCTGTTCGCCGGGATGATGTTCGCCGGATCGATCATTGGGCCTCACCCTGGACCTCACGTCTCTCACTCTCAGTCTTGTCGATCTTGTTGTTCTTGCCATCGGGATGGGTTTTTGTCGATCTTGAAGCTCGATCTGGAAGTTCTATTGTGGTGGGATTGGATTTTTGGGGATGGCGTCGGAAAGTAGAAGAAGATGAATATTAGGGGGAAGGGTTTAAGATGGTTATATAATATGAGGTTTTAATGGCTTAGATGAGTTGATGAAATACATTGACGGTTGAGATCAAACTTAAATAAAAACATTATAATTTGATATTTTTATTGAATTTTAAAATAAATCAGTCCTATTTGAATTCGGATAAATTTCATTAATTTTCATAAATCTATTTTAATTTTATTACTCCAATTAGAATTAGTTTGTTGTATACTTTAATTTAATTTAGTTTATTTGTAGCTGATATTCAAAAAAGTCCAATTCCATTAATATGTATCATAATCATTTGAACTTGATTGAAATCAATTCAATTAAACTAATTTAAATTATTTGTATCCAACTAAAGTAGAGTAAAACATGTAAATATATGGATGGTGGTTTCACTGGTTTGTTTAAAATTAATATTTATATTAATCAAAAACATTGGTTAGATAATATTTTGATATTTGCACTTATGCCCCTTAACTTTTCTGAGATATTAAAAAGGAACTAAATATTTTTAATAAATTTCAATTTCAGCCAAATTATTTGCTCTCTAATCTTTACGTGTATTATGTTATGTAATTTTTATGATTCGTGTAAATGGAAGTGAAAAAAATTGAATTTAAAGCCATCAATTGAACGTTTGATAAATACTAAATTGACCCCGATAATTTTTTTAAAACTTTTAAACGTGATTATATGCAAATATAATAAGCAAGAGAGCATTTATAAACATTATATGATTGTAAAAAAACACTAATAAGTATATAAAACTTCACAATTTAAGCTTTTCAATTACATTTTTGTGTTAATTTTCATTATGATCTACTATTGATGATTTGATCATTGCTTATATAATGTTTAGATGTTTTGAAAATTGTCACAGTGTAGAATGTAAGTTATATCATATGTAGCATATATAAATTAATAACAATTGAGAAGAAATCATGACAACATAGTATATAGTTTAAGTAATGAGTTAATGTATAAGTAGTGAATGTTCATTGAAACATCAGCGTTCTTACTATAGATCCCCTCAAATATGTGTTTTTTGTTATAAAAGCTATATGAAAAGTTCCTCATATACAATAAAATGGATATAAAGATCCAAAATTTTGATTATCTTGCTTAAATATTGAAATTATTGCTAATTTTGCTAATTTCATACGTTCCGGCACCAGAACTACTTTAGAATGTTCAATTATAAATACTGTACTCATGTTCCTTTACGGGAAGTTAAGTTACTCACAACTTTTGGTCGTCGTTGACCAATTTTACACTACTAAGTTCCCCTTCCTACGTCGGAACTAATTTCTTAAAAAATTTAGACTGCAGTTCCGATATTGGAAATCTTTCAAAACACCAATATTTGTTTTTTTCATAAATTATATTATCCAAAGTCAATTCCGATTAAATTTTAATTGCAATTCTTTCGTTCCAGTAACGGAACATTACCTAAACGCGGCGGTTATTCTGCCACCGCCGTGAAATTAACACCGTAATTTCAAAACCGCCGCGAATTCGATTGGTATTTACGGCGGTCGTGAATAACCGCCGTATATTCACCGCCGTAAATACAAAACCGCCGTTAATTCATTTTTAACCACGGCGGTTTACTCAAAACCGCCGAAAATGGTAATCCAGGCGACGTCCAACGTTGCCCAAATTAGTTCCTGTACAGGAACACGAACAAATCACGGCGGTTCTCAAACCACCGCCGTGAATCGGCGCCTCCATAGCCCTGTTTTGCAGTAGTGCAACGACCTGTTCTTTCTTTAAGCTTTCGGAATCAGTAAAATTTTCTCTATTCTTGGGTGTGCTGTTCACACTGGTAAAGATTCCATTATTCGGAAGTGCTCTTGGAAGAAGGAAGCTCAAGAAAGATGTTCATCAACATATAACGTCACATCTTATCACTAGCTAGCTCATGAGTTTCAATGTTCTTAAGATTGGCTTACTCAATTCATTTTGCTTTGTCTCATAAATTTTATTCTCCAGGATATTTACTTGTTTGTGCATAGTTGATTGAATTCACTCAAAATAGTAATAATGACTTTATTTTTGGTTTTTTGGTTTGGAGCACCGTGACATCCCTATTAACAGTAACTCTTGAGACTTTCTATAAATCATATCAATTCAATTTTAAATATAAATTTACTAAATTTTATTTTTCTATATATCATATCAATTCAGTTTATATATAAATTTATCTGAATATATTTTAGTTTAATGATTTTTTACTAAACTTTATTTTATTACTATAGGTTATGATGATATATGACAAATTTTAAAATCTTTGTTAAATATATTTATATTCATTTTAGTTCAGTTCAATTAAATATATTAAACTTATTTTAGTTCAAATCAATAGAAAATAAGAACATGGCCCAAGGTAGTGAATCAAATAAAATAATATATTGCACAATGTTTCCCTTCTTAATAGAAAATCATGATTAAATTGTGATAGAAAAGTGAAAGTATTAATATTTTAAAATTAGAGACGGTCATAGTCAAAATCAAAAGAGACAATCACAGTAAAAAAAAAAATCGAATGAGGCGGTCAGAGTCAAGAAAATCGAATGAGACAGTCAAATCTCGGCACATAGTGAAACGGCACAAGTTACTTTACATGAGAGTTGTTGTTTTTCCTCGAGCAATTGATTTGTCGAAGAGTTCAAACCTTCAGGAGGATCATGTTCCTACTTTTCAAGCACTTATACTAGAGTATTTTTTTTGTTTTACTTGTTTAGCATGGAGGAGAAAAGTCCGAATGGCCGCGGGGAGTTCTTCTCTCCGCAATTGATGGTAGTATTGTTGGAATTGATGAGCTCTCTTCCACCGTTGATAAGCTGAGCATCTTGAAAGATGACACAAGTAATTCGGTAAGCTTTCTAAGATTCTTCACAATTTTATACTTCAACTTCTAAGATTCTTCTACACAAACCTTCTTAACTGGTTTGAACTCTTCAGCAATCAATTGCTCGAGGAAGAAGAACAACTCTCACGTGGATAAGAGATATGTGAAGGATAGTGCTGCAAAGATCCAAAGAAATAGTCGTCCTTTGCAAATAAGGATCTCCTCCTCTTTTGCAAATAAGGATCTCCTCCTCTTATCACTGCTGCTAGTTTATCAACAATAGCAATTAGCGTTTCTGCAGAACAAATTTCCAAACCCTAGAATGATCCACACAAATTAAAATAATTAGTGTGCAATAGATCAATGACTTGATGAGAGGTAGAGGAATAACATGAATTGATGCATCATGATTGTTGAATTTAACTAAACACAATTGTTCTAAATAAAAATAATAGATATAAGGGTATTAGCGTCTTTATATTAATTAAGATTAAGTTAATTATTTACTGCCCTTTTCAAAATTTTTGTGAAACTTACACCCCACTTCCCAATTTATAATGTTCCAATATCCTTAATCCCAATTTTCCCTATATTAAATACTATTTTGATTACATTTAGAATAATTACTTTAAAATTATCACATAGAGGCATTCTAAATTGATACTATAATCTGTAAGGAAAAGTTGTCCGGCAGTCGCGACAACGCCATTGGAGAGGATCACATCTCATTTAGAATCTTTTATAGCTTATTCTCTAGTATTACATACAAAGTCGAGCACCCTGCTAGTTAACAATGAGGGTGCTTCTTAGTCATGTTTTACCGTTCCTGAACGTTTTCCAGTAATTCAAAAATGAAATAAATATTTATTTTCAAAAAATAAAAATAATTGATACTATTATCTCACAGAGACATTGTAATCGGTGTTCGAACAATGTAGGACTATCTAAATGGAATCAAAATAGAACAATCCAAATCTATTTCATAAAGAGTTGAATTTATACTTTATTTATAAAGCCAAACAGACTAGGATTAATATTCAAAATTACTAACATTTAGATGTTTGTTGTTGGAGATCGAACGGTGGCAGCGTCGATCGGATGCCTGAAATGGCCTTGTCGATTGATCGCCCGATCTGAGGCGGGTCCATCGTTTTACCATAGGTAAGTAGTAATTAGTTGGTTTGTATTACTTAATGTATGTATTATAATATCGAGAACAGAGTTTCATAAGATGTTTATTATATTGTTATCAAACTAGTTTAAAATTAACATTCCTGTAATTTTTATGTATAGGATTTTCAATGTATACTATTTCTTTCTTCCAGATCTGTCAATCCTGACCCGAACACGACAAACCCGACAAGACCGACCCAACCCGATCTGACGCGTGGCACGATTATTACCCAAAAAATTTTAGGTTGAACCCGACCCAATACGACCTGACCTCAACCCAAAAAATAATTTTGACCCGAACCCAACCTAAACTCGAACCCGATCTAACCCGAAAACGAAGATGACCCGAGCCCAAACCCAACTAAAATTTTATGTTGATTATTAAAGCTAAATGGTTAATTAAAGGAAGCTAAGTATTAAACTATATTTAGTTATTATTTTTTTAAGACTCGTCTCATTTGAGACTAGGACAAATATTGATCTTCTCACTTTTAAACATGATCTTTTACGTATTAAGTATTGTCATTTAGTGTATTATTACCGATCTTCTTGCTTTCATTTATCAACACTGATATTTTACATATTAAGCATTACTATTTTTTGAGACTAGGACAAATGTTGACCTTCTCACTTTCAAACATGATCTTTTACATATTAAGTGTGATCATTTAGTGTATTATTGTTGATTTTCTCGCTCTCATATATCAACACTGAACTTTTACGTATTAAGCATGACAACTCAGTGAGACCGATTGAGAATTTATCTTCATAAAAATTTAAGTAAGATTTAATTTTTATACTTATTTTAGTTAGTATATGTAAAAATATGAGTTAGTGTCAACTTAGCAGGTCCAATCCTTAGTTGTCTCATGAAGTTAACTCGTTAATAATTTATTATATATTTTTAACAATAAGATAATAGTAATAATGACTGAAATATTTACCCGAACTTACCCGAACTAAATTTTTTAAGTCAACTCGATCTGAATTAACACGGCTAATAATAATGATCCAACATCAAAATTTTGTTCTTCCCATGTCAGTTTTGTGGATTATAGTTTTACTTAATCCGACTCAACTTGACAAACGAGTCTAACCCCGACCCGACTTGACAATCAGTGCTGACACGAATTTGACCCGACACGAACATGACCTGACACGACCCAATCCGACACGAACGTGACCTGACATGATCTAACACGACCCGATCAAAAAGTTCCGACCCGAAAAAACCCGAGCCGTATCAACCCAAATCTATTTGACCCGAACACGTACGCCAACCCGAATTGACACTACTACTTTCTTCCATTCCCAGGCATGTTAGAAAACTAAAGCACGTTGAATCTGAATTTGATTTTTTGGACAAACAATCGTTTTCAATTCATCATAAGCTGATGTTTTATCTTCATATTAATTTTGACAGCAGATTATTCTGACAACAGCTAACTGCATGTCGAGGTGTACCGGAATCAAATGGAAATATGTTTGACTTACATTGCCTGGAAATTAAGGTGCTGCAGCATTTAATATAAGAGAATAAGAGCAAGTCCAACAGATACTACATCAAAATCTCCAAGATGTAGTATGAAATGCTAAAATGTAATATGAAATTTTTGGTCATCTCCAAGAGTTACTACATTTTGTAGCTCTTGCATTGATTATCATTAATATTAACAACATTTTTAATTTTATTTCTACCTTTTTAGTTTTAAAAAATACATTGTTTTGGAACTTTTGATGTTTTGCATTGAAGATGAGAGGAGAGAGAGTGAAATTTGGGTTTAAAAAAGGAAAGAATGCATTGATCAATGTGTAGGCATTAAATTTCCAATCCTCTAAATTTTTTTTCTCTTACTACACATATGGAGGATGAGTTTCTCTTACTACACCAAATCTACATCTTGTAGTAGCACATGTAGTATCTCTTGGAGCTCAATAATGGGTAAAATCTCCATACTTCTTCCAAAATCTACAAAATGCATTGAACTAGATTTTGGAAGAAGTATGGAGATTTTACCCATTATTGAGCTCCAAGAGATACTACCTGTGCTACTACAAGATGTAGATTTGGTGTAGTAAGAGAAACTCATCCTCTATATGTGTAGAAAGAGAAAATCAATTTGTAGTATGGAAAATTAAATGCCTACACATTGATCAATGCATTATTTCCCTTTTTAAACCCAAATTCCACTCTCTCTCCTCTCATCTTCAATGCAAAACATTAAAAAAGGTAGGAAAAATCAAAAGGTCTCAAATGCTAAAAATGATTCTTATGTAACTTAGTTAAATAAGATCATGACTAGGTCAAAAAACTCAAATGAAGTTTCCCAATGAATCACATGACCAATAAATTTTTGGTGTGGATCATTAGGGGTATGGAAACTTCTCTTGACAGATTATCAAACATAGGGGTGGAACCGGTACAATACCATATTTGTTTTCTCAATACCATGTACCATACCAAGTATTTCGGTACACATAAAATACCTATACCAACCAAAAAGTTTGGCTGGTATTCGGTATATACCGTAATTGTACCAAAAAATGATTTGAAAAATAAAATAGAAATACATGTAAAATATGAAATTCGTCTAAAAATAATAAATGAGTTAATCAATGTGACATGTTCAAAACAACTACTAATTTTCTTACTCATGGTATTACATCAAGAAAATTATGGCATTATTCAAAAATTAAATTTAATCTTAAGAGTTTAACATAAAAAACAAAAACAAAATGGAAATAACTTGGAGCCTAGACAATGAAGTGGTAAAATACATGCATCTATTTTGGGATCCCATATATTTTTACCACGATAACGACAGAGTGTTGTGAGGTAAAAGACGCTTACGAGTTAAATTTGTACAAATATATCATAAGTATTGTCAAAAAAATTAAAAGAACAAAAAAACACTCGCTTGAAAAATTGTTTAGACAACAAATATTTAAGTTTTGTCAATATTATTTATTTTTAATTTATATTATTATTTCGGTATGGTACGGTAATACCATGGTATTGAAAATTCAATACCAATACCATACCACTAAAGTCGGTATATAATTGGTACGGTATTTTTGGTATGGTATTGGTTGGTATGCATTATAGAACCTATGCATGATAGAACCTAAACCTATGCATTATACCATACCCTAATAGACACAACTTAGCTCTGATATGCATTATAGAACCTATGCATGACAACTCTAAATGTGATCATTACAGACAACTGTTTCACTTTGTTAACTGTATGTATGGAGTTTATGGTCAAATATGGTTGTTTTGGTCATCTAGCTTATCTGTATCACTCATCCGAGATCATCTGCAATTTCTCCATGTTAATATTAAGTGTCTTACTCTTAATAATGATATGGATGCCTTCTTTGTATATGGTCTTAGAACTAGAGCAGGTAGGAAGCACTTATGGTCATCTCTGTTATCCTTTAATCATACTTCATCTCTCTTGATTGGGGATTTTAATGCCATAAAATCAGTTCATGAGTATAAAGGTCCCTCTACTCCCAAACTTGGTGGTATTAGAGACTTTAATGATTTCATTAACATTTTGGCATTAGATGAAATCAATACTGCTGGTAATCTCTTTACCTGGAGTAATAAGAGGCTTAGGAATCCTACTAGGCAGAGATTAGATAGAGGACTGTGCATTTCACAGTGGAATTCCAAATTCCCATCTTCCTCTATTCAAATCATGAATAGAGCTACCTCTGATCACAACCCTCTTCTTCTCACTGTGGGTAGCTCTATTCCTTCTTCACCTAGACCCTTCAGGTTCTTAAATACTTGGTATAAAAGGCATGAATTATGTTCTATTATAGACAATAACTGGAAACTACCACTTCATGAATTAGGAATGCTTTGTTTTTTCCTTAAAATGATAAGGTTGAAAAAAGTACTTAAAGCCTGGAACAGAGATCACTTTGGTAATGTGCATGCTAATGTTGAGAAAGCAGAGAGGGAGTTAGAGGAACATGAAATAGCCTATGACCTTGATAACTCTCTTGATGAACTTTTAAAACTAAAACATGCCAAAGCCAAACTCACTAGAGCTGTTTATGAACAGAAACATTTCTGGGAATAAAAGTCTAGAATTAAATGGCTTAGAGAAGGTGATAATAATACCAAATTTTTCCATAATTCTGTTAAAGAAAGGAGAAGTAGGCTTAATATCACCAAGATCAAAAGTTCTGATGGTATATGGCTAGATGACATTTCAGACATTGAGAATGAAGTCATTCAATACTATCAAAATCTTCTCTCTGATAATAGTGATCAGGATAGTGATTATTTTTAGTCACATTTTCTTAGCCAAATACCAAAGCTCATCTCTAGTGAGGACAATCAGTACCTTCTTAGTCCTGTCACACTTCCTGAACTAAAGGAGATTGTTTTTTCACTGAATAAAAACAGTAGCCCTGGTCCAGATGGTTTCACTGCTAAATTTTTTTATTAAATCATGGGATACTATATCCTCTGATCTCCTTGAAGCAGTGACTGAATTTCAATCAGGCAAGGATATTCCAAAGGGAATTGCTAGTACCTGGATCACTGTCATTCCCAAAAAAGAGACCCCTATCTCTTTTGATGACTACAGGCCAATTAGTCTCTCCAATGTTTTGAACAAAATTTGCTCTAAACTTCTGATGGAGAGGCTTAAGACTTTAATGTCAAAAATCATCTCACCTCATCAATCTGCATTTATGAAAGGAAGAGACATTTCAGATAATGTCATCTTCCTTCAAGAAATGGTCAGATGTTTAGATAGAAAAAGTAAGGAGCCTAATTGCATTATTAAACTGGATTTGAAAAAAGTATTTGATATGTTTAAGTGGAGATTTTTGCAGGCTGTGCTTCTAAAATTTGGTTTTCATGAAAAATTCATCTATTCAATTATGCAAAATCTCTCTCAAGCTTGGTTTTCGGTTCTCATTAATGGTAAGCCTGTTGGTTTCTTCCGGCCTACAAGAGGTATAAAACAGGGAGATCCCCTCTCTCATTTCCTTTTTAATATTTTCTCAGAAGCTTTCACTAGGAGTCTAGCATTTTCTTTTGGGAATGGTAAACTGCAGTACTTTGATCTTCCAACTAATGCCATGCATGTCTCTCACTTAAGTTATGCTGATGATACAATAGTTTTCCTTAATGCTAACAAGTTAACTTTGACTAGATTCAAAGCCTTTCTTGCTAAATTTGAGAAAGTTACTGATCAGAAGATTAATTATAACAAAAGTGATGTTTTTATTTGTAAACATGCTTTCCCCTCTGCTGTGAGCAATATTAAGAGTAGTTTAGAAATGGAAAAAGGTTGTTTTCCTTTTAAATATCTTGGTGTCCCTATCTTTAAAGGAAAAGCTCTTAATGCTCATTTTTTACCACTACTTGAGTCCATTGATCAGAAAATCAAAAATTGGAAAAATGTTTGGCTGTCAACTGGTGGTAAAATTATTTTGATCAATTCATGTATATATGCCTTGCCTCAACATATCTGGTCAGTGTGTGTTCCACCTAAACAGATAGTGAAAAAAATTGAGAGAAAGTTGAGTATTTTCTTTTGAGGTGAAACTGATCTTAAACCAAAGAAATCATGGAGAAAATGGGATGACTTGTGCGTTCCTATCTCCCAAAATGGTTTAGGTTTTAGATCAATTCACACCATCACAGAAACTTTCTCAGCTAAACTCTGGTGGAAATTTCATAAGGCTGAGGCCATGTGGACCCATCTTATGGCTTCACTTCCTGCATCTTACCAGTCTTCTCCCAGCTGGAAAAGAATCTGTAAGATTATTCCTTGGGCTGAATCAAATAGTAGGGTGATTATAGGGAAAGGGGACTGCAATTTTTGGACATCCAACTGGATGGATATAGGTCCACTCATGGATCACTGTGACCCATCCCTTACTACTATCTCTATGGATATCACTGTTGCATCCTTTGTGAATGACAAACATCATTATATGCAACAACTATCCTTTCATCTCTCCACTGATACTCTTTCTCTTTTGCAAGTCACAGAACTTTACACTCAAAGAGAGGATAAACTGATCTGGAAGCCTGACCTCAAAGGTTACTTCACTTTGAAATCAACCTATCTCAGGCTTAGGGAATCAAGGGGTAATATCTCTTCTATCCACCATCTTTGGAACCTTAGATTACCAAAGAAAATATCAGTTTTTATGTGGAAAATGATAAATTCCTTCTTACCCTTTGATAATATTTTGAAAAAAATGCATTTCAATCTGCCATCAAAGTGCTCTATGTGCTGTATTGAGGATTCTTTAGATCATTTCTATAACTCTTGTGAATTCTCATTACATATCTGGACAACTATGCATGCTTTTATGGGTATCTCGGACAGGAGGTTTTGATCTGTTTGGGAAAGGCTCTCTTTCTATCTAACTTATAATGGTTTGAGTAAACTGCATAACATGATCATTAGACTATCACCTTCTGTGACCTGTTGGATATTATGGAAAACCAGGAACAAATGGTTATATGATAACATCCCAGCCAACTCATCCTTTGTGCTGAGACAGATCAAAGACCTTTTTACTCATGTTCTCTGCTAAACCATTTTATATATCCTCAACCATTGTCTCAGAAATTGCAAACCACATTTTTTTACCTCTTGGAAAAAGACCACCAAAGCCCAAAAAAATTCAAAATTGCTTGGATTAAGCCTCTCTGTGGGATTAAATTCAATGTTGATGCTGCTTGGTCCTCTTCCTCTCTTAATGCTGGTATTAGTATTCTCATTAGAGATAATAGAGAAGGCTTTATATTTGCTCATAGTAGCTACATCTCTGCTGATTCACCACTTGAGGCAAAAATGAAAGCTATACAATTTGCTGTCCAACATGCCACTGGTTTTTCCGAGTCAATTATCATAGAATCTGACTGTCTTAATGCCATTTCCTTCATTCTCAACCCAGTCACAACTCATTGGAAACTGTTCCACTTAGCTGATTCATTGCATCATCTAATGTCTCCATTTTCACTGATACATGTTCATAGACAAGGAAATATGCCTGTTGATGCTATTGCCAAATTATGTTTGGAATGTAAACGTGATGTATCTTTTAACTTTAGGTCTCTGCCTGATAGGATTCAAGGTTTAATTAGATTGGGCCATGTGGGAACACCTGCCTTGAGAATTCCAAGTATGGATGCTACTTAATGAATGATTTTTCTGTTTCAGGTACATAATAGAGGTGATGAAAATCGCCTACATTCCACTACACTTGCTTACCTGATCATGCTGGTTTCAATCTACAAATCTGATCATTCCTTTTTGTGGATCACTCCAAAGAAACTGAACCACCCCTGCATTCTGTCTGGGGGACTGATTTTTGACTGACCATCTGGAGGATAAGGAGCTCTCCTTTAACCCTCTATCAATGGAACTGATTCTAATAGGCTAATTATATTTTGATGTAAATAGTTTATCACCTCTATCTAGATCTCTTGACTAAGTTGAGTCTCGTTTCGATGGTTCTCTAATCAGTTCGGAGGTTATTAGATTTTGTGTTGATAGTAGATTAGGATATTAGCCTATTTTTTCATTCTTTTGGAAACAAATATATTGCTTCATGAGCTTTTAGCTCTCATCTTGTATCATTACTGAAATTGGTCTCGGCCATTTATTCTGTATTTGTCCTTTTAACAAGCTTGGGGAGGCTAATATAATCCTTCCATCCATTTGGATGGTTTTACCAAAAAAAAAAAAAAAAAGACGGCTCCTCAACCCAAATAAAGTACAAAAGGCTAGTGAGCCCGAAGGCTTTTGTGAGATACAGGGAAATGTCTAAGACTAGCTAGTGCGGCAAAACTATAACTAAAACTGGTCTAAAGGAGATATAAAGGTGGTCGCTTCCGGCTGCACTTCCAGTCGGTCGAACTAGCTGAATGTAATCCGGTCGCAATACTGAATAATGAACGCCTAAAAAACATGTGATCCCTTCCCGGTTAGTCTCATTCATATCTCTAGTCCATTCGTATGTCTTTATTGCATGTTGAATTGCATAGTCTCTTTTTATGTATTGAAATTGTTCTTGATTTGTACTCACAGGATGCTGTTATGAGATAGTATATGTCAGAGCAACGATGCCAAAAGAGCAGGCCAAGTGGGAGGTCGTCGCCGTACCTCTCAAATATACATTTAGATACACTTACTACCTCTACACACAATTAAGTATATAATGGCAAGTAAGGTTCGTTTCCACAGAGAAGAAGTTATTTCTATGTATATCTTGTAGCATGCATATACATATTCATATATAAAAGCAATGTAAACAAGGGGGGGGGGGGTTGAGTTGAGTTTTGTTTAAAACACTACTAAGTCAAACGATTAGAACTTTAAAGTTACAACTACTTTACCATATGATTATTCTAACTAAAGATTTAACTAAGAGAATGAGAGACTTGGGTACATGAGATTAGCATCCGCTTGTTATGGATTTTTCCTCAAAATTTATTATGTTACTTTGAGAATGGTGATTGTTTGTAATGGGAAATCATCTCTATTCTAGTTGTGAATCATGAAAGCATCTTCACAACTCTTATTGGCAACATATCTATATGATAGCAAATAGATAAATTGATCAATGTTAATTCAAATTAGATGTTTTCCCACCTTACCCATGTAATGTGATAACACAATTGACATGAATATAATGCTAATGGATGATCTCAAGAACAAATATAATTGATAACAACATATATTTGATTCCTAATTCACTACCTTTACATAGAAGAAATGATAGCATTTCAACCATGGAAAAGCAATGTCTAACACATATCCAACACATATCTATAACTAGGAAATCATTCCTAACCATTTCAAGCATCAAATACACATAAAATTCATGATCATTCAATGACAAATCATCCATTCCTAAGCTTCATAAACCATGTTCTCAAACCATAACAAGAGCTCCAATCTCATATACCCAAGATGGGTTTTAGCCTACAATCATACTTATATAATCACAATCATAATCCATACAATAAACCATGATAAATTCAAAGATCAAATGGAAAGAAAATGAAAAAACTGAGTTTTTGCTCTGTAAAATCGATCCTCTAACAGATGAGGATGATTTTCTTTTTATACTCCAAAAATAACAAAAAAATAAAATAAAACAAAATGCCACTTGCAACATCTTCGCGGGCCGCGAGAAATCCTTCGCGGACCGCGAGCCTGGTTCTCGCGGCTCGCGACCGAGGATTCGCGGCCCGCGCGTCTGCGGCTTCCGCGGTCCGCGACCGAGGTTTCGCGGACCGCGCGTCTGCGGCTTCCGCGGTCCTCGCAAAACAGCAACACACACCCTCGCGGCTTGCGACCGAGGTTTCGCAGCCCGCAAGAGTGTGCCTTCACGCCACTTCTACGACCGGTTCATCAATGTATCTAACTTCTTCAGGACGGTCATAGAAGGTCTTCAAATCATCCAAATCCATCGCAAGTGCAATTCAAGGTTGAAATGCACGTCTTCAATTTCAAACCATTATGAATGATTCGGTCTAAAAGTCTAATATAAAAGTACAAAATACTATCTAAAACAACTCTCAAATGCTACAAAATAAGAGTATATCTAGGATCTATCAAAATCCCCCACACTTGAACCTTTCTCGTCCTCGAGAAAGAACGATTAAAATCCTCTAGCCTTTTGGTTTTGCTCCATTTCACCTCTTCCTCTACAAAACAAAAACACAAATAAAGAACTTGCGTCATATCTGAATTACTAGTTTAATAAAAGGTACATAAACAATATATAGAAATAGAGTAATGTTCCAAATGTTGAAATTGTTTGACGAAACGCTTTTAAAAATCAAAACTCGTTTATTTAACATCGTCGGCACGATGTACCTCAATGGTAAAGATCACTCGTAGGTTGGGTTGCCTAGAGACATGTCCTCTAGGATCTCCGATTTGAAACCCTCGTAATACGGTTTCAATCTTTGGCCGTTGACCTTGATGACTTTGGCATCTTCGGCGCTTTGGATATCCACCGCACCATGAGGGAAAACTCTCACCACTACAAATGGTCTAGTCCACCGAAAACGCAGTTTACCTGGAAACAAACGGAGGCGTGATTGAAATAGGAGAACCTTTTGACCTACCTCAAAGGTTTTCCTAATTATCATCTTGTCATGCCATGCCTTCGTTTTCTCTTTGTAAATGGCGGCGTTCTCATAGGACTCATTCCGGATTTCCTCAAGCTCTTGCAATTGAAGCTTCCTTTCATTCCCGGCTTCGTCCAAGTTCAAGTTGAACCTTGTGATTGCCCAATATGCTTTGTGTGCTAACTCCACCGGTAAATGACACGGCTTTCCAAAGACTAATCGGTATGGAGACATAACAATTGGAGTCTTATAAGCCGTTTTATATGCCCACAATCCATCATCCAACCGAGTACTCCAATCCTTGCGAGTCGGCCTAACCGTTTTCTCAAGGATAGACTTGATTTCCCTATTGGAAACTTCGGCTTGTCCATTTGCTTGTGGGTGATAGGCGGTAGAAGTTTTGTGATTTACCCCATATTTTTTTAACAATGCGGCAATGGTTCTATTGCAAAAGTGAGTGCCTCGATCACTGATTAGAGCTCGGGGTACCCCGAACCTAGAGAAGATGTGAGATTTGATGAACTCTACAACCACTTTAGAATCATCAGTACGAGTGGGGATTGCTTCTACCCACTTAGAAACATAGTCAACCGCAAGCAAGATATATTTAAAGCCAAAGGAATTAGGGAAAGGTCCCATAAAATCGATTCCCCAAACATCAAAGAGTTCACAATATAGAGGGCAATGTTGGGGCATTTCATTCCTAGAAGAGATATTCCCTACTCTTTGGCATTTATCACAAGATTTGCAAAAGGTGTATGCATCCTTATTCAAACTAGGCCAATAAAAACCACAATCTAGCACTTTCCTAGCAGTTCGCCTAGCACCAAAATAACCACCACATGCATATGAATGGCAAAAAGCAAGGATTGAGTTGGTTTCATTATTGGGAATGCATCTCCTAATCACTTGGTCGGCACAATGTTTCCACACATAGGGATCATCCCACAAATAAAACCTAGCATCATGCTTTATCTTATCCTTTTGTGCTTTTGTGAAATGAGAAGAGCACTTACTTGTGACAAGGAAATTCACAATGTTGGCATACCATGGAAGAGAAACACTAAGAGCAAACAATTGCTCGTCGGGAAACTCTTCGTGAAGATGGTTCTTCAATGCTTTGGTCCCAAACTCCTCATTGGGCACCAAACGGCTCAAATGGTCGGCCACTAGATCATTTTCAGCTCCTTTCTTGTCCTTGACCTCCAAATCGAACTCACTCAAAAGTAAGATCCATCGGAGCAACCTAGGCTTTGCTTCTTTCTTCGTCATCAAGTAACGAAGAGCTGCATGGTCAGTAAAAACAATAATCTTTGTACCAAACAAATATGGCCTAAAATTTTCTAATGAAAATACTACCGCTAGCAATTCTTTCTCGGTAGTGGTATAGTTCCTTTGAGCATCATTGAGAGTCATGGATGCATAATAGATGGCATGAGGAATTTTCCCCACCCTTTGACCTAACACCGCACCAACGGTGATAATACTGGCCCAGAGCTCTGATGGGCCAGGAAGAAGGCCCATAGCCCGGTGCCGATTGAGCGGTACCTTTCCCGCGGAGGATGCATGTCCGGACAAGAAATAGGGCAGATGGTGACAAGGGGAGTGGTCCTGCTTCTTATCCCCAGGCAGACAAAGCTCGACTATAAATACTAGTCCCCAAACAGTAAACATGGTATGTGACTTATATCTCTATTTCATATTGAGAGCTTTTCCCGTACGTTTTCCCGTATCGCTACCCCCATCTCATCATCACGCCGGAGCCTCTTCCCCGGGACGCCTCCCGGGGATCGTTTTGCAGGATAGACGCGGGCTTTCCATCAAGGAGGCGCGGATAGCACCTAAGCGGGAACTCGGACGGATTCAGTAGCATCAATTGGCACGCCCAGTGGGACCTTCCACCTTCGCAGGATGGAGTCGCCAAGGAGAGGGCGCGGGCGCCCTAAGAAGAACGCGGCACCTTCCGGGGGTGATTCTCTTCCACCCCCGGGAGACGATGTGACCTTGAGGCAATTGCAGGAGGAGGCTAGACACCAGCGAGAGCTAGGGGTACCGCAAGACGGCCACGTGGAAACCGCCTCCGACGAAGCCTACTCGGAAGGAGAATACCAGGACGGACAGGAAGGGCTTGGGCCCGCCGGGAATGGCACCGCCCGGGACCAGGGACCTGAAGCCCGGGAGGAGGGGCAGCCCTTAGTTAGTACAGAGGAAGCGGCGGCCTTGGAATTCATGAGAGCCAACAAGGAGTTGTACCGCCAATGGGTGCTCTCCACCCGGGAAAGCTTGAGGCGAAGGGAACCAGGAAGGAACCAGGCAGGCTCTCTAGGGGGGCACCAAAGAGAGGTCATTGATCTGGACGGAGCCGTTCAGCCGCCAAGGCTACAGGGGCGTGTAAATTCTTCCACCGTCCCACCTTCTTTCCCTCCGAATTTCGGGGTTGGAGGGGGAGCGGCTACGGGACAACAATCAAATCTGGTTCCACATGCTCCACCCTATTACCCGCATTCCAGTTGGGGGGCGGGACAAATTGGGTATGACCTGCCAGTCATGTCGGCGGAGCCGTTCGGTTATCAGGCCCCTGGAACCCAGGGAAACCCGATCCAGTATTCCGTACCCATGTATGGATCAATGGGGATGAACTACGGTATCCCGGAGAGATACTATCGGGAGGACGATAGGATGCGGGGCTATCAGGTGGCACAGCAGGACCCCAACTCCTTGGAGGCTCGACTGGACAAACTGGTAGGAAGAAACGGAGCTAAACCTACCTCCCCTTGGGTACCTCGAGTGCTCGCGTACCCATGGCCGCCGGGCCTCCGGACCCCGGAGGGAATCCCAACATATAATGGAAAGACAGACCCGGAAGAGTTTGTCAGGACGTACCAGAACTTAATGGTGTCAAGGGATTTCCCGGAGGAATTAAGATGCAAACTGGTGGGCTGTTGCCTGAGAGGAAATTGTCTTTCATGGTTTGACTCTTTGCCTAGAGAAAGTCTCAGAGATTATTACGATTTCTCTAAGGCCTTGCTGTTTAGATACGCCGGATTAAAGAAGGAAGGAAAGCAGTTGACTGAGCTTTTAGCTACCCGGCAGAAGGCTGCGGAAGGGTCAATGGAATACTACCGAAGATACATGGACGACAGCATGAAGGTCGTTGACAGGCAGCAGCAGGAGAAGGCGGTGATTAGCGGGTTTATAAATGGCCTGAGGGATATGGCGCTGTTCCAGAAGTTGATGGAAAACATCCCGGAAACCTTCCATAACTTGCAGATGGCGGTGCAACTGTACTGTGCGGTTAACGATGCCACGCGGAAGAGAAAAGAAGAATCCGGGGGATTCCTCCCGGACAAGATGGAAAGGAGGAAGACGGCAGACCCAAGTAGAAGGGACCCCGCTCCCGCGACGGTAAACCGGGCAAGGGCGGACAGTTTCACCCCGCTCAGCAAATCCCGAACGGAGATTCATGCTATCCACAAGGATTTGTTCCCGGATCCGTTGCCTATCCACGGGACCCCGTCTAGGGAAAATGCGGACAAGTGGTGCGCCTACCACAAGTCTTATGGGCATGCGACAGAGGGGTGTAGGATGCTGAGGAACGAGATAGAAAGACTGATAGAACGAGGACAGCTGAGAGATTGCGTGGCACCGGAGGTAAAGAAGGAGAATCCCCGGGACCAGCCCCAGGAACAGCCTCGGAAAGGTGGAGGCCTAACCCGGGGAGAGGAAACGGAAGAATCCAAGGCAACCCAGGTAACAGGGCCCCGGGGAGGCCTGCTATAGCCGCCGCGCCGGTCGAAGCAGTGGAGCCGGCCCCAATACCCAACAGGATGATCAACGTGATCAGTGGAGAAGTCGGAGAAGCATGCCAGTCAGTCTCCGCTATCCGGGCCCGGACCTGGTATGTTCCCCCGGGGGAGATTCAGGGGAAAAGGTTTCGCCCCGATGAAGCCCTCACTTTCTCTGAAGCGGATGCAGCCCCGCCACAGATGCCCCATTCTGACCCAATGGTGGTAACGGCGGAGATTGAAGGCTTCTTGGTCAAAAGGGTGTTTGTGGACGATGAGAGCAGCGTGGAAATCATGTTCGCTTCTTGTTTCGATCAGTTGGGAATTGGGAGACAGAACCTGAAACCTCCCTTATCTCCCTTGTCAGGGTTCACGGGCAAACCCGAAGTTCCACTAGGTGTTATTCCCCTTGCAGTGTGTATGGTGGATGAGAAAGACCGGAGCAAGAGGATCTCGGTGATATGCAACTTTGCGGTCATTGACGCACCTTCACCGTACAACGTAATCATAGGAAGACCGTGGCTAAGTCAAGCCCGGGCAGCGAGTTGTCCGTATCTGCTGACGATGAAGTTCCCCACTGCGCAAGGTGTGGCGGTCGTGCGGGGTAGTCAAGCAGTCGCAAGAAGTTGCATGATGACGGCGGTGCTGGACGCCAAGAAAGCAGTAGGGGTGGTACACGGAGAAGTTCCCCACCAGGAGTTGGAGGAGATGCAGGTGGCGGACAAAGGGACGATCACGGTGGGAAAAGACCTCCCGGAGGAAGTAAAAGGTGCGCTGAAGGAACTTTTGGCCAAGTATCAGGGAGTATTCTCGTGGAGCCCGGAGGACATGGTGGGGGTGTTACCAGAATTGGGGGTACACAAGCTGAACATAAGCCCTGCAACTAAACCAATCAGGCAGAAGAAAAGGCCTGTAGCCCCGGAAAGAGCGGAATTTATAAAGAATGAAGTAAAGAAGCTGGAGAGAGCCGGGGTGGTCGAGGAAATCATTTACCCAGAATGGATAGCTAACCCGGTCTTAGTAAAGAAGCACGATGGAAGCTGGCGCATGTGTATTGACTTTACGGATTTGAATAAGTGTTGCCCCAAAGACAGCTATCCTCTCCCAAATCTGGACCGGCTGGCAGAGGCTATCATGGGGTATTCGGTGCTGGCCTTCTTCGACGCACATAAAGGGTATCACCAGGTACAGATGGATGAGGCGGACAAGGCAAAAACCTCATTCATCACTGATTTCGGAACCTTTTGCTACAAGAAGATGCCTTTCGGCATGAAGAACGCGGGGGCTACGTATCAGAGAATGGTAGACAAACTCTTCAAGGACCAAGTGGGAAGAAACATGGAGGTGTATGTTGACGACATGGTGGTTAAAAGCAGGGCTTACGGGGCTTTCTTGGATGACTTGGAGGAGATGTTCGAAAAGCTGGAACGGAGCAATCTAAAGCTGAACCCCTCCAAAAGTACCATTGGAGTGGGTGCGGGGAAGTTCTTGGGTTTTATGGTGTCAAGCCGGGGCATCGACGTCAACCCGGAGAAGGTGGAAGCCATAGCTAAGATGACCTCCCCTAGATCGGTGAAAGAAGTACAGCGGTTGACAGGGTCCCTCGCGGCCCTTAGTCGGTTCCTGTCAAAGGGGGCAGACAGGCAGTTGCCTTTCTTCAACATTCTCAGGAGGGCCAAGGCGTTTGAGTGGTCCGGGGAGTGTGAGAAGGCATTCCAAAATCTGAAAGAGCACCTTCAACAGTTGCCAACTTTAAAGAAGCCACTCCCGGGGGAGGAGCTTTTTATGTACATAGCGGCGTCCCGGGAGGCGGTGAGTGCCGTGCTAATCAAAGAAGAGGAGGGAAAGCAGCACCCAATCTATTTTGTTAGCCGGGCACTTCGGGGGGCAGAAACCCGGTATACTGAGTTGGAGCAGTTGGTTCTGGCGCTGGTGCATGCTTCAAGAAGGCTTAAGCCCTACTTCCAGGGCCATCCCATAGTGGTTCTTACCAATTACCCGCTAAGACAAGTCATGTTCAAGCCGGAGGCATCAGGGAGAATGATGAAATGGGCTATAGAGCTGGGTGAGTACGAAATCCGGTATGAGCCAAGGAGGGCTATCAAGGGCCAGGCCCTAGCGGACTTCCTGTTGGAATCAGAAGCAAGGATAAATGAGGAACAGGAGACGCCTAACACTCCGGGGGATACGGCTAAGGCTGAGACAGACCCGGCTTGGAAGCTATATGTGGATGGATCGGCGCACTCCGGGGGCAGTGGAGCAGGAGTATTGTTAGTCAGCCCGGAAGGGAAGGAGTATCCCTATGCAGTCCAATTCACTTTCAGAGCAACCAACAATGAAGCCGAGTATGAAGCTTTGATCGCGGGGTTAAGGTTGGCAAAGGAGATGGGCATCAAAACTCTCACGGCACACAGTGATTCCCAGATTGTGGTGCAACAGGTGAAGGGAGAGTATGAAGCCCGGGAGAGGAGCCTGCAAAAATACCTGGAAGCGGTAAAACCTCTGATAGCCGGGTTTAAAACCTTCGACTTGGTTCAAGTCCCCCGGGAGAAGAACAGCAAGGCAGACGTTTTGAGCAAATTGGCTTCCTCAGAATTGAAACCTGAGCCCGACCAAAAGTTATACTTGGAGGTACTAGGGAAAAGGAGCTACCAGGAGAGTGATCAAGTAATGTTGGTGAACGAGGAAGAATCCTGGATCATGCCCATTCGGGCATACTTAGAAGAAGGAATCATACCGGAGGATAGGGCTCAGGCCCGGAAGCTAAGAGTTAAGGCGCCTAAGTATGTGATCCAGGGAGGGGATCTGTACAAAAGAGGGTACCTCCAGCCTCTGCTAAAGTGTGTAGAAAGGTTAGAAGGCCAGTACCTCATCCGGGAGATGCACGAGGGATCTAATGGGAGCCACCAGGGAGCTCGCACCTTGGCCAAAAAGATCTTAAGGCTGGGGTATTACTGGCCGACGCTGTTCAAGGATGCGGAAGAACATGTACAGAAGTGCTTGGCATGCCAGACATTTGCCCCGCTAATCCATGTTCCTCGGGAAGAATTAGTTGGGGTCACAGGAGCTTGGCCGTTCAGTAGATGGGGAATTGACTTGGTCGGACCATTCCCGACTGCCCCGGGAGGAGCCAAGTACTTGATAGTGGCGATCGATTACTTCAGCAAATGGGTGGAGGCGGAACCGCTCACCAACATACGGGGATTAACTTGTGTCAAGTTTTGCTGGAAGAACATCATCTGTCGATTCGGCATTCCGAAGGTCATAGTCACAGATAATGGGGCGCAATTCGAAAATGATCCTTTCAAATCATGGTGTGTCAAGTATGGTATAGAGCAGAAGTTAACATCGGTGTACCACCCCCAGGCGAACGGGCAAGTAGAGGTCACCAACCGCACCATCATCAAAGGACTAAAAACCCGTTTGGAAGGCGCGCGGGGAAATTGGATCTGGGAGCTACCCAGTGTTCTTTGGGCCCATAGGACTACAGAAAGCTCAGCTACCGGGGAATCCCCGTATGGCTTGGTGTACGGGTCAGAGGCAGTAATACCCGCAGAGATTGGGATCCCAAGTCCTCGAACTCGATCAACACCAGCGCCCGGAAGAAGAAAACGATGGACGACGCCTTGACTTGGATCTCCTGGAAGAGAAGCGAGAGAATGCGGCACTTCAGGAAGCCAAGGTGAAGGAGCGAGTAAAGAGGTATCATGACAGAAGGGTGCGGAAAGAAGTCTTCGCCCCAAAAGACTGGGTAATGAGGAGAAACGATAAGAGCCGCCAAGCCCCGGAGGGCAAACTTGCGCCCAACTGGGAAGGGCCATACAAGATCAAGGAAGTACACCCGGGAGGGAGCCATGTGCTGGAGGACAAGCAGGGAAAGGAGATCCCCAGAAGGTGGAACGTAGCTAACCTGAGAAGGTTTTACGGAAAGTAGAGCACCCCGCATCGCACCACAGCTACTAAGGCATGGATATGCCCCTCCCGGAAGCGTGAACACGCTCAGCATGAATATGCTAGGCATGAATATGCCAGGTATGGATATACCCCTCCCGGAAGCATGAATATGCCCGGAGAGAGAACCCGACGTTTGGCCTCGTTCCGGGTTTAGAGAAGAAAATTTGCAAAAAGGGACCCATGGGTAGCTCCCATTCGGGTGCCCCGCTAGAGTGGACCCGGAGCTCGAATGAAGCCCGGGGACCAAAGAATGTAATATTACAAGGAAGAGTTAATGAAAAGGGTTTTTTCAAAAAGCAAGTCTATTCAATCTTTAAATTACAAAATCGCATGAACATGCGTCCATATTGCAAAGGAACAATTACATAGCATTTTATAAATCGCATGAATATGCGGTTATGTTGCAAAGGAACGATTACATATATAATTCTATCTACGCATCCTTAAACCCACTTAGGGCCTGACCCGGAAGCACCCTCTGGGTTACCCGGGCGAAAACCTCCACCAAAAAATTGAGAAGACAAGATGTCTTCAGCAAACCGAGCATCCGGGGCCTGATTCCATGCTAATTCCTCCTCCAGTTGCTCGGCGTCTTCTTCATTCAGATCAGGGATAGGAACCACTACGGACCCTTCCGGAAGCGGTTCCGCCAGGCGCATTCTTCTTACGCCAGCAGAAGTGACGAACTGGTACTTAGGGAACAAGTTCGCAGCGCCCTTGTCCTTTTCCTCCCGGCTAATACGAGTACCCTCGGCGGTCTTCACTCCTTTGGTGGTAACCCCGGAAGCAGCAATCTCCCGGATGTGCCTTATCCGGCGTGCTACCTCTTCCGGGTCGATGGACACAGTCATGTCTTCATACCTCTCATACGCAATATCCACCTCTACCCGGGCAGGGACCCGGCGGAGGCTGGAGGGATAAGGCTCGGCCTCCCCGTCAGTTATCTTGGTATACCACTCCACGGCGTCTAGATAGGCCCTGTGATTAGGAGCACCTTCACCAAACTTCCCCGGGTTGGCCTCCATACGCTCAATGGTCCTACGAACCCCGGCGGGAACATCGGTAAGAGGAGAAACACCGACTAATTCATTCTTGAGTCCCAACAGATGGTAGGACAGCCGGACGGTCATCAGCGCTTCTTGGAGAACCTTGTTCCTATGAGTAAGGGATCGATTCTCCTTCTCAAAATCGCAGATAACCTTATTCTGTGCGGTGCGGGTCTCCAGGCTCCTGAGCTTTTCTTGCGCCCGCTCTAGTTCGCCCCATACCATACCTAGTTCCTTGGTGGTGCGACTCTGAGAATCATCATGAAGGGCTTGCAACTCAGCGATGGTTTGGTGGGAGTTCAGGGCTTCCCGCATGTGATCCGACGCAAGGTCGAAACATTGATTTAACGATCCAAATTTAGCCTCGACCGACTTGAGAAAAGACACCAACACCCGGATCGTTCCGAATTCTTGAAGGAAGCAATCCAGCCCCGCCTCTGCTAATGCCCGGTTGGCCTGGTTGCCTCCAAACCTCCAGTGGGCTAGCTTCCTCTGAAGGAAAGAACACTGGAGGCATCCAGCGCGGGGAAGAGAGAAGTAAATACCGGAAGAGCTACTAGGATGAGGGAAAACGTAAGGCAGGGACCCGCGCGGGAGTTTCTCCTCGAGGGGGCGCTCAGACTACAAAAGATAGTAATCTCATTAAATTAAAAGGTAGAACTTATATTAATCAAAAGGGGCACAAGGCCAAGTTCTACATGAGCCTCCCGGGGAGGAAGATTACAAAAGACTTGAAAACTAAAAAAAAAATATATATATAAACTAGAGTCTAGGGGAATACATTATCCTCGGGAGGATTTTCTTTTCCCGGGGTAGCATGAGCCCTCCTCCACCTCCTCTCCAGTTCAGCTACGTCCGCATCAGACCAGCTGGGGCCGCAGTAAGCAGGGGCATCCACTCTTGACTCGTCCTCCGGGCGCTCAGGAAATCCCACCTTCCGGATAGACTTCCGGGACTGGTAGAGCAAGTCGTCCTGCCCCCTTGGAAGCCCCACAGTGTACTCACCCGTTCCCCCCTCAACAGCCTGATATCCATAGTTGTCAGGGATAGCGCAGTACTCCTGATAACTCTCGGCCCAGTGAGGTGTTTCCGGGACTACCCCATAAGCGTTGAAGCTTTCTGGACCAGGATCAGGGTAAGAGGCCTCGCAGATCTCCTTGAGCTTGATCTTCTTAATATCCGAGGCTGAGGGGGCCCGGGAGGACATCTTCAGTGACTCCCACAGCCGGGGCACCAGGCCCTCTAGGTTCGCCTCTTGGAGGGATCTCCAGCGGTGGTTCAGCAGGTCGCTCGCCTTGGGACGATAGTATGAGGCTTGGGCTTCGAGGCGAGCAGGTCCCGGAAGCCAGCTCCGTAGGCTGCGGTACATCTCGTGGCAAGCATCCTCGCTAGCCGCAGCAGCAATCCCCTCAAGCCTTTCGTCAAAGTCGGCGGAATGAAGGACTTTTTGGACTATGGCATTCAGAGCGTCCAGCTGCGCGTCCTTTTTCTCCTTCTTGAGGGAGGTGTATTTCTTCTCCACCTCGGCCAACTTTTTCTCCTTTTCCGCCAGCTTTTTCTCCTTCTCAGCTAACTTCTTCTGAGAAGCCTTCAGCTGGGCTTCCAGGTCGTCTCGCCCGGCCAACTTCTCCCGGGCATCGCGGAGCTCTCTCTCCTTCTTAGCAAATAGACCCGCGCTGTACTTAGAGTATGTTCGGTTGAGCGCGTCGGCCAGCTGAGAGTCCGCCAGGAGTGCGTCGGCGAACGTGGTGGTCTGTAAAATAAAACAAAAGTAAGGTCACCCGGAAGAATAGAAACAAGATGAAAGTAAGTAATAAGAAGCAAGGTTAACATACCTCTTCCCTCTCAGGGATAGCTTGAGAATTATCCCGTAAGGGAGAATTGGCGGGGGGAGGAGGAGGGGGAGGCGGGGCCGCACTTTCTACCCTTTGACGGGAATGCGGAGGAGTCTCCTTGTTATCGGTTAGCGGCCGCTTAGGGCGAGAACTAGCCCCGCCGCTGTAAGTAGGATGCCGGATGAAAGATTTTCTCCCCGGGGTAGGGGAGGACCCCGGGGCCATTTGCTGGGAAGGCGGTCGCTGCTGGCGAACCTTCTGAGGAATGAATCCGGGGTTTTCGGTAGCGTCCGGACCAGGTGGAGGAACCACTGGCTGCTCGGGCGTAAGGGCCATCCCCGGATGGAGATCTTCCTGGCGACTGCTATCCCCGGAAGGCATCTCGTCAAAGGGAGTAGCGTCCGCGTACAAAGTGGGTTGAACTGATATCAGGAAAAAAGAAAATTAGAGTTAGATGCATGTATATAAACGAAACAAAACAAAATATATAAGCCCTAATAGGCACCTCCATCCGGCCACACCGCGGCTATGCGCGGGAGTGTGAAGAGCTCAGCGGGATAAATCCCGCGAGGCCAATAATAGCCCGAGTTCCCGGTCTTGAAGAAGTCCTCGGTACTTAGAGGGGAAAGACTAAGGAGACTGTGGTCACTAATAACAATATCGGGGAGATTGGTGAGGGGTTTTCTGTCCTCAGGAACGAGAGAGTCGTTCCATGGGGGCATAGGATATACCCGGGCATCGCACATAAAGAAACCCTTTGCAAGGTATCCTTTGGCGGATCTGGGCTTGTTCAGGATAAAGTCCTTCATCCCGGAGCGAATGGTAAAGGAAAAAACGCCGGGGAAGGATGCGTGCGCCTTCCGCAAGGCATAGAAGGAACGAAAAAGTAAAAGGGAAGGGGGAACATGGCACCTGGCGCAATTAAGCAGGAATGCCAGGATTAAAACAACCCCGTTAGGGTGCAGTTGGGCTGGGGCCATCGAATAAAAATGGAAAACCTCAAGGAAAAGAGGGGGAAAGGGCAGGCTAAGCCCGTATTGAAAATGAATCCGCGGGATACACGAAACCTCCCGCTCAGAGACTCCCGGGGGAAGTTTAGAAAGTGAGGCGTTTAGAGGAAGGGGAATAAAGGAGCGCTTAGCCAAGTCTAAAACATCCTTATCTAGAGAAGGAGAATCCTCGGGGGTGTCATGGAATTTAAGGCCCACAGGACGCACCCCATGAGTAGGTCCCCGGGGAATGTCACCACCAAGTCCTTCACCCAATACCCCCTCATTCTGATCCTCTCAGGGATGATTGGGCCGCCCGGCTGGACGCGCGCCTGCTCCATCCGGGTTCAATGTACCCGGGTTGTTTAGTTCCCGGGAGACATTGAAATCCTCGGAAGAGGCGCTTGGGGAGGAAGGGGAGGAAATCGTGTTATCAGCAGCCCGAGAGCGGGATTCAAATCGATCTCGGACTCCCTCGGTGTCTGAGGAATAGTTGGAGGAAAGCGGGGAATCCATGAAGAAGAAAGGGAAGGAGAGCTTACTTGGTTGAAAAAAAACGGAGGGCGGAGCGTCTGGAGAAAATCTGAAGAAGGTAACCTTGCGAAAGAAGAGGTCGGACCCTTTATATAGAAAGATGAGGGGGAACCGCCACCTCAAAAGAAGGAAAAGCAATGATGACACAGCAAACGAGGCATTGATTAGTGCAGAATAGGGAAGGATGGCGCCGCCAAAAGTTAATAGACACGGTTGGGTCCCACAGAGAAAATAGTAATAGGGGAATCTTAGAAGACCGGTCCCCCGCGTCATAGAACCCCGGGTGACTGGTCTGGGGGGCTAGTGATAATACTGGCCCAGAGCTCTGATGGGCCAGGAAGAAGGCCCATAGCCCGGTGCCGATTGAGCGGTACCTTTCCCGCGGAGGATGCATGTCCGGACAAGAAATAGGGCAGATGGTGACAAGGGGAGTGGTCCTGCTTCTTATCCCCAGGCAGACAAAGCTCGACTATAAATACTAGTCCCCAAACAGTAAACATGGTATGTGACTTATATCTCTATTTCATATTGAGAGCTTTTCCCGTATCGCTACTCCCATCTCATCATCACGCCGGAGCCTCTTCCCCGGGACGCCTCCCGGGGATCGTTTTGCAGGATAGACGCGGGCTTTCCAGCAAGGAGGCGCGGATAGCACCTAAGCGGGAACTCGGACGGATTCAGTAGCATCAAACGGCGTAGTCACTTGCATCACACATGATCTCAAATGGAAGGGACTAATTTGGAGGTTGTATAATAGGGGCCGACACTAGCATAGATTTCAAACAATCAAATGCCCTCTTACAACCTTCGTCTACCACAAATTCCACATCCTTTTGTAACAATTTACATAAAGGGGAAGAAATTTTCGAGAAATCTTTTATATAACGGCGGTAGAAACCCGCGTGGCCAAGAAAAGATCTCACATCACGCACACAAGTAGGGTAAGGAAGAGATTGTATGGTATCAATTTTTGCTTTATCTACTTCAATACCCTTAGATGACACTTCATGACCTAACACAATGCCCTTTTCAACCATAAAATGACATTTTTCAGAATTAAGCACAAGATTCTTATCAATGCAAGTTTTTAGGACCAATGACAAGTGGAGTAAGCAATTGTCAAAAGAGTTTCCATGAACAGTGAAGTCATCCATAAAAACCTTTACAAAATTTTCAAGATATTCTGAAAAAATGCTAACCATACACCTTTGGAATGTGGCCGGTGCATTGCAAAGGCCAAAAGGCATGCGTCGATATGCAAATGTGCCAAAGGGACATGTGAAAGTGGTCTTCTCTTGATCCTCTGGTGCAATGACAACCTGAAAGTACCCTGAGTAGCCATCAAGAAAACAATAGAAAGAGTGGCCTGCGAGCCGGTTAAGCATTTGATCAATAAATGGCAAAGGGAAATGGTCTTTCCTCGTTACCGCATTTAGCCTTCGGTAATAAATGCAAACACGCCATCCATTTTGAATACAAGTGGGGATCAACTCGCCATGGCTATTCTCCACCACGGTCACTCCGGTCTTATTTGGTACCACTTGCGTTGGGCTTACCCATTTACTATCGGAGATTGGATAGATCATTCCCGCATCCAACAATTTAAGCACCTCGGCTTTTACTACCTCCATCATAGGAGGGTTCAATCGCCTTTGAGGTTGTCGGATGGGTTTAGCATCATCATCCAATAGAATACGGTGCATGCAAGTACTTGGACTCATACCTTTGATCTCGGCAATAGTCCATCCAATGGCCTCCTTATGATCTTGTAGCACTTTCATCAACCTTTCCTCTTGTTCCTTGGTGAGTTTGTTTGAGATGATTACCGGTAATTTTTCACCATCACCAAGGAATGCATATTTTAGATTCTCGGGTAGTGGTTTCAATTCCACCACCGGAGGTTTATTGAGAGATGGTAGGTTGCCCGAGCTTTTCAATACCTCGAGGTCTAAAAGTGGTGCATCAAGAGAAAGTTCCTCGAAAGTATCTAGTTCAAAAATGCTTTCTTTCAAGTTAGCACTCAAAGCATATGTATGAACATTACTTGTGTGTAAACTATTGGCTAAAGCATTTAACAAAGGATCATCACCATCATTTTCATAAACTTTTTGCACAAAAGATTCAATCACATCAATAGCATTGCAAGAAGTTTCATCATCATCGTATTTCATTGCACCATAAATGTTGAACTCTATTTTATCCTCATCAAATTCCATGGTAAGCCTACCACTATGCACATCGATTACAGTTCTTGATGTTTTCAAAAAGGGACGCCCTAACAAGACAGGGGTAGCAAATTTATCATGTTCCATGTCAAGAACGTAAAAATCGGCCGGGAACACCAACTTGTCGACTTTCACCAAGACATCTTCAACAATACCCTTAGGGTATGCATTAGATCGGTCGGCAAGTTGGATCACTACACCGGTTTTATGCAAAGTGCCAAGATTTAATGATTCATACAATGTGTATGGGATGACATTTATGGATGCACCTAAATCTAGCATGGCTCTAGGAAAATAAGTGTTCCCTAAAATGCAAGGAATTGTAAACATGCCAGGATCACCACACTTAGTAGGCATTTTGTCTTGAAACAAAGCCGACACATGTTCATTGACTCTTTCATTTTTAACATGCTTAGACCTTTGTTAACGATGGTTCACACATAATTCTTTCAAGAACTTAGAATATCTAGGAACTTGATCAATAGTATCGAGCAAAGGAATGTTTACCTCACACTTTCGAAGAACTTCGAAAGCTTCCTTGTCCATCTCCCTTTTGCGAGTATTCTTCAAAGCCTCGGGAAATGGTGCTTCCACGTCAAAGGTAGTGTCTACCCTAGTTTTCTTGTGAAGAGGTGAGAATGGAGGTGACATTGGTTCAACATGAGTGGTTGTGTCTACATGTTCCTCATCAATTAGTTCTTTCTCCTTCTCAACCTCGGCATCACCTTTTTCTTTGGCTAGCTCCTCAAGAATTACTTCTTCGTCGGCCAAGGTTACCTCAACTTCGTCATTGGTCAAGCTCTTCTTCACAAGGCCTCTCTTGGGTGCCTTTTTCACAACCACTTCGGGTTCAACCGCTTGTTTACCACTCCTCAAGGTCATGGCACTCGCATGAGGCCTTGGATTTAACTCCGGTTGTGCGGGTAGTTTCCCGGAGTTTTGTGCTTCCAATTTCCCCAAAACAGTGGCCATTTGACTCATTTGCACCTCAATGCTTTTGAATCGAGCGTCTTGTGGGAATTGGCCCGAGCTTTCACCTTGATCACGAGATTTATCTTCCAACCTCGGGTAAGCATTTTGAGGGGAACGATTATTGAAACGGCCTTGTCCTTGGTTTCTTTGGTATTGTTGGGGTTGAGGGTGATATTGAGGGTTTTGATGATCTTGGTACCCTTGGTTTTGGTAACCTTGGTACCCTTGATTTTGGTTGCTTTGGTCTCCTTGGTAGCCTTGGTCATTTTGCCCCCTCGACCTATCAAAAGATTGACCACTTTGACCTTGGTAACCCCCTCGGTAGCCACCTTGTTGGCCTTGTTGTCCCGTTGGTTCATCTCTCCACCGAAAGTTGGGGTGATCTCTAGTTCCGGGGTTGTAGTGTTGAGCAAAAGGATCATACTTCCTTTGGTTACCCCTATCACCACCTTGGCCTTGTCCACCTTGAAAACCCCTACCACCTTGGTAAACTCGTCCTCCTTGAAATCCTTGGCCACCTCTAAAACCTTGGTTTCCACCATAGACCCCCATGGCATTGACTTCTTCGTTATAATCCTCGTTTGCTTGAGGACAAGATTCGGTGAGATGGTTCGAAGCACAAATCCCACACGTCATAACTTGCTGCCTTGTTTGATTCCCCGAGTTCCCTCCGGAGCTATTTCCCATCATGAAACCTTTCATCAATGCCGTAAGTTCCTTGATATCTTAACGAGTTCCATCATTGTTCCCACCGGAGTTACCCACTCGTAGTCTCCGGTCCCTCTTTGGTTTGCATCCTTCGGCTAGTTGCTCAAATAGCATCATGGCATCGGAAGAGCCAAGGTTAGGAATGAAGCCATAGCAAGATCGATTTATCAACTCGGTTTCCCTATCATTCAAACCATTGTAATAGAAACACACCAATTGAGGTTCGGTGAAGCTATGGTACGGGCAACTTGAGAGGAGAGTTTGGAATCTTTCCCAATACTCATACAACGTCTCATCATCGTCTTGAGTGATGTTGCTAATGGCTTGTATCAAGACCGAGGATTTAGAGGGAGGAAAGTACTTGTCAAGGAACTTTTTCTTCAATTGTGGCCATGTAGTGATTGACGATGAAGGCAAACGGCTTAACCATTTGGCGGCCTTGTCCTTCACGGTAAAAGTGAATGTTTTCAACTTAAACTCATCCACACTCATCTCGGAAGGTTTCAAACTACTACAAACTCGGTGAAAAGCCTCAAAGAAGTCATTGGGATCATCCACTTCTCTACCATGGAAAGTTGGAAGCAAATTTATCACTCCCGTCTTGATTTCATATTGAGAGTCCGGGTAAACAATGCTTGATTGTTGTTGCTCATAGTTGGGGGACATGTACTCTCTCATAAAAATGTTGGTAGGAGAAGTGTTAGGGTTTTGGAAAGGGTTGTAGAATTGGTTTCGGGGGTGGTTTTGCCCGATCCCCTCTTCTTGGTCCTCCTCCGCCATGGTGGAAGGTGGTACTTCACTATCAAGGGAAAATGGATTGGCGGCTAGTGTCTCTTGCACTTGTCGCTTGAGTTGACGAAGACTCCTAACTAATTCGGAATCGTATTGCAAAGGATCTTGGTTCGAGGTTCTTGTATGAACCATGCACCAAGAGCTAGAGCAATAGGGTTCCAAATCAAAAATAAGATAAAAAGAAAGATAGGGTGTTAATACAACTACAATAAACACATAGAAATACGCCTCTTCCCCGGCAGCGGCGCCAAAATTTGGGAGGTCGTCGCCGTACCTCTGAAATATACATTTAGATACACTTACTACCTCTACACACAATTAAGTATATAATGGCAAGTAAGGTTCGTTTCCACAGAGAAGAAGTTATTTCTATGTATATCTTGTAGCATGCATATACATATTCATATATAAAAGCAATGTAAACAAAGGGGGGGGGGGGGGGGGGGGGGGGTTGAGTTGAGTTTTGTTTAAAACACTACTAAGTCAAACGATTAGAACTTTAAAGTTACAACTACTTTACCATATGATTATTCTAACTAAAGATTTAACTAAGAGAATGAGAGACTTGGGTACATGAGATTAGCATCCTCTTGTTATGGATTTTTCCTCAAAATTTATTATGTTACTGTGAGAATGGTGATTGTTTGTAATGGGAAATCATCTCTATTCTAGTTGTGAATCATGAAAGCATCTTCACAACTCTTATTGGCAACATATCTATATGATAGCAAATAGATAAATTGATCAATGTTAATTCAAATTAGATGTTTTCCCACCTTACCCATGTAATGTGATAACACAATTGACATGAATATAATGCTAATGGATGATCTCAAGAACAAATATAATTGATAACAACATATATTTGATTCCTAATTCACTACCTTTACATAGAAGAAATGATAGCATTTCAACCATGGAAAAGCAATGTCTAACACATATCCAACACATATCTATAACTAGGAAATCATTCCTAACCATTTCCAGCATCAAATACACATAAAATTCATGATCATTCAATGACAAATCATCCATTCCTAAGCTTCATAAACCATGTTCTCAAACCATAACAAGAGCTCCAATCTCATATACCCAAGATGTGTTTTAGCCTACAATCATACTTATATAATCACAATCATAATCCATACAATAAACCATGATAAATTCAAAGATCAAATGGAAAGGAAATGAAAAAACTGAGTTTTTGCTCTGTAAAATCGATCCTCTAACAGATGAGGATGATTTTCTTTTTATACTCCAAAAATAACAAAAAAATAAAATAAAACAAAATGCCACTTGCAACATCTTCGCGGGCCGCGAGAAATCCTTCGCGGACCGCGAGCCTGGTTCTCGCGGCTCGCGACCGAGGATTCGCGGCCCGCGCGTCTGCGGCTTCCGCAGTCCGCGACCGAGGTTTCGCGGACCGCGCGTCTGCGGCTTCCGCGGTCCTCGTAAAACAGCAACACACACCCTCGCGGCTTGCGACCGAGGTTTCGCAGCCCGCAAGAGTGTGCCTTCACGCCACTTCTACGACCGGTTCATCAATGTATCTAACTTCTTCAGGACGGTCATAGAAGGTCTTCAAATCATCCAAATCCATCGCAAGTGCAATTCAAGGTTGAAATGCACGTCTTCAATTTCAAACCATTATGAATGATTCGGTCTAAAAGTCTAATATAAAAGTACAAAATACTATCTAAAACAACTCTCAAATGCTACAAAATAAGAGTATATCTAGGACCTATCACCAAGAAGTGTGCATTCTCATATTAACTTTTAAGTCATGAACTATAATTAGGGTATTTATGAGCTTCGACATGCCACATTACAAGGTAGCTGATTCGTGTTTAATTCTGCGAAGTTCTTCGGTATAGCTACAACAGTTTTTTCTCCAAAACAGTACTGAATCTAGAAACATACTTTGAACTCATCTGATCTTACAAATTTCATTATAATACACTAATATTTTGCTGTTCCTTTGACACAATAAATTAGTTCCGCAATCTAGTTACATTTAACTCGAAACAATCAACATCTATTCATGTTACTATCAAAAACATAATTCGTCCCGAACCAAGAAGGCATCTGGTGGGCCTTATCATCTAGCAGGGAAAGATGCTGGCATGAATCCCTAATGCTCAACATTCTTCACTCTATGTTGGATATATAGCTCTACTAGCTTTGTTTAAAAGTACTTTAATATTTGGCTAAATAACTTCTGGCTGATAATTCAGCCTTAGCTCTGTACAGAAGCACTCTAACTACTTGAGTAACTTTCTGCTAATGATCTTGCAGACTCTTGTCGAGATTACCAGCCAAGGAATTATTCCGACCTAAAGCGCAACACGCAAATGATCAGAAACCCTTGTGTTTGAATTGGACATATATATAGCAGAAAAAATTACCACAACGTTGTCTTTCACTGAAACTCCAGCTTTCCATGACAAAATTTTACCTGTAACATATTATTAAAATCTTCTGCATTAACAAACTAATCAATAAAGCCGAAAATTAGGTATTTGAACACAGCACAAATGAAGAATTACCAAAAGGTTGCATTAGCGTATGAGACATGGCTGCCACAGGGTAGCGCCAAAACCAGAAAAGCAGCAAAATGTAAGTCAGAACCTACCAATAATTAAGCAATAGATTAAAAAACCAGATGAGCAATCATTCATATTGTCTGACAAAGTTATCTCAAAACCTACCTTCACAATCATCAAGAATAACTTTGAAGAATCGTATGATGATTTTAACTCCTTTCCCTTGGCTTCTTGTACTGCAAATCAAAACACATTAGAAGCTTCAAAAGAGTACAATATCAAAGTACATTTCTCGATCATCAAATAAATTGCGAAATAGTTCAAAAGAAGTACATAATCCAATCCTGCACACAAGAACATCTATCATACATCATCCATGATGCATGAATCAGTAGTTCAAAAAGAAAGAATTCAAAAGTACGCTGTAAGGAAAATCATTACTCTTTGCCAGCTCTTTCTCTTTAGCAGCTGCCGATCTCTGGAGTTTCGCGGCTTGTGCAAATGTTGATGGTCTGAAAACACATGAAATGATAAGTTTTTATCAAATTTGGTGAGGATCAACAACAGAAACACACCTAAGAACACTATCAATCTACTTTTGCAGACTATTGAATGAAGCGAAATGAAAAACCGAACTAATAAGAAATCCCAAGTAATCCATGCTTTTCATCAATGTTGAGTTAAAAATTAGCAACATATCAAAAAATGTTAAGCATAGAACTTACTGTGAATATGTGCTAGCTTCTCTACATAGCCTTTTTATCTCAGCTCGTAATTGAACTTCTTCAGGTGTCCTTGTTTCTTTCTGCATATACACGAATATTAAAACTATAATGTTTTGAAACAGAATTGAAATGAAGAGGAAATTTAAGCTTTAGTAAGAACATGGACAATGGAAATAAAACCACCAAAGAATATATATATTTCACTATCACAGTCACCTTTCTCTTTATGTCGATATATCTTGACAGGAACTGGAAAACTCCGATAGTGATAAAAATCAGCAGAGCTGCAGGTGAATTCCTATGTTCTTCCCAGCCTTGAGCCATTTTTACTATTTTACTGTTTGTTTGTATAATGTTCTTTCACAATCAGCTTGGTGAATTCTTCAAAACCAATTCCTACATATAAACAACAATCACATAACAAACTAGCAGACAAAACACAGTGAAAGAAACAAGTATCTAGGATAACATTCATCTCCATTAATTTACTGTCATTTTACTAACTAATTAATATGAATTATGCTTCTCCGATCACAACGAAAGAGACAAAAGCCAAGATCAACGCAGGATCAAAAATCTTAAAACAATTAGATTGCGTGTAAGTAAAAAAAACACATTCACATACGTATCAGAAGATCAAATTCATAATTTTACCAGGCATCTGAAAATTCTGGGTTTGGAAACTCACCTCTGAATCCACGCATGGCTCAAAAACATTGTTTTGATGTTAACGTCCGACATATATGTTCGACCTAGCGTAGCTTTCGATGAGATATATACCGTTCATGCCATCAATTGATTTATGATCGAGCATCGCCACCTATATATTCTATGTATTGAATCTTTTGTTTCACTTTCAGATTTTTCAATAATTATTATTATTATTAGATTAATTTAGAAATTGTAGTAAATCTACACTATAATTAAGGAAGACTAGAATGTTATTCGGGCCTTCTTCTTCATCACAATCACAAGATATGAAAAAATAAGCCATGATACACTAGTGGAGAGCATGACATGCAAGGCACCTGTTTAAGGCGGTTCCTTATTTTTTTGAAGAACCGCCTTAAAAGTGAGGGTCTTACGAATTCGTAACCCTTTTCGTATGGTATGAAATGGCGCCTGACCAGAGAAGGCGGTTCGTGTCCATTTTTAAGGCGGTTATATAAAAAGTGCCGTAAAGCTCATCCTCTTACGAACTCTTAAGGATCTTCTGGGTGACTTACGAACCCTTAAAGAGAATTCTGGTGACTTACGAACTCTTAAAAATATTTAGGGTGACTTACGAACTCTTAAGAGAATTCTGGTGACTTACGAATTCTTAAGAGGGTTTTGTTGATTATTTTCACCTTCAACCCAATAAAACCCTAAACCCACTAACTTCTAAATTCTAAACCCACTAGAACTCTTACCCACACTAAATTGAGTTTGACTGATCAAAATTTATTTCTTTTTTGATTTTATATGAACACTCATTAAATTAAGTTTAACTAACCAAATATTACACATTACTTGATTTTCTACCAACACTACCTAAACTTAGTTGACGTTCTATGAATACTAATTTAGTTGGGTTTAACTAACCGTAGGTCAACCACCACTTAACTCTCTAAAAACAATAATCAATCTTTACTAATATGTAGTCTGAATTTTTATGAACACTAACTATAATGAGTTTAACAAAACAAAGGTTAGACCTTGATTGGCTTTCTATATTCACTAGAAACTAAACTAAATATAAGACACGAAAGTTAAGTCTTACTCAACTTTTTTTATACACTAACTAAATTGATTTGAACAAGTCTAAGGTCAAACTTTAATTGACCTTGTAATAACAACTATATTGATTCAAAGTTGGCACTTATAAATATTAACCGAGTCAAGTTGAACTAAAGATTACTCATACTTTATTTGACTTTTCTAGAAATACTTAAAACTAAATCGATTTAGTTAGCTCTTACTTGAATTTGTACAAGCACTAAATGAATTGAGTTGAACTGATCAAAGTTCAAATCTTAACTCACATTCTATAAACACCAAAGTATATTAATTGGAGTCGACTCTAGTTTCCATGTGAGGTCGACGCTTAATTCTATAAACACCATAGTCGAGTTAGATGAGAATGCTTAATTCATTGAGTAAAATCGAAGTGTATACATTCAAGCCGACATAGATCGTATTGTGAGAGGGATTGACAGCACAAATTAAATACTAAAATTAAAATTTTCTTTAGATCCTACTTAACTTTGTTTAAACAATTGAATTTATTTGAACTAATCAAATGTTGAACCTTAATTGAAATTCTATAAACACCAACTATATTGGATCAAAGTCAACTCTTACCTATCTTTTTATAAGTAAATTGGATCAAAGTCGACTTTCTAGAAACACTAATAACTAAATTGTTTTAGTTAGCTCTTGACTTCTCACACACTTACAAACTAATTTGAAATGAACTAATCAAAGACCAAATGTTACTTTGACTTTCTAAACATACAAATAATTATAATAATTAAAATTAAAATACATGTTACTATAAGATTAATTATTAAATAAAAATATAATTCATATTCTGTAGTTTTCAGTTATTGTTATATTCTAAAAAATATCTTAGTCAGCAATTAAATTATCTTAGTCAACCATACAAACAAAATATCTCCGCATCATCTCCTTTAGTCCTCACACACACATCTCCGTCTAGATAATCTGCAGCCTCGGCGATTTACCCCTTAACTGCAGATCTTCCTCTTGAACTCTCGCCTGCTCGCCTGCCTGCTCGCCGCCTGCCCGCCCGCTTGCCTGCTTGCCCAGCTACTTGTCGGTGCTAATCCGAAACCCAGATGCAGATAGTAAGTTTTCCTGGTGTTTATTTTTTTTAGAATTTTTGATGATCTACTTTATTTGTTGATTTTGGATGATTCTGCTCTTCAAGTTGTCCCTCGCAGCATTTCCGGCGAGTTCCAGAACCTGAAACACAAAAAACCCCCAATATGAAGCTTTAACAGAGATTGAATTGGAACTAGATTATACATAGGTGACGGGTACTCTTGGTGTTCTTCGCCTTGCCTCTGTCGTTGTAGTTGGTCTTTGCAGCTGCGGTGGGTTTGGCAGCTCAAGTGACAATTGTGATTGTATTCTTATTTGTTTGTGTTCTTATTTGTACTTGCTCAAGTGATCAATATAATGGTTTCCAAATCATTGTTTCAGTGTGTTTTTTCTGCCTCTTTTATGTTAGATTTTGGATTCCTTAATATGTAGGACAATAGGAGTATGAACTTCCAATGGATTTGCTTTTGATTAAGCCAGAGCGCAGCTCCCTGATTCAATCAGGGAGCTATTTTTTTTCCCACTTGCGATTGTACATACGAACTCGTAAGTACTTTCGTGTGGGGAAATTTTCTTGTACTTCCGAAACCAGTTACGAAGTCTTAAAAAGGGATGATCATTTTACGATTTCTTAAGACATGTAAGAAATTAGTTACGAATTCGTAAGTCCTTTATATTTTACGGCGGTTCATGAACCGCCTTAAAATAATTTTTGATTTACGGCACAACCAGAGAAGGCAGATCTGAACCGCCTTCTCTGGTTCGCTAGAACCGCCTTAAATCATCGTCTCCTCCACTAGTGATAGGATTTTCCTATATATAGTTGTAATTTTTTACAGTCTCGTTAGTCAACGTGGTAAGATTAATATGGTCAAGGCCGGCCCTGGTGCAGTGCGGGCCGTGCGCCCGCACAGGGCCCAAAAATTTTAGGGGTCCGAAATTTAAAAAAACATGTATATAGGTGTATTTATTAAAAATATTTTTAATTAGAGAAAGTCTTGGGTGAGACCTGTCCTTGTGGAGACCAAGAGCAGGGGAATGAGCATTTACTGTTTCTGCTTGATCTTTTAGTCAGTTTGTTTGATCTTTCAATCAATGTCCTTGAGTATTTTTGTTTTGCCTTTATTTTTCAGTTAATTTGATCTCTCGTTCAATTTACTTGATCTTTCGGTCAATTATCTTGATCATTTCCTTGGTCAATTTCACCAACGACAAATTCAATCAAGGAAATCGGCGGGTTTAAAGCTCACCAACGACAAATTCAATCAATAGCAGTCTCATATAATCTTTGGTCTCATTTGAGACAGGTCTCAAATGAGAATTTGCCTTTTAAGTATGTAGTTGATTTTGTGTTTTTCTAAAGGGTCTATTTAAATTTGGACTTTTTTAGTTTTCTGAAAGGCCCAGTATATACTATTATTTATTAATTATTCAGGGTATTTTACGTATTTTTTAATATAGAGGGCCCAAAATCGAATTTTTGCACAGGCCCTCAAAATACATTGGACCGGCCCTGAATATGGTAAGACTTTTGGCTAATTTCTTTTAATCTATGCAAACTTATCTGAAAACATTTGGTTAAAATAAATTACTACTGTTTTTATTTTATTTTTTTGAAGCAAAATTACTATTGTTAGTATTTAACAAATAACTTAAGATGTATGAGTATTGTTTCTAAAATATTTACATAAAATCAATACACATTGAGTCCATCCACGATTAAAAGGTAAAAGAATCCCTGATAATTAAGTTTATTGTAGCAGATGATCATGAGAAATGAACCACTTTACTAAGACATCGTCTCTGTCCTTAATCCAATTATAAGGATAAATGTTCATCTTCTAACTTTTAAATTCAAGATTGATAATTTAATATTAATTAACTAAACATTATTATTTAATGAGATAAATTGAAACAGAACATTTATCCTTCACTGATTCATATCAGCTGCATGATTATTTTCCATGTCCATACAATTATAATCGGAAAGACTAACTTTACATATAGAAGGAATAAATCAGTATACAAATCCACAAGTAAATTCGGAACATTATTGTTGGAGATGAATTTTAGTTTACTGCACTGAAAGATCCCGCAAAACGTGTGCATGGCGACGCGAAGCAAAAGATCAATCGTAGAAAACCAAGGCCATACATGTCCACGAAGCGATCAAGTTCACTTTGTTCACTTTCTGTATCATAGTATTTGTTCTCTTCATCTTCAACTTTGTTCACTTTCTGTATCGCCACATCGATGTTTGACTTCCGGTCTGTTAAGATATATATGTATATAAGGTTAAGGGTAGACTAGTACTTTCATATGCTTTCCTATATCTATTCATTATCTTGTAAGACTTTCATATTCTTCTTTCTCTGATTCAATGGAAGAACAGAGTCTTCCCATAACTCTCCAATCATCCTTTCTATACTTCTATATTGTTTAGATTCACATGGTATCAGAGCAAAACTTGTGGGTTGTTGGAAAGGATCAAAATCTCAAACTCTTGGAACTTGAAAAGGTGAAGAATGTGTTTTTCGGATTCACTGTTGCAGGTTTGGTATTTTTAGGTTATCTTCGAATCCGACCGTTAGAATTTTCTCAATTTTTGATATGATGTTCGCAACTCATTTGTCTACAATCTGAACGGTGGAGATTGATTTTTGAGGTCGGGAAGGACTTCGAATCTGAGTCGGACAGAGCTGTGCAGTTTTGGTTTCTTCCTTGTGAGGTAGTTTCGATTTGTTGAATTTGACATTCTTGTTTGGATAATTCGTTTGGGTTGTTGTTTAGGTTGTTTGTGTTGTTGGATTCCTATCGATTTGAGGCAATTTGAAGGTGCTTCTTGGTTGTATGAAATTAGGGATTTACTAATTGGGGAAATTTTTTCTTCTTATTGGAGTTTGTGATCTTTTGCCCTTTTGAATGTTGATGTTGATGCTTGTGGTTATCGCATTGGTCTTGTGCACTTGTTGGTTGGAGTTAGTTTGATTGGAAATTGTTCTTGGCCTCTTGGAATTTTTCTAATTGGATAGAGTTGCTCTTTGTTGAATTGGTACTTGTGCTTGTGATATTTGGCACTTGTGGGGATTTGGTGTGGATACATTTGGTGTGCTTCGTTACGAGGTGTGTTTGGACTCTTGGACAGTTGTACGTTTATAATGATGGGTGGTAATGAGTATGCTTCTCAGTCATTTAGTGTTGAGTTGAGTCCGTATATGTTTGAGCAGTTCCAAAAGTTTCTTGCGTTTCAGCAACAACCTGTTATGTCATCCTCTACAGGTTTGTCATCCTTGTCCATTTCACCTGCTTCATCAAGTGTCTCTTCTCCCTTGTGGATTATGGATTCTGGTGCCTCTCATCACATGTCCTCTCATTTGCCTTCTTTTGCAACCATGTCCTCAGCACCACCTACTTCTATATTGACTGCTGATGGCACTCCCATGTCACTGCAGGGTGTTGGTTCTGTTGTCACACCCCATATCTCTTTGAGTGATGTCTATCATGTTCCAAGTCTTACACTTAATCTTTGTTCAGTTGGTCAATTGTGTGATTCGGGTTTGAATGTATGGTTCTCCTCCTCGTCTTGTTTGGTTCGGGATTCGCAATCTCAGAAAGTGGTTGGTACTGGTCGTAGGCAAGGGAAACTTTACGTCTTGGATGAGTTGAAAGTATCAGATATTGTTGCTTCTAGTGTGGATTTATCTTCGTTTCGTATAAGTCCGTCTTCCTCTGACTTTTATTTGTGGCATTCTCGTTTGGGTCATGTTTCTGCATCTCGTTTAAGATATTTGGCCTCTACCGGAGCTTTGGGTCAATTGCACTCTCATGACATCTCAGATTGTAGTGGCTGTAAGCTAGCAAAGTTTTCTGCATTGCCCTTTCAGAGAAGCATTTCTTCATCTCTTGCTCCTTTTGATCTTGTGCATTCTGATGTGTGGGGTCCCGCTCCTGTGCCTACCAAAGGGGGCTCTCGGTATTATGTCTCATTCATTGATGATTTTACTCGTTATACATGGATTTTTCTTATGAAGCAGAGATCTGATTTTCTGGAGATTTACCGTGAATTTAGAGCTCTCATAAGAACACAACACTCAGCTGTCATTAAATGCTTTCGATGTGATTTGGGGGGTGAGTACACTTCTAATGCATTCTGCCAGTTGCTAGCTTCTGATGGAACCATCTGTCAAACCTCTTGTACTGATACTCCTGAACAGAATGGTGTTGCTAAAAGGAAACACCGTCATATTGTTGAGACTGCTCGTTCCTTTTTGTTGTCAGCTGAGGTTCCTAGAGTTTTTTGGGGGGAAGCCACCCTTACAGCCGTGCATGCCATCAACAGGATTCCAACCTCACATAATTCAGGCTTGTCACCTTTTGAAAAATTGTATGGATATGCACCTGATTACTCTTCTTTGCGTGTTTTTGGCTGCACTTGCTTTGTTCTCCTACCTCATGTTGAACGTTCTAAGCTATCTCCTAAATCAGCTTTGAGTGTTTTTTTGGGTTATGGTAGTGGTCAGAAGGGATATCGGTGTTTTGATCCGGTCAAGCAGAAGTTGTATGTTTCTCGTCATGTTGTATTCCTGGAGCACATCCCATTTTTCTCGGTTCCGTCTAGCTCACATCATTTGACTCAGCCAGATCTTATTCGTATTGATCCTTTTGATGTTTGCACCGATGATATTCCTCCAGCAGACAATGATCCTATGGTTCCAGACCATGATGCTCCCCCGATATCTCCTACTAGTTTGCCTCATGTGCCTCATCTACCATCTCCTGACACTGTGATCGATCCTCCCCCTCTTCGTAGATCCACTCGTATTTGCAAGTCTACGCAGAAGCCTGATTTTGCTTATTCCTCTTACTCATCCTCGTTTACTTCTTTCCTCGTGTCCATTCATTCTTTGTCTGAACCTGCATCCTATAAAGAGGCTGTTGTTGACCCTCTTTGGCAGCGTGCTATGGCTGAGGAACTCGCTGCCCTGCATCAGACTCACACTTGGGATTTGGTACCCTTACCTTTGGGAAAGCACACTATTGGTTCTCGTTGGGTCTATAAGATTAAGACCAAGTCTGATGGATCTATTGAGAGATACAAGGCTCGCCTTGTGGCCAAGGGCTATTCGCAGGAGTATGGCATGGACTATGATGAGACATTTGCACCAGTTGCGAAGATGACAACCATTCGCACTATGATAGCAGTTGCTTCAGCTTATCAGTGGAAGATTTCGCAGATGGATGTTAAGAATGCATTTTTGTATGGTGATCTTCACGAAGAGGTTTATATGACACCTCCGCCCGGTGTGGCGCATGAGCCTGGACATGTTTGTAGGCTTCGAAGATCTCTCTATGGTCTCAAACAGGCTCCCAGAGCTTGGTTTGAGAAGTTCTCCACTGTCGTTTCCTCTCTTGGTTTTCGCCCCAGCTCTTATGATTCTGCTTTGTTCATCAAACATACAAGTAAGGGGCGTATCCTTCTTTCACTATATGTTGATGATATGATAATTACTGGTGATGATTGTGATGGAATTGAATCGTTGAAACTTGATTTAGCTCTTTACTTTGCTGTGAAAGATTTGGGTGTACTCCGTTATTTCTTGGGTATTGAGGTGGCATCTTCTTCTAAGGGTTACCTTTTGTCTCAGTCAAAGTATATAGCTGATCTTTTTGAGCGTGCTCGCCTTACTGATAATAAGACAGTTGACACTCCTCTTGAGACCAATGCTCACTACTCTCCATCAGATGGTACTCCTTTGCCAGATCCCACCTTATACCGTGCAATAGTAGGCAGTTTGGTTTATTTGACAGTTACTCGCCCAGATATTGCGCATGCTGTTCATGTGGTTAGTCAGTTTGTCACTGCTCCTACTTCGGTTCATTGGGCTGCCGTGCTTCGTATTCTGAGGTATCTTCGGGGCACTCAGTTTCGTAGCCTTCTATTTCCCTCTTCATCATCATTAGAGTTGCGTGCTTATTCTGATGCTGATTGGGCTGGTGATCCCGATGATCGCAAGTCCACCACTGGTTTTTGTATCTTTCTTGGTGATTCACTCATTTCTTGGAAGAGCAAGAAACAAGATGTCATCTCTCGCTCTTCTACAGAGGCTGAGTATCGTGCCATGGCGTCGACTACCGCTGAGATTGTTTGGTTGCGCTGGTTACTCTCTGATTTTGGAATCAAGCTTACTCGTCCCACACCACTACATTGTGATAATCAGAGCTCAATTCACATTGCACGTAATTCGGTGTTTCATGAGCGGACCAAGCACATTGAAATTGACTGTCACTTCACACGCCATCATTTGCAGCTTGGTACTATATCACTGCCCTTTGTCCCTTCTTCCCTTCAGATTGCTGATTTGTTCACAAAGGCTCACTCCAGTGCGCGCTTTCGTTTCTTGTCTGACAAACTCTCGATGCTTATTGCTGTCGCATCGTGAGTTTGAGGGGGGATGTTAAGATATATATGTATATAAGGTTAAGGGTAGACTAGTACTTTCATATGCTTTCCTATATCTATTCATTATCTTGTAAGACTTTCATATTCTTCTTTCTCTGATTCAATGGAAGAACAGAGTCTTCCCATAACTCTCCAATCATCCTTTCTATACTTCTATGTTGTTTAGATTCACACGGTCCTATATTCTAACGTAGTTCCTCTTCATGCCGCTGAACATCTCGGCGATCTCCTCGTCCTTAATGGACCCAACAACAACCCCGTTCTGCCGCAGAATCTTCACGTCCTCCGCCGCGTCCACGACTCCCCGTTCATCAGGTTCATGTACCGGGCGAATTACTCGAGTGTCGATTCCGAGATCGCCGCCTCGTAGGCTACGAGGTTTCTCAGTATAACCTCGGAGCTTGCATTCAGGTTTAGTTCAGGGAGATACAAAGCAGCTTCTTCTTCAACGAACTTGATCTCGTTAATGCTACTGGAAAACAGACGGCACTGCACATTGGTGAGAACTGAGAAACCGACGGAATGGCACTCTCATCGTCGTCGGAAGTCGTGGCGGAGACTGCCTTTCCTGAACATCCCCGCCGAAACCGTTGATCATGGAATGGTGTAGAGTCCATTTTTTATTGGCTTATTTGTGGTAGATTCGATGTTGCAACATCGATTAGGGTTTAGCAGAAAGTGACAAAAATTCCAACGCAGCTTTAAAAGGCAAGGAAATATTGTGCGTATGGGATTTATGGTAAATACAGTCCAGCGAATATCAACAACTAAGTGTTTTCACCATGGAGATTTGATCAATGAGCTGGATCGAAATCTTGCCATATTTTCTAGTTGGAAGATATTCTTTATTCCTTATCTTCAGAGATTTCGAGAATCAAATCAACCATGATTGAAGGAAGGAATTTGATGCCGTGAAGTAACCTCTTCAACCACGGCATAATGCTATAAAAGGGATAAGCTGCGCTGCTCAACCTAACGTTTTTACACGCACCAATTCTGTCTTCAGAATCTGTTTTCAATCTTGAGCAAAAGGCAGCACAGTCCGTTTTACTTTATCACAACCATTTGGACGTGTGGAAGCCGGTGTGTTCGAAATCACCATAAAGCTCCTGGTGTGGGAGTGATCATAGACTAGGGAGAACTAGTGGTCCGATTGGAGCGAGGGATCGCAACATCGAAGACTAGGAGAACTGGTGGTCCGATTGGAGCGAGGGATCGCAACCACTTAGAAATTGTAAAAGATTAGTCTGTAATCTTCTTTTGACAATTTAGTGGAATGATTTCAACACAGGGCTACGGCCCCGCAGACGTAGGTGCATTGTACCGAACTGCGTGATCAAATCTGCGTGTCTTTTACTTTCCGCACTTTAGTTTCTGTTTTAAAACTGAAGTAGTAATTTAGACAACTTATTTGATCTAAGTCTGGTAGATAGGAATTTCATTTGGTATCAGAGCTAAGTCGCTTCTTTGTCCTCTTGCGAGGTGAGCGAGATCGACTATCTACCATGGCCAAAGAGGGAGGATCTATTTCTAGGCCACCACTGCTGAACGATGGGAATTATCCCTACTGGAAGGCGAGGATGGCAATGTTCATATCCCAGTTGGACGATGATGCTTGGGATGTAATTGAGACCGGATGGGTGCCTCCAACCAGTGTGAATGAGGCTGGAGTTACAATCCCTAAACCTGCTCCATGGTCTGAGGATGAGAAGAAAGGCAAAAGACTAAACAGCAAGGTGATGAATGCACTGTTTCAGGGAGTTGATAATGACCAGTTCAGATTTATATCAGGATGTACTCAAGCCAAGGATGCATGGGATGCTTTGCAGAAACGTCATGAAGGTGCTAAACCAGTCATGAAGAGGATCAGTGGAATGATCAAGTCAAAATTTGAGAGCTTGCAGATGATGGAACATGAAAGCGTAAATGAATTCAGTGTCAGACTTAAGGACTTGTCTCATAGGGCACACCAGTTTGGAGAACATTACACTGATGCGCAAATAGTTGATAAAACTATCAGATCCTTACCTGATAGGTTTGACAATGTAGTGTTAAACCTGGAAAATAACAACAAGCTGGATGAAATTTCAGTTGATGATCTCATGGGGTTTATGAAGTCTACAGAGATGCTTCAGGAGAAGAGCAAGGAGAGGAAAACCATGGCTTTTCAAGTTCGGCAGTCAAAAGTAAAAGGTAAAGTGAAAGAATCTGACTCAGGAGATACAGAGGAGACTCAGATTGCACTTTTGACAAGAAATTTCAGCAATTTTCTCAGAGGGGCTAATGACAGAAAAGGATACTTTAATAGAGGGCCTCAGAATCAAGGAAGAGAGTATCATAGTAGTGAACTCAATCAGCACAAGGATGATGTGTACACAAATGACTCTGGTAGAGGTGTTGAAGGGTCCAAATATGCTGGACAACCACCACTAGTGGAAAACTGGACATAGACGGCAGGGGAGCACGGCGGTTCCGAGCGAAATCTTCGAACCGCCGTAAAATTACATCTCTTACGAACTCGTAACAGCTTTCGGATAGGGGATGCAGCCGGGTTTTCAGAGAAGGCGGTTTGAGGCAAATTTAACGGCGGTTTTGATGAACTGCCATTGAAACTTAACGATACGACATCGAAACATGTTACATAACCATAGATACGATAACGCGACAATATAAAACAACGGTATCGATATCGTCATGGTTTACGTTTTTGTCGAAATAAATACGCCAATGGATACGATATCGTATATAGTAATAAACATTGTTACGAAATCGAGACATATTATAATTTTCAAGTTGATTACACGACTCGATATCGTAACTTTTATAAACCGTATGATACGAATTCGTTTCATAAGTACTGTACACCCGAATAAAGATGTACTGTTTTCGAAAGTTGGATAAGAAAGTTTTTATCTTGAAGAAAACAGAATCTGTCATCCTCATGGGTTTTGATTGCCTCAAAGGTTAGTTGTTTTATATAAGTTTGTGTAGTCAATTTATATTATTGTTTGGGTGATTAATATATGTCTCTTATACAATTGTGATTGAATAGGTTTTTGTTGTTGAATTGCACTTTTGGTTTGGTTTGGTTGTAGTTGGTGATATTGATTAAGGTGTTGGCATAAGATAAGCTAGTTTGAAGTTTGTTGGGTGGAATGGATCGGAAAGAGATTGTTGGTCGAAATGATAGGTTGTCGATTGAGCACCGTGAATTGATTGAAGAATTGATAGATGTTGGTCTTGAGGATGCAAGAGTGAATGGAGTTGATGGTTTTAGGTGTCCTTGCAAAGATTGTAAAAATAATGCTTATTATGCTGATGAAAGTATCATAAGGGAGCACTTAATTTGTAGGGGTTTTGATCCAACTTATACGGAATGGATATGGCATGGGGAAGATTTGGTTGACAAACATATTCCCGAAGTTGAGTATGGGGGAGATAATTTAGTGCATGATGATACTCTACAAGAGTTGTATGACGATGTGGCAATGGAATTTGTGGGGAAACCAAGCGTTCTAGCGGCAATGTTTAATGATAAAGAGACACCATTGTATGAAGGTTCGAAACATTCCATTTTGGGGGCAACATTGTTGTTGATGAATTTCAAGGCGAAACATGGGATTACAGATAAAGGTATGACGGATTTATTTAAGACGGTTAAGGATTTGCTTCCATTGGAAAACAAGTTACCGGACCAAGTGTATGCGGCGAAAAAGATTTTGTGTCCTATGGGGATGGAATTGAAGAAGTATCATGCATGCCCTAATGATTGTATGTTGTATAGAACGGTTGAGGAAGATAAATTGCATACTTGTCGAGTTTGTGGTGAGTCGCGGTACAAAACCAAGACTGAGGGGTCAATGTCAGTAGGTGCCGAAGATAGTTGTACTACAAGTAAGAAAATACCCGCAAAGGTGATGTGGTATCTTCCGATTGGACCTCGGTTGAAAAGGTTGTTTGCTAATCCAGATGATGCGAGACTTTTTACATGGCATGCAGACAGGGTTCGAGTAGGAGATGATATAATTAGTCATGCCTCTGATGGAGAGGAGTGGAAGAAAATGGATGAATTGTATCCCGAGTTTGCAACTGAACCGCGTCATGTAAGACTAGGTTTATCTACCGATGGTATGAACCCGTTCGGGAATATGTCAAGTACACATAGTTCATGGCCTGTGATGCTTGTGATATATAATCTGCCTTCATGGTTGATGATGAAACGTAAATATGTTTTATTGTCTATGATGATTTCGGGACCAAAACAACCAGGAAACGAAATTGATGTCTACCTAGCTCCACTAGTTGAAGAGCTAAAGGAGTTGTTCAATACGGGTGTTGGCATAATTGATGGTAGCCGAGGGGATAGCCCATTTAAGTTGAAAGGTATGTTGATGTGGAGCATTAATGATCTTCCGGCACTTGGTAATCTAATGGGGTATTCAATTAAAGGTCACAAAGCATGTCCAGTGTGTCAGGAGAACACTAAGATTATCCAATTGAAACATGGTTGTAAAACATGTTATCTTGGACATAGACGATTTCTTCCTGAAAGCCATCCTTGGAGGCGTGCCAAAAAATGGTTTGATGGAAACGTTGAGAGTGAACCTGCACCCGTCCCTCCTACTGGCATTGATGTGCTGAAGAAAGTTGAAGGTATTGAAAATGTGTTTGGAAAAATGGAGAATAAAAGTAACAATGTTGGTAGTTGGAAGAAATTTTCAATTTTCTTCCAATTACCATATTGGAAATACTTAAATGTTAGGCACTGCTTGGATGTTATGCATATTGAGAAGAATGTGTGTGATGCCTTGGTCGGGACTTTGTTGAACACACCTGGTAAAACAAAGGATGGATTAAAGGCAAGACTAGATCTAGTGCAATTGAGTTTACGGCCTTCTCTTGCGCCTATAGAGGATGGAGACAAAAAGTATTTACCACCTGCTTGTTACACAATGTCGACGAAGGAGAAGGAGAGTTATTGTAACACCTTAAAAGGGGTGAAGGTTCCTAGTAGTTATTCTTCAAATATTAGCTCTTGTGTTTCGACAAAGGAGCTAAAGTTAGTTGGGATGAAGTCACATGATTGTCACAATTTGATGCAAGAGTTGAATGTCATCACTATCAGAGGATCCCTTCCAACCCATGTAAGAATGACTATTTCGAAGCTATGTTATTTTTTTAAATCAATTTGCCGGAAAAGCATAAGTCATTGTATGTTGGAGAAACTGCAAACTATGGTGGTTGAATTTTTGTGTAGATTGGAGATGTATTTCCCGCCTGCATTTTTTGATATAATGATACATTTGATTGTTCATTTGGTGAGGGAGATTAAGTTGTGTGGTCCAGTTTATTTACGTTGGATGTATCCTTTTGAGAGGTACATGAAGATTTTCAAGTTGTTTGTGAAAAACCATTATCGGCCGGATGCTAGCATAGTACAACGTTATGTTGCGGAAGAGGTTATTGAATTTGCGACCAACTACCTAAGAGATGTTGATACGGTTGGTTTGCCTGCTTCAAGGCACGAAGGTAGATTGGAAGGTCATGGGTTGAGGCACGTCGAGTTGTTTAGTCCAATGGGTGAAGATCTCAGAAGAGCTCATTTGTGGGTACTTCGTAATCATAAAGAGATAAGTCCATATGTTGAAATTCACATGAAGGAGGTGAGTTACACTTTGAATTTGAACTTGGATCATGAGGAGGTCTTAAAAGAACACACATGTGGTTTTGCTTCATGGCTTCAAGAGCATGTTAATAGTGGAGAGCATTCTGACACGGTGCAGTGGTTGGCTCGAAGACCGTTAGGGACTGTGGCGTCATTTGGGGGGTATGACATTAATGGATACACATTCGGAACTAAATCGGTAGATGAGCAAGGTGTGTCTCAGAACAGTGGAGTCTCGATATATTCAGAGTCAGAAGATAGGATATACCATGGCAGTATTACCGATATATGGGAACTAGATTATGTGAAATTAAGAATCTGCGTTTTCAAGTGCGAGTGGGCGGACCAAGGTCGTGGAACCCGACATGAAGGTTTAGGCATGACCCTGGTTAACAGGTCACAATTTAGCTCTACTAATGAACCTTTTATTTTGGGGGTCCAAGCGGGCCAAGTGTTCTATGTTAAAGATCCAGCTGATCCTGCATGGGAAGTTGTTGTTGAAGGGAAAAAGAGTTTCGTCAATGATGCGTTAGAAGAAGAGAGTAATCTTGTTGGCGAACATGTCTCAATGAACTCTATGATCGAAGTAGATAGCCTCTTGGAAGATGACGCTAGTGTAAAGAGGTTTGTAGCAAGGATTGATCACGAAGATGGAGTCTGGGTAACCTCGACAAGAAAAGTATCGAAGAGGAAGAGAAAACAACCCAACAAAACCAAAAAGTCTAGAAAATAGTTTGTTATACTTTTATCTATTATGTACGACATATTGATTCGAATTCGTAACAACATTTCGCTTCAAGGTTTCGATATCGTGTATACAGGGTACATGTCTTACGATATCGCACTTTTGGTAAGACCTTGTATACGACTTCGTCACATGGTGCCGGTCTCATTGTGTGATTTGGTTGTGACCCGTTTCGATTTCGTGACATGGTGGCGGTCTAATTCATGATATCGTAAGGGAAATCGGCCAAATCCCTGTCACACTGGGAGATCGTCGCCGTACCTCTCAAATATACAATTTATACTTCACTTACTACCTTTCCACACTATTAAGTGTACAATGGTAAGTAAGGTTCGTTCCACAGGGAAAAGGTTATTTCTATGTATATCTTGTAGAATATATATACATATACATATATAAAAGCAATGTAAACAAGGGGGGGGGGGGTTTGAGTTGAGTTTTGTTTAAAACACTACTAAGTAAAACTACTAGAACTTTAGAATCACAACTAGTTTAGCATCTAAAGATTCAACTAAAAGATTAACTAATGAGAATGAGGGACTTGGGTACATGAGATTTGTATCTTCTTGTTATGGATTTTTCCTCAAACCTAGTTATGATACTTTGAGAATGGTGATTGTTTTTAATGGGAAACCATCTCTATTCTAGTTGTGAATCATGAAAGCATTTTCACAACTCTCATTGACAACTTATCTATATGATAGCAAATAGACAAATTGGCCAATGCTAATTCAAATTGGATGTTTTCCCACCTTACCCATGCAATGTGATAACACAATTGACATGAATATAATGCTAATGAATGATCTCAAGAACAAATACAATTGATAACAACATATATTTGATTCCTAATTCACTACTTTTACATAGAAGAAATGATAGCATTTCAACCATGGAAAGGCAATGTCTAACACATATCCAACTCATATCTATACCTAGGAAATCATTCCTAACCATTTCAAGCATCAAATACACATATAATTCATGATCATTCAATGACAAATCATCCATTCCTAAGCTTCATAAACCATGTTCTCAAACCATAACAAGAGGTTTAATCTCACATACCCAAGATGGGGTTTAGCCTACAACCATAACTATATAATCATAACCATAATCCATACAATAATACATGGTGAATTCAAAGTGAAAATCCAAAGAGGAAATGAAGAAAATGAGCTTAAGGCTCTGTAAAACGATCCCCAAAACAATGAGGATAAGTTCCAATATATACTCCAAAATAATTAAAATTAAAGCCAAACAAAATGCAAGTTGCAGGACCATTCGCGGGTCGCGCGGGATCCCTCGCGGACCGCGAGCCTGGTTCTCGCGGTTCGCGGCCGAGGATTCGCGCCCCGCGCGCCCGTGTATCGGCGTAGTCCGCGACCGGAGTCTCGCGCCCGCGCGCCCGTGTCTCGGCGTAGTTCGCGACCGGAGTCTCGCGCCCGCGCGCCCGTGTCTCGGCGTAGTCCGTGACCGTGTCTCGGCGTAGTCCGCGCCCGTGTCTCGGCGTAGTCCGCGCCCGTGTCTCGGCGTAGTCCGCGCCCGTGTCTCGGCGTAGTCCGCGCCCGTGTCTCGGCGTGGTCCGCGCGCCTCGGTCTCGGCATGGTCTTCGTGCTGGTCGGTCCTCGCGGCTCGCGACCGGAGTTTCGCGGCCCGCGCGAAACTTGGCATGGTCAAAACAGCAACACACACCCTCGCGGTTCGCGACCTAGGGTTCGCGGCCCGCGAGAGTGTGCCTTCACGCCACTTCTACGACCGGTTCTTCAATGTATCAAACGCGGTCAGGACGGTCATAGAAGGTCTTCAAATCATTCAAATCCATCGCAAGTGCAATTCAAGATTGAAATGCACGTCTTCAATTTCAAACCACTATGAATGATTCGGTCCAAAAGTCTAATATAATTACACAAAATACTATCTAAAACAACTCTCAAATGCTACAAAATAAGAGTATATCTAGGGGCTATCACACACTCGCGACTCATCTTACGAACTCGTTTTTGTTGATACGAAATCGGATTTATCATTATTATTAGATACGATATCGGATTGGTCGATACGAAATTGGATTTATCACACTATTTAATGCCCTTATATCATTCAAATTTGCAAAAGCAATAAATAAAAACCAAAAATAATAAAATATCACATACATTATTTAAACAAACATCAAATTCAAACATGAAATGTAAGGTCAATTGATAAAAAAAGGAAAGACAAGACATTGAAAGCCTGAGGCTTAGTAATTTGAATTCTAAGGCTCTGGATTTGTGGTGTCCATATATGAAGTTGATTCCTCAAGTGCTTTCGATGTGGCAATGGCGCGTTTAACACCACGAATAAAATGTGCATGATTCCAAGCCGACTTCCGGATAAGGGTGACTTCCTTTCTCATGTTGTTGATGGTACTGGATACTACCTTATAAAATGAGTCGGGCGCTGCATCTACAATATCATTTCTCACAATTCGGTCAATAAAATTCCATGCAATAGACTATGATTAAATTCACAAAAAAAATGATTAAGCTAAGTAGTAATGTTACCTTGAACTTCTCCTTCTTGTACAGCCGTCGATTTCACCCATTTCCCGTCCACCAATCGCCAGTTCCGCTGCTCAAAATACTGCCTGTCGAAGTACTTAGGAGGTTTTGGGCTACCACCAAATACCATTTCTTCATTGGTTTTCAAGAAGTGGGTGATGAGACTGCCATAAGGTAATTGAGTTGGGGGTTTCTTTGAGTTTGCGACTTGCACCATATGACTCACGATTGTGTAGCCTGGGTTGAACTTGACCTTCTCAATCATGTAATAAAACATGAGTAGGGTGGTGTAATTAGCCTCTGAACCCTTCCCACCTTTCGGCACCAAACACTTAGCCACCATGTCATATACAATCCTCTCTCGGGGTGGAAGATCGGCTATCTTACAGTCTTTGGGTACTTGATTACCATTTTTTGCAAGGCGAAAGTACTTTGTGCCAAGCTCCTTATGTTTAACCCTATTAGGTCCCTCCATATCAGGCCACCGTCCATTAGTGTAAACTCGAGGTGGGAATGGGTGCTTCTCAAACCTAACCCCTAAAAGGTCATTAAATTTCCCAATATCAAGCCCATACACTATACCATTCACAGTGGTTATGTAACCATCCCTTGCATCCTCAGTCAAATTAGCATAAAACTGACATGTCTCATCTAGATACCCCCCGTCATTAACCGCTAACAGTTGGCTCAAACCTTGGTAATGGAAAAGGTTTCCAATATCATTCAACCCAAGCTCTTGCATTTTTGCAAAATCTAAAGTATAGCTATCTAGCAAAGAACACGATTGAAGCATACTCTTATACTTTAAGAAAGCAGCGGGACTTACGAATTTTTTCTCGTCGAATTTGGGTCCTTTCTTCGTTGCCACAACCTTGCGCTTTTTGCCGGCCATGAGATTCTGTGGAGGAGCGATGAGATTCTGGGGTCGGATTTAGGTCACCGGGGATATGTTCTGTCGATTTGGAGCTTTTTTAATTTTCTAAATGCTGGCCGCCCTCTTTTTTTTTTATATATTAAAAACACCATGCGATATCGTAAGCCTATTCGTGTGAGAATTTTTCATATCCGAAATCGAAAGACTATTCGTGGAAATCCCTGACACACTCGCGAGTAAGCTCTCGATGTCGTACATATGTTTCGAACTCGTAAGATTCAATCCTCTATATATGTCACTTGCATTTCCTTGATTCCCTTAAATTATAAAAGTGTGTAATTTTATGCAAACTCATATGTAAGAAAAATACCATACATTATCATCATAATCAAATTTCAATTTCCTAGTAAAAAATCCAGGACAAAATACAATATCGATTCAATTAAACCTTACACCGTAAATATTCAATCAAAAGTAAAAGAGGATAAACCAAGTACTAAAGATTGTTCTAGCCATGAAACTTAAACTAGTATCTTCATCATATCTTCTTGATCAACATCATGTTCATTATTGTCACCACCTTTTGGTCCACTTGCACCATCATCATCATCTGAATCTTCATCTGAACCATCGCTTTCCTCATCGGTGGTAATACTTTTCAGGGCATCGGAGTCATCATCTTCCTCAACTGTCTTTGTGCCACTAGGACCAGCCCCATTATCAGGAACATCTTCTTCGCTGCCACTGGAACTAGAATCATCTTCTTCGTTGCCACTGGAACTAGAATCATCTTCCTCTGACTCATCAGTTGTATCGTGATCAACATCGAAGGTTTCCTCCAAGTTAGGGTACTCTGGCTGGCCCTCACCATCACTCAGCTCTACCGCCACACCAAGGTCATCGAAAAGTTGTTGGATATCACCATTAACATATGCAACCTCCTTCCTTGCGGCATCAATCTCAGTATTAAGAAGCCCAAGTAACTTCTTAATATGCCTTTCCCACCTTTCTTTATGTTCTACAAAAAAAACAATATCCAAAATTAACATCAATTGCTGCAATAGACTATGATTAAATTTTAAAACTGTGTTGCAAAAATTGTTTAAAAAAAAACAACACTAATAAGTCTTACTTGGAGTCAGCCTTTTCTTTGTATTTTCCTTCGGGCCATATTTTCCATCGGCCTTGAGCTCTAAACCTTTTCTCTTCATCCAACCGCCATCGTAGTACTCGGATGGTTGTGCACGGCCAACAGGTTTAATACCCTCATCTTTGAGGAGGAGAGTGATTAAGCGACCATAAGGGTATCCTCTATCCTTTGCTCTTGCAACTTTGTCCATGTATTGGAGGATAGTGTACCCGGGATTAATAGCAATCTCCTCCATTATGTAGTAGAACAGAATGATATTGTGGACAGTTAATTCACAAGGGTGACCGCCACTCGGATAGATGTTCAATGCAATCAACTCATAAACTAACCGTTGCTCTTGGGTGAGGTTGTCTATTTCGTATTCCTTAGCACCACCTAGGGTCTTACCCTTACGCTTGAAGTATTTTTTTGCCATTACTAAAGGATCAAGCGGGAGGGTACCAATTGCATTGGTGAAAAATTGTTGAACAAACAGTTCCACTGGCCCATTAGGATTGTCAGGTTTCAAAAAGCTACGATCGATGTAAGGGCATCCTATAGCCTTGTTTATACTAAACTTTATCACTTTCATATCAACACCTCTAACCCTAGTCACATAACTTTGAATCCCCTCATGAAACCTAAAATTAGCATAAACCTGGGCAACCTCTTCATGATAAACAGGCTCATCTAATGTCAACATACCTTCTAAGTGGTGCTTTGTAAAGTACTTCAAAACATACTCAAATTTCAGAGGCTCAACATCAGCACGTTTGAAAACCTTAGTAATCAAACACTTTCTGTCCTTAGAGATTTCGTACCTGAGTTTGGCCTCGTCATCGAAGAACAAATTAGGCGCATCCTCATCGCCCTCTCTCTCGCTACCATCTTCTCCCTCTCTCTCCACCGGTCTGTTCAACTGGACTGGAACCTCTGAATCCGCGGAGTCCCCCTTTGCCCGCCGCGGGCGACCACGACGAGGAGCTCCGCCTCTCCCATCCGGTGTCGTTCGAGGAACCTTGGCTGCTCTTTCGCTGGTTCGCGTCATTCAATTGATTGGGTTGTTGATAAATCGATAAAACGATTTGGGGAAATTTGAAAAATACAGGATGGGGGGGATCTGTGAAATTCTGTCGAAAAAATTACGCTATCTTTTTTTTATATACTATAAGATCATTCGAACTCGTGAGACCTGTCGTATGCAAGTTAAAATGATCCGATATCGTATCGTGTTTAAGTGATCCTTACGATATCGTAAGACCCTATCCTTTTGCAATATATCATAAACCAAAATATATTAAAATTACTTTATAAATCCATTCTAATTTAACTACAAATTCAATCAAATAAATTTATTATGCTATGCATATGAATTAAAAAATTTAAAAACTTATATTTATAAATTTATTATTCAATTCACAAGTTTAATAATACTATACACAACTTTATGAATGTTATAAATTAAAAATTCCAACCCAAAAAACACATTTGTACTTTATCCTACTAACATCTATCACATACTTATAGTAAACAATTTATCTTCTACTTATAGTATCTTAATAACTAGTAAATCACAATAATTTAACCCTTAACCCACATAAAAACCCTAAACCCAGCAAAAATACAAACCCTAATCATGTATCAACATGGAATTAACTACATTTTATACCACAAACCACTTCAACAATATATAAATGTTTACAATTTTATGCATTTGTTGTATATCTTATAATCCAAGTAACTAGATGGTCTTACAAACTAGTTATACATAGTTAACCTATGTAAGTGTTAATTGTGTTAGACATACAAGTACCATATCATCTTTATATTCAACCCTCACATTATATAATTTCTCATAGGGTACACTACACATTTTCATAATCATACAATAACACTGTTTGTTGTTAATCTACCAACATCATTATGTGTACAATTGATTAGACTCAACTAGAATAGTAGTCGTAGTTATTATGATTAATATAAATGACTAAATAAAACATGTACATGTATACAATCAAACAGATATAACACAATATTACTCTATAAATCAATAGTTCTACTTATTTAGGACAAGTTAAAAAAAACAAATATAAATGTTTATAATGTTACTAGTCATACGATATCGAAACATAATTAAATACATGATACGAAATCGTTAGATTTAAAATGTCGTAGGTACTACATCTTACGATATCGTATCATCAATCGCATGGCCGCATTAAATGCGAGTCAACGGCCGGTCTTACGGACACAAATGGGCAACCTCCTCATCTAAGGGTGCGCATTTATGACCCATATTCTCAAAATACTTCATCTTCCAAACCCTCTTCCCTCCAAAAAACTTCTCATATCATCTTCCAATCTACCCAATTTGTTTTTAGATTTTCATTATAAACCCAATCCTTTAAATGAATTGAAGCCTTTCTCAAATTTCATTACTTTTTTGTGATTGTACATCACATCCATCTTCATCTTTAATATGGTTCATGTTTAGGGTGTGGGCATTCTCAAGCATTTGGTGTTGGGTAATCATTCTTCTCATTGTTGCCAAAAGGAGGTGAGTTTTACTTACCAACCACTTTCATCTCCTACCTAGGATTTATTGCTACTTTACTTATTTGTTAATTCATATAGGATATTCAATTTGAATGTATTTATATTTAATGCTAACAATTCAATGAATGGTTCTTCTTATATACTAGTTTTATCTTTACAAGTTTTATGTTATATACATGTAAAATCTAAGAAAACTTATTATGTTATATAATGTGCTAAAGTAGTTATTCCCTCCAAATTTGTGTATTAGGGTTCATAATGGCACCCTCAAAACGGTCAAAAGATGCTTTGGAAGAACAACCTCAAAAAAAAAATCCCAAATAAATCCAAAGGGGGTGTTAAGAAAAAATCAAAGGGGAAAAAAGCTAAAGTCCATTGTAGGGAATTAGAGAAGAGGATGCGAAACCTTTACTTCACACCAATTGAATTTGATGATGACGGAAATTGTTTCTCTGAAGAAAGGGCTAAGTGGTCGAGTTGGTGTGGTAAGGTGGGTAGAACGCGAGTTAATATTTCTCTATTATCGTTTAAAGAAGTGGACGAGCAACAAAGGCCAAAATTGTTGGAGGAATGTAAGGTACGAGTTTCTACTTTATGTTTATGATGTATTTGTTGAAAATACATCATATCTTTTGCTTGTGTAATTTGATAATTTTGTTGTAGAAACCTTTTGTTATCAACGCCGTGGACATGGAGGCCGTGGAGAAGAAAGCCCTCAACATTGTATCCAAGGCGAGTCGCGAGCACAAGTTTAGGTTGGCCAAAAACTACATCTTCGTGGGGGGTAAATATGTTGGTCAAAATCCAAGTTTGACTCACAATCATATACTACCCAAGGTGTGGGAGGTATTCAAGCAAAGGTGTCTTGATAATGAAACTAATGTAAGCAGTGATTCCCATGTCTTTAAATCATTTATTTTTTGTGTTTTTCTTACGACCTAATTGTGAAATTCATATTAGGGAACTCGTGCCGAGAAACAAAGGTGTGCAAATGAGAATGAATTTCCCCACTCAATGAGTCGGGCGGGCTATGTGGGAGTTGGCACAACCATGGCAATTGAAAAAAAAATTAAGAAGACCAATGAGTATGTTGCATTGGGGATGGACGAGGAAGAAGCCCGATCTAAGGTCCAATCCATAACTCACAAAGACATTCCTCGACATGACAAATTTATACGAGGAAGAAAAAAGAGTGATGGTTCATACACAAATTCCAAAGCTAGAGACTTGGCCATAAGAGTGGTTAGTAATTCCGTAAATCACCTTCTCACTTGTTTTATATAATAAAAATGTTTAATATACAAATTTGATAAATTTTTGGTGGCATTTCTTTGTATTCGTAGGAAGAGTTGAAAACTCAAGAAAAGGATGGTATATTTATCCCCACGGGAAAAGATGATATATTGGCAAGGGCAACAAATAAAAAGGATCACCCGGGAAGAAGTAGGGGTGTGGGTTCTTATGCAACTCAAAGAGAAGCATTTCATATAAATAGAAGTTATAAGAACCCTAGGCCTTCGGAGCTCAAAAAGGCCAATGCTATTATAGCTTCCCAACGTGCTATAATAGAGTCCCAAGATAAAAGGATGGGGAAGGTGGAAAGGCTTATGAAGAAAGTGGTTAAGAAAGTGGTAGTTTCCGATTCTGAGGAAGAAGATGAAGAAACGCCAAAACGCCCATCTTCGAGAGGATCTAATCATGGACCGCGTATAGAAGTTGTGGTTGATGAGGCGGAAAATACCAACGTTGATGCTCAACTTGAAGAAAACAATGGAATGGTAGTTCCCAATGACCCTTTGGATGCTCAACACAAGAATATCTCATCCACACCAAATCCCAAGGTTCGATTCTTACCAATTGGTTGAAGTTATTAAATTTATAATATATTTTTTCATAAATACTCACATGGTTAGCCTTTCTTACATTTTATGTACAATTAGATCCCGCGTTGCAAGCTTTATGTTGATGTTGGACCAAACAAACCCCCAATCCATGTTGCCAATGGTACTTGCTATGCATCAATACGGAAGCATCATGGTAAGGATATTCCCCAACATCATATAAGTGTGTCTATAGTTGAGTGCTTAGTTACCGATGCTAGTTTGCCCGTTAAAAGACTCCCGGCGATAAGGGTTGGGGATGCCAAGGGTATATTTCTTGTTTGGCCGGAGTGGTTAGTTATTGATGTCAACTCTAGTGCTATCCCCCAAAGGAAAACCATACCTAATAAGTTAGCCATACAACCCACAAATGTACCTTCATTTGCTAATGAAAAGGCCAGATTGCAATTTCTAAAGGGCCTCCCTTCATTTGTGAGGGTGTTATATGATATATTTTTTTACCATAAGAAGGATGGGTACTACTCATTTTTTGGTAACAAAAATATCTTCGGTGAGACTAGAGATTTAATGGTGTCTATACGTGATTTCGAACATTTTTGGAATATGGAGCAATTATCAAGCAATATGCTAGCCCTCCATCAATTGTAAGTTTCTATATTCTAGACAATAGTATTTACTTTTATGTATCTGAATAGGGTGACATTACTAACTTCATGATTTTAATTGTTATGTAAGGTTCATGTTTTTTCTTGCCCATCAAAAGGACAAAAAATGGATAGGATTTATATGCCCCCAAAGCATACAATCATGTGGTGAGGAAAATGGAAGACGACTTCAGTATCTTACCTCTACACTTAGTGCAAAAAACATGAACATATTCATAGGCCACTACCTTGAAAGGTACTAATCTTTAAATGACCCAATTTGTTAATTATTTTATTCTTCTTTGAAATGACAATATTACCCTTTTAAAAACTTTAGTCGTCATTGGTGTTTTGTTGCAATCATACCCGAGCAAAAACGAGTGTATTGGATTGATCCTGTCAACAATCCCCCTCCTACATCCATATCCGACCTTTTGGAGGTTGCTTTGCATAATGTTAATCACAATACTCTTATGCCTTTTCAACTCATCCAAATATTGGTGAGTGTTTTATTTTCATAAGTTACACATACATTACATTACTTTGGGTTTGCTAATGTGTCAACTTTCTTTGTTACGAGAATCATAGCACAAGAGCCAAAGGTCTAACTGGGAATGCGGATACTACACAATGTTATTTGCCGAAAAATGTGTTGAGTCGCTAACAATTGACAATCTTGATCTAAAACAAGTTAGTCGTCATTTTCGTGCTTTTATCATTTTTATATGAAATGTAGGCTTTTCTCTACTAAGAAATGTGATATTCCCTTTTGCGTAGATTTTCATGGATGACCAAACACCGTACACCATCGCTGAAATCAATGAAGGGCGAAATCACTTTGTACGCCACTTGGTTCATGTTCGTACAATCAACTTTTCAAGGCCAATGCCCGAATGAGCTCTCTATTTTAGTTGTGTTGTTAGAATATTGTTGGGTTGCTAGTATGCTGCATTTGTTAGACAATGTGGATGCTATTGCACACTTTTGTACGTGACCTTCTGGACGAACCTATTTACGAATTCGTAACTAGATTCGCCCGAAGTGCATGTGGCTTGGTTTTATAAAGCGAACTCGTGTCATGAGTTTCTTCATCTTACGATTTCGTAACGTTAATCGCAACAATCCCTGTCAGGTCTACGAACAGTCCTCCGAGTTCGAGTGTCGGTTACGATATCGTTCTCATTTCCAAATGCCAAAGTTGTTTCATGAAACTATACGATTTCGTATAAGGAGTTTCTAGGGACTCGAGTTCGTATACGTCGCAACCGCCAAAGGTATTCCATGATTATATGCGAGTTCGTGTTTATATTTTCCCTCGTTACGATATCGTATCTATAGTTCCCTCGGTCCATCGTTGCGAGTTCGAGTCCATATGTTTATTCAGTACGATACTCGTAACAGAAAATTAACATCATCAAGGTACGAATTCTAGAGGGGTTCGATGTTATAAACGAATTCGAGACCTTATTACATACGTCGACATCGTAACGCGTTAGTCCGCTCTTAAGAACTCGAAGGATTACTTATACCCTTCGTCTTCGACATATTGTTACGATGTCGTAAGTACATAGTTTATAGTTACGAGTTCGTAACGTGTAATATATTTACGGCGGTTCAGAACCGCCGTAGAGTTTTTTCCGGTTTACGGCACCACCAGCAACGGCGGTTGACAACCGCCGTAAATTGTATCCAGGAACCGCCTTTAAACGTTGTTCCGTGCACTAGTGCACAGTGCAGGGAGTGTGGCGGTTTTGGACACATCAAGGCAAATTGTGCCAATCTCAGAAATCCTTCAAAAGCCTTGATTGCTACTGGAGCAACTTGGAGTGATGATGAAGATGATGCTCAACCTGAGAAACATGTGTCTTTTGGTGCAAAGGTCATAGATTCAGAACCAGTTGATCTGGATAGTGAAGACATTGATTTTGAAGGGGAAGTTGACCTACAAACAGCCTATAATGAGTTATTTGATGCCTGGAAGCAAGGTGCTGAAACTATCACATCTCTGAAAGAACATGGAAAGGTTAATGATGACTCTAAGAACTTGATGAAAGAGGTTGAAGAACTTTGCAATATTTATTTTGTTCCTGAGCCATAGGAGAACTTTTGGTGCTGTTCCCACTATTTATTTTGTTCCTGAGCCATAGGAGAACTTTGCAGGTTTGGAGGATTCTGAAGATGAGCTGCCTGAACCCCAACCAGAGGAGACCATTCCTACTGATGATGCAGATAAAGTTTTGAAAGCCATGTTGATCTCTATGGCCTTGGATGACAGATTTTGAACAGATGAAGCTAGCTTGACTTTCAATAGGCTGTCTCTCAGAGAATTTAATGTTGAGAAGATTAATGAAGTTCACTATGGCATTGGGATTGATGCATCTGGGGAAGTGTATTTTCAGAAGAATTCATCATGCAGCTAAAAACTCCAGAAAGTCTGATGTTGTGCCGCATCCATGCCGCTGCCTAATTACTGCCTTGCAAAGAGAGATGAAGTTAAATTATCATATGGGTCAGCTGGACTTTCATTCTGAGATGGTCAAGAAGCATAGTGATGATCAGAAAAGGTTTTCGGATCTTGCAGCTCAGCTTAAGAAAGGGTCCAGAGTTCTTTTTCCAAGAGGAATGTTGTTTCTGATTCTGATTGAGTTCAGTTCTTTGTCTTTGGCAGTTCATGGTCCGAGGGGGAGTTACTTTTGGATTTATGTGAATTTTATTATTGGATGATTGTATTTGATTATTCTCACTTTCTGCTACATTTTTTGATTTTCTGGATTTGGATGGATTGGTGTGTTGAAGTAATGCTATGACTCAGGGGGAGTTCCTTAATTGATGATTTTACTGAGAAGTAGCTGTTTTGTTTAAGCGCCATCCAAAAGTTGTTTGCGGTCCACAAACTGCCAAAGGGGGAGATTGTAGAGTCCATTTTTTATTGGCTTATTTGTGGCAGATTCGATGTTGCAACATTGATTAGGGTTTAGCAGAAAGTGACAGAAATTCCAACGCAGCTTTAAAAGGCAAGGAAATATTGCGCGTATGGGATTTATGGTAAATACAGTCCAGCGAATATCAACAACTAAGTGTTTTCACCATGGAGATTTGATCAATGAGCTGGATCGAAATCTTGCCATATTTTCTAGTTGGAAGATATTCTTTATTCCTTATCTTCAGAGATTTCGAGAATCAAATCAACCATGATTGAAGGAAGGAATTTGATGCCGTGAAGTAACCTCTTCAACCACGACATAATGCTATAAAAGGGATAAGCTGCGCTGCTCAACCTAACGTTTTTACACGCAACAATTCTGTCTTCAGAATCTGTTTTCAATCTTGAGCAAAAGGCAGCACAGTCCGTTTTACTTTATCACAACCATTTGGACGTGTGGAAGCCGGTGTGTTCGAAATCACCATAAAGCTCCTGGTGTGGGAGTGATCGTAGACTAGGGAGAACTAGTGGTCCGATTGGAGCGAGGGATCGCAACCACTTAGAAATTGTAAAAGATAAGTCTGTAATCTTCTTTTGACAATTTAGTGGAATTATTTCAACACAGGGCTACGGCCCCGCAGACGTAGGTGCATTGCACCGAACTGCGTGATCAAATCTGCGTGTCTTTTACTTTCTGCACTTTAGTTTCTGTTTTAAAACTGAAGCAGTAATTTAGACAACTTATTTGATCTAAATCTGGTATATAGGAATTTCAAATGGCTGACACGACTTTGACCGGTCTGATCAATTCCTTCGCGCGCTTGCTTCCAAATGTCTCAACAACGTCGATGATCGCATCAAGGTTGTTATGAACCATCATGTTCGCCGACGTTTATTGGGCCGCCGGAAAATTTCACCGGAATGTTCACTAATCATGTGGTACATCATGTCTAGCAAATGTAACGGTCTACAAAAGCGGCTCTCTGTGGAGAATTTAACAGGGGAATGCGATTTGCACAGACGAACCATCATCAAGAATATTAACTGAGTGTCATAGTTGTCGTCAGAGTGATTGACATGATGGGCTGATGGCGAATCTTCTTTAGTATAATAAACGGAATTCGATTCTCCAACATGAAAATATCCCTAGTGATGATTGTATTATCAAGCAATTTCCGATCATTGGCTAAATGTAGGAAGAAACATGCATCGATGGCGACGATCCAAGCTAGGGCATCCTGATCGTAGTCCATGAACTTGTTGTAGCATGCTCGGACTAAAGGATCGATTTCCTTGAGTTTGTTGATGACGAGGGTTTGGAAGTTGGAGATTTGATGAGACGTTAAGATTTGTTTGATGGCTGCGAGCTTGTACCTCTCCATCCGGTACAGCTCGGACCTGAGGTGGTGTACGGCCCATAGCGATTAGCTGAGGCCAATACGATTCGGGCTTCTGAGCCCAGATCGTTCTTGGGGACCTTGAAAACGCACACCAGCGGAAAATGGTGGAGATCGATGACCAATATTTAGTGTCGACGAGTTAATGGGGCTCTGAACATTACCCTATTTTAATATGTATATTTATTATCCAGATGATATGTTTACCTAGATATCGATGATTACGATTTTCTGAAAAATAGTTTTGGGAAGCAATAATATATCATCCTCGAAACCAAACTGCTCAATTATCCTCTACCGGGTAACGGATAAAGTTACCAACGGAACAAGATGTACCATAATAAGCCTCCCAAATATAAATATATAATAGAAGTGTAGTGGAAAAATGTACTGTGGCAATGTTCTTTAGATATAAACTACTCAATTATAATGGTATACAAGATTATCATATGGTACACTAAATAATAAATTTTTTCTTCTTTTGAAATAACCACCGTTGGTGGGGGGAGTTATATTGGCTTCCCCTTGCCTTTTAAATAACCAAAAGAGAAGAATACATTTGTCTACAATCAGGTAAGGCCTAGAGCACAGTGCAGCAATAGAAGAAAACATAGAAACCTAAAGTTAGGAGACTATGGTGTAGTCATGCACTACACAAGGCAACAGTGGTTGCCTTCAAAAAGAATAGAGTAAGCATTGCTTCTCATTCTGAATAGCAGAATAAAAGAATGGTGTCAAATAAAAGCTAGGAGAGCTTCAGTCCACTTGCTTGTCAGTGATTTCATAAGCAAACACAAAATCCCAATTCAGCCTATGGATGAAAGCTTTCCCATTTTATTTGACCAGGTGGAAAGTGCAGCACCAGAGTTACAATGTCCTTGGGGTGCATCTTTGTTGTGCAGCTTGGATTGGTGTAGGAATAGTTTCTGCATTTTCTGCAAAAACTGGAGTGCAGTTTGGAGTGCAGCTTAGAACCTTGAGTGCTATTTCTGCAAAAAACAGCAAAAGGATCAGCAGTATCTAGTTCTGGATGCGCAGTGAGGGAGCTCAATTTTATCTAAAATTAAAGCTCCTCTCACTTTGACTGGAAGAGTATGAAAATTATATTCTGCATCTTGATGATTTTTCAAAGCATGTTTGGCTAGGAGATAAGCTACAAAGTTTCCCTGCCTAAGAGTATGAGTGAGGACAGCAGGGTAGAGGTTACTGGATATGGATTCTACAAGAGAAAACATATTCCAAGGGGCCTTGTTTTGATCATGGATCATAGAGACAACATTTAAGCAGTCTGATTCAACAGAGAACACAAACAGGTTAAGAAGATGTGCAATTTGGATGCCTAAACTAATAGCCTGTAATTGTGCATCCAGAGGGGAGAGGGAGTTAACATAAAAGGATCTTGCAAGTATAAGAGACCCTGTAGAGTCCCTAAATATTATCCCAATACCAGCTTTATGACATGAGTGATTCCATGCAACATCTACATTCAGTTTTGTACCACTAGATGGTTTAAGCCATTTAATGGGAAGACTGTTAGGTTTTGGAGGTTTTAGCCACTTTGGTAGTACTCCTGAGTTTACAATATCAATATCATGCTGTTTATTTATGTACAAAGGCTTGGCTAGAAAAGAGTCAAAAATCATGTCCTTTATTTCTTTGACTATGCCTTGTACATTTGGAATCACTGCATCAAAAACCTTTTTATTTTTTGCCTTCCATAAGCACCAACATACAAAACATGGGACCATATTAACCAAATTGGTATGAAGAGAAGTAAGGCCTTTGAAGGACCAGTAACTAGCAAGTCTACTCCATAGAGATACAAAATCTGGATTGCCAATACATAAAATTGTGTGTAATGCATTCCAAACTTGTGTAGCTATGACACAGCTGTTGAAAAAATGGTCTATGCTGTCACAATTATCACAGAAAACACACTTGGATGCAATATTAAAACCGAAGAAAATTAATATGTCATCAAAGGGGAGCAGACAGTTGAAAAGCTTCCACATAAACACAGAGACCTTTTTAGGGGTTCTAGCAGACCATAATTTCTTCATGGAAGAGATGTTAATCATGTTACCTCTTTTCGGTCTGAGAGCATTGTAGGCTGATGAATAGGTAAAATTTCCCTTCTGATCCGGTTTCCAGATGAGCTTGTCTTCCCTATGTGGTGAGAGCTTTATATCCCGTAGAAATTCCAAAGCATCAGAGTTTAACAAAGCAATTAAAGAAGGCATGTATTGGTCTCTCTGTGAGATGAAATCAGCCACAGTGCATTGTGGTGGTATATTAGTGTCTTCTGGAGAGATAAAATCACTTAATACACCAGAGTCAATCCAAATGGAGTTCCAAAAGCTGCAACTTCCATTACCAATAATAATCTTGGAGTTACTGGCAGCAAAAGGATCCATTTTGCATATCCTTCTCCATGTTTGTGAAGTTCTAGCAGATGTAGGCAAAGAAGAAATAAAAAGTCTCCATGGAACTTGTGATTTTTGGTACTTCCACCATAATTTAGCTGAATAAGCATCAATAATGGTGTGAAGTGATCTTATACCAATACCATTTTCCACACATGGATAGCACAGGTCTTTCCATTTCCTCCACTTATTTTTCCCCCCATCCTCATTTTGACCCCAGAAAAAAGAAGAGATAACTTTCTCAAGGTTTTTTAAAATTAGCTTTGGGGGTTCATAAACTGCCCAGATGTGCTGTGGAATGGAGTATATGCATGATTTAATGAGGGTTAATTTACCACCAGTGGACAACCACTTGTTCTTCCAGCTATCCAGCCTAGAAATAATCCTTTCAAGAACAGGCTGGAAATGTGAACAAGTCATTTTCCCAGTGAAAATTGGGCATCCTAGGTATCTAAAAGGGTATTCACCTGTTTTCATTCCTAGGATGGATTGAATTAGCCTAGTAGTGTGCACAGATGCATTTTTGCTGAAATAAACCTCACTCTTTTGAAAATTTATGTTCTGACCAGTTGTTTCTTCAAAAACTCCTAAGAAAGCTTTGAGGTTTGTGAGACTAGACTTGTTAGCATTTAGAAAGATAATGGTGTCATCTGCATAGCTCAGGTGAGAAATAGGAATGGCATTATCAGGCAAGTTAAAATACAGTATTTTTCCTATATGATAAACATCAGCAAGAGATCTAGTGAAAGCTTCTGAAAATAGATTGAAAAGGAAAGGAGAAATAGGGTCTCCCTGTTTTATTCCCCTCGAAGCTGTGAAGAAACCCACCGCTTTCCCGTTGACCAGGACTGAGAAACGAGCTTGAAACAGATTTTTTATGATGGTGTGAACAAAGGATCCATGTAAGCCAAACTTCAGTAGCACAGAGCTTAGAAAGTGCCACTCTATTCTATCAAAAGCTTTCTGTAAATCAAGCTTTAGAATACAGTTGGCACCTCTAGTTTTTCTATTGATGAATCTCATCATCTCCTTTAAATAGAGAACATTATCTGAAATTTCTCTATTCGCCAGAAAAGCAGATTGGTGTTTGGATATCAGGGTAGGCATCAAGGGCTTAAGTCTTTCCATCAAGATTTTTGAGAAAATTTTATTGCTGACATTAGAAAGACTTATCGGTCTAAAATCATTAAAAGAGACTGGCGCTTCTTTTTTGGGTATAATTGTGATCCAAGTGCTGGCTAGTCCCTGGGGGATATTTGGATTGTGAAGAAAATCATTTGCAACAATTAGCACAACTTCACATATAATATCCCAGGCTTTAATATAAAATTTCTATTGATGAATCTCATCATCTCCTTTAAATAGAGAACATTATCTGAAATTTCTCTATTCGCCAGAAAAGCAGATTGGTGTTTGGATATCAGGGTAGGCATCAAGGGCTTAAGTCTTTCCATCAAGATTTTTGAGAAAATTTTATTGCTGACATTAGAAAGACTTATCGGTCTAAAATCATTAAAAGAGACTGGCGCTTCTTTTTTGGGTATAATTGTGATCCAAGTGCTGGCTAGTCCCTGGGGGATATTTGGATTGTGAAGAAAATCATTTGCAACAATTAGCACATCTTCACATATAATATCCCAGGCTTTAATATAAAATTTTGCTGTGAAACCATCACGTCCTGGACAACTGGATTTGTTTAGACTAAAAACAACTATTTTCAGCTCCTCCATTGTGACAGGTTTAATCAGAAGGTCATTTTGTTGAGGGCTGACAAGGGAAGGAATCTGACTAAGGAAATGAGAATGAAAAGGGGCTCTTTCAGTCATTTCAGAAGTGAGGAGTTTTTCATAGAAAGAAATAGCTTCATTCTCAATATCAGATATTTCATCAAGCCAAATGCCTTGAGAGTTCTGAATTTTTGAAATCCCAAGCCTATTATTTTTTTCCTTAACAGATTTATGAAAAAATTCAGTGTTTTCATCCCCTTCTTTGAGCCATTTGATCTTTGCCTTTTGTTTCCAAAAATGGTTCTCTCCACTAGAGTTTTTTTTAAAATAGTTTTTGCCTCCTGAAGCTTAAGAAATTCTCCATCAGTCTAGTTTAGGTCATAATTTATTTCTTGAAGTCTGAGGTTCTCTTCAGCCTTGGCTACATTATCTGTAATGTTTCCGAAGACCTCCTTATTCCAAGTCTTAAGGACTTGTTTTAATCTGTTCAATTTCAAAAATAATCTAACTATACCAGTACCAGACTGAGCTAGTGGAGAGGTCCAACTATTTCTTATCACCTCAATGAATTCATGTCTCTTGAACCAGGTGTTAAGAAATCTGAATGGCCTAGGGGAGGAAGGGATTGCACTTCCTACTATTAGAAGAAGGGGGCAGTGGTCTGAGGTTTCCTTATTTAAAACTAAAATAGAGGAAGATGGAAAATTAGAACTCCATTGTTGGGAGCACAATCCTCTATCTAATCTCTCTATAGTGGGATGCAGCCTTGCATTAGTCCATGTAAATAGATTACCCACTGTTTGGATCTTAGAGAGTGATTGACTATGAATGAAATCATTGAAATCCTTCATACTTCCTAGCTTAGGAGAAGAAGGACCTTTGTATTCACTCACAGATCTGAAAGCATTAAAATCTCCAGTATAAACAGCATTAAGATAACCTAAGGCAATTAAATCTTTCCACAGATCTTTTCTTCCAATTTTTGTCCTTAAACCATAGATAAAAACTCCTTCCATTGGAAATTTAAATTTCTGATTAAAGATATCAACTGCTAGAAATTGTCTATTGTCACATTTTAGTGAAACAGAAAGATTATTTTTCCAAAAAAGCCAGATCTGTCCAGAGGCAGCATACAAGCAGTTATCAAAATGTAGGAGTTTTCTGTATTGTTCACATTTAGAGTTGGGATGTTTAGCTTCAATTAAACAAATCAAATCAGGTCTGTGAGAACACACAAGTTTTTGTAGTCTAAGTAAAGAAGTATCCATGCCTCTAATGTTCCATACAATCATATTAAATCTTAGTGTTGTGTAAATCATTAACAGCTACTTTTAGAGCTTTTAGTGGTTGACCTAAGTGAATAGGCCACTTGATGCAATTGACTGTTGAAAGCATTCTTCCTATTTTTCTTAGAGGTTCTCTTAAGAATTATAGGGATATGTACCTTAGCTGTGCTTACCTGTACAGAGGATGAGGGGGAGTTTAAAGGTTCCTGATCATTTTTTTCCACTTGGGAAGTGTCTATCTCCTCACAGGTTTCTTCAACCTCTTCTGAGCTTACTGTAAGTCCATCCACATCTTGGATGAGTGAGGAGAACCTGTTTCTATTTGTTTCCTGTGAATGGAAAAAAAAGCCTATTAGCATGAAAATGAGGAGTACTAGGATAGTGAGACAAACCTGCTATTGCCATATCATCTTGTGAGTATGGAGCATTTGTTTATGGGTTGATGATTTCAACAATGGGCATGTCAAACCTATTTTTCTGAACTGCTAATACCAAAAATTTTGGATTAACAAGGTCTGACTGAATAGGACATGTGTTTACTGAAAGGTTCTGAAACTGTAAAGGAAATCCAGATAAATCAAGCTCTGGGTTTCCAGTTGAAATTATGGGAGTTGTATTTGCTGCATGGGGAGCTCCATAGAGTGTTCCAGTTTGAGCTTTGAGAGATTCGGGGGGGGGGGAGGGGGGGGGAGGTATAAACTTGGAGGACACCAGAGGGGGCTACAACTTGTAGGACATCAGAGGAAGCATTCACCACAGAGAGCACCATAGGTTGGAGCATTCACCACAGAGGTAGCATTCACCACAGAGGGGGCATTCACAACAGAGGGAGCGCCATAGGAAGCACCAGAAGGCACATCATCAGCCTGGAGAGCACCAAAAGATGCAACAGCTTGGGGAACATGATAGGGGGCATTTACATCAGAAGAAGCAACTTCAGTTGAAGTACCATCAGTTGGTGTAACACTTTTAGTTATCAAAGGGGAGCTCTTAGGAATATACTTTGTAGTGAATCTAGCAGCCTTCGATGCTTTGTATCTATACTTCCTTCTATTATTTCCTTTGAGTGTAGCTTTACCCTTGTGTTGTACTAGTTGTGTGACCTGAGGAGTGGTTTCTTTTTCAGCAGGGGTGAGTCCAGAAGAGCTTGGATTTCCATTGTTGGCCTTGACAGGCATCACAGGATTGTCAACTACTATTTTCTCATCAGCTACATCCTTGGACCCCTCTATCAACCTAGGTTTCCTTTTTAGTTCTGGGTGGAGAAAACCACACTCACTCTGGGCATGTCCAACAACCTTACAATCGTTACAGTAATGAGGCAAGTCCTCATACTCAATTGGGTATTCTGCAATATTTTTACCAATTCCTACAACAATAGAAGTAGGCAGACTTGCAAGCAAATCTATTTCCACACAGAATTTTATGGCTGAAGGTCTAGTTATACCCAAAGTTGCTGCGTCTATTTTCAAGAATCTTCCTATTTGACTGCTGACCCCAATTATAGCAGAAGTATTATAGAAATAAATTGGAAGTTTATGCAGAGTTACCCAAATCGAAACGATGGACGATTCCTGTTCCGGTGTGAAATCCGGCGTCCACTTTTGCACTTTCATAACTGAGCGGCACCTTTCATCCAGCATCTTTGATAGTCTTCTTTTTCCAGAAATGTGATGAGGATGTGCTTAAAATCCAGCGAGCCAAGTTGACATCTTCCTGTGAAACCGATGGATTTGAAAGCAATGGCTAAAGCTTCCATCGATGGCTTTGATCGGATGAACTTTCCCACTAGTGCGTGGTAGTAGGAGGCAAGAACAGCCCCTTCCTCCGGTGGGAGTATATAAGCAATCTTTCTTTTGTACTCCGTGATAGGATGTAAATCTGGCGTATTGGGTAGAGTTGAGTAAAGGGGAGGCGATTTTACGCTGAGAGCTTGAACAAAGGTGCGAGGTGAGGGGATACCGCCAGCGGGGAGCGGTGGCTCCGCCATGGGGAACAGTACTTGTAACCGTTATCTATCCGTTGTTGGCGTTGAAAACTGAGAAGAAAATTATTAAAAAAGGAAAATAAACTGTTCAGGCGAAGTAGAATCTAGAGAGAAGGGAGAGGATAATTTCTAGTGAGAGAAAGCGAGCAATCTTGATGACTAAATAATAATTCAGTTCGAGCAATTCATACCCGTGATTCTTAATTATTAGCCAAAAATAAATTAAAAACCACACGCATAGAGGAAAACCCTAATTTAATTATTTGACTTATATGTTGCTTGAAATATATTTTATTAGTTTGAAAGCCCTATATGATAATCGATGATGGAAGAATTGGATTAATCTCATGTCACGTTAGGGTTTAGAATGTATTTTTACTCCTATATATATATATAGCAACCCTAGGTTTTACTACCACACGTATTAGCACTAGTGGAGAAGGAGAGGTTTTAGGCGGTTCTAACGTACCAGAGAAGGCACATTAAGGCGGTTCCGATTTTTTAATATGCCGTAAAATTTCCGATTTTTTAAGGCGGTTCCCCAACCACCGTAAAATTTTGACATTTTTCGAATTCGAAAGTTTCACATTTCAGGTTACGAATTCGAAAGTGACATATACCATAACCGCTTTAAACGTAAAAACCTTACGAATTCGTTATTTTTTTTCCCCAGCAGAAATGCCTTTCTCATTCGAAAGACCTATTTTCTGCCTTTCTCATTCAACAGACCTTGTAAATCAGCAGAAAGGTCTTTCTCATTTGAAAGAGGTTACAGATCATCCAAACAAAAACCCACTCGCGATAGTGCTTACGAACTCATAAGCACTCTCGTGAGTGGGTGAAAACATTTATAGGAGAGCTCGAAATTAATAAAAACCAATCACATTAGCTTTATACATTAAAGTTGTATCATACTAAAATACATCAATATCAATAACTTCCTTTACAGTGCCATAAACAGCAGTTATAGAGCACAACAAACAGCATCAACTCCACTCTATCATAAAAAAGCAACATCGTCTAGGTAGACGCTCCTACACAAACAAAAAGCCAAAGCCTCTTGTCAATACACACCAACTTCTACTCCATTGGAATGGACCTGCGAAAGCATAGTTGCACACTCAATCTTTTAAGGCTTCAAGCAAAGGAACATCCATTCTGCTCCATCATTGAGATGAGAGTAATACAAGTCGCCACACTGCCTGATCACCATTCAGATTCTGAATGTTCACCAGTCTTCACCTGAAAAATGTTCCAAGTAAATAAAACGAAACAGTTCAGTTTCTGAATGCTCACCAGTCTTTTTCTGTCAATGTCCTTACCAAAAAAAATAGAAGTATGATTGAACTTGTAAAATTAGCCATAACCTGTAGAAATAGCAAAAGGGAGCTCAAGGAACAAAAAAAATGTTCCATGTTCAGAACTGAACAGAAAATGTCCGATTTTCAAGGCCCTGCTCATATGGTAAGGTCAAATAACTCTCACTAAGAAAAAAAAAATCACTCATGTAGTTTTTTCATCCAAATTAAACACAAAACGAAGAAAAAATTATTTCCCTATCATCAAAATTATATTCAAAAAACTCAACGCATTAAACTAGCTAATGTTTGGTTCTAAAACTATGCACAATATCAAGTGTGATGACATTAACAAACTTCGTTTACCACGGCATCAAAGGCCTACCTCTGCCATAGTAGTTTATGGTTTTGTTAACGAATCTGCGGCAGTCTTCTTCCTTGACTACATCTACGGCCATAATCAACACATTCCTCGAACCAAACAGTCGAGCATTCTCAGCAATTTCCCTCAGTCTGTTATCCCTCCGGGCTACCAGCACTAGATTTGTGCCCCTCTTTGCATATTCATACGCAATTTACTGCCACAACAATCAAAGACCATCAATCATTAATAATCAATTAGTTTACACAAATACTCAATTCCAAATGATCCTTTCACAAATGAAACTAAGGGATCTAAAACAAAACAAGAAAAATGAACAGATTAAAGAACTATGAACTGGGCATAACAAAAGCACATGTTAAACGTTGCGGCGCCGGCTGCCAGTCGGGGCTGTGCACCTCCTCCTCCTCCCAGGCCAGTAACAATGGAGCCAGCGTCACCGAGATTCTGACCGGCGCTTTCTTCAACGGGATCGCCGGTCAAGCTGATTCTAGCTGTGCCAGAAAAAGGTTTCTACACTCATTCGGCGGTGGGCGGCGGGGCGACGGGGCGAGCAGGCTGGTGGAGGGCGACGGGGCGGGCGGGTGGGTGGAGGGCGACGGGGAAGGGGTTTTGGGGGAGATGGCGTCTTTGAGATCTAGTGAAAAAGGATAAGGGAATGATTTGGTTTTTCTTATTAAAACTAAATCGATTGAGATAGAGATAAAGAAGATAGTAATGTTTAGCTAATAAGGGAATGATTTGGTTTTTTATTTAGCTAATAATGGACGTACAATGATAGTATTGCAATGCATGTATAGTGATATTGCAATGCACATTCACTATACGTGCATTGGAATATTACTATAATTCAATATACGCACGTCTCCTTGTTTATAACCCCAAATACATCGTGTATATATGTTGTTGTATATACAGAATTATTAAGTTTTCACATGGCGTACCATTTAATATTTTTTGAATAATTTTAGGTGATCAGCGTTTTGATAGTGCCAAGGCTTCGTCTCCGGTTTTTGTTCCCTCGGCACCACATACAGGTCTAGTTCCAGATATACTAGTCATTGATTATCTGTCATAGGTTGTGAATTTGATTTGTACATGTGAGTCTAACAATTGTTGTTTTTGGATCCTTTTTAGGTGCTCCAACAATATTCGACGCCAAGGGAACCGTTGATGGCAAGTTCGACGGCGGCTGCCTGGTTTCACTCCAGGTCGGTTCCCATGCCTTCAAGGGCGTTCTGTTTCAACAGGCGCAACATTCTTCTACGGCAGCCGCCCCAGCTGACCAGTTTCGCCGTCGGTGGAAGAGGAAGATCAGGAGAAGTGGTGATGGACTCCCCATAAAAATTACCAGGACCACGTATAACTACTTTATAAAGGAAAAGCACGCCTCATTCAAAGCTGGGTTTCCAAACCAGAAGCCGAGTGAGATACTGAGCCTGGTTGCAGCTGCGTGGAACAGGCTCACTCCAAAGGAGCGAACAGTAAGTCTACAAAAACTCTCATCTTTTTATATTATTCTTAATCAGCACAAATTAATAACTAATAAGCGAATTATGTATGATTTTTGGACACAGGTTTATCGTTGATTGGAACAAGAGGACATAGACCGGTTCAACAAGGAGAAGATCGCGCTTCGCGGTGCAGGAACATCAGGGGCTATCGAGGATGTAGCAGGATGATTTTCCAGCAGCTATACATGTATATCATGTAATTGTGTTTGGTGCAAAAAATTTTGATATCTATGTTTGGATGTTATATTTCCATTGGTACTGATGAATGTTTTATGTTTGGGTGTGATATTTGCATTGGTACGGCTTATATAACATGTTTGATTTTATATTTCCATTGATACTGCTGATATTTCTATGTTTCGATGTGTTTTAACAGTAAATATAAAACTTTACATTGAGATGAGTGCACCTTTTTCAAACCATATACTCCATGCATGACCTGTACGGCTCAAAGGCTGTGATGATGTGCTTGCGATTTACCCTTTTTCAAACCCTATATTTCGTGCATGACATGTGAGGCTCAAAGGTTGTGATGTTGGACGTGTGATTTATGAAACCCTATATTTCGTGCATGATCTGTGCGGCTCAAAGGCTGTGATGTTGGGCGTGCGATTTACCCTTTTTCAAACCCTATATTTCGTGCATGACCTGTGCGGCTCAAAGGCGGGGATGTTGGATGTGCGATTTAACCAGTGAATACCTTCTAAAATCTTTCCTCTGTACTCATTTGTTTTTTTTCTACTCCACCTTCACATCTTTGATTTCTTCTTTAATTTTTTTTTAATTTTTTTTATAATTTAAAACCACCAATGGTGGGAGGCATATATTAGGCTCCTCAAACCTTTCATAAAAGAAAATAAACAAGAGAATTGTCATGTTACAACTATCTGAAGATAGAAAAGGGAGTAAAGTAGTAGAGAGATAATAGAGTCTAAACTATACTAAGGATTTCCTTTTAATCCTGAGAAAATCTTGGGTGAGACCTGTCCTTAAGGAGACCAAGGACCAAGAGAATGACACAATAGTGGGGAATTAAAAAATGGGGTCATCTAGTAAATACTTCATATTCGGTGCCATTTAGTAATTAAACTAAACGTCATGGACCATTGTGCAATTTCTGAGACTGGATGACATAAAAACCCCCAATTTCTGCCATCCCGGCGAATCTGTCTTTTCCGGCGACTCGGTGCCATTTGCTACGTTTCTCCGGTCACTCTCCGTCCTTCCGCCTTCTTCTTCCCCGGCTCAATCCAATAGATTCATTCCGGCCACTTGTGGCTTCAATTCTACTCGGAGATCTGAAAACTCCCTCGTGTTTATGAAAGTTTCGCCGGCACCATTCCTCCCAATCATTCTTCTTCATGTACCCAAATTACTTTGTCATATCAATGTTAATCGACGACGATCGTGGCGAATTCGTTTAATTTGGAGTTATTCGATCTAGATCTTGGGATATACTTGAGCTTTGGAGCCCCACCAAAGCGTCGATCTTGACGTTGGCCTGCAAATTAATTACGGCGATGAAGCAACAAGATCCTCTCCACATTTTTCCACTAAGCCTCTGTGGTGCTCAGCTATATTCAATGTGATCCTCTCCACATTGAATTTGATTTTGTTTCATTTGTGCTTGACTTTTAATTTGGAGTTAAAACATCAACACATTAATATTAAAAATCAAGTAAGAAATATAGAAGATCAAACCATTACTGCAAAAAATCAAGCCATTAATGCGAAAAAAGCTAAGTCATTACCGCAAAAGATCAAACTCAAGTAACAACTGAAAAAGATCAAAGGAAAAAATCACAAAGATCAAAAAGCTCAAGTGAGAAATTAAAAAGATCAAAGATAAAATCACAAAGATCAAACAAGAGATCAAAAAGCTCAGGTGAGAAATAAAAAAGATCAAAGGAAAAATAAAAAATAAAAAAGATCAAACTCAAGTAATAATTGAAAATCATCAAAGAAAATATAAAAAATATAAAATAGAAAAATCAAACTCAAGTAATAACTGAAATAAATCAAGTAAAATATCAAAAAGATCAAACATTACTTCTTATATCTTGATCTTTTGCGCCTAGTCGAAACAGCACAACCGCAATCAGCTCAAGGAGGTGGAGGCAAAAAAGCGCGGTTGGAGGCGAAGACATGCAATTTGATGATTTTGAGTTCTGTGTTCTGACTCCAGGTTTGAATTATTTCCATATTTTATCGATGATCATTGTTTTGCTTTGATGTTTGTTATTGATGTTTGTTATTGATGTTTGTTTTACAATTTATTTCTTCACTAAATTTCATATTTATAATCCTCAGATTCGGTCATCCAAGATCAAGCAGTAAAATATCCAAGTAAAAACATAGAACATCAAGTCATTTCTTCTAAAAAATCAAACTCAAGTGATAACTGGAAAAAATCAAAGAATAAATAAAAAATATCAAAAAGAAAAAAGAAAAAAGTTAAGTAAAAAACATAAAAGATCAAATCATTACTTAAAAATATAAAACTCAAGTGATAATTGAAAAACATCAAAGAAACGGTTAAAATGATCAAGCAAAAAAGATAAAAACACATAGAAGATCAAGTCATTACTTCAAAACTTTCAAACTCAAGTGATAACTGAAAAAAATCAAAGAAAAGATAAAGAAAAAAATAAAAAAATAAAACAGAAATAAATCAAACTCAAATTATAACTGTAAAGGATAAAAAAAATCAAAATCATCAAACAGAATAAGATTAAATTCAAGTGATATCGAAAAAGATCAAAAAGAATAAGATCAAGCTCAAATGAGAACTAAAAAATATCAAGATAATATCAAAGAGAATATATAAGATCAAGTTCAAGTAATAATTGAAAAAAAATCAAAGATAAGATCAAGCAAAAAGCATATAAGATCAAGTAAAAATGATAGAAGATCAGAGGTAGGGGCGCCAGAAAAAAATCAAGCAAAAAGCATAGAATATCAGACGCAGTGATAGAAGGTAGAGGCAGAAAAAGATCAAGTAAAAAGCATATAAGATCAAGTAAAAAAATCCAAGCAAAATTCAAGCAAAACACATATAAGATCAAGTAAAAAACATAGAAGATCAGAGGTAGGGGCAGAAAAAGATCAAGCAAAAAACATAAAAAATCAGATGCTGGAGAGAAGGTAGAGGAGGAAGAAGAAAAATAAATTTGCAACTAAGTCCCTATATTTAGGCGCGTTTTTTAATTTGTACCTATAATTTCTGGAAAGCTCCTATAGTCCCTGGTCTCAATGGAGACAGGTCTCAATTGAGAATTAGTATTTAATCCTTGAAGGTGATGGGATGAGAAGTTCCCATGAATGATCCATTCCCCTGATACACTTACCCCTAGTGCATCTACAACCTTGAATGAACCAATCATGAGCAATTTCACAAACCACATCAACTGAGAGGATTTAAAGGAAAAGCTTTCTAAACTAGCAAACTGCTTTAGAGATGTAAAAGAAGAACACCAAGGAAGTGGAGTGTAAATCCATGGGAGCTTGGGTGTATTCATCAGTGGTGACACAAAATCCTGCTGTGGGGAGAAGTCCAGGAAAATACAAAATCCACCAAGTTCTGTGGAGCTGCTGCTGGTCCTCCACCTTTGGAAAAGTTTCCAAAGGGTCTTCCCAAATCTGCAGATAAAGAGAGTAGTATCAAATTGAACCAAATGGGGTTAATTGTTAGAGGAGAATCTGATGTATGGGATACCTCCCTTATCTAAAGAGATTAAGTCTCTAAGTTTAGGGGGGGCATCTGAGATTGTCAAGCAACTAGTAATGGAAGATTTAGTGCTTAGTTTGGAGAGAAAGTCAGCTACAGAGTTGCATTCTCTTAAAACATGACTAATCTTATCATTTTAAATTTTAAGTTCATGGAATAGACTCATTTAATGCCAGTTGGCCTTCAAAGGATTTGTAATTCCTCTAACAGCCATCAGACAATCAGTTTCAATAACAAAATCAACTCCTGATGCAATTCCTAATTCTATACCAAATTGAATGGCTAACAGCTCTGAATGCAAAGGAGACTGAGCAGTAGTGTGCTTCATATGCATTGAGACTACTCTTCCAACTGAGTCTCTAATGATGATACCAAGCTCTACTCTATCACAGCAAATAAAGGATCCATCCACATTTATTTTATAGCCATTGTCTGGGGGATGCCATTTAACTATTTTAACTGGTTTAGGCCTTTTCTTTTTGAGAAAAGGAACTAAACCAATCATAATTAAATCCCTGATTTTTGACTCACTGCCAGAAAGTGGAGAGGCAGTGAAGATCATAGAAATCTGTTTAAAAATAGAGTTAAAAAAGGCCAGACTATCAAGGTAAATACCATCAAAGATCATTCTATTTCTTCTACACCAAAGACTCCACAAAGTATAAAGAAGAGTAGTGAGTGTGGTAGTGGTATGAATTTGGATGGACCTTAAAATGTTAGATAGTATGAAAGTCTATGTTTGGCAGATAGGAAGTGTGGGACTGGCAAAGACAATAGATTATGCATCATATTTAACATTTCTAGATTAGGTGCACATGAGTTGAAAAAATGATCAGAAGAGTCAGCATGGCAACACATTGGACATTTAGATGCCAAATTAATACCAAATTGCATCAGTTTGTCATCAAAGGGTAAAAGACTATTGAAAAGTCTCCAAATAAATATAGAAACTTTTGCAGGGATATGAGGAGACCACACCTGTTTTATAGATTTTTTTTGTGTTTGCCTAGCTCTCAACTTTGAGTATGCTGATTTTACTAAGAATTGGTCATTGGTTGAGGGCTCCCATATTAGTACATCAGGATGCAACTGGTTGACTTTGAGTTCCTGCATAAGGGAGAGAACATTGGTAGCCAGATAGGGCTCCAGCAGGGGTAAGTATATAGCTTTATTCCTAGTGAATTGAGCTATAGATATATCAGGGAATGGTGTCTCTGTTTCAGGCCATAAATAGCAAAGAGCCCCTACACCTGACCAATTAGAATCCCAAAAGGATGATTGTCCTGAACCAACTATCACCCTAGACTGTGAGTTGGCAAACTATGTAATCAGGCGTATTCTCTTCCAGGTAAGAGATGTTTTGTAACTATCTGGAAGTTTCCAAAGGAATCTAGTCCAGATAGTTTCATTCTTCTGCAGTTTCCACCAGAGTTTACAAGAAAATGCTTTAATCATTGCCTGATGTCTCTGAATCCCAAGCCATTTTCTTCTCTAGAAATTGCCATCTTAGACCACTTTCTCCATATCTTTCTTTGTCCAAATTCATGCTCACCCCAGAAAATCTTGAGACCATTCTCTCAATTTTTTTAATAGTTATCAGTGGGGGTTTTAGAACTGTAAAGATATGAGTGGGGATAGAGAGGATGACATGGTTGATAAGTACCATCCTCCCAGCTGCTGTTAGCCATTTTACCTTCCAATTGGAAATTGCTTTTTCCATTCTTTTAGTCACAGGCTGGTAATAGGCATTCAAATTTCTCCCTGCAAAAACTGGAACTCCAGATAGGTGAAGGGAAGAGTTCCCATTTTCATTCCAGTGATCCTTTTGACCATATTTATTTTTGCAAGGGGAGTTGTGGAGTGTAAAAAGAAGTCTGATTTGGAGAAATTGATTTTCTGGCTTGAGCATTCTTCATATGCTTCCAGAAAGTTTATCAATCTCTTCAGGCTCTTTTTGGTAGCTTGAAGGAATAGGGCTGTGTCAATTTCTTCTTTAAATTAATTTTTGTGTATTCATGCGAATTGTGTGTCCATTTATTTATACTAAACATGTACTAATTAGCTGAAAATGAAAACTTTTCAATTTGTTCACGTGGAATTGCTAAAATCCTAGTTGACAATATAGTGGAACGATTAATAACTCGGTTTGACCAGTTCGAACTCGAACTCGAACTCGTTTGTTTATATACGGGCTCGAGATGATCAATTGATCATGAGAAATGAGCCACTTTACTAAGAGATCGTCTCTAGTCTTAACTATGATTAGGGATAAATGTTGATCTTTTAACTTTCAAAACCGACTTAATTTTATATTTAGCATGATCATTGTATTATTTTTAATCTTCTCACTTTTATGTCTGGTTTTCTCACTTTCAAGACTACTATTTTAATATTAATTATTAATTAAGCATAATTGTTTAGTGAAATCAATTTAAACAGATCTCGATTCAGAATTTATCCTTCACTGATTCATATCGGCATGATTATTTTCTATAATATTTTCGATGTACGTACAATTATAATCGGAAAAACTAACTTTACATAAGAGAATAAGTCTTTGAAGTGACCAGGGACCGAACTACAAATAGAGAAAGTAAGAGCCCAATCTCGCGGGTCAACCCAATCCGCATAGCAACCCAGAAAGTGTTAACACGCGCGATATATAAAATTCATTTCCAATTCCGAAACCGATTATGATACCAATCACTCCAGAGCTCAAACCGTCGAAGAGAGTTTGGGAACGATTGCTGAACCGCCACCACACCAAAATCGATCGGATATTCTCCACCGTGATCGCTCTGGCGGCTTGCTACACCTATCAAATCCGACCGGAGGCAACAATCTAATCTGAACGGAGATGCACCAGAGATCGTCGTCGCTATCTAGTGGTTAATTTATCATTACCGCCGTCGCCAATCAGAATCAGATATTGTGAATCAGAGAATCATAGACGGCGTGAGTGACAAGCTCTAGTGACTCCACGCGGTTGGTAAGAGGTCGACATGTAATTAGTTTTTCTGCTGTAGTTCGATTCAAAATTGCCGACTCAGTAGTCCAATTTTCCAGTGGATCGCGAGCCGAACTTGTTCGGTTTGCCAATGAATTCGCCAGTTGCTGTTGTAGGTCGTTGCAGAGCCGGCTACGGATGAGGAGGCTGTCTCTATTGCTGGTAATACTCATGAACCTGTCTAGCAATCTTGTTTCTCTAAACTAGCTATGCTTCTTTAGTTAGTTGTATGGTTTCAATGTGTGCATGTTGTTCTAATACTCATGAAGGTATAAATCTAGTATTTGTAGTTTTGGTTTTGGTTTTAGAATACTGTCGTTGTTTCAAATTAATTTCTCTAGGTTTTAGACTCTAGCTACAACCTTTCTATTATTGTCATGTTTTTGAGGAAAGCATGAATGTTTCATACTAAAATCTACAGGTTTTAGACTCTAGTTACAACCTTTCTGTTATTGTCATGTTTTTGAGGAAAGCATGAATGTTTCATACAAAAATCTACCGGTTTTAAACTCTAACTACAACCTTTCTGTTATTGTCATGTTTTTGAGGAAAGCATGAGTGTTTCATACAAAAATCTACAGGTTTTAAACTCTAGCTACAACCTTTCTGTTATTGTCATGTTTTTGAGGAAAGCATGAGTGTTTCATACTAAAATCTACAGGTTTTAAACTCCAGATACAACCTTTCTGTTTCATACTAAAAGGTATTCTGTAAAACCTTCATATTTTAAAATGAGCAACTCACTTTTCAGAAACCTTGATGGCATAAACTGGCCACCTTTGAGGCCTAATTGGGCAATGAATGAATTTAGCCTCTTGTTTGTTGTTGTGTGCATGTTTTGCTGTTAAACCTTCATGTTTTAAAATGAGCAGCTCACCTTTTAGAAACCTTGATGTTATGGCATAAACTGGCTACCTTTGAAGCCTAATTTGGCAGTGATTTAATTTAGACAGGTTTTAAGATAAACAATTGACCTTTTGAAACCATTGATGTTATGGCATAGAATGGCCACCTTTGAAGCCTAATTTGGCAATGATTTAATTTAGCCTCGGGGTTTTTTTGTTTTTTTTTTTGGCATGTTTTGCCTTAAAAAATTCAGGTTTTAAGATAAACAGCTGACCTTTTAGAAACCATTGATGTTATACCATAAACTGGCCACCTTTGAAGCCTAATTTGTTAATGATTATTTAGCCTCTTGTTTTTTTTTGTATGCATGTTGTGCTGTAAAACCTTCAGGTTTTAAGATAAACAACTCACCTTTGATGTTATAGCATAAATTGGCCACCTTTGAAGCCTAATTTGTCTATGTTTTAATTTAGCCTGTTTCTTTTTGTTGTGTGCATGTTATGCTGTAAAACCTTCAGATTTTAAGATAAATAGATCATGTTAGTTGGAAAGTACAGAACTAGTTTCCTAGATGCCGAATTTATGGATGGTTTGATTTGTTTTAAGGTAAACTGCCAACCTTTCAAGTTATATATTGTTCAGTTGCGGGGTAGAGCAGTTTGGTAGCTCACAAGGTTCACACCCTTGAGGTCGTGGTTTCAAATCCCACCCCTGCCAAAAATTATGTGTACCATGTACTTTTGAGCAATTATCTTTCATTTGTCGTTCTTGTCATAAAATAACAATATAGTGTCATTAGTGTGTACCATACTTAAATAGTTTTCTTTGTGGTTGAGTTGTATAATGTTTCAAGCTATTTTGTAAATTGCATAAGAATTCTTCTATTGATGCACAAGATTTTTGGTGATGAGAAGGTTTATGGGATAGATTGATATGTCAGTATGTCTTGTCTCTTTTCATACTGCCAGAGGCGTAGCTACATAGGAACCCGGGGTGCCCGTGCACTGTGAGGCCCCGTGCACATGCACCCCGGAAATTATTATTTTTTAAAACATTTATATTTTTTATAAGACAAAATTTTTATTTAATATGTTTGTGCACTTCAAAATATTCTATTATTTTATACTTTCTTCTTCCAAAATTGTCGAATGATAGTTTGGTTACATATTTAGAGGAAAAATTGGTCTTGTATGTTAGTATTGATATGTTTGTAAGTTGGTTTCAAAGTATGAAAACTGAACAAGTGACTACTTTGTATTTTATATTGTAGTATTTAGACATTGAGTATTACTCCCTCCGTCCCAGCCAAAGTGTCTTAGTTTGACTTTTCAAAGTCAAACAGAGACAACTTTGACCATTAATATCTATTAGTTTATATGCTAGATTAGTATCATGTAATATATTGTTGGATTCATAATAACATATATTTTAAAATAATGCATTTTTCAAAAATAATTTACATACTTAAGTAAAGATATTAGCAGTCAAAGTTGTCTCTGTTTGACTTTGAAAAGTCAAACTAAGACGCTTTGGTTGGGACGGAGGGAGTACGATTTTGTCAAGGATTTAAGATATTCGAATTAAGACTTAATTTTTTTAATTTAATTGTATAAACATCTTACTTTCATTTATATTAGAATAAGTTTAAAATATGTAAAGTTAATTTAAATATTTATAGGTGAGACCTTTGTTTTCTGGAATTTAACATTCCCACATCTTCTACTTCTTCGTGTGCCTGCACCCACCAGATTGCCGTCACAGTCGATCCGCACCGATTTCGTTCGGTTTTTCAGCCACCAACCGAAAGAAATTAGAACGCGAGAGAGTTCTACCTAGTTGCCACTTGCCAGTTGGGCTCACTCACCACTTAGCTAGTTCTGATGTGTAGCTTTAGATCTGTCGTTAGTAACTTTTATTTGTAGGAAAAGTATCAATCTGAGCAAAATGTTTTATGGCTGAATGATTTGGAGATATTTTTTATAAAAAAATTCAAAAAAAAATATTACTGTCCAAATTAAAAGGATATAAACACGTACGAAACGCCGTACATTATTATTCGAATGTAAACTGAAAGTGAAATTCACCGGAAAGAAATTTGGTTGAGGCACTACTCCGAGTGTTCGACCAAATATCACTTATTACACAGAAAGTAAAAACAGAAACGGAAAACACTGAAAACTCAGAAGAAATACATAAAAAGTAAGGCCGGCCGGGGATGATTCATGGCCTCATGAACAGTCACATCAATGTTTTTTCATACTCCTCATCAGCGCCACCAACATACTCGATCTCCAAATCCCCACTGTCAGAATCACCAGATGCAGTGTAGCGGTAGAAGTAGCAAGTGACTTCAAGGATATCGTCGCCGGAAACTGGGTCGACGTTGTAAGTGCTGGCAATTCCGATGCCCTGAACCAGCCTGAAGTCACCGGAACCGCCGACCAGCGGGAACTCCCGGTACTTGGCGTTCACCGGGTTACGCCCCACCACGCTGAGAGTGCTGCCCTTGTACTTTCCCTCAGTGAACACGAAGTTATGGGTCATCAGGCTGCTCATTTCCTCCTGCGATGAGAAAGTGAAGAGCCCCTGCGCGTAGCCGATGATGAACTTCGAGTACGGCTGCGCGGTTAAGGGAGCGTCCACTGCGTTCACCAACCCGAACTTCGTCGGCGACGAGTTGGTCATGTTGGCCCTGGCCACCGGAGTGCTAGCCGGAGGGTTCCTGTGAGATCGATCATGCGTGATAAATAATTATCTGAATTCTTTTTAAAATGGTAGTCCCTCTCTACGAGCTAGATCCGAACTCTTTTTAGTCAATTTTGTCGGATCATGTTTGACTATTAATAACTTTAGTTTCATGTATTAACCTGGTCTAAATTTTTTATAGTTTAGAAATAGAGTCCATTGTGAATCTAACAGTATCTCGCTTGATACTATTATAATACATATATCAATTGAAATTTACGGTCAAACATGCTCCGACAAAGTTGACTAAAAAGAGCGGGTACAGAGTATATATTAGCATAATGAGAGATTTAGGCGTTTTAATTACCTGTGAGCAAGGTTGTGGAGATAGAAGCGAATGCCTGTCAACTTGGGTTTCAGGTTAGGAAAACGTTTGAACCAATCTTCTACGGCGGCGGGGCTTTCGTTGTCCCGGAGGCTGTGGGCTGGTAGCGCCGCCATGGCCACCACCACAATAGCGAAAAGCACAGCCACTATTCTCATCATCATGGCTATTTTGGAAGAACTCTCTGTAAATGTAACTATATATGTGTTTTCACTGTTGTTCACTGTTACTGGTGTGGTATGGATTGCTTGTGAATGCATGCTTTATATAGAAGTACGGGAGATGGGAGTCAGAATTTGTGGACTAGTTTCATATCACGAGTTTATGAGATAATGAGGAGAAATTCATTTAAATGACACGTTTGGAATATGATTTTTTTTTACACCATTAATTAGCTCGTTTGATTGAATTATGCTTCTGTCTTTCAAAATTAAGAAACTATAATTAATGAGCATCTTAATTCGTGACAGTTGATAGCATTCATCGACTTCTCCACACACCTAAATTCTAATACAAAATCGATCGGCAGCCTGTCTCATTTTCGCTTTTGAACTAAAATGTTGGTATTTAATATTTTTACGATGAAAAATTCTCAATTGTCTAAATTAGTTTCACTGAATAATCATGCTTAAGATAGGTTAGAAAATCAACAATAATACACAGAATGTACATGGTTAATATGTAAAATGTCGGATTGAAAAGTGATAAGATCAACATTTAACGTTTCATGCCACCACATTTAACACGTCTCGATTGACTTTTCAAAATAAACAGAGTTTTGCCCATTAATTTTATTAGTTAATACGTGAAATTGTCATTATGTAATATATAGCTGGTTGATGGATTTATTATAATGTAATTTGAAATTTTGAAGTAATGCTTTTTTTAACAGAAAAAATAAATTACAGCTTAACTATATTACGTACTTTGCTCACTAGAAAGTTATTTATTATAATACTTTACTCTATTTAATTTGTATGGTAGCACTAAAAATGCTAAAGGATCCATCTTGATGAATTGCCTTAGTAACATGAGAAGAGCCCTTATATTATATTCTATCAATAAATTTAAATTTTTTATCGGTAATAAATTTAATTATAAAAGTTTTAATTAAAAGAATAAGAAATTCCTAAACCTCATCCATGCAGCAACGCACATGCTCCCAAACTGGTTGACCTAACTCGATCGACAAGTCTTTATTTTGTTTATAAAAACAAATTAAAATGGATGTTGTGTCAGCTGTTAAAATGGACGCGAGATTATAATTTATACTTAGCCTCCGTCTTTTATTATATTTCATCTGGCTCGTCGTTAATATGCTAATTTTAAACTATTCATTTTATTTTTTGTGAGCTTAAAAAATTATTCATATTAGCTTTAATAAATAAAATATATATATACTGCAATATTATAATAATCAACTAGATGGTAAATATAATTTATATTAATTATATCTACATAAGAATAATGCCGAAAATTTCATTTCTTTCTCATTCTACTTTTTATTGGCACTATTCAGAGTGCCAAAGTTGAAGAAACAGAGGGATAAAAAATGAATGAATCAGAAAAGGTAAGTTAAATGAATATAAAATTAAGCTAAACGAGAAATAGGGCCATTAAATTTAACTCTTTGCAACTAATCCCTTGTTCTACCAATATAATAAAGAGTAATTCTCCTATGAGCCACCCTCACCCATGAGGCCATGAGGCAATGCAAAATAAGGGAAATTTCATTAATTCCACCTCATCTGGTTTTAAATTAAATGTTGATGCTGCATGGTGTAGATTATCTCTCCAAGCAGGCATTAGTATTATCATTAGGGACAACAGGGGTGCATTTATATCTGCTCACACATTTTTTACCTCTGCTTTTTCTCCACTTGAGGCTGAAATCAAGGCTATTAAACATGCAGTTTCTGTAGCAAGACATTTCTCTGAAACCATCATTATAGAATCTGACTGTTTAATTGCTATCTCTTCTATCCTTAATCCTCTCACTGCTCACTGGAAACTTTTTCAAATTGCTGATTCAATTCACCAGTGCATCTCAGCTTTTACTCTTCAACATGTCCATAGGGAAGCAAATTTACCTGCTGATGCTATGGCAAAACTGTGTCTTCAAGCTAAAAATGATTCCATTTTCACCTTTGCCTCTCTTCCTAATGCCATTCAAGGAATGATTAGACTAGATCAAATGGGGACTCCCTCAATTAGAATTTCCAGGAATGGATGCTACTAACTCAATCTTCTTTCTTACAGATTATGAAGCTCATTGATGATATCATCAATGAGGCTTCTAACTGCTTTTCACAAATGATGGACTGGACTGTGATCTTCTGGAAACTGGACAGCACCTGAAGGAATTCCAATCCAGAAACCATGATGTTATTTTGTCTGTGATGAAGGTTTTTCCTCAGGATCTAAGGACTCCTCCATAGGCTGCATTGTGTCTAAGTTGACTTGTGCTTCGAATTCACTAATAAGCAAGTGGAGTATGGTCCTTTTTTCCATAAAAACCTTCGTCCTAGATACATTTTGATGTATAGAATGGGTCTACTAGTTTTAGGACTATCTCATTCTTTTTGGAAGCTATACTTAGCTTCATTTAGAATCCTTTCTAGGTTTCTAATTACCGCTATCTTTGTAGTGGTGTTGTATCATTACTTTATTATTGTTTATATTTAAAAGGCATGGGGAAGCCAATATAAATCCCTCCACCTTTGGTGGTTTCATCAAAAAATAAAAAATAAAAAAATATATAAATAAAAAAAATAAAAAATAAAAAATCATACCTCACTACAACCTCATCGAAACCTCGACGCCAAGAATTGGTCTATAATAAAACGATAAATTAGTTGTCATTTTGTACAAGTAAACGGAACTTAAATTATTCTTCAAGGTTTGGGAGAGCTTCTTTTCTTTTTAATGTCTTTTCTAAAAAAATTGTTCATGAATCATTCATACCAAGTGAAAAAATAGTTAACTTGATAATCCCTATAATGTAGTTAAAATGCAAAATTAATTATAGAGAATTTTATAGTTATTAAATTACAAAGCATTAGTTATATTTATGATTACAAGCAATTGCGGACTAACAGAAGAGAATTTAAAATGTCAATAGTCAATCAACGGTTATAGATAATTTTACGAGACGAGAGATCTAGTCACCACTCCAGTGTCATCTATAGCTACTCTTTATTCTAACAGAAGAAAAAGTTTTAAAATGTAAATAATCAATCAAGAGCACTTGTTACCGTTGCAAGTAAACGGTGGTGCCGGATCTCAAGTAAACGATGACGGAACTAGGGTTTAAATTTTAAAACCATACAAGTCATCTTATTTAGCAGTAAAATATAAATTCTTTTTGTTTTCTTCTAGTATTATAATCCTGCATCCCAAGGATTGTATGATCGATACACGTATCTCAATAACCTCATCTTCTTATATATTGTTTTTTTATTTATGAGCATCTTCTTATTGTCTCTTCTCTTCTTCAACGTGTAAAACGATCATCTCTATGTATTATTTTATGTCCACAAATAGACGATCATCTCTATGTATTATTTTATGTCCACAAATAGTTGACTTGAAGATGATAACAGATCTGGAATTAAGCTCTGGGAAAGGATCGTGTTTCACGTTTCAGTTGGTTCGTGTTTCACGTTGATATTCATGTGAATTATTCTCATTTTCGTGTCATTTTCTCTATCAGATTTTAGTCGGTTTTGTAATTGAAATTTTATTTTTAAAAAATTAAATCACTGTTTGTGAAGAAATGTTTTGTTAGATATTCCTAAACCATAAAAATAAATTAATAACTTGTAGAGATTAAATGGGAACAAAGTTAGTTTTGAATTGATAGATTAAATGAACCAATGTATATGATATAATTGGGGAAGGAAAAAGATTAAAATGGAAAAAATATGCAAGTTCCATGGATTCATAGAAAAATTGAGGGTGCCAAATTTGTGCGGTTGTGATCATCATTGCCCCATCACTGGACCGTGTTCTTCATCTCTTTACATGCTTGTTCATAAGCATGCTGCAACGAAGCTCGTGCATTGGCTATCTCTATAAGGGTTTCTAAGGCTGCAAAGACAAAACTATTTACCGTCTGTAACTACATGAAAAGGAGGTTGCAAAAGAATACAAGATAAAACCATTGGATGAATATAATTTCATACCAATTTACTCGAATAAGTCAATTCATAAAGCTAATCAGTTTACCTGTCTCAAATGAGCTTTGAGCAGATCGAAGCTTAGGGGAAAAGAATGCTCCAAACATGTTGAGTAACTTAAGTCGCTCTTTTTGAATCTGTGAAAGTAAAAGAATGGTATCAGTATGCAAAATCCAGTTTTTTTCAAAATGCATGGCATAATGTATGAGTTTTCTCTACGAGAACAGTAATGGGGAATATTCTTCATGATTCCAAGTAGAGCTTTTTCAAGAAATTAAGTCTTGTCAAGAGCTCCAGTTTCAACAAACATTGGTTTCCAAGGGTTACATGCCGTTAGGACTCCACCATTACAAAACAAACACAATATACAGAAGAAACATCCTAATATCTAATGGGTAAACAACAGAATGCAGCTGCAATATACCTAAGTATTGATGACTACATCGTTCCATAAAACTTACAGGGTCATCAGCCGAAGATGGGGATCCATTCTTCTCCTTCATTCCTTCTAATAAAAGAAATATGTCAACAGTTCAAGTTAGGTGCGTTAATGATGCATTGGAAAAAGGAAATTATGAAAAACATCACTATCACTTAAGTGTTGCAGTGCCAAAAATACCAGCACGGCTCTATTAACAAGAATTTTATTGCCTTTTTAATCAACTAAAAAATGAATTAAGCATGTTCAGTACCAAAACAATCCAACAAAACATTATTAACAATAATTTCTTTTCTTTTTGTTTGATGAAATCACAAAAAATACATCATATTCACTTTGAGTTGGCAGTGCCAAAACTATCCAGCACAACAACTTTATTAACAAGAACTTCACTGACTTTTTAATCGAGTGTTGAAGTAAGAATCCTCTTACTGCATGATGCAGAACTAAAAGTCAAAAACAACATAGAGGGTAACGAGAATTTACCTTTACCCTCTGATGTCACACTCTTGCTACGAATTTTAAGACCAGTAGATAAATTTTGTACCAATCTATCCTCAAAGTTTTCTTCAGAATTTTCGATACATGAAGATCCCCATTTTCGCAATTCAAAATGTGGTTGCTGTAATCCTGAGCTAACTAAATCCAAGAAAACACATTCCCAAGAAAATGTCAAATTCTTCCCAATAAGATCATAACATCTCAAAACTTCACTCCTAACATTACCAGCCTCAACAGTACAGATAAAATTTTGATAAGTTTAAAATCGACTCTCCACAAAATTATAAAAATGGACAATATATCCAATTTCAGCAATAAGAACAAAAATTTTTGAAATATGTTAACTGGCCATTAGCAGTACCATTTTGACAATCCAACTGTAAGGTTGTAGGCGCGGAATGTTCTTTGTGGTCAAACAAAGAGGGATTTATCCGTGAAGTTCCCATTGAATGTCGAGCACTTGCCAACTCCAGCCATCCCTGGCATGTAATGAAAAACCTTCATGAGAAAGTTTTCTTCAAAGAATGGAATAGGGAAAAAACATACTATAAACTTTACCTGGCGAAGTATCGAGGATAAAGTATCCATCTGAGTCAAATAATCATCCATGGAATCCAGAAACTTCAATAGGTTTCTTTCTTCAACTTTTTCCTGTTCTATGTTGTTATTCTCACAAGATGCATTGAAATCCATGGTTTCCTTTGCCGAAATTTCTGCATTATAAATTACAATGAGAAAATCAAGAAATAGCTAAGATAAGGAGTATTGTTAATAGTCAAGCAGAGCAATAAGTTTAGAATATCGACAAAATAATGCCTTCTGTGACGCCCCAGTTAGGCTCATCACCAGGACTCCAACATGAGTACAGAGTTAAGTAACAAATACAGAAGTGATCATTATTATTACATAAGTAATAATCCAGGTTGAAACAAAACATAACACAAAAGTTAAAAGGTGGCACACAGGCCCTTGTTTAAAACTGTAGATTACATAGGTCCCTTGACATTATTATAGATGATATGCAACTAGACATCACGATGTTCTCACTCCCGCAGTAGCTTATGTTCTCACTACTTCCATCGAGATAATTAGAGTAAAGAGGGAACAAGATGCAGATGTGTTTATTTTACCATTATGAAGTATAACTATAATTCAAGTGGAAAGGATTCACAACAACTATGGCAAGGACATGAAAATAAGATAGAATAGTTTACGCGTAAAGCTCTTGGCCACCAACATCTATCTAATATAGAATGCACTGAGTAACCTCTCTTTAGCATTTCTTCAAACACCTTCAAGGCTATCATACAACAACTAATATAAGAGGGATTTCTATATAGCATCATATTCATACAGTCACAATAACCTATTTCTTAATACAACAGTGATCCTAATTCGAAACCAAAATGGATCAGGGCATCAGTTAACACTAACTTATAATATCTAAGGTCTTCATCATAGTATCAAATCATGAAACTTACCTCTCAAAATTCTGAAATCCCTCGATTCTCTTTTCTAGTTTACTTTGCTCCAATTTGTTTCTTCCTTCCCGTGTGTGTGTGTGTTTCCATTTAATTTAGTTAGAAAGTTTCTTAGAGGTGGTCTGATCCTACTGTACACGTGGAGTAGGAGTTGTTTGGATTTTACTAACCTTTCTTTTCTATATATATATAGAAGATAGAGTGAGAACCCTATATATATATATATATATATATATATATATATATATATATATATAGATAGGGTTCCAGTGAGAACCCTTCTTATGATAAGAACCATTCTTATGGTGAGAACTCTTATTATGGCTGAGATTAAATGTCTTCTCTAAGTTTAGTAAAAACTATAGTCAACCCCCACCAAAATTTTCTATTATTGTATTTTAACCCTCCTCGTCATAAATTCCTTATCTCATTCTCTCTCTTGCCAAAGCTTTCTCGCGGTGGCCAATTGCTTTTTTTTTTCCTTCGCTAGCCAGTAGCTGCCGATTCTCCGTTTACTTATGTTGTTCTTGATGATGAATAATAGGATAATGGGTATATATTTTGGCTCATTCATAAGCTCATTCATATGATGGGTATATATTATACTTTGTACTATCATCAATTCATTCTATTTTCACCCACTTTTACTTCAGTTACAACTAACTAAGAAATGATGATAAAGAAAATTTGATTTAGCGTTTTCCTGATTCCTTCAGTTCATTAGAAATTTATAGCGACTACTCATTCTATGTAAGCAGGTCACCTACTTTATACAACATATTTTCTCCATTAAACTAATTCTAACCTGTAACGGAATGGATATATTTCTGGTTCACCCTTTTATGGATAGATGACTAACTTTTGTATGTGTTGTACTCGACGTTGTGATGAATTTACTTGCCATATTGTCTACAGTGGTTAAAATTCCTATAGACTTGAACAGCTTATATAGTTTCCATGCAAATTAAGTTCTATATTAGTATTTTTCGTGGAAATGCTTCTGAGAGATAATATTACTTTTTGTATTGCGATTTTTCAGTTCGGATAATGATTTTGTTTCATTTATCATTGTGAATATGAAAAGCCAATTAGCTCAAATGGTAGAGGATTGTGTAATTGCACAAAGATGTGGGTTCGAATTCCTCATTGACTATCAATGTACTGTGTATTGTTTTTACCTTTGTTTTATTGGACTCTGTTTTCTGTTATATATGGTTCTGCACCATGTACTCTGCACTATTCTTGAATCTTAAATATACATAATCAAGCTAAGTTTAGTGTGTTTTAGTAGTAGTTACTGAATTTCTTGACAATGGCATAATTTGATTTCTGGGAGCATTCAATATTCTTTTATAGTATTATTTTGATCTTCAATTTTATTTTTTTGTTGTTTGATGCATGACCTGTTGTACCTTACTGTAGCATTGCTGCAGATAATCCCTCTGTAGCATTGCTGCATATAATCCCTCTGTTGTTCTGAAGGGTGCCAAGTTCATTGAACTCTTGTTCAATATGGTTCAAAAGGTTAGCTTATAGGCATGGAACTCTACTTTTAGATTGATTGGAAAAAAGTTTAACATAAGCTACAAATAAACAAAAAACCCAACCTGTTAATTGACATGATAAATAATTCATAAAAAGCACACAACCTATGCAATCCCACATGATTCAACAAGATAATCAAACGGCAATGAGGGAAAATGACAAGTAAACAAGATATATTGACAGCCAACGAGGGATTCGAACCCACATACTTGTGCAGATGCATAATGCTCTACCAGCTGAGCTAATTGACTTTCCAGGTTCCCAGTCCAACATTAAACTAGCAATGACTGTAAACTAGCAATGACTGTAAACTGATATAAGTTCAATATAAACTGCTCCTATGTAACATAAATCCGAGATTAGACATGGCAAGACACCAACTCCAACCATGACATTTATATAATAAACAATACAGTACTTATTAGCTCTTATTTTGATTCCTGCTTTAATAGGAATTCCAGAAGAATGCTTAGAAAACAAACTATAACTTTATTATAAATCAAATTCTAGGGAAAAAAGCAAAATAGAAAGATAGGCATCCAATGTGAGGAAAACAACCTAGAAAGCTATCCTCAAGATTCCCTACAAACTTACACTTGCACAATGGGTTATCATAACCATTAATGCTTTGGAAAAAAAACTCTCAAATTTGAAATTGAACTTCTAGAGCATTTTATTGAACACAACTATGTATATATATCCAAGAATCAATTATATACAAATCCCAGTTCTCAAATTGTATTCTATTCTAAAAATAAAGGAATAAATCCATATGAAATTCAAGCAACTAGATCAATAAAAAGGAAATTACCCAGAGAAGTAGGCATAGGATATAAACACGGACGTAATCACCAGAGAATTTGGTGGCGGAGATAATATCAGGCGTGATTGAAGAGGCCGCCGGAACCTAGGAAGTTTGCCGGGGGGTTTTCTGTCAGATTGAGGGTTTATTAGAGGCAACCCCCACCAAAAGAATTTGCGATGAATAGAGACGGAAAAGTGGAGATCATTGGATCGAGATTAACAGGGATACGAAGGGAATGAGAGGAAGAGTGAAAATACGAAAGAGAACAGGTTTGAGAAGGTTTTGAGATTACTGATTAGGAGAAAGGATTAAAATACAAGAAATTTTTTATGGGGGTTGACTCTAATTTTTAATAAACTTAGAGAAAACATTTAATCTTAGTCATCCATTGAAAATCTAAAGGCGTTCTTATTCTAAGAGGGGTTCTCACGGAAACCCTCCTCATATATATATTCCTATACTATACACTAGAGGTACCGTGCGCATCGTACCCCAAATAAAATTTGATGCTTCCATTTATTTATTTTTCCCCCTTTCATTACGTAATATGATAGTTATGTCTAAATGCCCAATTTTATTTACTGAAATGCACATTTATAATAATTTAAATGCACAATTTTATTTAGTGAAATGCACATTTATAATAATTTAAATGCACAATATCAAACTCGTCACTTAGAAACATGATTATACATTTTTTTTCAAATTATTTACCTAAAAAGCTATCAATTAAGTAAATGAAAAAAAATAGTTTGGTGTCTTTTTAAAATGCACTTTCAGTATAAATATATTACACAATTTAAAGAGTACGCATGCACATTAATGTTATAACATCACTTATGATATTATTAGACTGCACAATGCTTCAAGTACTTAGCAAATTATATAGTACCCCAAGGCTATTGAGTACATTCTAATTCAATGAATTGTGCATTCTTACGTATATCATTGTGCATTATCTATTTATCAATGTGCATTACAATATTGTTATATTTGCATTTCAATATCATGATAATAATAATAACGAGTGTGCATTGACTAATGAAAAAAAAAGCCATAACATTTTAAAATGCACTTCTAAAATAAATAGAATGCACAATGCATTCCATTGATATGCACATTACAAAAAGTTGTAACGGATGAAGAGGGGTAAGTACTGCACAATTTAGAGTTGTAATTGTTCATCAATTTAATATTGGTTTTTGGATTTTTCAAAAAAAAGAAAAAGATTAATGACTATTTACGTGCCGCTAAATCGTGGGCTGGAATTTAGTTACATACATTTTAAATTTTAAATTAACGGTAATTATGTTTTAATTAGTAATTTACAAAAAAAAGTCTGAGGGCACGTAGAGCACCGTACCTCAGGTGCACGTAATAATTTGCGATATATATATATTTCCATTAGTTAATTCTGCTTTTAATTTAAGTTCAGAAATAGTTTTCTTCTCTCACTACGGTTTTACTAAGTGCTAACCATTATATGTCATGTAACTTAATCATAGATATTTCATAACTAGTCTAGGTATTTCTTTAAAAAGTTTAATATAATACGTTGTAACTAGCACCCTTAAGTGGGTCTTCACACCTTCATTTACCATAATACTTGGGTAGCTTTTAAATCACAACGTTCTATAAATATTATTTTCTATTTTGCAAATCAACATATGGGAGAAAAATTCTTATTGAATTTCAATCACAGTCAGTCACCTAAAACAATTCCTATTGAAAATCTATGCTAAATTTGAATTTGGTAATGATGAGGGGGGAATTTGAATAACTTCATACAACAGTTACAATTGTATGAGTAGCACCCACTAAATCACTGAAAAATTAAGAAAACTGAAAGGAAAAGAAGAGGAATATACCCATTGAGCATCAAAAAGCACACTATCAACGTAAGCCTCCAGATCCAAATGGAACAAATGGAGCCAGCAATGATATAAGAACAAGAGATGTGGTATGCAGGTTCGATGTTAATCCAGTCAACGATGCTACGAGGCTCTATTTACTCAACTCTTCTTTCAAAACTCGAATGATGGAAAATTTTCTTCTGGCCCGCCTCAGTGAAGATATATCCAGGAAACCATTTAACCCATATCACTAGGTATGCTTTCTAGAGTCTGATTCACTGTTTTGGATTTAATCTTCTAGAACTTAAAGCCAGTTTTACGCTCACTATTTTGTAATCATAACCAAGACCCTCAAATTAAAAAAACAGCTGAAAAAATTTGAAGAATATCTCAATCTAGATTTCGAGGCAACCTCTGCATTAAAACCCCCAATAGCGAGGAGGACTACTTGTTTTTGCTGGTTTCACTCAATGGGAGCTCCTTTTCAATTTTTGCTTAGAACAACACTTAGCCTCCAGAGGCTTGTAAGCTCTTACATTTTGCTCCTACACAATTGTGTTTTACTTTATAACTCTTAGATTTTGTAATGACTTCCTTTCTTGTAAGGATTTATTTATGGCTTGGGAACCCATAAAAGACTCCTACTACCACTACATGTGGTTTTCACCTTAAAAAAAATAAAACTAAAACCCCTAATAGCTTTAAAATGATGTTGGAAGATTGATAGCTACAAGCTGCTTTAGCAATTAACCTTTCTGTCCTAAGAAAAGCATCCCGGTAGATTGGTTTATCTGGCAGATCAGATATTTTTCATATTTGTAACATTTTTTGCTGACAAAATGGAATAAGAAAAGAAATACATGAACTAAAGACGTGCCACAAAAGAGGATCCCCGAAAAAAAGATGCAAAAATGTCACAGATTCTTATCACAAGGTGGAAAATCTAAGCACAAAAGATATCATTTCTGCAGTCTTATGGTCATTGAGCTGAGAAGATATTTATGGTCCTCTTCAGCAATTGAACAACAACCTTTGTCTATTATGTTCGTCCAATATCAAATCAAAGAGAATATTTTTCTTGTTTGGTATTAAAAAAAACCTTACTTTTCAAACACAATACAGGCATTTAGTACCCAAGGTATGATATACAGATCCAATGATACAAAAGGAATCCTACAAATTCCACCCAGAAGGTAGACAGGGATTCCCCGAGACAATGAAAAGGAAATTTTAAAAATGAAAAGAAAAAGAAGTTCGTCCACTTGTCAAATTATTCTCTCCTTTATACTATGCCTTGCAATTTGGAAATGTTTGAAACCTTGTTTCCGTCACTCACATCAAATAATAAAATTGGGGGCACTCAGATAAAGTTTTGTTACTCCCTCCATCCTATAAAAAGAGTCCACTTTGCCTAATTTTTATTGACACCATATTTTCACCTCTTTTGTTACAGATTGAATGTAGAACGATTTTAAATGATACTGTATATTATAAATAAAGAAGTCAATTTTACACAGGAAAGGACAATAATCAAATGCAAAATGGACTCTTTATATGGGAGAAAAAAGTTTATGAAAAGTGGATCTTTTCTATGAGGGGTTAAGTAGTCATTCTTTTACCTTTAAAAAAACCTCTTTTATGTTTTTACACAACTCTTTCGATATTCAGCACAGCTGGAAAAGAAGGATGGTGACAGAATAAAAAGAAAAATGGGAATGAGCTAGTTTAGATACGAGTTTAAGTATGTGTGTGTTCGGTTAACATTTCTATACTTTCTATACTTCAGAATGAACTAATTTAGGGACACGAGGTGCAATCAAACAGTGCCTTACAAGATAAGTGATTGTGGACTGCGGCAAATAGACCTTATCGCAATAACAATGCCAAGCTCAAAGAATCTGGAACTCATTATATATTTGTTGTTACCTATTGTATAAGCCACACACCATAAAAAAGTGGAGGAGAATAAGACTTTTAAGACAGAAATCTTAATACGCTCTCAATACATTATGCAGGTTTATGATAACATCCAAAAGAAAAGTATGATCCAGTTAGTATTTGGACTAAAGCTACTTACTTGCTTCCTTGGTACATGAAAAAATCAAATGCAGCTAGTACATGAATATAACATAACTAAAATTGCATCCCAGACTTTTTTATACAAAAGCTTTTTACAGTTGAAATCATAAGGATGCGGGCTTCGAGTTTAAGACTGATGATTTTCTCTCAAGATTTCATCATAAGAACCTTGTAGGCCTTGTGGGGGAGTTTATAAGGTAAATAATTAATCACTATGTTAGTTTTCTTGATTGTATCAGATTCTGCATTATTTTTAATTATTCGGCATTATGTTATTTGATTGTTTATTGTTTGCAATACAGGGAAAGCGGAATTTCAAAGGCTGCAAATCGTTCTGGACTAACATATCTAAATGAGCTAGCTGATCCTCCCATGATCCACAAAGATTTCAAGTCAACCAACATTATCTTAGACGAAAACATAAGATTCATAACATGGAACTCTCATTCCCAGCAAGGTTAACAAAGAGATGCTCGACATAGTAGGTACGGACAAGAAAAAAACAACAAACCATGATAAGCCAAGATTATGAAATAAAACTATAAGAACCGGTAATCAACTACAGAACAAGCCCGATTCAGTTTCAAACTCAACTTATAACAAACGCTGAACAAACCCGATTCAGTTCTATCAGAGACCATAGTCTGCAACCCGGAAACCTTAAAGGGTTGTTAACTAACCTGGAAGAGATGGCGACAGAGAAGAAGACGACGGTGAAAAGTACCGACGAAGGACACGCGACTTTGAACCACACTATACAGGCGACCCGTATTTTTATTATAAACCAACTTGACCCAACTATAAACCGTTTACGGGGGGCCGGATCATTAGTGCTTCTTAAGCTTTTTTGTTTTTTTAATAAACATCACTTTTTATTTAACAATAACTAGAATATAATTACATTAGTATAGAATATGATTCATATACTCCCTCTGGACCACTTGGATCTGCAGAGGGAGAAACGAGAAGTTCACTTTTTGTGCGTGCAAAATGACTAATTTGCCTTTGCCATTTCAAGTTATTTACTCCCTCTTTCACTAACATGCCAAACCACCGCTGCAACCTTTTCTATCTCAAACCTCCATCATCATAGCACTCCCACCATCGTACCCTCACAAATTTTCCGGCAACGAACGTCGACACAAGCAGATCCAAAACATTCATCACCACCTTCGTATTCGTCGAGGGTTTTAGGATTGATTACAGATCCACTTTCAACCACAACATATATCTGTGGCGAATTCCGTGGCGAATTCCGTGGCGGGGAGACACGGGAGCAAGTGGGTTGATGCGACGGGGAGACACCGGAGCGAGCGGACTGATGCAATATTTCTGCACTCTTATAATCACGAATGTACACAATAATTATTTTTTTAAAAAATTAAACCACCAAAGGTGGAGAGATTTATATAGGCTTCCCCATACCTGTTAAATAGCAACAAGGTAAGGATACAAAAACCGCTTATAAATATAGCGGTTATAGTAGAAAACCTACTAAAGGATTCTACATGAAGCTGAGCATAGCTTCCAAAAAGAATGAGCTATACTAATATATGTACTGGAGCAGTCATTCTATGCTTCAAAAAGATTTCAAGACAAAGACTTTAAAAGAGGAGGACGGAAAAACCATTTGCTTATTAGTGAATCAGAAGCGCTAGGCAACTGAGACTCAAGGCAGCCTATGGAGTTAGACCTCCTAACAGAGCAAAATCCTCATCAATGTACACAATAAAGAAACATTTCACTTGCATGTATCAAACAAATTGAATATGAACTCTTAAGTGAGGTATCACACGCAAGCGAGTTAAATATTCTTAAACTCTAAATAAGTTGTTCTAGGCCCCCAACGTTCCCAATGTACCACTTTGGCCCCTCATCGAATTTTGGTATCAAAACGGCCCCCAACCTTACGGTTTTTCCTCATTTTGACCCTCTAGCCCTAACCTTGCCATTAAATCATTTTTCCATCCATTCTTGGAAGGGTATGACTGTCTTTTTGCCCCCCTAAATTTTTGAAAAATATAAGTTTAATGACGATAGAATGATTAGGGTAATTAATTGATTTATTATTTAGAAAAATAATATTTCATAACACTAAAATAAATCTAGAGAGTTAATTTATTCTACCTCAAATAAGAACAAAATTAAAATTAATTGATGGTTAAAATAAGAAACTATCCTAATCACCCTAATCTGAACAAAATTAATAGCTCGCGGAAGAACAAAATTAAAATTAATTACTCTTATTAAAATAAAACTCTACCCGTTGGTTAATTTTATAAATGATCTCTTCATATTAACACATATCACCTCCAGTTTCATAGAGACTATCCAATATCGTTCAAAATCTGTGTGATTGTACATGAGCATGTACAATGAGAAAAATCTAAAAATGTGAATGTGAATGTGATTGATATTGAAATAAAGATATTAGAGTTCAAAAAATAAGATAAAAATCGGGCTAGTGTATATTATAATAAAAATAAACCTTGTTAGAGAAATTGATTATTTAAATATTTCAAAAAAAAACATTGCAATTTAGACATTTTAATAAAATGGAGGGTATTTGTGAAATTTATTAATGAAATTCCTAGTCAACACCACTATTCCATTAGTTGACTTACCAAAGGACCAAATAAAACCAATAATAACTTTTATGGGACCAAATAGGAACGAAATATTTTAATTGGACTAAATGAAGCATTCTGAAATTTTATGGGATCATTAGGGTAATTAATTCTATTGACATTTCACAATTATTCTTGAAAATGCAGCATGAAACACAACTATTAGGGGGTCAACAAAATTTAAGGGGCCAAAAAATTTAGGGGGCCAAATGCAGCATGAATCAAACAAGTTAAGGGGCCAAAAAGACAATTCTACCCTTCCAAGAATGGATGGAGAAATGATTTAACGGCAAGATTAGGGCTACGGGGTCAAAATGAGATAAAAACGTTTGGTTGGGGAGCCTTTTTGACGCTAAAATTGGATGGGGGAGCAAAGTGGTACTTTGGGAAACGTTGGGGGCCTGTATAAAATTCTCGATATAATCTATTTACAATATTCTAGATCATATAGCTAATAATATTATAATTTATTGAAGATGGCTCAAGCGAGATTATTATTCTATGGCTATGGGGAGAATAAGGTTAAGAGTTCTAAATGATAATACCGGCCCAACACCCTAAATTGGGCCGGAGGGACTTCTCCTGGCCCGGCCCGGGGAAGAAGATGAATTCCTTGCCAGGCGGGCACAACCGTCCAAGGAAGGAGACTAAGAAAGTGACATGTTGAAGTGGTCCTCATCCTTATCTCAGGCACGGATTTCCTACTATAAATACTAGCCTCAAATAGTGAATCAGGTATGTGACTTTTATCTATCTATTTCTTATTGAGACCTCTTTCGTACGATTTCCCACTCTCTATTTCTCCCATCTCATAATCACGTAGGAGTAGCTACCCCTGAGTTTTTGTAGGTCTCTGGAAGACGCCCGGATCAGTTGTGGAATTGAGTAGCATCAAATTGGCCCGCCCAGTGGGATCGACTAAGTTTCCACCTTCGCGAGATGGTGCCAGTGGGGAGACGGCCAGGGAGGCCACGGAAGAATGATGTACCCTTGGGGGATAATCGCCCCCCTCCCCCGAAAGACGACGTGACCCTCAGGCAATTGCAAGCTGAGAGGAGACGCTTGCGAGAGGCAAGAGTGCCGTAGGACGGTCATGTGGAAACTGCCTCCGAGGGGGCGGAATCAGAGGAAGGGGACCCAAGAGGACCGGGGAGGAGCTCGAACCCCCGGAAGGAGGGAACTCCACTGCCCGGGGGCTAGAGCCCCGGGTGAGTGAGCAGTTGTTGGTCAGGACGGAGGAGTTGGTCGCGTTAGACTTCATAAGGGCCAACAAGGAGCTATATCATAAGTGGTTGCTCACCGCCCGAGGCCCCGGAAGGAGTGAACTGGCGAGTCAGGGACCTGGTCCCTCTCAGAAGCCACCCAGGGAGGTGATTGATTTGGACGGAGCAACGGAGCCACAGAGAGTACTGGGGCATGTGAGTTTCTCAACATTGCCACCATCATTTCCCCCAAACTTGGGGACGGGGTAAGGAACTGTTGCAAGACAGCCATCCAGTTTGGCCCCACAGGCACTCTCTTACCACCCGGTCTCATGCTGGGCACTGGGGCAGATGGGACACATTGGGCAAGGGCCCTTCCCACCGTATGTGTCGAGTGGAATGTTTGGTTCACAGGCCATGGGAATGTATAGGGGCCAAACTCACCATCCCCTGCCAACGTACGGAGCGACATAATTGAATTATAGGTACCCGAAGAGATATTACCGGGAGGACGACCGAATGAGAGGTTACCAGGTGGTACAGCAAGATCCGAACTCTTTAGAGGCACGGTTGAATAAGCTTGTAGGGAGAAACGGGGCGAGGCCCACCTCCCTAAGGGTACCTAGGGTCTTGGCATACCCATGGCCGCCGAGGCTTCGTGTCACGGAAGGCATCCCTACGTACAACGGAGAGACGGACCCGGAAGAGTTTGTTAGGACCTACCAGAACTTAATGATGTCAACGGATATGCCGGGAGGAGTTGAGATGCAAGCTGGTGGGTTGTTACCTAAGGGGAATTGTCTCTTATGGTTTGACTCTCTACCCCAGGAGAGCCTCAAAGATTACTACGATTTTTCAAAAGCCTTGATGTTCAGGTATGCCGGGCTGAAGAAGGAAGGAAAGCAATTGACTGAGCTCCTCGCCACCCGATAGAAGGCTGCTGAGGGACCTATGAAGTATTACCGGAGGTACATGGATGATAGCATAAAGGTTGTATTACCCCAATTTTTCATTCGATAAAATAATCATTTATTAAATTTTGGTTGGGATGTTAATGCATTATTACAATTTATAAAGTCTAAATGCATAAAATCTAATACAAATTTACAAAATTCTACTATAATATTTTTAGGGAAAATTCCCACAAAGGGCGTAATAAGAATTGAAATTCCTATTAAGGGCGTAAAATTTTCATAATTCCTATTAAGGGTGTGAATTTAATTTAATGCCTAAAATTATAACTAAGTTACAGTTCTACCCTTTAAATAAAAAATCACACTTCACTACATGTTCAACTTACTTATTTTATAGTAAAAATACATGTGAAAAATAAATAATGTCTAGTAAAGTTAAAAACATTTTGTTCGACAAAAAAATCAATTTCATTAAAAGATAATTAGCTCAATTTCATGAAGTTAACTCGAATTCGAATGAATTTAGATCACTTTAGTTCAAATAAGTTCTTAAATCAAAATTACTTCGACTATATTTCAATACGTATTTTTGTAGATTTTTTTAATTTAGTTTAGTTTAGTTCAATTAATTTCAGTTCAAATCAGTCCACAACAAAAACAATTAATTGACTCGTTGAATTTCAGTTTCAAAAATAGACTAGTTGAATTTAAATATCAACGAGTAAATTTTTTTTGCTTGACTAACTTGAACTGAATTGAATTGAACTAAACTAAATTAAAATTTAAATAACGTCAACAAAAATTATATTAAAACTGAATTAAATTAAAATGAATTTAATAAAAATAAGATTGTTTTTGACATATTAGTTCCTATTACTAAATTTTTCTATTACAAGGATAGAATAGTAATTTGATTTTAATTTTAATCATTAAACTAATTTCACGCCCTAAATAGGAATTATGAAAGTTTTACGCTCATAGTAGGAATTTCAATTCTCATTACGCCCTTTATGGGAATTTTCCCATCTTTTTATGCAGTTCCTAAAACATAACTCGATGATAAACTATAAACTTGTGTCATCACTTTTGAGAGGTCTCCTAATGGTCAAATGTACCCAAACATGATTTGTAAAAGAAATGGTATGAAAGGGGTGAGCTACAACTAGCTCAGTGAAAGTTTTCCTATTTTCCAAGACCTTAACAATCGACACTTTTAACAGTCAAACACTTAATGCCACAAATAAAACAAGAGAACATGACAATTTTATCCAAGAAGATAACTCTATTGCATTTGTTGAAAAACATGTCAAGTAAATACATGAAAACATGCAGTGATAACATGGTATAAAAAATTACACAATTACAATAGTCATAAAATCACTAATCAGAACACCATGACAAACTTATCACGCTGCCATAGTAACACGAAATGAGATAATGGTGCACTCAAGTCATGTCAATCTCAAATAAAACGATCCACAATACAGGCTGATGAGACACACAATATATCAACAAGCATACACAATTTACAATAAACAATACACGACACACATGATACACAATTCACGATACACGATTCATTCAGTACAACAACATGGGTCACCAAGTAATCTCATGGTTCCACTATCATTCAGTTCAATAACATGAGTCACCAAGTGATCTCATGGTTCCACTATCATTCAGTTCACTTTCATGGGTCACCGAGTGATCCCGTGGTAACACAATACAGTCACTTTCCTTCCATATGTAGCACTTAGTCCCATATGTAGCACTTAGTCCCATATGGGTTCTAGTGGTGGCTCCCGTATGTAGCACTTAGTTCATTGGAAATCCAGCACTTAGCACAAACCAACTACCAGAGTACATCCTTAATTAAACATATAAATAATTGAGCATTTAACTAATCACAAGTGCTTTCTGAAAAGGGATTGAAAAAACAGTAAAACACCCACCTTTCATGCAATTCAAGATCTATGAGATTCAATGAAACCTGAAAATATTATGTAGCATGCAAATAATCAACCACCATTTAGGATTTACGTAAATCAAATTAACAATTGTTGAAACTGAATTGACACTTATGGCTAGTACTCATAAAACTGATTATAACTCATGACACGTGTTTCATTGTACCCTCCAGACCAATGAGGCGTCTCCGGAACGACGCTATAATCGTTAAATTCCTCAGGACCTGGATCAGGGAAAGAGGCTTCCTTGATCTTTGGAAGGTTGACCTTCCTAATATCCGAAGCGAAGGGAGCGCGATAGCACATCTCCAATGCTCTCCATAGCTGGGGAGCTAGACTTTTCAGGTCAGCCTCTTGAAGAGCGCGAAGACGATGATTGAGGAGATCAGAGGCCTTTGGACGATAGTAGCTCGCTTGGGCTTTCAGTCGCGCGGGTCTGGGCAACCACTCGCGAAGGGAAGTGTAGCCCGCGTTCCCAGTCATAAAAAAATCATCTATATTTAGAGTGGACAAACGGAGTAACCCGTGGTCGTTGGCTATGTCCGCGGGAAGGGAGGATAAAGGTTTCTTGTCTTCAGGTAAGAGAGTGGCGTTCCAAGGGTGGCATGGAGTACACACTCAGGTTACAGATGAAAAAACCCTTCCGGGGATACCCTTTGGCAGAGTTAGGTTTGCCGAGAAGGAAATCCTTCACCCCAGTCCGCACGGAAAAGGAGAAAACCCCCGGAAAGGATGAATGAGATCGTTGTAAGGAGTAGAAAGAGAGGAAGATAAGGAGGCAAGGAGGAACGGCGCATCGAGCGCAATTGAGAAGAATGACCATTATTAACACCACCCCGTTGGGATGCAGCTGAGTCGGGGGCATCTTGTAGAAATTAAAGATCTCTGTGAAGAGGGGAGGGAAAGGAAGACTGAGGCCATATTGGAAATGGACCTTGGGTATACAAGAAATTTCCCACTCAGAAACCCCAGGGGCCAGTCTAGATAAAGAAGCATCTAGGGGAATAGGGATGAAGGAGCGTTTAACTAAATCGAGGATGACCTTGTCCAAAGAAGGGAGGTCCCCTGATACACCCAAGAACTGGATGTCCAGGGCTTTACCCCCAAGGAGGACCCCAGGGGGCATCCTCCCCGTCTTCATCCTTGCCCACAGCCTCGTCTCCTACATGCCCCGCTCAGGTGGGGGGGGACTTGTATGCCCGGCCGGGATCGAACCCGCTCCCTCAGAGGCACCCGGCTCCTGAACGACAAGTTCGGGAGGAGTGCTAAGTACGTCCGAGGAAGAACCAGAGGGGGAGTCTGTAGGAGAGCGAACCAGATCTGAAGGGGTCTTGTAGCGCATCTCGTATTGGGTCTGAACCCCCTCAGTGTCCAAGGAGGATGTGGTAAGGTGTTGGGAGCTCATGATATAAGGAATAAAGCAAGGAGGGGAGGAAGCGAAAGAGAGAAGAGGCTGGAACTTACTTGATGAGAGAGACTAGTGTGTTTGGAAAATGCGGAGAGAAATTATGAAGAGAGACCATGGTGTTTATATAAGCAAGAGAATAGGAAACGTCGCCTCGAAAGGTGAAAAAGTAACTGTAATGCGGAGAGCGAGGTAATGATAAGTGCGGAATAGAGAATGGCGTCGCCGAAAACTTGAATCCAGTGCGGATGGGCCCTACCTGTCGTGGGAAAAACATTTCAGATCAATCCCCCGTGCTCCAGCAGCCTAGGTCACCGGTTTGGGGGGCTAGTGATAATACCTACCCAATACCCTAGATTGGGCCGGGGGGACTTCTCCTGGCCCGGCCCGTGAGAAGACGAATTGCTTGCCATGCGGGCACAAGCACAACCGTCCAAGGAAGGAGACAAAGAAAGTGACATGTTGAAGTGGTCTTCATCCTTATCCCAGGCAGGGAGTTCCTACTATAAATACTGGTCTCAAATAGTGAATCAAGTATGTGACTTTTATCTCTCTATTTCTTATTGAGAGCTCTTCCGTATGATTTTCCACTCTCTATTTCCCCCATGTCATCATCACGCCGGAGCAGATACCCTGGGGCTACGTTTTGTAGGTCTCTGGAAGACGCCCGCTGAAGAAGGCCCGGATCAGCTGTGGAATTGAGTAGCATCACTAAATTTTACCACGTGAGATGTAATGAATGGTTTTGTAAAGTATTATGATGAGACAGCAAATCAGGGCTATGGATTATGCATAATTAGATTCTGTTTCAACTACAACATATTCTTTTTAAATGTTTCATCTCCCACAAATCTAACATTTCCCATTAAATACGAAACTGAAGGGAGTGGAAAGTATTAAGATGAAGAAAAAAATGAATAGGCACACTTTCTTTATGATTGACCTTTTTAAAGAGTAAAATACGAAACTTTTTGTCTATACTAAGAACAATAATCAAAACAATATTTTCGTATCTCAGTCTACAAACAAATTGTGATGGAGAAGCAAAACAATTTTAAAAAGTAAAGAAAAACTTGAAACACAGTGGCCTGTTTATCAGATCTTATCTGTAGATCAGTTCAGTTCAGTTCAGTTCAATTCAGTTCAGTTCAGTTCAGTTCAGTGAAAATGCAATTTGATGAAATTCAGGTTAATTCAGTCATGCTGATTCCATTTTTCAATACATCAATTTTCACTTCAGTTCAGTTCAGTTCAATTCAGTTCAATTCAATTCAGTTCAGTTCAGTTCAGTTCAGTTCAGTACATCAAGAAATAAGCTCTAGTAAACAGGGCCAGTAAGTCTTGCAATGAAATCAAAATTTTATGGAGGCTATTAATTTTATTACTAATATAGAAAATTGGTTGTGGAAAAAATAGGGGCTTGCTCTATGCAGGTCCATTTTTCTCTTGCAGGTCCGTATTTTTACCATAATATCCCTAATATTGTTAAGACAAAAAATGGGCTTGAAATCATAGGGCTCCATCAGGGGGCATTATGGTAAAAATACGGACCTGCAAGAGAAAAATGGACCTGCATGGAGAAATTGCTAAAAAATATCAAATCAATTTAGAACTTACTTGGGTGATTTCGGTGAATCCGGATAAAATGGTCCGCCGTTTCAAAATAAAGAACTAGTATCTATTTAAGTATTATGAAGTTTGTAAATTGTAATGGCTATAAGGTTAATTGTGATGCCCATTTCATGAAATTAAAAAAGGCTGAATTGTGTTGTATAGCTAGAGATAAAAATGGAACTCTTGTCTTTGGCCTTCAAAGACATGATGATTCCGCTAACTCCCATTTGCATGCATAATTGTTTCACTTTGTGCAAGTCTGAAAATATCACTTCGGAGAGGTTTCTCCATCAGTGGCGGAGATACTTCAGTGCATGGACCTGCCAATTTTAAAAAATTAAAATATTTTTAGACATAATTTTTTAAATACTTTTGTTCTAAAAATATTTTTATGAATAATTTTTATTTAAATTCAATTTTGACCTACCATAATGTTGTTTCTATATTCGCCCCTACTCTCCATTGGTGATGGAATTAGACAGCTTAGAGCAAGGGCAATGGTATTACCATCCCTCACCATTCATCACCACTTTTACCAATTAAATTAATATATCTCTCTCTTCCACCTCATTTATCACCACTACTTCATCACCACTCAACTATTCACTCTACAATAATAATCATCACTATCACTACTATTTTCTACTATTTTCAACTATTCACTGGACCCTACTTCATTTTCATTTTCATTTTCATTATGATTAATTTTATGATTCATACTTGTTTTATATTAAAAATTTTTATATAAGTATAAAAATATGAAAATGATATGAATTGATGTTATTTAGGCGAAACTAATTTTCATTGTAATATATTAAAAGTGAGTTATGATAAATTGAATAGTATATAAAAAAATCAGGAAATTTTTTTATATAAAAAGTAAAGCATTACTTTAGTACAAACGGAAAACTAAATATTGATCTAGTCTGACCAATTATTACTAAGGAAAAACTAAAATATTGATCTAGTCTGATCAATTATTACACACATAAATCAAACTAAAAAAAAACACATGAAACCTTGTCAACGTGACATTAGTGATGTTTATCTTCCTGTTGGGACACGTGTCACCTTCCTGTGTTTCCACGTGTCCCATTTACAAAAATCAAAAAAAAAAAAACTGATGACCGTTGGGGACGCGTGTCACCTCCAGAATTCGACACGCGTCCGGCCATTTTCAGATTTTTAAAAATTGGAAATTAAAATATGTGACACGTGGCTCACTGAAGGAGTGACACGTGTCACCCAACTTGCATGAAATTTGGGCTGAATTCTGGCGGGCCCCATTTGCTCCCTCTTTTGTGGTGATGAGTTCTCCTTCCCTTCCCCCTTGTTTTGAAATTTCCTTCCCTCCCCATTACTACTCATTCCCTCTATTGTGATAAAACAACCATCTCATCACCTCCCTCCCCATTACTACTCATTCCCTCTATTGTGATAAAACAACCATCTCATCACCTCCCTCTCTTCCCTTCCCTTCCCTCCATTGTCCTTGCTCTTATAGTTGGTTCATATCCTGACAATAGAACACCTACCCCATGGCCACTTAGAAATTAGATGGTGAGCACAATTAAACTATTGCAACATCATGAAGTACACGTCATGCATGTTTACAGAGAATTCAATGTAGTTGAAGATTTTTTGGCAAGTGAAGGAATGGAAAGTCACAGTCAACAACGCTAATAGCTAGACTCAAAAGTCCCACGGGCTTCGAGATCAATTTTGAGGGAAGATCTCATTTCAGGAGGGTGAATGTTTAAGCACATGCTCCTTAGATACCATTCTCGTGTGAATGCATTTTGTTGTATATGTATATCCTTGAGCCTTAGTCTTTTTTTAGATAGTTGCACTCCTCACTCCTTCTGATTGAAGTAGAAAAACTTGGCCTTTGTTCATTTAACCATAGGGACGCAGGACACTAAGGGTAGGTGATCCGGGATGGTGAAATAACTTAAAAACGTTTATCTATTTTTTTCAATCCTAGGAATTAAGGAGTGTTCCCAATTGTGTTTTAATCCGTTTCTAGCTTGAAACTCTAAATGTAATCCAATTTCATTTTAATACAAAGTTGGGAAGTTAAAAAAAAGCCCCCACTTGACTGGTTTGATATATATTTTTTAAACAAAAGTAGTATGAAGATTGTATTTTATTTTGGTATTTAAGTTCCTTAATTATATTCTTAGGATTTAAATTTAATTTTTATCTACATTTTGCAATTAGTTTTGTATATTTCATAATATTATAGTTTTTATAATTTCAAGTTCGGCTATATATCACTCGAAATTCATTAAAACCTACAAATTCTACCTAAAAATATAATGTTAGGATACCTTCTGCGGCCACTCTCCTAATAGGCTTCACCGTCAAATTCCGGTCTTCGCCGCCTGCTTCTCCTCCCCATCTTATTCCACTGGACGATGTAACTGATTTTTCATTCGTTAAGCTCAATCATCTTGTTTCTATTTTGCTTTTTTAGGTTAAAGTAAATATTAGTTCGTGGTTCAGTCGGTTTTATTGACTGGTGATTGAAGTTGTTAGCAGATAAAAATTTTCATTCTTTTTTACTAATATATTATAACTTTTTAGGAAGTATCTGAATGCACTAGAATTAGAGTTGTTGAGTTAGGTAGATTTGAGTTCGATTCAAGTATTTTAAGTTAGGTAGATTTGAGTTCGACTAAGTATTTTATGCGCAGAGCTACTGTTCAAAGTACTGGTGTGGGAAATTTGCATTGAGAAACACAGTTGTCTGTTTATATATGCACTGTCTATTCGTTCATTCAAAATTTAAATATATTTAAATTATTTATTAAACTCAAATTATTAGTATAATATTTTAAATCATAAATGGTTATAATTTCATAATTAGTAATATTATGAAAATTTTTAAATAGGTAAAATGAAAAGTTGATGAACCCATTGAAAATAAGTTCAAATCATATATATATGGTACCGTAAAACAAGATAGATGTCATTTCATTATTGTACACACCATATATACTTGGATTTTATAAATAGTCACGCTAAATCCAAAACCGGTCACTAACCCATCGTGTTATTGCGGCGTTGTTGGAAATGGATTTTTTGAGCGGCCCATTCCTCAATAGTATTACCACGAATATCCAAAATCTGTCAAAAATCAAAATATGTGTCCAAGAAGTTATAGCATGAGCCGAATTATTGCATTGGAAATGACACTAAGAGACTTATTAATATTAGCACAGAAAATAATCTGATTAAGATCCATATAATTTGACTCATTTATATAGTTTAATTCATATATTCCCTCCTTTATCAGTTCTATTTGCATAGAATTTTTTTCAATTATCTCTTAAACACATATTTCACTGCTAATATTTTAACTACATTTATTATCAATATATAAATTTTTGTTATTAATAAACTGTGTGGTATAATGAATTCAATAATATAAAATATATGAATGTATTTTTTTTTATGTTAAAATGAGTTAAAATAATATAGCATGTTTGAGTGAAAAAAAATTATTTCACATAAACAGAGTTGGAATATGTAAAATATACAAGAAAATCAATAAAGATTACCTTGAGTAGATTACGCGAATATTAAAGGATTGTGTAAATATGAGATATTTGATGAAATAAAGTAGTAATTTGATGTAAATAAGGGTTTGTTTGCCAGAACTTTTTCTATATATTAGTTCAGTTCAATTCAGTTAAATATATTATTATTTTTCTAGTTTAACACGGTATATTTGAATTTTTGTCAGTACAGATTTATAATTTTTTTCCAGTTTAGTTCAACAATTGTATTTACTTTATTTCAGTTCAGTTTTATTAAATTTATTTCAGTTCATCTCATTTCAGTTAAGCAAGTAATAAACTCAAGCACACATAGCTTAAGTGATTGATAGAATTAGTTTATTTTATATAAAAAGACGTGGGTAAGTTAGCGCTCATCGATCAATAAACATGTTCTTTAAACAATTCAAGTAGATATTGGTGAATTATTTGAATATAACAATTTGATTTAACTTTGTCATATACAGTATAAGTGGTGGATAACTCATTTATTTATAAGTCATTTTTACATATGTGAATAACTTATTAATTAATATCTATTACCTAAACTATTTGAATTAGTTCAAGTGGCCAAAGACGCTTTGACTAAATTAGAATTAAATAGAGTATCATCCATGTATTAGTTTCTGTCTTTCTGACATAAGTAATCAATGGAGTAGACTAAATTAGGATTAGATTAAATAGAATAAAATTCACGTATCAGATTCGATCTGGGTAACAGTAGCCCAACTTTTTTAAAAATGTGCATTACCTTAAACCGATTATGTATATATTGAAGGATAATGTAAGTGATGAATGGAGCATTTATTTATTTTGAAATCTTATACTATTCCACTCAATTATTTTAGCAATTTGACTATTTTTAATTAACTTTGCTCAATTTTAATATTAAAATTGAATTGATAAATAAGTTAAATTATTATCCTCTATAATCTTATTGGATTGTAATATCTAATTTTCAAAATATCTAATTTTATAATTTATATTTAAAGTCTAAACATTCCTTGAGTCAACTGCCAAATATTGGAGTGTGTACTGATATTTTGGAGACATTATGTAAGTAATAAATAGGGCCAATAAATATTACTTAAATCAGATTACGTGAATATTGGAGAAATCACGTAAATGGAATTATAAAAAGGAGACAGGGAACAAATATTTTGACTCTGGCGGCCCTGTCACAAATCAAATCTTCTAGTTTTCCTGTTCCTATTACTTTAGTCAGTAGTACTACTGAGCACTGTAGATAACAAACACAACAAATATTCATATCCAAAAGAGGAAAGAAACAGAAAAGCACTTTTTTGCTCTACCGAAACACGCACAAGGAAAAATGGGACCAGCCTCGGATGATCCTCCTGAACCAGAAGAATCGCCGGTGCCGGAAACTGCGAGCGGCAACCAGTGGGACGAGGTTCTCCGGAAAGTGGTGCCGGCGGGAGCTCCATTTCCGGACGAGGACCACATGGACTATTCCATCAGCGTTGATTACAACGGTCCGCCCCCTTCTTTCCAATCCCCCTCCAGCAGCACCCCTAAAACCCCCAAGTTCAAAAGGCACCATTCTCTCCTGCTTTCTCGCATAAACCACGTGTGGAGTTTCCCTAATCAATCCAGCAGTGATAATCACCTGCAACCAACAAGCCCGGCTTCGTTTCTGTCAGTGTACTCGGACGACGGAAATGACGGCGTTGATGCATTCGAGCCGCCGGAAAATGGGAATGACGGCGGAATTCCACCGGAGAAGAAGACTAATCTTCATCCCGTCAAGGCTTGCAGAAGGTGCGGGGAGGGGAGAGGGTGTTTTGCGATTCGGGGTAGGAAGAAGACGGAGAAGTGTTTAGTGTGCGGTGCTGAGTACTGTGAGAGGTGCTTGTTGAAGGGGATGGGGTCCATGCCGGAGGGGAGGAAGTGCCTGGGCTGCATTGGCAAATCCGTCAGAGAGGCGAAGAGGGGGAAACTGGGGAAGCGTTCCAAGGTGCTGAAGAGAGTGTGGAGCGGCGTGGAGCTGAATCAGGTTTTGAAGGCTGAGAAGGAGTCCCCTGCAAATCTGATTCCCCCGGAATGCGTTGTCGTTAATGGCAGGCCTTTGAAGAGGGAGGAGCTGCTTAGAATTTTGGGGTGTGACAACCCTCCTCCTAAATTGAAGCCGGGGAAGTATTGGTACGATACAAACTCCGGGCTCTGGGGCAAGGTGAGGAATTTTGATCTTTTTTTCTTGTGTGTGTGTGTGTGTGTGTTTATAATTTAGCTCCTATGAAATGGAACTTGGTTGTTGCTTCATTGCTTTTTCTTTCATTTACATAGGAAGGGGAGAAGCCTGATAGATTTATCAGTGCAAAGCTGAGTCTGGAGGGAAAGCTTATGGCTAATGCCAGTAATGGGAAAACGAAGGTTTACATGAATGGCCGTGAGATCACCAAGCCGGAGCTAAGAATAATGAAGGTGAAACTTTCATTTCCAGTTAGGCTGTGTATTATGTTTTGTCCAGTTTTTATATGTTTTGTGGACTAGGAATGAGAGTGTAGTTGCTGGACTAGGAAGGAGTTGCAACTATTGCAGCTGTTATAATTCACATACTGTCCATTTACTAGATATAAGCATGCTAAATCTGTGATTTAGTTTCTCAAGAAGGTGTTTGTACTTATATTTTCATAGCCAACACGAAGAAGTGGCAGGTTATCCATTAGGTTGTTTATCAAATGTTCATAGATTTTAACCTGATATTAGAAAGAAAATTCTTTACCTTACCTTGGTTTTATAAGTGCTGGGGGTTGCTGAGTTTATTGCTTCGGCTATGTACCTGCTAAATTTGGTATTCCTGTGTGCTAGTTTTACCTATTTCAATACTGTCTCATCTTATATATGAGGTGTAGCTCACGCCTAAGATTTGATTTACGTGCTTTTCTGTTATTTCAGCTAGCCAAAGTTCAGTTTGTTCGTGGTACTCACTTGTGGGTGTACGAAGATGGGACATATGAAGAGGAAGGGCAGAATAGGATAAAGGGAAACATATGGGGAAAGGTTCTCTCGTAATCTATATGCCACGATAATTTTGTTGATCAGCTTGATTTGCAAACCTTGCTGTACGATGTAACTAGAAGGTTGATTATTAATGTATGAGTTGTGTATTTTGTTGGCCAGGCCTCCACTCGCTTTGTTTGTTCACTAGTCTCATTGCCTGTGCCCCATGGATTTTCCGACAGCCCGATCAAAGATCAAACTACTTCATCAAGGAGAGTCACACCTGAGTCCATGAAAAGGAGAGAAGCTCAGAAGCTTCTGCTCTTAGGGCTGGAGGGATCTGGCTCCAGCACCATATTCAAACAGGTAGGTCTGACTTTGGAAGGTACCTTATTTATTGGTTTGACCTATGGATAACCTTTCCCTTTTGTGAATCTCAGAGTAAGAAGTGCACACTCTTCATGTTCTTTCCCCTTTTTTTCCATTTTGTATATGGTGCCACTTAATTATTCTAAGCCACTGTTATGGTGCAAATCGATTTACACATGCCTTTTTTAGGCTCTTGTCTTGATGTCAAGATGCATTCCTTGAATATTTTGATTTCAGGTTCTTTCATTTAAAATCAGAAGCTTCAAGTAGTATTATCACAACAATCATTGGTTGGTGCTCATATCTATTTATGTAACAGGCACAGTTCATATTTGGATACAATTTCTCTGCTGACGAGATGCAGGATATGAAACATATCATTTTGAGTAACATGTATAGATACATGGCTGTCTTACTTGAGGAACAAGAAAACTTTGATGATGAGGCCCTTATGGCTGGAGAAGCTCATGATTCGACTCCTCAAGGTCTTTCCTCCATCTCTGGTTATGATATTATTCTCCTAATTATATTGATTGCAAAATTTTGAAAGTCAGTTCATTAAGTGAAAAATATAAACTTATCTGAAATTAAGTGTCAGTTATAGACAATACCACAAAAGTCTCACACCAACAATATATGTTTATGTTAAAAACAATAGGAGGGTTAATTGTATAGAGAGGATAGGAGGAGCAGAGGAATGTGATTTTCTTCATGTGGCTTGATCCATATCAGTGTATTGCAGAGACCATTAATAAGTAAAGACATTGATTTTGCACCAGTTACAATTAGCTACTACTGAAATGTTGTTAAATTTGTTTCCTTTAAGCTGAGAAACCTAAGTGGCTCAATTATCCATCTAATTATATTGGGTGCTGTAGCATAACAGATGTCAAAACTTTTTAGGCTTTCTATGCATTTAGTTATGTCGTATTTGCTTCTCAAGAAGTCCATTGGATTTCTCTAGCGATTTTATTTTCTAGCTAAGGAATGATATTGAACTTATGTTCCAGTGAAATATTTTTTACTTTTCATGCTGAGTATCAGTTTCAAGGCCTTTGTAATTTCTATGAACAGAAGACTTAGTATCCTTCATGCGTAAGGCGTAATATTCTGACAAAGGTGAATTTTTCAGGCGGTATCTTGCTTGATTTAATAAGACAGTCTACTTCTTCAAACAAACCAAGGATGAAGACTTTCTGTGACTGGTTACTGGATATTGTGTCAATGGGAGAATTCGATAAATTCTTTACAGCGGCAGCACGTGAGCATGCATCCATTTTGTACGAGGTTTGGCTGAATCCTTCCATTCAGGAAACTTACAAGAGACTGAAGGACACTAACTCTCTTCCAGATGTTGTCAAGTATTTCTTAGATCAGGTACTTAAGTTAAATCACTACTTTTACTAGGATTGTTTCCCAAATGGCATGCCAATTTAATGTATTTACATTTCCAGGCTACTCTGATAGCAAGTAACGAATATCAACCTTCAGAAGAAGACATTTTGTATGCTCATGGAGTCACTACAAGGAGGGGTCTTGCTTCTTTCGAGTTCTCATGGGATAAACAAAGCCTCATATCTGAAATTTATGATGATGACATTGAAACCCATCCATCAACCAGGTAACTATCTTCTGAAACTCTCTCTAGCATTCTTGCCTTTTCTTTGAGACTAATTCATGCAATATTTCCAGTTATCAACTGTTCCATATCAAGCCCCAGGGAATGCGTCCAAGCCGCATATTCCTCGACAAATTTGAGGATTTCAGAGCAGTAGTCTTTCCTGTTTCATTAATTGATTATGATCAGGACCAGGTGCATGCTGATGGATCCATCTCCAACAAATTTCTGGCCTGCCGGAATTTGTTTGAGCATTTGGTGAGACATCCTAGCTTTGAGGATACCACATTTGTGCTCCTCCTCAACCACTATGATGTCTTTGAGAAGAAGATCAGCTCAGTCCCTTTATCAGTCTGCGAATGGTTCTCCGACTTCAACCCCTCCATAACACAAAACCACACTCACTCCTGGGCACACCTTGCTTACCACTACATTGGTGTGAAGTTCAAGGAGCTCTATAAATCAGTCACAGGAAAGAAGCTGTTTGTTTGCAAGACCATAGCCCGTGATCGGTCTTCCATAAATGAAGCCTTCGGCTACATAATTGAAGTCATTAAATGGGAGGAGGCCACTCGAAACATGTACAGAACGTATGGCATTGACTCGTACGATGATGGTTCTGAAATTACCTTCTCACCTTTCTAATCAGCAGGAGTGACTCAGTACATAGATTTAGCAGTTCACCGGAGAGCTGCAACTTTTTCGCTACAGCAATAGAACCAACCAAGAAGGGTTGACAGATACATTGTAAGGTCATAAAGGTGTCATTAACAGCTACCGTGACAACTGACCAATACATTTCAAAGGAGGAAACATAGAACCATCAAATAAAGACAAGAGCACTTGTTGTTACTTGATGATCATATGTCATAGGCATAAGGATGCTAGAAGAGATCCATTTTCTACATGTGCTCATGATTCTCAACAAATGCAGCTCTTTTTCTCTTAATTCAACAAACAAAAAGTCATTTTTCTTAAATTTCTATGAGCAAATGATATAAATGATGCTCTCTTTAGTGAAATAACTAGTTTCTTTCCCATATTTAATAAATTTTACCGATTTAGTTTCTTACCTTGATGACGGATCAATACAAGTCAATGCTTCGGTAAAATGTTACAATGGAGGAAAAGTATAAAAGCATTTTTTTCAAATTTTCAAATAACTAAAAGGACTTTACATGCAAATCTACACTTCTATATATTACTTCTATCATGTAACGGAACTAGGGTATTAGAAGGCGGTTTAGTCTTCAAAAGGTGTGTGGCGTTTTGTATAACGGTTTTTCTAACGAGTAACATGGATGAGAGATTCCATGGAAAATGTGTAATTAGTTTCGGTAATTGCAGAGGTATTTAATTACGATTATATATGCATTAATTAGTTGTGGATGTATTAAATTTACTGGTAAATACATCCAGCAGTCTTAATTACTCTATATTTACCATGTCTTAATTACGTTATTAATACTATGTGTCGGTTTTTTTACTTGTTATATTAGAAACTACAATCCAGTTTTTTTTTTTGAAAAATATCAGGTTGGGAAACGCTCAATCAGCGATTATAATTCATTTTTTTGACGGAAAGTTTAATCGCGTAAAAATACTACATCATATAATGAACTTAATATTTTTTGTTCGTTGGATTAGTTGTAATTTTAAAGGTGAAGAGTTCGAATTCAAATTCAATTTTTCTTTTTTGATTAATTAGTTGTAGGTTAAAAAGGGATTGTAGTCCTCCTAAATAATTGTCGTCGTTTTCTTTTAAAAAATAATTTTGGTCAAGTAATGAATAAATTACATTTTCTTTTGGTCACGTTGATTATTTATTGAAACTAAAAATAGCTAATGTACCTAAATCAAAAACGTGATAAATCAAAAACGTGATTTATCCACTCAAAATTGAAATGTAATTTTTTTTATAATTGGTATAACATTCTAATTGTTATGAAGTTAATAATATTTTATAAATTTGAATATTAGAAAATTCTAGAAATAATTTTTTACCTAGATATTTATTAAATAATATTTAATTTTATGAATTAGTGAAGAATAAATGTCATGTGGAATATTATGTATAAATAATATTTAATTTCATGAATTAGTGAAGATAAAATAAATGTCATGTGGAATATTATTGAATCATTGATATATTACCATGGACAAAAATATTATTTAATCATAATATTTTATAGAAAATTTATTGTTTAAATACATTGAAAAGTCTAGTTATCTAAATTCGAGTATGCTTGGTCTTGAAGTTGAAATAACCCACATGAAATAATCTATGGATTAGGTGTATTTTTATGCATCTAGATTATGTACTTTTATAGTATTATTTTGTCATTTGATGTGCACTAAGGTGTGTTTTGTGCAGGTTTAATTGAAGAATGGGTGTGAGTCAATCAAATGGTGAATTGGTGAAATCCCGGCGAAAGATGCGGAATTGAAGACGGCGATGACCTATACACTACACTCTTTTTTTCCACTAGATTTTTAATGAGGTAGTGTGCTCCAACGGATAATGGATCGACATTATTCCGTCCAACAAGGAGCCAGGAGAAAGCCAAAAAGACAAGATTCCGATCATATAAATCCTAATTGGACTGAACAATATTATAGCCCAAATAAAGTTTTTTCTTGGTCTTGAAAGAAAATATGCATGTTGGAAAATACTCTCAAGTAATATTCTATGGCCCCGTTTGGTGACGAGAGTTTTGAAGAGCGTTTAGCTTTTTGGGTTAAATATGGATAGTTGACTTGTCAAACATCTCTTTCTAGTGTTTGGTGAGGAGAGTTTTCTAATTAACTTTTTTGGTGAAACCTCTGATTTCTGAAACGCTTGAAGATCAGCGTTTGTAAAAAGTTAATCAAAAGAAATATTACAAAATATCTTTTATATCTTTATCCCTCACAAATTTCCTTTTCAAATTCATTAAAGCTAATTAGAAAACCTTTTACATAAGTAAATAATAACCTTTTTAGTAAATTTAAATTTTTTTTTTTTGATGAAACCACCAAAGGTGGAGGGATTTATATTGGGTTCCCCATGCCTTTTAAATATAAACAATAATAAAGTAATGATACAACACCACTACAAAGATAGCGGTAATTAGAAACCATTAAAGGATTCTAAATGAAGCTAAGTATAGCTTCCAAAAAGAATGAGATAGTCCTAAAACTAGCAGACCCATTCTATACATCAAAATGTATCTAGGACGAAGGTTTTTATGGAAAAAAAGGACCATACTCCACTTGCTTATTAGTGAATTCGAAGCACAAGTCAACTTAGACACAATGCAGCCTATGGAGGAGTCCTTAGATCCTGAGGAAAAACCTTCATCACAGACAAAATAACATCATGGTTTCTGGATTGGAATTCCTTCAGGTGCTGTCCAGTTTCCAGAAGATCACAGTCCAGTCCATAGGCTGTAGATTTAAGGTACGCATCATATTTGCATACTTACATTAATTTAAGGTTTTTTACATTATTTTTGAAGTATATTACACATATTTTAAATATATAAAAAATAAATTTCAAATATTTTAATTCAAAAAAAGTTTTTTTTAAATAGATGTAGATATATTAATAAAGAATAATAATTCAAATAATAAACATCATAACAATTTTCGATAAACAACTAACACACTACAAAAAATAAATAATAATAAATTGTACTAATGTTTATTTCAGTCATTTAACGTAATGAAACAGCTATCAGCTAATTGTTATTTGCCAAACACTCGTATACAAACCGCTAGTCAAAACAGCTAATAGAATCCGCTAACAGTTAATAAAATCCGCTAATAGGTAACAGCTAAACGCTGATAGCCAAACGAAACCTATGTATTTGTATTCCAAAAATATAGTTGCTGGAGAGATAGTATAAATAGAGCCGAAACTGTTCACGGCAGAACTCTGTTCTTTTACACACGCGTACGTAGCAATTAATACTTTTAGCTAGGGTTTTATTTTGTCCAACTATTCTGGAGACAAAGACAAACCTCACGCATGCATTATTTCTTCCTGGAGGATTAATCACCTGGTTCTTCGTTCATCCTTCTTATTTTAATTAGTTCTTTTTGTTTTATTTTATTAATTATAATGTTTACTTCTTTTATTATTTGTTTATTTGCTTCTAATATGAGTAGCTAAATTTATAGTCCGGCTTAGGGTTTTGCAGCATTAACTAAATTTATATGTGAGGCCTAAATGTGTTTGATAATCGTTTGTGTGGATTTCTAATTATTCTATGTGTATATTTGATTTCTGATTTGTTTAAGGCATACGCAACCTTAGGTTCTTCAGAATAGTGCTAATTAAATTCCACTATTTATCTGTATCTAGTGGGTAGATTTAATTAGTGGCGAAACCAACAACAGATGGTTAGGTAATTTGTGACAATTTATTTGATTACATGTTATCTGAATCGGGTTTCTTGGTTCTTAATGTTGCTAAGATATTAAATCTAGTCTAGGCAGTTCCAGCTAGGTTATATTTTAATTAGAGAAATAGTCAGTTTATAGCTGATTCTTGCTGGCTATCGATAAACTAAGTAGAAATTGGAGTGTGTCTTGTAGCTGATTCTCGGCAATCTATAACTGATTGGTTCATGCAATTTGATTAATTATTGTGCCGAGGATCTAAAAATAAATCATAAGTTAATGTGGATTTCCCTATTGCCGGATTCGTTTAATTGATTGATTAAGTGTTTGCTTGCCATTACGTTTCCTTTGTTATTTGAATTCGTTGTTATTCGTAGTTTAGTTTAATTAGCTTCGTAGTTAAATAATTAAAACTCTCAAGATAAAGGTGGTTACTAACCAACAATTAATAGTAAAATAAGAATTTGTCAACACTGTTCTCTGTGGGATCGACCCTGCTTACTTTGTACTTGAATTTAAACCTAGTTGTTTGCAGGTTTATTTGGTAGAAAAAAACAACCTATCAAATTGGCGCCGCTGCCGGGGAGCAGTGAATTCTTATTTTACTAATTATTCTTTTTAGTGTATGTCCAGATCTTCAAATCCAGAACTGCATTTCGATCCAAAAATCACAAAGACAGAGATAAGGTTGAGACTGGAAGCCAAGCAAGCAGACGAAGCCAAATCAAGTTCGGAGGCCCTGCCGTTCCCCCGAACCGGACCCCCTTCTGATCCAGAATCCAGTTCTGACAATTCTTCTGTAGCCTCTGAATCTGATTCAGACGATAACTCAGAGATGGGGGACAGAGACGTTGATGACATTCCGATGTGTGAGTTGTCAAGCCATGAAGTGGGCGATCCGCCATCTCCTACACAGCTTCCGGCGGGCACACCACAAGTGGAAATCAAGTTAAACCTCCTGAATGTGCTGCCTAAGTTCTATGGGAAATCTAGGGAAGATCCTCACAACTTTTTGAATGAGTTCATAAAAAATTTCACAGTTCAAAAGCGGCCAACTGGTGTTACCGAGGATCAATTTTGACTTGTAGCTTTCCCATTTGATCTGTCTGATGCGACCAACACTTGGTTTGCTTCATTGGACGCGAATTCAATATCTTCATGGGACGGGATGAAGAAGGAGTTTCTTGATAATTTCTTCACAGTCACAAAGACAGAGTCCATGATTCTGCAAATCAGAACTATTAAGCAAGGGTTTGATGAAAATGTCAATGATTATCATGCCTGATTCAGAATGCTCGTGGACAACTGCCCAAACCATAAAATGTCTAAAGGAGAGTTGTACAAGAACCTCTACCATGGTATGACCTCAGACAAGAAGAAATTGTTGAATGCGGGCAATGGTGCATTTTTGAAGCGTTCTGCGAATGAAGCTAAGGAGCTATTGAAAAATCATTTGGAGTCGTCAAAGGAGTATGATGACACACCAACAAGAAGGGTAGCGGGAGCGCGAAGTTTGGACTGGGAAGATGTACTGGCAGAGAAAATGGAGAAGATGGTAGAGAAATCGGTTGAAAGAGTCGCATGAATGGATATAAATAGAGCTTGTGGAATTTGCAGAAATCCAGGGCATCACACACACTCATGCCCTATGGATGGTGACGACTCTATGACCCAAGTGAATATGGTCAATAACCCTTCAGGAAATCATCAACGTCGATATGATCCCTTCTCTAGCACTTATAATCCGGGATGGAGAGATCACCCAAATTAGAGATGAGGAGGTCAAGGAAATCAAGTCCCACAACCTCAACAACCGCATCAACAACAGATGAACAATGTTTATAGACCACAAAACCAGCGGGGTTAGTACCAAGTTCAGCAGCCTCATCAGCAACCTCAGTCTCAACAAGCTCCACCTAGTAAATCACTTGAAGAGATGTTTGGTACGGTGCTCAGCAAAATGGATTACATGAAGCTAGATATAAAACGTTATCTTCTAGGTACAATTGATGATATGAAGAGGGATGTGAAACAAGTTGTTCAAACCCAGAACCAACAGGCTCAACATATATCCCAACTTTCTAGTTTGAAGGGATATGAAAGAAGGCTGCCATCGTAGAGCCAGAAGAACCCGAATGCCAATGTGAGCCAGATAACCATGCGAAGTGGACGGACAGTAGAAGGAAGAGCCCCAAACTCTGCCTCTGAGGAGCCAGGAGATCAAATTGCGGAACCTGAACCCTCCGGTTCCCCCGTACGAGACCCCTAAGGAAACAGTTCGGGAAAGGTCGAAGGTGGTTCTGGGTATAGACGACCTAAGAAGGATAAAGTAGAAAGTTTTGAGCGAAAATCACTTTGATATTGTGATGCCTCATCCTTTTCCACGCCGATTAGCTCAGAACAAGAATGAGGAGGATACGGGTAGTCTTCTTAAGATTTTCAGCAAGGTGGAGTTGAACGTTCCATTTTTAGAGGCTATCAAGAAGATGCCCAAGTTTCCAAAGTTTTTGAAGGCTTTCCTAGTTGGGAAAGTTACATCAAAGCTGGAAAATGTATCGTTGATACATGACCAACTACCACTAAAATGCAATGATCCGGGTATGTTTACTATCCCATGCATTATAGGAAACAATAGAATTGAAAGGGCCATGTTTGACTTAGGTGCTTCAATTAATGTGCTGCCCCTTTCAATATATAATGAACTGCAATTGGGTACATTAACTTCTACTGATAAACATATTGAATTAGCTGATAGATCTTCACGTGATCCAGTTGGTGTGATTGAAAATGTTTTAGTAAAGGTGAATGAATTTGTGTACCTGACTGATTTTTACATTCTTGATATGGGTAGACCTTATGGATCAAAATCAACAACTTTATTACTAGGGAGACCTTTCATGAAAACTGCTACTGCAATCATAGATGTTGATAAAGGTGTCCTTAGTAGTGAATATTTTGGAGAGAATAACTTTCAATATCCTTGATGCCATGAAAATGCCTAGTGATGTGGAAAATGTGAATTTCATAGATAACTTTGATGTTTTTGTCCAAGAGCATCTTGAGACGGAATTTTTGCAGTACAAGTTAGAGATGGCGATTACGCAAAGTTTAACTAACTCCGATGCTAGTCATATGCAAGATAGAGATTCCAGGGACTCAATAATGTCTCTGTATGCTTTGGAGCCATTTTCTGGAAAAGTTGAACCCTCCGGTTCCCCCGAACGGGACCACTCCCAAACACTATTTCCCTCGACTGTTCAAGCCCCGAAGCTGGAACTTAAGCCTCTGCCAGATATTCTAAAATATGTGTATCTGGGAGACGAGGAAACCCTTCCGGTGATCATCAGCAGTAGTCTCACTCCCGATCAGGAAGACCGACTGATCAAAGTTCTATGATCACGCATGACTGCCATTGGCTGGACTTTAGCAGATTTGAAAGGTATAATTCCGATGGTATGTATGCATAGAATTTTTCTTGAACCTGATTCAAAACCTGTTCGTGATATGCAACGAAAACTGAACCCTAACATGAAAGAGGTAGTAAAGAAATAAATCCAGAAATTAATTGATCTTAATATTATTTATCCTATCTCTGACAGTAAATGGGTTAGTGTTGTGCATGATAAAAATGAACTTGTTCCTACTCTTTTACAAACTGGTTGGAGAATGTGCATTGATTTTCGTAAACTAAATGCAGCCACTAGGAAAGATCACTCCCCCATTCCATTTATTGACCAAATGCTTGAGAGATTAGCTGGGAAGGTGTTCTTTTGTTTTCTTGATGGGTATAGTGGATATTTTCAAATTGCTGTGGCTAGAGAAGATCAAGAGAAAACTACTTTTACTTGCCCTTATGGAGTCTTTGCATATAGACGCATGCCTTTTGGTTTATGCAATGCTCCAGGAACTTTTCAAAGATGCATGTTGAGTATATATTTTTTGATATTATTGAGAATTGCATGGAAGTGTTTATGGATGATTTTACTGTAAATGGTGATTCATTTGATTCTTGTCTCAACCATCTTAATAAGGTTTTGGTACGATTCATATAAAAGAACTTGGTGCTTAATTATGAAAAATGTCATTTTATGGTGAATGAAGGAATAGTTCTTGGCATGTAGTTTCGGAAAAGGGAATTCAAGTTTATAAAGCTAAACTTGATTTAATTGCAAAACCGCCTTACCCCACGAATGTTAGGGAGATTCGTGGATTTCTTGGTCATGCAGGTTTTTACAGGCACTTTATCAAGAATTTTGCAAGGATTGCACAACCTCTCACTCAGCTACTTCAGCACGAGGTGGCGTTCACCCTAACTGATAAATGCAAAGTGGCGTTTGATACACTTAAGGAAAAGGTCACTACGGCTCCCATCATTCAACCCCTGATTAGAGTTTACCCTTTGAATTGATGTGTGACGCCAGTGATTATGCAGTTGGCGCAGTGCTTGGTCAGAAATTAGGGAAGGAGAGCCACGTCATATACTATGCCTCCAGAACCCTAAACCAGCTTAATGCAAGTACACGACCACGGGAAAGGAGCTTTTTGCTATTGTTTTTACATTTGAGAAATTTAGATCTTATTTATTGGGTTCTAAAATTATTGTGTATTCTGACCATGCTGATTTGAAGAATTTGCTTGCGAAGAAGGAGTCCAAACCTAGATTAATTCGTTGGATTTTACTGCTCCAAGAATTCGATTGGGAGATCAGAGATTAGAAAGGAGCAGAGAACCACGTCGCTGACCACTTGAGCCGTCTGGTTCATCAGGGGGTCCGGTTCCCCCGAACGGGACCCCTTCCCGGAACAGTTGCTGGAAATTTCAGGTAAGGACCCTTGGTTTGCTGACATGGTAAATTATTTGGCATCTGGACAGTTTCAAACACACCTCACACGTGCCCAAAGAATTAAACTACGTAATGATGCTAAATATTTTATTTGGGATTCACCTAATTTGTGGAGAATTGGTTCTGATCAGATTATTAGAAGGTGCATTCATGATGATGAAATTAATGATGTTTTAGCTCATTGTCGTTCGTTTGCATGCGGGGGACACTTTGGACCAAAAAGAACTGCTAGGAAGGTTTTAGATAGTGGTTTTTAGTGGGAAATATTGTTTAAAGATGCATATATTTTCTGTAAATCATGTGAAAGATGTCAAAAGATGGGTAGTAATGTATCCAACAATTATCAACGATTTCCTATGGATGGGTATCACTGAATCAGATTACTACCCTTCTTTTGACATCTTTCACATGATTTACAGAAAAGATATGCATCTTTAAACAATGTTCCCCAATAAAAACCATTATCTAAAACCTTCCTAGCAGTTCTTTTTGGTCCAAAGTGTCCCCCACATGCAAACGAATGACAGTGAGCTAAAACATCATTAATTTCATCATCAGGAATGCACCTTCTAATAATCTGATCAGAACCAATTCTCCACAAATTAGGTGCATCACAACTAAAATATTTAGCATCATTACGAAGTTTAAATCTTTGGTCAAGTGTGAGGTGTGTTGGAAACTGTCCAGATGCCAAATAATTTACCATGTCAGCAAACCAAGGGTCCTTACCTGAAATTTCCAGCAACTGTTCTGGGAAGGGGTCCCGTTCGGGGGAACCGGTTCCCTAATGAACCAGACGGCTCATGTGGTCAGCGACGTGGTTCTCTGCTCCTTTCTTGTCTCTGATCTCCCAATCGAATTCTTGGAGCAGTGAAATCAAACGAATTAATCTAGGTTTGGACTCCTTCTTCGCAAGCAAATACTTCATAACAGCATGGTCGGAATACACAATAATTTTAGAACCCAATAAATAAGATCTAAATTTCTCAAATGCAAAAAAAAAGCAAAAAGTTCCTTTTCCGTGGTCGTGTAATTGCATTGAGCTGGATTCAGGGTTCTGTAGGCATAGTATATGACGTGGCTCTCCTTCCCTAATTTCTGACCAAGCACTGCGCCAACTTCATAATCACTGGCGTCACACGTCAATTCAAAGGGTAAACTCCAATCAGGGGGTTTAATGATGGGAGTCGTAGTGACCTTTTCCTTAAGTGTATCAAACACCTCCTTGCATTCATCAGTTAGGGCGAATGCCACATCGTGCTGAAGTAGCTGAGTGAGAGGTTGTGCAATCCTTGCAAAATTCTTGATAAAGCGCCTGTAAAAACCTGCATGACCAAGAACTATTCCTTCATTCACCATAAAATCAACTTTAGCTTTATCAACTTGAATTCCCTTTTCCGAAACTACATGTCCAAGAACTATTCCTTCATTCACCATAAAATGACATTTTTCATAATTAAGCACCAAATTTTTTTCTATGCATCGTTCCAAAACCTTATCAAGATGGTTGAGACAAGAATCAAATGAATCACCATATACTAAAAAATCATCCATAAACACTTCCATGCAATTCTCAATCATATCATAAAATATACTCAACATGCATATTTGAAAAGTTCCTGGAGCATTACATAAACCAAAAGGCATGCGTCTATATGCAAAGACTCCATAAGGGCAAGTAAAAGTAGTTTTCTCTTGATCTTCTCTAGCCACAACAATTTCAAAATATCCACTATACCCATCAAGAAAACAAAAGAACACCTTCCCAGCTAATCTCTCAAGCATTTGATCAATAAATGGAAGGGGGAGTGATCTTTCCTAGTGGCTGCATTTAGTTTACGAAAATCAATGCACATTCTCCAACCAGTTTGTAAATGAGTAGGAACAAGTTCATTTTTATTATACACATGACTAACCCATTTACTCTCAGAGACAGGATAAATAATATTAAGATCAAGTAATTTCTGGATTTGTTTCTTTACTACCTCTTTCATGTTAGGGTTCAGTTTTCGTTGCATATCACGAACAGGTTTTGAATCAGGTTCAAGCAAAATTCTATGCATAAATACCGTCGGACTTATACCTTTCAAATCTGCTAAAGTCCAGCCGATGGCAGTCATGCGTGATCGTAGAACTTTGATCAGAAGGTTTTCCTGATCGGGAGTGAGACTGTTACTGATGATCACCGGAAGGGTTTCCATGTCGCCCAGATACACATATTTTAGAGTATCTGGCAGAGGCTTAAGTTCCAGCTTCGGGGCTTGAACAGTCAAGGACAATAGTGTTTGGGAGGGGTCCCGTTCGGGGGAACCGGAGGGTTCAACTTTTCCAGAAAATGGCTCCAAAGCATACAGAGACATTATTTAGTCCCTGGAATCACTATTTTGCATATGACTGGCATCGGAGTCAGTTAAGCATGGCGTAATTGCCATCTCTAACTTATCCTGCAAAAAAATCCGTCTCAAGATGCTCTTGGACAAACACATCAAAGTTATCTATGAAATTCACATTTTCCACATCACTAGGAGTTTTCATGGCATCAAGGATATTGAAAGTTATTTTCTCTACGAAAAATTCACAACTAAGGACACCTTTATCAACATTTATGATTGCTTTAGCAGTTTTCATGAAAGGTCTCCCTAGTAATAAGGTTGTTGATTTTGATCCATAAGGTTTACCCATATCAAGAATGTAAAAATCAGCCGGGTACACAAATTCATTCACCTTTACTAAAACATTTTCAAGCACACTAACTGGATCACGTGAAGATCTATCAGCTAATTCAATACGTTTATCTTTGAAGTTAATGTACCCAATTGCAGTTCATTATATATTGAAAGGGGCATCACATTAATTGAAGCACCTAATTCAAACATGGCCCTTTCAATTCTATTGTTTCCTATAATGCATGGGATAGTAAACATACCTGGATCATTGCATTTTAGTGGCAGTTGGTCATGTATCAACGATACATTTTCCATCTTTGATGTAACTTTCCCAGCTAGGAAATCCTTCAAAAACTTTGGAAACTTGGGCATCTTCTTGATAGCCTCTAAAAATGGAACGTTCAACTCCACCTTGCTGAAAATCTTAAGAAGACTACCTGCATCCTCTTCATTCTTGTTCTGAGCTAATCGGCGTGGAAAAGGGGGGGGGGTATCACAATATCGAAGTGTGATTTTCGCTCAAAACTTTCTGCTTTATCCTTCTTAGGTTGTCTGTACCCAGAACCCCCTTTGACCTTTCCCGAATTGTTTCCTGAGGGGTCCCGTTCGGGGGAACCGGAGGGTTCAGGTTCCGCAATTTGATCTTCTGGCTCCTCAGAGGAAGAGTTTGGGGCTCTTCCTTCTACTGTCCGTCCACTTCGCAGGGTTATCTGGCTCACATTGGCATTCGGGTTCTTCTGGCTCTGCGATGGCAGCCTTCCTTCATATCCCTTCAATTCATTGACAATACTAGAAAATTGGGATATATGTTGGGCCTGTTGGTTCTGGATTTCAACAACTTGTTTCACATCCATCTTCATATCATCAATTGTACCTAGAAGGTCACGTTTTATATCCAGCTTCATGTCATCCATTTTGCTTAACACCGTACCAAACATCTCAAACATCTCTTCAAGTGATTTACTAGGTGGAGCTTGTTGAGACTAAAGTTGCTGATGAGGCTGCTGAACTTGGTTGGAACCCCGCTGGTTTTGTGGTCTATAAACATTGTTCATCTGTTGTTAAGGCGGTTGTTGAGGTTGTGGTACTTGATTTCCTTGACCTCCCCATCTCAAATTTAGGTGATCTCTCCATCCCGGATTATAAGTGCTAGAGAAGGGATCATATCGACGCTGATGATTTCCTGAAGGTTATTGACCATATTCACTTGGGCCATAGAGTCGTCACCATCCATAGGGCATGAGTGTTTGTGATGCCCTGGATTTCTGAATCGGGCATGATAATCATTGACATTTTCATCAAACCCTTGCTTGATAGTACTGATTTGTAGAATCATGGACTCTGTCTTTGTGCCTGTGAAGAAATTATCAAGAAACTCCTTCTTCATCGCTGCCCATGAAGATATTGAATTCGCGTCCAATGAAGCAAACCAAGTGTTGGCTGAATTAGACAGAGCAAATGGGAAAGCTACAAGTCGAAATTGATCCTCGGTAACACCAGTTGGCCAATTTTGAACTCTGCAGATTTTGATGAACTCGTTCAAAAAGCTGTGAGGATCTTCCCTAGATTTCCCATAGGGCAGCACATTCAGGAAGTTTAACTTGATTTCCACTTGTGGTGTGCCCGCCGGAAGCTGTATAGGAGATGACGGATCGCCCACTTCATGGCTTGACAACTCACACATCGGAATATCATCAATGTCTCTGTCCCCCATCTCTGAGTTATCGTCTGAATCAAATTCAGAGGCTACAGTCAGAACTGGAAGGGGTCCGGTTTGTGGGAACGGCAGGGCCTCCGAACTGGAATTGGCTTCTTGGTCTGCTTGCTTGCCTTCCAGTCTCAACCTTCTCTCTGTCTTTGTGATTTCTGGATCGAAATGCAGTTCCGGATTTGAAGATCTGGACATACACTAAAAAGAATAATTAGTAAAATAAGAATCCACTGCTCCCCGGCAGCGGCACCAATTTGATAGGTCGGTTTTTCTACCAAATAAGCCTGCAAACAACTAGTTTTAAATTCAAGTACAAAGTAAGCAAGGTCGATCCCACAGAGAACAATGTTGACAAATTCTTATATTACTATTAATTGTTTATTAGTAACCACCTTTATCTTGAGAATTTTTATTGTTTAACTACAAAGCTAATTAAACTAAACTACGAATAACAACGAATTCAAATAAACAAAGGAAACGTAATGACAAGCAAACACTTAATCAATCAATTAAACGAATCCGGCAATAGGGAAATCCACATTAACTTATGATTTATTTTTAGATCCTCGGCACATTAATTAATCAAATTGCATGAACCAATAAGTTATAGACTGCCGAGAATCAGCTACAAGACACACAGTCCAATTTCTACTTAGTTTATCGATAGCCAGCAAGAATCAGCTATAAACTGACTATTTCTCTAATTAAAATATAACCTAGCTGGAACTGCCTAGACTAGATTTAATATCTTAACAGCATTAAGAACCAAAGAAACCCGATCCAGTTAACATGTAATCAAATAAATTGTCACAAGTTACCTACCCATTATTCTCACCATCTGATGTTGGTTTCGCCACTAATTAAATCTACCCACTAGATACAGATATATAGTGGAATCTAACTGGCACTATTCTGAAGAACCTAAGGTTGCGCATGCCTTAAACAATTCAGAAATCAAATATACACATAGAATAATCAGGAATCCACACAAAATATTATCAAGCACATTTAAGCCTCACATATAAATCTAGTTAATGCTGCAAAACCCTAAGCTGGACTATAAATTTAGCTACTCATATTAAAAGCAAATAAACAAATAATAAAAGAAGTAAACATAATAATTAATAAACTAAAACAAAAAGAACTAATTAAAATAAGAAAGGATGAACGAAGAACCAGGTTGATTAAGAGCAAGTCCAACAACTTCCCCACCTTTTACTATAAGATAGAGTACTATATCATCATATTCTCTATTTTTTTTTCTATCAACTCCAACAGCTTCCCTAGCTTGGGGATTGAAATTTAATGCATACACATTAAATCTTAGTATTTTATTACTTTATATTTGATTTATTTCCTTTTTACTATTCAAAGATGATTTTGAAATTTCAATATCTTAAATTATGCACTATAAAAAATTGTGAAAGTTATAAATTATTAAAATACACATTACAACGAATATAACAATATCTCATATGATAGTATTCAAAATTTTATATGTATGTAAATATAGTCACGTAAGATCTTGTTATGTTCGCCATGATTTGCATGTTTAGAATATATAATTTTTTTATTTTTTATTTTATATAATTATAGATATTTACAATTAAAATATATGTTTGAAATTGTAAAAACGATAAAGACAAATATTTAAGAAGGAATAGTGAAGAGCAAATGGGAAAGCATTAAATTTTGCTTCCCCAAATTTTATTTTTTCTACAGATTTGGGGAAGCAAATGTTCTCTCTCCTCAAAATCCCCAACTTAGGGATGCATATAGGGAAGCTGTTGGAGCATAAAAAAGGCTCATATTCCCCAAATTTAATGAAATCCCCCAAGTTTGGGAAGCTGTTGGACTTGCCCTACAAGATTCTCCAAGATATAGTACTACATCCCCATATTCCCTATCTTTTTTTGCTTCAACTTCAACAGCTTCCCTAGTGTGGGGATTAGAATTTAGTGCATGTGCATTAAATTTCAGTATTTTATCTCTTTATTATTGTTTTTTCACCATTCAAGTATATTTTGGAATCTTAATATTTTAAATTACGTATGATAAAAAAATGTGAAAAATATATATTATTAAAATATGCATTAAAATGAACATAACAACATCTCACATGACAATATTCAAATTTTTATAAACATGTAAACATAGTCATGTATGATCTTGTTTTGTTAGTCAAAATATGAAATTTAATAATATATGTTTCTTATAATTCTTTATTATATACAATTTAATATAATCACATTGGAAATATATGTATTTGAATTATAAAACTAATAAAGAGAGGTAAATGATCAACATAAATGCACTAAGGATTAAATTTTGCTTCCCCAAGTTTTTTTTCTCTCTACAAATTTGGGGAAGCAACATGTAGATTTCTTCAAAATGCCCAAGTTGGGGAATGAGATAGGGAATCTGTTGGAGATGAAAAATTGCTCATATTCCCTAAGTTTATTGAAATCTCCCAACTTGGGGCTGTTGGACTCTAATCTCCAGGAAGTAATAATGCATGCGTGAGGTTTGTCTTTGTCTCTAGAATTGTTAGACAAAATAAAACCCTAGCTAAAAGTATTAATTGCTACGTGAACAGTTTCGGCTCTATATATACTCTCTCCGGCCTCCGCCTACTATATTTTTGGAATAAAAATACATAGAATATTGCCTGTAGACTTCTTCTTCAAATAAGAAGAAATAATGATTTATTCCTTTTCCAATTCCAACTCCGTAGCTTTCTTGAGAGGATTTTCCAGCATGCATACTTTCTTCCAAGGTCAAGAAAAAACTTTATTTGGGCTATAATAATGTTCAGCCCAATTAGGATTTATAAGATCGGAATCCTGTCTTTTTGGGCCTTTCTCCTGGCTCCTTGTTGGCCGGAATAATGTTGATCCATTATCCATTGGAGCACACTACCTCATTAAAAATTCAGTGGGAAAAAAAGAGTGTAGTGTATTTCAATTCCACATCTTTTGCTAGGATTTCACCAATTCACCATTTGATTGACTCACACCAATTTTTCAATTAAACATGCACAAAACACGCACATCAAATGACAAAATAATATTATAAAAGCACATAATCTAGATGCATAAAAATACACCTAATCATCTATATATGTTGTTTAAATAAGCCAATAGAAAAACATATGAGCCGTGTAATTATAACACGATATACATTTACCAAGTAAAATACAATTTATTGCAGTTAGCACGGACAACCATACAATTGGATGGTGTAATTACGATCAACACCAAGAGTAAAAATTACCCTTATCAATGGAATCTAACTCACGTTAACGAGTGCCCTAGGAAACTCGTTAGAAAAATCGAATAATAAAAGACAAACAGTGGAAGGAATAGTGTATTGGAAACAAGGGATATTATTACATCATAAAAGCAAAATATAAAGGGGAATGGTAATCCTTGGAGGAAGGTAACCATCGGATCCATTACAAAGGAAAAAAGATAGGAAGCAATGCTAGCAATACCAGGAAAATAAGGAATACAGAAGAGGCGAACGGTTACAATAACAAAAGATAAATCTAAAGTTACGTTAGGAAAAAGGTGTGCTCTCGGAACGAGACAAAACAGGAAAAAGAGGTCTTCAGATCGGAACTGGATGGCTGGTCTTCGGAAAGTATTGTCAGTCAAAGAAGATTGACAAGCACATGTACCATGATACATGAAGGTGAAGGGTAATGCTTACAACCAGGAAGATTGACAAGCACATGTACCATGAGATGTACATGAAGGTGAAGGGTAACGTCTACATGCAAGAGGATTGACCAGAGTGGGAGGTCGTCGCCGTACCTCTCAAATATACAATTTATATTCACTCACTACCTCCACACACAACTAAGCATATAGTGGCAAGTAAGGTTCGTTCCACAGGGAAAAGGGTAGTTCTACGTATATATTGTATCATACATATACATATACATATACATATATAAAAGCAATGTAAACAAGGGGGGGGGGGGGTTTGAGTTGAGTTTTGTTTAAAATAAAACTATGTGAAACAACTAGAACTTTAAAGTTACAACTACTTTACCATATGATTATTCTAACTAAAGATTTAACTAAGAGAATAAGAGACTTGAGTACATGAGATTAGCATCTTCTTGTTATGGATTTTTCCTCAAACTTTATTATGTTACTTTGAGAATGGTGATTGTTTGTGATGGGAAATCATCTCTATTCTAGTTGTGAATCATGAAAGCATCTTCACAACTCTTATTGGCAACATATCTATATGATAGCAAATAGATAAATTGATCAATGTTAATTCAAATTAGATGTTTTCCCACCTTACCCATGTAATGTGATAACACAATTGACATGAATATAATGCTAATGAATGATCTCAAGAACAAATATAATTGATAACAACATATATTTGATTCCTAATTCACTACCTTTACATAGAAGAAATGATAGCATTTCAACCATGGAAAAGCAATGTCTAACACATATTCAACACATATCTATAACTAGGAAATCATTCCTAACTATTTCAAGCATCAAATACACATAAAATTCATGATCATTCAATGACAATTCATCCATTCCTAACCTTCATAAACCATGTTCTCAAACCATAACAAGAGATTCAATCTCATATACCCAAGATGGGTTTTAGCCTACAACCATAATTGCATAATCACAAAGATAATCCCAAGAAATCATGATTAATTCAAAGATCAAATGGAAAGGAAAATGAAGAAACTCAGTTTTTCCGTCTCTAAAACGATCCTCTAACAATTGAGGATAAAATCCTTTTATAGTCTAAAACAATTAAAATTAAAGCAAAACAAAATGCAAGTTGCAGGGCATTTTCGCGGACCGCGAGAAATCCTTCGCGGACCGCGAGCCTGGTTCTCGCGGCTCGCGACCGAGGATTCGCGGTCCGTGCGTCTATGGCTCCCGCAGTCCGCGACCGAGGTTTCGCGGACCGCGCGTCTGGTCCTCGCGAGCCGCGGCTGACGTTTCGCGGATCGCGCGTCTTCGGCTTCCGCGGTCCGCGACCGAGGTTTCGCGGACCGCGTGTCTGGTCCTCGCAAAACAGCAACACACACCCTCGCGGCTCGCGACCGAGGTTTCGCATATGTATGAACATTACTTGTGTGTAAACTATTGTCTAAACCTTTTAACAAGGGATCATCACCATCATTTTCATAAACTTTTTGCACAAAAGATTCAATCACATCAATAGCATTGCAAGAAGTTTCATCATCATCGTATTTCATTGCACCATAAATGTTGAACTCTATTTTATCCTCATCAAATTCCATGGTAAGCCTACCACTATGCACATCGATTATAGTTCTTGACGTCTTCAAAAATGGACGACCTAACAAAACAGGGGTAGCAAATTTATCATGTTCCATGTCAAGAACGTAAAAATCGGCCGGGAACACCAACTTGTCGACTTTCACCAAGACATCTTCAACAATACCCTTAGGGTATGCATTAGAGCGGTCGGCAAGTTGGATCACTACACCGGTTTTATGCAAAGTGCCAAGATTTAATGATTCATACAATGTGTATGGGATGACATTTATGGATGCACCTAAATCTAGCATGGCTCTAGGAAAATAAGTGTTCCCTAAAGTGCAAGGAATCGTAAACATGCCGGGATCACCACACTTAGTAGGCATTTTGTCTTGAAACAAAGCCGACACATGTTCATTGACTCTTTCATTTTTAACATGCTTAGACCTTTGTTGACGATGGTTCACACATAATTCTTTCAAGAACTTAGAATATCTAGGAACTTGATCAATAGCATCGAGCAAAGGAATGTTTACCTCACACTTTCGAAGAACTTCGAAAGCTTCCTTGTCCATCTCCCTTTTGCGAGTATTCTTCAAGCCTCGGGAAATGGTGCTTCCACATCAAAGGTAGTGTCTACCCTAGTTTTCTTGTGAAGAGGTGAGAATGGAGGTGACATTGATTCAACATGAGTGGTTGTGTCTACATGTTCCTCATCAATTAGTTCTTTCTCCTTCTCAACCTCGGCATCACCTTTTTCTTTGGCTAGCTCCTCAAGAATTACTTCTTCGTCGGCCAAGGTCACCTCAACTTCGTCATTGGTCAAGCTCTTCTTCACAAGGCCTCTCTTGGGTGCCTTTTTCACAACCACTTTGGGTTCAACCGCTTGTTTACCACTCCTCAAGGTCATGGCACTCGCATGAGGCCTTGGATTTAACTCCGGTTGTGCGGGTAGTTTCCCGGAGTTTTGTGCTTCCAATTTCCCCAAAACAGTGGCCATTTGACTCATTTGCACCTCAATGCTTTTGAATCGAGCGTCTTGTGGGAATTGGCCCGAGCTTTCACCTTGATAACGAGATTTATCTTCCAACCTCGGGTAAGCATTTTGAGGAGCACGATTATTGAAACGGCCTTGTCCTTGGTTTCTTTGGTATTGTTGGGGTTGAGGGTGATATTGAGGGTTTTGATGATCTTGGTACCCTTGGTAGCCAAAATCTTGGTACCCTTGATTTTGGTAACCTTGGTACCCTTGATTTTGGTTGCTTTGGTCTCCTTGGTAGCTTTGGTCATTTTGCCCCCTCGACCTATCAAAAGATTGACCACTTTGACCTTGGTAACCCCCTTGGTAGCCACTTTGTTGGCCTTGTTGCCCCGTTGGTTCATCTCTCCACCGAAAGTTGGGGTGATCTCTAGTTCCGAGGTTGTAGTGTTGAGCAAAATGATCATACTTCCTTTGGTTACCCCTATCACCACCTTGGCCTTGTCCACCTTGAAAACTGATAGGTCCTAGATATACTCTTATTTTGTAGCATTTGAGAGCTGTTTTAGATAGTATTTTGTACTTTATATTAGACTTTTGGACCGAATCATTCATGATGGTTTGAAATTGAAGACGTGCATTTCGACCTTGAATTGCACTTGCGATAGATTTGGATGATTTGAAGACCTTCTATGACCGTCCTGGAGGAAGTAGATACATTGAAGAACCGGTCGTAGAAGTGGCGTGAAGGCACACTCTCGCGGACCGCGAAACCTAGGTCGCGAACCGCGAGGGTGTGTGTTGCTGTTTTGAAGATGCCGAGTTTCGCGCGGTTCGCGAAACTCTGGCCGCGGTTCGCGAAGCCGAAGACGCGCGGTCCGCGAAACTCCGGTCGCGAACCGCGAGGACCAGCGCGAGAACCGCAGCAAAGCCAAGACGCGCGATCCGCGAAACGTCGGCCGCGGTTCGCGAGGATCAGACGCGCGGTCCGCGAGACCTCGGTCGCGGACCGCGGACGCCATGGACGCGCGGTTCGCGAATCCTCGGCCGCGAACCGCGAGAACCAAGCTCGCGGTCCGCGAAAGTTGCCCTGCAACTTGCACTTTATTTTGTTTTAATTTTAATTTTGTTGGACTATAAAAGCAACTTATCCTCAATTGTTAGAGGATCGGTTTTACAGAGCTTGAACTCATTTTCCTTCATTTTCCTTTGAAATTTGATCTTTGAATTCACTATGGTTTGTTGTATTGATTATGGTTTTGATAATCTAACTATGGTAGTAGGCTAAAACCCTTCTTGGGTATATGTGATTGGACTTCTTCTTATGGATTGAGAACATGATTCATGAAGTTTAGGAATGGTGATTTGCTATTGAATGATCATAATTTATATGTGTATTTGATGCTTGAAATGATTAGGAATGATTTCCTAGTGATAGATATGTGTTGGATATGTGTTAGATATTGCTTTTCCATGGTTATAATGCTATCATTCTTTCTATGTAGGAGTAGTAAATTAGGAATCGAATACATGTTGTTATCAATTGTATTTGTTCTTAAGATCATTCATTAGCATGGTACCTATGTCAAGTTTGTTATCAAATTGCATGGGTAGGGTTGAGAAACATCTAATTTGAAGTAATATTGATTTAATTGAACTAGTTGTTATCATCTAGTAAAGTTGTCAATTGAAGTTGTGAAGATGCTTTCATGTTTCATAGCTATGGTTAAAGATAGTTTCTCACTAATGTTCACCATTCTCAAGGCATCATGATAAAGTTTGAGGAAAATCTCATAATAAGAAGTCACCAATCTCATATGTCCAAGTTTCTTATTCTCTTAATTAAATCTCTAGTTAGAATAATCTTATGGTATAGTAGTTTTAACTTTAAAGTTCTAGTAGTTTTATTTAGTAGTGTCTTGAACAAAACTCAACTCAAACCCCCCCCCCCCTGTTTACATTGCTTTTATATATGTATATATATATATACCTACTACAAGATATACATAAAAATAACCTTTTCCCTGTGGAACGAACCTTACTTGCCACTATATGCTTAATTGTGTGTAGAGGTAGTAAGTGAACATAAATTGTATATTTGAGAGGTACGACGACGACCTCCCAAATTTTGGCGCCGCTGCCGGGGAACAAGGCGTATTTTTATGTGTGTATTGTAGTTTCATTTCTAATCTATCTTTCTTTTTAGGTTCTATTTTGGTTTGGAACCCTATTGCTCTAGCTCTTGGTGCATGGTTCTTACACGATCCTCGAACCAAGACCCTTTGCAATACGATTCCGAGCTAGTAAGAAGTCTCCGCCAACTTAGGAAGCAAGTGCAAGAGTCACTAGCATCTAATCCTTTCTCCCTTGAAAGTGAATCACTACCTTTCAACATGGCGGACGATGAAGAGGATACCGGCCAAAACCCTCCCCGAAACCAATTCTACAACCCCTTCCAAAACCCTAACCCTTCTCCTACCAACATTTCTATGAGAGAGTACATGTCCCCCAACTATGAGCAACAACAATCGAGCATTGTTTACCCAAACTCTCAATACGAAATCAAGACGGGAGTGATAAATTTGCTTCCAACTTTCCATGGTAGAGAAGTGGATGATCCGAATGACTTCCTTGAAGCTTTTCATAGGGTTTGTAGTAGTTTGAAACCTTCCGAGATGAGTGTGGATGAGTTTAAGTTGAAAACCTTCACCTTCACCTTGAAGGACAAGGCCGCTAAATGGTTAAGCCGTTTACCTTCATCATCAATCACTACATGGCCACAATTGAAGAAAAAGTTCTTAGACAAGTACTTTCCTCCCTCTAAGTCCTCGGTCTTGATACAAGCCATTAGCAACATCACTCAAGACGATGATGAGACGTTGTATGAGTATTGGGAAAGATTCCAAACTCTTCTCTCAAGTTGCCCGTACCATAGCTTCACCGAACCTCAATTGGTGTGTTTCTATTACAATGGTTTGAATGATAGAGAAACCGAGTTGATAAATCGGTCTTGCTATGGCTCCATTGCTAACCTTGGCTCTTCCGATGCCATGATGCTATTTGAGCAACTAGCCGAAGGATGCAAACCAAAGAGAGACCGGAGGCTACGAGTGGGTAACTCCGGTGGAAACAATGATAGTTCTCGCCAAGATATCAAGGAGCTTACGGCATTGATGAAAGGTTTCATGATGGGAAATAGCTCCGTAGGGAACACGGGGAACCATCCAAGGCAACAAGTGATGACGTGTGGGATCTGTGCTTCGAACCATCTCACCGAATCTTGTCCTCAAGCAAATGAGGATTATAATGAAGAAGTCAATGCCACGGGGGTCTATGGAGGAAACCAAGGTTTTAGAGGCGATCAAGGAGGAAACCAAGGTTTTAGGGGCTACCAAGGAGGACGAAGCTACCAAAGTGGTAGGGGTTTTCAAGGTGGACAAGGCCAAGGTGGTGATAGGGGTAACCAAAGGAAGTATGATCCTTTTGCTCAACATTACAACCCCGGAACTAGAGATCACCCCAACTTTCGATGGAGAGATGAACCGACGGGGCAACAAGGCCAACAAGGTGGCTACCAAGGGGGTTACCAAGGTCAAAGTGGTCCATCCTTTGATAGATCGAGGAGGAAAAATGACCAAGGCTACCAAGGAGACCAAAGCCACCAAAATCAAGGGTACCAAGATCATCCACCACAACAATACCCAAGGAACCAAGGTCAAGGCCGTTTCAACAACCGCAACCCTCAAAATGCTTACCCGAGGTTGGAAGATAAATCTCGTGATCAAGGTGAAAGCTCGGGCCAATTCCCACAAGACGCTCGATTCAAAAGCATTGAGGTGCAAATGAGTCAAATGGCCACTGTTTTGGGGAAATTGGAAGCACAAAACTCCGGGAAATTACCCGCACAACCGGAGTTAAATCCAAGGCCTCATGCGAGTGCCATGACCTTGAGGAGTGGTAAACAAGCGGTTGAACCCGAAGTGGTTGTGAAAAAGGCACCCAAGAGAGGCCTTGTGAAGAAGAACTTGACCAACGATGAAGTTGAGGTAACCTTGGCCGATGAAGAAGTGATTCTTGAGGGGCTAACCAAAGAAAAAGGTGATGCCGAGGTTGAGAAGGAGAAGGAACTAATTGATGAGGAACATGTGGACTCAACCACTCATGTTGAACCAATCACTACACCAAAACTGGTCTTTAGTGACAGGCCAAATCCGTCACTAAAAGCCCAAAATTCGTCACTAAACGATTTAGTGATGGCGTCACCCGTTCCTTGGAAAAGGGTCGTGGGAAAAGGGCTTGGTGACGAATTTACTGTTCATTCGTCACCAATTCCTGGCTTTGCTGACGAAATATCTTCGTCACTAAGGTAGTGACAACAAATTTTGTCACTAAGAATCTGTCACTGGATGGTCTGATTCCGTCACCAATGGTACTATTCTGTGACAAACAAATAGTGATGACAAATGTCGTCAAGGCATTAGTGACGGTCAACGGCTTTGGTGACGAATATATTCTGTCATATGTGAGATGATTTAGTGACGGTCAATGGTTTTAGTGACGAATTTATAATGTCACCATTGAGATGATTTAGTGACAAGCTTACAGCGTCAGGGATTGTGAGCATTAGTGACGGAAGATTGATACTTTAGTGAAAAACTCTCTTATCGGTAAATAACAAATAGTCAACTCAAGGTCAAATTATTTTTAATTCAGAAAATATCAAAAGTCACCAAATTTTATAAATATCCCACAATATATCAATTACATCAAAAGTATGAACCTATATCTACATCTACTTCTACTTCTAGGGGAACTTGTTTTCTTTCCCTCGACTCCCCTGCTCAGAACTTCATTTGATGTTGAATCTGCAAAAAACAAAAAGACAAGTTAGATAGTGATGATAAAAGTCTAGCGAGCAAAATAGTTCAGTTCATATATATCAGTCAGAGCTAAATGGTTCAGTTCATATATACCAGTCAGCTAAATGGTTCAGTTCATATCAGTACTCAGTACTTCAACAGTTCAACCACCTCAATACTCTACATATTCCATACTTATAAAGTTAGAAGATCCATAACCACATTATTTCTACAGAGTTCATACATTACCTGAAACATGAAAGCCAGATTGACAGCCGTTTAGCCTGCAGTTTTACCAAAGAAACACATTTAAATTCTTCATTCATGCTCTATAATGATGAATGACAAGAAACATCAATCTTAATAATTCATCTCTTTTGTAGAAAGAGATTCAGATAGATTAACCAAAACAAAAACACAAACCTGGAGATAACAGCTATTTCCTGGGCGACTTTGCTAGCGTTCTTGGGCTTCACCTTCAAGATTAGCATCAATGTCAGAAAATTCATCATGTGTACAACAGAAAGCATTCGTGAAACAAACTTCCTACAAATTATGTCCAAACTCAGAAACAAAGAAAAGGGATTACAGAACACAGTGAAAAAAAGATTACAAGACCTATTTTCCATTTAGAGCTATACATCTAAACTACACTACTTCTTGAATCCCATTTTCTGAACCATATTCAATTCTTTACCGACCACCATTCAACATATATAGTCGTGTTCCGACTAAGCAGAGGATATTAATGCAAATTTACCTTTCACAATGAAGCCGGGGAGAGTGGAAGATACTCCTTTGGGGCAGTCTTCAACCCTCCAATGGCAAATCCTAGCTTCAATGAGTAACCTTCAACATAATCAATGAGTATTTTTGAAAATATATCATCACTGGAAAATCAAAAACAAATATCGGCAAGGTCAGATGAAAAGAAACAAACATAGTAGGTCAGAGAAGAAACAAAACTACCAAGAACCAATGCAGAACGATGAAACCAATGCAGAAGTCTTAACTATATAATTTGAATTAGAAGGATAGGAGTAAAAAAACGAGTTTAAGAAGATGACCTGTTCATGCTTCTTAACACCATAAAAAACATAAACTTTGCATAGAAGCTCAAAAGTAGAATATTCTAATTACAGAAGCTAGTCCATCAAACTTCAAGGAATTTTGCTACATTTATCAGTGAATTGATAGCTGCTTTACTGCATAAAATCTCCTATCTAAACACTATCAAAATCATCTGGAAACATAAAATCATCAACTATGAAGTAAAAATTCAACTTTTATCAGTAAGCAAATCAATAGCAAGCAAAACGGAGGAAATCGCTACTTACTTTAGCACCGATGATAAGCTCACAGGAGCACCATGGAAGCTTCCAGAGTCTCACGGAGCTTGTCGCCCGACCTCCACGACAAGATCCTCACAAGTGAAGTCGTTGAATTGGAAGAACTTGGTCACTCTTCTGCAGAAGCCTTCCTTGGAAGTGATCACACGCTTCATCGGTTCACTGTAACCAGCAAAGATGACTACAACTTTACCACTGTCCATGAATGACATGATTTCCTCTAGAGCCTCTAGCCCATAGTCTTTATCATCTGCCTTCTACATGGGGATAAGTCGGTAGGCTTCATCCACAAATAGAATCCCACCTTCAGCTTCTTGAATCGAAATTACTTTAATTGAGATAAAATCAAGCTATTTACCTGTCTCCGGGACGGACGACGGCGGTGCCGGTGCCGGTGCGATCCGGTGGGCGACTGATACTCTCATTGATCTCGCAGAGCTTATCTCAAGCTGGAGGAGGTGGTGCCCTGGCCGTCGTAAAAGCCGCGGATGGAGGCGGAGCCTGGCGCCGCGTCTGGCCGTTCATCTTCGAGCCTCGCGGACATGGCATCTCAGTTGGAGCTCGCGGACAAGATCTGGTGGACGGCGGATCGACGAATCGATAGATGCAAAAAGAAGGAAAGTCGATGGATCGGCAGACGCAATCTGGTGGTTGTCCATAGAGGGGGCGCGGAGTTCAGAAGATAGAAAAGAAGGAAGAAGAAAGATGCGACAGGGTTTAGCTTAGGCGATGGGATGGTATAGACGGGTGAGATTCAATTGGTAGAGGTGATGGACGGTTCAGATAAGTTGAAGATAAGTACAACTTTTTTTTTTTTTTTTGCATAAATTATATTAGTATAAAAATACTATTATAAGAAAATATTTTAAATCAAAATATAAACTACTTTCGAAATTTTCTTAATATTACAAACAGGGCATGACCATTCTCAATATTTTTTAGTTGCCTTTCTCAAAAAAAAATAAAAAATAGTTGCCATATAAATATTATTCCATATTTTATGGAAAGATGTAATATTGACTATTTTATATACACTATTTAAGTTATCGTATATTTTATGTGATAATATTATTATTAGTTTCCTGGTTATCTAATTAGTTTCCTTTTATTATTATCTTATTAAAAGTCTACTAAGATTTACCTTTGATCAGTCATACTCAATTTCGTTATGGCTTGGACCAAGAAATCAAGTAGAGTTGAATTTTGATTGGTTAAAGCCAGTTTAATTACAAATGTTTATATAAAATTTTAAGTAATATTTTGCTATTGTTTAGTAAAACTCAATTTAGTTAGTGTATGGAGAGCAATTAAGAGTTGACTTTTAATTAACTAAGGTACAAGTTGACTTATGATTAGGAATTACACTCCATGAACTACATGCCACATATTTATTAATAATTGCTAAGCAATTCAAAAACACAACCATTGTATATGCTCTTAACAAGTAATCAATTTAGCTTAACTCAATTTAATTACCAGTGTATATAGATAGTCGAGTAATATTTGACTTTTAACTAGTTAACCTTAATTCAATTAGTATCGATGCAAAATCAAGTCAAAGTTGACTGTTATTTTTTTTTGAAGAAAATCATTCAAGGTCCTGGGAAACGCCCAGAAGCGATTACAATGAGTGGAATTGACATCCAATTCGACTAGTCTAATACAGAATAACCGAACTATATGGCAACCAGACTAATTATGTCTGTACTATTACAGCTTAAGAGATCCAATAAAAAATGTAATACCGCCCTCAGTGATATTATCTTGAAACTGTGAAAATCACATCCGCTTGGCAGAGAAGAGCGCCTACCGCATCAATTACTGCGCCAATCAGGGATCTGTTACAACCGCAACACCACTTGATCCAAAACATGATCTAGGTTCTTCAAAATGCAAGCACCTTGAAACCCCCAAATCACGAAGCGGAAGCACGACCCACACAATCGGATCGAGAACAATAAAACAAATAAAAAACACGACCTTTAAAACCAGATCGAGAAAAAAAACTTCGATATAAATCGAGATCTAATCGAAGAACTCTTATTTTGTGGATTAGACACACTTATTTCACCGTAAATCAAAAAAGAGAAGAACAATTGCTTCCCCATCTCCCCATTATGGGAAGATGGGGAAGAAAATCAAAGAGAAAAAGAGGAACGGCGGCGGCCACGGAGAGAGGATTTAAGGGGCGTTTAGTTCTCTATCTTACCTATGGTAGGTAATAAAGTTGACTGTTATTAGTTAGTCAATTTACTTGTTTGTGTTAGTCAATTATAATAATTATATAATTAGTGTATATATAATGGTAAGGAATAGTTGACTTTGTGTTATAGTCAAGTAACCTCTTAGTGTTTATAAAAGGAAAGTGTAAGAGTTAATAGTTCATTAGTTTATCTACTAGTGTTTTACACAAATTAAAGTAATATTTGACCTATTTGCTACGCTCAATTTAGCTAAATTATATAACTGAAATAAAAGTTGATGTTCGATTAAATAAAATCAATTCATTATATGTTACTTAAAGTCAACTAAAGTAAGAATTTATATGTGCTAACATAAAAAGTCTATTAAGATTTACCTTTGATCAGTCTACTCAATTTCGTTATGGCCTAGACCAAGTAATCATGTAGAGTTGAATTTCGATTGGTTAAAAGTTAAAACCAATTTAATTATAAATGTTTATATAAAATTGAAGTAATATTTTGTTATTGTTTTGCTAAACTCAATTTAGTTAGTGTATAGAGAACAATTAAGAGTTGACTTTTAATTAAATAAGGTACGAGTTGACTTCTGATTATGAATTGCCACATATTTATTAATAATTGCTAAGCAACTCAAAAACACAACCATGTATATGCTTTTAACAAGTGATCAACATCCAAGTATAATCCACCTTGTTAAATAGGAATCTTTAACATCTGGAAAACCACGAACGTACACATTGACTTGTGTAATTCAAGTATAAACACTTTGATTCAAACTGTAAACACCTTGATTAAAACCAAAACCAAGCATAAAAATATTAGATTCATTCAAAATAACCGAATCAAAGATAGCTCAATCTAATTATAGATTTAGTAAGTTATTTCGATTAAAATGATCGTCATAAAGGAAAAGAAAAATAAAGCTTCAGATCTAAAACAAACTATTTAAGATATTCTCCATGGGGAAAAGGAAATTGGAATGACTAGAAATTTAGGAGTGGACAACTCACGATTTGTTAATAGAGTTAATAGAAACTCACTGTTTTACATTTAATTAATTAAATTACTTTAGTTAGTTTATAGAAAAATAATTTAAAGTTAGTTTATTTATAATCTTTAGTTAGTTTATAGAAAATTAAAAAGTTAGTTTATTTAAAATTCAACACTTATAATTTATAGTTCCTTTAAAAAGAAGAATAATTAATTGTTGCATCTTAATTATTACATAATTATTTTTTTAAATAAAAATTATCCCAAATTAAAATTAAAAATGTTTGGCCCATATTTTGACCCAAAATGTCCCGTTTCTATGTGGTACCCCAATTTCTTACCCACAATTTCGGTCCATGATTTTCTTGGGCCAGGTATTAAATTTCAGTTTTTCGTCATATAGTTTGTTGTGACGCTTTTAAATTTGTCACTAAGTTTCTGTGACGTGAAACTTGTCGTCACTGTTTGTATTAGTGACGAGATCATTTCCGTCAGATATTATTTGTCACTAAATCTCGTCACTTAACTTTAAGTCGTCACTAGAGCTGTCACTAAAGGCTGATCAGGTGACGGAAAAGGATTTTCGTCACTGGTTTCGTCACTAAAGCTAACCTTTGGTGACAAAATTATTTTCGTCACAAAGAATCTGTTAGTTGACGAAACCTGGTGACAAGATTTTGCATCCGTCACTAATTCTTGTCTTTAGTGACGGTTTCTCGTGACGGTTTGTTACTGAAGGCTAGTTTGTCACCTCCATTCTCACCTCTCCACAAGAAAACTAGAGTAGACACTCCCTTCGAAGTGGAAGCACCATTTCCCGAGGCCTTGAAGAATACTCGCAAAAAGGAGATGGACAAGGAAGCTTTCGAAGTTCTTCGAAAGTGTGAGGTAAACATTCCTTTGCTCGATGCTATTGATCAAGTTCCTAGATATTCTAAGTTCTTGAAAGAATTATGTGTGAACCATCGTCAACAAAGGTCTAAGCATGTTAAAAATGAAAGAGTCAATGAACATGTGTCGGCTTTGTTTCAAGATAAAATGCCTACTAAGTGTAGTGATCCCGGCATGTTTACAATTCCTTGCATTTTAGGAAACACTTAATTTCCTAGAGCCATGCTAGATTTAGGTGCATCCATAAATGTCATCCCTTACACATTGTATGAATCATTAAATCTTGGCACTTTGCATAAAACCGGTGTAGTGATCCAACTTGCCGACCGCTCTAATGCATACCCCAAGGGTATTGTTGAAGATGTCTTGGTGAAAGTCGACAAGTTGGTGTTCCCGGCCGATTTTTACGTTCTTGACATGGAACATGATAAATTTGCTACCCCTGTCTTGTTAGGGCGTCCCTTTTTGAAAACGTCAAGAACTATTATCGATGTGCATAGTGGTAGGCTTACCATGGAATTTGATGAGGATAAAATAGATTTCAACATTTATGGTGCAATGAAATACGATGATGAGGAAACTTCTTGCAATGCTATTGATGTGATTGAATCTTTTGTGCAAAAAGTTTATGAAAATGATGGTGATGATCCTTTGTTAAATGCTTTAGCCAATAGTTTACACACAAGTAATGTTCATACATATGCTTTGAGTGCTAACTTGAAGGAAAGCATTTTTGAGCTAGATACTTTCGAAGAACTTTCTCTTGATGCACCACTTTTAGACCTCGAGGTATTGAAAGGCTCGGGCAACCGACCATCTCTCAATAAACCTCCGGTGGTGGAATTGAAACCACTACCCGAGAATCTAAAATATGCATTCCTTGGTGATGGTGAAAAATTACCGGTGATCATCTCAAACAAACTCACCAAGGAACAAGAGGAAAGGTTGATGAAAGTGCTCCAAGATCATAAAGAAGCCATTGGATGGACTATTGCCGACATCAAAGGTATGAGTCCAAGTACTTGCATGCACCGTATTCTATTGGAGGATGATGCTAAACCCATCCGACAACCTCAAAGGCGATTGAACCCTCCTATGATGGAGGTAGTAAAAGCCGAGGTGCTTAAATTGTTGGATGCGGGAATGATCTATCCAATCTCCGATAGTAAATGGGTAAGCCCAACACAAGTGGTACCAAAGAAGACCGGAGTGACCGTGGTGGAGAATAGCCATGGCGAGATGATCCCCACTCGTATTCAAAACGGATGACGTGTTTGCATTGATTACCGAAGGCTAAATGCGGTAACAAGGAAAGACCATTTCCCTTTACCATTTATTGATCAAATGCTTAACCGGCTCGCAGGCCACTCTTTCTATTGTTTTCTTGATGGCTATTCAGGATACTTTCAGGTTGCCATTGCACCAGAAGATCAAACCTTCACATGCCCCTTTGGCACCTTTGCATATCGACGCATGCCTTTTGGCCTTTGCAATGCACCGGCCACATTCCAAAGGTGTATGGTTAGCATATTTTCAGAATACCTTGAAAAGTTTGTAGAGGTTTTTATGGACGACTTTACTGTTCATGGAAACTCTTTTGACAATTGCTTAATCCATTTGTCATTAGTCCTAAAATTTGCATTGATAAGAACCTTGTGCTTAATTCTGAAAAATGTCATTTTATGGTTGAAAAGGGCATTGTGTTAGGACATGAAGTGTCATCTAAGGGTATTGAAGTAGACAAAGCAAAAATTGATACCATCCAATCTCTCCCTTACCCTACTTGTGTGCGTGATGTGAGATCCTTTCTAGGCCACGCGGGTTTCTACCGCCGTTTCATAAAAGATTTTTCAAAAATTTCTTCCCCTTTATGTAGATTGTTACAAAAGGATGTGGAATTTGTGGTAGATGAAGGTTGTAAGAGGGCATTTGATTGTTTGAAATCTTTGCTAGTGTCGGCCCCTATTATACAACCTCCAAATTGGTCCCTTCCTTTTGAGATCATGTGTGATGCTAGTGACTATGCCGTTGGTGCGGTGTTAGGTCAAAGGGTGGGAAAAATTCCCCATGCCATCTATTATGCATCCATGACTCTCAATGATGCTCAAAGGAACTATACCACTACTGAGAAAGAATTGCTAGCGGTAGTCTTTTCCTTAGAAAAGTTTAGGCCATATTTGCTTGGTACAAAGATTATTGTTTTCACTGACCATGCAGCTCTTCGTTACTTGATGACGAAGAAAGAAGCAAAACCTAGGTTACTCCGATGGATCTTACTTTTGAGCGAGTTCGACTTGGAGGTCAAGGACAAGAAAGGAGCTGAAAATCTAGTGGCCGACCATTTGAGCCGTTTGGTGCCCAATGAGGAGTTTGGGACCAAAGCATTGAAGGACCATCTTCACGAAGAGTTTCCCGACGAGCAATTGTTTGCTCTTAGTGTTTCTCTTCCATGGTATGCCAACATTGTGAATTTCCTTGTCACAAGTAAATGTCCTTCTCATTTCACAAAAGCACAAAAGGATAAGTTAAAGCATGATGCTAGGTTTTATGTGTGGGATGATCCCTATGTGTGGAAACATTGTTCCGACCAAGTGATTAGGAGATGCATTCCCAATAATGAAACCAACTCAATCCTTGCTTTTTGCCATTCATATGCATGTGGAGGTCATTTTGGTGCTAGGCGAACTGCTAGAAAAGTGCTAGACTGTGGTTTTTATTGGCCTAGTTTGAATAAGGATGCATACACCTTCTGCAAATCTTGTGATAAATGCCAAAGAGTAGGAAACATCTCTTCAAGGAATGAAATGCCCCAACATTGCCCTCTATATTGTGAACTTTTTGATGTTTGGGGAATCGATTTTATGGGACCTTTCCCTACTTCTTTTGGTTTCAAATATATCTTGCTTGCGGTTGACTATGTTTCTAAGTGGGTTGAAGCAATCCCCACTCATACTGATGATTCCAAAGTGGTTGCAGAGTTCATCAAATCTCACATCTTCTCTAGGTTCGGGGTACCCCGAGCTTTGATCAGTGATCGAGGCACTCACTTTTGCAATAGAACCATTGCCGCATTGTTGAAGAAATATGGGGTAAATCACAAAACAAATAGGATGGAGAAGCCATTCCTCGCGGGCCGCGACTTCATCGCGCGGTCCGCGACCGAAGATTACGCGAGCCGCGACAATGACGCGCGGACCGCGAACGAGGAACACGCGAACCGCGAACGGAGCCTCGCGACCCGCGAAAAACGCTGGATTTCTTGAGAATCCCTGGCACGAAAACGATGTTGTTCGCGGTCCGCGGCTTGATCGCGCGGACCGCGAAACTGTGTGCGCGGCCCGCGAATTCATCGCGCGGGCCGCGAAGGGTTGCGCGCGGTCCGCGAGGGAGGCCGCGCGACCCGCGAAATCCAGGGATTTTTCGACAATCCCTGGAACTAAAATGCAGGTTTTCGCGGTCCGCGGCACTGTGCTCGCGGTCCGCGGTTTCACCGCGCGGACCGCGAAGGTTTGTCACGCGCGGTCCGCGGTTTCATCGCGCGGACCGCGACAGTTCGGCGCGCGGTCCGCGGTTTCATCGCGCGGACCGCGACAGTTCTGCGCGCGCGGTCCGCGGTTTCATCGCGCGGACTGCGAAGAATTGACGCGCGGCTCGCGAAGGAGTCTGCGCGACCCGCGAAAGAAGCCAGGATTTCTCGGAAATCCCTGGAACAAAATGACGCATTTTCGCGGCCCGCGACGGGGTCTCGCGACCCGCGAAGAAATCCGGCGGCCTGCGACTAGGGCTCGCAGTCCGCAACAAAACGGGGCCTCTACTTCTCCAAAATTTCTCTATCTTTTTCTCCTCCTTCTTCCCTATTCCCTCCCGACCCAACCTCTCGTTTTCCGGCCACCATCACAAATCCTTCATTCCGGCGAGTTTTGAACCAATTTCTTCCACCCAAATCAATCCCCCTAGCTTTCCCAACAAAACCCACCAAAAATTCACATCCAAAACACCATCTTTTACCCACATTGCCCAAATTCCAACCCAAACATCTCCATTCCGATTCGCCGGACTCCGGCGACTTTTTCTCCAACCCCAATACATCAAAACCTTCCCTCCACCACCCTTATCCTTTTCGCCATCTCAATTTTCAAATTTCTAAACGAACTTAAATATCCCCAAATCTCAAGAACCCTAATTTTTGGGCATTTTTGATTTGGTGATATTTTGGTTCAATTGATGATCTCCTAGGTTTTATTGCAATTTCAAAGGCTTGCCGCCTTTAGTTATATACTGAGCTTTTTGAGTAGGGGCTTGCCGCCTTATAGCTAGTTTAGTTGTGAGGGCATTTGACTATGAGGGCCATCGCAGATCGCGAGCTCAGCGCCGTCGCGACGGTTCCGGCCCCTCACAGTGAGTATATCCTACACCCTTTCCTTTCACTATGGTTTTCATTGTTATATTAAAACATTGAGGGCAATGTTTAGACTAAGTGTGGGGGAGGAAATGTAGGACTATGATTCTGTTTTTGTTGCTGTTTTTGCTGCTGTGTTTTTACTACTGTAAAAAAAAAAAAAAAAATTCTTTTCTTTTGTATAGATATAAAAAACTCTCAAATGTTATGTGCTTAATTATTCAGAGTATACACTTGGATCTTAATCGTTCTTTCTCGAGGACGAGAAAGGTTCAAGTGTGGGGGATTTTGATAGGTCCTAGATATACTCTTATTATGTAGCATTTGAGAGCTGTTTTAGATAGTATTTTGTACTTTGTATTAGACTTTTGGACCGAATCATTCATGATGGTTTGAAATTGAAGACGTGCATTTCGACCTTGAATTGCACTTGCGATAGATTTGGATGATTTGAAGACCTTCTATGACCGTCCTGGAGGAAGCAGATACATTGAAGAACCGGTCGTAGAAGTGGCGTGAAGGCACACTCTCGCGGACCGCGAAACCTAGGTCGCGAACCGCGAGGGTGTGTGTTGCTGTTTTGAAGATGCCGAGTTTCGCGCGGTCCGCGAAACTCCGGCCACGGTTCGCGAAGCCGAAGACGCGCAGTCCGCGAAACTCCGGTCGCGAACCGCGAGGACCAGTACGAGAACCGCAGCAAAGCCAAGACGCGCGATCCGCGAAACGTCGGCCGCGGTTCGCGAGGATCAGACGCGCGGTCCGCGAGACCTCGGTCGCGGACCGCGGACGCCATGGACGCGCGGTTCGCGAATCCTCGGCCGCGAACCGCGAGAACCAAGCTCGCGGTCCGCGAAAGTTGCCCTGCAACTTGCACTTTATTTTGTTTTAATTTTAATTTTGTTGGACTATAAAAGCAACTTATCCTCAATTGTTAGAGGATCGGTTTTACAGAGCTTGAACTCATTTTCCTTCATTTTCCTTTGAAATTTGATCTTTAAATTCACTATGGTTTGTTGTATTGATTATGGTTTTGATAATCTAACTATGGTAGTAGGCTAAAACCCTTCTTGGGTATATGTGATTGGACTTCTTCTTATGGATTGAGAACATGATTCATGAAGCTTAGGAATGGTGATTTGCTATTGAATGATCATAATTTATATGTGTATTTGATGCATGAAATGATTAGGAATGATTTCCTAGTGATAGATATGTGTTGGATATGTGTTAGATATTGCTTTTCCATGGTTAGAATGTTATCATTCTTTCTATGTAGGAGTAGTAAATTAGGAATCGAATACATGTTGTCATCAATTGTATTTGTTCTTAAGATCATTCATTAGCATGGTACCTATGTCAAGTTTGTTATCAAATTGCATGGGTAGGGTTGAGAAACATCTAATTTGAAGTAATATTGATTTAATTGAACTAGTTGTTATCATCTAGTAAAGTTGTCAATTGAAGTTGTGAAGATGCTTTCATGTTTCATAGCTATGGTTAAAGATAGTTTCTCACTAATGTTCACCATTCTCAAGGCATCATGATAAAGTTTGAGGAAAATCTCATAATAAGAAGTCACCAATCTCATATGTCCAAGTTTCTTATTCTCTTAGTTAAATCATATCCCACACGTCATAACTTATTGCCTTGTTTGATTCCCCGAGTTCCCTCCGGAGCTATTTCCCATCATGAAACCTTTCATCAATGCTGTAAGCTCCTTGATATCTTGACGAGAACCATCATTGTTCCCACCGGAGTTACCTACTCGTAGTCTCCGGTCCCTCTTTGATTTGCATCCCTCGGCTAATTGCTCAAATAGCATCATGGTATCGGAAGAGCCAAGGTTAGCAATGGAGCCGTAACAAGACCGATTTATCAACTCGGTTTCTCTATCATTCAAACCATTGTAATAGAAACACACCAATTGAGGTTCGGTGAAGCTATGGTACGGGCAACTTGAGAGGAGAGTTTGGAACCTTTCCCAATACTCATACAAAGTCTCATCATCGTCTTGAGTGATGTTGCTAATGGCTTGTATCAAGACCGAGGATTTAGAGGGGGGAAAGTACTTGTCAAGGAATTTTTTCTTCAATTGTGGCCATGTAGTGATTGATGATGAAGGCAAACGGCTTAACCATTTGGCGGCCTTGTCCTTCAAGGTAAAGGTGAATGTTTTCAACTTAAACTCATCCACACTCATCTCGGAAGGTTTCAAACTACTAAAAACTCGGTGAAAAGCCTCAAGGAAGTCATTGGGATCATCCACTTCTCTACCATGGAAAGTTGGAAGCAAATTTATCACTCCCGTCTTGATTTCATATTGAGAGTCTGGGTAAACAATGCTTGATTGTTGTTGTTCATAGTTGGGGGACATGTACTCTCTCATAGAAATGTTTGTAGGAGAAGTGTTAGGGTTTTGGAAATGGTTGTAGAATTGGTTTCGGGGGTGGTTTTGCCCGATTTCCTCTTCTTGATCTTTCTCCGCCATGGTGGAAGGTGGTACTTCACTATCAAGGGAAAATGGATTGGCGGCTAGTGTCTCTTGCACTTGTCGGTTGAGTTGACGAATACTCCTAACTAATTCGGAATCGTATTGCAAAGGGTCTTGGTTCGAGGTTCTTGTATGAACCATGCACCAAGAGCTAGAGCAACAGGGTTCCAAATCAAAAATAACATAAAAAGAAAGATAGGGTGTTAATACAACTACAATAAACACATAGAAATACGCCTCTTCCCCGGCAGCGGCGCCAAAATTTGGGAGGTCGTCGCCGTACCTCTCAAATATACAATTTATATTTACTCACTACCTCCACACACAACTAAGCATATAGTGGCAAGTAAGGTTCGTTCCACAGGGAAAAGGGTAGTTCTACGTATATATTGTATCATACATATACATATACATATACATATACATATATAAAAGCAATGTAAACAAGGGGGGGGGGGGGGGGGGTTTGAGTTGAGTTTTGTTTAAAATAAAACTATGTGAAACAACTAGAACTTTAAAGTTACAACTACTTTACCATATGATTATTCTAACTAAATATTTAACTAAGAGAATAAGAGACTTGGGTACATGAGATTAGCATCTTCTTGTTATGGATTTTTTCTCAAACTTTATTATGTTACTTTGAGAATGGTGATTGTTTGTTATGGGAAATCATCTCTATTCTAGTTGTGAATCATGAAAGCATCTTCACAACTCTTATTGGCAACATATCTATATGATAGCAAATAGATAAATTGATCAATGTTAATTCAAATTAGATGTTTTCCCACCTTACCCATGTAATGTGATAACACAATTGACATGAATATAATGCTAATGAATGATCTCAAGAACAAATATAATTGATAACAACATATATTTGATTCCTAATTCACTACCTTTACATAGAAGAAATGATAGCATTTCAACCATGGAAAAGCAATGTCTAACACATATTCAACACATATCTATAACTAGGAAATCATTCCTAACTATTTCAAGCATCAAATACACATAAAATTCATGATCATTCAATGACAATTCATCCATTCCCAAGCTTCATAAACCATGTTCTCAAACCATAACAAGAGATCCAATCTCATATACCCAAGATGGGTTTTAGCCTACAACCATAATTGCATAATCACAAAGATAATCCATACAAGAAATCATGATGAATTCAAAGATCAAATGGAAAGGAAAATGAAGAAACTCAGTTTTTCTGTCTCTAAAACGATCCTCTAACAATTGAGGATAAAATCCTTTTATAGTCTAAAACAATTAAATTAAAGCAAAACAAAATGCAAGTAGCAGGGCATTTTCGCGGACCGCGAGAAATCCTTCGCGGACCGCGAGCCTGGTTCTCGCGGCTCGCGACCGAGGATTCGCGGTCCGTGCGTCTATGGCTCCCGCAGTCCGCGACCGAGGTTTCGCGGACCGCGCGTCTATTCCTCGCGAGCCGCGGCCGATGTTTCGCGGATCGCGCGTCTTCGGCTTTCGCGGTCCGCGACCGACGTTTCGCGGACCGCGCGTCTGGTCCTCGCAAAACAGCAACACACACCCTCGCGGCTCGCGACCGAGGTTTCGCGGCCCGCGAGAGTGTGCCTTCACGCCACTTCTACGACCGATTCTTCAATAGGACGGTCATAGAAGGTCTTCAAATCATCCAAATCCATCGCAAGTGCAATTCAAGGTCGAAATGCACGTCTTCAATTTCAAACCATTATGAATGATTTGGTCTAAAAGTCTAATATAAAAGTACAAAATACGATCTAAAACAGCTCTCAAATGCTACAAAATAAGAGTATATCTAGGACCTATCACAGAGCTTAGAAGACAGTTACGTGCCTATGTAGTAGGTCCACCAAGGCAGGATCCGGGGTCGTCGGTAGCTGAAGCATTAGCCGACACAACATCTGAGGTGCAAGGGTCGCCTCGGACAAGGGGCAGGCTACAACCAACGGTTCAGGTAAGCCAAATCAAGAATGATCAAGCCACATATCATCGATAAGAGCTCGGGGGGCATGTCATCGCTCTGCAGGATTCAGACCCAGTTTAACCAGGAAGCACTACGTTCAGAGGGTGGGAAACAAGTTGAATCCTCAAGAAAGAGAGGTTGCTGGAAGAAAACAGCGAATTAGCAGAGGGATAAGTGAGGTAAGAAAAGGAGGGGAAATGGGAGAAGAATCATACCAAAGAAGAAAGGCAGGCCGGCAGGTAGAAGAGCCCATCTTGATGCACAGGGGTCGGGAGTTCCATTACCGGCTGTAATTGGAACAACCAAGGATCACATGGCGAGATGATCAAGAGAGGAGAATGCAGAGGAAGCTTATTAGTCCAAGAAATGGATTCTGAACCGAGAGGAATTTCAAAAACCTTCCAAGAACTACTACGAGTATCCATCATCTTAGAACCATAGAGTGACACAGGCGCACTAAAGGAGCCACCAAACTGCCGTAAGAAAGGAAAAGAGGTTAAGGCTCGACTATGAGAGAAATGGCCCGAAAAAGTACGAAATATACATGAAGGAAAAGGAGGTCTCACCAAGAGGAGTGAAGTAGTGAGCGCCATGGAGGAATTCAGAAGAAGGGGGAGGCTATTTATAGGGAGGTAGAGAAGATTAAACGAATTTCCTTAGGGGTAGAAAAAGTAATGGTGCCGAAAAAGGAAGTAAAAAAGCATAGGGAAAAGGAAACACGCGGGCGTTTCAAAAAAATCTTGGGAGGTACCAAGTAATCATGGCGGTAGGGACCACGTGAAGAATCAAGAAACATGCGTGTCAAAAGAGGAGACAAAACGGCGTAGAATACCGAAGGTGATTCTGAGGGAAGGAAAGGCAACTTAGAGGAAAGGAAATAAGACAGAAGGTTTCCTGCTTCGGAACCCAGAAACCTCTGTCTGGGGGGCTTGTGATGATAGATAAATAGGGAGATGACTCAGATTCAAGTCATCTTCCAGGAAGCTGCCTCCTCATGTGACCAAAGGCGATGACAAGGCATGAGGAGGTACATTCACGTGGTGGAGAGTCCCGCAAGATTCATGAAGGTGACGCATGATGATGAGGAGGAGGGAGGTCTAAAGGTGCCTATAAAAGGAGGCCACAATCAGCCATTCCAGGTAAGTTCTCTAACTCTTGAATACAGAGTTTTATTATTTCTTTCAATACACAAAATCTTATCATCACACCGGAGCTACTACCCTCGGGTAGCGCCGGGGGATTGTTTTGCAGGCATCAGGAGAACAGGTCTCAAGCAAGTCCTATCTGAGGCCAAGGAGCTCGGATAGTCAGGAGTCATCAGCGAGCAGTCTGCATACTTCATCACCAATCCACATATAGAAGCCCTCAGATACATCAACTCTCCGAGGCACCGATTACTAGTGCGGATTTTCCCCGCATCAGGAATCACGATCCTTACAACCAGATCGTGCACAATAAACATATGTAAACCATAGAAACACGACCTTATAATTAGATCGTGCACAAAATATCGCAACGAGCAACTACAATCATTGATCTAATCGATCAAATCGAAAAACAATTCTAATGCGCGGATAAATCCACACTTATTTAATGACATAAAATTAATAAACAGAGAAGCAATTCCTTCCCCATCACTCCATAACGGAATGATGGGGAAGATTAAATGATTTTTGTTTTGGGTGCGGCGGCAGGGAGGGTTTATGGGGAGATTGAGGGACTAAAATTGAAGCATATATAACCAAGCATAAGAAGTGCGCATCAATTGTTAATTCCAAGTAGATCCAAATTATCATACATCAATCTACCAAAAGATCGATTGAAGCACAATTTATTTGGAGACTTGTTGATTATAGTACATGTGTCTGATCCGATGCAACTTCGAAATTTCTTTGCAACAGCTATAAAAATAGAACAAAGAACTCAGACAAATCGACCTCATTTACTGAAACAGCAGCCGCGTGAATAATTTAATTTAATTAACGCTAATCGCTAAAAAATGCGCATCAATTATTTTTCAGACAATCAAAGGCGCACGTACGAGTGAACTTGGTGCTTTGAACACATAAAATTAGTTTCAGATTTGATGAAATTCATAACTATCTTTCTCAGATTTTGTAGCGTTTTGGATTTGCTGAGGGCTTCAAATGGCTGTCCAATTACGTTTAGACTAAATGAGATCTTAATGTAAATGATTTAATTCTAATCTCAGTTCTAATGTGCAGCAGAAACGGTTGGCGGGAAGTTTGAATGAGTTTGTCCAACCAGAGGTTTAAGACAGAAGGATGGAGGGCTGTTGACTTAGGCAATTAGCAGTTGATTTCATTTTACTTGGCTGTAAATTGAGTAACTAGTTACTTGTAAATGGAGTAGTTAATTAGCTTGATATAGATATCATTTGTACAGAACCGAAAATACAAAATATCTTCTGCTACTATATATGTGCGATTAAGTGCGTGTTCTTGGTGAACCGCAGATTCCTTCGATTCAGCTCCGTTTTCAATAATAAGGTAGTGCAATATAAATAATTTTTTTAACACCGATCAAAATGATTAACCAAATAATCATATTAAAACAGTTATACTAATATTCTCCCGATCGAAATCGGAGTGATATGTTACATGAATGGGGCTATTTTGACATTGTTTGGTTTTTTGTTTTACCAGGGTAGCAGCATTCTGGAGAGCTCTTTTATATATGAACACGTACGGGTGGGCTTTCGGTTTTCACTTTCGATCGCTAAAAAATCTCAATGAATTGCTGCAGTGGCGGTGGGATCAGTTGCGGTGGCAGGTGGGATGGTGGTGGCACTGGCAGGCAAGGACGCGCGGAATCCATGTTGTCAACAGAGTGAGCAGCATTAAAGGAATTGGTGCTACTTCTTAGCTTTCTCTCTCTAACTTTCATGCTCTCCCTTCTCTCTTGTTTTCATCAATTCTCGGCTACTGTTCCAGACATTCACCACCACTCCTTTTCCCAATTAAGACCGTTCTGACTGACGAACGGTCATAAACGGGCAAATCTCCACCGCGCCCATGGCGGCTCCTCCGCCTCGCCGCGGCGGAAACCTCCAAAACCAAACTTTTCTTAACGCCCTTGCCAATCGCCCCCCACCGTTGAGCACCACGCTGCCATCAAACCCAGAGATTACCCCTAAAACTCTATACAAGGGGGAAATAGCTTGTATTGTTACTCGCAAGGAGGCAGAAACTTTAGCCTCACATTACCAGAATGCCTTAATTGGTAAATTTGCTCGGACGAGGCCATCCATGGAAGTCCTTCAACAAGCTTTCAAGTCTGTGGATTTCAAAGGTAAATACCAGCTTGGATTGATAGACAACAGACACATTCTGATTCACTTTCAAGACAAAGAGGATTATCAACGCCTCTGGCTCAAAGGAAATTGGAGCCTCAATGAAGCCATCATGAAGGTACTCAAGTGGACGATTGATTTCTCTCCTGAAGCGGAATCATCAATTGTTCCTGTTTGGGTTAACATTCCTAAGGTACCAGTGTTCTTTTACAATCATGACATGATTAAATCTATGGGAAATCAGATAGGTACCTTTATCAAAATGGATGTTGCAACTGCAACACTGTCTAGGCCATCAGTTATCAAAATATGTGTTGAGGTTGATCTGAAACATAAATTGCCTGCATATATTAGAGTAGGTGTTGAAGAAGATGGGGTAGAATATGGAGTGTCCAAGCTGCCTATAGAATTTGAAGATATTCCTCTATACTGCTTCCACTGCAACACCATTGGGCACAATGCTGATCAATGTATCCATCTCCATCCTGAGCTTAAAAGACCTAGACAGCCACAGGGTCCTATAGCAGAAAATCCAGCAGCTCAAATGGTTGGTCAAAAGGATGCTCAAAATGTTGGCCCCTCTGGAGTTTCTGCACAGGAGAAAGATATGGCCATCAAAGATCAGAAAGGAAATGCTAAGCAGTTTCAGAAATTCCAAAAGACTAAGCTAGCATATATCCCTAAGCTCAAGGAAAATGCACCTGCTCAAACAGTGATCATCCCAACCATTGATACCCTTGATGCCACTGATGTTAACCCTGTAACAACTCCAACAAACATCTTGGACCAGGACAGTCAGACTGATGGTCATCTTGAAATTAGTGCTGAGGCAATGGCCTCCAAAGTAGCTTCCCATGAAAATTCAGTGTATGGCTCTCCTCAGCAAATCCCAGATTCTCAATTCTCTTCTCCCAGTAGAGAATTTGTCAAGAAAATCTCAACTCCAAAATCTGATCCAGTTAACAACAAAGGAAAAGGAAAACATCATGTCAAGGATGATATCCTTTCGACTAAACAGAGTAAGTCTCTCACTCCTTTAATACATTATCAGCTGCTAAAAAGTTTTTTCTCTCTCAGCAGAAAAGGTTCCACAACAGGTTTAATGTCCTCTCTATTAGTGAAGACACTGATGACCAGGAAGGCATCCAAGAAGACTCAAACTCTCACATCCATTCCCATCCTCTACAGATATCTTCTCAAGAAGATGAGGTAAACTCTTCAAAGGTAATGGCAGTGCCTGATGTGTATGGTAAAAAATCAAAGAAAGGCCAGAAAACTGTTAAACCAAAGAATGATTCCTATCTAACTCAGGTTAATAGAATCATGACAAGGTCAAGAAGCTTTACTGAAGTTTCCCAATGAATCACACCAAAAAAAATTTTAGTGTGGAACATTAGGGGAATGGAAACGTCATTAGATAGATTATCTAATTTATCTCTTAGGCATAAATTTGACTTGCTTTGTATTATTGAGCCTATGCATGATAACTCAAAATGTGACCACTATAGACAACTATTCCATTTTGATAATTGTATGGTTGGTATTTATGGTCAAATATGGTTATTTTGGTCATCTCACATATCTGTTTCTCTTATTCATGATCATCTGCAGTTTTTGCATGTTAGTATTAACTGTCTCAATAACTGTATGGATGTTTTTTTTGTATATGGTTTAAGGAATAGGTCTGGTAGGAAAGCTCTATGGTCCTCTCTTTTGAGTCATAATCGTAGTGCTTCTTTAATTATAGGAGACTTCAATGCAATTACTTCTGTTAATGAATATAGAGGTCCTTCTTCTCCAAACTTGGTAGTATTAAGGATTTCAATGATTTCATTAACTCTCTTGCACTTGCTGATATTAATACAGTGGGTAATCTTTATACATGGAGCAATAAAAGACATAGAAACCCCACTAGACAGAGATTAGATAGAGGTCTATGCACTTCCCAGTGGAACTCTAAATTCCCTGCTTCTTCTATTCAAATTCTAGGAAGAGCTACCTCTGATCATAATCCTCTCCTTCTCACTTTAGGTAGTTATATTCCTTCATCTCCTAGACCTTTCAGATTCTTAAACAAATGGTACAAAAGACCTGAGTTTAATGTTATCATTAAAGAGAACTGGAATCTCCAAATCTCTGAATCAGGCATGCTTGGTTTTTTTCTTAAAATGATCAGGTTAAAAAAAGTTTTAAAAATCTGGAACAATGATCATTTTGGAAATGTGCATGAAAATGTTGAAAAAGCAGAGAGAGAGTTAGAAGCACATGAAATTTTGTATGATTTAAATAACTCTCTTGATAAACTTTTGAAACTGAAGCATGCTAAAGCTAAGCTAGTTAAATCCATTTCTGAGCAAAAACATTTCTGGAAACAGAAAGCAAGGATCAAATGGATTAAAGATGGTGATAATAATACAAAGTTCTTTCATAATTCTGTTAAAGAAAGAAAGAGCAGGCTTAGTATCACCAAAGTTAAAAGCACAGATGGTAGATGGCTAGATAATATTGCAGATATTGAAACTGAAGCCATCACATACTACCAGCATCTGCTCTCTGATGATAGTAGTGAGGATAGTGATTTTTTTCAATCACATTTTCTGAGTAAGATCCCCAAACTTATCACTACTGAAGAGAACCAGAATCTTCTTAGACCTGTTTCCCTTTCTGAACTCAAGGAAATTGTTTTTTCTCTGAACAAAAATAGTAGCCCAGGACCAGATGGTTTTACTGCAAAAATTTTTATCAAATCATGGGATATTATTGCTACTGATCTCCTTGATGCTGTTTCTGATTTTCAGGCAGGGAGAGAAATTCCTAGGGGAATAGCTAGCACATGGATAGCTATCATCCCTAAGAAAGAGACTCCTGTCTCATTTGATGACTATAGGCCAATTAGTCTTTCCAATGTTTTGAACAAAATTTGTTCTAAATTTCTTATGGAAAGACTTAAGCCTCTAATGTCAAAACTCATATCCCCTCATCAATCTGCATTCATGAAAGGAAGAGACATATCTGATAATGTTATCTTCCTTCAAGAAATGGTTAGATTTTTAAATAGGAAATCTAGAGAACCTAACTGTATCATTAAGCTAGACCTTAAGAAGGCATTTGATAGGATTAAATGGCATTTTTTACAAGCAGTTCTGATGAAATTTGGCTTTCATGGTAAGTTTATCTATAGCATCATGCAGAACCTCTCACAAGCTTGGTTTTCAGTTCTTATTAATGGTAAGCCTGTAGGTTTTTTCCAGCCATCAAGAGGTATAAAGCAAGGGGATCCCCTCTCTCCCTTCCTTTTTAATATTTTTTCTGAAGTTTTCACTAGGAGTCTTGCTTTTGCATTTTCTAATGGTAAGATGTCTTATTTTGATCTCCCTGCTAATGCCTTTCAAGTCTCCCACTTGAGCTATGCTGATGATACAGTGGTCTTTTTAAATGGTGATAAAAATACTTTGGTTAGATTCAAAGCTTTTTTGGTGAAATTTGAAGAGGTCACTGGTCATAAGATAAATTTTAACAAAAGTGACATCTTTATTAGCAAACATGCCTCCCCAGTTAAGATTAATTCTATCAAGAACATTCTAGGAATGAAACTGGGGATTTTTCCATTTAAATATTTAGGTGTTCCCATTTACAAAGGCAGGACTTTAAATGCTCATTTCCATCCTCTTCTGGAAACTATAGATCATAAACTTTTGAACTGGAAAAATAAATGGCTTTCTACAGAATTCTTGCATTTATGCTATACCACAACATATTTGGTCTGTTATTGTTCCTCCTAAACAAATTGTTTAAAAAATAGAGAGGAAACTGAGCATCTTCTTTTGGGGTGAAACTGACTTGAAGCCTAAAAAGTCTTGGAAGAAATGGAATGACTTGTGCATTCCTATCTCACAAAATGGCTTAGGATTTAGGTCAATCCACACCATCATAGATACATGCTCAGCAAAACTCTGGTGGAAATATCAACAGGCTGAAGCCATGTGGACTCATCTAATTGCATCACTGCCCAACTCTTATCAAACTTCTCCTAACTGGAAAAGGATTTGTAAGATTAATACTTGGGCTGAGTCACAATGTAGAGTGATAGTTGGTAAAGGAAACTGCAATTTCTGGTCTTCTAACTGGCTAGATATTGGTCCCCTCCTTGACCACTGCAATCCTTCTTTAACCTGCATCCCATTGGATAGTACTGTTGCTTCTGTTATCAATGATAAATTTAATGCTATGCAACATCTATCCCCTTACCTTTCTTCTCACATTCTCTCTATTTTACAGGACTCTCAAATATACTCTCACAGGGAAGATAGATTGATATGGAAGCTAGATCAAAAAGGGAATTTCAATTTCAAAAACACCTATGCTGGTTTAAAGGAAAACAGGGGTAATATCTCTTCCATTCAACATCTCTGGAACTCTAGGTTGGAAAAGAAAATTTCAGTTTTTATGTGGAAAATGATCAACTCTTTTCTACCTTTTGATAACATACTGAAATCTATGCATATTTGTCTTCCTTCAAAATGTTACATGTGCTGCAATGAGGACTCCTTAGACCATTACTATAACTCATGTGCCTTCTCTTTATCCATTTGGAAAACTGTCCATTCTTTCATGGGGATTTCTGATAGGCAGTTCTCAACTATTTGGGAAAGAATATCTTTCTATCTCACTTATAATGGTATGAGTGCCTTTCATAACTTGATCATTAGAATTACCCCATCAATTACTTGCTGGATTCTTTGGAAAACTAGGAATAGATATTTATATGATAATATTCCAGCATCTACTGCATTTGTTCTAAAACTCATCAAAGAGCAGATTTTCTTTGTGTTCTGTGCAAAACCTTTCCATGTTTCTTCTGCTCTTGATTTAGAAATTGCTAGCCACTCTTTTCTCCCTCTTGCCAAGAGACCTCCTATGCCTAGAATTTTCAAAATAGCTTGGCTAAAACCATCAACTGGACTGAAATTTAATGTGGATGCTGCTTGGAGTAACTCTCTCCATGCTGGTATTAGCATTATTATCAGAGACAATAGAGGAGCTTTCATTTCTGGTCATAGCTCTTTTATCCCAGCAAGTTCACCTTTAGAGGCAGAACTAAAGGCCATCCAGTTTGCAATTTTTCATGCTGCAGGTTTTTCAGAGTCTATCATAATTGAATCTGATTGCCTTAATGCTATCTCCTATACTCTTAATCCCATCACAGCCCATTGGAAACTTTTTGAACTAGCTGATGCTATTCACCAGGGCATTTCTTCCTTTTCTTTGATACATGTGCTCAGGGAAGCTAATATGCCTGCAGATGCCATGGCAAAACTTTGCTTGAAATCTCAACATGCATCTTCTTTTACTTTTGGCACTCTTCCTAATACCATACAGGGCATGATTAGATTAGACCAAATGAGTACCCCTGCACTTAGGATTTCCAGAATGGATACTACTGACTGATTCTTTTTTCACTGCATATTTCCAGGCTCATTGATTGTAACATCAATGAGGCCTATGAACTCTTGTCAAGATTGGATAGTGTTCCTGAACATCATGGATCCAGATGGCTTGAAGTTTGGAACTCAGGAAATCATGATGTCATTTTTGCCAGGGATGAAGATTTTTCTATGGAAGTAGGACTTATTCCATAGGCTGCCTTGTGTCTCAGTTGCCTTGCGCCTCTGATTCACTAATAAGCAAGTGGTTCTAAGTCCTCCTCTCCTAAAGTCTTTGTCTTGGAAACATTTTGGTACATAGAATGATTTCATTAGTACATATTTAGCCTACATCATTCTTTTTGGAAGGTAAGCTTAGCTTCATGTAGAAACCTTTCCGTTGGTCTTCTACTATAACCGCTATATAGTCTAGATCTTTAGAAGCGGTTTTTTGTATTATTACTTGTTATATTTGTTATTTAAAAGGCATGGGGAAGCCAATAAAAATCCCTCCACCAATGGTGGTTTAACAAAAAAAAAAAAAAAAAAAGAGTGAGCAGCATTAGAATCATTCTTTGTAATTTCTTATTTTTTCGGTCTAATTTTGTATTCATGCATATGATTGAACTATGTCGAGCCCAAAATATCAATCTGTGAATTACGGAAACCGAATAAAATTTGAATTCCAAAACAAATATAATTAATTATTCTTTATTGTGGCGTATGAATGGTTATAACGGGTTTGGGGCTTGAAGGGTATGCGAATGTTAAAAAGTTGATTGCAATTATCTAAAAAGTTTATTAACACTCCTTAATTCACTGTTACCGAAGTCTATGAATATATAAATAATTTATTTTATACATATATATAAATAATAACTTTATTACTATGAATTTGGACATCCGATCAAGTATTACTTATGAATAGTAGAATTTAAATGAGGTGTTTAAAGGAAAATTAGAGATTTAGTAGACTCAACTTTGGATAACATACAAACACATAGTTAATGGTTATTAGATTAATCTCTAGGGGAACTAAAATAGTTATTCGCTTCAAAAAATTGTGTGGAATAAATGACGTTGTATTTGCTCAAACATGTAATTTATTTTATTTTTTGAAGCAAAAAAATTACATTTCAGGATTTTGGAAAACGTCCAGAAACGAATGACAAAAAGCTCGGAAGAGTATCCCAAGTATTAGCTAACAAGGGGCTCTACTTCGCATAGTTCGCTAGAGCATGGGCAACAAAATTACAATCCCTCGGGACCCAGAAGGGAACCTCTAAATGATTCCGATCTAGCGTAAATATGATTCGGTCAAGGACCGACTCACATATGACCGGGCAAACCACCTCATGTCGAACCATCTGCACAACCTGAATAGTATCACCGATAACGCAAACTTGCAACTGGTTAACAACTTCCGCCAGCAACAGGGCTTCCTCTAGCGCCAATGTCTCAGCCAGTAAAGGGTCCTGAACATGGGGAAATCTCCTGGTAGTTGCACGAAGGAAGACACCACGTGTATCAAAAGCCACAGTACTGGTAACCGCTGAATCACCATCGATACCCGCATCAAAGTAAATCCTGGTTCTTTCTTCTTGCGGCCGTAGTAATGATCCCGGCAAAATGGACTCCGAGACATCCTCCACCCATCCGCGGGCTGATGTAGCCAATATATACTCTACTTTTAGCACATTTGAGAGTTCATTTGGGGTAACATTTAGTGCAAAGGGTTAAGAATTAAGGCTAAATTTCTCTTACCTTGCATTTTGAAGAAAGACTTGTGCCCTAACGTTTTGAAGCTGAAATTTGGAAATGTTACAAGAGGAATTGGAGTGCATAAGTGGTACCATTGGCTTCGTCTTCTCGAGTACTACAAAATGGACTACTAGAACGTCAAAAACGGATCAACGGTTCATCCGTGGCGAAGCAAAGAAGATTGCTGCCAACCAGCACAAGCATCTCGCGGGCCGCGAAATGGGCCTCGCGGGCCGCGAAAATGGGCGGATTTCTAGCAGAAAAAAAGGCCAAAGAAGCATTTTTTGAAGGGCTATAAATACTCCTCTTATCCCATTCATCCAAAACGAGCTCCCCTTCATCCAAAATCCCATTTTCTCTAGTTTTTGCTCTTTTCTTCTCTTTTCTTTCATGTGATTTGATGAACATGTATTGTTGTATTAGAATGATTGTTGTAGGCTAATTAAACCTTGGGTTGCAATTGATGTAAACTTTCTATTCTTGATTTTGAGTTCTTGATGCATATTGTTCATGGGCAATTTAATTTCCATTTGATGAATTGTGTTTGAATGTGTTGTTTGAAGCATGAATTAGCTTGGGCTATCCTTGGGTAATGAATTGCTATCAATTATATGCTAGATGCATGGGTGAAATGCTATCATTTTGCACTTGTCTCAAAGTAGTAGAATTAAGGGTTGATTTAGAAAGTTATCTTTTGATTTAGCTTTTGATTGTTCTCAATGGTGTTATCTATGTATTTAATTCGCTTTCGAATTGCATGGGTAAGTTTATTGGTCTTCTAATCGTGGTGTCATTGGTGAATTGGTCTAAAACGTTATCGTTTAGGTCATTCACTAGTGAGGGTTATTTTGAATGCGATCATTCTCTATAACTACATTAGTGAGAAGATTCCTAAAGCAATGTGTTGTAGAACAATAAATCAATAGTTCAAAGTTGAAAATCAATTGTCTCCCAAGGCCTTGTATTTTAGATAGTTAATCTTTACTTAGATAATTGCATGATAATTTAGATTTTCATTTGCTTTGCATCGTAGTGTTTCCTACAAAACCAACTTCAAAACCCCCCTTTGTTTACCTTGCTTTCTATATAATATATATGTATGTGTTTATAATCTTTGCTAAAACACTAAACAAGATCCTTCTCCTTGTGGTTCGATCCCTACTTCCCACTATCTACTCTATAGTAGTTAGAAGTCGTAGGTGAAATATAAATGTGTTTTGATTGAGTGGGATTCCCATTTACGACGTGGGGAAATCGCTTGTCACGGGCCTCCAAGAATCTCTTTCGACTAGACATAGCAGAGGCCACTATGATATCCGAACCAAAGTGGGAGTGTTCGAAAACCTGGCGGTAAAGGTGGGAATTAGTTATTTTAATTTATATTATTCATTAACTTATTTATTAGAGAGAATTTTATAGAGACCCCCTAAGATTTTCCAAAATATCGGTTTGGCCTCTATCGAATTTTAATTTCATCCATCTTGATAAATGTACTAATCTGACTTGCAACATCCTTAATCAAAGTTTGATTATAGTACCAAAGCGGGATATTATGAACTGTGACCCAAACTGGGACAATGGAGGACTCCTTCTCAGGTGAGAAATCCGGCGTCCATTTCATCACTTTCATAGAAACTCCGGCGATGGACCAGTAGGGGCGAATCCAGAACCGTTGATAGTCTTCCTGCTCTTGAAACCTGATCAAGATATGCCTATGATCGATTAAACCGACCTGAAATTTACCTTTGAAGCCAATATCTTTAAAGGTTTTCTGGATTTGAAACATGTGCAGCTTTCCCCGCCCAAACTTGCCGATTAAAGCATTCTGGTAATGAGATGCGAGAACTTGGATTGAAGCGGGATCGTAGAGGCACGCTGGACGGCTATTAAGGGTTGTGATTGGCTTGATTTCAGGATTCGCTGGGAGAGTTGAATAGAGTGGAATGGGTTTGTTGGTTAAAGCATCGAGAAAAGGTTGGTCAGAGGCTGCGCCACCGGTTTGGGCCGGTGGTTCCGCCATGTTTAGAGCCGTTGAAGAGACCGTTGTCGGCAGTTTTATGACCTTTATTGACGGAGATTGGATAACAGTACCATAGATTGGGGCCGCGTGTGGGAACAGTTTAGAGAGAAGCGAGAGAGAAAGTTTTTAGAGAGAGAAAGTAAAATTGAGCAAAGTATATGAATTATCAAAACTACCAAAACCTAAAAGATCAAACCAAATAAAAACATCAGATACAAAACCTAAAAGATCAAATAAAATAAAAGGTCAACCCAAATAAAGGTCAAACTCAAGTATAAAAACATTAGGGACAAACAAAAATAACTCAAATAATTAAAATAATTCTATAATAACCCCAAATCTTGTAGAATGTAGTGTTCTTTTGGCTTGCCCTTGCCGTAAGTTGCCCTTATTTGAGACTTCTCAACATAAAATATCTTGGAAACTAATTTTTGGATTAAACAATAAACGACATATACATTTTGTGATCTAAACCTAAGTCTTGCGTTAGGTTTTTCCTTATATGGTTGCATGCTTTACACTTGTTAGACTTCACGTGTTGACCTACTGAAGACTTGTTATTGCATGTCGTGGGTTTCATTTTAAAACATTAAAGAGAAATTAGGTGTCTTTTTTGGTATCAAAGTGTAAATTTCAACTAAAATTTGGTATCATTTTGAACATTTTGAATTTTTTCTTTAAATAAAGGCCTAATAATTTTGTCATAATTTTCATCGCACCCATTGACATTTTCAGTCACAGACATTGCGCACATGGGATCCTTCAGTCCATTGGGCTTGGAAAATAGAAATAATGGGCAGAGATCGAATAGGAAAATCATATGAAAATAGTACAATTTGATTTGGGATATCCGTCCACGAGAAAGGTGTGAACGTATAGAGATCTCTACAACTACAGAGAAGAATTCAGAAGGATGTGATCGCACCAATTGGATGATCTATCTTCACTCCTACCATCTATTTAACGTGATTATTTCTAACAATTTTTTTTTAAGATAAGCACCGTTGGTGGGGGGAGTATATTGGCTTCCCCTTGCCTTTTAAATAACAGAAAAGAAAAAAAATAGATACAAAAAGTTACATTCAGGTAAGACCTAAAGCACAGTGCAACATAATGAAACATAGAAACCTAAATCTATGCATCTATGGTGTAGTCATTCACTACACAAGGCACAAGGGGTTGCCTTCAAAAAGAATGATGGAAGCATAAGCTTCTCATTCTGTACAGCAACAAGGGTGGTAAAAATAATAAATAGGAAAGTTTCAATCCACTTGCTTGTTAGTGATTTCATGAGCAAACACAAAATCCCAATTCAGCCTATGGATGAAGCTAACCCATATTATTTTTCCAAGATGGCAGAGGGTAATGCACCAGGGTTCAAAACTGTCCTTGAGACAGTTGATGTGCAACTCAAATTGGTGTGGACCTTTGAGTGAAGCATAGACTTTGCTGGGGTGTCTTTGGTACTTCATCTGCATTAAAAAACCAACAAAAATCAACAGTATCTAGTTCTGGATACGCAGAGAAGGGAGCTCAATTTTATCTAAATTTAAATCTCCTCTAACAAAAATAACTGCTTTAATACTTGGTCGTTGCATAGCTCACTTGCCTCTGATGAAGCAGGTTTACCAAACCATTCCAACCTTCCAGTGAAAAAACCATAATGCCCCTCCTCTATTGGAACATCATGACATATTTGATTTTAAAATTGTCTTCCGTCCCAAATCCCCTCCCCAACCCGCCTCGGCCACAAGCCCACTCCCCAACCTTAACCTTAAATTGAATACAACATCTTTGCCTTTAGATGACTAGCACACAACAATTATTATACTTAATCGAAAACATAGCTTTTTGGCAAAGCTCCCAGTAAAGGTGTGAATCCAGATGTGGCAGTTGTCATGGGAGCTGCAATTCAGGGTGGTATCATTCGGGGTGATGTGAAAGAGCTCATGTTTCATGTGTTTTCAATTGACAACAAGCTCATTGTTCAAGTGTTTTCAACTGATAACAAGTTCCTTGGGGATTTTGAGCTAATTGTTATTACTATCAGATACACTCAGATTGAAGTGACATTTTACATATATGGCAAGGACTTTGTGACTTTTTATGCAGACGGAGGTCCATGGCTATTACCAAACACTAAGGGAAATCATCAACGGCAACGGGAAGAGAGACAGCGTGAGGAAGAGCGCTAGAGAATTCAGCAAGAAGCTGAGGCAAATCGCCAGAGACTTGCGCAAGAATGTGCTGGAACTTGATCATATCCAGCAAGTTGAACGTCTACCACCTCCGGGAGGATTCCAGGAGTTTGTTGATCCTGCAAATATTAAGGGGGAAGTGTGGAAGTTTCAGGTGTACAACTTCCGTTGTTTACCAAGGATGATATATATGGTGATGCGTTGGTTGGGAGTGTTGTTGGATTAATTAAATGAGATTAATTTTGGTGCTCATGGGATGCTCAGGACAGATAACGAGGAACATGGGGTTGTTACTCGTAATCGCGGAGTGTTTAATTTTGGTCATCAGCCGGAAGCAATTTTCAATATCCCATAAATTCAGAGGATAATGCTAGATATCCCGACGAGTATATGAGCCCTACCGGTTAGAGGTCTGAGAGACTTAACCGTCTAATATCGCCGATGAGTTCAGGATTGCTATTTCAAACCACGGACAAAGGCGATATGAAAGTATTTCCTTCGGGGAAGAAGTAGGTGATATCTCGTTTCCGTTATATTTAAACATTTTTTAAAAATGTTCATGTGTTTAGTAGATTTGTTTTAGTGTTTGTAAGCTTTGTTTGCCTTTCACACATGAAGACAATTTATGGCAGACAAATCTTATAAACACACAAACAAATGTATTAAATACGTGAACATAAGGTATGAACATACGAACAAACCTACTAAACACGTAACATTCATTCGTCCTATCATAAGTTTAGAGTAGGACGGTCTCACCCAAGACTTTGTATTATAATCAAGCAAAAGTATTCAAACCAAAACCATATGAACATCATAAGAATTTCTCTTAATTGAAATCACTCATAAGGATGGAATGTTTAGTGGATGATGCTACTCAACTTCGCAGGTACTCGACGTGATCCGGGGCTACCCAGGGGTAGCTGCTCCGGTGTGAGGATGAGATGAGGGAAGTGGAAGTAGGGAAAGTGTACGAAATAACTCTCAATAAAAAATAGAGAGATATAAGTACCTGATTCACTATTTGGAGCTAGTATTTAGAGTGGAGGCTCCCTGCACAAGATAAGGGTGAGGACCACTTCCAACTTGTCGCTTTCCTAGTCTCAAGAAAGTGCCCCCAGAAGAAGTACCTCGTTCGCTTCGCCTCAAGCTTCTAATTTTCTAATCAGAGTACCTCGTTCGCTGAATCCCTCCTGGGGAACCCCGGCTTCGTGAAAGCCCTGAATCAGTCCTACACGCGATATAGCCGCCGGGTTGTATGTTCAGATGAAAATGAGCTTTAGGATACCCGGGAGAAGCTAGCAGGGTATGAAGATCTGAAGGTTGACCTTGAGGCTTCTCAAAAGAAGCTTGATGGGGTGGAGAAGAAGTACCACTCCCTAAACAAGGACGTGAAGAGCTTCTAGCTAGAGACGCTTGATGTTGTTACAAAAAAACTCCTTCGCTCCGTGGATTTTGATCAAAAGCTCGATGTGATAGCGGCAGCTGCTTGTGCCGAAGCTTGCCATGGTGTTACGGGGTGGACCTTTCAACCACGGTTAACCGCGACTCTATCTACGGTTAACCGCATGCCACACCGTAACTCAACGGGCCCGGTGCCCGAGTCCCGTGTCCGTTGCCCCTCCTGACCGGTCTTCGGTCCACTTTTGTCCGATCGGCGTCCCTAGCCCAGCGCTCGTGCCCAGCAGGGACGCCAAGTCGCGTGCCAGCAGCACGTCCGGCGCCCGTGTCCTGTGCGTGTCGCTCCAGTCGCTCGTGTCCAGCGCCCGTGCCTATCGTGTCCGGCGCCCGTGCCCCGTGTGCGTGTCCAGTCGGCCGTGTCCCAGACACCAGACGCACGTGTCCCAGACACCAGTCGTCCGTGTCCCAAGACACCAGTCGGCCGTGTCCCAGACACCAGACGTCCGTGTCCCAGACACCAGTCGGCCGTGTCCCAGACACCAGACGCCCGTGTCCCAGACACCAAGTCGTCCGTGTCCCAGACACCAGTCGGCCGTGTCCCAGACACCAGTCCAGTCGGCCGTGTCCCAGACACCAGGACCGTGTCCCAGACACCAGTCGGTCGTGTCCGGCATTTTGTGCTCCGTGTCTTTTCTTGATAGAAAGACATTTTCTCGAGCCATATTTTGTGTAATAGCTTGTATTTAGATGTACTTCAATATTATGTATTTACATTGGATCTCGACGGTGGTGTGGAGTATTTTGCAAAATACCTCCCGCACCTGTCACTTGGGATTCTTCCTGCACAGCATATATAGGGAGAAGTGACTGGAACACTCACCTACCCATTTTTCGCATTCTAATTGAAAACGAACTTTGTTCGCCAAGCGTTGTGTTGCCTTTCTTGGCCTTTAGATTGCATTTCCAGAAGTGTGGCTAAACTCTCGTGAAAACCTCTAGCGTCCGCTCCGCTGGGGTCTCCGTTCCTCTAAACGTCCGGGTGATTCCGGGCCGAGTGCGACGGACGGAGTTTGTAAGACGGTAGTTGTGGCCTTTAGGCACAACTGAGTGCTCGGGGCAACCGCTCAACTAGGTGCCCCGTGACACATGGGGTGTACACTTCTCTTTGTGGATGGTTACCAGGACCCGCGCGACTTAAGGCCCAAATGAGCAATTATCGTCCAAAGTCCTCCGATCTCCTAAATCACCGCCTCCGCGCCCTTCAGGAGGCCGACTTGAAAAGCCTTGCTCCCTGGCTGTGGAGAGCGTTGGAGATGTGCTATCGTGCCCCCTCTGCTTCAGATATCAGGAAGATTGCTCTTCCCAAGATCAAGGAGGCCTCTTTCCCTGATCCCGGGCATGAGGAGTTGAACGCTTATGGCGTCGTTCCGGAGACACCTCATTAGTCCGGGGGGTACAAAGAGTATTGTGCGGTGCCTGCTAACTTTGGGTACCAAGTTATTGATACCGCTGAGCGAGGGCCCCAGGTGGGGCTTGGAGATGGTCATGAAGATCTGTTCTATCAGTCTCAGAAATCCACCATGAGGGTTGGATACCCCGTGCGGCCTGAAGATGAGCCAATTGTGGATGCTCCCACTTATGCTAGCCCTTATTGGTCGCCTGCGGAGGTATTGGATGCGGAGCGGAGATTTGAAGCGGCTCATGTTATGCCGGAGGAGGAGGTGGCCGGCGAGGACCATGTACAACCCTAGTCCTCTTTTGTTTTTACTTATAATAATTTTTTAGTTTCATGTTTTGTTTTGCCTCCCTGGGAGGCCTATGTAGAGCTTTGGCCCTTGTGCGGTTGTGCCCATTTTGGTTATTAATGAAAGTTCTACCTATTGAAATCTCTTTTCCTTTTTGTTTTTGTTGTTGTTGTAGTGTAGACGCGACTTGAGGGGACTCCTCCCTCAGGGGCCAGTTCTATATGTGTCTCCCCACTCTAACTCTTCTTTCGGTTCCTATTTCGCCCACCCCCGGGAAGGGTGTCTCCAATGCTCTTACCTTCAAAGGAAATTAGCACACTGGAGGTTTGGAGGTAAGCAGGCCGACCGGGCTATGTCTGAGGTGGGGTTAGGATCCTTTCTTGATGAGTTTGGATCCGTCCAGGCCTTAGTGTCTTTCCTGAAGGTGATCAAGAACAAGTTCGGGTCCCTGAACCAATGTTTTGACCTAGCTTCAGATCTTGTGAGGGAAGCCTTGAATTCTCATCAGACCATAGCCGAGCTACAGGCTCTTCATGACGATACTCTAAGTCGAACCTCCAAGGAGTTAGGTATGGTCTGGGGTGAACTTGAGCGGGCGCGAGAGAAGCTCAAGAATCTCGAGACGTGGACCGCGGGGAACAAATTGATCTATGACTTAGAAACGGAGAATCAATCTCTTACCCATCGAAACAAGGTTCTCCAAGATGCCCTCCTGATTGTTCGTCTTTCCTATCACCTCATTGGGCTTATTAAAGGCTTGGTTGGCGTGTCATCCCTCACGGACATCCCTGCTGGAGTTAGTCGAGTTATCAAACACATGGACGCTATCCCGAGAGATATTTGGCGAAGGGGCCCCTTGTTATGGGGTGTACTTAGATGCGATTGAATGGCATCGAAAGATCGCTGCGGGAGAGAGTGAGCCTTACCCTCCGAGCTTTCGCTGGGTCCCTGCCCGGGTGGAGGTAGATGTGGCCTATGAGTGGTACGAGGACATGTCCGTGTCGCTTGACCCGGACGAGGTAGCAGAGAGGATCAATCGCGTTAGGGATATTGCTGCATCTGGGATTACTACTAAGGGAGTCAAGACTACGGAGGGTGCTCGCATCAGTCGAGAAGAGAAAGGAAAAGGGGTAATTGATTCATTTCCTAAGTACCGATTCACAACCTCCGCAAGGGTGAGGCGAATGCGTCTGGAAGGACCACTCCCAGAGGGGGCCGTAGTCGTCCCTATCCCCGAACTTAATGAAGAACAGGCTGAGCAGCTGGAAGAGGAGCTTTCCTGAAACTAAGCTCCGAATGCCCGAGTCGCCGAAGATATCCTATCGTCCCAGTCCTTTGGAGGAGGATTCCGTCTGGAAAACCCTGAGGGTGCCTCCGGTTCGGGTCCTAAATGGATATGATTGCATAGATATGAAAAACCTGTGTAACAGACATTACAGTTATTTTCCTTTTTGTACATCTACTTAGTTGTAACTTTAGCACAATCAATATATAAATTTTGGAAATCATTCTTAATTATCATTACTGCAAAATGCCTGCTATTACAACTCCAGGCCCCGGGCTTCATTCAAGATTCGGGTCCTTTCTAGCGGGGTACCCGGATGGGAGCTACCCATGGGTCCCTTATATTTCTACCTTTCTATCTTTCTAGGCCCGGAGCGCTGCCAAACGTTGGGGTTTCCTCCAGGAATATTCATGCTTCTTGAGGGGGCATATCCATGCCTGAGTAGCTGAGGTTTGAGTGGGGTACTCTACTTCCCATAGAGCTCCTTAAGTTAGCTACATTCCATCTTCTAGGGACAACTTTCCCTTGCTTGTCTTGAGCACATAGCTTCCTCCAGGATATGCTTCCTTCACCTTATAGGCTCCCTCCCAATTTGGTGCAAGCTTCCTGGGAGGTCGTCGCCGTACCTCTCAAATATACATTTTTAGATCACTTACTACCTTTCTACACTATTAAGTGTACAATGGCAAGTAAGGTTCGTTCCACAGGGAAAAGGTTATTTCTATGTATATTTTGTAGTGTATATATAAATATACATATATAAAAGCAATGTAAACAAGGGGGGGGGGGGGGTTTGAGTTGAGTTTTTGTTTAAGACACTACTAATTAAAACTACTAGAACTTTCAAGCCACAACTACTTTACTATAAGATTATCCTAACTAGAGATTTAACTAAAAGAATAAGAAACTTGGACATATGAGATTGGTGACTTCTTATTATGAGATTTTCCTCAAACTTTATCATGATGCTTTGAGAATGGTGAACATTAGTGAGAAACTATCTTTAACCATAGTTATGAAAAATGAAAGCATCTTCACAACTTCAATTGACAACTTTACTAGATGATAACAACTAGTTCAATTGAATCAATATTAATTCTAATTAGATGTTTCTCAATCCTACCCATGCAATTTGATAACAAACTTGACATAGGTACAATGCTAATGAATGATCTTAAGGACAAATACAATTGATAACAACATGCATTCAATCCCTAATTTACTACTCCTACATAGAAAGAATGATAACATTCTAACCATGGAAAAGCAATATCTAACACATATCCAACACCTATCTATCACTAGGAAATCATTCCTAATCATTTCAAGCATCAAACACACATATAAATTATGATCATTCAAGAGCAAATCACCATTCCTAAGCTTCATAAATCATGTTCTCAATCCATAACAAGAAGTCCAATCACATATATCCAAGAAGGGTTTTAGCCTACAACCATAATTAGATAATCATAACCATAATTAATACAACAAACCATAGTGAATTCAAAGATCAAAATGGAAAGAAAAGTGAAGGAAAATGGAGTTTCCTCTGTAAAAATCCGATCCCTCAAACAATGAGGATAAGTTCTATTTATAGTCCAAAATAATTAAAATTAAAGCTAAACAAAATGCAAGTTGCAGGCAGCTTCGCGGGTCGCGCGGGATCCTTCGCGGACCGCGAGCCTGGTTCTCGCGGTTCGCGGCCGAGGATTCGCGCCCCGCGCGCCCGTGTCTCGGCGTAGTCCGCGACCGTGTCTCGGCGTAGTCCGCGCCCGTGTCTCGGCGTAGTCCGCGCCCGTGTCTCGGCGTAGTCCGCGCCCTCGGTCTTCGCGGCTCGCGACCGGAGTTTCGCGGCCCGCGCGAAACTTGGCATGGTCAAAACAGCAACACACACCCTCGCGGTTCGCGACCTAGGGTTCGCGGCCCGCGAGAGTGTGCCTTCACGCCACTTCTACGACCGGTTCTTCAATGTATCAAACGCGGTCAGGACGGTCATAGAAGGTCTTCAAATCATTCAAATCCATCGCAAGTGCAATTCAAGATCGAAATGCACGTCTTCAATTTCAAACCACTATGAATGATTCGGTCCAAAAGTCTAATATAATTACACAAAATACTATATAAAACAACTCTCAAATGCTACAAAATAAGAGTATATCTAGGGGCTATCAAAATCCCCCACACTTGAACCTATCTCGTCCTCGAGAAAGAACGATTAAGATCCAAGTGTATATTCTAAATAATTAAGCACATAACATTTGAGAGCTTACATATTTAAACAAGATAAAAGAAAATGTTTTTTTTTTTTTTTTTTTTTTTTTTTTGCCTCTCATTTTTGCCTGATTCTCTCGTATTTTTGGAACCATCCGGGCATGCCTCTCATTTTTACCTGATCCTCTAGTATTTTTGGGACCATCCGGGCTGTTTTTTTTTTTTTTTTTTTTTTTTTTTTTTTTTTTTTAAAGAATACAGTAATAAAAATAGCAGCAAAAACAGCAACAAAAGCAGCAACAAAAGTAATAACAAAATTCCTACACCTCTCCCCCACACTTAGTCTAAACATTGCCCTCAATGTTTAAATATATGAATGAATACCATAGTGAAAGGAAAAGGTATAGGGTAGACTCACTGCGAGGGGCCGGAGCCGTCGCGACGGCGCTGAGCTCGCGATCTGCGATGGCCCTCATAGTCAAATGCTCCTGGTCCCTGTGGGTGCATGGATGCCATCATGGCGAACATCACTGCCATATCATCTTCGTACCTCTCAGTATATGCTTGAAACTGCTGCTGAGTGACATACTGAGCCTCATGATGTGGAGGAGCGTACTGCTCTCCATGCTCCGGAGGTGCCTCTAGCCTGGCAAGGGCAATGGTAGGTGCAGGAACTGTGATCTGGGTTGGCAAGGTGAGATCCTCTATGCGGGTGCGCCCAGTCAGTTGTACAGCCTCTGGATTCGGCAGGTACATGTGCTGATTCTTGGCTACTAGCCAAATGAATCTAGGAGGAGGATATTTGTGCATGGCCAAGACATTAGTGAACTCCAAAGAAGCAATGGAGTAAAACTGGTGAGCTCTCTCGGCTGTCTTGCCTATTGCCTGAATGTCTGGAGGTAGGTGGATGTTCAGATAAGCTGCTAGAAGTGAAATCATACCCCCCTGTGGTATCTTTCCCTTGGTCTTCTCAGAGGCCTCCAGACATTTCTGCACAAAAAGGTCCACCCAACAAGGGTGTTCTGGTCCCCAGCACATGGTCCAAAGGCATTGGACCTGCTCCCTAGTAATGTGCGTCAACTCTCCTTGGCAGAAGATCGTCATCACTAGGAGCTTGTGCACCATACGAACAGCTGGATGTATGATGTGGTTATTCTTCGTAGTGCCTGTGATGTTGGGAAATCCAGACAAGCAATTCCAAAAGTAAGTTAGATCAAATCCGTCCGGGTTAGCTTCTTTTGGATTCTTGTATCCCCCTGCATATTGGAACCCAAAAGCATCTTGGATCTCATCATAGGTCATCCGGCGGTCCACATCATTCAACCTGAAGGTGATGTAATGCATGTCATGGTCCTCGTCATAGTGCTTGGCTAGAGTGGATAGGAATTCAAATGTATAGCGGGTATAGGTCGGTGCCGACCGATCAATGAATCCTCTCATGCCAACGCGATCCAATAAAAATAGAACTGGTTGCTGCAAACCCAGCTCCTGAAGTAGCTCAGAGGACAAGAACTTCGTCTCCATGATTGTTCGCTTCCCATTCCCAATCAACTTTCTCCACCGTTGTTGGGCATCCTCATCTAAACCTTGCAGTCCCATAAGGTCTATAGGAGGCAGGTTTTCTGCAGGGGGAGGACTAGGTTGGCGAGGGGGTGATTCGGGGATCACAGGTTCATGGGAACTAGAGGCTTCCCCTCGGCGAGACCTTTTTCTCGGTGCCATTATCAAATTCTACTCAACAACAGTCCAGCACAACTATACTAGCTACAAGGCGGCAAGCCTCTACTAATAAAGCTCAGTTTATAACTAAAGGCGGCAAGCCTTTGAAATTTCAATGAAAACCTATTGGCGGCAAGCCCTAAATCACCCAAAATTTAAATAAATTTAGTAGGGTACCGTCAATTGAAGCCTTTGGTAGCAATGTAGCTTGAGGAGATTACCAATTTGATCAAAACACCACCAAATCAAAGAATCCAAAAATTAGGGTTCATAAGATTTGGGGGTATTTGATTGAGAGTTGGAATTTGGAATTTGGGATTGGGAAAAGGTTAAGGGTGGTGGAGGGAAGGTTTTTGGGTAGTTGGTTTGGAACAAAAGTCGCCGGAGGCCGGCGAATCGGAGTGAAGAACTTTCCGGTGGGAATTCGGCAATGTGGGTTAAAGATGGTGTTTTGGATTGGGATTTTTGGTGGGTTTTGTTGGGAAAGCTTGGGGGATTGATTTGGGTGGAAGAAATCGGTTCAAAACTCGCCGGAATGGAGGATTGAGTATGGTGGCCGGAAAAGGAGCTTTGGGGTCGGGTGGGAATAGTTTGGGAAGGAGGAGAAAAAGATAGAAGAATTTGTGAAGAAGAAGGGTTCGAAATCTCGCGGATCGCGAGTTTTCTGTGGCGGACCGCGAGCCACGGTCGCGGGTCGCGAGACCCCGTCGCGGGCCGCGAAAATGGCCCGTTTCGTTCCAGCGATTTCCGAGAAATCTCGGTCCTCGTCGCGGGTTGCGCGCCCTTCGTCGCGGGCCGCGCGCAAGTCCGTCGCGGTCCGCGCGATGAATTCGCGGACCGCGCGCTGAAGACCGTTGAGGTGCGCGCGAATCCTCGTCGCGGTGCGCGCAGTGTCTCGTCGCTGCTCGCGCGCGTTGGAACTCGGCGCGGTGCGCGCGCGCACTGCGCGCAAAACCTCGGCGCGGTGCGCGCGATGAAATCGAGCACCGCACGCAAATCCTCGGCAAACCTTCGCGGTCCGCGCGATGAAACCGCGGACCGCGAGCACAGTTTCGCGGTCCGCGCGATCAAGTCGCGGACCGCGAAAATGGTCATATTCGTTCCAGGGATTTCCTAGAATCCCCTGTTTTCTCGCGGGTCGCGCGGTCTTCTTCGCGGACCGCGAGACACCGTCGCGGCGCGCGCGTTCCGTTCGCGGCGCGCGAGGTTTTCCCGTCGCGGTCCGCGCGATCCCGGTCGCGACTCGCGTGCATAGTGTCGCGGTCCGCGCGATCAAGCCGCGGACCGCGAAAACCGACGTTTTCGTGGCAGGGATTTCCAGAAATGCACGTTTAGCTCGCGGGCCGCGAGAGCTCGGTCGCGGACCGCGAGAGCTTGGTCGCGGCTCGCGCGTTCTCGGCCGCGGTCCGCGAAACCTTCGGTCGCGGTCTGCGCGATGAATTCGCGGACCGCGAGGAATGGCCCCTTGGCGTTTTTCGTTTTGCACCACTTCAAACCTATTTCTACAAAAACAACATAAAAACTAGCATAATGTTCGAATTACAAGCTTAATTAAATGTACATAGCAAATAAATATAAAGAAAGTAATGTTCCAAATGTTGAAATTGTTCGACGAAATGCATTTAAAGCTTAAAACTCGTTTATTTAACATCGTCGGCACGATGTACCGCCATGGTAAAGATCACTCGTAGGCCGGGTTGCCTAGAGACATGTCCTCTAGGATCTCCGATTTGAAACCCTCGTAATACGGTTTCAACCTTTGGCCGTTGACCTTGATGATTTTGGCATCCTCGCCGCTTTGGATCTCCACTGCTCCATGAGGGAAAACCTTCACAACTACAAATGGTCCAGTCCACCGAGAACGTAGTTTACCTGGAAACAACCGAAGACGTGATTGAAATAGAAGAACTTTTTGACCTACCTCAAAAGTTTTCCTAATTATCATCTTGTCATGCCATGCCTTCGTCTTCTCCTTGTAAATGGCCGCGTTCTCATAGGATTCATTCCGGATTTCCTCAAGCTCTTGCAATTGAAGCTTCCTTTCATTCCCGGCCTCGTCCAAGTTCAAGTTGAACCTTGTGATTGCCCAATAGGCTTTGTGTGCTAACTCCACCGGTAAATGACACGGCTTTCCAAAGACTAATCGGTATGGAGACATACCAATTGGAGTCTTATAAGCCGTCCTATATGCCCACAATCCATCATCCAACCGAGTACTCCAATCCTTGCGAGTCGGCCTAACCGTTTTCTCAAGGATGGACTTGATTTCCCTATTGGAAACTTCGGCTTGTCCATTCGTTTGTGGGTGATAGGCGGTGGAAGTTTTGTGATTTACCCCATATTTCTTCAACAATGCGGCAATGGTTCTATTGCAAAAGTGAGTGCCTCGATCACTGATCAAAGCTCGGGGTACCCCGAACCTAGAGAAGATGTGAGATTTGATGAACTCTGCAACCACTTTAGAATCATCAGTACGAGTGGGGATTGCTTCAACCCACTTAGAAACATAGTCAACCGCAAGTAAGATGTATTTAAAACCAAATGAAGTAGGGAAAGGTCCCATAAAATCGATTCCCCACACATCAAAGAGTTCACAATATAGAGGGCAATGTTGGGGCATTTCATTCCTAGAAGAGATATTTCCTACTCTTTGGCATTTATCACAAGACTTGCAAAAGGTGTATGCATCTTTATTTAAGCTAGGCCAATAGAAACCACAATCTAGCACTTTCCTAGCGGTTCGCCTAGCACCAAAGTGACCACCGCATGCATATGAATGGCAAAAAGCAAGGATTGAGTTTGTTTCATTATTAGGAATGCATCTCCTAATCACTTGGTCGGCACAGTGTTTCCATACATAGGGATCATCCCACACATAAAACCTAGCATCATGCTTTAGCTTATCCTTTTGTGCTTTTGTGAAGTGAGAAGGGTACTTACTTGTGACAAGGAAATTCACAATGTTGGCATACCATGGAAGAGAAACACCAAGAGCAAATAATTGCTCGTCGGGGAACTCTTCGTGAAGATGCTCCTTCAATGCTTTGGCCCCAAACTCCTCATTGGGCACCAATCGGCTCAAATGGTCGGCCACTAGATTTTCAGCTCCTTTCTTGTCTTTGACCTCCAAGTCGAACTCGCTCAAGAGTAAGATCCATCGGAGTAACCTAGGCTTTGCTTCTTTCTTCGTCATCAAGTAACGAAGAGCTGCATGGTCAGTGAAAACAATGATCTTTGTACCAAGCAAATATGACCTAAACTTTTCTAAAGAAAAGACTACCGCTAGCAATTCCTTTTCAGTTGTGGTATAGTTCCTTTGAGCATCATTGAGAGTCATGGATGCATAATAGATGGCATGGGGAATTTTCCCCACCCTTTGACCTAGCACCGCACCAACGGCGTAGTCACTTGCATCACACATGATCTCAAATGGAAGGGACCAATTTGGAGGTTGTATAATAGGGGCCGACACTAGCATGGACTTTAAACAATCAAATGCCCTTTTACAACCTTCATCTACCACAAATTCCACATCCTTTTGCAACAATCTACACAAAGGGGAAGAAATTTTTGAAAAGTCTTTTATGAAACGGCGGTAGAAACCCGCGTGGCCAAGGAAGGATCTTACATCACGCACACAAGTAGGGTAAGGAAGAGATTGGATGATATCAATTTTTGCTTTGTCTACTTCAATACCCTTAGATGACACTTCATGACCTAACACAATGCCCTTTTCCACCATAAAATGACATTTTTCAGAATTTAGCACAAGGTTTTTATCAATGCAAGTTTTTAGGACTAATGACAAATGGAGTAAGCAATTGTCAAAAGAGTTTCCATGAACAGTAAAGTCATCCATGAAAACCTCTACAAACTTCTCTAGATATTCTGAAAAAATGCTAACCATACACCTTTGGAATGTGGCCGGCGCATTGCAAAGGCCAAAAGGCATGCGTCGATATGCAAAGGTGCCAAAGGGACATGTGAAGGTTGTTTTCTCTTGATCTTCTGGTGCGATGGCAACCTGAAAGTACCCTGAATAGCCATCAAGAAAACAGTAGAAAGAGTGGCCTGCAAGCCGGTTAAGCATTTGATCAATAAATGGTAAAGGGAAATGGTCTTTCCTTGTTACCGCATTTAACCTTCTGTAATCAATGCAAACACGCCATCCATTTTGAACACGAGTGGGAATCAATTCGCCATGGCTATTCTCCACTACGGTCACTCCGGTTTTCTTTGGCACTACTTGCGTTGGGCTTACCCACTTACTATCAGATATTGGATAGATCATTCCCGCGTCCAACAATTTAAGCACCTCGGCTTTTACTACCTCCATCATTGGAGGGTTCAACCGCCTTTGAGGTTGTCGGACGGGTTTAGCATCATCCTCCAATAGTATACGGTGCATGCAAGTACTTGGACTCATACCTTTGATGTCGGCAATGGTCCACCCAATGGCCTCCTTATGATCTTGGAGCACTTTCATCAACCTTTCCTCTTGTTCCTTGGTGAGCTTGTTGGAGATGATCACCGGCAATTTCTCGCCACCACCAAGGAATGCATATTTTAGATTCTCGGGTAGTGGTTTTAACTCCACTACCAGAGGTTTATTGAAAGATGGTCGGTTGCCCGAGTTCTTCAATACCTCGAGGTCTAAAATTGGTGCATCAAGAGAAAGTTCCTCAAAAGTATCTAGCTCAAAAATGTTTTCCTTCAAGTTAGCACTCAAAGCATATGTATGAACATTACTTGTGTGTAAACTATTGGCTAAAGCATTTAACAAGGGATCATCAATATCATTTTCATAAACTTTTTGCACATAAGGCTCAATTACATCAATAGCATTGCAAGAAGTTTCTTCATCATTGTATTTCATTGCACCATAAATGTTGAATTCTATTTTATCCCCATCGAATTCCATGGTAAGCCTACCACTATGCACATCTATGATAGTTCTTGACGTTTTCAAAAATGGACGCCCTAACAAGATAGGGGTAGCAAATTTATCATGTTCCATGTCAAGAACGTAAAAATCGGCCGGGAACACCAACTTGTCGACTTTCACCAAGACATCTTCAACAATACCCTTAGGGTATGCATTAGAGCGGTCGACAAGTTGGATCACCACGCCGGTTTTATGCAAAGTGCCAAGATTCAACGATTCATACAATGCATATGGAATGACATTTATGGATGCACCTAGATCTAGCATGGCTCTAGGGAAGTAAGTGTTCCCTAAGATACAAGGAATTGTAAACATGCCCGGATCACTACATTTAGTAGGCATTTTATCTTGAAACAAAGCTGACACATGTTCATTGATTTTTTCATTTTTAACATGCTTAGATCTTTGTTGACGATGGTTCACACATAATTCCTTCAAGAACTTAGAATATCTAGGAACTTGATCAATAGCATCGAGCAAAGGAATGTTTACCTCACACTTTCGAAGGACTTCGAAAGCTTCTTTGTCCATCTCCTTTTTTCGAGTATGCTTCAAGGCTTCGGGAAATGGTGCTTCCACATCAAAGGTAGTGTCCACCCTAGTTTTCTTGTGAAGAGGTGAGAATGGAGGTGACATTGGTTCAACATGAGAAGATGTCTCTACATGTTCCTCATCAATAGGTTCTTTCTCATTCTCAACCTCGGCCTCACCTTTTTCTTTGGCTAGCTCCTCAAGAATAACTTCTTCGTCGGCCAAGGTCGCCTCAATTTCGTCATTGGCTAAGCTCTTCTTCACAAGGCCTCTCTTGGGTGCCTTTTTCACAACCACTTCGGGTTCAAGAGCTTGTTTACCACTCCTCAAAGTCATGGCACTCGCATGAGGCCTTGGATTCAACTCCGTTTGTGCGGGTAGTTTCCCGGAGTTTTGTGCTTCTAACTTTCCCAAAACCGTGGCCATTTGACTCATTTGCACCTCAATGCTTTTGAGTCGAGCATCTTGGGGGAATTGGTCCGAGCTTTCACCTTGATTGTGGGATTTATCTTCCAACCTCGGATGAGCATTTTGAGGAGCACGGTTATTGAAACGGCCTTGACCTTGGTTCCTTTGGTATTGTTGTGGTTGAGGGTGATATTGAGGGTTTTGATGATCTTGGTACCCTTGATAGCCATAATCTTGGTACCCTTGGTTTTGGTAACCTTGGTCCCCTTGGTACCCTTGATCATTTTGCCCCCTTTGTCTATCAAAAGATTGACCACCTTGACCTTGATAACCCCCTTGGTAGCCACCTTGTTGGCCTTGTTGTCCCGTCGGTTCATCTCTCCACCGAAAGTTGGGGTGATCTCTAGTTCCGGGGTTGTAGTGTTGAGCAAAAGGATCATACTTCCTTTGGTTACCCCTATCACCACCTTGGCCTTGTCCACCTTGAAAACCCCTACCACTTTGGTAGCCTCGTCCTCCTTGGTAGCCCCTAAAACCTTGGTTTCCTCCTTGATCGCCTCTAAAACCTTGGTTTCCTCCATAGACCCCCATGGCATTGACTTCTTCCTTATAATCCTCGGTTGCTTGAGGACAAGATTCGGTGAGGTGGTTCGAAGCACAAATCCCACACGTCATCACTTGTTGCCTTGGTTGGTTCCCTCCGGAGCTATTTCCCATCATGAAACCCTTCATTAATGCCGTAAGCTCCTTGATCTCTTGACGAGTTCCGTCATTGCTTCCACCGGAGTTACCCACTCGTAGTCTCCGGTCCCTCTTTGGTTTGCACCCCTCGGCTAGTTGCTCAAATAGCATCATGGCATCGGATGAACCAAGGTTTGCAATGGAGCCATAGCAAGACCGATTTATCAACTCGGTTTCCCTATCATTCAAGCCATTGTAATAGAAACACACCAATTGAGGTTCGGTGAAGCTATGGTACGGGCAACTTGAAAGGAGAGTTTGGAATCTTTCCCAATACTCATACAAGGTCTCATCATCGTCTTGAGTGATGTTGCTAATGGCTTGTATCAAGACCGAGGATTTAGAGGGAGGAAAGTACTTGTCAAGGAACTTTTTCTTCAATTGTGGCCATGTAGTGATTGATGATGAAGGTAAACGGCTTAACCATTTAGCGGCCTTGTCCTTCAAGGTGAAGGTGAAGGTTTTCAACTTGAACTCATCCACACTCATCTCGGAAGGTTTCAAACTACTACACACCCTATGAAAAGCCTCAAGGAAGTCATTCGGATCATCCACTTCTCTACCATGGAAAGTTGGAAGCAAATTTATTACTCCCGTCTTGATTTCGTATTGAGAGTTCGGGTAAACAATGCTCGATTGTTGTTGCTCATAGTTGGGGGACATGTACTCTCTCATAGAAATGTTGGTAGGAGAAGGGTTAGGGTTTTGGAAAGGGTTGTAGAATTGGTTTCGGGGAGGGTTTTGGCCGGTATCCTCTTCATCGTCCGCCATGTTGAAAGGTAGTGATTCACTTTCAAGGGAGAAAGGATTAGATGCTAGTGACTCTTGCACTTGCCTCCTAAGTTGGCGGAGACTTCTTACTAGTTCGGAATCGTATTGCAAAGGGTCTTGGTTCGAGGATCGTGTAAGAACCATGCACCAAGAGCTAGAGCAATAGGGTTCCAAACCAAAATAGATCCTAAAAAGAAAGATAGATTAGAATTTAACTACAATATACACATAAAAATACGCCTTGTTCCCCGGCAGCGGCGCCAAAATTTGGGAGGTCGTCGCCGTACCTCTCAAATATACATTTTTAGATCACTTACTACCTTTCTACACTATTAAGTGTACAATGGCAAGTAAGGTTCGTTCCACAGGGAAAAGGTTATTTCTATGTATATTTTGTAGTGTATATATAAATATACATATATAAAAGCAATGTAAACAAGGGGGGGGGGGGGTTTGAGTTGAGTTTTTGTTTAAGACACTACTAATTAAAACTACTAGAACTTTCAAGCCACAACTACTTTACTATAAGATTATCCTAACTAGAGATTTAACTAAAAGAATAAGAAACTTGGACATATGAGATTGGTGACTTCTTATTATGAGATTTTCCTCAAACTTTATCATGATGCTTTGAGAATGGTGAACATTAGTGAGAAACTATCTTTAACCATAGTTATGAAAAATGAAAGCATCTTCACAACTTCAATTGACAACTTTACTAGATGATAACAACTAGTTCAATTGAATCAATATTAATTCTAATTAGATGTTTCTCAATCCTACCCATGCAATTTGATAACAAACTTGACATAGGTACAATGCTAATGAATGATCTTAAGGACAAATACAATTGATAACAACATGCATTCAATCCCTAATTTACTACTCCTACATAGAAAGAATGATAACATTCTAACCATGGAAAAGCAATATCTAACACATATCCAACACCTATCTATCACTAGGAAATCATTCCTAATCATTTCAAGCATCAAACACACATATAAATTATGATCATTCAAGAGCAAATCACCATTCCTAAGCTTCATAAATCATGTTCTCAATCCATAACAAGAAGTCCAATCACATATATCCAAGAAGGGTTTTAGCCTACAACCATAATTAGATAATCATAACCATAATTAATACAACAAACCATAGTGAATTCAAAGATCAAAATGGAAAGAAAAGTGAAGGAAAATGGAGTTTCCTCTGTAAAAATCCGATCCCTCAAACAATGAGGATAAGTTCTATTTATAGTCCAAAATAATTAAAATTAAAGCTAAACAAAATGCAAGTTGCAGGCAGCTTCGCGGGTCGCGCGGGATCCTTCGCGGACCGCGAGCCTGGTTCTCGCGGTTCGCGGCCGAGGATTCGCGCCCCGCGCGCCCGTGTCTCGGCGTAGTCCGCGACCGTGTCTCGGCGTAGTCCGCGCCCGTGTCTCGGCGTAGTCCGCGCCCTCGGTCTTCGCGGCTCGCGACCGGAGTTTCACGGCCCGCGCGAAACTTGGCATGGTCAAAACAGCAACACACACCCTCGCGGTTCGCGACCTAGGGTTCGCGGCCCGCGAGAGTGTGCCTTCACGCCACTTCTACGACCGGTTCTTCAATGTATCAAACGCGGTCAAGACGGTCATAGAAGGTCTTCAAATCATTCAAATCCATCGCAAGTGCAATTCAAGATCGAAATGCACGTCTTCAATTTCAAACCACTATGAATGATTCGGTCCAAAAGTCTAATATAATTACACAAAATACTATATAAAACAACTCTCAAATGCTACAAAATAAGAGTATATCTAGGGGCTATCACTTCCCCTCCTCCAGGATATCACCCAGTCTCCCGGAGCGAAGGCCTCCTTCTGGACCCTTCTATCGTGATACCTCTTTACTCGTTCTTTCACCTTTACCTCGTGAGGTGAAGCATTCTCTCGCATCTCCTCCAAGAGGTCTAGGTATAGGCGTCGCTCTTCACCTTCCTCCTTTTGGCGCTGTGACTGGGTTCGCAGACTTGGGACCCCTACCTCAGCCGGAATGATCGCCTCTGGCCCATACACCAGACAGTTTCTGCTCTATTCCATACTTCACACACCATGACTTGAAAAGATCATTCTCGAATTGTGCCCCATTATTCGTGACTATCATCTTGGGAATACCAAATTGGCAAATGATGTTTTTCCAACAGAATTTTACACAAGCCAATCCCCGGATGTTAGTGAGTGGCTCGGTTTCCACCCACTTGCTAAAGTAGTCTATAGCCACGATGAAGTACTTGGCTCCTCCCGGGGCGAAGACGGCATACAGCTCCTCTTAATGGTATGCTGCAGCTTCTCAATATACTCATTCATAACAGAATCAGCACTCCAAGATGAATCACCATTCGTAAATATATGTTGGACACGCCGAGTTTTGCCTTAATCACGAGAATATAACTCCCCTTTCAAATCAGTGTTCTCTTGCTCAACCACATGCCAATGAGACTCCATTTCTTTCAATAACCCAGCTACCTCATTATACTTATTCTCCATATCATCATACTTAGCTGCCAAATCAACATTTATGGTATATTGCTCATCATACTTATTCCGCCAGCTTTCGCCCTCAAGATGGAAGTACTCACATTGCTGATTGCGATTTAAAATCGTCTTTTTCAAAACCTTCTCATTATGAGCAGCTTGGAGAAGACTATCCTTTTGGATCTGACGCTCATCAAGTTTTCGCTCATAGCAAAAACGCAAGTCCCTGCTTTGCTGAACAACAGTCTTCATTTGAGTGCGATGAGTATGAATCAACTCATTATGTTGAGAACATAACTCATACCATTCGCCCTTCAAAATCTCGATCTCTTTATTAATGTTAGCCCATGAGTCTTCGCACTCACGACATGTAAGAAAAACGGCGCGAAGTCTACGCCCCATATCAATGATCCAATTATATGGCCCAAGAGGCAGATATAAGGTTGACACGTGGAGAGCAACAGAATCCACGTCAAGTATACACTGCAAGATGATATCATGAAATTCATAGAGGTTCCCCTTCCTGGTATTTCTATCGAATGGAAATTCTGGATGAGCGGCCGAATCATCTTGGAATGCGCCTTCCATAGGTGATTTTATTTTCCAGACGAAGATGCAAGGGAAGGAGAGTCATCAGCCATCGACTTAGTGATGCCAAACTCATGAAATATCGTGCCAATGCGACTTTGCAACATCCCAATAAGAGAGCTTTGAATTAGCGCCTTGAGGATCTAAATTCTGAGTAATCATTTTTAAATCAACAGAGCGAGAAGCTAGATCTCTGATAAATTTCGCCTACAAGATAGATAAATAACAATAAATTAATAAATACCAAATTCTTACAAAATAAAATTAGTATTCAGAATACAACAAAAATAAACTAATAAGCCTGATAGTTTGTTTCAAAGATCACTAACATCATTACTGGCGACATTCTCCACGCCAATGGGGCCAGCTGATGCATTCTGGGTTCCCTGAGCATTCTTAACCGATGCATTTGCCACATCCACCTCGGCAGCCTTGACGGCCTCAGCATCGGCCGAATTAGGAGTCACCACAGCAGGATTCGCTCTGGAAGGAGTCACCGCAAGCGTAATCGCCTCTTGACCTTGCCCATCATCTTGCACAGGTGGCGTAATGGTCGGCTCCAACGGATTTTCAACAGCGGAGGTCTGCTTATCATAGGCCCGTAACTCCTCTATGGTCATAGAATTAATGCAATTCTTGCAGTGCTCAATGAGGCTGTAGGTATGACCGCTATCTTCGATCTTAGAGTTAAACAGATCATTGTCCCGAGCTAGCGCAGCAGCCAAGTTGTTCTCAATCTGCTCATCACTCTCTCATACAATGCTGGATGGATCTGGATGCTCCTCCTTCATTTGCTGATAAAACTCCATAGCACCTATTTCCTTACTAGCAGCAAGAATAGCAGAGAACAAATCAAAAAATAAATTTGTTTTAGCTAGCTTGTCCATGAAGATCTGCTGCAATGAGAATGTAGAGGACCGTTGGCCTTAAGGTCGTCAAAGACCTTCATTATAGCATCCCGGCGAGAAGTGGCATCAGCAACAAGCTTGTCCTTTTTGGGCGAGCTCCCCCTTCATAGAGGCGACAAAATTCTTGTGCTCAACACTCAGAGAAGAGTAGGCATCGGAGAAAGCGATCGCCCTATTACTGGTCGCCAGCATAGCATTCGCTATCTGAAAGAAAACAAATATGAGTATAGAATAAAACAACATTGTAGTGATAATCTATATATATGGGCATATTGTCCTATATATGAAAAGGGAAGAAGTAAAAGAACCTAAATAAAACATACCGATTGCAATGCCTCTTTAAAGGTGAGCTTGTTGACATGCTCGGCGAATGGATCAGAGGAGGAGACATTCGCTAGTTTTGACCCCTTTACCTGCTGAGCAAGAACATCCTGGGACTCTTTACGCTTCTCACGATCCTGGCGCTTATCTTCCACCCTGCGAATGGGAGAGGAAGTAACAGGGATATCACTCGCCGGTGTGCTGGGAGTAACAGCAGTAGTGGGCGTCTACTTCCCAGAACTCCCACTAGTGGAGCTTGCAGACCCAAACTTGTAAGTGGACCAGGCACCAGGTATGTTCCTTGCATTCTTCATATCTATAAAAAAAGTAAAGCATCAGGATACGATATCACAAATGCAAAACCAAGGGAAAACAAAAGTATTCATACAATAAAGCAACACAAAACCCCTAGGGTAGATATAAACAACTTTCATGAAATACAATATCACACAGCACATAAACACCTTTATCAGAAGGAGGAACTCTCATCTTACGGGTTAATTTCTTCTTAGCTCAGTAGGGCGTGGGGCGAAATCTCTGGATCAACCTTAATGGCGAACTTCATTAGTTCGACGCAACAAGCATCACTCAAACTTATACGTCCAGAGGGAGACACATACCTCCCAATCCCTAACTTCCTATTCCAAACAGGAATCTCCTTATCCTTAGCATTTATATGTTTAACATAATAAAACCCCTCCCAATAAGTCTTAAAATTATTGGGATACTCAGGGACGAATGCCATTTCAGGGAAATAGGCGATCAGAGTATATCGCCCCTTCCCAAGCCTTGTAGCGTTCAAATAGTACATAGAGTTAACTAACTTGAAGTCAAACGCCACCTGGGCCTGCTCGCAAACAGAGTGAAGCGAGTATAGGATCATCACGCTCTTGGGAGCCACCTGACATAGAGCAATATTATAACCCTAAGGACCTCTATCAGCCAATCTGGGAGTGGTAGAGAAAAACCACACTTGAAATACTCCCTATAAACAGAGAAGTAACCAGTCGGGGGCTCATCGACTGTTTCCCCATGCTGAGGAAGAATGATTTCACGACCCTGTAAGCAAAACAAATCTACCCAGATCATACTGCAGCATCCGTTCAGTCACCTTACTTAACATATGAGCCATTGACTTTGCTAAACCCCCTCCCCCTCATTTTGTACCCCCAAAATCCATCTTCGACGACTAAACCGGAGCGCTATCGGAAACAATCGAAGCGCTATCGGAAACAACTTCCTCGGCATTATCCGAAACCCCGGCGGTAGGAAATGCTTCTGCGGTAGCGGATCGATCATCGGGGAGGAGAAAATCATCCATATTGATGGATAGATCGGGGGTATGGACCAAATCATCTCCAGATCTCATTTTCGATCTTTATAATCTACCCAACCAATACAGCATGCAAGCTAAAGTACGGAAGATAGACAAAATCAAAAAGACCAACTTGAAACAACACAGAAATATGATTTCAAAGGAAAATAAACTCCATAGAAGAGAAACAGAAATTTACTTGGTATAAGGAAAAGAGCAGTTTTATTCAGAACTTCGGAAGGAATCTGAAAAATCTGAGAGAGAAGAGAAGTACTATTAAAGGCTACCTTAGTTATAGTGGCTATATTCACAGAATATTTAATTGCCAAAAAGCAGTCCAGCCGTCAAATTGAATGACATAAAGCAAAAAGTAATGACGAACGTGGATACCAAATCAGTACTTATGGTAATTATGCTAACCAACCAGAGGAAAAAGGGGATAGGATTAGCGGAATGGCACTCTATCGAACGTGTGAGGATAGCACTAGTAGTTAAAACAAGATTTCAAAATTCAAAATCTTGAAAGTACGATAAGAAAGGCAAAGTCTACTCTTTTTCTCATAGTCAACATCGGTGAACAACCAGGCGAGAACTATTCGATCACCCTACTCATCACAGCATATATGTGAGTACCACATATACAGTCGATCACCACATCTTCTCCTGACATGAGTTACGATCAACCTACGTTCGCCTTGATTCCAAGAACCAATGTTCGCCTATACTGACTGGGGAGGCTTATGGTATATACTGGGCCATGAAGCCCAATCAACCTAACTACCAAGACACTGAGGTATATCGAAGCCCACGAAGACTAGTCCAATAGTAGACATAGTCAAATGCATGATGGAGAGATGGAGAGACCACGATCAAGAGCAACCGCCCGAAATAGGTGGGATCGTAGCCTCTGCCATAGTTCTATAAATAGTAGAGAAAACATGAGAAGAAGGTAAGCATTCTAAGAACTAGATTATTGTATCTGAAATACCAAAGGCTAACCTAAGCATCGGAGAATCTTCCCCGGATCGATTCCGGGGCTTTACAGGTTAGGTTTGGCCATCAGACGGAGGTCATCGGAGGACTCAGAGGGACTCTGCAACATCAATTAATATTTTCAAAATTGAAATTTTCATATTTTTTAAATTGTAAACTAGTCATTGAAATTAACTTTTTTTAATGATTAAACAATACACTTACTATGAAATGTTACAATTGAGTTTTAACCACACTTTTTATTTTTTCTAATGATGTATGTGATAGAAGTAAATTATTAATGTGATCAATTTTTCAATAATAAAATTTTACAAGTTAAAAAGTGTGGTAACACGTTTATTACCACATTATTATGTTTATTTGAATTTAATTATATTGTGTTAATTGAGTTTTAACCGTCTTACATAAATTATTGTTATTATAGTATTAATTCCACGCACAATTATACGGTGTTAGGATTTGTTTTTTTACAAATTGTCTCAATGTAATTTTATATTAACACAAATTTTATATTGTTCTTATACCTATTTATTACCACACTGAATTTCAAAACTCAATTCCAGTAATATATATAATGTGATAATATCTTCTTATTATAACATGACCTTAAAATGTTTTAAAAAATATGTTGGCAAAGATTTTTTTTTTTTTAGTGTTCGTAGTGTTAGGGCAAATAATGTGCAAAGCCATCTTGCTTTGCACGTGCAATATTATTACTTCTATGACAAAAGTCTCTGATTTTTTAAAATCCTATAAAAGCCCACCGTAAATAATATTTTTAGAATTAAAAACATTTAATTTAATAATGTTTGGTGTGTGTGGATTTGTCGTGTGATAGGATGGATTTTCAATTTTAAGACTTGGGGATTTTTAGGTGTAAAATCGTGTGTTTTCTGTGCAATGTGCATAAATATGTTTTCTGTGCAGCGTGCATAAATATGTTTTCTGTGCGAAATTGTGCACTTGAGAAAATTAATATGTGTTTTCCTGGTTCTTGAAACAATTTTTTTGACGATCGATTCTTGATTTGATTCATTTCCAATCACTAATTAGGTGTAAAATCGTGCGTTTTCTGCGCACAAATATATTTTCCTTGTTCTTGAAACCAATTTTTGAAACCACGAATACGTTTTTTGTGCACTGTGCACAAATTTGATTCATTTCCAATCACTAATTATGTCTAAAATTTGTTTCTAGTTCGATTCATGAGGAGGGGAGGTTCTGTGAAGCCTTCCACTCCAAGAGTGATGGCTGGAGGGACTGTGAATCCTGTGGAAGGTAAAAAAAATCGATTTTGCTGTTGCTTTTCTAATCTGATCAATTTTAATTAGGGTTTTGAAATCGATCGATATCTTTTTGGGATAATCTTCATTGCTTGTGGATCCATTGCATCATTGCTTACACACCAGCTGTTAGATCTCGGCGGAGTTATGTGTATCGATTGCACCAGAATAAACCATATGCAGGTGAGTAATGACTATTTTAGGTAATTAAGATATTAATTAAGAGTAATTCTCCTGTGAGGCAGCCTCACCTATGAGGCAGGGCCCAATAAGGCCCATATTATAAGTAAATATAAAAGAACACTAATTATTAAAAATTTCAAGGGTTAATTTGTAAATATCACTAATTTTTATTCTTTCTTCGCCACTTCATCATTCTACCTTGCTGTCACCTCATCAAACCTCAACGTCACCTCATCAAACCTCAACGCCACCTCACCATAACTCAATGCCACATCATCATACCTCAACGCCACCTCATCATACCTCGTCGCCACCTCATCATACCTCGTCGCCACCTCATCATACCTCAACGCCACCTCATCAAAACTCGTTGCCGCCTCATCATACATCAACGTCACCTCATCAAATCTCGTCGCCACCTCATCATACCTCAATGCCACCTCATCATACCTCAACACCAACTAATCATACATCGACGCCACCTCATCAAACCTCAATGCCACCTCATCAAATCTCAATGTTACCTCATTGGGTACTACACAAAACCTCACTAAAAACATACATAACATCAACAGTGTCAAAAACTCAATAATAAAAGCAGGAACCTCATCAACTAAAGCAAAAATCTCATCGACTAACAAGAAAACTTCATTGAAAATTACGCAACTTCAATGAAAACTATATAACCTCATATACTAAATTACATACCTCGATAGACCAAAAAAGTACTAAACCTCATCGGTATCTCAACGACAAACCTCATTGAAAAAAAATCAAATCTCATTATCTCAACGACAAACCTCATTGAAAAAAAATCAAATCTCATTATCTCAACGACAAACCTCATTGACAAAATTTGAACCTCGTCACTATCTCAACAAACCTCATAAAAAAGACTAACCTCAACCTCAACGAACCAAAACCTCAACTTCAAGATCATGAACCTCAACCCGATGACACAACCTCATCCCTGACAGTATACACCTCATCCCAGACACCTCATCCCTGACAACATATACCTCACCAGTAGGAACATGAACCTCAGAACAGCCACAAGACCACCACAACACAACCTCATCCCTAAGGATATGAACCTCAAGGCCGATAGAGGTTTCCGATCGAGTTTGCGGTGAAGTATTCTAATCGGTTGCACAGTGGAGGTTTTCGATCTGGAGCGCAACGGAGGTTTGCCGAGGATTACGGGTTGTGGCTGATGAAGGAGTACTCAATCGCCCACCATTTGAAGAAGGATGTTAAGGATGAAGTGGTCGTTGACTGTTTGAAGTTGCAGAACACGTAAAGCTTGGGAATTGGGGGAGAAAGTGATGTATTTTCCATATTTTGCAGATTAGTCCCCAAATATTGGAAATCCTTTTAAAAAAGGTCCCATGTACTGTACTTAAGTATTTTTAGGTCCTGCCTCTTGGGTGAGGCTGCCTCACCCAAGAATTTGTCATTAATTAATATAGTAATGACTATTTTAATTAATGACAATTAAAATATTAATTAATATAGTAATTAAGATATAATTAATTAGCTTAAGCATAATTAAAATATTAAAATATTGATACTTAGTAGAAACACTTAACACAACAATAGAATTCATAAAATAAAATAAAGGTAATCTTGTGAAACCCCATACATTAGTAGATTAATACGTGGACTATAAAATATGCAACAACCTTGTGATCTTAATTAAAGGCTTAACTATTATAGCACAATCAAATTTAAACACATGACATGTATGTGAGATACAAGAGAAACAAGCACCACTACCTAAAAACTTTATAACAATAATTCAGTTAGGATTTGCAAATGTAATAAATTGGTAAAAGAAATAAACCATAGACCTAGTAAAGATTTTCTATAATTGCAAAACCTTCACAAAAGTAATATAAAATATATAGTTTATGAGATGATATTTTTTTTATATTTCCACTAAAAAATAAATAAATACTTTAAAGGAGAAAGATTGGTATATTGGGAATTAGTAAAACAATGAAAGTTGAATTAATAAGAAAGTCTTGCAGAAATTGAAAAGAAAGAGAATTAAGTTTAAAGGAGTTGGTTTTGAGGAAAACAAATGGGAAAATTGGCAAAATGAATTTAACAAGTAGAAGCTGGGGAGATTTGAAAGGAAAATGACTTAATCAAAACATATGCATGTCAGTACACGTGTCATTTCAAAATTAATTCAACAATATGAGTAGTCATGGAAATTCCTAGGAGTTTCCAAAAGTGTGCTAAACAAAAAAATAGAGAAGGATCAGATCTTTGTAGGAATCCTTTTCCAAAACCAAAACAACCAACATTCTCCGTCTTCTTTCATCACCTCCATCCAGTCATCACCTCCGATCGTTTCCCTTCGCTGCCCTACTCAATTCAACCCCACACCCAACTCTTATCACCCAAATCTTGAGGAAATAGGCAAATCAATCATGGAGGAAACAAGGATGGTAAGGAGTAGGAGGAGAAAAAAATCAGAGATTGGAGAGGAGAAAGGAAGCAAAGGATCAAGGGAGCAATGGAGCAAGGGTAAAGCCTTTGTTCTTGGAGATTGGGGATTTCATATATATAGGTTTAAGCTTTTTGATGAATCCCTATCACTGCATACATGCATATGATTAAAAATTATAGCTAGAGGTTTAAGAGGTTGGGCTAGGGAAAGAAATCTGAGTGAGTTTAGGAATCTGAAACTTTTGGGTCTATATGAAATCCTGAACTTTAAAATATCATTAGTTTAAATCCGTAAATTTTATTTGAATGATACTAAAATACATGAAAACCTTGGACTTAGATAGGTGTTTGAGATCAAGAATCGCCCAATTTGGTTTAGAAACGAGGGAGGAAATGTATTTTGAACTTCTGCCCTCTTTCATCCTTGGTTGCAGCAGAGCTCCGACTTTAAAAACTCATAACTATTTAACCTTAACTCCGATTTTGTTGATTCTTATACTTATGGAACCCTTGTAAGATGACTTAGTGTATAGAACCTGTAATTTCTGAAAACGCTTAAATAATGTTTGAGATAATTGCGTTGTAAGTCTGCTGCGACTGGATTTTTGCAGCAGAAAATCCAAACTTTAAAAACCTATATTTTATCAACCATAACTCTGATCCTTTCAATTCTTGTACCTGTGTAAACCTTATCAAATGGGATTCAGTGTAGAATCTGAAATATTTGGAAACAAATGAGTAATGAGTTAAATATTCTAATTTGAAGTCTTCTGCACTTTTATTCTACAACAAATGAGGACCAGTTGCAATCTGAACTTTGAAAAAAAATCATAGTTTACTAAATATAACTCGGATCTTGTTGAATTTTATACCTGTGTAATCCTTGTAGAATAAGCTTCAGTTTGGAACTTGAAATTTTTGAAAAAGAATAGGTAATGAATTAGATAATCGATATTGAAGTCTGCTGTGACAGAACTTCTGCAGCATAGAATGAACATGCTTAAAATCACCGTATCTTATTGTCCATAACTCCAATTTTATTAAATTTTATACCGGTACAACCCTTGGAATATGAACTTCATAATAGAGTCTTGAATCATTCAAAGTAACCTATAAATGGATGGGAAAAATCAAATTCAATTCCGCTTTTAAATTCTGAACAAGAGATTTTGGAAACACTTGTATTTATATTCGATGAACCATAACTCAGATTTTCCTGAATCATGAACCTCTGTGATCTTTGTTATCTAAAATGTAACACATGGCTTTGAATTTTCAAAACAGACCATGTAATGAGATAGATAATCAGCTTTGTACTCAGCTGCATTTAACCAATGCAGGAAAAGCGGTTTCAGTACCCCAACTTTAAATAATCCTACCTTACTAACTGTAGTCTCTCTTTGGTTAATATTTGTTATATATGTAAGCCTGTAATCTGAAACTACAAATAAAATAGTTTAGCATGCTAGTAAGTAGAAGAGCTGTGAAGTTCTGCAGGTTCTGTTGAACAAAGTCTATAGTAAGGCTACCTTAAATTGATGATTTTAATAACTGTAATCTTGATCTTAATGATTTTTGCACCCTTACAACTCTCAGAATCTCACCTTGAGAGTAATTTTAAAATGAAATAAAATGAAACTACACTAGGTGAGTTAACTGAGTTTATACCTTTACACACCTACAATTAGTTTAAAGAAACTTATACACTGAATAAGAAATAATTATTGAACAACCCTTTCACTGTATATTGAACTGTAAAACAGAACCAAGCACAGATTAACTCAACTCGACTTGAATTCTAATTTTTCTTGATTTAAATCTTTGGGATAAACCTAATCTCAAGAACTCATTGGCTAGAAAAATCTATCTTAGTGGTAATTTAGTAATTTACCTTGTAGTAGTATCAATACTTCCTTTTGCGAGTTAAATCTATAAGTTAAGAAACCTGGGAATTATATTTCTTAATAAATTTCTTAAATAAAGTTTATGATATAAAGAGTAAAAAGAGTCATATAGAAGGAACCTGGGTGGGAGATTAATAGATGAGCTAATAAGGTAAAATGAGAATCAATGCTACCATGATATTTAATTTTTGACGATTGAGATAACACTTAGGAATATGAACTGATCCATGAGGATGTTAATCTGCAATTTTAGGATTTTGATGGGAAACCATTCCGACACTTGCACCCTTAGAGTGATTTAATTAAAGTTATAGCGTGGAATCCAGGTGAGTGTTTCATCACTTTTGCATGAAATACAAGTAAAATAAACATTAGTATGCCATGCTGAATAGGATCAATGTGTTAACCATGCTACTTGTATATATTGTCATGCATATCATATAGGATGCTATTTCTTAGTTTTCTGCATGTGTGTAAAGGACGGGGTGTACCTTATTGCCCCGGCCTCAACTTGAACTATTGTGTATAATCGGCTTGTACTTTATCTTGCCGAGAATTTGACTATCTTGCTCTTTGCTACTTGCACTTGACTTGAACTTGTACTTGAAAATCCGAGGCCCTCGGCGTGATTGTAGTTGATTGTAGTCAACGGGGAAGGTAAGGGCCGGACCGTATGACTAGATCGGCTGCACGCGGTGACCACCTTTGTGATTGTGATTGCTTGTTGGGGGCGTGGCTGACGAGAAATGTGATCTTGAACACCTCTTGAATACTTGGTTGCCCTGCTGGATAGTTACAGTACCCATATAGGGGCTTGACTACCACTTGGTATAACCGACCTGTATACTTTCACAATGTGTTAGGACTTGTGTGCTATTTGTAGGTTATGTGATAATTAAATTCCACTTGGTAATTAATTGTGGTGAACCTCACTAAGCAAGGAGCTTACCCTAGTTTAAATAAAACAAATAATAGGTGTACCAGACGTGCGAGAGTGAGATTGGAGATCATAGAAGATTAGGAGGAGTGAAGCCTTTACTTCATTTGAGTTGGGATCCGAATAGTGTATAAACTTGGCTAATAACTCTATGTTTTATTTAGGCCTCAATGTAACCCCAAAACATTTGTATAAATATTTATATGAAATGCTACACTATTATAGTAAATTGAGATTTGAAAAAAAAAACAGAATAATGTAATAGCAAGATTATTTTTTATCTTGAACGCTTCCGCATAATATTATTGCTCGTTTGCACATTTGAAAGAGCCATTTCAGTTTGACTCTTGGTAACACACCTCATCTGGATATAATACTTGCTTCTAAGCAAGATTACCAGTTTGGGGGTGTTACAAATCTAACAAAATAATTTAATGTTAAACATGATTAAAAAGATTTTTTATTTTTTTTTAATTTAAGAACATAAGAACAAAGTTACCTTGAATGAATTTCTTGTATTGAATAAAGTTTAGAATGGATACATAAGGTAGGCTTAAGGCTTAGGGAAGTTCTGAGAACTTAGAGGGTGGAGAGTAGAGAGTAAGAAGGGGCTGTGATTCCAGCGTGCCTTCTTCTGAATGAATGCCTCTCTATTTATAGGAGAGCTTGCTATTCTATTACATTGAATTTGAGTTACATTTTGAAATCCGGAGTGGAGCTTGGACCCCTCCATCTTCTTCTGCCTTTGAATATAGTGAGTGAAATCCGGAGTGGAGCTTGGACCCCTCCATCTTCTTCTGCCTTATAGTGAAGAGTGCTCTGAATGATAGTGAAGTCTGGCCTCCACTACCCCCTGCTTTTTGACTTTGAGCATGAATGAGTGTTCTGAAATATGGAGTTTGGGACCCTCCATTTTCTTCCTGCTTTTCCTTAATGCTGGCTGGCGCCATTGCTTACATAATTTTCAGAGTTCAAATGGGTCTTGGGCCAGTGGACCTCCAAATGGATCATCTTCTTGGTTTTCTTCTTGCTTAATTTCCTTCTTCTTGAATTCTTTGTAGAAATGCATCATCTTCCTGAATTCTTCTTCATCTTCCAGAAGTGCTTGAGTTTCTGACGGTTGAATGCTTAGTGTCTGCTGAATTGGACTTTTGTTGTTTCTTTGAATACTTAAAGCTTGCTGAATCGGGGTCTTGATCTTCATAGGGCTGATGGCTTCTTCCTTGTTTAATACTATTCTTAATTTTTCTCCTGTTCTTAAATAATGAGTTACTGCTTCTGTGGAACAAAATTGGACTTTATAATTAGCCCACCATTTAATTTTATACTGTCGAGTAAGGGAACACGGCATATCCTTATGAATCTGTTTGATCTGGAAACTCCAAGCAAATATCCAGGGAACCCTGAAAATTGCATGGAACAGTAATGGCTTCTCAAAGGGCTTGGCCCTGCTGAGTCTGATGAATGTTTCAAATCCCTCTGCTACTGGTTGAGGGAGTATCTCCTTTGACGGCCCAAATTTGAGCCACCAATCATAGAACCATATTGGAACATTTGTGTTGAATTGTTGATGAAAATTAATGAACCATGAGTGGTCAAAGGACCTGATGTAAAAAGTCCTATACCAGACTTGTATGTAATCTGCATAATTGAATTCTTGGGGAATATATCTAACTGAAAATTTCTTTGGAGTATGGATACCATTAAATTGGTTAAGGTGAAGAATCTGCTTAATCTGTACTTTTGAGTGACTAATTCTGGTGGAATCATACTGGCCTGGTGTATGAGTAATCTCAATGGACTGAGTATCTATGAGTATGAGTTCATAAAAGGTTTGGGTTTTTTGAATATCTTCTGCCATCCATTGGCAAGTGGGCATGAATATTTTGGATACAAAATTCTTTAATTGAGGAATGTCTGGTTCAGTTGGGAATTGGGTTAATAAGATATATTCTAGATCTGGTTTATTGAAATAAGATTGGCTGGGATTCTTGGAATCTGGAGTGGAAGGAGGAGTGGTAGTTTGAGTAGTAGGTTTGTTGGGTGTAAGAACTGTATAATTGGGTGATAGGATGGGAGTATGAATTAGTCTTGAATATGGTGTTTGTGCTATTGTTGAATAGGTAAGGGGTGGAAAATCTGAAGTAGGTGTTCTTGGTGCTAATGGTCTTGGAATTTCATAATCTTTGGGCGATTTTGAATTCAAAGAACTTGCAGGACTTGATTGTTTACTCATGTTTCCCTGTAAGGAACTCACGAGTCAAAAAATCTGGAAGACAATTATCTTTTCCTTTAATGTACTCAATATCAAAATCAAATACTGATAAAATAGCTTGCCATCTTGCAAAAATTTGTTTTGCAACTAAATTTTTTACATCTTTCTGTAAAATCTCTTTTGCTGATTTACAATCAATCTTTAATAAAAACTTTTTATTATATAAATCATCTTGGAATTTTGAAATACATAAAAAAATTGATAAAACCTCTTTTTTAACTGTTGAATAATTAGTCTGTGCTCCAGACCATAATCCTGAATGGTATCTAATTATTGATTCTTTTCCTAAATATAATTGTTTTAATATCCCCCCATATCCTAGTTCTGATGCATCTGTTTCTATGATCATAAATGCTGATGGATGTGGAATTCCTAAACATGGTAATGCTTTTGCCTTTTCTTTTACTTCTTGAATTATTTTGGTATGGTTTTCTGTCCATACTGGTGGATTAAGTTTCAACCTTTCATATAAGGGTTTACAAATTATCCTTAATTTAGGAAAGAAATCTGCAATATAATTTAGACAACCTAGAAATCTTTGTAACTGGTTTTTATCTTTTATTTCATCTGGGAATTTGTCAGCAAATTCAATTGCTCTTTGAATTGATTTTATTTTCCCTAGATGTATATCATGTCCTAAAAATCTTATTTTTGTTTGAAATAATTTCATTTTTGGTTCTGATATTACTAATCCATTCTTTTTAATAATATTTAGTAATATATTTAAATGTTTAAAATGGCTATCTATTGAATTTGAATATACTAATATATCATCAATGTATACTATTACGAATGTTGAATATGGATTAAATATATCATTCATAATTTTTTGAAATTCCGAGGGTGCATTTTTTAATCCAAATGGCATCACATTCCATTCATATTGACCAAATGTAACTACAAATGCTGTTTTATACTTATCTTTTTCATCTATTTGAATTTGCCAATAACCTGATTTTAAATCAAATTTAGAAAAAAGTTTTGCATTATATAATCTATTTAATAAGTCCCTTTTATTTGGAATATGATATCTTATCCATTTCAAAACTTTGTTTAATGGTTTGTAGTTTATAACTAATCTAGGTACTCCTCTTTCTTTTTCAGCCTGCTTATTAACATAAAATGCAGAACAACTCCATGGAGACTTACTTTCTCTTATTAATTTTTTATCCAGATGACTTTGAATTTCCTTTTTACATAATTCTACTAATTCTGCATTCATTTGTATAGGTCTAGCTTTTGTTGGAATATTAACTCTTTTTCATAAGGCAAAGAAACAATGTGCATTTTACGATTCCAAAAATCATTAGGGTGGCTCGAGCATACCTGAATTTTAAATTCTTGTTCTAATTTTGAAATCTTCTGTTGTATTATTTTACCTTTTATATGTTCTTCTATCTTTGAATATTCTAATTCTTCTTTTAAGAATGAGAGGTCTTTTTGTTTTGTATTTAATAAATATATTTTTTTATATATTGAATTAGTCTGTAATAAGTTTAATTCTATTTGACTAGGTGGATCAATAAATGGGAATAATAATTTTTTACCTAATATTTTAGTACTAATTCCTTCTTTAGTCTTTTTGAAAGGGGTTATTTGGTATAAAAATGGATTTCCTAATACAGCATCATATGATATGTTTTCTAGTATTAAAAATGAATGTTTGATGCAATAATCATTATTACATATAAAACCATTAGGTAACTTTTTATTGACTGTCATTGGAGTACCATTTGCTGCTGATAATTTCTCTTTAGTTTTTACCAAATATTTACTTGGAATAATCCCTGCTCTAATACAGGAATTGTCAGCTCCACTATCTAGTAAAGCTATTACTGTGGTGCTAAAATCTTCTACACCTATAGTAACTAATAAATACCATTTTTCCATATTTATTTTATTAATAACATTGAAAAATTGACTATCTGGATGGAGTATCTTTAGCTATTTGAATAATATTTGAGCTAGTGCTAGGTGTATCTTCTAATTTTGTATTAAATTTTAATTCTAATTCTAATTCTTTTTCTTTTAACATATCTAACTCTTTTTTAATTATGCTAACTTCTGATTTTAGTTTATTAATTTCTATTCTTAAATCATCTGATTTTATTGGATTTTGTTTTTCTTTTTCTGAATATTTTTTAATTATTTTGCTTAAACTAAAAGCTTCTTCTATTCTAGGTCTATCTTCTTCTTCTACTAATTCTTTAAGTTTTTTTATGTATTCATCTTTATTATCATAATCACCTAATTTATCAATGATCTCTAATAATGCTTTTTTACTATTTCTTGTGTTATTTAACATATTAATTGTTGGAATTTTACATTGACAAATTTCTGAATTATCTGAATTTTCTGAAGATGAATCATAATCTGTCTGTTCATTTTCTGAGTTTTCTATTAATAGAGATAATAATTTATTTTTTAATTCCTTATCTTCTGCAAATATTGAATTAATCTTTTTTTCTGTTTTACAATAAGAAGCTGTATGACCAAATTTTTTACACTTATAACATTGAATATTTTTATATTTATTCTGATTTTTATAAGGTCTTTTATAATTATTTTTGTTAAAATTTTTATTATTGTCTTTACTATAATACCTATTTCTTTTATAACTTTTATTTTTCTTATATATTCTTTTATATTCGGATGATGGTGGTTTGATACCCATTATTCCAAATTGTTGACAAAAAGTACCCATTTCTTTTCTTTCTGATCCATATTTATGTTGAATTTTTAAATCCTGGCATAGAGTTAATGCTTCTTTCTTAATAAATGCAAATATTTGACCAAACGTTATAGCATTATAGTCTATTTTTTCAGTTCCTAATGTCTTTTGTAAGTTGGTAATTATTCTTTGTGAAAATAAATTTGGCAATCCTGTAATAAATTTTTCTTTCCAAAATGATGAGTTTGAATCTGTTTTTCTCATGACTTGGGTTAAAAATATATCTTTGTACCATTTAAAATCTGTTAACGATGGACACCTTAAATTTGTTAAGCATTTTTTTGAGCTGGTTAATTCTTCTTCTGGATTTCCTATAAAATACATTGATATGACATAAATTAGATATGTTGATCCATCTGGAACCATTACATATACTGTATCATTACCTTCACCTTGGACTTCTTCAGTTTCATGATTCATTATTGTTTGTTTATCTTCTAAAGTGAGGTGATTATCCCACCATCCTTTTAATTGCCCAGTAAATCCTGTAACTAATAACATTACAATACTTGGTTCAGTTACATTAACTTTAGTTTTGTATGCCATTCTGGCCATACCCATTTCTTGAAGTATGTTTAATATTTGATATTCTGATTTTCCATCTATATTCCATTGATATAAAGATGCTCCATCATAACTGTTTAAAGCATTATTTGCTTCTTCATATTGAATGTCTGGTGGAGTAGGCCTAGGATAATAATTTTTTGTTCTATCATTTTTCCAATTTTTTTAAAATCTTTGAAACCTATTACTTCTTATTCTATTAATTTGTAACTCTGGTTCATCTAGATTTTGTTTCGGATAATCTTCAAATTGTTGTTCTATTAAATCTATTTGTTCTCCTATTTCTTCTTCTTCTGACTCCGAAGAAGAACTTGAATTACTAGAATATTGTGGATTCATTTGGGATATTACTCCTATGTTATGTGATGTACTTGCTATATCCTTTTGTACTAATGAAATTGAATTTTCCATTTTTTTCGGAAATGAGGAGACTTGAAAATGAGGTTTTGAAATTTCATTAGGGAACTTACTTTGTTTATTATCTAACTTAGTGGATACAAGATCTAATTGATTTGCTATAGTATGTAATATTTGATTTGAGTAATTATTTTGTTGATAGATCTTTTTAATATCTTCCGAATTTACTGGTTCTGGATCTTCTTTTCCTATTTTAAAAGGAGATGCTGCAACTGAATTATTATCTATTGTAAGTTCAATATTTTTTAATGGAGGATGAATTGAACTTATTATTGTGTTATTTGGTAATTTCCATTTTTTATATAAATTAGTTTGGACATTAATTAATGAGATTTCTTCTAAATATTGTGAGTTTATTACCTTTTCTTTTTTAAAGTAATATTCTAGCCATATAAAAAAATTTCATTTTCTTTAATTTTTTAGTAATTAATTCCTTGTAAAATTCTTGTTTTATCTTTTCTCTAATCTGACTATCTAATTTTTCAAATTCTATCCTAAAAGTATAATTTTCTAAACTGTAATAATCTTTATTTAATGATTCTTTGTCTATTAAAAATTCTTCTTTGTTTTCCATTAGTTTAATTCAGAAATCCTCATTTGACTATAAGTAGGAGATCCTATTGACGAATTAGAATCTGGAATGACTTCTGGTAATGGAGTTGAGTATCTAATCCTAGAATCTTGAAAATCTGATGTTGAACTTCTAGGTAATTGATAATTATTATTTATTGAGTATCTAGAAGTTTGATCAAAAGAATGCCTACTAGTTTCTGTATGTCTACTAGACATAGACCTGTTACTAAATTTAATTAATACTTTTCCATCCTTTTGTTCTTCAATTGATGTGGGTTCTGTTATTTTTACATTTCTCTGTATTCTTACTGGTCTTTCAATTATTACCTCTTCAGGAATAGTTATTTCATTCCATTTAACAGTTTTGCAGGTTGTATTTTAGTGTTATCTGAATTTGTAGTAACATATACAGATTCTTCCTTATCTGTAGGATGTAGCTTTAATGCTGTAGGAATCATAAATTTCATAAGTTTAAAATAAATTCTATAAATTAGTACAAAATGTTCAGTATCCGATGCTATCTTATTTTGTTTTATTTGAACATCTAATTTTAGAGAATCCATAAGGTTTGGATCTGTTAAACTAACAGAATAATCTGGAATACAATCAAATCTTATAGTTCCACTACAAATATTGGTCTGAATCATTGCTAATAATGAATCTTTATATTCAATTAACCTATCATCTCTTAATGCCATAAATATTGGAGTATCAATTCCTTTTTTCATTAATGGGTGTAATGCTATTTGAATTAATCCAAAATGTAAAAATCTGTAGTTTTGATTTTTGTAATGATTTATAGCTTGTTGTGACAATAATTTTATTGTTTGAAATTCATCATTCATTGGAAGTACTTCTTCATGGATTTTAATTCATAGGCTTTCTTAAATTCCAATATTCCATGATGATATATTGAATTAACTGTTCGGCCAGGTAATACAGGTATTACCTGTATATGTTTAATTAATGACTATTTTAATACAGGTATTGCGATTTACCCCCGTGGGAACATGCTCTTAGTGATGGGGGGTGACCCGGTCGTTATCCCCACCCTGTCCGGTAAGTCGGAGAATCAACGGATTACGGCGATGCAGTTCGAGAGAGGACTGGTCCGAAAGGAGGAAAGCTTCTTAGCCATGCTGTGTTGGGAGGAGCTTGAAGGGAAATCTGGCCCTATCGTCCCGGTGGTGAAAAGATTGTTGATGGAATTCCAGGACGTGATGCCTGAGGAGCTCCCCAAGAGGCTACCACCTCGACGGGATGTGGACCATGAGATCGAGTTAATTCCGGGTTCGAGGCCGCCGGCTCGAGCCCCCTACCGGATGTCCCAGCCTGAGCTCGCGGAGCTTAGGAAGCAGCTGACTGAGATGTTGGAGGGTGGGATTGTGGTGCCGGCCAAATCCCCCTATGGAGCACCTGTGCTGTTCCAGAAGAAGAGTGATGGGTCCTTGCGCTTCTGTGTAGATTACAGGGCGCTCAACAAGATCACTGTCAAGAACCGATACCCGATACCATTGATTGCGGATTGTTTCGACCAGCTGTGTCATGCCCAATTCTACACCAAGATAGACTTGCGCTCCGGCTACTGGCAAGTGCGGGTAAAGGATGGGGATGAGTACAAGACAACCTGTGTGACGCGGTACGGGGCGTTTGAGTTCAAAGTGATGCCGTTCGGCCTCACGAACGCCCCTGCCACGTTTTGCACCCTGATGAACCAGGTCTTGCGGGACTTCCTGGACGAATTTGTGGTGGTCTACTTGGACGATATTGTTATCTATAGCAATACGTTCGAGGAGCATTTGGGGCATTTGAGACGGGTACTAGCTAGGTTGCAGGAGAACCAGTTGTATGCCAAGCCCTCAAAGTGCTTGTTTGCGCAGAAGAGAATTGATTTCTTGGGTCATATTATCGATCCGGGCAAGATAAGGATGGACCCGAAGAAAACGGAGGCAATTACCAAGTGGAAGCCTCCCGGTGGAGTGTCTGAACTGAGATCCTTTTTGGGGTTGGCTAACTACTATCGTCGGTTCGTAAAGGACTACTCGAAGATAGCCGTGCCCCTGACTGAGTTGTTAAAGAAGGGAAAGGCGTGGGAGTGGTCAGACTGCTGCCAGAAGGCCTTTGAAGCTTTGAAGAGGATCCTGTCCACTGACCCGGTCTTGGTGCTACCTAATGTATCCAAACCATTTGAAGTGCATACGGATGCCTCAGACTTTGCGCTCGGTGGAGTGCTAATGCAAGATGGCCACCCGGTGGCCTACGAGAGCAGAAAATTGCATGGAGCTGAAACCCGATATTCGGCCCACGAGAAAGAGTTGTTAGCCGTAGTGCACTGCCTACGTGTTTGGAGGCACTACTTGTTGGGAGCGTCGTTCGTGGTGAAAACGGACAACACGGCAGTGAGCCGTTTTCTAACGCAACCCAAGCTGAACAGCCGACAAGCAAGATGGCAAGAAATGCTTGCGGAGTTCGATTTCCAGCTGGAGTATCGAACGGGAAGGACCAATCATGTCGCTGATGCCTTGAGTCGTCAAGACCAAGTAGCTAACATGTTCCAAATGACGGCGAGGCAAGCGAGCGAGGTGTCGACGGGAATTAAGGAGAAAATTCGGGAGCACCTAGAAACCGACAAGGCAGCGGTACAACTGATGAACTTGGCCCTGGAGGGCAAGGCTAAGCAGTTTTGGATGGAAGATGGTATTTTGTATACAAAGAAGAACCGTGCCTATGTCCCCAACGGTGGGGGACTAAGGACGGAGATCATTAAAGAGTGTCATGATACCGTATGGGCCGGACACCCCGGAATGGAGAGGACCTTGGCGTTAATTCGTAGGGGGTACTATTGGCCATCAATGGAGCACGATGTGGAGCACTTCGTGCGGACTTGTCTAATCTGCCAACAAGACAAGCCCGACCATCAGAAGAAAGCGGGATAGTTGGAACCTCTCCCAATCCCCACACGACCATGGGAGAGTGTCTCCATGGATTATATCACAGGGTTGCCAAAAGTGGGGGATCTTGCAACAATCCTTGTGATAGTGGACCGGTTCTCAAAATATGCTACGTTCATACCATGTCCCCAGTACATCTCGGCCGAGGAGACTGCTCAGCTCTTCTTCAAACACATTGTTAAGTACTGGTCAGTGATCGTGACTCCCGTTTCACGGGCCACTTCTGGACGGAACTCTTCAAGATTCTAGGGTCCAGGTTGAACATGGGTAGCACGGCTCACCCAGAATCGGACGGACAAACTGAGCGCTTCAACGGAATGCTGGAAGAGTACTTACGACACTTTGTGACCGTCAAGCAAATGGAATGGGTGAAATTGATGGATGTAGCCCAGTTGTGCTTCAATTCTCAAAAGAGCTCTTCCACTAACAAAAGCCCTTTTGAAGTTGTCACCGGGCAGCAACCCTTACTACCCCATACCGTTGATCTTACAGTCCCGTCCAAGGCACCAAGGGCCAAGAACTTCTCTTTGGAATGGAAACAGAACGTGGACATTGCCAAGAGTGCGCTTGAAAAGGCAGTCGCCCGCATGAAGAAGCACGCAGATGAACATCGGCGTTTTGCAGAATTTGCAGTGGGAGACCGCGTGCTCGTTAAGTTGCCCAACCAGCACGACAGCAAGGCGGTTCGTAACTGGGACCCTCGTCTCACAAGGAAGTATATTGGTCCGGTTACAATCGTTAAGAGGGTGGGAAAGGTCGCCTACAAAGTGGACGCTCCTGCCTGGTGGAAGACGCATCCGGTACTCCATGTGAGCCTCATGAATCCGTATCATGAAGATGGAGAGAACCCGGACAGGAATGTGCCCCGTCGAGCCGAATTCAACATCCTAGCTCGAGGGAAGAAAGTCGCCGAAGGCATCCTCCAATCTAGAGATGTCTACTGCGCTCACCAGAAACAACGGGAGTACCTGGTGAAATGGAGAGGCTGTCCCAATGAAGAAAACACGTGGGAGCTTGAGAAAAACCTCCGAGCGTTTCAACCGCTCTTAGATGCTTTTCAAGTTTCTACGGCGCCGAGGACGGCGCCAAATTAAGTGGGGGAGTATGTTACGGGGTGGCCCTTTAAACCGCGGTTTACCGCAAGCCACTCCGTAACCCAACGGGCCCGGTGCCCGAGTCCCGTGCCCGTTGTCCCTCCAAGACCGGTCTTCGGTCCCTTTTGCCTGATCGGCGTCCCTGGCCCTACGCTCGTGCCTAGCCAGGACGCCAAAGTCACGTGCCAGTAGCACGTCCGGCGCCCGTGTCCCGTGCGTGTTGCACCTAAGGCCCGTGTCCAGCGCCCGTGCCTATCGTGTCCGGCGCCCGTGCCCCGTGCGCGTGTCTTACCGCTCGTGTCCAGCGCCCGTGCCTATAATATTGTTTAATATTATATAATATGTTTCCAAGCTTATCGACTTGCACGAATGCGAATACATACTTGTATGTGTTCATATATATGTGTTACTTCCAAATGTCCTTTGGGGTTTCAAAATTAGATCTTCTTGCACTAAGTTTTTGCAATTTTGTGCAAAGTATCAAGTATGTGCAATTTTAGTGCAAAGTGTCAAGTCTGTGCAATTTTTGTGCAAAGTGTCAACTTTGTGCAATTAGTTAGTTCTTGTCAAGTTTGTTGCTGGTTTTAAAATTTTACGTAGCATCAATGTATTTTCAGGATGCCAATATTGCTCAGGTGGACAATGGGGTGGAGTACTCAGGAATGAACAGCCTCGGATAGGACTGACCTGGGACCTGTTCTCCGATGCTTGCAAAACAAACACACACACTAGTTTTGATGGCGAATGGATCAGAGGAGGAGACATTCGCTAGTTTTGACCCCTTTACCTGCTGAGCAAGAACATCCTGGGACTCTTTACGCTTCTCACGATCCTGGCGCTTATCTTCCACCCTGCGAATGGGAGAGGAAGTAACAGGGATATCACTCGCCGGTGTGCTGGGAGTAACAGCAGTAGTGGGCGTCTACTTCCCAGAACTCCCACTAGTGGAGCTTGCAGCCCAAACTTGTAAGTGGACCGGGCACCAGGTATGTTCCTTGCATTCTTCATGTCTATAAAAAAAGTAAAGCATCAGGATACGATATCACAAATGCAAAAGCAAGGGAAAACAAAAGTATTCATACAATAAAGCAACACAAAACCCCTAGGGTAGATATAAACAACTTTCATGAAATACAATATCACACAGCACATAAACACCTTTATCAGAAGGAGGAACTCTCATCTTACGGGTTAATTTCTTCTTAGCACAGTAGGGCGTGGGGCGAAATCTCTGGATCAACCTTAATGGTGAACTTCATTAGTTCGACGCAACAAGCATCACTCAAACTTATACGTCCAGAGGGAGACACATACCTCCCAATCCCTAACTTCCTATTCCAAACAGGAATCTCCTTATCCTTAGCATTTATATGTTTAACATAATAAAACCCCTCCCAATAAGTCTTAAAATTATTGGGATACTCAGGGACGAATGCCATTTCAGGGAAATAGGCGATCAGAGTATATCGCCCCTTCCCAAGTCTTGTAGCGTTCAAATAGTACATAGAGTTAACTAACTTGAAGTCAAACGCCACCTGGGCCTGCTCGCAAACAGAGTGAAGCGAGTATAGGATCATCACGCTCTTGGGAGCCACCTGACATAGAGCAATATTATAACCCTAAGGACCTCTATCAGCCAATCTGGGAGTGGTAGAGAAAAACTACACTTGAAATACTCCCTATAAACAGAGAAGTAACCATTCGGGGGCTCATCGACTGTTTCCCCATGCCGAGGAAGATAGACAAAATCAAAAAGACCAACTTGAAACAACACAGAAATATGATTTCAAAGGAAAATAAACTCCATAGAAGAGGAACAGAAATTTACTTGGTATAAGGAAAAGAGCAGTTTTATTCAGAACTTCGGAAGGAATCTGAAAAATCTGAGAGAGAAGAGAAGTACTATTAATGGCTACCTTAGTTATAGTGGCTATATTCACAGAATATTTAATTGCCAAAAAGCAGTCCAGCCATCAAATTGAATGACATAAAGCAAAAAGTTATGATGAACGCGGATACCAAATCAGTACTTATGGTAATTATGCTAACCAACCAGAGGAAAAAGGGGATAGGATTAGCGGAACGGCACTCTATCGAACGTGTGAGGATAGCACTAGTAGTTAAAACAAGATTTCAAAATTCAAAATCTTGAAAGTACGATAAGAAAGGCAAAGTCTACTCTTTTTCTCATAGTCAACATCGGTGAACAACCAGACGAGAACTATTCGATCACCCTACTCGTCACAGCATATATGTGATTACCACATATACAGTCGATCACCACATCTTCTCCTGACATGAGTTACGATCAACCTACGTTCGCCTTGATTCCAAGAACCAATGTTCGCCTATACTGACTGGGGAGGCTTATGGTATATACTGGGCCATGAAGCCCAATCAACCTAACTACCAAGACACTGAGGTATATCGAAGCCCACGAAGACTAGTCCAATAGTAGACATAGTCAAATGCATGATGGAGAGATGGAGAGACCACGATCAAGAGCAACCGCCCGAAATAGGTGGGATCGTAGCCTCTGCCATAGTTCTATAAATAGTAGAGAAAACATGAGAAGAAGGTAAGCATTCTAAGAACTAGATTATTGTATCTGAAATACCAAAGGCTAACTTAAGCATCGGAGAATCTTCCCCGGATCGATTCCGGGGCTTTACAGGTTAGGTTTGGCCATCAGACGGAGGTCATCGGAGGACTCAGAGGGACTCTGCAACATCAATTAATATTTTCAAAATTGAAATTTTCATATTTTTTAAATTGTAAACTAGTCATTGAAATTAACTTTTTTTAATGATTAAACAATACACTTACTATGAAATGTTACAATTGAGTTTTAACCACACTTTTTATTTTTTCTAAAGATGTATGTGATAGAAGTAAATTATTAATGTGATCAATTTTTCAATAATAAAATTTTACAAGTTAAAAAGTGTGGTAACACGTTTATTACCACATTATTATGTTTATTGGAATTTAATTATATTGTGTTAATTGAGTTTTAACCGTCTTACATAAATTATTGTTATTATAGTATTAATTCCACACACAATTATACGGTGTTAGGATTTGTTTTTTTACAAATTGTCTCAATGTAATTTTATATTAACACAAATTTTATATTGTTCTTATACCTATTTATTACCACACTGAATTTCAAAACTCAATTCCAGTAATATATATAATGTGATAATATCTTCTTATTATAACATGACCTTAAAATGTTTTAAAAAATATGTTGGCAAAGATTTTTTTTTTTTTTAGTGTTCGTAGTGTTAGGGCAAATAATGTGCAAAGCCATCTTGCTTTTCACGTGCAATATTATTACTTCTATGACAAAAGTCTCTGATTTTTTAAAATCCTATAAAAGCCCACCGTAAATAATATTTTTAGAATTAAAAACATTTAATTTAATAATGTTTGGTGTGTGTGGATTTGTCGTGTGATAGGATGGATTTTCAATTTTAAGACTTGGGGATTTTTAGGTGTAAAATCGTGTGTTTTCTGTGCAATGTGCATAAATATGTTTTCTGTGCAGCGTGCATAAATATGTTTTCTGTGCGAAATTGTGCACTTGAGAAAATTAATATGTGTTTTCCTGGTTCTTGAAACAATTTTTTTGACGATCGATTCTTGATTTGATTCATTTCCAATCACTAATTAGGTGTAAAATCGTGCGTTTTCTGCGCACAAATATATTTTCCTTGTTCTTGAAACCAATTTTTGAAACCACGAATACGTTTTTTGTGCACTGTGCACAAATTTGATTCATTTCCAATCACTAATTATGTCTAAAATTTGTTTCTAGTTCGATTCATGAGGAGGGGAGGTTCTGTGAAGCCTTCCACTCCAAGAGTGATGGCTGGAGGGACTGTGAATCCTGTGGAAGGTAAAAAAAATCGATTTTGCTGTTGCTTTTCTAATCTGATCAATTTTAATTAGGGTTTTGAAATCGATCGATATCTTTTTGGGATAATCTTCATTGCTTGTGGATCCATTGCATCATTGCTTACACACCAGCTGTTAGATCTCGGCGGAGTTATGTGTATCGATTGCACCAGAATAAACCATATGCAGGTGAGTAATGACTATTTTAGGTTATATATATATATATATATATATATATATATATATATATATATATATATGTTTCCAAGCTTATCGACTTGCACGAATGCGAATACATACTTGTATGTGTTCATATATATGTGTTACTTCCAAATGTCCTTTGGGGTTTCAAAATTAGATCTTCTTGCACTAAGTTTTTGCAATTTTGTGCAAAGTATCAAGTATGTGCAATTTTAGTGCAAAGTGTCAAGTCTGCAATTTTTGTGCAAAGTGTCAACTTTGTGCAATTAGTTAGTTCTTGTCAAGTTTGTTGCTGGTTTTAAAATTTTACGTTGCATCAATGTATTTTCAGGATGCCAATATTGCTCAGGTGGACAATGGGGTGGAGTACTCAGGAATGAACAGCCTCGGATAGGACTGACCTGGGACCTGTTCTCCAATGCTTGCAAAACAAACACACTCCCCCCCTCCCCCCTCCTCCTCCCCCGGCGCTACTCCGAGTGTGGTAGATCCGGTGTGATGATGAGATTTCGTGTATTGATAAACTTTGTATTTAAGAGTTAGAGAACTTACCTAGAATGGCTGATTATGGCCTCACCACCTCTGGTCACGTGAGCAGGCAGCTTCCTGGAAGATAACTTAAATCCAAGTCATCTCCTTATTTATCTATCATCAACTTTCATATGGATGCTCAGCCAAAAGTAGGATTCACGGTATTTAATGGATGAATTTCTGCAGGAAAATGCTCAATCAGACAAGGAGTGTGCAGAAATCAAGAAGGTTCAAGTTACTCATTTACTTATTTTAACCTATAATGTGTTTTTTTTTTTTTGATAATCAGGATATATTAAAACAAAGAAACAGAGTTAGACAACAAACTTGTTGGCTTTACATGTTCTGAATGTATAACGTTGAATGTATAATCAGGATATATAACGTTGATTACCTACATACCTCAACCTTTAACCCTCCACGCTCCCTGGTGGATCATAGCTTTAATCGTTTCCTCTGGTTTATTGCAACAACTGAGTTTCCTTGTGCACGATCCTGCCCCAGCCGAACTGTCTTCCACCGAGGTATCGTTGGCTGTCCGAGCAGGCTCTCTGGATGCTGAGCAGCGTGTGTTGTTTTGAGTCGAGGGTGAGATCCCCTAATGTCGGGTCCCACTGGACGTGCCTACTGATGCAGGGCAAATTCGCACTAGTAAATCGGGGCCTCGGACGGTTGATGTATCCGAGGGCTTCTGGATGAATTAATTGCTAATGAAGTTTGCAAGCTGCTAGCTAATTACTCCTGCCTATCCGAGCTCCACAGCCTCGGATGGAAACCCCCCCCCCCCCCCGAGGGTGGTAGCTCCGGTGTGATGATGAGATTTCATTTATTGAAAAGATAAACCTTGTATTCAAAAGTTAGAGAACTTACCTGGAATGGCTGATTGTGACCTCTATTTATAGGCGCTTTGAACCTTGTCATGTGCCTTCTCATCACACGTCATCTTCTTGTACCTCGCTGTGGTCCTGGTCACGTGACTGTACCAGCCGGTGAGCTCGGCAGTCCCAACAATAATGTCACAATTTGATGGTTTTGTATACATAGCAGACAAATTCCCAACTGAATCATGTCTCAATTGGTCTCGCATGTTTAACATGTAAAAGATCAATCTTAAAATTGAGAAAATTAGACATAAAATTGAGAAGATCAACAGCATACATTAAATGATCATGTTTGATATGTTAAAGGTCGGTATGAAAAGTGAGAAGATCAACACTTGTTAATAGTATGAATTGAGAATATACTCAATAGAAGACTTTTTCTATGTAGTATATATTTGGGGCCAAAACTTTTGTAACTTTCATAGTTTCATAATTGGGCCTCACCAGAAACCCAATTTACTGTATTTCAGATAGCATGCCTGTCAGGATCTGAATAATATTGAATAGAGAATCTGGGAAATTACAATAATTAAATTACAATCTAAGCTACAGCTAAATATCTTGATCCTTCTCCACTGAAGCGATGCCCCCTTCTGGGTACAATTCCACTACTTGAATAATGCCAAACCAGTACGATGCTCACGTGCTGGGTCACAGCTGTCCAACGGCAAAAGACCAGTGTTGACTTCTGGTGGATTTTACTAGAGTGCCCCTGGTCAATAATATCATCTTGACAATCCCTTCCTCTAAAAATCAGTCTTGTCCCCAAGACTAAACCACGACCCCTTTTTACCTCTAACTTTACCTCCTCAACACTGCATAATAATAGTAAAATAAGCTTCACAACACTGCATAAACGAACAAGGAACTCATCCTTTGAGCTGAGGGAACAGATTCTTGATGACCTCTGCATCCTCCCAAGATGCCTCTTCTTCAGGTAGATTTTTCCACAAAATCAACCACTGCACTAGTTGATCAGCACCATTCTTGTACAGCCTCCTTTGCAGTGTCTTAGAAGGCTCAAGGGTCACAACTTCTTCATCCATCAATGGAGGTGGTGGAACACCTTGAGTTGGAGGAGTGCCTACAAACTTTTTAAGAAGAGACACATGAAAGACTGGATGCACTCTGCTTGTAGGAGGTAGTTTGAGCTTGTAAGCAACCATTCCTATTTTCTGCTCAATCAAGAAAGGGCCACAATACTTAGCAGAGAGTTTGCCTTGAAGTGTACCATGAAGAGAAGCTTGTCTATATCTCTGCACTCTCAAATATACCCAGTCCCCCACAGTGAATGCTCTCTCTGTCCTCTTCTGATCAGCAAAATACTTCATTCTTGCCTGTGCTTGCTTGTAATGGAACTGCAATTTCTGTTGTATCACTTCCCTGTTTTGTAATGTATCAGTAACAGCTGGAACAAGTGAATCAGTGAAAATTCCCAATGGTAAGTGAAGAGGTTTCACCCCATATAGAGCCTCATGGGGAGACATGTTAATACTAACATGGTGGCACGTATTATACCACCTCTCCGCCATACCCAACCACGTCCTCCAACTGCCAGGAAACTCCCCACAGAAGCATCTGAGATAGTTTTCTAGAACTTGGTTCACTCTCTCTGTTTGTCCGTCGGTTTGTGGATGATAGGCTGTACTGAATTTCAACTGTATTCCTAATTTGGTAAACAATTCTTTCCAGAAGCAACTAGTGAACACCTTGTCCCTGTCACTAACAATGGATTCCGGGATGCCATGCAATTTGAATACTTCATCCATAAAAATCTCAGCTACCTGCCTGGCTGTGAAAGGATGAGTTAAAGCTAAAAAATGGCTGTACTTGGTATATCTGTCCACTACCACCAGGACTGTGTCAAAACCCTTGGATAGTGGTAATTTTTCCACAAAATCCATGGAAATCTGACTCCAGGGCTAGGAAGGTATGGGTAACGGCTGCAAGAGACCTGGATATTTGCACTGCTCCCCTTTGTTCCTCTGACAAACATCACAAGTCTTGATAAAAGTTATAATTTCCTCTCTAATGCCCGGCCACACAAAGTTAGCCAAAGCTCTCTTGATGGTAGCATTTTGACCTGAGTGACCCCCAATGGGCGAAGAGTGTAGGGCAGACAATATATCCTGCCTGACTCCCTGTTCCTTCCCTACATAGATTCTATGATCCTTTCTCAAGATCCCGTTACTAAAGGTCAGCTTATCATCCTTGTTTAGGTTTAATAAGGCATTGGCTATCAAATCTTGAGCCTCACTATCCCCCACATAGCTTTGTTCCAGTTGTTGTAGCCAAGTAGGTATCACAGAGGAGGCAACAAAATCTTTCTTGTAGCAGATTACCTCTTCATGTAAGACTTGGGCAGTTTCAGTGATCTCAGGAATTAAGATGATGTCTTCCCCTTCTGTCTCTTCATCCCATTTCACCATTGCCTGCTCATCTATTTCCCCATCTTCTGTTGTGACATCTTGACCCTCCAAGGAGCCTGACTGCCCTCTTTCTGACTCCATCATTGGTTTTCTAGATAAGGCATCAGCCACAATATTAGACTTGCCAGTCTTATATTGTATCTCGAAAGTTAATCCCAACAGCTTTGTCATCCATTTATGTTGTATAGCACTGCGCAACTTCTGTTCCAACAGATACTTTAGGCTCTGGTGGTCAGTCTTGATTATGAATTTACTTCCCACTAAGTAATGCCTCCACTTGTCCACTGCCATGACCAAAGCTAACAATTCCTTCTCATAAGTGGATAACCCTCTATTCCTCTGACAAAAGGCTTTACTGAGAAAAGCAAGGGGTCTGCCCTCTTGAAGCAGAACAGCTCCCATCCCATTATCACATGCATCAGTCTCTACTACAAAAGGTTTTTGAAAGTCTGGCATTTTGAGGACTGGAGCAGTTGTGATGACTGTTTTCAGTTTTTCAAAAGCTAGAGTAGTTGCCTCAGACCACTCAAAAGCATCCTTCTTTAAAAGGTCATGCAAGGGTCTACAGATCACCCCAAAGCCAGCTATAAATCTTCTATAATAACCAGCTAACCCCAGAAATCCTCTCAATTCTTTGATCGTTCTAGGCTGTGGCCAACTCAGTATACTTGACACCTTTTGACTATCCATTCCCACCCCTTGTGGTGAAATTATATGCCCCAGATATTCTACTCTTTGCTGAGCAAAAACACACTTAGATCCCTTAGCAAATAACTGGTTAACTCTCATCACAGTTAGTACCTTTCTTAAGTGTTCAATGTGTTCTTCCAAGTTCTTACTGTATATGAGAATATCATCAAAAAACACCAAAACAAATTTTCTCAAGTATGCTTGAAACACCTTGTTCATTAAAGCTTGAAAGGTGGCCGGTGCATTAGTTAATCCAAAAGGCATAACCAGAAATTCAAAATGGCCACTGTGCGTTTGAAAAGCAGTTTTAGCTACATCTTCCTTACATACTCTGATTTGATGATATCCAGATCTTAAATCAAGTTTGCTAAAGACAGTAGCTCCATTTAATTCATCCAAAAGCTCATCTATGACAGGTATAGGAAATCTATCCTTGACAGTCAAATCATTCAACTTTCTATAGTCTATGCACATTCTCCATGTGTTATCTTTCTTCCTAACAAGTAAAACAGGGGATGAAAAAGGACTTACACTTTCCTGGATTACTTGATTTTTCACCATCTCTTGAACCTGTCTCTTGAACCTGTCTCTCAATCCCCTCTTTGTGGGCATGAGGGTACCTATAAGGTTTCAGTTTGAAAGGCTCAGCCCCAGGTTTCAATATAATCTGATGATCAATCACTCTTTCTGGAGGTAAGGTACTAGGGATTTGGAAAATATCAGAGAATTCAGTCAGGACAGTTTGCAAACCTGCAGGTAAATTGGACATGTCAAAGTCTGGTATCTCCATCCCTTGTGTTCTGTACATGGCCAGCTTGGTGTAGTCATAGTGAGTATTGTTGTCCTCATGTCTCCCCCATCCCATGGAACTTTTCTCCAACTGCTCCTGGCACATCTTCCTCTTCCTCATATTAGACAGCTCTTTTGCTTCCCAATCCCTGAGTAACTGAAGGCTAGCATTGTTTCCATTGCCCTGTAATATAAAATGTTCCCCTTCATAACTGATTGCCACATCCTCATTTCTAAAATCAAAAGCAATGGGGCTGAACACTCTCATCCAGTCAGCCCCTATAATCATATCAAGTCCCCCCAGAGGTAGCACTCTCATGTCAAAGTGAAATTTATGATCCTGAACTTTCCATTCTACACCAGGTACACATGTTTTTCCTCCCATCTTACTTCCATCTGCAATCGTGACCTGGAAAGGTCTAGTAGCCACTCTCTTCAAGTTCAACTTCTGCACCACTATTGGGTCAATAAAGGTATAAGTACTACCAGTATCCATCAGTATTCTCACCCTTGTATCTCCTATGTACCCCATTAACTTGATTGTGTTGGCTCTGTTGCAATTGGCTCCAATGGAGTTGAGAGTGATTTCTTCAGGTTCCATGTTCTCCAGTTGTAGCAGCTCTTCACAATTCCATTCCACAACCCATATATCTCCTTCTTCCTCCTCCCCAGAAATGTAGTTAATCTGTTTCAGCTTACAGATATGTCCCTGGTGAAACTTCTCACCACATTTAAAACACAATTTGAGTTCTCTTCTACGTTGCAGTTTGATGAGTTGTATTTATACATATATTTTATGTGATTTTATATTATTATTTCCCACTTGATGTGCACGTTTAGGTGTGTTTTGTGCAGATATTCATTGGATTATGGATAAAGGAGATCGAGAGATGATTTGCTGGATTTTGGAGCAAATGAAGCATAAATGGAGGATTTCGAGCTCATGGAGGGGAGCTAGACACTACACTCTTTTTTCCCAACGGGTTTTTAATGAGGTAGTGTGCTCCAACGGAGATAATAGACCATCATTATTTTATTATTCCGGCACTGAAGAGGCAAAGGAGCAAGAAGGAAGAAATTGAAGGGCCAAAGAATAATAAGAGTTTTTAATGCTATTGGGCTGTGATTTATTTCAGCCCAGAAAAGCTCAATTCTTTGGTTTATTTTGAAGACTCCAGAAAGAGACTGATTCGCAGAATGCAATTCCATGCGTGTGTGATATTTTATACGCATGAGAAAGATATTTATTTTCCATGTATTCATTTATTTAGGCAGAAAACAATACCTATTAGGATTCTGTTATTTTGGGAAATTGGGGACAAAGGATAAATATGGACGCAGGGGGCGGACTTATTTAGTCTTTGTCAGTTTTATTTTTTTTGGAGAGATTCATAGATTTCAGACGCACGCATAGGACGCAAAAAGAGACAAAGTTTTATTCAAGATTTCGGGTTTAATCTTTTCATCTCTATTCTGTTTATCTATAATGTTTTCTTTTAATTGTTTTGATTGTTTTTATCGTATTATGAGTAGCTAAGTATTTAATCTGGCTAGAATGATGAAACCCTAGTCGTAAGAATGCTGTGAGATCTAATTGTGCTTAAATTGATTGCTCTGGATTTTAGTTTATTCTCTGTGCCTGTTGTGATATCTGATTAATTTGAGTCTGATCAACTTAGATGAAATTAGGTTAAAGCCAATTAGTACCACCAATCCGTAATTGTTGGAAAGGGCTAATTAGTGGTAAAGCTATCGCTTAGATAGTGAGAATAAATTGGTAGACAGGTTATTACTTGCGTTCTTGGGTAATTTGTCTAAACTGGGTTCCTTCAATTCTTAATGCTGTCAAAACATTAAACTTAGAACTGGCGTTACCAACTAGGTTGTGTTTTGATTAGGGAAATAGTTAGTTTAAGCGTCTCTTGCTAGCTATCGATAAAGTAAGTAGGAACTGGGGTATGTCCGATGCATTCACGGTACCCTATAACTGGTTGGTTCATGGTGGTTAATTAAATCTTTGCATCAAGGATCAGTAATTGACTAGGGTGAATTCATTCAAAGCCGGATTTCTTTATTATCTGTTATCTATTTGTCTATTTATTTTTTCTGTTTTATTTTCGTAGTTGATAAAAACTCATTCTCAAGTTAAAAGTGTGGTGACTACACCAAAAATTAATTTAATTTGATTAATCTGTTCTCTGTGGGTTCGACCCTACTTGCTGTTATATTCTAAATATTCTTAGCAATCGTAGGAATATTTTGGTGGTAAACGACGCCCACCAAATTGGCGCCGCTGCCGGGGAGCAGTTTTAATTATTTTATTTTCTTTTTCCTATTGATCTCGGTTACGTTTTTGTGTTGTGTATGACCAGGTCCTCTTGTACTGCCATCGTTCCCTACGATTCTGAACCGGAGCGAACATTTAGGTGGTTATTAAAGTTGGCCAAACAAACACAAGTTGAAGAAGGTTCGAGCTCTTTCTCACAATCAGCTACAAAACAAGTGAAGGAAGAGCCGTCTGAAATGGCGGCAATTGGAGACTTATATGACTATGATGATAGTGATCCTCCTTCTCCGATTGTGGTGCCTGAGGGAGGAAGCAACCTTGAAATCAAGCTTAGCCTGTTGAATGTCTTACCTAAATTCTATGGGAAGGCACGGGAAGACCCAAACAATTTTCTCCATGAGTTTATACAGATATGTAGGGTGCAGAAGCGTCCTACAACCATTACGGAGGAGAATTTCAGGCTAGTTGTATTCCCCTTTGCTTTATCTGATGCAGCCAATATATGGTTCCGAACTTTAGAGCCAAATTCCATTGGCACTTGGGCTGCTTTGAGGAAGGAGTTTCTCCAGCAATTTTTCTCAGACACAAGGACAGATACTATCCGGACTCAAATCAGGTCTATTTTCCAGGAGTGTGATGAGACCATAAACGAGTACCATGCCAGGTTTAGAAAGTTAGTGGATAGTTGTCCTAACCATAAGATACCAGATGGAGAGTTGCTGAAGTGTTTTTATAATGGGTTAACTCCAGAAGATAAGAAATTGTTTGATTCTCCTGACACTCCATTTTTGAGGCGTACAGCGACCCAAGGTAAACAGCTATTGAAGAATGTTCTCGAGACTGCTAAAGGCTATGTTGATCCACCATCACGTTCAGAGAAGAGAGTTGCTGGAGCAAAGAGTATAGACTGGGAGGACAGGTTCGATGAAAAGATGGATAAGATGATGCAGAAAGTGATGTCTGTAGTAGTAGAAAAGGGTGCTAATAGTATGACACCTTGTGGGATATGCGGCAATACAGGGCATCTAACACATGCATGCGCTTTGGCCCCTGAAGATCCTATAGCTCAAGCACACGTGGCTGGGAATTTTCAAGGAAATCAGCGCGGGAACGATCCGTATTCAAATACTTATAATCCTGGATGGAGGAATCATCCTAATTTAAGTTGGGGTGGCCGATGAAACCAAGTACAGCAGCAACCGAACCATCCAGGGCAGCCGATGAACAATAATTACAGACCTCAACAGCAAAGAGGGTATTATCAGGCTGCACCACCACCTCAGCAAGGCACACAAGGTAAATCGCTGGAAGATATGATGGGAGAGATGATGGGTACAATGAAGAACTTTACACAGGAAACTAAGGTGCAATTGGACCTGCACTCACATCAAATTTCCCAGTTGGCAAATACTGTAAACGAGCTCAAGGGTAACCAAGGGAAGCTGCCGTCTCAGGTTCAGCTAAATCCACGAGAAAATGTGAGCGCAATTTTTCTTCGAAATGGAAAGCAAATAAGTGAGCCGTTGACAAATGAAACTTCAAGGAGTGTAGACAAAGAGGAACAAGAAACGACCAATCAAGATGAAGTTTCGAGCAAATCAGTTGAACCACCACATAAACCGTTGAGTCTTTATGATCCTAACATTAAAATTCCAGCACCATTCCCACGAAGACTCGCAAAACCTAAACCAGTGGATGAGCCTATGGATTTCATGACGATTTTTGGGAAGATGGAAATCAATCTCCCTTTGCTGCAAGCTATGAAGCTTCCTCCACTAGCCAAGTTCATGAAGGAATTTATTGCTGGGAAGTCTAAGGATTCTGGAAAGATGATGATGGGAGAGTCTGTTTCAGCTGTGATTAAGAAGAAGATACCCCCGAAGTGTAAAGATCCGGGTATGTTTTCTTTACCTTGTTTAATAGGAGATAAGAAGATTGAATATGCCATGTGTGATTTAGGTGCTGCTGTTAATGTGATGCCATTATCTATTTATAAAACTTTAAAGGGAGTGAACATGGTTAACACTGATATAACATTACACTTGGCTGATAAATCTCGTTTGGAAACGGAGGGACTTCTAGAAAATGTGCTGGTTAAAGTTAAAGATTTTGTTTATCCAGCTGACTTTTATGTGGTTAATATGCACCAAGCTAAGGGTACAGGAGGAATATTGTTAGGTCGTCCCTTCTTAAAAACTGTTAACGCGGTGATTAATGTTGGAAAAGGAACGATAACTTTGGATTATTATGGCAAAGAGCTAGTTTTTAAAATTGATGAGTCCACTGAAAAACTTGTAGACTCTGAAATTTTTGATGCCATGAATACCTCTAACCCCCTTGTCCAAGAATGTCTTGAGACATATTCTTTGCAGGTTATAATGGATACCCCATTGCCAGCGAGCTTAAATGAGCTGGATGCTAATAGCAAGAGTTATGACAAGCCTGGGATACAAATCATGGAGAATTTAGATGAGCATAAAGGGATCATTTTGCCTAAGCATGATGTATTTTCCAGACCGCTTTCACCCAAGGCTCCAAACTCAGAGCCACAAGTGCATTCGTATAATATGGAGCTTAGGTACTTGGAGGATGATGGAACGGTTCCAGTCGCGATGGATTACATAACACCTTGGCCTGTTCAGCAAATGAATATTCCAACAACCAAGTGTGGGGAAGACAAGATGTTTCAAGATCACGAGCTGGAGGAATTTCGTTGGGATAATACTGATCAGTCTATGTGGTACAAGGACAGGGGGAGACTATCTCCACAACTTCTCAACTAATGCATCGTAAAGTCTAGCCAAAGACTATAAACAAAGGCGCTATTTGGGAGGCAACCCAAAATTTCCTGCTTTCTTCTAATTTTGTTTGTTAATTTCTATTTAAACTAAATTAAAAAAAAATCAGAAAAATCAGAAAAACAAAAAAATACTAATTTCCTGTATTTTCATTTTTTTTCTCCCGTTTGATGCATTGTATTTGTTTTGTTTTATGTTGGCAGATTGTTTTAACGGGGATGCAGAGGTTGTGAGGGGCTGAATTTCTAAAAAAAGATTGGGGGCAATTAAAGGAGCATATCAAAAGGAGGGACTAAGTAGAAAAAAATGGAGAAGTGTGTTACCTGGCTGGAATGACCGGCGGTTGTTCTGGACACAGAACTCAATGTCAGCCGAGCTCACCATCATCGGCAAAATCCCAGACTTCTGGCCGTCCCCAGTAAACGACGGAAATCCTTGCCGGTCTCCATCTCCGCCCCAATCACCAATCACCAACAGGAGCACCACCGTCTCCGGAATCCAGAACCGGCTGCCCCAAATTACTCGCCAGTTCCTCCACCATGCACGGCTGCCCACGGCGAGGCAAGCATCATTTACAATTGGCGGCAATCATATCGACCAGCCGCAGGCTTGGATCGAACGGAATCGAATCAGTTCGTTAAAGCCCCAATTCAGTTTCCGGGTTCCGCCGTATAACACCGCCGGAAATTAACGTCATCACCACCGGAGTATCACAGGCCCAATAATGGTGTTAATTTACGGCGAGGCAACACAGCTATCACCACCGGAGTATCTTTTCTGCAGCAGGATTCCAGCCACTTTGATTTTTACGGAACAAGCTAAGTACATTTTACTGTTTTTGACTACTGTATTCTAATTGTTTCGTTGGACTTAAGTGCTTTATGCAAGTGGTTTGGTTGATTATTTTATATGTTAAGTGTGGTTTTTTGTTTCATTTTGGGTGGTCTGTAGATTTATATTATTTAATTATTTGCTTGAGGACCAGCAAAATGTTAAGTGTGGGGAGGATTATAATGGTTGTTTATTGTGTTTTTCTCTGATGTTCTGAACTCTGAAATTTTTGAAATTTATTTCAAAATAATTTTTGAGGAGAAACACAATTTTAATTTGTTTTGGTGGATATAAAGCATTTATCTATGAACTGTACTAAGCTGATTTTGCTATGGAACATGGTCTGTGGTAAGATGGATGTTATTCCCCTTTGTGAAAGAAGTCATGTAGTTCTTGTATATATATCCTGGGATGACAAACGTGCATTAAATCAATTGTTCTTAAACCTAGTAAATGTGAGGATTTGAGCCTTAAAGAGCAATAAAAAAAGGCATGAAAAAATATAGCCACCGAAAAAAAAATGATATAAAGCTCTTTGTTTTTTCGGAGTGATCACTCGTTGGTATTCTTTCTTGGGTTGTTTGTCATGATTCGAGGCTGCTAAATGATGCTTGAGTATGAAAATGATTTTAGGCACTAGCATTTCGCCACACAGCTTCTACATATTTTTCCTACCGTACATTGATCCCCTAGTGAGCCCCGCTGAAGCCAGAAGACTCTTTTTCTTTGTGATTTAACCTGATATATAAAAGCTCAGAGCCTTTGGCCTTTCTTACCCATCCAGAATGTGCAAGTTGTTTTATTTCGTGATGTGCTGAATATGAATGTATGGGATGGTTTTAATATTGTAATTGTTGATCCCATTGTTAGTTGTTTGTGAAAAAGAAAAAAAATGCTGCTGTCCAGAAAGAAAAGAAAAAAAAAAGGAAGAAAAAAAAATGTTCTGAAAGAAAGAAAAAAAAAATGAAAAAAAATCTGGCAGTTTGCAGAAAATCAGTTGATATTTGAAGAAAAATATTTGGTGCGATGTTAGTTCATTGAATGTTTTAGTGCACCATTATGTTTGGTTATGATATGATGCTTTCTATTGTTGCATCTATGAGATATTGGAGTATGATGATCATGAAATTGAATTGCTTGCATATTCTGGATTTTAGCCGCGTATTCCTTTTATCCTACCTTTTACCCCCTAGCCCCGTTACAACCCTGTAAAGACCTATTTGATTTGTGCTTAAGTGGTCATTTTTAATGTGGTGGAGATAGTGACATGCAACCCTGTTGTAAAGATATTGACTGTGATATGAGTGACTGTCCTTTATATTTTTGAGTGACATTGAGTGATTCTGGTGAGGCTGGATTTTATTGCACATTTTTGACCATGATATAAGGACGAAGTGGTTTTATAAGCAAAGGGGGATGGTTTGTGGTAAGACGGTTGGTTCCATAGTGGATGTTGCTTGGTTTGGTTTTGTGATGATGTTTTGTTTTGCCCAAGGTTTTGGATATATAAATGGTTACATGCTTGAGGGCAATCATGGTCTAAGTGTGGGGATATTTGATGAGTTGTATTTATACATATATTTTATGTGATTTTATATTATTATTTCCCACTTGATGTGCACGTTTAGGTGTGTTTTGTGCAGATATTCATTGGATTATGGATAAAGGAGATCGAGAGATGATTTGCTGGATTTTGGAGCAAATGAAGCATAAATGGAGGATTTCGAGCTCATGGAGGGGAGCTAGACACTACACTCTTTTTTCCCAACGGGTTTTTAATGAGGTAGTGTGCTCCAACGGAGATAATAGACCATCATTATTTTATTATTCCGGCACTGAAGAGGCAAAGGAGCAAGAAGGAAGAAATTGAAGGGCCAAAGAATAATAAGAGTTTTTAATGCTATTGGGCTGTGATTTATTTCAGCCCAGAAAAGCTCAATTCTTTGGTTTATTTTGAAGACTCCAGAAAGAGACTGATTCGCAGAATGCAATTCCATGCGTGTGTGATATTTTATACGCATGAGAAAGATATTTATTTTCCATGTATTCATTTATTTAGGCAGAAAACAATACCTATTAGGATTCTGTTATTTTGGGAAATTGGGGACAAAGGATAAATATGGACGCAGGGGGCGGACTTATTTAGTCTTTGTCAGTTTTATTTTTTTTGGAGAGATTCATAGATTTCAGACGCACGCATAGGACGCAAAAAGAGACAAAGTTTTATTCAAGATTTCGGGTTTAATCTTTTCATCTCTATTCTGTTTATCTATAATGTTTTCTTTTAATTGTTTTGATTGTTTTTATCGTATTATGAGTAGCTAAGTATTTAATCTGGCTAGAATGATGAAACCCTAGTCGTAAGAATGCTGTGAGATCTAATTGTGCTTAAATTGATTGCTCTGGATTTTAGTTTATTCTCTGTGCCTGTTGTGATATCTGATTAATTTGAGTCTGATCAACTTAGATGAAATTAGGTTAAAGCCAATTAGTACCACCAATCCGTAATTGTTGGAAAGGGCTAATTAGTGGTAAAGCTATCGCTTAGATAGTGAGAATAAATTGGTAGACAGGTTATTACTTGCGTTCTTGGGTAATTTGTCTAAACTGGGTTCCTTCAATTCTTAATGCTGTCAAAACATTAAACTTAGAACTGGCGTTACCAACTAGGTTGTGTTTTGATTAGGGAAATAGTTAGTTTAAGCGTCTCTTGCTAGCTATCGATAAAGTAAGTAGGAACTGGGGTATGTCCGATGCATTCACGGTACCCTATAACTGGTTGGTTCATGGTGGTTAATTAAATCTTTGCATCAAGGATCAGTAATTGACTAGGGTGAATTCATTCAAAGCCGGATTTCTTTATTATCTGTTATCTATTTGTCTATTTATTTTTTCTGTTTTATTTTCGTAGTTGATAAAAACTCATTCTCAAGTTAAAAGTGTGGTGACTACACCAAAAATTGGTCATAAGAAAATTTAATTTGATTAATCTGTTCTCTGTGGGTTCGACCCTACTTGCTGTTATATTCTAAATATTCTTAGCAATCGTAGGAATATTTTGGTGGTAAACGACGCCCACCACAGTTCCTGAGCACTAATTCTCTTCATTCCCTCCCCCAAGGATTTGGATGCCTGAACTTGAGGTTTTTCCCCCTCCCCAGAAGGTTTCCACTGAAGTTTGTCCTTGAAGTTCTTATGATTCCCAGAAAAATTGTGAGTTGCACTTCCTCTGACTTTCCTGTTATACATCTCCAGTACCTGCTCTTGCATAAATGCAGAATCAACAGCTTCATGCAATGTCATTGGCTTGGTAGGCTTCACCAGCACTCTGAGGTCTTCCTTCAAACCACTCAAAAAATTTGAAACAAAATAGTGCTCAGGGAGGTTAGGGTAGCTGCTGATGAGCTGTGATTTGAGTTCCTCATATTGCTCTTCATATTCCCTGACTGATCCCTTTTGATACAACTTGTTGAACTCTTCAAATATATCTTTGTTACCTGTCTCAGAAAAACGTTTGACCACTGCAGAACAGAACTGATTCCATCCATTAAATAGTCTAGCAGCTTTGACAGAGTTGAACCACACTTGAGCTTTCCCTTCCAAAGTCATCTCAATAGCCTCCAATCTTTCCCACTCTGGTACCTGGAAATAAGTGAAGTACTTCTCACATTTCTTCAACCAATCTCTAGGATTAGTCCCTGAGAAACTGGGTAGTTGTAAGGAACCATACTATCTGCCCATAACATCTCTCCACCCTCTCTGAATTCCATTTCCCATCTGAAATCCAGGAGGAACAGGTCCCCCATCCCACTGCTCACCTGTCCTATTACCAAAAGGCCATTTCTCCCCAACACCACTATCATACTGTGCTCCCTGTGGTGTCACATCCAGAGGCACAGGTCTAAATGCATTATCACAGTTCTCCCCTCCCCTATTCCATGCTCTACTAGGGTGTGTTCTAGGCAAGTTCATCTCATTCATATTATCATAGTTACCCCCAACTTCTGGCCAGATTACATTAGCAGTCCCACTGTTTGCTCTCATGACTACTCTAGGATCATGCTGATGCACAAACTGACCACGCATATGGAAAGGAGTCACAGGTGGTACCTCAGCACATTTCGACACTTTTGCGTTTGGATTCGGATGGGATGTATCGCCACCGTGCGGGGGTGGCGCCGGAGCTCTCCCTCCTCGATCGAAATTGATCGCAGCCTCTCCCTGGTTTGCGATCAGTGACCCGTGCTGCGACGTACTTCCTTGGTGCGGTGGAGTCTCTTTAGCCCCTTCCCACGTCTCCGGTGGCCGCTGCTCAAACCTCGCCGCCCGGATTTCGCCATGAAGCCTCTGCTCCAACACCCGCTGAGATTGCTCCGCTACCCGCTGAGATTGTGCGAAACTCTCCGCGATCTGATTGCTAACATTCTCAGCCAGTTGACTGCTGAATTCGGCGAAGCTCGATTTCAGCTCACTTCGATGTTCAATTTCATCTCAAGCTTCAAATTCTGCAGCGATGAATCAAAATCCTTCAGAGATGTATCGACGTGGCCGCACAAATCATCCAACCTCTGATTCGTTTCATGGTACTGCCGCTGTAGTTCAGTGTTCTTCGCCGCCGCCATGGATTCCGAAGATCGGCTCGCTCTGATACCAGATGTCAGGATCTGAATAATATTGAATAGAGAATCTGGGAAATTACAATAATTAAACTACAATCTAAGCTACAGCTAAATATCTTGATCCTTCTCCACTGAAGCGATGCCCCCTTCTGGGTACAATTCCACTACTTGAATAATGCCAAACCAGTACGATGCTCACGTGCTGGGTCACAGCTGTCCAACGGCCAAAGACCAGTGTTGACTTCTGGTGGATTTTACTAGAGTGCCCCTGGTCAATAATATCATCCTGACAATGCCATCTTTCGTAACTCTGGGCCTCAATGATGAAGTGAATCCAAATTCCATAACAGAACTAAAACTATCATTTTCAGCAATAAATCTCCAGTCTTTGATAATTTCTTTTTGAAGATAAAAATCTTATCAAAGGAAAAACTATGAAAAATGGTTCATAACCTACTATGAAAAATCTGATCTTTCAGTATGTCTTGATTTCTAATGCAGTTAAAGATTTGATTGCATCTTTAAATTAGTCATTAAAATTGCATGAAATATGTGCACTTTTCTCCAACATAACTGAGGAAAACGTTGGATTTGGGACTCTTCATAAACAAAACACTAGTGATTCAAATGTGGTGGTCATCGGAAAATGGGTTGTTAGCTAGTGAAAATAATCGGAGAAAAAATCGTCTCCTAGCATATTTGTTTGTATTGAAGGCTGAGGTTAAAATTATAAAGATGACACATATAACTACGATCTGAATGTTTATGCATTTCAGTATTCACTCCAAATTAGTACTCAACTGTTGTTGAGGTAAGAAAAATATTACTAACAAACAACTTCTATCATCTGAACGTAGACTTAGGATGAAATGAAAGATTAGTTGCCATATTGTTGTGGTCATTTTATGCGTTTGTATAAGTTGTTATGTTTTATATTGATATTTTAGTTATTTATTTGATATTTTAGATTTTAGCAAAAAGGTAAATATTTGAGCTATTTTGAAAATGCTAGCAAATATTTTTAAATACCCTAAATTGATAAAAAATTTCTGACATGAGATGAATCATCAAAAGGAAACATGGCATAAATCATACAAATATTTAATTATATTGTAGTATGATTTAGGAGTTGTTTAGTAGAACAGTGCAAGAGGGCCTACTAAACTGAGGGTCGGTGTTGTACAGCGGGTATACGTTGACTTATCTGAACTATATGCGTACAATAACAAATCAATAACCGATTACAATTATTTTTTATAAAAAAATTTATTTTATAGTTATTATTATTATATATAAGGAGAGAAATCTTGCAGTAGTAAATTATGTGATTTTAAATTATTTTCTGCTTTTAATAATTGATGCGTCACAAAACTTCGTAATGCCTACTTACTTAATTTGATTGACTGCGCCCCTTCCGTTGGTAAAATGTTCACTCGATACTGGTCCAAGTAAAATAGCTACCGAGCGCCCCACAACTTGTTGATCGTAATTCCTAATTGGTCACTAAATCTGTTTCACTAAATTCTTTTGTAAAAAAAATCTGATTTTCTACATTAGCTCAATAGTAAAGTAACCATATATGTAGTCAAAATTTTGACCGGCAAGATTCACTAAAAGTCAAAAGATACCAATTGCTAAAGAATCTGGCCCCTTATGGTAACAACACATTATTTCCCTAAACCATTATTAATCAGCAAAACCATAATCTTGCACTAATTGGTAAATAATGTGCAGTTTTGCATTACACGTGCAACATTCTTATTTTTATATCTTTCAAAAACTTATAAACCCACCGAAAATAATATTGATGATAAAAGCCAAAAAATAAAAATCCTGATTTTCATCGTTCATTGCAGTACTGAATTAATTACCTATCTTTCCTCAGTTTACCTATTTAATCAAACCCTGAACAATTACTTCTTTTGATGTTCATGCCCAATTCAATTATATATACTTCCCCTGTGTTACAAAAAAACTCCTCAAACTATTCTTAGTCATCGATCGATCCATTGCTTTTCTTGAAGTTCAAATCTTTGTCGATCGAAATGGATTCCTCGGCGTTGATGATTTCTTGTTTGCACTGCAAGGAATCAAGCACGAGCCTGGACCATTTCAGAAATGGCTGGCGCCTGCACAACGGCGAGTTCGCAAAGCTATGCTTTCGCTGCTCGTAAGCTCATTCAGTTCTTTTCTGCCTAGATGTTCTTACATGCATGCACACATATATAGGAATCTACAAAAAGTTTTGATTTTCATTAGGATTTTGGAAATGAGGTTTTTTTGTTTTTAGATTTTGAGTTTGTTTGGTGTAGATGGTATGTGAAACGATGGTGCCGTTTCTGTGCAAAATTTGCGCACTTTTCTTGAAACCATTTTTTGATTATTCTTGATTTGATTCAATTTTAGTCTCTAGTTATATATATATACTAGTGTTGGCAGGCCGCGCCCACGCGGCCATGACCCAATTACTAATTTATATATAATAGTCAAATTAACATGTTTAAAATAAGTGGATAAAGATATTATTTACTAATACATAATTTAACTAATTGTGTGAACAAAGTCAGTACATAATAAAATATCAATTTTACATTAAACATAAAAAATATCTATTTCTAAATATAATTCAACAAAAGTATTTATTTGAAAAGGTTATTACCTATCAACCAAATTATTTGTTTTAGATTTTTTTTTTGTGTACCATCATATAATTAAGATATGAAATATTATAAACTAACTTTAGGTTTTTTATAACATCGTGTAATTAACATACAAAAATTAAAAATCTATAATGTTATTTACCACACACATGTTGTAACAATATTAAAACATTTATGTGATTAATATGAATTATAAATGATTAAAATATATTTTAATATCAAATTAATTACATCAGTGCAATAACGGTTCTACAATTTACTATTCAAATAAAATTAATAAATTAGAGTTAAATGTGATTAAATGCATGCTTTTAATTGATCAATATTTAAAATAAAATAATTTTATTTAACTAAAAAATAATTAGAAAAATTATACTTGTGTTATAGTTAAGTTGTTCTAATATATTCTTAAACACAAATTCTCATATAATATGGTCTTCTGTCAATCTGCTTAATTATGTTTACCAAATTATCAAACAATATCTACGTGAAATAAAAACAACATCAATATCAATGTAAACCTGTTTTATATGAGACCACCTCCTCCTTGAAAAGTGTTCTAGAGTTTTTAATTTTAAATATACATTTTTATAAATGGTAAAGTATGGAAAGAGAGTCATTGCACCGATGATGCTGAGGCCCGTAAGATAGGGGCTGTGGCCCGGTATCTCCTCGAGAAGCTCCGATGTCCCGTACTCCATAAGTACAAGATGAACGGAGGAGGTCATTATAGCCATAATGTACCTCCCTTCGAGCAGCAACTGAAGGGCAGCAGGGATCGTAGAAAGCCACGATAGGTGTCTTTTTAGGTCAGTTTTGGCAAGTGCAAGCAAAACGTACTATCACCGTCATTACAACTGTGCCGATGTAATTCTGCTCACATATCCCTCATGGATGAAGTTTTGAGATGACACTAACTGAGAAAACAAGAAACCAATTTGCCAATGAAACCTTACATACTATTTGTTTTAGTCAAATGTCAATATTTTCATCGGTAACATCAAAGTCATGCAAGAACCTTACGTAAATGGTATACAGTTGTACTTAGAAGTGAGAAGATGAATCATTATTTCCACAAAAAGAGAGGATCATATAGTGTAGTTTAAGTATGTTTAAGTCTAATTTTTTATCTACATCTTAGTTTAACACTGTTTTATGTTGATCAGAGTTTTCCATATTTGGAATTTGGGTGTTGTTGTTTGATTCAATAGCTAAAGATGTCATTGTTTTATTGAGTGGCATATGTGGTAAATAAACGTTTTTATTTGAATCATCCTAATCTATTTAGCTTATTTCATTTTGAGGTGAATCATGGCCCAATATATACAAATTCAGATAATATTTGTAAATATATAGTTGAAGAAATTGCAGTATAAAATTTATCTTGGAGTATAATTGCATTGTGAATGTTTTGAAAACATGAAATTTGGTTGGTTTACAATGATTTAAATGTTGATAACAAAATTCATTCATGGGTTATTTTCAAATAACGCAAAATTGTATTAGATGGCACAACAAATGGTATTTTGGATAATTTTGCCTTAAACCATTTCAGTGATTTCACTAACTTTCTTGTGCAAGCATTTAAGTAAATTTCATTTTCATTCTTGCAAATGCTATGGTTTCTTATAAATTAACCTTTTAGTAATTTTCTATTTATTTTTTGAAAAAATAGATATTTAATTTTTGAAAGAATAAAGGAGAGCAGAAAATTACTAAAATGCCTCATAGAAAGTTGAAATTTTAACCAACATTGATCAGGAGCTAAAAACTTTATCCTTGATAATTTGTTAAGCCCATGAAGTATCTACTTTACCTTTTGAGCATAAAAAATAATTTAATCTAAAATATGTCTTCCCATATATTAAGAAAAGTAGTGGCACCTGACAATATTTATGAAACTATAAAGAAAATATTTATAATATTATATTTTTTCCGGAATGCAACTGTTTTATTAAAAATTTAATATTTATTATTGTCAATTAACTAACCATTTACATTATTGTTTAATATTTTAATCAATAACAATTGTTTCTAATTTGTAAATTTCTCCAAGTTAATCTTCAATTTAATAACACGATTATTAGATGGTTTGTAAGCATGACTTCAATATTTCAGTGATATAGGCAACAAATTTTGAAAAATATTTTTCAAACCTTTATAAATGAAGTACTCATTGTTAATTTATCGATCATTCAAGTGTAAAGTTGAACATGCGTTTCCAAGGAAACATAATCTAGACAGTTTTGGTATTTGCAAACTGATAATCATAACTGCTTGTGTTGCATCTTGAATGAGTGGATTTGCAATACCCATATATATACATCAATATATAGCTCATAAGCACCCAATCTGCACAGTTTGGTGGGATATCATATAGCAGACCGTTGATGTGGAGAATGATTCCAAAACTTCCCCTTTCTTCACTTCTAAGATTGCTGAAATCTAAACATTAGTTCATCACCTTGGAATCAATCGAGAAATTGAAACACAAATATTTTCTGATCTAACAAAACAAAGAAAAATGCTCAAGTGTGAATGATTGATAAGCCCAATAACCTAATTTTAAGGATAATCTAATTTCTAGCCCTAACTAACAATGAGGGATATAGAATCAAACAACAAAATCACAAACCATGACATTTTTACATGAAAAAAGTCAAAAACCGAAACAACCATCACAGCTTGATCACATCCAACAATCCCTCAATGGAGAAATAATTATTGGTTGCTTTAGAAGTTAGAACCCCATGTAGTCCTGTTAGTTTCGGAGAAAAAAATGAACACAGCTAAATCAAGTCCTTGAAAAAAAATCGAGAAAGCAGCGAAATCTTACACAAGGCCGTAGAACTTCTTGAAAATAAATTATTTGAAAAACAAATGCCTCAGTTTTAGTGACCGGCGGATATAATTGATGAACGCTGACATCCATCACCAATGTCGCCAATGGTTTCCGTTGTACCCAATTTATAGAGAGAAATTGAAGAAGAAAAACCATGAATGAAACTGATAAGAAGGGAATAATTACGAAGAAAATGAAGAGGTAAATTGAAGGAATTAAAAGCGTGAATGAAACTGACAAAAATGGATTAATCATATAAGAAGAGGAAGAGAAAAATTGAAGGGAATTAAAAGTGTGAATGAAACTGAAAAGGAAGCGATTAGTTTTGATGAAGCGTGCTTCAGTTAGGAAAACCGAAAGACCTTTAAATTGATAGAGAGAAATTGAAGAAGAAAAACCATGAATGAAACTGATAAGAAGGGAATAATTACGAAGAAAATGAAGAGGTAAATTGAAGGAATTAAAAGCGTGAATGAAACTGACAAAAATGGATTAATCATATAAGAAGAGGAAGAGAAAAATTGAAGGGAATTAAAAGTGTGAATGAAACTGAAAAGGAAGCGATTAGTTTTGATGAAGCGTGCTTCAGTTAGGAAAACCGAAAGACCTTTAAATTGATTGGCATAAATTTATGTAACTGAAACTGAAGGATAGAAATTGAAGAGAAGAAGCTGATGCGTCTGCTACAGTCTAAAATGGTAAAAGTGAATTTCAGAATATTGGGCTGTAAATTAAAGGAGTGGGCCAGATAGTGAGGTGGATGTGAGGTGGCAGATGAGGTGTCCGGCCACATGTCAAGATGTGAGGTATGTTTGTTAAAAAACCTTGTCTTTATATATATAGTTAGATATATATATATGTGTGTGTGTAAAAAATATATGTTTGATTTCAAAATTGTGCACTTTCTGTGTAAAATCGATTGTGTTTAATTTCATTGTTGTTGAAACTTTTTTTTTTATGATTGTTGATTTGATTCAATTTCAATCTCTAATTATGTGTAAAATCTGTTTGTAGTTCTGTTTTTGAGGAGGGGAGGTTCTGTGAAGCCTTCCATTCCGACAGTGATGGCTGGAGGGACTGTGAGTCCTGTGGAAAGGTAAAAAAGATCGATTTTGCTGTTGCTTTTCTAACCCCTTCTCAATTTTAGTTTTTTATTTTGTTAGAGAAATAATTTTCTGTTTATTCCGACTGTATCTTTTTTATGGTAAGAGTTGAAATCAGTCTCTCGATCAATTATGTCTTTGAAATCTTTTTGGTAAAATCTAGGTTTTGGAAAAATCTAGATTTCGACCAATTAGGGTTTTGAAAAAAAAGAAGGGAAAATCTAGGTTTCGATCGATCAATTAGGGTTATGGGTAATCAGTGTGGAGAGTTTTTGATGTTGCCATCCTTTCTGAATTTTTGTAAACTTTTTTTATTTATTGAAATGTGATTGTGCTGTTCACTCTATGGAGTAGTTTGGTCGAAATCAGTCTCAATTAGAATGTTATAGGGTTTTGATCACAATTGAAATGTTAGGGTTTTGAAATTTGATCTTATTTTTGGGAAAATCTTCATGTTTGTACATTTTGGTTAATATATGCACTGGATTCTCTTGTTTGCAGATGCTGCATTGTGGATGCATTGCATCATTGCTCACCCACCAGCTGTTAGATCTCGGCGGGGTTATGTGTATTGAATGCACCAGAATAAGCCTCATGCAGGTGAGTAAAGACTAGTTAATTACCTATATGTGCAATTGTTAACAAAGCAATGCTTTATGATTTCATCCTAAATATGGTCTACACATTTTAGTAAGACTGTATATGTATCATCATATTAGAAGGCCAATATTTGCGAAATGAGTTTCACTAACATTAGAAATGATTTCTTGATAATGATCCTTTGTTGTAATGAAGGGTATAACTTATGGTTAACTTTTCGTGTAGGTGCGAAACATTGATGCGCAACACATGCCTCGCTATACTACTTCAGAACTCCAGGAGATTGCAAAGAAGTATCCTTAATATGTATTTTATAATGGAAAAAATGATGTTTTATTATGCAAACTATTTAATTTTTACAAAATATTGTAGCATGTTTCAGATCCTTGACAATATTTAGCTCTGAAACTGTGGTAATACCTCTATTTGAAAAGCAGTTAACAAAATCTGATGCTGACCAGTGACCGGAGACTGGCAAGGCTCGTTTTACCAAAGAAATGCGCTGAGGTGAGTTTGTCAAAACTGTAAATTTCATATTGTCACAGTGCAAATAATTAAGAATATTCTCATATATCTTGTACTAGGCTTACTTCCCAAGTTTTTCTGACCCTCATGGAACTCGCATCGAGATGTATGATGTTGAAGGCAAAGCATGGGATTTTGCGTACCGTTATTGGGTGAATAATGGAACTAAGATGTATATTCTTGAAGGGCTCAAAGAGTTTATGATTGAAAAGGGATGGGAAGCCGGCGATACAGGTAACTGTTTAAAAGGGAAAATTTGAGTTGCATTTGTTTTTTAACTTCTGCAATTTAGTTAGAATGCTGTTGAACTTGATCTATCAGAAAATCCTGATTAATAACATGTTATGTTTAAGGAAATGATCTTCCTTTGATTTTCAGTTCTGAACTTTCTTGTTAATCAGAATGAGACTGTCTGATTAGCTCGCTGCTCGTATATGGAAGTTTCAGCTGTTTCAGTGCTTCATTTTAGATGTTTAATGTATCCATTAATGCTTAAGACATGTCATTCTCATGAGTAGGGAGATGAATTCATAACCTTTAATTGTGTTTTCTGCAAAAAGTCTTAATTATTAGCAAATTTAGTTTCATGAGAACTTATATCTGTGTGCTTATGCAGTTACCTTTTATAAATTGGATCCATCTGGCAGCTTTGTCATTGGATTGAGGAAGAAGGCTCCTGTACAAATCGTCAATTCACACTGTGATTCAAAGGCAAAGCTGCCATGGAAGGAAATTTTAGAAGCCAAAGCTCAGATCTTATTCAATTCATCTTAAACCAAAAACGATACAATGAGTTGTGTTTATATCATGTTCTAGATGAATCTAACCGCTATGCTAACAGAATCGCACAAGGCGGTTGCAACTGAAGCAGCTGAACTAAGATCTAGCTAAATCTAACTCAGATAAGAACAAGAGGAAAGATGACTCAGCTGAGCTAACTAAAACGATCAACCGCTAGTCAATCGGTTCTTGACCGGTTCGCCATCTGACCCGCACGGTCGAACCGGATACCACATAATCCAACACCCCCCCTTCAAGATGGAACATCTTGAATTTCAAGATGGAACATCTTGAATTTCAAGAGGAGCACAGAAGCCCATCTTAGTCAGCAGAGAAGAAGCAGAAACAGCTGGTAGAGATTTGGTGAAGCCATCAGCCAGCTGGAACTTGGAGAACACATGTAAAGGATCAATGAAACCTGAGGTGTAAGCATCCCCGACAAAGTGACAATCTATGTCAATATGCTTGGTCCGTTCATGGAACACAGGGTTTTCAGTGATGTCCAGTGCTGCAGAGTTGTCACAATGAAGAGGAATGGGTCCAGTGGGAGCACACTTGAAATCTCTGAGCAGGTAAGAAATCCACATAAGTTCAGTGACTGTCATAGCCATGCTTCTATATTCTGATTCAGCTGAACTTCTGGACACAACATTCTGTTTCTTAGATTTCCAGGAAATCATGGAATCTCCAAGAAATATGCAGAAGCCTGTGATGGACTTTCTATTCAGTTTACAAGTGGCCCAGTCAGCATCACAAAATGCAGACAGAGAGAGATCTTGCTGAACTGGGAAGAATATTCCATGAAATGAGCATCCTCTGAGGTACTTGACCACATGGAGAGCTGCATCCCAATGGAGCTGAGTAGGATGTTGCACAAATTGACTCAACTGGTGAACAGCAAAGGTGATGTCAGGCCTAGTGAAACTCAGTGGTGGACGTCGTTTACCACCAAAATATTCCTACAATTGCTAAGAATATTTAGATAATATAACAGCAAGTAGGGTCGAACCCACAGAGAACAGATTAATCAAATTTAATTTTCTTACAACCAATTTTTGGTGTAGTCACCACACTTTTAACTTGAGAATGAGTTTTTATCAACTACTGAAATAAAACAGAAAAAACTAAATAGACAAATAGATATCAAATTATAAAGAAATCCGGCTTTGAATGAATTCACCCTAGTCAATTACTGATCCTTGATGCAAAGATTTAATTAACCACCATGAACCAACCAGTTATAGGGTACCGTGAATGCATCGGACATACCCCAGTTCCTACTTACTTTATCGATAGCTAGCAAGAGACGCTTAAACTAACTATTTCCCTAATCAAAACACAACCTAGTTGGTAACGCCAGTTCTAAGTTTAATGTTTTGACAGCATTAAGAATTGAAGGAACCCAGTTTAGACAAATTACCCAAGAACGCAAGTAATAACCTGTCTACCAATTTATTCTCACTATCTAAGCGATAGCTTTACCACTAATTAGCCCTTTCCAACAATTACGGATTGGTGGTACTAATTGGCTTTAACCTAATTTCATCTAAGCTGATCAGACTCAAATTAATCAGATATCACAACAGGCACAGAGAATAAACTAAAATCCAGAGCAATCAATTTAAGCACAATTAGATCTCACAGCATTCTTACGACTAGGGTTTCATCATTCTAGCCAGATTAAATGCTTAGCTACTCATAATACGATAAAAACAATCAAAGCAATTAAAAGAAAACATTATAGATAAACAGAATAGAGAGGAAAAGATTAAACCCGAAATCTTGAATAAAACTGTCTCCTTCTCGTCCTATGCGTGCGTCTGAAATCTCTGAATCTCTCTAAAAAAATAAAACTGACAAAGACTGACAAAGACTAAATAAGTCCGCCCCCTGCGTCCATATTTATCCTTTGTCCCCAATTTCCCAAAATAACAGAATCCTAATAGGTATTGTTTTCTGCCTAAATAAAATAAAATACAAGGAAAATAAATATTCTTTCCCATGCGTAATAAAATATCACACACGCATGGAATTCTGTCGAATCAGTCTTGGAGTCTTCAAAATAAACCAAAGAATTGAGCTTTTCTGGGCTGAAATAAATTATAGCCCAATAGCATTAAAAACTCTTATTATTCTTTGGACCTTCAATTTCTTCCTTCTTGCTCCTTGCCTCTTCAATGCCGGAATAATAGAATAATGATGGTCTATTATCTCCGTTGGAGCACACTACCTCATTAAAAACCCGTTGGGAAAAAAGAGTATAGTGTCTAGCTCCTCTCCATGAGCTCGAAATCCTCCATTTATTCTTCATTTGCTCCAAAATCCAGCAAATCATCTCTCGATCTCCTTCATCCATAATCCAATGAATATCTGCACAAAACACACCTAAACGTGCACATCAAGTGGGAAATAATAATATAAAATCACATAAAATAGATGTATAAATACAACTCATCAAATATCCCCACACTTAGACCATGATTGCCCTCAAGCATGTAACCATTTATATATCCAAAAACCATGGGCAAAACAAAACATCATCACAAAACCAAACCAAGCAACATCCACTATGGAACCAACCGTCTTACCATAAACCATCCCCCTTTGCTTATAAAACCACTTCGTCCTTATATCCTGGTCAAAAATGTGCAATAAAATCCAGCCTCACCAGGATCACTCAATGTCACTCAAAAATATAAAGGACAGTCACTCATATCACAGTCGGTATCTTTACAACAGGGTTGCATGTCACTATCTCCACCACATTAAAAATGACCACTTAAGCACAAATCAAATAGGTCTTTACAGGGTTGTAACGGGGCTAGGGGGTAAAAGGTAGGATAAAAGGAATACGCGGCTAAAATCCAGAATATGCAAGCAATTCAATTTCATGATCATCATACTCCAATATCTCATAGATGCAACAATACAAAGCATCATATCATCAACCAAAAATAATGGTGCACTAAAATATTCAATGAACTAACATTGCACCAAATAATTTTTCCTAACTTTCCAATGATTTTCTGCAAACTGCCAGATTTTTTTTCTTTTCATTTTTTCTTTTAGAACATTTTTTTTTTCTGGACAGCAGCATTTTTTTCTTTTTTTCCACAATCAACTTACAATGGGATCAACAATTACAAATGATAACAACAAACCATCCCATACTTTCATACTCAGCACACATCATGAAATAAACAACTTGCACATTCTGGATGGGTAAGAAAGGCCAAAGGCTCTGAGCTTTTATATATCAGGTTAAATCACAAAGAAAAAGAGTCTTCTGGCTTCAGCGGGGCTCACTAGGGGATCAATGTAAGGTAGGAGAAATATGTAGAAGCTGTGTGGCGAAATCCTAGTGCCTAAAATCATTTTCATACTCAAGTATCATTTAGCAGCCTCGAATCATGACAAACAATCCAAGAAAGAATACCAACGAGTGATCACTCAGAAAAAACAAAGAGCTTTATATATATTTTTTTATGGTGGCTATATTTTTTCATGCCTTTTTTATTGCTCTTTAAGGCTCAAATCCTCACATTTACTAGGTTTAAGAACAATTGATTTAATGCACGTTCGTCATCCCAGGATATATACAAGAACTACATGACTTCTTTCACAAAGGGGAATAACATCCATCTTACCACAGACCATGTTCCATAGCAAAATCAGCTCAATACAGTTCATAGATAAATGCTTCATATCCACCAAAACAAATTAAAATTGTGTTTTCCCCTTCAAAAATAATTTTGAAATAAATTTCAAAAATTTTCAGCATTCAGAACATCAGAGAAAAGATCACAATAAACAGCCACAATAATCCTCCCCACACTTAACATTTTGCTGGTCCTCAAGCAAATAATTAAATAGCATAAACATACAGATAACACAAAATGAAGCAAAAACCACACTGAACAAATAAAATAATCAACCAAACCACTTTGCATATAATGCACTTAAGTCCAACGAAACAAGAATCATAAACAATAGTGATAGAAAAGTAAACTTAGCTTGTTTCGGACAAAGCCCGTGGCTGTGATTTGCTGACGAAAAATACTCCGACGGAAAATACTCCGGTGGTGATAACTGTGTTGCCTCGCCGTAAATTAACACCATTATTGGGCCTGTGATACTCCGGTGGTGATGATGTTAATTTCCGGCGGTGTTATACGGCGGAACCCGGAAACTGAATTGGGGCTTTAACGACTGATTCGATTCCGGTCGATCCAAGCCCGCGGCTGGTCGATATGATCGCCGCCAATCAGAGATAGTACTGCCTCGCCGTGGGCAGCCGTGCATGGTGGAGGAACTGGCGATTAATTCGGGGCAGCCGGTTCTGGATTCCGGCGACGGTGGAGAGCTCGGTTGACAGGTAACACTTCTCCATCCTTGCTAATTAGTCCCCCGCCTTTACTTGCTCTCGGAATTGCCCCCAATGTTAATTGAATTCTGATTCTATGGCTCTTGAATCTCCTTTCAATCGTTTCTGCCAACGAAAACAAATAAAAAGCATCAATGAAAAAAAAACAAAAAAATGAAAATACAGGAAATTAGTTTTTTTTTTTTTTTTTTTTTTCTGATTTTTCTGATGTTTTTTTTTTAATTTAGTTTAAATAGAAATTAACAAACAAAATTAGAAGAAAGCTGGAAATTTTGGGTTGCCTCCCAAATAGCGCCTTTGTTTATAGTCTTTGGCTAGACTTTACGATGCATTAGTTGAGAAGTTGTGGAGATAGTCTCCCCCTGTCCTTGTACCACATAGACTGATCAGTATTATCCCAACGAAATTCCTCCAGCTCGTGATCTTGAAACATCTTGTCTTCCCCACACTTGGTTGTTGGAATATTCATTTGCTGAACAGGCCAAGGTGTCATGTAATCCATCGCGACTGGAACTGTTCCATCATCCTCCAAGTACCTAAGCTCCATATTATACGAATGCACTTGTGGCTCTGAGTTTGGAGCCTTGGGTGAAAGCGGTCTGGAAAATACATCATGCTTAGGCAAAATGATCCCTTTATGCTCATCTAAATTCTCCATGATTTGTATCCCAGGCTTGTCATAACTCTTGCTATTAGCATCCAGCTCATTTAAGCTCGCTGGCAATGGGGTATCCATTATAACCTGCAAAGAATATGTCTCAAGACATTCTTGGACAAGGGGGTTAGAGGTATTCATGGCATCAAAAATTTCAGAGTCTACAAGTTTTTCAGTGGACTCATCAATTTTAAAAACTAGCTCTTTGCCATAATAATCCAAAGTTATCGTTCCCTTTCCAACATTAATCACCGCGTTAACAGTTTTTAAGAAGGGACGACCTAACAATATTCCTCCTGTACCCTTAGCTTGGTGCATATTAACCACATAAAAGTCAGCTGGATAAACAAAATCTTTAACTTTAACCAGCACATTTTCTAGAAGTCCCTCCGTTTCCAAACGAGATTTATCAGCCAAGTGTAATGTTACATCAGTGTTAACCATGTTCACTCCCTTTAAAGTTTTATAAATAGATAATGGCATCACATTAACAGCAGCACCTAAATCACACATGGCATATTCAATTTTCTTATCTCCTATAAAACAAGGTAAAGAAAACATACCCGGATCTTTACACTTCGGAGGTATCTTCTTCTTAATCACAGCTGAAACAGACTCTCCCATCATAATCTTTCCAGAATCCTTAGACTTCCCAGCAATAAATTCCTTCATGAACTTGGCTAGTGGAGGAAGCTTCATAGCTTGCAGCAAAGGGAGATTGATTTCCATCTTCCCAAAAATCGTCATGAAATCCATAGGCTCATCCACTGGTTTAGGTTTTGCGAGTCTTCGTGGGAATGGTGCTGGAATTTTAATGTTAGGATCATAAAGACTCAACGGTTTATGTGGTGGCTCAACTGATTTGCTCGAAACTTCATCTTGATTGGTCGTTTCTTGTTCCTCTTTGTCTACACTCCTTGAAGTTTCATTTGTTAACGGCTCACTTATTTGCTTTCCACTTCGAAGAAAAATTGCGCTCACATTTTCTCGTGGATTTAGCTGAACCTGAGACGGCAGCTTCCCTTGGTTACCCTTGAGCTCGTTTACAGTATTTGCCAACTGGGAAATTTGATGTGAATGCAGGTCCAATTGCACCTTAGTTTCCTGTGTAAAGTTCTTCATTGTACCCATCATCTCTCCCATCATATCTTCCAGCGATTTACCTTGTGTGCCTTGCTGAGGTGGTGGTGCAGCCTGATAATACCCTCTTTGCTGTTGAGGTCTGTAATTATTGTTCATCGGCTGCCCTGGATGGTTCGGTTGCTGCTGTACTTGGTTTCCATGGCCACCCCAACTTAAATTAGGATGATTCCTCCATCCAGGATTATAAGTATTTGAATACGGATCGTTCCCGCGCTGATTTCCTTGAAAATTCCCAGCCACATGTGCTTGAGCTATAGGATCTTCAGGGGCCAAAGCGCATGCATGTGTTAGATGCCCTGTATTGCCGCATATCCCACAAGGTGTCATACTATTAGCACCTTTTTCTCCTACTACAGACATCACTTTCTGCATCATCTTATCCATCTTTTCATCGAACATGTCCTCCCAGTCTATACTCTTTGCTCCAGCAACTCTCTTCTCTGAACGTGATGGTGGATCAACATAGCCTTTAGCGGTCTCGAGAACATTCTTCAATAGCTGTTTACCTTGAGTAGCTGTACGCCTCAAAAATGGAGTGTCAGGAGAATCAAACAATTTCTTATCTTCTGGGTTCAGCCCATTATAAAAGCACTTCAGCAGTTCCCCCTCCGATATTTTGTGGTTAGGACAACTATCAACTAGTTTTCTGAACCAGGCCCAAAATTCATTTATTGTCTCATCGTATTCCTGCAGAATGGACCTGATTTGTCTCCTCACTGCATCTGTTTTAGAATCCGAGAAGAAATTCTGGAGAAACTCTTTCTTCATGGCACCCCAGGATGCGATTGAATTCGGCTCTAGAGACCGGAACCACACATTTGCAGCATCAGATAAAGCAAAGGGGAATACAACTAGCCTGAAATTCTCCTCCGTAATGGTTGTAGGACGCTTCTGCACCCTACATATCTGTATAAACTCATGGAGAAAATTGTTTGGGTCTTCCCGTGCCTTCCCATAGAATTTAGGTAAGACATTCAACAGGCTAAGCTTGATTTCAAGGTTGCTTCCTCCTTCAGGCACCACAATCGGAGAAGGGGGATCACTATCATCATAGTCATATAAGTCTCCAATTGCCGCCATTTCAGACGGCTCTTCCTTCACTTGTTTTGTAGCTGATTGTGAGAAAGAGCTCGAACCTTCTTCAACTTGTGTTTGTTTGGCCAACTTTAATAACCGCCTAAATGTTCGCTCCGGTTCAGAATCGTAGGAAACGATGGCAGTACAAGAGGACCTGGTCATACACAACACAAAAACGTAACCGTGATCAATAGGAAAAAGAAAATAAATTAATTAAAACTGCTCCCCGGCAGCGGCGCCAATTTGGTGGACGTCGTTTACCACCAAAATATTCCTACAATTGCTAAGAATATTTAGATAATATAACAGCAAGTAGGGTCGAACCCACAGAGAACAGATTAATCAAATTTAATTTTCTTACAACCAATTTTTGGTGTAGTCACCACACTTTTAACTTGAGAATGAGTTTTTATCAACTACTGAAATAAAACAGAAAAAACTAAATAGACAAATAGATATCAAATTATAAAGAAATCCGGCTTTGAATGAATTCACCCTAGTCAATTACTGATCCTTGATGCAAAGATTTAATTAACCACCATGAACCAACCAGTTATAGGGTACCGTGAATGCATCGGACATACCCCAGTTCCTACTTACTTTATCGATAGCTAGCAAGAGACGCTTAAACTAACTATTTCCCTAATCAAAACACAACCTAGTTGGTAACGCCAGTTCTAAGTTTAATGTTTTGACAGCATTAAGAATTGAAGGAACCCAGTTTAGACAAATTACCCAAGAACGCAAGTAATAACCTGTTTACCAATTTATTCTCACTATCTAAGTGATAGCTTTACCACTAATTAGCCCTTTCCAACAATTACGGATTGGTGGTACTAATTGGCTTTAACCTAATTTCATCTAAGCTGATCAGACTCAAATTAATCAGATATCACAACAGGCACAGAGAATAAACTAAAATCCAGAGCAATCAATTTAAGCACAATTAGATCTCACAGCATTCTTACGACTAGGGTTTCATCATTCTAGCCAGATTAAATGCTTAGCTACTCATAATACGATAAAAACAATCAAAGCAATTAAAAGAAAACATTATAGATAAACAGAATAGAGAGGAAAAGATTAAACCCGAAATCTTGAATAAAACTGTCTCCTTCTCGTCCTATGCGTGCGTCTGAAATCTCTGAATCTCTCTAAAAAAATAAAACTGACAAAGACTGACAAAGACTAAATAAGTCCGCCCCCTGCGTCCATATTTATCCTTTGTCCCCAATTTCCCAAAATAACAGAATCCTAATAGGTATTGTTTTCTGCCTAAATAAAATAAAATACAAGGAAAATAAATATTCTTTCCCATGCGTAATAAAATATCACACACGCATGGAATTCTGTCGAATCAGTCTTGGAGTCTTCAAAATAAACCAAAGAATTGAGCTTTTCTGGGCTGAAATAAATTATAGCCCAATAGCATTAAAAACTCTTATTATTCTTTGGACCTTCAATTTCTTCCTTCTTGCTCCTTGCCTCTTCAATGCCGGAATAATAGAATAATGATGGTCTATTATCTCCGTTGGAGCACACTACCTCATTAAAAACCCGTTGGGAAAAAAGAGTATAGTGTCTAGCTCCTCTCCATGAGCTCGAAATCCTCCATTTATTCTTCATTTGCTCCAAAATCCAGCAAATCATCTCTCGATCTCCTTCATCCATAATCCAATGAATATCTGCACAAAACACACCTAAACGTGCACATCAAGTGGGAAATAATAATATAAAATCACATAAAATAGATGTATAAATACAACTCATCACTCAGATACAACAATCTTCCAATTAATCTTCTGAATGGACTGGAATCAGGCAACAAAGAAGAAGTATCCTTGCTTGGATCCCACTCAGAAGGTAGAGGAGTGGCCACTGATTTGGCATTTTCACAGTGGAGATCATTGATGATGTCAGAAATATACTTGTGTTGACTCAGAAAGATACCATCAGGGGAGTGAGCCAGTTCTATGCCCAGAAAATACTTGGCTCTACCAAGATCTTTGATGGTAAAAAGCTTGTGAAGATAGACCTTTAGAGCACTAATGGAAGCTTCTGAATCACTGATGATAAGCACATCATCCACATAGACAAGGAGAGCAAGCATGGATGAACCATTATGCTTCAAGAATAAGCAGTGATCATGCTTGGATTGCTGAAGACCATAGAGAATTAAATGCTTGGAAAATTCAGCATTCCACTCTCTTGATGCTTGTTTAAGACCATAAAGGGATTTCTTCAGTTTACACACTTGGCCTGGAAGTGCCTTGGAGTAACCTTCAGGTGGATGCATGTACAAGTCTTCATGAATATATCCATGTAGAAATGCATTGTTCACATCTATCTGATGAACATGCCAAGACTTGGCACCTGCAAGGGCAAGAAACAGTCTCACTGTTACTTGTTTGGCTACTGGAGAGAATGAGTCAAAATAGTCCTGGCCTGCAATCTGAGAAAAACCCTTGGCTACCAACCTAGCCTTATACCTCTCCACAGTGCCATCTGCATTATACTTGACCTTGAAAACCCATTTACATCCAATTGCTCTCTTATTGGATGGAAGTGACACAATATCCCAAGTGTCATTTACTTCAAGGGCTGTGATCTCAGTCTGCATAGCCTGCACCCAATTATCATTACAGCATGCTTGTTTATATGTATGAGGTTCAGGGATTTTTGACAGATTTGCTAGAAAGGCTGCATGAGTGGGAGAAAATGAAGGCAGAAGGCAAGGATTAGACTGAGCACAGTTGATGACAAAATCATTCATCCATGCAGGTTTGAGCTTGGGTCTTGTGCTTCTTTTGAGAACTGGAGGTGAAGAAACAGAAACTAAAGGAGACTCAGAAGATGGAGTATTCATAGAAAAGGGAGAGACACTTCTGTGTGATGGAGAATTAGGTAAGGAAGAATGAGGTGGTGAATTAGGAGGAGAAGGCTGGGGTGAAGAGATTAGCTGATTGTCATGTACAGGGATGTTATCATCATAATATACAAGAGGTATATTCTGTGATGACTTAGTCAAATCAGCATGAGGAGTTGAAGTTTTGAAAGAAGCAATACCCCTGTGATATGGAAACACACTATCTCTGAAAATGACATCTCTAGAAATAATGACTTTCTTTTCAGTGAAATCATAGAGCTTATATGCCTTTTGATGTGCAGGATAACCAATGAAAACACAAGGAATGGCTCTATGACTGAATTTATCTTTATGAGGCTGTACATTGGTGGCAAAACACAGGCAGCCAAAGACTTGTAGAGATGATATATTTGGAATTTTGTGGAACAGAAGCTCATATGGAGATTTCCAGTTTAACACTGAGCTGGGAAGTCTATTGATGGTGTGAGTTGCAGCAAGGACTGCATCACCCCAGAAGGAAATGGGAAGTTTGGATTGGAACATGAAAGCTCTAGCCATTTCCAAGATATGTCTATGTTTTCTTTCTACAACACCATTCTGCTGAGGACTATATGGACTTGACTTTTGATGGATAATGCCATGAGCAGAAAAAATTGCTTGACACTCTTGGCTAATGAACTCAGTCCCATTATCGCTTCTAATGGTTTTAACAGTAATGTCAAACTGATTTTTGACCATTAGAATAAAGGTTTTAACAGTGTGAGGGACAGAAGTTTTATTATTAATCATGAAAGTCCAGGTGCACCTTGAAAAATCATCAACAATGGTAAGGAAATAATTTGCACCACTCAAAGATTTCACTCTATAAGGACCCCAAAGGTCAATATGTACAAGCTCAAATGGTTTCAAGGACTTTGTACAAGATGAATGAAAAGGCAGTCTACTTTGTTTAGCTAAGGGGCAAATATTACAAGAAGTTTTGCTAGCTGGTACATGCAAGTGTTGCATGACCTGTACAGATGGGTGACCTAGCTTATAGTGCATTGTTTGAACTTCTTCTTGTGACAAATGCCTGGCTGACAGAGAGACTGGAATGACTGACTGAAGCATGCTCTTGAGCTTGAGCTGACACTCCTTTATTTGAGTAGAATTGAAAGACTCCTTGGAAACTATGTACAAGCCATTCACCTCAGAGGCAGTGCCAATGACTTCATTAGTCTTGAGGTCCTGCATGAGGCACATATCAGCAAAGAAGTCAAAATGAAGGTTACACTCTTTGGAGAGTTTACTGACTGACAGAAGATTGAACTTGAAGGCTTGGACTAGCAAACAGTTTGACAAGAGCACTTTGTCACTCAACCTAATGGATCCCACTCCATCCACTAAGACAGAGGTATTATTTGGTAGGAATATAGGAGTTTTACTTAAAACAGATTCATATTTATGAAATAGAGAATGAGAACTACACATATGTGAGGAAGCTCCACTGTCAAGAATCCATTCATCATACGGGAAACAAACAGCTGAATTGACAAGGTGAGTAAGAAGGCTACCTGCAAAGTCATTGTAGTGGCTGAAGTTGACATGATCAGAAGATTCTCCCATAGGTTCTTTGCCCTTTCCTTTCATCAGCCTACTCAAATCCTGTTGCATTTGCATCATGTTATTCATAAGTGCCTGCACATTAACATTGGAGCTGCCACTCCCACTGCTCATGCCTCCATTCATACCACTGGTAATATCCAAAGGAGATTCATGCATTCCTTCATCATCTGGATCATCAGAAACCATGTGTGCAGTGATTCTTGGCCTAGGCTTCATGTTCTCTTTTCCTTCTCCCCACCATTCTGGATAGCCATGGATTTTGTAGCAAGTATCCTTTGTGTGCCCTATCTTATAACAGTAGTCACACTTCAGATTTCTTTTGTCCTCAAATTCTCTCCTTCTTTGTCCCATTTTTACAGCAGAAATTTGACCATAACCTTGTCCAAGAGCCTGATTGCCTCCAGACTGATTAGCTTGTCCATAATGTTGACTGCTGGATGCACCATTCCCCCTTGATGCATATCCCCCAGAGTTATATGGTTGCCTCACAAACATAGCTGAATCATCCACTTCTGAACCAGTCAAATGACTTTGTACATCTCTCTGCTGTTCTTGCTTGTGGAACATGGAATATGCCTTACCAACAGAAGGTAAAGGCTCCATGGCCAGCACCTGATCTCTCAGAACATCAAATGATCCATTCAAACCTCCCAAAAACTCTTGCATTCTATCCTCATTTTCTCTTCTTGCTTGTTCTCTCTCAAAACCACAAGTGCAGTTACAGTTACAACACACACACTTTATCTTAGGTCTGGTTATATCAATTTCATCCCAAAATCTTTTCATATTAGAGAAATACACAGCAATAGTGTCACCTCTTTGCCTCAGATTGCTCACATTCGTCCTCAGCTGATAGTACAGTGGACCATTATTCACAGCGAAACGCTCTTGAATCTCATCCCATAGCTTCTTCGCATCTCTGGCAAATGTGAATCCGCGCGCTATCTCTTTGCTCAGAGAGTTCTGAATCCATCCGATTAAGGTCGAGTTGACTTGAAGCCATTGCTCATAAACTGGTGAAGCCTCGTCTGGCCGCGGAAATGCTCCTGTAATGAATGACATCTTCTTCCTTGATTGAAATGCATTCACCATAGCCTCTCGCCATATCACATAGTTTCTCTCAGTCAGTAGCTCACTCACAATCACCAAACCAGCGTGGTCTGCACTTCCGAGATACAACGGATCCTCTGGTCGAATCTTGACGAAGCCTTCTGCATCCAACACATACGGATTGCGTTGCCATGGATTTCTTCCACCGCCGCCTCCGTTCGCGCCGCCGCCCCCATTCGCGCCGCCGCCACCACCAATCGGACCACTCATTTTCTTCAGGTTTTGTCAACTCAACAGTTGCGATTGAAAATTTCAATGGATCGAAAGCCTGAATCGCTCTGATACCATGTACAAATCGTCAATTCACACTGTGATTCAAAGGCAAAGCTGCCATGGAAGGAAATTTTAGAAGCCAAAGCTCAGATCTTATTCAATTCATCTTAAACCAAAAACGATACAATGAGTTGTGTTTATATCATGTTCTAGATGAATCTAACCGCTATGCTAACAGAATCGCACAAGGCGGTTGCAACTGAAGCAGCTGAACTAAGATCTAGCTAAATCTAACTCAGATAAGAACAAGAGGAAAGATGACTCAGCTGAGCTAACTAAAACGATCAACCGCTAGTCAATCGGTTCTTGACCGGTTCGCCATCTGACCCGCACGGTCGAACCGGATACCACATAATCCAACAGCTCCTAATCAGCAGGCAAATCAGGTAAAACCTTACTTGCTATTGACTGTGTGTTTATGTGTATGTACAAATCAGGTAAACCTTTTTGTACACACACGTACACACACACATTAAGCAGATGCCATGAAGCTATACAAACAAAACAAATTTGTGCATCTGTGGAAATTGGTCAGATATGTTAGGGTGATTTAAAGAATGTATATATATTAGTGTAAGTTTTGTATCTGAGATCTTTCTAGATACGCGCTTTTTTTCTCGTTCTAGATATTATGAGATTGTTTGTTTCATCCTATTTTCATATATTCAAGTAGGCTTCAACTTCTTGAGCTTGGAGGCCGCGGCTAGGGCGTTTTGGCAGAAGTCCGTGTTGCTGAATTTGTGTTGCAGTTTCATACTTTTATATTTGAAAACATAGACAAAATCTGAACTTGTTATTCTGCTGTGTTTTCCGTTTACTTGCTAGCTAGACTAAATCAGCTGTCTCATTTGCTGAACAATTAAGTTCATGTTTTTTTCTTATGAAGCCGTTGTGATAGTTTTTGAAATATAATATATGGAGATTCTAAAATTATGTTCTCCTAAATCTCCTAGTTATATATGTTCACAATTTTCAATTTCATAGTGGAAACGGTAAAACTAGGAAATTAATTAATTAATTTCAACAACACATTGGCTCATTGTACGTGCACAATGAGCCTTTATTAATCACTTGTTTATTATTTTTCATTTCACATCAATAATTACTTCATTACTTTAATTTTCGTGAAGTGAACACATTGTTTATTCAATACTTCCAAATTATTCTAATGAATAAATATATCAAAATACGTAAATAAATAATTTAAATTACTGTACCATAGATTGGAGTACATCTGAATAATTTATTGGTGGATAGGGGTGAGCACGATCACGAGCGTTCGTTAAAAAAATCAAGATCGGATTGGTTAAATATCGAATCGAGTTCGTTTAAATGAACGATCAACGATCATAGACATTAAAACTCGATCATGATCGCGAACAGGTCGATAAAGTAAGAATAGTATAATATAATTATATACATCTAATAAACGAATCGGTGAATGATTTTCTAGTAATTTGTTAGTTTTTGACTTTTTTAAAAAAACTTTTAACCTGATCAAAATCGATCATTGATTATTTCATCAAGCCGATCGTAATTGATCGTTGATCATTTGATCGATTATCTAAACGAGTCGATCACGATCTGATCGCGATCATTATAATTTTTAAACGATCCGATCATGATCATGAATTATTTTGATCGCTTCGATCGCGATCGATCGTGATCACCTCAAAATTTAAACGAGTCGATCATGAACATAGTGATGATCGTGATCGGATTGACTCGTTATCACCCTATTGGTGGATTATTCCGTTTTTCTAGTTCCAACAGTATTAGGATTTCAACTCCGATTACCCGCCAGATTCGATCGGATCATCTAGTTTATTGAGATTAAGGAAAGAAAATAAAGATATTCAGTATATCGATATATTAGGAATATAGATATTTAGCTATATTGTTAAAATATAAAATATATATAATACAAGTGATAATGATATTTACAATGACACTTCTATTATCATCAAAAGGCTGATGCATCAATGATGATGGCTAGAATATTTATAGACCTAAAATACAAACTAAATGGGGAAACCATTCTAATCAATAACTTTCTCACTAAGAAAACAATATAGCTAAATATCTATATTCCTAATATATCGATATACTGAATATCTTTATTTTCTTTCCTTAATCTCAATACCCTCCCTCAAGTTGGAGCATGGTGAAAACCATGGCCGACTTGCGAAAAAGATCATGAAATTCTGTCAGAAAGAGCACACTACCTCGTTAAAAAACCTAGTGGGAAAAAGAGTATAGTGACTCCTCTTCATAAACTCCATAGTCTTGAATCAACATCAGTAGCGAAAACAATACAGTAGTTTTCAAAGAACACGAGGAGAACAAAAATCACAACAGCCTCCACGACGACGGTGACCTCTTACGACAACGGCGGTGGTGTATGCAGCAAAACATCCAACAATAGTAGCAAGCAACGGAGTAGCACCAACAATAGAAAAAGTAGCACTGGTAAAACAGAGTAGCACCAGTAGAGAAAGTAGCAATGGTAAAACGGTGTAGCACCAGCAGTAGAGAAAGTAGCACTGGTAGAACGGAGTAGCACCAGTAGATAAAGTAGCACTGGCAAGTCGGAGTTGCACCTGCAGTAGTGAAAGTAACGCTGGCAAAATGGAGTAGCACCAGTAGTAGAGAAAGTAGCGCTGGCAAATCGATCTGGGCAACGATCTTCACGGCAGCAACGGCGGCGGCGGTGAGAGGACCGCTACGAGCATATTTTCAACAAACAGTGACGGGTGGCAATCTTCGACGAACGCGGCGGTGAAGCACGACGGCGGCGGTGGAAGTGGCCAAAACATGATAGGAAGATGAAAACGGGGTTAGGGAAATTTTGGGGGTAGGGAAAAAAATCTAGGGTTAAGGGTTCTAGGATCTTAGGCTGTGATACCATGTTAAAATATAAAATATATATAATACAAGTGATAATGATATTTACAATGACACTTCTATTATCATCAAAAGGCTGATGCATCAATGATGATGGCTAGAATATTTATAGACCTAAAATACAAACTAAATGGGGAAACCATTCTAATCAATAACTTTCTCACTAAGAAAACAATATAGCTAAATATCTATATTCCTAATATATCGATATACTGAATATCTTTATTTTCTTTCCTTAATCTCAATATAGTTCTTCTCCGTGACCTATAAAAGAACCTCCATGTTCTCATTATTTTCATTAGACCATTGAAACCTCATATTTTCACAAATGAATTGAACCTTGCAATCATGGGAAAGAGAAGAAACCGGGAAAACCCTTGTTAAGATATCCCACATCGGTAACGTACGAGCCTAATAACTAATATATAAGATCAAAGGTGAGACCACATATTGCCAATTAATTTATGATGAAAGTCTGAGATCCATATAATTTAATATGGTTTAAGAGCGGGTTCAATTTGGACATGGGCCCTAATGGGTTAAATAGGCCGGTGTGTGGATCCCCTATGGCTCGGTGGTATCTCCCTTAATTTAACCAGTGGAGTGCCCCATTACTTTGACCTTAATATGACCCGATATGGGTTGTGAACTATTTCCACGTTTGCACATTAGGGGGCGTGTTAAGATCCTACGAGCCTAATAACTAATATATAAGATTGCACATTAGGGGGCGTGTTAAGATCTTACGAGCCTAATAACTAATATATAAGATCAAAGGTGACACCACATGTTTCCAATTGATTTTAGGATGGAAGCCTGAGATCCATATAATTTAATACTTGCCACGTATGCGGCCACTACCACAACAAACATGTTTCCAATTGATTTTAGGATGGAAGCCTGAGATCCATATAATTTAATACTTGCCACGTCTGCCGCCACTACCACAACAAACATGTTTCCAATTGATTTTAGGATGGAAGCCTGAGATCCATATAATTTAATACTTGCCACGTCTGCCGCCACTACCACAACAACGAAGCCGGCGAGGCCTGCGGAATCTGTGGCCACCGGATGTCCGCCGCCGTCGAACAACCTGTTCCGCCGCCGCCCAGCGCCTTCCCGTCGGAGATCTTGCCGGAATTTCTCTACCTTGGGAGCTACGACCACTCGACGCGCGCATATTCTCGAGATGATGGGAATCTCCCTCTTCCTCGACACCGTTCCAGGATGCCGGAATTGGAACAAGAAATTTGCGTATCACTGTCTTTCGGCCGGCGAAGGATTGGATTTCGAGGACGCGATTGAGTTCTTGCAGAAATGTTGCAAGGAAAATGGTTGTGTTCTTGTCTACTGCATGACCGGAAAAAGCCGCTCGCCGGCGGTTGTGTACTTGATGAAAACCAAGGAATGGAGATTCGAGGAGAGTTTGCGGTTTGTGAAGGAGAGGAGACCTTGTGTGGAATTGAGCGAGGCGGTTTGCCGACAGTTGCTGGAATTTGAGACCAAGGTTTTCGATTCAGTTGATAATGTGACTCCCTTAGTTGGTGACTTGACTATACGTTGACCTTTAGAGTCCTACAAAGTGTAAAAATTTATATTTTTGAAGAAAGTGTAAACATAGCTTTTTTTTTTTTTGAAGTGTAAACATAGCTAGCTTTGATTGATAACTATTTCAAAACTTAATGATAATTTTTAAATTTTCGTAGTTAAATTTTCGTTTTTGTTAACCATTTGTCACATTGACGGTAATTTAGCTTAGTTCAAAAAGGAATAGAAAGAGTTAGAACCCAAAATCCTAATAATTTGGTCTTACAATTTTGAGCAAAGTTTTAATTAGCTAAAACTGACATTGAATAAAAATTTAACTACGATTTTATAGCATTGCTCTTGTTTGCTAGAGTTGAACTGAACTGAACAATTAAATTCTAATATTCTCTATATATGATGCTAGAGCAACTTATCAAAAGACTAAAAACTACTAACAAACTAAGAAAAAAAATAATAATAATAATGGTCATAATATCAGTCATACATCTAACAAATCCCGGACGAACAAACCCGCTATGTCCGACTGAATTATTCAAATCAAATTGTTGTTTCTAGTTTGATGCTTGTTTAATTGTTGAGCTGGAACTCCAATATATATTTTGCAAATGAAAGTTTTTTATATCATTGAGATCTCTTGTATATATGTGCTAGGATTACGTTTTCCTCAATATTTGCCACTAACATAGTTAACATTGATCGACAGCAACAATCGTGTAAATTATGATACACTCATATTGACTATGTTTTTATGTGTTAATATACCCTAATTTTTTTATTTGATTGAAAATAAAACCCTTAAGTTTTTCTTGTATATATCCTAAAATTGTTAAACTTAACCCTAAATTGTAGACCGGTGTTAAAAACAAAACCAAAATAAATCCTTACATTCTAAGCAGTAGTGGAACTACATATAAGGCCCTGTTTACTAGAGCTTATTTCTTGATGTACTCAACTGAAATGAATTGAACTGAACTGAATTGAAATAAAAATCGATGTATTGAAAAATGGAATCAGCATGACTGAATTAACCTGAATTTCATCAAATTACATTTTCACTGAACTGAACTGAACTGAACTGAATTTCATCAAATTACTTCAGGGAGTAAGATTGAACAGCATAAGCTTAATTTTTTAAAGTTTAACGTCTGATTGCTACAATAATTTAGCTTCTTAGCTGAATTTTTGGGAAGCTGCCACGACCCTGCGCTCCCCAAAAATAATTGTTGGGATAATGCGTCGATGTTAGTTTGAATTAAGCTCCTGTTTGACAGAGATTATTTTTTGCTAAATTAAATTGAATTAAATTAAAATATATTTAACTGAAATGAAAAATGATATATCCATGTACATTTAACTGAACTTTAAAAAATATAGTAAACAAATTTAATTAAACTAACTGAACTGGAAAAGAGCAGGGCCTAAATCATCATTTTCTACCACGTACATGATCTCGAATAAATTCAATGGATCATGTCAAATCATCTTTGTCTCTAGATTAGGAATTGATTTTTTTCTTAAGTAACACAATTACCGTTTCACTTTCCTTTTCCTTTTCCTTTTCCTTTTCCTTTCCTGTACTGCTATTTGGCTACAAATCCGATTCCTCGCCATATTCGGTTCGTCACAGTGACTTATAAAACAAACCCCAAAGCTCCCATATTCTTTCACAAAACCATCGAAAAGCCATTAATTGAACCTTCCGATCATGGGGAAGAGGAGAGAGCGGGAAAACCCTTGCCACGTCTGCGGGCACTACCACAACCACGAAGCCGGCGAGGCCTGCGGCATCTGCGGCCACCGCATCGCCGCCGTCGCCGAACCCACGCAGCCGCCCAGCGCCTACCCCTCCGAGATCCTGCCGGAGTTTCTCTACCTCGGGAGCTACGACAACTCGTCTCGCGAGCATCTTCTCCAGAACCACCTCGGAATCACCCACGCCCTCAACACCGTCCCCGGTTCCCACAATCTGGTCGGAAGAGCCACCGTGTACCACTGTCTTCCAGCCGGCCAGGGTTTGGATTTCGAGGATGCGATTGCGTTCTTGCAGAAGTGTGAGCAGGCAAAAGGCCGCGTTCTTGTCTACTGTATGACCGGAAAAAGCCGATCGCCGGCGGTGGTGATTGCGTACCTGATGAAAGCCAAGGAGTGGAGATTCGAGAAGAGTTTGGAGTGGGTGAAGGAGAAGAGGCCTTGTGTGGAATTGAGTCCGGCGTTTCGCCAGCAGTTGCTGGATTTTGAGACCAAGGTTTTTGCTTCGGTTGAGACTGTTCCCTTTGGTGGCTTGACTATTAGTGAATCTTAATTAGATGTTTTGATTTAGTTCATGTTCACTCCAACTTATTTGGATTCACCTTAGTTGAATTCAGTTCAAAAAATATATAATTTGATGAAAATTCATCTTGATTCAATCTTTTTGTTCAATACGTTCGTTTTACTCCATTTCAATTTCATTTGAATCAATGAACATAAGTTCGAGAGAACAAGGCTTTAACAAGAATAGTCCATGGCTCTACTTATATTGAAACATGTACTTAATTTGAAAGAAGTTGTGATCATCACAATAAGCTGCTTTTTGATAGTTTACCAACCATTAAAGACTTATATATAAAGCGGCTGCAAAGCTGTGCTAAACACAACCTATATTATGTGTTTTGGTATATTTAAGTTGTTTTTAACCACATAAAATAGAAAAATGAAACATATGGCAAATAATGTCAACGTTCAAATGAAGTAACAATGATGTATAAGTGAATCTTTAGAAAAGAAAGACGACATACTTCTTTTAAATAGTGTTATATTTATCCTTCCAACTGCAACCTAGTAAAATCGAAATCAACGAGTTGAAAAATTAGTTCCACTGCAGTAACATTTCATCCGAGGTTTCACAAAGCCATCCAGCGGCAGAAATCCTTACAATGTAAGGATCATAATTGGCATATTTCTTTGGCTGCTGTACTCGTAGGAATCACGCCAGAGGGTGAAACAATAGCATCAATTAGAATATCAGATGAAGTGATGGGAACAATATTGTCATCCATGATCTGAACTGAATAAGATAGTGCCACTGCATAAAGAAAGCGCGTCTAATTAGGCCATTGAAGCTAAAATGTTCACTGTATGAAGGGGGACTCTCACCGAGTAAGGGTTGCTTCCACTGCTTTTCCTTTGCACGCTCTAGATATCTCATTAAAAATGTATCATAGTATCTGCAATGCAAGTTGTCTCCAGCAAGAATCCATCAGATTAAGACAGTAAAGAAACATATTTGAACGCGTAAGAGATATTTATAATCGACTCCTTGTAATGGATTGAAAGGTCAGTTTGTTTGATAAAGGTCTTATTTGATTTACTGGAGTCCCGAATAAAAAGTTATTGACAACAATGCTTCAAGAACAGACTCTTCAACTTCATATAAGTTTAAAGGTGTGCTTTATAAGTAAACTAAACATAGAGTAAAGAAGCCATACCCTCCACCACGACCCAAACGCCTTCCAGATTTGTCAAATGCAAGTCCTGAATATTTATTCAAGGAAAAACTTAGTTCAATATAACTAAAAATGATGAAATATACATTCAATGAGAAAAATCCAATATTATCTTACCAGGCAACAGAAGCAAGTCAATCGGCTCATCAGCCAGCATTACTGCACTAAGGAAAAAACCCTTGGTTTAATATTATAAGCAGAAGATGAAACGGTCCTAGCCCATACATAGCAGGATCAACAACCAAAACTTTATTCCACCATTAAATCATGTCAATAAAAAAGCACATGCCTTTCAACTAAGTTAGACATAAAGTATCTTTTCTAATACAGACTAGTAAATTTTAAGGTCTAGGTCATCAACTTGGTTTTTTCATAGGGGCTGATAATTCTCTAATTTCTACGCACTAGTGCACTTACACATCACCAACACACCCAAGGCAAATTTTGTTCACTACTATTATTTTCTCATCTATTGGGACGGTAACCACTTCCTTTCTTATACCTTCATCTTTGACTTTATATTGTTAAAAATTGAATTCTCTATATTTACCATCAAAATGGCTGGAGGGTTCAGAGCATAATCCTTTCTAGAAAAGTTGAGAACTAAAAGATATTAAAATCTGATTCTAGAGCTTTCCGTGGTCCTGGGAAAATCCCACCAGCAATCTCCAGATTCATATATAGGATGATTCACTTGGTTAAACTACAACAACGTTATTAGGATGATTCAGAGTATAGTTATAATGATTTTAAATAATGATCATTGAGTCAATGACATTGACTATCTTTTGGGCTGTATGCACTAAACAGTGGCATTGGCAGAGAATCAATATTAAACTAATACCAAATCGTGTGATACAATAAGAAATATTACCATCTTCTCGTTCATTTCCGTCCATGTCAGTGGGAGCTGGCTCGAGAATATTCATCGAGTTTGCGATCAAATCATCCATATGTGCAATATTCAGCATTCGCATATTGCTGTTCTTGTCCTCTACACGTGGAACATAAAGTGTCTTCTTCATCTGCAGGTCACCATCTTAAAGAATGGAAATCATCAATTAGAATCACCATACAGTGCAGACATCCATACAACTTAAGCAGAACCACAACTAAATGTATATGCATACTGCGATTAAATATATTGATGATTAAACATCTTTCTGGTCATTTGTGAAAAATCAACATATGCAGCATAGTTCTAAACTTTCAGTACAAAATTGCATGCTTAGCATTATAGAATAACCGAAATTCGACATTTTCCGAGCAAACACGTAAAACTACCACACTTTAACTTGGTACAGAAATGTAAAACTCAGACTAATGATACAATAAAAATGTAATGAGCTTGCACACCTTCTGGAGAGGCATTTAGAATCGCTTTCAGCAATTTCAAAGTCTCAACTTCTCGTAAAGCACTGCAGCTAATGTAAGCACACAGCCTTTCACATGATTTGAACCATGGAGCTTCCATAACCACATTCTGTATAGCTTCATCTGCAAAACAGCAATAAGCAAAATAAATAAAAATCAAATTTTGAAAAAGCAGAAAATCAAATAAGCCAATTAGAGCTAACAATCTAACATGAAATGTTGAAATACCCTCTTCGGATCTTTTCTGTGGATCCATGGACCTGAGAGCTCTTCTGACTCTGGTCCGAAGCGCCTTCTTGTCACTGAAGACAGTTTCCAGGAGACTTGGGTCCGATGTTGTGGAGGTGAAGCTAGCGGTGCTCATGGCGGCGGAGGCGGAAGACAGCAGACGGCGGTGGCGGTGGCGGTGGCGGGTAGTGATGGAGCGGGTCAGGGAGGATCCGGATTGGGCGGGTACGGGTGGAGCTGAGAATTTGTTCGGGTGGGTCGTGAGAAGGGAAGGAAGGAGTCGGGCCATTTGCTTCAGCCCATTATTTAGTGTCATTTGTTCTCAAGCTCTCTTGCAATATTCTCTTTATATTAAAATCATCTTAAAACTATTTTAAAATAAATTCATATCCTCCCAAGAAAATCATTTCAAAATTTCATGGTATCACATTTTGTGATATTTGATAATTAATTGATATTTTGAAATATTTATATTTTTAGTTGAAATTTAACTTTATTTTTAGTATGCCGTATAAAAATATAATAAATAAATAATTTCCAAAAACGCATTAAACCCCAAAAAAATTCAACAAAATTTAAAATCCTCCCTAGAAGATGAAAATAAAGAGATTGAGAAGTATAGAGAGCAATCGGACATTTCCTTCTAAAGAATGGAACATGTTTAACTCGCAATTTAACTGAGAGCTCTTTCGAAATTTTTGAAAGAAAAATAATAATATAAATCACGGTTTTAAAAGCATTTGTCTTGATCATCTTATTTTCCTGTGCCCAATGATCCTCTCAAGAGGTCACTGCATTTTCTCTATAGCAAAAGGCTTGAAACTGTTTAAAAAATGCCATTTTCCATAGGACACAGTAAACTGAAATAATGACTGAGATTAAAATTCTGCCTTCAGTGTTCTGGAATCATTAAAAGTTCGAGTTCAAGAAATTGTTATAAAACCATTCATTGATCTTTACAAGCCTGAGTTCAGAAACAAAATTTGTGAAAATGCTGACCAACATATGACCTATACCATGAACAACAATACTCAGAACTTGACAAACTGAAATGTCTGTAATCATGTCTCTCGATTTCTCGCAAAACCTCAACACGCCGATCCTCAGGTGGCACTAACATCTTCCACACTCGGAGGATGGTGAAAACACGGAGCTCATCTTCATCAGGGATTAATGTTCATGATCATCTCCATCTTGTGACCTAAAATCCGGAAACTCAGGATGATGGTATACATCTCCACGAATCTTAAAGCTAGACCTTATCAGGTCCTCCTCTTGATCATCTACAACCTCCCATGGCCTAGAATCTACATCTTCTTCCTCACAATCATCTACATCGCGTGAAAGAATGTCTGCACTAGACTTTAGGTCTTCCTTATGATGGTTTACAGCCTGTGGAAGAATATTCCGGCCATCATGATCATCTGTATCCGGTGGTTGAATTGCTGAGTTGGACCTGAGTTTCCGAAGATGTTGAGCTATCTCTGACAAAAGATCAGCATCTCCTGTGGTTTGTAAAGTCTTGGCAGTATGCTTCAAGAAGCCGCTATCTGCTTCAATGACCCTCAATCTCTCCCTGATGAATGATAATTCTCTCAGCATAACAGGTTTGCTTTTGCAGCCTGAAAAGGCTGAAGAAAATATTATCTCATCAGAAAACAAATTATGAAGAAAAAACACAAAAATTACTGAGCAAAAAAGAGCAAGATGTTTATTACCTTCTTCTATTTCTTCTTGGCTTTCCAGGCTAGACTCATGCATGTTCTTCTCAATGCCTTTCAGCAAGCTGAGAAGTTGAGCACGATCGGTCTCAAAATCAAGAGACGATTCATTAACATTGCTTCCTCCAAACATGTGATCGTTCGTGTCATCCTGATCTCCCGAAGCAGGACTACCACACTCAGAAATCTCACCACAAGGTGATAGCTGCTGAGACTTCAAGTCTTGATAATCTTCATCATCAATTTCACAAATCTCACTTCCTATATTTCTAATCGGTCCAAATTTAAACCGGTAAGAATCAAGTTCCAATTCCAAAACCCTGATCTCTTCCTCCCTCTTCATAACCAAGTCTCTCAAGATCTGAATAGCTTCCTGGTCATACTCAGCCTGTTCTTCCATCATTCTCTGATACTGCGACGCTTCCATCTGCATGGACGCTTTCTCAGCTTGTAGCCTCGTGATCATGGCCATTGCATTGTTTGCTGCCACAGCCGAAGCACTCCTTTCTTCATCTAGCTCCATGTATAGAGCCATAAGCGACTTGCGATCCACATTTTCGTTCATTGAGTTCAGGTCAGTAGCGTCCAGAAAGAGATCTGGCTTGTCCAAGGACATCCTCTTGGAATATCTGAACCTGGGACTGGCGTGAGCGGAATCTGTCAAAGGGATTCCGAAAAACCTGTTTCCCCTACCAAAAATTGGAGTTCTGTTGAGATCTTCTGTGTCTGGGACTGGCAGTTTGATATCTTCTCTACCTACATTACCATATTAACAGTGGCTAAGCATTTACCTTAAAAATCACAAACTTATGATATAAAAGAACCTCAGACAGGGAATGAACTTACTTCCTTTCATGACATCATCATCCTCAAGATTCTTGAGCTCGCGCAAATCTGAATTCTGCACGACTTCGTTCTTCCACACGGGCAAGGGTGCCCGAGGAGATGGAGTAGGAGGAGCGATGATCGCCTTTGCTGAAGAGCTTCTGATGAACTTAGAAGAAGCCCGAGCTTTCAAAGGCTCTCCACAACAAGAACATCGAATGGTGCTACTATCGGAATTGTTTCCGAATCTAACCCCTGACTTGGGATTATTCTGATCTTGACCTTCAACAAAGCAATCAACATCCTTGTGAAGAATCCCAGCTAAGGATTTGTACCTGTCGGAATCAGAATCCTTGCTCTCTTTCTCAATAGCATATGGGATGAGGCATCTGTCACACATGTTTTGAATGTCGGAGAGCTTTTTATGGACATGGCAATAAGCCAGGGAAGAAATGTCCTTTTTGTGATCTTCACACAAGGCATCATTAAAATAGAAAGTCGAATTCCTATGAGCAAGAACATGATCTAATCTTGTACAGAGCAAACATGGGATTCTCAGATCGAAGAACTTTGCAATTTCTTTGGAAAGGAAAGTAACAAAGCCATCAATGTAAAGCAAGATGATCACCAAGATTTCTAGCGTGGCATACAACAAGAAATGTGGGATTTCACCCATCTTTTCTTCGACAAGATTTCTGATCAACGACGATGACGTCATGATCTTCTAATTAACCTTAGTTTACCCTATATCTAATCAAGATGATGATACTCTACCAGAAAGAAGACAGATTGAAAGTAGAGGATCAACTGAGATGAAATGATACGAGACAGATCATGACCCCGGACGAAAAAATGAGCCCCAGATCATGATCTCTCTCTCCTTTCTCTTGATCTCTCTACAAATGTTCAAATCAGTGCAAGGAAGAATATTGGAAAAATAATAATAATAACCATAAACAGAAAACAAAAAACAAAAAAGTTCTGAGGTTGCAAAACTTTGGAAGGAAATGTTGCCAGGACTATAAATAGTAAAGGGGTGAATAATTCTAAATACAGATAATGCTTGGCGGAACAATTACCTGAATTAACGGTCCATCGCGCACTTTTATACCTGCCAGTTCAGATTCAGAAAACCAGCCATTCTTCAATAGGAGTTACCAAAATTTCCTTTTCATCTGTTGGAATATATAACTGGGTTTTTACTCATAATATTTACAACATCGATCACCTTCTCAGCGATTCTTAGGAGAATCCTCGTGTAGAGCATTAAACTCACAACGAATGTTTTCACAAGAATCAAATCATAAACATGCTAGAATCTTAAATTTTCACAAGAAATTCAACAGTTTCAACCCGGTCAAAATTTTCAATAAATATCAACATTTCGAATTCTTCAGGTTTATGTAAGAGTCTATCTAAAAGGCAGACAAGCCATAGTATCTACTATTTGTGACTTGTGAGTTACTACAAAATTGCTGTTCCTCAAAAAAGCTCGGGGTACCAGGACATAAGCTGGTCTCGTTGTGAAAGACAAGACAGAGAATTAGTCTGCTACACAGCATTATGTGTTAACACGTTTGCAGCCATGTATGGTGAAATGCAACCTTGTACCTGAACAAAATCCATATCATGAATTAAAGGTAATACAGACAATGAAGGAAGGAAAGAACCTTGCACCGATTTACCTACAAACAGGGCAGATGTATATACCTGTAGTAAATCTGTGGGAATTTGGACAAGCCCTTGCAGCAAAAGATCGACTTTCTCTAAAGTAGTTGGAGGAACAGGGGTAAGCAAGTACAAGACATTCTTGGTAGTATCAATACCTCGAACAATTCCTGGGTCATAAAGAAGGTTGTAACCGGTAAGTGAATCACTTTCAAGAAACCTAGGCAATTGTATCAAGTGTTTGAGGCTTTGCGTTCTACTAGTAAGTCTTAAAAAGCATGGAAATCCAAAACATGAAGGGAATTGTGAATTTTTCTTTATATCAAAACCAGGTAAACTGATATCACATATTGGTACTTGTCTTGAGTTGATATGTTACAAATTCATGCTTTACTCCAAGATTAATCAAGTGTTGCATAACTATAGGCATGTCTAACCAAGGAGATTTGACATAGCTTGACAGTTCTTGAACAAATCACCTTACCTAGTCCAACACATGGAGAAAGAGTTTCAGATCCTTCCAAACTAATAGCCAAGCCAACAATAGTAGCGTTCAAGCTGTAGAAAAGTTCAGTTTTCGGCACCTATCATCAAAATTCAAATCATGGAGGTAGTAAGTAAAATAGTACTGCAAGAGCATGAAGATTATAATTTTCTGTGAGTTACAGAGTTGCTTAACAAATGAGTTATGTACATGAACATCATTCTCCATAAAAAATGACTTGTAATTCCAGATTCTTTTATAACATACCTGACAGTGCAAATGTTTGATTTTGACATCGGCTATAGATATTTCATATGGAGGTTGAGCAGCTAATGCGTTGGCTAGTTCTCTTACAAACGTGATTTCCTCACCCTCGGGAAAGCACTGTCTGAAATATGTAATTATGCGCATGTCTCGCAGATGATGTGCATTTTTTCGTACCTTCTCCCTTTTAAATACATTGAAGAAAATATTAAAAATAATATAGTATGTAGTTAGTATGAATACCCAGAATAGTGCCAGCAAAAAACTCACGGATTCTCTAAAGCTGAATTGATCACAATTAAGGAAGTTGATTGAGTATCCTCCTCATCTGACCAAAAAGCTCCCTCTGGAAGATCCTTTGCCATATCGGATACGCGAATCTTAACAACATGGGTAGGAGAGACATACTTCAGTACATCCACCAATAAGTCATATCCAATACCTGCAAATTTATATGTCTTCCTCAAAACATTTAAAAACAATAATCCGTTCAAAGTAACTCCATGCTAAACAAGTTAAAAATGTAAATTATAAATGATACAAGGAATGTAAAATAGAATTACTAGGTACCTTTAACCCAACCAAGAGTATTTATGACCAGAGGCACTGCCGTATCTGAATTTTTCCTATTATTGACGCAGCTGAAGTGCTTCAGGTAATGATCGTATAATGCAGACACATATGCCAAGTAAGTCGTTGGATCTCTTTTCGGGGATATATCACCAAAGAAGAAGCATCTGGAAGAAAATGTACAACAGTCAGCATGACTTTCATGTAAAACACATATGACCAATTGAAACATGTCATCATCCACACACCTTGTGCCTAGAGTATGAAGTATTAATATTTTTTGGGTTCAAATATGTATGAAGTGGAATGTGTTTTTGGTCCAACAACTATACAACAGGACTACAGGGTCAATTCAAGCAGATAAGGTTACTAAGGAATAAAGGGTCAAGAGTATGATGCTGTTTGAAAAATAAACATGGAATCATATTTAATACATCTAAAGTTCCAACTTTCAGAGACAAATGGCTAAACACATTTGCCTATTTAGTGAGCAGACAGTGAGTACATTTCTCATCATAGATGGGGGAGCACTAATGCTAAGCATTGTTGTCTCTAGGGCAGGGATAGGATTATTGGGTTGGTCGGACTGGTTCGGAAGTTTTAAATGATAGGGAGCAATATAAATCTCTCACTCACACACACTCTCTATGTATGTATAAGTAACACAAAACACATCTCTCTCACTCTCCCTATCTCTCTCTCTCTCTCTCACACACACACACTAGTAATTTCACAATCTGAGCCTCGATAGCTCAGCCTCAACTAAAGGAAAAGAAAAGAAAACTAAACCAGTAGAAACAGCACATAAAACCAGTAATCAGATTCCAGTTTTATGATGTTGTCCATCCAGGGCAAGAATATTCAAGGAGGAGTTTTAAAACACAACTATAAATTTTTGCATTCCCATTTCATTTTTCTAGTGTTCCACAATCAGTTGGAAACTAATAACAAAAGGAAAAGCACCATAATACAGATTAAGGTTAAAAGAATGCAAGTGCTAACCTTTCTGGTGTTTTCATGCTTGCAGTACTCAAATCTGGTAACAGTTCCAGCCAAAAATAGCAATATGATCAGTAATAACACCTACTACGCTAATAGTAATGATAGCACAAAAACTAATAAAAGACCAACCTTGATACATCTTGTCAATCATTACGAGGGACACAAAACCTGGAGGAGTAAATTCTGTCTGCCCAACATCAGTGTCCAAATAAGCCACTCTTTTGTACCTATAACCAAATGGTTACTTACACTTAAGGTAACCAAAATCGTGATATTGAAAAGAAAAATGAAAAAACAGCCAGAAACCACAAATCAACTCTGCAACAGTATATTCCTTACAAATTTATTATGCTTAATCTTTCTCACTGAAGCAAAGTGATTAGGATGTCTTTCAAAGTTGGCAATAAAAAAAGTAACTCAATCGCACTCTTCCAAACGAACAATCATTAACTTCAAATAACACATGCTCACAAGACTCGACATTTAGAATAAATTTCACCACACAATGTAATTCAGAACTAGCAATACACATGGCAACAACTTTTAGCTTTTCGAAATAATGCAAGCTGGAGATCTTCAAACTCCTAAACAACAACACACATTTATGTTCCTTTCATATATTGCCTCTCCCAATTCAAGTAACACTATTCATTTGGCGAATATTAATAAAATCTCATTATTGTAAAGACATGAGATCTTGGTATTCAAAGTATCATTCTTTTTCATAACTATCAATGGTCAAAAATGGTTCTGGAAGCCCGTGACAATGTGAAACTTAAACTGGGACTGAGGTAGCAGATAACTAGACTCGCAATCAGATGAAACCAAGCTCAGTAAATATCAAAGCTAGAGCGAATAGATTAGATGGGCTCAACTGGAAACCGAACCTGGTGAGAAGAACATTGACGAGGTAGCGTGAGAAAGTAGTCTTGCCGCTGTTCCTCCGGCCGCAAATCAAGGCCACCGGCGGAGAACCGGCGGCAATGGTTTCCGCCGCAAGAGACCACTGGTCGGGTATGAAAATCTCCCCATATGGTGCTTCAATTGACTCCATCAAACCCAACAACAACAGCAAACAGCAGGGGCGGATCTCCTTGAAGGCGCGGGAAGGCAGCCTTCCCGGAAATTCGCCGCCCAACACCTATGAATAGTGTCCGCCTTATGCTGCCGCTACTCCGTCTACTTGCGTCAGGCGCCTAAGACGATTAAGCATCTAGACGGTGTTCAGGACGCTGCTAGGAAGTCACCGGAACCAGTGGGAACCGGGATCTTATTTGAAGTGGAGCACACAAACCCTAGGCTACATATATTTCAAAAAGAAATTGTACCACACAAATATAGAGACCGAATTAAATTGTAAATAGTTATATAAAGTCAAAAATACGGAGGGACCAATTTGCAATTTCAAAAAATTTTTAAAAATCACGCGTTATAGTATTAAGCCACGCACTACCGCACCGAGTCCTACAGTACTGTAACTTAAAAGATAAAACATAAAAGATAAACATTTTAGCTTGAAACAAAAAAAATGAACATTTTAACGTGAAACATGAACATTTCTTGAAACATAAAACATGAACAGTTTAACTTAAAACATGAATATTTTTTGAAACATGAACATTTTGACTTAAAACATGAACATGAACATTTTAACTTGAAACATAAAACATAAATATTTTAAAACATAAAACATGGACGTTTTAACGTGAAACATGAACACTTTAACTTGAAACATAAACATTTTAACTTGAAACATAAAACATGAACATTTTAACGTGAAACATGAATATTTTTTGAAACATAAAACATGAATATTTTTTGAAACATGAACATTTTGACTTAAAACATGAACATGAACATTTTAACTTGAAACATAAAACATAAATATTTTAACTTAAAACATAAAACATGAACAGTTTAACTTAAAACATAAACATAAACATTTTAACTTAAAACATAAACATAAACATTTTAACTTAAAACATAAAACATGGACGTTTTAACGTGAAAGATGAACACTTTAACTTGAAACATAAAACATGAACATTTTAACTTGAAACATTGAAGTACACTGTAGCAAACACTGTAGCGCAGAAACACTGTAGCGCGTGATTTTTTTAATTTTAAAAAATTACAAATTGGTCCCTCCTTGATTTTCTTTATTGCACTGTTTATAATTTAGTCCGGTCTCTATATAGAGACGGTCTCCTCAGAGACTAACTTACAAGTAATTTAAAATTCAACATAATATAATAAAATTAGTACAAATTTTGTTATTGTCACTACTAAAAAAGACTACTGTTATTATCCCACGATATTGAACTATACAAAATTATTCATGACTTAGGTTCTGTTCTCTTCACGGTATTTGAACTTATTTGAACTCATCTGAACTTAAAAAAATTTATTTGAACTTAAAAAAATGTATCTGAACTCATCTGAACTTAAAAAAAAACTTTATCTGAACTTAAAAAAGTTTATCTGAACTTAAAAAAGTTCATCTGAACTCATCTGAACTGAACTCATTTGTACTTAAAAAATTTAGCTGAACTTATTTGAACTTAAAAACTGAGCTGAATTGAAATATATAGATAATTAGAATTGAACTAAATTGAAATTAACTAAAAACTATATAATCATTTCCAATATATTTGAAATTCATTAATCTAAATATAACATAATACATTTAATATTAAAATATGCTGAACTGAGTTGCACTGATGTAGATAAACTGAACTGAATTGAATTAAAAATAATATGATCAATTTCAATATATTTGAAATTTATTAATCTTAGCATAATACATTTAATATGAAAATATGTAGAACAAAGTTGAACTGGAATATATAGATCAACTGAACTGAAATGAAATAAATATGACATTTTTAAAACATTTAAAATTTAATAATTTGAGTATAACTTAGAGTTTGATAGAGTTTGTTTCTTGTTCAACTGAACTAAACTGGATTGAATTGAACTGAAGTGAAAATTAATGTACTGAAAAAAAGAATCAACATGACTGAATTAACATGAATTTCATCAAATTACATTTCACTTCAATTTACTGAACTGAACTGGATTGAATTGATATATAAAAGTTCTGGCACACAGGGCCTTAATGTTAAAAAATATGATCATGTTTGCTAGCTAAACATATTGATTTGAGTTGAGCTGAAGCATATAGATAACTGAACTGAACTGAATTGAAAATAAATAACTGTGATGAAAATAAACGGTATGAATAAAATAACCATAATTAATTGCACCAAATTATATTATTGTTGAGCTAAACTGAACTGAACTAAACTTAATGTATTGGAAAAAAAAAGAATCGGTATGACTAAATTAATCTAAATTTCATCAAATCACATTGAAACTGAACTAAACTAGATGGAATTGAACAGAACTGATATGAACAATTAAGCTCAAAAGATTGAACTGATTTAAACTGAACTGAACTAAAATACAAATAAGTTTACTGAACTTAACTTATCTGAAAACTAAAAAAGTTTACTGAACTGAACTCATCTGAACTGAAAAAAGATTATCTAAACTCATCTGAACTGAAAAAAGATTATCTGAACTCATCTGAACTAAAAAACATTTATCTGAACTAAAAAAATATTTATCTGAACTAAAAAAACTTTATCTGAACTAAAAAATATTCAAATAATCTCTAGAGAACAGTACCTTAATACACAAGAAATAAAGTATGATATCAAAATTATGCATATTAAAAGTTAGAAAAACCTACAAATTAAAACCCCAAAACCTACAAATTAATACCCCAAAACTTTGAATCACTTCGATGGGATAAACCCCAAAATAAACTAATCTACAATCACACCAATGTCACCGACTCACCAAAGTTAGGTTAAACAACGACAAAAAAAACTACAAAAGGGTACTTGGAGGGAAGCGGTGCCGGGCTGGAGCTGTGTGACTGTGTTTGTGTGCCGTGTGCGTTAGCGTCCTGTGTGAGTGAGCGACTGAGGAGTGATGACGATGGTTCAGAGGGCAGCACGTCGGCAGCGGCGGTCACGGTGGACTGAGCGTTGTGGACCGAGGGCATCGACAGCGGCGGTCACGGGCGGTTGAACGAGGGCGGTCGAGATCGGCGGTTCCGGTTGAGATTGGATCGATTGTCGACTGGTCTCGGGCTCTCGCCGTCTCGCTATTTGGAGTTAGGCGGCAGGGTTTGGCTGAATGGGATAAGTCTGAATAATTGTTATGTTTAAAAAAACGAATTAATTACTCAACCCATAAAAGTTTAGATCATTTTCTTTTAGTCCCATAAAATTTTTGTGTTCCTATTTGGTCCCATAAAAGTTATTATTAGTTCTATTTGGTGATTTGTTTAGTCAATTAACAGAATTGTAGTGTTGAGTGTTGACTAACGGAATTTCTTAAATAAAATACACAAATACTTTCCATTTATAGTAAAATATCAAATTAGTCTTGTAAGTTTTGAAATATATAAACTAACATTATAGAATTTTTTAAATTAATTTAGTTTTTATTTAGCAAAATTAAATTTCATTAAAATTATCTATCAAATTAATTTATAAAATTCTACCTCAAAAAAGAACAAACTAAAATTTATGAATGATCAAAATAAGAGACTACTCTACTATTTTTAAATTTTGAATTTATGGATGAACTAAATTTTTTGATATTTGAATAGAAATTTTGGGTATTTGTATAATTTATTTAAGAATTTCTGTTAGTCAATATTACTATTTCATTAGTTGACTAAGCAAAGGACCAAAAATAACTTTTATGGAACCAAATAGGAACGAAAAATTTTTATGGGACTAAACGAAAACGATCTGAACTTTTATGGGACTATAAGGGTAATTAATAAAAAATAAAAATTTTAAAAATCGAAACGACATCGTTTTTATATCGGGTTTTTCAAATTCCAAGTAGGGCACGTACCCAGGGTGCCATATGGTGGTTCCGGCCTTGACCGGAACTAAAGAAAAATTGCAGGGAGAAAAGGAAGGTAAGGTTCTACAAGTATGGTTCTGCGCCAAGAATTGAATCTGTAAAGTTGCAGAGACATGAAGTCATAAAGAACCGAAGATGAAAGCTAGTTATAGTATTCTTATTTGTTTTCCCTTTTAATTTTTGGAACCACGTCATTCATTGAAGTAGCATCCAATGGAAACAATACACGTGGGGATTTCAATCAAACTTTCCATTTTATTTACCATTTTATTTATTATCTATTTTTGTTCGGTTACCAATTGTTTTATATCTTTACATCTTTACTTATTTTAAGTTTTATTTACTAGTTCACAGATATTGATGCTACCAAAATCCGTCCGTCTCCCGGGAGGTGGACACTATCCGGGTTTCCTCGACAATCAGCCTGCTTCAGTCCTGCAAAACAATCCCCGGGAGGCGTCCCGGGGAAGAAGCTCCGGCGTGATGATGAGATGGGGATAGTGGAGAAGGAAAACGTACGGAGGGTGCTCTCAATTCAAAGTAGAGAGATATAAGTCACATACCTTGTTCACTGTTCGAGACTAGTATTTATAGCCGAGCTAGCCTGCTTGAAATAAGGTGCAGGACCACTTCTCCTTTGTCCCCGTCCGTCCTTCTTTCTTGTCCGGACATGCATCCTCCGCGGGAAAGGTACCGCTCAATTGGCACCGGGCTATGGGCCTTCTTCCTGGCCCATCAGAGCTCTGGGCCAGTATTATCACTAGCCCCCCAGACTAGTCATCCGGGGTTCTATGACGCGGGGGACCGGTCTTCTAAGATTCCCCTGTTACTATTTTCTCTGTGGGACCCAACCGTGTCTATTAACTTTTGGCGGCGCCATCCTTCCCTATTCTGCACTAATCAATGCCTCGTTTGCTGTGTCATCATTGCTTTTCCTTCTTTTGAGGTGGCGGTTCCCCCTCATCTTTCTATATAAAGGGTCCGACCTCTTCTTTCGCAAGGTTACCTTCTTCAGATTTTCTCCAGACGCTCCGCCCTCCGTTTTTTTTTCAACCAAGTAAGCTCTCCTTCCCTTTCTTCTTCATGGATTCCCCGCTTTCTTCCAACTATTCCTCAGACACCGAGGGAGTCCGAGATCGATTTGAAGCCCGCTCTCGGGCTGCTGATAACACGACTTCCTGCCCTTCCTCCCCAAGCGCCTCTTCCGAGGATTTCAATGTCTCCCGGGAACTAAACAACCCGGGTACATTGAACCCGGATGGAGCAGGCTTGCGTCCAGCCGGGCGGCCCAATCATCCCCGAGAGGATCAGGATGAGGGGGTATTGGGTGAAGGACTTGGTGGTGACATTCCCCGGGGACCTACTCATGGGGTGCGTCCTGTGGGCCTTAAATTCCATGACACCCCCGGGGATTCTCCTTCTCTAGATAAGGATGTTTTAGACTTGGCTAAGCGCTCCTTTATTCCCCTTCCTCTAAACGCTTCACTTTCTAAACTTCCCCCGGGAGTCTCTGAACGGGAGGTTCCGTGTATCCCGCGGATTCATTTTCAATACGGGCTTAGCCTGCCCCTTCCCCCTCTTTTCCTTGCGGTTTTCCATTTTTATTCGATGGCCCCAGCCCAACTGCACCCTAACGGGGTTGTTTTAATCCTGGCATTCCTGCTTAATTGCGCAAGGTGCCATGTTCCCCCTTCCCTTTTACTTTTCCGTTCCTTCTATGCCTTGCGGAAGGCGCACGCATCCTTCCCTGGCGTTTTTTCTTTTACCATTCGCTCCGGGATGAAGGACTTTATCCTGAACAAGCCCCGATCCGCCAAAGGATACCTTGCAAAGGGTTTCTTTATGTGCGATGCCCGGGTATATCCTATGCCCCCATGGAACGACTCTCTCGTTCCTGAGGACAGAAAACCCCTCACCAATCTCCCCGATATTGTTATTAGTGACCACAGTCTCCTTAGTCTTTCCCCTCTAAGTACCGAGGACTTCTTCAAGACCGGGAACTCGGGCTATTATTGGCCTCGCGGGATTTATCCCGCTGAGCTCTTCACACTCCCGCGCATAGCCGCGGTGTGGCCGGATGGAGGTGCCTATTAGGGCTTTTATTATTTGTTTTGTTTCGTTTATATACATGCATCTAACTCTAATTTTCTTTTTCCTGATTTCAGTTCAACCCACTTTGTACGCGGACGCTACTCCTTTTGACGAGATGCCTTCCGGGGATAGCAGTCGCCAGGAAGATCTCCATCCGGGGATGGCCCTTACGCCCGAGCAGCCAGTGGCTCCTCCGCCTGGCCCGGACGCTGCCGAAAACCCCGGATTCATTCCTCAGAAGGTTCGCCAGCAGCGACCGCCTTCCCCGGGGAGAAAATCTTTCATCCGGCATCCTACTTACAGCGGCGGGGCTAGTTCTCGCCCTAAGCGGCCGCTAACCGATAACAAGGAGACTCCTCCGCATTCCCGTCAAAGGGTAGAAAGTGCGGCCCCACCTCCCCCTCCTCCTCCCCCCGCCAATTCTCCCTTACGGGATAATTCTCAAGCTATCCCTGAGAGGGAAGAGGTATGTTAACCTTGCTTCTTAGTACTTACTTTCATCTTGTTTCTATTCTTCCGGGTGACCTTACTTTTGTTTTATTTTACAGACCACCACGTTCGCCGACGCACTCCTGGCGGACTCTCAGCTGGCCGATGCGCTCAACCGAACATACTCTAAGTACAGCGCGGGTCTATTTGCTAAGAAGGAGAGAGAGCTCCGCGATGCCCGGGAGAAGTTGGCCGGGCAAGATGACCTGGAAGTAGGGGTGTTCAACGGTTGGTTAATTGGTTTACAGGTTAAACGGTTCGGTTTCTACCGGTTTATCAAATTAGAAAGAAAACCTTTTAACCAACCAATAATATTATCGGTTATATCGGTTCGGTTTATATCGGTTTCGGTTTATTTTTCGGTTACACGGTTATAATCGGTTTACACATTTATCGATCACTTTGACAATAAATTAAAAAATGAAATACAATACAAGAGGAAAGAGAAAGTGAACAAATTCACTGTAGAGGGGAGACTACCACAAATATCAAAATGTCACCACTAAAATACTGACGATGTGGTAAAAAATTTTACAAAAGTCCATGATTTAACTACGAAAATTTATTTGTCAATTCAACTGTCATACAAAATTATCAAACATCAAATTCTTGAATCATCTAAATATTACCCAGTGGGTGTGGGCGTAGGTGCGGTGCGGCGGAGGAGCTCTCAGTCTCGGAGGTCGGCGGTGGAGGAGCACAAAATAATTGGTCGGCTTACAATTACAAAGGGAATCCGTGAATGGTTGACTGGTTGCTAATATAAAAGGGTTTAGGAAATTTGAAAGTTAAAGGGTCAAAGCTCATTATAAAAGGTTAAACTCTATGAGATTTAGAAATTCTTAATATATATATGTTAATATATAAAATATTAAACGGTTAAACGGATAAACCGTTATTAAAATTTTAAATCCATAAACCGAACCGATTAACCTGCAAATCCGTTTAACCAAACCGCTTTAAACCTATTAGCCTGTTAACCTATTAACCTATTCTCATAACGGTTCGGTTTCGGTCGGATTACGGTTTTCCGGATTTTTTGAACAGCCCTACCTGGAAGCCCAGCTGAAGGCTTCTCAGAAGAAGTTAGCTGAGAAGGAGAAAAAGCTGGCGGAAAAGGAGAAAAAGTTGGCCGAGGTGGAGAAGAAATACACCTCCCTCAAGAAGGAGAAAAAGGACGCGCAACTGGACGCTCTGAATGCCATAGTCCAAAAAGTCCTTCATTCCGCCGACTTTGACGAAAGGCTTGAGGGGATTGCTGCTGCGGCTAGCGAGGATGCTTGCCACGAGATGTACCGCAGCCTACGGGGCTGGCTTCCGGGACCTGCTCGCCTCGAAGCCCAAGCCTCATACTATCGTCCCAAGGCAAGCGACCTGCTGAACCACCGCTGGAGATCCCTCCAAGAGGCGAACCTAGAGGGCCTGGTGCCCCGGCTGTGGGAGTCACTGAAGATGTCCTCCCGGGCCCCCTCAGCCTCAGATATTAAGAAGACTAAGCTCAAGGAGATCTGCGAGGCCGTTTATCCTGATCCTGGTCCAGAAAGCTTCAACGCTTATGGGGTAGTCCCGGAAACACCTCACTGGGCCGAGAGTTATCAGGAGTACTGCGCTATCCCTGACAACTATGGATATCAGGCTGTTGAGGTGGGAACGGGTGAGTACACTGTGGGGCTTCCACGGGGGCAGGACGACTTGCTCTACCAGTCCCGGAAGTATATCCGGAAGGTGGGATTTCCTGAGCGCCCGGAGGATGAGTCAAGAGTGGATGCCCCTGCTTACTGCGGCCCCAGCTGGTCTGATGCGGACGTAGCTGAACTAGAGAGGAGGTGGAGGAGTGCTCATGCTACCCCGGGAGAAGAAAATCCTCCCGAGGATAATGTATTCCCCTAGACTCTAGTTTATATATTTTTTTTATTTTCAAGTCTTTTGTAATCTTCCTCCCCGGGAGGCTCATGTAGAACTTGGCCTTGTGCCCCTTTTGATTAATATAAGTTCTACCTTTTAATTTAATGAGATTACTATCTTTTGTAGTTTGAGCGCCCCCTAGAGGAGAAACTCCCGCGCGGGTCCCTGCCTTACGTTTTCCCTCATCCTAGTAGCTCCTCCGGTATTTACTTCTCTCTTCCCCGCGCTGGATGCCTCCAGTGTTCTTTCCTTCAGAGGAAGCTAGCCTACTGGAGGTTTGGAGGCAACCAGGCCAACCGGGCATTAGTAGAAGCGGGGCTGGATTGCTTCCTTCAAGAATTCGGAACGATCCGGGTGTTGGTGTCTTTTCTCAAGTCGGTCGAGGCTAAATTTGGATCGTTAAATCAATGTTTCGACCTTGCGTCGGATCACATGCGGGAAGCCCTGAATTCCCATCAAACCATCGCTGAGTTGCAAGCCCTTCATGATGATTCTCAGAGTCGCACCACCAAGGAACTAGGTATGGTATGGGGCGAACTAGAGCGGGCGCAAGAAAAGCTCAGGAGCCTGGAGACCCGCACCGCACAGAATAAGCTTATCTGCGATTTTGAGAAGGAGAATCGATCCCTTACTCATAGGAACAGGGTTCTCCAAGAAGCGCTGATGACCGTCCGGCTGTCCTACCATCTGTTGGGACTCAAGAATGGATTAGTCGGTGTTTCTCCTCTTACCGATGTTCCTGCCGGGGTTCGTAGGACCATTGAGCGTATGGAGGCCAACCCGGGGAAGTTTGGTGAAGGGGCTCCTAATCACAGGGCCTATCTAGACGCCGTGGAGTGGTATACCAAGATAACTGACGGGGAGGCCGAGTCTTATCCCTCCAGCCTCCGCCGGGTCCCTGCCCGGGTAGAGGTAGATATTGCGTATGAGAGGTATGAAGACATGACTGTGTCCATCGACCCGGAAGAGGTAGCACGCCGGATAAGGCGCATCCGGGAGATTGCTGCTTCCGGGGTTACCACCAAAGGAGTGAAGACCGCCGAGGGTACTCGTATTAGCCGGGAGGAAAAGGGCAAGGGCGCTGCGAACTTGTTCCCTAAGTACCATTTCGTCACCTCTGCTAGCGTAAGAAGAATGCGCCTGGCGGAACCGCTTCCGGAAGGGTCCGTAGTGGTTCCTATCCCTGAGCTGAATGAAGAAGACGCCGAGCAACTGGAGGAGGAATTAGCATGGAATCAGGCCCCGGATGCTCGGTTTGCTGAAGACATCTTGTCTTCTCAATTTTTTGGTGGAGGTTTTCGCCCGGGTAACCCAGAGGGTGCTTCCGGGTCAGGCCCTAAGTGGGTTTAAGAATACGTAGATAGAATTATATATGTAATCGTTCCTTTGCCACATGACCGCATATTCATGCGATGTATAAAATGCTATGTAATTGTTCCTTTGCAATATGGACGCATGTTCATGCGACTTTGTAATTTAAAGATTGAATAGAATTGCTTTTTGAAAAAGAAAAAACCCTTTTCATTAACTCTTCCTTGTAATATTACATTCTTTGGTCCCCATGCTTCATTCGAGCTCCGGGTCCACTCTGGCGGGGCACCCGAATGGGAGCTACCCATGGGCCCCTTTTTGCAAATTTTCTTCTCTAAACCCGGAACGAGGCCAAGCGTCGGGTTCTCTCTCCGGGCATATTCATGCTCCCGAGAGGGGTATATCCATACCTGGCATATTCATGCCTAGCATATTCATGCTGAGCGTGTTCACGCTTCCGGGAGGGGCATATCCATGCCTGGCCTATCCGTGCCTTAGTAGCTGTGGTGCGATGCGGGGTGCTCTACTTCCCGTAAAACCTTCTTAGGTTAGCTACGTTCCACCTTCTGGGGATCTCCTTTCGCTGCTTGTCCTCCAGCACATAGCTCCCTCCCGGGTGTACTTCCTTGATCTTGTATGGCCCTTCCCAGTTGGGTGCAAGCTTGCCCTCCGGGGCTTGGCGGCTCTTATCGTTCCTCCTCATTACCCAGTCTTCTGGGGCGAAGACTTCTTTCCGCACCCTTCTGTCATAATACCTCTTTACTCGCTCCTTCACCTTGGCTTCCTGGAGTGCCGCATTCTCTCGCTTCTCTTCCAGGAGATCCAAGTCAAGGCGTCGTCCATCGTTTTCTTCTTCCGGGCGCTGGTGTTGAGTTCGAGGACTTGGGATCCCAATTTCTGCGGGTATTACTGCCTCTGACCCGTACACCAGGCCATACGGGGATTCCCCGGTAGCTGAGCTTTCTGTAGTCCTATGGGCCCAAAGAACACTGGGTAGCTCCCAGATCCAATTTCCCCGTGTGCCTTCCAAACGGGTTTTTAGTCCTTTGATGATGGTGCGGTTGGTGACCTCTACTTGCCCGTTCGCCTGGGGGTGGTACACCGATGTTAACTTCTGCTCTATACCATACTTGACACACCATGATTTGAAAGGATCATTTTCGAATTGCGCCCCATTATCTGTGACTATGACCTTCGGAATGCCGAATCGACAGATGATGTTCTTCCAGCAAAACTTGACACAAGTTAGGCCCCGTATGTTGGTGAGCGGTTCTGCCTCCACCCATTTGCTGAAGTAATCGATCGCCACTATCAAGTACTTGGCTCCTCCCGGGGCAGTCGGGAATGGTCCGACCAAGTCAATTCCCCATCTACTGAACGGCCAAGCTCCTGTGACCCCAACTAATTCTTCCCGAGGAACATGGATTAGCGGGGCAAATGTCTGGCATGCCAAGCACTTCTGTACATGTTCTTCCGCATCCTTGAACAGCGTCGGCCAGTAATACCCCAGCCTTAAGATCTTTTTGGCCAAGGTGCGAGCTCCCTGGTGGCTCCCATTAGATCCCTCGTGCATCTCCCGGATGAGGTACTGGCCTTCTAACCTTTCTACACACTTTAGCAGAGGCTGGAGGTACCCTCTTTTGTACAGCTCCCCTCCCTGGATCACATACTTAGGCGCCTTAACTCTTAGCTTCCGGGCCTGAGCCCTATCCTCCGGGATGATTCCTTCCTCTAGGTATGCCCGAATGGGCATGATCCAGGATTCTTCCTCGTTCACCAACATTACTTGATCACTCTCCTGGTAGCTCCTTTTCCCTAGTACCTCCAAGTATAACTTTTGGTCGGGTTCAGGTTTCAATTCTGAAGAAGCCAATTTGCTCAAAACGTCTGCCTTGCTGTTCTTCTCCCGGGGGACTTGTACCAAGTCGAAGGTTTTAAACCCGGCTATCAGAGGTTTTACCGCTTCCAGGTATTTTTGCAGGCTCCTCTCCCGGGCTTCATACTCTCCCTTCACCTGTTGCACCACAATCTGGGAATCACTGTGTGCCGTGAGAGTTTTGATGTCCATCTCCTTTGCCAACCTTAATCCCGCGATCAAAGCTTCATACTCGGCTTCATTGTTGGTTGCTCTGAAAGTGAATTGGACTGCATAGGGATACTCCTTCCCTTCCGGGCTGACCAACAATACTCCTGCCCCACTGCCCCCGGAGTGCGCCGATCCATCCACATATAGCTTCCAAGCCGGGTCTGTCTCAGCCTTAGCCGTATTCTCCGGAGTGTTAGGCGTCTCTTGTTCCTCATTTATCCTTGCTTCTGATTCCAACAGAAAGTCCGCTAGGGCCTGGCCCTTGATAGCCCTCCTTGGCTCATACCGGATTTCGTACTCTCCCAGCTCTATAGCCCATTTCATCATTCTCCCTGATGCCTCCGGCTTGAACATGACTTGTCTCAGCGGGTAATTGGTAAGAACCACTATGGGATGGCCCTGGAAGTAGGGCTTAAGCCTCCTTGAAGCATGCACCAGCGCCAGAACCAACTGCTCCAACTCAGTATACCGGGTTTCTGCCCCCCGAAGTGCCCGGCTAACAAAATAGATTGGGTGCTGTTTTCCCTCCTCTTCTTTGATTAGCACGGCACTCACCGCCTCCCGGGACGCCGCTATGTACAGAAAAAGCTCCTCCCCCGGGAGTGGCTTCTTTAAAGTTGGCAACTGTTGAAGGTGCTCTTTCAGATTTTGGAATGCCTTCTCACACTCCCCAGACCACTCAAACGCCTTGGCCCTCTTGAGAATGTTGAATAAAGGCAACTGCCTGTCTGCCCCCTTTGACAGGAACCGACTGAGGGCCGCGAGGGACCCTGTCAACCGCTGTACTTCTTTCACCGATCTAGGGGAGGTCATCTTAGCTATGGCTTCCACCTTCTCCGGGTTGACGTCGATGCCCCGGCTTGACACCATAAAACCCAAGAACTTCCCCGCACCCACTCCAATGGTACTTTTGGAGGGATTCAGCTTTAGATTGCTCCGTTCCAGCTTTTCGAACATCTCCTCCAGGTCATCCAAGAAAGCCCCGTAAGCCCTGCTTTTAACCACCATGTCGTCAACATACACCTCCATGTTTCTTCCCACTTGGTCCTCGAAGAGTTTGTCAACCATCCTCTGATACGTGGCCCCCGCGTTCTTCAGTCCAAAGGGCATTTTTTGTAGCAGAAGGTTCCGAAATCGGTGATGAAAGAGGTCTTCGCTTTGTCCGCCTCATCCATCTGCACTTGGTGATACCCTTTATGTGCATCGAAGAAGACTAGCACCGAGTACCCCGCGATAGCCTCTGCCAGCCGGTCCAAATTTGGGAGAGGGTAGCTGTCTTTGGGGCAACATTTATTTAAATCTGTGAAGTCGATACACATGCGCCAGCTTCCATCATGCTTCTTTACTAAGACCGGGTTAGCTATCCATTCCGGGTAGATGATTTCCTCGATCACCCCGGCTTTCTCCAACTTCTTTACCTCATTCCTTATAAATTCCGCTCTTTCCGGGGCTACAGGTCTTTTCTTCTGCCTGATTGGTTTTGTTGCCGGGCTTATATTCAGCTTATGCACCCCCAACTCTGGCAACACCCCCACCATGTCCTCCGGGCTCCATGAGAATACTCCCTGATACCTGGCCAAGAGTTTCTTCAGTGCGCCTTTTACTTCATCCGGGAGGTCTTTTCCCACCGTGACCATCCCTTTGTCCGCCACCTGCATTTCCTCCAACTCTTGCCGGGGAACTTCTCCGTGTACCGCTCCTACTGCTTTCTTTGCGTCCCGGGCTGCCGTCACCATGCAACTTCTCGCTACTGCCTGACTTCCCCGGACAACCGCCACACCCTGCGCGGTGGGGAACTTCATCGTCAGCAGATACGGACAACTCGCTGCCCGGGCTTGGGTTAGCCATGGTCTTCCTATGATTACGTTGTATGGCGAGGGTGCATCAATAACCGCGAAGTTGCATATCACTGAGACCCTCTTGCTCCGATCCTTCTCGTCCACCATACATACTGCGAGGGGAATAATTCCTAGGGGGACTTCAGGTTTGCCAGTGAATCCTGACAAAGGAGATGAAGGGGGTTTCAAGTTCTGCCTCCCAATCCCCAATTGATCGAAGCAGGAAGCGAACATGATCTCCACACTGCTCCCGTCATCTATGAACACCCTCTTGATCAAGAAACCTTCGACCTCTGCTGTTACCACCATTGGGTCGGAATGGGGTATCTGAGGCGGGACTGCATCCGCCTCAGAGAAAGTGAGAGCCTCCTCGGGGCGAAATCTTTTTCCCTGAATCTCCCCCGGGGGAACATATCGCGTCCGAGCCCGAATAGCGGAGACTGACTGGCATGCTTCTCCGATTTCTCCACTTATCACGTTGATCATCCTGTTGGGTGCGGGGGCAGGCTCCACTGCTTGGACTGGTGCGGCAGCTATGGCAGGTCTCCCCGGGGCCCTGTTGCCTTGGTTGCCTTGATTTCTCCCGTTTCCTCTCCCCGGGTTAGGCCTCCACCTCCTCCGGGGCTGTTCCTGGGGTGGTCCCGGGGATTCTCTTTCTTTGCTTCCATCGCCACACAATCTCTCAGCTGTCCCCGCTCTATTAATTTTTCTATCTCGTTCCTCAGCATCCTACACCCCTCTGTCGAATGCCCATAAGACTTGTGATAGGCGCACCATTTGTCCGCATTTTCCTTAGACGGGGTCCCCTGGATAGGCAACGGATCCGGGAACAAATCCTTGTGGATGGCATAGATTTCTGTCCGGGATTTGCTGAGCGGGGTGAAACTATCCGCTCTCGCCCGGTTTACCATTGCGGGAACAGGGTCCCTTCTACTTGGGTCAATCGTCTTCCTTCTTTCCATCTTATCCGGGAGAAATCCCCCGGATTCTTCTTTTCTCTTCCGTGTGGCATCGTTAACCGCACAGTACAGTTGCACCGCCATCTGCAGGTTATGAAAAGTTTCCGGGATGTTTTCCATCAATTTCTGGAACAACGCCATATCCCTCAGGCCATTTATAAACCCACTAATTACCGCCTTCTCCTGCTGCTGCCTATCGATGACCTTCATGCTGTCGTCCATGTACCTCCGATAGTATTCCATTGGCCCTTCCGTAGCCTTCTGCCGGGTGGCCAGAAGCTCGGTCAGCTGCTTTCCTTCCTTCTTTAGCCCGGCGTATCTGAACAGTAAAGCCTTAGAGAAATCGTAATAATCTCTGAGGCTTTCTCGGGGCAAAGAATCGAACCACGAAAGACAGTTTCCTCTCAGGTAACAACCCACCAACTTGCATCTTAATTCCTCCGGGAAGTCCCGTGACACCATCAGGTTCTGGTACGTCCTGACAAACTCTTCCGGGTCTGTCTCTCCATTGTATGTTGGGATTCCCTCCGGGGTTCGGAGGCCCGGCGGCCACGAGTACGCAAGCACTCGAGGGACCCAAGGGGAGGTAGGTCTTGCCCCGTTTCTTCCCACCAATTTGTCTAGTCGAGCCTCCAAAGAGTTGGGGTCCTGCTGGGCCACCTGATAGCCCCGCATCCTATCGTCCTCCCGATAGTATTTTTCTTGGTAACCATAGTTCATCCCCATTGATCCGTGCATGGGCATGGAATACTGGATCGGGTTCCCCTGGGTTCCAGGGGCCTGATAACCCAACGACTCCACCGGCATGGCTGGCAGGCCATACCCAATTTGTCCCGCCCCCCAGCTGGAACGCGGGTAATAGGGTGGGGCGTGTGGAACCAAATTCGATTGTTGACCCGCGGCCATTCCCCCTCCGACCCCGAGACTTGGAGGGAAAGAAGGTGGGACGGTGGAAGGGTTCACACGCCCCTGTATCCTTGGCGGCTGAACGACTCCGTCCAGGTCGATAACCTCTCTTTGGTACCCCCGAAGAGGTCCTGCCTGGTCTCCTCCAGGCTCCCTCCACTTACGATTTTCCCGAGTAGAGAGTACCCACTGGCGGTACAACTCCTTGTTGGCTCTAATGAACTCCAACGCCGCCAATTCTTCCTCCTCGGCTAAGGATTGCCCCTCCTCCCGGGCTTCAGGCCCCTGGGCCCGGGGACTGCCTCCCCCGACGGGCCTTGGTCCTTGCTCCTCCTAGTACTCTCTTTCTGAGTCAGCCTCATCGGAGGCAGTTTCCACATGGCCATCCTGCGGTACCCCTAACTCCCGCTGGTGTCTAGCCTCCTCCTGCAACTGCCTCAAGGTCACCTCATCCCCCGGGGGTGGAAGAGAACCACCCCCTGAGGGTGCCACGTTCTTCTTCGGGCGCCCGCGCCCTCTCCTTGGCGACTCCATCATGCGAAGGTGGAGGTCCCACCGGGCGTGCCAATTAATGCTACCAAAATCCGTCCGTCTCCCGGGAGGTGGACACTATCCGGGTTTCCTCGACGATCAGCCTGCTTCAGTCCTGCAAAACAATCCCCGGGAGGCGTCCCGGGGAAGAAGCTCCGGCGTGATGATGAGATGGGGATAGTGGAGAAGGAAAACGTACGGAGGGTGCTCTCAATTCAAAGTAGAGAGATATAAGTCACATACCTTGTTCACTGTTCGAGACTAGTATTTATAGCCGAGCTAGCCTGCTTGAGATAAGGTGCAGGACCACTTCTCCTTTGTCCCCGTCCGTCCTTCTTTCTTGTCCGGACATGCATCCTCCGCGGGAAAGGTACCGCTCAATTGGCACCGGGCTATGGGCCTTCTTCCTGGCCCATCAGAGCTCTGGGCCAGTATTATCAGATATTAAAAGTGATTTTTATAATTTAGCTCGAATAAAAATACTTAAAATATTTAAAATTTATTATAATAAAAAATAATCGTAACATTCTTCAAATGACCGCTGAATCTAACAGAGACATTACAGTGCAGATTCTGACAAAAACAATTAGACATTTTATGCCTCCTACATCTGTAATGCATTGTATGTCCCATAATAGGTCTCATTCTTCTACCCTTTCCCGGAAGTCGATGACTATTCATATCTACTACCTTGACCCCTTTATGAATCTCTTGAAAAAAGAGGCGTATAAATGGGGTTTTTGGCTCGCAATAAAGCTAGGGCCATGATCGAGCAAATATTTAGCTTATTAGTAATTCATTTTTAAATTTCTTTTTGACTTCATTTTTATCACTAAATTATAGTTAGTTTAAAATTTTGTTTATTGTTAGTTATATATGTGTTTATCGGTATATTTAGGGATTGAAATGCTATTGTATATCCAAACAAATATTAATATATTATATTTTATACAAATCACCGTGCCTAAAATTTCTACATAGTACTATTCAGGTTCCCCAAAATTTTAGTGCTAGATCCGCCATTGAACAACAACGCAAACTATGGAAGCAAGGGGGAAGATGGGGTTATGCCAAGCTATGGATTACGCTAAAACTACCGTATGAATTGAGTTTTTTAAAACCCTTGTATCTTAGTCAAATATACCACACCGTTTTATTTTATTTTATTTTTTGTTAAAACACCACACCATCTAATTTCTTCTTAGAATATGACACTCCACTTTCTAAATAATTCTAAATATATCAAGATGTAATCAACTACTATCAAACTTTCTAGTTTTGTTATAGTTATTATGATAGTGGTTAAACACATTAAACCTATACAGTAATATGGACATGTTAAGTTACATATGAAAAACTGAATTAGCAATATTTGAAATAAAATGTTGGAAACACATCTTCAAGTTATCCAGTTCCACCACTTTTCAATCTAATCCTCTTTTTTTAATTCTCCGACCTATATATCTTAATCATATATACTATCGTACCCTCTGTGCATTTCGATTTTTAATAAATGAATGTCGCTGAAGAAACTCTAGTTGAGGTTTCGGAAGGAATGACAATGTGTGAAAGTGGAAAATAATGTGGTCCGAAAATAACTTTTACTTTTAAAACATAGTTTATGATTTTCCAAAAAATGCAACACCTTTTCTCATGAAATTATGCAACACCTATGTGCATCTTTAACTATTCGTGCAATAATTGTGCATTTTGTATATGTGTTACATTCATTCTACTTGTGCATTTATTTATTATGATGCACATATCTTTGAAATGAAATGCATAATTAAACCAATTTTAATGCACATTAGTTAACATCGTGGTACCATATAAGAGCAAGTCCAATATCTAAGGGGAAAGAATTGCTAAAATAGATATCCAAATTGGGGATCCTCTATATTTTTTGAGCCCGACCCCAACATCTAAACTATTATAGCTATTCATACATTTGATATCACATTAAATAAGGAGATTATTTTTTATTTTCTATTTTACTTTTCAGATTCTTTCACAATGTTTTCCTCTACCGCACGGCGTTCCTATGCCGCACAAATTCGCCGGCGAATATTTTTCCCCGCCGATCTCCGCCCCCGGTTTCCAGAAACTGAAGAAATATGTTGTCCTCCGCCGCTTACTTTTCCGCCACCACGGCCGAACGTGTGAAGCCGATGTCTCCGTCGTCGTTTTACGAGGTTCTGGGGATCTCGATCGGAGCATCGAATAATAAAATCAAAGCGTCGTATCGGAGATGAGTGTGTGTGCCATCCCGATGTGGCAGCCATTGATGCCAAAAGCTTGTCGAAAACCGGAAAGCTCCGGCCTTTCCTAACCCTTTCCACCGGCAGACGTAGCGCATTGGCCACCATTCGGCGGTCGAGACTGATTCTGACGTCCTTCACGCGGCTTTCTCTGATGAACTTCCTCAGGTAGTACTTGAAGGACGCCACGACCTCTGTGATCAGGTCTTCGCAGATGGCTTCGCCGAGGTCGAGGTTGAGGAAGTCCCAGAGCACTAAACGCTTGAGCAGGCTCTCATGGGCAGCGATGTACAGAAGCTGTCGCAGCGGAAACACAATGGGGCTGGATAAAGACTTCGCCTTTTATATTGAAACGCCGCTACCACCCTGCAGTTGCTGCTGTTTTACTTCTTCCCCGGTGGCCAAAAGCTCGTCTGTGTTGCTTTGTGTTTTTGCTGATAGTTTTGGCCGTTGCTGAGTTTCGAGACTACCAGATTTATTGAATGAGAAATAAATATTTTGGAGAAAATAGGAAAATTAATTAAGAATTATGATAGCATTGAATTATAGGGGATAAATTTGGACCTGCAAATTTAGCTATCCAAATATTCTCTCTCCTCCAATCCTCTAAAGTAGACACCTTATACCATAGCTGTTGGAACTCAAATAGGCCCAAAATAGCTATATTTTAGCAATTTTTCCATTTTACCTTAGCTACAAGATCTCTATAATAAATAATTGATCATAGGATGCAACTAATTAGAAATAGGTTTAGCGTGCGCGCGCGTGAAACTCTGTAATATGGCAAAATTGCAAAGAGGGATCTCCGTGCGTTTAAGTTTACTTGCACCATTTATTCATAATTATTATTTAATATGGTCTGTATTTACAATTTAATATGATCTATGATAAATATTTGATCATATGATGCAACTAATTAGAAAAAGGTTTTGCGCGTGCACGCGTGCAACTCTGTAATATGGCTGAAATGCAAAGAGGGATCTCCGTGCGTTTAAGTTTACTTGCACCATTTATTCATATTTATTATTTAATATGGTCTGTATTTACAATTTAATATGATCTATAATAAATATTTGATCATATGATACAACTAATTAGAAAAAGTTTTAGCGCGTGCACCCGTGCAACTCTGTAATATGGCTAAATTGCAAAGAGGGATCTCCGTGATTTTTGGATGCATTTACCTTACCCTAAAAACAGGCTCATACCACTATAGATGCACATAGAGACCTTGTTCCAAACCCCAAAAATTATTGTAATAGAATATTAAATTTACGATTGGCGGAATGGCGTAGGCGGTTCCCTCATTATCAGTCCATCTCGGTCTCGGCAAGAGTGTCGCCAGCTTATACTTTGAGCGCTTTCTAAAATTTTTCAAAAGTTGTCTAATGATAGAGCTCCTAGAATTACATGCTTCCGATATCGGAAATATTGTTGCACAACGTTTTCTTGAATTTTTCAACAAGCAGCCTTCCATTTGAAGCCTTTAATCAAGCTTTCTGCACTAGTGTTTGATCCGTCAAATATTCGGGTAAGATTTCAACCATTTATTGTATTTTCTAAAGTCATGTCTTCTGAGAGGAAGCGTATAAGGGTCAATGTATATATTGTTCGAGAGCCCTCAAAATTCAGGTGCTTTTCTAAAGCCATGTCTTATTTTCAATCCACTATTAATTAATTAATTTTAGAAATTAATTTAATTGTATAACTTGTCCAGATCTCATTCATGTGTATTTAAATTCAAGTGAAAATAGGTATTTTAACTTTAAAATATATAAATATCAATTGTTATATATTACCTAGGGGTACCAAATATTGTACATTTTAATTGGTTTAATTATACATTTTATTTGAATTGCATGTGCATTATGATAATGAAATGCACAAATAGTATAGTCATATGCACGCTAATACAATGCACTAACCCCTAGGGACTAAATATGCACATTAACATGGTGTAAAATGCATATTGTTTTAAATTTCCCCATTCACTCTTTCTCATGCAACTTTTTTGTGATATCAAGTTTTCATACAATTGTGCATTTTTAACTATTTGAATGTAAATTTTGTGCAATTTTCGTGCATTTTATTTATGTGTATTACATTTATTCTACTCGTGCATTTATTTATTATGATGCACATATCCCTGAAATAAAATACACACTTACACCAATTTTAATGCACATTGTTTGAAACAAATGCAACACCCTGACACCATATAAGAGAAAGTCCAACAAGATCTCTAAATAGAGATTCTGACTATTTTTAGAGTTTCCGTGTATTTTTTATCTCCAACATATTTGTTATCACATTCTCTATCATAGAATAATGATGAGAGTGAAGATTTCTACATATATATATATACATATATATATATATATATATGCAAAATAGGTGAGTAATTTGGAGAACGAAATTGATGAGAATCTGTCCACGCTCTCCTCGGTCCTTCTGCCTTCAATGCTGGATTGTTATATTTGCCATCACAAATCCCATGATACGTACCTTTTGACAAATTTTGAACTCAATCTTTAATTGAATTAATGCCTGATCAAACTCAATAGTCAGTACATGCAAGGCCAAAATGTACTTAGAGCATCTCATATGGGAGATGTTTATATGGAGTTGCAAGGCCTGAAAATCAGGAACCAAAAGAAGAAAACCACTACTCCTGTGCAACCCCTTGAATCTCTCGTGACCATTTTCGGGCCCATCTTGCCATTTATGATTTTCCTTCAATATGTGGCTTTCATTACCAATATACTTAATGCATTTAACTTTTCTTAACTTTAGATTAGTATACTTTTAATCTTTTTTGAAAATTAAGATTATCTTTTCTCACTTTTCTTACTCGTAATGTAATCTTGCTTTGTAATCTCGTCAACAACCATCAAGTTTCGAATTTCATTAATATGTCAATCATTAATTGTAATCTAATCAGCACTACATCATTATCTCAATTATCATTCAGTTTATATTTTGAATTCCAAAAATTTCATATTTCAATCCTAGCATGTAGTTAAATTTTAAATTTTATATAATTATGATATTTAAAAATTTAAATCGAATATACAATATATTTTAAAAATATAAATAATTATTAAATAAATTTATATATAATTTTTGTATTAAATGAAGTATTAATGATATAGAAGGGAAATAAATAATGACATGGATAAAAAAAAGTAAATAGTGGTGGGACGTAGAGAAAGTTATGTGGAAATGTGTGTGAGGATTTTATGATAGCTGAGATGGGATGTTGGAGGAGTTGTAAAGGGGGTTTTATTGGAAAAGTTGTGAAGATGGGATGTAATCCCTCCGTTCTTTTTATGTTGGCACTCACACTCTTGGCACTAAAATTAAGAAGATGCCTTTTGAATGGTTGAAATTGAAGGAAGAAGAGAAAAAGTTGATTGTGTGGTGGAAAATAACTGATGCTACCAAAATCCGTCTGTCTCCCGGGCCTTGACGCTATCCGGGTTTCGTTCCGAGCAAGCCTGCACCAATCCTGCAAAACAATCCCCGGGAGGCGTCCCGGGGAAGAGGCTCCGGCGCGATGATGAGATGGGGATAACGATGAGGGGAAAAACGTACGGAAGAAGCTCTCAATATGAAGTAGAGAGATATAAGTCACATACCTTGTTTACTGTTTGAGACTAGTATTTATAGCCGAGCTTTGCCTGCTTGGGGATAAGGTGCAGGACCACCTCCCTTGTCATCATCTGTCCTGTTTCTTGTCCGGACATGCCTCTCAGCGGGAAAGATACCGCTCTGTTACTTCTGGGCCGCGGGCCTTCTTCCTGGCCCAACAGGATTCTGGGGCTTTCTGCTATACCATCTCCAAGTACTTTTGCAGGCTCCTCTTCCGGGCTTCGTATTCCCCTTTTATCTGCTGTACCACAATCTGGGAATCACTGTGTGCCGTGAGAGCTTTGATATCTATCTCCCTTGCCATCCTTAATCCTGCGATCAAAGCCTCGTACTCGGCCTCATTGTTGGTTGTTTTAAAAGCGAACCGGATCGCATAGGGGTATTCCTTCCCTTCCGGGCTAACCAACAAAACTCCCGCTCCGCTACCTCAGGAGTGCGCCGAACCATCCACATACAACTTCCAAGCCGGGACTATTTCCTCCCTTTCACTCTCCTCGTATATCCTTGCTTCTGACTCCACCAGGAAGTCTGCTAGGCCTGCCCCTTGATGGCCCTTCTTGGTTCATACCGGATTTCATACTCTCCCAGCTCTATAGCCCATTTCATCATTCTTCCCGATGCCTCCGGCTTGAACATGACTTGTTTGAGCGGATAATTGGTGAGGACCACTATGGAATGACCCTGGAAGTAAGGTTTAAGCCTCCTGGAGGCGTGCACCAATGCCAGAACCAATTGCTCCAATTCGGTATACCAGGTCTCTGCACCTCGAAGCGCCCGGCTAACAAAGTAAATTGGGTGTTGTTTTCCCTCATCTTCCTTGATTAGTACGGCACTTACTGCCTCCCGGGATGCCACTATGTGCAGGAAGAGCTCCTCTCCCGGGTGTGGCTTCTTTAAGGTGGGCAGTTGCTGGAGGTGCTCTTTCAGGCTTTGGAACGCCTTTTCGCACTCTTCAGACCACTCAAACGCCTTGGCTTTCCTGAGGATGCTGAAGAAGGGTAATTGCCTGTCTGCTCCTTTCGACAAAAAACGGCTGAGAGCCGCGAGGGACCCTGTTAACCGCTGTACTTCCTTCACCGTCCTGGGAGAGGTCATCTTGGCTATGGCCTCTACCTTCTCCGGGTTAACATCGATGCCCCGGCTTGATACCATGAAACCCATGAACTTTCCCGCACCTACTCCAATGGTACTTTTGGAGGGATTCAGCTTTAAGTTGCTCCTTTCCAGCTTTTCAAACATCTCTTCTAGGTCGTTTAAGAAAGCCCCATAAGCCCTGCTTTTAACTACCATGTCATCGACATACACCCCCATGTTTCTTCCCACTTGGTCCTTAAAAATTTTGTCCACCATCCTTTGATAAGTAGCCCCCGCGTTTTTCAACCCGAAGGGCATCTTCTTGTAGCAGAAGGTACCAAAGTCAGTGATGAAGGAGGTTTTTGCCTTGTCCGCCTCATCCATCTGTACCTGGTGATAGCCCTTGTGCGCATCGAAGAAAGCCAGCACCGAGTAACCCGCAATAGCTTCTGCCAACCGATCCAAATTTGGGAGAGGGTAACTGTCTTTGGGGCAGCACTTATTCAAGTCTGTAAAGTTGATGCACATGCGCCAGCTTCCATCGTGCTTCTTTACCAAGATCGGGTTAGCTATCCATTTCGGGTAAATTATTTCCTCGACCACCCCGGCTCTCTCCAACTTCTGAACTTCATTTTTTATGAACTCCGCTCTATCCGGGGCTACAGGTCTTTTCTTCTGCCTGATCGGCTTGGTTGCCGGGTTTATATTTAACTTGTGTACCCCCAACTCTGGTAACACCCCCACCATATCCTCTGGGCTCCATGAGAACACTCCCTGGTATCTGGTTAGGAGTTCTTTCAGTGCGTGTTTTACTTCCTCCGGGAGGTCCTTTCCCACCTTGACCATCCCTTGTCCGCCACTTGCATTTCCTCTAACTCTTGGCGGAGGGCTTCTCCATGTACCGCCCCTACTGCTTTCTTTACATCCAAAACCGCTGTCATCATGCAAATTCTGGCGACCGCTTGACTTCCCCGCACGACCGCTACTCCTTGCGCAGTGGGGAACTTCATTGTCAGCAGATATGGGCAATTCGCTGCCGGGCTTGGGTTAGCCATGGTCTTCCTATGATTACGTTGTATGGTGAGGGCGCATCAATAACCGCGAAGTTGCATGTCACTGAGACCCTCTTGCTCCGATCCTTCTCGTCCACCATACATACTGCGAGGGGGATGACGCCTAGAGGAACTTCGGGTTTGCCCATGAACCCAAACAAGGGAGACGAGGGAGGGATCCCGAGAAAAAATACACGGAAACTCTAAAAATAGTGAGAGCGGTGAGTACCGTCGAGGCTTGTATCATTGCATGTGAAATGGCGGTGAGTTCCGCCTGAGTTGTAGACAAGGCCGCGATCCTTGCTTTCCCGCACCATTGGTCTGCTGATTGTGTGTCTGACGCACACCATGCCATTGCACCCTTTCCAGAGATTCCGCAATATGCCGCATCTGTATTAATCGTGGTGCCTTGGTGGTTTAGAGCTCTGGGCCCAATGCCCTTCCTTAGCCAGATCATGTCGATATCTCCTGCCACACAGCGCTCATGAATGGTTCCTGGGTTCCTTCCACGTTGCATTGATCATGCTGGTTTCCCACTGTCCCCTCCAATTGTTGTTGGTCTCGTATACGTGAGGTCTTCCACTGCGATTGATGTCTACATCTTCTCTCTGTCTCCACCAGCCCATTGGCAATAGCCAAGGTAGCTTCAATGGACGTTGTTGCCTGTTCCATTGTGGTGTCACAACGTGTACACCAAATTACCCATATGATGTAACATGCAAGATGGCTATCTTCCTTTTCTGGCGCAATTTTTAACCAATTCCCTAGCCAATTTCCTAGGGATTGTGGCTGGCCGACCCCAAAATCAATGCCCAATCTAGACGCCCTCCATACTCTTCTTGCAAATGGGCACTCAAATAACATGTGTTCAACAGACTCCCGCGACGAATGGCATATCCCACACATTGACGATATATTCATACCCCGAATTCTAAGATTAGGATTTGTGGGGCAGGCTCCCTGAATCATTCTCCAAATTAAAAACTTGATCTTTTCCGGTATTTCGTTCGTCCATAGTGTCTTCCAGATCTTAACGTGTTCCCCGTTTGCATCCTCGTCCGCTTGTGTTGATGATGATGGTTGAGCCGCCCTGTTTGCTTCCTTGGCTATGTAATAGCCGGATTTTACTGAATACTTTCCCATTAGTTCCTTATCCCATGCAAGGAAGTCTGTGTCACCTAGGGGTTGTTTAGGGATGTGGATTCTGGTAATCTTCTTCACCGTTGCTTCATCAAAGAACATCCTCAGGAATGGGATTCGCCACTCCTTCCTATGATTTATGGCATCGCTTACTGTAAATCCTAGGCTTGGTAGAGTTCCACTATCAAACCTAATTGGGTTTGGTTGGTCTGGTATCCAATTATCCTGGATATTCACGTTTTAGATGGGGCCGCATTTGAGTTGAGTAGAGGCTACAGTGCTGTTTATGCCATTTGAATATTCCCACATGCAAGCTATACTGCAAACTAGGACCTTGGGCTTTTTGGAATTGCAAAGAAATGCTTTGGACATTTCAACCCAATATTTGTTGAAAGATTGGTTGTTTTCGAGTTTATTGCATTTCAGGATTGCTTCAATTAGATTAGTTTAGTTAACTGGTAACTAAAACGACTTAGCCCCTATTTGCTACAGCTTATTGAATTGCAATGAACTAAATTAAATTTAAATATATTTATCTGAACGGAAATAAATTTAAATATACTGAATTTAAATATATTTAACTGAACTGAATTAAACTAATCTACAGAATAATTAGTTTAATTCTAGTCGATTCAGAACAATTTAGTTCAATCGAAAAATAGACAAGACCTAAGCATATTGTTTTAATAACAAGTTGGAGCATAGTTTGGAAAAATGAGAATCATGAAAAATAAAGTAATTAAATCCATATCCGTGACAGTAAAATATGCAATAATATTTTATCCACTGTAAGGCCTCTTTCCTAGAGTTTTTCTGTAAATCAGTCCAGTTCAATTCATTTCAGTTCAGTCAAATATATATGTATATTATTTATTTTAGTTTAGTTTTAAAAAATTCATTAAAAGTATTTTTTTACTACATATTACAATGAGGTATGATAAATTTTAAAATATATTTAGTTTTTTCCAATTCAGCTAATTATATTTAAATTTATTTCAATTCAGTTCAGCAAGACATAAGCTCTATCAACCCGCTGCTAGCACCTTTGTGTTGTCAAGTTTTCATACAAGTGTGCATCTTTACCTATTTGAATGTGCACTTTGTGCAATATGAGTGAATTTTGTATATGTGCATTACATTTTATCTACTTGTGCATTTATTTATTATCTTGCACATATCCTTGAAATAAAATGCACAATTACACCAATTTTTCAGCGGAAATTCCAATGCACAATTAGTACCACAATAGAGGTCGTCCGTCCATGAATTGGTAGCGGAACTTCCAATGCTACCTCCGTCGACGGCTTGTCTGCCTATTATCTGCCAATTTTCCAATGTCGCTGAAGAAACTCTAGTTGAGGTTTCGGAAGGAATGACAATGTGTGAAAGTGGAAAATAATGTGGTCCGAAAATAACTTTTACTTTTAAAACATATTTTATAATTTTCCAAAAAATGCAACACCTTTTCTCATGAAATTATGAAACACCTTTGTGCATCTTTAACTATTCGTGCAATATTTGGGCATTTTGTATATGTGTTACATTCATTCTACTTGTGCACATATCTTTGAAATGAAATGCACAATTACACCAATTTTAAAGCACATTAGTTAACATCGTGGTACCATATAAGAGCAAGTCCAATAGCTAAGGGGAAAGAATTGCTAAACTAGATATCCAAATTGGGGATCCTCTATATTTTTTGAGCCCAACTCCAACAGCTAAACTATTTTAGCAATTCATACATTTAATATCACATTATTTTTTATTATTTTTTTACTTTTCAGATTCTTTCACAATGTTTTCCTCCACCGCACGGCGTTCCTATGCCGCACAAATTTGCCGGCGAATCTTTTTCCCCGCCGATCTCCGCCCCCGGTTTCTGAAAACCAAAGAAATATGTTGTCCTCTGTCGCTTACTTTTCCGCCACCACGGCGGAACGTGTGAAGCCGATGTCTCCGTCGTCGTTCTACGAGGTTCTGGGGATCCCGATCGGAACATCGAATAATGAAATCAAAGCGTCGTATCGGAGATGAGTGTGTGTGCCATCCCGATGTGGCAGCCATTGATGCCAAAAACTTGTCGGAAACCGGAAAGCTCCGGCCTTTCCTAACCCTTTCCACCGGCAGACGTAGCGCATTAGCCACGATTCGGCGGTCGAGACTGATTATGACGTCCTTCACATGGCTTTATCTGATGAACTTCCTCGGGCTGTACTTGAAGGACACCACGACCTCTGTGATCAGGTATTCGCAGATGGCTTCGCCGAGGTCGAGGTTGAGGAAGTCCCAGAGCCCCAAACGCTTGAGCAGGCTCTCATGGGCAGCGATGTACAGAACCTATCGTGGCGGAAACACAATGGGGCTGGATAAAGACTTCGCCTTTTATATTGAAACGCCGCTGCCACCCTGCAGTTCCTGCTGTTTTTCTTATTCCCCGGTGGCCAAAAGCTCGTCTGTGTTGCTTTGTGTTTTTGCTGATGGTTTTGGCCGTCGCTGGGTTTCGAGACTACCAGATTTATTGAATGAGAAATAAATATTTTGGAGAAAATAGGAAAATTAATTAAGAATTATGATAGCATTGAATTATAGGGGATCAATTTGGACCTGCAAATTTAGCTATCCAAATACTCTCTCTCCTCCAATCCTCTAAAGTAGAACACCTTATACCACAGCTGTTGGAGCTCAAATAGGCCCAAAATAGCTATATTTTAGCAATTTTTCCATTTTACCTTAGCTACAAGATCTCTATAATAAATAATTGATCACAGGATGCAACTAATTAGAAATAGGTTTAGCGCTTGCGCGCGTGAAACTCTGTAATATGGCTAAATTGCAAAGAGGGATCTCCGTGCGTTTAAGTTTACTTGCACCATTTATTCATATTTATTATTTAATATGGTCTGTATTTACAGTTTAATATGATCTATAATAAATATTTGATCATATGATGCAACTAATTAGAAAAAGGTTTAGCGCGTGCATGCGTGCAACTCTGTAATATGGCTAAATTGCAAAGAGGGATCTCCGTGCGTTTAAGTTTACTTGCACCATTTATTCATATTTATTATTTAATATGGTCTGTATTTACAATTTAATATGATCTATAATAAATATTTGATCATATGATACAACTAATTAGAAAAAGGTTTTGCACGTGCACGCGTGCAACTCTGTAATATGGCTAAATTGCAAAGAGGGATCTCCGTGATTTTCGGATGCATTTACTTTACCCTAAAAACAGGCTCATACCACTATAGATGCACATAAAGACCTTGTCTCAAACCCCAAAAATTATTGTAATAGAATATTAAATTTACGATCGGCGGAATGGAGTTGGCGGTTTCCTCATTATCAGTCCATCTCGGTCTCGGCACTAGTGTCGCCAGCTTATACATTGATCCATCAAATATTCGGGTAAGATTTCAACCATTTATTGTATTTTCTAAAGTCATGTCTTCTGAGGGGAAGCTTATAAGGGTCAATGTATATATTGTTCGAGAGCCCCCAAGATTCAGGTGCTTTTCTAACGCCATGTCTTATTTTCAATCCACTATTAATTAATTAATTTTAGAAATGAAATTAATTGTACAACTTGTCCAAATCTTATTCATGTTTATTTAGATTCAAGTGAAAATAGGTATTTTAACTTGAAAATATATAAATATCAATTGTTATATATTACCTAGGGGTACCAAATATTGTACATTTTAACTGGTTTAATTATACATTTTATTTGAATTGCATGTGCATTATGATAATGAAATTCACAAATAGTATAGTCATATGCACGCTAATACAATGCACTAACCCATTAAACTAAATATGCACATTAACATGGTGTAAAATGCATATTGTTTTAAATTTCCCCATTCACTCTTTCTCATGCAACTTTTTTGTGATATCAAGTTTTCATACAATTGTGCATTTTTAACTATTTGAATGTAAATTTTGTGCAATTTTCGTGCATTTTATTTATGTGTATTACATTTATTCTACTCGTGCATTTATTTATTATGATGCACATATCCCTGAAATAAAATACACACTTACACCAATTTTAATGCACATTGTTTGAAACAAATGCAACACCCTGACACCATATAAGAGAAAGTCCAACAAGATCTCTAAATAGAGATTCTGACTATTTTTAGAGTTTCCGTGTATTTTTTATCTCCAACATATTTGTTATCACATTCTCTATCATAGAATAATGATGAGAGTGAAGATTTCTACATATATGCAAAATAGGTGAGTAATTTGGAGAACGAAATTGACGGGAATCTGTCCACGCTCTCCTCGGTCCTTCTGCCTTCAATGCTGGATTGTTTATTTGCCACCACAAATCCCATGATACGTACCTTTTGACGAATTTTGTACTCAATCTTTAATTGAATTAATGTCTGATCAAACTCAATAGTTAGTACATGTGAGGCCAAAATGTACTTGCATCTCCTATGGGAGATGTTTGTATGGAGTTTTAATGAGAAAAATCATATTCTTCCTACCTATGGAGGAATTTATCTAAGCAAGGCCTGAAAATCAGGAACAAAAAGAAGAAAACCACTACTCCTGTGCATCCCCTTGAATCTCTGAAACGTGACCATTTTCGGGCCCATCTTGCCATTTATTATTTTCCTTCAATGTGTGGCTTTCATTACCAATATACTTAATGCATTTAACTTTTCTTAACTTTAGATTAGTATACTTTTAATCTTTTTTGAAAATTAAGATTATCTTTTCTCACTTTTCTTACTCGTAATGTAATCTTGCTTTGTAATCTCGTCAACAACCATCAAGTTTCGAATTTCATTAATATTTCGATAATTAATTGTAATCTAATCAGCACTACATCATTATCTCAATTATCATTCAGGTTTATATTTTGAATTCCAAAAATTTCATATTTCAATCCTAGCATGTAGTTAAATTTTAAATTTTATATAATTATGATATTTAAAAATTTAAATCGAATATATAATATATTTTAAATATATAAATAATTATTAAATAAATTTATATATAAGTTTTGTATTAAATAAAGTATTAATGATATAGATGGGAAATAAATAATGACATGGATGGTATGAGTGCTGATTATAATGGTATGAGTGCTCTTCATAATCTTATTATTAGAATCACTCCATCCATTACTTGTTGGATTCTTTGGAAGAGTAGAAATAAATGGCTATATGACAATATCCCGTCTTCTTCAGTTAACATTCTTAGACAGACCAGGGAGCTTATTTTCATTACTTTCTGTGCTAAACCTTTCCTTATTTCCACTGCACTTGATTCAGAGATTGCTAACCATAGCTTTCTACCATTAGGAAAAAGGCCACCCAAACCAAAAAAATTCAAAATTGCTTGGTCTAAGCCCCTAATAGGTCTAAAAATCAATGTGGATGCTTCATGGTGCAGTTCTTCGCTCTATGCTGGCATTAGTGTAATCACTAGAGATAACCGAGGAGGATTTATCTCTGGAAAATGTTCTTATATTAATGCCAGTACTCCTCTAGAAGCTGAACTCAAAGCTATTCAACTGGCTATTTCCTGTGCAAATGGTTTTACTGATCCTATAATTATAGAATCAGATTGTCTCAATGCTATCTCTTCTATTTTAAATCCCATCACTGCCCATTGGAAACTTTTTCAATTAGCAGACTCTATTAAACAAAATTTATCCTCTTACTATCTGTGTCATGTTTATAGAGAAGCTAATAAACCTGCAGATGCTATGGCTAAACTGTGCTTAAAATCTCAACATGATTTATCTTTTAGTTTTGGCTCACTTCCTAATGAAGTTCAAGGACTCATTAGATTGGACCAAATGTGTACTCCCTCCCTTAGAATTTCCATAATAGATTCTGCTGACTGAAACTATTGTTTACAGATGATGAAGCTCATTGATGGTTCATCAATGAGTTTTCAAACCTTACAGGAATCTTCACTACTAATGGAGGATCATCTTCTTGGTCAACCTGATCCATTTCTGATCAAACTGATGTTGGAGGATCAACGGCTTGCTCTTGGTCAACTGTTGTTGGAGGATCCAACTGAGGTCGGAGCTGCAACACCTCAACTGGTGCTTTTTACACTATGATGAATGACTTTGGAAAACTTGGAAGGATTCATAGGCTGCCTTGTGTCTGAGTTGCCTCGCGCTTCTGATTCACTAATAAGCAAATGGATTTTACTCCTTGTTTTAACAAAGTCTTAGTCCTAGTGACTTCTTGACGTATAGAATGAGTTTTCTCTAGTGTTAATAAGTAGTCTAGCTCATTCTTTTTGGAAGCTATGCTTAGCTTCGGGTAGATCCTTTTTGGGTCTCCACTTAACCGTTCTTGGAAGCGGTTTTTGTATCATTACCTTTTATTGTCTTGTTATTTAAAAGGCATGGGGAAGCTAATATAAATCCCTCCACCATTGGTGGTTTTAACCAAATAAAAAATAAAAAATAATGACATGGATAAAAAAAAGAAGTAAATAGTAGTGGGACGTAGAGAAAGTTATGTGGAAATGTGTGTGAGGATTTTATGATAGCTGAGATGGGATGTTGGAGGAGTTGTAAAGGGGGTTTTATTGGAAAAGTTGTGAAGATGAGATGTAATCCCTCCGTTCTTTTTATGTTGGCACTCACACTCTTGGCACTAAGATTAAGAAGATGCCTTTTGAATGGTTGAAATTGAAGGAAGAAGAGAAAAAGTGGATTGTGTGGTGGAAAATAACCTAAAACTTTGCCATTTAGAGCATCTCCAATGGTTGAAGAAACGGAGTTGCTTGCAATATTTGATAAATTTCAGCAGTGTAGCTTACCATTGTTTCACTCCACGTAGACACTGCTACACGAGCAGTACTGCCGCACAAAGCAGTACTGCCGTCATTAATGTTATGAATTACCTTTCATTTACTTTTACTTGGTAAATATAATTTCTCTTTCCTTTCATTTACTTTTACTTGGTAAATATAATTTCTCTTTCTATTCACGTAGTTATATTTTATTATAAATATTTACTATAATTAATTATTTTACGAGCATAAATAAATAATATTTATAAAAAATATATTTTAATATTGTATATATTATATTTTTTTATACTTAATATTTGATATAACTTATAAATAATTTGAAAAAATATATCAATATAAACATTATTTTTTAAAATATATCCAAACTTTGATTTGTATTCTTTCATAAAAATTTTAAATACATTATACCAATAAAACTTTATTCCAAATGCAAAAAAAAAAAAAAAAAATAGAATGAAAAATGCATCAAATATATTCTAATGACATTCCATACTTATTTCTAAGAATTTCACACACTTGTTCATGATTTTTTCTAGTTCTATCATCCATATTTGATGTGTCCTTGGTTAGAATTGCGAAATTATTTTGACGAATTTTCTCTTTCTTCCGTAAAAGAGCATCCTCACGAAGACCAAGTTTTTTCTAATAATTTGGAATATATTGGTAGTCTAAATTTTTTTATTATAATTATTTATTTTTATTTGTAATTTGTAAATCACTTTATAATTTAACATAATTATTTTTTAGTTATAAAAATAATTTATTTATTTTTAAATCAATAGTATTTGTATCATTTAGATAAATACATTAATTATTTTTAATGATAGTAAAAATTCTTGGTAAAAATATTTAAAAAAATACGTGGGCCCTTTATAGCTATAAACATAGTAGCTCACCATTGTGGAGCTATGTAGCTTGCCACATCAATTGCTTGAATAGTGACATGGCAAGTTAAGCATTAGCTTACCATTGGAGATGCTCTTATAGAAGGTGTCAACATAAAATAAACAACCAAAAATGGTAAGTGAGCCAATATTAGGTGAACGGAGGGAGTATGATAGGAGATGGTCTTACTACACAATAGCATTCACATTCAAATCGAACTGGTAATACATTATGTCACATAATTTGGTCTTTTCCTTCACCATGCACAGTATCTCAGCTTTTGTGCAGTGATGGTTGTAAAGCATAGTAATGGATTCAGACAATGTACTTAAACATTAATATTCCACAACAAACAAATTCCAAAGTACAAAGTAATCTAGACCTATTAATGAAATGCACCAAAATTGAAATCAAGGTTTGATTCTTATCATTGCTAGCTAGGTATATATCCCTCTAGGCAGGGCAGGAGCATCAACTCTGTTAAGCGTCCCAACAAGAATCACGATTTTCGACGGACTAGGCAGCCCTGGAAATGTCACATCCTGAAACACACTAGTTTCAGGATGGAAGCCAGGGCACCTCATTTGTACTCCAACAAGATCTCACAGTTCCTCAACAGACAACCGACTCTCACAACCCTCCCAATCAACACATTCCGCCAAATCTCAAACGCTTTTCGCAAACCGTGAGTCGTCACCGTAGGGCTATAAACCCCAACCCTGATCTCCTTCACCCAAGAATCCTAGTTCCCATACTCTTTCATGATCCACATGTCCAAACTCCCGGCGCTTGCAGCCAACGGCATGTCAACACAGAGAGATTCCCCTAGGGCGGAAATCTGGTAGTTCTGCCGGCTCATTCAGTGAGTCAGCTCAAGCACTAGAACTTCCCTGAAAACCTCGTCTTGCACGTCGAATGACACGATGAGCTAATTAGTCCTCCCGTGGTGGAAACCGAAGGTCGTGGTCCAGTGCAGCCGGTCGTTGAGAAGAACCGGGATGTATCTTCTCGGGATCTGGTACGGCGTTGGGCCGATGCTCCTCCATCTCTCGCTGCCCAGGGTGAAAACATGAACGTCGGATCATGTCGATATCTCCTGCCACACAGCGCTCATGAATGGTTCCTGGGTTCCTTCCACGTTGCATTGATCATGCTGGTTTCCCACTGTCCCCTCCAATTGCTGTTGGTCTCGTATACGTGAGGTCTTCCACTGCGATTGATGTCTACATCTTCTCTCTGTCTCCACCAGCCCATTGGCAATAACCAAGGTAGCTTCAATGGACGTTGTTGCCTGTTCCATTGTGGTGTCACAACGTGTACACCAAATTACCCATATGATGTAACATGCAAGATGGCTATCTTCCTTTTCTGGCGCAATTTTTAACCAATTCCCTAGCCAATTTCCTAGGGATTGTGGCTGGCCGGCCCCAAAATCAATGCCCAATCTAGACGCCCTCCATACTCTTCTTGCAAATGGGCACTCAAATAACATGTGTTCAACAGACTCCCGCGACGAATGGCATATCCCACACATTGACGATATATTCATACCCCGAATTATAAGATTAGGATTTGTGGGGCAGGCTCCCTGAATCATTCTACAAATTAAAAACTTGATCTTTTTCGGTATTTCGTTCGTCCAGAGTGTCTTCCAGATCTTAACGTGTTCCCCGTTTGCATCCTCGTCCGCTTGTGTTGATGATGATGGTTGAGCCGCCCTGTTTGCTTCCTTGGCTATGTAATAGCCGGATTTTACTGAATACTTTCCCATTAGTTCCTTATCCCATGCAAGGAAGTCTGTGTCACATAGGGGTTGTTTAGGGATGTGGATTCTGGTAATCTTCTTCACCGTTGCTTCATCAAAGAACATCCTCAGGAATGGGATTCGCCACTCCTTCCTATGATTTATGGCATCGCTTACTGTAAATCGTAGGCTTGGTAGAGTTCCACTATCAAACCTAATTGGGTTTGGTTGGTCTGGTATCCAATTATCCTGGATATTCACATTTTAGATGGGGCCGCATTTGAGTTGAGTAGAGGCTACAATGCTGTTTATGCCATTTGAATATTCCCACATGCAAGCTGTACTGCAGACTAGGACCTTGGGTTTTTTGGAATTGCAAAGAAATGCTTTGGACATTTCAACCCAATATTTGTTGAAAGATTGGTTGTTTTCGAGTTTATTGCATTTCAGGATTGCTTCAATTAGATTAGTTTAGTTAACTGGTAACTAAAATGACTTAGCCCCTATTTGCTATAGCTTATTGAACTGAACTGAACTAAATTAAATTTAAATATATTTATCTGAACGGAAATAAATTTAAATATACTGAATTTACATATATTTAACTAAACTGAATTAAACTAATCTACAGAATAATTAGTTTAATTTTAGTCGATTCAGAATAATTTAGTTCAATCGAAAAATAGACAAGACCTAAGCATATTGTTTTAATAACAAGTTGGAGCATAGTTTGGAAAAATGAGAATCATGAAAAATAAAGTAATTAAATCCATATCCGTGACAATAAAATATGCAATAATATTTTATCCACTGTAAGGCCTCTTTCCTAGAGTTTTTCTGTAAATTAGTCCAGTTCAATTCATTTCAGTTCAGTCAAATATGTATGTATATTATTTATTTTAGTTTAGTTTTAAAAAATTCATTAAAAGTATTTTTTTACTACAGATTACAATGAGGTATGATAAATTTCAAAATATATTTAGTTTTTTCCAGTTTAGCTAATTATATTTAAATTTAATTCAATTCAGTTCAGCAAGACATAAGCTCTATCAACCCGCTGCTAGCACCTTTGTGTTGTCAAGTTTTCATACAAGTGTGCATCTTTACCTATTTGAATGTGCACTTTGTGCAATATGAGTGAATTTTGTATATGTGCATTACATTTTAATTATCTTGCACATATCCTTGAAATAAAATGCACAATTACACCAATTTTCCAGCGGAAATTCCAATGCACAATTAGTACCACAATAGAGGTCGTCCGTCCATGAATTGGTAGCGGAACTTCCAATGCTACCTCCGTCGACGGCTTATCTGCCTATTCTCTCCTCGGCTCATCTGGTTTCTCCGAGCAGAACAACAAGAAGATAGTTCAGGCTCTTCAGAGTGGAGTGAAAAGTGAGCTCACATGGGCGTTCAAAGCCTTGATGCTACTCCTCCTGTTTTGAAGACTCAAGGCATGCTTGATGCGTCGCTGCAAATTATCGATGATTGGCGCTGCTGCATGTTGGATAAAGATGGATTGTTCAACATGGGATGATCAAAAAAGCTTTGTGTTGTCACTGCTTCGAACATACTCCGCAACTTGTCTTTCATGGCAGAGAATGAAGTCATCCTGGCCAAGAATCGCCACTGTCTGGAAATTCTGTTTCAGTGCATGGCAGATTACGTCACAGAGGATGAAGAGCTCGTGACAAACACTATAGAAAAAGTTGTTAGTTTATTGTTGTGAGGTTACTTGGAAAGCATAAACGTGGAGACTATTATAGAATTTAACTTAATTTTAATTATTTACAAATAAAGGTGTGGGGATACGTTGATCATAGAAGGCAAATAAATTTTTTTGAAGCATAGAAGGCAACCAATTAGAAATAGGGTTAGCGCGTGCGCGTGAAACTCCGTAATATGACTAAATTGCAAAGAGGGGTCTCCGTGCTTTTAAGTTTAATTCATTTTTATTATTCAACCTGGTGTATGCGGGAGACTACCTCTCATGTGAAACTTAAACTGGGACTGAGGTAGCAGATAACTAGACTCGCAATCAGATGAAACCAAGCTCAGTAAATATCAAAGCTAGAGCGAATAGATTAGATGGGCTCAACTGGAAACCGAACCTGTTGAGAAGAACATTGACGAGGTAGCATGAGAAAGTAGTCTTGCCGCTATTCCTCCGGCCGCAAATCAAGGCCACCGGCGGTGAACCGGCGGCAATTGTTTCCGCCGCAAGAGACCACTGGTCGGGTATGAAAATCTCCCCATATGGTACTTCAATTGACTCCATCAAACCCAACAACAACATCACAAACTATGGAAGCGAGGGAAGATGGGGTTATGCCAAGCTACGGATTACGCCAAAACTACAGTATGAATTGAGTTTTTTAAAACCCTTGTATCTTAGTCGTTCCCTCATAAACCCCAAAAAGAGTCAAATATACAACACCGTTTTATTTTATTTTATTTTTTGTTAAAACACCACACCATCTAATTGCTTCTAAGAATATGACACTCCACTTTCTATATAATTCTAAATATATCAAGATGTAATCAATTACTATCAAACTTTCTAGTTTTGTTATAGTTATTGTGATAGTGGCATTAAACCTATACAGTAATATGGACATGTTAAGTTACATTTGAAAAACTGAATCACCAATATTTGAAATAAAATGTTGGAAACACATCTTCAAGTTATCAAGTTCCACCACTTTTCAGTCTAATCCTCTTTTTTTTATTCTCCGACCTATATATCTTGATCATATATACTATCGTACCCTCTGTGCATTTCGATTTTTAATAAATGAATGTCGCTGAAGAAACTCTAGTTGAGGTTTCGGAAGGAATTAATGACAATTTGTGAAAGTCGAAAATATTGTGGTCCGAAAATAACTTTTACTTTTAAAACATAGTTTATAATTTTCCAAAAAATGCAACACCTTTTCTCATGAAATTATGCAACACCTTTGTGCATCTTTAACTATCTGTGCAATATTTTTGCATTTTGTATATGTGTTACATTCATTCTTGTGCACATATCTTTGAAATGAAATGCACAATTACACCAATTTTAATGCACATTAGTTAACATCGTGGTACAATATAAGAGCAAGTCCAATAGCTAAGGGGAAAGAATTGCTAAAATAGTCATCCAAATTGGGGATCCTCTATATTTTTTTAGCTCAACTCCAACCGCTAAACTATTTTAGCTATTCATACATTTAATATCACATTATAATTATTTTTTCCAGATTCTTTCACTATGTTTTCTCCACCGCACGGCGTTTCTATGCCGCACAAATTCGCCGGCGAATTTTTTTCCCCGCCGATCTCCACCCCCGGTTTCCGGAAACTAAAGAAATATGTTGTCCTCCGCCGCTTACTTTTCCGCCACCACGGCGGAACGTGTGAAGCTGATGTCTCCGTCGTCGTTCTACGAAGTTCTGGGGATCCCGATCGGAGCATCGAATAATGAAATCAAAGCGGCGTATCGGAGATGAGTGTGTGTGCCATCCCGATTTGGCAGCCATTGATGCCAAAAGCTCGTCGGAAATCGAAAAGCTCCGGCCTTTCCTAACCCTTTCCACCGGCAGACGTAGCGCATTCGCCGCGTGAAGGATGTCGAGACTGATAATGACGTCCTTCACACGGCTTTCTCCGATGAACTTCCTCGGGTAGTACTTGAAGGACGCCACGACCTCTGTGATCCGGTCTTCGCAGATGGCTTCGCCGAGGTCGAGGTTGAGGAAGTCCTAGAGCCCCAATCGCTTGAGCAGACTCTCATGAGCTACGATGTACAAAAGCTATCGCGGCGGAAACACAATGGGGCTAGATAAAGACTTCGCCTTTTATATTGAAATGCCACTGCCACCCTGCAGTTGCTGCTGTTTTTCTTCTTCCCCGGTGGCCAAAAGCTCGTCTGTGTTGCTTTGTGTTTTTGCTGATGGTTTTGGCCGTCGTTGGGTTTCGAGACTACCAGATTTATTGAATGAGAAATAAATATTTTGGAGAAAATAGGAAAATTAATTAAGAATTATGATAGCATTAAATTATAGGAAATCAATTTGGACCTGCAAATTTAGCTATCCAAATACTCTCTCTCCTCTAATCCTCTGATAGGCCCTAAATATACTCTTGTTTTACAAACATTTGAGAGCTAGTTTAGGTAGTATTTTGTACTTTTATATTAGACTTTTAAACCGAATCAATCATATTGGTTTGAAATTGAAGACGTGCATTTTGACCTTGAATTGCACTTGCTATGGATTTGGATGATTTGAAGACCTTCTATGACCGTCCTAAAGGAGTTAGAAGCATTTAAGAACCGGTCATAGAAGTGGCGTGAAGGCACACCCTTGCGAGCCGCGAGGGTGTGTGTTGCTATTTTGAAGAGGCCGTGTCTCGCGGGCCACGAATCCTCGGTCGCGAGCCGTGAGAACCAGTCTCGCAGACCGCGAAGGATTTCTCGCGGGCCGCGAAAACCTCCAGCTACTTGCATTTTATTTTGTTTTAATTATTTCCTTTTGGGATATAAATGGGATCTTATCCCCATTTTGTATGCCACGTTTTATAGAGCAAAAACTCAGTTTTCTTCATTTTCCTTTTGATTTGGATCTTTGAATTCAACATGAATTGTACCATGGATTATGGTTTTGATTATATAATTATGATTGTAGGCTAAAACCCATCTTGGGTACATGTGATTGGACTTCTTGTTATGAATTGAGAATATGATTCATGAAGCTTAGGAATGTGTGATTTGCTATTGAATGATCATGATTTGTATGTGTATTTGATGCTTGAAATGGTTAGGAATGATTTCCTAATTATAGACATGTGTTGGATATGTGTTAGATATTGTTTTTTCATGGTTGGAATGTTATCATTCTTCCTATGCAAGAGTAGTAAATTAGGAATCAAATGCATATTGTTATCAATTGTGTTTGTTCTTGAGATCATTCATTTGCATTGTATCCATGTTAAGTTTGTTATCAAATTGCATGGGTAAGTTGGGAAAACGTCTAATTTGAATTGACATTGATTAATTGATCTATTTGTTATCATCTAGATAAATTATCAATAAGAGTTGTGAAGATGCTTTCATCTTTCATTGCCATGATATAGATAGTTTCCCATTAAAAACAATCACCATTCTCAAAGTAACATGATGAAGTTTGAGGAAGATTCCATAATAAGAAGTCACAAATCTCATGTATCCAAGTTCATTAGTTTCATTAGTTAAATCTCTAGTTAGAGCCATCATATGATAAAGTAGTTGTTACTTTAAAGTTCTAGTTACTTAGTAGTGTTTCTTACAAAAATCAAATCAGAACACCCACCCCCCGTTGTTTACATTGCTTTTATATATATATATATATATATATATATATATGTATGGTACTACATATAGTAATCATCCTACAATACATGCGTAAAAATACCATCTTCTCTGTGGATACGAACCTTACTTGTCATTATATACATAGTTGTGTGTAGCGGTAGTAAGTGGATATAAATTGTATATTTGAGAGGTACGGCGACGACCTCCCAAATTTTGTCGCCGCTGCCGAGGAAGAGGCGTATTTCTGTGTGTGTATTATAACTTTATTTCTAATCTATCTTTCTTTTTTAGGTCCTATCTTGGTTTGGAACCCTATTGCTCTAGCTCTTGGTGCATGGTTCATACACGATCCTCGAACCAAGACCCATTGCAATACGATTCCGAACTAGTAAGAAATCTCCGCCGACTCAAGAGGCAAGTGCAAGAGACACTAGCATCTAATCCCTTTGCTCTTGAAAGTGAATCACTACCTTTCAACATGGCGGAAGATGGCGGAGAAGAGGAAACCAACCAAAACATTCCCCGAAACCAATTCTACAAGCCTTTCCAAAACCCTAACAATTCCCCTACCAACATTTCCATGAGAGAGTACATGTCCCCCAACTATGAGCAACAACAATCGAGCATTGTTTACCTGGACTCTCAATATGAAATCAAGATGGGAGTGATAAATTTGCTTCTAACCTTCCATGGTAGAGAGGTGGATGATCCAAATGACTTCCTTGAGGCATTTCACCGAATTTGTAGTAGTTTGAAACCTTCCGAGATGAGTGTGGATGAGTTTAAGTTCAAAACATTCACCTTTACCTTGAAGGACAAGGCCGCCAAATGGTTAAGCCGTTTACCTTCATCATCAATCACTACATGGCCTCAATTGAAGAAAAAGTTCCTCGACAAGTACTTTCCTCCCTCTAAATCCTCGGTCTTGATACAAGCCATTAGCAACATCACTCAAGACGATGATGAGACCTTGTATGAGTATTGAGAAAGATTCCAAACTCTCCTTTCAAGTTTCCCGTACCATAACTTCACCGAACCTCAATTGGTGTGTTTCTATTACAATGGTTTGAATGATAGGGAGACCGAGTTGATAAATCGGTCTTGTTATGGCTCCATTGCTAACCTTGGTTCTTCCGATGCCATGATGCTACTTGAGCAATTAGCCGAGGGATGCAAACCAAAGAGGGATCGGAGACTACGAGTGGGTAACTCCGGTGGAAACAATGATGGAACTCGTCAAGATATCAAAGAGCTTACGGCATTGATGAAAGGCTTCATTATGGGAAATAGCTCCGGAGGGAACACGGGGAATCAACCAAGGCAACAAGTTATGACGTGTGGGATTTGTGCTTCAAACCATCTCACCGAATCTTGTCCTCAAGCAAACGAGGACTATAGCGAAGAGGTTAATGCCATGGGAGTCTATGGTGGAAACCAAGGTTTTAGAGGTGGCCAAGGATTTCAAGGATGGCGAGGATACCAAGGTGGTAGAGGTTTTCAAAGTGGACAAGGCCAAGGTGGTGATAGAGGTAACCAAAGGAAGTATGATCCTTTTGCCCAACACTACAACCCCGAAACTAGAGATCACCCCAACTTTCGGTGGAGAGATGAACCAACGGGGCAACAAGGCCAACAAGGTGGCTACCAAGGGGGATACCAAGGTCAAAGTGGTCAATCTTTTGATAGGTCGAGGGGGCAAAATGACCAAGGCTACGGAGGAGACCAAAGCCACCAAAATCAAGGGTACCAAGGTTACCAAAACCAAGGGTACCAAGATTTTGGCTACCAAGGGTACCAAGATCATCAAAACCCTCAATATCACTCTCAACCCCAACAATACCCAAGAAACCAAGGTCAAGGCCGTTTCAATAACTGTGCCCCTCAGAATGCTTACCCGAGGTTGGAAGATAAATCTCATGAGTAAGGTGAAAGCTCGGGCCAATTCCCACAAGACGCTCGTTTCAAAAGCATTGAGGTGCAAATGAGTCAAATGGCCACGATTTTGGGAAAATTGGAAGCACAAAACTCTGGGAAACTACCCGCACAACCGGAATTAAATCCAAGGCATCATGCGAGTGCCATGACCTTGAGAAGTGGTAAACAAGCTATTGAACCCGAAGTGGTTGTGAAAAAGGCACCCAAGAGAGGTCTTGTGAAGAAGAGTTTGACCAATGACGAAGTTGAGGTGACTTTGGCCAATGAAGAAGTGATTCTTGAGGAGCTAGCCAAAGAAAAAGGTGATGCCGATGTTGAGAAGGAGAAGGAGCTAATTGATGAGGAACATGTAGACTCAACAATTCATGTTGAACCAATGTCACCTCCATTCTCACCTCTCCACAAGAAAACTAGGGTAGACACTCCCTTCGAGGTGGAAGCACCATTTCCCGAGGCTTTGAAGAATACTCGCAAAAAGAAGATGGACAAGGAAGCTTTCGAGGTCCTTCGAAAGTGTGAGGTAAACATTCCTTTGCTCGATGCTATTGATCAAGTTCCTAGATATTCTAAATTCTTGAAAGAATTGTGTGTAAATCATCGTCAACAAAGGTCTAAGCATGTAAAAAATGAAAGAGTCAATGAACATGTGTCGGCTTTGTTTCAAGATAAAATGCCTACTAAGTGTGGTATGTTTACAATTCCTTGCATCTTAGGGAACACTTATTTTCCAAGAGCCATGCTAGACCTAGGTGCATCCATAAATGTCATTCCATATACATTGTATGAATCATTAAATCTTGGCACTTTGCATAAAACCGGTGTGGTGATCCAACTTGCCGACTGCTCTAATGCATACCCTAAGGGTATTGTTGAAGATGTTTTGGTGAAAGTTGATAAGTTGGTGTTCCCCGCCGATTTTTACGTTTTTGACATGGAACATGATAAATTTGCTACCCCTGTCTTATTAGGGCGTCCATTTTTGAAAACGTCAAGAAATATAATCGATGTGCATAGTGGTAGACTCACCATGGAATTTGATGGGGATAAAATAGAGTTCAACATTTATGGTTCTATGACATACAATGGTGATGAAACTTCTTGCAATGCTATTGATGTGATTGAATCTTTTGTGCAAAAAGTTTGTGAAAATGATGGTGATGATTCTTTGTTGAAGGCTTTAGCTAATAGTTTACCCGTATGGAGGAGCTCACTCTACCCACTCAGATCACTGTCCCTGCACCCACCATTACCCTTGCCATGCTGGAGGCACCTCCTATGCAGGGAGATAGAGATCAGAATGCTCTCCCTCATCATGAGCCTCAGTACGTCACTCAGCAGCAGTGAGGCATGAGGCATGAGGCATTTACTCAGAGATATGAGGATGACATGGAGGTGATGTTCGCCATGATGGCTTCCATGCACCCACACGGGCCGGGAGCATTTGACTATGAGGGCCATCGCAGATCGCGAGCTCAGCGCCGCCGCGACGGCTCCGGCCCCTCAGGGTGAGTATGTTCTATACCCCTTCCTTTCACCATGATTTTCACTATTATTTTTAAACATTGAGGGCAATGTTTAGACTAAGTGTGGGGGAGAGGTGTAGGACTGTGATTCTGTTTTTCTAGCTGTATTTTGTTGTTGTTGCTGTATTTATTTCTGTTAAAAAAAAACACCCGGATGATTCCAAAAATACTAGAGAATCAGGCAAAAATGAGAGGCATAAAAAAAACAAAAAAAAACATTTTTCTTTCTCTTGTTAGTAGATCTCTTTTGTAAACCTCTAAAATGTTAAGTGCGTAATTGTTTAGAGTATACACTTGGATCTTAATCGTTCTTTCTCGAGGACGAGAAAGATTCACGTGTGTGGGATTTTGATAGGCCCTAAATATACTATTGTTTTACAAACATTTGAGAGCTAGTTTAGGTAGTATTTTGTACTTTTATATTAGACTTTTAAACCGAATCATTCATATTGGTTTGAAATTGAAGACGTGCATTTTGACCTTGAATTGCACTTGCTATGGATTTGGATGATTTGAAGACCTTCTATGACCGTCTTGAAGGAGTTAGAAGCATTGAAGAACCGGTCATAGAAGTGGCGTGAATAGCTAACCCAGTCCTGGAAAAGAAGTACGATGGGAGCTGGCGCATGTGCATCGACTTTACAGACCTGAACAAGTGTTGCCCCAAGGACAGCTACTACCTCCCAAACCTGAACCAGCTGGCAGAGGCCATTGCGGGCTACCCGGTGCTTGCTTTCTTTGATGCACATAAGGGCTATCACCAGGTGAAAATGGATGAGGTGGACAAGGCTAAAACTTCCTTCATCACCGACGCGGGAACTTTCTACTACAAGAACATGCCCTTTGGATTGAAGAATGCAGGGGCCACTTACCAAAGGATGGTGGATAAACTCTTCAAGGACCAGGTGGGCAGGAATATGGAGGTGTATGTAGATGACATGGTGGTTAAAAGCATGACTTACAGGGCTTTCCTAAATGACCTGAAGAGATGTTTGAGAAGCTGGTACGAAGCAACTTAAAGTTGAATCCCTCCAAGAGCACCATCGGAGTAGGCGCGGGGAAGTTTCTAGGGTTCATGGTGTCGAACCGTGGTATCGATGTCAACCCGGAGAAAGTAGAGGCCATAGCCAAGATGGCCTCCCCCAAGTCAGTTAAGGAGGTGCAGCGCTTGACCGGGTCCCTCGCAGCCCTCAGTCGATTTCTGTCAAAAGTAGCAGAATGGAAACTACATTTCTTCAGCATCCTCAGGAAGGCCAAGATGTTCGAGTGGTCGGAGGAGTGCGAAAAGGCGTTCCAGCGCCTGAAAGAACACCTTCGGCAATTGCCAACTCTAAAGAAGTCAAACCCCGGGAGGAGCTACTCTTGTATATAGCTTCATCCCGGAAAGCAGTAAGTGTCATGTTAGTCAAAGAAAAGGGGGGGGGGACAACAACCAATCTACTTTGTCAGCAGGGCACTCCGAGGGGCAGAGACCCGTTATACTGAGTTGAAGCAACTGGTTCTAGCATTGGTGCATACCTCAAGGAGGCTTAAACCCTATTTCCAGGGCCATCCTATAGTGGTCCACACTAATTACTCGCTCAAGTAAGTCATGTTCAAACCGGAGGCCTCGGGGAGAATGATGAAGTGGACTATAGAATTGGGAGAGTACGAAATTCGATATGAGCCGAGGAGGGCCATCAAGGGACAGGCTCTAGCTGATTTCCTGGTGAAGTCAGAAGCAAGGATACAAGCGGAGCAGGAGATGCTTGAAGCCAAGATAATCCCAGCTTGGAAGTTGTATGTGGATGAATCTACACATTCGGGGGGCAGCGGAGCAGGGGTGCTCTTGATTAGCCCGGAAGGAAAGGAGTACCCCTACGTGGTCCAGTTCACCTTTAAGGCAACCAACAATGAGGTTGAGTATGAAGCTTTAGTCGCGGGATTAAGGCTAGCGAAGGAAATGGAAATCAAGGAGCTTACAACACACAGTGATTCCCAAATTGTGGTGCAGCAAGTAAATGAGGAGTATGAGGCCCGGGAGAGGAGCTTATAGAAGTACTTGGAAATGGTGAAACCCTTGATAGCCAGGTTTGAAACCTTCAACCTAGTCCAGGTACCCCGGGAAGAGAATAACAAGGCGGATGCCCTAAGTAAGCTGGCTTCATCAGAGTTAAAACCAGAGCCTAACCAAAAACTACACATGGAGGTCCTGGGGAGGAGGAGTTACCAAGAGGATGATCAGGTGATGTTGATAAAAGAAGAGGAGTCATGGATCCTCCCCATGCGGGCATATTTGGAAGAAGGGATATCCCCGAAGGATAGGGTGCAGGCCAGGAAGCTGAGGGTCAAAGCACCCAAGTACGTGGTCCAAAGCACGGTGCTATACAAGAGAGGTTATCTCCAACCTTTGCTCAAGTGCGTGGAAAGGTCCAAAGGCCAGCATCTGATCCGGGAAGTCCATGAATAATCCAATGGGAGCCACCAGGGAGCCCGCACGATGGCAAGGAAGATCCTAAGGCTGAGATACTACTGGCCGACGTTGTTTAAGGATGCGGAAAAATATGTCCAGGAATGTCTTCCATGCCAAACCTTCGCCCCATTGATCCACATCCCCCGGGAGCAGCTTATGGGAATCACGGGAGCTTCGCCATTCAGCAGATGGGGAATCGACTTGGTAGGGCCATTCCCCACCACCCCGGGAGGAGCCAAGTACTTGATCGTGGCAATCGACAACTTCAGCAAGTGGGTGGAGGTCGAACCACTCACCAACATCCGGGGGTTAACTTGTATCAAGTTCTGCTGGAAAAACATCATCTGCCGATTCGGTATCCCTAAGATCGTAGTCACAGATAATGGGGCACAATTTGAAAATGACCCCTTCAAGTCATGGTGCGTCAAGTATGGCATAGAGCAGAAGTTGACATCTGTGTATCATCCCCATGCGAATGGACAAGCGGAAGTCACCAACCGCACCATCATCAACGGCTTAAAAGCCCGCTTGGAAGGCGCCCGGGGAAATTGGATATGGGAATTGCCCAGTGTTCTTTGGGCTCACCGAACTACAGAAAGCTCGGCTACGAGAGAGTCCCCGTACTGCCTGGTTTACGGGTCGGAGGTAGTAATTCCCGCGGAGATTGGGATCTCAAGTCCCCGGACCCAATTCCAGCGCGTGGAGGAAGAAGATGCCGGACAGCGCCTCGACTTGGATCTTTTAGAGGAGAAACGAGAGAATGCCGCACTCTAGGAGGTAAAGGTGAAGGAACGAGTAAAGAGATATCATGATAGGAGGGTCCGGAAAGAGGCCTTCGCCCCAGGAGACTGGGTAATGAGACGAAATGACAAAAGCCACCAAATTCCGGAGGAAAAACTCGCACCCAACTAGGAAGGGCCTTACAAGGTGAAATAAGCATACCCAGGAGAAAGTTATGTACTTGAAGACAAGCAAGGGAAGGCAGTCCCCAGAAGATGGAATGTAGCTAACTTAAGAAGGTTCTATGGGAAGTAGAGTGCCCCGCTTAGACCTTAGCTACTGAGGCATGGATATGCCCCCTCTCAAAAATATGGATATGCCCAGAGGAATCCCCAGTGTATGGCCACGCTCCAGGCCTAGAGAGATAGACAGAATTGTAAAAGGGACCCACGGGTAACTCCCATTCGGGTGCCCCGCTAAAAAGGACCTGGAGCTCGAATGAAGCCCGGGGACCAGATGATGTAGTGCTAATTGCAAAAGTATCAACGTTGAGATCAAGTTCTGAAAAACTTTTATTCAAATATATTAAAATAACGAGCAAACCAATACATAGATGAAGAGATAATTATAGGTTTTATTACAAAAGTTTTCCTATCTATACAAGTGTTAAATCCACTTGGGGCCCGAGCCGGAAGCACCCTCAGGGTTACCCGGACGAAAGCCCCCTCCAAAGAATTGAGAAGATAGAATATCTTCGGTAAAGCGGGCATTCGGGAGCCTGATTCCAGGCAAGTTCTTCTTCCAGCTGCTCAGCCTCTTCTTTGTTAAGTTCCAGGAGGGGAACCACTACGGACCCCTCCGGTAGGGGCTCAGCCAAGCGCATGCGCCTCACCCCGGTGGAAGTAACAAATTTGTACTTGGGGAGCAAATCGGCTGCGCCTTTCCCCTTTTCTCCTCGGCTGATGCGGGCACCTTCCGCTGTTTTCACCCCCTTAGTAGTAACCCCGGAAGTGGCAATATCCCGGACGCGTCTAATCTTGCTCGCCACTTCACCCAGATCAAGAGACACTGACATATCCTCGTATCTTTCATAAGCCAAGTCTACTTCCACCCGGGCAGGAACCCGACGCAGACTCGGAGGATAAGGCTCATTTTCTCCTGTGGCAATCTTGCGATGCCATTCTACGGCGTCCAGATACGCTTCGTGATAAGGGGCTCCCTCCCCGAACCTTTCCGGGTCAGCCTCCATTCGCCTGATCACCCGGCTGACCTTAATAGGAATGTCTATGAGGGGAGATACTTCAACCAAGCCCATCTTAAGCCCGAGAAGGCGGTAAAATAGTCGAATGATCAACAGAGCGTTTTGTAGAACCCTGTTTCGGTGGGTAAGAGACCGGTTCTTCACCACCAAGTCATATATCAGCTTATTCTGTGCCGTCCGGGTCTCGAGTTTCCTATATTTCTCTTGCGCCCGCTCAAGTTCCCCCATACCATACCTAACTCCCGGGCAGTGCGATGTTAGGAATCATCATGAAGGGCTTAAACCTCAGCTATGGTTTGATGAGAGTTTAAGGCTTCCCTCATATGATCGGAGGCTAAATCGAAACAATGGTTCAGGGCCCAAACTTGTTCTTGACCGCCTTTAGAAACGATACCAAAGCTTGAATCGACTCAAATTCGTCAAGAAAAGAATTCAACCCCGCCTCAGACATAGCTCGTTCGGACCGATCACCTCCAAACCTCCAGTGTACCATCTTCCTTTGAAGGAATGAGCATTGGAGGCACCCAGTCCGGGGGAGGGAGAAGTAGGTACCGGAAGAAGAGTTAAGATGTGGAAATATATAGGGCATTGGTCCTTGCGGGAGAAGCTCCCATAGGTCGCGTTCGGGCTATAAAAGAGAAGGAAAAGAAATATCGATTTCAATAAAAGTAGAACTTTATATTATCAAAATAGGCACTAAGGCCAAGTTCTACATAGAGGCAGATTACAAAAATTAAAAATTACAACAAAAGCTAAGGGCTAGGGTTATACATTGTCCACAACAGTATCTCCCCCCTCCGGAGTAGCATGGGCCCTTTCCAACCTCCGCTCCAGTTCCGCAATGTCCTCGGCAGTCCATTCGGGACCAACATAAGCGGGGGCTTCCACCTTAGGTTCTTCTGCTGGTCGCTTGGGGAACCCCACCCTCCCGGTAGACTTCCGGGACTGGTACAACAAGTCTTGCCCCTCCCCAAGACCCACACGGTACTCATCTTCCTCCTCGACGTGGATGGCTTGGTACCCAAAGTTATCGGGCACCGCATAATATTCATGATAGCTCTGGGCCCAATGGGGTGTCTCCGGGACTACTCCATAGACATTGAAGTCCTCAGGCCCAGGATCGGGGAAAGAAGTCTTACCAATCTCTGGGAGCTTCACCTTCTTGATATCCGAGGCGGAAGGGACCCGGGAAGACATCTCCAGCGACTGCCACAGCTGGGGCACAAGGCTTTTCAAATCCGCCTCCTGAAGGGACTGCCAGCGGTGATTCAACAAATCATTGGCCTTGGGCCAGTAATAGGATGCCTGATCATCAAGGTGAGCGGGCCCCGGCAGCCAACCCCGCAAGCGGCGGTACATCTCATGGCAGGCGTCAGCACTTGCCGCAGCGACGATCCCCTCTAACTTCTTTTCAAACTCCCCGAGCGGAGAAGCTTCTGAGTCACAACGTTCAGGGCCTCGAGTTGAGAACTCTTCATGTCATTCTTAAGGGAGCTATACCGCTTCTCCACCTCAGCTAACTTCTTCTCCTTCTCAGCTAGCTTCTTTTGAGATTCTTCGAGCCGGGCCTTTAAGCCATCTTGCCCTGCCAATCTTTCCTTGGCCTCCCGAAGCTCCTTCTTCACCTTGGCGAATAGCCCAGCGCTATACTTGGAGTAAGTCTGGTTTAGTGCCTCAATGAATTGGGAATCCGCCAGGAGGGAGTCAGTGAAGGTAATGCTCTGCGAAAAACAAAGAAGGTAAGGCAACCCGGGTCTACTTGCATGATAAAATGGAAGCGTTGCATAGGAGAGTTAAGAATAAGCTACCTCTTCATTCTCCTCGGGGATGACTTGAGAAGAAGCAGCCTGCGGGGGAGTGGTCTGAGAAAAAGGAGGGGGAAGAGGAGGAACATGCTCTGATATTTGCCGGGAGCGTGGAGGAGAGCCCTTAAGTTCATAGGAAGATGGTCGCTTAAACAGGGAACATGCCCCACCACAATAGTCTGGATGGTTGATGAAAGACCTCCGCCCAGGAGTGGCTAGAGAAGAAGATGACCCGGGGGGCTTTGGCTGGCAAGGTAGTTGCTGCTGGCGGGACCTATGTGGGATGATGGCAGGATTCTCGGTGGAGAGTGGCCCGGGCGGGGGAGCCACTTGCTGCTCGGGTGTGGCTGGCTGCCTCGAGCGAGGGTTTCCTTGCTGGCCATCTTCCCCGGAAGGCCTCTCCACATACGTCATGGCGTCCGCGTATAAAGAAGGTTGAACTGAAACCAAAGGAAACAAGAACACAGTTAGGACGCAGAATAAAAATAATAAAAAGAGTAAGGACTAAAGCCCTTAAATAGGCACCTCTGGCCGGCCACACAACGGAGATACGCATGAGAGTGAAGAGGTCATCCGGATATATCCCGCAGGCCAGTAGTAGCCCGCGTTCCCAGTCATAAAGAAATCATCCATGTTCAAGGGAGACAAGCGGAGGAGGTTGTGGTCTTTGGTTATGACCGCGGGAAGAGAGGATAAGGGTTTCTTGTCCTCGGGAAGGAGAGAATCGTTCCAAGGAGGCATGGGATACACCCGGGAATCACAGCTGAAGAAACCCTTCGATGGGTACCCTTTGGCAGACTTGGGTTTACCCGTGAGGAAATCCTACATCCCGGAACAAATTGAGAGGGAGAAAACGCCCTGAAAGGACGCATGGGAGCGTTGCAAAGCGTAGAAAGAGCGAAAAAGAAGAAGGGTGGAGGAACGGCACATCGGGCACAGTTGAGCATAAAGGCCATTATTAACACGACCCGGTTTGGATGTAGCTGGGCTAGGGGCATCTTGTAGAAGTTGAAAATTTTGGTGAATAAAGGAGGGAATGGGAGGTTGAGCCCGTACTGAAAGTGGACCCTAGGAATACACGCAACCTCCCGCTCGGATATTCCCGGGGGAATCTTAGAGAGGGAAGGGTTCAGAAGGAAAGGAATAAAAGAACGTTTTACCAAATCTAAAACATCTCTATCTAAAGAAGGAGGGCCTCTGGAGACACCCAAAAACCGGATGCCCAAAGGCTTCACCCCATGGGTGGGACCCCGGTGGACATCATCACCAAGATCTCCCTCAAATATTTCCTCGAAGGGTTCCTCCCGGCCGGGGCTGGAATGCCCAGGCGGGGGTAAGCCCGTCCCTTCAGAGACAGTAGGACCCTGAACAAGGGGTTCCTGAGAAGTACTGAGAGCCTCTGAATGGGAACCTGGGAGGAGCCCGAAGAGGGGATATCCCCGGAGGAGGTCCGGAATACAATCTCAAACTCGTTTTGGACCCCATTAGCAGCATCAATGCTCTACTGCCCATCATCACCCGCGGACCACGAAAATCCTTGCTTGTGGTTTGAGAATCCATTCGCGAACAACGAATCCCAACTCATTCCCCGTGAAAATCTTCTGCGAGTTGGTGTTTTTATTTTATTTTATTCCAAAAATGTAGACTATATAAAGGGCCTTATCCCCATTTTGTATGGGTCAAATTACCTGAACTTAGAACCTTTGTTCTTCATTTTCCTTTCATTTTCCCTCTCAAATTCACTATGAATTCATGTATGGATTTATATATTGATTGTACAATTTTGATTGTAGTCAAAAATCAATCTCGGGGACATGTAATTAGACTTCTATTTATGGGTAGAAATTTTTTTATGTAGCTTATGAATGTATGATTTTCAAGTGAATGAATGTGTTTGTGTGTGTGTATGTTTGATCCATGTAATGGTTAGGAACGATTTCTTAGTTATAGAAATGTGTTGAATGTTGCTAGAAGCAAGGTTGAAATACTAAAATTATTCCATTATGGAGTAGTAGACTAGGAACACTGCATGATTTTATCAATTGTGTTTGTTCTTGAATTCATTCACTATTGTTACATCCATGTTAATTTTGCTATCAAATAGCATGGATAAATTTATCGAGTCTCTAACTTGTAATGCTTGTCATTGACGAATCAGCTTAAATGTAATCGCTTGGGTCATTTGTTTATCAGAGTTGCCGTGATGCTTTCGTCGTCCATAACTATAATAGTGAGATTGGTAAATAAATCTCTGCGATTAGAGGTAGTTTCCTATGATAAACAATCATCATACTCAAATAATTACATATCATAATTTGAGGAAGAAACTATAGTTGGAAGTCAAAGAAACATGCACCTAGACTTGTATTCTCAATTGTTAATCTTTTGTTGTTATTAGTAGAGAGATATTACTGTTGGGAAATTGATCCCCTTCGCGCAGCTCAAAATAATAATAAAAGAAAACAGAACACGGATTTTAATGTGGTTCACCAATTGGCTACCTCCACAACCAGAAACAGATTTATTAGGCTTTCAGATTGGTGAATTTTTCAGACCAAAACAGACGTCCGAAAAACACACCGATTACAGACACAGACGAGAGTATTTATAATGCTTTCTCCAGCTACAGATTTGGAAACTAAATATGACTTTGCCTAATTTAAGTCATAAACAGCTAGATTTACCTAATCTATAAATCTGATAACAGAATGGAATATCAACTTTCCATTTATTACAGAAAACAGAATAAAGGAATTCAATTAAATCCTAACAATTCCCCTTTGAATTGAATCTCCTCACAGCCAGATGCAGATGCACAATGATCGTCAATGATTGTGCCAGATATACCAGATGTACGATGACTAGTCGTACCAGATGCACGGTGGTCGTGCCAGATGTACCAAAAACAGATGCACTCGGGGAGTCGTGCCAAACAGACGTACTAAATGTACCAGATGCCACCAACAGAACAAATTCAAACAGGCAAGGACTTGCAAAAGAACAGCAACAGACCAGAACAGCAAATACAAAACAAATCCAACCAGGAAAGGATTTGCTAACAGAACAGAGCAGATGCAACAGCTACAGTGTTACCTCATCTTCAGAGTCATCAACCACAGCAGTAGAGCCTTGTCCACCTCCAGATTGCATCTTCTTAGGACACTCATTTTTCCAATGTCCTTTCTGCTTACAGTAGTTACAGATATCATCCGATCTAGGGCCTTTGAAATTCTGTCGCCTGCCAAAATTTCTACCCTTACTTCCATGGGCTACCAACGCACCATTTTGACTATCTGCATCAGTTCCAGTCGCCTTATGGCGCAGCTCTCTAGCATGAAGTGATGAGCTAACCTCTTCTAGAGCCAGAGTCTCTTTACCAACCACCATAGAATGAACAAAATTCTCAAAGGAAAAAGGTAAAGAAACTAACAGAATCAAAGCAGCGTCCTCATCATCAACGGTAACCTCAAGATTTCGCAATTCCAATAAAGTTGAGTTTAACCGATCCAGATGATCCCTGAGAGACGTACCTTCTTGCATACGGAGACTGAACAGAGGTTGAACAGACATTGCTTCAGAAGCAACTTATTGGTCAAAGACTTCTTCAAGTATAAACTTTAAAGCTTTGACCACAGACCAGCAGCAGTTGTCTCACTCGCGACTTCGATGATAACATCATCAGCCAGACACAGAACAATCGTCGAGTGAGCTTTCTCATCCAGATTTGCCATGTCAACAGCCTCAACCGGTTTCTTGGATATCTCAGCCTCTTTCAATTTCTTCGATGCTTCATCCTCATCCGATTTCTTGGATTCCAACTTAGACAACGGCGCCCACAGGCCTTGCTGCTTCAGTAAAGCTCGCATCTTTATTTGCCACAGACTGAAACTGTTTCTTCCAGTAAACTTCTCGATCTTCATATCAGCCAAAGACATCTTCTTTGCAGATTCAAGACTGGAAGAATCGAACAAAACTCCAAAAGATAGCAATATCTCGGAGACAAACGCAAATAAAAAACCTTGAACGGACAGCAAGAATAATCACAGAACTTAGTGTACAGTAGCTAAATAATTATGCTACAAACGTACACGCTGCAAACCGAAAAACAATCCAACTTGATTTACCAAATTCAAGTTGCACCCCCGAACCGAACAGATGCCAAGCTTGTGCTGCCTGCTCCAACTTGACGACCGAATCCTTATTATTATTTTCCCGGAAGCCGAACCAAAAAGCTCTTGATACCACTATTGGGAAATTGACCCCCTCCGCGCAGCTCAAAATAATAATAAAGAAAATACAGAACACAGATTTTAATGTGGTTCACCAATTGGCTACCTCCACAACCAGAAACAGATTTATTAGGCTTTCAGCTTGGTGAATTTCTCAGACCAAAACAGACGTCCGAAAAACACACCGATTACAGACACAGGCGAGAATATTTATAATGCTCTCTCCAGCTACAGATTCGGAAACTAAATATGACTTTGCCTAATTTAAGTCATAAACAGCTAGATTTACCTAATCTATAAATCCGATAACAGAATGGAATATCAACTTTCCATTTATTACAGAAAACAAGAATAAAGGAATTCAATTAAATCCTAACAATTACTACTTGGAAATAATCTTCTTCTCTTTTCCACTCTGAAGAGCCTGAAGTCCTGAAATATAAGTATATAATGATGCCAAGCTCTGACTCTGCTGTCATTCGTACAGAAGGATGATGTTCGCAGAGATGCTACTCCTGTTTTGAAGACTCTGGGCCTGCTCGATGCTCTGCTGCAAGTTATAGATGATTGGCGCTGCTCCATGTTTGATGAAGATGGCTTGTTCAACAAGGATGATGAAGGTGTTGGGAATTGATTAAGTCTAACTTAGCGTAATATCAATTACCTAATCCAGGATCTCATGCATGTACTTAGTATGAATCTAAAGTAGGGTTTAGAGTACCTCTTAAAGCATGTTTTACCGTCGGATTTGATCAGATGATCCAATCAACTACGGAGACGAGAATCCCAAGCGTGATCCCTCTATATGTATCCACACAGCACGATCAGACCGCCTCACCACTGTCAGCTTAGAACTCGATCAGCAACCAAAGACCTAGTCTTTGTTCTTCTCTTGACGATGAGGTTTCTATGAGAACGGTAGGGTTTATGTTCATGGGCGCTCAACACATGAGCTGTTTCAATTGTCAGTCTATTTCTGTTTATTCCTGTAAAGTTCTATTCATACAGAATAAACAGAATCCTCATAAACCCTAGTCAACATGGGCCTAGCCCAATAAGACTCAATTCTCATATAATTACTATTAGACTCCAAGACTAATAGATAAATTACTTTTGTCCAATTTCATGCTTAGTGTGTGACCTTATATCATTGACGCTAGCAGATCGAAAGCGGTTTCCAGCTAAACATTTCGATCACTTAAATAACTGAATTAATTATCTCCGTAATTAATCCTCCAGCTATTTAGGACGATGCACATTGATCGAAGGACACTATTCCAACAATCTCCCACTTGTCCTTTGGAACAAGTGTGCATTCATATTCCTTTGTCGCTTAATGTCTTCATTCGAACATAAGGTAAGATCCCATGTTATCCTTATCAAGTTCAAATGTGTTTCTCGAATTTCCGAGTAAAATTGTTAAGACAGATGATTAATCCATAATCCATCTGAGCACGGCCATGCATTTTACAGTCTCAACTCTCCGAGAGGCCCATAAGACAACAATCTCATAAAATGAGAGGACAATCCCACTCTTGTACATCCAAGTTTTCTCTACTCGATTCATGTCACCCAAGATCTGTCTTTATAGCCTCCTTTCACGGCACGACGTTTGACAACCCTCAAAGCAATCAATCCACAAGCAAGCAAACACTGAATTACTCAGGTACGAGGAATATGCTCCAATAGTCAATGAGAAATACTTATAACATTCTAAATATCTTAAAGTATTCTCATAGCGGGTCAGTCCAATACAAGTTCCCAACTTGCATCCATGCAATCGATTCATGACATCCCATGTCCTTCAGCCCATGAAACAGCACTGTGAATCAACTTGCAAACTAGTCTTTTTCAGTCATTAGTGTCCATTCTCAATGACCTGGACTAGGGACATAATCTATCATACACTCCAGTTCACTAAATAGGGTTTCATTATCCAAGACATACTCTTGATAACCTATTTGGAGATGTAAATTGATTTTGGACTTTCATTTAATACTAAACCAAGTTAAATGAATATGAAATAATAATTTCATAATTTTATAAACGATTCAATCTTCAATGTCTAAAATCACCAAACTGTGATAACTAGAACATTATAGAATATCACAGCCACTATCCAAAGTGCTTGATTCCTATCACAAATGTATGAGCCCTAGGCAACATGCAACATTTGTGGAAGAGGTTTAGATTATGGATCAAATCCATTATTTCATTTTGCATATGATAACTTCACCATTCTCTTGAAGAATGTGAAATATCCTGAGTATGAATTTCGACTCATGGTGCTCCCTTACCTCAATTTGCTTAAGCAATGACTCTACAATTATCTCAATAGAGAGTCATTGAGTTAGCTAAGACGGGACACTACCAAGGCGAGTGATGAATATCCAATTTCAATCACATTCTCTTTGCAACTTCCAAAGCAGCAATTTACTCAGTTTATTGTAAAATCAACAACATAGCTTCACTTAGCATATTTAACAACCAACTCATTTTCACCATAGATCAAGGAATCCATAGTCCATTTCAGACACTATGAAATTTTCTTGGTCATACAATATTGTGCCTCACCTTAGTCTATTTGATATCAACTCGTTGTGCTCTAAGCATACGAAATATCATATGTAGTATATGTCATAGCAAACATAATAGACTCTACAGCTCAATGCATTAGAGATCATATTATTTCTCTTTCGCTCATCACGTCTCGATAGACACTGAATCTTGCTAAGACTTATGCAATGAATCTTGGGTAGAAAATCTTTTACGATCTTTCAATGGAATTAACGTGTCGAACACCTTACCTAGTAAGTGCTTTGACATATCAATCATCATCTTTAATCTACCTAGTAGAACTCGATGCCCAAGTTGCACTCTACATTTCCAAAGTCCTTTATTGCAAAATGCTTTCCAAACTAAGTCTCCATATACTACAATTTTGGATTGTCATTTTCAATACATACAGGACTAGGAATTCAATTTTGCTCCCACTGACCTTCTTGTATATACAAGATTTCATAACATTTTGTTGAACGCCAATTCTAAATCGCTTCATTAAAATGTACTTTCCAACTCCATGATACTCGCTTCAATCCATAAATGGACATTTGAAACTCGCATACTTTTCTAGCATTACAAAAGCTCCGAGCCTGTATAAAATACACATCTCCTTCCAAAATCCAATCAAGGAAGCTAATTTTGATCTCTACCTGTTAGAACTCAAAATCGCACTGAGCTAAGTTTTCTAGGATATTCGGATAGACTTAAGTATTCCAACTGGAGAAAGGTCACATCACAATCTACATTGTAGACTTGTTTGTACCCTTTCAATCAAATTCCAAACTTGATTTTAATACAAAATATCTATTCCAAATCTCATGGTCTTCAACCACTTTGTGGAGTTAGGGCTTGTCAAAACTTTACTGTAAGTCACATAGGTTCACCATTTCTAAAATGTGATTTCATAGTTTCAGCTGTAAGGACATAAATGTACCTTTTGTCTGAACACTACATCTTATTGACTTACATGGGGCATATGAGTAACTTCAGTGGTCTCTAAGACTTTACCGTATTCATCTTGACCACGTCTAAAGAAGGGATCGATGTTTTCGGTTCTGATTGTTGCTCACCTCGAATACTATCGAGGTCTAAATTTATTCCACTTGTCATTTTGGAAAGATGATACTTCTCCAAAAGGACACCTTCTTGAGCAACATCTCATGGTTCTCAAAATGTTTGTAGAAGTACCCCCATTGTCTCATTTCCATAAAGAGACAATTATTAGACTTGGTGCAAGTTTAATGCAAACAACGTTTCACATGTACTTCGCAACCTCAAATCTAATGAGAAAGGACATTTAAGGAACCATTCCTACTCATATCTCATATGATGTCTTTCCTTCTGCTTTAGACAATGCCTTGTTCAGTGTGAACACTACCTTATAGAAGCATTTTCCTGGAAGATTGACTTGACCCATCTTAAACAATCATATCCAACATGATGATTTCTTTCTTGCCAGCTGGTCAACAAATTCTTGACTCAAATATCCAACGCCTCAATCCAATCGAAGAGTTTCAGTTATCTTGCCAAGTTGATTCTAAGCTTCATTTCTGAACTCCTTAAATTTCTTAAAGGATTCAAACTTTTCTTTCACGAGTAGACAACCATATCTACTCAAGTCACCGACCAAGTTAATGAAGTGATTCACCTCATGGAATTTAACTCATTGATCTGCATAACACTTTGTTAATAAGACCCAATAGATTTCATATTCCATCACCTATCACCATGAAGGGTAATTTGGTCATTTTACCATCACAATATATACACATATCAAATGACTCCAAGTCAAACGATTTCACAGAACCCTCCCACTCGAGTTACTGTGAGTGCTCAATATTAGTGGCATAATCGACAATTTATGAGGTCGAATTCGAATCATTCGTTATTAGCCCTTTTGATATTTACGTTACAAACTTGTTTATCTTTATCTAGCAAATAAAGACTCGTGTCTAATTTTGCAAAACTCCAACACAATTACATAAAACGGAACAACCATTGCCCCTTTTATCATAATACATTTCCATGTCCAACGTATAAAATGTAGAAAATGATTGTGTTGTTGTAACACTTGGATCCAAATAACTCTTATATGATCCAGTGAAAGCCCCAAAGGCATAGATAAACCATAAACTCTCATGGTCAATGCAGCAATCCTTGCTTCATTACCTTTGAGTAGGTTGACATCCCATTAACTAAACTCCTACTTTGGCTCCTCCACATGTTCAAAAATTGTGAGAACCATATGGCATCTAATACCAATTAGTAGAGTGATCGTAGAGATTGTTTATAACGTAAATAAATGCAATTGTAAATTACTCACCAATCTCTTTGTCCTCTAAGAACTAAAGGCAGTACATTTCCCATTGCAATAGAAGCATTAGGAACTTAGGCGCATCAGCACCATGCTTGCCCTTATCCTATCCCACTTCTTCATTCTTCCATGTTATATTCAAACCATTTCTCTTATTGTACCAATAGAACCTCGTTTTTGGTCTCAATTTAGACACTTGACTTAGCGTTTTAAGCATCCCATGCAACTTAGTCAAATTTTTCTCATTTCAACTAAAATGGTTCTAAACCATCAATGAAATGAATGATGTCACTGGCTAACCAGCCATAGGTAAACCGAGTATCTCCATGTTATCAAATAATCCAATTGTGTTTCAAAACATGAGATTTAATTTGTTTTCCTTTCTTAACTTTACAATTAAGAATAGTCTTAAGACTTCAAACCTCTCAACCATGGACTGCTCCTTAGCTCCATGTTGATGTTGTAAGTATCTATGCTCAACACTTGCCTAGCAATTTTGGACACATACTATACAACACAAGACATTTGACATCAATGATTTGAATATCAACGAATACTTCTTTTCTTTTCTTGCAATAGAACTTATCCCGAAGTTCATTTGCCAAGAAACTGTCGTTCAATTCAACCTTCCAAAGGTTTGAACACAGATAAGAAGAGTTGTTGTTTGTTGTCATACATGATTACTACAATATAAATACAATGCAATAAAAAACCATTTAAATAAGTAAATAACAAGCAAGAAAAATACATGTAATCAAACAAGTTATCTACACATTTTATTCAATCCAATTGTCCCATGAATAAAATGATTCCAAGACCCTCAAAATCACAAGGAATTAAGCATGCTTTGGCTTGTCTCAAATCCTTTGATTTTAGGTAAGCAATCTCATTGTTAATAGTATCCAATACTACTCTTGGTTGATGGGATACATCTAATGTATTACCCATCTCGTTTTGTCTCAACATCTGAGGACCCCTCACTGATATTGATGAGTAAACCACAACTGACATGTAAACCCCTTTCACTAGGTCTACCCGCATTATCCTCCCAAGATTAGAAATGATGCTATCGCTTTGGCGAAATCCATCATCAGTGATCAAGGGCTAAATGAGTGTCATGTTTGGAAAGACAAATAACTCATTATTAATTTGGGACTTAGGCTCATTATGATGGTCTGATTATTAGTGAATAGCTCCATAATCATTCCACACATATAAACCATTCATATGCATTTATCATAAAGCAATAAATAAATGCGATAAAATAAATGCACATAAAGTGATCCTAGTATGGCCCCCTAATCTTGGCAAAATCGTCGTCTTGCCTCCTGGATCCCATCCTTTGATCTTCTCATCGAACTTACAATTTATTCAATTTAATATTAAAATTGAAAATAAAGTTACAAAATAAATAAACGGTTCGCAGACCGTATTTATTACAACCATAAGTAAAACGGTACGCAGACCGTAAAAAACATCTAGATGGGCCATACTATTCACTTATAACCTGCACTAAATCCAATTCATACATTCCAATTGAAGCATTCACTTCTAAAGCGAATGATCCAATAACATTTGCATAACAATCGAGACAAACAATCTTTCATGCAAAAAGTTTAATTATTTTCCAAATTATTAACCTCATTATTATTACTTTAATAATTCTAAATTATTAGAATATTTTATTCCGTATAATTACATATGTAATTCTCCATATAAAATAATTAAATTAACTAATTTCCTAAATTATTAATCTTAATTATTACTTATACCATAATTTAATAATTCTAAATTATCAAAGTACAAAATATACAGGCAATCAATATACCAAAATAATTAAATTAACTAATTTCTAAAATTATTAACTTTAATTATTTCTCACTGATATTAATTTCAAAAATTAAGCACATCCAATGCCTTAATAAAAGAAATTTACATGTTCATAGATTTTAATTTTGTACTTCCAAAGTCAAAATTACTCCTACTCAAATTCAGAATTTAATAATATTTAAATTTCTATAATCAAGCACATCTAATGCCTCAGTTAAAAATTAATTTGTGCTCATAAAATAATTTTGCACTTCAAAAGTCAAAATTATTCTCACTAAAATTAAGAATCAAAATAAATAAAACTATTTTATTTAACTTCTGAACCGACCCGTTCCGGTTAATTCAAAACCAACTAGATCGGTCAGACCACACCAGACCCGGTCTGGTTAGCACCTGGTCCAACCAGGAGCCTATTGGTCCATCAAGCCTGCCAACAAATTGGGCCTGACTACTCAATTTGACCCGGTTAGACATTGGGCTGGCCTAGCATTAGAAACCCTAGGTTTCTTGTCCGTCACTATTCACTGGCGGAACCCTGGCCGTTGCTGCCGCCATCACGCTACAGTAACCGACGATGAACAGTACTTCGCATGAATAGTGACACGATGAATAGTACTTTCGGGATGAACAGTAATCCGAAAAAACTTTGAGTGTTTAAATCATCCAATAATTTATATGAACATTAAACCTAATCATCAATTTATGCAAATTCCATCTACTTATCTTAGATCAAAACTAAAACATGCAAGAAGCTACTGATACCACTGTTGGGAATTGATTAAGTCTAATTTAGCGGAATATCAATTACCTAATCCATGATCTCATGCATGTACTTAGTATGAATCTAAAGTAGGGTTTAGAGTACCTCTTGAAGCGTGTTTTACTGTCGGATTTGATCAGATGATCCAATCAACTACAGAGACGAGAATCCCAAGCGTGATCCCTCTATATGTATCCACACAGCACGATCAGACCGCCTCACCGCTGTCAGCTTAGAACTCGATCAGCAACCAAAGACCTAGTCTTTGTTCTTCTCTTGACGATGAGGTTTCTATGAGAACGGTAGGGTTTATGTTCATGGGCGCTCAACACATGAGCTGTTTCAATTGTCTGTCTATTTCTGTTTATTCATGTAAAGTTCTATTTATACAGAATAAACAGAATCCTCATAAACCCTAGTCAACATGGGCCTAGCCCAATAAGACTCAATTCTCATATAATTACTAATAGACTCCAAGACTAATAGATAATTACTTTTGTCCAATTTCATGCTTAGTGTGTGACCCTATAGGTTCAGTTATAATAAGCTGCGAGCTCAATATCATTGACGCTAGCAGATCGAAAGCGGTTTCCAGCTAAACATTTCGATCACTTAAATAACTGAATTAATTATCTCCGTAATTAATCCTCCAGCTATTTAGGACGATGCACATTGATCGAATGACACTATTCCAACAGAAGGAAGGGCTGAAAAGCAGCTCTGTGCTGTCACTGCTTCGAACATTCTCCGCAACTTGTCTTTCATGGAAGAGAATGAAGTCATCCTGGCCAAGAATCGCCATTGTCTGGAAACTCTGTTTCAGTGCATGGCAGATTACGTCACAGATGATGAAGAGCTGGTGACGAACAGTATAGAAACAGTTGTCAGCTTGGCTCATCTGTTGGATCTTGGGATATTCAGCTCTGCTAAGCCATCCTACATCAAGATCACAACACAGCAAGCAGTGCAGACGATCATGGCAGTGTTGCGATCTGGTGTCAGAGCTTGGCATTCTTCTGCTGCAGAAATCCTTGGACGTTTGATCATCATTCATGATAATGAGCAGTTCATACTTCCTCTTGCTCAGCAGATTTGCAAGAGGCTTGTTGATATTGTCACCTTTCCTGATGCTGACGCCCAAGCAACAGCTGTTGGTGCGCTGCAGAATTTTGCAGAGGTGATTATGGAGTGCAGGTTGAAGCTTGGAGGTGAGAGGTGGGCTGTTGATCGGCTGATGAAAGTGGTCAGAACACCACATTCGGTGCCGGAAATTGGCCGGAAAGCTGCAGCGATCCTGGAAAAGCTTACATCAGAGCCTCAGACAAGCCATTTCTGCTTGCTTACGAGAGCGCATTTGCTGAGATGGCTTTCTCAGATGGAAAATATGCAGACACGTTTGCTAGGATTCTGCATGCATTGACTTCCCGCCCAGACAAGCTGTCTGCAACTCCATGCATCTGGGGAAAGTGAATCCAGTTCTTCTGCCCAAGCCTCATTTGTGTTGTCTGAATAAAATCAGGATATTGGTACTCAGTTGTGTTGTCTGTCATGATGCAATTTGGTTCAAACTTTCTTTGTTAATCTATGTTAGTTTGTTGTACTGTGGTATTGCTGAATTGTTGTGTTCAAGAGCTGTGTCTGAATTGTAATGTGGTATTACTCAGTTTGTTGTACTATATATGATATTCATATTCCCTTTGGTTTTCTGAGATTGCTATGAAATGATTTGGATATTTCATTTTGTCATGTTTTTACCCAAAATGTGGAATTAATGAAAGGTTGTTTTCATATTAAGTGTGTGCAGTTTATTGCATTTCGGTTTGATTTAGTTAGATTAGTTTAGTCAATAAGTGATATAGTAGTACATCTTAAAACTGAACAATTGACCTGGATGTTGGGAGGTTTGAATATCAAGAGCCAAAATTATGAAAAATATATTTACAACATCTCCGTTTAAAGGTGCTTGTTTTACACATAAATATTAGTCGGATGTTATCTTAACCAGATAACAATTCCACAATAACACAAAGTAATACATTGTAAGACATTATATCATGATTAGGCCACTTAAAAAAAGAATAATTGGACTATCTCATAGAAAATCATCTCATACATGAATCACAAGATAAAATAAATTGACTTTGATTTAAACTCTAGTTTAACATTTGTATGTCCTTGATCTTACTATAAAATGGCAACTGTAAATGGATTGTTTTTACGTAAAATATAATTTGCACAATACATAATATATAGATAACAAATATCAGTTCGTATATAATATTATCTTTATAAAAAATCATTGAGATTGATTGCTCGTTTTAAGGCAAAAAGCAGTTAAGGCTGGAATTCTCATTACCCCGAAACAATTTACAGTTCCTTTGACACCATATTCCATCATCCTACACCATGACTATCATCTCTCTCTTTCCTGCATCATTATCTTATCCATGAACATATGTCTGAACCACATATCTCCTCGATTCTTCTCCCTTGCCTGCCAGACTCTTTGAAAAACACAGTCAAATTATAAGTGCCTTATAGTATCATCCTCTTCATTGCATAGTTAACAGTTTAGTGCTAGCTACATGCATCATCTTGTCTCTCATATTTTTCGCGGTTGGTAGTGAATTCATACACCATCAGAAGTACCTTTCTCGAACTAGGATTCTCATCTTCCACAACTTTGAGGGAAGAGAGCCCTCGGATAAATCTCCCTAGGCGCCGATCCACAAAAGACCAAAGTCCTCACTAAGACGATCAGACCTCCGTCTTGGGGGCTTGTGATGATATATGGCCCGGTCCATACAGAACAAAACCCACAACGGATCAGGTGGCCGAGCCGAAGATAGACACTCAACACCAAGCTTTATTTGGACTCTTCTGACTCACGTGCCGATGTAGGTAAAGGAAGGGAACCAAGTCGTACCCCACGTGACTTGGTTCCCTGAAGTTACAACCCATGACTATAATTACTTCTATCACCTACAATATTAGTTATGTTCACTCAATTCTAACATTCTCTCAGTTAGGGTTCCCGTACTCTTCATATAAATCCATCTCATCATCATACCAGATTTGCTAGCCCGGGTACGTAGCTCCGTCTTGCGGATGACAAGAATGGACTCGGCTCTCTCCAGAGCCTCGCTAAGTTCCCACCGCATTCGGAATCAGTGGTACAACATCATGTGTAGGTGTTTTTTAACACTTAAAAACACCGCACATCGCGCCGTGTTAACTTGCTATGTAATCATAAAATGAATTATTCAGACTATATATACAAATAAAAAAGATTATAATTCATGTTATGATTTTAAATTCTCCTTACAAAAATCTAAACAGTTGTCATTGATCATAAACATTTCAAATAAAAAACAAGTAATATTTAAAATTACAAAAGCACTCGTAATAATTGAAATAAAACCCCCCAATTAAGTTGGTTCACAGTCCAGATATCATGTCATGACCCACCGAAGTGGGCGAAAACTGCCTATAGGCCACACTGAATACTGTATTGCCCAATAAATGAAGTATTGGCAGCACCGACAAAGAGCATCCCGGAATGTTCAACGACTAATGTGATTTTCCGGTTGTCGAATTCGTTGCAGAGATTTATAGTCGCCAGGGTTTTTCCAGATGGACTGAGCTTCACGCTGTAGGGGACAACCGTAGAGTCGGTTTTAAACAAGTTGACAGCAACCCAAAAATCACCGTCCTGGTTCCTCTGAATCTTGTTCGGTTTGCCTTCTAATGTCGCGAAAACGTCACTACATCCCTTCTTTTCTCCCTTTAGCCAATACCTCGTGATCCTACATTTGTTGCTCTCTGAAACCAGAACAAACGAGGCGGCTGCATCCGTGGCCACCCCGTTTGCGAGAGCTAGGTTTGACATAAGAGTGCTTGTTTCCTTACTCCTTGGATCATAGCTCAGAAGTCTCCCATTCGATGCGTCTGATTGAATCATAAGATCCTTAATGCTACACCAAGCCAGAGTACACTATTGTAAACGCCACATTTTTGTAATTGTGCATTTTATAAACGGGTTTTCTATATGTAGGTCGACATTTTACCATAATATCCCTAATGAAACATTATGATTTTAAACCCATTATTTGCCTTAACAATATTAAGGGTATTAATTATAGTAGACGAAACATGTTCGTACTAAAATAAACACGTACCATGGATCACGTATTGCAACGGCTTCTGTAAAATAAACCATTCCGTCTTGGCCGTACTCCACAGCCGTGAAGTAGGGGAAAGGCGGTACGATGCCAGAATTACAAACTAGGGTTTTAGCCGGAACTTGACCACCCAAAACCCCATGCAACACACTAACCTCCGTCAGACCGACATATGCATCGCAAGCATACAGTTTATTCGTGAAGCGGTCAAACGTCAGTCCCGTCGTGTAACCGCACGTCGGAGAGTTGCGAAACGGCATTGTTCCATCGCAGCATTCCTTGGTCCTGGTCAATATATTTGTTCTTTTTCATTCCATTTGCATGTTTAAAAATGACAAATCTGGAAAAAAGTAAAAGGAAAAATACCTGTTTGGCGAGGCAAATGAGTAGTCACTGAAGCATTTAGTGAGCGAGGAGTAGCGAAGAATTCTACCGTCGTAAGTTCCGATGTAAGGACCCTGGCCAAGTAAATCGAACGCAATAGATCCTGAGGATAACACTTTACTGGGGAAATTGAGCTTGCTAAATTCGGTCAAAGAAACGCTGTTTGGATCTGTTCCTTCAACCATGAATGAAGAAAAGATGCAACAGAAGAAGAAGAAGATGTTGATCAAGGAAACCATGGTTTTCTTTTGTTCTGTATGAAGTTATAATATTCGATATTGAGTACGCTTACACTGCGTTTGGAAGGGTATCTACTTATCTACTTTATCTTAAAAGCGCGGATCCGCTTTTCTACAGTACTACATGGTCGTTTTTTAATTATTTTCCTATTTCACGTGTTTGTTTCCTTTTATTCTTGCGCTCTTCACCGTCCGTCCGTCTTCGCCACACGTCCTTAGCCCGCTTCTCCTCCGTCATGCTTCATGCTCTACTTCCACGTGTCCAGCTTTTCCAGGGTGTTCCAAACTCTTCTTCGCATATGAACCGATTGATTGGATTATATTCTTTATGTGAGCTCTTTCTATTGTTTCTTCTTATGAGTTCTTATGAGTTCTTCCACGCGTCCCCCATTCACCGATCTGGACTCTTCTTGACACCCCATTCTTCAAGCTTTTGTACGGAACTCGGAATTCGCCCCGAAAGGATTTGCTGATAATTTCTCCGATTCGATCAGGCCAAAACACCAGCCCCAGCCGAGAAACCCATATAATTGAACCGGCTTTTCTCATCGGTTTCTTGAATCGTCATCAATGGCAGGGAGTTCATACTTCGATCCTCAGCTTGTGATCGATCACAAATTTCCCGAGGTTTGATATCCGATTCTTGGTTTTGATTACACGAGCAGTTTGGGGTTTACGAGGTTTGATTCTTCCGCTGTTCATTGGCAGGTTGATTACAGTTATACAGAAAGGGATGCTGCCATTTATGCCCTCGGAATTGGAGCTTGTGGAAAGGATGCTCTGGATGATAAGGAACTCAAGTATCTGTATCACCCTGATGGCCAGAAGTTTATCCAGGTAAAATAATTACCTTAAAGTCATCAAATTCAGTTTCATAGGGAGTAAAGATTGATTTTTGAGGGGTTCTAGGATTATGAGTTAGTGTAACCTGTAAATTATCTGCTTTGATGATTCTTGTCCGTTTTTCGGTGATTTGGCTTTGTTTTATTGATTTTGTGTTATTTCTTATAGGTTCTGCCAACATTTGCAGCTTTGTTTTCTCATGGTCTTTCTTCAGAAATTAGTAATCTACCAGGCTTGCAGTAAGTTCTTGCTCAGCTCTATCTGTGCATTTTCCTCTATCTTGTTGAGAGCTAGGATTTCGTTGGATATTTGAGACGATGAAGCTTTTTATCTTCTCGTTCTGTAGGTCAACCGAGCCTTCTGTTGCATGGGCAACAATACATCGGGATGTACAAGCCTCTCCCATCTAATGCTTCTGTAAGTGTAATCTGCAAAATGACCTCTGTTTCTGGGATCCATCTTCTTGTTCCCTCGTAGAATGTGGATGAGCTTCTTGAGCATCTGAATGTAAAGTTCTCAATTTTACTGCTCTCATTCTTCTTGTTGTTGTGAGTGTTGTTCATTTTTATGTGTTGAATGCGCCATATGAATGCGCCGTATAAAGACATAGCGTACATGTGTTCTGCTCTAATCTTCATATGCAGGCATTTCTCTCACTCTCAGTATATATTTATTACATTCGAATTTACTGTGGTGTATGTGTGACTGTGTGTTTATGCTTCATTCTGTTGTATTGTTTGTTCTAGAAAGTTTTTAGCATTCTAGGAATTCAAATTTGTATCTTAGTTGCTGCTTTTTAAGTGTTGATGGTGTACTTATAGCATGCAATTCATTGCTAAAGTTTGTATCTTAGCCATTCATTAAAACTTATACCGACTTGACAATGTGTGGAATGATCAGGTACTTTTGTGCAATTCTAAAATCAATACTGTGTCTGGAGATAAAGTAGTGGTCATTTTTTGTTGCAATTAAATCATGAGATTGACAAAGTTATCTCAACTTGTTTAGTTATTGCGTCTTAACGTGTTTCATGTGGTGTAATACTGAGAATATATATGGACTTGGATCACCATCAGACTTAACACTCACAGGTGACTGTGCTAAGAAATTGGATTGTAATTTAGTAATGTTGAATAGTTAGAGTCTTAGAAAGCATTAAGTGACATCATTACTAGGATAATAGGCGTTTTAACCAGCAACTATTATTTCAGAACGAGTAAAGACACATACATATATCAGGACTCAAGAGTAAGTCATGAAGGAAATCTTCCATGCATTTGCACCCGTCTTTAATAATTTAGTACAGGAAAAAGCGGTATTAAATGCTTTTAGTAGGTCTAAGTTCAGAAAAAACATGATATACAGCTCTTAATAAGTGATAGTTCTATTAAACCTTGGTAGAATAATTTTGGCCTATCAAGTTCTGGATAGCTTTGTTGTGCTTGGTTTTCTTATTTTGATGGTTGAATGGAGGGAGGCAATGAAGAAGCCCGTGGTCGAGGAGTATGCATCCTGTGATTAGTAATCTATAAAAGCAAATTTTTATGGTTATTTTGGTGTTCAATAAGATTGGCTTTCAGCATTGCTAAACAATGTCATATAAAATAAGTTCTTCATCAATTTTCTCTTTTAATGCTTCAAACTGTATGAAGGTCAAGAATGTTTTTGGTTCCTTTTTCATGATTTCTGTTACTTTTTTCTTTCATAAATTTGCCAGATCACGAGGAGAAGACAATTCATATCTATATATGAATAATATATATGTTTATGGCATATATACATACAATTGCATTTCAAAGAAATTACTAAACAGATATGTGATTTAAATAATGTATTTGGCGCTTAACTAAGTGTTTGTGTTAACTAAGTGTTTGTGTAACAGATTCAGATGGAAGTGATGAGCCGATGACCAACCTCTACTTTCTGCATCAAATCAGGCCACTGAAGAAGAGGTAGTATATGAACCTCTTATATAGTTGTGTTTAGAGTAGCAGTGTTTTGAAACAAAACATGGCCCAGAAAGGCAGAAGCTTACCTTCTATCCAGACTATTAAGTCACTGCCTGTGGACTTGAGATACGCTGGAGCGGGGTCACCGAAGTCTCAGTATTCACCGAAAACTGGAGTCTGGAATGTGAGCATTGGTGGAGCTTTGTCTGATAGCTTTGTGGCGAATGGTGGTAGATTGGCAATGGATGGTGTAAATGGAAATGTTGATGTGGAAAATGATGATTCCCCATATGGTAGTTTAAATGTTTCAATTGAAGAAATGCCTACTTCATCTGTGGATGAGTTGAATACGGAGGCTTCTCCTCTGCAATCCCCCGGTCCTTCTCGTGTTGAATCGTCCACGTGGAGCGATACAAAAACTTATTCAGCCAAGAAGGTGTTCATCTTTTCACTATATATTTCTTGGATTAATACACTTTTATGGTACTGTTGTAGTAAGTTTTGTTCCTGATCTTTGCTGCCTGATATAATTACAAATGATTTCTGATGTTCTGGTTGGGTTTCCTTAATTGCTCAGATATTCGTACCAATTTTCCTTCCTCGTATTACTTAGGGATAGAAATATAAACTTTATGTCATTCTAGAACTCTTTGTTTCTCAGTGGTGATTGATTTTGTAGGTAGTGTTTAGAAGTTATGGTTACTTTGCGATTCAAATGCTAGACATCTGTCTTGCTGTAGTTTGATATTAATTGATTGACATCTTAAATATAACCAAAAACTGTACAATATCACATAAGAGGGTCTTGGGGGATTTTTGTTTTTTCTTTTGTGTCCTACTGATAGGATAATAAGCTAATACCCTTGGAATTGAATTAAGAATGGCTTTAATCCTGATTACATAATTGTGAGCTTCATTTTGAATTGAATGAACAACGTATGTTTGATTTTCCCTGGAGTTTGTTAAGTTACCTGTTAGTTGTGCAACTTTTTAGTTAACGGCACAGTTAGTCGTATTATAATCTTTGTGCTTCATAGATCATGCTTAGACTTAGTTTTTGGTTGGGGCAGGCAGATGCTTCATATGTTAAATGGCTATGACCGCAGTCATACTGCTTATATTGATTGTTTCGCAGATTTACAAGAAAGATTGAATGTCAAAACCCCACTACTGGTGGACATGGTTAAGTGGGAAAATATAAAATACTATTATTGGGTGGTTCCACACAGATGCTGTAATACTTTGGATAAAAGGCTGTCTGTAATAGGAAATTTCTTTCTTAAGAAATTTATGTTCTTAGGGCTAAGGGTTACCATGCTTCAAGGAATTTGGTACTTATTTTGTATTATTATGCTCATTGTTTTTTAAAAAAACTATAACTCAAGGGATCTTTGGTTGTTTTTATGACGATATAGTTGGCAAAATTGGTCCACTTATGCTGTAATTATGAACCTGGATATGGCTTTGATGAGATACACTTGAGGGCAGATTTAGTAGAGGTTCATTGTGACCTCTTTGAAGATGATTTTGCTATTGGATGTAGGAAATGAATTATGTTAAACTGATGGAACTTATTGTATTATCCAAATTCATGCACATACGTAAACCAAACCATTTATGTGAAGTTAAATATGCTATATATTTGGGATTTTCTTTGCTGCTGGGTGGGTTGGATTAATGCAAGCATGTTTTTAAGGGATAATTTCCACTATTTCCATAGATGGCTGAAAGATGATATCCATTTGGATGCGTTGTCAGGTAGACTGGAAAAAAATAGTGTCCGTATGATCAAGTAAGGTACATAGAAAATAGAAAATAATTAGCTCAATAAAAACAGAAAGAGGAGGACCTAAAAAATTGAAAATCAATCTTTAAAAGAAAAAAAATGGTGTTTGGATGCAACTCAATTTTTAGATATGGTTCATATTGTTATGTGGTGTGAAAGTTCGCAGCAGTCTGTGAAACCTTTTGTTCTTATAGTCCATCAAGTGAATTGTTTTGGTACCTCTTGACCAACGTCTTAAAGCTTTAAATTTCAGAAGCACCAATCTTGGTATCAACTTCCTGATGGAAACTGGGACCTTGGGACAATTCTTTCAACAACTGCTGATGAGGTGCTGTTATTACTATCTGAGGAAAAAGTAAGTGTAGCTTGGTCATTTGTTTATACACATATTATCTTGTCTGTATAGTCTTGATATGTTCTCTTGAACCTTTCAGGTTGTTAAAGTGAAATCTGATGATCTGTTACCAGCAAATCCCGAGATTCTTGATGGTGTGGATGACCTCATGCAGCTAAGTTACCTGAGTGAACCATCAGTTCTATATAATCTTCAGTACAGATATGCAACTTATTCAGTGTCAATGTGCTGTAAGAAGTGGTTTTGCCCTATACTTTCATGCACATTATTAGAATTTTTTAGTTTTCTTCTTTTGATTTCTAAGTTGTAAATACATCCTTGCTTGCATCTTATAAGGTTTTAACAGATTTGGATCATAGAAAATTCTGCTGATCAGGATTTTGTTTCTCTGTAGGCATTAGTTACTTTGAAGATTAAATTTTGGACATACTGCTTGCACAATCAATTTTCAGGCATTGTATTGGAAATGAAAGGGGCATAATGAAGACTTCGGGCATCGGATTGGAAATGAAATGCATACTACCATCACCATGGTTCCATGGAGGTTCTGAGCAATTCTCCTTTTTGCATTGCTTTGCTTTGTTTCAATTTGATTTTGTCAGTTTTGTATTAAGAGATTCATGTGTTTGGTCGATTCTTTCCTGAAAAGTTACATGCTTTGTTTTATTTTTTAAATGCAGTGTTAAAGTCTTGGTATAATGGCTGCAGTAGTGGGGCACTATGATGGATTTTCTGGAGTGCAGGAAATACCAATACAATTGGACTATCAGTTACCCTCAGCCAGGTAATGCCAGATTTCTGCATTTTTATTTCTGAGGTATGCTAAGGTTGTGTGTTAAGTATGACTGGAATCACATCTTAACTTACTTGATTTCTGCATTTCATTTCTGAGGTATGATGTTTATGTTTACTTCTGAATTTCGGTTTCTTTCTAACTTTGAATGCTTGTGCATCTTATCACTTTTGCGGAACCTGGAAAAATTGTTCAAAATGATTCCAGCTTCTACTGCTGCAACTGAATCCAAACCGACAAAAGCCGTTACTGCCGCATGATGCATTCTCTGTTAATCTTTGTTGTCCTAAGTAGCTAATACAGTTGTGACCGGGTTTCAGGAGCTACAATGAGTAATACCTGTAATTATTATTGTGTGTAATGTATAATATTTCTATATTTGTCTGATGTTGTAAGTTGTGATTGGAATCTTATTGGTCTACGCTTTGGGATTACAGTAATGCAACTAGCATGCACATTTTGGTGTTGTTCCATTAAAAGAGAGCAAAGCGTTGATTTGCTTCATCTTGTATATCTAGCATTTTTAGTTTCCTAATATATGAGAATTTTGTCCCACATTTATACAAAATCTGAAATTATTCTTAACCATTCTCATTTGTTGTTCAACATGGTTTAAAGAGAGATCAAGTGCATAAAGCAAGCACCCACACCCGCGTAGCGGGTGCTTCAAACACTAGTACTCTTAAAAGCGGGGATCCCCGTTTCTACAGTGAATTAGATGGTCGTATTTTTTATTCTTTTCCTACCTCACGTGTTTCTACTTTTTTTTCTCTTCATTTTCCCCCTTTTTTCCTCTTTTTCTTTTCTCATATGTTCCGGCCAATTCTGTTTCCTACTACCACATTCTCCGCAGCACCGCCCTCGCACCTACCGACGACTATTCTACCATCACCGTCATTCTACCATCTTCACCGCACTCGCTTCTCTAATAAACATCGATTTCCTATCCACATGTCCACGCGTCACCTGCGGAGAATAGCAGGTGTTTCACATCACGATCATAGATATCTGTTTCCTATCCAAGTCTCCAGAAATCCCCTGCATCGATTGCATTGGTTTCTCTCTTTGTTAACCGATTTCTGTTTTCGGTGAGTTTTATTTTCTTTTTCTCTGCTAAGTTGAGGTTTTTGATTGTGCATGCAAGGTGTTTGATGATTGGATTTGCAATTTCTGTGCAGGTTTTCATGCTTAATAATCCTGTGCAGGTTTTATTGCTTGTTCAGATATATGGAATTGATGCAACGTCTGGAGCTGCTGTTACTGCTTTGGGTATCTCACCTGGAGATCACGTACTTGACCTTTGCGCCGTACCTGGTGAATGTCCTTTCCTTGTTTTAAGTTAGATGTCAAATTGAATTAGCATACCTTCTGTTATATATTCTGTAATGATTCAAGAAATAAGTTAATGATCTTTGCTTGAATTAGAGTTCCCTTTGTCATATTTCACAAGACAACCCTTTGTCATCCAAGTTCCTCCTTTTGTTTTTATTGTTGGCCTACCTAAAATCCTAATATCTTGCGAATTGTACTCACTTTAGACAATATACATATACCGAAATAAGACCTTTTAATTACCTGATCTTTACATTTTCTCCAGGTGCCAAACTTTGCTTCATATCGGATCTTCTCGGAAGATCCGGTTCATTGACTGGTGTTGACATTGCTAAGCATCAGTTGGCAGCTTGTCGAAATATGCTACTGAAGTATGGACTTGGCGAGCATTGTTGGCTTTTTTGTGGCTGATGGAACTACATTTTCTCTTCTTCCTGTTAGGGTTTGTTTGGATTCTAATTCATGTAATTAAACTGGAAAATAGTTTTAGTTTTCATGTAGCTTAATCTGTTTATATTCATTACTAAAGCCATCACTAGCTATAATCTTATTTAGAATGTTCTCAGACTTCTCTCACATGTCAAGCAGGTAAAACAAGGTGAATCTACCCACGAAGAAGAGTATGGATTATATAAGGAGTGGACATCTCATAGACTATGGAAAGAAAGAAAGAGAGCTTTGAAAGAGAGAGAAAATGGCAAGTTATTTTCCAAAACTGATGATTTAGAGCTTATATACTATGGGTGCAACTCTGGGGTGGTTGGACTGAACAAGGGTACCATGTATAAAAATATGCCTGACACTGAAATTTATGTGCATGGTTATGACAAGGTGTGCATTTGTAATTTTCTTGACTCTTAGTTAGCAGTGTCTGCATTAGCTGGTAACTTGGTCATTTTTGGTATCATTCAACCTGATGCAGGTTTATTTGCTCTGCCCTCATAGGTTACTCATAGATTGGTTTTTTTGTGTGTATTCAGGTCCTTGTTGATGCTGAATGCACACATGATGGTTCAGTCAAGCACATCCAAAAATTTGAATCACAATGGTGATGCAGAAAGGACTGACGAGTTAACTACCCTACAGGTTTCACTTGTTTTTCTCTGTAGACATGCCTTTGTGTGTTTGTCTAGATTCTTGAGGATTGCTACTGTTGATTGGTCTATGCTTGATGCTTTACCCTTATTCATCTTGGTTGTATTGCCTAAATGTCTTCGTGTAGTTGTTTAACCCAGTACATGGTTTCTCGTCCATAACTTCCATCTTGTCATTTGTCCTATTTATTGCAGCTTCAACTTCTAATCAATGGTTTCGGACTGCTCAAATCAGGTGGATCGCTTGTCTACAGCACCTGTAGGTATGTTGTGTGCGTTTACTTTTATTTCTTATTAGTTACAGTAATACATACTCCTACGTTGTTTTAAGCCAAAAGACTTATCTTTATCTTTCATTGTGGAACAGTCTAACCGTTGCCCAATATGAAGACGTGATAAAGAAATTCCTTTCTCAAAACACTTCTGCTGGTATGCCCTCAATACACTTGTGACTTCTCTGCTTGATTTATTAATTTAATATTTAATATACAATTGGTTTGGAAGAATTAATGGACATAGAGTCTTCAAAAGATTAGCTTGGCAAGAGCGGGCAAATGCCTAAGACTTTACGCTTTGATCCGTCCACTTCTGGCACCAATGGGCTCTTTATTGCTAAGTTCACAAAACTGGCCTCATAGTTGAAGGTTTGTCTCATTACAGGACTTCCTTCCCTTGCCTTAGTCCATGTGTATTAGATTTCAGTATCTAATGTTTCCACCATTAACAGTAGGACAAACACTTGCTGTCTGAAGAGATGACCTATTACTTAAAATATTGCTGGCATCATCACGTGCCCGAGTCTCTCCAAGTCACAAAGGATAGTGTGCTTCATGTGCTGCTTTCCTTCTTACAACCGGTGAAAAAAAATAAGGCAACTAAAGGTGTGTCGAAACAAGAACCTTCCCATGAACTAATTAGCTTTTCTGTTATTCGGATAATCAACTATCAATTCTTATGAAATGTCAATGTTTATGTAACTTGATTGCATACATAGCTTAATCAAGTACTAAAAAATATATTGCGATCTTGAATTTTAATAAGAATTTAATTTTTGTCACACAAACTTTTTAGAAAATATACTGGCATTATTATTTACTAATAAATAGGATTCCCTCAAATTTGTTTTATTTAGTCAAACTATTCTGGCTAATTGATAATAACTTTTCATAAACACTAATTAATTTGACTGGAAATTAAATGTCCAATACTTATAGGCATATTTTCTACATTTTAAAATATTTCACCAGTAAAAATTGGTAAGAAATATGTAAGAATCGATCTTCTCTTGGATACATTTCATAAACATTAAATTTGTCCAAGTAATTAAAATCATAACTATTGATGTCTAACGGTTGCCTCAAACAATAAATATATATAGGTAAGATTAAATCAGGAAGAATAACTAACACAATCTTTTGTCTTTTCCGTCTTACGAACACCATTTAAAGCTTTGATATTCAGTTATATATGTAAAGTTTGCATGTTTTCTACATCCATTAGCTCTGTAGATCAGATTTATTTATCTTAATATTTGAACATATTTGAATCATAGAAAGTCCTGCTGATTAGGATTTTGTTTCTTTGTAGGCATTAGTTACTTTGGAGATTGAAGTGAAGTGCGAGTTTTTTTGACACATAATCAGTTTATGTACGAGAAGTAGTCGAAGCAGTTGTTAAGACCTTTGGATACAGAACCGTGTTGATGGTTTCATCTCTCAAGTTTCTGAACTTTGGTGAGTTTTATTCTTGAATTTTTGGTTAGGCTTTTTTCCTTATAATCCCAGATCTTAGTATGTGTAGAAGATAATTCTGATCATAACATGCCAGTGTCAAGAGCTCTCTGCTGCATGATCATAAAATTACTGCTCTGTTTAAGGCTCTGAATATTGATGTGTACATAGTTTTGCTTTGTACAATGCCAATATATATGTAAAATGGTGTTTGATACATCTACCGGCTAATACAATGTGTACAAATAGTGATTAATTTTTGTGCTTGGCTAATGCAGTTTGTACAATGTGTTATTTTTCCTCACACTATTTACTTAAATAGTTTGAATAATGTCAAGTTAATCGGGGAATGAGACGGTGAAGTTTGTTTGATTTTCTATAGATGGTTTTCAGTAGAGTAGATGGTGTTGGTAGCAGATTCTCCACAGACGCCTCTTACGGGTGAGTGAATTTTATAGCTATGCTTGCTATTTTCTTCTACCAAGATGATATCTTGGCCCAAATTGTTAACTTTTTTGGCGCGTTCAACTATTTCTGCAATGCATGCACTGCAAACTGGTTTGATGTAAAATAAAATTTGAATAATGCCAAAAATTATGTTTGTGCAGCAGAAGCAGAACTGACCCGACCCGGCGGGTTGAGGCTTTAGAGGGCAAAGGTTCCCGCCAAGGGTGAAGCTGAACTAGCAGAAAAATTGGCTTCCATAATTCGACAGGTTTAACTATGTTCAATCTTGTAATGATATTTGATTGACTTTTAATGTAGACTAGACTAACAGTTCTGTTGCAGTTAGAAGGATCTGAAGCGGAGCTATCTCGAAGGGTCCAGAATCTGTTGGCATTGGCTCGTGTACAAGGGAATGGCCTCAGTGGCGGTTCTTTTCTATGTTTGCCAGGATCAACAAAAATACACGAGCAAAGTCTTTCGGACATGCAGGAGGTATAGTATCATGAATGCATTTTCTGCAACCCCCTTCTTGTATCATACAAATAAGTTAACAAGAACTGTGTTTTCTCTATCAGGTATTGCAGCAGCATACGGGTGCTTGCCGCCCGACTTGGAAGTGTTTTGAAGAAAGATATTTGAGATATGGAGATCATCTTGGCAGATGATACTGAAATATTGGATGAGTGACTTTCATGTTATTGAGTTACGTTGAGATGGCTCAAATCTTGTTTCCATTGCATATTTGTGCCGAGAAATTGAAGTTATTGTTATTGTGCAGTGTGGAACTTTATGCCAAGTGTTATTCATGATATCTTGGGTTTTAGGGTATGTGTGGAACTTTGTTCAGTACTGATACCATTTGAACACCTTTGTTTGGTATATTCTGTGTTTCTTTGTATGTCTTGATGTTGTATGCCATGATTGGAAGCAGAGATGATGCACACCAGAATGCATGAAACTCATCAACTTGCAATTTTCACATGCTAGAATACATGTATAAACTTCAACTACTTTGTGACTATATTATTAGTTAGCATTTGTGATTATATTATTAGTTAGCATTTTGATTTTCACACAATCAAGCAAAGATGCTTATTAGTGTTATAAATAGGATGTAACTCGTAAAATATCCAAATTTCTTGTATACAAAGGTTTGTGCTGTTTCTGTATATGAGTGTATATATATATATACATTATTAAAGGTACTCTGAAGATATACACATTATTAACCAATATTAACCAACCGCGCATTGCGCGGTCTACCAAACCTAGTATATAATACCACACCGTGAGCTAAACCAAAGTTCATTACTATATTTAAAATGCATGTCTACTCCATTACATGTTTATTTTTTCATTAAAAATAGGCAGGTTTATAAATGTGCTATTTATATACACATGCATTAGGTGTTAGTGGTCGTGTTTTGCACGTAAAAATCCACATGCGCGCATGTCATTTCTGATTAGTGATAAGTGCCTTGGAGCCAGTTTGTTACCCATAAAAATTTTGGGTGAGGTATTTGTAGGTAGGTTACCCCATAATTGTGGTAGAGTTAAAGTTGTTCCTGGGATGTTGGGGAACCTGCCTGAATCCTGATTAGTTCGACCAGTTTATCGATCAGTTACAGGTTTTCTTTTCCTTTTCTTTTCTTTTCCCGAGTCTTGGAGAAGACAACTAATCTTTTTATATTTTATTATTTATTTATTTTTGTGGACCACGTCGTCCTATGGACTAGAATTAAAACCCAATGGCCCAAAGGTAACAACGTGGAGTCTTGGGTTCAAAAATTCCTTATTTAGTGTAGTTCTTTTGTTAATATTATTTTTTTCAACTCCTTTTCTTTTGTTCAACTAGCTTTCTGATTATTTCTGTATTAGTTTTTTTCACTTAAAATTGATAGAATTGTTAATTAAAGTTAGAATTATATTTATTGCTTGTACGTTTATATATATTTGTATTACACTATTACTTATTACTTTTCTATTAATACAAACATCCATCAAATCATTTTTAAAACGTAAAAGATCAAGGAAATGAAAGAAATGAAGTGAAAACATATTGCTCAAATCTAAAAAATCAAACAAGACAAAAATATCAGGCCTAAAACATAAAAGATCAAACTCAAATATAAAGACATCAAGTCCAAACAAAAACAACTCAAATTATTAAAATAATTGTATAACAACACCCAATATCGTAAAAATTGATCTTCTTTTGACATGTCTTTACCGTAAGGCGTCCTTATTTGAGACTTTCTCTTATATTAAATGTTACCCCAGAGAAAAAATTATGGATTCGCCTCTAGCCTCGGATCTGTCCTAGTTAATTCTATTAGTCAGTTTTTGCGATCACCTCATGATATTCATTTTACGGCTTGTCACTCGCATTTTATGCTATGTCCATGGCACGCTTCACTATGGTCTTATTTTTCGCCCGTCTTCCTAACATCTCTCCATTTTGGGTTATTTTGATGTGGATTATGCTCACTATCTTGATACCCGTCGCTCTATATATGGCTATGTTAGTTTTCTTAGTGGTAATCTTGTCTTGTGGAGTGCCAAGAAGCCATCCATGATTTCACGGTCAAGTTGTGAGGCCAAATACCGTGCCATGGCGAACTTTAATTTGCAGCTAAACGTGCTTGGTTGTGCAATCTACTTAAGGAGTTTCGTTTGTTCCTCTGTCCTTATCGTCTCTTTTACCCTTTCACAGCAATTATAATGATTTTTTAGTCAGAGATTTATTTTTCCTCCTTCCAGACAAACATTGATTTATTTTATAGCTTTATTTCGAGTGTAATTTATTTTTAATGATTATGGTAACATGTAAAATTAATAAACATTTGAAAGTACGTAACGGCATATAGATCAGAAAGTAGGAACTAATTTCAAGTCATCTTAAAAAATATAAGCAATTTCTCCATGCAGGTTCATTTTTCTCTTGCAGATCCGTATTTTTTTACCATAATGCCCCCTGATGGAACCCTATGATTTCAACCTCATTTTTTTGTCTTAACAATATTAGAAGTATTATGGTAAAAATACGGACGTGCAAGAGAAAAATGGACCTGCATGGAGCAACCCCAAAATATATAACTTGAACTAATTAATTTCTTATTTTATCATAGATTTATCATGAAATTTCATGAATAACTTGAATTTTATATTCTTGTCTATGTTTTTAATGGATTGGGAAACCTAATATAATTCGGCCGGCTTTTAGATGGCTTGACTTTAAGAAAAAAGTTATTGGTCAAGTTAAGAATATAACTAAGAAAATAATATTAAAGTTAAAATATATGTTTTTTTAAAAATTTCTTTCAAATATATATTCGTATTGTAAGAGATCCTTATAAACAGTTACAAATTCAAATACCCATAAACATTGTTTTAAAATGATACGGTCTCTTCCAAAACTTTGCTTTATATATTCGATAACAATAACAAGATTCCATTATCAAGCTTGGAAATTGGGTAGCAATTAATTATACCACACACTTAATTACACGTAAATATACTAACTTTTACTCGGTAAATTTAGTGATGGGTTATAATTAAATAAAAATATAAGTACGTTTAACTTTTACCCGTTAAATGCAGTGATATATCTTTAAATGGTAAAATGTGCTCGTGCACTAGTACAATATTCGATTTTTTTTCTCGCCCATGTTATAGACACTAATTATATAATATTTGTAGTATCGAATCATATCAGAAATTCTAATATAATATTATAAAATATTTACTATTATTTATTATTTCACATGATTGTAATATATATTTTCGTAGTATTATTTTTTAATTTTCCACATTCAAAAAGTTCAAAATTATAGAATATAATAAATCATTATTTATAATATTACATACCTATTTCTGATATGATTCGATATTATGAATATTAAATAATCCGTGTCCATAGCACGTGTGAGAATAAAATCGAGCATGTTACAGTGTACATATGCCGTATGAAATAGAGCACATTACACCATTAATAAATAAAGATACATCACCGGTAAAATGTTAAAGCGTGTTTTTATCTGTAATTATAACACATCACTACATTTACTAGGTAAAAGTTAATACATTTACATATAAATAATTTCTACTACAATTTCCAAATTTGATAATACATTTATCGATGGAATCTTGTTATTGTTATCAAGTGCCCTAGGACACTCGTTAAAAAAACAGTTATATAACTTAATTTATGGTATATTTAATATATACTACTTTGATGTTTACATTTAGATATTTCCTTTGGGTGTTTATTAAATTGTTATCAACCTAGTTTAAAATTAATATTCTATAATTTAGACATACGGGATTCCTAATGTACGCACATACGGGATTTTTTGACTATTTTTCTTTTTTCCACTCCCATAAAAGTAGGCATGTTACAATTAAAACTAAAGCACGTTGAATCTGAATTTGATTTTTTTTTCTGACAAAGAATCGTTTTCAATTCAATCATAATCATCAGTTTTATCTTCATATTAAGTTTGACAGCTGATTATTCTGACAGCTGCTAACTGTCGAGGTGTGTGCCGGAGTCAAATGGAAATATGTTTGACTTACATAGCCTCGAAATTAAGGAGCTACAACAATTACTAGTAATATAAAGTAATTTCTCCATGCGGTCCATTTTTCTCTTCCAGGTCCGTATTTTTATCATAATGCTCCCTGATGGAACCCTATGATTTCAAGCCCATTTTTTGTCTTAACAATATTAGGGGTATTATGGTAAAAATACGGAACTGTAAGAGAAAAATGGACCTGCATGAAGCAACCCCCTAACATAAGAAGAGGTTTAATTTGAGTGAGATGTCTTAGCATGATCTAATTATAAGCTAAATTATTGCTTAATTGCCCCTTGATTGAAGGTTATTGACTTTCTTTAAACGGTTGACTTTTTAAGGGTGTGCTAAATGCAGGTACATTTTTCTCTTGTAAATCCGTATTTTTACCATAATACCTCTGATAAATCGTAGAGTTTCATCAAGATAAAATTTGGACCTGCCAAAAAAAAAAAACCTGCATATAGAGAATCGGTTTTCCAAAGGTCATGAACTAATACGGTTCGACACATCTTGAGATATTTTTAGTTTGATTTGCGGTCTAGTAACCAATTGAACTTTTGATTAGAGATCTAGCTATTTAAAAAAAACCATTATTGCATGTTGAAATTTGTGTCTTGTAGCCAAAATTTGTTGTTGAGTTATGTAGCACAAAAAACTTTGTTAGAGTGCAATAGTTTTTGCTTACCTAGTTAAGTGATCGGCGTGTCGCGCCTCATTTGATTAATAAGATAGAAGGAAAAAAAAATACCACATAAATTATGATCAAGGAAATGATTATACATAAAATATAATTATACCCTAAATAGTGTGTATATATATGTATATAAAATATTTAATATTATATATTTTTACAAAATATGGAATGTCATTTATATGGAAACTAAGAGTTTTAAATAGATCCACGAGAGTACTGTGTTTCCGCATCCTCCAATTCTGCTCCACTAAAGTAAGAAAGTCCGGCGAGTTCACCCACATATTGAAGAACTTAAAAGGACGTTTAGCAGAACACTTTCTTGGCTTATCTAGGTGTATAAGTAAAGGTAAATGATCCGATGCATCATTGGGTTTTACCTCACATATCGCTTCCATCCAGCTGTCCATCCACATCTCATTCACCATTGCTCTGTCGATTCTACTGAAAATTCTGCCTTCTTCCCTTTTATTGTCCCACGGCAAACAAGGTCCTGTACTTTTCAGCTCATACAGTTGAATCAAGTTCACCGTATCTCTAAAATTTTCCACCTCAGCTAGTTGTACATCCTTTCCTCCAGTTCGGTCTCCCAAATTTAGAGGGGATTTGAAATCCCCCACCACCATCCATGGCATATCCTGGTGATTTGCATTCTCCAGATAACGCCATAAATTCAGCCTGAGTGTGGTTGTTTGGTCCCTGTTTCTACTTCACTATTATGAGAATAAACAACCGTTATGTAAAACTCCAGCCCGAATTCCTTTTTCCGGCAAATGCAGTCAATCCACTGATCTCCAATGCTTATTACCGAAATATCATACAAGGCTGGCTTCCAACATAGCCATATTCTTCCTGTTTGTGCTATCGGGCAGTTTGTTACTAGCTTCCAAACCAAATCAAGACTTTCCCATCTGTCCACTTCATTTTCTACCTTCACCTTTGTTTCCAGCAAGCCAGCAAGGCCTATATTATTTTCAAAACAAAATTGCCGGCATTTTCTCTGCTTACTTGTCTGATTTAGCCCCCTAACATTCCAGGTCCACTTCATTTTCCCTTCTCTGTGTTTCCTTATTTCTCTACCCGGAACATCCCTAGTTTCAGTCTCTCTTGATTGTGCATCCAAAACTGTGCTACTGCTTGTTCCACCACTTTTTGCACCCCTTTCTTTTTCATACCCTGCTTTCTTTTCCTGCTCTTTTTCGGCGCCAAGAACAGCCTCTCGGTCTCCCTTTTTCTGTTCTACATTGGTCCCTTCAGTGCCCGTTTTATTTCCCTCAATTTTGTCTCCATTCTTCTCTGCCCTTTTTACCCCAACAACCACCCAATCCCCGGTATTTCTGCCATATCGTCGATGAGGAGCAACTATGTTTCGTCCCCTATTCCTTGGGGTTGATTGAGTTTGATTCTCCATTTTGCCTCTATTTGTGCTCAACTGCGTCCTGCCATTCACTCCAGGCGAAAGGGCTTTGGGCTTCCAGACACATTCTTCTGTTTCATGTCCAATCAGCTTGCATTTACTGCACTTTGCTGGCTTCCACTCATACTCCACATCTTGGTGTTGAATGATATTATTCTCATCTTTGTATGGAATTCTTTTCTGCATTACCTTCCCCATGTTCACCTCAACTAGTACCCTTGCAAACTTTGGCCTCGTTTGGCAATCAGCGTTTAGCTGTTAGCTGTTAGCGGATTTTATTAGCTGTTAGCGGTTAGCGGATTTTATTAGCTGTTTTGACTAGCGGTTTGACTAGCGTTTTGTACATTAGTGTTTGGCAAATAACAATTAGCTGATAGCTGTTTCAATGCGTTAAATGACTGAAATAGACATTAGTACAATTTATTATTAATTATTTTTTTAGTGTTTTGCTTGTTTATCGAAAATAATTATCACTTATATGTTTATTTATTTTTATTATTTAAATTGTTATTCTTTATTATAATATATCTACGTTTATTTAAAAAAATATTTTCAGAATTACATTACATAAAAAATTTATTTTGATATATATTGATATATATTTAGCATGTGCCATTTTAATTTCAATATTTATAATACTTCAAAAATAAATTAAAAATATTGAAAAATGTACGTACGTACGAAAATATCTATATATTGTGTACGTATGAAAAGTTTTGGCAAAGTTGAATTATATATATATATATAAATTATTAGTTTTAAGGAAATTTTGTGAGAATAAGGATAAAAAAGATATTCTGATATATTGTTTTGTTTAATTTTTTGTAAACGCTGCTCTTTCTAGCGTTTCAGAAACGAGAGGTTTCATCAAAACAGCTAATTAGAAAAAGCTTTTCACCAAACACCAAGAAGAGCTGATTGACCAGTCAACTGTCCATATTTAACCCAAAAAGCTAAACGCTCTTCAAAACTCTCGTCACCAAACGGGGCCTTTGTCTTTTCCATGTGCCATGTGGCCTCATCAATCCGCAAGGGGATTCCAATTACACTTGCCAATCTACATAACAAACTCGGCTCCCAATAGACTAGATCCAATCCAGGAAATTGCACCCATATGGCAATTGTATCTGGCTCATTAAATTCCATATTATGTACGATAATAGAAGACAAGATACAATTTTGAAGATATTTTATATTATTTTATTATTTAGGGGACTAAAACAATCGTAAGGCATCTTAATATTTTAGGATAATTTTGGAAAGATATCAAAAATTTGAGCTCCTTTGCTTTTGGAGTCTACTGGGGGGTTTTTTTTGGAACATTTTGATAGTATTATACAAAAGATATTTTTGGAGTCTACTGGGGGAGTTTTTTTATAGAAAATTTTGGAAAGATATTTTAATCAAAGCAAAGCTTAAGTTTGTTTTATTATTCTTCTTGATTGAGCTTTTGAGGTAGAATGAATGGCAGTGAAGATTGAAAACACGTTGTTTCGTCGCAAAAGAGTTGCAAGATTGATTCAGCCGTAACTTTTGCATACGATGTCGGAATTATGAGATGATTTCAGTGGCATCGGAACTGTTTTGACGAGCTCTATCCCCTGCCTCCGTTTCGTTTTTCCATTTGAGGTCGTTTAGGCCCTCAAAAAGACCTTTTCTATTTTCGGATTTTTTCTTTATTTCCGAATTCTCGTTTTTACCCTTCTGGGTTATGTTTTACTATTTAAAATATTTTGTAATGTTTTGGAAGATCATCTTTTACAATAATATTCTGAGATTACTTTTCTCTCGGTTGCGATAAACTAGGGTTTGTGGTTGCAACCCTTTAATGTTCTTCAAAAGTCATGCTAGCGAATCTTTTCTGATTATTCCGTCTGCATCAGCTTTGCCTTGACAAGGTGCAATAATTTTCTTTTTCCATGACAAGGTAATATATTTTATGTGTTCTAATGATTAAATTTGTAGGATTATGGCTAATTAGTTTTTAGATTCTTGAGCTGTATTTGAATAGAATTCTTGATACATATTAGAATGTAAATGCTAGTTACGTATATGACTTAGTCTAGTTCTAATTGATTTTACTAGAATATATTTAGTTTCCTTATCAAAAGGAATCTGTTGTACCAGAATAGAGAGATTTTAGGAAAAATCCTTGTATTTATAGAACTCAATAATGAATGAGAAAGGCAACCTTTTGGCAGTAAATCTTCTGTTTATTTTATATGGTATCGGAGCTTTTTTGATCCATAAACATGGCTGAAAACAACCAGCTCAATACTTCCGCAAACCAGATTCTTTTCACTGCGTCCGGCGGTGCTGCGACCAACCTTCAATTCCCAGCGCTGTCCGTTCGTCTCGACCACACCAATTATTCACTATGGCGTGGCACCGTCAAATCAGCACTTGAAGCTTACGAACTGGAGAGCTTCCTCACTGCAGACAGCGTTCCCGACGCAACCCTACCACATGCTGCAGACTCGACAGTCCGTGCGCCAAATCCCGCCTTCACCGCCTGGAAACGCAAGGATCGTCTCGTGATGTTGTGGCTTCGTTCAACACTCACAGCACCCATGTTGGGCCATGTCGCTCGAGCAGTCTCTACATCGGAGGTCTGGATCATGTTTGAGCAAATGTTTCAGTCTCAGACTAGAGCGCGACAAATGCATCTCCGCCAAACAGCTCCAAACACTACGGAAAGGTGGGTTGTCCATCATGGAGTACGTCGAGAAGAAGCGTGCAATATCTGATGCACTAGCAGAATGTCTCATGCCCGTTTCCGATGACACCTTTGTCGAGTTCATCTTATTTGGGCTCGGACCTGAGTACAGTGTTTTCAAAACTGCACTTGGTATGCGTACTGATTCTGATTCTTGTGCCGACACGACCTTCCCGTCGGCTCAACTGGCATTCAAGAAAGGGGGGTTTACTCGTGGCAGCAACTCCGCAGCCCCGGGTTCAGGAGATCGAACTCGTCCTCTCTACCAAATATGTGAGAAACCATTCCATGATAGCAGCAACTGCCAAAACCGTTTCAACACCGTGGATTTTCCAGCCACCAATCCAAAGACAGTCGAGCGTCAGCGTCAACAACAGGCTCGCGGGGTCCCTCAGATCATGTGGCGTACACCAATCCCTCATCACTGACTGATCCCTGGGTCATAGATTCTGGCGCTCGCATCATGTCACTGCTGATCTCGGTACTCTCAACCTTCAGGCTCAATACACGGGCAACGACAACATAGTTGTTGGCAATGGTGAGTCCCTGCCCATTACTCATGTTGGTACTCATATTTTACCTCCATTGCATGTTGCTAATAAACTTGCTTTAAAAGAAACCCTGGTTGTTCAAAAAATTTAATCAGTGTTTCAAAATTGTGCAAAGATAACAATGTTTTTGTTGAATTGCATGCTGATTTTTGTCTTGTCAAGAATCTTCAGGGGCAGAAACTCCTCAATGGCATAGTTGAAAACGGTCTGTACTATCTGCCAACATCTCAACCTTTAGTCAGTCCTAGTGTCTTCATCAGTGAACGTGCATCCATGGCCTCCTGGCACCACCGCCTTGCTCACCCTCACGAGTCAGTCCTTCGTCGTCAGTTATTAGATTTCAATTTACCAGTTTCTGCTAATAAGACTTTGCCTATTTGTCGTTCCTGTCAATTAGGCAAAAGTCATCGTTTGCATTTGTCATCAAAACATATTTTGTCCACCTCTCCTTTTGAATTAATTTACTCGGATGTTTGGGGTCCTTCTTATGTTCCCTCTCTGAATGGAAATCGATATTTTGTGTTACTTGTTGATGATTGCACTAAATTCACTTGGATTTACTTCTTGCCAACGAAAGATCAAGTTTTTAGCGCTTTTACTCTTTTTAAAAGCATGGTCGAAACACAATTTTCAACAAAAATAAAGTCTTTTCAATCGGATTGGGGAGGTGAATATCGAAACGTATCCACTTTTCTTCAATCTCATGGTATTTTACATCGTATTTCCTGCCCTCATACACATGAACAAAATGGTGCAGTTAAAAGACGAAACCGTATTGTTGTTGAAAAAGGCTTAGCTTTGTTGGCTCATTCCCATCTTCCTATAGAATTTTGGGAACAAGCTTTTCACACAGCTATTTATCTAAACAATAGAACCATAACCCTTACTCTTCAACACAAGTCACCCTATTCATGTCTCTATCATCGAGATCCCAATTATCATTTTTTAAAATCCTTCGGGTGATTATGTTATCCCTATTTACGACCATACAACAAAAGTAAGCTTGAATTTCGATCAGTCGCATGCATCTTCCTAGGTTACAGTGCAAAACATAAAGGCTATTTGTGTTTCCATGTTCCATCTTCCTGTACTTACATTGCTCGCCATGTAGTGTTTGACGAGTCTCAATTTCCATACCCTGAACATTTTGTCCCTACTTTATCTCAAGAGTCTCCAGTTTATGACCTTTTCCTATTAGACTCCACTTGGTCCCCTGGTCCAGTCCAGCTTTGGCCTAGTCCCTGGGACTGCCCAGTCCCTATCCCAGTCCCAGTCCGTCCAGTCCCAGACCGAGCCCTAGTCCCAGACCGAGTCCCAGTCCTTGTCTCGGTCCCATTCCGAGTCCTTGTCTCAGTCTACCTCGGTCCCAGCATCTCCAGACCCGTCTCAGTCCTTGGATAGCGACCCTCAGTCAGTTTCTGCCTTGTCTCGGTCTACATCACCCGAGCTCTCAACTTCTTCCACATCTTCTACTTCCTCTTTAGCCATAATTCCATATCAACATGCACCTTCTTATTTTCGACCATCAGATTCATCTCACCACTCTATGGTCACTCGTGCCAAAACCAATTCTCTCACTCCAAAACCTCCTAAAGCCTTACTTGCCACGAAATATCCCATTCCACGTGACTCTTCCACTTCAGAACCTAAAACTTTTGCCCAAGCTTCTAAAAATCCTTTTTGGCAACATGCAATGAACCTAGAATATGATGCTTTATTGAACAATGGGACTTGGGACTTAGTTTCAAAGCCCTATGCTGCTAATATTGTCGATTGCAAGTGGATTTTCAGGGTAAAAAAGAAGGTAGATGGCTCTGTGGATCGGTACAAGGCTCGTTTAGTGGAAAAGGGCTTCAACCAAGAGGAAGGTGTGCACAATTTTGATAATTTTAGTCCTGTCATCAAAGCCACCACCATTCGTCTTGTTCTCAGCATTGCGGTCACAAGACAATGGTCTCTTCGCCAGGTTGACATTAACAATGCCTTTTTCAATGGAGATCTTGCTGAAACAGTCTACATGCAACAACCACCGGGGTTTGTGTCTTCTACTACCCCTGGTTATGTATGCAAGCTCAAGAAGGCCATTTATGGCCTTAAACAAGCTCCCCGTCATGGATTCAAGAAATGTATCTCCGACACATTTCTTTACATCAAAACACATGATCGTGAGGTTCTCTATTAACTGGTCTATGTTGACGATTTAATCATCACTGGCTCCAACTCCAAGTTCATCGAGGAATTTGTTTGGTATCTGAACTCCGTTTTCTCTCTCAAAGATCTGGGTCAACTTAATTTTTCCTCCGCATCGAAGTTCAGCACCTCCTCTCCGGTCTTCTTCTATCACAGAAGAAGTATATTCTAGACCTCTTGGACCGTAGCAACATGACCGGAGCCAAACCGATTTCCTCTCCTGCTATTCCTGGGTCTCACCTTGTGGCTGAAGGCGATCCATTTGCTGATCAACACCTCTACAGGAGTATCGTCGGAGCTCTGCAATATGCCACTATCACTCGGCCGGAGATTTCCTATGCTGTAAACCGCGTCTGTCAATTTATGCACAAGCTGACTGAAGCTCACTGGCTTGCAGTCAAGCGGATTCTCCGTTACCTAAAAGGTACCATTGCAGCTGAACTTTATTTTCATCCGTCTCAGGATGTTCGTCTTCTATGCTACACTGATGCCGGGTGGATTTCGGACCCTGATGACTGTCGCTCGCAACACATCTTTTGCATCTACTACGGCGGCAATCTGATCAGCTGGTCGTCGAAGAAACAGGGGGCGGTGGCTCGATCAAGCATGAAGGCGGAATACCATGCTATCGCTTTTGCTGCCGCCGAAATCATATGGCTTCAGCAACTGCTACGCGAAATGAATATCACTCTCCACGGTCCTCCTACTGTCTTATGTCATAATTTGAGCGCCACGTTTCTCACTGCTAATCATGTACTTCATCATCGGTCTAAACATATCAAGCTCGATTTTCACTTTGTTCGCGAGCAAGTCTAGGATGGCTCTCTTATTATCTGACATGTTAGCTCAACTGATCAGGTCGCTGATGTTTTCACCAAGGCCATCGGCACAGCTCGATTCAAAGACTTGCGTTCCAAGTTCCTTGTTCGTGCCCGATCATGAGCTTGCGGAAGGGTATTAGAATGTAAATGCTAGTTACGTACATGACTTAGGCCTTGTTTACCAGAGCTTATCTGTAGATCAGTTCAGTTAAGTTCAATTCAGTAAATTTATATTTTTTCAGTTCAGTTCAGTAAAGTTCAGTATATTTAAAATCATTTCAGTTCAGTTCAGTTAAATAAATTTAAATTTATTTCAGTTCAGTGTATTCCTAAACATTTATTTTTTTATAAATTTTTGTGAACATTTTTTTTACTTAATTTTCTTTTGATTTCCAATGTTTAGTTTAACTTGAGTAATAACAAATGAAAATATATTATTTTTATTTAAATCGACTCAACCAAATGTAATATGTCTTCATTATATGACAATTTGGAATTAGTTCAGTTCGTTTCAGTTCGTTTCAGAACAATTTAGTTCTGTTCAGTTCAGTTCATATCCTCTTAAATATAATTTTATGATATACAACTTAATGACTCATATCCTCTTTAATATAATATTATGATATACAACTCAATAACTCATATCCCCTGAAAAATACATGGCTATGATATTCAATTCAATATATTTCGTTAATATACCATAACATTTACTTTTTATACATCCAATATAGTTATTTGAAGAGTTGGTCTCTTGGGTGACCGTCACTATTTAGTGACCAGATTAAATTGCAAATAGGATATAAGTTAAAAAAACACGGAGGGACCAATTTGCAATTTCAGAAAATTTTAAAAAATCACGCGCTACAGTATCGATTTGCTACAGTGCCAATTTGCTACAGTGTCGAGTTGCTACAGTAAAACATGAACACTTTAACTTAAAACATGGACACTTTAACTTAAAACATGGACATTTTAAATTAAAACATGGACACTTTAACTTAAAACATGTACACTTTAACTTAAAACATGGACACTTTAACTTAAAACATGTTCATATTTATGTTTTATGTTTCAAGTTAAAATGTTCATGTTTTATGTTTTATATTTCAAGTTAAAGTGTACATGTTTCACGTTAAAACATAAATATTTTAAATTAAAACATAAAACATGGACGTTTTAACGACACTTTAACTTGAAATATAAAACATGAACATTTTAAATTAAAACATAAACATTTTAACTTAAAACATAAAACATGGACGTTTTAACGTGAAACATGAACACTTTAACTTGAAACATGAACATTTTAATTTGAAATATAAAACATTAACATTTCAACTTAAAACATAAAACATGGACGTTAAAACATAAAACATGGACGTTAAAACATAAAACATGGACGTTTTAACGTGAAACATGAACACTTTAACTTGAAACATAAAACATGGACATTTTAACTTGAAACATTGAAGTACACTGTAGCAAACACTGTAGCGCACAGTAGAAAACACTGTACATGCGCGGAAACACTGTAGCGCGTGATTTTTTTTAAATTTTTAAAAATTGCAAATTGGTCCCTCCTTGATTTTCTTTATTGCAGTATTTATAATTTAGTCCGGTCACTATATAGTGACGGTCACTCCCAAGACTTTTCCTTATTTGAATCGTGATTCATTTAAATCGATTCAACCAAATGTAATATGTCTTCATTATATGACAATTTGGAATTAGTTCAGTTCAATTCGTTTCAGTTCAGTTCAGTTCTTATCCTTCTTAAATATAATTTTATGATATACAACTCAATAACTCATATCCTCTTTAATATAATATTATGATATACAACTCAATGACTCATATCCCCTGAAAAATACATGACTATGATATTTAATTCAATATATTTCGTTAATATACCATAACATTTACTTTTTATACATCCAATATAATTATTTGAATCGTAATTCATTTAAATCGATTCAACCAAATGTAATATGTCTTCACTATATGACAATTTGGAATTAGTTCAGTTCAGTTCACTTCAGTTCAGTTCTTATCCTCTTAAATATAATTTTATGATATACAACTCAATGACTCATATCTCTTTAATATAATATTATGATATACAACTCAATGACTCATATCCCCTGAAAAATACATGGCTATGATATTCAACTCAATATATTTCTTTAATATACCATAACATTTACTTTTTATACATCCAATATAATTATTTGAATCGTGAATTGTGATTCATTTAAATCGACTCAACCAAATGTAATATGTCTTCAATATATGAAAATTTGGAATTAGTTCAGTTTAGATTAGTTTAATGCAGTTCATTTTAGATAAGTTCATATCATGTGCACTATAATATGATGATATTTAACTCAATTCAGTTCAGATTATATCACCTCAACATGTTTTTATATTTAAATAATATAAAAATGTATTTATATTTATTTCAGTTCAGTTAAATATATTTATAATTATTTCAGTTCAGTTCAGTTCAGTAAATTTAAAATTATTTCAATTCAGTTCAGTTCAGTTCAGTAAATTTAAATTTATTTCAGTTATGTACAGTAAATTTAAATTTAAATTTATTTCACTTCAATTCAGTTCAGTACATCAAAAAATAAGCTCTAGTAAACAGGGCCTTAGTCTAGTTCTGAATGATTTACTAGAATATTTAGTTTCCTTATCAGGCTCTGTCCAGTTCAGCTTATTTTCAGCACCTTCAGCACCCTTCAACAAAGTTCAGCACCCTTAAGCTTATTTTCAGCACGTTTCAGCACTTGTCACTTTTCACAGACATGAATTGTTATGATTATTTTTTTTAAAAATAGGAATAATTTTTCTTTTGGAAATACGAATTAATCATTCTTCAAATATATAGTTTCATTATTATTAATCATTTTTCAAATATATATAATAACAATTTCGTATTGTTAAACCAAATTTATAAAAAATATTTTACAACTGTTGCAAACATAGTAGTACTTCCAATAATATTAAAAATTACATATACTACTAATCGCTATCATCTAATTATTCATCTTCGCTAACATAACTTTCTAAATCACCACCTCCTGAATGCCAAATTTGTAAGGCAATACTCTCACGCACTTCGTTCATAGCAGCTTTTCGATCATCTGCGTACAAACCTGAATCACTACTTCCTTCACCTTCAGGATGATCTAACACAGGAATGTCTCATTTTTGCATTCGAATGAAGTTATGAAGTGTGAAACATGAAACAATAATTACTTTTTGGGAATCAATGTCAGTATGGGCCATTCTTTTTAAGATTTTCCAAGTACTCTTAACTAACCGAAAGCTCCTTCTACTTTCATTCTTAAAGAAGAATGTCGTTTGTTAAAATGCTCCTTCATACCTCGAGGTGGTGCGGTTCTAAATTGCGGTAGATGCCTTCGGCTTATTCCATCACTATATGGAGCCAAGTATCCCAGAGTGTTTGGATATCTCGAATCTACCAAATAATATTTTCGTACACAGATTGACCAATACGTAAATACATTATACATTATTATTTGTTAGGTAAGTTGGTGTAAATTAGAAATATTACCTTCCGGCAGATGAGGAAAACAGAATTCTGGGTTACCCAATGCATCTCTCCACACTGTTGTGTCATGGGCACTTCCTTCCCATCACACATGAATATATGTGAAGATTTGATCAAAAGAACATAGCGCCAATCAATTCCAAATTTTTTTACCCTTGCGAGTGAAAAATGGTACACCTTGTTCATCACCAACAACTGCATCTATAAGAGTTCCATCTAGAACTCCAATAGCATGCTGCAACATATTCATCACATAAAATGATTTAAGTGGATAAGTCAAATATCAAATTACTGAAAAATCTACCCAATTGCTATATGCAGGACCGATTTTCTCATGCAGGACCAATTTTTTACCATAATACCCCCAAGTGTACCCTTGCATTTTGAGTAGCTTTTTTTGCCTTCACAATAAAAGGGGCATTTTGGTAAAAAATTGGTCATGCATGAGAAAAATGGTCCTGCATGTAGCAAACCCCAAAATCTATGACCAAAGAATACGAATTTAGTAAAACACATTACCTCAAAAAAAGGTCAATATCGTGCATCGTTTGTAACCTCCAGGGGAGCCTCCAACAAATCACGATGAGGCCTAATGATATTGTGCGACAATATCACCAAAGCATTCACCACTTCTTTAAAGCATAAACCAATGGTGGTTGGGGAACACCTAAATCGTGAAGAAGCATCTCGATAGGATTGTCCCTTGGCCAATATCCATAAACACATAGCAACTTTTTCAGTGATCTTAACTCGTCTTCCATCGACCAGAAGTTGTCGAGATCTCATAAAATGCACCAAATGGATGAACATATGACGATCAAGTCGAAGTTGCACATGACACCCACTATCAGTTTCAGTTAACAATCTGTATACAAACTCAGCACCACTCTCACCTCCTATTTGAGGTTGCCGTGAAGAAGATTCAGGTTCTTCAGGTTCTTGTTCCCCTGAATATGATTCATATGCCCCACTTAGGTGCAGTTGCGCTAGTTGAATTGAACTGTGCAATTCTTCTAGTATAATCCTAAATGCAAGCCGTCTTACATCATTACTCATCCTGCATAAATGGGGAAACAAAGAAATTAATCGAATGAAACTCAATACTTTTCTCAACCATCTCTTCATTTGAAAAGAAGTACTATTATCAATAAACCATAGATAAAACAATTTCACAAATGTTTCAAGGATGAACAAGGGGTTCAAAGGGTTGTTAGAAAGGGTTCAAGGGGTTCAAATGTAATATTCAAAGGATTCAAGGGGCTGTTAGAAAAAAATGGTGGGATAAAATTACATGTTTTTAAAGTAAAATTGTAGGATTAATATAATTTTTTTAAAATATTGTACCTGAATATAAAATTAATATTAATAATATATAGATGATAATATATAGATGGATTATAGTTATTCTATTGGATATTATTTTATGATACACTTATGCCAAATTTAACTTATGTTCAACTACTAAAAAAAATTATTCAACGCATTTCAAAATGTAACATTGACATTATTTTATTAATCACAACACATAATTATATATATCATACAATTTTAATTCAATTTCATCACCTTCAGCACGTTTCAGCACCCTTCAGCTTATTTTCAGCACCTTTCAGGAACCCTTCAGATTATTTTCAGCACGTTCAGCAAGGTTCAGCACCCTTCAACAAAGTTCACCACTCTTCAGCAAGGTTCAGCACATTTCAACACTTTTCATCAGTACCTTTCATCACTTTTCAGCACCCTATTGGACAAGGCCTCAGAAGGAATCTGTTGTACCAGAATAGAGAGATTAGAGGACAAATCCTTGTATTTATAGAACTCAGTAATGAATGGGAAAGGCAACCTTTTGGCAGTAAATCTTCTGCTTATTTTATAATACAGGATCACACCCTCATAAATCATAATATTCTAGAAGACCTTCTTGATATTCAGAGTGGATAGAGATAAATGTCGTAATCATAGCAATGGATTCTCTACCAAAGTCTCGAAGGACTTCAGCAAAGTGCTTTGGAAAAAAAACCCGTAATATTTGCTTCCATAGTTTCTGAAGCTGCTCTCAAGTCAAGCTATGGAAATCCAAGTAAGGGATTATCTTTTTTGCAAGTTAATTGTAAGAGTCAATCAATGTTCTTCCTACAACTAGTTGAGCTCACCCGCACGTTGTGCGGTATATTTTAAATTCTAAATATTTTAATTTATATAATAAATTTAATGATTGTAGTATTTGTACTAACATAGTAATATGAAATATTAGGTGAAATCAAACCAAATATTGAAAATATGATAATATATGTATTTGTTTATATTATTGAAGAAACGAAATTTAAAAAATTAATTAAAAACTCTTTTAAATGTAATAATGAACAATTCCTCCCAAGCCAAATAGACAAAATATTCATATTCAAAAGAACTGAACAAACAAAATTGAATAAAAAATAAATCACAACACAAAGTCTCAAATAAGGTCAGCTTATTTGAGAGGTTTAGGTATTTTTCAAAATTATATGTTTTAACAATCAGTAGAATTTTATATTAACAAATTTACTATTATAATTACAAAAACATATATGTACAAATTTACTAATATAACATACTAACAACGTTTAACTATACAATATAATCAGCACATGCCTAATTTAAAATAATATTTGATATAATTTTATGCCTAATTTAAAATAATATTTGATATAATTTTATGCCTAATTTAAAATAATATTTGATATATTTTTATCAAAAATATTATGAATTCTATATATATATATATATATATATATTAGCTAGCGGCTAAAAGATAAAAGATGTGAAGATAATGATATGACGTAGGTTAAATAGAGTTTAAAAAGGCATATTATTATAGTATGAAATATTTTAATAGGTTAAATACAGTTTAATGAAGTATTTAATAAAAGATTGAGGGAAAATTGGGATTAAGGGTAGTGGAATTAGAAATTGGAAAGTGGGGTGTAAAGATACACATAATTTTTAAAAAGGGCAGTGAATAATTAACTTAATTTTAATTGATATGATTATTAATATAAAGACACTAATACCCCTATTTCTATTATTTTTATTTAGATCTTTGTGCTTAGTTAAATTAAGTTTAGTTTCAATAAGTTCACTCTAAATAAATGTATTTATAATATAATTAGTTCAAGTTAGCCCTATGTCATTTTACATAGTTTTGGTTCAGTTCAGTTCAGTTTAGTTCATTTTAGTTCACTTTAGCAGTATGCAATTCAGTTCATTTTCATCAAATTTTTTGATTCATTCAAATTTAGTTGAATTCAAACCAATTCCTTTAGTTCAATTTAATATAAATTTATTCAGATCATTCAAAATTGGACGCATTCAATTCGATTCAAGTTCACCTTTCTTTAGTTTAATTTAGTACCGCTTCACTAAAAGCAATCAAAATCTTGGTAAAAATTCAATACAGGTCAGTTCATATCCAACTAAAAAATTACATTTCCTTTTTTTTTTAGGTCAATTCAATTCAATTTGGTTGACTAAGTTCATTTATATTTTCCTAAATTCAATTTAATTTAGCTCCATCATTTTTCCAAATTTTGAAATCCAATTTAGTTCACTTCCTTGGTATTTAATTGAATAAAATTTCATCAAGTTCATATGAATTTGACTTTTTTGAACTGAATTGAAATGATTTGATCAGAAATAAATTTTATTTAAATTGGAGCTAAATAAATAAAGCTAAACTGAATATAACTAAATTTAAGGAATTTAAAAATAAAAATAAAAATAAGGGTATTTTTATCTTTTTGTATTAATAATCATATTGATTAAAAATAAGTTAATATTCACTGCCTTTTTCAGAAATTATGTAAAACATACATCCTAATTACTAATTTCTAATGTTCCACGGCCCTTAATCCCAATTTTCCCGATGATTTAAACAATATTATTATAATGTCTATCAATTATGTTATATGTGCCGAAAATTTAATAAAAGTTACAAAATAAATTATATTGTAAAAGGTAAGGTAAGGAAATACTTGATTTCACCTATCTAAAAATATATAAGGCCCTGTTTACCAGAGCTTATCTGTAGATCAATTCAGTTCAGTTCAGTTCAATTCAGTTCAGTTCAGTTCAGTTCAATTCAGTTCAGTGAAATGTAATTTGATGAAATTCAGGTTAATTCAGTCATGCTGATTCCATTTTTCAATACATCAATTTTACTTCAGTTCAGTTCAGTTCAGTTCAGTTCAATTCAGTTCAGTTCAGTTCAGTTCAGTTCAGTACCATCAAGAAATAAGCTCTAGTAAACAGGGCCTAAATCCCTTTGTTCTTTTTTTTTCCTGAGATATGTAATATTCTCTTTGTTCTAAAATATAGTAAGGAATCAACTAAATCACCTAAATTGAGTATAATGTTTAGTGTTTTAAGAATCATGAGTGTATCAAGTAATCGATTATAATGATCATTATCGTCGGTAAAGAGACACAAATATAACAAATTGGATAAATTACGCAAGCTCCTCAAAAGAGAATATTGAATTGAGATTTAATTAAAAGAGTGCAATATTTAATACCATAATTTCATAAGAAAATACATAAATATTTTATACCATAATTTAACAAAATAACTAAAATAAATATATTGAATCAAATACGACGTCGTCTATTCTAGTTCCCTTTAGGGATTATGATGGTTTGAATCCACCATCAGCTCTTTTATGCACACAACGTGTTTGATATAATTTCTAAACTAATTATCCTTCTTGTTTTGGCCCCTTTTATTTTTCAGAACCGGCTGAAACAAGGTTGTCATGACTACTGCCATCTCAACTAGGTTCTTGGTTGCTTTTAGCTTTTGCCTACTGCGTGTAATCCAGAGTCATGTTTATTTTAATGGTAGCTTTGTTTGTGGGATTCTTGATTGCATAATTGGGTGGATTTTGTGGCTGGTTGTCTTGAGCTTACTCTTCATTTATCCCTTGGTTCCTGCCCCTCTTCGTTTCTTCTATGGGGTGGAGCTATGGGGCAGCTTAGTTATTAGCTGAATGAGTTCATCTTTGATTTTAACTCAGCTGTCGGATAATCAAATAACTTCTGCGTTACCTAGATTGACTTTCTGCAGTGTTTTGACCTTTTGATCACCAATCAGTGCTTACACCGAAATGAAATGAATTCCTGTCGATTTTTGTAGCTTTAGGATGCTTGTCTGATGCACACTCACTTAAGGATCATTTAATCTGTCATAAAAATACTATTTTATTGGTATTTGCCAACAACATAATCTTTTAAGGTATTTGTCAATTCATATCTTATTGCTATCACCCTGAAAGACACACCAAAACTCTGAAAATTTCTCCTTTTCGGTATGCAAAATCTTGTTGTTAGATACTTCATGTCTATCTCTTTCTTGTCATTCCGTGTGCCGGTGCCAGCTTGAAAGAAAAACGAGGACCGAATGGAATATAGGGCTCTAGGCTGTATATATGTTTAAACAAGGTCCAGCTGGAGTTTTTAAGTTCTTATGTAATTGCGGCAATTCATAATTTCACTGCACTGAACTTTAAATGCATCCAAGTTTCATCCTTGTACTTTTTCATTTTACTGTCATCCACGTTTGAATTGATTGACCCATTTTTTAAATGTCAGGCCTCCAGAGGATCAACGTATCAGGCTTGCTAGCCTAGAACGAAGCACCAATGTGGATGACTGGTTTAACTACCTGGATTGGTATTTCCTTCCAGTATATTGTTACCCTGACCTAAACGAAGTTGCATTGCTTTGTTTCCAAGGACAGGTAACTCTCTTTCTTTAGTTTGTTTCGTTTGAAATTGAAAACAAGGACACCTATGACTGTCAAGCATAGTTTCTCTCTTCTGTCTTTCTGAGTTCTAAAAGAAATGTTTCTGAGTTCTAAAAGAAATGTTCACGAAAAATACTGGTGTTTGAATCTGACCTACAACATATTGCGGAAAGAAGCACAAACTCGGCTTCATTTTGGAGGTACATGATTCGGGTAAATTCTTCGCCGATCCATGTAAACTAACTACTTCATCATAGAAAGCCTCAATTCTTGTTTGGCCGAATACATCCTTGATGTTGATGAAAAACCCCGCATCCGCGTCTCTCATTCCCTTAACCAACAAATCATCCACAATTGCTTTAAAAATCCTGGCACCTCGGTGGCAGGATCAACTTCTTCGACGTCCCCCGTGTAGGATGCTCCATCGCAGTACATAACATAGACTCTGTTCCAATTATAGAAATCTGGACTAAAGTTCGAGTCGCTGTCTAGCATGCCTCTGAAATTTTGAGTCTTGTTCATGTGTACAGAGGAACCAAGAGAACCTGTAGCTCGATTCTTGCAATCTGTTACATTGTTGCACCAGGAGCCTCCCTGTAGAAAGACCAGCCAGTTACTAACTCCAACTCCATATCCCTTAAGCCGGTGCACTTCCATCCAAACAGAAGGCTCCTTTTGCCACAGCCGAATCCAAGATCGTGATATTAATCGGAGAGGATATTCCATTCACTTTCACCAATATCAGTAGTAAAAACACACCACAAATCCACTGGTTCATCATTCTTGCAAGCTAGTGCCAGTGGACGAATATGATTAATACATATGTAGTTGTAAGCAATAAAGATGATCACACTAAAACTATCACAAAATACGGGTTAAAATAAAAGCAAAAGGAAACTGTAAATTCACTAGACTTCAACGTTTTCAAGATCTTACTCTGTTATTATTGCCATGTTATGTTTTGCGCTGTCTCTATTAGAACAGCCTACTTTACATGTTTGTACTTTGACATGTTTGCAAACAATTCACAAGTTCGATTCTGTTGGTGGATTATGACACTAGTCTTAAAGTAAATTAATATGTGACAATTCACATAGATATACTCCAAATATGTTCTCCTAAGCTCTTGATCAAGCTTGTAAAAGGTTTGGAAAATTACCTTCAAGGCGCTTCAGCAGTAACAGAGAATACGCTTCGTCTCCTACGACCAGTCACGCTGAGGAGTAAGATTGACTGGGAGAAACTGGTTAGCAGATCGAGTGATTGAGAGGAATGCGAGATAAAGTTTTACTGAAATGGTATGGGACAACTTGATTTTGCTATACATCTAGCATGCCCTGTTTGAGAAAGTTTCATCCAGAGCCATTGAATTATTCTAAAGTTTAAGGCTCGTTTCCACTAACTTTAGTTCATAATTTTATTTGACAACATTTAAATTCTTTTAAGTTGGGTTTTTTTGATTTTCAAGTTTACTAGGTAGTGGTGCAGAATTGTGTGCGGCTTAACCCGTAATTAAGTAAAAAATAATTAGATAAACTGACAACTTTGTATACATGATTTCAATTGCAACGACAATTATAAAAGTAACTTCCATTCATTCAATCTTGATCGTATGTCATGAGAATAATATAGGTACTTGGAGTTGGCAGCACATGAAACTTTAAGTTGAAAAATCCGAAAACTACAAAGACACATGAATAAAGATACTCTACGGTCCACAAAGAAACCAGGAGTTAATCTTATGATGATTCTTGATGACTCAATTGTTATAGTTGAAGTTTACTATTGAGCAAGCACTACAATTCTGTGAACCGGCTAAAATGAGTCCTCTTGCATCATCATCATCAGTTGCATTAATACTTAGCCTTCAGCTAATCGTGTGAGTGTAAAATTTTTATTGGGTTTCTCCATGCAGGTACGTTTTATTTATGCAGGTCCGCATTTTTACCAAAATACCCTAAATGCCCCCTTGCATTTTGGTTAGCATTTTTAGCCTTACTTATATTGAGGGCATTCTTGTAAAACTTTAGACCTGCATAAGTAAAACGTACATGCATGGAGTAACCCCCAAATTTTACCATCATTTCATCAACCCCCCTACCACCAGTTGGCCCACGGTTTGCAGCTTCTACTACTGTGCATTTGATGAACCATCTACATCATGTACATCAATAAAGCTTTACATCAAAATACAGGTTTCTCTTACCTCTTGAGCTGGATAAGAAATCATACTCTTCTTGAGCAATGGAACATTACTCTGTAAAGCAATTGCACCAAGTGCCTCCACAACATTTACATTCACGGTAAATAACACAAATGTCACGTGGAGGATAAGTCTCATATGCATTAGATGTAATTGCATATCTAACCTTCATACCTCATGACGAACAAAGAGATGCAGTGCCAGATCATTTAAAACTGATACCAGAATAGGTATTGCATCACTATCTTGCATTCTCCCTAATGCAAAAGCAGCCTCATGTGCCAAGATATTTGAAGAGTCCTATCACTACACCAAAAAAAGGCTTTAGTGACAACGATTATTCGTCACTAAAGCCCAATTTTTCGTCACTAAATAGGCTTTAGTGATGAAAAAGCATTTAGTGACGCCTTGCCACAAAATGTTCGATACTAAAGGGTCTGGTAACGATTTTACTGTTCATGTCGTCACTAAGGCCAGCATTAGTGACGGAAGAAAATTCGCCACTGTTATACGTACACCGCCATCTGTCACTAATGGAGTGACATTCGCCAGTAAAGCGTGCATTTGTGACGAGATATACTGACGATTTATGCGTCACTAGATCAGTATCGGTCAAAGTTGGACTTGATGGTCAAAGGATTTAGTGACAAAATTTGGTGACCAGTCTGGTTGGTCACTGTTCTTTAGTAACGATTCTTTGTAACATGAAATGTTTTGTCACTAAGCTTTAGTGATGACAATTTGTGACAAGCATTGTGTTGTCACTGTTTATTAGTGACAGATTGTTGTGACGAAAAATAGTTGGTCATTTATGACAGTGATGAATGTATGTGACGGGAAATTGTTGGTCGTTATGATCTAGTGACGAGTTTTTGTGACGGGATTTTATTGGTCATTATGACGAACAATTGTGACAAGAAATTGCTGGTCAGTATGAATAGTGACGAATATTTGTGACGAGAAATTCTTTGTCATTATGATCTAGTAACGACCACGGTGACAAGAAATATGTCAGTAATGCTATTTTCTATAAATTATCAATAATACTAATGTATAATAAAAATCATTAGTACCAAAACTACAAAATCCTTGGTCTATCAAACATATTCTACTATGGCCACACAAAAAACATGGTTAAGAGAATATACTTCAAACTTCATCAATTTTGCTTTGTGGCTTTCCAACTTCAGACTAACTCCCACATGTTATTCCCCCAAGAACCTGCAGAATATGAGTTCACTAACTCCTTCAAGCTATTCCCCCAAGAACCTGCAGAATATGAGTTCAAATATATCTGATTAATTCCCCCAAGGACTTGCACAAATTGAATACACTAACTACCTAACATTGTCATTAGAAACATATACATCTATTTGCACAAGATATCATTCAAACATATATAAGGTAGTAGAAACTACTTTAAACATCTGAAGTGCCTTTCTAAAAAACACAAGTCCACTACGGCCCCGTTGGGTGACAAGAGTTTTGAAGAGCGTTTAGTTTTTTTGGTTAAATATGGATAGTTGACTGGTCAATCAGCTCTTTCTAGTGTTTGGTGATGAGAGTTTTCTAATTAGTTTTTTTGGTGAAACCTCTGATTTCTGAAACGCTACAAAGAGCAGCGTTTGTAAAAAGTTAAAAAGGAAATATTACAAAATATCTTTTTTATCCTTCTCCCTCACAAATTTCCTTTTCAAATTCCTTAAAGCTAATAATTTATATACGCAAACAATACCCTTTTATAAATTTAAGGTACACGTCATGTTTTTTTTTTTTTTTAAGATAACCACCGTTGGTGGGGGGAGTTATATTGGCTTCCCCATGCCTTTTAAATGACCAAAAAAGAAAAAAAAAAGAGTTACAAAAGCTGCATACAGGTAAGGCATATAGCACAGTGCAGCTAAATAGAAACCTAAACTAGGCATCTATGGTGTAGTAGCACTACACAAGGCACAAGTAGGTGCCTTCAAAAAGAATGGTAGAAGCAAGGCTTCTCATTCTATACAACAAGAAGTGGTGGTAAAATAATTGATAGGGAAGCTTCAATCTACTTGCTTGTTAGTGATTTCATGAGCAAACACAAAATCTCAATTCAGCCTATAGATGATGCTTACCCATATTATTTTACCAAGGCAGAGAGAGGTGCACCAGGGTGGGACAGATCCTTGAGACATTTTGCGTACGTACATTTAAGCTTTTTTACATTATTTTTAATTTATTTTTGAAGTATTACATATATTTTAAATATATAACAAAATAAAAATTTCAAGTATTTTAATTCAAAATATATTTTTTAAGATAAATGTAGATATATTAATAAAGAATAATAATTCAAATAACTAGCGTGCCCTCTTCGCGTACTTGATAAATGTTTAATTAATATTAGTGTTAATATGTTTGATGTAAAAGTACTTGATATAAATATTCTTTGAAGCTTGCATCACCCCATAAGCTACTCTATTTTGTAACAGTGTGGAACATGAGCTTTTGCGAGTGATTTTACTTTTAATTTATTTGTATAATAACCTAGATGGTGTGCCCAATATATGATTGTACAATTATACGAAATCTATCATGAAAATGAGTATTCTTCTGTTAAAACCTTTTGGATAATATTTATATGTAACAGAAAAGAACATTGTGAAAACTCTTTTATTTACATATATCAGTTTCGTTGGCGAAGATGATGTCCTAATTCAAAGACTTACCAAAAAAAATACTACTACTAAATGTTCTTTAAAAATCCAAAGGTTTATTAATTCTAAAAAAATTACTTTTTTTCCAGTCATTAATTCAGAATCACTTTTTTAAATGACTTATTTTTTAAATTATAATAACTAACATAAAATTATTGCTTCTCAACATTATAATTGGCCTCTTAAAATTAGTTTTGTTTTGAATATTAGTGATTTTAATCATGGGTTATTAGTGATTAATAAAGAACTCCAAAAGAACAATTAAGAGACTATTTAGAAAAATTGACTTGAAGAATTTAAAAACTAAAACAAATTTTAATTATTGTTTTGATGCCTCTAAGATTCTGTTTGCTAGAGCTTTTCTGTAAAACAAAATTTAGTTCAGTTAATTATACTTAAATTTTTTCAGTTTAGTTCAGTAATTGTTTTTATTATAAGTTACTTTTTACTCTAGATTATAGTGATGACTGATATTTAATAAATTTCAAAATCATTTCAGTTCAGTTAAATATATTTAATTTTTTTCAGTTCATTATATTTAAAATTTTTCCAATTCAGTTTAGTTTAGCAAGAAATAAGTTTATATAATATCTTATTATTAAATTGGGTAGAATCTTAGAGGACTTATTATGAAGATGATGTTATAAGGATTATGAGGATTTTCATAATTCAGAAGTTGATGATCCACTCCTTGAAAATTTCAAACCAAGGAAAGATGAAAAATGTCACATTTCTCTATTTACAAATATTATGTCCTACTAAAATTTAATAAAATAGTCAATAACCTAATTGTTCGCATTTTTTCTACCAAATTTACTATAAGTGAGGAAGAAATACCATGTCGAAACTTGATTTTATAGCAAGGATGCACGGTGAAGATGAGGACTGGAACATTTGATCTCGACTGTTATACAAACTATGGTGTGGTCATGATTTTGTGTTTTTCTATTTCGAGAGATTGGATTAATCTTAACAAACTATTTTATTTATGTGGTTTATTTACTCCCTTACTTACATTTACAATTATTTATACATTTTCACACTCATTTAATAGTACATCTCCATCTTCAAGTTCATCTTTTATGATTATATTTCACTGCCCTTTCTTTGATTCCGTTTTTGCAATATCTTCTAACTCTTCAAGTTATAAAATTAGTACCTCGATACATTTTTGCTTCTTAGAAAAAATTTGAATTGTTTAGAAAATTAATACCTTATACATTTTTGCTTTCATAAAAATATCATTAATACCTTCATTATACAAGTATTATTTCAGAGTATAAAAATACATTAATTTATTTTTATAAATAAGTCCATGTATATATACTTCGCACTGTGCATAAGAATAGTTCACCACAATCTGCTTATTCTCTTACAAATACATTAATCAACCATAGTTGTATTCAATAAAGTCAAATATGCTAGTTTCCAGGCAATACCAAATAAAGTACAAAGCTACCATACCCTCGATATTAATATCTTTAGCGGGTTTGTCATTTGCAAGCTATTTTCCAGCATAGATCGATGAGCCTTTCCAGGCAGTAAGACTCTTCACCTTGATCATGGATTCCTTCTGGATATTGTAATCAGCCAGAATATGATCATCTTCCAACTGCTTACCAGCAAAAATCAGCCTATGTTGGGGATACCTTCTTTTCCTAAATCTAAGACTTGCAGTTCCAATGGTGTTGCTCATCTCAACTACGAGGGTGATGGTCTTTCCGGTTAGGGTTTTGACGAAGATCATCTGCATGTTCCCTGCACTCTGCTCGACTTGCTATTGTTGCTGCTGCTATTAATCAATCATGAGAGAAATATTATTAATTTACTTATTATTACAAATGTACAAATTTTATAAATAGATGAAATCCAGTGCAAAAACTTATAGTTATTCCCCATGGCATAGATGAATTATTTGAGAAAGGTAGCTAGAATCCAGGACTACAATATCTATAAACAATTTATTAGCCCCGTCACACAATATCTGAGCAAATTAAGCCCAAGTCCACAAGATAAACATGATATATGTAATTATTCAATTACTAACTCAAGAAATTAGACGTTACAGTTCCTTTATATTAAAAATACATCACATGCAAAACAGAACCAAGAATGAGCATTCATAAATCTATTAATTTGATGTGTTGTGTGAATGAGCATTTGATTTACTATAGTTTCAAGTAATAATGAACCATTTACACACAATTTTCTGACATAATCACATGAATGGAAATGGAGGATCTTAGAACTTAATCTGTCAGCTCAAGGATTCAACAACTGTATTATAGGATCTCCAGATTAAGCATAGTAGCAATGGAAATAAGAAATCAAGTGATTATGGATTCTTTCATTATAGCTAGCATGTCATAATAGCTTTTCGCTTCTTTTCAACCTAATTGATTCTTTCAACCTGATGTGTTGATATTTGTTGTGTTTTTCTGAGTAATATTATTGCTGATTTCTATGGATTTTAGCACTTACGGATTGTATTTGATGCTCAGATTACACATATACCTGGAGATGAACACTTGGAGCAAGAAGTCCTGTTTTGGAGCTGATTTTAAGCTAATTGGAGCTGAAGGACACTATTCCAGTTGAGCCTTATTCCGGAATAATCCTCCATGTGGCAGAGTTGTGTTTCGTTTACGATTCCTAAGTTGCTCCGTGGAAATGACCCGGCTGAGGTGAAGCTGATGAAAGGGGGTCATTATACTCTTTTTTCCCGAGAGGGTTTTTAATGGGGTAATGGTCTGATCCCTCATCTAGGGAGTTGATGAAGCTGTTGTCCATTAAAGAAGGCTAATTTCAGCCAAAATAATTGGGTCAAAAAGAAGAATTTCAGCCCAAGAAGAAGAAGTTGGCGGCCAAGGCAAGAATGAAATAAATCCGTTTCTGCACAGGATTCAGTCTCAAAGAAAGCTGGACTCCAGAATATTTGCTTGACAAGAATTCTATCTCTTCCAAAATTAGTGAGAATTTGATTGATTTATTTTCCTAGAATAGAGGGGAATTATTGTGGGGAAAAGAATATGGCCCTGTTTACCAGAGCTTATCTGTAGATCAGTTCAGTTCAGTTCAGTTCATTTCAATTCAGTTCAATTCAATTCAGTTCAGTTCAGTTCAGTGAAAATGTAATTGATGAAATTTAGGTTAATTCAGTTATGCTGATTCCATTTTTCAATACACCATTTTTACTTCAGTTCAATTCAGTTCAATTCAATTCAGTTCAGTTCAGTTCAATTCAGTTCAGTTCAGTACATGGTGGAAATAAGCTCTAGCAAACAGGGCCTATATATAGGATAATTCCGTAGGAGTTAAAATACACTTTTTGCATCACAGAATTAGTTCCCCGCAGCTTTTCTTTTGGCCAGAACTCAGAAACTTATGACAACAGCTCGATTTATTCAGTAATTCATCATTGGTATTTTCTTCTTTAATTCTTGTTATTGTTATTATGTTTAATTTATTCTTATTTGATAATGTGTTTAATTCAGTCATGAGTAGCTAAATTTAATTTAATCGGCTTAGGTTAATTAAGTGGTTCATGAATTGAGATACTGTTGCATGAAACTTGATCTTGTGAGTTTTTGATTGTTCATGTTCTTCATCTATGCTTGCTAGTTTAGGATTGATCACCCTAAATTCTGTTAGGCTAGTGCTAAATAAGTAGCAAAAATCTTGTGAAAAATAGATAACGCTTAAGATTGTAATAACAAGATAATGAACAATTGGGTAGATGATATTTGCATGCGAATACGTGCTTGATTATCTGTTTCAGGTTTTCCTAGTTTTAATACGATTAAAGTGTGTATCTGGGTGTGCGAATACTGCCTAGGGGTACTTTAATTAGGGTCTAGCGAATAAAGCAAATACTAGTTCGCTAGCGATAAATTAAGGGGGAATTTAGAGGGTTTAGCGAATACTTGCTCTCTTATAACTGGATGATTCATAGGATTTAGTGGAATATAGGTAGTTGATCAAGGATTGAACCAACTGATTAATTTAAGCCGATTGCTTTCTTAATATATAAACTTTCGTGATTTCATTCTTTTTCTTGCATTCATTATTCTGAATTTTTAGGATTATAATTTACAAGTTTTTCATAGCTATAAAACAAAACAAAATCAAAGTTTAAGGCGTGATTGCTAAATCAAAATTGTTTGGTAGGTTGAATTGATAGAAATTGCACTGTTCCTCGTGGGATCGAATCTGCTTGCGACTATACTAATCTTTGTGTTGAGTTTGCAGAATATTTTGTGTGGTAAAACGACGTCCACCAAATTGGCGCCGCTGCCGGGGAGCGGTTTGTTCATTTCTGTTTTTTTTTTTCTGATTGTGTGTTAGTGCTGGTGTATGACCAGATCTGAGAGCATAAAACTGTTATTTGTTCCTGAGATTGAAAGGCAAGCTAAGTTGAATCGGAAGTTAGCCAAGGATCAGGAGTTACAATCTGCCGCAGACGCTCTGTTTGGCCAAACGGAGGTTGTTTCTGGAGCTGAATTTGAAGCTGAGTCCGAATCTGCATCTTCTGAATCCGAAATGGGTGACCAACGCATTGATCCGAATGCCAACAACCCGTACATGTGGGAGCTCATAGGTCACAGTGATGAGGATCCCCCAACTCCCATTCAACTGCCTGCGACAGCTGGTCCAATTGAAATCAAGCTGGCGTTGCTTAATGTGCTTCCTAAGTTTCAGGGGAGAAGCACTGAAGACCCTTACAATTTCTTGAACGAATTTATCAAGATTTGTAAGGTGTAGAAGAGGCCAACCAACGTGACGGAAGAGCAATTCAAGCTGGTGGCATTCCCATTCAGCATGACTGGAGCAGCAAATCAGTGGTTTTCGAGCTTGCCGCCAAATTCCATCACCACATGGAATGCCCTGAAGAAGCTGTTTTTGGAGTACTACTTCCCATCCACCAAAACAGAGGCGTTGAAGAAGGACATCTCGAGTGTGAAGCAAGAATATGACGAGCCTCTTAGTGCCTTTTGGCTGAGATTTAAGCGTTTGGTGGATAGTTTCCCAAATCACCGATTTCCAGAGGGGCAGCTACTTCAGTACTTTTATGGAGGATTAACGGCAGTAAACAAGGATTTGCTCAATACAGCGAGCAATGGAGGATTTTCCGATATCAGAGTTAATGATGCTAAGGAGATTGTGAAGAAGTTGATCAACTCCAAGAAGGAATATGATACCGAGGAAGTGAGGATCCTGAAGAAGGTAGCACAAGCAGAACCCTCCAATCAAGACGAATTCAAGGATATGATGAATAGGATGGAAAGGTTACTGTCAAAGATGGTGGATAAAGTTGCAGTTGCAAACAATGTTATGGATGAACAAGTGAATGCCATGGGGAATTGGAACGAGAGGCAACCAATGAGGGATCCTTATTCAGCCACTTACAATCCAGGATGGAGAGATCATCCCAACCTCCGATGGAGAGATCCAGCTCAACAACCTCAACAACCTTACGTTCCGCAGAATCAAGGAACTCAACCTCGGTACCCCCAAAATCAGCCACAGCCTCAAGAAAAATCTAGTGACGATAAACTAGATGTGATCATGAGTATGCTTCAGGAGCAGAAGAATAGCTCTAAGAAGGCGGAGGCAACCTTAGAGGAGCATACCCGACAAATAGCCTAGTTGGCGAACTCGATGAACGAGCTCCGAATGAAGCAAACAGGGCTTCCCTCTCAAGTTCAATTGAATCCAAGGGAGACAATCAACATGGTGACTCTAAGAAGTGGAAAGGAGCTCGAGCCACTGCCCCCTAAACCCGCAGCTAAAGGTGCAAAGACGCAGCAGAACCAACCTGCCACAGACCCCTATTTGGCCAAACAGAGCCCGGAGAAAGAAGCCGAAGAGGAAAACAAAGGTGATTTCAATCATACCAGGGAGGTAAGTGAAAAACCAAGTTTGAACGACCCTACTATCAAAATCCTTCCACCTTTTCCTCGTAGGTTGGCTAAAAAGAAAATTGATTCACTTGATTTTCTCTCTATCTTTGGAAACATGGAAATTAACCTCCCCTTCTTGCAGGCTATAAGGATTCCTCCTATTAGCAAATTCTTGAAGGATTTTATTGCAGGAAAACCGAAGGATTCAAGCAAAATCATAATGGGTGAGTCCGTCTCTGCGGTGATACAAAAGAAGTTACCACCCAAATGCAAGGATCCTGGTATGTTTGCATTGCCTTGTTCTATAGGTGATATGAAAATTGATTCTGTAATGTGTGATTTAGGAGCTTCTGTGAATGTGATGCCATTTTCTGTGTATAAATCTTTAAAGGGAGTTAAAATGGTAGGAACTAATACTGTACTCCAATTGGCTGATAAATCCTGTGTGCATCCTGAAGGTATTTTGGAGAATGTGCTAGTTAAAATTCATGATTTCGTTTACCCAGCTGATTTTTATGTAGTGAATATGCATACGAAGGGTAATAAAACTACATGGGTTTTGTTAGGTCGTCCTTTCTTAAGAACAACTAATGCGACAATTAGTGTTGGAAAAGGCACAATCTCTTTAGATTATTTTGGAGAAGAATTAACAATTAAAATGGATGAAACTGTTGAACAGTCCATGAATTCTAAATATGTGAGTGCCATTGCTACTAACCCCAGAGTCCAAGATTATCTTGAGGCCCAAATTGTGCAGGACAATATGGAAATTATAAGTCTTACAGGTCCATCAGAGATGCATGCTCAGGGAGTGAACGAAGTAGAGATACAAGAACCGAGATACTCTATGAACCTGCAAGAAGAAGTGTACAGTACTGATATCAACCTCTATTTGGCCAAACAAAGGTCGCTAGAAGAGGTGAAACCTCAGAATTACGGCTGTAATGAGACACTTTCCGTGGATTACAATCCTCCTTGGGATATGCAAAAATCCAAGTGTGAGGAAGAGAAGATGTACCAGCTTGAAGAATACAATGAGATCCATTGGAATACATTTGATCAAGCCATGTGGTACAAGGACAGAGGAGTGATGCTTCCTCAACATAGCCATTGATCGCATCGAAAAGTCTAGCCAAAGACTATAAACAAAGGCGCTACTGGGAGGCAACCCATATTTTTCTTTCTTGATTTGTTCTTGATTTCATTCACACACAAAAAAAAAAAAAAAATTTATAGGGTATTTAATTTGTGTTTATTGTGCAGGGATTAGGAATGGCGAGATCAATTCCGGGGCCTTTTTTTTTAAATCTGAACAGGCTTGGTGTTTTCTGTGGAAAATTTGGGGATTTATACACGGGGAAGATGGAGAGTGAAGGACTGAACTGCAATTAAAGGAATTAAATCCTTTAATCCCTTCGATTTCCCCCAAATCACAGAATCTAGAACTTCCCCCTCTCCACAGTACACCACCGCCGTCCAAGACCACTACGCTGCCTCATCCCATTGCCGGAATCATCCTCACCACACCGGCGCGACAACCACGGGGAACTCACCTTCATCGTCCTCCTTCAATTCTGAGGAGATGGAGACCGCGGGAAGCAAGCGAAGAAGGAGCCACCTTCTGAATAATTGGCGCCGGCGTTGCTGATTGCCGACTTTCTATGCCGATTCCAGGCCGCCATTCACCGTTCCAGCTACCACACCGTCGCCGCTCTATGCCACTTCGAGGCGACCAGAATATGACATGCAATAAGCTGGAGCAGCCCTCCCTCCCTGAGTTTGCCTAATCCCTTCTCCTGTTTTATTTTTTTATTTTTTTATTTTCAATTCTTTTATTTATAGTACTTTTTCTATTAGGTTCTTCTTGCTTTTAAGCTGAGCTTGCTTGAGGGCAAACAAGGTTTAAGTGTGAGGAGATTTAGATGTATATATTTGTGTGTTTTGAGTGCTGTTTTGTGTGTTTAATGAGTCTTAAAAATTCTGAAAAATAAAAAAATATGTGTGTTTTTGTGTGGTCAAATTTTCAGCATGATAGTTAGTAAGGGAATTGGTTTTGATATGGATTAACCTTGCCGGTAAAAGAATCATATTAGCAAACTTTTGTTGCTTGATATCCCCTTTGAAATGCTTAATGATAAAACCTTGAAATTAATCTGAACTTGGTTAAATGATACTGGGATGACGAACTAGACTTGCATGAAAAAGCCAAGTAAAGTGTGAGGATCAGAGCCTAGAGTAGAGCACTCTCTACATCAATCTTTCTTTCTGAGTGGTGTGGTAGCTAAGGTCGATGCATGATAGGTTAAAGGAAGGCAAAATTAGGATAAGCCACACATCGTATATAGCCTACCCTTTTATATCCCCTAGTTAGCCCTGCTGAGCCTGACCTTTTCTTTGATTACCCACTGATATGAAACCCCTTAGCCTTGTTGTGTATCCTGTTCTTCACCCCATGCATGTATGCTTTTGAACTTAAAATTCAGCTCTTGATGGTCGTGAATTTGATTTCGAGTGCCTCGTTTTCATTAAAAAAAATAGTCTTTATGACTTATTTGTTCTATGGCATTGTAGTTGTAACTTGAGTATGTATTCTGTAATTTTGGGTCTGGACAGAAAAAAAAACAGAAAAGAAAAGAAAAGGGTGTTGTTTGCCCAGAAAAAAAAAGAGAAAAAAAAGAAAAAAAATTTCTGAAAAAAAAGAAAAAAAGAAGTCCAGATCCTGAATAGTGTTTGATCAGTCCAGATTTTGTCTTGTAAATAATATGTCTTTGCTGGAATTTTTCTCCTAATTGTTCTTGAGCATATGTGCATGATTTGTATAAACTTAGAGCCCCTAGGGTCTAACCAACATTACAACCCCCAGCCCCGTTACAACCCTTAAAGACCTTCTTGGCTTGTTATGTATTGACTGAGGCTACTACATGAATATTATTGAGTGAATGTCCCTTCATCATGTGTGCTGAGTGAAAACCGTGAGGAAAAGGAAGGAGCGAATAACTGAGGAGGAATGAAAGGGTAGAAGGGTAATATTAAGAAGGGGCAAGAAATCAGAAAGAGGGATATCCGGGTGACAGGAGAATGAAAGGCAGGAAGGGGTAACAAGAAGACGAAGAGATAGTTGTAGCAATGCGATGAGGGCTCAGACAATGCAAAAACCTTCATAGAGACCAAACAAAAGAACATAAAGAGAGAAGGAAAAGAAAAAGGAGGGTAATTAAGATAGATTCGAGGTTAGAGGAAAGATAGATTCAGGAGGACAAAGAAAAGAAAGAGAGAACCTTCGGGAAGAATAAAATGAGAGCAAGGAAAGGGAAGAGAGAAAAAATGCAGAAAGCACAAGGGGAGTGACAAAGGGGGAGTTATAAAAGGAAAGACAGTGAGGAATAGAGAAAAGAAATGAATAAGAAATATTCATCTAAGATAAGAGACAAGCCTACCAAGAAGATCGGATAGAGAGTAAGAAGGGTCGGATTAAAGGCCGAAGATGCTAAAAGGCAATAGTCCCTGAGGTGTTTAAAGGGACCAAAAAAGATAATTAAAAGAACAACTATGGGCTAGGCGTGGATACGCTACTGCTCGGATGCGTCGATACGCATATTAATTGCATGTGCGACAGAAGACACATCACAATAAAAAGGATTCGGCGTGGATACGCCAAGGTTCGGATGCGTGGATACGCTCGGAACAGAAAGCGTACTGGATAGTGTGTTAGGAAAAGCGTGGATACACGATGATTTGCACTCGTGTTGGATAGCTCGGTGTAAATAAAGGGTAAGTCGGGACCTCTGGGTCGCTCCCCTGACCGGGTCGCTCCCCTGACCGGTGCCCCACAAGAAAGAAGAAAAACCTTGGCAAGGGCAATCCGAGGATAAAAAATGAAAAGGAAAGAAATTTTTTTTATTAAAATAACGGCAAGTACCCGAGGGGAGACGTCCTCTCGATACTTGTACATTTTACACAAAGTACAAAATGAATATAAGAAAATGAACTAATCATCAGACACATGAACTACTTCGTCTCCTTGAGAAGGCAGTGAGTGAATAGTTAAAGGGTAGATATGGAGCCGTTCTATTCCCAGGAACGCATTATTAGGAGGAAGGTGCAGGGATCGGAAGATCACAGCTAAGGAGGTAGGAGGAGCGCTCACTGAGGGAGATTTCGATGAAGGATCGGGTTCACTAAAGGCAGGCTTAAGGTTCTGGAGTACTCACCCCACACCAAGCCAAGCTCCTCGCCGGCATGGCGTTCTAGTTCTTTGCATGAAACATGCAACCGATTTAGGAGCTCGGGAATGTTTGCAATCTCCTCAATATAGGAAGAGATAATCTTATGGCTTCGTTGAAGGGATCCAAACCTAGCCTTCATAAACTGGAGAAATCGGGCTGCGGCGCTAAGGTTAGGAAACTCATCTAGTAGGAAGCCGAACTCATCTTCGGACAACGCTTTTCCCCTCGGAACTGTTACTATTTATGGACCGGGTAAAGCCGGTATTCGGCATTTAGAGCACAAAGAAGGGGAAACCTTGTCCGAAGAGGGAGAGCTGCAGAGAGAGCATAGGAACTCAATATAAGAATAAAAATTTATATTAGACGGAAATTTTAAAAGTAAACATAGAAAGGATGAGAAAGAAAATGGACTTAGAATATAACTAGATATATTGTAGCAATACAAGGAGGAGGCCAGAAATACCTCTAACAGGTGGGGAAAGCAGAACAGCAGAACAAAAGAAGCAAAACGGTTTGCTGAAGGTAGGGAAAATAAAATTATACATGAGAACCAGACGTTTCTCCAGGAGATAGGTAGCCCTCGGTAGCCTGGGGCAGTTGAACAGGGCCTAGTGGTGTAGAGAATTTGAAAGTAGGAGTGCTATTGGATAAGGTAGGCTTGAAGCCAAAGGATTGTGGCTCGGCACACCACTCCACGTATCCCTTGCTGTTAACTGAGTAGCGATGATCAGGGGGTTCGGGACAGACCCCATGAGAATTTCTAAGGCCGGCTTCAAGAACGAACCTCTTCTCAGGAACTGGAGCCTTCTCCTCTCCGATCTTCAGGAGGTCGGCGGCAGAAATAGGTGTCTTAGGTGAACGCAAGGCAGCCCAAATCTTGGGGGCCAGGTTTTGGAGGGTACTCAGGCGGAAATCCCTAAAACGCTGCTCATAACCGGCCTGGGCACCAGGATGATAGCAACTCCTCTGCACGGTCAGACAAAAGGTCCCGGGAAGCCAGCCTTGGATCTTCTCATAAAGAAGGGTGGTCCGAGAGTTATTCGACTCCTCTACGAGCTTGGATAGGGATTGGTCGCAGGCTTTGGAGCCAACGATCTCCCGAGTGATAGTCTCGCCAAACTCACGAAGCAGAGACCCATCTTCAAGTGGCTTGAGCTTTTCCTGGAGAAGGGCAAAACGTTTCCTCTCTTCCTGAAGAAGGAGGGCAGAGCGGGCATTCTCCTCTTCAAGGATGGCAGAACGCTTTCTCTCCTCATCTAAAGCCTGCCGGCTGGCTTGAAGGTCACCGAGCAGCTTACCAGAGCACTTTTCCCACATTTTGGCCAGGAAAGTCCGAAAGTCGTAAGAGTCGCTGAATACTTGTAGAAAATCCCGGGTCTCCTGTGTAAAGATAGGCGCACTAGTTAAAGAAAGAAAAAAAAGACAAGGCAATAGGGAAACTTACAGGAGAGAAAAGAGATGAGTCAAGATCACTCTCTGCTGGGGTAACAACCGGAACGGATCCTGCGGCTTGGGAGGTCGCAGCGGCTAGATTCCCGACGGTAGCAAGCGTTGCTGCCGGCTGGGCTGGAACCGATACGAAGATTGAGGCAGGAGGTGTAGGCGCCAACTGGACAGGAACCGATGTAGAAATCGGAGCAGGTTGTTCTTCAGGAAGTGGGGAATAACGCTCACTCTGCTGAGCTGCATACACAAGGGGATCATAGTCCATAGAATCCCAGTTGAAAACATCATTCTTTGGATGAGTTGGGCAAAGGGGATCAGGATTCTTCAGAAAATAAGGACCCTCAGAATGAACCACAGGATCTGCTAAAGGCGTCTCAATAGCCTTGGGCTCGGACTCCTTCCCGAGGGATTCCTTAGCAGAGGAATCAGGAACTTTCCCCGAGGTAACCTTGCCGGGAGATGCCTCGGGCTTCTTCGTAGTAACTTTCTTCTTACTTGGGGGCTCGGAACTCTTACCAACGACCTCGGAACGGGCTCTCTTCGGAATAGGAGACACGAGCTTTTCCACCATACCTCGACCCAGAGTCTTCTCGGTCTGAGGGTGGGAATCAGAGACAGCCTCCGAATTGGGCTTAACAACTTTCCTACGAAAAGTCCCAGTCATCTCTGAAGTATGATAAAGGGCAGGATTATCAGGAAGATCACAAACCACTATAACAAAACAAAGGAAATCACGTTAGGATAAGGCAAAGAATTGAGAAATACCACATAAAAGGAGAAGGACAGGCAAAGTAAAGATAGAGATCCTAAAGTAAGAGGGGTAAAGACCTTCTTCAGGCCATTAAGCATAGAGCCGACGACAGGTAAAGATAGAGACGGGGTAGATATCCCGAGGCTAATAGAAACCGACATTTCCTTTCAGCCAATACTAAAGGACATTTAAGGTACAACCCGACAGAACTTCATAGTCAGAGGCTACAGATTGGGGAACAAAAACTCCGGGAGCTTCGGCCTCAAGGCTGTCGTTCCAATCTTGGACAAGATATTTAATCTGGTTAAGGGAGTAATGGCCAGCCGCTCTCCAATTCTTGACACTGTCCATCTTGGAAAGCACCAGATTACCATCTCGAGGATAAAATGTGAAAACCCCGGACCCCCGGGGTTTTCACATGAGAAGCATGAAGGCGATAGAACGAACGGAACAAAGGCAGGGAATCCACTACACCATGCCTGCGGCACAAGGTGATGAACCCCAGAATCACAGTCACCCCGTTAGGATGAGTTGGGCAGGATACATCTTAAAGTAGTTGAGAAATTCGGAAAAAAGATCATGGAAGGGAAGAGATAGGCCAAAATGTACATGGCAAGTAGGTAAACACGAAGCCCAGGATTGGACTTGGTCGGCATCCAAAAGCTCCAATTCTGTATCCTCAGGGATAGGGACAAAACTGTTATTGCACAGATTGACAACATCTTGGGTGACCCATGCGGGACGAGGATCGGAATCACAATGGAAACCGATAGGATTGATCCGAGGAACACGGGGAAAGGTTCGACGACACCGCTTTTTCCCCTTAGGGACAGGCAGTGGATCCGAGGAAGCAGATTTAGAGTCGGGATTGGGAATCGGAAGAGGTGCCAGGTTAGAAGCTTGAACTCTCAGACTATCGGTAGACACCGAACCCACAAATTGACTGGTAGAATCCATAATAAAGTAAAAAAATAGGCACGCTAACAAAGATGGGAGAGGAATTAAGAACAGAGGTGACTCACCAGAAAATAGGAGATGGGCGGAAGATAAAATTGAAGGGCAGCAAAAGAGGAAAAAGAAGATGCCAAGGGGATATTCATAGAAGAGAAAATAGGGGAATAGGAAAAGACAACACATCGGGGGCAGGACTAATAATGGCACATAAAAAGAGAGGAGGAATTTTGGGAAGAGCGAAGCGTGTAGCCGCCAAAAGCTCAAGGATATTGGTTGTTTGTGGCACTGATGTAGCCAATATATACTCTACTTTTAGCACATTTTAGAGTTCATTTGGGGTAGCATTTAGTGCAAAGGGTTAAGAATTAAGGCTAAATTTCTCTTACCTTGCATTTTGAAGAAAGACTTGTGCACTAACGTTTTGAAGCTGAAATTTAGAAATTTTACCAGAGGAATTGGAGTGCATAAGTGGTACCATTGGCTTCTTCTTCTCGAGTACTACAAAATGGACTACTAGAACGTCAAAAACGGATCAACGGTTCATCCGTGGCGAAGAAAAGAAAATTGTTGTCAATCTGCCACAGGCATCTCGCGGGCCGCGAAATGGGCCTCGCGGGCCGCGAAAATGGGCGGATTTCTGGCTGAATGAAGGCCAAAGAAGCATATTTTGAAGGGCTATAAATACCCCTCTTATTCCTTATCTTGAAAACGAGCTCCCTCACAATCCAACTCCATTTTCCCTAGTTTTTCTTCCTCTTTTTCCATTTTCTTCCATTTTGATTTGATGAACATGTTAGTATTATTTAGGATTATTGTTGTAAGCTAAAAACCCATCTTGGGGGCATGTGATTAGACTTCTTGTAATGGGTTGAGAACTTGATTTATGGAGTTTATGAATGTGTGATTTGCAATTGAATGATCATAAATTTTATGTGTATTTGATGCTTGAAATGGTTAGGAATGATTTCCTAGTTATAGATATGTGTTAGACATTGCTTTTCCATGGTTGAAATGCTATCATTTCTTCTATGTAAAGGTAGTGAATTAGGAATCAAATATATGTTGTTATCAATTATATTTGTTCTTGAGATCATTCATTAGCATTATATTCATGTCAATTGTGTTATCACATTACATGGGTAAGGTGGGAAAGCATCTAATTTTAATTAACATTGATCAATTTGTCTATTTGCTATCATATAGATATGTTGCCAATAAGAGTTGTGAAGATGATTTCATCTTTCATAACTATGATAAGAGATGGTTTCTCATTACAAACTATCACCATTCTCTAAGCAACATGATAAAGTTTGAGGAAGAACCCATGGTAGAAAGTCGAAATCACATGCACCCAAGACTTGCATTTTAGATAGTTAATCTTTACTTAGATAATTGTATGATAACTTAGATTTTAATTTGCTTTGCATCGTAGTGTTTCATACAAAACCAACTCAAAAAACCCCCTTGTTTACCTTGCTTTCTATATAATATATATGTATGTGTTAACAATCTTTGCTAAAACACTAAACAAGATCCTTCTCCTTGTGGTTCGATCCCTACTTCCCACTATCTACTCTATAGTAGTTAGAAGTCGTAGGTGAAATATAAATGTGTTTTGATTGAGTGGGATTCCCATTTACGACGTGGGGAAATCGCTTGTCAAAAATGGCGCCGCTGCCGGGGAGAAGGCATTTCTTGTTTTGTGTTTTATCTTAGATTTTATTGTTTACCTCTTTTGTTTTCTTTCTTTTCTTTGAAAGTGTATTGCTCGAGTTCTTTGCGTAAACGACACCTTGTAGTGTGTATTGCCTAAGAATCCTTGCACTATAATTTCAATACTTTCTTTACTTTGTTTTCTTTGAAGTGTGTATTGCTTGGTTTCTTGGAGTAAACGACACCTTGTAGTGTGTATTACCCTAGAACCCTTGCACTACAATTTCAATATCTTTGTTTGTACTTTTAATTTTAATTTACATATGGATAACCTCCCTTATAACTATTCAAGGGATGATGATAATTTTGCAAACTCGCGTGATGCATACAATTTTACTAATTTTTCCGAGTCTTGCAATTTTGATTTGAGAAATGAGCACTTTCAACATGAAATGCCCGTTGGTTCCTCATACCAAGGGTACCATGATGAGTGCTATAATGAGGAGGGAGTTGGATTCCAATATCAACAAGTTTATGATCCTTACTACGATTCTTATGAGCCGCAATGGAGTGGTCATTCGAATTCGAGGTTTGGATACCCACCGGAAAACCAACCCTATGAGCAACAAAATCTACCTCACCCACCTTTTGAATTGCCTCAAGAACAAGATGCGATGAATTACGAAGAGAATTTACGCTTAGAAAATCTTGAAAGGCAATTGAATTTAATGTGGGAAGCGGTGAGGAGATTAGAAGCTCAATATTCCGAAGGAGAAACATCCCAAGTAGAACCTATTCCGAGTGCTTTGCACGAAGAAGAATTTGAAAGGGATGAGGAGTTGGTTGTTGAACAAAAAGAAGAAGAGAGGGAGGTGAATGAACTTGAGAACTTACCATCACCATTGCCACCCCTACCTCCACCTATTCAACCAAAATCACCAATTTCGGAAATCTTAGAGGAGCCAAGTAGGAAGCCAACTTACTCATTCATGCTTCCAACCATCCATACTCCTTTAAGAAACTCACCTTACACTCATCTACCTATAATTTCTCAACCCCCCTTCACTTTTCTCTCAAAGGTGAAGGATTTCAGACTTTTGTTCTATGAATAACATTTGGGTCGTGTCGACGACGTTAAATAAATCGATTTTGATCGTTTTATTGTTATTTAACTTTTATTGTGTTTATAAAAAAAAAAAAAAAAGAGTTTCTTTGTGTCTTTCATTGTTTTAATTAGTAGATTACGTTTTTATTCTTGTTTTTTTATTTCGTTTTTATTCTTTTTTTTCTTTTGTTATTTTATTTGAATTAAAAAAATTAAAAAATTTGGGCTCGCGGGCCGCGAATTGGGCCTCGCGGCCCGCGAAAATAGTGGATTTTGAGGCAGCCCGCTGCCACAAATTGGCTGTTTTTCGCGGCCCGCAAATTAAGCCCGCGGTCCGCGAGATCGGCCTCGCGGGCCGCGAATCGGGCCTTGCGGCCCGCGAAAAAAAAATAAAACCAAAAAAAAAAAAAAAAAAATTTAGCCAACATTTAGTGTGTGAGTCCTTCCCTTTCCTCACAATTTTGATAGTTGTTCTTGAATATTGAGGACAATGTTTGGTTTAAGTGTGGGGGAGAGTTTTAAGATTTTTGTTTTTGGTGTAAATATGTACTTCTTTGAAAACTTTGTTTTAAAAAAAAATGAAAGCCCGGATAAGTCCAAAAGAAATAGAGACTTAGGCAAAAATGAGAGGCTGAAGCCCGGATAAGTCCAAAAGAAATAGAGACTTATGCAAAATTGAGAGGCTTTGTGTGAAAAAAAGAAAGAAAAAAAAAAGAGTGGCTAGGTACATCCTAGGCAAAAGGAGAGTGAGAGAAACAAAAAAAAAAGAGTGGCTAGGTATAAATACCTAGGCAAAAGGAGAGAAATCTCATTTTATCCTCATTTTCCGATGGTTGAAGTCATAAGGATGCGGTGATTAATGGAGAGTATGGTAGTTTTGCATCATTTGGCTTTGTTAGGATGTTTCATATAGTGGGAGCAAAGTAGTACACTTTGGGATTTTCTACTTTGCAATGTTTTGTTTGAGTATGCCATATGTTTGATTGTTGTGAAATTGTCATCTTGGCCTTGAATCGTTCTTTCTCGAGGACGAGAAAGGTTTAAGTGTGGGTGTGTTCTACATGTGGTATATGTTTTGATTTTGTTGGGATTTTTGGGTAGAACTTGTCATCAAGTTGAAGCATAGAAATTTGATATGATCTTTATTGTGATCGTGCTTTTTACTTGTTGGAAGTTCTTGTTTAGTGTCATAGTTTTGGAGGAGTTCAAATGTGCATTAAAAAAAAATTGAGTATAATCTTAAACTTTAATCGTTCTTTCTCGAGGACGAGAAAGGTTTAAGTGTGGGGGTATTTGATGTAGCCAATATATACTCTACTTTTAGCACATTTTAGAGTTCATTTGGGGTAGCATTTAGTGCAAAGGGTTAAGAATTAAGGCTAAATTTCTCTTACCTTGCATTTTGAAGAAAGACTTGTGCACTAACGTTTTGAACCTGAAATTTAGAAATTTTACCAGAGGAATTGGAGTGCATAAGTGGTACCATTGGCTTCTTCTTCTCGAGTACTACAAAATGGACTACTAGAACGTCAAAAACGGATCAACGGTTCATCCGTGGCGAAGAAAAGAAAATTGTTGTCAATCTGCCACAGGCATCTCGCGGGCCGCGAAATGGGCCTCGCGGGCCGCGAAAATGGGCGGATTTCTGGCTGAATGAAGGCCAAAGAAGCATATTTTGAAGGGCTATAAATACCCCTCTTATTCCTTATCTTGAAAACGAGCTCCCTCACAATCCAACTCCATTTTCCCTAGTTTTTCTTCCTCTTTTTCCATTTTCTTCCATTTTGATTTGATGAACATGTTAGTATTATTTAGGATTATTGTTGTAAGCTAAAAACCCATCTTGGGGGCATGTGATTAGACTTCTTGTAATGGGTTGAGAACTTGATTTATGGAGTTTATGAATGTGTGATTTGCAATTGAATGATCATAAATTTTATGTGTATTTGATGCTTGAAATGGTTAGGAATGATTTCCTAGTTATAGATATGTGTTAGACATTGCTTTTCCATGGTTGAAATGCTATCATTTCTTCTATGTAAAGGTAGTGAATTAGGAATCAAATATATGTTGTTATCAATTATATTTGTTCTTGAGATCATTCATTAGCATTATATTCATGTCAATTGTGTTATCACATTACATGGGTAAGGTGGGAAAGCATCTAATTTTAATTAACATTGATCAATTTGTCTATTTGCTATCATATAGATATGTTGCCAATAAGAGTTGTGAAGATGATTTCATCTTTCATAACTATGATAAGAGATGGTTTCTCATTACAAACTATCACCATTCTCTAAGCAACATGATAAAGTTTGAGGAAGAACCCATGGTAGAAAGTCGAAATCACATGCACCCAAGACTTGCATTTTAGATAGTTAATCTTTACTTAGATAATTGTATGATAACTTAGATTTTAATTTGCTTTGCATCGTAGTGTTTCATACAAAACCAACTCAAAAAACCCCCTTGTTTACCTTGCTTTCTATATAATATATATGTATGTGTTAACAATCTTTGCTAAAACACTAAACAAGATCCTTCTCCTTGTGGTTCGATCCCTACTTCCCACTATCTACTCTATAGTAGTTAGAAGTCGTAGGTGAAATATAAATGTGTTTTGATTGAGTGGGATTCCCATTTACGACGTGGGGAAATCGCTTGTCAGGCACAGAGTCCCACTTGCCAGAATAGCAACCAGCGCGCGTGAAGCAAACAATTCGGCAAATCGAAAAAAGGTGTCAAGACACAAATCTCCAACCTCAGAAGACTGAAGACTTTGTCTTTGGGGGCTTGTGATAATACAAAAAGTGATTAGATAAAGAGACTTTCCAGGAAATATCTGATGCACGTGAAAAACAGCTAAGAGTGAGGTTTGGCAGTACAATCATGTGATCAGGATCACAGTGTGGTACAAAGAAGTGACGTGTGACGATAAGGAGGATGCGCTCTAGGACGCCTATAAATAGAGGTCACAATCAGCCATTCCAGGTAAGTTCTCTAACTCTTGAATACAGAGTTTTTACATTCCAAAGCACGAAATCTCATCATCACACCGGAGCTACCACCCCCGGGGTAGCGCCGGGGGGATTGTTTTGCAGGTGTCGGAGGACAGGTTCTAGGCAGATCAAGTCTGAGGACAAGGAACTCGGATAGCCAAGGTGCAGTTAGCGAGTAGCATTCATACTTCATCAATCATCAACATCCAGAAGCCCACGGATACGTCTGTTATCCTAGGCATCCATTTACTAGTGCGGATTTGCCCCACATCACAAACGACATTCTTTTTTAAGAATGAAAGTAGAAGGAGCTTTCGGTCAGTTGAATAGTACTTGGAAAATCTTAAAAAGAATGCCCCAAACTGACACTGATTTCCAAAAAGCAATAATTGCTTCATGTTTCACACTTCATAACTTCATTCAAATGCAACAACTAGACATTCCTGTGTTAGATCATCCTGAGAGTGAAGGAAGTAGTGATTCAGGTTTGTACGATGATGATCGAAAAGCTGCTATGAACGAAGTGTGTGAGAGTATTGCCTTACAAATTTGGCATTCAGAAGGTGGTGATTTAAAAGGTAGTGATGTTGGCGAAGATGAATCATTAGATGATAGCGATTAGTAGTATATGTAATTTGTAATATTATTGGAAGTACTAATATGTTTGCAACAATTGATATTTATTTATAAATTTGGTTTACCAGTACTAAATCGTTATTTATATATTTTTGAAAAATAATTAATAATCATGAAACTATATATTTGAAGAATGATTAATTCGTACAAAATATATTGAAACTAATTCTAAAGAAAAATCATTCCTATTTTTTAAAACAAACATTTAAAACAATTTATGTCTGTGAATAGTGACAAGTGCTGAAGAGGTGCTGAATGGTACTGAAGGGTTTTAAGTGCTGAACCAATAAGCTGAACTGGATAGGGCCCATGTTTGACTAATATTCACACTTTTTAATCCACTCTCTCGGTCTATTTTAACGCCAAAATTATTCTCCGTGTTCCACCAATCACACTTAAATAGTAATATCTTCTTCTTTCCAACCAAGTACTCAACCTCAATAATGTCTTGAACAACACCAACAAATTCCATCAAATTACCTTCATGTCCCCCCTTTACTAGAACACCACTATTCAGTGTCTTTCGATCTTTTTCACGACCTTGGGTTTGAAATCTAAATCCATTAATCAAACAACCATCATAGCGAGTAATTCTATTATCAAGTCCCAAAGCTAATGCTCGAAGTTCATCAGGATATAAACTAGAGCCAGTCAAGATCTACATGAAATTAAATAATTTTAATATATACGTTATTGAGATATATATAGTCATATAAAGTCCTTGATTTACCATAAAGACTTACACGATTTTGGAACCATGATGGAAATTGTTTGTCATACACTTGCTCAATTTCTGCACATCCCTCATGTTTGAGTTTGTCCTTATGTTCTCTACAAAACGAAGACAATATTAAAGACTATGCTAAACTTCCCCGAGCAATTTAACTAGAATTAACCTCTTATGTATATGGTTAATAGTAACTACATATTTTTATACATGTATACTAAAATTCTAAATAAATTAATATACCATATAGATATCTTGTAACAAATAAAACTTCAATAAAGTAAATGACTTACTATTATAAAAATAAAAAAACACTTACAGTACATAATCTTCTATTTCATCACAATTGTTCAACAAGAAAGTGTGAACTTTCGCCAGCTCGGCTGAACTCAAGGTTTCATATTTTGATCCACCAAAAGGACATCCATTTCCTGAAAATACAGATAGCTCTCCTTATGGTTCTGTCCGAGAATCATTCCGCCCAACTTACTTGAATCTAGTCTCGACATCCTTTCAATACATGGTACAAAAGTTTATGCACTCTTTATCTATATAACGCTCGACAATGCAACCTTCCGGGCAAGCATTGTTGCCCACATACCCGATAAGTCCGCTCATTTTCCTAATTTTGAGCCATATAAATTTCAGTATGCCAACAAGAATGAGTAAAACAGTAAAGTAAATAAGCTCTCGAATGGAAACATCCATCGATATTGAGGTGGACCTCCCATCCTTGCTTCACAGGGCAAGTGAACCAGTAAATGAAGCATAATATCAAAAAAGGAATGAGGATTTATCTTCTCCATCTTGTAAAGTAATTTTGCAATATTGTTCTCTTCTTCTTCTAGAACATGAACTAGAGACGTTTTAGAGCATAATTTCTGAACAAAAGAACTAAGTCCAAATATAATTTGTCGAGCTTCTTCTGTCAAACTACCCTTCACCGCGGGAGGCAATAGTTTTAGCAAGAAAATGTAGAAATCATGACTTTTCATACTCGACATTTGAAACACTTCGTATTTCACACATCAAAATATGTTAGAAGCAAACCCATCAGGGTACTTGATTGAAGACAAGAAGTTAACAACCACTTTCTTTTCCTCCTTTGTAAAGTGGTAACATGCACGAGGCAGCTCAAACTTTTTCTAATGAACTACTATGTATCTCATTCCATGAAGTGAAGAGATGAGCCTGTTTGGTTCAGAGTCCCCTCATAATCCTACTTTCAATATAAATAATTAGACTTTGGACAAAATAATCATCCTGAATATCATATTTCTTCGAAAGATAGAATTATGTTACCCTCGTTGGATCAGTTAGCCGAGGCCATTACGGGATATTCAGTGTTAGCCTTTTTTAGATGTGCATAAGGGCTACCACCAGATACCAATGTCCGAGAAAGATAAAGAGAAGACGTCTATCATCACTAACGAAGGAACCTTTAGCTATATCGTTTCTTTTCAAATAATGGAGATTATCAGAGATGTCTCTAATCCTAGAGTAAACTTAAACAGATATTAGGTCTGTTTTTGGTATCTCCCCTCTCATATTTGTTTTTTTTTAAACCACACGATGTCTAAAACGACGTCGTCGGTTTGTTTCGCCTTCCTAATTTCTTCTTCCTTCTCCTTCGAATTAGAATCCTAATCCGCCAGGGTGCCTCTTCTGTCCCCAAATCCTTCATTGATTTTCAATTGGACTCCAATTTGCTTGGCGAAATCGGTGAAGATTGAAACAACGTTTCGCGGCGCCGTTTCTTCCTCCAGAGATTCTCCGGCGCCGTTTATTCCGATTCGGTTATTCCTACAGATTTCAGAGATTCTCCGGCAATATCAGGCTTCAAATCGCTGGAGGCCTTCGATTGGATCACTAGGTTTTGGATGACATCGTCGATTATATTCAGGTGATTTTCTCCCAAATTTATGTTGAATTGATCTTTTTTGTGCCACGTGAGTCCCAACTGCATATTAAATAATTATTTGGCCTACGTTTTTATGGTATGATTTCATTTGTAGGGGTGATGTTCTGGTCTTGTTCATTTTTTGTAGAATGTTCTGGTCTTGAAGGCACCTTGGATTTAATGCCAGGGAACATCCTCAGATTTCAGGACCATGAAGAAAAACGTAAGCTTTTCTTAATTAGGGAATATGTAATTAAATTCTTTTAGAAAGTTTAGTTCTGAGTCTTTAATCTAATCAAATTGGTTAAAAGATTCCAGGCTAAATTTTTGTTAAAAGATTTTGTGTTTAGCTTTTGTTTCTGTAACTTAAATTACATTGTGCTTTGGCCTTTGACTGTATTAGATAGATTGTAGTAATGTAGTATTTTTACCTGATTTTTTGTAGATGACAATCTTTTTTCCTCAATTGATGAATAAGTAGGTTTCATCATGGTTGATGTTTAGGTAAATCTAGACTTTTGCCCCTACATAGTTTAGGGTATTTTAGTCAGTGAATTGATTGCATATAGGAAACTGGTATTTATTTTTTTGATCTGTTGATTATAGGGGACTTGCTATCTTTATTTTACGCTTGCTTGCACTTGTAGAATGCATTCCGTAGGAAGTATATATGCCTTGTCATTACAATTTATGGTACATGTAGTTCTGTTATAATTATTGATATGCTCTAGCATACCCCTAGTATAAGATTAACATAATTGGGTTCTTGAGTTGATACGTTGATAGTTATTATTAAAATATAAATAAAAGACAATTTAGCCAACAAACCTGGTAAAACTTGTTCAAGTTCCACAATAGATGGTATCAAACGTAAAGGACCAAATTGCATGCCCCCAAACATAGGTGACCTAACTGTCAATATGTCCTGCTTTAGTAAGTTCTCGTTATAGTTGAAAATCAAAACCGTTACCATCCGAAGTGTCCATGAATATTTATTTCAGCTTTTTGAGTGTTTTGTATGTGAAAAAACTGTATCTGTTGACACTTAATAGCATACTGGATTATTTTCTTCATTATTTTCCAGCTTTCTTTCTTTTCCTTAACTGGTAGCGTCAGTTCTGTTTCTGTATTATGTACTTGTAGACATAGTATCAAGAGTGGTCTACTCATAGTTGTTTTTGGACTGTTGATGGCAAAGTACTGCCTTTCTGTTGTTAGTTATTGGGGTTGGAGGTTTCCTTCTCCACTCTATTGCAGTGTTTAAAAGTCTGGTTACAGTAGTTTAAAATTTCATGGGAATAATGATGGCTTGAGCACTTCATTGGGGAATTAACAAGTCCTCTGTTGACTGCAATATATAATATAATATTGACGATAACCCCAAGCAGAAGTAATTTTATTTTCCGTGACAGATGGTGAAGGTGAAAAGACTTTTAAAAATATCTACTTTTGTTGATTAATTTCTAATGATATGCTTGTTGTACTGGAAATCAATCTTTCAAACTTCAAGTCCTTGATTTCATGTACATTAATATGGGTCGGATATCAGGTGCTTGGTTTGATGCTGCCTGGGGAATCATTCAAGGACTTAAGGTTGCTCCTTGGATAATTATGATTTACATAAAGTTAACTATTGTATACGATTGTTCACCCTGGAATATCCTGTCTGTGGTTCTTTTTCTGTACACTGTATCAACTATTACTTTGTTTTCTCGTCTGTAGATGTGTTTTGAGTTTAGATTTATGAGTACTTTGTCATTTTTTAGGAGAGGGGAATCGACTACAACAGACATGATTCCATTCTATAGCTAATTAATTAGACCCCATTCGTACTGTTTCATCAGAGGGGGGAGGGAAGTTCTTAAGAGCCCGCTTTATATAACCATTCTTTGCACGTATGGGAAGGTCTAGGAATAAGGTAATATATCCAGTTTACTCTAATTGATTTTTGTAACCAGAAGAAGGATGTGTGTTTTACACGGAAATAATCATCAGATAAAGGTAATAAGTTAGATACCTTTTTGAATAACCTTTTGAGTAAAATTGCAGCCAGATTTGCATCATGCTGACTTTGCTGCCAAGCAGTGTGCCATGGAAGATGCTTGGTTTTGGAGGTAACACCATTTTAATTAAAATATATTAAGCCACTCTTTCAAACTTTCGGTCAAGATTAACAAATCACTCATTTTAAAATTGACTTTTTTCATGACTTCACAGTTTGTCAAAAACATTCATGACAGAATGGTGAACAAGATGTACAACTTGTAAGTTCCGTGTAGACGAGGGAGCTGGTTCCTCAGGCAAAGATAGGATATGAAGCATTCATGGTTTACTTGAACTATGTGTGTACTGGGAAGCTGAAGCCACCTCTTGTTCTGTAGTTGAGCTGATGTATCCCTCGACGACATTTAAGATGAAAGAACTTGTGCTGTTGTACCAGGTATAACTTCAGATAATCTCAATTATTTGGACACGTCTGAAACTATTTGTAGACGGATGCAATTGTTCATGATTCCCAAGGATATGATAGAAGAATCCATCTTCCATTGGAATCGGCCAATGTAGTTAAACCTTTTTCTTGCTAATTCAGAAATCACGCTGATTAATGCATTTGCCCTCCACTATGCTGCAGCATAAGGTCCTGAATAAGCTGCTGAGCATGAATAAGGCTGATCTGAATTTGAGGAATGCACAAGGGGATATACACGCTTCATGTGGCTGCTTGGAGAAAGGATCCAGGAGCGTCGGTCTCGGAGTTAACCGTGTCAGATGGTGATCACTATCTCACGGAGGCTGACACACCTGCAAGACTACAGCGTGTCGACAAAACAAGGGCAGGATACAAACAAGGACAAGCTGTGCATTGATGTTTTGGAGGGAGATGAAGAGAAATCCAATGGATGGTAATATGTCTATGTGCTCAATGATGGTTGCTGATGATCTTGGCATGGGGCTGCTATAACTGGAAAACTGAGGTATGTATTTTTCCAATGAAAATCTATTTGTCTCAACTATCCTAGCTTCTGTTTTTCAAACAAGTCATTTTTGTTATACCAAACATTAAAAAAATGTTTAGCTTATAAGCTCTCCCCTATACATGATGACAGGATTAATATATAATTTTAGATTTTATCGGCCGCGAAAACTACATATGGAATTTTTTCTCATATTCAAAACTTTTACTCCTATTGCTGTATTATTTAATTTTTAATTTTTTTACAAGAATTCTTCGTCGGATTCTTGTGAGTTTTTGGGACCTTTTCTTTATATTTAGTTATGTATTTTCTCTCCAACAAATTACAAAATAATTGGTCCAACGTGAGTGAATTTTGAGCAAATAGAATGTTTTTTATTTTGCTCTCATATTTCTGGGAATTACTTTTTTGTTTGATATGATTTCTTCAAAAGTAAAGAACTTTCTCTACACAGTGATGATATCGGTTGACAACGACGCAAGTTGGATTACAGCGAAAGGTTCAGTTGGATTTAAGATCAGGTCATGTCGGCTATGATGGATTTTTATGAACGGCCAAAGTGATATAGCTAGATTAGTGAAACTGAAATGTATTGCAATTTTCTACATTGTTCATGTCAAAAAAATAAAATAAATTCTACATTGTAAAAGTTGAAGATTTCGTACTTTGGTCGAGAGAAGAATTACTTTTGCAGCATTAGATTTTTGACTAAATATAGTGAGTAGTCAAGACTTTATAAATGTATGAAGATCTCAAGATTTTCCCTGATTTATATGTTTAGAACTAAAAATCGGTGGAGATTTAATTCGAATAGTTTCCGAATACGCAATCATATTTGCTCAATCTATCCATAAGTATAGCCGTGAATATTTTTTAGGCCCTTGAAACTTTGGAGGTCTTGTGCCACCGCACACACCGAACACCGTCAGGGTCGGCCGTGCTGAATATGAGTACAATTAGCATTATTTCGTCGAATATTTAGGTTAAATTAATAAAACAAATAGAAAAGTATTCCGTGAGACCAGTTTTAATTGATACTAGCGACAAATGTTGATCTTATCACTTTTATGTCCGAATTTCCCCTTTTCAATACTGATCTTTTACATATTAAGCATGATTTTCAGTGAGAAAATTTTTAATTGAAACATTTGATTTCTCAACAAAAATTTAAATATTTTCAAATCATAATTTTGTTCACAAGAATAATCATTCATGTTTTTTTTTTTTTGGTTAAACCACCATTGGTGGAGGGATTTTTATTGGCTTCCCCATGCCTTTTAAATAACAAATATAACAAGTAGTAATACAAAAAACCGCTTCTAAAGATCTAGACTATATAGCGGTTATAGTAGAATACCTACAAAAGGTTTCTACATGAAGCTAAGCATAGCTTCCAAAAAGAATGATGTAGGCTAAATATGTACTAAGGAAATCATTCTATGTACCAAAAATTTTCCAAGACAAAGATTTTAGGAGTGGAGGACTTAGAACCACTTGCTTATTAGTGAATCAGAAGCGCAAGACAACTGAGACACAAGGCAGCCTATGGAATAAGTCCTACTTCCATAGGAAAATCTTCATCCATGGCAAAAATGACATCATGAGTTCCTGAGTTCCAGACTTCAAGCCATTTGGATCCATGATGTTCAGGAACATTATCCAATCTTGACAAGAGGTTCATAGGCCTCATTCATGTTACTTCAGTTCACACTGATTACTTTTAATAACCGTATACATTTTCAGGCTTAAAAGTAAAACGGTGAAAGAAATGCATTCGGTGTGCTGAAAGGTTTAAATATTCATAAAAATTTAAAATGTACACATATAGTAATTGCAACAAATTAGGAAAATTTGATGTAAATCGGTCCATTTGTCGAATCCACCAATCTTAAATATTTTATTTTTACAAAATAATACTATATATTTCAATATTCAAACACACTTAGCCCCTGTTTACTAGAGATTATTTCTTGACGTACTGAACTGAACTGAACTGAATTGAATTGAACTGAACTGAACTAAATTGGAATGAACTGAATTGAACTGAAGTGAAGTGAAAATTGATGTATTGAAAAATGGAATCAGCATGACTGAATTAACCTGAATTTCATCAAATTGCATTTTCACTGAATTGAACTGAACTGAATTGAACTGAACTGATCTACAGATAAGCTCTGGTAAACAGGGCTTTAGTAGATCGTGACTATCAAGATTTAGAGGATATGTTCAATTTAATCAAATTCCTAAAACATGGATAAAACTCTCGTTATAAATAATTAAATAACAATCATGCTTATTTTCTGTTCATTATGGAACATGGATTCAGGAATTGAAAGTAGAGATGGTCAACGACAAGAATACGATAAAACAACAAAAAATAATATTTCAAATATTTTACTTCATTAGTTATAGGATCTATTTTATCTTGATATTTGATTTTAATTGCTATGATTGGGTTATATTATAATTCAATTACAACAGATTCACTTAACTATATATTGCTATTGTTTATTTGTGAAATGGTATCCACTACAATATAATGAATTCATTCAATTTGTTGCCTTACCTTTACAAGTTTAAATTACATATACTTTTAAAATGTATATTTAAATAAACAATTCAAACAACATTGTTGAATATAACTTTTTAAACTTTAATTTAAATAATTCATTAACAGTAATGACAAATTAATATAATTTGTTGAATACAATTTCTTAACTTTTTGGGTGTTTTTTTTGTAAAGGTTTATATCCAATGATAAGAATCCTTTAGGTTAATAGAACTGTATTGAACTGATTGGAAGATATTATTATGGTTTCGTTTTGAACATGAGTAGTTTAGAACATATTTGATTAAGCACGTTTGATAAACTAATAGGTATGAAAATCATCAAATGAAATTGGAGTATCTCTTTTGAGGATAATAGTAATCCAAGTAGATTGAAATTGGAGTATCTCTTAGTTAATGATATTCAAAATAGAAGATCATGACAATCCAAGTAAATTCATTCACAATCCCCAGAAGATCATGACAAATAAAATCCTAGGCTTTAATACAAGTATTATTAAGATCCATATATTTTCATATTTTCTTTTTTACACTCAATATAAGTATTATACACATCATATTGTGTATAAGTTTTTTAAACTCTTTCGAGTTTAAATACAAATTTTAAAATATAAAAAACAATTAGTTATTAAAATTTTGAGTATCGTCTGGGATATAAACTACTCCCTCTGTACCAGGTTAAACTGCATATGTAATTACTATATTTTTAGTCATAATTGATAATTTTTAACATTGAAATTGAACTATTATTAGTAATAGAATATGATCATATGAGATTTTATTGGATGTGTTGTAACATGTATTTTCATAATATCAAAATTTCAGCATACATAATTACACATAAATATATTGATGGTCAGCCAAAAAAAGTCAATTTATGTAGATTATGTTGAGGCGGAGGGAGTAGTGTAATTAATTTCACTAACATTCTGCACGTTCCATATTCTTAACCTTGGAAACCATAAGACTATACAAGATGATATGTAACATGTAAAACACCATTCACTATAATTTCCATATAAGCATCCAATTTTTATCTATAAATACCAAAAACAAAAATACATAACCCAAACTCGTATCATAAAACATATCTAAAAGGGAAAAAATGGCAAGCATAGTCGATATTATTTCTTTTGTGTTGTTTGTTTCTCTAGTTACTGAAGGTATAAATCTCTATCTATTAGGATTGAATACTTTCGTGTCTCTGAATTTCACAAAATGTTATCAAAATTTTGCACTTTGATTGGAAAATTTGTTACTAGCGTTCATCCTATGAAAGATGATCTTAGTCAAATGCATGTTTCTTCTATTTTGGAAGCTACAAAGATTTAAATTGAAATGTTGCAACACATTTTTTTTAATAGGCACAATGCAACAATGTTCCCTGGATAGTATAAAGATCCATCAGAATGGAAAACCTTGGGCCGGCGTGACAGAGTTTGAGGTGGAAGTATACAACCAATGTATTTGTACTCAAAGTAATGTGAAAGTTGAATGCCCAGGAATAATGGGGATTGCCATTGATGAAAGCAAGTTGTTACCATTAGCAGGTGATGATTGTCTATTGAACAATGGGAATCCGATACATGGGATCAAAGATCCCGTAAAATTTAAATACCTTTCTGAAGTTGATATCCCTTTCAAACCTATTTCTAGTAATATTACTTGCACTTCTTTAGTTTATTAGAATCAAAAGGGTGAACAAATTTTTAATATTACTGTATGATACTAATAAAAAAATATAGTATGTTTTCATACTATTTTGTGATATTGTTATAAACTTCTTGTTGTGCAAAGTTTTATCACATTCACAATACCTATATTCTCCATATTTTATATTATTATATTATTTAGGGACTAAAAAAATTGTAAGACATCTTACCATTTTAGAATAATTTTGGTAAGATATCAAAATTTGAACTCCTTCGCCTTTGGAGTTGTCCTAGAACTATTTGAGCCATAAGACTTATTTGTAGTTTTGTTTTGTTTGGGTTTGGGATTCCATAACAAGTTTCCTGCCACGATGTTTTTTTTTTTTTTTGGTTAAACCACCAAAGGTGGAGGGATTTATATAGTCTTCCCCATACTTTATAAATAAACATATTAATAAAGTAGAGATACAAAAACCACTTCAATGAAGCGGTTATAGTAGAAACCTAAAAAAGATTCTACTTGAAGCTAAGCGTAGCTTCCAAAAAGAATGAGTTAAACTAAATATTTACTAAAGTAGAGAACTCATTCTAACTAGCCAGAAGTTTCCATGTCAAAGGCTTTTGGAAAGTACGACTGGAATTCCACTTGCTTGTTAGTGAATCCGAAGCACAAGGCAACTGAGACACAAGGCAGCCTATGAAGCAGTCATAGTTTCATAGAAAAGCTTTTATCATTGGGAAGGATGTCACCAAGGTTTTCTGAAAATCCAGAAATAGCAATGAGGTGAAGCTCAGAGTGTATCTGTCCCTTTTCTCCAGATTGAGAAGGATACCAGTGAAGATTGGGAAGCCTCATTGATGATAGCATCAATGAGCTTCTTTATTTGCAAAGAAAAACAACATTAGTTAGTAGCATCCATTCTAGAAATTCTAAGTGAAGGAGTCCCCATTTGATCTAGTCTTAGCATTCCTTGAATAGCATTAGGAAGGAAACCAAAGTTAAAGAGAGCATCATTTTTGGATAACAGACACAGTTTGGCCATTGCATCAGCAGGTAAATTTGCTTCTCTATGCACATGTTGAAGAGTAAATGCAGAGATACACTGGTTTACAAGATCAGAATTGTGAAAAAATTCCCAGTGTGCAGTGCTAGGATTGAAAATAGATGAAATAGCATTTTGACAGTCAGATTCTATAGTGATAGTTTCAGAGAAACCTTCAGCTATAGAGACAGCAAATTTAATAGCTATGATCTCAGCATGTAGAGGAGAGGAAGCAGAGGCATATGATGTATGACCAGATATAAATGCTCCCCTGTTATCTCTAATGATAGTACTAATGCCAGCTTGGAGAGATAGACTACACCAAGCCGCATCAACATTAAATTTAAGTCCAGACAAAGGCTTAGTCCAAGCTATTTTAAAAATTCTTGGTTTGGGTGGCCTTTTCAAAAGAGACAGGAAACTATGATTTGCAATATTAGCATCAATTGTCGAAGAGATGTGAAATGGTTTAGCACAGAAAATCATGAAAAAATGATCCCTTATTTGCTTGAGAATATGAACTGAGGAAGGAGGGACATTATCATATAGCCATTTGTTTCTAGATTTCCATAGAATCCAACAGGTAATAGATGGAGTGAGTCTGATAATTAAATTATGCAGAGCACTTAATCCATTAAAAGTTAGATAAAAAGATAACCTTTCCCAAATAGATGAAAAGTTCCTGTCAGAGATTTCCATAAAAGAATGCAAGTATTTCCAGATTGTTAGACTGAAAGCACATGAGTTGAAAAAGTGGTCAAGGGAATCCTCATGATTGTATTTAAAACATTTAGATGCCAAACAAATGTGCATAGATTTCAAAATATTGTCAAATGGAAGAAAAGAATTGATCAGTCTCCACATAAAGACATATATTTTTCTCTCAAGACTAGAATTCCACAGAAGATGGATGGACAAGATATTACCCCTGGATTGTCTTAGGGTCTTGTATGTAGATTTAAAAGTGAAGTTGCCCTTGGTGTCCAATTTCCAAATCAATTTGTCATATCTGTGAACCTGAAGCTGTGATTCCTGCAAAAGAAGAAGAGTATCAGGAGAAAGAATAGTAAGAGCAGGATCACAGTGATCAATTAAAGGTCCAATATCCAGCCAATTGGAAGTTCATAAATTACAGTCACCCTTCCCAATAATGACTCTAGAATGTGATTCAGCCCAGGCATTGACACTACAAATCCTTTTCCAGTTAGGAGAGGATTGAGAAGAAGCTGGTAAGGATGCAATTAGGTGAGTCCACAGAGCCTGAGCTTGTTGGAATTTTTACCATAATTTTACTGAACATGTTTTTATAATGGTGTGAATAGACCTGAAACCTAAACCATTTTGAGAAATAGGAATGCAAAGGTCATTCCATTTCTTTCATGATTTTTTTGGTTTCTGCTCATATTCACCCCAGAAAAAGATGCTCAGTTTCCTCTCAATTTTTTGACTATCTGCTTAGGAGGCACTATGACAGACCAGATATGTTGGGGAATGGAATACAAGCATGAATTAATAAGGGTAATCTTACCACCAGTTGAAAGCCATCTATTTTTCCAATTATGCAATATTTTGTCAAAAATTTCAAGCAAAGGATGAAAATGAACATTCAGTGCTCTGCCTCTATAGATAGGAACACCCAGATACTTAAAAGGAAAGGATCCAATTTTCATATCTAAGGTCCTTTTAATTGAATTTATTTGAGCAGGGGAAGCATGCTTGCAGATAAAGAGATCACTCTTATTATAATTTATTTTTTGACCAGTTACGTCCTCAAATTTTGATAAAAAAGCTTTGAATCTGATCAAAGTTAATTTATCAGCATTAAGAAAAACCACTGTGTCATCAGCATAGCTTAGGTGAGAGATTTGCAGAGCATTACCAGGAAGATTGAAATACTGCAACTTGCCATTTTGAAAAGCAAAAGATAGACTCCTAGTGAAAGCTTCAGAGAAGATATTAAATAGAAAGGGAGAAAGGGGGTCACCCTGCTTTATACCTCTTGTTGGTTGAAAAAATCCCACTGGCTTACCATTGATAAGGACCGAGAACCAGGCCTGGGAGAGATTTTGCATAATACTAAAAATAAATTGACCATGAAAACCAAATTTCATTAGCACAGCCTGTAAAAAATGCCACTTCACCCTATCAAAGGCTTTTTTAAGATCAAGTTTTATAATGCAATTAGGGTGAGTGTTTTTCTTATTTAAAAATCTAACCATTTCTTGAAGAAAGATGACATTATCAGAAATGTCTCTTCCTTTCATGAATGCAGATTGATTGGGGGATATGATTTTCGACATCAGTGGCTTAAGCCTTTCCATAAGGAGTTTAGAACAAATCTTGTTCAAAACATTAGAAAGGCTAATAGGCCTGAAGTCATCAAATGACACTGGAGTTTCTTTTTTTGGTATGCTAGTATTCCATGTACTAGCAATTCCTCTGGGAATTTTTTGACCATTTTGAAATTCAGAAACTGTTGTAAGGAGATCAGATGCAATAATATCCCAGGATTTAATAAAAAACTTTGCAGTAAAACCATCAGGGCCTGGGCTACTATTTTTGTTAAGAGCAAAACTATCTCCTTTAGTTCAGGTAGAGTGACTGGACTGAGCAGTTTAGCATTTTCATCAGCAGTAACTAATTTTGGAATTTGACTAAGGAAATGAGATTGGAAAAAATCACTATCCTCAGGGCTATCATCAGAGAGAAGATGTTGATAATATACAATAGCTTCATTTTCAATATCTGCTATATTATCTAACCAAATACCATTAGAGCTTTTGATTTTAGTGATATTAAGCCTGCTCTTTCTTTCTTTAACAGAGTTATGAAAGAATTTGGTATTATTGTCACCTTCTTTGAGCCACTTAAATCTAGCTTTCTGTTTCCAGAAATGCTTTTGTTCATTTACTGCTCTGAGTAATTTAGCTTTGGCAATTTTTAGTTTTAAAAGCTCCTCAGGTGAATTGTTAAGGTTTTCACATGCTTTAATATCAAGATTTTCTTACTAGTTGGAACTCATTTTAATACAGGAACACCACAAGCCTTTGCCAAGGGCCTTGTGGTGGATGAACAGAGGCACCAGCTCAACTTTATCAAGGTTTCAGAAGCACCAGCTCAGAATAGCTACATCTTCCTATGTTGGCTTCTGTTGGACCTTAAATCAAAATTTCCTACTGCCTCAACCCTTAAGTTGCTGGCAGTTACAATCTCTACTGGATATGGACTTTTATAGTATACACTGTAAAGTTAGGGATTCTCAATCACAGTCAAGTGGCTAAGTGGCTTTTCGTCTTGCTTGGCTTGCCGATTACCGACTTGCTCCTTGAACTGTTATCCTCGCTGTGGCAAACTTGTGGGCGACAGGTGTCATGCTTGTTGACCACTAATCTAGATCAGCTGAGTAGATATCGATTAGAAACCCATAACTATAGGATCAAAACTTGTTCTCTCAAGTTTTTTCATCTTATTAGGTAGGGTTTTTCTTGGATCATCCCCAAGTTTTTTCATCCTACTTGATAGGATTTTTCTTGACTCATTGTATTTGAACTTTTTTGGTCCTAAAGGCAAGGGGAGCCTAATAAATTACCCTCCACCATTGGTGGTTTAAATTAAAAAAAAAAAAAAAAAGGTGAATTGTTAAGGTCATAAGAAATTTCTTGTTCCTCTAACTCACCCCCAGCTTTTTCTACATTTAAATGAATATTGCCAAAATGCTCTTTATTCCAAATTTTGAGGATTTTTTTCAACCTTATCAATTTAAGGTAAAAACCCAAGAGACCAGATTCAACCATAGGCAAACTCCAGTTTTCACTGATGACTTGATTGAATTCAGGTCTCTTATACCAAGTATTAAGGAACCTAAAAGGTCTAGGTGAAGATAGAATGGAGCTACTGATGGTAAGGAGAAGGGGATTATGATCTGAAGTAGCTCGATTTGGTATCTGGATAGAGGATGCAGGGAATTTGGAATTCCACATGGAAGTACATAACCCCCTGTCTAATCTTTGTCTGGTGGGAATCCTTCTCTTATTGGACCAAGTGAAGAGATTCCCAGCAGTATGGATTTCCTCTAAAGCTAAGGAGTTTATGAAATCATTAAAATCCCTGATACTGCCTAATTTAGGAGAAGAAGGACATCTATATTCATGAATAGAGGTGACAACATTAAAATCTCCAATAAGGAGTGAGGCAAAATGAGCATGAGCAAGAATGGAAGACCAAAGATCTTTCCTGCCAACTTTAGTTCTGAGACCATAAACAAAGAAAGCATCCATGTCATTTTTAAGTGGAAGACACATAATACTAACATGCAGAAATTGTAAATGATCATTTAAAAGGGAGATAGCTATGTTAGTGGACCAGAACAACCAAATTTGACCAGAAACTCCATACATATAGTTATCAAATTGAAGTAGTTGTCTATATATGTCACAAGTGGAATTATCATGCATTAGTTCAATAATGCAAATCAAATCAAATTTGTGCCTAAGGTTTAAGTTAATCAATCTGTCCAGAGATGTTTCCATCCCTCTCAGATTCCAAACTAAGAATTTAGAATTGATGTAATTCACAGGGAACCCTCATTTGAGCTTTTTGACCTAGTCATAATCCTATTTAACTGAGTTACATAGGAATCATTTTTAGGTTTATGAACTTTTTGACCTTTTTTGATTTTTTCATATGTATATCTATCTCAGTGGTACTAACCTGGGATGGATTTACCTCCTCATTAAGAGACTGATTAGGTTGATCTCTAAGACCTGCATCCTCTTGATCTTCAGTGTCATCATGAGATGATAGGACATGGAACCTGTTATGAAATTTTTTCTGCTGGGACAAAAAGAATTTTTTAGCAGCTGAAAGAGTATTGAAAGGGGAGATATTCTTACTCTACTTTGTCAGGGAGAGAGTCATCTTTAACATGAAGTTTCCCTTTCCTTTTGTTTTGGATGGGGTCAGAACTAGGAGTTGAAAAATCTTTCACTTTGCTAACATTTCTGACAGGTGAGGAGTGATGAGATTCCATAGTTTGTTGAGGAGAACCATAGATTGAGAGTTCTGAGGAGGAATGTACAATTTCCAGTATCCACCAAAGTTGGGAAAATGAGCCCAGCTGATGGAGTTGTATCATTGGCTTCTACTTCATACGTACATTTAACAGAAAAAATATTTGTGAATAGATATAAAACAAACTCTAAATTAATAATCGAAATCATTAACTAATTAATGTTCAAATAGCTTAAGACGTACTTCTCCGCAAAGGTCTCCAATCATACTTCCCATGAACCGTCTTCTTCGGCGGCCCGCCCGTTGGAAGTGGCTGAGAAAGAGACCAGTTCGGCATACTCGGGGTGGGGGAATTATACATCTGCTTAAGCTGCTTCTCTTAGCTAGCTAGCACCACTTATCGAGCCGTTAAAATAGAATGCAAAAAGTTCAAGGAAATAACATTAGAAAATTGATGCTATATATCAAGGATATTCATATAACCTTATTTTGGAAATCACAAAAGCATATTCCATGGCGCATCAGCCCAAAGATGAAAGAAGCTTACTGTTAAACGACTTGAAGGAAGAAAAATGGGGCTATTAATAATTACCAATTGAAAAACATTTTGAATTCCTAAATATCCACTTTGAGAGATTTGGACGATGTAGTACTTCGATGATATATGCCTCAGAAACCCCCAGAAACTGTCTGACTGGGTACCTCGACGGCGATCTGCTTCCACTTTTTTTTTTTTTTTTTGGTTAAACCACCATTGGTGGAGGAATTTTTATTGGCTTCTCCGTGCCTTTTAAATAACAAATATAACAAGTAATAATACAAAAAACCGCTTCTAAAGATCTAGACTATATAGCGGTTATAGTAGAAGACCAACAGAAAGGTTTAAACATGAAGCTAAGCTTAACTTATGATGTAGGCTAAATATGTACTAATGAAATCATTCTATGTACCAAAATGTTTCCAAGACAAAGACTTTAGGAGAGGAGGACTTAGAACCACGTGCTTATTAGTGAATCAGAGGCGCAAGGCAACTGAGACACAAGGCAGCCTATGGAATAAGTCCTACTTCCGTAGAAAAATCTTCATCCCTGGCAAAAATGACATCATGATTTCCTGAGTTCCAGACTTCAAGCCATCTGGATCCATGATGTTCAGGAACACTATCCAATCTTGACAAGAGTTCATAGGCCTCATTGATGTTACTATCAATGAGCCTGGAAATCTGCAGTGAAAAAAGAATGAGTCAGTAGTATCCATTCTGGAAATCCTAAGTGCAGAGGTACTCATTTGGTCTAATCTAATCATGCTCTGTATGGTATTAGGAAGAGTGCCAAAAGTAAAAGAAGATGCATGTTGAGATTTCAAGCAAAGTTTTGCCATGGCATCTGCAGGCATATTAGCTTCCCTGAGCACATGTATCAAAGAAAAGGAGGAAATGCCCTGGTGAATAGCATCAGCTAGTTCAAAAAGTTTCCAATGGGCTGTGATGGGATTAAGAATATAGGAGATAGCATTAAGGCAATCGGATTCAATTATGATAGACTCTGAAAAACCTGCAGCATGAAAAATTGCAAACTGGATGGCCTTTAGTTCTGCCTCTAAAGGTGAACTTGCTGGGATAAAAGAGCTATGACCAGAAATGAAAGCTTCTCTATTGTCTCTGATAATAATGCTAATACCAGCATGGAGAGAGTTACTCCAAGCAGCATCCACATTAAATTTCAGTCCAGTTGATGGTTTTAGCCAAGCTATTTTGAAAATTCTAGGCTTAGGAGGTCTCTTGGCAAGAGGGAGAAAAGAGTGGCTAGCAATTTCTAAATCAAGAGCAGAAGAAACATGGAAAGGTTTTGCACAGAACACAAAGAAAATCTGCTCTTTGATGAGTTTTAGAACAAATGCAGTAGATGCTGGAATATTATCATATAAATATCTATTCCTAGTTTTCCAAAGAATCCAGCAAGTAATGGATGGGGTAATTCTAATGATCAAGTTATGAAAGGCACTCATACCATTATAAGTGAGATAGAAAGATATTCTTTCCCAAATAGTTGAGAACTGCCTATCAGAAATCCCCATGAAAGAATGGACAGTTTTCCAAATGGATAAAGAGAAGGCACATGAGTTATAGTAATGGTCTAAGGAGTCCTCATTGCAGCACATGTAACATTTTGAAGGAAGACAAATATGCATAGATTTCAGTATGTTATCAAAAGGTAGAAAAGAGTTGATCATTTTCCACATAAAAATTGAAATTTTCTTTTCCAACATAGAGTTCCAGAGATGTTGAATGGAAGAGATATTACCCCTGTTTTCCTTTAAACTAGCATAGGTGTTTTTGAAATTGAAATTCCCTTTTTGATCTAGATTCCATATCAATCTATCTTCTCTGTGGGAGTATATTTGAGAGTCCTGTAAAATAGAGAGAATGTGAGAAGAAAGGTAAGGGGATAGATGTTGCATAGCATTAAATTTATCATTGATAACAAAAGCAACAGTACTATCCAATGGGATGCAGGTTAAAGAAGGATTGCAGTGGTCAAGGAGGGGACCAATATCTAGCCAGTTAGAAGACCAGAAATTGCAGTTTCCTTTACCAACTATCACTCTACATTGTGACTCAGCCCAAGTATTAATCTTACAAATCCTTTTCCAGTTAGGAGAAGTTTGATAAGAGTTGGGCAATGATGCAATTAGATGAGTCCACATGGCTTCAGCCTGTTGATATTTCCACCAGAGTTTTGCTAAGCATGTATCTATGATGGTGTGGATTGACCTAAATCCTAAGCCATTTTGTGAGATAGGAATGCACAAGTCATTCCATTTCTTCCAAGACTTTTTAGGCTTCAAGTCAGTTTCACCCCAAAAGAAGATGCTCAGTTTCCTCTCTATTTTTTTTAACAATTTGTTTAGGAGGAACAATAACAGACCAAATATGTTGTGGTATAGCATAAATGCAAGAATTAATTAAAATCATTTTACCACCTGTAGAAAGCCATTTATTTTTCCAGTTCAAAAGTTTATGATCTATAGTTTCCAGAAGAGGATGGAAATGAGCATTTAAAGTCCAGCCTTTGTAAATGGGAACACCTAAATATTTAAATGGAAAAATCCCCAGTTTCATTCCTAGAGTGTTCTTGATAGAATTAATCTTAACTGGGGAGGCATGTTTGCTAATAAAGATGTCACTTTTGTTAAAATTTATCTTCTGACCAGTGACCTTTTCAAATTTCACCAAAAAAGCTTTGAATCTAACCAAAGTATTTTTGTCACCATTTAAAAAGACCACTGTATCATCAGCATAGCTCAAGTGGGAGACTTGAAAGGCATTAGCGGGGAGATCAAAATAAGACATCTTACCATTAGCAAATGCAAAAGCAAGACTCCTAGTGAAAGCTTCAGAAAAAATATTAAAAAGGAAAGGAGAGAGGGGATCCCCTTGCTTTATACCTCTTGATGGCTGGAAAAAACCCACAGGCTTACCATTAATAAGAACTGAAAACCAAGCTTGTGAGAGGTTCTGCATGATGCTATAGATAAACTAACCATGAAAGCCAAATTTCATCAGAACTGCTTGTAAAAAATGCCATTTAATCCTATCAAATGCTTTCTTAAGGTCTAGCTTAATGATACAGTTAGGTTCTCTAGATTTCGTATTTAAAAATCTAACCATTTCTTGAAGGAAGATAACATTATCAGATATGTCTCTTCCTTTCAGGAATGCAGATTGATGAGGGGATATGAGTTTTGACATTAGAGGCTTAAGTCTTTCCATAAGAAGTTTAGAACAAATTTTGTTCAAAACATTGGAAAGACTAATTGGCCTATAGTCATCAAATGAGACATGAGTCTCTTTCTTAGGGATGATAGCTATCCATGTGCTAGCTATTCCCCTAGGAATTTCTCTCCCTGCCTGAAAATCAGAAACAGCATCAAGGAGATCAGTAGCAATAATATCCCATGATTTGATAAAAAAAATTGCAGTAAAACCATCTGGTCCTGGGCTACTATTTTTGTTCAGAGAAAAAACAATTTCCTTGAGTTCAGAAAGGGAAACAGGTCTAAGAAGATTCTGGTTCTCTTCAGTAGTGATAAGTTTGGGGATCTTACTCAGAAAATGTGATTGAAAAAAATCACTATCCTCACTACTATCATCAGAGAGCAGATGCTGGTAGTATGTGATGGCTTCAGTTTCAATATCTGCTATATTATCTAGCCATCTACCATCTGTGCTTTTAACTTTGGTGATACTAAGCCTGCTCTTTCTTTCTTTAACAGAATTATGAAAGAACTTTGTATTATTATCACCTTCTTTAATCCATTTGATCCTTGCTTTCTGTTTCCAGAAATGTTTTTGCTCAGAAATGGATTTAACTAGCTTAGCTTTAGCATGCTTCAGTTTCACAAGTTCATCAAGAGAGTTATTTAAATCATACAAAATTTCCCGTGCTTCTAACTCTCTCTCTGCTTTTTCAACATTTTCATGCACATTTCCAAAATGATCATTGTTCCAGATTTTTAAAACTTTTTTTAACCTGATCATTTTAAGAAAAAAACCAAGCATGCCTGATTCAGAGATTTGGAGATTCCAGTTCTCTTTAATGATATCATTAAACTCAGGTCTTTTGTACCATGTGTTTAAGAATCTGAAAGGTCTAGGAGATGAAGGAATATAAATACCTAAAGTGAGAAGGAGAGGATTGTGATCAGAGGTAGCTCTTCCTAGAATTTGAATAGAAGAAGCAGGGAATTTAGAGTTCCACTGGGAAGTGCATAGACCTCTATCTAATCTCTGTCTAGTGGGGTTTCTATGTCTTTTATTGCTTCATGTATAAAGATTACCCACTGTATTAATATCAACAAGTGCAAGAGAGTTAATGAAATCATTGAAATCCTTAATACTACCAAGTTTTGGAGAAGAAGGACCTCTATATTCATTAACAGAATTGATTGCATTGAAGTCTCCTATAATTAAAGAAGCACTATGATTATGACTCAAAAGAGAGGACCAGAAAGATTTCCTACCAGACCTATTCCTTAAACCATATACAAAAAAAGCATCCATACAGTTATTGAGACAGTTAATACTAACATGCAAAAACTGCAGATGATCATGAATAAGAGAAACAGATATGTGAGATGACCAAAATAACCATATTTGACCAGAAATACCAACCATACAATTATCAAAATGGAATAGTTGTCTATAGTGGTCACATTTTGAGTTATCATGCATAGGCTCAATAATACAAAGCAAGTCAAATTTATGCCTAAGAGATAAATTAGATAATCTATCTAAAGATGTTTCCATTCCCCTAATGTTCCACACTAAAAACATTTTGGTGTGATTCATTGGGAAACTTCAGTAAAGCTCCTTGACCTTGTCATGATTCTATTAACCTGAGTTAGATAGAAATCATTCTTTGGTTTAACAGTTTTCTGGCCTTTCTTTGATTTTTTACCATACACATCAGGCACTGCCATTACCTTTGAAGAGTTTACCTCATCTTCTTGAGAAGATATCTGTAGAGGATGGGAATGGATGTGAGAGTTTGAGTCTTCTTGGATGCCTTCCTGGTCATCAGTGTCTTCATTAGTAGAGAGGACATGAAACCTGTTGTGGAACCTTTTTTGCTGAGAGAGAAAAAACTTTTTAGCAGCTGATAATGTATTGAAAGGAGTGAGAGACTTACTCTGTTTAGTCGAAAGGATATCATCCTTGACATGATGCTTTCCTTTTCCTTTGTTGTTAACTGGATCAGATTTTGGAGTTGAGATTTTCTTGACAAATTCTCTACTGGGAGAAGAGAATTGAGAATCTGGGATTTGCTGAGGAGAGCCATACACTGAATTTTCAGGGGAGGCTACTTTGGAGGCCATTGCCTCAGCACTAATTTCAAGATGACCATCAGTCTGACTGTCCTGGTCCAAGATGTTTGTTGGAGTTGTTACAGGGTTAACATCAGTGGCATCAAGGGTATCAATGGTTGGGATGATCACTGTTTGAGCAGGTGGATTTTCCTTGAGCTTAGGGATATATGCTAGCTTAGTCTTTTGGAATTTCTGAAACTGCTTAGCATTTCCTTTCTGATCTTTGATGGCCATATCTTTCTCCTGTGCAGAAACTCCAGAGGGGCCAACATTTTGAGCATCCTTTTGACCAACCATTTGAGCTGCTGGATTTTCTGCTATAGGACCCTGTGGCTGTCTAGGTCTTTTAAGCTCATGATGGAGATGGATACATTGGTCAGCATGGTGCCTAATGGTGTTGCAGTGGAAGCAGTATAGAGGAATATCTTCAAATTCTATAGGCAGCTTGGACACTCCATATTCTACCCCATCTTCTTCAACACCTACTCTAATATATGCAGGCAATTTGTGTTTCAGATCAACCTCTACACATATTTTGATAACTGATGGCCTAGACAGTGTTGCAGTTGCAACATCCATTTTGATAAAGGTACCTATCTGATTTCCCATAGATTTAATCATGTCATGATTGTAAAAGAACACTGGTACCTTAGGAATATTAACCCAAACAGGAACAATTGATGATTCCGCTTCAGGAGAGAAATCAATCGTCCACTTGAGTACCTTCATGATGGCTCCATTGAGGCTCCAATTTCCTTTGAGCCAGAGGCGTTGATAATCCTCTTTCTCTTGAAAGCGAATCAGAATGTGTCTGTTGTCTATCAATCCAAGCTGGTATTTACCTTTGAAATCCACAGACTTGAAAGCTTGTTGAAGGACTTCCATGGATGGCCTCGTCCGAGCAAATTTACCAATTAAGGCATTCTGGTAATGTGAGGCTAAAGTTTATGCCTCCTTGCGAGTAACAATACAAGCTATTTCCCCCTTGTATAGAGTTTTAGGGGTAATCTCTGGGTTTGATGGCAACGTGGTGCTCAACGGTGGGGGGCGATTGGCAAGGGCGTTAAGAAAACTTTGGTTTTGGAGGTTTCCGCCGTGGCGAGGCGGAGGAGCCGCCATGGGCGCGGTGGAGATTTGCCCGTTTATGACCGTCGTCAGTCAGAACGGTCTTAATTGGGAAAGGAGTGGTGGTGAATGTCTGGAACAGTAGCCGAGAATTGATGAAAACAAGAGAGAAGGGAGAGCATGAAAGTAGATCTGCTTCCACTTGTTGCCGTATGTGTTTGGCCTGAAGGGAGATCTCCTCCGACGTTAGAGTCCAGCATGCAGCAACACACAAACACGTAGTTTAGATCAAAACACGACACCGAATAGTTTACTATGCAAATTCATAAATGTACTCCTGCCTATGGAATTAGTCAAGTCATCTTGAGATTGAACACTACTATGAGACCCCCTATAGGCACCAGTTTCCAGCAGCGCACCACTGAAATCGGTGCTGGACTCTGCTATAAGCACCGGTTTATAGCAGCGCTTCACCAAAACCGGTGTTGGAAGTACAATGAGCACCGGTTTATAGCAGCGCTCCATCGAAACCGATGCTGGAAGAACAATAAGCAGCTGTTTTAATCATTATCATCGGTGCACTGCTGCTAAAATATATTTTTACATCATGAAACAAATATGTAGCAAATGTCAACACAGTAGAATTGTTTTACCGCTGCTTGGTGTGGAATAATAAAACTAAATTTTCTTTCAGTTTATTTAATTAAAAACTAAATTTCCTTTTAGTGTGTAGAATTATTTACCGTTGATTGATTAATGAAATACGATTTTTAGATACTAAATAGTGTATGAACAAAAGTGAGATCAAACTTTTTTAAAATTTTTTATGTTAGAGGCGATGATGATACAAATTATTTATTTAGATATTTTGTATTTCATAAAAACGAGAATGAATATAAAATAGTAAATAATTATAGAAAACAAAGGCATCAAACAAATAACTGAAATATGAGAACTGGTCTGAGAACAAGAATTAAACGGATCAAAAGAACAACAATTAAAGGACCATCATTGCAAATTAAATTGGACACTTCATTGCAAATTACTCCCAGAGACAGGGAAATTTCTTCGTCCAAACTAAAACCCTAACGACAATAAATTAAATCCTCGTCTACATCACCGACCACCGGAGACGGGTTTCCACGTCGCGCGCCTCCGCCAAGCCTGCGTTTATGATCCTCCCTCATCCACAGCAATCTACACACTCCCAAGTCAATTTCCCCAATTAACTCGATCGGTTTCAATATTTTCGCCGGACCATTCCCTAACACCATCAGAACTTCTCCCCTTTCCGGACTGCAATCCTGTAGAATGTTCCGATCGTCTTCGGTATCTTTGTTGTCGCGGAGACAACGTTCCGACTACAACCACTGGCTCGTCACCGCCGATTTCACCAAGGGCAAAGAAACTCCGGTGGAGGAGAAAATTGTCACTTATGAGCGTATAGCTGATGAAGCCTTCGGAAGGTTGGTAATTTTAATTATTTTTTATCGTTATCTGAATAATGAAAAACTCATGCTAATACTGCTTTTGAATATTCTAAATTAATACTTGTAGATAACTTGATGAGAATGGATTCAGTGTGAAAAGTGTGAGGATTATTATGTTGTTCATTTGTTATTTTTGCAGCATAGAAGAGGCAAAGAATAATATTTATGCATGTAGTACAACTGTTCATGATGGATTCCAGGTACTTTGCTAGCTAGGAGGATTTTTCTAAGAAGTTTGAAGGTAGTTTTCTACAGCTCAGATATCACGATTAAGTTAATGGTTAAATTTGAATGTGATTCTGATTCATCATTCTCCCTCCTCTTTTGTGTTTGATGGTCGATGTCATCTTCTTAATAATTGGAGTCGATGGTGGCGGAGTTATGATTGGGACAAAGGGATTATGATGGTTGTAATGACAAATTCTGTGGAGCAACCTTGAAGCAGTAGATATAAATTTCAATGTTCAATGTTTTGATGAAGAAGATTTCTGATGAGTGATGATAAAGAAGCAAAAGAGATCTCTGATGATGAAGAGTTTGATACAGAAGTGATTTCAGATGATGAAGATTTTAATGAAGAAGAGATTTTTGGTGGTGATGAAGATTTTAATGAAGAAGATATTTCGAGTGATGATGACGAAGCATGAGGTTTTCAAGATGAATATTTTTTTATGTAGATGAGATTTCAAGATGAATTTTGTGGATTTGCTTAAGGCGGGGGAAAAAGTGAGCAAGTATAGAACTTTTAGGGTGAATTTGTAAAAATAGAAAGTATAGGGTTTTTAGAATATAATTGTAAGTAAGAAAAACTTTGTAGGCGTATTTGTTAATATATAAAAGTATTGGATTTTTTGCAAATATAAAAGTTTTAATAATCAATTTGCAAATGAGAAAATTACGGGGACTGAAATTGTTACTAATCTAGCAGTGGTTTGCAAAATTCAAGCAGTGCTATATTTTACCGTTGCTAGAAAAATCTAGTAACGTTTTAATGCAGCGGTTGTAAAACTGCTGCTTGTCGAGATTAAAGTAGCAGCGGTAAAAAAACCGCTGCTAAGAAAAGAGCAAACCTAGCACCTCTATACATACGCACCGCTCAAAATTTGGCCTAAAAACCGCTGCTTGAGGGGTCAAAAATCGGTGCCTATAGGGGGGTCTCCTAGTAGTGGAAGAACCTAATTGTTATCCTAATATTGACTAATTATTACTTGAACCGCAACTAGGCCTGTCAAATTGGATAAGTTATCCAATGGAAAACCCATATCCATTTACAATTTTAACTCATTGGACTAGCAGGCACTCACTGCGCGTTGCGCGGTGTATTTGCACATATAATTTGTTTATAACTAAAATGATGTTGTTAAGTGTATTTCAATTAATTTCGGTAGTTGTATTGTGAAATGTATAAGTATTTATAAATGTAAGCAAAAAGGTAAATTTGTTGCATTGTTGGACATCATATTCCTTTCCACCAAGATATATAAAAACATATTGCGCAATTTCTTCTCCCATTCTTTCCACTTTCCTATGTATGTTCCCTTGGTTGAATCCTGCATTCTATGTTTATCTCTGTGGAGCTTGTATATGTATAAGCTTATCCCATCCTCCAGGATAGCTTCGGATAAAGGAGACTTCTCAGCCTAGAGCAACGACATCTTCACAAGTGAGCCAAAACATTCATTTAACTCAGCCTCGAACGCATCACGATTCTATCCCTCATGCAGGTTATAAAATATTAGCAGTGAAAATCCAGTAGTTGGACATGACTTGTCAAGCTTTTTTGGATGATTAGCTCTCTAACATTCCGGTAAATTTTACTTAGAGTTTGAGCGCGTACAATGGATTCAGATGCATTTGTTGAAACAGTATGAAAGTCTAGTAGTAACACTATATCAGATACTAACTTACTAAGCAAGTAATTTTAAACTTTATTTGTATACAGATCATGCAGCATTATTATCTACAGACAAAAAAAACTCTCAGAATATAGGTCCATAGGTTTATGAGAGCTTTTGCAGGGCTTTGTGAGGTGCTGAGGAAAGAAGATGAAGGTGACCGACAACTGGAACTCATATAGGACCAGGCGGAAGCTGAGTAGTACTTCTCTGCAATAGTTTTCAGACAAAAATTGCAGAAACCGACCATATGAGAAATAAGACAATGTATTCTTGAACTTTAACCATGTTTAATGATCATAAGAATAGATAGCTTAAGGTAGTGTGTAACATCTATTTATAGTGCACTAAGGTCTGCTATCCTTAAGAAAATATGCTATATTCCAGGAGCTAATGACAATATTATCAATAGTAATATGCACTCAAATGTACCTAATATGACAAAAAAAAGAGTAGAGAGTTTGATTCCTGGCAGCTTTCTTACAAATGCTATCAATCTTGAGTGCTACTATTCTGTACACAGACTTGACCATATGAACAAAAGGATTTCAGAGCATAAAAATATTGCTAACCACTTATTATATTGAAACTGAGGCCAAATGGCCAGTTATAGCCTTGTAGGGCCGCAAGATTTACAATGTATCATGTACAAAACATACATTATTTTCTACCCTTTATGAAGTAATATGGGCATCAAAATGATGGAGAAAAAAAGAATTTGCTAATCTATAAACAAACTGAGTTTTATCATCAAGAGATGATAAACAAAAATACCAACAAGTTAGTGATTCATTTGCGCTACCTCTAAACCGCGCTCCAACTCAGATCCCTCAACCTTGATGGAGTCTATTGTGATTAATTCCTTCCTATTCTCAACCTTGGTTGAGTCTAAAACGCCATCTGATTCGTATCCTCAACCTTGACTGAGCCAAAAATGTCCCACTTAATCCAAATTTGAATACAAAAAACAAAAAGCAATTTGAATGTTTTAATCCATGTGTTCAGACGAAAGGTGCTCAAGCTTGACACAAGAATGGGGAGCCGACCTGTGGTCACCACAGTATTCAAATTACCTAAAACCCTAGTCTAGTAAAAAGGAATGTGGAATACAAATTACCTTTTTAACTACCCACTCTACAACTACGCATTCCTCTACACTGCAGATAAAGGATTTAGGACAAAAACAACAATGTTAACTAACCTTTAGGGGAAAATGCAGATACATCAGGTAAACTTAATGGGATACATGGTGGCTGTCATTTTCAGTTCAAGGGACTCTTACCTCTACAATTGAGCTTCTTTTGGGGTGGGAAAGAAAAGTTTTTCTTTTGGTTAAAACAAAAGCATCATCGCTGATCACTTCTATACCTAAACATGCCAAGATAATGAATTATAAATAATGCATTATAAATAACCAGCAAGCAAGATGGATGCATTATAAATAATACCCCTTTGTTGGAACACTTGTGATCTGTTTGAGTAGTTTGCTTTGTGTAGACATGGATATGTAAAGAGAATGCACTCACACAATCTGAACTACTCTACATGCATACATATATATAAAAGAAGGGTAAAAAAGTTAGGTACGATATCCCATTACATTCTAGCAGTAGGAGGAGCAGTATACTGGAATAATAAAGAAACAATCAATCCATACAAACTAATACCGAATGAAGATTTTATAATCTCTGTTTTAAGTGAGGCTGGGAATCATTAATCATATCCTTGTAATAATGCAAAAGTTAAACCATGAGTAACACATGATGATTTGCTTTTTTATCCTTGCCAGTTTAGCTTTAAAATATGCATTTCCTAACCTAATAATGTGTTTAATCCAATTCCGAATTCAAGCAGAATCAGCACTATTCTGTGCCATTTTTGTCTATGAGCACGATGAATCATATGCAGCTTTTGACCGGCGATAACAGGCAAGCTTATATGGACAACTGACCCCATAGATGCTCAGAAATGCATATTAACGAAAACCATTAACAATTCACAGATCAGCAAATTATATTGAGCACACCAGCCTAAATGAATAACATCAAAGATAATAAGTCATCACACTAACCTAAATGAAAATGACAAAAAGAGAGTTTCGTTAAGCTCTTGAGCTCAAAACCAGGATTGTGGATGGGAAATCGCATCAGTCCCCATCTTATTGCAAATCCCTAGATATTAATGCAGCCATGTCATAGAGCAGAATAAATATGAGTAAAAATATAAAAATACTCAGATCCATGAAGGATAAAATAAGAATGAAACATATTTTTCATTTATAATATAGTAGAGTTGAATCCAATATATTTTTCACCAACTTATAAGATTGAAATTATCTATAAATATGAAAGTTTAAAATACAGCTCTAAACAGGTGTTTAGAATACAAAAAAATAAAAAAAGTGATGTAGAACAGATGAAAACATCAGGTCCTTAATAAACATTTTCTTTATGAATTGACCTACTACATCACTCAACTTTTGGAGAAATTACGTAACAGAAGTAACCAATTTATCTGTAGAATCTCAAGACTCAAAACAAAAGGGATAATATCATTCCAGAACAATGTTAAACACACTATGACGAGAACGCAAATATAATAATTAAAGACCTCACCATTAGCCAAATGGAAAGGAGTAGTAACTTGGGTAATCAGCACCAAAGTAAAAGGATTCCACAGCACCAAAGTAAAAGGATTCCACGGTCCCATCCACAGAATCTCGATCCACAAAATGCTCATCAAACCTAAACCAATTTTCCACTTTACTCCCAATGAAATAGATGATATTGCTTCTGCATCTGCTAGCTTTAACAGAAACACATACATTATCACCAAGAAATAATGCCCGATCCCCCAAATCCCTCATTTCTATCCATTTCTTTTCGACAAAATCGAACTTGAATACTTCAAATTGTATTGGCTCAACAGGGGGATGATTCATATTCCCAGCATGTAAATATTGGTAAACCATCAAGACATCTCCATCAGCTTCTGCCAAATAAGTTCCTTCACGAGCCCATTGATAATGTTAATTTACTATTAGCATGTACTATTTCTTGAGGCTGCAAGCCAATATTAACCAGCGGACAAGGTGAATATCTGATCATTAACACATGCAACATCCATGAACCTGTGACTGAATGCATCCTCAACGCTTATCCAAGAGGAATAGCCCGGTTTAGCAAATGCTAGCTGGCGAAAAGGGCCATAGATTGCAATAACCAGAAACTCATACCCATCAACAACAACAGCTTTGTCTATGAATTGACACCATTCAACCACTGTATTGAAGAGAATCTGAAAAGGGTGTAAGAGGTAATCTTATACGAACCTTGGTAAACGCGTCCAACTTCGAGATCATCTCCTAAGGTGACAAGCCAGACATAAGACCCCCATCACCTTCTTCTACTTGCTTTAGCCAGCTCCAGCCTATGCACCTTATCTCTATACAAGTCGGCCAAAAGAGCTTGATCCCTACGTGACACCGCCGTGCGTACGATTCAATCCCTTCCTAGTATGCAGATCGAGGACTCTCTGGCAGCTCAAGGAACTCGCCTTCATAAAGTCAACCCTCAACGCGCTTAAATCTTCAGTCGTCGATAGCTCCCGCTTGAATCCTATTATCGTGTCCCACGGAGGCTCGTCCAATTAACGGAGAAGAAAGAGTATTGGTATTAGGATCAGAGATGTTAACGAAGGAAGCCGAATCCGTATTGGATTGTATCCAAGAGATGAAAGTAGAATCGATTGCGGATTGGGGTCAGTAAGCATGTCTTACGACGTCGTTTTTGCTAAGTGAGGGTTTAAAAAGGAAAATCTGAGAGGGGAGAAACCGAGAAACAACCCAATAACTATTTAATATTGCTCTAGGATTATTATTACTGTACAATTAAAAACCAATCAATTTAAAGTGGGATCATATTAGGAAAAAAAACCAAAACCCGAAAGGACATTGTTTTAACGTGGGATTCTGAAAAAAAAAACAAAAAAAGGAAAATAGGAAAAAATCCAAAACCAAAAAGGACATTATTTTAACGTGAGATTCTGGAAAAAAAAAGTAATAAAAAAGGAAAATTTAAGAGGGGAGAAACCAATAAACAACCCAATAACTATTACATATTACTCTAGGATAAAATTTATTGGATGATGAACTTATTGGATAAAAAAAATAAATGGGTTAAATGGATAATTAACTTATTGGATAAAGACTTATTGGATAATTAGATAAAAGGGTTAAATGGATATGGATAACGGTTATCCATTGGATAGTTTGGATCAATGAAACACACATATATAACCTAGTAACAATCAAACAACCTAGTATAAATCAAATATCAACCGTTACTTCATATGCGACATTGATACAATTATTAATATTATATAAGTTGGGTTAAATGTTATTTTCATTTTCGATATAACACGGTACCAAACAAAAAACCTAGTATAAAACAAAAAATCTTGTACATATCAAACCGCATCAAATATTTTACACTCCATAGCGATGACACTATTATTTACATTTCCCAAATTTTGTTAAATTTATTTTTCCATTTTCGACGTAAAATGGTACTCAGTAAACAACCTAGTATAAATCAAACTAACATAGTACTAATAAAAACGATCTATTATTTTATATACCATAGTTATACCATTGTCAATACTAATCTTGCATGGGCTCGTTTATATTTTAAAAGTAACATGGTACCAAACAAATTAATCTAGTATCAATCAAATCAACCTAGTACCAATCAAATCAACCTAATTTAATTTATCTTTGCGAAATTATGGGTATTAAGAAATAAATAAGCTCATGAGAACAGAGACTTAATATTTCCACGTCAGCTAAATTCAGTATAGTTGAGTTCAGCTCAGTAAAATCAAATTCCGAATAATTAAGTCAAAAGTAGTATGCGATTTATTAGACATTGATCCAATAGATCAATGAGTTTTATCCATTGGATAATTGGATATTTGATTCATTAAATGGTACAAATAGATAAATGGATATCTGATCCATTTAAATGGTACCAATGGATAATTAGACCCAATGAATAATTATCCATTTGATCCATTTAATAAAATGATCCAATGGATAATTATCCATTGGATCTGGATCATAGATATATCTGTTTTATCCGTTTTATAAGTATATTTGTATTGTATTTATTTGAAAATTTTAATTGTTTTTGACAAATAACTAAGAGTAAATTTATAAATATATTTATTTTACACACGAAAAATTGAAGCAAATTGACTTTATAAATGTACTATTACGATAAATCACCAACGCAATAAAAGTCGAGCAAAAACTAGGTATTATATAGGGTACAATTGCAATTTGTCAAGAAAAGTGGTATTACGAGTTTTCACTCAACGAAATTTGTTGAGTTGATTTTTGTATTTTTTTTGGTTGACTAAATTCCATCAAATTAAATTTAGTTGAATTTATTTTTGCTACCATTTTATATAATTTAGTTATATTTACATGAAATAATGCTATTTATTAGCTACATTTTACTTTCGCTACATGAGAGTTGATTACTACTTAATATTTTTCTTTATTTTCGCTAAAGAGATGAAAGTAATATTTTCTTTATTTTTATAGTAAATTAATAAGTAATTCGTCAACCTTTTTTATTTTATTTTGAAAGGCCGTCAACCCTCTTCAAATGTACAACTAGTTTTACATATGTACCCCTTAATGAATCAGACGTAGTAACGTAGTGGATTAGTATTTCCAAACATAAAACTCGTGGGTATTACCGTCTTTCCCGTAATTTCCTCTCTTTTTATAAAGTACTTCCATAATTTCCTTTAGCTGCTATTATATGGTTACATGCCGTCAAATTGCAGGAGCCACCAGGATATTTCCCGTTCCATGCACATGATCATTTGATTATTTCCGAAGAAGGATCGGAAATAGCAAACAGACAAATGAATCCCAAGCAGGATGGGTAATAAGCTAGCGTTGCTTCTAAGCCTGGAAGTAGTATAAATATATCCAAACCATTAATTCATTATTTCACGAACCGTAATTCGTTCTTGTTCCAAGATTCGACGAAAGTTAAGGATATATGGCAGAAGAAAAGTTTCAGGCGGAACTCTCCAAGCTGTTCATCGGTCCGAAGTTCGCTTCCGGCGGAGACAGCAAAATTTACCGCGGCACATACGACGGCGAACAGGTCGCCGTGAAAATCATCCAAGTTCCCGACGAGGCTGAAGAGAAGCAAGCTGATCGGTTGCAGAAGATGTTCGAGCATGAGGTGGCATTCTTATCTCGTCTGAATCACGACAACATCGTCAAGTTCGTGGCTGCCTATGAAAATTACCCGGTTTACGGTATCTTGACGGAGTATCTCCCCGGCGACTGTCTTAGGTCGTACTTGAACCATGTTGAAAAGAAACCGCTTCCTTTGACCAAGACAATCGAGATGGCGTTGGATATCGCTCGAGGAATGAAGTACCTTCACTCGCAAGGAATCGTTCACCGGGATCTCAAACCGGAGAACGTGCTCATCGATCAAGATTTCCGTCTAAAGATCGCCGATTTTGGGGTTTCATGCGAGGAACCGAAATGCGACGCTTTTAAGGATGGGATGGGGACTTACAGATGGATGGCTCCCGAGGTTTTCCGAGGAAAGTCTTTCAACCGGAAAGTGGACGTCTACGCGTTCGGACTGATGCTTTGGGAATTGGTGTTCGGTGAAGTGCCGTTCCGGCACATGGCTCCGATTCAGGTGGCTACAGCAGCGGCGAATAACAACGCTCGGCCGTACATTCCGGACGATTTCCCTCCGGCAATCGGAGACTTGATGCGGCTGTGCTGGTCGCCGCAGCCGAAGAAGAGACCCGATTTCTGGCAGATTGTGGCGGCGCTGGAGCAAGTTCAGTACAGATGGATATTTGGACAGACTCTGCACAGGGCCATTGATGTCCTTGAAGATCACAAGCACAAACACAAGCACTGGTTGAAGTTGCATAAACCAAGATTTGGGTTGATTTTCGGCTGATCATGTATTGTAAATATTCACAGCCATTATGTACAAAAACACTACAATTTGTTATTCAATGAATCAATGGCAAATGGTTTCCTTTGAAGCAGAAAATTTTATATCTATGCTAGTGAATATTAATTAATTATGCTGGCATATCTTCTGGGCTGCTATAAAAGACTTTTGCATGGTTCAATAGTTTAAATTAGACTTTTGGTTCAAATACTAATTAATTAAGCCATAAATATCTTCTTCTTCTTTTTTTTTTTGAAAAAAAGCCATAAATATCTTAATTACAAAACAACAACAAAAAAAATCAAGCAGAAAAAACATCAATTACAGAAAATAGAGAACTATATATGATTGCTCTGGCTCTTTCCCAACAAGAAAGTGTACTTCCAGCTGCCCCGATGTGATACCCATTCTTGATACTCCCTCCATACCAGTTGGATGTGTACTGTTGACTTTTCACGATCTTCAATACACGTGTTTGACTGCTAATATCTTTAACTACGTATATTATCAAGTTATAAAAATTTGATATTAATAAACTACATGCTATGACGATTCCAACAATATTAGATACGATAATATTTTTAATTATCTATTCATTCAAAAATTCAGTCAATATTTAGCATAGTTGACTGAAAAAAGTCTCATATGCAGAAACAGCTGGTCAGAGGGAGTAGTAGAATGTATGCCAGAGTCCAGATGTAACACAAAATTAATCTTCATTCTAAAGCCACACATAAAAGTTAAGCGCAATGTGCTGATCATCAGTGCACTTGTATAGTCCGAGGCCTATGTCACTAGAGAAATCACATATGTTGGTAAAAACTCCATCTTTAAAATCATACCGGATTGCTTTTCCAGGCCTGCCGAATACAATGAATGAATTTTCACCACCATCTCACTGTCAACAATGGCTAGTAAACTCAGTGGCAGAGATACCATTGGGCATAGGACCTGCCATTTTAAAAACAAATTAAACATTTTTAGGCTTAATTTTTTAAAAAAAATTATATTGATAATTCTTATATTAACAATTTTTATTCATATTAAATTTTGACCTCCCATTATATTAGTTCTATCTCCTCCCCTGAGTACACTGTGGATGTAGTAGGAAATTAAATGACTTGAACCTGGGTAGGAGATCAACATGAAACCTCAAAAACCAACCAGGGATCTATCCAACTCGTAGACATAAATTTGCGTTAGGAATAAGGTTTCTCTGGTTTAACCAGGTACAGGCGATCATTGGCTCCCCACAGGACACAGTAACTTACCGCTTTTTCTATGCACATCTTGAGGCATAGGTGGCAGCGGGAGCGTCCCAAACTGCTCTTCATAATTCGGCTCAATTTTCATTCCGTGATACATTATTTTTACGTTAGTTTAAATTAATTCTGTTAAAATCAAAATAGTTCAGTTTGGTTCAGTTCAATTCTGATGAAATATAAGTTCATGATATTTATCACAATTTATTTATTATCTTTTTGTTTCCTATTACATTTTGTTTACTTCATTTTAAATTAGCTCAATTCAGATCAAAAAAGTTTGATTCATTTCCGTTCATTTTAGTTCAGATGTGATGATTAAAATATAATTTGGCCCAATCATTATTTCGCAGTACATTATTTTTTACGTCAGTTCAAAATAATTCTGTTCCAAAATAGTTCAGTTCAGTTCATCTTAGTTCCGATCCGATGATTACAATATTATTTAGCTCAATTTTTATTTCTCAATACATTATTTTTACGTCGGTTCAAATTAGTTATGTTCAAATTAAAGTAGTTCAATTTGGTTTAGTTCAGTTGATGATATAATTTGACGATATTCAACTCAATTCATTTCTTCACTTTACCATAATCTTTATTTTAAATATAATATAATATTTGATTCGTGATTCTTTTAAATCGACTCATATGACTATAATATTAATATGTCTTCATTATATGATTATTTGTTTATAACAAATGAAAATATATTATTTTTAATTTAGAGCAATTCAGATCATTTCAGATAAGTTCAATTCAGATTCGTGATTTTTTAGAATCGACTCATATAAATATAACATTTCATCTTCATTTGATTATTTGTTAATAACAAATGAAAACATATTGTTTTTAATTTAGTTCAGATCAATTTAGTTTAAATTATTTCAATTCAGATCATTTCATATCTCATATGAAATATAATTTGATGATATTCAATTTCCTATATCTCAATTTGATGATATTCAACTAATTTTAGTTTTGATCATATACCTTAATGTTTTTTTATATTTAAATTATTAAAAAATGTATTTATATTTATTTCAGTGCAGTTCAGTTCAGCAAGAAATAAACTCTAACAAACAGGGCATAAGTGGTTAAATTTAAAAGGTTGTGAAAATTAAATTTAATAATAGTGAATTTTATTTTTAATCACCAAATTATAGTAATATTGAAGTTTTAGTCACCATACTTGAAAATATATATTTTTAGTTACCATACTAATATAAACATTTTAGTCACTCCGTTAAGTATCACGGTTAAACAATCTAACTGTCAAATATTTAGTCAAAAGTGCCCATAACATATTGTTAGGGTTTTTGTATTTTCAAAAAGGAAATATAAAGAAAGAGAAAAGAAAAGAAATATTGTTTTGGTAATTCTTTGAACCTGGACATAGTCTTTGTTTGAGTTAAAGGCTCTTCCTAAAATATAGTCTTCGAAATCAATGCATTAAAGTTTTTTTTGATCAATTAGTTTTAATGCTGGTGCAATGATAAGCAGGGCCAACCTTGAGATTTTGGAGGCCCTGTGCAAAACTAAAATTGTGGCCTAAAAAATTTTATATTGCTAAAGTTATATCAAAACTAAAGAGAGAATTTTATAAAACATCACTACTGTTTAGGAAAATGTCAGAATACATCACTATTCTTTAAAAAACTCAAAATGCACCACTAAACTATCATTTTGTTCCAAAATATACCACTTTCACCTATTGTGCCGTTAACGTCTGATTTTCTCCGTTTGGTGAAAGGCAATACCGTCCTTTAACATTAGCCCACGTTAACGTACGCCACCAGCTCATCCACCAAATGGCCGTCAAGAGCACCTCGTCGACCCGCGCGCCACCAGAAAATCCTCCCAACGATCCATGATCATAACCCCGCCAGGGCCGCCACTAACGATCGTTGATCGAAAATTTTCCTTCTCGGCGGGCTGATGTGGTGGCGGAGACTCGAGGTGAGTACGATGAAGGATCCGAAGGGTTTCAACAGCGGGTTTCGATGGTGACGGGTCCGGGCTCTTTATTTCCAATTGTGGTTGTTAATTAGCTAGGAGTTTACCGGGGAAAAAATGGCTGTTCATCCCCATTTTCGTACTATTTCATTTAGTATTTCAGTATTTGTTTGCATTTTTGATGTCTAAGTTGCAGACTAAACTCAACTATGAAGAATGCTTTAAAATTTCAAAAAATTGATCATAGCTTTTGTGTTTGGATTCTTACAGGAAAACCTCTCCTCCGGTGCCTGCACTTCTGCTCTGCTTGACATTAATTATTTGATTAGAATTTAGATATTGGAAAATGTATATTTGGAGGTCTTGTATTTATTTTCTTGAATCTTCTTGGAAATTATTGAAAATCCCAATTTGGTATGGAATATAGAGCATGAGTGCATGACACAGTTGTTAATGTTGTTGGAATTCTACAACCAGTAAGCATCGCAGGTTGTAGCTAAGGGAAAATGGAAGGAAAAAAAAAGTTTAGGAAGAAAAAGAAAATAATATCAACGGAATTGACTAAAATACCCTCAATAAAATTGAGGGAGCAGTGAAATAACGGAGATGATGGTGGAGTGGTGTGTTTTGCAACAAAATTGATAGTTTAGTGATGTATTTTGAGGTTTCCAAACATTGATGGTGTATTCTGACATTTTCCTAAACAGTAGTGATGTTTCTCTCAAAACAAAATGTGCCCATAAATTTTGTAGCCGATTACATGATAAATTTTGTATCAGTTACTTAATAAACTAAATTACTAATTCTTAAAATAGAATTTAATTACTTTTAGATAACAAAAAGTAAGGTGGACAATAAAATTAATGTTAATGTTAGATTTTGCACAAATAATTAAAATTTCAAAGCTAAAATAATTATATATTTAGTTTATAAATTATTCTTATTTTACAACTTATCATTTATTTATGATATAAAGCTAAAATTCAACAATTTAACACACATGGAAACTTATTAAACGCAAATCAACCATTTATGTACCCCATTTATAGCAGTACACAAATCAAATCAAATCTCACTCTATCAATTTCTGATTTTTTCCAAAAAATACCCTAACTTTGAGCTTTCCTTAATTACTATGCTTGATTCGTAGCTTTTCCTTAATTATTACGTCTTATTTGTCATTGTAGTAATGAATAATACAGCCCATGGGAAAATTTTTATTTCTTTGGGCCCCTGACTTGGTGAGGCCATGTGCCTTGGCACATTGAGCCCACCGTCAGGCCCGGCCCTGATGATAAGAACAAAAATATCATCCATATCAGCCTTAATTTTTCCTTATAAATACTTGGCTATTTTTGAATGAGAAATAAAACTTCAAGAAAGAAACAAATATCTTTCCAAATAGAGAGTTGGGCAGTTTTATGAAGGGTATTTATGAGCAATAACGTCTTAAACAAAGAGTGATTCTTGACTCAACTTTATTATTTCCGTATTTTTCAAAATCAAAATCTTTATTTATAGTGACAAGATTTCCAACACATACTAGCACTATCCAAAATGCAATGGAGCATTTGAGAATATTTTGGTAAAAATGTATACCTACGTACATTAAAAAAAAAAAAAAAAAAAGCTCTGACTTGGTGCCGCCAAATCTGGGCTGTGCCATTGTGATATGCGTAATCCTGGTTGATCCTGGTTAAAATAAATAAAAGGAGGCTCTGACTTGGTGCCGCCAGTTTGAAGCCGTCTATACGTACATATCTTTTCCATGATTTTCTGTTTTACATTAATACTCATTCAATCATAAAATCTCACTGTTTTATACGTGATAAATGTTTTTTATTATTACCAAATATATAACTAAATTTACTATGTAAAATTTGAGATAAGTATAGAAAATATTTGTAAATATCTTTGCCATGATTTTCTGTTTTACCTTGACCCGCATTTCAATTTAAAATTTCCCAACAATACGGAATTCATCTCTTCGCCCACTTTTGTGTATAAGAGCATCTCCAATGTAACTATTAGGGCATCTCCAATGCAAGTCTCTCAATCAAAAAAATTGATGGCCACGTAAGATTGATACTTTAAAAATCTAAAAATCTTATCCAATCCAAGCATCAATTAAGGGGTCAATATTATGTCACATGACATGGATTGAAGGCATCATTTAATGGGTCTATACATTGATGCTGAATTTGAAGACATCACTTTACCAACTTAACATATTTAGACTTTTTTATTAATTAAATCATTTAATCATTCCATATTTGAATTTGAAAAATAAATGCAATATTTAATTCAATATTATTTTTGTGACAATTGATGGTTGCATTGGAGAACCAAACTTCAAAATAAAAGTTTTCAATCTTACATCACATTGACGCCCAATACAATTTTGACAATTGGAACCTATTTTTACTCATGACCCTCTCACCATTGGAGATGCTCTCAATGTTGAAAATATCGATTAACACGTAGGATTGATTGGTATAAGAGGTAAAAAATATATCTCCAATGCAAGCATCAATTAAGACGTCAGTTTGATGTGGATGCACATGTGGAGTGAGGGTGTCAAATAGGCCTTCAATATATTGAAGTTCATGTTGAGGGCGTCGATTACTTTGTTTACCAAATTTGTTTTCACTTTCCTTTTGACATTAATATTGCAATTAGTTTGTTTACCAAAATTATATTTACATTCCTAATCACATCAATATTGTAAAAATTGACGCTTGTACATTGGAGAGTAAAAAGTTTAAAAAATAAAATCAATCACATCTTTCAAATCTACATCATATTGACGCTCAATCAAAAGTTGACAAATGGATGCGGATTTTACTCGTGACCTTTTTAGCATTGGAGATGCTCTAAAAATATTCGTGTATCCCTTCTATTTCAGCCTAAGAAATTATTTGCCCATCCTTCCTTCTCCCCCTTCAGCCTTCCGAAAAACTATGGATACAACTCAAAAGCCACAATCGAAACAGAGGATTTCGGAAGATGATGTGATTGATTAGTTTGAAGAATTGCCAGAGCAAATCATTTCAATCATTCTCTCCCTCATTCCCACAAAAAACGCAGTCGCAACAAGTGTACTCTCCAAACCTTGGAGATCCCGCGGGAAGAGTGTTACAAGTTTAGATTTAGACGATATCGACGGTAAGCAGGGGACTGGGAAGACGAAGCGTGAGTTCTTGGAGTTTTTTAAAATGGTTTTGGATAACCGGGCTAATAATTCTCCGAACCGCATCCATCTCCATCCCAACTCTTTCAAGAATGGGTTTTGTTTCCCACGTTGGGCCAGTAATACCCATTTACCAGGTGAACTTTACACTTCCCACCATCTTAAAGTTCTTCTCCTTTCTGGGCCAGTGATACCAATTTACCCGGTGAACTTTACAATTCTCACCATCTTAAAGTTCTTCACCTTTCTGGTCCAATTCTGGTAAAACTTCCGAGCATGGTTTTTCCCCCAAAGCTAGATGTGTTGGAGCTAAATTGGGTTGAATTTGAAAACAATGAATCTATTCATAGACTTATATCATCATGTCTAATCCTTTAGTCACTCACACTAAAAATAGAGTGAAGATGAAAGGGGGAGTGAAGAGAGATTGGTTTGTACAATTTCTTCTCTCACTCTAAAGCGTCTTTGGATCGATTTCGGTATTTCAAATGGCGATCTGGAAATTGATACCCCTGGATTAGAGTATTTGGTTTTAAATGATCTTGCATCTTATAAAGTCATTTCCAAAAGGCGGCTAATCTCGCTAGAGGTGGAACTTCAAATCTCCAAGGCGGATGAGGAGGAAGGGTTGCTAGGTTAGTTGAATCTTTTCAAAAGGCCAAGTTTATGAAGTTTGGGGGAAATGTGATGAGAATTCTCTGTTTTCCATCAATTGAGGATGTGTTGTCTGCAGATTTTGAGAGACTAGTGAAATTGGTCATCACTTATGACCCATATTGGCAGGGAGAGTATTTGCTCTAGTTACTTGATTGTTGTGCCAAATTAGAAACCATCGAAATTGTATGCTCGGATATCGATAACCTGCATTCTTATTTGGAAGAAGATGATGAGTTTAGGGATGAATAGGATGAATATGAGCAAGTATTTTTGAGGGATGACGACGATGAGGGGCTAATGGAAATGCTGAAGTTCATCTTATGCCATGGTAAAGGGCTTGAAAGAGTTAATCTTTGCTTTGAAGATAGTCATGGATGTATTATTGACAAGAAAATGGACCTTGCACTTAGCAAGGTACTAATGTTCTCCAAAGCATCCAGTGATTGTAAAGTTCAAATTCAGGAAGTTTGATGCTTCTTGGCGGGGTTTCCAGGATGCTAAATGTAATTCGTATTTTGGTGTTTTCAGTTGCATTTTCTACATTCTGAATAATGTCGATTCACAAACCCTATAGTTTTTATTGTTGTAATCTTCCCAGTTTTGTTATATTATATTCGATTTATAGTTTGTGTTGTTTTAAGTTATTTTGTGCTTGGATGCATAATATTACGTTGTATACAGTGGCGGAACCAGGATTAAAATTGAAGTGGGGCATAGCGATAATCGACGGCGAATTTTCTGGGCTAGTGGCGAGAGATAAGAGGCGGCGGGATTTTTTTTGAGCTAAAACACTGTTTATGTCTAAAATTTTCTTATTATTTTTGGGTTTGTTTTAAAAAAAAAAAAAAATTAAAACGAAAATTTCAATTTTATATCCCTAGAAGGCCTGGGCGTAGTTTCGCCCCTGGTTGTATACATATAACAATTTGCTGTTTGTATAACCTGTGACCAAAAGTTATGCTCTATGCTCTACTGTGTTCCGGCATAAGAGTAGTTTGTTTTTCTTTCTTGTACTACAATTTTTTTCTGAGTTCAGTTCTGTAGTGCAATTCTAAAACTTTACGAAAATCTGCGTGTTATGAGAACGAACGTTTTTATGATCCAAATTGGTGAGAAACCAATACAACCATCCAAAACCTTAGCTATTACTGCAGCGTACGGAGAAACACAAGAAAAAAAGAAGCATTAGCTATTACTGCATCTCTGTCATTTAACTTGCACAAAGCTTCTTCAGTTTTCAAAACATTCCATTGAAATAAATGACTACAACAAGTTTCTCAGTGTATAACTTTACTACTGATCATGTCTAAACAGGCATCACGAAAAGTTCACATCGGCATCGTGCTCGGTACACGAATACATGGGAATCAAGTTACATGAAACCTACAAACTCAACAAGTCCAAATTGAGCAGAACATGGGGAAAATCTACTCCTCCTTGTACCTCTTCTCCATCTCCTCCATGCTCTTAATGTCCTTGTAATACTTGCAAACACGATAGATACACCTGCATCATGTGGCCAGGGAGATTTTCAGTCATTAACAGATGCAAAATATCAAGAGAAACCGTGTGGATAATGGCAATGTAACACGTACCAGTAAAGGAGGACAGCAATCACGCACAGAATTACGTTCCTTTGAGCCTTGTACATCTGGAAACAACAAACAAGCAAACTAAATATACATCCCAAACGTAACAGTAGAGATAATTCCAGCTGAGAATCAAAATATTTAGCTCAAAACCCAGTATAATATCTATACTGTCACTCTCAGGCCAAGCTTGAGAAGTTGGACTCATATGGTTTCACCAGGAATCAGATTCTTATAGACACAACACACAAGGAGGTCAGATTGAAGTAATGCCTACCCATTACCATTTTGTAGATCTTCTGTAAAGTACACATTCCATTCAAACCACACACAAACAAACATACAGACAGATTTTAAGTTGCAAACTTAATTGAAAAACAGCTACATAATTGAAAAAACACTGCAACTATTTTCAACAAAGATGAACTTCGGAAGGAAAGCATTTCCTAGGATCTACAGCTATTCCATAGAAATGTTGCTGTAAATCACAGAATAAGTATGTCAATTTCATAACAAATGAGAATATTTCACAGATTGCACAAGATCTATAATAACATCTTCAAGTCTCAGCTATTCTTTTTGATAGGCTAGGATGACTAATAATCATTCTTCTACAAAGGTTTCCAGTCAATAAATTGCACAATCACTTCTGTTCAGGTTAGCAATATAGTTCTTCCCATCATACAATACCGAAAAATGTTTCTGCTATCCACGACAAAACTTATTAGGTAACTCCTCCATCTGTGGGTTGACATGACAATGAGCATGCTCTATAGTTGAGAAGCATAGAATGCCCTGCCCAAGCTTCCTTTCGAACTTCTTACGACCAACATACTAATTACTATATCAACATATAGTACTTTCAGAGAAATGAACTTTTTTGAAGGGGTGGGGAGAAAAGCATAACCTAAGCTATATATTTAAAAGGAATAGCAATGAACCTTGACAACTTCATACATTTGATGAGTAAGATTTTAACCATTTTTTTGAAGGAAATAAGATTTTAACCTTTGGCAAGTATCTATTGAATTTTCAATCTCTCGTAATCCACAGAACAAAATTTACCACCATATTTGTCCTTTTATATACATGGAACATCTTTTATGTTAAATCCATATTCAACGCATCCCCTATATGCAACACCAGATTTCAAAGAACAAAACAATAAATAAGAGAAGAAACTCAAAGAATAAGACAAATTCATGCTCTCTCCTTCGTGACTGAACTGAAATTCTCTGAGCAATTTACAGTATAGTGATATTAAAAACTTAAACTATCTTTCAAAAATACTCAGATTAAGATTTATTAAAAAAAAAAATAGGGTATCAGGGTATTAGGGCGTTTGTAGGCAACTGATCAATTGATTAAGTCATAAACTGCACGGATCAAATTTGAAAAGATATTGTTTATTTTTTCATACGATAACACAATTGAAAACTATGCAACGTAATCTCTGAAAAATATAAAATTAACATCAAGAACCGTAACAAGAAAATCATAAGCAAAGAAAGGAAATCACAATTCCAGCAAAATTTTACCGATTTTTCATAGCGATCTCTCTCTGAAGCAGTGCAGGTTTCTCCGGAGCACATCAATCGATGCTCTTGCTTCCAATAAATATCTAAAATTGAAAATCAAACCAGAATTATCATTAAACAACAGTAAGAGGAGCTACAATCAAAGATTATCAGAAGAATCACACTCACCCATGAGCTGGAAACCGGAGAATGGAACGACGAACAGGGACGGCTGAAGGATGAGCGAAACGAGAGAGACCAGACGCGATTTGATAAGCATCGGCGTGGGTAAGGTCAATAGGATCGCGAGAGCTGCCTCCGCAGCGACCACGTAGGTCAGTATGATCCACTGCAACGCCATAGTTTTCTCAGCCTGGGAAGTGCGTGTGGTGAGTGTGCTTTTACAGGGATTTGAGGAAAGGAATGAGATTGCTTTAATGCGAAGGTTGAAGAAGGATCTTCAGACCTCTCCGTGTACACTAGGCACAACTACCAAACGGGGTAAGTAAGAGTTTTGCCAAATTTAAAACGGCCCCCAAGTTTGGCAGGAATTATGATGTTAGCTTTTAATATATGGAAACATACGCATTTGGTCCTTATAAAGTTATATAATATCATAATCTCTTGTGCGAATCAGGAATCACGCAAAAAAAAATTTAAAATAAATAAAAAATCAACCACCAAATAAATTTAATTTAAATGCGATAAAAATTTAAAAACTATTATCAATCCTTGCATATGCTTGTGATATTTACTCACTATAAACATGAATTTTAATAGTAGTGAAAGGGATACATGTACCCTCAAATGCCCCATGGACTTCTTACTCCCTGTGTTTTGATATCAACAAGCTCATTAAGCACAATCCATTGGTTCATATCCATAGGGAAGGGAATATGACAGCAGATTCTCTAGTTAAAAATGCCCTTAAAAATTTAAGTTCAAAAGATCTCGTGATCTCTCAGTTGCTAGGTTTTATAAGGGGGATTTATACAGTTTGACAAGCTAAATATACATTTGTAGCATTTTGTGCTCTTAGGATAGTTCTGCATTTCTCCATTTATGTAGAAATTTTGTAATCTTTTCAAAGAACATGTAATTGTTGGTGTCATCTCTCTTTTACAAGTAGGAGGCACACGGTGATAATCTCTCATACCCAGTACAAGGAGAAGATGATAAGGTCACCACAAACACAAACTAGAATATCTGAGCATCATCCCAACTTCACCAATCTGATGCTATTAAAAAGGGAAACAGCCGACCTGAAACTATTTCCCCATGCTTCACCATTTCAGGAAAGTGTTTCACTGAGCAACACTCCTCACCTAGAACAGAACCTTCTCTACCTGGGATTTTACTATCTTTAAGGCTAACTTGTGTCTCGATATTTATCGATTCGCAGAAAAGGTTGGAAGTCGAGCGCATGCCAAGCAAAGGTTCTGCCTTTAGATTGAAGTTTTATTTATTTTGTAATGAGGTCTATTATGAACCTTTTGAACCTTATAAGAAGTATTCCTTCATTCTTTTGGAGACAGATTATGCTTCAAGAGGGAGTCCACTTCTTATCCTAGTTTTGATTAATGTAAACTTAGTGCTAGGTTGTAGCCTACTGGTACTCTATAAGCCTTTTAGGCAATCTTTTGTATCAGTTTATTTTGGGCTTGTGATCTCTTAACAAGTTTCCTGCCATTTTATGGCTTTAACCTTAAAACAATAAATTAATAAGTATATTTAATTCTTGAATTTTAAAAAATATATTTTATTCTAGTACACTAAATCATTGAAAAAGTCTTCTAGTACAGTAAATGTTACATAATTGATGTTCATTTGTTAAATATTGATGTTCCTTCACAATCTCTTAAAAACCCGTTTCAGTAAGTTTTAGGGTAAAAAAATAAACATTTAAAATTTAACGCTGTAGTGAAACCTTTCCAAAATAGGAGGACCTTTATACAAATTGTAGCTTTTAGTATCGATTTTCCCCAATTTTCCCGATTAATCACATACAGGACGTCGCCAGCTGGTTGACATGTTCATACTTATAATGAGGTTAGTCGTTCCTATAGGAAATTGATTTCATGTTTTTCCAATACAATCGCTTTACCATTTATGGTTTTAAATTGATAAAAACGAGGACAGATAATTATTGATTTCATCTCCTCACAATTAATTATCATCTCCCGGTCTCCCATCTCTCGCGCATCATCCTACGTCCTCAAAATCGCATGTCCCATCTCTGCAATCTCCTAGGTACATCTCTACATCCTAGATCGATGTTTGCCAACTCAACAATGCCTAAATCACCACCGCCTTGTGGATGGTCATCGCACATATCAGCTTTTCAATCACCTAAATTAGCTCGCCTCCGTCTTGAATCGTTGCCACCTAGATCAGCTTGTTGACGTTGTGGATCCCAGATCGTTGCCATCCAATTGTAATCTTGTATGTCTTCATCTCAAACTCTCTATTTTAGATATAATTATTCAATTTGGGCTATCTAATGGTGATATTCGAGAGCTGATAATTGCTCTAGTGGTAAGACACTATTTGAATTACCTAAAGGTCCTAAGTTCAATTCTTGTTGGGGGTAAAGGGTGAGTGAGAATTTATTGGCGGTACATTTGAATTATTACCCAAATTATTAAATACTACCACAAGTGAAACACTTATGAGTTCATAAGTAATATTGAAAGTTTTTGACGTAATTTTAGTTTACGACAGGACCAACAACGACAATTTCAAACCACCGTAAATGACACGATGGAATAGCTGTAAAATCCATGTCAGTGTACTAGTGATAGAAAAAATTATTTATTATTACTACTAATTTTATTAATGCTTAACTTTTTTCCCAAGCCAAGATGTAAGTATGATTATTCACAATGCTTTTCAATTGAGTAATGATAGAGAGGGAAAATTTATAGGGAAAACTAATAGGGGATGACGTTTCAGTGTATGTGCCAATTCCACGTCACAATTTCCAAAAATAAAAAACCATCTTATTTCCTTCCAAATCTAATCATCCTCCTTTCATAATCAATTCTTCAATCTTTGCAACTTTTAAAATTCTCTCACATTAAAATTTAATTAACTTAGGTTCTCTAGTAAAACTCTATAATATACAATGAATCAAAGATTTCATTGCATTCATACCTAATTTTATTTCAATTTAGTTCAAAGAACTGATAAATACATCTGCATTGGTAATAAAGAAGCATTTTTTATTGCATTTATTTTTATTTCAATTTAGTTCAAAGAACTGATAAATACATCTGCATTGGTAATAAAGAAGCATTTTTATTGCATTTATTTTTATTTCAATTTAGTTCAAATCAGACAAAAAGAACTGATGATTACATCTGCTTTGGCGAAAATTGCAATATTTTATCATTGCATTTATTTTTATTTCAATTAAGATCAAATCAGACGAAAAGAATTGAAGAATACATCTTCATTGGCAAGAATTGCATTGTTGATCTCATATTCAGTTGCACTTTTTTCTCGACAAAGATGAAATCTTTGATTCATGACATATTATAGAATACTATTAGAGGAAATAATTAATTAATAAAATTTTAATGTTTGGGTGTCTTATAAATTTTAGAGATTGAGTAATTGATGGTGAAAGGAGGATGATTAGATTTGGAAGGATTCTTAAATTTTAAGGGGATTTTTCATTTTTGGACATTATAACATTGACTTGCCGCATATACTGACACATCATTCCCTATAAATTTTCCCTATAAATTTTCCCTCTTTCTATTGTTACTCTTTTCAATTATATTTAAAACTTAAATAGGACGTGTTACACCAAGTCTAATTAATCAATAGTACTTTATACACAATGATATTAATTTTTCTACAATATATACTAGTTTTTGTACAATAATTATTTTAAACACTAAATAATTCTTCTTGAAGTCGTGTAAAGTTATTTTCATATTCAGCTCCAAAATTGCTATCTACTTAAATCAAATATTTGTTTTTTACCAGTTTCTGCCTAATATGATGTTCTAACATGAAATATGAAATCACAAGATCTATTTCCACAACCCAATATCCTAAATCTACAACCCATTCAGTGATAAATTTACTTACTCACCCCTCATTAAATTTAGGATTCAATTAACATTTATTATTTCATTTAAATCCCTTAAGTTTTGAATAATAAATTTTGGATCAAGTTTTTGTTGAATTTAATTGTAGGTCCAAGAAATCTTCAAAACCTTCAACATTCATAAGTTGTCCAGCTTAATTCAACACCTTCAAATTTAGGCCCTGTTTGCTGGAACTTATTTCTTGGTGTACTGAACTGAACTAAACTGAATTGAACTGAAGTGAAAATTAATGTATTGAAAAAGGGAATTAGCATGACTGAGTTAATATGAATTTCATCAAAATACACTTTCACTGAACTAAATTGAACTAAATTGAATTGAAATGATCCATAGATAAGCTCTGGCAAACAGGATGTGAATTTACTTTTTAATCTGAATATCTACGTGAAATTTGTAGATAAAGTTGATAAGAATATTTATCCTATTTATAAAGAGTGGGGAAAATTTCATGAATTAGAGTTTGATTAGGACTAAGTTTAATAAGGGATATTTTAGTAAAATTTATCCTAAATGGGTTGTGGATTTAGGATATTGGGTTATGGAAATAGCATCCCCCTATGAAATATGCAGAAAAGTAAATGACACCAGCAATTGATTACGCAGTTCGATGTATAGCATCTATATCTGCGTGGCCTTGTCCAGTATTGTAACCATCCACAAATAGCAAAAGATACATATTACACTTTGACTTATTTTTTCTATCCTTCTATGTAGATTTACATTCCTTGCTGCCAATCGTACTGCTACCTAAACTATCAATTACAACACGATCACCTCCGAGATTTTATGGCTAGGCTACAATACTAAACATTCATGTCCCAGTGTAGGTTTCATGAAGTTTGTCGGACTTTGCTGCCTTGCTTTGCTATAGACAATTCCGGGTGCATAATTGTTCTTCAATAAAAGCGGTAGTTTGAGCGTTGCAGCGGTTGTCCTCTTTATAGTGCAGTGTCATGTCTTCAATCAATTAGCACGACTATAGAAATCTCTTTCCATTCCAACTCTCAATCAGTTCGCACAAAGCTTGGAAAACAGAATTCTGAATATCTCCAACTCCTTGATTACCGCAGATAACCCTTATCAAACTCAAATCATATCCTTGCGATATTGTTCTTGAAATCCTGAGCTGGCAATATTTCTTTGTATTCATACAACAAATAACACGCGAGGTAATAATCCACAATATATAGATATATACCATATTTAAATCATACGCTTTACGCAAATATAAAACATGCTGATATAAGTCGATGTTCCAACATGATGCATGATGTTGGAACATACTTTCCAAAAATTAGCCAATTAATCCTATGGACTTTACAAGCTCGAATTCGTGTTAGATTGAATTTGGATTTGGTCACGTTCGAATAAAAATTTAGGCCAATATTGCCTGAGCTCATCAGTAGATCAGTTCAATTCAATTCAATTCAGTTCAGTAAAACTGTAATTTTATGAAATTTAAGTTAATTCAGTTATGATGATTTTTTTTTCAATACATTAATTTTCACTTCAGTTCGGTTCAGTACAGTAAAAAATAAATTCTGGCAAACAGGATCTTTTTCTCAAATGAATTTTGGGTTATACCTATTATTTCTCAAATTATAATCAAATTACGTGTAAAATCTGTAAATAGAATTAGATCGGTGATATCAAAATTTTGTCAAAGTCAGAAACTAACGGCTCTAGTGGTAAAGCCTTGGTCCGTTTCCACAATGTGTTGTATTATCCTTTTACAATGTGCGCTAATAAATTGCAAAAAACGGGCCAATATTATTTAATTCAATTTCTACTTGAATTAGATCGACATCAAGAGATTAAGCTTGAAAGCTTAGCTCAAAAGTCAACCCAAAGTGGCAGTGATGAAATCAATCCAGATACACACACATTAACGAAAACCGCGTTGAAACTTGTAATTTGACCCGGACAAACCTTCATAAGTCAAACCGCAGGATCATTTCTTCATAGCTGTACAAAATTAAGTACTCATCATGTTGCTTCAGCCCCTCAAATTTCATCGTCCTCATTAATTGCGCGCCAATCTGCAACAAAACACCATTTATAAAACGCCCCAAATTCTCTTCATTTCAATCCAACATCCCCTAAAAAATGAAGCATTTTAGCCACCCTCACGAGCTTCGGTTACAAATCGTTGTTCCACCGACATTGCCAGCCATCTGTTCTTGCTGCCAACTTCCACCATTTTCCTATGATGAGCCAATGTATGTATGCATGGCCTGCAACTTTTTCCTTCATCTCAACTGTGCCAAATATCCCGAACTCATCACCCACCCCTCCCATAAGAACCACGCCATGGCCCTCCTCCCCACCGCCGCCTACCACGGCGGCGTGTTCAACTGCGACGCCTGCAACCGCCGAGGGACCGGGTTCAGCTACCATTGCAGCAGCTGCGAGTATGATCTCCATGTTACCTGCGCTTCGAAGCCTCTTCACATTAGCCTCCCTTCTCATCCGTGCCTTCTGGAGCTCTCCTTCACCAATCCTTATCTTAATGCGAAAGGATTTTCCTGCGACGTTTGTCACAAGATTGGGTTCAAGGAATGGCTGTATAGGTGCGGTGCATGCGATTACGATGTTCATATGAACTGCGCCGCTGCCCAGCTGGCGGCTCAAAACCTTGCCCTGAGTTCTGGCCATTCTCAGAGAGCCGTGGCGCCGGTTATGAATCTGAGACCGAGGTTTGTTCATGGTGCAAGCTTCGGACAAAGCAGCTCGGAAACGGTTCCGGGACTTGTTGAAGACGGTTCCATTAGTTTTAGCCCGGAAATGGTGCAAGAGATGATCGGCTATCTGAGCAGCAGCGATGGTGCTGATGGATTAGGGGCTGTGTCTGGAGGTTCGCCGGATCAGCACGGAACTAGATAATCATTATAGTTAAGTCCAATAGTTCGTACGGTTTAAGGATAAAGTTTAGTGTTGGGGTCAGAGGGGTGATGGAAATGTGCTGGACAATTAAATCGTAACGTACAAGGTTGAATGCGTCTTAGCATTCGGTGTGCGGAAAATGTTTGAAATTATATATATATATATAAAGTCTATTTAGTTCCGTGCATTAATTGAAGTAATTTGCAAATGAATGTTGCATGTTTATTTAGTATGTCATAAGGTTCTTTTTCAGCTTTCCGTTTCGGTCCACCGTCTTATGTCACTTTTGAATTCCGAATGATGGTTTTTTTAAAAAAAAAAATCAAATATCATTCATATGTTGATAGTGGAATTGACATACAACCAAACCAAACTACATGTCAACCAGACTATCCGTCCGTCTGTACTATTACATTAAAGAAATCCAATAAAATTGTAATATTGCCCTCGGGGAAATTAACTTGCTGCCGCGAAAACTATATCTGGTTGGCAAAAAGGATCATCACCATCAACCACAAAGCCAATCAGGGATCTGCTATAGCTGCAACACCACCTGATAAAAAACATGATTTATATTCTCCAAGCTTTCAGGCCTTGAAAGACACAAATCACGAACAGAAACACGATCTGCAACAGCAGATCAAGAACAAGAAACAAAAAAACACGAAACACAATCTATAAACTAGATCACGAACAAAACTTCAACATGAACAACCAGACTGAGCATCATAAACACAAGATCTAATTGATCATATCGAAGAACACTATTAATGTGTGAATTCACACTTATTTAAAGCAAACAAAAAAAATCAAAAAACAAATAAACGATTGTTTTCCCATGAAAAAATCGCCAAAAACTAAGGGTTCTTTTTAGCTCACGGCTAGGGTTTAGAGGGGAAGAAGAAGAGAGGGAATTCCGAATGATGGTTAGATGACCACAATTGATAAATAGGAACTGATTATTGGCTGTGGGGGTTTGACCGTGATTTAAATTACATTTAGGTAAAGTTACATTCATAGAAAAGACAATTTCTATTTTTTGTAGTAATATTGGCATCTCTATATGACAATTGCTTATGTGACATTTAGGCCTGGTCTGGCTATTAACTGTTAGTCTGTTAGCGGTTAACTGTTAGCAGATTCTAGGCTAGCGAATTCTATTAGCTGTTTTAACTAGCAGTTTGTGTATTAGTGTTTGGTAAATAACAATTAACTGATAGCTGTTTTATTTTTTTAAATGATCGAAATACACTTTAGTACAATTTATTAATCATTATTTATGTATTGTATATTACTTGTTTTTTGAAGTATCGAAAAATATTTTTATCAGTTATATGTTTATTTATTTTTATGATAATTGTTATTTAAAATATTATTCTTTATTATATACCTACATTTATTTAAAATATTATTTAAATAAGAATGCTTGAAATTTAACGCGGGCCATTTTAATTTCATTATATTACATAAGGCCCTGTTTACCAGAGCCTATCTGTAGATCAGTTCAGTTCAGTTCAGTTCAGTTCAGTTCAGTTCAGTTCAGTTCAGTTCAATTCAGTTCAATTCAGTTCAGTGAAAATGCAATTTGATGAAATTCAGGTTAATTCAGTCATGCTGATTCCATTTTTCAATACATCAATTTTCAGTTCAGTTCAGTTCAGTTCAGTTCAATTCAGTTCAGTTCAGTATATCAAGAAATAAGTTCTAGTAAACAGGGTCATACAATACTTCAAAAATAAATTGAAAATATTCTAAAGGTTGAATATGTGGGCACGAGTTACTTTAAATAAAAAAGATGTACGCAAAAAAAAAAAAAATAATAATAATAATAATACGTACTAGAAATAGTTTAAGTCGCATTCATTGAAAGCAACTTTTAGTCAAAACATAACGGTGAACTCAATTGAAATTGAAATTGAAATTGAAATTGAAATTGAAATTGGGCAACTAACCCCAACCCAAAAAATAAGCTTCTGTTCATCTTTGTCGTTTAAGATTGGAAATTTCTTTCATTTGAGATTTCATTCTTCCACAAATTTCTATCAGTTTTTGATCCTTTGTTGGTGTAGAAATTTAAATGTGAATGCGACTTTTGATTTTAATTTTTTTATACATTTCCCTGTGTCTACCACATCTATTGGATTAATATAAACTCAAAATAAATTTTAAATTTTAAATAATGAAAGTTGCATTTACTAAATGCGGCTTAACCATGAGTCTCCATGACATGTTGACCACCTCAATTTTAGTCATTCCCTATTTTCACATCCTACATGAAGAAATCACTCGCATTTCTCATTCTCCGCTTGGTTTGAAATCTCCCCATTACCCCCTTTATCATAATCAACTATCATCACCCAATAGAACTACATCATCGACCACCACCATCACAACTCTGGTTAGTGGCGGAACCAGAATTATATTTAAGGTAGGGCACATTAACACTAACAAGGTTGAGAATGAGTCGGGGACGGCGGTCGATTGATATGCACGACAGCGATCGACGGCGAATTTTTTAAGCGTAAGGTGAGAGGCGGAGATTTTTTTGGGTTGAGACGCTGTCTCTGTCTGAGATCTCATTATTTTTATTTTCTTGGATTTATTTCAAGGTTGTCTAGGCGCCATATGGACCGCCAGAACGCCTGGATGATACGGCGCTCGCCATGGCATAATTTGGATTTATTTCAAGGTTGTCTAGGCGCCCTATGGACCGCCAGAACGCCTGGACGATACGGCGCTCGCCATGGCATAATTTGGATTTATTTCAAGGTTGTCTAGGCGCCCTATGGATCGCCAGAACGCCTGGACGATACGGCGCTTGCCATGGCATAATTTGGCGAGCATGGCGAGCATATAATATACATACATATATTAAAATTATTGTATATTTTTGTATATAATAGTATGTTTAAAAATAATACAATTTTGGATATTTGAGTATGAAATGTATTTTAATAAATTTACTAAATCATCCACATCCATAAGAGAAGTTCCAAACTATTGCAAGATCACTTATTAAACTCATTTTTTTTAAAATACATGAATAATATTTAAGTGTAGGGAGATGTTACTCATATAAAATACAGAAAAATATTGCTTAAAAAAAAAAACTAAAATTTCAAATTTTATATGGGGCACGTGCCCCATAGTGCCCAGGCGTGGTTCCGCCCCTGACTCTGGTCACTACTACCACTACGGCTATCACCTCTGCCAGCACTGCCATCACTGTCAGTCTGTCACTATCACCACTCTGATAATCATTATCATTTATTCCCTTAAATTAGACCAAACAAAAAATAAGATAATGAATGGTAATTTGATTCCGTTGCATGCCTTGAACTAAATGAAATAGAGAATCACCCTTTTTTTTTCCTTCCTTTCTACTGACTTCCATTATCTTTGTTGACTAGCTCCATTCGACAGCAGTTTCCACGGAACCACCGTCTTTTAACGAGTTTTGACGTTGGAATAAATAGAACACAATAGCTTGGCTACATATGTCGGTGATTTATTTCGAACCGCTGTGAAATGAATTTTGACAAATTATTACAAAAAGATAAACACGACGGTATGTTTTATCATAGGAATTTTCAGGATATCTACTTGTATTTAGAGTTCTTCTACTAGTCTCTGTAATTTATGGTACTTGATCACTTGTTAAAAACAAGTTTTGACCATCATCTACCATATCTGTACTAAGAATTTTGCCACCATTTTCTGATACAATGCATGAAGCAATAGCCTCATCAACCTCAAACTGCTGCTTTGCTATCTTAATCAGCTCCTCCAAACTTTGTGGAATCCTTAAAACCACTCCAAGTTGTCTTTTGTCACGAGAATCATCCCACGGATTATACGGGAACACAGTACATTGCTTATGTTTTGTTCTAACTGCAGATGCTTTGGGAGATGATGCATACAGCACAAACAGATTTTAAACCATGGATTGGACAAAACATTAAAAAACTGGCTCATTTGTATACATTAAAGCAGAATTACCTTGGTTTATTTTGAAAGATGCTGAAAATTCCGACAGCTGATTACGCTGTGCATCCTCAAGCAAAGTGATCAAGCTCTTATTTCCACCCACCCTGGCTTCATCCAGGGGAGTTTTACCCCATCTACAAAGAATCGAATGCAGTTTAGTTTATAGCAAAACTTGCCACAGTTTTTGTTCGACTCGCGAATAGGATACCTGTCAACTGAAAGCACACTTGCCCCGGCTTCTAAAAGCAAGACAGATGCTGGATATAACCCTTCTGATGAAGCTAAGTGGAGAGGTGTCCGAAGGTCATAGTTCTTAGAGTTGGGATTCGTACCATAAGACAGTATTCTTTTTAGGAAACCTAAGTCTCGACTTGCAACTGCCTCACAGAGACAGTTTCCAGCATTTTCTAGTAACAATGATGCCCCTGCATTAGCGAGCAAGGAAGCCACTCCATCGTTCCCATTCCTCACCGCTTCAAGCAATGGAGTGTTTCTGATATCATCTGCAGGAATCCTCAAACTATTGATTAGCTATATATATATATATATATATATATATGTTTTCATACAATTACAAATGTACTTATAACTTAAATTTTACCTTTAGCATTGACATCTGCTCCCTTTTCAATCAAGAAAGAAGTGATCTCCTCATATCCCTTCCATGCAGCAACATGCTACGACAATTATCAAACAATCCTCACATGAATGATCTCAGAACGATGGAAACTCCTCTTTGATATAAAGCTAGAGCATTAAAACCTGTCAAAGCCTTTTTATTAGCTAAATCAACATACCAGAGGTGAACGACCGTTGTAATCATTCATATTCGGATTTGCTCCAGCTTCAATAAAACATTTCAACCGATGGAGATCACCATCATATGCAGCACAGTTTAACTTCATAGCAAATTCAGACTCGTGTTTCGCTATATGAAGTGTGATATCAGATTCACATATAACATGATCCATGTTAGATTTCTTTTCCTGGACATCAAAAAAACCATGAACAACTATAATTGGTATCTCTGAAATGCCACACTAATTTTGCATTTGACTATATACCTGAAGAAGATTATTGATGATTCTGCGCCCATCTAGAAAGTAGCTGTCTAGAATACTTATAAAATCTTGCTTCTCAATTCGTAAGAGCCTACACAGCTGAATAACTCGAATTGTGTTTCTGGCTGGGATGTTGCAAATAACTGAAACTTCACCAACAGAGCTGTGTGCTTCTAAAGTTAGGATAGAATCTTCTTCTTCGACTTCATGTGTTCCAACTACTTCCTGCAAAAGTTTCAAAGCTGTTGAGCTAACCATTCAGCAATCCCTTTTTACTGCATGAACTTGAAAACTTTTGGCAAGGCATACCAGTTTTCCGTGACAAACGAAGTAAAGTTGATCAGCTACATTTCCTTCTTCTAATAATATTTCACCTGGAAGGAAGAACTCTTCATGGACTCTAAGGGTCTGCAAAGTATAATAAATGAAAATTGAACTCAATTATTTCTAGTTCTCCATGACTTAGTAAATCTTGGAAGGTAAAAATGACTTACAAGTTGATTAATGAACTCATCAGAGCATCCCTTGAGAAGGGGAACATTTCTCATAAATGGCTCATAAAGTTTTTGTGAAACCTACAAAAGAGAAACAGTCATTGTCTCATTGCCAAAGCAATTTACACCACTTCTTAAGACTGACTGTCAAATCAAATGTGTATATTGAAAAGATTGCAGTTATTACCTTATATCTAATAGCTATAGGAATGTCCTGAAGAGCAGAAGCCACTGAAAAACCCCTTTCGTATTTTAATCGAATGTGTCTTTCAACATCCTTCTTCACATCTTTCCCCAGTTTATTTCTATTCATATACTTTAGGAGATCAGCCATCGTATCCCGGAATCTCTCTGTATTTGATCCCTTGACTATCAATGCAGTCATGTTACCGAGCAAATATGCACCCAAAACCATGTCAAAAGAAACATAGATCATGACAAATATCATTTCCCTTGCATTGACAGCATGTATTTCTCCATAACCTGTGACATTGTGTAACATTCATTTCTAACATTGCAATTTGTGTCAATAAAAAAAAATAAAAAAAATAGCTAGCTGGCTGATCTTACCAACAGTTGCCATAGTAATAACAGCAAAATATAGTGATGTCACATAACGAGTCCAAAGATCAATTTCTCGGAAGTTTGCATAACTATAATCCCCCATCTTCAAGCTTCCGATCCACGTGTAACCTTCCTTGGATGGAGGCAGGGTGGTTGCAATATAGTAAAAGATGCAGGCAGCTGTATGTGTGCAATATAACTCAACAACAAATAGCTTTATAATCCTTATGAAAAGATAATTTATTCGGATGTCCTTCTCCAGCTTCTCAAACAATTCTGTCACTCTTAAAACTCGGCTAAGTCTAATCCACAAGAAATACCTCACTGGTTCCTCTTTACCAGCAACCTAATCAAACAGAATATTTTACAGAAATGTGATCAGTTTCTACAAGAAGAAATTTGCAGATAAAATGGGTAGAGTAAGTTGCCTTGAAAATGTAGTCCCATGGCAAGCAGCCGAGAAGATCAACTGTGAAGCGCGATTTCACATAGCTGGAATCCATTGAAACATCAAGATTATTTGAACTGAAACATATGCAAGGAAAGCAATGGTGTCAAGAGCACCAAAACTAACCGAAGGGCAATGAGATTGCGGTCATAGACGAGGGAATGAGAGTGTGGATCTCTGTAGGCGACAAAGAAGCGTAAGACAATGTCAACGAGGAACACAAATTGTCCAAAAATATCCAACAGAAACAAGTCCTCCGGGAGCCCTCTGAAGAATGCAAACTCAAGGGGTGTGAAGAAGGATGAGTAGACTGCCCATAACAGTATGAAATGAGTCCATACTTGGTACCACCTGCAGTTTTGCCACCCTCATCAATCAATCATATCTGTTTCTATAGAGGTACAAATGAAACGTAGAGCAACATTTCCCATCATATTTACTTCAAAATTTTCATCCCCATTACAGACTTACATATTCTATTTTCCCATCTCATTAAACAGCATAGTAAGCAATAATATCATAAACTATAAGAGCTTATAATTAGAATTTATGTATATTACAACGAATTTAACAATATACTTGTATCTCAACTACATTAGTATGTGTCTATGTGAGTTGACATTAGAATTGTGATACTGATATAGAGGATCTGTAGCCCGCCACTATATAGTTACACCATACTAGAGTGTACTTGGAAACATCCTATGATCGAAAAACAATCTGAATAAATGCAAAAAATGGCAATAAAACGACTGTTTTCATACTATTAAATGTTGAACAAAAATTAGAAAAATGGACAAAACATAATTATTTAGTAGGACCAACGAAATAAGTACCTGTTCTGGGGCTCTATGACGAACCTATGAGAATGGGCGTTCCTGGTGACCATGTCGGCGAATCCATTTCCAGTTCTATGGTGAGAAGAAATATCAAGAGGTGAATAAACCCAGAGGAAGTTGAAGTAATTTTTCCAGCAAGACTCTTTGGTTTCTTCATCTTCTTCTTCCTCTGCTAAATCACTGTTGCTTCTTCCTCTGCTGCTGCGGCTCCGCATCTTGGTATGCTTATTTCTTCCTCCAGCAAGCAGGTTGTAATAAGGATAGCATGAAATGTATGGGGTGGGAATATATCCTTTACTTTTTCTTGGTGTAATTGATTGCGTTTTTTGTGTACATGGTAAGAAAACAAGAACAGTGGATATTAGTGGTCAGAGAATCGTTATCAAGTAGTATGCGAAATCTAGTTAATTGCCATTTACAGTAATTATTGCGAAGAATCAGGCCATCGGACATTCAGACTACTACTACTAGAAGTATGTCAACTTATTAGATTCTAATTGTCCATTAAAGTTTTTTTTCTTTGATGGGATCCGTTAGAGTTAAAATCATAGCAATTGAGTGTAACGGACCTGGTTCAATGGTAATCCACCATCTCTATAACTGAGAGGTCTAGGGTTCAAAATACACCCACAATTATTGTCAGTTTTACCCAGCGTAGAGGGGCCGATGGTTGTTTCCCAGAGGCCGTGTTGATGGCTCTCATTGTGGTCTCCCATGCTGCAAGTGGTAACTCATGATGGTGCGATCGGTGGTTTCGGTTTCGGTGGTTCGTTGGTGCAAGCAGCTGAGTCAATCAGGAGGGCATCTCAGAGCTACGAGCATAGATGGAGCGTGTATAACTTCACTGTGCTTACATACATGGATCTAATGATGGTGTATCCTATTTAGTTCTACGTTAGGACGTGTATATGTAATAGGTGTAACCTAGTGAATTCAAAAAAAAATTATAGCAATTGAAAAAATTTAGTAATTAAATTTAAGTGCATTTTAATTTAATTTCATATATGATTAGATCAGTTATCTTAATTGCAATTGGATGATACCTGGATCTACAAATTAATTAATGAATAATACTAGTAAAACACATTTAGGCTTCGTTTGGCGATTAACTATTACCTGTTAGCGGAATCCGTTGTTTGACTAGCTGTTTATATTTAAGGGTTTAGTAAATAACAATGAGCTGATAACTGTTTGATTATGTTAAATGACTGAAATAGGCTTAAGTATAATTTATGTAATTGTTTTGAAAAATCGAAAAATATATTTATTACTAATATATTTATCTATTTTTATCTTATTTGAAATATAATGACCAGATTAAATTGGGTGACCGTCACTATATAGTGACCAGATTAAATTGCAAATAGGATATAAGTTAAAAAAACACGGAGGGACCAATTTGCAATTTCAAAAAATGAAATGAAAATAACTTGGAGCCTAGATGATAAAGTGGCAAAATAGTGTATATTGACTTTTACGGGCAACAATGACAGAGTATTGTGAGGTAAAGAACGTTTATGAAGAATATTATAAAACTTGTCAAAAATTTTAAAGACCAAAAAAACACTCGCTTGAATTTTTTAACGTAAGGGAATGCCTCCTGTAAGGTCCTCTTACGGTAAGCGCAGATCACATTCTACAATATTGGTGTGGACTATACACAATTATTTCAATTATTTGGGTCATAAAACATAAAAGACCAAGAAATAAATTGAAAAGATATTGTCCAAAATTTAAAAGATCAAAGCAAACAAAAACATCAGGCTTAAAACATAAAAGATCAAACCAAATAAAAAAATTAAACCAAAAAACATCAAACTCAATTATAAAAACATCAGGGTCAAACAAAATTAATTCAAATAATTAAAATAATTGTTTAGTAACTCCAATGTTTTAGAATATGGTCTACTTTGGGGATGTCCTTACCGTAAATTACCCTTATTTGAGACTTTCTCTAAGGTAACTAATTAATTAAATTGACCAATATCTTTTCTTTTTATTTAAATTATTATTTCGGTATGGTATAATAATACAATGGTATTGAAAATTCAATACCAATATCATAGCAATAATTTTGGTAGTATATAATTGGTATGCTATTTTTGGTATAATATATTGGACCTTGGATGGATGTAGAAATATACTAGGATTACAAAGATTTTATTGTAAATTTCAATTTAGAATATAATTATTACTATAGTGTATGGGTGACAGTTGATAGATGTAGAAATAAAATGTGATAAAATGGAAGTTTTGGAATATAATTAATGAATATATGGGTGATAGTTGATGGATAGATATATACCACATGATTAAATGGACTGTATGAAACTATATAAATCTCAATTCTGTGTGTACTTCATCATTCATACATTAAGTAAATTTACAATGGTTTCTCAAGGTAAAGTAATATGTGTCTTTGTTGTCCTTTTGCTCTTACAAAATAACTTGAGTTCAAGTGTTGATGCTCGAGCAATTGTATCCAACCAACAAAATGTACCAGTTTTATTTTCGGATGATCCTCAAGGGGCATGTCTCCCACGTTGTCTTCCAGGGTGCCTTTGTCCTCTTGAAGCACATGTACACCGAGAAACTATAACGGTATCATCTTCTGATGGATTGGAACCGTGAAAATTATGTAATCCTCACCAAGACATGATTAATCAGTATGGTTGTGTGTTGTAGTTTAGCAACATGCTTCGGTTATTTGTTTTCCTAGCTTAAGTAGATTTGTCATACATTTCTATTATCAATGATATACAGTGTAAGAGTTGACCAACGCAACTCATTGTTTTTTTTCCAGTATTAATTGTTTTAAATGTAATTTTAGTCCATTATTTTTTTAGTATATTACTTATGAGTCATACATATTTTAGAAAATTTTCTAATAAAACTAATACCTATTTATAAATTGACTCACCGGTATGATTATTCCAAACCCGCCACCCACATCCAACTAACTCCAACCAAGTATATTAAAAATATAGTTAACTATAAATAGATGACAGATGATTGATGGAAAAATAAAATATGATTAAATGGTATCTGGGTAGATTTTAGTTTAGAATATAACGAATTAGTAAGAGGCTGAATTTTGGATGCTTATAGAAATAAAATGAAATAAAATGATTTCTTTTGAAATTTTATTTTGGAATATAATTATTATTCATACACAAATATAATTATTAATATATTGGTGGCAACCTGGCAGGTGATGGATGGAGAATTAAAATTGACTAAATGGAATTTTGTCAATTTCAATTTGGAGTGCAATTATTATTATATGGGTGGTGGTTTATGGATGGATAAATAACAATTGATTAAATGGACTGGCTAATATTACATAAATCTTAATTCATCATTCGTGGATTAAGTAAATTCAAAATGTTTTCTCAAAGCAGATTAATGTATGTATTTACACTCATTTTGCTCTTACATAACAACTTGAGTTCAAGTATGTATGCTCGACCAATTGTACCTAACCAAGAAAATGTACCAATTTTGTTTTATGATGATCCTCCAAGAGCATGTCTCCCATCCTGTTTTCTATTGTACCTTTATCCTCCAGCAAAACATGCTTACCGAGAAATTACTACACTATCATCTTCTAATGATGTGGAGCTGTGAAAAGTATGTAATCGTGAGCAAACGAGTCGAGTCGAGACGAGTAATATGAATAACAAGTCGATTCGAGCAAGTCTCTGCTCACAATCGACTCGCTCGATACCCTAGGATGCCCGAGAGCACACATAGCGGTCAAATTTATCAACAACTTGATGCCCTTCAAACCCATGAATACACTTACAATTGGAACTTTATCCTAGCTTTAAAATATTTTAGCGAAAATTCAGGAAGAAAAGGTTTGAAAAATGTAACCCTCCAACAATTAGTAGACCATATACCGGGGGTACGTAGAGGATGGTACCCCCAAGGTCCTTTTTGTAAGAAAATTAAATTGTAATGACCAGACATTAATTATAATATTACTATTTTTAAAAATCACCGTTATTGTCCATTTCGTAGGGTAAACCGTCGGTAAACTGCACATTCACCACGAACTAAACATTGTGAAACTACATCCCAATTGTATTTTGATGCTGCACATCATTTCCATTTTTTTTCCGGAAACTGCTCTACATTTGAAAGTAATGTTCATGTAATTTGGTGCCAAATTGTATTCATACTGCACATCGTTATTGATTTTGTAAGTTACTGATTCGATAATTCATGGTATTGTAGGTTGATGGACTTTTAATACTATTATTACGGATGGTGATGATGATTTTGGGGTGTCGAGGTAAGATTTTGGAATAATTTTGTTATTGTGATGCTGGTGATTTAAATGTGCATTCTGGTGGTGGAATACAATATTGTGCATTTTTTTTTTTTTGATATGAAGATTTATCCGGGTATAGTGTTTATAGTTTATTGGTGTGGAACTCCGAATGTGCATTATATATCAACGAGTGTCCAACCCATAGACAATGAGCGTGCATATTATTGAAAGTGTATGTTAGGTAAAGGGCGTGTGCAACCTATATACTATGGATGTGCAGTTAAAATATATTGGAGGTGTATATTAGGCAAAGGGTGTGTGCAACCTATAGACAGTGAGTGTGCATTTATAATATATATTGGAGATGTATTTTAGGTAAAGGGTGTGTGCAACTCATAGACAGTGAATGTGCATCCTATAGACTATGGATGTGCATTTATAATATATTGGAGGTGTATTTTAGGTGAAGGCGTGTGCAACTCATAGACAGTGAATGTACATCCTATAAACTATGGATGTGCATTTATAATATATTGGAGGTGTATTTTAGGTAAAGGGCGCGTGCAACCCATAGACAGTGAAGGTGCATTTTGATTGTGCATTTATGTGTTGATATAAGTGTATGGTGGAATATGATATTGTGCATTTTGGATAACATGATAAGTAATGGTAAAATTTTATTTGACTATTGTGATGGTAATTGTGCATTCATGTGTTGGTGTATGTGCATGGTGGATTACAGTATTGTGCAACCGGATAATATGATACTCTGTGGAATGGTGTTAAATTATTATTTGATATAAGCTATATATGTTGTTGGGATATATTAGATGTAATTTGGTTTGTGCAATTTGTACCAGGTTAGCGTTCTTTATTAATTTTGATTATTGGTTATTTTGTAGGAATCAAAAATTAAAGTTGAAGATGAAGAAGGTGACGGGAGAAGAAGATGGGAGACTAAACTGGATAATTTCTCCTAGTAGGATGGAAGTTGGTGAAGGATAAAAAAAAAAAAAGTTCAGTGGTTAAAGTGAATGACTATGAAAAAAGAGGACAGACAAAAATGAATTTCCTAGTTATAAGTTAAAACATGAACATAAAGGTTATAAGTAAAAACATGAACATCAAATATAAAAATTACAAATTAAAACATTAACATTTTAAAACATGAACTTTTATGCTACAAAAAGTAATAATTTAAATTTAGAACATTGAATCTGAAGATGAAATAATGTGTTTCCCTTTGGCGGGACCCACTATGAAAACATAATGCACGCGTTTATTATGTCTACAGCGCGTGAATGTAATTTAATTACAAATTGCAAAATAAGGACCAACTTATTTTTATGAGGCAGATCCTTGGTTTATATTCTATCATAATATATCCTGTCTATTCTAAGACTTTCCCTATTTGAAAAAATTATGTTTGGATTAAAATGCTTGAAATTTTCACAATAGCATATGTTTAGTTCAGACCATTTTACCACTATATGTGACACTGTAAGCAAATTCATGTAATAAAATAAATAAAATTGAAAACACATCCAACACATATAATAAATTAATCTAGTGGTCATAGCACAAGATTTCTGCCTTGGTGGAATAGTTTCATACGCAGAAGAGTACTACGTTTGGATTTTGATTATTTTGTGGAAAAGGAAATTTGGGATGAATAAGGACACATGGGAAATTTTATAATTAATTATTTTGTAAACATTGTTCTTCCTAGCGGTTCAGAAACTAGAGGTTTCATCAAAATAGCTAGGCAGAAAACGTTGTTCATCAAACACTAAAAAGAGTTGATTGACCAGTCAATTGTCCATATATAGCCAAAAAAACTAAATGCTCTTCAAACTTCTCGTCACAAAACGAGTCCTTAATATTCAAGTTAAAAAATCCAACAATAAGTTTAATAAATAAAGTGTAACACTAAGGCCCTGTTTACTAGAGCTTATTTCTTGATGTACTGGACTGAACTGAACTGAACTGAACTGAAGTAAAAATAATGTATTGAAAAATGGAATCTGCATGACTGAATTAACCCGAATTTCATCAAATTACATTTTCACTAAACTGAACTGAACTGAACTGAACTGATCTACAGATAAGCTCTGGTAAACAGGGCCTAATATTTAAATTTATTTTAGTACATTTATATATTTTTTAATTTTATTTCAAATCAGTTAAATATATTTAAATTTATTTCAGTTCAATTCGGTTCAGTGTAGTAAAAAATAAGCTCTAGTAAACAGGGTTTAAGGAAAATTTAATTGGTCACGTAAAACAACCGTCTCTCACCATTTCACCATCTCTCATAGATATTATTGGGATTGCTAGGGTGTCGGGCAGGTGGAGCGCTGTGTGCGACCATTATCGCCTTTTTTATCATACATGGACCGTTAGGCGCAATCAAATCCTGGCAGCTACAGTTGTGAGCACCAGGATATAGCCAACAGGTAGTTGACACCCTCATACAGCTTGATTAACCTCCTCATCAACCCGTGGTGTCGGGATGAATGGATGATGGGGTTTTGCGGGTGAGGGATATTGCCTTTATAGGGACTGTTAGGCACAAATTTCAAGTTGAGCAAAGTAGTAAACAGGGTGGGAATTCAAAATTTTGGTGAGTTGTCCTAGAAATACAAAACCAAATTCCAGATTACATCATGCAGTGAGAAGACAGAGAAGTAGAGGAGTGATGAACCCTGATATAAGGCATCCATATGCTTTCTAGGTTGATTACACCTCTAAGCAATGGTGAAGCTTCAGAGACAGTGATGCTACCAGAGAAAAGAGACCTAGAGCTATGTTTTGCAAGAAAATCAGCTATTGGGTTACTCTCTCTGAAAACACAACTAATCTTTTCAACATAACAGTGGAGTTCATAATATAGAGTCAGAAAAGGCCAGTGAACAGAGAGAGGTTTTTTTTTACCATTTCATTGCTAAAAGACTATCAGTTTCAATTGTAAAGGGAGATCTAGAGACTAATCCTAGTTGGAGACCTAACTAAATTGCCAGGAAACTGCATGCAAAGGAGAAAAAACATTAGTGTGTTTCATTTGCATAGATAAAATCCTTCCTCTAGTGTCTCTAATTACTACTCTCAAGTCAAGTGATGCTATGATATAGTTTTGGAAATATGGAATTCCAACCATTTTAGGTATCGACCTTGAGGTTGAGATCGTTGAGAGTGAGGTTTAGATCATCGGCAACAAGCTTGCGGCGTTGGCGGTGAGATTTTGGTCACTGGTGATAAGGTTCTGGTTGATCACCACCTTCAACACCACTCCCCACTAGTACCTATCAACTCCATTTTGACAATCGTGAACCATTGATGACACTAGTTTTCATGTATTAACGGTGTTAACTATCATTTCCATTTTGTCTAAATTGATCCACACATGAATGAAAAGAACAAAAGTGAACTTGATTCATCTGCATGATTTGAACCAAACAAAAAGATGAATTGTGCTTATGTTAATGTGCTTATGCTTGAGATGCAAACTTTCCAAGAAAGGAAAATAAAAGGCTTGGAAGATAAGGAATTATGAATGTATGGATTGTAAGGATTGTGGACCACATCAATCGGTAAGGTATGTCGATCATTTAGTCTTCTTCTTCGGCCCTGTTTGCTAGAGCTTATTTCCACCACGTACTGAACTGAACTGAACTGAATTGAACTGAACTGAACTGAACTGAACTGAACTGAAGTAAAAATGATGTATTGAAAAATGGAATCAGCATAACTGAATTAACCTGAATTTTATCAATTACATTTTCACTGAACTGAACTGAACTGAACTGAATTGAACTGAACTGAATTGAACTGAATTGAACTGAACTGAACTGAACTGATCTACAGATAAGCTCTGGTAAACAGGGCCTTCTACTTGTAATTATCAGTGTACCAACTCAGATCGTCTTATGTCTACTTAGAGAAAGTCTAACAAGTATAATATATGGTGCTCTAAAATAGAGTACTGGAGGAGAGAAAAGATTTGGATAGGTATATAGGTAAAATGAGTATGATGCTATAAAATTTAATGCTACCTATTTATATTCCTTATTTAGTTCAAAACATTCATTCCTTATTATTACTATTTACTAAGAGCAAATCCAACAAGATCTTTATAATAGAGATTTTCTTAATTTTTAGAGTCTTTTGTCTCCAACATATTTGCAATCTCATTCTCTATTATCGAAAAACTAGAAGAGTATGGTCCGAGACTATCCAAAGGATCACAAATAAATCAATTTGCTGCTCATACCCGGTATCCTGCAATATACAAACAAGTACGGGGACATGACCTGGACTTACCTGTCCATCAATCTCAATCCGGGTTCACCTAGATGCATGATTTTGGGCTTTGGATTGAATGGAGGTCTTTCTCGATTGGGATTTACGATTTGGGCTAAAGATAGAGTGTGTGGCAGAGAAGAGTTCTCCGCCATGGCGGCGGTTGCCATGGGTCGAGATCCCTTAGCAATCATTGCAATCAACCTCTATTACTCATTGGTGATTTCAATGACATGAGAGAAAATTTTGAGTACTTAGGTTAATCAGCACCTGACCTAGTTTCAATGTTGGAGTTTAATGAATTTATAAGTGACAACCACTTATCTGAAGTTCCAACACCAGGATTCCACTTCACATGGACATGGGTAAGGAATAGGGGTCAAGTTTGGGAAAGATTAGATAGAGTTCTAGCTAACAATGAACTTCTTAACATATTCCCTAATATAAGCATAAGAGCTAAATCTAGGTGGCCTTCTGACCATTCTCCTCTTCTAGTCAGCATGGATAATCAGGCTTTTAACCTAGGCCCGAAATCCTTTAAGTTTCAAAATTGTTGGACATCACATCCCAGTTTTATGCAAACAGTCAACACCAGCTGGTCAGAACACACTAACAACAACTAGTTTGTTTTATTCACATTCAAGGGGCTAATCTGTGCTTCATCAAGCCTGGCCTTGATGATCACAAACCGGCCCTTTGTAATGTTATCCTCGATGTGGAAAATTTGTTCACTCGTCTGGGAAACTGGTCGAGCACTAACCTGGATCGGCTGAGTAGATATCGAATTGAAACAACTAGTTATAGTCTCAATGAGCTTGTATTTCCCAAGTTTTTTCATCCCACTTTGTTCGAGTTTTTCTTGATCTTCAAGTTTTTCATCCTAACAAGTAGGGATTTTTCTTGGACATGTACTTTCAAGCCTTTGAGCTGTTTATGGTTTGGGGAACCAAATAAATAACCTCCCACCATTGGTGGTTCTATTTTTTTTAAAAAAAAGTACGAGGACATGACTACCATCAAAATCAGCATATTAAGTATTCCCTTCCTCCCTCCTTGTGGGATACAGCGGCCGCGAACACCTCATGAACGGCACCGTGTCTTTAAATCACCTCATGAACGGCACCGTGCCTCAAAAACATAGTCTTTCATTATCTTCTAATGGTGCACCGTGTCAACCTTGTTATAGTATCGATGCTAATCAAACTTTCCACACTACCAAAACAATCCTTATTCACTAGATCCACATACCTACATAAAAATGAATATCGAAGAATGAAGGCATGTATTTGTTGCTGCCTATGGTAGATACATCCCTGCTGATGCACCAATAGAGGCAGAAATGAAGTCTATACAGCTTGCTGTAAACTATGCCAGTGGTTCTGAGTCAATCATAATTGAGTCTGACTGTTTAAATGTAATTTCATCTATTCTTAATCCAGTCACTGCTCATTGGAAGTTGTTTCACTTAGCAGATGCAATTCACCAACTCATTTCTCAATTTACATTGTCACATGTTTATAGAGAAGGAAATATGCCTGCTGATGACATTGCTAAACTGTGTTTGCATAATAAGCATGATGTATCTTTCACAATTGGGTCTCTACCTGATAGGATCCAAGGTCTAATTAGACTTGATCAAATGGCCACACCTTCTCTGAGAATATCCAGAATGGATGCTACTAATGTCTGATTTTTGTTTCAGGAAAATTAGGAGGTGATTCATATCACCTCCTATAACAGAACCTCTAAGGAACACACCAATGATCAATGATGAATGTCTTTCTACATCTGTTTGCATGAAGGAGGGAGCTTTTTGCCTAAAGTTGGCTGCTAATGTAAATAGTACATCACCTTTTAACTTGATCTCTTGACTAAGTTGAGTTTCATTTAATGATTCTCTAATTTGTTCGGTGATTATAGGTTATTAGGCTGATTTTAGACTAAATAGTTAGCCTATTATTTCATTCTTTTGGAAGCAAATGTCTTGCTTCATGAGCTTGATGCTCTCATCCTGTAATTAACTATACTAGCTTATGCCTTCTTTTATTCTGTACCTGTCTTTTAACAGGTTTGAGGAGCCTAATATATTCCTCCCATCCCTTAGGGTGGTTTACGTAAAAAAAGAAAAGAAATTACCATAATTATTTTTCATGAATTGTAATTATGGTAATCACAATCATAAATAAAATAGAATAATATAATATTTAATTAGATTGCATGATAATTATAGTAAATTTATGGGAAAATTCTCATTTGAGACCAGTCTCTACATAGACCAGGGACTATAGAATATTTTCAAATATTAAGGATTTAACTAAAAAACACGCTTAAATTGAGGGACTTATTTGCAAAAAGGTTTGTTTCTTCCTCATCTTCTTTTCCCTGCCTTTGTCTGCATTTTCCATATGAAACCATATGGAACTCCGGCGAATTGCGGCGGCTTTAATCTTCAGAAACCTATCGATCCTCTACTACCTCCCACCGGACGATGAGCAGAGTTTCTTTGGGGCAATACGTCAAACAATAACGCATCCTTCTTCATCTCCTCCATTAATCCACCATTTTGCGTCCGGTTTGGTGCTTCAAGTTCAGATTCTAAGGCTCCCATGGGACGTGTTTTCACCTTTATTTATGAGGATGAACCTGCGATCGAGCTGCAAAATTACCCTCTGAAAGTATACATTGAATGTGGGAGCGTCAAGGATGCCGAGAAGATGTTCGATGAAATGCGTGAGAGAAGCTCTGCATCATATTTCATTAAAAGATCAAAACTTCGTACTAAAAGGTCAAACACATTAACTAAAACATCAAGACATCACACTAAAAACTCAAGCACATTAACTATATGATCAAGACATCACACTAAAAGCTCAAGCACATTTAGTAAAAGATCATAATATCACACTAAAAGTTCAAGTTCAATGAGTTATGAATGCTCAAGTAAATTGAGTAAGAGATCAAGACAAAACAGTCTAATCTTTTTTATTTTTCTTTGATCTTTTTCAATTTGATCTTTTTCATTTTTTCTTTGATCTTTTGTATTTTATCTTTGATTTTTTTCTGTTTGATCTTTCTGATTTTTCTTTGATACTTTTTGTTTGATCGATTTGATTTTTTCTTTGATCCTTTTCAGTTATACCTTCAGATTTTTTAGTTATCACATCTTTTGTAGTAATAATAGATCATCTATATTTATTACTTGATCTTTTTCTGTTTGATTTTTTAATCTTTTCTTTGATTGTTTTCCTTTATGACTTGAGCCTTTTATGAATTATATTGATTATCTCTTCATATTTACTTGATGATTTGTGCAAAAACGGTAAACTCAACCGGGAAAATTACACCAGCAAGCAACATGAAAGTGATGAAACCAAGTCAATAAACTGATTATGACAAACTGATTATGAGTAACTTGTGCAGACCATGAAAACAAACAAATCCATCCAACAAACTTGTGCTGTAGAAGAAGCTCAAGATGCAGTAGAATAAGCTCAGGATGAAGTGGAATAAGCTCAAGTGTAATTGGGCGGAGCATAGACTCTGTGTGAATTTGTTCTTGAATTTGCAGAGCAGGTCCCTGAGCTCTGTTTAATTATGAAATGGCACCGAGTTTGTTATAATTACATCTTGACCCCCGTTTTTATGTTGCTAGTTTTGTAGGATGCCTTTTGCCCTTGGTCTCCACAAAGACAGGTCTCACCGGAGATTTTCTCAAATTTATGTTATATGATCCTAAGTGGCAGCTTATGATTGGCCATCCGAATATCTCCAAAATCAGGTGGCTCCGGATGAATAGTTTTCTCAATAAAATATAAAACTTTCTTATTGTGATTGTTTGTGTAGACCAAAACTTGTTGGTGATTCATTGCGTCATTTTCATACATAGCAAACGCATCGGCTTACCATACCATAATTCTTCATATCACACACAAAAACAAAATGAAGAAAATACTTCCAAATCAGGGTAAGCTAAAAAATTGATGAACATGGGGAGATGGACTGCTGCTCGAGCCACTCCTACACATATGATCTTCCCGACTTCTACTGTATGAGCTCATTCTTCCCTAAATTGATGAATGATGCAGTTAAAAAAAGTTAGATATTGTGATGAATATGGTGGCTGTTTTTTTGGGACAAAAAAATCAAGAGTTGATATTTTGAGTGTGGAAAACACGCGTTAGAGCAAGAAAAAAGAGATAAAAAGTGATTCAAAAACTCTAAAAACAAAGGATAAAATAACTCACTGTTTTTTACTGGTTCACAATATTAGAGGCCTATTTGCATGGCTCATCCAATATATTTCAGACGAACGAAACTAAAATGAACCACTTCAAAAGTTAGCGATAACATGGATTTAGTAAAAAACATTAAAACATTCGGTAGTCTCATCCTTCTGTTTATGAGTTTCTACACTGTATAGTATAGGAAGAAATTTATCACACAAGCAATCGAATTAAACAGTCGATGCCAATTACATTGTAATTAACAAAACGCAAAAAACACAAAAATCATTAATATAAATTGAATCACTAATTATCCTTTCCTTTAAAGCAGTGTACAAAGTTATATATAAAAAGTAGAATATAATCAAAACTATTCTCAATCAAAGAATATTAATGTAAGTTAAACCCTAATATTTATATTTGAAATACAAAGGTAATGATATGAACATTTACGGATATCAAGGCCAAGAGTTTCATAGTAATACTATAAATTCTTATATAGTTATAAGTTGACGATCTTGTTGTTCAAGATCGAAATTTCATGTTGTGATATATTTCTAATCCATCTAAAGTTCTTGAATCATGATTATAACATAGACATGATAACTAAAAATTATCATAAATTTTAAATCATATGAAAGAAGAAAAAGGGGACATACCGGGTTCAGAGTCCTCAGATTATTATAACATAGACATGATAAATAAAAATTATCATAAATTTTAAATCATATGAAAGAATAAAAATGGAACATACCGGGTTCAGTATCATAAATTTTAAATCATATGAAAGAAGAAAAAAGGGACATACCGGGAGGGAACCCGAAGGTTTTGGGGATTTCAATAGTTTTGAAGCTGCTCGTTCGTGCTCTCTTCTCTCTCTTACATCATCCACCGATGTTTGCCGTAGGCTAGGGTTTAGGCCCATGATTGCCGCCCCTATGGCGGAGAATGCCGCTCCGCCACACACCCGGACCTTTGCTCAGATCGTTACTCCAACAATCACTGCTCCGATCAATCCCCAAAACCCTACCCAATCCACTGTCGGACCTCTCTTCAATCCAAAACCCCAAATTACCCACCTCGGCGAACCAGGGCTAAAATTTTCCGACGAGGAGTGTGAACAACTCGAAGCGCCCCTCAAGTTAACACTGGTGGGCAAATTCTCCCGTGGGAGACCAACAATGCAAAGATTACGCAAGGATTTCCAGACGGCTGGTTTTACCGGCGGGGCTGATATCAATCTTCTGGATCGGCGACAGGTTCTGATCTCTTTCTTCAATCAAGAGGACTACGTCCGATGCTGGCTCCACAAGGTATGGAACTTTGGGGAGTACTCACTCAGAATCACGAAATGGACCCCACTCTTCGATCCAGGGGCAGATTCGCCGATCGTCCCCATCTGGATAGCTTGCTATGGAATCCCGCATCAACTCATCGCCTTCGATCCCATGATGAATATAGGGAACCTGATAGGGAGTCCGATCAAAGTGGACAAGGCCACGCTCCACCGTACCCGGCCTCACGTCGGTAAAGTTTGCGTGGAGATGGACATCACCAAGCCTGGGCCTAGTCGCGTATGGCTGGTGTATAGAGGCATAGGATTCTGGCAGGCTGTTGAATACGAAAATATACCTGATTACTGTGGTAAATGCTCAAAGCTGGGACATATGGCTTCGATATGTAAATCAGGTACCTTCCAAAGGCAATCAGAGCCTTGGAGACCAAACCAGAACACTGCTCCAGCTCCTAGAGTGGAGGCTCCTCCGGTTCCTAGAGTTGAGGTTCCGGTGCCAGCGAAAATAATGCCACAGAATCAAGATGTTCAAGCTTTTCAGCCATACAATAAGGGTAAGGGAAAGGTAAATCAAGCTCACAAATGGGTTGAGAAAGATCCTGTTATTATTGCTAAAAATGCCTTTGCAGCTTTGTCCTTTGAATCTGATATACCTGACTATCATGAATCAGTACCTGATGCTTTGCTTGTTTCTGATAATATCACACAAGTTGTTAGTTTAGATAAATCAGAAACCTCAAGGAACCCGATAAATGATAAAAATGCTCATCAAGTATCTGATTCTGCTATGCCTAATGCATTGTTAGATTCTGATAATAACACACATATTGTTATCACAGATAAACCAGAGTCCTCAAACCCTAATGAAAAGTCTAAATATGATATCTTTATGCCAATTGATAGTACAATGGATAATGTTGTTGATAGGTCCTAGATATACTCTTATTTTGTAGCATTTGAGAGCTGTTTTAGATAGTATTTTGTACTTTTATATTAGACTTTTGGACCGAATCATTCATGATGGTTTGAAATTGAAGACGTGCATTTCGACCTTGAATTGCACTTGCGATAGATTTGGATGATTTGAAGACCTTCTATGACCGTCCTGAAGGAAGCAGATACATTGAAGAACCGGTCGTAGAAGTGGCGTGAAGGCACACTCTCGCGGACCGCGAAACCTAGGTACCGAACCGCGAGGGTGTGTGTTGCTGTTTTGAAGATGCCGAGTTTCGCGCGGTCCGCGAAACTTTGGTCGCGAGCCGCGAGGACCAGACGCGCGGTCCGCGAAACTCCGGTCGCGAGCCGCGAGGACCAGCACGAGGACCAGAGTGAAGCCAAGACGCGCGATCCGCGAAACGTCGGCCGCGGTTCGCGAGGACCAGACGCGCGGTCCGCGAAACCTCGGCCGCGGACCGCGGAAACCGAAGACGCGCGGGCCGCGAATCCTCGGCCGCGAGCCGCGAGAACCAGGCTCGCGGTCCGCGAAGGATTTCTCGCGACCCGCGAAAATCTTCTGCAACTTGCATTTTGTTTGCTTTAATTTTAATTATTTTTGGACTATAAAAGAACTTATCCTCAATTGTTAGAGGATCGTTTTTACAGAGCTTGAGACTCTTTTCTTCATTTTCTCTTCATTTTGATCTTTGAATTCACCATGATTTCTTGTATGGATTATCTTTGTGATTATGCAATTATGGTTGTAGGCTAAAACCCACCTTGGATATATGTGATTGGACTTCTTGTTATGGATTGAGAACATTATTTGTGAAGTTTAGGAATGGTGATTTGCTATTGAATGATCATAATTTATATGTGTATTTGATGCTTGAAATGATTAGGAATGATTTCCTAGTGATAGATATGTGTTGGATATGTGTTAGATATTGCTTTTCCATGGTTAGAATGTTATCATTCTTTCTATGTAAGAGTAGTAAATTAGGAATCGAATGCATCTTGTTATCAATTGTATTTGTTCTTAAGATCATTCATTAGCATTGTATCTATGTCAAGTTTGTTATCAAATTGCATGGGTAAGTTTGAGAAACATCTAATTTGAAATGATATTGATCAATTGAACTAGTTGTTATCATCTAGTAAAGTTGTCAATTGAAGTTGTGAAGATGCTTTCATCTTTCATAGCTATGGTTAAAGATAGTTTCTCAATACAAACAATCACCATTCTCAAAGCAACATGATAAAGTTTGAGGAAAATCTCATAATAAGAAGTCACCAATCTCATATGTACGAGTCTAGTATTCTCATTAGTTAATCCTTTAGTTAAAACCTTAAATGCTAAACTAGTTGTAATCCTAGAATTCTAGTTGCTTTACTTAGTAGTGTTTCTTACAAAAACTCAACTCAAAACCCCCCCTTGTTTACATTGCTTTTACATATGTATATATATATATACATACTACAAGATATACATAGAAATAACCTTTTCCATGTGGAACGAACCTTACTTGCCACTATATGCTTAATTGTGTGTAGAGGTAGTAAGTGAACATAAATTGTATATTTGAGAGGTACGGCAACGACCTCCCAAATTTTGGCGCCGCTGCCGGGGAATAGGCGTATTTCTATGTGTTTATTGTAGTTGTACTAACACCCTATCTTTCTTTTTCATCTTATTTTTAGTTTGGAACCCTATTGCTCTAGCTCTTGGTGCATGGTTCATACAAGAACCTCGAACCAAGACCCTTTGCAATACGATTCCGAATTAGTTAGGAGTCTTCGTCAACTCAAGCGACAAGTGCAAGAGACACTAGCCGCCAATCCATTTTCCCTTGATAGTGAAGTACCACCTTCCACCATGGCGGAGGAGGACCAAGAAGAGGGGATCGGGCAAAACCACCCCCGAAACCAATTCTACAACCCTTTCCAAAACCCTAACACTTCTCCTACCAACATTTTTATGAGAGAGTACATGTCCCCCAACTATGAGCAACAACAATCGAGCATTGTTTACCCAGACTCTCAATATGAAATCAAGACGGGAGTGATAAATTTGCTTCCAAATTTCCATGGTAGAGAAGTGGATGACCCCAATGACTTCCTTGAGGCTTTTCACCGAGTTTGTAGTAGTTTGAAACCTTCCGAGATGAGTGTGGATGAGTTTAAGTTGAAAACATTCACCTTTACCTTGAAAGACAAGGCCGCCAAATGGTTAAGCCGTTTGCCTTCATCATCAATCACTACATGGCCACAATTGAAGAAAAAGTTCCTTGACAAGTACTTTCCTCCCTCTAAATCCTCGGTCTTGATACAAGCCATTAGCAACATCACTCAAGACGATGATGAGACGTTGTATGAGTATTGGGAAAGATTCCAAACTCTCCTCTCAAGTTGCCCGTACCATAGCTTCACCGAAGCTCAATTGGTGTGTTTCTATTACAATGGTTTGAATGTAGAGAAACCGAGTTGATAAATCGGTCTTGTTACGGCTCCATTGCAAACCTTGGCTCTTCCGATGCCATGATGCTATTTGAGCAATTAGCCGAGGGATGCAAACCAAAGAGGGACCGGAGACTACGAGTAGGTAACTCCGGTGGGAACAATGATGGTACTCGTCAAGATATCAAGGAGCTTACGGCATTGATGAAAGGTTTCATGATGGGAAATAGCTCCGGAAGGAACACGGGGAACCAACCGAGGCAACAAGTGATGACGTGTGGGATTTGTGCTTCGAACCATCTCACCGAATCTTGTCCTCAAGCAAACGAGGATTATAACGAAGAAGTCAATGCCATGAGGGTCTATGGAGGAAACCAAGGTTTTAGGGGCTACCAAGGAGGACGAGGCTACCAAAGTGGTAGGGGTTTTCAAGGTGGACAAGGCCAAGGTGGTGATAGGGGTAACCAAAGGAAGTATGATCCTTTTGCTCAACACTACAACCCCGGAACTAGAGATCACCCCAAATTTCGGTGGAGAGATGAACCAACGGGGCAACAAGGCCAACAAGGTGGTTACCAAGGGGGTTACCAAGGTCAAAGTGGTCAATCTTTTGATAGGTCGAGGGGGCAAAATGACCAAGGCTACCAAGGAGACCAAAGCAACCAAAATCAAGGGTACCAAGGTTACCAAAACCAAGGGTACCAAGATTTTGGCTACCAAGGGTACCAAGATCATCAAAACCCTCAATATCACCCTCAACCCCAACAATACCAAAGAAACCAAGGACAAGGCCGTTTCAATAATCGTGCTCCTCAAAATGCTTACCCGAGGTTGGAAGATAAATCTCGTGATCAAGGTGAAAGCTCGGGCCAATTCCCACAAGACGCTCGATTCAAAAGCATTGAGGTGCAAATGAGTCAAATGGCCACTGTTTTGGGGAAATTGGAAGCACAAAACTCCGGGAAACTACCCGCACAACCGGAGTTAAATCCAAGGCCTCATGCGAGTGCCATGACCTTGAGGAGTGGTAAACAAGCGGTTGAACCCGAAGTGGTTGTGAAAAAGGCACCCAAGAGAGGCCTTGTGAAGAAGAGCTTGACCAACGACGAAGTTGAGGTAACCTTGGCCGATGAAGAAGTGATTCTTGAGGGGCTAACCAAAGAAAAAGGTGTTGCCGAGGTTGAGAAGGACAAGAAACTAATTGATGAGGAACATGTGGACTCAACCGCTCATGTTGAACCAATGTCACCTCCATTCTCACCTCTCCACAAGAAAACTAGGGTAGACACTCCCTTCGAAGTGGAAGCACCATTTCCCGAGGCTTTGAAGAATACTCGCAAAAAGGAGATGGACAAGGAAGCTTTCGAAGTTCTTCGAAAGTGTGAGGTAAACATTCCTTTGCTCGATGCTATTGATCAAGTTCCTAGATATTCTAAGTTCTTGAAAGAATTATGTGTGAACCATCGTCAACAAAGGTCTAAGCATGTTAAAAATGAAAGAGTCAATGAACATGTGTCGGCTTTGTTTCAAGACAAAATGCCTACTAAGTGTGGTGATCCCGGCATGTTTACAATTCCTTGCATTTTAGGAAACACTTATTTTCCTAGAGCCATGCTAGATTTAGGTGCATCCATAAATGTCATCCCATACACATTGTATGAATCATTAAATCTTGGCACTTTGCATAAAACGGGTGTAGTGATCCAACTTGCCGACCGCTCTAATGCATACCCTAAGGGTATTGTTGAAGATGTCTTGGTGAAAGTCGACAAGTTGGTGTTCCCGGCCGATTTTTACGTTCTTGACATGGAACATGATAAATTTGCTACCCCTGTCTTGTTAGGGCGTCCCTTTTTGAAAACATCAAGAACTATAATCGATGTGCATAGTGGTAGGCTTACCATGGAATTTGATGAGGATAAAATAGAGTTCAACATTTATGGTGCAATGAAATACGATGATGATGAAACTTCTTGCAATGCCATTGATGTGATTGAATCTTTTGTACAAAAAGTTTATGAAAATGATGTTGATGATCCATTGTTAAATGCTTTAGCTAATAGTTTACTCACAAGTAATGTTCATACATATGCTTTGAGTGCTAACTTGAAGGAAAGCATTTTTGAGCTAGATACCTATGAGGAACTTTCTCTTGATGCACCACTTTTAGACCTCGAGGTATTGAAAGGCTCGGGTAACCGACCATCTTTCAATAAACCTCCGGTGGTGGAATTGAAACCACTACCCGAGAATCTAAAATATGCATTCCTTGGTGATGGTGAGAAATTACCGGTGATCATCTCCAACAAGCTCACCAAGGAACAAGAGGAAAGGTTGATGAAAGTGCTACAAGATCATAAGGAGGCCATTGGATGGACTATTGCCGACATCAAAGGTATGAGTCAAAGTACTTGCATGCACCGTATTCTATTGGAGGATGATGCTAAACCCATCCGACAACCTCAAAGGCGATTGAACCCTCCTATGATGGAGGTAGTAAAAGCCGAGGTGTTTAAATTGTTGGATGCGGGAATGATCTATCCGATCTCCGATAGTAAATTAAAGAAGACCGGAGTGACCGTTGTGGAGAATAGCCATGGCGAGTTGATCCCCACTCGTATTCAAAATGGATGGCGTGTTTGCATTGATTACCGAAGGCTAAATGCGGTAACAAGGAAAGACCATTTCCCTTTGCCATTTATTGATCAAATGCTTAACCGACTCGCAGGCCACTCTTTCTATTGTTTTCTTGATGGCTATTCAGGGTACTTTCAGGTTGCCATTGCACCAGAAGATCAAGAGAAAACAACCTTCACATGTCCCTTTGGCACATTTGCATATCGACGCATGCCTTTTGGCCTTTGCAATGCACCGGCCACATTCCAAAGGTGTATGGTTAGCATATTTTTAGAATACCTTGAAAAGTTTGTAGAGGTTTTTATGGATGACTTTACCGTTCATGGAAACTCTTTTGACAATTGCTTAATCCATTTGTCATTAGTCCTAAAAACTTGCATTGATAAGAACCTTGTGCTTAATTCTGAAAAATGTCATTTTATGGTTGAAAAAGGCATTGTGTTAGGACATGAAGTATCATCTAAGGGTATTGAAGTAGACAAAGCAAAAATTGATACCATCCAATCTCTTCCTTACCCTACTTGTGTGCGTGATGTGAGATCTTTTCTAGGCCACGCGGGGTTCTACCGCCGTTTCATAAAAGATTTTTCAAAAATTTCTTCCCCTTTATGTAGATTGTTACAAAAGGATGTGGAATTTGTGGTAGATGAAGGTTGTAAGAGGGCATTTGATTGTTTGAAGTCTATGTTAGTGTCGGCCCCTATTATACAACCTCCAAATTGGTCCCTTCCATTTGAGATCATGTGTGATGCAAGTGACTACGTCGTTGGTGCGGTGTTAGGTCAAAGGGTGGGGAAAATTCCCCATGCCATCTATTATGCATCCATGACTCTCAATGATGCTCAAAGGAACTATACCACTACCGAGAAAGAATTGCTAGCGGTAGTCTTTTCCTTAGAAAAATTTAGGCCATATTTGCTTGGTACAAAGATTATTGTTTTCACTGACCATGCAGCTCTTCGTTACTTGATGACGAAGAAAGAAGCAAAGCCTAGATTGCTCCGATGGATTTTACTTTTGAGTGAATTCGATTTGGAGGTCAAGGACAAGAAAGGAGCTGAGAACCTAGTGGCCGACCATTTGAGCCGTTTGGTGCCCAATGAGGAGTTTGGGACCAAAGCATTGAAGGACCATCTTCACGAAGAGTTTCCCGACGAGCAATTGTTTGCTCTTAATGTCTCTCTTCCATGGTATGCCAATATTGTGAATTTTCTTGTCACAAGTAAGTGCCATTCTCATTTCACAAAAGCACAAAAGGATAAGCTAAAGCATGATGCTAGGTTTTATGTGTGGGATGATCCCTATGTGTGGAAACATTGTTCTGACCAAGTGATTAGGAGATGCATTCCCAATAATGAGACCAACTCAATCCTTGCTTTTTGTCATTCCTATGCATGTGGTGGTCATTTTGGTGCTAGGCGAACTGCTAGAAAAGTGCTTGATTGTGGTTTTTATTGGCCAAGTTTGAATAAGGATGCATACACATTTTGCAAATCTTGTGATAAATGCCAAAGAGTAGGAAACATCTCTTCTAGGAATGAAATTCCCCAACATTGCCCTTTATATTATGAACTCTTTGATGTTTGGGGAATCGATTTTATGGGACATTTCCCTACTTCCTTTGGTTTTAAATATATCTTGCTTGCGGTTGACTATGTTTCTAAGTGGGTTGAAGCAATCCCCACTCGTACTGATGATTCTAAAGTGGTTGCAGAGTTCATCAAATCTCACATCTTCTCTAGGTTCGGGGTACCCCGAGCTCTGATCAGTGATCGAGGCACTCACTTTTGCAATAGAACCATTGCCGCATTGTTGAAGAAATATGGGGTAAATCACAAAACTTCTACCGCCTATCACCCACAAACAAATGGACAAGCCGAAGTTTCCAATAGAGAAATCAAGTCCATCCTTGAGAAAACGGTTAGGCCGACTCACAAGAATTGGAGTACTCGGTTGGATGATGGATTGTGGGCATATAGGACGGCTTATAAGACTCCAATTGGTATGTCTCCATACCGATTAGTCTTTGGAAAGCCGTGTCATTTACCGGTGGAGTTAGCACACAAAGCTTATTGGGCGATCACAAGGTTCAATTTGAACTTGGACGAAGCCGGCAATGAAAGGAAGCTTCAATTGCAAGAGCTTGAGGAGATCCGGAATGAGTCCTATGAGAACGCTGCCATTTACAAGGAGAAGACGAAGGCATGGCATGACAAGATGATAATTAGGAAAACTTTTGAGGTAGGTCAAAAGGTTCTCCTATTTCAATCACGCCTTCGTTTGTTTCCAGGTAAACTGCGTTCTCGGTGGACTGGACCATTTGTAGTTGTGAAAGTTTTCCCTCATGGTGCGGTGGAGATCCAAAGCGACGAGGATGCCAAAATCATCAAGGTAAACGGCCAAAGGTTGAAATCGTATTACGAGGGTTTCAAATCGGAAATCCTAGAGGACATGTCTCTAGGCAACCCAACCTACGAGTGATCTTTGCCATGGAGGTACATCGTGCCGACGATGTTAAATAAACGAGTTTTGATCTTTAAAAACATTTCGTCGAACAATTTCAATATTAGGAACATTACTTTCTTTCTATTTATTTTCTATGTACATATCATTAAGCTTGTAATTCGAACATTACGCTAGTTTATATGTTATTTTTGTAGAACAAGGTGTGAAGTGGTGCAAAACAAAAATGCTGAAGAAGCCATTCCTCGCGGTCCGCGAATTGATCGTACGGACCGCAACCGAAGTTTTTCGCGCGCCGCGAAAGGGAGCTCGCGGGTCGCGACCGTGTCTCGCGGTCCACGAATGAGGTCTCGCGACCCGCGAGAAATGCTGGAATTTTGGGAATTCCCTGCCACAAAAACGCCAAGTTTCGCGGTCCGCGACTTGATCGCGCGGACCGCGACACTGTGCGCGCGGACCGCGAGGATCTTGCGCGTGCGGGGCACAATTTCACCGCGCGCGCCGCGACGAGGTTTTGCGCGCGAACCGCGTGTCCTCCTTCGCGGGACGCGCGGTCCGCAAAAGAGACCGCGCGACCCGCGAAATACATGGGATTTCCGGAGATCCCTGGAACGAAAATACACTTTTTCGCGGTCCGCGGCTTGATCGCGCGGACCGCGACACTATACTCGCGGTCCGCGGTTTCATCGCGCGGACCGCGAAGATTTGCCGAGCGCGGTCCGCAGTTTCATCGCGCGGACCGCGAAGATTTGCCGAGCGCGGTTCGCGGTTTCATCGCGCAGACCGCGATGGTTCTACGCGCGCGAACCGCGAGCTATTCGCGCGCGCCGCGAAGGCCAGGCTCGCGATCCGCGAAGGCCGCGTCGTGAACCGCGAAGAACCAGGGATTTTTCGGCAATCCCTGGAACGATTTGGACTATTTTCGCGGCCCGCGAGGTGTCGCGCGATCCGCCAAATTTTTGTTCGCGACCCGCGAAGGACGGGTCCTATTTCTCCCCTTCTTCCTTCTTTCTTTTTCTTCTTCTACTCCCCAAACCCCTCCCACCCGAAAACTATTCCTATTCCGGCCACCATCTAAAATCCTTCATCCCGGCGTGTTTTGAACCAATTTCTTCCACCCAAATCAATCCCCCAAGCTTTCCCAACAAAACCCACCAAAAATCCACATCAAAAACACCATCTTTTACCCACATTGCCCGAATTCCAACTGAAACTTCCCCATTCCGATTCGCCGGACTCCGGCGACTTTTTCCACAACCCCAATACATCAAAACCTTCCCTTCACCACCCTTATCCCTTTCGCCATCTCAATTTTCAAATTCCTAAACGAACTTAAATATCCCCAAATCTCAAGAACCCTAATTTTTGGGCATTTTTGATTTGGTGATATTTTGGTTCAATTGATGATCTCCTCAAGCTACATTGCTTCCAAAGGCTTCCATTGACGGTACCCTACTGAATTTATTTAAATTTTGGGTGATTTAGGGCTTGCCGCCAATAGGTTTCATTGAAATTTCAAAGGCTTGCCGCCTTTAGTTATATACTAAGCTTTTGAGTAGGGGCTTGCCGCCTTATAGCTAGTTTAGTTGTGCTGGACTGTTGTTGAGTAGATTTTGATAATGGCACCGAGGAAAAGGTCTCGCCGAGGGGAAGCTTCTAGTTCGCATGAGCCCGTGATCCTCGAATCCCTCCCGCCAACCTAGCCCTCCCCCTGCAGAAAACCTGCCTCCTATTGATCTTATGGGACTGCAAGGTTTGGATGGAGATGCCCAACAACGGTGGAGAAAGTTGATTGGGAATGGGAGACGAACAATCATGGAGACGAAGTTCCTCTCCTCTGAGCTACTTCAGGAGCTAGGTTTGCAGCAGCCTGTGCTATTTTTATTGGATCGCGTTGGCATGAGAGGATTCATTGATCGATCAGCACCGACCTACAGCCGCTATACACTTGAATTCCTATCCACTCTAGCCAAGCACTATGATGAGGAGCATGATATGCAGTACATCACATTCAGATTAAATGATGTGGACCACCGGATGACCTATGATGAGATCCAAGATGCTTTGGGTTCGAATATGCGGATGGATACAAGAATCCGAAAGATGCTGCCACGGACGGATTTGATCTAGCTTTCTTTTGGAATTGCTTGTCTGGATCTCCCAACATCACAGGAGCTACGAAGAACAACCACATCATACATCCAGCTGTTCGTATGGTGCACAAGCTCCTAGTCATGACAATCTTTTGCCAAGGAGAGTTGACGCACATCAATAGAGAGCAAGTCCAATGCCTTTGGACCATGTGTTGGGGGCCACAGCACCCGTGTTGGGTAGATCTCTTTGTGCAGAAGTGTTTGGAAACCTCCGAGAAGAGCAAAGGAAAGATACCGCAGGGGGGTATGATTTCTCTTCTGGCAGCTTATCTGAACATCCACCTACCTCCAGACATTCAGGCAATAGGCAAGACAGCCGAGATGTCTCACCAGTTATACTCCATTGCTTCTTTGGAGACCACTAATGTCTTGGCCATGCACAAATACCCTCCTCCTAGATTCGTCTGGCTAGTAGCCAAGAATCAGCACATGTATCTACCGAATCTGGAGGCTGTGCAGCTGACTGGGCGCACCCGCATGGAGGAGCTCAACTTACCCACTCAGATCACTGTCCCTACACCTACCATTGCCCTTGCCAGGCTAGAGGCACCTCCGGAGCATGGAGAGCAGTACGCTCCTCCACATCATGAACCTCAGTTTGTCACTCAGCAGCAGTTCCAGGAGTTTACGCAGAGGCATGACGCGTTTACTCAGAGATATGAGGACGACATGGAGGTGATGTTCGCCATGATGGCACCCATGCACCCACATGGACCAGGGGCTTTTGACTATGAGGGCCATCGCAGATCGCGAGCTCAGCGCCGTCGCGACTGTTCCGGCCCCTCGCAGTGAGTATATCCTACACCCTTTCCTTTCACTATGATTTTCATTGATATATTTAAACATTGAGGGCAATGTTTAGGCTAAGTGTGGGGGAGAGGTGTAGGACTGTGATTCTGCTTTTGTTGCTGTTTTTGTTGCTGTTTTTAATACTGTATTTCTTTTAAAAAAAACATTTTCTTTTCTTTTGTATAGATATGTAAAGCTCTCAAATGTTATGTGCTTAATTATTCAGAGTATGCACTTGGATCTTAATCGTTCTTTCTCGAGGACGAGAAAGGTTCAAGTGTGGGGGATTTTGATAGGTCCTAGATATACTCTTATTTTGTAGCATTTGAGAGCTGTTTTAGATAGTATTTTGTACTTTTATATTAGAATTTTGGACCGAATCATTCATGATGGTTTGAAATTGAAGACGTGCATTTCGACCTTGAATTGCACTTGCGATAGATTTGGATGATTTGAAGACCTTCTATGACCGTCCTGAAGGAAGCAAATACATTGAAGAACCGGTCGTAGAAGTGACGTGAAGGCACACTCTCGCGGACCGCGAAACCTAGGTCGCGAACCGCGAGGGTGTGTGTTACTGTTTTGAAGATGCCGAGTTTCGCGTGGTCCGCGAAACTCCGGTCGCGAGCCGCGAGGACCAGCACGAGGACCAGAGCGAAGCCAAGACGCGCGATCCGCGAAACGTCGGCCGCGGTTCGCGAGGACCAGACGCGCGGTCCGCGAAACCTCGGTCGCGGACCGCGGAAACCGAAGACGCGCGGGCCGCGAATCCTCGGCCGCAAGCCGCGAGCCGCGAGAACCAGGCTCGCGGTCCGCGAAGGATTTCTCGCGACCCGCGAAAATCTTCTGCAACTTGCATTTTGTTTGCTTTAATTTTAATTATTTTTGGACTATAAAAGAACTTATCCTCAATTGTTAGAGGATCGTTTTTACAGAGCTTGAGACTCTTTTCTTCATTTTCTCTTCATTTTGATCTTTGAATTCAACATGATTTCTTGTATGGATTATCTTTGTGATTATGCAATTATGGTTGTAGGCTAAAACCCACCTTGGATATATGTGATTGGACTTCTTGTTATGGATTGAGAACATTATTTATGAAGTTTAGGAATGGTGATTTGCTATTGAATGATCATGATTTATATGTGTATTTGATGCTTGAAATGGTTAGGAATGATTTCCTAGTGATAGATATGTGTTGGATATGTGTTAGATATTGCTTTTCCATGGTTAGAATGTTATCATTCTTTCTATGTAAGAGTAGTAAATTAGGAGTCGAATGCATCTTGTTATCAATTGTATTTGTTCTTAAGATCATTCATTAGCATTGTATCTATGTCAAGTTTGTTATCAAATTGCATGGGTAAGTTTGAGAAACATCTAATTTGAATTGATATTGATCAATTGAACTAGTTGTTATCATCTAGTAAAGTTGTCAATTGAAGTTGTGAAGATGCTTTCATCTTTCATAGCTATGGTTAAAGATAGTTTCTCAATACAAACAATCACCATTCTCAAAGCAACATGATAAAGTTTGAGGAAAATCTCATAATAAGAAGTCACCAATCTCATATGTCCGAGTCTAGTATTCTCATTAGTTAATCCTTTAGTTAAAACCTTAAATGCTAAACTAGTTGTAATCCTAGAATTCTAGTTGCTTTACTTAGTAGTGTTTCTTACAAAAACTCAACTCAAAACCCCCCCTTGTTTACATTGCTTTTACATATGTATATATATACATACTACAAGATATACATAGAAATAACCTTTTCCATGTGGAACGAACCTTACTTGCCACTATATGCTTAATTGTGTGTAGAGGTAGTAAGTGAACATAAATTGTATATTTGAGAGGTACGGCGACGACCTCTCAGCTGTTGTATCTAATGCTATGATTCAAGCACATTGTCCTACACACTTTGAAGAAGTGGATGTTACCATTGTCCCACATGATACCACCTCAGTTCTGGTTGAAACCAGTGGTGTGATAGCCACTGGTAACGTTTCTAATCTCTCTGCTAAGCTTGCAGATATAGATAGTGTCAGGTACTCGCATAACAATCCAGTGGAGCCATTTGCAGAAAAGGAAGCTGGACCTATTGTTGCAGAGGATCAACAAGTTCAGAAGGCTATTGTACAACAAAACCAGCTCCTATCCATCTCAGAAACAGATGAGGATGGTCAGGTAAGCCCATGTATGAATCGAATTCCAATCTCCTATGATGACAATGGAGTTATTGAGAAAATGCAATGGTCAATTGATAAGAAATCTAAGGAATCTAGAGGTGATTTTATTCTAGAACCAGTACTTCAGGATCAGGAAAGATTCAACAAACTAATCAAAACTGTTGAAGTCTCTGATGCTGAACTTTTAGATAATCTCCAGCAAACTCAACCAAAAAGGTCAACTAGGGCCAGGAAAAAGATTTTCACAAGGTCAACCAAATCAGTAAATACAAGCAGCACTGTATTTACTAGATCACAAATTGACTCTAAAAACATGCATTAATAATGTTATACAATATTTGTGTATGGAATGTTAAAGGTATCAAGCAAATCAGAGCTCAACAAATAGTTTTAAACATGAAAAGAAAACATAACATAGGACTATTTTTTTTATTTTTTTTAGCAGAATCCACCCATGGTGGAGGGAAATTTATTAGGCTCCCCAGACCTCACAAATATAAACGTTTTACAAATGAGAGCTTTAAGCTCATTGAGGCATAGTTAGCCTCCAAAAGAATAAAGGAATAAGCTACTCTAAGCCTATTCTATCAAGATTTAGCACGAGATTTTACAAAATAGACCATGATCCCAGGGAGCAATTTAGCAATCGACAAGTCAAAAGACAACTCTGCCACCCAAGTAGGACTAAATCATAGTTTGATCTCACTGCCAAAGGCTATGTACAAAGATGCCAAAAAGGAATTACTTCCTAATAATTCAAAAGAGAGGGTGTGTTAAAACACATCAGAGACTTTGTGATTTCTGAATCAAAACAAGAGTGCATGATCAACTGTGACATTTTCCGGTTCTGTGGTCCTTCATGATCCTTAACTGATTGCATGTAAATCCCAGTACTTCCAACTCTTTCATTTCTTCATTATTGGCCTCACGCCATTACTGCAATTAGATGAAAAGAGCAGTAAAAAAGTCCAGGAATTATCCTAATGGTATTCTAAGACTGGGCATTCCCAGTTTTTCTAGCTGAATGATACCCTTTAGTTTCCTAGGGGCATTTTCAAGACTCAAATCTTCAGTTAGATTCAACTGTCTACCTAGGTTGGCAAGGAAATCTGCAGCAGCATTTCCTTCCCTGAAAACATGATGAGTGTTGTTTATGACACTCATTTTATACAAATCAGAGCACATTGAGAAGAAATTCCAGTCTGTGGAGCTAGAGTCCTGAACACCATGTACTGCTACAGAGCAGTCTGATTCTATAGAGAAATTATGCAGCTGCATTTGCAAGCCAATGATATAGCCATGTTTAGGGGTGTGCATGAACCGGTCCGGACCGGAAAAATGGACCGGACCGGACCGGAAAGTAACGGACCGGAACCGGATATAAGGGATTCCGGTCCGGTCTCCGGTCCAAACTTTTTAGGAATTCCGGGTCCGGTCCGGTCCGGTCCAAAACCGGGTATTTTCCGGTCCGGACCGGATGGACCGGTATTTAATATAATTTATGTTTTTAAATATTTATTAATTAATTTATGTGTTATTTTATTTTTGGTCATTAATATTAATATTATTCTATCAATTAAAATTATATTTATTGAAATTTAGAGATTTATAAAGGTGGTTTTTAGTTGTTATAAATTTTTTACTCTCATTTTTTTTGAACAATATTAATCTTTTGTGAGACCATTGCATCTTCTTTTAATATTTAAAAATCATGCAATCATATTTCACACACTCTATTTTAATATAACTCATTTTTGTTATAATTTTCATATTAATAAATTTTTTGTAGTAAAAAAAGTTTAATTTTTAAAATAAAAATAAAGTTTAAAAAATTAAAAATTAAAAATCCGGTCTAACCGGTCCGGTCCGGTCCAAACCCGGAATAATTCCGGACCGGTCCCGGTCCAGAATATCCCCTTTCCGGTCCGGTCTTCGGTCCAAGATTTATGGGCATTCCGGTCCCGGTCCAAACCGGTTCCGGTCCGGTCCAGTCCGGGTCGGACCGGTTGCACAGCCCTAGCCATGTTGTATGGCAAGTAATTCAGCATGTAATGGGGATTTGGCTTCAATGCATATCATAGTCATTCTACGAACAACTCCATGACTGTTCCTTACTATAATACCTATCCCAGTGTGTCCTTGATGAAATGAGGCATCTACATTTATCTTAAAACCTGTATCTGGTGGGAACCATTTAACCACTTTGAATGGTCTTGGCCTTTTCCGTTTAAGGAATGGCACAAGACCATTTTGCAGTAGAAAAGAGTTCTTTTCACCAGATCCTGTCAGAGGGAATGCACAGAAAATGAGATTTACTTGCTTCACTATGCCTTGAGTAATGCTATGCATGGTTAAAGTTTTATTGTCATATAAAAGTTTGTTCCTTCTGTTCCACAAAGCCCAGAACACTATCAAAATAGTTGTTCTTATTACTTTGGTATGAACTTTTGAAAAACCTGAATATGACATATAGAACCTAACTCTGTGAGCTATAGTACCAAAACTGGGAGGTTTAATGACTAGCATATTGTTGATACAACTCCAAATTTCACAACTTGCAGCACATTCATTAAAATAATGATTGATTGAATCAACAGATGAACACATTGGGCACTTAGATGGCAGATTGAAACCAAATTTAATGAGGACATCATCAAAAGGAAGAATCTTGTTATTAATCCTCCACATTAAAATAGAAATTTTTGCTGGGATTATTGAATTCCATACCTGCTTAAGAACTTCATCAGGAACTGTTCTTAGCCTGTAGCTTAAGTAAGTTGATTTGATTGTGAATGCTCCATTTCTTGATGGCTTCCAGATGAGCTTGTCCTCATGATCATGGTTGAGCTGAGCATTCTGCAAGGATAAGAGAGTACTGGTAGCCAGGTGAGGCTCCAAGATAGTGATATACATTTGTTTGCTCTGAATAAAGGTAGCCAGAGAAATATTTGGAAATGGAATTTCCAGCCCTGTTGGCCATTGTTAACAAAGAGCTCCAGTACCAATCCAATTTGCATACCAGAAGGGACATGTTCCTTTTCCATACAAAATACATGAGTGTAAATTTGCATGTTCAGTAACTGAAAAGATTCTCCTCCAGGTGTGTGAATTTTTGTAAGATTCTGGTAAAGACCATATGAATCTAGTCCATATGGTCTCATTTTGTTGAAGTTTCCACCACATCTTACAGGAGAATGAATCAATAATAGCTGAAATATCCCTGAATCCCAATCCATTTTCATGTTTTGGGGTGGCCACTCTGGACCACTTTCTCCACACTTTCCTCTGTCCTGCATCTGTCTCACCCCAGAAAAAACTCATAGCCATCTTTTCCATCTTTCTGATCACCTTTTTAGGTGGACTTAGAACTGAAAAGATATGTATTGGTATAGCTAGCAGCACATGGTTGATTAAAACCATCCTCCCAGCATAGCTAAGCCACTTATTTTTCCAATTCATGGTTGACTTAGAAATTCTTTCCAAGATTGGTTGGTAGTAAATTGCTTTGTTTCTCCCATTAAAGACTGGAACACCTAGATAGGTGAATGGCATGGCCCCTGGCTTCATTCCAAGAGCTCTCTTAATTGTTCTAAATTTATTGTCAGAGGTTCTGGGGTGCACAAAGAATTCTGATTTTGAATAATTAACCTTCTGGCCTGAGGAGCTTTCATATGCCTGAAGAAAAGATTTTACTCTTTTCATGTTTCTTTTCTTTGAGTTTGTGAAGATAGCAGTATCATCAGCATACATGAGATGTGTGATATTTTCCACTCCTCTTGGCATAGTGAAACTTTCTACATATCCTGAGCTTACCAGCTTCTTAAGTGATCTGGTAAAGGCCTCAGTGACAAGATTGTAGAGCAATGGAGATAGAGGATCTCCCTGTTTAATTCCTCTGCTGGATGGGAAGAAACCTGATACAGTGCCATTTATAAGCACAGAGAACCAAGCAGATACAATATTTTGCATAATGATCCTGACCAGAGTTCCATGAAAGCCAAATTTTAATAAAATGGTATTCAGAAAACTCCAGATAATAAAATGGTATTATCAGTGATGTCCCTACCTTTGAGAAAAGCCGATTGCTCTACTGATGTGAGTCTGGGCATAATTGGTTTCATTCTTTCTACTAAAAGTTTGGTAATCCTAAGCTCCTCCATGGTTGTGAGTCTTAAAAGGGATGTGTTTTCTTCTGGTGTGACCAGTGTTGGGATGACAAAGGTGAAGAGTTCAAAGTATTGGCTTGGGTTGTCTTGTGTGGGCTCATTGAGAAGGTTCTCATAGAACTGTACTCCTTCATCCTTAATCCTCTGTGGATCAGATATCCAAGTACCATTTCCATCTTTTATTTTGCTAATTCTAGTTCTACAGTATTTTTCTTTCACAGAATTGTGAAAATACTGAGTATTAGCATCCCCTTCTTTCATCCACTTGACATTAGCCTTTTGTTTCCAGAATATATTTTCCTCCTTCTGTGCTCTGATGAGCAAAGCTCTATGTCTGTTCAGTTCAGACAAGTGTGTCTCACAACCCGTATTTTCATATAGAACTTCTAGCTCATCTACCTTAGCTTCTGCACTAAGTAGATTCTAATGAACATCACCAAAAGAGGTTTTATTCCAAACCTTGAGAGCTGCCTTGAGCCTCTTGAGTTTAAAGACCATGTTAAACATCCCCCTGAAGTTACTTGGTTGTGTCCAGTTTTCACTGACAATCCCACTAAAATCAGTTCTGTGTACCCACATCTTTTGGAACCTGAATGGCTTTGGGGATTGTTCATTAGCATCCTGGATAGATACTAACAATGGATTATGGTCTGATGATGTTCTGTTTAGAACAAGTATGGAGCTATGTGGGAATAAACTAAACCAGTCTAAATTACAGATACCCCTATCTAATCTCTGCAATAAAAGATCCTACTTGGATCTCTTATTTGACCAAGTGAATCTGTTACCAACAGTATTCACTTCTTGAAGTCCTGCAGATGTAATAAAGCCATTGAAATCTCTCATGCTACGAATGGGAGGATTATTATTACCTCTGTGCTCAGAGGCAGTGACTACAGTATTAAAATCACCAACATAGAATGTTGGTGCCTGTGGAATCTGCAGTAGGTCACTCCAGAGTGTTGTTCTGAGTGTCCTTAAGACTTTAGCATATATAAAGGCACAATTCCATGTGATTGAGGTTGTCAAGTCAGTTATTGCACCCAAAATATACTGATCGGATTGTGCAAGAATGTTAACTAAAAAGTTATTATTCCAGAACAACCATATCTTAGCTAATGTGCCAGAACAAGCATTTTGAAAATGAAGATCATATTTTAGTTTCTCTATCTCAGTTTTATCATGCATAGGTTCAATTATACATAATATTGAAATTTTATGTAAAACTATCAGTCTTTTCAATCTATCAAGAGAGGTTCCATAACCTCTTATATTCCAGACTAACATGTTTCCTATGACTTTGTGACTAATCATTTAAACAGTATATTTTATGTTTTGTTTAGGTCTTAGTTTTCTACTAATACCTTCAGGGTTACTCTCCTTCCTAGTTTTCTTTTTTCCTGTTATTTTCTTATCTTCTATGGAATCCACATCAGATAAGACAATTGCAGTAGAAGAATCAGGGGCTAAAGTACCATTTTCATTTTCATCATGCTGAATTATGGTTTTAGTGTAAACTTGGGTACTTACCTGTGACTGATTGTAGTGACTGGTTGAGGTGTCTGAATAAATCTGATCCTCCTCCAGTTTCCATTCTGGTTCACTTGGAGCATCATCAAGAGATGCATCTGAGCTGCTATCTTCCTGCAAAACAGTCAAACTACTATCTTCCTGTAAAACAGAAAAAGTGTTTGATAATTCAACAGGTTTATGATATGGCACTATTGTCAAGCTTGTAGAGGATTTCTGAGATTTCAGTTCCTTTTTAAGCTGAGCAATGTGCATATCATCAAAGGACTCAAAGGATACAAAGTGTGTGCCATGAATACCATCCATCTGTGTATTGGCTTTTGTCATCAATCTCCTGGTCTCATTGTTATCTTTGAAGCCATCCTTACCCAGTGGATGAAGTTGGACCATTTCAGAGTCAACCTTAGCATTGGGATTGTTTCCATTGTACACATTTTGATCTTGTACCACACCTGATTTTCTGTTGGCATATGGAATCATTGATGATTGAGCAGAGTTATCCTTTTCCACTGCTGATAATCCAGATGGCCCCTCACCAGCACCAGGAGCTTTCTGATTAGCCTTGGCATGTTGCTTCTGTTTCCAAACCTGTTGCTTTTGAACCCAGGCTTCCTTAAGATCCGGATGCTGAATGAGACAGTTTGCATCTTCATGACCAAGCTTCTTACAATGTTTGCAGTAGAGAGGGAGATTCTCATACTCTAGTGGACAATCATTGTAATTAACAGTGCTCCTCACTGGAAGTGATTTAATCCTATCTTTTTGCAGATCCACTTCAATACACATCTTAAGTACAGATGGTCTTGTGATTCCACATGTTGCAGCGTCCATCTTGATGAAGGTGCCGATCTGACTTGCCACATCTTTGATCATAGTTTGATTATAGTACCATAAAGGTATGTTCCTCACTGTCACCCAGATTGGGACAATCGAGGACTCCTTTTCCGGCGAAAAATCTTCCGTCCATTTCATGACTTTCATCTGAGTTCCAGCAATTGACCAGAATGGCCTTATCCAGAACCTCTCGTAATCCTCCTGTTCTTGGAAACGGATAAGAACATGTCTGTAATCGATAAGGCCTACCTGATAATTGCCTTTGAAGCCAATTTCTTTGAAAGCTAGTTGGATCTTCTCCATAGTTGGCTTGCCCCTACCAAACTTCCCGATTAGAGCATTGTGGTAGTGGGCAGCGAGAACTTTCACTGAATCTGCATCATACGTTGAGTGTGGTAACTGGTTTGATTTCTGGATTTGCAGGAAGAGATGCATATAATGGTGTGGGTTTGTTGATGAGGACGTTAAGGAATGATTGAACAGGGCCAGCGCCACCGGTTTGGGCCGGCCGCTCCGCCATGGCAGTGACCATTATTAGAACATTATAAACGGTTTATTACCGTTTGCGGTGGGAAAAGTGAAGAATGGGACATGAATAGGGGGCGCGTGTGATCAATCCTAGAGAGAAGTCAGAGTGTTTCAAAGTAGAGAGAGAAAGTCGAATGATGTAATAATATTAGTTTATAGGACTATTTGTTTTACTTGAACCTTTCTTAGGTAGTAATCGGATAGCTTCTGTCTGTTTTCAACTTGGTTTCAAAAATCACTTTTCTGACCCAAGAAATAAAATTTGGATTTTGTGGAATGAGGAATTCAGTGTATCAATCAGCAATATACATGATCAGTTTGTATTGGCTGAAATAAAACATTCATCAATGACTCAAACTTGGATGGCAGCCTTTATTTATGCCAGACACACAAGCAATGCAAGACTTCCTCTATGGAATGCTCTAAGTAACCATTGTAATCTACCTCTTCTTCTCATAGGGGATTTCAATGCAATGAGAGAAACATCAGAATATTTAGGTCAATCAGCACCAGACCTAACATCTATGTTGGAATTTAATGACTTCATCCATGATAATCACTTGGTAGAAATTCCAACTTCTGGTGTCCACTTCACCTGGACAGGGGTAAGGAGTAGGGGACTGGTTTGGAAGAGGTTAGATAGAGGCCTTGTTAACTCTAGCCTTCTAAACATATTCCCTAACATAAACAGCAGATCCAAATCCAGATGGCCTTCTGACCATTCTCCATTATTAGTCAATATGGACAGTCAACCATCCAATAATGGCCCTAAATCCTTCAAATTTCAGAACTATTGGATTTCACACCCTGGCTTCAAACAAATAGTGGGTAACAGCTGGCCAGAAAGCACTAACACATTTGGCACTAGTGCAAAGTGGCCGATACAAGGCGTCGATGCACGGCGGTTATGCCATACTTTTTTAAACCGCCGTGCAATTACGTTAACGAAATCGTTAATGTCACTTTTTTATCAATGAATTCGTTAGCCCCTTTACTTTAAAGGTAAAGACCAATGTTGTCTTTAATAACGATTTAGTTAGCTTCTAGTTATTAAAAACGATATAGTTAAAAGGTTTACTTTGTAGGTAAAGACCATTATCGTTGACGAAAATGAATTCGTTAGTTTCAATATATTAGTAAAGAATTAGTTAGAATGGTTACTTTGAAGGTAAAAATCAACACTGTCGAAAAAAATGAACTTGTGAAAACCAGCATTGGTGACAAACACGAATTCGTTAGTTTCAATATATTAATAACGAATTAGTTAGATTAGTTACTTTGAAGGGAAAGACCGGTATCGTTAACAAAAATGAATTCGTTAGTTTCAATATATTAGTAAAGAATTAGTTAGAATGATTACTTTGAAGGTAAAGACCAACATTGTCGATAAAAACGAACTCGTAAAGACCAACATTGGTGACAAACACGGTTTCGTTAGTTTCAATATATTAACAACGATATAGTTAGATTGGTTACTTTGAAGGTAAAGACCAACATTGTCGACATAAACGAACTCGTTGAAGGTTGGTTACAAATCAATGATTTCGTTAGCCACAATAGTCATGAATTAAATTAATTAGCTAACAAAAAATTAGTATTATTTATTAATAAGAATGAATTAAAACACTGTGGCTGTGAAGAATCTGTTAGGAGTCTATTTAATGTTAACGATTTCGTTCTGTTTGATTGGGTATCTGACGGCGTATTCGGTTTCTTAACCCCGAAATTTTTTCACATTTAAGGAATGTGTAACCTCTAGGGACAGGGTTACGAATTTGTTACCTTACCAGGATCTCATCAAAATCACACTTCGGCCTTAAGGTAACGAAATCGTAAAACCCACTAAAGTTGGGTAAGGAAATTGTAAGATTACATGGCTTAGGGTTTCAGGTTTGGGGTTCACATTTGATCTTTGTCTAGTTAAACTCAATTTAGTTATTTAAGGTCATATTATGATTGGTTAAACTCAATTTAGTAATCTGACTAATCTTTACTTAATTTAATTAGTATTAAATGATTGACTTTTCCTAGTTACACTTAGTTTAGTTATTAGTGATTATGATGTTACTAATGTCTAAAATCAATTTGGTTAGTATCTATAGAAATCCAACTAAAATTTAACTTAATTTAATTAGTATACCGTAATTAATTGTTGAAATACTCAATTTAGTTGTTAGTGTTTATATTGCTACTGTTGTTTAACTTAATTTGGCTAGTATTTATAAAATCCAACTACAGTTTAACTTAATTTGATTAGTATTAACAGAAATTCAGGTAATGGTTGATCTTTGTCCAATTAGAATCAGTTTAGTTGTTAGTGTTTATTCTGTTACTACTGGTTAAACTCAACTTGGTTAATTTCTATAGGAATCCAACTAATATTTAACTCAATTTATATAAACACTTATAGCTCAATTGAGTGTAACTAATTAATCAGAATTAAACTCTTACTTGATTTTCTAAAGGCACTAAGTAAAATGAGTTTAACTATAGTGAAAGTTCAACACTTTGTACAGACACTACACAATTAACTAAATCGAATTTCACTAATTAGAGTTGAACTCTTACTTGAATTTTTAAAGAAGATAAGTAATGAAAGTTCAAAACTTAATTGATTTTCTATAAATGCTAATAAAAACTCAAAGGTCAGCTGTTAACTTGACTCTATGTATTTAGTCGGTAACTATATAAATTGAGTTCAACTAATCAAACGTTTAATCTTATTTGACTTTCTATAGTCATTAACAAATTTGAGTTCAACTAATTGAAAGTTAAAACCCCTAAACCCTAAACCCATGTATCACTACGACTTCATTAGATATCTTTAATGTATTTTACTATTTCGTTACTCAAATTCTCTATCAGCTACACTTAGCCAAAAAAATTGTTAGGAATTCTATATCTTACGAGTTCATTACCATGTAGTACGGGTTTACGAATTCGTCTCCCTATAATATAAGGTTGACGATTTCTGGATTTTGTAACATACTGGACTATAAATACATGTCTTATTCCCCATATATTAAACCCTATGCTAAAAACTGATACGCCAGAACGTGCTGTCGTCGTTTCCCTTACCATCTCCCGATTGTGTTCAGGTAATCACTCGGATTCCAGGATCTTCACTTTGTTTTTATTGCTTAACCTATCAACCTGTACATCACCTTTATCGTTTCCCTCATCCATCCCAGGAGATTCAAACTGTGGTAATTGAGGCCGCACTGCCGCTTGATTAAGCCCGCACCATCGTCTGATTGAGCCCGGGCGTGTATCTCTTTCCTCACTCCCTTCTCTTCTGTTCAAATTAATTCCTTTTTATTGTTATCATATTGTGGTATTGCTCGTAGATGTAGAATTAAGCTAATTTACTAATGCATAACAAGTGTTTGATAATTTGTCTAAGCCAACATGTTTTCTCTTCTCTCTCTTCCTAGTATTCTCTAGGTCTCGCCGTGAGCTTCTCGGGTTAGATCTTTTATCTTCTTTTAATTTTTTTTTTTTCTTCTCAAAGGTTGTTGAATCAATAATTGTTTGAGATCATGTGCATGGAAGTGTGAGGCTTTCTACCGGCTTACTAATTTAAGCTAAAAGATGGGATAGCTAGTTTTGAGTATTTGGGTACAAGCATGAATATTAAGTTATGTATTTCGTCATTAAACTTTTTATGTATAGCAAATTTAAGTTAAGTTTTTTTTTTGTGTGGTGAAAATAGTGCATGAGAGTGGTGGTAATTTTGGGCTGGGAGTAAACGATTTATCATGGATGAGTATTGGATTAAGCAGCTCATTTCGATACCAAATGGAAAACACTTTTTCGTTCTCTTCTTTTAAAGCCTGCTTTCTATTGTTGTTGATGATGAAGTGAGTTATCACTTTGTTGTTACATATAAGGGAATATATGCATATCAAATTGTTGTCTTTCTGAATGAGTTGTGATGATGCTGTAAAGAAAGAAATGCTATACTTAAATGTAAACAATGTTGTCAATGTCACAATATGTGTTGAGAAAGAAATAGTTTATTGATATGATTCATATGGTTGAAAATTTAGGAATTTAAATTATTATGCTGGATTTTATTCCAGTAGTGAATTTGTAAAGTTTTTGTTGTTTTGATAATATGAATTGTATAGATGTAAAACCTTTGTGTTATTTTTTCTTGCAGCGAGCGTGGAGATGGTGGTCAGATGAGATTTTGTACCATAAGTGATGTAGATGGTAGTTTTCTTTAAGGCAGTTCAAGGGGTTTTGTTAGTGTAGTTTAATTTATGGAAACTTGTGTTCATGATAGAACTAAACTTGTGTTCGACGCTTATTATTTTATCTAGTATTGTACTTGTATTGTAAATAATGAAGTCATGATCTTTCATGCATTCTCTTTATAATCAAGTTAGCCCGTAGAAGTTATACTGTATTTATATTCAGATTCAATTTAATAATGATATTCTGGCACTTTAATGAGCTCATTACCCTGCCCAGATTTCGGTTGGAAAAAAGGTTTTTGCAAACGAACGAATTCGTTAAAACATCTTAACACATGACGAATTAGTTACCATTTGCCACATCCAAGACAGGGGGTCTCCCGGGTTACTTCCCGGTTCGTAACCTAAAAATATGTCCAGATGTCGTAAATCATACCCATATCATCCATCAACTTTAAAGAACTCGTAACTTCGGTCATTTGTTTTTCGATCTAACGATTTTGTCAGAGTTCTTGATTTACGATATCGTTCCCATTCTCCAACAAACGAACTCGTTTCAAATATTTAGCTGACGAAAGCCTACAAGTTTTAAAGACGATTTCGTAAATGTCCATATTACAGTTAACGAATTTCAACATCTTAAGCCTTCTTTAAGTAATGTACGATGTCATTACTTTCATAATCGGCCGAGTTCGTCAGGCTTACAGTTTTATTGTTTAACGAATTCGTAATTTGGACTTAATCGGATAACGAACTTGTTAGATTTACACGGCGGTTTAAATACAAGAAAACCGTCGTGCAACAATGCACGGCTCAACCAGAGACGGCGGTTCAAAACCGCCTTGCATTCTCAAAATAACCGCCTTAAACTCTATGTTCCTGCACTAGTGTGGCATGCTAAATTTCTCTTTAAAACTAAGAAGATTAAAAATGGTTTTAAAGGAGTGGAATAAGGAAGTATTTGGTAATGTTCATGACATGAACATCAAGTTTTAAATAATGATAACAGTAGGACATCTTTGCATTTAGCACAAGCTGAGTTAGCTCAAGCATTGTCTAGGGAAGAAACTTTCTGGAAGCAGAAATCGAGAGTTAAGTGGCTAAAAGAAGGGGATATGAACACAAAATTTTTCCATGCATCTGTGAAAGCCAAGCACTCTAAACAAAAAATTGCATCTATTAAAAATGAAGATGATCAGTGGATTACAAATCCTGAGGATATTGGTAGAGAAGCAGTTAATTTCTTTCAAAAGTTACTAACTGATGATCAACTTGTCAATAATCAATCACTTGAAACTGAAATGCTCACTAATATTCCCACATTAGTTACTGATCAGATGAATCATGATTTAATGACAATTATAACTCTCGAGGAACTGAAGCACACTGTTTTCGAGATGGACAGTGACTCAGCTCCAGGCCCTGATGGATTCTCAGGCACCTTTTATAGACATTGCTGGGATTTTATTGCTAATGATCTTCTTCAAGCAGTTCATGAGTATATGTCTGGAGTTCCTATCCCTAGAGCTATATCTGCTTCTTTTATAGTTCTTATCCCAAAAAGACAAGTTAACACTAGTTTTTCGGACTATAGGCCAATTAGTCTATCTAACTTTATAACAAAAACATTTCTCGCATACTCACTGATAGGATGAAGCCCATAATGCCTCTCCTTATCTCCCCTGAACAATCTGTCTTTGTGCAGGGCAGAGAGTTGGCAGATAGTGTATTGTTGATGCATGAACTAGCTGATTTCTTAAATACTAAGAGAGGGGGCTTCAATGTTTTTTTAAAACTGGACATGATGAAGGCATTTGATAGAATAGCTTGGGGTTTTCTAGAAAAACTACTTTTAAAAATGGGATTTCATCATAGACTAGTTAGAAATATTATGGGCAATATCAAAGCACCAAGTTTCTCTGTTCTTGTGAATGGGAGACCCTTTGGTTTTTTTTAAAGCTTCAAGAGGACTAAAACAGGGAGACCCTTTGTCTCCTTATATCTTTATTCTGATGACTGAAGTTTTCACCAAAAACCTAGGTCTTCTATTTGAGCAATCAAAAATAGAGTACTACCAGGTGCCACATGGTTCGAAAAATATAACACACTTAGGATTTGCTGATGATACTGTTGTTTTTATGAGAGCAACAAATAGAGGTCTTAGCAATTTTATGGACTTTCTGGACAAATATGAAAAGGTTTCTGGTCAGAAGATTAACCTTGAAAAATCATCATACTATCTCTCTGAGTCAGCTCCTAATTCCTATCATAATATGATCACTCAGATAACCTCAACGACACAGGGGGCCTTTCCTTTTAAATATTTAGGCTCCCCAGTATTCATAGGAAGAGTTAAGCATTGTTATTTCCAGTCTATGTTTGATTCCATTGCATCTAAACTGATACTTTGGCAGAATAGATGGCTTAATCAAGCAGGTAGATTGGTTCTTATAAAACATGTATTATCTTCTATTCCATTACACATCTTAACTGTCATACAACCTACTAATGGAGTAATAGATAATCTGCATGTACTCTTTGCAAAGTTTTTCTGGGGCAGCTCTGAATATGGCCAAAACAAAATTTGGAAATCCTGGATTAATATGTCATTCCCATTCATTGAAAATGGTCTTTCTGTTAAGGATCTTTATTCTATCACTCAAAGTTTTTGAGTTAAAATATGGTGGAAACTTCAAAAAGGTGGTAGTTTATGGACTGATTTTATGTGGTCCCTCCCTGAAAATAAAAGGAAATCTAAGACATGGAGAAGGTACAAATCAGTCAATGAGATAGCTATAGAAAACTCAATGGTTAAATTGGGGGCTGGGGAAGTATCTTTCTGGCATGCCAATTGGACAGGTAGAGGACCACTAATAGATTCATGGGATGATAACATTGATATGGTTAACCCAGATATGTCAGTGAAGGAATTCTTCTATGACCAGGTGATATGAATCTCCTTGTGAAGATCCTGGATATGAACCTCCTTACGAAGATCCTAGTTTTACGGAATGATTAAGAGCACCCTCCTAAGTGTCGATCGAAAGCACCCCCTTTCAAAGAAGAAGACACACTTCGAGATGAACTTGAAAGACACAACTTTTGAACTTCAGTAACACAAGGTCGAATTCCACACGCCAAGCACTACTTGCACCAACTTGAGATGGACACACCTAGATCTCAAAATCGGGGGTTTCAATCTAACGATTGACCTAATCTAGCGATTAGAGGTTAACCTACCGGTTAAATGAGATAAAACTCAATATAAGATGATTGTTGTATATAATTGTGTTTCAATAAATTCGTTCACCACCCTATTTATAAGATTATAGGGTGATTAAAAAGTGCAGGATACAATAAGGTAAGGAATATTACATCTTAACCAAAAAGGAAACACTTAAGGCAGCTTTTGCAAGCTAAAACCTTATTTAACTATAATTAAAATTCATCATACCATAACACAAAGGTATGAACGAATTTCTTAAATAAAAACAATAAAATAACCTAAATAATAAAGCGATAAACTGTTGTTGAACCAACCCACTAATTGAAGGCCCAGTCGGTTCTTTTAAGGCACTTCAATAAAACTTCTTCACGACTTCAATCTTCAGAAATGAGAGTAATAACTAGCATAGCCCTCATCTTCTTCTAATATTCATCACGAACTTGTTTCATAAGAGTATTGAGAACTTTGAACAACTTCTTCCTTCCAGACCTTGGCACAAGAAATAACATTAAAGAATAACCTCTGGATATTCGTATCACCAGGAAAACTTATTGTCCATTTTGTTCCAAGGCTTTTCTTCTGATATCTATGCTGTTATTGCTAATGATCTACTTTTGTTGGGAGATTACCAGGACACACTCATCTGGAAACCGGAAACGAGTGGAAGGTTTTCTCTTTCATCGGCATATGACATCATCAGACCAAGGAGAATCCAGGTGAACTCTTTCCAACACTTATGGTCAAAATATGTGCCTAGAAAGATTTCTGTCTTTTGTTGGAGGCTACTAAACAGGATCATTCCAGTATCTGATATTTTACAAGAAAATCATGTGCATTTAGCATCTAGATGTTGCTTTTGTTTCAATTATGAGGATGAACTGCAACATGTTTTTAATGAATGCATTCCTGTTAAAAATCTTTGGATCAGTATTGGTTTGAGCTTTGATATAGCACCTGGAAATTTTTATGACTTATGGTCTAGGTTTTCTTATTACTGGAATCTATCTGTGAGCTCAAAATTGCAAAAAATATGTATAAGATTGATTCCTGTTATCATTGTATGGGTAATATGGTGTGCACGAAACTCCTACTTACATGAAAGAATTCTACCCACTTTTTCTAGAATGAGAACAAGAGTGTTTAGCATCATGCAGGCAATTTTATTTATACATAATATGCACTGGACCTTATCGGATGTAAACATCATACCTGCTGACACCCTGTCTCTGGCACCTATCAGTAGACCTTTACATTCACAACAGGTAATGCACATATGCTGGAAGCTGCCTAGACGTCATCACAAACTAAACACGGATGGCTCTAGCCTTGGAGCATCTCAACAGGCTGGGGCTGGAATGGTACTGAGGGATGGACTTGGAAGGGTCATCAAAGCCAAGGCTATTTACATACATCAAAGAGACAGTCTGGAAGCAGAGGTTTTGGCACTAATCAAGGGTCTCGAAATGGCCTACGTTTTGGATATTACTGATCTGGAGGTGGAAGTGGACTCCCTAGTTCTTCTTCAGATGATCAATAGACAATACATGGTCCCATGGAAGCTCACTGACTTCATCAGAGCTATATGGGACCTACAAAGTGAGTTCACTATAACTTTTTCTCATATATATAGAGAAGCTAATTCAGTTGCTGATTCTTTAGCCAAACTAGCTAGCACCACACAATCCTCACATGAATTTAATCATCTGAACCTCCCTAGAGCAATCAAAGGATTGGTTATTTTGGATAGTAGAGAATTCCCATACCTCAGAGTTAAATGAAAATGCCTAGAACATTTTACTGGTGCTTTGATTCTTTTTACAGGAACAAATGGTCGGCTGGATCAGGAAAATACCATAAGGCCTTGTGGTATCACAGAAAGCACTCAAGAACCACAACTTTCAATGCCATGCAGAGGTGTATATCCCAACCAATCCAAATGTCATGGCTCCTGTCAAGCAGAACAGCATGTGGACATGCACTTTCTACTGCACTACAACTGTTTTGGTTAGTGAATTCAGATCACATATCCTCGCCATGGTAAACCTGTGTTAGCGACTTGTCGAAAGACAGTTTGAACACTAACTTGGATTGGCTGAGTAGATATCGATCAGAATTTACTAACTATAGTCTCAAAAGATTTTGTTCTTCCCAAGTTTTTTCATCCTACTTCGGTAGGGTTTTTCTTGGACTATTGGTTTCTTCCCATAATTTCATTGTAACACTCATTGTACACATTTGGACTATCTTTTGAGCTATGAAGGGGTTGGGGACCCAAATAAATACCCCCCACCACTGGTGGTTTTAAATTAAAAAAAAAAAGGGTCATATCGGGTTCAGAATCCTCAGTTGATTATAACATAGACATGATAACTAAAAATCATCATAAATTTTAATCATATATATGAATGAAGAAATAGGTAATTATGCTTTATATATATGATCGTAAAAATTAGATGCATATTCAAAATTTGGTAATATTACAAATATTAGTACTATAAATAAAAGATGCAAACAAATTAGTTGGACGTGTAATTTCTAAAATACCCTTTATAAGTACAATGTATTGTATTTATTTAGAAAATTTAATTGTATTCAACAAACAACTAAGCATAAATTTACAAATCTATCCATTTTATACACGAAAAACGGATCGTATTGGTTTTTTATATATACTATATAAGATGATGAGAGAGAAGATTTCATTATATATATATATATATATATTTCATTCCATATCGTTCTTATCTTAAGAGGGGTTCTCATTGGAACTCTCCCCTACAAAAAGGATAGAGTAAATTTAGAGAACGATATGGAGATTGAATTAGAATTCCTATTTTTAGTAAATTTTAAAAACAACATTCCATTTTCTTTCCAAAATCTCTAAAATAGAAAAACTATTGGAATAAAAGGAAAATTTTATAGCAAATAATAACCTCGTTTGGAGATCAGCTGTTAGCGGATTTGACTAGCGGTTAGCTGTTAGCTGATTCTATTAGCTGTTTTGACTAGCGGTTTGTACATGAGTGTTTGGTAAATAACAATTAGCTGATAGTTGTTTCTTTTCGTTAAATGACTGAAGTAACCATTAGTATAATTTATTAATAGTTATTTTTATTTAGTGTGTATTATTTGTTTGAAGTATCAAAAAGTATTTTTACTACTTATATATTTATTTATTTATGATATTTGTACTTTGAAATATTATTCTTTATAAAAATACCTACATGTATTTAAAATTTAATTTTTAGAGATAAAACATTTAAAATATTTATATCAGTATATCTTTACTTTGGAAAATTTTAATTATATTATGTGTAAATTAAAAATATAAATTGAAAAATATTTTAAAGGATAAATTGATTGATTAACATGACGAGGATTAGGTTTAAGAAATTTAATTAAAATGGAAAATAATTTAGTTATAAGGATAAAAAAATATTTTGTAATATTTCTTTGTTTAGCTTTTTGTAAATGCTGCTCTTTCTAGCGTTTCAGAAATCAGAGATTTCACCAAAACAACTAATTAGAAAAAGCTTTTCACCAAACACCACAAAGAACCTGAAAAAACTAAACGCCCTTCAAAACTCTTGTCACCAAACGGGGTCATTACCTTTTCTTCTCTATTTTAAAAAAAATTAGGAAAAAATGTTGGACTTGCTCAGTTGCTCTAATCACGAAGATTTTTGAGGATAAATTTCTTGATAGCACGGTCCTTTTGTGGGAACAGTTATGCACTCATTATCAAGCTTTTATCAAGCAAATTCCTGGCCTGAACGTATTCCCTCCAGCTTGGAGGCTACATCGTTGCTGCGGCCGCCTCGGGACGTGCCCAAAATAAGCTTTGATGCGGGTTTAAGGGCTGGTTCAGCTGGATTTGGTGTGGTGGTCACTGATGGAGCAGGTTGTTTTGTTAAAAGGCTGGCTCGAAGGACTGAGAATGTGCATCAGGTTCTACTTGCCGAGGTTTTGGCGGCGAGGGAGATAGCAGCTTTGGCAATAACATTGCCTTATTCTACCGTCATTGCTGGAGATTGCTTGAGTTTGGTCCAGATGATCCGGGGAGAAATGGATTGTAATTTAGAGGTGGGAAGTTGGTGATGACGTTCCCCGGGGGCCTACTCACGGGGTGCGCCCATTGGGCCTCAAGTTTTACGATGTCCCAGGGGATTCTCCTTCGTTAGATAGGGATGTCTTAGATTTGGCCAAGCGCTCTTTTATCCCTCTTTCTTTAAATGCCTGTCTTTCTAAACTTCCCCCGGGAGTCTCTGAGCGGGAGGTTACGTGCATCCCGCGGATCCATTTTCAATACGGGCTTAGCCTGCCCTTCCCTCTTCTCTTTCTTGAGATCCTTCAGTTTTATAACGTAGCCCCGGCCCAGCTACACCCTAACGGGGTTGTCCTTATCCTGGCTTTCCTCTTACTCTTCCGCTCCTTCTATGCTTTGCGGAAGGCACACGCGTCCTTCCCGGGCGTCTTTTCTTTTACTATTCGATCCGGGATAAAGGACTTCATCCTTTCCAAACCCAAATCCGCCAAAGGATACCCTTCAAAGGGTTTCTTCCTATGCGATGCCCGGGCGTATCCTATGCCTACTTGGAACGACTCCGTTGTTCCTGAGGAGAAGAAACCTCTTTCTAATCTCCCAATGATCATTGCCAGCGATCATAACTTCCTCCGCCTCACTCCCTTAGATATGGATTCCTTTTATAAGAACGGGAACACGGACTATTTCTGGCCTCGCGGGATCTATCCCCGCGACCTCTTCACGCTCCCGCGCATCTCCGCGGTGTGGCCAGATGGAGGTGCCTATTATTTTCTAGCCAGTGCCTGTCCTCCAAACCCTCTGAAGTTAAAGGATAAGCTAAGAAAATCTGAGACACCAATTCTTTAATCTGATGGATGAGATGTTCTTTACTAATTAGTATATTTTCATATACTAATTTATTTTTTCTTTTCCATAAAAACCATAGAGTGATGATAGCAATAGTCCTGACCATGTTGTTTTGTATCTTAGACTTCTCCTTAAAATTAAGATAGAAGGAGATTCTATCTCATATATATGGAAAAGTTCTATTGCTGATCATCATCAACCTGTGCATCTCCAACCATATATTAAGACTAAAAGGGCAGCAGTTGAAATAATGCTCAAGAGAATCAAGGTTCATGCAGTTAAAGCATTTAGAAACAATTTGAAATCCAAAAGTCTGCAGTTTATCATCAAATGGCATCAAGACATTCATAAGTTTCCACATGAATACAGAGAGTTTAGGAGGGATGTAACATTTCCAAACCTTTTTAAAAGCATACACTGTGGGTTTTTTGGCTCTGACAAGCTGATATGCAGATTTGAGTGAGAAGTTCCCATTTACTGCTGGAGACCCGATCAATCTGTCAGAATGGTTGAACTGAATTTCCACATCCTGCAAAAGAAGTGAGATATTGGTAGCCATGTGTGGCTCCAAGAGGGGTAAAATAGCATTCTTATTGTTAACAAAAAAAGCAACAGTCATGTCAGGAAATGGTAATTCTAAATTTTCAGGCCATAGATAAAAGAGAGCACCATTTCCAGTCCAGTTGCCATCCCAAAAGCTACATTTACCTTCACCTAGAAGGATTCTAGAATGGGCATTTGCAATCTCTGTCACCTCAAATATCCTTTTCCATGTTGAAGATTTTTTGTGGGACATAGGGAGAGACCACAACAATTGAGTCCAAACCGTTTGATTAAGTTGCAGTTTCCACCACAACTTGAGAGAAAAAGCCGGGTTCAGAGACCTAAAATTCCTAACTCCAAGTCCATTCTCATCATGGGGGTAGGATAGTTTTTTCCAGGCTTTCCATGTTTTCTTTTTTGTACCATCCTTGTTTTTCTGCCAGAAGAAGAATGCCACTGCCCTTTCAAGTTTCTTGATCACTGCTAGTGGAAGCTTATACACATCTACAATGTGTATTGGAATTGAAAAGACGCAATATCTAATCAAGACTAGCTTTCCTGCTGCAGTAAGCCAGTCATTCTTCCAGTTGCTCAGGGTGTGATGAACTCTCTCCACTAAAGGCTGGAAGTGAGACACTTTAACTCTGCCCTTAAACATGGGAACACCTAAATAAGTAAAAGGAATGGATCCTTTTTTCATACCGAGAGTGTTTTTGGTTCTACAATGTATAGCAGGGGATGCATTAGAACCCAAATAGTAATCACTTTTTGAGTAATTAATCTTCTGCCCAGTGGTTTGCTCATATGCCAGAAAATAGGTTTTAAGCCTAATCAAGTTTTGTTTCTTGGCAGTTAAGAACACCACCGTGTCAAACTCAATATAACTGGAATGTGGATAATGCTGAAGAAACAAGAACTCAATAAAAACTGTAGCAGTTGGAATGCATTGGACATTCATCCTTATAGTGCACATGCCATGTTGTCTCTTCGATCTCCACATCCTGAAAATGTTCCTAGCCTTCAAAATGTTGTTTTTGAAAGTTGTCTGATGAAATACTCCTGGCTTCACTTCCTTTTAAGTGATGGGGGATAAACATATCATGATTTGTTGGTCTTTATAAAGGTTGTCACTCAAACTTCGAGGTTTGAGTTTTACTCCCTCATTCCCAAAGAGATATATCCAATTGTCCTTTTGGTCCGTCCCAAAGAGATTTACCCATTTCCCTTGTTGGCAAAAGATTATAATATAAACTATCAACATTCTCTCACATACTTCACCAACCCCACCATCCACATCAGTGCCACATTAACTTTTTAAAAAATTGTGCCAAAAGCAATTAGACACATAAACATGGGACGGAGGGAGTACTTAATATTTTAAAATTGGCAAAAGCTAAATTGAATTGGACCAAATGCATCCTAAAATTGGCTCAAAACCCATCCATATTCACCCAAAGTAGCACTACTCTTTATGCACCCACATCATTGTCATCACTATTATTAAGATGGACCTCCACTGTCCGATCATAATCTTCAATTTAATATAAATGTTTGTTATGTATCTCTATACAAAATGATGTATTCCCTCCGTACCAACTAGATGCGCACAAGAGACTTTTCACGGTCTTATAAACACGTGTTTATATATTATCAAGATATAAAAGTTTGATAGTAATAAACTACATATTATTAAGATTCTAACAATATTAAATACGATAATATTTTTATTTATTTATGCAGTCAAAATTTATCATTGACTGAAAAAAAAAAAAAATCTCCTGTGTGCAGATCTAACTAAAATTTACAAAATGTGCACTCCTTCGCGCTTTTGCCCTGCCCACCTTTTTTTCTCCAGCATTTGACTACCGCTGTTGCGCAAACCGCGAGGTGGCAACTTCTGGAGTGGAGCGTGGCTTGTTCTCCTTTGATCAAAAGGTGACTCCTCTTTTATGACCTCCCTGTAACACTCAATTTCTTGGATTAGTAGTACTCATTTACTTCAGTTCCATATCTATGCTTCTGTTTTTAGGTATAATTCCTCATTTTAGTTTCTGCCCACAACAAGTTCGACAGAATTCCTTTATGACCGCTTTTTGTTGTTCAATATTATCTGTGTTTTTTTTTATTCTGAATTCTTTTTTTTTTTTAGAAAAGTTGAGATTTGTGAGGGCTTTTGCCCTTGTGGTCTGAGGGTTCTTGTTGTACTGAGCTGTTTAATTTGGGCCGATTTTTACAGTCGCCGGAAGAGCTAGGTAAAATTTTTTTAGTGTCTTGGAGCTCTAATTGGGGCTGATGTAATGATAGGCTCAATTCATTTTCATTGCAGTATAGTATCTAAGTTCAGGTTTAAGTTCTCTAAGTTTCATGTTACTGAAGTCTTTTACTCTGAAATTTGGCATTTTTAGTCCTATATATCCAAATTGTTTGACATACCAGCCCCACTTAATAGAAGTATGCGCATTGATTGAGAATAAAGTTTTTCATTTACAAATGAGTTCAATAAACAGGTCCTAATAGCTGAAATGCATATATTGCAATCTTGAACTGCCTGGACAAAACTCTCACAACATAGTAGGTGTGGCTCTTCTTCTTCTCCTCTTTTAACAACCTTATTGTGCCATTTGGGATGCTCGCTGTTGTTGTGTAAGAATATTTTTTGCTCCTAAATAGGTTAGCAGCCACTGCATTCATCATTTACTGTAGTCTTTGCTTTCTTCCTGCTTAACAGTAGTAGCTTCTTTTCTGTACAGTTTCCACATTTTAAATTTTACATTTATCAACAGATTATATTTTCAAGTGTCACTTACAAAAGTACGGCTCAACATCTTTTCAACACAACTATTGAATATTATGTTGCAAAATCATATAAAATATGTTCTGCAATTTTGATAATGATAAAAACTCTGACAGTGACAAATATAGTTAACACTGGTATGTACACTGATTAATATTGTCTTAGGTTGTGTATTGTTGTTCTAGCCAGATAAATCACTAATGTATACAGTGTGCCACGGACAAATCTTCAATATAAGTTGTACAAATTTGGACACAGCTTGTCAATGTATATTGGTGATTTCCTTTACTTTGTTTTTGGCCAAATAATTCAGATCATACAATTTTATATCATTGTCACATCTTAGAGTTTTATGTCTTTTGTTACAGTTTATGTTGGATCAAGTCTCTACTGTGTTTAGGATTTTATCAGACTAATGTATGACAGAACCTCTCTTTTTTCTTTTCTTTTTTGAATAAAATTGTTGTTGTCATTTAGGAAGTTGGTCTGTGCTTCAGAAAGTTGGTTTTGCATTGGAGAAAATGCATATGAATGAATCAGTAAAGTTATTTATTAGAGCCTCATAAATGATTAGGCTAAAGTAAAGGACAAACGTTTGGTTGGCTGTGTTTTCAATTCTGCAACCTACATGTTCGATAAAATGCTTCAATTAATTTCCTTTTTACTCACTGCCCTATTTTCCTTTTATCAATTAATCTTCATACATATGATCAAAACCTTTCTGTTCCTTTTATTTCTGTTTTTTTGTGCCGATTTTTGTTAACCTCCAAGATTCTGAATTGGTCACAGGTAGCAGGTCCTCGTGGTCGGCAATTCCTTGCATTTAAGTGTTAGCATCTTCCTACACCAGCTACATTTTTTTATGATTTCAAATACAGCTGATGCAATAAATTGTAGTTTATTGTCTTGTCTTTGCGTTCAGTCTGCATATATTGATGAGAGTTAAAAGACTGATTGCATCTGGTTTCCTTAGTTTAGGATGATAGCTCGCACCCAGGATCTTTTTAGCTATCTGTACTTCAGCTTATCTGGGATCTTTGTGACACAAACAGAACTCCTTAGCATGAGCCAGTTGTATAATTATTCTGGACTGTTAATGTAGTTTACTGAATCATCCTTGATGTTGATGATTTACGTGTTGATGAAACACTGAAAGAATGGTGAAAATTTGCTACTGAATTGAACTTATTACATGCAGAATTTTGTCAATAATGTATACTATAATTTAGCAAATTTATTCCTTCGATACGGGCTAAAACCGCACAAAGTGCGATACCCAACCTAGTATCCAATGAAAGCATCCCTTTCTTTCCTAGATTTGATGATTTTCTCGTAACATGTGAGCTAGGGGCGTACTGGTAAAACTATAAAGTTGAAACGGGCAGTGTCATAATTTTCCGAAATATTAGGGGTAACTTAATAGACTCCAGAGGAAACAAATTTATGCCGGCCCAGAAGCTAAAAGTTCCGGAATCTTTGTAAAATTTTATATTGTCAAGATTCCTTGAAGGTTTTTGTGCAATGCCAGTTCTATGAAGTGATTCGAGTATACTGCTACTGTACTTTAAAGATTGGTGTTTTTAATACTTTTGATACAATTATCTTTGGGTTGAAGAGGTTGTTTGAAGAACAATGGAGGAGCAGCTTAATCCATCACCATTATTAGGTAATTGGACCAATTCAACATTTGAACTGTTATTTTCCTATGTTGGTTTTAGTTGTTCCTTTGTCATGAGCATTTCCACACCAATTTATGGCATTTTCTTGTTTTCCAAGTATTCAAATTTTGCTGTGAATTAGGATATGTAACAAGGCAGTAAATAGAGTAGAGATAAATTAACAGACACAATGATTCCTGGCTTGAATCACATAGCTTACCCCAACAATCTGTTGTCCCTATTGGAATGTTTGCCTATTACTTTGTAGAAATACGATCTCTCTGCTACTTAGCCTTTTTCCATCAACAATATAGCTTTAGTTTATCAGTTTTTATTAAAGATACTCTGTCATTTCATGGACAAGGACTCGATAAGAAACAATTTCAAGTGAAATTATACGTTTCTCAAGTTTATTACTCCTCTCTGACTCTCGAGAGCATCCGATTTTACAACTTCTGTCTTCTTAACCAACGTCTTGTGGTTCTAGTGCCACCCTTTCTTGTGCTAAAATGCTTGCATAGGCAGATTAGATTTACTGGATAACGTATATAATTCTACGTCTTCAAATCAAGAGAGTATGTTTTTTTTTTTTTGGTTACGAAGATTTTGCTTCAATGCAGGGGAAGAGTCTGAGAATGAAGTTGTTACTGAAGGATCTTCTTTTGTTAATGGCGATCCCCTTCCAGATGTTAGTGAGCTGCCGAAGGTTGACTCTGCAATACAAGTACTCCATGAGAAAGTTACAAAACAAATCATCAAAGAAGGTCATGGTCCAAAGCCATCCAAATATTCCACATGCTTTTGTAAGTCCCATTACAGCATAAAAGTTCTTACCTTGGTTCCCTTTTGACTGTTGAATCTCTGAGCCCATTCATTTTTTGTGTGTGTGTGAATTTATGCTATAATCTTTTCCTTTATAGAACCATGTGTTAAGAAAATAATGGAGCTTACACATACATCTCGATATCAATATGCTGTTGTCTTCTTCTCAACTTCGAATGTTAAATACACCTGTTACAGATTCAATAAACGTTGCCTAACAATATTAGCATGTCAAGCTACTGATGTAATTTCATATTCTTACCAATAAAACGGGTTAATGTCAAGGTACCTTACCAATAAAACGGGTTAAAGGTAATAGCTGATTTCTAAGTTTTACCTTTTCAAGTTTACCTTTGTTTGGATATTCTCTTTCCATACCAAATTGTGCTCCAAGATGTACACTCTCACTCCCATTTTAAACTCATACTTCTCATTCAACTTTATCAATGCACTGTTGACCATTAATGTGAAATAGTATATAACCAATTATCTCATGATGCAAGATAAAGTGTTTTAAATATCAAATTATATATATATATATATATATTATTATTATTATTATAATATCAAATTATTATGCGTTATTCAAGTCATTGGTGGTCAAACTTGCTTTGGAAAAACTGACTGAAAAGTATGAAGTTTGAAGTAGGATGTAAGGAGTTCTGGTTATGTTAGCTACATATTTTTTATTGTTGCATCTACCTTGCTTTAATATTTGCAATGACGTTTTCACAACATTTGTTTGTAATAACAACCATTCCATGTGCTGAAGATATCGTTCCTGAATCTCTATAATCCCTTAGAGCACATGGATAAAAGTCTTGATGAAAATTTTGGCATTGTTACAGTGTTATGTTTTCTATCCAAAGCTCTTGTATTGTATTCTGTGAAGCATAGCTTGCTCCATGCTTATTACATGCCAGGTCCAGTGGCAGATCTACATGGTCCGCTGGGAGTGCAACTCCACCTACGTAATATTTTTAGTTAAATTTTGGGAATATATTTGTATATTGGACCTCCGTTCTATGATTTCTGGCTTGCCCCTGACCAGATTATCTACAGTGTTTTCACATATTTCATTCTCACAGAAAAGCATGTGGACAGTCAGTCTTCATGTTTTCATTCAATGGGTTTTCTTTCTTCCACAAAGTGCAAATCCATCCACATTCCACAAACACACAACACACAACACACAACACCCACCCCGCCCCGGCCGCCCGCTCCCTCCCTCCCTCCCTCCTGTGCATCCTCTCTCTCTCTCGCACGCCAATTTGTTTTTGGTTATATTTCTAATTTCGCATAACGAAATCTATAGATTTTTGTGTCTTAAAAAAGGGAAAAAAATCGTAAAACCAACACAAACTCTCCCCTTAATCTCACTCAAAAATTTGATACACCCAAATCTTTCATGGCCTTTCATGTTGCCTGCCCAATTACCTGGTAAGTTACCGCTTTTAATTTGAAGCCCTCCCTTTTTCCCCCTCTCTCGCTCACAAATGCCCTCTTTTTTGCACCGTTATTCTTCTGTATAATTTTCTTGGGCGAAATCTTGGTGGGTTATGCTAGGTTTTTGATTCTATCTAGTTGTTGGGTAAATTGCCTTCGGTTGTATAAATAGAGGATTCTCAAGAGTCATAAGGTTTGACACCTGGTACTGTTAATGACTGTCAAAATTTGCTTGGTCTTTGCACAGAGAAAAGGGAAATGGCAGGCTTAGCAATTGGTGTTGCTAGCATGACATCTGGTGAACGTGCCCTATTACGCATCGATTCAGAGCTAGCGTATGGAAAAGAAGGAAACTTTTCTTTTCCAAATGTTCCACCTCTGGCGGATATTTTGTATGAAGTTGAACTAATTGGTTTTGATGAAACTAAAGAAGTGAGTTCTGGTGGTTGAGTTATGATTTATCTTCTTCTGAATTTATTGTTTCTTGTCTGATAGTTTTAGGTTGATACTTTTATAGGGAAAAACTCGGGGGGATATGACAGTGGAGGAAAGAATAGGGGCTGCAGATCGAAGAAAGATGGATGGAAATGCTCTGTTTAAGGATGATAAACTGGAGGAGGCTATGCAACAGTATGAAATGGTAATTGATTTTCAATTATAATTTGGTGATTTGTTTTTTTTTTATTGGTGACTTTTTGATGGTACATATCATTTCTGTGGAATGTTTGTTTTTGTTTGATTTCTACAGGCCATAGCATATATGGGAGATGACTTTATGTTTCAGTTGTTTGGCAAGTACAGAGACATGGCCCTGGCAGTTAAAAATCCCTGCCACCTAAACATGGCAGCTTGCATGATAAAGCTGAAGAGATATGATGAAGCCATTGGGCATTGCAGCATTGTATGTAAATCTGACTTTCCCTTCTTTGCATTTGATTCATTACTAGTATAATTTGAACTATGCTAATAATTTATTCTGCTGACACATTTGATACTATATTTTTAGGGGTTTGCTAGATGCAGGTCTATTTGATACCAGTTTCATGTTTTGAGGGTTCTTTTCTCATGCAATATTTTTTAATATGGTGTGGTCTAGTCTGTAGTATTTCATTGTTAATTTATTCTGGGGATAGGGTGTGCTTGTTCTGATCATGGCTAATTGCTGACTCTGCCATGTGCTTTATGTTTCATACCTTCTGACACAACTGCCTATAAGATGATTGAATTCTTACATGTGATCATATAACTTTGTTACTTGTTCTTACAAAAGTAGTTATAGGTCAAATCAAACCTGGAATTGGAAATATGGATAAAATTATCAAATCCCCATTATGATAACGTTCTAGACTGAAATTCATCATATAGGTGTTGTCCGATGATGAAAATAATGCCAAGGCTTTGTACAGACAAGGGAAAGCTAGAGCAGAACTAGGGCAGACTGATGCCGCCCGAGAAGATTTCCTGAAAGCACGCAAATTTGCACCTGAAGATAAGACAATCGCAAAAGAACTGAGTTTGCTTGCCGAAGATGATAAGGCTGTTTACCAAAAACAAAAGGAGCTATATAAAGGATTGTTTGGACCCAGACCAGAGATTAAACCAAAGACAAGAAATTTGCTGCTTGTGATCTGGCTATGGCTTGTGTCTCTTTTCCAACGCCTGCTCAGGCGTGATCCTGAAAGACTCAAGGCTGAGTAAATGTATTCTTGGGGCAGAAAATTATTTTGTGTATAGAGCCAATGATTTTTGTAAGTGAACCATTGACTTCTCCATGATCTTTGATATCTGTGCTCCATGTGTTAGACTGGTAACTCGATATATGTTATGAAATACTTTATCCAGCGATTCCTGAAAAGTTGTCAGCTTACGTAATACGCTTTTGTGTGTAGCCATTTGGTGTAGCTGTTAATACTTAACTAATTATGGCTTGGCTGTCTTTCCTTCATGGCATTACTTGATTTTGAGTCCCTAACAGCATCACGAGTTTTTTGCCTAAATAACCTCCATGTGCTTGATAACAAATCAAGTCTGTATGTTGTAGCGAAGGTAGTGGTAGGATTACAAAAATTCTTCAAACAGGAAAATTTGATGAAACCATCTATGAACTCATATAAATCATCATCCTGAAAAGTGAAAAACCAGCATGCCAATTCAACGTCTTTTTTTGCAGATAATATCCACATTCTCAGTAGCTATTTAAATTATAAGTACATGTGAGTTCCTTTCCCTCAAAAACCAAGCAATCTAACCAATTGCTTGTACTTCTACTTTGGAATTCTCTCTTGGCTTGTCCTCTGGAGAACAACACACAGGCATACGGTATTATTTGTTATCAAGCACAGATTAGAAAAGAAGGAGATTAAAGAGTCCAGGTCCTCTCCACGTAGGATGTCATGTCTGATGTGGGAATTAAAATCAGAAGAGTGTTGTTTTGAGAATTAATTTCAAAAAGAAGGTTATTTAGGCAAAAACTCCTTCGTGGGATGTTTAAACTAGGAAAATGTGCATCTATCTTCATTTAGAATTCAAATCTTAATCGTCAAATCTTTTCCTTTTTCCCCCAAGAACTTAATCGCTAACCAACATCAGCCCATAAAATTCTATACTTCACATTTCAAAATTTCTATACTTCAAATTTCAAATATCAAAATCTAAGGTTTTTGAATAACCATGAGTTATTATCATGAACATTTTGATTCTTGAGCTTAGTTTCACTTTTATACATGTGATTATTGTTGTTTTCTTGATTTGGTTTTATTTCATATGTGATACGGAGTATTGTGTTGTGAAATATGGTGAGTACCCAAAATATTCTAGTTTAATGTACATGTGGGGTTCTTTTTTTTCTTGTTCGCTCCATGCCTCAAAAAACGAAAAACATAAAACTACTTTGGTAGTTGTTTACTTTATAGGGATGTTTTTGACATTTCTTATCTTCACGCATCTGAAGTGTAAGGAAATTTCTGATGGAAGTGGGGCTGAACAAGTGCAAATGTAAATGCCCCTCTGTAGAAGATGTAATGGCTAAGATTTATCCACATCACAAAGTAACTCACTACTAAAGTAGATATATGCACACCTCTCAAGAAACATAGGACCGATACTGATCACAACATGAAATATGGTTGTGTACACTCTTAAACAGCAATTTTTTTTAATAAACACATATTTTTGTTTTGATAATACAAAGTCTTTTGAATAATAGTTGGATGGATATGAACAAAAATGGATAATAGAAGAAGCCAAGAATCCATACGTAAACATATATGTCATCCTCCTGCACCATTAACTTCGACCCAATTTCCTTCATCTTATCACCCACGTGCTTTTCAGTCCCACTCTTCACTTATATAAACACTTTCTTTGCCGTTAACGGCTAATCCTTCCGAGAAAAAAAAAATCCACTACAAGAAGTCCAACAAAAAATGGCACTCGTAAAGGAGCGCCGCCAGCTGAATCTCCGCCTCCCTCTGCCGGACCACTCCGAGCGCCGCCCCCGTTTCTCCCTCCCGCTGCCCCCTTCTTCCACCGCCGCGGGACCCATGTCCAACCCCGCCGGCGGCTCCAGCATCACCATGGCTGACATCGAGAAGGTCGAGGTCCTCGGCCGCGGCAACGGCGGCACAGTCTACAAAGTCCGCCACAAGCGAACCGCCGCGGTGTACGCGCTCAAGGTAATGCACAGTGACAGCGAGCCCGCCACGCGCCGCCAGATCTTCCAGGAGGTCAACATCCTCCGCCGCACCGACTCGCCGCACGTGGTGAAGTGCCACGGCGTTTTCGACATGCCCTCCGGCGATACGGCGGTGCTCATGGAGTACATGGACAGAGGCACCCTGGAGAATCTGATGAAATCCTCCGATGCCGTTTTCCGAGAACCGGCCATCGCGAAGATCGCTAAGCAAATCGCTCAGGGCCTCGAACACCTCCACGCGCGCAAAATCATCCACCGCGATCTGAAACCGTCGAACCTCCTCGTGGACAGCGAGATGCGCGTGAAGATCGCCGACTTCGGAGTCAGCAAAATCATGTGCCGGACATTGGACCCCTGCAACTCATACGTCGGAACCTGCGCATACATGAGCCCGGAGAGATTCGACCCAGACACGTACGGTAAAGACGGGACTTACAACGGCTACGCGAGCGACATCTGGAGCTTGGGGCTAACGTTGCTGGAGCTGTACATGGGACACTTTCCTTACCTGCCGGAGGGGCAGAAACCTGACTGGGCGACGCTGATGTGCGCTATATGCTTCGGCGAGCCGCCGGCGTTGCCGGAAAGCGTGTCCGGCGAGTTCAGGGGGTTTATTGAGTGCTGTATGCAGAAGGATTCGAGCAAACGATGGACGGCTTCGCAACTTCTTAGCCATCCTTTTTTGCACAAGGTTTAGTTTTAAGTAGTCATGAACAAGTTCTCCGGCAACCAAACTTTTTGCGGATTTCGGTGGATGCTCTGTATATAAACGATGAGCTCAATCTTGTATATTCTTCTTCTTCATTTTTTAAGGACTAATTAGCCATTTCTGAACGGCTTAAGTCTGATGTTGTTACAGAAAATGGATGATTATCTTCATAGTTACTAATTATACAACTTCTTTCGTAAACTTTTCTCGATCAATTCCTGATATTCCCAAAATTTTGAAGGTTTGGAATTGGTATTCCCTTAATCTTGTTTCCATTGTACGGAATCTGCAGATAGATCATCGAAGTTTCTTAACTACGAGACAAATTAACGGATGAGCACGGTGAGTAAAAGTGGCGGACTACTAGTAGATCAAATAAATTGAGGAACATGTGTTGGGACCTTCGTATGATTGAAGCACAAACAATAGTGACGTACCAAATCATTGCTTACGTGATACAATTCCTTCCTTCCCATTAAGAAAATGAGTATGATTCAATTTTAAAGTATGATTAATAGACATTCTTGCTCAAGTGCACCGTATAGTAATGTTATAACATGTATTTAAATACATTTAAGTATACCTAACAAATTGGGGGAATGTAGATGAGTATTATTACCGATCATTGTTCGCTTCTGTGTAAGTGTGAATATTATACTCAATTCTATAAAAATGCTACTATAATTTTTCATCTGGCTATTTTATGTAAATATAATTCTAAACGTGATGATAAATTTATTCCTAGCATATGCATGTGTAAATAGACAAAAATATGTTTTTGACTTTGAAGTGAGTTTCATACATCACCAAATTTCACTAGTCAAAAACTCATCGAAAATATAATATAGAGTTATAATTATATTTATCAAAAACTTGAAGTTATTTATTCTAAAATTGAAGGTCACATGAAATTATGAACACTTTGAATTTAAGAAAATGTTATTGTACTTGGGAGAATAAAAGGAGAACGAGATTAGTGTGGTAGGGGGAGTTAGGGAGGAAATCATTAATAACGTGAACCGCACATTACACATTGTTGATCCGATACACAATTAATTAATTGGCAAGAATTTCTTGTCAAGGATTCAATGGATATGCCAAAAAATCATGGATCACACTCAAGTCAAAGAAATGTTACCAAATCGCAAATATTCTAGTACTCCACATTGCTAAAACGTGATCAGCGGCGTCATTGGGTAAGAAGGTGGCGGGCGTTAAATGTAAAAGGTTGATGCAAAAATGGCTTCTTGGAAGATTCCAAACTTCCTTTGCCCCCACACAAAGCTTCCTCTCTTTTTCCTCTTGCACGGGACAAAACTATTATTATTATTATTCTTTTAGCTGATTCTGATTTAGCTGCAGCTTATCATTACTAAAGTAAAGTCCAGAGCTTATTTGAATTTTTTAGTTCAATAAACTTTTTTAATAAATGTTTTTATATTCAGATGAGTACAAATAATCTTTTATTAGTTCATATGAGTTCAGTCCAATAAACTTATTTATTTTTCAGTTCAGTTCAATTTAGACCAGTTCAATATTTTTATATTTTATCATGTCAATTCAGTTCTATTCAGTATTGTATATATTGTTCAAAATATTATGTGATTTTACTATCATGCGTCGTAGACTCTATTCTTTTGACCTTAATTGTTCATATTAGTTCAGTTCAGTTCCATTTAGTTTAGTTCAGTACTAAAAGTTTCCTTTTCCTCTCTCCGTGAACAGGAACTCCGAAATTTCTCCAGATACTGTTCGGGGAGGTGACCGTCGGTGCCTCTCGTCGTGCCGGTCACTTCCCCACCCCACTTATTTTAGCTAATTTATGTTTTAGTATCCAAATCACCTTTTTCTCGCCACATTACAGATCCAGAGGCCAACCTACAGTCACATCCCGCGTCACCGGAGTTGCAGCGGCAGATCTGGAGCTCCCTCGGCTGCAGTGAAACCTCCCCAAACGCCCAGCCCTCCGGCCACCTCAGCGGTTTCAGCGGTAGTTTCGATCGGGTCACCCGCAAAGATCGGACGACACCGCCAGGCTCCCCGCTAGGAACCCGATGCCGAGATCGGAGTCTCCCCAGGCGACAGACCACCGTTGACATCGACGCCAACCCGAAATCCCCACCAAATCCATGCGATCCACGCCCTACATGCGGGCACGACAATGCTCATCCTTTGGGATCTTGCCGACATTATAGATCCAGACGGGTCGGGTTCTCGTTGGCTCAAGCCGATCCAATCCGGTTTGTCCGGTTCGGGCCAGTTAGTTTTGGTTCTGGTCTTTTGGTTCTGGCCCAGTTAGAAAAAAGGTGGGTTTTTTTTTACTCTTTTTCTCCTTTTTAGTTTTATTAATAAGGTCTTGAATATTTGAACTGGTTATTATTTAGCAACCTTAGTTTATGGATGGGTACGTTTCTGTTTAAGAAATTTTGGTTGATTTCAACTCTTGTTTATGGGTGGTCAGATAGGAGAAATCCGATTCACAGTAGTAATTATGAGTACTTTTGGCGATACTGTCCCCAATATAAACTAGATTTATAGACGGTGGAAGTTTGTTTTGCAACTTCTCTGTGTTAAATAATATATTTGTTCAATTTTCTATACTATGTGGTATTTGCTAGCTAGTTAGACCCGTATTGGTTGGAATTTGACCATAGTATTTACCTTATGGTAGGGGATATGATTTGGAACTGGTCTTTTTTGCGGAACTGTCCTGACAGACTTGGGGAGTATCCTTGCCCATTTGTTTGAGTATCCTTGCCCATTTGTTTGTTATATCTCTCTTAACCCTTAATTGGCGAGAGGGTAAACCCCATGGGCTTCTGGACTTGGTTACGTTTGTGCCTAGACTAGTAGACTTCGATTAGATAGTTTAGAATGCGAGTTAAGGTACTACGCTTGTCAGGTAGCTCGATACTCTCGAGTATTAGATCGTATATTTTTACAATGTATCCCCTTTTTTATGTATGCCTTAGGGCACCACTTTGCTTCCAGGCGAAAGCCTGGGAAATAGCATTCGGGCCACACCAGCCTCCGGTCACCATCTTTGCTTACAGGCGAAAGCCTAGGAAATAGCATTCGGGCCACATAGCCTTCGGGCAACATCACATTTAGATACAGGGAAGATTAGATTTGCTTTATGTTTCAGATATTTCTTTATCTCTCAAGTTGCTTCCACTTGTGGAGAACAGCATTCGGCCAACTTGTAGCCACTAAGGTCCCTATTTGGTCTTATGTGTATTATGTTGTGTTTTTATTTGGGTTGAGGAGTTATGAATAATCCTCTCATCTATGATGGTTTTAGCGTAAAAAAAAAAAGTTTAGTTCAGTTTCAGTAAAAAAAATTGATTTGATGAAACTTATGTTAATTTAGTCATACCGATTCTTTTTTACCATACATTAATATTCAGTTTAGTTCAGCAAAGATATAATTTGATAAAATTAAAATTAATTTAGTGATACCGATTTTTTTTCAACACAATAATTTTTACTTCAATTCAGTTTAGCTCAATTCGATCAAGTCCAGTAAAAATATAATTTAATAAAATTAAGGCTAATTTAGTCACACTAATTATTATTTTCAGCACATTAATTTTCACTTAAATATAGATTAATTCAGTTCCATTCATCATAAATGGCTGGAGTGTATAGGAAGTGCATGCACGTACGTGTCTGTCTTAATCAAGCAATGAGATATATTTGCTTAAACACATCACTTAAATAGGTGCAAGTGGAGTGCTAGCTGATCGACAATAGTGCTTGCGGGGTTCATGGCTAAATTAAAGTTTGGTAGTACAAGTTGCAATAGAATTAAACAATGTGTCGTCATCACAGAAACGTGAAAACGACGGAAACCTGACTCAGCACCCAGCCCGGAAGCAGCAGCGGAGGAAAGACATCCAAACCGCCAAAAGGCTGCGAAGCGCCGATGCATGAACGTGAGCACATACCGACAGATTTGCGTAATAATGCACACCTAATTATGTCCAAAATTCAATGATCCAATACCTCAATGTCCCTTTCTTTAGCTACTACTCTCCCATCCCATATTTAAAGTTTGTTTTAAGTGTTTATTTGATTTTGATATCCATTAATTGTTTATGGATTACATTGCCTCATCTTCATATATACCCTCCATTTTTGTTTTTTTTAATGGCACACATTTTTTTTAGTGCATATTCTCTTGCCTGATAGTTCCATTTAAATTAGTTCAGTTTAATTTAGTTCAATAAAATTATAGTTTGATGAAAATCAAGTTAATTCGACAATGCTAATTATATTTTTTAACATAATTTCAATTCATTTCAGTAAAAAATAAGTTCAAATGATGCTTCCGTTTGTGCAACTTATTAGGCTTTCCCAAAACAAATCTGGGCATAAGTTGATTTTCCGGCTATGTCGATCGAATCTATTAAATTCGGAAAGCTTGTGCTCATGTCCTTGGCACAAATTTATGCCCCGATATTAGGTCTGCAACTTTCGGCGGAGGAATCGCGTCAATTGGGCTTGAACATTTGGGGGAAAATTGGACAATTGGGGAAGAACAAGTCACGTGCGAAAGGGTGAGATGGAAAATGGTCGAAAAGACTAAAATGCGTGTGATTACATATTTTGCATAAATTGCAGAATATGTTTTTAAGGTTATACTATATTTGTATTTCAATCCGTTTGTATTTTAGTTCTGGTCTATATAATGTTAGAATATAGACGGTCTACTCAAAAATCGACTATAAAACTAATCATATTCATTTTATTTGAAAGTAAATGTTAGTGATCAAGATTAGTCAAGTTTTATATGTGTATCTCTAAAAAGTTACCTCTTTAAATTGGAATAAACAATGTCGTATTAATAGAACAACATAATTTCTATATTCGCCAAATATATTTACATTATTTTTTTAAAACATTTAAATATATATAAATGCAAATTTAATGACTTCAAATTTGCTTAGGACGACTGCATTTGCCAAATATATATAGAATTGGAATCAGGTGAGAACCATCTCTTATGTGAGAACCCATCTTACTACCACTCATTTGTTTTATGTGACGATCCAGATTTATTGATAATTTTTAAAAAAATCGCGGGTCTGAGTTGGGTCTGAAACGCATTAGATAATATCGGTAATTTGCAGCGTCGACCTTCTCCGTTAATCTTGCCGGAGCCGCAATTCATTCTTCCCGTCGGAGTCTCCATTCACCGTAGCCGTTGTCCGCTGGAACCTCTGTTCACCGGAACTGCTGTTCACCGGAACTGCTGTTCACCGAATACAGAAGGTCGACTTCAGATTCGCGATCCAGAATCTATAACTAAATTCGTGAACCCATATCCACGACTACAAATTGAGCGATCCATCGACGATTTCGGAACGTCGGAGCTGCAAATTACTTCCAGAGATTGAGGGTTTCCGGCGGAGGGAAAACATATATTGCTTCGCGGTGAATATGGAATCGCGGCTCGCCGGCGACGGACGACGAACGAGAGACGGCAAAAGACAGAGGGACTTCCAATTATTTTCCAATATTGCACTTCAGGACCTGTATTTCAGCGGATTTCTTATGCAGGACTAAACATTTGAAACACGTATATAATGCTTCCTTTATTTGCCTATGCGGCTTCCCTAATAATTCAGTAGTACTGCATTTTAAACCTTTTTGACAATGAATGTTTTTTTTTTTTTAAATTTTATCAAACCACTGTTGGTGGGAGGATTATATTGACTTCCTCATGCCGTAAAGAACTAAATAAAAAAGATACAAATCCGATGTCAAGCACAATGCGCATACGAACTAGAATCCGTAAGTAAAGGAACAAGGGGTGGCTAACAGCACCCAAGGCAAGAGATAACTCCACAAGTTGAGGCGATAAGTAAGGCTCTAGAGAAGTGTCTAACCATCTAGAAATTCTAAATCTTCCCTGTGTCTAATGCCGGTAACATCATATCTATAAACTACAATACAAAAACTACAACTAAAACTAAAAACAAGGATGAAAAGGTAATGTAAAAAAACTACCAGCCTTTCCAACCAATGTTTGTCTCACTGGCTGGCTGTACACTGTAGTATACAAATATCAGATTACGCTTAGATATTATCTTCACCTTCTTGGTAGTCTCACAGTAAAAGAAACATCTGGTCAGTTCAAACTCTATCAACTTAAACCCTCACTTTCCAGTAATCTCACGGTAAAAGAGATATTCAGAGAAAGTAAAAAGAGAGTATTAAGTATGTGCAAATTCTATCTAACACATATGAAACTGTCAAACAGCTCCAAAGGTCTACAGATTTGAAGCAAACTCGCCAAAAAGTAAGTTACAAACTACTTATGACTTGGATTTCTCCCAATTGCATGACCAGATCTGAAGCCAATAACAGTTTAACCGAGCAAAAAGGACCCGTCGGAAAATCATAATGGGCAGATAGATTTCATCTAATATTGCAACAAAAAGACCCGAATAAACAGATCCCCTGATGAGGAAACTGAACTAAACCAAAATAAAATTAAACTAAAAAGTAAAAAATAAAATAAAAGCAGAGATTCCTCTCTGTAGATCACCCGCAGAGGCGGATCTGGCCGTACAACCATCGGCGCGTCGGCGCGAGTGGAGACTTTCCCGGCGAGATCTCAGTGATGGCGGGTCCTCCTATTATTTCATGCGTTATTTGGCCCAATTGGAAATTTGCTCGGGACGTTGGTGAATGGCCGGATCGGGTCAGAGCTGATATGCAAATAAGAAGTTGTGGGTCTCCAGTTGGACTCGGGTCGCCGAGAATCTGTTGGATCGGGGCGTCGTTGCTGCCGTGGCGCCGTTATAATGACGACGGAAGGAAGCACCGACGTGGGGCCTGTACGCAGTAGGGATTCTGAGGGGAGGGTTACCTCGGGTAAGAGAGGGGAAAGGGTGGTCAGATTAGCTAGGTAGAGGGTTGCGGGGGTAGCCGGCGCGACGGAGGACGCCGGCGGCCATCACGCCGATGGGAATTTTTGGGGGTTTTGTTTTTAGAGAAAAAAGACTCCTGGGAGACAATGAATGCCTAACACAATGAGCACCTACTAGGGAAAAAAGTAATCTAGAAAAGATTTCAAAAGAACTATTTGACAAAGAGAATCAAATCTAAATTAACTTAAATTCAGGGCTTTAAATAATTTGTTTTTATTTGTTAAAATTAACTTAATTTCAGGTTGAAGATGATTTATTGTGATGTTAGTGCTTAAAATAATGGTCATATGTGATATTATTATCACTACTTCAAATTTATACTATTGGTACTTCGAATTTTTATTAATGGTACTTCTTTTATAGGGTACTTTTCGCTTTTATTGTCGGTACTTCGTGTTTGTGCTATCGGTACTTATAGTTTATACAATAGTACATCTAATTTTTACTACTACTTCACTTAAAGCTACAAAGTACTCCTCGTTACTATTGTCGTAACTCATAGCATCAACGTGTAATACTTTCAAGTTATACGGGAAGTACCGATGGAGGAAGTACCTACGGCTTGAGCGTGCAATACTTTCAATTTATACGGGAAGTACCGATGGAGGAAGCACCCACAACATGAGCATGCAGTACTTTCAAGAGATACGCGAAATATCGATAGACGAAGTACCCATAGCATGAACACGCAGTACTTTCAAGTCATACGCGAAGTACCGATGGAGGAAGTACTCATAGCATGAACGTGTAGTACTTTCAAGTTATATGCGAAGTACCAATGGACGAAGTACTCACGTCATGAGCATGCAATACTCTCAAGATATATTCGAAGTACCGATGAAGAAAGTACCCACAATATGAACATGCATTACTTTCAAGTTATACGCGAAGTACCGATGGAGGAAGTACTCATAGCATAAACGTGTAGTACTTTCAATTTATACAGAAAGTACCGATGGAGGAAGTACCCACGGCACGAACGTGCAATACTTTTAAGTTATACGTGAAATATCGATGGAAGAAGTACTCAGAGCATGAACGTGTAGAACTTTCAAGTTATACGTGAAGTAACGATGGAAGAAGTACCCACAACATGAACGTGCAGTACTTTCATGTTATATGCGAAGTACCGATGGAGGAAGTACCCACAACACGAACGTGCAGTATTTTCAAGTTATATGTTAAGTACCTATAGATGAAAGTACCCACAACATGAGCACACATTACTTTTGAGTTATATGGGAAGTACCAATAGACGAAGTACCCACGACATGAGCACGCAATAATTTCTAGTTATATGGGAAGTACCGACAGGAGAAGTACCAACGGCATCAGCATGCAGTACTGTCGAGTTATATGTGAAGAACCGACATGCAAAGTACTTACGACATGAGCACGCAGTACTTTCAAGTAATACGTGAAGTACTGACAAGCGAAGTATCCACGACATGAGCACGCAGTACTTTTGAGCTACATGCGACGTACCGACATGCGAAATACTCAAGGCACTACTATCACACAGTAATTTCAAGTTATATATGAAGTACTAATAGTCGAACTACCCACGTCACGAGTGAGCAGTACTTCCACGCTATATATTTAGTACCTATAGGCGAAGTACCCTTAAGTTATACAGGAAGTACCGTTGGAGGAAAAACTCACATCACGAATAAGCAGTACCCTTCAGATATAAAGGAAGTACCGTTGGAGGAAGAACTCACGACACGAATGAGTAGTAAGTACCCTTTAGTTATAGAGGAAGTACCGATGGAAGAAGCACTCACATCACGAGTGAGCAGTACCCTTAAGTTATACAGGAAGTACCGTTGCAGGAAGAACTCACAACACAAATGAGCAGTACCCTTAAGTTATACAGGAAGTACTACTGGAGGGAAGAACTCACAACATGAGTGAGCAGTACCCTTAAGTTATAGAGTAAGTACTATTGCAGGAAGAAGTCACAACACGAGTGAGCAGTACCCATAAGTTTTATATAGCATAATTAAAATAAGTGTAAAGCTCTATAAATTATAATTATAGTAGAGTATCCATGTAAACATGAATAATTAGAGCTTCATTTATGGTGCATGTAAACACGAATCCTCCGCCATAAAAATGACAACCGTTGACTTTTCCAGCCATGAAAATAACAAAGTTTTTTAAATAAAGTGTCAATTTTAAGAGTATCCCTGACACCAGGGGCTAAATTGCAAAAACGTGAATAATTGGAAATATTTTCGTCCTCTCCAGTTTTTGAGAGGCAAATTGCAGATCTGATGATGGCCGACGGAGCTCAGGATTTTTAAGGCAGAATCGGGCAGAAAAGGTAGAGGCGAAAGGTGATCGGCAAACGGAGCCGCAGTGGCCGACCGGTAGACGGAGCTGCAGGTCTTGTGGATGATCCGAATTGAATCTGCAAATTATAACCCGAATTGCAATGTTATAACCCGAATTGCAATGTTATAACCCGACCCAACCGCGAGTTGTGTCCATTCAATCTGTGCCACTGGATTATTTATTTGGATCATGTAAGATGAGTTCTCATCTAAAAATTGGTTCTCATCTAAGAAGTGGTTCTCACCTGATCCCACGCCTATATATATACATATATATAGTTCAAAACTTGATCGTTTTAAAGCAAAACAAAAAATTTATATGTAATCTTGACACATGAGGACATTGGCACAAAACATTTTTCAAGCCTGTTAAAAGGAAAATTATCACTTTTAGTGCACTGGACTAAACCAGTTGTGGGCTTGAAAATTAATGTTCATGCTGCTTTTAGAAGCTCCATCGCTGTTGGTCTGAGAGCTATAATTAGGGATAGCGAGGATAACTGTATGCAGGCTCACTGTAGAATTACATCTGCAGAGTCACCTCTTCATGCAGAGCTCTTAGCTCTTGAATTTGGAGCTCAAATTGCAGCAACACTCCAGCCTCCTGGGTGTCTGGAGACAGACTGTAAGCAGGTTGTTTTAGGTGTCTTCGATCCATCTAAAATAGCATGGCACTGTTACTCAATTGCATACAAGTTTAGGGTAGGTGATATAAGTAGCAGGATAATATGGACTTGTAGAGAGAATAACTATGCTGCCGATACAATAGCTAGACTAGCAATCAATGATAATGTCTCAAAGGAGTTAAGCTGGGATAATTTACCCCAAAAGATTAAGGGCATCATTCTTCTGGATAAGAAGTATATACCTGCACTTAGACTTATCTAGGACATATTACTGGTTTCTTTTTCTTTTCAAAACAGGTACAGGTGCAGGTGAATAGAGGAGCATTAGGAACTGGACCAGAGACACACAAAAGGTTGTCACCCAAATAGAACAAAGAAGGGAAGCAATGAAACTCATTGGCCAATGTGGACATATGCAAGGATGGCAGTCACCGATCAACCAGGAACAATGGTTTTTCAAAGTAAACTGAGCAGCATCACAAAGTCAAACCTGAATGCTTTTTAAGTTTGACATGGCACTAAGTAAGAATGTTTCAATCCATTGGGTGGCGAAGATGTGCTTCGACGTGTCGATCACTAAAGTGCTCTCCAATTTTGATTTTAGCCTTTCTTTCAAACTAAGCCATTGTTCAATTACACAGTTGTTCAATTGATACTTTTATTCATTCTTTAGCTCATCTTCATGTATGTAAACTCGCTCCTAAAGCGTTATGGATTTATTTACCCTTTTGAAAGGTTTGGGGAACCTAATAAATATTCCCCCACCATTGGTGGTTTATTTTTTATTTTTTAAAAGACACAAAACATGATGGGCAACGTGAGGAAATTGACACAAAATATGAACATTAACCTTATGTATCGGCATTGGGCAACATGAGCATTTGAAAGCAAAATGTGTAATACAAAAGGTGCATGATATAAACTAAAATATGAGGTATTTGAATTAAAAGACGAGTTGTTAAATCCGTAAAAATGAGTATTTTCACACGAAACATGAACATGAGGAATTTAGAACCTTTTATATATTCCGTAGAAGATGAACTTTTGTTTTGCTTTAAAATGATCAAATTTTGAACTAAATTCCTCATGTTTAAACGTGCCACACATAAAAAATGTGTCACACATAAGATGGGGTGTCACACCTGATCCTAATTCTATCCTATATTATATATTATATATATTATGAATTAGGATCAGGTGTGACACCCCATCTTATGTTATATATATGTTATGAATTAGGATCATTTGTGACACCCCATCTTATGTTAAATATATATATATATATATTATGAATTAGGATCAGGTGCGACACCCCATCTTATGTGTGGCACCAATCCTAACCATTGATTTGTTCAATCCTGCGGCTTATATTAAACGGAAGAAATTAAATATGGGTCTCGGCTTTGCTTTTGTACAACTAACAGATTAATTCCTCATGTTTATATATCATGTTCATGAAATTAAAATTCTACCATTTGTTTTAAATTCCTCATGTTTATATATCATGTTCATGAAATTAATATTCTACCTTTTGTTCTAAATAACTCATGTTCATGTTTTGTGTGAAAATACTCATTTTTAAGGATTTAACAACTCATCTTTTAATTCAAATACCCCATGTTTTAGTTTATATCATGCACCTTTTGTATTACACCTTTTGCTTTAAAATGTCCATGTTGCCCAATGCCCATACATAAGGTAAATGTTCATGTTTTGTGTCAATTTTCTCATGTTGCCCATACATAAGGTTAATGTTCATATTTTATGTCAATATCCTCATGTTTTAAGATAACATATAAAATTTTTGTTTTGCTTTAAAATGATCAAGTTTTGAACTAAATTTCTCATGTTTAAACGTGCCACACATAAGAAACGTACCACACATAAGAGGGGGTGTCACGCCAGAACCTTCCCCATATAGAATATATATATATATATATATATATAGTGGGGATTATACATTGGTATTTGCTAAGTATATTACACTATTTAATTTGTGAATATTTAAAAATAAATGTATATCATTTAAGTATATACTTAAATTTTTGTTTCAATATATACTTAAATTTTCATAAATACATATACAAATTTATTTTTTCACACTACTTGCTTAAATAAATGAGAATGTCTCCTGTGAGACAGACTAAATGCTACGGAGTTGATGTTCTTCAATAATATGTTGATGTTCTGTGATTATCTGTTGAAGGTAATTATATATAGTAATTGATGTTGTGCATTTGAAATTCACCTCTTTTTTCCCTTTATTTTCAATGGTTATGAATTAATGTTACCTTTGTTCATGTTGATCTTGTTTAAAAAGTTCATTTTTGATGATATTTATGATTAAATAGGATATTATTAGGCGATCTCATATGAGAGTTTGTGAATAAATAAATAAAACGATATTGTAAAAGTTTGAAATATTATTAGGCGATCTCATATTATTAGGCGATCTCATATATTATTTAGGGTATGAAATATTTGTATAAGAGCATCTCCAATGCAACTTTCAATATTGAAAATGTTGATTGACACATATGATTGATTGTTACAAGAGATTAAAATATATCTCCAATGCAAGCATCAATTAAGAAGTCAGTTTGACGTGGATGCATATGTGGAGTGAAAGTGTCAAATAGACCTTCAATATATTGACATTCATGTTGAAGGCGTCGATTACTTTGTTTACCAAATTTGTGTTCACTTTTGCTTTTTACATATAATACTGCAATTAATTTATTTACCAAATTTATTTTTACTTTCTTTTTCACATTAATATTGTAAAAACTGACGCTTGTACATTGGAGAACAAAGTTTTAAAAACACATCTTTCAAATCTACATCATATTGACAAATGGAAGCGGATTTTACTCATGACGTTCTTAGCATTGGAGATGCTGTAAGGTGGTGGAACAAAACGATGTTGTAAAAGTTTGGTACTACTTTAATATAGTAGTACATGATCAAATATGAAATTTTAATATAGTTGGATGATCAAAATGCAAATTTGCTCTTATTTGGCGGCATACGTAGAATATTATTTATCCTCAAGCTGTTTATCCAAATTCCAGGATCTAAAACCCCGCTAAAACCCCGAGCCCTAAATTGTCCGGGAAATGTCAACCTGAATTGACAGGGTTAGAAATTTGTATTCGATGGCGATTTACGCCTCTTTTGGGCATTCTTGCCGGCCCCACCATTTATTGATCCGCCCTCGTCTCCGTTTTTGTCTTCACCAGGTACACTTTCGTTCTCTTTCGTGAATTCAATCCTGGGCTCTCCGTACAATTTCGATTTCTATAGTTAACTGTATCTTTTGGGTTGTATAGGTACGCCTGAGCTGTGCTGTTGCGGTGGAAGCAATTGATGGCGCAGAGAACGCAAAATGTTAGTGGCTTTTTATGCTCAAACCTTTAGTTATCTGTATTGTTTTTTGCCTAGTATGAAGGATTTAACACCCTGAATGAATTTGTTCTATTTTTGTGATGAAAGTGCACGAAAGTGTTCGGGACGATGGTGGAAAAGCTCTCAGGTGGAAAAGGTTGAACTCTTTTGAGCTTGGGATCACTAATTCTATGATTCCAAGGACTGCAAGAGTGGTTCTTAATGGTCTAAAACGAAAAGGTTTGCCAGTTTCGCATATGCACTCATTACTTTAAGTTGAAGAAGTTTAATTGAGCATCAAGCATTAGGAGATAGTTTAGTATTGCTCGTTTCTAGTTTAGTTTTCTGATGGTTACATTTTCAGTGTTTTTTTTTTTTTTAACTTAAGCACTTTGCCACATTTTTTTTCCAGTGCCCTGACTTCTATCACGTATGATTCATGCACTTTTCTGTTCATTTTAGTTTGCTTTTCTTAATCAAGTCAAGTATCCATCTTCATAGCAAAGCTAGTTCTCAAGTCTCTTTATAGTTGAAGGCTTGTTCTAGTTTTAATCTAGGAAATTCTTCACCTGCCCCAACATTTTGATGTAGGTTTTGAAGTTTATCTTGTGGGAGGCTGTGTCAGGGATCTTATCTTAAAAAGGCCTCCAAAGGATTTTGATATCATTACTTCAGCTGAACTTCAACAGGTTTGGACTTCTTTTTCGTAGTTTTATGTTGCGTGTGAGTGTAGGTTCAAAAGTAACTGCATGCATCATTATGTTTAATGCTTTTATGGGATACTCTTTTCTCAAACTCTAAGAACATGGGATTGTGGCTCTCAAATCTTAAATGTTTTTTGAAAATATATGAACTATGAAGTCACTGTGTAGAGGGGTGAACAAGGCAAAAGAAAACTCTCGTGAAGAATTTTATAATAACATCATGTAGAAAGGGATGTGGTGCATACATGCCCAATACACCATCTTTCCCGGTGAGGATTTTTCACACTTTCATTATATAAATTTTTTGGTTTGGGAACTCGACTACTCGCTACTTTATTTTTATTCAAAAGTATTATTCTACTGACTTCACTTTCCCCTCTCTTTAGTCTCCTATCTGGAACGGCCCACTCACATTCGCATCTTTCTTGTTATTCTTTTCTCATATTGAAGATATTGGTATAAAATAGCCAAAATGAGAAGAGATAACATATTACATGCTGAAAAAGCTTAAGGCTTGATTAGAAAATAACAAAAATTAACCTAGAAAATACTGTCCCTTATTAAACTAGTAGGAAATTAAATTAGAAGAATAAGACCATGGCTAGCACTATTTTGAGTCAACCAGAGATTTATTTTTTTTAAAAAGAAGATGGCGAGGAATAAAGGAATTGCATTTTCTTAAAAGATTTAACCATTGGAAGAAGTTCTTAAAAATGGGTAAGATAGTTGGCTAGGATGAATTGAAAGCAGTTCTTAAGAATTGCATTTTTTAAAAGATTCAAAAATGAATGTTTTGAAGAAAAGATTTATCAAGTCCTGGCCAGTTTCTCTCCAGTTTTCTCAATGTTAAGTGTGCTTCCCATCTCACCTTCTCCTGTGTACCCCGAGCTCCTTTTACTCTGGACTTCAAACCAAGGTAGATATAATGCTTTAAGGTTCTAAACTTTGAGCTCTTGTTGTTTTCTTCATCGATACCCTTCTCAACTACCACTTGATACCTCCCACTCTTACCTTTCCCCACCCAGGGTAATGCTATACACAAGTTGTAGACTTACTACAGAGAAATAGATATTGCAGCATCTTTAATTGATGAGGTACTTCAGCTGCCAATTTTATATAAAAGCTCCTAACTAAGTAAGTCATGTTGGTGGAGTAAATGGGGCAGACTCATGTGGAATGAAGAATATGGTTGAAACAATTGAGATAGCCATGCATGTGGAGACTGAAGAACTGATAAATGTTTTTTTTTTCCTTTCTGGAATTAATAGGATCAGATAAAATCTGTTAGATGATTGTGTAGGTGTTTAAGGTGTTTCCTCCCCCAAGCCTATGATTGTGTGAACTTTGACATATGGCTGAATTATAGATATTTTTTGAATTTTGGTTTGATGTCATGGAGTTGCATTTGAATTTTTCAATTTGACTTGAATTATCTATTTTTATCTCTTGACAATAATTTTAGTAGTTTATTGATGGCTTAGTGGTTATTATTGATTTCTGATTGATAGTGGGTGGTAGAGGTGGTAGCTTTGATATCTGTAGATCTTCAGTGGGTGGTGGGGGGGTGGTTGATCTGCTGCAGAGAAAATTATTTGGAGTGAATTGCTGTTTTCTTAGAAAGTAAATGAAAATATCATAAATTTCCTTTAAGGATATAAGATAGTTTAGAAAATGAAAGAAATTCAATCATTTTATAATAATCAGATTACTGAATTTTTGATGTACATTTTTTGAGGGATAACAAGAGCACATTAAGGTGTTATGCATGTAAAAGTTTAATTGATAATAATAAAATAGAAAAACAGAAGCAACAGAGTAGTTTATTTTATTTATAATCTAATTTAAATCATCAAATTACATTTCAACCCAGTTATCAAACTTCAATTTCAAACTACTATGCCGGACATAGATTTGTTTTTACTGAAATACCATTAACTCCATTCTAAGTTCTAAACAGAGCCATGTAGTTTATAAATAGCTTTTCAATTGGGCTAACTTATATTTTATTATTTAATCAAGTACCTAGGAAAACACTTAATTGGACTGTCATGATTTTGTTCACAATGCAGGTGAGAAGAACATTTCAAAGATGTGAAATAGTGGGAAAACGATTTCCTATCTGCCATGTCTACATTAATGAGAGCATTGTAGAGGTTTGACTCATTAGTTTAGCTGCTGATATTGATACTATGAAGTTACAAATATTATATTTTAATTTGATGTATGAGATTTTCTTCAACAAAACAGGTTTCTAGCTTTAACACATTTGGTAGAGGTCATAGAATGAAACCGAGGTCGGTTTTTGAAAAGCCTGTTGACTGTGATGAGGAGGACTATCTGCGCTGGAGAAACTGCTTGCAAAGAGACTTCACAATTAACGGGTTGCACATCAGACTTTTTCATCTCTAAATTGAGAAATGATTTGTAAATGAAAATAAAACCCACTGTCTCTGGTTTTTACTTTGGTCTTATGCATGGTCTTTTTTAAAGCTCTTTGTCCGTTCTCATAACTTAGATCTGGCACTCACCCTTCTTTTTGGCTTCCTCCTTTTTCCCTTTTGCAGATTATTGTTTGACCCTTACGCAAAATTAATATATGATTACATTGGAGCGATGGAAGATATTAAGAAAGCTAGAGTATGCATGTATTTCTGCGTAGTTCAACTTTTCGTCATTTACTTCTTTCCCTTGCATAGTGTTCTTATGTCTTAATTTCTGTTGTAGGTGCGAACCATCATTCCAGCCCAGTTTTCATTAACTGAGGATTGTGGTAAGTGTTTTTCTTGTAACTTGTATTATAACTTGTGCTCCCATTGAATCAAAAAAACAAATACTGAACTTTATGTCTTGATTATTTATCCCTTTATTCCTGTTTATGTGGTCTAACATTTTTCTTGCCTTTCCAGCTCGCATTCTACGTGCCATTAGAGTTGCTGCTCGTTTACAATTTAAATTTTCTAGAGAGACAGCTCTCTCTGTTAAATCGCTGGGCTCTTCTGTATATAGGCTGGATAGGGTATTTTGGCTGCTTCTTTAAGCATGTTTGTCTTTGTATTCTGGTTCCTGCTGCCAAGTTTTTAAAATCGGTTTTCTTGCTTTACTTCTAGGGAAGGCTGCTCATGGAGATGAACTACATGTTAGCATATGGTTCATCAGAAGCTTCACTTAGGTTATTATGGAGATTTGGCCTCCTAGAAATTCTTTTACCAATTCAGGTGTGTAATATTTGAATAAATAACCCAATTATTTAATATTTACCAATTGTATCTCTAAATTTCCTTCAGCATGCAGGCAGCCTACTTTGTCCAGTGTGGTTTTCGAAGAAATGACAAGAGGACTAACATGCTTTTGGTACTTGTTCCTAATTTACTTATTATGAGATCTGCTGCTGTACATTTGACCATTCTCTTTGTATTTTTAAATTATTTTCATATATCAAGTATACTTGTTGATACTGCCTATTATATAAACACCAAAGGTTAGGTAATGGCCAAAATTTCTGTTTTGAAGTACTTCGATATGTTTTCACTCTACCTGGTTTCAATTATTTTTGTAGAAAATTATTTTTCACTGCTGATGCCAAATTTGATAATAGCTGTCTGCTTAATTGTCTTCAGCTTTCTTCTTCTGCTCACAGTTGCACATTGTGCATTGTGCATTGTGCATTGTGCAACAGTATATGCGTTCCTTTCTATTGTTTTTGGGACAATGAAAATTGTTATATGATTTTTCTTATTCTTTTGCAGTCTTTGTTTTCCAACATGGATAAATATTTGGCACCTGACAGGCCTTGCCACACTAGTTTATGGTAAGATGTTTACTATGTGTTACAGTATGACTTAGCTTCTGAGGTTGCATATGTTTAAATTCTTGGAAGTTGTGATAAAAACATGTACGCAATGGTGACCTGGATCTAATATGGTATTTGGTACAGTACTAAGATATATGAAAGTTGTCGATAATATATACGGTGTATATTTGTTCAATTCTAGTGATTTGATTGTGATTGTGCCTCTCATGAAAGAATCTGAAAATTTACGGAGTAGTATTTAATGATTCTGCAATTATTCAAGAACTTGAATTTTTTTCACAGAAAATAAAGGAGCAATTTGGGGGCTATAAGAGAACTTTGTGTATTGATATATGTGCTCATTTTGTCTTGAAAAACTGAGCACTCATTTTTTAATATATGTGCTCGAACTAAAATTTTAGCTCCGCGTTCGCAGATACTCTGCTTTTGGTACTCTTTTGATTTGTATCAGCATATATTTCCTTTCTTATATCACCCATTCCGTGCCAGCTATAAAATGCTTCTATATTATACTAGAAACCTACAAGCTCTCATTAAGTATTGGTGCCAGGATTGCATTATTAGCATTTCATAAAGCAATCTTTGATCAACCGATCAATCCTCTAGTGGCTGCAGCATTTTGCCTTGCTGTTCACAATGGAGGTGACTTGCTGGAGGCATCAAATATTACAAAGAAAATATCAAGGGAGCATGATACCAGTTTTATCGAGTTATCAGAAGCTCAAAATCTAGACACCAAATCTCTAGTAACCGAGACTAAGCGTTTAGCTGCTTTAGTTCAGAAAGCTCTTGCTGGTATGACGGATGGGGATACCGTTTCAAGGGCAATGATTGAATACCCTAAGGCGCCATATTCAGATATGGTAAGAGCTGAAAGATTGATCCATGGCTCAGTTATTTTTGATGCATTTAAGCTGTTTTCATCATTTGATGGCGATATGTTTACAAATACTGTTTAGAGTAACTGAGGATTATTCAACTGTATATTCTGATCCATGATGATTGATAACTGATGTTAGTGCTGTATCATTTGTAGGTATTTATTACCCATGCCCTGTATCTAAGGGTTCGCAAGATATTTGAATGTGTTAAAGGGGGCAGAGAAATGGGATTCGTTCCCAAAATGGGAACTAAGATTCAGGGTGAGCAATTAGCTTCGGGCAGCCTACCAGAAGTTCGTCATGTCTTTGCGAGAGTTGTTTTTGATACTATATTCCCAATAGATCTTAGAACTTAGTTAATTTTGCTAAACTAGTATATTGCCGAAGAAGTTCTTGCTAGTAGGCTAGGCATTGTAGCATTTTTGTCTGTTTGAAGGTAGCACTGAAGTCTAGCCTGTATATCCAATTCATTAAATGGTAGGAACTTGTGCTGGTGAAGAGGAAGTTACCATATCAAATTAATTCTCCCTACTCTGTAAACCCTCTAGCGATGCATAACCCCAAGTTATATTTGGGAGGCCAAAGCAGCTAAGATTGCTCTCCATAGATCTCACCAAAAAGTGCAGATGGAGAAACGACGAGCTTAGCGAGCTCAGTTGGAATATCCAGGTCCAAAATGAATTCTAGGTCTTCTGGAACATCTAGTATACACTTTAGTCCAAAAATTTGATGACTCAAATTCTCAAAGCACTTTATGAACATTTAGTATTACTATTAGGAACATCTAGTATACACTATATGACTGAAAAAACTTCGAAAGTAACATTTTGCACTATAACAAATATTACATTTATTAATGCAGAGATCGTTGTTTAGTTTTATTTCAAAATTGATACTCATTAGTTTAGAATAATTTAAATTTGAATCACTAACACTTGCACCAGTAATAAGATATAGTCCATGATGTGAGATCATTTGTTCAAGTCCTTGATAATTACTAGTATTATCTAATAAAAGTGAGTTTTACTACCCAACGTGAATTATCTAATATAAATTAAACAAACAAAACTATGAATGCACAATATCAATCAGAGAATGAAATCTGACAACAGATAAATTAATATTAACCATCTGAGTTTCATATACATACTACACTCATTCAGAGTCCGAGTTCCTATCATACACTAGTTTCATGTTTCAAGGAGATGACAGTTAAACCTATAGCCGCTCTATAACTCAACCTTGCTATTTTAGAAATAACCTGCCATGTTTCAGTGTCAATCTTCCAACAATCCATTTACGCCAAAATCTGCACCCACATGCTTACTTTTTGGAAGTTCGGCTCCCTGATCTTCAAACCTTCTCTTCTTCACGTGTAACTGAGGAAGGATTCCACGAGATATTTGACCACTTTCCTCCATTCATCCGAAATTAAACTGAGCATTCCAAACTCGAGTACCAGCCAATAGCAGTTACTTCCTCATCAAGGAAGTTAGGATACACTCATTTGTGTTACACACCTAGATGTTCCTAATTTTGACAGGCTTCCCAAGCTTTGATTTATCTTCGATTCTTGCAAGTTCAAGTGCCCTAGGACAAACAGGAAAGCCTTGATCATCCCACGACTCCAATATTACACCAGAGCCAATGCAGGTGCTTCCATCATAAAAGGCAGCATACTGCCCGGCTGCCAAACCCTGATCATCCTCTGATAATTTGACTGCTGCTACAGGATTTCCTTGTTCATCATTTTCCAAGACCAGGCTACAGTTGTGGAATTCAGGACCATGTCTGACCTGAAAAAGGTAGGAGGAAAGAATAAAGTAATTTATGGAGCAGCGAAAGAAACCTAGGCATCTGCTACAATGTCAGAAATACGTCACAATGTCACGTTCCAGTTGCTGAATTAACAGTAGTACCTTGCACTGGAGATGCTTCACCTGACAAGGTGGTAAACCACTAAACCATTTCAAAGACCCAACACGGAATGAACGCCTTTTCTTGTCGGCAGAGTAGTAGTTTCTTGACACGAAGACTACATTATTTTTAGTATCCTTCTCAACAACATACCTAAAATTAAACAAAGTAAATAACAGATGAGACAAGCATGAACCAATATCTAATGTTACTGGTACTTAATGGGTGCATCTGAGTAATTATACCAATGAGCAGCTATAATTATAATCTTATGTGTACTCATCAGCCCTCTATCAATAAAAATATAATGATATTCAAGCAGCCCTACCAGGGTCCTCCGGGAAGACGTAGACCTTGACGTTGTCCAACAGTGTAAAACCAGAACCCACGATGCTTTCCAAGGAAATCCCCTGTTTCAGCCTCCAAAATCACACCTTCCTCCTCACCAATTTGTTTTTCAATAAACTCACTAAACTTTATCTGTTACAAGAGCATTGCTAAATTCAGATAACAGGAGAACCAAGCAAAGTCAAACAGTTTATTTCATTTGTCAGTAGTATCTATAATCCTTCGTGAATATAGCTCAAATAATCCTTTCTTCCCCCAAGAATTTCATTCCATGAATACCCAATCATGGATATAGCAAAGACTTATAATATGTCAGAATCCAATTACCTTGCCAAGAAAGCATATTCCTTGGGAGTCTTTTCTGTCTTGATTGGGCAAGCCCAAAAGCTTAGCAAGTTGTCGGACTTCATTCTGGAAATTGTTCACAAAGAAGAAGAATGGAATTAATGTAACTTTGACAGTCAATAAATCTAATGTGTCAGATGATCAGATAAATTAATAGTTATAAATAAGATCATGAATGATGGAAAAAATAAGTGCAAAAGGAATAGTGCCAAACCTTTGGGATACATCCAAGAGGAAAAACTAATTGTCTAAGCTGAGATTGTGAGAGATGCGAGAGAAAATAGGTTTGATCCTTGATCTGAAGTGTGTAACATGTAAAAAAGTAGATTAAAATTATCAAGTTCATATGGAAGTTCTGAAGGACTATGATGCAATTTGCCAATTAAATATAAGCATCAAGAATGCGTCGAAGAAGTTAGAACCAGAATAAACAAGGGAAAGAGATCATCTGCACTTCCATGAAAATAACGTAATAGAATGCACTAAATCCAGACATCCTTTAAATCGAAGTCATTCTTTAGGAATGCAAGTCTTTTCTTGACTAGGTTTCATCTAAAGATCTAAAGAGTGATTTCCAGTTTTTCAAAAGTCAAAGGGTGCAATTATATGTCATGGCCGCGAGCTAATGATAAAGTTGCTATAAAAAAAGCAACCATATGGAATTAGCCTCTTTAGCTTGAAGAAATCTAATACCAAGTGTGACATAATTATACAATTACTGTATTGAGCACATTTTAAAACCATTTCTCAAACTCAACTACACTACAGAATGTGTATATATTATATAATTGCTAGGAGAAATTTAAGTACTTCTGCACAATTACCATTAAAAAGAACAACGCGTGGAAAACTCAAGTACCATATCTTTTGACAATTCCAAGACAGAAGGCTCGTCTATTTGATCAAAAGATTTGTGCACCACTTTTGCATAATGTCCAGAAGCAACATAGTCAAAATTCATTCCACTGACAGCATCTAGGAAGGCACCTAATTCAAAGTACGCCACCACAATTAGATCACATTCAAATACAAAGAAACAAAAGATACAAGAGGCGGGCTAATAACACTAACCAAATTTTATTCTTGTATTGCAAAGAACATCTGGATTTGGAGTCCGGCCACAACGAAACTCCTCAATTATATAAGAGACCTGAGCATGACAGTAAATGATGTAGAAGGAAAAATAGTTAACGGCAAAGTACAATGAGTTTGGTTTAAGCAATTTTTTTACCAGAAATTAAGTGCATACCACATTATTCCAGTATTCATCTGTCAAATGCACAATCTTCAGAGGTATGTTCACCTGTAAGATAAAAACATTTAGAATCCCTTTTGAACCCTGAACCATGAACCTGAATGACTAACTTCAATCCAGATAAAGAAGTCCTAGTCTAGGACTGTATCTTAGATTATGGGACAATTGGATGATAATTGGAATTTAAGAAGCAAAATGCAAACTGATAAATTAACTTTGAAGATATCTAAGCCGTTTAGATGTCAAAACCACTCTAGAATCTAATATGTCACAAAATATGAAACTAAACTAATAACATGACGTATCAATGCTACACGCTAAGGATTTGTTAATTTTTCCATCTAGCAAAATACTAGAGTAAAATTATCAATTGCTTCTACAACATATCTGTGGAGTATCCATTTTGAAATCAATCCTAGGAATTAATAATTAAGATATTACCTGATCACACACAGCCCTTGCATAATGTAAATCGTCTTCCCAAGGGCACTCATTCCAATAGTTTTGAAAGTCTTCCTATAATAAAGCAGTATCAAATCAGCTCACAGCTATGAATCACAAAAGCAAGGAGTCATAAAATTCCCCACTTAATCTCTATCATTAGAAAGTTGGGTCAATTTGAATCAACACAAAATCTATAAGATAAGACTAGCAATATTGTCGAACATCAATTCAGTTTTAACAGCTCCAACATTCACACACTAAATAAAACACAAAACGCTGTCAAAATTCAAACTTTTCTCCAAATTATGAAACCCATTAAACTCAAATTCGGATATAAAAAATTCCATACCTGAAACCATATCTTGAGATAAAAAGCTGTGCAAGAGTGGCCAGCAAGTTGAAGGAGGCGAAGCGCGACACTACTATCCACGCCTCCACTCAGAAGAACCGCCATTTTGAGAGGCTTCTTATCAGCCATGGAGCAAGAAAGATGAGAGGGGTCAATATGACTGTAGTTAACATTCTGCAATTCCTCATTAGACTGTATAGCTGAAGTTGAAACACACAAGGGTCGAACATGGTAAAGTGTTCCGGGTGGTGAAAATTGACGAAAATAGCATTTGGGTTTGCAAGGGAGAAATGAGAAGAAGTGTTTGAGGGCTCTATTAGAGGTTTGAAGTGCAGAGGAGAGTGCTGCGGGAGCAACGGCCATGGAGATTGAGTTCCCCGGTTGAATAATACAACTGTACAACAGCAAATTAGCCCAAATTTCATCAAATTATATTTTTGCTAAAATGAACTGAATTAAGCTGAAAGGCTGGCCAGCTAAATAAATAGAAGATGTTAAAACTGAATTCAGCTGTCCAGTCTTTCAGCTAAATCTGAAGCATGATTTAGCACAGAATATAGTATTTCAACTTGATTATTTAGCACAGTATAAAGTCTTTCAACTTGATGATTTAGCAAGTATTTCACAGATAACCTAACTGGTATGCGGTTATGATGTTCACATAAACATTCAAGTTTTGTTGTTTCTATTAAGTAGACAGTATACGCACACAGTCACATTTTTGGTACCCGAAATCTTGGTCACATAATGAATTTTGCATCCACGATATAAACATAACTTCGAAACAGATAAAGTCAGGAAAAAAAATGAACATCATTTTGTACCCCCGTGTTAGAAATTTGCAACGGAAAATAACTAAACTTACTCAAGCAAAAGAGAGCAGTTTGGCAATAAAACACAAAACTAGGCACTAAGATGTGACTCCAAAAGCTAAACATAAAAACCTGTATCTTGAACTTCTAATTACATCTATCAATTTAAATCAGTCAAATGACTTATGAGTTGAAAAATACTGTGTTTTTTGGACATGGTCTACTAAGCAGAAGTGTAGAACAAAACAGTTCAAATTATACTAAATGAAAATCACTGCCGGGTATTTCAGCACGTGCTTGTACTTCAAGTATACCCATTAATCAAATATTTCACCATGTGCTTAATTTAGTGCATCTTAAGTTTTCAAATATTTCCTTAATTTAGTGTATCTTAAGTTTTCAAAAACTTAAGATAGTCATGAACATGTTCTTTCAAAAGTATTTCATGGCTTACAGCTATGCTTAAGTATTAAAAAGAAGTTCATCGAAAAAAAGTATTAAAAAGAAAAAGGAAAAAAAAAACAGACATCTTTCATGGCTTTTGAATTGAAATGCTTTGCTGCATATTTTCCCCAAAGTCACAGGCTTTCTTGTTTGGGTAGTTTAAGCTTCAGTACATAGACTAACCTAAGGTAATCCTCTTTAGAAGAAGCCAATTTTCAGAATCCAATAAACGTTGTAGAGTTTAAAATGTAGAACCTATTTTCCTGCTCGATTAAGGTCACGGCAATTTCAAAAGAATAAATCACAGCATTCTCAGTTTTACAGAAGTTTCAGGCTGAGCAAGGTACAATATGTAGCTCTACTTTCATGATTCGCCAACTAGACATAAAGCATTGAGCTGAAATTTCTGGCTATAAAGTAATAGTGTAAATTTCTTGGGGTTGTTTTCACAAAGATAGAAGATTAGCAGACACGCATGATTCAAAAAGGCCAAAACTGCAGGCAGCATTCAAGATTCTGGTGTCAAACCAATCATTCTTCAGAAGAAATCAGGAAAAAAATTGCTACAGAGCCAAAAATTAACATGCAACTTTATTAAAAATAGCATATGCTCATGCTTCAAGTACACCAGTAACCAAATACTTCAGCACGTGCTTAATTTGGTGCATCTAGGGGCCGATGTTCCTCCTTTCCACGTTTCAGAAACAAAATTACAGCCACTTAGCAAAACTTAAAAGGACAAATTCCATTTCAGCAATAAGATATTCATGAACATGTTTTTTCAAAATTATTTCAATAATTGCCACAGTATAGTAAAATAGCAAGTGGCAACAATAAACTAGATGTGATGGTGGAGCTAAATTATCCAATATCGTGCATCATGAAATCTAAGAGAGGTTTAAAAGACAGCATCAATGCCTTAGCCAAGTAGCTCAAATACTATATTCTTGCTCTTTTCTAGACCAAAATAATGGATTCTACTTCGATCTATATCTACTAAACAATGTGATGAATGATGATTAGCTGGGTTTTTAAGAGCTCGGATGCCTTTCTTCCTTATAATCGAGCTAGAACTGTATAATTTTCATAAAGATAAACAAGAAAAGCTCCCACCTTTGATCATTAATGCAAACTTGATAACTACTCATAAACTAACAAGCTCCAATAACAATTAAAACTCTACTACTGATACCATCACCATCCAATTCACAACAAAAAAAATCGCTACATTAAGCAATCAAACCATCACAAAGTGAATACTGAATACACAGTATCTCAAAAGCTATAGCGATAATTTTAAAAAGAGAAAGCAAACCTTACTCTTCTGAAAATGAATTAGAGACGGCGAGGGATTCCAACAAGCCCTCGAGTTTTGAGATGCCGCGCTAAAAATAAGGTTTCAAACCCTTTACCCAAATGGAATGGGCGGCGCGGGAAATTGGACGGCGAGCTCTGTGTTTTTAGCGATTCAAAAGACGATGGGGTTTTATCAGGCGCGTGGAGTTCTCACTTCTCACTGCTTTAGAGCATCTCCAATTGTTTTGTTTTGGGAGTTGCATGCAATATTTAAAAATGTATAGCATAATGGTTCCAACCACGTAGGCACTGCTATACGAGCAGTACTATCTACAAATCAGTATGCCAGACATCGATTCTTGCGTTCTTGCATTTATTCTACGTGCATTTTACGTATATTTTATTTTCTACGTAACTTTGGTTGTGAATAATATATTTTCAAATGCAACCAAAAATTAGTATTTTGTGTAATATTTTACTACTATAACTTATACTTAATTTCCTTTTCATATAAATAAAATGTAAATAATTATGTACGTTGACGCTATTCTATATAATATAATTTAATTTATATTAATTTATATTCTATATTATAAATATATAGTAACTTCACTTTCTCTTTCAGCGATTAAATTTCTTGAGCATTACCTAAATTGTTAAGTAATAAAATATATACAATTAATCTAATCTAATTATATTATTTTATAATATAATTAATTAACACTTATATTTAATAATTATATAAAATTCTTAATTATAAATAAAATAGTTAAATAATGTTTTTAATACTTTTATGTAATGTGATGAGTAGTTTAAATTTAATAATAAATGTTATTAAAATGTGGGACCAACACACAAGTAGATCACCATTGTTGAAGTCATGAAGTGTGTTGCTTACCACATCATTGGCAAGAAACATGACATGACAAATTGACAAGCAAGATGTAGCTTGTCATTGAAGATGCTCTTATTATCCTGTAACTGCATATGGACCCCTTAGCACCATTTTCATTTTGCATAAAAAAGAGACCAATATTTTACAAAGTATTGTTTGTTAATATAAATTTTAGAAAATAATATAAATATTTCACTCTTAAGGCACAATGTAACATCCACTAGACTATAAGGAATTTGAAAACACATTTTTATGATTTTTTTAACATACACTACTCTATTGCAATTAAGTTTGAAGTAAAATTTTGTTATATAAATCTATACCAACATCAACATGTACATCTCAAACTGTATTATACAATTATTATATCAGAAAAGTGTATATATTGATTTTGACTATATTTGGATAGCAAACGAGGACAACCATAAATGATTTACTTAATTTAGTTACCATTATGTGTATCCTCTTTTAATTCCAGATTTGGTAAAACTCTATTACTCCTCACGCGCCTTTCACGTTAGAGACAAAAAAATCTACCGGAATCGGAATCCCTTACTAAGGATTCATCGGATGCGACGAGCTCGATATCTCCAACAACGATGACACAAAGGACATGTCCACCAACGAGAACTACCAAGTCGGGGACTTAATTTTATATAATCATAATAAACGTTGGGTTAATTTGCACAAACTGCATGTCCTCTACGACGGAGAGTAACTAGAACGGCCTTGTAAGTTTTCCAAGTCAGCTGAAAAAATACACAGATTCTCATACAAGTAAAGTAAAGTTGAGATGATTTGATGTTTCGTGATTTCATATTATTGTTTTTTGATAGTTGGTTGGAATTAAGCAATATTCTAATTTGTAAATTTAGTGGACTACAAATTAAGATCTTACTTTAAAAAATGTAGTGAATACTCTCTCTAATTCACTAAAATTATGATACTTTTTTAGCTCAAACTTTTCTTAAGAAATGGGAGAAAAGAAATGGAGAATCAGAGGGAGTATCTCCTTTATAACCTTAAGCTAGGAATGAGTATATTATAAGAAGTCCTTATTTTTTTTGGTAAATTGAGTTTAAGGTGTTAATCTATCAAGCATTCTTAGATGAAACCTTTATCCTCTCTTCTTTTTTTTAACAAAGGAGCATAAAAAGTCATATGTTGACACTTGACAAATCATATAATACGAGACTCTTTTGTAATAAATTAATGAATCAACCACCATCAATCGTGAAGTAAAAGATGAGTCCATTTTTTTCCTCTTTCTTTTTTCTTGATAATGACGTTTTAGCATGTTGAATCAATCATGCAAGCTTTTAATGTGTGACCGAAATAGCAGCAAAAGTAAAAAAAATATATAAACAAAATCTTCCCAACTCCCAATGCAATTATTATAGTATTGAAAATTTATGGTCAAACAGGACACGTGCATGGCAGTGGCAAGACAGAGCCGGCATTCACTCAAAACGGAAATGCAGTCTCTCCCACTATCACACTATCCCACGCCCACGCCAACTCTCTGTTTCCCTCCTTTTTTTTTTTTTTTTTGCCTAGCCTTGATTTCTCCGTCATCGTTTTCCTTGACAGCTCTGTCGACGGTGTTCCCTATAACAACCTTGGCGCTTATTACACATTCCTCAGCTAACTGTTCATGTCTACCATGGATCCTCTCGAGAGGTCTGAAACCATTTCCCAGGAGTACAAGGTAGCTTTTTATTACAGAAACCCTTTTTGCTTATGTTGTTTTGTTGCAGTTGCGGCATGCTCTGTTGTGAAAATTGGGGCTTTGTTTGGTAGGAAATTAAGGAGGATGACACATGGCGGCGCACCTTGCTTCTGTCATTTCAGAGCCTTGGTATTGTGTTTGGGCGCCTCAGCACTGCTCCGCTGTATGTGTTTGGATCGATTCATCCCGGTGATTTCAAGTCCGAGGAAGAGATTTTTGAACTCTTTTCATTCATCTTCTGGACTTTGACCATTGTTCCCTTGGTCAAGTATGCCTCAATAGTCCTCCGAGCTGATGATGATGGAGAAGGTAAGCTCATCTACTTTCCTGGTTTTCCTGATGATGATGATGCTGAACTAAATTGAATTGAAAATTTGAAACCGATCTGAACTGGAGTGTCTTATTTGTTTCCACCAGTACTGTTAAGGAAATTAAAATCTTCAGGGAGATGAGAAGATGTGATTTTGCTAGATTTAGAAAGTGTGTAAAGGGGTAGAGTTGGTGAAATGGATGCAGTCCTTTTGCTAACTTCTTGTGATCCTTTGCAGGTGGTACAATTCCCTTATACTCGTTGCTGTGTAGGTATGCGAAAGTTGGGCTGCTTCCGAATGATAGTAGGGGTGGTGAAATTATCGACACTGACAGGGGAAGTGCCAAGATTAAGGTGCGAACGAGGGCTAGACGGTTTATGGAAAGCCATAAAAGCTGCCATTATCTGCTCTACTTCCTTGCTTTGTTGGGCTGTTGCATGATCATTGCTGATGGAGTTCTCACCCCATCTGTTTCTGGTCGGTTACACTGTCTCATTTTGGTTATATATGTTCTCCTGTCTTTTATTTTGGTGATCAACTAAATTTATATTATTTTCATTCATTGCCTCAGTGTTGTCAGCAACATCAAGTTTTGGACGAACGATGATAAAGTTGTCCAGCCGGAGTAAGTGATGCACATGTCGTATCCTCCCCAAGTTTTACTTACATTTAGTCCATTTGCAACTTACCGTGTTTTGGTGTGTTTTCCAGTCTTCTCTTCCCAACAAACAAGAGATCGTGCAGATAAGGTTTTTGACAGATGTAGGTCATTTCGTTTCCTCTTACTATTGTTTAACTCCTTATGATAATTGCTAATTCTAATGAGGCATTTTAGAGGCTAACAAAGTAGCCTAATTAGCGATTTCATTTTCATGTTTTTTTTCTCGTAATATTTTTGAGAGTGCTTTTATCAAGCTGATTAGTCACTCGAGTTTGCACTGTAATTTTTTTTTCAATTAAGTCTACATTGAAAGCCACATAGACTTTTTTCAAGACAGAAAAATCTCAAATTAATTCAGCGAGCATACTGTGGATATAGACTGTTGGTGAAAATGTTTTCCATTTTGCTCAATTAACGTAGAACTACCTGGTAGACGCAGGGATCTCACTGTATCTTTTCCCTCCATGAAGAGCACGTAAAAAATAATTTTGTAATGATTGATTTACCAAATGTTCTCAAAAACAACTTCATGTTGGAACCTGTAAAACACCAGCTAGAATTGTCATTTTGATGATTGCTTAAGTTCCGTTACTTCTTAATGTAGAAATAGAATCATACCTACCTAATTTCAGAACATGGCTGATCTCCTGTAAAACAAATTATCTGCTTGAGAATGTTTACTGTGAGTCTGCCAAATGATATAGCACTTCTATTATGGCTACCAAAAAGTGACTTCTAGCTCTTACCATTCCTGAATTTACTCTTCTTCCTGTAAAAATTTCTAATTCCTTACCATAACTTTTCAGTGCCAGTGCCAATGGCATGTGCTATACTGGTTTGCCTTTTTAGCTTGCAAAGATTTGGGACTAAGAAAGTTGGTAGCCTTTTCGCTCCAATAATCATCATCTGGCTCACCTTGATCAGTGGGATTGGATTGTATAATGTGATTCAAGATCACAGAATCCTTCGTGCAATCTCCCCGGCCTACATGCTTAGGTTCTTGAAGAAGGTTGACATTCGAAGTTGGAAGCTGTTGGGGAGTATTGTTTTGTGTATAGCAGGTTAGTTTTGATGACAGTACTTCCGACATTGGAGAAAAAGAAGTCTTCCTTCTAGTGGCAGTTATAACTATCGATATAAGTATAAGTATAACCAAATTTTACATTTTCAGGATCAGAGGCTATGTTTGCTAATCTAGGTCACTTCTCGATGAAATCTATAAAGGTATGTAGAATACTTTTACTGTTTTACACCATCTTCTATATCTTATAAAATTGATATGATTAAGTGATGATTATCTTGGATCATCTCCTTGATGCAGCTAACATTCATCTGCTTGATATATCCTGCCCTTATTTTGACTTACGCTGGTCAAGCAGCAAGCATTTCCCACCACTTTAGAACCTCTAATGACATTACACATCTCAGCGAATTTGTACCAGATAGTAAGTTGAGTCTGTAATATATTTTTGTACAATGATGATTAGTTTTATTGCCTTAAATATTTATCCATACTGATACAACGAGTGGATGTTTCAGGAAATTTCCATCACATCTTTTCTGTAGTATCAATATTTGCTTCGGCGGTTGGAAGCCAAGCAACCATTACAGCAAGTTTTTCTATCATAAACCAGTGCCAGTCCCTCCAATGTTTCCCCAGAGTGAAAATCATCCATACATCAGATGAGATTCTGGGGCAGGTTTATGTACCCGATGTTAACTGGTTATTTATGATACTCTCGATTGGAATTACTCTTGGTTTCCGCGACATAGTTCCCATTGGAACTGCAACAGGTATGTATTATGTTGCTTATCTAAACTAATCTAAAAGCAGTTGCTGTCATATTGACAATTTTGGACCCATGATTTGATGTTGAACTTTCCTGCTTTCTTCCAATATCTTCAACAGGTTTAGCTGTTATTTCTGGGATGCTAGTGACAACCTGCCTAATGTCCCTAGTTATTTGTTTGCCATGGAAAAGGAGTTTGCTTTTGTCTGCGTGTTTTTTGTTCTTCTTTGGCTCAGTTGAGACTCTGTATCTATCCTCTTCTTTGCTAAGCTTCCCGAGGGGGGCATGGTTTGTAGTTGTTCTGACGGTCATATTCTTGACGGTGATGATTTCATGGCACTACGGCACCATGAAAAAATATCAGTTTGACCATGAGAACAAGGTTTCAGTTGAATGGCTTACAGATCTCAGCCCTGGTCTAGGGTTATCTCGGGTGCCTGGTATCGGCTTTATATACACAAGTGTGGCATCAGGAATTCCTGCTTTCTTCTCACATTTCATCACTAACCTTCCTGCATTTCACCAAGTGCTCATCTTTGTATCTTTCAAGTCTTTGTCAGTGCCCTACATTTCCAATGACCAGAGGTACCTAATAGGTAGAGTTGGCCCGAGAGAGTACAAGATCTACCGATGTGTTGTGCTACATGGATACCGAGATAACATAAGAGATAGTGATGCCTTTGAGGATCACATAGTGAGCTCAATAGGAGAGTTCATTGCAAGGGAGAAACACGAGACTTCGCCCGACAGAATGATGATTCTCGGAAAAACAATGGGGAATGGATCAAGTGCTTTGATTCCCTTGAGTGTAAACAGTGATCATCCAACTTATGTTGGCAACAATGCTAGGAGTACAATGCTAAGAGATTCAGCAGAGAGTAGCTCTATTCCTGCAGCTCGGAAAAGGGTTCGGTTTACACTGCCTGAAAGTAGTCCTGAGAATCAGATGGATGAATCAGTGAGACAAGAACTCCAAGATCTTGTTGATGCAAGGGAAAGTGGGACGGCCTATTTCTTGGGACAATCTCACTTATCAGTGAGAAGAGGCTCAAATTTCTTCAAGAAATTTGTCATCCTTATGTATGTTTTCCTGAACCAAAATTGTAGGGAGCCTACAGTGGCTTTAAACATTCCCCATGCCGCTCTTTTGGAGGTTGGTATGGCTTATACCATATGATCAAACCGTGTATGAGAGATTGCATGTATAAACAATTTCAAAAAACATCTGTGCTGATTACTTGTATACAACTAACTGAAAATTACAAAAGTTAAAAACGCAGTTGATGCTGTGCTATTTTCAGATTTGATTGTGGTGGAAATGTTGATCAGTTCAAATCCCTTCATCATCAATCGATCATTCCCAGCGGTAGGCCCGTCTTAGCACCTACAAGTATAGGAGACATCATATGATACTCATATTAGAACTGATAAAGTTTTGCTCAACAAAAGTTCAATGTGACTGTGTCAAAATTTTCAATAATTATATATCTAACTACTACAAAGTCTTGAACAATAAACTAATTGAACAAAAAAGTTTATACAATTTTAAAAACATTTGTACTACATAAAAAATATCTTAGAACTTTTTTTTTTTTTTTTTGAACAGATCTTAGAACTTTTCACTTTGACTTTATCAATTTTCTAAATAAATGATTTATCATTTTAATAATTAAATATCACTAATGTATAAATTAGAACAATTTAATGCAAAATGTGTTAATTCTCTTAGAGAATATTTTCTAAATATCAAGTTTTTGCAACTCTTAACACAAAATCTTGTTTGAAGCAAACATGTATTGAGGCAAGACCTAACAAACCCCATTTCCATAAATTTTGGGAGAGATTAATCTGTACTACTTTCATATACAATTCTCTGTATATTGTCACTTATCAAGATTCATTTAACTTCAAGAGTTACTATAACTCAACATTTAACCTCCATAATTTAGTAATTGAGGAATTAGTTTAAAATATTTGACGTTTACTATTTAAAGATTCATCGGAACTAAGCGTTGAAGAAGAGGAGTGATTAGAATAAAAAATCGAAAATGTTTCATTTTTGGCGCAATAGTGAAAGGTCACCAAACTATAGAGACCTTTTTGTAAAATCAACCCCAAAATCCATCATATTCTCTCCCAATTTGCACTCCTATTTGCAATTCACAAATTTGCTAAAAAGATACCATGTAAGTTCGAATCACCTCCGATTGGCAATTCTGTTTGCATAACTGTCGGGGTTCTCATTGACTGTACTTTCACTTCGTTCTCTTTTACTTGAATATTAGTGATTACGACTACCGGTACTCACTCTTTGCCTTACCGCTGATATCCATGATTAGATCCTCCGTCATTATTTTATTTAATTTTTTTCAAATCAAACTTTCATTAATTAAAATAACAAAAAGGGGAACACAAGTAGCAAATACAAAGTAAACAAACATGCCTAATGCCTTAACAAACTTGTGGTCCTAATGACCTTCATAACATGAAAATGAGAGAAATGACTAAGTAGAGAACGTAGCATGTCTCCAACTGTGCTCCAAATCTCCCCTGACGTTAACTCGTCGTATGTGAATGACGCCAATGAAACGTATGAAACCATAAGTAAGCCAACCTCCTGGGATATGACCCTAGTTGTTGCTTTGACAAATCTCCAACAAGCTTCATCAATAGCTTGCGATGGAGTGATGCAGGTAGAGAACTCTGATCCGGTTTGCATCACAACTTGAACTAAAAGTGAAACATCCCCTCTTTCTCTTACTTCACAACTCTGATCCGCCGTCATTTTTTTAAGCTTGCTAATGTAAAATTTATTAGTATTAAGGGAATGTTTTCCCTAACTCATCTGAACTTAAAAAAGTTATCTAAATTGAACCGAACTCATCTGAACTAAAAAAATAAAAAATACTTAACTTACTTAAGTGTTAATGCACTCTTGAGTTTTTCAAAAGTGCTCTAGAACACTGCCTCCGAAAGTTCTAATCGTCACCTGAATGTTTATTTTCAAGCTACCTAATAATCGGAAATACTCATTTGGATGACCGGACAAATCATTTAAAGGTACGATTCACACAATTAAAGTCAATCCAGGATACTTATACATACACTTTAAAAACTCAAGGTTACATCATCACTTAACAAAGAGGGGTACTCTTGAATTATCAGGCAAACAGGGCATTAATTTTTGTTTGTTTTTGTTTTTGGAAATAGGCCTAAAACTACTCACTCACGCTGATGATGCCCCGGCAGTACGGCGTGCAACCAAAACCGTAACGCCAGCAGCCAGTCACCACTGCCCAAGGTCCGTTCAATCTCTCAATTCCGCTAAAACATAATGCTAAATCTCCCTAATCCCGATGAGATCGATTCAATCATCTGTTTAACTTGTACTTTTTTTGATTAATTGGTGAAAGCCTTGGTTAATTTTCTGTTTTTTCCGACTTGATATTTGATGATGCTAAATTAATATGAATGTTAGTATGACGGTTTTGTTTATGGACGTGTCTAGTTTTCTCGTGGTCCTTTCTGCATCTTGAGACTTGGCTGATGTTGTATCCTAGTCGTGCTAACTTTTCAACTAGGATATAATCTTCTCATGCCGCTGGAAGTTATCCATTTTATCATCAAACAAACCACAATACATTTTTGTTGGATAATATGAGGCTATATCTCCTGTTTAACTGTGTATCACATTTCCATTGGCAGTTCACAATGCATTATTGTTGAAAAACTCGATTAACAATTTGAAGCTTTTGTGAGCTACATATGAGGATGGAATTTAGATTTAATGGAGTTTGAATAAGTTTCAACTTCTCTAAAAAAAAATCGTGTCTACACTTCTTTGGATACATATCTCTTAGACTTCTTAATCTACAACATGTTTTGCGGATTAATGGAGGTGTTATTGCTACAATGGTCTGCTGACAAGTTGACTTCTTTTGGATACTCCCTCTGGACCACTTGGATCTGGAGAGGGAGAAACTGGATATTTACTTTTTGCGCCTGCGAAATGACTGATTTGCGCTTAAAAATATAATTTATTTACTCTTCTATCCTCCAACCAACCAGCCCACTCAGTCTTCAACCACCATCATCACCGCACCATCATCACCGCACCATCTCCACCACGGTCCACCACCCAAGTTCGTCAGCAACGATACAATCAAATTCAAACAAACATTCATCAGCCACGTTCAGATCAATCACAAGTCACAACAAACAAAAATTCCCGGATCATAAACACCTTCAATTAGATCCAAACAAAACCAAAACTTCACAAATTATCAGATTAAATATATGAACAGATGATTTTCCGGCGATAATTTGAGGGTGGATATGCCTGAATCGATCCCTATTCCTCCGGCCGAATCGCCGGAACGTCACTTCCCCATCTCACCTCCTTTCCCGATCGAGACATATATTCTGGTGGTGATTGTGAGATTAAGGTGTCGTAATGACCTGAGATTGATTTGGAGAGTTTAGATTGATTTGAAGTTTAGATACATCCTGATCTGGATATGGATTTGAATGTGTAAATTAATTAGGAAAGTTTAGATAAATATGGACATGGATTGTTGTACATTATAGATAGATCTGGAGAATTTGGGTGGGGAAGGGAATTCACGGCAAGAATGGAGAAGAAGTTGGGTGGTGTGAAAAAGATAATTATTATATATTGAGAGATAGGGTTGAGGGTATTTAAGTCTTTACTAATGTAAAAACTTTCCTAAAGAGGAAAGTGTGCAGATTCAGCTGGGACTGACTAAAAGGGAAAGAGCGCAGAAACAGATGGTACGGAGGGAGTACATGTTTTGGAGTCTATATATGTGCATTCTAAAATAGTCATGCATGTTGATGGCAGTAACATCTCACAAGCAATAATGTTAGCATTTTATTTTTGATAAATGTTAGCACTTTTATTTGTTGTTTCAGTTTTTTCACTTTGTAAATCTGCCCCAACGTTATTTTTGTACACTAAATCTTTGATTGTGAATATAATACATCTCTTAGAGACCATAGTTGCTTCAATTGTGTCTATATCTTATGTTTCTATTTTATTTTTTCCTTTTTTGTCAGAGTTTTATCCTTTTTTTTTTCTTTTTTCAGGTGATCCTTATATCGATACACTTATGGTTATTGTGGATGCATATATACTTAAAACTTGCAGATTAACAAATGACGATTCAAAACGAAATCCTTATGCAATTTGGTATTAGTTTTTATTATTTTGTAAAACAATTCACTGTTGCGATAGATAGGATTACTTATTCTGATTGTGACACACTGGTATTAGCAAAATCATATTTTGTGCAATTTATCCATCCAACTGCAAGTGATGGTATTCCCATTCAATCTCCCACGTTTTAGTCATTTTTGCTTCACTTGCTTTCTAAATAGGCAATCAAATATCTTTTACGTTTTATGCAAATCTTGAAATGGATACGTTTGTTACTGATTTACAACGTGTTCCATCCTTCAATCATTTTAACAAGAGTAATTATATTAAACTGACCAAATACCACACATTTTAATAAGATCAATTATGTAAATCTGAATAATTACCGTGCATCGCATGTCGGACATTAAACTAGTTTTCGGAAATAGGCCTAAAACTACTCATTCACGCTGATGATGCCCCGGCAGTATTGCGTGCAACCAAAACCGTAACGCCAGCAGCCAGTCACCACCGCCCAAGGTCCGTTCAATCTCTCAATTCCGCTAAAACATAATGCTAAATCTCCCTAATCCCGTTGCGATCGATTCGATCATTTGTTTAACTTGTATTTTTTTTGATTAATTGGTGAAGGCCTTGGTTAATTTTCTGTTTTGCCCGACTTGATATTTGCTAATGCTAAATCAATATGAATGTTATTATGATGGTTTTGTGTATGGACGTTTCTAGTTTTCTCGTGGTCCTTTCTGCATCTTGAGACTTGGCTGAACTAGTTAGATTGTGTATGAGACTTTCTAGAAACTTTTATTTTATTGAAAGTTTTTGTTTGGTCTGGAATGTACACTCTTTAGGTGAATATTTTCAAAACCGGTGTACAGATTTATTACTATTATTGTGCTCTTCTTTACACTATGTGTTACTCACAGAGTCACAGTTACAGGTATTGCTATTCAAGCTACATAATATCATTCATGTAGATGCTCCTCTCGGACCTGGTAGCCTGGAAAATCATCTTCAGTGTTTTAAGGTGATGAGAATGCTTGTTATGCATTTATACTTTATACTTTATAGGCTTTTCTTGACAACATCCGGCAAAGCCTCCGATGTGATTTGATATTTACTTGATAAAAATAATCTTGTTTTTGTGCCATTTGCGATAATAGTTTATACGGTTAGAATTTGTTTTTTTTGTTTTTGTTTTTTTTATGCCACATGTGATTTCTTTTATGTTTATAATTTGGTTTTGTAGGCTAGCTTGTTATTTGTAAAGTTATCTTTTGCATATATGAAGGCTTCCAGATTTTCTGTTTATTAAGAGCCCAACCATCAAAGTCCAGATATGGTTGTGTCTTTTTTCTAATATGTTCGTTACATGAGTAGACAGTTTTATCTTTCAGCTTAACTACATTTGTGGGTTCGTTAACTACAATGTACCTAAGGGCCAGAGGCAGAGCCACAAACCAAAACAGAGGTGCACCTCAAACAACTCAATGAGAATTATTTAAAATCAAACGTGCATCATTCGTAAGTCAATCAAATGAGTATATGAAAACCGGAAACATAATGATTATAATTTTAAAAAATAAATAAATCAAGGCTTACTATTTCTTTAATGTTTGCTTGAGAGATGGATTTCCAACATTTTCCACAGTTGGGTAACAAAAAAAAGTCACGACGAATTTAGATAGGAGTTTTACAAATTATAATTTAGAAAATAATATGTAGTGTGCCACTACACGTCATTAAGTTTTGCTCTGAAATTTTGGTATGCACGATTTTCATCGTCATTAAGTTTGATTCATTTTTTTAAATGTTTATTTGGATTGAATTTTGTTGAATCATCATGTGATTTTTTTGACTTAATTTATTGGTAGAATGCACAAAGTAGTTTTTTGTTCTATCCTGTTTTCATCAATCATATTCCAGGGTTATTAAGGTTTTCTTTATTTAATCTCAGGCTGGTGTATAATTGGGTCCAACTATTCTAGGAATTATATATAGGAAAAAAATTTGGACACACTCCCACAAGAAGGTTACATTTTCATTGATATATTATCCAAAGTTGGTTACATTTTCTTCATATTCGTGAGGGAAATGAAGATGGATCCAAGAGTTGTGCTCACATCGAGTGCTAGTGTATGAAAGCCTAGACAGTTGGTATTCTCACCCCTCCTTGATTAGACTTACTTGTTGTTCAACATTAGTTTTGGCTATGAAGTACTCTCCATTCTTAGTTTAAGATTGGATGAAAAGTAGAGAAGAACATAAGGTGTTTATACTCAAAATTGTTCAAGCGGTCAAGAAAATGACGTAAAATTGTCGCAAATGAACAACACATTGACAAAAATGTGGCAAATTTATGACATTTATACATTCGTCGCACACATATATGTCGCAAAAACTCAGTTTTCTTGTAGTGTGCACTAAAATGAATATTTATATATTTTTAAACTGATTAAATATAAAAAACAATTTTTAAAATAAATTTCGGAGTGCACGTGCACCCCGGGTTCCTATGTAGCTCCGCCTATGCTAAGGGTGCTAGTTACAGCGTATATTTAACTTTTGTAAACAATTACCTAGTCTAGTTAAGAAATATCCACGTAAAGTTAAAGGACATATAATGGTTAGTAATACCGTAGTGGGAGAAGAAGAACTATTTCTGAACTTAAATTAAAATTGGAATTAACCAATGATGAAAATATTTTAAGATAAATCAGGTGTGTATTAGAGGAAAAAAAAAGAATATATAAAAAAAAGGTTGGTAATATCAAAACAATTCCTACTCCACGTGTAGGCTTGTAGTAAAAAGGAAGGATGAGTAACTCAAGTATACATTAGAATCAGACTTGTGAATTGTGATACATACACCTCTAAGTAGGCTGGCAATTTTTGACACGACACGAAAATCTGACCCTAATCGAACACGATTTTGATGGGTTTGGGTCATTATTGGGTCAGACACGAATGACACGATAAAAAATTGGGTTGGGTTTGGGTCAAACCCGTGGGTTGGCGGATGTCAAAATCCCATTTATGCATAAGGGATAAGATGGTAATTCCATGGGATTCTAGAAGCTCAGCTGATAACAACTTGCATCTCAGCTCACAGAAAGGCCACTCGAACGGTTCCCAACCGTTCTAACGGAATGAACCGTCGTTGACCAACCGTCCGGGACGACGGAATCTCTCATCCAATAGCATAAATACTTAGATCGGGAGTTAGTTAGATTGATTCACGAAATTGTAAGCTGATTCAGCTAGAACCCTTCCAATCTCCCCTTCTATTTTCCTTTTATCCCCAAACCCCCATTTCTGTTTGTACTTTCTTTGGATTCAATCGGAAATGAAGCTTTCATTTTCATGTTTAATCCTTTCAATTAAGTCGGATCACGACATCTGGTATCAGAGCGGGCGTTTCTTGGCTGAAATGGCGAAAAACACGAGGCAACAGAAGGCATTCGAGGCGATGATGGACGGGAGATTCAACGAGCTGTCGCAGGAGCTCGGTATGGATCTTTATCGCGTCATGGAAACTAAGTTCGGAGCAATCAGCAAGGAGCTGGAGTCTTCAACCGGTGCACATATCAACCAAGCAATGGCGAAGCAAACCGCAGATTTGACCGGTCAGCTCCGATTGATGATGGCGGAGATGCTCAAAGGAACTCCGACTTCGATTCTACAGGATGGAGGAGCAGCGCAGAAGGAACTGGAAATCTTGCAGCAGGAAGCGGTTAAAAGTAATCCGCTGGTGGAGAATCTGCTCCAACCTAAAGCGGATGATCGCAGTGAAGCCGGAAGGGATCGGAACAACCGAAACTATGGCGGTTACCAGGCGAAGGTAGAGTTGTCTAATTTTTCAGAAGAAAACCCCAAGGAATGGCTGCGGAGGTGCAAGAAGTTCTTCATCTACCACAGGATTGCGGATATGAAGCGTGTGGAGACAGCGGAACTATATCTTGAAGGTCGAGCTGAAATTTGGTTTCAAACGGAGAAGTTGTCTCAGGAGCGTTGGTGCTGGAAGGATTTCGCTGATGCAGTGTCGCTGAGATTCACTGATTTGAGTGAGGTGGATGAGTTTGAGGCCTTCAATAAGCTTTACCAGAGAGGTTCAGTTAGAGCTTATCAGGAGACGTTTGAAGATCTGAAAACTCTGGTGTTAGGTAAGGATCCTAGACTACCTGAATCCTATTTCATTTCAAGCTTTATTAGTGGCTTAAAAGATAAATTGAAGCTTATGGTTAAGATGTTTACTCCTGCTACTTTGAAAGAAACTGTTAAACTAGCTTTGCTGCAAGAAAGAAACCTTGAGCTTATAAGTAGGAGAGCTAGAACTGTGGGGAACCAGAACTTGCTTACTTATCCTAAGCCTAATGGGGATAGAAACAACTGGAAATCTGGTGAGGATAGGAATGATAAAAGAAGCACTGTTAGTAGTTCTGGTAGTTTTGGGAATTACATAAGAATTTCTCCTCATGAGTTGCAAATTAGGAGAGATCATGGTATTTGTTTTAAATGTGGTGACAAGTTTGTGCCAGGTCATAAGTTTAAGTTCAAACAGATCAATATGATTAAGAGTGTGGAGGAAGAGGATTCTGGTGATGTTTTTGTGATAGAGGAAGAGGAATTGGATCTCATTCTGTTGCAGGAACATGAGATCTTTACTCTGAATTCCATTGAGAGTGGATGTAGGAAGGTGAACACTATCACCGTACATGGTTGGATTGGGAGTAGAAGAATCAACATTCTACTGGATATTGGCAGCAAAGAAAGCTTTGTTAATCAGGTGCTAGTTAATGATTTGAGGCTAACACAGCTGGTATGCAGACCATTTATTGTGGAAGTAGCTGATGGTAGCAAGGTGAGAGGTCACACTTTTTGTCCTCAGGTTTACTGGAAGGTGCAGAAACACCAGTTTAAGTATGATATGAGGGTACCTAAGTTGGGAGAGCTTGACTTGATACTGGGAGTTGACTGGATGACTGTCTATAGCCCTATTTGGTTTGACTTTAAGAAGAATTGCATTACTTTGCATGGATTGGCTGGAGAATGGGTTCTACAGGGCAATGATGATAATTTGGTTCTGAAGGTTATCAGAGGTAGTGAGGACAGACAGAGAGAGGATTTGAAGAAGAGAATGGTGTGTCAGGCAGAGCTATAAGAGGAAGTCAGTGGACTCCAGTGCAGGCAGGTCAAGAAGGGCAAGGAAATGGAGAATGCAAATTCTGAATCAACTCTCACTTCCAAGCTCCAGATTCCAGAGGCACTAAAACATGTGGTAAACAGGTATGAAGATGTTTTTGATGTGCCTAAATCTCTACCTCCTAAGAGAGACATTGACCATCAAATTATTTTGAAACCAGATGCTAAGGCATTCAAGTTGAAGCCTTACAGATATCCACATGCACACAAGGCTGAGATTGAGAAACAAGTTTCTGAGTTGTTGAACAATAAAGTGATTAGACCTAGCACTAGTTATTTTTCTTCTCATGTACTGTTAGTTAAGAAAAAAAGATGGGTCTTCGCGAATGTGTATAGACTATAGAAAGCTAAATGACAGTACAGTCAAGGACAAGTACCCAATACCAGTCATTGATGAATTACTAGATGAGTTACATGGAGCTACTGTCTTCTCCAAGCTGGATCTCAGGGCAGGCTATCACCAGATTAGAGTTCATGAAAGGGACATCCAAACGACAACATTTCAAACACACAACGGCCATTATGAGTTCTTGGTAATGCCTTTTGGGCTGACCAATGCTCCAGCAACTTTTCAGGCATTGATGAATCAAGTTTTCAGGGAGCAGCTAAGGAAGAGTGTGCTAGTCTTTTTTGATGATATCTTAGTATACAGTAGAGATATGGCTGAACACATTGTACATTTGCAGATGGTTTTGGATTTAATGAGAAAGAATGATTTGTTTGCAAAACTTTCTAAGTGTGAGATTGGCAAGTCAATAGTAGAATACCTTGGTCATATTATCTCTGGTACATGTGTGGAAATGGATCAGAAGAAGGTGAGTTGTGTTGTGAATTGGCCAACTCCCAAGAATCTGAAGGAACTTAGAGGCTTCTTAGGTTTAGCTGGTTATTATAGGAGGTTTATTGCAGGTTTTGGAACCATATGCAGGCCTTTGCATGATTTACTGAAACAAAATGCTTTCAAATGGAGTGACCAAGCTGCTGTTTCTTTTGATAATCTCAAAAAAGCCATAACTACTGCACCAATCTTGAAGATGCCTGGATTTGACAAGGATTTTGTCATAGAGCCAGATGCTAGTGATATGGGGATGAGAGTTGTTTTAATGCAGGATCAACAGCCTATTGCATACCTCAGTAAGTCTTTCTGTCATAGGAATAGGGGCTTATCCATTTATGAAAAAGAATTGTTGGCCATTGTAATGGCTGTTGATAAGTGAAAGCACTACCTCATTGGTAGTCATTTTGTTATTAGAACTGACCATCAATCTTTGAAGTTATTGTTGGATCAAAAACTGAACCATGCACTTCAGCATAAGTGGACTACTAAACTCTTGGTTTGAATTTTGATATTCAATACAAGAAGAGGGTAAAGAACAGAGCTGCTGATGCACTTTCAAGGATGCCTTTACAGGAGGATACACCAACAGATGGGTCAGTGGAGGAAACATGCTTCAAAATCAGGGCTTTGGCTTCTTTACAGCCTTTATGGCTTGCTCAACTTGAAGAAAGTTATATGGGAGATTCTGTTTCTCATGAGCTAATTGATGCAGTTGTTCTGGATGATGGTTCCATCTCTGAATATACATATAATCAGGGTATCTTGAAAAAAGGTTTGAAGATTTATGTGGGAGCTTCAGGTCAGATTAGACAAACCATTCTTAGTACAATGCATGCATCTGCTTTGGGAGGTCACTCGAGTCAGTCTGCTACCTTGAGGAGAATCTTAGCAATTTTCTGTTGGCCTGGAATTAAGCAAGAAGTGATACAATTTATTCAGCATTGTGTCATTTGTCAGAAGAATAAGACTGAACATTGCCATTCTCCTAGTTTGTTACAACCTTTGCCAGTACCCACTCAAGCTTGGAAACACATTTCTATGGATTTCATTGAGAAATTACCCATCTCTAAGGGCTGTGACACAGTTCTGGTGGTGATTGATAGGATGAAAAAATATGGTCATTTTATTCTCTATCCCAGGTTGTTGCTGAAAAATATTTTTCTGAATTTTTCAAACTCCATGGGGTGCCTGAAACTATTGTGTCAGATAGGGACAAGATCTTCTTGAGTAATTTCTAGAAAGAGATTTTTGGTAAGCTGGGAGTGACCTTACAATACAGTTCAGCTTACCACCCTGAAACTGATGGTCAAACGGAAAGATTGAACCAGGTTCTACAGTTCTATCTCAGATGTTTTTGTGGTGATAAGCCTGATTCTTGGTGTAGTTGGCTTAGTGCTGCTGAATGGTAGTATAGCACATCTTATCATTCCAGTATTGGAATCCCTTATGAGGCTTTATATGGGGTCAAACGCTTAACAATCCCATTTGGTCCTTTTACTGATTCAGTATTTCCAGCTGCAACTGACATACTCAATCAGAGAGACAAGGTGCATGCTTTGCTTCAATCACAAGGCTCAGGAAAGGATGAAAAGCTTTGCTGATCAGAAAAAGACTGATATAGCTTTTGTTGAAGGAGATTGGGTGTACTTGAAACTCCAGAAGTATAGACAGAACTCTTTGAGGGAGCACAGTCACATGAAGTTGGCTCCCAAGTTTTTTGGTCCTTTTCAAATCATCAAGAAAATTGGTGCAGTTGGTTATAAGCTTCAACTGCCCAGCCATGCTCACATTCACCCTGTTTTCCATGTTTCTCTACTCAAGAAACATGTTGGTCCCCCTTCAAGTGGCTCTGTGATTCTCCCTCTTCCTGAGGTGCATGAGAGTGAGACCCTCACTCCCAGAAGAGTGATGCAAAGAATATTAGTTCTCAAGGATGGTATTCAGGTCACTCAATGGCTAATTGAATGGACTAATCTACCACTGGAGGAAGCTTCTTGGGAAGATAGTGAGACTATAAAGTCACAGTTTCCATCTTTCTATGCTTAAGTGGTGATTTTGGGATGGTTGTTGTTTTCTTGTTCTTCGCTTGAGGACAAGCTTTGTTTTAAGGGAGAGGGAATGTTAGAACCCTATTTATGCATAAGGGATAGGATGGTAATTCCATGGGATTATAGAAGCTCAGCTGATGACAACTTGCATCTCAGCTCACATAAAGGCCACTCGAACGGTTCCCAACCGTTCTAACGGAATGAACCGCCGTTGACCAACCGTCCGGGACGACGGAATCTCTCATTCAACAGCATAAATACTTAGATCAAGAGTTAGTTAGATTGATTCATGAAATTGTAAGCTGATTCAGCTAGAACCCTTCCAATCTCCCCTTATATTTTCCTTTTATCCCCAAACCCCCATTTCTGTTTGTACATTCTTTGGATTCAATCGGAAATGAAGCTTTGATTTTCCTGTTTAATCCTTTCAATTAAGTCGGATCTCGAGAGCGGATTGACCTATTTGACCCATTTAAAAATTACTACTGTAAAATAATATTAAATTTGAGGACTAATTTGTAAATGGAAAGTTTTATTATGGAAAGAATTTGGGTTGGGTTTGGGTAACCCGAATTTTTAATAGGCTGGGTTTGGGTCAAGGAAAAATGACCCGAAATATTATTGGGTTGGGTTTGAGTTTATGCTTTCAAACCCGTCAACTCGCGAACCCGAACCCGTCCACCCGCGAATCCGAACCCGATTGCCACCTCTAAGAAACTTTCTAAACAAATTGAAGAGAAAATGACAGAAATGGTGCCCATTTTTTGATGAAATAACAGGTTTGGTGTCCACTTTTATTAAATGTTTCCAAAACATTCCCAACTTTTGATGAAATGTACCAATTAGTTCTTTTACCTGTTGTCTGTTGATGAACTGTTAGTGCAGGTCAATGGTCTAGTCAAAAGTCGTTGTGTGATAAATGTATTTATTACTTATTAGAAAAAAGTTATAAATTTTCAAAAATATAACATTTAAACATTGATGACTCGATATAATTATAATTCGTCAAATTCATCAAAATTATCAGTCTATTATGCGTTTCAAGTCGATCTCAAACTCCAGTTTGAGCTCAAAATTTTTGATTGTACTGGAGCTCTAACCAAAATTTTATTAACTCGTTTGAGCCAAATTCAAACTCGGGAAATTTTAATAGTGAACTCAACGTGGGGTTTTTTGAGTTTGAATCAATTCATTTACAACTATCGATCAATATTACTTGGTATCTCCGAGAATTATTTGGTTACTCATAGAATTGCCTCTCCGACTGATTGATAATTCTTGGGAAAATATACTGTTTGCTTTCCTCAACATTAAACTTTTTTGCTTTATCCACCTACGAATTTGTATAAATACCACTCTTAAATATTATAAGGTCCGCTAAACATAATTTTATCATTTTTCAACACATTAACCTTTGACCATACCATTGACCTGCAATAGTAGGTCATCAACAGGTAAAGGAACTAAAATGGTACATTTCATCAAAAGTTGGGAATGTTTTGAGAATATTTTATAAAAGTGCGCACCAAATCTGTTATTTCATAAAAAAGTGGGTATCATTTCTGTCATTTTCTCATAAATTAAATGAAAAAAAACACACACGCACGCGCGAGGGAGGATGAAACGAATTGAGAGCAAGGTAAAATAGGAAAGAGAATCAAGGGAAAAGGGAATTGTAGGCGGAAAATCAAATCAGAGGGAGTGAGGGTTGAGAACACCAGAAGCTTTCAGAATTTTAAGATGTAAGTTTCATGATCTAATACAATGATGAATACCTTAGAAATTATGTTAGATGTTTACTGATGCCCTGATCCATCTTGGTTTCGTCTTTTGTGTTAAGAAATAGGTTATTGTGACTGTATGAATATGATGCTAATAGCCTTGAAGGTGTTTGAAGAAATGCCCAATAGAGGTTACTTTCCATATACTTAGTGTATTCTATATTAGATAGATGTTGGCGGCCAAGAGCTTTAGGCGTAAACTATTCTGTTTTATTTTCATTTCCTTGCCCTAGTTGTTGTTAATTCTTTCCACCTGAAATATTGTTATACTGCATGATGGTAAAATAAACAGATTCCCTCTATACTCTAAATTTTCTCTACCTTCTCAATCATTCAATCATAGATGAATTATTTATTGAACTTGCATTCCTGCAAACCTTTGTTGCATTGCCTTTGCAAGTTAGCTCTTTTCTACCACTACCACTATATATTGAAACATCGGCAGTAATACGAAAAGAAAAGGAAAGAGTGATCCCCTTTTCTTCATTTTCCTTTATTTTGATGGAATTAAAATATATTCAGTGTGTGATTTTATTTGTATAGACTATGGTGCTGATCCTTGTAACAGCATTTCGGCCAATATTGGATTGTTCATGATTTAAACTAAAGAGCTCCACTACTAAAATATTGATCCTCTTATGCAGCTCCTTAGCATGTGTAAAATCTTTACTACTCTTACCATCACTTTCATTAGGACCTTTGTTTCCCGTTTCTCTAAAGATTAGGGAACCTGCATCAGTATGCATACTATCAATGTTAAGTAACATTTTAAAAATAATAACATTGCAGATTTCGGTGAGCAAAATCTTACAAGGCCTACGGACTAGTGTGAGTGTCTTCACTTTTCTAAAACTGCATATATAAAATCTTTACTACTTTTACCCTCACTTTCATTAAACTGCCGATTTTTCATTGTAAAGAATTATTTTTTGTATGGATTGGAATCAGCTGAGATGAGATTTTTTATGGGTATTGAAAGGTGGGGTTTTACTGATGGAGAGGTGATTTAGTTTTGAAAGTGAGGAAGAAGGTTAAATTGTGGTGGTGAGGTGGTGATGAAATTTGACAGTGGTGAGAGAATGTGGCGGAATATGATGAGAGGGGCGTGGTGGGGTGGGTGTATGTGACTGTGGGGTGGGTGTATGTGACTGTGGGGTGGGTGTATGTGTAAACCACATGACCTGTTTTATTTCACCCACACATTCTGTATTTTAATGTTGCAACTAGTATGCTGATAATTAGTAGCAGGTCTTGTAGGTTTTGAGGATGGGTTTGACTAAAACAGAAGTGAATTTGAGGAGGTTACTTGCTGCTGCACCTCAACAACAAAATCAAAGAAAGCTCATACATGTACGTTTAAATACCATACAAAATCCATTTTGTACCTTCTTATTGTGTGGGTTCTGCATATAACTATTTTTCCAGAAAGGTTAACTGCACACACACACACACACACTCATTTAAGCATTATATAACTTTGATTTAGTTCTATATCACTTTTCAATTTCTTCACCTCTATGATTTCAACAAAAAAAAAAATCACTTGGTAACTTATGCTGGATGGTTGATTTTTCAGTACGTTGCCACTTTACGAGAACAACTGGAAGAATTAGCTGAAGAGAAAACCAATGAAGGATTGCCACGGTCAGTATGATTTTTATATATATATACATACATATATATATATATATAATTTTCCTTTGATGTGTTTTGCCCTCTTAAAAAACTTCTCATCTTGTGAATATATTTGTCAAGATGTGAAAATAATAATAATAGCCATTTAATATTATGTAGCTGCTATCTACCAACTTCCCTTGTTTCTTTTTTTTATTCTGCCAGTCCACCGCCCTTCTTCTCCAGCTGTCCAGAGTATTGAAAGATCTCTAGGCAGTTGAATACAGAGTATTCAAAGATCTCTATGTCTTTTAAAATTATTCTACATTCAGCCAATAATTTTTTTAAAAAAGTGAAAATATGGTGTCAATAAAAATTACTTTTGTAGTCTACTTCCCCTAATTTAAAAAGTGTACCTTAGGCAAAGTGGACTCTTTATATAGGATGAAAGGAGTAACAAAATTCTATCCGTGTGCTCCAAATTCTATTATTTGATGTGAGTGATGAGTAATGGAAACAAGGTTTCAAACATCTACAACTAACTAGTGGCTTTTATTGTTCCTAATACTTCTATGTATATTTTGCTTAATTACAGTAGTGGTAAATTTGTTTTGCTATGGTTGGACATAGATATGTGCCATTTGTGTCTCGTGTTCGACGAAATGCAGGCTTTGTTTCATATCATTATGTTTCCGTGTATTCCTAAAAGGTTCTTCCATTGAGTAATAGGGTATCCATCACCTTTTTCTCTTGTTAAAAGCCACTGGAGGTTGCCACATGCCTGTAGAACATGAATATACATGCTGTTGGTTGACCTCTTGAGTTTTAGTTTTTATCACGTTTATACGAATTTTTAAATGGAAAGATTAGCTGTTCATTTGACTTATAATTTTTCTTACACTGTTTTGGTGATCAGGCTCTCAAAAGCTATTTTGAATGAGTATTCAGAAAAAATTGAAGCGATAGCAGCCAGATTAGCCATCTGCGAAGTTGATGAGGAGGTGATTCTTAATAATTAACTTCCATCTGAAAATTACAGTTTGAATCAAACATATTTTGAATTCATGACCTAACCCTAATGATATAATAACATATTTGAATTCTAGAATTATTTCTAACGTGGAAAACCCGGATCATTTCAAATTTTAATGCATCCTATATTATCTGGAACAGTTATTTTCAACCGGATTCACTGTATTGTAACCTATTTAAAATCAAGAACTATATGCCCTTTTAACTTCTTGGGTGCGTTTTATAGGATTCCTTTTATAGCATTGGATCTGTATATCATACCTTGGGTACTTAATGCCTGTACTCTGTTCGAACAAGTGAAATCTTATCTTTGATTTGATACTGGACGAACATAATAGAGTATGAGATATTGGACAAAGGCCGTTGTTGAATTAGAAATGGTACTACTTTGATAATTTTAGTTGACATAAAATATCCGTGTTATGAAGCACGTGATCTAGTAATCCTGTTCCTGCGTTTCTATTTTTCTGTGGGTGCTCCAACAATCTCTTGTGTAACTGAGTTTGATTTGAAGGTTATTTGACTCATATTTGTTTCTTTCCATGTCACACGCGAAATAAATTAATCTTTTGGACACTAATACTAATGATTCGTAAATGCTTATGATTTTACTCTCTAACCTTGTTTTGAGTATATTACTTCTATCATTAATATTGCAAAACACTTCGTAGATTATTTATAAACCATTTCTTCAATAGCTGGTCAGATTGTAGTCTGCTCATGTACTTGACAAACTGCTCTATCAGTAAAATAAATTGGTGAAAGTGCAAGGTGTTTTTAAGCTTAAAATGATGATTATTTCTTTCTTGACGGCTGTTTCAATATTTTTGCAACGCGAAAAGACATATCTTGAAGACTGAAGTCATCTTAGTACACATATATTTTTTTAATTTGAACTGGATTTAACATGAATAATATCCTCTAAATCATTTTCTATTTAAATTGGTTACAAATTTCTTTGAAATTGTATGTATGGCGAATTAAACAAATACGTAACTTGAGCACCATCATTCTGGTCAAGGAGGGCTCGATTTGGGATTTATGAGATGCCTTCATGTTCTGTTGTAGTCTGACTTGTACACCTACAGTAGTTCTTTTCTTGCTAGATTAAGTAACCTTTTTTCCTTTGGCACAATCTAGTCCAGTGCAGGAGAATCACAGGAGCATTCTCTTCAGGATTCCGTGATTGAATCTCCTACAAAAGGATTGAGGAGGAGATCGGTGTAAGTACTGATAATGTCATTAATCATAAACCCTATCCAATTCAAATTTTATGATATTGTTGAGATATGACAGACCGCCATCAGTTACTGAGCATGTATCTCGTGATGCCATGGAATCTGATCCGACATCACCTGTCAAACTCGATGCTGGTGCTAAAACACATATTGAAAAGCACAGGTATCTGTTCATAAAAATATGGTGCTCAGTTTTTTATCCTACATGAGATATCCCGCTGATTTTTGTCAGCAAGAAAAATAAATAAATTCGTGTGAAACTTTGGATTCATGTTGATGTTAAGATAGTTCGTGTGAATCTGTTCTAATAATGTAAAATCAGAGGAAGTGTAATATTCAATATCAAATGGCTGTGAACTGAAATATGAGTTTTAGGACAGGATTATTGTGACTCCTTTCTATATGTACCATTTCTCTCTTGTGAGATTGTTTGCTCTATAACAAACCACTCAAAATGCAGTATACATTAAATTTTGGAAAGGCATTAGTTGGAAGAGCTTTTTGTTTGGGAGGATGCTTCTTCCACAGTAATGTAATGGATCAGATTGATAGAACATTGACAATTTGGACTGAAAAGCACTCTGAGCACATTTACTAAGAAACTTTTGCTAAGCCTTCAGTTGAACTATCAACTATTTGCACTATAAAATAAAAATGAAAAATATTTCAAAAAAAGAATGTGAACCATAATTTGCTGGAAATATGCTCTCCTCATGACTACAAAATGAACAGTAGATTGATCATAAGAAGTGATATTCTCATCAGTGTCTGAACTACAGCTTTTAAATGTTCTATATTTCTTCTTTTGTGCATCTGGTAGACTGGTACTAAGGTTTAGTGATGTATGTGGTTTGTTACTTAACTTCGTGTTTCTTCATATAAGGAAAATCAGTTTTTATGCGTCTCAATTTGGAGACAAGTGCTATTCTTTCCTCTCTGCTTAATCTCCAACTTGCATTATACAGATAATGAGGATATTGTGTCTTCTGCAGGAAGCTCCAAGAAGACTTGACTGATAAGATGGTCGATTTAGCACGTCAAGTGAAAGAGGGGAGTATCTTAATGAGTCAGTCCGTCCAAAACACGGAGAGAGTAAGTTTTCGGGGTTTACTACTCAAATTTGACAGTTTTAATTACTTGTAAAAAGTGTGCAAAGTTGTCCTGAACCAATTAACATAATGTTTACTTAGTTTTTGATACAGGTTAGATAATTCACAAAATTTAAGAAGCAGTATAGCTTTGCTTCATTGCACTTTTGTGTTGAAGGTGTACCGTTGTACTTTTTCTTGGTTCCGTGTTTTCTTTTTTCTTTAGATTCTGTTGCAATGTAAATCTGTTTAAACACACAAAGCTGCAAAGAGGGGATGCAGAAATTCGTAGCAAATATCTTGCTTTCATTGAAATTGTCATGTCTTCCTGTTTTGTATTTATTTTGAAAAATGCTGGAGACAGTCTATCAAGTCTAGTTGGCTTTGTCTGATTTAGTGCCTTTATCAAAAGAACTCATGTTTATATTAGCAATTGATTTCTATGAGTGAGATTAGGGTCTAGAACTGTTTAGTGCTGTCATCCTTGATCCTTAACTGTGGTTTGGCTTCACAATATGAAATCCCTAGAGTTTTATCTTGTTACTAAAAGTTGCTTTTTGGGGCATCATTTCTCGTTCTTATGAGGTGTTTTGACCTGCGTTTGTTAGTCATGTATGAACGCTGTTCCTTACCCTCATGCTTATCCTTGGTACACAGCTACTTGATTCAACAGAAAAGGCAGTCGAGCATAGTTTGGCAAGCACCGGGCATGCTAATACTCGGGCAGGGGAGGTGTATTCTCAGAGTTCGAAGACGTCATGCTTAACATGGCTTTTGATGTTCGCAATGACTTGCATCTTTGTCATGGTTGTGCTGCTTATTCGTGTTACTTAGCGCGAGTACTGGTTTTGGATTGTTGTTACTTGTGCTGCTTCCTATTATATAGTGGTATGGTATTAGGATGGAAGTTACTAGTTCTTATAATGTGTACATCATGCAGCAGTACATTCTGAAATACTATAAATTAATAGTAATACGAATATTTTTATGAAGAATTATGTCTTTTTTTTCCACGGGATCCATGGGGCATTTCTTTTACCTTTACTACGAATCACAAACACAGAACGCAATGCAACATGTACACAACAGCTAAATCTGTCATTTCTTGCGACAACCACACTGGAACATTACAGAACGATCTAAGGCTGTTTGGCACCGCTTTTACAAAGTTTTGGGTGAAACTGCCCTACCATTAATTTTCAGCATGAAATAAGCTGGGTAGAACCGGCCTAATCTTAGGAAATGCTTCAATAAGCAAAGGCATTAGAGTGCAATTATTCAATGAATGAATGAAAAACAGCAAATGTGCACTTTCATCCTATTGAACCAGTAAATCATGATACATGAAGATTTATTGTTTTGTAAACTTGGCAAATTTACAGTGCCAAAGTCCCATTAACTTTACACACCATTGTTAAGGAAGAGACACAAAGTTCATGAATACATAACAAATAAAATAAAAGGCCTTCCCACTGTACTGCTGCCCATGTTTTTTCTCCCCATTAAATGAACACATAGACATTCAGATATTGTACAGCTTATGATGCAGTTAGTTGGAAACCATGCTTTCAGTTTCTTGCACAAAACCATCGCCTGTCCAGTCCTTGTCAGATGATAAACCTTTTCTGATAGCTTTACGCTGCCGAATTGCTTCTTGTTGCCTATTTACCAGATCGGTGTGAGTAGTAAAGTACCCTAGTGATAATCTGGGAACAATCATAAAACAGATTAATCACACTATCGTATTAACTCCTTTAGAGTTTGCCTGTCTTAACTCTACTATTACCAAACTGAAAATAAAAAACTTGTTGAAAATGTATACCCTCTAAACTCTTCGACTGAAGAAAAGTTGTGCTTTTTCATGAACTCTTGTAGCTCAGAGCAAAGTTTCTTCACAACGCCATATCCATGCATCATAACCCCAGTGCAGACCTGCAACAGAATTTCAGGAAAATAAAGAAATTAAGCTTGTTATTTTTGCAGAAACTCGACCATAGTGCTACTAGTAGTCTAAAATGCTCTCTTTTTCTTTAAAAAAAATATCAGTTCTGATTTCCAAGGCAGTTGCAGAAACCAACTGAACATGTTTCTATTGCTAATTTACTAGAAATCTGACCTGAACAGTGTCTGCACCAAGAAGAATAAACTCAGCAGCATCACCACCAGTTTCAACACCTCCTATACCAGAAAGAGAAAAGTCTTTATCCCCAAATTCTGACTTCATCATCTTCGCAATGTTCATTACTTTTGCAAGAGCTATCGGGTGCACAGCCCTTGCAGAGTAGCCTCCAGGAGTTGAATACCTGAAAGATATTTATTAAAAAAAACCCACTTAAGTCAAGATAAAGAGGTCCAATGCCAGCACAAATTTTGCTCCACATGATAAACTAACCCTTCAACACAAGGCTCGGGATGTAGAGTGTCAAGATTGATTCCCATGACACTCATGATAGTGTTAATTGCTGATACTCCCTCACATCCAGATCTTAAAGCCACTCTAGCAGGCTGCACATTTTCTCACTTTAATCAGAACCCAAAACTTATATTAATGAATTGATTAGTTAGCAAATAGACTTCACTGACTCTATAGTCAACTCTGCAAAACAAAACGTATGACAAAAGTGTATTGCTTGGTTTGTTAATTTGGTAACACAGTTCACAGTGTTTTAAACTGTTTAACTGTCACAGAAGCTAAATCTACCTCAATGGATATTCTTCAAAAGATCTCAGAAGATTTGAAAACACTAAACAGGGATATAGGCAAAAAATATGACACTCTGCTACTTTATATGAGTACAACTTCACCTCAGAGAAGGGGGGATAAAGCTTTAACATGCTTTTGCCAGATCACAGAAACTTTCATAGCCAAATCAAATATATTCTTATTTATCTAAAAAAGATCCACAGAAAGATAATGGTCCAGTTTGATACAGACAATTTTGCTAATACTGGAGGGAAAGAAGGTAGACAGGTAAAGTGAACATTAAAAGCTTATAACTATACTCCATGGTTACCTGATCTACAAACAATCAAGAACAATCTCATTAGCAAACTAGAATCTCTTATACAGATCTATAGCACTTTTAGTTTTCTCCAAACTAGAATTGGGTATCACAAATAATTTCTAATTGTACATATATCAGATATAAACAGCACAAATGCCTCAATTAAACAGGATAGTAGATAGTGCTTTTGTTCTTGTTTAGTAGGTTAGGTTGCTTTCACAAGCTTCAAAGTTCAAACACATTACAAGCAATCCACAATATCTGATAGGTCTCACAAACATGAAAATTCAATAAAGACTAACCTCGGTAATATCAGTAATGTTAGGAGTCATCTTTGCCCATACTGGTACAGTAGCTTTCTCATTGATCCACCCACATATCTCTTCCAGCAACACACAGTCCTGACCAACTGCAGCGCCCATTTTGCGCTCTGGCATGCCATGGGGGCAAGAGAAATTTATTTCAAGAGCATCCTGTACCATTCAGGAATCATTGAGACAGTCAATTTAACTCACAAGAACAGAGAAAATTTAAGGTAGAAAAAAAGATTCATCACTTACTACACCAGTTTGCTCAACCCGATCAATGAGTTCTTGCCATGCAGCTTTGTCATACTCCTCCATGATTGAAGCAATAAGAATCCTATCTGGGTATTCCTTTTTCAACTGTTTGAATTCGTTTAACATTGTTTCAAGAGGTCGATCGCTTATAAGTTCAATGTTTTGCCAACCAATGATCTGTCCTCTGGCTGAGCCATTTGGAGCTGCTCGCAGCTTAGCATATCTCGGAGTTACATTTATAACTTTTGCAGCATCAAGTGATACCTACAAACAGCATCACAATTTTTAGTTTTAACAATCTATTTATGAATTTTTCTCCTTAGCACAAATGCACTGAATGACCTATCCTCTCCACAGAATATTCTTTTACAAGTCTATAGTATAAAGAAGTAAAGAAAGACCTGCTTTATTCAAAATATGGATAGGATTTCCTTCCAATTTTCTAAAACATTTCCTATTCATTCCCTCCAAGAGTGCTAGAGGAGAAAAAGAATGAAAATTAAGCATCGACTCAGATCATTTACTAACAAAGTGAACTAATCTTAGCATATTAATACTTGATCATAGTAAGAACAAACTAATACCAAAGAACCGTTTTAAAAATAATTTCAAAGATAATCTTCTGTACTCTTTTCAATCGCGATCACCGTTTCATATACAACAAATTTTTACATAAACAATTGTAAACCAGCACAACAAATCACATATACCGTTTTGGCGATGACAGCGCCCCAGCCCTCGTCGAAGGCTCTCCTCATCACAGCAAGGTTAGTTCCGGGAGGACCCGACCCGATGACAAACGGATTCGGCATTTTCAACCCGTTTACAGTCACACTGAGATCCGGCTCCGACCCCGAAGCAACCATCACCCGAAGCCCAGTCCTGGAGCTCTTCATCGGATTGCACCTCCGGAGATTCACCGGCAGCTCAACCGCCGAATTCTTGCTGCATAACTGCTGGGTCAACCCGCCACCGAGACTCGCCATCTCCGAAATCAGTAAGATGGATGATCAAAATGCGTAGTTTTGTTTCTTTACGTCTCAGAAGTCTGGATGAGTGATTAAATAAAAAAGTCTTTAGATGGATAAAGCAGGAAGACAAAGTGAATCTTTTTGAATCAGAGTTTATCGATTTTAATACTTTTCTATGAAAGGATATAATTGATTACAATTTGAACCGCATGCAACAATTCGCGGTTTAAATTCTTGAACACTTCCGTGTCTCTTACAAGAAGTCTAGAACTCTTTTGTTAATTTGCTTTCTTCTCTACATCTCAGAATTCTGCACCGAATGTATTCAGATTATTCTTTTTCACAAAATTTATTTCCACAACCCAATATCCTAAATCCACAACTCATTTAGTGATAAATTTACTTAATCACCCCTCATAAAATTTAGGATTCAATTAACATTTATTATTTCATTTAAATCCCTTAAGTTTTGAATAATAAATTTTGGATTCAAGTTTTTGTTAAATTTAATTGTAGGCCCAAGAAATTCTCAAAATCTTCAACATTCATTAGCTGTCCAGGTTAATTCAACACCTTCAAATTTAGACCCTGTTTGCTAGAGCTTATTTCTTGGTGTACTAAACTGAAATGAACTGAAGTGAACTGAACTGAAATAACTTTAAATATATTTATCTGAGCTGAAATAAATTTAAATTTACTGAACTAAACTGAAATGATTTTAAATATATTTAACTGAATTGAACTGAACTGAAATAATTTAAATATTTATCATATATCATTGTAATCTTTAGTTAAAATGTAACTTATAATAAAAAATTATTGAACTGAACTGAATTGAAATAAATTGAAGTATATTTATCTGGACTAAAAAATATAAATATATTTATCTGAACTGAAATAAATTTAAATATACTGAACTGAACTAAATTTAAATATGTTTAACTGAATTGAACTGTCCATCATTCATCCTTTTTAATCTGAATAGCTACGTGATATTGGTAGACAAAGTTTGTGAGACCCCGTATTTTTGGATATTATTTGATATCATTTTTATATATATTGTAAAATAATGATAGGGTTAAGTTGACTAGATTTGTAATTAAGATAAATTAAATAGGTGAATATAAATGTGATCAGTTGATATATTCTATAAATATAGTCTTAATTGGAGAGTTTATAGAATGGAAATTGAAGGGAGTAATTGCAGATATAAATAAAAGATGTTTTATTAGGTAAGCTTTAAAAGTATTGAAATTTCAAGAGATTCTTAAGAGCATCTCCAATGCTACCTTCTCTTTCAAAAATATCAATTGACACGTAGGATTGAAAGTGAAAAATTGTAAAAATCCTCTCCAACCTAGGCATCAATGTAGGGGTCAATCATATGTGGCATATGATGTGGATTGAAGGTGTCAATTACACCCTCTATATATTGATGCTCACTTTGAAACCTTCAATTTGACAACTTAACAAATATAGAGTTTTAATCATTACATCCTTCCATTTTTAAATTTGAAACATAAATGCAATATTTAATTTAATGATATTTTGTGACAATTTGATAGTTGCATTGGAGAACCAAACTTCAAAATGAAAACCTTCAATCCTACATCATATTGACACCCAATAAAATTTAAACATTTGGCACCTATTTTTACTCTTGACCCTCTCACCATTGGAGATGCTCTAAGACATCGATTAAGTAGGAAAGTCTTCCTTTAAAATTTAATTTAGACAAAAAAAAAAAAGGAAGTTAGTATGGATTAATGTGGTGGGATGAATACGTTTTAAAAATTAGATAATTTGGAGATTTTCTCCCTAGAAGGAATTTATACTTGATTAGTTTATATAATATTTTATTTACAAACTAAATTCATGACTACTTTATACATATATATATATATGTACATGGAATTTGAATAGTTTAAAAGATGCAATGAATAAGGGATGGAATGTTTAAAGTTTGTAACTGTACGATCAATTATGAAAATATTTAATCAGGGTAATGAAAGGATTCAAATTCTCATTAATTAGCAACTTTAAGTTTGGAAATCCTTTCTATAAATACTTGTTTGCTGTAAGAGAATGAGGTAAAAAATCCAATAAGATGTATTCTTTCTCTCCATTAGACTTGTACTGGACGTAGCTGTTGCCATGTTTCTCAAGCTTAATATTTTCCTCTTTTCCAATGAAATTTTTGGTATCATTGACATGAACACCAATCGTACATTTAAGTAAGCATAAAGGTGAGGGTTTTATCATTTTCTTTATTCCTTTTCATGAAGCATTTTTATAATTAATCATTGATTGTTTTTGTGTGTGAACTCGATTGAATGCATGCTTTGTTGACTAATTGTTCACAATGTATGTTTGATTGTAAATTTTCCGATTGTTAAGATTTTTGGGGAAATGTGAAATTCTCACGAGCTAGTTGTAGCTCACCCTCTTTTCAAATCACTTTTCTTTCAGATTTCGAATATCGAAAGTTTGTGGATGTATTTGACCATTCGAAGAACGTGGGATAGTGTCGTCATATTGTATTTTGTAATTGAATATATAAATTGTAATAGAATGTAGCCGATTTTAGGCAATCTAAATTGTAATTTTATAATAACATCCCGAATGGACTTAATTTAATATATAAGTTAGTAGGTAAAAATGGGGGTCTAGGAGGGATGTTACAAAGTTGATAAGAATATTTTATACTATTTATAAAGAGTGGGGTAGATTTTATGAATAAGAGTTTGATTAGGACTAAATTTCATAATAATAGCTAACTAAATTAAAATTTAAAAAGGGATATTTTAGTAAAATTTACCCTAAATGGGTTGTGGATTTAGGATATTGGGTTGTGGAAATAGCATCCCTCTTCTTTTATTTGGTGAAATGATAAAAATAAAAATGGTATCAGTCGCCATCTGCGATCCTTCATCTTTCTTCTATGGTTTCGAAAACCTTTCTTCCTCTTTCTTTTTTGGTCGCCCGCCCTCCCCTCTTCCCCAATTTCTTCGAATTTTTTTAATTTTCTACACCATGCCAATGTCAAGAACACCGAACACCAAGTTTGATGCTACGTCGTATTGTGAAACATATATTTTATTTTAGGTGTTTACTAAATTATTTTATTTCCTTTATATATGCATGGCACGAAATATTTCACTTTTAACAAATCAACATTTTATTCCTTTAATAATTTAGTAATTAACATATTTGATATCATGATTTGACATATTTTTGTATATTTAAGATTATTTTCTTTTCTGTAATTAATATGTTTAGGTATATAATATTTGCACTGCCACAATCGTTTGGACATAGGTCTTTGGCTGTCTTCTCCTTCATATTAGTATCCCAAAATCGCAATACCTTGACCGAGCTTTTTGTGTTCAAAACCGGATGCTTTTGCAAGGTCTGCCATATCCAACTCTACTCTTAACACCTGTGATTAAAGGTTTTGTGATATATTGTAGGAAAGTAATATTGGCAATGAACCGTGGTGATATTTTAAGACGGAATGATAGGTTGTCGGTTGAGTATGGTCAATTGATTGAAGAATTTATAGCCGTTGCTTTCGAGGATGCTAAGATCAAAGGGGTTAAAGGTGTTAGGTGTCCTTGTAAGGATTGTAGAAGGGGTTAAAGGTGATATGATTTTAAGAGAACATTTGATATGTCGTGGTTTTGAACCAACTTATATTGAATGGAGATGGCATGGTGAAGATATGGTGGATGTTGACATTCCTGAAGTTGATTTGGCTAGTGAGCATTTGCTATATGATGATTGTTTAGATGAAATGACTTATGATATTGCTACGGAATTTGTTACAAAACCTAGCGTTTTAGCTGCAATGATTAATGATAAAGAGACAACGCTATATGAAGGCTCGAATCATTCTGTGTTGGGGGCAATATTGTTGATGATGAATTTGAAGGCAAAACATGGAATTACTGATAAAGGAATGACTGAATTGGTGAAACAGTTGCTTCCGACTGGTAACAAGTTACCCGATCGAGTATACGCGGCTAAATTTTTTTTATGTCCGATGGGAATGGAAATAGAGAAGATACATGCATGCCCTAATGATTGTATGTTGTATAGAGGAGTGGAGGATATAAAAAGGGATACGTGCCGAGTTTGTGGTGAGTCTAGATATGTATACAAGAATGAGGGGTCAGTTGAAGTGTGTGCCGAAGAAGATTGTGTTAGTGGTAAGAAAACACCGGCAAAAGTGTTGTGGTACCTTCCTATTGTCCCTCGCTTGAAGCGTTTGTTTGCAAACCCCGATGATGCAAAATTTTTTACATGGCATGCAGACAGAGTTAAGGAAGGAGATGACATCATTACCCATTCTTCTGATGGAGAGCAGTGGAAGAAAATGGATGCTCTATACCCTGAATTTGAAAGTGAACCTCGAAATTTAAGGTTAGGATTATCAACCGATGGTATGAATCCTTTTGGTAATATGTCAAGTAGACATAGTTCATGGCCAGTGATGTTGGTAATATACAATTTACCGTCTTGGTTAATAATGAAGCGAAAATATGTGTTATTGTCTTTGATGATATCGGGGCCAAAACAACCTGGACATGACATTGATGTGTATTTAGCCCCACTTATTGAAGATTTGAAAGCCTTGTTTGTTGAGGGAGTTTGGATGATGGATGGAAGTCGGGGTGATGAGAAGTTCAAGTTAAAAGCTATGATGATGTGGACCATTAATGATTTTCCTGCACTAGGCAATTTAAAGGGATATTCTGTGAAGGGTCACTTTGCATGTCCTGTGTGTGAGGATAATACTACTTGTGTTCAATTGAAACATGGGGGCAAAACTGCTTACTTGGGACATAGAAGATTTCTACCTGAAAATCATCCTTGGAGACGTGCCAAAAAGTGGTTCAATGGGAACATTGAGAATGAGCCGGCCCCAATCCCGCCTACCGGAATTGAGATCATTCAGAAAGTAGAGTAAATAGAAAACGTGTTAGGTAAGAATGGAACGAAATGTGTCAACAAGAAAGGTTGGAAAAAATGTTCAATATTCTTCCAACTACCATACTGGAAGTACTTAGATGTTCACCACTGCTTGGATGTGATGCATATCGGAAAAAATGTGTGTGATGCTTTTGTTGGAACATTGTTGAACACTCCGGGGAAAACCAAAGACGGACTTAAAGCACGACTTGATCTAGTAGCCCTTGGTTTACGTCCTTCACTATCACCCGTTGAGGAAGGGGATAAGACTTATTTGCCACCTGCATGTTATACTATGTCGACAAAAGAGAAGCAGATTTTTTGTAACACCCTGAAGTCGGTCAAGGTTCCTACGGGTTATTCGTCAAACATCAGTTCATGTGTTTCAACTTCCGAATTAAAATTGTCAGGAATGAAGTCTCATGATTGCCACAATTTGATGCAGGAGCTGAATGTTATTGCTATTAGAGGTGCGTTACCTACACATGTTAGAATGGCCATTTCAAAGCTTTGCTATTTCTTTAAAGGTATATGCCGGAAAAAAATTAGTCATTCCATGTTGGACAAGTTGCAAACAATGGTGGTTGAAGTGTTGTGTAGATTGGAGATGTATTTTCCTCCTTCATTCTTTGACATAATGACACACTTGATTGTTCATTTGGTGCGGGAAGTGAAGCTATGTGGACCGGTATTTTTGCGGTGGATGTACCCATTTGAGAGATACATGAAGATTTTTAAGTCTTTTGTTAAAAATTGTTATCGTCCTGATGCAAGTATAGTGCAACGATACGTTGCTGAAGAGGTGATTGAGTTTGCCACAAACTATCTAGGAGATGTTTATACTATTGGTGTTCCTACTTCACGACACGAAGGGAGATTGGAGGGTCAGGGCTTGAGGCACAAGAAGTTGTTTAGTCCATCTGGAGAGGATTTGAGAAAAGCACATCTTTATGTTCTTCGAAACCACAAAGAAGTAAGTCCCTATGTTAATCAGCATATGAAGGAGATAACTGAGGAGAATATCGGTTTCAATGACGAGGATGTGTTAGAAGAACATTGTAATTCTTTTGCAGGATGGCTTGCAACCCATGTCGAGATTGGAGAACATTGTGAAACTGTTAAATGGTTGGCTCGGCGACCACTTGGTACTGTTTCATCTTATGGTGGCTAAGACATAAATGGATACACTTTTGGTACTGATTGGATGGATGATAATGGTGTGTCGCAAAATAGCGGTGTATCCACATTCTCAACATCCTTGCATGTTGATGGTAGTCTTGGTTACAAAAAACTGTTTTCTTTGGAACGATAACTGATATTTGGGAGTTGGATTATGTTAAATTAAAAATTGCAATCTTCAAATGTAATTGGGTGGATCAAATTTGGGGAACTAGAAGTGAGGGATTAGGCATGACCTTAGTGATCGTTCTAAATTAGGTTGGATTGAAGATCCATTCATTTTAGCCGTCCAAGCTGAACAAGTATTCTTTGTTAGGGACCCAGTTGATCCTCGGTGGGGAATAATATTAACCAGACAACTATACTAATATAGGAGAACACAACACACTAAACATTGTCTCCTTTGGTTGTCCGAACATAAACACATTTGAGTGATAACGTTTGCTTAGATTCAAATAAATTATTTATAGCACTGTAATAAATTTTATTACATTTATTTTACTTCAAATTTACCTAGATTCCGGCTTGCAAGCTTTATCTTGATGTTGGACCGAAGGCATCTCCACGCCATGTTGCAAATGGTAACTATTATGCAAACATGCGAAAGCATCATCATCTACCAATTGCCGAAGGTTTGATTTGTGTTTCTATAAGTAAGGCTTTAGTTATCAATGCATCTTTGCCTTATCCGGAAGGCCGTTGCAAAAAGGTTGGGGATAGTGAGGAAATGTTTGTTCTATGGCCTCGTTGGTTAGTTGTTGATGAAAACTCTAGTGCAATTCCTCAAAGAAAAACCTTACCCAATGACATACAAGCCAATCAACCCAAACATATCCCCCGGCCCAATGGGACCGAAAAGTCTAGACTACAATTCCTAAAGGATCTCCCCATGTTTGTGCGTGTCTTATATGATTTACTATATAACCATCCTATTGATTCAAGCTATGAGTTTTTTGGTAATGAGATGGTATTTGGGGTTAGAAGGGACCTTTTTGTCATTTTTCGTGATTTCCAAGATTTTTGGAATATGAACCAACTTCCCGCTCCTATTTTATCAATTTATCAACTGTAAGTATTTCAATTCCTCTACAACTTTTATTTTAATGGCTTGCAATACCCTTTTTCGGCCATGGTTGATATCAACAATAATAAAAATTGGATTTTCTTGTAGCTACTTGTATTTCCTTTCACATCAAAAGGGAAAGCATTGGATAGGTTACCTATGTCCGGAAAGCTACCGAGAAGGTGAGGGAATAACAAACCAAAAACGGCTAGAGTATCTTACCTCTGCACTACGTACTAAGGGAAAGAAAATATTCCTCGGCCCATACATAGAAGGGTAATCAACATTTGTTCCCATTGTATTTGTGAGTTTATTATTATTTTTTACTTATTCATATTTCAAATTTTTTGATCGTAGCCGACATTGGCGTTTTGTTGCAATGATACCCGAGGAAAAGAGAGTTTATTGGATTGATCCACTCAACAATCCACCGACAAAAGGATTCTCCGATCTTGTTGACATTGCAATGCATGAGGTTAATGATAATACTCTTATCCCTTTCGAACTTATACAAATAACGGTGAGCATTTTTCATTTTATTCAACTTTTAACTATATTTTTAAATATAGTTAACAATACTAACTTCACTTCTTTTGTCACACACCAAAGTACAAGAAGCAACAATCAAATTGGGAGTGCGGATACTACACCTTATTATACGCCCACAAATGTGTTGAATCCCTAACGCTTGACAACCTTGATCTCCAACAAGTAACATTTCATTCTCAACTCCATTCTTTCTCCGCGGATAACTTTTTGAATTTGTTTTTCAAACAATTAACTATGCAATTTCTTGTAGATTTTTGAGGATGACCAAACTTCGTACAGTTTAAAGCAATTGAACGATGGAAGGGATAGGTTTGCACGCCATTTGGTACTTGCTCGAGCCCGAAACATATCAAGGCCAACTCCACCTGAACCTGTCCTCTAAATGGTATCTGAATTCAACATTAGCCTTACTTTTGACTAATGCATTCAATCTAGAAAAATAAAGTAGGTAGCTGAATGTTGTTTAGAGTAGTAGGTACGTAGCTGAATGGTGTAGGACAATGTTTGTCAAGCTGCTGATAGCAGATTGCACTTCCGAATTCGTCTGGTAATTCGTACTAATAACTTTTGTTTAACGAAATTATGTTCGAACTCGTATCCTTGTAACGAATTCGTGAGACAATTCGTCTGTATTAAACAAATTTTACTGAATTTAATTTCGATATCGTAAGTCTTGTGTCGAGTTCGTAAGCATATTCGGACATATCTCTGCTGACCGTCCGAAATGTCCTCCGATTTCGAAACATTAATCGATCAGTAGCATTAATGTTTCCGGCCATTTTAATGTTACGCGTTCGAGAAACACAATTTATATATATACAATTTCGAGTCAATTGTAGAGTCGTCAAGGAATTTAAGTATACGAGTGCGTAAGATCAACAACAGTGGAATACGATATCTTAACGTTAATGGTATACATCAGCTGATCGCTTTGTGTTACCAGACCGTATATAAGTGATATTCCATTCGAAAGATTAATCCATACGATCTCGTAAGATGGAGAATGTAAAAGTTGAAATTATGACATACGCTTTCGTATGTCAAAATTTGCCAAGGTAAACCACTATACACCCGATATCGTAACAACTTTTAACTACAAAATTACAATACATGAAACGAATTCGAGACGGCGACCGATTCCGACATACGAATGCGAGAGAGATCCTTTATTTAAGGCGGTTTTGAAACCGCCGTAAATCGACATCCGATTTACGGCGGAACCAGAGACGGCATTTTCATAGTGCCTTCTATTGTTCGCAAGAACCGCATTCAATGCTAACTCCGTCCACTAGTGATACCAAGGCTGGTATCTGATCAGGTTAATGAACTCATGATGAATCACATAACTATGGATAGCTTGAAGGAACTAGTCTTCAGTATGGATGGGGACTCCTCCCCTGGGCCAGATGGTTACCCAGGTAAGTTCTACACAACTTGCTGGGAAATTATTTCAGATGATCTACTGTGTGCAGTTAATGAATTCTTATCTGGAGTACCCATTCCTAGGGCCATAGCATCTGCATTCATAGTTCTAATTCCCAAAAAAACTGTTAATACAAGTTTTAATGACTACAGACCAATTAGTCTTTCTAACTTCATTAACAAAAAAATTTCAAAAGTTTACACAACTAGATTGAAACCCATCATGCCATCACTTATATCTCCTGAACAGTCAGCATTTGTTCAGGAGAGAGAACTTGCTGATAATGTATTACTAATGCAAGAAATGGTAAAGCTCATCAACAACAGAACTGGAGGGCCTAACCTTTGCATTAAGATAGACATGATGAAAGCATTCGACAGGGTTTCATGGTCTTTTTTAAACTCACTACTTTTAAAACTAGGATTCCATGGTAGAGTAGTAAGGATAATCATGGGTAACATGGCTGCAGCTTCATTTTCCATTCTTGTCAATGGGAAGCCTTTTGGATTCTTCAAAACATCTAGAGGATTAAAGCAAGGAGATCCACTTTCTCCTTACCTTTTTATACTCTTAACAGAGGTGTTTACAAGAAACCTAAGGAACATCTTTGAACAATCAAGAATAGGGTACTATAAGCTGCCAAACTCAGTTTATAAACTCACTCATCTCAGTTTTGCTGATGATACAGTAGTGTTTTTAAAAGCTAATAGGTCTAGCCTAACCAATTTGAGAGATTTTCTGGTAACATATGAGAGGTCAACAGGTCAGAATATTAACTTTCAAAAATCATCCTTTTATTTATCCAAGCATGCAGCACCAACATGTAGGACTATGGTTCAGAACATAATATCTGTAACTCCCGGCACTTTTCCTTTTCACTACCTGGGATGCCCAATATATGTTGGTATAACTAAGCATAACTATTTCCAATCCATTTTTGAGAAAATAACATCAAGATTATTACTCTGGCAAAACAAATGGCTAAACCAAGCTGGAAGATTAATCTTGTTGAAACATGTATTATCATCTATTCCCCTTCACATATTGGTAGTCACCAAACCAACAAAGGGAGTAATAAATAAAATACATGTTCTTTTTGCAAAAAATTTCTGGGAAACTTCAGAATATGGACAAAAGAAAACATGGAGATCCTGGTCTAACATGTGCCTACCAGAACTTGAAAATGGTCTTAACACAAAGGATCTCCATATAGTTATTGATAGTTTCTCACTAAAACTATGGTGGAAAATGAAAATTGGTAAAAGTCTTTGGTCAGAATTTATGTGGGGTTTACCCAACTATCCCAAAAATTCCAAAACCTGGAAAAGAATCAAAGACATTCATCAAATAGCTTCTGAAAATACTATGATGCAAACTGGTGAAGGAGCTGTATCATTTTGGAACTCAAACTGGTTAAAGGACTATCCACTGATAGAAGTATGGGATACAAATATAACTTTACCCTTTCCAGATTTAACAATCTCAGAATTATGCTATGACCAACAATTTTATGTGCAAAATCTAACAAATGGTCTAGATAATGAGCACGTGGCTTTAATATCCAAAGAATTCCCCCTGTTTGAAACATACCCAGATAGATTAATTTGGAAGATTGAAAAAAATGGATATTTCACTTTGTCTTCAGCTTATAAGCTGTTGAGACAAAACAGAAATGAGATTCCCTCATTCAAGCACTTATGGTCAAAAAACCTCCCTCTGAAATACACTATATTCAGTTGGAGATTACTCAACAGATTAATACCATTTGCTGATGTCCTAGAGGATTTCAACTTCCATTTACCCTCAATATGCCCATTTTGTAAAAGTAACAATGAAGACATCCACCACTGTTTTAATGAATGTAATAACGTGCAGATCTTCTGGAATTATATACATCAGTGGTTTGATATTCAAAGAATTACTTTTAATACTTTATGGGATAGATTCTTCTTCTACTGGAATGTAGAGATTAAGGTTAAAACACAGGAAATCATAGTGAGAATGCTCCCTTGCATAACTGTCTGGCATATATGGTGTGCTAGAAATGCTTGGATGTATGATTCTAAGGAACCAAACTGGATGACAGTAGCCTCAAATGTATATAGTACTGTAAAGGCTATCATTAGAATCAAGGGCAAATCATGGAAAATATCAGATACTGTTAACCTCTCTGCTAGTCTGGTTTCTCTGGCTCCTATTTCGACAGGTACAAGGAACATGCAAACAAGTAATGTCAGGTGGAAATTACCTCAGAAACCTGCAAAGCTGAACACAGATGGATCATCCTTGAAATCTGGGGCAGCTGGAGCAGGGATAGTCATTAGAGATCAGCAAGGAAATGTGATGGTAGCAAAATCCAAATTCCTGGGAAGAATGGATAGCTTGGAAGCTGAGACCACTGCCTTATCAATAGGCTTGGAAACTGCCTATGTTAATGATGTGGAGGAACTGGAATGTGAAGTAGACTCCTTAGTTCTACTGAAGATGGTGAGAAAAGACTTCCGAATCCCATGGAGATTCACCAATTTAATGAGGAACATATGGCTACTTACTGGTGAGATTTCTGTCACTTTCAATCATAATTTTAGAGAAGCTAACTCTGTTGCAGATGCCCTGGCTAAGTTAGCTAGTACTAGTAAAGTGATTAGGTCTTTTAATCATCAAAATCTACCAAACAATATAAAGGGATTGGTACAATTAGACAGTCAAGAATTTCCCTATGTTAGACTTGTATAAAATTTTTATACGGGGAACTTGGATACTGCTGGTTTGCTTTGTTTTTGACAGGGAATGAAGACAGATGGCAAAGCAATCCATACCACCTCAACTTGAACTTTGCAACCAACTGGAAAACTAACTGGAGTGCTCAAGTGTGTAATTTTAAAAGTTTGATACTGTCACATGCTTTAATATCAAGATTTTCTTACTGGTTGGAACTCATTTTAATACAGGAAAACCACAAGGCCTTTGCCAAAGGCCTTGTGGTGGATGATAATACCGGCCCAGGATCCCACTGGGCCGGGAAAAGGGCCTGCGGCCCAGGAGTGGCAAAGCGGCGCCTCTCCCGCGAGAGGCACATCCGGACAAGAAGAAGGACAGATAGTGACAAAGAGAAGTGGTCCTGAGTCTTATCCAAGGCAGGCAGCCTCAACTATAAATACTAGTCCAAAAGAGTGAACAAGGTATGTAACTTATATCTCTCTACTTCATATTGAGAGCATCTTTCGTACGTTTTCCCCTCATCGCTATCCCCATCTCATCATCACGCCGGAGCTTCTTCCCCGGGACGCCTCCCGGGGATTGTTTTGCAGGGTTGGTGCGGGTTTGCTTGGAAAGAAGCCCGGATAGCGTCAAGACCCGGGAGACGAAAGGATTTTGGTAGCATCAATTGGCACGCCCAGTGGGATCCATTCCACCTTCGCACGATGGAGTCGCCAAGGAGAGGGCGTGGGCACCCGAAGAAGAACACGACACCTTCAGGGGGTGGATCTCCTCCATCTCCGGGAGACGATGTGACCTTGAGGCAGTTGCAGGAGGAGGCTAGACACCAGCGTGAGCTAGGAGTACCACATGATGGTCATGTGGAAACTGCCTCCGACGAAGCCGACTCAGAAAGAGAGTACCAGGATGAGAAAGAAGGACCTGGACCTGCCGGGGAAGGTAGTCCCCGGGTGATAGCCCCTAGATATACTCTTATTTTGTAGCATTTGAGAGTTGTTTTATATAGTATTTTGTGTAATTATATTAGACTTTTGGACCGAATCATTCATAGTGGTTTGAAATTGAAGACGTGCATTTCGATCTTGAATTGCACTTGCGATGGATTTGAATGATTTGAAGACCTTCTATGACCGTCCTGACCGCGTTTGATACATTGAAGAACCGGTCGTAGAAGTGGCGTGAAGGCACACTCTCGCGGGCCGCGAACCCTAGGTCGCGAACCGCGAGGGTGTGTGTTGCTGTTTTGACCATGCCAAGTTTCGCGCGGGCCGCGAAACTCCGGTCGCGAGCCGCGAAGACCGAGGCGCGCGGACCATGCCGAGACCGAGGCGCGCGGACCACGCCGAGACACGGGCGCGGACCACGCCGAGACACGGGCGCGGACTACGCCGAGACACGGTCGCGGATTACGCCGAGACACGGGCGCGCGGGCGCGAGACTCCGGTCGCGGACTACGCCGAGACACGGGCGCGCGGGGCGCGAATCCTCGGCCGCGAACCGCGAGAACCAGGCTCGCGGTCCGCGAAGGATCCCGCGCGACCCGCGAAGCTGCCTGCAACTTGCATTTTGTTTAGCTTTAATTTTAATTATTTTGGACTATAAATAGAACTTATCCTCATTGTTTGAGGGATCGGATTTTTACAGAGGAAACTCCATTTTCCTTCACTTTTCTTCCCATTTTGATCTTTGAATTCACTATGGTTTGTTGTATTAATTATGGTTATGATTATCTAATTATGGTTGTAGGCTAAAACCCTTCTTGGATATATGTGATTGGACTTCTTGTTATGGATTGAGAACATGATTTATGAAACTTAGGAATGGTGATTTGCTCTTGAATGATCATAATTTATATGTGTGTTTGATGCTTGAAATGATTAGGAATGATTTCCTAGTGATAGATAGGTGTTGGATATGTGTTAGATATTGCTTTTCCATGGTTAGAATGTTATCATTCTTTCTATGTAGGAGTAGTAAATTAGGGATTGAATGCATGTTGTTATCAATTGTATTTGTTCTTAAGATCATTCATTAGCATTGTACCTATGTCAAGTTTGTTATCAAATTGCATGGGTAGGATTGAGAAACATCTAATTAGAATTAATATTGATTCAATTGAACTAGTTGTTATCATCTAGTAAAGTTGTCAATTGAAGTTGTGAAGATGCTTTCATTTCTCATAACTATGGTTAAAGATAGTTTCTCACTAATGTTCACCATTCTCAAAGCATCATGATAAAGTTTGAGGAAAATCTCATAATAAGAAGTCACCAATCTCATATGTCCAAGTTTCTTATTCTCTTAGTTAAATCTCTAGTTAGGATAATCTTATAGTAAAGTAATTGTGGCTTGAACGTTCTAGTAGTTTTAATTAGTAGTGTCTTAAACAAAAACTCAACTCAAACCCCCCCCCTTGTTTACATTGCTTTTATATATGTATATTTATATATACACTACAAAATATACATAGAAATAACCTTTTCCCTGTGGAACGAACCTTACTTGCCATTGTACACTTAATAGTGTAGAAAGGTAGTAAGTGATCTAAAAATTGTATATTTGAGAGGTACGGCGACGACCTCCCACCGGGCTCAGGGACCTGAAGCCCGGGAAGAGAGGCAATACCTGGCCAACAACCCTCAGACACGGGGACCGGTTTTCCCGGAAGAGGGGCAACCCTTAGCTAATGTGGAGGAATTGGCAGCGTTGGAGTTCATGAGAGCCAATAAAGAGTTGTATCGCCAGTGGGTACTCTCTACCCGGGAAGGCCTTAGGCGAAGGGAACCTGGGGGGAACTCGGCAGGCCCTCAACGGGGACGCCAAAGAGAGGTTATCGATCTGGATGAAGTTGTTCAGCCGCCAAGGATCCAGGGGCGTGTGAATTCTTCAACCATTCCACCTTCTTTCCCTCCAAGTTTTGGGGTCGGAGGGATCAACGATCATGTCTCCAAACATCCCTCCAAGAGAGCTTCCACCAATGAACAGGCCCATCAGAACAACAGTTTCTCTATGAGAGAAGGCAATCAGCTCAAGCCACATCGGTGCAAATGATATTCAGAGGTATTGTCTGTTACTTCTAGCAAAGTTACAATACCACCATAACTGTATGTGCCTGTGAACTATCAAAGTTAACTCCTACAAACAAACAAATGAAAAAAGTAAAAGTTTAAAACTATATAGAAGAAAAACTGAGTATAATTCACTAAAATTGGTTGATACAGAATTGCGAGGACTTTACCAAGCATGTGAGTTAGTGGAAAGTTGTAATAAAACAAAACGCTAACTTTTAGGTAGACTCCAATGAACTCACACATATTTATCCTTCGTTTGTATGCTTAGCTTGCATTATTAGCAGCATACATGCCAAAACAATACACTTCACTATAAACCGACAAAACTATGAGAAGACTTTCCAACTTAACACATTGTCCCCAATCCAAATCAGCTCAAATACAAACCATTGACACTGAAAAGTGCCAATAAGTTATTGCCAAGTACAAATAACATAAATCACAAGACCTCACTGAATATTTAACAGCATTTTTGTTCAATATAGAAACAAACTGTACAATCCGAGTTTCTAGTGAAACTTCAGAATTCTGCACAGAACATCTCCACTGTTTGGCTTTATTTTTGAAGGCAGTATTTAGAAGGCATTTGTACAGATCGCGAGTTTTGAACTAAAGAGATGAACCGAAGCTGAAAAGAGACAAAAGTGTAGCAGGAAACAAAGCAAACTACACAAACAGACCATAAAACAAGTGAAGATAGTTATCTCTCAGCTACAAACATTGGCAACTACACAAACTGGCCTTGGTAAGGCAATAATTGCAGCTATAATATTACATCCTATTTTCGACAGCTCTAAAACAGTAAAACCTGTGGTGAAATAGGGTAAACCATACATGATTCATTTAGCTAGTATACTTGCAATAACAGTTGCAGTTCTTTCAAATCACGTGGTCTTATATGTTTCTACTTTTAGTGTATTTGTGTACCAGTTTAATACCTAAAACAATAATCTTTGGATATGTCACAGAAAGTCACAAACACAAACAGACAGAATAGAAAGAGAAGAAAACAACGATGGATGTCTTAGATCATTATTCTCAGTAAAACTATCAGTTTATATATTTTTCAGTACTGTCTCTCCAAGCTAATTCTCCTACAGATTTTCAGATAATCCTTTCATAAGATATGTTGCTCCCTTTTCCTTCAAAATAACAAATTAAGCAATGTATTTTACTTAAGATGGCTCCAAAAGAAAGTACCCAACTAATGTGCCCTATTTATACCCTAGTTTTAGCACATTTTAAGACTTATTTTTGAGCAACTTTTGGTATTAAATAGTTCATTGTACATTAGATTCGTAATTGCAAGATTCTATGATAATGTACATGTTTTGGAATATTTGGATTGATATTATTGAAGACCTTCTATGACTATGCTATAGAGTTGCTGATTTGATGCTTGGAACTTGAAGAATTGGTCATAGAAGTGGCGAGAAGGCCACTTTACTAAAGGTGGTAGAAGATGCCCAGAAAAGTGTCGCTTGTGCCCAGAAAAGTGTCGCTGGAGCTTGAAGGAAGTGTCACTCCAGATGAAGAAAGTGTCACTGCTGCCCAGAAGTGTCACTTGCTGCCCAGAAAGCGTCACCAGCTGCCCAGAAGTGTCGCTATGATGAACATCGACCAAATAAAGCGTCGCTAAACTTTTGCCCACTTGCACTCTTGAGCTGAAATTTGGAGGCTATAAATACCTCCTTATCCTCACCTTTTTGGACGAGCTCCCTCATATCCAAACCCCAATTTCTTCATCTTTTCTTCCATTTCTTCCATTGTTCTTCCCTTTGATTCTATGTTTATGTAATGATGTATTAGGATGATTGTATTAGCTTAGTTTCTTCCTTGGGAGCTATTGATGTAAACTTCTTTGCTTGAAATCTTCATTAACTTCATTATGCTTCTATTTTGGGTTAGATTATCATTTGAATTCTTGATGAATTTGAGTTCTTATGCTTGAATGTTGTTCAATCTTGCTATATTTGCCATGGGCTTTATGTTTTATATAAATTGCATGCCTCATAGTCACTAATTAGAGTAGATTAGTTCTTAGTGTTAAAGTAATATAGTTTTAGAGTAATTCTAGGTGATGCATTGTAATGTAGTGTGATCTCTAGTAGTTTAGTGACTATGGAAAGGGGTTGAGTGATGACAAACTCTCCCCTTGGTTATGTGATTGTAGTTGAGAAATGCCATGATGAATATAAGTTGTTAGAATTGGAAATCTTATGAACTTGCATGATTAATCAATTGTGTGTTTAGGTAATGATCTAATGTTATCATCGATCCCCCTAATATGTGATTGTATATTTTAGTTGAAGATTCCTTTTTGACATATGATTGTTAGCAACAAATAGGCTAGAGTCGTGGGTAGAACGTGATCGTTTACCCCAATATCATAAAGTATGAATTGAGATTTGTATGTTATCATCATCTTAGTTCTTTATAGTCTTCAAATGTCTTGTCCAATGCTCACGTTAACGGCGAGTATGGATGAGTTTGTCGATTCTCCATTATTAATTCCATTGTCGATGTATCTAGATGTTATCATCTAGGTGGATTGATAATGAGGGCTCTTGAGTGATGTGTTCATGCTCACTAGCCATTATCGAGAGAATATGATGTTTTCATCTACGACTTATGATCATAAACCCTATATATGAAGTGTTCACTCAATGATTAATCGATAGTTGAAGTTGAAGTCAATTGCCTCCCAAGGCCTTGTATTTGCATTGTAGTGTAGTTCATCTTAGTTGCTTTCTTTCGTAGTGTAACAAAACCAACATCAAAACCCCCCTTGTTTACCTTGCTTTCTATATAATATATATGTATGTGTTAACAATCTTTGCTAAAACACTAAACAAGATCCTTCTCCTTGTGGTTCGATCCCTACTTCCCACTATCTACTCTATAGTAGTTAGAAGTCGTAGGTGAATATAAATGTGTTTTGATTGAGTGAGATTCCCATTTACGACGTGGGGAAATCGCTTGTCACCAACAAAACATTAGAATAATAGGTAAAATAAATCATACCAACTCGGATGTAGTATTATTCTACCTGGATTCTTAATTGGCAACACTCAGCAAGTTTTTCAATGTAAAACACTTACGAAGTAAAACGAATTCTTCCTACACTAGAGTAGCCTGCAGCATCGACCTTTTCCATCAATTTGTCCTGTTATTATTTATATAGATAGAACATGAAAATTACCTGTGGTCATCATTTTTTGACAAATTGACAAACTAATAGTAGCAATTTCAGAAGTATCAGTACTCCTTGGGGCTTTAAGATAATGACATATCACACTAAAAAAGGAGATTCAACAACTCAAACTAAGAACTTCATACTTTCAAATGGCTCAAACTGTCTATACCATGAAATCAGAGCAAACCTTAACTACAATTTGTGAAAGTAGGTAGAACAAGGAAAACCTAGAGAGTAAAACCACAACAAAGTACGGAAACTTCTAATGTCAAAAGAAGCTAATATGTCTACACAGACCAACATGTTATGTGTTGCACAGTGTATTTGTACACACAATTTATTCATAAATATTCATATACGAAGTGATCAATATATGATTGTACAATAGAACGTAGTATTTCACTCATCCTATGGCGACGCAGATATTTTATTAATTTTTATTAGGAGTGATGTTATCTTGAATAAGTTTTTATATTTTGAAAAAATAAAGTTTCTATCTCTTTTATGTTAGGAGGAATGTTTAGTCTTTCAAACTCTTAATCATGACTATGTTACATAGCAGTTCAGGTTCCAAATCAGACTATGCACTATATATGTTACTCAAACAGACACATATCCAATCATAATCTCCCTTTCTTTTCTACAGTAGTAGATGTTGATTTTTGTATTTCATTTCCACTGAAAACAGATAATAACATGACCAAGAGTAAAAAGATAATGAAGAAAAACGCAAATACTATACTTGAGTAAGGAAATCATACTTCATTACTATACTAAAAACAATCAAAGGTTATGGTAAAATCATATCATCTTAGACAACATAAACCAAGATCAAATTAGTAAAATTGACTCCATAGAAAATTATTAATCTTGATCATAAGAAGCTCTGTAGATGTTGGAGTGATTTTTTGCATATCATATCAACAAGTCATATTTTGTATCAAGTTGTACATAATTACTATAGAATTTGTATATAGGTACATGTTAATACAATTTGATTCTATGATTAAGCCCTCAGTTTGAAAGTAAAATTGCTAATTAGTGAACCAACTTAAGCAAGAAAAGAGGCCATTGGGAATGAGCTAATAAATTTCAGTCATATCTCACCATTTTTGTCAGTGGCCACTTAGAATGTTCCAGGAATTGAAACTCCAGCTCCGCCACCCATAGTAATTCCATTCAAAAGTGCAACGTTAAACAATAGAATGTCATGCTACAATAAGGTGCTGGTAGCAAGAACAGAGCTCCTAAATTGACATAAAAATGAAGTAATAACTACTCAGCTACAAGATCAATATGTGATGCACATATATCTAATTTGCAGATGATATCAGTACACACTAATGCGAAAGAACATTAAAAACAAAAGCATACAAATCAGAATAATCTACAACTTTTAAAGTTTTATCATTTTGCAGTTAATATTTTGCATGGATGATTTATCTTTATAAACAACTTATATTTTATTATTTTTCACGTAGCTTCAGTTTATGAAATATTGAATTAGATTATAGTTATGTATATTTTATCTCCTACTGGCCTAACACGAAACTAATGGCCACTATATAAGCATTAGTGTCAACCAATTATAAGTAAGATTAAGGATGAAAGCCTTCTTCCAAGGGCTCCCAAGTATCATTAATATCTGTGGAAGTAATGGGAGTAACCAGGTGAAGGCCAATAATCCTTAACTAACATTATTATTCCTCAACTAACTAAAACAAACCTTGATCGACTCCACAATTGTCACAGTCCTTTTGATGGCTACATCTTCCTCAGAAACCTTCTCCTAAATAATACCAGGAGTATACAAATTCAAACACAAAATATACAGAATACAGAAGCAGTAACATAATAACTACTCCAACAACAATACTTTTCGCAGGCTATGCTCCTCTTCCAAGTTATGTGAAGGTAAGAGTAACAGTATAAAAGGGAAGAAAAAGTTAAGATTTGTAATAGTCTAGCAATGTCATTGAAATAATGTAATTAAGGGGCAGAGCCAAGCCTTCACTCTCTTATCTTCTCTTGTGGCTTGATCCAACATACCCTTTGCTGGCTGCAAAATGCATGGGCCACCTCAATAGTTTCTTTAGTCTACCAGTTCCACAATAGACTCACACAACATAAAACTACACACAGAGGCAAAATGAAGACAAAAATAATCGTAGATTACAGAAGACTAATTCTAAAAGAAAGTAATTCAAACCTGTCTGATATTGCAGAAGCCCTTCTAACTGATATAACACACTCAAAAGCTTTCAACAGAGACAATCAGGATCCACCGTTTATGTTTCAATCGTCGCGTCGGCGGAGCAGCGGCCCACAAAGAAAAGGTAGTCTTGGGCGATCTTTGTAACTTCCCGTGAAATCAGAACCGAAATCGAATTAGGCTGAACCTCATATACAGAATTTAAAGTTAATCAGAATCGAATAAGATGTCTAAATCATAATCGAATTCGGTGAAGAAGAAAGCCGGAATGAGGGAGACCAGAAACTCAAACCCGGAAGGAGAAATGTATTTGAATTGAATACAGAGTTTAACGACGTCGTTTAAGTAACCGGGGGTTTTTAATTACAAAAATACCCCTGCGGGATCCGGATACCAAAATCAAAAGAGTTCTTATTATATAGTGTTCTTAGAAAAACGCTCACCCAACCGCTCTAATGTAAAGACTAATCTACAATTGGAATTCCTAATATTCAATTAACCTCGGAATATTTCTGGACTCTTGTCCAATAGAAAAGATAATGTAATCCAATTAAAGTAGATCATTTGACTTTTCAAAATTAACTTTACCCGACTTTGATTGTTAAATTTTAATCACTTAATGGGTAAGACTATTATTATGTAATATGATGTGGAATTTATATACTATATGTTTTTAGTAATTATTTTTAATAATTTAATTTTTACACTAAAATAAAAAATATATGTAGTCAAAATGGGCTGGGTTTGACTTTTGATAAATCAAACAAGAAAAGTTTTGGCAATTGTGCAAGGTTGCAAGCCATCATCTTTAAAACTAATTGCATAACTGTCAAACACTACGTAAACATGGAAACAAGTTTGAATGGTTTCCATGGAAATAATGTTGCTCAAAAGTACATCAGGTTTCCTTCCTCCTCCGTTCAATAAATATGCCCCAATCACCACCGACCTACCAATTCATCTTTACCAATTACCATATTATTATTAGATTTTCAAATTTTTTTTTTTGGACTATGCTTTATTGAAAGATTATTGATTTCAGTTAAATTAATTTCTTGGGTTTTATGGATTTGTTTTCACTGAATTCGAAGTCTTCTATTTTTAGTGTTTTTTTTATAATTTCAGTTAATTAAAAATGATGAATACTTGATTTACAAAAATTATGTTTTCCGTTGTCTTCGTTTCGTTTTTGGAGTATCTATGATGATTATATGGCACGTATATATATATATATCTGTATGGTATATTGAACAGCTCAAAATACTTAACTGGTATAGAGTAATATCTAATAGCATATTATTGGAAACAAAGTAAAGTGTATCAATTAAATATTAATAAAAGGCTAGATCATGCAATCTAGTACGAGATATTGCTTCTTACAATACTGATAATTGTAGAGCAGGTTTCTATGAATAAGAAAACTAACTAGAAAAAACCCTAGCACTGAGGATATATAATTAAATTTAAATATTACTATGAGTAATTAGCAAATCCTTCCTTCAATACAGGGGAGAGGACCGGCATCCATTGTCAAAGAAGGAGCCGCATTTCCATTGGCCACCGGAAAAGCTTGATAAGTTGTGTAAGCTGAGTTGATAGTTGCTGAACCAGATTGAACAAAATAAGCGCCGTTTAAATAAACATCTCTTACACTTCTCCACTTCCAGGCCTGCCACGGAGGTCCAGCTTCAGTATGTCTCTCCGTAATCTGTTCCATGAATTTAGGATACATATAAGAAAACAACGGATACATGCATGTATACAATATTAAATATTAAATTCTATACAATGAAATATATATATATATATATATATATATATATATATATATATATATATATGCACCTGTTTGTTATCTGAAGTATCGGGAGCCAAAAAGTGGTTGCCTTCGCTGAGTATGGTAGGGTTTGAGCTTCCACCAATGGCATACATTTCCCATTTAGTGTACCTATTGTTTGCAACATGAGCATATCCAAACCTAACCCTGTATCCAAAACACAATCAATTGTCACTTGCATTGAGAGATGGATGAAACTAAAACATTGCATTAAATTATAATTATTTACCTAGGCATTCTCTGCACACATCCAGGGCCAAAATGGTTGAAAGCCACCGTCACTTCCATGACCTTGTCACCGGAAAAGGTATCGGAGTGTCCGAGCAACATGACCTTATCATGTTCAGTGAAGTAATTGTTGGAAATAGTAACGCCGGTGGATGCATGGGTAACATCTATAAGGCCGTCAATTGCTCTTTCAAGATGACAGTGATCAATCCAAATTTTTGAAGATGCCAATACTGAGATAGCATCACCGTCTGTTACACCACCATCCTCTGACTTGCCGGGTTTGCAATTGACGAGGGCGATGCCATGGATAATTACGTGGTTCGCACCCTTGATCTTGATGCACGGTCCGCCATTTCCGATCACCACCTTTGCACCCCTTCCGTCGATGGTCTTGAAGCTATTTATGATCAGATCGTTCTCCAGCTTGATCGTCATGTCCTTTTGGAAAATAATCCACAAGGGCTCGTTCTGGATCACACCATATCTCAGGGTCCCTGGTTTCGGACGCGCCACATTGTCAGAAGCATCGGTGACAACATAGATTGCTCCATTTTTACCCCCAAAAGCACCGCTTCCGAACCCTCTTGCACAGTTCGCCAAGTCTTTTCGATTTTTAGCCCAGTTGGGATTTCTTCTCCAGCAAGAATCGATCACATTTTGTACCTTTTGTCCACCGACTGCCTCTGGTAAAGTTGGATTCTGGGACCTGATTTCTTGCAAGGGGCCGGTTGGATACTCATAATCTGATAGGTAGGATTGATCATAATCATGAGCTAAGGCCAAGGGGAAAATGAATGAAACAAAAACAAAAACAAAAATTGTGCAAATTCTTCCTGTCATGGTTAAACTTGCAAATGGAATATATGGAGATTAGTGAATTCAAGAGTAGGCTTGGAGAGAAATGAATGAGTAATTAATCTATTTATATGAATGAGTATGTTATTAAAATTGGTAGCATATATGCAATCAAGTATTTTTTTTTTATGAAATCAATCATGTATATTTTAATTGTTCGTATGGATCTGCAATCAAAACAATATCATGGTGTATATTCTTTTCCTAACCATAACTAAGGATTTTTATATGCAATCATGTATATTTTGCTTTCTATGAAATGCAATTATACATATATAATTATGTATGGATAATGCAATCCAAAAACTATCTTGTTATATATTCTTCTCTAGCTAACTATAAATATTCCTACTAAATAAATATGTTAAGATGTCATTTACTTGATTAACCAATATTTTGTAGGTATGAAATTTCGCATTACCATAATCGATCGAACAAAATTGAGAATCTGTAAAATCTTCATTACCATTTTCTAACCTTCTGTTTTCAGATTCATTAATATTTTCATACCATCGTACCCATATATTATCAATATATCAATGCCAAAGATATTGCTTTTCATAATTTTGAATATAGCATAAGATTTCTTATCCAAAATGAAGCATAACCTCTTATAGTAATTAAATTAAACCATTAATAAATTAATCTCATTTAATATATAAATTAATAAACCTCATTTAATTTATATATATAAATGAGGGTCATTTAATGGGTCATTTAATATATATATATATATATATATATATATATATATATGGGAGGATTCGGTTGAAAACGCGACCCTCCTCAAAATAAGAACATTTTTTATTTTGAGAACTTTCAGTGTGAGCCATTAAATTTCAATTTGATGGCTGAGACAAAATGAGCTTATAGTTAATAGAAAATTTAGAGCTAACCCCATCTAATTACAATTTAATCCTCCATCGCCTTCTCGACTTCTCGTAGAGGAGATTTGGTAGATTTCTTCTTCCTATAAAGAAACAAACCACATGATCTCTTGACGGCTCCGGATGTTCTATATCACCTTTGTGTACCACTCCCTATTTCACTAAGCAAATTTTACCAGGTGTCCTTATTAACTTAACTCTAGTTAACCTATTTAAATCATAATAATTACTTTTTCATTTATTTTTGATAATATATTCTTATTCCTTTTTTCTATCTTTTAAATTAAATTAAGTTGATGACTTAATTTTGCTAAGTAAATTGTCTAAGAAAAATAATATAAAGTCTAATGATATAAAGGCCATGTTTGCCTGAATTTATCTGTAAATCAGTTCGGTTCATTTTAGTTTAGTTAAATTAATTTTATTTTATTTTCAGTTCAGTTTATTTTAAAAAATTCAGTTCAGTATATTTGAATTTATTTCAGTATTGTTCAGTTCAGTTCATCGTACCCTAAAATTTTTTTTAGAAATTTATAGTATACATTTTTTTTTAGAAATTTATAGTATACATCTTTTTTATTCATTTTATTCTATTAGGTTATCTTTGATGCAGTTCAGTTCATTCAGTTCAAATCATGTGTCTCTCTAAGTTTCTATTATTCGTATCAATTTTTATTTTGCAATACATTATTTTTATGTGAAATTAATAATGTTCAATCAAAACAGTTCACTTTGATTCAGTTCAGTTCAGTTCAAATGAAATATAAGTTCATGATATTCGGCACAATTCGCAATACATGGCCTTTCTATCTTTATACTTTATTTTATTTTTCTTAGACATTTTACTTATTTAAATTATGACATCAACTTAATATAATTTAAAAGATTGAAAAAGAGGAAAAAGAATATATTGTCAAAAATAGATGAAAAGAAATTAATTGATATCTTAACTAGACTTAAGTTAATAAGGATTAAGGACATGTGATAAAATTTGGTTGATGGTATAGAGAGTGGTACACAAAAGTGGTGTAGAGGATCCGGAACCTTTCTTGACTGAGTGGCTGGAAGCGTTATAAAGAAAGCCATGGCAAAAATGAAGTCACAAATGTAGATGTTGAAGTTACGAGTCAGATGAAAGTCGCGTTTATAGCACAAATGTAGATGTTGTATGCACTTATCATGTGTTTGCTTCCATCGCATTTTTTTTCAAAAATAATAGTTGTCGAAGCTTTGACCATGTTATAACCAACTTCTCCCTATTTTGAATTGTATTGTGTAGTTTATTTAAGTTTCTATAGTTAAAAAAATGAAATCGGAATCTCAAGCTCCTATTTTTATGTTTTTATTTTCATTTCTTATTGTGCGGGTTTTTGCTTTTAGTATTACGGTTCTCTCACTAGTGTAGGGCAGGGGTTTTAAGGCGGTTCCAACGTACTAGAGAAGGCACAAAGAAACTGCCTTCTCTGGTTGTGCCTTGAAATTTCAGATTTTTTAAGGCGGTTCTGGGAACCGCCGTCCTTTTGAACTACTTTTCGAACTCGCAAAATCTTTCGGTCATGTGTTATGCGAGTTCGCAAGTGTCAATGCCATCAAGCTTTAACCCCATTTTACGATATCGATATCGTCCAGACTGAGGGTTTAAGACGATAGCGAAATCAAAAATCAAATTTGAACGACAATCTTTTCGATTTCGATGGAGAGTACGTGAACAGATCGAAATCACAAATAATATGAATTCTGAAAATAAAATAATCACACTTTCGAAATCGTTAGGGTTTAAAGATGTTTTTGATATCGTAATAAATTGAAGGAATTGAAATCCCCCTAATTTTGTTTCGATTTTGAATCTATAATTCATTATTCTCGGCACCGAAAGTTCTTAATAACATTGGTTGATTGATCAAGTGTTCTCGATATCGAATAAAGTTATAGGTAATATGCGATATCGTAAAGGATTAAACCCTAACTGTTAAGTTCATGCACTTTTGTTTTTATAAAAAAAACGCTCACCCAATCGCTCTAATGTAAAGAATAATCTACAATTGGAATTCCTCATATTCAATTAACCTCGGAATATTTCTGGACTCTTGTCCAATAGAAAAGATAATGTAATCCAATTAAAGTAGATCATTTGACTTTTCAAAATTAACTTTACCCGACTTTGATTGTTAAATTTTACCTTGTAAATGGCGGCGTTCTCATAGGACTCATTCCGGATTTCCTCAAGCTCTTGCAATTGAAGCTTCCTTTCATTTCCGGCTTCGTCCAAGTTCAAGTTGAACCTTGTGATTGCCCAATATGCTTTGTGTGCTAACTCCACCGGTAAATGACACGGTTTTCCAAAGACTAATCGGTATGGAGACATACCAATTGGAGTCTTATAAGCCGTCCTATATGCCCACAATCCATCATCCAACCGAGTACTCCAATCCTTGCGAGTCGGCCTAACCGTTTTCTCAATGATGAACTTGATTTCCCTATTGGAAACTTCGGCTTGTCCATTTGTTTGTGGGTGATAGGCGGTAGAAGTTTTGTGATTTACCCCATATTTCTTCAACAATGCGGAAATGGTTCTATTGCAAAGTGCCTCGATCACTGATTAGAGCTCGGGGTACCCCGAACCTAGAGAAGATGTGAGATTTGATGAACTCTGCAACCACTTTAGAATCATCAGTACGAGTGTGGATTGCTTCTACCCACTTAGAAACATAGTCAACCGCAAGCAAGATATATTTAAAACCAGAGGAATTAGGGAAAGGTCCCATAAAATCGATTCCCCAAACATCAAAGAGTTCACAATATAGAGGGCAATGTTGGGGCATTTCATTCCTAGAAGAGATATTCCCTACTCTTTGGCATTTATCACAAGATTTGCAAAAGGTGTATGCATCCTTATTCAAACTAGGCCAATAAAAACCACAGTCTAGCACTTTCCTAACAGTTCGCCTAGCACCAAAATGACCACCACATGCATATGAATGGCAAAAAGCAAGGATTGAGTCGGTTTCATTATTGGGAATGCATCTCCTAATCACTTGGTCGGAACAATGTTTCCACACATAGGGATCATCCCACACATAAAACCTAGCATCATGCTTTAACTTATCCTTTTGTGCTTTTGTGAAATGAGAAGGACACTTACTTGTGACAAGGAAATTCACAATGTTGGCATACCATGGAAGAGAAACACTAAGAGCAAACAATTGCTCGTCGGGAAACTCTTCGTGAAGGTGGTCCTTCAATGCTTTGGTCCCAAACTCCTCATTGGGCACCAAACGGCTCAAATGGTCGGCCACTAGATTCTCAGCTCCTTTCTTGTCTTTGACCTCCAAGTCGAACTCACTCAAAAGTAAGATCCATCGGAGCAACCTAGGCTTTGCTTCTTTCTTCGTCATCAAGTAACGAAGAGATGCATGGTCAGTGAAAACAATAATCTTTGTACCAAGCAAATATGGCCTAAATTTTTCTTATGAAAAGACCACCGCTAGCAATTCTTTCTCGGTAGTGGTATAGTTCCTTTGAGCATCATTGAGAGTCATGGATGCATAATAGATGGCATGGGGAACTTTTCCCACCCTTTGACCTAACACCGCACCAACGGCGTAGTCACTTGCATCACACATGATCTCAAATGGAAGGGACCAATTTGGAGGTTGTATAATAGGGGCCGACCCTCTTACAACTTTCATCTACCACAAATTCCACATGCTTTTGTAACAATCTACATAAAGGGGAAGAAATTTTCGAGAAATCTTTTATAAAACGGCGGTAGAAACCCGCATGGCCAAGAAAAGATCTCACATCGCGCACACAAGTAGGGTAAGGTAAAGATTGGATGGTATCCTTAGATGATACTTCATGACCTAACACAATGCCTTTTTCAACCACAAAATGACATTTTTTAGAATTAAACACAAGATTCTTATCAATGCAAGTTTTTAGGACTAATGACAAATGGAGTAAACAATTGTCAAAAGAGTTTCGATGAACAGTAAAGTCATCCATAAAAACCTCTACAAACTTCTCAAGATATTTTGAAAAAATGCTAACCATACACCTTTGAAATGTGGCCGGTGCATTGCAAAGTCCAAAAGGCATGCGTCGGTATGCAAATGTGCCAAAGGGACATGTGAAGGTGGTCTTCTCTTGATCTTCGGGTGCAATGGCAACCTGAAAGTAACCTGAATAGCCATCAAGAAAACAGTAGAAAGAGTGGCCTGCGAGCCGGTTAAGCATTTGATCAATAAATGGTAAAGGAAAATGGTCTTTCCTTGTTACCGCATTTAGCCTTCGGTAATCAATGCAAACACGCCAACCATTTTGGACACGAGTGGGAATCAATTCGCCATGGCTATTCTCCACTACGGTCACTCCGGTTTTCTTTGGCACCACTTGTGTCGGGCTTACCCATTTACTATCAAAGATTGGATAGATCATTCCCGCATCTAACAATTTAAGCACCTCGGCTTTTACTACCTCCATCATTTGAGGGTTCAACCGCCTTTGAGGTTGTCGGACGGGTTTAGCATCATCCTCCAATAGAATACGGTGCATGCAAGTACTTGGACTCATACCTTTGATGTCGGCAATGGTCCACCCAATGTCCTCCTTATGATCTTGTAGCACTTTCATCAACCTCTCCTCTTGTTCCTTGGTGAGTTTGTTGGAGATGATCACCGGTAATTTTTCACCACCACCAAGGAATGCATACTTTAGATTCTCGGGTAGTGGTTTCAATTCCACTACCGGAGGTTTATTGAGAGATGGTCGGTTGCCCGAGCCTTTCAATACCTCGAGGTCTAAAAGTGGTGCATCAAGAGAAAGCTCCTCAAAAGTATCTAGCTCAAAAATGCTTTCCTTCAAGTTAGCACTCAAATCATATGTATGAACATTACTTGTGTGTAAACTATTGGCCAAATCTTTTAATAAAGGATCATCACCATCATTTTCATAAACTTTTTGCACAAAAGATTCAATCACATCAATAGCATTGCAAGAAGTTTCATCATCATTGTATTTCATTGCACCATAAATGTTGAACTCTATTTTATCCCCATCAAATTCCATGGTGAGTCTACCACTATGCACATCGATTATAGTTCTTGACGTTTTCAAAAATGGACGCCCTAACAAGACGGGGGTAGCAAATTTATCATGTTCCATGTCAAGAACGTAAAAATCGGCCGGGAACACCAACTTGTCGACTTTCTCCAAGACATCTTCAACAATACCCTTAGGGTATGCATTAGAGCGGTCGACAAGTTGGATCACTACACCGGTTTTATGCAAAGTGCCAAGATTTAATGATTCATACAATGTATATGGGATGACATTTATGGATGCACCTAAATCTAGCATGGCTCTAGGAAAATAAGTGTTCCCTAAAATGCAAGGAATTGTAAACATGCCAAGGTCACCACACTTAGTGGGCATTTTGTCTTGAAACAACGCCGACACATGTTCATTGACTCTTTCATTTTTAACATGCTTAGACCTTTGTTGACGATGGTTCACACATAATTCTTTCAAGAATTTAGAATATCTAGGAACTTGATCAATAGCATCGAGCAAAGGAATGTTTACCTCACACTTTCGAAGGACTTCGAAAGCTTTTTTGTCCATCTCCTTTTTGCGAGTATTCTTCAAAGGCTCGGGAAATGGTGCTTCCACTTCGAAGGGAGCGTCTACCCTAGTTTTCTTGTGGAGAGGTGAGAATGGAGGTGACATTGGTTCAACATGAGTGGTTGAGTCTACATGTTCCTCATCAATTAGTTCTTTCTCCTTCTCAACCTCGGCATCACCTTTTTCTTTGGTTAGCCCCTCAAGAATCACTTCTTCATCGGCCAAGGTCACCTCAACTTCGTTATTGGTCAAGCTCTTCTTCACAAGGCCTCTCTTGGGTGCCTTTTTCACAACCACTTCGGGTTCAATAGCTTGTTTACCACTCCTCAAGGTCATGGCACTCGCATGAGGCCTTGGATTTAACTCCGGTTGTGCGGGGAGTGTCCCGGAGTTTTGTGCTTCCAATTTCCCCAAAACCGTGGCCATTTGACTCATTTACACCTCAATGCTTTTGAATCTAGCGTCTTGTGGGAATTGGCCCGAGCTTTCACCTTGATCATGAGATTTATCTTCCAACCTCGGGTAAGCATTTTGAGGGGCACAATTATTGAAACGGCCTTGACCTTGGTTTCTCGGGTATTTTTGGGGTTGAGGGTGATATTGAGGGTTTTGATTAGGGATGGCACTGGGGCGGGTTTTGGTGGTGACCCGCCCCATTTGCACCGGTTTGGGGCGGGGATGGGGAAAAGTTGATGGGTAATGGGGCGGGGATGGGGATGAAATCACAACCCGTCATGGGTCATGGGGCGGGGATGGATTTTATACATCACCCGCCCCATCCCCGCCCCAACCCGCCCCATCCCCGTTATACCCGCCCCATACCCGCCCCGCCCCAATATAATTATATTAATAATATTATTATATATATTAATTAATAAAAAATTAATATTAATTAATTTCTTACAATAATTTAATAATCAACCCCTAATAGTTAAAATGAGAAGAAAACTAACAATAATAATGTATTTGGACTATTCTTTGACAATCGTTTTTATAATTACAAACTTCTTGTTTGCTTCAAATTTGAGTGAGATTTCAATTACATTTTTTTGTTTGGGTTTGAGATTTTTATCTTTTTAAAGATTTTATATTTCTCAATATAATTATTATTGCGTTTGAGTAAAAGTTATATAAACAAATGTATTTTAAACTGATATAAGAGGTGGGTGATGATGGGTCATGGGTCATGGGTCATGGGGCGGGGATGGGTCATGGGGCATGAGGTGAGACAGGTCATGGAGCGGGGATGGCTTTATAATAAAACCCGATGGGGCGGGGATGGTTTTTAATTTTGTACCCATCATGGGTCATGGGGCGGGGATGGGTTTTAAAATATTAAATGGGGATGAGGATGAGATAGCTAGTAACCGCCCCAAACCCGCCCCAGTGCCATCCCTAGTTTTGATGATCTTGGTACCCTTGGTAGCCAAAATCTTGGTACCCTTAGTTTTGGTAACCTTGGTACCCTTGATTTTGGTTGCTTTGGTCTCCTCCGTAGCCTTGGTCATTTTGCCCCCTCGACCTATCAAAAGATTGACCACTTTGACCTTGGTATCCACCTTGTTGGCCTTGTTGCCCCATTGGTTCATCTCTCCACCGAAAGTTAGGGTGATCTCTAGTTCCGGGGTTGTAGTGTTGGGCAAAAGGATCATACTTCCTTTGGTTACCTCTATCGCCATCTTGGCCTTGTCCACTTTGAAAACCCCTACCCCCTTGGTAGCTTCGTCCTCCTTGAAATCCTTGGCCACCTCTAAAACCTTGGTTTCCACCATAGACTCCCATGGCATTAACCTCTTCGTTATAGTCCTCGCTTGCTTGAGGACAAGATTCGGTGAGATGGTTTGAAGCACAAATCCCACACGTCATAACTTGTTGCCTTGATTGATTCCCCGAGTTCCCTCCGGAGCTATTTCCCATCATGAAACCTTTCATCAATGCCGTAATCTCCTTGATATCTTGACGAGATCCATCATTGTTCCCACCGGAGTTACCTACTCGTAGTCTCCGGTCCCTCTTTGGTTTGCATCCTTCGGCTAGTTGCTCAAATAGCATCATGGCATCAGAAGAGCCAAGGTTAGCAATGGAGCCATAGCAAGACCGATTTATCAACTCGGTTTCCCTATCATTCAAACCATTGTAATAGAAACACACCAATTGAGGTTCGGTGAAGCTATGGTACGGGCAACTTGAGAGGAGAGTTTGGAATCTTTCCCAATACTCATACAACGTCTCATCATCGTCTTGAGTGATGTTGCTAATGGCTTGTGTCAAGACCGAGGATTTAGAGAGGGGAAAGTATTTGTCAAGGAACTTTTTCTTCAATTGTGGCAATGTAGTGATTGATGATGAAGGAAAACGGTTTAACCATTTGGCGGCCTTGTCTTTCACGGTAAAGGTGAATGTTTTCAACTTAAACTCATCCACACTCATCTCGGAAGGTTTTAAACTACTACAAACTCGGTGAAAAGCCTCAAGGAACTCATTGGGATCATCCACTTCTCTACCATGGAAAGTTGGAAGCAAATTTATTACTCCCGTCTTGATTTCATATTGAGAGTTTGGGTAAACAATGCTCGATTGTTGTTGCTTATAGTTGGGGGACATGTACTCTCTCATAGAAATGTTGGTAGGAGAAGTGTTAGGATTTTGGAAAGGGTTGTAAAATTTGTTTCGGGGGATATTTTGGTCGGTCTCCTCTTCTCGGTCCTCCTCCGCCATGGTGGAAGGTGGTACTTCACTATTAAGGGAAAATGGATTGGCGGATAGTGTCTCTTGCACTTGTCGCTTGAGTTGACGAAGACTCCTAACTAATTCGGAATCGTATTGCAAAGGGTCTTGGTTCGAGGTTCTTGTATGAACCATGCACCAAGAGCTAGAGCAATAGGGTTCCAAATCAAAAATAAGATAAAAAGAAAGATAGGGTGTTAATACAACTACAATAAACACATAGAAATACGCCTCTTCCCCGGCAGCGGCGCCAAAATTTGGGAGGTCGTCGCCGTACCTCTCAAATATACAATTTATATCCACTTACTACCGCTACACACAACTAAGCATATAATGGCAAGTAAGCTTCGTTCCACAGAGAAAAGGGTATTTCTACGTATATCTTGTAGCATACATATACATATACATATATAAAAGCAATGTAAACAAAGGGGGGGTTTGAGTTGAGTTTGTGTAAGAAACACTACTATGTAAAGCTACTAGAACTCTAAAGTTACAACTAGTTTAGCATCTAAGGATTCAACTAAAGGATTAACTAATGAGAATAATAAACTTGGACATATGAGATTGGTGACTTCTTATATGAAATTTTCCTCAAACTTTATCATGTTACTTTGAGAATGGTGATTGTTTGTAGTGAGAAACTATCTATAACCAAAGCTATGAAAGATGAAAGCATCTTCACAACTTCCATTGACAATTCTTTACTAGATGATAACAACTAGTTCAATTGATCAATACCATTTCAAATTAGATGTTTCTCAAACTTACCCATGCAATTTGATAACAAACTTGACATAGATACAATGCTAATGAATGATCTTAAGAACAAATACAATTGATAGCAACATGCATTCGATTCCTAATTCACTACTCCTACATAGAAAGAATGATAACATTCCAACCATGGAAAAGCAATATCTAACACATATCCAATACATATCCATCACTAGGAAATCATTCCTAATTATTTCAAGCATCAAATACACATATAAATTATGATCATTCAATAGCAAATCACACATTCCTAAGCTTCATAAATCATGTTCTCAATCCATAACAAGAAGTCCAATCTCATATACCCAAGGTGGGTTTTACCCTACAACCATAATTGCATAATCACAAACATAATCCATACAAGAAATCATGATGAATTCAAAGATCAAATGGAAAGGAAATGAAGAAAATGAGTTTTTGCTCTGTAAAATCGATCCTCTAACAGATGAGGATGATTTCCTTTTCATACTCCAAAAATAACAAAATAAAATAAAAACAAAATGCCACTTGCAGAATCTTCGCGGACCGCGAGAAATCCTACGCGGCTCGCGAGACTAGTTCTCGCGGCTCGCGACCAAGGATTCGCGGTACCGAGGTTTCGCGGACCGCGCGTCTCTGGCTCCTGCGGCACGCGACCGAGGTTTCGCGGACCGCGCACCTCTGGCTCCCGCGGCACGCGACCGAGGTTTCGCGGACCGCGCACCTCTGGCTCCCGCGGCACGCGACCGAGGTTTCGCGGACCGCGCGCCTCTGGCTCCCGCGGCACGCGACCGAGGTTTCGCGGACCGCGCGCCTCTGGCTCCCGCGGCACGCAACCGAGGTTTCGCGGCCCGCGCGAGATTGTCCTCGCGGCTCGCGACCGTGGTTTCGCGGCCCGCGCGACATGGTATCTCCAAAACAGCAACACACACCCTCGCGGCTCGCGACCGAGGTTTCGCGGCCCGCGAGAGTGTGCCTTCACGCCACTTCTACGACCGGTTCTTCAATGTATCTAACTCCTTCAGGACGGTCATAGAAGGTCTTTAAATCATCCAAATCCATCGCAAGTGCAATTCAAGGTCGAAATGCACGTCTTCAATTTCAAACCATTATGAATGATTCGGTCTAAAAGTCTAATATAAAAGTACAAAATATTATCTAAAACTGCTCTCAAATGCTACAAAATAAGAGTATATTTAGGACCTATCATATCCCTATAAATTGAGATAACAGAGCGGGAGAAAGAGCCAGAAACCTACGCGACAGCTGAAATCGAGAGTAGCAAACAGCTCACATAGACCGAATCACGGTTAGGGTTTGAAACAAAAAGGGTGGAGCAATGGCGTTAACCAACTTCGTAGTCACGATAGCAGGTGTGGGTGTTGTGGTCCTCCTACTGAGGAGTGACGTCAGACAATCGGCGTCCATCTTTAAGCGCAACGTCCGCCACATTCGCCACTGGTTCGAGGAAGAATCCTCCACCGTTGACAAGGAGATCGAGAAGGCCAAGCCAAAGGATCTTCCCGGGAGGGATGTTCCAATGGATGGAAAGCACTAGGGAGATTTAGAAGGCAGAGCCAAACAAGATTCCTCGTTAGGATGTTTTTGGAGGGAAAGTAATCTCAGGATATCGTAGATTGTGCTTGTATAGTTATCACTGCTTTTGATATTGTTGTTGAATGGTTGACATGACAAGATTTTCTTTGAGTAGTAGAAATAAAGTTTGGTACATTGTAATTATAGTTATAAAGTTAATAACTTCTAAATTATACAACATATCTTTTCCTTATTAAATTAGTTTCTAGACATTATATCACCTAGATTAATTGTGTTATGCATAATTTGCAGTGAAAAATTCTTATCTATCAAGTTTAGATTCTATAGTGTAGGCGGTTCATTATTTTGAAACTTTTTTTTTCTAATCTGCCCATTAACGGTTTGCATCAAATGTTAATTATGATTATGATAATTTCAGATAATTGTGATTTTCGTCGGCAGCGAATACCAAAGAGAGTCCGACCGTTTAGATGTAAGCAACTATATTTTTCTTTGGATTTTTAATTTTTAATTTTAGAATTTGTGTTTTTTTGCATTTGTTTATGCTGATTTAATTGCTATCATCTTTTTTCATTTGTATTAGACAATTTAAACATTTTTGCAAATTTCTTAAATATTCCATGTCTTTTTTCTTTTTCTGTACTCTAAATATTTTTGTTTATTCTGCTCAAAATATAAATTCCAACCATAAACATAATTTGTATTATACAATCTACTTGTCTTTTTGTTAGTTAGTTTTAGATTAGAATATTTTTAGTATTACATGTTTTGGTGCTATTTTATTTAATAATTTTTTGTTTGTAAATATATTTATAGATTTAGTATAAAAAAGTTTTGTGAATGTATTTTAAATTTTTGACATCTACTTATTTAATAGATGTTCAGTTCGCACTCTAATCGGAAAAATTGGTTGAGCAGTCAGACGTGGAGATGCAAGAAACAGGTGAGAATGAGAAGGCTTCCCGGGTACGGGTGGTACCTAAAAATGTTCAACCACACCCTACAAAAGAGCCAAAGGATGGCCGCCGCTACATTCTTCGGAAAACTAAAAAGCGAGCAGCTTATTGGAAGGACTTCACCGAGTTTTTAGATTATGAGAATCATCTTAACTCTAAATGTCATTTTTGTGAATCAACTTTCGCATCGGATTTTGTTTGGGATGGATCAAAAAGTGTTGGCAAGCGCTTCGTGGTGAGAAGAATCCAATCAACAAGAACAAAGGTAAGCAATCTCACTTGGTATTTGATCCTATTCATGATGGTGGTCAAAAGATTCAGTTGGCTTCAAATTTTTTAATTTTCTACATTATGCCGATGACAAGAACACCGAACACCAAGTTTATTGCTAACGACGTATTTGCAATGGTAGCAACAAGTCTAGTGTATGGAAGCAACAAGTCCAGTATGTGTTTCGACCTCCAAGATTGTTTGGCCATCTAGATGGCTCTTCTCTGTGTCCCACCATCTGTATTGGATTGCAATGAAATCGGAAAGATGGAATGATGGAAGCTATTATATATCCCTATAAGTTGTGCGTAGTTAAATTAAAAAGGCTGAAACTATTTTGGCATATGAGTGGTCATTGAAAATTGATTGCTCTGCTGCATGCGTATCATCATAAAATACTGTACCCTGATTCACTGAGACAGACTATATATGGCTTCGCTGCATGCAGAATCGTTGAGGAAAATGGAACCCCCCGGGATAAAAGTTAATTACCTGACAAGTTAGTTGTACAAACATGCATCTTACACTTACTATAATTTTATTTACTTATTTTTTATAATTTAGTAATTGTGTAAATCAGAATACGTAGTACTACTCGAATTTATTTATATTAATTCTACTGGAAAATGTTGAATTAAGTTCAGTAGAACATTAATTACAAATTGGAAATTTATACCGAAATTTGGTTTGAAAAATTTTGGGTTTAAAAAATCCAAGTCAGTTCATATACATCCAAAAAATATATTTAGATTTACTTATATTTAGTTTAATTCAATTCAATTTGGTTAACTGTCTTGGTATTTAATTCAACTAAATTTCATCAATTTAATATGAATTTGACTGTTTTTAGCTGAATTGAACTGATTTGATTAGAAATAAATTTTATTTAACTGGAGTAAAATAAATGAAATAGAACTGGATTTAACTTAATATAATAGATCTAAATAAAAAAAATAGAAATATGGGTATCACTGTATTTATAACAATAATCACATTAATTAAAATTAAGTTAATCATTCACTTCCCTTTTTTGAAAATGATGTACCTACTTTCCAATTTTTAATGCTCCACTGCCCTCAATTCAAATTTTCCCTAATTTTAATATTATAATATTTCGATATTTCGTATCAATAAAAAGTAAGTTCAGATAAACATGATTATAAATTTTGGATTCGTACATATTTTTTCTCATAATTTTGCTTGCACGGAAGTATTTTTCCCTTTTAATGTTCCATTATTGCCTGATCAGGAAAGTTCTTGCAAATACAAATGAAATGTTGATGACACTATTTGAAATTTAATAATTATGAAAACTATCTAAAATCATTTAAAAAAAAAATTATAACACATTTTCACACTACTTTTATTACTATGCAACAAATGGCATGGAGTTGTCTAGAGAAACAACTTACATGGCGTTGGATCTTACTACTCCCACATACCAACCTCCTTTCCCATACCTTGCACTATTTGTGAACAGAAAATGTCTTTGTGGTCACTATTCACTCCATTCATATGAGAGAAACTTTTGTTTGTTTCCGTGGCCCTATAATGTCGTATTTAAGGTTTATCCATGTTTTCACCACACATGTTAATAATAATGAGACTGAGTCCATGTTTGTCAGAACTTACATGTAGATCAGTTCAGTTTAGTTTAGTTTAGTTCATTTGAAATGTAGTTTCATCAAATTCAGGTTAATTCAGTTATGCTGATTTCATTTTTCAATACATCATTTTTACTTCAGCTCAGTTCAGTTCAGTTCAGTTCAGTTCAGTTCAGTACATGGTGGAAATCATTTCTAGCAAACAGGGCCTAAAACGGCTACAAAAATTTAGTGTTATATTATTCAAGGTAGTGTTCTATACATTTTTTATTGTTTTCATATCCCAATTTTGCTCATTTGGATAATTTTTTGCACAACAGTAAAAATGATTAATTTTTAACCCAATATAATAATAAGATCTTTTTATACAATAATAATATGATTTCTTTATAGCTCCATATCATTTTTCGTCGTAAATATCAACGTTTTGGCCACATTACATGTCGACTTATCTATTTAAAGGTTCGCCACCACTCATATCACTTGGAAGTTGGAACTGAAGGCTGCATAATCTTCTGTACATGAACAAAAAACAGCAACAAAATTACACTCTTTGAAAACATGACTAATCATGTTGTCAATACATGTTAGTTCATAGTATATACTTAGAATTGACCATCTGGTAATGTATAGGATTTTTAATTCCTTTTTCACTGCCATTATACAATCAGTTCCTAGTTGTACACCAAACTTGATGGCTAGAAACTCTGCATACAGGGGAAATAGCCCTGGCTTGTTTCATATCATATGCATTGAAATGAAATTGCCTAGTGTCTCTAATTACCACCCTGGTTAAATTCAATCTAGTTACATTCAGTTCACTCGAATTTAACTAAAATTTATTTTTAATCAAATTAGTTCAATACACTTCCAAATTTTTAATGCTCTAAAGACCTTAATGCAAAATTTTCCTATATTTTCCTATATTTTTAAGTGTACATATAATTAACTATCTTGGAATTTTTGGATCAAGGGTAGCAGAATTTTTGATATTAGTAAGTGCAGGATAATTTTTACAAAGGACGATAAATAACTATAATTTGTAAAAGGACGGTAAGGGTACCACTATATTTATAGTTCTATTTTAGATCACTTGTTTTTTTTTGTTAAACCATCGAAAGTGGAGAGAATTTCATTGGGCTCTCTAAACTCGTAGAAGCCTTGAAGGCAGACGGTTTGAGGTTTGCACAAACGGGATTTTCTTAGTCTTTACACAAGATAGAAAAAGGGGGTTGCTCCATGTAGGTCCATTTTTCTCTTGCAGATCCGTAGTTTTACCTCAATACCCCTAATATTGTTAAGGCAAAAAATAGGGTTGAAATCATAGGATTCCATCAGGGGACATTATGGTAAAAATACGGATCTGCAAGAGAAAAATGGACCTGCATGGAGAAATTGCTTAGAAAAATTAGAATTAAAAAAAAACTATCTATGTGTAGTCCTCCAAATGAAATGAAATGAGATCACTTATGTTTAGTTAAATTTAGTTCACATTCATTAAGTTCACTCAACTTTGTATATATATTTTATATGAAAATAAGCAAAAAGATTTTATTAAATACAAATATTAAATAAACAAAGATGAGAAAACTTTTAAAAATGGCTATGCTCATATTTTCTATTCTTGTAAATTATTATGGGAAACCATATGGGACGGAGTATTAAACATTGGAGGGTATGGTGCATCTTTCTTTCCCTTGTGATGTTTATATATACCTGACCTTTGGTGATTGTCTGAGACCCACAGTTCATCCTCCTTGACCATCTCCAATCTCACTCCAACCTCCTCTGTCTTCTCTTGTAGTTCCATTATACATCATTTGAAGCCCACCCCAATTCCCAAAAACACAAAAATGGCAGCTTTTCCATACCAATTCCACCACAACAATCTGCAAATCAGCTCCCAATCCTTCAGAATTAACCATAATGAGCACAGCAAAACTCACACCGAGTCTTCGTCTGTGACAGATAAACTTGAGAGTGGGGAGCAAGTTACTCAGCATTTGGTCGACAGCAGCAAGAGGAAATCCAAAGAGAGTCCTTGCCCAAAAGTAAGTGCCATTGTTTTTCATCTTCAACTTCATTTTTTCCTGAATATGTTCATCATGCTCATGTTGTATGGAAACAGGGGAGGAAACAGAGGAAATGCAGCAAAAATATGGATGAAATTGAAGAAAAGAAGGCCAAGGAGGAAAGAAAGAAGCAGAAAAAGGATGATCAGGGTCAAGCTCCCACAGGATTCATTCATGTTAGAGCAAGGAGAGGCCAAGCCACAGACAGCCACAGCCTTGCAGAAAGGGTATGATATATATCATTTCCATACTCTTTTTACTGCAAAAATAAATATCATCATGTGACATCATCCATCCATTCTCAGTTGTCTTTAGCTTATAAATATGAATATGGTTAAAAGCGTGTCTTGAAAACCGTGAAAAAACGCAATGTGACGTAAATGCTTAAAATATGTAAATTGATTCAGGTAAGAAGAGAGAAAATCAGTGAAAGGATGAAGGTTTTGCAAGAACTTGTTCCAGGTTGTGACAAGGTGATGAACTTTCTTTTTGGTCATTTGAATTTCTGTTTGTTTCATTTTATTTTATTTTATTTTTGTCTGACAATTGACTGAGTGACAGGTAACTGGAAAGGCCCTCATGTTGGACGAAATAATCAACTATGTCCAATCCCTGCAGAATCAAGTAGAGGTACTTAATCATGAAACTCAACCATTTTTGATCTTCACTAAATCACGCACTAATACGTTTTTGTCGAAATCATACGCAGTTTCTTTCGATGAAACTCGCTTCCTTAAATCCCCTGTTCTATGATTACGGAGTGGACTTCGATTTCTTGATGGCTAGACCAGATCAGGTACTATATAATCAGTAAACGCAACTTTCGCGCATAATCATTTCGTCATATCTTATGCTTAACTAGCCTAAACAGCTGATGAATGAATGGAATTGTGTTAGATTTTGAGTAGCAACATGGCATCTCCAGCACAGCAAAACTTGCACCAAAGTGGTCAGGCAATCATTTCTGACACAGCCCCTTCAGCTTCACTGTTCTTTCCACAAGTACTCCATCATCACAATAACCTAACTCAGGTGCTTTTCTGAGCCACTTATTACAAGCAACAATTCAATTTTTTTGGGTGATTAAACTGCTAGTTTGAAATCTGAGCTGAAACAAAAACATCATTTTCAGGGGAATGGACAGCTCTTGTGGGATGTGGATGAGCAAAGGCAGAAACAAGTGATTAATAATGAGCAGACAAGGTTCAACAACAACTTGGGTTCATTCCATTAATATAATAACCAGGCTGCCCTACAACTCATCTGGTAAGCCTTCAATTGTTGTCTCAAATAATAGTAACAGCTGAGAATTAAGAGCGTATTAGTGACGAATTCGAACACGATAACACAGACATACTTAGTGTCATTTTCCTATCTGTTTCTCATCTTTGATACATACATTCACCACTACTTTCTACAATAATACATATCTATGGCCAGCTAATATTTCATAATCCTTACATCTTCATTTGTTATTTCTTGTTTTTCAAGAACAGATCAGAATCGAAAGGCCTCAGTTTCAGCTGTGTAAAGATGCATGATCTGACGCAAGATTAGTGGATGGAAGGAGATGATGATTGATGATGAAGGAAGATGAAGACACAAGGACAATTAATCACAACCGACCAAATAAGAGTAGGATCTTTCTTCAGATCCGTTGTTTGTTTGTAATTCGACTCCAAACCAAAACCGTGTCCGAACCCCACATATATTTTCTTTGTGTAGCTAGATTTGTCAATGTATCTAGGTTCCATGCAGCAGTTAAAAGCCAATAATTATTTGTCGACGGATCTAGTTCTCGCCTAGACTACTTGCTTTTGTATTTAAGAAACTTTTCATCTTTTCTTGAGTGTGATAAAAAAACAATTATCTTTATCTTGGGTAAAATGATTAAACTTTATTTTTAGAATTCTCTTCAATCAATACATAAAAAATAATATATATTATAACACATCAGTATGATGTATGATGTAATATTTTTAGAATTCTCTTCAATCAATGCATAAAAATAAATAAATTATAATACATCACTATGATGTATGATACAAACCTCATCTTTGACAATACCAACTTCAACATCAATGTCAATGATATAAATTAACCTCATTTTCGACAACAAGAATATCAACATTGACGACTCAAATCTCAATCTCAATGTCGACAACACAAACCTGATTTTTCGACAACACAAACCTCAACGTACATCGACGACATAAATCTCATTTCCAACAAAAAAAAAACGATAGCAACTGAAACTCGACGACACCCAACCTCACATTTGGCGACTCATATCTCATCTCCAACGACAAAAACCTTAATTATCGACTCTAAACTCTAGGGACCCTTAACTCATCTCCATCGACCCCCAACCCCATCTCTAACGTCCATACCTCATCTTCAACAGTAAAAAGAACAACGTTATTGATGCTGCAAAAAATCCGCCAGTCTCCTGAGTGTCAACGCTATCCGGGGAACCTCCAGGTTTTACCGCGATGAACCTGCAAAGCAATCCCCGGGAGGCTTCCCAGGGAAGAGGCTCCGGTGTGATGATGAGATGGGGATAGCGGTGAGGAGGAAATCGTACGAAAACGCTCTCAATAAGAAGTAGATAGATAAAAGTCACATACCTTATTCACTATTTGAGACTAGTATTTATAGTTGAGGTTGCCTGCTTTGGGTAAGGGTCAAGACCACTTCTCCTTGTCGCTGTCTGTCCTCTTGCTTGTCCAGACGTGCCTCACGCGGGAAAGGCGCTGCCTCCTTTGGTCCTGGGCCATACCCCATTTTCCCAGCCCAGCGCCCCCCTCAGACCGGTCACCCGGGTTTCTACGACGCGGGGGACTGGTCTTATAGACTTCTTTCTTTTCTCCTCTTCTATATATATATCTATATATATATATATATATATTTTTGAGTAGGACCCATCCGTGCTGGATTCAATTCCTGACACCGCCTTTCTCTATTCCGCATTGATCAGCACCTCGTTTATTGTACCGCAATTGCTTTTCCTTCTTTTGAGGTGGCGTTTCCTATTCATATGCCTATATAAGGGCCTAACCCCTCTTTCACAAGGTTACTTTCTCCAAAAACATTCTAGACGCTCCACTATCTCATCAAATAAGCTCTAATCTCTTATTCCTCTTCTTCACTTCCTCCCATCTCCTTCCTTCTAACATGAGTTCCCCGCCTCTCACCACTTCTTCCTTGGATACCGAGGGAGTCCAGAATCAGTTCGAGCTCCAATTCAGGACCCCCGACAGTCTAATCCCCTCTTCGGGTTCTTCCTCGGGTACTCGTTCTAAGGCTTTGAGCACGTCCCAAAAACTAAACGTCCCGGGTACTGTGTTCTCTAACGGGGCGGGTTCATTCCCGGCCGGGCATTACAGTCCCCACGGGAAGAACCGAACGAGGAGGTATATGCTGAAGAAGCTGATGATGGTGCTCCCCGGGGCCCCCTACCCACGGGGTGAGGACTTCAGACCTTCGCTTTTCGGGTGTTTCCGGGGATCCCCCTTCTTTAGATAAGGACGTCCTAGATTTAGTCAAACGTTCCTTCATTCCCTTCCCTCTAAATGCATCTCTTTCTAAACTCCCACCGGGGGTCTCTGAGCGGGAGGTTGCATGCATTTATGTGATCCACTTTCAGTACGGGCTTAACCTCCCCTTCCCCCCTCTAGTTATCGACATCCTTAATTTCTACAAAATGGTCCCGGCTCAGCTGCACCCCAATGGGGTTGTATCGATAATGGCCTTTCTTCTGAATTATGCCAGATGCGTCATTCCCCTCTTCTTTTTTGCTCTTTTTACGCTCTGCGACGCGCACACGCGTCCTTTCCGGGCGTCTTCTCCTTTACTATCCGTTCCGGGGTAAAGGATTTCCTCACGGGTAAACCTAAATCCGCCAAGGGGTACCCTTCGAAGGGTTACTTCAGCTGTGATTCCCGGGTGTATCCCATGCCTACCTAGAACGATTCTCTCCTTCCAGAAGACAAAAAGGCCCTCTCTTCTCTCCCCATGATTATAACCAACGATCACAACCTCCCCGCCTCTCTCCCTTGGATATGGATGAATTTTTTAAGACCGGGAACGCGGGCTACTTCTGGCCTCGCGGGATATACCTTGGTAACCTCTCCACTCTCCCGCGCATATCCACTGTGTGGCTGGCTGGAGGTGCCTATTAAAGGCTTTATTTCTTTGTTTTTGTTTTTGTTTTTTTGTTAAGTCTTTGTTCTGACTTTGTCTTTGTTGGTTTTCAATTCAAACTTCTTCATACGCCGACGTCATGACATATGTTGAGAGGTCCTCCGGGGAAGATGGCGCACAAGGGAATCCTCGTTCAAGACAGCCAGCCCCGCCTGAGCAGCAAGTGGCTCCCCCCGCCCGGGCCCTCCGAGAATCCTTCTATCATCCCGCAGAATCCCCGCCCGCGGCAACGGCCTCGTCAGCTAAGGCCTCCCGGGTCATCTTCTTCTCCAGTCGCCCCCGCCACTCTTCCAACTCCTTCCGGGTCCTCTACGCCCGGGCGAAGGTTCTTCATTAGCCACCCAAACTACAGTGGCGGGGCCAGTTCCCGATTCAAGCGACAATTTTCTATCGAGCTGCCAGGTTCTCCCTCACTCACCCGTCAGAGAACAGATGACGTTCCCCCTCCACCTCCTGCTTAGACCACTCCCCTGCAGGCCGTTTCTTCTGATGCCATTCCGGAGGAGAAAAAGGAGGTAAGTTTTCTTTGTCTAGATTTTTATTTTTTATAACCCCGGATCCCCTTAACCCTTCATCCTTTCTTTTGCAGAGCACCACCTTCACCGACTCCCTCCCGCGGACTCGCAGTTTACCGAGGCGCTGAACCGGACCTATTCTCGGTATAGCGCTGGACTGTTCGCCGAGGTGGAGAAAGAACTCCGGGAGGCCAAGGAGAAGCTGGTCGGGCAAGATGGCCTTGAGGCCTGGCTGGCAGAGTCCCATAAGAAGTTGGCAGAGAAGGATAGGAAGCTTGCCGAGAAGGAGAAGAAACTTGCTGAGGTAGAGAAGAAGTATTCCTACCTCAAGAAGGACAAGAAGAGCGCCCAACTTGAAGCTTTGGACGCCATGACCCAGAAAGTCCTCCGGTCAGCAGAGTTTGAAAAGAGACTGGAGGGGATTACTGTTGCGGTGAACGCTGGCGCTTGCCACGAAATGTACCGCAGTCTGCGGGGTTGGCTTCCGGGGCCCGCTCGTCTTGACGCCCAAGCATCTTACTATCGCCCCAAGGTGAATGATTTTTTAAACCACTACTGGCGGTCCCTTCAGGAGGCGGATTTGAAGAGCCTGGTGCCCCAGCTGTGGCAGTCACTAGAGATGTCCTCCCGGGTCCCTTCTGCCTCAGATATCAAGAAGGTGAAGCTTCCAGAGATTGGTGAGGCTTCGTTCCCCGACCCTGGCCCGGAAGACTACAATGTTTATGGGGTAGTCCCAGAGACGCCCCATTGGACGGAGAACTACCACGAGTAATGTGTGGTGCCTGATAACTTCGGGTACCAAGCGGTCTATGATCAGGAGGGCGTGTGCCGAGTGGGCCTTGGAGAGGGGCAAGATGACTTGCTGTACCAGTCTCAGAAATCTACCCGGAAGGTGGGATTCCCCAAGCGTCCGGCGGACGAGCCTCAGGTGGATGCCCCTGTTTATGGTGGTCCCGACTGGTCCATTGAGGATATCATCGAGTTGGAACGGCGGTGGGAGAGGGCCCACGCTACCCCGAAAAAAGGAGATTCTGCCGAAGACAATGTACAACCCTAGACCTTGGGTTTTTTTTTTAAAATTTTTTAATTATTTTGTTATCTACCTCCCCGGGGGTTGTATGTAGAACTTGGCCTTAGCGTCCGTTTTGATAATATAAAGTTCTACTTTCAATGAAATCGTTCTCTTCTATTTTTTTGTAGCCTGAGCGCCATTTGAGGGAACGCCTCTCGCAAGGGCTAGTGCCTTATATCTTTCCTCACCCTCCTTGTTCTTCTGGTACTTACTTTTCCCTTCCCCGGACTGGGTGCCTCCAATGCTTATTCCTTCAGAGGAAGCTGTCGCACTGGAGGTTTGGAGGTGATCAATCTGAGCGGGTTATGTCCGAGGCGGGATTAGATTCTTTTCTCGACGAATTTGGGGCGATTCAAGCCTTGGTATCATTCCTGAAGTCAGTCAAGAACAAGTTTGGGTCCCTGAGTCATTGTTTTGGTTTGGTTGGGGTGTCTCCTCTCACCGACATCCCTGCCGGGGTTCTCTAGGGTGATTGAGCGTATGGAGGCTGACCCGGGAAAGTTCGGGAAGGGGCATAATTGGATGCCGCAGAGTGGAATCGTAAGATAGCCGCGGGGGAAGTCGAGCCTTACCCTCCTAGTCTTCGACGGGACCCCGCCCGGGTGGAGGTAGATGGGCTTATGAGAGGTATGAGGATATGTCAGTGTCAATCGACCCGGACGAAGTAGCAAGTAGGATAAGGCGTGTCCGAGAAATTACCGCTTCCGAAGTTACCACCAAGGGAATGAAGACCGCAAAGGGTACCCGTGTCAGCCGAGAGGAGAAGGGTAAAGGTGCAGCCAACTTATTCCCCAAACACAAATTTGTTACTTCTGTCGGGGTAAAGAGGATGCGTCTGGCGGAACCACTCCCAGAAGGGTCTGTAGTTATTTCTATCCTAGAGCTGAACGAAGAAGAGGCCGAGCAGCTGGATGAAGAACTTGCTTGGAATCAAGCTCCAGATGCTTGCTTTGCTGAGGACATCATATCTTCTCAGTTCTTCGGGGGAGGTTTTCGCCCAGGTAACCCGGAAGACGCTTCTGGTTCCGGCCCCAAGTGGATCTAAGCGTTCATAGAACTGTTCCAGCAAAGGTATATCATTTAACACACAAAAATCTGGACTTTTTTCAGAACTGTTCTGGACTTTTTGTTTTTTTAAATTTTTTGATTTTTTGATTTTTTTTTTTTACTGATTTTTCTGGGCAAACAACACCCTTTTTTCTGTCCAGACCAGAACTCATAATGTACATGCTCAAGTTACATTTACGGTGCCATCGAACCAAAAAGTTTTATTTTATGAAAACATGGCACTCGAATCAAATTCACAACCATTAAGAGCTGAATTTTTCGTTCAAAAGCATACATGCATGGGGTGAAGAACATGATAAATAACAAGGCTAGGGGTTTCATATCAGTGGGTAAATCAAAGAGAAGGTCAGGCTCAGAGGGGCTAACTAGGGGATATAAAAGGGTAGGCTATATACGATGTGTGGCTAATTCTAATTTTGCCTTCCTTTAACCTATCATGCATCGACCTTAGCTACCACAACTCTCAGAAAGAAATATTGATGTAGAGAGTGATCTACTCTAGGCTCAGACCTCACATTATACTTGGCTTTTTCATGCAAGTCTCGTTCGTCATCCCAAGTATCATTTAACCAAGTTCAGATTGATTTCAGAGGTTTATCATTAAGCATTTCAAAGGAGATGTCAACCAACAAAAGTTTGCTAATATGATTCTTTTACCGGCAAGGTTACTCCATATCAAAACCAATTCCCTTACTAACCATCATGCTGAATATTGTGACCGACTCAACACACAAAACAAGACTTTTTTTTTGTTATTTTGTATTTCCAGAATATTTTGACTCCAAATAATATTTATAAACAACACACTAAACACACAAATATATACATAAATCTCCTCACACTTAAACCTTGCTTGCCCTCAAGCAAGCTCAGCTTAAAAGCAAGAAGAACCTAATGATAAATGTACATACTCGAAAAGAAATTAAAAATAAAACAAGAGAAGGGAATAGGGAAACTCAGGGAGGGAGGGAGGGCTGCTCGTTTGAAGAACTTAAAATTTCAGCCCCAAATGCTCTAGCCGAGCGTTTTCATCTGAAAATCCTCTCCAGTTTCAGCCCAATATGCTCTAGCCGAGCGTTTCCAGCTGAAAATCCTCTCCAGTTTCAGCCCAATATGCTCTAGCTGAGCGTTTCCAGCTGTCTTTTACCTTGAAAATTCAAAAGAAGAAAATTCAAAAGAGAAAAATTGAAATAAAAATAAAAACGAACAATTGGGTTGCCTCCCAATAGCGCCCTTGTTTATAGTCTTTGTCTAGACTCTCCGATTATGATCGATCAATGAAGATTAAGAGGAAACATCCCTCCTCTATCCTTGTACCACATGACTTGATCAAATGTATTCCAATGGAACTCTTCGTGTTCACCAAGCTGGTATATCCTCTCATCCTCACACTTGGACATGTGCATATCCCAAGGAGGTTCGTAATCGATTGGAAGGGTCTCATTATAGCCATAGTGTGGATTGAAGGGTAACACATTCTGCTCAAAACATTCGGGCGCCAAATAGAGGCTGGTATCAGTACTGTACACTTCTTCTCTCATGTTCATAGAGCATTTTGGTTCTTGTATCTCCACTTCGTCCACTCCCTGATCATGCATTTCTGATCTATTTTCCTGCAAAAGTGTCGTCTCAAGATTGTCTTGGACAATGGGGTTAGAAGCATTGGCACAACCATCTTTAGAATCTATGGAGTTTTCAACAACTTCATCCATTTTAATGGTTAATTCTTCTCCAAAGTAATCTAAAGATATTGTTCCTTTTCCAACACTAATTGTCGCATTAGCCGTTCTTAAGAAAGGACGCCCTAACAATACCCCTGTAGTTTTATTACCCTTTGTATGCATATTAACCACATAAAAATCAGCAGGGTAAATAAAATCATGAATTTTGACAAGAACATTCTCCAAAATACCTTCAAGAAAGACACAAGATTTATCAGCCAATTGAAGTGTCGTATTAGTTCCTACCATTTTAACTCCCTTTATACACAGACAATCGCATCACATTCACAGAAGCTTCTAAATCACACATGGCAGATTCAATCATCAGATCACCAATTAAACAAGGTAATGAAAACATACCAGGATCCTTACACTTGGGTGGTAGCTTCTTTTGTATCACTGCTGAGACGGACTCACCCATGATGATTTTACTCGAATCTTTTGGTTTTCCTGCAATAAACTCTTTCAAGAACTTACTTACTGATGGTATCTTTATAGCCTGCAAGAACGGAAGGTTAATTTCCATGTTCCCAAAAATAGATAAGAAATCCAAACAACCTTCTTTCTTTTTCTCTAATCTGCGAGGAAATGGTGGAAGGATTTTAACTGAAGGATCTTTCAAGCTCAACCTTGGACTTACTTCCTCGGGTTCATCATTATTACCTTCAACCTTTTTTTTAGATTCTGGTTCTGGCCTCTGTTTGGCCAAATTGAGGCCTGCATCTGGCTGCTCAACCGATTTCTTGGCTGCTTCTGGTTGAGGTGCTCCATTATTCCTTCCACTCCTTAGAGTGACTTGATTGACCGTCTCCCTGGGGTTCAATTGCACTTGTGATGGCAGCCCTGGTTGCTGCATCCTCAGCTCATTCATAGAATTCGACAATTGTGTGATTTGTCGAGTATGCTCCTCTAAAGTAGCCTCGGACTTCTTTGAGCTCTTGGACTGGTCCCGGAGGATCTCCATCATCGTATCAAGCTTTTCATCAGCTGTGTTCCTCTGTGGAGGTGGCTGATTTTGAGGAAAACCTTGAGGGCCTCTTTGATTCGGTGGAACATAAGGTTGTTGAGTTTGATTTCCTTGGTCTCTCCATCGAAGATTTGGATGATCTCGCCAACCTGGATTGTAAGTGGCTGAGTAGGGGTCTCTCTTAGGCTGTCTATCATTCCAATTCCCCATGGATTTTGCTTGAACAAGTTGCTCGTCCATCGCAAAGTTGCATTGCAAGGTGACATGGCTATAGGTTCCACATATTTCACAAGGGCTATCATGAGGGCCAGCCGTAGTGCTTGCAACTAATACTTAATCAACTACCTTAGACAAAATCCTCTCCATCCTATTGACAAGCGATTTCCCCACGTCGTAAATGGGAATCCCACTCAATCAAAACACATTTATATTCACCTACAACTTCTAACTACTATAGAGTAGATAGTGGGAAGTAGGGATCGAACCACAAGGAGAAGGAGTCTTGTTTAGTGTTTTAGCAAAGATTATAAACACATACATATATATATATTATATAGAAAGCAAGGTAAACAAAGGGGGGGGTTTTGAAGTTTGGTTTTGTTACACTACGAAAGAAAGCAACTAAGATAGATTACTCTACAATGCAAATACAAGGCCTTGGGAGGCAATTGACTTCAACTTCAACTATCGATTAATCATTGAGTGAACGCTTCATATATAGGGTTTATGATTATAAGTCGTAGATGAAAACATCATATTCTCTCGATAATGGCTAGTGAGCATGAACACATCACTCAAGAGCCCTCATTATCAATCCACCTAGATGATAACATCTAGATACATCGACAATGGAATTAACAATGGAGAATCGACAAACTCATCCATACTCGCCGTTAACGTGAGCATTGGACAAGACATTTGAAGAATATAAAGAACTAAGACGATGATAACATACAAATCTCAATTCATGCTTTATGATATAGGGGTAAATGTTAACATCTACCCACGAATCTAGCACTTCGATGCATATAATCACACATTGGAAATGAATATCTTAACTCTACAATTACATACAACGAAGGATCAATGATCACATTAGGTTCCTACGAAGACATGCAACAATTCAAACTCATAAACAATTCATTCCCATGACTATAATTTACCATGTTTCATAACAACAATCACACAACCTCTCTAATTACCAATTACTCTACCAACTAGGCTAAACTACTCCATGACTAACAAGCAAAAGGGTTTGTCACAACCCAATCACTTCTAATTAACCTAATCTCTAAATTAAACTAGAACTAGGGTTTAAACTACCATTACCCAAACTATGAGGCATGCAATTGATTCAAAACACAAAGCCCATGGCAAATTTAGCAAGATTAACAACATTCATATACAATTCAAGACAAGATATTCAAATGATAATCAAACCATAAATAGAAGCATATGAAAGTTCATGAAGATTTCAAGCAAAGAAGTTTACATCAATTGCTCCCAAGGAAGAAACTAAGCTAATACAATCATCCTAATACATCATTACATAAACATGGAATCAAAGGGAAGAAAAATGGAAGAAAATGAAGAAAAGATGAAGAAATTGGCTTTGGATTGAGAGGGAACTCGTCCAAAATGAGGGGAAAGGGGAGGTATTTATAGCCTTGAAATTTCAGCTCAAGAGTGCAAGTGGGCAAGAGTTTAGCGACGCTTTATTTGGTCGCTGTTCATCATAGTGACACTTCTGGGCAGCTAGTGACACTTCTGGGCAGCAGTGACACTTTCTTCATCTGGAGTGACACTTCCTTCAAGCTCCAGCGACACTTTTCTGGGCACAAGCGACACTTTTCTGGGCATCTTTTACCACCTTTAGTAAAGTGGCCTTCTCGCCACTTCTATGACCAATTATTCAAGTTCCAAGCATCAAATCATCAACTCTATAACATAATCATAGAAGGTCTTCAAGACTATCAATCAACAAGCTCCCAAAATACACATAAACATAGGATTTTACAAGTTCTAAACATAAAGAACCAATGATATAATTCACTCTAAAATCCTATACTTTGTTACAAAATTATCTTCAAAACAAGTCTAAAATGCACTAAAAACTAGAGTACAAATAGGGTATATCACCTATCCATCCTCTCATTGTACCCATCTTGAGTGGAAGGTCCAGTTTGTGCAACTTTCTTCAAAATTCTCACATCCTCCGTATCATACTCCTTCTTAGAATCAATCAACTTCTTGACAATCTCTCGGGCCTCATTCACTCTAAGATGAGAGAATCCTTCATTACTCGCTGTATTCATCAAGTCCTTGTTCATAGCGGTGAGACCTTGGTAAAAATATTGAAGCAATTGTCCCTCTGAAAAATGATGATTAGGACAACTATCCACCAACTTTCTAAACCTTAGCCAAAGTGCACTCAATGGCTCATCATACTCCTGATGGATGCTTGAAATCTCCTTCTTCAAAGCTTCAGTTCGTGTGGAGGGGAAATAGTACTCCAAAAACATCTTCTTGAGCTCATTCCATGTAGTGATGGAATTCGGTGCTAAGCTCGAGAACCATTGGTTTGCAGCTCCAGTCAAACTAAAGGGAAAAGCCACCAATTTGAACTGCTCCCCAGTGACATTATTTGGCCTCTTCTGAACCTTACAAATCTTGATAAATTCATTCAAGAAATTGTAGGGGTCCTCGGTGCTCCTCCCATGAAATTTCGGCAAAACATTCAAGAGTGCAAGCTTGATTTCAATGGGGTTCTCCATTTGTGCCAATAGAATGGGAGTAGGAGGATCTTCTTCACTGTGTCCATGCAGCTCCCACATGAAGGGATTGTTAGCATTCAGTTCCTCGGCCATTTCAACACCAACCGAAGAAGTATCAACCACAATTTCAGAATCTGTCCCAGAAACACCCTCTATTTGGCCAAACAGAGGCTCTGCGACAGAATTTAACCTTCGCTCCTTGGCTAACCTTCGATTCAACTTCACAGACTTTTCGATCTCTGGATCAAACACTAACTCAGGCTTCTCAGACCTGGTCATACACTAACATAACAACACACATATCAGTAGGAAAAAAACAATAGAAACTGGCATACCATCCCCGGCAGCGGCGCCAATCTGGTGATACGTCGTTTGACACACCAAAATAAACCTGCAATCTCAAGGAATATAGAATTCTTAGTACAGAGGAAAGCAGGGTCGATCCCACGAGGATGGAGCAAAAACTATTAATTTATCCTACCAACAAGTTTGGTTTAGCAACCACGCCTATAATTTGAAGATTGGTTTTCTAACAACTACTAAAGTAAAGCAACTAAGAGCTAAAAATCAGCAAACACACAAACACAACAAGGGAATAAATGCAAGAAAGTCTATAAGAGAATGCAATCGGCTTAGATTTCTAGTTAGTTCATATCATTGATCATTGGCTAAAGATGAATCTATCTCATGCAAATCAGTCAGTTATAAGGAAGCAAGTATTTGCTAAACTCCCCAAATCCCCTCTTATTATTTGATAACGAGCAAGTATTTGCTGAACTCGTTATTCCTCTGATTAAAGTGTTCCCCAGAAAGTATTCGCTCACCCAGTTGCACACTTTTATCAGTGTTTAGCACAAAGAGAACCCAACATAGATACCCCAACACGTATTCGCATGCAAGAACTATCTACTTTATTGTTCATCATCTTGTTATTACAGTCTGTATCAGTTATCTGCTTTTCACAATAACTTTGCTACTTAATTAGCCCTAGCCCACAAAGGTTAAGGTGATCAATCTCAAACTAGCAAGCATGGATTATATCATGAACAAATAAAGAACCCACAGAGAAGATTATAAGCACAATATCCTCACAACTTATGAACTAACATCGAAATCTAAGCTGATCTACGAAATTAGCTACTCATAAATATGGTGAAACAATCAACAATCAAAGATGCGAACATGATGAAATTAACAAGAAGTAGAGAAGAGATTATCGAAATACGAATTAAAATCCGAAATATCCAATAATCAAAACCCTAGTTCTTGGGTCTAATGAAGAAGACAGAAAGAACAGAAAGGATTCGACAGAAAAGGGGGAAGAGAAAGTGTGCGTTCATCTCTCTATGTCTTTCAATCCAAAAGGGCATTCCCTTTTTATACTCCCTAAATCTTTCATAAACCCTACTACTATTCGAACTAGGAAATTGGCCCAACAAGAAACCATGGCCGATTGTTTTATTCTCCACAAAATGGCAACAAATTCCTGTTCCAACTAGGAATGGGATTACAAGGCACTTCTGGGCCAAAATTATGAATTTAGCCCAACTCCTTCTCCATGGCTTTATTCTTTGAAAATGCTCCATAATTTAGTCTCATTCAGCTCCAAATCAGCTCCAATTTAGCACTTCATGCTCCTATTGTTCATCTCCAACTATGTGTGTAATCTGATTATCAAATACAGTCCATCAGTGCTTAAATTCACATAATTCAGCAATTAATTCTTCAGAAAAACACACAAATATCAACACATCAGAGTGTTATAGTTCAAATTACTACCATGTATTCTTATGTACTCATTTGATTGTAAATGTAATGTAAATCAAATAAAAGTTTTGAAATAGATCATTTTCATTAATATTTCTTGCAAACAAGCAGTACACCATCTATACCCCGGGCTATATTCGAGCTCCGAGTCCTCCCTTGCGGGGCATCCAAATGGGAGCTACCCATGGGCTCCTTTTGTAATTCTCTCTTTCTATGCCCTAAGCTTGACCAAGCGCTGGGGCTTCCCCCAGGAATATTCATGCTTTTGGGTGATGGGGGCATATCCATGCCTGACATATTCATGTCTTCGCAGCTAAGATCTAGGCGGGGCACTCTACTTCCCGTAGAACCTTCTTAAATTAGCTACGGTCCATTTTCTGGGAATCTCCTTTCCCTGCTTGTTTTCTAGCACATAGCTTCCTCTAGGGTAAGCTTCTTTCACCTTGTATGGTCCTTCCCATCTGGGTGCGAGTTTTCCTTCCGAAACTTGGTGGCTCTTATCATTTCTCCTCATTAACCATTCTCTCGGGACGAAGATCTCCTTCCGGACCCTCTTGTCGTGATACCTCTTCATTCGCCCTTTCACCTTTGCTTCCTGGAGCGCGGCATTCTCTCTTTTTTCTTCTAAGAGGTCCAAGTCGAGGCGTCGTTCTGTGTCTTCTTCTTCCGGGCACTGGAATTGGGTCAGGGGGCTCGGGATCCCAATCTCCGTGGGTATTACCGCCTCCGACCCATATGCCAAGCAATATGGGGACTCTCCTGTAGTTGAACTTTCTGTGGTTCGATGGGCCTAAAGGACGCTAGGCAACTCCCATATCCAGTTCCCCCGGGCGCCTTCAAGGCGGGCTTTTAGGCAATTGATGATGGTGCGGTTGGTGACCTCGACCTGTCCATTCGTCTGGGGGTGATAGACAGATGTCAACCTCTGCTCTATGCCATATTTGACGCACCATGACTTGAAGGGGTCATTTTCGAACTGTTCCCCATTGTCCGTGACTATGATCTTTGACGCAAAACTTGACTAAAATCGGCAGATGATGTTTTTCTAGTAAAACTTGACGCAAGTCAGCCCGCGTATGTTGGTGAGCGGCTCGGCCTCCACCCACTTGCTGAAGTAGTGAATTGCCACAATCAAGTACCTGGCTCCTCCCGGGGTAGTGGGAAACGGTCCTACCAAGTCGATTCCCCATCTGCTGAATGGCCAGGCTCCTGTAACTCATACTAATTCTTCCCGGGGAAAATGGATTAGCGGGGCGAAGGTTTCGCACGGAAGGCATTCCTGAACATATCTTTCTTCCTCTTTAAACAACGTCGGCCAGTAATATCCCAACCTTAGGATTTTCCTAGCCACCGTGCGGGCTCCCTGGTGGCTCCCTCATGCACTTCCCGAACAAGGTGCTGGCCTTCCACTCTTTCCACACATTTGAGCAAAGGTTGGAGGTATTCTCTCTTGTATAGCTCCCCACCTTGGACCACGTACTTAGGCGCCTTTACCCGCAGCTTCCTGGCCTGCGCTCTATCTTCTGGGGAGATTTCTTTCTCTAAATATGTCCGCATGGGGATGATCCATGACTCTTCTTCGTTTATCAGCATTACCTGGTCGTTCTCCTGGTAACTCCTCATTCCCAGTACCTCCATATACAGCTTTTGGTTAGGTTTAGGTTTTAGTTCCAAGGAAGCCACCTTGCTCAGGGCATCTGCCTTGCTGTTTTCTTCCCGGGGGACCTGGATCAGGCTAAAGGATTCAAACCCGGCTACCAGAGGCTTCTTCATCTCTAGGTACTTCTGCAAGCTCCTCTCCCGGGCTTTATATTCTCATTTCACCTGCTGCACCACAATCTGGGAGTCACTGTGTGCCGTAAGAACCTTGATTTCCATTTCCTTTGCTAGCCTCAGTCCCGCGATCAAAGCCTCATACTCAGCCTTATTGTTGGTTGTTTTGAAAGTAAACTGAACCGCATGAGGGTACTCTTTCCCTTCCAGGCTAACCAATAGGACCCCCGCTCCACTTCCCCCAGAGTGTGCAGACCCATCCACATACAGTTTCCAAGCCGGGGCTATTTCGGGCATCTCCTGCTCCACTTGTATCCCTGCTTCTGACTCTACCAGGAAGTCCGCTAGAGTCTGCCCATTGATGGCCATTCGTGGCTCATATCGGATCTCGTACTCCCCCAATTCTATAGCCTACTTCATCATTCTCCCCGAGACCTCTGGTTCAAACATGACTTGCTTGAGCGGGTAATTGGTAAGGACCACTATAGGATGGCCCTGGAAATAGGGCTTAAGCCTTCTTGATGCATGCACCAACGCTAAAACCAGTTGCTCCAACTCAGTGTACCGGGTTTCTGCCCCCGGAGTGCCCCACTAACAAAGTAGATTGGGTGTTACTTTCCCTCATCTTCTTTGATTAGCATGGCACTCATTGCTTCTCGAGATGACGCTATATACAAGAAAAGCTCATCCCCAGGGAGTGGCTTCTTTAGGGTTGGCAATTATCGCAGGTGCTCTTTCAAGGTCTGGAACCCCCTTTCACACTCTGGGGACCACTCGAACGTCTTGGCCTTTCTGAGGATGCTGAAGAAGGGCAGTTGTCTTTCTGCTCCTTTTGACAGGAACCGACTGAGAGCTTCAAGGGACCCGGTCAGGCGCTGCACCTCTTTTACTGACCTGGGGGAAGTCATTCTAGATATGGCATCCACCTTCTCCGGGTTGACATCAATACCCCCGCTTGACACCATGATACCTAAGAATTTCCCCGCACCTACCCCGATAGTGCTTTTGGAAGGGTTTAACTTTAGGTTGCTCCGTACCAGTTTCTCAAACATCTCTTCCAAGTCATTCAGGAAAGCCCCGTAAGTTCTGCTCTTGACCACCATGTCATTTACGTACACCTCCATGTTCCTACCCACTTGGTCCTTGAAGAGTTTGTCCACCATCCTCTGGTAGGTAGCCCCCGCATTCTTTAACCCGAAAAGCATCTTCTTGTAGCAAAAGGTTCCGGCGTCTGTGATGAAGGAGATTTTTGCCTTGTCCGCCTCATCCATTTGTACCTGGTGATAGCCCTTGTGCGCGTCGAAGAAAGCCATCACTGAATACCCCGCAATGGCCTATGCCAACCGATCCAGGTTTAGAAGGGGGTAGCTGTCTTTGGGGAAACAATTGTTCGGGTCCGTAAAGTCGATGCACATGCGCAATCTTCCATCATGCTTCTTTACCAGGACCGGGTTGGCTATCCATTCCGGGTAGATAATTTCCTCAACTACCCCGGCTCTCTTCAACTTCTGTACTTCATCCTTTATGAATGCTGCTCTCTCCGGGGTTAAAGGCCTCTTTTTCTGTCTGATTGGCTTATTCGCCGGGCTTATGTTCAGCTTGTACACCTCAAGCTCTGGCAGCACTCCCTCCATATCTTCCGGGCTCCATGAGAATACTCCATGGTATTTTGCCAAAAGCTTCTTCAATGCGCCTTTCACTTCCTGCGGGAGATCCTTTCCCACCCTGACCATCCCCTTGTCTGCCACTTGCATTTCTTCCAACTCATGACGGGGAGTTTCTCTGTGTGCCACCCCTACTACCTTCTTTGCATCCAATACTGCCGTCAACATGCAACTTCTTGCAACCGTCTGGCTTCCCCGAATAACCGCTACTCCTTGCGCGGTGGGGAACTTTATTGTAAGTAGATATGGGCAATTCACTGCCCGGCCCTGGGACAGCCACGGCCTCCATATGATTACATTGTACGGTGAGGGAGCGTCGATCACCGCTAAATTGCACATCACTGAAATTCTCTTGTTCCGGTCCTTTTCGTCCACCATGCAGACTGTGAGAGGGATAACGCCGAGAGGAGTTTCCGGCTTGCCGGTTAATCCTGACAGGGGAGAAGAGGGAGGTCTTAGGTTCTGTCTCCCAATTCCCAACTGATCGAAACAAGAGGCGAACATGATCTCCACGCTACTCCTATCATCTACAAACACCCTTTTAACCACAAAACCTTCAATCTCCGCTGTTACAACCATCGGGTCCGAATGGGGTATTTGTGGCGGTGCCGCGTCCGCCTCAGAGAAAGTGATAGTCTCGTTGGGGCGAAACCTCTTTCCCTGAGTCTCCCCCGGGGGGACGTATCGCGTCCAGGTTCGGATAACAGAAACCGACTGGCATGCTTCTCTAATTTCCCCACTTATCACGTTGATCATCCTGTTTGGTGATGGGGCCGGCTCCACCGCTTGAACAGGTACAACAGCTATGGCGGGTCGCCCCGGGGCCCTATTGCCTTGATCTCTGCCATTTCCACTGTCGGGGTTTGGCCTCCACCTCCTCCGCGGTTGCTCCCGAGCCTGATCTCGGGCCGGGTATTCTTTCTTTGCTTCAGCTGCCACGCAGTCCCTCAGCTGTCCCCTTTCTATCAATTTCTCTATCTCATTCCTTAGCCCCCTACACTCTTCGGTTGTGTGTCCATAAGACTTGTGGTAAGCACACCATTTATCCACATTTTCTTTAGATGGGTTCCCTGGATAGGCAACGAATCCGAGAACAAGTTCTTATAAATGGTGTGTATCTCCGCCCGGGACTTGCTAAGTGGGGTAAAGCTATCAGCCCTCGCCCGGCTCGTCGGCACGGGGCCCAGATCCCTTCTGCTTGGTTCTGCCGCCCTTCTTTTTTCCGCTTTTTCGGGGAGAAATCCCTTCGAATCCTCATTTCTCTTCCGGGTGGCGTCATTAACAGCACAATACAATTGCACCGCCATCTGCAGGTTATGAAAGGTTTCTGGGATGTTCTCCATTAGCTTCTGAAACAACGCCATATCTTTCAAGCCTTTTATCACCGCCTTCTCTTGCTGCTGCCTATCTGCTACTTTCATGTTTTCGTCCATATATCTCGGGTAATATTCCATGGGTCCCTCTGCAGCCTTTTTCCGGGTGGAAAGAAGCTCAGTCAGCTGCTTTCCTTCTTTCTTCAGCCCTGCATACCTAACCAGCAGGGCTTTTGAAAAATCATAGTAGTCCCTAAGGTTTCCTCTGGGCAAGGAATCAAACCATAAGAGAAAATTTCCCCTTATATAGCAACCCACTAGCTTGCATCTCAACTCCTCCGGGAAGTCCCTTGACACCATCAAATTCTAGTAAGTCCTGACAAACTCCTCCGGGTCCCTGAGACCCGGAGGCCATGGGTACGCAAGTACTCTAGGCACTCACGGGAAGGTGGGCCTGGCTTCATTTCTCCCCACCAGCTTGTCTAGTCGCACCTCTAAAGAATTAGGGTCCTGATGCGCCACCTGATAGCCCCGCATCCTGTCATCCTCCCTATAATGGCCCTCCGGGTAACCGTAGTTTAGTCTCATAGACCCATACATCGGCAAGGGATACTGAGCCTGGTTCCCATAAGTCCCAGGGGCCTGGGATCCCAAGAAATCCCTGGACACGAACGGCAGAACATACCCGACTTGCCCTAACTCCCAGCTAGAGCAAGGGTAGTAGGGCGGAACATGTGGGGCTAAGCTAGACTGTTGCCCTGTTGCGGTTCCCACTCCGGTCCCGAAGTTCGGAGGGAAGGAGGGAGGGACGATTGAGGAGTTGATATGCCCTTGTATCCTCTGTGGCTCCGCAACTCCATCTAAGTCAATGACCTCTCTCCGGGGTACCTGCGGGAAGCCAGATTGATTCCCCGCGGATCCCATTCCCTTAAGGTTCCGAGTGGAGAGTACCCACTGGTGGTATAGCTCCTTGTTGGCTCTCATGAAATCTAACGCCGCTAGTTCTTCTGTGTTGGTCTACACCCGTTCCTCTTCCAGAGGTGCCGGCACCTGGGCCCGAAAATTATGAGTCAGGAGTTGCCCCTCCTCCCGGGTTTCTGGCCGCCGGACCAAGGGATTGTTTTACCTGGAAGGCCTGGGCCTCTCTCGCTCTTCCCGATATTCCTCTGACTCAGCCCCCTCAGAAGCTGTTTCCACACGGCCGTCTTGTGATACTCCCGGCTCATGCTCTTCCAACCGATGCCGGCGCCGGGCCTCCTCTTGCAACTGTCTCAAGGTCATGCTGTCTTCTGGGGGAGAGAGGTGATCATCCCCAAAGGTACTGCATTCTTCCTTGGTCGTCCGCGCCCTCTTCTTCCTAACTCCATCTTGCGAAGGTGGAAACATCCCACTGGGCGTGCCAATTGATGCTGCCAAAAATCCGCCGGTCTCCTGAGTGTCAACGCTATCCGGGGAACCTCCAGGTTTTACCGTGATGAACCTGCAAAACAATCCCCGGGAGGCTTCCCGGGGAAGAGGCTACGGTGTGATGATGATATGGGGATAGCGGTGAGGAGGAAATCGTACGGAAACGCTCTCAATAAGAAGTAGAGAGATAAAAGTCACATGAGACTAGTATTTATAGTTGAGGTTGTCTGCTTTAGGTAAGGGTCAGGACCACTTTTCCTTATCGCTGTCTGTCCTCTTGCTTGTCCGGACGTGCCTTACGCGGGAAAGGCGTTGCCTCTTTTAATCCTGGGCCATGGGCCATTTTCCCGGCCCAGCGCCACTTATCAAAACTTAAACTCAACATTAAGAATCCCAGAACCTCAACATCAATATCAAGAACCTCTTGAAGACACAAACTTCAACGCCAGGGAAAGAAAATCAATGCCAGATCACTACCACGTCATTGTTGAGTCACTACCACGTCATCATTGAGTCAATGCCATGTCATAACTGATCACTACCAAGTCACTGTCACATACCTCAAGCATGTCATCATTGTTGTATTGCTACCGACAACCATCGCTCCACCGCCAAACTACCAGAAAATCACCAAAATCATTGGAACTTCTTTCTGTGAATTGCCCGCCGGTTGAGATACTTTGGCAACTTCCAAGATCGATATCGCCGCCATCAAGGTATCTACAACAGGCTAGTTCTTGTGGTAAATCGTCGTCGTCGAGATTTGTGGTATTCTGCAACTGTATGGACATCACGAGTCAAAACTGATATGCTCGCCGGAGACTGAATGAACATGCAAACCTGCAAACCACACCCCAAATGCTAAAGCATCGCGCGCCAACCAGAAAACCAAAGGTTGGAGGTGAAAGGACCATGAGTACTATTGGCAGGTTTTTCTGGAAATTAATTATAGCGTATCAGGTTCGGACAGATTTTTGATGGGTACCGGAGTTATAACTCTAGATTTTTCGACAAGACTAAAGAAATCATAAACCAAAATGGAATCATATTGCTAGCATAATCACGAAAAAATGCGTATTTAGCAATCTGAGATTTACTATATTTTTATATATCTCTTTACCTAGTTTAGGGGTTATAAATTATAAATGAGAAAATGTTCTATTATAAAGAATCACTCCTTAATAGAATATAGTTAGGAACAGTGGCAGATATAGCACTAATATTTTGGGGAGGCTGAACAGTGACGGATGAATGAATTAAAAACAATAATTCATTTTTCTTACCAATTGGGAGCACGGGAGAAGTGCTTTGGTAGTTTGGTTTGGTGGGAAATAGACAAGCGGGGATGGTGGGTAACGGCGGCGGGCGGTGGGCCCGGTGGAAAACGGCCGGTGGACTAACGATCGGCCGGCGATCGGCGACCGCGTGGGGTTTGGATTGGGATTTTGGTTTAGTTTTGGGGTTTTGGAGCTTCTATTCACGTTTGATTTGGGGATGAGGCTGACCAAACTTATTTATTATTTGACCCTTTTTTTAAAAACAATTTAGGCAAAAAAAAATATTAAACGCAGCGGGCATCTCTCAGGCGAAGCGGGGTTCTTCTAAGGCGGAGCTGCGGCGGATTTGAGGCGGCGCTTAGGCGCAAACTATTCCTAGCTCCGTTTCGACCAATTTTAGGGCAGGCTAACGCCTTCCCGCGCCTTAGTGTAGATCCACCCCTGGTTAGGAATATAATTCTTCCATCTCTCAGTTATCTCGAGGTTAGAGCTGGTATAGAGTAAGGAAGAATGTATTTATATACATTTTTTAGATAGTTTAATTCTTGTAGAATTAGAATTGGAGAAGGAATACACGAAGCCTAATCGTGTATAAATAAATGTGTTTCGGAGGAGGATAATTGTGATTCTAGAGAAATCTTCGAGCCCGCAAGTTTAAGGGAGTTGGAGTCGTCACAACTCACATATCTTCTGTCTGTGTTTGTGCCTTGCAAACATGACGGAGTTGTGTTGATTAGGGGTTACCCGATCAAGCATATTTACCATTAATTAATGCTTGCGAAGTTGAAGTTCTGCAGTGTGGTGATCTGCATCGTTGCAGCAGGCGTGAGGGGCGTAGCTGGAGGCGAGACTAGCGTAAAGAGCGCAGTTTCACTTGTACCATGCACAAGGCGAGTGCACATCCATAGAGATAGAATAGATATTTTCTTTGGTAGAAGTGCGAGGGAACTTTTGTATCATCGCATGTATTCTAGTAGATGCTTCTTGATTTGGGAAAGGCCCCACAGATGAGGTCGTAAACCGAACTATGTATGTAATTAATTATGCGTGTTCTTTATTTTTCAGCATTATAATCATGAACTTATAGTCTAGGATTAAAACCCCACAGTCTAGTGTTTCGACGTGTCGATTTGGTGACAAGTTTGGTGGCGAGAGAAATAGGAGAGGAGCCTATAATGTAGTTTTTCATTGAAAATGTATTGTACCTCTCTCATTCTTTAGAAGCATGCATCATCTATGCTTCAAGATTGTAAAGGCTCATTTTTTGAACCATATTTTGATGGTAATGTTTGCATGAAACTAAAATATTGCTCTTTTACGAGGATTAAGGACCCTCTAAATTAAATTCCGTCCATGGATGGTTTAAAACAACAAATTTGAAGTTCAGATTCACACGTTAATTGGCTTGTATCAAACGAATTTTCTGGAACATATATACGATGCTCTACTCAATTGTCTGCCTTTCCTTTTCCAAAACCACAAATTAAGGTGACGGAGGCACTGCAAGTGTATCAACCACCAAACAACGCGGGACGATCGGAGACGCAATTCCTTGAGATGACAAAACCGTTGGCGTTGTTTGAAATTTGGGTCAATGCACAATAAAACAGGCTTCTGCATGATCGATCATTTAATAGCTTTTCAGGGACAATCCAAATCCAAACGAACAATGAGCAAAACTTAAGGTGCGCGAGCAACCACGAGGCGTAGAAAATCCACATGGAATGTCTTGAGAAACTGGATATAACTGGACCATATCATGTGTTCATATACGCAGAAACGTAACTGATACATGTCACTTTTCCCATCCCCTGTTTTCTCTCTGGTATGGGGTTGAAAACGTCTATGAACCGCGCTATCCTATCCAAGTATGGATGGTTGACACGTATAAACCGGACCATGGTAGTTATCACTGAGTCCAAATTTATTGCTGCTGACTGCAAATCTAAACCAACCCCAACAAGACTTTTTACATGATCATCAAGATCAAATGCAATTATATTCATATGGATATCACGCACATGCATGTTTGACGCAAACCAGAAACCAGAGATATCGTGGGAATAATATTCAACTATGCAATTTGTTAAAAGTTGATACACATTGATTGTTGTTTTTGATTAATCGGTCCACTAATAATTCAACTTTTAAAAAAGTCCCACACAAAAACTAGCCAAATATAATATTAATGCAAATTCTCGATTGAGACCAAAGATTATATGATACTGCTATTGATTGAATTTGTCGTTGGTGAGCTTTAAACCCGCCGATTTCCTTGATTGAATTTGTCGTTGGTGAAATTGACCAAGGAAATGATCAAGAAAATTGACCGAAAGATCAAGCAAATTGAACGAAAGATCAAATTAACTGAAAAATCAAGGCAAAACAATAATACTCAAGGACATTGATTGAAAGATCAAACAATCTGACTAAAAGATCAAGCAGAAACAGTAAATGTTCATTCCCCTACTCTTGGTCTCTACAAGGACAGGTCTCACCCAAGACTTTCTCTAATATTAATAATAGAAAACATTCTCTCTTCTCTCAACTAGTGGCATAAAAAGAAGGGCGGAAACGAACATTCATAAATAAAATCAAGAGCATTTTGGTTAACTTCAAATTTTGAAATTCTAAAATTACTGAATATATATAATATTCAGAGTAGCTAGAGTGATATAATCAACGAAGTTACTTAACGAATATTCAACTTGAAAGACGTGGAAGTTTAATAGGTTTCCACCTTTTTAAATGTTTATTTTTTTGTATTTATATATAGTAAATATAATTTACATGTCAAGACAATCTATTACTATTAGTATTATATTCATACCATTCACTTCTAGCTTTCGCTAAAACTGTTTACTTAGAATATCATTATTCTTATTCTAAAATTCCGAGACAAAGGGCGCAATATCTAAATTAATTTAGTACATTCTATAGCTTAAAAGGTAAGTATAATCGTAGACTCATAATTTTACAATCTTAAAAAAATAATCCTTCAAGATACAACTTATTAAAGTCTGTTCACTTGAACTTGAACTGAAATGAATTGATTTCGTCAAAAGAAGATGCATTAATCAATTCGATTAATACGTGTCGAAATATACTTTTATTAATCATACTAGATTGATGATTAATTAATTCTTAATAGCAATATTCCATGCTTCCTGCAGATTCTAAAAAGGGGCTGGATTATTTGAGTTCATCTGTAAAACAACCTTTTATGTTTCTCAAGCGTGTAATTAATGAACCAGACCTCCTGATCAAAATGTTGATGAGTTTCTTAATTAGAATTCTTAGAAATATATAGTTTAAATTTTTTAAATTTTATATTTCCGAGAAGAAAAAAAAAATGCATGATTGTAGACCGGTTTTGGACAATAGTTGTGATGAAACCTCACAGCCACGACAGAGATTTGTTTAGATTGTCTCATTAAATTTCGTTGGATTTTTCTAACTGTTACCAGTAAATTTTTGTTTTTTTTCTTATGAAGTAAAAAGGAGATGAAAGAAAGGGACAGGAGAGAGCTATCGATGAATGATGATATTTTGGCAGAGCAGGCGGTAGAAGACGCTTTTTTTTTCTTACTTATTTTTAAATTTATTATTTAAATTTAAGGATGTGTAAGAATCCAATGATCCAATTTTACCATCAATTTTTTATAAAACGCATTTACACTGGTGAGGCCAACACCGGCGGCTGACCAGACCCATCAACTACTTTTTCTATTTTTGTGAAGGTGTTTCTATGTCACGGGCTATATTTTACAAAAACACATTCTAGATATGTAAATATATATGTTTAGGGCACTATTTTAAAGCATGTTTGCATTATTTTCATTTATTTAAGGGCATATATAAATAAAATACATGGTGTGGTTTAACCATTTTATTTTATAACTGGACATTTCTATAAAGAAAGTAGAAACCAGTTGTTTTAAAAAAAAATCACATCACATCAAAATATCGGTTGAGACAAACAGGTATTGGAGTCATTGTATTTTTTTTTTTTTTGAACAGATATATTCTCATTACAATCCTAATCTATTACAACAACCTAAACTAGGGCCTCACACAAAGGTGGGGTGACACTCCCAAATGATACACCAGCTGATGCAGCTCTCGTCGCTCACACAAAAACACGCAAAATCGCTCACTCAAGCACGCCTTTTGCAGTGGAGGGAATGGAGACTTGGGAAAAATCCCATGGGGATTCGAACCCGGGACCTCTCCTAGCCAAGGCAAGGTCTTTGGCCAACTGCGTTAGCTAGGCAGTTGGTTGGAGTCATGTCTGAATAATTCTTACCATTTAATTTTGTAATATGTAACACGAAGGATTTTATAGTTATCTCACATGGGTTCAACTACATGTAAGACTTTGAAATTTAGGTGGACTTCACTGAACTTGCTAATGGAGATGACTCTACATGCTCTTCTTTAAACACACTACTAGGAACCCACCGTTAAGTACCAGTTTTTTACCTCTCTAGCAGGGGTTTAAAGGCCAAATTATTAACTGTGCGTATGTATAATCGTGCTAGTATTGGTATTTTTTAGCAGTGGTTTCATTATTAGTGCTATTTTAATTCCGACAAGCAGCGGTTTTAAAACCGCTACCTGAAAACGTTACTAGATTTTTTGTGCACCGGTAACATATAGCACCTCCTGCTATTGGAAAACTCTGAGTTGAATGAGTTATATCTGAGGGGAACACTTTATTCAGTACGGTAGGATTTCCAAATCCAATTTAACTTTCAGTTGAATTTAGATGGACTCTAACTCTGCATCTTGCTTTGTATCATTTTTTTCAGGAAAAAATGCAAGTTGGGTTTCCGAATTCCGTCTAGCTGGATGAACTTTATTTTTCATGTCACCGCGTGTAACAAAGTAAATAACAATATACGTGTGTATTTTTGGAAGAAACGAATACGAGGGTTTCGTATTCCTTTTCTTATCTGAATTAGGTCTAGGACAAGATTATTATGGTAATATAGTTATATTTATATATAGAGACCTGCGGGCTTGTTTTTATTCCTCATCATCATCCATCAGTAATAAGTATGTTGGGTTATATGTGTGTACGCGGGGTGACCTCATTCCCCGTTTGCAACAGGTGTATTTGCAATGCAAAGAAAATGGGGAGAACTTTGAAATTGTGGTGCTTTACCTTCCTTTGCTATCCAACATTGACCCGTGCATATTCCAGGAGATGATTGAGATTGAGTTAGAGAAGCAAAAGATCCGTGGGTGGTGCTGTTTGTCATTCAACAACTCTATCAGTATGCGGTTTTGGGCTCTCACTTGTGACTACAAACTAGGTTACGAGTCTGATGCAAAGGTCGAGGATAAGCTGATTATAGTGGGACCAGGTGGTAAGATCTTGGACATGTATGAAGGCCATTTAATTCTAGACACAGGGGGCTGGTGTATTCCACATCCCTTCACTAGAGAGGCGGTTGTCACGAATAAGGTGGGGGAAATGAGGAAGCTGAGATTGGAGTCGCTACTAGTAGGCTAACTTTTCCGAGGTTATAATACGAGTGAAACCGTTAATGCGAAAACACTCTTAAGCATGAAGAAGAAGATTATTATTCTCATGGGCAAGCCACATAAATGTGGCTCTAATGGTATTAAATGGTTGGTATCCCAGCATGGAAAGATGAAGGAAAGGGTTTTTGAAGTGGTGTTTATTGAGGTTCCCCCTCTTCGACCTCAGTCCTGAGTCTTTGACATGCTATGATCTCCATTGTCATGCTATGAGAATTAGGCATGTCTTTAGGGAATGTAATTTGGTAGCTGATTTTCTAGCAAAAATGAGTTCCAAGTCTTCCCTTTCTACTGACATGACTGTTTTTGAAACAACCCCAAAACTCAGAGGTCTCATTAATCTGGTTAGAATTGGAATTCCAAGTGGCAGAGTCATCTGACCAATTTTTGTCCAGATGCTCCCCTATTCTGTTTTTTATATTATATATAGGGAGTCATTGATACTGCTCCATTTATTCTATTTTTTATATTATATATAGGGAGTCATTGATACTGCTCCATTTATTATATGCAGGGAGGGGAAGACCCTTTGGAAATATATTCCAAAGGTGGTATGCAGAAGGTCCATCCAGAGTCAATCATCTTCCCCCTGTGATCACCTCACTTTTCTTTTGTACAAGTCCTTGAAAATGAAGAACCAACTGAACAGCACCACAAGCTCTCATGGTGTGGCCTTTAAGTCATTCTAATTCCTTTGGTGCTCTATCAATCTGGAGATATCATGGCTAGGTTCACTTGTTATTTTTTATGGACTTAACCTCCTGGATTGTTTTTGGTTGCTTAGAATGATCTTCCTTTAAATCCTCTCAGTTGATGAGGGAGAACTGGCTTTAGAATGCTTCATTCAGGGATGAAGATACACCAGGGGTAGGTGTGTCAGGGGAATGAACTATATCCTTAGAACTTCTCCCTCTATCAACTTCAAGGATTATAAGGAAGTCCCTAGTTTTTATTAACAATTGCTCTAGGTTTCTCTGTAACTATGAGCTCTCTTGTATTACTTTGTTTTCAATTTGAAAAGGTTTGAGGAGCCTAATAAATCTCCTCCCACCATTGGTGGTTTAATTTAAAATAAAATATTGAGGTTCCCCCTCTTCGACCTCAACAATGAGGAGTTGAAAAAGCGGTTACCACCGTGGAGATGTTTGCTGATATGCCATGGTACGTCCTCTTCCCTCTTGATGGAACTCACACACCGCTAGCGGAAAAGTTGGAGGAATTAGTCGGTTTAATGAAGGGGTCCGCGGTCGAATCATTGGTTGGGTTTGGAAAAGATGGCCGCATTTGTTCAATGAAACTATTGTCGGACTATTATGGATCTGAACAGTTCTGTTTGGATGATACTCCACTTCGACTAGAGCATGATATCTATCGACTATTCCAATTCCACAAGTATGCTGACTTAGAGTAACATTTCATTCCATAATGTTATTAAGGATATGAATCATTTATCTTTGACTGAAAATGTTATGTTTCTTGATGAGCCCTATTTGTACCCTAGTTTTAGCACATTTTAAGACTTGTTTTTGAGCAACTTTTGGTATTAAATAGCTCATTGTACATTAGATTCGTAATTGCAAGATTCTATGATAATGTACATGTTTTGGAGTATTTGGATTGATATTCTTGAAGACCTTCTATGACTATGCTATAGAGTTGATGATTTGATGCTTGCAACTTGAAGAATTGGTCATAGAAGTGGCGAGAAGACAACCTTGTTGAAGGTGGTAGAAGCTGCCCAGAAAAGTGTCGCTCATTCCCAGAAAGTGTCGTTGGAGCTTGAAGAAAGTGTCACTGGAGCTTGAAGGAAGTGTCACTGGAGATGAAGAAAGTGTCGCTGCTGCCCAGAAGCGTCACTAGATGCCCATAAGCGTCACCAGCTGCCCAGAAGTGTCGCTGTGAAGAACAGCGACCAAAGAAAGCGTCGCTAAAGTTGCGTTGCTAAATACCCCCTTATCTCTCCCTTTTTTGGACGAGTTCCCTCACAATCCAAACCCAAATTTCTCATTTTTTCCCCTTTCTTCCCCTTTTCTTCCCTTGAATTTCATGAACAAATATGTATTGATTAGAATGATTGTTGTAGCTTAATCTTCCTTGGGAGCAATTGATTAAACTTCTATTCTTGAGATTTTCATGAACTTTCATATGCTTCTATTTATGGTTTGATTATCATTTGAATATCTTGTCTTGAATTGTATATGAATGTTGTTAATCTTGCTACATTTGCCATGGGCTTTGTGTTATGAATCAATTGCACGCCTCATAGTTTAGGTAATGGTAGTTTAAACCCTAGTTCTAGTTTAATTTAGAGATTAGGTTAATTAGAAGTGATTGGGTGGTGACAACCCCTTTTGCTTGCTAGCCGTATAGTAATTTAGCCTAGTTGGAAAAGTAATTGGTAATTATAGAGGTTGTGTGATTGTTGTTATGAAACATGGTAAAGTATAGTCATGGGAATTGAATTGCTTATGAATTTGAATTGTTGCATGTCTTCGTAGGAATCTAATGTGATCATTGATCCTTCGTTTATGTAATTGTAGAGTTGAGATATTCATTTCCAATGTGTGATTATATGCATCGAATTGCTAGATTCGTGGGTAAATGCTATTGTTTACCCCAATATCATAAAGTAGCAAATATGAATTAAGATTTGTATTGATGCTACCAAAATCCGTCCGATCCCCGAAACTCAACGCTATCCGGACTTCCTTGCTGGTAGGCCTGCAAAGGTCCTGCAAAACAATCCCCGGGAGATGTCCCGGGGAAAAAGCTCCGGCGTGATGATGAGATGGGGGTAGCGATGAGGGGAAAACGTACGGAAATGCTCTCAATATAAAGTAGAGAGATATAAGTCACATACCTTGCTCACTGTTTGAGACTAGTATTTATAGCTGGGGTTGCCTGCTTTGATTAAGACTCAGGACCACTTCTCCTTGTCACTATCCATCCTTTTTCTTGTCCGGATGCGCCTCCCGCGGGAAAGGTGTTACTTCCCCGGTCCTGGGCCCAGTAGAGTGTTGGGCCGGTATCATCACTAGCCCCCAGACCAGTCATCCGGGTTTCTGCAGCGCGGGGGACTGGTTTCATGCGCTCCTCTTCTTCTGTCATCATTTCTTTTGGTAGGACCCATCTGCGCGAAAATTAATTTCTGACGCCGCCGTTCTCTAGTCTGCCTTGATCAGTACCTTGTTTATCGTGTCATAATTGCTTTTCCTTCTTTTGAGGTGGCGTTTCCTATTCATCCACCTATATAAGGGTCCATACCCCCTTCATTAAGCTTCTCTTTCTCCAAAATCCTCTAGACGCTCTGCTCTTTTAATCAAGTAAGCACTAAATCTCTCCCTCTCATTTTCTTCCCATCATGAATTCCCCGTTTCCCTCCAACTCTTCCTTGGACACCGAGGGAGTTCAAAATCAGTTTGAGGTCCAATTCCGGGCCGCTGATGACATGATTTCCTTCCCTTCTTCCCCGGACACCTCTTCCGAGGTTTTCAGTACGCCCCGGGAGCCAGACGTCCCGGGAGCATTGGCCTCGGATGGGGCAGGTTAACGCCCAGCCGAGCATCCTCATCATCCCCGCGAGGATCAGGATGAGGAGGTGCTTGGCGAGGATCAGGATGAGGAGTGCGCCCGGTGGGTATCAAATTTTATGATGTCCCCGGGGATTCTCCTTCTCTAGATAGGGATGTCTTAGATTTAGCCAAGCGTTCCTTTATTCCCCTTCCTTTAAATGCCTCCCTTTCTAAACTTCCTCCGGGAATCTCCGAGCGAGAGGTTACGTGCATCCCGCAGATCCATTTTCAATACAGGCTTAGCCTTCCCTTCCCTCCTCTCTTTCTTGAGATCCTTCAATTTTACAAGGTAGCCCCGGCCCAACTACACCCTAACGGGATTGTTCTAATCCTGGCCTTCTTGCTTAACTGCGCCAGGTGCCACATTCCCCCTTCTCTCTTACTCTTCCGCTCCTTTTATGCCTTGCGGAAGGCGCATGCATCTTTCCCGGATGTTTTTTCTTTTACCATTCGCTCCGGGATAAAGGGTTTCATCCTTTCCAAACCTAAATCCGCCAAAGGATACCTTTCAAAAGGTTTCTTTCTATGTGATGCCCGGGTGTACCCTATGCCTACCTGGAACGACTCTCTCGTTCCTGAGGACAAGAAACCCCTTGCCAATCTCCCCGGAATCATTACCAGTGATCACAGCCTCCTCCGTCTTTCCCCCTTAAGTATGGACGATTTTTTTAAGACCGGGAACGCGGGCTACTATTGGCCTCGCGGGATCTATCCTGCTGAGCTCTTCACTCTCCCGTGCATAGCTGCGGTGTGGCCAGATAGAGGTGCCTACTAAGACTTTTATTTTATTTTTGATCTCTGTTCCCCTTCTATATATATATATATATATATTTTTATATTCTTTGCTTGGTTTCAGTCCAACCTCCATTGTACGCGGACGCTATGACTTTTGTGGAGAGGTCTTCCGCCGGAGGCGATCAAGCCGGGCCTGCTCAACAAGTGGCTCCCCACCCTGAGCCATCCTCTACTGAGAACCCGGCCATCATCCCGCAAGGGGCCCGCTCGCAGCAGCGATCTCGCCCACCGTCTTCCTCTGGGTTATCTTCAGCGTTCCGCGCTGCTCCCGTCCCATCACCTACTCCCGGGCGCCGGTCCTTTGTCCAGCATCCGGTTTATAGTGGCGGGGCCAGTTCACGGTTTAAACGGCCACCCGCTAATGAGTTTTCCGGGTCTCCCCCATCCTCTCGTCAGAAGACCAACGATGTTCCTCTTCCTCCTCCTGTTCGCAACACTCCCCCGCGGGCTGCTACTTCCGAGGTTTTCCCGGAAGAGAAAGAAGAGGTAACTGCCTTCCTAAGGCTTCGTCTCTTATCTAAGTTTTAATCATAATTTTTTCTAAGTTTTATGTACTGTTTTGCAGAGTAATGCCTTCGCTGATTCCCTCCTTGCGGACCCTCAGTTTACCGAGGCACTGAACCGGGGCTATTCCAAGTATAGCGCCGGGTTATTCACCAAAATGGAGAAGGATCTCCGCGACACCCGGGAAAAGCTAGCCGGACGGGATGACCTGGAGGCTCGGATGGAGGCATCTCAAAAGAAGCTAGCTGAGAGGGAGAAGAAGCTGGAGGATAAGGAAAAAAAACTAGCCGAGGTAGAGAAGAAGTATTCCTCCCTCAAGAAGAAGAAGAAAGACGCCCAACTTGAAGCCCTGGATGATGTGACCCGGAAGGTCCTCCGCTCCGCCGAGTTTTACAAGAGGCTAGAGGGCATTGCTGCTGCGGCAAGTGCAGATGCTTGCCACGAGATGTACCGCAGTCTGCAGGGTTGGCTTCTGGGGCCCGCTCACCTTGAAGCCCAGGCCTCCTACTACCGCTCCAAGGCCAGCGACTTGCTGAACTACCGCTGGAGGTCCCTCCAAGAGTCGGACCTGAAGGGCCTGGTGCCCCAGCTATGGGATTCTCTGAAAATATCCTCCCGGGTCCCTTCTGCTTCGGATATCAAGAAGGCCAAGGTGCCAGAGGTTGACGAGGCTTCTTTTCCTAATCCCGGCCCGGAAAGCTTCAACGCTTATGGGGTAGTCCCGGAGACACCCCATTGGGCAGAGAATTACCTCGAGTACTGCGCGGTGCCTGACAACTTTGGGTACCGTGCTGTCCATGATCAAGGGGGGGACTACCGGGTTGGTCTCGGTGCGGGTCATGACGATCTGCTTTACCAGTCCCGAAAGGCTACGCGGAAGGTAGAGTTTCCCGGGCGGTCCGCTGACAAGCCCGTGGTAGACGCCCCTGCTTATGCCGGCCCTGAGTGGACTACCGAGGACCTTGTGGAGCTGGAGAGGAGGTTTGAAAGAGCTCACACTGTTCCGGGGGAAAGGAACCCTGGTGAAGACAATGTACAACCCTAGACTCTAGTCTACTTTTTTCCTTGTAATCTTTTTTTTTTCCTTTTTTAAGTATTTTGTAACTTTCCTTCCCGGGGAGGTGTATGTAGAACTTTGGCCTTAGTGCCCATTTTGATTGATAAAGAGTTCTACTTTTGACAAGATTATTATCTTTTGTAGTCTGAGCGCCATTTAAAGGAGGTTCTCCCGCAAGGGCCCATCCCTTATGTTTTTCCTCATTCGAGTAGCTCTTCCGGCACCTACTTCTCTCTCCCCCGCGCTGGGTGCCTCCAGTGCTCTTTCCTTCAGAGGAAACTAACCCATTGGAGGTTTGGAGGCAACCAGGCTAACCGGGCATTGGCTGGGGCGGGGCTGGATTGCTTCCTTCAGGAGTTTGGAACGATCCGGATGCTGGTATCATTTCTCAAGGCCGTTGAGGCCAAGTTTAGGTCGTTAAACCAGTGCTTCGACCTTGCTTCCGATCACATGCGGGAAGCCCTGAATTCCCACCAGACTATTGCCGAGTTGCAGACCCTTCATGACGACACTCAACATCGCACCGCCAAGGAGCTGGGCATGGTGTGGGGTGAACTCGAGCGGGCCCAGGAAAAGCTTAAAAAGCTAGAGACCCGCATTGCATAGAATAGACTAATTGGCGACTTAGAGAAGGAGAACCGGTCCCTTACTCACAGGAATAGGGTCCTCCAAGATGCTCTACTAGTCGTCCGGTTATCATACCATCTTCTGGGCCTCAAAGCTGGCTTAGTTGGGGTGTCTCCTCTTACTGACATTCCAGCTGGGGTTCGCAGGACAATCGAGCGCATGGAGACTAACCCGAGGAAGTTTGGTGAGGGAGCTCCTAGTCATGGGGCCTATCTAGACACCGTGGAGTGGCATAAAAAGATAGATGCGGGAGACGTTGAGCCTTATCCCTCTAGCCTTCGCCGAGTCCCTGCCCGGGTGGAGGTAGATGTGGCGTATGAGAGGTACGAGGATATGTCCGTGTCTATCGACCTGGAAGAAGTAGCACGCCGGATAAGGCGCGTCCGGGAGATTGCCGATTCTGGAGTCACCACCAAGGGGGTGAAGACCGCTGAGGGTACCCGCATTAGTCGGGAAGAGAAGGGTAAAGGCGCAGCGGACTTGTTCCCTAAACACAAGTTCGTCACTTCTGCCGGGGTGAGAAGGATGAGCCTGGCGGAACCACTTCTAGAGGGGTCCGTAGTTGTTCCCATCCCGGAACTTAACGAAGAGGATGCTGAGCAATTGGAAGAGGAACTTGCGTGGAATCAAGCTCCAGACGCCCGCTTTGCTGAAGACATCCTATCTTCTCAATTCTTCGGAGGAGGTTTCCGCCCGAGTAACCTTGAGGGTGTTTGCGGGTCGGGCCCCAAGTGGGCATAGGGTAGCCTAGATAGGAAAACCTGTGTGTAGAGTGCTTATGTAATTGTTCCCTTGTAATAATAGCATACTCATGTGATTTGAAATTTAACGACAACTGAATAAATATCTAGAGATTTTCCAGAAATCTTCTTTTCATTAACTCTTCCCTGCAAGTATTACATTATCTGGTCCCCGGGCTTCATTCAAGCTCCGGGTCCGCTCTAGCGAGGCGCCCGAATGAGAGCTACCCATGGGTCCCTTTTACAGTCCTTCCTCTCTAAACCCGAGACGAGGCCAAACGTCCGGGTTATCTCTCCGGGCATATTCATGCTTCCAGGCTAGGGCATATCCATGCCTGGCATATTCATGCCTTAGTAGCTAAGGTTCTGCACGGGGTACTCTACTTCCCGTAGAACCTTCTTAGGTTAGCTACATTCCATCTTCTGGGGACCTCATTCCCCTGCTCGTCTTTCAGCACGTAACTTCCCCCTGGGTATGCCTCCTTCACCCTGTATGGCCCTTCCCAGTTGGGTGCCAGTTTCCCTTCCGGGGCTTGGTGGCTCTTGTCATTTCTTCTCATCACCCAGTCTCCCGGGATAAAAACTTCCTTCCGCACCCTTCTGTCATGATACCTTTTTACCCGCTCTTTCACCTTTGCTTCCTGGAGCGCGGCGTTCTCTCGCTTTTCTTCCAAAAGATCCAAGTCAAGGCGCCGTCCGTCGCCCTCTTCCTCCGGGCGCTGAAATTCGGTCCGAGGGCTTGGGACCCCGATCTCCGCGGGTATCACTGCCTCAGACCCATATACCAAGGAGTATGGAGACTCCCCCGTAGCTGAACTTTCTGTGGTTCGTGGGCTGATAGACCCTAGATATACTCTTACTTTGTAACATTTGAGAGCTGTTTTAGATAGTATTTTGTAGATTTATATTAGACTTTTAGACCGAATCATTCATAGTGGTTTGAAATTGAAGACGTGCATTTTGATCTTGAATTGCACTTGCGATGGAGTTGAATGATTTGAAGACCTTCTATGACTGTCCTGACCGCGATTGATACATTGAAGAACCGGTCGTAGAAGTGGCGTGAAGGCACACTCTCGCAGGCCGCGAACCCTAGGTCGCGAACCGCGAGGGTGTGTGTTGCTGTTTTGAAGATGCCGAGTTTCGCGAGCCGCGAGGACCAGACGCGAACCGCGAGAGCCAGACGCGCGCGGGGCGCGAGACTCCGGTCGCGAACCGCGCGAACCAGCACGAGGACCGCCGAGGCACAGACGCGCGGGGCGCGAACCTTCGGCCGCGACTCGCGAGGACCAGACGTGCGCGAGGCGCGAACCTTCAGCCGCGACTCGCGAAGACCATGCCGAGACACGGGCGCGCGCGGGCGCGAGACACGGGCGCGCGCGGGCGCGAGACACGGGCGCGCGCGGGCGCGAGACACGGGCGCGCGCGGGCGCGAGACACGGGCGCGAGACACGGGCGCGCGTACCACGCCGAGACCGAGACACGGGCGCGCGGGGCGCGAATCCTCGGCCGCGAGCCCGGCTCGCGGTCCGCGAAGGATTTCGCGCGACCCGCGAAGGCCCTGCAAGTGGCATTTTATTTTGTTTTATTTTTGTTAATTTTTAAAGTATAAAAACAACTTATCCTCATTGTTTGAGGGATCGAATTTTTACAGAGCTTAACTCTTTTCTTTCATATTTCTCTTTGATTTTGAGCTTTGAATTCATTATGGTTTGTTGTATTGATTATGGTTTCGATTACATAACTATGGTAGTAGGCTAAACCTCTTCTTGGATATATGTGATTGGACTTCTTGTTATGGATTGAGAACATGATTCATGAAGCTTAGGAATGGTGATTTGCTATTGAATGATCATAATCTATATGTGTATTTGATGCTTGAAATGATTAGGAATGATTTCCTAGTGATAGATATGTGTTGGATATGTGTTAGATATTGCTTTTCCATGGTTAGAATGTTATCATTCTTCCTATGTATGAGTAGTAAATTAGGAATTGAATGCATGTTGTTATCAATTGTATTTGTTCTTAAGATCATTCATTAGCATTATACCTATGTCAAGTTTGTTATCAAAGTGCATGGGTAGGGTTAAGAAATATCTAATTTGAATTTATATTGATTCAATTGAACTAGTTGTTATCATCTAGTAAAATTGTCAATTGAAGTTGTGAAGATGCTTTCATTTGCATAGCTTTGGTTAAAGATAGTTCTCACTAATGTTCACCATTCTCAAGGCATCATGATATTGTTTGAGGAAAATCCTATAATAAGAAGTCACCAATCTCATATGTCCAAGTTTCTCATTCTCTTAGTTAAATCTCTAGTTAGAATAATCTTATGGTAAAGTAGTTGTAATCCTAAAAGTTCTAGTAGTTTCATTTAGTAGTGTCTTAAACAAAAACTCAACTCAAACCCCCCCTTTGTTTACATTGCTTTTATATATGTATATATATATATATATATATATATATGCTATGAGATATACATAGAAATAACCTTCTCCCTGTGGAACGAACCTTACTTGCCGTTGTACACTTAATAGTGTGGAAAGGTAGTAAGTAATCTATAAATTGTATATTTGAGAGGTACGGCGACGACCTCCCAAATTTTGGCGCCGCTGCCGGGGAAAAGGCGTATTTTTATGTGTATATTGTAGTTTTATTTCTAATCTATCTTTCTTTTTAGGTTCTATTTTGGTTTGGAACCCTATTGCTCTAGCTCTTGGTGCATGGTTCTTACACGATCCTCGAACCAAGACCCTTTGCAATACGATTCCGAGCTAGTAAGAAGTCTCCGCCAACTTAGGAGGCAAGTGCAAGAGTCACTAGCATCTAATCCTTTCTCCCTTGAAAGTGAATCACTACCTTTCAACATGGCGGACGATGAAGAGGATACCGGCCAAAGCCCTCCCCGAAACCAATTCTACAACCCTTTCCAAAACCCTAACCCTTCTCCTACCAACATTTCTATGAGAGAGTACATGTCACCCAACTATGAGCAACAACAATCGAGCATTGTTTACCCAAACTCTCAATACGAAATCAAGACGGGAGTGATAAATTTGCTTCCAACTTTCCATGGTAGAGAAGTGGATGATCCGAATGACTTCCTTGAGGCTTTTCATAGGGTGTGTAGTAGTTTGAAACCTTCCGAGATGAGTGTGGATGAGTTCAAGTTGAAAACCTTCACCTTCACCTTGAAGGACAAGGCCGCTAAATGGTTAAGCCGTTTACCTTCATCATCAATCACTACATGGCCACAATTGAAGAAAAAGTTCCTTGACAAGTACTTTCCTCCCTCTAAATCCTCGGTCTTGATACAAGCCATTAGCAACATCACTCAAGACGATGATGAGACCTTGTATGAGTATTGGGAAAGATTCCAAACTCTCCTTTCAAGTTGCCCATACCATAGCTTCACCGAACCTCAATTGGTGTGTTTCTATTACAATGGCTTGAATGATAGGGAAACCGAGTTGATAAATCGGTCTTGCTATGGCTCCATTGCAAACCTTGGCTCTTCCGATGCCATGATGCTATTTGAGCAACTAGCTGAAGGGTGCAAACCAAAGAGAGACCGGAGACTACGAGTGGGTAATTCCGGTGGGAACAATGATAGCTCTCGTCAAGATATCAAGGAGCTTACGGCATTGATGAAAGGTTTCATGATGGGAAATAGCTCCGGAGGGAACCAACCAAGGCAACAAGTGATGACGTGTGGGATTTGTGCTTCGAACCATCTCACCGAATCTTGTCCTCAAGCAAACGAGGATTATAACGAGGAAGTCAATGCCATGGGGGTCTATGGTGGAAACCAAGGTTTTAGAGGTGATCAAGGAGGAAACCAAGGTTTTAGGGGCTACCAAGGAGGACGAGGCTACCAAGGTGGTAGGGGTTTTCAAGGTGGACAAGGCCAAGGGGGTGATAGGGGTAATCAAAGGAAGTATGATCCTTTTGCTCAACACTACAACCCCGGAACTAGAGATCACCCCAACTTTCGGTGGAGAGATGAACCGACGGGACAACAAGGCCAACAAGGTGGCTACCAAGGGGGTTATCAAGGTCAAGGTGGTCAATCTTTTGATAGGCAAAGGGGGCAAAATGATCAAGGGTACCAAGGGGACCAAAGCCACCAAACTCAAGGGTACCAAGGTTACCAAAACCAAGGATACCAAGATTATGGCTATCAAGGATACCAAGATCATCAAAACCCTCAATATCACCCTCAACCACAACAATACCAAAGGAACCAAGGTCAAGGCCGTTTCAATAACCGTGCCCCTCAAAATGCCCATCCGAGGTTGGAAGATAAATCTCACAATCAAGGTGAAAGCTCGGACCAATTTCCACAAGATGCTCGACTCAAGAGCATTGAGGTGCAAATGAGTCAAATGGCCACTGTCTTGGGAAAGTTGGAAGCACAAAACTCCGGGAAACTACCCGCGCAAACGGAGTTAAATCCAAGACCTCATGCGAGTGCCATGACCTTGAGGAGTGGTAAACAAGCTCTTGAACCCGAGGTGGTTGTGAAAAAGGCCCCCAAGAGAGGCTTTGTGAAGAAGAGCTTAGCCAATGACGAGGTTGAGGCGACCTTGGCCGACGAAGAAGTTATTCTTGAGGAGCTAGCCAAAGAAAAAGGTGAGGCCGAGGTTGAGAATGAGAAAGAACCCATTGATGAGGAGCATGTAGAGACATCCCCCCTTATTGAACCAATGTCACCTCCATTCTCACCTCTTCACAAGAAAACTAGGGTAGACACTACCTTTGATGTGGAAGCACCATTTCCCGAAGCCTTGAAGCATACTCGCAAAAAAGAGATGGACAAAGAAGCTTTCGAAGTCCTTCGAAAGTGTGAGGTAAACATTCCTTTGCTCGATGCTATTGATCAAGTTCCTAGATATTCTAAGTTCTTGAAGGAATTATGTGTGAATCATCGTCAACAAAGATCTAAGCATGTTAAAAATGAAAAAATCAATGAACATGTGTCGGCTTTGTTTCAAGATAAAATGCCTACTAAATGTAGTGATCCGGGCATGTTTACAATTCCTTGCATCTTAGGGAACACTTACTTTCCTAGAGCCATGCTAGATCTAGGTGCATCCATAAATGTCATTCCATATACATTGTATGAATCATTGAATCTTGGCACTTTGCATAAAACCGGCGTGGTGATCCAACTTGCCGACCGCTCTAATGCATACCCTAAGGGTATTGTTGAAGATGTCTTGGTGAAAGTTGACAAGTTGGTGTTCCCGGCCGATTTTTACGTTCTTGACATGGAACATGATAAATTTGCTACCCCTATTTTGTTAGGGCGTCCATTTTTGAAAACGTCAAGAACTATCATAGATGTGCATAGTGGTAGGCTTACCATGGAATTTGATGAGGATAAAATAGAGTTCAACATTTATGGTGCAATGAAATACGATGATGAGGAAACTTCTTGCAATGCTATTGATGTGATTGAGCCTTATGTGCAAAAAGTTTATGAAAATGATATTGATGATCCCTTGTTAAATGCTTTAGCCAATAGTTTACACACAAGTAATGTTCATACATATGCTTTGAGTGCTAACTTGAAGGAAAGCATTTTTGAGCTAGATACCTTTGAGGAACTTTCTCTTGATGCACCAATTTTAGACCTTGAGGTATTGAAGGGCTCGGGCAACCGACCATCTTTCAATAAACCTCCGGTGGTGGAGTTGAAACCACTACCCGAGAATCTAAAATATGCATTCCTTGGTGGTGGTGAGAAATTGCCGGTGATCATCTCCAACAAGCTCACCAAGGAACAAGAGGAAAGGTTGATGAAAGTGCTCCAAGATCATAAGGAGGCCATTGGGTGGACCATTGCCGACATCAAAGGTATGAGTCCAAGTACTTGCATGCACCGTATACTATTGGAGGATGATGCTAAACCCGTCCGACAACCTCAAAGGCGTTTGAACCCTCCAATGATGGAGGTAGTAAAAGCCGAGGTGCTTAAATTGTTGGACGCGGGAATGATCTATCCAATCTCTGATAGTAAGTGGGTAAGCCCAACGCAAGTAGTGCCAAAGAAAACCGGAGTGACCGTAGTGGAGAATAGCCATGGCGAATTGATTCCCACTCGTGTCCAAAATGGATGGCGTGTTTGCATTGATTACCGAAGGTTAAATGCGGTAACAAGGAAAGACCATTTCCCTTTGCCATTTATTGATCAAATGCTTAACCGGCTTGCAGGCCACTCTTTCTATTGTTTTCTTGATGGCTATTCAGGGTACTTTCAGGTTGCCATTGCACCAGAGGATCAAGAAAAGACAACCTTCACATGTCCCTTTGGCACCTTTGCATATCGACGCATGCCTTTTGGCCTTTGCAATGCGCCAGCCACATTCCAAAGGTGTATGGTTAGCATTTTTTCAGAATATCTTGAGAAGTTTGTAGAGGTTTTCATGGATGACTTTACTGTTCATGGAAACTCTTTTGACAATTGCTTAATTCATTTGTCATTAGTCCTAAAAACTTGCATTGATAAAAACCTTGTGCTTAATTCTGAGAAATGTCATTTTATGGTAGAAAAGGGCATTGTGTTAGGGCATGAAGTGTCATCTAAGGGTATTGAAGTAGACAAAGCAAAAATTGATATCATCCAATCTCTTCCTTACCCTACTTGTGTGCGTGATGTGAGGTCTTTTCTTGGCCACGCGGGTTTCTACCGCCGTTTCATAAAAGACTTTTCAAAAATTTCTTCCCCTTTATGTAGATTGTTGCAAAAGGATGTGGAATTTGTGGTAGATGAAGGTTGTAAAAGGGCATTTGATTGTTTAAAGTCTATGCTAGTGTCGGCCCCTATTATACAACCTCCAAATTGGTCCCTTCCATTTGAGATCATGTGTGATGCAAGTGACTACGCCGTTGGTGCGGTGCTAGGTCAAAGGGTGGGGAAAATTCCCCATGCCATCTATTATGCATCCATGACTCTCAATGATGCTCAAAGGAACTACACCACAACTGAAAAGGAATTGCTAGCGGTAGTCTTTTCTTTAGAAAAGTTTAGGCCATATTTGCTTGGTACAAAGATCATTGTTTTCACTGACCATGCAGCTCTTCGTTACTTGATGACGAAGAAAGAAGCAAAGCCTAGGTTGCTCCGATGGATCTTACTCTTGAGCGAGTTCGACTTGGAGGTCAAGGACAAGAAAGGAGCTGAAAATCTAGTGGCCGACCATTTGAGCCGATTGGTGCCCAATGAGGAGTTTGGGGCCAAAGCATTGAAGGAGCATCTTCACGAAGAGTTCCCCGACGAGCAATTATTTGCTCTTGGTGTTTCTCTTCCATGGTATGCCAACCTTGTGAATTTCCTTGTCACAAGTAAGTGCCCTTCTCACTTCACAAAAGCACAAAAGGATAAGCTAAAGCATGATGCTAGGTTTTATGTATGGGATGATCCCTATGTATGGAAACATTGTGCCGACCAAGTGATTAGGAGATGCATTCCTAATAATGAAACAAACTCAATCCTTGCTTTTTGCCATTCGTATGCATGTGGTGGTCACTTTGGTGCTAGGCGAACCGCTAGGAAAGTGCTAGATTGTGGTTTCTATTGGCCTAGCTTAAATAAAGATGCATACACATTTTGCAAGTCTTGTGATAAATGCCAAAGAGTAGGAAACATCTCTTCTAGGAATGAAATGCCCCAACATTGTCCTCTATATTGTGAACTTTTTGATGTTTGGGGAATGGATTTTATGGGACCTTTCCCTACTTCCTTTGGTTTCAAATATATCTTGAGTGATTACAACTATATATTTGATGTATTAGGATGATTGTATTAGCTTAGTTTCTTCCTTGGGAGCAATTGATGTAAACTTCTTTGCTTGAAATCTTCATGAACATTCATATGCTTCTATTTATGGTTTGATTATCATTTGAATATCTTGTCTTGAATTGTATATGAATGTTGTTAATCTTGCTAAATTTGCCATGGGCTTTGTGTTTTGAATCAATTGCATGCCTCATAGTTTGGGTAATGGTAGTTTAAACCCTAGTTCTAGTTTAATTTAGAGATTAGGTTAATTAGAAGTGATTGGGTTGTGACAAACCCTTTTGCTTGTTAGTCATGGAGTAGTTTAGCCTAGTTGGTAGAGTAATTGGTAATTAGAGAGGTTGTGTGATTGTTGTTATGAAACATGGTAAATTATAGTCATGGGAATGAATTGTTTATGAGTACGATTGGTAACTTCTACTTGCCCATTGGCTTGAGATGTTAGCCTCTGCTCTATTTTGTATTTGACACACCATGACTTGAAAGGATCGTTTTCAAATTGCGCCCCGTTGTCTGTGACAATGATCTTTGGGATACCGAACCTACAAATGATGTTCTTCCAACAAAACTTGACACAAGTTAGCCCCCGTATGTTGGTGAGTGGTTCCGCCTCCACCCATTTGCTGAAGTAGTCGATTGCCACAATTACATACTTAGCTCCTCCCGGGGCAGTGGGAAATGGCCCTACCAGGTCAATTCCCCATCTGCTGAATGGCCAAGCTCCTGTGACCCCAATTAACTCCTCCCGGGGAACATGGATTAGTGGAGCAAAGGTTTGGCATGACAAGCATTCCTGGACATATTTTTCCACATCTTTGAACAGCATCGGCCAGTAATACCCCAGCCTTAAGATTTTCCTAGCCATTGTGCGGGCTCCCTGGTGGCTCCCATTAGATCCCTCGTGCACTTCCCGGATGAGGTGTTGACCTTCTGACATTTCCACGCACTTTAGCAGAGGCTGGAGGTATCCTCTCTTGTACAACTTCCCACCCTGGACCATATATTTTGGCGCTTTAACTCTCAGCTTCCGGGCCTGCGCCCTATCTTCTGGGGCCATTCCCTCTTCAAGGTATGCCCGTATGGGGGCGATCCAGGATTCTTCCTCGCTTACCATCATTACTTGGTCCTCCTCCTGGTACCTCCTTCTTCCTAGCACCTCCATGTACAACTTTTGATTAGGCTCGGGTTTTAATTCCGAAGAAGCCAACTTGCTCAAAGCGTCTGCTTTACTGTTCTCCTCCCGGGGCACTTGGACCAGATTGAAGGTTTCGAAACCGGCTACCAGAGGTTTTACCATCTCCAGGTACTTTTGCAGGCTCCTCTCCCGGGCTTCGTATTCTCCATTTACCTGCTGCACCATGATCTGTGAGTTGTTGTGTGCCGTGAGAGCCTTGATGTCCATTTCCTTGGCCAACCTCAATCCTGCGATCAAAGCCTCGTACTCAGCTTCATTGTTGGTTGTTTTGAAAGTGAACTGGACCGCATATGGGTATTCCTTCCCTTCCGGGCTGACCAACAAGACCCCCGCTCCACTGCCTCCGGAATGTGCCGATCCGTCCACGTACAACTTCCACACCGGGACTGTCTCCGTTTTAGTCGTTCCCTGCTTCTCGTGTATCCTTGCTTCTGATTCCACCAGGAAGTCTGCTAGGGCCTGCCCCTTGATAGCCCTTCTTGGCTCATATCGGATTTCGTACTCTCCCAACTCTATAGCCCATTTCATCATTCTCCCTGATGCCTCCGGCTTGAACATGACTTGTTTGAGCGGGTAATTGGTGAGAACCACTATGGAATGGCCGTGGAAATAAGGTTTAAGCCTCCTTGAAGCGTGCACCAATGCCAGAACCAGCTGCTCCAACTCAGTGTACCGAGTTTCTGCCCCCCGAAGTGCCCGACTATCAAAGTAGATTGGGTGCTGCCTTCCCTCTTCTTCTTTCATTAGCACGGCACTCACTGCTTTCCGAGACGCCGCTATGTACAGAAAAAGCTCCTTCCCCGGGTATGGCTTCTTTAAAGTTGGCAACTGTTGAAGGTGCTTTTTTAGGTTTTGGAACGCCTTCTCACACTCTCCGGACCACTCGAACGCCTTGGCCTTTCTGAGAATGCTGAAAAAGGGCAGCTGCCTGTCTGCCCCCTTTGATAAGAATCGGCTGAGAGCCGCGAGGGACCCTGTCAACCGTTGTACTTCTTTCACCGTCCTGGGGGAGGTCATCTTGGTTATGGCCTCTACCTTCTCCGGGTTGACACCAATGCCCCTGCTTGATACAATGAATCCCAATAACTTCCCCGCACCCACTCCAATGGTGCTTTCGGAGGGATTCAGCTTTAGATTGCTCCGCTCCAACTTTTTAAACATCTCTTCCAGGTCGTTCAAGAAAGCCCCGTAAGCCCTGCTTTTAACCACCATATCGTCGATATACACCTACATGTTCCTTCCCACTTGGTCCTTAAAGAGTTTGTCCACCATCCTCTGATAGGTAGCCCCCGCGTTCTTCAACCCAAAGGGCATTTTTTTTAGCAAAAAGTTCCAAAATCAGTGATGAAGGAGGTTTTTGCCTTGTCCGCCTCATCCATCTGCACCTGGTGGTAACCCTTGTGTGCATCGAAGAAAGCCAGCACTGAGTACCCCGCAATAGTCTCTGCTAGCCGATCCAAGTTTGGGAGAGGATAACTATCTTTGGGGTAGCACTTATTCAAATCTGTGAAATCGATGCACATGCGCCAGCTTCCATCATGCTTCTTTACTAAGACCGGGTTAGCTATCCACTCCGGGTAAATGATTTCCTCGACCACCCCGGCTCTCTCCAACTTCTGAACTTCATTCTTTATGAATTCTGCTCTCTCCGGGGCCACGGGTCTTTTCTTCTGCCTGATTGGCTTGGTTGCCGGGCTTATGTTCAACTTGTGTACCCCCAGCTCTAGCAACACTCCCACCATGTCCTCTGGGCTCCATGAGAACACTCATTGGTATCTGGCCAAGAGTTCCTTCAATGCGCCTTTGACTTCCTCCGGGAGATCCTTTCCCACCGTGACCATCCCTTTATCCGCCACTTGCATTTCCTCCAACTCCTGACGGGGAGCTTCTCCATGTATCGCCCCTACTGCCTTTTTTGCATCCAATACTGCCGTCATCATGCAACTTCTTGCGACCGCTTGACTTCCCCGCACGACCGCAACTTTTTGCGCAGTGGGAAACTTCATTGTCATCAGATATGGACAATTCGCTGCCCGGGCTTGGGTTAGCCATGGTCTCCCTATGATCACATTGTATGGTGAGGGTGCATCAATTACCGCAAAGTTGCATGTCACTGAGACCTGCTTGCTCCGATCCTTCTCATCCACCATACACACCGCGAGGGGAATAACACCGAGGGGAATTTCTGGTTTACCCGTAAACCCTGATAAGGGAGACGAGGGAGGTTTCAAGTTTTGTCTTCCAATTCCCAATTGATCGAAGCAAGAGGCGAACATGATTTCCACGCTACTCCCATCATCTACGAACACCCTCTTGACTAGGAATCCTTCAATCTCCGCTGTTACAATCATTGGGTCTGAGTGGGGTATCTGTGGAGGGGCTGCATCTGCCTCAGAAAAAGTAATAGTTTCGTCGGGGCGAAATCTCTTCCCCTCAGTCTCCCCCGGGGGGACATACCGCGTCCGGGCCCGGATAGCGGAAACTGACTGGCATGCTTCACCGATCTCCCCACTTATTACATTGATCATCCTATTAGGTGGAGCCGGCCCGGGCGGCCTCCACCTCCTCCACCGCTTGGACAGGTACAGCAGCTATGGAGCGCCTTCCCGGGGTCCTATTACCTTGGGTTCTCCCATTTCCTCTCCCGGGCGGCCTCCACCTCCTCCAGGGTTGCTCCCGGGCCTGGTCCCGGGTCGGATACTCCTTCTTGGCTTCCGCCGCTACACAATCTCTCAGCTGTCCTCGTTTTATCAATTTTTCTATTTCATTCCTCAGCCCCTACACCCTTTTGTCGAATGTCCGTAAGACTTGTGATAGGCGCACCATTTGTCCGCATTTTCCCTAGACGGGGTCCCCTGGATAGGCAACGGGTCCGGGAACAAATCCTTGTGAATAGCGTGTATCTCTGTCCGAGATTTGCTGAGAGGGGTGAAGCTGTCCGCCTTTGCCCGGTTCACCGGCGCGAGACCCGGATCCCTTCTACTTGGCTCTGTCGCCCTTCTCCTTTCCATCTTATCTGGGAGGAATCCCCCAGACTCCTCCTTTCTTTTTCGGGTGGCATCGTTAACCACACAGTACAGCTGCACCACCATCTGCAAGTTGTGGAAGGTCTCCGGGATATTTTCCATTAACTTCTGGAACAGCGCCATATCCCTCAATCCATTTATAAACCCACTAATCACCGCCTTCTCCTGCTGCTGCCTGTCGATGATCTTCATGCTCTCGTCCATGTACCTTCGGTAATACTCCATTGGCCCCTCTGTCGCCTTCTGCCGGGTGGCCAGAAGCTCAGTCAGCTGCTTCCCTTCCTTCTTCAATCCGGCGTACCTAAACAGCAGAGCCTTAGAGAAATCATAATAATCTCTAAGGCTTTCCCGGGGCAAAGAATCGAACCATAGGAGACAGTTTCCCCTCAGGTAACAGCCCACCAACTTGCATCTCAATTCATCCGGGAAGTCCCTTGACACCATTAAGTTCTGGTACGTCCTGACAAACTCTTCCAGGTCTGTCTCTCCATTGTATGTTGGGATTCCCTCCAGGACCCGGAAGCCCGGCGGCCATGGGTATGCAAGCACTCGAGGTACCCATGGGGAGGTAGGTTTAGCTCCGTTTCTTCCCACCAACTTGTCTAGTCGCGCCTCCAAAGAGTTGGGGTCCTGTTGCGCCACCTGATAACCCCGCATTCTATCGTCCTCCCTACAGTATGTCTCCGGGTAACCGTAGTTCATCCCCATTGACCCATATATGGGCATGGAATACTGGATCGGGTTCCCCTGGTTCCAGGGGCCTGATAACCCAATAATTCCGCAGGCATGACTGGAGGGTCATACCCGGTCTGCCCCATCCCCCAGCTAGAACGCGGGTAGTAGGGTGGAGCATGTGGAACTAAATTTGATTGTTGCCCTATAGCCGCTCCCCCTCGGACTCCGAGACTCGGGGGGAAAGAAGGTGGGACGGTTGAGAAATTCACACGCCCCTGTATTCTTGGCGGCTGAACAACTCCGTCCAGATCGATAACCTCTCTTTGATGTCCCTGTAGAGGGCCTGCCGGGTCCCCCCCGGGTTCCCTTCGTCTTAGGTTTTCCCGGGTAGAGAGTACCCACTGGCGGTACAATTCCTTGTTGGCTCTCATGAACTCCAACGCTGCCAATTCCTCCGCATTAGCTAAGGGTTGCCCCTCTTCGGGAAAACCGGCCCCCGGGTTTGAGGGTTGCTGGCCAGGTATTGCCCCTCCTCCCGGGTTTCAGGTCCCTGGGCCCGAAAACTGCCTTCCCCGGCGGACCTAGGTTCTTGCTCATCCTGGTACTTTCTTTCCGAGTCCGCTTCGTCGGAGGCAGTTTCCACGTGACCATCCTGTGGTACTTCTAGGTCATGCTGGTGTCTAGCATCCTCCTGCAACTGCCTCAAGGTTACATCGTCTCCCGGGGGTGGAAGAGGACCACCCCCTGAAGGTGCTGCATTTTTCTTCAGGCGCCCCCGCCCTCTCCTTGGCGATTCCATCGTGCGAAGGTGGAACTGTCCCACTGAGCGTGCCAATTGATGCTACCAAATTCCGTTCGATCCCCGAAACTCAACGGTATCCGGACTTCCTTGCTTGTAGGCCCGCAAAGGTCCTACAAAACAATCCCCGGGAGATGTCCCGGGAAAGAAGCTCCGGCGTGATGATGAGATGGGGGTAGCGATGAGGGGAAAACGTACGGAAATGCTCTCAATATAAAGTAGAGAGATATAAGTCGCATACCTTGCTCACTGTTTAAGACTAGTATTCATAGCTGGGGTTGCCTGCTTGTCACTATCCGTCCTTTTTCTTGTCTGGACGCCTCCCGCGGGAAAGGTGTTACTTCCCCGGTCCTGGGCCTTTTCCCGGCCCAGTAAAATGCTGGGCCGGTATCATCATGTATGTTATCATCATCTTAGTTCTTTATAGTTTTCAAATGTCTTATCCAATGCTCACGTTATCGGCGAGTATGGGTGAGTTTGTCGATTCTCCATTGTTAATTCCATTGTCAATGTATCTAGATGCTATCATCTAGGTGGAAAATAAGATGTTTTTCATCCACGACTTATGATCATAAATCATAGATATGAAGCGTTCACTCAATGATTAATTAATAGTTGAAGTTGAAGTCAATTGCCTCCCAAGGCCTTGTATTTGCATTGTAGTGTAGTTTATCTTAGTTGCTTTCTTTCGTAGTGTAACAAAACCAACTCCAAAAACCCCCTTGTTTACCTTGCTTTCTCTATAATATATATGTATGTGTTAACAATCTTTGCTAAAATACTAAACAAAACTCCTTCTCCTTGTGGTTCGATCCCTACTTCCCACTATCTACTCTATAGTAGTTAGAAGTCGTAGGTGAAATATAAATATGTTTTGATTGAGTGGGATTCCCATTTACGATGTGGGAAAATCGCTTGTCATTTCTATGTTGTATAAATTGCATTAGTGTGTATTTCGTTGAAGGTAACAGCCACTGCACCAAATTATCAAATCAAAAATTTAAACAAAAAGTAACAAAAGAACTAAAGACGAAACTAAAGAGGTATAAATTGGAGCATGGAACTAAAGACGAAACTACATATCGGAGCAAAACTAATTCAAGCAAACATAATTCAAGAAAACAGCATCGAGATACAGCATAGTTCACATTTTCAAATAAGCAAAAACACAAAAGCATCCACAAATTAGGTATTTTGGGAGTCGCTATTTGACAATTTTGTATAATTGAACAATTTCAAATAAGCAAAGCACAAGAATATTAGAGCATCCTTTTTTTTTTTTTTTTTGGTAGAAACCACCATGGGTGGAGGGATATATATAGGCTTCCCCATGCCATAGAAATGACTGATACAAGAAATAAAGTAAATACACAAAACTGCCTCAAGGATAGCAGCTCAAAGGAGATCCTAGAGATTTCCATATGTGTAGAGTTCATAGAAAGCTCTACATGAAGCTAAGCAAGCTTCCAAAAAGAATGATCATTCTATACAAACTATAAGTTATCAGATGGGAGGCTTTAGAGAAGTGATCTGCAGATCCACTTGCTTGTTAGAGAATCCGAAGCGCGAGGCAACTTAGACTCAATTCAGCCGATGGAAAAGACCAAATCTCAACAAGCACTCCCAATTGTGAAGGCAGGAAAGAAGCACCCTGGATAATCATTATGGTGCAGCTCAGAGGTTCCATTCAGGAGAAAGATGATCCAGTAACTGCATTGCATAATCTGTTTTGCGCCACATTTAGTGAACCTGCAAATAAAGAGCATTTTAATCAGTAGCATCCAATCTTGAAATCCTCAGGGATGGTGTACCCATTTGATCAAGTCTTATCATTCCTTGGATCCTATCTGGGAGAGAGTTAAAAGTAAAAGCTGTATCATGTTGAGATTCTAGACAAAGCTTAGCTATGGCATCAGCTGGCATATTAGCTTCTCTGTGAACATGCTGTAATGTGCTTGTGTGAATAAGCTGGTGGATTGAATCAGCTAAGTGAAACAATTTCCAGTGAGAAGTAAAAGGGTTAAGCACAAAAGATATAGCAGAAAGACAGTCTGATTCTATGATAGTAGGAACAGTAAAGGAGGCTGAGGAGATTAAAGCAAATTGTATAGCTTTCATCTCTGCCTGTAAGGGAGAATCAGCATCGATAAAAGCACTGTTGGCAGAGATGAAGCAGCCTCTATTATCTCTAATAATCAGACTAATACCAGCATGGTTAGAAGAACTGGACCAAGCAGCATCAACATTGATTTTTAAACCATAGAAAGGTTTTGACCATGCAATTTTGAAAATCCTTGGCTTGGGTGGCTTTCAACCAGCAATAGACGCGCCTCGGTTAAGACCTCATAAGCTGCGTCATTGCCCCAAGCGCAAAGATGAATATTAGAGCATCCTACAACTGCTAGTAGCACATAAAATCCTTTTTATTTTTTGGAAGGAGTAGCACATAATATCTTAAACATGGAACTTTAACATGGCCAAATAGGAAATCAGAAAAATCAACTCTAAAGAACAGAACCACCAAAGTACAACTAAGATCATGCAGCTTGTAATAAAACAAAAAAATCTATTGTCACGTTTAGAAATTAGAACAGTAAATGAGAAATACCAAGACAATCATGTTAACCTTGGCATTTTGAACCAGAAAAAGAACTGAATTGCTCCCAGCAGCCAATCAGTGTACAAATCAGCAGTCATGTAAAACAACAGTGTCTAAGGAACTATCGCTGTGGTCTTTTGACTGCTCATATTTATAGGCTACGGTGTATGCAGTGGGATTGCATTAAAGCTCGTACTAATTCTAATCTCCTGGGAGCAGTTTCAGATCTGAGCTGACTGCTCGACCGGGACTTCGGTTTGTGCCATGGCTGCACTGCTGGAAAACAAATCAATCTATCATCAACACTTCCTCAACTTTCAATATTGTAAAAATCTGTTATTACTTGATGCACATTCACAACCATGTTAACATGAGTTTGTTAGTAGTACCAGTAACAACTGAAAGATTGCATGTAGGAAGTGAAGGACAGACTATACAGAGGTAGGTATACATCTTATGCCAACTCAGTCGAATTTCTGAACATTAATAAGATAATCAAGCCAGGAATTGGCGTTTTGGGCAGGGCTTACTAGAGTCTCTGGAAGACGAATAAAGAGCCTCTAGAGCCCTTTCCGAGCCTGACTTTTTCATCTACGTACGTGATCTCTAGCTTGACTTCACTCTGACCGCCATACTGGAAATCAAGCCCTCCAACCTTCAGCTCAGGTGGTTCAAAAACAACTTGAATCCACTTCTCGTCTAGAGCAGTCAGTTTCCCTACATTAAAAAAAAAAAAAAACAGGATTAACAAACACAGGCTTATAAAAGGTGCTGAAGAAACAGCTTGATGGTCCGATTCAGTCATATCATATTGTCGGCTTTTGAATATAATGGCTAACAGAATTAAGAACTCACAAAACAAAAACCGGGACAAACTAGCTCCTAGTGCCAGTAATTAAAATGTTACTCTTGGTACTTCAGTACTGGCTCAAACATATCCACCTCATTTATGAGACGGGCAAGACTAACACTCAACCACTGGTTCAAAAGATTTAAGTTGGTTTAGGTTTAAAATGCATGGACATAGAAGGCTCTATCCTACCAACTTCCAAACACAATCCAACCGAACAACCTAAAGTGTGCTAGTACATTATATGTGCAAGTAAATAGGTCCACCTCAGTGCATGTTGAAGTTATATGTTACAAGCACAACCTAGACTTAAGACTCACTTGGTGATGCCTTATGAATTTTGAGAAAAGATCCATTAGTTTATGCCATTAGATAAAAAGATGAAGGTAAACCCAGCCAAAAGAAATGAAAATTAAGCTACCTTTCAAAGAAACCTCTCCATCAATGAACCCCAAAATAGAAAAAGCCACTTTGTTTCTCACAATGTCAGGTGCTTCAACAATCTGAATCATTTCTTCTGTTTTGAAAAATAACCGCCCAATTGCACTCCTGTATCCTCCACCAGGTGATGTAGGGTTTGAACAGTATACAACATCCCACTCTGCGAAAAACTTTCACAATTAATGAGCCTTTAAATTATTGGAAATTAACTTTCCATTCATTCTACAACAACGAATTTCACAATGCTTGATTAAAAATAGAAGGACCAACATAAAGTTAAATAACTTGAATACCATTACCAAACAAGTCTATGGTGTCTGTAATTGCTCACAAAAGCAACTAACACATTCCAGCAGTTTAAAAATAACCAATCTTATGAAAAGAACTTGTGAATAAACAGATGACATCTGCCAACTGTTTACAACAATCTTCAAAAACGACTAAGTCCATGTATTATAATAAAAAAAATTTATAGACATCTGTATTAACTGTACAGAGTTTTCATATCGTATACAGTGAATTAACTGGACAATATGTTATACCATAAAGGCAAAAGCCAGTAAGAAGCATAAAGTCTCATACATCCTAGTGTTCTGGAGCAACTGATAACAAATCTGAAGAGGAGGTCTCATTTCTGATATTGTAACTTCATATTTTAATTTTAGCACCCGCTAAACTAATTACTGTAGTCTTTCAATATTGAGTGTATATTTGAACAAAAAGAAGTAAATAAGGAGGAATGGAGGATTAGTACAGCTTTAGCATCAAAGCTTATGCAATGAACATTAAAGTTTTACCTGTAGCAGAAAAAAATTATATTAACAAAATTCAAAAGACAAGAAAGCTCCCTGGTTGTAGAATAGATATCAAAAGACATGAAAGATCTCCCCGAAACCATACATAAGATGCCGAATTGGCGAATTCTATTTGTATCTTTGAGATCTAATATAGAGTAACAGATCACTTCAAAGGAATGAAGAGAAAGGGGCATCACTCTTTTTTAAGACAAACATTATCACGGCAGAGTAAAATATATGGGTTAATGCCTAGAGCCTGTGACCACATAACAGCAGCTTATAACAAAATTCCTAGGCTCCCCTTGGACAATAAGTGTTCCTTAATTGAACTAAACAAAGGTGGTCAACAATCATATTCTGAACTTCATTTTACAAACTCTGGATGATAGCCATTGGCTAATATCTTTACCAGAACACACAAGAATATTAGACAGTTCGGTTAGCTCATTTATGAGCTGAATGGAGGGCAAAACAATGGCCTGCATATGAGGCACTTTTGCAGATTTATGTACTTTAAGTAAAATGGACCTGTTACCTCCAAAAATAAGAGGGCATTTTACAGGCTCATCCACACAAAATTGTTGTAGCTCACGAGCCACTTCAGCCACCCTTTCATGCTCATTCCTTGTTAGCGAAACTCCCCTATCTGTTTCCACAACCTATCATCCAATGAGGAACCATAAGAACTCACAGTCACAGCCATTACTCCAGTATACTACTCCTTGTGCAATTTTCATACTAGTAACATCAACCTCAACATAAAATTTAACGAAGATATATTCTACTAACTACAAATATATATTTTAAACACAGTTGACACGATCCAAATTCCAATTTAACTTTCCTTATTCTTTTGGCATTTTACCATGATCTCTATAAACATCGTCCCAAATAAACCATACGCTACAAAACGAGGAAGTATTTGCTAAAGAATTTAATCAAACTAGAAAAGCACGTAAAAGTGGAAGCGCGTACCTTTGAAAGAATGGAGGCCACGAGATCACTAGGATTGGGTTTGGATGGTGACAAAGGAGGTGCTGCTGACAGAGAAGCGCGAATGCGGCGGGCAGAGCCTTTCTGGGATATCGGAAAAGCCCTCAAACTGGCGGTCGAACGAACGGGCGGGTACGGTTGGACTTGGATAAGCGCGGTTGTATAAGGTGCTATCCCCGTCGCGGCCATTGATGGACCTTCTTCAGTGAATACTCTTCGAATTCAACAACATTTTCATTACTAGATTATTTGAAGGAAAATATACGATTGAACATTTTTCTTGAGCCCACTTCAGTTACCACTGGATAACATATTACCACGTGGCCACCAAAGTCTTATTATAGTTTGACCATAAATTTTTTTTTTTTTATGAAATTGATTTTTAATTTACATGTCTTTTTTAATATAATCTTATCAATTCGCTTCGTTTTCGTGTATGAAATGGATAGATTTTTAAATTTACGTTCAATTGTTTGTCGAATACAATTAAATTTTCCAAATAAATACAATTCAAATATACTTATAAAAGAGTATTTTAGAAATTGTGCTTCAACCTTATTTGGTATTTTATACAATATATTTTATTTATAGTAACAGTATAATCATAAAAAATTTGTACCTTTTAAAAAATGATATAAAGCAAAATTATCATACAATATAATCATACAAAAAACCTCGATTTGCCTCGCCGAGGAGGCACCGGTCGGCGCCCCTCGCCTGTCCGGTGGTGATCTCCCAACCCCAAGTTTAACGTATCCAGCCACCCCTCTTCTCCCCCCAAACCTGAGACCCAGCTCTTTCTCCGACAAGCTACGGGAATGGCCCTAGTCACGAGGGCGTCGGTAGACCAGTTCGGCACCAATTAGGGGCGTAACCACTGGCACTGACCCGAATCTGCAACGACTCCACCCGATCTGTCCACCAAGCTGTTGATTTGCTACGGAAACCCGACACCGACATCCGACCGATCTGCAGCAACCATTTTGCAGCCAGAATCTCTCATCGGGGGGCCACCGGCACCACTAAGAGGAGGCGAATCGACGGAGTTCATATGCCGGGACAATGAGGGGTGTAAGCCACCACCGCCTCTGTCACGCGCCACCTGGACAGCTTCACGCCATCGCGAAGCGCGACTGTCCGACCGTGTTTTTCACGCTATTGACGTGTCGCGCGTGCAGGCCACGCGCCGAAATATCGCTTCAGTGCCCGCGCGTATGTGGCACGCGCCGCTGCGCCGCCGCAGTGCCGGAATCCACCCTTCAAGCTCCGAGATCGCCGTTAGTGCCGGAATCCGCCTTTTATTATTTATTTCTGTTTTAGTTTTAGTGTAGCTGTTGTTTTTAGTGCTCTATTTTGGGACCACTTTGTCTTTGTTGCAATTAGATGAATGCTATCTGTCCATTATGGTTTTTGCGACTTCGATTAGTTAAATTGTCATTGGCTTAAGATCTATTATAAGCAATTAGGAGAAATTCGAGTCATAAGTAGTTTGTTAACTGACTTTTTGGCGATTTTGTTTCAAATCTTTAGACCGTTGGAGCTGTTTATGAGTCTTATACGTGTTAGATGGTTTTTCGTACGCACTCAACCTCTCATTTATTTTCTTGAAATCTCCACAACCCTGAGATGACGAGTAAGCGAAGGTTTGAGTTGATAGTGGCTGAACGGATTGGGGTGTTTATTTTACCAAGAGACTAACCGGAAAGTTAAAGACATTATCTGGGCGAAATCTAATTGTTGTAGATTAGTGTAGGGAATATGATTTGGTATTGGTCTTTTTGTGGAACTATCCTAACACACTTGGGGAGTATCCTTGCCCATTTGTTTGTTATGTCCCTCTCTTTATTGGCGGGAGGGTAAACCCCATGGGCTTCTGGTTTTGTTAAACTGGTAGATTTCGATTAGGTAGTTTAGAATGCGAGTTAAGATTTTATGCTTGTTAGGTAGTTTCGAACATAGATTTTACGATGTACTTCCTTTTTGATGTAAGCCTTCAGTTCAAGCATCACAGCCTACGGGCACCAAACCCTTTGGACGACTCCTTGTTTCCATGTGAAAGACTAGGATTATGCCTCGGGCAATGAGTCCTTACCTTGGGTGGTGATCTCACCCCTATTTTCTCTTACTTTAGGGTTGGTGGCTGGCAATGGTATTGTATTTTTCTTTTTTTTTTTATTTACGACATGATGAATCCAATATAATCCTGCCACCAACGGTGGTCTTATCTTTAAAAAAAAATCATACAAAATTTTGTACCTTTTAAAAAATCATTTAAAGCAAAATTACCATACAATATAATCATTCAAAATTTTTTACCTTATAAAGAATCATATAAAGCAAAATTATCATACAAAATATTTATTTATGCTACTAATATTTTTCAAAAACAAATTATGTTACTAATATTTGTAAATTACCAAAAAATTATGTAAAGAGATATGAAACACAACTATTCCTACCAAAACCAATAATTTATGACGGAATAATATATAATATGGGTAAAACTTTATTTTAATTTGGGTAAGAGCTTCTCAATGTGTCCGTTCTCTATATTTTTTCTCATTCCAACCCATACTCTATATTTGGTGTGATGTGCAGTGAAACGCCATATTTGGCATACACTATTTTTGGTGAGCGATTATTTTATTCACGTGGATTTGAATATTTTTGTCTTGTAGCATACGCTGTTTATCATTTTGTCCATTTTTTATTATGAATGTAAACTAAAACGGGATTGGATGCATGGAAAATTATAATTGCGATTAATTATTTGAGACATTTCAAATATTTTTAATTAATGAATATGTAAATTTTATTTACATATATATTTTTAGGTTACTTTCATAATTATTGAAATAGAATTGAATAAATCCGAGTGATATATGATCGAACTTGAAATTATTAAAACAATATTATTATTAAATATTATACAAAACTAATTTGAGACATAGATAAAATATTAATTTCAATCATATAAAATTACAAATTGAATTAAAATTATTACATCACGCAATTAATAAAAAAATAAAAACATTATTAAAATATCAAAATAGTAGTATAATACATAGTATTGAACTATTGTAGTCCTATGTCATCAATCTGCTTTTCTTGCAAATAGAGACATCTCTGATAATGTTCTCTACCTTAAGGAAATGATGAAATTTATTAATAACAAAGGCAGAGGGACTAATTGTATACTTAAGCTTGATTTACAAAAAGCTTTTGACAGAGTAAGCTGGGATTTCTTAAGTGCTGTACTTTACAAATTTGGATTTAATGGTTTGTTTGTCCATGCAGTTCTAAAAAACCTCTCACAGGCTTGTTTCTCTGTTCTCATCAATGGAAAGCCAATGGGTTTTTTCAATGCAACAAGAGGCATCAAACAGGGAGACCCCTTATCCCCTTTCTTGTTTAACATTTTTTCTGAAGCTTTCACAAGATCTTTAGCTTATGTCTATGAGATAGGAAAAATTGATTATTTCAGAATTCCAAATACTGCTGTTCCTATATCTCATTTGTCCTATGCTGATGATACCATCATTTTTCTAAATGCTAACAAACCAATCTCACTATTCTTAAAGCATTCCTGGTGGTTTTTGAAAATACCTTAGGACAAAAAATTAATTTTGAAAAAAGTGAGGTTGTTTATAGTAAGTATGCATCTGCCCATTCTATAAATTTAATTAAATCCATTTTGGGCATGAAAATAGGAGCATATCCATTTAGATACCTTGGGTGTCCTATTTTTTCTGGTAAGATGCTACAAGCTCATTTCCAACCAGTGCTTGAGATCATTAATACTAGACTTGATAGTTGGAAAAATAAGTGGTTGTCAACAGGTGGTAAACTCACTCTGATTAAATCATGCATTTACTCTATTCCACAGCACATTTGGGCTGTTTTTGATCCTCCAAAAGAGATAATAAAAGCACTTGAAAGAACTATCTCTACTTTCTTTTGGGGAAAAAATGATCAAAAAGCTAAGAAAAAGTGGAGGAAATGGAGAGATATGTGCTACCCTATTTCTGAAAATGGAATAGGAGTTAGATCAATATCCACCATAGTTACAACTTTTTCAGTTAAACTGTGGTGGAAATATCAACTAGCACAAGCTCCTTGGACACTATTTCTAGCCTCACTCCCTTTTTCTGCAAAAACTTCCCAAACATGGAAAAGAATTTGTAAAGTAGATAGTTTTGCATCTGCTAACATCAGAGTTCTGATAGGAAAAGGATACTGTGACTTTTGGAACTCTACCTGGTCAGGGAATTTTCCCATCATTGACTTGGTAAATCCAAACCAAACCAATATTCCTACTGCATGCACTGTTGCTGACTTCATTGTAAATAGAGAAATCTATCTTCCTTCTATTCAACCTCTAATTCCTGACAACAATGTGATTTCTATGTTGCAGGAAACAAAGCTTTTGCCTCAGCTTGCAGATAGATTGGTTTGGAAACCCGACCTCAAAGGCAATTTCACCTTCAAGTCAGCCTATGAACTGCTTAGACCAAAAAGAGCCACAACTCCAGCTATGTCAAAAATATGGTCAGTCAGAACACCTAAGAAAGTCTCTGTTTTCATGTGGAAATTGTTTAATCTTTTCCTACCATTTGATGATATTCTTATTTGGTCTGGTTTTTCTTTAGCATCTAAATGTCCCTTCTGTGATAGTCGGGATAGTATTGACCATTTTTTTAATAGTTGTACTATAGCCCTACAAGTCTGGAAGGCAATCCACATATTTCTATGTATAGGGAATCCAATCTTCCCCTCTTTATGGTCCAGACTTGCATCCTACTGGTCTTTTAACGGTCTTACATCACTGCACACACAACTGGTTAATATTGTGCCATCTTTTGTGTGCTGGTGCCTATGGAAAGCAAGAAATAAAATGTTTTTTGAGGAAATCCCACCTTCTTTTCTATTTATTTTTAAAGAGGTAAAAGAAATTATTTTCAACTCTTATATTGTCAAACCTTTCTATCTCTCTAATCCACATGATATTGACATTGCTAGTTCTGGAGTCTTACCAAATGGTTAAAACCCCCAAAACCAAATATTGTCAAATTAGTTGGATTAAGCCCCCAGTGGTGTTAAAGTAAATGTTGATGCTACTTGGGAGGCTTCCTCCAACATTGCTGGTTTAGCTGTTATTTTCAGAAACCATAAGGGGGATTTTCTTCATTCCAGATGCTTCTTCACAACTGCTTTTTCACCATTAGAAGCTGAACTTCTTGCTTTGAAATTTGGCTTATTTACAGCACATTCCCTTAACTTGTTCACTTTCTGGATGGAATCAGATTGTCTAAATGCAGTACATATGGCTAATGATCCTTCCAAATCCCATTGGAAAATGTATCATCTAGCATATCATATACACTGTAACCTTTTTCCTGCTATTCTTTCTCACTCTTTGAGACAAGCTAACTCTGTGGCTGATTCTTTATCAAAATTCTCTCTCTCCAAGCATCTTTCCTGTGAAATGGTTTTGAAGGATTTGCCATCTACTGCTAGAGGGGCTCTTATTTTAGATAAACAAGGACTCCCTAACATCAGAATAAGAAATAGATGCTGCTGATGTCTGTTTTTCTTTACAGGTTTCAACTCAAGCTGGGAAAGGTTTTTTATTTTAAGCAACACCATAGGAGATGTTCCCAGATACTCACTATCTCTAAGCCACTCTGAAACTTCACTGCTGATCTACACCATACTCCAAGATTTATGTGTTGTTTTGTGGACTGCAAACCAATGAAGCAGAATCTGTCAGGAAACTCTCTCCATAGGCTGATTTGGGTCTCAGTCTAACTGATTCACTAACAAGCAAGTGGACTCAGATAGTTCTTCTTCACATATTTCTGCAATCAAACTGCCACATCCATCTTGTTGATAGAATGAGATTAGTTTTAGGCTAACTGTCTTCTCCTTAACTCATTCTTTTTGAGGCACCTCTAATGCCTTGATGCAGCATTTGTCCTTTGTAAATGCTACATTTAGAGAAGTCTATATGGTTCTCTCTAGCCAAACCGCAGGGTATCTTAATCCCTATTATGCGGTTCCTTGTAATTTTATTTTTGTTTCTTTTAATGGCAAGGGGAAGCCAATATAACTCCCCCCACCAAACGGTGGTTCATCAAAAAAAAAAAAATGTGATGTGATAAAATACATAGTATTTAAAACTTAATTATGTAATTTTTGTTTAAATTATAACATATAAATAAAAGAAAAAGAAAGTAATAAAATAATATATTCTGAATAATATCAAATGGAATATTCTTTTTAGTGTGAAATTTGGTGTTATGGGTTGGAGTAAAATTAGTCTAGAAACACCAAATATAGTTTTTGGGGTTGGAGTTGCTCAGTATATTTAATTTAAAAAATTATAGTAATGTGTTAGTAATTTACCTTAATTATAATCGTAGATATTGATATAATTAAGCATAAGAGTACTCCATTAGTAACTTAAATCATGCACGTAATCTACTTTTTTGCATGATTTTTTTCCATTACCTCATAGACACCACTAGTTTACGATATTCATTTTAAAAAACTGTTATTTGATCATTGGTTTGGCTAGATTTTCAAATGCAACGAGTCTGCTTCTAAGATTAATTTTGAATTTTCAAATGCAACGAGTTTGGCATTGTTCAGGGTATCAAGCAAAGCTCGAGTGCTGGATTTGTGGTTGCTACTCTTGAATCACTTGATGCTTAACTCATTGTTCTTCCATCAAATATCATTGTCGGTAGGATGGTGAAGCTCTGAAGTCTGAACAAGTTTATGAAGTTTCAAGATGCATGTGACGATAATCAAATTTGAACAATTAAGTAATATGGCCATCATACTTCGATTTCCAAAAGCTCGCGCACCTATGTTCTTCAAGGTATATTTTTATTTTGAAGTTATTACTATTGAATCCGATAGTCTTAATGCTATATCATGTGTTCTGAATCCTATTAATGCACATTGGAAGCTATTCCAACTAGCTGATGAATTACATTTAAAAGCCAAAAATGTTTCACTTCTTCACATCTTTAGAGAGGCTAATCAAGTGGCTGGCTCTATTGCCAAAATGGCCTTAAAAAATATATGTACTTCCTCTTTTCATTCTTTCAATGCTATGCCATCTAAGTTGCAAGGGCTCATTAGGCTGGATCAATTGAGCACACCTTCTTTGAGAATTTCAAAGAACATATTCTGCTGATGACCTTTTTTTATGCAGGTACAGCTGGATTCCAAATGGCCAGGAGGAGATCATTCATTGATGGACCTGTTTTCCTTCCACTTCTACACCAACAGTTTTTTTGCAAGACTGCTCAAGCTCCTTTTTTTCAAGTCTGGTATGTAACTCTTCTTCTTTACTAAACTCTGGACAATCTTGTGGTTCACCTGGGAAACGATTCACTAAACTGTAAGGAGGTTCTAGTTAGAGTTCCATTATAGGCATAAGTCGGGAATGCGATGTCCTTGTAAAGATTGCAAGAATAATGGGTTTTTGGACGTGAGGGGATTAAGGTCACTGATAGGTCCTAGATATACTCTTATTTTGTAGCATTTGAGAGCTGTTTTAGATAGTATTTTGTACTTTATATTAGACTTTTGGACCGAATCATTCATGATGGTTTGAAATTGAAGACGTGCATTTCGACCTTGAATTGCACTTGCGATAGATTTGGATGATTTGAAGACCTTCTATGACCGTCCTGGAGGAAGCAGATACATTGAAGAACCGGTCGTAGAAGTGGCGTGAAGGCACACTCTCGCGGACCGCGAAACCTAGGTCGCGAACCGCGAGGGTGTGTGTTGCTGTTTTGGAAGATGCCGAGTTTCGCGCGGTCCGCGAAACTCCGGTCGCGAGCCGCGAGGACCAGCACGAGGACCACGAAGCCGAAGACGCGCGGTCCGCGAAACTCCGGTCACGAACCGCGAGGACCAGCGCGAGAACCGCAGCGAAGCCGAGACGCGCGATCCGCGAAACGTCGGCCGCGGTTCGCGAGGATCAGACGCGCGGTCCGCGAAACCTCGGTCGCGGACCGCGGACGCCACGGACGCGCGGGCCGCGAATCCTCGGCCGCGAACCGCGAGAACCGAGCTCGCGGTCCGCGAAGGATTTCGCGCGGCCCGCGAAAAACTTCTGCAACTTGCATTTTGTTTGCTTTAATTTTAATTATTTTTAGACTATAAAAGAAACTTATCCTCATTGTTAGAGGATCGGATTTTTACAGAGCAAAACATATTTTCCTTCATTTTCCTTTTGATTTTGATCTTTGAATTCATCATGGTTTGTAGTATTGATTTTGGTTTTGATAATATAACTATGATAGAAGGCTAAAACCCTTCTTGGATATATGTGATTGGACTTCTTTTTATGGATTGAGAACATGATTCATGAAGCTTAGGAATGGTGATTTGCTATTGAATGATCATAATTTATATGTGTATTTGATGCTTGAAATGATTAGGAATGATTTCCTAGTGATAGATATGTGTTGGATATGTGTTAGATATTGCTTTTCCATGGTTAGAATGTTATCATTCTTTCTATGTAGGAGTAGTAAATTAGGAATTGAATGCATGTTGTTATCAATTGTATTTGTTCTTAAGATCATTCATTAGCATTGTACCTATGTCAAGTTTGTTATCAAATTGCATGGGTAGGGTTGAGAAACATCTAATTTGAAGTAATATTGATTCAATTGAACTAGTTGTTATCATCTAGTAAATTTGTCAATTGAAGTTGTGAAGATGCTTTCATTTTTCATAACTATGGTTAAAGATAGTTTCTCACTAACATTCACCATTCTCAAGGTATCATGATAAAGTTAGAGGAAAATCTCATAATAAGAAATCACCAATCTCATATGTCCAAGTCTAATATTCTCATTAGTTAATCCTTTAGTTAAAATCTTAAATGCTAAACTAGTTGTAATCATAGAATTATAGTTGCTTTACTTAGTAGTGTTTCTTACAAAAACTCAACTCAAACCCCCCCCCCCCCTTGTTTACATTGCTTTTATATATGCATATATATATATATATATACTACAAGATATACATAGAGATAACCTTATCCCTGTGGAACGAACCTTACTTGCCACTATATGCTTAATTGTGTGTAGAGGTAGTAAGTGAACATAAATAGTATATTTGAGAGGTACAGCGACGACCTCCCAGTCACATTTGATAATGAGAGGTTTTGATAGAAACTATACAACTTGGATATGGCATGGTGAGGATGGAAATTGTAGTTATGATGAATCGGTTGTTGGGAGATGTGATGAGGATATGAATGATGATGAACAATATAATGAGCTGGTTGAGGATGTTGCTAGACATTTCGTTGGGAAACCGGAGGTTTTAGAGGCAATGTATAATGATAAACAAACTCTTTTGTACGCTGGAGCTTCTCATACCATTTTAAGTGCAACTTTGTCTATAATGAATTTGAAAGCTAAGCATGGTTTGACCGACAAAGCAATGACAGAGACTCTTGTGTTGTTTAAGGAAATGCTTCCTATTAGTAATTTGTTACCCGACCGTGTTTACGCGGCCAAAAAGATTCTATGTCCAATGGGAATGGAAATTGAAAAAATTCATGCATGCACCAACGATTGTATGTTGTTTAGGGGAGAAGCGGATGACAAATTAGATGCATGCCGAATTTGCAATGAGCCGCGGTACAAGTATAAATCTAGCACCATAGATGTTTGTGCTGAGACGGTTAATGTGAGCAAGAAGATGACACCGGTGAAGGTTATGTGGTACCTCCCTATTATTCCTAGGTTGCAACGGTTATTTGCTAACAAGGAAGATGCAAAAAAGTTGACATGGCATGAGGATAGGTCGAAGCCGGAGGATGATGTTATAAGGCACACGTCGGATGGTGATCAATGGAACAAAATAGATGCTCTGTATCCTGATTTTGCCAAAGAGCCTCGCAATGTTCGCCTTGGGCTTTCGACGGATGGAATGAACCCGTTTGGAGATTTGAGTAGTACCCACAGTTCATGGCCGGTAATGGTTGTGTTGTACAACTTACCGTCATGGCTTACTATGAAGCGAAAGTATGTTTTGCTTTCTTTGATGATATCGGGGCCGAAACAGCCTGGTAATGATATTGATGTTTATCTGGCGCCCTTGATTGATGATTTGAAAAAGTTGTGGTATGGAGAAAACTGGACTTATGATGGATACCGCGATGAATGGTTTAAGTTGAGAGGATATTTGTTTTGTACAATAAACGATTGGCCAACACTTGGTAATTTGATGGGGTATGCGGTGAAAGGGCATATGGCATGCCCTATTTGTGAAAAGAATACCCATCACTTGAAATTGCCCAATGGTCAAAAAACGGTTTATCTTGGCCATCGACGGTTTTTACCGATTGACCACCCTTTGAGAAAGTGTAAGAAATGGTTTAATGGTAAGGTTGAGAGAGGTTTGCCCCCAGAACCAATTTCAGGAGAGACCATATTTGCAACCGTGAAGGGCATTGAGGATGACTTTGGGAAGAATAGGAAAAAACCATCAAATCAAGGTAGTTGGAAAAAATGCTCCATCTTCTTTGAATTACCTTATTGGAAAGATTTAGATGTTAGACATTGTCTTGATGTTATGCATGTTGAAAAGAATGTTTGTGATAGCTTACTCGGGACATTGCTAAACATGTCTGGGAAGGATAAGGATGGTTTGAAATCTCGGTTGGATATGGAGAAATTTGGAATTAGGCTTGACTTGGCCCCCGTTAAAGAAGGAGGTAAAACATATCTTCCCCCTGCACCTCACACCATGTCTACGGAGGAGAAAACGAGTTTTTGTGAATGCCTTAAAGGTATAAAGGTACCGAGTACTTATTCTTCTAACATTGGCACTTGCGTTAAAGTTAAAGAGATGGAAGTGGTAGGATTGAAATCCCACGATTGTCATAATTTGATGCAAGAGTTAATTGTTATTGCTCTTAGAACCACCTTGCCATCACATGTTAGAATGTGCATTAGCCGACTTTGTATATTTTCAAGTCAATATGTCAGAAGAATATTAGTCGTAAGAGGTTGGATGATCTTCAGGAGATGATTGTAGATGTTTTATGCCGGATGGAGATGTTCTTGCCCCCCTCTTTTTTTGACATAATGGTTCATCTAGTGGTTCATTTGGTTAGGGAGATTAAGTGTTGTGGACCGGTATTCTTAAGATGGATGTATCCGTTTGAGCGGTATATGAAGATTTTTAAGTGTTTCGTGAAGAATAGGTATCGACCCGATGCAAGCATTGTTCAAAGATATGCGGCGGAGGAGGCTATTGAATTTTGTAGCTCGTACCTAGATGGGGTTGAGTCGATTGGCATTCCCAAGTGTAGGCACGAAGATAGGTATGAAGGTCATGGATTACGTGGAGCTAAGTTGTTAGAACCCTCATTTGAGGATATTTCTATGGCTCATTTGTATGTTTTACGCAATTATCCGGGTGTTGTACCATACATCGAACTGCACATGAATGACATTAGAAGCGAATATGACGGGGTATGTGATGAGGAAGAGGTTGTAGCTCGTCACACAAGAACTTTTAGTTCTTGGTTACGGAAAAAAGTGTCGGTTGGCGATCATCCAGATGATGTCAAGTGGTTGTCTAGGCGTCCATTGGCTACGGTAACATCTTACGGTGGTTATGATTTTAAAGGCTACACTTATGGTACTAAGGAGATGGATGAAAAGGGTATTTCACAAAATAGTGGTGTTTCGGTAGTTTCGGACGAGTTCCAAGTCGGTACATCCTGTAAAGGTTACGCCGATTCTAGATTTTTTGGCACCATCACGGCTATTTGGGAGTTGAATTATGTGTTGGTTAGAGTGGTGGTCTTCAAATGCGAGTGGGTTGACCCCGATAGGGGTATTTGCAATGATCCATTGGGATTCACTCTAGTTGATCGTAGAAAACTTGGGTACAAATCGGATCCTTTCATTCTTGCGACACAAGGTGAGCAAATTTTCTATGTCAAAGATCCTGCAAATCGTAATATGGAGATTGTTTTGAAGGGAAAGAAGACATTTGTTGGAGAGGAAAGTGGGTTCGATTGCTTAAATGATGTAGATGATTATCCCTTAATTTTGAAAGGGGAGGATTTCAATCTAGCCGAAACCGACCTCAACTTAAAAACGTTTCAAACCCGCTCCGATCACACAGAGGGTCTTTGGATTGACAACAAGGGAAATTTAAAAAAGAGAAAGTTTAAAATGAAGAAGGTGAAGATCTCTAAGAAATCGCAAAAGGAGTAGTTGTAATTTGATTATTTCCTTTATTGGTACATCTTTTATTATGTCTATATATTCAGCGCTATTTGATGAAGTGGTTTTTTAATATTCAATGATTTTTCTATACTATTTGTTGTTTAATCTCGGAACAAATGATAAGTTAAATCACGAAATCACCTTCATTTAATATACCTTGCGCACTTTCGATATCGTGACACTATCTGATCACACATTCTATGTACTTACGATATCGGACGTCCGATAGGTAACATAGGCTGGATAATCTTTATTCTTCCAGTAGCTGTGTCGATTTAGTCACCGGTGTCGGAAACCAGTGAATAGTAATAACCTAGTTCATTTGCGATATCGTACTAGGTTAAGTACAGAGCATCCTATATACGTACGATGTCGGACCGCCGATAGGTAAAATAGTATGGATAATCTTCAATCTTCCAGTAGCTGTATCGATTACGTCACCGGTGTCGGAAACGTGTGAATAGTACTGACGAGTCCCTTTCCGATATCGTAGTATGTTAAGTTCAGTGTATCCGTAATCGCGACCGATATCGGAAATAGGCAGGATGGTGTCAGCTAATCCGGTTACGATATCGGAATTGATTAGTAGAATGAAAATTTACCTCATTTTTTGGTTTTTCTCCCAATTTCAAACTACCAATCATAACACCATCTATCTAGATTGTGATCTAAAAGTAAAAATACCATTATCAAATTCAAACAAGCAAGTATCCGTAAACAATCCGTAAACAAGTTTTGATCAAATCCAAAAGTACCACAATACCATACTAACCTAACATACTACCAAAACATGTTTTGGAAATTAACGTCATCCTCTATTTCATTACCACCGGTTTGGCCCCCGTCGTTTGGCCGTTGAGTACCACCTTCAAGCATGACTTGGGATGTTGTCGCCACCGTTTCAACTCTTGAGCCATCATTATTCTCATCTAGCACCATAGGTCCACGACCACTTGGACGAACATTTTGTGCAACAAGCTCTTCGGCTCGGGGAATTGCTCGAAAGGTTTTCTCCGCCTTTTGAGTGTCTTTGTTTATCTTAATCATACGGCCAAGACCTTGTTTCATGGACTTGTAGAGCTGCCTCCAACCAAGAATGTCTAGCACATAAATACAATAACAAAAAAAAATTAAGGTGTCAATCAAAGATTGTCACAACATTATTTGTATCAATTATAAATTAAAGACCGCGTACCTTGCGATGCCCTAACATTCTTTGTAGTATCACCCGGTGGCTTACTCACCCATTTTCCGTTGACCAATAACCATTTGTGTTTTCGGAACCAATTCGAGTCATAGTAGTTTTTGCACGCGGTTGGGGCACTGTAAAATTCAAAGGGCTGTTCTAGTCTATGACACCGATGCTTTAGGTACCGTGTAATGAAACTACCATAGGGTAGATTAACACTAGGATTTTTGCCGAGGTTCACAGTCTCCATATGCTTGAAAATGGTAAATCCTGGATTTATAGGCGTCCTTGTGATCAAGTAGAAAAACATCATGGCAGTGCAAACAGTAGGCTCACTAATATTTCCCCCGGTCGGAACAAAAGCCCTATGCACCATCTCATACACAATCCTATCATCATTGGCCATACACTTCAAATTATACGCACTAGCTGTTGCCTTGTCATTCAAAGACCTACCAAAATACCTAACAGCTAATGATTATCGATCAACACCAGGGGCTTCCTCGGTAGTAGGCCAAGAACCCCTAAAATACACATTAACCGGTCCCGAATCCTTGGCGAGAGCTAATTCAGCATCAGTTTCATAAGGGCACCCTAAAACTTGGTTGATTAACCACCAATTCACAGCAAATTAGATTACCATATAATATATATTAATATGTGTCACCCAAGATCTTCTCTTTTTATTATTATCGTTTCTAAAATTTTGATGCAATTCCTTGAGATGAATTTTTATTATTGCTTATCACCCTATTTTTTGTATTTGTAGGGAACTAAAGAGGTTGGAGTACGGAATTTGAAACCATTCGGATAGTATATACCCAAATTGAAGTTTTTATTATTATATATATGTTTGTCTTGTTGTTTAATGCATCATGTTTAGTTTCATTGGATGATGACCAATTAAAAAATTGTTGCTTGAATCTTGAATTTGATACATGGTGATGATTGTAATATTGATGCAAAAAGATTGTTTACAGAATTACAAATATTGCAAGTAGAGTTGCCTAATGAAAACGTATGAATTTGAAAAGTCATCGGATTCTTTTGAAATTTGTAAAATGGATGGATATGTGTCTTAATGTTTTGATTGTTCATAGAATTTTATTAACCATTCATGTCACTGTAGCTAGTGCAGAGAGAAGTTTTTCAAAATTATTTTAACGTATTTTTTAATGTAGATGGCCCAATTTTGAGTTTTCGAACGGGGCTCATTAATATATTGGACCGGAACCAAATGGGGATATTGTTGAGACCTTCAATTTATAAGGATTTTATAATAAAAGACACGTCTCAGTTATAATTTTTATTATTGCATCAATCACCGCTTTAGCATGTGGATGTTTCAGACAACACTTTGTTATCTTGATAAAACAAGGTATTGATTTGATATTGTTCTCAAACATCAAATTTGATGTAACCGAAAAATTGCGACTTCTTATTTCGATATTCGGAAATTTACCCAAAGTAGGGATCCTACACAAGTAGTGTTTCATCAAAAACTTGTTGAAGCACTTGAAAAAGTAGCAGGGGATTAGAAATCATTGGCATGTGGTCCGTTTCCGCCATCTCTTTCACTAGGGAAACCCCAGCATTCTGTACAAGCCAACTCTGAAACTCTTTGGTTATGGTTAAGTCCTCCAAGCACTTGATATAAGCTCGCTTCACACTTCCATATCCTTCTTTCGACAATGGTTTCAGCTTTCCGAGATCTTCCTTGAACAAGGAGCTTGGTCTAACCAGCCGCTTCGCCAACTCAACATCCTTCATTTTTCACAATTACATCATGTTTCAACTGTAAGATTCTGTTCTATTGTACTTATCACAAAACTAGTATTATGAAATTCAAGTTCATTTAATTTTACATGTTCTATATTTTAATACAAAAAATTTCAGTTCATCTCACCAAAAAATAATTAAGGTCAAACAACATGGTATGAATAAATAATTTTTAACCTTTGGTGAATATTTTATACTTAATATGTAAAACATCATTTTTGATACTCGTATATGAAATTGAAAAGATCAGCAATACTATAATGAATGATCAATATTTAATATATATTATATCATGTTTGAAAGTGATAAGATCAACCGTTGTCCCTAATCTCGTTGGAGAACTTTTGCTTGAGAATCATATATATATATAATTATAAATGGATAGCAGTTTCAAACCTGAGTGCTGGAGGTCAGCTGGTAAAGTTTCGAGCTAACGAAACGGCTCTCTACAAACACGGTGGAGGATCCCAACAAATCTGTGTTTTCAGGCGCCGGTTTGTATTCCATGTCCGACCACGCTTCCGCCTCCACGAAGTACTGTTACAGATCATTAACCATTTTTGCATAATATAATGGTAAAATAATATTTGTAGGGAGTAGGTACGTATATATAAGATATACCTTTTCGACGGGATACGCCGGGGAATGAACAGTGTCCGGCAAGAAAGCCGTGACGTAAACGGCAAGCGAAACTTTGTGTGGGTACTCATCGGCGGCGAGGGATATGTTCATTCCTCCGAGGCTGTGGCCTACCAGGATTACCTGTTCGTCCGGTGGAAGGGAGTCCATGAAACGAAGCAAAGGGAGATTGTACTCCCAATATCCACCGACTTCTTCGATCTTGTTGGAGCTGACACCGGCAGCCGACATGTTCAGGGCGGTTACCCGGTGGCCGGCGGACTCCAGCAACGGTTTTAGCTTGAACCAACACCAAGCCCCATGGCACGCCCCGTGCACCAGCACCAAATGATGCTGCTTCCCATCTTGCTCTCTCACTAGCTCCATATTTATTCACACCCTTTCTAATCAATTTATGTAATGTTGTTGTTGTATTTATAGCGTCGGTTTTTCTTGATTACTTTTTATGAAAAATATCTCAAGTTACTACTTTGGGGGATGAATGCGGAAGTTTCCCAAAATATCTAGTTTACTTTATAACACATCATATTATTTAACTCTTAATCATGTCCCATTTGTTTGTTTTCAATGCTAAGTGGACATACAATAAGTAAATGGTTAGAGATCGACGATCGAGTGACGTATAATACAGACTACTGCATAGATAGAACCATGCATGTGCATCATCAAATTCATATAATGTGGCCTGAAAAATTAGAAAACTAGTATAATACTATAATTCCTTTTGTACGAGTAAATTTCTGTGTGGAATTTAAACTGAATTAACTTTTCCAAAAAACAATTATATATATAGTGGAATTTCAACGTAGATAATTAATCATTCTTCACAACATCCTATTTTAATCCAACAATTTGAAGTATTAGTGTCTAAGAATAATATAATTAGTCCCCCAAAAAGCTAAAGTCAAAGTTAGCTGGTACTACTATACATAAAGTGTGGAGGTCAAGAATCTGTTCCTACTCCCAAACAGAGTAGTAAGTAGTACATAATTTTCCTGATGTGCGAGTCGCTTTGATTTGACTGGGTCTATTCCCGCTCAAAACAGGTTCAAGTTCAGTCGGTCATTTTTCTTTTTTGTCAGTTTATACTGGTCAATTTTCCAATGTCAGTTCAGTATTTTAATCAGTTATTTTATCTATCTATTGATTCCTATGTGTTCAAATAAATGTTAATGAGGTCGGTTGTCTGAATAGTGGTGGCAGTTGGGTCGTCATTTAGTCGGGCTGAGACGGTTTCAGATCAAAATGATTTCGGATAAACAGATTATTTTTATTATTGGTTTATTTCGGCCGGATCAAATAATTGTCAGGCAAGTTTGATCGGTTAGGTTTTATATATTATAATCGATATTTTATTGGATCCGCATAGTAAATTGAGGTACTTGTGACTCTGTTACAGATCAATATAGTGTTCTCGATCTATAATAGATTATATTTTTGTTTTGGTTCTTGTTATTTGAATGCTTAATTTTGTGTTTCTAAAGATTTATGCCCTGTTTACTAGAGCTTATTTCTTGATGGTACTGAACTGAACTGAACTGAATTGAATTGAACTGAACTGAACTGAAGTAAAATTGATGTATTGAAAAATGGAATCAGCATGACTGAATTAACCTGAATTTCATCAAATTACATTTCACTGAACTAAACTAAACTGAACTGAGCTGAACTGAACTGAACTGAATTGAACTGAACTGATCTACAGATAAGCTCTGGTAAACAGGGTCTTATACTTTGAATCAATTAATGTGTTTTACAATTTTGACAACAATAAACTTGTTTGATGTGTTGCAAATATTGTAAATTACCGGTTTAACTCAAATAACATAGGCCCTTTGGTATATCAAATTCGATCCTCAAACAAAGCAGCTTTGTTTAATTTATTTTTAGTTATTTTTCTTGTTATAATTGTCTCTGAATAAATTGATTGTAAAAAAGTCTCATGTTTGCATTTTTACTAAAAATTCACAAAAACTTGAGTGGAATTGGATATAGGATGAGGGATATTTGATAAATTTAATAATTGTAAAATAATTAGTACTCCCTCTGTCCCTAAATAAGTGTCTTACTTATTTAGTCAATTGTTTTCATACCATGTTTAACCATTAATAACTTATAATTCTAAAGGGAACTTGAAAAGTTATTCACTTCAAAAAGTGTGTGGAATAAACGACTTCGTTTCGTTTCGTATAAAGTAACATTTTTTCTTGTAAATATATTAAATATAGTAAATTAAAAATTGGACATATAATGATATATATCTTAAGCCGTCATTTTATAAAGAGTTAGTCTCTGAGGAGACCGTCTCTATATAGAGACCGGAATAAATTATAAATAGTGCAATAAAGAAAATCAAGGAGGGACCAATTTGCAATTTTTAAAAAATTAAAAAAATCACGCGCTACAGTGTTTCCGCGCGGGTACAGTGTTTTGCTACATTGCGCTACAGTGTTTGCTATAGTGTACTTCAATGTTTCAAATTAAAATGTTCATGTTTTATGTTTCAAGTTAAAGTGTTCATGTTTCACGTTAAAACGTCCATGTTTTATGTTTTAAGTTAAAATGTTTATGTTTTATATTTCAAATTAAAATGTTCATGTTTTATGCTTCAAGTTAAAGTGTCCATGTTTCACGTTAAAACGTCCATGTTTTATGTTTTAAGTTAAAATATTTTATGTTTTATGTTTCAAGTTAAAATGTTCATGTTTTATGTTTCAAGTTAAAGTGTTCATGTTTCACGTTAAAACGTCCATGTTTTATGTTTTAAGTTAAAATATTTATGTTTCAAGTTAAAATGTTCATATTTTAAGTTAAAATGTTCATGTTCATGTTTTAAGTTAAACGTTCATGTTCATGTTTTATGTTTCAAGAAATGTTCATGTTTCACGTTAAAATGTTCATGTTTCAAGTTAAAATGTTCACGTTTTATGTTTACTGTAGCAACTCGGCACTGTAGCGGCTCGGCACTGTAGCGCGTGGCTTGGCACTGTAGCGCGTGATTTTTAAAACTTTTATAAATTGCAAATTGGTCCCTACATGTTTTTGACTTATATAACTATTTACAATTTAATCCGGTCTCTATATAGAGACGGTCTCTTCCAAGACTTATCATTTTATAAATATAGTAAATTAAAAATTGGACATATAATGATATATATCTTAAGCCGTCATTTTATAAATATAGCATATTTAAAATTGGACATACACGTTTAATGATCTATGATATTATGTATATACCATAATTTATTGGTTACCGATGTATATTAAGTATTTTAAATATGTGTACGACCACTGTGAATATACGAAATATTATTATACCATATTGGAATACTAAATATTTGTACGTCCGCTGTGAATATACGTCGTTTTGGGGTTATACATAATTTGGGGTTATATATTTGCTGTTCAATTTTGTCCGATCTTCTTCTGTTTTTGATGTTCTCTCAACTCCGACAACCTCATTGAATTGCAATCCTAATCCACAATCCCTCATTGTTTTTCAATTGGACTCCAGTTGCTTGGCGAAATCGGTGAAACAATTGTATTCGAATTGAAAAACAAAAAGAAGGATCGTAGTCCAAAGATTCAGCTCTATATAATTTGAACTTCCAACCGCAATCTACGGTCATAAAGATATTCCAAATTCTGCTGCTTACTGAAGGACCCGAAGCACAAAACAAAACCGTCGTTGCCGTTAGGAGCTCCTCGGACCGCGACTTTGGCGGAGGTTTGTTCCTCGACTTATGTTTTGATTTGATTTTTGGAGGATGATATGTTCTGTATGTGTTTGATGAAATAGGTGAATGGTCGAATTGTATGGTACTGTATATGTAAGACATGGCTTATGTTTGGAAAGGAGAAAGATTATGTGAAACTGAAGCCAAGTTTAAAGAGCAAGAGAATCAAAAAGTTCAAAGAGTTTGCATGGAAAACAGTTTACGCTCTATCGGCTGAAATTCTGGCAATCTGGAATGTATATGACGAGCCTTGGTTTAGGGACACGAGATATTTCTAGAAAGGACCTGGAGATGAGCTTTGGCCAGATCAAAAGATGAAGTAAGACTCCTTTAACATATGCTTCAAAATCTCTGTGTACAGATGTGCAAATTAGTCATATATAATCCATTATTTTTCAGGTTTAAGCTCAAGCTTTTGCACATGTATTGTGGAGGATACTACGTTTATGCCATCTTTGATGTGCTTTTCTGGGAAACAAGGCGCGTTCTGATTTTATCACCTCGGTTGCTCATCATCTAGCCACAGCAATGTTGATTGTTGTGTCGTATATATTCAGGTAATTAATTAAGCACTTTTCTTTTTTCCTGAAATTCAAAAAACTTATACATGTTCGATTCATGATTCGAAGTCAGTTTGTGAGTGAATTGCGAATGACTGCAGGTGTGGTCATGTCGGATCAATTATCTTAGCCCTCCACGAAGGAAATGATGTGTTTCTTGAAACTGCTAAGATATCAAAATATATTGGCCTTCAAAGCCTTGCAAACATTTTGTTCACAGTGTTTGCGCTTTCCTTTTGGATTCTTCGACTTTTTTACTAAGTGGAAGAGGACGAAAACATCGTCAAGAAATACCCGGAGATTGGAGATGATATAGTTTATGCACCAGGGGATGAGGCGGCGTCGGAAATCTGTGTTGTTTTTAAAGGAAAAAAAGGGAACTCTTGATTTATAAACCTGGAAGTGATTTACTTTGAAAAGAAGTATAACCAGTATTTAGGCCCTGTTTACCAGAGCTTATCTGTAGATCAGTTCAGTTCAGTTCAATTCAATTCAGTTCAGTTCAATTCAGTTCAGTTCAGTTCAGTGAAAATGCAATTTGATGAAATTCAGATTAATTCAGTCATGCTGATTCCATTTTTCAATACATCAATTTTCACTTCAGTTCAGTTCAATTCAGTTCAGTTCAGTTCAGTTCAATTCAATTCAGTTCAGTTCAGTTCAGTACATCAAGAAATAAGCTCAAGTAAACAGGGCCTTAGTTTATTTAATCTTAAGTTAATTTTTGATTAAATCTGAAACCTAAACAGGCCGAGGCTACAATTTATGCATTGATTTAGTTCTATCATAAACGAAGAAAGTAAGAAAAAATATGGAAAGAAAATTATGCCAGAAATAAGAACAGAATGTTAGAAATACAAATATAAGGAAAGGAAAGAAAAATGGTAGGAACAAGGAAAGATATGAAAGAGCATGAATGATTTAGGAAATCTTTAGTAAATGGAATAGCTAGACTAATTAGTTATATAATCAAGATAAATCAAACTCATATTTTAGGAATGCTTTTATTTCAAATTTTAGTAAATTTCCCTAACTTGAATTAAAAGAGGGAACCACTCTTTAACTAAGGGGCAAGTCCTTAGTAAGGAGTGGTTATTAAATTTTATAAGGAGTGATCATTATTAAGAAAGACATTCTTAAGTACCTCCAGATGCTTTCCAGAAGATCTCCCTTCCGCTTTTTCAAGGTGTTCTTTCAAGGTTATTTTGAAGAAATGTTTGATTCATGATTTTTATGTTTTAATTTTTGTAAATTAATAGTTCAATTCAAAATATTAGGTTTGTACTTACTACCATTTGATATTTGGGAACAGGTCAGTGGTATAATGTAACATTTTGAGGGTTGGATTAACATCAATTTCGTTTGTTTGTCTTCTCAAACACATCTTATAATTTATGTCGATTCGGAAAGTGATCGATTTTCTTATGCGTGCAAATACACCGCGCATCACGCGGTGAGTGCCTGCTAGTGTATTTTGAATAGGTTTTAACTACAAAGGTGATGATATCTTTTGGTGATATTTCACAAAAATATCATTACATGGCCTGTACAAAGTGTTTCTATGCAACAACTACACCATACGGTTACAAGAAACAATCTGCAACACCAAGGTGTCGTTTTGAAGCAACTTTGAAGGACGACAGCGGAATGATAACTCCTTCCTTTTTTGGGGAAAACGTCAAAAAAATACTAGGCATCACAGCTGAAGAGGCAATTAATAGAGTTACTCAGGTACATCATTTTCAATTCTATTTTTACCCATTCTTATAATTTTACAATTCATATCATTCTAACAATTACAAACTTTTCAGGAATATATCATGGACCAATACAGCTGTTGAAACTACAACTTACGTAGCTCAATTAAGAGCCACAAAACTGAAGGACAAACGAAACAAACAGAAATATGCAGTCATGTCTTTGGAAGAAGATTCTGAAGACGATATTCTAATCAACCAGATATGGAATACCAAATCAAATGCCGATGAAGCACCCCCATCAAACACAAAAAATGTGGAAGATATTGAATCAGATTCTGATGATGATATTCCAATCAATCAACTCTTTAAATTTTTATCAATCTCATTATTCATTACTAATGTTTGGATTTATCATCGGGAACTCAAGGAAAACACCACAATCCCAACAAAAATCTCAAATTTGGATGAAGTCTTGGTGGTCAACAATTTTTAGTGCTTTCTCACTTTTATTTTAGTACAATAAATTTGAGGATTTTGTTTTTATTTTGGTTGTCATTTCATTTGTAATAAATTTGGATTATTTTGTTTGTTTCATTTGGGTGGAATACTTTACTATTTCATTTGTAATTGTTTCAATTTTAAATTTAGGATTCTTTTTTATTCAATAATACAAACAATACTTAATAATATTTGTATTATTTTACTTTACTTCTATTAAATTTATTATCTTATAACAATATATTATGGAACTTTTACATTCATTTATCAAAACAATATTAATCAAGCACAACGTGCATCGCGCGGTGGAGCACAACTAGTATATAGATAATATTTTTTCATATGAGATATCGTTAGAATCCTAGTATGATGTAATTTTTAAAAATCAAAATTATGTACTCTAATATTAAGTATAATTAAAGTTATTAATGGTCAAACATGGTGTGAAAAAAAATTACTATTTCAGGGAAACATTTATTTGGGGACGGAGGGAGTAGGAATTATGTAAGTTTTATTAAATCAGTAGCAATATACACTTAGGCCGGTGTGGTTCACTTGGTTTTAGGTTTTGGTTTTAGTTTTTGGGTTTTGAGCAAAACCTAGTTTTTTAGAATTGGTTTTGATCAAAATCAGTTTTAGGTAAAATCTTGTGTGGTTTTGAATTAATTATTATTTTTATTATTTTTATAATTCTATTTTGGATTGAAAATATGTCATGACATTTAATTTTACTTAGTCATAATATTTTATTAATAAAAATTTGATACATTAGATCAGGTCGGATAATATTTTGTATAGTAATTTTATATCAGGTTGGGTCATAATCGATATAAAATGTTTGGATAAAAATTTGACCCAACCAATTCAAATTTAATGTAAATATTAAAATAATAAATGATCAATTTTATTAAAATATTTAATTTTACCGATTTTGTAATGTTCATAATATTTTGTAAAATAAATTAATCAACTTTCAATCACACTTCTATTTATTACCTATGTAACATATAGATTTATAAAAAAAATTATTTTTATTATTATATGAATAAAAAATTATCTTATCTTAAATCAACTTATCTTATTTTATAAAATATATTTAATTTACTATATATTTGTCATAAATTTATACAAAATATAAAATAAAATAATTTAAAATAACAATTCAAAACCTTGTCAAAACTTGGTTTTGTACCAAAACCAAAACCTTGTACGAAACAAACAAGGAACCAAAACTAAAACTTGTGAACCACGCAGGGCCTTAGTGATAGTTTTAATTTAATTGTTTCTAGATGTTTCTAGAGGTTTTAATTTAGGAAGTTTCATTATAGATTAGGAAAAGTTCAGGGAAGGATTATTTTAGAAAGGTTTATTTACGTATCTAGATTAGAAAAGGTTTTATATTTTCATGTTTTGTAATGGTTTTTACGTTTATAAATAGAGAAAAAGAAAAGGAGGATCGTTGCGCCACAAAATCATTCTTGTTTTCATATTGTTTTTGCTTCAAAGAATTGTGTTCGAAAGCTGAAGTTCCTACACTTAGGAATTTGCTCTTTTCTTTCTTTAGCTCAGTTTAGCACATCAGCGGCGCCCTTCTCCCCATCTCGACTAATCCTCAGCCTTTTACTTTGACTCATCAATGGCTGTGGCATTTAGCAACCTCACTTTAGCTTCAGGCCTCAAGAAGCTTGACGAGTACCTTCTTAGTCGCAGTTACATTACAGGGTACCAGGCCTCTAATGATGACCTTACCGTTTATGCTACTATTGTAAGCCCCCCTTCCTCGGATTACGTGAATGTGGCTCGTTGGTTCAATCACATTACTGCTCTTTTGAGGATTTCTGGTGTGTCTGGGGAAGGTTCTAGTGTCATAGTTAAAGATTTTTCCCCGGAGGAAGCCATTGCTACCCCTCCTGCTTCTGATGCTAAGGCATCAGCTGCTGAAGAAGATGATGATGATGATGATGATGATGTGGATCTCTTTGGTGAGGAAACTGAAGAGGAAAAGAAGGCTGCTGAAGAACGTGTTGTAGCTGTGAAGACCTCTGACAAGAAGAAGGAATCTGGGAAGTCCTCTGTTCTGATGGATGTCAAGCCATGGGATGATGAGACTGACATGAAAAAGCTTGAAGAAGCCGTCCGCAGTGTTGAGATGGAAGGCTTGTTTTGGGGTGCATCCAAATTGGTTCCTGTTGGATATGGTATCAAGAAACTGCAGATTATGCTTACTATCGTTGATGACCTAGTGTCTGTGGATGATCTCATCGAGAGTGTCTTAACTGTTGAACCAATCAATGAGTATGTCCAAAGTTGTGACATTGTGGCCTTCAACAAGATATAGATTTGTGGATTGGATGAAGGATGGCTGGAAGGAGTCATGCTGGTGTTTTCTTATTATGTCGTTCTTTTTGTTTTTTTATCTCATATGATAATTCATGAACCTTTTGTAATGACATTTAAGTTGAGTTTTTATTATTTGAGCTTGCATGTTTTATTAAAAAAAAATTGCTCTTTTCTTTGTTGGAATAAATCGACAGGGTTATGTCGGATATATTCTTTTTAATTGGGTTTTGATCTACATTGTTTTGGGTCAATTAAAGGATGGATTGATTTCTGTTCAGGTCCAATCGAGTTCAGTATCTGTGAAATTCGAGTATCGATCAGGTTCAGATGTAGATTCTCATGTCAAATCGGTTTTTGAGTTGATTTCAGTTTGGGTCGGTTCAGTTTTGAGACATCTTTTTCTCGGATTATAAACGGGTCGGTACTATTTGGTTTTCATCAATTTTTCGGGTTTGGGATCATAAATAACAGCACTACGTGCGACCTTTTCAGTCAAACGATTTAGAAATAAATACAAAGTTTTGAGTTAAAATGTAATTTTTTGGGGACCTAAATATAAGTTTTGGGGAAAAAAATAAACAACTTTAAGTTAGATCAATTCAAGCTTAATTAGATATAGTCTTAGGTTTTTTTTGGTTTTCTTTTTTTTGGAAACAATCACTATCAATTCAATTACATGCTAGTATCAATTATGACGAGTGTAATTGGTATCAATTCGACTAACCTATTATAACACGTTAACTAGACTAATAATGCATGTACTATTACACTTGAGAGATCAATTAAAAAATGTAATATCTCCTTTATAGCTATTATCTTGCAACCGCGAAAGCCACATACGCTTGGAAGAAGGAAGCGTCTACCGCATCAATCACTGCGCTAATCAGGGATCTGCTACAAGCCTACAACCGCAACACCATATGATCCAAAATATGATCTGCGTTTTTCAAAGTGCAGAAAAACTACAAGCACTTTAAAACTCTCAGATTACGAGCGAAAATACGATCCAGACAACCAGGTCGAGAACAATAAAACATCAGCATGTATAATTAGATCGAGAACAAAACTTCGACATAAATCAAGATTTAGTAAAAAAGCTATTATAATGTGGATTGATCACATTTAGCTATAACAATATAAGAAATCAATAAGAAAAAAACGATTGTTTTCTTATCTCCCCATATGATATATTTTTAAAATGTTAGTGAGTAGATAAATTAATGAAATAGAAAAAATATTTTAAGTAGTCTCTATATAAGAGCACTAGTGATGGTAATAATTCAATATACAATAGTTAAATACAAATTCTCATTTGATACCTGTCTCTACGGAGCAAGTACTATAAGGGACCGTTATCGGTTGAAGTTGTCATTGGCGAACTTCAACCCCGCCGCCGCTGTTAGATTTTAGGATGTTGGTATCGCTAGAGCTCAACCGGCTCACATGGACTGACTCGAGACTGAGTTTCAGTATGAATTTGTACGGAATAACAATAATGTACCAATGATTAGCAATGATCAAGGAAATTGACTGAGATCAAATCAACTGAAAGTTCAAGACAAAACAGGAATGCTCAAGGGAACTGACTGAAAGATCAATCAAACTAACCAAAAGATCAATGTTCAATCCCTTGTTCATTGATTTCCACAAGGACATGTCTCACCCAAAACTCTCTCCTAGCTAAAATTCAAATAATTTATTGTCTTTCCAAAATGTATGTAAAAAATTTCACTTTAAGTGTCCCACTATTCTTAATAAAAAAATTCCCAAGCACCAAGTATGAATAAAATATACAATGTTGTGCATCCCCAAGCACGGTCAATCCAAAATATAAAAGTGTCCTTCTTCCATCCATTTTAGATGCCCTAAACCGGATACACCGTAGCCGAAACCCGCCCCGATCTTCCCGCCCAGAGCTTTTTTCGGCAATTCATTTCTCAAGTGTAAAGGTACGGTTGAAACTCTCTAATTCAGTTCTCATGATTTTGGCAACTTTCTTGTGGCTAGAGTTCATTGTTTTAGGGAAGAAAAAAAACGACTGCTTCCATTTTGGAAAAAACGCATTTTACTGGAAATTGGGAACTTTTTTGGCTAGGGGTTTTTTGTTTTGTCAAATGCAGTCCTGAGTTGGATTTCAGTTCAGCGTTGTTTGTGATTTCATAGTTAGATTCATGTACTCCAAGGCGAGAAATTCCGGTTGTTTTACTCGATTCAATGTTTATTTTGATTCATGGAGCTCTTTTCCCTTTTGTTGATGTTTTTGTGTATGTTGAGATTTTTTTCTGCTAATATCCATTTCTAAAATTAAACATGGAATGTGCCGGTCTTTCCTCTGGACTGCATAGATTTCAGTTTGTTCTCACGGAAAACTGCATCTTTGGATTGGTGGCAATTGTGGAGCCACTGCTTGTTTAATTTACATTATGTTTTACCTTCTGATTTCGGTCTCGAGTGTTTTGTTGTGAAATTAAATGCTCCTACTGGTTTTAGCTTCTGTCATGAAATGTTTGAATATGATTGGATGGAATTAGGGGATTTGCTTTGAGGTTAAACTCCGCTGCGTCAGTTGGCATGCCAACATATTGATGCTGTTAAATGTTTTCTTTGGTGACAACATTTTCCAGGAACACAAATGGAAGATTCGCCTGTTGAAACATTCGAAGAGTTTAAAGAACGGGTCAAAAGAACAGTGTATGTGGATAACCTGTCTCCTCATGTGACAGAGGTTGTCCTCAGAGCTGCCTTTGATCAGTTCTTCGGGGTGGTTACTATTCAGTTTATCCCCGACTACTTCGGCCCAGATGCACTCTCCTCTGCTGCTTTGGTGGAGTTGAAGACTGAACAAGCAGCCACAAGCTTGGTCAATGAGGTTTCCAAATCACCATTAATGGTTTGTGGGATGCCCAGGCCTGTGAGGGCACGTCCTGCGGAAGCTGAGATGTTTGAAGACCGCCCCAGGGATCCAAACAGGAGAATCACATTCCAGTGGTTGGACAAGAATGATCCAAACTTTAAGGTCGCTATGGAGATGAAGAGGATGACCAAAAGGCATGCTGATGAAGCTCGTTTCCTGCTGGAGGTAAGATTCCTCTTCCTTGTCAGTTCAGATTACCCTAGCCAGAGTTAATTGTTTATCATGTTTTGTTAAAGTTAATTAGAATGTTATCAATTTTTAATTGGACAACATAACTTAGACATGTGATCTTAAATGCTTTCTTGTGACCTGTACTCTGTAGTTTTCCTCATATCTTGGTATTTTAACTATACAGCTTCATTCAGTTATTCTATAGGCTTTTAGCTTATCTTGAATGTTTAACTTTACATTAACTTGAAATCTGCTCTTTCTTGTTCATTTCCCCTTGACAGCGCGAACTGGAACATGAAGAAAAGCTTGCAAACCATCAGGATGAGCTGTTGAAAAGCATCTTCGAGAAGTATGATTTGATAAACAGTGTTCTAACTGATGGCTCTGCTAAACTTCTGGCCGAGAGATACAATATGCGAGTTTTTGACTAGACTTCTTGGCCCATTTAAATGGTAATAAGTAAATAAGGATTGGTAGCACGTAGGTGCTTTTTGTGGCTCTGATAGAACTTCTGGTTATTTTGCATGCTCTAGTGTCCTGAACTCGTAATGGTTAGTATTTATTAGGAATTATTGGTAGCATTATAGCAGTGGTTAATGTAATGCTCTCCAGTGATGGTATAACAAGGAACCTGTTCTGACTGCTGTTTAAGCTATTTTGAAGTTGGCTGTTTATGCTAACATTCTTATCTTGTTAGAAGGAAATCATGTTCAGCAACATGTGATCATATTTTTCTGAAAATTGCTTCTCAACCTTTGCTAGAATAGATATCCGTAGTAAGAACCTTTATTTATTTGTACAAATAATTGGCAAAATCGTAGTAATGTTGTCAAGAGCCAGGGGACGAAGATTGATTGGTGTCCTTGTAAAATGAAGAAAACTCTGAAAACAAAACCCATCTTGAATTTAAAAGCTTTTTTTATATATAATTGTACCTGTTGAACTTGTGTCTAGGACTCGAGATTAAGTACCGATTGAATGATTTCTAAGGAAAAAATATATATACTCAACACCATGTTTTGTTTCTTTACTGTCCCCCTCTTTTACTATGATAATCATTTGGATGTTTTATAAATAATAATAAAAAAAATGACTTCCAGCATCCATTTACATACAAAATTTTGCCAAGTACAAGATCAATTGCACCATTTTTTTTTTTGAAAACAATGACACTTGTACAAACCACTAGAGCATTTTGTCGAATGACACACTTGCAAAAGCTACAATAATCCAGCATAGGCAGAAAAAAATAAGCTAAAACAACGAAGTTTAGACTCCTATGGCACTAGACAGATGACAACATCACCTCATCTACCAGATTGATAGAATGAGAGGAAAAGGATTCAGTTACAGATCAAACTACATTTCTCCCCCAATCTTTCCTCAACCACCAGGTACCAACTCACACCTTTTTAATGATCTGCACCACATCTTCATCTTCTAACTCATGCTCCTGATCATTTAGAAATTCAGCATAGCAAAAAAAGTCATTAGCCAGGTGAAAGATGAAATCAGATGATGAAGACGTCAGATTTGGGAAGGGGGTGTACCTTTCCTACCCTCTGGGGCTTGTGTTTAACACTAGAACCCCAAACCAATGCGCTGCAATGAAACCAAAACAGTTTAATAACATGGCAAATTTCGATCAAAATATTTCACAAGTAACCATTTCCTCAATAACAAAAGCTAGGACGAGGATAAATCCTATAAATTAACAAGAATAAAACGTGCTTGGTTGATAGTTTTATTCTTTCAGATGAAAAATAATCTAAATATCCATTGCATTTTGTTCAATTTAAACCTAAAATCAGAATCATTTCCATACATCTACTGATGTTTGTTAACTTCAAAGTCAATCAGATCGATACAGAATCAGTAATTATTATGACAAGCTACCCATAACAGATTCATAAAATTCCTCCCGATTTCATTATCTAGGCAACAAAAATAAAAATGTCCAGAGTCAGTGATAATTGGGATAGGCTCAAATGATGGCTGGTTGAGAAGATGAAAAGTATCATGGGTGGTGAAATCTGCTAGTGAAGTCCCAGATTGCAGACAAATGTTATGAAGATCGGAGCAAACCTGGTGGAGGTGAAATTTCAGAAATGGCAGGGAATGATAAACAGACGAAAGAGGAAAGGGTTTCTGGTTCATAATGTCCAAATGGTAAAACCTCATTTTCTTTCAGACCCCCCAAAATGACTGGGAATGATGAATTCTATATTAGTAGAATGGATCGACTTCCACTGTATATGAATCAAGCAGGTTATGTTTTTATTAAACCCAAGCAGGCCCTAAGTTTTCCAATCAACATTCAACTATATTCTACCAATCGAGACCCAAACACCAACATCCAAGGCAGCATACAGAATGGCAGAAGAAGGAACCATGAGGAAAACTAGGTAACAAGAAAATATCACAAAATAAAGTTCAACACAGTCACTACAATTCGACTGGGCAATCATGACTAGAGTCTTCCCCAATTTAAAAGCTTAATGACAAGGGAAACAGTAAAAACAGGAATAGACTTACAATTTAAATTGCTTGAGCATGTCTTTGTGGATTCGGGTGCAAAATTCCTCAATAGATCTTCTCTTTGATGACAATATCACAGGGTCTTCATAATCTGGATTCATTCCTTTGGGCTTTGTGTAAACACGTGTCAGATTAAGATACTCCCAAATCATCTCAAGCAGACCATCAAGATTCCACTCCAAGTGAGCACTGGTATCCACATCAAACAGGGCATGTGAGTATATTATTTCAAATTAACTAAATTTGTATGGCCAAATGCAATCTTCATTTTGCCATCTAAAAGCAAAGTTTCTTCTAATAACTGTCAAAGAAAAATCAAAAATATTTTCACCATGTAAAAATTTTGCCACATTGAGCACCAGGAGAAAGACTTAAACCAAACATATTAAATACTCCACTAAACAATAAATTTCACGTGCTCTAATAACCTTTCCAATTCATTTGCGTGTTTCTTTATAATCCAATTGAGAGCTGAAGTAGTTAAATACATTGACAGCTGAAGTAGTTAAATACATCTCAACTTTACATTGACAGCTGATCGATCCAATAGGCACATAAAGTCATTCTAGCAATAATCTAGAAGGGAATTTCCTTAGTGACCCAACAAGTGAATGCAACATTTTATTTTCGCAATATTACATTGCATTCTGAAATATACTCAATAACCAGTCTTTCTGGATAATTAACAATCAAGAACAATTAAGGTTAACCCTGCATTTTGAGCCAGCTAACTAATTTGAAATCGTGTACAATTAGTATAAAAAATTACCTGATTGGGCAATAGTGTGGAAGCTTATCAAGAATTTCAAGCTCTTCAACTGTAATCTGATCGATCTTATTGACAACATAGATACAAGGCATGTAGACTCGACTACCCTCAATAACATCAATGAGGTCATCAGCTGTTGCATCATATCTGAGACTAATATCAGCATTGTGAATTCTATATTCGCTACATATTGCCTTGACTGTTTCCAAATCCAGATTTGTATTTGCAACTGTTGATGTAAGATTGATTCCACCCTTCTCTTTCCTTCTAAATGACAGGTTGGGTGGTTCCTTGTTTAATCTGTATTAAGAGAAGCACCGGCAATAAAACATCACAAATCAGGAGGGATAACAAATTTAAAACAAAGCAAAAAAGCCGGAAATAAAAAAATCAACAAAAAAGACGAGGCAAGGATACATTGGGATGTGGAGAATAAACAGAATGAGTACATAGTATGAATCGACACTGAAATTTCTTTACAACAGTCCTAGTATCCCAGAATTTTATGACCACCTAAATTGAGCATTGAGACAATGAATTCCAAAATTTAAGTAATTGTGAATTGTGATCAAGTCTAGTTCTAATCCCTGGATAATATCATGATGGATACCATCCTTATTTCAGATAAGGAGAGGGAAAATGCCGCCACTTCTAGTTTTTAAAAGTTGAGCGTGTTTCATTATAAAAATTAGTAATTAAATCTTTCTATATACAATGGTATTTAACATAGTAATGGATTTTAATCAATACAATATTGATTTAATTATGATGATAAGAAATTTAATTCATAAATAAAATTAATAGTTCTATAAATTTACCTAAATTAATAGTACTAAATTAGTCAAATTGAGCTGGAAGCCCATAATTTATGTTCATGACCATTAGAACATGTTTTGGTGTACTTAAACAAAATTTTGGTGTACTTAGGTCAATTTAGCATTTAATTGCAGTTTTGGAATATTTAGCAATCCAACTCTACTAAGCTCATTCGGTAGTAGAAATGTCCCTTGTATTGTAAAAGTAAAAATGCCAAAAATGGGTATTCTTTGTTCAATTCATTACATTTCAAGCCCTAATTTATTTAAAATAAAAGAAATAACTTAATCTTATGTGGCCCTTCACATTTTTCACATGTTTTATGTTCCCCTTCACAGATTTTTCCTTCAGTCTCCAGTCATCTAGTCCCAAGAGCCACAGTTCAGTTTTAACAAGTTTTCTGTACGAAAATTTAACACTGCTCCTAAAGGGACGCATTCAGTTTTAACAAGTTTTATCAACAAAAATATTAAAACACTATTTAGAAAACAATATACAGGAGCCTCTTCTAAGCCCCTCCCAACCTCAAAATAAAAATCAGAAATTAATACTAATTGAGTGATCAGAGAAAACTGATTCTTGGATATTAAACAAAAACAGGGAGGAAAAATATGGGTTCGGGGATTTTGGAGGTGAACTTTCAGCTTGTTAAAGTTTCAGTTTCATATGCCAATTGGTTAGTAACATGCAAGTGACATTTTTGCAAAGATACACAACTAAAGAGTAACAGATTTAAGCATTAACTCTAAGGCCTAAACTTCAACCAGTAACATGAGAAATCATGCTTTTATCAGTTAAGAATCAGCATGCAACATCAAGTTCAATAAAAGTGAACTTTTATACTAGCAGTCTTGAGGCATGCCAGTGTTCAAACCAAAAAGTATGGATAGAAATGCCGTTACAAGATATAATTACTTCTGACGGAATTAGTATTTATAAGTCAACCTTGAAAAGAACTAGTTGGACAATACATGTTATAGCACAAAAATAGGACCAATTGGTTGATATTTAGCTCACCTGATGCCAAACCCTTCAAGCTCCTTTTCAATCAATCTTTTGTGAGTGATTGGTTTTATCGCATCTAGTACAATCAGAATACAGTTGCAAGTCCTAGCTGTACTGATCACCTGTATTAAAGCCCAACTCATCAATAAATCACAAGTCAAGCATGTAAGATTGGTGAGAAGTGCACAAATGAAATTACAAAAAATTTGCTACTTCAGAACCAGGAAAATAAAAGTAAATACAATCACTGGACAAGTGAAAGAAAATAACTGTAAAAAGAAAGACAAAAGGTCCAAAGAGTAATTACAACAGAAAAGTATCATATGACTACCTCAAATATGTACAGCTATGAGAACAGCCACATGATTTATCTTATCAACATATATTAATTTTCAAGTTATCTATATATAAGTTTTTAGTATAGCTTCTTAAATTCATCGTCCATGAATAAGCTGAAAGGAACTAACACACTCAGAAAGTAAAAGAATCTCAACACTTTCATCGGGCATTAAAAGTATCAGGTTCTCCCTCCGCCAGTTAACTGGAGTCCACAAAGTAAGGGGACATTTAAGTTGTTTCAATTAAAATGCCTGATAAGGGGATATGTTTTTACATGACAATTGACATAAGTTAAAGAATCATAGTGGGTAGTGAATCATAACATGAATGTTCAAAAGTAGGTCAGGACATCAAATGTGAGATATTGATAAAAAGTTGTACAGCTCTCAACAAGGGTGGGGTGAGCTTACAAGAAAGCCACTTATAAATAAAACAGACAACTACATCCTATTTAAAAAAACATGACTAGAGAACCTCAACAAAAAGCATTTCAACACCAACTGAAGAAAAAGGTACTAAAATTGAGCTATCGTGCAAGACACCTCTATATCTACAGTAAAATAAAGAGCCCCATCCTATAGCCGACATAACATTGGTTCTACTGAAAAATCTATGTACTTTTGTGAAAAACTGGAACCTCATGCAACGTTCCCCCTTAACTGGAGTGATACATAACATAAAGAGGTACAATTTAGGGTTTAAATTTCAAGAGGGGGGTGGGGGTTGCGTAGAATATAGACAGGATTCCACCAAGAACTATATACAAACTCACAATAGCAAATTTGGTTTTCACGTGAACACTAATGCAATAAGATTAGATAGAGCAGTGTAGTGTAACTTTTGGTAGAGCTTTACAGGGGTTCTTTAAAATGTAGGGTAGGGAAGTATGTAGAGGATACATTTGGGCATAGAAACTTGTGCTCACGGATGCAATAAGACTAGAAATAGCCCAGGATACGTTAAACATTCAAACATAAAATCTAAAGAGCCAGAAAACAAGATAACAAGCTCAGAGATATTAATAATAAAGCAACAGTATTGCAATGAAACGTCAACCGCCATTTAACAGCTTAATATAGCTTTAGAAAAACTTATAAGCTCTAAAGTATTCTCTTTGTTATGAGAAGAAACGACCATTTTTATTTTATTTTTGCACCAAATGGATCCGTTCTGTTTTCTCACTAAGCAGGTAGTAGCTATCAGCATAAAAACTAAGTAAGTAGAGACATACTGAGATTTTTCTTTCTTTCTTTTTTTTTAATAAGAAAACATGTGTGCATCTGTGTATAGGGTCAACCATGGAAATGAACACATTGTTTCACAATGTCAAGCTCGCATTCGACAACCAAACTAGCAAGTTATAGATGCATAGAAAAGAATACAGTCCACTGGTTGGTGCCACTGAGTCTAATGTTTTCTTTAGCCATTGTCTTTTAAAAGGACATTAACATTTTTAAAAGGACATCGTCTTTACTAGAGTTACACAAAATAACTAATGCGAGTACATGAAAGCAGAAATAACTCTATATGCAATTCAAGTAGATTAAAGGGAGGAAGCTAAACCAACCTGCCTTCCTCTGCCCTTTCCATCTTTGGCACCCTCTATGATGCCAGGCAGATCCAATAACTGCAAACAACAGTTCAAACATTAAAAATGAGACTCCCAAGCTAAAAAGAACGAGAAAATTATTTTCTCATCAAAACTTGAGAATACAACAAGATCTTTCAGGGTGACTTCCTACATAACAATAGGATAAGACCTGTTGTAGAACTACATAAAATTCACTAGTACATGTACCTGAATTTTAGCTCCACGGTATGTTATCACTCCTGGAATGCAAGTTAATGTTGTGAACTCATATGAAGCAACCTGTTAAACAACTCAAGTAAGTATCTTAACTTCACAGAAACATGTTAGCAACTGCGAAATCAAGCTAACCACAACTAACAAATAACAATAAGATCATTCAATCATTACCGCTATCACTTTCCTGAACCTTCACCAAAGTACAGAATAATTCAATGAACAACCAAGAGAGAAGCACAAATCTAAATGGCATGGTTTCAGTTTAGAATAGATAGGAAACTTAAACAATACATAGTTTTGTAATAACCATTAATTTCATGTTTGATTACCAAGGTTAGCAAATTGACTAAATTTGTTTCATAAGAAAAATCTTTGTCAAGCTTATGTCGCGTCAAAAGCAACCTATATAAGGAATTAAGGATCATCAATAAGGAAACCAGCTTACTTCATTCTTGATATGGATGGTCTATTATAGAGAGTGAATCTACTTCGTACTAATTTTGATCTTACTTACTATCGGCACGAGCAACAAAAAGCATAGTATGGCTCGTATTGAATTGAATTGTTCCATTCACACTCTTAAAGTAAACAGAAGTTCATCTCGGTATTTTTATAAGCTACAAAAACACAAATTGTACCTCTGATTCATATGTTTTATGATTAATATCACTAATACCTAGTATTTTTATATTGATTGACTTGCATCACAAAAGAAAAAGGTATATTCTGTTGTCGTGAATCATCCCCTCAAAATCTTACCCAAAAATACATAAAATCAACACATGTAACACAAGAAAAGTATGTCACCAATGCATAATTTACATACCTCTGAAAAAGTTCCCGTTAACTTATTCAGCAAAGTGGATTTCCCAACAGAAGGAAAGCCAACTAAACCAACTCTGGAATCTCCACTTTTTGTAACATCAAATCCTTCTCCTGCCCCACCACCTCCTTTCGATGTAGGGGTGAGAAGCTCTCTTCGAAGTTTTGCCAGTTTTGCCTATTATCGAAATCAGACAAATAAATAACATGTACAAAAAAAATTAATACTGTACTGTAAAAACTAATGAGCGGTAATAGAAGCTGTTGCCCCCCTACATGTATGGTTTGGCCACAACAAAATATACTGTTGAATTATTCATTAATCCTTATCTTTCATTTTAGCTCTTGCTCCTCCCTTTCGGTATGAGTTAATGAGTTAATATTCCTCTAATTTGTCATACCATATGTTTGAATTGTATAGCGAGCTGCATAGCTAGTTGTATAGCCACATTACAAAATTATCCGTACAATTTAACAGTACTTTACAAATAGATGAAGCAGTTCGTTGATTGATTCACTTTCACCCTTCCTAGAAATGTCAAGATATACTATCATATTTTTATCACATGGAATATGTAAGATGCATGAATAACATAGACGGAGAAGTAAAAAAAAAAATACCATAGATCTGAGATAAATAGCACTAAATTCGAATTTACCTTCAGCAAACCCAGATGATGTGCAGTAGCTTTATTCTTTTGCGTCCTTGCCATCTGCAGATAGGATAATGCAAATCAATATTCATATGTAACACAGCATAAAAAATTATACAATAATCCATTAATTCAACTGTGTATTTCTCTTCTCAAAAAACATTACAAGTCTAGGCAAATTAAGACGAAAAACATCAAACCATTAACTAATTCTCCTTCAACCAGTTATGTGGAAATTCAGTAAATTTCATAAGACCAAGTTTAGGCAAAATCTCCAAACCTAGCAATAATCTTCAAATAATTCAGTTCCCTGTATCAAATCACACGTACTAACAGAAAAATAAACCCCTTAAACACTGAAACGTCAGCATATTTCACATTAGAGAAAAAACAGCACACAAAACGCAAACGATACCTCATCTTCGATGTCCTTGATTTTCTGCATTACAGTCGCCATAGTTCTCGAGGTTCTTCGACGGTGTCGGAGTGGGCGGCGGGCGGTGGCGGCGGGCGGTGAAGGTGGCGGTGGGCGGCGACTTTTAGTGGGGAAGAACGGAGCTCTCGCGTTTCGAATCGATGTTTCTAAACCCTACCATATATTTAAACGATAAAAAAATATTTATTTTGGACCACCCTGAACAAAAAGTATTAAGCCCAAACCCAAATTAAAACCTCACCTCATTTCCGGTGAAGAGCTTTGCAATTCCGCCGAAACCACAGTTCCGATTTCGACATTGTTTGTAGTTTTTTTTTTTTTTTTTTTTGTTTGACGGAGATTGTGTTTGTTGATGGTGGTGAGTGGTGACCTGCTGCTGCAGAAGGGACGGTTTGTTGATGGCGGCAGCTTAATCTTTTACTGTTCCTTTCCTCGAGTATTATTAAATTACACATTTACCCATCCATTCGAACTTCCCCACCTACCCCGATTTCCCAATCCTTACACCAAACAAATTTTCAGAAATTCAACATTCAACAACTCTTCCTTTTCTGCTACTTCTTCTGATTACTCTTCATCCAGTTCTTTCATCTTCCGAGCTTCAATCTAGAGTTGCAGAGTTCGTTTAGTTTCGTTTCATTTCATATCGTTTGCTGGTACTAGAAAATGGAGGCAAATGTTGCGCCAGGTTTGCAGTTTTCAACATGGAGATCCTCTGACAACGTTGCGAGAAGATCTAGTACTTTATTTCACAAAGATAGCTGGAGTAAATTTCGAACACCTGTTTCTTGTGATCTTCGATGCAGAAATGGTTGGAATGCAAAGAGAGCCACAGTGTTAGAGGTCTCATGTTCTTCTCGGAATTTTCGAGGTATGTGCTCTTGATAACTACAAGTTTAGTTTATTGTCATTATTGTCTATAAGGATGTCATATTTTGTCTACAAGTTTAGTTTATTGTCATTATTGTCATTACTGTCTATAAGGATGTCATATTGTCATTAGTTTATTGTCATTTTGTATTATAGCTTCAGTGCTTGAGTCTGGAAGAATTCCAATAGTTGATGATGCAGATACGCTTTTGAAGGTATAAAATTAATAATTTCGATGTCCTTTGAATGATATTTATAAGTAACCAATCCATTTAGTGTTGCATAGTCTGTGTTGTATCACCCAGTGGATTGTTTCAAATTGCAGAACAAGTCTGAAGACATTGCTCCGTTGCTCGAGGGGCGTTGTATATATCTAGTTGGTGAGTTCATTTTCATATCATACGTTATTTTGAGTTCTGGGATGAATATCTCTTGTCCATTGTATCATGCTTGTGATTTGTAGGATACAAAATCTCTCTTGTTGTGTGCTTTACCCCTTAAAAGTCATCATTTGGTTTTGATTTTTCTATGTTTTAGAAATTATGTGGATTTAGAGAAACTGTGATTGGGTTGAGCACTCTAGGATGGGAGAAAAAGAAAAAAACAAAACTGGCTTTTAAGCTTCATATTTATGCAAGCTCCATTTTGATTTCCTTATCAACTTAGAAGATTAAACAGATGTCTCTCTTCTTTTTTATTTTCGTTCTTTAAATTCATTTGTTTTCAGTTTTAAGTAATATGTATATGGCTCTGGAAATTCCTACTGCAGGAATGATGGGCTCTGGCAAAACTACTGTGGGAAGAATCATGTCAGAAGCCCTCAAGTATTCATTTTATGATTGGTTTGTCTCTAGATCACTTTCAATTTCCTCAGCTTCAACTTCCTAATACTGTATGTTAAAATGCATATCTACAAATCTATGATCATCTAATATTCAAATGTAATTTTTTTTTTCCGGGTGCAATGTGCTTCAGCGACAAACTAATAGAGCAAGGAGTTGGAGGAATTACTGTTTCTGAGATATTTCAGTTGTATGGGGAGAGCTTCTTTAGGGACAAAGAGGTGATATACTAAAATTCATTTTCTCATTCATTGCATTCTTGAAATATGCTAGATTTGAACCATTAACTGAATGCTTATCAGCATGTATATCATTTGGCTTAAGATTTCAGTTTGTGCTGTTTGAAGTAGTTTGTATAGTCAACCTCTTGTGCTGAATTGTTTCCATCTTCTTGTGTCCAAACAAGACACATGACCTTTTCCCTTGATCCATCTCTTTTAGATACTCTCCATTTGTCTAATTTAATGCGTAGCTGTGATTTTCTTGTTGAATTGAGCAAAGCACGGAGATTTTTTAAAGTTTGTTATTGAAGGAAAGCGTCTCAGGAACATTAGATAAACTCTTAAAGCATGACGCTTCTCTCATGGTTTATAAAATCTTATAAATGCTTCTCTTTCAACTAAATCTCTGCCTCTATTTTTCTTCATTCCTTTGATATTCAGTATGCCTTGCTGACATACATACCTTCATTTGCTCATCTTATAGACTGCAGTGCTAAAAGAGGTGTCATCAATGCAACAGCTTGTCGTTTCGACAGGTGGAGGTGCAGTTCTTCGGCCCGTTAATTGGTATCATCAATATTGTCAATCTCTTATTACTTTGCTTTGGGGCATTAAAATGCTTTATTTATTTTGCGCCTGTACTTTCTTTGCTTTGAAATGTTAGGAGATATATGCATAAAGGACTTAGTGTTTGGTTAGATGTACCTTTGGAAGCTTTGGCACGCAGAATTGCTGAGGTTGGGACTGAATCACGCCCCCTTCTCAATGGTGAACAAGGAGATGCTTATACAAAGGTGTGCATTTTTCTCATATCACTATCCTTCATAATTCATATTTTTGGAGCCAAAAAAAAAAAAAAGGAAAGAAAGAAAGAAAGAAAGAAAAAGGTGCACGCACTGTTTAATGCCTCCTGCATTTTGTGTAGGCTTTCAAGCGTTTATCTACCCTTTTAAAGGACAGAGGAGAAGCATATGCCAATGCCAATGCCAGGGTTTCTCTTGAAGGTATAATATACCCAATCTCAATTTATTTCCCTGCTCCCAACACGACCTCCAGTACCTAAATTATGTGAGACATTTTTAAAAAGAAGGTCGATAAGAAATAAACAACAAATTAAAGTATAAGGTCAATTTGTATATTAACTATTTCAAGATTGCAGACATGGCAGTCAAATATGCTTACGAAGACATTTGCAAGCTCACACCTGAGATGATTGCAGTTGAGGTATCTTTTCATTTCTTGTAATATTAACTTTAAGTTCAGTACTTGTTCGGTTAAGCTAGATTTTTAGCGTTCTTCAGCCTGTGATTGTGCTCAACTGCTTATAGTGAATGAGATCATTTTATTTATTACATTGTTAGACCTGATAATTTTGTGGCGTTTAGAATTGACTTCATTACTTGCCATTCTAACTAAAATATCCCATTTGTCTTCAGGCACTCGTACAAATTGAGAACTTCTTGAAGAATCAATGTACAACTTCTTGAAAAATCAATGTAGCATCAATGTACCTGATTATGGTAATATGATCATCAGATCCTAGAGTTTATATTTTGAAAGAGGTTTATGCCTTAATTTTTTTTAAATGAATAGGAAACAGTGATCTTATAGACTGTTGTAACTCCATGGATGTAATTTAATATCTGAGATAAGGTGGTTGACAATGTAACCGTTTCTGGAAAACATGAGATATACGTGTGCTGCCTAAATAAAAGAGGATTTGTTTTTTTTAAAATAAAGAGAGTAGGTTAAATCTCGATGAATCTGTAGATATCCTGTGATTGGTGCTTCCATTGAAGAAGATGAAAGCCTCTTTGTATTTAACAAGGAATGGAGATCTGTGTTGTTAGACAATCATTAGAAACAAGAGAGCTTATATTTTTGTTGCTTTAAAGCTGACAGATGCGAAATCCATGCGAAATCCATCTAGTTTAACAAATCCAAATACCAAGAGGGATTTTATTACAAACGATGAGTAATGGTATGAAAAGTACTATTTAGCATTACAGACTAATGTCGTCTTCTACTACTTTGCAGCACATATAACATACATCTACATGTACACTCCTACTGCTCATCATTACCTTAAGCGAATCAAAGTAATTAATCAGCTACACTAAATACTAAAAAGAGAATAACTTAATGAGTCAAACGATAATAGAAATTTTAAAACAAGTACAAAATCTTGGACTATGCTTTTCAGTATAGAGAGCAGACAGCAGCTTCATTTGAAGGCGTGCATCTCTATCTCATCCTCAAGTCCAGAGAAGCCTCCCCTGAATACCACTCTTCTAAGACTCCATGAAAAGCATCTCGGAACACTAACAGGAACTTTCCAACGTTGCCACCAAGAGCCATCTTTGGAATGGCACATCCGAGCAAGAGCCACGACTCGTCGTCAAAAACTAAGGTGGTAAGTATTTTGGTCCACCGGACAAGAAGCTTGTAACTACGGTGAGAAAGGAAACGATGGCTTCTGGTAGATTACTGAGGCGGTCAATTACACTTTAGGGAATTAGTATGATTGCTTTTGAGTTTTTATCTCCGGAGATTCTCTAAATAGAATCTTAATTTTAAATTTGAAGTTCCCATTAATTCTAATATATTTCTTTTGAGTTTTTTACACAATCATTATTTAAGATCCATTAATTATAAATTTATAATAATAATCTTTGTAAAATTATCTTTGCAAATTTGTATATATGGATTGGGAAAAGATATCAAACAATACTTATGGTCGATTTCTATTCCTATTTCAAAAAGCAGAGAACTTGGGAAATTTAAAATAACGTGATTATAGAACTTTCAAAATTTAAAACAGAAAGAGACAGTTTGATTTTATTTTTTCTAGTTTTAATTCAATTTATTATTTAAATTCATTTCAGTTCCATTTACATTTAATTTAGTTAATATTCATTAAATTCCATGAAGTTCTAACTTAGATTCCGTCTAATTCAGTTAAGATTCAATTTAACCCCAATCTAACTTAATTTAATTTGACTCATTTTTTAAGTATTCGGTTTGAGTTCATCTATATTTTTAGATCAAGTCCAACATGTTTGCTAAAGTTTTTTCTAAAATAGATAATCAAATCTAAAATTTTCTATATTTTTTCTCCTCAACTCCAACAGTTATTTTAGTTTAGAGATTTCCAAAATGTTGCTTCTCTTTCTCTATATTTAGAGCATCTCCAATGCTAAGAAGGTCACGAGTAAAATCCGCATCCATTTGTCAATTTTTGATTGAACGTCAATATGATGTAGATTTGAAATATGTGATTGATTTTATTTTTAAAACTTTACTCTCCAATGTACAAGCGTCAATTTTTACAATATTAATGTGATTAGGAAAGTAAATATAATTTTGGTAAACAAACTAATTGCAATATTAATATCAAAAGGAAAGTGAAAATAAATTTGGTAAACAGAGTAATCGACACCCTCAACATGAGTGTCAATATATTGAAGGCCTATTTGACACCCTCACTCCACATGTGCATCCACATCAAACTGACGTCTTAATTGATGCTTGCATTGGAGATATGTTTTTATCTCTTATACCCATCAATCATACGTGTAAATCAATATTTTTAACATTGATAGTTGCATTGGAGATGCTCTTAGAGAAAATTTTCTTCTCACTCCTCCAATATCTATAATAGAAAAAATATAGAAAATTTGTTGGATTTGAAAGAAGTCCAAAATTTGTAAAAATCTCTATTATACAAAAGTTGTTGGACTTCATGCAACAAACGACATGAAATGCTCCATTTTTGACAAGTTAGAGCAATAAGTGAATATTTTTTTATGATTTTTCAACACCCAATACCATAATAAACACAATATAACCAATGTGTGAAGACAAATTGAAAATTTTATGTAAAATCTTGTGGTTTGTTTACAAATTTATAACTTACCAATCAAGATCACTTGATTAAGTAGAACTAAGTGCATCACTACATACTAACAAATGTGACAAATGTACATTAGTGAAATAAATCATGTCTTAGAAAAAGTGATATAGGACCAATATAATATCTTAAGTGCATTATTTATTCACGAATTCATGTATTTTTACAATTTTATGTAACAAGGAAAATTTATATTGTGAATAAATTAATTAGTATTGAATATTTACTATATTAGACAACCAAATTCTTAATTGTTTTAAATTCATGTCACTACAACTATTATGTGTAGATTTTCGAAACATTTACCGAAACTTACGACCATTTATATAGTCAAATGATAAGTCTTAATTGACGTTCTGAAATACTAATAACTAAATTGTACTAATCTTAACTTATAACATTATAATGTTTAGAATTAAACTTGTAGTTATATATATTATTTAACAAACATATGCAACATATATGCTTGTCACATATGTGGCTATCTAGTTATGTACTTATTAGTAGTTACCTAAGTGATTTGTGTGTATTACATACAATTGTAAAGTAATCACATGATTCATACTAAGTAATTACATTTTGGATTCAAGAAATGGTTGATCTATAACTATTATGTGTAATATATGTAGAAAATGATATATACTATATATCACATACATAAAGATATTATTAAAGAATGGGTAGTAAGTGTTGCACCGGTAGAATTTAAATAGTGGTGCAATAAAAACACGTGTCTGTGTATAAACGAACCACGTCGTCAAAATAAGAAGCTTTACTACGTGTTGAAAGCCCACTTATTGCACGTGTCAGTCGCGAGAAAGCCCACGCCAGCTACATTATGAAAAGCAACATTATTTAGTTGCGTTCTACGTGCGTTTCACCGTCTATTGTTATGTGGTGCAATGAACTTAAACAAAAATTCATTTCGTTCTGAGAATGTCACAAGAGAAACTCCAACATGTTGCGTCAAAGATGTTTCACCGGTTCTATTTTTCCAGTGAAATGAGTTTTTCCCCTTTATAACTCATCTGCCCCCCATTATTTCGTCATTCCAAATCTTCTTACCCAAATATCTTTCAATCTCTCATGGACTCTCTACTTCATAACTTCAAATTAAGTCGGGCAGATCGGGTAGTTTTCTCTCAATTGATTCGGACAAGATGTTCGATTGGATTTTTCACAACTAAGATTTCCCAGATCAGTGAGCCGAAATCCTCCCGCCGACTTTCTTCGCTGCTCCTCCTCAACTCCACCACGCCCTGTTCCTTTTCCTTTTACGATCATGGTTCAATTAACTAGACGTGTTTCCCCATCAACAAGGTATCTTGATCAGCTCGATTGTAGTTCTATATATGAAGATTTGAGTGCTGATTTATTTTATTTTGGTTTTTGTTTTTTTGCAGGTTTGAATGAGTTTCATATCAGGGCTTCCGGAGGAGTGAGAGGGATCCAATTGTTGAACTTGGTGAGTTGGAAACACTTTGAATCAATTCTATGATTTTAATTAAATGATTGAATACATTGTATGTCTTTCTTTCTTTATTGCCATTCAAGTGTTCGATGAAATGCCACCATAGAGAATCATGCTAGATTTTATTTTATTTTTGGTTTCCGAGCATGTTTATCACTCCTTTGATGTTTTTTTTACTTGCTTATCTTTTTGTTTCTACTTGTTTTGTACATAATGAGATGATTAGCATTGTATTTGTGATAGTCTAGAAATATAGTTTTTGTTTCATTTTGTCGTGGATTTGGTCGTCGTTATATTTTTGTAATGAATCACTTCATCTAATTTATTTTTTGTTCGTTTCAAATGTATATACCTATGAGGTAATAATCCGCAAGTGCAGACAAGCATTTGGGAAGGCTAAAAGGACAACAGAGCAAAAGTCTACCCCTTCTGAGTCATAAGTATTGATCTTCTTTGTTTACCTTTTGATACTTTTCAAACTAACTAGCCATGAGTACAACACTTCAAAATCTACTATATAAGTGACTTTTGTGACCAATGGATAAGTGATTTTGTCATCGGAGTGTTCTCGAATGGTAGTTTAATTAAGTACAACACTGTTGTGTTTTGTGTACTTTTGGTTGGATTTTGTTAATGAAAATTGTTATTCAACATAGCATTGCAAGTTTATAAATTTGTGGATGTTCGTAGTTGCAGTTTATAGATGTTGAATTGAGGTTGATTGGATATATAAGGGGTGAGTTGGAAGCTGCATATATTGCATGGCAGGTTCTAGTTCAGCCAGCCATTTTCTGGGCAAATGTTGCACCGCTGAAAGTACTAGTGCAAAAAAATAACAACGCAACATATCTCAATTGCGTTCACAAACAACAAAGCAATATCCATGTATTGCGTTCTAAGTATGATCGCAAGAATTATAAGTAGCGATCTTAAATCTAAACTCATTGCATCCAATCATATAGCAATAGTAAGGACTTGCGTTACATACATGAACGCAACTACACATGATAGTGATCCAAACTTTCTACCGGTGCAATCTTCTGGTGCAATTCAATTGTATACAAGTTGCATCTGTAAATTTTCCGGTGCAATAGAGGGAATCCGACGTGGCTGGTTGGCCTGGTCAAAAGTCCAATTAATCGGCTGGTTGGCCGCACGACAACAATAACCGGTGCAAGGCTCAGAAATGTTGCACCCCCCTATCCGAACCGGTATCAAAAAACAAAATACCGGTGCAATGACCTTTAAATACAGGTTCTAATAGAGGTTTTTGTAGTAGTGATATATACCACAATTGTACCAAAAAATTATTGGAAAAACAAAATGCAAATACGTGTAAAATATGAAATTCGTCTAAAAATAATATATGAATTAATCAATGTGACATTGTCAAAACAAATACTAATTTTCTTACTCATAATATTACATCAAGAAATTATAGTATTTTTCAAAAATTAAATTTAATCTTAAAAGTTTAACATAAAAAACAAAAATGAAATGGAAATAACTTGAGGTATAGACGATTAAGTGGCAAAATACGTGCACCGATTTTTACAACGACAATGACAGAGTTTTGTGAAATAAAAGACGTTTATAAGTTAAATTTGTACAAAAATATCATAAGTCTTGTCAAAAGTTTTAAAGAACAAAAAAACACTCGCTTGAAAAATATTTAAGATAACTAATATTTAAGTCTTGTCAAAATTATTTCTTTTAATTTACATTATTATTTCGGTATGGTACGGCAATACCATGGTATTGAAAATTTAATACCAATACCATACCACTAATTTTGGTATACAATTGGTATGGTATCGGTTTGCATTTTGGTATATTTTGCCAGCCCTAGTTTAAAACACATTTGTTTATATAACTTTTACTAAAATAAAAATAATAATTATATTGAGAAACATCAAATAAAAAAAGACACAAAATATCAAACCCAATGAGTTATTTAGAAACTAAAATCTCATCCAAACAAAAAAAATGTAATGAAATCTCACTCAAATTTGAAGCAAACAAGAAGTTTGTAATTATAAAAATGATTGCCAAAGAATAATCTAAAAATCTCGTGTAGATGTAAAAGTAAAATCCTATTATATTTTGATAGGAAATTATAGTAAGAAATTAATTGATATTATTTTTTATTAATCAATATATAATATTATTATTAATATAATTATATTGGGGCGGACCGGTATGGGGCGGGTATAACGGGGATGGTGCAGATGATGTATAAAATCCACGCCCACCCCATAACCCATGACGGCTTGTGATTTCATCCACATCCCCACCCCATTACCCATCAACCTTTTTCCCATCCCCGCCCCGTCGCGGTGCACATGGAGCGGATTTTCACCAAAACCCGTCACAGTGTCATCCCTAAATTCCAAAGATCTTAGAATTTTTTTTGCATGATAACCTCATTCTCCAAACTAGCCATTTACCAATTCACGAGGTGCATGGTTGAATTGTTTCCGGTGGACATCGCATATGTATAGCTCCGACTTCGCCCAACCACAGTTGCCCGGCCCATATGCATTGTAGTTTGACTGCATCAGCAACTTAAAATGGTCATTAATGAATCATGACGACAAGAACAATAGACCGCGGATGAAGTAAAGAGGATAGGATACAAACAGTGAAGAGAATTACACAAGATCTGAAAACCCTTATTTTGAGTACCTTGAACACGTCGGTTACGGTTACGGAATCATATCAAAGAAATACCTCGTACGTGTGTCTCACTTATAAGGTCGAGTGATAGTTCCGGTACCGCCGCTCTTCCGACCAACTCCGGTGTCTGGATTCCAAAAAATGAGATTGTCCACGTCACTGTTCACCTGTACTGAATAGCACAGAATGCCCCTATGGGATCCCAAGAAACAGAGCCCATCACAGGTACAAAATATTTTTTAAAAAAACTTAAGGGTAGATTTTTGCAAATTTTAAAAAATATGGGGTGGGCCAAGGAATCCTCCCAATGTTCCGCCACTGTTCACCGGGACGGGAAAAGTCTATTTGTATTGGAGTTTTTTCTTTTTAATAACATGGATTTGACTTTCGATTTTGATTTGTTCAATAAATTAATTTTATTTAAGTTTAAATCCATCCAATTCATCTTAAACCAGTTCAACTAAGGAATTTTCTTTTACTTCAAATGAAACAGCTCTGTTTGGTTGAATTGTACTTATAAGTAAAATTGGTTTAAAAATATAAAATTTTAAATATTAGTTTTTATATGTGCTGGTTATATGAGCCAATTAAAAACTAGCATATGTCAATGAATTTGCTATAAATAGAAAGTTGAATTCAATATGTAAATTTTGTTTGATATTAATGACACTTGTACTTCTTCAGCGGACTACTTTAATATACCATGACAATGATGTTTGTGTTGTGTATCTTTCGTCCAGTATGAAACATTAATGTACCAAGCCTGTATAGATTGTCCTACATTTTGTTTGCGAGAAGGTGGATCTCGAACAAATTCGTGTTCCTGATTTGTATTTAGAAAGTTAACTAAATTTAATAAAACTAGAGCTAAAAAATTGGGATGTAACTAAATTGAATTAATTTTATTAAAAATAATCAAATAGGAGTAAACTTACAAAGTCAAACTAAATTTTACTAAATATCAATGAACTAAATTAAATTAAACTAAATTTAGACATCACTAAATTATCTAACAAGAACCAAACTAGAAAATCGAGATACCCAACCCAAACTGCCTACAAATCTAATTCTAACAAAGTCGTCGGAAACATTAGTTTGTTAGACTAATACTTTCTCATTTTGGCTGCTTAAAAAGTGGTTAAATAAATATTATTTTATTGAATTTCAAATCAATGCACTATTTGCATCTTTTCTTCAATACTAGTATCTCTTTCCCGCGCTACGCGCGGGATGTCAAATTTTGCCTAATTGCCGACCACAAGTCCACAAATTTTACAAATTAATTGGATGAATTTGATGTATGCTTTTCACCATTTTTTTAAAGTTTCTCCAAGTGTACTTCTACTTTCAGGGCTCCAAAATTCAAAATAAAACTATAAATGCTTAAACCTTTCCAGGCTGGACTAAACTAAATGCAATTTATATTGACAAAAACCAAAATCAATTGAATTGCATTAATAAAATTAATTGAATTTAAATGCATAATTTGGAATGAATTGTACAGGACTTAAGTTTAGTTTAAACAAAGATATATGGCCTAATTTTCTTCATATGTCCAGTCTATGTACATCTTCAATACCCAAATCGTATCTCAAAACTGCCAAGTGCATGATCAACTGAAAGTGCCATCATGAATTCTTCTAAAATTGGGAAATACAAAAATGGAGTTCTAAACCATGACAACTGAATATATTGGGAGATTCTTCCTATACATATTAAATGCATGCAAATCATAACAAGAACAATGCATTCTATTTCTACCACATCACATGACGATCTAAGTTCTCATAATTTTTAAGTAATGCAGAATACAATACAATGTAGAGCTCATATCATGTTTTCTTTTCGTGTGGTATAATGATATAATATCTCAACCCCGGCAACAGTAATTTAATCAATGAAGACCAACTTCTTTACATCGAACTATGAACCTGCAAAACCAGCTAATACGGATTTAGAAGCAAAATTTGTCGCCGTCAGATGCTAAGAAGAAGGCTCCTTAGACTGTAGCTGAAAATTAATTGTACTACCAATTTTGCGATGTTATGTATTCTGCATACTCAATGGTTTCCTATATTAATATATATAGATAACATCTTATACCAGTATGAAAGTAGCAATCAACAGTGCTATATATACACATTAACCTTTATGTTCCTCCGAGGATTTGAGTCTCCTCCGACCTCGGAATTATTACCAGTACCAGGTGTTAGGATAGTGGATTGAACCTCCTCGGCGCTCAATATGTTGTTTAGCAGCTCATCCTTGTTCATCGACCTGAAATCCTTCCCCACCGACCCCATGGTATTCCGAAACTCGTCAACAATTAACGAATAAATGGAACCCTGTCTAGCAGCGGGAAGTTCCCCGACAGCAGCAGCCTCCCTCCACCGCCGCCTCTGCCACCGGGATCATTCACAAAATTCCTAAAATTAATCTGGGCTCCCATTGACACAACACAGATTTCCTCTTACTAAATCAATAAAGTTGAATTCCATTTTACACAGATAAACACAAAGGGAGAATAATTACGGACATGCTTAGATCGGAGATGTCGCAGAATCGTCCTAAATCGACTCATGCTGAGTATTCTCAATAGTTCTAGCTTCTAACCATCATTCGACAATCTCACGATCTCTGCTTCTTTCTTGTTATCGCTCCCTTTCACGAGACCTTTCCCGATCCCGATTCCGATCATCCCTTTCACGAGTATTCTCGCTCATATGGTTGAGTATTTAAAAAGTGGGAATCGAAGATAGAAGAACAGTCTATTGATCGGACGCGTGGAAGCCCCTGGGAATGCATGAAGGACGAAGAGCAATGTATAGACGCGTGGCTGATAAAACTTGTAGAGAAGAACTGAGAAGGACGCGTGGAAGAGGGTATAATATCCACATTAAAATAATGAAGGTACTGTAGAAGGAGGAACAGTAAACTCGGATTCCCCCTTTTAGTATAGTTAGATAGATAATAAACCTTCATTTTTCAAATATTAATCACTAAGAAATTCACATTAATTAAATTATTTGTAATTATACTTCTAATATATTGTAAAACTAAATATCTTACAACATTTATAAATTACTCATCCCCTTAAACCCTTTCGCCACCGCTCAAACAAAAAAAAACCTTCAATCTTTTCCATCTTTCCATTATGGAGAAATGGAAAGGAATTGTTTCTTTGTTTATTAATTTATATTATTGAATAAGTGTGGATTTATCAGAACATAGATTTTTGTTTTTGATTTGATCGATTAAATCGATGATTTAGTTTATCTCTTCGATATTTTGTTCTCGATTTGGTTGTACGGATCGTATTTCCGGTCGTGATCTCTAAGGTGCTTGCAGTTTGAATAACATAGATAATGTTTTGGATCAAGTGGTGCTGCGATTATTGCAGATCCCTGATTGTCGAAGTGATTGATGTGGACGACACTCCTCTCTGCCAAGCGGATGTGATTTTCACGGTTGTTAGATAATATCTGCGAGGGCGGTATTACATTTTTATTAGATCTCTCAAGATGTAATAGTATAGACATTATAAGTCTGATTGACATGTAGTTCGGTTATTCTTGTGATAGGCTAGTCAAATTTAATGTCGATTTCACTCATTGTAATATTTTCTGGGCGTTTCCCAATGCCATGAAAGAATTTCTTAAAATTAATAATTTAGTAGGATAATATTTAATGATCATTATTACAAGTTATCACTTAAATAATTTTTTCATATAATTATGTTAAATAGATCACAAACACTTGTATGGAGACTCACATATCACGATACTGCTTATATGATGAGGTTGGCTCATTATATTATCAAACAACATCAACCTGCCTCAACATGGGTCGTTGTTGGAGGAGTAGGCCGGAAGATTTTGGCTGAAAAGAATGGCAACCTTAGAAACAATGGAATTCTATAACAACAGTGGTAGCGTTGAAGATTCAAATCATATGGCAGCGACGACATCATAATAGTAATAATATTGACACTTAAATTTCATCAAAGCCAATTCATCTACAAGAATGATTACATAAAACTCTAAACATACATATACTGATGTAAGATAGATAAAATACAATACAAAGAATAGTATGGATTCCTAGACACGAAAGGATATTCCTTAATTAACATTATTTCTATATCTCTATTTTTTTCATTAACCTTAATACTGGTCATATTCCTAACTGTAATAGAGTTTCTTTGTTTCATAGTTCTATTCCTCATTGTAATAGGTAAACTAAGTTGTATATATATGTCAACAAATCAAAATTATAGTTGTGTTTCTTCTTATAATCGTTGGGAGGTCGTCGCCGTACCTCTCAAATATACAATTTGTGTTCACTTACTACCTCTACACACAATTAAGCATATAGTGGCAAGTAAGGTTCGTTCCACAGGGAAAAGGTTATTTCAATGTATATCTTGTAGTATGTATATATATATATATGTATATAAAAGCAATGTAAACAAGGGAGGGGGGTTTTGAGTTGAGTTTTTGTTCAAGACACTACTAAGTAAAACTACTAGAACTCTATGATTACAACTAGTTTAGCATTTAAGGCTTTAACTAAAGGATTAACTAATGAGAATACTAGACTCGGACATATGAGATTAGTGACTTCTTACTATGAGATTTTCCTCAAACTTTATCATGATGCCTTTAGAATGGTGAAGGTTAGTGAGAAACTATCTTTAACCACAGTTATGAAAAATGAAAGCATCTTCACAACTTCAATTGATAATCTTACTAGATGATAACAACTAGTTCAATTGAATCAATATTACTTCAAATTAGATGTTCCTCAACCCTACCCATGCAATTTGATAACAAACTTGACATAGGTACAATGCTAATGAATGATCTTAAGAACAAATACAATTGATAACAACATGCATTCGATTCCTAATTTACTACTCCTACATAGAAAGAATGATAACATTCTAACCATGGAAAAGCAATATCTAACACATATCCAACACATATCTATCACTAGGAAATCATTCCTAATCATTTCAAGCATCAAATACACATATAAATTATGATCATTCAATAGCAAATCACCATTCCTAAGCTTCATGAATCATGTTCTCAATCCATAACAAGAAGTCCAATCACATATATCCAAGAAGGGTTTTAGCCTACTACCATAGTTAGATTATCAAAACCATAATCAATACAACAAACCATAATGAATTCAAAGATCAAAATCAAAAGGAAAATGAAGGAAAATGTGTTTTGCTCTGTAAAAATTCGATCCTCTAACAATGAGGATAAGTTGCTTTTATAGTCCAACAAAATTAAAATTAAAACAAAATAAAGTGCAAGTTGCAGGGCAACTTTCGCGGACCGCGAGCTCGGTCCTCGCGGTTCGCGGCCGAGGTTTCGCGGCCCGCGCGTCCATGGCGTCCGCGGTCCGCGACCGAGGTTTCGCGGACCGCGCGTCTGATCCTCGCGAACCGCGGCCGACGTTTCGCGGATCGCGCGTCTTGGCTTCGCTGCGGTTCTCGTGCTGGTCCTCGTGCTGGTCTTCACGGCTCGCGACCGGAGTTTCGCGGACCGCGCGAAACTCGGCATCTTCAAAACAGCAACACACACCCTCGCGGTTCGCGACCTAGGTTTCGCGGTCCGCGAGAGTGTGCCTTCACGCCACTTCTACGACCGGTTCTTCAATGTATCTGCTTCCTCCAGGACGGTCATAGAAGGTCTTCAAATCATCCAAATCTATCGCAAGTGCAATTCAAGGTCGAAATGCACGTCTTCAATTTCAAACCATCATGAATGATTCGGTCCAAAAGTCTAATATAAAAGTATAAAATACTATCTAAAACAGCTCTCAAATGCTACAAAATAAGAGTATATCTAGGGCCTATCAAAATCCCCCACACTTGAACCTTTCTCGTCCTCGAGAAAGAATGATTAAGATCCAAGTGTATACTCTGAATAATTAAGCACATAACATTTGAGAGTTTTTCATATCTATACAAGAGAAAAGGAAATTTTTTTTTTTTTTTTTTTAAATACAGTAGTAACAACAAAGCAGCAAAAGTAGCAACAAAAACAGAATCATAGTCCTACATTTCCTCCCCCACACTTAGTCTAAACATTGCCCTCAATGTTTAAATATATCAATGAAAATCATAGTGAAAGGAAAGGGTGTAGGATATACTCACTGCGAGGGGCCGGAACCGTCGCGACGGCGCTGAGCTCGCGATCTGCGATGGCCCTCATAGTCAAATGCCCCTGGTCCATGTGGGTGCATGGATGCCATCATGGCGAACATCACCTCCATGTCGTCCTCATATCTCTGAGTAAACGCGTCATGCCTCTGCGTAAACTCCCGGAACTGCTGCTGCGTGACAAACTGAGGATCCTGATGTGGAGGAACGTACTGCTCTCCATGCTCCGGAGGTGCCTCTAGCCTGGCAAGGGCAATGGTAGGTGCAAGAACTGTGATCTGGATGGGTAAGGTGAGCTCCTCCATGCGAGTGCGCCTAGTCAGCTGCACAGCCTCCGGATTCGGCAGGTACATATGCTGATTCTTGGCTACTAGCCAGATGAATCTAGGAGGAGGAAATCTGTGCATGGCCAAGACATTAGTGGACTCCAAAGTAGCAATGGAGTAGAACTGGTGAGCTCTCTCGGCTGTCTTGCCTATTGCCTGAATGTCTGGAGGTAGGTGGATGTTCAGATAAGCTGCCAGAAGAGAAATCATACCCCCCTGCGGTATCTTCCCTGAGCTCTTCTGCACAAAGAGGTCAACCCAACACGGGTGCTCCGGCCTCCAAAACATGGTCCAAAGGCATTGGACCTGCTCCCTATTGATGTGTGTCAACTCTCCTTGGCAAAAGATCGTCATCACTAGGAGCTTGTGCACCATACGAACAGCTGGATGTATGATGTGGTTGTTCTTCGTGGCGCCCGTGATGTTGGGAGATCCAGACAAGCAATTCCAAAATAAAGCTAGATCAAATCCGTCCGGGGCATTATCTTTCGGATTCTTGTAGCCATCCGCATATTCGAACTCAAAAGCATCTTGGATCTCATTATAGGTCATCCGGCGGTCTACATCATTCAACCTGAATGTGATGAACTGCATGTCATGCTCCTCGTCATAGTGCTTGGCTAGAGTGGATAGGAATTCAAGTGTATATCGAATGTAGGTCGGTGCCGACCTATCAATGAATCCTCTCATGCCAACGCGATCCAATAAAAATAGCACAGGCTGCTGCAAACCTAGCTCCTGAAGCAGCTCAGAGGAGAGGAATTTCGTCTCCATGATAGTTCGTCTCCCATTCCCAATCAACTTCCTCCACCGTTGTTGGGCATCTCCATCCAAACCTTGCAGTCCCATAAAGTCAATAGGAGGCAGGTTTTCTGCAGGGGGAGGGCTAGGTTGGCGAGGGGGTGATTCGGGGATCACGGGCTCATGTGAACTAGAGGCTTCCCCTTGGCGAGACCTTTTCCTCGGTGCCATTATCAAAATCCACTCAACAACAGTCCAGCACAACTAAACTAGCTACAAGGCGGCAAGCCTCTACTCAAAAAGCTCAGTATATAACTAAAGGCGGCAAGCCTTTGAAATTGCAATAAAACCTATTGGCGGCAAGCCCTAAATCAACCAAAATTCAAGTAAATTCAGTAGGGTACCGTCAATTGAAGCCTTTGGAAGCAATGTAGCTTGAGGCGATCATCAATTGAACCAAAATATCACCAAATCAAAAATGCCCAAAAATTAGGGTTCTTGACATTTGGGGATATTTAAGTTCGTTTAGGAATTTGAAAATTGAGATGGCGAAAAGGATAAGGGTGGTGGAGGGATGGTTTTGATGTATTGGGGTTGGAGAAAAAGTCGCCGGAGTCCGGCGAATCGGAATGGAGAAGTTTGGGTTGGAATTCGGGCAATGTGGGTAAAAGATGGTGTTTTGGATGTGAATTTTTGGTGGGTTTTGTTGGGAAAGCTTGGGGGATGGATTTGGGTGGAAGAAATTGGTTCAAAACTCGCCGGAATGAAGGATTTGTGATGGTGGCCGGAAAAAGAGAGGTTGGGTCGGGAGGGAATAGGGAAGAAGGAGGAGAAAAAGATAGAGGAATTTTGGAAGAAGTATAGCCGCGTTTTCTCGCGAGCCGCGAGGTTCCTGTCGCGGGCCGCGGGCCGTCGTCGCGGGCCGCGAAACCTTGCCAAAACGTTCCAGGGATTGTCGAAAAATCCCTGGATTTTCGCGGTCCGCGCGGTGAAACTGCGGACCGCGAACTGAACCTTCGCGGTCCGCGCGATGAAACCGCGGACCGCGCGCCGAACCTTCGCGGTCCGCGCGATAAAACCGCGGACCGCGCGCTCGGTGCTCGTCGCGGCGCGCGCGATGAATTCGCGCGCCGCGCATGGTAAATCCTCGCGGTCCGCGAGGTGTAACCGCGGACCGCGAGCACAGTGCCGCGGTCCGCGCGATCAAGCCGCGGACCGCATCTGGCGTTTTCGTTCCATGGATTTCTGAAAATCCCCTGGTTTTCGCGGGTCGCGCGGTCGTCTTCGCAGACCGCGCGTAAACTCTTCGCGGGTCGCACGCCCTAATTCGCGAGCCGTGCGCGCAATACCTCGCCGAGGTGCGCGCGGTGAAATCGCGCCCCGCGCGCGCTAGTTCCTCGCGGTCCGCGCGATGAATTCGCGGACCGCGCGAGCAAGTCGCGGACCGCGAAACTTGGCGTTTTGGTGGCAGGGATTCCTCGAAAACAAGAAGTTCCTTCGCGGCTCGCGCGCTCCGTTCGCGGTTCGTGAATTTCCTAGTCGCGGTCCGCGCGATCCCAGTCGCGGTTAGCGAAACCCTCGCTCGCGGTCCGCGCGATGAATTCGCGGACCGCGAAGAAATGGCTCCTCTAGCCTTTTTGTTTTGTTCCATTTCACATCTTTTTCTACAAAAATAACAAATCAAAAATTCGCATTATGTCTGAATTGCAAGTTTAATAAAATGCATGTAAACTACAATATATAGAAATAGGGTAATGTTCCAAATGTTGAAATTGTTCGACGAAATGCTTTTAAAGATCAAAACTCGTTTATTTAACATCGTCGGCACGATGTACCTCCATGGTAAAGATCAATCGTAGGTTGGGTTGCCTAGAGACATGTCCTCTAGGATCGCCGATTTGAAACCCTCGTAATACGGTTTCAACCTTTGGCCGTTGACCTTGATGACTTTGGCATCCTCGTCGCTTTGGATCTCCACCGCACCATGAGGGAAAACTTTCACAACTACAAATGGCCCAGTCCACCGAGAACGCAGTTTACCTGGAAACAAACGAAGACGTGATTGAAATAGGAGAACCTTTTGACCTACCTCAAAAGTTTTCATAATTATCATCTTGTCATGCCATGCCTTCGTCTTCTCCTTGTAAATGGCAGCGTTCTCATAGGACTCATTTCGGATCTCCTCAAGCTCTTGTAATTGAAGCTTCCTTTCATTCCCGGCTTCGTCCAAGTTCAAATTGAACCTTGTGATCGCCCAATAAGCTTTGTGTGCTAACTCCACCGGTAAATGACACGGCTTTCCAAAGACTAATCGGTATGGAGACATACCAATTGGAGTCTTATAAGCCGTCCTATATGCCCACAATCCATCATCCAACCGAGTACTCCAATCATTGCAGTCGGCCTAACCGTTTTCTCAAGGATGGACTTGATTTCCCTATTGGAAACTTCGGCTTGTCCATTTGTTTGTGGGTGATAGGCGGTAGAAGTTTTGTGATTTACCTCATATTTCTTCAACAATGCGGCAATGGTTCTATTGCAAAAGTGAGTGCCTCGATCACTGATCAGAGCTCGGGGTACCCCGAACCTAGAGAAGATGTGAGATTTGATGAACTCTGCAACCACTTTAGAATCATCAGTACGAGTGGGGATTGCTTCAACCCACTTAGAAACATAGTCAACCGCAAGCAAGATATATTTGAAACCAAAGGAAGTAGGGAAAGGTCCCATAAAATCGATTCCCCATACATCAAAGAGTTCACAATATAAAGGGCAATGTTGGGGCATTTCATTCCTAGAAGAGATATTTCCCACTCTTTGGCATTTATCACAAGATTTGCAAAAGGTGTATGCATCCTTATTCAAACTAGGCCAATAAAAACCACAGTCTAGCACTTTTCTAGCAGTTCGCCTAGCACCAAAATGACCTCCACATGCATATGAATGGCAAAAAGCAAGGATTGAGTTGGTTTCATTATTGGGAATGCATCTCCTAATCACTTGGTCGGAACAATGTTTCCACACATAGGGATCATCCCACACATAAAACCTAGCATCATGCTTTAGCTTATCCTTTTGTGCCTTTGTGAAATGAGAAGGGCACTTACTTGTGACAAGGAAATTCACAATGTTGGCATACCATGGAAGAGAAACACTAAGAGCAAACAATTGCTCGTCGGGGAACTCTTCGTGAAGATGGTCCTTCAATGCTTTGGTCCCCCACTCTTCATTGGGCACCAAACGGCTCAAATGGTCGGCCACTAGATTTTCAGCTCCTTTCTTGTCCTTGACCTCCAAGTCGAACTCGCTCAAGAGTAAGATCCATCGGAGTAACCTAGGCTTTGCTTCTTTCTTCGTCATCAAGTAACGAAGGGCTGCATGGTCAGTGAAAACAATAATCTTTGTACCATGCAAATATGGCCTAAACTTTTCTAAGGAAAAGACTACCGCTAGTAATTCTTTCTCAGTAGTGGTATAGTTCCTTTGAGCATCATTGAGAGTCATGGATGCATAATAGATGGCATGGGGAATTTTCCCCACTCTTTGACCTAACACCGCACCAACGACATAGTCACTAGCATCACACATGATCTCAAAAGGAAGGGACCAATTTGGAGGTTGTATGATAGGGGCCGACACTAACAAAGACTTCAAACAATCAAATGCCCTCTTACAACCTTCATCTACCACAAATTCCACATCCTTTTGTAACAATCTACATAAAGGGGAAGAAATTTTTGAAAAATCTTTTATGAAACGGCGGTAGAAACCCGCGTGGCCTAGAAAGGATCTCACATCACGCACACAAGTAGGGTAAGGAAGAGATTGGATGGTATCAATTTTTGCTTTGTCTACTTCAATACCCTTAGATGACACTTCATGTCCTAACACAATGCCCTTTTCAACCATGAAATGACATTTTTCAGAATTAAGCACAAGGTTCTTATCAATGCAAGTTTTTAGGACTAATGACAAATGGATTAAGCAATTGTCAAAAGAGTTTCCATGAACAGTGAAGTCATCCATAAAAACCTCTACAAACTTTTCAAGGTATTCTGAAAATATGCTAACCATACACCTTTGGAATGTGGCCGGTGCGTTGCAAAGGCCAAAAGGCATGCGTCGATATGCAAAGGTGCCAAAGGGACATGTGAAGGTTGTCTTCTCTTGATCTTCTGGTGCAATGGCAACCTGAAAGTACCCTGAATAGCCATCAAGAAAACAATAGAAAGAGTGGCCTGCAAGCCGGTTAAGCATTTGATCAATAAATGGCAAAGGGAAATGGTCTTACCTCGTTACCGCATTTAGCCTTCGGTAATCAATGCAAACACGCCATCCGTTTTGAATACGAGTGGGGATCAACTCGCCATGGCTATTCTCCACCACGGTCACTCCGGTCTTCTTTGGTACCACTTGCGTTGGGCTTACCCATTTACTATCGGAGATTGGATAGATCATTCCCGCATCCAACAATTTAAGCACCTCGGCTTTTACTACCTCCATCATAGGAGGGTTCAATCGCCTTTGAGGTTGTCGGATGGGTTTAGCATCATCCTCCAATAGAATACGGTGCATGCAAGTACTTGGACTCATACCTTTGATGTCGGCAATAGTCCATCCAATGGCTTCCTTATGATCTTGGAGCACTTTCATCAACCTTTCCTCTTGTTCCTTGGTGAGCTTGTTGGAGATGATCACCGGTAATTTCTCACCATCACCAAGGAATGCATATTTTAGATTTTCGGGTAGTGGTTTCAATTCCACCACCGGAGGTTTATTGAGAGATGGTCGGTTGCCCAAGCCTTTCAATACCTCGAGGTCTAAAAGTGGTGCATCAAGAGAAAGTTCCTCGAAAGTATCTAGCTCAAAAATGCTTTCCTTCAAGTTAGCACTCAAAGCATATGTATGAACATTACTTGTGTGTAAACTATTGGCTAAAGCATTTAACAAAGGATCATCACCATCATTTTCATAAACTTTTTGCACAAAAGATTCAATTACATCAATAGCATTGCAAGAAGTTTCCTCATCATCGTATTTCATTGCACCATAAATGTTGAACTCTATTTTATCCTCATCAAATTCCATGGTAAGCCTACCACTATGCACATCGATAATAGTTCTTGACGTTTTCAAAAAGGGACGCCCTAACAAGACAAGGGTAGCAAATTTATCATGTTCCATGTCAAGAACGTAAAAATCAGCCGGGAACACCAACTTGTCGACTTTCACCAAGACATCTTCAACAATACCCTTAGGGTATGCATTAGAGCGGTCGGCAAGTTGGATCACTACACCGGTTTTATGCAAAGTACCAAGATTCAATGATTCATACAATGTGTATGGGATGACATTTATGGATGCACCTAAATCTAGCATGGCTCTAGGAAAATAAGTGTTTCCTAAAATGCAAGGAATTGTAAACATGCCGGGATCACCACACTTAGTAGGCATTTTATCTTGAAACAAAGCTGACACATGTTCATTGACTCTTTCATTTTTAACATGCTTAGACCTTTGTTGACGATGGTTTACACATAATTCTTTCAAGAACTTAGAATATCTAGGAACTTGATCAATAGCATCGAGCAAAGGAATGTTTACCTCACACTTTCGAAGAACTTCGAAAGCTTCCTTGTCCATCTCCTTTTTGCGAGTATTCTTCAAAGCTTCGGGAAATGGTGCTTCCACTTCGAAGGGAGTGTCTACTCTAGTTTTCTTGTGGAGAGGTGAGAATGGAGGTGACATTGGTTCAACATGAGCGGTTGAGTCCACATGTTCCTCATCAATTAGTTCCTTCTCCTTCTCAACCTCGGCATCACCTTTTTCTTTGGTTAGCCCCTCAAGAATCACTTCTTCATCGGCCAAGGTTACCTCAACTTCATCGTTGGTCAAGTTCTTCTTCACAAGGCCTCTCTAGGGTGCCTTTTTCACAACCACTTCGGGTTCAACCGCTTGTTTACCACTCCTCAAGGTCATTGCACTCGCATGAGGCCTTGGATTTAACTCCGGTTGTGCGGGTAATTTCCCGGAGTTTTGTGCTTCCAATTTCCCCAAAACAGTGGCCATTTGACTCATTTGCACCTCAATGCTTTTGAATCGAGCGTCTTGTGGGGATTGGCCCGAGCTTTCACCTTGATCACGAGACTTATCTTCCAACCTCGGGTAAGCATTTTGAGGGTTGCGGTTGTTGAAACGGCCTTGACCTTGGTTCCTTGGGTATTGTTGTGGTGGATGATCTTGGTACCCTTGATAGCCAAAATCTTGGTACCCTTGGTTTTGGTAACCTTGGTACCCTTGATTTTGGTGGCTTTGGTCTCCTTGGTAGCCTTGGTCATTTTGCCCCCTCGACCTATCAAAGGATTGACCACTTTGACCTTGGTAACCCCCTTGGTAGCCACCTTGTTGGCCTTGTTGCCCCGTCGGTTCATCTCTCCACTGAAAGTTGGGGTGATCTCTAGTTCCGGGGTTGTAATGTTGAGCAAAAGGATCATACTTCCTTTGGTTACCCCTATCACCACCTTGGCCTTGTCCACCTTGAAAACCCCTACCACTTTGGTAGCCTCGTCCTCCTTGGTAGCCCCTAAAACCTTGGTTTCCTCTTTGATCGCCTCTAAAACCTTGGTTTCCTCCATAGACCCCCATGGCATTGACTTCTTCGTTATAATCCTCGTTTGCTTGAGGACAAGATTCGGTGAGATGGTTCGAAGCACAAATCCCACACGTCATCACTTGTTGCCTTGGTTGGTTCCCCGTGTTTCCTCCGGAGCTATTTCCCATCATGAAACCTTTCATCAATGCCGTAAGCTCCTTGATATCTTGGCGAGAGCCATCATTGTTTCCACCGGAGTTACCCACTCGTAGCCTCCGGTCTCTCTTTGGTTTGCATCCTTCGGCTAGTTGCTCAAATAGCATCATGGCATCGGAAGAGCCAAGGTTAGCAATGGAGCCATAGCAAGACCGATTTATCAACTCGGTTTCTCTATCATTCAAACCATTGTAATAGAAACACAACACACCAATTGAGGTTCGGTGAAGCTATGGTACGGGCAACTTGAGAGGAGAGTTTGGAATCTTTCCCAATACTCATACAACGTCTCATCATCGTCTTGAGTGATGTTGCTAATGGCTTGTATCAAGACCGAGGACTTAGAGGGAGGAAAGTACTTGTCTAAGAACTTTTTCTTCAATTGTGGCCATGTAGTGATTGATGATGAAGGTAAACGGCTTAACCATTTAGCGGCCTTGTCCTTCAAGGTGAATGTGAAGGTTTTCAACTTAAACTCATCCACACTCATCTCGGAAGGTTTCAAACTACTACAAACCCTATGAAAAGCTTCAAGGAAGTCATTCGGATCATTCACTTCTCTACCATGGAAAGTTGGAAGCAAATTTATCACTCCCGTCTTGATTTCGTATTGAGAGTTTGGGTAAACAATGCTCGATTGTTGTTGCTCATAGTTGGGGGACATGTACTCTCTCATAGAAATGTTGGTAGGAGAAGGGTTAGGGTTTTGGAAGGGGTTGTAGAATTGGTTTCGGGGAGGGTTTTGGCCGGTATCCTCTTCATCGTCCGCCATGTTGAAAGGTAGTGATTCACTTTCAAGGGAGAAAGGATTAGATGCTAGTGACTCTTGCACTTGCCTCCTAAGTTGGCGGAGACTTCTTACTAGCTCGGAATCGTATTGCAAAGGGTCTTGGTTTGAGGATCGTGTAAGAACCATGCACCAAGAGCTAGAGCAATAGGGTTCCAAACCAAAATAGAACCTAAAAAGAAAGATAGATTAGAAATAAAACTACAATACACACATAAAAATACGCCTATTCCCCGGCAGCGGCGCCAAAATTTGGGAGGTCGTCGCCGTACCTCTCAAATATACAATTTGTGTTCACTTACTACCTCTACACACAATTAAGCATATAGTGACAAGTAAGGTTCGTTCCACAGGGAAAAGGTTATTTCAATGTATATCTTGTAGTATGTATATATATATATATATATGTATATAAAAGCAATGTAAACAGGGGGGGGGGTTTGAGTTGAGTTTTTGTTCAAGACACTACTAAGTAAAACTACTAGAACTCTATGATTACAACTAGTTTAGCATTTAAGGCTTTAACTAAAGGATTAACTAATGAGAATACTAGACTCGGACATATGAGATTAGTGACTTCTTACTATGAGATTTTCCTCAAACTTTATCATGATGCCTTTAGAATGGTGAAGGTTAGTGAGAAACTATCTTTAACCACAGTTATGAAAAATGAAAGCATCTTCACAACTTCAATTGATAATCTTACTAGATGATAACAACTAGTTCAATTGAATCAATATTACTTCAAATTAGATGTTCCTCAACCCTACCCATGCAATTTGATAACAAACTTGACATAGGTACAATGCTAATGAATGATCTTAAGAACAAATACAATTGATAACAACATGCATTCGATTCCTAATTTACTACTCCTACATAGAAAGAATGATAACATTCTAACCATGGAAAAGCAATATCTAACACATATCCAACACATATCTATCACTAGGAAATCATTCCTAATCATTTCAAGCATCAAATACACATATAAATTATGATCATTCAATAGCAAATCACCATTCCTAACCTTCATGAATCATGTTCTCAATCCATAACAAGAAGTCCAATCACATATATCCAAGAAGGGTTTTAGCCTACTACCATAGTTAGATTATCAAAACCATAATCAATACAACAAACCATAATGAATTCAAAGATCAAAATCAAAAGGAAAATGAAGGAAAATGTGTTTTGCTCTGTAAAAATTCGATCCTCTAACAATGAGGATAAGTTGCTTTTATAGTCCAACAAAATTAAAATTAAAACAAAATAAAGTGCAAGTTGCAGGGCAACTTTCGCGGACCGCGCGAAAACCTTCGCGGACCGCGAGCTCAGTCCTCGCGGTTCGCGGCCGAGGTTTCGCGGCCCGCGCGTTCATGGCGTCCGCGGTCCGCGACCGAGGTTTCGCGGACCGCGCGTCTGATCCTCGCGAACCGCGGCCGACGTTTCGCGAATCGCGCGTCTTGGCTTCGCTGCGGTTCTCGTGCTGGTCCTCGTGCTGGTCTTCGCGGCTCGCGACCGGAGTTTCGCGGACCGCGCGAAACTCGGCATCTTCAAAACAGCAACACACACCCTCGCGGTTCGCGACCTAGGTTTCGCGGTCCGCGAGAGTGTGCCTTCACGCCACTTCTACGACCGGTTCTTCAATGTATCTGCTTCCTCCAGGACGGTCATAGAAGGTCTTCAAATCATCCAAATCTATCGCAAGTGCAATTCAAGGTCGAAATGCACGTCTTCAATTTCAAACCATCATGAATGATTCGGTCCAAAAGTCTAATATAAAAGTATAAAATACTATCTAAAACAGCTCTCAAATGCTACAAAATAAGAGTATATCTAGGGCCTATCAATCGTTATTCAAATACAAGATATTAGAGGAGTTAACTCTTGAATGGAATTCAAGCCGTTCAAGGTTGACATTGATGAGATTATTCATGAGTATGCAGAGGCTGGGTTTACTACGTTAGATGAACTGAAAAAAATATGGATATCAAGAAAGTTCTCTTTCGTCTTCGAGGCTAGTCCTACAACCAACCACTCTTACTTCATGCAGTCACTCTTCGATCACTCCATCACTTACATGGTTTCTGAAGCATCCCTTTCGTATAGGCTCGGTGGACTATATTGTCTTTATTGCCTTTACAAGACTCAATCATTCAATCCTCCATTCAAGGTATACTTATCTCTTGGACAACTAAAGAGGCTAAAGAATCTTGTCGTTGATGTAAAACAACAACATATGAAAATGGTCGGGGATTTAGTTAAACATATGCTACAAAATTTAAATATGTTCCTCATTGGATCTACAGACATAACTGAGATTGGGTCCATGCATAAACAGATCACAACCGAGGAAAATGCGATTGTTCAAGTTGCTTACCAGAAGCTATTCGCGAACACTAAGATTGAAGATTTCATCCACATGGACATTGGAACAGAAATCGATGTAGTCGTGCTCAAGGAAAAATCGTCAAGTTATGCGGCTGCAAAGGAACTAGCCATCAGAGAGACTGGTGAGGTTGTGGATATTGAAAATATTAAGCACACTATGGAAAATGTCGAACTGATTGGAAATGTAATGGGAAGGAATGCAGAAATTTGGAGTGCTGAAAGGGAATTGTTCCAACAGAAAACAAGCTTTGATCACCGAGGATGTGAAAAGCAAGCGAACCGGCCTTCTAAGCAACCAAGATGTGATGACATCTCTACCGGTGATGAAAACATGGATGAGCATGGTGCCGAGGAATTTGATGATGACTTTAGCTTGGAACTTGAAGATGTGCTACTATTTGATAGTGAAGTTGAAGATTCCACAGACATCGGTTAGTTACGTGCCCTACTAAGTTATAATAAAAAAAAAATTGTTCAAAAAATTTGTATGTTTCAAATTCTTGTATATTGGTATGTTGGTCTAATCAGAAATCAACACATATATAAAGTTAAACAAAAATCATGAAAAAAAGTGAGTGAATAGAACCCCTCCCATGTATATATATACTCAACTATTTTTACTCAAGATCTCAACCATAGGATCTCACTCAAGATCTCATCTAATCCATTTTTTATTCCCCACATTAAACTAAATAGCTCCAACCAAGCAAAGCCGTATCTTCAACGTAATTCACCCCCCAATTTCTTCACAACACAAAATCTTTCCTCGATGCCTGATTCGATTTCCAAATTCGACTTCCAAACAGACACATAGTGATTGTGATCGCATAAGGTGCTGGCAAAGAGTTTATACTTTTAGAGGAGTTATAGGCTTATAGCCATGAACAGACACTGTCCTCCTCCATCTTATCATTATGCCTACGATTTCGGCGACGCGTGATCCAACAAAACTAATTGTGCCGCCACCGTGTATCCAAAAACTTATTCACCAAGTTAATCCCTTAATTTAGACCTTTACATCATCTGTCGGCAACTCGTTAATGTTGCAGGCCTTTTTTTTTTTGAGCTAACCATCGTAGATGGGAAGATTATTCATGGCTCCTCAACTAAAATAAAAACATAACATAATACACATAAGACCCAAAGGGCCTTAGTGGCTACAAGTTGTCCGAAGGCTATTCTCCACAAGTGGAGGCAATTTGATAAATTACAAAGAAGTTTCTAACAATCTTTGGGAAGTTTCTAACCAATCTTCTCTGTATCTAAGGCCAACATAGCCTATCTAAAGAACTAAAACTATCAGAACAAAACTAAGAAAAAATGGAAAGGGTGTTTGAAAGATAGTGGTCATAACCAATTGTACTTCCAGCTAATCTGATACTAACTAGCTGGCTACCATTTGGCTATAGTATCGGACTGTGACTTGAAACTGCACTCACTTCCTAATTAGTCTCATTGAGAGTTATTAAGATCCCCAACTAATGTAAGAGACTTCAGAGGTTGTTCGTACAAAAACAAGTCATCAGTAGGTTGCCTAACACGAACTAGGTTGATGAATCAAATGATTCCCAACCCAAACGGTCTACAAATCTGAATCTGACAGAGGCGCCGGAAGGTCAGTTCAATAACTACCCCGACTTGGATTTCTCCTCTCTGCGACTACAGATCGAAAGCCAACAGAGCTTAACCAAACAAAAAAGGTCCCATCAGAAAAGTAAAGAATTGACAGACAAACCCACTCGACCTATACTTGAGCAAAAAAAACCCTAGTTTAGACGATAGTCCCTTTCAAAAAACTGAAAAACAAGTTATCCTATAAAATAAAATAGATAAAACCTAGAAATAAAGACATAAACAAAGCAGCACTAAGGGAAAAAAAGAAATAAACCCCCTCTGTCGGAGATAGCAGAGCACGGAAGCAGACTCCGGCGCGGTGGCACGGCGGTGGCGCGTGACCCACACGCGCGGGTACTGAGGGCGGTCCAGCGTGAGGCGTGTGTCCTGCACGCGCGGCGCCAGTTTACCTGAGAAAGCTCCGGACAGAACCGCGCGTCGCCAACGCGTTGAGGCTCTGCCCTTCGGAGCATGGCGGAGGTGGTGGCGCGTGGCGTCGCAGCTTATGCTCATCCATTCCCAGCGGCTATGCTTTTACCAATCTCCTCCTCCTCGTGGTGTCGGTGAGGTCAGTCGGAATCTCCTTAGCATCGGGTCGGCGTCATCTTTACAGATCGGGAGCCTTCATCGGCATCGGCTCTACAGATCGGGCTCGTCGATGGACGGGGTGCTGCATATCGATGGCCGCCGGTGGTTGCGCCCAGATCGGCGCCGATCTGGACCACCGGCGACTTTGTAGCGGCTCACCGGTGCCGTAGTTGGACGGAGGCGATGGGGTTCAGGGGTGTAGGGGAGATGGTGGGTGCTTGGATTAACTAGGGGCGGGGTGGGGAGGTCACCACTGGACCGGCGAGAGGCGCCGGTCGGTGCCTCCCCCGCGAGAGGAGGGGTCTGGTTTATAGAGAGAAAAGGGGAGGGAGGAGGAAGAAAAGGGGTCTGGTGAAATATGAATTTTTTTAATGTTGAAGGCCTAAGCATTTAGACCCTTCTCTTTTCAATCTCTTGATTTCCACATCGAATTAAGGGGGTGGTTGGTTAAGGGGTTTGGAGGTGGCTAATAAGTTTGATTATAGCAAGCCGAATCCACTACGCAAAGATTCTACGCAATATTTACGCCAAAACGGCGTCGAATATGTTTTTGACGTAAACACATTTATTCACTGCGTTGGATGTTTACCAACTTTCACCCGTTTTTGACGTAAACACATTTATTCACTACATTGGGGATGTTTTATCAACTTTCACCGGTAAACACACTTTTTACCCATTCCAAATTTAATCATTTTTCATATTTATGTTTAACGAAATTCGATTTATATTTTGTTGTAAATTGTTTTTATCACGCATCTCTTTTGTTTTACCTTTTCTATCCACATTTTTGCAATTCTCCTTTCAATTCTAATGCCAAAACTACTTCTTCCAAACAAAATATGTAACCATCTTCACACAAAAATACGGAGAATGATAGCGAAATTAATAAATAATCTCCAACATAGTAAATAAAATTTCTTGTTTGATATATTTGTTTATGAGAGTATGCAAAGTTACAACCAACATAACCCTCCCTCACCTTAACATCAACCTTCTAAATTTTAGACTTACAAAAACATTATATTCTTACACGTAATCAAACATCTACACTTCATACGATTTTGAGCTTGAGTTGTATATGGATTCTCCGTATGATTCAACATCGAATTTGAATTAGAATCCGCAACAGATGATTGTTGTGCCTATTAATAAATCAAAATCAAAATTTAATAATTCATCATTATTTTTAATTAAGGAAAATCCTAAAAACAATTTGGAGTACGTACCATTAGTAAACTAGTTAAACTGGCTGCTGCTACTGAATTTCCTACCAAAATCGAATAATTTGGTAAGCTAGCCACTGATCCAGTTGGATAATTTGAAGCCATCCACCATCCCTACGGTAGTTTAAAACAAAAGGCAATGATTATACCAATGTGTTTCATTATATAGAAATATATATTATTCATTTAGGTTAAAATACTTGATTTTGAGATAATGTTTGGGATGAACGTTCATGGTTGGGATAAGAGTTCAACATATATTATCACTACAGAAAATAAAATATTAGACGTGGAATCAATAGAATGATATGATTAAGATGCCATAACCCGAGTTCCAAATTCTGGAGATGAGATTTGTGATTCATGGTTAGCTTCTACCATCAAATTATTGGCTGGGATGATTCTAAGAAAAACAATTTCTGCACTGGTATGCAAGGATGGAAGGTTTTTTTTTTTGAAGAAAAGAAATTATATTTCAGGATTCTGGGAAACGTCCAGAAACGAATGACAAAAAGCTCGGAAGAGTATCCCAAGTATTGGCTAACAAAGGGCTCGATTTCGCATAGTTCGCTAAAGCATGGGCAACGAAATTACAATCCCTTGGGACCCATAAGGGACCCTCTAAGTGATTCCGATCTAGCGTAAATATGATTCGGTCAAGGACCGACTCACATATGATCGGGCAAGCTACCTCGCGGCGAACCATCTGCACAACCTGAAGAGCATCACCGATAACGCAAACTTGCGGCTGGTTGACAACTTCCGCCAGTAGCAGGGCTTCCTCCAGCGCTAATGTCTAGCCAGTACAGGGTCCTGGACATGGGGAAATCTCCTGGTAGCTGCACGAAGGAAGACACCCCCTGTATCAAAAGCCACGGTACCGGTAACCGTTGAATCACCATTGATACCCGCATCAAAGTAAATCCCGGTTCTTCCTTCTGGCGGTTGTAGTAATGATCTCGGCAAAAGGGACTCCGTCCACCCATCCGCGGGCCTCAAAGAATCTCCTTCGATCAGACATAGCAGAGGCCACCATGATATCCGAACCAAGATGAGAGTGTTCGAAAACCTGGCGGTTCCGCTGAAACCAGATTCCATCACATACCGTAATAACGAGCTCACAGAATGCATCATCCTTCTCCCGCAACAGCTTCCAAAACCAAAGATCTCCCCTAAGCTGCCCAACGGCCAACACCTCATTCAGAGCACCAGCCGCAGTCCAGGCTGTCATCGCATATGCACAATCAACGAAGAGGTGCCTGGTTGTGACTCCCTCTAACGAATAAAGTGCACATAACAGGGACACCTCAATAGTTCGTCTCCTGAGATTCTCCACCGTGGATAATGAGTCCAAGCATAGGCGCCAAGCGAAGTGTAGAGCCCGCTTCGGGACACGAAACTTCCAGAACCGACTCCAAAATCTCTTACTCTCTCCAAAACCGATGGCATTAAGATGGTGATGTGAAGATGAAGCCGGATTCTCAATTGCCACATGGTAAGCCGAGCGAACTGTAAAGACCCCAGACTGTGTGTAATGCCAGACCCATCTGTCAGCACGACCCAGATTCTGCAACGGGATAGCTCTAATCACCTCTACATCGGCCCTATCAAAAGAGGCATCCAATACATCACAGTCCCACCATCGGCCCTGTCAAAGGATGGAAGGTTAAAGATTGAATAAAGAGACGAGAAATCCAAACGTCATAATTAAAAGGAAATACAATTTACTGCAAAAATGTTAAATGGAAAAAGGAAAGTCAGCTCAGAAAGTAATTAAAAAGAAAAAGTAAATTAGTAACCATTTACTGCAAAAGGTAAATTGCGTACGTTTTGCGCAGAATCTTTTACGTAGAGGATCCGAAGCGTGATTATAGAGTATGAGTGTTTGGTTGGGTATTATGATTATATGGGGCCCACCTTGATTACCCAAAGCTGAACAATCACCTAAACCCCCCAAAATTGACAACTATGTGTTTCATTACCTAGGGGTTGTTTGGTTCAATGTGGGATATTAATTTTGCAGATTTTGTATTTCACGTGAACTTAATTTCACGATTCAAATGCTTAGAATTTGTAAATTGTGTTTGGTTGACAGCGAGTAATTTGTATTTCCTAGGATTCTGCTTTTGTGGTTTTGTTTGGTTCACATCACTTTCTATGCGTACATGGTTGAGGATTGGAAGAAATAGGAAAATTGAAAGAATTTATTGGATAAAATAGTAATATCACGTCAAAACTACGCGGACTTGTATTCTACCGACCACTACCTCGGTAAGATAATTCCCATGTTGTGTGGGAAATAAAAATTCCTCAGAATTGTAATTTCCTATGTTTCTACGTATTTCTGTGCACCAAACAACACGACACATGGTAAAATCCTCAGAATTAATAATTACCTCATAATATACGCGTACCAAACTACTCCCTAGTTGTTTACTATATTTAGCCACTCCAACATTTTAGTTTACTATTTTTATCCATTCCCTTGTGCAAACCAAACAATAACATTATAATCATTACCGCTATTATCATTATACCATATTATCATTCCCATTACGATTCCCATTCCTCTATTTCAACCAAGCACCCCCTAAGAATTTTAAGTGCTTCTCCTTTGGTTTCTCTTAAGATTTGTAATTTTGGTTTGGGATTAATTTTGGGTTCAGGAAATGATTGAAGTGAAGATGACGGCTTAGCTTGGGGATAAAAGATGGATTAGATTAGATGAGTTCCTACGGCTGAGATCTTGAGTGATATCTTGATTATGATTGCTTTTGAGTTTTTATCATAAATTATGGTCGATTTCTATTCCTATTCCTATTTTACAAAAGACTAATTCTTGGGTGAGGCAGCCTCACCTATGAGGCAAGGATTGAGCTGCAATTAAAACAATAATAGGAGGGCATGGGGTTTTTTGTTTGATTTTCTGAAATTATAGGGACTGTTCCTGCAATTATCAAAAACATTGCCCCCTTTATAAACCCTTTTTCCCCAATTTCGTTTTTTATTTTTCGATTTTTACTTCGTGCTCTCCGCCGAGCACGAACGACGGTTCTGCAATTTCCGGCCGTTAACCGTTCAGATCGGCAACGTCGCCACTCCTCCGTGCACCAGATCATCCGGCGAATCTGATACAAATTGGACCAACAACGACATCAAGCCAACAGTCGTGAGTTAATCGGGAAGGCTTTTTCCGATCAGATCTTCAACTCCTCAATCTCTGCGACGACGACGGTGGAAGAAATCAAGGCGGAGAAATCGAGGCGGAGACGGTAGAGGCGGAGAGATCGAGGCGTAGAGATCGATGTGGTTCTATGGTGGCGGTTCGGTAGCGGCAGAGATTTTCAATGAGGTTTGTGCTTTTTAATTGTTGAGGTTTGTGCTTTAATCGTTGAGGTGTGTGCTTTAATCGTTGAGGTATGTGCTTTAATCGATGAGTTTTGTGCTTTTAATTGATGAGGTTTGTGCTCTAATCGTTGAGGTATGTGCCTTAATCGATGAGGTTTGTGCTTTTAATTGATGAGGTTTGTGCTTTAATCGTTGAGGTATGTGCTTTAATCATTGAGGTTTGTGCTCTAATCGATGAGGTTTGTGCTTTTAATGGATGAGGTTTGTGCTTTAATGGATGAGGTTTGTACTTGTAATCGTTGAGATTTGTGTTTTAATCGATGAGGTTTGTACTTGTAATCGATGAGGATTGTGCTTTAATCGATGAGGTTTGTGCTTTAATTGATGAGATTTGTTCTTTAATCGTTGAGGTTTATGCTCGTATTGATGAGGTTTGATGATGTGGCGGGTTTATGATATGTAGGTGGCGTGGCGCCACACATGTGGCAGCAATTTGACTAACATTGACCGCTAGTGGGACGACGGTCCGGTGGCGGTCTGGTAGCGATCAATTGGTGGTCGGTGGTAGTCCGGCGGTGGTCCGACTGTGGTCCAGTGAGCTAGAAGGCTGGTTGGAGAAGAAAGAGAGAATTAATAGAAATAGAATGTTTTGTTTGCTACTTAGTCCTCATACTTTGTTTTTCCTTATAATGTGGACCCGAAAATAAATCTTTATTTTTTTGACCCCAAAACTTTTAAAAAGATGTTTTGTCAGGCCCTTACTCTTATTTTATGGGCCAAATTAGGCCCCTGCCTCATAGGAGAATTTCTCTTTAAAAAATAGAGAGCATAGGAAATTTTGGATAACTTTTAGAACTTTCAAAATTTAAAACTGAACATGACATTTGATAAAAATAGTAAATTATTGATAACCAGCGAGAGTACAACGGACGTTACCCGATATGTTTAAGCACTTTTAATATATGATTATTGAGAGCAATTCACCAATTTATTCTCTCCAGGGATATAATATGATCACTGAAGTCCAAGCCAATTCCGTTAGCCATCTATTGAACCTGAAACCATGAAAAGCATTGATATAAAAGTTCAAAACCACAACATGCATCTCACGTTATAAAAAAAGAAGTATATGTATGTTGCTAAATTATGCAAGTAATTGAAAGATCGATGTCTTTCGCTACAAAATCTTCTCTGATTGATTATCAATTGTTTTGTCCTATTATTTATTTTTTCGTAGGCTCTTTTGGAGAATTGATTAAAATTCCAAAAATAGCAAACATAATTTTGGCTGATAATTCTATTTAAAATAGATAATTTTGAATAATTATATTACTACTATAGATAAAATATATTGTATATAATCATACCAAATAAGTTGGTTGTACAATTTCTAATATACTCTTTTTTTAGTACAATTATATTGTATTTATTTAGAAAATTTAATTGTATTCAACAAACAACTAAGCGTAAATTTACAAATCTACCAATTTTACACACGAAAACGGAACAAATTGGCTTTATATATACTATATAAGAAAAGGAAGTTGAACAGTAAAAACGATGGTCTCAGCTAAGCAATTTTTCCTATGCTTAGACATCCGTCCTCGGCAATTGTAGCTCTTCGTTATGGTTTTAAAACGATGCTCTTCGTTCAGGATGCTCTTCGTTATGGTTTTAAAACGATGCATATACTCAGATATATAGTAGCTCGGCTACTGGAACTGGAAGGCCAACTTAGCCCGATGAGAGGGCTAAAATCGTTGGCAATGGAATTTAACGTTTTAACATTAGTATTTTCGAGTGTTGTAGTTAAAAAAGGGCCTAGGTCCGTGGTTTCTCTAACAAAAACCATCACATACTCTTTGAAGTTTTAGTTAACAAAATATATATGTACACTCACCTAATTTCACCCTAAACCCTAAACATTACAAAGTCTGTTACACCTTTTTTTTGCATTTAAATTGCATCATTTATGGACTTTTCCTGCACGTATTATGCACAATTCATCTATGCTACTATGATGACAATATGTTTTGTTTTTCTCCAAAATTAGAGAATGGTATAGATATGCACCATTATCTAGAGGAAGTGATCGAGTGACCAGCATTTTATTTTATCTATTAGTGCATGCACATATTCTGCACAATTTATGCGTGCTACTAGAAAAATGATTTTATTTTGCCAATTAATTAAGCATTTCTCATGATTAGAGAATAACCAAAATTCATTAGTGCATATGTTCCTCAATGAACTAACTGCTCCCTAGCTTGAAAGACATGTGCTAGCTTATTCTGCGGCTGAGTATCCAATAAAAGCTTGCTTTCGAATTAATTAATATCCAATGCTCCAAACCAGTTTGAGAATGTGCATTTGGTTTCTCTTGCCTCGGTTCATCCTTTGCTGGTTAGGAACAAAGATTTCTTGATGACACTAATTCCGATGCTGGAGTGAAAACCAAGTTTGTGATTTAGGCATCAGGAGAAAATTGTAAGGACAATTGCAATGTTTCATTGTTATTTGTTCTGCACGCATTATCCAACAAGTTTTTTTTGCACTTATTATACACCTTTTATAGACTTTTCTTGCACATATATATTATGCACGATTTATTTGTGCTACAATGATGGCAACGTGTTTCATTTTGCCAAATAAGCGCAGTTCATGTAATTAGAGAATTGATATACTTATGTTGACTACAATTCAGTTATATATATTTACTTAAGTTTATTGTAGATTACTCTAAATTTCACAAAATTTATTTTTAGTAATATGGACCGAAGTGAACTGACTAAAGTCAACTAATTAAATTAAAGTGTTGATAAATTGACTATAACATTGTTTTAGGAGATTGATGAGAGTTTGGCATCTAGTGTCTAGAAGGCAGAGGAGAAAGAAGTTATGCCGAGCTATAAGTTTGTTCTATCATATTTTGCAGGAGCGCAATAGAAGAATATTTCAGCAGAAACGTATGGATCTAGAAAGATTGGTATCTTTAATCTTAATAGGTTGTGATAGATATAGATTTCTTTCATAGCTTGTTAGAAAAATAGTACCACAAAATAGGTTTGTGCGACTGGGAGTGAAGACCTAAAGAGGTAAAAAAACTTTTTTGATGGTTCAATATATACATTTCCCATAACAAAAATTTGACTAGAACAAGATCGAAGGGACATCAATTAGAATTATGAATTTTTTTTAAAGTAAGATATAAGGTATAATTGATTTTTCTTAATAAACTAAATGAATATGACATAATGGTACCAATTTTTCAAATGAAATAACTGATTTCATTTCCCTTTTATAACTTGTTTCCAAAACATTTATGAAGTCAATATTCTAGTAAAAATTTGAAATGACATTAAACAAAACATTTTTAAATACAAACTCTTGGGTGAAAATAAAAAAACTCGTTGATGACATTAAACAATATCATATTCTCGAGCATTGACGAGTAGTTCGGAAAGTGATTCTTGAATATACAAAACTTTGATATCCATTGGTATCAAATTCGAACACCCTAAACTTAAATTCGACCCGTTTAAAATTTTTTGAGTTTGAATATGTATGGTTTGAGTTCGAATGAACCCATAAAATGTTGGTTCGAGTTCGAGTATAATTGAAAAAAATGACATTAAACAATATCATATTCTCGAGTATTGACGAGTAGTTCGGAAAGTGATTCTTGAATATACAAAACTTTGATATCCATTGGTATCAAATTCGAACACCCTAAACTTAAATTCGACCCGTTTAAATTTTTTTGAGTTTGAATATGTATGGTTTGAGTTCGAATGAACCCATAAAATGTTGGTTCGAGTTCGAGTATAATTGAAACAAATGAAAATTTATACAATATATTTAATAATTAATATGAGTGTGACAAATGATATTAGTTGATCTTGAGTTTGATTAATATATGAGGTGGATTGAGTTCGAATGAGTTTTGAACGAGTCAAACTGAGTCGTTTGCGGATAAATTTATTCATTTACACCCCTTACTTTCTATTTAATGTATCAATCCTTTTTCAAGATAATTGGGTGATAATGGATCCTTAAAAAAATAGAGTTACTGTCTGAATTTGTTGTGATCGAATTAAATTGCCAGATTTTTAATTTATATTCATTTGCACAAAATTCCTCTAAAATATTTGTAAATTTTATAATCATAACCCAGATCATTGATTTGCAGTAACATGTCATCAACACGTAAAATAACTAAACGGGTATATTTAATTAAAAGTTTGAAACATTTTGAGACTAACGCACTTTTTGCTAGAGCTTATTTTTTGTTGTGCTGAACTGAACTGAACTAAAATAAATTTAAATTTACTGAACTGAACTGAAATAATTTTAAATATATTTAACTAAACTGAAATAAATTTAAATTTATTTAACTGAACTGTACTGAAATAATTTAAATATTTAGCATATATCTTTCTTCTTCTTTAACTGAATGGGAGGATTGTTGATGGTTCCTCAACCGAAATAAAAATAGAACATAATACACTTAAAACCAAATAAAGGCCTTAGTGGCTACAAGTTGCCCGAAGGCTGTTTGGAGTCTATGTAATCTAAGTCTACTAGTCTAGGCACAAATGCTACCTAGTCCATAACCCCATGGGGTTTTCCCTCTCGCCAATTAAGGGTTAAGAGGGATATAACAAACAAATGGGCAAGGATACTCCCCAAATCTATCAGGACAATTCCGCGAAAAAGACCAGTTCCAAATCATATCCCCCTACAATAAGGTAAATACTATGGGCGGATTCCAACCAATTCGGGTCTAACTAGCTAGCAAATACCACATAGTATAGAAATGTGAACAAAGATATTATTTAACAGAGAGAAGTTGCAAAGCTAACCTCCACTGCCTACAAATCTAGTCTATATTGGGGATAGTATCGCCAGAAGTACGTATAATTACTACTCTGACTCGAATTTCTCATAACCGATCACCCATAAACAAGAGTTGAAGTCAGCCAAAGTTTCTAAAACAGTAACGTACCCGTCCATAAACTAAGGTTGACAAATAATAATCAGTTCAAATATTCCTACCTTTTTAGTAAAACTAAAATACCTAAAATAAAGGAAGAAAAAACCACATCTTCTCCTAATTGGGCCAGATCCAGAAGACCAGAACCAAACCCTGCCCTATGACCAGCCGAACCGGACCGAACCGGACTATCCGGCCCAAACCGTGATGTCGGCTGATTTTGACAGCGAATCAGTCCGCCTGTCGTGTGCGGTTGCCCAAGTCGTCGTCTGGTCGCCGGGGGGAATCCGCCCATATGGGCTCATCGCCGGTAGGGCTGAGCAAAACTAACCGGAGAACCGAAACCGTCTGGTTAACCAACCGGAACCGTACCGATTTTAAGGTTAACCGAACCGTAGGGTTAGGTTAATGTTATCACTTTTTGACTAACCGATCTTTCGGTTAAGGTTAAGGTTTTCAATATTCAACATGAATAGTTAACCGACTAACCGGTGATTATTTTACAATTATTTATATTATTATTATTATTAACCCTATATAAATAACACCGAACCCTTATCAAAACTTAACCCTCCCACATTTCACTCTAGGTAGCTAGCTTTTGTATTCCTCTTGCCTCTTGGTGCATGAGGAAATATGTATATATAGCTAGCTTTTGTATTCCTCTTGGAGGTAGCTTTTGTATAACTCTTGACATATAGCTAGCTTTTGTATTATGCTAAACCGTGTCTCAAAATATTTTATAATTAATGAATTATCAAAATTATTGGTTAACCTAACCGAATTTCTAATTAACCGAGACAAAGGTTATCTGATTTTATTTGTCAATTTTAAATGTTAACCGAACCGTTGAATAGTTGAGCGGTTAGTATATTTTCTAGAAACGGGAAGGTTAACCATACCGTGATCAGCCCTAGTCGCCGGGTCGCCGCTAGGGTGGGTTGGCATCGGATGGGCTCGCCGGCTGTAGATCTGCGTCGACAAAGCTTAGCTTTTGTAACTGTTCGCCGACTGGAGATGTCGGCTCCACGGACGCGCTGAAGATCGTTGACTGTAGACGTCGGACGGGATCGATGATGACAACCCGTTGCCGTTTCAGGTGACGTCGGAAGTCGAAAGCGGCGTCCCGATCTGTGGGTGACCCGATCGGTGACGCCGATGTACCTGGTAGCGTCCCTGTGGAGCTTGTTGATGGTGCGCTGGATCTGCGGAGGAGGCCGGTCAGAGCGCGGTGGAGCTTCGGAGATGATCTGTAGTTTGGCGAAGAAGGGTGGTCGTACAATAGAAAGAAAAAACAAACTAGGTAAGGTGGGTGGGGAGGTGGTCGGCACGGCAGAGGCACCGGCGACCACCTCCCTGTCAAGATCTCAAATAAATTCAAATATATAGAAATGAATTGAAATAAATATAAATATATTTAACTGAACTGATCTACAGAAAAGTTATAGCAATTAGGGCCTAATCATAATATTACAATAAAAAAACATGTAATTTTACCAAAAGGGCAAATAAGAACAAAATTAAAGAATAGACATGTAATTTTAAGTTAAAATTTTCAATTATTGCAATGTGGGTTTCTTTTAAAGACTAAGGCATGTTTGCTAGATCTTATTTCTCGATGTACTGAACTGAACTGAACTGAACTTAAGTAAAAAGTAATGTATTGAAAAATGGAATCTTAACCTGAAGTTCATCAAAATGAAATTGAACTAAAATGAACTGAATTGAACTTAACTGAACTGCAGACAGATGAATGTATTTCTTTGATTATTAATAGAAAAATATATTAGGTTTCGTGTGCGTGCGATTTCACACTCAGTATGTGCGATCCTCTTTGTCGTCTCTTTTAGCTTTCGATCTGGTGATTCATTCAATTGAACCTGCCACTGCCATGGGTAGATCAAATGCTAAGAAGAAACAAAGGAATCGCTATATGGAGGTCACAGGAGAGCTGAATTTGGGCATAGCAGGGATCAATTTTGATGCAGATCTGGATGTCAACGGTGATTCACGGGGTCCGATGGATATGGAGTTTGCTGGGCTACGAGACGGCTGTAAATCGGTGGGGGTGAAACCCAGTTCATCAGTTCATCAGCTACCTACAGACTTGGGCAAGGAGGCAGAGCTGAAGCAACGGGAGGTGGTGACTGAGCAGAAGCCGGTTTCTGATCCTGTGCCCCCAGTCTGGGCAAAGATGTTCACTGAACAACAGGAAGAGGTACGTTATTACCCCCCTGAATTGATTAATGGGGTGCCTATGGCTAGGATACCGAAACTTGAAGTAGATCAAAGTTTGAAAAAATGGGAAAAAGTAGTTGTCTGTAAGGTTGTAGGAGGGCATCCCCAGTGGAGAAAATGGAACCATTCTTCAGAAATGTCTGGTGGAACATGGTAGATAAAGTCTGGAAAGTGAAACCAGGGGTCTTCATGGTGAGCTTTGTTTTGAAAAAGCACAAAGAGGCAGCTGTAGACAAGGGCATGTTTTTTTTTGAGAACAAACCTGTAGTGGTGAAAGCTTGGAAGCAAAACATGAGCTTTGATGAACCAGATTCCATTCCCCTTTGGATTCAATTGCCTGGTCTAGCTATGGTATACTGGGAGCCTAGTATTCTATGTAGGATAGTGAGTTCTATAGGAATACCACTTAGGCTGGATGATGCAACATTAGCCATTGATAAGATGAACTATGCAAGGATACTGGTGGAGATGAGGCTAGGAGCAGCAATGCCAGATGAAGTACCTTACATAGATGAATGTGGAGTGGTCCAGCACCAAAAAATCAACTATGAATGGAAGCCAGTCAGATGTACTAACTGTAAACTCATAGGCCATGAAGTGGGCACTTGTAGATGGCTAGAGCAGGGTAAGGAAAAACCATAGGCAAACAAGGGGAAAAAACCACACAAGGAATATGTTCCAATTGGAGTAAATGGTGAAAAGAAAGAACAACCACAACAACCTAAGAAAACCGGGGCTCCTGGTCAGCAAGATGGTCACCAACACCATAGATCAGGGAAAGAGCCTGCATCAGAAGATGGTGAACTCCTGGATGACAATGTGCTAAGTGAAATATACAAAGGAGTGACAATTAGGGAAAAGGATTGTGGGGGAAAAGTGGTGAATGTCCCCACTAAGGTGAAAAAGCTAGACAAACCTCCAGATGGTGGTGGACAATAACATCATCATTTGGAATGTTAGGGGGCTGAATAAAAGGGAGAAACAGGCAAGGTGCAGGGAGTTTTTCTTACTGCAAAATGTAGGTTTTGTTGGCCTATTGGAAACTAAAGTGAAAAAAAGAAAAGAAACAGAGGTATGGAAAAACTTGGCACTTGGTTGGGAAATGGTTACTAACTGTCAAGTGGCTGGAACTGGGAGGATATGGATTTGCTGGAAACCAGACCTGTTTGATGTCATCATTCTACAGTACGGTGATCAGTGGATAGATTGTTTGTGCAGAAGTAAGGATAACGGCAAAGAATGTTATATCACTGTGGTATATGCACACAATGCAGTGGATCTGAGGAAAAATTTATGGGATAAGTTGAAGTTGATTAATCACCAAGATTTGCCTTGGCTGTTAATAGGTGACTTTAATTGCCCTTTAAATTTAGATGATAGAACTGGGGGTACACCAGTTAAGCTGGAGGAGACAACGCAAATGAGGGACATGGTGGATCACAATCAATTGGTGGAGATGAGAACTATAGGACCTTTTTATACTTGGAGTAATAGAAGGGAAGATGGGAGGATCCACAGTAGAATTGGTAGAGCCTTGGTTAATGATAAGTGGATAACTGAGCTGAGAGGGACTACTTGTACTGTTGGTCTCAGTGTAATATCAGATCATCTGCCATTGGTAGTAGCACGCAGTCAGGGAGCACTAAGAAGGAAAAGACCTTTCAAGTTCTTTAACATGTGGACCAGTTCCCCCCACTTTCTGGAGTTGGTAAAGAGAACATGGATGCAGCACAAAGTGGAGGATCTCTCTGATTTGTTTAAAGTTCTGAAGTTGTTGCAGATAACACTTAGGAAGCTCAACAAAAAGGAGTTTTCTGAAATCCATGAAAGGGCAGCTGGAGCAAAGACAGAATGGGAGAGATGCTTTAATGAATTGCAAGCTGATGTGGACAACACAGACAAGCAGGCCAAGGAAGGGGCAGCAAGGAAGGAAGCCGATGACTTGGCTAGGGCTGAATTTCAGTTTCTTCAGCAGAAAGCAAAAGAGGTATGGCTGAAGGAGGGGGATAAACCTACCAGGTACTTTTACAACTCCATGAAGAGGAGACAATATAGAAATCAAATTGTTGTTTTGACAGATGGGGCCAGAAGAATAGAGGGACAAGAGCATGTGGAAAAACATCTGCTGGAGGTATTTGGCAGACAGATGGGGAAAGAAGTGGATACTAGTGACATTGATGATGCAGTGACAAAGCAAGGGAATGTACTGAGCTTGGACCAGCAGTTGAGCTTGATTACAGAAGTGACAAATGAAGAGATATGGATGGCACTGCAGAATATTGATGCCAACAAGAGTCCAGGGGCAGATGGCTACACCAGTCACTTTTTTAAAAAAGCATGGCCAGTGGTTGGAGCTGGAGTACAGATGGGAGTGAGGAGTTTTTTTTCAGAATGGTGTACTGCCTGAGGAGTTCAGCAAAGCTGTGGTGACTCTCATCCCAAAAAAGGAGAGTCCACAGGAGGCAACGGATTACGGACCAATAGCATGTTGCTCAGTGGTCTACAAGTTAGTCACCAAGATATTGTGTAACAGATTAAAGGATATCTTACCAACTCTAATCAGCACAAATCAAGGTGCATTTGTGAAAGGGAGGAATATAGCGCACAATATATTGTTAGCCCAGGAGCTGTTGAGTTTGTATCATGAAGGGGGGACACTGATACCTAGCTGCATGATTAAAATTGATATAAAGAAGGCATTTGATAGTATCAGCTGGAAGTTCTTGTTTCAGTGGTTACAAGCTTTGAAATTTCCTGGTAGATTTCTCCATTGGATCAGAAGATGTGTAGAAGGTACATCATATTGTTTTTCCTTGAATGGAAATTACACAGCCAGTTTTATGGGAAAAATGGGTGTCAAACAAGGAGATCCCATCTCACCATTGCTGTTTGTTATTGGCATGGAGTACTTAACTAGGCAACTGCAGCTGGCCATCAACAGGAGAAGCATTGAATTTCATCAGAGGTGTAGTAGGGTGGGAGTGCACAGTCTTATGTTTGCAGATGACTTGCTACTGTTTTGCAGAGCTAATGAAAAATCACTGCATGGAGTGAAGAATGTTCTCCAGGAATTCAAACAGGTGACTGGCTTGGAGATAAATGCAGGTAAATCTGAAATTTTCTTTTCCAAGATGCCTGATTATGAAATGAGCTGGTTGGCATCAATCATTAATGTAGCCCAAGGGGAACTCCCAGTAAAGTATTTGGGCTTACCTATTTCAACGAGGAGATGGGATAAATAAACATGTGAAAAACTAGTGGATAAGGTAGCTGGAAGAATCAACACCTGGGACTCTAGGAAGCTAACCTATGCTGGCAGGGTGCAGCTTATTAATACAGTACTGCTAAGCATGACAGGGCACTGGGCAAATGTGTTTCAGTTACCTGAAAGTATTCATAAAGCCATAGTTGAGAAATGTAGAGACTACTTGTGGGGCAAGGAGGAGGGTAAAAGGAAACTGATTCCTATTGCTTGGGACACTCTCTGTTTCCCGAAGCATTTTGGAGGGGCAGGGTTGAGAGACCCTTCTCTGTGGAATGAGGCTTCTTTATGCAGACTTGTCTGGGATGTATGTCAAAAGAAAGATGTACTTTGGCTCAAATGGGTACAGGAGTATTACTTGAAGGGGAAGGATTTTGTCAGTTACAGCCTTGCAGGACACAGATATAGCTGGAGTTGGGGGGTGCTTGTCAGAACTAAGGACAGGTTGCTGCCTTACATGAGGAATTGTATTGACAGTAAAGGGAGGTTCAGCATTTCTTTGGCGTATGCGATGATTAAGGGTGCCGCACAACTGGATTCCAGGGCACCTTTGATCTGGAGAATGGGACTACAGCCAAAGCAAGCTTTCTTTTTCTGGATGCTATTAAAAGGAAGATTGTCCACCATTGGGAGACTGAAAAGTTTTGGTATGTTGCAGAACCAAAGTGATAGATGTATCTTCTGTGGTCAGGTGGGGGAGACAGTGCAGCATTTATTTCTGAGATGCTCTTATGTTCAACACTTACAGCATGAGCTTCACTTGAGTCTGGAGCGTACATTTAGAGGATTCCTGAGGCAGCTGTTTAAGATGGCCAGGTGGAAGGGAAGGATGAAATTTCACAGAGCAATCAGCTTGTTATATCATGTCTGGCAAGAATGAAATCGGCGTATATTTCAGCAGAAGAAACTGACACCAGAAAGTCTCATTTGTAGAGTTTTGGTAGGTTATGAATAGAAAACTTGTCTACTTGTAGAATGGTTTATGAGCATAGCAGGAGTATGGTAGGACTAGGAGGGATGGTCTTGGCTGTACAAACCTTTTGATGGTTCTAAATATATATATGCACTCGTTTCGATCAAAAAAAAAAAAAAAAACTGAACTGAACTGAACTGAACTACAGCAAACAGGACCTAAACAAATTTTGCCTAAAACTTTTATGTAATCAAAGGAAACCAGCCTCGCGTTATATGGGACCGCATCACTGCAACAGGTAATTAGTTCTTAGTAATATGCTGTTCTTATCGATCAAAAAAAAATGCTGTTCTTATAAATTTTACCAATCTATCACCGACGTAGATCTGGTGAGCGGTGATCTACCGGATTCTTTACCGGCAGGGCCGCAGGGCAGTTCCACATCATTAATTCGAAGGCATAAGCTCCGCTCCCATTGTCAAGCGTCCACCAACAACTCAGAGAGGCCTAGATTAGCCAGAAAAGTAGCCCGCGAATTCATGCGTTCAAACAAAAATCCCAAGCCAAGTCTAATGAAGCTGCTAAGATTAACATTTTTCTTAGCCTTAGCTTCGGGCTTCGTCGCGATTCTTATCTACATCAATGGAGTCTCCTTTAGTGGTGCGTGCTCTCGATTTCCATTATTTCCCTTCTAAGGTTTTTTTCCCCAGAATGAGAATAACGCGTGTGTGCTTTGCAGATAGAGAAGTTCAACTGCACAATGAAGACGTGGAAGCACTGAAGAATTTGCAAACCACTTTTCAGAAGTGCGTGGTTAGTTTTCAACAACTTTCTCGTGCTATATTGGTACTATTGCTGAATATGTAATGTGCATAATATAATGCTCAGAGCGGACCAATTATCATATGCTAGAGTTTCAGATTTTTCAATGGACTGCTAAACCTCTAGATTGCCTACAGCTGACAACTTTATTTTACTTAGAGATGTGATACTTCAGTAGAATCAGTTATTTATATACTTTGCGGTTTGTTGATACAGCGCGAGAATGGATTAGGTTTAGAAGCTATTGCTGGAGGGGATTATTGTGATGTTACACTAAGATTTCCTGTTGACACAATTCCTAAATGGGTATGTATACGGTTGATTCCATCATGTTTCCCACAGTTCCATTGTTTTTAAGTGGTTTAGTCATCTTGCCTCTACTTTTACAAGAACAAATTTATTAACACCTTGATGAATTTAATACATTATTGTCGCATTGGCATCTAATCTGTTTAATCCGCAACTGACCAGAAAGATCCAAAAACAGGGGAACTTGAAGGGTTGTCATTTGAGTTTGATCTATGTGAAGCTGTGGCTACTTGGGAGCAGGTTAGTATATATCTGAACTTTGATATGCACTACTACTCGGTGATAAACTTACATGAGCCGCTTACCTGATAATTTTATAAATGGCTGTATCCATATCTTAAACACAAGTTTAATGATCATACCAAGGCTTCTATTCTTCAAAACAGCTCCTATTTGTTCCCCTTCATTGCTGGCCTGAAAAAATATTTAAATAAAACAATCCTTTTGAACTCACGGGCGCTTTAAGATTACAAATTATATGGGGCAGTATTTCTCCATTGGTTCATTCAACTTGAATCCCATGGGTGACTGCTTCATTTACTTCCTCACTTTTGTCATTTGAAGCTTTATTGATGATTTCCACTGTTACTTAATAGCATGCTATTTCAACTGTCATTATTGTGAAAAACTGCAAGGAGTTGAGTGTACTTCTGTTTTTCCTGGTCAACTAGAACTAATGTTCCGTGTAAGCATTGTCTGGATTGATCAGTAATGCATTACAGCTTAAATGTTATTCAGTGATTTGATTTACTCAGGTGAGAAATAGTACAACAGTACTTGCTAAGGAGTTCATCGATGCTTTACCTAATGGATGGGAGGAGTATGCTTGGCGGAGGATTAACAAAGGAGTACTTCTGTAAGTATCATCTCTCAAATTTATGGAAATATGGAATCAGCTAAAATTAACATGATTCTATATCATAAGTTGCTTGACATTTTGCACTTCCTAGTTATTGTTTGACAAGAATAGTCTCTGGACAGAAAACCTTCAAGTTGAATTACTGAAACTAATTTTTTTTGTTTGGAATTTAAGATATTATCCACAGAGCATCATATACACATTTTTCTTTTGTATATGTTGCAACTGAAGATACTTGTATAGTTGTATTTAATATTCATTTTTGAAAGGGATTACAAAATTAGATATTAGTGAATCTATATAACCTTTAGGGTGCAATATTTGGAATCAATTTACCTGCTGAAACCCTAACTTTGTTTGGCATTTTTTAAATTTCAAGTAACCATGTAGTGCAATCTATTTGATCGTCCTATGATGCTTTAAATTAACACTTCCATGTCGTCTATGATAATTCTTACTTTCAATGTCATAGGAACCGTTGTGAGAACCGAACTCTATGTATGGAGAAACTTGCTTTGGTACTCCCAGAAAGGCCTCCTTTTATCCCCAGGCAGTTTGATAGGTGTGCAGTTATTGGTAATTCTGGAGATTTATTGAAGACCAAATTTGGCAAGGAAATCGATGGCTATGATGTGGTTGTCAGGGAAAATGGAGCACCTATTCAGGTTTTCCCCTGGCCTTGTTGATATTCAATGTCCATGTAAATGGTCACTTTTTAAGCTTTATAGCCTAATACGTCCATGCTTTCAATTTTATTTTTATTTTGCAGAATTATACAGAACATGTTGGTACGAAAAGTACATTTCGGCTTCTCAATAGAGGCTCTGCCAAAGCTCTTGACAAAGTAGCTGAGTTATACGGTATATCCTAAAATGCTCTTTGTACAAGCCATTTTCTCTCGTCAGATTTGCAGCTCAACCTTTTATTCTGCAGAGAAAGGAAAGGAGGTTCTTATAGTCAAAACTACAATTCACGACATTATGAACAAAATGATTAAGGTTTGTCTATGATTTTATGATTCCTGTCTTTCCTTGAAAGATTGAGTGGGGCTTCATTTATGATGTCTGAGAATGATGCATGTTATGGATGATATATAACTGTATATGTGAGTGAGCTGAAACCCTTGATGACTATAAGGCAAGTGTGGGATAAAAGGCCCATTGTGTATTTTGTGTTGAAACTAATAGCTAGACTAGCATGCCATTAAGGCTATAAAATTAGGTTTTTGGTGATAACTTTCCCAAAGGCTTGATCATAAGATGAGAATGCTTTCGTTCACATACATAATATTGCAGAAAAAAGTTGTTACCTTGACACTGGCATACACGTATAACTTCCCATGGCTTTCCTTTTTAAAATAATTTGTCGCAATGCACATCTTGCATGAGGATATATAGCGCACAAATGCAGTAGGTTGTTCTCTCTTTTTGTGTTCTGATCCGTTCCCTTTGGTGGTTTTTGTGTTCTTAGGAAGTGCCGATTCTTAATCCTGTATATCTCATGCTGGGTGCATCGTTTGGTTCAGCAGCAAAAGGAACTGGCTTGAAAGCTCTTGAATTTTCCCTCTCCTTATGTGAAACCGTAGACATGTATGGCTTTACTGTTGATCCAGGTTATAGAGAATGGTAAGTATGACTGAAAAACTTAAGTAATTCATTGTCAATAGATCGCTGCGAACAACTGTTCATCTTAACTTCTTTTCAGGACTAGATATTTCTCCGAGTCTCGACAAGGTCATACTCCGCTGCAGGGTAGGGCTTACTACCAAATGATGGAGTGCCTAGGAGTAAGTTTAGAGAAAAGATAATGTTTTGCCCTTTTTTTGGAACCTACCATTGTTATGTCTGTTTGCTACCCTTGTTCATTTTATTATTTTGGGATATATGTTTGCATGCAATACCTTGTGATTATGTTGTACAAATTAATGAAGCTTTGATAATTAAGAATTTGTCTCTTCTCTGTTTGCTAGTCCTACTTGAAACTTTCCGATATGTTGGTCATTGTTGATACTTTGAATGTCTATTTTTTATTATATTTAGACCCATCAAGTAGTAGTGCCTATTTTTATTCACTACTTACAGTTCCTTTTCTTTTACACAAGCTTATCAAAATCCATTCTCCTATGCGCTCTGATCCAAATCGGGTTGTGAAGTGGGTACCTGACCGCCAAATACTTTCTTCAGCCAGAATTGCATCAGAGAAAATGTTGAGGTAATGTAGTTTCAGTCATCGCTGTTTTACTTGAATTTTTTTTTTCCCATAAATATAATAGCTTTTGGGAGTTTTAGGACAAAATAATGGTAGAAAGCGTGAACACAAACATTTATGTGTTTATGCATGGAAGATTTTTTTACTTTTTCGTGAGATATTTGCCATGAACCTACTCAGTGGAATGACAGTAGATCTTTTGCCTGTGGTCATATCTTGTTTAAGAGGAAATGACCATAGTGATGTCATTGAATGAAGTGTACGTAGTGGACTGGCCCAATCTTTTGACAATTGACTGATTACCTCACCTAGTTAGGATCACTTAGTCGAATCCGAGCTTGATTCTACTTGCACAAGAATTTCACCGAACTAGCTAGGCTTTCATTATATTACAAGTCTATTTGGCCTCAAATTTTGACCTTTGTTCAGAATTATAGCCGTGATCTTTAACTGAAATCATGCCAACTCTTGTTAGCTCATCAGCCAATGATCTATTCTAGCTCAGCACAGAAAATTAGTTTTGGATAGATCATGCCAACCTCTATTGAAGTTGAGTGGTTAGTTAAGCCTTTTGAAATACCGAAAGTATGGTTCATTTAGTGTTCTTTCATATATTCCTGTAAAGCATGTTATGGTTCTTTGGAACTCTGGGTGACACCCCTGACAGGTCTCTTTTGTAGTTTCTCCCTTATTAATAAATCTGATATGACTGTTCCTTTGTCCAAAAATGTTGTAAGTACAAGTTAGAGGCCCTTTAATTTTAATGTTATGTCAGTTATGTGCTACCGTGTTTCATTATTTCCTTTTGTATCTGAGTTTTTCACAGGATTGGCAAAGTTGAGACCTTTAATGAATTTATTTGCATTCGTTTTTTGTTTATGTTATTAGGAGGACAGGAGCAGGATCTGAAGATCCTCTAGCTACATGTTCTATCAAGAAGCATGTTCCTGGAAGGACTGAAGTGGCTTCGAAATCAAGACCTGCTGCAATTGAGCATCAGAAATACGTAAAAGGTACAACCATGTATCCTTTGGAGCATAGTCCAAGACATGGGCAACTCTGCATAGTTCCTGCAAATTAAAATCCAATTAGTATGGTAAAAGGAAATGCAGGGTGCCCAAAGAATTTTGTAGTGTGTAACTTAAGTGTTTTTTTAGTGGTCCCTTGTATGATATGACTGATATCTAATCTTTCAATCATAGATTTGGGATGCTAACAAAATCCAACATTGATGTATAATTTTTCCGTTCAAATCTAATTTTGTCCACATTGTATTTATGGGTTCCATTTTCATACCCACTATACATCAACAAAATTGATTTAAACTGAAACAGCAATTAAAAGACATCATATCATTATCTATTCAACATTTTTGTTATTGATTGCTTTCTTATAATTATCGTTATTGATGCTTTAATCTCTGGACTAGTAACCGTTAAAAATATTAAAAAGAGACTTTATTTAAATAAAACATTGGATAACACTTCATTCTCTTAAACTTTTTTCTTATTGAATTGATTTAAATTAAAAACCACAAACTCTCACATGAGGCGCTTAAATGTTAGATAATAGACGATTTATCCATAAATATTATCAAAAATGAACTTTTGCGCAAGGTTAACATGAAAAAAACAATAATAATTATTAAATTACCATTGAAAAAGGTGAATTTCAACAAATTATCAATGTCAACAAATTATTAAAACAACATTAACGGTCTAAACTTCAGGTGTCTTCACAAACATTTTTTTAATTAAAAATGAATAAATTTTATTTTATTGAGCTGAATAAAAGAACAAATAAGTTGAGAGAACACTTTTAATTTCCCCTCTATTGCTTGGTTAATTCCCCCTTTTTTTTCTTTTCTTTTTTGGCTATAGAAATAAAACATTGTCACATCACATCCCAATCCATTTTCATGTTTCATCTCATCATCACCATTCAGGCATTCACCACCGCCACCGTCCTCTAGACCAGACCACGTGTCATTCAGCTATTTTTCAATTATAATAAAAACCAAAAAATAATAGTAAAACACAGGTATAAAACGCTTCTAGTAATTGCTATTAAATCCAAAAAATCCAAAACCCCAATCCACATTCCCAATTGCCTCTTCCACTTCTTCAAAAACCATGAACTGGGCACCTGCCCGCCTACTCTGATTAGCCCTAGTTAATGTGTGTGGGCCCTTATGGCGGAATTCGACGGACAGACCAACGGCGGCGCAACCACGAAGCGGCAGAGGAGGCCGAGTGTGCGGCTAGGAGACATTGGAGGGGACCCACCCCTGCTCCAGCATCAATGGAAGCAGCCGCAGCACAAAGTCCCTCGGGGTAAGAGCAGCGAAACCCCAGATACGGATTGCAATGGCGGGGATATGGATTTGGATAGGGTTGCTGTTGGGAGCTGGAAATCCAAGAGCTCGAAAATGGGAGGCTCCGTTAGGAAGAGAGTTCGGTCCAATTGGGTTTCGTCCAAGCCTTTGCCTGACGGAGATGAGGAAGTAGATAGGAATTTCAGACGCGAGAATTCATACGAAGAGTATGAGAGAAACGGCACTCCGGGTGACTCGTTGGATGACTATGAGAATGGAGGGTTTTTTGGCAGAGGTGAAATGGATGGTCCCAGTGATTCGGGTGAGAGGAATGGGGTGAAGAGCTGGCTGAATGACCTGAATTTAGGGCGATATGCACCTGTTTTCGAGGTCCATGAGGTTGATGATGAGGTTTTACCGATGCTGACTCTGGAAGATTTGAAGGACATGGGGATCAATGCCGTTGGAACCCGGAGGAAAATGTTCTCTTCGATTCAGAAGATGAATAGAGGGCTCTCCTAGTTGCTGCAAAGGGTGTGGAGGGGATGAAGGTGGTATGGCTGATAACAAGTGCTCAATTAACGCATTGTGGTACTTTTCTTGCAGCCTATCACAGTAGTTTTGGAGTACTATTGTTTTTGTTCTCTTCAGTTTTTTTATAAAGAATTTTGTGTTTTTGTTCACTCTTTGGTGCTTTAGGGTACATATTTTTCTAGTTAGTAATGACTTTCCTGATGTAGTTCATAGATAGAGTATGGAAATAAGTGGTAAACCGCGTGATATGCTGTAACGTTTTGGATGACTATCTTTTGCTTCAAATGTTGCTCTTTACTCCACTTCCTGGATTTGGCATGATTTTCTACAATAAAATCCATTTTAAGATACCGGCAGTCTTACTCTTATAGATTTCATAAGATGTCCCAAAGTATTCAGAGAAGAAAGAAGCTGTGTTGGAAGTTCCTGACCTGCTATATGCTCTTTATCCCTCTTAAAAGTAGTGCTGAATCATTTCCTTGGAGATTTAGTAATTAGAGATCTTAACTGTTGTGACTTGAGAGAATAAGTGCTTAGTTGATGCAACATTCTAGATGTTACAGGCATACCGTATATTTGGTTGGACCCTTCACATGGAATTTCGATTGATTGTCTAGTGTGTAAGTGCAAAAAGTAGTAACTTGGTGGCAAGTATGACATCCAGGCTCTAATTTTCCCTTATCACTTGAAAGGGACTGAGTCTTCACTAAACTCCGAGAAAAGTGTGAGTGGTAATAAGAGAGTAGGACATGAATAATGTAATTGCACACCCTCTGATAGCAGGTATTTGATGCTTTGGTTGTTTGTAGGTTAATTGAGAATATAACAAATTATCTGTTTCCAGTAATCTGTTTGGTAGGATATTAAATCCATATCTGGTACTAGTAGTACAATGTGCTGACCTTTGAGTAGTATCTTCTGAATCCTGAGTTTTATATACCATTTCAGCTTTCAATTTTCACAAATATGATCCAAGATGGAAGCTTGTATACTTACTATGTACTGTAGAACTATGAAGGCTTAATTTTCTCAGGACTTGCTCCTGTAAAAAAATCGATTTGAATTTAGTTTCTTGGTAATATATAGTTTGTGTCTTGAATCATTTTTAAGCACCTAACATTTGGTCGGATGTATTCTATTCCAATGACAGGGATTTTAGTTGCTGATTTGTTTCAAATAAATTGTTGGCACGCTGTTGATTAATTATGTATATCACTTCCTTCAAGAATATCTTGTGCCTAATATCAGGCTACAGTTTTCTATTACTAGAGAGTGATCCCGGTTTTTTAGGAACTGGCTACACTTTGCATTGTAGTTACTTGTTTGCTTTTGCTTTTCTGGCTTGTGCTTGTAAGTAATGATATGCAACTGTCATTGACTGGGGTCTGGGGGAAGGGTATCCAAATTTGATCTGTGGTGCAATTGACGAGATCAACATTCTTAAAATCAAATATGAGATTTGATATCTTCCAGTATCCTTCTGTCCAACAAGTTCATAATAACCTTAGAATTCTAACATAGAAGGGTGTTTTCTAAAAGCAAGTTCTTGATTCCGAAATGTGGATTTGAGGCAAACAATCTTCTATTTCTGTCCGTTTGTGGAAGCTCACTGTGAGCGCACAACATATCAATTGTATTATGAACTGAAACACATCAACTGCTCAGGGAAATTTATGCAGATTCTTTGGTCTCAAGAGACATGATAGTTGTTTTCACCCTGTTTTTTTTTTTTTTTTTTTTTTTTTTTGCTGTGTGGAAGCTAAGGAATGTGATTTGCACGACACTGCACATGCAATCATACATTTTATGTAATCTGCAATGTCAGTACTTTAAATATTAGTTGAATAGAGGAAGTACATTATAAGAATTTAAACCACTAGTTCTTTCGTCTGTTTTTTCCGTATCTGTTGTATTAAATGCAAATGTAAAGATCATATGATGGGAAAAACCAAATCATATGACATGAATAGACTCGAAATGCTTGAAGATGATCTGATGGATTGAGATCAAAAACCAGCTCACAAGATATGGAAACATGTTCTAGGACAAGGAAATGAAGCTGCACACGAAACAGTCTAATGAGCTGTTTTAGCCTTAACGTGGGCAAAAGTAGAATCGCCTCTTACTTGAGTTTCGGATGTATGATCATCATAACCCACATTTCAAGTTTTGTTTTTTAATTGTGTCCTTCCCTTACATCACATTGTGATGTAGGAATCGAATCCAAGATGGAAGGTTGCTATTTACGCCTCTTTTGACAAAAAATAGAGTTGTGAACTACTTTGAAAACACAAAGAACTTCGTATTTCAGGAGCTATTAAGAGTCCCGTTAATAATAATAGAAGTGATCCTACAATAATTTGATTGTGTATGCAATCCTGGCCCTCCCAGTTATCTGCCACAAGATTGGTGGCGGCCACAACTGTCTTCCTCAATGTGATATCAGACAAGAGGCTTGGAACCTTTATTAACCCATCATAGAGTTTGGGTGTTTTTTCATAACGAGATAATCAACGAAGAAGAGAACGAAACTCTGATATACATTTTGTTGGCCTATCGTCTTCGATTTGTTTAAGTGCCATACTCCTTCTCAAGCCCTTTCCCTTTGGTCGAAGACTCAATCAACCCACATCAGCATTTTCAAAAGTAACTTTATCTAACTAATTATGATTTCATAATTCAAATCAGCGAGTCCAATATAGGGGTGCAAATAGATAAGTGGAGGTGTAAATAGAATTACCCATTTTTTTAAAAAAATTGCTATCATGTAGTGTTTAACCGATGAATGCCCGTGTTTTGCGGCGAATCGAATTTGAAAAAAAAAAAAAAAAAAGAGGCTAAATTACCCCCTTTCTAGTCAGGTCAAATTTGGTCAATTGACCTTTTCACCAAACCAAACTCATCCTTCATACAATCCACTTCCCTAGTTTTCTAGATAGTAAACGGAGACCGGTGACAGCGACTTGACCGGCATCAGACGCATCCCACGAATTTTAAGGCACGAAAAAGTCCACCACATTTGATAATTTTGTCTTTTCATGTCGAGTCTGGCAAGGCTTAATCGGTCTAAGTGAATATCAACATTTTCAAAATAATGAGGGGTATGAGAAGGTTCCATGAGACTATCCTATCATAACCATATGAATGCATGATAAGATCATTCTTTCCTATTTTTATGAGATTAGTTTATGTTTGTTTTATTACCTTCTTATTGTAGTACTTTTAATAATTTAGTTCAATTAAAATTTACATTGATGCATTTTCTTAATAACTTGGGATATATCAGAGTTTTACTGTAATTTTCTTCATAGCACGTCAAAAAATATTAATTGTATACTTTAGATATCTGTTATTTAAATTATCAACAGAAAATGGTCAAAGTGTGACCTCTCTCGATCAATGACCTCAACTATGAACACTCAGTAAAATTAGTCTACTTACTTCTAGTGCCGTTAAACTACCTTGATTTTGAACAATACAACACAAATTATTTATTACAATTAAATTAGAACTTGCAAATCCGATAAAACTGACATGCTAGTGATTCCATGCTTGCAGGATTTATCTAAACTAAAATGGGCAATCCCAGTTACTGTTCACGCATCTACAGTAAATGGAGTATTTTATTCGTTCTTACGCGTGTCATCCTCTCTTACTCTTCTGCATGCTGAATTGCCACGCGTCCCTTCTCCTTCCCTCCTGCCAACGTCTATTTCATCCTTTCCAATCAATTCCACCAGGTTCTTTCACATGGATCCAGTCATAACTCATACGCCTTTGAACTTCTATGCCTCCTTCGTCTATGGGGGAGACGTCAAGGTAATTTCGATTATGTTCTCTGCCATATTTATTGTCGTTTCGCTTGTTTTTTAATCGGCACCGCTGCTGTGCAATCGACTGGAGTTCTTCCCTTTTTTGTTGTTTTCTCTTCTAATTCATCTCTCGCGCAACTTTTTTTTTACATGATTAGGTTATTTGGGCAACGTAACAGGTCTGTATTTTAATTCTGTTGATATGTTTTATTTTTGATTAATTTGGCTCTTTAGGCTTCTTTTCTGATCAAAATTGGCTTTGGTTTTATGCATGCAAGGTGCTCGATGATTTTCCAAAGTAAACTTTTTTCCGGTAGCGAAATTTATTTCATTTGTGAATTCTACACAGTTACTTTGTGGACTTCGGTAATGCTATTTGGTTGCATGACACAAGATTTTTGCTCTTGCCAGTCCATTTTCAGCCTTTTTGTGTACCCAAAAGGAGCCTCGAGGATGCAACCAGGGACAAGCAGGTATGTATTTTAGGATATCTCTGATCTGATATATGTTTTGAATGGAAGAATTCAAACCCAACTATGTTTGGTTTTTTCTTTCGATTCAAGTTTTGTAGGTGCATGAAAAGGTAACTTTCTACAAGAAGATGCATAAACAGTTTTCTGGATGCACTGTAACTATTTCTGGTGAAGAAGATTCACTAATCAAAGGAGTTTTCCTTTTTTCTCCAATACTGAGTATTTTGCTGCAATTGCTAACATTTATTACTTTTATGTGTTTCAGTAAAGAAAATGCAGGATCGACAGGAAGATATGATGCTTGTGAAAGTAAAAAAAAAATGGAACATCCCTCATTCTCTAAACTAACTTAGGTACCTCATTTTTCTTCCTATCTTCAATCATTTCATGTTGCACTGCCTTAATTCACTCATTTTGTAATGCACTTTGTGTTCTGTGTTTGTTCATGATATGTTCTACATTTGTTCATGAACACAGTGTTGTTCATGATATTGTTGATGCATTATGCATGTTATTAGTTGATGAATGGACATTAGAATTTTTACCGTTCATAAATTGTTGTAGTTGCTTCTTATTTGTAAAATATTTGCTTAAATACCTGTTGTGTGTGGTTGCTGTTATAGAAAAATTATGGTTTTAATTTACTTGACTTCTTTCTTTCAGGAGTTGAATTTAGAAGATTGCAATGGCTGATCAACGCCAGCTCCCCACTACTGCGCAGAAATTAGCTTGCCAGCTGCACTTGAGCATCAGTTTCTCTCAGCAGGCTCCTCAGAGGCGCTTTGCCTAAGGGAACTACACCAATGCTGCATTCCAGACTCCCTTGAAAACTGAATATGCTTTTTATGCATGCTATGCTGAGAAAGGTTTTGGAGCCTTTGCCATTGATTTCCTCATGGGCGGAGTCTCTGCTGCATTTTCTAAAACCGCTGTTGCTCCTATTGAGCGTGTGAAGCTTTTGATCCAGAATCAAGATGAGATGATCAAGGCTGGTTGTCTTTCTAAGCCATACAAGCGCATTGGTGAATGCTTCAAGAGGACAATTAATAAAGAGGGCTTCGGTTCTTTGTGGAGGGGAAACAATGTCGTCGTTATTAATACTATCCTACCCAGGTATGCATCGAGCCCAAGTTTCAAATTTCTAATGACCTTGATCCATGCATATTGTATATTGTAGGTGGATAGTGAACTTGTTTTATCTTTTCAGTTCTACTTTTAAGTTTGATATTTTTATTATTATGCTCAAGTTTACCAGAGCAAGGCACACAAGTACTTAGATGATGTTATTATCTTGATTGGGGAGCCAGAAGTTTGTAGAGCCATTGTTAAAATATTGACTTGGTATATAAGGAGGTATGAATATATCTTTTCCCTTTCCAATTACTTCTTTTGATTAAGGTCTTCTGCATGCTCAAGGTGAAATGATTTTGTGTTTGGTTTTTTGCTCTATACAGGGGAAAATGCGGCACTTTAACTCACCTTTCATGCTACCGATCCTTTTTCGTATCTTTACTTCTGGGAGCCAGGAGGAGCTTGAGCTGGACCTTTCAAGTTTGGGAACTGTGTTTGCAGGTTGCATCGGGTTTGTTTATAAATGTTTGGTTTTAAAATCATTTCGAAATTATATCCGAGGTGAGGCAAGAGCCCAGCTGGACATTGATAGTAAGCACATGCGGTTCAACAATATCAGAGCTCTTGATAGATTCAGTATAGGTAAATGCTGATGAATGAAATACAAACACCAAGAAAATGGACGGATGGCGGATTTCCAACGACAAGGGTAGTTACAAACATTGATGGTGCAAAGAATGACACAAGTTTAGTGCATGTTATTTGTTTTAGGGGTATATGTTCTTAATTGGTGCAACATGTGAAATACGAACAATATAATATCAAGTATTTATGCTCATTCTATATATTTTCCAGCTACTAATAAATATATTTTACGTCCATTCTATATTCTTTGATTAATTTTTTTTCTAATGAGTACCATCTATGATCAAGATATTTACACATTTGTGAAAACCCACGCTACGCTTGGGTAGGAGATTCTAGTATATACTAAGTCTATAAAGATTATATATGAAAAATAATAAAAACATGCATCAACCTGACTTACCACCTTAAATAACATTATTTTATTATAAAAAAACAGGTGCTGTTTAAAAAAATATATGTTTTCTAGTAGACAACACTCTAGGATCTTCCTTAGCTAGTGATGCCAAAATGTATAGCAGACCGATCCTGCTTCTATGCACCCGCCCAGCCATAGTTGGATCCTCAGTTGATATTTTTCAGGAAATTGCCCGTGGCTTTCCAATCCGGCATTTCAATCAATACAAAGCTCCAACTTTCGTATACGACAATTTTAAGTGTTTCTTTCCCAGCAAACAAGCTTGAAAACCATTACTTCAAAAACAAAACAAAACAAAACTTAAAAAACCATTTAAGCAATATTCACAACAACAACGCATTCAAGCCCATTCTTTTTTGTACTCCAGCCTTTTCAATGTAACAAAACATATTCTATCCATTGCATCAACCAAATCATACTAGTGCTTAGTGCTTAACGAACATAAATGATACTACTTTGTACAGAATAGTCAAAATTCAGCAGCTCATTTCAATGAATGAATTTATACTGCCACTGAAGGTCACGAGCTGCAGCAATTTCTGAGGAATGAAGCCAAGCAAATTTGTACTGAGCTCTTTCGGAGATTAGTGAAAACATGCCTCACTCTAGCTTTATTCTGCCATCATCAAGCTGCTGCTTCTCAGGTTCAGTGGGCGAGTATTTTATGCCGATTAGATCACCAACACGGCTAAAAACCTGTTAAAACAAATTCAATGAAATAGAGAAGCTGATAGGGCCACTTTTGCCAAAGGAAAACAGTTTTCACATCATAAAAATAGAACAAGTAACCCCCAGAATATGATCTATCTACAGCCTCTTAGGCAGGGCCAACGTACAGTGAAGATCTACAGCTGAAAAAAAGGTATAACAGGAAGATCTACAGTGAAGACTTGTCAAAGCTACCCTCTGGATCAAAAAAGAAACAACTTTGGTGTACACAAAACTATCTAAATCAGACATTTTAACATCGATGTTTCATTCTGTCTCTTCAGTCCTACACAAATATGACTATGTCCCAGCACCCACAAGGTTGATATGTTCTTTGAACCAAACCATAGTTAGAGTTCTATCCATATTTTGTAAATTTCAATTTCATAATACATTTAATAGTAGAATGTTAAACAATTTAACTGTAGTCAATTTAAAGGCGATGGACATGGGATTTTATCTATTTAACTTTTTACATCGACAATGATAAAATAGTAAATGGTGTCCTACTTAATTTGGAAATATTCATACAGAAAACTCAAAGAAATCCCACCTCTAAGGCCTTGACAAGATCTTCCCGAGTATGCGCAGCAGAAATACAGATTCTTGCTCTGGCTAACAGCAAAGGTGTAGCTGGAAAAGCAACTGTCACCACAGCTACCTAAAATTTAACAGATGATAAGTCTTTATAGCTTCAGAGAACTTTAACAAGTAAATGACAATAAACTTACCTTCTGCTTTAGACACTCCCGTGAAAAAGCGGGTATTTTTGCCGGATTATACAACATTATGGGCATTACAGGAGAATCGTTATCACCTAGAACCTCAAACCCCATCTTCTTTAGTTCAGAACGGAAATAGTTGCTATTCTCACGTATCTTTGTTAGCTTCTGAGCACCTATTAAAGCAGCAATAAAATTGAGCCAACCAAAGAGTGGATCAATTTCAACAGATGCAAGAAAGTTACCAACCTCTGCTAGAACCATCTTCCCCAAGGATGACCTTTATGGAAGAAATTATTTGTTGGGCAGCCGGAGGGGAGATAGATGTAGCATAAAGATGAGCAGGGCAAGTGTGCTTCAAATACTGTACAAGTTCCTGAAATCGTTTAATCATAAATAATATCCATCAGAACTAGCTCTTATAGAAGGATCATCCAAATAATAACTCACTAGAATGACAAAAAAATAAAACCTTTTTTTATAAATGGTAACAAAAGAACATAGAAAACCATTACACCTCATGATGAACCAGAACTATACAGCAATGGTGGTCACTACTGAAATTCATATACATATTCAAATTTTTTAAGATAAAACGAATTTAACATGTGATATAGTTGCATAATAACAAAGTAAAAGAACCAACCTTAGAGCCAGCTATATAACCACCACATGATCCAAATGATTTTGTGAAAGTTCCCATCATAATATCCACATCAGCTGTATCAACTCCTAGTAGTTCACAGACACCTCTCCCTGTTTTGCCAACTGCTCCAATGCTATGAGCCTCATCCAAGTAAACATATGCCTATAATAGTAAAAATCAGATTCCATTCAGAAAAAAACTGCTATAACAGTATGATAAGAAAGACTTAATTAAAGGAAGACAAGATGGACCACATATTTTGTAATTGCTAAAATGGTAAGTAATACCAGTGAGTTAAGCCATCTACATTGCAGAAACATACATCTTATCTGAGAAACTGGAAGGAAAATTAAAACAATGTGAGGCCCATTTTCTTCTGATATAAATTTGCAGCCTAATGACCTGTGAATAGTTGATTAAGTTCATCTCTACTGAATAAGAACTTCATTGAGAGCCTAAGTTGTAATTTAACAATATACAAAGCTAAAGCAAGAAACCTTATATAATCATTCTAGTTGACTCAAACAGAAAGGTCATTACCCATCCAATCTTGATAACAACACCAGATTTCACAAAACAAATTGCAACTGAAAAGATATATTACTTTGTACTTTTTGCAGATAGCAACAATCTCAGGAAGTTTGCAAAGTTCCCCTTCCATACTGTATATGCCCTCCACTACAACAATGATCTTCTTCCATGGTCTGTTTTTTCGAGGTTGTCCTTCAGCGATCAGTGTTCGCAAAACCTTGTCCAAGTGGGATGGTGCTATTAATTACAAAAACCACACAGGTTTATCAGACTCATACACCAGATAATATTCCTATCCATGAAAAGGTTGTTCAAACTTACTATTGTGTTGAAACACCCGAATTGTGGCTCCTGAACCTCGAGCACCATTTACTATTGAATTGTGGTTTAAAGAATCACTGATAATCAAGCCCCCCTGAGAGAAATACAGGGGATGTGAGCACACATTTGGACCACATATTAGAAGCACAGAGAAGAAGAAAAAGTAGATTAAAATAAACATCTGATTAGTAATACCTTGCCGATTAAGACTGGTAGAATAGCTGAATTTGTTACATATCCCATACCAGTAACAACAGCAGCTGGTTTTCCAACAAAATTTGCCACAACCACCTCCAATTCTGTATGAAGTGTTGTTGTACCTAATTATGCAATTTCACAAACATAAGTACTCGTATAACTCCTCTCAGAGCTATCCTTAACCAACAAACTAAATATTGCAATTCAATGTTTACCTCCATCAACGCGAGCACTGCAGGTGCTTGGGGAGAATCGTTTTAAAGTTTCAATCACCCGAGGAGTGCAATATTCATCAGCAGCAGCAAATCCGAGGTAGTTATAAGAACCCAAGTTAAGGCATCTGTTGGTTTTTGTGGTACGCCTGCAAAACAATGCACCTAGTTGGCCCAAATGTACAAAAAAAAATTCTCCGATTTTTATCACTTCATTAAAAAAATTGATGATGATAACGACAGAATCCGAGAGATAGGCATTGATAGCTGAAAAGAACAGGAGAATATAAAAGGTTACTCCTGATCAGACATGTCACTCACTTCAATGTCTTGTTATTATCATTGGACACACGTTCCACCACATCAAACCAAGCATCCGGAGGACTTGATATTGGTCGGCCAAAACAATCCTACAATTCATTTCAGCAAGGAGATTCAGGCTATATACATTGACAAAATGAGATCTCAAACCCAGATCCAGAAGATTCAAAAGTTATACATCAAAAGCAATACACTTTAGCCTTGCCAAGTCTAGGGTTAGTATCTGTTTTCTTTTGTTTGCTTTCCTTGTTATGTTAGAACGGAGGCTGAGGGATGTTTAGCCAAAGAAATTTGTGTCTACGAGATCTCCTTTCCCATCCAATACCTAGCAGATAACTTGTAGAATCAATTTATCAAAACCGCCTTAAATCTCCATAGCAATTTGCCCATTATTTCCTCTAAAAATAATAGACCTGATCCCCTTTAACAGTCAACCAACTTCCTCTAGACTATGTGCAACCCCCGCCCCATTATTACCACTAACTTACAAACTCCCTACATCCTTTCTAGCCAGAGTAATGTATACACTTCCATGTTCTAGGAACTCATCAAATAATAAGAGCTGCTATTTATGTGTCATATATCAGAAACTATAGATTATAATTTCATAAGATCGATAAAAATCATTATTTTTGAATAATCACACACAAACACAAAATAAAATAAATACAGAGATCAATAAACACGTAAATCAGAATTCAAATTCAGTCTGAATTATATCTAACCTGAATACGAAGATAAAGCCTCCGAATATAGAAGTCCTCCAAACCTAAGCAGATCGGAGCATATCCCTGCCAAAAACAGTTCGTTTAAGAGACGCAGCAATATTCAACGCGTTTCACGAAGCTTAAAACGCACAGACCTGGAGGTTTTCGGCGGCGTGCCACCAGTCAAAAATCTTTCGGAAAAAATCACGCAGCTGTCCGAAGACGAAGAGAAGAAGATAGCTGGAGAAAGTTGACAAGGCGGTAAGGTAAGGGATGCTAATCATTTTGGGAACGTCAAGATCAGATCCGGTTGTGGCAGGTCAGCAGCGGAGGCGGTGGCAGCGACGCCGGAGCTTGAGGCAGAGATCGGGAGGGCTGGATTATTTATCAGTCATTCTCCTTTCGCAGAGCGAGAAAGAGAAGGAAAAAGAGAGGAAGAAGATTAGTTTTGACTAGTCCTCTCTTTTCCGGTTTTTGATTTCCTGGAATTTTTTCTGATTTATTTTATATAAGTACCTTTATTTTTAGTTCATCGAGCTTCGTGGTATTTTCCAATCTATGAGGACGATTTCTCTTTTTAACTTCAAACTTCAAATGAATTTTTTTTATTATTTCAAAAAAAAACTAACATATACAATATGGTGCCTTATATATCCTCAATTTTAAAAATTATTTATGCTGAGAAAGCATCAAAAACTGGAGCTTATTTCTTTCAAAACTGAAGTTAACTTAATTGAAATGAATTTATATAAATTCAAATATATTTAAATCAACTTAAATAAATTTTAAAATATTTAACTGAGCTGAAAATAAATTTAAATATATTTACCTAAACTGAAATTTATTTTAATATATTTAAATGAACTGTTAAATGATTTTGAAATTTATCATATATCATTGTAATATATAATTAAAAAATTGAACTGAACTGAATTGAACTGAAAAAATAAATATATTTTTTTGAACTGAATTTTTTTTAAATATACTGAACTAAACTGAAAAAAAAAATATAAATATATTTAACTGAACTGAACTAAACCGATCTACAGGGCTTAATTCTTCATGTCAATAACATTTTGGGTTAAAAATTATAAGTCATACTATAAGGCCATGTTTGCTAGAGTTTATCTAGTAAATCAGTTCAGTGAAACTTCAGTCATGCTAATTCATTTTTCCAATACATTAATTTTCACATCAGTTCAATCCAATTTAGTTCCTTTCAGTTCAGCAAGAAATAAAATCTAGTAAGCAGAGTCTACGTAATTATTAAAATTAAATCATATTACGACTAAAATTTTGGGTTAATTTATAAATATCCAATTCTTTGTACATATATCATTAATTAATCTCATACCTTCTTCCATTTGATACCAACTCATCACTCATCACCCTACATTACTAACACCTCAACCTCAACCTCTCATTTGCGCCAATCCAAACCTAATTTTTGACAAACCTAATTTTCGACGATACGAACCTCAAATCGACGACACATGCCTCATTTTTAACACACAAACCTAAACATTGACACCAACGACACAAGTTTTAACGTTGATGTCAATGACACAAACGTCATTCGACGACACATGCCTCATTTTCGATGATACAATCCTCAATGTCGACGTTGATGACACAAATCTCATTTTTTACGACACAAACCTCAACGTCGATGACACACATTTCATTTTCGACGATTCAATCCTCAATGTCAACGTTTACGACACAAACCTCAATGTCGACGTCAACGACTCAAACCTCATTTTCAACGACAAAACTTCACTTTCGACGGCATGCCTCAATTTTATGCCTAGCACGTAATTTTTGACACATAAACCTCAATATCAACGACACAAATTATAACGTCTACGACACAGACATCAACACAAAGGACACAAACCTTATTATCGAACCTTATTATCAACACAAGATGTGAAAACGTTTTCATGGAAGAATGAGAACATGTTGTTGGATCATATTACTGGGATTTTTCCTTACCATTCTAACAGAGTGAAGACCACAAGGTCTGATCATTTGCCTTGTGGTACAGTACAGAAGACACATGTTTGGAAGCTTATATCAACCGGAGAACATGGAAAAGAATGCTTTGTTGTGAATAGCATATCAGGTGTATTTTATATTACTTCCATTCTTGTTCTCTATAAAAAGTCAGAATGGATTATAACTCAATAGGGTTAACTCAATTCGTTCCAGCAACTGAATTGCGTTTAACTTTATAGGCAAGCTCAATAAAAGTTTCCTCCCCTATCTGTGGGGTTTAACTTTATAAAAAAAATAATTAAACAAAACAAGATTGCTTTTTAAAAAAAAAGATAATCTATCAATTTGCAAATCGATGGAAACATTTCAGGAGCAAGCAACAGCAATCTGCCATGAAATAGCAATTTTGTTCCGATTTCGGTCAGAGAGCATGAAGCTAAATTCACCAAACAATTACTGTACAGTTATGCAATTAGTGTTGGTTGATCAAACTCATGAAGAACACACTATAAAACCGCAGTATTTTCAAAATCTTCAAGTAGGATTGAGAACTAATACGAGAAAAGAGATTGCTTACAATGTTAGATGAACACAATTCGCATTGAGCAAGCTTCAAGAGCTAGCCAAAAGATACATTTTACAAAGCATGTAAATCTAAAACCGGTCATCCATCATAGCATTAATCAGCGACTACAAGCTAGGGGCACAACACATCACATTAAAAGCTCGCAGTTGACGGCCGTTAACTTAGACGGAAGCTATGGAGTTTTAGGCTTCTTGGGACTGTTCCCGTGATGATGCAGTGGATCTGGACCAAGAGGAGCCTCCCTCAGCTGATCCCAACCTCCGTGAAAACGCCCATCAGCTTTCTTCACCGCCATTTTCCCACCAGTACTCATCAGCAACTGCATAAACATGAAAAACAAGGTTTCATTAATTCTCACTTTTTTGGGTCCCCAGAACAGAGGACGGGAAAAAATCATTAAAAATCTCACCTTTCTTCCATAGACTTCATGTGAAGCAGCTTCGATGCTAGCTGCAAGCCAAGAAAAACAGATAATTCATCAGCCAAGCTTTCTCCACAACTCTCTAAGTCATGACAGAGTAAGAAAAACACACTGACCAGTAAACTGAAGTTGCAGCACAAAGAGGATGGACAGGGCAGTCATGAGGAAGACGAAGAGAGCAGACTTAGCAGCAAGGGAAGCCATTTCTGTTGATGGTTATTGTTGCAGAGAAATCTCAGAATATTTGTGTGAATTATCTGAAATGGGGTGATTAATTTATAGAGGAGTTGAGGAGGGGGCCAAATGATTATCTGGGCAGCCGGTTTTTGGAGAGAGATTCGAAGGATTTGTACTTTTGAGGCAGAATATTAAGTGAAGATACGAATAATCAGTCAAGATATGTGTTAATTGCTTGCACTGGCAATGGCGTCAGCCTTTTTAACGGCCACAGCCAGCAAATGGACGGCGCGGATGTCACACTCACATCACAAAATCTCAAGAGACGTGGTGTTGCTGCATGTAGTAGTAATTAGTATTTAGTACGCTAGGCTCTACAAATTGCATGCATCATCGCTGCCTCATTTGCATTAATTACAGTGGGGATAAAGTTTAGCCGTGTACATCAGCATTTGCCGACCTTTTTTAACCACGAGTAAATGATTAGTGTGTGTGGGTGTTAATTCGTTTGTCAATTAGAGAAGTACTACGATTCATGCGTTGAAAATTCTTAATTTCCTTATTCTGTGATGTTAGATTCATATACATGACTTATATCATACCCTATATCTTACTAAAATACGCCATGTATTTTAACTATTATTTAATTATATTTAAAAATAATATAATGTTGAAAAATCAAGAAATGTATTTAGATCGTTTTTAATTTTCCAAAACTATAAAATAAATTTAGTTTAGAAAACAGAACAAAAATATATATTTTAGAGCGTGTATAATTAAAATACAGGGTGTGGTATATTAATTCAGTTGATGAAATATGCGATAAAAAGTGACAGAAGAAGCTCATGCACGTGAAAGGAAAGGAGGAAAAAATTGGCCCACGCAGGTTTCAAACCTGCGACCTTCGCGTTATTAGCACGACACTCTAACCAACTGAGGGCCATTTGTTTACCACATCACTATTTTCATATATGTAATACTATATTTGATGTAATCCAAACCTATTTATTGGCTTAAATTTCTTGTGTTCCGTTTCAAAAATTATGTAAAAACCATCAAACTACAATGGAAAGAAATTTAAGAAGCACTTCTTAAGTTTTAAAACCATTATTATTAATTTTATTTATTTAAATTTAGGGAAATAAATATGAGGTGTCTTTCATCTATTGGCTATTCAAGAAAATAAAAAGATGTAACCACTCCTTAAATAAGGAGCAAGTCCTTATTAAGGAGTGGTTATAAAATTTCCACAATGGTCATTTTTAATTAAGAAGTACTCCTTATTAAGAAAAGTGCTTTTAAGAAGCATCATTGTTGATGCTCTTAGTTCTAGATTAAACTCGTGCATGAATTAATGGTACCCGTGAAATTGAAATGAGAGTGATTTGAGAACTGTCAACTTGTTTTGCAGCGCAACAACCTGGCGGGCGGGGTGGAGTAGTTCCTCTAGAGTGTGACCGAACCTTTCCATTTTCCGATTCACAAGAAATCTGATATGGACAAATCTCTTTCAGGTGTCTGATAGTTATTCAAATCTCTTTCAGGTGTCCGGGTTCACGCTGGGCCTGCTAAATTCCTCAGCCCTTCAGAATCTCCTAGATTCCAAGTTTCAACAGCATCTATCTTTTTTTTCTCAAGACTTGGAGAGGGAAAAGACTCGTTCCTTCGCTCTTTCTCAAGAGCTAGAGAAGAAAAAACTCCACTCATTCGAGCTGGAGCGCTGAGTTGCTGGCTTGGAAAGATGGCTCTAATCTTCGAAACTTTAGCGAGGCCCTTGTAGAGGAGGTCGATCGCTCTCCCTTTTTCAAGAAAGTTGTGGATCGAGTTCTGAAAGAGGCAAACGACCATCAGACCACCTTGGTGTACAAGAATGTCCGAGGATGGATGCCTGGGAGGTTCAGGCTTCATTTCCGGAAGCACTATTACAAGCCATGAGCTTTGCAACGCTACCACCACAAGTATAGGTATTTGCGAAGAGGCACTCTTGAGCTACTGGCCCCCAATATTTTGGAAGCTTTTAAGTTTGTTTCCCCTCCTCTCTCGGCCTCCTCTTTACGAGCTCTGAGTGATCCTCCGATACTTCCTTCTCCTTGTTCCCCACCTCCAAAGGATGTTCGAAATCGCTTGGAGGTTTGTTCTGAATCTCCATCTCATAGTGATGAGGCTGGCCCCAAGGCCATGTTAAATTCTTTGCCAACCCTTCGCTCTACGGGTTCTTTTTTACGCTAGTTGATTGCTTGACTATGGTAAAGTGTCGAGGTCCTCGGAAGTGTTCGAGGCCACCCAGCCCCATGAGGAATATTCATAGCTTATATACTTTGTAATCTTTCAAAGATTATTCTATAAATAAATAGAATCTTTTGCTATTCGTATCTTGAATTATTTCTTTCATTTAAAACTTTCATTTAATCTGTTAGACGGGTCCGTTCTATAATCTTGATTTTCTAACTTTCTAACTCTACTCGACAATTATCCGACATCCTTCTTCTACAAGAGTGTTGGACCGGTACCGTTAATTTAAATTAACCGGCTTATCCCCAACTCCCCTCCTAAGCATCGGAGGTAAATTTTGCACGTCACTCATTTTAAACTTTGGTAGATAGACACCAAAATAATAATGATTAAAGAACGTGTATAAAACATATTAAGTAAAATGTAAATTACTTTTTGAAAAACGTGTAAATTATATAACACATGCACTGTAATTTCCTTTTAAGCATCCAATTCTTATCTATAAATACCAAAAAGAATGAGTCTCATTACCAAAAGTCATAAAATAAAACATACCTATAAAGACAACATGACAAGTATGAAGAATATTATTTGTTTTATGTTCTTTACGGTTTTAGTTACTAAAGGTATGAATTTCTCTACCTATTGAATATTTTCAAATCTCAGAATTTCGCGAAAATGTATTCTAATTTATAAACTTAGATATAAAAAATTTACTCAAGGTATTCATCTTTTGAAATATGATCTAAGTTAAAACGCATTTCGCCATTTGAATCTTTTTAACATGTTTATTTTATTTTGTATAGGCACGATGCAAAAATGTTCTCTGGATAGCATAAAGGTCCATCAAAAAGTAATAGAAACAGTGAGCAGTTTGCCGACGATTGAGGTGCAAGTGTCCAACCAATGCACGTGTCCTCAAAGTCAGATAAAAATTTCATGCCCAGGATTTATGGAATTTGAAGTTGATCCAAACATTTTAAGTGAAGTAGCAGATCCACCAAATTCATGTCTTTTGATAAATGGGAATCCTTTATTTGGGTTCAAAGATCCTGTAAAATTTCGATACTCTTGGGAGATTCAGCTAGAGTTCGAGCCTGTTTCTAGTCATATTGAATGCTCTTAAATGTGTAATTAGAATGAGAATATCGATCAAATATTTTTATAATGTGATGCCAATAAAGGAATAAGATGTTCTCATATTTCTAATATACATTGTTCGTGAATTTCTTGTGTTCCATTTAAAAAATGGCAGTGTAGGTTGATTAAGGGTGTTGTTATATCCAGAGGCGAGATACGTATGTTCATGGTTCCAAAAAAAAATTAGCTCCATGAAATATTGGTATTACCTATCTGCCGAAGAAGCTGCAGGTTTACCTTTAAGATGAGAAGACAATCAGATAATATATCATTTAACGAATTTCCTTATAAATAGCTACTGAATTACGTGTTCCATTGCTTGAAAATCTCTTTGCAGTTTCAATTTTGCTTATTTTTAGCTTTCATATTTAGAATTTCTTTGCTTATTAGATGTTTTTTTTTCTAACATGAATGTTTTTCAAAATTTCCATTCCACGTTTACCATAGACTTCAAATCTTGCATTATTTTTCAAAAGTTATTGCAATTTTTTTGTAAAGTGATCAAACAAAAAAATAATTCTTAATTAGTGACCTACCAAATTTAAAATCCTATTCCCGCCCCTGTACATGAGTGTTGATTTGTATGCAGTGGTATTTTATTTTGGTGTGGTGATGAAGTTCTTGATGCATAAGTAAAGTAAGATAGGCAGGGACTATCATCTAGGTTCAATTTCAAATATTCAAGGATTATAACGAATAGAAGTTTATCACTCGGCAAAAAATTTCAATTGTGTCAATTGGTCTCAAGAGTTCGACATGTAAAAGATCAGATTTGATAGTGGGATGATAAACAATATTATACTGCATGATCATGGTTAATAAGTAAAAGATTAAACTTTATAGTGAGATCATCAACAAAGAACATATAATGATCATGTATTAAAGTGAGAACAAGGACATTTGTCCTCTGTGTCAATTAGGACCGTTCTACAAAAGACGCTCTAAAAAAGGTTGTTTTTATTTGATATTACTAAACTTTTTAAAATTTGTGTATGGACCACTTATTTTTGATAATAAAGTCACTATACTATTAAAAATCAATTTTTTTGGGTCATATTGTTAATTGCGCAGTTAGTCAATTAAGGGTCAAGCATAAGACCAATTTGAAAAAAAGGCATTTTTATCTTTTAAAAAAAAGAGGCATTTTTTTTTTCTACTCTTATATAGGGCCAAAAAATATCCAAAAATGCAAGATCTTTTTAATCTCTTTAACAAAAATATTGACTTGAAAAAGATATCCTAAAAATTTAAGGCCCGGGCAATTAAATTTTGAGCATATTAAGAATATTTGGACATTTAAGAGGTACTACTGGTACATTTAATTGAGGCAGAGTGATTTAGTTGTACTACTTAAATTCTTTGTGTCAATCAAATGAAAAGTTAGACAGCAAGACAACTGTCCTATACTAGGCTTTAAAGTACCCTTTTTCATTAGGTACTTCTGTCATTAGCTTGCGTCACAAATTTGCAAATCCAACCATCCGCATACTACTATTTAAACTTCTTTAAACTGTATTTTAGCATAGAGTTAATGATTACTTTAGGACCTGAAGTTGAGCTGGTTTATTGTTGTTGCAAAATCGATTTATTGGTAATGCATGAATTTATTGGAATTGCAGTGGGTTTATTGGAATGGTAATGAAGTTGAATTTTATTCCCATATACTTATTTGAATTGTATTAAAATGTTAATTAAACTAAACATCCAATTAAATTGAATTGGAACAAGATGGATTGAGTTGCAATAATATTCACCACAACTTTAATAAACGCACCATAACACTAGTAAACAACCGCAACTCCAATAAACTAGTTGTATTGGAGCATCTCCAATGGCTAGTTATACCTTGGCTTGCCATGTCACTTTCCAAGCAAATGATGTGCCAAACTACCTTGTTCCACAATGGTGAGCTACTATGTCCTTAATTACAAAGACCTCACATGTTTTTTTAAAACATTTTTACCAAGGATTTTTACTGTCATTAAAATAACGGATGTACTTATCTAAATGATAATTTTTTATTATATACAAATAATATTGGTAAAAAATAAAATAATTTTTTCATACAAATAATATTGGCTCTACATCTTTCCTTGCACCTTCTTGTTTTTCTTTGAATAAGATTCTTTTTTCATCTCGAGGATATTGAAAAGTTTTCACAAATGCAACCCACTCGTGATATATACCATCAACTAAATAATAACAGTAATAATATCATAAGTTTTCAGTACCATTAACGTAAAAGGAGTTTCTGTAAAATAACAGCGTTGATTGGTATATGATAAACGTATCGTAAAATTAGTTTCTGCAAAATAACAGCGTGTTGATTGGTATATGAAAAACTTATCAATAAAATTTTACGATAGCATAAAAATAAAAGTTTGAATATATTCAAAAAGATAATGTTTAACTAGAAAAGTAAATGAAAGGTAAATGAAAGGTAAACATGACATTTATGACGGCAATACTGCTTGACAAGCAGTACACGTGGATGATGAAATAATGTGAGCAGTGCTGCTGCAAAGTTTGGAATATTACAAGCAACTCCTTCTTTAGAACCATTGGAGATGCTCTTATTGCAGTTCAAATAAAATAAATACATCAACTTTTCATGCCTTAGTAATGGTGCCAAATAAAAGGAGACAATATTGTTAGAGTAACTCATAATCATCACTCAATGGAAGAATTAAAACAATTCATGTCTGTGAGTAGTGACAAATGCTGAAGGGTGCTGAAAAGTGTTGAAAGGTGCTGATGAAAGGTGCTGAAGGGTGCTGAAACATGTTGAAGATGTGCTGAAGGATGATGAACGGTGCTAAAAGGTAGTAAAGGGTAAAAAGTGCTGAACCAACAAGTTTATATAAATTGTTTTTCACCCTTAAAAGTTAAATGTGGGTAACTTGTTGTGAGCGAGCTAGGATCCTCGAGGATGCCCTACACACGTCATTGGATTTGTGATGTGAGTGTGACCTTTGCGCCGTCCCTTACTGGGTGTGGCCGTTAACAAGGCTCACGCAAAATGGCAGTAAAAGTAACGGAATTGACTGCTTATTCGTATCTCAGTTAATATTCTGTGCACACAGTTATAAATTCGGCTGCCCATACAATCATTTGACGCCCAAACGTCTTTCATAAATTAGCCATTTTCGGAATTAGGACACTGGAGTACAGGCTGTTCACAGGTAACCAATTTTTATCACTTAGAAATCTGGCAAAATAGATGCATTTTCCAGTTTAATTTCTTGGTAACTGAATTTATCCACTTTCAACCGATATTTTTAATTTATTGCTTTCTTGGAGTACCGTCAAAATATTTCTTGGAGTACTGTTTTCAAACTATTTTAAATGAGCATGGTGCCTAAGCTCTTTTATTTTTATTTTGTGAAAACCACCTAAATGAAAAGGATAATATACTCTCCAACATCCCATTTACATTTATACAGTTGGTCGACTTTGAATGTAACATTGTGTGGGAAAATGACTATATATGAAGTTTAGTTAATATTCTGGTGAAAGTGTTGTATTGGGTTTATTAGTGGTTAAATTACTTTATTGGATATTGAAAGTAATTTATTGGGTGATGAAAAACATCTCTGATCGAACTAAATTAATTTAATTTGTAATGAGTTAAATTTGTATCTTGTGTTTTAAACTAATTTGAAAGGAATCGCATGTCATTGAATCAAACTAAACTAAATATAAGGTAGCTAAATTTCTAGAAGAATTTATTTGTACTAGCTGAAATGAATAGCCTGAACTGGACTGGTGCTCAAAGTAGTTTAATGGAGTTGAAACTAAAGTATATAAGTTGAAATTGGCACTATTACTAATAGGTTGTAATTGGCACTATTACTAATAGGTTGTAATTGGCCTGGCCAGATTCTCCAATGATATACTTGGGCTTGCTATTTTCCTAAATATGTTCTTTTGTTAGCTCAACTACAGCCCAATTGTGATGCAGGCTGCCACACTTGCTACTCATGAGTCATGACAATGACAAAATGATGCGAGTTTTAAAATGTACAGAGTACAAGCCTAAACATTTTCAAGATCAGATGCAAAATACTCTTCCAAGTTGATTATATCAGCAGACGCTACAGATTACTGTACATGTGCCGTGCAACTTCTCAGCTAGTCAAAAATAAGGAGCACTGTTTCCTGGTGTCGTTCAACTAATCGTAATTACAACTTTTTCCAGAAACTGATAATGCCATCTGCAATAGACTTGAGGTTCCATACAAACGCTTTCTTTGAAGGCTCTACATCGTGCTCTCTTGCCGTGTCCCTGAAGCACAAATGTTGAAATCAGTCAGGAAAAAGGTTATTCACAACCACCAAAACAGGATTTAAACAAAGCAAAGAAGTAGGTCGTGAAGGAGCAATCAGCAAAATAAATAAACGACATCAGTTTCCAAGTTCAGTACAACCAAAATACAGGTTTCGATGCAGGCACTTCAATTACCGTTAAACAACAATCAAAATTTTTGCACATGTAAAAAAGTGAAATTTCCATTTTCATTCTTATATCATTCAACTAATAACATCCATCCATCCATCCATCAAAAGGTGAAATAAAAATCAAAGAAAGCAAATTTTAATCTTGGAAGAGAAGGGAGAATGATAACCTTGCTGGATCATCTGTTTTAAGTGATTCATGTTGACGATCCCCGGTGATTGGTTTCTCCGTCTTAATGGCTGATGTCTCAGGTGCTGTAGCCACTTGTTTTGATTCTTCATCAGGCATATCATTTCTTTGGGTGATCACATCAGCTTTATCATCCTGAGATAGCATAAGTGCCCATTACAAAAACAGTAATAGAAAATGAACCCGGACTACAAGTTGATTAATAAAAGCCTGACATTCTGTAAATAAACTAAACTAGTGCACTGAAGTTCAACTTTCCAATGACCAATAAACAAGAATAAAATGTGCTGCAAGTTCATGGTTAACATTAGAAAGATGAAAACTGATGTTTCCCACAGCCACAGGAGTGGAGGACAGAATGGACTCAGACATTTGTGCAAACATCTACTATTCCTCAACCATATGGACATGTAAGAAATAAGAATTACTTGCTTTTCCAACTCAATCAGATAGTATGACCTAGGAATGAATATAATGGAAATGTTACTTACTGTTGCTGAAGACACTACAATATTGCTGGGAAAATCATCATGTTCCGAAACTGGAGCATCACATTTGGAAACCTTTTCAGCAAAATGAACAGATGGAACATCTTTGGAGTCCAAGGTATGAGGCATTGTCTTTGTATCTTCAGTATTTACCAGACTACCCGTGACAGGATCTTGAACATCTATGGAGTGCGAGGTATTAGGCAATATATTAATATCTTCATCATTCATCAGACTACTTGAGACAGGATCAGTCTCAGTGGACAAGTTAAGTTCCTTCGCCACTTCTATTTCCTCTAGAGCTGTAACACTTAATGAATCTTTGATGGTCAATTCTGTACCAAAGATTTCTTGGCTACAAGCTTCAGGAGCTATAATCTTCTCCACTGTATTCTCCACTGTATTCTCTACTTTCAATTCTTTTTTGTCATCCTTGACTTCTATTTTCAGATATTGACTGCTTAATCTAGTGCAAGAATTCTGAGTTTCAAACTGCATCACTTGGATAGCCTTCCTCACAGCATAGTAGCCACCACCAACTTCCTTTTTGACCAAATTAGCACTGGGAAACTTTCCTGAGTTCATGTCTCTGTAGCTGCAATGTTACCATAACCTCACTTTTAGTTTTAGAACAGAAACTCTTTCACACGAAAATAAAAAACACAGATCAACAGCAGAAAACTGTATTAACAAAAGCATAACTATCAGTTAGTAGAGATGCTGTCAGAGTGGCTAAAGAACACTTAAATCCAAAGGATCTCGTTGTGAAAAGTAAAAGCCAAGCACACAACCAAAGATCAGGTTGTGAAACTATACAACAGTGCATAAAGTTGAAAACGACAATTCCATCAGAAACACTACCACGAAAACTACTATGAACCATCCTTGGAACAACAGCTATATGCATTGCCACATACAAAATATCAAACAAGGAGTTTTGAACTTCCCTGATTCAGGATTTTACAAAGCCAGACAACACCAAAATACACAGATTCTGAGGAGTCAGTTTGGGGTTAAAAACTACTAGCAGGGATAATCAATTCACACAGAATTGAAGCTTCTTAATTGATGCCAAACTTTTAAATCCAGTACATTCAGTACCAAACTACTTATTGATCACCTAAATCCACCTAATGAAACCAAAAGGGTCCTCGAAATATCAAAGAATAAATGAACTAGTGCAGCAATCCAAATTTCAAACAAAAAGGGGCAAACTACAAGGCAGAAGTTTAATATTCATACATACAAAATATGGAAAACGAACAACAACATGTATTACTTGTTCACAAATGACTCTAGCAATGATTTCCTCTCAGCTTTGGTGATCTTTCTCCTAGAGCTTTTAGGGACTTCATCATCAGGTGCAGCAACAGCAGAAAAGGCTGCACTCGAGCTTCTCGTCGAACTCCATAGATTTGAACCTCTCACGAGGCTTGATGTTCCTGAGTTCGATCAACAATAACACTTCAGGAGATATGAAAATAAAGCTATTGCCCATGATAAATCGAATGCAAAGTAAGAAACCTGTGAGATGGGATAAAGAGAGGCGTCTCGAAATGGGATGCATTACAGTTGTGGGATTTTGGTCTCTGAGAGAAGCGAATGCTGACGGCCGCTTTGTTTCAACCGGAAAAGCTCGAGTTTCCCATTCTGCTCCGCTGCTTGTGATTTCCGTCAAATGGCAACAATAATTTATGCGCCCAATTGGGACTAGGGACTTGGGACTTCAGGGTTTAGGGTTTATGTGATTTTTGATTTGCTGTTTTTCAGATTTATAAAATAAACTAAACATTAAAAGGGGAACTTATACTGTAATAATAATAATAAAAATAAATAATGTTGTCCTAATCCCAGTATAATATACTACTTGGAGTTGTTTAAAGTGTTGATATAATCTTGATTTGATATTATTTTAATACTGACCCTCTCAGTTCAAGGACCAATTCTTGGGTGAGGCAGCCTCACCCATGAGGCAGGAACAATTTAACCCATTTTTTTATGAGATTTGATGAAATGACACCTCAAGACTTGATGAGTTAATCATGTTTGATGAATTGACACCGAGGTTTGATGAGGAGATGTTGAGATTTGATGAGTTGGTAGCGATGTAGGATGAGGTGACAACATTGAAACTATCATATTTGGCCTTGTCTCATGGGTGAGGCTGCCTCATAGGAGAATTACTCCAGTTCAAGACAATTAAAAAACTAATAAGTAATATTTCTTTTTTTAAAAAAACTAATAAGTAAGATATTTATAAATAGATAAATTAAATATAAGCTTCCGGTGCATCATTGCCGTCCATCCGCCGATTTTCAATCTTGCTCGGGAATGTTGGTAGCAAAGTCTACACTCTACATGGGTGAAAAAAGGTTGACGGGAAACAAAGGCCCTGTCCAATAGGGTGCTGGTACAGGTTGCTGGTGCTGATAGGTGCTGGTAGATGCTGGTAGGTGCTGGTAGGTGCTGGTAGGTGCTGGAAGATGCTGGTAGGTGCTGGTAGGTGCTGGTAGGATATTTAAATTAAATTAAAATTGTATAATTATGATATACATAATTATGTACTATGATTAATAAAATAATGTCAATGTTATATGTTGAAATACATTTACTATTGGAGCCTTCCCCGGAGGTTACAAACGATGCACGATATTGACCTTTTTTTGAGGTGATGTGTTGTACTAAATTTCTATTATTTTGGTCATACCAGTTTGACTCATTTTATATGATGAATATGTTTCAGAATGCTATTGGAGCTCTAGATGGAACTCTTATAGATGCAGTTGTTGGTGATGAAGAAGGTGTTCCCTTTTTCACTCGCAAGGGGAAAAAAAGTTGGAATTGCTTAGCACTATGTTCTTTTGATAAAATATTCACATATATTCATGTGGGATGGGAAGGAAGTGCCCACGACTCAACAGTGTGGAGAGATGCATTGGGTAACCCAGAATTCTGTTTTCCTCATCCCCCAGAAGGTAAAAATTTAAATGTACATCAAGTTACCTAACAAATAATATTGTATAATTTGTGTACATCAACTTACCTAACAATTTTTGTAGGAAAATATTATTTGGTAGATTCAGGATATCCAAACACCCTTGGATACTTGGCTCCATATAGTGATGGGAGTAAGTCGAAGGCATCTACCGCAATTTAGAAACACACCACCTCAAGGTATGAAGGAACATTTTAACAAACGACATTTTTAAGAATGAAAGTAGAAGGAGCTTTCGGTCAGTTGAAGAGTTCTTGGAAAATGTTAAAAAGAATGCCCCAAACTGACATTGATTCCCAAAAAGCAATAATTGTTGCATGTTTCACACTTCATAACTTCATTCGAATGCAACAACTAGACATTCCCGTGTTAGATCATCCTGAGGGTGTAGGAAGTAGTGATTCAGGTTTGTACGATGATGATCGAAAAACTGCTATGAACGAAGTGCGTGAGAGTATTGCCTTACAAATTTGGCATTTAGGAGATGTTGATTTAGAAGGTAGTGATGTTGGCGAAGATGAATCATTAGATGATAGCGATTAGTAGTATATGTGATTTGTAATATTATTGGAAGTACGAATATGTTTGTAACAGTTGTAAAATATTTATTTATAATATTGATTTACTAGTACGAAATTGTTATTTAAATATATTTGAAAAATGATTAATAATTATGAAACTATATATTTGAAGAATGATAATTCATACAAAACATTGTGAAACTAATTTTAAAGAGAAATCATCCTTTTGTTGTAAAAAAAAAAATTTAAACAATTCATGTCTGTGAATAGTGACAAGTGCTGGTAGGTGCTGGTGGGTGCTGGTAGGTGCTGGTGGGTGCTGGTAGGTGCTGGTGGGTGCTGGTAGGTGCTGGTGGTGCTGGTTTTGTGCGCTATTGGACAGGGCCAAAGGTTGACGGGAAAAAGGTCGGGGGTGTTTGGTGAAGAACTTTTTGAGGTAAAATTAGTTGTTTGAACTCAATTAGTTGTTTGACTAGTTCAAAAGGTTAATAAAAGTGTTTGGTGAAAAGCTGTTTGGATTAGATGTTTGGGGCCAAAAAACTAATTTCAAAACGCTAAAAAAAGAGCGTTTTCAATTAGGTGTTTGTATATAATTAATGGTGTTATAATTAATTCTAGTTGCTAATTTTTAGTATATAATTAGATATATATCTTATGTTATTTAATTAGATATATATTTTACGCAGATATTTAAATGAGTTTTTTTTATATAAAATTAAGAGGTGATATACTCAATTGAAAGTTTATTAATTTATTTGTTCAATGACCATAAACACATATATAAATAATTCGTTTATGAACCAACAATCATACTTTATAATTCTCATTTAATTCGTTTTTAAGACATTACTATTTATAAATAAATTAATGAATAAAATAAATTCAAGTCCTTATACGTCATTTTACAATGTTTTTCAAACAAACATCTATCATCTATCAGCTAATTAACCAAACACATTTATACAATCAGCTAATGCAATCATCTAGTCAAATCAGCTAATACAATCAGCTAGTCAAATCAGCTAATACAATCAGCTAACAGCTAATCACCAAACACCCCCATTAGGAGACAAGGAAAAGAGATTTTATATTTTGAGAGGAGAATAATAATAATGTCTTTTACTAGTATATTAAAAGTTTCTTAAAATGGAAAGTGTGCAGATTTAGTTGGCGTAATCCAAAGAGTAAAGCGTGCAGGTATAGATGGGACAGGGAGAATACATGACACTTCGACCCATCGTCATACCACCATTGGTCAATGCTACTCAATACCGATTAGCTCCGTTTGCCTACCACGTCATCATCGTTACCTGGTGCCACTTCACTACAATATCACAATCGACTGCCACATCATCACCATCGAAACTCATAGCAGAAATCTCGCCACTTTAAAATCACAAAAATATATAACACCATCAACTAATAAACAAATGTCAATATGCAAATTCACACACATTCAAAAAAAAAAGAAGATAATTAAGTCTCATTGAAAAACTACATAACATCATCACTTAATCTAACCTCAACAAACCGAATAATATTCAAAAATATCACAAAAAAAATACCAAAAATAATCAATTAATAATCAAATCTCAACAAAACAAAATACTGAAAAAATAAAAGGTTCGCGTAAATATATATAACATCATCAACTAAACGGTAGAACTCAACAAATCAAAAAAACATGTGAATATTTACATAAAATAATCAACAAACAAATTTACAAAAAAAAAAGATAAATCTCATTCAAAAGCTATATAACGTCGTACACTAAACTATAAATCTCAACAATGAAAATTTTCTATTAAACGCAAGACAAATCAATATTATTATAAAGGGCGTAATATTAATATATTTAAGGGTTGTTGTATGCAGTTACATTTTTCTTATGCATGTCTAATTTTTTCAAGAATGCCCTTAATATTAGTAAGCCTAAAAAAGCTAACCAAAATGAATGGTGCATTTAAGGGTATTTTGGTAAAAATGTGGATCTGCATAAGAAAAACGTACATGCATGGAGAAATCAAGTATATTTATTATTAAAGGCATCCTAACATTTAAACTCATTATCTAACATTAAAACCCTTTAAATTGTTTTTAAATATCAAATTAGTTATTTATTTTTCAGTAGAACTTTCTTTATTGTCTCCAACCTGCGATGAGTTATGCACCTCTTTTCCATTTGTGTTTTTCTTCATAAAAAGTTTAGGAAAAATACCAATATAGCAATGATGCAATCCACGAAAATCTCAGTATACACCATGGAACTTTTTCCTAATTTTTTTCTATTCAAAATTATGGCGATGATGGTATACAATCAACCGTTACCTTTCATCCGTAGCCTTTCTTTTCAATAATCTTGTATCAATGTACTTTAGATTTAGGATCCTCTAGAATTTCGATCAAATGTCTAAGAGAAATTTTGTGTTATGGAATACTATGATTTATGCTTATGCCTCGTTTTCTTCGGATGAGCTCAAAGATTTGCCGGGATTGGGGTCGAATGGATGATACATTTTTTCATCTACAAAGACCTATGTGATTCGACAAATCTTTGTAATGTATCGGTACCAATTTTAGTTAGTTAGAGATAGGCCGATGCAATGGCCAATGAGTAGGAACAGTACCGCGTGTCGGTGAGAAATGGATATTGTCGCGCGTGTTTTTCACGTGAACATCGTGTACATGCAGTCGGGTGGTTCTTGTTCGCCGGCCTTATGGCTGGTATGGAAGTTGGATCATGCTCTACGAGTGTCCTTATCTTTTTTGCTTCTATATTGCAACAAACATGATTTTGGAACTTGAGTTGTTAGTTTAGATTCTCCAGTTAGGTCCGTGCCCCGATCCTCCAACGGGAAACATGTCTCTCTTTACTCATGATAGGAGAAATCTAATAAGAACCTTCAAATGCCCTCTCTAGTAGAAATGTGGAGTTGTTACAATTTGGTAGATATGATCTTCAAATAAATATGTAGTGAAATAAATGGGAGGCGACGTAGTATCGTGCTACAGAAACAAAACGGAGATGCAGTTTTGTACTCCCTGAACTAAAACAACGTCATAGTACTTGTGTTGTTACAGAACAAAACGGAATGTTCTGCCATTGACGCTCCTCCAAGTGATAGTCTTCACATCAATTACGGAGAAATCCAGCGACTACCTCACAACTATACGAGACGTAGCAACCCGGTGTAGAAGTTGAGAGATAACTAAACAATGTATTTGAAAATGGGTCGAGTAATAAGTGCTAATCGATATGTGGGCGTTGATTAAAATGGTTTGAATTGATAGGATCATCGTGAGGCTTATTTAACTATGTATGAGTTCGATTCACGGTTGACACTTAAAAAAAAAGTTTTAATCCACTAACAGTTATCTAAGTCCATATGCAAATAAAAATCATTAATTCTTGATAGAGTAAGGCCCTGTTTACCAGAGCTTATCTGTAGATCAGTTCAGTTCAATTCAATTCAGTTCGGTTCAGTTCAATTCAGTTCAATTCAGTTCAGTTCAGTGAAAATGTAATTTGATGAAATTCAGGTTAATTCAGTCATGCTGATTCCATTTTTCAATACATCAATTTTCACTTCAGTTCAGTTCAGTTCAGTTCAATTCAATTCAGTTCAGTTCAGTACACCAAGAAATAAGCTCTAGTAAACAGGGTGTAAGGCAGAGTGGAGTATAAATAATCAACAGAATCCTAAAACCCCTCACAGTCACAGTATATATCATTCAGAAACCCAAGTTGACTTTGTCCCACTTTTCCCAACTTCACTCCATATGTCACGCGCCAAGGCTCTGCGTCTGGCCTACTGTCTACTGACCTTCATATGCCTCTCTGGGCTCTACAGCTTCCATTATTTTCGCCCTCATTATTGAACTATTCTTTCCTTTGCCAGCCTGCTCTCTCCAGTCTCCCCCACCATTTCCAATTTCAGACCTCAAGAAATCAGCCATGAAAGTAATCGAAAGCGAGGTTGATTCCGTAGCCCAGCTCCTCACATCACTCTCTGATTCAATCCTGCAAACGCACTGCTTTAAGAGCAAATGGTCCATCATCGCTTCCAAGCTTTCCCTTCTCCAATCTCTAATTCCCGCCATTTCTAACTCATACTCAACTCCGACGGTAGCTCCGGTTGGTTCCCTGCCTTCAGATCTTCTCCGGTCGCTGTTTACGACGCTCTCTGACTCGCTGTCCCTGTGCACGCAGTGCCACGCGCCGGCCCCGCTGCACGGAAAGCTGAAAACCCAGAATGATATCGACTCCGTCACTGCGAAATTGGACCACCACATAAAGGACCTGGACGTGCTGATAAAGAGTGGGGTTCTGCTCGGTCAAAACGCCGTCGTCTTTGGAGGTCCCTCCACACGAGAATCGGTCCGGGCGGAGCTCCGCAACCTCATTACCCGGCTCCAAATCGGGTCCGCCGAGTCGAAGAACTCGGCTCTGGACTCAGTCCTCGGCCTCCTGGGCGAAGACGACAAGAATGTCCTCGTCGCGGTGGCTCAGGGCATCGTCCCGGTGCTGGTGCAGGTGCTGGATTGCAGCGCGCATCATTTCGAAATGAAGGAGAAAGTCGTCACCGCCGTGGCGAAGATATCGACGGTTGACTCAGTCAAGCACGTTTTGATCGCGGAGGGATTAGGCCTGCTGAACAGCCTCCTCCGAGTTCTGGAATCCGGAAGCGTGTTTGCGAAGGAGAAGGCGTGTATTGTTCTACAGGTGCTCAGCCAATCGAAGGAGAATTCGAGGGCGATTGGGTCCAGGGGAGGGATTTCATCGTTGATTGAGATCTGCCACAGTGGTACCCCTAACTCTCAGGCGACGGCGGCCGGCGTGCTGAGAACCCTCTCCGGTTACCCGGCCACGAAAGAATATTTCACCGAGGTGAACGCGGTGATAGTTCTGCTGGGCGTTGTGAATTCCGGCACGATTTCGGCGCAGGAGAATGCGATTGGATGTTTGAATAATCTGGCAAACGGCGATCAGGACACGGAGCTGATGATGGCTAGGGAAGGCGTGGTGGAGAGCCTGAAGAACTACTGGGATTCCGTGGATTCTGTGCAGAAGCTTGAGGTTGCTATTGTTATGGTCCAGAATTTATCCTCCTGTCCATTGATTGTGGAAACCGTGGTTGAGAACGGCTTTCTGAGTCGAGTTGCAGGGGTTCTCGGCTGTGGAGTGTTGAGCGTTCGGATCGCTGCAGCCAGAGCTGCGTATGAAATGGCTCACAGCACGAAAACCAGGAAAGAGCTCGGCGAATTGGGATGCATTTCGCCGCTTGTGAAAATGCTGGACGGGAAGGCGGTGGAAGAGAAAGAAGCAGCGGCGAAAGCCTTGTCGGAGCTGCTGGTCTACGCCGGAAACAGGAGGATATACCGGAAAGAAGAAAAAGGTGTTGTCAGCGCTGTACAGCTTCTCGATCAAAACGTGGATAAAAAGTACCCTGTTTTGATACTCACTTCATTAGCCCATTCCAAGAAATGCCGGAAAGTGATGGTTGCCGCCGGAGCCTGCTTGCATTTGGAGACGCTGGTCGGAACGGACAATGCCGACGGTGTCAAAAAGCTCTACGACAGCTTGGCTCGTGGTAAAATATGGGGTGTCTTCGGCAGACACTAGTGCAGCTGTGAGCTGTTGGAAATATCTTGAGTCAATTCTTTTCATATTTTGTTTTTCTCATTTTGTAACTAGTCTTTTTTGGTGATTTTTCTAATTTTGTTTTCTAGATTTTTCTAGCTTTTGTAAACAATTTGTTTTCTTGAATGATGGTGATTGTATATGGCGGGTAGGTTTAGGATTTGAAGAGAGCTGTGGTTAATTATGTTCTTGTTTATTGATCTTTGGTTAGGTGAGCTAACTTTTGACTTAGAGTTTTTTTTTTCTTTTTCTTGCAGATTAACGTGTGTTTCCCGGTGTACCATATCTCAATAAATTAATTAGTACTCCATTCACATACTACTAATTGACTACTCATTTGATCAAGGCATCTAGTGATTCGTTTCTTTCATTTATTTTTGGTGCAATGAGTTGTTTTGCGACGTCCTTTTCAAGTTGCTTTAGCCTTTAATCATTCGTCCGTGTTTCTTTCTACTAGTGTTTTCATTTTGTGGTCTCCTACTTTTGCTTAGTATGCTTGTGAAAAGGATGTCATTTAGTCTGCCGGAAAAAGGTCCCATATTTTACCGATCAGACGTTATTCAGCTAAGTCAGGGACCAAAGGATATGTAATATGCTTTCTTGCTCTGATCTTTCCCTGTTCACAACCCCTAAAGGCTAATCACCTGAAGCTCATCTTGAGAACATAGGGAAGCAAAGGAGTGAGCCAAGACAACCAGTTTCAACTTTAACATTAGCATTGTTTCTGGAGACCGACTCTTTGATCTCTACCACCTATGTTACTTCGACTCAGATTTTGTATCGTGTCGGCGACACTTGGTTTTCAAATTTAATCAATATGGGGATATGGTCAATAATGTGTCTTGACTAAGTGTTTTGACATGATTATTATCTCAAGTATGGTGAAATTAGTCAGATAATATAAATAAAAATACATTTTCCTAATTAAAATACGGCTAACTATTTTAGACCAAATTTTTTTGCATATGTTTAGCCATTCTCAAAATATTCTTCAAAGTATTCTTTCTGACTTAGACACATATTTTGTGTCGGATTTTGCCCATATCGGATGGACACGCGATCCGTGGCCTAAACTGCAATGTCGGAGTAACCTAGCCTACCACCCATGTAGCTCTTTCCTAAAATGGCTGGGAAAAGCCCATAAAAGGGCGGCATGCTCATGCTTCAACAACCAGCTTAGTCCATGTCCAGTTCAACTTAATTTTCAGAAATTGAACTGAGTGCATCTCCAAATAGAGTGTAGGACTGAGTTGACTGTAACTCCAATAAACTAACTGCAATTTTAATTCAGTTTTAGTTGATTGTGATAAATTTAATTTAGTTTGATTCAATTCAATTAAGTTTAATGAGCTTAATTCAATTAACATGATACAACTAAAAATAAATTTAGTTTGATTCAACTCAATGTAGTTCAATTCTCACGGGTACAATTCATATGAGTTTAATTAAGTTTAATTCAACGGTTAAGTATATTTCACATCACATCTCATTTCAATTTAGCTTTTAATTTCAAACTCATAACACATATTTTATTCAAGGATTGCATGAATTCTTACAATCATAAATTCATACAAGCATTTACAACTAATCACCTTTTTCCATACCATCAGCTAAATTATCTGTTTCGTCCTATTGAGTTCCAAATATGCAAATCTATAGTATTACGCACTACTCTAGCCACTTTGCTTCAAAAACTTTGTTTTAGTTATGAGAGAATTTTATATAGTCCCCCAACGTTTCCCAAAGTACCAGTTTGGCTCTCCATCGAATTTTAGTGTCAAAACGGCTCCCCAACCTTACATTTTTGCCTCAGTTTGATCCTCTAGCACTAACCTTACCGTTAAATAAATTTTCCATCCATTCTTGAAAGGGTATGATTGTCTTTTGTTTGAAAATTCAGTTTGGTTTTTGTTGTTTAGACAAAAAAAGATTTTTAGAAGATCATTTTTAAATAATTACTTCTTGTACAAATTATGTATGTCAAAAGAAAGAGGAGTGCTAAATAATATTTTCTTCTAATCCAGCCAAATTATGTGATCCTTTATATACTTTTATAATACAAATTCTCAAATTGAGAATGCCTCAATTAGTCTCACTAAAAATCAGTCTTGAAAGTAAAAAATCAACAATAATACATTTAATGATTATGTTTAATATGTAAAAGATCATGGTTGAAAGTGAGAAAATTAACATTTGTCCCTAGTTAATTGTTTATACTAGCTTTTTATTTTTAATTACAACAACTGATTTCCCAATCTAACCTACTTAACAAACTGTACGTGCACGGTAGGGCTTATGCATGTGATTGCTAAAGTGGGCTTGGTAATTAAACTTGCGTTGAACATCACTAACCAAGAAGTTTATAACCCTAATTTAAACAAAATTTACAGGTATCGACCGCAAAGGTGTGATCGAAGACCAAACGTTTGTGAAGTCTATAACTATTTGAGTTTAGGGTCAAAATAAAAACACGATAAATATTAAGACCTCGTTATCTTTGATCCAATTTTTTTTAAGACTTTGTAAAAACTTGTGCCGCAATAGTAATATGATTTGAATACAAATTCTGACGCGGTGGAATATCGTGAGATTCGCCAGCACGAATCTGTAAGAAACAATCAAGGATTCGCCAACACGAATCCAAGGGTTAGGGTCGGAAATCCATCCGAAATCTGGAATCCACCAGGAAGAAGAGAAAAGTCTCTGAAAATATAATAATTGATTGAATTCTTTCGTGGCTGCTACAAGATGAGTATAAATAATACTCTTAAACCCTATACTAAATATAAACTTATTCTAAAATAGAAAATAAATAATAGCACACAACATTCTGATGCATTTGTTTAATCCACAAGGTTAAATGAGCTGCTTCCTGTCTTGATAAGCCCCAATCAGAGTGCATTTGTACAGGGGAGGAAAATAGCACACAACATTCTGATGACTCAAGAGTTGCTCAGTTCATACAATACAGGAGGTACATTAATACCTAGCTGTATGATTAAGATAGACATTAAGAAAGCATTTGATAGTCTTAACTGGCATTTTCTCTTCAAGTGGTTGGTTGCTTTAAAGTTCCCTGAGAAATTTATAGGGTGGCTGAAGAGATGTATGGAGGGGAGCCAGTTCTGCTTGTCCCTTAATGGCACATATACAGCAAAATTTAGAGGAAGAAGAGGAGTGAAACAGGGTGATCCCATCTCACCCTTACTGTTTGTTTTGGGTATGGAGTACCTAACAAGACAGCTACATCTCAGTTTTAAGCTGAAGCAGATAGAATACCATCAGAGATGTATGAGAGTTGGAATCCACAGACTGATGTTCGCAGATGATTTACTCATCTTTTGCAGAGCTAGTGAGAAATCTTTGCAAGGGGTGAAACAGATTCTACATCAGTTCAAAATGGTGACAGGTTTGGAGATCAACACTAGGAAGTCTGAAGTTTATTTCTCAAAGATGCCCAAATCTGAAATGAACTGGTTAGCTAATGTAATAGGTGTGGTGCAAGGGGAGTTACTTGTCACTTATCTTGGTATTCCTGTTTGTACTGGAAGATGGGACAAGGTCACATGTGAAAAGTTGGTGGACAAGGTCACAAGGAGAGTCAATACCTGGCATACCAGAAAGCTATCCTATGCTGGTAAGGTGCAGCTCATAAATACTGTGTTACTTAGTCTTTCAGGGCATTGGTCAAGTGTCTTCCAGATTCCTGAGAGCATTCACAAAGCAGTGGTGGGGATATGTAGGGACTTCTTGTGGGGAAAGGAAGAGGGGAAAAGAAAGTTGATTCCAATAGCATGGGATACTCTTTGTTTTTCCAAGCATAGTGGGGGTGCAGGTATTAGAGATCCTTCTCTATGGAACATTGCTTCACTGAGTAAGATGGTTTGGGATATAGGCCAAAAGAAAGACATTTTGTGGCTTAAGTGGGTGAAAGAATATTATCTTAAAGGTATAGATTTTGATTCTTATCATTTAGGAAGCACACACAGCTGGAGCTGGGGTGTTTTGGTGAAGATAAGGGATAGAGTATCTCCCTTTCTGCACCAGTGCCTGGATAAACATGGGAATGTATGCACCAGGAAGGTTTATAACCACTTAAAAGGAGATGTTCAAAAAGATAGGAGGGCACAACTTTGTTGGAAGATGGGACTTCAACTAAAACAGGGGTTCTTTCTTTGGATGCTGCTCAAAGGGAGGTTGTCTACTATTGTCAGGTTGCAAAGCTTGGGAATGTTGCCAAACAAGCAAGATTGCTGCGTATTTTGTGGCCATCAGGGAGAAACACCTCAGCACTTGTTCTTGACCTGTGCTTATGCCTTACAGATGCAGAGGATGCTGAGGATCAGACTAGGGAGCTGCTTTCGCCATCTGCTATGTCGTTGGCATGTGGTATCCAGAAGTAAAGGGAGAAAGATATTTAATTGTGCTGTATGTTTGCTTTATCATATATGGCAAGAGAGGAATAGACGGATTTTCCAGCACAAACAAATGTGCCCAGAAAGTTTGGTTGCTGTAGTGTTAGCAGATTTTGGTTAGGTTCTTATAATTGCTAGTTACGAGCAGATCAGGTGAGCGTGAATGGCTGGGAGTGAAGGCTGCTATTTGTAAAAGAATTTTTTGTTGGTTCAATATATATATTACTTTCCATCAAAAAAAATAAAAATAAAAAATAAAAATATTAAAACGCCAGTTTAAGGCTCTAAACGAGATCAAATGGCCTAACCAGCGTAGTGCTCACTACATAGTAGTGAGTTATGTTTATTGACTCGTTTTCCTTTCCGAAAAGATATAATATGATACTATTCATATGTTGATATCTGAATCTGCCCCGAAACTTCCCAGTCTGTCCGACGACAGATTTTCCTCAATTCTCAGGCAAAATCTCCCTACATCAGTCTCCTTCACTTCAAAAAGAACTCGCCCCGAGTTCTCCCCTCCACCATCAAGAGCTTCAACATCCATAGCAAACTCTGTTGATGTCAAGGCAACATAAAGAACCATCTTCCAATTCCAACTCAACATTAATGACTCGTCTATGAACACCAATTCCGGAAAAACAAATGCTGGAATTGTCTCAAAAAATTCAGCCATATTGATAAATTCTTCAACAAGACGAGGCTTCTCTTCAAACTTAGCAAAACCACCTTCAACATGAAATTCTTCTCCTTCACTAGGCTTGATCTTTGCATCTTCATCCTCCCTCACAGGAACAACTTCAATAGCACATTCAAAGATTGAAACTTGAATATTCAAATCTTCGTACCTATCACCCAAAGAATTGATGTCTTCAAAGGTCCTCTCATTGATTTGAGGTTCCCTCACAAAGCCTTCAAAACCTTGGACTCCAAGCTTCTCATCCTCAACTCCATTGTCATGTCCAACAAGAAAACCTTCAGATTCTTCACAAATAACTTTAGACAAAAATGGTTGAACAAAATTCATGTCTCCATAAAAAGCCTCGAAACCCTCGTTGTCACAAAGAACATCGAATAAATCTCCGTCCATGGCGGTGACAACTTCAGATTTATAATCATGATGATCAACTTGAAGGATATCTTTTTCATGACTAGAAACGACGAGCTCATCCTTCGACGAAGTAGTGGTGCTAAGGTTTGCAATTAATCCCTTCCAATTATCATCATCACGTGATTTGATCTCTTTGTCTCTTTCAAGCTTCTTTCTCCTACGAAGAATCTCCTCATAATCTTTAGGTAGAAATTGATCTCTCATGTATCGCTTCATCTTCCTCCATGTCTTGATTGATGACGCGTTCTCTCTATGCCTCTGGACAATCAACCTATCCCACCACCTAGATGCGGTACTTTGTAAACTTTTGCTACCTTCTTTGCTTGTTTATCTTCAGAAATATAATTCATACTAAAGAACCTGTCAACTTCGATCTCCCAATCCATAAACTCTTCCCCTCCTCCATAGAACAAGGGAATATCATTAATCACGCCAGAAAACAAATTGACATGTTGATTACCATGGTTTGATCCAATGCCTTCACTTTCTGTCATTTCATCGAACACCTTCTTGCCCCAAGAATTTTTCCTGCCCGATCGATTGTCGCTGCTCCGGTTATCCATCCGCGTTGACGACGATTTTATCTGACTCCCCAAAGCGGCAATTGATGCGATAACCGCATCCAAATCGGCCCTGGTGATAGTTTGATCTCCCATCGTGGATGAATCAAAAAAAGACAGGAAAAAGCCTGCTCTTGATACCAATTGACGCGGTGGAATATCGTGAGATTCGCCATCACGAATCTGTAAGAAACAATCAAGGATTCGCCAGCACGAATCTAAGGGTTAGGGTCAGAAATTCATCCGAAATCTGGAATCCACCAGGAAGATGAGAAAATCTCTGAAAAATATAATAATAGATTGAATTCTTTCGTGGCTGCTACAAGATGAGTATAAATAATACTCTTAAACCCTATACTAAATATAAACTTATTCTAAAATAGAAAATAAATAATAAAAATATTAAAACGCCAGTTTAAGGCTCTAAACGAGCTCAAATGGCCTAACCAGCATAGTACTCACTACAAAGTAGTGAGTTATGTTTATTGACTCGTTTTCCTTTCCGAAAAGATATAATATGATACCATTCATATGTTGATATCTGAATCTGCCCCGAAACTTCCCAGCCTGTCCGACGACAGATTTTCCTCAATTCTCAGGCAAATTCTCCCTACATCAAATTCTCATTTGAAAGCTGTCTCTACAAAAACCAAGCACTACAAAAGACTGTTATCAGTTGAAGTTGTCGTTGATGAGTTTCAACCCCGCCACCGCGGTTAAGTTTTAGATGGTTGGTGTGCTAGAGCTCAGCCAGCTCACATTGACCGACTCGAGACTGAGTTTCGGTGTAAATTTATATAGAATAACAGTAATATACTACTGACTAAGAATGATCAAGGAAATTGACTGAAAAATCAAGCAAAATGAATGAAAAATCAAATTAATTGAAAGATCAAGGCAAAACAGGAATACTCAAGGGAACTGGCTGAAACATCAAGCAAACTAACTAATAGATCAAGCAAAAAATAGTAAATGCTCATTCCCTTGGCTCTTGGTCTCCACAAGGATATGTCTCACACAAGATAAACTTTCTCTTTTTGAATATAAATTTTATCACTCGCTTCCATAATTCTCACTCGATCGACATTTGAAATCCAACTCTGATTGGTTTTGGAACTGATATCACAAAATTGATCATTCCTGAAGATATAAGTGAGATAAACCAAGCCTTGGTATATAAGTTGTTGGTCCCTGTATAAATTTGTAACCATTGATCCTCGTGAACTTTATTACTATTATTTTTTTACCCAGAATTTTCATGATAATAGCCCTCATGGGTAAAATCACTCATGGGCTACTTTTTCCATTTCTCGTGGGACAAAGAATTATGGGAGGATTAAATCAGTCGTAGAGGTCAAGAAAACAATAAATGCAGTGGAGAAAAAAGGAATTATCAATGTAACTGTAAAGATAAATAATAAATAATAAAAAATAGTTATATATATATAATATATATATATTTGGTCACAGTTCCTAGCTTTGGTGTCACGATCGAGAAGTATTGAAATTTAGATGAGAAAAGAAAGATAAAAACACGTGTGCGCACATATATTTTCTATATTATACGCAACAAACTATGGTTTTAGGAGGAAACGTTTCTAGTAGATATATATGGACATGATCTTGATGTGTGTTATAACTAAAAATTGTAATATCAAAGCTAGAAGATGATCAGTTAAAAGTTTCCCATTATTAGTTCGAGCCAAACATGAACACTTAAAAGGCATGTTCAAAAGTTTCAAAATAGAGATTTTCGGATGTGTGTATCATATTCTTAACTAACATGCATATAATGAGTAGTAGCTACTAGTGTGGCGATTTGAGTTGAAAAGAGATATAATGAGTTAAAAATTGTTTAAATGAATTCAACGGCACGGATCTAAACTAAACTAAACTAATCTAGGTTGGATTGATTTTTCATAGAGTTTACTTATTATATTTAATATAATGATTATGTTACTGTTAGGAAAGCAAAATAAAATAAAATCACTTAATGTATTTATGAACATTGTTTAAATAATATGGTAAAATGTACGTGTTGAACTATATTGTATTGTACTAATTAGTGATGTGTGTGATGATGAAAGTTGTATTCAATACAAATGTGTTGTAAATATATAAGTACTCCCATGAGTTCACAATTAATGTTGCATTCAAATTAAAATTATGAATATACAATAAATCATGGAAAAAGGAAAAAGAAGTAACATCTCAATTGTCAAACAAAATAAACTAGAATTTTAAAATTATAGGTACTTATACATGCTTCCTTAAATAGGAAAATGCAAATCCTATATATAGCAACATGGAATATTAAGTTCTGAAAATTTCGAATAGATATTAATTATAGCTAGTAATTAAATTGCAATACAAAGCCGATTCTGTGGAAAGAAAACTGGGAAATGGATCTAGCTAGACTCTAGAGCAATACGCCGACATGAGGGTGAGGATGAGCTGCAAGACGAGAGCAAAGTAGGACAGCGCAAGCGAAATGGTGACTCTGCTACAGTACTTCTGGAAATGGTCGCAAATGCCCATCCACCCCGCGTGATCGTTTCCCTTCTGTCCGATCAGCCCAAACGCCGTCGCCGCCGCGCATCCAGCCATCAGCAGCGAGCTCATCATCTGCACCACAAATTTTTTAAAAATAAAACGCCGGCGAAGAAACGAATATATATAACAGAATTGATATTTGGGAACATATATTGATTGATTACCAGGTCAAGTACGAACAAGAAGAAATACTTGTTGGTGCTGAATGATTTGTGCCCAACGATGGACAGAAGAAAGGCGGATATGGCCGTGAAGGCGGCAACAGTGATGTTAGCATATGCGAAGAATCTGCAAATGAAATGTTAAAATTAGTGGAGGGTTCGAAACGTTTTATGAAAAAGGCGGCTTACTTGAAGGCGGAGGAGTAGCTGTAGCGAGCGTCGACGACGATCCCGAAGACGACGACGGTCTGCTTGCTGGTGATGACGATCCATGTGGCGGCGACAGCAGCGGCGGTGGCGAGAACTCGGAGGAGGATCTGCGCCAGAAAGCCAACTCTGTGGGTTTTGAGGGTGGAGGCGGCCTGGTGGTGGTGGTGATCGTGATGAACGTCCTTCTGACCACCGTTGAGGCCACCCTCCATTTCAGTATATATATATGCTGTGTATAATGTAATGTGATATGTAGATTATTAGGTTAGAGGTCAATTTGGTGAGAGCACAAGTTAGCTCAACGGCTGGTATTTATAGGCGGGGTAGGAAAGAGTATTCGGTACCGACTACTGATATAATATTGTTTTTGTAAATTTAAAATATAAAATACCATTTGGCAAATGGATGCATCAACATGTTGATCAGTACGTACTAATAGAGCCGTAGATTAATTACTTTATTTTTTTGCGGAGAAAGTTGATTTCCAGCGCTCCTTTTTATTATTTATGTTAACATGGAACTGTTAGTAACGCCAGGCGATACAACGGTCATGTGCACGAAATTTCCACCACTACCTTAGGTTTTATAATTCGCACATTGCATATGTAAGTGATAGCGACCGAGCTACGTACCGTAATCTAATTGCCTTGGCATAAAAAGTTATCGAATATGGGTTTCTATATGGAGCTACATTTTTTATTTTGCATTTCCGTATTTTACCATAATGTCTCTTTAGCCTTATGATTTATTTGGGATATTATAATAAAAATACGGACTTGTAAGAAAAAAAAATACCTGCAACTAGCACACCTTTTAACTTTAACAAGTATTGTTATTGTATATTATAAAGAAAGGGAGGGGTTCAACACACTCCTTCAGAAAGAGATTGGCTAACATAAGCATCTTTTTAGTTTTCAGTTCAAATGAGTTTATCTAAATGTTTTTCAATTCAGCTGATAATGCTTTTTAAATTTAGATGAGTTCATATGAAATTATATCATTTCAGATGAGATTGAAGATAATTTAGATAACCCCGTAATCATTATATACTAAACCACTACTAGGAGACCCTCTATAGGCACCGGTTTTCATCAGCGCTTTATCAAAATCGGTGCTGAAAGTACAATAAACACCGGTTTATATCAGCGCTTCATCAAAACCGGTGCTGAAAGTACAATGAGCACCGGTTTTTAACAGCGCTTCACCAAAACCGGTGCTAGAAGTACAATGAGCACCGGTTTTTAGCAGCGCTTCACCAAAACCGGTGCTGGAAGTAGAATGAGCACCGGTTTATAACGACGCTCCACCGAAACTGGTGCTGGAAGTAGAATGAGCACCGGTTTATAACGACGCTCCACCGAAATCGGTGCTGGAAGTACAATAAGCAGCTGATTTAATCATTAGCATTGATGCACTGCTGCTAAGATATTTTTTTACATTCTGAAACAAAAACTAAAATTTTTAAGCGCTGCTTGGTGTGGAATAATAAAACTAAATTTTTTTCAGTTTATTTAATTAAAAAATAAATTTTGTGTTGAATTATTTACCGCTGATTTATTGATGAAATACAATTATTAAATATTACATGATTAATATATCAAATATATAATAATTAAAATAATATAAATATAAATATTTTTAATAAAAATTGAGTATTGTAGTTTTGACTAATTAATGTCAAATTCTGATATAAATGCCAATTTTTTTTACTGTAGTTAAGTTGTTATGAAATTATTTTCATTTTATGTTTTACCAATTAAATTTGAAATTGAGTTTAAATTTAAATCCCGCATCCGATAAAATAGATAATTTGTATATGAAAATTATGAAATGTGATCATGAGTATACTATTTTGTGATTATTTTTAAAAAATGAAGTACACCATGTTACTTTTATTGAAAATATGAAGAGTCAAAACAACCAAATTTAATACCACAAATTTGTATTTGCAAAAATCGTTGAACTCTCATTCATATTGTTCTATTATTTTAAACACATTTTTTTCTCAAAAATAAGTGAAAATTTGTGTTAACTTATCCATTAAACAAACCAAGAGACCAATCTCATACGAATGTTTTACATAATTTGTTTTTATTTGTTAGAGAGAATTTATAAAAATGAATAATTAGTGTATTTATGGTGATTAAAGTATCCGTCGATATCTTCAACTATTATGGCATAATTAGTGTATTTATGGTAACATTAGGTGTAGTAAATCAGTACTAAAATAACTTTTGCACAAATAACTATAGAATCTTTAACAAGTGCACTCATTAATCTCTTTTATCAATTAAATATTACCTTAAAATAATTCTCAAATAAGAGCATCTCCAATGGCAAGCTACATGATTGTGTAGCTTGTCTTGCCATGTCAATTTTCAAGCTAATGACATGGCAAACTACACACTTTAACAATGGTAAGCTACATTCATAATAAATTCATAGGTCCCACATGTTTCTTTATTTTTAAATTATTTTATATATTATGCTTACGAATATTTTAAAAATTGAAGTAAAAATAAAATAATAAGTAATATTTATCAAAGGAAATATCAAAATTAATTTCAGTTTAGGAATTATAATTTTCAAAATATGTTTTTTATTTAATTTATATAAATATTTTTTATTTTATATTATAATATTATTTCACGAATAAATATTATATAACAATTAAAAATATGATTTTATATGCATCAAATCATGTATGGATCGATGCAATGCAAATATATACTTTTTTACAGCAGCCATAAAATGGATTGATGCATGCAACCAAATACGTGTTATTTTACCTCTGCATAAAATATCCTGATCATCAACGCGAATGTAAAATTTCGTAAATTATGAATTGTTTGGTAAACAAATCTCGTAGATAAAAATAAGTCACAAATATATATGCCGTATCGATAAAATAAAAATATTAAATGCAGCAGTGCTGCTTGGTAGAGCAGTACTGCTTGACGGCAGCTGCTGACATGGCAAGAAACAACGGTGTAGCAGTACTACTTGACGTTTGGAATATTTGCAAGCAACTCCAAAACACAACCATTGGAGATGCTCTAAGTAAACTGACAATCTCTTTATCAATTAAATCTCACCTTAAAATAATTATCATTTTTCTCAAAGTATCTCTAACTTCATCCCTTTCTCTCTCAAAATCCCTCACGGCTTCCACTGCAGGTTCCAATTCTTTGCGATGCTCGGTTGCTTCGAAATTCGTCCTTCGCCCAAATCCTCCTCGCCCGCAACCTGCAGATACCATTGTCGTTTTTCTCGCTTCTATGTGCTCTCATGTCGTTTTTGGGCGCGACCCGATTCATGATTTGGTGGGTTTTACGTATACGTGAGCAATTTTTTTAATGTGTAGACTAGGTGTTTGATGAAATGTCTGACTGACTTTGCAGGTTTTGGAATCACTAGATGTCGTGCTTGATGTGGACAAGAAGGATGTTGGACTCAGTTAGTAATCTCATTTACATACTATATATTACCGGCATGGCCAGAAGAGAGATAGAAACAATTTCTGGTGACGATGATGAAGTAGGAGGGTTTCAAGATGAATATTTTTTTTTTATGTAGATGAGATTTCGAGATGAATTTTGTGGATTTGCTAAGGAAATATAGAACTTTTAGTGTGAATTTTTTTGTTGTAAAAGTAGATAGTATAGGGATTTTAGAATAAAATTGTAAGTAAAAAAACTTTGTAGTTCGATTTGTTAATATATAAAAGTATTGGATTTTTTTCGCAAATATAAAAGTTTTGATAGGTAATTTGCAAATGAGAAAGTTATGGGGACTGAATTGTTACTAATCTAGCAGTGGTTGGCGAAATTCAGGCGGTGCTATATTTTACCGCTGCTAGAGAAATCTAGTAACGTTTTAAAGCAGCTGTTTGAAAATCGCTGCTAGAGAAATCTAGTAACGTTTTAAAGCAGCGGTTTTAAAATCGCTGCTTGTCGGAATTAAAGTAGCAGCGGTACAAAAACCGCTGCTAAGAAAAGTCCAAATCTAGCACCTCTATACATACGCACCGGTCAAAATTTGGCCTAAAAACCGCTGCTTGGGGGGTCAAAAACCGGTGCTTATAGGGGGGTCTTCTAGTAGTGAACAATACGGGTTGCAATTGAGTATTTATTTTCCCGTTAAACCACCCTAAAGGGTGGGAAGATTATATTAGACTCATCAAATCTGTTAAAAAACATTACAGAATAAGAAAATAAGGGAGGCCATAGCCAGTATTGTATTGTTACAAGATGAGAGTAGAATGCTCCTCAAGCAATATATTTGCTTCTAAAAGAATGAATAAAATAGGCTAACTATCTAGTCTAAAATCAACCTTATAACTTATAATCTCCGAATAGATTAGAGAATCATAAAATGAAACTCAACTTAGTCAAGAGATCAAGTTATAAGTGATAAACTATGTACATCCAAAAATGCATCAGCCTATTTCACACAGAGTAGCAGAGTTGAAGAAAGCTCCACTTATTCAGGCAAAATAGTCTGGGATTTGCAAAACTGCCAGTTCTCCTTGTATTCCTTGAGCACAGTCACATAAGCAACTGAGTTTGAATTGATCTTCTAATGAAATGACAGATTGTATCACCTTCTGTTTGAACCTAAAACAAAAAATCAGACATTAGAAGCATCCATTCGTGAAATTCTCAAAGAAGGTGTTTACATTTGATCAAGTCTAATTAATCCTTGGATTCTATTAGGAAGAGATCCAAAACTGAAAGATGCATCCTGCTTGTTATCTAGACATACTTTAGCTATAGCATCAACATGCATATTCCCTTCTCTATAAACATGTGTCAGTGTAAACTGAGAGATGAGGTGATGAACTGTATCAACTAGGTGAACAGCTTCCAATGAGCAGTGACTAGGTTGAGAATAGAGGAAATGACATTTATACAGTCAGACTCAATGATGATTGACTCAGAACAACCACTAACATAGTTTACAACAAGATGTATAGCTCTCATTTTTGCCTCCAATGGAGAATCAGAATTGATATATCTACCTTGGGCAGATATAAAGCCCCTCTATTGTCTCTAACCAGGATGCAAATTCCAACAGTTAAAGGTTACGCGTACAATTTAGTAATTAAATGTACTGCTCGATAGGTTACGCGTACAATTTCTTCTTTCAAAAGTTTGTCTTGATAGTAATCAATTAATTCTTTGATTTAGGTTCACCGTGGTTCTTTTTTTTTTTTTTAAGGTGAACCACCGTGAGTGGGGTGTATATTGGTTTCCCTAAGTTATAAAAGAAGAAATAAAATACAAGAGTATGTCACATTTGTGGTAGGAAAATGCAACTAATTTAAAAACCTATACCAACCATATAGGCTTAGATAACAGCTTGCAACTAGCTGTAAATGTGTAGAAAGTAACTACACAAGGCCAAAAAATGCCATAAAAAAGAATGAGTTAAAAGGATAACTCATTCTGTAGTAGAAAAAAACAGGGAGAAAATTAATCCACTTGCTTGTTAGTGAATGAAAGTGAGCCACAGTCAGACACAATTCAGCGTATGGATTATTTTCATCCCCATCCAACATTCTCCAAAAAACTTCATCTGTATTCTGCATCCAGTGAAGTGCAGGTTGGTGTGGAAAAGATGCACTTTTGTTCTCCCTTTGCATGCTGTTAAGGATGTGATGATTGGGACAAACTTTGCATTACTGGACTTCCATGGTGTACCTGTCATAAGAGAAAAATTCAGCAGTATCTATTCTGATCCATTATTCTCAAGTTTGGGACTTCTTTGAGATCCATATCTGTTAGAGCTTTGGTGTATGGAGGGAGAGTGGACAAAACAGAAGAGATTGAGTTTTGGAAAGAATGTTTTGCTAGAGTATCAACAACTGTATTGGTCTCTCTAAGAATATGATGCAAATGGATATCAACTAAAAGCAATTTAATTTCATCAGATAAGTTGAAAAATTTCCAGTGAGAAGTAATTGGATTTAAAATCATGGAAATACCAATCTGACAATCAGATTCAATGATAAAACTATGTAGTCCTATAGATTTACCATACAGGATTCCATGCTTTATTGCTTTGATCTCTGCTTCAAGTGGAGAGGAAGCATCAATGAGAACCACAGAAGCAGTCACAAAGAGTCCTAATATGTTCCTAATTATGCATGAAATACTAGCTTTACCCTTTGACCAGGAGGCATCTACATTAATCTTAAAACCATGTGTTGGTTTTTTCCACTTAACTGGGATAACTCTTGGCTTTGGGGGTCTGGTGCATGTTGGTATCAGATTGTTGGAGTACATATCAATGTCAAATTGCTTATCTAAGTAAACAAGTTTAGCAATAAAGGAATAAGATATCATATCTTTGATTTCATTTAATAATACATTACCATTTGGTTTAGCATTTTCAAAGAGCATTTTATTCCTTGCCTTCCATAAACTCCAGCAAATATATGAGGTTATATTCTGAGTAATAGTGGATTGCAGTGCTGTGAAACCAGTGTTCACCGTGGTTCAATTCTTTGATTTAGGTTCACCGTGGTTCAATTCTTTGAATTTTATGAAATTAAAGTCAATACTCATTAATCCACAAATCCAACAATGAAATCGAGTATGTTTCTAAGAATAATTAACTAATATGTATGTTTACGACTATGAGCATATATTAGATAGTGTAATGGGATTGGTTCAGTGGTAATTCACCCTCTCTATAACTGAGAAGTTCAGAGTTCAAAACACACCCCTGACAAAAACTGTGAATATTTAAGCAATTATTGTCAAGGTCTACCCAGCGTAGAGGGGCCGATGGTGGTTTCCCAGGGGTCGTATTGGTGGCCTCCGCTGTGGTCTCCAATGCTGTGGTTCAGTCCAATGTTGTGGTTCCAGTTTCGGTGGCTCGTTGGTGCAAGCATCTGGGTCCCTCAGGAGTCAGAGCTACGTGGATGGAGCGTGTATAGCTTCACTGTCCTTACATGGATCTAATGTGGTGTCTCCTAGTTAGTCCTAGATTAGGACGTGTATATGTAATATGTATGTTGTAATCTATTTTAAATTAAAAAAAGAGCAGATATTAGCTATTGTTTGATGAGAAATGTTTCTCTGTTTAGTGATTTATTAATCCTAGAACACTATATAATAAGAATTCTTTTGATCTATGGTCAACCAATTTTGGTATCCAGCACAGGGGCATTTTTGTAATTTAAACCCCCAAAAGGCAAAACGACGTAGTTTTATCAGTGTTTTTGCCCTCAACTTATCCTTCTCCTTCCGGGTTTGTGATCTCTCCTTTTGGGTTTCTAATTTGATTTGGATTCGTAATCGACCTTCTCCTTCTGGGTTTCTAATTTGATATGAATGCGAAATCGATGTTCTTCTTCCGGATTTTTGATCTCTCCTTCTGGGTTTCTTAAATATTAATATCAAAGAAATACCACAAGTTTAAGATGATAATCAAAATATTATCCCTTTTATTAAACACAAAATCAAAAGTATAAATTCAAGATATATATTCATTTGGATTAACACAAGTAAATAATAAAGGACTAATTATTCTGAGTATGCACAAATCCAAAGCGCAGAGAACTTTAAATTAAATATTAATATCAACGAAATACTACAAGATTAAGATGATTCCCATTTTGAGTCAAAAGATTATCCCTATTATTAAACACAAAATCAAAGTATTAATTCAAGACCTATATTCATTTGGATTAACCCAAGTCATTATCAAAGACCAAGTATTCTAAATATGCAAAATCCAATGTGCATGGAACTTTTAAATTATTATATTTTGGTATCAATTTCATTCAATTCATGACACTTTCACTTTTGATGTCTATATATATTCACTAAGTAATTCATGACTTACAGATATAGGCCCTGTTTACTAGAACTTATTTCTTGATGGTACTGAACTGAACTGAATTGAACTGAAGTAAAATTGATGTATTGAAAAATGGAATCAGCATGACTGAATTAACCTGAATTTCATCAAATTACATTTCACTGAACTGAACTGAACTGAACTGAATTGAACTGAACTGAACTGAACTGAACTGAACTTACCTACAGATAAACTCTGGTAAACAGGGCCATAATAGGAGATGTAGTGCATATCTACCCATCACCAAGATCAAGACCAAATATGGACTTAAAGATATGCATAAATTCATTCTAATGGTTGACAAAGAAGATTTTTTTTTTTTTAACAAATGCATACTTGTCATAAGAAATATACGACATCAAATTTGTATTAAAATTTTAATGATACACTATCATTGTGGGAAGAATTTATTCAATCTAAAAGACATATTATTGGAAGAATTATTATTGGAAAATCTCTCTATGTTACAATGATATGGAAGAATTATTATTGGAAGATCTCTCTATGTTACATGTTTCAATCGTAATCAAAATCCATATTATTTTGTTCCAACTTTTTTTAATCATTTATTTAATTATTCTATAAAATTTATAGGTATAAAAGTTACAAACAACAAGAGAACAGTGTTTCAGATTGTTAATGGCAGTGAAGAATCAACAAAATAAAAATAATGGTAACACTCAAACCCTCAAATTATAGTGTTTATGAAGATGCACAAATGATGTGAAATTTTATATGTTTCTCAAAATACTTTAACTGATTCTATATGCTTACGAAAGTTAAATTACATGCACCTGTGTAAAACATTTACTACCATTTTTTATATTTCTAAAAATAAAATACATGATTTATTTATTCGGAACTTTACCGGTTGATCCGTATGCAGTATTTTAATGTCCATACTAATTTATCAAATTTATGTCATTTTGCATGGTCAATCAACATCGAGAAAATATCGCATTTGCATTGGAAAACATTTTGAAATAGACAAAGGAAATGGATTTGCAATACCCATAAAGGAAAGTACAATATACACTCCTATTGCAAACATCAAAACAAATCAAAAGGTAATTAAAATATTTTAGTCAAAATTATTTCTTCTTTAATTTATGGATGTCGTGCGTTTCAGATGAGTGACTTTTCTCGGACAGAGCTGATAGTCCGAGGATCGTTCTTTCGTGCCGAGCCTTGATAAGCCTGATAATTATTCATTCGAGCCTGCAAAACAGATTACCGGGGCCCTCGAGGGTAGTAGCTCCGGAGTGATGATGAGATGTTGTATATTAAAAGGGGATAAAACCAAATAGTAAATATCTAGAGTTAGAGAACTTACCTTGTGTTGTTGATTTTTTTTGGGTATTTATAGTAGCGATTTAGCCAAAGGATGCAGTCCCTCATTCTCCTGCTGAGTCATCATCTTGTACATCTCTTTGTACCTTCCTCACGTGCTTTGGTAAAATTAACCAAATTTGTTTTCATAGATTTTCTCACGTGCTTTAGGAACCCACCTTTCGTGATGAGTCATCATTAGTATCTGCGATGAGTCATCTCCGGTGTCATCACTTACCATATTTTATCAATAATTGATTCTAATTTTATCATATTTCAGAGGGTAACTACAAAAGTTACGATTTTCTTTTATGATATACTTCAAAACTATTATGATATAACTTGTAAAAATGTTCAACTGCTACAACTCCACCATACCTGTATGAATTTCTATGTAACATATGTGGACAAAAGCAAACTTCGACACCAAGGTAAAACATCACTTTAAATTTGAACTACATTTTTTTTCTCATTCATTACCATGCTATAATTTCATTACCATTTGATTAGAGCTTAATAAACAATGCTGTGTTTAGTCTATAAGATGCTTTTGTATGGCTTACATTGTTAGATACCCTTCTCATCATGCTGGACTGTTCTATTTTACGAATTTACGTATGCTCATCACGTGTTTCAAAATTTTCACTTACATTCCATAATTTTAGCAGAAGAATAATTAGCCATAATGTTTTTTTAAAAAACCTAAGATGGTTAAATAGCCATAATTTTTTTAGGGTTCAATCAGGGGGCATTATGGAAAAATGTGGATATGCAAGAGAAAAATGGACCTGCATGTAAAAATTGGCATGGGGTTTGCTAGATGCAGGTTCATTTTTCTCTTGTAGGTCCGTATTTTCACCATAATACGCATAATATTGTTAAGGCAAAAAATGGGTTTGAAATTATAGGGTTCAATCAGGGGGCATTATGGTAAAATGTGAACCTGCAAGAGAAAAATGGACCTGCATGTAGAAATTGCCACTTTATATAACATAATCTTTCAATTATAACAGAACAAGAAAAGGACAAAGACAAACATCAAGATTTGGAGGATGATGAAGGTGTTAAACTTTTTTCCTATTCATTTTTCAAGTATCTTGAACTAATTATTTCTCCCCACTGATTACAGAACTTGAACCTAATTTACAAGAAGCAGAAACATGGATTCTGAAGGGAGGATTTTTTTTTTTTTCCAGGTGAACCATCATATAGATGGAGGGAATTCAATTTGGCCTCCCCAAGCCTACAAATAAAAATAAATACAAGCAGAGCTAGATAAGCTCAGTTTTAAGTATCAACCAAGATAAAGAGATGTGCAAACATAAGCCTATGATGGAACTCTAACTAGAACCTCCTTACAGTTTAGTGAATCGTTTCCCAGGCGAACCACAAGATTGTCCAGAGGTTAGTAAAGATAAGAGTTACATATCAGACTTGAAAAGAAGGAGCTTGAGCAGTCTTGCAGCAAAGCCACTGGTGGAGAGGTGGAAGGAAAACAGGTCCATCAATGAGTGATCTTCTCCTGGCCATTTGGAGTCCTGCTATACCTGCAAAAAAAGTTCATCAGCAGAATCTGTTTTTTGAAATTCTCAAAGAAGGTGTGCTCAATTGATCCAGCCTAATGAGCCCTTGCAAATTAGATGGCATAGTATTGAAAGAGTGAAAAGATGAAGTACATTTGTCTTTTAAGGCCATTTTGGCAATAGAGTCAGCCACTTGATTAGCCTCTCTAAAGATGTGAAGAAGTGAAATATTTTTGGCCTATGTAAATCATCAGCTAGTTGAAATAGCTTCCAATGTGCAGTAATAGGATTCAGAACACATGATATAGCACTGAGACTATCAGATTCAATAGTAATAACTTCAGAATATCTACATGCATGATCTAGAGCAAATTTAATGGCAAGGAATTCAGCCTCTAAGACAGAGTCAGCTGTTGTGAAAAGATTACTAGCTGAAACAAAACCTCCCATATTATTTCTGATTATTAGGCCAAGACCTGCTAGATCATGAGAAGCAGACCAGGCTGCATCAACATTCATTTTGAAACCACTAACAGGTTTAGTCCAGGCAATCCTTAAGATTTTTGGTTTGGGAGGTTTTTTACTCAAAGGAAGGAAATTGTGATTAGCTATTTCAGCATCTATCTGGTTAGAGATGTAAAAAGGCTTGGCACAGAACATGAAGAAAAGCTGGTCCTTGATATTGTGAATCACAGTAGGGATATGAATCTTCACATTATCATATAGCCATCTATTTCTAGCTTTCCATAAATTCCAACAGACTATAGAAGGTGTAAGTCTGAGGATTTTATTATGTAAAGGGGAAAGCCCTGGAAAAGTAAGGTAAAAGGATAATCTTTCCCAGATGGAAAGAAATTGTCTATCTAGGATTCCAATAAAATGATGTAGAATTTTCCAAACAGATAGGGAAAACACACAGGAATTATAAAAATGATCCAGAGAATCCTCATTTTGACACATAAGACATTTGGATGGGAGGTTGAATTTCCATTTTTTAAGGATGTTATCAAAAGGTTGTAAGGAATTTGTCAACCTCCACATAAAAACTGAGACCTTTTTTTCAAGTTTGGAATCCCATAAATGATGAATGGAAGCAATAGTACCTCTTTGTTCAGTGATGAGATCATAGGCAGATTTAAAAGAGAAAATTCCAGTGCTTTGAGGCTTCCAAATTAATCTATCTTCCCTATGGTTGTAAATCCTGAGAACCTGCAAAAGAAGGAATACTTCAGTAGATAGAAATGGTTGTAGCTGTCTCAAATACATATCTTTATGAGAATAGAAAACTGAGACAGAAGTGTCAGTAGGAAGGGTCACAGTGATCACAGATAGGTCCAACATCTAACTAGTTAGATGACCAAAAGTTACATTGACCATTCCCTAAAATGACTCTAGAATGGCTTTCACACCAGGAATTCACTAAGCAGATTCTTCTCCAGTTTGGAGATTTCTGATAAGATACAGGTAGTGAAGCCATGAAGTGAGACCATAGAGTTTTAGCATTCTGATACTTCCACCATAGTTTGGCAGAGCATGCATGAATGATGCAAGAGATTGATCTGAAACCCAAACCATTTTGGTTCAAAGGGAAACAAAGTTCTTCCCATCTTTTCCATGATTTTTTAGGTTTCAAATCATTCTCCCCCCAGAAAAAAATGCTCATTTTTCTTTCTATTTTCCTAATGACCTGTTTAGGAGGAGATATGACAGACCATACATGCTGAGGGATGGCAAAAATGCATGACTTAATCAAGGTTATTTTACCACCAGTAGACAACCACCTATTTTTCCAATTATTTAACCTTTTATCAATTTGTTCAAATAGAGGTTGGAAATAAATGTTTTGTGCTTTCCCTTTATAAATTGGGACACCTAGGTATTTAAATGGGAAGGTCCCCAGTTTCATTCCTAGTATCCTTTTTATGTTATGAACCTGGGAAGAAGATGCATGTTTGCTAATGAATAAATCACTCTTGTCAAAATTGATTTTTTGACCAGATGATTCTTCAAATTTAACTAGAAAGGCTTTGAATCTAGTGAGAGTAAGCCTATCAGAGTTAAGAAAAACTACAGTGTCATCAACATAGGAAAGGTGAGAAATTCTCAGAGCATTACATGGGAGGTCATAATATTGAAGCTTACCTTTCTCAAAAGCAAAAACAAGTGATCTAGTAAAAGCCTCACTGAAAATATTAAAGAGAAAGGGAGAGAGGGGATCACCCTGTTTGATACCTCTGGATGATTGGAAAAAACCAACAGCCTTACCATTGATGAGCACAGAGAACCATGCAGCAGAGAGATTCTTCAAAATGAAGCTCACAAATCTTTCATGAAAACCAAACTTCAGAAGCACAGCTTTCAGGAAAGACCACCTAACTCTATCAAAAGTTTTTTTCAAATCCAGTTTGACAATACAATTAGGCAATGTTGATTTTCTACTCAAAAATCTAACCATCTCTTGCAAGAAGATCACATTGTCAGATATATCTCTTTCCTTCATAAAAGCAGACTGGTGTGGAGAAATAATTTTTGGCATTAAAAATTTTAGTCTTTCCATTAAGAACTTAGAACAGATTTTGTTTAAAACATTGGAAAGACTAATGGGTCTGAAATCATCAAAAGAGACAGGGGTGTCCTTTTTAGGAATAATTGTTATCCATGTGCTAGCAACACTCCTAGGGATAAAATGATTGAGCATGAAATCAGAGACATCAGAGAGTAAATCTACAGCTATAATATCCCAAGATTTGATAAAAAATTGTGCAGTGTAACCATCTGGACCAGGACTGCTGTTCTTATTAAGACTGAAAACGATTTTCTTGACTTCCAATAAAGATACTGGTTGTAAGAGTAAATCATTATCTGCAGCATTAACAATCTCTGGAATTTGACTCAGAAAGTGGGACTGAAAAAATTCATCAGAAGACTCCTCTGTCAGCAAATTTTCATAATAGGAGATGGCTTCTTGTTCAATATCATTGTTCTCATCAAGCCATCTACCATTGGAACTTTTAATTTTAGTAATGCTAAGCCTCCCTAACCTTTCTTTAACAGTATTATGAAATTTTTTTGTATTGTCATCCCCCTCTTTAAGCCATTTAACTTTAGCCTTTTGAAGGGAGGATGATATACCACTCATTCAAATGACCAAAAACACATATAGGAACAATTCTAAATATTATGTATATTACTATAAATAAAAATAAAAATTGTGGTTTTCATAACAAATTTCATTACAATACAGGAAGAAACAATAACAAAACCAAGAATTGAAAGTGGAGATGATACAATTATGATACAATTCAATTTTAGTTCAGTTACAATATACTTACTTGACTATATATTGCTATTACAATATAATGAATTCATCTAAATTATTACTTTTACTTTCAAAGTGTATATTACATATTTAAGTACTTTTTACCATTTAAATACACCGCGCAACACCTTGCTAGTTTTAATGAAAACGGAATTATATGTTTACGTTTTATGATCAAGACAAGTTAATTACGACGGTTAATTTCCTACGTTCAATTGGTCAATGTTTAACCGATCATTTAAACCTTTCTTTGGAGGGAGGAAAAACAATGAAAACAAGTTCAACGAATCCATCGTTTTCGGGTATCAACTGATCACATGAGAGCTAAGATCAAACTGGCCATTAACAAGTATCTGGAGTACTGTATGAAAGCTCTAGTGATGTATCCGTAACTAATTAAGAAACTAAAAGATGATGATGATATGAAGGAGATTAAAAAAGAGATAGAATTGTCCTCCTAATTCGACTATTGTTTTCAAACTGAAAGGGATTTGAAAGGTAAATAAATTCAGTTTTTTTTCAAAAATAAATATGTTTAGAATAAATCAAAGCAATTTCTCCATGCAGGTCTATTTTTCTCTTGCAAGTCCGTATTTTTACCATATTTTTGCCTTAACAATATTAGAAATATTATGGTAAAAATACGGACCTGTAAGAGAAAAATTGACCGGATGGAGCAACACCCTATATCAACTGTAATAAAAAAGTTAATTCAAATCTTCTCTGTGTGGCCAAATATTGTTTGACTCTTAAATAAAATATTGCAGTTACCCTTACACTGCATGTCATGAAGCCGCAATTTCTTCCAATTAAGCTGCTCTTGAAAAAGTCATTTAATGCGTGCCCAGCATGCAAGATTATATTTGATTACATGATTATGAGACTCATCCGGCCTGCACCAATACTAAGGAACTAGAATAGTTATTGGTTTCAAATTGTGTGTGGAATAAATGACAGTAGTTTCGTATTGACAGTCAATCTGAATATGGTATTTATTAGATTAAAATATAGAATAATAAGAAGGTATTTACTACATTGTGCAATTGTTGGATCAGTAATTCCTTATTTTTGTTAGTTGTAAATTAATGATGACACCACAAACTTGCTAATATTATTATACTAATATAATCAATATATTAATGCTAATATTCGAAAAATCCTAATTATGATAATGCAAGCTCAGATGACATATATGATATACCCTAATTATGTTATATATTAATGCTAATATATGAAGAAGCTTGTAATTGTCGATGCAAACTCAGATGATATTTATATATATGTATACCCTAATTATGTCAATTATTGGTTGTTTGTAATCGACATTTTTTACCATATTTTACTGTAATATTATTATTACCATAAACCATGTTGTATGGTAATTTTGTACAATTCACAACCAAAGTTTCTCTCTCTAAAAGTTTTCTCTCGCCTCTCTCTAAGTCGAAACTACACGCGCCCCCAATCTATGCTACTGTTCTTCTTTTTCAGACATTAACGGTCACAAAACTGCCGATAACGGTCCTCCAACGGCTCCAAATATGGCGGAGCCACCGGCTGAATCCGGTGGCGCAGCCCCTAATCAATCTTTTCTTGATGCTTTAACCAATAAACCCACTCCCCTATATACAACTCTCCCTGCAAATCCAGAAATCAAACCAATTACAACTCTAAACGGCCGGCCAGCATGCCTATACGATCCAGCTTCAATCCAAGTTCTCGCATCCCATTACCAGAATGCTTTAATTGGCAAGTTCGGTCGGGGAAAGCCACACATGGTTCAGATCCAGAAAGCTTTCAATGATATCGGCTTCAAAGGTAAATTTCAGGTCGGCCTAATTGATTACAGACATATCTTGATCAGGTTTCAAGAGCAGGAAGATTACCAACGGTTCTGGATCCGACCCTATTGGTCCATTGCCGGAGTGCCAATGAAAGTGATGAAGTGGACGCCAGACTTCTCACCGGAGAAAGAGTCCTCCATTGTCCCAGTTTGGGTTACAGTTCACAATATCCCTCTATGGTATTATAATCAGACCTTGATTAAGGATGTTGCAAGTCAGATTGGTACTTTTATCAAGATGGATGCAGCTACAAGTGGAATCACTAGACCCTCGGCTCTAAAGATGTGCATTGAGGTGGATTTACAAAAGGAAAGAATCAAATCAATCCCTGTTGGATCTACTGAGGATTACATAGAATGTCCTGTTGAATATGAAAAGCTGCCTTCATATTGCAAACATTGTAAGAAACTGGGGCATGAGGAACTCATCTGCAATGTGCTACACCCAAACCTTAAAAAAGTTTGGAGGAAAACTCAAGAGGAATCAGACCCATCAGGTGTTAAGTCTGCTCCAATCAAGCATGTTGCAGTTGTTGCAGTTTCTCATGCTATGATCCCCTATGCTGACAAAGGGAAGGGTACAAAGGATGCAGTGGTCCAACAGACAGGGAATGTGGATGTCACCAGTGTTAACTCTAGCTGGGAGGCATCATATATTTCAGTTGATGATCTACATATCTCTCAACTGAAGAAACAACTCAAAGCTCATAAAGATACCTCAAGGTTGGCAATAATACCTTACAAACAGCCTATGGAGCTGTCAAACCATTTCTCTGTGTTGCAGGATCAGGATGACAGTTCAGATGCATCATATGATGATGCTCCTAGTGAACCGGAGTGGAAAATGGAGGAACAAAGTATTTACACAGAAGGCACATCTATCCCACAGAGTAAGCCACAGGTTATCTCTCCCAACTCCCCTTCTGTTTCTACTGGTGAGGGTGCTATTATTTGTATTGAAGACAGTGCTAATGTAGCTCTTACTAGTATGCATGAAATCACTGAACATAATATAACTGTTTCTGATTTTGCTGAGCATGTTAATGAAAATGACACTCTGTATGATTGTGATAAGGATAGTAGTACTGCCAGTAAAAACAATGAAGACCCTTCTAAAAAGAGAGGTCCAAAAAAGAAACATGATAAAGAAGGAATCACTGAGAGTATTAGTAGAATACTCAGGCCAAAACAACATATAAAATATAATGTCTAAATGATTAGATACAAGATAATAGGAAATATGCTAGTTTGGAACATAAGGTGGTATGGTACCTCTTTAACTAGACTACAAAAATTACTTGTCATACATAAAATTGCTATTTTATGTGTAATTGAGCCTATGCACAGTAATTCTGATATTCAAAAACTGCAATTTGACTTGCATTTTCAAAACTCTTTCCCTGCATCTTCTGCAAAAATATGGTTGTTCTGGAATGACTCTTTTCATGTAAATATTCTTTTACAGTCAGACCAATATGTTCTCACTTCCATTACTGATTCAATCACTTCCCAAACCTGGAACTGTGCATTCATATATGCAAAAGTTCTTAGATTGTTGAGAAAACCACTTTGGAGTGATTTATCTCAACTCCCACAGGCTCCCACTTTATTTGTTGGAGATTTTAACACAGTTGCTAACATAAATGAACATAAAGGAAGAAACAGGCCACCAATAGGTAGCATCTCTGACTTTAATTCATTTATAACATCAGCTGGCCTCCAAGAGTTGAATACTGTAGGAAACAGATTCACTTGGTCTAACAAAAGAAATAAGGATGATCTTTTACTGCAAAGACTAGATAGAGGGCTCTGTAACTTGGATTGGTTCAACCAATTTCCAAACAGCTCCATCCTTGTTCTAAATAGGACTTCCTCAGACCACAACCCTCTCCTAATTTCTATCCAGGAAGCCACAGAAATATCCCCCTCTCCCTTTAGGTTTCAGAAGATGTGGCTAAACAGACCTGAATTCACAAGGATGGTCAGTGAAAACTGGGCAGAGCCAAGTGAATTTAGAGGTATGTTTAATATGGTTTTTAAGCTCAAAAGATTAAAAGTACTCCTTAAAAGCTGGAACAAAACAGTTTTTGGAAATGTACATCAGAATCTACAGGCTGCAGAAGCAAAAGTGGATGAGATGGAAGTGAAATTTGAAGCTTCAAGAAGTGATGCAGACCTGACTGAGCTTAACAGATGCAGGGCCATTCTTATTAGATCTCAAAATGAAGAGAGTATCTACTGGAAACAAAAGGCCAATATTAAATGGATGAAAGAAGGTGATGCTAATACTCAGTATTTTCACAATTCTGTGAAGGAGAAATACTGTAGGACAAGAATTAGCAAGATTAAAAATAGAGAAGGGGCATGGATATCTGATCCAGAAGAGATCAAGGCTGAGGGGGTCCATTTCTATGAGACCCTACTCAATGAACCACCACAAGATAATCCAGGCCAGCATTTTGATCTATTCACATCAGTCATCCCCACCATAATTACACCAGAGGAAAATGCTACCTTATTAAGACTCCCACATCTAGAGGAGCTGAGGAGTGTGGTGTTTGAATTAGGAAGTGATAGTGCTCCAGGGTCTGATGGATTTTCAGGATCCTTCTACACTCACTGCTGGGAATTCATCAAACAAGATCTGTTGGAGGTAGTCTGTGAATTCTTTAAGGGCAGAAAAGTTCCTAAAGCAATATCTAGCACATGGCTAACCCTTATTCCCAAGAAACCAAATCCATCCACTTTTGCAGATTTCAGGCCTATCAGTCTCTCAAACTTCATCAATAAGATCTTCACTAAGTTTTTAGTGGAGAGAATGAAGCCTATAATGCCCAAGCTCACCTCTGTAGAGCAATCTGCTTTCTTAAAGGGTAGGGATATCACAGATAATACAATTCAAATGCAAGAAATGGTGAGATTGCAGGGGAAGAAGAAGCTTCAAAACCTCATCCTGAAGTTAGACATGCAGAAAGCTTTTGACAGAGTCTCTTGGGGATTTCTAAATACCATACTCCTGAAGTTTGGTTTCCATGGTTCCTTGGTTAGAGTAATAATGCAGAATATTGCATCTGTGTCATTCTCAGTTCTCATTAATGGCACAGTCTCTGGTTTTTTTTCATCCAGTAGAGGAATCAAACAAGGTGACCCCCTCTCACCTTTCCTCTACAACCTTGTCACAGAATCTTTCTCAAGAGCCATGAAGAAGTTGGTTCTCTCTGAACATATCCAGAGTTTCAATATGCCAAGGGGGGTAGATACACTCACACACCTTATGTATGCTGATGACACAGCTCTCTTTATCTCCTCCAATAAGAGGAATATGAAGAGGGTTAAGTCATTCCTAAAAGCATATGAAAGTTCCTCTGGTCAACAGGTTAACTTCTCCAAATCTGAATTTTTTGTCCACTCAAAAACCTCAAATATCAAGATTAGGCAAATTCAGAGAACTTTAGGAATGAAGCCTGGCCAAATTCCTTTTACCTATCTTGGAGTTCCTATTTTCAATGGGAGGAATAAGGTGATTTACTACCAACCAGTGTTAGAGAGAATTCAGAAATCCACTCAGAATTGGAAAAATAAATGGTTAAGCTATGCTGGGAGGATGATTTTAATAAATCATGTGCTGCTAGCTATTCCCATTCACATCCTATCAGTCCTAAGTCCTCCAAAAAAGATCATCAAAAAAATGGAATCAATGGCAACAAGGTTTCTCTGGGGGGAAACTGTTGATGGACAAAGAAAAGTATGGAGGAAGTGGTCTAGACTAACTGCCCCAAAGAATGAAAATGGATTAGGATTCAGAGATATTACATCTCTGGTAGACTCTTTTTCATGCAAAATGTGGTGGAAATTGCAAAAAAATGATACAACCTGGGCAAGATTCCTTTGGTCTCTCCCAGATACAAAACATCACATACATGGAAGAGAATCTGCTCTGTCACTGAACATGCTAACTTAAACTCAGTCATCCTATATGGTAAGGGTTCTTGTCCTTTTTGGTTCTCAAACTGGACAGGTGCAGGGGCCCTTTGCTATGAATGGCCACCAGAGATGGAAATCCCATTCCCTAACATTTCACTGGTTACATTCATCCAAAGTAAGCAGACTTATATCTCCACATTGGAGCCTCATTTGGCTACCAGTTCTCTGCAGTTTTTACAGGATGCACAGATCACTCAACAACATGAAGATAAACTGGTGTGGAAACCCTCAAGGAATGGTGATTTTTCAATCAAATCTGCATATTTCAGCTACAGACCAAGAACACCTCAAAATGAGATTCTGAATCAGGTATGGTGTTCTCCAACTCCTGCAAAAATATCTATTCTTATGTGGAGGATTAGAAATAGGATCTTACCTTTTGATGATGTTCTCAGTAAATTTGGTTTTAATCTCCCCTCTAAATGCCCTCTGTGTGCATCTTTAGACACTATATCTCACTTCTTCAATGCTTGCCCTGTCAATGGTGAAATCTGGGAATTTTTTCATAGTATTCTTGCATTAAGCCCCCTCAGATTCATCAATGTGCATCAAAGAGTTAGATTTTATATGACATACAAAGGATTATCCAAAATACACACAAAAGTAATAAGAATAACTACAATGGTAGTATTCTGGACTATGTGGTGTAGAAGAAATAAACTCTTGTATGATAATAAAACTCTAACAAAACAAATCATGTGTAGGGATATAGTGAAACAGGTAAACCTGATATTCTCAGCATTCCCCCTCACAGGTTCTAGTGAAAAGAACCATTTCTTAATTCAATCTGGTCTTGTTCCATTCCTGAGAAGGAAAAGACCAAGACCAATAAAAATTGTGAAATGGATTCCACCTGACTGTGGTTTTAAAATAAATGTGGACGCTTCTTTTACTAATGGGCATTCAAATACTGGGATTGGAGTCATTGTTAGGAACTCACTTGGAATTGTTTGCAAAATGGTCATGCAAAACACTGACTCTTTATCCCCCATGCATGCAGAGTTGGCAGCAATTAAATTAGGCTATCAGATAGGTATACAAATGGAATTAAATTCTTTTTGTGTAGAATCAGATTGCTTTAATGCAGTAGCAGGGATTCTTAATCCTGAAAACTGTAACTGGAATGCCTATTCTATGTGCCATGAACTTCATGCTTTAGCAATTAGAAACCCCATTCACCACATTCTGAGGGAAGCAAATTTTGCTGGTGATTTTCTTGCTAAATATAGCTCTCAAATGCATTTGACAGATGAAATATCCCTCCAACATGCCCCAAGCAAACTTCGAGGGATAATTTATCTAGATAAAATTGGTACCCCATCAGTTAGAATGATAGCATTTTAATTCCTAGAATGAGTTACTGCTTTCTGTAACTGTTTGCAGATAAAAGGAAGGACTCCAAACAAGAGCAATCATGGAGTACAAGCTGAAGGACAACAACATTCAGGAGAATCTTAACAACATGCACAATCTTGGAGGACAAGGAGAATGAAGACAATTGCACTGTGGAGTTTTCATGGTACTGCATCTGCGTGTTTCATGGTACTGCATTGCTGAGTAAATAAAGTGCAGCTGGTTTTTGGTGCCAATCTAGGCAACATCAGTAGGGAGAACAACATTATCCTATTTTTTGATTCTTTTGGAAGCATAGCTTCTTGAGCCACTATGTGGCTGATCTCTTAGCTTTCTACGCACAGCTTCTTCCTTTTGAATGATAATGATAAACTAGGCATAGGATGCTCATCATAGGGTGAAGGACACCAGGGGTAGGTTGTCTAGGGATGATGAGCATTTCTATGAAAGGTTTTTTCAGTTATCACTCCTACGGACTAAGCACTGTGCTTTCCATATGTAAATCTCTCTGTAAAAATGCTTTTTAATCTGGTTTTTCTAAAGGTTTTGGGAGCCTAATAAAATTCCCTCCACCATTGGTGGCTTCATCTAAAAAAAAAAAAAGTATGGTAATTTTGTACAATTTTTTATATATTCAACTTTATAATTGACGATGTAGCCTAAAGGTTATTCAGCTCTACAATCAGGCATTCCGACAAGGCGGTGAAGCTCTTCAGCCAGAGCGGCAACGGTTGGAGCTCGGTGAACCTGGACCACCCGAGCACCTTCGACAAGCTGGCCATGGAGCCGGAGATGAAGCAGGATCTGATCTACGATCTAGACAGGTTCGTTAGGAGGAAGGATTATTACAGACATGTCAGAAAAGTTTGGAAGAGAGGCTATATACTGTACGATCCTCTCGGCACGGGAAAATCAAGCCTCAATGCCACCATGGCTAACTATCTCAAGTTCGACGTGTACGATTTGGAGCTCGCTGGCCTGTTTTCCGACTCTCAGTTGAAGAGTATCATGCTCAACGTCGATTTATAGAGTGATTTTTGTTTAATTGTTCGGCCTATTTGTGTGATTACGAGGAAAATGTTTAATTTCGACTAATTTCATCTGAATTCCGGCAGACGATCTTGAACGATACAAACATCAACGTTTAGGGATATCGGTCAATGAAGGATGCTTGCTTGCTAATGCGGGATCAAAGGGTTCCGGGTTGTAGTCAATGATCCTGAAGCTGGTAATGATGTATGTACTTACCATACTTGCTAATTTTAATGTTTGCAATTTCTACTATGGGATCAAACGGTACCGGAAAATATTTGTAAGTAGCCCTTTCATTGACTAGAAAGGAGAATGCAAGAATTAAAGTTTCACCTTCTCTCCACATGAATCCTCTGGTTCACGAATGAATTCCTTTGCTTCAGTATCATATGGTATTGGATCCAAGCATGAATGAATATTTCGGTTATGCTCAATCGGGTTGTAGAGCTCTCACAACCTACGAGAAAACTTTGGCCTTTTGTTTTCAACATGGAAGAATTTGTTGTGGCATCAGATCTCGTTTCATTCTATTTCTACCGTTCCGGGATGTAAATGTCATCTTTGCATGTGACTTGAATTGAACATTAATTTGCATATTCTGTTTGTTACATTTTACTTGGATTTGTTTGTGCCTGGAGCTAGTGGAATGGTGTACATCTCTCAGATTGTTTATAAAAAATCCAATTTCAATGGTCTTAAAATTTGGGGTTGCTCCAACCAAAATTTTTTAAAATAGCTTGGACTAAGCCTTTGTCTGGACTTAAAATTAATGTTGATGCAGCTTGGTGTAATATATCTCTCCAAGCTGGTATTAGCACTATCATTAGAGACAACAGGGGAGCTTTTATATCTGGTCATACATCCTTCACCCCTGCTTCCTCTCCTCTTCATGCTGAAATCAAAGCTATTCAATTTGCTGTTTCTATAGCTGAAGGTTTTTCTGAAACCATCATTATAGAATCTGATTGTCAAAATGCTATTTCATCTATTCTCAATCCTAGCACTGCACATTGGGAATTTTTTCACATTTCTGATCTTGTCAATCAATGTATCTCAGCATTCACTCTACAGCATGTTCATAGGGAAGCAAATTTACCTGCAGATGCAATGGCCAAACTCTGTCTTTTTTCTAAACAGGATGCTCTCTTTAATTTTGGATCCCTTCCTAATGCCATTCAAGGAATGCTAAGACTAGATCAAATGGGAACTCCTTCACTAAGAATTTCCAGAATGGATGCTACTAATTGAGTTTGCTTTTTTGCAGATAATGAACCTCATTGATGCTATCATCAATGAGGTTTTCCAAATCAACTGGTGAACTTCTCCATCTGGACAAACTGGACAAGCTGGACAGAATCATCAAAGTTGCACCTGTCAGCCATTTCCTGTGGTGCTATTCTTCCCATTTTTAAGGCTTTTCCTTGGAATTATGACTCCTCCATAGGCTGCCTAGTGTCTCTGTTGCCTCGCACTTCAGATTCACTAACAAGCAAGTGTACTTACAGTCTTAATTTACAAAAGCTTTGATATGGTACTTTTTGCTGCATAGAATGAGTTTAGCTAGTTTAAGTATATATTTACATTAACTCATTCTTTTTGGAAGCTATGCTTAGCTTCAAGTAGAATCCTTTTTTGGATATTCTACTATAACCACTTCCTTAAAGTGGTTTTGTTGTATTCTATACTTTATTACAAGTTTATTTAAAAGGTATGGGGAAGCCAATATATATCCCTCCACCATTGGTGGTTTTAACCAAAAATAAATAAAATGCAGGTCCATTTTTCTCTTGCAGGTCCGTATTTTTACCCCTAATATTGTTAAGGCAAAAAATGGGCTTGAAATCATAGGGTTCCATCAGGGGGCATTATGGTAAAATGTGGACATGCAAGAGAAAATTGGACCTGCATAGAGAAATTCCTTAAAATTTCGATGGTGTAATGCAAACTTTCTTTGTTCACATGCACTCCATGTTTTGTTTGCAACCAATTTCGATGGTGTAATCGCAACCTTGCAATATAGAATCATAAATTAATATAGGAATATGTATATTAATTTACTTGCAAGTTGCAATATAGGAAATAGAATCAGAAAAATATGTATATTGTAGGAAATATAGCCTTGCAATTCCAACTAATATCATTAATTAATAATATGCCTTTTTAAACTCTATTTAACCTACGTCCTATTAATTTTATTAAACTATATTCACATCTTTTATCTTTATACGCTAGCTAATATATTTTGAATTCATAATTTTTTGCTAAAAATATATTAAGAGTTTTTTGAACTGGGGGTTTTATTAAGATGTTTGTTTATTTGCAGACTAGATCCTTGACTATTTCAGAAAGTTTGTACAAAAACTCTATTATTATTCAATAAAAACGTGTCACGCCCGACTTACTATAAGCTGACCTTATTTGAAACTTTGTTTTGCGATTTATTTTTTATTGAATTTTGTTTGGTTCAGTTAGTTTGACATAGAATAGGAATATTTTGTCTCTTAGGCTTGGGAGGAATGGTTCATTATTACATTTATTAGAGTTTTTAATTAATTTTTTAAACTTCATTTCGTGCAATAATATAAAACATATACATATATATTATCATATTTTCAATATTTGGTTTGATTTCACCTAATATTTCATATTACTATGTTAGTGCAAATACTATAATCATTTAAATTTATTATATAAATTATAATATTTAGATACTTATTAAAAAGTGATCAAATATACCGCACAACGTGCAGATGAGCCTAACTAGTATATATAATAAGGATTTTTTTAAATTTTTTTTAAGGCAAATCCACACCATGGTGGAGGGATTTTATCAGGCTCCCCAAACCATTTAGAACGTTTTTAATGTTGGTACAAGATAGAGCACATCGCTCCAGAGGTGATTCCTCCAAAAAATAAAGAATAAGCTGCCTATGCCTATTCTATTGGGATTGTGCATGTGATTTCAAAAAAATCAATTGTGCCAAGACTACCATCCGGAGAGCAATTTAGTGATCGACAAGTCGAAGCACAACTCTGCCATCCAGAGAGTCGGGTTCACAGGTTAATCATCATGGCAATAGTTATGTACATGTGACAGAAGATTGATTACAAAAAGAAAAAACTTCCAACCGGAGTCTTGGCACAATTGGCACAATTTGATTAAATGGTCAACCAATTTCGGTATCCGGAGTTGCAAGGATCTTTTTGTAATTTCCAACCCCTTATGGTTAAACGACGTCGTTTAACCTTTTGTATCCATCCTCATTTTCCTTCTCCTTTTAGTGTTTCTGAATTTCGTTATTGGGAACTTGCGGCGAAGATCGATCAGGACGCTAGTTGCAGAAGCGGATGAGAATACTAAATCAAGGTCTCCTTCAATCGGCTTAAGGTTCTGGCTTACGACGTCACCAGGAAGCGCAATGAGATCTCCAAACAGCGAGATGAAGTGCCGAAGACGGTGGAGAGAGTTTTGTCCAAATTGGAGGACATGAGCAAAGCCAAGGAATCGTCGAGGGCGGAGATCGAGTCCACTTTGAGAATATTCTAGAAAAGTGAGCCAATTCAAGAACTTCAAGGACTTTAGTTCAAGAAGTATACGTGATTGCCTGCAGTGGGGTATGGGGTGATTAACAAGACGAATGAGATTATGGGAGATATGCTTAGGCAGATTGAGTTCTACCAAGTCTATGAACAAGGCTCTAGAAATAGTGGAGCAAAGAAACTATGAGATTGCAATTAAGGTTTCGCGGCTTAAGGTCACCATTGCCGGTTGAGAGAGGAGGTAGAGAAACTCGGGAAATATATGCATGAGAAGGATAGGAAATTGGATGAATGAGCAGAGAAAGCTATTGGAGTGAAAGAAGTTGATTAGTGAGCAGGTTGAGAGAAGTTGACCAATATGAAATCAAAGATGGGATCACCGAAGGCATTGCTGATTAAGTAGTTGAGTTATGTGACCGAAAGTGCATCACGAGAAGGTATTGTCCGAAGCTGAATTTGATTTTCTTCATGAGGAATTTTCTACCCTTGCGGCTTCAAGCTTTCTTAATGATGCGGACTGATCCGATCAATAATCGTGAACCTCAGATAAGATGATATCCGAGGATGTCGAGCTGTTGCTATAGATGAATTCCGGGATCACTAGGACTCGACGCGGCCTATACCGAAGCTTGTTATCACTTCTTTCCTAGCCAAGGCTTGCTCGAGCAAGGACATGTCCGTCCGAGCCTATAAAACCCCTAGAGCTACCCTGGAGGTGTAGCTCCGGTGTAATGATGATATTTCGTGCTTTGCTGGGGGAAAATAAACCCGATGGAAAATCTAAGGAGAGAGAACTTACGTGGAACGCCTGAAGGTAGTCTCTATTTATAGTTGTGCTTGGCCTTGCCTTCTATACCTCTTCATCATGTGCGCGTCACCTTTTTGCACTATTGAGGGGGACAGGTCATGTGAATATACTGGTCGATCCCTTTCCGTTATCCTTTGCCACGTGATTAGGCAGCTTCCTGGAAGATGACTTTAGTCCGAGTCATTAGTATTATCACATTCCCCCAAGACGGAGGTTTCCTGGTTTCCGAAGCATGGGACCCTCTGTCTTCCTCGGATATTTCCTTTGTTGGTTTCGCCACGCGAGCGTCTTGTCATTTAATACATGGGCCCCACTGACATGATTGTCCCGTCTATCCCTATTTTTTACGGCTGCATGTTTCCCTCTTTCCCATGTTCTGCCCTCTTTTTTCGCAAATAATCATTCATCAACGCAATACTTTTGGTATTCCTTTTCTCCCTCTATATAAACAACTCCCCTCATGCTCCATATATTCTACGCTTCCTCGAACCTTCCAGAATCTTTTTCAACTTATCCGGTAAGCCTCCTTTATTTCCTTTTTTTCAAATTGCCTTTAACTATCTGTGATTTTCTTTCGTTTATTCTGTCGTTCTCTGATTCCTATTTTTAATTATCTTCCCAACCAAACCCCTAGGATCTAGATTTCCCATGGACTCTGTTGCCCCTCATCCTGCTTCCTCCACCACTCGCCCGGAAACCGCCGAACTGGTGAAGCATCCTGCTCGTCCGGGGAACGCGTTCCGGGTTCCTACCCCCTATCTACGGACTCTGTTTCCCCTCATCCTACTTCCTCCACCACTTTCCCAGAGACCGCCAAACCGGTGGAGCATCCTGCTCCGTACGGGGAACGCGTTCCGGGTTCCTACTCCCAATCTATGGAACGGGAAGATGAGGCATGTTCTCGAAAAAACCCTTGACCAAGGAAAGGAAAGAACAAAGAGGGGAGGGGACTAGGTGGACCCGCCGGTTTTACCCTCGTGTCCCTCAAATCCCTTTCCTGGGTTTTCAAAGTGTTTCAGATGATTCCGATGTAAGTACTGCTCCCGAATGGGTTACCGATGATGTCCGGAAAGTGACCGAGGATTCCTTTATCCCCCTTCCATTAAACGTCGACTTGAGTGCCCTTGGTGAGGGTCAGATCAAATCAGCTAGGCCTTGTCTGCCTACTTGGCATATACATTCCGGGCTCTCTTTACCTTTTCCTCCTCTATTTGCTGCCATCCTTAGATGTTTTCGTATTTCTCCTGCCCAGATCTACCCGAACGGAGTGGTGGTGGTTCACGGTTTCCTTACTCTCTGTCGTCATCATGGCATAATTGATGCCCTTGACTTATTCCGTTGAAATTCTGCCTGGGTTCCTCTCACCACCATACTCCGGGATTTTTTACCTTTTATCCTCAGAGTAAGATGATTGTGGCTGGTAAGAGTGACAACGTAAAGAACTGGATGACCGTTGGCCACTATTCCTTCAATAAAATCGCTTATCTAGCCCCTGGTTGGAATCCTCTTGCACAAGTTGAGCTTGTCGTGGTCTTTTTTCCTTCCACTGTTTCTAAGGACCATCATACCTCGTGGGCGACTTCTATCGATGTAGGCCAGTACTGGAAAAAAGGGAATGTCGCTTTCTATTTGCCTCGAGACATATATCCCAAAATTGTCTCTACGGGCCCTCGATTTTATATTGAATGGCCTGATGAAGGTTCCTTGTTGTACTTCTGTGAGATTACTTTATTTTCTCCTTGTTCCTCTATATTATGCCCCTTTTATCTGATGATGATTTTTTTTTTTGTGTCTTGCAGCATCTCCCACCCTTACTTTGATCCTTCGCTCATTCCTCCTCCCAAGATGGTTGGTGGTGATTCTGACAATCACAAGAAGCAGGCTAGCTCTGTCAAGTCCCTTACGAAGGTACCTTAGTCCAGTAAGAAGTCCGACGCTTCTTCCTCGGTATTGGCCAAGTCCTCGGGTGCATCTAAGGATGCTGACGTCTTTATCGAGTCCTCTTTCAAGTTCACCAAGGGTCCCGCTAATAAGCGCAAGAAGAACGACCATCCTCAGCCCGACCATGCGCTCGAGGTGGTTACTCTTATCCTTGTTTCCTCGAATGCTCCAACACCCTCATTTGTGATTCTCTTTCTTTCCTTCCTTCTTTCTTTTCTACCCTTTCCTCATCTACCTCATATTTCCTAGGAAATGACCTTCATGAAGAACCTGGGTGAATCTGTTGCCTTCCAGTCCTTGGTGATTAGCCACCTTAAGGAATACAATGTCGCGCTCGTGCAGGAGCTAGCTTAGGAAAAAGCCCGTTTGGTCCATCTCTCCAACAAGCTGAAATCTTTAGAGGACCGCTCGGCCCATCTCTCCGCCAAGCTGAAATCCTTAGAGGATGGGACTCTGTTACGAGAGTTCGGCGAGACTCTAGCAGAGGAGATGGTGAGCTCTGAAGCTTTCAGCCAGGTTGTAACCAATGTTTTGAAGGAGTCTAACAACAGTCAGGCCACCTCTCTTTACAAGACCCTTCGCGGGTGGATTCCTAGATCCTGGCGCCGAGCTATCCAGCAGCAGTTCTACCATCAGGGGGCCAAGGCCAGGTTTGAGCAGGCTTTCTGAAGCCATCGTCGAAGCAATCTTCACCCTGGCTCCGAAGATTTGGGCGGCCCTTAACTCTTCCTCTCCTCCTATGTAGATGAGGTTGAGAGTATCTACCAAACTGTCTCAGATTTGGAAACCGTTCATGAAGACTTCAAGCGTCGTACTCGTGAAGAGCATGAAATGGTTTGGGGCGACTATTCCTGTGCCACTGAAAAGCTGCAGAGTCTAGAAAACAAGACTACTGAAATACATAAAACTTCTTGGTTGGAAGCTGAGAATAGGGAACTTACCTTCCGTAACCGCAAGCTTCAAGATCACCCATGTCTCTAAGATTATCTATTCATCTCTTATCTCTCCTTCGTGAGAGAACATGTGCTGCTCCATTTGCAAATATTCCTAGTGCTCTTCAACGTTCCATAGCCCATATGGAGAGGAGTGGTCGTTTACACAAAGATGGTCTGAATTACCCAGCATATGTCGAGGCCACAGAATAGCGCCGACGCATTCTATCCAGAACACTCAATCTTTTTCATCCTTCTTTTATTCTATGGATTCCGCAATCATACTGGGCTCGGATCCTTTGATCTAATTCTCTTCGAGGTTGTGTTTCTTCTGCAAAAAAGATCTCGATCCGAGGATGCTTCTGCAGAGCCGTACCTCAAACTATTTCCATCACTCTCGGTGTTCGAATGTGAGGATCCTTAGCGTGCCAACTGATGTGGACTGATCCGATCAATAATTGTGAACCTCAGATAAGATTATATCCGAGGATGTCAAGTTGTTGCTGTAGATGAATTCCGAGATCATTGAGACTCGACGCGGCCTAAACCTCTTTCAGCCCTCATTACACGAAGTGAGTTTGGTGCTAGATTCCTCTCGCGTTTTCTTCTTAGAAAACACTATTTTAAATCCTAAAAAACTTTCTTCGTGCTTGAGTTTAGGCCGGCTGGAACCCTCTGCTTTTTTCGAAATCTTCCTTGGTTTAACTGACCATTGCACAAGTTTGGACGCCTCTTCTTGGTATCCTCTAATGTTATCGATCCAGCAGCTTTTCCCGGTGATGCTCTAATCCAGATTGCCTCTGATTCAACAAACAAATGCCGATATCTTCTAAAGGCCTCTAGCGACCTTAGTTCTTGGTCTACATGCCCTTCTTGCTTACCTCCACATTCCTCCTTTCCTAACACCTACAAAAACAGTGATGAAAACAAAGTGAGTCATAGCGTTTTTGGAATAACATTTCTTGAATGCCTTTTCCTTATCCTCCTCGGTCGTTGAATTCTGGTAGATGCCTTGTACCAAACAGCTCTCGGATTTCCCTCGATAGCCCGGTCTTTTAGTCCAATCTATATTGATTGGGGACCCCTACCATTCTTATCTCTTGAGATTTTGCTCCTTTAGCCTCACTGAACTCCCTCTACTCATATCATCGTGGGTCTTCTTCTTTCTTACCACCTTTACTAGTGATTCGATCCCGAATTGGCGCATTACCATTAATCTCCAGGCGAAGTTCGGAAGAACTCCAGCCGAATCCTCTATATTGCATGTAGCAACCCATATGTGCCATGCTAACCACCTTTCACATTCTCCTTTGTCTCCTTTAATTCCCATTTCCTAGTGTCCTTACCCGTAGTCTCTACCGCTTTCCTTCCTTCTACTGCGATGATTTTTCTAGCCTCGGGATTTTACCCGAGGGCCAATTCGCTAGGAATTGAAACGTTCCTCAAAGAGGTGGTACGTAATTGAGCCTCCCCATCTTAATCTACATTCGCCGGCTACCACAATCTCTTGGAGACCCTTTTTGTTTTCTAGTGAGCTCTTCCTTTTATCTTCCTAGCAATAAGCTCTGAATAAAACACTTGTATTGGGCCTTCCTCTATCGCTGAAAAGCTCTGTAACTCCTGCAACCTGAGGCTTATTGGCTTACCCTTCCTCTGATGGTACCTATCTCGCGCCGTCGCTTCCACAAATACCTCGACCTACTGGTTTTTATTCTAGATGGATCGACTGTGACCTCAATCATTGCATCGACCGATTCTGACCAGGGTTGGAATGAAATTCCTCTCTAAGTTAGCGATGCCTCGGTTATGTTAGTGACAGCCAAGGCTAGAGATGTGGTGGGATCTCAAGGTAGTCCTAGTTGACGTTGGGTTGTGTCCACCATCTTGAAATGAGAGTGAGAACTCATTTAGTCGGGTCCCACTGGGCGTGCCAACTGATGTGGGGTGATCCGCTTCAGTAAATGAGACCTCAGATAAATGGCGTATACGAGGGTCTTAGCCTGTCTTTTGTACTTGCTAGCTAGTCCTCGAGGCTTTCAAACTGTCCGACCGCTAAGGTTTGAAAGAGCTGGACATGTTTGTCCGAGCCTGCAAAACAAGCCCCCGGAGCCACCCGAGGGTAGCAGCTCTAGTGTGATGATGAGATTTCGTGTATTGAAAGGAAAGAGAAAACTCTGTAAGCTAGAGTTGGAGAACTTGACTGGAATGGCTGAATGTGGCCTCTATTTATTGGTGTCTTGGCCCTGGCCTTGTACCTCATCATCATGCGTCACCTTCCTGTACTATCGAAGGGTCCCAGCCACGTGAATGTACTGGCCGACCCTTTTCCTTGGTCTTTTTTCATGTGCCTCGGAAGTTTCTAGGAAAGTCCATTCCAGTCCTAGTCACCAGTATCATCACACTTCGCCTTCACCGAATATCTGAAAAGACAAGTAAGATAACCAAAACCCACAAAACCCCTGCTTCAGTGTTCTTTTATCGTGGATATATAATCAATAACGCATACTTTTTTATATAGAAATAGAAAGTGCAGCTATGCATCAATATAAGAATGTGTGTAAAAGTATCAGATAGAGTGCATTGTGTTTTCATTTTTATCATGTTGGGAGTTGGGGCCTTGGAATTTGGCATTTCTGATTTAGTTTTTAAAATATTTTCACTTGAGTCGATGGTCTGCATTTATGTGTTTGTAGCTCTCACTCTGACAGAGGTTATGCACTTCTTTGGGATTAAGAATTTTATGGAACCGATGGAGAAACTTCATTCAACTAAAGGAACATTTTGATCATTGTTGTCTCTGTTGAGCTTGAGTGTGTATGTAGTTGTATTTATTTGCATGTGTTCTTAATCTGTGATGGCGAGAGAAAAATTGGGTGTTGATTTGTGACATACGAGTCCTTATATGTTTCCAGTGCCAGGCACTTGCGTGTTTCTGGTCCAAAACATGTCTGCATTGCTGTTTACTTTGGCTACGATACTAGTATAGGATACTTGTATTGTACTGTAGTTTAATAATTTCTGATGTTTTCATCTTCGTGATTAAGACAGTCTGCAGCTGAATTTAAAGCTGATATTTGCATTTGGCGTCGTTGACACATAAAAAATAATAATATTATCAATTAAAGATATTAGATGCGTGGTTTTATTTTAATAGTATGCTTTTAGGTGGTTTTTGTTATAAAGAAAACCAATAAAACCAATTTCGTAGCGGATACATTTATTATATTCTAGAATTAACTGTTGTTTTCACCGAGTGCTTCTTGAACTTCTTGTTGGTTGCGTTGGAAAATTTGGGGAAGAATTAGCTTCCAGTTTGTGATTTCAGTTGCCAGTCACATAAATTCGACTTAAATTTGTACCACCTTTGTTTTTTGGAGTATGATGGATTAATTATGAGGATTTAAGTTGCTTATCGTTGTTGAAATTCGTTGTGAGGAGAATAAAGTTCTCAATGAATTCAAATGGTCTGACTGAGTTTAATAGTGTTGAAAGAAAGCAGAAGTCATCACTCACTAAGATACTCAATTGGCCATGGCATCGTTTACATTTCTGCTACTGGTAAGTGTGTGCCTGAAGGTGTCAATGGTGATGGTGATTCAATGGCTGGCAATTTAAAACATGAAGGTTATGCTCAACTGTCAACGTTTCAGTATATCTTTGCCTACTCCTCTGAAGCCTATATCTCTGTCTGCTTATTGTTATAAGACATTGTGTTTGTACTTTGAACTGATCAGCTTTGATTGTGATGTGTCCGTCATTCAATAAAAGTGTTTGAACTGTTCCTAAACGCTAGCGTCAGATTGAATAAGCTGACTTTTCTTATGAAATTCTATAGTGTCGATCCAAATAACTGGCAGTTAAGGATGTGATTGTTGTTTAAACTAATGAGAGTCCAGTTATATGAAATAATAACATTATTGAGAGTACGTGTTAAGCATTCATCTAGCTTCATGAGCTCTAAGCTCCCATCTTATATTAAAAAGCCTTCTGGCCTCTTTTTCTTTATATTTGCTTTTTTACATGGCTTGGGGGAGTTTAATATAATTCCCTCCATCCATAGTGATTGTTTTACTTTAAAAGAGAAAACAAAACATCAACATATACAAACTCAAGCTCAATAAAAACGTTAACGTTTAGAAGTGCATTCAAATGGTGAATTAACCGTTTACTTTCATCAAATGATAAAACTGTTACTACTTAACCATTGATTAATTTTAAAGCATTAAATCATCAAGTTGTCAAGCGGTCAAATTTTCTATGAATTTTTATCAAATAAACGTTAAAAGAGTCAAAAATATTGTTTGCTCTGCTATTTTTATAGTGAAAAATTGAATTACCAAAATTCACCTAACTGAATTCTCATCTAGTTTTCCTGATGTTACTTCGTGGATCGCGAATAAAATCGAGATTACACCATGTCGATATCCACCATGCTTCATGGCTATTTCAATTTTTCATTAATGTTTTGGTGATATGGGAAAGTATTTTCGGTGGATTTGGTTTTTGTCTTGGATTGGATGATTTGAATGCCGAATTGATGATCAATATAAGAGAAGTTTAGGAAAATGGAGAAGCTTGTCCTATTTTCGCAAATATGTCCCTCATGTTTGCGGGGCATTATACTATGTCACCAAATTTGTAATAATTATGAACCTGACTAAAAATCAGTAGCAATGTTTTTTTTTTTTTTTTGGCAAATAAGTAGCAATATGAGTTGCTAGGCCGTGCCACATTAAACTTTCTGCAAGATTTAGTATAATATTGCAAACCCAATATATGTGTGTGATATATAAGAATTGATTTGAATTTTTCATAGAATTTTTTCTGCTTATTTCCTTTTTAAAAATATTTCTCTTACTCTTATTTGTTTTTTCTTTTCCTTTTATTTTTTCCTTTTATGCTATTGTTTTGTTTTTCAAAGGCTTAAAGATCTCATTAATCAACAACAAATCTTTTTTAATAAATGTATCTCATTTAGTCAAAATACCATACAATCTTACTTGATTACATACATTGATTTCAAAAATCGACATAATTTCTTATCCCTTATGAGTTTTACTTGAAATTTCACCATTAGTATCCAGCTCCTTTCTATGACCCTTCGTTGACCATTATCTTTTGCATTAACTCGATTTTCTTTTCTTTTAGTGTTTTTGCCACTTTTCATTCCCCTTACTTTATTTTAAAATACTTAATTATTCTCTTCTACATCTCCATCCCCTCAATTTCATCAATTATCATATGTTGCTCCACTACGACTTTTGGTGAGTCAATGCAATAAGGATTTTTTTATCGATCTTATTGGTTGTATATAGCTAACCATTCTATTTGATTTCCTTGATTTTTTTTGTTTATCAGAATCTAAGATCCAACTTTGATTCCCGTCATTTTCATCAATTATCATATGTTGCCGCGCTACGACTTTTGGTGAGTTAAGGATTTGTTGATCAATCTTATTTATTTTATATAGCTAACCATTCTCTTTAATTTCCTTGATTTTCTTTGTTTATTAGAATCTAAGATCCAACTTTTATAAGAAGAACAAGACTGGCGAAAAGAAACATCCCCTACTACAAAGATACCAAACCATGTAAGTGGTTTCTTATGTTTATCAAATAATTTCCTCTTTCTCCAACCGTTCTATACATGTAACTTGTTATCATAGATTCAGCCTATCATGATGTTTTATTCTCTTCAATTCAACAAAACTATTTGTTTTTTCGAAAAGAAATTTTTTAATTAGCTCCATTCTTACATGTTATATATTTGGACCATTCTCTTGAATCTATTTGGTATAACAGCAAATGTTTATTTTGCAACACTGGAAACAAATCTTATCTCATCGGTTTTCATAAAAATAAAATAAAGTTAATCAAAAATCGGGTTTCACATCAAAAACAAATCTAATCTAATCAATATATCAAAAACCGGTTTTCATTTAATCTAATTGGTTTTCATCAAAATTGTCGAAAACCTTTTTGCAATTTGATTGACTTTACTTGACCTGGGTTGGCAGGAAATTATGAATCATATTGACATATTCACACGTAACTTTCAATTTTAATAATAGAGATGGCATTGTTCACCAACACATAGACACACAATAGTTTGCAGTCGGAACCCAAGGTTGGAAGAGGAGAAGACAATGGCTAATCCCCGTTCTTCAGATTCAAAACCCCACTCAGTAAGAAAACAGAGTTAATTCTCATGTTCCTGGTCATTAATTTTTATTTTTGTTGTCTATGTCCTCTTTCCTGGTGAAAACAGTTGAGCTTGATCAAGCCTTCATTATGTTAGTTTTGTTTGCTATGATTAGAATCTTGCACCATTTTCTTTTTGTTCATGAACCTTGTTTTTATAGGCTTATGCTTTGTTTATACATGCATTTATTGATGTTCGGAAACTGGATTAGTGTAAGGATTATGGTGCTTATTGTATGAATGTTGCCGTGGATTGTTTTTTTGATGTATGTTTAGATTTTTAAATTGGATTGTATATAGATTAGAGGTGTTTTGCAGATGTTGTTGTGGATTTTTTAAAATTATCTTTCCAAATGTATATTTTGTTTATACATTCATTTCTTGATGTTTAAAAATTGGATCGATGTACTGATTATGGGTGTTGTTGTAATAATGTTTTTTTTAATATATTATCGATAGGTACAATGTTTTCCAATGTTTTTTTAATATATTGTTGTATATTATTAATTGTATAATAATTTTTTTTAGTATAAGAGTTCAATAAGAAGGGTCATGGGATTTCGAATAATATTAGCTGGGGTGTTTGTTTACTTTAATATGTTGGTAGATGTTGGATTCTTGGAAGTACACCCTTAGTAATTTTCCTTGCACGTCTTGTCTACTCAAGAGTTATCTAAAGATTCACTCTATTATTATTCTGAAAAAAATGGATAGTACTGTTTCTTCATGTGCTCCTGAGTTCTAGGTGTGTTCATTATAACTTTGACATTCTAAGCAGGATAATACTAATTCGGGCAAAGGAGATACCTATCGATATGTTATTAAACGCTCAGTCAGCCGTGCGGTTTCCCTGAGGAATAGTGCTGCAAATCTGGGTGAAGGAGGTACCAATCCACGTGTGGTTTTGAAACGCTCAATCGGCCATGCGGTTTCACTGAGGAATAATGTTGCAGCTTCTACCATTAGTGTGATTGGTTCTTGGAGGTAATTTTCTGAAATACTTTGTATCTAATTTTGTAATTTGTTAGTTCTATATCTTACTGAATCTTCATTTAGGATTTGTCAATTTAATTTAATTGTATATTTTCTTACGTATAGAAGCGTAATTAATTTACTTAGTCCATGAGCTTCTTGATTTCCTACTCTATCATTAGTGATAAGAAATAACTAGTATAATCTAGAATATTGGTATGTTGTAATAATTACTTGTATACTGATGTATTTTACTATAAATATGTAATACACTAGAAGGCTCCATATGGACACTTAGACAATCTCATGGTATCAGATGCTCAGACTCTCTTCTAATAATTACGCGGTCCACATTTTTTCAGTTCTTCAGCCATCTTTCCATCTTCTTCTATCTTGGCCATCCATCTCTCCTTTGAATTAAACCCTTCCCATTTTCGCCGCCTCTTGGTCAACAACAAAATAAACCATTTCTCTTTTTCCCGATCTCTTCAGATTCAACTTTTCCTCTTACTGCTCTTATTAATCTTCTTCCTTTTAAACTAAATTCATCAAACTTCTCAACTTGGAAAACTCAAATTCAAACCGTTCTTACAGCTGAAGGATTATTTGGGTATCTTGATGGTTCCTTGAGTTGCCCACCGGAGTTCGTCACTTCTTCGAATGCTGAAAAATCTTCTCTCACTGCTGTCTCTTAGCGCGTTCAGGATATGAGACTGCAGACTCTCATTCACTCCACTCTTTCGGAACAAATAACGCGTGAGATTATTGGTTGCTCATCCTATAAAGAAATATGGGATCACCTCTTACTATGTTCCGAAATGCATCTTTGTCCTATGAAATGCAGCTCCGTGAACAACTGAATAACCTTCGGCACGATAATGGTTCCGTTACCGATCTTCACCGCAAATTTAAGGATCTCTTGGACCAGTTGGTTGCTCTCGATCCAACTGTTAGTAATAAACATATGTTCAGTTTTTCTTCGTGCTCTTGGACCAGACTATTTTTATTTTACAGCATCCAATTGGCTCAAAATCCGCCGCCCGTGTACACTGAAGTTGTGGCGCATGCTCAAAGCTATGAACTTCTACAACAAACTATCACAAGATCTTCTGGTGGTGTCGAACCTCCCGTTGCTCCGTTCTCTGCCTCTCAACCTGATAGTCGAAACTGTTGTGGTATGGTGTCGCTGGGTCCCACGTGCTCTATTAATGGCTACGCAATTTTCCTTGGTGGAAATCTTTTATCGTGGAGTGCTAAGAAGCAGCCTACTATTTCCCGTTCGAGTGTTGAGTCCGAATATCATGCTATGGCCAACACTGCTGCTGAAATTGCTTGAACGTGTAACGTATTGCGAGATGTTCAAGTTCTACTGTCTTCATCGCCTCTTCTTTTGTGTGATAACAGTAGTGCCATATTTTAGTCTTAAAATCCCATTGCACACAAGCGGGCCAAACACATTGATATTGATTATCATTTTGTAAAGGAACTAGTTTCTTCTGGCAAGCTACTCACTCACCATGTTCCCTCGTCTCTTCAAATTGCTGACATCTTCACTAAGGGTCTTGCTCGTCCTCTTTTTGACCTATTTCGTTCCAAGCTTCGCTTGAGGGGGTGATAGGAAATAACTAGTATAATCTAGAATATTTTGTATGTAGTAATAATTACTTGTATACCCTCATGTATTTTACTATAAATATGTAATACACTAGATAGCTCCATATGGAGACTTAGACAATCTTAATTAGAATATCATATATCTATATACTCATATTTATTTTTCCCAACAACCTTATTGATAGAGTTTCCATCCCTAATAAATTTTATGGTCATAACTTATAAGCCCACTTTCTGCACCCACGTTTCGCACTCATTTTGCACAAATATTGTACCAGCTTTTGGTTAGATTCTATTTGTTTTTTATGACCATATGTCCACTTTCTGTATCAATTTTGTACTCATGTCGCACAAGTATTGCACTATAATTGCTCCATTAATTTTGTTCTTGGTTAGTTATATTTGATTTTTATGGCCATAGTTCCATTTTTAAAATACATAATGCACTCGGTTTACACAATTATAGCACTATAGCTGCTCAATTGTCTTTTTTTTATGGTCATGTCTATATTTGTAGAATCTATTCCATATTCATTTTGCACTATAGATGCTCACTAGTCACTTCATCATTTTTCAAGTCAATAATAAACTTAAATTGTTTTATGGTCATATGTGTCCACTTTATAAATCCACTATGCTCTCATTTTGTACAAGCTAGCACTATATAGCTGCCTAATTTAGCATAATTATCTTTTCTAATCATTATAATTTTTTTCTCTTGTAGTGGGAGTTGCAGAGTTTACAATGCTTCTCAGCAGTTCAAATGCATTCATAGGTTTCAGGCTCATCATCCCTCAAGAGTTCACGAGAAGGTATATGAGTTTTCAAAGTCGATGCCTAATCTTCTACAGTTTGAGCTGGCTCCACGCTGCGATATTTGGGTGGATATAGAACAACATCTCTATCGGGACAATAGAGACGTTGGTATATATTTCTTCCCAACTGACAAAGAGAGGTACGTCATTGGAGTCATTGAACAATATCCAACTAAAATATTTACCCTTATCCTAATTACTTGTATTTTTGTTCAATGCAGCTGGGATAAATATGATCATTTGTTGGAGGTCATGCAAGAAAAAGACTATGCCATGAGAGCTAGTGTCAAGGAAATGAAGTTGTTGATATTCCATTCTACAGTCTTGAGCAGCAATTGTCAGGGTAAGATCTCTACATCTCTTAAACTTGTAGTAGTCATTTTTAAATTATTTTTTTATATATAAATGGTGTCTTATGCTAAGCTTTCTCTTGCTCATAGTGGGTAAAAAAACTTGTGAGTTTTAGATTCGTATTCTACTGTAAGGGATTAATCTATATTTCCCCTAATTTTTGTAATATAGTACACTATGCATAAGTATTAAGCTTGCCGATGATTTGTGAATGTATCTTTTCTCTGATTATAAAAAAATTGTTTTAACAGAGTGGGAAGGGAGGCACTTTCTATGGGGGCTATTCAAGAAAGTAGAAAGGCCTCTTGTGGAGCTTAAGAAAAATGTATTTATCATTGATATGGAGATGGAAGACGAGTTCGATATGACGGAGGACATGGATATTGACATGGTCGGCGGGGTGGAAGTTCCAGGGAGGCAAGATTCGGTGCCGCCACGGGCACTTTCTATACTTGTGCCACCATCACCATATGTTTTGCACATGCTGCCACCAACACCTTCACACCATGAGCCACCACCACTAAAAAGAGTGAATACAGAGGAGAAAAAAGACTATCCCCTGCCACCAACACCTCTCTATGTGCCACCATCGCCTCGCCGTGAGCCATCAGATTCACTACCGCCTCCACCGCGTGCCACCACCACCACGAGGCCATTTCAAATAGAAGAATTTCCAGGCTGTCCCCCTCGTTTGGAACGGAAACTTTAGCTGGCAACCTTTTAAAAGGCATAGATACTAAGGCATACAAAATGAAATTGTTTATTTGCTGATTCATACATGTCTAAAACCAAATTATGTCTCTTTTGAAAAGAACAAAAATATTAGCTTGGAAGGAGTATCCTTCTCAATATTGTTAAAAAGCTTTAAGATTGATTTATTCATAATATTTGTAATGTGATATTTAATAATATTTCAAACATTTACCAACTCTCCGCCTTGCCCTTGTTTACTCCGATTTTTCCTAATTTTAAAACGTCAGTATCTGCGTTTGACTTTAGGTGTTTTTTAACCCACGCGGGTAGATGGAATTTTGCAATATTGTTCAAAAGAGGTTTGTTAAAATCCTCGTTTTTTAAGAAATATAAAATGATACAAACATGACAAAACTCCTCAACTCTATAAACTTTTTGAATGTACGAAGAGCACATAAAAATGATTGGGTTAGAGCTGCAGAGGAAATTTGGTGGTTCTCACGATTCTTGGAAAATAGACCAAATGCATCCCCTGGTTTTGAAATCAGAGGTTGGAACACTAGTGCAGAAAACATGTTTTTACGGCGGTTCCATCGTACCAACGAAGGCACCTGGGAACCGCTGTTACTAGTTGTGCCGTAAATGGCTCAACCGGTTACGGCGATTCCCAGAACCGCCGTGTTATTTACAGATCCTTCGATATCGTAAGTCAAATTCGGCACAAGGTGTTACGATATCGCAGGTGTGCATCCATACGTTGTTTCTCCATTTCGGTACGAAATCGAAGTTAGATCTTACGTAGTTTAATGGTGTTACGATATCGTACTCCAATCAAAGCGAAAGTTGAATCGAAATCGTAACTATGTATTTATATATGGCATTCCCGGTACTCATATTGACGAGTTCGTATGCAATTCCGGTGGACTCGATAATGTTAGGCTTTCGATATCGTATAGATTTAATACACGATCCGATTTCGAATGATATAACCATATTAGAGAAGTCGCATCGGGTGTTGGTAGTGACTCAAAATCGAACTAGGTTAAGAAACTCCGGGATTCCATCTACACGGATACGAATTCGAAAGTAGACTAAACACAGATACGAACTCGGATACGACATTGTCGACTTTAACTAAACACGATATCGTAGAGAGTGGTCAAACCCTAATAATGAAACGAAATCGATTAAAGAGGTTCTTATTATGCGATATCGTAGGTGGTTTAGGAAAATATTAATTTCAAATTCAATGTTACGAATTCGATTCGTTGTAAATATATAATGCGACTTCGTGTCCAGTTTGTGATCTTTGTGACCTGTGCGATATCGGTTTTCTTGAAAAGTTGGTTACGAGTTCGATACATCCATTAAGGCTATACGAACTCTTTTATATTTATGAATGGCACTATTCAGTAGGCGCTCTCACAAGATCATTCCCCTGTCATCCCTGTCTCAAGACCGATAAATGGTACGATATCGACACTGGAATCAGAAAATGCACGAACTCGAAAACAATTTCTGCTAAATTCAGGGTGAGAAATGATTCGATATCGAATGTATATACGACATTGACACGAGATCGAATGCATTATCGTACTGAGCCGAATGCTCGACACGAGTTCGAAAGAAAAATCTTTCCAGTAACCATATTCCAAAAATCTCTACTCAAATCTACAACTTTAATAGCACCACAACACAACCTTCATTCTAACAGTACACAAATCTATACTAAATTTTTCTTATGTAAAAGCGGTGTGGATATGACTTTACTACGAGCCAAAACAAGGTAGCGAGCTAACTTATCTCTTGCATCATTTAAGTCGGCGATGGTGTAGGGAGTTTGGTCATCTTCAAAAACCTGATTAGGAATAAGGTAGTTTCCAAGTCAAGTTAGATTTCATAGTCATCATGAAATGAAAAATATGGTGATGAATACATTGAACTTACTTGACGAAGATCAAGTTTGTCCAACGTTAGATTTTCAACACACTTGTTGGTAAATACAAAGGTATAGTAGCCGGACTCCCAATTACATCTTTGCCTCTTGTACTTTGTTGTGGGCAAAAATCAAGAATGCTAGTTATGCAACGAAAGCTTAACAAAATATAATAATTGGTGATAAAATGATGTGATTGTTTACCGTTATTTGTATGAGCTCAAAAGAACGAAGAGTGTTTTGATTAACATCATGCATAGCCACCTCAAGAAGATCGGCGAAAGTTTTGGGTGGAGGATTATTTAGAGAATCAATCCAATACACTCTCTTTTGCCCCGGTACCATAGCAACAAAACTCCAATGACCCCTATCGAAAAATTGAAAACATAATATTATGTCAAGACGAAAATTGTAGTTTTAATATCAAGTATAGAGGAAGATGAGTACCCTCCGTTGTAGGGGCCTATGAATATTTTCTTGTTTTCCAATTGAAGTGTGGCGGTTAGATAACTAAGTTGAGCAGTAGGGGCACAACCTTCAACCATGCGCATGCTTTCGGGACATAGATAACCAATCCAATCTTTTCCATTTTTACAAGACTTGGAATACATGCTCCTTGTAGAGTACATGTAAACAATTTGGATTAAATATGAACCCGCGATATTTAATGAAAAGGTAAAAATAAGGAAACTTACAATTGATGGAGTGTTAGGATATTTGAGTCTAAATCCCCCATATTTCAAATGTCTTTGAAATGACCCAAAGGAATAATCAAATCCGCTCGAAATCCAAACACACTCTCATTACCGGAGAACCTATAGAACGATTTGATGTTTTGGTGATCTAAGAATTCATGTAACTTCCTTACCCAATAAGGTAGTTCGTTCAAAAATTTTAACAATTCCTTGGGATCAAAAGTGGTGGGGTATTTATTGGTAATTATTTGTTTCTTCACCTCGTCTACCTTTTTCCTCATGGGTATGTCATTAGAACCTCCATCAACTATCAACCATCGTGGCCAAATAACATACCCTCCAACCATATCCCCAACCCTAGTTTTTTCCCCTTCGGGCATTGGCAAAAGGGCCGTTGGCTCTATTGCCCTACCTATGGCAACTCTACCAAATCCTATGGGAATAGCTTGGAGATGGTGTGTGCGCATCTTTTCCTCAAAGGTTCCATTTGCCACATGTTTAGGGGGCTCGTTGAGACCACAATCAATGAAAAGCTTATACGTCAAAATCTAATAACAATATAATGTCAAAGTTAATAATAACATAAAATAAATATTTATTTAGAATATTAACATAGTAGGTGAAAAATTACCTTTATTGTGGAAGGTTTGGATGTAATATCTATGGGTTGATGTTGCAATGGTCGAATTGGCTCTTGTTCAACATGTCCAATGTTTACCTCCACAATAGGCTCTTCATTGACCGGAATATGATGCGATCCTCCAGACGAGGGACGACGCTCACCAACTACAATATTCTCCTCGGGTGGATGAACGTACCCCATTTGTTGGGCCATGGCATCAACTTGCTTCCTTAATGAAGCATACTCCAAATTTTGGGAAAGTAATGTTTCTTTTTGCCTTTCTATCGTCCACTTAGCCACGTATAGTTCCGAAGGCTTCTCTTTTCCGTTACTTCGCGTTATCCCAAAAGCCTCTCGTTGAGTCAAATAACGACCAACCCCCCTTGCCCTCCCGGGATGATCCTTCCCAACCGCTTTAGCCAATACATCCATCTTCCCCACGGGTGTAAAAAGGCCTTCCTTCTCTTGAACGAGTATCTCATCCTATATAAAATTTTCAAAATAGATTTATAACACTTGTTTCGATTATTATCAATATCATAATTGGGAAAATGATGCCTTACCACTTTCTTTGCGACTTCTTGAACTTCGGTAGTTATGTATGTTTTATCGCTCTTCATTCTACCTCTAACAAACATATCATGTCGGGGAATGTCTTCAATCTTCAACAGTACAACCTTCTCCCGTGCCTCTTCTATGGTCATCCCATCCTCGAGGTTCTTGGTAAATTGCTTCTCTTGGCTCTCACCATCAAGCTTGTCTCCAAGACCCAAGTATCCCGCCCTACTCATTGTGTGATAGAGTTTATTTGCTTTGACACATTTTATCTTCATTTCTCGGGTTCCCTTCCATAAAGATTATGTCATTAATAATATTAAAAGCAATATATATTGATTGAATGACAATGAAAACAAATAAATTATGTCTTACATCGGCTTCATGATCGAGAGACCTTTGCTTGAATGTTTCCCAACTCGATAGGAGGATATAATTGTGCTTTACTAGAGGATATTGACCAACTCTTTTCCCTCCCACGTATATATATATAGTCTTTCGCCAATCTAAACTTGAATTCACGACTAGCTTTGGAGACAATGTTCAAAGCCTTCTTCTTCACGGCTTCTTCATCCATTGCATCAATTTCAAAGGGTGCCTATTGCATATGAAAATATGAGAAAAAATACAATACAAATTCATACTTTAAATAATGAACTCAATGTAATGGAGACGATGTACCTTACAATCGTTGAAAAAATCCGTTCTTTGTGTTGGATTAATCTCCTTCCAAGTCTTTGTTGCAATGTCGACTCTTGTTCTCCCGACTTTTCCACACCAACTCGACCACAATGGCCGCTCCTTAGAAATAGCAATGCCTTTCGCATCAAATTTCATTGGTGTCTTTACCTCGTTATCCCAACGCCTTTGTACAATGCGACAATACTCCTTAGCTTTTTGTTTTGCCGAAACCTTTTTTTGTGAACTCTTGTCTCCACCATTTGCTATCTTCTTTGTTTTCTTAGGCCTCTTGTCCCCACTAGCATCACTTTGGCGTTTTTTGTTACCCATGAAAAAGTCCTACTAACACAAGAGCATAAATAAGTACCTAAGTTAGGTCAATTCACAAAAGCATGAAAAATGAGAATGAAACAAAGTTAATAGAAACTCATTAATGCTATATGGATATGAATAAAGTATAAACATGCACAATACAATCACTAAATAGCACAACATATCAATAAATGCATAAACATATTGACAAAAGATGGAAACCCTAGGTGAAAAATGCAACAAATTTATAAATCATCCATTTCAATAAAAGAGTGTTTGTAGTGTTCCAAACATAACTATTAATCAAAGCCCATACACTTAAACAAACCCTTGAGGTCCTAACAATGCATATATGTTGATGGATGTGTAGAAATAGATGAGAATATGGGTCTTTATATAGTTGAACAATAAATCTATAAGATATGCTAAGGAGTAACACAAACTTGTTGGTTTGATTGAAATGAATGGATTAGAGAAAGAAATTGGTGGGAAAAACCAAAAGAGGAGGGAGAATTTGGTGTTTGGAGAGTAATAAATGCGAAAAAGAATGAGAGTTTTTGGTTTTTGTGGTGTTTTTTGGGGTTTTGACCCGCACTATCGCCGGTTGACTTGCATTAAATGCGGTTGTCGAAATACCTTGCGATATCGTAACTAACTTTCGTTTGGAATTTCCATATTGCGAGTTCGTATGACCCATTATAAGGGTTTAGGGTTTAATCTCCAGTCCGGGTCGCCGTGGGTATCCATCGGGTATTCCACGGTTTAGGGTTTTAAGTATAACGCGTGGACTACAGGATACGAATTCGTAAGCCTTATATTGCATGGTGTCGAGATCGAGACGTGGTTATGATGATATAGACGATATCGTAACTATTATAAGAACTACATACGATGTCGAAAGTAGTATAATTTTTAAGTATACATTTATGATATGTATGACGAATGATTGAGGTTTTGTGTATTTTTTAACAAGTCAAAAGTTAATCTGTTTTGCGTTGATCCTTGATTTATATTATATAATTGTAGTATTTGTTAGATTAGTAATTAATTAGGTCAGAAATGTGTTCACCATTGATATGTATAATTACGAGTAATTGGCTAATCGTGACTAATTTGTTTCCAATCAATTGGGGTATACTTTGTTTATTAATAATTGCAATTTAATTAGTCAAATTTGTTCTTTTGGACTGGAAGTTAGAAATACATTGGATGAGTATTAATGTTTTGTGTTGTCTATTCATGTATATATGTACATGCTATGGAGTAAATGACTAGATTGAATTGCAAATAACTAATGCTATGGAGTAAATGACTAGTTTGATTAAGGGTTCTAATTTGATGACATGCTATGTTCTTGATTTCAATAAGATGCAACATTTAGGATTGACTGAGATCATGAAACTATTTAATGACCAGCAACTAACTGAGTTGTTTACTTTGAATGAAGATTCCTATTTTGATGAAACTTGTCAATTTTACGCTAATTGGACTGACCATGAGGATAGTGGGTTTACAACAAAGGTTAATGGGATTGATTATCACGTAACCCCATCTTTGTTCCATAAGCTTCTTGAAGTTCGGTATAAAGGTGAAATACCAGCTAGGATTTATGCTAGTGGTAGATGGCCGACGAACGGAGGACCCAATAGGCTCAACCATAGGGAAATGGCTCATAAGTATTTTGGTATGCCTCTAAACGATGCCAAGAAAGCTAGCGATTATAAGATAGCTGACCTACCCCCTTTTGAGCGAATAGTTTTTGATATGGTCTCTAGGCATGTGGTACCAAAGGGAGGTAAGGAAACGGAGGCCACTTATAGCAGCTTGTTGACGTATTTTTACATCATGGAGAAGAAAACAAATAATGTCGGCCATACCATCATGAGTCACATGGATATCGTGGCTAGGAAAGGAAAGCTAGTTACATGCTTGCCTTATGGTAATCTCATCGCCCGCCTTTTGAAAACGGATGAAAATTTCCAATTTTCTTCCGCCTCTGCTCCAAAACCTTGTAAATTCTATGAGGAGAGATATTTTACAAAGAAGAATTGGAGTCTTGTTGAAGGGACTTGGGTTAAAAATGCACCCCCAAATAACGAACAGCTGGAAGAAGGTAATTTAAACGCTTTGTACTAATTATACTCATTCTTCTGTTATTGGTATGATATTTAACTGAGCTAATGATTTTGTTGCAGAGGGTGGCGATGCATTTTTCAAGAGGGTCCAAGGCAAAATGTTAAGGGTAAGAAAAGCTATAATGAAGGGGCGACAGCAGATATGGTATGACAGGAAAAGAATGAGAATGCTAATGAGTGTCCTACAAGATCATCCTTCGCCCTCTCACGGAAAACAAGCCAATGCCGAGCCCCGGTCTTCCAATGACATCGTTGAGCCACAGCAGGAGATAGATGATGTTAATGCTCATCCCCGATCATGAGCTTGAGAAAGAACCTATAACTGCTGAGGCCGAGCTGGATAAGGAAAATGTCAATGATGAGCATGAAGTTGAGAAAGATGTCCCTGCTGAGCATGAGGTTGAGGCAGAGCATGAGGTTGAGCAAAATGTCCCCACAGAACAGAAGCTTGAAGCAGAGAAAGAATCTGACAATGTGGAGCCCTTACCTTCAGATGCCATTGTCGTTAACGAGGTCGGGAACCAAGATGATCAGTCAGGCCATGAAACAAATCAGGGTGTTGATGATGGTGATGAAGATGTGATGAAAAACATTATAATTTGATTTTCTGAATTTTACATAGTTTGAGTCCCACTGAATTTTATATGTAATATTAGGATTTGAAATTGAATGATTTTATGAATTCTTGTTTCAAGTTATCAATTCATATGTGATTTCCCTTTATTCCCAGCACAAATTATGAGGCATGATTTAAATGAATTGGTCTATTCCACGGAATGGTGTTGTTTTAATGTTGTTTTCTGTAACATTCGACTGTACCTTCGAAGTCGGAAGAGATAAAAATCGCTATACGATATCGCTTGAGTAACCTCATTCAATATCGTAGGCATGTAGTATGTTCCTACGATATTAATAGTGAATCGCTAGGAAGAGCAGTGCTTTAGCAGATTTACCTTTCGAATTCGTTACAATGGAAAATGAGCTTAAGACTTCGCAACGTAATTCGCCAACAAAGCCTGTGCTTTAGTAGATTTGGGTTTCAATATCAAAAGCATCTAAATTGATCATACGACTTCGCATGAGTAATCTGAGTATAGGCTAGCTATGCTTTCTTAGATTTTAGTTTCGACTAAGCCTGTGATTTAGTGAATTTACGTTTCGATATCGCATATGATATAAAACTGGCTTCGAGATCGAATGGTTTGGTAGAACATAGTACAATAACCTTTGATCTGTTTAAAATGACATCAAATATGAATAATTTAAATTCAATGAATAGTAATAAACATGAAATTGTATTTAATTAAAAATAAAAGGAGAGATTACTCCAATTACAAATTAACATAAAATTAAATAGTACAATGTAGAAACTAATTTTTTAATTGTTTGATGGTTCGACTTCTTCATCTGAAATGTCCACCATCACCATGTATCCAGTGTTGTGCCTTCTTGGATGCTCAACCAATAAACCGGCATGGACAGCGTCCTCTCCAAACTCTAGAACACGTTCTTCAAACCTACGATGATCTTCTCGTAACTCCCTCTCCGCCCTGTTCATGCCACGTTCTAGAGCACGGCGTATTTTTAAGATCCTTCGCTGCAAATTTGAAATTGATTAACTACTTGTACAAATTATTAGTATACATATTGATTTTTAAACTACAAAATATGGAACTTACTTGGCCTTTAGCAAAATGTTTTTCAAACAACATCCTAGTCAAAATGACGACTGGACGGACACATCTAGGGCATAAAACGTTGCCCAACCGAACAATTGAAATTGCCTCTCGAAGTCATCTCTCTTGTACTCCCATTGGCGACGCATTCTCGCCTCCACGTGAGTCCATTCTACAAAAACAGTGAAGAAATATGTGTAAAACCTGTGTAAAAAAAACAAATTAGGAAGCGAGTTTTATTAACTACAAATTATACCTGTCATCTTCTCTCTCCGCATCCTTGCAACATCTTCTTCCAATTTCACCATCCTTTGTGCAGCTGGAGTAAGATCACCATTGGCAGCCATTTGAAATTCTGGGAAGGAAGAAGTGGTATTGTATGAGAGTGGTTTGATAGAGTTCAACATTTGCATAGTATATATAGAGGTTATAGGGGGATAGTGGACCCCTTGTATTTAAGGGACTAGTAAATGAAATCTTAATAACAATGTTGAACATATGGACAATTTTGCAAGGTTCAATGTGTTGGTCTGTTAGACTTCACATTGAACCTTTCCAAATTCAATGCACCAATAGCAGAATTCAAGGCGTCACGACTACAGATTCGATATCGTAACGATGGGTTGTTACCTATTCGAACTCGTATCTATAACTTAGTATAACACGAGTTCGAAGGGTTAATCGACATGTTTGGCAGGGACTAAGTAGAATCAACAAACGAATTCGAATATGTCTGAAATACAGTATTCGATATCGATAATACTATAGTGGTATTTTGTTATTTGTGTCGAAAATAGATGTGAACTCGCACATGTGTTTATCGATACACACGAGTTCGTTACAGTATGTAGAAATATATAATCGATATCGAAAGCTTCCATAATAAACCAAGCAAGTTCGAAAGTGTCTTTCGTGCACATAGCTATTACATGATCAAATGTGATGAAAAGATAAATGTGACATCTACTTCTTCTTGGTGGCCTTCTTTCTCTTCCTCTTAGATACCTTTCCGATGCTAGTTACCCACAAGCCTTCGTCATGATCAACACGAGCCATATAACGCTTCAAACTAGCTTCATCTTCTAAAAGGTTCTCTTCATCCACTAGGTATTCCAAAGGAGTATTTTCCTCAACTAAAACATCACCTTCTCTAAAGGCATCGTCAACAAATGTTTTCTTCCCGTTCACCACTACTTCCCAACGAGGATCAACGGGATCTTTAACATAAAACACTTGGTCGGCCAAAATGAAAGAATCATTTTGAGAACCTTGGCGAGCACGATCAACAAGAGTCATTCCTCCAACCTCTCGCCTAATACCCCGCTTTTCATCGACCCAATTGCATTTAAAAATTGCAATTCTCAACTTTACGTAATCAAGTTCCCAAATATCGGTTATAGTGCCGAAGAACAAAGTTTTCTTCAAGCCGTCACCATCCAACGTCTCCGAAATATTTGAGACTCCACTATTTTGTGAAGCTCCATTGTCACCCATCTCTTTTGTGCCAAATGTATATCCATTAATATCATATCCACCAAATGATTGGACCGTACCGAGAGGTCGCCGAGATAGCCATTTGACAGTTTCCTAATGCTCTTCACTTTGAACATGTGTTTGGAGCCAACTTGCAAATGTTCGATTGTGTTCCTTAAGCACAACTTCATCGGTTAAGCTACCATTTTCCTCCACCATTTCCTTCATGTGTTGTTCAACGTAGGGGGCAATTTCTTTATGATTCCGGAGAACATAAATATGAGCTTTAACGAGATCATCAGCCGATGGACTAAACAAGAACATGTGCCTCAAACCGTGACCTTCCAACCGACTTTCATGCCTAGAACTTGGAACACCAATTGTATCAACATCTTTTAAGTAGTTTTTACAAAACTCAATTACCTCTTCGGCCACATAGCGAGGCACTATACTTGCGTCTGGGCGATAATGGTTTTTCACAAACAACTTGAAGATCTTCATATACCGTTCAAATGGATACATCCAACGTAGAAACACAGGGCCACAAATTTTGATCTCACGCACTAAATGGACAATCAAGTGAACCATTATATCGAAAAAAGATGGAGGAAAGTACATCTCCAAGCGACACAATACTTCGATCACCATTCTTTGCAACTTGTCTAACCTCCGATGACTGAGACTTTTTCGACAAATAGCCTTAAAAAAATAGCAAAACTTGGTTATTGCGGACCTCACATGCGTCGGGAGACAAGCTCTAATGGCTATGACATTCAACTCTTGCATCAAATTGTGGCAATCATGTGACTTCATACAGGCTAGCTTAAGTTCCTTCATTTGGACACAAGACCTTATATTGGAAGAATACCCCGTAGGAACTTTGACCGACTTTAACGTCCTACAAAAACTCTCCTTCTCTTTTGTCGACATTGTATAACACGCCGGTTGTAAGTAAGTTTTGTCCCCTTCCTCCACGGGTGTAAGTGAGGGTCTTATACCTAAACTCACCAAATCTTGTCGTGACTTCAACCCATCTTTTGTTTTCCCCTCGGTGTTCAAAAGTGTTCCTACCAACGCGTCACATACATTCTTTTCAATGTGCATGACATCTAGACAATGTGTTACTTCCAAATACTTCCAATATTGAAAGTTGAAAAAAATTGACCTCTTTTTCCAACTACCACTATTTTTGGCTACCTTCTCCTTTTTCCCGTACACATGTCTCAATTTCTCCATATTTGCAAGTATTTCAATGCCGGTTAGTGGGATAGGTTCTGGATCGGTCTCAACTTTGCCATTGAACCATTTCTTTGCAAACCTCCATGGATGATTTATAGGTAGGAATCGTCGATGACCTAGATAAACTGTTTTCCCACCATTTTTCAATTGAGTATGGCTTGCATTTTTCTCACAAACAGGACATGCAAGATGACCTTTCACAGAATAACCTTTTAAATTTCCCAAAGCCGGAAAATCATTAATGGTCCACATCAACATCCCTTTTAATTGGAATTTCTCATCCCCGCGACTCCCGTCGGCTATCCACACTCCCGGGTTGAACAAAGACTTCAAATCTTCAATAAGTGGCTCCAAGTATACATCAATGTCATTACCGGGTTGTTTAGGCCCTGAAATCAACATAGATAGCAACACATATTTTCTTTTCATCATCAACCAAGATGGTAGATTATAAATCACCAACATCACAGGCCATGAACTGTGTGTGTTAGACAAATTCCCAAAAGGATTCATACCATCTGTTGATAACCCTAAGCGGAGGTTTCTGTCTTCGGTTCCAAATTCGGGATACAATTCATCCATTTTTTTCCATTGTTCTCCATCGGATGCATGACTAATAATGTCATCCCCCCCTCCCTCCCTTTCTGCATGCCACGTAAACAATTTAGCATCATCGGGGTTTGCAAACAACCTTTTTAGTCTGGGCACAATTGGGAGATACCACATTACTTTTGCGGGTGTTTTCTTATCGCTAAATGTACTCTCTTCATCCCCAACATTGATTGATTCTTTCTCCTTGGCTTTGTATCGAGACTCCCCACAAACTAGACAGTTGTTCAATTTTTTTTCCTCCATCGACCTAAACAACATACAATCATTAGGGCGTGCATGTATCTTCTCCAATTCCATCCCTATTGGACACAATATTTTTTTCGCATCATATACTCTATTGGGCAACAAATTACCTACGGGTAGCAATTCTTTCACAACCTCGAACAACTCACTCATCCCTTTATCGGTAATCCCATGTCTTGCCTTCAAATTCATCATCAACAATGTTGCAGCCATAATACAATGCCTAGACCCCTTGTATAATGGTGTCTCTTTATCATTCAACATTGTCGCTAAAACGCTAGGCTTTCCCACAAATTCCCTAGCAACATCGTACACCAATTCTCCTAGATCATCATCATATTCCATATTTTGACTACCAATTTCGATATCGGGCATAACCGTGTCAACTTCAACTTCACCATGCCATATCCAATGCGTATAGTTAGGGTCAAAACCACGACAAATCAAATGTTCACCTATAACCATTACATCATCAAAATAAGCATTGTTTTTACAATCTTTGCATGTACATCTAACAGCCTCAACCCCGTTGCTATTTGCATCCTCAAAAGCCACATTAATAAATTCTTCAATCAACTCACTATACTCAACGGACAATCTATTATTTTTCCTTATAACTTCAACTCGATCCATATCAACAACGTCCCACAATGTCTAACCCAAACGGAATTTCTACAACAAACTCCTATATAATCACAAAGCAATATTAATAAATCGTATGAATTAATAAATGAACAAAGTCATATAGAAGCCGTAAATTCAAACTTTCGTGTAACTCGTAAGTGGGAGCAAATCACAAACAAATGCCTTGAATGCCTTGGAATGACCTTCAAAATGAGAATGCCTTGGAATGACCTAAAATTTTAACATTTTGAGAAACAATGTGGTTTTTAAGGAAGACCCCGTAGGTCATACGAACTCGTAGGGAAATTAATATACCTATTCGATTTTGAATTCAAATTCGTATATATTTTAAAATACTAGCAATGAACGATTCGAACTCGAATATATGTAAAATGCTTCCTGCGATATCGTATCGTATATCGCCTACAATCCCTGTATTTTGGGCGATTTATGTTACGAGTTCGAAAGACAAATATATATATAGAAACATAACGGCCCGAAAATAAAAATCATCCAGCCACCGAGTCTCATAAACCCCAAAGCGGAAATAACAAGAAAATCTCTGGTAATCTCCAAGAACATCATCAATTCGACCATGGATAGTAATCATGCTGACATTGTCCCTATCACTGCCAACGAAGAGGTTGTTGTTACCCCCAAGTTGAACGAGCCGGATGAAGATTCAATATCGAAAGAGGTAAACTTTTGATTAGAGCTTATGGAGTCAATATTTGATTAGATCTTTTGTAACCCTTGGCTTATGGAATCCATATTGATGTTATGAGATTGATAGTTGATGAGGAAACTTACAATATTTTTTGGGCTTGAATATTACTTTCAAATCATGTATCTTCAACTTATAAGCACATTCATGGTTTATGATTTGTTATGATATAAATTCTGAATCTCCTTGTTATTGGGCATATGTGAATGTGTTTTGACAGAGTGTTGAGCCGATGCAACCAATCACAGATGGAGACGATATTGGTGAAACCTCTTCTACCTTGCTATCACTATCTGTAACAGAAGATGATGCAGACAACAGTGATGAGGATGATGGTGAGGATGATGATGGTGTTCTTGTACAACCACAACCATCACTACCGATTAAGAAGATACGAAAACCTTGCTATGGTTGGATTAGAGATGGCGACACCATTGATGATGAAGAAAACTTTGTTTATCTTGAACCGGCAAACGAGGATGATTTTTTCCCCAAACCTTAGATGTTCATTGTCTTAGTTGACATTGTCCCGCCTCTAGGCTATTTCTACAATTCTACTCTTGTTTTCTTTATCTTACGAGATTGTCACTACTCTTGTTTTATTCTATGTATTGACATTGTCCTTGTTCTTTTCACTTTTCATGAATTATCAATGTATGTAATTGTTATTCATGTTTATGAATTCAAATATGTTTTCTGGAAGATTTTCATGCAAAACATTACGATATTTATCTATCCAACATGCAGTAACTTAAAAAACTATCCATCAAACAAATGAACTACTTATAGGGTATGCTTACTGATTCAAGACCACGCACTCTTTCGAGTTCGACAACATTTCCGGGTAGTCTTTCGATATCGTAAGGTTAGTCTTGTCTGACCAAATGAGCAGTACAATTTTGTTTGATCAAACTTTATTAAAAACCAACTCGTTACGATTTCGCAACCATCGCGAGTAATATGTGCGATATCGAAGGCCGACTTTATAAACGAAGCGACGTCGAAAGTGTCTTTCGTGCACATAACTATTACATGATCAAATGTGATGAATAGATAAAGCATTCAAATTCAATCTTCTTCAGCTTCTGAAGACCATCCTTCACCTGTTGAACTTGAACAGGATTCTGCAGAAATATCCCAGTACAAAAAACATTCCATAGGGTACTCTGGTTCCGAGGGATCCACAGTAACTCCAATATTATGTTGTCTGCTAAGTCTGTTAATTTCTTCATTTGCTTCATGGCTCTCCCTAATTTCTTTCTCCGCCCTAATTAGCCCTTTCTCAACCGCACGGCGCATCAACTCAATTTTTTTTTTCTGAAAATCATAAATTATTGCAACAAGTATAACAACAAATCCATAATTTGATCTTTAAAACTGTATATATGACTAATATTGAATTCAATTTCATAAAAGAATAATTCAGGGGATAACTTACAACACCACGAGTGTATTCTTTGTCAAACTCCTTTTGTGATTCTAAGATTATGTATGAATCATCCCACGGAATTCGGGCTGCCCCCAACCGAGGAAAAAGAAATTCAAATTGAGTCTTCAAGAAGTCCAGCTTGCGGCGTTCCTCAGGTTCAATAACGTCTTCCCATTCTACATATTTTATACAACATTCAAATTACTAATCATGAATTGTGTAACCTAAAAATGTAAAATCATTGAGGATCTTGCACTATGTTGAGTATTAATTCATACCTCTCATCCTATCAGTCCTCAACTTTGCAATCCTTGCTTCCATTGCTATCCTTCTTTGTTCAGCTGGGGATAAATTGCTACTGCCCGCCATAATATGAAAAAAAAAAAACAAAGAAGAGGAGGAAGAAGGAAGAAAACAAAAGGCTTGGATGAAAATGATGCTTGTGATCAACTAAAGTAGACTTCCCAAGATAATTGTGGTCCCCATTTGATTAATTGGACGGAGAAAACAAGAAGTTAGGCATGAGATATTTTTATCAACTAAGGTCATGTTTGGTAGTGTGGTTTATGTTCCATTATACTGATTTTTAATGCATTGATAGAGTAGCCACTTGTGCGTTACATGAGTATGAATGCAGTTTTATTTTATACAGCTACCAGAAAATTTGGGGGAAAACTTTCCCCCCAAAATGACTCATTTTTTTTATATATAGCTACCTTTCTTTCGATATCGAAACATTATAGTAACGCCTATTCGATATCGCATGTTTGTTCGTCTATTGACACAAGGCCCTGGGCGAGTACATGTTCGATATCGACACATAACTTTTGTGTTTCGATATCGTAGATGTTATATTATTATACAATTTGTCCTGGTCAATGTTGTTCGAACTCGACAACATATTTGTTTTATCCAACTTTATTAATAACAAACTAGTTACGATATCGCAAAAGTCAATATTAATATGTGCGATATCGAAGATCGTCAGTAACAAACCTACGATATCGTACGTAGTTTCAGAGCACGGCGGGTATTTCCGACCGCCGTGAAATATGGAACCAACCGCCGTTAATGAGTACCCAGAAAACTAGGCCAATAAAAGCTAACGAATTTGTCTTTCGAACTCGAAAGATGTACACATTTACGGCGGTTCATGGGTCTTTTGCGGAACCGCCGTAATTACCTGCCGTAAATCACATGATTTGCACTAGTGGAATATGAACATAATATATGAAATGGGAATATTTTCAATGAACTTTAAATTTCAAGGCTAACCCTTTTAGTTTACAACACAAAAAATCTCATTCTCAAAAAATATATAAAGACCATTGATGCATATTTCCCAGAATTGTGAACAGCATAACAAGCAATCAAAAACAAAGAAGATGATGCACACACACAAATAGTTATCCCACAGGACCACACGATCAAGTTAATTACTTTCAATGAACAAATAACCAGGAAATTTAAGATAACGGCTTAAAACAGTAGAATTCACTGAGAAAAGCATGAAAAATCAATAAGGAAACTTCATAACTAACAAATTAAGCTGAAAACATATAGTAGATTTTTTACAAAAAGAATATCATATGAACCCCAGAAATTGCACCCCATTCTGCAATCCCTCAAACACCCAAAGGGTTCATAATTCATGATTCTTATCGTCCAGCCTCACAAAAAATTAAAATAAAATCAGAAAAAGAAAGGAGGGCTGCAATGTCCCTGTGTTCAGGACAGCCGTGAAAGCCTCCACATCCGCCCCAGAATGTATCGTCTCGTCCTGCAATTCAGACACATAAATATCCCATTTTTAACACCCAGAAAACCCCACAAAGTTGGCTCCTTTGTTTCGTCTTCCTCGAGGAGTTTAATGATCGAAGGGTCCATTGGCTATGAATTGAAGGGCTATTAATTGAAGGAGTTAAAATCATTCAATTGGGAAGACCAACTTTGTGGCTCGGACTCGCCATCTCAATGTCCGAACCGGCGGTTATGGAAGCCGGAGCATTGTTCGTCGTCACCTTCTGCGCTTGCACATCCGCCCGGAGGTTCTCGTCGGAGTACTGATCAAGCGGCGGTGGAGTGGTACTCGAAGACGTGAACTTCTGCGCAACCAGCTTGCTGTTGCTGGCGGCGCTGATAAGCCCCGCCGCCAGCTCGGCCACCTGCGAGCAGCTGGACGAGTTATTAACCGCCTCCCAAACCTCGAGAACGCTGAAGATATCGAAAATGGGGACACGTGGAGGCAGGCATGCATGAGGAGAAGAGGTAATGACGCTAATGTAAACGGGGATTCAGTATAGTTAGATTAGATTTTTTTTTGATTGGAGTTAAGTTAGATTAGATACGAAGTAAAATCTCATCTAATCAATTATTTATCCTAAAGGAAACTTAAAGCGCACTCCCAACTTTATTTGACTTTATTCTCGTTCTTCTGCTTGCTTCCGATGGGATTCTACTTCCTCCGTTAATTTCCAGTCCTAACTTCGTCCGCTGAAAAGAATTCCAAATTGATTCAATTTTGTTCCCAGTCCATCCCAAATTGATTCAGTTTTATTCCCAGTCCTCGCTTCGTCGGCTGAAGAAAAAGGAGCCCGCGAGAAGGAGAAACTGATTCTGGTGTTTACTGTGCATTTAGTTACAGTAAGTTCAGTGGCGGTGAGAAGCAAACGCAACTCAGTTCACCGGTGGCTTGTCAATTCTCTCTCCCAAACTTCCATCCGTGGAATTAAGGTAAGCACAGAATTTTTTTGTTCCAGAATCGTTTCTCTGAACATTCAAGTATAATATTTGGTTACTCTTATTGGTACTCATGTTTTTTTGATAGATACTGTTAAAAAATCGCTTGAATTTGAGCTGCAACTTTGATTGGGATAAGTGATTGGGAGTTAGATTTAGTTTCTTTGTAGTGTGAGATCCTGGAGTGTGATTCGACTAATGTGGGGGAAACTACTTACATTGGTTTGAGCTTGCATTCTTTCTTGCCGTTTTATCTTCCTGTAGTTCTTCTGGTTTAATTGATTGGGGTTGGCAAATATTTTAATCAATGTCAAGGGATTATAAAGGGAAGCCACAAGCAATGCACTATGCATGTATGATCTTAGTACATTGGTAATTATAATCAACTGCCCTTATATTGTTGAATTTCAAGTTATGACTTATGCTTACTTGTACATCAATTTGGTGGTCAATTAGAGCCGATAAAATATATTTTTGATCGAATTATGCAACCAAAATGATAGATATGCATCACAGATGATAGAAATGCACAAGATGATAGATGAATAATGTACTATGTAGTGTTCTTCATAGTTGATTAAGATAATTGATGATTTTTTGCAGGTAAACTGGCTAAGCCAAGGAAGTTGCATAATTCACAGTGGGAATGATGTGCCTTACAGAAAATCCTGAAGGACAAGTAAGTATAGTGTCTTGATATCTCACTATTGGCTCTAGATTTGGTGTTGAGGTTTATTTTGCTATTTGGGAGAGGATTTCAGAATGAGAATGAGAATGCATTTTGACACGGATATAAATTTGTTTGATTCGGAGTTTCTGGAGGAACTGAAAATTTTGAGGTCGAGCATTGTTATAGTTTGCTATGGTTTTAAAATTTCTGTGAAGTTTTTGTTTGTTAGTCTGAAGGTACTCTTCTGATTGTAGAAAATTTCTCTTGTTGTGATTCCACCAGCCAGTCAGCCACGATGTTTATCTTGTGGTTTGGGTCTTAAATTGCTCAGATATTGTGGTCTAGGGCTGCTAAGTTATACTCCAAATATTATCTCATATTTATGAGTTCTTAGCAATTTTCAGGATATTGGATCACTCAATAGTCTAAGATCACTCAATAGTTTGTCCATGATTTGATAGTTTTGAGAGGCGGGGTCTGTTTTACTTGCTAGCTGGGTTATGTGTTGTCTTAATGATTCTTTAATGCAAAACCTTATTTGTTTCTTCTACATATTCGGTAGAGACGAATTTCATAGAAATATCAAACGTCGAATTTAGTATATTTGGTTTATCATGTTGAATTTAGTTTCATTATTTTATATGCATCAGGAGCGAGAAAGGGATCACTTTTCACAGTTCATAACAGAAGGTTTCACTTCGTATTGCAAGAGGAAAAGGAGGGATAAGGTATAGACATGTCAATTTTGTTACATGTTTATCTTTTGTTCTATTGCTGCTATGAGTTTATATACATACTTAAAATGTCTCAGTACCCCTATCTGTCTGATTTTTGAGATTTAGTCGAAGGAGTGACCATGAAAAATAATTACTGTAAGCAGCTGAACATTGTGAATAAGGGATAAGGAGCACACGTGTCATAATACATAATTGCTTGATAACACATAATTGCTTGATAATACATATTCCAGCATAGATGGTTCTTTTCAATTTCCATGGTTGAACATAGAAGTCTTTTATGTCATTGAAATAATGGCAAACTCGTATTTTCTGGCTTACCTTTATAAGACTTCATTTCCAAGTAAATCAGAATAAGAAACAATCTACAGATTTGAGGTTCTAAAAGCATTTATTTCACTACTGAAACCGGAGTGAATAAGCCTAACCCCATGACCACATGCATATTATACTCAATCCTTAGTTTTGATTATATAAGAGTGTGAAGAGCAGGAAAAGCTAGGGTATACTGTACAGTTTGTGAGATGTTATTAATCTTGTCGTAAAAAAGCTTTAAATGAAGATAAGTCGAGTTTATCTTTTTTTCGTATTCCATGTAGTAGTAGGCAAACACCTATTTGGGGCAACGGGGACCAAAAAAATAACTTGCTTTGGTGTTAAGGGAAAAGAATAGTGAGACTGTGAAAAGTTCCAGTCATCTGTCCGATTTTTGCTCTGGGATTCTTACACTTACGGTATATAATTCTATCTTATTAACCAGTATTCATACTTAGTTATTGATATAAACCTGATTTGTAAATATCAGCTTTTTTTACTTCTTTTACTTCTCTGCCTATTTTAAAGCTTGAATTTCTAGAAGGAAAAAAAATGAATATTCAGTCAAGTAGATACCAATAGACAATAAGTACGACAACTGCATTACGAAGTAAACTTGAAATGCTGCAATATAATTTTGCTGATATCATTGTTGGTTTGTGTTGGAATGTACTCTATATATACGTAGTTTTTAGTGCCACATTCTTAAGTTTCTTATTTTATTGTTGATTCTGTAGATTTGGGTTCTCCCTAAGTCTATGAACTTTTATCATTTCATTCTCTGCACTTTTTTGAATTAAAATATACTCGTAGTTACTACTTAATTTTGGGAAACATGTCTTGCTTTTATACAAAAGAATTTGGAACAATTTTGATTTCATTTTGTATTCATGTTTTTCAGTGAGAAACATGCATGTTCCTTGTGTAAATATTTAGACAGTTTAATTTCGGTGGAGTATTGTGAAAGTGCAATCTTGAATGTTAAACATAATTGAGCTTTTCTGATACGTTGCTCTTAACATAATCTTGTAAAATGTAATCACTACTCAGTTTTAAGTTTCCATGTTTCCGAGATCCTTGATCTCCGCGTTGAGCCACCAGACGAATTATGCACTTCAGAAGTATGTTGTAATTCTCTTGCATCCTGGACACGCCTTGAAAACTCTGCAGCAGCTCTAGCAGGCATAGTTGCAAGTTCTGCAGATTCGGCAGCAGATTTTCAGGTCAGTCCGAGGAAATTCGGGAAGAAATGCTACCTGAGTGTGTGAGATTGTGTTCTGGAAAATGGGGATCCTTGTAGTGGCGAATCAGAGTGCAGTGGCACTCCTGAGCAAATCTGCTCACAATGTTCTTGATGGTGAATAGTACACTAACTGTGATGTTGTTATTTATTTTGTACCCATACAATTAATCGAACCAAGGTGGCAGCGATTCTAAAAATCAACTAATCAAACAAAATGCATAAATTTATATACTAATTAATCCAAAAATGCAGCGTAAACATTAGCTATACGGATCAAAGAAGATGCAGTATACTCCGTATGAGCTCCATTAAAGGCTGAATTTGAAGAGTTGTACTATAATTTTCAAGGCTGAGTTTGAAGAGTTATAGTAACATTGCTCTAAGATTAGACTTTACTGGAGTATCATAAGTTTGGCAATAGTGCATATTTAGTTGTTTAATTTAGGAGAGAATATATGAGGTCCATAATGGGTTAATTTTTTGTCAATTTCTGATTGTCTACTGGGAAGGAGTACATTTATCTCTTAATTAATTTCTTCTTGTTTCTTAATATGGATGTTGTGCTCTGCTTGCAGTGGATCACCTGGTTAATAATGCTGGAAAACCATGTGTTGCTTGAAGACATCCATCATGGTAAATATTGTTAATTTCTGAATGATCATTTTAACATATATGATCAGTTTAACATTTATTATAAATTTTTATATCTATATATGTTTACATATGATGATAGGCAGTATTCTCATCATGAGAAAATTAAATAAAAAGAGTTATTTCATCTGAATATCTTCTATGCAGATTGTATTCCCTTCTTGACTTTCTGCTATTCTTTTCCTTAAATTACTCTCAGGTTCTAGGTGACATGGATGAGAGTATTGCTGATTGCTGGTGCGATACTGATTGATACCAGGTTTAATCTGGAAGAAGTATGGAGGATATTTGAGCCACCGTTGTCGCCAATTGTGACTCCTGATAGGCTCGAACTTGCTCAACTGCGTGAACTGAATGAATTGTGTGACTCACTTGGTTTCCATGTTAAAACAAATTACAGTAAGAGTGGGGATGATGTAAAGGCAGAACTTAATTTGCAGCAAGAATCTGTCCCATTGATTGAAAATGGTTTTGGTAAGAATCGAAAGACTGCTCAAGCAGCCCTTCACCTTTTGAAGAAATTAGAGGTATATGTTGCTTCATCAAACCTTTACCTACTTAGTGTCATCTGTCTTGTCTACCTCCTTCACTGAACAATACGATCATGGCTACTAACCCTCTCAATTATTTTTAATTAATTTATAAAATCTTAACTGCTATGTCCTGATGGTAGGAAAGAAGAATTTCAAACTCTAAAAAGTCAAAAAAAGGAACAGTGGCCCAGGCTGTAAGCGCATTGTAAATGTTGATACTACTCACATGGAACATCAAGAAAGGAAGAAGAAGGGGATTAAGCTAGAATTTTGGCCAGATGGAGGCCCGATGTTGAGCACTGTTTATCCAAAGGGTCTACCAGGTACCGTGAACATCATGAACTTTGGTATTACATATGCAAGTTACATTACATGTATAGCTTGTCACATCATGTTGCCTTTTCTGGCAGTGATTACGCCAATTGAGATGAAAAAAGAGGACCAAGATGTGCCGTCTTTGCCCTTTGCAAGAAAATGCAATGGCCGTTGCCCACTTTCGAGTGCTCGGAGCAGAAATTAAGGTTTGTAGTGCTGTGTTGGAACTACTATTTTCATTAAGCTTGGACTTCATGCTTCGACTTAAAAATGCTGTGGAAAAGGCTGTTCCCGAACCTTTAAACAATCCACTGGAATTTCAATCTGAACCTATGGAGGTAAAAAAAAAATCACCATTTTTTCTGCTCCTTTGGTACAAAAATTTACTTGCTCTTAGGTGGAATACACTTTGAAAATGAAAAAAATTTACTTTACATTTTTTTTTTAACAAAATCTTATATTGAATCCTGATTTGTCTATTTTGTTTGCTGTAAAATGTGTTTCCATGTTTGCTCTGACCTTGTTTGCCTTGCTAATTCCTACCGTCAGTTTGTATTTGTTCTGTTTTTGAGGGGGCTAAAATGGCACCACCAGCATTTTCCCTAATGATTTGTGGTGCATCACACATTAAAACTGTTTGTTCTGGTTTTACTTAATTTGTGTAATGTATCATTGTAGGTTAAGGCCAATCCAAGAGAACTGAATCCATATTTAAAGGCTAATGGGAGTGAATATCCTAAAGGGTCAGGTGGTAAAACTGATGGAAAACAACTTGTCTCTTTCTGTCATCGGTGATGGAGGAGCAAGCTGGAGGCTCGAGGCTTTGAAATGATCCCAAGAGCAAGCAGCTCATGAAGGAAGGAATTTAGACGAGGTATTTGTTATGCAGGATACATACAACACTATATTTTGGAATGTTCAGCCAACTAATTTTTTTTATTTTTTTTGGTAATAGGTGGTTCAAGAACGTTAGGGCTTTGCAGGTGAGCTGGTAGTTCCTGCAGCAACCCATAAGGCTGCACCTACTCATGCTCATATTCATGCAATTAAAAATATAGGCAGAGAGGGACAAACAAAGATTGAAAGAACAAATATAGGCAGACTGAGAAGGTATTACTCTCACTATTGTTTTATTAACTACATTTTGAATATACAGAGCCTGTCTTTCAGATTCATTCTTAAATTTCTTTGTGTGTGCTTGGTTATTTATATATGCTTATATCTCACTTTTATTACCGAAACTAAACAAAACTGCATTTCAAAATCCATTTCAGTAATTAATTTTTACCTCAAATAAAAACAAATAAATTATCATTTTCCTTTCAAAGATGCTTAGAATGTAATTCTTGTAAGGTGCTGCAGATAGGAGCCTCTCCAGTCTCCGCTGCCATACCATAAACATGTTTTCAGATGATGGGAGATTCATGGAAACACTTTTTGATAAGAAGACTGAGCACTTGGGTGTTTCTGTTGATTCTTCAAACATAGAGAAGAATATGAAAACATAGAGAAAAATATATCAGAGAGCTAATGTTATTTGTTACTAAGAGAGGTATAAAAAAATAGCTAATTTTGATTTCACCAGGCAAGAAGCACAAAGTACCATTTCTATGATTCTCTACTAGGCAGATTTATATCTTTGAGTTTGATCAGTCTTAAGCTCCTTTACCATGTATTCACCAAATGTCCTTTTAGTTAGATTCTGAATGAAGAGTCTACTAAACAAACTGAGCCTCAGTATATGTATAAGAAACTCCATGTCTTCTGTGCCATATTTTGTTGGTATTGTATAATTGTAAGAGGTATTTTAGGTTGTTCTTATGGGTGATCACTGATATGCATGCTGGTTTAGCCTAAATGTGAAACTGTAAGATTGCAGGTCATGATTCTCCAATTGTTCTTCCTATACTGATTTCAGTAAGTGTTTTAATTTCTGTTGGTTAGCTGTAGAGAAATAGTTCTTAATTTAGGTTGGGAGTAAGGATCTTCTATGTTGGTCTATTTTTGTATAAGCACTATTATTTCACCGATGGTAGAAGCATCTAATACTTTTATTTTATTAAGAGTTGCAGACTTGCATAAAGAAGAATGAGTTGTTTGATTAGTCAAGAAGCTTTCTCGATCACAGAAAACCCAATATAATTCTTTTAAGTAGATTTTTTTTTCTGTAGCTTCTAAATTTGTTTGTGATTTTTTCGAGTTTGGTAATGGGTTATTTTATACGAAAAACTATTCATTGTGAAACCTATTAGCTCAAATGGTAGAGCATTGTGCCATTGCACAAAAATGTGGGTTCAAGTCCCTCATAGGTTGCATCCTATATAGAAGCTCATTCAAATTATTTGTTAATACTGCTGCTATACATCACAATTTAAAAATGTAATTAATCTCCTATGATAAATAATTTTCGTGGCATAGTTGCAACTGTAAGATTGTAAAAGAATAATCCGGCCTTTTGTACAACATCTTCTTTTGGCCTTTTGACATGTTCCTGGTTTTGTCTGAAAATGGCATTCAAAAATAACTCCCAATATGAATTTACATGTGGGATATGGTTTAGGTGCCACATTATACATAGTACGGTGAGAATTCAATAGAATTTAGTTTTTATACATTCAAATGATTAACAAGCTTTGTTTATACAGATTTGGGTCCTCAACCTTGAGCTCAATTAGTCAAATTTGTTAACATAAATTTGATTCGGTGTCCATATTAAATGTTGCCTATGTGACAAGGAAGATGGAAAAACATCTCATTTATTTTTTTATTGTTGCTATCGCCTTGAAACCTATGTTGCAAAAAATTCAGGATAACTTTGGTTTCAATGCACTACACCCGATCATAACGAAAATATGACAGTAATTATTTTTATTTTGTTAGATAGCACAAGACATCAAACGAATTCGTAGGTCACTAAGGTTGGTTATCTTCAAGCAGGCAATGGTGGAAATATTGTTTATATATTTGGACACTAATTACTGGTCAAAGAATGTCATTACGATGCAGTATAGTATCATTCAAAATAAAAGTTATATTTTAATTTGTTTTGCACAGATTTCATACTGCTCACAAAACACAAACATATGGATTAAAGACCGTGTTACTTATTCTTTGCAAAGCAATTAGATTTTTGGCTTCCCTCCATCTTATGGAGGCCATCAAAACACCCAAAAGACCCAAAAAATCACGTAGAAAAATGCAAACATACTTTAAAGTATAAAAAATTTATGTCTTATAAGTGTAAGTTTTTTCCCCCCTTAAGCATACTCAATTATTTAAAAAAATATGAAATTAAAAATAAAATGAAGTGGAAATGTTTATTTCAACGTATAAAAATATAGAAATTTACTAATTACTAATTCTCAATTGAGACCTGTCTCCATTGAGACCAAAGATTATATGAGACTGCTATTGATTGAATTAAGCTCACCCGCCGATTTCCTTGATTGAATTTATCGTTGGTGAAATTGACCAAGGAAATGATCAAGGAAATTTGACAGAAAGATCAAGCAAATTGAACGAAAGATCAAATTAACTGAAAAATCAAGGCAAAACAAAAATACTCAAGCACATTGATTGAAAGATCAAACAAACTGACTAAAAGATCAAGCAGAAACAGTAAATGCTCATTCCCCTGCTCTTGGTCTCCACAAGGACAGGTCTCACCCAAGACTTTCTCTTTACTAATATACACCACGCATCGCATGGCGAGGCCTTGCTAGTACTAACTAATAAATATTAATAGGCAAAGTTATCTTGGTTTCAAAGTCAAACCAAGACACTTTGGTTGAGACATTAGCTAGAGAGTAGGGTTTTAAATATAATAATAATTGGTATTTTGGGTGAGCTATTTTCTGATTTTTTAGTTCACATCGACTAATGATTTTTAGTTCACATCGACTAATGGACTTCTATTGTCATATCTCTTTCAATGATGTTTGTATAAATTTTTTTAACAATGTTTTTTTTCTTATAAGGGTACTTGAGCTCATATATCCATCTCAAAATCAATTGGTGTTGAATGGTGTGAGCTAAAAGCTTACAAATAGTTCGTCTCTTCATCTCTGGTATTAGTCTGATTATTAGAGATAATAGAGGCTGTTTCATCTCTGCCAACAGTGCTTTTATTGATGCTGATTCTCCCTTACAGGCAGAGATGAAAGCTATACAATTTGCTTTAAACTATTCAGCCTCCTTTATTGTTCCAATTATCATAGAATCAGACTGTCTTTATGCTATATCTTTTGTGCTCAACCCCATTACTGCTCAATGGAAATTGTTTCACTTGGCTGATTCAATTCACCAGCTTATTTCCTCATACACATTACATCATGTTCACAGAGAAGCTAATATGCCAGCTGATGCCATAGCTAAGCTTTGTCTAGAATCTCAACATGATAGAGCTTTTACTTTTAACTCTCTCCCAGATAGGATACAAGGAATGATAAGACTAGATCAAATGGGTACACCGTCCCTGAGGATTTCAAGAATGGATGCTACTGATTGAAATTTTCTCTTTTTGCAGGTTCACTGGACAAATACGTGGAGCACAACAGATTATACAATCCAAAGCTTTTTCAAGGAGGCTTCTGAATCTACATTTTTGGCACATAATATAGATAGGCTAACCATAGTACTTTTGCACTAGATGTATTCTTCTCTCTTGACTAAGTTGAGCTTCGGTTATCGATGTCTAACCAGTTCGGAGAACTTAGAATCTCTAGTTTTTTGTCATTTAGATGTTAGCCTATTCATTATTTTTTGATGGCTTTTCTAAAGCCATGCTCATTAACTGTACAAACTAAGCCTATGGCTTCTAAGTTAATTTTGCTGATGTTTTTATGGTTTAGGGAAGGCAAATATAATTCCCTCCATCCTAGTGATGGTTTCATTAAAAAAAAAAAAAAATAGTTCGTCTCTTTCAAATTCTATTCATGTGGGATTCGTATATTTCTAACTGTTTATTCATTGAACGAGATTTGTTTTTGAGAAAAACGAAATAGGAAAATGAAGAGCATAGGTCAATTAAAATTAAAAAATAACCACTTTAATGATTTATGTCATAATTATTCCTATATATATATTCAAATAAAAACTAAATATTACTCCTTTTAAAAAGTGATCAAGACAACCACGGTTACCTTGCGGTATTTATTATATAGTAATCTCAACTCTATAATATATTATTAAAAAATATTGTACCTTCTAACATGAAATGAAAAATATAGATTTTAAATAATATATAATTTCAAAATTATAAGTGGAGTCGGTCGAAATGATTCATGCCCTTGGCAATAATGCTCCTAAGAAAGGCACTTTTGTTTGCGCTTGAAGAAAAATTTACCTTTTTTTCTTAAAAAAAAAAAGTTCAGTTGCTATATACAACAAAAAATTTATATGATTAAATATTTGAATGTTGTGCTCTATTTTATAAAATTTTATTATATTGTGCCTAGTTTTACATACTTTTGTTACAGTTTGATAAAAACAACTTATTTAATGCTTATGAGTTTAATAAATACTAGTGATAGTGGTTCGCACGTTGTGCGATCTAGTTAAGTCTTTTTAAAATATTTAAATTATATATATTTATAGGAAAAGTCTTGGGAGTGACCGTCACTATATAGTGACCAGGGTCTTTACTGCAAATATAGAAGTAAATTATAAATACTGCAATAAAGAAAATTAAGAAGGGACCAATTTGCAATTTTTAAAAATTAAAACAAATCACACGCTACAGTGTTTCCGCGTGTGCACAGTGTTTTGCTACAGTGTTTGCTACGGTGTACTTCAAATGTTTCAAGTTAAAATGTTCATGTTTCAAGTTAAAATGTTCATGTTTTATGTTTTAAGTTAAAATATTTATGTTTTATATTTTCAAGTTAAAATGTTCATGTTCATGTTTTAAGTCAAAATGTTCATGTTTCAAAAAATATTCATGTTTTATGTTTCAAGTTAAAATGTTTATGTTTCAAATTAAAGTGTTCATGTTTCACGTTAAAACGTCCATGTTTTATGTTTTATTTTTCAAGTTAAAATGTTCATGTTCATGTTTTAAATCAAAATGTTCATGTTTCAAAAAATGTTCATGTTTTAAGTTAAACTGTTCATGTTTTATGTTTCAAGAAATGTTCATGTTTCACGTTAAAATGTTCATGTTTTATGTTTCAAGTTAAAATGTTCATGTTTTAAGTTAAAGTGTTCATGTTTTATGTTGTACTGTAGCAACTCGATACTGTAGCTCGTGGCTTGACACTGTAGCGCGTGATTTTTAAAAATTTTCTGAAATTGCAAATTGGTCCCTCCGTGTTTTTTTAACTTATATCCTATTTGCAATTTAATCTGGTCACTAAATAGTGACGGTCACCCAAGAGACCAACTCATATTTATATGACAATGCTGAGAATATAAACTTTTACTAATTTGATTTAACAATATTTTTATTTTGTCTAATTATATTGCATGCGAAAATTCATTTAATCTATTCAAAAATCTAAATGCACTTCACTTGCCTTTTTCCTAATATATGTAATCTATTCATATACCTTAATAGCTGCAACAAAGCTGCAAAACGCAAAAATAAATACCGAATAATTAAATATATAATTAAAGCACGAAGAATATACATAAGTAGCCAAAAACAATCATATGAAACCAAAAACAAAGAATTCCAGGGTTAAATATAAGTTGCGTACAATATTCTTATGAAATCATTTTGGCAATATTGTGTTAAACAAATATTGTTTCACATGAATTTTTGGTAATGAAAAATAAACTTTACAAATAACAAAATATTGATACCATATATCAAATATTTTATGTAATCGTACCAATTTAGTTGAATGTATAATTCCTTAAATGCATTTTCATGTCAAATTTCTAAAATTAAATATATTAATATGGTGACTAAAATCAATCTTACCAAATTAGTTGGGTGTACAATTTCTAAAATACCCTTTTATAAGTATATTTGTATTGCATTTATTTAGAAATTTTAATTGTATTCAACAAATAATTAAGCGTAGATTTACAAATTTACCCATTTTACACACGAAAAACTGAAGCGAATTGGATTTAGATATGTACTATAAATATGACAAGTATATACATCTCATGCAAAACAAAGTAAATAAAAATAATTGAACTGTGCATAAGAGTTATAACCTAGACTTGGCTCGAACCAGCTCTTTCAAGTCATAGTAACTCCCCACAGCCTTTTCGTACCCTATAAATACACGAGACGCTCGGTAAGTATATGTTGTGGTTTTGACTTTGAGAGGTATATTACTTTTAGCTATTCCATCACCATTTTTTATTTATCCAACTCGATCCTTGCATAAATAGAAATAATGATCTTGTTGCACCCTACCACAATGAAGAGGAATGAGCCATGGTGTTTTGCACCCCTACATGTGTTTATTGAGTTCTGAACTCTGAAGAGAATGGAAATAATGAGTAATTACAAGGAGAGGCTCACAAATTCCATATTGAGCATATAAGGTCAAAACTAATGTAATTTATGCGTTGTAAACTCATTTGGAGTTAAATTGAAGTAAAACTGTAAAAACATAACTAAAATTCTCGATCCTTTTTGAACGAGGAGAGTTATATACAGTATGTACAGTTTTTCACTAGCCTAATTGCTCTATTTATTCAGTATATTTACAGGCACCAAGGGCAGTTTGCCGTCACAGATACGTATGTATGTACAAAAGCTCCAAAGGGTGGAACAGCAGCGCACCTTCAGGTATCAAGATCAAAGTACTTGGGATCAGAAGGATAATGATATTCCACTTGTAACTGCAATGTCAAACAGGAAGAAGCCTCTCAGTACTTCTTTTAAGTGCCAGAAAGCATATTGAAATCAGCAGAAAACAAAGTCAACTCAACAGCAGTTCATCTTTTTTTATTTCCTCTACAAACTTCAACTCACCTGGTTGAGCATCTGAGAAGAGCACCTTAAACAATGCAATTTATAAACAACTTATATGATAGTACAAGAGAATGCATGTCCAGATCAAGCTGCCTTCTATTTGGAGGATTTAAAATTGGTTCAGCTATCTAGTTCTTACCAAAAGTCATTAATATATATATATAAGCATGCAGAAATGGCTAAAAACTCTAGCACATACCTTTCCCTCGTCAGCATCTGACTGACGCTGAGGAAACACCACTCTCAAGTCACAATACAGATAAAAACGTCTTTCCACTTCAGCATCTGTTCTTTTTCTTGCTGCCACGGCAGAAGCATCAGACTTGCATCTTTGAAAGCTTTTTAAGTGCTTCTTTGTAGCCGGGCACATGAATCTCGCGTGCAGAGCATATCGTAAAACGCCCGAGCATCCAGTGCTCTCATTGACCTTTGGAGTCCCATTACTGCAACTGTTATCAGCTACACCAGATGTAATAGTGGCTACATTTGTAAAATCACAATTTCCCTGCTGTTCTTTAGTTTCAAATTTTTGAACAGGATTGACTCTACTAGAATCACAGAGCACACTTTCCTGCTGCACAGAATTTTTCGTTGGAGGTGACTTGACCTCCTTTTTTAAGTCCACGCATCTACCTCTGTCTAGAGCTAATGTGGCTTTCTGACGGAGAAAAGTCTGCAAGCAATTCACAAAACTAGATATGTAATGTATTCACACGGCAACAGAAAAAGGCAGGGCAAAAATAAGCTCTTTCCTTCTTTCTAAGAACTAGCCCAACAGCATTTAATTGTTCTAGGATTATACATGACCACGACCTACTCAAATAAAACTAGAGTACACATGATAAACAATCAGGGAGTCCGAATCCTATATTGACAATGGGAAAAATGAGTTTAGTGGAAAAAACCAACAAGCAAATAAAAACAATTTTACTTATGATCATTGCATTATGGGATATCCTCCATTTAGCATAGCTTAATTCTAGAAGTCACTTGTACTTATCACTAATACATCCAAAATTGATGAACAAAAGAAGTTTAAAAAATTATGTAACAGCCTGCCAACTAGAGAGGAGAGGTAGTTAGTAACTACAAGTAAAAGCTTAATTGACCCACTTCCCAAGCCTATCCAATCACAACATTCATCTATGAATTTTAGTCGTGGCAAAACAAGTCTCCAAAATAGAATGTTACTTAAAAACACCAATACATGCTTTCAAGTTCAAAAATACCTTAGTGCCAGCAGGCATGTCACTTAAATCATAATTACATACAAATGTATGGATAGGTGTTCTCTCTGGGTTACTCAGAACCTGAAATGTAAAAATCAGTTATCAGTAACGCATCCAAAATCTACGAAGGGTGCTAATACAATGTTACAGATGCCAAAGTTTATACTTTATATAAAGAAGATAACAACCTGGAGTGAAGTAGTAATCACAAATAAATAGTTCATTCATGGATTTGCATTGTTAACAAATCCTTTTTCACTTCAACATAGATAAATAAGCACCAACAAAAAAAAAAGAATCATGGCAACACACGTACTAATTTTACAAAAAATAAAGTCCAGGCTCGCTGATTGGAGTTTCTTTAGGTATGAAGAACTAGATAGACTTAATCAAAATCCTCATCATTCTTCACATATGAGGAGCTACAGTTCATTGGCAACACATGCATGAGAATGATGAAAAAGTATTGGATAATAAAAATAAAACAAAAGTAAGACAGTTTTCTAGGTACCATGAGCTGGGATCTCCACAACACATACAATTAAGTCATCCAATTTTCATTAAATTCCATTTAATATCCATGACAAATTTGTTGAATCACTTCTAGAGTAGTTTAATGATTTAGAGGAAGCCATTCATTTGAAGAAATTTTACTTAGCATCACAACATATGCTAATTCAGGTCATTTTAGCAAAAGAAACTGCAAGGACGTGAATATCTATTCTCTAACAATAATATACCCATCAACCAACCACACTCCTCTCAACATGTACTTCTGGACCAAGATTGTATAACTGATATCATTTTCTTAACGTTCTTATGTTTAAGGATATACACAATATAACCAAACAAGGTAGTTCAACTGTGACTGTGCATCTGGCATCAGCACTTATAGTTCTTTATTAACTGACTCTTCTAGGTGGAAGAGGTCAGCGATAGCCTGACATATATTTAACAGAAAGGCAGACAGAAAGGTTACCAGTTGAATACGCCCTTTCATTGGAACACGCAAACGGTCTTTTTCTGTTGGCGAGCCATTGCTGCTGAGGCTCCTCTTCATTTTAGGGCCTTTTAATTTATCACTCATTGATTGTCTTCCAAGATCTATTGATGCGTAGTAAAGCAAATAGTTTTCACCATCCACACTTGTCACGGAAAACGGAAGTTTCTGAGGGTGTGGTGAGAAGCTTCCTCCAGTAATGTTAAGAACTGCAAGGAAACCATCAATTTTCTGCACAAAAAGAATAATTCATACATTACAATATAGAAGAAGAACAGACATAGAGAGAATATCAATAACTGTCATCGGCTATTATGGGTCATAGACAAAATACAAGAGTAACACAAAGCAGATACAAACAAATACAAAAGCTGACCTGATTAACAATCCCTGATGCTAACCGACCAGATAAAAGTGACTCCTCAAATGACCCAACTAAAGATCTTCTAACAGAGAGTCCACTAAGAGATCTACCTAATTTAGCAGACAGGACCGCACAGTTTGAGTCAGCCACCAAGTTTCCCCTTACACAAGATATACTTTCAGAACTGCACTGGTCAAAGTTCATCTGAAAAACATCATCCTCATATGAATCACATGAAACATCGGATTCTTTTTTAATCCGAGGAGATATGTCAGAGATGGTTCCTTCTAGTGACTGCCTTATATCATTTAATGTCATGGGATTCTCATCAAACTCCAAAGCATCCCCACATTCTCCTGAAGCTCTTATCCCTGTGCAAGATTTTCGTCCAAGAGGTGACAGAGATAATGATGGTGCCATTTTTGTTTGTCGCACTATGTCTATAACCCCACTCTTGGATTGTGTATAAGTTGTTTTCCCAATTTCTGAATGGGATGACCTAAAGCACATATCAGAATGACATGCCTCATTCTTAACTAAGGGACCGTCTGTGATCATATTACAGATTTTCCCACCATTACCATTATGTTTGAAATTTAATTCTAAAATTTTACCTTTGGAGGAAAATAAATTACGTACATTCTTCAACTTGCTCATAGCAGATCTCTTGTCTTGCATGTTAACCCTGGAACATACACTGTTTGACATAAAATTCCCCAGGTGGTTGTCCCTGTAAGTTTCTTCACCAGTATTATCAAGCTTTTCAGATAATTGCAAGCCACTCAAGGGAGAAAATAACTGATTCCCAACCCAAACACCAGCAGCCTCAGTCATTCTTCCAGTTAGTCCTGTGACTGTAGTTGAAAGAGCAACTGCTTGTTTATCCAAAACATCAATAGGAGGGGTACTAGTTCCTTTAGACACAAATCCCAAAACTCTTGAAACAGGAGCTTGTACGGCTTTTCCACCCTTATGAGTCCGAACACTATTGTCCCCTGAACCTAATCTTAATTTGTCTAAGCCATCTTTATATAAACTGGTAATGTCAGCACTGCTGAAGGCCTCCCTTGATGAAGTGCATGAGAAATCCCGAACCATATGATTGTTTATTTGACCAATGTGCAATTCACTCATATCACAGCAGCTCACACTCGTTAATCGAGGTGGAGCTTGCGTGAATGTGCTGAAGGGTGCATCCACCTCCTCAGCAGCCTCGGTTGAAGAAACCTGAGGCAATCCCATATCTGAAACAAACCTAGCCTTCTGCAGAAATTTCAAAGGCCTTTATTTATTTCGTATCCAATAATCCTAAGTGTAAAGTCAAACTACTATCACAGCAACAATAATCCTAGTTCACAACATCCCTAACCATCAGCATTAACTAACATCAGTTCTGCCAAATCACCGTGCAAGTAGCTACCAAGCAAGGCAATTTGAACCACCAGGGAACCAGTATAGTGGAATCGAAATGGAAGCAATGACGTGTCCACGACATACAAGGCAATCCTGCAACAAATAAAAGAGACAAAAAAGGCCACATCAGTACCAAACTAGTAGTAATAGACAGTCTTGGCAAACAAATTTTCAATTTATTGCTACTCAACAGAATGCCGATCACCAGGCTCCTCACAACCCAAATGCAGATTTAATGAGCTCTTGAATCGGCTTAACTTGCTACACATCATTTGACTACCATACAAAGCTCAAAATCAATTACTCAACTTGAGGAGGATATTCAAACAGCACCAAAATATTGAATACTAGAGCAGCCAAGCCAATCCACGGGGGGGAAATAGAAAAGACCAGGAAAGAAAGACAGAATTGAAGGTTAAAGATTCATCAGCTGGAAAGAATTAACAGAAAGCTCCGTGCACAGTGATCAAAGAGGAGGAAGAACCAAGAAAGGAACTCACCGGTGAAGCTGCAACGAATTCTGGGCTCACATCAAAAATGGAAAGGCGATAAAGAATGATCAATCTCAATTGCGTGGCTACTCTTATCTTCTAGTTATTATATTCAGAGGTTGGTTACACGAGACGAAAGTATTTCTATCTCTGTGTCTCTTTCCTTTCCTTCCTAATCTCTCTTTCCTCTGGATATATGGTAAATTGGGAAAAATATGCCGGCCTATGCCTATCAAACCCCTTTGCACGTAATTTGTTCTACAGAAAATTTAAAACATTTCTTCAATGCTTACCAAAGTTTGGGTGACATTCACATTCACTCATGGTTTTTATTTATTTTTGAAAAATTAGTACGGAAAGAAATTCACATTATAGTTGAATAAATTGTCCAATCTATTATAGTTTTAGATGCAAAATTAATGCAAAAATAATTTTTTACTCCCCCTTACTTAAATAAATTAGTTAAAACAATATTCAGTTATATTGGAATTAAAATTTCTCACATAAGCAAGGTTTTTTTTCTATAGATGATTTTCAAAGGGAGGTTATCCACCATAGATAGATCCATGTAATGGGGTTTAGAAGGAGCACCAGGATAGATGTATTTTTTGTGGAGAAACAGCCCAGCATTTGCTTTTGAAATGTGACTACTCGTTGAAATTGTAGGTTTTACTAAAGATCAGTTTCGGTGGTTTTTTCCGAAATTTGTTGAGGTACATGCATGTGGTGCCTAGGCAAAGGGGAAGAATGAGGTACTTTAAAAGTGTCAGATTGCTTTAGAATATATGATATGAGAAAAATAGGAGGATTTTTTAGCATAACAGATTGCAAGCAGAGATCTTGGTGCCTAGAATTCTAGCAATTTATAAATAGATAGTTTGTTTGTTCTTGATCTAGTATTAGATACCTACACGGTGATTAGAATCAAGTGTGATTATGGATGGGAAAGAAGACCAGAAACTTTGTAAAGAAAACTTTTTCTGGCAATACATGTATACAAACTTTTCCATAAAAAAGATTTAAAATTTCTCATAATAATAATAATAATAATAATAATAATAATAATAATAATAATAATAATAATAATTTCCTAGAGTATATCATATATATTCTTCTGTCAACCGTCGGTCACCCAAGTGTGATTCATATTTTATCCTCTCATTATTAAAATGATGTTGTTTGATTTCTCCCATCTCTCAGCACTGTATCTACACGGCCTCAAGCTTCCTTTAGCTGAAAGCTTTTGGAACAAAGCTGGATGACTATGGCCCCCGTTTAGTGACTAGAAATTTGAAGAGATTTAGTTTTTTTTTAAAATATGGATAGTTGTTTAGTTAGGCCCGGTTTACTAGAGCTTATTTCTTGATGTACTGAAATGAACTGAATTGAATTGAATTGAATTGAATTGAATTGAACTGAAGTAAAAATCGATGTATTGAAAAATGGAATTAGCATGACTGAATTAACCTGAATTTCATCAAATTACATTTTCACTGAACTGAACTGAACTGAACTAAACTGAACTGAATTGAACTGATCTACAGATAAGCTCTAGTAAACATGGCCTTAATGTGTTTAGTGAGAAGATTTTTCTACCTAACTGTTCACCCCGTTTAATGTGTCTAGTGAGAACTTTTTTCTACCTAACTCATGTTTTGATGAAAACTTTAATTTCTGAAACGTTGGTGATAAATCATGGGCTAATTTAGCCCACTTCAGAATTTGGGCCAAAGGCCCCAATCAAGCCCAAAAATGGCCTCTCCCTTATAAAATGGAGAGAAAGGAGCAAAAAGAAGGTAAGTTGGAGAGAGCTTCCAGATCTGAATCTGAGCTCTCCCGCCACTGTTCATCTTCTTCCTCATCCAGCCTCCCAAATTACATGCCTACCTTTGGCATCGGAGCGGGCCGACGCTACGTCGGTCCGCCGGAGTGACGCCTGCTCTATTTCTCATACAGGTATCAGGTCTGCAAGTCTGCACCCCAGACAGAAGAGGGAAGCAGCCACAGAAGCAGACCCAGTTGGACCAAAGCATCAATCAGAGCAGAGTACATCAGATTCAGTACCCTCTAAGTACAGTACCACTGGACAGAGGACTCAAGCAGCAAGATGAAGCAGACCCCGTCGGTCCATAGTACTCACCGGGGAGCAGACCGGAAATATCCCATTTTCTGCATTAACATTGGCGTCGTCTGTGGGGATTCGTCGTACAGTCCCCCACGCAGCTCCTAGAGGCAGCCCATATCCACCAGGGTTGGGCATCTTCAATTACGAGCAATTGAATTCACTTTTGGGTTAGTATTATTTTCAAAAAGTGAAGCTTTGAATCAAAGATGCTAGCTTTAAAGCACAAAAATTCAGATATGCAAAAAATTGGCTTTCAAGAAGCTAAAAAACAGATCCAAAAAGGTTATTCAATTCCTATAAGGATGCGATTCTACCCAATGTGTGTAAAAGAATCCATAGATCTCTTCTTACACAAATTTTTTTTGAGGGGAAAGGAAATACATCATACCTTTGCTTCAATTGTACACTCTAATTTATGTTTTTAGCATAAATAGAAGTTGTACGTGATAATTAAACAAGATGGAGATGACTACCCTCGTGGTCAGCAACGTATCTTAACTGGTATTCTGTCCAAGGTGCTTTAACCGGCGGTCTGTCCAAGGTCCCGATCAGGCGACGCACGGTCAGTCACTCCATCCCGGTTAATTTGAAATCGAACGTGTGTCCAGCGTCCTGTTTAAGGACCACCAAAAGGGCAGCTCGACCAGCTAACCGGTTCATGGCCTTGACTAGCGACACGCGCAGAAGTGATCATATAGATACTCATCTGGCAGTGTGTCCGAAGTCTTGTCCAAGAATTTTCCCAAAAAGACAGCTTCGTCTTTAACCCTGACACTTGGTACTAGCTCTGCAGTCCCAAACTCAATAATCCTAAGTTCGGTTTCATGTCTTGTACAACAATGACATGTCCAAGCAATCCTAACTTTTTCACTAACATGTTGCAATATGTAAAATAGCAATGAAAATTGTAATACTACATAGCTAAGCAACATACCCGAAGGGACGGTCACAGACCAAAGTTTGGACAGTCTAGGCATCGAGTCCAAGGACGCGATGCCAAACTTCCTAAGGGACGCTTGCAGACCAAGGTCTGGACAGTTCAGGCATCTTGTCCATGGACTAGTCCCGCGTCTCGCGCGACTATGAACACGTCCAAGAATAGCCTAAGTGTCACAACTTTCAAGATTTGCTATATATTTTTTGAAATAAACTCATTCACCTCATATAATCCTTTTTCAAACACATGAGAATTATCCAATTTTCATTAAAAAGAAGAGAAATAGAGGATAGGGTAAAAAATAATCCAATTGATTAAATTGGAAAAGCCACGAAGTAAGTGGTGTCCTTTGTGTAAAAGCAATAAGACATCTAATTGATCAAGTTGGAAAACCCACAAATTCGTGCCAAACTCTAAATTGTGCAGAATTATGTATCTGTCCCTTGGACAATCCGGAGTCGATCAAGACCCTGGCTTAAGTACCTGTCCCCAGGACACGCCAGGGTCGAGCAGGACCCGTTATAACCAACTTAGACCTCACAAGATCAAAATGAGGGCATTTAATGTGACAGCAAACAAACCAAATTATTTTGGCATAGCCAAATATCAAAGACATGATGGTCTGGTAAAGGGTCACCATAACCCAGCCAAAAAGACTACTGCCATGTTTGTGCACTAGAATAGAGACTAATCTGGTCAATGTGTCCGTACACATGAAGCTTAATCCCAGCCTCACCGGCCATCATATGAATCCGTCATCTAAGCACCTACGGTGCAACGTAAGATTGCGGTAAGGTCAATAATACCCAATTACTCACATTCACTACTCTTTTTGCGTATTCTTCTAAGAAACATACATAGATGAGCGTGATTTGGATACATTATACATTATTTGATATGTGATCTAATGGCAAAAAAGCAAATTTGCTATTTTCTAGCAATGTACCTAAACCGCGACAGGAACATATCCATGTGTAGTATGTTGAAAAGGCTACGGTGTTTGACTTGTTAGTATATAGAACACCCAAAATCCAAGACATTCGAAAAAGCTAAGGATAGGTCGCAGACCAAGGTCTGGACAGTGAAGCCATCAGGTGCGAGGACCGATGCCAAACTTCCTAAGGGAAAATTGCAGACTAATGTCTGGACAGTCTAGCCATCAGTCCAAGGATTCGATGTAAAACTTCCTAAGGGAAAATTGCAGACCAATGTCTGGACAGTCTAGCCATCAGTCCAAGGACTCGATGAAGAACTTCCTAAGGGAAGGTTGCAGACCAATGTTTGGATAATCTAGCCATCATTCCAAGGACGTGATGAAAAACATGGCAGACCACGGTATGGACAGTCCACACATCAGTCCAAAGTTTTGGACAATACAGCCATCGGTCCAAGGACCCAATGCCAAATTTCATAAGGGAAGGAAAGGGTAAGTTCTCTACTCCATCTTATCATCTACAGTTGTAGTCCTAGACTATCGCACGGCCTAACGGCCCGAAAAACAGTATATTTGGGCATACCAATAAGCTTAATGGCTAAAGGTTCCCAAACTAACGGTCTGTTGTACGGCCTAACGACCCAACACATAAATCATCTGGCATACTAGTAAGCTTAATTGCTGAAATACACTAGATTGTCCCAAGGCTTAACTGCCCAAGTCATAAATTATAAGGGCATGCCAAGAGACTTAACAGCTGAAGGCTCCCAAACTGTCGCGCGGTCTGACTGACCGAGGCATAATAAGGGCAGGCCAAGAGGCTTAATAGCTGAAGGTACGCCAAAATTTTGTAAAGGTAGGTAGAAGACAGATGTCTCAACAGACCCGGCGTCAAGTCTAATGACAAGATGCTTAACTTCAGAAAGGTAGTTCGAAAACAAATGTCTCGACAGAACTGACCTGAAAGGTAGTTCGAAGACTAATGTCTCGACTGACCAGGCGTCATTCTAACGATATAACGCCAAAATTATTAATGGTAGGTCGAAGACTAATGTCTCGACAGACCAAGCGTCAAGCTAAAGATATAACGCCAAAATTCTTAATGGTAGGTTGAAGACAAAAGTCCCGACAGACCCGGCGTCAAGTCTAATGACAAGACGCTTAACTTCTGAGAGGTAGTTCGAAGACAAATGTCTCGACAGAACCGACCTGAAAGGTAGTTCGAAGACTAATGTCTCGACTGACCAGGCGTCAATCTAACGATATAACGCCAAAATTCTTAATGGTAGGTTGAAGAAAAAAGTCTCGAAAGACTCGGCGTCAAGTCTAATGACAAGACGCTTAACTTCTGAGAGGTAGTTCGAAGACAATTGTCTCGACAGAACCGACCTGAAAGGTAGTTCGGAGACTAATGTCTCGACTGACCAGGCGTCAATCTAACGATATAACGCCAAAATTCTTAATGGTAGGTTGAAGACAAAAGTCTCGACAGACCCGGCGTCAAGTCTAATGACAAGACGCTTAACTTCTGAGAGGTAGTTTGAGGACAAATGTCTCAACATAACCGACCTGAAGGGTAGTTCGAAGACTAATCTCTCGATTGACCAGGCGTCAATCTAACGATATAACGCCAAAATTCTTAATGGTAGGTTGAAGAAAAAAGTCTCGACATACCCGGCGTCAAGTCTAATAACAAGACGCTTAACATATGAAAGGTAGTTCGAAGACAAATGTCTCGACAGAACCGACCTGAAAGGTAGTTCGAAAACTAATGTCTCGACTGACCAGGCGTCAATCTAATGATATAACGCCAAAATTATGAATGGTAGGTCGAAGACCAATGTCTCGACAGACCAAGCGTCAATCTAACGATATATAACGCCAAAATTATTAATGGTAGGTCGAAGACCAATGTATCGACAGACCAGGAGTCAATCTAACGATGAAACGCCAAAATTCTTAATGGTAGGTCGAAGTCAAATGTTTCGACAGAACCGACCTGAAAGGTAGTTCGAAGACTAATGTCTCGACTGACCAGACGTCAATCTAACGATATAACGCCAAAATTATTAATGGTAGGTCGAAGATCAATGTCTCGACAGACCATGCGTCAATCTAAAGATATAACGCCAAAATTCTTAATGGTAGTTCGAAGACTAATGTCTCGACTGACCAGGCGTCAATCTAACGATATAACGCCAAAATTATTAATGGTAGGTCGAAGACCAATGTCTCGACAGACTAGGCGTCAATCTAACGATATGACGTCAAAATTATTAATGGAAGGTCGAAGACCAATGTCTCGACAGACCAGGCGTCAATCTAAAGATATAACGCCAAAATTCTTAACGGTAGGTCGAAGACCAATGTCTCTACAGACCAGGCGTCAATCTAATGATAACGCCAAAATAATGCGTTGGTAGGTTGAAGACCAATGTCTCGATAGACCAGGCGTCAATCTAAAGACATAACGCCAAAATTCTAAAAGGTAGGTTGAAGACCAAAGTCTCGACACACCGGGCGTCACGTCTAGCGACACGACGCCAAACCCTATCAAGAATCTAAGATTGGTCGCGGACCGAAGTCCAGATAGACCAGGCGTCACGTCTAATGGCAGGACGCCAAATTTTATTAAATCTAAGTCGTGGACTGAAGTTCAGACAGATCTGACCAGGCGTCAAGTCTAACGGCATGACGCAAAATTTTGTAAAGGTAGGTCGAAGACCAATGTCTCGACAGACTGGGCGTCACGTCTACCGACACCTAATGGTAAGCCGAAGACAAAAGTCTCGATAGACCTAACACCATAAAATCATATGTTCCCACGGCACAACACCAAGGGCATTCAAAATCAAGGCCCAACGCCGAAAGACAACCAAGCCAAGACAAAAAATGTCGACGGTTTAATTATCGTGATCAACACGATTGGATATAAACATATCCCGCATACGTGTCCGACCAGCGACTTGTCCAGCGACTCGTCCATCGACTTGTCCAGCGACGTGTCCGACCAGCGACTTGTCCGTCGGCACTATCAGGTCCAGCTACAGTCCAAAGCACGCTCCAAGATAGCCACTTCGGACTGGGGGGACTTGATAAATCCTGGGCTAATTTTGTCCACTTCAGAATTTGGGCCAAAGGCCCCAATCAAGCCCAAAAAAGGCCTCTCCCTTATCTAATATAAAAGGGAGAGAAAGGGGCAAAAAGAAGGTAAGTTGGAGAGAGCTTCCAGATCTGAATCTGAGCTCTCCCGCCACTGTTCATCTTCTTCCTCATCCAGCCTCCCAAATTACATGCCTGACTTTGGCATCAGAGCGAGCCGACGCTACGTCGGTCCGCCGGAGTGATGCCTGCTCTATTCCTCATACATGTATCAGGTCTGCAAGTCTGCACCCCAGACAGAAGAGGGAAGCAGCCACAGAAGCAGACCCAGTTGGACCAAAGCATCAATCAGAGCAGAGTTCATCAGATCCAGTACCCTTTAGGTACAGTACCACTGGATAGAGGACTCAAGCAGTAAGATGAAGCAGACCCCGTCGGTCCACAGTACTCACCGGGGAGCAGACCGGAAATATCCCATTTTCTGCATTAACAGTTGGAAATCATCAATATTACATAATACCTGTATAAATGTTTAACGTGTTTTGATGAGCGTTTGCAACAAATTAATCAAACAAATATTACATAATATCTATATTACCCTTATTTCTCATAAATTTCCTTTTTTAATCAAAACTCTCACTATTCCTTGTACGTAGGAGAAAACGAACTTCTTACGAAATATCCTCTTTTGAAGTTATTTCAATATTGAATACATATATTTATATATTTATTTTGTTATTTTAAAAGGCAAGAGAAGTCTATATAACTCCCCAAGGGTGGTTTGCTTTTAAAAAAATATTGTTTTGATTTTAAGTAGAGTTTTGTATTACAACTCTTCTTCTCAGCAATTAGGTTTCCAAATATGCTTACAAACTAGGTTACGCCCCCACCTCCGTGCTGGGAACCCTCCAGCTCCTCGCGCTTTGTGCCCCGCGCGTGCAGGTTACGCGCTACCGACGTGCCGGGAGCTCCAGCTCCCCACGCTCTATTGTGCCCCGCGCGTGCTGGCTACGCGCCGCCGACGTGCCGGGAGCCCTCTGGCTCCTCGCGTTTTGCGCCCCGCGCGTGCAGGCTACGCGCCGCCGCCGTGCCGGGAGCTATAGCTCCTCGCGCTCTTAGTGCTTTTCTTTCAGCTCTGCTCATTTCGCTATCTTATGGTTTCTTACAAACCGCCTCCTTTTCATAGAGTTTATTGTACTCATGAGATTTTTTCTCCTTTTTGATACACCTCTTTTAGGTGTTTGTAAAACTCAAAAAATTTAGGGATTGGGGATCCCAAATATATTTCCCCCACCTTTCATAGGTGGTTTATCTTAAAAAAAAAAAATGCTTACAAACCAAATAATGAACACATGATGTGTTCGTCGTCTCGTCTCTAATTAACTTTGATAAACTGAAGATGAGTTCATTGTGAGTTGGTGATGGCCAATTTCATACATTCAAATTCAATTGGTCAATGTTTAACCCATCATTAAACCTCCCTTTGAAGGGAGGAAAAACAATGAAAATAAAAAATATATATGAACTAAAAATAAAAATTTCAGATACGTTGTGAAAAACCAGACCTATTAAGGCCCTGTTTGGTAGAGTTTATTTCTTGATGTACTGAACTGAATTGAATTGAACTGAACTGAACTGAAGTAAAATTGATGTATTGAAAAATGGAATCAGCATGACTGAATTAACCTGAATTTCATTAAATTATATTTTCACTAAACTGAACTGAACTGAACTCTGGTAAACAGGGCCTTACTCTTTCATCACTCGTAAAGGCGCAGTTAATATGTGCACAAAATTTACATGATTATATTTTTGAATGTTGTGCTCTATTTTTTAAATTTTAAAAACCATAACTTATTTAAAGCTTACGAGTTTAATAAATATGAGTATATACATCTCAGGCAATGAGGGTCTTTTCGTTTTCCGTTTTTTGCTTTTTGTCTCTGCGGTTTTAGTTCTGTTTTTCTTTTATTTTTATTTTTTATATTTGTTATAAAGAGGAGAGATGGGATATGCTTTTCAATGGATCATTTTTGGTCTAATGTTTGTTAAATTGGTGTGTCTGTCAACTAAGTTTTTCTGACGGGTCCTTTACACGATAAAAAACTTGTTGATTTCTATTCTGACGATTATTAGGGGACATGAGAAATCTGAGTCGAGACTTGAATCATATTACTTAACTTCGGCGACTCCCTTATAGTCAGAGTCGTAGGTCGTACAAATCTGTGGTAGCATCCAAATTTGATGTAGCTAGGTAGTCCTATCAAGAGACATACTGGGCTATGTATGTCTCTTAGTGGACCCGAGGAACATGCACATGGTATTGATCTGATAGTAGGGGATATGATTTGGAACTGGTCTTTTTTGCCACACTGTCCTGACAGACTTGGGGAGTATCCTTGCTCATTTGTTTGTTATATCTCTCTTAACCCTTAATTGGCGAGAGAGTAAACCCCATGGGATTCTGGACTAGGTAACATTTGTGCCTAGACTAGTAGACTTTGATTAGATAGTTTAGAATGCAAAGTTAAGGTGCTACGCTTGTCAGGCAGTAGATTTGTAAGATGTATCCCCTTTTTGATGTAAGCCTTCGGGCACCACAGCCTTCGGGCAACACACTGCTTCCGGGCGAAAACCTAGGAATTACAGCCTTCGGGCAACACCTTGCTTCTGGGCGAAAGCCTAGTAAATTGCCTTCGGCCAATACATTGCTTCCGGGCGAAAGCCTAGTAAATTGCCTTCGGCCAATACATTGCTTCCGGGCGAAAGTCCAGGAAATAGGTTTCGGGTCACCTTTGTATTTTATTTTATGTTGCTTGGGTTGAGGAGCCGTCAATAATCCTCAAGATTCGCCTTCGGGCATAAATAAAAAAAATTAGTGGACCCGATGAGGGAATCCGAACAACTTCTTGATGAAACTTAGGGAGAGACTGAATAGAGCAGAAGTAAAAATGAGATTGAGCAGGAAGGGATCACAGGTTCAAGGTGTTAGTCTAACATTGCAACATACTCGCAGTCAGCTAGTTCGATCCGGACTAGTTGGTGTGCAATCAGTATTATTTATTTTCCAGTCTCTGTTCTATCATTATTTTGGTAATGTAGTTATTGTAGGCCCTAGATAATCTATTATTGCCTTTAGATACGGAGAAGTTTTACACTTGTAAGATTTTCATAATACTCTCTGTAATCTCACAATTTGTCTACACTTATGGAGATAGTGTATTTTCTTTTTTTGCTTTTATTGGATTGGGGATGCCCAATAAAAGTTTTCTTTGACGGTTAAATACTTAAATTGTTTTAAGAAAACATCTCAGACAAAGTAATTAAAAATAATTATAGGTCTGAAATGGAATTATTATATATGCACGATTATTTTATAGATAAATGCTCAATATATACCCTCCATATTCAAAAATCATATACCATTTAACAAAATTATGTCAAGGCTCACTAGCTAAGGAACAATAACTAAGCAAGCAACGGCTAAGAGTTAAAACGTATGTTTGTTAGTAGATGTTGTTCGGATTACTTCAAGTTCCCAACATGCTTGGCTCGAACCAACAACTGTCAAGCTGCTCCTCTGAGTCATAGTAACTCACTACCGATGAATCATCCTCTCCGACATGAAAGTTGCTCGTGTTCAGAGAGTAATACACAATGTGACCACTGTGATATCTTGAGAGATAAATTCTGTTTCCCTTTCCTGGAAATTCTGCTTCCTTACAAATACACGAGAGTCTCGATAAGTAGATGTTGTGGTTTTGAATGTGTGTTACTTCTTGCCATTCCATTACCATTTTTGATTTATACTCGAAAACTCTCACCCATTCCTTGCTTAGATAAATAGAAAGAATGGTGTTGTCGTAGCCTGTCACGATGAATCTCTGCTCGAAACTCTTGCTGCAAGGTGATTTCAAGTGATGGACTCTTAAGTGATACTTACTTTCATCGTCATTATAAGCATATGAAGCAAGATCTCCATCACCAACTAAAAAATAATAATCTGTACCTTGTAAGCAAGCAGGATTCCTATTAGATTGATTCAGCTCTATATCTTCTACACCATCTTGTTTGTGAACATCTCCCCAACACAATTCATATTCATTCTCAGACTCATTCCAATCGAACTCAATAAAGTGTGAGTAAAACGTTGATATCCCAGTAACTATGCAATTTGAGGAACCAATTGAGGATGAAAGGATGAAAAAATCTTGGAACTCTACTTCGGGCAAACAGATTGTAGACTTTGTCATGGGATTGTACAACCTCAACTTCACTTGTGTATCGCCTGTTTCGTCACCAAATTCTGTAGACATCAACAACCATCCATGGGAAGTGTAACAAATCCTTCCACAACACATGTTGAGGAAGTACTTGTTGCCCGAACCAGGATCCACCATACAACTAACACCTTTGTCTGCAACCGAATGAATCATTAGCCATGGACTTGTCCACACCGATGTATTTCTCCACTCCTTTGTAGAGCCAAGCGAGCGATGCAATTGGTTGGTTGCTCGAAAATTCAAGTAATCCACAGGGTTTATCAAGTGAGAAGAGATGATTCTCAAAATGTCATCAGGAAGATCATCTAGTGAAAATTCAAAAGCACCTCCCTCATTATTTGTCCCTCCATTGACATAATGATCAACTTGTGCTTCTTCAAGTAGTGGTCTTGTACAATCAGGTGAACTTGGAAGCAGACAATGCGCAACTGAATTAATCACTAGCCATGGACTTGTCCACACCGGTGTATTTCTCCACTCCTTTGCAGATTCAAGCAAGCGATGTAATTGGTTGGTTGCTCGATAATTCAAGTAATCCACAAGGTTCATCAAATAAGAAGAGGTGATTTTCAAAATATCAACAGGAATATCATCCAGTGACAATTTAAAAGTGTCTCCCCCTCCATTAGCATATCTATAGGACTTCTCCTGATCAACTTGTGCTTCCTCAAGCGGTGGGATGCATATCCAATAAGGCCTTGTATCATCAGGTGAATTTAGAAGCAAAAAACTCGTCATGGTTTTATTCTCGATGTGATAAGTGTATAAAACATTGGGATTCTTCTCAAGCACCATGTAAATTCGATTCCCTGCCTCTGCATCGCTCACGGGTAAACACAGGACTTGATAACTGGTAATGAAAAATGCTGCATTTGGACAAGTACCTACGTTGTTCCAACACATGTTGGAGGAATCTAACTTATGAACAGTGATACTAACTACTTCATCTTTGAGTACTCCACCAAAGTATATACGTATAAGGAAGATGTCAGCGCGAAATGCTACCAATTCGGTTTGATGAAGGCCTATACAATTAGGCTTAGGTATCTTCCACTCCTCATTAGGCCTTATAACCAACTTTTTTGATGGTTTCTGAATTTCAATACTCGCACCCCTGAAATTACTGCGGAAGCTTGGTCGACTAATGATTGTATCAGTATTGTGCACAAAAGCGAGTTCACAACGATGATCACAACTATAATCATCATCCTCAACCCGGAAAAATTCATCCGGGTATTTGGTATAGTTCCAGCAATTACCATCTCCATTGACGCCGCAAGACATAATGTCATAGTTGATCCACATTAACACCGTGCAGTCGGGATGATTAGGATCAGCTGAAACCATAACATGACGGAAAGAATCCGCTGATTCACCCGGCTCCAACTCTAAAACTGGTAGATCAATTGACTGCAGTGTTACAGCATTCCATAGGCACAACCGAACGTCCTTTGAAATGCCGCTTACATGCAAGATAAACCAGTCTGCAACATTAGTTGCCATCAATAAATGTGTGTTTACTAATTCACCAATTTGTCTGCCGGACACATCCGACAAAATTTGATCGTGATAAAACACCAGCTGCGCCACCTTCTCCATTATTAGCATGGAATTTTGGAAAAAAAAAGATATTAAAACTCTTGGAGAAAATTACAATCCAATCCGATGAAATTTGTACTTGTCCATATATCTCTTATATATAGACAAAAACAAAATCTAGAAAAATCTTTTTTCAGAAAGGATTCATGTGCACCAAATCCAATCGAAAATTGAACTTCAAATCCTACTACAGAAAGGATTAACGTGCACCAAATCCGATCTGAACTTGAGCAAAATCCTTCATCAACCAGGAAGAGCATTCAAATCAGGAAAAAATAGTCATTAACAGTGGTTCGGTTATCCAAAAGTCATTAAAGAATAACATACCTTTCCACTTCAGCATCCCTTGTTTTTATTGCTTTGAAAGCTTTTAACGTAGAATACCTGAGCATCCAGTGCTCTCATCGACCTTCGAGGTCCCATTACTGCAATTGTTATCAGTAACACCACAAGTAATAGTGGCTTTCCACCATTATGAGTCCAAATGAACCATCTTTATACGCACTACTAACATCAGCACTGCTGAATGCCTCCCTTGGAGAGATCCCGAACCAAATGATTGTTTGTTTGCAGCTCACACTCGTTAATTATTTCTTATCCACTAATTGTAGAATCAATGAATTCCTAGTTTATAGCAAGTGACTGCATTTTTTGGGTATATCTAGCTAGTAGAGTCAGACCCAAATTTGTTGGTATTTCTGGCTTTTCAGCTGGACCGTGTCTATTTTATCCCCTCCATGTATGTTGCACTAGTCCTGTTAGGATTAATTTAGTTTGCTGATACAAAGAAGATAAGAAATTGATGTTTAGAAACTTCTCTGTAATCTCTCAAAACGTCTCTACACTTGTGTAGTACCTGTATTTTATTTCTTTATGTTTGTTGGTTCTACGGATACCACTTACAATATCCCTCCGCCTGAAAAACAAAATTTAAAAGGTTCCACTCCCTTAATCCAACTTTTCCAATAAATTATCATGAAAGGATGTATTAGGTACGGTACAGTTAAAATTCTTATACTCTCAAAATAGAGAAGAACAGCATCCAAATTCATATAACTTATAATATTAACTTTTAATATTCTAACAATTCTTAGAATATATAATATTAACTTATATAAGTTGAGTATCACTGTATCAGTGATGAAATCTAATTAGTAGATATAGAATTAAAACGCTTAATGAAACGGCTAGAAGCTTTTTAATCTTGACAAAGTAGCTAGCTGGGGTTTTCCTGGAAAAAGAGCGATTCACGATCACCCTTTTCCTGGTGAAAAAGGGGTGTCTCAAGGCCTCCCTTGCAGTTAGCCTGTCCCGTGGATCATACTTGAGAAGGCCCTGGAGAAGATGTATGAAATCCCCAGCTGAATGGTCTACGTGCTGCTTAATCAAATTCTGCAAACAAAGTGCAATCAGGAAAGAAATCACCTCTGCCTAGGTTTATAAGGAAACAATTCTAAAATTCAACACACCTGAAGACGAGGTAGCTTCATAACTGATTTAACATGGTTCTGGGAGGCTGCTCCCTCTGGCCAGTCAAGTCTACCACTTCTCACATACTTCCCATCACGTCGACTATCATGACAAGGGTAAAGAAGTGTCAAAAGACAATGAAATCAACTCATTTGAACAGGAAATAAATACGGCACTCACACATAATCTTCCAGCATATGTTGAGGCAATGGACCGAGCAATCGCTCCATCATTGCAAGATGTGCCAAGTTGTCCTGTGTCCAAAAAAGAATCTCTCTCTGTCCATCAATATTCATAACTGTTAATACTCAATATCAATTATATAATGCGATTATATGTACATGGATGATCATCAGTCAGCAGGTAGCAGGGCTCAAATCATACCGAACATAGCTCGACCAAGATACATCCTGCGCTCCATATATCACAAGGAGAACTCCATCCCAACCCTGCACATACATAAGCAAAGACGTAACCAAATCAGAAGATGTCCGCTGGAAGAATGACCGAGTAATAAAAAATTCTAGACCTACAGTCAAAACTGCATACCCAGAATGACTTCTGGAGCACGGTAAGGTTGAGAAGTCACAACACATGTAGGATCCCGACCATCAACATCTGTGCTGCCAAAATCAATTACTTTAATAGCACTTGACTTTGGAATTCTCTTATAATACGAACCATCTTTAAGGAACCTCCAAAAACCCTGAAAAGATATGATGCAATAAGCTAAGACAGACAAAGGCTAAAAGAGATAAATTTTAGGACAATCACAAAACATGATTTATTTGTCAACTTTTCACACTACTTGGATCGACATGGAAACACATAGACAGCTGACACACAACACATACACAGACAGTCTAAGCAAAATAGAGGCATTACCCTGTAATCTGGAACCTTTACATAATCCGAAGAGACAAGAAGGATGTTGTCAGGCTTTAGATCAGTGTGAACAAGCCGCAGATCATGAATAGCTGCATATTTTTAAGATAATAAACTCATGTTAATGTAAGGTAAACCGTAAACAACGGAGTGACTCAGGATCAACTGCAATTTTTTACACACTTGCTATAGATTCCAATAACTGTCTGCCAATTTCTCGGACAAGGTCAATGGAAAATGACCGAGAACAATTTTTCCAAAGAAATTCTAATAAGCTTGGACCAAGCTTCTCAAAGACCTGTTCAAATCATTGTAAAGTTCAGCGAACATCTTTAGCCACAAATATTTGCCATTGGGAAAATCAATACTACATGAAATAGGTTTAGCTGTACTTACAATACAGATATGGTTTTGATAGTCAAACCAGTGTTTTAATTGTACACAACTGCAAGATGAAAATCAGTTCAACAACCAAACTCACAAAGGCTAATAACAAGAGGCCTAAGAAGTCAACAATTTCAATACTCACCGACTTCCATCACGTTTACCAAGTAGTTTAAGAACAGAAATTTCAAATTTGGCCCCTTCTCGAAACTTCTTGATGGAACGCACAATTTTAATCGCCACCATCTCCTTATTTTCACGATCCCAGCATTCCAAAACTTGCCCAGAAAGTCCTGAGCAAAAATGATAGATCAGAAGATATTGCAGTGTGTGTGTGGTGGGGTGGAAATTAAGTAAACAGCAAGGTATTACCTTCTCCCATTTTCCGATTAATTTTATCTGTCATGGACCAAAAAAAAAGGGAAATATTAATTACAATAGGATTAGGGATAGGATATGGCAATTTTAAAACAAGCTTTGGTGATGCTTAGGAGGTCAAGATGCAAATGTTTCCCGAGCTCAAAGAAAGAAAACCTGCTAGTAGACATGGACTCTCATGATAGAAAATCGATCAACATAACAAGAGCATCGATTGAAATCAATAGCATAAATTGCTTCATAATGCAGATGTGTAGCACAAACTATTAATTGAAATTTTCAGGGTGAGGGTAAGAGCATTTACAGCGAGAGGTTAAATTTTCTCCAAGCTCAAATGAAAAGTGCCCATCTTTGTCATCCCGTCGCCATGAACCATTTCGACCCACTCCCTCTGCAGGCAGTGAGATATTCTCTGAAATAGCCTTTGAATGAGTCACGTTTTCATTCCCTTGCTCACCACATAACCCTATATGAGCCTACAACACAGGAATCCGTTCACAATTCATTTTGATACTTGGAAATCGTCGCTTTAACTAAATTACTGGAGCTTTAATTCGGTTGATACAAATTAAAGAAAAAAAAATCAATAACAGATCGTATACCTTATCGTTGGCCGGAGCGGGAACATCCCGACGTCGACGCCGAATAGCCCTTTTCCTTTGGCTCCGATCATTGTGTGTGTGTGGGAGCTCAGTCGCGCGCTCCAACTCCATTGCAGCTAATCGTGTGCTAACGCAGAGAAAGTAGAGTTGGTGGTAGTCAGTCTAACACGTGTCCATCTGCCAATCGTTTCTTTTTGGGAGAATTTGGAGTAGGGAAGAACTTGGGGGTAATTTTGCCATAATTTTTTAAAATGAAAAAGTTGATTCAGTTAATTTTGTTTAAAAAAATAAAATAAAAAATGAACCACCGTTAGTGGGTAGGGATGACACTGGGGCGGGTAATAGCTATCTCATCCTCATTCTCATCTAATATTTTAAAACTCATCCCCGCCCCATGACCCATGATGGGTACAAAATTAAAAACCATCCCCGCTCCATGACCCGCCCCACCCCATGCCCCATGACTCATCCCCGCCCCATGACCCATGACTCATCCTCACCCAACTCTTATATCAGTTTAAAATACATTTGTTTATATAACTTTTACTCAAACGCAATAATAATTATACTGAGAAATATAAAATCTTTAAAAAGACAAAAATCTCAAACCCAAACAAAAAAATGTAATTGAAATCTCACTCAAATTTGAAGCAAACAAGAAGTTTGTAATTATAAAAACGATTGCCAAAGAATAGTCCAAATACATTATTATTGTTAGTTTTCTTCTCTTTTTAACTATTAGAGGTTGATTATTAAATTATAATAAGAAATTAATTAATATTATTTTTTATTAATTAATATATATAATAATATTATTAATACAATTATATTGGGGCGGGCCGGGTATGGGGTGGGTATAACGGGGATGAGGCGGGTGATGTATAAAATCATCTCCGCCCCATGACCCATGACGGGTTGTGGTTTCATCCCCATGACCCATAAACTTTTCCCCATCCCTGCCCCAAACCGGTGCAAATGGGGCGGGTCACCACCAAAATCCGCCCCAGTGCCATCCCTATTAGTGGGAGTTATATTGGCTCCCCTTGCTTTTGAAATAACAAAATTAAAAAAAGGGATACTATTTCCACAACCCAATATTGTAGGAATATAAAAATTACCGTGAATAATTATATCCCTGTAAACACGCAGCGGAACAAATATCAATATATTAATCTTTTAGTTGTATTGGAGCCAATTACAAACCCGACGTTTTAAACCGACTCGTCGTCAACGGGGCAAGCCACAACCCGGCTTTCAGTCTTCAAAGAGACTTTCGACCCCAAACCAGACCTAAATGTCTGTATCTCAATTTCTTGCAATCTTAGCTTAATCTTCTTGTTGGAATGTCTCAATTACAATCAATGCCCTATGCGTCTTTATATAGACTACATAAACTCCTAAACCATTCATGAAACTGTAATTCTTTCAACTTCTTAATCCTTAAAGGAAACTAAATAAAGCAGGATCTAAAATCCTAATTAAGTTTGGTTTAATTACCAACAAATATTCTAAATCCACAACTCATTTAGGATAAATTTTAATAAAATATCCCTTATTAAAATTTAATTTTAGTTAGCTATTATTATGAAACTTAATCCTAATCAAACTCTAATTTATGAAATGCACCACACTCTTTATATATAGTATAAAATATTCTTATCAACTTTCTCTACAAATTTCACCTAGCTATTCAAATTAATAAGTAAATTCACATCATGTTTGCCAGAGCTTATCTGTAGATCAATTCAGATCAGTTTAATTCAGTTCAGTGAAAGTGTAATTTGATGAAATTCATATTAATTCAGTAATGCTGATTCCATTTTTCAATACATTAATATACACTTCAGTTCAATTCAGTACACCAAGAAATAAGTTATAGCAAATAGGGCTTAAATTTGAAGGTGTTGAATGAATGTTGAAGGTTTTGAAGATTTCTTGGGCCTACAATTAAATTTAACAAAACTTGAATCCAAAATTTATTATTCAAAACTTAAGGGATTTAAATGATATAATAAATGTTAATTGAATCCTAAATTTAATGAGGGGTGATTAAGTAAATTTATCACCAAATGAGTTGTGGATTTAGGATATTGGGTTGTGGAAATAGATCTTGTGTTAAAAAATTACAACTTTCGTTGTTAAAAGGTTGAAGTTAATAGCTCAGTGCATATACATAGCAGCACTTTAAAATAAGAAAGCTATGGAACAGTATTCATAAGAATACTACTCAAGGCAGAAACAATTTTACCTACAAAAGAATGAGATATTTAACTAAAAACACTCATCCTAATTACAGAAAAATGGGAATGAGAATTAGGGAAAGGGTTCATATCATTAGCTTATCAGTGCTTCACTGAACAAACACAAAAACACTAGTCAGCCTATGATTGAATGCTTTCCTCTCATCTCCAGAGCATTGTTGGGTAGTTTAGCACCAAATAAACCATATTCCAGGAGGCTGAAACAGGTTGTTGAGGGTGGGTGTAGCTTAGTGTTGAAGAGGCTATGAGTGAGTGGTTGATGTAATTTGCTTCTTGGTATCCATTGATCCAGCTTTGATCTGTATATGTTCTAAAAAAAAAGAAAAAAAAAACAGCAATATATGTTCTGAATTCTAAGTGCAAGCAGCCCTAGTTTATCAAGTGCTAGGGCTCCTTCAGCTCTTATTGGCAAGTCACTGAGATTCATTTCTGAATTCAGTTTATACTTTAGAGCATGTTTGGCCAATATATCAACATGGATATTTCCTTGTCTAAGGACATGTACTATTATAGTAGGAAAGAGGTATGCTTGGATATTCTCTACCAGCAAGAAAAGTTTCCTATGGGATTTTTTTGGGGTCATGAATCATAGATATGGCATTACTACAGATGCATAGAGTGAGCAATTTGAATACCAAGATCTATTGCAAGCAACTCTGCTTCTAAAGGGGAAAAAACAATTTTTTAAAAAACATCTAGCATACATCGAATCACCACATTGATATCTAAAAACTATGTCAAATCCTGCTCTTTTTGTAGCTTGGTCCCAAGTTGGATTTACATTTATTTTGATTCCACTAGATGGTTTAGCCCAAACAATTTTTAAGATGTTGGGTTTTGGTGTATCATGTGGATTACTAACGAATAAAGGATGTGCAGTGTAAGCATCAAAGATCAACATTTTAATCTCATTGGCAATTCTCTAGCTAGAAGGTGGGATGTTTTCAAACAGTTTTTTGTTTCTACTGTTCCAGAGAATCCAACAAACAAAAAATGGGACCAAATTAACTAATTGTGTGTACAGAGCAGTAAGGCTTTGGAAAGACCAGTAGAAAGCTAGCCTATTTCTCAAAGTAGGAAAAAATAGATTTCCAATGCAAATGCATGTATGTATAGTAAACCATTTTTGTGAAGATATTTTACAATGATTAAAGAAATGATCCATGCTATCAATATTGTCACAGAAGGGGCATTTTAGAGGCTATATGGAAACCAAAACGTGATATTATATCATCAAAAGGCAACATGGAATTAAAGAGTTTCCACATAAAGATAGATATTTTTTTTGGAGCTCGTTTAGTCCATATTTTAGACATGGGTGGGATATTACCTCTTTTAGGTCTTAAAGCTTCATATGTCGATTTGAAGGTGAAGTTTCCTCTAATGTCTAGCTTCCACAAGTTTGTCATCTCTGTGAGGGGTTAACTTAAGATCCTGCAAATTAGAGTATGATAGACCCTAGATATACTCTTATTTTGTAGCATTTGAGAGATGTTTTAGATAGTATTTTGTAGATTTATATTAGACTTTTAGACCGAATCATTCATAGTGGTTTGAAATTGAAGACGTGCATTTCGATCTTGAATTGCACTTGCGATGGATTTGAATGATTTGAAGACCTTCTATGACCGTCCTGACCGCGATTGATACATTGAAGAACCGGTCGTAGAAGTGGCGTGAAGGCACACTCTCGCGGGCCGCGAACCCTAGGTCGCGAACCGCAAGGGTGTGTGTTGCTGTTTTGAAGACGCCGAGTTTCGCGAGCCGCGAGGACCAGACGCGAGCCGCGAGAGCCAGACGCGCGCGGGGCGCGAGACTCCGGTCGCGAGCCGCGCGAACCAGCACGAGGACCGCCGAGGCACAGACGCGCGGGGCGCGAACCTTCGGCCGCGACTCGCGAGGACCAGACGTGCGCGGGGCGCAATTCCTCGGTCGCGTACCACGCCGAGACCACGGGCGCGCGGGGCGCGAATCCTCGGCCGCGAACCGCGAGAACCAGGCTCGCGGTCCGCGAAGGATCCCGCGCGACCCGCGAATGGTCCTGCAACTTGCATTTTGTTTGGCTTTAATTTTTAATTGTTTTAGAGTATAAATTGGACTTATCCTCATTGTTTGAGGGATCGAATTTTACAGAGTTTGAACTCTTTTCTTCATTTTCTCTTCACTTTGATCTTTGAATTCACTATGGTTTGTTGTGTTGATTATGTTTGTGATTATATAACTATGGTAGTAGGCTAAAACCCTTCTTGGATATATGTGATTGGACTTCTTGTTATGGATTGAGAACATGATTCAAGAGGTTTAGGAATGGTGATTTGCTATTGAATGATCATAATTTATATGTGTATTTGATGCTTGAAATGATTAGGAATGATTTCCTAGTGATAGATATGTGTTGGATATGTGTTAGATATTGCTTTTCCATGGTTAGAATGTTATCATTCTTTCTATGTAGGAGTAGTAAATTAGGAATTGAATGCATGTTGTTATCAATTGTATTTGTTCTTAAGATCATTCATTAGCATTGGGTAGAGTTGAGAAATATCTAATTTGAAGTAATATTGATTCAATTGAACTAGTTGTTATCATCTAGTAAATTTGTCAATTGAAGTTGTGAAGATGCTTTCATTTTTCATAACTATGGTTAAAGATAGTTCTCACTAATGTTCACCATTCTAAAAGCATCATGATAAAGTTTGAGGAAAATCTCATAATAAGAAGTCACCAATCTCATATGTCCAAATCTCTTATTCTCATTAGTTAATCCTTTAGTTGAATCTTTAGATGTTAAACTAGTTGTAATTCTAAAGTTCTAGTAGTTTTACTTAGTAGTGTCTTAAACAAAAAATCAACTCAACCCCCCCCCCCCCCCCCCTTATTTACATTGCTTTTATATATATGTATATGTATATATATTCTACAAGATATACATAGAATAAACATTTTCTCTGTGGAACGAACCTTACTTGCCATTGTACACTTAATAGTGTGGAAAGGTAGTAAGCGATCTATAAATTGTATATTTGAGAGGTACGGCGACGACCTCCCAGACTACAAATTAGTGTCTTAATATAGAGAGATGGAAGACAGCTGCAGAGTTTAATCAGAATGAAATCTTCTACTGTGCAGTATGAAGGGATATTTGTGAGGGTTGGATCAACAGTCTATCAGAGGGCAAATATATTTCCATATAGAGTTCCAAAAACTACATTTGCCATTTCCAATTAAAATTTTTGACTAACTTGATGCAAATTGATCCACCCTTATGATTCTTTTCCAGGTTTGTGATTTTTGTGCAGACGGGGGAAGAGATGCAATGAAATGTGTCCATGGAGCATGTGTTATCTGGTATTTCCACCATAATTTAACTGAGTAAGTTTTAACTATGGTGGAAATTGATCTGATTCCAATTCCATTCTCAGAGCAAGGATAGCAAAGATTTGTCCATTTCCTCCACTCTGTTTTGTTTTTTTGATCCAATGTACCCTAGAAAAATGAAGAAACAACTTTTTGAAGGGATTTTATGATGGTTTTGGGAGGATCATAGACTGCCCATATATGTTGGGGGATGGAGTATATACACGATTTTATCAAAGTAAGCTTTCCCCCTGGTGATAGCCATCATTTCTTCCAATTGGTCAGTCTAGTGTTTAGAGGGTTGAAAATGAGCATTAAGCATTTTCCTGTAAAAATAGGACAACCTAGCAATTTGAAGGGGAATGTACCTATTTTTATGTCAAGTATTGATTTAATCATGTGAGCTGAGTGCACAGATGCATATTTACAATAAAAAACCTCACTTTTTTGAAAAATGATTTTCTGGCCAGTTGTTTGTTCAAAAACAACAAGAAAGGCTTTGAGTCTAGTTAAGCTGATTTTATTGGCATTTAAAAAGATGGTAGTATCATCAACATAACTAAGATGGGATAAAGGGATAACACTATAAGGGATGCTAAAGTATTGTATTTTTCCTATTTGGTAAACATATGCAAGAGATCTAGTGAAGGACTCGGAAAAGAGATTAAATAGAAATGGGGATAAAGGGTCTCCCTGTTTGATTCCTCTGGTGGCTTTGAAGAAGCCAACTGGTTTGCCATTGATGAGCACTCAAAAATAAGCGCTAGACAGGTCTTTCATAACAGTATGTACAAATGAACCATGAAAGCCAAATTTTAAAAAAACTGAAGGAAGGAAATTCCAGTTGACTCTGTCAAAGGCTTTTTGAAGATCTAATTTCAAAATGCAGTTTGTGCCCCTGCTCTTGTTGTTTATAAATCTCATCATTTCTCTAAGATATAGAACATTATCTGAAATGTCCCTCTTAGCAAGGAAACCAGTTTGATGATGAGAGATAAGATTTGACATGAAAGTCTTTAATCTTTCCATTAAAATTTTGGAGAAAATCTTATTGGAAACATTTGAGAGACTTATGGGTCAGGAATCATTAAAAGAAACAGACACTTCCTTTTTGGGGATTACTGTTATCCATGTGATGGAGATGCCTTGGGGAATTTCAGAATTCCGCATAAAATCATTGACAGCATGGAGCATGTTTTTTTTTATTATCTCCCAGGCTTTGATATAGAATTGTGCTGTATATCCATCAAGTCCTGAACTGCTGGATTTGTTCGGGCTAAAAACATTAGACTTTAGCTTCTCCATTGACACAGGTCTAAGTAGCATGGTGTTGTCCTGGGGGATATAAGTGTAGGGATTTGGCTTAGAAAATAAGAGTGAAAGGGAGGGGTTTCTGTGGTCTCAGCTGTAAGTAAATTCTGGTAGAAATGAATAGCTTCATTTATAATTTCAGAATTATCTTCAAGAGTTTTGGATTCTTGTAATTCTCTTTCAACCATTTCATTTTAGTCTTCTGTTTCTAGAAATGCTTTTCTTCTTTTAGGGCTTGGTTTAAAGAGGATCTAACTTCTTGGAGTCTTGATAGTTCAAGATCATTTTGGTTTTGTTCATAGCAGATTTCCTAAATATTGCCAAAAACTTCTCTATTCCAGGATTTTTAATTTTTTTTAAGCCTATTAAGCTTCAGAAAAAAATCTTAGCATCCATGTACCGGTAATGTATATGGGCCAGTTACTTATAATCACCTATATAAAATCTTTTCTTTATATTTTTATATTTTTATAATTAATTTTTAATGTACATTTTTTGTCAGCTAACTATTTCAATTAAAATAAAATATAATTTAACTTAGGTAATAATTATACAAGTATAGTGGATTTTCTTTATATTTAAAAGTTAAGAATTTTAAACTAGTGATGCCCGATTAATTTTTATTTTAATAAGTTCGGAAGACTATAAATATATAAATTTATTTGTAAAATATTTTAATATTCACCTTTTATAATTGACATACTATATTTCTTAATATTTTAAAATTATGTTAAAATTTATTATTGCTATTTATTAAGAGATTAATTATTACAATATAACTAGCAGGCTCCACCGTGCGTTGCACGGCACATTTAACCACTTATTAATTGAATTTTTGGTTATTATTATATTGCATGCTTATGTAAACGATAATTTTATAAATTATAATATTATGTTGTTTAAGTAAAAAAAATATACATTTAGATCCTGTTCGTACGAACTTATATTTTGCTGAACTAAATTGAGCTGGATTAAAATGAAGTGAAAATTATTGTATTTTAATAAAGAATCATTGTGACTAAATTAACCCGAATTTCATCAATTTCCTTTAACTTCTTTATCAAAGTACACCTATAACCTTGTTTAAACGACTCAATCTCTCTATGCCCCAAAGTTAAATAGTGTTTGTTGTACTATTGTATCCAACATGTTCGTAGTAATGATAGGCTTTCACTACAATGAAAACGAACAAAACTCAATTGAGTCGATTCAGCTAATAATTAATTTTAAAAGGAAGGAACCAAGATTCATAGATGCAACCATAACCTAGTCTAGAAGTTAAAAAAATAATTAAAACGCATGGAATGCAAATTTAGGAAAGCTAAAATCCAATTTTTTTACTCTAACAAATTAGACGAAACACAATTATATATTCTAAAATTACTCAAAACAAAAATAATAATGAATTTCACATTATGCAAGCATATTATATAGTCAAGAATCTTAATGCGAACCCATTTTCCAGAATCGTCACACCTATTCAAAATCGTCACACCTACCGACACAGTTGGTTTTTTTAGAAAAACAACGGAAGCAAATTATATTGATTCATTGGAAGATTTCATATAATTAGTGAAATATACATATTTCATGATCTCCATATGTGTGATAATTATAACTAAAATATCTAAATATTAGATATATTTTCTAGTTGAGCGTTGTACCGTGTGTTGCAAATCAACTATTATACAAACATAATGTATGCTTTGTATTATTCTAAAAATCTAATCCATTTTTAGAGACTATGATTACGTAGGCACATCAGCAGTGGAATGCTGATATATTGTACATATTTTTACAGCCCAAATATGGTAATTATGGAAAAGCAAATAATTTAAATGGAGGAAACAAATCATCCAATATAAAAGTATAATATCTCATGACTTAAATAATGTAACTATATTAGTACATGCAAAAACTTTTATTCAGTTTACATATATATTCCACACACAAATCAAAGCAAATAACAAATTGATATAATTAGATATTTAGCCAAGGTAAGGATAGAATATATATATTTGAGATGATCATAATTGATATAATTAGTTATTGTGAATATCGTTATATAATTAGATAAGATTGCCTTTTGAGTTTTGAATTAGACTTGTATTAATCTAAAAACACTCATAATTAATATTTTAGATTATTGTTTTATTGCCTTTGGATAGTGTTTGAATGGGTGGTTTATAGTATGGTTTAAAATTCTTACGAAAGTAACTTTTCAGGCATATGAATTGATTCTAAATATCAACTCCACCACAACAAAACTATCTATTTCTCCTTTACATCGTTTAACTTTGCAGTGATTGCAGTGATTACAGTCGACCATCTTTCAATAAACCTCCGGTGGTGGAGTTGAAACCACTACCCGAGAATCTAAAATATGCATTCCTTGGTGATGGTGAGAAATTGCCGGTGATCATCTCCAACAAACTCACCAAGGAACAAGAGGAAAGGTTGATGAAAGTGCTTCAAGATCATAAGGAAGCCATTGGATGGACTATTGCCGACATCAAAGGTATGAGTCCAAGTACTTGCATGCACCGTATACTATTGGAGGATGATGCTAAACCCATCCGACAACCTCAAAGGCGGTTGAACCCTCCTATGATGGAGGTAGTAAAAGCCGAGGTTCTTAAGTTGTTGGATGCGGGAATGATCTATCCAATCTCCGATAGTAAATGGGTAAGCCCAACACAAATAGTGCCAAAGAAAACCGGAGTGACCGTAGTGGAGAATAGCCATGGCGAATTGATTCCCACTCGTGTCCAAAATGGATGGCGTGTTTGCATCGATTACCGAAGGTTAAATGCGGTAACAAGGAAAGACCATTTCCCTTTACCATTTATTGATCAAATGCTTAACCGGCTCGCAGGCCACTCTTTCTATTGTTTTCTTGATGGCTATTCAGGGTACTTTCAGGTTGCCATTGCACCAGAGGATCAAGAAAAGACAACCTTCACATGTCCCTTTGGCACCTTTGCATATCGACGCATGCCTTTTGGCCTTTGCAACGCGCCAGCCACATTCCAAAGGTGTATGGTTAGCATTTTTTCAGAATATCTTGAGAAGTTTGTAGAGGTTTTCATGGATGACTTTACTGTTCATGGAAACTCTTTTGACAATTGCTTGATCCATTTGTCATTAATCCTAAAAACTTGCATTGATAAAAATCTTGTGCTAAATTCTGAAAAATGCCATTTTATGGTTGAAAAGGGCATTGTGTTAGGTCATGAAGTGTCATCTAAGGGTATTGAAGTAGACAAAGCAAAAATTGATATCATCCAATCTCTTCCTTACCCTACTTGTGTGCGTGATGTAAGATCCTTCCTTGGCCACGCGGGTTTCTACCGCCGTTTCATAAAAGACTTTTCAAAAATTTCTTCCCCTTTGTGTAGATTGTTGCAAGAGGATGTGGAATTTGTGGTAGATGAAGGTTGTAAAAGGGCATTTGATTGTTTAAAGTCCATGCTAGTGTCGGCCCCTATTATACAACCTCCAAATTGGTCCCTTCCATTTGAGATCATGTGTGATGCAAGTGACTACGCCGTTGGTGCGGTGCTAGGTCAAAGGGTGGGGAAAATTCCCCATGCCATCTATTATGCATCCATGACTCTCAATGATGCTCAAAGGAACTATACCACAACTGAAAAGGAATTGCTAGCGGTAGTCTTTTCTTTAGAAAAGTTTAGGCCATATTTGCTTGGTACAAAGATCATTGTTTTCACTGACCATGCAGCTCTTCGTTACTTGATGACGAAGAAAGAAGCAAAGCCTAGGTTACTCCGATGGATCTTACTCTTGAGCGAGTTCGACTTGGAGGTCAAGGACAAGAAAGGAGCTGAAAATCTAGTGGCCGACCATTTGAGCCGATTGGTGCCCAATGAGGAGTTTGGGGCCAAAGCATTGAAGGAGCATCTTCACGAAGAGTTCCCCGACGAGCAATTGTTTGCTCTTGGTGTTTCTCTTCCATGGTATGCCAACCTTGTGAATTTCCTTGTCACAAGTAAGTGCCCTTCTCACTTCACAAAAGTACAAAAGGATAAGCTAAAGCATGATGCTAGGTTTTATGTGTGGGATGATCCCTATGTATGGAAACATTGTGCCGACCAAGTGATTAGGAGATGCATTCCTAATAATGAAACAAATTCAATCCTTGCTTTTTGCCATTCATATGCATGTGGTGGTCATTTTGGTGCTAGGCGAACCGCTAGGAAAGTGCTAGATTGTGGTTTCTATTGGCCTAGTTTGAATAAAGATGCATACATATTTTGCAAGTCTTGTGATAAATGCCAAAGAGTAGGAAACATCTCTTCTAGGAATGAAATGCCCCAACATTGTCCTCTATATTGTGAACTTTTTGATGTTTGGGGAATGGATTTTATGGGACCTTTCCCTACTTCCTTTGGTTTCAAATATATCTTGCTTGCGGTTGATTATGTGTCTAAGTGGGTTGAAGCAATCCCCACTCGTACTGATGATTCTAAAGTGGTTGCAGAGTTCATCAAATCTCACATCTTCTCTAGGTTCGGGGTACCCCGAGCTTTGATCAGTGATCGAGGCACTCACTTTTGCAATAGAACCATTGCCGCATTGTTGAAGAAATATGGGGTAAATCACAAAACTTCTACCGCCTATCACCCACAAACAAATGGACAAGCCGAAGTTTCCAATAGGGAAATCAAGTCCATCCTTGAGAAAACGGTTAGGCCGACTCGCAAGGATTGGAGTACTCGGTTGGATGATGGATTGTGGGCATATAGGACGGCTTATAAGACTCCAATTGGTATGTCTCCATACCGATTAGTCTTTGGAAAGCCGTGTCATTTACCGGTGGAGTTAGCACACAAAGCCTATTGGGCAATCACAAGGTTCAACTTGAACTTAGACGAGGCCGGGAATGAAAGGAAGCTTCAATTGCAAGAGCTTGAGGAAATCCGGAATGAGTCCTATGAGAACGCGGCCATTTACAAGGAGAAGACGAAGGCATGGCATGACAAGATGATAATTAGGAAAACTTTTGAGGTAGGTCAAAAAGTTCTTCTATTTCAATCACGTCTTCGGTTGTTTCCAGGTAAACTACGTTCTCGGTGGACTGGACCATTTGTAGTTGTGAAGGTTTTCCCTCATGGAGCAGTGGAGATCCAAAGCGGCGAGGATGCCAAAATCATCAAGGTCAACGGCCAAAGGTTGAAACCGTATTACGAGGGTTTCAAATCGGAGATCCTAGAGGACATGTCTCTAGGCAACCCGGCCTACGAGTGATCTTTACCATGGAGATACATCGTGCCGACGATGTTAAATAAACGAGTTTTAAGCTTTAAATGCATTTCGTCGAACAATTTCAACATTTGGAACATTACTTTCTTTATATTTATTTGCTACGTACATTTCATTAAGCTTGTAATTCGAACATTATGCTAGTTTTTATGTTGTTTTTGTAGAAATAGGTTTGAAGTGGTGCAAAACGAAAAACGCCAAGGGGCCATTCCTCGCGGTCCGCGAATTCATCGCGCGGACCGCGACCGAAGGTTTCGCGGACCGCAGCCGAGAACGCGCGAGCCGCGACCAAGCTCTCGCGGTCCGCGACCGAGCTCTCGCGGCCCGCGAGCAAAAGTTGAATTTCTGGAAATCCCTGCCAAAAAAACGTTGGTTTTCGCGGTCCGCGGCTTGATCGCGCGGACCGCGACACTATGCACGCGAGTCGCGACCGGGATCGCGCGGACCGCGACGGGAAAACCTTGCGCGCCGCGAACGGAACGCGCGCGCCGCGACGGTGTCTCGCGGTCCGCGAAGAAGGCCGCGCGACCCGCGAGAAAACAGGGGATTCTAGGAAATCCCTGGAACGAATATGACCATTTTCGCGGTCCGCGACTTGATCGCGCGGACCGCGAAACTGTGCTCGCGGTCCGCGGTTTCATCGCGCGGACCGCGAAGGTTTGCCGAGGATTTGCGCGCGGTGCGCGATTTCATCGCGCGCACCGCGCCGAGGTTTTGCGCGCGCACCGCGCTGAGTTTCAGCGCGCGACCCGCGACGAGACACTGCGCGCACCGCGACGAGGATTCGCGTGCACCTCAACGGTCTTCAGCGCGCGGTCCGCGAATTCATCGCGCGGACCGCGACGGACTTGCGCGCGGCCCGCAACGGAGGGCGCGCGACCCGCGACGAGGACCGAAATTTCTCGGAAATCGCTGGAACGAAACGGGCCATTTTAGCGGCCCGCCACAGAGAACTCGCGATCCGCGAGGGATCGAACCTATACTTAGTCAAAAAATTTTCTTTCTTTTTTCTCCTTCTTCTTCTCCTACTCCCTCTCGACCCCAAACCCGTTTTTCCGGCCAACTTCTCCAACCTCCCATTCCGGCGAGTTTTGAACCGATTTCTTCCAACCAAATCAATCCCCCAAGCTTTCCCAACAAAACCAACCAAAAATCTCAATCCAAAACACCATCTTTAACCCACATTGCCGAATTCCCACCGGAAAGTTCTTCACTCCGATTCGCCGGCCTCCGGCGACTTTTGTTCCAAACCAACTACCCAAAAAACCTTCCCTCCACCACCCTTAACCTTTTCCCAATCCCAAATTCCAAATTCCAACTCTCAATCAAATACCCCCAAATCTTATGAACCATAATTTTTGGATTCTTTGATTTGGTGGTGTTTTGATCAAATTGGTAATCTCCTCAAGCTACATTGCTACCAAAGGCTTCAATTGACGGTACCCTACTGAATTTATTTCAATTTTGGGTGATTTAGGGCTTGCCGCCAATAGGTTTTCATTGAAATTTCAAAGGCTTGCCGCCTTTAGTTATAAACTGAGCTTTATTAGTAGGGGCTTGCCGCCTTGTAGCTAGTATAGTTGTGCTGGACTGTTGTTGAGTAGAATTTGATAATGGCACCGAGAAAAAGGTCTCGCCGAGGGGAAGCCTCTAGTTCCCATGAACCTGTGATCCCCGAATCACCCCCTCGCCAACCTAGCCCTCCCCCTGCAGAAAACCTGCCTCCTATTGACCTTATGGGACTGCAAGGTTTGGATGAAGATGCCCAACAACGGTGGAGAAAGTTGATTGGGAATGGGAAGCGAACAATCATGGAGACGAAGTTCCTCTCCTCTGAGCTACTTCAGGAGCTGGGTTTGCAGCAACCAGTTCTATTTTTATTGGATCGCGTTGGCATGAGAGGATTCATTGATCGGTCGGCACCGACCTATACCCGCTATACATTTGAGTTCCTATCCACTCTAGCCAAGCACTATGACGAGGACCATGACATGCATTACATCACCTTCAGGTTGAATGATGTGGATCGCCGGATGACCTATCATGAGATCCAAGATGCTTTTGGGTTCGAATATGCAGAGGGATACAAGAATCCAAAAGAGACTAACCCGGACGGATTTGATCTAGCTTTCTTTTGGAATTGCTTGTCTGGATTTCCCAACATCACAGGCACTACGAAGAATAACCACATCATTCATCCAGCTGTTCGTATGGTGCACAAGCTCCTAGTGATGACGATCTTTTGCCAAGGAGAATTGACGCACATCACTAGGGAGCAGGTCCAATGCCTTTGGACCATGTGCTGGGGGCCACAACACCCTTGTTGGGTAGACCTTTTTGTGCAAAAATGTTTGGAGACTTCCGAGAAGACCAAAGGAAAAATACCGCAGGGGGGTATGATTTCGCTTCTGGCAGCTTACCTGAACATCCACCTACCTCCAGACATTCAGGCAATAGGCAAGACAGCCGAGAGAGCTCACCAGTTCTACTCCATTGCTTCTTTGGAGTTCACCAATGTCTTGGCCATGCACAAATATCCTCCCCCTAGATTCATTTGGCTAGTAGCCAAGAATCAGCACATGTACCTGCCGAATCCAGAGGCTGTACAGTTGACTGGGCGCACCCGCATGGAAGATCTCACCTTGCCCACTCAGATCACAGTTCCTGCACCTACCATTGCCCTTGCCAGGCTAGAGGCACCTCCGGAGCATGGAGAGCAGTATGCTCCTCCACATCATGACCCTCAGTATGTCACTCAGCAGCAGTTTCAGACATTTACTGAGAGGTATGAGGATGATATGGCAGTGATGTTCGCCATGATGGCATCCATGCACCCACATGGACCAGGGGCATTTGACTATGAGGGCCATCGCAGATCGCGAGCTCAGCGCCGTCGCGACGGCTCCGGCCCCTCGCAGTGAGTATATCCTACACTCTTTCTTACACTATGATTTTAATTGATATATTTAAACATTGAGGGCAATGTTTAGACTAAGTGTGGGGGAGAGGTGTAGGACTTTTGTTGCTGCTTTTGTTGCTGTTTTGTTGCTATTTACTACTGTATTAAAAAAAAAAAAAAAAAAAAAACAGCCCGGATGGTCCCAAAAATACTAGAGGATCAGGTAAAAATGAGAGGCATGCCCGGATGGTTCCAAAAATACGAGAGAATCAGGCAAAAATGAGAGGCAAAAAAAAAAAAAAAACATTTTCTTTTCTCTTATTTAAATATGTAAAGCTCTCAAATGTTATGTGCTTAATTATGTAGAGTATACACTTGGATCTTAATCGTCCTTTCTCGAGGACGAGAAAGGTTCAAGTGTGGGGGATTTTGATAGACCCTAGATATACTCTTATTTTGTAGCATTTGAGAGATGTTTTAGATAGTATTTTGTAGATTTATATTAGACTTTTAGACCGAATCATTCATAGTGGTTTGAAATTGAAGACGTGCATTTCGATCTTGAATTGCACTTGCGATGGATTTGAATGATTTGAAGACCTTCTATGACCGTCCTGACCGCGATTGATACATTGAAGAACCGGTCGTAGAAGTGGCGTGAAGGCACACTCTCGCGGGCCGCGAACCCTAGGTCGCGAACCGCAAGGGTGTGTGTTGCTGTTTTGAAGACGCCGAGTTTCGCGAGCCGCGAGGACCAGACGCGAGCCGCGAGAGCCAGACGCGCGCGGGGCGCGAGACTCCGGTCGCGAGCCGCGCGAACCAGCACGAGGACCGCCGAGGCACAGACGCGCGGGGCGCGAACCTTCGGCCGCGACTCGCGAGGACCAGACGTGCGCGGGGCGCAATTCCTCGGTCGCGTACCACGCCGAGACCACGGGCGCGCGGGGCGCGAATCCTCGGCCGCGAACCGCGAGAACCAGGCTCGCGGTCCGCGAAGGATCCCGCGCGACCCGCGAATGGTCCTGCAACTTGCATTTTGTTTGGCTTTAATTTTTAATTGTTTTAGAGTATAAATTGGACTTATCCTCATTGTTTGAGGGATCGAATTTTACAGAGTTTGAACTCTTTTCTTCATTTTCTCTTCACTTTGATCTTTGAATTCACTATGGTTTGTTGTGTTGATTATGTTTGTGATTATATAACTATGGTAGTAGGCTAAAACCCTTCTTGGATATATGTGATTGGACTTCTTGTTATGGATTGAGAACATGATTCAAGAGGTTTAGGAATGGTGATTTGCTATTGAATGATCATAATTTATATGTGTATTTGATGCTTGAAATGATTAGGAATGATTTCCTAGTGATAGATATGTGTTGGATATGTGTTAGATATTGCTTTTCCATGGTTAGAATGTTATCATTCTTTCTATGTAGGAGTAGTAAATTAGGAATTGAATGCATGTTGTTATCAATTGTATTTGTTCTTAAGATCATTCATTAGCATTGTACCTATGTCAAGTTTGTTATCAAATTGCATGGGTAGAGTTGAGAAATATCTAATTTGAAGTAATATTGATTCAATTGAACTAGTTGTTATCATCTAGTAAATTTGTCAATTGAAGTTGTGAAGATGCTTTCATTTTTCATAACTATGGTTAAAGATAGTTCTCACTAATGTTCACCATTCTAAAAGCATCATGATAAAGTTTGAGGAAAATCTCATAATAAGAAGTCACCAATCTCATATGTCCAAATCTCTTATTCTCATTAGTTAATCCTTTAGTTGAATCTTTAGATGTTAAACTAGTTGTAATTCTAAAGTTCTAGTAGTTTTACTTAGTAGTGTCTTAAACAAAAAATCAACTCAAACCCCCCCCCCCCCCCTTATTTACATTGCTTTTATATATATGTATATGTATATATATTCTACAAGATATACATAGAATAAACATTTTCTCTGTGGAACGAACCTTACTTGCCATTGTACACTTAATAGTGTGGAAAGGTAGTAAGCGATCTATAAATTGTATATTTGAGAGGTACGGCGACGACCTCCCAGACTACAAATTAGTGTCTTAATATAGAGAGATGGAAGACAGCTGCAGAGTTTAATCAGAATGAAATCTTCTACTGTGCAGTATGAAGGGATATTTGTGAGGGTTGGATCAACAGTCTATCAGAGGGCAAATATATTTCCATATAGAGTTCCAAAAACTACATTTGCCATTTCCAATTAAAATTTTTGACTAACTTGATGCAAATTGATCCACCCTTATGATTCTTTTCCAGGTTTGTGATTTTTGTGCAGACGGGGGAAGAGATGCAATGAAATGTGTCCATGGAGCATGTGTTATCTGGTATTTCCACCATAATTTAACTGAGTAAGTTTTAACTATGGTGGAAATTGATCTGATTCCAATTCCATTCTCAGAGCAAGGATAGCAAAGATTTGTCCATTTCCTCCACTCTGTTTTGTTTTTTTGATCCAATGTACCCTAGAAAAATGAAGAAACAACTTTTTGAAGGGATTTTATGATGGTTTTGGGAGGATCATAGACTGCCCATATATGTTGGGGGATGGAGTATATACACGATTTTATCAAAGTAAGCTTTCCCCCTGGTGATAGCCATCATTTCTTCCAATTGGTCAGTCTAGTGTTTAGAGGGTTGAAAATGAGCATTAAGCATTTTCCTGTAAAAATAGGACAACCTAGCAATTTGAAGGGGAATGTACCTATTTTTATGTCAAGTATTGATTTAATCATGTGAGCTGAGTGCACAGATGCATATTTACAATAAAAAACCTCACTTTTTTGAAAAATGATTTTCTGGCCAGTTGTTTGTTCAAAAACAACAAGAAAGGCTTTGAGTCTAGTTAAGCTGATTTTATTGGCATTTAAAAAGATGGTAGTATCATCAACATAACTAAGATGGGATAAAGGGATAACACTATAAGGGATGCTAAAGTATTGTATTTTTCCTATTTGGTAAACATATGCAAGAGATCTAGTGAAGGACTCGGAAAAGAGATTAAATAGAAATGGGGATAAAGGGTCTCCCTGTTTGATTCCTCTGGTGGCTTTGAAGAAGCCAACTGGTTTGCCATTGATGAGCACTCAAAAATAAGCGCTAGACAGGTCTTTCATAACAGTATGTACAAATGAACCATGAAAGCCAAATTTTAAAAAAACTGAAGGAAGGAAATTCCAGTTGACTCTGTCAAAGGCTTTTTGAAGATCTAATTTCAAAATGCAGTTTGTGCCCCTGCTCTTGTTGTTTATAAATCTCATCATTTCTCTAAGATATAGAACATTATCTGAAATGTCCCTCTTAGCAAGGAAACCAGTTTGATGATGAGAGATAAGATTTGACATGAAAGTCTTTAATCTTTCCATTAAAATTTTGGAGAAAATCTTATTGGAAACATTTGAGAGACTTATGGGTCAGGAATCATTAAAAGAAACAGACACTTCCTTTTTGGGGATTACTGTTATCCATGTGATGGAGATGCCTTGGGGAATTTCAGAATTCCGCATAAAATCATTGACAGCATGGAGCATGTTTTTTTTTATTATCTCCCAGGCTTTGATATAGAATTGTGCTGTATATCCATCGAGTCCTGAACTGCTGGATTTGTTCGGGCTAAAAACATTAGACTTTAGCTTCTCCATTGACACAGGTCTAAGTAGCATGGTGTTGTCCTGGGGGATATAAGTGTAGGGATTTGGCTTAGAAAATAAGAGTGAAAGGGAGGGGTTTCTGTGGTCTCAGCTGTAAGTAAATTCTGGTAGAAATGAATAGCTTCATTTATAATTTCAGAATTATCTTCAAGAGTTTTGGATTCTTGTAATTCTCTTTCAACCATTTCATTTTAGTCTTCTGTTTCTAGAAATGCTTTTCTTCTTTTAGGGCTTGGTTTAAAGAGGATCTAACTTCTTGGAGTCTTGATAGTTCAAGATCATTTTGGTTTTGTTCATAGCAGATTTCCTAAATATTGCCAAAAACTTCTCTATTCCAGGATTTTTAATTTTTTTTAAGCCTATTAAGCTTCAGAAAAAAATCTTAGCATCCATGTACCGGTAATGTATATGGGCCAGTTACTTCTAATCACCTATATAAAATCTTTTCTTTATATTTTTATATTTTTATAATTAATTTTTAATGTACATTTTTTGTCAGCTAACTATTTCAATTAAAATAAAATATAATTTAACTTAGGTAATAATTATACAAGTATAGTGGATTTTCTTTATATTTAAAAGTTAAGAATTTTAAACTAGTGATGCCCGATTAATTTTTATTTTAATAAGTTCGGAAGACTATAAATATATAAATTTATTTGTAAAATATTTTAATATTCACCTTTTATAATTGACATACTATATTTCTTAATATTTTAAAATTATGTTAAAATTTATTATTGCTATTTATTAAGAGATTAATTATTACAATATAACTAGCAGGCTCCACCGTGCGTTGCACGGCACATTTAACCACTTATTAATTGAATTTTTGGTTATTATTATATTGCATGCTTATGTAAACGATAATTTTATAAATTATAATATTATGTTGTTTAAGTAAAAAAAATATACATTTAGATCCTGTTCGTACGAACTTATATTTTGCTGAACTAAATTGAGCTGGATTAAAATGAAGTGAAAATTATTGTATTTTAATAAAGAATCATTGTGACTAAATTAACCCGAATTTCATCAATTTCCTTTAACTTCTTTATCAAAGTACACCTATAACCTTGTTTAAACGACTCAATCTCTCTATGCCCCAAAGTTAAATAGTGTTTGTTGTACTATTGTATCCAACATGTTCGTAGTAATGATAGGCTTTCACTACAATGAAAACGAACAAAACTCAATTGAGTCGATTCAGCTAATAATTAATTTTAAAAGGAAGGAACCAAGATTCATAGATGCAACCATAACCTAGTCTAGAAGTTAAAAAAATAATTAAAACGCATGGAATGCAAATTTAGGAAAGCTAAAATCCAATTTTTTTACTCTAACAAATTCGACGAAACACAATTATATATTCTAAAATTACTCAAAACAAAAATAATAATGAATTTCACATTATGCAAGCATATTATATAGTCAAGAATCTTAATGCGAACCCATTTTCCAGAATCGTCACACCTATTCAAAATCGTCACACCTACCGACACAGTTGGTTTTTTTAGAAAAACAACGGAAGCAAATTATATTGATTCATTGGAAGATTTCATATAATTAGTGAAATATACATATTTCATGATCTCCATATGTGTGATAATTATAACTAAAATATCTAAATATTAGATATATTTTCTAGTTGAGCGTTGTACCGTGTGTTGCAAATCAACTATTATACAAACATAATGTATGCTTTGTATTATTCTAAAAATCTAATCCATTTTTAGAGACTATGATTACGTAGGCACATCAGCAGTGGAATGCTGATATATTGTACATATTTTTACAGCCCAAATATGGTAATTATGGAAAAGCAAATAATTTAAATGGAGGAAACAAATCATCCAATATAAAAGTATAATATCTCATGACTTAAATAATGTAACTATATTAGTACATGCAAAAACTTTTATTCAGTTTACATATATATTCCACACACAAATCAAAGCAAATAACAAATTGATATAATTAGATATTTAGCCAAGGTAAGGATAGAATATATATATTTGAGATGATCATAATTGATATAATTAGTTATTGTGAATATCGTTATATAATTAGATAAGATTGCCTTTTGAGTTTTGAATTAGACTTGTATTAATCTAAAAACACTCATAATTAATATTTTAGATTATTGTTTTATTGCCTTTGGATAGTGTTTGAATGGGTGGTTTATAGTATGGTTTAAAATTCTTACGAAAGTAACTTTTCAGGCATATGAATTGATTCTAAATATCAACTCCACCACAACAAAACTATCTATTTCTCCTTTACATCGTTTAACTTTGCAGTGATTACAGTCGGCAATTCTAGGTATTTTTTTTGCTCCTTACTTCACCTACAACAATTAAAATTGCCAAATAAACTTTGATGAGAATAAAAAAATGATGTATTATAATAATGAGTTACCTTCCAAACTTCTTTGACCTTCAATTTTCAGCTATATTTTGTTTATTCTGGTACGAATACTTTTCACCTTTTTTGTAAATCTATTTTTCATACTATGTCCTTTTTTAGCATTCTTATCCAATTGATCTGCATGTTCCATATCACAACATGCACAAAATATAAGACTTTTTAATGTACCTAAGAGCATCTCCAATGCAAGCATCAAATAGGTAAACTTCACTAGCCATGTCATTTTAGAGGCTCTCAACTTGAAAAACAATCTCCAATGCAACCATTTTTTGAAACCTTTAATCCTATGTGACAACATTAATTATTGACACCCTCAATTAGACCCTCTCAAAATAGAGGCTCATATTGAGGCTTTCAATAATTAATTTACCATGTATAGCCCATTTAATGCATTAAAATCAATTCATTTTGTTCAAATATATCATGATGAAGATTGATTCATGATACTTGCATTGGAGAACAAAAATTCATTTTCAATGTCTCTTTATCCATGTCATAGAGACGCCCAATAAAAATTCGTCAAATGGCTCCTATAAATATGGGTGAGGCTCTATGCATTGGAGATGCTCTAAGAGCATATCCAATGCAAGCATCAAATAAGAAAACTTAATTAGCCATGTCATATTAGAGGCTCTCAATTCAAAAAACAATCTCCAATGCTACCTTTTATTGAAACCTTTAATCTTATGTGTCAATATTAATTATTGACACCCTCAATTAGACCATCACAAAATAGAGGCTCATATTGAGGCTTTCAATAACATTTAATGCATTAATAACAATTAATTTTGTACAAATATATTAGAGCATCTCCAATGGTAAGCTACATCTTCACTTGCCATGTCAAACACTTCTATTCCTAGTGTCACAACGGTCTCTGATTTTCAAGCCAACAAACAAGATTATCTGTCTCAACTTTCTCCTATCCTATCCCCTGAAGTACTACTTCTCTTGCAGGATTCTAAGCTTGCTCAGCACAGAGAGAACAGGTTGATCTGGAAACCCAATATCAAGGGAGATTTCTCTTTCAGTTCTGCTTATAAACAAATCAGAGAACACAGAGGTACTATCTCTTCCATACATCATCTTTGGAACCCAAAAATGGAGAAGAAAGTTTCAGTGTTTATGTGGAGGATGATCAACTCCTTGCTTCCTTTTGATAATATTCTCAAAAAATGGAAATTTAACCTTCCATCAAAGTGCCCTGTGTGTATGCATGAAGATTCTCTTGATCATTTTTTCAATTCCTGTGTTTTTTCTCTTTCTGTGTGGAGAACTGTGCACCAATTCATGGGAATCTCAGATAGACAATTTCAGTCTATCTGGGAAAGGCTTTCATTCTACCTCACTTTCCAGGGCTTATCTCAGTTACATAACTCCATCATTAGACTTACACCATCCATAACCTTTTGGAATTTGTGGAAAGCTAGGAATAGGTGGTTTTTTGAAAACAACAAAATGCATGCTCCTTTTGTTATTAACAGCATTAGGGATCAAGTATTTTACATGTTCTCTGCTAATCCCTTCTATATCTCATCTCAAATAGATGCTGATATAGCTTCCCATTCATTTCTCCCTCTTTGTAGCAAACCTCCCAAGCCAAAAATCTACCGTGTCTGCTGGACCAAGCCTGTTAAAGGTGTTAAAATTAATGTTGATGCAGCTTGGTCAGCTTCAAATGCTCTGGCTGGTATAGGTTATGTAGTTAGGAATAGTATGGGTGGTTTTGTTTGTGCTAAGAGCTCTTGTGTTCATATTGATTCAGCTCTAGAGGCTGAGCTCTCTGCAATTAAATCTGCCCTACTACATGCTTGTATCTATTCTGAGAGTATAATCATTGAGTCTGATTGTTTGAATGCCATATCATTTGTCCTTAATCCTGTGACTGCACATTGGAAGCTTTTTCAATTGGTTGATGACATGCATTTTTTAGTCAATAACTGCAACTTTATCCATATTCACAGAGAAGGAAATCAGGTAGCTGATGCAATAGCTAAACTTGCACTGGCTAATAAGAGCAGTGCAACTTTTGATTCCTTCTCTTCTCCCCCAGCAAAGGTCTAAGGACTTATTAGGCTTGATCAACTGAACATGCCTTCACTCAGAATAGCTAAGAATGGGTATTGCTGATGGAAATTTTGTCTTCTCAGGTACTGCTTTGGTGAATCACACCAGACTTCCACATACTACTCAAATGTGCAAGGACTCCAGATGCTATTTGGCAAGGATGGAGCAGCACTTTTGTCAACAATGGAATGCCAAAGATGGTGTTGTGGTTTGTGTCCCAGTGCTCTTCCACCGTCTCCAAACTCATCTATTTGAAATAGCTCTGCTTACTAGCCCCTGGACAATCTTGTGGTTCGTCTGGGAAATGACTCACTAAAGTGTAAGGGGGTTTTAGTTTAGAGCTACACACAATGCTTTAGTCTCTTTTGTTTCACTGATATTCTGAACCGAGCTACTGTGCTCTGATTGTATTTATTTATTTTTGCGAAGGCTTAGGGAAGCCAAATAGAATTCCCTCCATCATATGATGGCTTAATTTAAAAAAAAAAAAACTTGCCATGTCACATTCTAAGCAAATGATGTGGCAAGCTACATAGCTCCACAATGGTGAGCTCCTATGTTTATAGCTATAAAGGGCCCACATATTTTTTTAATATTTTTACCAAGAATTTTTACTATCATTAAAAATAATTAATGTATTTATCTAAATGATACAAATACTATTGATTTAAAAATAAATAAATTATTTTTATAACAGCTAAAAAATAATTAAGTTAAATTATAAAGTGATTTACAAATTACAAATTACAAATTACAAATAATAAAAATAAATAATTATAATAAAAACATTTAGACTACCAATATATTGCAAATTATTAGAAAAAACTTGGTTTTTGTGAGGATGCTCTTCTACAGAAGAAAGAGGAAATTCGTCAAAATGATTTCGCAATTCTAACCAATGACACATCAAATATGGATGATAGAACTAGAAAAAATCATGAACAAGTGTGTGAAATTCTTAGAAATAAGTATGGAATGTCATTAGAATATATTTGATGTATTTTTCATTCTATTTTTTTTTTTTTTGCATTTGAAATAAAATTTTATTGGTACAATGTATTTAAAATTTTTATGAAAGAATACAAATCAAAGGTTGGATATATTTAAAAAAATAATTTTTATATTTATATATTTTTTCAAATTATTTATAAGTTATATCAAATATTAAGTATAAAAAATATAAGATATACAATATTAAAATATATTTTTTATAAATATTATTTATTCATGCTTGTAAAATAATTAATTAAAGTAAATATTTATAATAGAATATAACTACGTGAATAGAAAGAGAAATTATATTTACCAAGTAAAAGTAAATGAAAGGAAAGAGAAATTATATTTACCAAGTAAAAGTAAATGAAAGGAAAGAGAAATTATATTTACCAAGTAAAAGTAAATGAAAGGAAAGAAATTATATTTACCAAGTAAAAGTAAATGAAAGGAAAGAAATTATATTTACCAAGTAAAAGTAAATGAAAGGTAATTCATAACATTAATGACGGCATTACTGCTCTGTGCGGCAGTACTGCTCGTGTAGCAGTGTCTACGTGGAGTGAAACAATGGTAAGCTACACTGCTGAAATTTATCAAATATTGCAAGCAGCTCCGTTTCTTCAACCATTGGAGATGCTCTTATGATGAAAATTGATTCATGATGCTTGCATTGGAGAACAAATGTTCATTTTCAATGTCTCTTTGTCCATGTCATAGACAATTCCAATAAAAATTCGCCAAATGACACCTATAAAACTGGATGAGACTCTTTGTATTGGAGATGCTCTAATGTTAATCTCTCATGTTTTAATTTCCAAACCACCTTTTTGGTGTATGTAGGGTCTTGGTCGATAATCGGTGTGATTCAGGGATGATTACAGGGTTGGTCTTCATTACACCTGCTGCAGGTAAATTACAAGAAATTTTGGTCACGCCCTTTTTTTACAAGCTTCTAATGTTGGACTCATCAGGTCTTGTCCTTATCAATAGTAACTTTAATGCAACAAACAAATGCAAAGGCCCCGTTTGGTGACGAGAGTTTTGAAGAGCGTTTAGCTTTTTGTGTTAAATATGGATAGTTGACTTGTCAAACAGCTCTTTCTAGTGTTTGGTGAGGAGAGTTTTCTAATTAGCTTTTTTGGTGAAACCTCTAATTTCTGAAACGCTAGAAAGAGCAGCGTTTGTAAAAATTTAATCAAAGAAATATTACAAAATATCTTTTATTTCCTTATCCCTCACAGATTTCCTTTTCAAATTCATTAAAACTAATCAGAAAACCTTTTTATATAAGTAAATAATAACCTTTTAGTAAATTTAAGGTACCCATCATATTTGCGTACGTACATTTTTAAGGTTTCTTACATTATTTTTAATTTATTTTTAAGTATTTACACATATTTTAAATATATAAAAAATAAATTTCAAGTATTTTAATTCAAAAAAAGTTTTTTAAATAGATGTAGGTATATTAATAAAGAATAATAATTCAAATAATAAACATCATAAAAATAAATGAAAATATAGTGATAACAATTTTCGATAAACAAGTAACACACTACAAAAAATAAATAATAATAAATTGTACTAATGTCTATTTCAGTCATTTAACGTAATGAAATAGCTATCAGCTAATTGTTATTTGCCAAACACTCATATACAAACCGCTAGTCAAACCGCTAGTCAAAACAGCTAATAGAATCCGCTAACAGCTAACAGCTAATAAAATCCGCTAACAGCTAACAGCTAAACGCTGATAGCCAAACGAGACCAAAGTCTACAAACACGGTTGGTTGATTAACAGAATTGATCAACCATTACATGAAGGTATAAATTTAGAGTAATGATAGAGAGAGGGAAAATTTCTAGGGAAAACTAATAGGGAATGATGTGTCATGTTAGGTGTCTATTCCACATCATTATTTCTAAAATTAATAAAATCTTCTTCTTTCCTTCAAAATTCAATTCTTTTCTTTTCTCATCAATTCTTCAATCTCTTCCATTTTTAAATCTCTCTTACATTAATTAATTTTTTGAAGTTTACATTGAAATGCTATTTACTTAGGCCTTATTTCCATGAGTTTATTTCTTGCTAAATTGAACTGAAATAAATTTATATACATTTAACATGATTACTAAACTGAACTGAAATAGTCTTGAAATCAATCATTAATCATTGTAAACTATAATATAAAAATAAAATTTTAATAAATTCTTTTTGAACTGAACTGAAAAAATATATAAATATATTTTTAATTATTTTTTTGAACTGACATAGGCCTCGTTTGGCAATCAGCGTTTAGCTGTTAGCTGTTAGCGGATTTTATTAGCTGTTAGCTGTTAGCGGATTCTATTAGCTGTTTTGACTAGCGGTTTGACTAGCATTTTGTACATTAGTGTTTGGCAAATAACAATTAGCTGATAGCTGTTTCAATGCGTTAAATGACTGAAATAGACATCAGTACAATTTATTATTAATTATTGTTTTAGTGTTTTGCTTGTTTATCGAAAATAATTATCACTTATATGTTTATTTATTTTTATTATTTAAATTATTATTCTTTATTATAATATATCTACGTTTATTTAAAAAAATATTTTCAGAATTACATTACATAAAAAATTTATATTGATATATATTTAGCATGTGCCATTTTAATTTCAATATTTATAATACTTCAAAAATAAATTAAAAATATTGAAAAATGTACATACGTACGAAAATATCTATATATTGTGTACGTATGAAAAGTTTTGGCAAAGTTGAATTATATATATATATAAATTATTAGTTTTAAGGAAATTTTGTGAGAATAAGGATAAAAAAGATATTTTGATATATTGTTTTGTTTAATTTTTGTAAACGCTGCTCTTTCTAGCGTTTTAGAAACGAGAGGTTTCATCAAAACAGCTAATTAGAAAAATCTTTTCACCAAACACCAAGAAGAGCTAATTGACCAGTCAACTGTCCATATTTAACCCAAAAAGCTAAACGCTCTTCAAAACTCTCGTCACCAAACGGGGCCATAAACTAATCTATAAAAAATATCATGCAAACATGACCTAAATGAAATGAAAACTTTGGTTCATGACATATTTAGATTGTCATTATAGGAATAAGTAAATGGAATTTTAATGTGAGCGTTTTAAATGCAATGAAGAATTGATTTATCAAAATATAAAAATTGGTAGAGATTGAAGAATTGATGATGGATTGGATTTGGAAGATTTTTTTATTTTTGCAAATGATGATATGGAATAGCCACATAGACTGACACATCATTCCCTATTGGTTTTTCCTATAATTTTTCCCTCTCTCTATCATTACTCATAAATTTAACACCAAATAGTATGAAAATAAATAAGATTAGATAATTTGAAGCAGAACATAAGAAGAAGAAGAAGAAGAAGAAGATAATACCCGGAAGAAGAAGATGAGTCTTACTGAATCTCAGATGCAAACCTAACACACATATATGCCCGAAACATAAAAATCAAATTTAACAACACTATATGGTCAACGTTGAATATGAGTATATATAATATATTATAGGTGGTTTATTTTTGGAATTAATTAAAAAGTATATATTACATGAGATATGGTATAAATTTAATATTTTAGTTGACAAATAATAATCTCCTACGTCTAAATGCCTTCTTTGGTCCACCATTTCCATTATGAAGAATCACAAAATATATTATTTACTTAGGATTGTGTTAGCATGGTAATATACTGTATCCGAAAGGTATGAAAAGTTGACAATTAATACATTATTGTCATATTTAAATTGATGTCTAATAATAAATGCATAAGTAAATATCACAAGAATATATCATTTTCCATTTAACCTAACAATTAAATAGTATTAATAACTCAATTAATATATCATAAATTGGTAAATAATCAAACAGCTAAGAAAAGTTGGTACGTACATGGGGCATAATAAAAATAATACGGTAAATAAAACATAATTAAAACAATATAGTAAATAATGATATGATACATTTTTGCCATATTTAAATTAACGGATAATACATATAATACTATATTTAAATTGACGGCTATTACCATATAAAATACAAAACTACGTCGTTTATTCCACACACTTTTTGAAGCGAATAACTATTCTAGTTCCCTTTAGGGATTAGGCCCTTAAATGTCATTTTACTTTGTTTGTTAAACAAACAGCTATTAACTATCAGCTAATTACCAAACAGTTTTATACAATCAGCTAATTTTATCATTTAGACGCACAATTTTTTTGGAATCGGGTGTAGAAAAATTATAAATAAAACTTTTTTAAAAAAATTACATGGATGAATGATAATATATTTAACATTTATTTCTAAATTAACGACTATATAAAGTAAAATCATATGCTAACCAATTCAGAACTTTCTCTCTCCTCTTAAACCCTAGGGTTTGCGGCAGAATAAGAGAACGACAACAACCTACAATTTCTGGTTCAATTTCATGGCGATCTCCACGAAATCGGACCAGCAATTGAGGATGACGGACGCGGAATCAATCGCAGCATTGTACTCGGGGCTCTCGCTCACGGAGGAGGAGAGACAGACTCCGACGCCGCAAACAACACAGCGGGCGTAGCCATTGGATCACAGAAAACTTCTGGTTGGGAAGCTGTTGGCGCCGAGGAGGTTCCCGGTGGCGGATGTTGGGAGGTCTTCGCCGTACCTCTCAAATATACAATTTATGTTCACTCACTACCTCTACACACAACTAAGCATATAGTGGCAAGTAAGGTTCCTTCCACAGGGAAAAGGTTATTTCTATGTATATCTTGTAGCATGTATATATATATATATATACATATATAAAAGCAATGTAAACAAAGGGGGGGGTTTGAGTTGAGTTTTTGGGAAGATGTTGGCGCCGAGGAGGTTCCCGGTGGCGGATGTTGGGAGGTCTTCGCCGTACCTCTCAAATATACAATTTATGTTCACTCACTACCTCTACACACAACTAAGCATATAGTGGCAAGTAAGGTTCGTTCCACAGGGAAAAGGTTATTTCTATGTATATCTTGTAGCATGTATATATATATATATATATATATATATATACATATATAAAAGCAATGTAAACAAAGGGGGGGGGGGGTTTGAGTTGAGTTTTTGTAAGAAACACTACTAAGTAAAGCAACTAGAATTCTAGGATTACAACTAGTTTAGCATTTAAGTTTTAACTAAAGGATTAACTAATGAGAATACTAGACTTGGATATATGAGATTGGTGACTTCTTATTATGAGATTTTCCTCAAACTTTATCATGTTGCTTTGAGAATGGTGATTGTTTGTAGTGAGAAACTATCTTTAACCATAGCTATGAAAGATGAAAGCATCCTCACAACTTCAATTGACAACTTTACTAGATGATAACAACTAGTTCAATTGATCAATATCATTTCAAATTAGATGTTTCTCAAACTTACCCATGCAATTTGATAACAAACTTGACATAGATACAATGCTAATGAATGATCTTAAGAACAAATACAATTGATAACAAGATGCATTCGATTCCTAATTTACTACTCTTACATAGAAAGAATGATAACATTCTAACCATGGAAAAGCAATATCTAACACATATCCAACACATATCTATCACTAGGAAATCATTCCTAATCATTTCAAGCATCAAATACACATATAAATTATGATCATTCAATAGCAAATCACCATTCCTAAACTTCATAAATCATGTTCTCAATCCATAACAAGAAGTCCAATCACATATACCCAAGGTGGGTTTTAGCCTACAACCATAATTAGATAATCACAACCATAATTAATACAACAAACCATGATGAATTCAAAGATCAAAATGGAAGGAAAAGTGAAGGAAAATGGAATTCTCTGTCTAAAAACCGATCCTCTAACAATTGAGGATAAGTTTCATTTATAGTCAAAAAATAATTAAAATTAAAGCAAACAAAATGCAAGTTGTAGAGGATTTTCGCGGGTCGCGAGAAATCTTTCGCGGACCGCGAGCCTGGTTCTCGCAGCTCGCGGCCGAGGATTCGCGGCCCGCGCGTCTTCGGTTTCCGCGGTCCGCGACCGAGGTTTCGCGGACCGCGCGTCTGGTCCTCGCGAGCCGCGGCCGACGTTTCGCGGATCGCGCATCTTCGGCTTCCGCGGTCCTCGCAAAACAGCAACACACACCCTCGCGGCTCGCGACCGAGGTTTCGCGGCCCGCAAGAGTGTGCCTTCACGCCACTTCTACGACCGGTTCTTTAATGTATCTAACTTCTTCAGGACGGTCATAGAAGGTCTTCAAATCATCCAAATCCATCGCAAGTGCAATTCAAGGTCGAAATGCACGTCTTCAATTTCAAACCATTATGAATGATGTGGTCTAAAAGTGTAATATAAAAGTACAAAATACTATCTAAAACAGCTCTGAAATGCTACAAAATAAGAGTATATCTAAGACCTATCAGATGTGCAGACGTATTTCGGCAGGGCTTGGAGGTTGCTCAACGATCTTAAGGTAAAAACCCTAGCTGATAATATTTTCCAATTTTCGTTTTCGAATGTTGGATCGCGGAATAGGACGTTCGAAACGCAACCTTGGATCATAGACGGCAATCTTCTCTTGCTTCAAGAGTCTAGAGGGGATGTTGTGCCGTCGGAGATGGTGTTTGATAGAGCTCCATTCTGGATCATTGCACACAAACCGAATGTCGAGACGGCTCGGATGTGGGGAATGCAATTGGGAAAGTTCATCAATATGGAGAGGGACGAGGATGGTGAGATGGTCAGGAAGTTCTTGAGAATCTGAGGCGAAAAAGATGTGACAAAACCGCTCAACAGGGTTCAGATTCCTCCGGGAGTGACCAACATGCTTTTTCTGCAATACGAGAAGTTGTCTAACTTTTGTGGTTTTTGCGGCATCATTAGGCATGTGTCGTGGAACTGTACTGCTAGGTGGGAGGCCCCGGCTAATCGGAGAAACGATATCAATTACCCGGAGGCCATGCGGCTCAAGCCACGACGAAACCTGTTTCCGAATAACCAGTGGCATGAGCCATCACAGAGAGCGCAGGCGGAGATAAGGGAAGATAAAAGAGATGGAGAGGCTAGGAAGGAGATGGTGCGGGTCGAGACGATGGAGGTTGAGGCCCGGTGACTATCAGTTTCGAAATTGGTAGGAAATTTTAATGATATAGATGTGGAGAGAGCACTGGAGTTGCTGAGATTGGCGTGGAGACACATGAATCCTTTCGGAGAACGGTGAGTGCTTGAGCAATTCCGCAAGGAGAAGGAATGGGGAATACCTATATCGCAAGAGCAGCGCGTGAAAGATCTATTGGAGCAGCTTCGGCTGGAACTAGATGATGGAATGGAGGTGCAGCTATCCCAGCCGACACCGTTGCTGACCGAGGAGGAGGAAGAAGACCTCGTGAAGCAACGTACAGACGAGACGCTGCGTGCAGACGGAGTGCAGCGCACAATGGGCACCGTGCGGCGAGCAGCAAGCAAGGCGCAGCATGACATGGCCGATGACATGCCACAGGACATGGTGGCAACACCGGTCATGGCCGAGGAGGACCAAACCGAGCTCGCTTGGATCGGGGAAAATGCAAGTGAAGCGCAGCGCGAGCCTCGGGTCCTGGACATGTCGTGGGCACTGGTCCTGACCGAGGATGAAGAGGCGGAGATCGCCCGGCAGCAAGAAGAGAATGTTGCGCGATGCTTGACGGGCGGAGGACAACGACATTCGTCCAGGGTGCAGCGAGCAGGGACCGATGTGCCGCGTGCAGTGCGCGATGAACAGTGGGAGGAGGGTGCATGCAGCGTGCGGCCCAGGTCGAGGGAGTCCCACGGGACATGGTTAGGGCACCAGGCTTGACCGTGGATGAGGGATTGGACCTGGCACGGAGCAGGGCGAGGGACATCGAGCTTGGGCATGTTCGAGATGGGGCAGTGTCGTACGAAGGGGACATTATGCAGGACGGCATGACCGAGTGGAACCAAGTTGTTATTATGCAATTCTCGGCGACTACAATTGTGGCAACGCCATCGAGAGGCCAATGGGCGGTGACTCAACCGGCATCACCGCTCAGTCCGTTCCTTGTGCCGGTTCTGGTGGCGATGGATACCCCGACAAGGTTATTGGAGAAACAGATTGACAGGCTGGTGAAAAACAGAGTTAGGGCGGGAACTGGATGGGGTTCAAGAGGAAGGGGGCGCGATAGAATGAATAGTGAGGCTGTGGTACTTGGGGAGGCTGGACCCGAAGGTAAAGATGATACATCACAGTCTACCAAGGAGGCAGGACCGGTTAAGAGAAAGTTACAGCTGATTGAGATTGGGGACATGGAGGATTTGGAGGATACGAGGGCAAAGAAATCTAGGGTTTGCATGGATGATGCTGCCCTTGGGACCGATGCTACCTCTTCACAAGCGGCGACTAGTGAGGCCCAGTCCCGCCATGGGCCGTGAGTCCGCTAAGATGGAACTGTCGGGGTGGCCTCGGGGATACTAAGACAGTTCAGGAACTGCGCACAATAGTGCGCTTGAAAGCACCTTTACTTGTTTTTCTTGAAAACACCTTTACATCACAGGCCATACTCGGGGAAATGAGTATTAAGCTGGATATAAGCTAGGCTTTTGACAGGATTGAGTGGAGCTTTGTTCTGGGGACACTGGAGCAGTTGGGATTTCCGCCAGGATTTGTATCGATCATTCAGCAGTGTCTGTCTTCGGTGCAATTTTCATTCATCCTGAATGACGATGAGTTTGGGCAGCTGACACCGAACAGAGGTATTAGGCAGGAGGCCCTCTTTCTCTATACCTATTAATTATCTGCTCGGAGGTACTTTCGATGCTACTCACAGACTTGGCGAGTGCGGGACAGATTAGGGGAGCCTGTGCTTCCCCGAACGGACCGAGAATCTATCATTGTTCTTTGCAGATGATACCCTTCTCTTTGGAGAGGCATCGGAGAAGGAGGCGAGGCATATTCAGTGGGCATTAGCTTTGTACGAGGCCATTTTCGGACATAAAATAAATGTGGTTAAGTCGGCTGTCCTGTTCAGCCCTAACACGGCTTTGGATATCAGACCGAAAATATGTAGCATTCTGAAGATTTCAGAGGTGGAGGGATCTGGTGGGGGGATCTTCTACGGAGCGGAAGATTCCATGGGTGGCTTGGAAGAGGATGTCGCGTTCGAAAGGAGCTGGCGGATTGGGCTTTCGAGACCTATGTGCATTCAATAAAGCGCTCATAGGGAAGCAGACATGGAGGCTTCTCTCACAGCCAAATTCGTTGCTAGCTCAGGTTCTCAAGGCTAAGTACTACAGGAATGGCGACTTGATGACCTCGGAGCTCGGGTCGAGGCAGTCTTAGGCCTGGAGGTGTATCCATGGAGCCTTGGGGTTGGTGCAGAGTGGAGCCAGGAGATCGATTGGTTTAGGGAATGGCACGTCTATATGTCAGGACCCATGGATACCTTGGCTGGGTAATTTTTGGATCCAGCACCCGCAGGCTATTCCACGAAACTTACAGAGGGTGGCTGATCTGATCGATAGAGATACGGGATGGTGGAAGACGCACTTGTTGAACCAGATTTTCACTCCAGAATAGGTGGTGAAGATTCTGGAGATACCATTGTGGAACTTGAACTCGTCGTACAAGTGGATATGACACCACACTAAACATGGTGGCTATACGGTTCGGACGGCCTATCACGTGGAGGTGGAAAGCAGGTAATAGAACCAAGCTCTGAGCTCAGTAGAGGATGAGGCGGCGGCTTTCTGGAAGAGGTTCTGGAAGTTCAGAGTTCCGAATAGGTCACTTCACTTTGCTTGGAGGTTGTGCAAGGATTTTCTGCCAACGGTGGCGAACCTCAGGAGGAGGGGAGTAGAGGTTTCTTCTACATGCCCACTTTGCTCGGAGGAGGACGCAGATACGACAACTCATCTTTTCTTATCGTGTGGCTATGCCAAGTCTGCATGGAGCACGGTGGGGTTACTTGGAAAGGTTTCGACTGTGGAACAACCCAGAGGAGATGCCTGGTTTCGGAAGCTTCTAAAAGATGAAGATGATGAGTTCTGTTCACTGGCGATCATGGCCTACGATGGTATCTGGTTCCAGCGGAATAAGAAGATATTCGAGCAGTCCCACACGGCGTCAGTTGTTATGGCCGCGGGGGAATCTGAGGAGTTACAGGGAGGCCCAACAATGAAGGGAGGAGACGTCGGCTTCATTGTTGCCGAGGACGTTGCTGAGACCGCCAGACCCAGGGATCCAGATCAACTTCGATGCTGGTATCCTGAATGGGGACGCGGGAATAGGGGTGGTAGTTATGGGTTCAGATGGAAGCTTTATTCGGAGTGTTGCACGGAGAATCCCAAATGTCAGTGATCCGTCCCTCACAGAAAGCCCTGCTCTGGAGGAAGCCCTCATCCTTGCCGCGGAGATAGACCAGCCGGAGATGAAGCTGGTGGGGGATGCCCTCCACGTAGTGCAGATGATTCACCAGGAGACAGACTGTTCGGTGCACTGCATGGAGAAGATTCAGAGACTTCGAAGTTTGTTAGAAAATAGCAACTATCTAGGCCATTTCTGGGTTCCTCGTATTGAGAACTTTATAGCGCACTCTCTAGCTAACTATGCAAAGTCGAGCCCCCTGTTTTATGATTCTTGGGTTACACCCCCAAGTTTCTTGTCATTCGTTTCTGGAAGATTTCCAGGACCCTGAAGTTGAATGAAAGTAATTAACATTTTTCAAAATAAAATAAAATATAAAGTAAAATATCAGTCCTCCATTTAAATCACTAGGAATATATTATACGGCCCTGTTTACTAGAGATTATTTTTTGCTGTACTGAACTGAACTGAAAAAAATTTAAATTTACTGAACTGAACTGAACTGAACTAAGTAAATTTACTTGACTTAATTGAAATAATTTTAAATATATTTAATTGAACTGAAATAAATATAAATACATTTATATATAATTTAAACATAAAACACGTTGAAGTTATATAATCTAAACTGAATTGAGTTAAATATCATCAAATTATAGTGCAGATGATATAAACTTATCTAAACTGAATTGTTCTGAATTGAATTGAACTAATCTGAAATGAACTAAAATAACTAATCATATAATGAAGACATATTATATTTGGTTTAGTCGTATATCATAATATTATATTAAATAGATATCAGTCATTGAATTGTATATCATAAAATTATATTTCAGAGGATATGAACTGATCTGAATTGAATTTATCTGAACTAAACTGAACTGAAACAAAATGAACTGAACTAATTAAAAATAGTCATATAATGAGGCACATTATATTTGGTTGAGTCGATTATATTGGAGTATATAAAGTAAAGATTATGGTATATTAAAGAAATATATGGAGTTGAATATTATAGTTATGTATTTTTTAGGGAATATGATTCATTGAGTTGTATATCATAATATTATATTAAAGAGGATATGAGTCATTGAATTTATATCATAAAATTATATTTCAGAGGATATGAACTGAACTGAACTGAAATGAACCAAAACGAACTGAACTAAACTGAACTGAAACAAACTGAACTGAACTAATTTAAAAAATCATATAATGAAAACATATTATATTTGGTTGAGTCGATTATATTGGAGTATATAAAGTAAACAAAATGTACAAGGAAATAAACAAATAATAAACAAAGGGGGTTGCTCCATGCAGGTCTATTTTTCTCTTGCAGGTCCACATTTTTACCATAATACCCCTAATATTATTAAGGCAAAAAATGGGCTTGAAATCATAGGGTTCCATCAGGGGGCATTATGGTAAAAATACGGACCTGCAAGAGAAAAATGGACCTGCATGGAGAAATTGCTTAAACAAATCGAGCCGAATTTCATGAACTCATACTTCATTTGAACTGAACTGAACCAAACTGAACTATTTTAATTTGAACTGAAACAAAAATAACGTATTGCGAAATTATAATTGAGTCGAATAATATAAACTTCTAGAGACATATTATTTGAACTGAACTAAACTGAACTGAACTGAACTAAACATTGGAAATAAAAAAAAGTAAAAAATATTTATAAAAAATAATATTTAGGAATACACTGAACTGAACTGAACTGTACTAAACATTGGAAATAAAAAAAAGTAAAAAATATTTATAAAAAATAATATTTAGGAATACACTGAACTGTACTGAAAAAAATTTAAATTTACTGAACTGAAATGAAAAAAATTTAAATTTACTGAACTGAAATGAAAAAAATTTAAATTTACTGAACTGAACTGAAAAAAATTTAAATTTAATGAACTGAGTTGAAAAAAATTTAAATTTACTAAACTAACTGAACTGAACTGAATTGAATTGAACTGATCTATAGATAAACTCCGGTAAACAGGGCACAACTGGTTGAAAAGTTGTAACTTTCCAAAACCTCGACTCAACGTAATTGACAGAATAATTAAAATGATAAACAAATTTCCTGACATCAAAAGAAAGCGGATTAATAACATATTTTCGAAAATAAAAGATGGATAAAATTAATGCACATTTTTTTTGTTATTATTAATGCACATTTGATTTGTTATTGTGAAAAATTAAAAAAAAAGAAAAGAATATAGCCATATATAGGTGTGTAGGTTAGGCCACTGCCATAATAAGTGCCTACTTATTTGCATGATCAGCCCATCATAAGCCCTAGTATTATTCTTTGCTAAATTTAGCCAAATTAGCCGCCATTCCTCCCCTTTCCTTGCAACCTCCGCCCCTCATCTCTCCTCACAACAGACATACAGTATATCGATCTGTCCTAATCTGTATCTTCAACATGAATCCTGATGTCACCCATATGTCCTCTTAAGTTTAGAACACGTTATTCTGACTGGCAGAGTAGCAAGTATGCCGTCGTTGATCGATCGACTTCATCATCCTCCTGTGTTTTGGATATGGTTGATAGATGCTTATGGTTGATCGGCTTCATCATCCTCTGTGTGTTTTGGGTATGGCTGGTTGGTGCGTGATCATCCTCGTTCCGGCGCAGGCCTCGTTAGGCTCACAAGTTCTCGACCCTCGTCAGGCTAATGGATCTGCTACTTTTCGCCCAAAAGCATATGGTTGGTTGGCTATGGCTAATGGATCTGCAGAAGCGTGTGGTTGATGTGTGGCCGACTGGTACGTTGATCATTCTCGTCTCGGTCTCAAGCTTCTTGATCCCCGTGGGTGTATTGGCTAGGGCTAATGGACCATTGGGCGTTGGGTGACCTGAAAAGCAATCAGGTGTTTATTCTTCTCCGTTACAGTTTAACCTAGTTTTTCTCTGCCTATTTTCTCTGCTTGAATCTTGTACAGAGTAACTCTTTTAAAAAAAGAAAAATAGTTTGAGTACATATAGTCAAACTGCTTGTATTGTATACTAATTTCCTGCTTCCATTGTTCTCCTCTTACCTGATGAAGCTGTAAGTTTGGGTGGCTGTGTAACACCTAGCACTGTTTTGATTATCCTCTGTTGCCACAATGGAAGAGCTTTTGGGAACTCATCATGTGTGTTATGGATATTCTTGACCTGTTGGGGAGGATCTTGCAAAACTCACCAGGATCCTTGCTACTGCTTGTATACCCTCTGAATTCTATTATCCATTCAGTCGTTGTTTTAGTAATGAATCCAGGTTGAATCCCTAGCTGCTTCATGTAGACCTGGGTCGTATATAGAAGTTGCAGTGTGGGATGGTCATATTGGTGCCAAAAAGATTAGGTGCTTCTCCTGCTTGCTGACCTTCATTGGATTAGGATCATGCCCAGGGGAGTGATAAGTACAATGCAGGGTTTCATGGCGGGAACAGATGTAATGCATGTTTTTGACTCCTTTATTGTGAAGATTCATCTCCGCTTTGAGAAGGACATCACTGAGCTCGTAGATGAGCAGATTGCAGGTTTTATGGAGGCCATATCTAGCTGTTCTGGATATCGGGGTTTGGAGGACATTATTGAACTCATTGTCTACTTGAAGGCCAGACTTGTTGACATGGAGAGCTTCAAATTTCTCGATGAGATCTGCCAGACAAAGAAAAGTTGGCTTGTCATATAATACAGCAGATTCCCTGTCCTGTTAATATTAGAAAAAAACCTGTTGGGGGAGATCTGGGTTTGTATATAGAAGTTATTCAACCACCATTGGATATGCAGTGTGGGATGGTCATATTGGTGCCAAAAAGATTAGGTGCTTCTCCTGCTTGCTGACCTTCATTGGATTAGGATTATGCCCAGGGGGAGTGATAAGTATAATGCAGGGTTTCATGGCAGGAACAGATGAGCAGATTCATCTCCACATTAAGAGGGACATCACTGAGCTCGTTGATGAGCAGATTGCAGGTTTTATGGAGGCCATATCTAGCTGTTCTGGATATCGGGGTTTGGAGGACATTATTGAACTCATTGTCTACTTGAAGGCCAGATTTGTGAAGAGCTTCAAATTTCTCAATAAGATCTGCCAGAAAAATCAAAGTTAGCTTGTCATATCATATAGAAAAACTCTGTTTTTGTGATTAAATTGGAGGAGGCACGATGGCCGTTGGATCATATACATCAATGGTTCAGATTAAATCTGACGTCTATATAAAACCCATCAAGGGTGTCACTACTCACTACCACCTACCTTTCACATTCGCCCCAGAACCCTTCTTCTAGACGGCCAGAGCAAAATAGACCTACATCCTCCATCTCTTTCTACCCTAAACCTACATCTCTTTCTTCTGGAGCCATGGATTCAGCAAAACAGACATGCTTGGAAGCTGCTTTGAAGAAGCTCAACTCCATTTGTGAGGCTCTGGGACTGAAGGTAATGTCATCAAAGCTATTTCTTTTTTTGATTTCTTGGGCTCCCATGTATGGAGTACTGTACTGGACTATAGATCATTGCTAGAAACTATTTGATAGCTTGGGATGTTGAGTTTTTATCAAATTTCAGAATTTTACCATTTTTCTCATGTGTATTCCAGTTTTTGCTATGTCTTTGTACTGGGGTGGTGGCTGGAAATTTTAGGTTTTTTAAAAAGTTCAGCTTTGTGTTTGTTCAATTGTTATTTACACTGCATTATATGACATTTTTCTTTGGGATGCTTTTGACCATGGGGCATGGGGTGGCTGTCAACTCATGACCAAGGATTAGGTCAATTGGTTATCTGCCCATTTCATATTTTAATCATCTAGCTTTTCTTCCAGATGCCAAGAGAAATGGAAGCATTGTTTTCTTCTTTTACTCAACTATGAATGTTATTCTATTCAGTAGGCTTTCTAGGATTTAGACCTAAGCTTGAATTGATTGGAGTATGAACGTATTTGCCTTTTTTTGTCACATTTAGTATCCCAAATTTAAAGACTATTTTTGTGTAGTTAATTTCTTTGGAACATTGTCTATATTAGTGTAGTTAGACTGTAAGCATACTAAGTATGCTTGTTTGTAAACCATATGTGATAAGCTTTATAAGAATGCTAGTATTGGATTTTATTTTTTTTGCCATTTAGTGTGCTTATTATGCAGAACTATTCTTGCCCTGTCTTGTTAGTATGATGTAAGAATGAATCTATTATTACCAATGTTAATCTTGATGATCTGCCTTTTTTATATTTTGCTCATTTTAGAGTCAGCTGCTGCTACAGAAAGACTATAGTTAACTGATCTTATTAGCTACATAGCATCTAACAAGCATAACTGACAGATTTTGATATCTTTTATTTTTTCAACTGCCTGATGGAATCAGCTAAGAAAATAACTGAATTGAAGGATGCTGATTAAGAAATTAAAAAATGTTGGAATTGTATTTTGCACTTTTTGTGAAGCAGCAAAACCAACAAAGACTGTTCATTGTGTAACACTCTTCCTCATTGTTGGAAAGACTATTCTTTGTGCAATCTTTTTGTTTGCTGCAAGTTCAATGATGTCATTTTTGTTTCATGAATACAATCTATTAATTGATAAGAGGAGTACTGGTCTATAGATTATTGCTAGATCAAAAAATTATTTGATAGCTTGGCTGGTTGAAGTTTTGGTACAGAAATGTGAAAACTTCACCTTATATGTGCAGTTCATTCCCTCTACTCGGACTGAGGAGTCATTTCCTAGGGCTTACGCCCCTCTTGGAGCAGCGACAGTGGATGGCTCCAACAATGTTGATCGCCAATTGGCTTTGGAGGAGGAAAGAAACACGGCCAAGGCACGAGGGCCAAAAAATCCAAAAAACGTGAAGTTTATGACGACCTGCAACCTTTGCAAAGATGGCCAAGAGTATAGTCCAAATGGACTGAAGTCGCACAAGGAGCAAGGACATGGCCCTTCAAAACACGCACTGAAGAATGCAGCCAGGAGAAATATGAAGAAGAAGAAGTGAATGGAGAAATATGAAGAAGAAAATGTACTGAAATTCAATTTCTTGGATGTGTCTGCTTTTTGGAATTGTATTTTGCACTTTTTGTGAAGCAGCAAAACCAGCAAAGACAAGTTCATTGTGTAACACTCTTCTTCATCAGTGTTGGAAAGACTATTCTGCATTCTTTTTTGTTTGCTGCAAGTTCAATGATAGTATATATTTTACCCTAAATAAATAAGTGTATATATTTAAGTAAATAATATATGAAATATGTTATCACTCTGTCTCAGTCATAACCGCATACTTTTTGGTCAATTTTTTCAGAGCATGTTTGACCGTGAATAACTTTATTTTTATACATTATTATGGTCTAAAAAATTTATAGCTAAAAAATAGAGTGCATTGTGAATCTAACTATATCCTATATGATACTATTATAGCACATATGTCAATTGCAATTTACGGTCAAATATGCTCAGACAAAGTTGACTAAAAAGTGTGCAACACTGAGAATACTATTCGGATGGGACGGAGGGAGTAGTATACAAAATATAATAAATATTTCAGCATATATTTAAAAATCCTGGTTTTACTAGAATACGACATTGTTTATTCTACACCTAATAAGAGATTACTCTTTATAAAACTATGAAAAAACCTATAATATTTAACTGATATTTCACTCAAAGTTAATTTATTCATTTATAAAATAGTATAAAATTATCTATTACAATATGACACCAAATAGAGTATAAATGAATACTATTCGGATGGGACGGAGGGAGTAGTATACAAAATATAATAAATATTTCAGCATATATTTAAAAATCCTGGTTTTACTAGAATACGACATTGTTTATTCTACACATAATAAGAGATTACTCTTTATAAAACTATGAAAAAACCTATAATATTTAACTGATATTTCACTCAAAGTTAATTTATTCATTTATAAAATAGTATAAAATTATCTATTACAATATGACACCAAATAGAGTATAAATTTGTGTATACTCATTGTGGATCTACATATCACTCAAACTAGCTTACTGCAAGCACTTTGACTCGACTACAATAGTCACTTTTCACTTAGAAACGGATTTATTTTATAGTACACTTAAGCCTAATTTTACGGTCCAAAATTAATGCTTCATTGTCAAATAAGAAGAAATCACTGTCAATTGTTTTTCCAGTAAAAACTACATGATCTCAACAATAGCACGTCCAACAATACTTCCTTTGTCAAGGTCTTTGTATGCCTGGCCTGCCTCTTCGAATTTGCATTTTCTTGAGACGGATGCTTTGAGATTGAAAATGCCACTTTCTGCTAGTTTGATCAACTTGGGCAGATCTTGCCTTGCCCTTCCTCCATAAGATCCAACTACTTTTATCTGCAGCATGATAATAAACTGTTCAGGCTATGAGAAAACCAGCAATCGGGATCATGAACAAATAAGGTTTTTGTATAAATTTTGGATTCCAAATGGTTTGTGCAAAACTGTATGAGCACAACAAGTGAAGAGTACACGAGAAAGAACTTTGTAAATTTTTGGATCCAAGTAACAGGTGTTCTAGGAATGCAACAAACAGAAAGTAGCACATTGAAATCAGTATAATTCACGCAGAATTTGCAATTTATGTACTGAAACACACCTGCCGCCGAACCAAATGGTTGATGTCTATCTCGCCTTTTGCTCCAGCCTTTGCAAGACCAATCATGACTGCTTTTCCACCATCTCGGACACTCTGAACACATTGATTGAATGTTTCTGGTCTCCCCAAGGCTTCGACAGCAATATCCACACCCATTCCGCCAGTAATTTCCTACCAAAATTTAAGATTAAGATTACAAGGTTAAAATTTAAGCCATATTTAGTCAATATGACTAAAAACATGCTATTATCATGCACACTATTCACTGTCATTGTCACTCTCAGTGTTCAGCGTTTGATCTTATACTGTTAGTAAATTTTACAGAGACCTAACAAACAATAATACATACAGAAGAGGATATTCATGCATTTTTAATCTTGAGTAGTGATACTTAGCCTCTTACTTTAAAACCTTCAGTATTGATCAGATCATGCTTTCATTGGTTATTCACAAAAAACAGGGTTGTCATATTTTACTTCTTTGTTTCCACATATCCACCACGAAACAGCATGAAATCACAGCCATACGATATGTTACCAACATTTATTCAGAAACAGACAAGAGTTGGTTTCATTAACTTTCAACCTTAGCAGATCACTGATTGTAAATTTGTAAATCTAATGCAGAGGATAATATTACTTTGATCCTTTTGGCAGCATCAACTTGACTTGCATTTATGGTGTGAGTGGCTCCAAGAGTCATCGCTTTCTCCAATTTCTCATCTTGAACATCCACAGCAATAATCTCAGATGCCCCAAAAGCTCGTGCTATCTGCAAACAACTGTGCAATAGTAGCACAGTCCACAATGGAAAAATTAACAAACAAAAACCAAACCAAATATTATGCAGTATCTTGAGGTTAATTCCACCCACACATTAAAATCCCAATTTGTGCATAACGTTAGAAAAAAAAAATTAGGTACATTTTATTCTGGCATCTTTTTGGTTGAACAGGACAATAGTAAGATAAAATTTGTATGTAAGTAGAACCATCCAAGTGCACTACAGTTATACAACTCTCCCTATAGTCCCTTTTATCACAGTTCCCCCACTCTCCTATCTACTAAAGTTTCTATATCCTACAGGTAGTGTGCTACTCTTTCTGTTTGGCATTTCCGCACCTAAATGTTCAGTTAATAAAACATCTACTATGTAAATCCTGTTTTAGTCCGAATATTCAACACTTTTCACAAATTACTGTAGTACATCTACACAGTAGTTATTTGAAAATAATGTCTTCCTTCGTAGGGCATCTGCACTTAATAATTGATTGGAAATACAGTTTTCAGAACATAAATTTAAGGAGCAACTTCTGAACAACCCAACCCTGGAGTTAGATTTTTACCTTGAGCCAACACCTCCTATCCCAATCACAGCAATGGCATCACCAGGACGCACCTGTGCAGCATGAGCCATAGCTCCATAGGCTGTAAAAACTGCACATCCTAAAATAGCAGATTCTGTATATGGTAATGAATTCGGTAGAACAGCTAATCCATTTGCTGGAACTACACAATACTCTGCAAGACCTCCCATACTATACATGTATACTGGATTTCCTGCATAAGATACATCGAAACAAATTTCTTTAATTCGGGGGTGTGGAATTCAGGTAATGATTCCTATCAAATCTTTTGAAAGAGTATGAAAATTCCACACTTTCAAGAGTCCAACGTTATTCTTTGTCTCTTAACGCAGTCTAAATTCTGTACCGGGTGGGGGTGGGACTTGAAAGAGCAGAGTAGCAGACTGAAAACAGCTAGAATGATGATGTAATTCATCATCTAACAACAAAAGATAGAAATTCAAACTAGTCACTGCCACGGCTGATTGGCTTCAATAACAATTGGCAGATATTAATCAGAAATGTACACTTGATTTAATGCATTTGCATTTAAAAGCTCCAGTTGCATACTTTGTCCTGTCCAACACAAGTTCAACTAAAGGTTGCTTTCCTTTCAACATTAAACTCTCTAATCCAGAATCTGAGTTATGTACAAAGGTTATTTTATTTCAGAAGAAAATTTTAAGTACTTATATTTAAGATGTGAGCACTCCTTATTAAAAGAAAGAGAGAGAGAGAGAGAGAGAGAGAGGGAGGGAGAGAGATGTGAATACCATCGCTCATCCACCCAAAATAAAAGGTAAGGTAAAGGTCTCACAAAAAAGAACTTGAGCTGGCAGAAAAAGTGAAATTTACTTGCAGTTTTTCATGACTCAAATAAATTTAGTTTGTGAGGGAAAAAATGAGCAAACTAGTAATATCAGGCAAGAAACAATCATATTGTGAGCCAGTGAACTAAACAAACCAAGTAAAGGTAAGTAGTAGGTACCATTGCTACGGAGGAATAGTCGTGTTTCACCATCATAAAGAGTCCCTTTTGCTCGGTTATAAGCAAAGAATGATTCGCACAAATCATCCTGGCCCTGCATAGATCCAAAAATTGTCATCAAATTTTTCTGAATTTAATCACAAGCAGCAATAAGATTCTAAACGGTAAAAAGAGAAAAGAACAAGAACTGGACAGAACTAACCTTAGAGCAAAAGAAACAACTTCCACAGGGCATTATGAAAGCTCCCACAACTTTTACTCCAATAGGAAGCCTAAAGAAGTAAATTACAAAGAAAACCATTACAAAATAAGCACAGTAATATCATGTATTAAAGATATCTGAAATCATTTTAGAAACCTTTCAATGATTTTGGAGTCAGTGAGAGAGCCATGTTCAACCACCTCGCCAGTGATCTCATGCCCTACAACACAAGGGCTTGCAAAAGGAAGTTCACCTTTTATTACGTGCAAATCGGAGTGGCATACCCCACATGCTGCAGAATTGAATTCAACAAAAACAGTAAAACATACATATAATAATAAAAACGTTTAGTATGTCAACCATGTGTATAACCACTCAATAAAACAAGAGCAAAAATAAATCCGCCATTAGCAAGTCTTAGACCTTTTCCTAAAAATTACACGATGATGATGACATCTAATTATTTTATTCACCCACTATGTGATTAAGACAATAATAGTTTAGTGCTGTTATTATTGTTTGCTTTGTAATAGATAAGAATATATTCAACTAGTATACTTGAGCTTCAAAAAGGGATGTAAAAATGATACACAAGGAAAATTACCCTTAGTTTTGATGAGGACTTCATTAGCTTTTGGACGGGGCATGTGAAAATCTTCAAAGGTCATGGGTTTGTTAGGTTCCCAAAACACTGCCCCGCTCATGTAAGAAGGTGCTTCATGAAGTGGTGGTAATTTTGTCTCTGATGACCCTGGACTATTCTGACTTGAAAATCCATGACATCTTGTGGATGAGACAAATGACTTCTTGGAAAAATTAAAATACCACCTATCCTCATCAGCTTTATTGTAATGACTGCTAAACAAGGAATCGCAAGCTACTGAAGTAGAATTTGATGATAGTTTCACAGAGTTGTAAATGGTTTTGCAGATCAAACTAGAGTTGCGGTGTAGGGCCATGAGATGGTGGTAGCAGTCAAGTGCGGTTCAGAAAATCACTACAATAACAAACAAAAACATCTGTACAATCAATTCAACAGGGAAATAAACATATTTCCCACAAACTTGAACTTTATAAGAGTCTAGTAGAAGACAATAATTTCCAAGATGACCATGGACTGTGACAACTGAAAAGTTACGGTAGCTTCAATTAAACTCTCAAACATGGATAGCCTAGTTACAACTGCATTCAAGAAAAGTACCAGCTGACAGACCATGAAATGAGATGCAAGATGCCTAACTACTGTACAAAAATTTAAAGTGCAGATACATACTGCCTCGTTCCACATAAAGAATCATACTTTTCACTTTAAAGGTACAATTTTTAATTTGAGGGGAGGTGCAACTCATCTAAAATCATCTATACACACTCATATTAGTTTGTAAATTAATTTTAAGGAACATAGCAATCAAAGTATAAACAGAATCAAAAATTCATATAGATGACTCTTTATAATAAACAAGACCGTTCATCTGGAACGGAGGGATTTACACAAATCACATCCATTCCAAGCAAAAGAAACGATCAAATCACAAGCAATTTAGGGACACAAACACATACTCAAATCAACCTCGCAACAATCTGGGGTGTTCAAGGAATCAGAAGCAAGTAATAATCAAGATTTTCAAAATGATATCTTACGGAGGTGGGAAGAGGAGAAATCCAGCAATGAGTCAGCAGAGTGCCAGTGCCTTTTTCTGTTCTTATCTGAATCAGCTAATTCAACACTTCCAGACTCCCCAGTCGGGTATATACGAGGAAAAAAAACAATTTCCATGCGGCCATTTGTAATTAATTAATGCACGTGGGTTCTGATTTATAGACCACAATGGTTTCGTACTTTCGTTCGGAGCCAATGCATAGAGCCTCACCCATATTTATAGGAGCCATTTGGCGAATTTTTATTGGGCGTCTCTATGACATGGATAAAGAGACATTGAAAATGAAATTTTGTTCTCCAATACAAATATCAAGAATCAATCTTCATCATGATATATTTGAACAAAATGAATTGATTTTAATGCATTAAATGGGCTATACATGGTAAATTAATTATTGAAAGCCTCAATATGAGCCTCTATTTTGAGAGGGTCTAATTGAGGGTGTCAATAATTAATGTTGACACATAGGATTAAAGGTTTCAAAAAATGGTTGCATTGGAGATTGTTTTTCAAGTTGAGAGCCTCTAAAATGACATGGCTAATGAAGTTTACCTATTTGATGCCTGCATTGGAGATGCTCTAACCTGGCTTTAATAGTCTCGACGTAGGAGCAGGGGCGGAGCTAGTTGGTAACCTACCCATGTTACCCCTCCGTAAAAGAAAAATTACCAGTATATATATATATATATATATACTAGCATTGGCAGGTCGCGCAAGGCGCGACCCTTGCCCAAATTTTTGTATAAATAAAAAATTTAATTACTTTGTATATTCATTACAACAAAGAAATTGTAGTTGTTTTCCTAATACATTATTAACAAAGAGAATTTATAAGAAAAGAGTTCTATTATTGCTTTATTAATTTAACTTTTCAATTATATCTCTGGTATTGTGAAAATATGTAATATGGTCGCTAATAATAATAGATCAATAATACAATCTTTTTTTTTGAACATCAATAATACAATCCTAAAATGGTACAATAATTCCATTTTTATACTACAAATACTACAAAAAAAATTCTTGCCTTTTCCATTTCCCTTCTATTCTCATCTCGAATTTACCTGCCATACAAATACAATAATAAAAGATCAGTGATATATTTCTAAAATGTTACGGAATTCGAATTACAAATAAACTAGGGAAAATATGTATTAAGGGTAGTGGAACTTTCTTTATTTGAAAGAGGGGTGTAATTTTATCATAATTTCTAGAAAGGGCGGTAATTAATTAGTTAATTTTTTCTTAATATAATTATTTAATTAAAGACATTAATACCCTTATTTTCATTATTCTAGTATTATTCAATTAAGTATTCAGTTTTGTTTCACTAAGTTTACTTCTATTTAATTAAAATTTAATCAAATCAGTTAAATTCAGTTTCATCCCAAATTTTTAGTTTTAGTTCAATTAAATTTATTCTTATCCCAATTATTTAGTTCTAGTTTAGTTAATTTAATTTCACCTTTTGATATTAAAAAAATAAATTGAGTTTATTAAGATTTGGTTGAAATCAGTTCAATTTAGTTTAATTTATTTTAGTACATCTTCAGACAAACTTTAGTAAAATTCAATTCAGTTTCATTCCATTTTTAGTTGTTTAAATTTAATTCAATTAGGTTAAGTTATTCAATTTTGGCTAAGTTTAATTTTAAGTTAAGTTCAATTCAGTTTAATTAAAATGATTTTTTAAATTAAAGGCGAAACTTTAATGGATTTGAATTTTAAATTTAATGTAGCAAAGATGAATTTGAATGAACTTAATTTAATTAAACTAAATTAATCTAAATAAAGTGAATATTAAAATTTGGATGATCAAATTGAATGTCAACAAAGATATTCTTGTCTTGATTAAGATTAACTAAAATAAATTAAATTGAACCAAATTTAACTAAATTCAAATGAATTTATTGGAATTTTTTGAATGCTAATAAAGTGAACTAAACTTAATTTAATTGAACTTAATATAAATATTTTGGATGGAACTTAACTAAACTTATTTGACTAGAATTGATTTTAATTTAAACTAAACAAAAATAACCAAAACAAGGGTATTAGTGTCTTTAGTTAATTACTCTTATTTAAGAAAATATGAATTAATTAACTACTACCCTTTCTAGAAATTATACTAAAATTACACTCTTCTTTCAAATAATGAAAGTTCCACTGCCCTTAATGCAAATTTTCCCAATAAACTATGAATACATGAAATATCTAAAAAACTTGCATACATTTTTTTTAAAAGTTTAAAATTGTTCATATTCAAAGGAAATGTAATCGAATATTGAGCTATTATAAGATGGATATATAATACCCCTCAAATTAACATGTACACCTGGAAGAATGAGTATTAGAAGCCCTAGTAAGGAATTAACCTAAACACAGGAAGCATGACTATAAGGACTTTCCAAAGAAAAAGAAGGACCTTTCAAGTTGCAAAACATTGTCCAAATCGTGACCTACATTCAGTAAGCAGTCTTGTAGATTAGTAAGCATCATTCAGTAAACTCCATCTGATGCAGTCTTGTAGATCAGTAAGCATCATGTTTCTAGATTGCATTCAAGTATAAATAGTGGATCATCTTTTAAAAGCTAAAACACTGGTTTGCAGAAACACATCTTATTATCAGTACATAAACTCTATTTTCCTGCAATTTGTGAGCCACAAACTGGATGTAAAATGATAATTTACAATCTCAAGCAACTAAAATTTCTTTGACAAAGATGAATTGCATGTGAGCCGAGAAAAGTGCTAAATCAAATCAAATCAAATGAATTCCATTTTTTAACAGAAAAACAAATAAAATTACATAAATCAAAAGGGGAAAAGGATCTTGCATGTCCTATAGCAGGGGCAGAATAAGCACAAGTCGACCATCAGATCTTCTGGAGATGGAAATAGATGTTGTTGCACACGCAATGTGAGGGTCTTGTTCTTTCACGTTGACTAAACATGTTACATTACCCTACAATCCCAAAACACAAAAAATTATAAACAAAAACAAAACAAAGAGAACATCAAAGTGCAACCCCCTAGAAATCTTGGGATACAAATTTGGGAAAGTAGTGTCGTCATTCACCGTCGATTAAAATGACCAACATCGATACTCTCGTCGATCAAGAGGAATTAATCTAATCAGGGCGTGTGGGTTTAAATAGTTATTGATAAGAAACCGAAAGAAGATGGAGAGAAATGAGTTTCAATTTGGACATTGAAAGGTTTAATGCCTTTGAATGAAATAAAGGATGATTGAATCAAAGAGTGAACTGAAGAAGAAAAGATGTGAAAACGGAAGCGTTTAGAGCATCTCCAATGCAAGACTCTCAATCAAAAATATTGATGGCCACGTAAGATTGATACTCTAAAATTCAAAAAATCTTCTCCAATCCAAGCATCAATTAAGGGGTCAATATTATGTGTCACATGACATGGATTGAAGGCATCAATTAAGGGGTCTATGGCCTCGTTTGGCATTCAGCTGTTAGCTGTTAGCTGTTAGCTGTTAGCTGATTCCACCAGCTGTTAGCTGTTAGCGGATTTAATTAGCTGTTTTGACTAGCGGTTTGACTAGCGGTTTGTATATGAGTGTTTGGTAAATAACAATTAGCTGTTAGCTATTTTATTGTGTTAAATGACTAAAATAGACATTATTACAATTCATTATATATTTTTTATTTTGTATCTGTTACTTGCTTTGAAGTATTGAAAAATATTTTTATTACTATATGTTTGTTTTTTTTTATGTTATTTGAAAATTGAAAAATTATTCATTATTAATGTTTATACCTATATTTGTTTAAAATTTATTTTTAGATTAAACATGAATGTGTGGCCCCTTTAATTTTATTTATTTATGTGAGGTTTATTATTTTTTATACTCTTGCATAAAAAAATATTTTTATTTATTGAGGTTTTTAAATAAATACAAAATTAATGTTTTGTACGGTTGCCTTCCTACAAAAAGTCACGTAGATAAAAAATATTGAGGTTTTGATGAAATAAAGAAAAAGGAAATTCTTGAGAAATAGGGATAAAAAAGATATTTTGTAATATTTTTTTAATGAAGTTTTTGTAAACGCTGCTCTTTTCAGCGTTTCAGAAACGAGAGGTTTCACCAAAACAGCTACGTAGAAAAAGCTATTCACCAAACACAGTAACTAGATGTTTGACTAATCAACTATCCATATTTAGATGAAAAAGCTAAACGCTCTTCAAACCTCTCGTTACCAAACGGGACCTATATATTGATGCTCAATTTGAAGGCATCACTTTGCCAACTTAACCTATTTAGACTTTTTTACTAATTAAATCATTTAATCATTCCATATTTGAATTTAAAAAATAAATGCAGTATTTAATTCAATAATATTGTTGTGACAATTGATGGTTGCATTGGAGAACCAAACTTCAAAATAAAAGTTTTCAATCTTACATCACATTGACGCCCAATACAATTTTGACAATTGGAACCTATTTTTACTCATGACCCTCTCACCATTGGAGATGCTCTTACACGGTTAGAAAACAAAATTATAATTGCTTTTTTTTTTTTTTTTAAGGTGAACCATCATAGATGGAGGGAATTCAATTTGGCCTCCCCAAGCCTACTATTAAAATAAATACAAACAGAGCTATATAAGCTCAGTTTAAGAATCCAGCAAAAATAAAATGGCAAAACAGAAACCTATGATATATCTCTAACTAGGACCTCTATACAGATTAGTGAGTCGTTTCCCAGACGAACCACTTGTTTGTCCAAAGGCTAGTAGATGCAAAAGAGGTATATCTCAGAATTGAAGAGAAGGGTTGTAAAAGTTTGCTAAAAGAGCTGGTGTAGAAGAAGAAAACAGCCAATGATCCCCTACTGAAAATCCAGCTGTACAATCAAGTAGATGAGGTAGAAGAAGAGTAGCATGAGGCAGAAATCCTTCTCCCTCCTAGTAGAAAGTTGAGGTAGAAAAGCACTGGAAGTAATGATCCCACCAAAGCAGTACCTGTCATAGAAAACATTTACATCAGCAGTATCCATTCTTTGATATTCTGAGTGAAGGCATGTTCAACTGATCTAGTCTAATAAGTCCTTGCACTTTAGATGGGAGAGAGGAGAAGGAATCAAAGATTGCACTGCTGTTGTTAGCCAGTGCAAGTTTAGCTATAGAATCAGCTACCTTGTTTCCTTCTCTATGTATATGAAGAATTGTGCAGTTTTTGAGTAAAAGATGCATTTCATCAACAAGTTGGAAAAGCTTCCAGTGAGCAGTCACTGGATTAAGGACAGATGAAATGGCATTTAAGCAATCAGACTCAATGATAATGCTATCAGGATAAATGCAAGCATGATGAAGAGCAGATTTAATGGCATAAAGCTCAGCTTCTAGAGGTGAATCAGAATGAACACAGGAGCTCCTGGCAAAGAGAAAACCACCCATATTATTCCTAACCACATAGCCTATACCAGCTAGTACATTTGATGCTGACCAAGAAGCATCAACATTTATTTTAACACCTTTTAAAGGTTTGGTCCAGCATATTCTGGTGATTTTGGGCTTGGGAGGCTTGGTACATAGAGGAAGGAAAGAATGAGAAGCTATATCAGCATCCATATGGGATGAAATATAGAAAGGCTTAGCAGAGAACATGTAAAATACTTGATCTCTAATGTTATTGATAACAGAAGGAGCATGCATTTTGCTGTTCTCAAAAAGCCATTTGTTCCTAACTTTCCACAGATTCCAAAATGTAATGGATGGAGATAATCTAATGATGGAGTTGTGAAGAGATGAAAGGCCAGGGTAGGTGAGGTAGAAGGAGAGCCTTTCCCAAATTGACAAGAACTGTCTATCTGAGATGCCCATAAATTGGTGCACCACTTTCCACACAGATAAAGAGAAGAAACAAGAGTTGAAAAAGTGATCAAGAGAATCCTCATGCATACACACAGGGCACTTAGATGGAAGGTTAAATTTCCATTTTTTGAGAACATTATCAAAAGGCAGCAATGAGTTAATTAATCTCCACATAAAAACTGAGACTTTTTTCTCAATTTTTGAATTCCAAAGATGATGAATGGAAGAAATAGTACCTCTATGTTCTCTGATCTGGTTGTATGCAGATTTAAAGGAGAAAGCTCCATTGTTATTGGCTTTCCAGATCAATCTATCCTCTCTATGCTCAGCTAGTTTAGATTCCTGCAAAAGAAAAAGTATTTCAGGAGATAGAAGAGGAGTAAGTTGAGTCAAATAGTCAAGCTTGTTGGCTTGAAATTCAGAGACACTTATAACATTTGGAATAGAAGTGAGGGCAATGTCACAATGATCACATAAGGGTCCAACATCTAACCAATTAGATGACCAAAAATTACACAAACCATTGCCAATAATCACTCTGGACTGACTCTCACACCAAGCATTAACTGAACAGATTCTTCTCCAATTAGGGGAGTTTTTGTAAGAGACAGGCAAAGAAACAATAAAATGAGTCCACAAAGGTTTTGAGTTTTGAAATTTCCACCATAATTTGGTGGAGCATGCATGAATGATTGTAGAAAGAGATCTAAATCCCAGTCCATTTTGGTTCAGAGGGAAACAAAGTTCATCCCATCTTTTCCATGATTTTTTGGGCTTTAGATCATTTTCTCCCCAAAAGAAAATGCTCATTTTTCTTTCAATTTTTTTAATTACCTGTTTTGGAGGAGAAATAACAGACCATATATGCTGAGGAATGGAAAAGATGCATGATTTAATAAGAGTGATTCTACCACCAGTAGATAACCATCTGTTTTTCCAATTGTTCAGTTTTTTATCAATTTGCTCTAACAGTGGTTGAAAATATATGTTCTGAGCTTTACCTCTATAGATAGGGACCCCTAGGTATTTCATAGGAAGACTTCCTAATTTCATTCCCAGAGATCTTTTAATATTGTGAATTTGAGGTAAAGTGGCATGCTTACTGATGAATAAATCACTCTTGTCAAAATTGATTTTTTGACCAGAGGATTCTTCAAATTTAACCAGGAAAGCTTTCATTCTAGAAAGAGTGAGTCTATCAGAATTGAGAAAAATAACAGTATCATCAGCATAGGTAAGATGTGAAGTTCTAAGTGCATTACCTGGAAGGTCAAAGTATTTTAACTTACCTGTGTCAAAAGCAAAGGCCAATGACCTTGTGAAAGCTTCACTGAAAATGTTGAAAAGAAAAGGAGAGAGAGGGTCTCCCTGTTTGATACCCCTAGAGGGTTGGAAAAACCCCACAGCTTTGCCATTTATAAGCACAGAAAACCAAGCAGCTGATAGATTTTTCATGATCACACAAACAAATTTTTCATTAAATCCAAACTTGAGTAAGACAGATTTGAGAAAAGACCATCTAACTCTATCAAAAGCTTTTTTCAGATCAAGTTTAACTATACAGTTAGGAAGTTTGGATTTTCTGTTTAAAAATCTAACCATTTCCTGCATATATATGACATTATCAGAGATATCCCTGTCCTTCATAAAAGCAGATTGATGAGGTGAGATGATTTTAGGCATTAAAAACTTTAGTCTTTCCATAAGCATTAAAAATTATAATTGCTTAGTAATTGCCTCAGTTTAAAGAAGGAAAAATGAAATAATTGGAGAGTTATTTAGGGTGAATTAATGGCAGGAAATAAACTGAAGAAGTAAAGAAAATAAAGAACAAGGTAATTACAAAATTAATGGAATTTGATTGAAAGAAGGGGTAACTGAAGAGTAAAGATAGAAATAAATTTCAAAATTAAAGAAGAAAGAAGTGGAAGATGGAGGTGCTATATACGTTAAGAAAATGAAGAGAATTTTTAGATAGAATTTAAGTTAAAAAATTAATGAGTTGGCCTAAATTGCTTAGGTGTTATTGATGTGTCAGATTACGTGGCATGCCACGTGTCAGTTAGTGAATGTAGGTTTGTTAAAAACCATTGTCTTCATATATATAGTTAGATATATATATATATATTAATAAATAGGTTACTTCCAGTAAATTAAAATTTTACTTTTAAAAGGAGTTAATTATTTATGTTTCACCTAGTTCGGAGACGGTGGTAAATAAAATATGACCGGTGGTTAATAAATAGGTTACCCCAGTTATTAAATTTTTACTTTTACTTAAAAGTATTAAAAAAATCTAGTTATTCTTTCCTAATCTTCTATCACAGCTAACAACGTTAAGTACTAGATTTCAGGTAAGGTAAGGATTGTTTCATTAACTTTTACGTGTGAATTTTGTTTTAATTATTTTCTTATTCGAAAAAACTATAACTTAATTTAACTTATACAATAAAATTCACAATAATACAAATTTAAATGAAATGTACAATAATACTTTAACTTCTACAATAAAATACCCTATTATTCATCATAGTTTTTGTTGCATGTTTAAGTCAGTTTGACCATAAATTTGAAGTAATATAATATAAATGTGTGATATAGTTTTGTATTCTATTTGACATGTATTTTGTAAATATCAAAATTTTAAATTAGTTAATATATTTAACTAAAGCTATCAATTGTCAAAATTGCCGTTAAATATTATTTGGCCAAACAATGCCAATTTCTACAAAAGTACACACTTAAAACTTGATAATTGCATATTTACTCATGTTCGAAGTCCGAAATACGTTTATTTTATATTATAAAATTTATTTTTAGTTTACCCTTATATTAGAGGTTACCCCAAGGAAAAATTTCTGAATTCGCCCATGCGTAGGATTCTACTAGTCCCGACTCCCTTCCAGTTCCACCGTGTTTTTAAAAAAAAAACAAAAAAACGAAATTAAACGAGGGGTGTTGCTATTTACACTCCCACCCTACTTAGACCCTGTCCAATTCAACTTATTCAGAGTTCGATTCAATTCAATTCAATTTAATTCAACAGCAATCAATTCAATTCAATTCAATTCAATTCAATTCAATTCAACAACAATCAATTCAATTCAATTCAACAACATTCAATTCAATTCAATTCTATTCAATTTATTCAAATTATTTTAAAATTTTATTATAGTTCATTTTCATTAAGTTTAAATCATCTCTAAAGGGAACTATAAAAGTTATTCTCTTTAAATTGTGTGTGGGATAAACGATATCAAAATGCATGGTTAATTTTTCTACCAAAATATGCACACTATTTTTTAAACAATATATACACTATTTTATATGATATTATTTTATTTTCCAATTTTATTCATTTATAATATTTAAATTATAAATCAATCCTATATAACAAATATCCAAAACAATGATATTATGGTATTAATTAATTTTTTATTTGCTACAAAATATTTTAACAATATGAATTAGATAATCACACGTAAATCTAAATATTTGAATTTTCAAAAATTTCAATAAAATTATAAACAAATAATAATAGCATATTCAAATATTCATCAAATGAAGCGCGAATGTGAATTTGATGATCACATGTACATCTAAATATTTGAATTTTAAAAAATGTCAATGAAATAATTAAACAAATATTAATAGTATATTAAAATGTTCATTAAATGAGGCCCGAATGTCGTGGTATCCGTCTAGTTTTTATGATGTTAAATTATTTTCTAATCAATTCAATTCAATTCAACAGCAATCAATTCAATTCAACAGCAATCAATTCAATTCAATTCAATTCAGCAGTAATTAATTCAATTCAATTCAATTCAACAACAATCAATTCAGTTCAATTCAATTCAATTCAATTCAATTAGCCCAATTGGACAGGGCCTTAATATAGGGGGTAAACAACCTCGTAAAGATAAAAAGCTAATGAAACTTGTTGGTAGTTTGTCAAATATAGAACTGCGTGTATACTTTTCCTTTTTTATATACTTTTTAACTTTCACACACACCTATGTATGTATTTGAATAAAAATAATATACTCTAAATTTATATTTAATCCAACCAATTACAGTATACGCATATTTAATAATTTTTACGATAAAAAATATACTGAAATACACGCTTTACCATTTGGTTTAGTTTATAGGAAGATTTCTTTTTTTTAAAAAAAATTTATAGGAAGATTTAGAGTTTCTAAAGGTTGAAATATACTGAAATATTCTCCATCCAAAAAAGATACAAAATTTGTGTTTCCCGATCCACTGTTTATCCATGGATTAATTAATTATACCTTAATGGAATGAAATGTTTGAGTTCAAATTAATGAAATTGTATTTTATATTTAATTTTAATGTTTATTTGTATTTTTAAAAAACATTATAAGTACTCCATATAGAAATTATTTTATTAATTTAAAATAATAAAATAATTCTCAATCCTAACCTCGGAAACGTTTGTGACATAAATTATGAGTTGAGTATATCCATATTATCAATTAAACTTATAAATATTAAATACATAAAATAAAAATATTATTACAGAAAATTAGTGAATTTCATATATTCTCAACATGAAAGTGTTTGCATGTGTAAATAAATAAGTATGCCTATTAAATTAAAAAGATATAAAATATTAGTTGTATGGATAAGTGTGTTTGACTAATCATTAATTGATAATAATAAAGTACTAGAGGTCCTAATAAAGCATGCACACCTATTATGTAGAGGTGTAAATAGAATATAAGGGGTGTAAATAGAACCTCCCTTAAACGAGTCCAAAGAGCATGTTTGTTAGAGCTTATTTCTATTTGTTAAAACTTATATTTTGCTGAACTTAATTGAACTGAATTAATTTAAATTAAATTAAACTGAAATAAATTTTAATATATGTATTTGAATTGAAATAAATTGAAATATATTTAACTGAACTGAACTGAAATAATTTTGAAATTTATCAAATATCATTGTAATTTATAGAAAAATGTAACTTATAATAAAACAATTATTAAACTGAACTGAACTGAACTGAAATAGATTTAAATATATTTATTTGAACTAGAAAAATTACAAATATTTTCATTTGAACTGAATAAATTTAAATATACTGAACTGAAATAAATTTAAATATACTCTCTAACAAACAAGGCCTAACTAAAATAAGAAATTTAATTGAACGAGTCCGTCTCCTGAGTGACCAGACTCATTTATAAATTAAAGGACACGGAGGTCCTTATTTGCAATTTCGAAAACTTTTTAAAATCACGCGCTGGCGCGTGGCATATTTGCAGAAATAACGCACCATTTTCAGAAATTGCGGGACCCACTTAGGCATGATTGCGGGACCCACTTGAGTGTAGGGAATTCTTTGGCTCCGGATCCTCTATACCACATTTGTCTACCATCCTCTACACCACCAATAATATCATGCCACTTGTCTTAATTAACTCAACTCCTAACTTGACTCTAACTCATCTCACTAACTACTTTTATAATTACTAATTTCTAATTAAACTAAAATATTTCCTTTTTACAAAAAAAAATGAATTGAATTCTCTCATCTCCCGTAGGTTTCCGCCGGCGACGTCTGGTCCGCTATTCGTGTCCCCGACGCAATCAAGCGATTTTCTCGATCGCTCCCTTCGATCCCCAAGCCACAGACGGAAGAGCTTCAACGGCTACTCACAGTCGGCGCCGACGGTAGCGACGATGCGGAGGATGAGATTCTGGAGTTGGGACTTCAGTGAACCCCATCGCTTCCCCGACCTGGAAGCCGTTGGGGAGATGCGATTCGTGCTCAAGCTCTGAAAGACGACCTTCTCGGTGTTGGTAGGCGATGGGCAGACTCTGAAAGGAAAGAATTTTCGGCAAGTTCGTAATGCCATGTGGCCGGCCGCAGACTGAGTTTCTGGATTAATTGGGATTCCCTGCTACTATTATACGCATATAGATTGCAGTTGGACTGGTTTGCTAGCTTTTCAAATGCCTTGAAATTGCAGTAACATCATTACATCAACACTGTTAGGAGAATGATATTTCAATAAAATCTACAATTTTCCCTCTAAGTTGACTGGAAATGTTTGTTGTTTTAATCTCTGCTCTATTAAATTTTGCTTTACAATTCGGTTTGATATGTTGGTTGTTGATCCAACCAAGTGGTGCCGAAATGATCAACTTGAATGAGGATTGATAATTTTGTAACAAGTCTTAGTAATAAAAAATGAATTCAATTAGGCATGATATCATTTTAGGTGTTTATCTGTACTATCCCAGATATTCATATTATGGTTCTAGCTCCGTGTGTATCAAGTTCTCCGGCGTAATAATTTGCAGGTTTTTGCTTGATAAAAAAAAATCTTTGATTGAAGGAAAATATTTTAGTTTAATTAGAAATTAGTAATCATAGTAATTAGTGGGATGAGTTAGAGTCAAGTTAGGAGTTGAGTTAATTAAGACAAGTGGCATGATATTATTGGTGGTGTAGAAGATGGTACACAAATGTGTTATAGAGGATCCGGAGCCGAATTGTTTACGGTTGCAACTTTATCCTTTTTTTACCTCTACGTGTATTGTAGGTTTTCCAATCTCCACTATTTTACTACTTATTTTTTAAAATTAAACAAACTCTACTTTTACAACGATTCAATTTAAAAATCCAAGTTTTTAATAATTTTAGGTTTTGTTTTAAAATTATCATGTTTTAATTTATAATGTTTATGTTTTAATTTAAAACTTTATGTTTATAGATAACTAACACTCATTCAATATTTTATATGATAAATATTTTTCAGTTTTTTATAAAATATTCATGTTTTAAATTATAATCTCCATGTTTTAATTTATAACTTTAGATTTTATATAATAAGTACTCGTCCAATTTACGACTCTTAAATGTCAATTTTTCACTATTAAATAACAATGTTTTACTATTAAATTGTGAACCTTTCACTATAAACCAGCAACTTTTAAGAAAAACAAAAAAAATGCATGTAAAAATAACATACAACATTTCACTCCTAAATGTCAACCTTTCACTATTAAACATCAATCTTGTAAGAAAGACAAAAAATGCATGTACAAATAACATACTCCCTCCGTACCAGCTGGATGTGCACTGCTGACTTTTCACGGTGTTCAATACACGTGTTTGACTGCTAATATCTTTAACTACGTATATTATCAAGATATAAAAATTTGATATTAATAAACTACATGTTATGACGATTCCAACAATATTAGATACGATAATATTTTTAATTATCTATGCATTCAAAAATTCAGTCAAAATTTAGCACCGTTGACTGAAAAAAGTCTCATGTGCAGAAACAGCTGGTCCAGAGGGAGTACAACATTTCAGTCTTAAATGTCAACCTTTCACATTTCAACATTAATCTTTTAAGAAAGACAAAAAAATGCATGTACAAATAACATACTCCCTCTGGACCACTTGGATCTGCAGAGGGAGAAACTCCATGTTTTATTTTCAGCCACACAAAATGACAAATTTGCCCCTAGTATTTTCTCACATTTACTTCATCCAGTACTCTCCGATCCACCTCCACCTCTACCTCCACCTCCACAACCACAACCACAACCACAACCACAACCACAAATTAAATCAGCTACCACCACCGAATTAAATCAGCCACCACCTATACCAACAAAGTCGCTACTTAACCACCACCAAAAACCCAATCCAATGTGAATAGACTCGAATCGAAATCTAATCACAAACCTATTTCTAATCTCCAATCACAAACCCATATCTAATCTCCAATCGAAATGAACTTTAATCACAAACCCAAGAACTTTAATCTCGATTGCAGCTCTTATTTCCGGTGACATAGGCCCGAAGATGCCGATTGCAGAATCTCTAGGCGGCCGTGTTTGTCGTCGTGCTTTGACCGGAAAAGAACACTGGAGGGCTCCATGGCCGTGGCTTTGGTAATTATTTTGGATATTTAGTAATGATTAAGAGAAAGTTGGGTTCAATATTTGGTAACGAAAATCTTGAAATCTGGGGTTGGAGTATGAGATTTGGTAATTAATGATTTTGAATTGGGAGTAATAATTCGGATTTGATTTTCAGATTTGGGGTGGATTGGGTTTGTTTGAGAGAGAGAGAGAGGGTAAGATGAGTTGAATCAGAAGAGAAAAAGTTGGTGAAGGAAGAAGAAAATATTGAATAAGGATAAATTGGTCTTTTTCACTTGATTATATTTCCAAAAATAGAAAGGGTGCAAATTTAGGTGGTACAACCAAAAAAGGAAAGAGTGCAGAAACAACTGGTACGGAGGGAGTACAATCTTTCATTTTTAAATGTCAACCTTTTACTATTTCACTCTCAAATGTCAACCTTTCACTATAAAACATCAACCTTTTAAGAAAGACAAAAAAATGCATGTACAAATAACATACTCCCCTGGACCAACTAGATTTGCACAGGAGACTTTTTTCAGTCAACTATACTAAATTTTGACTGCATTTTTGAATGCATAAATAAATAAAAATATTTTCGTATTTAATATTTTTATAATCTTAATAACATGTAGTTTATTATTATCAAACTTTTATATCTTGATAATATACGTAATTAAAGATATTAGCAGTCAAATACGTGTCTAGAAGACCGTGAAAAGTCTCTTGTGCGCATCTAGCTAGTACGGAGGGAGTACAACATTTCAGTCTTAAATGTCAACCTTTCACATTTCAACATCAATCTTTTAAGAAAGACAAAAAAATGCATGTACAAATAACATACAATCTTTCACTTTTAAATGTCAACCTTTTACTATTTCACTCTCAAATGTCAACCTTTTACTATTTCACTCTCAAATGTCAACCTTTCACTATAAAACATCAACCTTTTAAGAAAGACAAAAAAATGCATGTACAAATAGCATACAATCTTTCACTCTTAAATGTCAACCTTTCACTATTAAACAACAACCTTTTAAAATAATATAAAAAAGTATATACAAATAACATACAACACTTCACTCTTAAATGTTAACCTTTTACTATCAAACAATAACTTCTTAAAGAAGGATAAAAATGCATATACAAATGACAGACAACTTTTACTCTTAAATGGTCAATTTTATGTTTCATGTTAAAACCTTCATGTTTTAACTTTTTTTTTTTTTTTGCAGTTTTATGTTTCATGTTAAAACCTTCATGTTTTAACTTTTTTTTGCAGTTTTTTATGGTCCATGTTAAAACCTTCATGTTTTAACTTTTGCCGTTTATGTTCCATGTTAAAATCTTCATGTTTTAACTTTTTTTTTGCAGTTTATGTTACATGTTAAAACCTTCATGTTTTAAAATTTGTTGCAGTTTATGTTCCATGTTAAAACCTTCATGTTTTAACCTTTTCCGTTTATGTTTCATGTTAAAACCTTCATGTTTTAAATTTTCTTGCAGTTTATGTTCCATGTTAAAACATTCATGTTTTAACTTTCACCGTTTATTTTACGTGTTAAAACCTTCATGTTTTATATATTTAAAAAGTTTATGTTCTTACATAAAAAGATCCATATTTAATTTAAAAGCTTGCACTTTTAGTCTAAAATTTTAATTTGTCATTTAAAAGTACAAAAGGCAAATGATATGAATCCAATTTTTTTTGTTTTCTTTAATAAAAAAGGAAAAGAAAAAGAAAATATGTGTGCTGGCCCTGCTGGTTTTGTTTTGGACTGTCCGGCCTTAAAAAAAATCGAAGCCTTAAAATTGGTAAGACTTTAGGCCGCAGTCGCTCATGCCCAGCCCAAGCCGATGATGTTATTCCCCAACCAAGGTCGACATCACTCTTGCACGCGCGCGGTTTAACTTTTCCAACATATCACGCGCGCGCGTGAGAACTTAATACTTTGTAAAATTGCAACTTTAACCCTTCCGCGTTTTAAACTTTAAAAAGTAGATTTGGTCACTATATACTGACCGTCACTCCCAAGATTTTTCCTAATTGTAATTAGCTATTACCTACTCTTTCTAACCAAACTCTCTCGGTCTTACTCTTTCTAGCCGAGCTATTTCCGGCTTTTGATAAGTATATACATAAATGGTCCAGGTACCAAGTAATGACATGCATATTCTTCATCACCGAATTCAACATGAATCACCCATGTATCCTTTGTAAGATCCAGTTTTTGTTGGTTGCTTTGTGGAATGTCATGTTGCAACATGATTTCGGTTGGCAGAAAAAAATATAATATTTTTCATGTTCCAGCGCAAGTTTTGAAAGATGGAAGGAAATATTATGTGCGGTTTTTATATGGAAACTACAGTCCTAATGAGTATCTACAAAGTGTTTTGCAGTTGTATTAGAATGGGAATATTCGTGAAGCTGAACTTTCCATTAATCAGAGTTTGAGATATCCATGGATTCCTTTTCTTACTGGTTTTCTGATTGAAATAGAAGTTTAATAAGAAAAGGAATCAAGAGCCGTGAAAAAGAAAGTTTTTCCACGACATTGAGCTATAAAAGGAGGACATCAGTTGCGTGCTCGATTACCGATCTTCACAGAAAAATTCTGTAATTCAGGGTTTTTATCTTTCGAGCAAGGAGGCAACACAGTCCTAGGTTTTCAACGACCACAAACACTAGGGACGTGTATATAAGCTCCGGTGGAAGAGATCTTGCCGCCACCTTTGTGGAAAAGAAGGTAACCATCGTAGCAACTACCAAAGAGCGAATTGGTAGTGTGATAGGCTAGCAGGAATTTTCATTAGATTGTAATAGACCGGACATATTTTTTACTATCTAGTGAAGGATCTTTACTACGGGCTACGCCCCCCAAACGTAGGTGCTTTGCACTGAACTGGGTCATCATATCGTGTCTTCTTTATATTCCGCACTTAGTTTTAATTTGATGTTCTAAATTAAAACTTGACACGATATAGTATAGATCACAGTAAGCAGGGACTTTCAATTGGTATCATAGCTTAATCACTCCTCTATTCCTCTTGCGAGGTGAGTGATCGATCTGCTTACTATGGTCAAGGAAGGAGGATCCATCACAAGGGCGCCGTTACTGGTTGATGGGAACTACCCGGACATGAAGAATAGAATGCGCATGTTTATTGATCAGCTTGATGATGATGCTTGGAATATGATCGAGATTGGTTACAGTCCACCTACCTCAACAAATCCTGCTGGACAGATAATTCCAAAACCTGCTCCCTGGACTGATAATGAGAAGGCACTAAAAAGGCTGAACATCAAGGTACTGAGTGCACTATACAATGGTGTCAAGGATGATCAGTTCAAAATCATCTCTGGTTGCACTACTGCCAAAGATGCTTGGGAAGCCCTTGAGAAAGAGCATGAGGTATCCAGGTCTGTCAGAAAAATCAAACTTGGGATGATCAAATCTGAATTTGAAAGCCTAGAGATGTTGGAACATGAGACTGTTGATGAATTCAGCACTAGATTGAAAGATTTAGTCCATAAAGCACACCAGTTTGGAGAAAGGTATACTGAGGCTCAAGTTCTGGACAAGGTAAAGAGGTCACTGCCTGAGATATTTTCAGGATTAGTCATGATCTTGGAGATTAATTCCCAACTGGATATGGTTACTCTAGATGAGCTAATGAGTTTTATGAAGACCTCAGAGATGCACACTGATAGGAATAAGGACAAAAAGGCACTGGCCTTTCATAGGGGTGGAATCGGTACAATACCATGTTTTTTTCCTTAATACCATGTACCATACCAAGTATTTCGGTACACATATTTTAAATACCAATACCAAACAAAAAGTTCGGTTGGTATTCGGTATATACCATAATTGTACCAAACAAATGATTTGAAAAATAAAATAGAAATACATGTAAAAGTCTAAAAATAATAAATGAGTTAAATTTTAATCAACGTGACATGTTCAAAATAACTACTAATTTTCTTACTCGTGATATTACATCAAGAAAATTATGGCATTATTCAAAAATTAAATTTAATCTTAAATTTAAACTTAACATAAAAAACAAAAATGAAATGGAAATAACTTGGAGCCTAGACAATGAACTGAATGAAGTGGTAAAATACCTGCATCTATTTTGGGATCCCATCTATTTTCACCGCGATAATGATAGAGTGTTGTGAGGTAAAAGACGTTTACAAGTTAAATTTGTACAAAAATATCATAAGCATTGTCAAAAAAAATAAAAAGAACAAAAAACACTCGTTTGAAAAATATTTAAGGCAACAAATATTTAAGTCTTGTCAATATTATTTATTTTTTTAATTTATATTATTATTTCGGTATGGTACGGTAATACCATGGTATTGAAAATTCAATACCAATACCATACCACTAAAGTCGGTATATAATTGGTACGGTATTTTTGGTATGGTATTGGTTGGTATTTTGGTTGGTACGATATTTTGGTACATTTTGCCAGCCCTAGCCTTTCATGTCTCTCAATCAAAAGGGAAAGGAAAATTGAAGGAGGTGGATAATGCTGGATCAGAAGACATGGCCTTACTGGCAAGGAACTTTGGAAGATTTATGAGAGGAAATCAAGGCAGAGGTTTTTCTGGAAATCAAGGTAGAGGTTTTTCTGGAAATCAAGGTAGAGGAAATCAAGTTACTCAGAACCAAGGTACTCAGAGTCAAGTCAGAGTATTTCCTGTTCCACAAGGTGTACAGTCCCAAGTGAATCATGGTCAGGGATCTCAGCCTTATCAGAGCCAGGTAGCTTAGCCTTATCAGAGCCAGAGAGCTCAGCCTTATCAGGGTCAGGGAGCTCAAGCCTTAGACTCACAGAACACTGCTAAAAATCTTCAAGGAGGAGATTCCACTCAGAATATGCTCAGATCTGTTGATGATTTACCTAGGGGCCCTGAAGGTACAAAGCATGTTGGAAAACCTCAGTGTAAGAAATGCAGTGGTTATGGACACCTTGCTTATCAATGTGGAAATTTTCTAAATCAACCTAAGGCATTTGTAGCATCTGGTGAAACTTGGAGTGATGATGAAGATGAGAGTCAACCAGAGAAGCATGTGTCTTTTGGGGTTAGAATTATGGAACCAGGACCAGTTCCAGATGAAGTAGATGAGGTTCATGATAATGAAAGTGGCTCTATTCACAACTCATATAATGACCTGTATAGGGAATGGGAAAAATAAATTGATATCATCAAAAGCTTGAGGGGTACACAAAGTGGAGGTGCTGAAGCCTTAAAACTTGCTGAAGAAGTTGAGTCTCTGAAAGTAAAGGTCAACACATTAGTGAATGATTCACTTGTTGAAGAACAGGCAGTTGAAGAATTAACTTTAAGTCTCAAATCCATGACTAAAAGAGCTGATGAAGCTGAAGGGTTGCTTGCTGATGTGTTGAAGAAAAATGAGATTTCACAAGGAAAGAAACCCATGGATGATGTGGAAAATCCAAGAAGCTAGAGACAATGACCAAGAGAGATAAAGATGCTGAGGTAGCCTCTGAAATTTTGAGCAGGAAGTTGGAGATCATGACCACCAGAGCTGTAAATGCTGAAGCAAAAGTCAAGGCCAGAACCATTGACTGTGATAATCTGGGAAAGAAGGTGAGGACCTTAACTGCAAGGGCTGAGGAAGCTGAAACAACCATTCAGAAAATAAACAAGGGCACTGCTAAGTTGGATGATCTTATAGTAATGGGAAAGAATGCTGGAAATAGACATGGTCTGGGATACAACAACTATGGGTCAAGTTCTAAATTAAAGAAAACATTTTTTATCTCTGCTGGTACTCAAGATACTACTAGTAGGACTATCAGAACCAACCAGAGCTCCAATGTTTCTAGTCCTGAGATGAAGAACTCAAAGGTTGTGCCAAGGAAAACCCCTCCTAAATGTTGTGAGTATTGTATGATGCAGGGCCATGATGAATATCGATGTATGAGATTGCTGAGAGATATCATGAGAGGCAAGCAGTTTTTCTCATGTTGCAACATGGAACCTAAGCAGCAGAAGAGACTGACCAAGAAGGTATGGGTTCCTAAAACCTCTATTAACTGTTATGTAGTCCATACTTGCTATAGTGTCTATGCCAGGGACACTTGGTATTTTGATAGCGGATGCTCTAGGCATATGACTGGTTCACGAGATTTGCTGAAAAATGTGCTACCATGGATTGGCACTATTCAATTTGGAGATGGAAAAATCAGCAAAGTCATTGGTAAATGGGAGCTTCAAATTCAGGATTTTCCTGTGTTCTATGATGTTTTGCTAGTAGGGGATCTCAAAGCAAACCTGATCAGCATCAGTCTTCTCTGTGATCATCATATGACAGTTCACTTTGATGAATCTCTTTGTACTGTTAAGCAAAGATCAAATGGTGTGCTCACAGGGAGAAGATCTTCTGACAATTGCTATATTCTGGAGCAATCCATCACCTGTCTATCTGCCAAAGTTGACACATCTTATTTATGGCATCGAAGGTTAGGCCATGCTAACACTTAGGCTCTGAACAAGGTTTCTAGGATTGAAGCTATAAGAAGGTTGCCCCATATTGCTTATCAAAAGGAGATGATCTGTGGACCATGTAAGGAGGGAAAACAGATTAAGGCATCACATCCAGCTATAAATGACATCACCACATCTCAGAATCTGGAACTTCTGCATATGGACCTTATGGGACCAGTCAATATCTCAAGTGTGTCAGGAAAGAGGTTTATCTTTGTATGTGTTGATGATTTTTCAAGATTTTCATGGGTGGAATTATTGACTGACAAATCTGAGGCAGTTAGTTTTATTCGAGATCTTGTACTACGTCTAAACAATGAAAAGGCAAGTGCAAATCAGAGGTTTGTTAGCATTCAAACTGATAATGGAGGAGAATTCAAGAATGATACTATGACCAAATTCTGCTCAGCTAATGGGATTAACCACATCTATGCTCCCCCATATTCAGCACCCATGAATGGGATTGTTGAACGTAAGAACAGAACTATTCAGGAAATGGCTAGAACTATGCTGGCTGAGTACAATGTGCCCAAACGATGGTGGAGTGAGGCAGTCAAAACAGCTTGCTATGTGATAAACCGAGTCTACATGGGGCCTTGGACTGAGAAAACTGCATACGAATTTCGGAAAGGGAAGAAACCCAGTGTTGCTCATTTTCATGTATTCGGTGCTGAATGTTACATTCTCAGAGATAGAGAAAATCTTGGAAAATTTGAGTCAAAATCTGACAAAGCTGTGTTTCTTGGCTATGCCTTGAACATCAGAGCTTACAGGGTATTTAACAAACGCACTGGGACTATCATGGAATCGATTAATGTGGTTGTTAAGGATGTGCCTGATAGGGTTTCTGAAGATATAGATGATGTGGAAATGTTACAGAAAACTTCAACCCAAAGTAGTGAAGGTACGAAAAATCCATCTCCTCAGCAATCGAGTACTAGTTCTCATGTTGCAACATCACCACTAGCTCCGAGAGATAGTCAAATTTCTAAGTCTTCGGAAGTTGAGCAAATTAACTCAGCTAATCCTACTGTATCAATAGCATCCCCATCTGATGTAAATGTCCAATCCATACAGAAAGATGTGGGAAAATCACCAAACGAAATTTCCAAGCCAACCGACCAAGAGTGACTCAGACACTTCTGATGAATCTGATGGTGAAATCTCACCAGTAAACACATGAGTTACTCCGAGACAGAAAAATCCACGAGGAATGCCACCAGTGAACTATGCTCAGATGCACCATGGCAGCCGCCATGTGTTACAATGTTTTCTGTCTCTGATCGAGCCAAAAAAAAAAAGGAAGCATTGATGGATGAATACTGGATTTCAGCTATGCAGGAGGAGCTAAGTCAGTTTGAGCGAAATGATGTATGGGAGTTAGTCTCTCGTCCTCAGGGAATTAATGTTATTGGCACCAAGTGGATCTTCAAAAACAAATCTGATGGAGATGGGATAGTGACTAGGAACAAAGCAAGACTTGTAGCACAGGGATACACTCAGGTTGAAGGTGTGGGTTTTGATGAAACCTTTGCTCCTGTGGTTAGACTTGAGTCAGTAAGAATACTTCTTGCAATGTCTTGTGTTTTGAACTTTAAACTTCATCAGATGGATGTCAAAAGTGCTTTTCTTAATGGAATTGTGAATGAGGAGGTATATGTAGAGCAGCCTAAAGGGTTTGAGGATCCCCATTATCCTAATCATGTATTCAAACTCAAAAAGGCATTGTATAGATTAAAGCAAGCCCCTCGAGCTTGGTATGACAGATTAACACAATTCTTGCTCCAGAAAGGCTATGTAAGGGGTGGAGTTGATCAAACTCTTTTTATGCTATCTCAAGGTTCTCACATATTAATCGCTCAGATATATATTGATGATATTATCTTTGGTTCAACATCAAATATGAGTTTGTCTCTTTGATGACTTCTGAGTTTGAAATGAGTATGGTGGGCAAACTTTCTTACTTTTTAGGGCTACAGGTGAAACAAGGTGATGATGGTTTGTTCATAAACCAAACTAAGTATGCCTTAAATCTAGTTAAAAAGTTTGGTCTTGGAGATGCTAAAGCTGTTCGAACTCCAATGTCCACTACAAACAAATTAACTAGAGATGAGAAAGGTGTAGCTGTGGATATAAAACTTTACAGAAGCATGATTGGAAGCCTCCTGTATCTAACAGCAAGTAGACCTGATATTTCATTGAGTGTTGGTATTTGTGCAAGATTCCAGGCAGCTCCTAAGGAATCCCATGTTTCTGCAGTGAAGAGAATCATTCGGTATGTACATGGAAATGCTAACTATGGCATCTAGTTTTCTAAGGGTACAAGCTGTCAAGTATATGGGTACAGTGATTCAGATTGGGCTAGCAATGCAAATGATCGAAAAAGTACCACTGGAGGCTGCTTCTTTATTGGGCAGAAGTTGGTGTCTTGGTATAGTAAGAAGCAGAATTCAATCTCTTTATCTACTGCTGAGGTTGAATATTTGGCAGCTGGCAGTTGCTGCACTCAACTGATTTGGATGAAACAAATGCTCAGAGATTATGGGGTGAAGCTAAACAGTCTCACTATTCTCTGTGACAATAAGTCAGCTATTGACAAATCTAAGAATCCAGTGCAACACAACCGCACCAAACATATCGATATCAGACACCACTTTATCCGAGACTTGGTCGAAAGAAAGAAAGCTGAAATCAAGCATGTACCTACTGAGAGTCAATATGCTGGTATCTTTACTAAGCCACTGTATGTTTCTACATTTGAAACCCTAAGACATCATCTTGGGGTATGCACTATCTGAGGTACTGAAGTCTACCTACTTGTATAGTTGTTATTTCAATTTCTGCATCTCATTTGATAAAAATCAGAAAATACCAAAAAATATGGTTAAGGTTGCATTTCGTGTTGCAACATGGAGATATGAGGTGTGCGTATTGAAGTGAGATGCGCGTGTGTAGTAGGGGACAGCTGGGGCCCATGGTATTTATGTGTTATTTTTCCGTTGGGCCGTCTTCAATTTTTGCACAAAAAGGCGGAAAAGTTACTTTGTTTCTTCATTCTTCGCGCCCAGAAAGAAACCCTCCCCATTCCTATTGCAACATCGCATTTTTCTGTTCATCTGCCTTACTACGATTCGCAATCAGCTACAAACTCACCGGATATATCTTCAAACTTCTGAACCAATCGGAATCCATAGCTTCTCTATTAAGATTTAGAGGGAGTGTTTAATACTCGCTGGACTAAGGGTTTATGGGATCCTTGTGTTGAATTGATTGAGCCTGAGGCTAATCTTGATGATTCTATCCAAACTATGCCTGAACCACTCCCTACCCCTGCACTGGATGTAATTCTAGAAAATTATATCCCTGCTTCTAGTTCTAGAGATGAACTCAAAATTAAGGAGTATCATCAGAGGTTGAGAATTTGGGAATATGCTAAAGGTTTAGATAATTATCTGCATGGTGCTTTGAGAAGTAGGAATAACCCCGACAGATGTTCTTATAATGGCAAAATGAGACCAAAACCCCTAAGGACTGATGTTAAGATAACCTCTGATATAAGCCTAGCTTTGTGATGCCTGAACCTAAAATCAACCCTTATCTAAGATCCTCAGGTACTCCACAAGAAGCACTACTATGGCTGGAACTCAAAAAGGGAAGGGTAAAGTTGAGGGTTCAAAGAGGACTCCAAACACTAAGGTTCCTTGTGTCAGAAACAGGCCCTATCACACAAGGTTTAACACAAAGTCAAGGGTGGTGTTCACTAATACAAGAGAATCTCCTCTCATAGTGGATGATTCAGTTCCTACAGTCAATGACACCATTCATGGCCCTGGAGTCTCTCTTGTTGCTGCTACTCCTGCTCCTGCTGATGTTGAAACTATTGATCCTATGGACTATCTAACCATGAGCTAGCGGTTGAGAGTCAGAAACCAGCTAAGGAGTCAACTCATCTATGCTGTTCCAATCTCATCTCAGGGACCTAACTCCTCGACACCTAGCGTTGTTGCTCCCACTCAGGTTTACTCTAGGAGACCCAAAAAGACTGCTGGGAGGGTGTGGTTTGATGGTAGAGATGTTCAGTACTTCACAAATTTTGAAATAGCCACCTCCTGCTGTGAGGATAACCCCTTTCTTAAATTCCTAAAGACCATTCCTAGGGGTCCTCCTTCATCTGATGATGAGATAGAAGAAGGTGAAGTGGCTGAAAATGTGCATCAGTTGGGTGAAATGGTTCAAGGTCCTTCAAATCTTAATGTTGCAACACCAGACTTTCTCAGATATCATGGTACTGCAGCAGCTTTATTCTTACCTGATGGACAAACTATTGAGGATTGCTTTGAGCCTCTGTCTGATGATGATGAGTCCAATCCTAAGGATGATGAACACTTGGTTGCTGATATACTGCAGAGCTTAGGAAAAACTGTGTTGGATTCTAGTATTCCTGCTGGTGCAGCTATTGTTCTTGAAGAGATTTTCACAGAGAATGTCAAGCCCCTTCTGATGATGCATACCCAACTTCTTCTTTACCTGCAGAGATGCCAACTGCAGACAGTGTTGTTGATCATGAGGACCAGCTGGAGGAGGATGAAGAAATTCAGCATACTGATGATGAGGTTCCTGATCTCTACAAACTAAGTCTCATCAAACTGACTGTGCAAGATTCTCCCATTGCTCTGGATGATGAAGATGCTAATCAGGATTTTCCTTCTTCTACCTCTCTTTATCAAGTTCCTGCTGATGAGGACTATGCTGATCTTGAGGATCAAGATGTTGATCTAGAGGATACACCTGAGGAGAATGCTCATGAGGATTCTGGGATGATCAGTGCTAGGTTGCTATCCTTGGCTCACTCTGAGAAGTTCTATTCTGTTTCAGCCAGCATAAATTATGATGTGCTGAGTTCAAGGGGTTTCTTTGTTGAAAAAGTGCTGGACATCAAGAAGTGTGCAGAGAGTGGTTTTGACACATTTCTAGGTCAGATTGGTTATGTTCAAGCAACCACTGTATTCAGGGAGTACGATCCAGAAATGGTGCTTGAATTCTACAACAATCTCATGAAAGGTACACTAATATTTGGTTATGATTGGTCAGGCAAGCTATACTTCAGGGGGAGAATTGTTGAATTAACCTCAGAGAAGCTGAATTCTATTTTGGGAGTCCAGTTAATGGTGGGATCTGATATGGTCTATCCAAGGGACAACAGAGTGGATAATAATGTGTTGGCTAGAGCATTGACATTTGGGAAGCTTAGTTCCTGGCCTTCTGGTTATGTGCCTACTAGCTCTCTTACATTGAGATTTTGGTTGCTCTTCAAGGTTCTAATTAACTGTTGGATGCAAACAACCAACACCACCACCTTGACCCCAGATCAGGCAGAGCTACTATTTGGCATTGGTTCAGGGTGTGAAGTTAATCTTGGGGATTATGTATTGAAGAGGATAGTTGGAGCTCTTGATTCTTCTAGATGCACTGAGGCTTTACCTCATCCTTGTCTGATTACTGCATTTCTGATGGCTGAAGGTTTTGAAGCAGATATGGATGGAATGAAATCTGCTGGCAAGTTTGGGTTTACTGCCAAATCTCTGGATAGAGCTGTGTTGGACTTGCCCTGGGATCAAGAGATTATGTCAGGAGATGTGGTTATGTTGAACCAATTTGAGCTTCGGGCTGCTGAGAAGCAGATCTAGTTACATATGGATCAACTAGTTTTTCATGGTGAGATGCTAAAGAAAGCTCAGGATGCTAAAGCACAGATTCTTGCTACTATTGCGAAAGAGAATGAGGGGGCTGACTCTACTCCAAGGGTTTCTGAATCATCTACTGCTGCTCCTTCAAGCATGTCTAAGAGAACTCGTTCTCCTGGTTCTGTGAAGCAATCTCGTTCCAAGAAGTCTAAGGTCACATTCACTCCTGCCTGGAGAAGGGGCAAAGTGTTATCTGATTCTGAGGATGATGCTCAGTGATTTGTTGTTTTTGTTTTCTCTCACCCTACCTCTCGTTGTTGGTATTTTGGGTTTTGATTAGGGTCCTTTGGCATTTTATGGCCCCAGGGGGAGATGTTTGAGTATTTTGATGACTTGGACATTGGATGACTATAGTTTTATTGATGATTCTATTTTTTCTGCTATGTGATTTTTGTTGAAGGATCCATGTATATTTTGCTCTGCTCAGACATGTGTATTTCCGTGTTGGTTATGACTTTCTGAGTTCTGAGTTCAGAGAGAGTTTGAAGTATTGAGTCCATAAATTACCAAAGGGGGAGATTGTAAGAGAGTTTTTGTTGGCTGTTTTGTGGAATGTCATGTTGCAACATGACTTCGGTTGGCAGAAAAACATAGAATATTTTCCATGTTCCAGCGCAAGTTTTGAAAGATGGAAGGAAATATTATGTGCGGTTTTTATATGGAAACTACAGTCCTAATGAGTATCTACAAAGTGTTTTGCAGTTGTATGGGAATATTCGTGAAGCTAAACTTTCCATTAATTAGAGTTTGAGATATCCATGGATTCCTTTTCTTACTGGTTTTCTGATTGAAATAGAAGTTTAATAAGGAAAGGAATCAAGAGCCGTGCAAAAGAAAGTTTTTCCACGGCATTGAGCTATAAAAGGAGGACATCAATTGTGTGCTCGATTACCGATCTTCATAGAAAAATTATGTAATTCAGGGTTTTTATCTTTCGAGTAAGGAGTCAACGCAGTCCTAAGTTTTCAACGACCACAAACACTAGGGACGTGTAAGCTCCGGTGCAAGAGATCTTGCCGCCACCTTCGTGGAAAAGAAGGTAATCATCGTAGCAACTACCAAAGAGTGAATTGGTAGTGTGATAGGCTAGCAAAAATTGTCATTAGATTGTAATAGATCGGACATATTTGTTACAATCTAGTGAAGGATCTTTACCACGGGCTACGGCCCCCCAGACGTAGGTGCTTGCACTGAACTGGGTGATCATATCGTGTCTTCTTTATATTCCGCACTTAGTTTTAATTTGATGTTCTAAATTAAAACTTGACACGATATAGTATAGATCACAGTAAGCAGGGACTTTCAATCCTTAAGTTTAGAACATGTTGATCATTCTCGTGAGTTTCAAGTGTCTCAATTTTTACATTGTTTCTCTCTCTAAAAAAGTTTTCTCTCGCCTCTCTCTAAGTCGAAACTACACGCGCCCCCAATCTATGTTACTGTTCTTCTTTTTCAGACAGTAACGGTCACAAAACCGCCGATAACGGTCCTCCAACGGCTCCATACATGGCGGAGCCACCGGCTGCATCCGGTGGCGCAGCCCCTAATCCAACTTTTCTTGATGCTTTAACCAATAAACCCATTCCCCTATATACAACTCTCCCTGCAAATCCAGAAATCAAGCCAATTACAACTCTAAACGGCTGGCCAGCATGCCTATACGAACCAGCTTCAATTCAAGTTCTCGCATCCCATTACCAGAATGCTTTAATTGGCAAGTTCGGCCGGGGAAAGCCACACATGGTTCAGATCCAGAAAGCTTTCAATGATATTGGCTTCAAAGGTAAATTTCAGGTCGGCCTAATTGATTACAGACATATCTTGATCAGGTTTCAAGAGCAGGAAGATTACCAACGGTTCTGGATCCGACCCTACTGGTCCATTGCCGGAGTGCCGATGAAAGTGATGAAGTGGACGCCGGACTTCTCACCGGAGAAAGAGTCCTCCATCGTCCCAGTTTGGGTTACAGTTCACAATATCCCTCTATGGTACTATAATCAGACCTTGATTAAGGATGTTGCAAGTCAGATTGGTACTTTTATCAAGATGGATGCAGCTACAAGTGGAATCACTAGACCCTCGGCTCTAAAGATGTGCATTGAGGTGGATTTACAAAAGGAAAGAATCAAATCAATCCCTGTTGGATCTACTGAGGATTACATAGAATGTCCTGTTGAATATGAAAAGCTACCCTCATACTGCAAACATTGTAAGAAACTGGGGCATGAGGAACTCATTTGCAATGTGCTACACCCAAACCTTAAAAAAGTTTGGAGGAAAACTCAAGAGGAATCAGGTCCATCAGGTGTTAAGTCTGCTCCAATCAAGCCTGTTGAAGTTTCTGTTGCCGTTTCTCATGCTATGATCCCTTATGGTGACAAAGGGAAGGGTACAAAGGATGCAGTGGTCCAACAGACAGGGAATGTGGATGTCACCAGTGTCACCAGTGTCACCAGTGTTAACTCTAGCTGGGAGGCATCATACATTTCAGTTGATGACCTACATGTCTCTCAACTGAAGAAACAACTCAAAGCGTATAAAGATACTTCAAGGTTGGCAATAATACCTTACAAACAGCCTATGGAGCTGTCAAACCATTTCTCTGTGTTGCAGGATCAAGATGACAGTTCAGAAGCATCATATGATGATGCTCCTAGTGAACCAGAGTGGAAAATGGATGAACAAAGTATTTACACAGAAGGCACATCTAGCTCACAGAGTAAGCCACAGGTTATCTCTCCCAACTCCCCTTCTGTTTCTACTGGTGAGGGTGCTATTGTTTGTATTGATGACATTGATAATGTAGCTCTTACTAGTATGCATGAAATCACTGAACATAATATAACTGTTTATGAGTCACCTGAACATGTTTCTGATTTTGTTGAGCATGTTAATGATAACAATGACACTCTGTATGATGGTGATAAGGATAGTATTACTGCCAGTAAAAACAATGCAGAACCTTCTAAAAAAAGAGGTCCAAAAAAGAAACATGATAAAGAAGGAATCTCTGAGAGTATTAGTAGAATACTCAGGCCAAAACAACATATAAAATATAATGTCTAAATGATTAGACACAAGATAATAGGAAATATGCTAGTTTGGAACATAAGGGGGTATGGTACCTCTTTAACTAGACTACAAAAATTACTTGTCATACATAAAATTGCTATTTTATGTGTAATTGAGCCTATGCACAGTAATGTTGATATTCAAAAACTGCAATTTGACTTGCATTTTCAAAACTCTTTCCCTGCATCTTCTGCAAAAATATGGTTGTTCTGGAATGACTCTTTTCATGTTAATATTCTTTTACAGTCAGACCAATATGTTCTCACTTCCATTACTGATTCAGTCACTTCCCAAACATGGAACTGTGCATTCATATATGCAAAAGTTCTTAGACTGTTGAGAAAACCACTTTGGAGTGATTTATCTCAACTCCCACAGGCTCCCACTTTATTTGTTGGAGATTTTAACACAGTTGCTAACATAAATGAACATAAAGGAAGAAACAGGCCACCAATAGGTAGCATCTCTGACTTTAATTCATTTATAACATCAGCTGGCCTTCAAGAGTTGAATACTGTTGGTAACAGATTCACTTGGTCTAACAAAAGAAATAAGGATGATCTTTTACTGCAAAGACTAGATAGAGGGCTCTGTAACTTGGATTGGTTCAACCAATTTCCAAACAGCTCCATCCTTGTTCTAAATAGGACTACCTCAGACCACAACCCTCTCCTAATCTCTATCCAGGAAGCCACAGAAATATCCCCCTCTCCCTTTAGGTTTCAGAAGATGTGGCTAAACAGACCTGAATTCACAAGGATGGTCAGTGAAAACTGGGCAGAGCCAAGTGAATTTAGAGGTATGTTTAATATGGTTTTTAAGCTTAAAAGATTAAAAGTACTCCTTAAAAGCTGGAACAAAACAGTTTTTGGAAATGTACATCAGAATCTACAGGCTGCAGAAGCAAAAGTGGATGAGATGGAAGTGAAATTCGAAGCTTCAAGAAGTGATGCAGACCTGACTGAGCTTAACAGATGCAGGGCTATTCTTATTAGATCTCAAAATGAAGAGAGTATCTACTGGAAACAAAAGGCCAACATTAAATGGATGAAAGAAGGTGATGCTAATACTCAGTATTTTCACAATTCTGTGAAGGAGAAATACTGTAGGACAAGAATTAGCAAGATTAAAAATAGAGAAGGGGCATGGATATCTGATCCAGAAGAGATCAAGGTTGAGGGAGTCCATTTCTATGAGACCCTACTCAATGAACCACCACAAGATAATCCAGGCCAGCATTTTGATCTATTCACATCAGTCATCCCCACCATAATTACACCAGAGGAAAATGCTACCTTATTAAGACTCCCACATCTGGAGGAGCTGAGGAGTGTGGTGTTTGAATTAGGAAGTGATAGTGCTCCAGGGTCTGATGGATTTTCAGGATCCTTCTACACTCACTGCTGGGAATTCATCAAACAAGATCTGTTGGAGGCAGTCTGTGAGTTCCTTAAGGGCAGAAAAGTTCCTAAAGCAATATCTAGCACATGGCTAACCCTTATTCCCAAGAAACCAAATCCATCCACTTTTGCAGAATTCAGGCCTATCAGTCTCTCAAACTTCATCAATAAGATCTTCACTAAACTTTTAGTGGAGAGAATGAAGCCTATAATGCCCAAGCTCACCTCTGTAGAGCAATCTGCTTTCTTAAAGGGTAGGGATATCACAGATAACACAATTCAGATGCAAGAAATGGTGAGATTGCTGGGGAAGAAGAAGCTTCAAAACCTCATCCTTAAGTTAGACATGCAGAAAGCTTTTGACAGAGTCTCTTGGGGATTTCTGAATACCATACTCCTGAAGTTTGGTTTTCATGGTTCCTTGGTTAGAGTAATAATGCAGAATATTGCATCTGTGTCATTCTCAGTTCTCATTAATGGCACAGTCTCTGGTTTTTTCTCATCCAGTAGAGGAATCAAACAAGGTGATCCCCTCTCACCTTTCCTCTACAACCTTGTCACAGAATCATTCTCAAGAGCCATGAAGAAGTTGGTTCTCTCTGAACAGATTCAGAGTTTCAATATGCCAAGGGGGGTTGATTCACTCACACACCTTATGTATGCTGATGACACAGCTCTCTTTATCTCCTCCAATAAGAGGAATATGAAGAGGGTTAAGTCATTCCTAAAAGCATACGAAAGATCCTCTGGTCAACAGGTTAACTTCTCCAAATCTGAGTTTTTTGTCCACTCAAAAACCTCAAATATCAAGATTAGGCAAATTCAGAGAACTCTAGGAATGAAGCCTGGCCAAATTCCTTTTACCTATCTTGGAGTTCCTGTTTTTAGTGGGAGGAATAAGGTGATTTACTACCAACCAGTGTTAGAGAGAATACAGAAATCCACTCAGAATTGGAAAAATAAATGGTTAAGCTATGCTGGGAGGATGATTTTAATAAATCATGTGCTGCTAGCTATTCCCATTCACATCCTATCAGTCCTAAGTCCTCCAAAAAAGGTAATAAAAAAAATGGAATCAATGGCAACAAGGTTTCTCTGGGGGGAAACTGTTGATGGCCAAAGAAAAATTTGGAGGAAGTGGTCTAGACTAACTGCCCCAAAGAATGAAAATGGATTAGGATTCAGAGATATTAAATCTCTGGTAGACTCTTATTCATGCAAAATGTGGTGGAAGTTGCAAAAAAATGATACAATCTGGGCAAGATTCCTTTGGTCTCTCCCAGAGTCATACAAAACATCACATACATGGAAGAGAATCTGCTCTGTCACTGAACATGCTAACTTAAACTCAGTCATCCTATATGGTAAGGGTTCTTGTCCTTTTTGGTTCTCAAACTGGACAGGTGCAGGGGCCCTTTGCTATGAATGGCCACCAGAGATGGAAATCCCATTCCCTAACATTTCACTGGTTACATTCATTCAAAGTAAGCAGACTTATATCTCTACATTGGAGCCTCATTTGGCTACCAGTTCTTTCCAGTTTTTACAGGATGTACAGATCACTCAACAACATGAAGATAAGCTGGTGTGGAAACCCTCAAGGAATGGTGATTTTTCAATCAAATCTGCATATTTCAGCTACAGACCAAGAACACCTCAAAATGAGATTCTGAATCAGGTATGGTGTTCTCCAACTCCTGCAAAAATATCTATTCTTATGTGGAGGATTAGAAATAGGATCTTACCTTTTGATGATGTTCTCAGTAAATTTGGATTTAATCTCCCCTCTAAATGCCCTCTGTGTGCATCTTTAGACACTATATCTCACTTCTTCAATGCTTGCCCTGTCAATGGTGAAATCTGGGAATTTTTTCATAGTATTCTTGCATTAAGCCCCCCCAGATTCATCAATGTGCATCAAAGAGTTAGATTTTATATGACATACAAAGGATTATCCAAAATACACACAAAAGTAATAAGAATAACTACAATGGTAGTATTCTGGGCTATGTGGTGTAGAAGAAATAAACTCTTGTATGATAATAAAACTCTAACAAAACAAAGCATGTGTAGGGATATAGTGAAACAGGTACATCTGATATTCTCAGCATTCCCCCTCACAGGTTCTAGTGAAAAGAACCATTTCTTAATTCAATCTGGTCTTGTTCCATTCCTGAGAAGGAAAAGACCAAGACCAATAAAAATTGTGAAATGGATTCCACCTGACTGTGGTTTTAAAATAAATGTGGATGCTTCTTTTACTAATGGGCATTCAAATACTGGGATTGGAGTCATTGTTAGGAACTCACTTGGAATTGTTTGCAAAATGGTCATGCAAAACACTGATTCTTTATCCCCCATGCATGCAGAGTTGGCAGCAATTAAATTTGGCTATCAGATAGGTATACAAATGGAATTAAATTCTTTTTGTGTAGAATCTGATTGCTTTAATGCAGTAGCAGGGATTCTTAATCCTGAGAACTGTAACTGGAAAGCCTATTCTATGTGTCATGAACTTCATGCTTTAGCAATTAGTAACCCTATTCACCACATTCTGAGGGAAGCAAATTTTGCTGCTGATTTTCTTGCTAAATATAGCTATCAAATGCATTTGACAGATGAAATATCCCTCCAACATGCCCCAAGCAAACTTCGAGGGATAATTTATCTAGATAAAATTGGTACCCCATCAGTTAGAATGATAGCACTTTAATTCCTAGAATGAGTTACTGCTTTCTTTAATTGTTTGCAGATAAAAGGAAGGACTCCAAACAAGAGCAATCATGGAGTACAAGCTGAAGGACAACAGCATTCAGGAGAATCTTAACAACATGTACTGCATCTGAGTACAATCTTGGAGGACAAAGAGAATGAAGATAGCTGCACTGTGGAGATTTCATGGTACTGCATCTGTGGAGTTTCATGGTACTGCATTGCTGAGTAAATAAAGCGCAGCTAGTTTTTTGGTGCCAACCTAGGCAACATCAGTAGGGAGAACAACATTATCCTATTTTTTGATTCTTTTGGAAGCATAGCTTCTTGAGCCACTGTGTGGCTGATCTCTTTACTTTCTTCGCACAGCTTCCTCCTTTCGAATGATAATGATAAACTAGGCATAGGATGCTCATCATAGGGTGAAGGACACCAGGGGTAGGTTGTCTAGGGATGATGAGCATCTCTATGAAAGGTTTTTCAGATATCACTCTTACGGACTAAGCACTGTGCTTTCCATATGTAAATCTCTCTGTAAAAATTCTCTTTAATCTGGTTTTTCTAAAGGTTTTGGGAGCCTAATAAAATTCCCTCCACCATTGGTGGCTTCAACTAAAAAAAAAAAGAGTTTCAAGTGTCTCATCTAATTTACAGTACCTCTATCTAATTTAGCTCTAGATCTAGTTTAGTTTAACTTTGTTCACATATTCAATTCAGTACGCTTTCATTAATAGTTATTAAATTCAATTTTATTTAACCAAATAAATTTAGATATACTGAACCGAAGTACTTGATTAAACTAAACTAAACTGAACTGAATTGAACTGATCTATAGAATAAAATCTGATATATGAGACCTACCCTTTTAATTTGAAATAAATTAATGTAAGACAATTTTGGCCTAGATTTATGTAAGCGATTTTTAGATGGCATTCAAAATATATTTTTTTTTTTCTAAAAGACATTTAGAAAAAAAAAAAAAAAAGACAATGGCAAAGTGTTGGACGTCAAAATTAGAAGAAAATCAGCCGATGGTATAATTGTGTGTCTACTCTACTCCTCCTGACCAGGGCCCGTTCGTGTGGCAAAAGGTAGACGCCTGTGTTTAGCCTGGTCGGAGAAAAAGATGGACTTGGCGAGGGTGCATAAAGAGCTTCGCGAGTGCAACAAAGACGTCGAGGTCTCCGGCATCCGCGTCGCCCTCAAATCCGACTCCCTCACTCATCTGCTCGGTACTATTCCGGGCCCACTTGGTACTCCATATGAAGGCGGCACCTTCAACATTGACATAATTCTGCCTGGTACGTTTCTTCGACCCCCCATTCTCTCTTCCCTCAAACCCTATCCTCACCACTGCTCTTCTCTTCTTGATTGTAGATGGATACCCCTTTGAGCCCCCGAAGATGAAGTTCGTCACTAAAGTTTGGTATGACCACAATTCCTTGATTTTCTTATTAGCTCTTGAATCGTCCTTCTTTTTTGAAATATTGGCTGCCTTTGGGGAATTATCTGTTCATTGAGTAGATGGCTTTGTGCTAACTAAGTTAGTCTGCTCATAGTTCAATTGCAGGATTTTTACTTGAATTTCGGTATATGTATGAGACACTTGTTTTCTTCTTCTTTTTTCTTCTTATTGTTGGAATCCTGGTGTGGTTTTCTTCTCAGTGATGTGTAGCATGACAAGCCAATCAAAAGCATTACCATATAATTGAAATTACTGAGTTATAACTTATAAGTCCTTACGAATCACTACTATCATTGAGTTTTTACTTGTGCTGTTAATGTCTTTAGCTGTTTCTAAATGCCGCAACAAATGTTTGATTTGTAGTATGTGGTTCAGTAAATGTCACAGACACTTAGAAACCAGAAGTTACTTTTAAGTAAAATATTCATCTAGCTGTTCAGTCATTGAGTTCATTCTTATCATTAGCTCCTTTTTTTTACCTCCCCGGTCTTAGGTTCTGTTATCGCAAAACTAAGTAAACTACTTTATTAGGATATTACATTTTTTCAGTAACACTTCACGGATACCTACATATTGTTTCCTATTAGTGAAGCAATAATGCCTAGTATCAAAGGATCAGGCTAGAGAGAAGTCTGGGAAAATCTCTGCCTTTTTATAATGTTTTTTGTTTGATGTACTTGAGGATTGGAGTTAGTTGATTCATAAATTTACATACTTTGGTAAACATCGTAATATTTACGTCTGGTGGTTTTGTTCCCAAAGTTTTGACAAAGAAGAGGAAATTCTCTGCAAATCATTTTTTGCTATATTGTAGTCATGAGTAGAATTTCTGCATCATTAATACCTCTGGGGGTTCATTGACCTAGGTCTGATTAATTTGTAATAGGTTGTGTAAGTGAGGTTCTTTAGGAAGATTTATTGTTTGGGAATAATTGTATACAGAGTTTATATGTTGTTTGAAAATAATGTGGGATCTTATTTATTTTAGGCATCACTTGCCTTCTTGGGAATGTGTAGCATGACAAGCATTATCATAGAATTGAATTACTGAGTGATAACTTATAAGTCCTTAGGAATCACTACTATCGTTGAGTTTTTACTTGTTCTGTTAATGTCTTCAGTAGTTTCTAAATTCCGTAACAAATGTTGAAATATTTGATTAGTAGTGTTGTGGTTCAGTAAATGTCACAGACAGTTAGAAACCAGAAGTTACTTTCAAGTAAAATAATCATCTAGCTGTTCAGTTATTGAGTGCATTCTTATCATCAGCTCCTTATTATTACCTCCCCGATCTTAGGTACTGTTATCACAAAACTAAGTAAACTACTTTAATATAACATATTTTCAGTAACACTTCACGGTTACCTGTTTATATAGCCTATGGAGAGTTTCATATGCCTACCAATTTGTTTCCTATTATTGAAGTGATAATCTCTAGTATCAAAGGATCAGGCTAGAGAGAAGGCTGGGAAACTCTCTGCCTATTTATAATGTTATCTATTTTTTTGTTCGATGTACTTGAGGAATGGAGTTAGTTGATTCATAAATTTACAGACTTTGGTAAACATAGTAATATTTACTTCTGGTGCTATGTTGTAGTTATGAGTAGAATTTCTGCATCATTAATACCTCTGGGGCTCATTCACCTAGGTCTGATTATTTTGTATAAGGTTGTGTAAGTGAGTTTCTTTAGGAAGATTTATTGTTTGGGAATTACTGTAAACAGAGTTTATATGTTGTTTGAAAATAATGTGGGATCTTATTTATTTTAGGCATCATTTGCCTTCTCGGGAAGGACTGATGTATAAGCCCTGAAAAGTTACTACTACTGTTGAGTTTATCCTTGGCCTGATAGTGTCTTCAGCAGTTCCTTAATATCGAACAAATGATGACATAGTTCAATTAAATTAGGTGGCTCTGATTAAATATCTCAGACTGTCAGAAACAAAAATTTACTTTCAAATAAGAAACTTTTCAGTGAGCGAGTGCATTCTTATTGTTAGCTCCTAAGTCTCCACTCCCCAATCTTAGGTTCTGTTATCGCTAACCTAAGAAAACTACTTCACTATGATAGTAACTTTTTTCAGTAACACTTCATTCACTCTTACCTGTTCATATAGCCTACGAAGATTATATTCTTAATCTTTATGCATCTAATAATAGTTTCTTGTTTGTGAAGTGATATAACCAATTATTAAATTTCAGTCTATTGTTTGTGAAGTGATAAAACCAAGTATTAAATATCAGGCTAGAGAGAAGGGTGGGAGACTCTCAGTCTTGTTATAAAACGATTTTTTTGTTCATTGTAGTCGAGGATTGGAGTTAGGGGATTCATAAATTTGCATAGACTAAGGTAAACATTATAATCTTTAACTAGGTAGTTCTGTTCCCAACAAGACAAAGACGTGGTTCACTATGAGTAGATTTCCTGCATTATAAAAACCTCTGGGGCTCTTTCACCTAGGTCTGATTATTTTTTGTGATGTTATATAGGAACATTTGTTGTGGTTCGGAATTACTGTAAACCGAGTTATATGCTTCTTAGTTCAGTAAAGAGCTGTAGTTTTGTACTCTTATACCTTTTCGGATGCAGAGACATGGTTTCGAGTATAATACTTTTTATGTTATTAATCATGTCTTTTGGTTATCTACTCCCTGAAGGCACCCTAATATTAGCAGTCAAAGTGGAGCAATATGCTTGGACATCCTGAAGGATCAATGGAGCCCTGCACTTACCTTGAAGACTGCACTTCTCTCTATTCAGGCATTACTTTCTGCTCCTGAACCTGGTGATCCACAAGATGCTGTGGTTGCAAAACAGGTGATACTGAATTTTTGTTGACTGTGAATCCCTGCTATGCGCACCGTATCACAAACCAAAGTTACATTTAAATCTTCAATTTCTCATGATGAGCTTTTGATATACTTTTACTAGCTTTGCCACTTCTCCCTTGGTTTCAATAACTCTGGCATTTAATAATCATCTGTCTTTGCTGAACATTTCAGTATATAAAAGAGCATGCAACTTTTATGGGCACAGCGCGTTATTGGACAGAAGCTTTTGCTAAATCATCATCTCTTGGCGTTGAGGACAAGGTTTGTTGAATCCAAACCTATCTGCATGATGTCATCGGCCTTTTCTCATTGATGCCCTTTAACCTGTTTCCTTTTTCGATGCTTAGAAAAAATAAATTCTAGGAAGTTGTTTTACATGTAAAGCTCCTTGGATATGATTTTTGATCAAATGCTTGATGTTTGCAGGTGCAAAGGCTTGTGGAGATGGGCTTTCCTGAAGATTTAGTGAGGAGTGCCCTGGAAGCAGTTGGTGGTGATGAAAACTTGGCCCTTGAGAAGCTTTGCTCGGCATAGAGTTTGATGCAATGCTTATACTAAAAGTTTGAACTTATCTGAATGTAGGTTTTCAGTAAACAATGCTCCCCTTGTTTCGTGCTTATCGTACTCAATGAATTGACCTGCTGCTTCTTTCTGGTGGCGTTGGTTTGTAGGAAAAAAATATTGAAGACCATGAAACCGCTTGTTTAAATACTGTTTGCTATTCTACCCTACCTTCTATTATTTTGTTCTTCTTCTTAAATATTTAAGAGCACTAGATTTGTCCATCCCGCTCTACTTGATGCAGCAAGAATTGCTCATATATTGTGATCTTCATACATAAGAAACAAGTTTCAATGCTTACGTTTACCCTGCTCTACTTGACGCCGTTTTCTTGAAATTCTCATCATACTCCTATAAGGTTGAATTATTATAGTCTTAGAATCTTCTATATAATCTACAGAATCCACGAACTAACCTAATTAACATTTTTTTAACCCATAATAAGGGTTTTTCTTGTATCATAATTCTCAAATTGAGTCTTTCAAATAATTTTTACGGTATTTTTAGGAGTAAGGATGTCTAATAAATCTCTCTACAATTGGTGGTTTATAAAAAAAAAAAAAATTTAAAAAACCTAATAGACATTTAAAATAATTATTGTCTCACCATAAGTTAACTATGAGTCTATGAGACAATCTCATAGGAGAATTTCTCTAAAATTATTATGGTTAACCATATCATTATTCGTTATCCAAACCAAATTTTAAATTAACAAGTAAACATCTCAATTATAACGGATAACTGAATCGATGAAAACCCAAGGGACATTTACAGTTTGGTTAACCCGACCGAACCAGGATCACTCCTAGTTATTATTGAGAAATGACAGCTACCAAAATAAATAAATTAAAACGATATTTATCTTGAATTTCACCATTCTCAAATATTTTCAATCATTGCCACCTCCTTATTCTATTTACTCTCTCTTTTATCGTTCTATCAGTTGCCAGGCAATCAGAAGAAGAGGCATTTCCAAGTTCACAGTCCATGCAGTTTCTATGCAAGCAGTCTCACTCATCCAGCTGAAGATGGCAAAATGGTGTCAGGCTCACCAGTAAGCTTCACAAGTCAGATTAGAGATATCAAAATCGGCAGTTGATCCAAATTCTGGTCCACCATATATGCAACCGATCAAGAGACTGATGGTGAAAAATGATGCAATGAAAAGAGGAGGATGGTTTATTTTTGATCAAGACATCTCACATAGTAAAATAGACAAAACACCTTCATCTAATTTCATTGAACAGCTAGTGAAGCTCAAGTGTACAATTTACAACCTCAGTATATCAAACACTCGCGTACTTTGTACATTAACTGTGCATTTTCCAAGAAATGCACAATCCAAAAATGAGGCAAGTCCAGGAATTTGAATGTAGATTTGAAAAGCAAGCATACACGAAAAGATAACTTTTTTTCAAAACTTGCTGAAGGCATTGTTCATCTCCTCTAGTATTATATATGACCATCTAATTGCCCTACAGTATAGAAAAGAGTATGCTGTGTTCCTTACCGCACACGAATGCCATTAGCCAGAATTCAACAGGTTCAAGATCGGTGTGAGTACCAATAGCCAGTCTTCAATCGACTCTGACAAACACTAAAGTAGTCCCAGCATAGATTTCGATTGCTGTTGCAGTTCTTTTTCTTTGGACGATGGCCGGCCTTTCTTGGATACATTAGGTCCACTTAAGAGCTCTAGTGCTTTCTCAAGGGTCACATCTTCAAGTTTTAAGGACTGAGCAGGGGAATAAGGTATACAAGCATCAGAAAACAAAGAAAGCTACATCATTCTCTCAAGATGAATGACTGCAACATGATATATTTTGGAAACATTAAAGATCAAGACACTGAAGTAGAGTAAGATAGCCAACCTAAGAAATGAAATTATGCTAATACTCAAAGAAAAAGCTTTAAGTCCGTGGTTAAAAAATTAATCCTGTCTTATTTTTTTCATACCTTACCTTTCACCATTTCAAGTACAGGCTCATGGTACAAACCACCGAAAAGGGGAAACGTTGATATGCTACAGAAACATAAGGAACATAAGATCCCAATATGGAGTTTGGAAAATGATCTCATCTTTTACAACAAGATAACCTCTAACTCATGTTGTAGAATCAGAAATAGAGACCACATCCCATCAATGTGTTTTGTCAAATCACACAACATTCTTGTTCATTAAACTTACCGTTTTCCCAATATCTACAATTCATACCATAAGAACGGTTATAATTATCTCATATCACCATCAAAACATAATGACTAATATATAAGATGGAGCCTCGTCAGGATAGCTATACCACGAACATCGAGATTGATCAACATAGCCACATAATATTTTTATACTCTTATTTTTTCGAGATAACAACTTTACACTTCAACAAAATATATGAGATGGAATTCCAGTGGGAAACTTAAGAATAAGATGTACCTTGGGAATGCCAATGCTAAAACGTCGATGTTTAATATAAAAATAACCCTTTCCAGGCAGTATTAGGACATCTTTACCATCACTTGGATGAGTACCCTGCAAAAGAGGACAAAACATTTGAATGAGTAAAAGAATAGGAGAAAAGGGGAATGGGTGTTATGGGAGAAGGCAAAAGTACAATCCAAATAAATACTCACCAGAGTCTTAGGGTAACTCAGCAACTGAAGAGCAACCTCCAGAGTAACTAATTTCAAATCTTTTATCTGTACCTAATATTTATGGATGTCAATGGAGATATTAAGGACTTAGATGAGAACTATATACATGCAATGCTCTAAGCAAAATGGATGCGAATCAAAATCCAAAAAGATACAGGGGAATAAAGACCAATGCAAACTATCCAAATTTTACTTACTTTATTAAGGGAAACACGTTTAGGAGTGAACCCTTGTTTGTCCTCACCCAGCTGAACATAGTGTCCATAAGGACCACTCTTTAAAAGAACCTAAATTTAAAGAGAAAGATTTAACAAAGATTAATCAACACAGTACCCAGCATATATACTGGGAAGTCAAAAGTGTAGAGCAACCTTTTCCTTAGAAACTGGATGAAGCCCCAACAGTATTGGCTCGTCCATACTTTTGTTATTACTGTCGGCAGTGATGTCTTCATCATCCTCACCATATAATTTCTTAGCAATATACCTGCATTAGAGAGATTGGCATACTAAATAAACCAACCCTTTTCCTTACATTATAACAGCTGGCAAGTAAATTATTTACTAAATATCTTATGATTCCCTATCACGGCCAAATAACTGCCAAACATCTTGATCACTTCCTACCAGGTGTGTCAAGAAGGATTGACATTTAAATACATGGCATAATTCATATTCTTCCATGTTTTTGTTGATTCAGAAATTTTATCAGAAAGAAATTCAAGAAACTGGACTGCTTACATTCAGGGATTCAAGATATTGCGTGAGAAAGAAAATGGACTCTGATTTCCATACAATTAAGTAACATTATAAGCTCTATATGTCCAATTAATAAAAACTAGGAGTATACATGGCCATTGACTCGCAAAATTAAAAAACTATTTGTGGTGAAATTCCATTTTTGCCATTGACTGATTCCCTAGTTTATATGATCAATTACATTTTCTTATCTTGTGCCACACAAAAAAACCTTTGCAGTGGTCAGAGGATTCAGTTCTTTTCAACCATATGACTAAAACACTCAACTCAACTAGGTCAGAGGATTATATATATCAGTGGTCAGCATCCTGGCCACCAAAATATTATGCACCAAACAATTGTGACACAAAATATTGGCAGAGTAGTATATAGCTAAACAAAAAAAATATGCTTGTAACGAAAATGAAACTCAGTAAGATAATGACGACATCCCATGCAGACTTTCAAGCACATCCAAAAGAACTGAATTAAAAGAGTTCAGCTTACTTACTTGCATTGTGGATGGTTATCACAACCTAGAAAATAGCCCTGACCAAATCTGCTGACTTTGAAAATTAAAGTACCATCAGAACAGCTTGGACAAGTCCTACTTTCATTTGGAAGAGAGGCAAACAAGAAACTAGAAAACGATTTCTCCAACATCTTCTCCACCTGATGTATATGGAGATTACCAGCATGTGTGCAATATTCACTGAATCTTGTCCAATAATCTCGGAGGAGACCTTTCCATTCAGTTGATCCAGCAGAAACATTATCAAGTTCAGTCTCCATATCAGCAGTGAAGCTATAATCCGTGACCTCGGAAAAATAATGGGTAAGAAAGGCAGACACCATTCGGCCTCTAAATTCAGGATACAATACCCTGTTCTTTACTGTTATGTAATTTCTATCTTTCAAAACCTTAATTGTCGATGCATATGTAGAAGGTCTACCAATACCAAGCTCCTCCAACTTCTTTACCAAAGACCCCTCAGAATACCGCGATGGAGGTTGTGTATGGTGTTGCTCAGTTTCGACTTTACCCAAACCCAAGGAATCCCCAGTTTCCAAAGAGCTCAGGATTTCAAAGAGTTCACTAAGGCCTTTACCTTCATTATCATCCAATCTCACTAGACAGGATTCTAAATCCTGGAGCACGGCTTGGTAGCCAGGAAACTCAACTCTTGAGCATGAAGATCTAAGTACAATGGACCGGCTTATATTTCCTATATCAAGTTGTATATGTTCATGAATAGCAGGTTCCATTTGACACGCAACTGTACGAGACCAAATCAGTTTATATAACTCCAAAGCCTCATCATCAAGCACCCCAGCAAGCATCGAAGGTAGCCTCCTGATATTTGTTGGTCTAATAGCTTCATGGGCCTCTTGAGCATTCTTTACCTTCTTAAAATATTTGCGGGCAGCTTTTGGAGCAAATGTTTGCCCATACCTTTCTCTAACAAATGAGAGGATATCCGCAGCTGCCTCATCTGAAATGTGTAACCCATCAGTTCTCATATATGTTATCAATCCAACAGCATTTCCATCTGATAACTGGACACCCTCATACAGCTTTTGTGCAACTCTCATTGTATTTGTTGCAGAAAAATTGAGCTTGTTTGCAGCATCTTGCTGAAGTGTGGATGTTATGTATGGGTTGGGAGGATTTCTTCTACTCTTGCTTTTCTTAGAGGCAATAACTTGAAAGATGGATGAGTTAATATGCTGCTTTATCAAATCTGCCTCAGAGAAGGAGCCAATAGACAGTTGACTTAACTTTTTGAAATCATGTTCAATCAAATTTGACGAGAACCTGATGCTATTTTCTGAACTCAATTTTTTCTTGTTAAATTCAGCCTCCACTGTCCAGTACTCCTGCGGTTTGAAATCTTGAATTTCTGCCTCCCTGTCGCATATAAGAGCTAAGGCAGCAGACTGAACTCGACCAGCTGACTGGCAGCCAGGCAATTTCCTCCAAAGTACTGGAGATATGTTGAACCCAATCAAGTAGTCAAGGGCACGCCGTGCAAGATACGCACGAACCAAATTCAAATCGATACTTCTTGGAGCTTGGAGAGCACTTTTTATGGACGACTCGGTAATTTCATGAAAAACAACCCTAGCAACTGAGATGTCATCACGCAAAGCATCTTGTTGCTGCAGCATCTCAATGATATGCCAAGCTATAGCTTCTCCTTCACGATCAGGATCTGATGCAAGGACGAGATTTTTGGCTCTGGCAAATAAAGAAGAAAAATAAATGTGTAAGAAAAGTGAGCGAGGTGGTTTCACAACTTAATAAATGGTTACTAACTCTCTTTCTGTAGGGGGTTCCAAAAATTTCAAGGGGTACATATTATATATATATATATACAATAACTGGAAAATCACATTTAAAAGAGAGTAATCATACCCACTCAATGCAACTTTGATACTCTTGAGATGATTCCAGGCCTTAGTTGGTACTTCCCATACCATACTGAAGTTATCATCAGGTCTCACTGATCCCGACCTTCCAGCCAAGTCCCTAACATGACCATAACTTGGTAACACTTCAAACATGTCCCCTAGGTATCCTTGAATAATCTTTGCCTTGGTCTCAGACTCTACAACCAAAACTGATTTAGTAATGGGGGGATATAACTGAGGAAACTTGCAATTTCCCTGGCTACTTCCACCAAATATCGCAGACATTTCGCTTTCTGATAGACTGCTCGTGGACAAATCTTCCACTGAAGCATCAGAGGTTACAACAGCAGCAACCTCTTTCTGGATCTTCCGCTTCCTAGATGACTTATTAGCCTTTGAGGAGACATTACTCTCAGATTTTTCTGTACAGGTACTTTTAGTTGAATTAATCTGCAAAACTGCAAGGTCAAAAATGATGATGTAGTCAACAAAAAGCTCAGACATTCAAATATCATATGTGCCAACCTTTGAAATTGCAGGAGAACTAGGGTCTTTTGATTGAACTGCCTCATCACAATCAACTTTAGTATCAGACGCCAAACTTTTAGTCTTCTTGCCTCTTGCCTTTTTTGGTTTGCCAGTAGCACTGGAGTTTTTACTACCATTGCAATCAGGGGAGTCCGGCTCCAAATCCTTTTTATCTTTCAAGGCAAGATGATCTCTTGAACTCATCGTATCCGGACCTCGAGTAGCAGCCGCTTTAACACTAGAAAAGTTCCTTTCTGGACTGACATTGGAAAAGGCATTTTCTCTCACAGCAGCAAACACCTGTTTCCCTTTCCCGCGTTTATTATGTATACCTATACCTAAGATTGGAATTATACCACTCCATCCATCTTTTGTTGCAGACACCTGGGAAAGGGACCTCTTGCTTATTGACACAGGAAGAGATTGATTATTATGATTGACTAAAGATCTATAGATTGTGCCATTTCTCCCCATTGATGTAGATGATGAACCAACTCTCACAGAGGGAAGAACAATGGAGCAGGCTAATACTCCACACTCACTGGCATGGCTTGAAAGAGCATATAACTTTTGCTCAGATTTATTTCTTAAAGATTTGAAATGGATTCTCGTGGGAGAAGAGCAAAGCCGGACCGTCTGAGGTAATTTATTAAATCGATCAGCTCTTTTAAATGGTGTATTATACGATAAGCATGTCCCTGAAAGATCATGTAGAGCCCTATTCTGCGACTTTTGGATCCCATAAAAAAAACACAGATGGAATAATTAGTTTAAAGAAACCATACATACAGCTTAAGAACCAAAGCTAAAAACAAATGCACTCAGGCTCAACTCATCCATGTACAAATTCGGTTATTCGCTACTATAATCTCCAAAATTTATAACTACTTACAAACAGTCTAAGACCAGAACATAAGCTATCTATGTAAAATCAAACAGTTTAAAACTGAACAACTAATCAAAATCATTTTTTCACCAGTAAACATGAAAAACATTAGGACAAGTGGGGGAAAAACACGTATTTGATAGAAATGAGGAAACGTTAAAACATTGAAGGGTGAAATACCATGATGAAGCGGCCGTTGGAAGTGGCGGTTGAAAACAGTTGCTGCACAAAGGCCATTGCTAATTACAGAAACAAGAAATTGCAAGAGTCCATGGATTTACTACTGTGTTGTGTGCGTGTTTTTATTTGAGGAAGAAGAACGGTGTGTTCTTTCTTGGGTTTAGCCGTTTAGGCGGTTTTGCGTTATTGGTGCCTCTGGTTTATCAATTATCATCAGCGCAAAGGGTTTTAGAAGATCACTAGATATCACCTTGGGGCAATGCTCGAATTATTTTAATGAAAATTTTTAAAATTTTAATTTATTATATTATATATGAATATTAATATATTTTTAATTGAATTAGAGGTACAAAATAGCAAAAAAAAAAGAGTATAAATAGAAAAGAAAATTAGAAAAAATAAAAAAATGTATAGAAAATGAAAGGTTAATTAGAAAGCATATGTAATACTATATGTTGAATTGTGAAAAAATATATAAGAAAATAAATAATATATAAAATAATGTAAGATTTTGGAAAAACTAAGAAAGTAAGAAAAATGTATATGAGAAGGAAAAAGAAGAAAAGGAATAATCTAGAAAAATGAACTTTTAAGTATAATTTTTAGGATACTAATAATTAAATATACAAAATTTATGGAGAATTGTTGAAGAAAACTCTAGAAATAGCATTTTTGTTTAGAATTAATTTTGGAAGGTGAGGTGGATTTCTTTGGAAGTGTTACGTGGCACAAAACTTGTTGTTACAGTAGTATAGTATTGATATTTAAACTTATTTATTTTTTAAGAGTATGAATAAGGCCATGTTTGCCGGAGCTCATTAGTAGATCAGTTTAGTTCAATTCAATTCAGTTCAGTTCAATTTATGAAATTTAGTTAATACAATTATGCTGATTCTTTTTTAATACATTAATTTACAGTTCAATTTAATTTAATTCAGTTCAATTCAGTTCAATGCAACAAAAAATAAGTTACATATACGGCGTCGTCCTATACCGTTTCTTCTCTTCAGATTACATCTTCTTCATCAGACAGAAAAAGAACATACACTTCCACTTCCAGCCTTCCGCTTCCCGTCGCCGGCGCCGCCGCAGTTGGCCATTTCCAGCTCCCGAAGAAGAAAGTTGGAACTTCCTTGCCCCCTGCAGCGTAATGTGCTCTGTATTTATTGTTATACTATTCAAAGTTCAAATCTTTATGTTTTTGGGGGGTTTTATTACGGTGGTTTGAATTTGAAGATTAATTACAACAAGATTCAGGTTCTCGTGAGCACATATACTATTTTCACTCCAACAACGTCAAGTAAACAGTGTTTTGTTTGGAGACCTTGTTGTAAACCATAGTGTTTTATTTCTTTTCTTTTAACTCAATCTGATCGCCCGTGAATCTGACTTTTCGACCACATTTCCTAGATTACACAATCAATGTTGGTGATATGCTTTTCTTTGCCATGCAGTTTGATTGGTGTAGGAATAAAAGGATGAGTATTGGGAGCTTGAAGAATGTGCTGGCTGAGGCAGCCTTGAAAGGGGTGACAGAGGCAAGAGCAAGGATATTTGGTCACATACTTAACCCGACTGGTCAACGATCAGCTCACAAGGTTTTGCGTAAGAAACTCATTGGAGAAAAGGTTTCACAGTGGTACCCTCACGATATCAAGCAAGATGATCCGGTTCTCATGGCTCAAAAAGAGCAAGAGTAATCCCTTTTCCCCTTTTGCTTAGACATGTTCCTCCTATGTGCCATATTATATACTCTTATATTAACTAAATTATTTGTTGGTTGTTTGATATAAATCCTTGTAGATGTGTCATTGCAAGCTTTTCTTATCTATAACAAGTTTGAGCTCTTGTTTGACACTCCCTTCATTCTGCATAAAGGTTCTGTTTGAAATATAGTTTCCCAAATAATTGTCATAAATAATTCCCTAGAGTTATTTTAGCTTATGAAACACACTCAAAGCTGTTTTGAAGTATATTTCCAAACAATAAAATGTTTTCCAGTTCAAATAATATGATTTACTTAAGCATTCCTTGCAATAAATCTAGGCATTGGATGAGTCAGAATCATGTTCATATTACTGCTCCATACTTAAGTTGTCTTCACTGTTGAATGTGTGCATAGTTACTGATCTAACATTAAATTAAATTACTTCTGTGTGAGGATCTTTCTGTTTGAGGTATTTACTGATCTAACATTAAATTAAAGGATTAAGGACATGTGGTAAAGTGACCAGTAAGTGCAGATGTAAGATTTAGCCAAGTATGTAGTTGACACCTTTTACCTTTGAGTTGAAATTCTTTTTGGTTTAAAATATTGCTTGTTTATGAACAATTAATTGTAGCTTACTATGTTTCTTCTGACAGACTTAATATCATGTTTGAGTATTTAAAAAATCCATCTTGATGCTGCAGTAATTTTTGGTGTTAATGTGGTATTGCATTTATTTACTCGGCAGGCGTCTTAGCAAGCTTGAGATGTTAAAACGCCGTGGAAAAGGACCACCAAAGAAGGGTCAGGGAAAGAAAGCAGCAAAGCGCAACAAAACCGCCAAGTAGTGAAATTGTTGGGTGGAGCATATCGAGTTTCCAAGAAATATGGAAATTGATGGAAACTCTAGCATGAAAATGATGGTAATCACTTTGTAGGGGTTTCTGATAGACAGATTGATTAGTGACTAGTTTGAGCACAATAATGTTCATTTCCCAGGGTGTACCATATCCCCTATTTTGTGATGTCCTATCCTTATACCCTTCTCCGGCTTTGATACTTTTATTTTGTCGATTTGGTCTTTCCCATTGTGATTCAAATAAATATATAGTTGTTTAGCCTAATTGGATGTCTATATCCCACATATTTGGTCTTAATACATTTTTTTTGCCCATAATGTTTCCATTATTTTCATGCTTTTGGTAATGATAGAGCTCTACTACACCCTTTTAACAGGCTGCTGTATACTGCAGTTGGGTTATTTTTATAATTTGATTTTATATGCCAAACATGTAACGGAGTGTTCTGGGTGGCCGGAGTGTTCTGTCAACCTCCACTGATGCTAATATTTCTGGCTTTGCCAATCAAGTATAAGTACATAAGCAGAGGCATCTGAATGCATAACTCCCGTACATTTACACTGCAATTGTCAATTATTTGTCCCGTGGTCTCTTTTGCCGCAGGCGGGAATTTTATTTACATCATAATTAATATAGCAGCCAACTGTGCATCTATTTGTTTGCTGCCGCTTTGGGATTTTGATGAAAATATTATCTTCACTTGGTAGCCATGTTGTGAATTACGATTCTCCGGAATAGTAACTTTATGCTTTCTGTCTATTCAAAACTGAGGGTTTTTTTAATCCTATTTTTTGATAATGTGGTTATGATTTGTTCCCTGTAGGGACCGGCCACCACATTGGTTATCAGTTATCACAAACAATGGATTAACATGTTTATGCATTGTTTGTATAATTTACCACACTTAAATTCGAATTTTCATAGACAGAAAACTGAAGTAATAGTTTCATAAAATTGCATAGAACAACTAAGGAAACTTGAGCTCCAAATTTCCTCAAACATACTGCATATATGTAGATGAAACAACAGAGTGCTAGCAAGAAATAACAATACACTGATGAACCTTTTGTTTAATCAATGACAATGGAGGTGAACTCTAACTCTTTTTACAGGTGTACAGATGATGAAGATTGCCATAGCCAAAGCAATAGCCACCACGAAACCCAGCACCATAGAATTATCTTCCTCTTGGCAGCATATCTTTCCCATTCTCTTCAACACCGGATCTTCTTAAAGAACCAAAACGAACGTCTGCAAAGAATATGTAAGGTTTGAACTTTGAACTTCTCTCTTGGGCTCGTTTCATAAAAATTGGTTATTTCAAAAGCTCGTGGAATTAATTCTGTAGCTTTATAATAAAATTGGATTTATCATTGTCCACAAGTTTTGAAGAAAGAAGATTTGACTTGGCGTTCTATGCCCAGGAACTCATTGACTTGGCGTTGATATTTAAAAAGTCAGCTAGCTACATTATTAGGTGGCCTGTGTTTATCATGAATCAATTTGCATTTGCAGACTCCCTTCTAAGTTTGACTTGGCGTTCTATGCCCAGGAACTCATTGACTTGGCTCTAAGTTAGTCGGATTTGAATCTTCTGCACTCGCTTTTTTCTGACAAGGTCAATGTCAATGTCAATGTTATAAGGGGTTTAACGTGATAACAACTAAGGGGATGTTTGGTTCAAACATGGAAAGGGAATAGAATCAGGAAAGAGAAAGGAAAGGAATAATCCCAATTTTTAAAATCTGTTTGGTTCAGTTATGGAAAGAGAATCAAATTCTCCATTATTCCATTTGTTACTGTTTGGTTCACATCTGGGAAACAAATATTAATTTTTCATATTAAATATGAAATTAAAATAATCTTTCACTTCCCATGATCACCATTGCTACATCATATTAATTTATTTATATTTTATATGTCATTACAAAAGTAATTTTCTAATTATAATTTTTTGTATATATATTTTTTTATATATTGTCATCTTTACATATTTTCACCTCATTTACTTTTTAAAATATATGTAACAACATAAACAAAATAACTCAAAATTTTATAGTTCACCTTATATTAAAGTACATTATGTTAATGATGATAAAAAAACACTCATAAACCATATCAAATCCAATATTTTTTCAAAACATAAAGTCGATGTAAATTCAAAATATTTCATAATGTATGATATCCACGAACACTTGGATATTATTTTAATGAAAAATCAAACATTGACTATTCAATATCAAATATATCAAACCTAAATATCATCGAGTATGATATCAAATAATAATAACCTGAAGAGAAAATCTTGGGTGAGACTAGTGCTTGCGGAGACCAGAGGCATATTGTTTTAAAATCGGGGGTTAAACCGTAATTATTTTAAAATCGGTGCCTAATGGTAATTAAGACAGACTTGGCGCATTTGCAGACTCCCTTCTAAGTTTGACTTGGCGTTCTATGCCCAGGAACTCATTGACTTGGCTCTAAGTTAGTCGAATTTGAATCTTCTGCACTCGCTTTTTTCTGACAAGGTCAATGTCAATGTTATAAGGGGTTTAACGTGATAACAACTAAGAATAATAATAACTTGAAGAGAAAATCTTGGGTGAGACCAGTGCTTGCGGAGACCAAAGGCAAAGGGATTAACACAATAATCTCAACATAAAAACGGGGGTTAAACCGTAATTATTTTAAAATCGGTGCCTAATGGTAATTAAGACAGACTTTACGGGGCCATTCAGCAAATTCTGAAACAATATGACATAAAACCCCCAATTTTGTTGCTGCAGCAAACAAAGACCCGCGTTGAGATCGATTCCTCCGCCGGAGCATATTGCCGGCCGCGGTGTTGCCTAATCGATCTGACGAAATTTTTCGGAGCCGATCCCCAATGACGTCAGAAAAAGATACAGCACCCAAAGCTGCGCTCCGGTGGCTTCCTTGTAGTTCTGCTGATCCGGGCACGCCGGAGGACGAAGCTGCGGAAGGATTGCCGAAATAATTTGACTGGGCAGCTTTCTAGAAATTGGGATTTATTGGCCAAATTTGGTGGGTGAACTTGGGGAATGAGACGGCCATATTAGGCTCTTCGCCTCTTCCAATCCAATGCCCAAAATTCACTCGTACATCTTTTTGTTAATCATGGCTTCTTTGTTTTGTGGTTTTGATCTGGACCAGGGGTTATTTCTGGTGCCATGCCATTATAATCAAGTCATTTCTTTATAATATCAAGCTCAAGATATAACTGAAAATCATCAAAAGAAAATATAAAAAAATCAAACATTTAAAAGATCAAACAGAATAAGATTAATTTCAAGTAATAAATGAAAAAGATCAAAGAACATATCAAAAAACTCAAACAGAATAAGATCAAAATCAAGTGATAACTGAAAAAAATTAAAGAAAATATCAAAAATATCAAATAGAATAAGATGAAGCTCAAGTAATAATTGAAAAGATCAAAGAAATAGAATATTACAATAAAACTTCAAGACAATTGAGGAAATCTGGTCAATCTCAATGTGATTGAGCATTTAATGTGTTGTTTTGATCTTTTAGTTACTGTTCTTGAGCATGTATTGTTGTGCCTTGATTTTTCAGTCAATTTATTTGAGCATTCTTGTGTTTACCTTGATCTTTTAATCAATTTTTTTGAGCATTTACAGTTTTATCTTGATCTTTTAATCATCATGTTTGAGCATTTACTATTTTTCTTGATCTTTCAGACAATTTCATTGATCTTTCAATTCATTTCATTGATCTTTCAATCAAATTATTACTTAAAAACAGCTGATGTTTTCCCTTGAATCAACCTTCGCTTTAAATTTGTTTCCACCGTACAAATTTTTTTCAAACAATTCCGCAACTAGTTCTCATTTGAATCAAACTCAATTTTCTACCCCTCTAAACTTTTCTAAACATATTTAAGCTCAGTCCTCTAGTTTTCGAAGTAGCTCCCGCCGAGCAAAAATGTGGAGATCGTAACGGGATTCCGCGGTCGTAGGTGTTGTACCCAATTTCCAAATGCTCCAGGTAAGCGACCCAATACATCCGGGATTACACCGTCGAAATGATCCCAACTTTATGTATATTGCTCGAGGTATCTGAGGTTAGTGACTTCCGGCGACAGGGCGCCGGAAAGCTGTTTTTGTTGTCAGTGACGGTGAGAACCGAGGAAATAATCTCACGAATTTTGGTGAAAAATCGCCAGCTCTGGAGATGGTCCGGCTGAGGACGATGATGGAAAACGGTGATTACGAGCTCAAGCACATAGATGGTGGCTTGATCCGCCGTCGATTTGGGCATCGACAAAAAAGAGAAATCCTGGAGAAGAAAGGAGAAAGAAACAAATTTATCCAAATTTTTAATTGAGCCCCTATAGTTAGGTGCGTTTTTCTTTTTACTTCCAAAAGTTCTAAATTGTGTCTATAGTCCCTGGTGTCTATAGAGACAGGTCTCAAATGAAAATTTGTATAACTCGAAATGTTTAGTTGGATGAATATTGGGCTGCTTTAACATATCTTACACGAGTCATTATTTATAATGTTATAAAAAACTGATGACCACAATTACATATCAAAATCATTTTCAACTTACTATTGTTTCAATTATTATTCTTTCATCCCAAGTTCCCAACCAACCATCCCTTACTTGTACTAAAATTTTTGTAAGGGTGGGGAAAATATTGAATGATAGAGAGATTCAAAATTAAAAGAAGTGAGTTTCAATAATCTAATAATAGTGGTTCTTAATAAATCCAACCAACATTAAGGTCGCCTCTTTGTTAGTGGGGAGGGATTTGTTTTCTTACAATATTAATTTGTGTAATACTATTTATTCTTTTAAACGTCATATTTTTGGAAGGAAAATGTTTTCTTAGAAATACCAGATAGAGATCATATGGAAGAAGATGAGTGAGCCTAAGAAGTTTTTTTTTTTTTTTTGGATAAAATAACCGAAAAAAGAAGGCTTTTAAAAAACAAATATATATGATACACGCACGGTTCACTCCATAACTTGTGTTTACACATAATTGAATACATGAATAATCAAACATTTTCTTAGTCAACTGATGAAACACAAAGTGAGATATAATTGGAACGGCGGGAATATATTGCAGAATTCATCCCTACGCACCTATTGGTTTCATCGAAGAAAATGACAATGAAGTGTTGATTTCTGGATTTGGTCGTAAGCATCGTGCTGTTTGAGATATTCCCGGAGTCAGGTTCTAGTTGGTAAAGCTTTCCGGCGATTTTTCGACTGGCTCTCTTAAAGGAGAAAAGGGAAAATTCTAGGAGAAATCTGTAATCCTTGGAGATTTTAAGTTCTGAATGTAGATGAAGAACTCTCTGCTTATTCTTGTTTTGCAACAGGAACAGAGCAAAGAAAACACCAGCTCCTAATTTTTTATGATATTGTAGTATATATGAAAGATGCAACAAAAGATGCAGCAAGAAATAGCATAAATAAAACCTATTGTTTGGTTAATGGCAGTGATGGTGAACTCTAACTCTCTTGACAGGGGGTGTACAGATGATGAAAAGCGCGAGAGCCAGAGCAATAGCCACCACAAAGCCTAGCACCATGGACTTCTCTTCCTCTTCGCAGCACACCTTCCCCATCGCCGGAGTCTGTAACCTGAGCTGACAAGGATTTTAGAGTATTTCTAGTTTCGAGTGCCCTGTCATTTTAACAAGTTCAAAGGCTTTATGATGGCTGCTTGATAATCATGATGAGATTTGGACTTGTTTGTGAGGCAACTAATTTGATGCAATAATTCTATCCTCAATGATGCATATGCCACCCAACCTATAATTGACACGTAATTATTACACTCAGAATAATTTGTTTCTTTCGTTTTCATACTTTTATGGTTGGTTTGTCTGAACTATAATTTGGAGAGCACCACTTTCTATTTTGCTTTATAATTGGGAAATATGAGGCCGGAAAAGCAGTTTCCACAATTGCGGATTGAAAATTTGAGAAAAGAGGATTTGAATCATTAGTAACATTAAAGTACAATTATTTGCGACAAATAACGTCATCTCAATGATATTCATCTCATTACAAACCCAATATTTCATTTCATTGACAGTATAAAAGCACATCAATCTTCTTTACACGAAAACCTTACTTCCTCCTCTTGCTGTATAATAACAAGACTACAAGGGTTACCAACAATGTGCAACTCTCCCAAAATAGCAAGGGGCAAACACAAAAGATATGGGTTTCTTAGGTTGGAAACTCTCGATGGCCTGCAAAATGACAACCCCCCACCTCTCTGTTACACTAATCCGATCAAGAAGAAACTCGTCAAAACCTGGTTTGATACAAACTCAGATCACCATTCATAGTGCCATTCACCGTCATGCTTGATAATCCAAAAATAGACGCAACTTCTGTGAAAGCAGCTCAGGGGATCCATAAAGAACCTTGGAACTGGATATCCAATCCTTCTCAAGATTACCTGCTTTAGCACTTTCCACCATCTCATCATGGAAAGCAGACACAATGGAGTACATTGAAGTTCTAAGAATATCAGCCATTGCATAAGCCTTGACATACACAGGACTACCTCTTCTTCGCTCCGTAAGCCCTACATTTGAAACCCTCCCTCCAGTTCCCATTTGAGCCCACTTTATTCCAGCAGCACTAGTCAGATGATTGGAGGACTGTAAGTTGGTCTTCTTCCCCACACATGATTCAACACAGAGCAACACAGACAGTACGGTTGAAATAACAGCTGCATTGCTGCCAGAGAGTTGAGCAATACCAAATCTATCTTCCTTGCGTGAGCATGCAGTCAATGAAGCAACAATCCGAGCACACCAGACACAAAGCTGCATCCAGGGAGGGTATATCAATTAAAGAACTTCTAAACAACACATCTATAGAGTTTTTTTTCATATAGTTAGGCACGTGTGCATTATCAGTGAGACGTGTAATTTCACTCTTTAACAAAAGGTAGCCAAAGAAAAATAAGCCAAACACTGCAAGAACACCATGCATCTATGCCAAAGCTATCAGTGTTGTTTTTCAAAGGGCTTGCTCTTTCTTAGAACATGAGACGCACTGACAATTGACACAGCACAAGTCCCTCCTTAGAGATACAATGAAGGAAAATATGCAACTTTAATAATTACTTTTTTTTAAAGAGCAAGAATATCGTACCTGAAAGTCATTGAGTGATTCATATACTCTTGAATCAGAAAGTCTGTCATTTGGCGAACGTAATTGGTCAGATAGTTGAGAGGGTTTCTGCACAGAAGAGCTCTCCAGGCTTTCACCCAATTTCAAGCTGAGCTGTTCAAGAGGTTTCAAGCATATGTTGATGACTTTTTTGTATGTCTCACTGGTTTCCTCAAAGAATGCAGCTCGACGCCAGGTATCAACATTCCTCTCACAAACGAAACAGAGGTCAAGATACGCTAGATACTGCAAAAGAGACTTTGGAGTACTGTCCTCCAATGCAGACAATAGATACTCGCTTGGATTCGTTTCAGCGGCTGCTGATCCTTTTGGAGGTGCAAATGTATACCTTTTAGTATGCAGTACCTGGCATAAGCATAAAACTGTCATTGGATGCATTATCTAAGGACACTATTTGAGAAGATAGGTACTCAGTAACCTGAGTCATGCTAGAGTAGAAACTGATTAAAGAGGAAACTGAACAGTAAATAACCTGATGCAAGTGATGACTCAATTCAAAGCAGAGAAACACCACAAAACTCCCAATGAAGAATATAATCTGCCGAGCAATGTACGTGCCCATAGTCAGTTTTCCTTCATACTCCTCATGGACGAAAAACACAGTGAATAATGAAAAGAAGTAACCAGCACTTGAGAGTTTCAAAGCTCGACCAACGGCTATAGGAAGGCCCATCTTAAAGCTAAAGAATAAAGGAGACTGACATATGCAAAAATGAGGTAGAGTATGTTAGAGAAGAAGCTGCAGATAAATATTCGTTTTACACAACAGAAGCAACAACACAAAGCAGCTCACAATGTATGGGTCGTATTAATTCCAACGAAAACAAAATAAAAACTGCAGCACAAGAAACCGATAGGCCATAGTGCCAGAATCCATTTACTAAAAGCTTGTAATACATTTATATTCCAAGAGTCCAATCCACTTTATAATCATCACTCAAAGGAAAAATTGTCAAGTGAAACAAACTCCCTTCTCCTTTTATTTGCTAAATTTTACATAATATTTTTTCATATACACAAGTTATAAGAAGTTTCCGCACATAACCACCAAAGCACATACTCAATGAGGTTGAATTATTATACTATGAATCACGCACATAGAGAGGCAAATTTACCAGATGATTTTCTAGAAAAATTGCCCTAACTGATAACAATAATTTTAATTTCAATGGAATCTACTGCCAGAATAATGGACTTAATCCCATTTGACGGACCGATTGAATTTCTACTGGATGATTTTCGAACAAAAATGGGCCTAACTAAGAACAATAATCAATTTCAAAAGGAATCATCTTAAGGGGTTTAATACTATTGGACAAACAAGATCTTCTTTCTGTTGAATTAATTTTCTGCAGAATAAACTTCAGCCCTCATCCTATGACTGGGAAGCCATTGTCATTGCAAACTGCAAAGTGGATCTGATGTTTGATATGAAGGTTACCATACAGGACTTAGTCATTCTGCTTGTCTGAGCTAGTCTAATGAGGGAGTAATTTATCAGTGTCAAGCGGCTGTGAGGCTTGTAGTTTACAAGGAGGAAATTTGTGATAAACTGACTTAGGACCTGGCTTTGCTTGGTGATGAAAAACCAGTATATACCCAGATAAATTCTGTTCTGATGCTATTCTGTTCTATGCTACAGTGAAACTCCAGTCGATAAAGAGACTTCACGGGATAACAACAAATTCAGCTTGCAAATTCGATGGTTTGGGGATTGCCTTATTTTTTTTAAACAAAAAGGCTTGGAAACACATACAACACCTAAAGGGGGCAAACATTAAAGGATACCTCACCCATCAAATAACACTTGAGAGTCCACAGAATCAACCATTAAACCATCATTTGGTAATCCTCAATACTAGCTACTGGAACACCCTCGTCACCAACTTCATCCATAGAATACTACACCCAGACACATCAACCTGGTTTAATGGGACAACCAGGCCAAATTGCATTTTAATCAGTTCTACCCTCTAGAACATACTATATAGTTAGTAATATGGCATTGACCCGAATTAGCATGAAGGTGCAACAAGAATTAAATGATTCAAGAAATATAATATGAACCCGATAAATACCTGAATAACGGGAAACTGCAACACCCATCTCTGTGTATACACATAGAAGACTCCATAAAACAGTCCCACTAAAAACCCTCTAAACCCTAGCATTTCAACTACTATGCGCTTGTGCCTGAACACACCGCAGCTCCAACAGACGGAAATCAACGAAGCGGATGTGGAAACAACCGAAACAGCCACAAACAGCATGTAATTCAACGACAGCACCACCGCGCGCCACTGCTCGGCTCCTAAGCTGTTTCCGGCGGGGAGCACCACAAGCCGAGCCAAGCGGAGGAGAAGGTCGAGCGGTGACGCCGGCTTGTGCGGCTGGGGAGCCGAGAGGGCGAAGAGAGATGCGGAGAAAACAAGGAGGGAGACATGGAAGGAGAGGAAGGCGAGCAGGGAGAGTAGAATGGAGGGGGATTTGCAGTTGAAGGGTATCAAGAGGAGGGGTTTGATGAGGAGGATGAGGATCGTGGAGAGTGTGAACTGCCATAGGAGGAAGGAGATGAAGCGGTTCTTCACAACGGCCGTGGCGGGTGAATCGGCGCCGTGCTTGTGGCGGAAAAGGGCGGCGGAGATGGACATTACTGGCGGCGCTATTGCTAAGCCACCTTTCAGTAGGAAGGGGGGTTTTGGGGTTTGGACTTGTGGAGTTTCTATTACCCCCTTTCTTTTCTTGCTTTTCCATAATTTACTAATTACTTGAATCTTTTATTTTACCAGTAGAAAGAATGAGGTATTCTGGGCGAGAAAAAGGAGTGTAAAAACAGTATAAGTGAAAAATGTCAGTTTGATGAACACAACGTAGCTATTGGAAAAAAAAACTAATAGTATATAAATTATAAATTTCGGTTTATACTTCAAAAAAGAGATATCAGTGCCAAAAAAATTTGTTCATTCTTAATTAGCAGTTAGTAGATAGAACTTGATACTCAAATTCATATTATGTAAAATAAATTATTATTTTCATTTGATATTGAATCCAAAACTCTTCGTTGTTATACTAGGCTAGATAGATATTTTGTTAGACTGGATCTTTTGAGTAGAAAAAAAAAATACTTACGTGTAATTTACTCCATGTTGAAATTTTGGGTTTTACCATTTTTATAAAAAAAAATTCCCTCTTACATAGACATGACACTTTAGAGCAAGTCCAAGAGATACTATATTTTGTAGATTTTGGAGGAAGTATGGAGATTTTACCCCATTATTGAGCTCCAAGAGATACTACATGTGCTACTACAAGATGTAGATTTGGGGTAGTAAGAGAAACTCATCCTCCATATGTGTAGTAAGAGAAAAAAATTTTAGAGGATTGAAAATTTAATGCATACACATTGATCAATGCATTCTTTCCTTTTTTAAACCCAAATTTCAATCTCTCTCCTCTCATCTTCAATGCAAAACATCAAAAGTCCCAAAACAATGATTTGTTTAAAACTAAAAATGTAGAAAATAAAATTAAAAATGTTGATAATATTAATGATAATCAATGCAAGAGTTACAAAATATAGTAACTCTTGGAGATGATCAAAAATTTCATGCTACATTTTAGCATTTCATACTACATCTTGGAGATTTTTATATAGTATCTGTTGGACTTGCTCTTACATCGTCCGATATCCGATGGTTCTCCAATTCTCCAATTGGCCAACATTGCACTTTAAAATTGTTAGTATTTTAAGATGAAAATTGTAGATAGGAGTAGAGGCATTCATGTTAATGAACAAACAATTTATCAAATGTGTTAGGTATGTATCAAACAAACAATTTATCAAACAATTTAATGAACAAACAATTTATCAAACAATTTGATTAGGTGTGTATCAATGTGTTACCAAATAGTAAGCTCGGAAATTATTTGGCAACACCATTCAACAAGAAATAAGTTCAGGCAAACATCTAAATTTGTAACGATGTGTAGCAATTGTTGGGCTCCTTTACTATCTTCCCTCGGGGTAAATTTAAGACGGTGGATTAGATTTTTATATTTGAAAAGTCAATTTTATGTAAAGGTGTAAAAATTGAAAAAAAAAAAACAAGTAATGATTATTTTCGAGTTCGATTCATGCTTGCTTTAGCAATCAAAGTTCACGAGTAACGAGTTTGAGTCGAGCACGATGAAAATGGTTATCGAGTCAAGTTAAGCAAACAACTGCTCATACTCAACTCGCTCGATAAGCACCCTAGGTGTTAGAGTCTCCATTTTGTTCCATCTATTATTTAGTTTAAAGACAATATCAAACCCACCCAACCCATACAATTTATCTCAAAGGTTTTAAGACAGTATCAATATCGTTGATAAAAATGGTATGTCATCCACGACCCTCTGGACGCAATTTCAATCATAAAAGATAATTACACAAATACATATTCAAAAAATTGGAAGGAACAAATGCATACTAACATTTTCATCCAGAAACCGTAAAACACCAACTTTGCTAGCATTGAAATCTTCCTTTATGCTGCAGATTTAAATGCTAGCGATGTGCTGATGCATAATCTAACTTGTAATGTGAAATCATGTAGTGACTTTGAAAAAGTGTGTGAAAGAAGTAGGTTGTTTCATCGGAGGATGAAAAACATTGAAATGAATGGTTGACCCACGTTTAGAGTAAGTCCAACAGCTTCCCGATGATAAGGATTTTCAATGAATCTAGGGAATTTGGATCTTTTTTCATCTCCAACATATTCCATATCTCATCCTCTATCATGAGGATTTTGAAGAGAGAATAAAGTTACTTCCCCAAATCTGTAGACACGGAAAAAAATTAAGAAAGCAAAATTTAGTGCTTCTTGCATTTATATTTGACTATTTCCCTCTTCAACATTTGTATTTATTATTTTACTATTCAAATAATTATTTCAAATGTGAATATCTTTAATTATATACAATAAAAATATATAAATTACATATTCTAAATTTTCATATTATGACGAACGTAACAATATCTTAAATGACTATGTTCACATGCATATATAAATTTAAATATTATCATGTGAGATCTTGTTATGTTCGTTATAATGCATATTTTAATCATTTATATTTTTCATATTTTTTATCATACGTAATTTAATCTATTAAAATTTGAAAAGGAAATAAGGTAATATAGCAAACATAAAAAAGAAAATACCTAAAATTTAATGCAGATGCATTGAATTCCATTCTCCAACAATAGAGAAGTTGTTGGAGTTGAACTAAAGAAAAAGGGAATATTGGGTTTTCATTCTTGTCTTGTAGAATGTGGTATGGAAGCTGTTGGACTTGCTCTTAGCCTGTCATGTTTTTAAACCTCTTTAAACCTAAACCAAATGAAAGGAAGATGAAACAGATACCTAGATAATCATGTTTTTAAACCTATACCATTTGAAGAGAAAGTGTTGGGTGAGACCTGTCCTTGTGGAGACCAAGAGCAGGGGAATGAGCATTTACTGTTTCTGCTTGATCTTTTAGTCAGTTTGTTTGATCTTTCAATCAATGTCCTTGAGTATTTTTGTTTTGCCTTGATTTTTCAGTTAATTTGATCTTTCGTTCAATTTGCTTGATCTTTCGGTCAATTTTCTTGATCATTTCCTTGGTCAATTTCACCAACGACAAATTCAATCAAGGAAATCGGCGGGTTTAAAGCTCATCAACGACACATTCAATCAATAGAAGTCTCATATAATCTTTGGTCTCAAATGAAAATTTGTACCATTTGAAAGGAAGATGAAACGGATGGGTAACAAAAGTTGCCAAACTCATATTGGACTATGTCAGTTAACGAAAAAAATTAAATGAGGTTGAAATTAAATAATAGGAAATCAATGTTATGTAAATGTCACTTTGGTATTTAAGAAGTGTTAAATAATGTGAAAATACTAATTGAAAGACTTAGTCAGGAAGGAATATCAGGGAAAGAAAACCAAATATCACCCAAATGAAACAATTATATAAGGAGAAAGTCTTGGGTGAGACCTGTCCTTGTGGAGACTAAGAGCAGGGGAATGAGCATTTACTGTTTCTGCTTGATCTTTTAGTCAGTTTGTTTGATTTTTCAATCAATGTCCTTGAGTACTTTTGTTTTGCCTTGATTTTTCAGTTAATTTGATCTTTCGTTCAATTTGCTTGATCTTTCGGTCAATTTCCTTGGTCAATTTCACCAACGAAAAATTCAATCAAGGAAATCGGCGGGTTTAAAGCTCACCAACAACAAATTCAATCAATAGTAGTCTCATATAATCTTTGGTCTCATTTGAGACCTGTCTCAAATGAGAATTTGCCTTATATAAGGGCCAATTTTTCAACACAAACCCCTCTAATCACTATTTTAAATAAATCATTTGACATTTTTCAAATACAAAAATAACGCTTACATGACGTTGGTTATAGGGATGGCAATGGGGCGGGTTTTGGTGGTGACCCGCCCCATTTGCACCGGTTTGGGGCGGGGATGGGAAAACGTTGATGGGTAATGGGGCGGGGATGGGGATGAAATTACAACCCATCATGGGTCATGGGGCGGGGATGGATTTTATACATCACCCGCCTCAACCCACCCCATCCCCGTTATACCCGCCTCATACCCGGCCCGCCCCAATATAATTATATTAATAATATTATTATATATATTAATTAATAAAAAATAATATTAATTAATTTCTTACTATAATTTAATAATCAACCCCTAATAGTTAAAATGAGAAGAAAACTAACAATAATAATGTATTTGGACTATTCTTTGACAATCGTTTTTATAATTACAAATTTCTTGTTTGCTTCAAATTTGAGTGAGATTTCAATTACATTTTTTTGTTTGGGTTTGAGATTTTTGTCTTTTTAAAGATTTTATATTTCTCAATATAATTATTATTGCGTTTGAGTAAAAGTTATATAAACAAATGTATTTTAAAATGATATAAGAGGTGGGTGATGATGGGTCATGGGTCATGGGGCGGGTCATGGAGTGTGGATGATTTTATAATAAAACCCAATGGGGCGGGGATGGTTTTTAATTTTGTACCCATCATGGGTCATGGGGCGGGGATGAGTTTTAAAATATTAGATGGGGACGGGGATGAGATAGCTAGTACCCGCCCCAGTGCCATCCCTAATTGGTTATTTTACACCATGTGTAAAATATCATCTCCCCACGTACCTAAACCAGCGAATGATTTGCCTTTACTTAAGCAAATTGTCGACACTAGAAAACCAAATTTTGAACTTTCATTGATTCAACATCCTACAGTCTTAACCATCTTTCCCTTTCACAATGGATGGCTTCAGTGTTTAATTCAGTTATAAAAGGTAAATGATCAAAAAAAAATAAAAAATGTAACTGATATGCTGAACAAAACCATTCTTATATTGTGTATATATATACAGACAGATACACAAACACACCCACCCTGTCATCTAGTAACAAAAAGATCAATGACTCTTCCAATTTACTTTGTTCATACTCGTGTCCATATCAGAGCCATGATATGCTAACAAAGCTATTTTAATTTTAGAAGCAATGGCCAGACACAGCCGAAAACTTTACCCCTAAATGATTCCACCTCTCTAAGCATCAGGCCCTTTCATCATTGAATAAAAGACTGAAACACCAAGAGCCAACAATTGTCAATAGGTTTGTACCGAAACCATGGACTCGGTTGATTTTGTGTCACTTATACGCTCTCGGCTTCAACTACAATGGCATTATTACTGGCTGTTCTTTACTCAATGGCTCCGCTGTACAATCACAATTTCAAATAGTTAGTCAAAAGAACATTGAAATATCCAACAGTAAGCAACCTTGCAAAGGCAACCTCACCAGTCTTTTGCTGACATAAGGCTGTAATTGACTTGAAGGTTCAACTTGGCATGATGTCTCCTCCCCCTTAATTTCCTTCTCTGATTCCTTCTTACTGGTAGAGGGCAAACTCACTATCCTTTTGCTGACATAAGGCTGTAAACGACTTGAATTATCAGCTTGGCATGATGTCTCCTTCTCCCCTATAGTTTCCTTTTCAGATTCCTTCCTACTGGCCGAGGGAAAACTCACCATCCTTTTGCTGATGTAAGGCTTCAGTTCAGTATCAACTTTGCTAGAAGTCTTGTTCTCCCCCATGAATTCTTTCCTGGATTCCTTCCTACTTCCTGACTGCCAAACTCTGCCAAAATTGGGGAGCCAATTAGCATCAGAAATCATATTCACAAACTCTCCTCTTTTCTCCAACTCCAGCTCAATTTTCCTTTTCTCCGCCCAAGCAGCTCCAACCCGTTTAGGGTTCAGCTTTGAGGTCTTGACTAACTCCACACGACTACTATGTCCGAGATTCGAGGTACTACCAATCTGAACACTTTCCATGGCATTGAACCAAGGGGGAGGAGCTCCAGTATGAACGTTTCCTCCACTATCAGGCTTAGCTGAACAAGATACTTGAGAAAGACTGAGCAGGCCTAATGAATAGATAACCCCAGTTAACGGTCACCCAACAATTATATAAAAACAAAACTAATCACAATTGTAGCCAAAAGCTATTTGTTGTAGCAAGTGTTGAAAGACAAAAAGCTATTTACTATATCCCTGATCTCACCAGTTGAGGTATCTTGAGGATATGTCGTTATAGAGGAAATTCTTTCATGAGAATACATCTGATACAAACAGGTCAAAGACATCAGATTTGGTTGCTTTGAAACACCTTAAACATATGAATGATGAAACCCAAAATAATATAAATTTAAGCAACCTTATGGAATCAAGAACAGCACTGCAATGAAAGATCAATCATTTAAAAGATCAATCATTGTTCTGCAATGAATACAACTAAACTGATCTTGGTTTATCAACCCAACAATTCCAACGCTCACAATTAGGATACATAAAGGTGTTTTACAATCCACAAAAAACCTACTGCAACTGAGAATTATAATAGAACATACATCCAAACACTTACTCTGCTATTTTCATTCTTCAATCTATTTTTTTATCTTTTTATTATTTTTTGGATAAAACTTCCTTTATTTAAGTCTTAAACAAGGAAAGTTGCTGAAACATATCCCCCTGTTATTAATAATCACATTTCTAAAAGGAGACAAAAGTCTCAGATGGAATTAAAAGCATACAAACTATACCTTATAATAAGCAAAATCAACACAGCTTTAGAATGAGCCAAAAAAAAAAAAAAAAAAAAACAGCTAAGCTAAGAAGCATTCAAACATATTTGAACAGACTTACATGTCCATTCAAGGGCAAACTGTGAGGTTGATGCTCCTTGGGAGGAAACTGGAAATGTTGATTACCAAAAGAGCCTAGCAAAGCATGCAATATTCTTTTTAGTCAAGATGCAATAATATTCACAAATAGAGCCGGATAACATCATCAGAACACAAACCTGTTGAAGCGTAACGATGTACACCAACATCTGTACCCATGTAGGTATGATGTACTTGTGGTCCATCAACGGTAACTCTGGACATATCTGAAGGTAATACCTGAGATCTTTGATTTGTATGATTTTGTAAAGGCACAACATCATGGGGAAGTATATTGTCAAAATTAGGAGTACATAAATCATTATTATCATGTCTTTCTACATAGTCATAATTCATTTGAGTTTGGATATCATTTGAAGGTCCAACAAGAGATCCACAAGATCCTTCCCCACCAGCTTCAGTCTTCAATACCTTGCACTTTTTCTCCCACTACAAATGTACATGTATAACAAATGAGTACCCTACTACGGTAACTCTACAACCATAAACCAAGTCATCTTAAACAAAATAAACCTAACAAGCACTTGGCATTCCCCTTCCAAATTATATTCAAAAACGGAATGCATATTGTTTTATCAGAAGAAAGGTGTTAAAAATAAATAGATGAACCTTAGCAAAATCAGACTCCGAAATTCGAAAGCTATTGAGCCTATCCATCCCACCACCATACTTCCATAAGAAACTCTTCACCTGCTTCAGGTGCTCCACACTCGCAAGATGTTCAATCGCATTTGCACTGCACAAGCACAATTCCATTACTAGACTAAAATAGCAATAAGAACAACTGGAACGAAGAATTGGGACAAACAGAAACCTTACCATGTAAATGAGCTGTTACATTCTATTAGATCACAGTCACAGAAGATACACCAGAGGCGGCTTCTGTTCCAGTTGCTGGGGTCGAGTAGGGAGGGATTTTTGAGGTGGGCAACAACCTCGTTTTTCACCTTGGCTTGAAAACGAGAGAGGAGGGAGGAAAGCGCCTTCTTGTGGTTAGGAAAATAGTTATGGCGTCGGCCTAGGTTATGGTTCAATCTGCAAACCTTGCAATAATCGAATTCTGTGTGTTGCTTTTCTGCAGCGGCGGCGCCTGTTGACCCATTATGGTCGAGATTCTTCTTCTTGCTCATGTTCTCCACCTAAGTCTTGATTTCAGTCTGATCGGAATTCAGAAATCCTTTTGGTTCAAAAGTCGGAATACAAATCCTGTAACAATATTAATAATTTTATGTTATATTTTTGGGATCCCAATCAAATTGCCACAAAACACAATCCACTCCCAATTAACCTAGTTTAGACAACAAAAATTAATCATTCACCGGAGAAGAGAGTACGAGGCAGATGACTGTGACTGGAGAAGTGAGTACGAGGAATCACGGCGAGCCAGAGGAAGCGTTAATTTTGGAAGTGGGTAACTAATTGCATCTCTTTTTTTCATCCGATGAATAATGTGTGGATTAAAATTAGAGGCTGAGGTTTTTAGCTGTTTCGGAATTGTTAGAGCAAGTCCAACAAAGAGATGGGCCAAAGCTACCAGGCAATTTCAGTACTTTTTACGCTTTTTTATTTTATTTTATTTTATTTTAAGCAGCAGTACTTTTTTCTTTGTTTGAAGAAAAGGAATTCCAGTGTTGATATTAAGATAATAATGCCTATGCTAATCAATTAATCTGAAAATTCAAGTCAAGAAGAAAGGGAATACATAATCCTGAATTACAAAATATAAACGGACACAATTGCAATTGTCCAAGTTAACCTCACCTCGAAATATATGTCTGAACTGTGATCTTTTCAATCGAGTCCTGAGGCAGGAGTCTGGAGGCTGCTGAGAATAATCCTAGAGGAGCAAACATATACAGGATTGACATAAGCAAACCCCATCATTGTACTCCAGAAAGAGAGAGGAGACTAAAGATTACTTACTTTGATCCCAGCTGATGCTGGGTTTTAAAGAGAGAGGTTTTAAAAAAGATCAGGGACAGGTAATAAAGACCATTATATCACACACACACACACACACACACACATACAACATACAACAAAAGAGTTAAGCTCAGTGCCTCAGAAGAAAAAAGAGAAGTTCCAAAAATTTCCAAAACGAAATTAAAATCTAGTGCCCACACACATGAACAATCACTACAAGAGTATTAAATTGCTAATACCCAATTGACGCCGGATTTTGGTGACGTTTTGGGCGATCTGAACTATGAAGTCTACTTATGAATTCGGAAAATCCCAAAACTCTTATTAACCAAAACCCTAAACCCAGAAGAACGAATTAAATTGAAGATCTGAAGTGGGTTTTTCGAAATTTATAAGAAAGAGCTAACCTGGAAATATGGTGACGATGAAGGGCGACGTCGGTGCCCGGTGATGGTAGTGCGAGAGAAAGTTTTGACGGAAGATTCCTCACAGAGAACAGAGACGAGGCGGAGACACTGAATATATACATGACCCACTTTATTCTTATAACCCGAATTTGACCCAAAAAAGACCCGCGAATTTTCTTATAACCCAAATTGGTGTTGGAAAACTGTTTTTTTTATAGAAAAATGCATTTATAACCCCAGGTTTAGACTATGTGCAGATATAGGCCCTGTTTACTAGAGTTTATTTCTTGATGTACTGAACCGAACTGAACTGAACTGAACTGAATTGAATTGAACTGAACTGAACTGAACTGAAGTGAAAATTGATGTATTGAAAAATGAAATCAGCATGACTGAATTAACCTGAATTTCATCAAATTGCATTTTCACTGAACTGAACTGAACTGAACTGAATTGAACTGATCTGAACTGAACTGAACTGAATTGAACTGATCTGAACTGAACTGAACTGAACTGATCTACGGATAAGCTCTGGTAAACAGGGCCATAACCTCATTCCTTAAAAAGTGATATTATAATTTATAAGTTTATAACCATGTATTAACGGAGAAGTTCGGTTATGCATGAAAAGACGATTTTGACCTTCGCTTTAAAATAAGATTAGAAAAATAAAGTTGTGCAAAGCATATCCAAATGTGCATATTTAAGGCCATTTGTGTAGAGCTTTTCACTTTCCCCTTTTTATACAAAAACTTTCCGCCTTGTAACAGAGTGATACTCCACAAGAAGCACGAAGTGATACTCCACAAGAAGCACGAAGTGATACTCCACAAGAAGCACGAATAGAACGATGAAGATCTGGTGACCAAGACTATCGAATTGGTTCCGCCGGAAAAATCAGAAAATGGACCTCGGGCCGTATCTCTGTTCGGGCCTAACGCGGGCGTCGGGTGTCAGGCGTCGCTTCCGCAGGGAGAGATGGAGGGGACATTTGAGTACCACCATCGGCCATGCCCATAAACCCAGATTTCAGTACTACCATTGGTCTTGTTTCACCAGGGAAATTGGGTTTTTTAATCTCTGCCCCACTCCATCGCCGCCACACCCACCACCATCACGATTGCGACGGCGCAACCCGTTCTTCCCATCGTCAATACTCATTGCCCTGTTTATGGTTAACTTTTTGGATCTATTCTCACTCTTGGTATGGTAAGGTAACGGTGGTAAATTGGGGAAGAAGGAGTGGTGGTCCGGTGGAGGTGTTGTAGTGAATTTTGGATGAGAAAAAGCAAGTAGCGGATTTGACGGTTATAGGGGAATCAACAAAAATTCAGAAATCTCAAACGATATTTTTGTCTTTTTCATGGTGGATATGTACCGGAATTAAACCGGACAGATCCAGTCAATGCATTGAGGGTTATATCAAATTTAGTTGGACAAGAGTTATAATTGAACTTTTTCAAAACTGGAGGTTATATTTGCACATAAGCTAAAACTGAGGGTTATATAAGCATTTTACCTTTTTTTTGGTAAAACCACCATAGGTGGAGGGATGTATATTGGCTTCCCCATGCTACCATTCCTAATGAAGGTGAGTGATCAACTGCTGAGTGGGGAAAATGCTCCCTTGGAAGGGTCCATCAGAAGAGCTGGAAACAGCTCCTGCTACCATTGCACTGCAGAAGCCCAAAGAGTTGAATGAGTTGCTTCCATCATTACCTGAGAAAACAAACCGATTGATTAAGTAGCATCCACTCTGGAAATCCTCAGAGTAGGTGTTCCCATCTGATCAAGTCTAATTAGACCTTGAATTCTATCAGGTAAAGAGCCAAAAGTAAAAGAAGCATCATGTTGGGAATCTAAGCAAATCTTAGCAATAGCATCAGCAGGCATATTAGCTTCCCTATGTACATGCATGAGTGAGTATGGAGAAATAGATTGGTGAATCATGGCAGATAATTGAAACAATCTCCAATGAGCAGTAATAGGATTGAGTAGTGAGGAGATGACATTTAGACAGTCAGATTCAATGATAATAGATTCAGAGATTCCACTACCATATTATTCTAAATGGATTGCTTTAATTTCTGCTTCCAATAGTGACTGGGCAGAAATAAAACAACTGTGGGCAGTAATAAATCCCCCTCTGTTATCTCTAATAAGGACACTAATACCAGTATGAAGGGATGAAGAAGACCAAACAACATCAACATTAAATTTTAATCCAGAAACAGGCTTCAGCCATGCTATTTTAAAAATCTTTGGCTTTGGTGGTCTTTTTAATAAAGGTAAAAAATTATGATCTGCAATTTCAGTGTCAATAGCTGAGGATATATAAGGAGGTTTAGCAGAGAACATGAGAAAAATGGAGTTTTTTATCTGGCTCAGCACAAAAGATGGATTGGCTGGGACATTTTCAAAAAACCATTTATTCCTAGATTTCCACAATATCCAGCAAGTGACAGAAGGTGAAAACCTTATGATCAAATTATGAAATGCACTAAAACCACTGTAAGTAAGATAGAAGGATAACATTTCCCATATTGATGAGAATCTTCTATCAGGGATACCCATAAAAGCATGCATAGTGCTCCACATAGTTAATGAGAAGTCACATGAATTATAAAAATGATCCAGGGAATCCTCATTACAGCACATAAAACATTTTGAAGGCAAACTGATATGCATGGATTTCAAGATATTATCAAACGGTAGAAAAGAGTTAATCATCTTCCACATGAAAACAGAGATTTTTCTTTCTAGGCTAGGGTTCCAAAGATGGTGAATGGAAGAGATATTACCCCTTGACTGTTTTAGCAACTGGTAGGCTGATTTGAAAGAAAAAGTTTCTTTGATGTCAGGCTTCCAAACCAGTTTGTCATCTCTATGAGTATGAAGTTCAGTTTCCTGCAAAATAGAAAGAGTGCCAGTGGTAAGATGACCAGATAGTTGTTGCATAAAATGGGGTTTGTTATTTACAAAAACTGCAACAGAGCTATCTATGAGAATATTTGTCATGGCAGGATCACATTGATCAATGTGAGGACCAGTTTTTAACCAACTAGAAAACCAAAAATTGCATTCTCCTTTACCAATAATGACTCTGCTATTAGTTTCAGTCCAGGGGCTTATTTTACAAATTCTTTTCCAATTGGCAGGGGTTTAGTAAGAGACAGGTAATGATGCCATAAAATGTGTTAACATAGCATTTGCATTCTGAAATTTCCACCAAAGCTTGGCAGAGCAAGTTTCTATGATGGTGTGGATTGATCTAAAACCAAGACCATTTTAAGAAATTGAAAGGCAGAGGTCATTCCATTTTCTCCAGGTTTTCTTAGGTTTGAGATCAATCTCACCCCAAAAGAAAATACTCAGCTTTCTTTCAATTTTTTTATAATATGTTTAGGTGGAACACAGACATACCAGATATGCTGAGGCATGGCATAAATGCAGGTGTTAATCAGAATGATCCTACCACCAATTGAAAGCCATTTATTTTCCCAATTAAACAGTTTTTGATCAATGGATTCAAGCAGTGAGAGTTAAGAACTTTACCTTTGAAAATAGAGACACCAAGATATTTAAAAGGAAAACAACCTATTTTCATCTTTAGAGTCCTTTTAGTATCACTAGTAGCAGAAAGAGAAGCATGCTTACTAATAAAAATACCACTCTTATTATAGTTAATCTTCTGACAAGTTACTTCTTCAAATTTAGCAAGAAAAGCCTTGAATCTAATCAGAGTAAACTTGCTAGCATTTAAAAATACAACTGTGTCATCAGCATAACTTAAATAAGAGACATGCATGGCAGAGGCAGGAAGATCAAAGTATTGCATTTTTCCATTTTCAAAGGCAAATGCTAAACTTCTAGTGAAAGCCTCAGAGAAGATATTGAAGAGAAAAAGAGAAAGAGGGTCTTCCCGCTTTATACCTCTTGTTGGTTGAAAGAAACCAACTGGCTTACCATTTATGAGTACTGAGAACTAGGCATGGGAAAGATTTCGCATTATAGAATAAATAAATTGACCATGGAATCCAAATTTCATTAGTACTGCCTGCGGAAATCTCCATTTAACCATATCAAAAGCCTTTTTCAGATCAAGTTTAATTATACAGTTGGGATCTCTACTTTTTCTATCTAGGAATCTTGTCATTTCTTGAAGGAAGATGACATTATCAGAAAAGTCTCTTCCTTTCATGAAAGCAAATTGATGAGGGTAGATGATTTTAGACATTAAGGGTTTTAATCTCTCCATTAGAAGTTTGGAACATATTTTGTTCAAAACATTGGAGAGGCTAATAGGCCTGTAGTCATCAAAGGAGATAGGGGTCTCCTTTTTGGGGGATTCTGGTGATCCAAGTGCTAGAATTTCCTCTTGGAATATCTTTTCCTAGTTGAAACTTAGTCACTGCTTCGAGAAGATCAATAGAAATAGTGTCCCATGACTTAATAAAGAATTTAGCAGTAAATCCATCAGGGCCAGGGCTGCTAATTTTATTCAGTGAGAAAACAATATTTTTTAGTTCAAGAAGAGTGACTGGAGTTAGAAGAGCATTATTATCCTCACTAGAAATAAGCTTAGGGATTTTGCTAAGAAAGTGTGATTGGAAGTGATCACTGTCTTGATCATTCTCATCAGAAAGGAGGTTTTGATAATGTTGAATAGCTTCATTTTCAATATCAACAATATTATTTAACCACACACCATCTGTGCTTTTAACCTTGGTGATATTAAGCCTATTCTTTCTTTCTTTGACAGAGTGATGAAATAATTTGGTGTTATTATCACCATCTCTAAGCCATTTGATTCTGAATTTTTGTTTCAGATAGGTCCTAGATATACTCTTATTTTGTAGCATTTGAGAGTTGTTTTAGATAGTATTTTGTACTTTTATATTAGACTTTTAGACCGAATCATTCATAATGGTTTGAAATTGAAGACGTGCATTTCAACCTTGAATTGCACTTGCGATGGATTTGGATGATTTGAAGACCTTCTATGACCGTCCTGAAGAAGTTAGATACATTGAAGAACCGGTCGTAGAAGTGGCGTGAAGGCACACTCTCGCGGGCTGCGAAACCTCGGTCGCAAGCCGCGAGGGTGTGTGTTGCTGTTTTGCGAGGACCAGACGCGCGGTCCGCGAAACCTCGGTCGCGGACTGCGGAAGCCACAGACGCGCGGTCCGCGAAACCTCGGTCGCAGACCGCGGAAACCGCGGACGCGCGGGCCGCGAATCCTCGGTCGCGAGCCGCGAGAACCAGGCTCGCGGTCCGCGAAGGATTTCTCGCGGCCCGCGAAGATGCTGCAAGTGGCATTTTGTTTTTGTTATTTTTGGAGTATAAAAAGAAAATCATCCTCATCTGTTAGAGGATCGGTTTTTAGACAGAGAATTCCATTTTCCTTCACTTTTCCTTTCATTTTGATCTTTGAATTCATCATGGTTTGTTGTATTAATTATGGTTGTGATTATCTAATTATGGTTGTAGGCTAAAACCCACCTTGGGTATATGTGATTGGACTTCTTGTTATGGATTGAGAACATGATTTATGAAGTTTAGGAATGGTGATTTGCTATTGAATGATCATAATTTATATGTGTATTTGATGCTTGAAATGATTAGGAATGATTTCCTAGTGATAGATATGTGTTGGATATGTGTTAGATATTGCTTTTCCATGGTTAGAATGTTATCATTCTTTCTATGTAAGAGTAGTAAATTAGGAATCGAATGCATCTTGTTATCAATTGTATTTGTTCTTAAGATCATTCATTAGCATTGTATCTATGTCAAGTTTGTTACCAAATTGCATGGGTAAGTTTGAGAAACATCTAATTTGAAATGATATTGATCAATTGAACTAGTTGTTATCATCTAGTAAAGTTGTCAATTGAGGTTGTGAAGATGCTTTCATCTTTCATAGCTATGGTTAAAGATAGTTTCTCACTACACATAATCACCATTCTCAAAGCAACATGATAAAGTTTGAGGAAAATCTCATAATAAGAAGTCACCAATCTCATATATCCAAGTCTAGTATTCTCATTAGTTAATCCTTTAGTTGAAACCTTAAATGCTAAACTAGTTGTAATCCTAGAATTCTAGTTGCTTTACATAGTAGTGTTTCTTACAAAAACTCAACTCAAACCCCCCCCCCCTTTGTTTACATTGCTTTTATATATGTATATGTATATGTATGATACAATATATACGTAGAAATAACCTTTTCCCTGTGGAACGAACTTTGCTTACCACTATATGCTTAGTTGTGTGTAGAGGTAGTGAGTGAACATAAATTGTATATTTGAGAGGTACGGCGACGACCTCCCAAATTTTGACCTTGGTGATATTAAGCCTATTCTTTCTTTCTTTGACAGAGTGATGAAATAATTTGGTGTTATTATCACCATCTCTAAGCCATTTGATTCTGAATTTTTGTTTCCAAAAATGCTTTTGTTCATAGACTACTCTAGTGAGTTTAGCTTTGGCATGTTTTAGTTTTAAAAGTTCCTCAAGAGAGTTATCAAGATCATAGACCTTTTCCTGAACTTCTAACTCCCCCTCTGCTTTTTCAACATTTTCATGCACATTACCAAAATGCTCTTTGTTCCAGACTTTTAGTACTTTCTTCAACCTTATCATTTTAAGGAAAAAGCAAAGCATGCCTGATTAATTTAATGGAAGATTCCAGTTGTCATGTATTATAGAAGAGAATTCGGGTCTTTTGTACCATGTGTTCAAGAACCTAAAAGGTATAGGTGAAGAGAGGATATGACTACCTATAGTGAGTAGCAGTGGGTTGTGATCATAGGTTGCTCTATTCAAGATTTGAATAGAGGAAGATGGAAATTTGGAGCTCCACTGTGAGGAACACAAACCTCTATCTAATATTTGTCTGGTGGGATTTCTTAGCCTCGTGTTACTCCAAGTAAAGAGGTTACCCACTGTGTTGATTTCATTTAAAGCCAGAGAGTTAATGAAATCATTGAAGTCTCTAATACTCCTTGGTTTAGGAGTAGAAGGACATTTGTATGCATTCACATAACTAATGGCATTAAAATCCCCAATCAAAATAGAAGCAGTATGGTTAATGGAAACAAGAGAGGACCACAGATCCATCCTTCTTGAAAACGAATTAGGACATGTCTGTAATCGATCGAGCCGATTTGATACTTGCCCTTGAAATCAACAGATTTAAATGCTTCCTGGAGGGCTTCCATAGGCGGTTTACCTCTAGCGAACTTGCCGACGAGGGCATCCTGATAGTGCGAGGCCAGCTTCTCAGCATTTTGCGGTTTACAATACAAGCAATCTCTCCCTTGTAAAGGGCTTTCAGAGTAATTTATGGGTTAGAGGGTAGGAAAGCTTGTAGTGGTGGAGGTCTATTATCAAGAACTGGAAGAAAGGTTTTATTCCGGCCTTGTCCACCGCGTTGAAGCGGAGGCGCCACCATGGGAGTGGTGGCATTCTGCCCCTATGTGACCGTTTTTCTGTCAAAACGGTCTAATTTGGGGAAAAAGGTGGTGGTGAAAAGCTAAACAGTGATCGGAGATTTTGAGGATTTTAGAGAGAAGCGGGAGCATAGGTTTTAGAGAGAAAGTCTTGTTAATGTCCTTTTGTCCGTTTTTGTCTGTTAGTGTTAGAAAACTTTATTTGGACAAAAAAATTATATCCATAGAATTTAAAACCCAGAAGTTTTTAAAATCAATTCTAAACCAAACCTTTTGTAAAAACTAAAAACAAATATTAGAAGAATTGGACAATTCTATAGAATTAGAAAATTATGAGTCAATTCTAGAAAAAATAAACACATCCTAAAGAATAGCTAAAATAGAGAATGAAATCAGACAATCTCTATAATTTTTGTGATGACTCCAATAACTACTCTATTTGTTTGTGTCATTTTAAAAGTCTTTTATTTTAATTTTCGGAGTGTTTTACTATTATTGAAAAGTACAATTTTGAATATTTTATTAATATAAGTTATTATTACTTTTATTTAATTTTTTAAATCGTATAATTCATTAAACTTTTATTATAAATATTTTATTAATATAAATTTCCAACATAATATAAGATTAAAAAATGTAATAATATTAAGATTCGTAATGAATAAAAATAAATATATTATGAATACACTGTAGCAAGTGTATTTTAGAGTAAACCATTGGTGTAAATACACGTAGCAACTGTAAAAAAGACATTAGAAGATGAAAAATTGAGAAAAAACCACTTGAGATGCTCTAATATTGAATGTTACCAATTTAACAGCAAATTTACCGACCACATTCAAATTCAAATTCACAAAGTGCCAGTACATAATTTGTTGATTTTTTGCTAGAATGGTTGGAGGTTATCAATCACTTTCATTATAGTGTTGCATGTTTGGTTGAGGGTAATGATAGATTGGTCCTACTTTTATTTACTAAAAATAGTCAAAATTACTCTGGATTCTCTATACCACTTTTGTGTACCACTCTCTGTTCTACCAACCAAATTGTGACACATGTCTTTATTAATTTAACTCTTATTAAACTATCCAACTCATAACAATTACTCTTTCATCTATTTTTGACCGTATATTCATTTTCCACTTTTGCTATCTTTTAAATTAAATTAAGTTGATGTCTTAATTTTTTTAAAGTAACTTGTCTAAGAAAAATAAAATAAAGTTTAAAGATACATGTATTGCAAATTATGCCGAATGTCATGAACTTATATTTCATCTAAACTGAACTGAATTAAATTGAACTATTTTGATTGAACATAATTAATTTGAACTGGCGTAAAAATAATGTATTCCAAATTAAAAATTGAGATGAATAATATAAATTTATAGAGACGTATGATTTTTTTTTTAAGTTGAATGAACTTAACTAAATTAAACATACCATAATAAAATAAAATGAATCAAAAAGTTGTATACAAAAAATTTCTAAAACAAATTTAGGAGTATATGAACTGAACTGAATTGAACTCAAATAAATTTTAATTTATTTATGAATTGAAAATTTTAAATATACTGAACTGATCTGAAAAATATTTAAATATATTTCACTGAACTAAACTGAACCGGACTGAACTAATCTACAAATAAACTCTGGCAAACATGGCCTTTGTATCTTAGACAATTTACTTAGGATACATCAACTTAATTTAATTTAAAAGATGGAAAAGTAGGAAAAAGAATATACGGTAAAAAATAGATGAAAAAGAATATACGGTCAAAAATATATGAAAAAGTACTTATTATGAGTTAGATAGCTAACTAGAGTTAATTTAATAAGGGCATGTGGCACAATTTGATTGGTGGAGCAGGGAGTGCTACACTAAAGTGGTATAGAGGATCCGGATCCGATTGATCATTATTCTATGAGTTCAAACTACTAATTCTTAAAGGTGTAAATGAACTCAGTTATTCGTGATCAAAACTCGGTCAACGCTTGAGTTCGAACTCTGGTTGACCAAACTCGAGCTTGAAATCGTACTCGCTCGTATATATAACGAGTTGAGCACGAGCACATATTTACCATTTTGATAGATGATGCGGGGGAAATCCGCACAAGTAAACTGGGCCTCGGATACGTATCTGATGGCTTCTGAGTGTTGGTTGTTGATGAAGTACGAATGCTGCTCGGCAGTTGTTCTTGAGTATCCGAACTCTTTGCTTCTTTACCAAGCTTACCTAGAACCTGTTCTCCGATACCTGCAAAACAAGCCCCCCGGCGCTACCCCGGGGTGGCAGCTCCGGTGTAATGATGAGATTTCATGCCTTGGAATGTAAAAACTCTGTATTCAACAGTTAGAGAACTTACCTGGAATGGTTGATTGTGGACTCTATTTATAGGTGTTTTAGGCCTGCATCTTCTCATCACACGTCACCTCTTTGTACCTCGTTGTGGTCCTGGTCACGTGACTGTACTGCTGAACTTCCCTCTTACATGTCTCTCACGTGCGTCAGAGATTGCCAGGAAGGTCTCCTTGAGCCAATCACCTTTTGTATTATCACAAGCCCCCGAAGACAAATGCTTCAGTCTTCTGAGGCTGGAGGTTTGTGTCTTGTCACTCTTTTTCCTTGTTTTCCGACGTCTCGGCTTTATGCGCGCACTTGTTACTATTCTGGCAAGTGGGCCTCTGGGGCGTAAATAACAAATATCCTCGAAATTTTGGCGGCTACACGCTTCACTCTTCCCCACATTCTCCCTCTTTTCTTGTGTGTCATCATTACTCCTGCCCCCGATGCTCTGTCTTTTGCTATTCCCTTGTTTTCCTTTCTATAAATAAATCTCCCTAGCTTCTTTATTTTCTCTCTCGCCGTCCTCCAACTTCATCTTACCGTCTATCTCTTTCTTTCTGGTGAGTTGCCTCTGCTCTTGGTTTCTCCCCCTACCTGTTTATTAGTGTGCTTGTCTTTTCTTCGTTATGGATTCCTCCAATCAATCTGTTGACCCCATATCTGCCGATAATCTGAAAGCCAGACCTCTAACCCAATGTCTCTTCCTACTCCCGATCCGGGTTCTGAATCCTCTTCCTCGGAGTCCTTAACCGCTGCTAAAGGGAAAAAGCGATCTCGTCGATCCTTTGCCCGTGTTTCTCGGGTTAACCATGTCGGTTTCCATTGCGATTTTGATCCTCATCCCGGATGGGTTACTCCGAACATCATAAACATGTGCAATAATAGCTTTGTTCCTATCCATGGGAACGCTTCTGTTAGCCTCGGGATATCTACCATGCCTTTGTCTTCACCTGTCGTCGGCTTTATGCCCAATGGCCTGAAGAAGGTCTTTATCCCCTGTTTTAGGATCTTCGTCTTTACTTTGCTATTCCTTTCCTTCTGTGTGGTTTTTTCTCGACTCTTTACCTTATCCTAACATTGTTTCTTATGTTTTGTTGTAGTGATTCGTGATCTTCCTGACAATCCCGCCCTTTATCCTGCTTCGGAGATGTCTGGGACCATCCGCAGGAAGCTTGTGAAGTCCACCTTGGACGCCATTTCCGATTCCAACCCTCGGGCGGAAAATACTCCTACCCAAGGCATGGTGGAGAAGCCTGTATCTCCTGTTCCGAAAAGAGCCCGTTCTGAGGCTTCTGGCAAGGGTTCCGAGCCCCCTGTCAAGAAGAAAACTGCTGCAAAGAAGCCCGAGACATCTTCTGGCAAGGGTACCTTGGCGAAAGGCCTTGACTCTCCTGATAAGGAATCACCTGGGAAGGCGCCTGCATCCGAGACCGTTGAGACGCCCTTAGCCGATCCTGTGGTTCCATCCGAGGATCCCTCCTCTCAGAAGAATCCTGATCCGCTTTGCCGACTCATCCAAAGAATGATGTTTTTAACTGGGATTCTATGGACTACGACCCTTTTGCATACGCCGCTTAGCAAAGTGAGCCATCATCCCCTCTTCCTGAAGAACAGCCAGCTCCGATCTCCATACCGGTTCCTGTCCAGCCGACATCAACGATTCCTACCGCCGGGAACCCGGCCGTTGCGACCTCCCAAGCTACGGGATCTGTTCCTATTGTCACTCCAGCGGGAAGTGACCCTGACTTTTCCCTTTTCTCTCCTGTAAGTTTTCCTATGGCTCTTCTTTCCTTTTTTCTTCCTTTTCTTATCTTTTCTCTAATTAGTGCACTTACCTTATGCAGGAAGCCCAAGCTTTTGTACAAGGGTTCAACGACTCTTTCGACTTCCGGACTTTATTGGCCGGAATGTAAGAGAAGTGCTATAGTAAATTGCTCGGTGACCTTCATGCCAGCTGGCAGGCTTTAGATGAGGAGAAAAAGCGTTATGCCCTCCTTCTTGAGGAGGAGAGAGCACGCTCTACCCTCGTTCTTCAGGAAGAGAAAAAGCATTCCGCCCTTCTTCAGGAAAAGCTCAAGCCTCTTGAAGATGGGTCTCTGCTAGTGAGTTCGGCGAGACTATTGCTCGAGAAATTGTCAGCTCCAAGGCCTGCGACCAATCCTTGTCCAAACTTCTAGAGGAGTCGAACAATTCTCGGACCACCCTTCTTTTTGAGAGGATCCGAGGCTGGCTTCCTGGGACCTTTCGTCTGTCTGTGCAAAAGAGCTGCTATCATCCTGGGGCCCTGGCCCGTTATGAGCAGTGGCTTAGGGATTTCCGCCTGAGTACCCTCCAAACTCTAGCTCCCAAGATTTGGGCCGCCTTGCATTCATCTAAGCCACCTGCTTCCGCCGCCGACCATCTGAAGATCGGAGAGGAGAAAGCTCTGGTTCCTGAGGAGAAAGTTGTTCCTGAACCCCCGCAATCCTCATGGGGTCTGTCCAGAGCCCCCATCTCATCGTTACTCCGTTAACAGCAAGGGGTTCGTTGAGTGGTGCACCGAGCCACAATCTTTTGACTTCAAGCCGGCTCTGTCCAATGGCGTCCCTATCATTAAATTCTCCAAAACGCCAGGCCCTGTTCAACTGCCCCAAGCTACTGAGGGCTACCTGTCTCCTGGAGAAGCGTCTGGTTCTCATGTATAATTCCCTTTTTCCTGGCTTTGGCAATTTTTTTTTCTTCTTTTGTCCTGCTGTTTGGCCTTCCCCACCTTTTAGGGGCTCTTTCGATCGTCCTCTTGTATCGCTACAATATATTCTATCTATTTTCCTTTTTATATCCTAAATTCCTTTTCCTTTTGTTTGTTATATGTGTTACCTCTTGTATTGCTTTCTTATAATGTGTTCCTATACCTCAATGCAGGGTCCTTTATCAATGCAGGGTCCTTTATCAATGCAGGGTCCTTTTCCCCCTCTTCGGATAAGGTTTCTCCCTTTTTGTGCTCTAAGTGCCGAGCACCAGCCCTATCTAGTTCGCAAATAGTAGCAAGTCCAAGGGAAAAAGCATTGTCCGAAGATGAGTTCGGTTTTCTTTTGGATGAGTTTCCTACTCTGAGTGCTGCATCTAATTTTCTCCGGTCTATGAAGGCTAGGTTCGGATCTATTAAACAAAGCCATAGGATCATCTCTTCCTATCTTGAGGAGACCGCAAGTATGCCCGAGCTTCTAAATTGGCTGCATGTTTCATGCAAGAAATTGGAACGCCATGCTGGCGATGAGCTCGGATTAGTGTGGGGCAAGTACTCTAGGGCCCTTAACAAAATCCGAAGTCTAGAAAGCGGAAATAATGAAAGGAAGATGATCTCCAAGCTAGAAGCCGAAAACAAACAACTTACCTCTCGCAACCACGAGCTTTAAAAGTACCTTTTACTTCCGAGGCTCTCATTTCATCTATCTTCTCTTCTTCATGGCAAAACTCATGATTTTCCTTTCCCTGACATCATCTCTTCTGTTCGAAGTGCCATCTAGGTTATGGAACAGATGGGTGAGTTTCAAGCTGGAGGTTCGGCTTATTCTGCTTACGCCGAGGCCATTGAATGGAATCGCCGCATGTCTTCTGGAATGTCTGATCCTCTTCCCTCTTCCATCTGGGAAATTCCTCATATCCTTCCTGTCAATAATGCCTTCCGCCGATATCTTGACCCTCGGCTTTCTACCAAATATGAGGACTGCCAAAGGAGAATCCGGGAAGTTTTTCGCCTTCGGCAAATGGGTTTTCCTGACTCTTCATCAGGTGCTTCCCTAGTGAGCGCCCCTCCTGTCTTGCCATCCACGTTTTCCGACCCCTGCATTTTCCTCCTATCAATGCATCTATTGAAAGAGAGCGGTCACCTATCCGCCCTTTGACTATCCGCTCCTTGCCTTCTCAAGGAGATGAAGTAGTATATGTATATGATGATTAATGTGTTTCCTTAGATATGTTTTGCACTTTATATAAAATGTACAAGTATCGAGAGGATGTCTCCCCTCGGGTACTTGCTTTTATTTTAATGAAATATTTTTGTCTTTCCTTTTCTTTTGTTTCCCTCGGATTACCCTTACCGAGGTTCTTCCTTTTTTTGCGGGGGGAGCGACCCACAGGTCCCGACTTACCCTTTATTTGCACCGAGCTATGCAGCACGTATGCAAATTATCGCGTATCCACGCTTTCCTAACGCACTATCCAGTACGCTTTCTGTTCCGAGCGTATTTACGCATCCGAACCTTGATGTATCCACGCCGAACCCCTTTTATTGCGATGTGTCTTCTGTCGCACATGCAATTATTATGCGTATCCACGCTGAGCCCGAAATCCCTTTTTAAATGATCCCTTTTTCAATTCCCTTAAATGCCTCGGGGATTACCGCTTTTTGTTTCCTCTCTTTTTCCTTTATCCGACCTTCCTTTCCTTTTTATCCGATCTCCCTTATAGTCTTTCCCTCTCTCCTGGGCCCCTCTTAATTTTGATAAGGCTTTCCCAAGCGTATCCCTCATCAATTCCTTTTCTTTGTTTTTCCCTGTTCATTTTTTCCCTATTCCCTTTTTTCTTCTCTGGACTACCTTTGCTATCCTCTATATGCTCTCCATACCTTCCCTATCTTTCCTCTATTTTCTCCCTTTGTATCTCGCCTGAAGGTTCTTCTCTTTCATTCCCTCCTATGTTTTCTCTTTCTTCCTTGGATATCCCGAATTTATCCCGATTACCCTATTCGGTCTTAAATTCCTTCTTGGTGTTCCGTTCGCCTTTCATTAGAATTCCCTTCTTATGGTATTATCCAAGCCCTCCTTCTGTTATTACAATTGATCCCTCTCTCTTTTATTGCCTTTCCTGAACCTATGCACTAATGATATCCGAGGGTCCTTCTTTCTAATGCCTCGCCCCTTCTTAATTTTACCCCTTCTTTATAGTTTGTCCTTACCCTTTCCCTATCTTCGGATATCCCGATGGCAATCCGGGCTTACCATATTTTTCCCCTTTTCTCTATTGCCTCTCCTCCTTCACCATTCTCTTTACTCTCTCTTTTCAAACTCTCTTTTCTTCCTCTTTTTACTTTTTCTTTTTTTATTCTCCCGAAGGTTCTTTCTTCCGAACCATCCTTCCTATTCTTTTGGTCCCTACCAATAATTCTAACTCTCTCTTCGCCTATCATTTCCTCCTTTTTTCTCGATTAACTCCTTTTTCTACGCCGTGGCTCTCCTGGCTACCTCTGCTTTTCATTCTCCTCGTCCGAGCTGTATCCTGATGGATCTCTTGGTCTTTTACTCTTTGAATGCCTCGTTATCCGATGTTGTTGCATGTCCGATGTCGTGGTGTATCCGATGTAGTACTCTGATTCCATTCCTAGCGTCATCGATTTGTTGCGTGGCCACCTTCCGAGGGCTATTCTTTTATTGCCTCTTCCTCACACTCTCGCCTGGGTACGCTCCTTCCTTTCATCCTTGTTTTGGTTCCTTTCCTATCCTCTTCATATATTGCCTGCAAAGAAATTTCTCAAAAATAGTATTAGTTGCACGATGTCTTCTGTGCTTTTTTTTTTTGATCCTCTGCTTACCGGACTAATACCCATCTATTGTCCTGCAGGCTGCAACCGTTATGGCGTCCGACCCTACGCTGGTGTCTTGACCTTTCTATTATGCTGACCTTACTCCGTCGTCCTTTTCCCTACTTAAACTCTCTATCGGCCCTTCCTTATCTGACACCTAACCCTTGGAAAAATCTAAAACCCTAGTTTCCTTTCATCTGACCTATGCTCATGAGCAAACTCTAGCCGATACCCTAAAGATCTCTTCTTTCCCCTGTTTACCCCTATACTCCTAATCCTTACGCAAATCATAGCCAGTAATAAGTGTAAATATTCTTGCAAAACGCTTTTATCTATAATTCAAACAATGCTCAATATATATGCTGTTATATACCTACATACCTCCACCTTCGAGCCTCCTCGTTCCTAGGCGGATCCTAGCTTTATTCGCCTCCTCGGGTTGGTTGCAACTGTTGGTTTATGTCCTACATCCAATTCATATTTACTACCAACGTGAGTAGAAACCTAAAGGGTCACACACATAAGGATTGTGTACCAGATTAAAATGATTAGAGTTAATTTATAAGATAAATTAATCTCAGGGACTATTTGATAAATAAGCATTATAGTTCACACACTAGTGGGCCAAGCCCATTTATATGATATTATATATATCATAGTTCAAGACTATTGGAAATGATGATCAGACACATTTAGACCTAGTCAGTCACTCCAATAGTTAGTCAATCCTATCTGATAGGATCCTGGAAAGCAGTTCGTGTGGACTTGATAGAGGTCGGGTGCTTGTGCGGCTTGTGGTCAAATCACCTCGACACGATGTTCATCGTCATCGTTCATGAGGCAATAGGTGATCGATTGTGGTTGGAATCTTGTGTGAGTTGAGTGTGGATTTGCATTGAGTGACAGTGGATTTGCATTGAGTGACAGTGGATTTGCATCTCAAAGGTATGTGATCCGTCTCACAATGTGTATTTACATTATTCATAGATTTCAAAGTGATCTTGGAAATCAATCTGTTTATTACGCTAATATATTTATCCGGTAAATTATATTATGATTGATTAGTTCCTAACAGTGGTATCAGAGACATCTTTGTTAGTCTATGTTTAATGTATTGATAATTAGATTATCAAAATAAAATTGTTTTATTTGTATAGTAAAACATGAGATGATTTGCTTTTCGGAATTTGATTTAAAGGGGTTTAAATTTGTTTGCCTTAAGGCTACAGTATAATATAAAGAGATGATCGAGATCATTAGATCATGCATGAAATATGATTACTGTATTTTATCAAAATAAAATTGTTTTATTTGTGATTAAAAAATAAATTTTAATAATAAAATCATTAGATGATTTATTTGGAAAATTTGTATTAAAATTTTGTTTATATCTTTTTCACAATGTTAATGTGCAACTCAAAATTAGATAATTTGATTATCATGTATGGCATATTTTTGTGTGTGGTTTGAAACAGTGTTCAAATATTAGATATAAAATAATGTTGACTAAATACAAAAGGTTTTTGGTAACTTATTTAGTTGGTTTTAAAGGATTTTTTATTGGCATGTGATTAACCTAAAGAGTTTAGGATATATATATATATATATATATATATATATATATATATATATATCTTAGCATGTGGTCATTGAATGTGAATTGTTCCAAGTCAATAATCTAAGATTATATATATTTGGCCAACTCCTGTGTTTGTCTTCCCGAAATGACACATTAGGAGATGCGGATTTGATTCGCATGATGGTGGCTCTAAAATATGCTACCGCCGAGACCATTGAATTCAGGAAAGAGTTTCTTGATCATGTCAAAATAGTTCTTTACAGATTAATCCTGAAGTTAAAGTAAACAAAAACTTAATTAGTTATAAAATGGTTTTATAAATTCATTTATTTTCTGCATTTACAACTTTAAAGGTTTTGTAACATTTAGTCAATTAATATGATTAATTCACTATGCATTAATGTGGTTAATGACATCAAATTTGATTTATTTTAAACGATGAATACGATTAATGTGTGATTTAATAAGTTTAAATACGATTAATGTGATATAATATGATTAACATGATTTAATCAAATTATATGTGATTAATGAGATTTAACACGATTAAATGCAATTTAAATATGATTAGTGTGATATAATATATGATTAATAATATTTAATCAAATTATATGTGAATAATGAGATTTATTACGGTCAAATATGATTAATATCAGTTATGAAAGATTTAAGAATGACTTCTTACTAAGTTTCCTCGTTCTAAATAAATTATTTTGAATTATGATTTATGACGAAACTTCCAAGTAGACCAAGAAATTCTAAGGGACCTGGATATTAAAGTGGGACATTACCCCTCCACGAGTTTTTCCTCGAGATTTTCTGTGGAAATTCTAGAAGTAATAAATCTATTCAATACAATAATTTTAGAACGATACCTTAGTAGCTAATAGAAGTGTTAAATCAGTCATTTTCATATTTATGATATCATTATTCATGATTTGTAACATTTGATAAAATATTTAAATTTGATTTACAATTTTTTTATCATCTTAATTTCAAATCAATTAATGAGATTAATTGAGTAAATTTCCGTTCACAAGAATCCTTATGCAAATTATGCTACTAATTGTATAATTAATGTGATTAATTTGGTTTAAATGCATTTAATGTGATTAATTGTATTTAAAATTGAGTAGTTACAAATGTTATGTTTGTACCATTTATGGTTAACTCAAAATCCAGCAATAAATATGATTTATTTGTCTAACTTATCTAAACTTAATAGTGATTAAGATTAGAATTAATTTGACTGAATGAGTTTGGTCTAATGGCTGGATTTTATCATATGAATTGTGAATAAAATATGAGTGTTCAAACATGATTTACAAATTTTTATTTTTGAAATTGTGCCAAGTTTTGACCTATATTTAATTAATTATGAATTAAATATGGAAAGTGCATAAATATGGACTACTTTAAATTATAATGTGATTATAATTTGAAATGATTTAATTTGAATCAACTAAATGTTAGTGAAAATTTAATATTTTAATAATTGTATTCCTAATTAGATTAGTGACTCGTATAATTTTTTGATGAATTATGCTTGTGTAATTATTTTAATGCTTACATAATTACATGTTGATATGCGATTTTTGAATGATTATTTTGTTGAAATAATATTCAATATATAATGTGATTATTTGTTATATACGCAATTGTATGATTGTTGCATATGGTGGCTGAAAATTCATTTATTTATAAATTATATGATTATAAAATCTCTTATATGCCTTCCCATTATTTAGTAGAGATAGAACTTTTGCGAGAATTTCATTTGTTGGGAGTCCTCAAGGTGAAATTTAAGTGGGAGGAAAATTTTTGCTAGTCATATGAGATATGATCTTTGTATGATGGGGCTTTAACAAAACAATGAATTTAATGAGTTTACTCATAATTCTAGTTTTGGGGCAAATTATTAAGTTATACAGTTGCCTTCCATTATTATACCACTACAACCATCATTGTTTGAAACGATTTGTTGGGAGTCCTCAAGGTCCTTCTTTCTGTGGTGTGTTTGGTGGTATGAGATGCGATCTCTGAATAATGGGTCCAACTTAACGAGACATATGATTTGTTGGGAGTCCTCAAGGTCATATGTTTTGAGGCAAAGAGTTAGGCGACACATATGATGTGCATACTAAGAGTTAGTAACCTGACAATCTAGGAGTTACAAAGGTGTTGTAATTGATAATATGTATCTACTCGACTTAATTATTTTGATTTGTTGGGAGTCCTTAAGGTCAAGATAATTAGTTGGGATCCTAGCTCACTTGGAATTATAAGGTAATTCCCGAATCAATATTTAAGGGTTATTGATTTGATTAAAATAGTGGGAGCAAAACCAAAATTTTAATTTTTATCCATATTCTTGTGTTTTGGTTTTGTTAAATTGCATAAATTATATTTCTACCCCTTAGTTATGGTATATTTTAGAATATAAGTAAGTAAATTTCTACTATTTTAATTAGCCCTAAAAGTTCTTGAATCAAATTTGAGAATCGTTCTCGTCCAAAAATAATGATTTAGTTTCTCAATGCTAACTAAGATAAATAATTTAGAGTGTTTAGAAGAAACACCGAGTATATGATGATGTAACCGTTACATCTCATAAACTCGTAGCTCTATATTGTTGGGAGGACACATGTTCACGTAATGATGATACATTTGGAATATTTATTGATGTATTGTTTGTGAATTTTAAGTGCCGTCTTAGTTAGATAAATATTTGATATTGAGAATTTTCTTATAAGATAAGAAAAGTTTGAGTGATATGATCCATAGTTAATTTTGAGAAATTAATTGTGAATTAACTATTTCATTTCTCAATTATGCAAGACATTGCATGGTAACTTAGGAATTTTAGAAATTCATTCATCATGTGCAATGCTAATTACCATTATATTATTAAATTGATGGTAATTGTGAAAGGAGTCATATACTTTCAATTGTTGTACAAGTATATGTTTGGAAATTTTCTTTCACCTGTAGAGTAATAATTAAATCATGTAATTTTAGTTTGACTAAAATTATCATTATCATGTTTGACATGTTAAAATGAATAAAGTTGTTATTTTTTGTACGATGAAAGTTGGTTTTGAACTGATTTTCACGTTTAAAGTGATTCATATTACCTAAATCAGATAACTTACTTTTAGTGTTAGAACATGGTCTGATAGATGATATGTGAAACTTTTGTTTTAATCAATTGTGATACGTAAATATCATTTATCTTGATATTGACCAAAATACTTTTATGAGAAAAGTTTAAATGTTGTTAATTAATACATTCAATGTATTTGATCTTATAACATTATATGTTAGAGAACATATAAATCATACTCAGTTTTATGATTAAATAACACTTGATGAAGTTTATGAGTTGTTACAAATTTCAATCATTGAAATTCAAATGTTCTGAGAAAAGTAATTTAGTGTACGATTTGATCGCAATAGTTATCTTTATACACACTATTAGATAGTGATGTATAAAATTAATCTAAAATATTTGATATATTTATGATTTATGCAGTATATAAATTATGTCATTAGTATTGTCTCCTTTTGTTATTTAGTTGATTATGTATGATACGTGTTACACTTTCGATATAATTCTTCTGTGAGAATTTGTCTCAAAAGTAATTATCTTTCTAAAAGTGTTTATTCAAGAAAGATAAGTGGGAGGAATTATTGTAACCAAACAAAATCAACTACTGGAACAAATATGTCACATAATGATGTGATTGCAATAGTTGCATATGATAGTCAAAAGTATACGAAAATGTATTGTACACCATGAGTTTTATAACTCTAATTTCTTACTAATGATTATCATAGATTGTACAAGATTAGTGAATTTGATTTGAATTTTAATATTTTATTTGATGATCAATTAGTTGATTGTATCAAACTATATTAGTAAATTCAGCACAGTCAATTTTTAAGTGGGAGCAATATCTTTTCAAATTGTATTGTATGTGATAAATGCATGTAGAAAAAATAAATTTATTTGAGAGTTCAAGAAAATAGTAATAAACGTGAAAACAATTAGTTGACTTTCAAAGTCAATGTCTATCAGATAGACAATGTTGCAAATGTGTATTCAAGTGGGAGATGCACTTTGTAAAACTTAAGAATATTTAAAATACGTTGAGACGTATTTAAAACTATTCTTGGTGAAAATGGGCTAATTTTAATGTTGTAGATTTTGATCACATGAAAAATTTATTTTTCATGGCTTACTCTTGTTTATTTTATGTTATTTGTCAAATGCAATAGAATATTATTGGACTCATTGAATTAAACAGTATTTCGTGATCCAATTTTGCGCAAGACGTTAACAATTGATTTTGATCAATGATAAAATTCAAGGAGTAGAAAGTAATGTCCACTAAATTTCATTGAATTTGTTCAGTAGTTGACTAAAACAATTAGATTGAATTGATTTAGTCAAAGTGGGAGTTTAGTATGTGGACATGTCTTGAAAACCAATTTAAGCTTATGCAAAACTATTGGTGATATGGAATTATTTATTATTTACTCTTTGTTTAATTACAGTAGATAAATAATAAAGTCCCTAAAATAATATTTGCATGAAAGAGATCATAACAGTTACGATGATGAGATTCTTTACATTGCTTACATATTATTTTTGAATTATCCCTAGTCGTAGTATTAACAATATGGGACATTGTTAATACAGATAGATTAGCACGTATTTTGTTCCTTTCTATTGTAGAGAGTAGTTGATCTCATCAACTATTGTGTGGCGACACAAGAACAAATATGTGGATGCTTGTTAGAGAACAAGTTCATTGGATTGACCCGTCGAGATTTTCCATGAGGTAAACTATTTAAGTGCTAATGGAATTAATCTTGAAAGTGAAATAATCCTTAGACTTGAGATCATAAGAGTGTCTAGAGTGTGGAGTGTTACACCTGTTTCTCTTTTTGCCCTTATCCTTAGTTGGTTACTGTGCTTTTAGAGTTGGGTGTATCATGATGCATGGATGGATAGTTTATGTCCAATAAAGGATTCACCACTTCTAATAGTAAGAAGAGTTATCCCTTTTATGGCCACTTGTTGGAATATGACTTGAAAATGTTTGCGTAAACTGGAAGTAATTTTTAGAATGAGTTCTAAATTCTACTTTGGATAAGTCATATCTCGAGAACAAGAAAATAATAATTAGTTCACTAAGAGTTATCACTAAACCTTACTCTTGAACTAATTGGGATATAGTATGGTGAAAGTATAATATATTTGCACGACCTCCTTTATTTGGAGAGGTGAAAACGATCACATATATTTTCTATCACTTGGGTGGTCATGATGCCTGGTTAGAGGCCAATCTTGATCTGTGAATATGGATTGGAAATTCCATGGCTTAATTGTATTTAGGCCAAGTGGGAGTTTGTTGGTTTATGTCCTACATCCAACGTGAGTAGAAACCTAAAGGGTCACACACATAAGGATTGTGTACCAGGTTAAAATGATTAGAGTTAATTTATAAGATAAATTAATCTCAGGGACTATTTGATAAACAGGCAATATGATTCACACACTAGTGGGTCAAGCCCATATATATGGTATTATATATGTCGTAGTTCAAGACTATTGGAAATGATGATCAGACATATTTAGACCTAGCCAGTCACTCCAATAGTTAGTCAATCCTATCTGATAGGATCCTGGAAAGCAGTTCGTGTGGACTTGATAGAGGTCGGGCGCTTGTGCGGCTTGTGGTCAAATCACCTCGACACGATGTTCATCGTCATCGTTCATGAGTCAATAGGTGATCGATTGTGGTTGGAATCTTGTGTGAGTTGAGTGTGGATTTGCATTGAGTGACAGTGGATTTGCATCTCAAAGGTATGTGATGCGTCTCACAATGTGTATTTACATTATTCATAGATTTCAAAGTGATCTTGGAAATCAATCTGTTTATTCCGCTAATATATTTATCCGATAAATTATATTATGATTGATTAGTTCCTAACAGCAACCGCTAAATTTCTCATTGCACGATCCTTCCTCGGTCGAGCTGTCCTCCGTCGAGGCATCACCTGTTGTCCGAACAACTTCTTTGAATGCCGAGCTGCGTGCGGTGTTCTGAAACGAGGATGAGACCCCTAACGTCGAGTCCCACTGGGCGTGCAAACTGATGTGGGGAAATCCGCACTAGTAAACTGAGCCTCAGATAGCTGACCTATCCGAGGGATTCTGAGTGTTGGTTGTTGATGAAGTATGAATGCTGCTCGGCAGTAGTTCTTGAGTATCTGAACTCCTTGCTTCTTTACCAAGCTTACCTCCTGTTCTCCGATACCTGCAAAACAAGCCCACCCCCCCCCCCCCCCCCCGGCGGGGGTGGTAGATCCGGAGTAATGATGAGATTTCGTGCCTTGGAATGTAAAAACTCTGTATTCAAGAGTTAGAGAACTTACCTGTAATGGTTGATTGTGACCTCTATCTATAGGCGTTTTAGGCTCGCATCTTCTCATCACACGTCACCTCTTTGTACCTCGTTGTGGTCCTGGTCACGTGACTGTACTGCCGAACTTCCCTCTTAGCTGTCTCTTACCTGGAGATTGCCAGGAAGGTCTCCTTAAGCCAATCACCTTTTGTATTATCAATAGATTCTACGAGTTTATCGAGCAAATAAGTATAACATTTATAATTAATTACTATTGTGGATTTTACATAAATAAGGGAAAAATTAGAATAAAAAATTAAATGAGAGGATATATGGTACATGAAATAGTTGTTCTTTGTTTTTGTTTGAATTCTAGAAATTTGGTTATTATTGATTAGAATATTGCATAAATAGGAGATAAATTAGACAAGTTAGCTTGGACTTAAACTTATTGGGTTTAACGAGTTGAGTTGAATCGAGTTCGAACATGGCTTTTACTGGACTGACGAGTCGAACTCGAGTACTTAAAAAACAAACGAGCCGAGTTCAATTTCATCTTTTTATGTTCGATAGAGCTCGATTTCGAACTCGAACTCGTAAATTCTTAACGAGTTTAAACTTGAGCACACCCTTGATCAAAATCGAGTTGACTCATTTACACCTCTACCCGAGCTCATGTGCTTTGGCCCAGAATGACTGTATCTCGAACTCGAGAACTCGCAGGGATCGAGTATCTCGAACACCCAGGTATCATCAGTATCATCTGTAAAATTTAAATGTCTGATTATTTTTTAAGATTGTGGCACCATAAAATAGTTAATTCTTGATTGCAAAAAAAAAAAAAATCAATGTTCTTTAAAAATAATTCAATAAGATATTAAAAAGTAAATCCATAATCTCCATATTTGTTGATGGAGATATGATAAAAATAGATATTATTTTTAATGAAATTTTTAGTTTGATGACAAAATAGATATTATCTTTAAAATAAAATTTCTCAAAATTTCTATAATAATACTCCCTCCATCCCACTATGATTTACCTAATTGCTTTTGGCACATTTTTTAAGAAAGCTGATGTGGCGTTGATGTGGGAGGTAGGGTTGGTGAAGTAGTGAGAGAATGTTTATATTATAATTTTTTACCAAAATAGGAAATGGGTAAATCCTTTTGGGACGGACCAAAAGGGAAATTGGATAAATCTCTTTGGAACGGAGGGAGTATAAAAGATCTACATAATGGTATCTTGTCTTCTATTATCGTACATAAAATATTTTTAACTTGGAAATTTAATATTTTAAATATGGAGAATATAGGTATTGTGAAAGTGATAAAACTTTGCATAACAAGAAGTTCATAAAAAATTATCACAAAATAGCATTAGAAGATAGTATTTTTTATTAGTATCATAGTATTAAAAATTTGTTTGCCCTTTTGATTCTAATAAACTAAATAAGGGCAAGTAATATTACTAGAAATAAGTTTGAAAAGGATATCTTCTTCAGAAATGTATCTAAATTTTACGGGATCTTTGAAACCATGTATTGGATTCCCATTGTTCAATAGACATTCATCACTTCCTAATGGTAACAACTTGCTTCGATCAAAGGAAAGCTCCAATATTCCTGGGCATGTAACTTTCACATTTCTTTGAGCACAAAAACATTGGTTGTGCACTTCCACCTCAAATTCGACCAGGCCGACGCCCACAAGTTTTCCATGCTGATGGATCTTTATACTATCGAGGGAACATTGTTGCTGCATTGTGCCTATTTTAAAAAGAAAGTGTTACAAGATTTTAATTTAAATCTTTACTAGTTTCAAAATAGAAGAAACACGTATTTTACTCCGATCATCCTTCAAAGGATGTACGCCAGTAACAAATTTTCCAATCAAAGTGAAAAATTTTGATTACATTTTGTGAAATTCAGAGACACGAAAGTATTCAATCAAGATAGGTAGAGATTTATACCTTTAGTAACTAGAGCAACAAACAACACAAAAGAAATAACATTGACAATACTTGCCATTTTTTTCTTTTTAGATATGTTTTATGATACGAGTTTGGGTTATGAATTTTTGTTTTTCGTATTTATAGATAAAAATTGGATGCTTATATGGAAATTACAATCAATGTTATTTACACGTTACTTACCATCTTGTACTAAAATACCGACCAAACCGACTTACCAACCGTAGCATTATCAAACAATACCAATTAAATTGGTTACCGAAATTGTTGAGATACTATTGATATTAAATTTTAAATATCACGGTATTTTAATTATTTAAATCATTTAATTACACTATAATTTTAATTACTATTAATTTTTTTCCATTTTCAAGTTTACTAGTATTCTTGTCAAATTAAATTCTTTAAAAATGTTAACTAAGTTTCTATTTCCAAGACTAATCCCATTATTCTTCTTCTTCAAACTACTAATTATTCTCTAGAGATTTATCAGGCCTCCTTGGCTCCGGATCCTCTATACCATTTTTGTGTACCACTCTCTGTTCCACCAACCAAATTGTGACACATGTCTTTATTAATTTAACTCTAGTTAAGCTATCCAACTCATAACAATTACTCTTTCATCTATTTTTGACCGTATATTCATTTTCCACTTTTGCTATCTTTTAAATTAAATTAAGTTGATGTCTGAATTTGTTTTAACACTAGTGCAAATCAGGGGATTTAAGGCACTTTTTTAAGGCGGTTCCGTAGACCACCTTGGAACCGCCGTAAATGGTCATGTCTTTCGAATTCGAAAGACCAATTCGTAAGGTATGAGAAGGCGGGTGACCAGAGAAGGCGGTTCGTGGTATTTTTACGGCGGTTATAAAAAAGTGCCGTAAAACTCATTGTCTTTCGAATTCGAAAGAGTAGTTCTGCTGCTTTATTTATTTTTTCGAATGAGAAAGAGTAGTTCTGCTGCTTTATATATTCTTTCGAATGAGAAAGATGGTTCTGGTGTCTTACAAATGAGAAAGAAGGTTTTCTGTTGACTTATTTTGACTTTCAACCCAATAAACCCTAAACACACTAAATCTAAATTCTAAACTACTAAAACTCTAACCATAATAAATTGAGTTTATACTAAACAAAAACCAATTCTTATTTGATTATTTATAGGCACTAATTAAATTAAGATGAATCAATCAAAATTCACACATTACTTGATTTTCTACAAACCTTAACTAACAAGTTATTGACTTTTCACAAAATTATTAAATTAGACTAACGAAAGATCAAACCTCACTTAATCTTTTATAAACACTGGTAACTAAAATTACTTTAACTAATGGAAGGTCAAATCTTATGACTTTATATACTAACTAAATTGATTTGAACTAGTCAAAGGTCAAACTTTAATTGACCTTCTAATAACAACAATTATATTGATTCAAACTTGACACTTATACACATTCAAAAGTTAACTGTTACTAGACTTTTTACAAACTCTAACTCATACATATCCATTATGACTTAAAAACACTACTAACTAAATTGATTTAAACTAATGAAAGATTAACCATTACTTGACTCTCTATAAATACCAACTATACTAAGTTATCCCATATAAGGTCAACCATCACTAAACTTTCGATAATCAGTAATCAATATTCAGATTCTTTATATTTAATGATTAATCTTACCTAACAAGCAATTGACTCTTCACAAAATTATCGAATTAGAGTAATGAAAGGTCAAAACTTGATTAACCTTTTATAAACACTAGTAACTAAATTTACTTAAACTAATGGAAGGTCAAATCTTATGACATTTAATAAACACTACTAACTAAATTGAGTTTAACAAATGAAAGATTACTTTTACTTGACTTTATATAAACTCTAACTATATTGAGTTTAACTAAACAAAGGTCAACCTTGATTGACTTTCTAGATTCAATGGTAACTTAACTAACTTCAAGTCATCTGAAGGTAAATCTTATTCAGCTTTCTTTAGACACTATAACTAAATTGATTTGAACTAGTTGAGTGGCAAAGTTTAATTGACCTTCTAATGACAACAACTATATTGATTCAAAAGTTAAGACTTATAAACATTAACTGAATTGAGTTGAACTAATTATTAGTCAAACTTTAATTGACTTTCTAGAAACACTACTTAAAACTAAATCGACTTAGTTACACTAGTGGAGAAAGGCCGGACGGCGGTGATTTTGGTCGGCGGTTCCGGCCAAAGATCCAAGAACCACTGTGCAATTTAGTTGCGAGTTCGCAACATTGATCAGGTTCTCCAAACACTGGTGCTCGACTATATTGATTAAAAAAATATTACACTTATTAATATCCACTAAATCGAGTTGAACTAATAATTAGTCAAACATTGATTGACTTGCTAGAGTTTTTGGCTCTCCAACTGGACTGACTTTGGTCCACTGATAGACAAAGTGGTCCTTGGCAACACAAATATCCCCCCAGCTGCAACCCTCAAGGACTTCCAGGTGAACGAGAACCTATATCTTCCATCTATCTCACCACTGCTACAGCCTGAAGTGTGTTTTTTGTTGCAGGAACTTCAAATACATAGCCACAGGCCAGATAGACTTATCTGGAAACCAGATATCAGAGGCAATTTCACTTTTAAGTCTGCCTACAAGATGTCAATCCCAAATCAAGGTGATATCCTTTCATTAGAAAAAATCTGGAACCCTAGAATTCAGAAAAAGGTTTCTGTTTTCATGTGGAAGTTAATAAATGCCTTACTTCCTTTTGATGATGTTATTACTAGATTTGGTTTTCACTTACCTTCAAAATGTTGCTTTTGTAAAAATCTTGACAGTTTAGAACATTTCTTTAATGACTGCATCTTTGCTAAACTGGTCTGGAAAGCTTTTAGTAGTGCTCTAGGAATCCCAGAAATGTCTTTCCAATCACTATGGGACAGACTATCTGTTTACTGGACATATGAAGGCTTTACCCCTCTGCATTCCAACTTGATTGTTATATATGCATGCTATCTATGCTGGTTTATATGGAAAGCAAGGAATCAATTCCTATATGATAACACCATTTCATGCCCTGCTTTTCTTTTCAAAAGTGTTAAAAAACTCATTTTTAACATCTTTTTAGTTAAACCAGTTAGAATCCATAAGGTTTTTGATAAAGAACTTGTAATGTTAGGGATTCTGCCATCCAAGTCTTTTAGTACTATTCCTAGACCTACTGCATCTCCCATTATATGGTCCATCCCTAATCAGGGTTTAAAAGTTAATGTAGATGCAGCTTGGAATAAGTCAATTTTGCATGCTGGGGTAGGTGTCATTATTAGGAATAATAATGCTGAATGTATCCTTGCTAACACTTTCTATGTGTATGCCATGTCTGCTTTGCATGCTGAACTCTGTGCAATCCATAAAGGTTTTTGTATTGCTGAATCCTTCTTCCCTATTTTGGTCACAGTGGAATCAGATTGTCTTAATGCTATCAACATGATAAAGCAGCCTAATCTTGCCCCATGGTCTTTGTATGATTATGTTGAGTCTTTACACAATAATTTCTCCTCTTTCAACTTGTTACATGTCTTAAGAGAGGGAAACCAACCTGCTGATGTACTTTCTAAAATGGCTCTCTTTGAGTCATCAGAAAAAGTATATCAGCCTTCGCTTATACCTTTCAAAGTTAAAGGCCTCCTGAATTTGGACAAACTCCAAATGGCCACACTCAGAGTCAATCTGAATGGTTGCTGCTAATTTCACAAATTTTTTGCAGGTATTTGTAGACCTACACACAAACACCGAAGGATGAAAGATGACAGCAGGCAACAAGCTAGGAACAGAAGGCTGGAAGCCAAAGGCCAAATGCAGCAGTCACCACTTTTAGAATTTTTTCCTTCTTCCACTTTCTAGTTTTATTACTGGTTTATATCCCTTGCTCGGCTGATTTGTGTCTCCTAGGATTCGCTAACAAGCTTGGCACAGTGAGGTATAACCCAGATACTGGAAATTGACAGAGGAAATCCCATAGTTCCTTGAACTAGTTTTGTTTTTTCTCCTTTTAATCTTTTGGATGCAATACCTTTTGCATCAAGGGGACACCCCTTATTGACAATGTATAAATTTTATATTTGTACTTTTCTTTGGGCTTGGGATCCCATAAATAAGACTCCTACCACCAATGGTGGTTTTATCTTAAAAAAAAAAAAAAACTTGCTAGAATCATTTAATCATATCGACTTAAGCAATACACAGACAACCATATTGAGTTAAAAATCAAATGTACCCTATACTCTTTTGTAGACACTAATTAAATTGAGTTGAACTGTCAAATGTCAAACTTTAATTGACATTCTATAAATTCAACTATATATATTGAATCGAACTCGGGGATTACACGCTTTTTTATAATTAAATACTAACTAAATTGAGTTGAACTAATGATTAATCAAACTTAATTTAATTGACTTTTTTTTAGAAACAATGACTTATCCAAATCTTACTTGATTTTTATTAATATTAATATTATTATAATTATAATAATATAATTTTCATACGAAACAATCCCTTGAATGTTTACAAAATTACAAAACAACCCCAAACCCAATCCAAAATAGAAAACCCCAAACACATTATCTCCAATTCGCGATCGGCTCCAAATCAGAAAACCCCAAATTAGAAAACCCCAAATCGCCGGGCAGATCGCTATCGGCTTTGTTCTCCTCCGCTATGTGTAATAGCGACCGGAGCACCGGAGCTTCTTCGCAAAGGGCGGAGTCGCAGAGGTCGCACCGACAGGGATTGCAAAGGGCGAAGTCGCACCGACGGGGATTGCAAGTCAACGACCTCTTCCCACACACTACCGGAGACATCGTTGAATCTCCAACAGCTACAGTCGTGCTGAATTGGCCCTGCCGCCGTGCATCTTTGCCCTTATTCGTCGGTGCCACTGTTTCGACTTCGTGCGCAGTCCTGAATCGTCGCTGCCGCCGTGCTTGTTCATCCTGAATCGCGGTTGTCGCCGCCGTGCTTCTTTGTCGCTGCCGCCGTGCTTCTTCTTCGTTGTGTAAGAAAATTATTTCTTTCCTATTATGTGTTCTTATATTAATCTGTTTTCTGATTGGAATATTGCTATTCCATGATATATTTGGTGACTTATTAAATTAAGTATAAAAGAATATTTCCTAATAATCTCTACTTTGATGGACAGTTGAGATTAATTCTACTGAAACTTAATGAGGATTTAGGTCCTCTCTCCACCTATAAATTGATGTCTTTGTTCCATTGAAAAGATATACTTACGAGAACACTTATGAATATGCTAAAATCCTTACTGTAAACTTATGACGAATCCTTATGAGCAACATCCTGATGAATTTGATGGCTGTCGATTCACAACACATAAGGTTCATAGGCAAGGGGAGAGAAACCTGAACTCTTACACAAGGCTCGCAGCAGGACATCAAACTTTCCGCTACAATGAGTAAAGGTAAATAATTCTGCAAACCTTCATGATTCTATTATGTGATTGAATATGATGTTTAAAGATCCTAGGGACAATTATGTCATGTAAAATTATGCTTACATGTGGTATCAGAGCGCAAGGTTACGAACATCTGTTTAATCCATTAAGAGTAATAGATTCATGAACTGAATGATTGAAGAATTAATATATGTGATTTAGGGTTTTGCATATATAAATCCATGATTAATTTTCGACAGCATGCATTATTCGTATGTCTGTATATTAATTTTGTTTATTAGTGAACTAAAGATTTTCACCGAATTATTTCTGTCAAATATCGGGTATTCTGCAAATTAAGGTGTTATTGCAGATCCTATTACGAGATATTTATGTGATTGCATGTGTTATTAAATTAAGTTTGACCATGATTATTAAGTCTGCGAATATATTTGATTATGGTTATCGTATGCTAGCATGAAATAACTGGAATGTCTATTTGTGGAATATATATATTTTGATACCATGATTTTGTATATTATCTTGATACCATGATTTTGTATATTATTTTGATACATGTGTATGGGTATATAGAATGATTTTGATCCATGTTATTGAAAGTGCCTATTTGCTTGTGCTATTCACTTAATCTGAGATGCATGCAAATTTGATTTAATGTATATTATTATGCACATAATTTTATGTGATGAATGATAACCTGGAAGTTGATTATGATACAAAATATGCATTTGATTTCCATCAAAATGTGACTTAAGTGCATGAATATTGCAATGTCATTATGCAAGAATGGTGTATTTTTGTATGCAAAGTTGAGTGAATTTGTATGCATGCATATATGTAATTATGAGCATACATATATTAAAGTTATTTTAACTTGTGATACTTTGTGATTATCTGAATGAATGATTTTCATGAATCCGTGCGAAATTATTGATGATAATTGATTTTATGCATAATCGTTTGACATGTAACTCGTGAAAACGTTTTTGTGCATTATTAGTACAAAAATGTTTTGCATTAACATTCCGAAAGTTGTTTTATGCATAATCCGTATAAAACATATTTGGATTAATTATGGACAAACGATATAATGGGCATAATTCGTACAATACATTGGTTTCATATAATGTGCATAAATTGGGTTTAGGTATCACCGCAGTGAAACTATGTCTAAGGAAAATTTTAATCTTTCTTATGTATAAGTAGTTACCCCCACAGGTAGACTATGAACATAAGATGATTGATAATTTATGAAGTGTTTGTATGTGTGTAGACTATGGATATCCACAGATAACTTAGTCTAAATTATTGGCTACATCACTTATTTATGGTTCATGAATATGTGACCTTAATGAAATTATAGTGATTCCCACAGGAACACTATAATTGTTTGTCATATTATTTAATTTAAGTTTTGTGTTGTTTATGTTATGAAAGAATGGCGAGATTAGTGGGAGTGATAAAGTTCAAGATGTGGTCATTCAGGAAATTATGATAAATTTTGAATGTTGGGAAACCTTTGTTATTAAAGCATTTAACAATGAGGAAAACCCAGTGAATGATTGATCATCTACTCCATGATGAAATATCTCCAATAATGAACTTGTAGATTAAGAAACTACATGATGACGTATAGAAAATCAACACGTCCACAGATGGTTGGATTTTTTATTTATGTTTTACTCGAAAAGAGGAAAGATTATCATTAAACACATAGACACTGTTGTTATGATCACAGACATATTTACGAAAGCATTACCCCCTAAGACCATTATGAAGCATGCATGCTAACGGTTTAGGTCTTGAGGAGAGCATTATGTTGTCTACTTTATGCTTAATTAGGCTTTGTTTGACATTTATTTGAGATCTCTTATGAATTTTTACATCTTTCAAATATTCTGTTTCCCTTGTGCACACACATTATTGTTTTGGGATTTATGATTACAGAATTAGTCTTTCTTTAAGACATTAAAGGGACCATTATGAAATTCCTACTTATGTTTATGGTTTAGCTATGAAGGTATTCAATGCAGTAGTACATGGAAGGGATCATGTTACAGAATGATTTGTGACCGCCGTGACTCCTATTGATTACTAGATTAGTCAAGACACTTATGATGACCAAATGAAAGAGGTTTAGCATTTTATGTCGCCCTTATGATTCCCGATAGAAAACATTAAAGGATACAAATAACGACCAAGTGGGAGACTGTAAGAAAATTATTTCTTTCCTATTATGTGGTCTTATATTAATCCGTTTTCTGATTGGAATATTGCTATTCCATGATATATTTGCTGACTTATTAAATTAAGTATAAAAGAATATTTCCTAATAATCTCTACTTTGATGGACGGTTGAGATTAATTCTACTGAAACTTAATGAGGATTTAGGTCATCTCTCCACCTATAAATTGATGTCTTTGTTCCATTGAAAAGATATACTTACGAGAACACTTATGAATATGCTAAAATCCTTACTATAAACTTATGACGAATCCTTATGAGCAACATCCTGATGAATTTGATGGCTGCCGATTCACAGCACATAAGGTTCATAGGCAAGGGGAGAGAAACCTGAACTCCTACACAAGGCTCGCAGCAGGACATCAAACTTTCCGCTACAATGAGTAAAGGTAAATAATTCTGCAAACCTTCATGATTCTATTATGTGATTGAATATGATGTTTAAAGATCCTAGGGACAATTATGTCATGTAAAATTATGCTTACACGTTGTCGATGTGCGTCTTCGTCGTTGCCACCGTGACGGTACGCATCTCCGTAAGATTGGTTTGTTGTTTTTTTTCAGTTTAAACCAGCTCAGTACAAATACAGTTCATCGGGGAACTTAAACCCTATCCAGATACAGATTTAAGCTTTCCACTTTGGTGTATAACTTTCTTGTAGCCCTGATGAAGAGATGGCTTTGGTCGACCACTTGAAGGGAATGTCTTTGGCAGCAGGAGCTAAGCGCGAGGTCAAATCTCTTTTGATATACTTTTAATGCTATTTGCTATTATCTAGTTGTGACATTGAATGGAAGAAATTAGAGATGAGAAACAGTGTAGAGTGAAGCTAGACATTGAATGAGGTTTGAGTGCATGGAAAAGAGGCAAAAGACATAAATTTTTTGTCACCTTTGTGCGTATGCTCTTGTTGTACTGTTTTTATATGCGTATGAGTAATAGAAGTTGTCTCTTTGTTGTTTATTTGTTTTGTTTCAGTGGATGGCATTTTTAGGGCAAGCTTAGATTTTATCTTTGATATTTTTTTACTGGTTTTACTATATGTTTGTGAGTAACAGAAACACTTTGTGTATTTTTGTTGCTTATTTGATTTGTTTCAGTGGATGGCAGTTTTATCGAGCCCCACAACCAGGTAACTTAACATTTCTCAATTAGCCAATTAATTCTTACAGCAACAGTTGAATTTTTTACTAACTTTGACATGTAATCTGGTTTTTTGTTAGGTGATTTTGCATCCCATACAGAATAGAGTCTTGACTATCCGTGAGAATCCCATAAAGTAATCGATAAAATTCACAATATATTATCGATTTTTGTTTTGTTTGTAATCTGGGATTTTTTTTGTTTGAATCTTCAGGCCTCAGTTGAAGTATATTGACCCTTTTATCATGCTGGATAAGTTTTCAGGTCTGATTTTGCATTCATATTGTTGATGCTCTTCATTGATTAGGCTTTTTTCTTTTCAGCATTCTTGATTTTCTGCAGAATCTGATAAATCCTCTGTTTTGAATGAAAGAGATTTTTAGTTTACATTGCTGATTCCCCTGGTTTGAATTCTGTTGTTTTTTCCAGTTACGCCGCGGATTCCCGGACCACCCGCATAGAGGTTGGTTTTGGATTATATATTTGGAGCTCTATAAATTTAGTCAAGTTTTATTTCACTTATTTGATGGGTTTTCTGTTTTTCATGGTGTTATGCAGGTTTTGAGACTGTTACATACATGCTGCAGGTAATGATTTTTCAGAGTTCTTAAAATGGTTATTTTTAATGATTAAAGAATAGTAATTAATAAAAAAATTTCCTTTTGGATCAGGGATCTTTTACTCATCAGGATTTTGTTGGTCACAAGGGTACAATCCAAACTGGTGGTAAGTGTGACGACTTGTATTACTCTCATATCAATGATGGCGCAGAATGGATGTTCCTTTGCTTGAAGCCTTAAAAGATTGAGTGTGCAGCTATGCTTTCGCAGGTCCATTCCAATGTAGTAGAAGTTGGTGTGTATTGACAAGAGGCTTTGGCTGTTTGTTTGTTTGTGTAGGAGCGTCTACCTAGATGATGTTGCTTTTTTATGATAGAGTGGAGTTGATGCTGTTTGTTGAGCTCTATAACTGCTGCTTATGGCACTGTAAAGGAGGTTATTGATATTGATGTATTTTAGTATGATACAACCATAATGTATAAAGCTAATGTGATTGGTTTTTATTAATTTCGAGCTCTCCTATAAATGTTTTCACCCACTCGCGAGAGTGCTTACGAGTTCGTAAGCTCTATCGCGAGTGGTTTTTTTTTTGGATGATCCGTAACCTCTTTCGAATGAGAAAGACCTTTCTGCTGGTTTACAAGGTCTTTTGAATGAGAAAGGCAGAAATAGGTCTTTCGAATGAGAAAGACAGAAATAGGTCTTTCGAATGAGAAAGACATTTCTGCTGGGTGAAAAAAAATTACGAATTCGTAAGGTTTTTACGTTTAAGGCGGTTATAATATATGACACGTTCGAATTCGTAACATGAAATGTGAAACTTTCAAATTCGAAAGATGTCAAAATTTTACGGCGGTTGGGGGAACCGCCTTAAAAAATCAGAAATCTTACGGCACAGCCAGAGAAGGAGGTTCTAATGTGCCTTCTCTGGTACGTTAGAACTGCCTTAAAACCTGTCCTTCTCCACTAGTGTAAGTAACTTGTCTAAGAAAAATAAAATAAAGTTTAAAGATACATGTATTGTAAATTGTGCCGAACTGAATCAAATTGAACTATTTTGATTGAACATAATAAATTTGAACTGACGTAAAAATAATGTATTGCAAATTAAAAATTGAGATGAATAATATAAACTTATAGAGACATATGATTTGAGTTGAATGAACTTAACTGAATTGAACATACCCTAATAAAATAAAACGAATCAAAAAGTTGTATACAAAAAATTTCTAAAACAAATTTAGGAGTATATGAACTGAACTGAAATGAACTCAAATAAATTTAAATTTATTTATGAATTGAAAAAATTTCAGTAAACTGAACTGAAAAATATTTAAATATATTTCACTGAACTAAACTGAACCGAACTGAACTTATCTACAAATAAACTCTGGCAAACATGGCCTGTGTATCTTAGACAATTTACTTAGGATATATCAACTTAATTTAATTTAAAAGATGGAAAAGTAGGAAAAAGAATATATGGTCAAAAATAGATGAAAAAGTAATTATTATGAGTTAGATAGCTAACTAGAGTTAATTACTAGGAATAGCAATGATGTATGTAATCTAGCTAACAACTTTTATGTATCTGCCATGTCTGCCTTGCAAGCTGAACTTATTGCTATCCATAAAGGCTTCATTATTGCCGATTCTTTCTTCCCTATATTGTGCTGTGTTGAATCTGACTGTCTTAATGCCATCAACATGATTAAGCAGCCTAACTTGGCTCCCTGGACTCTATTTGATTATGTTGACTGGTATATACTGGGGTAAACCAACCACAAGGAGAATATTAGGCCCAGAGGGCTTTGGCCCAAAGACTAAGTCAAATACACTAATCAGAAGAAGAGAGAAGAAGAAGGAATCACTATCACATGAAGATAGTGGAATCCATGGAAATAGGACAACAGTATGTTCTCTATAAATAGCAACCAAAGACAAGAAGCAAGGTACGCACTTCTGAGACTAGATCATAATATTTGGCAATCAAGAAACTGACTTTAGCATCGGAGAGTCTTCCCGGAATGGATTCCGGGACTTTGCAGGTTACGTCCGGCGAACCGATGGAGGTCATCGGTGGGCTCGTGGGTGATCAAATCACATCATTGGCGCCGTCTGTGGGGATCATCCAATAATTCCCATGGTGACCCCCAGAAGGAACCGGAGAGAAACTCCTCAAAACAGCAACTCTGCTTCCAGAACAATAACTGACAGAAGAGGAGAGGAGCAGGAGGAGGGAGAACAATATGACGAAGAAGAATATCAGTCACAAGAAGACGAACATCCAGAGGATAACGCTTGTCTCAGGGAAAAAGAAGCATTTGAAGCCTTCTTAGAGGCGCAGAAAGAAACCCTGTTCATTCAGTTCAAAAGGACCAGGAGAACTCAGGATGACTCTAAGGCTAATACTGATCATAGGGGCGAGAGATCAGTTCCAATTGATCGCCCAGAAACCTTTCAAGGAAGTCGCAGGGTGAATATAGACAGGAGGGATGAACGCTCTATTCTAATCAGATGAGGCGAAAGAAAGGAAGAAAGATCTATCCTTATTGGGCATAGAGACACGCACGTCTACGGCAAAGAGTTACAGTCAATCATTGCAGAGGACGAGAGCGACTATTCTCCTTTAGTCAAGGAAATGCAAGATTACCCGATGAGTGATACATTCAAGTTGCCTCTCCATGTCAAGATATACGATGGAACGTCAGACCCAAAAGATTTCTTACACTCATATAGAAACAGTATGAGATTTCGGAACGCCCCAATACCTGTTGTATGCAAGGCGTTCCCGATATTCTTAACCGGACCGGCGATCACCTGGTACGAAAATTTTCCCAGACAAAGCATCAGGTCATGGGCCCAGTTATCCGATATGTTTCTAGGAAGATTTTATAGAAACCAGAAGTTCGAGCGCACAATCGCCGATCTAGTTAACATTAAGCAAAATAACGGCAGCATTGGAGAATATCATTCAAAAATGGTAATGGAAAGTCTGCAGGTCAAAGATCTCTCCTATCAAATGTTTTTAGGGGCGTTCATGAGTGGGCTAAAATCAGGCGATTTTTATAAAAAGATACGGGAGGAAATGCCTAGTAATGAACGTGACCTACAAAAACTGGTGGAAAGGTATGTTCGCACTGAAGAGGCAAACGATAGGAAAATAGAGAACGAGAGAGGCGGAAAAAAATCATTTGATAATGATTCCAAACAACAGGGCAAGAAGGACAAGCCACTACAAGCATCCAAGACAAGGGATGGCTTTGGACAAAAAACCTTTGAGGAAACGCCGCTGACAAAGCCAAGGAAAGAGATTTGGCAGAATAACAAGGACCTATTCAGAGATCCAAAACCGATGCTAGCACCACCGGATAAACGCCCGAAGGAGTTCTATTGTTCCTTTCATCGGGATCATGGACATGACACAGAAGGTTGCACAACCCTCAAAAGGCAGATCGAGGATAATCTGCGACAGGGCAATCTCCTCCAATACAAGAAAAACACTAGCTACGGTGGTAGGGCTGTCGCACAACCGGGAGAAGAGACGAAATCACAAGGTAAAATGACCGCAGCAGTAATCCAGGCGGAACCAACATACCAAACATCTGAAAAGATCATACTGTATATCCATGGTACAACCGAGTGTATCTCAAATAATGCTTGGAAACAGAGGGCGAGATATGTACCACCACAAGAACCAACTGAAAAAAGGTTTAAGATGAGCGTGGTCATCACATTTGATGAAAATGACACGGTGCCAACCGCCTCACCACACAACGATCCACTGGTGAGAGTGGCAAAAATCGGGAATTCGACAGTTCATAGAGTCTTCGTGGATGATGGAAGCGCGGTAGACATTCTGTTTGCTGACTGTTTTGACAAATTAGGTCTAAAAAGGGAAAATCTTTAAAAAACTACTTCAGCCCTAGTCGGATTTACTGGAAAATCAGAAATGCCGACAGGACAAATTCAACTACCAGTATCTGTGGGAGAGGGCGATAAGTGCTGTACAATCCTATGTGATTTCGTCGTCATGGAGGCACAAAGCCCATTTAAAGCAATAATAGGGCGCCCATGGATGAATGCAGCAGAAGCAATTTGGTCTCCATATCACCTGGTCATGAAGTTTCCAACTCCAAAAGGGATAGCAGTTGTTAGAAGAAGTCAGCAAGCAGCAAGACAGTGCATGGCAATAGCCATGAAACCTACCAGGTTGACAGAAAAGCCTGATCTCCCAATGGTAAATACTGTGGCCACAGGGCAAAACATTTCTCATAAACCCAAAATCCATCTGGGAGAAGAAACAGAGAAATTTAAAATGACTGATAACGATCCGTTGTCAGTAATTAAGATAGGATGCAACCTACCGGATAGCATCAAAAGGAGTATAAAACTCATCATACAACAGTACGCTGATGTTTTCGCCTGGTCTCCTATGAATATGGGCGGAGTTGACCCAAATATTGCTACACATGAGTTACATGTAGACCAAAGAGTTAGACCAATCAAGCAGAAACAGCGAAACTTCGCTTCCGATAGGCAGCAAGCTATAGAGGACGAAGTCCAGACACTAACAGAAGTCGGTATTTTACGAGAAGTGAGGTACCCAACATGGCTAGCCAACCCAGTCATGGTGAAAAAGGCGAATGGTGGCTGGCGAATGTGTGTAGACTATTCAACCCTCAACAAGTACTGTCCGAAGAATTGTTACCCACTACCAAAAATTGATAAATTGGTAGAATCAATCTCAGACCATGAAGCCTTAGCATTCTTAGATGCCTACAAAGGGTATCACCAAATTCAAATGGACACGAAAGATGCAGAAAAAACAGCCTTCATTACCACGATGGGATCATTCTGCTATAACAGAATGCCTTTCGGACTAAAGAATGCTGGAGCAACATACCAGCGAACCATTCACTAGTGGGAGAGTATAGGATTAACGGCTGTTATTTGGGTGATAGAAGGCATTTTGGAGGAGCCATAGGTGGCTGAGCCGTCCATTGTGTTTCTTTAGACAACGTTTAATTAGGAGACGTCCAATGAGATAATCAAAGGCTTTTTCAAACGTTATCCATTGTTTATTTTTCAACCGCTTTCCATTTATTTCTGGTGGCGGAACTTAAGATTATGGGATTTACTCTACATTAGTTCTGTGTCCGAAAGTTAGTATTTTCCGTTGATTTGTCGCCGGGATAAAATTATTCGGCCATTAGGTTTATGAATATGAGTCCATATTCGATTTTGCATAGTTTACATATTCTAGGTTCCATTCTGGTTAATGAGTATTGTTCCGAATTAGGAAATCAAATTCTACTTGTTGGTTGTTTTTCACCGTTTTCCAGATTCAAGAAGCGTTTCGATTTATTATACGTTACGGTATCTTGTATGAATTCTAGTTAGTTTTAAAGTTTCCAACACCGGAAATTCAATTCTGTTTCGCACTAATGTTGACAGCAATCGACCGTCAATTCCGGATTCTATGACTGTTTCGATATATTTAATGTTACAATGTCGAGTATGAATTATATTTGTTATTAATGTTTAGAAGCCCAATTCGAGCCCAAACATTTAAATATGACTTTGCACATGAAAATCCACCAAAGCAAGTTGGACTAAGAATGGTTAGGAAATGAGATCAATTTATAACTTAGAGAAGATTTCTCCCTTTCTCTTGCCACCGATGTGGGATTCAAGATTTACTCCCTTCCCTTTTTCTCTTTCTTTTTCCCTCAAGATTTATTTTACTTCTTTCTCCAATCTTCATAACGTCATATCTTATCAATTTCTTATTCAAAATGTATTCTCTTAGTTTTTTTATATATAAAAAAGACTAAAATAAATAAATGAAAAGAACCAAAATTAATAAACATATAATTACCTTCTTTAAGACATGTAAATTATTTTTATAAATATTAGATATAGTACCCATAAATTATTCTCGAGATGTTCAACGAGCCTATCGAGTTATGATCTCGAGTTCGAACTCATTTATTAACTAACGAGCTCGAGTTAGATTTAGAACTGGTCAAACCGAGTTCGAACACGAACTTTGACCGGGTTGTTCACGAACGGTTCAATTCGTTTTCACCCCTAGTTCCGATATCTAGTATGAATTATATTTATTAATAATATGACATTCATCATTGACTTCATCCCATACATCTACGTTTTCCCCATGCCATATCCACTTGGTATATGAAGCCTCAAATCCCCTTATAATCAAATGTGAGTGTAATCCCCGCTCCCCCAGATACACATCATTCCTACAATCCTTACATGGACATCGCATCATCGACATATTCTTCATTCTCGCATGATTAGAAGCAACTTCAATGAAATATTCGATCAACTCCCTATGTTCAGTAGATGTTCGAATGTTCGATCCAACAATACGAACACGACCCAAGTTCATACTCCTGCAATGTAAATCACAATATATTTAAATCATATCAATTAAATTACTCAATCAATGAATTCACATAAAAATATATATTAGAATTGGTCCTAGATATCGGAAATATGCTTGTTTTTCCGGTTAATCGCTAACTTCTATACTTCCAACTTCGGAACCCAAAAATTATTTACTAGAATATTGCTTCCCATCTCGGAACTGGGCTTCCGTTATCAGAAACTACTTTGCTTCGACAGTGTTTCTAAAAAAATGCCGCCTTTTATTACATTGCACAGCTGGAATTATAAAACGCCGTTCATAAAAATTTTTAGACAGCGGTTCAGATTTGATCGCTTTCTAAAAATTTCAAAAGTTGTCTAATGATAGAGCTCCTAGAATTACATGCTTCCGATATCGGAAATATTGTTGCACAGCGTTTCTTGAATTTTTCAACGAACAGCCTTCCATTGAAAGCCTTTAATCAAGCTTTCTGCACTAGTGATTGACAAAGCATTCGCCCACCAAATTGGGCGAAACCTGGAGGCGTACGTGAATGACATGGTGGTAAAAAGCGAACACGTTGACCTTTTCCTAAACGCCCTTGAGGAGACACTTAAAACTCTTCAGAATTTGGGCATGAAGTTGAACCCTAAAAAATGCACCATTGGGGTGGGCGAAGGGCGATTTCTGGGATATCAAGTCTCATCTAAAGGACTTGGCCCAAATCCAGAAAAGATAGAAAATATCATGAAGCTATCTACACTAAAATCCATCAAGGACATACATGTCTTAACTGGATCGCTTGCTATCTCAACAGATTCATGGAAAAAGCCGCGGACAAACACATGTCTTTCTTCGACATCCTTAAAAAATCAAAGAAATTCAAATGGGATGAACACTATGAGGAAGCATACGTACAGCTCAAAACTGAGATTGCATCATTACCTTCCTTATCAATACCAGTGAAGGGCGAACCACTATTTGTATATCTGGCAGCTTCAAATAAGGCGGTTAGCTCGGTACTCATAAGGATGGACAATATGATACAAAAGCCCGTATACTACGCCAGTAGAAGCCTACAACCGGCGGAGGAGAACTATTCACTGTTAGAAAAACTCATACTGGCACTAGTACATGCAACCAGGCGTTTGAGAACTTATTTTCACAACCATCATGTCACCATACTCACTGATCAACTGATTAAACAAGTCCTCATGAAGCCGGACTTATCAGGGAGAATGGCCAAATGGGCGATCGAGCTAAGCGAGCATGACATCACTTTCAGCCCAAGAAAAGCGATCGAAGGGCAAATATTGGCAGATTTCCTAGCAGAAATGATATCGATAGATGGTAGCGATGAGTCTTCACCTGGAACCTTAACTCCGGAGGACAAACCGGATAAAGGCAAAGCCAAGCTAAAGGACATTGCATGGCACTTATACATGGATGGGTCGTCAAATAAGGACGGTTGCGGTGCTGGCCTGCTACTCATTAGCCCGGAAGGATATGAATACAAGCATGCAATAAGATTCGATTTTCATTTATCGAATAATGAGGCAGAATACGAAGCACTAATGGCCGGACTCGAAACCGCCAACAGACTGAATATAAGAAGCATCAAGGTATTCAGCGATTCACAGATTGTTGTAGGACAAGTAATGGGCGATTTCGAGGTTCGAGAAGCTCACCTAGCTAAGTACCTCGTTAAGGTCAAAACCCTCTTGACAAAGTTCGACTATGTACATTCCAGAAAATACCAAGAAATCTCAACCAAATGGCGGATGCATTGAGTAGACTGGTGAACACAGGTTATCCCGAACTAAGCAGTCATAAGGACGTCACAATCGAAGTGATAACCTCGAAGAACCAGAAAGTGGAAATTGTATCCATGATACTGGATGAGCCTAACTCATGGATGACACTAATCGTTGACTATCTACGACATCAAAAGTTACCAGAGGACACAAAGATAACGAGAGTCATTGAACGTAAATGCCACTCTTTTGTGCTAGAAGGAGACTTTCTATATAAAAAAGGATACCTTATGCCATGGCTAAGATGTATAGGACCCCAACAAGCTAATGCAGTGGTGGCTGAAATTCATGAAGGTGATTGTGGTTCTCACCAAGGTGCACGAACACTTGCCAAAAAAATATTATGAGCTGGATACTATTGGCCAACTATGTTCAATGACACATACAACTACGTCCAAAGGTGCCGAACCTGTCAGAAAAATTCCAACTCAACGAGTACTCCAAAATCCCAATTGGTGGGAATTCAAGGCGCATGGCCATTCGAGAAATGGGGAATAGACTTTGTTGGACCATTTCCATGAGGAACCGGAAATGCTAGATTCCTCATTGTCATGATCGATTACTTTACAAAGTGGGTAGAAGCAAAAGCCTTACCCAAGATGACAGCGGAAGCCACAGTGGCGTTTGTATGGAAAAATGTGATTTGTCGTTTTGGAATACCCAATACTATTGTATCTAACAATGGAACCCAGTTCACCAACGCGGTTTTTTCCGAGTGGTGCACCAAATGGAAAATCACGCAAAAATTCACCTCAGTTGCTCAACCTCAGGCGAACGGTCAAGTGGATGTCACAAACCGCACTATCCTACAAGGCATACAGAAACGCCTGGATGGAAAAAGAACAGGATGGGTTGAGCAACTGCCGAAGGTACTTTGGGCATATCGAACCACACCAAGAACGCCAACAGGCGAAACACCTTATAGCCTGACCTATGGACATAAGGCAATGATTCCGCTTAACACACCATCTCCTAGGATAATGTCCTTTGATGAAATCCAGAACGACGAGACAATGAGATTAGATCTGGATTTGTGGGAAGAACAGCATGAAAAGGCGAACATAAAAAACGCTAGCTACAAAGACAAAATAGCTAAAGCATACAATCTCCGCAGTCGAGAAGTAAGGTTCAAGACAGGCGACTTAGTACTCCGCAAAAATGAAGCAAGTTTGGCGGAGAAAACAGGAAAGCTATGTCCTAAATGGGAAGGACCATACAAAGTGATTGAAGCCAGACAATCTAACTCCTACAAGCTAGCCAGGCTGGATGATAGCATAATTCCCAACTCATGGCACGCCATGAATCTTAGAAAATACTATGCCTAGTATAAAAGGTGGAGTATGACAACACATGTATAGGAACCATGACATAATCATTGGTGGCTATTTTTGAGGTTTTATAACGGTGATATAATCACCCCCTTTGTATATATATAAAAATACAAAAACACCAACTTTTTCGGCACAAAAACCAAGAGCCAATAGTAGTCATGCTTTGCAAACTCATAAATTTTTTCTTTTTACATAATTTCACAATTTTTTCGGCACAAAAACCAAGGGCCGATAGTGTGAGCCATACTTATGGTATAACAACAACACGTCGACAAAGGCTGAACGCCATAATTTCAAGACTGGCCACAAGGGTTGTATACCCATAGGCAGCAGACGCCTACTAAAAGTCCTCCGCGACTGGCGAACAATAAGACCCAAATTAAGGGCACCATCTTCAAAGGCAAATGCCACAATAAGACCCAAATTAAGGGCACCCTCTTCAAAAAACAGCGAAAGCTAAAAAGGCGAATGCCACAATAAGACCCAAATAATGGGCACCATCTTCAATGACAGTGAAGGCTAAAAAGGCGAATGCCGCAATAAGACCCCAACTCTTCCTCATAATAAGCCCTGAAGTTACGAATTGGACCATATAAGTCCCGACCCAGCTGCAAGCCCATCACATAACACGAATCATGATACCTTGAGATCTCCAGCTTCTGCTTGTTAATAGTGGTTTGCAATTTCTCAATATACTCATTAGTCACGTCATCTGCAGACCAAGAAGAATTACCATTCGTAAATATATGCTCTATTCGCCTAGTTTTACCATTACCCTCTGAATACAACTCACCTTTTAAATCGGTGTTCTCCTGCTTCACAACTTGAAGTTGAGTGTCAGCTGCACGAAGCTCAGCCTCCATCTCCTTCAACAGCTCTGTCACTTCATTATACTTAACTTCCTGATCATTATACCTCGCGGACAAGTCGACATTAAGAGCATATTGCTCATCGAACTTAGTCCTCTAGCTCTCGCCCTCAAGGCGAAAATACTCACACTGTTGGGTGCGATGATTAATCCTCTCAATCAGAGCCTTCTCATTATGAATGGCCTTAGCAATGTTCTCCTCAAGAAAAGCACAATGATTATGTTTCTGCTCATAACGAGTTCGAAGTGCTCTGGTTTGAACAACATACATCTTAATTCGAGTCCGGTGGGTGTCTATAAGAGCGTTGTGCTGGGAGCACAGGTCGTACCATTCGCCCCTCAACATCTCAATCTCCTTTGTCATATTATCCCAAGATTCCTCCCACTCTCGACAAGTCAACAGAATGGCCCGAAGCCTGCGGCCCATATCAGTTATCCATTGAAGGGGCCCGGGCGGAAGACATAAAGTCGAGATGTGTAGAGCAACGAAATCCACATCTGACATGCATTTTGTAATCACATCATGAAAACCATACTCAGCCTCATTCACCCCATCATTAAAACATGGCGTCTCAGGAACCGACGATGAAGTAACATGAGGAACATCACACAATGGCACTATCATCTTTTCTAAGTTGGAAGATTCGGAAGCCTTAGTAAACGAAGTTTGACTAATTTTACCAGCCTCATTTAATAGAACCTCGATGCGATTCTGCACGTTCCGATAGGAGACTTTGAATCAAAGCATGGGGATCCAGACTTCGAGTAATCATACTCAAATCAACTGAACGAGAGGCCATATCTTTAATAAAATTCGCCTACAAAACAAGTAAAATACCATATCAATGGCCGAATTCTTACATAATAATATTTAAAGTACAAATATTCTGATAGTTAAAAATTTTACTTCCTACTAAGAAGAAGTACTAACATCGTTGATGGCAACACCTCCCACACTTGCCGGATCAACCGCTTGGGTCTGAGTAGCTGGTGGTGGAGGTACATCAGCTAAATTCCCCTGATCACCATTCGTCCCTTCAACAATCACCGGGGTTACAATCGCCGCAGGTACACTAGTTGGTTGTGCATTCGCCATAGCTTCGCCATTCTCCACACCAGTGATTACAGGAAGATGGGATCGAGAGAGCTCGCACCAGGAGAGTCATCGCCCACTAACGAGCCAGCCAAGTTACCCCCAACGGGAGTAACCTCATCCTCATTATAGGCGATTAGCTCCTTCATGCTCATAGGATAATCAAGATTCTTGACGCGCTCTATCAGCCCATAAATGTGACCACCATCCTTCGTCTTGGTGTCAAACAGGTGGTTGGCATTGGCATTTGCATCATCCACATCCTTCTGTATCCGCTCATCATCCAGTTACTCAATCATAGAGGGATCGGGGTACTTCTCTTTCATCAGCCGATAATACTCGATAGCCCCTATTTCTTTCCCAGCAGCTAAAACATCGGCGAACAAGTTGAAGAAGGAATGAGTCTTGGCTAGCTTATCCATGAACACTTGCTGATATTGTGGATGGAGAGGCCCGTCAACCTTGAGTTTTCCACGAACTTCCGCAACTCGTCCCTACGGGTATTCGCCTCATCGACCATTTTCTCATTCTTACTAAGCTCAGTAGTAAGATAAGGGACCTTGTCCTTATACTCCACCTCTAAGGTAGCATAAGCACTAGATAGGTTGGCAGCCATACAATTAACAGCTCGGCAACCATCCTCGATTTAAAAAATAAATACACACAATCAAAACCACAACTAGTACAAACGGATATATATATATATTCTTACCGCTTGCATCGCCTCACTGAAAGTTAACTTCTTCAGTTGATCGGCGAATGATTCCCCCCGAGCAAGGCCAGCAAGTGAAGCATCGACCAAAGAACTCTTCGCCTTCTTCGACTGATTACCAGAAGGACCACCAGTCACCTTACGCTTATCACGCTCTTGATGGTCAGGAGAAGTAACCACCAGTTTTAAAACGCCTGTCTTAGCAGGAGTAGGTGTTTTCAAGACACCCCGGAGGCCGAAACTGGCCCAAACTTGTAGGTAGCAGCCCTGGCGTTGGCGAAGTTCCTCATGCCTACCAAAAATAGATAAAATTTTTAAAACTATAAACTAGCAAAACAAAACACAAATCCATGAGAAACATACACTAAAAAATTCTAAGCACAATGCAAATAAACAAGTAGCAATTTACATAATTCAAACAACCTTTATGGGAGCTCCCTTTCGCCTTAATGGCAACTTTCTTTTTAGTATGATAAGGGTCCTTCACCTCTTTCACTGGAGGAATCTTCTTGTCAACTTTGTTAGCAAAAGCTGCCAATTTCCTATAAACATCTTCATTTAAAACAACCCTTCTAGACGGAGCCTGATATCCCCAATCCCCAATACGTCTATTCCAAATAGGCATCTCTGACTCACCAGCCTCATACTTGATAAAATAAAACCCCGCTTGCCAAGTTTTAAAATTATTGGGAAACTCAGTAACAAATGCCAACTCAGAAAAGTATCCAATAAGGGTATACCTCTGCTGACCTTTCCTAGTCACCTTAAGATAATACATAGACTTTATAAGCTCAAAATCAAATACAACCCCGGCTTGACCACAAACAGAGTGAAGAGCATACAGAATCATAACGCTCTTAGGGGCAAGCTGGGCTAAAGCAATATTATACCCTCTGACAATATCTACCAACCAAGTAGGAAATGGAGGAAATATATCATCTTTAAAACACTCCATGTACATAGAGAAATAGCCAGCCAGAGGCCTATCCACAGTATCCCCCGGCTGAGGAATCACAAGCTCTCGACTATCTAAACTAGGAACCCTACCTAGATCCATCTTATACATACGGTCCATCACGACACTTTGGACAGGAATAAGAGCAACCTCATTCCCATCTTCATCATCATCTCCGATATCCATGTCTGGAGAATCCACCGGAAAACTATCTTCCTCGTCCAGTTCGACACCACTAGTCGATTCCAAATGAGGGGATCTATTTTCTAAACCATCGAAATCATCCATATTGATTGCCGGATTAGAAAAACCACTTAAACCCTCGCCGGAATCCATCTGATACCCTTATTAACCCACATAATAAATATCACATGCAATCAATATAAGCAACGAATAATAGACACAGGAAACCCTACGAAAACGATATAATAAGAGCAACCAGAAAGATTAGAGCTTTACTTGGATCTGAAAAAGAAAACTTGAGGACTACTGGACGGTTTTTTCGCGAAAGAAGATGAAGAGCAATGAAAAAGAAAACGAAAAGAAAAACGTTTTATATTTACCTTTGACAGTTGCCTATATTCAATGGTGTGGAATGGGGAACTTAACCCAGCCGTCAATAAAACAAAGGAGCCGAAAAAGGTAATGATGAGCGCGTTTATTTTGGTCACCTTTATAGATGCACATTAACTAATCATAGAGATAAATAAGGAAAGAAAGCAGGAATGGTACAATTATAACCCGAGAAAATAGCCCCACCAGCTTTCTTGATATTCAAAAATTTGAATTTCAAAAACATAAATAATAATAATAATAATTTACTTTAGTCATTATACCAAGTTATCATGCACAACTGGCAGTTCAAACAGGCTTCGCCCAAAACAAACAAACGCAATATATATTTCGGAAGTTTGGTAAACTTGGGCGATTACAGTTAGAACAACACAGTTCGACATGCAACTCATACCATAATGACTGGGGGGACTTATGGTATATACTGGGCTAAACCAACCACAAGGAGAATATTAGGCCCAGAGGGCTTTGGCCCAAAGACTAAGTCAAATACACTAATCAGAAGAAGCGAGAAGAAGAAGGAATCACTATCACACGAAGATAGTGGAATCCATGGAAATAGGACATCACTATGTTCTCTATAAATAGCAACCAAAGACAAGAAGCAAGGTACGCACTTCTGAGACTAGATCATTATATTTGGCAATCAAGAAACTGACTTTAGCATCGGAGAGTCTTCCCGGAATCTATTCCGGGACTTCGCAGGTTACGTCCGGCGAACCGACGGAGGTCATCGGTGGGCTCGTGGGTGATCAAATCACATCATTGACCATTTACACAAATCTTTCTCCAACTATATCTTGACACATGTGCTAAGGGAAGGAAATCAAGTTGCTGATGCACTCTCAAAGATAGCTCTGATAGAGCAATCTGATAGAGTTTTCCAGCCAGCTGACATTCCTAACAAAGTCAAAAGACTTGTCAATCTTGACAAGCTCCAACTACCTACCTTAAAGGAGAGTCTGAATGGATATTGCTGATTGTTTTTACTTCTCCTCTACAGGTCTCCAAGGAATGACTGCAGGATGTTTCCACAATCTGGTGGAAGTAGAAGACTCATGCTCATGCTGCTGCAAGCATGCTCTGATGACACAGATTTTTGCACAACAACACCAACACTGATGAGCCTTTTCTCTCATCATCTTCTCAGTTCCTTACTTGGAAAGCACTCCCTTCTCGCACTAGTGCACGAATATACCGTACGAGGCGGTTAAAACGTACCGTACGAGGCAGTTGTGAACCGCCTCTTCTGGTCCTGCCTCAAACGGAATTTCGTTTGAGGCAGTTCAGAACCGCCTCTAAATTATGTCATGTTACGAATTCGTAAGGTAAAATATTTTGTTACGAAGGCGTATGATTAGCAAAATACATTAATGTAAGAAAATCTTACGAAATCGTAAAAAAAAAAAATTTAACCCGACAGAATGGTCTTACGCATTCGTAAGACATTTGTAAATCAACAGAAAGGTCTTACTCATTCGTAAGAGGTTACGGATCCTCCAAAAAAAAATCTCCACTCGTGATACTACTTACGAATTCGTAGATAGTATCACGAGTGGGGAATAAATAAGCTCCCTAATTCTCAAAAAGCTCCGGCTTACATATTATATATATACAAGAGGTGCTTATTCCCATAATTCCACACAAATAAATGTATTTACAAGACTATTTATACTCTTTATGAGAAACCTGAAAAATGAAACTAGAGAAGATTTGCAAGACCATATGTGAGAATCATAAACCAACTTGGCATCTGAAGTATGTAAATGCCAAAAAAACAGTATGAAAAATAGTATAAACTAAACTCTTTGATCCAGGTCACTTCCACGAGCCATGAACAGCCTGAAACACAATAAACCAAATTAGTTAAGTGGTATAAATGAAAATACAAAGTAATTTAGATCATATTGAGTACGTTATTACCTAATCCTACAAAGTGCTGATAAGGATAGTAATATTATTTTTGTATCACCATATAAACACTAACATATATATGCACATAAACTAAGATCTTGTACTTTAAACAGACACATATAAACGTGAAATGAAAAATTAATGTACCTCTACACAAGCAGTAAAAGAAGTGCTCCCAAGGTGGTGATGATTACACTAGTGTCTTGTAGAAGCCCGATGGTAAGCAGATCTCTCCAGTAACAGAAGGCGGTAACAGAGCAGAATTCTTCTTTTTCATCACAAAGAAACAAAGAAAATAAAGAAAATCACACTTCAACGAAAATAGAAAATTATACTTCAACAAAACGAAACAAAGTAAATGAATAGAATCAAACTTTAATAAAATAGAGTATTCTTTCCAAGTTGAAAACGAGCATTCCGATTTTTGCATAATCCGTGACGGTAAGACCATTAGATGCTACAAAGTGCAGCCTTGAGTTCATCCTCGCTATTTATTTTCATGGTTTTATCCTAAGCTTGTTTAAAATCAGTACCCCTGAAATATCAGATTCACAGCCATAAAAAATATTACATCAACAAACAATTGTTAACTACTTTCAAAGAGTCAAAACGTAGCTCTGGATGACAAAAATAAGTTGGCTAGTATTAAACAGAACTAGCAATTAAAGCACCTGCATGTTTAAAAAAATTAATCAAAATCTCACCACAATTTCTTCATCAGTGAGGTAAACAGAAGAAACCAAATTTAAAAAAAAAAAAAAAAAAAAACACAAGGCAGCTAAACAATATTTAACTCTATGTTAGATTCCACTCTAAGTAAAGAGACACAATAACAATAATAATGCATAATCTAAGACTAAGGCAGCATAATCAAAACTAGCAGAAGCAGAAGCGTCACCTCATTTATAAACAGCTACTCGCATTTAAAACTGCAACAAAAAAAATACCATACTTCTTGCTTTAAGCAACAAAACTTCTTTCAAAGCTATCAAGACTAAAGCTAATACAAACTATTTGCCCAGTTGAGTTAAGAAAATAGATCAAATGTAAAGAATGGGATTAGATGTGACATAACATGCTTCATTGATAGAGAGGGAACCAATCATCTCGAGGAATATAGACCATAATCACCAAATTGAGGAGCAACCCCCAAGCAAAAAACACATCCTCCTTGCCACCGAAGAGCTTTCCTGCTCCTAAAACACAGTAAAAGAATAAAGTATAAAGAATCAAAAGAAAAAAACAGTAGCATACAAAAGCTAAGTAATAATGGAACGAGGAACAATTACTTGACATAGCAACAAATTCTAGCTGAGCTGCAGTCGGAGCAACAGTGATTGCAGCAGGCGCAATCGGGCGACGGCGACGGGGAGAGGCGGAGAGGGAGGCAGAGAGAGCGACGGTCGGAGTGAGTGGAGAGGCAGCGACGGTCGGAGTGAGTGGAGAGGAAGCGACGGGCACAATCGAGCGGCGGCGACGGGCACAATCGAGCGGCGGCGACGGTGACGGTCCAGAGAGCATTCGGCAGAGATGAGGGTTCTGATGTGCAATTGGGGGAAAAGGGATTGGGTTAATGGATAAGGAAACAAATAAATATTTTTTATTCCTAAATAAAAATCTTTTTCTCATATATTTCATATATTCCTAAGTAAGGCCTTGTTTGTCTTCCTATAATGAACTGAACTGAATTGAACTGAACTGAACTAAAATGAACTGAATTGAAAATTGATACATTGAAAAATGGAATTAGCATGACTGAATTAACTTATACTGCATGAGTCATTAGTAATTATGAAAAGTTAAGCAAGGGATGACCTTCATTTTAGATAACTCAATATAGGTAGTGTTTATAGAAAGTCAAGTAATGTTTAATCTTTGATTATTTAAACTCAATTTAGTTAGTAGATAGTTTTTTTTAAGTTATAAGATATAATATTACACTAGTTACACTAAATTTAGTTACTAGTGTTTATATTTATTAAGTTAGATTTGACCTTTCCTTAGACTAATTCAATTTAGAATAAACAAAAATAATTATCTGTTAGTATTTGTAGAAAGTCAATCTCGACTAGACAATGAATGGTTTGTTAATGTTTGTTAGTGTTTGTAAAGAAAATTCAATTTGATTAATTAAACCCTGTTTATTTAGTGTTTGTAGAAATATAAGTAACGTGTGTCTTTTGATTAGTTAAATTCAATTGAGTTATTCTACAAAAATAAATTTAATGACTTTTTTGATTAGTTCAACTCAATTAAGGTTTAACCTTTGATAAATTAAAGTCAATTTAGTTACCATGTTAGAAAGTTATGTAAGATATGATATTAGATTAGTTAAACTAAATTTTGTGTGGATTTAGCGTTTTAATGGGCTAAAGGTTTAGATTTTTGTGGGTTTAGGGTTTCTATGGTTGAAGGCAAAAACAAAACCCAATTCTCTCTTAAGTATTCGTAGATCTACATAAGCATCTTAAAAATTAGTAAGTCTGTATAAGTACTCTTTAGAATTCGTAAGTCTGCCCAATTTCCTCTTAAGAATGCGTAAGTCTGAATAAGTCCTCTTAAGAATTCGTAAGTCTGCTCAACTCCCTCTTAAGAATTCGTAAGTCTGCCCATCTCTCTCAAGAATTCGTAAGATTTTCAAAGTAATGTTAAGAATTCGTAAGGTTTTCTAAGTAATGTTACGAATTCGTAACACGGTGAATTTTAAGGCACTTTTCCAAAAACCGCCTCAAAATGACATCTTAACCGCCTTCCCTAGTCAACCACCATTATCCCCCTTACGAGTGGTCTTACGAATTCGTAAGACACTCATTTTGAGGCGGTTTTCAAAAATACGCGGAACCGCCTCAAAAAAGTGCCTCGTATGGTCCTCTTTGCACTAGTGTCGGCTGCCTTGTGTTTCTTTGGATTCACTAATAAGCTTGGTAGGTGAGTGTTTCTCCAAGCACTAGAAATTTGATAAGGAGAAACCTCACAAAACTCTGTTGTTACTATTTTTAGTTTCATTTTGGATGTAATTTTCGCATTAAGAGGGTTACCCCCTCCGTTTTGTATCTGCATATACTCTTTTGAACCAATAATTGTATGAGATACTTATTTTGGGCTTGGGATCCCCTATTAAAAGGCTCCTACCACCAATGGTGGTTTTCATCTTAAAAAAAAAGTTAATAAGGGCATGTGGCACAATTTGGTTGGTGGAGCAGGGAGTGCTACACCAAAGTGGTATAGAGGATCCGAAGCCGATTTATCATTATTCTATGTGTTCAAACTACTAATTCTTAAAGGTGTAAATGAACTCAGGTATTCGCGATCAAAACTTGGTCAACGCTTGAGTTCGAACTTGGGTTGACCAAACTCGAGCTTAAAAACGTACTCGCTCGTATATATATATATATATATATATATATAACGAGTTGAGCACGAGCATGTATGATGCGGGGGTAATCCACACTAGTAATTTGATGTCTCAGAAGTCGGAAGTATCCGAGGGCTTGGAAACGTAGATCGATGAGCTGCCTGTTGATGTTGATAATTATCCGAATCTCCAGGTATTGGGAAGATGCTTATCGAGATTTTACTCTTTCGAGGCCTGCAAAACAGAACCCCCGGCGCTACCCCGAGGGTGGTAGCTCCGGTGTAGTGATAGATTTCGTGCCCTGTAATCTAAAAACTTTGAATACAAGAATTAGAGAACTTACCTGAAATGGGTGATGATGGCCTCTATTTATAAGCTTCTTTGAGCACCTTCCTCGTCCCTTTTTTCCTTGCTGACTCATCACTCTTTTCCTCCTCCCCAAGTATGTCTCACGTGAGACTGTACCTCCAGTATCTTGCTTAAGATCCTCTCACGTGCATGTGCACTATCTTGGCAATTTCCTTAATTAGCCGAGTCACCACCATTCCCCATGAAGGGTGACTTGTTCGGTATCATCACAAGCCCCCCAAGTCGAGTGTTAACTCTGGAAAGGTAACGCTTGACTTGTTTTTGTCCGACCCTTTCTTCTTTTATCCGAGCTTTCTTAGCCGACCTTAATGGGCCTTGCCGTTTCGTTATCCCGGGGTGACATCTTTTTAATAGGTGGGCCCCAACTGGCGCGCTTTTTGCCTGACGGGTGCACATTGTCCAATTTTCCCCTTCTTTTGAGTGACTTAATCATTGTGTCTTTTTCCTAGGTACGGTTTGTCCTTGCCCTTTTATCTTCCACCACCCGCTCCTTTTATTTGTACTATAAATTCCTTCCTCATCTTTTCTCCAATCCACTCGTATGACTGATTACTTTTCCTGCAATTCATCTTCTTTTTCTAAGGATTCTTGTCTGCTTACCCTGAATCATTTTCGCTCGACTTCGCCTGCTCCTGAGAAGTCTTCTGATAGTGCCGCCTCCTCATCTTTTGGCAGCGACATGGCTCGCCTCAAGATCGTTCCTTTTGGTGAGGGTCCCAGCTCTCGTCTTCTCGACTCTCAGATGGGAACTGGTGAAGCCCCCGATGAATCCTTGCGCATTCGTTCGCAAGGAATTATTTCTAATGTCCAAGGGTTCCCTGTCGATCCAGCACAATAGTGGATTCGCTCCGAGACCATCCAAACCGCCCTTACGATGTTCTTCCCTTTAGCGGTGGACGCCCAACTCTTTCCTTTGGGCTTAGATGGATATCAAATCAATGGGCCATGCATCCCGAAGCGTTTGTTTTACTTTGGCTTAAGTCTACCCTTCTCCTCGTTGTATTCTGACCTCCTTCACTACTATAGAATCTCCCCTGCTCAAATTAATCCCAATGGATTTGCAATCATCATGGCGTTCCTAGTCAATTGTCGTCGATGTGGGGTCTCCGAGTTTGTAGACCTATTCCGATCTTTCTTCTGTCTGCCAGGGAACGCAAGCCGAATCCCTGGAATTTTTGGTTTTGCCTCCCGTATTCCGAATGTCCACTTCATCCGAGACCTCGTCAATTATCCAAGGGCTTGGTTATTGGATGGTCATTATTCCTATAACCATCAAACCTATCGGGCTCCTTGGTGGAATCGTGACATCACATCCGAGGATCAGGTACCCTGGCTCCCTGATGACCTACACTGAGATTATGAGATCATGCTGAATAGTCCAGTGTACTTATCCCAATACTGGATTCCCGAAAACGGAGGATTCTCTTGGCCTTCTGAGGTATATCCTGATGAATTTTTTACCGCTCCTTATTACCGCGCTGATTGGCCCGACCGAGGTTGCCCCTTAAAACTTTGTCTTTGGTCTTTTCAGTCAGTTTTCCCCTTTTCCTTGCCCATCTGATTCTTGACTCAGTTTTCTCTTTCGCAGTGTTGCGCTTTCTCGAGGATGATCCGTCTTATCATCCCGACCCTTACCTTCTTGCCTGAGTTGGACGGCCCGAGCCCCCCAAGTGAGACTCGTCCTGTGGGTACCGGCACAGTGGTTCCCATACATGTTCCTCCTCCTGATTTGGTCGACGTCCTTGGCGATGATCCTCTAAGTCGTAGTCGGAAGAGACCTCGGACTGAGGCCCTAAATCCTCAATCCTTGTCTTCTCTGAATGATTCACAACTGCTGGCTCCTCATTCCGGTCCCCTGGTAATTCCCTTTTTTCCTCATGTGTCTCATTTTCCATATCTTTTATTGTCAGTTCCTAACCTTCCCTGCTTCAAGTATCTGATTTTTCTTCCGAGATACTTGGGTCGGTTGTTCTCCGAGACCTTTTGGAGTCCACTCATCAGCGTCGCCTCGCCAAAGAGCGGCGATATTCTTCAGTCCTTGCTCAAGAATTGGAGCAAGAGAGGCTTCGTTCGGCTGAACTATTCTCCCACTTGTCTGAGCTTGAAAAGGAACTCCAACCTTGGAGGGATGGTTCCAACCTGCGCGAATTTAGCGCTGCCCTTTCTGAGGGGATCATCTGATCCCCGGAGTTTATGGTAGCCGTAAAAGAGGTCTTAACGGAGTCAAACAATCAACAGACCACCTGGGTTTATAAGCAAATGCGAGGATGGGTTCCAGGAGGTCCCCGACTCGATTACCAGAAGTCCTTCTACAAGCCTGGCACTCATCAGCGCTACCTTTACAAGTTCCAGTGCTTGTTGAACAAAACCCTGAGCCAATTGGCTCCCAAGATATAGGAAGCTCTCTGCACTACCTCCCCTCATTTATCAGCATCCTCTCTCAGAGCCCTGTTTGCTCCAGAAGAACCTTTACCGTTTCCTGACTCTCCTACATCTTCTTCTGATTCTCCTCCCTCTGAGGATGCTAAAAATGACTTGGGAGTCTGCCCTGAAACCCCTGTTTACCGCGAGTATTGTGCCTTTCCTTTCCTGTATGGGTTCACCGTGGATCAGGAAGATGGTAAGCCGAAGGTAGTTTGCAAAAGGCCCCAGATCCAACAATATGAGGCTACCCGTCCTCCGGCCCGACCTCCTGTGGCCGACGCCGCTCATTCTTAGCCCGACGCTACTCAATCTTCCGATCCTTAGTTTTCTATTGCATTTACTCCTTGTAATTTTTTTTTCTGCCTAATTTTGTAATCTGTTTTTTGCTCGATATCTATGAAGAAGAGATTTTTGCTTTGCCTATCCCTTTATGCACTCTTCTTTCCTATATTTTTCCTTATGTTTTTAGGGAATCTATTACCCTTATGCTTATGCACATGTATTGTCTGTTATTTATCCTTCCCTTCTCCCACTCATGGGAAATTGGGCTCGAAGAATGCCAAATATCCTACCGCCTATATTAAATATAGAAAGGAATAAACCTTTGTACCTTATGCTGCGTTCTCTTACTCCTCCTAGGATGACTATCCGGGCTTATCCGATGCGCTCTTCCCCCCTTCTTGCGAGGGTAGTCATCCTTCTGATATCCTGCATCGGTTGGGAAAACCTGCAGAAATCTAACCTTGTATCCTCTCTTGCATATGCAACGAATGATCCTCTTCTGACGAGGGCATTCATCCGAAAAATTGATATCTTATAACCTTTAGATTATCTCTCATTTATCAGATGGTCTTCTTCTGATGAGGGCATCCATCCGAAGTCTTATCCTCAAATTTCTTAAACCTTGTTCATTTACCCACCAAGTCACGTCTTTTGCGTTCATCGGATAGGCTTATGCACCAGTCCAATAATTTGAAAACCTAAAAGTTTTTAGTCTTTGATATAACATCTCAGATATTTGTTTGTGCGCATAAGATGGTTTTTGTATCCGACATGCCTCTTCTGCAATGTTTATCAGATGGGCCCTTATCCATCCGATGTTTGGTTATCTTTTTTTCTTTTTTTTTTTGCGTTTATCGGATGGGCCTCTTATGGCGAAGGCATCCATCCGATGATTTGAACATTAAAACTTATGATTCTTTCTTATGCGTTTATCGGATGTGCCTCTTTTGGCGAGGGCATCCATACGATGTTTTGAACATTATAACTTATGATTCTGTCTTATGCGTTTATCGGATGGGCCTCTTCTGGCTAGGGTATCCATCTGATGGTTATGATAATTATAACTTATGTTCATTTCTTATGCATTTATCAGATTGGCCTCTTATAGCGAGGGAATCCATCTGATGGTTCTGAAAATTATAACTTATGTTCCTTTCTTATGCGTTTATCGGATGGGCCTCTTCTGGCGAGGGCATCCATCCGATGGTTCTGAAAATTATAGCTTATGTTCCTGAAATAGTTTAAGTCAAAAGTTTTCATAAAACCTCTTTTCTTTTGCGGGGCATCATCGTGGGAGCAACCCCGAGGTCCCGACTTCCTATTACAAATATTATCCCATACTTGTAATTTCCTTTACTCGGGCGTATCCACACCATTTCTTTCCCACAAGGCTTAATCCAATACCCTGCATCTCTTTTTTGACGTATCCACGCCATATTCCAGTAAACGTATCCACGATACTGGCATAAGTGTATCCACACTAAATACCCTTTTCCTTTCCTCAAAAAATTCCAAATTTTGAAAGAGAGGCTTACCTGACTCAATCTTCATCCATTATCACCTCGGTCCCTCTGCCTGGTGACTCCTTTTCAGGTCTTTCCTCATCCTTATCCGAAGCATCTAAATCCTTTCCTTTCTCTGTTGCATCTAAATATCTCTCTTCCTTTGCCTTACCTTTTTCCAAGGGTGAACCTTTAACCTTAGCCTTCCCCTTGCCCCATGACCCTTGGCCGACTATTCCGACATCCTTCTTTGCATCTTGTATGGCTGTTAGCACGCAGCTTTTGGCCGTTGCCTGACTTCCTCGAACATAAGCGATCCCCTGCTCTTTCGGGAACTTCATTGTTAGCAAGTAGGGACAGTTCACCACTCAAGCTTGCGTCAGCCAAGGCCTTCCTAGAATAACGTTGTACATTGCCGAAGTCCGACGGCTTCTGTCCATGTCATCCACCATTGTTACCCTAAGGGTGGTTATGCCGAGGGGAATCTCCGTTTTCCCAGTAAACCCTGAGAATGGTGATATTGGTGGTCTGAGATTTTGCCTTCCAATTCCTAATTGATCGAAGTAGGTAGAAACATTATTTCCACACTGCTACCGTCGTCTATGAACACTCTCTTCACGGTAAAACCTTCTATTTCCGCCGTGACTACCATTGGATCTGAATGCGAGGCCTGGGTAGGCACTACATCTTTTTCAGAAAAAGTAATAGTTTCTTCTGGTCGGAAACACTTTCATGGCTCTTCTCCTGCCGGCACATACCTAGTTTGTGCTTTTAGCGCCGTAACTGACTGGCAGCTATCCCCCACCATCCCGCTAATCACGTTTATCATTCGGTTTGGAATGGGTTCTGGATCCTGAGCTACTGCCACTATCTGATTTGGAGCCTGGCCTCCGTTGTTTTCGTATCCCTGCTATCCTCCTTGTATCCGACCCTGAATCGGATATTGATTGGCACCGTACTCGTTTGCTCCTCTCAGTTTCTTTTTTTCGAACTAATGCCCCAGGTCTTGTCACTCCTGCCTTGCCACAAAAAGTACAACAACTGCCTTCTGTCGAGGAACAACCAATTTCGAAACTAGTGGCCGACTCTACGCCGAGCCCCTCAGCTTACTCCATGGTACGTCCTGCCTTCTTACCTCTTCCCCTTTTCCTTTTATACCTATTGTGCATTTTTTCCTTTGCTAACCTGACCTTCTTGGACTAGGCCGATACCTTCCTGGAGGGCATATGCAAGTCTCCCTTATTTCGATCCTTTTTATCTAAGGAACTTGACAAGTCCCGTGCCAGTCTGGTGCAAGTGTTGGAGAAATGACGGGCAAATATGTCTCAAGAAAAAGAGCGTTCGGCCACCCTTCACAATGAGCTTAAATCTGCTCAAGATGAGCTAGCGTCCCTAAAGGAAAGCTTTGCCTCATTGCAAAGTGAGCTCAAATCTTGGAAAGATGGGTCCCTGCTTAGGGACTTCGGAGAAACTCTGGTGGAAGAGGTGGTCAGCTCCCAAGCCTTCAGCAATGCTGTGACCGTGGTGGTCAAGGAAGCTAACCACCGCCAAACCACTTCTATGTATAGAAAACTCCGTGAGTGGGTTCCTGGACCCTGGCGTTTGGAGTTCCAAAGGTCTTACTACCGTCCTGGGGCTTGAGCCAGGTATGAGCAACGATTCCGAGCACTCCACCGATGCGGTTTACGTACTCTTGCACCTGGGATTTGGGCTGCTTTCCGTTATTTCTCTCCTCCTACCTCGGTCAGCGACCTTCTAGCAGTTGGTGAGCTCAAAAGTGATGTTCCCGAGGAAAGGCCTGTAGTTGAGGTTGACTTTGCAATACTGCCGGGGTCTGCCCTGAATCTCCCTCACACCTACCTTCCGAGAACAACGAGGGGTATGTAGAGCGTTGTGCCGACCCAAGTAACTTCGGGTTTGTTGCCTCCTTGGCTGATGACGGTCCTCAGATTGAGATATAATACGGGATGTCTCCACTTTAGCTGCCCGAGGCCACCATGGGCTATTCCGTAACCCAGGAATCCTCAGAGGATCCCCAGGCATAGCTCTCTCGCCTAGCTTTGGCAGCCTTTGTAATTTATATTTTGAACTTTCTCCTTATGCATCGAACAATATATTGTAATAATTTTTCGAACTTTTTCCTTCCTATTTTGTCTCCTTGATCTCTTTGTCTCCTTATTCTCTTATCTCTTTTCTTATCATAGGATTTGCACCCTCCTTTTCCCCCATCGGATAACCTTTCTTTCTCGGGTCCCTGTAACTCAATTAGCCGAGAGAAGAGGTTATGCGACATTGGACTCGGATCCCAGCTTGACGAATTTTCCTCTGTGGACGACATCATCAGCTCTCTTGAGGTTTGGCTTAAATTAGCTTCTTCCTATGTGGACGACTCTGACAACATCTACCAAGCTCTTCACCAACTGCAACATTCTCATGAAAAGCTTTACCGTCGCAAGCATGAGGAGTTGGAAATGGTCTGGGTGACTACACCCGAGCTGTTGAAAAGCTGCGCCTTTCGGAGAATAGGGGCCAGGCTAACCAAGCTCTATCCAAAATGGAATATGAAAACAGGAGACTTACCTTTCGTAACCAGGAGCTCCAAAATGACCTTTTAATTCTGAGGTTGTCCTTTCATCTTTTGTCTCTTCTCCCCGGCAAGACCGGTGCCGTTCCCTACTCTAATATGCAGGATGCCGTCCAAAATGCAATAACTGAGATGGAGAGATCGGGTCAGTTCCAGCAAGGTAGCCCAAACTTTCCTGCTTATTCTGAGGCCTTGGAGTGGCGTCGGCGTATCTTATCTGGGATGCCTAATCCCCTTCCCCTACTTTGCAACAAATCCCTCGGAAAATTGAGGTGGATTTTATCTTTCACCAGTATGAGAGCGCTTGACTATCTACCGATCCTGAGCAGATTAAAAGAAGAGTTCGGAGATTACTCAGAATTCGAGAATCAAACCTTCTGAATGTGGGAAGTGATCCAAGACCTTCTGTCGAAGTCACTGTCCTTCGGACAAATAACCTTCCTCCCTTTCAACCTTTGGTATCCGAGCCTGCCCCGCCTTTTAGGGGTATAGCTCTTCAAATCTCCGATCAAATAAAGAAAACTAGCCGACCTACTCCGTCAAGAACATGGACAATAGCCATCCCTAGCCTCTCTTCCTCTGATACTCCTCCAAGCCCCAAGGGATCCTCCTCATCCGATGCATGATCTTGATTTTCCCTGTAATCAAGACTCGATGTAATTGTAAGTTATATCTTATGTATCTTTAATATTTTTTATTATTATGCAATGTATAAGTCCCGAGAGGACGTCTCTCCCCGAGTACTTAACATTCCTTTATTCCTCTTGTGATAATCCTAGAGTAAACTTGAAAAGATATTGGGTTAGTTTTTGGTATCTCCCCACTCAGATTTTGTTTTTATTTTAACCCCACGCCACAGAACGACGTCGTTTTGGGCTTTGTTCTGATTACTCTTCTCCGTATTGTCCTCTGCTTCTTGTCTTCTCCGTTTCTCAATTCGACTCTAATTCTATATAGGATTCCTTGTATTCATTTGGGGGTTTTTTGTTTTCGTAGTTTTTGATGTACAGTATCTCGGTTCAAGGTACATACGGCATCGTAGAATTATTGGTATTCAAAAGTTAAGCACTGTACACTATCGCATCGCAGCATAGTGATGAACCGACGAAACCCCAGGAACAGGACGTCTGGGATTCAACCAATAGCATCCCCGATTATGTTCGCCGGCGGACGCTATCCTTGAACCCTATTGGTTACTGGTTGTGGGTTAACTATCATCAGATTCTGCAGAATCCAAAAACCCTATTTGGGCTCCGGGAAGAAAGAGGGAAACAACAAGAAACAAGAAGAGTACACTAGCCCTTCTTCTTGTTCAAAGCTCCGCCGTGGTCAGCCACGGAAGACGGCGGCGAGGATTCCCCGAGACTGAAAGGGGTTGTGATAATCACTCTACCACCTGCGGACAACCCTTCTTTGGGGAAAACCATTACCGCCTTCACAGTAGTCAATGACAGCGGCGAGGAGTCGCGGAATCACCACCATCATCAAGATTCGCCGGAGATACGGAGCCCGGAGAGTCGGAACCCGCCCTTTCTGTAAGCTCAGACTAGGAGAGGGCCAATTTTCGTTTCAAAGGTTTTTTGGGAGCCCAATTGGGGTATTTGCGATCATAAGTATGTTCATGATGGGGTTATACTTCTGGAATTCTATTATATATAGTTGCCACATAAGTTGAGAACATCCTAGAGTCTGAAGGCATGTTAATATAGTGAAACACACACATACACGTAAACTCACCGGAGGAGTAGGGTGAGGGGAATTAGGTGAATAATGAGCTGCATAATCAACCATAACAATGCTATATGTTTTTATCATTGTTGCATTCAATTTGCTTACTAGAAATTAGTTTATGATGTTTAGGTCGTGTACATTGATATGCTTATCAGTGTAAGCCATGACCTCCGCGTATAAGGTAGGTTGAGCTGAAATTAAGCAGACAGTGAAGTGAGACCATGAGACATATATATAAAAAAAAAAAAAATTTGATTTAACTCCCGAGGAAGATGGGAAATAAAAGCCTTAATGGGCACCTCCATCTGGCCACACCGCAGAGATGCGCGGGAGCGTGAAGAGGTCGCGGGGATAGATCCCGCGAGGCCAGAAATAGCCCGCATTCCCGTTCTTATAGAAGGCGTCCATATCTAAGGGGGAGAGGCGAAGAAGGTTGTGGTCACTGGCAATAATGGGCGGGAGGTTGTGGAGAGGTTTCTTGTCCTCGGGAGCAAGAGAGTCGTTCCAGGCAGGCATAGGGTACACCTGGGCGTCACAAAGGAAGAAACCCTTTGAAAGATATCCTTTGGCGGACTTGGGTTTAGAGAGAATAAAATCCTTTAGGCCAGTACGAATGGTGAAAGAAAAAACGCCCGGGAAGGACGCGTGCGCCTTCCGCAAGGCATAGAACGAGCGGAAGAGCAAGAGAGAAGCAGGAACGGCGCACCGGGCGCAGTTAAGCAAGAAGGCCAGGATGAGGACCACCCCGTTAGGGTGTAGCTGGGCGGGGGCCACGTTATAGAATTGGAGAATTTCGAGGAAAAGAGGAGGGAAGGGCAGGCTAAGCCCATATTGAAAGTGGATCCGCGGGATACAGGAAGCCTCCCGCTCGGAGACTCCTGGAGGAAGTTTAGAAAGAGAGGCATTCAAGGGAAAGGGAATGAAGGAACGCTTGGCTAGATCCAAGACATCCCTATGTAAGGAAGGAGAATCCCCGGGGACATCATAAAATTTGATACCCACCGGGCGCACCCCGTGAGTAGGCCCCCGGGGAATGTCGTCACCGCCTTCCTCGCCGAACTCCTCATCTTGATCCTTGCGGGGATGATGAGGATGCTCGACTAGGCGCGAACCCACCCCATCCGAGGCCGACGCACCCGGGGCGACGGGCCCCCGGGGCGTACTAAGAGCTTCAGAAGAGGTGTCCGGGGAGGAAATCACGTGATCAGCGGCCCGGAATCGGGCCTCAAACTGATTTTGAACTCCTTCGGTGTCCAAAGAAGAATTGGAGAGAAGTGGGGAATCCATGAGGAGGAGAGAAGAATAGGGAGTTAGGGCTTACTTGGTTGAAAATACGAGGGAGCGAGTAAGCAGAGCGTCTGGAGAGATTTTGCAGAAAGTAACTTGTGAGAAGGGGGGTTGTGCCCCTTATATAGGCGGATGAATAGGAATCGCCACCTCAAAAGGAGGAAAAGCAATGATGACACGGTGAACGAGGTACTGATCAATGCAGAAGGGGAAAAGGCGGCGTTGTCAGAAACCAATTTTAACACGAATGGGCCCTACCAAGAGTAACTTCAGGAGAAGGTTATGAGACCAGTTCCCCGCATTACGGAAACCCGGGCGACTGGTCTGGGGGGCTAGTGATATTACCGGCCCAAGGGCCTACTGGGCCGGTAATGGGATCCGTGGCCCAGCGCCAAAAGGGCGGTGCCTTTCCCGCTAGGGGGCACGTCCGGACAAGAAAGAATGACGGACGGGGACAAAGGAGAAGTGGTCCTGCACCTTATCTCAAGCAGGTAAGCTCGGCTATAAATACCATCCCAAACAGTGAATAAGGTATGTGACTTATATCTCTCTACTTTATATTGAGAGCACATTCCGTACGTTTTCCCACTCCGCTATCCCCATCTCATCATCACGCTGGAGCTTCTTCCCCGGGACGCCTCCCGGGGATTGTTTTGCAGGACCGAAGCGGGCTGATCAAAAGGAGGAAACCCGGATAGCATTTTAACCCGGGAGACGGACGGATTTCGGTAGCATCAGTATCATCTGTAAAACTTAAATGTCTGATTCTTTTTTAAGATTGTGGCACCATAAAATAGCTAATTCATGATTGCAAAAACAAACAAAAAAAATCAGTGTTCTTTAAAAATATTTCAATAAGATATTAGAAAGTAAATCCATAATCTCCATATTTGTTGATGGAGATATGATAAAAATAGATATTATTTTGAATGAAATTTTTAGTTTGATGACAAAATAGATATTATCTTTAAAATAAAATTTCTCAAAATTTCTATAATAATACTCCCTTCGTATCACTATGATTTACCCAATTGCTTTTGACACGTTTTTTAAGAAAGCTGATGTGGCGCTGATGTAGGTGGTAGGGGTGTTCACTACCGGGTACCCGCACCTTCGAGTATTTGAAAATGCTACCCGGAGTCCGACTCGGAAGTGCGGGTACCCGCACTATCGGGTACCCGAATAGTTCGGGTTAGGTACCGGGTACCCTTATACCTCTTTGATGTAAATTTTACACAAAAAAATTTGAGATTTTTAAACAATTTAAAAACCAAATTATTGTCATAAAGTGCATAAAACCCAAAAAATATAAAAGTTACAAACTGAAATCATAGTCAAACCATATCTGCCTTAAATTTGTATTCAAATCTCACTAACTAAATAATGTCTCATTGTTGGAAAGAAATTGACCAGACTTGTCTTGAATTGCAGACGAGGACGAGAAACCTGAAATGAAAACATAAATGATAAATATAAAATTCAACTAACACATTAACCATACATTTCGAAAATACAACACTTGAAATCAAACTTCTTGGACTAAATTAAATAATCAACATGTGACTAATATAAATGCATAATAATTCAGGCTTTTATCTAAATTTTCAGTTTTCATGTAGAATTTTTAGGAATATTTTAGGAAAATAATATTTTATATTATAATAATTTTATTAATTTATTAAAATAAATAATATTTCACTGGGTACAGGCCTACCGGGTACCCGAAAAACCTATTTTTGAGACCCGTACCCGTACCCGGTTGAATGCATAATTATCGGGTCGGGTACCCGACCCAAATTTATTACTAAATACCCGAATATTAATGTTCGTGTTTCTCGGGTATCGGGCCCGATAGTGGGGGTCGGGTATTTTTTAACACCCCTAGTGGGTGGTAGGGTTGGTGAAGTAGTGAAAGAAGGTTTATATTATAATTTTTTTACCAAAATAGGAAATGGGTAAATGTCTTTGAGACAGACCAAAATGGAAATTGGATAAATCTCTTTGGAACGGAGGGAGTATAAAAGATCTACATAATGGTATTTTGTCTTCTATTATCGTACATAAAATATTTTTTAACTTGTAAATTTAATATTTTAAATATGGAGAATATAGGTATTGTGAAAGTGATAAAACTTTGCATAACAAGAAGTTCATAAACAATATCACAAAATAGCATTAGAACATAGTATTTTTTATTAGTATCATAGTATTAAAAATTTGTTTGCCCTTTTGATTCTAATAAACTAAAGAAGGGCAAGTAATATTACTAGAAATAGGGTTGAAATCGATAGCTAGTTCCGCAATGTATTTAAATTTTATGGGATCTTTGAACCCATATATTGGAATCCCATTGTTCAATAGACATTCCTCATTTCCTAATTTTAACAACTTGCTCTGATCAATGGAAATTCCCATCATATCTGGGCATGCAACTTTCACATCACTTTGAGTACAAAAGTGTACTTCCACCTCAAACTCGTCCACGCCGTCCATATCTTTTCCATGCTGATGGATCATTGTACTATCGAGGGAACATTGTTGCTGCATTGTGCCTATTTTAAAAAAAATGTGTTACAAGATTTTAATTTAAATCTTTACTAGTTTCAAAATAGAAGAAACACGTATTTTACTCCGATCATGTACGCCAGTAACAAATTTTCTAATCAAAGTGAAATTTTTTTGATTACATTTTGTGAAATTCAGAGACACGATAGTATTCAATCATGATATATAGAGATTTATACCTTTAGTAACTAGAGCAACAAACAACACAAAAGAAATAACATTGACAATGCTTGCCATTTTTTTCTTTTTGGATATGTTTTATGATACGAGTTTGGGTTGTGAATTTTTGTTTTTCGTATTTATAGATAAAAATTGGATGCTTATATGGAAATTACAATCAATGTTATTTACACGTTACTTACCATCTTGTACTAAAATACTGACCAAACCGACTTACCAACCATAGCATTACCAAACAATACCAATTAAATTGGTTACCGGCATTGTTGGGATGCTATTGGTATTAAATTTTAAATATCACGCTATTTAAATTATTTAAATCATTTAATTACACTTTAATTTTAATTACTATTAATTTCTTTCCATTTTCAAGTTTTCTAGTGATGCGGGGATAATCCGTACTAGTAAATTGATGCCTCGGATGTCGAGAGTATCCGAGGGCTGAAATATATAGATCGATGAGCTGCATGTTGATGTCGATAACTATCCGAACCTTCGGATGTTGGGAAGATGTTTATCAAGATCTTGTTTCTCCGAGGCTTGCAAAACAAGTCCCCCGGCGCTACCCCGGGGGGTGGTAGCTCCGGTGTAATGATGAGATTTTGTGCCTTGGAATATAAAAACTCCGTATTCAAGAATTAGAGAACTTAACTGAATTGGCTGATTGTGGTTTCCTTTTATAGGCGTCCTAGAATGCCTTTCTCCGCTCCTTTTTCCTGGCTGACTCATCACCCTTTTCCTCCTCCCCAAGTATGTCTCACGTGAGGCTGTACCTCCCATATCTTGCTTAAGATCCTCTCCCGTGCCCATGCACTTTCTTGGCAATTTCCTCGAATAGCTGAATCACCGCCCTGCCTGATAAGGGGTGACGCGTTCGGTATCATCACAAACCCCCCAAGTCGAGTGTTAACTCTGGAAGAGTAACACTTGACTTGACATTATCCGATCCTTTCTCCTTTTATCCGAGCTTTCTTGGCCGACCTTAATGGGCCTTGTCGCTTCGTTATCCTGGGGCGACATATTTTAATAGGTGGGCCCCGACTGGCGCGCTTTTTGCCTGACGGCTGTACATTGTCCGATTTTTCCCCTTCTTTTGAACCTTTTCCCTTTCTGGACCTTTTCCCTTTCCATCCATTGACATATCTTGCGAGAGCCAGCTCCCATGAAAATAACCGATGGTCGCCAAAAATCAAACAAGGTGCGTTTTTCATAAAGATAGAGGTCACTAGATTGACGACTGCTACCAAAAGCCAAGATCGAGAGATGCATCAACGAATGCACCATCCGAGATTGATTGCTTAACAATAAACCTGTTGCAGAAACACCTAAGAAAGCCTGGAAACCTAATTAAGTCCGTAACAATAACAGGGGAAATCAGGATGGAAAGAGTGGTAACCAGAAGCGCAATGCAAACGGAGAAAACCCACTGCCAAGACCTCCTCGAGTCATTAATGTCATCAACGGGATAGTAGGGGAAGTCTCTAACTCTGCCATCCGAGCAAGGTCTCAGTATATCCCCAGGGGGTACAACACAACAAAAGGCTCAAGCCTGATGAGACTATCACCTTCTCGGATGCGGATCCTGTGCCCAACCAAACTCCTCATGCTGGCCCCTTGGTCATAGCAGCAGTTGTGGGTAACACACTAATCAAACGAGTGTTCATAGACGATGGCAGCGGTGCAGAGGTAATGTTTGTGTATTGCTTTGATAAACTAGATATTGGAAGAAATAACTTGTAGAACTCTACTTCCCCGCTATTGGGATCCACAGGAAAGACAATCATACCACTTGGGTAGATCACTCTCCCAGTGTTAGTAGCTGAAGGCGACAGATGAGTTACCATTTCTTGCACCTTTGAGTAGGGATGTAAACGAGCCGAGCCGAGCCGAGCTTTGGCCTTATCGAGTCGAGCTCGCTAATAAAAAGATCATATTCGAGCTCGAGCTTGGTTGTCTGTGAGCTGCTCAATCTCGGCTCGTTAGCTCGTGGGAGGTCGTCGCCGTACCTCTCAAATATACAATTTAGATACACTTACTACCTCTACACACAATTAAGTATATAATGGCAAGTAAGGTTCGTTTCCACAGAGAATAAGTTATTTCTATGTATATCTTGTAGCATGCATATACATATACATATATAAAAGCAATGTAAACAAAAGGGGGGTTTTGAGTTGAGTTTTGTTTAAAACACTACTATATAAAACAACTAGAACTTTAAAGTTACAACTACTTTACCATATGATTATTCTAACTAAAGATTTAACTAAGAGAATAAGAGACTTGGGTACATGAGATTAGCATCTTCTTGTTATGGATTTTTCCTAAAACTTTATTATGTTACTTTGAGAATGGTGATTATTTGTAATTGGAAATCATCTCTGTTCTAGTTGTGAATCATGAAAGCATCTTCACAACTGATAGGTCCTAGATATACTCTTATTTTGTAGCATTTGAGAGCTGTTTTAGATAGTATTTTGTACTTTTATATTAGACTTTTGGACCAAATCATTCATGATGGTTTGAAATTGAAGACGTGCATTTCGACCTTGAATTGCACTTGCGATAGATTTGGATGAGTTGAAGACCTTCTATGACCGTCCTGAAGGAAGCAGATACATTGAAGAACAGGTCGTAGAAGTGGCGTGAAGGCACACTCTCGCAAACCGCAAAACCTAGGTCGCGAACCGCGAGGGTGTGTGTTGCTGTTTTGGAGATGCCGAGTTTCGCGCGGTCCGCGAAACTCCGGTCGCGTGCCGCGAGTACCAAACGCGCGCGGTCCGCGAAACTCCGATCGCGAACCGTGAGGACCAGCACGAGGACCAGACGCGCGGTCCGCGAAACCTCGGTCGCGGACCGCGGAAGCCAGAGACGCGCGGTCCGCAAAACCTCGATCGCGGACCGCGGATGCCAGAAACGCGCGGGCCGCGGATCCTCGGCCGCGAGCCGCGAGAACCAGGCTCGCGGTCCGCGAAGGATTTTTCGCGACCCGCGAAGGACCTGCAAGTGGCAGTTTGTTTTAATTTATTTTTTTGTTATTTTTGGAGTATAAAAAGAACTTATCCTCATTGTTATAGGATCGAATTTTTACAGAGCTGAACTCATTTTCCTTCATTTTCCTTTTGAATTTGATCTTTGAATTCATCATGATTTGTTGTATTCATTATGGTTTTGATAATATAACTATGGTAGTAGGCTAAAACCCTTCTTGGATATATGTGATTGGACTTCTTGTTATGGATTGAGAACATGATTTATGAAGCTTAGGAATGGTGATTTGCTATTGAATGATCATAATTTATATGTGTATTTGATGCTTGAAATGATTAGGAATGATTTCCTAGTGATAGATATGTGTTGGATATGTGTTAGATATTGCTTTTCCATGGTTAGAATGTTATCATTCTTTCTATGTAGGAGTAGTAAATTAGGAATCGAATGCATGTTGTTATCAATTGTATTTGTTCTTAAGATCATTCATTAGCATTGTATCTATGTCAAGTTTGTTATCAAATTGCATGGGTAGGGTTGAGAAACATCTAATTTGAAGTAATATTGATTCAATTGAACTAGATGTTATCATCTAGTAAAGTTGTTAATTGAAGTTGTGAAGATGCTTTCATTTTTCATAGCTATGGTTAAAGACAGTTTCTCACTAATGTTCACCATTCTCAAGGCATCATGATAAAGTTTGAGGAAAATCTCATAATAAGAAGTCACCAATCTCATATGTCCAAGTTTCTTATTCTCTTAATTAAATCTCTAGTTAGAGTAATCTTATGGTAAAGTAGTTGTAACTTTAAAGTTCTATTAGTTTTACTTAGTAGTGTCTTAAACAAAACTCAACTCAAACCCCCCCCCCCCCCCCCCCCTTGTTTACATTGCTTTTATATATGTATATGTATATGCATGCTACAAGATATACATAGAAATAACCTTTTCTCTGTGGAACGAACCTTACTTGCCATTATATGCTTAATTGTGTATATCGGTAGTAAGTTGATATAAATTGTATATTTGAGAGGTACGGCGACGACCTCCCAAATTTTGGCGCCGCTGCCGGGGAAATAGACGTATTTCTATGTGTTTATTGTAGTTGTACTAACACCCTATCCTTCTTTTTCATCTTATTTTTGGTTTGGAACCCTATTGCTCTAGCTCTTGGTGCATGGTTCATACAAGAACCTCGAACCAAGACCCTTTGCAATACGATTCCGAATTAGTTAGGAGTTTTCGTCAACTCAAGCGACAAGTGTAAGAGACACTAGCCGCCAATCCATTTTCCCTTGATAGTGAAGTACCACCTTCAACCATGGCGGAGGAGGACCAAGAAGAGGGGATCGGGCAAAACCACCCCCAAAACCAATTCTACAACCCTTTCCAAAACCCTAACACTTGTCCTACCAACATTTTTATGAGAGAGTACATGTCCCCCAACTATGAGCAACAACAATCAAGCATTGTTTACCCGGACTCTCAATATGAAATCAAGACGGGAGTGATAAATTTGCTTCCAACTTTCCATGGTAGAGAAGTGGATGATCCCAATGACTTCCTTGAGGCTTTTTACCGAGTTTGTAGTAGTTTGAAACCTTCCGAGATGAGTGTGAATGAGTTTAAGTTTAAAACATTCACCTTTACCTTGAAAGACAAGGCCGCCAAACGGTTAAGCCGTTTGCCTTCATCATCAATCACTACATGGCCACAATTGAAGAAAAAGTTCCTTGACAAGTACTTTCCTCCCTCCAAATCCTCGGTCTTGATACAAGCCATTAGCAACATCACTCAAAACGATGATGAGACGTTGTATGAGTATTGGGAAAGATTCCAAACTCTCCTCTCAAGTTTCCCGTACCATAGCTTCACCGAACCTCAATTGGTTTGTTTCTATTACAATGGTTTGAATGATAGAGAAATCGAGTTGATAAATCGGTCTTGTTACGGCTCCATTGCTAACCTTGGCTCTTCCAACGCCATGATGCTATTTGAGCAATTAGCCGAGGGATGCAAACCAAAGAGGGACCGGAGACTACGAGTGGGTAACTCCGGTGGGAACAATGATGGTTCTCGTCAAGATATCAAGGAGCTCACGGCATTGATGAAAGGTTTCATGATGGGAAATAACTCCGAAAGGAACTCGGGAAATCAAACAAGGCAACAAGTTATGACGTGTGGGATTTGTGCTTCGAACCATCTCACCGAATCTTGTCCTCAAGCAAACGAGGATTATAACGAAGAAGTCAATGCCATGGGGGTCTATGGTGGAAACCAAGGTTTTAGGGGCTACCAAGGAGGACGAGGCTACCAAAGTGGTAGGGGTTTTCAAGGTGGACAAGGCCAAGGTGGTGATAGGGGTAACCAAAGGAAGTATGATCCTTTTGCTCAACATTACAACCCCGGAACTAGAGATCACCCCAACTTTCGGTGGAGAGATGAACCGACGGGGCAACAAGGCCAACAAGGTGGCTACCAATGGGGTTACCAAGGTCAAAGTGGTCAATCTTTTGATAGGTCGAGGGGGCAAAATGACCAAGGCTACCAAGGAGACCAAAGCAACCAAAATCAAGGGTACCAAGGTTACCAAAACCAAGGGTACCAAGATTTTGGCTACCAAGGGTACCAAGATCATCAAAACCCTCAATATCACCCTCAACCCCAACAATACCAAAGAAACCAAGGACAAGGCCGTTTCAATAATCATGCTCCTCAAAATGCTTACCCGAGGTTGGAAGATAAATCTCGTGATCAAGGTGAAAGCTCGGGCCAATTCCCACAAGACGCTCGATTCAAAAGCATTGAGGTGCAAATGAGTCAAATGGCCACTATTTTGGGGAAATTGGAAGCACAAAACTCCGGGAAACTACCCGCACAACCGGAGTTAAATCCAAGGCCTCATGCGAGTGCCATGACCTTGAGGAGTGGTAAACAAGCGGTTGAACCCGAAGTGGTTGTGAAAAAGGCACCCAAGAGAGGCCTTGTGAAGAAGAGCTTGACCAATGACGAAGTTGAGGTGACCTTGGCCGATGAAGAAGTGATTCTTGAGGGGCTAACCAAAGAAAAAGGTGATGCCAAAGTTGAGAAGGAGAAGGAACTAATTGATGAGGAACATGTGGACTCAACCGCTCATGTTGAACCAATGTCACCTCCATTCTCACCTCTCCACAAGAAAACTAGGGTAGACACTCCCTTCGAAGTGGAAGCACCATTTCCCGAGGCTTTGAAGAATACTCGCAAAAAGGAGATGGACAAGGAAGCTTTTGAAGTTCTTCGAAAGTGTGAGGTAAACATTCCTTTGCTCGATGCTATTGATCAAGTTCCTAGATATTCTAAGTTTTTGAAAGAATTATGTGTGAACCATCGTCAACAAAGGTCTAAGCATGTTAAAAATGAAAGAGTCAATGAACATGTGTCGGCTTTGTTTCAAGACAAAATGCCTACTAAGTGTGGTGATCCCGGCATGTTTACAATTCCTTGCATTTTAGGGAACACTTATTTTCCTAGAGCCATGCTAGATTTAGGTGCATCCATAAATGTCATCCCATGTACATTGTATAAATCATTAAATCTTGGCACTTTGCATAAAACTGGTGTAGTGATCCAACTTGCCGACCGCTCTAATGCATACCCTAAGGGTATTGTTGAAGATGTCTTGGTGAAAGTCGACAAGTTGGGTTCCCGGCCGATTTTTACGTTCTTGACATGGAACATGATAAATTTGCTACCCCTGTCTTGTTAGGGCGTCCCTTTTTGAAAACGTCAAGAACTATTATCGATGTGCATAGTGGTAGGCTTACCATGGAACTTGATGAGGATAAAATAGAATTCAACATTTATGGTGCAATGAAATACGATGATGATGAAACTTCTTGCAATGCTATTGATGTGATTGAATCTTTTGTGCAAAAAGTTTATGAAAATGATGGTGATGATCCTTTGTTAAATGCTTTAGTCAATAGTTTACACACAAGTAATGTTCATACATATGCTTTGAGTGCTAACTTGAAGGAAAGCAATTTTGAGCTAGATACTTTCGAGGAACTTTCTCTTGATGCACCACTTTTAGACCTCGAGGTATTGAAAGGCTCGGGCAACCGACCATCTCTCAATAAACCTCCGGTGGTGGAATTGAAACCACTACCCGAGAATCTAAAATATGCATTCCTTGGTGATGGTGAAAAATTACCGGTGATCATCTAAAACAAACTCACTAAGGAACAAGAGGAAAGGTTGATGAAAGTGCTACAAGATCATAAGGAGGCCATTGGATGGACTATTGCCGACATCAAAGGTATGAGTCCAAGTACTTGCATGCACCGTATTCTATTGGAGAATGATGCTAAACCCATCCGACAACCTCAAAGGCGATTGAACCCTCCTATGATGGAGGTAGTAAAAGCCGAGGTGCTTAAATTGTTGGATGCGGGAATGATCTATCCAATCTCCGATAGTAAATGGGTAAGCCCAACGCAAGTGGTACCAAAGAAAACCGGAGTGACCGTAGTGGAGAATAGCCATGGTGAGTTGATCCCCACTCGTATTCAAAATGGATGGCGTGTTTGCATTGATTACCGAAGGCTAAATGCGGTAACGAGGAAAGACCATTTTCCTTTACCATTTATTGATCAAATGCTTAACCGACTCGCAGGCCACTCTTTCTATTGTTTTCTTGATGGCTATTCAGGATACTTTCAAGTTGTCATTGCACCAGAGGATCAAGAGAAGACACTTTCACATGTCCCTTTGGCACATTTGCATATCGACGCATGCCTTTTGGCCTTTGCAATGCACCGGCCACATTCCAAAGGTGTATGGTTAGCATTTTTTCAGAATATCTTGAAAAGTTTGTAGAGGTTTTTATGGATGACTTTACTGTTCATGGAAACTCTTTTGACAATTGCTTAATCCATTTTTCATTAGTCCTAAAAACTTGCATTGATAAGAACCTTGTGCTTAATTCTGAAAAATGTCATTTTATGGTTGAAAAGGGCATTGTGTTAGGTCATGAAGTGTCATCTAAGGGTATTGAAGTAGACAAAGCAAAAATTGATACCATCCAATCTCTTCCTTACCCTACTTGTGTGCGTGATGTGAGATCATTTCTTGGCCACGCGGGTTTCTACCGCCGTTTCATAAAAGATTTTTTTAAAATTTCTTCCCCTTTATGTAGATTGTTACAAAAGGATGTGGAATTTGTGGTAGATGAAGGTTGTAAGAGGGCATTTGATTGTTTGAAGTCTATGCTAGTGTCAGCCCCTATCATACAACCTCCAAATTGGTCCCTTCCATTTGAGATCATGTGTGATGCAAGTGACTATGCCGTTGGTGCGGTGTTAGGTCAAAGGGTGGGAAAAGTTCCCCATGCCATTTACTATGCATCCATGACTCTCAATGATGCTCAAAGGAACTATACCACTACCGAGAAAGAATTGCTAGCGGTAGTCTTTTCATTAGAAAAATTTAGGCCATATTTGCTTGGTACAAAGATTATTGTTTTCACTGACCATGCATCTCTTCGTTACTTGATGACAAAGAAAGAAGCAAAGCCTAGGTTGCTCCGATGGATCTTACTTTTGAGTGAGTTCGACTTGGAGGTCAAAGACAAGAAAGGAGCTGAGAATCTAGTGGCCGACCATTTGAGTCGTTTGGTGCCCAATGAGGAGTTTGGGACCAAAGCATTGAAGGACCATCTTCACGAAGAGTTTCCCGACGAGCAATTGTTTGCTCTTAGTGTTTCTCTTCCATGGTATGCCAACATTGTGAATTTCCTTGTCACAAGTAAGTGCCCTTCTCATTTCACAAAAGCACAAAAGGATAAGCTAAAGCATGATGCTAGGTTTTATGTGTGGGATGATCCCTATGTGTGGAAACATTGTTCCGACCAAGTGATTAGGAGATGCATTCCCAATAATGAAACCAACTCAATCCTTGCTTTTTGCCATTCATATGCATGTGGAGGTCATTTTGGTGCTAGGCGAACTGCTAGGAAAGTGCTAGACTGTGGTTTTTATTGGCCTAGTTTGAATAAGGATGCATACACCTTTTGCAAATCTTGTGATAAATGCCAAAGAGTGGGAAATATCTCTTCTAGGAATGAAATGCCCCAACATTGCCCTTTATATTGTGAACTCTTTGATGTATGGGGAATCAATTTTATGGGACCGTTCCCTACTTTCTTTGGTTTCAAATATATCTTGCTTGCGGTTGACTATGTTTCTAAGTGGGTTGAAGCAATCCCCACTCGTACTGATGATTCCAAAGTGGTTGCAGAGTTTATCAAATCTCACATCTTCTCTAGGTTCGGGGTACCCCGAGCTCTAATCAGTGATCGAGGCACTCACTTTTGCAATAGAACCATTGCTGCATTGTTAAAGAAATATGGGGTAAATCACAAAACTTCTACCGCCTATCACCCACAAACAAATGGACAAGCCGAAGTTTCCAATAGGGAAATCAAGTCCATCCTTGAGAAAACGGTTAGGCCGACTCGCAAGGATTGGAGTACTCGGTTGGATGATGGATTGTGGGCATATAGGACGGCTTATAAGACTCCAATTGGTATGTCTCCATACCGGTTAGTCTTTGGAAAGCCGTGTCATTTACCGGTGGAGTTAGCACACAAAGCTTATTGGGCGATCACAAGGTTCAATTTGAACTTGGACGAAGCCGGGAATGAAAGGAAGCTTCAATTGCAAGAGCTTGAGGAAATCCGGAATGAGTCCTATGAGAACGCTGCCATTTACAAGGAGAAAACGAAGGCATGGCATGACAAGATGATAATTAGGAAAACCTTTGAGGTAGGTCAAAAGGTTCTCCTATTTCAATCACGCCTTCGTTTGTTTCCAGGTAAACTGCGTTCTCGGTGGATTGGACCATTTGTAGTTGTGAGAGTTTTCCCTCATGGTGCGGTGGAGATCCAAAGCGACGAGGATGCCAAAGTCATCAAGGTCAACGGCCAAAGGATGAAACCATATTACGAGGGTTTCAAATCGGAGATCCTAGAGGACATGTCTCTAGGCAACCCGACCTACGATTGATATTTACCATGGAGGTACATCGTGCCGACGATGTTAAATAAACGAGTTTTGATCTTTAAAAGCATTTCGTCAAACGATTTCAACATTTGGAACATTACTCTATTTCTATATATATTGTTTATGTACATTTTATTAAACTTATAATTCAGATATGATGCAAGTTTTTTGATTTATGTTTTTTGTAGAAAAAGATGAGTCATGGTGCAAACAAAAAGGCTAGGGAGCCATTTCTTCGCAGCCCGCGAATTTATCGCGCGGACCGCGACCGGAGACTTCACGAGCCGCGAACGGAGCACGCGAGCCGCGACCGTGTCTCGCGGCCCGCGAATGGAGTCTCGCGACCCGCGAGAAAGGCTTGATTTCTAGGAAACCCCGGCAACAGAAACGTCGAGTTTCGCGGTCCGCGACTTGATCGCGCGGACCGCGACACAGTGCTCGCGGACCGCGATTTCACTGCGCGTTTCGCTAAGGTTTAGCGCGCGGTCCGCGAAGGAGACCGCGTGACCCGCGAAAATCCAGGGATTTTTCAGAAATCCCTGGAACAAAATTACTACTTTTCGCGGCCCGCAATTTGATCGCGCGGGCCGCGACACTGTGCTCGCGGACCGCGGTTTGATCGCGGGGACCGCGAAATTTGGCGTGCGCGGACCGCGAATGCATCGCGCGGCCCGCGAGAAGTTCGCGCGCGAGTAGTACGAAGGCAAGTCGCGCGCCGCGACGGTTTTGCGCGCGCGGTCCGCGATTTCATCGCGCGGACCGCGACGGAACTGCGCGCGACCCGCGAACGGAGACGCGCGACCCGCGAAAATCCAGGGATTTTTCGGCAATCCCTGGAACAAATTGGCGTAGTTTCGCTGCCCGCGGAATGGCGCTCGCGGCCCGCGAGGGAGCGCGCGACCCGCGAAGGTTTTGTCGCGATCCGCGAAAAACGGGCCCTTCTTTTACCCATTTTCTTCTATCTTTTTTCTTCTTCTTCTTCCCAATCCTCTCCCACCCGAAATAGTTCCCACCACCGGCCACCTTCTCCATTCCATCATTCCGGCGGGTTTTACACCAATCCCTTCCACCCAAATTAATCTCCAACTCGTTCCAACAAAACCCACCAAAAATCCAAATCAAAAACACCATATTTCACCTTCATTGACAACAATTCCGCCGGCAACTCTCCACTCCGATTCGCCGGCCTCCGGCGACTTTTTCCCCAATCCTACCACACACAAACCTTCCCTCCACCACCCTTAACATTTTCCCCATCTCAATTTCCAAATGCCAAAACGAACTTAAATATCCCCAAATCTCAAGAACCCTAATTTTTGGGCATTTTTTATTTGGTGATATTTTGGTTCAATTGATGATCTCCTCAAGCTACATTACTTCCAAAGGCTTCAATCGATGGTACCCTACTGAATTTATTTAAATTTTGGGTGATTTAGGGCTTGCCGCCAATAGGTTTTATTGCAATTTCAGAGGCTTGCCGCCTTTAGATATATACTGAGCTTTTTGAGTAGGGGCTTGCCGCCTTATAGCTAGTTTAGTTGTGCTGGACTGTTGCTGAGTAGATTTTGATAATGGCACCGAGGAAAAGGTCTCGCCGAGGGGAAGCCTCTAGTTCACATGAGCCCGTGATCCCCGAATCACCCCCTCGCCAACCTAGCCCTCCCCCTGCAGAAAACCTGCCTCCTATTGACCTTATGGGACTGCAAGGTTTGAATGGAGATGCCCAACAACGGTGGAGAAAGTTGATTGGTAATGGGAGACGAACCATCATGGAGACGAAGTTCCTATCCTTTGAGCTCCTCTAGGAGCTAGGTTTGCAGCAGCCTGTGCTATTTTTATTGGATCGCGTTGGCATGAGAGGATTCATTGATAGGTCAGCACCGACCTACATTCGATATACACTTGAATTCCTATCCACTCTAGCCAAGCACTATGACGAGGAGCATGACATGCAGTACATCACCTTCAGGTTGAATGATGTAGACCGTCGGGTGTCCTATGATGAAATCCAAGATGCTTTTGGATTAGAATATGCGGAGGGCTATAAGAATCCAAAAGACTGTACCCCGACCGGATTTGATCTAGCTTTCTTTTGGAATTGCTTGTCTGGATCACCAAACATCACAGGCGCTACGAAGAACAACCACATCATACATCCAGCTCTTCGTATGGTGCACAAGCTCCTAGTGATGACGATTTTTTGCCAAGGGGAGTTGACACATATCAACAGGAAGCAGGTCCAATGCCTTTGGACCATGTTTTGGGGGCCAGAGCTCCCGTGTTGGGTAGACCTCTTTATGCAGAAATGTCTGGAGACCTCCCAGAAGAGCTCAGGGAAGATACCGCAGGGAGGTATGATTTCTCTTCTGGCAGCTTATCTAAACATCCACCTACCTCCAGACATTCAGGCAATAGGCAAGACAGCCGACAGAGCTCACCAGTTCTACTCCATCGCTTCTTTGGAGTCCACTAATGTCTTGGCCATGCACAGATTTCCTCCTCCTAGATTCATCTGGCTAGTAGCCAAGAATCAGCACATGTACCTGCCGAATCCGGAGGCAGTTCAGCTGACTGGGCGCACCCGCATGGAGGAGCTCACCTTGCCCACCCAGATCACAGTCCCTGCACCTACCATTGCCCTTGCCAGGCTAGAGGCACCTCCGGAGCATGGAGAACAGTACGCTCCTCCTCATCATGAGGCTCAGTATGTCATTCAGCAGCAGTTTCAGACATTTACTGAGAGGTACGAGGATGATATGGCAGTGATGTTCGCCATGATGGCATCCATGCACCCACAGGGACCAGCAGTATTTGACTATGAGGGCCATCGTAGATCGTGAGCTCAGCGCTGTCGCGACGGTTCCGGCCCCTTACAGTGAGTATGTCCTAAACCCTTGCATTTCGCCATGATGTTCATTGATATATACAAACATTGAGGGCAATGTTTGGGCTAAGTGTGGGGGAGGAATGTAGGACTGTAATTCTGTTTTTGCTGCTGCTTTTGTTGCTGTTTTTACTACTGTATTTCCTTTAATATATATATATATATATATATATATATATATATATATATGCCCGGATGGTTCCAAAAATACTAGAGAATCAGGCAAAAGATGAGAGGCAAAAAAAAAACATTTTCTTTTCTCTTGTATATATATGAAAAACTCTCAAATGTTATGTGCTTAATTATTCAGAGTATACACTTGGATCTTAATCGTTCTTTCTCGAGGACGAGAAAGGTTCAAGTGTGGGGGATTTTGATAGGTCCTAGATATACTCTTATTTTGTAGCATTTGAGAGCTGTTTTAGATCGTATTTTGTACTTTTATATTAGACTTTTGGACCGAATCATTCATGATGGTTTGAAATTGAAGACGTGCATTTCGACCTTGAATTGCACTTGCGATAGATTTGGATGAGTTGAAGACCTTCTATGACCGTCCTGAAGGAAGCAGATACATTGAAGAACCGGTCGTAGAAGTGGCGTGAAGGCACACTCTCGCGAACCGCAAAACCTAGGTCGCGAACCGCGAGGGTGTGTGTTGCTGTTTTGGAGATGCCGAGTTTCGCGCGGTCCGCGAAACTCCGGTCGCGTGCCGCGAGTACCAGACGCGCGCGGTCCGCGAAACTCCGATCGCGAACCGCGAGGACCAGCACGAGGACCAGACGCGAGGTCCGCGAAACCTCGGTCGCGGACCGCGGAAGCCAGAGACGTGCGGTCCGCAAAACCTCGGTCGCGGACCGCGGATGCCAGAAACGCGCGGGCCGAGGATCCTCGGCTGCGAGCCGCGAGAACCAGGCTCGCGGTCCGCGAAGGATTTTTCGCGACCCGCGAAGGACCTGCAAGTGGCAGTTTGTTTTAATTTATTTTTTTGTTATTTTTGGAGTATAAAAAGAACTTATCCTCATTGTTAAAGGATCGAATTTTTACAGAGCTGAACTCATTTTCCTTTTGAATTTGATCTTTGAATTCATCATGGTTTGTTGTATTGATTATGGTTTTGATAATATAACTATGGTAGTAGGCTAAAACCCTTCTTGGATATATGTGATTGGACTTCTTGTTATGGATTGAGAACATGATTTATGAAGCTTAGGAATGGTGATTTGCTATTGAATGATCATAATTTATATGTGTATTTGATGCTTGAAATGATTAGGAATGATTTCCTAGTGATAGATATGTGTTGGATATGTGTTAGATATTGCTTTTCCATGGTTAGAATGTTATCATTCTTTCTATGTAGGAGTAGTAAATTAGGAATCGAATGCATGTTGTTATCAATTGTATTTTTTCTTAAGATCATTCATTAGCATTGTATCTATGTCAAGTTTGTTATCAAATTGCATGGGTAGGGTTGAGAAACATCTAATTTGAAGTAATATTGATTCAATTGAACTAGATGTTATCATCTAGTAAAGTTGTTAATTGAAGTTGTGAAGATGCTTTCATTTTTCATAGCTATGGTTAAAGATAGTTTCTCACTAATGTTCACCATTCTCAAGACATCATGATAAAGTTTGAGGAAAATCTCATAATAAGAAGTCACCAATCTCATATGTCCAAGTTTCTTATTCTCTTAGTTAAATCTCTAGTTAGAGTAATTTTATGGTAAAGTAGTTGTAACTTTAAAGTTCTATTAGTTTTACTTAGTAGTGTCTTAAACAAAACTCAACTCAAACCCCCCCCCCCCCCCCCCTTGTTTACATTGCTTTTATATATGTATATGTATATGCATGCTACAAGATATACATAGAAATAACCTTTTCTCTGTGGAACGAACCTTACTTGCCATTATATGCTTAATTGTGTATATCGGTAGTAAGTTGATATAAATTGTATATTTGAGAGGTACGGCGACGACCTCCCAACAACTCTTATTGGCAACATATCTATCATATATGGAAAATGGAATATAGTGAATCTCCGAAAGTACTGCAAGTACGGGTAGCCCCTCGAAAATTTTCCTTGTAATTACCTTTTGTTTATGCATGCAATAAGTGCAAAAGCCAGGGAGTAGCTTTCCCTCTCTTCTCTAGGAAAACATAGCTATAAGTCAGTACAGCACAAATTTTGTAGGATGGCACGTTTCTCCTCAAAGCTCCTTTTTATAATACTTATACTCTGAAGCCCTCGTAAGACACTAAATTCTTCTAAAAAGATGTCATTTCGGAAAGATATTGCTCGGGTCCATGAATTAGTTTTTACACCCTATTAAACATTATCGCTATCAAACTCAAAGAGGTTAGTCTCTTATAACTAGCGAAAGTTCAAGCATCCATTTCCTTGCTTTTGCATGTTATTGCAATTTTCAAAGGTTCGAGAATTCATTTTCTTACCACTCACAATTGCTGAAGCTCAAAGATTTGTTTCTTTACTGCTACTGAAATTCAAGAGACACGTTCTCCTACATTTAAGGATTCAATTCCTACGCACGGAAACAGGCCCGGGCCTGACAGAGGTCCATATGTGCCAAGGCACAGGGCCTCAGCTGTCAAGGGGCCTCAAATATTATTACTCCTTTTCATATATATACATGTATGTTTCGGGCCCATGTATATTATTTTTTAAATACCTTCTCAAATAGAATAAAAGGAAAACAAATCTTCCCTTACAGCCCATATGTTACATCGATGGCTGACTTTTTATTTTTTCAAATAAAATTTTGACTTTTCAATTTTTGTAACCATTTCTTTATTACTAGGTTTGGTAGACCGCGCGATGCGCGGTCGGTTAATATCGTTTCATAATTTGTATATCTTCAGAGTACCTTTAATAATGTGTGTATATATATATATATATATATACTCAGCACAAACCTTTGTATACAAGAAAAATTTGGATATTTTACGAGTTACATCCTCTATATAACACTAATAAGCATCTTTGCTTGATTGTGTGAAAATCAAAATGCTAACTAATAATATAGTCACAAAGTAGTTGAAGTTTATACAACATATATTCTAGCATGTGAAAATTGCAAGTTGATGAGTTTCATGCATTCTGGTGTGCATCATGTGCGTCATCTCCGCTTCCAATCATGGCATACAACATCAAGACATACAAAGAAACACAGAATATACCAAACAAAGGTGTTCAAATGGTATCAGTTGAACAAAGTTCCACACATACCCTAAAACCCAAGATACCATGAATAACACTTGGCATAAAGTTCCACACTGCACAAGAACAATAACTTCAATTTCTCGGCACAAATATGCAATGGAAACAAGATTTCAGCCATCTCAACGTAACTCAATAATATGAAAGTCACTCATCCAACATTTCAGTATCATCTGCCAAGATGATCTCCATATCTCAAATATCTTTCTTCAAATCATTTCCAAGCCGGGTGGTAGCACCCGTATGCTGTTGCAATACCTGATAGAGAAAACACAGTTCTTGTTTACTTATTTGTATGATACAAGAAGGGGGTGCAGAAAATGCATTCATGATACTATACCTCCTGCATGTCCGAAAGACTTTGCTCGTGTATTTTTGTTGATCCTGGCAAACATAGAGAACCGCCACTGAGGCCATTCCCTTGTACACGAAAAAAATGCCAACAGATTCTGGACCCTTCGAGATAGCCCCGCTTCAGATCCTTCTAACTGTTTTAGAGTGCAAAAACAAGAAAACATTCCTCCAATTTACAGGATGTACATTTTAGCTTGAACTAACATGACAAAGGAACCCACTTTCAAGGGCACTAAAGCTTCCAAAAAGATTGCCATTGACAACACAACTCTCCAGTAACTAACCAAGTAGTATTTCAATTTTCAGTCAAACCAACAAGGTATTGGTCAGTATATCTACCAGAAACTAAATGAAAACTAATATGATGTAACAGGTTTTAGACATAGTGTCTTGATTTAGGTAATTAAATGATCATAAACCACAAAATTTCAAGACCAGCAGACTTCTTTTCCCATTAAAAATCTCACAATTAGTCTCAGAAATCAAATTAGCTCAAGTAGCACCCATGTTTCTAACACAATCTCAATAAGTAGAAAACACAGCTACAGTAGAAGTTAATTGACATATAAGTAGAAAACACAGCGAATTAACAAAAATAGTAGAAGTTAATTACGATATAAGTTAATTGACAATAAGTAGAAAACACAGATACAGCATGGGGCTAAAATTATCCAACTTCCCATCCTAAAATATGGTTACAAAAAAGGCTTAAAAAGCTGGAAAGTGATAGAAGTTCATAAGTCAAAACAATATAAATCCTTATCTTCTGTATTTCAAGAGAAAAGAAATATGTATCTAGCAGATCATCTTTCTGAAATAATATGAAAAACCCAAAAGTTTTCTGCAAATTTTTTTTTTTTGGTTAGTGGCAGTATGTACCAAACTGTGCATCTAGCTTTCAGGAAAGTTCATGGCTGATGTTTCTTATTAATGAAAAAGGATGTGATCTGAACTCAGAATATTTGATGTTACTTTGTTAGTATTCCTCTAAAGAGATAAAAAATAACAATAGAAACTAATATGTACCAAAGGTGTTAATTGAAAACTGAGGTAAGGACATCACCCCATTAATATACAACGGAAGCGAATTGTACAACTTAACACCAACAGTTTCACATGAATAAAACTGGCGCATATAAAGGAGAAAATACAGAACAATGAGTTGAATAGACGTACACTGTTCTGAGGAAATCAGTTCTTAGTCACCAATATGAATCATTGGTCTGTTTGGTGTCTTGGTCTGAAATCAGAATCTTTTAAGTGCTAATAAAGAATATATGAGCGGGCTTTGCAACTCAAATTGCAAGGCACTTATAGCCATTCTCAATTCTCGAACCACGGTTTCACTTTCTCTTGGCTATAACAGCAAGAACAGAAGGGAAGGAATTTAGTTTGGGACAACGGCATGTGTGCATTCAGTTCAATATATGTAAATCACTTGCATCAGTATCATTTGGAGTTCGAACAGCCAGCTCCGGTTAGCTGAACCGAGACTGAAAAACTTCCAGCCAGATTGTTGGAAGAAGTGGCAGCGGTTGTATTCGCAGTAGGAAGCTCCTTGCAACTCCCAAAATATTTTAGAATATTTTTTCGTCCATCAGCTCGAAAAAAGATTCATTCACAGTTTTTGGCAGGCAGTTATAGTAGGGCATCCACAGAGGGTTTCACCATTCATCTTATCAATGGCATCGAAAACGCTTCCACCATCACTCTGCTGCATATTCCACTGTTAGAATGCAGCTGAAAAATCATAGAACTGGAAATGAGCAACACAAACAAAGAACAAAGTCCATAAGCAATTGAGTTCACCAGTTAAAGTACCAAATGTAAGAAACAACTTTAGATGTTTCGAAAGCAAGCAAACCTAAGAAGTCAACGTCAAGAACCCATAAATCTTTAGAAGACATTCAAATGTTGCCTGCAAAACAGAAACAACACATCGGCCATCATCACCAATCCAACCTGACAAGTTCAGCCCAATAAATCCAACAAAACCAGTAGGCAGGTACTTTCTGAACACACATTAAAACAACTCATCCGACAAAAAAGGGTCATATGATCATAGGAAACTAACAAGAATGCATCCATTAATCAGCAAATGCTTTTACAAAGTTCTCCGGATATACCAAAATGATGCAGAAAGGTGATCATATAAATTAGCCAGAATTTTACAGTTTCCTACCAATACATTCAAGTTTTCAGAGTACGATAAACACCTAGTTCTACAGTTCAACCAAAGCTGAGTGACTTCCTGGACAGTAATCTTTTAACCGCTTCCTTGAAAGATCCACTATCAACTTCTCGCATTCTCTTGGCTCCTATAAGCCCCTGAGGGGTTATCTTCTCCTTATACAGCTGGCACAAAAAACAAGGATTATTTAATACTGATAGTACATGGACAGTTTAAGAATCAACCAGAATTTATATTCTTACTTCTATGAGATCTTTTCTAAGACCTTGCACCTCCTTAGTTGCAATGTGCTTGTCTTGCTTCTCAGAATCACAAGTGTGCAATTTCTCATGTTTATCCTTCACCTCATTCTGAAGGGCTACCAACTTCTTCTCCATTTCGCTCATATCCATCTTCAGTTTTTCTTTTTCCATCTGCAAAATCTTGTCAAGCTTCATATCACAAGTACAAATAATTTGAAGACTCTAATTCACAGACCAACTACAATAGTACCTCACGATCTTCTGCTTTCTTGTGTTGTTCCAAAAGTTTCTTTTCTAGTTCAATCACATGAGACTGAAGTTGACCATTTTCCTTCTGCGAAATTCCATTCATATCACAGCGATCATAATGAGTAATATAGTGAGTAGTGAGTAATTATAATATAATAGATATTTGGTTTTGAGCTGTTAACCAATGGCAACAATCTTAGAACAGATACACACTTATTTTACATTGGTAAGCCTAAGAGATACAAAAGGAAGTGATTATGAATAGCATTGGAAATAAGGCAACATCATGATGAATTTTACATCCAGGAGCAATGTAAGCCAAAATGGAGCCAAATATTTTTTTTTTTTTTAATTTAAAACCAGCGTCGCTGGAGGGATTTATATTAGGCTCCCTGAACCCTATAAATTTTCCAAGGTCTTACAATTTGTCCAAGAAAAACCCCAACAAAAATGATGTGGGATGAAAAAAACTTGAGGTTCAAGAAAAAACCCCACTAATTGGGATGAAAAAACTTGGGAAAGACCCTGTATCTATTTCAGTAAGCAGATTCCATAGCTATCAACTCTAACCCATCCAAGTTAGTAGTTCAGAGCCCCCAAGGTTGAACCACAAGTTTGCCAAGGTGAGGATATTCATTCAAGTTACAGTTGAATGTGATCTGTAACTTGAATGCTACAGAATCTGTCTCACTTTTAGCCAGATAATTCTCCTGAGGTGCTGTTCTGGGTGTGATATGATCCTTGCCAGTCCAATTGTTTAAAACCCATTCATAGCTCCAGATTCTTTGCAGCCTCTGTCCAGTTTGAATGAATTGTGAGAGAGAGATTTGAAGTTGTTTGATAAGTTGTCCTACCACAAGGCCTACAAGGCCTACGGCCTTGTGGTAATCCTGAAAGGAAATAAGAGTAAGGTAGTGATATGTTCTAGGTGAGAATGTAGCTGAAATAATAGAACTTTGAAAATGATACACCTGATCCTTCCAATGCTTTTTTATAGACTGAGCTAGCCTTGTTTTCTCCTTTGCATTGTTTCCTGAAAATATTAAAACAAAACAAAAGAGCAGCAGTATCTTTGTGTTCTAGGGTAAATCTTTAACCATTCTAACATAAGGAAACTCTTGGCTATCTAAAACAATTAGACCTCTTATGTTGACTGGTAGATTTTGGTGATTGAAAATTTTAGTTACTCTACTTTCACTAGCCATCTTAGCAAGAGAGTCAGCCACAGAGTTTGCTTCCCTATAAGTATGTGAAAAAGTAACTGAGAGCTCACCTGCTAACATCCATATATTTCTCATCAGATTGGTGTACTTCCAAGGGATTTTGAATTCCCTTCTCACCATCTTTAGTAAAATCATTGAGTCAACCTCGCATTCTAAGTCATCCACTTCAGATGTGTAAGCTGTTTCCAATCCGATCGATAGAGCAGTGATCTCAGCTTCCAGACTGTCCATCTGGCCCAGAAAGTTTGACTTTGCAACTAACACTCTCCCTTCTTGATTTCTTAGCACAATTCCTGCACCAGCTGAACCTGTTTTCAGTGATGATCCATCTGTGTTCAATTTTGCCTGTCGATGGGGTAGTGTCCATCTCACACTGATGACTTGCCTGGTTCTATTACCTGCAGCTAATGGGGCCAGAGACAAAAGACTTGGAGAGATATTAGGTTTATCAGATACTTTCCATGACTTTCCTTTAACTTTCAAAATAGTTTTCACAGTGCTATATACATGTGAAGCAAGTATAATCCAGTTTGGGGACTTATTCTCATACATCCATGCATTCCTAGCACACCAGATTTGCCATACAGCAATACAGGGGAGTATTCGAATTATGAGTTCCTGTGTTTTGATCTTTATCTCTACATTCCAGTAATAGAAGAATCTGTCCCATAGTGTGTTAAAGGTAATGTTTTGGATATCAAACCACTGATGTAGTTGATTCCAGAATATTTTAACTTCATCACAGTTATTAAAGCAGTGGTGAATATCCTCATTGGCCTTTTTACAAAATGGGCAAATAGATGGTAGGTGAAAGTTAAAGTCTTCTAGTACATCTGGAAAGGGGATAAGTCTATTAAGTAACCTCCAACTGAAAATGGTGTATTTCAGAGGAATATATTTTGACCATAAGGATTTAAATGATGGAATTATTTCCCTTGTTGGCCTCAGCAGAGAGTATGCTGATGACAGTGTGAAGAAACCATTTCTTTCCGATTTCCAGATTAATCTATCAGGGTAATCTTCAAAGATTGAAATGTTTCTGGATATCAGGTTTATGTGTTCCATGTCTAGACCATTTTGTAGTTGTTGCACATAAGTTTCCTGGTTATAGACAAATTCTGATATGGTTAAATCTGGGAAGGGTAGATCATTTTCTTCCCAGACATCTATTAGGGGATACTCTTTTACCCAGTTTGAATTCCAAAAGGACACTGTACCCTCACCCACTAGTATTTGTGTATTTTCAGAGGCTATTTGGTTTACATCCTTTATTCTTTTCCATGTTCTGGAATTTTTAAGGTAGTTGGGTAATCCCCACATAAAGTTTGACCAAAGGTTGTTTCCTTTTTGCATTTTCCACCATAATTTTAATGAGAAACTTTCAATAAGTATATGCAGATCCTTGGTGTTTAGACCATTTTCCAGCTCTGGTAAGCTTAGGTTTATATCATGCTTTCTCTTAATGTTTCTCACTTTATTTTGAGCATTAGCATTCCTAAGACCTCTAACATTCCATACACAGATTTTAAATGAGACCATTAGTACTTAGCTTCTGTGAATCTATTTGGGCCTTTGAGTTATCACTTTTTGTTGAATTCATATAGCTCTTTTTTGTGTTCCTATTTCTAGGTTCCATTAAAGAGAATATAAGATCTTCATCTGAAACATCATCCATTTGTAAGCTTCTAAAACTGTTTGGAGTTATAAAAGAAGGTTCGAGAAAAATATCTCCCTCATTATCTTTGGTTCCTGTTCCCTTTGACCAAACAATTTTTGGATGAGGATCTAAGTTATCAATTAGCATTCTATCCTCATTTGACAACTTAACAGGTGTTTTTGGATTGGAGGACTTACCTGATTCACCCTGAATCTTACCTGAATCCTCCTGAATCATTCCCGAGTCTCTAAAATCTTGTTCTGTGCCTTCCTTTCCAATTGTTGAAATTAAGTTGATGTTTCTGTCTCCAGTGTCTACATTTTGTGTATTTCCTGGCATCTCGTTGTATACTGTGGTCTCCATGGGTGTTCCTTGTTGGACCTGTTTATTCTTCCCTGCATTGACTTCATTAAAATCATTAGTAGACTTGGTTACACCAGGAGATACCTCACTGGTGTAAGCCGTAGTAATTTCCTTATCATTATTAGTTTTGGAAGTTTTATATAAAGTGAGTTGGTTATCATTATTAGCTTCAGTGATATCTTCTATGAGAACAAATTCAGTGATACCTTCAACCTGGTTACCTCTTATTTCTGTGCCGTGGGAGGTGGTTATCTGAGTACAATGGTGATGAGGAGTATGCTGCACCATCTGAGTTTTGTTGCTTTCCTGATTTTTATCTTGTTGCACCTGCTGCTTTTCTTTCCATGTCATGTTCTGTTGCACCTGTTGGTATCTATTTTGTTTCCCTGCAAAAAATTGGCCTTTCTTTTCCAAGGGGGCTTTCTTAACAGCAAGATTAATATGCATAGCATCAATTGGTACATTCTCTTTGTCCTGTAATGTTAAGCCAGATGAAGATGGGTTTGGTTCTACAATATTAACTTCTGGGTTTTGGGGTCTCCATGGAACATTTTGTTTAGGCACATACTGATTTCTACAAGATCCCTTGGGATGACCTATCTTAGAACAGTTTGTACAATAATCAGGGAGCCCTTCATATTCCACTTTCTGCCAAAAACCAGTGTTTCTATGACTTATCCAAACTCTATTAACTAGGGGCTTTGTAACATCGATTTCAACACAGACTCTAGCAACATGAGGTCGAGTTCGATTCAGTGTGGCTTTATCAACTTTAACAGGTTGTCCTATAAGGTTACCTATGGAGAGCAGAGCATATTCATCAAAAAATTGATGTTTAAGACCATATAAAGAAATCCATACCGGGACTATTGGAGAGTCTACGTTTGGATCAAAATCGGGACTCCATTTGGTGATCCGAATCGAGTATGCCCCAAAGTTCCAGATTTTATGCAACCAACACCTGTAATAATCATCAGGAAGATCAAAATGGATTAGTACCTGGTGGTTATCTAGCAAGTAGATTTCCAGGTGGCCAAGAAACCCTGCTGTGTGAAAATCGCGTCGAAGTTTCTCCAGTTTCGGTCGAGCTCTGGAAAACTTCCCGACTAGCGTCAGTTTTAGGGGCTCCTCGAGGCGATCACACTCTTCGTCTGAGAAGTGCAGGCCCGGTTCCCCGAGGTGGTCAATCCTCGGCTTTGGATTGAAGGGACCTCTGGGTCGAGTCTGATCAGGACCTGCTACAGCTTTAGCGAATGAGATCGGTGGAGCGGTATTCGCGATCGGAGGAGTCGTGACTAAAGGATTCATGATCGGTGGAGTCGTGGGCGGTTGGGCACCGGAGACGAGCTCCGCCGTCATGGCGTCGCCGTCGAACGGCAAGAAATAGTTGGAGGTTCTGGAAATCGCCGATCCGGTTTATTCGGAGCAGAGAAAAAACTTTTTTAAGGTGAACTTCGGAGCCAAATAAATTAACAAGGAAATCAATGTCCTAGGAATTTCAGTAAGAAGTAAAAGTCATCTCTAAAAGACAGCGTAAATGTAAATACTTGTATAAAATGAAGCATTGATCCTGAAAAACAAGTACAGTACAAGACCATCTAACCTTCCTAATAACTAATAAGTGAGACATCTTCTGCACAGCAGTGGGGGTAATCATGATAGGACTTGACCCTAAACACAAGCTCTGCAAAACATCAAATCATCACCACAGTAATTATCAAAGACATATCGAATAGAGCAAGGGACAAGACACAAATACTCTTTATAGTTATCTAGACTTGTGCTTCATCACAAACTGGGCATACATACAGAAGATCTACTGTGTAAGATAGTAAACATTATTAGCTTCTTAAATTTGCATACAACTAAAACACCATGAAATACCAAAGTTGCAACCAATTTTGGCACCAAAATTGAAGTTTCTCAATGTCAGACTTGTTCATTTCTACGACTAAGTAGACTTCTTATGCACAATACATAAGCATTGCCGAAAACCGCCCTCGGAGGAGAGGTTAAAGTTATATTAAGAAGACAACAGTTGAAAACTGAAAACCTCAATCTAATAAAAATTACATAACTATCGAGATTCCCAATAAAAAGATCTATTTACGCTCTTCTTGTCTTGTGATGCCTAAGAACCAAACAAGGTAGAGAGTCAAATATATGAAAAAGTGCAAAACCATTAAAAGTAGCAGAAGTTTCTTACTAAAGGTAAAATAATTTGCAAAAAATAGATTTGTGAATGAGTACCTTATTGACCCTGATTGGTTTCGCAGCTAATTTAATGATGATAAGAACCTTTATAGCCTGAAAGTCAGTGAGAAAATCAGGATAAGTGGCTCATACTAATTCCTTACAATTACAAAACATTTTATTGTGTAAGAGGCCTAGGAATAATAACACAATTTATCAGCAAAAGAGAATCAACCAGTTACAGTGAATATTGGAAGGACATGCAGCTGGAATGCAAGGGTTTATGAGCATCTTGCTTCAAAAAGAAACAAAAACCTACCGGTGGATTAATTGGTATACAAAAATCAATGTTTGACATCTGCAAACCTAGCCTTGTAGATAAATTAAAAACCATCACAAAGAGATAAACATAGCCTTGTGAAAAGAATACATGAAAAGGGGAACCGGATCATACCTGCAGGTTTCGGAACACGTACAACATCGAACATCCAACACAGCATCTACTCGTTCATGCAATAATTCGACAGAATATATCCTCCTAATCCCAAATCAATCCTGCCAAAATCCCTCAAATGAAAATAAAAACCAAATTAATAAGCAATCGAAGGGAAGTGGAAAACTAAAGAGAATAGTGGGAATACAATCGATGATGCGTACATATTCATTGGATATTCAAGGAAATAATAAGGAATACGATCGACAGCGAGTAGTTCTGGATTCTGGTGAAGGGACGCGTGGAAGCAAGAGATGCTGCATGAAGAAGGAGTGACGAAGGGATGACGCGTGGAAGAGAACAGATAATAAAAAAATAAAAATAAACGACGACCACGGTAGCACTGTAGAAAAAGGGATCGACGCTTTTAAGATGAAGTAGATTAGATTAAGATAGAGAATTTATGTAAAACAAAGTAACGTTAGGAATTTAGGGTTTTGATTTTGGCTATAAAATATTCCTTTTTCAACGACTCATAGTTTCTTTCTACATATTGGGCGACAGTACCACTATTTCAAATTTATCTCCGTCACTTCTTCCGAATTTATCGTTTGTTTGGACTATTTTAAAAGGTTTGAAAATGAATTTTTTCTTTAGAAATCAGTTTATCTTCCCTTGATTACAAAAATTGATGCGTATTCATCTTTGATTATTCATATTTTTATTATTATTATAATTTATAGGAGAAACGGACGAGATTTTCATTTTACTTAATTTATTTGGATGTTTCATTTTAAATAGCTTTTCTCCGTAAGTTGTATGAATGGTAACTTTTAGCTCAATGGTATCGCTATAATAAGTTCATAATATATTAAAAGAGTTTCTGAATAGTTTTGAAAAAATAAATTGTGTAGTTAAGGGCCACATTTTCAAATTTTGCACTAGGTCCCTGAAAAGTCAGGGCCGGCCTTGCACGGAAACAATATCAATGGTTCAAGAATTCGTTTTCTTACCCCTTAAATTGTTAAAGTCTGATGACTTGTTCCCTTGCTTTCCTAATACTGAAGTTCGAGATATCAACTCAGGGCTTTGCAAGTTCAAGGATTTGATTGCTTGTTGTGCTGTTATCATGACATTTTGTTAAGACTTAGCCTTTTTTATTATATGAAAGAAAGAGAAAGATTAAAGAAAGATACGAGTAAAACATATATGGTGGAAGGAGAAATGTAGGTCATTTAACCAAGAAACTTAAAAAGTTATTTGGTAAAATAAAGAGTTATTTAGCCTAATATTAGCGTATCATCTTTTCCGTAGGCGGTTAAGTTGGATTTGTCAATAGGTTTGGATATCAAAATATTTATTTTAATGCGAAAATAAATCTATAGCGTTTGTGAAGAGAGGAGTGGGACCGACAAAATGGGTGGCTAATTTTATTTGAAAAAAGAGGTTGGCTAGGCTGAATATCTCCCGTCTATTTTGTGGGTAAGACCGGGGCCCGCCGCTCTACTTATGTGTCTGTGATGGAACGCACAGCAATTGCAGGGCAAAAAACATGAATAAACAATTATCCTTATCCCGAATGCGGAACCCACCGGGCCCGCCAGTCCCACTGGAAGCTAATCAGCAAGTGAGAGAAAGATCGGAGGCCCTCTTTGCGGGTGACACGTAAGCTCTGCTGTCCTCAATTTCCAGCCACAAGTTTCTCCCTTCCAAACTCTCAACCTCCAACTCCTGCTTCTCGAAATTTCGACGCCTAATTTAATATTTTTCTCCATCTCCTTTTCCCATTTTTCTTCTTCTCGAAAATATGCGAAATTAATAAACAAATTGCAGAAATATCCGACTTGGCACTTGGTGTGCCACAAAAGCCCACCAAGCCTTCTCTCTTTGTTCACATTCCCCAGATCTCTCTCTTCTTCCTCCTCTCTCCTTCTTCTTCTGCTCCGAGAGCCCACTTCGGTACTGTTTTAGCTTCGCTGGATCTTCTTCTTTGACTGCCAGTACAAATGGTTGCTGAAGCTCCTGTGAGTGCTTTCTTCTTTCCTTTCTGGGAATTTGTTGATTTTTATTTATGAGCTTGTTTGATGCTACTTTAGGATTTTGTAGTTATTTGAGTAGTTATGTTTGGATGGGAGGATATGTATTGGATTTTCTTGATATTCTGTTGATGACGGGTTTGAATTTAGTTATTCTGCACAGAATCTTCTTTAACGGTCCAGAAATATGTTCGATGATTACTACTATGTTTTAACTGCTTGTAATAAAGGACTGTGTGCTGAGAGTTGTTGGTATTTAGGAATTTGTCTTAAAGTAAATTAATAACATCCCACGAAATAATGATGTTTCTAATGACATTAATTAGAGTTTATTGTACCAATCTGGGAGCGTATGTGAACTGTGGAGTTAATTAGACTATGTTACGTTCTGGTTTGCCTAGTTTAATTAGGAATAGATAGAAGGCTTTGTAATTTGTTACACCTGGTTTATTAGTTGCCTTAAACCAACGGTTTCCATGGTCCATCAGCTTATATGGATGAGTTCTCTAAAGGGAAATGTTTGAAATGAATAATAATGTTTGTAATGGATCTTGGTTCCTTGAATCTGATTGCAGAGTCGAATTTGCACTGTGTAGGAACTAATTATTTCCATGGCTCTAAGTTATGACAGGTTTTATGTTTGAGTTCTGAAAGTAGAATAGTTTCTTCAAATTCTAGTAGTAGGGGTCTTAATCTCGGATAGAACTAATAAAGGTTGAGAATGGATCTTGGTTCTTTAACTCTTATTGTGGAGTTGAATTTTTCCTGTTTGTTGTTTGTAGGAACAGGGTGAGGGAAATAGCCATGATGCATCTTCAGGCATCGAAGTCCATTTTGAAAGCGCAGCAGCTCAAAATCAGGACTTGACTGGACTGGGAAGTGCTGTTCCACCAAAGGTGATTTCCTCTTTCGTGGCCCTCTTTAATATGCATCACTTATTTTGGGTTCCAAACAGTCTACAGTTTTGCATAACTATATGATTAGTTGCCTTGCCTACATACTCTAGGTGAGGAAGCCCTATACCATTAAGAAGCAGAGAGAAAAATGGACCGAGGAAGAACACCATAGGTTTCTTGAAGCTTTAAAGCTATATGGCCGTGGTTGGCGCCAAATAGAAGGTAGTACATTCATATCAATCTTTGCAGATCTTTTTGAATGTGAAGAAATTTCTCATGAACACTTCCAATCTTTTTTAACTTACATCCATACTCTTCTGGCGAGCAGAGCATGTAGGTACCAAAACTGCCATTCAGATTCGCAGTCATGCTCAGAAGTTCTTTGCTAAGGTTTATAGGCTTCTCTTTCTTGTCCTAGTTACCATGAAGTCTTGCATACTTGATACCTGAAAATACCACCAACTGACTAAACTGACCATTAACTGACGAAGCAGAGGCTGACTAAGATCTCTCAAATGCAGGTTGCGCGGGATCCTAGTGATGGTGAGGGATGCAGTGATCCAATTGATATACCACCTCCTCGTCCCAAGAAGAAACCCGCTCATCCTTACCCCCGCAAAGTAGTGGACTCTCCTAAAACACCCTTTGTTGATCCACAACAACCTGAACAAGCAGCTATTCCTGGATCCGATGAAGAGAGGACTAACATGTCTCCTACTTCAGTTCTGTCTGCACTGGAATCAGATACATGCGGCTCTCCATTTTCTGGGAAGCAGAGATCTCGTGTTTTGCCTGTGTCATTTGCTACTGATGATGTTCACTCTGCTGATGTACGTGTCAATACCACTGATATTGAAAGTGATAATGAAAATGAGAACGAGAACGTAGCATCTAACTCTGCAGTTGACGGACCAAAAAACTGTCTTCACACATCTTTTGCAGCTCCTTCACCTATTACCTGTGACAAATCTGCAATGGTACAATAACTCTCTCTCCCTCATAATCACTATGTGTCTGCCTCTGTTCTCATATTTTAGCTGGATTTTCATTCAGATTGATATCTTATATATGCCTGTGTAGGAACCTGATTTGCTAAATTTTGGTAGAGCATGTCCTGTGGAAGATTCAGAAACTGGAGCATCCTCTATGACTATTAAGCTATTTGGAAAGACTGTTGAGGTTACAGATAACCAAATGATGTCTTCATCTGTTAGTGAAACCTCAGGGAATACACCTTCTGAGTCTCGGAAAGGGGGAATTGACATTAGAAATGACCATCATGCCATGGATATAACAACCAACAATGTAGCCTCACAAGCTACTGTTGCATTGATTCCTGGTGGTATTACTCCCCTAGCATGCTTGGTGCCACAATATCCATTAAGTGAGTTATGTGGCCAAGTGGCTATACCCTTGTGGACTTGGTTTCAAGCTCCAGTCCTACCGACTCCTCCTTTATGCCATCAACTCGTTGCAGATTCTCCATACATGGGTGATATTGAGTTGAAGGACCCTCAAAGGGAAGGTTCTTCATCTGGTTCAAATAATGATGTTGATGTTGATTCCAAGAATTTATCTGGAAGTGGGAAACAAAGGTTAACTAGAGGGTTTGTACCATACAAGAGATGCCTGGCCCAGAGAGATGCAACATCATCCATGGTTGCAGCAGAGGAACGTGAGGGACAAAGATCTCGCGTTTGCTCGTGACACCCCGACCTTTCCTTGTGTAATTTCCATCTTAACAGCTGACCCCACCTTTCCCCGGGGAATGAGCTAACTGAATGTGATGCACAGAGATTTAACATTTTTGGCTTGAGTCGATAGGGAACCTATTGCTCAACTCTTATAATTGAAGGCCTGCAGTCTGCTGATTGGACATAGTATTTGGAAATGCTACCCTAGAAGGTCATGGCTGCTTCCTTGTGCATGCTGAAGTTGATTGAACTTGTGAAGAAAATGCACTCGCTTGGCCTATGTAAAATCTTTGTAACTTTTAGTTGGATATTTCGGTTTTTCCTCTTCTGATTTGTACTATGTAACATAACATCCAGAGAACCATTTCCAAATGTCAAATCAATGAGTTTTCCATTCTTCAGGTACAAATACAAAAACTATTACTCCGAATCTTCTTATTGTAACAAAATAAAAAGGGAACAAACATGAGGAAATACCAAATGCAAGAGATTTTATTTAAATTTCTTCTTCCTTACAAAGAAAGATTCAAGTTGGTGATTCATACTTAAGCCTATAAGCAGCTACATTCAGATATCACCAAACTCACAGGTTTTGTCATGTGGGTATGGAAGACCATACATCTCAAATGATCTGAGATCATATACCCATTGTCCAACAGCTTTTGCAACCGCCGTTCCATTTATTTTAGGGGAATCAGGTTGAAACCACGCTTCTCTATGCCCAGTTTGGCAATGACTGTGACAATTATTAATGAAATAACCAGTACCCCTTGATGTTGAGGTAGCAGCTGTTTTGAAAGCAGTCAAGAACTCCTCATGAAAATGCTGAATATCTTTCATCTGAAGAGCTGAACAATTAGCTAGATTTTTTGTGCAATTAGTCCACGAATCACCTGTAGCATACATATGGGAAAGCTGCCAAGAATCATAGGCAGCATTCACAAAAAATACTGGTGTTTGAATCTGATCTACAACATTTTGAGGGAAGAAGCACAAAGTGGCCTTCATTTTGGAGGTGCATGCTTCCGGTAGAATCTTCACGGACCCATGTAAACTAACAACTTCATCATAGAAATCCTCAAATCTTGTTTGGCCGGATACATCCTTGATGTTTATAAAAAACCCAGCATCGGCAACACATTTTACTTTAATACTCCTTGATGGCAACATTCCTGCAAAGCTGTTGCAATTCAATATCACACCCAAACCTCCAGCAGAACAACCAGCAAGAACAACTCTATCCGCGTCTCTCATTCCCTTAACCAACAAATCATCAACAATTGCTTTAAAAATCCTGGCACCTCGGAAGTGAAGATTGGTGGCAGGATCAACTTCTTCGACGTCACCCGTGAAGGATGCTCCGTCGCAGTACATAACATAGACTCTGTTCCAATTATAGAAATATGGACTAAAGGTCGAGTCGCTGTCAAGGATGCCTTTGAAATCTTGAGTCTTGTTCATGTGAAAAGAGGAACCACTATAATCTCTTGTCCGATTCTTGCAATCGGTTACATTGCTGCACCAGCCGCCTCCTTGTAGAAATACCAGCCAATTACTAGCTCCAACTCCATATCCCTTGTCGAGATGATAAGCCGGTGCAGTTCCATCCAAACAGACGGCTCCTTTTGCCCTAGCCGATTCCAAGATCGTGATGTTAACCGGAGAGGATATCCCATTCACTTTCACCAAAATCAGCAGTAAAAGCACACCACAAATCCACTGGTTCATCATTCTTGCAAGCTGTGCCAATGAAGGAATAGGATTAATACATATACATGAATGTAATTGTTAACAATAAAGATCATCACAGTAAAAATACACCAAAAATCCACTGGTTCATCATTCTTGCAAGCTAGTGCCAAATTGCCAATGAAGGAATAAGATTAATACATGTACATGAATCATGAATTTAGTTGTTAACAATAAAGATCATCACAATAAAACTATCACAAAATACGGGTGAAAAGAAAAGGAGGGCAGATTTACTGGACTTCAAAATTTTCATTTTAAGTTTTAATTACGCTCTCTGTTAGAACAGGCTACTTGTCATGGTTGCAAACAATTCGCAAGTTAGATATGACAATATATACTCCAAATATGCTCCTAAGATTGTAAAAGTTTGGAAAATTACCTTCAAGGCTTCAACAGTAACAGAGTCGTCCCTGTAGCTACGGCTAGTGACACTGACTGAGGAGTTTAGATGGACGGAGATACTGAGAAGCAGAATCCGGTAAGGGAAAGATATATAGAGGGATGGAGTGATTGAGAGGGATAAAATTTGACTGGAATGGGATGGGACCACTTGATTTTGCTGTGAATCTAGCATGCCCTGTTTGAGAAAGTTTCAATATCAAGAGCCATTTAAAGTTCAAAGGCTGGTTTCCACTCTTCAGCTTGACTTATTTCCCGCTTAAAGTTGTTGGAGTAGTGTTGGAAACTTATTCCTCAAAGGTGAAATGCAAATCATTTTGCATGTTTCATTTCCATAATTTTGTTTTGAGTGTAATGGTGCATCCTTGTAAGATTGGCAAATTATCGCATGCACATTAGAAAGATTTGGACTCAAATCCTCATTTGTCAATAACAGAATTTGTTCTTTTTAAGCCTTTGGGTAAAATGCATATTCACGTACGTAACAGAATTACTTTTAGTACAAAGAACCGCACTTTTTATTGAACACTTTTTTGATGAAATTTTTAAATAATATTTTTTAAAACAAAAATAAGATAAAAAATAAAACTAAAAAGGATAAAAAGTGAAAGAATTTCATCCTATGTGTTATATAGGAGAACTTTTTAATGAAATTTTAAAAACAATTATCGGAATACAAATTAGGATAAAAATGAAAATGAATATATAAAATAGGATAAAAAGTGAAAATATTTCATACTACTAGTGTACAGTGCATTTGAGCAATTTTTAATCAGTGTTATAGAAACACATGAATAAGTGATGACTTCCTCTTACTCTTAGTTCGGATTATTTAAAGGATTCAAATACTGAATTATAATTTTTTTTTATCCTTTCAATACTGAACTAGGAAAGGGTTGTCACACTCCGTGTGGCCCGGATAGAATTGTAGAATTTGTGAAACTACTATTATACTTTACTGTCTATATTTGTTATTTATCCTGGTTATTTACTGTCTTATTATTGTCTTTATTTGAAACAATGAAGGTATATATAATGTATGTAATTCCTACTCAAGATAAAACTACCCTAGTAAGATGCCTTTCTAGTTGTCGATTTGAGATCTGAACAATGCCAGCCGCGTCTGTGCAAATTTAGCTAACATAACACAATTGATCGTTCATCACCAAAATTTGATTACGTAGGCCCAATCTTCCGAGTTTTTCTGTAGATCAGTTTAATTTAGTCCAGTTTAATTTAGTTCAGTTCAGTTCAGTTAAATACATTTAAAATTATTTCAGTTCAGTTCAGTTAAATAAATTTAAATTTATTTCAGTTTAGCGTATTCCTAAATTATTATTTTTTTAGAAATTTTTGTACATTTTTTTTACTTAATTTTCTTTTATTAGGTATGATTAGTTTACTTCAGTTCAAATAATATAGTTCAAATAATATGTCTCTAGAAGTTTATATTATTCGAGTCAATTTTTATTTTGCAATACATTATTTTTGCTTCAGTTCAAATTAAAATAGTTCAGTTTGGTTCAGTTCAAATTGAATTGTGATTCATTTAAATCAACTCAACCAAATATAATATGTTTTCATTATATGACTATTTTAATTTAGTTTAGTTCAGTTCAGATCAGTTCATATCCTCTGAAATATAATTTTATGATATCCCTTGAAAAATACATATCTATGATATTTAACTCAATATATTTCTTTAATTTACCATAACCTTTAGTTTATATACTCTAATATAAATATTTGAATCGTGATTCATTTAAATCGACTCAATCTTCATTATATGACTATTTTTAATTTAGTTCAGTTCACTTCAGATTAGTTCATATCCTCTGAAATTTAATTTTATAATATAAAGTTCAATGAATCGTGATTCATTTAAATCGACTCAGCCAAATATAATATGTCTTCATTATATGACTATTTTAATTTAGTTCAGTTCAGTTTGGTTCAGTTTGGTTCAGTTCTGTTCATATCCTCTGAAATATAATTTTATGATATACAACTCAATTTATTTCTTACATTACCATAACCTTTACTTTAAATATAATATAATTATTTGAATCGTGATTCATTTAAATCTATTCAACCAAATATAATGTCTTCATTTATGACTATTTTTAATTTAGTTCAGTTCAGATAAATTCAGTTCTTATCCTCTAAAAATAACTTTATGATATACAACTCGATGAATCGTGATTCAGTTCAGAGCAATTCAGTTCAGTTCAGATAAGTTCATATCATATGTACTACAATTTGATGATGTTCAACTCAATTCAGTTCAGATTATATCACTTCAACGTGTTTTTATATTTAAATTTTAAAAAATGTATTTATATTTAATTCAATTCAGTTAAGTATATTTAAAATTATTTCAGTTCAGTTCAGTTAAATATATTTAAAATCATTTCAATTTAATACGGCAAAAAATAAGCTCTAGCAAACAGGGCTGTACTCTCGACAAAGTTCTTGTTTATCAGCTTCCCATGTAAACATTTGACAGTTCTTCTTTAACAAGTTCAAAGAGAAAATATCACCAGCATTAAAAATTGATTCTGAGCATATTGATACCATTAAAAGCCATTAAACAAAAATGAAATTCAACAAATGCAACTTCTCTAAGTATATCTATTAACCGAAACACAGGACATGCTAAAAACAAAATAATGCATTTCTCAATTCAATCCACTTCTTCGGAGGAACATATAATGAAGCGATTCTGAAGACTGGAGCTCCAAACCTAGCACCTACACCAACAAACTCAGGCATCCTCTACGACATCCATATAATTGTGGATTTTAAACTGGCGGATGAAAGAAAATACACAAATGAATAAGCAAACGAATGGCAGGTAGCAAAATTAGGTAAACAGACAAACAAACTGAGACATCAATAAACAAAATGAAGCACACACACACACACATATTACATGGTTCTTCTTTCGACAGAACAATCAAATACGTCAGAAACATTTTTTCCTGGAAACAAAATGAAACAAAAAATATAAAAATCAATTTATCATGCTATTCGTTGTGAAAGCAAACAGAAACACGCAATAAAGGCACTCACCGCGGCCGTGCATACAACCCATGGTTGAGTTTGACCGGCTCACCGCGGCTGTGTTCTAGTATTTTAGCCTCCTAAAGCCATGAATCACACCTAGCATAACATTATTTTAACATCAAACTGAAAACCGTTGCTCCCTATAGCATTAATCATATATATTCAGAACACCAAGAAACCTTCACTCACTGCACGTCTAATTCTCCATCGGCAACTTGAACATCTCATTGAATGAGCTCTGCATCAGGCTGTGAGTTGAACTAGGCTTCTGCGTTTTCTTCTCCTGAAATACTTCACTCTTATAGGACCCACAGTGCAGGAAGTGATGCTATCTGACATCATAAGTTCATTGTGGATTTTTCCTGAGGCCATAGCGAACCTGTGATCTAGGTTTTGCCACCTCAACAAATATCACCCTGCCATCAAGAAACTGGACATGTATCAGGTATATAGTTTTCTAAGCCTAATAAATCAAACCTTGCAGCCATATTAGCTAAGAATTTCATTGCATCCCCAATCCAAAATGACTACACCAAAATGACTACACAGATAGAACATAAAGAGTATTTTAGTTTAAAATCTTAAGTAAATACAACAAGGAATAGTCAATGAGAGCCATTTCAAAGGAATGACGGTCACAAAAATGGAAAATATCCTTTCACTAGAGAGAACAACATCAACAGCTTTACGAATGAGAAGCCATATCCATGAGAATATCTGAATTGCTGCTTCATTATTATAAAGAAAGATACCACTTGGTAACCGGTAACCTACACGAAACTACAAGTGCATTAGGTTGTGGCTTAATTACATCTATTAGACTCTTTGGGGGTATGTGTACATTGACAACATTAAGTAATGTGTCAGATCATAAAAACTGTCTAGAAAAATGAAAATTGTCTGCAAGAAGTAATGTTTCTTTCAAGAACTGTTTGTAGTAACTGGCATTTGAATGGTTGAAATTATTCCATGCTAGCAGTAGCAACATACATAGCTGAGTAAATGCAACAACTTTCAGAAATAATAGCCAAATGCAAGAGAATGTTAAAATTGTTGTTGATGTTACGAGTGGAACTTCATAAGTCTATTAGCAGCCACGAGTGTACAGTTGTTGCAGTTGCAATCGGTATAAGTGCATTATTTACAACAACACAAAATCACCTAGAAAACCATAGCTTGAACAAACCATGATTCATGGATTACTCAAGATAGCTCTTACATTCATTAACATACCTAGTAATAGTCAACGATCACTGATAAGAATTCGGTGTTAATATAGGATAATGTAAATAATCCATGTTACATATATTTAGTCAATTCTAAATCATACATCCAGCTCAAAAAAAATCCTTCCTATTTCTAAGTTTCTAAATTACTTGTAGGCTTTGCCAAAACAATATCAAAACAGAATACAGAAATGTATTTCAACAGTAACACTAAGGAAAGATGATACTTGTTAAACCTATAAGCCTAAACTGACAATGGAAGTTTCCAGGTGAAGCCAATATGCACTGTTCCAGTAATCGGGAAAGAAAAAAAGAAGAAAAAAACCAGTTTAGTGAGTTGAAATACCTTTCCATGCATACCCTGAATGGCCTTTTGAGATTCCTCCACCGTGGCATACTGAATGAATGCATATCCTTTTGGTCGTTTAGCAATTTTATCCATCACAAGATTCACTGCACTGTGGTAAAACCGGAGTGTTCATTGAAAAAAATCCGTCATCCGAACAAAGAAAATATGAAGAAGGAAAGATCGAAGAAACTAGCAAACCACTTTAACACATCACCTTCTAAGGGCTGTCCAAAGGTTGTGAAGGCATTCGTCAAGCTCTCTTCTGTTGTATGGAATGACAACCCTGAAATACACATACAACTAAGTCAGCCACAAGAGTGACATCTTTTTTGGATGCACAAATGGCTCTCTATTTACAAAAATAAAACGAAACACAGGAAATGAATAGTATAATATCAAGATAAATGCAATTATCTCATAACTTCACAATACACACTAAACTGCTCCAAACTAAACTGCAATTCGACAATTCATCTAGTCAAAAGCATCATATTGTAACATTCAACTGATGTAGGATTGATAAAATGATCATATGATATTTTATTAGATTTGTAGCATTATATAGCTTAATATCTCAAATTCATAAATTTCGATAACGGATGATGAAGATATCAATTGTGTAAAGTTGGGGTGCTAGTCCAGTCTGGGTAACCAAAAAGCTTAGTCTAACATAAACGTATATGGGTCTCTATTTGCAGCTAAATGTGAACATTAGATGCCAGAGATCAAACAAGCAAACCATAGTCTACAAATTTCAGCAATGTCTGGTCAGAAATGCAGATTGAACAATTAAAATGTGAACATTAGATGCCAGAGATCAAACAAGCAAACCATAGTCTACAAACATCAGCATTTCTGGTCACAAATGCATACCGAACAATTACTAACCGCTGATGAAGAGCTTGGCGGAGGAACTGACACGGGTGGCGGACGGCGGCTGGGAAGAAGAAAGACACGATACGATTCGCGGCAGATAATATTTCCGGGACATGAAGAGGTGGAGCGGGGGACAAATTGGAGTGCTGCTGACAAGATGGTGAATTGGTCTCTCAATAGCAGGGGATGGAACTGCCCAGTTCAACTTTATGGTTGTGATTGCCGCCATTGCAGAATGTCTGCTTTGATAATGGATTCTGCCATCAGATCAAACAATGCTTTTAGACTTATAATAGTAACATATATTTGACTGTTTATATACTTTTGTTTTTTTTGTCAAACAAAATATACTTAAAAATTTTATTTGCCCCCACTAGGCCACTACTATAGCCATAGGTAGTAACCACTAGAATTGACCGAGTGCCCATCAGAATTGACCGACTGCCCATCATCCCGGCACTCAAAGATGTAAACCAAAATACCAGTCCACACAAGGCACAAATCGAGAGTGAGAGAGAGGATAGCCATGGAAAACATATCTGATAGACTTGATTTTGTACTGCTAAACCTTGAAAAGTTAAATGCAGATCCGGATTTACCAATGAAAAATCGAATCCGTACCTTAGTCTTGGACTTCAGATTTCTCAAGCTGTTTTCGAGGCTCACCAGAAAGTGCGGCCAGGATGCCAATTTGGATTCAATCAGTGTCGACATTGAAGCCCTGCTGGAAGAAGCTGAAAGAGAGAAGAATTGGGGGATTCATCTTCGCAGAAGGGTTGGGACGCAAAGATGGGAAAACTTATGGAAAATTTGGCTAGTAGTGTTGCTCAAACGCAGGATGGTTTGGAAGCAAAGATAAAGGAGATTTATGATGATTGTGAAAAATTGTGGGAAATTCAGACTCGTGGTGTTGCTCAAAGGCTGGAGAAGCTGAAGTTAAAGATGCAGCAAGTCTGTGATACTGATGACTTGTGGGATTGCTCGTTGCAGTCAACTTCAGGAAGCAGTCATGAGGAGATGAGGGGATTTCTGGATTTCATGCTCGGAAACTGCCGTGATATTTTCGAGTGGAGATGCGATTTGGGTGCTCCTCTGAAGAATCAAATCATACTTTTTGGTCGGAAGCTGCGTTTTATAACAAGTATTTATGACTTGAGTGCCAGAATATATTGCCATCAGCAGAAATTGGAAGATTTCTGGAGTTATATTCAAGGTGCGATGAATTACGCTGTTTGTCTTTCTATTCAGACTGTACTAACTCAGAGTCTGTGGTCAGGAATATTAAGCCTTTTACTCTCAGTCCCTTGATCATAAAGATGTGTTTTGAGGTTCTACTTTCTTCAGATGCATTTCTGTCTGAACAGTTTGAGTTTCGTGAAATTGTTGATGGCCTATTCGATTTCCTCATTGAAGATTTGGTTTTGAAGAATCACTTTGAAATGCTTCGGAATGGGCTCTTGTGCATGACCACATTTCTCACGAGCCAGACAGATGAAGTTGGAGGTGAGCTATCGACACGAGTCAGGAATGTTATCAGTGGCGTTGAAGCTTCTGTTTCTGCAGCTCATGGGGGTGATTTCGGGGATGAAACAATTCTTGTCGGCTTGTGTGTTGAGTTTGATAAAGTCATGGCAGAGATCAGAGAGGTCCATGAGTGTAGACCAAGTTTTGAGTTTCCTTTGACTGGTGGAATTGGATTCATAGATTGTCTTTTGGGAGATCTGAGGGAGATTTTAAATTCTAAAGCCAGCAGTATTCCTTTTGCCATGGAAAATATTGTGTTTATTAGGGAAGAGTTATTGTCCATTAGGCCATTTCTCGTAAATGCTGAGGAAATGAAAAGTGGACAAATTGAAGTGAAATGTCTTTACGAGAGGATCATAGATGCTGCGTATCACGCAGAACATGTAGTCAAGTCTTGTTTGATTGTAGACACTCAAATTTGGCATGACAGGACAAGCCTTTCCCGAGTAGCAGAAGAAATCAAGGCTCTCAGGATTGAAGTCGCGAGGGTCACTGCTTTGTGGGTGTGCAAAGTTCATTATACTAAGAACGAGTATCATTCTGTTCCACATGTCCACCCAAGGCAAGCTAACACTCCACGAACTAAGGAAATATTTGTAGGATTTGAGGATGAGATGCAAGGGGTGATTGATCGACTTACAAGAGGAACAACGCAGCTTGATGTCATATCGATTGTTGGCATGCCCGGGCAAGGCAAGACCACATTAGCCAAAAAAGTATACACTCATCCATCTGTCACATTTCACTTTCATGCAAGTGCGTGGTGTTATGTATCCCAAGTGTATCAACCAGAACAGCTGTTACTAAACATTTTGAGTGATGTCACAGGGATTGATGGTCATACTCCTAAAGCATGTTTAGATGAACTAGCTGAGAAGGTATGGAGAAGTTTGAAAGGAAAGAGATATGTCATTGTTCTGGATGATATTTGGGACATTGGAGCTTGGGAGGGCATAAAAAGATCACTTCCAGATGATGGCAATGGGAGCAGAGTTGTATTCACTAGTCGTATTCATAGTGTGGTAATGCAAGCTAATCCTAATTGTAGTCCTCTTTCTATTCGCTTCCTGAATGATGAAGAAAGTTGGGAGCTCTTACAGAAGAGGCTATTTTACATTGAAGGTTGTCCTTTAGAACTAGCAGAGATAGGAAACAAGATCGCAGTTAAGTGCAAAGGCCTGCCTCTATCTGTGGTTCTCGTTGCTGGTATCCTTGCACGGTAGGGAAAAAGTGTGGACTGCTGGAAGGAAATTGCAGAAACTATGGGCTCATTTATCACAGGCACAGACCTTGTAGAGTTAAGCTACAAGCATTTGCCAGATTGTTTAAGACCATGCTTTCTTTATTTTGGAGCATTTCCGGAGGATAAAATTATTAGAGTTCAGAAATTAATACACTTGTGGATGGGAGAAGGGTTTGTATCAAGAAATGATGTCAAAAAGTATGATGAGAGGGCATGGGAGTACCTGATGGACCTAATTGATCGGAGCCTTGTCATAGTAGCAACTAGAAGTTCCACGGGAGAAGTAAAATCTTGTTGCGTTCATGATATAGTTCGTGATTTCTGCTTGACAAAATCTAGGGAAAAGAGTTTCTTACACAAGTATCAGGCAGGTGGTCATCATCTGAAAAATTACGACCAATATCGTGTGTGCATTGACATCTGCCAGTGGCAGAAATTCATTGATTCAAGACATTCAGGTAGCTATGTCCATTCCTTTTCAATCTTTGGCACAAGTGAGTTTTGGGCCAGAACCAGAAGTTCCAGGCTCACAAATTTTATTCTTGGCTTTAAGTTTCTTCACGTGCTGGATATGGAGTATCCATATTAATGATGACTTCCCTGTGGAGATAACAATGTTCCATTTGAGGTACTTTGCTGTCTCTTGTCGGATAGTTCACACTGAACACCCCATTCCTCTGCCTGATGCTATTTGGACTATTAAAACATTAAGGCACATAAACTTTCATTGTATGGCTTTCGAAAACCTCAACATTGATGAGTGTTGTCAATTGCACAGTGTTGGCTCTTTCTCAACAGCAACTCTTACATCTGAAAAAGATGCCATAGAGCTCTCGAGAAGATTGCCACATCTTCGGAAGTTGAAATGCAAGTTGAAAAACGAACGAGATTCTGGGAATCCCATTCAGATGGCTATTCCTTGCCAATGTACGGATCAGCGGGGTTGAATTATGGGTACCCGGAGAGGCATTATAGAGAGGACGACAGGATGAGGGGTTACCAGGTGCCAGGTGGTCCAGCAAGATCCCAACTCTTTGGAGGTGCGTTTAGACAAGTTAGTAGGGAGGAACGGGGAAAGATCAACCTCCCCTTAAGTAGTACAGAATCTTCTTTAACGGCCCAGAAATATGTTCGATGATTACTACTATGTTTTAACTGCTTGTAATAAAGGACTGTGTGCTGAGAGTTGGTATTTAGGAATTTTTCTTAAAGTAAATTAATAACATCCCACGAAATAATGATGTTTCTAATGACATTAATTAGAGTTTATTGTACCAATTTGATCTGGGAGCGTATGTGAACTGTGGAGTTAGACTATGTTACGTTCTGGTTTGCCTAGTTTAATTAGGATTAGATAGAAGGCTTTGTAATTTGTTACACCTGGTTTATTAGTTGCCTTAAACCAACGGTTTCCATGGTCCATCAGCTTATATGGTTAAGTTCTCTAAAGGGAAATGTTTGAAATGAATAATAATGTTTGTAATGGATCTTGGTTCCTTGAATCTGATTGCAGAGTTGAATTTGCACTGTGTAGGAACTAATTATTGCCATGGCTCTAAGTTCTGACAGGTTTTATGTTTGAGTTCTGAAAGTAGAATAGTTTCTTCAAATTCTAGTAGTAGGGGTCGTAATCTCGGATAGAACTAATAAAGGTTGAGAATGGATCTTGGTTCTTTAACTCTTATTGTGGAGTTGAATTTTTCCTGTTTGTTGTTTGTAGGAACAGGGTGAGGGAAATAGCCATGATGCATCTTCAGGCATCGAAGTCCATTTTGAAAGCGCGGCAGCTCAAAATCAGGACTTGACTGGACTGGGAAGTGCTGTTCCACCAAAGGTGATTTCCTCTTTCATGGCCCTCTTTAATATGCATCACTTATTTTGGGTTCCAAACAGTCTACAGTTTTGCATAGCTATATGATCAGTTGCCTTGCCTACATACTCTAGGTGAGGAAGCCCTATACCATTAAGAAGCAGAGAGAAAAATGGACCGAGGAAGAACACCATAGGTTTCTTGAAGCTTTAAAGCTATATGGCCGTGGTTGGCGCCAAATAGAAGGTAGTACATTCATATCAATCTATGCAGATCTTTTTGAGTGTGAAGAAATTTCTCATGAACACTTCCAATCTTTTTAAACTTACATCCATACTCTTCTGGCGAGCAGAGCATGTAGGTACCAAAACTGCCATTCAGATTCGCAGTCATGCTCAGAAGTTCTTTGCTAAGGTTTATAGGCTTCTCTTTCTTGTCCTAGTTATCATGAAGTCTTGCATACTTGATACCTGAAAATACCACTAACTGACTAAACTGACCATTAACTGACGAAGCAGAGGCTGACTAAGATCTCTCAAATGCAGGTTGCACGGGATCCTAGTGATGGTGAGGGATGCAGTGATCCAATTGATATACCACCTCCTCGTCCCAAGAAGAAACCCGCTCATCCTTACCCCCGCAAAGTAGTGGACTCTCCTAAAACACCCTTTGTTGATCCACAAAACCTGAACAAACAGCTACTCCTGGATCCGATGAAGAGAGGACTAACATGTCTCCTACTTCAGTTCTGTCTGCACTGGAATCAGATACATGCGGCTCTCCATTTTCTGGGAAGCAGAGATCTCGTGTGTTGCCTGTATCATTTGCTACTGATGATGTTCACTCTGCTGATGTACGTGTCAATACCACTGATATTGAAAGTGATAATGAAAATGAGAACGAGAACGAGAACGTAGCATCTAACTCTGCAGTTGACGGACCAAAAAACTGTCTTCACACATCTTTTGCAGCTCCTTCACCTATTACCTGTGACAAATCCGCAATGGTACAATAACTCTCTCTCCCTCATAATCACTACGTGTCTGCCTCTGTTCTCATATTTTAGCTGGATTTTCATTCAGATTGATATCTTATATATGCCTGTGTAGGAACCTGATTTGCTAAATTTTGGTAGAGCATGTCCTGTGGAAGATTTAGAAACTGGAGCACCCTCTATGACTATCAAGCTATTTGGAAAGACTGTTGAGGTTACAGATAACCAAATGCTCTCTTCATCTGTTAGTGAAACCTCAGGGAATACACCTTCTGAGTCTCGGAAAGGGGGAATTGACATTAGAGATGACCATCATGCCATGGATATAACAACCAACAATGTAGCCTCACAAGCTACTGTTGCATTGATTCCTGGTGGTATTACTCCCCTAGCATGCTTAGTGCCACAATAACCATTAAGTGAGTTATGTGGCCAAGTGGCTATACCCTTGTGGACTTGGTTTCAAGCTCCAGTCCTTCCGACTCCTCCTTTATGCCTTCAACCCGTTGCAGATTCTCCATACATGGGTGAAATTGAGTTGAAGAACCCTCAAAGGGAAGGTTCTTCAACTGGTTCAAATAATGATGTTGATGTTGATTCCAAGAATTTATCTGTAAGTGGGAAACAAAGGTTAACTAGAGGGTTTGTACCATACAAGAGATGCCTGGCCCAGAGAGATGCAACATCATCCATGGTTGCAGCAGAGGAACGTGAGGGACAAAGATCTCGCGTTTGCTCGTGACACCCCCGACCTTTCCTTGTGTAATTTCCATCTTAACAGCTGACCCCACCTTTCCCGCGTTTGCTCGTGACACCCCGGGGAATGAGCTAACTGAATGTGATGCACAGAGATTTAACATTCTTGGCTTGAGTCGATAGGGAACTTATTGCTCAACGCTTATAATTGAAGGCCTACAGTCTGCTGATTGGACATATCACTTGATAGGCCTAGAAGGTCATGGCTGCTTCCTAAGGTTTGTGCATGCTGAAGTTGATTGAGCTTGTGAAGAAAATGCACTCTCTTTAGCCTATGTAAAATCTTTGTAACTTTAGTTGGATATTTCAGTTTTTCCTCTTCTGATTTATTCTATGTAACATAACATTCAGAGAACCATTTCCAAATGTCAAATCAATGAGTTTTCCATTCTTCAACTATTACTCCGAATCTTCTTATTATGGCTTTATATACTGACAAGATTCGCAGAAAACGGATAAACTCAAATATATGATTCTAAGAGCAAGTCCAAGAGAGCCTCTATTATAGGGGTTTTGTTATTTTTTAGGGGTTTTGGTTGAAAAATGCTCCAAGAGATCCCCTATAAAAAGTTCTAGTTTGTAGTTTTGGTTCTCTCTCTATAACTTTGTAGAGAGAGAAGGAAATTTTTAGGGGATGAGTTTGATTAAAATATTATATTTTCTCCCTCCACCTCTCCCTCTCTCTCTATCCTTTATTTTTATCTATTTTTAACTAAACATGATTATAAAATTAGAATATCTAAAATTGTGTATATCAAAAAATTATAAAAACCATACAGTATAAAAGTATGTTTTACGATGAACGTAACGAGATCACATATGACTATATTTAGTTATATATATTTATTAATATATAAAATAATCATATGCTATAAAATAGGGGAGCTGTTGGAGTTGATAAAACCGAACAAAATAATTTAGAGAAACCAAGTTTGCTCCCCTATTATGTAGCAAAGTTTAGGGGATCTCTTGGACTTGCTCTAAACAATCAGGGCCGGCCCTGTTTGGAAGAAACTTACGCAACCGCTTGAGACCCCCAAATATTTTTGGAAAAAAGGGCCCAATTTTTAGAAAAAATATGTAGCATTTTTATTAATTTGAATATATTTATATAAATAAAATATATTGATTCTTTCAAAATAGAGTCTTATACATTATGAGAACTAAATATAGATAAGAAAATTTGATATTTATAGGCATTTTTATGTATAATTTATAATATTTTTGCTATAACCCTAAAAATATTAAATTTTACTTTTAAAGTCCTAAAAAATATTATTTTTGCTTGAGGCCCTCAAAATCCCAGGACCGGCCCTATAAACAATATTCTGAAACTGGAAACACTTCAGGTGCATTTCTAGATACCAACAACTTCAATAATTTGAGCCGACAAGGACAGAAACTTAAGAGCATGGTAAATGACAATGACTTTCAGAAATGCAAGATAATTATTAACACCCCGAAATTTATATTTATAATTTATATTTTTATATTAAACTAGTTTAAAAATATAATTATTTATATTATGCACCTTAGATATTTTCTTCTAAATTCTAATTTGTAAAATTTCTATCCAGATTTGCTCATTTATGCCATTTTTATTTCGCGTGACTGATTTCTGTCACCCAGCGTTGGGAAATGTTGGAAATTTATCTCCGAAGCACATTAGAGATGTAGTATAAATCTTGATTTATTTATTTTTTAAAATTATAGTCTTTATGTTTCCGATTTTTCATTTTCGTTTGATTGACATATAAATGATGCTCGTTTGACTTTAAAAAATTTGCACGGACTTGTTTGAAGTGCACCTCGGTTTTGATTTTCTGGCTCCGCCTCTGTGTGAATTTTCGCTCCCCTGAAAAGGTATTAAGTATGATGAACACATTTAAAATCGCAAACCATTAACTAAAAACATCAATAAAACGTTTGTCCTGATCAATAAAAATTAATGTTTTCATTGAAACAAAATGAAAAGGGAACAAGCACCTTGGGTTCTATGTATCAGAGATATCTCTGTCGCGTTATTCCTCTCCATCTTCAGTTCACCAGAAGGTTGCCTAAAACATGAGTGTTCTAACAACTTTTCCAATAAAACCCCTTTTACAACTCCTCCAACATTGCACCCCAACTATCATAAAATTCCTACACACATTTCCACATCACTTTCTCTATGTCCCACCACCATTTACTTTTATCCATGTCATTATTCATTTTTCCTCTATCTTATTAATACTTTATTTGTTTATCATCAATGCCTAAACTAAAATATAAATGTATATAATGATTATATATGTTTTCACAAAATTTTATGCATTCAATTTTTAATTTAAAATATTATAATTAAATAAAATTTAAAATTTAACAGTGTTACGAATGAAATATGTGATTTGTATGTAATTATCACATCATATAATGATAATTCAAAGAAGACTTTTAAAATCGATATTTTCAAAATTTTAATCATGAAATAGATAGTTATGGAAATATTAATGACAAGATTATAATGATGAAATTAAAATATGAAATATTTAGAAAAATTACTAAATTGTAGAGCACTACGTTAAATTATGCATAACTTTAGAGACATTAGTCATTAAATCTGATCTAATTAAAGTATGAAAATATATTCATAATTTTTGTTTGAAATATCACTAATTAAAAATAGTAAATAGGATATTTAAACTTAAATGGTATCGTTGGGCAAATTAAAAAGACAAATTTAGAAAGGAGAAAAAAAAGGTTGGGCAAACTAAAGACGAATTTAGAAGGAGAAAAAAGAAGAGAGTCTGGGCAAAATAAATACAAATTTAGAAGGAGAAAAAAGAAGAAGAAAGGAGTCTGGGCAAATTAAAGACAAATGAGAAGGAGAAAAACAAAGAAGAAAGACACAGCTGGGCCAGGATTACGCCACGTCCGAGGGATTTTTGCGGCTGCACACAAGCAGCTGATTCAGTAATTTGTGTCCAGGATTTATGGGTCTTGTTAGAAGAATTCCCCCATAGTTGGGAATAATCCAATTCTTTCCATTAAAAATCCACACAAAATTCTCCCATAGGAGATGCCCTAATGAATAATTATGTAAGAGTAAACAAATCCAACGAACAGATCGAACTTAATTTGATTCAAAAAATTAATAATGCATAACCATCCAGAGAAAAAGGAATATGTTGCCGACATTTTGTATATCAAGAAACGCCACATAATCAAGTATAGTGTATGCAATAGTTTCCCCATCAACAACTAAAATATCTATAAAGCAAAGAACCTCAACAAGTTATCATTCAACATCAAGAAGCAAAACCTAATCGCAAACATCAACCGAAGTGTCAGAAGCCTCAAACAATAATAACACAGCAACACTCATAACAGACAATAAATTCAATCAAAACTCAATGAAATATGCAGATTTTGGCACAAAACCTTTGGACCCTGTAGAATAAATATTAGTCTGCTATATTTAGTCTTTTATATTTAGTAAACTTCTTGTAAACTTGGTCAGCAACTATAAGACCTATTCTATAGGATTAGTTAGGATTAGTCAGTATACGAGCCTGATAGTTAGGATTAATTATCTGTCAATGAATAATATCAATCAGTCTTCATAAATTCTACATGGTATCCGAGCTTGATTGATTCTCTGCATAATATTCTTTCCAATCTTTTTCAATTTTTTTTCTTAATCTTTCTCAATCATCATGGCCGATGAGTCTCATGTTCCAAATCCGGAACAAAACAATCAGGTTCCAAATCCGGATCAAAACAATCAGGATCCTATTACTCCATCCAAACTCTATGAGATTCATCACTCAGAAAGTCCATCAACTATCCTCGTTACGCCTCTTCTAACGGGTGATAATTATCCAACTTGGAGTCGAGCAATCACTATAGCTTTAAGAACCAAGAACAAGTACGGTTTTGTTGATGGAACCGTCCCTAAACCCAGCACTCAAGCTGATGTTCAGAATTTTGAACGCTGCAATGACTTGGTGAGCAGTTGGATTCTCAATTCTGTTTCGGCTGAAATTCGGCCTAGTATCCTTTATTCTGAGACTGCTGCTCAGATTTGGATTGATCTTAAAGATCGTTTCTCTCAATCCAACGCTCCAAAGATATATCAACTCAAGAAGTCAATCTCATCTTTGAAGCAGGAAGGCATGACCGTTTCATCCTATTTCACTCAGTTGAAATCTCTCTGGGATGAATTGAACAGCATTGTTGTCATCCCTCCTTGTATCTGTGCCAACTCAAAATCTATCATCGATCATGTTAATCAAGATCGAGCTATGGAGTTTCTCCAAGGACTTCATGATAGTTTCTCCTCGGTAGGTCGCCAGATTCTCCTCATGGAGCCCTTTACATCCGTTCAACGGATTTATAATCTGGTTCAACAGATTCTCCTCATGAAAACAAAGACATTTAGGTCAAAATAATTGAAACAACAAAAGTGAGAATTGGGTGTGGAATGCCCAAGATTAACTGGTCTTTGTGCTCACAGCTTCCGGAAGAGTTTTGTCAAGCGCGTGCCTTGTCTTTATCGATTTTATGATAATACGTACTATCTCGTCTTGACTAATTCGCAATGCCATATTGGTTCAAAGAATGGATTGGCTATGAGAAAGCATATAAAACAAGATTATTAGGGGTATGAATAAGGTGCTCCATGAATCCCTCCGTGCAGACGCCATTAGAATGTCCTCTCAACGATCAATGCTTTAACGTATTCGAACAGAACAGAACCGCATCATATATTCAGCATCGCAAGATAAATTGTCAAACAGGTAAGTCTCGTGGAACTTAAGTGCTGAAATTTGACACAGAGCGATTGGAAGAAACAAAATCGGAACATATTAATGGACATAATACCGGCATTCTAGCAGCTCATCTTCCTGAGCCTCAAAAGACCGAATGACGATGGATCAACTTGTCAGATTTTTCTCCGAGCTTCATTTGCAAAATTAATATTTCATCTTGTTTGCTTGGAGCACAACACTGGCTCAATAAGAGAATATCATTCTTCAAAGACACTTTTTGCTTTTGTTTCCTGTAGTCGATCATTCTGATGTCCCGTCAAGTTTTTATTGGCAAAATCCTTGCAAGTCTCATTGGGCGAAAGCTTGAAACTGCAACATATAAAAGACCACTTGTCATCCGACTATTATGAGTGCGATTAAGGTGCTCGATGAAAGGATTCTCCAGTTGTGGTTTGATTTGCAGCCGATCGCTATCCAATTTACAGAGGCAAGAATAATATTGCAAAGGAAAAGAGACGAACGATGCCATCGTTTTGTATCAACCAATGCATGACTTAACCACCACGATGGAGACGGCACAGATGCATTATAACAAATATGGAAGAGATGGAGCGAAAAATTACAATTCGGTAAAAAGCCAACTTTGGGCGAACAAACTTGGAACGGCGAACGCACCGAAGGAAGATACTTATATAAGTCTTAAACTGTAAGACAAAGACAGCAAGCATTTTAAAACAAATAAATAGGTTCGTTCGTACATGCATGAAAAAGAAGAGAACCACAATGTTTCATGCAAAGTGTACAAATTAATACATAAAAGTATTCGTTCGTACATGCATGCAAAGAGATCTTTCGTCCATGCATGAAATAGTGTTGCTGCATTTAGTGTTCGAAGAAAATTAAATGAACACCCAAACGAACTATAGATAAAGCTAGTTGAGAATTCAGTTCCCATGGCAAATCGCCGCCCGCTCACCGCCACCATCAACCGAACACATTAGATGGGCGAAAGCCTAAATACTAGATATGGGCGAACGCCTAAATATTAGACATATACGGGCAAAAACATTACGCCTAAATACGAAGCGAACGAAAGAAGAGTTCACTGCCCCTCAAGTTTGAAAATTGGCAAGAGAACACGACATGACAAACGACGAATGCAACCGATCGAAGTGAACAGAAGCAACCACTCTCAAAGCAACTCCTCATTGCCATCGGCGTATATATGGCCAGCACACGAAGATTGTTGGCACAAAGAAGGATTCGATCGCCACAGTACTAACGACTTATAACCACATATGAACTCATAAGTACTATAGAGATGGCTCGATGTGCGATAGCTCATGAAATTTTACGAATGAGTTGTCAATCATTCGGGTCATAGCTAATGAAAATTCACGAATAAGTTATCACTCATTCGCCCACGGAAATTCACGAATGAGTTATCAATCATTCGGGCGATAACTCTTTAGTAATCCTCAAGCGAAACTGGTGTTATGGATTCAACCAAAATTTTCACTACTCAAGAACTAGGCACAGATACAATATCAACTACTCAAACGATCGGATGCTCGGCCGAGAAAGAACTAGGCTTTTTTCACCAACGCCAGAATATTCGTCCTCGATGAGGCTAACAAGAGGCTAGCTCTAGGATGTCTGCTCAGCAACTGCTCTTTCTCAATGCCGACTTCAAAATGGTCGCCCAAGACCGAATGGTCAGGTGGAGGATACCAATTTCTAGGCGAATGGAACTAAACTGAACGCATCTTTAGCGAACGCATCACGGGATGCGATGTTTGAAAGATGCGTTCTCTAAATGAATACGAGTTTCACTGATATTCTTGATCCAAACACCATGGATCGCTGCTGCTTGCTGCGACGGTCAATCGCAAACATTAGATGGCGAACGAACACCGAAAAACAAAGCAAACAAATCAAGAATTTGTGTACACGAGAGTAGTGGAGCTTTCAATAGTTGATATTGTGTTTGCTATTATAAAGAAAACACCTTAATTAGCAGTACGTTAGCATCACGATCATATCACTTAAACCGAATCTACAACCATATCTTAACTTCTTGCAAGGCCATGCAAACCGGAGCACAAAACATACAAATCAAGCTGTCGACGAGCCGTAGATGACGAGCAGCTTATCAGAAATATATCTTCCAAAAATAAAAATCAAAGCTAACATGAACCGTTATCGAATTCGCCAAAGGTGAAGATGACCTGTAAGCAAAGAATTCCATAGATCGAAGAGTAGACAAGTAAATAGTGTTCGCCCACTAACATAAGTCCTAAGGTCTAAGACAAAGATGGTTTACATCGAAACAACTTCCAAGTGTTTGTACAAATTCCCAGATGTAGTTCAAGCTTCAAGCATTAATTCAAGCTTCCAGGATTACGGACACACTGAAGTGATATCGTTGGGAATACATATCGACCAGGATTACGATCAAACCCATTTCCAAAGTTGTGATCAAAAAGCTTGCTCTATCCAATAGTACTCTGAAGAGAGTGTAGCATGAAGATTTAAATTATAAGCTCATATGATTATTAAGACCAATGATCAGAACGTAGATGACTAGCATGACTCATACACTTTCGCCAAGGCGCGGGAGAAGGTTGTTAAACAACAAGCAATCGATGCATACATGCTGGCCATCCCTAACGCGATAGTCGTTGCCCTTTCACACAACAATGATTGATCACTCATACACAAGTGCATCTATATATGTGGCCGACAAACACATGCGAACACCCAATAATGCAGAAATAGGATGTGAACGAAAGCCCTCACCATCAGCAGGAAGACCGCTGATATTTTCTTGATACCCAACTAACTTACATATAGACGATTTCATCCACAAAGGATCGAGCTCATTGGGACGATCCCAATGCCACTGAAATTGTGTGGTTCTGACATTGTATGGTTGAACTAGTTTTGGAGTTATAATTTTTCGGAAGTTATAAACTGAAGACGGCGAACGCCCTATTTGAGTGTAAACCAAGCCACTAGATGGCGAACATTAATTGAAGATGGCGAACGCTGGGTCGGTTCCATGGAAGTGCGCTATCGCCAACGAGCTATCCACAATGAGCTATCACCAAACGAGATATTCACAATGATCTATCGCCAAATGAGCCACAATGAGCTATCGCCAATGAGCATTCTACAATGAGCTATCGCCTGAGAAGCCGAAATCGATGATGTGGTTGCTTTGACCTACTGAAAATGAGCGACCGCCAAAGGTCTATATATAATGCTCTACACTTCCAGAATAATAGGGGCCGTAACTGATCAAGATATATACCCCGTCAACAATATTTCAAACACACCGTCACACAAAGTCCTGTTTCGGTGCTCTCGACTGGAACCTCAATTACAAAGTGAACAAAATTAAAGCGAGCAGGAGCTCAACATGGACTCATGGGTGAGAACCTTGAGTTGTTGCAGACTCAGAAAGCGCATGATAACTCCTCGCTTCCACACAGACCATCGGTCACAAGCAGTCTATACGGCTACAACATATCGGAAGCTGCGGGATAACTCCACGCTTCCACACAGACCATAGGTCAAAAGCTATGTATCTAGCACTAGACATTTGCCTCTGAAAATACAGTCATTTTGGACGAATGCACAAATACATACACGGGAATACTTTCCTAGTGAAATAAAAGCTATATATCTAGCACTCGACGTTCACCTCTGACAATACAGTCAACATGGGCGAACTGTGATGATTGTAAATTACATGAGGAAGGCAATCACAACACCGTCATCTACCAAACAACAAGAAGTTTCACAAATACATATCATGAACTTCAGCTATTAATGATTTGGATGTAGTTATCACTGAAAACTGCGGTGAATCACAACGCACGACTCCAAATCGATCATACAAGGACGGGATATCATCAAGCAAATGGATCTGATTTCCAAAGATCATATTGGAAAAGACTTTGCCCTTATTGGAAAAGATCATACAGAGTTATTGAAGCAAATCGATCAAGCTCTCACAAGGATGGGATATCATCAAGCAAATGGATCTGATTTCACATGAATCGCTTTAGGTCAATACAAAAGCGAAATATTATCAATTACCAAACACTTAATAAATGTGAAAACCATACACCACAAGTGGAAAGTGCTATCACCAATCTGATCGCTGCAATTAACTGCATACAAGCTAGTATACTACAACACGAAAGCTTGGTGTAACTGCTAAACAAGGAGACGAATCAGAGCGTCAGCTACCACGGTAACTGCAACATACTACTAAGGACGCTCGCCACAACCGACCAAACACAAGTCCACAGACTTGAAGACATCCACACATAGCGATCGCTTAGCTACCAATCATACACCACATTGTTGCAACATCTGCATTCATTTCTCCAGGCACACCATTGACGCACATTCCCAGCAAATTTAGTTGTGACTTAGCATGGTTACTCAATATCGGAAAATAAAAGCATCTACATATTATTGCTATATCGAGTGATATATACAAGGTGTCTTCATATCCAAGATAGTGATCACAAAGCAAAAATAAACTAAACCACATATAAAGATCTACATACATCGAATTAGCAACGATGGCAGTTTTGCTAGAACACGACAAAGGTTATTGAGTTCTTCCCACTCAGCACCTTGCTGTAATTACCAAATCTGCATCATTAAAGATCGATAAGAAAAGTGGATCTCCTAGACAAGGAAAGTACAAAAATACCTCTGGGGTGTGCAGAAAATGACTCTGGGGCTATAAACGGATTAGATTACTATGTTGGGGCTAGGAATTAATCACTTTTATTGTTGGGGCTAAAAATTCCCAAATGATCAAAGTTGGGGCTATAAAAAAACAATTTAATCCTTCTTTTTCATGCATGTACGAACGAACCTTATCCATGCACTTATTTATCCTAGAGCAAAACTATAATGAGAATTCTTTTGTTTTAATTACTCCTTATCTTCCAGTAAGGGTATCTTCCAGCAAGGGTAATTTGGTAATTCTACACCCCATGTGCCAAAAAACTACACCCCATACATTTTCAGTAATTATAATAAACAAAAAATTGTGTCTTTTCAAAAAAAACCTATGTCTATTTGAGCCTTTTTTTAACAAATTTTTTTTTTCAAAATTTCAGCACATTTCCAAGTTCATTTACATCAAATGAGAGGGATTAACAACAGTATGTTTCACTTTGTATTCAAACTTAGTACCTTTGTAATACATTTTTGTTGAAATATGTATGTAAATTAGTACCTTTGTGTTCAGCAAAACTATAATGAGAATTCTTTGGTTTTAATTTCTCCTTATCTTCCAGCAAAGGTAATTTTAATTTCTCTTTATCTTCCAGCAAGGGTAATTTGGTAATTCTACACCTCATGTGCCAAAAAACTACATCCCATACATTTTCAGTAATTATAAGAAACAAAAAGTTGTGTCTTTTCAATAAAAACAAACAACCATCAGCATATAAATATACCAAAACCAAGATAACTCAACCTGGTCTATGTATTGGTAAATTTAATCACAGATTTGGCCACAAACAGCACAATCTACCGCACAGATTATTAAGATACATGGTAAGTATTCCTTCAAATTTTTGGCCAACCCCAAGATAGCTGAAACAGAAGATATATACAGAGATAATCATTCTTCTTCGGGAAACCATAGGATAAGAATGTTGCACCTTAAGATACTGACATCTGTGCATTACCACACCTTAATTGTTTTGGGGCTATGCATATTGAATTTTTTGCTACTGTGTGAATCCTAGACCATGATATAAGACAAGTTTCTCTGTTTGTTTGATAAGCCTATAAATTCACTCTGCATTTTAGATGCATATTTGCTACTGTGTGCCCTGACAGTGCTGAAAGACACCTGAGAATAAAAGTGAATTTCAATGATTTTGTGTTCGGCTTCTACTTTTCATTGGTTTTAACTTTATTTTTTTCAAAATATTAATTATTTGGTTTCAGCATACTGCCGAAACAGTTCTTTCTATATCTCCCTTGATTGCGTCGGTTAGTGAGTACAAAGTTGTGGCATTATACAACATTGGACCCTAATGGCTTGAATGATCTGTCTATCATGTTGGAAATGCACACAGATATGCAAAAGTTACCTTTTTTAAAAATGTTTCCAACTTTTGAGAGTGGGTAAAGATGTGAAAAACTGAATAGATAATCATGTTTATGTAATGACAATTTTTGATATATTCTAGTGGTATGTGTGCAAAGTCGTTGCGTGGAGAGACCACGCTAGTTATTTTTTTATTCATAATGCTTGCTGTCTTTGTCTTCCTTCTCCGAAGTTTGCGTTCGCAAAAATATGAGACGATAGCTTTGGTCTTTTCTCCTTTTTTTTTTTTACAAGGATAAGGATATATATGATTCAAAAAGAAGAAATTGCAGCCATAAACAATCTTCACTCTACTTGCTGAGGATATTAACTTGCCATTCAGCTTCTGAAAACCTTGACCCTTTGGCTGTGCTAAAAAAAACTAGCTGAAACAAATTATCTGTGCAATTGTCCCTGAAATTGAAGGAATAATGGATATAATGGAATAATTGATAAGAATCCTAGTGTAAATCATCTGCAACATGGATATATAGCTTTGTCAAAATACCAGCGGTTTGTCAAAATGCAAAAACCGCTGAAATGGGGGAGGAAAAACCGCTGAAATATTGAATTCTCCTGGCAGTGCTGCTTTAATCCTTGCAGTCTCATCAATTTGAGGTTTCTAAGTCTGCTGAAAGATCGATCAGGAAGGGATAATTTTTTATCAACTTCTCAAGCTAGAAAGCTATTGGTTATATGCAGCTCTTCCAGCTCTCACGAAGCTATTAGTTAATCCTCCAAGCTGCAGTGGCAGTTGTCTAACATTAAAAATTTTCAGATTAACTAGCTCTCCAATCATGGAAACATGTTCAAGCCTACAAGCAGATAGAATCAGTACTACCTCAAGATTTGTTAGTGCTTGGACTGATGATGATGATATGTCCATTTAATTGATCTGAACCGCGCGAAGAGACTAGCGCTCCTCGTTCTGGAAAGTTCAATCCTGGATCGATCATTAGAATGGCAGTACAAGAATTAATTGAAACCCTCAGTGGCTGCATTCAAGGTTAGGGACATGAAACGAACACATTCAGAAGACTGATTCTGAATATCATCATGGTTTATTAAGGAAGCTTTTGAAGCTATTGCAATAGCCACATCACGAACAACGTCGTCACTATCAGAAAAAAAAAATGTTTCAGCGGAATTGTTTCAGCGGTTATGACCGAAAACAGCTGAAACGTAAAAAAAATAACCGCTGAAACAAACCTTTCAGCGGTTATTGACTTTTCCACATTTAAAAAGTAGGGCCATTCAACAAGGTCACGTTAGAAATTCAACGCGTCTAATTAAAATATTATAAAGTGCATATGTCCCTTTCAGCGGTTATGCTTTAAACCGCTGATACACCGGATGGGGTCCACGCCTATTTACTGTTGATGCGTGGAAAATGTTGACCAGGCCAAGATATTGTGTCGGGTGTAAGAGTAAAAGATTTACGCCGTCGTAAAAGCAACAAGATTTGGTTGCGAAGATACTCACCGCTGAAACAAAAGTCGGGGTCAAGGTACTGGTCTCAACATTTTTTTGGGTTATAACCAGGCCGAATTATTGGTCTTTACTGTACAATCAATTAAGGGAGCCCAATGATTTTCTTCGTTGTAATAGCAACGTGTTTGGGTTGCGGAGATAGTTGTTTCAGCGGTTAATCATAAGCGCTGAAACATAATTTAATTTTAAATTTTATTGATGTGTCCACATTTAATACGTGTTGCATGCTCACATACACCAAATGATTGGAATGCGAGGTGGCATAATCTCATGGGTGAGATGTGTCACCATGGTATGCGAACACGTCCTACATATATTGTTTCAGCGGTTTTTGAATAACCGCTGAAACATATGAATTTGCTAAAATTAGCAATAATTTCATATTTTTAAACAAGGTGATTGAAAATTTCGATCATCATATTCATTTTGAATGTATGCGAGACTTTTCATTTAGTTTTAGAAACAAAAAACAAACATTTGATGGTACTTGTAGTTAGAACGTTGATGTCTGAATGAATGTTCACTAATGATACATGACCTCATTACTTAAACATTCACAATGTGTTGTAATGAAAACTGCTCAATTTTGATTAATTTGTATAAATCTCATATAAAATAACTTATAACCTACATTATTTTACTTTCCAAAACATCTAAATGATTTATAAACAATGATCGAATCATCGATAGTAGATAATATATCATAATGATAAATTAACACAAAATTTTATTGAAACCCATTGATTGTAAAGCTAAATATCCTCAGTATTGTTTGTTACATGGATGTAATGTATAAAACTCATCCTGTGCTCGTTATATATTCATAAAATCAATTTTAAATATTTTAAAAAATTTATTGGAGTAAATTTAGAATTTAAATTTAAACTGATATAAACTGAATTTAAATTAAAACCGATATGAACTCATCTAAATCGAGGTAAACTGTTTATTGGGATATTAAAATTTCTAATGTCGATTTATTTTTTATAAAAATGTTCCTGATTATTATTATTATTATTATTATTATTATTATTATAATAGTCAATGAATTGAAATGGTATATGTATTTAATTATAGACTAGTGTTTGAAGCACCCGCTACGCGGGTGTGGGTGCTTGCTTTATGCACTTGATCTCTCTTTAAACCATGTTGAACAACAAATGATAATGGTTAAGAATAATTTCAGATTTTGTATAAATGTGGGACAAAATTCTCATATATTAGGAAACTAAAAATGCTAGATATACAAGATGAAGCAAATCAACGCTTTGCTCTCTTTTAATGGAACAACACCAAAATGTGCATGCTAGTTGCATTACTGTAATCCCAAAGCGTAGACCAATAAGATTCCAATCACAACTTACAACATCAGACAAATATAGAAATATTATACATTACACACAATAATAATTACAGGTATTACTCATTGTAGCTCCTGAAACCCGGTCACAACTGTATTAGCTACTTAGGACAACAAAGATTAACAGAGAATGCATCATGCGGCAGTAACGGCTTTTGTCGGTTTGGATTCAGTTGCAGCAGTAGAAGCTGGAATCATTTTGAACAATTTTTCCAGGTTCCGCAAAAGTGATAAGATGCACAAGCATTCAAAGTTAGAAAGAAACCGAAATTCAGAAGTAAACATAAACATCATACCTCAGAAATGAAATGCAGAAATCAAGTAAGTTAAGATGTGATTCCAGTCATACTTAACACACAACTTTAGCATACCTCAGAAATAAAAATGCAGAAATCTGGCATTACCTGGCTGAGGGTAGCTGATAGTCCAATTGTATTGGTATTTCCTGCACTCCAGAAAATCCATCATAGTGCCCCATTACTGCAGCCATTATAACAAGACTTTAACACTGCATTTAAAAAATAAAACAAAGCATGTAACTTTTCAGGAAAGAATCGACCAAACACATGAATCTCTTAATACAAAACTGACAAAATCAAATTGAAACAAAGCAAAGCAATGCAAAAAGGAGAATTGCTCAGAACCTCCATGGAACCATGGTGATGGTAGTATGCATTTCATTTCCAATCCGATGCCCGAAGTCTTCATTATGCCCCTTTCATTTCCAATACAATGCCTGAAAATTGATTGTGCAAGCAGTATGTCCAAAATTTAATCTTCAAAGTAACTAATGCCTACAGAGAAACAAAATCCTGATCAGCAGAATTTTCTATGATCCAAATCTGTTAAAACCTTATAAGATGCAAGCAAGGATGTATTTACAACTTAGAAATCAAAAGAAGAAAACTAAAAAATTCTAATAATGTGCATGAAAGTATAGGGCAAAACCACTTCTTACAGCACATTGACACTGAATAAGTTGCATATCTGTACTGAAGATTATATAGAACTGATGGTTCACTCAGGTAACTTAGCTGCATAAGGTCATCCACACCATCAAGAATCTCGGGATTTGCTGGTAACAGATCATCAGATTTCACTTTAACAACCTGAAAGGTTCAAGAGAACATATCAAGACTATACAGACAAGATAATATGTGTATAAACAAATGACCAAGCTACACTTACTTTTTCCTCAGATAGTAATAACAGCACCTCATCAGCAGTTGTTGAAAGAATTGTCCCAAGGTCCCAGTTTCCATCAGGAAGTTGATACCAAGATTGGTGCTTCTGAAATTTAAAGCTTTAAGACGTTGGTCAAGAGGTACCAAAACAATTCACTTGATGGACTATAAGAACAAAAGGTTTCACAGACTGCTGCGAACTTTCACACCACATAACAATATGAACCATATCTAAAAATTGAGTTGCATCCAAACACCATTTTTTTTCTTTTAAAGATTGATTTTCAATTTTTTAGGTCCTCCTCTTTCTGTTTTTATTGAGCTAATTATTTTCTATTTTCTATGTACCTTACTTGATCATACGGACACTATTTTTTTCCAGTCTACCTGACAACGCATCCAAATGGATATCATCTTTCAGCCATCTATGGAAATAGTGGAAATTATCCCTTAAAAACATGCTTGCATTAATCCAACCCACCCAGCAGCAAAGAAAATCCCAAATATATAGCATATTTAACTTCACATAAATGGTTTGGTTTACGTATGTGCATGAATTTGGATAATACAATAAGTTCCATCAGTTTAACATAATTCATTTCCTACATCCAATAGCAAAATCATCTTCAAAGAGGTCACAATGAACCTCTACTAAATCTGCCCTCAAGTGTATCTCATCAAAGCCATATCCAGGTTCATAATTACAGCATAAGTGGACCAATTTTGCCAACTATATCGTCATAAAAACAACCAAAGATCCCTTGAGTTATAGTTTTTTTAAAAAACAATGAGCATAATAATACAAAATAAGTACCAAATTCCTTGAAGCATGGTAACCCTTAGCCCTAAGAAGATAAATTTCTTAAGAAAGAAATTTCCTATTACAGACAGCCTTTTATCCAAAGTATTACAGCATCTGTGTGGAACCACCCAATAATAGTATTTTATATTTTCCCACTTAACATGTCCACCAGTAGTGGGGTTTTGACATTCAATCTTTCTTGTAAATCTGCGAAACAATCAATATAAGCAGTATGACTGCGGTCATAGCCATTTAACATATGAAGCATCTGCCTGCCCCAACCAAAAACTAAGTCTAAGCATGATCTATGAAGCACAAAGATTATAATACGACTAACTGTGCCGTTAACTAAAAAGTTGCACAACTAACAGGTAACTTAACAAACTCCAGGGAAAATCAAACATACGTTGTTCATTCAATTCAAAATGAAGCTCACAATTATGTAATCAGGATTAAAGCCATTCTTAATTCAATTCCAAGGGTATTAGCTTATTATCCTATCAGTAGGACACAAAAGAAAAAACAAAAATCCCCCAAGACCCTCTTATGTGATATTGTACAGTTTTTGGTTATATTTAAGATGTCAATCAATTAATATCAAACTACAGCAAGACAGATGTCTAGCATTTGAATCGCAAAGTAACCATAACTTCTAAACACTACCTACAAAATCAATCACCACTGAGAAACAAAGAGTTCTAGAATGACATAAAGTTTATATTTCTATCCCTAAGTAATACGAGGAAGGAAAATTGGTACGAATATCTGAGCAATTAAGGAAACCCAACCAGAACATCAGAAATCATTTGTAATTATATCAGGCAGCAAAGATCAGGAACAAAACTTACTACAACAGTACCATAAAAGTGTATTAATCCAAGAAATATATAGTGAAAAGATGAACACCTTCTTGGCTGAATAAGTTTTTGTATCGCTCCACGTGGACGATTCAACACGAGAAGGACCGGGGGATTGCAGAGGAGAAGCCTCCGTATTCAACTCATCCACAGATGAAGTAGGCATTTCTTCAATTGAAACATTTAAACTACCATATGGGGAATCATCATTTTCCACATCAACATTTCCATTTACACCATCCATTGCCAATCTACCACCATTCGCCACAAAGCTATCAGACAAAGCTCCACCAATGCTCACATTCCAGCCTCCAGTTTTCGGTGAATACTGAGACTTCGGTGACCCCGCTCCAGCGTATCTCAAGTCCACAGGCAGTGACTTAATAGTCTGGATAGAAGGTAAGCTTCTGCCTTTCTGGGCCATGTTTTGTTTCAAAACACTGCTACTCTAAACACAACTATATAAGAGGTTCATATACTACCTCTTCTTCAGTGGCCTGATTTGATGCAGAAAGTAGAGGTTGGTCATCGGCTCATCACTTCCATCTGAATCTGTTACACAAACACTTAGTTAACACAAACACTTAGTTAAGCGCCAAATACATTATTTAAATCACATATCTGTTTAGTAATTTCTTTGAAATGCAATTGTATGTATATATGCCATAAACATATATATTATTCATATATAGATATGAATTGTCTTCTCCTCGTGATCTGGCAAATTTATGAAAGAAAAAAGTAACAGAAATCATGAAAAAGGAACCAAAAACATTCTTGACCTTCATACAGTTTGAAGCATTAAAAGAGAAAATTGATGAAGAACTTATTTTATATGACATTGTTTAGCAATGCTGAAAGCCAATCTTATTGAACACCAAAATAACCATAAAAATTTGCTTTTATAGATTACTAATCACAGGATGCATACTCCTCGACCACAGGCTTCTTCATTGCCTCCCTCCATTCAACCATCAAAATAAGAAAACCAAGCACAACAAAGCTATCCAGAACTTGATAGGCCAAAATTATTCTACCAAGGTTTAATAGAACTATCACTTATTAAGAGCTGTATATCATGTTTTTTCTGAACTTAGACCTACTAAAAGCATTTAATACCGCTTTTTCCTGTACTAAATTATTAAAGACGGGTGCAAATGCATGGAAGATTTCCTTCATGACTTACTCTTGAGTCCTGATATATGTATGTGTCTTTACTCGTTCTGAAATAATAGTTACTGGTTAAAACGCCTATTATCCTAGTAATGATGTCACTTAATGCTTTCTAAGACTCTAACTATTCAACATTACTAAATTACAATCCAATTTCTTAGCACAGTCACCTGTGAGTGTTAAGTCTGATGGTGATCCAAGTCCATATATATTCTCAGTATTACACCACATGAAACACGTTAAGGACGCAATAACTAAACAAGTTGAGATAACTTTGTCAATCTCATGATTTAATTGCAACAAAAAATGACCACTACTTTATCTCCAGACACAGTATTGATTTTAGAATTGCACAAAAGTACCTGATCATTCCACACATTGTCAAGTCGGTATAAGTTTTAATGAATGGCTAAGATACAAACTTTAGCAATGAATTGCATGCTATAAGTACACCATCAACACTTAAAAAGCAGCAACTAAGATACAAATTTGAATTCCTAGAATGCTTAAAACTTTCTAGAACAAACAATACAACAGAATGAAGCATAAACACACAGTCACACATACACCACAGTAAATTCGAATGTAATAAATATATACTGAGAGTGAGAGAAATGCCTGCATATGAAGATTAGAGCAGAACACATGTACGCTATGTCTTTATACGGCGCATTCATATGGCGCATTCAACACATAAAAATGAACAACACTCACAACAACAAGAAGAATGAGAGCAGTAAAATTGAGAACTTTACATTCAGATGCTCAAGAAGCTCATCCACATTCTACGAGGGAACAAGAAGATGGATCCCAGAAACAGAGGTCATTTTGCAGATTACACTTACAGAAGCATTAGATGGGAGAGGCTTGTACATCCCGATGTATTGTTGCCCATGCAACAGAAGGCTCGGTTGACCTACAGAACGAGAAGATAAAAAGCTTCATCGTCTCAAATATCCAACGAAATCCTAGCTCTCAACAAGATAGAGGAAAATGCACAGATAGAGCTGAGCAAGAACTTACTGCAAGCCTGGTAGATTACTAATTTCTGAAGAAAGACCATGAGAAAACAAAGCTGCAAATGTTGGCAGAACCTATAAGAAATAACACAAAATCAATAAAACAAAGCCAAATCACCGAAAAACGGACAAGAATCATCAAAGCAGATAATTTACAGGTTACACTAACTCATAATCCTAGAACCCCTCAAAAATCAATCTTTACTCCCTATGAAACTGAATTTGATGACTTTAAGGTAATTATTTTACCTGGATAAACTTCTGGCCATCAGGGTGATACAGATACTTGAGTTCCTTATCATCCAGAGCATCCTTTCCACAAGCTCCAATTCCGAGGGCATAAATGGCAGCATCCCTTTCTGTATAACTGTAATCAACCTGCCAATGAACAGCGGAAGAATCAAACCTCGTAAACCCCAAACTGCTCGTGTAATCAAAACCAAGAATCGGATATCAAACCTCGGGAAATTTGTGATCGATCACAAGCTGAGGATCGAAGTATGAACTCCCTGCCATTGATGACGATTCAAGAAACCGATGAGAAAAGCCGGTTCAATTATATGGGTTTCTCGGCTGGGGCTGGTGTTTTGGCCTGATCGAATCGGAGAAATTATCAGCAAATCCTTTCGGGGCGAATTCCGAGTTCCGTACAAAAGCTTGAAGAATGGGGTGTCAAGAAGAGTCCAGATCGGTGAATGGGGGACGCGTGGAAGAACTCATAAGAACTCATAAGAAGAAACAATAGAAAGAGCTCACATAAAGAATATAATCCAATCAATCGGTTCATATGCGAAGAAGAGTTTGGAACACCCTGGAAAAGCTGGACATGTGGAAGTAGAGCATGAAGCATGACGGAGGAGAAGCGGGCTAAGGACGTGTGGCGAAGACGGACGGACGGTGAAGAGCGCAAGAATAAAAGGAAACAAACACGTGAAATAGGAAAATAATTAAAAAACGACCATGTAGTACTGTAGAAAAGCGGATCCGCGCTTTTAAGATAAAGTAGATATGAGGTGGTACATAAATGATGTATACGAACATAATTTTGGAATTGTTTTTACTAATTTATAAAAGGACTTTTTATTTAGTATAATAATATAACAATAATGGTAAAAATAGTATTTACTTTTATGGTGATATATAAATCCGAATCTCCTTATCCCTTCTTTCTCCCCATACGTTTTCCTTATCTCCTTATCTCCTTATCTATGGATCCGCCCAGCACCGTCATCGTCCGCCCAGGCTTCGCCGTCCGCCGTGTCTACCGCCGTGTCTCCGTCTTCTTTCATCACCTCCGTCCAGTCATCACCTCCGATCGTTTCCCTTCGCTGCCCTACTCAATTCAACCCCACACCCAACTCTTATCACCAAAATCTTGAGGAAATAGGCAAATCAATCATGGAGGAAACAAGGATGGTAAGAGAAAGGAGGAGAAAATAATCAGAGATTGGAGAGGAGAAAGGAAGCAAAGGATCAAGGGAGCAATGGAGCAAGGGATTATGAGTTATCCACCGCTTGCCAAATTAGATGAAAAAGGTAAAGCCTTTGTTCTTGAAGATTGGGGATTTCATATATATAGGTTTAAGCTTTTTGATGAATCCCTATGACTACATACATGCATATGATTAAAAATTATAGCTAGAGGTTTAAGAGGTTGGGCTAGGGAAAGAAATCTGAAACTTTTGGGTCTATATGAAATCCTGAACTTTAAAATATCATTAGTTTAAATCCGTAAATTTTATTTGAATGATACTAAAATACATGAAAACCTTGGACTTAGATAGGTGTTTGAGATCAAGAATCGCCCAATTTGGTTTAGAAACGAGGGAGAAAATGTATTTTGAACTTCTGCCCTCTTTCATCCTTGGTTGCAGCAGAGCTCCGACTTTAAAAACTCATAACTATTTAACCTTAACTCCGATTTTGTTGATTCTTATACTTATGGAACCCTTGTAAGATGACTTAGTGTATAGAACCTGTAATTTCTGAAAACGCTTAAATAATGTTTGAGATAATTGAGTTGTAAGTCTGCTGCGACTGGATTTTTGCAGCAGAAAATCCAAACTTTAAAAACCTATACCATAACTCTGATCCTTTCAATTCTTGTACCTGTGTAAAACCTTATCAAATGGGATTCAGTGTAGAATCTGAAATATTTGGAAACAAATGAGTAATGAGTTAAATATTCTAATTTGAAGTCTGCTGCACTTTTATTCTACAACGAATGAGGACCAGTTGCAATCTGAACTTTGAAAAAATCATAGTTTACTAAATATAACTCGGATCTTGTTGAATTTTATACCTGTGTAATCCTTGTAGAATAAGCTTCAGTTTGGAACTTGACTGTTTCGGTAAGTCATGCCATATTCATAGAAACATGACTGTTTTGTTTACTTTTATGCAATAGAGGGGATGAAACATGAGATTCTTGGTTCATGCCCTTGGATGAACAGGTAATGAATGATTAATAGTTCTTTACAACCATTGGGATGTACTAGTATTTCTAAACTCTGACCTTTTCTTCTCTTGCAGTCGGGTTTTGTAGTCAGGTGAAAGAATTGGAAGACCTTAAATAGGATTACAACATTGTTGGACTTTCCCAGGTAACTGTCTTACAATTATTGTGGAATGACACTGACTGTCTTATACTTATAATTATTTTTATTCATTTTCACTGTGTTTTAGGAGCAGGGAAGCTTAAGCTCCAGTGGCTTTGCAGCTTGGCGATTGAAGAGAACTCCCGTATGTCTTTAAATTTATAGCTTTTTTAATCTTCACGTGCAAGCATGTATATGGTTGTTCCACTTAAAGATATACTGTCTAAAATAAAGAATGTATGACTTGAAATCAGAAATTGTAGATAGCTAAGATGTCATTGACTAGTATTAAGGAAGCATGTTATTTGTGATAGGGCAATGACAATCATCTAGTCATTGTTGACTGTTTTTATTTGTGTTAAGAGTTCATATCTTCAGGAAGTTTATTGTAAGAAGAACCGTTTCTTAATACTTTAAAATGATTCTTATCTGTCATATTGCAGCTTCTTCACTTCTTTGGCTTTGTTGGTTGATCTGATGAATTCTTTCTATGGTAGGAAAAGGATTTGGAAAACAGAGGGATTATCAGCTGTTTTCAAGGGTTCTCTCCGGGTTGGAAGTGCTATTGGTATGTTAATTATGTTCATTTATTAGTTTGTCTACAAAAAATATGAAGTATTGAACATATCTGATACCCTCACATATTTTTGCAGGCAATAATATAGGATGAGAACAACGGTAGTGCGTATCGGCATTTGAAGTTTGAATTGAAGTTTCAGAAATCTCCCGGATCTCGTATCCGTTTTTTTTTTTTTTTTTTTGCTTTGGTTGCCTCTTTTTGTATAGATTCCTCCAACAATTTCCATTTGCACACTATTGTAAATACAATTCTGAATCATTATAATTTATATTTTATTTGAATATAATATTCATTATGAATTTGGTGTAATTTTCGAATCTGGAATGGGGTCAATTTCTGTCCCTATTTATTTTTTTTAATTTTTAATTTTTTTGTTTCAGCTGTTAATGTTTGATTGATGAATAACCGTTGAAGGGAATTTCTTCCACAAAATTAGTGGAAAGTCCAGTCACTATGTTGGACTTATTGATTGGGCCCATATTCGGACCCACAAAAAAAAACAGCTGACCCCTTGCCTAGCACCGGTACCTATTAACAGCGGTTGTCAAATGTTGAATAACAGCTGAAGCGTCCCAAGAATAACAGCTGCTAGAGGTCCCAAGAATAACAGCTGCTAGAGGTGGGTCTTTTTAGTGGTGCGTGCATGCATTTTGATATTGTGTTCGGACTAAAATAGTCGATCAGATTGTCCGCTTCCCATCTTGGCATTCGCCCTTTTGTTTTTGTTTTTGTTTTTGTTTTTTTCTAGTGTTCACTTTTCGGTGTGCTTCACAAATGGCCTTCTGTACATCTTCTTATATATCTTTGAATGTTTTTCATGTCATATATTTTTCAACTCTTTATTGCAGACTTGGATCTCTTTTTGTTGATTATATGAAATTACTTATGAATTTTTGTGCAGGTTGTCCTATTGACATGGAACCTAATTAAGGATCAATTTGATAAGAACACCAAAAAAAAAAAAAAAAAAAGATACCATGACCAAAATAAAGAAAATATAGATTTCTAAAAATCGAAGATCAAATAAGTCAACCCATTATGATTGTACATACAGTAATTTGTTTTTCCATATTGAGGCTCATGAGGTTTTCTATTTTCTATTTTATTTTTTGGGCCTCTTACATGCCTTACGAGTGATTACATTTTTTATTTTATTTTATTTGTTCCAGGTGCATTAAGGATTAAAAAAAAAATACATATCGTATTATTGAAAAGGTTCCAAGTTCCAAATTATCTCTATTTAGAATTAATTGTTATATATATGTAATCACTTGCAAAATTAAAGGATTTAAAGGAGAAATAGATATATAGATTTTGTTGTACTCAAATATTCAGTATTGAAAGGATAAAAAAGATTTATAATTCAGTATTTTATTTTGAATCCTTTCAATAATGATCAGGACTAAGAGGAAGTCATCCGTTATTCATGTGTTTCTATAACACTGATTAAAAAGTGCTCAAATGCACTGTGCGTAGGGGTGATAACGAGTCGATCCGATCACGATCATCACTATGTTCATGATCGACTCGTTTAAATTTTGTTTTAGTAGTATGAAATATTTTCACTTTTTATCCTATTTTATATATTCATTTTCATTTTTATCCTAATTTGTATTCCGATAATTGTTTTTAAAATTTCATTAAAAAGTTCTCCTATATAACACATAGGATGAAATTTTTTCACTTTTTATCCCTTTTATTTTTATTTTTTATCTTATTTTTATTTAAAAAAGTATTATTTAAAAATTTCATCAAAAAGTGTTCAATAAAACGTGCAGTGCTCAACTAGTATCATACTAAAAGTAATTCTGTTACGTACGTGAATATGCATTTTACCCAAAGGCTTACAAAAAACAAATTCTGTTATTGACAAATGAGGATTTGAGTCCAAATCTTTCTATATGCATGCGATAATTTGCCAATCTTACAAGGATGCACGATTACACTCAAAACAAAATTATGGAAAAGAAACATGCAAAATGATTTGCATTTCACCTTTGAGGAATATGAGGAACAAGTTTCCAACACTACTCCAACAACTTTAAGCGGGAAATAAGTCAAGTTGAAGAGTGGAAACCAGCCTTTGAACTTTAAATGGCTCTAGATATTGAAACTTTCTCAAACAGGGCATGCTAGATTCACAGCAAAATCAAGTGGTCCCATCCCATTCCAGTCAAATTTTATCCCTCTCAATCACTCCATCCCTCTATATATCTTTCCCTTACCGGATTCTGCTTCTCAGTATCTCCGTCCATCTAAACTCCTCAGTCAGTGTCACTAGCCATAGCTACAGGGACGACTCTGTTACTGTTGAAGCCTTGAAGGTAATTTTCCAAACTTTTACAATCTTAGGAGCATATTTGGAGTATATCTAACTTGCGAATTGTTTGCAACCATGACAAGTAGCCTGTTCTAATAGAGACAGCGTAATTAAAACTTAAAATGAAAATTTTGAAGTCCAGTAAATCTGCCCCCTTTTTCTTTTCACCCGTATTTTGTGATAGTTTTAGTGTGATGATCTTTATTGTTAACAACTAAATTCATGATTCATGTACATGTATTAATCTTATTCCTTCATTGGCAATTTGGCACTAGCTTGCAAGAATGATGAACCAGTGGATTTGTGGTGTATTTTTACTGTGATGATCTTTATTGTTAACAATTACATTCATATACATGTATTAATCCTATTCCTTCATTGGCACAGCTTGCAAGAATGATGAACCAGTGGATTTGTGGTGTGCTATTACTGCTGATTTTGGTGAAAGTGAATGGAATATCCTCTCCAGTTAACATCACTATCGTGGATTCGGCTATGGCAAAAGGAGCCGTCTGTTTGGATGGAACTGCACCGGCTTATCATCTTGACAAGGGATATGGAGCTGGAGCTAGTAACTGGCTGGTCTTTCTACAAGGAGGAGCCTGGTGCAACAATGTAACCGAATGCAAGAATCGAACAATGAATTATTTTGGTTCTTCTTTTTACATGAACAAGACTCAAAATTTCACAGGCATCCTAGACAGCGACTCGAGCTTTAGTCCATATTTCTATAATTGGAACAGAGTCTATGTTATGTACTGCGATGGAGCATCCTTCACGGGTGACGTCGAAGAAGTTGATCCTGCCACCAATCTTCACTTCCGAGGTGCCAGGATATTGGAAGCAATTGTGGATGATTTGTTGGTTAAGGGAATGAGAGACGCGGATAGAGTTGTTCTTGCTGGTTGTTCTGCTGGAGGTTTGGGTGTGATATTGAATTGCGACAGGTTTGCAGGAATGTTGCCATCAAGGAGTATTAAAGTAAAATGTGTTGCCGATGCTGGGTTTTTTATAAACATTAAGGATGTTTTCGGCCAAACAAGATTTGAGGATTTCTATGATGAAGTTGTTAGTTTACATGGATCCGTGAAGATTCTACCGGAATCATGTATCTCCAAAATGAAGGCCACCTTGTGCTTCTTCCCGCAAAATATTGTAGGTCAGATTCAAACACCACTATATTTTGTGAATGCTGCCTATGATTCTTGGCAGCTTTCCAATATGTATGCTCCAGGTGATTCTTGGCAGCTACTTGTTCAGTTGATCAGATGATAGGTATTCAGCATTTTCATGAGGAGTTCTTGACTGCTTTCAAAACAGCTGCTACCTCAACATCAACGGGTGGTTATTTCATTAATAATTGTCACAGTCATTGCCAAACTGGGCATAAAGAAGCGTGGTTTCAAGCTGATTGCCCTAAAATAAATGGAACGGCGATTGCAATTGCTGTTGGACAATGGGTATATGATCTCGGATCATTTGAGATGTATGGTGCTCCATACCCACAAGACAAAACCTGTGAGTTTGGTGATATCTGAATGTAGCTGCTTATAGGCTTAAGTATGAATCACCAACTTGAATCTTTCTTTGTAAGGAAGAAGAAATTTAAATAAAATCTCTTACTTTTAATAAATTTACTTTGATTCAATCAAGTTCATTTCAGTTATATCAAGTTTATTTTGATTCAATTTAGTTTTGTGTAGTATAATTTCATCCATTTAAATCTAATTCAAATTAAATTCATTTAGTGAAGTCAAGTTAATTTAATTTAGTTCTATTCAAATTCAATTCATTTTGATAAAATTTACCTTGATTAGGTCAAGTTCAATTTAGTTAAGTCAAATTCAATTTCATTCACCTAAATTCATTTATTTATATTCAATTTAGTCCAATTCATCTCAATTCAATTGAATTTATTTTGATTAAATTTACCTCGATTCAGTCAAGCTCAATTCAACTATTTCTACACACTTTCAATTTTTTAGATAGTTATTATCAAACAATTTGATAGTAAATATCTTTAATATTTGATGGTAAATATCTTTAATGGTGTGCGATAATAAAATATAAAAATTTAATATTTTGAAAATACTTTTGATTACAAATCCAACAAAATCACATGTGATAAAATTCTAAGTTATTTATGATCAACTAAATGAATAGTTAAACTGCAAAAAATATATTAGACAGTGATCACTCTAGGCCTACCGTACAACTAGTTTTCTGTAATACTTGTATACTAGTAAATAATTCAACAATTCACTCATAACCTGATATGACTCTACAGAGTAGTTGATCTGAAGTCATGCTCTTCTTCCGAAAAATACGCTTGTTCCTTTCCTGCCATAGGTGATACAGTAAGCTCACTGCTCTATGAAACTTCACTCGTCCCTTCCACCTATCCATCTTATACATTTGCTTTAGAAACCCTCTGAAATTGATCTCCAAGTGTAGTTGGAGATTCCTTTGCAGTTGCTGTGAATAAGAACATCTCAGAAACAAATTTTGTACAGTTTCACCTCTTTCCCCACAGAAAATGCAACAGTCAGAGTGGTGCCTTAACATCCCAAGGAATTGAAGCCTCCAAATGATTGAAAGTCTTCCTTTTAACAGCATCCATAAGAAGAAAGCCTGTTTTGGTTGCAACCCCATCTTCCATATTAAAGGTGCTCTAGGATCATTCTGAGTTGCCCCATTAAAAATTGTATAAGCCCTGATTGTAGAGAATTTACCTTTCATGTCTATGCACTGAATCAAGTAGGGCAAAATCATGTCTTTAATCTTTACAATCACCCCCCAACTCCAGCTATGTCTATGACCAGCCAGACTGTAGAAACTCCGGCTGGTGACTTTTAGAAACTCCAGCTCCTTATTTCTTATTAATGTTTTCTTCCTTTTATTGTTGATAGAGAGTGATGAAGATGTCTTGTATGTTTTATTTTTCACATTCTTGGACTCTGTTTTGGTCGTGATAGGTTCACTAATGCAAGAATCTCACACTTAGGATTTGTGGGAGAAAATTCATCATAATCATCCCATCCCTACAAAAGAGACTTACCATGACTTCAATAAGAAAAACCTCTCCTAAGCTACCCACTAAACCATTAACGAGCTAATGCTGCTATAACTAGAAGAAACATGTATTTTACTCCGATCATCCTTCAAAGGATGTACGCCAGTAACAAATTTTCCAATAGAATTGAAAACATTTTGATTACATTTTGTGAAATTCAGAGACACGAAAGTATTCAATCATGATAGGTAGAGATTTATACCTTTAGTAACTAGAGCGACAAACAACACAAAAGAAATAACATTGACAATGCTTGCCATATTTTTCTTTTTAGATATGTTTTATGATACGAGTTTGGGTGTTGAATTTTTGTTTTTTGTATTTATAGATTAAAATTGGATGCTTATATGGAAATTACAATCAATGTTATTTACACGTTACTTACCATCTTGTACTAAAATACCGACCAACCGACTTACCAACCGTAGCATTACCAAACAATACCAATTAAATTGGTTACCGACATTGTTGGGATGCTATTGGAATTAAATTTTAAATATCACGGTAATTAAATTATTTAAATCATTTGATTACACTATACTATTAATTTCATTCAATTTTCAAGTTTACTAGTATTCTTGTTAAAATTAAATTCTTTAAACATGTTAACTAAGTTTCTATTTCCAAGACTAATCCCATTATTCTTCTTCTTCAAATTACTAATTATTCTCTAGAGATTCATCATTATTCTATTAGTTCAAACTACTAATTCTAAAAGGTGTAAATGAACTCAGTTGTTCGTGATCAACTCGGTCAACGCTCGAGTTCGAACTGGGGTTGACCAAACTCGATCTTGAAATCGTACTTGCTCGTATATATAACGAGTTGAGCATGAGCACATATTTACCAATTCGATAGACTCGACGAGTTTATCGAGAAAATGAGTATAACATTTATAATTAATTATTATTGTAGATTTTACATAAATAAGGAAAAAATTAGAATAAAAAATTAAATCAGAAGATATATGGTACATGAAATTGTTGTTCTTTGTTTTTGTTTGAATTCTTGAAATTTGGTTATTATTAATTAGAATATTGCATAAATTGGAGATGAATTAGACAATTTATCTTGGACTTAAACTTATTGGGTTTAACGAGTTGAGTTGAATCGAGTTCAAACATGGCTTTTACTGGATTGACGAGTCGAACTCGAGCCATAAAATGTCTGATTCTTTTTTAAGATTGTGGCACCATAAAATAGTTAATTCTAGATTGCAAAAACAAACAAAAAATATCAATGTTCTTTAAAATTAAATCAATAAGATATTAAAAAGTAAATCCATAATCTTCATATTTGTCGATGGAGATATGATAAAAATAGATATTAATTTGAATGAAATTTTTAGTTTGATGACAAACTAGATATTATCTTTCAAATGAATTTTTTCAAAATTTCAATAATAATTAATACTCCCTTTCTCTCACTATGATTTACCTAATTACTTTTGACACGTTTTTTAAGAAAGCTGATGTGGCGCTGATGTGGGTGGTAGGGTTGGTGAAGTATTGAGAGAAGATTTATATTATGATTTTTACCAAAATAGGAAATGGGTAAATCTCTTTGGGACGGACCAAAAGGAAAATTGGATAAATTTATTTGGGACAGAGGGAGTACTAAAGATCTACATAATGGTATCTTGTCTTCTATTTTCGTACTTAAAATATTTTTTAACTTGGAAATTTAATATTTTAAATATGGAGAATATAGGTATTGTGAAAGTGGTAAAACTTTGCTAACAAGAAGTTCATAAACAATATCACAAAATACCATTAGAACATAGTATTTTTTTATTAGTATCCTAGTATTAAAATTTTATTTGCCCTTTTGATTCTAGTAAACTAAAGAAGGGCAAGTAATATTACTAGAAATAGGTTTAAAAAGGATAGCTATTTCCGCAAGGTATTTAAATTTTACGGGATCTTTGAACCCATATATTGGATTCCCATTGTTCAATAGACATTCGTCACTTCCTAATTGTAACAACTTGCTCTGATCAACGGAAGTTCCCATTATACCTGGGCATGCAACTTTCACATCACTTTGAGTACAAAAACATTGGTTGTGCACTTCCACCTCAAACTCGTCCACGCCGCCGAAAGGTTTTCCATCACTTTGATGGATCTTTATACTATCAAGGGAACATTGTTGCATTGTGCCTATTTAAAAAAAAATGTGTTACAAGATTTCAATTTAAATCTTTACTGATTTCAAAATAGAAGAAACACGTATTTGACTCGGATCATCCTTCATAGGATGTACGCCATAACAAATTTTCGAATCAAAGTGAATTTTTTTATGACATTCTGTGAAACTCATAGACACAAAAGTATTCAATCATGATAAGTAGAGATTTATACCTTTAGTAACTAGAGTAGCAAACAACACAAAAGAAATAACATTGACAGTGCTTGCCATTTTCTTCTTTTTAGATATGTTTTATGATACGAGTTTGGGTTGTGAATTTTTGTTTTTCGTATTTATAGATAAAAATTGGATGCTTGTATGGAAATTACAATCAATGTTATTTACACGTTACTTACCATCTTGTACTAAAATACCGACCAACCGACTTACCAACCATAGCATTACCAAACAATACCAATTAAATTGGTTACCGACATTGTTGGGATGCTATTGGTATTAAATTTTAAATATCACGGTATTTAAATTATTTAAATAATTTGATTACACTATAATTTTAATTGCTATTAATTTCCTTCCATTTTCAAGTTTACTAGTATTCTTGTTCAAATTAAATTCTTTAAACATGTTACCTAAGTTTTATTTTCCAAGACTAATCCCATTATTCTTCTTCTTCAAATTACTAATTATTCTCTAGAGATTCATCATTATTCTATTAGTTCAAACTACTAATTCTAAAAGGTGTAAATGAACTCAGTTATTCGTGATCAACTCGGTCAACGCTCGAGTTCGAACTCGGTGATGCTACCAAAATCTGCCGGCTCCCCGGTTATCAACGCTATCCGGGCTTCCTTCAAGGTATACCCGCACCAGTCCTGCAAAATAATCTCCGGGAAGCTTCCCGGGGAAGAAGCTCCGACGTGATGATGAGATGGGGATAACGATGAGGGGAAAATGTACGGAAATGCTCTCAATATAAAGTAGAGAGATATATGTCACATACCTGATTCACTGTTTGAGACTATTATTTATAGTTGAGGTTGCCTACTTTGGATAAGGGTCAGGACCGCCTCTCCTTGTCATTATCCGTCCACTTGCTTGTCCGAAAGTGCCTGGCGCGGGAAGGGCACTGCCTCTTTTAGTCTTGGGCCATGGGCCATTCTCCCGGCCCAGTTGGGTGCTGGGCCGGTATTATCACTAGCCCCCCAGACTGGTCACCCGGGTCTCGCCGGTCTTTTAAACTTCCTTCCTCTATCCTATATATTATACATATATATTTATTTTGTGTAGGGCCTATTCGTGCTGGATTCAATTTCTGACGCGCCTCTCCTTATTCCGCATTGATCAGTGCCTCGTTTCTTGCGTCCAAATTTGCTTTTCCTTCTTTTGAGGTGGCGTTTGCTATTCTCTTGCCTATATAAGGGTCCAGCCCCCCTTCACTAAACTTCTCTCTCCAAAAATCTTCCAGACGCTCTGCTTTTTTGTTCAAGTAAGCTCTAACTCCTTCTCCCTCTCCTTTACTTCTAGTCATGAGTTCCCCGCTTCCCTCCACCTCTTCCTTGGACACCGAAGGGGTCCGAAATCAGTTCGAGGTCCAGTTCAGAGCCGCCGATGATCTGATTCCCTCTCCGAATTCATCCCCGGATACTTACTCTGAGGCTTTCAGCACGCCCCGGGAGCTAACGTCAGCCTCGGAGGAGGCGGGTTCACACCCAATCGGGCATCATAGTTACCCTCGGGGGATCAGGATGAGGAGGTATTTGATGAAGAAATCGGTGATGACGATCCCCGGGCCCCACTCATGGGGTGCGTCCACTGGGTCTTAAGTTTTTTTATGTCCCCGGTGAATCTCCTTCTCTAGATAGAGATGTCCTAGACTTAGTTAAGTGTTCTTTCATCCCTTTTCCCCTGAATGCTTCGCTTTCTAAACTCCCCCCGGGGATTTCCGAATGGGGAGTCGCTTGTATTCCTCGAATTCACTTTCAATACGGGCTTAGCCTCCCCTTTCCCCCTCTTTTTTTCCTTGAAATATTAAATTTTTATAAAGTGGCCCTGGCCCAGCTGCACCCCAACGGGGTTGTCTTGATACTGGCCTTCCTACTAAATTGCGCCAGATGCACCATTCCTCCTTCCCTCCTACTCTTCTGCTCCTTCTACGCCTTGCAAAAGACACATGCGTCTTTCCCGGGTGTTTTTTCCTTTACCATCCGTTCTGGGGTAAAGGATTTCCTTTCGGGTAAGGCCAAATCAGCCAAGGGGTATCCTTCGAAAGGTTTCTTCCAATGTGACTCCCAAGTGTATCCTATGCCCGCTTGGAACGATTCTCTCCTCCCTGAGGACAAGAAACCCCTATCCGCTCTCCCAACCCTTATTATCAATGACCACAACCTTCTTCGCCTTACCCCTCTGAATATGGATGACTTATATAAGAATGGGAATGCGGGTTACTTCTGGCCTCGCGGGATCTATCCTGGAGACCTCTTCACACTCCCGCGCATTCCCGCACTGTGGCCGGATGGAGGTGCCTGTTAAGGCTTTATTCCTTATTTGTTTATACATGTATTTTGGTTATCCCACGTTCTAACTCAGTTTTTGCTTGGTTTCAGTTCAACCGGCCTTGTAAGCTGACGCCATGACACATGTTGAGAATTCTTCCGGGGGCGATGGTCAAGCAGGGAATCCTCGCCCGGGGCAGCACACCTCGTCTTCACAACAAGTGGCTCCCCAACCTGGGCAACTTTCTATTGAGAATCCCGCCCTTATCCCGCAAAGGGCCCGCCCGCAACAGCGGTCTCGCCAACAGAATCCCTCCGGGATAACTTCTTCTTTGGCCGTCTCTACGGCTAATGCTACTCCTTCCGGCTCGTCACCTACTCCCGGGCGACGATCCTTTATTGTTCACCCCAATCACAGCGGTGGGGCCAGTTCTCGGTTCAAGCGGCCGCCTTCTGACGAGCTATCCGGGTCTCCACCGTCTTTTCGGCAGAGGACAGATGATCTTCCTTCTCCTTCTCCTCCTCCTGCTCCTGCTCCCGCTCAGACCCTTCCCCCGCGGGCCACCCATTCTGAGGCCACTCCGGAGGAAAAAGAAGAGGTAACTATTCTTCTAAGGTCCCATTTTTATCTAAGTTTTCTGATTCCCCGGATTTCCTTAACCCTTCGCATTTCCTTTGTTTTGCAGAGCACTACCTTCGCTGATTCCCTCTCAGCAGACCCGCAGCTCACCGAGGCATTAAATTGGACCTATTCTAAGTACAGCGTGGGGTTGTACGCCAAGATGGAGAATGAGCTTCGCGAGGCTAAGGAAAAGCTGGCCGAGCGGGATAGCCTCGAGGCCCGGCTGGAGGAGTCCCAAAGGAAGCTGGCCGAGAAGGAAAAGAAGTTGGCCTAAAAAGAGAAGAAGCTAGCTGAAGTGGAGAAGAAGTACTCCTCCTTGAAGAAGGACAAGAGGAGCTCCCAGCTGGAAGTCTTTGACGCCCTCACTCAAAAACTTCTCCGGTCTGTGGAGTTTGATCAGAAGCTGGAGGGGATTGCTGCTGCGGCGAGCGCTGAAGCTTGCCATGAAATGTATCGCCGTCTGTGGGGTTGGCTGTCGGGGCCCGCTCGCCTTGATGCCCAGGTGTCTTACTATCGCCCTAAGGCGGGTGACTTATTGAATCACCGCTGGCGGTCCCTTCAAGAGGCAGATTTGAAGAATCTGGTGCCCCAGCTGTGGCAATCATTGGAGATGTCTTCCCAGGTCCTCTATGCCTCGGACATCAAGAAGGTGAAGCTTCCGGAGATTGGTGAAGCTTCTTTCCCGGATCCTGGCCCTGAGGGCTACAACGTGTACGGGGTGATTCCGGAGACGCCCCACTGGGCCGAGAGCTACCACGAGTACTGCGCGGTGCCTGATAATTTTGGGTACCAGGCCGTCTACGAGGAGAAGGTAGATACGTATCGTGTGGGGCTTGCAGAAGGGCATGACGACTTACTGTATCAGTCCCGAAAGTCGACCCGGAAGGTGGGATTCCCCCAACGTCCAGCGGATGAGCCCAAGGTGGACGCTCCCGCTTATGGTGGTCCTGAATGGTCTGCTGAGGACGTTGCTGAACTGGAGAGAAGGTGGCGAAGGGCCCATGCTACCCCGGGAGGAAGGGACTCTGCTGAAGACAACGTACAGCCCTAGACCCTAGCCTGCTTTTTTCTTTGTAATTTGTTTTTTTTTTTTTGTAATATGTAGAACTTGGCCTTTAGTGCCCATTTTGACCAATATAAAGTTCTACCTTTTAATGAATCTTTTGTAGTCTGAGCGCCACTTAGGGGGACTTCTCCCGCCGGGGCCAGTGCCTTATATATTTTCTCATCCTAATAGTTCCTCTGGTACATACTTCTCTCCCCCCGCGCTGGGTGTCGCTAATGCTCTTTCCTTCAGAGGAAACTGGCTCATTGGAGGTTTGGAGGCAACCATGCTAACCGGGCAATGGCCGAGGCAGGCTTGTGCATGTGCGTTCCTTCATGAGTTCGGGTCCGTTCAGGGATTAGTGTCATTCCTCAAGGCGGTTGAGAACAAGTTTGGGTCATTGAATCATTGGATCATATGCGGGAAGCCCTAAATTCCCACCAAACCATTGCTGAGCTGCAGACCCTTCATGACGATTCACAGCATCGCACTGCCAAGGAGCTAGGCATGGTGTGGGGTGAACTTGAGCGGGCGCAGGAAAAGCTTAAGAAACTGAGACCCGCTCCGCGCAGAATAGGCTACTTGGACTTGGAGAAGGAAAATCGTTCCCTTACCCATAGAAATAGGGTCCTCGAGGATGCTTTATTGGTGGTCCGGCTATCTTATCACCTTCTGGGTCTGAAGGTCGGCTTTGTTGGTGTGTCTCCTCTTACTGATATTCCAGCCGGGGTTCGTAGGATGATTGAGCGCATGGAGGCTAACCCGGGGAAGTTTGGAGAGGGGGCCTCTCATCACGGGGAATATCTAAATGTCGTGGAGTGGCATAATAAGATAGCAGCGGGAGAGGCTGAACCCTATCCTTCTAGTCTTCGCCGAGTCCCTGCCCGGGTGGAGGTAGATGTGGCATACGAGAGGTATGAGGATATGTCAGTGTCTATTGACCCAGAAGAAGTAGCGCGCTGGATAAGGCGTGTCCAAGAGATCGCCGCTTCTGGAGTTACCACCAATGGGGTGAAGATCGCCGAGGGCACCCGCATCAGCCGAGAGGAGAAGGGTAAGAGCACAGCTAATTTATTCCCCAAATACAAGTTTGTTACTTCTACCGGGGTAAGGAGGATGCGTCTAGCGGAACCACTCCCGGAAGGATCTGTAATTGTCCCTATCCCGGAGCTGAATGAGGAGGAGGCCGAACAGATGGAGGAAGAACTTGCTTGGAATCAAGCTCCGGATGCCCGCTTTGCTGAAGATATCTTATCTTCTCAGTTCTTTGGAGGGGGCTTCCGTCCGGGTAACCCTGAGGGTGCCTCCGGTTCAGGCCCTAAGTGGGTATAGTAATATATAGATAGTAAAACCTATGTACTATACCATGTAATTATCTTTTGTAACATGAATGCACATTCACATGCTCGTGATTTAAGGTAATCAAAATATAAAGTATTTTCTTGGGGAACCCATCTTTTCATTAATTCTTTCAAGCAAGCATTACATCCTCTAGTCCCCGGGCTTCATTCAAGCTCCGGGTCCTTTCTAGCGGGGGGTACCTGAATGGGAGCTACCCATGGGTCCCTTTTACAATTCTTTCTCTCTAAGCCCGGGGCGAGGCCAAACGCCGGGGCTATCTCTCCGGGCATATTCAAGCTTCCGGGAGGGGGCATATCCTAGCCCGGCATATTCATGCCTCAGTGGCTAAGATCTGAATGGGGTACTCCACTTCCCATAAAACCTTCTTAGATTGGCCACATTCCACCTCCTGGGGACAATCTTCCCTTGTTTTTCCTCCAGCACATAGCTTCCTCCGGGGTAAGCCTCCTTCACCTTGTATGGTCCTTCCCAGTTGGGTGCAAGTTTCCCTTCTGAGACTTGGTGGCTCTTATCATTTCTTCTCATTACCCAGTCGCCCGGGACGAAGATCTCCTTCCGGACCCTTCTGTCGTGATACCTCTTTACTTGCTCTTTAACCTTCGCCTCCTGGAGTGCAGCATTCTCCCGCTTTTCTTCCAAGAGGTCCAAGTCGAGGCGCTGCTCCGTGTCTTCTTCCTCCGGACGCTGGAATTGGGTCCGAGGGCTCGGTATCCCAATCTCTGCGGGTATTACCGCCTCTGACCCGTATACCAGGCAATAGGGGGATTCTCCCATAGTCGAGCTTTCTGTGGTCCCATGGGCCCAAAGGAAACTGGGAAATTGCCACATCTAGTTCCCCCGGGCACCTTCAAGGCGGGCTTTTAGGCCATTGATGATGGTGCGGTTGGTGACCTCGACCTACCCATTTGCCTGTGGGTGATAGACAGGGGTTAATCTCTGCTCTATGCCATATTTGTCGCACCACGTCTTAAAGGGATCATTTTCGAACTGTGCTCCATTGTCTGTAAATATGGTCTTTGGGATCCAAATCGGCAGATGATGTTTTTCCAACAAAACTTGATGCAAGTCAGGCCGCATATGTTGGTGAGTGGCTCGGCCTCCACCCACTTGCTGAAGTAGTCAATTGCCACGATCAAGTACCTGGCTCCCCCCGGGGCGGTGGGAAATGGCCCTACCAAGTCGATTCCCCATCTGCTGAACGGCCAGGCTCCGGTAACTCCTTCTAATTCTTCCAGGGGAACATGGATCAGTGGGGCAAACGTTTGGCACGGGAGGCATTCCTGAACATATTTCTCCGCATCTTTAAATAGTGTCTGCCAGTGGTAACCCAGCCTTAGGATTTTCCTAGCCACCGTGCGGGCCCCCTGGTGGCTCCCGTTGGATCCCTCATGTACTTCCTGGATAAGGTGCTGGCCTTCCGCCCTTTCTACACATTTTAGTAAGGGTTGGAGGTATCCTCTCTTGTATAACTCCCCCCCTTGGACCACGTACTTGGGCGCCTTTACCCGCAGCTTCCTGGCCTGCGCCCTATCTTCTGGGAAAATTCCATCCTCCAAATAAGCCCGCATGGGGGTGATCCATGACTCTCCTTCATTTACCAGCATTACCTGGTCGACCTCCTGGTAACTCCTCATTCCCAGTACCTCAGGGCTTTAGCTCTAAGGAAGTCAGCTTGCTCAGGACATCTGCCTTACTGTTTTCTTCACGGGGGACCTAGATCAGGCTAAAGGATTCAGACCCAGCCGCTAGAGGCTTCACCATTTCCAAATACTTTTGTAGGCTCCTTTCCCGGGCTTCATATTCTCATTTCACTTGTTGCACCACAATCTGAGAGTCACTGTGCGCCGTAAGAACCATGATTTCCATTTCCTTTGCTAGCCTCAATCCCGCGATCAAAGCCTCGTATTTAGCCTCATTGTTGGTTGTTTTGAAAGCGAATTGGACCGCATAGGGGTACTCTTTCCCTTCCGGGCTAACCAATAAGACTCCCACTCTACTGCCTCCGGAATGTGCTGATCCATCCACGTACAGCTTCCAAGCTGGGATTATCTTTGCCGGGGCCGTCTCCTGCTCCTCGGATGTCCTTGCTTCTGATTCTACCAGGAAATCCGCTAGAGCCTGCCCCTTGATGGCCCTTCTTGGCTCATGCCGGATTTCATATTCTCCCATCTCTATAGCCCACTTCATCATTCTCCCTGATGCCTCTGGCTTGAACATTACTTGTTTAAGTGGGTAATTAGTGAGGACCACTATGGAAAGGCCCTGGAAGTAAGGTTTGAGCCTCCTTGAAGCATGTACCAATGCCAAAACCAATTGCTCCAACCCGGTATACCAGGTCTCTGCCCCCAGGAGTGCTCTGCTAACAAAGTAGATTGGGTGATGCTTTCCCTCCTCTTCTTTGATTAGCACGACACTCACTGCTTCCCGGGACGACGCTATATACAGAAAAAGCTCCTTCCCCGGGTATGGCTTCTTTAAGGTTGGCAATTGTCGAAGGTGCTCTTTCAGGCTCTGGAACGCCTTTTCGCACTCCTCGGACCATTCAAACATCTTGGCCTTTCTGAGGATGTTAAAGAAGGGCAGTTGTCTCTCTGCTCCCTTTGACAGGAAATGGCTGAGGGCCGCAAGGGACCCCGTCAAACGCTGTACCTCTTTTACCGACCTGGGAGAGGTCACCTTAGCTATGGCCTCTACCTTCTCCGGGTTGACGTCAATGCCCGGCTTGACACCATGAAACCCAGAAATTTCCCCGCACCCACTCCAATAGTGCTTTTGGAGGGGTTCAACTTGAGATTGCTTCGTACCAGCTTTTCGAACATCTCCTCCAGGTCATTCAAGAAAGCCCCGTAAGTCCTGCTCTTGACCACCATGTCATCGACGTATACCTCCATGTTCCTGCCTACTTGGTCCTTAAAGAGTTTATCCACATCCTCTGGTAAGTAGCCCCCGCGTTCTTCAATCCAAAGGGCATCTTCTTGTAGCAAAAAGTTCCAAAGTCGGTGATGAATGAGGTTTTAGCCTTGTCCGCCTCGTCCATCTGCACCTGGTGATACCTCTTGTGCGCATCAAAGAAGACCAACACTGAGTATCTCGCAATGGCATCTGCCAACCGATCCAAGTTTGGGAGGGGATAACTGTCTTTGGGGCAGCACTTATTTAAGTCTGTGAAGTCGATGCACATGCGCCAGCTTCCATCATGCTTCTTCACCAAAATCGGGTTAGCTATCCATTCTAGGTAGATGATTTCCTCGAGTACCCCGGTTCTCTTCAACTTCTGAACCTCACTTTTTATGAATTCTGCCCTCTCCGGGGCCACAGGTCTTTTCTTCTGTCGGATTGGCTTGGTTGCGGGCTTATGTTCAACTTGTGTACCCCAAGCTCTGGTAGCACTCCTACCATGTCCTCCGGGCTCTACGAGAATACCCCCTGGTATTTGGCCAAAAGTTCCTTTAGTGCGTCTTTCACTTCCTCTGGGAGATCCTTTCCCACCGTGACCGCCCCTTTGTCTGCCACTTGCATTTCTTCCAACTCTTGGCGGGAGATTCTCCGTGTACCGCCCCTACTGCCTTCTTTGCATCCAAAACTGCCGTCATCATGCATATTCTCGCAACTGCTTGACTTCCCCGCACGACCGCCACTCCTTGCGATGTGGGGAACTTCATCTTCAGCAGATATGAGCAATTCACTGCCCGGGCCTGGGTTAGCCACGGTCTCCCTATGATTACGTTGTATGGTGAGGGAGCGTCAATCACCGCAAAATTGCAAGTCACTGAGACTCTCTTGCTCCGGTCCTTTTCGTCCACCATGCACACTACAAGGGGTATAACGCCTAGGGGAATCTCCGGCTTGCCAGTGAATCCTGACAAGGGAGATGATGGGGGTTTTAGGTTCTGTCTTCCAATCCCCAATTGATCGAAGCAAGAGGCGAACATGATCTCCACGCTACTCCCGTCATCCACGAACACCCTCTTGACTAGGAAACCTTCGATCTCCGCTGTTACGATCATTGGGTCTGAATGAGGTATCTGTGGCGGGGTTGCATCCGCCTCAGAGAAGGTGATAGTCTCACTAGGGCGAAACCTCTTTCCCTGAGTTTCCCCCGGGGGGACATATCGCGTCCGGGCCCGGATAGTAGAGACTGACTGGCATGGTTCTCTGATTTCTCCACTTATCACATTGATCATCCTGTTGGGTGCTGGAGCCGGTTCCACCGCTTGGACTGGTACGGCAGCTATGACTGTCCGCCCCGGGGCCCTGTTGCCTTGGGCTCTTCCATTTTCTCTCCCGGGGTTTGGCCTCCACCTCCTCCTGGGCTGCTCCCGAGCCTGATCCCGGGCCGGATATTCCTTCTTTCCTTCAGCCGCCACGCAGTCCCTCAGCTGACCTCGCTTTATCAATTTTTCTATCTCGTTCCTTAGCCCCCTACACCCCTCTGTCGTGTGTCCATAAGATTTATGGTAGGCGCACCACTTATCCGCATTTTCTTTGGATGGGGTTCCCTGAATAGGCAGTGGATCCGGGAACAAATCCTTATGGATGGCGTGGATCTCCGCCAGGACTTGCTAAGCAGGGTAAAGTTGTCTGCCCTTGCCCGGTTCACCGACGCGGGACCCGGATCCCTTCTTCCTGGTTCTGTCGCCTTTCTCCTTTCCACCTTTTCCGGGAGGAACCCCTCAGATTCTTCCTTTCTCTTCCGGGTAGCGTCATTGACGGCACAGTACAATTGTACCACCATCTGCAGGTTATGAAAGGTTTCCGGAATGTTCTCCATTAGCTTCTGAAACAGCGCCATATCTCTTAAGCCGTTTATAAATCCGCTTATCACCGCCTTCTCTTGCTGCTGCCTATCTGCTACCTTCATGCTCTCGTCCATGTACCTCCTGTAATACTCCATGAGTCCCTCAGCAGCCTTCTACCGGGTGGCAAGAAGTTCAGTCATCTGTTTTCCCTCTTTCTTTAGCCCTGCGTATCTAAGCAACAGGGCCTTTGAAAAATCATAATAATCCCTGAGGCTTCCCCTGGGCAAGGAGTCGAACCACAGGAGGAAATTTCCCCTTAGATAGCAACCCACCAACTTGCATCTCAACTCCTCCGGGAAATCCCTTGACACCATCAAATTCTGGTAAGTCCTGACGAACTCTTCCGGGTCAATCTCTCCGTTATACGTGGGGATACCCTCTGGGACCCAAAGACCCGAGGCCATGGGTACGCAAGTACTCTAGGCACCTATGGAGAGGTAGGCCTGGCTCCGTTTCTCCCCACCAACTTGTCCAGCCGCGCCTCCAAAGAATTGGGGTCCTGTTGCGCCACCTGATAGCCCCGCATCCTGTCATCCTCCCTATAATGGCCCTCCGGGTAGCCTTAATTTAGCCCCATAGACCCATACATCGGCACAGAATATTGGACTTGGTTCCCATACATGCCAGGGGCCTGGGATCCTAAGAAATCCCTGGACACGAACGACGGAGCATACCCGACTTGCCCTAACTCCCAGCTAGAGCGAGGGTAATAGGGCGGAGCAGTGGGGCTAAGCCGGACTACTGCCCTGTTGCAGTTCCCGCCCATATCCCGAAGTTTGGGGGGAAAGAGGGAGGGACGGTTGAGGAGCTGACATGCCCTTGTACCCTCCGTGGCTCCGCGACTCCGTCCAAGTCGATTACCTCCTTCCGGGGTATCCGCAGAAGGCCAGATTGGTTCCCTGCAGATCCCCCTCCCTTGGAATTCCAAGTGGAGAGTACCCACTAGCGATATAGCTCTTTGTTAGCTCTCATGAAATCCAATGCCGCTAGTTCTTCTATGTTGGCATGTACCCGTTCCTCCTCCGGGGGTGCCGATACTCGGGTTCAAAAGCTTTGAGTCGGGAGTTGCCCATCCTCCCGGGCCTCTGGCCCCCAAACCAGAGAATTGCCTTCCCCGGAAGGCCCGAGACCTTGCTCCTAGTATTCTTCTGACTCAGCCCCCTCAGAGGCGGTTTCCACATGGCCGTCCTACGATACCCCCGGCTCATGCTCCTCCGGTTGATTCCGGTGCCGACCCTCCTCCTGCAGTTGTCTCAGGGTCATGGTGTTTTCAGGAGGAGGTAGATCGTCTCCCAAAGGTACCGCATTCTTCCTTGGTCTTCTGCGCCCTCTTCTTCCTGACTCCATCTCGCGAAGGTGGAAGGTCCCACCGGGCGTGCCAATTGATGCTACCAAAATCCGTCGGCTCCCCGGGTATCAACGCTATCCGGGCTTCCTTCAAGGTATGCCCGCACCAGTCCTGCAAAACAATCCCCGGGAGGCTTCCCGAGGAAGAAGCTCCGGCGTGATGACGAGTCGAACTCAAATACTTAAAAAACAAACGAGCCATAAAATGTCTGATTCTTTTTTGAGATTGTAGCACCATAAAATAATTAATTCTAGATTGCAAAAACAAACAAAAAATATCAATGTTCTTTAAAAATAAATCAATAAGATATTAAAAAGTAAATCCATAATCTTCATATTTGTTGATGGACATATAATAAAAATAGATATATGGAATTTTTAGTTTCATGACAAAATAGATATTATCTTTAAAATGAAATTTTTCAAAATTTCAATAATAATTAATACTCCCTTTCTCTCACTATGATTTACCTAATTACTTTTGACACGTTTGTTAAGAAAGCTGATGTGGGTGGTAGGGTTGGTGAAGTATTGAGAAAAGATTTATATTATGATTTTTTACCAAAATAGGAAACGGGTAAATCTCTTTGGGACGGACCAAAAGGGAAATTGGATAAATTTCTTTGGGACGGAGGGAGTACAAAAGATCTACATAATGGTATCTTGTCTTCTATTATCGTACTTAAAATATTTTTTAACTTGGAAATTTAATATTTTAAATATGGAGAATATAGGTATTGTGAAAGTGGTAAAACTTTGCATACCAAGAAGTCCATAAACAATATCACAAAATACCATTAGAACATAGTATTTTTTATTAGTATCATAGTATTAAAATTTTATTTGCCCTTATGATTCTAATAAACTAAAGAAGGGCAAGTAATATTACTAGAAATAGGTTTGAAAAGGATAGCTATTTCCGCAAGGTATTTAAATTTTACGGGATCTTTGAACCCATATATTGGATTCCCATTGTTCAATAGACAGTCGTCACTTCCTAATTGTAACAACTTGCTCTGATCAACGGAAGTTCCCATTATACCTGGGCATGCAACTTTCACATCACTTTGAGTACAAAAACATTGGTTGTGCACTTCCACCTCAAACTCGTCCACGCCGCCGAAAGGTTTTCCATCACTTTGCTGGATCTTTATACTATCAAGGGAACATTGTTGCATTGTGCCTATTTAAAAAAAAATGTGTTACAAGATTTCAATTTAAATCTTTACTGATTTCAAAATAGAAGAAACACATATTTGACTCGGATCATTCTTCATAGGATGTACGCCATAACAAATTTGCGAATCAAAGTGAATTTTTTTTATTACATTCTGTGAAACTCATAGACACGAAAGTATTCAATCATGATAAGTAGAGATTTATACCTTTAGTAACTAGAGTAGCAAACAACACAAAAGAAATAATATTGACAGTGCTTGCCATTTTCTTCTTTTTAGATATGTTTAATGATACGAGTTTGGGTTGTGAATTTTTGTTTTTCGTATTTATAGATAAAAATTGGATGCTTGTATGGAAATTACAATCAATGTTATTTACACGTTACTTACCATCTTGTACTAAAATACCGACCAACCGACTTACCAACCGTAGCATTAATACCAATCAAATTGGTTACCGACATGGTTGGGATGCTATTGGTATTAAATTTTAAATATCACGGTATTTAAATAATTTAAATAATTTGATTACACTATAATTTTAATTACTATTAATTTCTTTCCATTTTCAACTTTACTAGTATTCTTGTTCAAATTAAATTCTTTAACCGTGTTAACTAAGTTTTATTTTCCAAGACTAATCCCATTATTCTTCTTCTTCAAATTACTAATTATTCTCTAGACATTCATCGTTATTCTATTAGTTCAAACTACTAATTCTAAAAGGTGTAAATGAATTATGATACCAATGTATATGGTACATGAAATACTATGATACCAATGTTTGACCAATTCTTGGGTGAGGCAGCCTCACCCAAGAGGCATGACCAAATTAACATTTTTTTTATTGAGATTCGATGAACTGACACAAAGGTTTTGATGAGTTGACATGTTTGATGAACTAGCACCGAGATTTGATGATGTGGCATCGAGGTTTGATGAGGTGGTAGTGAGTTATGATGATGTGGCAGTAATGAAATTTTCCTTATTTGGTCTTGCCTCATGGGTGAGGCTGCCTCACAGGAGAATTACTCCCAATGTTTTTGTACTCAAAGTGATGTGAAAGTTGCATGCCCAGGAATAATGGAGATTTCCGTTGATCAGAGCAAGTTGTTACAATTAGGAAGTGATGAATGTCTATTGAACAATGGGAATCCAATATATGGATTCAAAGATCCCGTAAAATTTAAATACCTTTCGGAACTAGCTATCCTTTTCAAACCTGTTTCTAGTAATATTACTTGCCCTTCTTTAGTTTATTGGAATCAAAAGGGAAAAAAAAATTAATACTATGATACTAATAAAAAATACTATGTTCTAATGGTATTTTGTGATATTGTTTATGAACTTCTTGTTATGCAAAGTTTTATCACTTTCACAATACATATATTCTCCATATTTAAAATATTAAATTTCCAAGTTAAAAAATATTTTATGTACGATAATAGAAGACAAGATACCATTATGTAGATCTTTACTACTCCCTGCGTCCCAAAGAGATTTATCCAATTTCCCTTTTGGTCCGTCCCAAAGAGATTTACCCATTTTCTATTTTGGTGAAAACTTATAATATAAACCTTCTCTCACTACTTCACCAACCCTACCATACACATCAACGCCACATTAGGTTTATTAAAAAATGTGCCAAAAGCAATTAGGTAAATCATAGTGAGACGGAGGGAGTATTATTTTAGAAATTTTGAGAAATTTTATCTTAAAGATAATATCTATTTTGTCATCAAACTAAAAATTTTATTTAAAATTATATCTATTTTTTATACTATCTCCATCAACAAATATGGAGATTATGGATTTACTTTTTAATATCTTATTGAATTATTTTTAAAGAACATTGATTTTTTTTGTTTGTTTTTGCAATCAAGAATTAACAATTTTATGGTGCCACAATCTTAAAAAAGAATCAGACATTTAAGTTTTATAGATGATACAGATGATAAAGATGATACCAGGGTGTTCGAGATACTCGATCTGATGCTACCGGTTTCCGTCCGTCTCCCGGGATTGGACGCTACCCTGGTCTCCTCCTTGGCCGGCCCGCTTCAGTCCTGCAAAACAATCCCCGGGGGGTGTCCCGGGGAAGAAGCTCCGGCGTGATGATGAGATGGGGATAGCGGGGAAGGAAAACGTACGGAAGGTACTCTCTATATAAGGTAGAGAGATATAAGTCACATACCTTGTTCACTGTTGGAGGCTAGTATTTATAGTTGAGCTTTGCCTCCCTTGAAGATAAGCTGCAGGACCACCTCCCTTGTCTCCATCTGTCCTCTCTTGTCCTCTTTCTTGTCCGGACATGTCTCTGACCGGGAAAGGTTCCTCTCTGTTGGTTCTGGGCCGCGGGCCCTTTTCTTGGCCCAGCAGGGCTCTGGGCCGGTATTATCACTAGCCCCCCAGACCAGTCTTCCGGGTTTCCTTGACGCGGGAGACTGATCTTACATGCTCCTCCTTTTGCTACCTCTTTTGGTGGGGCCCTTTCATGCTATAATTGATTTCTGACAGCGCCGTCTTTTCCCTTCCGCATTAATCAGTACCTTGCTTCCCGTGTTATCATTGTTTTTCCTCCTTTTGAGGCGACGTTTCCTATTCACCTCCTTTTGAGGCGACGTTTCCTATTCACCTCCCTATATAAGGGGTCTAACCCTCCTCACTGAATTACTTTCTCCACATCGTTTCCAGACGCTCTGCTTTTCCTTAACAAGTAAGCTCTAACCCTCCTCCTCTGCTTCTTCCGCTCCTCTTTCATCATGAGTTCCCCGCACATTGCCACTTCCTCCCTAGATACCGAGGGGGTTCAAAGCCAATTTGAAATTCAGTTTCAAGCCCCCACCCCATTCCTTCTCCGGGTTCCTCTTCAAGTACCCCCTCTGAGACCTTCAGCACATCCCCGGAGCCAACCGGACCGGGTGCGTCTGCCTTAGATGGGGTGGGTTCATCCCCCACACAACGTTCCCATCTCCCCCGGGAGGATCCGGATGGGGAAGCCTTTGATGAGGAAGTCGGCAATGATGCTCCCCGGGGTCCTACCCACGGAGTGAAGCCTTCTGGCCATCGGTTTTTTAATCTCCCTGGGCCTCCCCCCTCCTTAGATAGGGACATTCTAGATTTGGTTAGGCGTTGTTTTATCCCTTTTCCGTTGGATGCATCTCTATCAAAACTTCCCCCGGGGATGTCCGAGCGAGAAGTACCTTGCATCCCCCGGATTCACTTCCAGTACGGGCTCAGCCTTCCTTTTCCTCCTCTTTTTTCAGAAATTTTCAACTTTTATCGAATGGCCCCGGCCCAGCTACACCCCAACGGGATTGTACTGGTACTGGACTTCTTACTTAATTGCGCTAGATGCAATGTTTCCTCCTCTCTCCTTCTCTTCCGGTCCTTCTATGCCCTCCGACGCGCTCATGCGTCCTTTCCGGGGGTATTTTCTTTCGTAATCCGTTCCGGGACGAAGGACTTTATGAGGGGTAAGCCCAGATCCGCCAAAGGGTACCTTGTGAAGGGTTTTTTCCGCTGCGATTCCCGGGTGTATCCAATGCCCTCCTGGAACGATTCCCTCGTTCCTGAAGACAAGAAACCCCTTTCCTCCCTTCCAACAGACCTCACCAATGATCATAACTTCCTCCGTCTATCTCCCCTAGACATGGATGCTTTCTTTAAGACTGGGAACGCGGGCTATTATTGGCCCCGCGGGATATACCCTGAAAAACTCTTTTCCCTTCCAACCGTCTCCGCTGTGTGGCCGGCTGGAGGTGCCTATTAAAGGCTTTATTCTTTATTTTCGTGTACATATATGCGTGTTTTATTCTGATTTTTTTTTTTGTTCTAGCTGACTTCAGTTCAGCCTACTTTGCACGTGGACGCTACGCCACTCGAAGAGATGCCTTCCGGGGATAACAGCCAGCAGGGGAATCCTCACCGGGGGCTGGTCACTCCAGCCGAGCAGCAAGCGGCATTCCCAGTCGGGGTGGGGGCTGCCGAGAATCCCGGGTTCATTCCCCAAGGGACCCGTCAGCAACGCCCTGCCTCCCAACCGAAAGCCCCCAGGTCCTCTCCTACCCCAGGGAGGAAATCTTTCGTCCAGCACCCGACATACAGCGGCGGGGCTGGTTCCCGTTTTAAGCGGCCTTTAACCGATGACAAGGAAACTCCTCCGTCTTCCCGTCAAAGGTTGGAAAGTGCGACCCCGCCGCCTCCCCCTCCTCCCCCTGCGAATTCTCCTTCAAGGGATAACTCTCAAGCCATCCCCGAGCGGAGGGAAGAGGTGCGCTAACCTTGTTGCTTATTACTACTTTTGTCCTCCATCCTTCCGGATAATCTTATCTTTGTTTGAATTTTGTAGACCACTACTTTCGCCGACTCTCTCCTGGCGGACTCTCTGCTGATGGACGCGCTCAACCGGACATACTCTAAGTACAGCGCGGGTTTGTTTGCTAAGAAGGAAAGGGAACTCCTTGATGCCCGGGAGAAGTTGGCCGAGCGGGATGACCTGGCCGCCCGACTGGAGGCTTCTCAGAAGAAGCTAGCTGAGAGGGAGAAAAAGCTCTCTGAGAAAGAAAAGAAGCTGACGGAAGTAGAGAATAAATATTCTTCTCTTAAGAAGGACAAGAAGGAGGCCCAGCTCGAGGCCTTGGACGCTGTGGTTCGAAAAGTTCTCCACTCTGCCGATTTTGACAAGAGGCTAGAAGGCATCGCTGCCGCTGCCAGTGCTGATGCCTGCCACGAGATGTATCGCAGTCTGCGGGGTTGGCTTCCGGGACCTGCTCGCCTTGAAGCACAAGCATCCTACTACCGTCCCAAGGCGAGCGATCAGCTCAACTATCGCTGGAGGTCTCTTCAGGAGGCCAACCTGGAGAATCTGGTACCCCAGTTGTGGGATTCCCTGAAGATGTGCTCCCGGGCCCCTTCAGCCTCGGACATTAAGAAGGTCAAGCTTCCGGGGGTCAACGAGGCTGCTATCCCTGAATCCTCTGGCCCGGAGTGCTTCAATGCTTACGGGGTGGTCCCGAAGACGCCTCACTGGGCCAAAAATTACCACGAGTTCTGCGCTATACCTGACAATTTTGGGTATCAGGCCGTTGAGGAGAGGACGGGTGAATACGTTGTGGGGCTTCCCAGGGGGCAGGACGACTTGCTCTATCAATCCCGGAAGTCTACTCGGAAGGTGGGATTTCCTGAGCGCCCTGAGGACGAGCCAAAGGTGGACGCCCCCGCTTACTGCGGTCCCAACTGGTCTGACGCAGACGTGGCTGAACTGGAAAGGAGGTGGAAGGGCGCTCATGCTGCCCCGGGGGAAAGAGGCCCTACCGAGGATAATGTATTCCTCTAGACTCTAGTATATATATATTTTTTTTTGTAGTTTTAAGTCTTTTTGTAATCTTCCTCCCCGGGAGGCACATGTAGAACTTGTCCTTGGCGCCCATTTTGATCAATATAATTTCTACTTTTTAATTTGATGAAGTTACTATGTTTTGTAGTCTGAGCACCACTTGGAAGGAAATCTCCCGCAGGGATCTGTGCCTTTTGTTTTCCCTCATCCTAGTTGTTCTTCTGGGACTTACTTCTCTCTCCCCCGCGCTGGATGCCTCCAATGTTCATTCCTTCAAAGGAAGCTTGCTCATTGGAGGTTTGGAGGCGATCAAGCTATCCGGGCTATGTCTGAGGCTGGATTGTGTGCGTTTGTTCACGAGTTCGGGTCCATCCAGGCATTAGTTTCATTTCTTAAAGCTATCAAAAACAAATTTGGCTCGCTGAATCACTGCTTTGACCTAGCTTCTGATCATATGCGGGAGGCCCTAAATTCCCATCAGACCATCGCCGAGCTGCAGGCCCTTCAGGACGATTTTCGTCATCGTACTGCCAAGGAGTTAGGTATGGTGTGGGGCGAACTAGAGCGTGCGCAGGAAAAACTTAGGACCTTGGAGACCCGCTCCGCCCAGAACCGGCTTCTCTGCGACTTTGAGAAGGAGAACCGGTCCCTTACTCATAGGAATAGGGTCCTCCAGGATGCTCTACTAGTCACCCGGCTATCCTATCACCTGTTGGGTCTTAAGAATGACCTAGTTGGGGTGTCTCCTCTTACTGACATTACCGCCGGGGTTCGCAGGACGATGGAACGCATGGAGGCTAACCCGCAGAAGTTTGGTGAGGGAGCTCCTAATCATAAGGCCTATCTGGATGTCGTTGAATGGCATAATAAGATTGCCGCGGGAGAAGCTGAGCCCTATCCCTCTAGCCTTCGCCGAGTCCCTGCCCGGGTGGAGGTGGATGTGGCGTACGAAAGGTATGAGTACATGACTGTATCCATTGACCCGGACGAGGTGGCCCGTCGGATAAGACGCATCCGGGAGATTGCCGACTCTGGAGTCACCACAAAGGGGGTTAAAACCGCCGAGGGTACTCGTATTAGCCGGGAAGAGAAGGGCAAAAGTGCGGCAGTCATGTTTCCTAAGTACAAGTTCGTCACCTCTGCCGGGGTGAGAAGAATGCGCCTGGCGGAGCCGCTTCCAGAGGGATCTGTGGTCGTGCCCATCCCCGAACTGAACGAAGAGGATGCTGCGCAATTGGAAGAGGAGCTTGCGTGGAATCAAGCCCCGGATGCCCGTTTTGCCGAAGATCTCCTGTCCTCTCAATTCTTCGGATGGGGTTTCCGCCCGGGTAACCCTGAGGGTGCTTCCGGGTTAGGTCCCAAGTGGGTCTAGTGGCAAATAGATAGGAATACTTGTATGTAAAATACTTATATAATTGTCCTACCATGACTATGACCACATATTCATGCGATTTGTAATTTAAAGAGGATTGAATAAAAATTGTTTCTCGAAAAGACCCTTTTCATTAACTCTTTCCTGTAATCATTACATTCTTTGACCCCCGGGCTTCATTCAAGCTCCGGGTCCACTCTAGCGGGGCACCCAAAATGGGAGCTACTCATGGGTCCCGTTTTACAAATCTTCCTTTCTAAACCCAGGACGAGGCCAAACGTCGGGTTTTTTCTCCGGGCATATTCATGCTTCCGGGCGGGGCATATTCATGCCTGACATATCCATGCCTGGCATATCCATGCCCAAGTAGCTAAGGTACGATGCGGGGTACTCTACTTCCCGTAAAACCTTCTTAAATTAGCTACATTCCATCTTCTGGGGATATTTTCCCCTGCTTGTCCTCCAGCACATAACTCCCTCCCGGGTATGCTTCCTTTACCTTGTACGGGCCTTCCCAGTTGGGTGCAAGCTTGCCCTCCGGGGCTTGACGGCTCTTATCGTTTCTCCTCATTACCCAGTCTCTTGGGACGAAAGCTTCTTTCCGCACCCTTCTGTCATAATACCTCTTTACTCGCTCCTTCACCTTGGCTTCCTGAAGTGCCGCATTCTCTCGCTTTTCCTCCAGGAGGTCCAAGTCAAGGCGCCTTCCATCGTCTTCTTCTTCTTCCGGGCGCTGGTATTGAGTCCGGGGGCTCGGGATCCCAATTTCTGCGGGTATCACTGCCTCCGACCCGTACACCAAACCATATGGAGATTCCCCGGTAGCCGAGCTTTCTGTAGTCCGGTGGGCCCAAAGAACACTGGGCAGCTCCCAGATCCAATTTCCCCGCGCGCCTTCCAAGCGGGTCTTTAACCCTTTGATGATTGTGCGGTTGGTGACTTCCACTTGCCCGTTCGCCTGGGGGTGGTATACAGATGTCAGCCTCTGTTCTATGCCATATTTGAGACACCATGATTTGAAAGGATCATTCTCAAACTGCGCCCCATTGTCCGTGACTACAATCTTTGGGATGCCGAATCGACAAATGATGTTCTTCCAGCAAAACTTAACACAGGTTAGTCCCCGTATATTGGTGAGCGGTTCTGCCTCCACCCATTTGCTGAAGTAATCAATTGCCACAATCAAGTACTTGGCTCCTCCCGGGGCAGTCGGGAAAGGTCCCACCAAGTCGATTCCCCACCTACTGAACGGCCAAGCTCCTGTGACTCCGATTAACTCCTCCCGGGGAACATGGATTAGCGGGGCAAATGTCTGGCATGCCCGGCACTTCTGTACATGCTCTTCTGCATCTTTGAACAACGTCGGCCAGTAATACCCCAGCCTTAAGATCCTTTTGGCCAAGGTGCGAGCCCCTTGGTGGCTCCCATTGGATCCCTCGTGCATTTCCCGGATGAGGTGTCGGCCTTCCGACCTTTCTACGCACTTTAGCAAAGGCTGGAGATACCCTCTTTTGTACAGCTCCCCTCCCTGGATTACATACTTGGGCGCCTTAACTCTTAGCTTCCGGGCTTGAGCCTTATCCTCCGGGGTGGTTCCTTCTTCTAGGTACACCCGCATGGGCGTGATCCAGGATTCTCCTTCGTCCACCAGCATTACTTGATCGTTCTCCTGGTAGCTCCTTCTACCTAGTACCTCCAAGTACAGCTTTTGGTCGGGCTCAGGTTTCAATTCCGAGGAAGCCAACTTGCTCAAAACATCTGCTTTACTGTTCTTCTCCCGGGGAACTTGAACCAAGTTGAAAGTTTTAAACCCGGCTATCAGAGGCTTCACCACTTCCAAGTACTTTTGTAGGCTCCTTTCCCGGGCTTCATATTCTCCCTTTACCTGCTGCACCACGATCTGGGAATCACTGTGTGCCATGAGAGTTTTGATTTCCATCTCCTTTGCCAGCCTTAATCCCGCGATCAAAGCTTCATACTCAGCTTCATTGTTGGTTGTTTTGAAAGTGAATTGGACTGCGTAGGGATACTCCTTCCCTTCCGGGCTGACCAACAGTACTCCCGCTCCGCTGCCCCCCGAGTGTGCCGATCCGTCCACATATAACTTCCAGGCCGGGTCTGCTTCAGCCTTGGTCATATTCTCGGGGGTATTCGGCACCTCCTGTTCCTCGTTTATCCTTGCCTCTGATTCCAACAAGAAGTCCGCTAAAGCCTGGCCCTTGATAGCCCTTCTTGGCTCATACCGGATTGCATACTCTCCCAGCTCTATAGCCCATTTCATCATTCTCCCTGATGTCTCCGGCTTGAACATGACTTGTCTTAGCGGGTAATTGGTAAGGACCACTATGGGATGGCCCTGGAAGTAGGGTTTAAGCCTCCTTGAAGCATGTACCAGCGCCAAGACCAACTGTTCCAAGTCAGTGTACCGGGTTTCTGCCCCCCGAAGTGCCCGGCTAACAAAATAGATTGGGTGCTGCTTCCCCTGCTCTTCTTTGATTAGCACGGCACTTACCGCTTCCCGGGATGCTGCTATGTACAGAAAAAGTTCCTCCCCCGGGAGTGGCTTTTTTAAAGTTGGCAATTGTTGAAGATGCTCTTTCAGATTTTGGAACGCCTTCTCACATTCTCCGGACCACTCAAACGCCTTGGCCTTTTTGAGAATGTTGAAGAAAGGCAACTGCCTGTCTGCCCCCTTTGATAGGAATCGACTGAGAGCCGCGAGGGACCCTGTCAACCGCTGTACTTCTTTCACCGACCTGGGGGAGGTCATCTTAGCTATGGCCTCTACCTTTTCCGGGTTTACATCGATGCCCCGACTTGACACCATGAAACCCAAGAACTTCCCCGCCCCCACTCCAATGGTACTTTTGGAGGGGTTCAGCTTTAGATTACTCTGTTCTAGCTTTTCAAACATCTCCTCCAGGTCATTCAAGAAAGCTCCGTAAGCCCTGCTTTTGACCACCATATCGTCGACATACACCTCCATGTTTCTTCCCACTTGGTCCTTGAAGAGTTTGTCCACCATTCTCTGATATGTGGCCCCCGCGTTCTTCAGTCCAAAGGGCATTTTCTTGTAACAGAAGGTTCCGAAATCGGTGATGAAGGAGGTTTTTGCTTTGTCCGCCTCATCCATCTGCACTTGGTGATACCCTTTATGTGCATCGAAGAAGGCTAGCACCGAGTACCCCGCGATAGCCTCTGCCAGCCGGTCCAAATTTGGGAGAGGGTAGCTGTCTTTGGGGCAACATTTATTCAAATCTGTGAAGTCGATACACATGCGCCAGCTTCCATCGTGCTTCTTAACTAAGACCGGGTTATCTATCCATTCCGGGTAGATGATTTCCTCGATCACCCCGGCTTTCTCCAACTTCTTTACTTCATGCCTTATAAATTCCGCTCTTTCCGGGGCTACAAGTCTTTTCTTCTGCCTGATTGGTTTTGTTGTCGGGCTTATATTCAGCTTATGCACCCCCAACTCTGGCAAAACCCCCACCATGTCCTCCGGGCTCCATGAGAATACTCCCTGATACCTGGCCAAGAGTTCCTTCAGTGCGCCTTTTACTTCATCCGGGAGGTCTTTTCCCACCGTGACCATCCCTTTGTCCGCCACCTGCATTTCCTCCAACTCTTGCCGGGGAACTTCTCCATGTACTGCCCCTACTGCTTTCTTTGCGTCCCGGACCGCTGTCACCATGCAACTTCTCGCTACTGCCTGACTTCCCCGGACGACCGCCACACCTTGCGCGGTGGGGAACTTCATCGTCAGCAGATACGGACAACTCGCTGCCCGGGCTTGGGTTAGCCATGGTCTTCCTATGATTACGTTATATGGCGAAGGTGCATCAATAACTGCGAAGTTGCACATCACTGAGGGGGTTTCAAGTTCTGCCTCCCAATCCCCAATTGATCGAAGCAGGAAGCGAGCATGATCTCCACACTGCTCCCGTCATCTATGAACACCCTCTTGATCAAGAAACCTTCGATCTCCGCTGTTACAACCATTGGGTCAGAATGGGGTATCTGAGGCGGGACTGCATCCACCTCAGAGAAAGTGAGAGCCTCCTCGGGGCGAAATCTTTTTCCCTGAATCTCCCCCGGGGGTACATATCGCGTCCGAGCCCGGATAGCGGAGACTGACTGGCATGCTTCTCCGATTTCTCCACTTATCACGTTGATCATCCTGTTGGGCACAGGAGCAGGCTCCACTGCTTGGACTGGTGCGGCAGCTATGGCAGGCCTCCCCGGGACCCTGTTGCCTTGGTTTCCTTGATTTCTCCCGTTTCCTCTCCCCGGGTTTGGCCTCCACCTCCTCCGGGGTTGTTCCTGGGGCTGGTCCCGGGGATGCTCCTTCTTTGCTTCCATCGCCACACAGTCTCTCAGCTGTCCCCGCTCTATTAATTTTTCTATCTCGTTCCTCAGCATCCTACACCCCTCTGTCGAATGCCCATAAGACTTGTGATAGGCGCACCATTTGTCCGCATTTTCCCTAGACGGGGTCCCCTGGATAGGCAACGGATCCGGGAACAAATCCTTGTGGATAGTATGGATCTCCGTTCGGGATTTGCTGAGCGGGGTGAAGCTATCCGCTCTTGCCCGGTTTACCGTCGCGGGAGTAGTGTCCCTTCTACTTGGGTCAGCCGTCTTCCTTCTTTCCATCTTATCCGGGAGGAATCCCCCAGATTCTTCTTTTCTCTTCCGCGTGGCATCGTTAACCGCACAGTACAGTTGCACCGCCATCTGCAGGTTATGGAAGGTTTCCGGGATGTTTTCCATCAACTTCTGGAACAACGCCATATCCCTCAGCCCATTTATAAACCCACTAATCACCGCCTTCTCCTGCTGCTGCCTGTCGACGACCTTCATGCTGTCGTCCATGTACCTTCGATAGTACTCCATTGACCCTTCCGCAGCCTTCTGCCGGGTGGCCAGAAGCTCGGTCAACTGTTTTCCTTCCTTTTTTAACCCGGCGTATCTGAACAATAAAGCCTTAGAGAAATCGTAATAATCTCTGAGGCTTTCTCGGGGCAAGGAGTCAAACCACGAAAGACAGTTCCCTCTCAGGTAACAACCCACCAACTTGCATCTCAATTCCTCCGGGAAGTCCCTCGACACCATTAAGTTCTGGTACGTTCTGACAAACTCTTCCGGATCTGTCTCTCCATTGTATGTTGGGATTCCCTCCGGGGTCCGGAGGCCCGGCGGCCATGGGTATGCAAGCACTCGAGGGACCCAAGGGGAGGTAGGTTTAGCCCCGTTTCTTCCCACTAGTTTGTCTAGTCGAGCCTCCAAAGAGTTGGGGTCCTGCTGAGCCACCTGATAGCCCCGCATCCTATCGTCCTCCCGATAGTATTTCTCTTGGTAACCACAATTCATCCCCATTGATCCATGCATGGGCATGGGATACTGGATCGGGTTCCCCTGGGTTCCAGGGGCCTGATAACCCAACGACTCCACCGGCATGGTTGGCAGGCCATACCCAATTTGTCCCGCCCCCCAGCTGGAACGCGGGTAATAGGGTGGAGCGTGAGGAACCAAATTCGATTGTTGTCCCGTTGCCATTCCCCCTCCGACCCCGAGACTTGGAGGGAAAGAAGGTGGGACGGTGGAAGAGTTCACACGCCCCTGTATCCTTGGCGGCTGAATGACTCCGTCCAGGTCGATAACCTCTCTTTGATACCCCCGAAGAGGTCCTGCCTGGTCTCCCCCAGGCTCCTTCCGCCTACGATTTTCCCGGGTAGAGAGTACCCATTGGCGGTACAACTCTTTGTTGGCTCTCATGAACTCCACCGCCGCCAATTCTTCCGCCTCGGCTAAGGATTGCCCCTCCTCCCGGGCTTCAGGCCCCCGGGTCCGGGGACTGTCTCCCCCGGCGGGCCTTGGTTCTTGCTCCTCCTGGTACTCTCTTTCTGAGTCGGCTTCGTCGGAGGTAGTTTCCACATGGCCATCCTGCGGTACCCCTAGCTCCCGCTGGTGTCTAGCCTCCTCCTGCAGCTGCCTCAAGGTCACATCATCTCCCGGGGGTGGAAGAGAACCACCCCCTGAGAGTGCCACGTTCTTCTTCGGGCGCCCACGCCCTCTCCTTGGCGACTCCATCATGCGAAGGTGGAAAGATCCCACTGGGCGTGCCAATTGATGCTACCGGTTTCCGTCCGTCTCCCGGGATTGGACGCTACCCTGGTCTCCTCCTTGGCCGGCCCGCTTCAGTCCTGCAAAACAATCCCCGGGGGGTGTCCCGGGGAAGAAGCTCCGGCGTGATGATGAGATGGGGATAGCGGGGAAGGAAAACGTACGGAAGGTACTCTCTATATAAGGTAGAGAGATATAAGTCACATACCTTGTTCACTGTTGGAGGCTAGTATTTATAGTTGAGCTTTGCCTCCCTTGAAGATAAGCTGCAGGACCACCTCCCTTGTCTCCATCTGTCCTCTCTTGTCCTCTTTCTTGTCCGGACATGTCTCTGACCGGGAAAGGTTCCTCTCTGTTGGTTCTGGGCCGCGGGCCCTTTTCTTGGCCCAGCAGGGCTCTGGGCCGGTATTATCACGATCCTTGCGAGTTCTCGAGTTCGAGATAGAGTCATTCTGGGCCAAAGCACAAGAGCCCGGGTAGAGGTGTAAATGAGTCGACTCGAGTTCGATCAAGGGTGTGCTCAAGTTTAAACTCGTTAAGAATTTATGAGTTCGAGTTCGAGCTCTATCGAACATAAAAAGATGAAATTGAACTCGGCTCGTTTTGTTTTTTAAGTACTCGAGTTCGACTCGTCAGTCCAGTAAAAGCCATGTTCGAACTCGATTCAACTCAACTCGTTAAACCCAATAAGTTTAAGTCCAAGCTAACTTGTCTAATTTATCTCCTATTTATGCAATATTCTAATCAATAATAACCAAATTGATGTGGGAATAATCTGCACTAGTAAATAGATGCGGGAATAATCTACACTAGTAAATAGATGCCTCGGAGTCAGGTAATATCCGAGGGCTTTAAGATGTAAGTCGACAGACCGCTTGCCGATACGTTTGACTATCCGACCCAGGGGCTTCGGATAAGGATTGACTAAGGATCTATTCTCCAATACCAACAAAACAGACCCCCCGGCGCTACCCCGGGGTGGTAGCTCCGGTGTAATGATGAGATTTCGTGCTTTGAAATGTAAAAACTATGTATTCAAGAATTAGAGAACTTACCTGGAATGGTTGATTATGGCCTCTATTTATAGGCGTCCTGGAATGCATTCCTTTTCCCGTTTTCCTTGCTGACTCATCACTCTATTTCCTCATCCCCAAGTATATGTCTCACGTGAGGCTGTACCTCCCATATCTTTCTTAAGTACTCGAGTTCGACTCGTCAGTTTGACTCGTCTTTCTTAAGTACTCACGTGACCGTGCATTTTCCTGGCAATTTCCTCAAGCAGCTGAGTCACCGCCTTTCCTAGTTGTGGTGACGTATTTTGTATCATCACAAGCACCCTTAATCATCATAAGCCCCCTAAGTCGAGTGCTCGTTCTGAAAGAATGACGCTTGACTTGACCAGATCCGACCCTTCTCCTCTTTTATCTGAGCATCCTTTGCCGATGCTTTGTGGGCTTTGCCGCTTCGTCATCCCGGGGAGACATCTTTTTAATAGGTGGGCCCTGATTGGCGCGATTTTCGTCTGACGGCTGCATAATGTCCAATTTTCCATTCTTTTAAGTGAATTAATCATTTTGTCTTCTACCTAGGTACGGCTTGTCCTTGCCCTTTTATCTTCCACCGCCTTGCTCCTTTTATTCGTACTATAAATTCCTTCCCCCTTTTCTCCCTTCCACTCACACGGCTGACTACCTTTCCTGCAATTCTTCTTCCTTCTGATTCTTGTCTACCCGCCCTGAATCGTTCTCGCCTGACTTCGGCTGTTTCTGAGAGGTCCTCTGACAACGCTGTCACTTCAACATCTTCTCGCAGTGACATGGCTCGCCTCAAGATTGTTCCTTTTGGTGAAGGTCCCATTTCTCGTCGTCTCGATTCTCAAACGGGAACTGGTGAAGCCCTCGATGAATCCTTGTGCATTCGTCCACGGGGAATTATGTCTAACGTCCAAGGATTCCCTATTGATCCAGCACAAGAGTGGATTCGCTCCGAAACCATCCAAACCGCCCACACGATGTTCTGCCCTTTGGCGGTGGATGCTGAACTCTTTCCTCTGGGCTTAGATGGGTATCAAGTCAATGGACCGTGCATCCCAAAGCGTTTGTTTCGGTTTGGCTTAAGCCTGCCTTTCCCTCCTTTGTATTCTGACCTCCTTCACCACTATAAGATCCTCGTCAATTATCTGAAGGCTTGGCTGTTGAAAGGTCATTATTCCTATAACCATCGGACCTATCATGCTCCTGAGTGGAATCGTGACGTTACATCGGAGGATCAGGTACCCTGACTCCCTGATGAGTTGCGCTCGGATTATGAAGCTCTGCTGAACAGCCCAGTATACCTATCCCAATATTGGATTCCTGAAAATGGAGGATTCTCTTGGCCTCGCAGTGAAAATCAGCACGTAATATTTCCTTCCATCTTTCAAAACCTGCGCTGAAACATGGAAAATATTCTATCTTTTTCTGCCAGACAAAGTCATGTTGCAACATGACATTCCACGACGCAGCCAACAAAAACTGGACCTTACAATCTCCCCCTTTAGCAAATTGTGGACCCAACATTTCAAACTTCTCCACTGAACTCAGAATCTCAAAAACAATCATCAAAACTACTGAAAAACAAGCTTCTGATCAGAATTAGCTACAACTTGAGTCCATCACAAAATAAAATCCAAGTGGCAGAAAAGATAGAATTAACAACCATACAGTCATCAAAATAACATCATCTCCCCATGGGGCCATAAAATGCCAAATGACCCAAATAAAATCCAATATAAGAGAGAGAAAACAAAAGCAACAGATCACTGAGCATCATCCTCAGAGTCAGATAGAACCTTGCTTCTTCTCCAGGAAAGAGTGACTGTGGACTTGTACTTCTTGGCACAAGTCTTTGCCACAGAAACAGGAGATCGAGCCCTCTTTAAAGAGTTTGAGGGAGTAGCAGTGGGTTCAACCTCCCCACTCTCTTTGGCAATAGCCGCAAGAATCATGGCTCTATCCTCCTGAGCTGTCTTCAGCAAGTCCCCATGAAACACCAACTGATCCATATGTACTTGGATCCTCTTTTCAACAACCCGAAGCTCAAATTGGTTGGACATAATAGCATCACCTGGAATAAGCTCTTGATCCCAGGGCAAATCCAGGACAGTCCTATCCCCAGATTTAGCAGTAAAACCAAACTTGCCAGCCGGCTGCAATGCATCCAAATTAGGTTCAAAACCTTCAGCCCTCAAGAAAGCAGTAATCAAACAGGGATGAGGTAAGGCTTCAATACATCAAAAGGGTTCAAGAGCACCCACTATTCTCCTAAGAACATACTCCCCAAGATTGACCTCAAAACCAGATCCAACACCATAAAGCAGCTCTGCCTGATCCAGTGTAAGGGTGGTGGTATTGGAAGTTTGCATCCAACAATTTATAAGGACTTTAAAGAGCAGCCAGAACCGCAAGGTAAGAGAGTTTGTATGCATGTAACCAGATGGCCATTTATTGACATTGCCATGAGTTAGAGCTCTGGCCATCAAATGCTTATTCACCTTGTAATCCCTGGGATATACCACATCCAATCCCTGCAGCAAATGAACCCCCAAAATAGAATTCAGTTTCTCAGGTGAAAAAGAAAGAAATCTCCCCCTGAAATAGAGATTTCCTGACCAATCATCACCAGTTACAAGAGTTCCCTTCATCAGATTCCCATAAAATTCAAAAACCATATCTGGATCATACTCTTGAAAAACAGTGGCTGCTTGAACATAACCTATCTGGTGAAGAAAGTGTCAAATCCACTATCTGCATACTTCTTCATGTCCAACACCTTCTCAGCAAAGAACCCTCTGGTTGTCAGTAAATCATAATTTACACTGGCCCCAACAGAATAAAACCTCTCAGAGTAAGCCATTGATAGCAACCTGGCACAAATCATCTCAAAATCCTCAGGTTCATCCTCTGCAGGTGGCACACCATCATCCTCCAAAGTAGCATCACTATCATTGCTTTGCCGATCCCCTTCATCCACTGTCGGGTCAACATCTTGATCCTCTAGGTCAGCATAATCCTCTTCAACAGGATCTTGAGAATAAAAAATATGAGAAAGAATATCCTGAGCAACACCATCCTTATCCAAATCAATAAGGTAATCTGGCACATTCAGTTTGATGGAACTTAATTTAGAGAGATCGGGAACTACATCATCCATATGCTGGATCTCTTCATCCTCTTCTAGCTGCACATCTTGATCATCAAGATCAGCAAATTTATCAGCTGGTGGTGTAGTATCAACAACCACTGGACCTTGAACCTCAGCATCAAGTTGATCCTCCTGGTCCCCAATCACCTCAGTTCCAGTTGACTGTTCAGAGAGTACTTTTTCTGTGCACTGTGACAGACTAAGAGCAACTGGTGAAGCAATATTAGGAGAAGGTTTAACACCCCAGTGAAAATCTCCCCAAGAACAGTAGCTGCCTTCTCAGGAATTCTGACATGCACCACAGTGCTTCCCAGCTCTTGAAGAATACCTGCAACCAACTGCTCATCTTCTTTAATCTCTGTAGAAGTATCAATGTTTGGTGCAGAGGTCACCAAATTATCAGCAGATTTATGTTCATTGTCAACCGGTGTAGAGGCACGAGATTTGTGACTGAGTTCACTTTCAGGTATAGGTTCAAAACAGTCTTCCATAGTAAGACCCTGAGGCAGAAACACAGCAGTTGCAGTACCATGATACCTGATAAAATCCAATGGTGCAACATCAGGGTGAGATGTGCTTCCCAAATCCTTCTCTTCCCCATTCATCATATTGCCAGCCACTCCTTCCTTATTTAGCTCTTCAGCAGGATAGTAGGAGGGAGCTATCTTAAAATCAGTGAAACGCTGGACTTCCCGGTTATCAAACCATACTCTTCCAGCTATCTGTTTAGTTCTCCTGGAGTAAACCTTGGTAGGGGCAGTAGCGATAGGTGTTGAAGAACTAGGTGCCTGGGATGATATTGGGATAGCAGGGATGGGTTGTCTCCTTAGTTGGTTTCTGATTCTCAGCCGCTGGCTCATGGTTAGATGGTCCATAGGATCAAAAGACTCAGCACTCTTTGAGCTTGAAGGACTTGGATGAGGTTCTTGCTGCATCTCCTGTTGTTGAGCTTCAACTTGCTGTGTAGCATTGTGATCCACAGAGCCCTGGACCACATCGAAATCCTCAGGAGCAGTAACAGAAGGTGCTCCAGGGCCATGTATGGTGTCATGGACTGTAGGAACTGGATCATCCAATATGAGAGGTATATCTCTGGTATTAGTGAACACCACCATTGACTTGGTGTTGAACCTTGTGTGGTAAGGCCTGTTCCTGACACAGGGAACCTTAGTGTTTGGAGCCCTCTTTGGAACCTCAGTCTTACCCTTCCCTTTCTGAGATCCAGCCGTAGTAGTGCTTCTTGTAGAGTACCTAGAATTAAAAGAAGATGGCCTCGGGTAAGGGTTGATCAATGGTTCAGACCTCACAAAACTAGGCTTATAAAGATCAGAGACTATCTTAACATCAGTCTTTGGGGGTTTGGGCCTCATTTTGCCATTATAAGAACATCTGCCAGGGTTATTTCTACTTCTAAAGGTACCATGCAGATAATTATCTAGGCCTTTAGCATATTCCCAAATTCTCAACCTCTCATGATACTCCTTTATTTTGATTTCATCTCTAGAACCAGGAGCATGAATATAATTTTCTGGAATCACATCCAGTGCAGGGGTAGGGGGTGGTTCAGGCATGGATTGAACAATGCCATCAAGATTAGCCTCGGGCTCAACCAATTCAATACAAGGATCCCATAAACCCCCAGCCCAGAGAGTATCAAAAACTTCCCCTAAATCTATCAATTCTTGTCCCTCAAATCCCACACAATAACGATAACTATCTCGGAAATACATAACGCAGGATTTCAATCAATCAAATCTCTAACTAAGTGGGCACATAAGAATCAGAAAACCTAGCATGCAACTTTCAGAGGCACCGAAATCGACCAGATATAGTGAGAAATCCAGATAGATACCTTAGACAGTGATGAGGTTTCGACTTCCGGTAATATCCATAGTTCCGATAGAGATCCCGGTGAGTTACAGAGATCAAGAGATCGCGGCGCGAGAGAACCACAAAATCTGATGTTGCAATAGGAATAGGGAGGGGTGTTCTCAGGCGCGAAAATAAAAGAGGAAAAAATACTTGTACGCCTTTTTATGCGAGAATTGAAGACGGCCCAACGGAAAAATAACACATAAATACCATGGGCCCTCGCTGTCCCCTACTAAACACGCGCCTCTCACTTCAACACGCGTACCTTATTGATAGGTCCTAGATATACTCTTATTTTGTAGCATTTGAGAGCTGTCTTAGATAGTATTTTGTGTAATTATATTAGACTTTTAGACCGAATCATTCATAGTGGTTTGAAATTGAAGACGTGCATTTCGATCTTGAATTGCACTTGCGATGGATTTGAATGATTTGAAGACCTTCTATGACCGTCCTGACCGCGTTTGATACATTGAAGAACCGGTCGTAGAAGTGGCGTGAAGGCACACTCTCGCGGGCCGCGAACCCTAGGTCGCGAACCGCGAGGGTGTGTGTTGCTGTTTTGACCATGCCAAGTTTCGCGCGGGCCGCGAAACTCCGGTCGCGAGCCGCGAAGACCGAGGCGCGCGGACCACGCCGAGACACGGGCGCGGACTACGCCGAGACACGGGCGCGGACTACGCCGAGACACGGGCGCGGACTACGCCGAGACACGGGCGCGGACTACGCCGAGACACGGTCGCGGACTACGCCGAGACACGGGCGCACGGGCGCGAGACTCCGGTCGCGGACCACGCCGAGACCGAGACACGGGCGCGCGCACCACGCCGAGACCGAGACACGGGCGCGCGGGGCGCGAATCCTCGGCCGCGAGCCGCGAGAATCAGGCTCGCGGTCCGCGAGGGATTACGCGCGACCCGCGAAGGCCCTGCAAGTGACATTTTGTTTTGAGTTATTTTTGTTATTTTTGGAAGTATAAAAGGAACTTATCCTCAATGTTTAGAGGGCGGTTTTTACAGAGCTCCCAATCCAAAAACATCCAATTTCTCTCTTTCCTTCCCTTTGATTTGATGAACAAACATGTTTGTATTAATTAGGATTATTGTAGTAGGCTAAAAACCCATCTTGGGGGCATGTGATTAAACTTCTATTATGGGTTGAGAACTTGTTTGTGTAGCTTATGAATGTGTGATTTGCTATTGAATGATCATAATTTGTATGTGTATTTGATGCTTGAAATGGTTAGGAATGATTTCCTAGTTATAGATATGTGTTGGATATGTGTTAGACATTGCTTTTCCATGGTTGAAATGCTACCATTTCTTCTATGTAAAGGTAATGAATTAGGAATCAAATATATGTTGTTATCAATTATATTTGTTCTTGAGATCATTCATTAGCATTGTATCTATGTCAAGTTTGTTATCAAATTGCATGGGTAGGTTTGAGAAACATCTAATTTGAAATGATATTGATGAATTGAACTAGTTGTTATCATCTAGTAAAGTTGTCAATGAAAGTTGTGAGGATGCTTTCATCTTTCATAGCTATGATTATAGATAGTTTCTCATGATAAACAATCATCATTCTCAAAGCAACATGTCATAGTTTGAGGAAGAACTCATGGTAGAAAGTTGAAATCACATGCACCCAAGACTTGCATTTTAGATAGTTAATCTTTAGTTAGATAATTGCATGATAATTTAGATTTTCATTTGTTTTGCATCGTAGTGTTTCCTAAAAAACCAACTTCAAAACCCCCCCTTGTTTACCTTGCTTTCTATATAATATATGTATGTGTTTATAATCTTTGCTAAAACACTAAACAAGACTCCTTCTCCTTGTGGTTCGATCCCTACTTCCCACTATCTACTCTATAGTAGTTAGAAGTCGTAGGTGAATATAAATGTGTTTTGATTGAGTGGGATTCCCATTTACGACGTGGGGAAATCGCTTGTCAAAAATGGCGCCGCTGCCGGGGAGAAGGCATTTCTTGTTTTGTGTTTTATCTTAGATTTTATTGTTTACCTCCTTTGTTTTCTTTCTTTTCTTTGGAAGTGTATTGCTCGAGTTCTTTGCGTAAACGACACCTTGTAGTGTGTATTGCCTTAGAATCCTTGCACTATAATTTCAATCCTTTCTTTACTTTGTTTTCTTTGAAGTGTGTATTGCTTGGTTTCTTGGAGTAAACGACACCTTGTAGTGTGTATTACCCTAGAACCCTTGCACTACAATTTCAATATCTTTGTTTGTAGTTTTAATTTTAATTTACATATGGATAACCTCCCTTATAACTATTCAAGGGATGATGATAATTTTGCAAACTCGCGTGATGCATACAATTTTACTAATTTTTCCGAGTCTTGCAATTTTGATTTGAGAAATGAGCACTTTCAACATGAAATGCCCGTTGGTTCCTCATACCAAGGGTACCATGATGAGTGCTATAATGAGGAGGGAGTTGGATTCCAATATCAACAAGTTTATGATCCTTACTACGATTCTTATGAACCGCAATGGAGTGGTCATTCGAATTCGAGGTTTGGATACCCACCGGAAAACCAACCCTATGAGCAACAAAATCTACCTCACCCACCTTTTGAATTGCCTCAAGAACAAGATGCGATGAATTATGAAGATAATTTACGCTTAGAAAATCTTGAGAGGCAATTGAATTTAATGTGGGAAGCGGTGAGGAGATTAGAAGCTCAATATTCCGAAGGAGAACCATCCCAAGTAGAACCTATTCCGAGTGCTTTGCACGAAGAAGAATTTGAAAAGGATGAGGAGTTGGTTGTTGAACAAAAAGAAGAAGAGAGGGAGGTGATCGAACTTGAGAACTTACCATCACCATTACCACCCCTACCTCCACCTATTCAACCAAAATCACCAACTTCGGAAATCTTAGAGGAGCCAAGTAGGAAGCCAACTTACTCATTCATGCTTCCAACCATCCATACTCCTTTGAGAATCTCACCTTACACTCCTCTACCTATGCTTTCTCAAACCCCCTTCACTTTTTTCTTAAAGGTGAAGGATTTCAAACTTTTGTTCTATGAATAACATTTGGGTCGTGTCGACGACGTTAAATAAATCGATTTTGATCGTTTGGAAATAACATTTCCACTAAACGATTCTTGTTTTATTTTTATTTAGCTTTTATTGTGTTTATATAAAGTAAAAAAAAAAAAAAAAAAAAAACAAAATTTAAAATTATATAGTATCTTTGTATATTTCTTTGTATATTTCATTGTGTAGAATAAGGTGTGCAATGGAGCAAAAACGGAAAAGCTGAAGAAGCCATTCCTCGCGGTCCGCGAATTGATCGCGCAGACCGCGACCGAAGATTTTCGCGAGCCGCGAAAGGGAGCTCGCGGATCGCGCCTATGTCTCGCGGTCCGCGCATGAAGTCTCGCGACCCGCGAGGGAGGCCGGGATTTCTCGATAATCCCTGGAACGAAAACGTCGATTTTCGCGGTCCGCGGCTTGGTCGCGCGGACCGCGACACTGTGCTCGCGGACCGCGGTTTAATCGCGCGGTCCGCGAAGGTTTGTCGAGCGCGGCACGCGATTTCATCGCGCGCGCCGCGTCGGGCTTCAGCGCGCGCGATCCGCGAATTGATCACGCGGACCGCGAAGGTTTTGCGCGCGGCACGCGAGATATGCCGAGCGCCGCGAAGGCCTGGAGCGCGCGGTCCGCGATTTCATCGCGCGGACTGCGAGTAAACAGCGCGCGGCCCGCGACGAAGGCCGCGCGACCCGCGAAGAGGACCGAGATTTCTCGGAAATCCCTGGAAGGATTTGGCGCATGTTCGCGGCCCGCGCCGGAACCTCGCGACCCGCGAAGAAGGCCCGCGACCCGCGACTGGGGCTCGCGATCCGCGACAAAAATAGGACACTATTTCTTTCCAAATCCTTCTATCTTTTTTCTCTTCCTTCTTCCCTATTCCCTCAAACTCCCAAAGGCTTCAATTGACGGTACCCTACTCAATTTGTTCAAATTTTTTGGGTGTTTTAGGGCTTGCCGCCAATAGAATTAAGTACATTTTGAAGGGCTTGCCGCCTTTAGTTACATACTGAACTTTTTGAATAGGGCTTGCCGCCATATAGCTACTTTAGTTGTGCTGGACGGTTATTGCATAGATTAAGCTAATATAGCTACACCCTTTCTTACACTATGATTTTCATTGATATATTTAAACATTGAGGGCAATGTTTAGACTAAGTGTGGGGGAGAGGTGTAGAACTTTTGTTGCTGATTTTGTTGCTAGTTTTAATACTGTATTGCCTAAAAAAAATAAAAAAAAAAATAAAAAAAAAGCCCGGATGGTCCCAAAAATACTAGAGGATCAGGTAAAAATGAGAGGCATGCCCGGATGGTTCCAAAAATACTAGAGAATCAGGCAAAAATGAGAGGCCAAAAAAAAAAAAAAAAAAAAAAAAACATTTTCTTTTCTCTTGTTTAGATATATAAAGCTCTCAAATGTTATGTGCTTAATTATTCAGAGTATACACTTGGATCTTAATCGTTCTTTCTCGAGGACGAGAAAGGTTCAAATGTGGGGGATTTTGATAGGTCCTAGATATACTCTTATTTTGTAGCATTTGAGAGCTGTCTTAGATAGTATTTTGTGTAATTATATTAGACTTTTAGACCGAATCATTCATAGTGGTTTGAAATTGAAGACGTGCATTTCGATCTTGAATTGCACTTGCGATGGATTTGAATGATTTGAAGACCTTCTATGACCGTCCTGACCGCGTTTGATACATTGAAGAACCGGTCGTAGAAGTGGCGTGAAGGCACACTCTCGCGGGCCGCGAACCCTAGGTCGCGAACCGCGAGGGTGTGTGTTGCTGTTTTGACCATGCCAAGTTTCGCGCGGGCCGCGAAACTCCGGTCGCGAGCCGCGAAGACCGAGGCGCGCGGACCACGCCGAGACACGGGCGCGGACTACGCCGAGACACGGGCGCGGACTACGCCGAGACACGGGCGCGGACTACGCCGAGACACGGGCGCGGACTACGCCGAGACACGGTCGCGGACTACGCCGAGACACGGGCGCACGGGCGCGAGACTCCGGTCGCGGACCACGCCGAGACCGAGACACGGGCGCGCGCACCACGCCGAGACCGAGACACGGGCGCGCGGGGCGCGAATCCTCGGCCGCGAGCCGCGAGAATCAGGCTCGCGGTCCGCGAGGGATTACGCGCGACCCGTGAAGGCCCTGCAAGTGACATTTTGTTTTGAGTTATTTTTGTTATTTTTGGAAGTATAAAAGGAACTTATCCTCAATGTTTAGAGGGCGGTTTTTACAGAGCTCCCAATCCAAAAACATCCAATTTCTCTCTTTCCTTCCCTTTGATTTGATGAACAAACATGTTTGTATTAATTAGGATTATTGTAGTAGGCTAAAAACCCATCTTGGGGGCATGTGATTAAACTTCTATTATGGGTTGAGAACTTGTTTGTGTAGCTTATGAATGTGTGATTTGCTATTGAATGATCATAATTTGTATGTGTATTTGATGCTTGAAATGGTTAGGAATGATTTCCTAGTTATAGATATGTGTTGGATATGTGTTAGACATTGCTTTTCCATGGTTGAAATGCTACCATTTCTTCTATGTAAAGGTAATGAATTAGGAATCAAATATATGTTGTTATCAATTATATTTGTTCTTGAGATCATTCATTAGCATTGTATCTATGTCAAGTTTGTTATCAAATTGCATGGGTAGGTTTGAGAAACATCTAATTTGAAATGATATTGATGAATTGAACTAGTTGTTATCATCTAGTAAAGTTGTCAATGAAAGTTGTGAGGATGCTTTCATCTTTCATAGCTATGATTATAGATAGTTTCTCATGATAAACAATCATCATTCTCAAAGCAACATGTCATAGTTTGAGGAAGAACTCATGGTAGAAAGTTGAAATCACATGCACCCAAGACTTGCATTTTAGATAGTTAATCTTTAGTTAGATAATTGCATGATAATTTAGATTTTCATTTGTTTTGCATCGTAGTGTTTCCTAAAAAACCAACTTCAAAACCCCCCCTTGTTTACCTTGCTTTCTATATAATATATGTATGTGTTTATAATCTTTGCTAAAACACTAAACAAGACTCCTTCTCCTTGTGGTTCGATCCCTACTTCCCACTATCTACTCTATAGTAGTTAGAAGTCGTAGGTGAATATAAATGTGTTTTGATTGAGTGGGATTCCCATTTACGACGTGGGGAAATCGCTTGTCACTTATATCTCAATGTTTCAACACGAACTGCAACCTTAACCATATTTTTGGTATTTTATGATTTTTATCAAATGAAATGCAGAAATTGAAATAACAACTATACAAGATAGGTAAGCTGCAACACCTTATTGTCTGCACACCCCAAGATACTGTCTTAGGGTCTCAAACGTGGAAGCATCCAGTGGCTTGGTAAAAAAATCAGCATATTGACTCTCAGTAGGCACATGTTTGATTTCAACTTCCTTTCTTTCGACCAAGTCTCGAATAAAGTGGTGTTTGATATAAATATGCTTGGTGCGGTTGTGTTGTACTGGATTCTTAGATATGTCAATAGCTGACTTATTGTCATAGAGAATAGTAAGACTGTCTAGTTTCACCCCATAATCTCTGAGCATTTGGTTCATCCAAATCAGTTGAGTGCAACAACTACCAGCCGCCAAATATTCAGCCTCAGCAATAGATAAAGAGATTGAATTCTATCGTTTACTATACCAAGACACCAAATTCTTCCCAATAAAGAAACAGCCTCTAGTGGTACTTTTTCGATCATTGGCATTGCCAGCCCAATCTGAATCAATGTATCCATATACCTGACAGCTTGTACCTTTAGAGAACCAGATGCCATAATTAGCAGTTCCATGTACATATCTAATGATTCTCTTCACGGCAGAAACATGGGATTCCCTAGGAGCTGCCTGAAATCTTGCACAAATACCAACACTCAAGGAAATGTCTGGTCTACTGGCTGTTAGATATAGGAGACTTCCAATCATGCTTCTATAGAGTTTTGTATCCACCGCCACACCTTTTTCATCCTTGAGCAACTTCTCAGTAGTGGACATTGGAGTTCTTACAGCTTTAGCATCTCCAAGACCAAACTTCTTGACCAGATTTAGGGCATACTTAGTTTGATTTATGAACAAACCATCATCCCCTTGTTTCACCTGTAGCCCTAAAAAGTAAGAAAGTTCACCCACCATACTCATTTCAAACTCAGAAGTCATCAAAGAGACAAACTCATCCACCAGTGTATTCGATGTTGAGCCAAAGACAATATCATCAACATATATTTGAGCAATCAATATGTGAGAACCTTGAGATAACATAAAAAGAGTTCGATCAACTCCACCCCTAACATAGCCTTTCTGGAGCAAGAACTGTGTTAATCTGTCATACCAAGCTCGAGGGGCTTTCTTTAATCCATACAACGCCTTTTTGAGTTTGAATACATGGTTAGGATAATGTGGATCCTCAAATCCTTTAGGCTGCTCTACATATACCTCCTCATTCACAATTCCATTTAGAAAAGCACTTTTGACATCCATCTGATGAAGTTTAAAGTTCAAAACACAAGACATTGCAATAAGTATCCTCACTGACTCAAGTCTAGCCACAGGAGCAAATGTTTCATCAAAATACACACCTTCAACCTGAGTGTATCCCTGTGCTACAAGTCTTGCTTTGTTCCTAGTCACTGTCTCATCTCCATCAGATTTGTTTTTGAAGATCCACTTAGTGTCAATAACATTAATTCTCTGAGGACGAGAGACTAACTCCCACACATCATTTCGCTCAAACTGACTCAGCTCCTCCTGTATGGCTGAAATCCAGTATTCATCCATCAAAGCTTCCTTATGATTCTTTGGCTCGATCAGAGACAGAAAACATTGTAACACATGACGACTTCCATGGTGCATCTGAGCATAGTTCACAGGTGGCATTCCTCGTGGATTTTTTTGTCTCGGAGTAACTCCTGTGTTTACTGGTGAACTTTCTCCATTAGATTCATCATAAGTGTCTAAGTCACTCTCGGTTGGTTTGGAAACTTCGTCTGATAATTTTCCCACATCCGCCAATCCTCAATCAACAACTGGTATAGGTTTTCTTTTTTTGTGATGATGAATATATTTTAGGTTCTTTGGCCAATAATTTTTATTAATAAAAGCTAATTTGTTGGAATGGCTAGATTGCGCTTGGTGTCACAATACCTTTGCCTCTGAATACGGGTTAGCCATCCACGAGTTCGACTATCCAGACAAACGTGAGTGGGTGTTGCGTAAGAGACCCGAACTCGAACTCTTACGGGTTAGATATCCACGAGAGATTGTGTGTGCAGGCAAACGTGATTGGGTCTTGCGTAAGAGACCCGAACTCTAACTCTTATGTAAGATAGCCGACAAGCTACAACCAGAAACCAATAACACAGTAAAGTCAAAAACCCGCTGCTTCCACAATATGATTAACAAAATCATGGTACAAGAATATGATTAATTGTTTATTTCCTCGATCCGGCTTCCAGAAGAGCCTAACCTGGGCTGTAGAAGCCGACATGAAAGACACACCGGACGACGCCTGATTAAACTCGAATGAAACAAGATGAGCCCAAATAGATTGCCATGAATACGGCCATCGCCAAAGGTTGAAAACTGCAACGGAAACAGCTTCGGAGCCAGGATATCACGGCAATAGAAACTGGAGATGTGAAATGAAAGTATTTGTTAAATGAGAATTCGCTGTTTGTGATCTGGGAATTAGCTTTATTTTCACATCCCTTTATTTTATTTTTTTTGTTAAATGGAAAAAAAACTCAAAACCATCTTCTCCCAAGAACGATATTTTCACAGGGAAAACATCAATTGCAGTACGAATTTTAGTTGACTTTAAACCCGTGCTGAGTGTTAAATAGCCAAAAGTAGATGGAAACCACTGAACACATATACAAATTAGTAAATGTTAACAAAAATCAATTCACTAATTGTTTTCAATTCACATTAAGTACCGAATTAACTTTTACAGTATACAGTTTAGTAAAGATACACCGCGTAACGCGCGGTGGGTGCCCGCTAGCTTTTTTTTTTATGGCATTTTTTGGACTGTGTAATTACTTTCTACACAAAAACAACTCTTTTGTAAATTGTTATCTAACCTTCTATGACTAGTTTATGTTTTTTTCTGTTTGTATTTTTTCAGTCTCTATTCTTGTAACTATACTCTTGTAATCCTTTTTTTTAATGGTTTGGGGAAACCAATATACACCCTCACTTACGGCGGTTCACCTTTAAATAAAAAAAAACCAAAATATTTCTCAACCGGACTGGGTTTTGGGTAATATTTTTTAAACATGTTGGCTCCGGATCAAACCGGGTCCGGGCTGTATCGGACCCATTTAAACACCCCTGGGCCGATGACGTTTAGGATAAGCGAAATAGCCTCAACAGAAACCCTAAGCCATCTAACTTTCTCCTCAGTCTTCTTCATCTAGATCGGTCAGGTATGGGGTCGATGAGCGATGTTTATGATGCTATGGAGTCGTTGTGGGATGATTGGCCAGAAGTTGAGATGGATGATTATCAGTGTTATGGTGAACCCGATCATGAGGCTAAGGAATCACTACCACTAGATGAAAGGATAGGCAAAGTCGAATTGCCGCTGCCGCTGATCCGTCTCCAATACACCGGCAAATTGCTGACTCTGCTCCGGGATGCTGCCGGCTGCGGGAAGCTCAAGACCGACGTCGATGAGATTACCATCGCCGTCGTCGAAGGGAAGGCAGGACTGATAGTGATGGCTATGGATGCCCAAGATTTCGATTCCTTGGCACATCTCCCTATCCTCTCACTCACCTGGAAAGTTCCTTACTTTTTCGTCCCTTCCACCGAAAATCTCCCTGCTGCTTCCGGCGAATCTCGATCGGTATGTTGTGTTATGAAAGGAAGCATTTCTATGGGTTGTCTCATACAAGATCTCGATCTCCGTCTCTGGAACACTCTAACGGTATTCCACACACCTAGCTACCTCCTTGTTTGAATTTGAAGTTCAATTTTATTCTGCCTCTATTGTTTTATTTGGGTTTCTCGTTCTCTGTGCTGTGCCCCATTCTTCTTAGAAATTAGTGTATCAAATTAGTCTGTAGGTTCTTATGTATTAGTGTGTCTTTTGGTGATTAATGCTCAATTGCCAATAATTCTGAGTCAGGGCTGTAGCTAGTTCAGCTCTCTATGCTGTGAATGATACCGTCGTGTTATTTGTGATTATCGAGTATTGTTTTATTTGGGATTCTAATTCTTTGCACCTTTCTTTCAGTGGTGTTTGTAATTAGAAATCGGGCTATCCTCATAGCTGCCAAGTCCTTATTTGTTTTGTTTTTCTAGTGCTTAGAATTCGGTTGTTTAATGATTTCATGTTACTCATTAGGTTAAATCTGGAGATGAGAGAGCCATTGAACCCCCACCACTGAAGAAACACAAACTTGACTCTACTAGAGAACCGGGTAATACTCACTTTTATTTATGTATGCCACAACTTATACTGGAACCTTTATATTATTTAAATGGTGTGTTGTGCTGCAGTGGGAGAGACTCCTGACCTTGCTGGAAAATCAATAGAGGTTTTTAATCCTGTTGTCACCAAGGAAAAGGTACTCGATCTTTTTGTTTTGTTCAATAAAAAGTAGTTTGAAACATGGAATGCATCATCTATTTGGAATTCTGCAGTTTATTTTGTTGTTTTTTCTACTCTTATGATTAGAAGAGAAGAGAAGAGAAGGTGGATCTTGAATCACTACGTGATAAGATAAAAGTGCCAGTCTTGCTCGGAATGGATGATAGTACTGCTACTGCTGCATTAGTGATGGTTCGTTATGCTGCCTTTAACCGCGCTGTCGAGAAAGGCATTGCTGAAGTCACCAAAGCCCTCTGTATGGGTTCCTCAGAATTCGTAGTGATGGCCGCAGATGCACAACATCTTAACCGCATGCTTCATCTTCCCATCCTCGCTAAAGCCAAGAATGTTTCTTACATTTTCGTTCCAGATTCACTAGAGCTTACTGCGAATTGTTATGGATCTAAAACGGTCAGTGCATGTTGCGTCAACAGCTATAAACACGCGGATCTACTTAAGAAGTGGGTCTTGGATTTACAATCGGTATTCCTTGAACCTCACTGTAAATATTATAATTTTAGCTGAATTTTATTGTTTCTAGCTACTTTTGTTTACAATATGTTACTTGTGATCATTAGGATGATTCTAAAGAAGCAATTGAAGCTCCGGTGAATACGAGCCCATATGCCACTCCTGATCAGCAATTAATAACTGGTAATTAGGTTCTCTTTTCTGTGATGATATTTTAGGTTCTTTGGCTAATAATTTTTATTAATAAAAGCTAATTTGTTGGAATGGCTAGGTTGCGCCTGGTGTCTCAATACCTACTCTGAAGACAAGTTAGCCATCCACAAAAGCGCGTGTCCAGCCAAAGATGAGTGGGTGTTACAGTTGCGTAAGAGACTCGAAGCTCTGGTGAAGATGATCCCATTTGCCACTCCTCAATCAACAACTGGTAATTAGGTTTTCTTTTCTGTGATGATGAATATATTTTAGGTTCTTTGGCTAATAATTTTTATTAATAAAAGCTAATTTGTTGGAATGGCTAGATTGCGCTTGGTGTCACAATACCTTTGCCTCTGAATTCGGGTTAGCCATCCACGTGTACGACTGTCCAGACAAAGATGAGTGGATGTTGCGTAAGGGACCCGAACTCGAACTCTTACGGGCTAGATATCCACGAGAGATCGTGTGTGCAGGCAAACGTGAGTGGGTCTTGCGTAAGAGACCCGAACTCTAACTCTTATGTAAGAGACAATCGTGAGTAGTGTTTTGGAAGGAATGATGCTCTTACCAAAGAGTCTTTTAGATGTGGTGTGTACCAAAACTGTACTTTTCTATCGGATTTGTATGTACGAAAATAGTACTGTTATGTTATGTGGGCTGATGGAAAACTATTCGTGGTTTTTGTTTTTTTTGGTGAATTAGCATGGTCTCTCCACGCCAGGGCTTGATTTAACTTTGGATTTTATATCCAACTAGTATTTTCAAGCCCCGCTTCGCGGGGCTATGCATAAATGTGTCACAGGAGCGTGATATTTTTGGGTCTATTATTGAACATTTAAATGGTAACTGTTATTCATTGAGAGATTCTAAACATGTCTCAGAAAAGCCAAAATAATGCATGGTGAGGGATATATTTATGAGGTTCCCCTGACTGTAAAATGAATACGCAATACATCAATACATTGTATCCTCTAAGTCATTTGCCTATTACAGCTGAAAATGAAGATGTCCATGAAAATAATGACTTCGATATTCGTCAGAGACGTCTTGGTCTGGCTAAGACAGCAGCTGCAGAAGAACAGAAAATCCTCAAAGAGGCAAACAAAATAGAAGAGGAACACATTATAGATGTAGTATCAGAAAAATAAAAGTACTGCTGCATGATAACCAATATCAAGGCATCCTCAAACTCCCCAGAATTTTCACTCTCCATGGGCTGCAAAAGGCCAGAACAACATTTGAATATGAAACAGCATAAAAACAACATTTAAATGAACAAATAACTTTTGTGCAAAATATGAAAAGCTTAATTTTATGTAACTGTGAGCATAAATATGCTCGTAGCAAGAAAATGTCGGTCTGATATGAGGAATTCTCCTTTTGCTAAGAATTTCAAGCTAAAAGGCTCATCAACTTTCATGGTATTCTTCTCAACCCTGTTTGGTAAAGTCTCCTTGAATCACACTTGGCTATGTTCTGGCTGACATCAACTTGGTGAGGTTTGTGCGATGCACATAATGCCATCAAAATCTGTCCATACAAACAATACAAATCAAACACAAAAACATCTCTGATTTCTACTGATCTAAAACAAAAATTAGTGGCTGGAAAAATACTAATAGTATGATTTAAACTATGCTAAAATTTTATCAAATCAAAATCTACTGAACAAAATTGAAGAAAGTTAAAAGACCGTGGCCTAAGCCTTATCACAACACACTATTTGTGTATGTTATATGAATCATATGCCAATGAATTACCCTTTGGTAGATGACAGGACTCAATGCATATGATTATTCAAGCAGTTGCTAAAACCTTGCATAGTACCGTGAATCCTAAGCTCACAATTTCCTTCAACACCTGCATTATAGTTATTTATATTTATTAATGATCTTTCACACATCGCTTTATCCTTATTATGTTGTTCTCAACAGGTCACTTGATAAAAATTTCAGCAGAAGATCATTGAAATAAACAAGCATAAAATTACTAATTATCATAAACACATTTCCAACATCAATTATAAAACGCAGCGACTTTATAACCCTTTGTGAATGCTATATTTCTAATAAACATGGATCGTTCTTGACCAGAGAGTGTATTCCAGGTTACAAGGATCTTATTGACACAAGAATTAACAAAATTTGAGCTACAGAACATCAGTTACGAAATTTCACAGAAAAGTACTTAAAAATTGCAGAACTTCAAGAGAATTTTTCTCACTCGTTTTCTAAAACAAATTGTCTCATTCTTGATTCTAAATCATAGTTTGAAATCTCGTTTTTCCAAAACTAACAAAGTTATTCCAAATAGACCAGCTGTGATTTTTTTTAAAGTGAGTTCCAAACTGATGCCAGTAGAAAACTGAATTTAGAAATTGCAGAACTTTAAAACCCTTTATCTCTCTTGTTACTTAGCCGAATTGCCCCATTCTTGTTTCCAAATCAAAGATCAGAGTTCAGAAAATACACCAGTATAAACATCAGCCACAATGGAGTTACGGTTATAAAGATATGGATTTTTAAAAGTAACAGTCAGCTGGCTGCCCAGAACAACACCAGTCCAGTCACAGCAGACTTAAAACTCAATTATCTCTATTATTAATTATGCAAATTCATAAATTTCAGGTTCTACACCCTAGAGCATGTTACAGGGATTTCACAGGTGCAAGAATCAACAAAATCGGATTTATGGTTGATTAATTGTGGATTTTTAAAGATCATATTTCTGCTGCAATACGAATGGAAGAGGGTAGAACTTCAAAATTCTCTTTCTCCCTCGTTCCTAAACCAAATTGGACGATTCTTGATTCTAATCAAATTTGTGAGTCCTGGGCTTCCAACAATACCAATTTCATCATATAAAGATCTAGGGTTTGCAAGATAAAGTCTTTTAAAATTCACTGCTACCCTCTGTATGGGTTCCTCAGAATTCGTAGTGATGGCCGCAGATGCACAACATCTTAACCGCATGCTTCATCTTCCCATCATCGCTAAAGCCAAGAATGTTTCTTACATTTTCGTTCCAGATTCACTAGAGCTTACTGCGAATTGTTATGGATCTAAAACGGTCAGTGCATGTTGCGTCAACAGCTATAAACACGCGGATCTACTTAAGAAGTGGGTCTTGGATTTACAATCGGTATTCCTTGAACCTCACTGTAAATATTATAATTTTAGCTGAATTTTATTGTTTCTAGCTACTTTTGTTTACAATATGTTACTCGTGATCATTAGGATGATTCTAAAGAAGCAATTGAAGCTCCGGTGAATACGAGCCCATATGCCACTCCTGATCAGCAATTAATAACTGGTAATTAGGTTCTCTTTTCTGTGATGATATTTTAGGTTCTTTGGCTAATAATTTTTATTAATAAAAGCTAATTTGTTGGAATGGCTAGGTTGCGCCTGGTGTCTCAATACCTACTCTGAAGACAAGTTAGCCATCCACAAAAGCGCGTGTCCAGCCAAAGATGAGTGGGTGTTGCATTTGCGTAAGAGACTCGAAGCTCTGGTGAAGATGATCCCATTTGCCACTCCTCAATCAACAACTGGTAATTAGGTTTTCTTTTCTGTGATGATGAATATATTTTAGGTTCTTTGGCTAATAATTTTTATTAATAAAAGCTAATTTGTTGGAATGGCTAGATTGCGCTTGGTGTCACAATACCTTTGCCTCTGAATACGGGTTAGCCATCCACGTGTACGACTGTCCAGACAAATATGAGTGGATGTTGCGTAAGGGACCCGAACTCGAACTCTTACGGGTTAGATATCCACGAGAGATCGTGTGTGCAGGCAAACGTGAGTGGGTCTTGCGTAAGAGACCCGAACTCTAACTCTTATGTAAGAGACAATCGTGAGTAGTGCTGCCGAATCCGTCCGAATTCCCACTTAGGTGCTATCCGCGCCTCCTTGCTGGAATACCTGCGTCTATCCTGCAAAACAATCCCCGGGAGGCGTCCCAGGGAAGAGGCTCCGGCGTGATGATGAGATGGGGGTAGCGATACGGGAAAACGTACGGGTAAGGTTCTCAATATGAAATAGAGATATAAGTCACATACCTTGCCTACTGTTTGGGACTAGTATTTATACCCGAGCTTTGCCTTCCTTGGGGATAAGGTGCAGGACCACTCCCTTTGTCATCATCTGTCCTCTTCCTTGTCCGGATGTGCCTCTCACCGGGAAAGATAGCGCTCTGATGGTTCTGGGCCGCGGGCTTGCTTCCTGGCCCAAAAGGGTTCTGGGCCAGTATTATCACTAGCCCCCCAGACTGGTCATCCGGTTTTCTGAGACACGGGAGACTGGTCTCATACGCTCCTCCCTTTGCCTCTTCTTTTGGTGGGGCCCTTTCATGTCAGAGTTGATTTCTGCGCCGCCGTCTTTTCATCTTTCGCATTAATCAGTTCCTTACTTACTGTGTCATCATTATCCTTCTCCTTCTTTCGAGGCAACTTTTCCTATTCTCCTGCCTATATAAGGAGCTTGACCCTCCTCATTAGGTTACTTTCTTCGGTCAATTTCCAGACGCTCCGCTTTTCCAACCTTTCGCCTTTTCAGCCAAGTAAGCTCTCATTCCCTCTTCCTCTTACTTTCATGGATTCCCCGCTTCACTCCGACTCTTCCTTGAACACCGAGGGAGTTCAAGGTCAGTTTGAAATCCAGCTCAGGGTTGCTGATAACTTGGCTTCCTCCCCAGTCTCTTCCCCGGACACTCATTCTGAGGCTTTCAGTACGCCCCGGGAACTAAACATCCCGGACGCGTCGACCTTGGATGGGGAGGGTCCACATCCATCCGGGCGTCCTAACCACCCCAGGGAGGGTCAGGATGAAGAGGTGTTCGATGAAGTTGGCGAGAATGCTCCCCGGGGTCCTACCCACGGAGTGAAGCCTTCTGGTCATCAATTTTTTAATCTTTCTGGGCCTGCTCCTTCCTTAGATAGGGATGTTGTAGATTTAGTTAGGCGTTGCTTTATTCCTTTTCCATTGGATGCGTCTTTATCCAAACTCCCCTCGGGAATGTCCGAGCGAGAAGTGCCTTGCATTCCCCGGATTCACTTCCAGTACGGGCTTAGCCTCCCCTTTCCTCCTCTATTTTCAGAAATATTCGACTTCTACCGAATGGCCCCGGCCCAGCTTCACCCCAACGGGGTCGTATTGGTGCTGGCCTTCTTGGTCAATTGTGCGAGATGCCACGTCTCTTCCTCCCTCCTTCTCTTTCGTTCTTATGATGCCCTACGACGCGCTCATGCGTCCTTCCCGGGTGTGTTTTCCTTTGTGACCCGTTCCAAGACGAAGGACTTCGTTAAGGGTAAGCCCAAGTCTGCCAAAGGGTACCTGGCAAAAGGTTTCTTTCGCTGCGACTCCCGGGCTTATCCCATGCCCCCTTGGAACGATTCCCTCGTTCCTGAAGATAAACAACCTCTTTCCTCTCTTTCAATAGACCTTACCAGCGATCATAACTTCCTTCGCCTATCTCCCCTGGACATGGATACCTTCTTTAAGACCGGGAACGCGGGCTATTATTGGCCTCGCGGGATATACCCTGAAAGACTCTTTTCTCTTCCAACCGTCTCCGCTGTATGGCCGGCTGGAGGTGTCTATTAAAGGCTTTATTCTTTGCTTATTTTGATATATATGTATATGTACCCCGCTTTGACATTCATTTTACTTGCTTTCAGTTCAGCCCCCTTTATACGCGGACGTGACACCATTCAACGGGATGCCTTCCGGGGATCACAATCAGCAGAGAAATCCTCATCCGGGGGTGGTTACTCCTTCTGAGCAGCATGTGACTCCCCCGCCTGGTCCAGGTGCCGCCGAAAACCCCGGGTTCATTGCTCAAAGGGCCCGCCAGCAGCGACCGCCTGCCCAACAGACGGTCCCGGAGTCCTCTCCTACCCCGGGGAGGAGATCTTTCATTCATCACCCTACTTACAGTGGCGGGGCTAACTCTTGCTTTAAACGGCCTCTGACCGATGATAAGGAAACTCATCCGCCCCCTCGTCAAAGGTTAGAGGGTGCAACCCCTCCCCCACCTCCTCCTCCCTCTGTGAATTCTCCTTTGCGTGATAATTCTCAAGCTATCCCTGAGGATAGGGAAGAGGTATGTTAATCTTATTGCTCGTCATTACTTCTCACATTTCTATCCTTCCGGGTAACCTTACTCTTGCTTGAATTTTATAGACCACCACTTTCGCCGACTCGCTCCTGGCGGACTCCCAGCTAGCCGACGCGCTCAACCGGACGTATTCTAAGTACAGCGCGGGTTTGTTTGCTAAGAAGGAGAAGGAATTCCGCGACGCCCGGGAGAGGTTGGCCGAGAGGGACGACCTGGAAGCCCGGTTGGAGGCTTCTCAAAAGAAACTAGCCGATCGGGAGAAGAAGCTGTCTGATAAAGAGGCAAAGCTGGCGGAGGTGGAGAAGAAATATTCTTCTCTTAAGAAGGAAAAGAAAGAGGCTCAGCTCGAGGCCCTGGATGCTGTGGTCCGGAAAGTTCTCCACTCGACCGACTTTGAGAAAAGGCTGGAGGGTATCGCCACTGCAGCTAGTGAGGATGCCTGCCACGAGATGTACCGCAGACTGCGGGGTTGGCTTCCGCGACATGCTCGCCTTGAAGCCCAGGGATCCTACTATCGCCCCAAGGCAGGCGATCTGCTGAACCATCGTTGGAGATCTCTCCAAGAAGCCAAACTGGAGAACCTGGTGCCCCAACTGTGGGATTCGCTTAAGATGTCTTCCCGGGTCCCTTCAGCCTCGGATATTAAGAAGATCAAGCTTCTGGGGATCAAAGAGGCAGCCGTTCCTGAGTCCCCCGGTCCAGAAAGCTTCAATGCCTATGGGGTGGTCCCGGAGACGCCCCACTGGGCCGATAATTATCAGGAATTCTGCGCTATTCCTGACAACTTCGGGTACCAGGCTGTCCTCGAAGAGAATACCGGTGCTTACGTCGTGGGACTCCCAAGGGGCCACGATGACCTGCTGTATCAATCCCGGAAGTCTATCCGGAAGGCTGGATTTCCTGAGTGCCCGGAAGACGAGCCAAAGGTAGATGCCCCCGCCTACTATGGTCCCTACTGGTCTGAGGAAGACGTGGCTGAACTGGAAAGGAGATGGAAGAGATCTCACGCTACCCCGGAAGGAAGGGACCCTGCTGAGGATAATGTACTCCCCTAGACTCTAATTTACATTTCTTTTGTAATTTTCCTCCCCGGGAGGCATATGTAGAACTTGGCCTCGGTGCCCATTTTGATTAATATAAGTTCTACTTTTTGATAAAATCACTTATGTTTTGTAGACTGAGCGCCCCTTAGAGGGAATTCTCCCGCGCGGGTCCGTGCCTTACGTTTTTGCCCATCCTAGTAGTTCCTCTGGTACCTACTTCTCACTCCCCCGCGCTGGATGCCTCCAATGCTCTTTTCTTCAAAGAAAACTAGCTCATTGGAGGTTTGGAGGCAATCAGGCCACCCAGGCCTTGGCTGAGGCGGGGCTGGATTGCTTCCTTCAGGAGTTTGGAACGATCCGGGCACTGGTGTTATTTCTTAAGGCGGTCGAGGCCAAGTTCGGGTCCTTAAATCAGTGTTTCGACCTTGCTTCAAATCATATGCGGGAAGCCCTAAATTCCCACCAAACCATCGCTGAGTTGCAAGCCCTTCATGATGATTCTCAAAGTCGCACCGCCAAGGAACTGGGTATGGTATGGGGCAAACTGGAGCGGGCGCAAGAGAAGCTCAGGAAGCTGGAGACCCGCACCGCACAGAATAAGCTTATCTGCGATCTGGAGAAGGAGAATCGATCCCTTACTCATAGGAATAGGGTCCTCCAAGAAGCACTGACGACCGTCCGGCTGTCTTACCATCTTCTGGGCCTCAAGAACGGACTAGTCGGGGTTTCTCCCCTTACCGATGTTCCCGCCGGGGTTCGTAGGACCATTGAGCGTATGGAGGCCAACCCAGGGAAGTTTGGTGAAGGGGCTCCTAATCACAAGGCCTATCTAGATGCCGTGGAATGGTATGCCAAGATAACTGATGGGGAGGCCGAGCCTTACCCCACCAGTCTCCGCCGGGTCCCTGCCCGGGTAGAGGTAGATATTGCTTATGAGAGGTATGAGGACATGACCGTGTCCATCGACCCGGAAGAGGTGGCGCGCCGGATAAGGCGTATCCGGGAGATTGCTGCTTCCGGAGTTACCACCAAAGGAGTGAAGACCGCCGAGGGTACCCGCATTAGCCGGGAGGAGAAGGGCAAGGGTGCAGCCAACTTGTTCCCTAAGTACCGGTTCGTTACCTCTGTCGGTGTAAGAAGAATGCGCCTGGCGGAACCGCTTCCGGAAGGGTCCGTAGTGGTTCCTATCCCCGAGCTGAATGAAGAGGACGCCGAGCAATTGGAGGAGGAGCTAGCATGGAATCAAGCTCCGGATGCTCGGTTTGCTGAAGATATCTTGTCTTCTCAATTCTTTGGCGGGGGTTTCCGCCCGGGTAACCCAGAGGGTGCTTCCGGGTCAGGCCCTAAGTGGGTTTAAGGATGCATAGATAGAAAAACCTGTGTAAAATTTTATGTAATTGTTCCTTTGCAATATGATCACATGTTCGTGTGATCTTGTAAAATTCTATGCCATTGTTCCTTTGTAATATAACCACATGTTCATGCGATTTGCATTTTAAAAGATGATTGAATAAAATTGCTTCTTGAATAGCCCTTTTCATTAACTCTTTCCTGTGAACATTACATTCTCGGGTCCCTGGGCTTCATCCAAGCTCCGGGTCCGCTCTAGCGGGGCACCCAAATGGGAGCTACCCATGGGTCCCTTTTAAACAAATCTCCCTCTAAACCCAGAACGAGGCCAAACGTCGGGTTCTCTCTCCGAGCATATTCATGCTTCCGGGAGGGGTATATCCATACCCGACATATTAATGCCTAGCATATTCATGCTTAGCGTATTCACGCTTCTGGGAGGGGCATATCCATGCCTGGCATACCCGTGCTTAGCATATTCATGCTTTAGTAGCTGTGGTACGATGCGGGGTGCTCTACTTCCCGTAAAACCTTCTTAGGTTAGCTACGTTCCACCTTCTGGGGATCTCCTTTCCCTGCTTGTCCTCCAGCACATAGCTCCCTCCCGGGTGTGCTTCCTTGATCTTGTATGGCCCTTCCCAGTTGGGTGCAAGTTTTCCCTCCGGGGATTGGCGGCTCTTATCGTTTCTCCTCATTACCCAGTCTTCTGGGATGAAGACTTCTTTCCGCACCCTTCTGTCATGATACCTCTTTACTCGCTCCTTCACCTTGGCTTCCTGAAGTGCCGCATTCTCTCGCTTCTCTTCCAGGAGATCCAAGTCAAGGCGTCGTCCATCGTTTTCTTCTTCCGGGCGCTGGTATTGAGTTCGAGGGCTTGGGATCCCTATCTCTGCGGGTATTACTGCCTCTGACCCGTACACCAAGCCATACGGGGATTCCCCGGTAGCTGAGCTTTCTGTAGTCCTATGGGCCCAAAGAACACTGGGTAGCTCCCAGATCCAATTTCCCCGCGCGCCTTCCAAGCGGGTTTTTAGTCCTTTGATGATGGTGCGGTTGGTGACCTCTACTTGCCCGTTCGCCTGGGGGTGGTACACCGACGTCAATTTCTGTTCTATACCATACTTGACACACCATGATTTGAAAGGATCGTTCTCGAACTGTGCCCCGTTATCTGTGACTATGACCTTCGGGATGCCGAATCGACAAATGATGTTCTTCCAGCAAAACTTGACACAAGTTAGTCCCCGTATGTTGGTGAGCGGTTCTGCCTCCACCCATTTGCTGAAGTAATCGATCGCCACAATCAGGTACTTGGCTCCTCCCGGGGCAGTCGGGAATGGTCCGACCAAGTCAATTCCCCATCTGCTGAACGGCCAAGCTCCTGTGACTCCGACTAATTCTTCCCGGGGAACATGGATTAGCGGGGCAAATGTCTGGCATTCCAAGCACTTCTGTACATGTTCTTCCGCATCCTTGAACAACGTCGGCCAATAATACCCCAGCCTTAAGATCTTTTTGGCCAAGGTGCGAGCTCCCTGATGGCTCCCATTAGATCCCTCGTGCATCTCCCGGATGAGGTATTGGCCTTCCAACCTCTCTACACACTTTAGCAGAGGCTGGAGGTACCCTCTTTTGTACAGCTCCCCTCCCTGGATCACATACTTAGGCGCCTTAACTCTTAGCTTCCGAGCCTGAGCCCTATCCTCTGGGATGGTTCCTTCTTCTAGGTATGCCCGCATGGGCATGATCCAGGATTCTTCCTCGTTCACCAGCATTACTTGATCGCTCTCCTGGTAGCTCCTTCTTCCTAGTACTTCCAAGTACAACTTTTGGTCGGGCTCAGGTTTCAATTCTGAGGAAGCCAATTTGCTCAAAACGTCTGCTTTGCTGTTCTTCTCCCGGGGCACTTGAACCAAGTCGAAGGTTTTAAACCCGGCTATCAAAGGCTTTACCGCTTCCAGGTATTTTTGCAGGCTCCTCTCCCGGGCTTCATACTCTCCCTTTACCTGTTGCACCACAATCTGGGAATCACTGTGTGCCGTGAGAGTTTTGATGTCCATCTCCTTTGCCAACCTTAACCCTGCAATCAAAGCTTCGTACTCGGCTTCATTGTTGGTTGTTCTGAAAGTGAATTGGACTGCATAGGGATACTCCTTCCCTTCCGGGCTGACTAACAATACTCCTGCTCCACTGCCCCCGGAGTGCGCCGATCCATCCACATATAGCTTCCAAGCCGGGTCTGTCTCAGCCTTAGCCGTATCCTCCGGAGTGTTAGGCGTCTCCTGTTCCTCATTTATCCTTGCTTCTGATTCCAACAGGAAGTCCGCTAGGGCCTGGCCCTTGATAGCCCTCCTTGGCTCATACCGGATTTCATACTCTCCCAGCTCTATAGCCCATTTCATCATTCTCCCTGATGCCTCCGGCTTGAACATGACTTGTCTTAGCGGGTAATTGGTAAGAACCACTATGGGATGGCCCTGGAAGTAGGGCTTAAGCCTCCTTGAAGCATGCACCAGCGCCAGAACCAACTGCTCCAACTCAGTATATCGGGTTTCTGCCCCCCGAAGTGCCCGGCTAACAAAATAGATTGGGTGCTGCTTTCCCTCCTCTTCTTTGATTAGCACGGCACTTACCGCCTCCCGGGACGCCGCTATGTACAGAAAAAGCTCCTCCCCCCGGGAGTGGCTTCTTTAAAGTTGGCAACTGTTGAAGGTGCTCTTTCAGATTTTGGAATGCCTTCTCACATTCCCCGGACCACTCAAACGCCTTGGCCCTCCTGAGAATGTTGAAGAAGGGCAACTGCCTGTCTGCCCCCTTTGACAGGAACCGACTGAGGGCCGCGAGGAACCCTGTCAACCGCTGTACTTCTTTCACCGACCTAGGGGAGGTCATCTTAGCTATGGCTTCCACCTTCTCCGGGTTGACGTCGATGCCCCGGCTTGACACCATAAAACCCAAGAACTTCCCCGCACCCACTCCAATGGTACTTTTGGAGGGGTTCAGCTTCAAATTGCTCCGTTCCAGCTTTTCGAACATCTCCTCCAGGTCATTCAAGAAAGCCCCGTAAGCCCTGCTTTTAACCACCATGTCGTCAACATACACCTCCATGTTTCTTCCCACTTGGTCCTTGAAGAGTTTGTCTACCATTCTCTGATACGTAGCCCCCGCGTTCTTCAGGCCGAAGGGCATCTTCTTGTAGCAAAAGGTTCCGAAATCAGTGATGAATGAGGTTTTCGGCTTGTCCGCCTCATCCATCTGCACCTGGTGATACCCTTTATGTGCGTCGAGGAAAGCCAGCACCGAATACCCCGCGATAGCCTCTGCCAGCCGGTCCAGATTTGGGAGGGGATAGCTGTCTTTGGGGCAACACTTATTCAAATCGGTAAAGTCAATACACATGCGCCAGCTTCCGTCGTGTTTCTTTACTAAGACCGGGTTAGCTATCCATTCTGGGTAGATGATTTCCTCGACCACCCCGGCTCTCTCCAGCTTCTTTACTTCATTCTTTATAAATTCCGCTCTTTCCGGGGCTACATGCCTTTTCTTCTGCCAGATTGGTCTTGTTGCAGGGCTTATGTTCAGCTTGTGTACCCCCAACTCCGGTAACACCCCCACCATGTCCTCCGGGCTCCACGAGAATACTCCCTGATACTTGGCCAAGAGTTCCTTCAGCGCACCTTTTACTTCCCCCGGGAGGTCTTTTCCCACTGTGACCGTCCCTTTGTCCGCCACCTGCATCTCCTCCAACTCCTGGCGGGGAACTTCTCCGTGTACCACCCCTACTGCTTTCTTTGCGTCCAGCACCGCCGTCATCATGCAACTTCTTGCGACTGCTTGACTACCCCGCACGACCGCCACACCTTGCGCAGTGGGGAACTTCATCGTTAGCAGATACGGACAACTCGCTGCCCGGGCTTGGGTTAGCCACGGTCTTCCTATGATTACGTTGTACGGTGAGGGTGCGTCAATGACCGCAAAGTTGCACGTCACCGAGATCCTCTTGCTCCGGTCTTTCTCATCCACCATACACACTGCCAGGGGAATAACACCTAGTGGAACTTCGGGTTTGCCCGTGAACCCTGACAAGGGAGATAAGGGAGGTTTCAGGTTCTGTCTCCCAATTCCCAACTGGTCGAAACAAGAAGCGAACATGATTTCCACGCTGTTCCCATCGTCCACAAACACCCTTTTGACCAAGAAGCCTTCAATCTCCGCCGTTACCACCATTGGGTCAGAATGGGGTATCTGTGGCGGGGCTGCATCCGCTTCAGAGAAAGTGAGAGCTTCATCGGGGCGAAACCTTTTCCCTTGAGTCTCCCCCGGGGGAACGTACCGGGTCCGGGCCCGGGTGGCGGAGACTGACTGGCATGCTTCTCCGACTTCTCCACTGATCACGTTGATCATCCTGTTGGGTATTGGGGCCGGCTCCACTGCTCGGACCGGCGCGGCGGCTATGAAAGGCCTCCCCGGGGACCTGTTACCTGGGTTGCCTTGGATTCTTCCGTTTCCTCTCCCCGGGTTAGGTCTCCACCTCCTGCGGGGCTGCTCCTGAGGCTGGTCCCGGGGATTCTCCTTCTTTACTTCTGCTGCCACACAATCTCTCAGCTGTCCTCGTTCTATCAGTCTTTCTATCTCGTTCCTCAGCATCCTACACCCCTCTGTCGCATGCCCGTAAGACTTGTGGTAGGCGCACCACTTGTCCGCGTTTTCCCTAGACGGGGTCCCATGGATAGGCAACGGATCCGGGAACAAGTCCTTGTGGATAGCATGAATCTCCGCTCGGGATTTGCTGAGCGGGGTGAAACTGTCCGCCCTTGCCCGGTTTACCAACGCGGGAGCAGGGTCCCTTCTACTTGGATCTGCCGTCCTCCTTCTTTCTATCTTATCCGGGAGGAATCCCCCAGATACTTCCTTTCTCTTTCGCGTGGCATCATTAACCGCGCAGTATAGTTGTACCGCCATTTGCAGGTTGTGAAAGGTTTCCGGGATATTTTCCATCAACTTCTGGAATAGCGCCATATCCCTCAAGCCATTTATAAACCCGCTAATCACTGCCTTCTCCTGCTGCTGCCTGTCGACAACCTTCATGCTATCGTCCATGTACCTTCGATAGTATTCCATTGATCCTTCTGCAGCCTTCTGCCGGGTAGCTAAAAGCTCAGTCAACTGCTTTCCTTCCTTCTTTAATCCGGCGTATCTAAACAGCAAGGCCTTGGAGAAATCGTAATAATCTCTGAGACTTTCTCGAGGCAAAGAATCAAACCATGAAAGACAGTTTCCTCTCAGGTAACAGCCCACCAATTTGCATCTTAATTCCTCCGGGAAGTCCCTTGACACCATTAAGTTCTGGTACGTCCTGACAAACTCTTCCGGGTCTGTCTCTCCATTATATGTTGGGATTCCCTCCGGGGTCCGGAGGCCCGGCGGCCATGGGTACGCGAGCACTCAAGGGACCCAAGGGGAGGTAGGTTTAGCTCCGTTTCTTCCCACCAGTTTGTCTAGTCGAGCCTCCAAGGAGTTGGGGTCCTGCTGTGCCACTTGATAGCCCCGCATCCTATCATCCTCCCGATAGTATCTCTCCGGGATACCGTAGTTCATCCCCATTGATCCATACACGGGTCCGAAATACTGGATCGGGTTTCCCTGGGTTCCAGGGGCCTGATAACCAAACGGCTCCACCGGCATGACTGGCAGGTCATACCCAACTTGTCCCGCCCCCCAACTGGAATGCGGGTAATAGGGTGGAGCATGTGGAACCAGATTCGATTGTTGTCCCGTAGCCGCTCCCCCTCCAACCCCGAAATTCGGAGGGAAAGAAGGTGGGACGGTGGAAGAATTTACACGCCCCTGTAGCCTTGGCGGCTGAACGGCTCCGTCCAGATCAATAACCTCTCTTTGGTGCCCCCCTAGAGGGCCTGCCTGGTTCCTTCCTGGTTCCCTTCGCCTCAGGCTTTCCCGGGTGGAGAGTACCCATTGGCGGTACAACTCCTTGTTGGCTCTCATGAACTCCAAGGCCGCCACTTCCTCCGTACTAACTAAGAGCTGCCCCTCCTCCCGGGCTTCACGTCGCCGGTCCCGGGTGGTGCCATCCCCGGCGGGCCCAAGCCCTTCCTGCCCATCCTGGTACTCTCCTTCCGAGTAGGCTTCGTCGGAGGCAGTTTCCACGTGGCCGTCTTGCGGTACCCCTAGCTCTCGCTGGTGTCTAGTCTCCTCCTGCAATTGCCTCAAGGTCACATCGTCTCCCGGGGGTGGAAGAGAATCACCCCCGGATGGTGCCGCGTTCTTCTTAGGGCGCCCGCGCCCTCTCCTTGGCGACTCCATCATGCGAAGGTGGAAGGTCCCACCGGGCGTGCCAATTGATGCTGCCGAATCCGTCCGAATTCCCGCTTAGGTGCTATCCGCGCCTCCTTGCTGGAATACCTGCGTCTATCCTGCAAAACAATCCCCGGGAGGCGTCCCGGGGAAGAGGCTCCGGCGTGATGATGAGATGGGGGTAGCGATACGGGAAAACGTACGGGTAAGGTTCTCAATATGAAATAGAGATATAAGTCACATACCTTGCCTACTGTTTGGGACTAGTATTTATACCCGAGCTTTGCCTTCCTTGGGGATAAGGTGCAGGACCACTCCCTTTGTCATCATTTGTCCTCTTCCTTGTCCGGATGTGCCTCTCACCGGGAAAGATACCGCTCTGATGGTTCTGGGCCGCGGGCTTGCTTCCTGGCCCAAAAGGGTTCTGGGCCAGTATTATCAGTGAGTAGTGTTTTGGAAGGAATGATGCTCTTACCAAAGAGTCTTTTAGATGTGGTGTGTACCAAAACTGTACTTTTCTTTCGGATTTGTATGTACGAAAATAGTACTGTTATGTTATGTGGGCTGATGGAAAACTATTCGTGGTTTTTGTTTTTTTTGGTGAATTAGCATGGTCTCTCCACGCCAGGGCTTGATTTAACTTTGGATTTTATATCCAATATGGGAAAGTCTTGGGTGAGAAAGTCCTTGTGGAGACCAGGCCAAATCAGTCCAACTACAAACATAAAAGTAGAGTGTTTTTTATTCGGGGTCATTTTGTAATTACGTTGGACTCTGTGCTACACTATAAGAAGCGCCGAGCTTTAGGGACTGCAATGCAAATAAACAAAAACATGAAAAAAGAAAAAGGTGTTCTTCTTCCTTCTTCTCCGGCGTTTCTTGCCTTTCTCTAGCTATTTCTCAGGCTCGTCGGCTTTGCCATCAACATCCACACTCAAATCCTAATGACCTTAACGGAATCTTTGGCAAACTCAACTTTAGCTTTGGAGAAGAACGGGATTGTCTTCACGGCGCCAGCGGAGCGCGGAGGAGGATGGAGTCACCCTTGAGGTTGTTTTGAGGTTGAAGGAAGTGCCGATCAGTGATGCATGAGATACAACGGCGGTGGATTGGATTTTATTTTTCCGGAATCGAATTCCCCCAAATCCCAAAGGCCATTGTACGCAGAAGGAAGGAAAGGAAGCAGATCGATATTGGGCATACATTCAAGTGATAAAAAATCAATCAAAAATTAAAAATGATCAAACAAAAATTAAAAAATCAAATAATAAACATAGATAATTAAGTTATTACTGCAAAAGATCAAATTCAAGTGATAATTTAAAAAGATCAAGCAACAAATAAAAAAGATCAAACAAAAAAAATCTATGCAATAAACATGGATGATTAAGTCATTACTAGAAAAAAAAAAAAAAGAACTCTAAGTGATAACTGAAAAAGATCAAAGAAAATAGAAAAAAGATCAAATTATAATTAAAAAAAATCAAAGCAATAAACATGGAAGATTAAGTCATTACTAGAAAAAAATCAAACTCAAGAGAAACTGAAAAAGATCAAAGAAAATATAAAAAAGATCAAATAGAAAAAGATCAAATTATAAACATAAATGATCAAATCCATGTGCGTGAGCATTCACCGTGTTGTCTTTATCTCTTAGTCACTTTCTTTGAACATTTTACTATTTTGTCTTGATCTTATACTCAATATGCTTGAGCATTCATTGTGTTTATGTTGATTAGTTTATGTTGATTGATACCATGGAGAATTTGTCCAAATGATAATTACCGTCATACATTGATTTACTTCTTTTTTTACTGAATTCTCGGGTTTTGTTTAGTTAAAAAAATAATTTTTTTGTTGTCGCGTGCTAATTTTGGAACCTGTGTTTTAATTTTTGATTCGCCGCTGCTGTCTTAGTATAATCATCAGGGTGGAATAATTGTAGAGATTTTGGACATATAGTGGACTTATCTTCATAAGACTTATGATTATTTGTCTGGATTTTAAGTGAAAGATGAGATTGAGAGGTTAAAGATTCCTTGATATAATGTCCAAGGAAAAAAATTCAACTGCTTTGGTGAAACATGCTTTGATGAATATTATGATCATCTGTTATTCTATTAGATTGACTAGACCTTGATTCTGTTTGGTCCCACTTGCTCAAAATTAGAAATAAACAGTTTCTTTAAGTCTGTGGTACTATGGGTGTCTAACTACTAGGGCTGACAAAATATACCGAAATACCGTAGCAACCAAAATACCCACCAATACCATACTAAAAATACCGTACCAATTATATACCGACTTTAGTGGTATGGTATTGGTATTGAATTTTTAATACCATGGTATTACCGTACCATACCGAAATAATAATATAAATGAAAAAATAAATAATATTGACAAGACTTAATATTTGTTGCCTTAAATATGTTTCAAACGAGTGTTTTTTTGTTCTTTTTATTTTTTTGACAATGCTTATGATATTTTTGTATAAATTTAACTTGTAAACGTCTTTTACCTCACACCACTCTGTTATTATCGCGGTAAAAATAGATGCGATCCCAAAATAGATGCACGTATTTTACCACTTCATTGTCTAGGCTCCAAGTTATTTCCATTTCAGTTTTATTTTTTATGTTAAACTCTTAACATTAAATTTAATTTTTGAATAATGCCACAATTTTCTTGATGTAATATCATGAGTAAGAACATTAGTAGTTATTTTGAACATGTCATATTGATTAAAATGTAACTCATTTATTATTTTTAGAAGAATTTCATATTTTACATGTATTTCTATTTTATTTTTCAAATCATTTTTTTGGTACAATTACGGTATATACCGAATACCAACCGAACTTTTTGGTTGGTATTGGTATTTAAAATATGTGTACCGAAATACTTGGTATGGTACATGGTATTGAAAAAAAAAATGGTATTGTACCGATTCCACCCCTACTAACTACATTGTTCTTATATTAGATTCCTTTCAGTTGCTATTTTTCCCGTGTTTATTTTGTGCTCAACTGTAATATGAATTATCTTTTGTTATACTGTCGTACGATTACTGAATTATCTTTATTTAGTACCTCTTATAAGGCGGATGATGGAGAGATATTTATGACTCCAACAGACTTGATGCGAGCAATCGTTCTTGTACGAGACGGATACCTAAGAGGGAAGAGGGATCCTGTTGAACTGTGATGTTCTCCTTCAGAATTCTATAAGTTTTTTGACACAGACAATGATGGCCAGATATATTTCAAAGATTGAGCATTGCCTTCTTAATTCATATGGGATAGGGGTCATTCTTCTAAGCATTCCGGAATCAAGTTTTTAAGCGGTGTTTAAGATGTTTGATCTTGATTGTAATAAGTGAGTTTGATTTGCATTCTTTTTGCAAAACAATAATCAATACAACAAACCATGATGAATTCAAAGATCAAATTCAAAAGGAAAATGAAGGAAAATGAGTTCAGCTCTGTAAAAATTCGATCCTCTAACAATTTAGGATAAGTCCTCTTTATATCCCAAAACAAATAAAATTAAAACAAAACAACATGCAAGTTGCAGGAAAATTTCGCGGGTCGCGCGAAATCCTTCGCGGACCGCGAGCCAGGTTCTCGCGGCTCGCGGCCGAGGATTCGCGGCCCGCGCGTCTTCGGTTTCCGCGGTCCGCGACCGAGGTTTCACGGACCGCGCGTCTGGTCCTCGCGAACCGCGGCCGACGTTTCGCGGATCGCGCATCTTGGCTTCGCTCTGGTCCTCGTGCTGGTCCTCGCGGTTCGCGACCGGAGTTTCGCGGACCGCGCGTCTGGTCCTCACGAACCACGGCCGATGTTTCGCGGATCGCGCGTCTTCGGCTTCCTCGGTCCTCGTGCTGGTCCTCGCGGCTCGCGACCGGAGTTTCGTGGACCGCGCGAAACTCGGCATCTTCAAAACAGCAACACACACCCTCGCGGTTCGCGACCTAGGTTTCGCGGTCCGCGAGAGTGTGCCTTCACGTCACTTCTACGATCGGTTCTTCAATGTATATGCTTCCTTCAGGACGGTCATAGAAGGTCTTCAAATCATCCAAATCTATCGCAAGTGCAATTCAAGGTCGAAATGCACGTCTTCAATTTCAAACCATCATGAATGATTCGGTCCAAAAGTCTAATATAAAGTACAAAATACTATCTAAAACAGCTCTCAAATGCTACAAAATAAGAGTATATCTAGGACCTATCAAAATCCCCCACACTTGAACCTTTCTCGTCCTCGAGAAAGAACGATTAAGATCCAAGTGTATACTCTGAATAATTAAGCACATAACATTTGAGAGTTTTTCATATCTATACAAGAGAAAAGAAAATGTTTTTTTTAAAGAAATACAGTAGTAAAAACACAGCAGCAAAAACAGCAACAAAAACAGAATCATAGTCCTACATTTTCTCCCCCACACTTAGTCTAAACATTGTCCTCAATGTTTAAATATAACAATGAAAACCATAGTGAAAGGAGGGGTGTAGGATATACTCACTGTGAGGGGCCGGAACCGTCGCGACGGCGCTGAGTTCGCGATCTGCGATGGCCCTCATAGTCAAATGCCCTTGGTCCATGTGGGTGCATGGATGCCATCATGGCGAACATCACCTCCATGTCGTCCTCATATCTCTGAGTAAACGCGTCATGCCTCTGCGTAAACTCCTGGAACTGCTGCTGAGTGACAAACTGAGGATCCTGATGTGGAGGAACGTACTGCTCTCCATGCTCCGGAGGTGCCTCTAGCCTGGCAAGGGCAATGGTAGGTGCAGGAACTGTGATCTGGGTGGGCAAGGTGAGCTCCTCCATGCGAGTGCGCCCAGTCAGCTGCACAGCCTCCGGATTCGGCAGGTACATATGCTGACTCTTGGCTACTAGCCAGATGAATCTAGGAGGAGGAAATCTGTGCATGGCCAAGACATTAGTGGATTCCAAAGTAGCAATGGAGTAGAACTGGTGAGCTCTCTCGGCTGTCTTGCCTATTGCCTGAATGTCTGGAGGTAGGTGGATGTTCAGATAAGCTGCCAGAAGAGAAATCATACCCCCCTGCGGTATCTTTCCTTTGCTCTTCTCGGAGGTTTCCAAACACTTCTGCACAAAGAGATCTACCCAACACGGGTGCTGTGGCCCCTAACACATGGTTTAAAGGCATTGGACCTGCTCTCTATTGATGTGCGTCAACTCTCCTTGGCAAAAGATTGTCATGACTAGGAGCTTGTGCACCATACGAGCAGCTGGATGTATGATGTGGTTGTTCTTCGTAGCTCCTGTGATGTTGGGAGATCCAGACAAGCAATTGCAAAAGAAAGCTAGATCAAATCCGTCTGGGGCAGCATCTTTCGGATTCTTGTATCCATCCACATATTCGAACCCAAAAGCATCTTGGATCTCATCATAGGTCATCCGGCGGTCCACATCATTTAATCTGAATGTGATGTACTGTATATCATGCTCCTCATCATAGTGCTTGGCTAGAGTGGATAGGAATTCAAGTGTATAGCGGTTGTAGGTCGGTGCTGATCGATCAATGAATCCTCTCATGCCAACGCGATCCAATAAAAATAGCACAGGCTGCTGTAAACCTAGCTCCTGAAGTAGCTCAGAGGAGAGGAACTTCGTCTCCATGATTGTTCGTCTCCCATTCCCAATCAACTTTCTCCACCGTTGTTGGGCATCTCCATCCAAACCTTGCAGTCCCATTAGATCAATAGGAGGCAGGTTTTCTGCAGGGGGAGGGCTAGGTTGGCGAGGGGGGGATTCGGGGATCACGGGCTCATGCGAACTAGAGGCTTCCCCTCGGCGAGACCTTTTCCTCGGTGCCATTATCAAAATCTACTCAACAACAGTCCATCACAACTAAACTAGCTACAAGGCGGCAAGCCCCTACTCAAAAAGCTCAGTATATAACTAAAGGCGGCAAGCCTTTGAAATTTCAATGAAACCTATTGGCGGCAAGCCCTAAATCACCCAAAATTTAAATAAATTCAGTAGGGTACCGTCAATGGAAGCCTTTGGAAGCAATGTAGCTTGAGGAGATCATCAATTGAACCAAAATATCACCAAATCAAAAATGCCCAAAAATTAGGGTTCTTGAGATTTGGGGATATTTAAGTTCGTTTAGGAATTTGAAAATTGAGATGGCGAAAGGGATAAGGGTGGTAGAGGGAAGGTTTTGATGTATTGGGGTTGGGGAAAAAGTCGCCGGAGTCCGGCGAATCGGAATGGTGAAGTTTCGGTTGGAATTCGGGCAATGTGGGTAAAAGATGGTGTTTTTGATGTGGATTTTTGGTGGGTTTTGTTGGGAAAGTTTGGGAGATTGATTTGGGTGGAAGGAATTGGTTCAAAACTCGCCGGAATGATGAATTTGAGATGGTGGCCGGAAAAAAATCACTATTCGGGTGGGAGGATTTTGGGAGGAAGAAGAAAAAGATAGAAGAAAAAATGGGAGAAATAGGGAACCCGTTTTGTCGCGGAACCACCGCGGGTCGCGCGATTCCTCGCGGGCCGCGAGCTCCCTTCCGCGGGCCACGAAAACAGTCCAAAACGTTCCAGGGATTGCCGAAAAATCCCTGGTTATTCGCGGTTCGCGACACGGCCTTCGCGGATCGCGAGCCTGGCCTTCGCGGCGCGCGCGAATACACAATTAAGCATATAATGGCAAGTAAGGTTCGTTCCACAGAGAAAAGGTTATTTCTATGTATATCTTGTAGCATGCATATACATATACATATATAAAAGCAATGTAAACAAGGGGGGGGGGGGGGGTTTGAGTTGAGTTTTGTTTAAGACACTACTAAGTAAAACTAATAGAACTTTAAAGTTACAACTACTTTACCATAAGATTACTCTAACTAGATATTTAACTAAGAGAATAAGAAACTTGGACATATGAGATTGGTGACTTTTTATTATGAGATTTTCCTCAAACTTTATCATGATGCCTTGAGAATGGTGAACATTAGTGAGAAACTATCTTTAACCATAGCTATGAAAAAATGAAAGCATCTTCACAACTTCAATTAACAACTTTACTAGATGATAACATCTAGTTCAATTGAATCAATATTACTTCAAATTAGATGTTTCTCAACACTACCCATGCAATTTGATAACAAACTTGACATAGATACAATGCTAATGAATGATCTTAAGAACAAATACAATTGATAACAACATGCATTCGATTCCTAATTTACTACTCCTACATAGAAAGAATGATAACATTCTAACCATGGAAAAGCAATATCTAACACATATCCAACACATATCTATCACTAGGAAATCATTCCTAATCATTTCAAGCATCAAATACACATATAAATTATGATCATTCAATAGCAAATCACCATTCCTAAGCTTCATAAATCATGTTCTCAATCCATAACAAGAAGTCCAATCATATATATCCAAGAAGGGTTTTAGCCTACTACCATAGTTATATTATCAAAACAATAATCAATACAACAAACCATGATGAATTCAAAGATCAAATTCAAAAGGAAAATGAGTTCAGCTCTGTAAAAATTCGATCCTCTAACAATTTAGGATAAGTCCTCTTTATATCCCAAAACAAATAAAATTAAAACAAAACAACATGCAAGTTGCAGGAAAATTTCGCGGGTCGCGCGAAATCCTTCGCGGACCGCGAGCCAGGTTCTCGCGGCTCGCGGCCGAGGATTCGCGGCCCGCGCGTCTTCGGTTTCCGCGGTCCACGACCGAGGTTTCGCGGACCGCGCGTCTGGTCCTCGCGAACCGCGGCCGACGTTTCGCGGATCGCGCGTCTTGGCTTCGCTCTAGTCCTCGTGCTGGTCCTCGCGGTTTGCGACCGGAGTTTCGCGGATCGCTCGTCTGGTCCTCGCGAACCGCGGCCGATGTTTCGCAGATCGCGCGTCTTCGGCTTCCGCGGTCCTCGTGCTGGTCCTCGCGGCTCGCGACCAGAGTTTCACGGACCGCGCGAAACTCGGCATCTTCAAAACAGCAACACACACCCTCGCGGTTCGCGACCTAGGTTTCGCGGTCCGCGAGAGTGTGCCTTCACGCCACTTCTACGACCGGTTCTTCAATGTATCTGCTTCCTTCAGGACGGTTATAGAAGGTCTTCAAATCATCCAAATCTATCGCAAGTGCAATTCAAGGTCGAAATGCACGTCTTCAATTTCAAACCATCATGAATGATTCGGTCCAAAAGTCTAATATAAAGTACAAGATACTATCTAAAACAGCTCTCAAATGCTACAAAATAAGAGTATATCTAGGACCTATCAAGAATTAAACAGAAAAAGGATGATATTGGATCTGTCAAGAAGAGGAGGAAGAGGAGGCAGGGCAGTGGTTTTGCTAACAATAAGGATGGCAAGATGGGTTTTTCTTTTGAAGTGGGGAAATCTTTTGACAGGCCTAACAAGAAAAGACCTAGAGTTGCTCCTGGAGACAGGTCTGGGCATCGCCTATATCGAACAAGGTATAGAAGTTGTATTACACTTATGTGATTTCACCGTATTCTTTTAGATGTTTGTAATATTACACTAATGTGATGATATATGCAATTCTTTGCCTGATTTCACCGTGTTACTTGAGATTTAAAAAAACTCAATCCAACATTGAAAGTGAAATTGAAAGTGAATAAAATTTTAACTTTTCATGACCAAAATATTCATTCTTAGAATCGTAGAAATAATTACTGATTATGAAAGTGAAACTGAAATTGAAATATATGGTTTTGCTCCATTTTATCAGCAGCTAGGAGGTTTGGGCTCGGTTGATTTTGTGACTGGGATTGTTTGTGGTTATATAGGTTGATAAAGCTTGGACAATTGTTCTGTTCGAGAATTCGGATAAGGGGTCAAACAATTTTAGCATTGTTCTCAGCACTGTAAAGATTTCTTGTCTTTTGCTGACAATATCATTGGGACTGAAAAATGCAAGGTCTGCAATTCAGATATGTTGTTGTTTGAGTACTGCTGTTAGTGTTTCTCTTCCATGGTATGCCAACATTGTGAATTTCCTTGTCACAAGTAAGTGCCCTTCTCATTTCACAAAAGCACAAAAGGATAAGTTAAAGCATGATGCTAGGTTTTATGTGTGGGATGATCCCTATGTGTGGAAACATTGTTCCGACCAAGTGATTAGGAGATGCATTCCCAATAATGAAACCAACTCAATCCTTGCTTTTTGCCATTCATATGCACGTGGTGGTCATTTTGGTGCTAGGCGAGCGGCTAGGAAAGTGCTAGACAGTGGTTTTTATTGGCCTAGTTTGAATAAGGATGCATACACCTTTTGCAAATCTTGTGATAAATGCCAAAGAGTAGGGAATATCTCTTCTAGAATGAAATGCCCCGGAGTTCAATGACTCTGTAAAAGAGTTCAATGACATGTTTCGCGGTCCGCGACTTGATCGCGCGGGCCGCAAAGGTTTGGCGTGCGCGGACCGCGAATTCGTCGAGCGGCCCGCGAGGATTTTGCGCGCGCGGAGCGCGGGTTCATCGCGCGCGCCGCGAAGGTTTTACGCGCGGGGTCCGCGAAAAAGGCCGCGCGACCCGCGAAAAACAGGAATTTCTCGGCAATCCCTGGAACGAAAACGCGTAGTTTCGCGGCCCGCGGAAGAGGGCTCGCGACCCGCGAGGATCCGCGCGGCCCGCGAAGATGTTCTTGCGATCCGCGAAATAGCGGGCTCCCTATTTCTCCCACTTTTCTTCTATCTTTTTCTTCTTCCTCCCAAAATCCTCCCACCCGAAATAGTTATCTTTTCCGGCAACCATCTCGAATTCGTCATTCCGGAAAGTTTTAAACCAATTCCTTCCACCCAAATCAATCCCCCATTCATTCCCAACAAAACCAACAACAATCCAAATAAAAAACACCATCTTTCACCTCCATTGCCCTAAAATCCGCCGGAAACTCTACACTACGTTTCGCCGGCCTCCGGCGACTTTCTTCCCAACCCCACTACACAAAAACCTTCCCACTACCACCCTTAACCTTTTCCCCATCTCAAATTCCAAATTCCTACACAAACATAAATATCCCCAAATGTCAAAAATCCTAATTTTTGGGAATTTTTGATTTGGTGATATTTTGGTTCAATTGATGATCTCCTCATGCTACATTGCTTCCATAGGCTTCAATTGACGGTACCCTACTGAATTTGTTTAAAATTTTGGGTGATTTAGGGCTTGCCGCCAATAGGCGAAAAAAAATTAAATTTTTTTTTAATTTTAAAATAAAAATTAACACCCTCGCGGCTCGCGACCGAGGTTTCGCGGCCCGCGAGAGTGTGCCTTCACACCACTTCTATGACCGGTTCTTCAATGCATCTAACTCCTTCAGGACGGTCATAGAAGGTCTTCAAATCATCCAAATCCATAGCAAGTGCAATTCACAGTCAAAATGCACGTCTTCAATTTCAAACCACTATGAATGATTTGGTTTAAAAGTCCAACAGCATAAAAATAATTTGCCGTATGTTTTCTAATCCGACTCTGTATGAATTTAGATCCTTGTAAGTGTCTTTATTGATTGTTTATATGAATTTTGTGAAAGTGAGCTGATTTTTCTGTCTGTTTCATGATGTTATATCAAAACTGATAAGTTGGGTATTTTATATGCTGATATACTGAAAAAAATATAATGAAGGATAACTAATTTTTGTTTCTTATTGATCATATATTTTACCAATGGTGTGTATCTTACCCTTCTGTTTGATACCTGAGCTACTACAGATTATTACAAATTTGTAGCATATGATAATATTTTAAATAGATGGATTATATATGGACGCATAATGCATCTAGGAATGGCACTGGGGCGGGTTTTGGTGGTGACCCGCCCCATTTGCATCGGTTTGGGGCAGGGATGGGGAAAATTTGATGGGTAATGGGGCAGGGATAGGGATGAAATCACAACCCGTCATGGGTCATGGGGCGGGGATGAATTTTATACATCACCCGCCCCATCCCCGCCCCAACCCGCCCATCCCCGCCCCAACCCGCCCATCCCCGTTATACCCGCCCCATTCCCGGCCCGCCCCAATATAATTATATTAATAATATAATTATATATATTAATTAATAAAAAAATAATATTAATTAATTTCTTACTATAATTTAATAATCAACCACTAATAGTTAAAATGAGAAGACAAACAATAATAATGTATTTGGACTATTCTTTGGCAATCGTTTTTATAATTACAAACTTCTTGTTTGCTTATATTTGAGTGAGATTTCAATTATATTTTTTTGTTTGGGTTTGAGATTTTTTTCTTTTTAAAGATTTTATATTTCTTAATATAATTATTATTGCGTCTGAGTAAAAGTTATATAAACAAATGTATTTTAAACTGATATAAGAGGTGGGTGAGGATGGGTCATGAAAAACTGCACATAGGAGAGCTAAGAATTAGTTACCTCGTCCTTCTCCTCGGGAGTAGCTTGAGAAGAAACAGCCTGTAAGGGAGTAGCTTGAAAAGAAGGAGGAGGAGGAAGAGCATCCTCCGATCTTTGTCAGAATCGCGGAGGAGAACCCTTAAGCTCATCTGAAGGCGGCCGCTTAAACCAAGAGCTGGCCCCGCCACTATAGTCCGGGTGATTGATGAATGATTTCCGCCCGGGGGCAGAGGAAGACCCGGAGGGGGTTGTTTGAGCCGCGGGGGCGGCCAAAGAAGAAGATGACCCGGTGGGCTTCTGTTGGCGGAGCTTCTGTTGCTGGAAAGGCCTTTGCTGGACAACAGGGGTTCCCGGTGGGAGATGGCCCTGGGAGGATCCACTTGTCGCTTCGGCGGGGTGATCTGCTGAGAGCGAGAAACCTCTCGCTGGCTATTCTCCCCGGATTGTTTTTCCACATAAGTCATGGCGTCCGCGAATCGGGAAGGCTGAACTGAAAACAGCAAACGAAACAATAGTCAAAACCCAAATTCCTTCATTCAAAAAACAGGTACAAAAAAAAGAAATACAAAGCCCTTAAGTAGGCACCTCCGGCAGGCCACACAGCAGAGACCCAGGGACTAGAGAACAGATCGGAAGGATATATCCCGCGAGGCCAGTAGTAGCCCGCGTTTCCGGTCATAAAAACCTCATCCGCGTTTAGAGGGGTACGACGGAGCAACTCGTGATCATTAGTTACAACCATTGGGAGAGAAAGCATCAGTTTCTTATCCTCGGGGAGAAGGGTCCTGTTCCAAGGGTGCATGGGATATAAGTTAGAGTTGCAACTGAAAAAATCCTTTGCAGGATACCCCTTCGCGGACCGGGGCTTTCCTTCGAGGAAATCCTTGACCCCGGTGCGGACGGAAAATGAGAATATGATGTACCCTATTTATACTCTAGTTTTTAGTGTATTTGAGACTTGTTTTGAAGACCATTTTGTAACAAAGCATAGGATTTTAGAGTGAATTGTATCATTAGAGCTTTATGTTTAGAGCTTGTAAATTCCTATGTTTATGTGTGTATTTTGGAACTTCTTGATGTGAATTCTTGAAGACCTTCTATGACTATGCTATGGAGTTGATGATTTGATGCTCGGAACTAGAAGAATTGGTCATAGAAGTGGCGAGAAGGCCACTTTACAAAAGGTGGTAGAAGCTGCCCAGAAAAGTGTCACTCGTGCCCAGAAAAGTGTCGCTTTTGTTTGAAGGAAGTGTCACTCCAGATGAAGAAAGTGTCGCTGCTGCCCAGAAGTGTCACCAGCTGCCCATAAGTGTCGCTGTGATAAACAGCGACCAAATAAAGCGTCGCTAAAGCTTCAACCCACTTGCACTCTTGAGCTGAAATTTTGAGGCTATAAATACCTCCTTATCCTCTTCTTTTTGGACGAGCTTCCCCCAATCCAAATTAGATTTTTCATAGTTTTTCTTCCATTTCTTCTCTTTTCTTCCCTTTGATTCTATGTTTAAATATGTATTGATTAGAATGATTGTTGTAGCTTAATCTTCCTTGGGAGCAATTGATTAAACTTCTATCCTTGAGATTTTCATGAACTTTCATATGCTTCTATTTATGGTTTGATTATCATTTGAATTCTTGATGTTGAATTGTGTATGAATGTTGTTAATCTTGCTAAATTTGCCATGGGCTTTGTGTTTTAAATCAATTGCATGCCTCATAGTTTGGATAATTGTAGTTTAAACCCTAGTTCTAGTTTAATTTAGAGATTATGTTAATTAGAAGTGATTGGGGGGTGACAACTCCTTTTGCTTGCTAGTTGTAGAGTAATTTAGCCTAGTTGGTAGAGTAATTGATAATTAGAGAGGTTGTGTGATTGTTGTTATGAAACATGGTAAAGTATAGTCATGGGAATTGAATTGCTTATGAATTTGATTGTTGCATGTCTTCGTAGGAATCTAATGTGATCATTGATCCTTCGTTGTATGTAATTGTAGAGTTGAGATATTCATTTCCAATGTGTGATTACATACATCGAATTGCTAGATTCGTGGGTAAATGTTATTGTTTACCCCAATATAATAAAGTAGCAAATATGAATTAAGATTTGTATGTTATCATCATCTTAGTTCTTTATAGTTTTCAAATGTCTTGTCCAACGCTCACGTTAACGGGGAGTATATGTGAGTTTGTCGATTCTCCATTGTTAATTCCATTGTCGATGTATCTAGATGTTATCATCTAGGTGGATTGATAATGAGGGCTCTTGAGTGATGTGTTCATGCTCACTAGCTACTATCAAGAGAATAGGATGTTTTTCATCCACGATTTATGATCATAAATCATAGATATGAAGCGTTCACTCAATGATTAATCGATAGTTGAAGTTGAAGTCAATTGCCTCCCAAGGCCTTGTATTTGCATTGTAGTGTAGTTTATCTTAGTTGCTTTGTTTCGTAGTGTAACAAAACCAACTCAAAAACCCCCCTTGTTTACCTTGCTTTCTATATAATATATATGTATGTGTTAATAATCTTCGCTAAAACACTAAACAAGATCCTTCTCCTTGTGGTTCGATCCCTACTTCCCACTATCTACTCTATAGTAGATAGAAGTCGTAGGTGAAATATAAATGTGTTTTGATTGAGTGGGATTCCCATCTACGACGTGGGGAAATCGCTTGTCAGAATACCCCCGGGAAGGAAGCGTGGGAACGCTGCAGGACATAAAATGACCAGAATAGGAGAATACATGGGGGATAGCGCATCGAGCGCAATTAAGAAGAAATGCCATAATGAGAACCACTCTGTTAGGATGAAGTTGAGTCGGGGGCATCTTATAAAGATCAAATATCTCAGAGAAGAGAGGGAGGAAAGGAAGGCTAAGCCCATACTGAAAATGGACCTTGGAAATACAGGCGACCTCCTTCTCGGAGACCACCGGGGAAAGCTTGGAAAGGGAGGCATCTATAGGAAATGGAATGAAAGATCACCTAATTAGATCTAAGACAGCCTTATCTAAAGAAGAGGGACCCCCGGAGACACCCAAGAACCGAATGCCCAAGGGCTTCACCCCGTGGGTAGAACCCCGGGGATCGCCACCATCCTCATCAAAAGTTTCTTCCAAGGGCTTCTCCTGGGGAGGGTTTGAATACTCGGCCGGGGGTGAGTCCGCTTCTCCAGAGACAGTCATACCCGGAACATTAAGTTCTTGAGACGTGTTGAAGGCCTATTAACCGGTACCCGAGGAGGAGACCAGAGATTGAACTAAATTCTCAGGGGCCCTGGATCGAACCTCAAACTGGTTCTGGACCCCCTCAGTATCTAGGGAAGAGTTGGTGAGATACTAGGAGCTCATCGCGGGAAGAAAGAAGATGGCAAGAAGGAGTAGAAGCGAAGGAAGAGGAAACTAGAGCTTAATTACTTGATAAAAATGAATGGATCGTCTGGTGAATGAGGCGAGAAAAATTATGTGAAGAGATCCTAGTACTTATATAGGCAAGGAATAGGAAGCATTACCTCTAAAGAAGAAAAGGTAACTGCGGCGCTGAAAGCGACGTAATGATCAATGCGGAATAGAGAAGGGTGGCGCATGAGCTCGAATCCAGTGCGAATGGGCCCCACATGTCGGGAAAATCTTTCAAGACCAGTCTCCCGCTCTCTAAAAGCCCAGGTCACCGGTCTGGGGAGCTAGTGATAATATCGGCCCAATATCCTAATGGGACTGAAGAACGACTAGCGGCCCAAGGGAGAAGGGAGCAGTAGCTTTCTTGTGCGGCCACATCCATCCAAGGAAGAAGACAAGGAAAGCGACAAGCCAAAGTGGTCCTCACTCTTATCTTAACGCAGGAAGCCTCCACTATAAATATTAATCCCAAATAGTGAACCATGTATGTGAATTTTATCTCTCTACTTCTTATTGAGATTATTTTCTGTACGGTTTCCTCCTCACCGCTATCCCCATCTTATCATCACACCGGAGCAGCTACCCCTGGGTAGCCCCCGGGGTCTGTTTTGTAGGTCAGCTGAAGGCTTCCCCCAGAGACCCCCGGATAGTGTGGTAGTAGAGGAGACCAGCAGGTCTGAGTAGCATCAGAAAAGTTGTAATAAAGTATACAAGAGTCTCATTTTTGAGCCTATATTACGTTGTATTCTTGTTGACTAAACTACAACCTAAATCCAGTTAAAATAGGTTTAGAAAACCAGAGTTTCACAAGAGTAGCTGCAGAAAATGATATACACTAACATAAACCAAGAGGGAAGAGGTCACATACACTATGAAAGCAATAACAATAGTACACAAAAAAGATAAGATGTGAGTTAAAAACACTATGCAAAAATTTACAGGTTCAAATCTAACAAAATTACTTTTTCTTCGACACAGTATAATTTTTTTTTTGGTTAAACCACCATAGGCGGAGGGATTTATATTGGCTTCCCCATGCCTTTTAAATAACAAATATAACAAGTAGTAATACAAAAAACCGCTTCTAAAGATCTATACTATATAGCGATTATAGTAGAATACCTACAGAAGGTTTCTACATGAAGCTAAGCATAACTTCCAAAAAGAATGATGTAGGCTAAATATGTACAAAGAAAATCATTCTATGTACCAAAATGTTTCCAAGACAAAGACTTTAGGAGAGGAGGACTTAGAACCACTTGCTTATTAGTGAATCAGAAGCGCAAGGCAACTGAGACACAAGACAGCCTATGTAATAAGTCCTACTTCCATAGAAAAATCTTCATCCATGGCAAAAATAACATCATGATTTCCTGAGTTCCAGACTTCAAGCCATCTGGATCCATGATGTTCAGGAGCACTATCCAATCTTGACAGGAGGTTCATAGGCCTCATTGATGTTTCCATCAATGAGCCTGAAAATCTGCAATGAAAAAGAATCAGTCAGTAGTATCCATTCTGGAAATCCTAAGCGCAGGGGTACTCATTTGGTCTAATCTAATCATGCCCTGTATGGTATTAGGAAGAGCGCCAAAAGTAAAAGAAGAGGCATGTTGAGATTTCAAGCAAAGTTTTGCCATGGCATCTGCAGGCATATTAGCTTCCCTAAGAACATGTATCAAAGAAAAATAGGAAATGCCCTGGTGAATAGCATCAGCTAGTTCAAAGAGTTTCCAATGGGCTGTGATGGGATTAAGAATATAGGAGATAGCATTAAGGCAATCAGATTCAAATATGATAGACTTTGAAAAACCTGCAGCATGAGAAATTGCAAACTGGATGGCCTTTAGTTCTGCCTCTAAAGGTGAACTCGCTGGGATAAAAGAGCTATGACCAGAAATGAAAGCTCATCTATTGTCTCTGATAATAATGCTAATACCAGCATGGAGAGAGATACTCCAAGCAGCATCCACATTAAACTTCAGTCCAGTTGCTGGTTTTAGCCAAGCTATTTTGGAAATTCTAGGCTTAGGAGGTCTCTTGGCAAGAGGGAGAAAAGAATGGCTAGCAATTTGTAAATCAAGAGCAGAAGAAATATGGAAAGGTTTTGCACAGAAAACTAAGAAAATATGCTCTTTGATGAGTTTTAGAACAAATGCAGTAGATGCTGGAATATTATCATATAACCATCTGTTACTAGTTTTCCAATGAATCCAGCAAGTAATGGATGGGGTAATTCTAATGATCAAGTTATGAAAGGCACTCATACCATTAGAAGTGAGATAGAAAGATAGTCTTTCCCAAATGGTTGAGAATTGCCTATCAGAAATCCCCATGAAAGAATGGACAGTTTTCCAAATGGATAAAGAGAAAGCACATGAGTTATAGTAATGGTCTAAGGAGTCCTCATTGCAGCACATGTAACATTTTGAAGGAAGACAAATATGCATGGATTTCAGTATGTTATCAAAAGGTAGAAAAGAGTTGGTCATTCTCCACATAAAAATTGAAATTTTCTTTTCCAACCTAGAGTTCCAGAGGTGTTGAATGGAAGAGATATTACCCCTGTTTTCCTTCAAGCTAGCATAGGTGTTTTTGAAATTGAAATTCCCTTTTTGATCCAGCTTCCATATCAATCTATCTTCCCTGTGGGAGTATAATTGGGAGTCCTGTAAAATAAAGAGAATGTGAGAGGAAAGGTAGGGGGATAGATGTTGCATTGCATTAGATTTATCATTGATAACAGAAGCAACAGTTCTATCCAATGGGATGCAGGTTAATGAAGGATTGCAGTGGTCAAGGAGGGGACCAATATCTAGCCAGTTAGAAGACCAGAAATTACAGTTTCCTTTACCAATTATCACTCTACATTGTGACTCAACGCAACTATTAATCTTACAAATCCTTTTCCAGTTGGGAGAAGTTTGATAAGAGTTGGGCAGTGATGCAATTAGATGAGTCCACATGGTTTCAGCCTGTTGATATTTCCACCAGAGTTTTGCTGAGCATGTATCGACACAATACAAGAGTCTCATTTGAAAGCATTTTTTTCAATAGAACTACAACTTAAGTTTAATATATTCCATTTCGTTCAGTTCAGGCGAAAAGAACATGCTCACATTGACAACATCAGGAACATGCAACCCATCACATTCATTTAATATTTTTAATAAATTTAAATATATTTAATTGAACTAATTTGAATTGAAATGAAAGGAGATGTCGTTAGGTTCTCAATCAAAACAATTCTGCAAATCACAGTAACTAAAAATAATTAGTACAATGATAAGTAGGGTCGATCCCACAGAGAAACGAGTAAAATCTCTACAATTTCAATTCAAATACTAACACGTCGGTTTGCTACCACGCCCTTAAGTTTGGATGAATATGAGTTAAAGAAAATAAACTAAAACAATTTAAACCTAAATAATAAACTACTCGAAATAATGAGAACAAAACCTAATGAGAAAGTCAAATAAAACCTAATTAAGAAAACAATGGAAAACCTAGGTTTTGGAAAAGATCACTCGAAACCCTAAGGGCAAAAAGGTAATTTACGAAAACTTTATCAAATAAAAGACAACGGCACAGAATTAATCATAACATAGTTCAATCCCCAATTTTAGTCATGCATTCACTTATTCTTATGGATCATTCAGTTATAAGAGAGCAAGTATTTGCTAAACCCTCTAAATTCCCCCTCAGTTTATAGTAACGAACTAGTATTTGCTATGTCGTTATCCCTGATTAATGTATTTCTCTAGCCAGTATTTGCTATCCTAGATACATACATAACCGAATTCAAGCACTTTGAGGAACCCAAAACAGATATACAAACACGTATTCGCATGCAGATATCCACTCAATTGTTTATCACTTTGCTATTACAGTCTTACCTAGTTATCTGTTTTTCACAAAGTTGCGCTACTTTTCTAGCATTAACTTAACATGGCAAGGTTCGCGACTCCTAAACATGCAAGCATAAATTAAGCACATAAACAATCGAGAATCCAAAGAACAAGTTTCATGCAATCATATCATTAGTTCAATTCCTACATGATTAATCCTTAGCCGATTTAATTAACTACTCACGAAACATGGCATAAAAACACACGAAAATCAAATAAGAAAACATTATGAATTGAAAACGAAAATTGTCTTAAAGATACAAAGAAACTGCACTGCTATGGCTATGGCCGAAACTTGCTGATGAAGATCTCAGGGTTCTTCAGTCTTGCGCTTTTCGGTTGGCTACGGCTTCTTCAACTGCTCTAACTTTGAAAGTGGCTATTCTATGAATAAAGTGGTGATTGGTTGGTAAACTATTTAGCCACCTCCATCTATTTATAATCTACTCTACACCGTTATATTTGGACTACAATTACAAAACGGTTTATGGTAAAGTTCTATTCCTTTTCGCAGTTGAATTTCTTCTCCTTTCTTATCAGGCGGTCGACCTCTTCTTTCCTTGTTAAACTCGAATTCAGCCTCTTTCCATCTTGAATTACACGTCTAAAGCTCCATTCCTTGCGGTATCGGATTTCTGACCTAATCCTCTTCACAGTAGGAATCCCAATCCTTCTCGGAACCGGAATTTATCCTTCTTCTGGGTTTTGACCGAACTTTCTTCATCTTGGGCTGAATTCCTCTTTCTGATCCATAGCATGGCCGAAATTATGGCCATCCAGTGCATCTCCATCAACTCCTTAAAACTAAGGATCGGGACGTTACCTCATTAAAAACCTTTTCAGGGAAAAAGAGTATAACGAACCCCCTTTCATCGGATCTTCCTCAACTAAACCACTCTATGGAACAACTTAGGAATCGTTAGACGAAACACAACTCTGCCACATAAAATAATCTAATTAAAGTTTCACCGGAATTTGGTTCTTCAGCCTCAATATAGCATTAAACTGGCTGAAATCTTCACTTTCTGCTCCAATGTGCATTGATCAGTGCTCTTCATCAAATCTTGCATAAAATACCACTCGTAAGCACTTTTAATAACAAATATAACAATATATAGCTCTAGAAATATGCACATTTAGCAGCTTATCAAGATCCTCACACTTAAGTCATGCTTGTCCTCAAGTATGGAATATAATATATATCATCAAAATATTAGTTCATAATCCCTCAAAACAATTCACACGTAAACATACAAACTCGAAACTTAAACCTAACAGAAAACAAGAAAATATGAAAATATTTTTATATATATATATATATATATATTTTTTTTTTGAATTTAAACCTAACCCTAAAAACAGAAAATTACGAACTAACCCTAGGTTTGATAAAATTCGAAATTAACCCTAACTTGACACAGACTCGAAAACTTACATACAATGGTCACAAAATTCAGCACTTCAAGCGTTCATATCATAAGTTTATCAAATAAATGTCCCCTTACTAAATTCAAGTCTCAGTTCATAAACAAAAATTGATGTCATCTCTTCCTAGTGCATAAATCAATCCCCTCAAATATTTCTCATCACTCAATTATCAATTTGATCAAAAATAGAAAGACATGAATCCTCACAGGTTTTTCTCTCAACGCTCATATATAAAGGGAAAATCACTCATAAATTTCCATGCAGTAGCCTCGGTCAACACATAACAAGCCAAAAAGGTTTTTAAGGGTTGTAACGGGGCTAGGGGGTTGTAATGTTGGTGAGAACCTAGGGGCTCTAAGGTTTAAACAAATATCATGCACACATGCTTAAGAACAAAACGACTGAAAATATACAAGCACAACAAAACACATATTTACATCCTACTTGAAATAAAAACAACTGAGGTCTGGACTTCATTTTTTTCCCTTTTTTTTCTTTTTTTTTCTCTTTTTTTCTTTTTTTCCAAATATTTTTTCTTCTTTTTTTCTATTTTTTTCCGGAACTTTTTTTTTTTTTTTTCTATTTTTTCCGGAACCTTTTTCTTTGTCCCAAAATACTGAAACACAACACATATGCTTATGATAATCTATAGTGCTAAAAAAATGAACCATAGCACTAGCATACATCAATACAAATCCATTATCAAAAGCTACAAATTTTCAGGTTCAAAAGCATGCATCCATGGGGTAAATTTACGTTGGATATAAGAACAGGCTCGGGTTTATATATAATGGCTTCAAGAAAGAAAAGGATCAAGCTCAGGGGGCTAACTAGGGGATATAAAGGGTAGGCTATTTACGATGTGTGGTTAAACCTAATTTTGCCTTCATATAAACTATCATGCATCGACCTCAGCTACCACACCACTCAGAACAAAAGATTGATGTAGAGACTGCTCTACTCACTACCAGAAAAAACAGCTTTTGCAGCGGTCTAAAATGGGGTGTTTCAGCGGTCCAAAAATCATCCGGACCGCTGTTGTTGGGGGGGGGGGGTGGAACGCAAAAAAAAATTTGGACCGGTGAAACACCATCTGGGGGTCCACATGCTGACTGGACTTATTAATGAGTCTTGCTTAGGTGGAACTTGGACTTTTTTACTTTGACTGATACGTTTCAGCGCCTCCTTACGTTTCAGCGCTTCTAAACATTTTGGAAAAAAAAACAAAAAAAAAAAATTGGTACTGAAAAAGGTGGAATTGCTAATTACACAATTATACGAAATTCATAATTACGATTAACATCGAAATCAAAATCATTATCCATTATCATAATACAATTATATTAACCTACCAAACTATTCCTTATCAATCTACGACTATACCAACTACCAAACTAAACCTTATAATCTACAAATAATATCAAGACACTATCTTATAATCTACAAACAACTATACCAAGTATATCAACTTATAATCTTGCAATGTCAAGACATCACCTTGTCTTCAAGCATTTGCTGCGAGACGCGAACGACCTGTGCACCAGCTGAATGCCCAACAAAACAACTCAAATGATCCTTATCCCATTCAGGGTAGTGACCTGAACTAGAAGTACACATCGACACATCATCAGGACCCCATTGAACACCCTTACCTAATCAAAACCTTAAACTGAACAAACAGAGACAAATTGAGAGTATTCTTGATATCACTTCCCTTGATATCAATTTGGCATCCAAGCTACATTTTCTAAGTGGAAGAAGCTCATGAAAAGAGCAGCAAAAAACGAACACAGAATGCTAAAAGAGAAGGCTGAAATCATACCAGTTAGCAACCATTTCACTAGTCAGCACTTGATTATACAAAGTCTAGTAGAAAATCCTCAAGGGATCCCTCTGCAAGCCATTGAAAATCTGAGAGACTTCAGCTATAATGGAGCGATATTATAACACATTAACAGTAGAAAGAGATTATAGAGATTGAGTTAACCTCAGGTCTACCCGGCAAGTCCAACACAATATAAGCATGCTCAGTATATAGCCGAACAGATTCCTAACTAACTCATATAAGCATGCTCCAATCCTAACTAACTCATGAGGAAGAACAACTATGGTCCAAACACTGCAAAGAACAACATGCACACAATTATATATTTTGCTCGATCTAGGACCAAAAAGGTAATAAAAATAACAAGGATCCAAGTAACAGATGAAAAATACCTCAATATTTGTTTTAGTCCATGTATCAGCCGTTTCTTCATCTTCTAGAGCATGCATCAGAGTGGGAACAATTTCATCAATTGCTTGCAATCCAACACTCTACAGGCAACATGAATAGATGAACTTTGACCTCTATAATTATCATGCTAAGATGCAAAATGTCCCAATACAGTAAAGCACAAACACACCTTATATAGAGTACTAAAAGCCATAAATGAGAACTATACAGTTTCAATAAATGAGAGATACAGTAAAGCACAAGCACACCATAAATGAGACTATACAATTCAAATAAATTTTAAACAAGAAATACAAACCTTAGTGGAAAGTTGCTTCCTTGGGGCTTTAAACCTCTAGGACACTGAGTAGCTTGCTTAGTACTAATCATCTCTACACACAGAATAACAATATTTAGAACATTCCTACTAATTCAACTCAACATTCCATAAAATCAATATAAACTATAACAAATGCAGTGGATTAATTCAGAAAAAAACATAACCAATAGATACAATCAAACAATTTTTCTCACAGCTAACCTCATGAATTAGTTATGCTTGCTTAGCTGAAACAAAACAATCCCTTAGTCAAAAACTTACCCAGATCAAAGACATAAGCTACAACTATGCCCCTGCAAAACACACCTAAATCAATATATACACCACAACAAATTAATACTTTGAGCAAAACAAATCTCCCTCTAACTCTGAATATAGCAATTGAAAATCATTCCATATACTAAAATTTGGTTTTTTTCCATTCTATCTACTCAACATGACAATACAATTCCTCAAACACAGTCTAAATTCATCTTTGAACCCCTAGGCATATCAAACAAAAGTTCATGCTTCCTCTGATTGCTCAATTACTGAACAAGTAAAACAATGTATCGATTTTGATATCCAATTCTCACAAAATTAATTTTATTTTAAAAAATGTACAAAAATCCGATCTCACCGCGCCATACCTGCTTAGGCTTCTACAATAACGGAGGGTTTTTGCCAAGAATAGTGGCCATCGAATCACCACGTGCAGATCGAAATCCGACCTCACCGGCATGTTCATGAACTTCCTCGTGATCTCCAGGGCCTCAGGCGGCATGGTGGCGGAGCCGACTTGGATCTTCACCGGCAGAGAAGTGAATATCATATCCTTGAACCCTCTCGACAGCATCTCATCGGCTTCGTCGAGGACGCACATTCTGAGATGGTCGAGCCGGATGGCCTTCCACCCAAGGCTCGATTGGTCGGCTCCAATGGGTAATCAGTCGGTGGGAACTCTAGGTTGGTCGGCTCCGGAAAAGTTTTGACGGGGGTGGGAGCTCTGCGAAGGGGGCTGATGAAATCTGGGTTTGGGGTAAGGATGTAGATGGTTTATAAGATGAGATTTTAATGGCATAGATGATGAGTTGAGGAAGATATTGACGGTTGAGATCGAACTCAAATAAACACATTATTATTTGATATTTTAAATGAATTTTAGAAAATATTATTCTTTGTTGTTATAAATTTGGATTTGGATTTGGAATCGGAAATTTTTTGTTAATTCCTTAGTCTATTTGAATTTGAACTTCAATTATAATTAGTTTCATTATATATTTTTAATTTACTTTTTGTTTAATTTGATTTATTAGTGTGTTTCTATAATAATTCCACATTCATTAATATTCAATAAGTCCATTTAAATTTGATTGAAATTCGTTAAATTAAAATAATTTGAACATATTTATATCTAAATAAAGTAGAGTAAAACATATGAAAATATATGAATGCTAGTGTGTTTAATTCTATAATTATATTATTAAACCATACCGATTTGATAAATACTAAATTGACCCGATAAATTTTTAAAAACTTTTAAAAGTGAGTATATGTAAATATAATAAGAAGGGGATTCGTTATACACATTATATGATTGTAAAGAACACTAATAAGTATATATAACTTCACAATTTAACCTTTTCAATTACATTTTGTGTTAATTTTCATTATGATCTATTATTGATGATTTGATCACTAATTATATAATGTTTAGATGTTTTGAAAATTGTCACAATGTAGAATATAAGTTAAATCATATGTAATGTATATAAATTAATCACAATTGAGAAGAAATCATGACAACATAGTATATATGTTTAAGTAATGAGTTAATGTATAAGTAGTGAGTGTTCATTGAGACATCATCGTTCTTACTATAAGTCCCCTCATATATGTGTTTTTTGTTATAAAAACTATATGAAAAGTTCCTCATATACAATAAAATGCATATTAAGATCCAAAATTTTGATTATCTTGCTTAAATATTGAAATTATTGCTAATTTTGCTAATTTCATACGTTTCAGCGGTAATGAACAACCGCTGAAACAATTTGACGGCTCACCAATGGGACGATGCCACATCATATTTCAATCATTTGAAGTAAATGGGAACATGACACGTGTTAAACATCAAATTCTTTAGAAGCTAAGTATGTTTCAGCACTTAGTTAGAACCGCTGAAACATGCTTAGTAGCAGCTGTATAATGTTGCTACTTAATAAATGTTTCAGCGGTTTGAAGGTGACCCGCTGAAATCGTCATTGGGCTTTAATCCCAAACGAATCGGGTTTTAAAAAAGCCCACGCAAATTAATTTTTTAATTATATATAATGTATTTTTCAACGTTTGACTGAACTGAATGATCCAGTCAGCAAAATGTTTCAGCGGTATTTGAAAGAACCGCTGAAATATCGTGGGCCAACACTATTAAAATAATATTTCTCAGTCAAACTAAGAAAATTCCAACTTTGAATTTTCAAGTTGCACCGCAGTCCACATTTTCCAACCGCTGAAACATTGTTTCACCGCGTCAACATTTTCACTGTACACTCTATATCACCGGTTAACACGAATAACCGCTGAAACAGGAACAGTGCAGACCGCTGAAAGACCTTTTTTTTCTGGTAGTGACTCTAGGCTCAGATCTCACCATATACTAGGCTTATTCATGCAGTCTTGTTCGTCATCCCAAATATCATTTAATTAAGTTCAGATAGTATTTAAAAGTTTATCATTAAGCATGTTAAAAGGGACGAGGGCAATAATTATTTACCATTATGATTCTTTAATTAGCAAGGTTAATTCATATCAAAACTCATTCCTTTACTAACCATCATGCTGAAAAATATGACCGACTCTACAAATAAAGCATGCAAAACACACGAAATATACATACAAACATACATATCTAAGATCCTCACACTTAAACCTTGCTTGCCCTCAAGCAAGCTCAGCTTAAAAGCGAGGATGAATCCTAAAAAAAAATAGAAAAGCTTAAAAAAAACAAAAACGACAATCTAAGAAATGAGAATCTAAAAAGTGTAGGGATTATAAGAAGCTTGTCTGTTTTGGCGCGTTTGATAATCACAAAATTGCCTCCCAGGCCATATGTCCACGACCAAAGTCCAGCATCCAAACCGAATCCATAGTACCAAGGTTTCTTCGCGGTTTTCTGACAGTCTTGGGGCAAATCTGTACAAAATTTTACACACACATACATTAGACTATAAAGAATCCAAAACGACTAAAAACGACAAGAAAAATTAATGAAAAAATAGAAAACAAAATAAAACCCCTGGGTTGCCTCCCAGTAGCGCCTTCGTTTAACGTCTATGGCTAGACGGAACGGGACGTTCAGTCGAGATTCGATAAGCTCAGCGGAATATCCTCCACTAAAGCCACTTCGGAAGCATCATAAAATGGCTTGAGACGATGGCCGTTCACTAGGAATGTCTTGGCCGTTTCTAAACTCTGAACCTCCACTGCACCGTTGGACTTTACTTTGGTCACCACAAACGGACCAATCCACTTGGATTTGAGCTTTCCGGGCATCAACCGTAGTTTCGACTGGAACATTAAAACTTTTTGACCAACGACAAATGTCTTGGCTCGCGGGTTCCGGTCATGCCTACAATTTCGTTCGATCCTTATACGCCATAGCCGAATCGAACGCTTCCAAACGAATTTCCTCAAGCTCTTGGAGCTGGTACTTGCGCTCCTCCTCACACTTGTCTGCTTGCAAGTTCATCTCCTTAACTGCCCAATACGCTTTGTGTTCTAGTTCAACAGGCAGATGGCACATTTTTCCAAAAACGAGCCGATAAGGAGACATGCCAATTGGAGTCTTGTAGGCTGTCCGGTACGCCCACAGTGCATCTTCCAACCGTTTGCTCCAATCCTTCCTCGAAGGATTAACGGTTTTCTCGAGAATCAGCTTGATCTCGCGGTTGGATAACTCGGCCTGGCCATTTGATTGAGGATGATAAGTAGTGGCCAGACGGTGATGCACTCCATATTTCTTCATTAGCGCTTCAATGGTTCGGTTCTTGAAGTGCGTCCCCTGATCACTGATGATCGCTTTCGGAACACCGAATCTGCTGAAAATATTAGACTTCAAGAAACCTGCAACCACTTGTGAATCATTAGTACGGGTGGCGGTCGCTTCCACCCATTTTGAAACATAATCGACCGCAAGTAATATGTACATATAACCATACGAACTTGGAAACGGTCCCATAAAATCCATGCCCCAAACATCAAATATTTCACAGACAATAACAGGAATCTGAGGCATTTCATCACGTTTAGATATGTTTCCTACACGTTGGCAATGAGAGCATGTCTTACAGAAAATATATGCATCACGATGAAGAGTTAACCAGAAAAAACCAGAATCTAGCACTTTCCTAGCAGTTCTTTTCGGGCCAAAATGACCACCACATGCATACGAGTGACAATGGGCTAGGATCTTACCTTGTTCTTCATCCGGGATGCATCGTCGGATGATCTGATCTGAACCGATTCTCCAGAGATATGGCTCGTCCCATATATAATGTCTGCACTCACTCTCCAACTTCATTCTTTGCGCACGTGTGAAGACTTCTGGGACCTCTCCAGCAGTGATGAAATTTACAATGTCGGCGTACCACGGTTCTGAATTCTCATGGCCTAACTGCGTTCTCGGCCTTCCTGTCCGAATCGAGCACAAATGCTCCACCGGAGATGATTCCTGGATTGGATCCTGGTCTGCGGGAATTACTAACCGACTGAGGTGATCAGCTACCAAATTCTCGGCCCCTTTCTTGTCTCGAACCTCCCAATCAAACTTTTGTAAAAGTAGAATCCATCGGATAAGTCTGGGTTTGGATTCTTTTTTCGAAAATAGGTATTTTAAAGCAGAGTGATCGGTATACACGATGATCTTTGAGCCGATCAAGTAGGATCTGAATTTTTCGAATGCAAACACCACGGCCAGCAGCTCTTTTTCGGTAGTGGTGTAATTACATTGAGCCGGATTCAGGGTTTTCGAAGCATAGTGAATTACGTGGCTTTCCTTCCCAATTTTCTGACCCAAAACGGCTCCAACTGCATAATCAGACGCATCACACATGAGCTCAAACGGCAAATCCCAGTTCGGAGGTTGCATGATGGGGGCCGAGATTAGCTTTTCTTTCAACACGGTGAATGCTTGTCTTCTCGGTTTTGTCATCTCAAACGGTACCTCATCCTGGAGTAATTGGGTTAAAGGTTGAGCTATTTGTGCAATGTCTTTGATAAAGCGTCTGTAGAACCCGGCATGGCCTAGAAATCCGCGGACCTCTCGGACGTTGGTCGGGTATGGCAATTTCTCGATTGTCTCCACCTTTGCTTTATCCACTCGAATTCCCTCTTTGGATACTATGTGTCCCAGCACGATCCCCTCATTCACCATAAAGTGACACTTCTCGTAGTTCAACACAAGGTTACGTTTCACACATCGGCTAAGTACCTTCTCTAAATTCTCCAAACATGTCTTAAACGAACTGCCATAGACTGTGAAATCGTCCATAAAAACCTCAATGCACTGTTCTATTAGATCCAAAAATATGCTCATCATGCAACGTTGAAATGTGCCGGGTGCATTGCACAAACCGAACGGCATTCGTCTGTAAGCATAAGTCCCGAATGGACAAGTAAATGTGGTCTTCTCCTGATCATCTGGGTTCACACAGATCTGAAAATAACCACTATACCCATCTAGGAAGCAGAAAAAACTATTTCCGGCCAACCTTTCGAGCATTTCGTCGATGAAGGGCAATGTGAAATGGTCTTTTCTGGTTGCGGCGTTCAACTTCCTGTAATCGATGCACATACGCCATCCAGTCACTAGTCTTGTTGGCACTAACTCGTTCTTCTCATTTCTGACCACCTGAATGCCAGACTTCTTCGGTACAACATGAAATGGGCTCACCCACTTGCTATCTGAAATCGGGTATATGATTCCCATGGATAGCAACTTTAACACCTCTTTCAAAACGACATCTCTCATATTCGGGTTTAGCTTCCTCTGTGCGTCTCGAACTGGTTTAACATTCTCCTCCAAGAGAATATGATGCTGACAAACGTCTGGGCTGATCCCATTAATATCCGCCAAAGTCCACCCGATTGCCGTTTTGTACTTCCTCAGCAAACCAACCAAATCTGTCTCCTGCTGCTCGGTTAGGCTCGAATTTATGATCACAGGCAGCGTCTCGTCGTCTCCTAGATAAGTATATTTCAGGTTCGATGGAAGGTCTTTGAGTTCTAGGATCGGAGGTAAGACGGAAGACGGAAGAGGTTTAACAAACGAGGTGGCCGATGGTTTCACTGCTTCGGCCACGGTTTGGTCTGCGAGTTGGGCTGCTTCGGCTACGGTTTCGGTTCTGCCTGGGCAATTCTCGGCCAGGCTGTGCTGAATTCCTCGGACAAGGTCTGAACGAGTTTCGGGCGCAGGCTGGACGAAGGTTTCAGTTCTATTGGCCACGGTTTGGGCTAGGTTTTCAGCGGCTTCGGTTGCTGCCCGGTCAACTTGCCATGGTTCAGACCCTATAGCCTTGGGTTCAGTACCTTCCATTGTAAATGCTGAAAACAATAACTCTCGGATGTCTGCATCAGTCTGCCGTGTGAAATCTATACTTGCCATCCATTCAGGTTCTGAGAAGTTTGAATCGTCCTGCAAAAATGTAGTCTCAAGATATTCTTGGACAAGAGGGTCAAAAAAATCTATAGAGAACACATTTTCCACGTCAATAGGTTGCTTCATAGCATCTTCAATACTAAACGTGTATTTCTCACCAAAGTAGTCCAAACAAATCGTCCCTTTTCCTACGTCTATCATAGTTTTAGCTGTTTTCAGGAAAGGTCTACCTAGTAATACGCCAGAATTCTCATTACCCAAGTTTCTCATGTTTATGACAATGAAATCGGTAGGGTAAACAAAGTCATTAATCCTTACTAGCGCATTCTCAAGCATACCAACCGGGTAGATAAATGAACGATCAGCTAAGCATATTTCTATTCCAGTTTTAACCAATTCAGCACCCTTTAGACGATTAAACACAGATAAAGGCATAACATTAATGGAAGCACCAAGGTCACACATAGCAGCTTCTATCATATGATCTCCAATTAAGCAAGGTAATGAAAACATACCTGGGTCCTTACATTTCTGAGGAAGATCTGGATTGAGGACTGTTGAAAGTGACTCGTTCAATATAACCTTTGCCGTTTCAGTTTGCTTCCCTGCGATAAAGTCTTTTAAGAACTTGCTGAATGGGGGCATCTTGATGGCTTGGAGGAAAGGAAGATTGATATCCATCTTGCCAAAAATTGACATGAAGTCGATCGCGTCTTGCTTCCTCCTGGCTAGTCGATGCGGAAACGGTGGTGGAGACCTCACTTCCGGCTCATTATTTCCGGACCTCTTCTTTGCATTGGTGGCCGGTTTTTGCTGCTGCTCGGCCTCTTGATGGACATCTGCAGGTGTGGATCGGACGGGAATGCTCGGAATGGCCGAAAATGGCTGCTGCCCAGCCGCGATTTGGCCACGGTTTGAGGGCTCTTGCTCAGCCCGTTCTGGTTCAAGGTTAGGGGCTGGCCTGGCCGCGGTTTGGCTGTCTTTCATGGCCGAATTACGGTCTAGGCTGCCCGTTTCTCGTCCACTCCTCAGAACGGCAGAAACCTGATTCGCCGTCTCCCTCGGATTTAACTGCACTTGCGACGGCAATCCCGGCTGCTTCATTCTGAACTCGTTAAAAGAGTTTGAGAGATTGGTGATCTGTCGCGTATGCTCTTGCAGTGTTGCCTCAGTTTCCCTCTTCTGCTCCTCAGTGGTCCGCTTCTGCTCTTGGAACATGTTAATCAGCATATCCAGCTTATCATCATTTGGGTTTCTCTGTGCAGATTGCTGGTTTGGCTAGTTTTGCTGATAACGGGGCTGATATTGAGTGTTCTGGTGTGGAGGCACGTATGGTTGAGGTTGGGGTTGGGGTGCCGGGTTACTCGAATCCCTCCATCTCAATTTGGATGGTCTCTCCATCCCGGGTTATATGTGTTTGAGTAAGGATCCCTCTTCTGCGGTGGTCGATCATTCCAATTCCCTATTGCATTGATTTGTTTATCGACTTGGTGTGGGCACTGCAATGTTGAATGGCTGAAATCTCCACATGAATTGCATTGTTTCCGTGGGGCTGCACTCGTTACTGCTACTTGATCAACCTTGTCCACCACTTTGGAGAGTAGCTTCTCCATCCTCTCCATCCTCTCATTTACCTCATCTCGGATACTCGGTTCAACTTGTGCTACTCGTTTCAGAATCCTGACTTCCCCAGTATCATACTCTTTCTTCGAGTTGACGAGTCTCTTCACGATATCCTTTGCCTCGTTAACTCTGATTTCCGAAAAGCCTCCACTGCTTGAGGTGTTTACCAGGTCCTTGGTGGCTGATGTGGCTCCCTGGTAAAAGTACGAGAGCAGCTGGCCATCGGAAAATCTGTGGTTTGGACAGCTATCCGTCAGACGCTTGAATCGAAGCCAGAATGTACTGAGCGGTTCGTCAAAATCTTGGCTTATGGACGAGATTTCTTTCTTCAGAGCCTCGGTTTTGGTCGAGGGGAAGAAATACTCAAGGAAGAGTTTCTTGAGCTGCGCCCATGTGGTGATCGAGTTAGGAGGTAGGCTCGAAAACCATTGGTTGGCCGAACCAGACAGGGTGAATGGAAAGGCGACGAGTTTAAACTGGTCTTCCGTCACATTGGTTGGCCGTTTCTGCACTTTACATATCTTAACAAACTCGGTTATGTGGCTGTAAGGGTTGTCGGTGCTTCGGCCGTAAAACTTCGGCAGCACGTTGAGGAGGGCGAGTTTGATCTCGATTGGAGGGGCATCAGGCTGTATATGGATAGGGGTTTGCGGGTCTTCCTCACTGTGGCCGTGTAACTCCCACATATAGGGGTTACCGGTGTTCGGATCAACTACTACCTGGTCACCCATGTTTTCACGCTCCGAAACTGTCTCGGAATTATCACTGGCCGTCTCCGAAACTGTCTCGAACTCTAATTTCCGTGCTGCTTGTCGGTTCGACCTGGCTAAATGTTCAGGTTCTGGATGATAAATCAAGTCCCCTGGGTTCGACCTGGTCATAAACTAAAACAACAAGAAAACTATGAGAGCGTTAGTAACTAAAACGAAAAGAAAAAAAGTGTAGAGAATTTTTCACCGTCTCCCCGGCAGCGGCGCCATTTGAAAGGAGATGTCGTTAGGTTCTCAATCAAAACAATTCTGCAAATCACAGCAACTAAAAATAATTAGTACAATGATAAGTAGGGTCGATCCCACAGAGAAACGAGTAAAATCTCTACAATTTCAATTCAAATACTAACACGTCGGTTTGCTACCACGCCCTTAAGTTTGGATGAATATGAGTTAAAGAAAATAAACTAAAACAATTTAAACCTAAATAATAAACTACTCGAAATAATGAGAACAAAACCTAATGAGAAAGTCAAATAAAACCTAATTAAGAAAACAATGGAAAACCTAGGTTTTGGAAACGATCACTCGAAACCCTAAGGGCAAAAAGGTAATTTACGAAAACTTTATCAAATAAAAGACAACCGGCACAGAATTAATCATAACATAGTTCAATCCCCAATTTTAGTCATGCATTCACTTATTCTTATGGATCATTCAGTTATAAGAGAGCAAGTATTTGCTAAACCCTCTAAATTCCCCCTCAGTTTATAGTAACGAACTAGTATTTGCTATGTCGTTATCCCTGATTAATGTATTTCTCTAGCCAGTATTTGCTATCCTAGATACATACATAACCGAATTCAAGCACTTTGAGGAACCCAAAACAGATATACAAACACGTATTCGCATGCAGATATCCACTCAATTGTTTATCACTTTGCTATTACAGTCTTACCTATTTATCTATTTTTCACAAAGTTGCGCTACTTTTCTAGCATTAACTTAACATGGCAAGGTTCGCGACTCCTAAACATGCAAGCATAAATTAAGCACATAAACAATCGAGAATCCAAAGAACAAGTTTCATGCAATCATATCATTAGTTCAATTCCTACATGATTAATCCTTAGCCGATTTAATTAACTACTCACGAAACATGGCATAAAAACACACGAAAATCAAATAAGAAAACATTATGAATTGAAAACGAAAATTGTCTTAAAGATACAAGGAAACTGCACTGCTATGGCTATGGCCGAAACTTGCTGATGAAGATCTCAGGGTTCTTCAGTCTTGCGCTCTTCGGTCGGCTACGGCTTCTTCAACTGCTCTAACTTTGAAAGTGGCTATTCTATGAATAAAGTGGTGATTGGTTGGTAAACTATTCAGCCACCTCCATCTATTTATAATCTACTCTACACCGTTATATTTGGACTACAATTACAAAACGGTTTATGGTAAAGTTCTAATCCTTTTCGCAGTTGAATTTCTTCTCCTTTCTTATCAGGCAGTCGACCTCTTCTTTCCTTGTTAAACTCGAATTCAGCCTCTTTCCATCTTGAATTACACGTCTTAAGCTCCATTCCTTGCGGTATCGGATTTCTGACCTAATCCTCTTCACAGTAGGAATCCCAATCCTTCTCGGAACCGGAATTTATCCTTCTTCTGGGTTTTGACCGAACTTTCTTCATCTTGGGCTGAATTCCTCTTTCTGATCCATAGCATGGCCGAAATTATGGCCATCCAGTGCATCTCCATCAACTCCTTAAAACTAAGGATCGGGACGTTACCTCATTAAAAACCTTTTCAGGGAAAAAGAGTATAACGAACCCCCTTTCATCGGATCTTCCTCAACTAAACCACTCTATGGAACAACTTAGGAATCGTTAGACGAAACACAACTCTGCCACATAAAATAATCTAATTAAAGTTTCACCGGAATTTGGTTCTTCAGCCTCAATATAGCATTAAACTGGCTGAAATCTTCACTTTCTGCTCAAATGTGCATCGATCAGTGCTCTTCATCAAATCTTGCATAAAATACCACCCGTAAGCACTTTTAATAACAAATATAACAATATATAGCTCTAGAAATATGCACATTTAGCAGCTTATCATGAAATAATTTTGAAATTTATTATATGTAACTGTAAAATACATAGTAAAAAAGTAAAATTATTTTTAAAAAATATAGACCTGATTTGAACCGAATATAAATTGCTTTAACTGAAAATTGGATTGAATTAATATACAGGAACACTCATGATAACAGAAAATTGTTTGCTCTTGGTGTTTCTCTTCCATGGTATGCCAACATTGTGAATTTCCTTGTCACAAGTAAGTGCCCTTCTCACTTCACAAAAGCACAAAAGGATAAGCTAAAGCATGATGCTAGGTTTTATGTGTGGGATGATCCCTATTTATGGAAACATTGTGCCGACCAAGTGATTAGGAGATGCATTCCTAATAATGAAACAAATTCAATCCTTGCTTTTTGCCATTCATATGCATGTGGTGGTCATTTTGGTGCTAGGCGAACCGCTAGGAAAGTGCTAGATTGTGGTTTCTATTGGCCTAGCTTGAATAAAGATGCATACACATTTTGCAAGTCTTGTGATAAATGCCAAAGAGTAGGGAATATCTCTTCTAGGAATGAAATGCCCCAACATTGCCCTCTATATTGTGAACTCTTTGATGTTTGGGGAATCGATTTTATGGGACCTTTCCCTAATTCCTTTGGTTTTAAATATATCTTGCTTGCGGTTGACTATGTTTCTAAGTGGGTAGAAGCAATCCCCACTCGTACTGATGATTCTAAAGTGGTTGCAGAGTTCATCAAATCTCACATCTTCTCTAGGTTCGGGGTACCCCGAGCTCTAATCAGTGATCGAGGCACTCACTTTTGCAATAGAACCATTGCCGCATTGTTGAAGAAATATGGGGTAAATCACAAAACTTCTACCGCCTATCACCCACAAACAAATGGACAAGCCGAAGTTTCCAATAGAGAAATCAAGTCCATCGATCCTTGAGAAAACGGTTAGGCCGACTCTCAAGGATTGGAGTACTCGGTTGGATGATGGATTGTGGGCATATAGGACGGCTTATAAGACTCCAATTGGTATGTCTCCATACCGATTAGTCTTTGGAAAGCCGTGTCATTTACCGGTGGAGTTGGCACACAAAACATATTGGGCAATCACAAGGTTCAACTTGAACTTGGACGAAGCAGGGAATGAAAGGAAACTTCAATTGCAAGATCTTGAGGAAATCCGGAATGAGTCCTATGAGAACGCCGCCATTTACAAGGAGAAAACGAAGGCATGGCATGACAAGATGATAATTAGGAAAACCTTTGAGGTAGGTCAAAAGGTTCTCCTATTTCAATCACGCCTCCGTTTGTTTCCAGGTAAATTGCGTTCTCGGTGGACTGGACCATTTGTAGTTGTGAGAGTTTTCCCTCATGGTGCGGTGGAGATCCAAAGGCACGAGGATGCCAAAGTCATCAAGGTCAACGGCCAAAGGTTGAAACCGTATTACGAGGGTTTCAAATCGGAGATTCTAGAGGACATGTCTCTAGGCAACCCGACCTACGATTGATCTTTACCATGGAGGTACATCGTGCCGACGATGTTAAATAAACGAGTTTTGATCTTTAAAAGCATTTCGTCGAACAATTTCAACATTTGGAACATTACTCTATTTCTATATATTGTCTATGTACATTTTATTAAACTTGTAATTCAGATATGACGCGAGTTTTTGATTTGTTGTTTTAGAAAAGGTGAAGTGGAGCAACACTAAATGGAGCCATTTCTTCGTGGCCCGCAAATTCATCGCGAGGACCGCGACCGAAGATTTAGCGAGCCGCGACAGGGATTGCGCGGACCGCGACCGAGGAATTCGCGAGCCGCGAATGGGAGCTCGCGGACCGCGACAGGGTCTCGCGGTCCGCAAAAGAAGTCTCGCGATCCGCGAGAAAACTGAGATTTCTCGGAAATCCCTGCCACCAAATTGACACTTTTCGCGGTCCGCGACTTGATCGCGCGGGCCGCGGCACTGTGCTCGCGGAGCGCGATTTCATCGCGCGGACTGCGAAGGTTTACCGTGCGCGGTGCGCGAATTCATCACGCGCGCCGTGAACATTTTGCGCACGCGGCCCGCGAAGGCAACCTCGTGTAACAACTGGGGAAAATAGTTTGTATTATAGAGTAATTAACAGCTCTAACGGCTGGATTTACAGAAGGGGAAGAGGAGAGAGAATAAGAATTGTAGGAGAGAAGAAGAACTAGCTAAGAAACAAAATAGTTCAATTCCAATTTCATGCCCCACTCCTCTCAACAAATCTCTGATTATATCCTTCCCATTTGCTGTCATTCACGTGCTCCTGTAACAGAATCAGCCAGCTCATCCTGGCTATATAGAAATTACCGAATTGCCCTTATGTCCTTAAATGAATTGTAACAATCCCTCCTGCTGAAAATGTGCTTGCCCTCAAGCACTAAAATTAGGAAACTGAGCTGAGATAAATTCAGCATCTTCCCAGGAGGCATCATCCACAGGCATATTTCTCCACTGAACTAGCCATTGCAGGACAGTTTGATCACCTCTGGAGATAAGTCTTCTATTCAGAACAGAAGCAGGTACTAAAGATGTATCATTATCAACAACATCAGTGGGGATTGCAGTGCTAGTTGTAGGAGTAGGGCCAATGTGTTGCTTCAATAGAGAGACATGGAAGACAGGATGAATTCTACACTGATCAGGAAGCTTGAGCTGATAAGCCACTGAACCAATTTTTTTCACAATCTGATAAGGACCAAAGAACTTGGGAGCCAGTTTGGGATTGAGGTTTCCTTGAAGGGAATGTTGTCTGTATTTATGGATCCTCAAGTACACCCAATCACCTTCCTTAAAGTGTCTCTCAGTCCTCTTTAAGTCTGCATAATATTTCATCCTGTGCTGAGCTTTGAGGAGATGATCTTTGAGCTTCTGGTCCACCTGCATTCTCTGCTCCACCATATTATGAGCAGCTGGTACAATGGAATCAGTAAGGACTCCCAGAGGTAGATGGAGTGGCTTGACTCCATAAAGAGCCTCATATGGTGTCATGTTGATGCTGAGATGGTGTGATGTATTGTACCATCTCTCTGCTGAACTTAACCATACCTTCCAACTGTAAGGCTGATCACCACAAAAGCTCCTCAAATATCCTTCTAAAACCTGGTTCACCCTTTCACTTTGACCATCTGTTTCTGGATGATATGCAGTGCTGAGTTGAAGTTTGACTCCCAACCTGCCAAACAGCTCCTTCCAGAAGTGACTAGTAAAAATTTTATCCCTGTCACTTGTTATTGATTCAGGCAGGCCATGGAGTTTATAGATCTCATCCATGAAATGTGTGGCAATTTGATGAGCAGTAAAGGGATGAGATAAGGGTATGAAGTGAGCATATTTGGTAAACCTGTCAACTACCACCATAATGGTATCATAACCATGGGAATTTGGTAACCCTTCTATGAAATCCATAGTTACCTGTTTCCATGCTTGAGTTGGAAGTGGTAGTGGTTGCAATAAGCCAGGAGGGTAGCAATGTTCCCCTTTGTTCCTCTGGCAAGGTTCACAATGCTTAACAAAACTGACAATATCATTTCTGATTTCAGGCCAGTAGAAAAGAGATAAGACTCTTTTAATTGTAGCACCCTGACCTGAGTGTCCTCCTATAGCAGAAGCATGCAGTGATGAGAGAAGTAGTTGTCTGACACCACCCTTTGTCCCCACTACAATCTTATTCCCTCTTTTAAGCAGTCCATTCTGATAGGAATATTCTTGACCCCCTTCTTTGTTGAGTAGTGCAGCAGTTATGAGTGACTGAATTTCTTCATCCCCTTCATAACTTTGTTCAATTTGAGAAATCCACTTGGGCACCACTGATACAGTGTTGCATTCCCTCATACCACATTCCATTACTTCAGATAGAATCTGTCTTACATCTTCAGGTAAATTCTTACTGACATCTGTGATCTCCTTATCCCAAATAACCTGAAATTCAGAGGTATTTTCTGTGTCTGCTCCTTCCATTTTCTGAAATTCAGAGGCATCAGTTCTTGACTCTTCCACCACTTCACTTGTTTGAAAAATGGAATCCCTTGGCATTCTAGACAGTGCATCAGCTGCCTGGTTGCTTCTCCCAGATTTGTATTGAATTTCAAAGTCCAATCCTAGCAATTTTGTAAGCCATTTGTGTTGAATGGTAGTGTGGAGTTTCTGATTCCATAAGTACTTCAGACTTTGGTGATCAGTCTTTATAAAAAACTTATGTCCAACCAGATAATGTTTCCATTTCTCTACAGCCATAACTAAAGCTAAGAGCTCCTTCTCATATGTTGATAGTCCCTTGTTCCTCTGACTGAAGGCTTTGCTCAGAAAGGCTATAGGTTGATTTTCCTGCATCAATACAGCACCCATGCCATCATCACAGGCATCAGTCTCCACTACAAAAGGCTTACTGAAGTCTGGCATTCTAAGAACTGGTGCTGTAGTTATGGCTTGCTTCAGAGCCTGTATAGCCAGAGTGGCTTCCTCATTCCACAGAAAAGCATCTTTCTTTAATAACTCATGTAATGGCTTACATAAAACACCAAACCCTTGGATAAATCTCCTGTAATATCCCACCAATCCTAGAAATCCCCTTAATTCCTTTACAGTTCTTGGGATTGGCCAGTCAAGGACACTTTTTATTTTGCTACTGTCCATCTCAACTCCTTTTTCAGAAATGGTATGCCCCAAATAATCTACCCTTGTTTCAGCAAATACACATTTGGACAGTTTGGCAAACAATTGATTACTTCTCATCACTTCCAAAACAGTCCTAACATGTTCAATGTGTTCATTCATAGTTTTGCTGTAAACCAGAATGTCATCAAAAAATACCAGGACATATTTTCTCAAAAATGGTTGAAAGACTTGATTCATAAGTGCTTGAAATGTAGCTGGAGCATTAGTCAATCCAAAAGGCATTACTAAGAATTCAAAATGGCCAAAATGAGTTTGAAAGGCAGTTTTGTGTACATCCTCAGTTCTTACTCTAATTTGATGATATCCTGATCTCAAATCCAACTTAGAAAAATACACAGCTCCTTGCAACTCATCTAATAATTCATCTATTACAGGGATTGGAAATTTGTCCTTGATTGTAATGTCATTAAGTTTTCTATAGTCTATGCATAATCTCCAAGAGCCATCCTTCTTCTTAACCAGCAATACAGGGGAGGAATAGGGACTGGTACTGACTTGAACTACTTGATTGTTGATAAGCTCCTGGACTTGTCTTTCTATCTCAGACTTGTGGGAGTAAGGGTACCTGTATGGTTTTATTTTGACAGGTTCAGAGTCAAGCTTTAAGGGAATCTGATGATCTATATCCCTAACAGGAGGTAGGGATTGAGGAATGGAAAATATATCTGAGTAATGAATGAGAACCTGTTTCAAAGAGTTGGGGATTTCCAGCATATCCAATGTTGCTTCAACTCCATCCAATGGTGCTTCAGTGTTGTTTAAACAGTCCTCATGTCCAGAGTTCTCCACCAGTTCCTTCATAGTGTAAGACAGTCCTTGATAAGGATCTTCTTCTTGAACTCTACCTCTGTGATCCCTCCACTTCCTCACAGGCCTGTTACCATAAACTCTAGTGTTACCAGCTGGTGTCCCCAACCTGTCATAATCCTTCTCATCATCAAAGTAATGATAGTTCTCAATCTTATCTCTGTCATAGAACTTGCCCTGCTCATAGTTGGCTTTCCTTTTCTTGTAGTCAGATATGTCATGTGCTTCTTGTCCCCTTAGCAACTTCATCTCTACATCATTTGTATTTCCCATCAGCATCCATTGAGCTCCCTTGTTGCAGAAAGAAATCTCATCATGCCTGAAGTCAAAAGCTATGGGACTCAGGTGAGTCATCCAATCCACTCCCAAAACAGCATCCATGCTACCTAGGGGTAACACCCTCAAAGTATACTTGAAACAATGGTTCTGGACCTTCCATTCCACACCAGGGCATTGAGTGCACCCACCCACTTTGCTTCCATCAGCAATGGTAACCATGAAGGGTTTCACTACTTCCTCTCTCAGTCCTAGTTGCCTTACCAAACTGGGATCAATGAAACTGTGAGTAGAACCAGTGTCCAACAACATAGTGACTTTGTATCCCTTCATGATGCCAGATACTTTGATGGTGTTGGCTTGGACTTCATCATTTCCTATTGAATTCAGATGCAGCTCCTCAGGATCATCACTCAACTGTCTAAGCTCCTCACAATCCAATTCTGCTACCAAGATATCACCCTCCTCATCTTGTTCCAATCCTGAAATGAAGTGTATCTGTTTGAATTTGCAGAGATGTCCTGGTCCAAATTTCTCACCACACTTGTAGCACAACTTGTGTAACCTTCTGTAAGCTTGTTCCTCAGGTGATATTTTCTTGAAACCTTCAGTAGGAACTCTTTCTCTTACCTCTCTCACTGGTGCTACCTCATTGGTTCTTCTGTCATTGCCTTGAGGATTAGCATTCCTCCATGGAAGTCTAGGAACATCCTGTCTGGGAATAGGCACAGGGTTAGGTCTCATGTTGTTCAAGGACCTGTTCCTCTTATGAATGTTTTCCAGATTCATCTCCTGTAGCACTGCAATGTGAAAAGCTTCCTGTAAAGTGGTTGGCCTGAACAGCTTGACCATAGGCTTGAGCTCCTCTTTCAAGCCACTCAAGAAACTAGACACATAATATCCTTCACTCATATATGGATTCTTAATAATCATTAAAGATTTCAGAGCCTCAAACTCCTCCTGATATCCTCTAACTGTCCCCTTTTGGTATAGCTTGTTGAACTCTTCAGTCTCATCCTCCATTCCTAGCTCAGAGAACCTCTGTAACAAAGCACTCACAAACTCACCCCATCCACTGAACCTCTTAGTCTTGACCACAGATCTATACCAAATTTCAGCCCTACCTTCTAGATATAGGTCAATTGAAATCAACCTATCTATCTCATTCACACCATGATGACCAAAGAACTTCTCAGCTTTCCTAATCCAATCCTTGGGGTTATTACCCTCAAAAACAGGTAATTCTAGCTTAGGATATACTAGATTAGGGTTCTTCACTGGTAATGGCAAATCAGAAGGGGTTGGCACAGGATTAAAACCAAACACATCAGGAATAGGTTGCACCATATTTCTACCAAATATATCAGGATTCTGATTCAGAAAATTCCTATGAGGTAACTCATGATGCAGATTCATGAAATGTTTTGCATAGAATTCCTCATCCATATTCACCCTAGGATTTGTGATCACATTACCCCTAGCAAACCTAGGAGGGGGTTCAGAATGCACCTGGATCGGAGATTTCAGGGCTGCAGGGTTGGATCTGAGTCTCGCCGCCGCTGCCTCTGAGCTTTCAGCAACGTTGCTCGGGGGAATCGGTAGCTGTTGCATCAGTAGCTGGAACTGGTGATTCGTCTCTTCTAGTTGTTGTTTGTGAAGATCGTGCTGCAGCTTCCTCATCGCGGACTCCAATTGATTACGATGCTCAGCAGCTTGGTTCTTCAGCTCCGACGACTGTAAGCTCAGAGTCGTTTCGAAGCTCTTCATTCCAGTGGAGATGTCGTCGACCTTCGTTGTCAGCTCCCCGTACTTTCCCTCCAGATCCTTGACCAAGTTCTCCATCGATTTCATCCGTGTTTCCGCCATTTGATCCGAGGAGCGATTGGCTCTGATACCACTTGTAACAACTGGGGAAAATAGTTTGTATTATAGAGTAATTAACAGCTCTAACGGCTGGATTTACAGAAGGGGAAGAGGAGAGAGAATAAGAATTGTAGGAGAGAAGAAGAACTAGCTAAGAAACAAAATAGTTCAATTCCAATTTCATGCCCCACTCCTCTCAACAAATCTCTGATTATATCCTTCCCATTTGCTGTCATTCACGTGCTCCTGTAACAGAATCAGCCAGCTCATCCTGGCTATATAGAAATTACCGAATTGCCCTTATGTCCTTAAATGAATTGTAACACCTCGCGACTCGCGAAAACCAGGGATTTTTCGGCAATCCCTGGGACGAAATGGCCAAGTTTCGCGGCCCGCGAAGATGGCCCGCGGCCCGCGAAGAATGCTCGCGACCCGCGACGGGGTGCTCGCGATTCGAGAGGGAACGGGCTCCTACTTCTTCCCATTTTCTTCTATCTTTTTCTTCTTCTTCTTCCCAAACTTCTCCCACCCGAATAGTTCTCCTCTCCGGCCACCATCTCCGATTCGCCATTCCGGCGATATTTTCATCAATTCCTTCCACCCAATTCACTCCCCCACTCCTCTTCTACAAACCCCACCAACAATTTCACTCCATTTCATCCTCTTTCACATACATTGCCCAAATTCCAACCGAAACTTCTCCACTCCGATTCGCCGGACTCCGGCGACTTTTTCCCCAACCCAACTGCACAAAAACCTTCCCTCCACCAACCTTAACCTTTTCCCCATCACTAATTCCAAATTCCAATTCCCAATCAAATACCCCCAAATCTCATGAACCCTAATTTTTGGATTCTTTGATTTGGTGGTGTTTTGATCAAATTGGCGATCTAATTGCATTTAATTGTTTATTTGGAATACTACATTGCAATTTTTGAGTAATTAGGGCTTGCCGCCACTAGTTACAATTTGCTTGTTGAGTAGGGCTTGCCGCCGTTTAGCTAATTTAGTTGTGCTGGACTGTTGTTGAGTAGATTTTGATAATGGCACCGAGGAAAAGATCTCGCCGAGGGGAAGCCTCTAGTTCACATGAGCCCGTGATCCCCGAATCCCCCCCTCGCCAACCTAGCCCTCCCTCTGCAGAAAACCTGCCTCCTATTGACCTTATGGGACTGCAAGGTTTGGATGACGATGCCCAACAACGGTGGAGAAAGTTGATTGGGAATGGGAGGCAAACGATCATGGAGACAAAGTTCCTTTCCACTGAGCTCCTTCAAGAGCTAGGTTTGCAGCAGCCTGTGCTATTCTTATTGGATCGGGTTGGCATGAGAGGATTCATTGATCGGTCGGCACCGAACTACATCCGCTATACACTTGAATTCTTATCCACTCTAGCCAAGCACTATGACGAGGAGCGAGACGTGCAGTACATCACCTTCAGGTTAAATGATGTAGACCGCCGGGTGTCCTATGATGAAATCCAAACTGCTTTTGGGTTCGAATATGCGGAGGGTGATAGGTCCTAGATATACTCTTATTTTGTAGCATTTGAGAGCTGTTTTAGATAGTATTTTGTACTTGTATATTAGACTTTTGGACCGAATAATTCATGATGGTTTGAAATTGAATACGTGCATTTCGACCTTGAATTGCACTTGCGATGGATTTGGATGATTTGAAGACCTTCTATGACCGTCCTGAAGGAGTTAGATACATTGAAGAACCGGTCGTAGAAGTGGCGTGAAGGCACACTCTCGCGGGCCGCAAAACCTCGGTCGCGAGCCGCGAGGGTGTGTGTTGATGTTTTGAAGAGGCCAAGTCCCGCGCGATCCGCGAAACTCCGGTCGCGAGCCGCGAGGACCAGACGCGCGGTCCGCGAAACCTCGGTCGCAGACCACGGAAGCTAGAGACGCGCGGTCCGCGAAACCTCGGTCGCGGACCGCGGAAACGATGGATGCGCGGGCCGCAGAACCTCGGTCGCGAGCCGCGAGAACCAGGCTTGCGGTCCGCGAAGGATTTCTCGCGGTCCGCGAAAATGCCCTGCAACTTGCAATTTATTTTGCTTTAATTTTAATTTTGTTGGACTATAAAAGCAACTTATCCTCAATTGTTAGAGGATCGATTTTTCGGAGCTTGGGACTCTTTTCTTCATTTTCTCTTCATTTTGATCTTTGAATTCATCATGATTTCTTGTATGGATCTTGATTGTGATTATATAAGTATGATTGTAGGCTAAAACCCATCTTGGGTATATGAGATTGGATCTCTTGTTATGGTTTGAGAACACGGTTTATGAAGCTTAGGAATGGATGATTTGTCATTGAATGATCATAAATTTTATGTGTATTTGATGCTTGAAATGGTTAGGAGTGATTTCCTAGTTATAGATATGTGTTGGATATGTGTTAGACATTGCTTTTCCATGGTTGAAATGCTATCATTTCTTCTATGTAAAGGTAGTGAATTAGGAATCAAATATATGTTGTTATCAATTATATTTGTTCTTGAGATCATTCATTAGCATTATATTCATGTCAATTGTGTTATCACATTACATGGGTAAGGTGGGAAAGCATCTAATTTGAATTAACATTGATCAATTTATCTATTGCTATCATATAGATATGTTGCCAATAAGAGTTGTGAAGATGCTTTCATGATTCACAATTAGAATAGAGATGATTTCCCATTACAAACAATCACCATTCTCAAAGTAACATAATAAAGTTTGAGGAAAAATCCATAACAAGAAGATGTTAATCTCATGTACCCAAGTCTCTTATTCTCTTAGTTAAATCTTTAGTTAGAATAATCATATGGTAAAGTAGTTGTAACTTTAAAGTTCTAGTTGTTTTACATAGTAGTGTTTTAAACAAAACTCAACTCAAAGCCCCCCATTTGTTTACATTGCTTTTATATATGTATATGTATATGCATGCTACAAGATATACATAGAAATAACTTCTTCTCTGTGGAAACGAACCTTACTTGCCATTATATACTTAATTGTGTGTAAAGGTAGTAAGTGTATATAAATTGTATATTTGAGAGGTACGGCGACGACCTCCCAGAGGGCTACAAGAATCCAAAAGAATATGCCCCGGACGGATTTGATCTAGCTTTCTTTTGGAATTGCTTGTTAGGATCTCCCAACATCATGGGCACTACGAAGAACAACCACATCATACATCCAGCTGTTCGTATGGTGCACAAGCTCCTAGTGATGATGATCTTTTGCCAAGGGGAGTTGACGCATATCAATAGGAAGCAAGTCCAATGCCTTTGGACCATGTTTTGGAGGCCGGAGCACCCATGTTGGGTAGACCTCTTTGTGCAGAAATGTCTGGAGACCTCCCAGAAGAGTTCAGGGAAGATACCGCAGGGGGGTATGATTTCTCTTCTGGCAGCTTATCTGAACATTCATCTACCTCCAGACATTCAGGCAATAGGCAAAACAGTCGAGAGAGCTCACCAATTCTACTCCATCGCTTCTTTGGAGTCCACTAATGTCTTGGCCATGCACAGACCCTCCTTCTAGATTCATCTGGCTAGTAGCCAAGAATCAGCACATGTATCTGCCGAATCCGGAGGCTATGCAGCTGACTCGGAGCACCCGCATGGAGGAGCTCACCTTGCCCACCCAGATCACAGTCCCTGCACCTACCATTGCCCTTGCCAGGCTAGAGGCACCTCCGGAGCATGGAGATCAGTACGCTCCTCCACATCATGAGCCTTAGTATGTCACTCAGCAGCAGTTTCAGACATTTACTGAGAGGTACGAGGATGATATGGCGGTGATGTTCGCCATGATGGCATCCATGCACCCACACGGACCAGGGGCATTTGACTATGAGGGCCATCGCAGATCGCGAGCTCAGCGCCGTCGCGACGGTTCCGGCCCCTCACAGTGAGTATGTCCTATACCCCTTCCTTTCACCATGATTTTCATTGTTATATTTAAACATTGGGGACAATGTTTAGGCTAAGTGTGGGGGAGAGGTGTAGGACTGTGATTCTGTTTTTGTTGCTGTTTTTGCTGCTGTATTTTACTACTGTATTTCTTTAAAAAAAAACATTTTCTTTTCTCTTGTAAATAGATATCTTGTGTAAAGCTCTCAAATGTTATGTGCTTAATTATTCAGAGTATGCACTTGGATCTTAATCGTTCTTTCTCGAGGACGAGAAAGGTTCAAGTGTGGGGGATAAATGATAGGTCCTAAATATACTCTTATTTTGTAGCATTTGAGACCAGTTTTAGATAATATTTTGTACTTTTATATTAGACTTTTAGACCGAATCATTCATAATGGTTTGAAATTGAAGACGTGCATTTCGACTTTGAATTGCACTTACGATGGATTTGGATGATTTGAAGACCTTCTATGACCGTCCTGAAGGAGTTAGATACATTGAAGAACCGGTCGTGGAAGTGGCGTGAAGGCACACTCTCGCGGGCCGCGAAACCTCGGTCGCGAGCCGCGAGGGTGTGTGTTGCTGTTTTGGAGATACCATATCGCGCGGGCCGCGAATCCTCGGCCGCGAGCCGCGAGAACCAGTCTCGCGAACCGCGAAGGACTTCTCGCGGTCCGCGAAATAATCCTGCAACTTGCACTTTGTTTTGCTTTAATTTTAATTGTTTTAGACTATAAAAGAAACTTATCCTCATTTGTTAGAGGATCAAATTTTACAAAGTCTTGAACTCTTTTCTTCATTTCCTTTCCATTTGGATCTTTAAATTCATCATGATTGATAATACCGGCCCAGAATCCTGCTGGGCCAGGAAGAAGGCCCGGCCTAGAACTAACAGAGCAGCACCTTTCCCGCTGAGAGGCACGTCCGGACTAGAAATAGGACAAATGATGACAAGGGAGGTGGTCCTGCACCTTATCCCCAAGCAGGCAAGGCTCGGCTATAAATACTGGTCTCAAACAGTAAACAAGATATGTGACTTATCTCTCTACTATACATTGAGAGCATTCCCGTACGTTTTCCCCGCATCACTACCCCCATCTCATTATCACGCCGGAGCTTCTTCCCCGGGACACCTCCCGGGGATTGTTTTGCAGGGTCGTCGCGGGAGCCGGGGACTCGGATTCGGACAGATTTGGTAGCATCAATTGGCACACCCAGTGGGATATCTCCACCTTCGCACGATGGAGTCACTGAGGAGAGGGCGCGGGCGCCCGAATAAGAACGCGACATCTTCAGGGGGTGGTCCCCCACCACCCCCGGGAGACGATGTAACCCTGAGGCAGTTACAGGAGGAGGCTAGACACCAGCGTGAGCTAGGAGTACCGCAGGATGGGCACGTGGAAACTGCCTCCGACGAAGCTGACTTAGAAAGAGAGTACCAGGATGAACTAGGACCTAGGCCCGCCGGGGGAGGAAGTCTCCGAGCCCAGGGTCCTGAAGCCCGGGAGGAGGGGCAACCCTTAGCGGATGCGGAGGAGTTGGCAGTGTTGGAGTTCATGAGAGCCAACAAGGAGTCGTATCGCCAGTGGGTACTCTCCACCCGGGAAAGCCTTAGGCGAAGGGAACCCGGGGGGAACCCGGCAGGCCCTCCACGGGGGAGCCAAAGAGAGGTTATTGATCTGGACGGAGTTGTCCAACCGCCAAGAAAACAGGGGCGCGTGAATTATTCAACCGTCCCACCTTCTTTCCCTCTGAGTTTCGGGGTCGGAGGGGGAGCGGCTACGGGACAACAATCAAATTTAGTACCACATGCTCCACCCTACTACCCGCGTTCCAGCTGGGGAACGGGGCAAATCGGGTATGACCCACCAGTCATGCCGGTGGAGTCGTTGGGTTATCAGGTCCCCGGAACCCAGGGGAACCCTATCCAGCATCCTATGCCCATGTACGGGTCAATGGGGATGAACTACGGATACCATGTTCATGTTCATGTTCGCTTCTTGCTTCGATCAACTGGGAATTGGGAGACAGAACCTGAAACCCCCTTCATCTCCCTTGTCAGGGTTAAGTGGCAAGCCTGAAGTTCCTCTAGGTGTTATTCCCCTCGCGGTATGTCTGGTGGATGAGAAGGACCGGAGCAAGAGGGTCTCAGTGACATGCAACTTTGCGGTTATTGATGCACCTTCACCGTACAATGTCATCATAGGGAGACCATGGCTAACCCAAGCCCGGGCAGCGAGCTGTCCATACCTGCTGACGATGAAGTTCCCCACCGCGCAAGGAGTGGCGGTCGTGCGGGGAAGTCAATCAGTCGCAAGAAGTTGCATGATGACAGCGGTCCTGGACGCAAAGAAAGCAGTAGGGGCGGTGCATGGGGAAGCTCCCCGCCAAGAGTTGGAGGAAATGCAAGTGGCGGATAAAGGGATGGTCACGGTGGGAAAGGATCTCCCGGAGGAAGTAAAAGGTGCACTAAAGGAACTCTTGGCCAGGTACCAAGGAGTATTCTCATGGAGCCCAGAGGACATGGTCGGAGTGTTGCCCGAGTTGGGGGTACACAAGCTGAACATAAGCCCGACAACCAAGCCAATCAGACAGAAGAAAAGACCTGTAGCCCCGGAGAGAGCGGAATTCATAAAAAATGAAGTAAAGAAGCTGGAGAAGCCGGGGTGGTCGAGGAAATCATGATGGGAGCTGGCGCATGTGTATCGACTTTACAGATTTGAATAAATGCTGTCCCAAAGATAGCTATCCTCTCCCAAATTTGTACCGGCTGGCAGAAGCTATTGTGGGGTACTCGGTGCTGGATTTCTTCGATGCGCACAAAGGATATCACCAGGTGCAGATGGATGAGGCGGATAAGGCGAAAACCTCTTTCATCACCGACTTTGGAACCTTTTGCTATAAGAAGATGCCCTTTGGGTTGAAGAACGCGGGAGCTACTTACCAGAGAATGGTGGACAAACTCTTCAAGGACCAAGTGGGAAGGAACATAGAGGTATATGTTGATGACATGGTGGTTAAAAGAAGGGCTTACGGGGCTTTCTTGAATGACCTGGAGGAGATGTTCGAAAAGCTAGAACGGAGCAATCTGAAGCTGAACCCCTCCAAAAGTACCATTGGAGTGGGTGCGGGGAAGTTCTTGGGTTTCATGGTATCAAGCCGGGGCATTGATGTCAACCCGGAGAAGGTAGAGGCCATAACTAAAATGACCTCCCCCATATCGGTGAAAGAAGTGCAGCGGTTGACAGGGTCCCTCGCGGCCCTCAGCCAATTCCTATCAAAGGGAGCAGATAGGAAGCTGCCCTTCTTCAACATTCTCAGGAAGGCCAAGGCGTTTGAGTGGTCCGGGGAATGTGAGAAGGCGTTCCAAAACCTGAAAGACCACCTTCAACAGTTGCCAACCTTAAAGAAGCCACTCCCGGGGGAGGAGTTGTTTCTATACATAGCGGCATCCCGGGAGGCAGTAAGTGCCGTGCTAATCAAAGAAGATGAGGGAAAGCAGCACCCAATCTACTTTGTTAGCCGGGCACTTCGAGGGACAGAAACCTGGTATACTGAATTGGAAAAACTGGTTCTGGCATTGGTACACGCTTCAAGGAGACTTAAACCCTACTTCCAGGGCCATCCCATAGTGGTCCTCACCAATTACCCGCTCAAACAAGTTATGTTCAAGCCGGAGGCATCAGGGAGAATGATGAAATGGGCTATAGAGCTGGGAGAGTATGAAATCCGGTATGAGCCAAGGAGGGCTATCAAGGGGCAGGCTTTAGCAGACTTTCTGGTGGAATCAGAAGCAAGAGTACAGGAGGAGCAGGAGACGACCGAGGCAGGAGTCTCGGCTTGGAAGTTATGGATCGGCACACTCCGGAGGTAGCGGAGCGGGAGTCTTGTTGGTTATCCCGGAAGGGAAGGAATACCCCTATGCGGTCCAATTCACTTTCAAAACAACCAACAACGAAGCCGAGTACCAAGCCTTGATCGCGGGATTAAGATTGGCAAAGGAGATGGACATTAAAACTCTCACAGCATACAGCGACTCCCAGATTTTGGTACAGCAGGTAAAGGGAGAATATGAAGCCCGGGAGAGGAGCCTGCAAAAGTACTTGGAAATGATAAAACCTCTGGCAGCCGGGTTCAAGACCTTCAACCTGGTTCAAGTTCCCCGAGAGGAAAATAGTAAAGCGGATACTTTGAGCAAGCTAGCTTCCTCGGAATTAAAGCCGGAGCCTAACCAAAAGTTATACATGGAAGTACTAGGAAGAAGGAGCTACCAGGAGAATGACCAAGTAATGTTGGTAAACGAGGAAGAATCCTGGATCATGCCCATGCGGGCATACCTAGAAGAAGGGACCACCCCGGAGGATAGGGCTCAGGCCCGGAAGCTGAGAGTTAAGGCGCCTAAGTATGTGATCGAGGGCGGGGAGCTGTACAAGAGGGGATATTTCCAGCCTCTGCTAAAGTGTGTAGAAAGGTCAGAAGGCCGACACCTCATACGAGAGATACACGAGGGATCTAATGGGAGCCACCAGGGAGCTCGCACATTGGCCAGGAAGATCTTAAGGCTGGGGTATTACTGGCCGACGTTGTTCAAAGATGCGGAAGAACACGTACAGAAGTGCTTGGCATGCCAGACATTTGCCCCACTAATCCATGTTCCCCGAGAAGAGCTAATCGGAGTCACAGGGGCTTGGCCTTTCAGCAGGTGGGGAATTGACTTGGTGGGACCATTCCGGACTGCCCCGGGAGGAGCCAAGTACTTGATTGTGGCAATCGATTACTTCAGCAAATGGGTGGAGGCAGAACCACTCACCAACATACGGGGGCTAACTTTCTTTAAGTTTTGCTGGAAGAACATCATTTGTCGATTCGGTATTCCAAAGATCATAGTCACCGACGACGGGGCACAGTTTGAAAATGATCCTTTCAAATCATGGTGCGTTAGGTATGGCATAGAGCAGAAGTTAACATCTGTGTACCACCCCCAGGCGAACGGGCAAGTGGAAGTCACCAACCGTACTATCATCAAAGGATTAAAAACCCGCTTGAAAGGCGCGCAGGGAAATTGGATTTGGGAGTTGCCCAGTGTTCTTTGGGCCCACCGAACTACAGAAAACTCAGCTACAGGGGAATCTCCGTATGGCCTGGTGTACGGATCGGAGGCAGTGATACCCGCGGAGATTGGGATTCCGAGCCCTTGGACTCAACATCAGCGCCCGGAAGAAGAAGACGCTGGACGGCGCCTTGACTTGGACCTCTTGGAAGAAAAGCGAGAGAACGCAGCACTTCAGGAAGCCAAGGTGAAGGAGCGAGTAAAGAGGTATCATGACAGAAGGGTGCGAAAGGAAGTTTTCACCCCCAGAAGTTGGGTGATGACAAGGAATGATAAGAGCCACCAGTCCCCGGAAGGGAAGCTGGCATCCAACTGGGAATGGCCATATAGGGTAAAAGAGGCATACCCGGGAGGAAGCTATGTGCTGGAGGACAAACAGGGAAAGGAGATCCCTAGGAGGTGGAATGTAGCTAATTTAAGAAGGTTCTACGGTAAGTAGAGTGCCCCGGGCAGAACCTAAGCTACTAAGGCATGAATATGTCAGGCATGAATATGCCCCTTCCCCGGAAGCATGAATATGCCCGGAGAGATAGTCCCGACGTTTGGCCTCGTCTTGGGCTTAGAGAGGAGGGATTGTAAAAGGGACCCATGGGTAGCTCCCATTTTGGGTGCCCCACTAGATTGGATCCGGAGCTTTGATAAAGCCCGGGGACCAAAGAATGTAATGCTCGCATGAAAGAATTAATGAAGTGCTTTTCAGGAGAAACTTTTACTCTTTATAATTTCAAAATGCATGAATATGCTATTACATTACAGAAGTCCAAAAGGACGATTACATAAGCATTTTACATACAGGTCTTCCTATCTATTTATTGCTATACCCATTTAGGACCTGACCCGGAAGCACCCTCAGGGTTACCCGGGCGGAAACCTCCACCAAAGAATTGAGAAGACAAGATGTCTTCGGCAAAACGGGCATCTAGGGCCTGATTCCATGCCAGTTCCTCTTCCAATTGCTCGGCATCTTTCTCGTTTAGCTCGGGGATAGGAACCACCACGGACCCCTCCGGAAGCGGTTCCGCCAGACGCATTCTTCTCACCCCGGCAGAAGTAACAAACTGGTATTTTGGAAACGAATTTGCTGCGCCCTTACCCTTTTCCTCTCGACTAATACGGGTGCCCTCAGCGGTCTTCACTCCTTTGGTGGTAATCCCAGAAGCAGCAATCTCCCGGATGCGCCTTATCCGGCGTGCTACTTCTTCCGGGTCAATAGACACGGACATGTCTTCATACCTTTCATAGGCAACGTCTACCTCTACCCGGGCTGGAACTCGGCGGAGGCTGGAGGGATAAGGCTCAGCCTCTCCGGCATTTATTTTTTTATGCCACTCCACGGCGTCTAGATAGGCCCTGTGATTAGGAGCTCTCTCACCAAACCTCCCCGGGTTGGCTTCCATGCGCTTAACAGTCCTGTGGACCCTGGCAGGAATGTCGGTAAGAGGAGAAACCCCGACTAGTCCATTCTTAAGACCCAGAAGATGGTAAGACAGCCGGACAGTCAGCAGCGCTTCTTGGATGACCATATTCCTATGAGTAAGGGACCGGTTCTCCTTCTCCAGATCACAAAGAAGCCTATGCTGAGCAGTGCGGGTCTCCAGCTTCCTAAGCTTTTCCTGCGCCCGCTCTAGTTCGCCCCAAACCATACCTAGTTCCTTGGCGGTGCGACTTAGGGAGTCGTCGTGAAGGGCTTGCAATTCAGCGATGGTTTGGTGGGAATTCAGGGCTTCCCTCATATGGTCAGAAGCCAAGTCGAAGCAGTGATTCAGCGAGCCAAACTTGTTTCCAACAGCCTTAAGAAATGACACTATCGCCTAGACAGAGCCAAACTCACGAACAAACGTCCACAAACCAGCTTCAGCCATGGCCCGAGTAGCTTGATCGCCTCCAAACCTCCAATGAGCCAACTTCCTTTGAAGGAATGAACACTGGAGGCACCTGACGCGAGGGAGAGAGAAGTAAGTACCGGAAGAACAACTAGGGTGAGGGAAAACAAAAGGCATGGGCCCTTGCGGGAGATCTCCTTCTAAATAGCGCTCAGACTACAAAAGATAACAAGATTCATTAAATAGAACTTCGTATTAAGCAAAATGGGCACAAGGACGAGTTCTACAAGCACCTCCCGGGGAGGAAAGTTACAATAAAACAAGGGATTACAAAGAAAACTTAGGCTAAAAGTCTAGGGGAATACATTATCCTCAGCCGAGCCTCTATTTCCCGGGGCAGTATGCGACATCTCCCATCTTCGCTGAAGTTCTGCCACGTCCGCATCATACCATCTGGGACCGCAGTAAGCAGGAGCATCCACCTTTGGCTCGTCTTCTGGGCACTCAGGGAATCCCGCTTTCCGGGTAGACTTCCGGGATTGGTAGAGTAAGTCATCGTGCCCCCTTGGAAGCCCCACAGTGTATTCACCCGCCTTCTCCTCGAGGATAGCTTGGTACCCGAAGTTGTCAGGAATAGCGCACTCCTGATAACTTTCAGCCCAGTGGGGCGTCTTTGGGACTACCCCATAAGCATTGAAGCTTTCCGGGCCGGGGGATTCAGGGATAGCAGCCTCGTTGATCCCCGAAAGCTTGACCTTCTTAATGTCCGAGGCTGAAGGCACCCGGGAGGAGGACATCTTCAGCGAGTCCCATAGCTGGGGCACCAGGTTCTCCAGGTTTGCCTCCTGGAGGGATCTCCAGCGGTGGTTTAGCTGATCACTTGCCTTGGGGCGATAGTAGAATGCCTGGGCTTCTAGGCGAGCAGGCCCCGGAAGCCAGCCCCGCAGACTGCGGTACATCTCGTGGCAAGCATCCGCACTGGCTGCAGCGGCGATACCCTCTAGCCTTTTGTCAAAATCGGCAGAGTGGAGAACTTTCTTTTCTTTCTTTTCTTTCTTGACCACAGCGTCCAGGGCTTCGAGCTGAGCATCTTTCTTTTCTTTCTTGAGAGAAGAATAATTCTTCTCTACCTCCGCCAGCTTCTTCTCCTTCTCTGAGAGCTTTTTCTCCCTTTCGGCCAGCTTCTTCTGAGAAGCATCCAGCCGGGCTTCCAGGTCATCTCGCCCGGCCAACTTCTCCCGGACGTCGCGGAGCTCCCTCTCCTTTTAGCAAAAAGACCCGCGCTGTACTTAGAGTACGTCCGGGTAGAGGGTATCGCCAGGAGCGAGTTGGCGAAACTGGTGGTCTATAAAATTCAAGTAAAGGTAAGATTACCCGGAAGGATAGAAAAACAGTAAAAATAATGGTAAGCAATAGGGTAAGGTGAGAATACCTCTTCCCTCTCCTCAGGGATAGCTTGAAAATTATCCCGTAAAGGAGTGTTGGCAGGGGGAGGGGGAGGTGGGGGCGGGGCCGCACCCTCTGACCTCTGGCGGCAGCGCGGAGGAGACTCCTTGTCGTCAGTCAGCGGCCGCTTAAAACGGGAACTAGCCCCGCCGCTGTAAGTCGGGTGCTGGACGAAAGACTTCCTCCCCGGGGTAGGGGAGGACCCGGGGGCCTTCTGTTGGGAAGGAGGTCGTTGCTGGCTGGCCCTTTGAGGAACAAACCCGGGGTTTATGGTAGCATCTGCCCCGGGCGGGGGAGCCACTTGCTGCTCAGATGGAGTGACCATCTCCAGATGAGGATTTCCCTACTGACTGTTATCCCCGGAAGGCATCTCGTCGAATGGCGTAGCCTCCGCGTATAGAGTCGGCTGAACTAAAACCAGGTAAAATAAAAAATCAGAATGAGGTACATGTGTATATATCAAAATAAGCAAAGAATAAAGGCTTTAATAGGCACCTCCAGCCGGCCACATAGCGGAGACGAGTGGAAGGGTAAAAAGTTTTTCAGGGTATATTCCGCGAGGCCAATAATAGCCCGCGTTCCCAGTCTTAAAGAAGGCATCCATGTCTAGGGGAGATAGGCGGAGGAGGTTATGATCGTTGGTGATGTCTATTGAAAGAGAGGAGAGGGGTTTTTTATCTTCAGGAACGAGGGAATCGTTCCAAGGGGGTATGGGATACACCTGGGAATCACAGCGGAAGAAACCCTTTGGCAGATTTGGGCTTACTCCTAACGAAGTCCTTCATCCTGGAACGGATTACAAAAGAAAACACGCCCGGAAAGGACGCATGAGCGCGTCGTAGGGCATAAAAGGAGCGGAAGAGAAGGAGAGAGGAGGGGACGCTGCATCTCGCACAATTAAGCAAGAAGGCCAGCACTAGTACAACCCCATTGGGGTGTAGTTGGGCCGGGGCCATCCGGTAGAAGGTGAAAATTTCTGAAAAAAGAGGAGGAAAAGGAAGGTTGAGCCCGTATTGGAAGTGAATCCGGGGAATGTAAGACACTTCCCGCTCGGACATTCCCGGGGGCAGTTTTGATAAGGATGCATCTAACAGAAAAGGAATAAAGCAACGTTTAACTAAATATAGAACGTCCCTATCTAAGGAGGGGGCAGGCCCGGAAAGATTAAAAAATCGATGGCCAGAAGGCTTCACTCCGTGGGTAGGACCCCGGGGAGCATCATCGCCAACTTCTTCATCAAAAGCTTCCCCGTCTTGATCCTCCCGGGGGGGATGCCTGGCGGGGGATGAGCCCGCCCCATCTAAGGCCGACACACCCGGAGCGATTAGCTCCTGGGAGGTGCTGAAGACCTCAGATGGGGCACTCGAGGAGGAACCCGGAGAAGAAATTGGATGGGGGGGTTCGGAATTGAACTTCAAATTGGTTTTGAACCCCCTCGGTATCTAGGGAAGAAGCGGTAATGCGTGGGGAACTCATGATGGAAGAGGAGCGGAAGAAGCAAAGGAGGAGGATTAGAGCTTACTTGTTGAGAAAAAGCGGAGCGTCTAGAAATTGTGTGAAGAAAGTAACCTAGTGAGGAGGGTTAGGCTCCTTATATAGGCAGGTGAATAGGAAACGTTGCCTCAAAAGGAGGAAAAGGGTAATGGTGACACATTAAATAAGGTACTGATTAATGCAGAAGGGGAAAAGACGGCGGCGCTAGAAATCAATTCTGACACGGAGAGGCCCCACCAAAAGAAGCAGCAAAAGGAGGAGCGTATGAGACCAGTCTCCCGCGTCACGGAAACCCGGATGACCGGTCTGGGGGGCTAGTGATAATACCGGCCCAGAATCCTGCTGGGCCAGGAAGAAGGCCCGGCCCAGAACTAACAGAGCAGCACCTTTCCCGCTGAGAGGCACGTCCGGACTAGAAACAGGACAAATGATGACAAGGGAGGTGGTCCTGCACCTTATCCCCAAGCAGGCAAGGCTCGGCTATAAATACTGGTCTCAAACAGTAAACAAGGTATGTGACTTATCTCTCTATTATATATTGAGAGCATTCCCGTACGTTTTCCCCGCATCACTACCCTCATCTAATCATCACGCCGGAGCTTCTTCCCCGAGACACCTCCCGGGGATTGTTTTGCAGGGTCGTCGTGGGAGCTCCAGTGAACAGACGCGGCTAGTACCGAGAGCCGGGGACTCGGATTCGGACGGATTTGGTAGCATCAATGATTTCTTGTATGGATTATGTTTGTGATTATCTAATTATGGTTGTAGGCTAAAACCCATCTTGGGTATATGTGATTGGACTTCTTGTTATGGATTCAGAACATGATTTATGAAGTTTAGGAATGGTGATTTGCTATTGAATGATCATAATTTATATGTGTATTTGATGCTTGAAATGATTAGGAATGATTTCCTAGTGATAGATATGTGTTGGATATGTGTTAGATATTGCTTTTCCATGGTTGGAATGCTATCATTCTTTCTATGTAAGAGTAGTAAATTAGGAATCAAATGCATGTTGTTATCAATTGTATTTGTTCTTAAGATCATTCATTAGCATTGTATCTATGTCAAGTTTGTTATCAAATTGCATGGGTAAGTTTGAGAAACATCTAATTTGAAGTGATATTGATCAATTGAACTAGTTGTTATCATCTAGTAAAGTTGTCAATTGAAGTTGTGAAGATGCTTTCATTTTTCATAGCTATGGTTAAAGATAGTTTCTCACTACAAACAATCACCATTCTCAAAGCATCATGATAAAGTTTGAGGAAAATTTCATAATAAGAAGTCACCAATCTCATATGTCCAAGTTTAGTATTCTCAGTAGTTAATCCTTTAGTTGAATCCTTAAATGCTAAACTAGTTGTAACTCTAGAATTCTAGTTACTTTACATAGTAGTGTTTCTTACACAAATTCAACTCAAACCCCCCCCCCCCTTTTTGTTTACATTGCTTTTATACATGTATATGTATATGTATGCTACAATATATACGTAGAAATATTCTTTTCTCTGTGGAACGAACCTTACTTGCCATTATATGCTTAGTTGTGTGTAGCGGTAGTGAGTGAATATAAATTGTATATTTGAGAGGTACGGCGACGACCTCCCAATAAATTAGACAAGTTAGCTTGGACCTAAACTTATTGGGTTTAATGAGTTGAGTTGAATCGAGTTCGAACATGCCTTTTACTTGATTGACGAGTCGAACTCAAGTACTTAAAAAATAAACGAGCCGATTTCAATTTCATCTTTTTATGTTCGATAGAGCTCGAACTCGAACTCGTAAATTCTTTACCAGTTCAAACTTGAGCACACCCTTGATCGAACTCGAGTCGACTCATTTACCCCTCTACCCGGGCTCATGCTGTGGCCTAGAATGACTCTATCTCGAACACCAGGTATCATCAGTATCATTTGTAAAACTTAAATGTATGATTCTTTTTTAAGATTGTGGCACCATAAAATAGTTAATTCTTGATTGCAAAAACAAACAAAAAAATCAATGTTCTTTAAAAATAATTCAATAAGATATTAAAAAGTAAATCCATAATCTCCATATTTGTTGATGGAAATATGATAAAAATAGATATTATTTTGAGTGAAATTTTTAGTTTGATGACAAAATAGATATTATCTTTAAAATAAAATTTCTCAAATTTCCTATAATAATACTCCCTCCGTTTCACTATGATTTACCTAATTGCTTTTGACACGTTTTTTAAGAAAGTTGATGTGACGCTGATGTGAGTGGTATGGTTGGTGAAGTAGTGAGAGAAGGTTTATATTATAATTTTTTACCAAAATTGGAAATGGGTAAATCTCTTTGGGACGGACCAAAAGGAAAATTGGATAAATCTGTTTGTAGCGGAGGGAGTATAAAAGATCTACATTATGGTATCTTGTCTTCTATTATCGTACATAAAATATTTTTTAACTTGGAAATTTAATATTTTAAATATGGAGAATATAGGTATTGTGAAAGTGATAAAACTTTGCATAACAAGAAGTTCATAAAGAATATCACAAAATAGCATTAGAACATAGTATTTTTTATTAGTATCATAGTATTAAAATTTGTTTGCCCTTTTGATTCTAATAAACTAAAGAAGGGCAAGTAATATTACTAGAAATAGGTTTGAAATGGATCTCTTCTTCAGAAATGTAACTAAATTTTACGGGATCTTTGAAGCCATGTATTGGATTCCCATTGTTCAATAGACAATCATCACCTTCTATTGGTAACAACTTGCTTCGATCAAAGGAAAGCCCCATCGTTTCTGGGCATGCAACTTTCACATCACTTTGAGTACAATAACATTGGTTGTGCACTTCCACCTCAAACTCGTACATGCCGATGCCCTTAGGTGTTCCATGCTTTTGGATCTTTATACTATCGAGGGAACATTGTTGCTGCATTGTGCCTATTTTAAAAAAAAATGTGTTACAAGATTTTAATTTAAATCTTTACTAGTTTCAAAATAGAAGAAACACGTATTTTATTCCGATCATCCTTCAAAGGATGTACGCCAGTAACAAATTTTCCAATCAAAGTGAATTTTTTTTATTACATTTTGTGAAATTCAGAGACACGAAAGTATTCAATCAACATAGGTAGAGATTTATACCTTTAGTAACTAGAGCAATAAACAACACAAAAGAAATAACATTGACAATGCTTGACATTTTTTTCTTATGGTACGAGTTTGGGTTATGAATTTTTGTTTTTCGTATTTATAGATAAAAAATGGGTGCTTATATGGAAATTACAATCAATGTTAATTACATGTTACTTACCATCATGTACTAAAATACCGACCAACCGACTTACCAACCGTAACATTACCAAACAGTACCAATTAAATTGGTCACCGACATTGTTGGGATGCTATTGGTATTAAATTTTAAATATCACTGTAATTAAATTATTTAAATCATTTAATTACACCATAATTTTAATCTAAATTAATTTCTTTCCATTTTCAAGTTTACTAGTATTCTTGTCAAATTTAAATTTTAATTACTATTAAAAAATTAGAATAAAAAATTAAATGAGAAGATATATGGTACATGAAATAGTTGTTCTTTGTTTTTGTTTGAATTACAGAAATTTGGTTATTATTGATTAGAATATTGCATAAATAGGAGATAAACTAGACAAGTTAGCTTGGACTTGAACTTATTGGGTTTAACGAGTTGATTTGAATCGAGTTCGAACATAGATTTTACTGGACTGACAAGTCGAACTCGAGTACTTAAAAAACAAGCGAGCCGAGTTCGATTTCATCTTTTCATGTTTGATAGAGCTCGAAATCGAACTCGAAGTCGAACTCGTAAATTCTTAACTAGTTCAAACTTGAGTACACCCTTGATCGATGGGAGGTCGTCGCCGTACCTCTCAAATATACATTTTTAGATCACTTACTACCTTTACACACTATTAAGTGTACAATGGCAAGTAAGGTTCGTTCCACAGGGAAAAGGTTATTCTTATGTATATCTTGTAGGATATATATACATATACATATATATAAAAGCAATGTAAACAGGGGGGGGTTTGAGTTGAGTTTTGTTTAAGACACTACTAAGTAAAACTACTAGAACTTTAGAATTACAACTAGTTTAGCATCTAAAGATTCAACTAAAGGATTAACAAATGAGAATAAGAGACTTGGGTACATGAGATTTGTATCTTCTTGTTATGGATTTTTCCTCAAACCTACTTATGATACTTTGAGAATGGTGATTGTTTTTAATGGGAAACCATCTCTATTCTAGTTGTGAATCATGAAAGCATTTTCACAACTCTTATTGGCAACTTATCTATATGATAGCAAATAGATAAATTGACCAATGCTAATTCAAATTAGATGTTTTCCCACCTTACCCATGCAATGTGATAACACAATTGACATAAATATAATGCTAATGAATGATCTCAAGAACAAATACAATTGATAACAACATATATTTGATTCCTAATTCACTACTTTTACATAGAAGAAATGATAGCATTTCAACCATGGAAAGACAATGTCTAACACATATCCAACACATATCTATGGTTAGGAAATCATTCCTAACCATTTCAACAATCAAATACACATATAATTTATGATCATTCAATGACAAATCAACCATTCCTAAACTTCATAAACCATGTTCTCAAACCATAACAAGAGGTTTAATCTCACATACCCAAGATGGGTTTTAGCCTACAACCATAACTAAATAATCATTACCATAATTCATACAATAATACATGGTGAATTCAAAGTGAAAATCCAAAGAGAGAAATGAAGAAAAGAGCTTAAGGCTCTGTAAAATTCGATCCCCAAAAACAATGAAGATAAGTTTCTTTTATACTTCTCAAAATAACAAAAATAAAACAAAACAAAATGCCACTTGCAGGTCCTTCGCGGGTCGCACGAAATCCTTCGCGGACCGCGAGCCTGGTTCTCGCGGCTCGCGGCTCGCGGCCGAGGATTCGCGGACCGCGCGCTGTGGCCTCCGCGGTTCGCGACCGATGTTTCGCGCACCGCGCGTCTTCGGTTTCCGCGGTCCGCGACCGAGGTTTCGCGGACCGCGCGTCTGGTCCTGGCGCTGGTCCTCGTGCTGGTCCTCGCGGCTCGCGACCGGGGTTTCGCGGACCGCGCGTCTGGTCCTCGCGGCTCGCGACCGGAGTTCCGCGGACCGCGCGAAACTCGGCATCATCAAAACAGCAACACACGCCCTCGCGCTTCGCGACCTAGGGTTCGCGGCCCGCGAGAGTGTGCCTTCACGCCACTTCTACGACCGGTTCTTCAATGCATCAATCGCGGTCAGGACGGTCATAGAAGGTCTTCAAATCATTCAAATCCATCGCAAGTGCAATTCAAGATCGAAATGCACGTCTTCAATTTCAAACCACTATGAATGATTTGGTCCAAAAGTCTAATATAAATATGCAAAATACTATCTAAAACAGCTCTCAAATGCTACAAAATAAGAGTATATCTAGGACCTATCAAAATCCCCCACACTTGAACCTTTCTCGTCCTCGAGAAAGAACGATTAAGATCCAAGTGTATACCCTGAATAATTAAGCACATAACATTTGAGAGCTTTACATATCTATACAAGAGAGAAAAGAAAATGTTTTGTTTTTTTTTTTTTTTTTTTTATAAAGTAGTAAAAATAGCAGCAAAAACAGCAACAAAAGCAGCAACAAAAGTCCTATACCTCTCCCCCACACTTAGTCTAAACATTGCCCTCAATGTTTAAATATATGAATGAAAACCATAGTGAAAGGATATACTCACTGCGAGGGGCCGGAACCATCGCGACGGCGCTGAGCTCGCGATCTGCGATGACCCTCATAGTCAAAAGCCCCTGGTCCATGTGGGTGCATGGATGCCATCATGGCGAACATCACCTCCATGTCGTCCTCATACCTCTGAGTAAACGCGTCATGCCTCTGCGTGAACTCCTGGAATTGCTGCTGAGTGACATACTGAGGATCCTGATGTGGAGGAACATACTGCTCTCCATGCTCCGGAGGTGCCTCTAGCCTGGCAAGGGCGATGGTAGGTGCAGGGACTGTGATCTGAAGGGGTAAGGTGAGCTCCTCCATGCGGGTGCGCTCAGTCAGGTGCACAGCCTCCGGATTTGGCAGGTACATGTGCTGATTCTTGGCTACTAGCCAGATGAATCTAGGAGGAGGGAATTTGTGCATTTGCAAGACATTAGTGGACTCCAAAGAAGCAATGGAGTGTAACTAGTGAGCTCTCTCGGCTGTCTTGCCTATCGCCTGAATATCTGGAGGTAGATGGATGCGCAAATAAGCTGCCAGAAGAGAAATCATACCCCCCTGCGGTATCTTCCCTGAGCTCTTCTGGGAGGTCTCCAGACATTTCTGCACAAAGAGATCTACCCAACATGGGTGCTCTATCCTCCAAAACATAGTCCAAAGGCATTGGACTTGTTCCCTGCTGATATGCGTCAACTCCCCCTGGCAAAAGATCGTCATCACTAGGAGCTTGTGCACCATACGAACAGCTGGATGTATGATGTGGTTGTTCTTTGTAGCGCCCGTGATGTTGGGAGATCCAGACAAACAATGCCAAAAGAAAGCTAGATCAAATCCTTGTGGGGCATATTCTCTTGGATTCTTGTAGCCCTCCGCATATTGGAATCCAAAAGCATCTTGGATTTCATCATAGGACATCCTTCGGTCTACATCATTCAACCTGAAGGTGATGAAATGCCTGTCATGGTCCTCGTCGTAGTGCTTGGCTAGAGTGGACAGGAACTCAAGTGTATAGCGGATGTAGGTCGGTGCCGACCGATCAATGAATCCTCTCATGCCAACGCGATCCAATAAAAATAGCACAGGTTGCTGCAAACCTAGCTCCTGAAGTAGCTCAGAGGAGAGGAACTTCGTCTCCATGATCGTTCGCCTCCCATTCCCTATCAACTTTCTCCACCGTTGTTGGGCATCGTCATCCAAACCTTGCAGTCCCATAAGGTCAATAGGAGGCAGGTTTTATGCAGGGGGAGGGCTAGGTTGGCGAGGGGGGGATTCGGGGAGCACGGGCTCACGGGAAGTAGAGGCTTCCCCTCGGCGAGACCTTTTTCTCAGTGCCATTATCAAAATCTAATCAACAACAGTCCAGCACAGCTAAACTAGCTACAAGGCGGCAAGCCCCTACTCAAAAAGCAAATTGCAACTAGTGGCGGCAAGCCCAATCAAAATCAACAAGAAAAGCTAGTGGCGGCAAGCCCTAATTACTCAAAAATTGCAATGTAGCATTCCAAATAAACAATTAAATGCAATTAAATCGCCAATTTGATCGAAACACCACCAAATCAAAGAATCCAAAAATTAGGGTTCATAAGATTTGGGGGTATTTGATTGGGGATTGGAATTTGGAATTGGTGATTGGGAAAGGGTTAAGGTTGGTGGGGGGAAGGTTTTTGTGTAGTTGGTTCGGGAAAAAGGTCGCCGGAATCCGGCGAATCGGAATGGGGAAGTTTCGGTTGGAATTTGGGCAATGTGGGTGAAAGATGGTGTTTTGGATGTGGATTTTTGGTGGGTTTTGTTGGGAAAGCTTGGGGGATTGATTTGGGTGGAAGAAATTGGTTCAAAACTCGCCGGAATGAAGGATTTGAGTTGGTGGCCGGAAAAGATACTATGCGGGTGGGAGAATTGGGAAGAAGAAGGAGAAAGAAAAAGATAGAAGAAAATGGGGAAGAAGTAGTGCCCGTCACCTCGCGGATCGCGAGTTACCCTTCGCGGGTCGCGACAAAATCGCGCGGACCACGGGCACTCTTCGCGGGCCGCAAAAACGTGCCAAATCCTTCCAGGGATTTCCGAGAAAACTCGGCATGGTTCGCGGGTCGCGCGACGAATTCGCGAGCCGCGCGATGTTCTTTCGCGGGCCGCGCGATGAAACCGCGGTCCGCGAGCATAGTGTCGCGGTCCGCGCGATCAAGCCGCGGACCGCGAAAAGTGGCATTTTTGTTCCAGGGATTTCCGAGAAATCCTGGCCTCCGTCGCGGGTCGCGCGGTCTTGTTCGCGGGCCGCGCGCTCTTCCTTCGCGGTTCGCGCGATGAAATCGCGAACCGCGCGACCAAACCGCGGACCGCGAAATGTGTCATTTTTGTTCCAGGGATTTTTTTAAAATCCCCTGTTTTTCGCGGTTCGCGCGGTCTCGGTCGCGGACCGCGGGGTGAAACCGCGGCCCGCGAGCACTGTGTCGCGGTCCGCGCGATCAAGCCGCGAACCGCGAAACTCGGCATAGTTGTGGCAGGGATTTCCAGGAAATCCAACATTGCTCGCGGGTCGCGATATCTCGGCCGCGGTCCGCGAAGCCCTCGGTCGCGGTCCGCGCGATCAATTCGCGGACCGCGAGGAATGGTTCCTTGGTGTTTGTTGTTTTTTCACCACTTCAAACCTATTTCTACAAAAACAACACAAAAACTAGTGTAATGTTCGAATTACAAGCTTAATGAAATGTACATAGCAAATAAATATAAAGAAAGTAATGTTCCGAATGTTGAAATTGTTCGACGAAATCATTTAAAAGCTCGAAACTCGTTTATTTAACATCGTCGGCACGATGTACCTCCATGGTAAAGATCACTCGTAGGCCGGGTTGCCTAGAGACATGTCCTCTAGGATCTCCGATTTGAAACCTTCGTAATACGGCTTCAACCTTTGGCCGTTCACCTTGATGACTTTGGCATCCTCGTCGCTTTGGATCTCCACCGCACCATGAGGGAAAACTTTCACGACTACAAATGGTCCAGTCCACCGAGAACGCAGTTTACCTGGAAACAACCGAAGACGTGATTGAAATAGAAGAACTTTTTGACCTACCTCAAAAGTTTTTCTAATGATCATCTTGTCATGCCATGCCTTCGTCTTCTCCTTGTAAATGGCCGCGTTCTCATAGGACTCATTCCGGATTTCCTCAAGCTCTTGCAATTGAAGCTTCCTTTCATTCCCGGCCTCGTCTAAGTTCAAGTTAAACCTTGTGATTGCCCAATAGGCTTTGTGTGCTAACTCCACCGGTAAATGACACGGCTTTCCAAAGACTAATCGGTATGGAGACATACCAATTGGAGTCTTATAAGCCGTCCTATATGCCCACAATCCATCATCCAACCGAGTACTCCAATCCTTGCGAGTCGGCCTAACCGTTTTCTCAAGGATGGACTTGATTTCCCTATTGGAAACTTCGGCTTGTCCATTTGTTTGTGGGTGATAGGCGGTAGAAGTTTTGTGATTCACCCCATATTTCTTCAACAATGCGGCAATGGTTCTATTGCAAAAGTGAGTGCCTCGATCACTGATCAGAGCTCGGGGTACCCCGAACCTAGAGAAGATGTGAGATTTGATGAACTCTGCAACCACTTTAGAATCATCAGTACGAGTGGGGATTGCTTCAACCCACTTAGAAACATAATCAACCGCAAGCAAGATATATTTGAAACCAAAGGAAGTAGGGAAAGGTCCCATAAAATCCATTCCCCAAACATCAAAAAGTTCACAATATAGAGGACAATGTTGGGGCATTTCATTCCTAGAAGAGATGTTTCCTACTCTTTGGCATTTATCACAAGACTTGCAAAATGTGTATGCATCTTTATTCAAACTAGGCCAATAGAAACCACAATCTAGCACTTTCCTAGCGGTTCGCCTAGCACCAAAATGACCACCACATGCATATGAATGGCAAAAAGCAAGGATCGAGTTTGTTTCATTATTAGGAATGCATCTCCTAATCACTTGGTCGGCACAATGTTTCCATACATAGGGATCATCCCACACATAAAACCTAGCATCATGCTTTAGCTTATCCTTTTGTGCTTTTGTGAAATGAGAAGGGTACTTACTTGTGACAAGGAAATTCACAATGTTGGCATACCATGGAAGAGAAACACCAAGAGCAAACAATTGCTCGTCGGGGAATTCTTCGTGAAGATGCTCCTTCAATGCTTTGGTCCCAAACTCCTCATTGGGCACCAAACGGCTCAAATGGTCGGCCACTAGATTTTCAGCCCCTTTCTTGTCCTTGACCTCCAAATCGAACTCACTCAAGAGTAGGATCCATCGGAGTAACCTAGGCTTTGCTTCTTTCTTCGTCATCAAGTAACGAAGAGCTGCATGGTCAGTGAAAACAATAATTTTTGTACCAAGCAAATATGGCCTAAACTTCTCTAAAGAAAATACTACCGCTAGCAATTCTTTTTCAGTGGTGGTATAGTTCCTTTGAGCATCATTGAGAGTCATGGATGCATAATAGATGGCATGGGGAATTTTTCCCACCCTTTGACCTAACACCGCACCAACGGCGTAGTCACTTGCATCACACATGATCTCAAATGGAAGGGACCAATTTGGAGGTTGTATAATAGGGGCCGACACTAGCATAGACTTTAAACAATCAAATGCCCTTTTACAACCTTCATCTACCACAAATTCCACATCCTTTTGCAACAATCTACATAAAGGGGAAGAAATTTTTGAAAAGTCTTTTATGAAACGGCGGTAGAAACCCGCGTGGCCAAGAAAGGACCTCACATCACGCACACAAGTAGGGTAAGGAAGAGATTGGATGATATCAATTTTTGCTTTGTCTACTTCAATACCCTTAGATGACACTTCATGACCTAACACAATGCCCTTTTCTACCATAAAATGACATTTTTCAGAATTAAGCACAAGGTTTTTATCAATGCAAGTTTTTAGGACTAATGACAAATGAATTAAGCAATTGTCAAAAGAGTTTCCATGAACAGCAAAGTCATCCATGAAAACCTCTACAAACTTCTCAAGATATTCTGAAAAAATGCTAACCATACACCTTTGGAATGTGGCCGGCGCATTGCAAAGGCCAAAAGGCATGCGTCGATATGCAAAAGTGCCAAAGGGACATGTGAAGGTGGTCTTTTCCTGATCCTCTGGTGCAATGGCAACTTGAAAGTACCCTGAATAGCCATCAAGAAAACAATAGAAAGAGTGGCCTGCAAGCCGGTTAAGCATTTGATCAATAAATGGCAAAGGGAAATGGTCTTTCCTTGTTATCGCATTTAACCTTCGGTAATCAATGCAAACACGCCATCCATTTTGGACACGAGTGGGAATCAATTCGCCATGGCTATTCTCCACTACGGTCACTCCGGTTTTCTTTGGCACCACTTGTGTTGGGCTTACCCATTTACTATCGGAGATTGGATAGATCATTCCCGCATCCAACAATTTAAGAACCTCGGCTTTTACTACCTCCATCATAGGAGGGTTCAACCGCCTTTGAGGTTGTCGGATGGGTTTAGCATCATCCTCCAATAGTATACGGTGCATGCAAGTACTTGGACTCATACCTTTGATGTCGGCAATAGTCCATCCAATGGCTTCCTTATGATCTTGAAGCACTTTCATCAACCTTTCCTCTTGTTCCTTGGTGAGTTTGTTGGAGATGATCACCGGAAATTTCTCACCATCACCAAGGAATGCATATTTTAGATTCTCGGGTAGTGGTTTCAACTCCACCACCGGAGGTTTATTGAAAGATGGTCGGTTGCCCGAGCCCTTCAATACCTCAAGGTCTAAAATTGGTGCATCAAGAGAAAGTTCCTCAAAGGTATCTAGCTCAAAAATGCTTTCCTTCAAGTTAGCACTCAAAGCATATGTATGAACATTACTTGTGTGTAAACTATTAGCTAAAGCATTTAACAAAGGATCATCAACATCATTTTCATAAACTTTTTGCACATAAGGCTCAATCACATCAATAGCATTGCAAGAAGTTTCCTCATCATCGTATTTCATTGTACCATAAATGTTGAACTCTATTTTATCCTCATCAAATTCCATGGTAAGCCTACCACTATGCACATCGATAATAGTTCTTGACGTTTTCAAAAAGGGACGCCCTAACAAGACAGGGGTAGCAAATTTATCATGTTCCATGTCAAGAACGTAAAAATCGGCCGGGAACACCAACTTGTCGACTTTCACCAAGACATCTTCAACAATACCTTTAGGGTATGCATTAGAGCGGTCGGCAAGTTGGATTACCACGCCGGTTTTATGCAAAGTGCCAAGATTCAACGATTCATACAAAGTATATGGAATGACATTTATGGACGCACCTAGATCTAGCATGGCTCTAGGAAAGTAAGTGTTCCCTAAGATGCAAGGAATGGTAAACATGCCCGGATCACCACATTTAGTAGGCATTTTATCTTGAAATAAAGCCGACACATGTTCATTGACTCTTTCATTTTTAACATGCTTAGACCTTTGTTGACGATGGTTTACACATAATTCCTTCAAGAACTTAGAATATCTAGGAACTTGATCAATAGCATCGAGCAAAGGGATATTTAACTCACACCTTCGAAGGACCTCGAAAGCTTCCTTGTCCATCTCCTTTTTCCGAGTATTCTTCAAAGCTTCGGGAAATGGTGCTTCCACATCAAAGGTAGTGTCCACCCTAGTTTTCTTGTGAAGAGGTGAGAATGGAGGTGACATTGGTTCAACATGAGAAGTTGTGTCTACATGTTCCTCATCAATAAGTTCTTTCTCCTTCTCAACCTCGGCATCACCTTTTTCTTTGGCTAGCCCCTCAAGAATTACTTCTTCGTCGGCCAAGGTCGCCTCAACCTCGTCATTGGCTAAACTCTTCTTCACAAGGCCTCTCTTGGGTGCCTTTTTCACAACCACTTCGGGTTCAAGAGCTTGTTTACCACTCCTCAAGGTCATGGCACTCGCATGAGGCCTTGGATTTAACTCCGTTTGCGCGGGTAGTTTCCCGGAGTTTTGTGCTTCCAACTTTCCCAAAACCGTGGCCATTTGACTCATTTGCACCTCAATGCTTTTGAGTCTAGCATCTTGTGGGAATTGGTCCGAGCTTTCACCTTGGTTATGAGATTTATCTTCCAACCTCGGGTGAGCATTTTGAGGGGCACGGTTATTGAAACGGCCTTGACCTTGATTTCTTGGGTATTGTTGTGGTTGAGGGTGATATTGAGGGTTTTGATGATCTTGGTACCCTTGATAGCCAAAATCTTGGTACCCTTGGTTTTGGTAACCTTGGTACCCTTGATTTTGGTGGCTTTGGTCTCCTTGGTAGCCTTGGTCATTTTGCCCCCTCGTCCTATCAAAGGATTGACCACTTTGACCTTGGTAACCCCCTTGGTAGCCACCTTGTTGGCCTTGTTTCCCCGTCGGTTCATCTCTCCACCGAAAGTTGGGGTGATCTCTAGTTCCGGGGTTATAATGTTGAGCAAACGGATCATACTTCCTTTGGTTACCCCTATCACCACCTTGGCCTTGTCCACCTTGAAAACCCCTACCACTTTGGTAGCTTCGTCCTCCTTGGTAGCCCCTAAAACCTTGGTTTCCTCCTTGATCGCCTCTAAAACCTTGGTTTCCTCCATAGACCCCCATGGCATTGACTTCTTCGTTATAATCCTCGTTTGCTTGAGGACAAGATTCGGTGAGATGGTTCGAAGCACAAATCCCACACGTCATCACTTGTTGCCTTGGTTGGTTCCCTCCGGAGCTATTTCCCATCATGAAACCTTTCATCAATGCCGTAAGCTCCTTGATATCTTGACGAGAGCTATCATTGTTCCCACCAGAGTTACCCACTCGTAGTCTCCGGTCTCTCTTTAGTTTGCACCCTTCGGCTAGTTGCTCAAATAGCATCATGGCATCGGAAGAGCCAAGGTTAGCAATGGAGCCATAGCAAGACCGATTTATCAACTCGGTTTCTCTATCATTCAAACCATTGTAATAGAAACACACTAATTGAGGTTCGGTGAAGCTATGGTACGGGCAACTTGAGAGGAGAGTTTGGAATCTTTCCCAATACTCATACAACGTCTCATCATCGTCTTGAGTGATGTTGCTAATGGCTTGTATCAAGACCGAGGACTTAGAGGGAGGAAAGTACATGTCAAGGAACTTTTTCTTCAATTGTGGCCATGTAGTGATTGATGATGAAGGTAAACGGCTTAACCATTTAGCGGCCTTGTCCTTCAAGGTGAAGGTGAAGGTTTTCAACTTGAACTCATCCACACTCATCTCGGAAGGTTTCAAACTACTACACACCCTATGAAAAGCCTCAAGGAAGTCATTCGGATCATCCACTTCTCTACCATGGAAAGTTGGAAGCAAATTTATCACTCCCGTCTTGATTTCGTATTGAGAGTTCGGGTAAACAATGCTCGATTGTTGTTGCTCATAGTTGGGGGACATGTACTCTCTCATAGAAATGTTGGTAGGAGAAGGGTTAGGGTTTTGGAAAGGGTTGTAGAATTGGTTTCGGGGAGGGTTTTGGCCGGTATCCTCTTCATCGTCCGCCATGTTGAAAGGTAGTGATTCACTTTCAAGGGAGAAAGGATTAGATGCTAGTGACTCTTGTACTTGCCTCCTAAGTTGGCGGAGACTTCTTACTAGCTCGGAATCGTATTGCAAAGGGTCTTGGTTCGAGGATCGTGTAAGAACCATGCACCAAGAGCTAGAGCAATAGGGTTCCAAACCAAAATAGAACCTAAAAATAAAGATAGATTATAAATAAAACTACAATATACACATAAAAATACGCCTATTCCCCGGCAGCGGCGCCAAAATTTGGGAGGTCGTCGCCGTACCTCTCAAATATACATTTTTAGATCACTTACTACCTTTACACACTATTAAGTGTACAATGGCAAGTAAGGTTCGTTCCACAGGGAAAAGGTTATTCTTATGTATATCTTGTAGGATATATATACATATACATATATATAAAAGCAATGTAAACAGGGGGGGGGTTTGAGTTGAGTTTTGTTTAAGACACTACTAAGTAAAACTACTAGAACTTTAGAATTACAACTAGTTTAGCATCTAAAGATTCAACTAAAGGATTAACAAATGAGAATAAGAGACTTGGGTACATGAGATTTGTATCTTCTTGTTATGGATTTTTCCTCAAACCTACTTATGATACTTTGAGAATGGTGATTGTTTTTAATGGGAAACCATCTCTATTCTAGTTGTGAATCATGAAAGCATTTTCACAACTCTTATTGGCAACTTATCTATATGATAGCAAATAGATAAATTGACCAATGCTAATTCAAATTAGATGTTTTCCCACCTTACCCATGCAATGTGATAACACAATTGACATAAATATAATGCTAATGAATGATCTCAAGAACAAATACAATTGATAACAACATATATTTGATTCCTAATTCACTACTTTTACATAGAAGAAATGATAGCATTTCAACCATGGAAAGACAATGTCTAACACATATCCAACACATATCTATGGTTAGGAAATCATTCCTAACCATTTCAACAATCAAATACACATATAATTTATGATCATTCAATGACAAATCAACCATTCCTAAACTTCATAAACCATGTTCTCAAACCATAACAAGAGGTTTAATCTCACATACCCAAGATGGGTTTTAGCCTACAACCATAACTAAATAATCATAACCATAATTCATACAATAATACATGGTGAATTCAAAGTGAAAATCCAAAGACAGAAATGAAGAAAAGAGCTTAAGGCTCTGTAAAATTCGATCCCCAAAAACAATGAGGATAAGTTTCTTTTATACTTCTCAAAATAACAAAAATAAAACAAAACAAAATGCCACTTGCAGGTCCTTCGCGGGTCGCGCGAAATCCTTCGCGGACCGCGAGCCTGGTTCTCGCGGCTCGCGGCCGAGGATTCGCGGACCGCGCGCTGTGGCCTCCGCGGTTCGCGACCGATGTTTCGCGCACCGCGCGTCTTCGGTTTCCGCGGTCCGCGACCGAGGTTTCGCGGACCGCGCGTCTGGTCCTGGCGCTGGTCCTCGTGCTGGTCCTCGCGGCTCGCGACCGGGGTTTTGAATGAAATAGATATTATTTTGAATGAAATTTTTAGTTTGATAACAAAATAGATATTATCTTTAAAATATAAGTTCTCAAAATTTCTATAATAATACTCCCTCCATCTCACTATGATTTACCTAATTGATTTTGACACATTTTTTAAGAAAGCTGATGTGGTGCTGATGTGAGTGGTAGGGTTGGTGAAGTAGTGAGAGAAGATTTATATTATAATTTTGTACCAAAATAGGAAATGGGTAAATCTCTTTGGGACGGACCAAAAGGGAAATTGGATAGATCTCTTCGGGACGGAGGGAGTATAAAAGATCTTAATAATGGTATCTTGTCTTCTATTATCATACATAAAATATTTTTTAACTTGGAAATTTGATATTTTAAATATGGAGAATATAGGTATTGTGAAAGTGATAAAACTTTGCATAACAAGAAAGTTCATAAACAATATCACAAAATATCATTAGAACATACTATTTTTTATTAGTATCATAGTATTAAAAATTTGTTTGCCCTTTTGATTCTAATAAACTAAAGAAGGGCAAGTAATTCTAGAGTAAACTTAAATCGGTTTTTCTAACGTATGCCCTTGGCATATGATAAATGTACATTTTGAATTATTCTTTTACCATTCCCGACTCGCACGATTCGATTAAAAACTTTATCCATTACAATTTCACAAACCAAACACCTCTTTGCCATTAATAGTAATTAAAATTAAAAAACCCAAAACTAAATCTACCTCGAATCCGATACGATCAATAGTATCGTCGGAAAATCGGACGTTACGTAGTTATCTGTTTGTCACCGTCTGATCAGTATGATTCACACCCTCTCTCAACTAATTTCGTATATTCGTTCGTTGTCGCCGTTTTACCAGGTATTTTTGCGTAATGTATTATGAGGTGGAGATGTTATTTATTCTGTGACCATGGTAGTAAAATTTAACTTAATATATAAGATAATATGCTTTTATAAAAATCACTATGATTTTTACCCAACACATATCTTATGATTTAATTTGAATTAAATATATACTAGCTGGCATGCGCGGTGTATTTGAACAAATCTGTGAAGGAAAAATTTACAATCAATTTTTAGTTCATTTGCTATCAAAATAATGTAACAACTCTTCGCCTTTTTAGTACATTGCTATACCATCTATGACTATACTCTTGAGGTTATCATTCCACAATTTTATTTTTATATTGCTGGCTTGGGGAAGCCAAATAAAATGCCCCGCCATCCATAAGATGGTTTAATCTAAAAAAAAAACAAAAGGAGCATCTTTATCAACCGTTGCATACAAACAAAAGGAAAATACAAATTGAGAAATTGGGAAAAAACCCTGATAAAAGCACTATAAGATCACTTCGTTAAGACCTGATATACTCTACAAACCACAAGGAAAACAACGTCGGTCAGAGAGAAGAAAAAAAAGCATTTAATATGAGTTTAAAAGCCTGAAAACCTGTACTGCTAGAATGTTTTTAAAATTCTCAATCAGAGTATCACTTGCTTTCTAAATCTGTTATTTCCTCTGAAAAAGTTATTCCAGCTGCATGTGTCGAATTCTGCTGTTTCAACAATCATAATTTTATGCTGTGACTTTTAAAGCATGGATCATCTCTCATTATGAGACAATTAACAATTAAAAGTCACATTGATCATAAAAGTCTTGTTAATAAAATTAACTTTTTATGAGACAATTATGCTCGGATAGCTACTTAATTGTTATTTCTTTCAAGCCACCAACCTCATTGGTGTATAACTGCTATTCTCCAAGCTCCACCAGCCCCTGGAACCCACGTCCTAACATCACAACATAAATAAAAATAGAAATCAAATCTCAATACTCCCAGAGGAAGAGTATGACTTATATGCAGAGAACTAATCGATTGCATGTGCTACCTTTCAAACAGGCTCCAAACCGATGCTCTCATTGTCTTTAGTTTCACTTTCGCAGTAGAAGGTAGAGCCTTTGCATGTTGATCTGAACTGAAAAGGACACTTAACGTAGCTGCTACATTAACTTTTTTCCAAATTTGTACCATTTCGGAGGATGGATATGAACAAGGGCATTGCTTGGCTATGCAATCCAATAAGAAGCTGGACTTCCATTCTTGATTTGCAAATGCCCAACAAATGAGCTGTAACAAGTTCCTTCTCATGTGGTGATGACTTGCTTCCATAGTTGCTCAATGAACTTAGCAACTCTGGACATTGTTCTTTCAGGATCATCCAATTCGGAGGCTCCAGCTCCATTTGATTCCCTGCTCACAAAAGGTAACAATGGAAAGACTCAATAATCCAGATACATGTAAGCTATCTTCACGGACTGTAATAAATTGAAAACCACAACTGTGATGGATACCTACCATATAGAACATGAAAAACCACCCAAACTTCATAGCACTGTCAGTCATGGTATTAAAAACATTTCATGTAAATCAAAGAATAAAATCACCTGAACTTCATAGAATTATCAGTCTGGCATGCAAGAGATTAAAACCATCTCAGAATCCATACCTTTGAGCACGACAGAGTGGCCTGTACCACAGCAAATAGCCTCCTGGTACCCCTGAAAAAATGCGAGCAGGAACTGACAGAGACGGTCACGAAAGACTTTCTTCTTTAAATATTTGAAATAAATAAAAAAAATTCGTAACAATGGACGGGAGCGGAGCAAATGATGGTCTGTTGGAAACAATCATATACAAAACTATGCTCTCAAAATTTTAATTTACAGTTTACTTAAACAATCAAACTCGGCAGAAAAGAACATAAAAGAATGTAATGTGCATAAAATACTCCATCAAACGAATAGTCCAAAAATTAGAGTTTCACCATCAAATGAACATGGGGTACAATAATAAAGATATTGGAATTAAATACTCAAGACCTTACAGACCCGCTGTGCATCACAACATAATTTAAGTTGTCATGCGAAAATAAATAAAACTTAAACATTTAGAAGAAATATCTTGAAAAAACCTTCCTGTCCACAAAACTATGATCAATGCCAACGATGTGAACCTTCACCAATGCCTACCCAGAACCCCTTCTGTCAATTGTTTTGATAAACATATACAAAATAAAAAATATAACATAAGAATATGAGAAGTATTGCATCATTGAAGTTAAAAAGAGCACTTAAAAATGATAACGTAAACTAAGTGATAGTTGCAGGTCAATCATTGAGACCAGATGTGATGAGGGAAAGGGCATGAGCATAGCTATTTGCTTTCAAGACCAGTTTACAGAACTTTTAATTTGGTGCATAAATACACACTCAAATGCAGAAAAATGACTGGAAAATGCAGAAAAATGAAGTAACATTCAGACTTCAAATCATATTAGCAGCAAGACATACCTTTCAAGGTTTAGGATTTATTATTACCAACATAGTAGCCTTCGCTTGTGTGGTAGGATTACTGCCGAGTCGATGCATTGCCAATCCAGAGAACCAGTCACAATTGCTGAAACATAAACAATATTTAAATGTGAGGAATAACTACTAAGCAAACTTAGAAACTATTAAGATCTTAAATTAGATGAAATTAAATACCACGGCCGTCGTTGATAAAATGAACAGCTCTACTGCCTCTACAAGATTCTGTGTGAGCATTAACCTTCAACAACTTATACAAACAAAACAATACTTGAGCACGAACTGATCAAAATTTAAAACTATAATGACCTAAAATTATGGTGAAATCAGCATCTAACATAAACTATAATGAAATCATCAAGTCATGCATAATCAGCATCCAACATAAACGATAATGAGATCATCAAATCATGCATCACCACAAATAAAGATACATGTTTCATTTAAATGTTCAAGTAAAACAGCCACTGCACTTATTTCACCTTTGATATGTGCACCCGAAGACTTCAGTGAATTACAGAACATTGCATAATCATCCTTAAGTTCACACTTGCCCATCGAGGACCTCTGGATATGCAAGTATGGGATGTCGATCTTGTTGCCCATGATGAGAAAGGGGACAGTTGCAAGTATCTAATTCTTTCTTTGATTCAGCAAAGCGCTCTTTGTCATAGGCATCCACCAAGTAGACAACTGGATCAACCTTAGCGTAGTAATCCTTCCAAACGCGGCGAGCAATCTGGAAGCCGCCTAAATCAAAAGCCTTGAACTTGATTTTCCCAATCTCTCATCCTTGAGCATGTTGAGAAGCGTGGTTTTGCCAGCGTTGTTGAGGCCGACGAACAAGATCTTGGCCTCCTTCTGCCATAGTCCAAGGTAAGCGTTGAATCCGTAGAACCAATCGAGCAGAAACATGCCGGAATCTGGTCTTCATTTTAGGAATCTGGCCGGTGGAGAGAAAACGCCGGAATAATTTCTACCACCGGGTTAATAAAATCCCATACATGTACGGTGCTTAAAATCCCATAAAGACGGTGAAAAAAAGCCGTGAGAGTTATTAAATAATGGAGAGCCCAGTACTCCGACAAGGAATCTGACGATGTTGATTATACCCAAGACTTCATCTACCGTCTCCTGACCCTGAAAAAGGTGGCCCGGAAAACCTCTCTAAAACCTCCCACAAAATCTTGATTCAATAACATGGTAAGCATGTAACGATGGTAGAATCCGATTAAACTACGGATTTGGGAAAAAGTAAGAAGAAGCCTAATGGAATTCTAGGATCTTCTGGATGTAGAGGGTAAAGTGGGGGTTAAAAACGGGAATACACAGAGAGGGGAGAAACCGAGAAACAACCCAATAACTATTACATATTACTCTAGGATAAACCACATTCATTTTTTTACTCGACATTATTTTTTGATCGGTTTTTCTAACGAGTGCCCTCGTTAACGTGAGTTAGATTCCATCGATAAGTGTAGTTTTACTCTGGTTAATTATGTTGATAATAATTACCTCATAAAAATGCTTCGTTGTCTGTATCTACTTTGGGTTACGTGTGGTAACCTTAATTACATCATTTAAGTATGTCGTTATCTGTGTTACTGGTGATAAAATTATATTTTCCTCTTTGGTCACGTGATTGATGATTATTTATTGAAAATAAAAATAGCTAATGTACCTAAATCAAAAACATGATTTAACCACCCAAAATTGGAATGTAATTTTTTTTATAATTGGTATAATATTCTAATTGTTATGAAGTCAATAATATTTTATAAATTTGAATATTATAAAATTCTAGAAATAATTTTTTACATGGATATACATTAAATAATAATATTAAATTTTATTAATTAGTGATGACAAAATAAATGTCATGTGGAATATTATTGAATCATTGATATATTACAATAGAAAAAAATAATATTTAATCAGAATATTTTATAGAAAATGTATTGTTTAATAAATACACTAAAAAGTTTAGTTATCCAAATTCGAGTATGTTTGGTCTTGAAGTTGAATAATAATATTTTTATAAGTAAATTTTAAAGAATAAAATAAGCCATATGAAATTGAGTAATTCTCCTATAAGGCAGCCTCACCCATGAGGCAAGGCCAAATAAGATAGTTTCAATGTTGTCACCTCATCCTACATCGGTACCAACTCATCAAATCTCAACGTCACCTCATCAAACATCGGTGTCAATTCATCAAACATAATCAACTCATCAAGTCTTGAGGTGCCAATTCATCAAATCTCATCAAAAAATGGATTAAATTGGTCTTGTCTCATGGGTGAGGCTGCCTCACCCAAGAATTGGTCTATGAAATAATCTACGTGGTTTAAATAAGCTAATAGAAAAATATACGCGCCGAATAATTATGATACGACATACTTTACCAAGTAAAATACATTTTATTGAAGTTGGCACGGACAACCAGCAATTGGGTGGTGTAATTACGATAACACAATTAACAAGAGTAAAATACACTTACCGATGGAATCTGACTCACGTTAACGAGTGCCCTAGGGCACTCGTTAGAAAAACCGTTTTTTGATTTATAATATTTTTACTCGTGAAATTATTCCTAAATTCTAATTATTTATAAAATTTATGATGAAAAAAAGATTGACCGAACTAATCACCCTAAATAGATATTGGACCAATTTTTGGTATCTCCCATCTAGATTATCCTTTTTTTAAAACCCTCAATTATAGAAAACGACGTCGTATTCATCGATGTTTCTGGCCTGAGTTCTTTCTTCTTCCGTTCCCAATTGGATTCTACTTCCTCCGAGTCCACACGTCATTGTCTGAAGCAGAAAGAGCGCGCAAGAAGGAAAAGCTAATTCCGGACTTCATTATGTAGAAGAACGGTGGTCAGTCCAGACGTCATCCATTACGCCATCTGTGATAATATTTCAAGTCCAGGTTGGTAATTTTCCCACGTCGATTCAAATTTAACAATTGTTTTAATTAACGAATTTTCTATCGAATTACAACATTCACACCATTATAATTCATAAGCATATTGTTTTCATGTTTTTGGTTTTACTGCACCTAATGAGATTTTCATTGAAGCACGTCTCATTATGTTATGTTTGTAATGACGAAAATTCATTGGTTTCAACGCACCTTATATGCTCATAATTTGGTTTTAAAACTGCAAACTCCATTAAATATCGTCTCCATTTCTTTGTTCTGTGTCTTTTTGGATGATCTTTGGATTTTTGGATGAGCCTGTTGCTGCTGTTATGGATCGCGAGGGGCGCTTGCATGTCCTTGGCACCGATCTTGACAATTGCGTCCTCTATTGTTCTTGTGCCTCCACAGAAGGTGCGTTTTCTTGATTCTTACTATTTCGGTTAATGTTATGTGATAAATAATGTTTTTGATTGTGTGTACTTGTAATTTGTAAAATGTTAAAGACATTAGTTGAAAGAAAATCATGAGTTTTAATTCTGGTTGGTGTGTCAAAATCACTTGGGTGGATGTCCTGATGTATATATCTTACGGAAATTGGGTGAATTGCATAATGTCCAAGTTAATATCTTCTTGAAATTGGGTGAATGGGCTAATGTTACTTGGTCAATATCAAATTGAAATTAGGTAAATCGCATAATCATATTGTTATCGATGTCCTTTTGTGTCTGGTTGAAATCAAAATCATATCTTGTAACTAATTTAACAAAATCAAAGTTACTGAATTTTGAGTTTTTGACAGTAGTTATGAGGGACTGTGCTGTACGTAATTAGGCATGTTCTTTAGTTTTTTTCTTCAGATGTATTAAATTACTCATAACTGTTTGTTGGAAGCCAAATCTACATCTCAATCAGTGAATTTTTTAGAGAAGTTCACTGTTCATCCACATTTGTTTTTAGTTAATTAGATTTTTTGAACTTTTTGATTGAAGTCATGAGTTAGCAGATTAATTAGGTGGTAACAATTGTATACTATTTTAATAATTAGAAACACTGTGTTTACAGTGTGATGAAAAGAGCTACATTTTTAAAAATAAAATTTATAAGAAAATAAGCAAGTCGGTGGAAGATGAAAATGTATAATAGTTACAGTAATTTTGTCTTATTTTAGAGTAAATTTAGCTTCATTTGAGAAGTAATTTTAGGATTTGGATTAGTTGGTGCTCAAGTATTGTTTTTTTGTTTTTTTGTATAGGTTGTTGAAGGTTAATGCTCACACAGAATCTTGTAGAGCTGTTCATTTTATCAACGATGGCCGCGGTATTTGAGTTCATCTAATCTAAGATCGTAATAGTGTTTAAATTTGCTTAGAAGCATGCTCACATTTCAATATTGTTTTTGTTTCAGCAATTGTGACTGGTTCTCCGGATCGGCAATGCATCGACTCGGCAGTAATCCTACCACACAGGTGAAGGCTACTACGTTGGTGATAATTAATCCTAAACCTTGAAAGGTATGTCTTGCTGCTATTATGATTTGAAGTCTGAATGTTACTTTATTTCTCAGCCATTTTTCTGTAAACTGGTCTTGATAGCAAATAGCTATGCTCATGCCTCAATGATTACATCTGGTCTCAATAATTGACCTGCAACTATCACTTAGTTTACGTCATCATTTTTAAGTGCTCTTTTTAACTCCAATGATGCTATACTTATCACATTCTTATGCTATCTTTTTTATATTGGATATGTTTATCAGCACAATTGATAGAAATGGTTCTGGATAGGCATTGGTGGAGGTTCACATCGTTGTCATTGATCATAGTTTTGTGGACAAGAAGGTTGTTTCAAGATATTTCTTCTAAATGTTTGAGTTTTATTTATTTTCGCACTGCAACTGAGGTCTTGAGTCTATAATTACAATATCTTTATTATGGTTCCCCGTGTTCATTTGATGGTGAAACTATAATTTTTGGACTATTCGTTTGCATCTGTTGTATTTTGAATGCACATTACATTATTATTTTATGTTCTTTTCTGCTGAGTTTGATTATTTAAGTAAACTGTAAATGAAAATTGTGATGATGAAACAAGTTGAATTTGAATGTTTGTTATTCTATTCACTCCTGGTACAAATTTGTTAGCTGAGTGTTTGGGCCTAGGTAAATATCTCAAAGTTATTATTTTTGCATAGGTTTCATAAGCTTCCAGTTTTGGTGATAATGATACTTATTTTTGTATTAAAAACCAGTTATACTAAATTGCTTGTTATGATAAACTTGTGTAGTTTCCGTTGTTTACTATTTTTATGCCAAAACTCAGGTGAAACTTTGGTTCATCTCAGAAAATTGATGCTCCAACTGTTCTCAACTTGGTCATGGTACCTCTCAAAGAACACATTGAATTCAAATTGCTTGATGAAAGTCTCAAGAATTTTGAGATGTGTTTCCACGGTTTCATTATCGCTGTGTTTGATGAAAGTCTCAAGAGAACTAAAGGCAGTTACGGCGATTTCCTCTGCTCAGTGTCAATTCTTACTCACTTTACATGATTTGCTTTATAAAAATTCCACATGTCTAAGTTGTTTTTCTTTCAAGCATTTTTTATGTGCCTTGGCAAGGCTCGCTTCTGTTGCAAAACATATTGAATTCAACAGCAGATGGATCCGGAGTCTCAATCTCCCATTGCTCCTTGATATTGTACGGCCAGCAGCAGCAATCGTCACCTCTGATCTGACATGAGCTACTGCTTACTTAGGCTGTGCCTTATAAAATGGAAATGTGTTGATTTAGATGCAAAAAATTAGCGTGTAATGGGCCTGGTTCAGTGGTAATCCACCCTCTATAACTGAGAGGTCCAAGGTTCAAAACACACCCCTGACAAAATTGCGAATATTTGAGCAATTATTGTCAGGGTCTACCCAGCGTAGAGGGGCCGATGGTGGTTTCCCAGGGGCCGTGTTGGTGGCCCCCGCTGTGGTCTCCCATGCTGCAGGTGGTGACTCATGATGGTGCGATCGGTGGTTCCGGCTTCGGTGGTTCGGTGGCTCGTTGGTGCAAGCAGCTGGGTCCTTCAGGAGGACGTCTCAGAGCTACGTGGATGGAGCGTGTATAGCTTCACTGTGCTTACATGGATCTAATGTGGTGTCTCCTAGTTAGTCCTAGATTAGGACGTGTATATGTAATAGGTAGGTTGTAATCTATCTTGAATTCAAAAAAAAAAGATGCAAAAAATTAGCTTGTCGAATATTTACTTTATACTTCAATGCACTGATGTATTAATGTTGGGAGATCCTTTATTCTTTTTACTCAAACTTTATTATAAGTGTGAAATATGTACTGTGCTGGTTATAAATATAATTTGAGGTACATGTTTTATATTCACGATGATAAATTTATTTTAATTGCCTTTTCGTTTTCATTATCAATTTTGGACAAGATTACGAAAGAAAACAAGTTATAAATTTATTTAGGTTAAATATAACATACTCCGTAAAAAAAAACATACATGAAAAAGAAAAGCAAAATAAAGCTTAATTTGAGTTCGCCAAATGCGAACTATGAACTCAATGTCATTAGCATTTCCAATGTGGCAGCTAATTAAGAAATTTGTTATAAAATTAATTTATTTTTAAAAATTCATAGTTCACATTTGCTAAATCTGAACCAGTAGAACTGGAAAAACCAAAATTTTCAACCCAATTTTTGAAACTCCGATTAGTTTGACCCTATTACGGAGAAACACTCCTATTTATTCTTTAAAAATCCAATATTTATGAATTCTATTTTTTACATTCTTTTCAACTATTACGGAAGATCAACATTAGAACTTTCAATATTTTGAAGATAATGATCAACTTCCTGAAAATTCCCAACCAAGGAAAGATGAAGAAGGTACAATCATATTTCTCTATTTACAAATACTATGTCATTCTAAAAATTATTAAAATACACCCATCGCCATGAAATGAGTGTAATAATTTGTTTTATTATATAATCATACATTAGGTAATGTATATGAAAATTATATAAATAAATACACGTTAAAATAAACCGCGCAACGCGCGGTGAGCTCTTGCTAGTGTTACTAGAAATAGGTTTGAAATCGATAGCTAGTTCCGAAAAGTATTTAAATTTTACGGGATTTTTGAACCCATGTATTGGATTCCCATTGTTCAATAGACATCCCTCATCTCCTAAATCTAACAACTTGCTCTGAACAACGGAAATTCCCATCATATCTGGGCATGCAACTTTCACATCACTTTGAGTACAAAATCATTGGTTGTGCAATTCCACCTCAAACTCATCCTCGCCGCCGAAACGTTTTCCATGCTGATGGATCTTTATAAATCGAGGGAACATTGTTGCATTGCGCCTATTTTAAAAAAAATGTGTTACAAGATTTCAATTCAAATCTTTACTGATTTCAAAATAGAAGAAACACGTATTTGACTCAGATCATCCTTCATAGGATGTACGCCAGTAACAAATTTTCCAATCAAAGTGAACTTTTTTTATTACATTCTGTGATTTATGACACGAAAGTATTCAATAATGATAAGTAGAGATTTATACCTTTAGTAACTAGAGTAGCAAACAACACAAAATAAATAATATTGACCGTGCTTGCCATTTTCTTCTTTTTAGATATGTTTTATGATACGAGTTTGGGTTATGAATTTTTATTTTTCGTATTTATAGATAAAAATTGGATGCAATCAATGTTATTTACACGTTACTTACCATCTTGTACTAAAATACCGACCAACCGACTTACCAACCATAGCATTACCAAACAATACCAATTAAATTGGTTACTAACATTGTTGGGATGCTATTGGTATTAAATTTAAAATATCACGGTAATTAAATTATTTAAATTATTTGTTTGCACTATAATTTTAGTTACTATTAATTTCTTTCCATTTTCAAGTTTACTATTCTTGTTCAAATTAAATTCTTTAAAAATGTTAACTAATTTTCTATTTTCAAGACTAATCCAATTATTCTTCTTCTTCAAACTACTAGTTATTCTCTAGAGATTCATCATTATTCTATGAGTTCAAACTACTTGACAAGCGATTTCCCCACGTCGTAAATGGGAATCCCACTCAATCAAAACACATTTATATTTCACATACGACTTCTAACTACTATAGAGTAGATAGTGGGAAGTAGGGATCGAACCACAAGGAGAAGGAGTTTTGTTTAGTGTTTTAGCGAAGATTATTAACACATACATATATATTATATAGAAAGCAAGGTAAACAAGGGGGGTTTTTGAGTAGGTTTTGTTACACTACGAAAGAAAGCAACTAAGATAAATTACACTACAATGCAAATACAAGGCCTTGGGAGGCAATTGACTTCAACTTCAACTATCGATTAATCATTGAGTGAACGCTACATATCTATGATTTATGATCATAAGTCGTGGATGAAAAACATCTTATTCTCTTGATAATAGCTAGTGAGCATGAACACATCACTCAAGAGCCCTCATTATCAATCCACCTAGATGATAGCATCTAGATACATCGACAATGGAATTAACAATGGAGAATCGACAAACTCACCCATACTCGACGTTAACGTGAGCGTTGGACAAGACATTTGAAAACTATAAAGAACTAAGATGATGATAACATACAAATCTTAATTCATATTTGCTACTTTATGATATTGGGGTAAATAATAGCATTTACCCACGAATCTAGCAATTCGATGCATATAATCACACATTGGAAATGAATATCTTAACTCTACAATTACATACAACGAAGGATCAATGATCACATTAGGTTCCTACGAAGACATGCAACAATATTCAAATTCATAAGCAATTCAATTCCCATGACTATACTTTACCATGTTTCATAACAACAATCACACAACCTCTCTAATTACCAATTACTCTACCAACTAGGCTAAATTACTCTACAACTAGCAAGCAAAAAGGGGTTGTCACCCCCCAATCACTTTTAATTAACCTAATCTCTAAATTAAACTAGAACTAGGGTTTAAACTACCCTTACCTAACCTATGAGGCATGCAATTGATTTAAAACACAAAGCCCATGGCAAATTTAGCAAGATTAACAACATTCATACACAATTCAACATCAAGAATTCAAATGATAATCTAATCCAAAATAGAAGCATAATGAAGTTAATGAAGATTTCAAGCAAAGAAGTCTACATCAATTGCTCCCAAGGAAGAAACTAAGCTAATACAATCATCATAATCAATACATGTTTGTTCATGAATTCAAAGGGAAGAACATGGAAGAAATGGTGAAAAACAAAGGGAAATTGGATTTGGATCATGACGGAGCTCGTTTTTCTCATAAGGGATAAGAGGGGTAATTATAGCCCTTCAAAATATGCTTTTTTGGCCTTCATTCAGCCAGAAATCCGCCCATTTTCGCGGCCTGCGAGGCCCATTTCGCGGCCCGCGAGATGCTTGTGCTGGTTGGCAGCAATCTTCTTTGCTTCGCCACGGATGAACCGTTGATCCGTTTTTGACGTTCTAGTAGTCCATTTTGTAGTACTCGAGAAGACGAAGCCAATGGTACCACTTATGCACTCCAATTCCTCTTGTAACATTTCCAAATTTCAGCTTCAAAACGTTAGTGCACAAGTCTTTCTTCAAAATGCAAGGTAAGAGAAATTTAGCCTTAATTCTTAACCCTTTGCACTAAATGCTACCCCAAATGAACTCTAAAATGTGCTAAAAGTAGAGTATATATTGGCTACATCAAATACCCCCACACTTAAACCTTTCTCGTCCTCGAGAAAGAACGATTAAAGTTTAAGATTATACTCAATTTTTTTTTTATGCACATTTGAACTCCTCCAAAACTATGACACTAAACAAGAACTTCCAACAAGTAAAAAGCACAATCACAATAAGTATCATATCAAATTTCTATGCTTCAATTTGATGACAAGTTCTACCCAAAAATCCCAACAAAATCAAAACATATACCACATGTAGAACACCCCCAAACTTAAACCTTTCTCGTTCTTGAGAAAGAACGATTCAAGGCCAAGATGACAATTTCACAACAATCAAACATATGGCATACTCAAACAAAACATTGCAAAGTAGAATATCCCAAAGTGTACTACTTTGCTCCCACTATATGAAACATCCTAACAAAGCCAAATGATGCAAAACTACCCTACTCTCCATTAATCACCGCATCCTTATGACTTCAACCATCGGAAAATGAGGATAAAATGAGATTTCTCTCCTTTTGCCTAGGTATTTATACCTAGCCACTCTTTTTTTTGTTTCTCTCACTCTCCTTTTGCCTAGGATGTACCTAGCCACTCTTTTTTTTTTTTTTTTTTTCACACAAAGCCTCTCAATTTTGCATAAGTCTTTATTTCTTTTGGACTTATCCGGGCTTCAGCCTCTCATTTTTGCCTAAGTCTCTATTTCTTTTGGACTTATCCGGGCTTTCATTTTTTTATTTTTTATTTTTTAAAACAAAATCTTCAAAGAAGTACATATTTACACCAAAAACAAAAATCTTAAACCTCTCCCCCACACTTAAACCAAACATTGTCCTCAATATTCAAGAACAACTATCAAAATTGTGAGGAAAGGGAAGAACTCACACACTAAATGTTGGCTAAAATTTTATTATTATTTTGTTTTTTTTTGGTTTTTTTTTTTCTTCGTGGGCCGCAAGGCCAGATTCGCGGCCCGCGAGGCCGATCTCGCGGACCGCGGGCTTAATTCGCGGGCCGCGAAAAACAGCCAATTTGTGGCAGCGGGCTGCCTCAAAATCCACTATTTTCGCGCGGCCCGCGAGCCCAATTTTTTTTTATTATTTTTTTTTAAATTCAAGTAAAATAACAAAAGAAAAAACAAGAATAAAAACGAAATAAAAAAAACAAGAATAAAAACGTAATCTACTAATTAAAACAATGAAAGACACAAAGAAACTCTTTTTTTTTTATATATAAACACAATAAAAGTTAAATAACAATAAAACGATCAAAATCGATTTATTTAACGTCGTCGACACGACCCAAATGTTATTCATAGAACAAAAGTCTGAAATCCTTCACCTTTGAGAGAAAAGTGAAGGGGGTTGAGAAATTATAGGTAGATGAGTGTAAGGTGAGGTTCTTAAAGGAGTATGGATGGTTGGAAGCATGAATGAGTAAGTTGGCTTCCTACTTGGCTCCTCTAAGATTTCCGAAATTGGTGATTTTGGTTGATTTTGGTTGAATAAGTGGAGGTAGGGGTGGCAATGGTGATGGTAAGTTCTCAAGTTCATTCACCTCCCTCTCTTCTTCTTTTTGTTCAACAACCAACTTCTCATCCCTTTCAAATTCTTCTTCGTGCAAAGCACTCGGAATAGGTTCTACTTGGAATGGTTCTCCTTCGGAATATTGAGCTTCTAATCTCCTCACCGCTTCCCACATTAAATTCAATTGCCTCTCAAGATTTTCTAAGCGTAAATTCTCTTCATAATTCATCGCATCTTGTTCTTGAGGCAATTCAAAAGGTGGGTGAGGTAGATTTTGTTGCTCATAGGGTTGGTTTTCCGGTGGGTATCCAAACCTCGAATTCGAATGACCACTCCATTGCGGCTCATAAGAATCGTTGTAAGGATCATAAACTTGTTGATATTGGAATCCAACTCCCTCCTCATTATAGCAATCATCATGGTACCCTTGGTATGAGGAACCAACGGGCATTTCATGTTGAAAGTGTGATGCTACCAGTTTCCGTCTACCAGTTTCCGTCCGTCTTCCTAAATTGGACGCTCCCCTAGTCCCCTCCTCGGCCGGCCCTCTTTAGTCCTGCAAAACAATCCCCGGGGGGTGTCCCGGGGAAGAAGCTCCGGCGTGATGATGAGATGGGGATAGTGAGGAAGGAGAGTGTACGGAAGGAATTCTCAATATAAGGTAGAGAGATATCAGTCACTTACCTTGTTCACTGTTTGAGACCACTATTTATAGTTGAGGTTGCCTCCTTTGGATAAGGTTCAGGACCACTTCTCCTTGTCGCTATCTGCCGTTCTTCTTGTCCGGACGTGCTCTTCCCCGGAAAGGCACTCCTTTCTTGATCCCGGGCCATGGGCCCCTTTCCTGGCCCAAAGCCCCGTTGGGCCGGTATTATCACTAGCCCCCCAGACCAGTTTCCCGGGTTTTCGTCCCGCGGGGAATTGGGCTTTCGCACTTCCCTTCTTTTACTACTAGTCCAGTAGGACCCATCCGTGTTGGAATAAATTTCTGACGCCGCCTCTCCCTATTCTGCATTTGATGCTGCCTCGTTCACCGTGTCATCATTGCTTTTCCTTCTTTTGAGGTGACGATTCCTATTCACTCGCCTATATAAGGGACCTAACCCCCATTCTCATAAGTTTACTTTCTTCAAACTCTCTCCAGACGCTCTGTTTTTCCTTAACAAGTAAGCTCTAATCCTCCTCCTCTGCTTCTTCCGCTCCTCTTTCATCATGAGTTCCCCGCACCTTGCCACTTCCTCCCTAGATACCGAGGGGGTTCAAAGCCAATTTGAAATTCAGTTTCGAGCCCCCCACCCTATTTCTTCTCCCGCCTCCTCCTCGAGTACCCCCTCTGGGACCTTCAGCACATCCCCGGAGCCAATCGGACCGAGTACGTCCGCCTTAGACAGGGCGGGTTCATCCCCCACACAGCGTTCCCATCTTCCCCGGGAGGATCCGGATGGGGAAGCCTTTGATGAGGAAGTTGGCAATGATGCTCCCCGGGGTCCTACCCACGGAGCGAAGCCTTCTGGCCATCGGTTTTTTAATCTCCCCGGGCCTCCCCCCTCCTTAGATAGGGACGTTCTAGATTTGGTTAGGCGTTGTTTTATCCCTTTTCCGTTGGATGCATCGCTATCAAAACTTCCCCCGGGGATGTCCGAGCGGGAAGTACCTTGCATCCCCCGGATTCACTTCCAGTACGGGCTCAGCCTTCCTTTCCCTCTTCTTTTTTCAGAAATTTTCAACTTTTATCGAATGGCCCCGGGCCAGCTACACCCCAACGGGATTGTACTGGTACTGGGCTTCTTACTTAATTGCGCTAGATGCAATGTTTCCCCCTCTCTCCTTCTCTTCCGGTCCTTCTATGCCCTCCGACGCGCTCACGCGTCCTTTCCGGGGGTATTTTCTTTCGTAATCCGTTCCGGGACGAAGGACTTTATGAGGGGTAAGCCCAGATCCGCCAAAGGGTACCTTGCGAAGGGTTTCTTCCGCTGCGATTCCCGGGTGTATCCAATGCCCCCCTGGAACGATTCCCTCGTTCCTGAAGACAAGAAACCCCTTTCCTCTCTTCCAACAGACCTCACCCATGATCATAACTTCCTCCGTCTATCTCCCCTAGACATGGACGCTTTCTTTAAGACTGGGAACGCGGGCTATTATTGGCCCCGCGGGATATACCCTGAGAAACTCTTTTCCCTTCCAACCGTCTCCGCTGTGTGGCCGGCTGGAGGTGCCTATTAAAGGCTTTATTCTTTATTTTCGTATTCATATATGTGTGCTTTATTCTGATCTCTTTATTTTTGTTCTTCCTGACTTCAGTTCAGCCTACTTTGCACGCGGACGCTACCCTATTCGAAGAGATGCCTTCCGGGGATAATAGTCAGCAGGGAAATCCTCACCGGGGGCTGGTCTCTCCAGCCGAGCAGCAAGCAGCATCCCCAGTCGGGGTGGGGGCTGCCGAGGATCCCGGGTTCATCCCCCAAGGGACCCGTCTGCAGCGCCCTTCTTCCCAACCGAAAGCCCCCGGGTCCTCTCCTACCCCCGGGAGGAAATCTTTCATCCAGCACCCGACATACAGCGGCGGGGCTGGTTCCAGGTTTAAGCGGCCTTTAGCCGATGACAAGGAAACTCCTCCATCTTCCCGTCAGAGGTTGGAAAGTGCGACCCCGCCGCCTCCTCCTCCTCCCCCTGCGAGTTCTCCTTCAAGGGATAACTCTCAAGCCATCCCCGAGCAGAGGGAAGAGGTGCGCTAACCATGTTGCTTATTACTACTTTTGTCCTCCATCCTTCCGGATAATCTTATCTTTGTTTGAATTTTGTAGACCACTACTTTCGCCGACTCTCTCCTGGCGGATTCACAGCTGACGGACGCGCTCAACCGGACATACTCGAAGTATAGCGCGGGTTTGTTTGCTAAGAAGGAGAGGGAACTCCTTGATGCCCGGGAGAAGTTGGCCGAGCGGGATGACCTGGCCGCCCGACTGGAGGCTTCTCAGAAAAAGCTAGCCGAGAGGGAGAAAAAGCACTCCGAGAAAGAAAAGAAGCAGGCGGAAGTAGAGAAGAAATATTCTTCTCTTAAGAAGGAGAAGAAGGAGGCCCAGCTCGAAGCCTTGGACGCTGTGGTTCGAAAAGTCCTCCACTCTGCCGATTTTGACAAGAGACTAGAGGGCATCGCCGCTGCTGCCAATGCTGATGCATGCCACGAGATGTATCGCAGTCTGCGGGGTTGGCTCCCGGGACCTGCTCGCCTTGAAGCACAAGCATCCTATTATCGTCCCAAGGCGAGCGATCAGCTCAACTATCGCTGGAGGTCTCTTCAGGAGGCCAACCTGGAGAATCTGGTACCCCAGTTGTGGGATTCCCTGAAGATGTGTTCCCGGGCCCCTTCAGCCTCGGACATTAAGAGGGTCAAGCTTCCGGGGGTCACCGAGGCTGCTATCCCTGAATCCCCTGGCCCGGAGTGCTTCAACGCCTACGGGGTGGTCCCGGAGACGCCTCACTGGTCCGAAAGTTACCATGAGTTCTGCGCTATACCTGACAACTTTGGATATCAGGCCGTTGAGGAGAGGACGGGTGAATATGTTGTGGGGCTTCCCAGGGGGCAGGACGACTTGCTCTATCAATCCCGGAAGTCTACCTGGAAAGTGGGATTTCCTGAGCGCCCGGAAGACGAGCCAAAGGTGGATGCCCCTGCCTACTGTGGTCCCAACTGGTCTGACGCGGACGTGGCTGAGCTGGAAAGGAGGTGGAAGGGCGCTCATACTACCCCGGGGGAAAGAGGCCCGACCGAGGATAATGTATTCCCCTAGACTCTAGTATATTTTTTTGTAGTTTTAAGTTTTTTGTAATCTTCCTCCCCGGGAGGCATATGTAGAACTTGGCCTTGGCGCCCATTTTGATTAATATAAGTTCTACCTTTTAATTTGATGAAGTTATTATTTTTTGTAGTCTGAGCACCACTTGGAAGGAGATCTCCCGCGGGGATCCGTACCTTTTGTTTTCCCTCACCCTAGTTGTTCTTCCGGGACCTACTTCTCTCTCCCCCGCGCTGGGTGCCTCCAATGTTCATTCCTTCAAAGAAAACTCGCTCATTGGAGGTTTGGAGGCGATCAAGCTATCCGGGCCATGTCTGAGGCTGGATTGTGTGCGTTTGTTCACGAGTTCGGGTCCATCCAGGCATTGGTTTCATTTCTTAAAGCCATCAAAAACAAATTTGGCTCGCTGAATCACTGCTTTGACCTGGCTTCTGATCATATGCGGGAGGCCTTAAATTCCCACCAGACCATCGCCGAGCTGCAGGCCCTTCAGGACGATTCTCGCCATCGTACTGCCAAGGAGTTAGGTATGGTGTGGGGCGAACTAGAGCGTGCGCAGGAAAAACTTAGGACCTTGGAGACCCGCTCCGCCCAGAACCGACTCCTCTGCGACTTTGAGAAGGAGAATCGGTCCCTTACTCATAGGAATAGGGTCCTTCAGGATGCTCTACTAGTTACCCGGCTATCCTATCACCTGTTGGGTCTCAAGAACGGCCTAGTTGGGGTGTCTCCTCTTACCGACATTCCCGCCGGGGTTCGTAGGACGATGGAACGCATGGAGGCTAACCCGCAGAAGTTTGGTGAGGGAGCTCCTAATCATAAGGCCTATCTGGATGTCGTTGAATGGCATAATAAGATTGCTGCGGGAGAAGCTGAGCCCTATCCCTCTAGCCTTCGCCGAGTCCCTGCCCGGGTGGAGGTGGATGTGGCGTACGAAAGGTACGAGGACATGACTGTATCCATTGACCCGGTCGAGGTGGCCCGTCGGATAAGACGCATCCGGGAGATTGCCGACTCTGGAGTCACCACAAAGGGTGCTAAAACCGCCGAGGGTACTCGTATTAGCCGGGAAGAAAAGGGTAAAAGTGCAGCGGTCATGTTTCCTAAGTACAGGTTCGTCACCTCTGCCGGGGTGAGAAGAATGCGCCTGGCGAAGCCGCTTCCCGAGGGATCTGTGGTTGTGCCTATCCCTGAACTGAACGAAGAGGACGCTGCGCAACTGGAAGAGGAGCTTGCGTGGAATCAAGCCCCGGATGCCCGTTTTGCCGAAGATCTCCTGTCCTCTCAATTCTTCGGAGGGGGTTTCCGCCCGGGTAACCCTGAGGGTGCTTCCGGGTCAGGTCCCAAGTGGGTCTAGTAGCAAATAGATAGGAATACTTGTACGTAAAATGCTTATGTAATTGTCCTACCATGACTATGACCACGTATTCATGCGATTTGTAATTTAAAGAGGATTGAATAAAAATTGTTTCTCTGAAAGACCCTTTTCATTAACTTTTTCCTGTAATCATTACATTCTTTGATCCCCGGGCTTCATCCAAGCTCCGGGTCCATTCTAGCGGGGCACCCAAATGGGAGCTACCCATGGGTCCCTTTTAAGCAAATATTCCTCTAAACCCGGAACGAGGCCAAGCGTCGGGTTCTCTCTCTCTCTCCGGGCATATTCATGCTTCCGGGAGGGGTATATCCATACCTGGCATATTCATGCCTAGCATATTCATGCTTAGCGTATTCACGCTTCCGGGAGGGGCATGCCTATGCCTAGCATATCCATGCCCGGCATATTCATGCTTTAGTAGCTGTGGTATGATGCGGGGTGCTCTACTTCCCGTAAAACCTTCTCAGGTTAGCTACGTTCCATCTCCTGGGGATCTCCTTTCCCTGCTTATCCTCCAGCACATAGCTCCCTCCCGGGTGTGCTTCCTTGATCTTGTATGGCCCTTCCCAGTTGGGTGCAAGTTTGCCCTCCGGGGCTTGGCGGCTCTTATCGTTCCTCCTCATTACCCAGTCTTCTGGGGTGAAGACTTCTTTCCGCACCCTTCTGTCATGGTACCTCTTTACTCTCTCTTTTACCTTGGCTTCCTGAAGTGCCGCATTCTCTCGCTTCTCTTCCAGGAGATCCAAGTCAAGGCGTCGTCCATCGTCTTCTTCTTCCAGGCGCTGATATTGAGTTCGAGGGCTTGGGATCCCAATCTCTGCGGGTATTACTGCCTCTGACCCGTACACCAAGCCATACGGAGATTCCCCAGTAGCTGAGCTTTCTGTAGTCCTATGGGCCCAAAGAACACTGGGTAGCTCCCAGATCCAATTTCCCCGCGCGCCTTCCAAGCGGGTTTTTAGTCCTTTGATTATGGTGCGGTTGGTGACCTCTACTTGCCCGTTCGCCTGGGGGTGGTACACCGACGTCAACTTCTGTTCTATACCATACTTGACACACCATGATTTGAAAGGATCGTTCTCGAACTGCGCCCCGTTATCCGTGACTATGACCTTCGGGATGCCGAATCGACAGATGATGTTCTTCCAGCAAAACTTGACACAAGTTAGTCCCCGTATGTTGGTGAGCGGCTCTGCCTCCACCCATTTGCTGAAGTAATCGATCGCTACGATCAGGTACTTGGCTCCTCCCGGGGCAGTCGGGAATGGTCCGACCAGGTCAATTCCCCATCTGCTGAACGGCCAAGCTCCTGTGACTCCGACTAACTCTTCCCGGGGAACATGGATTAGCGGGGCAAATGCCTGGCATTCCAGGCACTTCTGTACATGCTCTTCCGCATCTTTGAACAACGTTGGCCAATAATACCCCCGCCTTAAGATCCTTTTGGCCAAGGTGCGTGCTCCCTGGTGGCTCCCGTTAGATCCCTCGTGCATCTCCCGGATGAGGTATCGGCCTTCCAACCTCTCTACACACTTTAGCAGAGGCTGGAGGTACCCTCTTTTGTACAGCTCCCCTCCCTGGATCACATACCTATGCGCCTTAACTCTTAGCTTCCGGGCCTGGGCCCTATCCTCCGGGATGGTTCCTTCTTCTAGGTATGCCCACATGGGCCTGATCCAGGATTCTTCCTCGTTCACCAGCATTACTTGATTGCTCTCCTGGTAGCTCCTCCTCCCTAATACTTCCAAGTATAACTTTTGGTCGGGCTCAGGTTTCAACTCTGAGGAGGCCAATTTGCTCAAAACGTCTGCTTTGCTGTTCTTCTCCCGGGGAACTTGAACCAAGTCGAAGGTTTTAAACCCGGCTATCAAAGGTTTTACCACTTCCAGATATTTTTGCAGGCTCCTCTCCCGGGCTTCATACTCTCCCTTTACCTGTTGCACCACAATTTGGGAATCACTGTGTGCCGTGAGAGTTTTGATGTCCATCTCCTTTGCCAACCTTAACCCTGCGATCAAAGCTTCGTACTCGGCTTCATTGTTGGTTGTTCTGAAAGTGAATTGGACTGCATAAGGATACTCCTTCCCTTCCGGGCTGATTAACAATATTCCTGCTCCACTGCCCCCGGCGTGCGCCGATCCATCCACATATAGCTTCCAAGCCGGATCTGTCTCAGCCTTAGCCGTATCCTCCGGAGTGTTAGGCGTCTTCTGTTCCTCATTTATCCTTGCTTCTGATTCCAACAGGAAGTCCGCTAGGGCCTGGCCCTTGATAGCCCTCCTTGGCTCATACCGGATTTCATACTCTCCCAGCTCTATGGCCCATTTCATCATTCTCCCTGATACCTCCGGCTTGAACATGACTTGTCTTAGCGGGTAATTTGTAAGAACCACTATGGGATGGCCCTGGAAGTAGGGCTTAAGCCTCCTTGAAGCATGCACCAGCGCCAGAACCAACTGCTCCAACTCAGTATACCGGGTTTCTGCCCCCCGAAGTGCCCGGCTAACAAAATAGATTGGGTGCTGCTTTCCATCCTCTTCTTTGATTAGTACGGCACTTACCGCCTCCCGGGACGCCGCTATGTACAGAAAAAACTCCTCCCCCGGGAGGGGCTTCTTTAAAGTTGGCAACTGTTGGAGGTGCTCTTTCAGATTTTGGAATGCCTTCTCACATTCTCCAGACCACTCAAACGCCTTGGCCTTCCTAGGAATGTTGAAGAAAGGCAACTGCCTGTCTGCCCCCTTTGACAGGAACCGACTGAGGGCCGCGAGGGACCCTGTTAACCGCTGTACTTCTTTCACCGACCTAGGGGAGGTCATCTTAGCTAAGGCTTCCACCTTCTCCGGGTTGACGTCGATGCCCCGGCTTGACACCATAAAACCCAAGAATTTCCCCGCACCCACTCCAATGGTACTTTTGGAGGGGTTCAGCTTTAGATTGCTCCGTTCCAGCTTTTCGAACATCTCCTCCAGGTCATTCAAGAAAGCCCCGTAAGCCCTGCTTTTAACCACCATGTCGTCAACATACACCTCCATGTTTCTTCCCACTTGATCCTTGAAGAGTTTGTCCACCATTCTCTGGTACGTAGCCCCCGCGTTCTTTAGCCCGAAGGGCATCTTCTTGTAGCAAAAGGTTCCAAAATCGGTGATGAATGAGGTTTTCGCCTTGTCCGCCTCATCCATCTGCACCTGGTGATACCCTTTATGTGCGTCGAAGAAGGCCAGCACCGAATACCCCGCAATAGCCTCTGCCAGCCGGTCCAGATTTGGGAGAGGATAGCTGTCTTTGGGGCAGCACTTATTCAAATCCGTAAAGTCAATACACATGCGCCAGCTTCCATCGTGCTTCTTTACTAAGACCGGGTTAGCTATCCATTCCGGGTAGATGATTTCCTCGACCACCCCGGCTCTCTCCAGCTTCTTTACTTCATTCTTTATAAATTCTGCTCTTTCCGGTGCTACAGGCCTTTTCTTCTGCCTGATTGGTTTAGTTGCAGGGCTTATGTTCAACTTGTGTACCCCCAATTCTGGTAACACCCCCACCATGTCCTCCGGGCTCCACGAGAATACTCCCTGATACTTGGCCAAAAGTTCCTTCAGTGCGCCTTTTACTTCCTCCGGGAGGTCTTTTCCCACCGTGACCGTCCCTTTGTCCGCCACCTGCATCTCCTCCAACTCCTGGCAGGGAACTTCCCCGTGTACCACCCCTACTGCTTTCTTTGCGTCCAGCACCGCCGTCATCATGCAACTTCTTGCGACTGCTTGACTACCCCGCACGACCGCCACACCTTGCGCAGTGGGAAACTTCATCGTCAACAGATACGGACAACTCGCTGCCCGGGCTTTAGTTAGCCATGGCCTTCCTATGATCACGTTGTACGGCGAGGGTGCATCAATAACCGCAAAGTTGCACGTCACCGAGATCCTCTTGCTCCGGTCCTTCTCATCCACCATACACACTGCGAGGGGAATAACACCTAGTGGAACTTCGGGTTTGCCCGTGAACCCTGACAGGGGAGATAAGGGAGGTTTAAGGTTCTGTCTCCCAATTCCCAACTGATCGAAACAAGAAGCGAACATGATCTCCACGCTGCTCCCATCGTCCACCAACACCCTTTTGACCAAGAAGCCTTCAATCTCCGCCGTTACCACCATCGGGTCAGAATGGGGTATCTGCGGCGGGGCTGCATCCGCTTCAGAGAAAGTGAGAGCTTCATCGGGGCGAAACCTTTTCCCCTGAACCCCCCCCGGGGGAACATACCGGGTCCGGGCCCGGATAGCGGAGACTGACTGACATGCTTCTCCGACTTCTCCACTGATCACGTTGATCATCCTGTTGGGTATTGGGGCCGGCTCCACTGCTTGGACCGGCGCGGCGGCTATGGCGGGCCTCCCCGGGGCCCTGTTACCTTGGTTGCCTCGGAATCTTCCGTTTCCTCTCCCCGGGTTAGGTCTCCACCTCCTGCGGGGCTGCTCTTGAGGCTGGTCCCGGGGATTCTCCTTCTTTACCTCCGCTGCCACGCAATCTCTCAACTGTCCCCGTTCTATCAGTCTTTCTATCTCGTTCCTCAGCATCCTACACCCCTCTGTCGCATGCCCATAAGACTTGTGGTAGGCACACCATTTGTCCGCGTTTTCCCTAGACGGGGTCCCGTGGATGGGCAATGGATCCGGGAACAGGTCCTTGTGGATAGCATGAATCTCCGCTCGAGACTTGCTGAGCGGGGTGAAACTGTCCGCCCTGGCACGGTTTACCAGTGCGGGAGCGGGGTTCCTTCTACTTGGGTCTGCCATTCTCCTTCTTTCTATCTTATCCGGGAGGAATCCCCCAGATTCTTCCTTTCTCTTCCGTGTGGCATCATTAATCGCGCAGTATAGTTGTACCGCCATTTGCAAGTTGTGAAAGGTTTCCGGAATATTTTCCATCAACTTCTGGAACAGCACCATATCCCTCAAGCCATTTATAAATCCGCTAATCACTGCCTTCTCCTGCTGCTGACTGTCGACAACCTTCATGCTATCGTCCATGTACCTTCGATAGTATTCCATTGACCCTTCTGCAGCCTTCTGCCGGGTAGCCAAAAGCTCAGTCAACTGCTTTCCTTCCTTCTTTAATCCGGCGTATCTAAACAGCAGGGCCTTAGAGAAATCGTAATAGTCTCTGAGACTTTCTCGAGGCAACGAATCGAACCATGAGAGACAGTTTCCTCTCAGGTAACAGCCTACCAGCTTGCATCTTAATTCCTCCGGGAAGTCCCTTGACACCATTAGGTTCTGGTACGTCCTGACAAACTCCTCCGGGTCTGTCTCTCCATTATATGTTGGGATTCCCTCCGGGGTCCGTAGGCCCGGCGGCCATGGGTACGCGAGCACTCGAGGTACCCAAGGGGAGGTAGGTTTAGCCCCGTTTCTTCCCACCAGTTTGTCTAGCCGAGCCTCCAAGGAGTTGGGGTCCTGATAGCCCCGCATCCTATCGTCCTCCCGATAGTATCTCTCCGGGTAACCGAAGTTCATCCCCATTGATCCATACATGGGTCCGGAATACTGGATCGGGTTTCCCTGGGTTCCAGGGGCCTGATACCCAAACGGCTCTGTAGGCATGACTGGCAGGTCATACCCGATTTGTCCCGCCCCCCAACTGGAACGCGGGTAATAGGGTGGAGCATGTGGAACCAGATTCGATTGTTGTCCCGTAGCCGCTCCTCCTCCAACCCCGAAATTCTGAGGGAAAGAGGGTGGGATGGTGGAGGAATTTACACGCCCCTGTAGCTTTGGCGGCTGAACGGCTCCGTCCAAGTCAATAACCTCTCTTTGGTACCCCCCTAGAGGACCTGCCTGGTTCCTCCCGGGTTCCCTTCGCCTCAGGCTTTCCCGGGTGGAGAGTACCCACTGGCGGTACAACTCCTTGTTGGCTCTCATGAATTCCAAGGCCGCCACTTCCTCCGTACTAACTAAGGGCTGCTCTTCCTCCCGGGCTTCAGGTCCCTGGTCCCGGGTGGTGCCATCCCCGGCGAGCCCAAGCCCTTCCTGCTCATCCTGGTACTCTCCTTCCGAGTAGGCTTCGTCGGAGGCAGTTTCAACGTGGCCGTCTTGCGGTACCCCTAGCTCTCGCTGGTGTCTAGCCTCCTCCTGCAACTGCCTTAAGGTCACCTCGTCTCCTGGGGGTGGAAGAGAATCTCCCCCTGAAGGTGCCGCGTTCTTCTTAGGGCGCCCGCGCCCTCTCCTTGGCGACTTCATCCTGCGAAGGTGGAAATGTCCCACTGGGCGTGCCAATTGATGCTACCAGTTTCCGTCTCCCAGTTTCCGTCCGTCTTCCTAAATTGGACGCTCCCCTAGTCCCCTCCTCGGCCGGCCCTCTTTAGTCCTGCAAAACAATCCCCGGGGGGTGTCCCGGGGAAGAAGCTCCGGCGTGATGATGAGATGGGGATAGTGAGGAAGGAGAGTGTACGGAAGGAATTCTCAATATAAGGTATAGAGATATCAGTCACTTACCTTGTTCACTGTTTGAGACCACTATTTATAGTTGAGGTTGCCTCCTTTGGATAAGGTTCAGGACCACTTCTCCTTGTCGCTATCTGCCGTTCTTCTTGTCCGGACGTGCTCTTCCCCGGAAAGGCACTCCTTTCTTGATCCCGGGCCATGGGCCCCTTTCCTGGCCCAAAGCCCCGTTGGGCCGGTATTATCAAAGTGCTCATTTCTCAAATCAAAATTGCAAGACTCGGAAAAATTAGTAAAATTGTATGCATCACGCGAGTTTGCAAAATTATCATCATCCCTTGAATAGTTATAAGGGAGGTTATCCATATGTAAATTAAAATTAAAACTACAAACAAAGATATTGAAATTGTAGTGCAAGGGTTGTAGGGTAATACACACTACAAGGTGTCGTTTACTCCAAGAAACCAAGCAATACACACTTCAAAGAAAACAAAGTAAAGAAAGGATTGAAATTATAGTGCAAGGATTCTTAGGCAATACACACACTACAAGGTGTCGTTTACGCAAAAAACTCGAGCAATACACTTTCAAAGAAAAGAAAGAAAACAAAAGAGGTAAACAATAAAATCTAAGATAAAACACAAAACAAGAAATGCCTTCTCCCCGGCAGCGGCGCCATTTTTTGACAAGCGATTTCTCCACGTCGTAAATGGGAATCCCACTCAATCAAAACACATTTATATTTCACCTACGACTTCTAACTACTATAGAGTAGATAGTGGGAAGTAGGGATCGAACCACAAGGAGAAGGAGTTTTGTTTAGTGTTTTAGCGAAGATTATTAACACATACATATATATTATATAGAAAGCAAGGTAAACAAGGGGGGTTTTTGAGTAGGTTTTGTTACACTACGAAAGAAAGCAACTAAGATAAATTACACTACAATGCAAATACAAGGCCTTGGGAGGCAATTGACTTCAACTTCAACTATCGATTAATCATTGAGTGAACGCTTCATATCTATGATTTATGATCATAAGTCGTGGATGAAAAACATCTTATTCTCTTGATAATAGCTAGTGAGCATGAACACATCACTCAAGAGCCCTCATTATCAATCCACCTAGATGATAGCATCTAGATACATCGACAATGGAATTAACAATGGAGAATCGACAAACTCACCCATACTCGACGTTAACGTGAGCGTTGGACAAGACATTTGAAAACTATAAAGAACTAAGATGATGATAACATACAAATCTTAATTCATATTTGCTACTTTATGATATTGGGGTAAATAATAGCATTTACCCACGAATCTAGCAATTAGATGCATATAATCACACATTGGAAATGAATATCTTAACTCTACAATTACATACAACGAAGGATCAATGATCACATTAGGTTCCTACGAAGACATGCAACAATATTCAAATTCATAAGCAATTCAATTCCCATGACTATACTTTACCATGTTTCATAACAACAATCACACAACCTCTCTAATTACCAATTACTCTACCAACTAGGCTAAATTACTCTACAACTAGCAAGCAAAAAGGGGTTGTCACCCCCCAATCACTTTTAATTAACCTAATCTCTAAATTAAACTAGAACTAGGGTTTAAACTACCCTTACCTAACCTATGAGGCATGCAATTGATTTAAAACACAAAGCCCATGGCAAATTTAGCAAGATTAACAACATTCATACACAATTCAACATCAAGAATTCAAATGATAATCTAATCCAAAATAGAAGCATAATGAAGTTAATGAAGATTTCAAGCAAAGAAGTCTACATCAATTGCTCCCAAGGAAGAAACTAAGCTAATACAATCATCATAATCAATACATGTTTGTTCATGAATTCAAAGGGAAGAACATGGAAGAAATGGTGAAAAACAAAGGGAAATTGGATTTGGATCATGACGGAGCTCGTTTTTCTCATAAGGGATAAGAGGGGTAATTATAGCCCTTCAAAATATGCTTTTTTGGCCTTCATTCAGCCAGAAATCCGCCCATTTTCGCGGCCCGCGAGGCCCATTTCGCGGCCCGCGAGATGCTTGTGCTGGTTGGCAGCAATCTTCTTTGCTTCGCCACGGATGAACCGTTGATCCGTTTTTGACGTTCTAGTAGTCCATTTTGTAGTACTCGAGAAGACGAAGCCAATGGTACCACTTATGCATTCCAATTCCTCTTGTAACATTTCCAAATTTCAGCTTCAAAACGTTAGTGCACAAGTCTTTCTTCAAAATGCAAGGTAAGAGAAATTTAGCCTTAATTCTTAACCCTTTGCACTAAATGCTAACCCAAATGAACTCTAAAATGTGCTAAAAGTAGAGTATATATTGGCTACATCACTACTAATTCTAAAAGGTGTAAATGAACTCAGTTGTCAGTGATCAACTAGGTCAACGCTCGAGTTCGAACTCGGGTTGACCAAACTCGAGCTTGAAATCGTACTCGCTCGTATATATAATGAGTTGAGCACAATCACATATTTACCTATTCGATTGACTCGACGTGTTTATCTAGAAAATGAGTATAACATTTATAATTAATTATTATTGTAGATTTTACATAAATAAGGAAAAAATTAGAATAAAAAATAAAATGAGAAGATATATGGTACATGAAATAGTTGTTCTTTGTTTTTGTTTGAATTCTTGAAATTTGGTTATTATTGATTAGAACATTGCATAAATAGGAGATAAATTAGACAAGTTAGCTTGGACTTAAACATATTGGGTTTAATGAGTTGAGTTGAATCGAGTTCGAACATGGCTTTTATTGGATTGACGAGTCGAACTCGAGTACTTAAAAAACAAACGAGCCGAGTTCGATTTCATCTTTTTATGTTCGATAGAGCTCGAACTCGTAAATTCTTTACAAGTTTTAACTTGAGCACACCCTTGATCGAACTCGAATCGACTCATTTACACCTCTACCCGGGCTCATGTGCTTTGGCCTAGAATAACTCTATCTCGAACTCGACAACTCGCAGGGATCGAGTATCTCGAACACCAGGTATCATCAGTATCATCTGTAAAACTTAAATGTCTGATTCTTTTTTAAGATTGTGGCACCATAAAATAGTTAATTCTTGATTGCAAAAACAAACAAAAAAATCAATGTTCTTTAAAAATAATTCAATAAGATATTAAAAAGTAAATCCATAATCTCCATATTTGTTGATGGAGATATGATAAAAATAGATATTATTTTGAATGAAATTTTTATTTTGATGACAAAATAGATATTATCTTTAAAATAAAATTTCTCAAAATTTCTATAATAATACTCCCTCCATCTCACTATGATTTACCTAATTGATTTTGACACGTTTTTTAAGAAAGCTGATGTGGCGCTGATGTGAGTGGTAGGGTTGGTGAAGTAGTGAGAGAAGATTTATATTATAATTTTGTACCAAAATAGGAAATGGGTAAATCGCTTTGGGACGGACCAAAAGGCAAATTGGATATATCTCTTCGGGACGGAGGGAGTATAAAAGATCTTAATAATAGTATCTTGTCTTCTATTATCATACATAAAATATTTTTTAACTTGGAAATTTAATATTTTAAATATGGAGAATATAGGTATTGTGAAAGTGATAAAACTTTGCATGACAAGAAGCTCATAAACAATATCACAAAATAGCATTAGAACATACTATTTTTTATTAGTATCATAGTATTAAAAATTTGTTTGCCCTTTTGATTCTAATAAACTAAAGAAGGGCAGGTAATATTACTAGAAATAGGTTTGAAATCGCTAGCTAGTTCCAAAAAGTATTTAAATTTTACGGGATCTTTGAACCCATGCATGTATTGGATCCCATTGTTCAATAGACATCCTCATCTCCTAAATCTAACAACTTGCTCTGATCAACGGAAATTCCAATCATATCTGGGCATGCAACTTTCACATCACTTTGAGTAAAAAATATTGGTTGAGCACTTCCACCTCAAAGACGTCCTCACCGCTGAAAGGTTTTCCATGTTGATAGATCTTTATACTATCGAGGGAATATTGTTGCATTGCGCCTATTTTAAAAAAATGTGTTACAAGATTTCAATTTAAATCTTTACTGATTTCAATATAGAAGAAACACATATTTGACTCGGATCGTCCTTCATAGGATGTACGCCAGTAACAAATTTTCCAATCAAACTGAACTTTTTTTTATTACATTCTGTGAAAGTCATAGACACGAAAGTGTTCAATAATGATAAGTAGAAATTTATACCTTTAGTAACTAGAGTAGCAAACAACACAAAAGAAATAATATTGACCGTGCTTGCCATTTTCTTCTTTTTAGATATGTTTTATGATACGAATTTGGGTTATGAATTTTTGTTTTTCGTATTTATAGATAAAAATTGGATGCTTGTATGGAAATTACAATCAATGTTATTTACACGTTACTTACCATCTTGTACTAAAATACCGACCAACCGACTTACCAACCGTAGCATTACCAAACAATACCAATTAAATTGGTTACTAACATTGTTGGGATGCTATTGTTATTAAATTTTAAATATCACGGTAATTAAATTATTTAAATTATTTGTTTACACTATAATTTAATTACTATTAATTTCTTTCCATTTTCAAATTTACTAGTATTCTTGTTCAAATGAAATTCTTTAAAAATGTTAAATAAGTTTCTATTTTCAAGACTAATTCCATTATTCTTCTTCTTCAACTACTAGTTATTCTCTAGAGATTCATCATTATTCTATGAGTTCAAACTACTAATTCTAAAAGGTCATGTAAATGAACTCAGTTGTTTGTGATCAACTCGGTCAACGCTTGAGTTCGAACTCGGTTGACCAAACTCGAGCTTGAAATCGTACTCGCTCGTATATATAATGAGTTGAGTACAAGCACATATTTACCCGTTCGATAGACTCTATGAGTTTATCAAGAAAATGAGTATAACATTTATAATTAATTATTATTATGGATTTTACATAAATAAGGAAAAAATTAGAGTAAAAAATTAAATGAGAAGATATATGGTACATGAAATAACTGTTCTTTGTATTTGTTTGAATTCTTGAAATTTGGTTATTATTGATTAGAATATTGCATAAATAGGAGATAAATTAGACAAGTTAGCTTGGACATAAACTTATTGGGTTTAATGAGTTGAGTTGAATCGAGTTCGAACATGGTTTTTACTGGATTGACGAGTCGAACTCGAGTACTTAAAAAACAAACGAGCCGAGTTCGATTTCATCTTTTTATGTTCGATAGAGCTCGAACTCGTAAATTCTTTACGAGTTCAAACTTGAGCACACCCTTGATCGAACTTGAGTCGACTCATTTACACCTCTACCCGGGCTCATGTGCTTTGGCCTAGAATGACTCTATCTCGAACTCGCAGGGATCGAGTATCTCGAACACCAGGTATCATCAGTATCATCTGTAAAACTTAAATGTCTGATTTTTTTTTAAGATTGTGGCACCATAAAATAGTTAATTCTTGATTGCAAAAACAAACAAAAAATTTAATGTTCTTTAAAAATAATTCAATAAGATATTATAAAGTAAATCCATAATCTCCATATTTGTTGATAGAGATACGATAAAAATAGATATTATTGATGCGGGGATGATCCGCACTAGTAAAAGGTGCCTCAGACACTGGAGAGATATCCGAGTGCTAATAGGTGAAGATCGATGAATTGCATGTTGATGTTGGCTGCTATCCCGATTCTTACAATGCTGGGAAGACGTTTAGCCAAATCTTGTTCTTCCGAGGCCTGCAAAACAGAACCCCCCGGCGCTACCGCGGGGATGGTAGCTCTGGTGTAATGATTAGATTTCGTGCCTTGGAATATAAAAACTCTGTATTCAAGAATTAGAGAACTTACTTGAAATGGGTGATGATGGCCTCTATTTATAGGCGTCCTGGAATGCCTTCCTCCTCCCCCTTTTCCTTAATGACTCATCATTTATTTTCCTCCTCCCCAGGTATGTCTCACGTGAGACTGTACCTCTCATATCTTTCTTAGGATCTTCTCACGTTCCCGTGTAATTTCCTGGTAGTTTCCTTACGCAGCTGAGTCACAACCTTTCCTAATTGGGGTGACGCATTATGTATCATCACAAGCCCCCCAAGTCGAGTGTTCACTCGGGAACGGAACGCTTGACTTGTCTCCGTCCGACTTTTTCTCCCTTTATCCGAGCTTCTTCGGAGGATCTTTGTGGTTCTTGTCGCTTCATTATCTCAGGGCGACATCTTTTAATAGGTGGGCCCCGACTGGCGCGCTTTTCGCCTGACGGTTGCACAGTGTCCCATGTTTCCCCTTCTTTTGTGTGACTTAATCATTGTGTCTTCTACCTAGGTACGGCTTGTCCTTGCCCCTTTATCTTCCACCACCCTGTTCCTTCTAGTGGTACTCTAAATTCCTTTCCCCTCTTTTATTCATTCCACTCGTATGGCTGATTACCTTTCCTGTAATTCGTCTTCTTTCCTGACGGTTCTTGTCCTCTTGCCTTGAATCGTTCCCGCTTAGCTTTATCTGCTCCTGATAAATCTCCTGATAGCCCTACCGTTTCATCTTCTTGTAACGATACGACTCGTCTCAAGATCGTCCCTTTCGGTGAAGGTCCCATCTCTCGTCGCCTTGATTCTCATAATGGTGCTGGGGATCCTCCTTACAAATCCTCGCGTATCCGACCGCTAAGGATCGTTTCTAATGTCCATGGACCTCCTACTGACCCAACATTGGATTGGATTCGTGCCGAGAATATTCAAGCCGTCTTCACTGCCCTTTGGCGAAGAATGCTCACCTTATTCCCGTTGGTTTAGACGGGTATCAATCTAATGGGCCATGCGTCCCCAAACGTCTATTTCAATTTGGTCTAAGCCTGTCTTTCCCTCCTTTGTATTCCGACCTCCTTCATCACTACGGAATCTCTCCTGCTCAAGTTAATCTCAATGGATTTGCGATCATCATGGAATTCCTAGTCAATTGTCAATGGAACATAAAGAGCTATATCATCAGTGGATGATACAACATCGGAGAGAGCAAGAAGGAGGACCTGCCCCACCTGTGAGACCAACCATTGATTTAGAAGTTTTAGACGGGCTAAGGGAGCCCGAGAGAAGGGTACAGGTCAGTTCCAGCACGGTACCTCCAAAGGTTCCACCTCTAAGGGCCGGTGTGAACGTGGGAAGTCTACAGCCAAACCATGTGCATGGAAGTACAAGACAGGGAGGTTGGGCATGTCCCCCGGGGTCGGCGTTGCCGGCTGTATCATTCGCAACACCAATTTTTTTGTCACTACTCCGATGAGGTTACCCAACGAGCAGCTACCTGTAGGGTATTATGATATGGGAATCTCCGAGGGATATCGGACAATGGGAGTGCAGGGTCAAAGCTATCCTACGACCTCGGCTGGAACAGGAGTACATTATGGAGGATACCAAGGAGGGTATCAAGGGAAAGCCTACTAGGACAGGTTTTACAGAGGTGGGGACGAGTATCATTCGGATCCGAACTCTTTAGAAGCACGCTTGACAAGCGTTTTCCCCACGTCGAATCACACTCAATCAAAACACATTTATATTCACCTACAACTTCTAACTACTATAGAGTAGATAGTGGGAAGTAGGGATCGAACCACAAGGAAAAGGAGTTTGTTTAGTATTTTAGCGAAGATTATAAACACTTACATATATATTATATAGAAAGCAAGGTAAACAAAGGGGGGTTTTGATTTTGGTTTATTACACTACGAAAGAAAGCAACTAAGATAAACTACACTACAATGAAAATATTACAAATACAAGGCCTTGGGAGGCAATTGACTTCAACTTCAACTATCGATTAATCATTGAGTGAACGCTTCATATCTAGGGTTTATGATCATAAGTCGTGGATGAAAAACATCCTATTCTCTCGATAATAGCTAGTGAGCATGAACGCGTCACTCAAGAGCCCTCATTATCAATTTACCTAGATAATAACATCTAGATACATCGATAATGGAATAAAAAATGGAGAATCGACAAACTCACCCATACTCATCGATAACGTGAGCGTTGGATAAGACATTTGAAAACTATAAAGAACTAAGATGATGATAACATACAAATCTCAATTCATATTTGCTACTTTATGATATTGGGGTAAATGCTAGCATCTACCCACGAATCTAGCAATTCGATGCATATAATCACACATTGGAAATGAATATCTCAACTCTACAATTACATATAACGAAGGATCAATGATCACATTAGATTCCTACGAAGACATGCAACAATTCAAATTCATAAGAAATTCAATTCCAATGACTATACTTTACCATGTTTCATAACAACAATCACACAACCTCTCTAATTACCAATTACTCTACCAACTAGGCTAAACTACTCTACGACTAACAAGCAAATGGATTGTCACCATCCAATCACTTCTAATTAACCTTAATCTCTAAATTAAACTAGAATTAGGGTTTAAACTACCATTACCTATGAGGCATGCAATTGATTCAAAACACAAAGCCCGTGGCAAATTTAGCAAGATTAACAACATTCATATGCAATTCAAGACAAGATCTTCAAATGATAATCAACCCATAAATAGAAGCATATGAAAGTTCATGAAAATTTCAAGAATAGAAGTTTAATCAGTTGCTCCCAAGGAAGATTAAGTTAATACAATCATCCTAATACATCAATACATAAACATCAATTCTAGAAGAAGAAATGGAAGAAAAGATGAAGAACAAAGGGAAAATGGGTTTTGGATGTTGGGGAGCCCGTCCAAAATGGAGGGGATAGGGGGGGTATTTATAGCCTCAATATTGAGCTCAAGGAGGCAAGTGGGCCGAAGCTTTAGCGACACTTTCTTTGGTCGTTGTTCTTCTCAGCGACACTTCTTCTTCAGTGACACTTCTTCTGGGCACATAGTGACGCTTCTGGGCAGCAGAGGCACTTTCTTCATCTATAGTGACACTTCCTTCAAGCTCTAGCGATACTTTTCTGGGCAGCTTCTACCACCTTTAGTAAAGTGGCCTTCTCGCCACTTCTATGACCAATTCTTCAAGTTCCGAGCATCAAATCATCAACTCTATAGCATAGTCATTAGAAGGTCTTCAAGAATTCACATCAACAAGCTCCAAAACATGTACATTATCATAGAATCTTGCAATTACAAATCTAATGTACAATGAGCTATTTAATACCAAAAGTTGCTCAAAAGCAAGTCGTAAAATGTGCTAAAACTAGGGTATAAATAGGGTTCATCAACGCTTGGACAAGCTGATTGGAAGGTATGGGGCGAGGCCTGCCTCTCCGTGGATTCCGGAAATTTTGGCTGAACCATGGCCTCAGAGGTTAAGGCCGCCAGAAGGGATTCCCACATATAATAGAGAAACAGATCCTGAGGAGTTTGTGGGAACTTATCAAAACCTGATGATTTCTAGCACTACAGGAGACTGGTACTTTTGCGTCATTTATATGTGTCACTTAGGGATGATTAAGTGCCGTAAATGGTTATTTGCGACATAGTATGTGTCACCAAATATTGTGTCGCAAAAGGTGATGTAGCAAATTTAGCGACACAAGAGGTCGATTGTGACGTAAATTTAATGACACAATTTGCATCATTATTTTATCTGTCGTGAATATATGTGACACATCATGGGACTTTTATGTTTTGTGACGCGGATGAATCGTGACACATTATACGGCATGTCAATTAGTGACGCGTGCTATTTTGCAACACAATATGCATCAATATATTATGTGTCGTAAAAGGCAGTGTAGCAAAATTAGCGACATAAAAAGTCAATTGTGTCGTAAAAGTAATGACACAATATGCATCATTATTTTACCTGTCGTGAATATTTGCGATACATCCTACAACTTTTTAGTTTTCTGACGCATATTTATCGCGACACATTATGTGTCAGTTAATGTTAGTGACACATGTTGTTTGCGACACATTATGCATCATTTATACTTAGCGGCGCATGAAAATTTGCTACACATTGTGCAACATTCATCTTAAGTGATGCATGGATTTTTGCGACACGTTAAACACCATTTGTCAAAAATGAGGTTTGTTTTAATGGCAACACAATATGCAACATTATTTTAATTGTCAATTCATAATTGCGACAGTACATACAACGCACTATAAAAGGAAATGCCGAATACTATAAATTAAATGATTAATTGTTTATTTAATAGATAAACTAATATTATTAAAATATTAATAATAAAATATCAAACTATTCAAATATACGATTCTATAGTATTGCTAGCACAGGTACCCCAGGCATTGATTCCCATAGCGCCGACCGGGGGGGATTAAGGAGTGATCGACCAAATCTACATAAAAATATTGTTCTTGGCTTGACTTCTCCTTTCTGCAAATTTCCATTGTCTCTAATTAATCCTTTCGGCAAAACTCCAGGCTTGTGTCCCACCATTGCTTCTAAAAATTAGAGTATGTTCCCTGCTCCAAATGCTGAAATCATGTTATACCTGGTTTGCTATCCATTATGCCATGATGCCATAATAACCAATTTGCGGTCCATTATGCCACTGATTTTTCTGAGTCAATTATCATAGAATCTGACTGTTTTAATACAATTTCCTTCATTCTCAACCCAGTTCATTGGAAACTGTTCCACTTAGCTGATTCATTACATCATCTTATGTCTCCATTTTCACTGATACATGTTCATAGACAAGGAAATATGCTTGCTGATGCTATTGCCAAATTATGTTTGGAATGCAAATGTGATGTCTCTTTTAGCTTTAGGTCTCTTTTTGGTAGGATTCAAGGTTTGATTAGATTGGACCAAATGGGAACATGTGCCTTGAGAATTTCAAGTATGGATGCTACTTAATGAATGTTATTTCTGTTTCAGGTACATAATGGATCATCACCTCCATTCCAATCATCTGAACACTTGCTTACCTGGATTTCAATCTGCAAATATGATCATGCAGTTTCTTTTTGTGGATCACTCCCATGAAACTGGGGCCTGATTTTTGCCTGACCATCTGGAGGATAAGGAGCTTTCCTTTAAACCTCTATCAATGGAATTGATTCTAATAGGCTAATTATTTTTTGATGTAAACAGTTTATCACCTCTATCTAGATCTCTTGACTAAGTTGAGTCTCGTTTCGACGATTCTCTAATCAATTCGGAGGTTATTAGATTTTTTGTTGATAGTAGATTATGATATTAGCCTATTTTTCATTCTTTTGGAAGCAAATATATTGCTTCATGAGCTTTTAGCTCTCATCTTGTATCATTACTGAAATTGGTCTCGGCCATTTATTCTGTATTTGTCCTTTTAATAGGCTTGGGGAGCCTAATATAATCCTCCCTTCCATTAGGATGGTTTTACCTAAAAAACAAAAACAACGCAAATTTGTGTACCTTACATTTATGAATAAAAGGGGGTTGCTCCATGCAGGTCCATTTTTCTCTTGCAGGTCCGTATTTTTACCATAATACCCCTAATATTGTTAAGGCAAAAAATGAGCTTGAAATCATAGGGTTCCATCAGGAGGCATTATGGTAAACATACGGACCTGCAAGAGAAAAATGGACCTGCATGGAGAAATTGCTTTTATGAATAGTGTATGTATATAAATTATTAGTTTTAAGGAATTCGATTAATTAAGTAAAGGAAATATGTGAAGAATAAGGATATAAAAGATATTTCTTTGATTAACCTTTTTACAAACGCTGCTCTTTCTAGCGTTTCAGAATTTAGAGGTTTCACCAAAGAATCTAATTAAAAAACTCTTCTCACCAAACACTAGAAAGAGCTGATTGACCAGTCAACTATCAATATTTAACCAGTCACCAAACGGGGCCTTAGTTAACATGTTTAAAGAATTTAATTTGAGCAAGAATACTAGTAAACTTGAAAATGGAAAGAGGTTAATAGTAATTAAAATTATAATGCAATTAAATAATTTAAATACCGTGATATTTAAAATTTAATACCAATAGCATCCCAACAATGTCGGTAACCAATTTGATTGGTATTGTTTGGTAATGCTACAGTTGGAAAGTCGGTTTGGTCGGTATTTTAGTACAAGATGGTAAGTAATGTGTAAATAACATTTATTGTAATTTCCATATATGCTTCCAATTTTTATCTATAAATACGAAAAACAAAAATTACAACCCAAACTCGTATCATAAAATATATCTAAAAAGAAAAAAATGGCAAGCATTGCCAATGTTATTTCTTTTGTGTTGTTTTTTGCTCTAGTTACTAAAGGTATAAATCTCTATTTATCATGATTGAATACTTTCGTGTCTCTGAATTTCAAAAAATTTAATCATTTTTTTTTCACTTTGATTGGAAAATATGTTACTGGCGTACATCCTTTGAAGGATGATCGGAGTAAAATACGTGTTTCTTCTATTTTGAAATTAGTAAAGACCCAAATTGAAATCTTGTAACACATTTATATTTTTAAATAGGCACAATGCAACAACAATGTTCCATCGATAGTATAAAGATCCATCAAAGTGGAAAACCCTTGGGCGGCGAGGACGAGTTTGAGGTGGAAGTGCACAACCAATGTTTTTGTACTCAAAGTGATGTGAAAGTTGCATGCCCAGGAACGATGGGGCTTTCCTTTGATCGAAGCAAGTTGTTACCAATAGAAGGTGATGATTGTCTATTGAACAATGGGAATCCAATATATGGGTTCAAAGATCCCGTAAAATTTAGATACGTTGCGGAACTAGCTATCCTTTTCAAACCTATATCTAGTAATATTACTTGCCCTCCTTTAGTCTATTAGAATCAAAAGGGCAAACCAATTTTTAATACTATGATACTAATAAAAAATACTATGTTCTAATGCTATTTTGTGATATTGTTTATGAACTTCTTGTTATGCAAAGTTTTATCACTTTCACAATACCTATATTTTCCATTTTTAAAATATTAAATTTCCAAGTTAAAAAATATTTTATGTACGATAATAGAAGACAAGATACCATTATGTAGATCTTTTATACTCCCTCCGTACCAAAGAGATTTATCCAATTTCCCTATTGGTCCGTCCCAAAGAGATTTACCCATTTCCTATTTTGGTAAAAAAATATTATATAAATCTTCTCTCACTACTTCACCAACTCTACCACCCATATCAACGCTACATTTACTTTTTACTATCTTATTGAATTATTTTTAAAGAACATTGATTTTTGTTTGTTTTTGCAATCAAGAATTAGCTATTTTGTGGTGCCACAATCTTAAAAAAGAATCAGACATTTAAGTTTTACAGATGATACTGATAAAACCTGGGTGTTCGAGATACTCGATCCCTGCGAGTTCGAGATAGAGTCACTCTGGGCCAAAGCACATGAGCCCGGGTAGAGGTGTAAATGAGTCGACTCGAGTTCAATCAAGGGTGTGCTCAAGTTTGAACTCTTTAAGAATTTACGAGTTCGAGTTCGAGCTCTATCGAACATAAAAAGATGAAATCAAACTCCGCTCGTTTGTTTTTTAAGTATGCGAGTTCGACTCGTCAGTCAAGTAAAAGCCATGTTCGAACTCGATTTAACTCAACTTGTTAAACCCAATAAGTTTTAGTCCAAGCTAACTTGTCTAATTTATCTCCTATTTATGCAATATTCTAAACAATAATAACCAAATTTCTAGAATTCGAACAAAAACAAAGAACAACTATTTCATGTGCCATATATCTTCTCCTTTAATTTTTTATTCTAATTTTTTCCTTATTTATGTAAAATCCACAATAATAATTAAATTTTTTTAATTTAAAACCACCAATGGTGGGAGGTATATATTAAGCTCCTCAAACCTTTCTTAAAAAGAAATACATATGAGTATTGTCATATTACAAAGTTGACAGCTGAGCTGTAGAAGTAAATGACAGAAGAAGAAGAGCATTAGAAAACAATTAAAGCCTAAAAAAATTCCTTATAATCCTTGAATGTGATGGGACGAGAGGTTCCCATGAATGATCCATTCCCCTGATACACTTACCCCCAGTGTATCTACAACCTTGAATGAACCACTCATAGGCCAGTTCTCATCACATATCAACTGAGAGGATTTAAGGGAAATTCTTTCTGATTAAGAGCAGAGTGACATTCTGTGATAGTCTGATGTGCAGGGCACTAGGGAAGTGGAGTGATATCTTCAAGGGAGCTTGGGTGCAATTACAACATATAAAAGGTAGAAACATATTAATATGAGGTAAACAAAATATTCACACACTCTGAGACTAAGGAATTTGATGGTGCACAAATCTGTTGGTCTCCTGTGCTACTACGCTATCCGGGGTCCTCTGGGGGAAGCCTTCAACGGACCTACAAAATAGACCCCGGGGGCTACCCGGGGGTAGCTGCTCCGGTGTGATGATGAGATGGGGATAGCTATGAGTAGGAAACCTGATGTAGCCAATATATACTCTACTTTTAGCACATTTGAGAGTTCATTTGGGGTGGCATTTAGTGCAAAGGGTTAAGAATTAATGTTAAATCTCTCTTACCTTGCATTTTGAAGAAAGACTTGTGCACTAACGTTTTGAAGCTGCAATCTGGAAATGTTACAAGAGGAATTGGAGTGCATAAGTGGTACCATTGGCTTCGTCTTCTCGAGTACTACAAAATGGACTACTAGAACGTCAAAAACGGATCAACGGTTCATCCGTGGCGAAGCAAAGAAGATTGCTGTCAACCAGCCAGAGACATCTCGCGGGCCGCGAAATGGACCTCGCGGGCCGCGAAAATGGGTGGACTTTTGGCATAATGAAGGCCAGAAAATCAGATTTTGAAGGCCTATAAATACTCCTCTTATCCCATTCATCCAAAACGAGTTCCCTCACAATCCAAACCCCATTTTCCTTTGTTCTTAATCTTTTCTTCCATTTTCTTCCCTTTGATTCTATGTTTATGTAATGTTGTATTAGAATGATTGTTGTAGGCTAATTAAACCTTGGGTTGCAATTGATGTAAACTTTCTATTCTTGATTTTGAGTTCTTGATGCATATTTGTTCATGGGCAATTTAATTTCCATTTGATGAATTGTGTTTGAACGTGTTGTTTGAAGCATGAATTAGCTTGGGCTATCCTTGGGTAATGAATTGCTATCAATTATATGCTAGATGCATGGGTGAAATGCTACCATTTTGCACTTGTCTCAAAGTAGTAGAATTAAGGGTTGATTTATAATGCTATCTTTTGATTAGCTCTTGATTGTTCTCAATGGTGTTATCTATGTATTTAATTCGCTTTCGAATTGCATGGGTAAGTTTATTGGTCTTCTAATCGTGGTGTCATTGGTGAATTGGTCTAAAACGTTATCGTTTAGGTCATTCACTAGTGAGGGTTATTTTGAATGCAATCATTCTCTATAACTACATTAGTGAGAAGATTCCTAAAACAATGTGTTGTAGAACAATAAATCAATAGTTCAAAGTTGAAAATCAATTGTCTCCCAAGGCCTTGTATTTGTAGCATTTGCATTGTAGTGTAGTTTATCTTAGTTGTTTTCTTCCGTAGTGTAATAAACCAAACTCAAAACCCCCCATTGTTTACCTTGCTTTCTATATAATATATATGTATGTGTTAATAATCTTCGCTAAAACACTAAACAAACTCCTTCTTCTTGTGGTTCGATCCCTACTTCCCACTATCTACTCTATAGTAGTTAGAAGTCGTAGGTGAAATATAAATGTGTTTTGATTGAGTGGGATTCCCATTTACGACGTGGGGAAATCGCTTGTCAAAAATGGCGCCGCTGCCGGGGAGAAGGCATTTCTTGTTTTGTGTTTTATCTTAGATTTTATTGTTTACCTCCTTTGTTTTCTTTCTTTTCTTTGAAAGTGTATTGCTCGAGTTCTTTGCGTAAACGACACCTTGTAGTGTGTATTACCCTAGAACCCTTGCACTACAATTTCAATATCTTTGTTTATAGTTTTAATTTTAATTTACATATGGATAACCTCCCTTATAACTATTCAAGGGATGATGATAATTTTGCAAACTCGCATGATGCATACAATTTTACTAATTTTTCCGAGTCTTGCAATTTTGATTTGAGAAATGAGCACTTTCAACATGAAATGCCCGTTGGTTCCTCATACCAAGGGTACCATGATGAGTGCTATAATGAGGAGGGAGTTGGATTCCAATATCAACAAGTTTATGATCCTTACTACGATTCTTATGAGCCGCAATGGAGTGGTCATTCGAATTCGAGGTTTGGATACCCACCGGAAAACCAACCCTATGAGCAACAAAATCTACCTCACCCACCTTTTGAATTGCCTCAAGAACAAGATGCGATGAATTATGAAGAGAATTTACGCTTAGAAAATCTTGAGAGGCAATTGAATTTAATGTGGGAAGCGGTGAGGAGATTAGAAGCTCAATATTCCGAAGGAGAACCATCCCAAGTAGAACCTATTCCGAGTGCTTTGCACGAAGAAGAATTTGAAAGGGATGAGGAGTTGGTTGTTGAACAAAAAGAAGAAGAGAGGGAGGTGAATGAACTTGAGAACTTACCATCACCATTGCCACCCCTACCTCCACCTATTCAACCAAAATCACCAATTTCGGAAATCTTAGAGGAGCCAAGTAGGAAGCCAACTTACTCATTCATGCTTCCAACCATCCATACTCCTTTAAGAACCTCACCTTACACTCATCTACATATAATTTCTCAATCCCCTTCACTTTTCTCTCAAAGGTGAAGGATTTCAGACTTTTGTTCTATGAATAACATTTGGGTCGTGTCGACGACGTTAAATAAATCGATTTTGATCGTTTTATTGATCGGGCCTCGCGCCCCGCGATATTTTTTTTATTTGTTTTTTAAAGAGCCAACATTTAGTGTGAGTCCTTCCCTTTCCTCACAATTTTGATAGTTGTTCTTGAACATTGAGGACAATGTTTGGTTTATGTGTGGGGGAGAGGTTTAGGATTTTCGTTTTTGGTGTAAACATGTACTTCTTTGAAGACTTTGTTTTAAAAAAAAAAAAAAATGAATGCCCGGATAAGTCCAAAAGAAATAGAGACTTAGGCAAAAATGAGAGGCTAGAGCCCGGATAAGTCCAAAAGAAATAGAGACTTATGCAAAATTAAGAGGGTTTGTGTGAAAAAAAAAAAAAAAAAAAAAGTGGCTAGGTATAAATACCTAGGCAGAAGGAGAGGAATTTCATTTTATCCTTATTTTCCGATGGTTGAAGTCATAAGGATGCGGTGATTAATGGAGAGTTGGGTAGTTTTGCATCTTGGCTTTGTTGGGATGTTTCATCTAGTGGGAGCAAAGTAGTACACTTTGGGATATTCTACTTTGCAATTTTTTGTTTGAGTATGCCATGTGTTTTATTGTTGTGAAATTGTCATCTTAGCCTTGAATCGTTCTTTCTTGAGGACGAGAAAGGTTTAAGTGTGGGGGTGTTCTACATGTGGTATATGTTTTGATTTTGTTGGGATTTTTGGGTAGAACTTGTCATCAAGTTGAAGCATATAAATTTGATACAATCTTTATTGTGATTGTGCTTTTTACTTGTTGGAAGTTCTTGTTTTAGTGTCATACTTTTGGAGGAGTTCAAATGTGCATTAGAAAAAAAAAAATTGATTTGAGTATAATCTTAAATTTTAATCGTTCTTTCTCGAGGACGAGAAAGGTTTAAGTGTGGGGGTATTTGATGTAGCCAATATATACTCTACTTTTAGCACATTTGAGAGTTCATTAATTTGGGGTGGCATTTAGTGCAAAGGGTTAAGAATTAATGTTAAATCTCTCTTACCTTGCATTTTGAAGAAAGACTTGTGCACTAACGTTTTGAAGCTGCAATCTGGAAATGTTACAAGAGGAATTGGAGTGCATAAGTGGTACCATTGGCTTCGTCTTCTCGAGTACTACAAAATGGACTACTAGAACGTCAAAAACGGATCAACAGTTTATCCGTGGCGAAGCAAAGAAGATTGCTGTCAACCAGCCATAGACATCTCGCGGGCCGCAAAATGGACCTCGCGGGCCGCGAAAATGGGTGGACTTTTGGCATAATGAAGGCCAGAAAATCAGATTTTGAAGGCCTATAAATACTCCTCTTATCCCATTCATCCAAAACGAGTTCCCTCACAATCCAAACCCCATTTTCCTTTGTTCTTAATCTTTTCTTCCATTTTCTTCCCTTTGATTCTATGTTTATGTAATGTTGTATTAGAATGATTGTTGTAGGCTAATTAAACCTTGGGTTGCAATTGATGTAAACTTTCTATTCTTGATTTTGAGTTCTTGATGCATATTTGTTTATGGGCAATTTAATTTCCATTTGATGAATTGTGTTTGAGTGTGTTGTTTGAAGCATGAATTAGCTTGGGCTATCCTTGGGTAATGAATTGCTATCAATTATATGCTAGATGCATGGGTGAAATGCTACCATTTTGCACTTGTCTCAAAGTAGTAGAATTAAGGGTTGATTTATAATGCTATCTTTTTATTAGCTCTTGATTGTTCTCAATGGTGTTATCTATGTATTTAATTCGCTTTCGAATTGCATGGGTAAGTTTATTGGTTTTCTAATCGTGGTGTCATTGGTGAATTGGTCTAAAACGTTATCGTTTAGGTCATTCACTAGTGAGGGTTATTTTGAATGCGATCATTCTCTATAACTACATTAGTGAGAAGATTCCTAAAACAATGTGTTGTAGAACAATAAATCAATAGTTCAAAGTTGAAAATCAATTGTCTCCCAAGGCCTTGTATTTGTAGCATTTGCATTGTAGTGTAGTTTATCTTAGTTGTTTTCTTCCGTAGTGTAATAAACCAAACTCAAAACCCCCCATTGTTTACCTTGCTTTCTATATAATATATATGTATGTGTTAATAATCTTCGCTAAAACACTAAACAAACTCCTTCTTCTTGTGGTTCGATCCCTACTTCCCACTATCTACTCTATAGTAGTTAGAAGTCGTAGGTGAAATATAAATGTGTTTTGATTGAGTGGGATTCCCATTTACGACGTGGGGAAATCGCTTGTGAAAACCTTACGGAAATACTCTCAATAAGAAGTAGAAAGATAAAAGTCACATACCTGATTCACTGTTTAGAGCTAGTATTTATAGTGGAGGCTTCCTGCACTGGATGAGAGGAAGGACCAATTCTAGCTTGTCATTTTCCTTGTCTCTTCTCCTGGACAGACGTGCCTACTTGGCGGGGGATTAACCTTTTCCCAGGACAAGTTATATACCCTATTTGTACTCTAGTTTTTAGTGCATTTTAGACTTGTTTTGAAGATAATTTTGTAACAAAGTATAGGATTTTAGAGTGAATTATATCATTGGTTCTTTATGTTTAGAACTTGTAAATCCTTTGTTTATGTGTGTATTTTGGAGCTTGTGGATTGATATTATTGAAGACCTTCTATGACTATGCTATAGAGTTGCTGATTTGATGCTTGGAACTTGAAGAATTGGTCATAGAAGTGGCGAGAAGGCCACTTTACTAAAGGTGGTAGAAGATGCCCAGAAAAGTGTCGCTTGTGCCCAGAAAAGTGTCGCTGGAGCTTGAAGGAAGTGTCACTCCAGATGAAGAAAGTGTCACTGCTGCCCAGAAGTGTCACTAGATGCCCAGAAGTGTCGCTATGAAGAACAGCGACCAAAGAAAGCGTCGCTAAAAGTTTCGGCCACTTGCCTTTTTGAGCTGAATTTTGAGGCTATAAATACTCCCTTATCTCTCCCCTTTTTCAGACGAGCTCTCCAAATCCAAATCACATTTTTCCCATCTTTTTCTTCCTCTTCTTCCATTTTCTTCCATTTTCTTCCATTTTGATTTGATGAACATGTGTGTATTAATTAGGATTATTGTTGTAGGCTAAAAACCCATCTTGGGGGCATGTGATTAAACTTCTATTATGGATTGAGAACTTGTTTGTGTAGCTTATGAATATATGATTTGCAAGTGAATGATTGTGTTGTATTTGTGTGTTTTGATGCATGGCAATAGTTAGGAACTATTTCCTAGTTATACAAATGTGTTGAATGTTGCTAGAAACATGGTTGAAATGCTAACATTTCCTCTATTGTTGAGTAGTAGATTTATGAGCTAATTTCATTATGCTATCATATTGTGTTTGCTCTTGATCTCATTCACTAGTGTTATATACATGTTAATTTCGTTATCGAATAGCATGGGTAGTGTTTATCGAGTCTCTAATTGATAATGCCATCAACAAATTGGTCTAAATGCTATCATTTAGGTCATTTGTGGATGAGAGTTGTGGTGATGCTTTCGTCATCCATAACTATAATAGTGAGATTGAGAAATATGTCTCTACGATTAGAGGTAGTTTCTTATGATAAACGATCATCATTCTCAAAGCAACACGTCATAGTTTGAGGAAAAATCCATGGTAGAAAGTTGAAATCACATGCACCCAAGGCTTGCATTTTAGATAGTTAATCTTTACTTAGATAATTGCATGATAATTTAGATTTTCATTTGCTTTGCATCGTAGTGTTTCCTACAAAACCAACTTCAAAACCCCCCTTGTTTACCTTGCTTTCTTTATAATATATATGTATATGTTTATAATCTTTGCTAAAACACTAAACAAGATCCTTCTCCTTGTGGTTCGATCCCTACTTCCCACTATCTACTCTATAGTAGTTAGAAGTCGTAGGTGAAATATAAATGTGTTTTGATTGAGTGGGATTCCCATTTACGACGTGGGGAAATCGCTTGTCAAAAATGGCGCCGCTGCCGGGGAGAAGGCATTTCTTGTTTTGTGTTTTATCTTAGATTTTATTGTTTATCTCCTTTGTTTTCTTTCTTTTCTTTGAGAGTGTATTGCTTGAGTTCTTTGTGTAAACGACATCTTGTAGTGTGTATTATCTTAGAACTCTTGCACTACCATTTCAAACCTTTTTAAGTAATGTTTAGTTTAAAAAGTAAAGATTTTCTTGAATTCCTCTCCTTTAACCATGAAAGGATGAGGAAGAATGCAACAAGCTCGTGTGATTCTTATCTTTCAAATGATTTTTACGAGACTTGTTATTTTGAGTCGAGAAGTGAGCACTATGAACTTGAAAGGCCCCTTGGTTCTTCATACCAAGGGTGCTATGATGATGAGTGCTATGAGGAGGAGACAAACATTGGTTTTCAAGGTCAAAATTGTTTTAATCCATATGATGATTCTTATAATCCACAATGGAGTGGTTATTCGAATTCGAATTATGGATATCAACCGGAAAACCAATATTTTGAGCAACAAAATCTACCCCCACATCCTTGTGAATTGCCTCTAGAACAAGATTCGATGAGTTATGATGAAAATTTACGTTTAGAGAATCTTGAGAGGCAATTGAGCGAAATGTTGAATGTGGTGATGAGATTAGAAGCTCAATACTCCAAGGAAGTACCATCCGAAGTAGAACATAATCCTATTGCTATGGTGAGTGATATCACCACAATGCATGAGGAAGAGTTTGAAAGTGATGAGGAAATTTTTGTTGAACAATATGAAATAGAGAGAAATGTGAGTGTTCTTGAACCTTTACCATCCCCATTGTCACCCTCACCTCCACATATGCAACAAATTCCACTACTTCCGGAAATCTTAAAGGAGACTAGGAAATATTGTTACTTGTTTACACTTCCTATCATCCTCCCTCCTTTAAGACCACAACCATTCATCCCTCCTCCAACACCTTCTCTACCATCCTTCACTTTTCTTTCAAAAGTGAAGGATTCCAAACTTTTGTTCTATGAATAACATTTGGGTCGTGTCGACGACGTTAAATAAACCGATTTTGATCGTTTGGAAATAACACTTCCATTAAACGATTATGGTTTTATTTTTATTTATGTTTTATTGTGTTTATATATATAAAAAAAAAAGAGTTTCTTTGTGTCTTTCATTGTTTTAATTAGTATATTACGTTTTTATTCATGCTCTTTTTTGTTGTTTCGTTTTTATTCTTTCTTTTCCTTCTGTTAGTTTATTTGAATAAAAAAAAAAAAAAAAAAAAAAATTGTTCGCGGCCCGCGAAAAATTGGCCATTTTCAGGCCAAATCGCTGCCACAAATTGGCCGTTTTTCGCGGCCCGCGAATTAAACCCGCGGACCGCGGATCGGGCTCGCGGGCCGCGAATCGGGCCTCGCGACCCGCGAAAAAAAAAAAAAAAAAAAAAAAAAAACAAAACAAAACAAAAACGGATTTGGGGATTACAGACTCCCAAATCAGCCGCCCCATCCCTCACCTTCTTCCCCCACTTTCTTCCCCCGATCTTCTTCCCCTCTCCCACCTCCACCGGCGCCGCCCAACCTCCCTCCACTTCCCCTCCACCCTCCTCCCAATTCGCCGCCCCACCTCCCTCCACCTACCCACCATCCCCGACCACCCACCCCACCGTCCTCACCCCACCCCACCGCCCTCACCACCCCGGCCCGAGCCCATACCCGCCCCTCACCACCCCGACTGCCCAAACCACCGCCCAGACACTACCCCACCTCCACTCCATCCCAAACCCCCGCCCAAACCCCGCCCAGACCCCGCCCCACCCTCCTCTGCCACCTCCACCTGCACCGCCCCACCTCTGTCATCTCCAGCCGGCTGCCGCCTCACCGCTGAACACCGCTGCAGACCACCACCTCTTCTCAATCAATTTGGGTAGTCCCCAAATTCAGATTGGAGCACTACTCTTTGATTTTCACAGCAATGAGGTACTTTCGTGACAATTCTTTCATTCATGACTTGTGTGGTATTGTGCATTGTTTGTGTTATGAATTGGTGTTCTAAATTGGTATTGCCCTGTCATTAGTTCTAAGATATGGTTACCATGGGCTTGCCGCCACTTGTTTATACTCATTGTGCTTAAGTTGATCTTTCAAGTTTTGCTTGCTTGGTGTTCTCTTCAATGAGAGGGTAGTTTTTATCTAGTGCATTAGTGTTGCTAAATTTTTCGCTTCTCCCGTTCTAAAGTGTTGTTATTATTTTAAAACATTGAGGACAATGTTTAGTTTAAGTGTGGGGGAGTTAGGTTTAGCTTCTTATTGTAAAAAGTGCACTTCTCTTGAAGAATTTGTTGAAAGAAAAATGAGTGAAAAGCCCGGATAGGTCAAAACATTAAAAAGGCCTAGGTAAAAGTGAGAGGCTTGAAAAAAAAAATAAAAAAAAAATGAGTGGCTAGATAAACTTCTAGGCAAAAGGAGAGTGTGTGGAAAAATGAGGGGCTAGGTAAAATCCTAGGCAAAAGGAGAGTGTGTGGAAAGAAAGAGGGGCTAGGTAAAAACCTAGGCAAAAGGAGAGAAATTTTGTAATCTTTTGTTAGCTTTGTGTGCCAAAGAAATTGCATTGATGAAACTTATATTGGCATACTTTGCTTGTTGATGAAAGTATTTGAAAGCTCTTGTTTTGAAGTCTTAAATGTGCATTGAATTGATATTTAGAAGTATGAAACTTGGACTTGTATCGTTCTTTCTCGAGGACGAGAAAGGTTTAAGTGTGGGGGAATTTGATATACCCTATTTGTACTCTAGTTTTTAGTGCATTTTAGACTTGTTTTGAAGATAATTTTGTAACAAAGTATAGGATTTTAGAGTGAATTATATCATTGGTTCTTTATGTTTAGAACTTGTAAATCCTTTGTTTATGTGTGTATTTTGGAGCTTGTGGATTGATATTATTGAAGACCTTCTATGACTATGCTATAGAGTTGCTGATTTGATGCTTGGAACTTGAAGAATTGGTCATAGAAGTGGCGAGAAGGCCACTTTACTAAAGGTGGTAGAAGATGCCCAGAAAAGTGTCGCTTGTGCCCAGAAAAGTGTCGCTGGAGCTTGAAGGAAGTGTCACTCCAGATGAAGAAAGTGTCACTGCTGCCCAGAAGTGTCACTAGATGCCCAGAAGTGTCGCTATGAAGAACAGCGACCAAAGAAAGCGTCGCTAAAAGTTTCGGCCACTTGCCTTTTTGAGCTGAATTTTGAGGCTATAAATACTCCCTTATCTCTCCCCTTTTTCAGACGAGCTCTCCAAATCCAAATCACATTTTTCCCATCTTTTTCTTCCTCTTCTTCCATTTTCTTCCATTTTCTTCCATTTTGATTTGATGAACATGTGTGTATTAATTAGGATTATTGTTGTAGGCTAAAAACCCATCTTGGGGGCATGTGATTAAACTTCTATTATGGATTGAGAACTTGTTTGTGTAGCTTATGAATATATGATTTGCAAGTGAATGATTGTGTTGTATTTGTGTGTTTTGATGCATGGCAATAGTTAGGAACTATTTCCTAGTTATACAAATGTGTTGAATGTTGCTAGAAACATGGTTGAAATGCTAACATTTCCTCTATTGTTGAGTAGTAGATTTATGAGCTAATTTCATTATGCTATCATATTGTGTTTGCTCTTGATCTCATTCACTAGTGTTATATACATGTTAATTTCGTTATCGAATAGCATGGGTAGTGTTTATCGAGTCTCTAATTGATAATGCCATCAACAAATTGGTCTAAATGCTATCATTTAGGTCATTTGTGGATGAGAGTTGTGGTGATGCTTTCGTCATCCATAACTATAATAGTGAGATTGAGAAATATGTCTCTACGATTAGAGGTAGTTTCTTATGATAAACGATCATCATTCTCAAAGCAACACGTCATAGTTTGAGGAAAAATCCATGGTAGAAAGTTGAAATCACATGCACCCAAGGCTTGCATTTTAGATAGTTAATCTTTACTTAGATAATTGCATGATAATTTAGATTTTCATTTGCTTTGCATCGTAGTGTTTCCTACAAAACCAACTTCAAAACCCCCTTGTTTACCTTGCTTTCTTTATAATATATATGTATATGTTTATAATCTTTGCTAAAACACTAAACAAGATCCTTCTCCTTGTGGTTCGATCCCTACTTCCCACTATCTACTCTATAGTAGTTAGAAGTCGTAGGTGAAATATAAATGTGTTTTGATTGAGTGGGATTCCCATTTACGACGTGGGGAAATCGCTTGTCAACAAGCCGGGAGTGGACCTTTCGGCCCAGCCCATGTTGGGCCGGTATTATCACTAGCCCCCCAGACCAGTGGCCTAGGCTTTTGTGCCGCAGGGGATTGGTCTTTAAAACTCCTCCCGACAGGTAGGGCCTAGTTTCGCTGAATCCGAGTTTCGGCGGCATCTTTCCCTATTCAGCATTCATCATTGCCTCACTCCTTGTACAACAGTTGCTTTTCCACCCCTTCACACAATCTCTCTCGGCATTCTTCAGACGCTCCATTATCTCTCATCAAGTAAGCTCTAGTCTCCTCTTCCTTGGCTCCTTCCCCACTTATCATCTTCCTTTTCCCACGATGAGCTCCCAGCATCTCATCAACTCTTCCCTAGACACCGAAGGGGTCTAGAGCCAGTTTGAGGATCGATTCAGGACCTCGAAGGTTTGGTTCAGTCTTCCGGTTCCTCTCTAGAAACCGATTCAGAGGCCCTCAGCACTTCCCATGAACTTAACGTTCCGGGATCAGCTGTCTCTGGAGAGTCGGGCTCACCCCCGGCCGGGTAATCAAATCCCCGCGAGGAACCTCTTGAAGAGAACTTTGAGGAAAATGTTGGTGATCATCATCTTAAACTTGTGGTATTTCATTGATATTAATATTTAAGAGACCCAGAAGGAGAGATCAGAAACCCGGAAGGAGAATGTCGATTTTGCATTCAAGTAAAATTAGAAACCTAGAAGGACACGTTCGATTACGCATTCAAATCAAATTAGAAACCCGGAAGGAGTGATCATAAACCCGGAAGGAGAAGGATAGGTTGAAGGAAAAAACATAGTAAAACGACGTCGTTTTGCCTTTGGTGGTTTAAATTACAAAAATACCCCTGTGCTGGATACTAAAATTGGTTGGATCAAAAGAATTCTTATTATATAGGATTATAATCTTTTACTCCATACTTGTTCAGATTTAGAACTTTTGAGAGGGTGTTTATTTGATGGCCCCTTGAACTGGTACTGCAGGAAACCTCTGGATATTTCTTCTAATATTGACCTGGTTTAATGAACAAAAGTCCTAATGATGACGTAGTGGGTAGAGGAAAAAATTATGTACGACTATTATAAATTTATAATCTAATCTTCTTTTGATTGCAATGACTGGAGAATTATGCATCCAATCCACATTCCTATCCAATCAAAATTATGTACATTTTCAAAATTTCCTCTTTCTTTTCCTACCTTGTTTGACCCTTGATGATACCAAATACGTCACCCTTTATTAGACAGGGTGGTGACTCAGCTATTTGAGGAAATTACCGGGAAATTACATAAGCACGTGAGAGAATCTAAAGGAAGATATGGGAGGTACAGGCTGACGTGAGACATACTTGGGGAGGAGGATAAGGAATGATGAGTCATCATGGAAAATGAGACGATGAAGGTATTCCAGGACGCCTATAAATAGAGGCCATCATCACCCATTTCAGGTATGTTCTCTAACTCTTGAATTCACAGTTTTTACATTCCAAGGCACGAAATCTCATCATTACACCGGAGCTACCACCCCCGGGGTAGCGCCGGGGGTTCTGTTTTGCAGGCCTCGGAAGAGTAGGATCTTGATAAACGTCTCCAACATCCTAAGGTTTGGGATAACAGCTAACATCAACAGGAAATTCATCGATCTACACCTACTAGCCCTCAGATATTTCAGCATCCGAGGCACCTTTTACTAGTGCAGATTATCCCCACATCAGTTGGCACGCCCCGTGGGACCCGACTTGAAGGATTCTTGTTTTGATCGACATGTCGGGAACTGCAAAGCGCCGACCTAGTCGGCCACGCAAATCCACTGCTACCCCAGCCTCAACATCGGCAGGAGCAGAGGAGACAATACATAATGAAGATAATCCCACATTGTCACAGCTGCAGGCCGAAGGACAATGGCAAGTAAACACTCCAGAGGACCAGCTCAAAAGGGAGCCAGTCACGGAAGAGGAAGAAGAGGCCAAGGACAACCCTTTGGAGTTAGGCATGGGCTTCCTACCCGAAGCAGGGCCATCGGGGACTGCCCAGGACGATCAAAGGTAGACGAGCACGGTGCAGAACAATCCGAGGCCATCTGGAATGGCTCGGAACAACTCAAGATTGGGAAACGAAGATCTATCTGCGTTGGACCTCATGATGGTGCATAAAGAGCTATATCATCAGTGGATGATACAACATCGGAGAGCGCAAGAAGGGGGTCTGGCCCCACCTGTGAGACAAACGATCGATTTAGAAGCTTTAGACGAGCTACTAGAACCAGGGAGAAGGATGCAGGTCAGGTCTAGCATGGTACCTTCAACCGTTCCACCTCTAAGGACTGGTGCAGGTGTCGGGAATCTCCAGCCCAACCATATGCATGAAAATATGAGACAAGGAGGTTGGCCAGGACAACTGGAGGCGACAGTACCCGATGTATCATTCGCAACACCAGGAATCTTTGTCACTACTTCGATGAGATTACCCAACGAGCAATTACCCGTTGGGTACTATGATATGGAAATCCCTGGAGGATATCGGACAATGGGGGTGCAGGGCCAAAGCTATCTGATGGCCTCGGCTGGAGTGTGAGCCTATCATGGAGAGTCCCAAGGAGGGTACCCATGGAGAGCGTACGAGGAGAGATACCCTATAAGAGAAGACGACTATCCTTCGGATCCGAATTCCTTAGAAGCGCGTTTGGATAAACTAATTGGAAGAAATGGAGCACGACCAACCTCTCCTTGGATCCCAGAAATCTTAGCTGAACCATGGCCCCAAGGGCTAAGGCCACCGGAGGGGATTCCTACATACAACGGGGAGACGGACCCGGAAGAATTTGTAGGAACCTACCAGAACTTAATGATTTCCAGGGACATCCCGCATAATCTGAGGTGCAAGCTGCTGGGGTGCTACCTTAGAGGCAACTGCTTGATATGGTTCGATTCTCTTCCGAGGGAAAGGTTAAGGAACTTTTATGATTTCAGCAAAGCTCTGCTGTACAGATATTCTCAATTGAAGAAATTAGAAAAGCTGCTAGCCGAGCTCTTAGCAACCAAGCAAAAGGCCTCAGATGAACCAATGGAGTACTATAGGAGGTACATGGACGACAGCATGCAGGTACCGGATAGGAAGCAACAAGAGAAGGCTGTAATCAGTGGATTTATCAATGGGCTAAAGGATGGGGCCTTATTCCGAAAGCTGATAGAAAACATCCCTGGCACCTTCCATTCACTTCAGATCGATGTACAGCTGTATTGTGTTGTCAATGATGCAACCCGGAAGAGGAAGGAAGATTATGATAGACTTCTCTCTGGAAAAGGCGACAAGAAGAAAGGGCCAGAGGCATGAAAGAGGAATTCTGGAGCTATGGTGATTGGGAATGCAAGGATGGAGGTTTATACCCCACTGATCAAGCCACACTCAGAAATATTAACGGTGTACAGGAATTTTTTCGGAGATCCTCCTCCGATCCAGGGGATTCCGTCAAAAGAAAATTCGGAAAACTGGTGTGCTTACCACAAGTCGCATGGACATACCACGGATGGCTACCGAACTCCGAGGAACGAAATAGAGAAACTTATAGAGAGAGGGCAACTGAGAGATTGTATTGCTCCAGAGACCAGAAAAGAGGGGATGCAGTTCGGCAAAAAGAAATGAAGAGGGGCAAACCAATACGGTGCTAACTAGCATCCGAACCAAGGTCGGATACAAGGAGGAGAGCAAGAATATTGAAACAATGAGGGCCAGGCCCTGAATCAGATAGTGGCGGTAGCCCAGGATCCAGAACCCATCCCAAACCAAATGATAAACGTGATTAGCGGGATGGTGGGGGATAGTTGCCAGTCGGTCATGACACTAAAGACGCAATCAAGGTACGTACCAGCAGGGGAAGAACCAGGTAAGCGATTCCGACCCGAAGAGACCATCACTTTTTCTAAAAAGGATGCAGTGCCCACCCAGGCCTCGCATTCAGATCCAATGGTGGTCACGGCAAAAATAGAAGGTTTCGCCATAAAGAGAGTATTCATTGATGGTGGCAGCAGCATGGAGATTATGTTCGCCACCTGCTTTGACCAGATAGGGATCGGAAGGCAGAACCTCAGGCCACCGGTATCACCATTGTCGGGATTTACAGGAAAGGTCGAGATGGCCCTCGGCATAACCACCCTCAGAACAATGGTGGACGACAGAGATAGAAGCCGCCAGACCTCGGCAATGTGCAACTTCGCGGTGATGGATGCTCCTTCACCATACAATGTTATCTTAGGAAGCCTTGGCTGACGCAAACTCGAGTGGTGAACTGCCCCTATTTGCTAACTATGAAATTCCCAAAAGAGCAAGGAACCATTTTTGTCCGAGGGAGCCAGACAATGGCCAGGAGTTGTATGCTAACAGCCATTCAAGATGCGAGGAGAGCCGTGGGGGCAGTCGGCCGAGGGTCATGAAGCAAAGGAGAGGCAAAAATCAAAGGTTCACCCTTGGAAAAGGTCAAGGCAAAGGAAGGAAGGTACTCAGATGCAACAGAAAAGAAAAATGATGTTGATGCCTCGGATAAGGATGAGGAAGAATTTGAGAAGGAGTCACTAGGCAAAGAGGCCGGGGTGATAATGGAAGAGGATTGAATCAGGTAAGCCACTTTTTCGAAACTTGAAATTTTTTTAAGAAAAAGACAAAGGTATTTAGTGTGGATACACTTATGCCAGCAGCGTGGATACGTCTGCTGGTAGATGGCGTGGATACGTCAAAAAAGAGATGCAGGGTATTGGATAATGTCTTGCGGGAAAGAAAGGGAGTGGATACGCCAAATCGTCGGAAATTACAAGTATTGGATAATATTTATAATAGGAATTCGGGACCTCGGGGTTGCTCCCACGACGGTTGCCCCGCAAAAGAAAAGAAGTTTTTATGAAAACTTTTAACTTAAATCACTTCAGAAACAACAGACTTAATCCTCAGGAATGTTGGATGGATGCCCTCGACAGAAGAGGACCACCCGATAAACACGCAAAGATAAATCATAAGTTTTATTTATTCAAATCGTCGGATGAAGGCCATCGACAGAAAGATGCCCATCCAATAAACGCATAAAGGAAAATTATAAGCTTCAAAGGGAAAAAGGGGGATATCCGATAAACATATCAAGGAACTAGTTGGATGCAAGAATGTCCAACGCACATACTAATCAAAAAAATATATTATATAACTAACGCGAAAAATATAATTTGGTTGGATGTAAGGAATTAACGAAATCCGAGAATAAGACTTCGGATGGATGCCCTCATCAGAAGAGGACCATCCACAGGAGGTATAAGACTTCAGATTGATGCCCTCATCAAAAGAGGACCATCCGAAGGAGGTATAGGAAGGAATCTAAAGAGTGAAAGTTCTCTGTTCTTTGGATGAATACCCTTGTCAGAAGAGGATCATTCATTGAATATACAGGCAAGGATGCAAGGTTAGATTTTTGCAGATTTTCCCAATTAACGCAGGACGTTGGGAGAATGACTACCCTCGCAAGAAGGAGGGAGGAGAGCGCGACGGAAAAACTCGGTTAGTCATTCTAGGAGGAGGAGAGCGCGACATAAGGTACGAAGGCTTATTTCTTTCTATATTTAGTATAGGCTGTGGAATATCGGGCATTCTTTGAGCTCGATCTCCTATGAGGGGGAGAATGGAGGGACAAATAACAAACAATACATGTACATATGCATAAGGGTAATAGGCAAAAATCCTAAAAATACAAATACAAGGAAAAACACAGAAAACATATGTTATAAATAGACTATAAAGGAAAGAATTACAAGAAACAGACGCGATAGAAAGCTAAGGGTCAGCAAGCTGAGAAGTATCGGACTCAGACTGAGTAGCATCGGGCTCAGGATGAGTAACGTTGACTACAAGAGGCCGGACCGGAAGACGGGTAGCCTCAGGACGTTGGGTCCGGGGTGTTTTGCAGATTACCCTTGGCTTACCCTCTACTTGGCCCACAGTGAATCCATATAAGAAAGGATTACCACAATATTCCAGGTAAACGGGAGTTTCAGGGCAGACTCCCAGGTCATTTCTCTCATTTTCAGAGGCAGGAGCGTCAGAAGAAGATGTAGAGGCGTCAGAAGAGGATGCAGGAGAGTCAGGAGGCGGTAAAGGTCTTTCTGGAATAAACAGGGCCCGGAGAGAGGAGGCTGGTAAAGGAGGGGAGGCAGAACAGAGAGCCTCCCAGATCTTGGGAGCCAATTGTCTCAAGGTTTTGTTCAGCAGGCACCAGAACTTGTAAAGGTAGTGCCCATAGGCGCCAGACTTGTAGAAAGACTTCTGGTAACCGAGTCGGGGACCCTCTGGGACCTATCCTCGCATCTGTTTGTAAACCCATGTAGTCTGCTGATAGTTTGACTCCTTCACAACCTCTTATACGGCTGTCGTGAACTCCTCAGATCGGATAATCCCTTCCGAAAGGGCCATGCTATATTCGCGGAAGTTGGAACCATCCCTCCAGGATTGCCATTCCCTCTCGAGTTTGGCCAAGCGAGATTCTAGTTCTGCCGAACGCAATCTCTCACGCTCTAGCTCTTGAGTTAGGATAGAAGAGCGACGCCGCTCCTTGGTGAGGCGACGATGATGAGTAGACTCCAAGAGATCTCGGAAAATAGCCGACCTGAGTATCTCGGAAGAAAAGTCAGATACCTGAGGTATTAAAGGTCAGAAGGTGGAAATAGGATGAATAAGAAACAAGACACAAAAGATTAATAAACGAGAATTACCAAAGGATTGGAACAAGGGGCCCGCAACTGTGAGTCGTCCGGAGAAGACAAGGATCGAGGGTTCGGAGCCTCCGTCCGAGGTGACTTCAGACCACGACTTAGAGGATCATCGGCGAGAAGGTCGGCCAAATCAGGAAAAGGGACAGGAAGGGGAACCACAGTACCGGTACCCACAGGATGAGTCTCACTCGGGGGGCTCGGGCCATCCAATTCAGGAAAAAAGGTAGGATCAGGGTCGGGATGATAAGACGGATCATCCTCGAGAAAACGCAACACTGCAAAAGGGAAGACTAAGTCAAGATCTAGTAGAGCGAGGAACTGGGAAAAAAACCATCTAAAAGAACAAAAGACAAAGTTACAAAGGGACAACCTTGGTCGGGCCAGTCAGCATGGTAAAAGGGAGCAGTAAAAACCTCGTCAGGATATACCTCGGGAGGCCAAAAGAATCCTCTATTTTCAGGAATCCAGTATAGAGATAAGTACACTGGCTGTTTAGCAGAATTTCATAATCCGAGTGTAGCTCGTCAGGGAGCCAGGGCACCTGATCCTCTGAGGTATTATCGCGATTCCACTCAGGAGCCTGATAGGTCCAATGGTTATAGGAATAGTGGTCATCCAATAACCAGGCCTTTGGATAATTAACAAAGCCTCGGATGAAGTGGACGTTCGGAATACGGGAAGCAAATCCAAAAATTCCAGGGATTCGGCTTGCGTTCCCAGATAAGCAGAAGAAAGAACGGAACAGGTCTACAGATTCAGAGATCCCACATCGACGGTAATTGACTAAGAATGCCATGATAATCGCAAATCCATTGGGGTTAATTTGAGCAGGAGAAATCCTATAGTGGTGAAGGAGGTCGGAATATAGAGGAGGGAAGGGCAGGCTTAAGCCAAACCGAAACAAACGCTTCGGGATACACATCCAAGCCCAGAGGAAAGAGTTGGGCATCCACCGCCAAAGGGCAGAACATCGTGTGGGCAGTCTAGATGGTTTCAGAGTGAATCCACTCCTTTGCTGGATCAACATGGAACCCTTGGACATTAGAAATAATTCCTCGCGGATGAATGTGTAAAGATTCATCGGGCGCTTCACCATATCATGTCTGAGAGTCGAGACGACGAGAGGTGGTACCCTCACCAAAAGGAACGATCTTGAGGTGAGCCATTTCACTGCCAGAAGATGAGGTGGCGGTGCTATCAGAATGCTTCCCAAGAGCAAACGAAGTCGGGCGAGAGCGATTCAAGGTAAGTGGACAGGAATCCTCAGAAAAGGAAGAAGAATTGCAGGAAAAGTAGTCAGTCATGCGAGTGGAATGGAGAAAAGGGGGAAGGTATTTATAGTACAAATAAAAGGAGCAGGGCAGTGGAAGATAAAGAGGCAAAGACAAGCCGTACCAAGAAAGGAGACATAATGATTAAGTCGCTCAAAAGAATGGGAAAATCGGATACTGTGCAGCCGTCAAGCGAAAAGCGCGCCAGTCAGAGCCACCCATTAAAAGGTGTCGCCCCAAGATAACGAAGCGGCAAGACCCATTAAGGTCGGCCAAGGAAGCTCGGATAAAGGGAGAAAGGGTCGGATAATGTCAAGTCAAGTGTTACCCTTCCAGGATTAACACTCGACTTGGGGGGCTTGTGATGATACCAAATACGTCACCCCTTATTAGGCAGGGTGGTGACTTAACTATTTGAGGAAATTACCGGGAAATTACATAAGCACGTGAGAGAATCTAAAGGAAGATATGGGAGGTACAGGCTCACGTGAGACATGGGAGGAGGAAAAGGAATGATGAGTCAGCAGGGAAAAGGAGACGAGGAAGGCATTCCAGGACTCCTATAAATAGAGGCCATCATCACCCATTTCAAGTAAGTTCTCTAACTCTTGAATACACAGTTTTTACATTCCAATGCACGAAATCTCATCATTACACCGGAGCTACCACCCCTGGGGTAGCGCCGGGGGGTTCTGTTTTGTAGGCCTCGGAAGAGCAGGATCTTGATAAACGTCTCCAACATCCTAAGGTTTGGGATAACAGCTAACATCAACATGCAATTCATCGATCTACATCTACTAGCCCTCGGATATTTCAGCATCCGAGGCACCTTTTACTAGTGCAGATTATCCCCGCATCAACCCTAGACAAATTTATTTCCCAGTCGAGAAATTAAAAAAACAGCAGAAAGTTTAGTCAATCAAATTCGGAATCTCAGATTCCTGCACTAAATGTAACTTGAACAGAATTGAGGAACAGTGTTAGGAACGTGGTGATTTTCATATGCTTGCAAATTTTATAAACAAGTAATTCAATGCTAGCTCTATTACTCTATTTTACGATTTCATGGAGGATTTTTGGAGTCGATTTCAAGAGGTGTCTATGTCTGTAAATTTCGGTTTCTTAAATTTATATATATATATATATATATATATATATATATATGTGTGTTCATAGTATCAGTTTTGGAAAGCTCTTATAAATCTTAGTATGAATCTCTGCATTTATCTCCATCCTTACACTTGTTTGTAGAAAGTGTTTACGCTTAAAACATTATTGTATCAACTTTCAGCTTTTTAAATTTTGCAGAAACTGCTAAGAAGATAAACGAAACCCAGGCCCTGTAAGCACGTAGAGCTGATAACAAGGACGCAAATGTAAGGATGCATGATGAGTTTTGGGACACTGCTCCTCGCTATGGTGGCTGAGAAGTTTGGTGTATGGAATATTAGTAATATTTAGTTGATTTTTCCTCATTATTAGACCTGGAAGAATTGTTGTCTACGTTGAAGATACTGCTTCTCAAAATCTATCTTCTCCTTGCATGTTTTCTCCAATGGTGATGATATTGTTGTTAAAATTATCATTTTCCATGCTGTTAAGTATTTGTTGATTGATTGTCCTAAGAAATTTTATGTTTGGTTTCACATGGGGATATCCTTATTTGATTTTTTTTTCTTAAGGAGTACTATATTAGTTGATAGTGGAACTTTCTATTTCAAAACCTGTTAATGTCTTGAAAGTCTTCGAAAGTAGCACGCTAATATCTTTCTTCTCAGTGTGGCTTCGAAAATCTGCTTGGTGGCGCATTTAGTTGTGTCTCATTTCAGCTCCAGAATAAATCCAAAGCATATTCTTTTCCATTTTCCCCTTTGAATATTATCAAACATGTGATTCAGCCTTTCAAAATTGCTTAAAACTTATTGTTGACAAGGAGTAGACTTATTTTTATCTGCATGTGATTTTATTCATTTGACTATGGGAATCTAAATTCACTTAGGGGGTGTTTGGTTGGTTGAGGGGAATGGGGATGAGAATGGGAATGATAATAGTGGGGATTGATTATAGAGAGAATCATTATAGTGTTGGTGTTTGGTTAGGATTAAGGAAATGAGTTTATATACTAAAAATAGATAAAAAATTAACTAAAAATTGTAATTAATAGTGGGTCCCATTCATTATAGAGTAATGAAACTCATAGTTCTCATATTTGAGGGGAATGGATGATTGACCAGTATGGGGTAATGGTGGTGGGCCCTCTTCAATGATTATAGTCTACCAAACAAGCAACTCTATAATGAAACTCATATCTCACTCTCAAACCCCTCAACCAAGCACCCCTTAGTCTTTTGTTTCTTAGTATCTTTGACAAATGACACTAACTTGGACTGCACACTAAAAGTGCCCAGTAAAATGAGTTGGGCTGTTTATCACTGGCATGTATTGTGTTTGTAAGATTTCTACTGTTGATTACATCTTAAATTGTTTGTTGGACTATTTTTCTGCAAATATAGTGTGGCACTTATGTGGGGTATATAATGTGTTCTATGGCCCTGTCCATTAGCGCTTATTTCCAGCACCTCCAGCACCCTCCAGCACTTGTCACTATTCACATACATGAATGATTTATTTTTTTAAAAAAAATAAAAAATAATTTTTCTTTAAAATTAGTTTCATACGAATTAATCATTCTTTAAATATATAGTTTCATAATTATGTACATCATAATTATACAATTTTAATTTAATTTCAACCCCGTCCAGCACCCCCTCCAGCACCCTCCAGCACCTTCCAGCACCCTCCAGCACCTTCCAGCACCCTCCAGCACCTTCCAGCACCCTCCAGCACCTACCAGCACCAGCTACCAATTCCAGCGCCCTAATGGACAGGGATCCATAAGAGCTTACTACCCTGCTGCACCAATTTTTGATCATCTGTTTCGTTTTTGGAGTTCTATGGTCGTGTTTGTAAGATATTAAGTTTGAATCTGGATTAGCTGGTCTGCCCTTTTTTTGGGGGTTGCTCCATGCAGGTCAATTTTTCTCTTGCAAGTCCGTATTTTTACCATAATACCCCTAACATTGTTAAGGCAAAAAATGGGTTTGAAATCATAGGGCTCCATCAGAGGACATTATGGTAAAAATATGGACCTTCAAGAGAAAAATGGACCTGCATGGAGAAATTGCTTTTTTTTCCCTCTTAACCACTTGGGAAAAATTAAAAATCAGATGTATTACATTACAATACTCAATCTTCCATTATGAGTTTCTTTTTTTAATTTTCATTAGTTGTCTGGTTTTATCTGTTTCTTATGACCCCATGAGCTATTGCTAAAAGTTCTCACTTCTTGCAGTATAAGTCTGATGAAAAAAATTACTCTTGTGGATGTGTGGAAATATTAAATCTTCATATGTGATAATACTGTTTAGTGCCCTACTGGGCCGGGAAAAAGGCCCATGGCCCAGGACAAAAGGATGCAGCGTCTTTCCCGCGAGAGGCACGTCCAGACAAAGAGGGAGGACGGATGGCGACAAGGAGAAGTGGTCATGACCCTTATCCAAAGCAGGCAATCTCAACAATAAATATCAGTCTCAAACAATGAACAAGGTATGTGACTTATATCTCTCTACTTTGTATTGAGAGCATTTCAGTTAGTTTTCCCCTCATCGCTATCCCCATCTCATCATTACGCCGGAGCCTCTTCCCCGGGAAGCCTCCCGGGGATTATTTTGCAGGACTGTTGCGGGCGCAATCGGAAGGAAGGCCGGATAGTGTTGAGACCCGGGAACCGGCGGATTTCGGTAGCATCAATTGGCACGCCCGGTGGGATCAGTTCCACCTTCACATGATGGAGTCGCCAAGGAGAGGACGCAGACGCCCGAAGAAGAACGCGGTACCCCCGAGGGATGGTCCTTCCCTACCCCCGGGAGACGATGTGACATTGAGGCAGTTGCAGGAGGAGGCTAGACGCCAGCGTGAGCCGGGAGTGCCACAGGACGGCCACGTGGAAACCGCCTCCGACGAAGCTGAGTCAGAAAGAGAGTACCAGGACGAGCCAGAAGGACCTAGGCCCTCCGGGGAAGACAATCCCTGGGTGGAAGAACCTGAAACCCGGGAGGAGGGTCTGCGTCTGCCCAGTAACCCTCTGAACCGGGGACCAGCTTTCCCGGAAGAGGGGCGAGCTCTGGTCAGTGAGGAGGAATCAGCAGCGGTGGAGTTCATGAGAGCCAACAAGGAGCTATACCGCCAGTGGGTACTTTCTACCTGGGACCTTAGGAGGAGGGAACCCGGAGGGAACCAGGAAGGCCCTGCGCGGGGACATCAAAGAGAGGTTAACGATTTGGACGGAGTTGTGCAGCCACCAAGGATACAAGGGCGCGTGAATTCCTCAACAGTACCACCTTTTTTCCACCCGGATTACGGAGTTGGAGGGGGAACAGCAGTAGGGCAACAATCGAACCTAGCCCCACACGCTCCACCCTACCACCCGCGCTCTAGCTGGGGATTGGGGCAGATCGAGTATGTTCCGCCATTCGTGCCTGTGGAGTTTTTTGGTTCCCAGACCCTTGGGATTCAGGGGAACCCGATCCAGTATTCTATGCCGATGTATGGGTCAATAGGGATGAACCACGATTACCCGGAGAGGCATTATCGGGAGGACAATAGGATGTGTGGCTATCAGGTGGCGCAGCAAGATCCCAACTCTTTAGAGGCACGACTGGACAAGCTGGTGGGAAGAAATTGAGTCAAACCCACCTCCCCGTGGATGCCTCGGGTGCTAGCATACCCATGGCCGCCGGGTTTCCGGGTCCTAGAGAGAATTCCTACGTACAATGGAGAGACAGACCCGGAGGAGTTTGTTAGGACGTACCAGAACCTGATGTTGTCAATGGACTTCCCGGAGGAGTTGAGATGCAAGCTTGTGGGTTGCTACCTGAGAGGAAACTGTCTCCTATGGTTCGATTCCTTGCCCCGGGAGAGTCTTAGGGATTATTATGATTTTTCTAAGGCCCTACTGTTTAGGTATGCCGAACTGAAGAAGGAGGGGAAGCAGTTGACTGAGCTTCTTGCCACCCGACAGAAGGCTGCAGAGGGGCCAATGGAGTATTACCGAAGGTACATGGATGATAGTATAAAGGTCGTCGACGGGCAGCAGCAAGAGAAGACGGTTATTAGTGGATTTATAAATGGGTTGAGAGATATGGCGTTATTCCAGAAGTTAATGGAAAACATCCCGGAAACTTTTCATAACCTGCAGATGGCGGTGCAACTGTATTGCGCGGTTAATGATGCCACTCGGAAGAGAAAGGAAGAATCTGAGGGGTTCCTCCCAGAAAAGATGCAAAGAAAAAGGGCGACAAAGCCAAGCAAAAGGGATCCGGGTCCCGTGCCTGTGTACCGGGCAAGGGCAGACAGCTTTACCCTGCTCAGTAAGTCCCGGACGGAGATACACGCCATCCATAAGGATATGTTCCCGGATCGGTTGCCTATCCAGGGAACCCCCTCCAAAGAAAATGCTGATAAATGGTGCGCTTACCATAAGTCTTATGGACACACGACATAGGGATGTAGAGGGCTAAGGAATGAGATAGAAAAATTGATAGAGCGAGGGCAACTGAGAGACTGCATGGTGGCAGAAGCAAAGAAGAAATATCCGGCATGGGACCAGGCACGGCAGCAACCCCGGAGGAGGTGGAGGCCAAACCCTAGGAGAGGAAATGGGAGAGCCCAAGGCAACAGGGCCCCGGGGCGGCATGCCATTGCTGTCGTACCAGTCCAAGTGGTGGAACCAGCCCCAGTACCCAACAGGATGATCAATGTGATAAGCGGAGAAATTGGAGAAGCATGCCAGTCGGTTTCCGCCATCCGGGCCCGGACGCGATATGTCCCCCGGGGGAAACTCGGGGGAAAAGATTTTTCCCCAACGAAACTCTCACTTTCTCTGAGGCGGACGCAGCCCCTCCACAGATACCTCACTCAGACCCAATGATTGTAACATCGAAGATTGAAGGTTTCCTGGTCAAGTGGGTGTTTGTGGACGACAGGAGTAGCGTGGAAATCACGTTCGCCTCTTGCTTCAATCAATTGGGGATCGGAAGACAAAACCTGAAACCTCCCTCGTCTCCCTTGTCAGGATTCATGGGAAAACCAAAAATTCCTCTAGGCGTCATCCCCCTCGCAGTGTGTATGGTGGACGAAAAGGATCGGAGCAAAAGGGTATCAGTGACATGCAACTTTGCGGTGATTGATGCACCCTCACCGTACAACGTAATCATAGGGAGGCCATGGCTAACCCAGGCCCGGGCAGTGAATTGCCCATATCTGCTGACAATGAAGTTTCCCACCGCGCAAGGAGTGACGGTTGTGTGGGGAAGCCAAGCAGTCGCAAGAAGTTGCATGATGACGGCAGTGTTGGACGCCAAGAAGGAAGTAGGGGCGGTACATGGAGAAGCTCTCCGCCAGGAGTTGGAAGAAATGCAGGTGGCGGACAAAGGGATGGTCACGGTGGGAAAGGATCTCCCGGAGGAGGTAAAAGGCACATTGAATGAACTTTTGGCCAGATTCCAGAGAGTGTTCTCATGGAGTCCAGAGGATATGGTAGGAGTGTTACCGGAGCTTGGGGTACACAAGTTGAACATAAGCCCGGCAACCAAGCCAATCAGACAGAAGAAAAGACCTGTAGCCTCGGAGAGAGCAGAATTCATAAAAAACGAAGTTCAGAAGTTGAAGAGAGCCGGGGTAGTCGAGGAAATCATTTACCTGGTGTGGATAGCTAACCCGGTCTTAGTAAAGAAGCATGATGGAAGCTGGCGCATGTGCATCGACTTTACAGACTTGAATAAGTGTTGCCCCAAAGACAGCTACCCTCCCCCAAACTTGGATCGATTGGCAGAGGCTATTGCGGGATACTCGGTGTTGGCTTTCTTCGATGCACACAAAGGTTATCACCAGGTGCAGATGGACGAGGCAGACAAGGCTAAAACCTCCTTCATCACCAACTTCGGAACATTTTGCTACAAGAAGATGCCTTTTGGGTTGAAGAACGCGGGGGGCTACTCACCAAAGGATGGTGGATAAGCTCTTTAAGGACCAAGTAGGCAGAAACATGGAGGTATATGTTAATGATATGGTGGTCAAGAGCAGGGCTTACGGGGCCTTTCCGAATGACCTGGATGAGATGTTTGAAAAGCTGGAGCGGAGCAATCTAAAATTGAACCCCTCCAAAAGTACCATTGGAGTGGGTGCGGGGAAGTTCTTGGGGTTTATGGTATCAAGCCTGGGCATAGACGTCAACCCAGAGAAGGTAGAGGCCATAGCCAAGATGATCTCCCCCAGGTCGGTAAAAGAAGTACAGCGTTTGACGGGGTCCCTGGCAGCTCTCAGCCGATTCCTATCGAAGGGAGCAGAAAAACAACTGCCCTTCTTCAATGTTCTCAGGAAGGCCAAGACGTTTGAATGGTCCGGGGAGTGCGAAAAGGCGTTCCAGAACCTGAAAGAGCACCTCCGACAATTGCCAACCCTAAAGAAGCCAAACCCGGGGGAGGAGCTTTTTCTGTACATAGCGTCATCCCGGGAAGCAGTGAGCGCCGTACTAATCAAAGAAGATGAGGGAAAGCAACACCCAATCTACTTTGTTAGTCGGGAACTTCGGGGGGCAGAAACCCGGTACACTGAGTTGGAGCAATTGGTTTTGGCATTGGTACATGCTTCAAGGAGGCTTAAACCTTACTTCCAGGGCCATCCCATAGTGGTCTTCACCAATTACCCACTTAAACAAGTCATGTTTAAGCCGGAGGCATCGGGGAGAATGATGAAGTGGGCTATAGAGCTAGGAAAATATGAAATCTGGTACGAGCCAAGAAGGGCTATCAAAGGGCAGGCCCTAGCAGACTTCCTGGTGGAATCAAAAGCAAGGGTACGCGAGGAGCAGGAAACGAGGGAGGCTGAAGTAGTCCCAGCTTGGAAGTTATACGTGGATGGATCGGTACACTCCGGAGGCAGCGGAGCGGGAGTCTTGTTGGTTAGCCCGGAAGGGAAGGAATACCCCTATGCGGTCCAATTCACTTTCAAGACAACCAACAATGAGGACGAGTACAAGGCTTTGATCGCAGGATTAAGGCTAGCAAAGGAGATGGACATCAAAGCTCTCACGGCACACAGCGATTCCCAGATCGTGGTGCAGCAGGTAAAGGGAGAATATGAAGCCCGGGAGAGGAGCCTGCAAAAGTACTTGGAGATGGTAAAGTCTCTAGTAGCCGGTTTCGAGTCCTTCAACCTGGTCCAAGTTCCCCGGGATGAGAATAGTAAAGAAGATGCTTTGAGCAAGCTGGCTTCCTCAGATTTAAAACCTGAGCCTAACCAAAAGTTGTACATGGAGGTACTAGGAAGAAGGAGCTACCAGGAGAACGACCAAGTAATGCTAATAAACGAGGAAGAATCCTGGATCGCCCCCATGCGGGCGTACCTAGAGGAAGGAACCGCGGAGGATAGGGTGCAGGCCGGGAAGCTGAGAGTTAAAGTGCCAAAGTATGTGGTCCAGGGCGGGAGATGTATATGGGAGGTCGTCGCCGTACCTCTCAAATATACAATTTTTAGATCACTTACTACCTTTCTACACTATTAAGTGTACAATGGCAAGTAAGGTTCGTTCCACAGGGAAAAGGTTATTTCTATGTATATTTTGTAGTGTATATATAAATATACATATATAAAAGCAATGTAAACAAGGGGGGGGTTTGAGTTGAGTTTTTGTTTAAGACACTACTAATTAAAACTACTAGAACGTTCAAGCCACAACTACTTTACTATAAGATTATCCTAACTAGAGATTTAACTAAGAGAATAAGAAACTTGGACATATGAGATTGGTGACTTCTTATTATGAGATTTTCCTCAAACTTTATCATGATGCTTTGAGAATGGTGAACAATAGTGAGAAACTATCTTTAACCATAGTTATGAGAAATGAAAACATCTTCACAACTTCAATTGACAACTTTACTAGATGATAACAACTAGTTCAATTGAATCAATATTAATTCTAATTAGATGTTTCTCAATCCTACCCATGCAATTTGATAACAAACTTGACATAGGTACAATGCTAATGAATGATCTTAAGAACAAATACAATTGATAACAACATGCATTCAATCCCTAATTTACTACTCCTACATAGAAAGAATGATAACATTCTAACCATGGAAAAGCAATATCTAACACATATCCAACACCTATCTATCACTAGGAAATCATTCCTAATCATTTCAAGCATCAAACACACATATAAATTATGATCATTCAAGAGCAAATCACCATTCCTAAGCTTCATAAATCATGTTCTCAATCCATAACAAGAAGTCCAATCACATATATCCAAGAAGGGTTTTAGCCTACAACCATAATTAGATAATCATAACCATAATTAATACAACAAACCATAGTGAATTCAAAGATCAAAATGGGAAGAAAAGTGAAGGAAAATGGAGTTTCCTCTGTAAAAATCCGATCCCTCAAACAATGAGGATAAGTTCTATTTATAGTCCAAAATAATTAAAATTAAAGCTAAACAAAATGCAAGTTGCAGGCAGCTTCGCGGGTCGCGCGGGATCCTTCGCGGACCGCGAGCCTGGTTCTCGCGGTTCGCGGCCGAGGATTCGCGCCCCGCGCGCCCGTGTCTCGGCGTAGTCCGCGACCGGAGTCTCGCGCCCGCGCGCCCGTGTCTCGGCGTAGTCCGCGACCGTATCTCGGCGTAGTCCGCGCCCGTGTCTCGGCGTAGTCCGCGCCCGTGTCTCGGCGTAGTCCGCGCCCGTGTCTCGGCGTAGTCCGCGCCCGTGTCTCGGTGTGGTCCGCGCGCCTCGGTCTCGGCATGGTCCGCGCGCCTCGGTCTTCGCGGCTCGCGACCGGAGTTTCGCGGCCCGCGCGAAACTTGGCATGGTCAAAACAGCAACACACACCCTCGCGGTTCGCGACCTAGGGTTCGCGGCCCGCGAGAGTGTGCCTTCACGCCACTTCTACGACCGGTTCTTCAATGTATCAAACGCGGTCAGGACGGTCATAGAAGGTCTTCAAATCATTCAAATCCATCGCAAGTGCAATTCAAGATCGAAATGCACGTCTTCAATTTCAAACCACTATGAATGATTCGGTCCAAAAGTCTAATATAATTACACAAAATACTATATAAAACAACTCTCAAATGCTACAAAATAAGAGTATATCTAGGGGCTATCAGTATAAGAGAGGATACCTCCAACCTTTGCTAAAGTGTGTGGAAAGGTCAGAAGGTCAACACCTTATCTGGGAAGTGCACGAGGGATCTAATGGGAGTCACCAGGGAGCCCGCACGATGGCTAGAAAAATCTTAAGGCTAGGATATTACTGGTCAACGCTGTTCAAAGATGCGGAAAAACATGTTCAGGAATCTCTTTCATGCCAAACCCCGCTAATCTATGTTCCCCGGGAGGAGTTAATCGGAGTCACAGGATCTTAGCCATTCAGCAGATGGGGAATCGACTTGGTAGGACCATTCCCCACCACCCCGGGATGAGCCAAATATGTAATTGTGGCAATCGACTACTTCAGCAATTGGGTGGAGGCAAAGCCACTCACCAACATGCGAGGGCCGACTTGTGTCAAATTTTTTTGGAAGAACATCATTTGCCGATTTGGTATCCCAAAGATCATAGTCACAGACAACAGTGCACAATTTGAAAATGATCCCTTCAAGGCATGGTGCGTCAAGTACGGCATAGAGCAGAAGTTGACATCGGTGTACCACCCCCAAGCGAACGGGCAAGTAGAAGTCACCAACCGTACCATCGTCAAAGGCCTAAGAACCCGCTTGGAAGGTGCGCGGGGGAATTGGATTTGGGAGTTGCCCAGTGTCCCTTGGGCCTACCGAACCACAGAAAGCTTAGCTACCGGGGAGTCTCCATACTGCCTGGTATATGGATCCGAGGTAGTGATACCCGCGGAGATTGAGATCTCGAGCCTTCGGACCCAATTTCAGCGCCCGAAGGAGGAAGACGACGGATGACGCCTCGACTTGGATCTTTTTGAAGAAAAGCGAGAGAATGCGGCACTCCAGGAACCAAAGGTGAAGGAACGAGTAAAGAGATATCACGATAGAAGAGTGCGGAAGGAAGTTTTCACCCCGGGAGACTGGGTGATGAGGAGAAATGACAAGAGCCACCAAGCCCCGGAAGGGAAACTTGCACCCAACTGGGAAGGACCATACAAGGTGAAGGAGGCATACCCGGGAGGAAGCTATGTGCTGGAGGACAAGCAGGGGAAGGAGGTCCCCAGGAGATGGAATGTAGCTAACTTAAGAAGGTTCTACGGGAAGTAGAGTGCCCCGCGCCTGAACCTTAGCTACTAAGGCATGAATATGCCGGGCATGGATATGCCGGGCATGGATATGCCGGGCATGGATATGCCGGGCATGGATATGCCCCCTCCCTGAAGCATGAATATGCCCGGAGGGATAACCCCGACGTTTGGCCTCGTATCGGGTTTAGAAAGGAAGAATTGTAAAAGGGACCCATGGGTAGCTCCCATTTGGGTGCCCCGCTAGATAGGACCCGGAGCTTGAATGAAGCCCGGGGACCAGAGGATGTAATGCTTGCAGGAAAGAATTAATGAAAATATGGGTTTCCGAAAAAACTTTTATTTAATCATCTTTAAAATTTCAAGCACATCAATATGCTGTTATATTACAAAGGAACAATTACATAGTATTGTACATACAAGTTTTCCTATCTAGGCACTACTATACCCACTTAGGGCCTGACCCGGAAGCGCCCTCAGGGTTACCCGGGCGGAAACCCCCTCCGAAGAATTGAGACCCAGAAGGTGGTAGGATAACCGGACAACCAGTAGAGCATCTTGGAGGACCCTATTCCTGTGAGTAAGGGACCGATTCTCCTTCTCCAAGTCACAGATTAGTCTATTCTGTGCGGTGCGGGTTTCTAGCTTCTTAAGCTTTTCCTGGGCCCGCTCGAGTTCGCCCCACACCATACCTAGCTCCTTGGAGGTGCGATGCTGAGTATCGTCGTGAAGGGCTTGCAGCTCAGCAATGGTCTGGTGGGAATTCAGGGCTTCTCGCAGGTGGTCGGAGGCAAGGTCGAAGCAGTGATTCAGCGAGCCAAACTTGTTCTCAACAGCCTTAAGAAACGATACTAATGCCCGGACAGACCCGAACTCATGAACGAACGCACCCAATCCCGCCTCGGCCATTGCCCGGGTAGCCTGATCGCCTCCAAACCTCCAGTGAGCCAGCTTCCTCTAAAGGAATGAGCATTGGAGACACCCAGCGCGGGGGAGAGAGAAGTAGATGCCGGAAGAACTAGTAGGATGTGGGAAAATATAAGGCGTAGGCCCTCATGGGAGAATCTTCTCCAAGAGGCGTTCAGACTTCAAAAGAATGTTTTCATTAAATAGCAGAACTTTATATTGATCAAAATAGGCACTGGTATATACCATTATATTCAATAGGCCCAGCCATTATATTCAATGAGCCCAAAGTAAAATACAACAGGCCCAAAAGGTCCATATACACACTCACAGGAGACAGAGAGGGCTAAATAGCGGCCCAGGTAACAAAGAGTAAGGACCAGGTCAGCATAATACCAAGAATAGAGCGGCACGATCATCCACGAATGGTGGAACGTGGAGTACTCGTGGAGAGCTAAAACCGGGGAAGAAGTAGTATATAAGAAGGGACACGCCCATCATAGAAAAGGTACATACAAGAGACTGAGAATCTAGATTGATAAAAAGGAAAGAACTAACTTTAGCATCGGAGCTTATTCCCGGGTTTAGCCGGGAATCTTTTGCAGGTTTATCTCCGGTCGTCTTCGGGTGGTTATCATTGGAGTGAAAGAGAAGGAATCACATCAGTGGCACCGTCTGTGGGGATCGTTTTTTCTCTTCTCCGATGGTTTCCACCAGAAATGGTCGGGGAGAATCTCACCACAATACCAGGTCCACATCGCGGACCGTCAGCGAACGAAGAGGAAGGGATCGGGCTCTGAGCCAAGACAGAGATAACCAAGGTAGTCAAATGAATGGGCAAGGACGCGAACCGGTAAATGGCCAAGAAGAGACTCAGGCGAGTAGCCAGGACAGGGATTCTGATGATAGGGGTTCGGATGATAACTATGGCGAAGAGGCAGAATCACCCTTAACTAATCGCCGAAAAGAACAAAAAGAGTTCGAAGAATTTCTAGAAAACCAGAAGGCAAGCCTATACGAACAGTTCAAAAAAACAAAAGACGATCGCGGCAGGAGCAGAAGAATAATGCCAAGCGAAATCAAAGCCCAACGTTCGAATGACTACCAGCAGCCGTTACAATACGAGGAAGAATTGAGAGACATCGTTGCAGGCGAATATAATGACGATTCGCCACTCTCCTGGGACATCCAGAACCTACAAATGTCAGATCACTTCAAACTGCCATTACATGTGAAGGTTTACGATGGCACGACGGATCCAAAGGATTTCTTGCACTCATACGGGAGCAGCATGCGCTTCAGGAATGCCTCACAACAGCTGATATGCAAGGCTTTCCCGATTTTTCTGACTGGCCCAGCTATTACGTGGTACGAAGGCCTACCAAAAAGAAGTATTAAATCATGGGCACAATTGTCGGATATTTTCCTAGGAAGATTTTATAGGAATCAGAAATTCGAGCGCACCATCGCGGACTTAGTAAACATCAAACAAGGCAGCGATAGTGTGGGAGCATACCATGCAAAAATGGTGATCGAAAGTTTAAGTATCAAAGATCTAACGTATCAAATGTTCTTAGGTGCCTTCATGAGTGGCCTTAGACCCGGATACTTCTACAAAAAGCTACGAGAAGAAATGCCATCGAACGAACGCGAGTTACAGAAGCTAGTCGAGAAATATGTACGGTCAGAGGAAGCGAATGATCGAAAAATTGAGAACGAAAAAGGAGATAAACGACTCCTTGACGATGAATCCAAGTGGGGGGAAAAAAGCTAAAAACAGTCTCTTCAACGAAAGCTAAGGAGACTGGAGGAAGAACATTCATCACCACCCCCCATACCAAATCCAGAAAAGAGATTTGGCAGCTACATAAGGACCTTTTCAGTGACCCAAGGCCAATGTTAGCACCACCAGACAAGCGTTCAAAGGAAACATACTGTGCGTTCCACAGGGACCACGGTCACGACACAGAGGAGTGCGTTTCACTAAAAAGGCAAATAGAAGATAACCTACGACAAGGAAACCTCACCCAATACAAACGTGAAGGAGGACACGCAAGCAAGCAAGATATGGCTAACACTCCAAATGGGGGGAAAATCGCGGCAGCAGTGGAACGGGTAGAGGATCATTCATACCGAACGACCGATAGGGTAATCTTATCCATCCATGGGTCAACAGAACCCATTTCGAACAAAGGATGGAAACAGAGGACCAGATACCTGCCGCCACAGGAACCTTCTGACAAACGGTTGAAATTATCAGAGGCTATAACGTTCGATGAGTCGGATGCGGTACCAAACGCATTCCCACACAATGACCCGCTAGTAATCGTCGCAAAAATTGGGAATTCAACGGTACACAGGGTGTTTGTGGACGACGGAAGTGCAGTTGACATACTCTTCACCGATTGTTTCGACAAATTAGGATTCAAAAGAGATGATCTTAAGAAACCAGCATCCGCTCTAGTCGGATTCACGGGAAGATCCGAGATGCCTCTAGGACAGATTCAATTGCCAGTCACTATAGGAGAGGAAGGCAAAATCGTGACGATTATGTGCGATTTTGTAGTTATGGAAGCACAGAGTCCCTTTAACGCGATCGTAGGACGCCCATGGATGAACGCCGCAAGAGCAATCTGGTCACCTTATCATTTGGTTATGAAATTCCCCACACCAGCGGGTATAGCCTCAGTACGGGGAAATCAACAAGCGGCAAGGCAATGTATGGCGATTGCAATGAAACCTGCAACGAAGACAAAGGTATTCCCATCGGTCAATACAGTGGCAGTCTCACCCAACATTGACCTTGGTGAGCAGGCCGAACCATTCCAAGTCATAGAAGGAGACCCATCATCGTTGGTTAGAGTGGGATCAAATTTGCCTGGTCCGGTAAGATTGCAAGTCGAGAGCATACTCCGGAAATATGCGCCAGTGTTCGCATGGTCTATAATGGATATGAGAGGAGTTAGGTCGGACATCGCAACACATAAATTACACGTAGACAGCACTGTTCGACCCATCAGGCAGAAGCAGCGAACGTTCGCTGCCGAGAGACAAGCAGCAATAGAAGAGGAGGTTCGAACATTAACAGAAGCTGGAATATTGCGGGAGGTGCAGTATCCAACATGGCTGGCAAACCCAGTAATGGTACGAAAGGCAGACGCTGGATGGAGAATGTGCGTTGATTACACAAACCTAAATCAACACTGCCCAAAAGACTGCTATCCATTACCAAAAATAGACAAATTGGTCGATGCAATAGCAGGGTACGAAGTACTTGCATTCCTGGATGCCTACAAGGGGTATCACCAAATCCTGATGGATCCCCTAGATGCAGAGAAGACAGCTTTCATTACAAGTGTAGGAGCTTTCTGCTACACTAAAATGCCGTTCGGATTAAAAAACGCAGGAGCAACCTACCAACGAACAATGGATAGGGTGTTCGCATCACAGATCGGACGGAACATGGAAGTCTACATAGATGACATGGTCATCAAGAGCTCAAAGTTGAACGATTTTCCACGGGATTTGGAAGAAACGTTCGCATCACTTCTCCTTATAGGAATGAAACTAAATCCGAAGAAATGTGTTATCGGAGTAGGAGCAGGACGATTCTTAGGGATACAAGTTTCGGCCAAAGGACTGAACCCAAATCCAGAAAGAATCAAAGAAATTCTGGATTTACCGCCACCCAGAAATATCAAAGGCGTCCAGATTTTAACAGGATACCTTGCATCCTTAAACCGTTTCATGGCAAAAGCGGCAGACAAGCATATGCCTTTTTTCAATGTCCTTAAAGGGGCAAAGAAATTTGTGTGGAGTGAAGAATGTGAAGCGGCTTATACACTCCTCAAACAAGAGATTCAGAGCCTACCATCGCTATCCATTCCACTGGCAGGAGAACCTCTATTCTTGTACTTGGCCGCATCATATAAATCAATCTGTTCGGTGTTGGTGAGAGAACACAGCGAGGTACAAAAGCCTGTTTATTACACAAGCAGAATGCTAACGGTAGCGGAAATGAATTATAAGCCCATCGAGAAAATAACTTTGGCGCTGGTACATTCGGTTCGAAGATTGAGAACATATTTTCAAAGCCATGCAGTAACCGTACTTATGGACCAACCGATTAAGCGGATACTACAAAAACCAGAAGCATCAGGGCGAATGATGAAATGGGCAATCGAGTTGAGTGAACACGACATAAAATTCACGCCTCGGAAAGCTATCAAAGGACATGCTTTAGCAGACTTTATGGCAGAAATGTTTTCATTGGACAACAACATAGCAAGTCATATGTCTCCAATACCTGAAGACAGGAACAAGGCAAAATGTGAGGACATAGCATGGCTCCTGTATGTGGACGGCTCATCGAACAAAGAAGGTTGCGGAGCGGGCGTTCTGTTGATAAGCCCGGAAGGCGACGAATTAAAGCATGCGCTGAGATTTGATTTCCACCTGTCAAATAACGAAGTAGAATACGAGGCAGTGATTAGCGGATTGGATCTTGCCAATAAGATGAAGATCACGAGCGTCAAAGTATTCAGCGACTCCCAAATCGTGATAAGTCAAATACTGGGAGACTTCGAAGTGCGAGATAGCCAATTAGCAAAGTATTTGACAAAAGTACAGCAACTTATACCGTTGTTCGAGTACATCAAGTTTATCAAAATCCCCCGAGAAGAAAATCAAAAAGCGGACGCTTTGAGTAGGCTATCGAACAGTAGGTTCAGCGACCTACACAGGTCCACAGACGTACTTATTGACATAGTGCCGGTCAGAAGCACAGCTATCGTCACAGCGGCGGCAACAGCAATCGAAGAGCCAACTTGGATGACGCCTATTCGGTCCTTTCTCGAACAAGGAACGCTTCCGGAAGATATAAAAGAAGCGAGAGCCATACAACGAAAGGCATGCATGTATCAAGTAGAAGGCGGATTCTTGTACAAAAAAGGGCACTTGGTGCCCTGGCTGCGCTGTGTTACTCCAAGTGAAGCGCTACAAATTGTAAAAGATATGCATGATGGAAGTTGCGGATCTCATCAGGGAGCAAGTACCCTCGCTAAAAGAATTATACGCGTGGGATACTACTGGCCTAAAGTGTTCGCTGACACGAATGCATACGTCCAACGATGCCACTCCTGTCAAATCAACGCAAATGACAGTCACATACCAAAAAACAGGTTAATCGGCATCCACGGAGCATGGCCGTTCGATAAATGGGGAATTGACTTCGTCGGTCCATTTCCAAGAGGGACATGAAATGCCAAGTTCCTTATAGTCATGGTCGATTACTTCACCAAATGGGTCGAAGCGAAAGCTATCCCAAAAATAACAACGAGCGCAACGATAGCGTTCGTCTGGCAGAATATAGTTTGCCGTTTCGGCCTACCAAGAACTATCGTTTCGGATAACGGTACACAGTTCACGAGTACCTCCTTCAAGGAATGGTGTGCATCGAAGAAAATTTCACAGAAATTCACTTCAGTCGCACACCCGCAAGCGAATGGGCAAGTGGAAGTCACGAACAGGACTCTGTTGCAAGGAATTCAGAAACGGCTCTGTGGGAAACTCACAGGATGGGTGGAAGAACTGCCAGAGGTACTATGGGCATATAGAACAACGCCTCGAACGCCACATGGAGAAACTCCCTATAGTTTAGTGTTCGGCCAAGAAGCATTGATACCTATTGAGGTAGAAGTACTAAGCGAAAGGGTACAGAATTTCGACGAAACGGTCAGCGACGAAGCAATCAAGGGGAACTTAGATCTTCTGGAAGAACGACGAGAGCAGGCACACCTCCGTGAAGCGAAATACAAGGAACAAATGGCAAAGGCTTACAACACGAGAGCAAGGGAAGTACGATTCAAGGTGAACAGCTTGGTACTAAGGAAGAACGAAGCAAGTTTGGCAGAAAAGACAGGGAAACTGACCCCTAGGTGGGAAGGACCATACAGAATCGTCGAAGCAAACCAGTCCAACTCATACAAACTAGAACGCCTGGATGGGACCACTATACCGAACACCTGGCATGTTTCTAACCTAAGGCAATACCACGCTTAGAAATATGATAGTCATTTGTATAGAAGCCTTGATATGATCAATGGCGGCATTTGTTGAGCGATTCCTCGCTTTTTTGTAGATATATAAAAAAGAAAAACGCCAACTCTTCGGCACCAATCTCTCTAACGATGAACGCTACTAAGCGACACGCAATACTCAAGCCCTACATGCACAAAACAGGTCACGACACCTACTGTCAGCTAGACTTGCACTAAGAATAAAGCGAATAAAGTAGGCAAATAAACCAAGTCACGACAATTATGTCAGCGAGACTTGTAAATCAAACGAACTCAAACAAATCAAGCGTAAAACCAAGTCACGACAATCTTGTCAGCAGGGCTTGTAACAAAACCAACTGCAACACACTGTGTTAACCTAACAAAGTGTATAGCACAGTACAAGTAATACTAAAAATAAAAACAAAATAAAATATATATATATATATAAAATAAATAAATATATATGTCTTATTTTACAAACCTAACGAGAACTACCCCTGCCAGCGGATTGCCACCTAGAGACACCACGAGCGCCACGAGAGGGAGCCCCACGACGTTCGCTGGTTCGATTATGAGTAAATTCCTGATGACGACGAGCGCGAGCACGTTCGGGGTCACTATCATTAAGGCGAACCAACTCATTCCGCATAAAGACCACCGCGGGATGCTCTTGAGTATACCTAATAGTCGACAGGTTCTCCAGCTGATGCTGGTAATAGTCCCGAAGATCGACAATAGGTCCAGTCCCGTACTGATTAAGCAGAAGCCGCATAATGGCACAAGTCTTTTCGTAAGCTTCAACATTTGCCTTAAGCTGCTGTATCTCTCGCCTCAAAGCCGCCATGTCATCCTCCAGATCGAGGATATGTTCGGCTGCTTTATCCTCGATACGATGGAAAAATGAACCATCCTTCAGAACAACTTCATGGCGAACAGTTGCAGCAGTCCCACTTCTCGACGCACCAGCCCACAAACCTTCGCACTGAGCCTGTAAAGTGCGCAATGTATCTTCCAATTGAGAACATCGCTCCAATGCTCATCGGTGTTTTCAAGCAACAGTTTCCGCTATCGAACATTGTTCGTCGTACTTCTTTTGAAACTCACCTATGAATCCGTTGAGATTAGTAATTCTCTCCTTTAGGTGGCGTTCGACTCCTCGCAGGTTGGAGATGGTTTTGATGTGCTCTTCAGACCGACGTTTCTCGTCAAGATACGCACGTTTAAACTCTCGGCGTTGAGTGACAAGGGTACCAATTTGAACGCGATTATGATAAATGATATCGTTCTGCTGCGAACAAATCTTGTGGCACCCAAGACGCATCACATCCACCTGCTTCAATAGAGCGGTCCAGTAATTCTCACGACGCCCGAATTGAGAAAGAACCTGATCAAGTTGTTTACCGAACCTCATAACCCAGTGGTAAGGACCGGCAGGAAGTCTAAGGCTTGACATATAGGTACAAACACCTCCCAAATCCTGACGGCATTTTTCTATTTCATCACGAAGTTCGAACACTTCCTCTTCCTCGTAAGCAAACTCCTCATCATCGGCTGCAGGAGACGAACAACAGCCTTCGTCGGTGGAAGTTTCGTCAGTATCAGATAGAGCAGAAATCTGCTGCTGAGCGCTGATCAGTCTTTCCCGGTTTAAAACATCAAGTGCAATTCGTCGGTTCTTTTCAAGCCATCCTAAGTCCGATATCTTGGAAAACACATTTTCCAACCGATTTTGAAGCAAACCGATAGGAGTTGATTCCCTAAGTACAACAGTATCAGTACTACTCCTCAACTGGCAAACTTTAACACAGTCGTTCCTTCTTATAGGAAGTATTTTATCCTACAAAATGGGAATAGAACAACAAAATATAAAATATAAAATAGTAACAAAACTTCGAAATGCAAGAAACTGAATTCGTCCATTCATAAAAATAGAGACAAAATACACAGGAAGACTAACTAACATTGCTATTAGGAGTTTCTTCCTCTGGCTCCTCCGCCTGTAGCTCACTAATGACAGCACGGTCATCTGCCAAAGATTCCCCGCCGGTCAGAGAGGCACCCGGACTAGCAGAAGGAGTGATACTGGTAGGGACCGGAGGATCGACAGTGGCAGTAATTTCTTTAGCACCAAAAAGCTGATCGACAGGACATTTCCTTAGTTCGGGCAAGCTCAAAGGTTTACCCAAGCGCTTACAGTGTTCGACAAGGGGAAAGGAATGGCAACCATTACGAACGCTCTCCTCAAATGCAGTCGAAACTCTGGCTTTAGCTTCAGAAACCAGTCTGTCAAGGGCCGCGTCATCTTGATACTGAAGAAGCGCAGGATCAGGAAAGGTATCCTTCAGGAACTTCATATACTCGCACATGCCCACCTGCTTAACGGAGGCATATCCAGCGCGGATATGATCAGCATAGCCCTTCGTTCTGAACAAAACATCAACGAATTCGCCCATATACGAAGGATTCAGAGCACCCTCCGTCTTGTGAAAAGAAAGCTCGTCAGACAGAGCCTATTCGCGAGCCATACAAGCTTCAAGTTGACTCTTCAAGCTCGCGTTTTCCTCCTCCAGCTTGCTCATACCCATATAAGCTTCCAGTTGGCGTTTCAAGCTCTCGTTCTCCTCCTCCAGCTTAATCATAGCTTCTCGGGTGGCAACAGTCGTACTCAGAGTACTAATATGTCCGCGGCATAACGAAGGTGATCAGATACCTACACAAAGTTAAAATCGACTTTAGAAGAAGAACCAAAGGATAAATGAGAGTCGAACGGAATATCACTCACCACATTCAGCATCTCAGGAGCGGAATAACGGTCAAGAGTGGCAGCGGTCGACTCGGCTGCCACAGCCACAACAGCGCTTGAAGAAACCTTCTTTTTCTTCTTAGGGGAATCAGGACCATCAGCAGAACGCAGATCGCGCTTAGAACCACTTTTGTCACAAGCAGGATCACGGGGGTGGGAGGAGCTTTTTCCCGTCTTCTCTGACCGAGGAACAGAGGAAGTAGATTTTCTCGTGACCTTTCGAGAGCTTGGCTGAACATCTGCCTGTTCAGGGATAAGCTTCTTCTCAAACTGGGGAAACTCAACCGGAATATCAGTCATGTCCATACCTGCATACAAACATATAAAATAATTGAGGAAAAGTTATACACACTCGAACGAAAACAGAGAAAATCAGGCGAAAAATCATGTAAAAGCATTAACATCGAGCCATATAATCATATCTCATAGAACCTTTCGAGGAAGTTTTCCTTCATTTTTCTCGAGGCTTATGAGTATGTTGAAGCAGCCATTGGTATAAGACAGTATCACGAGTCAATCGATCCTTCACATCGACAGCCCGATCTACCGACAAGGAAGTCGACCAACAAGGCATTGGATCATCCACCCCAGCTCTTCGTCGAACGAACACATATTCCCTTCGCCACCCAGCAAAACTGTCAGGATACGACTTTACGAACGTCAGCTCTTTCAAATAACTATACACAGTAAATCGATCGCTTTCACCAGGCAGACTTTGCAGCCGGAAGACGGACCGAAACAACTGGAACGTAAAAGGAACATCAAGGGCGGAGCAAGCATCATGGAAAGCAATCATGACCATTATACTCTTGGGATGGAATTGAGCAAGCGCCATATTATACCCCTTAGCAATCTCCATCATCCACGAAGGAATCGGCAACAAAACACCCCTTTTGAACCAATCACAATATACAGCGAAAAAATCACTCCCAGGATTTTTTACACTTTCACTAGGCAGAGGAGAATGTAAATCGATCTTCTCCAGACAAGGGTACCGGCGCCGGAAATAAGCCAAAGAACGGCCATGCATAAGACTAGCATCTTCAACCCGTTTAGCAGATTCAAGCAAGGCTAGCGTATCATCGGAATCAGGAGGGACACCGGTATCAAGGGATATCTCACCGGAATCACGAGAAGAATCAAATGACTTTTTGGAATCGCTCATCCTTAATTATCAGAACTAGGCTCCAAAATCAAACAGAGGCACAGATTCAAATAACAATCAACACAAGCCTAAATATTCCCTGATCAAATATGAAACACAATCAAAAGGAGAAGTTGGAAGAATTACTTGATTACAGGAGAGAGATAGAGACTTCCGCGGGACTTATGGAGAGCCGAATTGATGACCAAATTGATGAAGAATGGGAAAGTGAGGATAAGTTCAAGGCATTTTCCCCTTTTTAAGAAGTACAAACGGCGGCGTCAGACCAAACGCATCTCAGCCGTTCAATTCAAATTAGAAGACATGATTAGGCACAGAATCCGGAAAAAGGCGATTACCTTTATGGATTTAAAATTTTAAAATTTGAAGAAGCTAATTTGAAGAGTCGGGTACGGCGAAGATGAGGGAATGTAAAACAGAAAACGGACAAGACGAACGAACACGATTCCCATACATCAGCCGCTAAAATTAGAGCAACTACTCGTTTGACTCATCTAGTCAAAGCACAAACAAGAGAGTCGAACACTTAGCCTCAAACTTCAGCGACTGGGGGGGCTTATGGTATATACCATTATATTCAATAGGCCCAACCATTATATTCAATGAGCCCAAAGTAAAATACAACAGGCCCAAAAGGTCCATATACACACTCACAGGAGACAGAGAGGGCTAAATAGCGGCCCAGGTAACAAAGAGTAAGGACCAGGTCAGCATAATACCAAGAATAGAGCGGCACGATCATCCACGAATGGTGGAACGTGGAGTACTCGTGGAGAGCTAAAACTGGGGAAGAAGTAGTATAAAAAGGGACACGCCCATCATAGAAAAGGTACACACAAGAGACTGAGAATCTAGATTGATAAAAAGGAAAGAACTAACTTCAGCATCGGAGCTTATTCCCGGGTTTAGCCGGGAATCTTTTGCAGGTTTATCTCCGGTCGTCTTCGGGTGGTTATCATTGGAGTGAAAGAGAAGGAATCACATCAGGCACCAATGCCAAGTTCTACATATGCCTCCCTGGGAGGAAGATTACAAAAAAAAAAAAAAAAAACTTAAACATTACAAAAGGAAGGAAAATATAGACTAGAGTCTAGGGATGTACATTATCAGAGTCCCCTCCTCCCGGGGTACAATGGGCCCTCTCCCATCTTCTCTCCAGCTCAGCTATGTCATCGGCGGACCAGCCTGGACCGCCGTAAGCAGGAGCATCCACCTTAGGCTCATCTTCTGGACACTCGGGGAACCCCACCTTGCAGATAGACTTCCGGGACTGATACATCATGTCGTCTTGTCCCTCTGCAATCCCCACGACATACTTATCCATCTTCCCGAAATTGCCAGGCATCGCGCAGTACTCGTGATAGTTTTCGGACCAGTGGGGGTCTCCGGAACAACTGCATAAGCGTTGAAGCTTTCCGGGCCAGGATCGGGACAGGAAGCCTCGCCAATCTCAGGAAGCTTCACCTTCTTGATCTTTGAAGCATAGGGGACCCTGGAGGACATTTCCAGCGACTGCCACAGCTGGGGGAGTAGACTCTTCAGATCTGACTCCTGGAGGGATCGCCAGCGATTGATGTAGCCAATATATACTCTACTTTTAGCACATTTGAGAGTTCATTTGGGGTAGCATTTAGTGCAAAGGGTTAAGAATTAAGGCTAAATTTCTCTTACCTTGCATTTTGAAGAAAGACTTGTGCACTAACGTTTTGAAGCTGAAATTTGGAAAGGTTACAAGAGGAATTGGAGTGCATAAGTGGTACCATTGGCTTCGTCTTCTCGAGTAATACAAAATGGACTACTAGAACGTCAAAAACGGATCAACGGTTCATCCGTGGCGAAGCAAAGAAGATTGCTGCCAACCAGCACAAGCATCTCGCGGGCCGCGAAATGGGCCTCGCGGGCCGCGAAAATGGGCGGATTTCTGGCAGTAAAAAGGCCAAAGAAGCATTTTTTGAAGGGCTATAAATACCCCTCTTATCCCTTTATCATTTGGTCGAGCTCCCAATCCAAAAACACCCAATTTCCTTAGTTTTTCTTCCTTTTCTTCTCTTTTCTTCCATGTGATTTGATGAACATGTATTGATATATTAGAATGATTGTATTAGCTTAATCTTCCTTGGGAGAAATTGATTAAACTTCTATTCTTGAGATTTTCATGAACTTTCATATGCTTCTATTTATGGTTTGATTATCATTTGAATATCTTGTCTTGAATTGTATATGAATGTTGTTAATCTTGCTAAATTTGCCATGGGCTTTGTGTTTTGAATCAATTGCATGCCTCATAGTTTGGGTAATGGTAGTTTAAACCCTAGTTCTAGTTTAATTTAGAGATTAGGTTAATTAGAAGTGATTGGGTGATGACAAACCTTTTTGCTTGTTAGTCATAGAGTAGTTTAGCCTAGTTTGTAGAGTAATTGGTAATTAGAGAGGTTGTGTGATTGTTGTTATGAAACATGGTAAATTATAGTCATGGAAATGAGTTGTTTATGAGTTTGAATTGTTGCATGCCTTCGTAGGAACCTAATGTGATCATTGATCCTTCGTTATATGTAATTGTAGAGTTGAGATATTCATTTCCAATGTGTGATTATATGCATCGAATTGCTAGATTCGTGGGTAGATGCTAGCATTTACCCCAATATCATAAAGTAGTAAAAATGAATTGAGATTTGTATGTTATCATCATCTTAGTTTTTTATAGTTTTCAAATGTCTTATCCAACGCTCACGTTATCGATGAGTATGGGTGAGTTTGTCGATTCTCCATTGTTAATTCCATTGTCGATGTATCTAGATGTTATCATCTAGGTGGATTGATAATGAGGGCTCTTGAGTGATGTGTTCATGCTCACTAGCTATTATCGAGAGAATAGGATGTTTTTCATCCACGACTTATGATCATAAACCCTAGATATGAAGCGTTCACTCAATGATTAATCGATAGATGAAGTTGAAGTCAATTGCCTCCCAAGGCCTTGTATTTGTAGTATTTACATTGTAGTGTAGTTTATCTTAGTTGCTTTCTTTCGTAGTGTAATAAACCAACTCAAAACCCCCCTTGTTTACCTTGCTTTCTATATAATATATATGTATGTGTTTATAATCTTCGCTAAAACACTAAACAAGATCCTTCTCCTTGTGGTTCGATCCCTACTTCCCACTATCTACTCTATAGTAGTTAGAAGTCGTAGGTGAATATAAATGTGTTTTGATTGAGTGAGATTCCCATTTACGACGTGGGGAAATCGCTTGTCAAAAATGGCGCCGCTGCCGGGGAGAAGGTATTTCTTGTTTTGTGTTTTATCTTAGATTTTATTTTTATCTCCTTTGTTTTCTTTCTTTTCTTTGAAAGTGTATTGCTCGAGCTCTTTGTGTAAATGACACCTTGTAATGTGTATTACCTTAGAACCCTTGCACTATAATTTCAATCCTTTCTTTACTTTGTTTTCTTTGAAGTGTGTATTGCTTGGTTTCTTGGAATAAACGGCACCTTGTAGTGTGTATTATTACTCTAGAACCCTTGCACTACCATTTCAAACTTTTTAGTCATGTTTAATATAAAACAAAAAGATTTTTATGACTTCCTCACCTTTAACCATGAAAGGATGAGGAAGAACGTAACAAGCTCGTGTGATTCTTATCTTCCAAATGATTTTTCCGAGCCTTGTTATTTTGAGTCGAGAAGTGAGCACTATGAACTTGAAAGGCCCCTTGGTTCTTCATACCAAGGGTACTATGATGATGAGTGCTATGAGGAGGAGACAAATATTGGTTTTCAAGGTCAAAATTGTTTTAATCCATATGATGATTCTTATAATCCACAATGGAGTGGTTATTCGAATTCGAATTATGGATATCAACCGGAAAACCAATATTTTGAGCAACAAAATCTACCCCCACATCCTTGTGAATTGCCTCTAGAACAAGATTCGATGAGTTATGATGAAAATTTACGTTTAGAGAATCTTGAGAGGCAATTGAGCGAAATGTTGAATGTGGTGATGAGATTAGAAGCTCAATACTCCAGGGAAGTACCATCCGAAGTAGAACATAATCCTATTGCTATGGTGAGTGATATCACCACAATGCATGAGGAAGAGTTCGAAAGTGATGAGGAAATTTTTGTTGAGGATTATGAAGTAGAAAGGGATGTGAGTGTTTTTGAACCTTTACAATCACCATTGATACCCTCACCTCCATCTATGCAACAAATTCCACTACTTCCGGAAATCTTAAAGGAGCCTAGGAAATCTAGTTACTTGTTTACACATCCTATCATCCTCCCTCCTTTAAGACCACAACCATTCATCCCTCCTCCAACACCTTCTCTACCACCCTTCACTTTTCTTTCAAAAGTGAAGGATTCCAAACTTTTGTTCTATGAATAACATTTGGGTCGTGTCGACGACGTTAAATAAATCGATTTTGATCGTTTGGAAATAACACTTCCATTAAACGATTCTCGTTTTATTTTTATTTAGCTTTTATTGTGTTTATATAAAGTTTAAAAAAAAAAAAGTTTCTTTGTGTCTTTCATTGTTTTAATTAGTAGATTACGTTTTTATTCTTGTTTTTTTATTTTATTTTCGTTTTTATTCTTGTTTTTCTTTTGTTATTTTATTTGAATTAAAAAAAATAAAAAATTTGGGCTCGTGGCCCGCGAAAATAGTGGATTTTGAAGCAGCCCGCTGCCACAAATTGGCTGTTTTTCGCGGCCCGCGAATTAAGCCCGCGGTCCGCGAGATAGGCCTCGCGGGCCGCGAATTGGGCCTTGCGGCCCGCGAAGAAAAACAAAAAAAAAAACAAAAAAAAAACAAAAAAAAAAAATTTTTTAGCCAACATTTAGTGTGTGAGTTCTTCCCTTTCCTCACAATTTTGATAGTTGTTCTTGAATATTGAGGACAATGTTTGGTTTAAGTGTGGGGGAGAGGTTTAAGATTTTTGTTTTTGGTGTAAATATGTACTTCTTTGAAGAATTTGTTTTAAAAATAAAAAATAAAAAAATGACAGCCCGGATAAGTCCAAAAGAAATAGAGACTTAGGCAAAAATGAGAGGCTGAAGCCCGGATAAGTCCAAAAGAAATAGAGACTTATGCAAAATTGAGAGGTTTTGTGTGAAAAAAAAAAAAAATACAAAACAAAGAGTGGCTAGGTACATCCCAGGCAAAAGGAGAGTGAGAGAAAAAAAAAGAAAGAGTGGCTTGGTATAAATACCTAGGCAAAAGGAGAGGAATTTCATTTTATCCTCATTTTCCGATGGTTGAAGTCATAAGGATGCGGTGATTAATGGAGAGTTGGGTAGTTTGGCATCATTTGGCTTTGTTGGGATGTTTCATATAGTGGGAGCAAAGTAGTACACTTTGGGATATTCTACTTTGCAATGTTTTGTTTGAGTATGCCATGTGTTTGATTGTTGTGAAAATGTCATCTTGGACTTGAATCGTTCTTTCTCGAGGACGAGAAAGGTTTAAGTGTGGGGGTGTTCTACATGTGGTATATGTTTTGATTTTGTTGGGATTTTTGGGTAGAACTTGTCATCAAGTTGAAGCATAGAAATTTGATATGATCTTTATTGTGATTGTGCTTTTTACTTGTTGGAAGTTCTTGTTTAGTGTCATAGTTTTGGAGGAGTTCAAATGTGCATTAGAAAAAATTATTATTGAGTATAATCTTAAACTTTAATCGTTCTTTCTCGAGGACGAGAAATGTTTAAGTGTGGGGGTATTTGATGTAGCCAATATATACTCTACTTTTAGCACATTTGAGAGTTCATTTGGGGTAGCATTTAGTGCAAAGGGTTAAGAATTAAGGCTAAATTTCTCTTACCTTGCATTTTGAAGAAAGACTTGTGCACTAACGTTTTGAAGCTGAAATTTGGAAATGTTACAAGAGGAATTGGAGTGCATAAGTGGTACCATTGGCTTCGTCTTCTCGAGTAATACAAAATGGACTACTAGAACGTCAAAAACGGATCAACGGTTCATCCGTGGCGAAGCAAAGAAGATTGCTGCCAACCAGCACAAACATCTCGCGGGCCGCGAAATGGGCCTCGCGGGCCGCGAAAATGGGCGGATTTCTGGCAGTAAAAAGGCCAAAGAAGCATTTTTTGAAGGGCTATAAATACCCCTCTTATCCCTTTATCATTTGGTCGAGCTCCCAATCCAAAAACACCCAATTTCCTTAGTTTTTCTTCCTTTTCTTCTCTTTTCTTCCATGTGATTTGATGAACATGTATTGATATATTAGAATGATTGTATTAGCTTAATCTTCCTTGGGAGAAATTGATTAAACTTCTATTCTTGAGATTTTCATGAACTTTCATATGCTTCTATTTATGGTTTGATTATCATTTGAATATCTTGTCTTGAATTGTATATGAATGTTGTTAATCTTGCTAAATTTGCCATGGGCTTTGTGTTTTGAATCAATTGCATGCCTCATAGTTTGGGTAATGGTAGTTTAAACCCTAGTTCTAGTTTAATTTAGAGATTAGGTTAATTAGAAGTGATTGGGTGATGACAAACCTTTTTGCTTGTTAGTCATAGAGTAGTTTAGCCTAGTTGGTAGAGTAATTGGTAATTAGAGAGGTTGTGTGATTGTTGTTATGAAACATGGTAAATTATAGTCATGGAAATGAGTTGTTTATGAGTTTGAATGGTTGCATGTCTTCGTAGGAACCTAATGTGATCATTGATCCTTCGTTATATGTAATTGTAGAGTTGAGATATTCATTTCCAATGTGTGATTATATGCATGGAATTGCTAGATTCGTGGGTAGATGCTAGCATTTACCCCAATATCATAAAGTAGCAAATATGAATTGAGATTTGTATGTTATCATCATCTTAGTTTTTTATAGTTTTCAAATGTCTTATCCAACGCTCACGTTATCGATGAGTATGGGTGAGTTTGTCGATTCTCCATTGTTAATTCCATTGTCGATGTATCTAGATGTTATCATCTAGGTGGATTGATAATGAGGGCTCTTGAGTGATGTGTTCATGCTCACTAGCTATTATCGAGAGAATAGGATGTTTTTCATCCACGACTTATGATCATAGTTGAAGTTGAAGTCAATTGCCTCCCAAGGCCTTGTATTTGTAGTATTTACATTGTAGTGTAGTTTATCTTAGTTGCTTTCTTTCGTAGTGTAATAAACCAACTCAAAACCCCCCTTGTTTACCTTGCTTTCTATATAATATATATGTATGTGTTTATAATCTTCGCTAAAACACTAAACAAGATCCTTCTCCTTGTGGTTCGATTCCTACTTCCCACTATCTACTCTATAGTAGTTAGAAGTCGTAGGTGAATATAAATGTGTTTTGATTGAGTGGGATTCCCATTTACGACGTGGGGAAATCGCTTGTCACTCTTATCTCAGTGATAGCGGAGAATGGATATTCCTTTGCTTGAAGCCTTAAAAGATTGAGGCCCTGTGTGGTTCACGTTTTGGTTTTGGGTTTTGGTTTTGGTTTTGCCCAAAACCCATAACCTTGTTTGTTTCGCACAAGGTTTTGGGTTTTGGCGCAAACCCAAGTTTTGACAAGGTCTTGACTTTTCATTTTAAATTATATTTTTCTTATATTTTGGCGTGTTGAAGGTAGGGCGCATGAAGAGGAAATTCGGGTGCAGCAGGTCGTAGAGGACATCCAAAATTCTCTGGTGCAAACTTCCGATGAGAACTCTCTGGCGTCGGTTGATGGCGTCATATTGCAGATACCGATCATCGAAGAAAACACTCCGGTTCTGTGGTAAAAATCCTAGAAACTGGCTTCGGAGATTCAACCTTATTTTCGAGGCAAATTCGACACCAGATGGTGATAAAATTGCCATTGCAGAAGGATACATGCATGAAAACTCTAGAAACTGGTTACATGCTTTGAAGATGATAGGTCGAAGAGACGGATGTATACTGTCTTGGGACGACTTCTCAGAGTTCATGATTGTTGCCTTTGGTTCTGGCGAAATTGTAGAAATGATGAAAATTGCATGGCTCCGAATTCCGATGATGAATTCGAGGCACTGTCTCTTGTCGAACACTCTCCAGGTACTAGTGATCTCACCTCTCTGAAAGTTGTACCAAACGTTGAATCTGCATATGTTGATAACCTAAAAGGCATTAAGAATTCATATTATGTTGGTTCTGTGAGTGAAAGAGTAGTGATGCATGATAGGCCCTAGATATACTCTTATTTTGTAGCATTTGAGAGCTGTTTTAGATAGTATTTTGTACTTTTATATTAGACTTTTGGACCGAATCATTCATGATGGTTTGAAATTGAAGACGTGCATTTCGACCTTGAATTGCACTTGCGATAGATTTGGATGATTTGAAAACCTTCTATGACCGTCCTGAAGGAAGCAGATACATTGAAGAACCGGTCGTAGAAGTGGCGTGAAGGCACACTCTCGCGGGCCGCGAACCCTAGGTCGCGAACCGCGAGGGTGTGTGTTGCTGTTTTGAAGATGCCGAGTTTCGCGCGGTCCGCGAAACTCCGGTCGCGAGCCGCGAGGACCAGACGCGCGGTTCGCGAATCTCCGGTCGCGAGCCGCGAGGACCAGCGCGAGGACCAGACGCGCGGTCCTCGAAACCTCGGTCGCGGACCGCGGAAGCCAGAGACGCGCGATGCGCGAAATCTCGGTCGCGAACCGCGGAGGCCACAGACGCGCGGTCCGCGAATCCTCAGCCGCGAGCCGCGAGAACCAGGCTCGCGGTCCGCGAAGGATTTCGCGCGACCCGCGAAGGACCTGCAAGTGGCATTTTGTTTTGTTTTATTTTTGTTATTTTTGGAAGTATAAAAGGAACTTATCCTCATTGTTAGAGGATCGTTTTTTACAGAGTTGAACTCATTTTCCTTGATTTTTCTTTTCCATTTTGATCTTGAATTCACTATGGTTTGTTGTGTTGATTATGATTGTGATTATATAACTATGGTAGTAGGCTAAAACCCTTCTTGGATATATGTGATTGGACTTCTTGTTATGGATTGAGAACATGATTCATGAAGCTTAGGAATGGTGATTTGCTATTGAATGATCATAATTTATATGTGTATTTGATACTTGAAATGATTAGGAATGATTTCCTAGTGATAGATATGTGTTGGGTATGTGTTAGATATTGCTTTTCCATGGCTAGAATGTTATCATTCTTTCTATGTAGGAGTAGTAAATTAGGAATTGAATGCATGTTGTTATCAATTGTATTTGTTCTTAAGATCATTCATTAGCATTGTACCTATGTCAAGTTTGTTATCAAATTGCATGGGTAGGGTTGAGAAATATCTAATTTGAAGTAATATTGATTCAATTGAACTAGTTGTTATCATCTAGTAAAGTTGTCAATTGAAGTTGTGAAGATGCTTTCATTTTTCATAACTATGGTTAAAGATAGTTTCTCACTAATATTCACCATTCTCAAGGCATCATGATAAAGTTTGAGGAAAATCTCATAATAAGAAGTCACCAATCTCATATGTCCAAGTTTCTTATTCTCTTAGTTAAATCTCTAGTTAGAGTAATCTTATGGTAAAGTAGTTGTAACCCTAAAGTTCTAGTAGTTTTACTTAGTAGTGTCTTAAACAAAACTCAACTCAAACCCCCCCCCCCCCTTTGTTGTTTACATTGCTTTTATATATGTATATGTATATGTATATATATACTACAAGATATACATAGAAATAACCTTTTCTCTGTGGAACGAACCTTACTTGCCATTATACACTTAAAAGTGTGTAAAGGTAGTAAGTGATCTAAATTGTATATTTGAGAGGTACGGCGACGACCTCCCAATGCATGATGCAGTTAAGTGTTTGAATGGGAATACAGGAGCCTTTGTGCCTATAGTTATGCATAATATGGATATCATTGCTATTGAGTCTGTCACTTGCTTTGACCCTGGTATATGTGAGAAGTTTAGTAGAGGTTCTGTAGTTGATAAGGAGAAGGGTTTAGACTCAGAAGGTATAAGATTGGTTGATACACCTGGGGAGTATTTTAATAATCCTTGCTTTTGTGATGACTAAGTCATTATCTGGAGTTGCTGTGATTTCAATAGAAAATGTCAGTGAGGATTTTATTTATGATCCAGGGAAGATTATAAGATGTGAAACTGTGAACGTTGAAAATGCAAGTGTTAATGCTATAATCTTGGAGAAAACTAGTTTAAAATCATTGAAATTTTCTAGTGGGGAGATAAAGTTTCTTCAAGCAGTTATATGTTATAGGGTGATAAATCTGGAAAATCTTGATGATTCTGTGAGGATAACCTTGTATAGCCTAGTTTCTTCAAGTATTAATGATCAGAGGCATATTAACTTTTGGGAGAATATGGTGACTGAAATTGAAGATGACTGTGATTTCTTAGAAAAATGTTTGAGGAAACTGAATAGTGAGGGTAGTGATTATTGTGAGTTTGCTGCTCTCAACCTATGTGCATTCTTTAAAGATTACTGGCTTATGATAGAGATATTGGATATGAATGATAACTACAGAAGAGGAGTTGAACCTTTAATGTGCTTCGATCCTGGTATTGTGGTGATTCTTTTTGGCTGTTTTGGAGTTCATTTCAGTAGTGAAATAATGGTAACTAGTGGGAGCTACAAGTTAAAGGAATATAGGACTGGTGAGTGCAGTAAAAAGGATTGGCTCTATTCAGTGCTTTGATCCTGGTATTTGTGTGATTTTTCTGGGAAATTATGACAGTGAACTCACTATTGAGCCGGTGAGGAGGAGTGAGAGCTATGGTGGTGTTGATGGAGGTTGTGTTGCTGCTGAAATGTGTGCCAGTAGTCAGGGGAATGTAGTCGTCTTAATGGGAGCTATGATTTGCATTGGAGTATGTGGTGTTTCTTCTCGACCCATAGAAAATTTTGAAAGGGTCATTAGTGGCTGCAACTGTCATACAATCATTTTGACTTCTGTAACTCGTGCTTATGGGTACTTTCATGAGCTTGAGGTCAAGCTCCATTCAAGAAAGGGTTATGAGGTCCTGGACTGAGAGCTTAAAGATGACTGATGTTTATGCTTGTGTGGAGTCTGTCTATGATAGAGTGTGGGACTTGTATAAGGAGGAGTTGACATTTTTTAGGGCTATGGATTTATTTGAAGAGGTCACCTGGAAGTTTGTAGAAAAGGAGATGTTCATGCATCCTTCGAATTCTGAATCATTGGCTGATTTCATGGGAGCATGCTTGTTTGTTGTCCTGTTGGATTTAAGTTGTTACAGCGTCAACCTACCTCAATCTCAAGCTACAATATCAGCTTCATGGCCAGAAAATTAAGGTCGGTGTGCACTGAGGATAGTGTTGTGCGAAAAGGAGAGTTGGAAGACTACACTAGTGTCAGCTTCTTGTTTTGTTGAGTGGAAAACAAGTATAAATTGGAGACGCACTGCACTTGATTCACACCCGCCATCTCTTTTTAAGGTACTCCATTTCTATATTATGAAGGTGCTAAGATTGCGAGAGGTGAGGCTGGCCAATCATCACGATGAAAATGGTGATAATGCAATATTGATTGAGACTAAAACTGATAAGAATCTGTCTACTCGGAGATTCGCTGAATTTGTTGTATAGCAGACTGTCGGTTTGGTGAATGTTGCAGCACATATTTTCAAGAAGCAAATTGGTGGGGCTAAAAGCCTTCAAATTAATTCTCGGTTAGTTTGGTGTTGCGTACCTCACTTTGGCAGGTCCTTTTTCTGGATATTTTCTTGGAGATGCAAGACAGGTGTGGGAATGATAGAACTTCGGATTCCATATTTTGAGCTTAAGGACAAGCTCGATTCTAGAGGTGGGGATTGTTACGATCCCGGAATTGGTCCAGGGGAATTTGCGTCATTTTGCTAGATGGTCAACTCTCAGTACGCTACTGAAGAAGCAGCAACACCAAATGGGAAATAGAGCTCAATTTGGTTATAGCAACTTTCTGTTAGTTTTGGGGTAGATTACATATAAAAAGAGCACACGTAGTTCTTGGAGGGTTATCGCTTCTGATGAAAGATCACAATTGTGTAGTTTGATTAGATTTTTACAACTTTTAGAAATTGTACTTTTTCGATTCGATGCATATCCGGCGAGCCGGATCTTGTCATTTATTTGGGTTGTGTTCACACTTTAAACTAAATCCAAAAACCCAAAATAAACATCCCACGTCCACTTTCACGGCCCATTTCCTTTTAGATTTATTTAAATAAAATAAACTAATGACAAAATATATTAAATCCGCCCCTTGCGTTCAGAATATATTTTAGGGAAAATTTGGATTAAGGGTATAGTGGAACATTAGAAATTGGAAAGTGGGGTGTAAGTTTAATTAATATTATTATTATTACAAAGACAACAATACCCTTATTTTTTTGTTTAGATCTCTAATATTTAGTTAAATTCAGCTTAGCTATATTTATTTTACTCTAATTTAAATAAAATTTAATTCTAATCAAATCATTTCAATTCAGCTCAAAGCAGTCCAATTCATATGAACTTGATGAAACTTAATTGAATTAAATACCAAAGAAGTGAACTAAATTAGATTAATAAATCTGAAAAAATGATGGAGCTTAATTAAATTGAATTTAACCAAGTATAAATAAATGTAGTCAACCAAATTGAATTGAATTGAACTAAATGAAAGTAAATATAAATTTTTAGATGAATATGAATTGACTCGGATTGAATTTTAACCAAAACTTTGATTGAATTTAATGAAGCGGGACTGAATTAAATTAAAAAAATTTGTGAACTTCAATTGAATTGAATTCGTCCAATTTTGAATGATCTGAATAAAGTTACATTAAATTGAACTAATCAAAATGGAAATAAATTGAACTAAATTTATTTAAATTTGAGTGAATTCATATAATTTAATGAAATGAAACTGAATTAAATACTAACTAAATTGAATTGAACCAAAACTACATAAAATGACATAGGGCTAAATTGGACTAATTTGAATATAAATTCATTTATTTAGATATTGGAGTAAACTTATTGAAACTAAACTAAATTTAATTAAGCACAACTAGTCTAAATAAAAATAATAGAAATAAGGGTATTGTTGTCTTTATATTAATAGTCATATTGATTAAAATTGATTTAATTATTCACTATCCTTTTCAGAAATTATGTGAAACTTACACTCCACTTTCCAATTTCTAATGTTCCAATGCCCTTAATCCCAATTTTCCTATATTTTATCCCCAAATTCTAAACTATTACAAATTTATTCGCGGCCAAAATACATGTTTTATTTTGTCTCGCCTTCTTTCGAGTGCTGGATCAGAACCACTACCTCATTAAAAACCCTGTGGGAAAAAGAGTATAATGATTCCCCTTCTTTTAAGCTCCAAAATCGTCAAAACGGTATCCTTTTGTGCATTTAGCTCCAAAACTCCTCAGTCCATCAATCTGCATCAGAAACACACCTAAAGTGCACATTAATCTCGTAAAAGTACAATATAAAACCCTCAAATAAACAACATAAATCACACATATCAGATGCTCAGAGAACAAAGAGGTACATCTCAATCCCTCTCAAAACTATGGAACAAAAGAATCCCAAAGAAGATATCCATCTTCATGTGGTGACTTTTTAACTCATTACTGCCTTTTCATAATGTATTCATACATTATGGTTTTCAAATTGCATCCAAGTGTTGTTTCTGTGAGGCTGCTGATTCATTTGCTCACTATTTTAATGAGTGTCATTTATCTGTTCAAACTTGGAAACATGCTCTATGCCTAGTTGGTATTGTAGATCAATTTTTCCCTTATATCTGGGCCAGACTAGCATACTATTTGTCATACACTGGTCACACGGCACTGCAATCCACTCTAACTCAATATATAACCTCATATATTTGCTGGAATTTATGGAAGGCGAGGAATAAAATGATTTTTGAAAATACTAAACCTATGCCAATGCTTTATTGGATGAAAAATCAAAGAAATGGTGCCTTATTCCTTTATTGCTAAACCAGTTTACATTGACAAACAATTTGACATTGACATGTACTCCAACAATCTGATACCTCTATGCACCAGACCTCCAAAGGCAAGAATCATCACAGTTAAGTGGAAAAAACTAACACATGGTTTTAAAATAAATGTAGATGCTTCCTGGTCAAATGGTAAAGCTGGTATTGACTGCATAATTATGAACCTACTTGGATTGTTTGTGACTGCTTCTGTGTGTTTCATTCATGCTTACACTCCACTGGAGGCTGAGCTTAAAACAATAAAGCATGGAATCCTATATGGTAAATCTATAGGGTTACATAGTTTTATTATTGAGTCTGATTGCCTGGTTGGTGTTTCCATGATTTTAAATCCAATTACTACTGCTCACTAGAAACTTTTCGACCTATCAGATGAAATAAATAGGCTCTTAGTTGATATCCATTTGCATCATGTTCTTTTAGAGAGGCCAATATAGTTGCTGATGCTCTAGCAAAATATTCTTTCCAAAACTCTATCACTGCTGCATTGTCTACTCTCCCTTCATATATCAGAGCCCTTATAGATATGGATCTTAAAGAAATCCCAAACTTGAGAATAATGGATCAGAATAGATACTGCTGATTTCTTCTCTTATGACAGGTACACCCCTGTGAGGCTAGCACTGCAGAAGTGCTTGACTGATCAGGATTCATAGGAGATGACATATGGAGATCCAAACTGCACACACTTTAAGTTATGCTCTGGTCCATGGAGAGGCCTTGTCCATGCATACCAAACTGCTCTACACTGGAATCCAACTACAGATGGAGTTCCTTTGAGATTTTAAAAATGGGAAGAAAATAATCCATAGGCTGATTTGTGTCTCACTTTGATTCACTAACAAGCAAGTGGATTATCTTTCTCCCTAGCTTAACTTCCTCCCCTTCTCTACTACAGAATGAGTTATCCTCCTAATTCATTTTTTATGGCATTTTTTGGACTGTATAGTTACTTTCTACACAAAAACAACTCTTTTATAAGTTGTTATCTAAGCTTCTATGACTAGTTTATGCTTTTTTCTGTTTGTATTTTTTCATTCTCTATTCTTGTAACTATACTCTTGTAATCCTTTTTTTAATGGTTTGGGGAAGCCAATATACACCCTCACTTACTGTGGTTCACCTTTAAATAAAAAAAACCAAAATATTCCTCAACCGGACCGGGTTTTGGGTCACATGTTGGCTCCGGGTCAAACCGGGTCCGGGCTGTATCGGACCCATTTAAACACCCCCGGGCCGATGACGTTTAGGATAAGCGAAATAGCCTCAACAGAAACCCTAAGCCATCTAACTTTCTCCTCAGCCTTCTTCATCTAGATCGGTCAGGTATGGGGTCGATGAGCGATGTTTATGATGCTATGGAGTCGTTGTGGGATGATTGGCCAGAAGTTGAGATGGATGATTATCAGTGTTATGGTGAACCCGATCATGAGGCTAAGGAATCACTACCACTAGATGAAAGGATAGGCAAAGTCGAATTGCCGCTGCCGCTGATCCGTCTCCAATACACCGGCAAATTGCTGACTCTGCTCCGGGATGCTGCCGGGAGTCAACTGGAATTTCCTTCCTTCAGTTCTTTTAAAATTTGGCTTTCATGGTTCATTTGTACATACTGTTATGAAAAACCTGTCTAGCGCTTGTTTTTGAGTGCTCATCAACGGCAAACCAGTAAGCTTCTTCAAAGCCACCAGAGGAATCAAACATGGAGACCTTTTATCCTCATATTTCTATTTAATCTCTTTTCTGAGTCCTTCACTAGATCTCTTGCATATGTTTACCAAATAGGAAAAATGCAATACTTTAGCATCCCTTATAATGTTATCCCTCTATCCCATCTTAGTTATGTTGATGATACTATCATCTTTTAAAATGCCAATAAAACCAGCTTAACTAGACTCAAAGCCTTTCTTGATGTTTTTGAACAAACAACTGGCCAGAAAATCATTTTTTAAAAAAGTGAGGTTTTATTGTAAATATGCATCTGTGCACTCAGCTCACATGATTAAATCAATTCTTGACATAAACATAGGTACATTCCCCTTCAAATATCTAGGTTGTTCTATTTTTATAGGAAAAATGCTTAATGCTCATTTTCAACCCATTGTAGAGGTTATAAACACTAGACTGCCAGTTGGAAGAACGGATGGCTATCACCAGGGGGAAGCGTACTTTGATAAAATCATGTATATACTCCATCCCCCAACATATATGGGTGATAGACCCTAGATATACTCTTATTTTGTAGCATTTGAGAGCTGTTTTAGATAGTATTTAATATATTTATATTAGACTTTTAGACCGAATCATTCATAGTGGTTTGAAATTGAAGACGTGCATTTCGATCTTGAATTGCACTTGCGATGGATTTGAGTGATTGGAAGACCTTCTATGACCGTCCTGACCGCGATTGATACATTGAAGAACCGGTCGTAGAAGTGGCGTGAAGGCACACTCTCGCGAGCCGCGAACCCTAGGTCGCGAACCGCGAGGGTGTGTGTTGCTGTTTTGAACATGCCGAGTTTCGCGCGGCCCGCGAAACTCCGGTCGCGAGCCGCGAAGACCTACCAGCACGAGAACCGCCGAGGCACAGACGCGCGGGGCGCGAACCTTTGGCCGCGACTCGCGAGGACCAGACGCGCGCGGGGCGCGAACCTTCGGCCGTGACTCGCGAGGACCAGACGCGCGCGGGGCGCGATTTCTCGGTCGCGGACCGCCGAGACCACGGACGCGCGGGCCGCGAATCCTCGGCCGCGAGCCGCGAGAACCAGGCTCGCGGTCCGCGAAGGAAACCGCACGGCCCGCGAAAACCTTTTGCAACTTGGCTTTTGTTTGCTTTAATTTTAATTATTTTTGGACTATAAAAACATCTTATCCTCATTGTTTTGAGGGATCGTTTTTACAGAGCTTTAGAGTGTTTTTCTTCATTTCTCTTTGGATTTTCACTTTGAATTCACCATGTATTATTGTATGGATTATGGTTATGATTGTGTAGTTATGGTTGTAGGCTAAACTCCATCTTGGGTATGTGAGATTAAAACTCTTGTTATGGTTTGAGAACATGGATTATGAAGCTTAGGAATGGTTGATTTTTCATTGAATGATCATGAATTATATGTGTATTTGATGCTTGAAATGGTTAGGAATGATTCCCTAATTATAGATATGTGTTGGATATGTGTTAGACATTGTTTTTCCATGGTTGAAATGCTATCATTTCTTCTATGTAAAAGTAGTGAATTAGGAATTAAATATATGTTGTTATCAATTGTATTGGTTCTTGAGATCATTCATTAGCATTATATTTATGTCAATTGTGTTATCACATTGCATGGGTAAGGTGGGAAAACATCTAATTTGAATTAACATTGGTCAATTTATCTATTTGCTATCATATAGATAAGTTGCCAATAAGAGTTGTGAAAATGCTTTCATGATTCACAACTAGAATAGAGATGGTTTCCCATTACAAACAATCACCATTCTCAAAGTATCATAATTAGGTTTGAGGAAAAAATCATAACAAGAAGATACAAATCTCATGTACCCAAGTCTCCTATTCTCATTAGTTAATCTCTAGTTAGAGTAATCTTATGATAAAGTAGTTGTAATCCTAAAGTTCTAATAGTTTTATTTAGTAGTGTCTTAAACAAAACTCAACTCAAACCCCCCCCCCCCCCTGTTTACATTGCTTTTATATATGTATATGTATATATATTCTACAAGATATACATAGAATTAACCTTTTCCCTGTGGAACGAACCTTACTTGCCATTGTACACTTAATAGTGTGGAAAGGTAGTAAGCGATCTATAAACTGTATATTTGAGAGGTACGGCGACGACCTCCCAAATTTTGGCGCCGCTGCCGGGGACAAGGCGTATTTTTATGTGTATATTGTAGTTTTATTTCTAATCTATCTTTCTTTTTAGGTTCTATTTTGGTTTGGAACCCTATTGCTCTAGCTCTTGGTGCATGGTTCTTACACGATCCTCGAACCAAGACCCTTTGCAATACGATTCCGAGCTAGTAAGAAGTCTCCGCCAACTTAGGAGGCAAGTGCAAGAGTCACTAGCATCTAATCATTTCTTCCTTGAAAGTGAATCACTACCTTTCAACATGGCGGACGATGAAGAGGATACCGGCCAAAACCCTCCCCGAAACCAATTCTACAACCCTTTCCAAAACCCTAACCCTTCTCCTACCAACATTTCTATGAGAGAGTACATGTCCCCCAACTATGAGCAACAACAATCGAGCATTGTTTACCCGAACTCTCAATACGAAATCAAGACGGGAGTGATAAATTTGCTTCCCACTTTCCATGGTAGAGAAGTGGATGATCCGAATGACTTCCTTGAGGCTTTTCATAGGGTGTGTAGTAGTTTGAAACCTTCCGAGATGAGTGTGGATGAGTTTAAGCTGAAAACCTTCACCTTCACCTTGAAGGACAAGGCCGCTAAATGGTTAAGCCGTTTACCTTCATCATCAATCACTACATGGCCACAATTGAAGAAAAAGTTCTTAGACAAGTACTTTCCTCCCTCTAAGTCCTCGGTCTTGATACAAGCCATTAGCAACATCACTCAAGACGATGATGAGACGTTGTATGAGTATTGGGAAAGATTCCAAACTCTCCTCTCAAGTTGCCCATACCATAGCTTCACCGAACCTCAATTTGTGTGTTTCTATTACAATGGTTTGAATGATAGAGAAACCGAGTTGATAAATCGGTCTTGCTATGGCTCCATTGCTAACCTTGGCTCTTCCGATGCCATGATGCTATTTGAGCAACTAGCCGAAGGATGCAAACCAAAGAGAGACCGGAGGCTACGAGTGGGTAACTCCGGTGGGAACAATGATAGCTCTCGTCAAGATATCAAGGAGCTTACAGCATTGATGAAAGGTTTCATGATGGGAAATAGCTCCGGGGGGAACCAACCAAGGCAACAAGTGATGACGTGTGGGATTTGTGCTTCGAACCATCTCACCGAATCTTGTCCTCAAGCAAACGAGGATTATAACGAAGAAGTCAATGCCATGGGGGTCTATGGAGGAAACCAAGGTTTTAGATGCGATCAAGGAGGAAACCAAGGTTTTAGGGGCTACCAAGGAGGACGAGGCTACCAAAGTGGTAGGGGTTTTCAAGGTGGACAAGGCCAAGGTGGTGATAGGGGTAACCAAAGGAAGTATGATCCTTTTGCTCAACACTACAACCCTGGAACTAGAGATCACCCCAACTTTCGGTGGAGAGATGAACCGACGGGACAACAAGGCCAACAAGATGGCTACCAAGGGGGTTACCAAGGTCAAAGTGGTCAATCTTTTGATAGGTCGAGGGGGCAAAATGACCAAGGCTACCAAGGTTACCAAAACCAAGGGTACCAAGATTTTGGCTATCAAGGGTACCAAGATCATCAAAACCCTCAATATCACCCTCAACCACAACAATACCCAAGAAACCAAGGTCAAGGCCGTTTCAATAACCGTGCCCCTCAAAATGCTCACCCGAGGTTGGAAGATAAATCTCATAACCAAGGTGAAAGCTCGGACCAATTCCCACAAGATGCTAGACTCAAAAGCATTGAGGTGCAAATGAGTCAAATGGCCACAGTTTTGGGAAAGTTGGAAGCACAAAACTCCGGGAAACTACCCGCGCAAACGGAGTTAAATCCAAGGCCTCATGCGAGTGCCATGACCTTGAGGAGTGGTAAACAAGCTCTTGAACCCGAAGTGGTTGTGAAAAAGGCACCCAAGAGAGGCCTTGTGAAGAAGAGTTTAGCCAATGATGAGGTTGAGGCGACCTTGGCCGACGAAGAAGTAATTCTTGAGGGGCTAGCCAAAGAAAAAGGTGATGCCGAGGTTGAGAAGGAGAAAGAACTTATTGATGAGGAACATGTAGACACAACTTCTCATGTTGAACCAATGTCACCTCCATTCTCACCTCTTCACAAGAAAACTAGGGTGGACACTACCTTTGATGTGGAAGCACCATTTCCCGAAGCTTTGAAGAATACTCGGAAAAAGGAGATGGACAAGGAAGCTTTCGAGGTCCTTCGAAGGTGTGAGGTAAATATTCCTTTGCTCGATGCTATTGATCAAGTTCCTAGATATTCTAAGTTCTTGAAGGAATTATGTGTAAACCATCGTCAACAAAGGTCTAAGCATGTTAAAAATGAAAGAGTCAATGAACATGTGTCGGCTTTATTTCAAGATAAAATGCCTACTAAATGTGGTGATCCGGGCATGTTTACCATTCCTTGCATCTTAGGGAACACTTACTTTCCTAGAGCCATGTTAGATCTAGGTGCATCCATAAATGTCATTCCATATACATTGTATGAATCGTTGAATCTTGGCACTTTGCATAAAACCGGCGTGGTAATCCAACTTGCCGACCGCTCTAATGCATACCCTAAGGGTATTGTTGAAGATGTCTTGGTGAAAGTCGACAAGTTGGTGTTCCCGGCCGATTTTTACGTTCTTGACATGGAACATGATAAATTTGCTACCCCTGTCTTGTTAGGGCGTCCATTTTTGAAAACGTCAAGAACTATAATAGATGTGCATAGTGGTAGGCTTACCATGGAATTTGATGAGGATAAAATAGAGTTCAACATTTATGGTGCAATGAAATACGATGATGAGGAAACTTCTTGCAATGCTATTGATGTGATTGAGCCTTATGTGCAAAAAGTTTATGAAAATGATGTTGATGATCCTTTGTTAAATGCTTTAGCTAATAGTTTACACACAAGTAATGTTCATACATATGCTTTGAGTGCTAACTTGAAGGAAAGCATTTTTGAGCTAGATACCTTTGAGGAACTTTCTCTTGATGCACCAATTTTAGACCTTGAGGTATTGAAGGGCTCGGGCAACCGACCATCTTTCAATAAACCTCCGGTGGTGGAGTTGAAACCACTACCCGAGAATCTAAAATATGCATTCCTTGGTGATGGTGAGAAATTGCCGGTGATCATCTCCAACAAACTCACCAAGGAACAAGAGGAAAGGTTGATGAAAGTGCTTCAAGATCATAAGGAAGCCATTGGATGGACTATTGCCGACATCAAAGGTATGAGTCCAGGCACGTGCATGCACCGTATTCTATTGGAGGATGATGCTAAACCCATCCGACAACCTCAAAGGCGATTGAACCCTCCTATGATGGAGGTAGTAAAAGCCGAGGTGCTTAAATTGTTGGATGCGGGAATGATCTATCCAATCTCCGATAGTAAATGGGTAAGCCCGACGCAAGTGGTGCCAAAGAAAACCGGAGTGACCGTAGTGGAGAATAGCCATGGCGAATTGATTCCCACTCGTGTCCAAAATGGATGGCGTGTTTGCATTGATTACCGAAGGTTAAATGCGGTAACGAGGAAGGACCATTTCCCTTTACCATTTATTGATCAAATGCTTAACCGGCTCGCACGCCACTCTTTCTGCTGTTTTCTTGATGGCTATTCAGGGTACTTTCAGGTTGCCATTGCACCAGAGGATCAAGAGAAGACCACCTTCACATGTCCCTTTGGCACCTTTGCATATCGACGCATGCCTTTTGGCCTTTGCAATGCACCGGCCACGTTCCAAAGGTGTATGGTTAGCATTTTTTCAGAATATCTTGAGAAGTTTGTAGAGGTTTTCATGGATGACTTTACTGTCCATGGTAACTCTTTTGACAATTGCTTAATCCATTTGTCATTAGTCCTAAAAACTTGCATTGATAAAAACCTTGTGCTAAATTCTGAAAAATGTCATTTTATGGTAGAAAAGGGCATTGTGTTAGGTCATGAAGTGTCATCTAAGGGTATTGAAGTAGACAAAGCAAAAATTGATATCATCCAATCTCTTCCTTACCCTACTTGTGTGCGTGATGTGAGATCCTTTCTTGGCCACGCGGGTTTCTACCGCCGTTTCATAAAAGACTTTTCAAAAATTTCTTCCCCTTTATGTAGATTGTTGCAAAAGGATGTGGAATTTGTGGTAGATGAAGGTTGTAAAAGGGCATTTGATTGTTTAAAGTCTATGCTAGTGTCGGCCCCTATTATACAACCTCCAAATTGGTCCCTTCCATTTGAGATCATGTGTGATGCAAGTGACTACGCCGTTGGTGCGGTGCTAGGTCAAAGGGTGGGAAAAATTCCCCATGCCATCTATTATGCATCCATGACTCTCAATGATGCTCAAAGGAACTATACCACTACTGAAAAAGAATTGCTAGCGGTAGTCTTTTCTTTAGAAAAGTTTAGGCCATATTTGCTTGGTACAAAGATTATTGTTTTCACTGACCATGCAGCTCTTCGTTACTTGATGACGAAGAAAGAAGCAAAGCCTAGGTTACTCCGATGGATCTTGTTCTTGAGCGAGTTCGACTTGGAGTTCGACAAGAAAGGAGCTGAAAATCTAGTGGCCGACCATTTGAGCCGATTGGTGCCCAATGAGGAGTTTGGGACCAAAGCATTGAAGGAGCATCTTCACGAAGAGTTCCCCGACGAGCAATTGTTTGCTCTTGGTGTTTCTCTTCCATGGTATGCCAACATTGTGAATTTCCTTGTCACAAGTAAGTGCCCTTCTCACTTCACAAAAGCACAAAAGGATAAGCTAAAGCATGATGCTAGGTTTTATGTGTGGGATGATCCCTATGTATGGAAACATTGTGCCGACCAAGTGATTAGGAGATGCATTCCTAATAATGAAACAAACTCGATCCTTGCTTTTTGCCATTCATATGCATGTGGTGGTCATTTTGGTGCTAGGCGAACCGCTAGGAAAGTGCTAGATTGTGGTTTCTATTGGCCTAGCTTGAATAAAGATGCATACACATTTTGCAAGTCTTGTGATAAATGCCAAAGAGTAGGAAACATCTCTTCTAGGAATGAAATGCCCCAACATTGCCCTCTATATTGTGAACTTTTTGATGTTTGGGGAATTGATTTTATGGGACCTTTCCCTACTTCATTTGGTTTTAAATATATCTTGCTTGCGGTTGACTATGTTTCTAAGTGGGTTGAGGCAATCCCCACTCGTACTGATGATTCTAAAGTGGTTGCAGAGTTCATCAAATCTCACATCTTCTCTAGGTTCGGGGTACCCCGAGCTCTGATCAGTGATCGAGACACTCACTTTTGCAATAGAACCATTGCCGCATTATTGAAGAAATATGGGGTAAATCACAAAACTTCCACCGCCTATCACCCACAAACAAATGGACAAGCCGAAGTTTCCAATAGGGAAATCAAGTCCATCCTTGAGAAAACGGTTAGGCCGACTCGCAAGGATTGGAGTTCTCGGTTGGATGATGGATTGTGGGCATATAGGACGGCTTATAAGACGCCAATTGGTATGTCTCCATACCGATTAGTCTTTGGGAAGCCGTGTCATTTGCCGGTGGAGTTAGCACACAAAGCCTATTGGGCAATCACAAGGTTCAACTTGAACTTGGACGAGGCCGGGAATGAAAGGAAGCTTCAATTGCAAGAGCTTGAGGAAATCCGGAATGAGTCCTATGAGAACGCGGCCATTTACAAAGAGAAAATGAAGGCATGGCATGACAAGATGATAATTAGGAAAACTTTTGAGGTAGGTCAAAAAGTTCTTCTATTTCAATCACGTCTTCGGTTGTTTCCAGGTAAACTGCGTTCTCGGTGGACTGGACCATTTGTAGTTGTGCAAGTTTTCCCTCATGGTGCGGTGGAGATCCAAAGCGACAAGGATGCCAAAATCATCAAGGTCAACGGCCAAAGGTTGAAACCGTATTACGAGGGTTTCAAATCGGAGATCCTAGAGGACATGTCTCTAGGCAACCCGGCCTACGAGTGATCTTTACCATGGAGGTACATCGTGCTGACGATGTTAAATAAACGAGTTTTGAGCTTTAAAAGCATTTCGTCGAACAATTTCAACATTTGGAACATTACTTTCTTTATATTTATTTGCTATGTACATTTCATTAAACTTGTAATTCGAACATTACGCTAGTTTTTATGTTGTTTTTGTAGAAATAGGTTTGAAGTGGTGCAAAACGACAAATGCCAAGGGGCCATTCCTCGCGGTCCGCGAATTCATCGCGCGGACCGCGACCGGGATCGCGCGGATCGCGACAAGAAACTTCGCGCGCGCCGTGACGGTGTCTCGCGGACCGCGAAGGAGACCGCGCGACCCGCGAGAAAACAGGGGATTTCTAGGAATCCCTGGAACGAAAATGCACGTTTTCGCGGTCCGCGACTTGATCGCGCGGACCGCGGCACTGTGCTCGCGGTCCGCGGTTTCATCGCGCGGACCGCGACGATTTGTCAAGCGCGGCACGCGCTTTTCACCGCGCGCGCCGCGACGGGCTTCAGAGCGCGCGGTCCGCGAATTGATCGCGCGGACCGTGAAGCTTTAACGCGCGAACCGCGAACCAGACCGCGCGAACCGCGAACCAGACCGCGCGAACCGCGAACCAGACCGCGCGAACCGCGAACCAGACCGCGCGAACCGCGACGGAGGCCAGGATTTCTCGGAAATCCCTGGAACAAAATTGCCACTTTTCGCGGCCCGCGGCTTAATCGCGCGGGCCGCGACACTGTGCTCGCGGGGCCCGCGAAGAAACCGCGCGCGCGGGGCGTGATTTCACCGCGCGCACCGCGCCGAAGTTTTGCGCGCGCCAGGACGAGAATTTTCTCGCGGCCCGCGACGGATGGCGCGCGACTCGCGACGAAGTCCTGCGCGCACCTCAACGTTCTTCAGCGCGCGGTCCGCGAATTCATCGCGCGGACCGCGAAGGATTTGTGCGCGACCCGCGACGGAAGGCGCGCGACCCGCGAGGAGGACCGAGATTTCTCGGAAATCCCTGGAACGAAATGGACCATTTTCGCGGCCCGCGACGGGGTCTCGCGACCCGCGACGGAATTTCGCGGTCTGCCAAGGAAAGCTCGCGATCCGCGAGCTTCGAGCCCCTACTTCTTCAAAATCTTTCTATCTTTTTCTTCTTCTTCTTCTCCTATTCCATTCCGACCCCAACCCGTTTTTCTGGCCACCTTCTCCAACCTTCCATTCCGGCGAGTTTTGAACCGATTTCTTCCACCCAATCCAATCCCCCAAGCTTTCCCAACAAAACCCACCAAAAATCCCAATCAAAATCACCATCTTTTACCCACATTGCCAAAATTCAACCGGAAAGTTCTTCATTCCGATTCGCCGGCCTCCGGCGACTTTTGTTCCAAACCAACTACACAAAAACCTTCCATCAACCACCCTTAACCTTTTCCCAATCACAAATTCCAAATTCCAACTTCCAATCAAATACCCCCAAATCTTATGAACCCTAATTTTTGGATTCTTTGATTTGGTGGTGTTTTGATCAAAGTGATGATCTTCTCAAGCTACATTGCTTCCTAAAGCTTCAATTGACGGTACCCTACTGAATTAATTTCAATTTTTGGGTGATTTAGGGCTTGCCGCCAATAGGTTTCTTTGAAATTTCAAAGGCCTGCCGCCTTTAGTTATATATTGAGTTTTTGAGTAGGGGCTTGCCGCCTTGTAGCTAGTATAGTTGTGCTGGACTGTTGTTGGATAGATTTTGATAATGGCACCGAGGAAAAGGTCTCGCCGAGGAGAAGCCTCTAGTTCACGTGAGCCCGTGATCCTCGAATCCCCCCCTCGTCAACCTAGCCCCCCCCCCCTGCAGAAAACCTGCCTCCTATTGACCTTATGGGACTGCAAGGTTTGAATGACGATGCCCAACAACGGTGGAGAAAGTTGATAGGGAATGGGAGGCGAACGATCATGGAGACGAAGTTCCTCCCCTCTGAGCTTCTTCAGGAGCTAGGTTTGCAGCAACCTGTGCTATTTTTATTGGATCGCGTTGGCATGAGAGGATTCATTGATCGGTCGGCACCGACATACACCCGCTATACACTTGAGTTCCTATCCACTCTAGCCAAGCACTACGACGAGGACCATGACAGGCATTACATCACCTTCAGGTTGAATGATGTAGACCGCAGGATGTCCTATGATGAAATCCAAGATGCTTTTGGATTCCAATATGCGGAGGGCTACAAGAATCCAAGAGAATATGCCCCACAAGGATTTGATCTAGCTTTCTTTTGGCATTGTTTGTCTGGATCTCCCAACATCACGGGCGCTACAAAGAACAACCACATCATACATCCAGCTGTTCGTATGGTGCACAAGCTCCTAGTGATGACGATCTTTTGCCAGGGGGAGTTGACGCATATCAGCAAGGAACAAGTCCAATGCCTTTGGACTATGTTTTGGAGGATAGAGCACCCATGTTGGGTAGACCTCTTTGTGCAGAAATGTCTGGAGACCTCCCAGAAGAGCTCAGGGAAGATACCGCAGGGGGGTATGATTTCTCTTCTGGCAGCTTATTTGCGCATCCATCTACCTCCAGACATTCAGGCGATAGGCAAGACAGCCGAGAGAGCTCACCAGTTACACTCCATTGCTTCTTTGGAGTCCACTAATGTCTTGCAAATGCACAAATTCCCTCATCCTAGATTCATCTGGCTAGTAGCCAAGAATCAGCACATGTACCTGCCAAATCCGGAGGCTGTGCACCTGACTGAGCACACCCGCATGGAGGAGCTCACCTTGCCCATCCAGATCACAGTCCCTGCACCTACCATCGCCCTTGCCAGGCTAGAGGCACCTCCGGAGCATGGAGATCAGTACGCTCCTCCACATCACGATCCTCAGTATGTCACTCAGCAGCAATTCCAGGAGTTCACGCAGAGGCATGACGCGTTTACTCAGAGGTATGAGGACGACATGGAGGTGATGTTCGCCATGATGGCATCCATGCACCCACATGGACCAGGGGCATTTGACTATGAGGGTCATCGCAGATCGCGAGCTCAGCGCCGTCGCGACGGTTCCGGCCCCTCGCAGTGAGTATATCCTACACTCTTTCTTACACTATGATTTTCATTGATATATTTAAACATTGAGGGCATTGTTTAGACTAAGTGTGGGGGAGAGGTGTAGGACTTTTGTTACTGCTTTTGTTGCTGCTTTTGTTGCTGTTTTTGCTGCTATTTTTAATACTGTATTTTTTATAAAAACAAAAAAAAAATTCTTTTCTCTTGTTTAAATATGTAAAGCTCTCAAATGTTATGTGCTTAATTATTCAGAGTAAGCCTTTGGATCTTAATCGTTCTTTCTCGAGGACGAGAAAGGTTCAAGTGTGGGGGATTTTGATAGACCCTAGATATACTCTTATTTTGTAGCATTTGAGAGCTGTTTTAGATAGTATTTTATATATTTATATTAGACTTTTAGACCGAATCATTCATAGTGGTTTGAAATTGAAGACGTGCATTTCGATCTTGAATTGCACTTGCGATGGATTTGAGTGATTGGAAGACCTTCTATGACCGTCCTGACCGCGATTGATACATTGAAGAACCGGTCGTAGAAGTGGCGTGAAGGCACACTCTCGCGAGCCGCGAACCCTAGGTCGCGAACCGCGAGGGTGTGTGTTGCTGTTTTGAACATGCCGAGTTTCGCGCGGCCCGCGAAACTCCGGTCGCGAGCCGCGAAGACCAACCAGCACGAGAACCGCCGAGGCCAGACGCGCGGGGCGCGAACCTTCGGCCGCGACTCGCGAGGACCAGACGCGCGCGGGGCGCGATTTCTCGGTCGCGGACCGCCTAGACCACGGACGCGCGGGCCGCGAATCCTCGGCCGCGAGCCGCGAGAACCAGGCTCGCGGTCCGCGAAGGAAACCGCGCGGCCCGCGAAAACCTCCTGCAACTTGGCTTTTGTTTGCTTTAATTTTAATTATTTTTGGACTATAAAAACATCTTATCCTCATTGTTTTGAGGGATCGTTTTTACAGAGCTTTAGAGTGTTTTTCTTCATTTCTCTTTGGATTTTCACTTTGAATTCACCATGTATTATTGTATGGATTATGGTTATGATTGTGTAGTTATGGTTGTAGGCTAAACCCCATCTTGGGTATGTGAGATTAAAACTCTTGTTATGGTTTGAGAACATGGATTATGAAGCTTAGGAATGGTTGATTTGTCATTGAATGATCATGAATTATATGTGTATTTGATGCTTGAAATGGTTAGGAATGATTCCCTAATTATAGATATGTGTTGGATATGTGTTAGACATTGCTTTTCCATGGTTCAAATGCTATCATTTCTTCTATGTAAAAGTAGTGAATTAGGAATTAAATATATGTTGTTATCAATTGTATTGGTTCTTGAGATCATTCATTAGCATTATATTTATGTCAATTGTGTTATCACATTGCATGGGTAAGGTGGGAAAACATCTAATTTGAATTAACATTGGTCAATTTATCTATTTGCTATCATATAGATAAGTTGCCAATAAGAGTTGTGAAAATGCTTTCATGATTCACAACTAGAATAGAGATGGTTTCCCATTACAAACAATCACCATTCTCAAAGTATCATAATTAGGTTTGAGGAAAAAATCATAACAAGAAGATACAAATCTCATGTACCCAAGTCTCCTATTCTCATTAGTTAATCTCTAGTTAGAGTAATCTTATGATAAAGTAGTTGTAATCCTAAAGTTCTAATAGTTTTATTTAGTAGTGTCTTAAACAAAACTCAACTCAAACCCCCCCCCCCCCCCTTGTTTACATTGCTTTTATATATGTATATGTATATATATTCTACAAGATATACATAGAATTAACCTTTTCCCTGTGGAACGAACCTTACTTGCCATTGTACACTTAATAGTGTGGAAAGGTAGTAAGCGATCTATAAATTGTATATTTGAGAGGTACGGCGACGACCTCCCAATGGGCAGTCCATGATCCTCCCAAAACCATCATAAAATCCCTTCAAAAAGTTGTTTCTTCATTTTTCTGGGGTAAATTGGATCAAAAGAAGATAACAAAGTGGAGGAAATGGACAGATTTTGCTATCCTTGCTCTGAGAAAGGAATTGGAATCAGATCAATTTCCACCATAGTTAAAACTTACTCAGTTAAATTATGGTGGAAATACCATATAACACATGCTCCATGGAGACATTTCATTGCATCTCTTCCCCTGGCCCGAACTGCACAAAAATCCCAACCCTGGAAGAGAATCATAATGGTGGATCAATTTGCATCAAGTTAGTCAAAAAATTTAATTGGAAATGGCAAATGTAGTTTTTGGTACTCTATATGGACATATATTTTCCCTCTGATAGACATTGTTGATCCAACCCTCACAAATATCCCTTCATACTGCACAGTAGAAGATTTCATTCTGATTAAACACTGTAATCTGTCTTCCATCTCTCCATATTAAGACACTAATTTGTACTCTTTTTTACAGGATCTTAAGTTATCCCCTCACAGAGATGACAAACTTGTGGAATCTAGACATCAGAGGAAACTTCACCTTCAAATCGACATATGAAGCTTTAAGACCTAAAAGAGGTAATATCCCACCCATGTCTAAAGTATGGACTAAACGAGCTCCAAAAAAAATCTCTATCTTTATGTGGAAACTCTTTAATGCCATGTTACCTTTTGATGATATAATATCACGTTTTGGTTTCCATATAGCCTCTAAATGCCCCTTCTGTGACAATATTGATAGCATGGATTATTTCTTTAATCATTGCAATATATCTTCACAAAAATGGTCTACTATACATACATGCATGTGCATTGGAAATCTATTTTTTCCTACTTTGAGAAATAGGCTAGCTTTCTACTGGTCTTTCCAAAGCCTTACTGCTCTACACACACAATTAGTTAATTTGGTCCCATTTTTTGTTTGTTGGATTCTCTGGAACAGTAGAAACAAAAAACTGTTTGAAAACATCCCACCTTCTAGCCATAGAATTACCAATGAGATTATAATGTTGATCTTTGATGCTTACACTGCACATCATTTATTCATTAGTAATCCACATGATACACCAAAACCCAACATCTTAAAAATTGTTTGGGCTAAACCATCTAGTGGAATCAAAATAAATGCAAATATAGCTTGGGACCAAGCTACAAAAAGAGCAGGAATTGGCATAGTTTTTAGAAATCAATGTGGTGATTTGATGTATGCTAGATGTTTTTTTAAAATTGCTTTTTCCCCTTTAGAAGCAGAGTTGCTTGCAATAAATCTTGGTATTCAAATTGCTCACTCTATTCATATGTTTTCCTTTTGGATTGAGTCAAACTGTAGTAATGCCATATCTATGATTCATGACCCAAAAAAAATCTCAAAGGAAACTTTTCTTGCTGGTAAGGAATATCCAAGCATACCTCTTTCCTACTATAGCAGTACATGTCCTTAGACAAGGAAATATCTCTGCTGGTATATTGGCCAAACATGCTCTAAAGTATATACTGAATTCAGAAATGAATATCAGTGACTTGCTAATAAGAGCTTAAGGAGCCCTAGCACTGGATAAACTAGGGCTGCCTGCACTTAGAATTCAGAACATATACTGCTGATTGTTTCTTCATTTTTCAGAACAGATGCAGATCAAAGCTGGATCAATGGATATCAAGAAGCAAATTACATCAACCACTCACTCATAGACTCTTCAACACTAAGCTGCACCCAACCTCAACAATCTATTTCAGCCTCTTGGATATGATTTATTTGGTGCTAAACTACCCAACAATGCTCCGGAGATGAGAGGAAAACATTCTATCATAGGTTGACTAGTGTTTTTGTGTTTGTTCAGTGAAGCACTGATAAGCTAATGATCTGAACCCTTTCCCTAATTCTCATTCCCACTTTTCTGTAATTAGGATGAGCGTTTTTAGTTAAATATCTCATTCTTTTGTAGGTAAAATTGTTTCTGCCTTGAGTAGTAATCTTATGAATACTATTCCATAACTTTCTTATTTTAAAGTGCTATGTCTGTACTGAGCTATTAACTTCAACCTTTAACCGTAGAAGTTGTAATTTTTTAATTTTGTTATTTCAAAAGAAAGGGGAGCCAATATAACTCCCCACTAACGGTTGTTTATTATTTTTTTTAAAAAAAACAAAATTAATTGTATGAATTTTTTCATTTCTAAAAATTATGGCGAAATTACCCCAAGTTCTTCCCTAATCCCTACTCCAGATTCTCCCAAAAAGAAACGATTGACAGATGAACACGTGTTATACTGACTACCACCAAGTCTACTTTCTCTGCGTTAGCACACGATTAGCTGCAATGGAGTTGGAGCGCGCGACTGAGCTCCCACACACACACAATTATCGGAGCCAAAGGAAAAAGGATAGTCGGCGTCGACGTCGGGATGTTCCCGCTCCGGCCAACGATAAGGTATACGATCTGTTATTCATTTTTTTTCTTTAATTTATATCAAGCGAATTAAAGCTCCAGTAATTTAGTTAAAGCGACGATTTCCAAGTATCAAAATGAATTGTGAACGGATTCCTGTGTTGTAGGCTCATACAGGGTTATGTGGTGAGCAATGGAATGGAAACGTGACTCATTCAAAGGCTATTTCAGAGAATATCTCACTGCCTGCAGAGGGAGTGGGTCGAAATGGTTCATGGCGACGGGATGACAAAGATGGGCACTTTTCATTTGAGCTTGGAGAAAATTTAACCTCTCGCTGTAAATGCTCTTAACCTCACCCTGAAAATTTCAGTTAATAGTTTGTGCTACACATCTGCAAGATGAAGCATTTTAAGCTATTGATTTCAATCGATGCTCTTGTTATGTTGATCGATTTTCTATCATGAGAGTCCATGTCTACTATCAGGTTTTCTTTCTTTGAGCTCGGGAAACATTTGCATCTTGACCTCCTAAGCATCACCAAAGCAAGTAGTCTTACTAGTAATATGCGGAACAGAGTTTCTCTGCCAATTCCGGAAACGTCAGTGACATGCTGCACCAAAACATAGAATGCCAAATCATCAAATTTCTCATCAGCCTAAAAATATCCTACATACAATACTGAAAATAGTATTTTAAAGTTGGGTTAATACTATTTGACTACACAAGGAAATCATGCTTAAATACTCTTCATTATTTATGTTGATTACTTGTATTGTGAGCATATCATAAAAGAAACACATCAACAAGGAGCCATATCATAAGATTTAACTTAAACATATTAAAACTATCAGAAACTGAAAGTTATATGATAGCAACTGAATAGATTTCTCTGCAACCAACCATGCAAAGATTTCACTTAAACATACTAAAACTATCAGAAACTGAAAGTTATCTGATAGCAACTGAATAGATTTCTCTGCAACCAACCATGCAAAGATTTCCTGTTTTAGAATATTAATGCTAAACATCCACATTATAATACCCGGACAAAAATACAGAAAAGAACTTGTCTCCAAACTTGATAGGTGAGAAAGAAAGCTTGTAGCTGACATTCATCAGGCTACTGTGTGCAGTGAGCTCTTCTCCGTCTCCATAGTCGGAATCCATAACAATCACGTAATTGATTACAAATCACGATAAAAAGCACTGATTACAAAGCAAAAAAATCGACAAAATGACATTCAGATTAGGATCAATTAGCTTACCTGTTTCTGAAAATAAACGCGGATTGAACTGGCTTCCTGCTGCATATCCAGAGATGGATATTGCTAAGTACTTGCAATCATGCAGCTATATACTTGAAATCGAAACAAACAAATCATGACGCTGATTCGAGCGGCCGCGATCGAGGAACTCAATCGGCGGGTTAAAGAAAGAAAGAAGAAAAGACACAGAAGAATCAGAAAAACAAAAGGAGAGGGCTAGGCTGAGAAAATCGAAAATAGAACAGGAAGAAGAGTAAAGATTTCTATCCTTATCGACCCTTTCGCAGCGAACTGGCCCCGGAAAGCTGCAAGCATTATTCTGATGGATTTAGAAGGTTTAACTATCAGATTCAGAAGTAACCCTCCTTGATCGGACCCAATTCCCCGGAATTCGACTCCCAAATCCCAGCGAAGCCCCTCTTTGATCGGACCGACGAACTGCCACTCCTCCGTTTTTTTACTGGAACTACAAAGTTGTTGGAGAAGGATCCAACGCCGGCTTGGGTACCGCGGCGGCGCGTCGGAGATCAAGGGGCATGAGTTTTTCAGGGGCCTCAGGTGGATTTGTTGACGGATTATTTCGAGAAGATGAAGGTTCCGGCGTCACTGTTATGGTCGATGCCCAAATCAGAATGGAATTCAGAACTAAATCAGAAACCCGGAAGGAGGAGGACAAAGTGAAGGCGAAATTACAGTCAAAACGACGCTGTTTTGATGTAGGGGGTAAATTACAAAAATGCCCCTCCGCGGATCCGGATACCAAAATTGGTTGACCATGGATCAAAAGAATTCTTATTATATAGTGTTCTAGGATAAGAATATAAATTGCAAATCATCACCAAACCCTTTAGATTTTTCAAATAAAGTTTTACTTATATAAGAATATGTCGTGGATAAAAACTTATTTTGTGGCATGGAAATCATCAAATCACGGCTTTTGCACGAACCTCTGCTATATATGTTAAACTTGACATATGTATAAAAAATACACACGTGCACATATCTATATATGGTTTGACCGACAAAGCAATAACAGAGACTCTTGTGTTGTTTAAGGAAATGCTTCCTATTGGTAATTTGTTACCCGACCGTGTTTACGTGGCCAAAAAGATTCTATGTCCAATGGGAATGGAAATTGAAAAAATTCATGCATGCACCAACGATTGTATGTTGTTTAGGGGAGAAGAGGGTGACAAATTAGTTGCATGCCGAATTTGCAATGAGCCGCGGTACAAGTATAAATCTAGCACCATAGATGTTTGTGCTGAGACGGTTAATTTGAGCAAGAAGATGACACCGGTGAAGGTTATGTGGTACCTCCCTATTATTCCTAGGTTGCAACGGTTATTTTCTAACAAGGAAGATGCAAAAAATTTGACATGGCATGAGGATAGGTCGAAGCCGGAGGATGATGTTATAAGGCACACGTCGGATGGTGATCAATGGAAGAAAATAGATGCTTTGTATCCTGATTTTGCCAAAGAGCCTCGGAATGTTCGCCTTGGCCTTTCGACGGATGTAATGAACCCGTATGGAGATTCGAGAAGTACTCACAGCTCATGGCCGGTAATGGTTGTGTTGTACAACTTACCGTCATGGCTTACTATGAAGTGAAAGTATGTTTTGCTTTCTTTGATGATATCGGGGCCGAAACAGCCCGGTAATGATATTGATGTTTATCTGGCGCCCTTGATTGATGATTTGAAAAAGTTGTGGTATGGAGAAAACTGGACTTATGATGGATACCGCGATGAATGGTTTAAGTTGAGAGGATATTTGTTTTGTACAATAAACGATTTTCCAGCACTTGGTAATTTGATGGGGTATGCGGTGAAAGGGCATATGGCATGCCCTATTTGTGAAAAGAATACACATCACTTGCAATTGCCCAATGGTCGGAAAACGGTTTATATTGGGCATCGACGGTTTTACCGATTGACCACCCTTTGAGAAAGTGTAAGGAATGGTTCAATGGTAAGGTTGAGAGAGGTTTGTCCCCGGAACCAATTTCAGGAGAGACGATATTTGCAACTGTGAAGGGCATTGAGGATGACTTTGGGAAGAATAGGAAAAAACCATCAAATCAAGGTAGTTGGAAAAAATGCTCCATCTTCTTTGAATCGCCTTATTGGAAAGATTTAGATGTTAGACATTGTCTTGATGTTATGCATGTTGAAAAGAATGTTTATGATAGCTTACTCGGGACATTGCTAAACATGTCTGGGAAGGATAATGATGGTTTGAAATCTCGGTTGGATATGGAGAAATTTGGAATTAGGCTAGACTTGGCCCCCGTTAAAGAAGGAGGTAAAACATATCTCCCCCCTGCACCTCACACCATGTCTACGGAGGAGAAAACGAGTTACTGTGAATGCCTTAAAGGTATAAAGGTACCGAGTACTTAATCTTCTAACATTGGCACTTGCGTTAAAGTTAAAGAGATGAAAGTGGTAGGATTGAAATCCCACAATTGTCATAATTTAATGCAAGAGTTAATTGTTATTGCTCTTAGAACCACCTTGCCATCACATGTTAGAATGTGCATTAGCCGACTTTGTATATTTTTCATGTCCATATGTCAGAAGAATATTAGTCGTAAGAGGTTGGATGATCTTCAGGAGATGATTGTAGATGTTTTATGCCAGATGGAGATGTTCTTGCCCCCCTCATTTTTTGACATAATGGTTCATCTAGTGGTTCATTTGGTTAAGGAGATTAAGTGTTGTGGACCGGTATTCCTAAGATGGATGTATCCGTTTGAGCGGTATATAAAGATATTTAAGTGTTTCGTGAAGAATAGTGATGTTGCAGGGTTCTTTTGAGTCCACTGATAACTCCCGTCTGATGGCCGAGGATCACCTGAAAGTTCCCGGAATAAATCCGGGGAAGAAGCTCCGATGCTTAAGTCAGTCTCCAATCTTTCAGATAATCTCTTTCAGTCTTGTTTAGTGCTTACCTTCTTCTCTTGTTGTCTGTGTTATTTATCCAGCCATGGCCGAGACCACAATCCCACCCATTTCGGGCGGTTGCTCTAGATCGTGGTTCCCCCATTCTGCCATGTCCTTGATCGTGTCCATTATTGGACCGGTCTTCTTGGGCTGGTTGGGCCCTAAGGCCCAGTATATACCATAAGCCCCCCAGTCAGTATGGGCGAACTGTAGTTATTATGTTTATGGAGAATGTTAGTTGGTCGAAATGGTCGAATGATGGATCAACTAGTTCTCTTTGTTTGTTCGCCTTATCACGTGCTTTTGAAACTTGATTTGAGATTTGAATTTTGAAATTTTTTCAACTTCCCAACTATCTCCACGCGTTACAAAAGTGCCGTTCCGCTATCCCTTCCTCTATTTACTCTAGTTGGTTAGCGTACTTATTATTATAAGTACTGAATCGGTATCCGTGCTAATTATAGCTTTCTGCTTTTTGGCATCAATTTGACGGCTTGGGTGCCATTTGGTAATTAAATATTCAGTGGAAAATCATTATAACTAAGGTAGCTTTTAACTTTCTTCTTTCTCTCTCAGATTTTTCGACTTCCTCCTGAAACTCGAATAAAGCTGCTCTCTGCCCTAATCAGGTAATCTCAGTTTCTCCTCCTCTGAAATCTTTTCCTACTTAGTCCTCTCTTCTCTGCATTGTTTTAATCTTCGATTTTCATTATCTCCCGTTCTCCATCTTGCATGTTTGATTGATTGGGTAGATTGTAAATATTGAAAATGAGATCTGGAAGTGATTTGATTGATGTCAACAATATATCCTTTAATACAGAGGATTTTATGTTTCCTGATAATCTCTCCCCTGCTGAGGAAGCATCTCCTGGGGTTCCGGTTGATGCCGAGGGGTATCTAATATTGCTCCGGCGGAATCATCGGAAATTGATTTGGGGGGGACAGAGGTAGGGGAAAATGATTCCGCGACACCCATGGTCCCCGTGTTCAGTAAGGTGACTGAGCGGATGTTACAGTATGATAGAGGTAGGTTTCCCTGTCTTTTTGATCGTGAGATTGTGCTGCCTCAGACTGGGGAGACAGTTGATGAACCTCCGACCGGTTACTTCTCCGTTTATAGGGAGTATTTTAAGTGTGGTATTAGTCTTCCACTTCCAGATTGGCTAATAGAGATTCTTCAGGGTTATAACATTGCCCTTTGTCAAATGGCTCCCAAGAGTGTGATGATATTGAATTCCCTCCACTCTGTTTGTGAGCAGGCGCGGGTGGTGTTCGACTTCAAGCTAGTCAACTCCCTTTACTATTTGAAGGCCACTAGGCTTGGAAAGGGGCGATATACCTTGATCGCCTATTTCTCAGAGATGGCCTTTGTCTCCGAGTATCCCAACAATTTTAAGACATATTGGGAGGGGTTTTATTATGTCAAGCATGTAGATGGTAGGGATAAGGAGATTCTCGTCTGGAATAGGAGGTTGGGGATTGAGAGTTATGTGTCTCCTTCTGGTCGTATAAGCTTAAGTGACGCTTGTTGCGTCGAGTTAATGAAGTTCGCCATTAAGGTTGATTCTGGGGTGTCGCCCATTCCTGAGGAGAAAACGCCATATTGTGCTAAGAAGAAGCTAGCTCATAAGGCGCGAGTTCCTCCATCTGATAAAGGTGGTTTTGTGCTATGTGATATTGTATCATAGGAATCTTACTCATCTACTGATTTTTCTTTCTAATATCTCTGAGTGTTTTTTTTTTAATACTAATATACTCGCATCTTTTTTTCAGACATGAAGAATGCTCGGAACATAGCCGGTGCTCGATCTACTTACAAGTTTGAGTCTGGAAGTTCCTCTGGGGGGAATTCGGGGAAACAAACGTCGACCCCTGCTGTTACTGATAAACCGGCGAGTGGTGGTTCAAATACTTCTTCGCCCATTCGTCGAGTGGAAGACAAGCGCCAAGATCGTGAGAAGCGCAAGGAGGCTCAAGATGTTCTTACTCAGCAGGCGAAGAGGTCCAAGCTTGCCAGTGTTTCTTCTCCTGACCCTTTCGTCGAGTACATCAACAAACTCTCATTCAATGAAGCTTTGCAAGTGGTATGTTTTGTTATATCGTAATATATATATATATATATCTTTTGACGATTTATCTTCCAATACTTTGATGTTATATGATGTTTTCTATATATTTTCTTTTCTCAGGTGGCGAATGCTCTGAAGTCAACCAGCAGTAGGGCGGATGCCTTTGCTGATGCTTATTCATCTTTGAGCATCGAGCACAAAAAGGTTGTTGCGTCTCTGAAGGGTGAGATCGCCCAGAAGGACAAACTCGTTGCTAATGCCAACTCTCGCCGGGATGATATGATGAAGTTCGTCGATGGTTTAAAGGCCAACGGTCCTCTTCATCCCCATTATCAGCAAATTTATGTGGACGCTCTGGCTAAGACCAAATCATTTTTTGATTTGTTTTCTGCTATTCTTGCTGCCGGGAAAGAGATTGGGGCGATGGAGTATTATCAGCAGATGAAGGAGGAACATCCAGATCCCTCTAGCCTTGTGTGGGATAGTGATGAGCAAATTGAGCTGAACTTAGCTGCGGCGACCAGTCGAGCTAATGATCTGTTCAACTCCAAGATCGAGGATGGCGGTCATACTTATAGTCTTATTGAACATTGCAAGAATCGTACCAGTCCTATGACCATTGAGCAGTTGCGGGCTTATGAAGAGCAGCCTCCTGCTGTTGAAGATGTGTTCGAGCCTGATAGCGCGCCACCCCTTCAGGATGTTGTACGGGGTCAAGAGGCGATCATACTTACAGTGACCCCTTCTCTGGCGGCTCCTACTATGGTCAGTCCTACCTCCACAGGTGCAGATGCTGCCAGTACTGCGGAGGCGGGTGAATCTCTGGCGAATGCCACGACTGGGAATGCTCAAGAAACCCAGGGTGCATCTGCTGATCTCGCTAGCGTGGAGAATGCCGCCAGTCATGATGTTAGTCATCTTTAAGATAAATTAGTAGGATTGCTAATTTTTATTTTTATTTTTGTTGTATTTGGGATATTAAATTTGATTTTGTAAGAATTTGGGTTTAATCCACTTGTCATTATTTATTTTGTAGGCGAATTTTATCAGAGATCTAGCTTCTCGCTCTGTTGACTTCCCCTGATGATGGCTATCCCATTTGGTGTTGGAAACTTCATTACCAGGTGGTATGGTGACCAGATTGCTTTCGCCGCATTCATCCATGGTCGTCCTATAATGGAGTTGAAAGGGCTGTGTGCATCCATTATCACAAAGTCACAAAGGATGGTGCAACACTTATCGTCTTCGCCCACTGTTATCGGTAATTGGATTTGTCCTAGGGGCATTTCTGATCTACCCGTGAATCCCACTAACGCAGAAGTGGGCTTCTTGAGATCCTCCCTCTTTAGGCCGAGTTTATCAAAACAGTCGGCGAAAAGGATATCCACCGCGCTCCCGTCGTCTACGAAAACTCTATGGACCGTAGAGTTTCCAATTTTTGCCACTATGACGAGTGGGTCATTATGTGGGGAGGCGTTTGGTACTGTGTCATTCTCATCAAACGTAATGACTTCGCTGACTTTGAATCTTTTATCCAGTGGCTCTTGAGGTGGTACATATCGTGCCCTGTTCTTCCATGCATTATTTGAGATGTACCCTGTTGTCCCATGTATGGATAGTATGATCTTGTCAGATGTTTGGTAAGTAGGCTCTGTCTGAATGACCGCCGCCGCCATTGTTCCAGGTGTTTTTACCATTTTCTTCGTGTTCGTCCTATTTCCATTTGATACATCCTTCTTATATTGGAGAAGGTTCCCTTGCCGTATGTTATCCTCAATCTGTCGTTTGAGCGCCGTGCAGTCTTCAGTGTCATGCCCATGATCGCGGTGAAATGAACAATAAAGTTCTTTTGGGCGTTTCTCTGGTGGGGCTAACATTGGCTTAGGTTCTCGAAAGAGCGCCTTATTATTTTGCCAAACTTCTTTCCTGGATTTTGTTAGAAGAATTTCCTCAAACGTTTTTTGGCTGAAGCTATCTTTCCCTTTTTGTGCCTGCGCTGGCCTGTCTTTTCTGCCTTGTTGCTTTGCTTCTCCTTCCAGGGGTTTTTTCCCTCCTCTTTCATTTTCTATTTTCCTTTCATTCGCCTCCTCCGTGCGAACGTATCTTTCTACCAGCTTTTGTAAATCACGTTCATTACTGGGCATTTCTTCCCGCAATTTCTTATAGAAATCTCCAGATTTGAGCCCACTCATGAACGCCCCCAGGAACATTTGGTAGGAAAGGTCTTTTACCTGTAAACTTTCCATGACCATTTTAGAATGGTATTCGCCAATATTGTCGCTATTTTGTTTTATGTTCACCAGGTCAGCGATTGTGCGTTCAAACTTCTGATTCCCGTAGAATCTTCCTAGGAACATATCCGAAAGCTGGGCCCATGATCTAATACTCTGACGAGGAAGGTTTTCATACCACGTGATCGCCGGCCCAGTTAAAAATATCAGAAATGCCTTACACACTACTGGTAATGGGGCGTTCCTGAATCTCATGCTATTACGGTAGGAGTGCAAGAAGTCCTTTGGATCTGATGTTCCATCATATATCTTGACGTGAAGAGGGAGTTTGAAAGAATCACTCATTGGGTAATCCTGTATTTCTTTGACGAAGGGCGAATAGTCACTTTCATCTTCGGCGATGATTGATTGTAGCTCTTTTCCATAAACCAAAGTGTCTCTATGTTCTATACGAACGGATCTCTCTTCCCTCCTTTCCCTTGGGCCGATTAAGATGGAGCGTTCTTCTTTTCTCTCCAAGTTTGTTCTGCGGCTCCCTTGATGGAGTTCTGGGCGGTCAACTGGTATCGACCTATCACCTCTCTGCTCCGTGTTGGCCCTGTTGTCTTCTGGAGTCTTTCTGGCTCGTTTGAATTGGGTAAACAGAGCTTCTTTCTGGGTTTCCAAAAAGGCTTCGAACGCTTCTTTTTCCCCTCTTCGTGAATGATCCGAGGATTCCTCGCGTTCATTGCGCCGCTGATCCTCCCGTGACTGGTACTCGTCTTCCTCTTCTTGATATTCCTCCTCTTGCTCATCCCTTCTCCTATTGCTTATAGTTCTAGAAGTGGAATTGTTGTCTTGAGGATCCTCGTGTCGGCCTCTTCTAGTAGTCACCATTAGGATTACAAAAGAAAGTCCCCACAGACGGCGCCAATGATGTTGCAGGGTTCTTTTGAGTCCACTGATAACTCCCGTCTGATGGCTGAGGATCACCTGAAAGTTCCCGGAATAAATCCGGGGAAGAAGCTCCGATGCTTAAGTCAGTCTCCAATCTTTCAGACAGGGCCGGCCCTGAGATTTTGGAGGCCCTGTGCAAAAATAAAATTGGGGTCTTATGTATTATTGAAAAATATAATATTGCAGTGCAAAAATATTTATAATAAAATACACATAATATACATGATTGTATATGAATATAAGAATTGTGTTTTATTATTAAATTTATATGATTAAAAACTGTTAATTATTCTTCTTTCAATAATATAAAAGTTAGAGTGGTATTTAAGTTAATAATTATATATTTGTTATTAATTACTAAAAGTTTCTTTCTTAAAAATTAGGCTTTTAGGTTTTTATAAGAATTAAACAGTTCAATTTACTTAAATTTAAATTCGATTTTAAATTAGTAATTTAAAAAATATATGTAAACCTAAAAAATGGTCACGTGAAATATTATAAACATGAATTAATTTTTTTATTTATTAAAATTTTAAATAAAAATATTATTATAATAATTCAAATCACATTTTCTTTCTTAGAAAACCATTTTGGACAAAATTAATCCATAATTATATGATTTAGGAAATCTGGCTTCGTGGATTAATTATGGATCAAAATGTTTTACCTCATAATTAATCCATACCAATCAATTTCCAATTCATACGCAATTATCTATTCCCAAAAATCAGCTTTTATAATAAGAGATTATTCTACCTTCCATGCATAATTGACTAAAGTTGCCTAACTGCCTCCAATATAATAGGCATAGACGTTAAAAATCTTATATACCATAATTAAAAGAGAAGATTTTGAGGCCCCTAATGGCTCGGGGCCCTGTGCCATGGCACATATTGCCTATGGTCAGGCCCGGCCCTGCTTTCAGATAATCTCTTTCAGTCTTGTTTAGTGCTTACCTTCTTCTCTTGTTGTCTGTGCAATTTATCCAGCCATGGCCGAGACCACGATCCCACCCATTTCGGGCGGTTGCTCTAGATCGTGGTTCCCCCATTCTGCCATGTCCTTGATCGTGTCCATTATTGGACCGGTCTTCTTGGGCTGGTTGGGCCCTAAGGCCCAGTATATACCAAATAGGTATCGACCCGATGCAAGCATTGTTCAAAGATATGTGGCGGAGGAGGCTATTGAATTTTGTAGCTCGTACCTAGATGGGGTTGAGTCGATTGGCATTTCCAAGTGTCGGCACGAAGATAGGTATGAAGGCCATGGATTACGTGGAGCTAAGTTGTTAGAACCATCCTTTGAGGATATTTCTATGGCTCATTTGTATGTTTTACGCAATTATTCGGCTGTTGTACCATACATCGAACTCCACATGAATGATATTAGAAGCGAATTTGACGGGGTATGTGGTGAGGAAGAGGTTCTAGCTCGTCACACAAGAACTTTTAGTTCTTGGTTGCGAAAAAAGTGTCGGTTGGGGAGCATCCAGATGATGTCAAGTGGTTGTCTAGGCGTCCATAGGCTACGATAACATCTTACGGTGGTTATGATGAGAAAGACTACACTTATGGTACTAAGGAGATGGATGAAAAGGGTATATAACAAAATAGTGGTGTTTCGGTAGTTTCAGACGAGTTCCAAGTCGGCTCATCCGGTAAGGTTACGCCGATTCTAGATTTTTTGGTACCATCACGACTATTTGGGAGTTGAATTATGTGTTGGTTAGAGTGGTGGTCTTGAAATGCGAGTGGGTTGATCCCGATAGGGGTATTTGCAATGATCCATTGGGATTCACTCTAGTTGATCGTAGAAAACTTGGGTACAACTGTACAAGTCAGATCCTTTCATTCTCGCAACACAAGGTGAGCAAATTTTCTATGTCAAAGATTCTACAAATCGTAATATGGAGATTGTTTTAAAGGGAAAAAAGACATTTGTCGGTGTGGAAAGTGAGTTCGATTGCTTAAATGATGTAGATGATTATCCATTAATTTTGAAAGGGGAGGACTTCAATCTATCCGAAACCGACCTCAACTTAAAAAGGTTTCAAACCCGCTCCAATCACACATATGGTCTTTGGATTGACAACAAGGGAAATTTGAAAAAGAGAAAGTTTAAAATGAAGAAGGTCAAGACCTCTAAGAAGAAATCGCAAAAGGAGTAGTTGTCATTTGATTATTTCCTATAGTGGTCCATATTTAAATTAAATATTAGTATCAACGAAATACCTCAAGATTAAGATGATGATTCCAATTCTGAGTCAAAAGATTATCCCTTTTACTAAACACAATATCAAAACTATAAATTCAAGACATATATTCATTTAGATTAATACAAGTCAATATCAAAGACCAACTATTCTGAATATGCACAAATCCCATCCCTCCCCTTGTCCCCAACATGAATCGACCTTCTCCTTCTAGGTTTCTAATTTTATTTGAATGCAAAATCGACCTTCTCCTTTCGCGTTTCTGATCTCTCCTTTTGGGTTTCTTAAATATTAATATCAACGAAATACCACAGGTTTAAGATGATGATCAAAAAATTATCCCTTTTACTAAACACAATATCATATTTTGGTATCATTTTCATTCAATTCATGACACTTTACACTTTTGATGTTTATATATATTCACTAATTAGTTTCTTAAAAATATAATAGGAGTGGTAGTGCAACATCTACCATGACCAAGATCAAGACCAAGTATGGATTTAAAAATATGCAGAAATTCGTTCTAATGTATGACAAGTAAGATTTGTTTTTTTAAAACAAATGCATGCTTATCATAAGAAATACACAACATCAAATTTATATTTAAATTTTAATGATTACATTAGGCTGCAAACACTATCATTTTGGGAAGAATCTATTCAATCTAAAAGACAAGTTTTGATATGAAAATTTCAATCAATGCCAATCATTATTGGAACATCTCTCCATGTTACATGTTTCAATGGTAATCAAAATACAAATGATTGTATTTCAATTTTTTCAATCAGATATTTCATTACAATAGTTATTCAACAAAATTTGTAGGTATGCAAGTTACAAACAAAAAGAGGGCAATATTTCAGATTGAAGCTGAGAGTGAAGAATCAACAAAATTTAAACAATGGTAACATTCCAACCATCAAATTAGCTTATGAATATGCACAAATGATGTGTAAATTGCTTTAACTGATTCTATATGTTTACGAAAGCTAAATTACATGCACCCGTGTAATACATTTACAACCATTTTTATATTTCTAAAAATAATAGACATGATTTTATATGTTAAGAACTTTACCGATTGGTTTGTATACAGTATTTTAATGTCCATAATAGTTTATCAAATTTATATTATTTTGCAGGGCCAATCAACATTGAGAAAAAAACGCATTTGCAATAGACAAATGAAATGGATTTGCAATACCCATAAAGGAAAATACAATATACACTCCTATTGCAAAAATCACAAAAAATCAAAGGCTAATTAAAATATTTTAGTCAACATTATTTGTTCTTTAACTTACTAATGTCGTGCGTTTCGGATGAGTGAGTTTCTCGGACCGAACAGATAGTCCGAGGATCGCTCTTTCGTTCCGAGGTTTGATGAGGCTGGGAATTGTTCGTCTTAGCCTGCAAAACAGAACCCCGGGGCCACCCGAGGGTAGCATTTCGATTTGATGATGAGATTTCATGTACTGAAATGGGATAAAACCCAATAGCTAAAGTTTAGAGTTTGAGAACTTACCTTGTGTTGTTGATTTCTTTGGGTATTTATAGTAGCAATCCAGCCAAAGGATGCAGTACCATTTTCTGCTGCCGAGTCATCATCGTGTACCTCTCTTTGTACCTTCCTCACGTGCTTAGTAATATCGAATCCATTTCTTAGATATGCTCACGTGCTTTAGGAAGCCGCTTGGAACCCGTCTTGCGTGATGAGTCATCATTAGCACCTGGGATGAGTCATCTTTAGCATCACTTACCATATTTTATCAATAAATAAATTAATTTTATCATATTTCAGAGGTTAACTAAAAAATTACGATTTTCTTTTAAGATATGCCTCAAAACAGTCATTATATAACTCGTAAGTGTATGAATTTCTATGCAACATATGTGGACAAAAGCAAATTTCGACACCAATGTAAAACACCACTTTAAATTTGAACTACATTTTTTTTCTCATTCATTATCATGCTATAATTTCATCACCATATGAGCCAACCTTAATTAACAATGTCGTGTTTAGTCTATAAGATGATTTTGTATGCCTTGCATTGTATTTTTATTTTGTTAAACCACCCATGCCTTACATTGTTAAATATCCTTCTCATAATTCTGGAGTGTTATATTTTATGGATTTACGTATGTTCATCACGTGTTTCAAAATTTTCACTTACATTCCATATTAAAAATTTTAGCAGGAGAATGATTAGCCATAATCTTTTTTAAAAACAAACCTATGATGGTTAAATAGCCATAAATTTCATATCCACACACTTATATAAGAAACTGAATTAGATATGTCGCACTTATATTGAAAGTTTTCTAAACATTTCTTTGTTTCAATAAAAATATTAAAACTCTCTATTTTAATCATATCACCAACTTATACATAAGTGTAAAATGAAAGCTAATTTGATGAATGAAACTGGAATGATTACGAAATTTTTTAACTGATGTGCAAGCAATGGACAAAGCTACAAAGGTTCAATTTTGTTACCAAAAAAAAGATAGTGAAATAAGCCCCAAATACATTGTCATATCTTTTGGAGACAAAGATGAAATAGAAGCATCATACTCCAAAATAATATCTATCAACAAAAACAAAGATAAGGAATACGGTGTTCATTTCAAAAGTCTAAAAAAGAAAGGACGACTATCTAAAGGCACTACACCAACATTAAATTATTCTATTTTATAAAATGCCAATCATATGTTTTTGAATTCAAAAATACTTATAATATAATCTTTCAATTATAACAGAACAAGAAAAAGACAGACAAATATCAAGATTTGGAGGATGATGAAAGCTTAAACTTTTTTTAAGTCATTTTTCAAGTGTCTTAAACTAATTATTTCTCCCCACTGCTTAGAGAACCTGAACCTAATTAATGTACAAGAAGCAGAAACAAGGATTTCGAAAATGATATACCACTCATTCAAACGACCAAAAAAACAAAAACCCATAAATGAACAATCATAAATCTTAAGTATATTACTATCAATAAAAAATTAAAATCGTGGTTTTTATAACAAACTTCATTACAATGTAGGGAGAAACAACAATAAAATCAAGAATTGAAAGTGGAGATGAACAACATAGTTTATATTACATATTTAAGTTATATTTACAACCCAAATACACCGCGCATCGCGCGGTGTCACCTTGCTAGTATTTTAGAAACCAAATAAAAGATTGTATTAGAACTTGTGTAAATTTGTATCCATTGAGAGTTTATAAATTGTAATAATGTAGTAATATCTCAATATATTTTATTAAATAATTAAATATTTAAAGGAAAATTGGGGTGTTATGAATGGTATCAGACAACGATTCTGGACTTTATTTAACCTTAAGATTTAGAAATTTGATGATACTAAACTTTAGCGGCCCTTAAGATTATAAGTTAGATCAATCGGAATTGAATTTGGAGTTTAATACACTATAGTGTATATTAGTCAATTTTAAGTAGTTGGAACTAGTTGTACCTTAAAGTTGATAGGAAGTTAGTCTTCTTGACGGTTAATTTTTGACTGTATGAACCCTAAGGACTTAGTGTTATGAATATGACTCATCTCTAAAGAGTTTTGACAAGGCAAGTGAGTAAACTGTTAAAAGTTTTGTTAATATGACAGTCATGATGTTATAAATTACACAATTTTAACAAAAATAAATAATTATAATTTAGGAAAATTAAGTATATATTTCATTTCATGAAACATGTTCAATTATAAACCATTCAAAGATAAAACAACATAATTAAGATGTGTGGAGCTATATATTTTAAGATTATGTTAACATGTGATTTAAGATGTGTGGAGCTATATATTTTGAGATTATGTTAACATAATTTAAAGTACACATTGAAGGTATTTATGGCTAGAGACTTTCTTTGCTTATATGATTAGTGGATAAAAAAATAATAATTTCGGGACAAAATTTCATTAAGGAGGGGTGAATGTGAGATCTCGGAAAATGTTAATTAAAATATAACGATTATTTTAAAAAAATAATAATATTTACTATGGATGGAAGTTAGAAAGACTAATTTGATATAGAATAAAATAAATGAGCATTATATTCATAATAATAAAATAAATATAAATGAATATATTTATTAATAAAATTTTAAGAGTTGAATGTTAATAAGTTATTATTATTCATTTTCATAAGTTGATGTAGAATTATTGATTTCATACCTATTTTATTTGTATATATAAATGAATTAAGAAACGGTCAACGTGAAAATTTGTTAAAATAGCATGTATCTGTTTTATGGCTAAGTCTCTCTTTAACTGCGTTAACGCAGGTGAAAATCACGAAAAAGAAGTTAGATTGTTTTAAAATCTAACTCTCATCCCGTAGTTATAGAATAATACCATTGCGTTTCGTTTTCAACATATTCACAGCCTATATGGTTAGTCAATTCATAACTCTTTAAACCCCACATCCAACACAAATTCAAAATCATCTCCAAACACCTTTTCCATATCATGAGTATTAATCGTGCCGTAAGAGATTGTAGTAACGACCAATATCGAATTGGTGTTCATCGATATTTGCAGATAGTAAGTTTTCGGCCTTTTCTTTTCTACATGGATACTTAAACCATGATACAGATTAATAGGATTAAATTCATTTATAATTGTCCATATAGATCTAAATATAAAATTTTAAAATACGAGCAATTTTCTTGTCGATATGCAATTTCGTATGAAGTGTTGATGTCAATTTGGTTCGGTCTTGTTTCTAGAGATATATTAGGATGATCGGTTGGAGGGTCAAATATATATGGAATTTAATGTTTAAATAACCAGATGAAAGATAAGGGTTTCTAGTTTCTAATGGTTTAAATATCGTAAGTATACGAGTTTTAGATTAAAAGATATGATTATTTTTGTAAGTGTTGTTCAGTAGTAACTCTGCAGTTCATGTTAAAGGGAATTTACGGAGGGTAAATCGTGAATGTAATTTAAATTATAAATATTCAAATGAAAGATACAAATGTGTAATTTCTAAATATTAAAACCCTATAATTTTAAGAAACACATGTCATGAGTTATGATCAGTTTCATGAGTACTAGCCATAAGTGTCAATTCAGTTTCAGCAATTGTTAATTCGATTTACGTAAATATTAAATGGTGGTTGATTAGTTGGATGCTATATAATATTTGCAGGTTTCATTGAATCTCATAGATCTTGAATTACATGAAAGGTGAGGGTGATAGGTCCTAAATATACTCTTATTTTGTAGCATTTGAGAGCTGTTTTAGATAGTATTTTGTACTTTTATATTAGACTTTTAGACCGAATCATTCATAATGGTTTGAATTTGAAGACGTGCATTTCGACCTTGAATTGCACTTGCGATAGATTTGGATGATTTGAAGACCTTCTATGACCGTTCTGAAGGAGTTAGATACATTGAAGAACCGGTCGTAGAAGTGGCGTGAAGGCACACTCTCGCGGGCCGCGAAAACTCGGTCGCGAGCCGCGAGGGTGTGTGTTGCTGTTTTGAAGATGCCAAGTTTCGCGCGGACCGCGAAACTTCGGACGCGAGCCGCGGGAGCCAGAGACGCGCGGTCCGCGAAACTTCGGTCGCGAGCCGCGAGGACCAGACGCGCGGTCCGCGAAACTTCGGTCGCGAGCCGCTGGAGCCAGTGTCGCGCGGGCCGCGAATCCTCGGTCGCGTGCCGCGAGAACCAGTCTCGCGAGCCGCGAAGGATTTCTCGCGGTCCGCGAAAATGCCCAGCAACTTGCATTTTGTTTTGCTTTAATTTTATTTGTTTTGGACTATAAAAAGAACTTATCCTCAATTGTTAAAGGATCGGTTTTTAGACAGAATTCCATTTTCCTTCACTTTTCTCTCCATTTTGATCTTTGAATTCATCATGGTTTGTTGTATTAATTATGGTTGTGATTATCTAACTATGGTTGTAGGCTAAAACCCACCTTGGGTATATGTGATTGGACTTCTTATTATGGATTGAGAGCATGATTTATGAAGGTTAGAAATGGTGATTTGCTATTGAATGATCATAATTTATATGTGTATTTGATGCTTGAAATGATTAGGAATTATTTCCTAGTGATAGATATGTGTTGGATATGTGTTAGATATTGCTTTTCCATGGTTGGAATGTTATCATTCTTTCTATGTAGGAGTAGTAAATTAGCAATCGAATGCATGTTGTTATCAATTGTATTTGTTCTTAAAATCATTCATTAGCATTGTATCTATGTTAAGTTTGTTATCAAATTGCATGGGTAAGTTTGAGAAACATCTAATTTGAAATGATATTGATCAATTGAACTAGTTGTTATCATCTAGTAAAGTTGTCAATTGAAGTTGTGAAGATGCTTTCATCTTTCATAGCTATGGTTAAAGATAGTTTCTCCTTACAAACAATCACCATTTTCAAAGCAACATGATAAAGTTTGAGGATAATTCCATAATAAGAAGTCACCAATCTCATATATCCAAGCTTAGTATTCTCATTAGCTAATCCTTTAGTTGAATCCTTAGATGCTAAATTAGTTGTAATTCTAGAGTTCTAGTTGCTTTACATAGTAGTGTTTCTTATAAAAAACTCAACTCAAACCCCCCTGTTTACATTGCTTTTATATATGTATATATATATACATGCTACAAGATATACATAGAAATAACATTTTCTCTGTGGAACGAACCTTACTTGCCATTATATGCTTAGTTGTGTGTAGAGGTAGTAAGTGAATATAAATTGTATATTTGAGAAGTACGGCGACGACCTCCCAAATTTTGGCGCCGCTGCCGGGGATTAGGCGTATTTCTGTGTGTTTATTGTAGTTGTATTAACACCCTATCTTCTTTTTCATCTTATTTTTAGTTTGGAACCCTATTGCTCTAGCTCTTGGTACATGGTTCATACAAGAACCTCGAACCAAGACCCTTTGTAATACGATTCCGAATTAGTTAGGGGTCTTCGTCAACTCAAGCGACAAGTGCAAGAGACACTAGCCGCCAATCCATTTTCCCTTGATAGTGAAGTACCACCTTCCACCATGGCGGAGGAGGACCGAGAAGAGGAAACCGGGCAAAACCACCCCCGAAACCAATTCTACAACCCTTTCCAAAACCCTAACACTTCTCCTACCAACATTTCTATGAGAGAGTACATGTCCCCCAACTATGAGCAACAACAATCGAGTATTGTTTACCCGGACTCTCAATATGAAATCAAGACGGGAGTGATAAATTTGCTTCCAACTTTCCATGGTAGAGAAGTGGATGATCCCAATGACTTCCTTGAGGCTTTTCACCAATTTTGTAGTAGTTTGAAACATTCCGAGATGAGTGTGGATGAGTTTAAGTTGAAAACATTCACCTTTACCTTGAAGGACAAAGCCGCCAAATGGTTAAGCCGTTTGCCTTCATCATCGATCACTACATGGCCACAATTGAAGAAAAAGTTCCTTGACAAGTACTTTCCCCCCTCTAAATCTTCGGTCTTGATACAAGCCATTAGCAACATCACTCAAGACGATGATGAGACTTTGTATGAGTATTGGGAAAGATTCCAAACTCTCCTCTCAAGTTGCCCGTACCATAGCTTCACCGAACCTCAATTGGTATGTTTCTATTACAATGGTTTGAATGATAGGGAAACCGAGTTGATAAATCGGTCTTGTTATGGCTCCATTGCAAACCTTGGTTCTTCCGATACCATGATGATATTTGAGCAATTAGCCGAGTGATGCAAACCAAAGAAGGACCGGAGACTACGAGTGGGTAACTCCGGTGGGAACAATGATGGAACTCGTCAAGATATCAAGGAGCTTACGGCATTGATGAAAGGTTTCATGATGGGAAATAGCTCCAGAGGGAAGTCGGGGAATCAAACAAGGCAACAAGTTATGACGTGCGGGATTTGTGCTTCAAACCATCTCACCGAATCTTGTCCTCAAGCAAACGAGGACTATAGCGAAGAGGTTAATGCCATGGGAGTCTATGGTGGAAACCAAGGTTTTAGAGGTGGCCAAGGATTTCAAGGAGGACGAGGCTACCAAGGTGGTAGGGGTTTTCAAAGCGGACAAGGCCAAGGTGGTGATAGAGGTAACCAAAGGAAGTATGATCCTTTTGCCCAACACTACAACCCCGGAACTAGAGATCACCCTAACTTTCGATGGAGAGATGAACCAATAGGGCAACAAGGCCAACAAGGTGGCTACCAAGGGGGTTACCAAGGTCAAAGTGGTCAATCTTTTGATAGGTCGAGGGGGCAAAATGACCAAGGCTACGGAGGAGACGAAAGCAACCAAAATCAAGGGTACCAAGGTTATCAAAACCAAGGGTACCAAGATTTTGGCTACCAAGGGTACCAAGATCATCAAAACCCTCAATATCAACCTCAACCCCAACAATAACCAAGAAACCAAGGTCAAGGCCGTTTCAATAATCGTGCCCCTCAAAATGCTTACCCGAGGTTGGAAGATAAATCTCGTGATCAAGGTGAAAGCTCGGGCCAATTCCCACAAGACGCTAGATTCAAAAGCATTGAGGTGCAAATGAGTCAAATGGCCACGGTTTTGGGGAAATTGGAAGCACAAAACTCCGGGAAGCTCCTCGCACAACCGGAGTTAAATCCAAGGCCTCATGCGAGTGCCATGACCTTGAGGAGTGGTAAACAAGCTATTGAACCCGAAGTGGTTGTGAAAAAGGCACCCAAGAGAGGCCTTGTGAAGAAGAGCTTGACCAATGACGAAGTTGAGGTGACCTTGGCCGATGAAGAAGTGATTCTTGAGGGGCTAACCAAAGAAAAAGGTGATGCCGAGGTTGAGAAGGAGAAAGAACTAATTGATGAGGAACATGTAGACTCAACCACTCATGTTGAACCAATGTCACCTCCATTCTCACCTCTCCACAAGAAAACTAGGGTAGACACTCCCTTCGAAGTGGAAGCACCATTTCCCGAGGCTTTGAAGAATACTCGCAAAAAGGAGATGGACAAAGAAGCTTTCGAAGTCCTTCGAAAGTGTGAGGTAAACATTCCTTTGCTCGATGCTATTGATCAAGTCCCTAGATATTCTAAGTCTTGAAAGAATTATGTGTGAACCATCGTCAACAAAGGTCTAAGCATGTTAAAAATGAAAGAGTCAATGAACATGTGTCGGCTTTGTTTCAAGACAAAATTCCTACTAAGTGTGGTGATCCCGGCATGTTTACAATTCCTTGCATTTTAGGGAATACTTATTTTCCTAGAGCCATGCTAGATTTAGGTGCATCCATAAATGTCATCCCATAACATTGTATGAATCATTAAATCTTGGCACTTTGCATAAAACCGGTGTAGTGATCCAACTTGCCGACCGCTCTAATGCATACCCTAAGGGTATTGTTGAAGATGTCTTGGTTAAAGTCGACAAGTTGGTGTTCCCGGCCGATTTTTACGTTCTTGACATGGAACATGATAAATTTGCTACCCCTATCTTGTTAGGGCGTCCATTTTTGAAAACGTCAAGAACTATAATCGATGTGCATAGTGGTAGACTCACCATGGAATTTGATGGGGATAAAATAGAGTTCAACATTTATGGTGCAATGAAATACAATGATGATGAAACTTCTTGCAATGCTATTGATGTGATTGAATCTTATGTGCAAAAATTTTATGAAAATAATGGTGATGATCCTTTGTTAAAGGCTTTAGCCAATAGTTTACACACAAGTAATGTTCATACATATGCTTTGAGTGCTAACTTGAAGGAAAGCATTTTTGAGCTAGATACTTTTGAGGAACTTTCTCTTGATGCACCACTTTTAGACCTCGAGGTATTGAAAGGCTCGGGCAACCGACCATCTCTCAATAAACCTCCGGTAGTGGAATTGAAACCACTACCCGAGAATCTAAAATATGCATTCCTTGGTGGTGGTGAAAAATTACCGGTGATCATTTCCAACAAACTCACCAAGGAACAAGAGGAGAGGTTGATGAAAGTGCTAAAAGATCACAAGGAGGCCATTGGGTGGACCATTGCCGACATCAAAGGTATGAGTCCAAGTACTTGCATGCACCGTATTCTATTGGAGGATGATGCTAAACCCGTCTGACAACCTCAAAGGCGGTTGAACCCTCCAATGATGGAGGTAGTAAAAGCCGAGGTGCTTAAATTGTTGGATGCGGGAATGATCTATCCAATCTCCGATAGTAAATGGGTAAGCCCGACACAAGTGGTGCCAAAGAAAACCGGAGTGACCGTAGTGGAGAATAGTCATGGCGAATTGATTCCCACTCGTGTCCAAAATGGTTGGCGTGTTTGCATTGATTACCGAATGCTAAATGCGGTAACAAAGAAAGACCATTTTCCTTTACCATTTATTGATCAAATGCTTAACCGGCTCGCAGGCCACTCTTTCTATTGTTTTCTTGATGGCTATTCAGGTTACTTTCAGGTTGCCATTGCACCCGAAGATCAAGAGAAGACCACCTTCACATGTCCCTTTGGCACATTTGCATATCGACGCATGCCTTTTGGACTTTGCAATGCACCGGCTACATTTCAAAGGTGTATGGTTAGCAATTTTTCAGAATATCTTGAGAAGTTTGTAGAGGTTTTTATGGATGACTTTACTGTTCATGGAAACTCTTTTGACAATTGCTTACTCCATTTGTCATTGGTCCTAAAAACTTGCATTGATAAGAATCTTGTGCTTAATTCTGAAAAATGTCATTTTATGGTTGAAAAAGGCATTGTGTTAGGTCATGAAGTGTCATCTAAGGGTATTGAGGTAGATAAGGCAAAAATTGATACCATACAATCTCTTCCTTACCCTAATTGTGTGCGTGATGTGAGATCTTTTCTTGGCCACGCGGGTTTCTACCGCCGTTTTATAAAAGATTTCTCGAAAATTTCTTCCCCTTTATGTAGATTGTTACAAAAGGATGTGGAATTTGTGGTAGATGAAGGTTGTAAGAGGGCATTTGATTGTTTGAAGTCTATGCTAGTGTCGGCCCCTATTATACAACCTCCACATTGGTCCCTTCCATTTGAGATCATGTGTGATGCAAGTGACTACGCCGTTGGTGCGGTGTTAGGTCAAAGGGTGGGAAAAGTTCCCCATGCCATCTATTATGCATCCATGACTCTCAATGATGCTCAAAGGAACTATACCACTACCGAGAAAGAATTGCTAGCGGTAGTCTTTTCATTAGAAAATTTTAGGCCATATTTGCTTGGTACAAAGATTATTGTTTTCACTGACCATGCAGCTCTTCGTTACTTGATGACGAAGAAAGAAGCAAAGCCTAGGTTGCTCCGTTGGATCATACTTTTAAGTGAGTTCGACTTGGAGGTCAAAGACAAGAAAGGAGCTGAGAATCTAGTGGCCGACCATTTGAGCCGTTTGGTGCCCAATGAGGAGTTTGGGACCAAAGCATTGAAGGACCATCTTCATGAAGAGTTTCCCGACGAGCAATTGTTTGCTCTTAGTGTTTCTCTTCCATGGTATGCCAACATTGTGAATTTCCTTGTCACAAGTAAGTGCCCTTCTCATTTCACAAAAGTACAAAAGGATAAGTTAAAGCATGATGCTCTTTTCAGAATGTCTAAAAATTCCTTCTTGTTCAATAATTTAAGTGTTATTTCCAGCACCTTCAGAGTTTTAAATACATCCACGAGAGTACTGTGTTTCCGCATCCTCCAATTCTGTTCCACTAAAGTAAGAAATTTCATGTGATAGTTGTTAGCCAGTGCTACAGCGGATATCCATAGGGTTTTATCAGCACGGAAACCAGTTACCCAACCTTGGCCCATGACACTTCCTAAAGACTTGACGGGCTGGATCGAAGAAGATTATAAACATACTCAGACCAGATTATAAGAACCTTGGCCCATTTGGAACATTACTTTCTTTATATTTATTTTCTATGTACATTTCATTAAGCTTGTAATTCGAACATTACGCTAGTTTTTATTTTGTTTTTGTAGAAAAATGTGTGAAGTGGTGCAAAACAAAAAGGCTGTAGGGGCCATTCCTCGCGGCCCGCGAATTGATCACGCGGACCGCGACCGAGGATTTCGCGAGCCGCGAAAGGGAGCTCGCGGGTCGCGACCGTGTCTCGCGGTCCGCGAATGAGGTCTCGCGACCCGCGAGAAAACTGGGATTTTCTGGAAATCCCTGCCACAATTTGAAGGGAAATCCCTGATGGTTTGAATTTGAAGACGTGCATTTCGACCTTGAATTGCACTTGCGATAGATTTGGATGATTTGAAGACCTTCTATGACCGTCCTGAAGGAGTTAGATACATTGAAGAACCGGTCGTAGAAGTGGCGTGAAGGCACACTCTCGCGGGCTGCGAAACCTCGGTCGCGAGCCGCGAGTGTGTGTGTTGCTGTTTTGAAGATGCCAAGTTTCGCGCGGACCGTCAAACTTCGGTCGCGAGCCGCGGGAGCCAGAGACGCGCGGTCCGCGAAACTTCGGTCGCGAGCCGCGAGGACCAGATGCGCGGTCCGCGTAACCTCGGTCGCGTGCCGCGGGAGCCAGTGCCGCGCGGGTCGCGAATCCTCGGTTGCGTGCCGCGAGAACCAATCTCGCGAGCCGCGAAGGATTTCTCGCGGTCCGCGAAAATGCCCAGCAACTTGCATTTTGTGTTGCTTTAATTTTATTTGTTTTGGACTATAAAAAGAACTTATATGGTTGTTGTATTAATTATCAGCAACGGTTTTTAGACAGAGAATTCCATTTTCCTTCACTTTTCTCTCCATTTTGATCTTTGAATTCATCATGGTTTGTTGTATTAATTATGGTTGTGATTATCTAACTATGGTTGTAGGCTAAAACCCACCTTGGGTATATGTGATTGGACTTCTTATTATGGATTGAGAGCATGATTTATGAAGCTTAGAAATGGTGATTTGCTATTGAATGATCATAATTTATATGTGTATTTGATGCTTGAAATGATTAGGAATGATTTCCTAGTGATAGATATGTGTTGGATATGTGTTAGATATTGCTTTTCCATGGTTGGAATGTTATCATTCTTTCTATGTAGGAGTAGTAAATTAGCAATCGAATGCATGTTGTTATCAATTGTATTTGTTCTTAAGATCATTCATTAGCATTGTATCTATGTTAAATTTGTTATCAAATTGCATGGGTAAAATCCTATGTTAAGTTTGTTATCATTAGCATTGTATCTATGTTAAGTTTGATATACCCTATTTGTACTCTAGTTTTTAGTGCATTTTAGACTTGTTTTGAAGATAATTTTGTAACAAAGTATAGGATTTTAGATTGAATTATATCATTGGTTCTTTATGTTTAGAACTTGTAAAATCCTATGTTTATGTGTATTTTGGGAGCTTGTTGATTGATAGTCTTGAAGACCTTCTATGATTATGTTATAGAGTTGATGATTTGATGCTTGGAACTTGAATAATTGGTCATAGAAGTGGCGAGAAGGCCACTTTACAAAAGGTGGTAGAAGCTGCCCAGAAAAGTGTCACTTGTGCCCAGAAAAGTGTCGCTTTTGTTTGAAGGAAGTGTCACTCCAGATGAAGAAAGTGTCACTGCTGCCCAGAAGTGTCACTAGCTGCCCAGAAGTGTCACTATGATGAACAGCGACCAAATAAAGCGTCGCTAAACTCTTGCCCACTTGCACTCTTGAGCTGAATTTTTGGGGCTATAAATATTCCATTTTTTCCCTCATTTTGGACGAGCTCCCTCTCAATCCAAAGCCAATTTCCCTAGTTTTTCTTCCATTTCTTCTCTTTTCTTCCCTTTGATTCTATGTTTGAATATGTATTGATTAGAATGATTGTTGTAGCTTAATCTTCCTTGGGAGCAATTGATTAAACTTCTATTCTTGAGATTTTCATGAACTTTCATATGCTTCTATTTATGGTTTGATTATCATTTGATGAACTTGTCTTGAATTGTATATGAATGTTGTTAATCTTGCTAAAATTGCCATGGGCTTTGTGTTTTAAATCAATTGCATGCCTCATAGTTTGGATAATTGTAGTTTAAACCCTAGTTCTAGTTTAATTTAGAGATTATGTTAATTAGAAGTGATTGGGTGGTGACAAACTCTTTTGCTTGTTAGTCATGGAGTAGTTTAGCCTAGTTGGTAGAGTAATTGGTCATTAGAGAGGTTGTGTGATTGTTGTTATGAAACATGGTAAATTATAGTCATGGGAATGAATTGTTTAGGAGTTTGAATTGTTGCATGTCTTCGTAGGAACCTAATGTGATCATTGATCCTTCGTTATATGCAATTGTAGAGTTGAGATCTTCATTTCCAATGTGTGATTATATGCATCGAATTGCTAGATTCGTGGGTAGATGTTAGCATTTACCCCAATATCATAAAGTAGCAAATATGAATTGAGATTTGTATGTTATCATCATCTTAGTTCTTTATAGTTTTCAAATGTCTTGTCCAACGCTCACGTTATCGATGAGTATGGGTGAGTTTGTCAATTCTCCATTGTTAATTCCATTGTCGATGTATCTAGATGCTATCATCTAGGTGGATTGATAATGAAGGCTCTTGAGTGATGTGTTCATGCTCACTAGCTATTATCGAGAGAATAGGATGTTTTTCATCCACGACTTATGATCATAAACCCTATATATGAAGCGTTCACTCAATGATTAATCGATAGTTGAACTTGAAGTCAATTGCCTCCCAAGGCCTTGTATTTGCATTGTAGTGTAGTTTATCTTAGTTGCTTTCTTTCGTAGTGTAACAAAACCAACTACAAAAACCCCCCTTGTTTACCTCGCTTTCTATATAATATATATGTATGTGTTTATAATCTTCGCTAAAACACTAAACAAGATCCTTCTCCTTGTGGTTCGATCCCTACTTCCCACTATCTACTCTATAGTAGTTAGAAGTCGTAGGTGAATATAAATGTGTTTTGATTGAGTGGGATTCCCATTTACGACGTGGGGAAATCGCTTGTCAAAAAATGGCGCCGCTGCCGGGGAGAAGGCATTTCTTGTTTTGTGTTTTATCTTAGATTTTATTGTTTATCTCCTTTGTTTTCTTTCTTTTCTTTGAAAGTGTATTGCTCGAGTTCTTTGTGTAAACGGCACCTTGTAGTGTGTATTGCCTTAGAATCCTTGCACTATAGTTTCAATCCTTTGTTTTCTTTCTTTTCTTTGAAGTGTGTATTGCTTGGTTTCTTGGAATAAATGGCACCTTGTAGTGTGTATTACCCTAGAACCCTTGCACTACCATTTCAAACCTTTTTTAGTTATGTTTAGTTTAAAAAGAAAAGATTTTCTTGAATTCCTCTCCTTTAACCATGAAAGGGTGAGGAAGAATGCAACAAGCTCGTGTGATTCTTATCTTCGAAATGATTTTTCCGAGCCTTGTTATTTTGAGTCGAGAAGTGAGCACTATGAACTTGAAAGGCCCCTTGGTTCTTCATACCAAGGGTGCTATGATGATGAGTGCTATGAGGAGGAGACAAACATTGGTTTTCAAGGTCAAAATTGTTTTAATCCATATGATGATTCTTATAATCCACAATGGAGTGGTTATTCGAATTCGAATTATGGATATCAACCGGAAAACCAATATTTCGAGCAACAAAATCTACCCCCACATCCTTGTGAATTGCCTCAAGAACAAGATTCAATGACTTATGATGAAAATTTACGTTTAGAGAATCTTGAGAGGCAATTGAGCGAAATGTTGAATGTGGTGATGAGATTAGAAGCTCAATACTCCAAGGAAGTACCATCCGAAGTAGAACATAATCCTATTGCTATGGTGAGTGATATCACCACAATGCATGAGGAAGAGTTTGAAAGTGATGAGGAAATTTTTGTTGAACAATATGAAATAGAGAGAGATGTGAGTGTTATTGAACTTTTACCATCTCCATTGTCACCTTCATCTCCACCTATGCAACAAATTTCACCACTTCCGGAAGTTTTAGAGGAGAGTAGGAAGTCATATGACTCATTCATGCTTCCTACCATTCCCACTCCTTTAAAACCACCATCTTTTATCCATCCTCCAACACCTTCTCTACTACCCTTCATTTTTCTTTCGAAAGTGAAGGATTTCAAGCTTTTGTTCTATGAATAACATTTGGGTCGTGTCGACGACGTTAAATAAATCGATTTTGATCGTTTTATTTTTTTTTACTTAGCTTTTATTGTGTTTATAAATAAAAAAAAAAAATAGTTTCTTTGTATCTTTCATTGTTTTAATTAGTAGATTACGTTTTCACTCTTGTTTTTGTTTCGTTTTAATTCTTGTTTTTCTTTGGTTGTGTTAAAAAAAAAAAAAAAAAAAAAAAATTCGCGGCCCGCGAAAAATTGCCCATTTTCGGGCCAAAAATCGCTGCCACAAAATGACCCTTTTTCGCGGTCCGCGAATTTATCCCGCGGGCCGCGAATCGGGCTCGCGGGCCGCGAATCGGGCCTCGCGGCCCGCGCAAAAAAAAAAAAAAAAAAAAAAAAAAAAAAAAACGGATTTGGGGATTAAATCCCCCAGACCCCCAAATCAGCCGCTCCCATCCCCTACCTTCTTCCCAATCCACCTTCCTCCCGCCCCTTCCTCCATCCCTCCCCACCTCCACTCCGCCGCCCTCCTCTCCCATCATCTTCCTCCACCCACCGCCGCCCTCCTCTCCCTTCTTCTTCCTCCACCCACCACCGCCCTCCTCTCCCTTCTTCTTCTTCCAACCCCACCATCTCCACCACGATTCGCCGACCTCCGGCGACTTTCTCCCCAACCCCAATACATCAAAACCTTCCCTCCACCATCCTTATCCTTTTCACCATCTCAAATTTCAAATTCCTAAACGAATTTAAATATCCCCAAATCTCAAGAACCCTAATTTTTGGGAATTTTTGATTTGGTGATATTTTGGTTCAATTGATGATCTCCTCATGCTACATTGCTTCCAAAGGCTTCAATTGACGGTACCCTACTGAATTTGTTTAAAATTGTGGATGATTTAGGGCTTGCCGCCTTTAGTTGTATACTGAGCTTTTTGGTAGGGGCTTGCCGCCTTGTGTTTTGCGAAGTTATGAATTGTGATTGTTTTGTTGGGATTGCTCTATGATTTGTGATTGTTGTGAGCATATATTTTTTGTAGTCTTACATCTTGTCGTGCTTAACTCCATAGACTACATGAATGAATGCCAAGTTCTAGTGTGTGAGTCATTCCCTTTCCTCATGATTTTAATAGTTTTGAACATTGAGGACAATGTTTGGTTTAAGTGTGGGGGAGAAGTTTAGGATTTTTGTTTTGCTTTTGTTTTGGTGTTGTAAATATGCACTTCTCTTGAAGAATTTATTAAGAAAAATGAGTGAAAAGCCCGGATAGGTCAAAACATTAAAAAGGCCTAGGTAAAAGTGAGAGGCTTAAAAAAAAAAAAAATAAAAAAAAATAAAAAAAAATGAGTGGCTAGATAAACTTCTAGGCAAAAGGAGAGTGTGTGGAAAAATGAGGGGCTAGGTAAAATCCTAGGCAAAAGGAGAGTGTGTGGAAAGAAAGAGGGGCTAGGTAAAAACCTAGGCAAAAGGAGAGAAATTTTGTAATATTTTGTTAGCTTTGTGTGCCAAAGAAATTGCATTGATGAAACTTATATTGGCATACTTTGCTTGTTGATGAAAGTAATTGAAAGCTCTTGTTTTGAAGTCTTAAATGTGCATTGAATTGATTTTTAGGAGTATGAAAATTTAGACTTGTATCGTTCTTTCTCGAGGACGAGAAAGGTTTAAGTGTTGGGGAGTTTGATATACCCTATTTGTACTCTAGTTTTTAGTGCATTTTAGACTTGTTTTGAAGATAATTTTGTAACAAAGTATAGGATTTTAGAGTGAATTATATCATTGGTTCTTTATGTTTAGAACTTGTAAAATCCTATGTTTATGTGTATTTTGGGAGCTTGTTGATTGATAGTCTTGAAGACCTTCTATGATTATGTTATAGAGTTGATGATTTGATGCTTGGAACTTGAATAATTGGTCATAGAAGTGGCGAGAAGGCCACTTTACAAAAGGTGGTAGAAGCTGCCCAGAAAAGTGTCACTTGTGCCCAGAAAAGTGTCGCTTTTGTTTGAAGGAAGTGTCACTCCAGATGAAGAAAGTGTCACTGCTGCCCAGAAGTGTCACTAGCTGCCCAGAAGTGTCACTATGATGAACAGCGACCAAATAAAGCGTCGCTAAACTCTTGCCCACTTGCACTCTTGAGCTGAATTTTTGGGGCTATAAATATTCCATTTTTTCCCTCATTTTGGACGAGCTCCCTCTCAATCCAAAGCCAATTTCCCTAGTTTTTCTTCCATTTCTTCTCTTTTCTTCCCTTTGATTCTATGTTTGAATATGTATTGATTAGAATGATTGTTGTAGCTTAATCTTCCTTGGGAGCAATTGATTAAACTTCTATTCTTGAGATTTTCATGAACTTTCATATGCTTCTATTTATGGTTTGATTATCATTTGATGAACTTGTCTTGAATTGTATATGAATGTTGTTAATCTTGCTAAAATTGCCATGGGCTTTGTGTTTTAAATCAATTGCATGCCTCATAGTTTGGATAATTGTAGTTTAAACCCTAGTTCTAGTTTAATTTAGAGATTATGTTAATTAGAAGTGATTGGGTGGTGACAAACTCTTTTGCTTGTTAGTCATGGAGTAGTTTAGCCTAGTTGGTAGAGTAATTGGTCATTAGAGAGGTTGTGTGATTGTTGTTATGAAACATGGTAAATTATAGTCATGGGAATGAATTGTTTAGGAGTTTGAATTGTTGCATGTCTTCGTAGGAACCTAATGTGATCATTGATCCTTCGTTATATGCAATTGTAGAGTTGAGATCTTCATTTCCAATGTGTGATTATATGCATCGAATTGCTAGATTCGTGGGTAGATGTTAGCATTTACCCCAATATCATAAAGTAGCAAATATGAATTGAGATTTGTATGTTATCATCATCTTAGTTCTTTATAGTTTTCAAATGTCTTGTCCAACGCTCACGTTATCGATGAGTATGGGTGAGTTTGTCAATTCTCCATTGTTAATTCCATTGTCGATGTATCTAGATGCTATCATCTAGGTGGATTGATAATGAAGGCTCTTGAGTGATGTGTTCATGCTCACTAGCTATTATCGAGAGAATAGGATGTTTTTCATCCACGACTTATGATCATAAACCCTATATATGAAGCGTTCACTCAATGATTAATCGATAGTTGAACTTGAAGTCAATTGCCTCCCAAGGCCTTGTATTTGCATTGTAGTGTAGTTTATCTTAGTTGCTTTCTTTCGTAGTGTAACAAAACCAACTACAAAAACCCCCCTTGTTTACCTCGCTTTCTATATAATATATATGTATGTGTTTATAATCTTCGCTAAAACACTAAACAAGATCCTTCTCCTTGTGGTTCGATCCCTACTTCCCACTATCTACTCTATAGTAGTTAGAAGTCGTAGGTGAATATAAATGTGTTTTGATTGAGTGGGATTCCCATTTACGACGTGGGGAAATCGCTTGTCAAAGTTTGAGAAACATCTAATTTGAAATGATATTGATCAATTGAACTAGTTGTTATCATCTAGTAAAGTTGTCAATTGAAGTTGTGAAGATGCTTTCATCTTTCATAGCTATGGTTAAAGATAGTTTCTCCTTACAAACAATCACCATTCTCAAAGCAACATGATAAAGTTTGAGGAAAATTCCATAATAAGAAGTCACCAATCTCATATATCCAAGCTTAGTATTCTCATTAGCTAATCCTTTAGTTGAATCCTTAGATGCTAAATTAGTTGTAATTCTAGAGTTCTAGTTGTTTTACATAGTAGTATTTCTTATAAAAAACTCAACTCAAAACCCCCCCTGTTTACATTGCTTTTATATATGTATATATATACATGCTACAAGATACACATAGAAATAACCTTTTCTCTGTGGAACGAACCTTACTTGCCATTATATGCTTAGTTGTGTGTAGAGGTAGTTAGTGAATATAAATTGTATATTTGAGAGGTACGTCGACGACCTCCCCGAGGGTTTTACTGTTTTTCAATCCTTTTTCGGAAAGCACTTGTGATTAGTTAAATGCTCAATTATTTATATGTTTAATTAAGGATGTGCTATGGTGGTTGGTCTTTAATATGCTTATTTGCAACTTGTGATTACTCGTTATAATCGATATGTTACACTAAATGTTAAGTGTGTATGTGATCATTGAATTGCATGATTGTTCTGTATTTCTAAGGAACTAATTGCTAAGTATTGAAGATACCTATAGAAGCATGTTTTCGGAAAATGACTGTATGAATATCATGTTGCTATGGATTGACATGTATTATGAGTGTTTCTAATGAGTCGGTTTAATATCTAATGAACATTGATAGTGTCTTCATTTAGTGTTCCATAAACATGTCTTGTGTACCATGAGATGGTTTTATGTCTAATGAACACTGATAGTGAATACACTTAATGTTCCATTGACCGATCTTATGCACCATGAGAATATTTACAGAATACATGAGATTGTTTACTGAATTGATGGCATGGGATCACTCGGTGACCCATGAAAGTGAACTGAATGATAGTGGAACCATGAGATCACTTGGTAACTCATGTTATTGTACTGATTGATAGTGGAACTATGAAATCACTTGGTGACTCATGTTATTGTACTAAATGATAGTGGGACCATGGGATCACTCGGTGACCCATGAAAGTGAACTGAATGATAGTGGAACCATGAGATCACTTGGTGACTCATGTTATTGTACTGAATGATAGTGGAACCATGGGATCACTCGTTGACCCGTGAAAGTGAACAGAATGATAGTGGAACCATGGGATCACTCGGTGACCCATGAAAGTGAACTGAATGATAGTGGAACCATGGGATCACTTGGTGACCCATGTTATTGTACTGCATGAATTGTGAATCGTGTATTGTGTATTGTGAATCGTGAATAGTGAATAGTGTATTGTGAATCGTGAATCGTGAATCGTGAATAGTGTATTGTGTATCGTGTATCGTGAATTGTGAATCGTTTATAGTGTACTGTGAATTGTTTATTTTGAGACATGTAACCTAATTGATAAATTGTGTTATTAAGGATTCATAAGGTGTGTCATAAGCCTTTGTCGTGGATCGTGTTATTTGAGATTGACTTGAGTGCTCCATTATCTTGTTTCGTGTTATCATAGTGTTCTGATTTGTGGTTTTACAACTATTGTAATTGTGTAATTGTTTCTACCATGTTATCACTGAATGTTTTCTTATATTTCACTTCATACTTGACATGTTTTTCAATGAATGCAATAGAGTTATCTACTTGGATGAGATCGTCTTTTGTTTGATTTGTGGCATTAAGTATTTGACTGTCATAAGTGTCGATTGTTAAGGTTTTGGAAAATAGAAAAACTTTCACTGAGCTAGTCGTAGCTCACCCCTTTATACCATTTTCTTTTACAGATATCGAATAAGACAAGTTATTTAGGCGACCTCTTAGGAATGATGACAATGCTTGAATTATATTTTAGAAACCAAATAAAAGATTGTATTAGAACTTGTGTAAAGTTGTATCCATTGAGAGTTTATAAATTGTAATAATGTAGTAATATCTCAATAAATGCAGCAAAGGCACCTTCTCATTGTAGCAATGCATGGACTGTCCTGGTTGCTCTGAAGAACCAGGTTATACATCTCCTCCCCCTCTGCCTCAATCAGAAAGGGATTTTTCAAGTATCTCTGGCTTATAATTTTCTTTTAGAGCAAAGATCCACTAAGGCTTTCTATGCTACTATATGGAGAAGAAAGCTTCTCCCCAAGCAATCCTTTTTCCTTTGGAGATTGGCTTTGGGGAGATTATCTTCAGTTGACAGGCTGCAACACCTTGGCATCCCTCTTCCTTTTTCCACATGTTGTTTCTGTCATCAAGTCTCGGAGACAGTATCTCACCTACTGATCCAGTGTCCATTTTTCAAACAAGTGCTACAACTGCTTCATCTTCCAATTCCTCGGGATCTCAGGCATTTGAAAAGACTCTTGTTCATATGGCAGGCCAGGAAGAACAAAAGAATTTTCCCTCTCTTGGTGGCAAGCCTTTATCACCTCTGGAATGAGAGGAACCAAAGAATATTTCAAGGACAAGCCTTGTCCGCTCAAAGACTTTGCTCCCTCATTGAATCTGAATTTAAACTTTGGCATTAACTAGACTTTTGCTTCTTTTCCACTTAGACACTAGTGTTTTTCTTTTGATAGGACACCTAGTTTTTAGTTCTTTGTAAGGCTGGGAGAGAAGGCTGAAACTCTGTACTTTTTTTTACTCCTTGATGAAATGAAATTTATATTCATCGAAAAATCTCAATATATTTTATTAATTAATTAAATATTTAAAGGAAAAATTGGGGGTGTTACAGGTTGATCAAAAGAGTTCTTATTATATAGTGTTCTAGGATAAACTAATAATACTAAGAACAATGAAGGATACTCTTCTTATTAAACTAATACTCTGTATCTTGAACTATGTAACAGTTACACTCCTAGGGAAGTTTGTAGGCTCTGATCACATTCAAGTGACAAATCTGTGCTCTGTCAGGTTCATCTTGATAATCACAAACATGCTCCTTGTAATGATATCCTCACCATGGCAAACCTATGTTCAACTGGGAAATCTTTTGTTCGCAAACCTGGATTGGTTGAGTATATATAGATTAGAACTTAATTATAAACTATAGTCTCATGTTGCTTGGTTCTTCCCAAGTTTTTTCATTCCAACTCGTTGAGGTTTTCTTGAACCTCAAGTTTTTTCATCCCAACTTGTTGGGATTTTTCTTGGACTCATTGTAATTTATCAAGACTTTTGAGACTTATGGTCTAGGGAGCCTGATAGACCCTAAATATACTCTTGTTTTACAAACATTTGAGAGCTAGTTTAGGTAGTATTTTTTACTTTTATATTAGACTTTTAAACCGAATCATTCATATTGGGTTGAAATTGAAGACGTGCATTTTGACCTTGAATTGCACTTGTTATGGATTTGGATGAATTGAGTTAGAAGCATTGAAGAACCGGTCATAGAAGTGGCGTGAAGGCACACCCTCGCGGGCCGCGAAGTATCTCTCGCGAGCCGCGAGGGTGTGTGTTGCTGTTTTGAGGAGGCCGTGTCTCGCGGGCCGCGAAAATCCCCAGCCACTTGCATTTTGTTTTTGTTTTATTTTATTATTTTTAGACTATAAAAGGAATTTTATCCTCATCTGTTAGAGGATCGAATTTTACAGAGCTAAAGACTCTTTTCTTCATTTCCTTTTCATTTTGATCTTTGAATCCATCATGGTTTATTGTATGGATTATGGTTTTGATTATATAATTATGGTTGTAGGCTAAAACCCATCTTGGGTGTATGTGATTGGACTTCTTGTTATGGATTGAGAACATGATTTATGAAGCTTAGGAATGGATGATTTGCTATTGAATGATCATGATTTGTATGTGTATTTGATGCTTAAAATGGTTAGGAATGATTTCCTAGTTATAGATATGTGTTGGATATGTGTTAGATATTGCTTTTCCATGGTTGGAATGTTATCATTCCTTCTATGTAAGAGTAGTAAATTAGGAATCAAATGCATGTTGTTATCAATTGTATTTGTTCTTAAGATCATTCATTAGCATTGTATCTATGTCAAGTTTGTTATCAAATTGCATTGGTAAGTTTGAGAAACATCTAATTTGAAATGATGTTGATCAATTGAACTAGTTGTTATCATCTAGTAAAGTTGTCAATGACAGTTGTGAGGATGCTTTCATCTTTCATAGCTATGGTTATAGATAGTTTCTCACTACAAACAATCACCATTCTCAAAGCAACATGATAAAGTTTGAGGAAAATTCCATAATAAGAAGTCACCAATCTCATATGTCCAAGTTTAGTATTCTCATTAGTTAATCCTTTAGTTGAATCCTTAAATGCTAAATTAGTTGTAACTCTAGAGTTCTAGTTGCTTTACATAGTAGTGTTTCTTATAAAAACTCAACTCAAACACCCCCCCCCCCTTTGTTTACATTGCTTTTATCCTAGAACACTATATAATAAGAATTCTTTTGATTTTGGTATCCGGATCCCGCAGGGGTATTTTGTAATTAAAAACCCCCAGTTACTTAAACGGCGTCGTTTAAGCTCTGTAAATTCAATTCAAATACTTTTCTCCTTCCGGGTTTGGGTTTCTGGTCTCCCTCCTTCCGGCTTTCTTCTTCACCGAATTCGATTCTGATTTGGACATCTTATTCGATTCTGATTAACTTTAAATTATGTATATGAGGTTCAGCTGATTTCGATTTCAATTCTGATTTCACGGGAAGTTACAAAGATCGCCCAAGACTACCTTTTCTTGGTGGGCCGCTGCTCCACCGACACGGCGATTGAAACATAAGCGATGGATCCTGATCGTCTCTATTGAAAGCTTTTGAGTGTGTTATATCAGTTATAAGGGCTTCTGCAATCTTAGACAGGTTTGAATTACTTTCTTTTAGAATTACTCTTCTGTAATCTACAGTTATTTTTGTCTTCATTTTGCCTGTGTGTAGTTTTATGTTGTGTGGGTCTATTGTGGAACTGGTAGACTAAAGAAACTATTGAGGTGGCCCATGCATTTTGCAGCCAGCAAAGGGTATGTTGGATCAAGCCACAAGAGGAGATAAGAGAGTGAAGGTTTGGCTCTGTCCCTTAATTACATTATTTCAATGACATTGCTAGACTATTACAAATCTTAACTTTTTCTTCCCTTTTATACTGTTACTCTTACCTTCACATAACTAGGAAGAGGAGCATAGGCTGCGAAAAGTATTGTTGTTGGAGTAGTTATTATGTTACTGCTTCTGTATTCTGTATATTTTGTGTTTGAATTTGTACACTCCTGGTATTATTTAGGAGAAGGTTTCTGAGGAAGATGTAGCCATCAACAGGACTGTGAAAATTGTGGAGTCGATCAAGGCTTGTTTTAGTTAGTTGAGGAATAATAATGTTAGTTGATGATTATTGGCCTTCACCTGGTTACTCCCATTACTTCCACTGATATTAATGATACTTGGGAGCCCTTGGAAGAAGGCCTTCATCCTTAATCTTACTTAGTGTCAGGCCAGTAGGAGATAGAATATACATAACTATAATCTAATTCAATATTTCATAAATTGAAGCTACATGAAAAATAATAAAATTTAAGTTGTTTATAAAGATAAATTATCCATGCAAAATATTAACTGCAAAATGATAATACTTTAAAAGTTGTAGATTATTCTGATTTGCATGCTTTTGTTTTTAATGTTCTTTCGCAGTAGTGTGTACTGATATCATCTGGAAATGAGATATATGTGCATCACATATTGATCCTGTAGCTGAGTAGTTATTACTTCATTTTTATGTCAATTTAGGAGCTCTGTTCTTGCTACCAGCACCTTATTGTAGCATGACATTCTATTGTTTAAGGTTGCACTTTTGAATGGAATTACTATGGGTGGCGGAGCTGGAGTTTCAATTCCTGGAACATTCTAAGTGGCCACTGACAAAAATGGTGAGATATGACTGAAATTTATTAGCTCATTCCCAATGACCTCTTTTCTTTCTTAAGTTGGTTCACTAATTAGCAATTTTACTTTCAAACTGAGGGCTTAATCGTAGAATCAAATTGTATTACCATGTACCTATGTAAAAGTTCTATAGTAATTATGTACAACTTGATACAAAATATGACTTGTTGATATGACATGCAAAAATTCACTCCAACATCTACAGAGCTTCTTATGATCAAGATTAATAATTGCCTATGGAGTCAATTTTACTAATTTGATCTTGGTTTATGTTGTCTAAGATGATATGATTTTACCATAACCTTTGATTGTTGGCAAATTCTCATTTGAGACCTGTCTCAAATGAGACCAAAGATTATATGAGACTGCTATTGATTGAATTTGTCGTTGGTGAGCTTTAAACCCGCCGATTTCCTTGATTGAATTTGTCGTTGGTGATATTGACCAAGGAAATGATCAAGAAAATTGACCGAAAGATTAAGCAAGTTGAACGAAAGATCAAATTAACTGAAAAATCAAGGCAAAACAAAAATAATCAAGGACATTGATTGAAAGATCAAACAAACTGACTAAAAGATCAAGCAGAAACAGTAAATGCTCATTCCCCTGCTCTTAGTCTCCACAAGGACAGGTCTCACCCAAGACTTTGCCTTGATTGTTTTTAGTATAGTAATGAAGTATGATTTCCTTACTCAAGTATAGTATTTGCGTTTTTCTTCATTATCTTTTTACTCTTGGTCATGTTATTATCTGTTTTCAGTGGAAATGAAATACAAAAATCAACGTTTACTACTGTAGAAAAGAAAGGGAGATTATGATTGGATATGTGTCTGTTTGAGTAACATAGTGCATAGTCTGATTTGGAACCTGAACTGCTATGTAAGATAGTCATGATTAAGAGTTTGAAAGACTAAACATTCCTCCTAACATACAAGAGATAGAAACTTCATTTTTCCAAAATATAAAAACTTATTCAAGACAACATCATTCCTAATTAAAATTAATAAAGTATCTGCATCGCCATAGGATGAGTGAAATACTACGTTCTATTGTACAATCATATATTGAGCACTTCGTATATGAATATTTATGAATAAATTGTGTGTACAAATACACTGTGCAACACATAACATGTTGGTCTGTGTAGACAACGAGGAGTACTGATACTTCTGAAATTGCTACTATTAGTTTGTCAATTTGTCAAAAAATGATGACCACAGGTAATTTTCATGTTCTATCTATATAAATAATAACAGGACAAATTGATGGAAAAGGTCGATGCTGCAGGCTACTCTGGTGTAGGAAGAATTCATTTTACTTCGTAAGTGTTTTATATTGAAAAAATGTGCTGAGTGTTGCCAATTAAGAATCCAGGTAGAATAATACTACATCCGAGTTGGTATGATTTATTTTACCTATTATTCTAATGTTTTGTTGGGTCCTTTCTTTTGGAGCCATCTTAAGTAAAATACATTGCTTAATTTGTTATTTTGAAGGAAAAGGGAGCAGCATATCTTATGAAAGGATTATTTGAAAATCTGTAGGAGAATTAGCTTAGAGAGATAGTACTGAAAAATATATAAACTGATAGTTTTACTATGAATAATGATCTAAGACATCCATCGTTTGTGTTTGTGACTTTGTGTGACATATCCAAAGATTATTGTTTTAGGTATTAAACTGGTACACAAAAACACTAAAAGTAGAAACATATAAGAGCACGTGATTTGAAAGAACTGCAACTGTTATTGCAAGTATACTAGCTAAATGAATCATGTATGGTTTACTCTATTTCACCACAGGTTTTACTGTTATAGAGATGTCGAAAATAGGATGTAATCTTATAGCTGCAATTATTGCCTTACCAAGGACAGTTTGTGTAGTTGCCAATGTTTGTAGCTGAGACATAACTATCTTCACTTGTTTTATGGTTTGTTTGTGTAGTTTGCTTTGTTTCGTGCTATGCTTTTGTCTCTTTTCACCTTCGATTCATCTCTTTAGTTCAAAACTCGCGATATGTACAAATGCCTTCTAAATACCGCCTTCAAAAATAAAGCCAAACAGTGGAGATGTTCTGTGCAGAATTCTGAAGTTTCACTAGAAACTCTGATTGTACTGTTTGTTTCTATATTAAAAAAAAGTTGCTGTTAAATATTCAGTGAGATCTTGTGATTTATGTTATTTGTACTTGGCAATAACTTATTGGCACTTTTCAGTGTCAATGGTTCGTATTTGAGCTGATTTGGATTGGGGACAATGTGTTAAGTTGGAAAGCTTCTCATAGTTTTGTCGTTTTATAGTGAAGTGATATTATTTTGGCGTGCATGTTGCTAATAATGCAAGCTAAGCATACAAACGAAGGATAAATATGTGTGAGTTCATTGGAGTCTACCTAAAAGTTAGTGTTTTGTTTTATTACATCTTGCAGGTTACTCTAGATTACCTCGAGGGCTGAAGTTCGATCCGTTTAATCAAGAGTGGCCTAGATTACTGCAACTTTCCACTAACTCACATGCTTGGTAAAGTCCTCGCAATTCTGTATCAACCAATTTTAGTGAATTATGCTCAGTTTTTCTTCTATATAGTTCTAAACTTTTACTTTTTCCATTTGTTTGTTTATAGGAGTTAATTTTGATAGTTCACAGGCACATACAGTTATGGTGGTATTGGAACTTTGCTAGAAGTAACAGACTATACCTCTGAATATCATTTGCACCGATGTGGCTTGAGCTGATTGCCTTTTCTCATAGAGAAACTGCTGTTCTGATGGGGCTGTTCATTGGTGGAAGCTCTCTTGGAGGGATGTTTGGAGGCATGATCGTTGATTTACTTTCCACGAGACTCCCGGATTCTGGAAGGATTATTCTGTCTCAGATAAGCTCTGAATCGGTTATCCCGCTAACAACGATTTTCATGTTGGGATTATCGGACAAAACATTGAGAGACTTCTTGCACGGTTTTGTTTTGTTCATCACGGGGTTTTTCATATCCTGGAATTCATCACGGGGTTCATCACGTTGGAGCATATAATTACTACAATAGATTAATAAATCCACCTTTGCCGAGCATTTATGCTTCCACCACTTCATTTCAATCCTAGAGTAGAGTCTGATTTCATCATGCACTAACCTGGTGTGGAAAATTTAGGGGTTGCTTCATGCAGGTCCATTTTTCTCTTGTACCCCTAATATTTTTAAGGCAAAAAATGGGCTTGAAATCATAGGGTTCCATCAGGGGGCATTATGGTGAAATGTGGACCTGCAAGAGAAAAATGGATCTGCATAGAGAAATTCCTAAAATTTACAATGAGCGCCTGATTTTATTTTTTTGAGTAGGTGCTGATGAGTGGCATGTGAAGGATTGCTGGTAGATGGAGCTTTTCCCAGGACTTTTAGGCATTTTGTACGTCATATTTCCTTTATTACAGTCATTCAGAAGAAAGAACAGTAAAGTAACCACAGAAGAGCAGGGAAGAAGATGAACAATAAGCTACTACCTCCATAGTATTAATGGTATGCATTAATGTCTATTTCTCACCACGTTTCCTGCAATTTATTGTTTGATGTTCATGATAACCTAGGGGATAAAATTCAGGAAAATGCTAAAAAAAGAAAAGCATACGCTGAGATGCCACTTGCAAAAAGATATAAAGTCTTGTTTGGTAGAAGAGAGAAAGCTACGTTTTTAAGCAAGCTTTGGATGTAAATTTTAAGACTGATACGTAAATTTGGTAAACTGCAATTTAAATATCGTGAAATTAATTTTGGTTAGATATCTTTCGTGAAATTATTTTTTAAACTGTACTATTTGGCTGTCATTTAACATCCAAATACACCGCGCGATGCGCGGTGCCGTCCTGCTAGTATATAAATATATGTATGCATGCTACAAGATATACGTAGAAATAACCTCTTCTCTGTGGATACGAACCTTACTTGCCATTATATACTTAGTTGTGTGTAGCGGTAGTAAGTGGATATAAATTGTATATTTGAGAGGTACGGCGACGACCTCCCAAATTTTGGCGCCGCTGCCGGTGAAGTGGCGTATTTCTGTGTGTTTATTGTAGTTTTATTAACAATCTATCTTTCTTTTTAATCTTATTTTTGGTTTGGAACCCTCTTGCTCTAGCTCTTGGTGCATGGTTCATACAAGAACCTCAAACCAAGACTCTTTGCAATACGATTCCGAATTAGTTAGGAGTCTTCGTCAACTCAAGCGACAAGTGCAAGAGACACTAACCGCCAATCCATTTTCCCTTGATAGTGAAATACCACCTTCCACCATGGCGGAGGATGACCGAGAAAAGGCTACCGGCCAAAACATCCCCCGGAACCAATTCTACAACCCTTTCCAAAACCTTGACAATTCCCCTACCAACATTTCCATGAGAGAGTACATGTCCCCCAACTATGAGCAACAACAATCGAGCATTGTTTACCCGGACTCTCAATATGAAATCAAGACGGGAGTGATAAATTTGCTTCCAACCTTCCATGGTAGAGAGGTGGATGATCCAAATGACTTCCTTGAAGCATTTCACCGAGTTTGTAGTAGTTTGAAACCTTACGAGATTAGTGTGGATGAGTTTAAGTTGAAAACATTCACCTTTACCTTGAAGGACAAGGCCGCCAAATGGTTAAGCTGTTTACCTTCATCATCAATCACTACATGGCCTCAATTGAAGAAAAAGTTCCTTGACAAGTACTTTCCTCCCTCTAAATCATCGGTCTTGATACAAGCCATTAGCAACATCACTCAAGACGATGATGAGACCTTGTATGAGTATTGGGAAAGATTTCAAACTCTCCTTTCAAGTTTCCCGTACCATAGCTTCACCGAACCTCAATTGATGTGTTTCTATTACAATGGTTTGAATGATAGGGAAACCGAGTTGATAAATCGGTCTTGTTATGGCTCCATTGCTAACCTTGGTTCTTCCGATGCCATGATGCTATTTGAGCAATTAGCCGAGGAATGTAAACCAAAGAGGGATCGGAGACTACGAGTGGGTAACTCCGGTGGAAACAATGATGGAACTCGTCAAGATATCAAAGAGCTTACGGCATTGATGAAAGGCTTCATGATGGGAAATAGCTCCGGAGGGAACACGGGGAATCAACCAAGGCAACAAGTTATGACGTGTGGGATTTGTGCTTCAAACCATCACACCAAATCTTGTCCTCAAGCAAACGAGGACTATAGCGAAGAGTTTAATGTCATTGGAGTCTATGGTGGAAACCAAGGTTTTAGAGGTGGCCAAGGATTTCAATGAGGGCGAGGATACCAAGGTGGTAGAGGTTTTCAAAGTGGACAAGACCAAGGTGGTGATAGAGGTGACCAAAGGAAGTATGATCCTTTTGCCCAACACTACAACCCCGGAACTAGAGATCACCCCAACTTTCGGTGGAGAGATGAACCAACGGGGCAACAAGGCTACCAAGGGGGATACCAAGGTCAAAGTGGTCAATCTTTTGATAGGTCGAGGGGCTAAAATGACCAAGGCTACGGAGGAGACCAAAACCACCAAAATCAAGGTTACCAAAACCAAGGGTACCAAGATCATCAAAACCCTCAATATCACCCTCAACCCCAACAATACCCAAGAAACCAAGGTCAAGGCCGTTTCAATAACCGTGCCCCTCAGAATGCTTACCCGAGGTTGGAAGATAAATCTCATGAGCAAGGTGAAAGCTCGGGCCAATTCCCACAAGACACTCGTTTCAAAAGCATTGAGGTGTAAATGAGTCAAATGGACACGGTTTTGGGGAAATTGGAAGCACAAAACTCCGGGAAATTACCTGCACAACCGGAGTTAAATCCAAGGCCTCATGCGAGTGTCATGACCTTGAGAAGTGGTAAACAAGCTATTGAACCCGAAGTGGTTGTGAAAAAGGCACCCAAGAGAGGTCTTGTGAAGAAGAGTTTGACCAATGACGAAGTTGAGGTGACCTTGGCCGATGAAGAAGTGATTCTTGAGGAGCTAGCCAAAGAAAAATGTGATGCCGAGGTTGAGAAGGAGAAGGAGCTAATTGATGAGGAACATGTAGACTCGACAACTCATGTTGAACCAATGTCACCTCCATTCTCACCTCCAATGTCACTCGTACTGATGATTCTAAAGTGGTTGCAGAGTTCATAAAATCTCACATCTTCTCTAGGTTCGGGGTACCCCGGGCTCTAATCATTGATCGAGAAACTCACTTTTGCAATAGAATCATTGCCGCATTGTTGAAGAAATATGAGGTAAATCACAAAACTTCACCCACAAACAAATGGACAAGCCGAAGTTTCCAATAGGGAAATCAAGTCCATCCTTGAGAAAACGGTTAGACCGACTCGCAAGGATTGGAGTACTCGGTTGGATGATGGATTGTGGGCATATAGGACGACTTATAAGACTCCAATTGGTATGTCTCCATACCGATTAGTCTTTGGAAATCCGTGTCATTTACCGGTAGAGTTGGCACACAAAGCGTACTGGGTAATCACGAAGTTCAACTTGAACTTGGACGAAGCCGGGAATGAAAGGAAGCTTCAATTGCAAGAGCTTGAGGAAATCCGGAATGAGTCCTATGAGAACGCCGCCATTTACAAGGAGAAAACGAAGGCATGGCATGACAAGATGATAATTAGGAAAACCTTTGAAGTAGGTCAAAAGGTTCTCCTATTTCAATCACGCCTTCGTTTGTTTCCGGGGAAATTACGTTCTCGGTGGACTGGACCATTCGTGGTTGTAAGAGCTTTTCCTCGTGGTTCGGTTGAAATCCAGAGCAACGAGGGTGCCAAGGTTATCAAGGTCAACGGGCAAAGGTTGAAGCCATATTACGAGGGCTTCAAATAAGAGATACTAGAGGACATGACTCTAGGCAGCCCAACCTACGATTGATCTTTACCATGAAGGTACATCGTGCCGACGATGTTAAATATACGAGTTTTGACCTTTAAAGTATTTCATTGAACATTTTTCAATATGTGGAACATTTCTTTCTTTCTATCTATTGTCTATGTACATTTCATTAACCTTGTAATTCGAATATTACGCAAGTTTTCAATTGTTGTTTTTGTAGAAAAAGATGGGAATTGGAGCAAGAAAAAGGCTGGAGGAGCCACATTCTCGCGGCCCGCGAACGAATTTTTTCGCAGACCGCGCCGATTTCTCGCGGTCCGCGACCGAGTCCCACGGTCCGCGACCGAGTCCCACGGTCCGCGCCAGGGAGCTCGCGGGCCGCGCCCAGGTTTCACGGTCTGCGAAAACCCTTTCGCGATCCGCGAAAAAGAGGGGAATTTTGGACAATCCCTGCCACAAAATGCACGTTTTTCGCGGTCCGCGAACTGATCCCGCGGGCCGCGAAACAGTGCACTCGCGGGGACATTTTTCCACCCCGCGAGAAAAAAAAGGGGTTCGCGAACATTTTGGCTTGCGGTCCGCAAAAAACAGCCGTTTTTTGGCAACGCCCTGGAACAAAAATGGCATTTTTCGCGGCTCGCGAAGGAGCCTCGCGGGCCGCGATGATTTTCGTGGCCCGCGAAAATCAGCTCGCGGTCCGCGAAACTACGGGGCCCCCCTACTTCTTTTTTCCCAAAATTTTTTTTCCTATCTTTTTCCATTACTCCCGCCGCAAAAAACCACCTCTCCACCGGCCAAATCCTAATCTTGCCACTCCGGCGAGTTTTTGAGCAAATCCTTCCACTCAAAACACTCTCCCACTCAATCCCATCACAACCCACCAAAAATCCCAATCAAAAACAACATCTTTCACCTCCATTGCCCAAGTTCCGATCGGAAACTCTCCTCCACGCTTTGCCGGCCTCCAGCGACCTCCCCACCAATCCTACTACACAAAAACCTTCCCTCCACAACCCTTATCCTTTTCCCCATACCTATTACCAAATTCAACAACCCAATCAAATACCCCCAAATCTCAAGAACCCTAATTTTTGGATTCTTTGATTTGGAGGTATTTTAATTAATTTAGTGATCCCCGCACGCTCTATAGCTACCTCGGCCTTCAATGCACTCACTTAACGGTACCCATACGTCTTGCATTGCACTTTTTGAGTAATTTAGGCTTGCCGCCTCTAGTTTTTCATTTGATTTTGATTGGGCTTGCCGCCTCTAGTTGCAATTAGCTTTTTGGGTAGGGCTTGCCACCATTGTAGATGGTTTAGTTGTGCTTAGCTGATTGTTGAGTAGATTTGACCAATGGCACCAAAGAAACGGTCTCGCTGAGGGGAAACTTCAAACCCTATCCCCGAATCCCCACCTTCCCAACCTAGCCCTCTTCCTGCAGAAAACCAACCTCCTCTTGACCTCATGGGGCTGCAAGGTTTGGATGACGAAGCCCAACAACGGTGGAGAAAGTTGATTGGGAATGGGAGGCGAACAATCATGGAGACGAGGTTCCTTTCCACTGAGCACCTTCAAGAGCTAGGTTTGCAGCAGCCTGTGCCATTTCTATTGGATCGCGTTGGCATGAGAGGTTTCCTTGATCGGTCGGCACCGACTACATGCGCTATACTCTTGAATTTCTCTCCACCCTAGCCAAGCACTATGACGAGGAGTCCGAAGAGGAGTACATCACCTTCAGATTGAATGATGTGGACCGCAGGATGTCTTACACTGAAATCCAAGCTGCCTTTGGGTTCGATTATGATGAAGGCTACAAGAATCCAAAAGATAATGCCCCGGAGGGATTTTATCTTGCTTTTTTCTGGAACTGTTTGTCAGGATCTCCCAACATCACGGGCACCACCAAGAATAACCACATCATACATCCAGCTATCCGTATGGTGCACAAGCTCCTAGTGATGACTATCTTTTGCCAAGGAGAGATGACACATATCAACAGGGAGCAGGTCCAATGCCTATGGACGATGTTTTGGAGGCCGGAGCACCCGTGTTGGGTAGACCTCTTTGTGCAGAAGAGTCTGGAGACCTCCCAGAAGAGCTCAAGGAAGATACCGCAGGGGGTATGATTTCTCTCCTGGCAGCTTATTTGAACATCCATCTACCTCCAGACATTCAGGCAGTAGGCAGGACAGCCGAGAGAGCTCACCAATTCTACTTCATCGCTTCCTTGGAGTCCACTAATGTCTTGGCCATGCATAGGTTCCCTCCTCCTAGATTCATCTGGCTTGTAGCCAAGAATCAGCACATGTATCTGCCGAATCTGGAGGATGTTCACCTGACTGGGTGCACCCGCATTCAGGAGCTCACTCTGCCCACTCAGATCACTGTCCCTGCACCTACCATTGCCCTTGCCATGCTAGAGGCACCTCCTATGCATGGAGATCAGCATGCTCCTCCACCTCATGAGCCTCAGTATGTGACTCAGCAGCAGTTTCAGGAGTTTACGCAGAGGCATGAGGCGTTTACTCAGAGATATGAGGATGACATGGAGGTGATGTTCGCCATGATGACATCCATGCACCCACATGGACCAGGGGCGTTTGACTATGAGAGCCATTGCAGATCACGAGCTCAGCGCCGTCGCGACGGCTCTGGCCCCTCAGGGTGAGTATGTTCTATACCCCTTCCTTTCACCATGATTTTCACTGTTATTTTTAAACATTGAGGGCAATGTTTAGACTAGGTGTGGAGGAGAGGTGTAGGACTGTGATTCTGTTTTTCTAGCTGTATTTTGTTGTTGTTGCTATATTTATTTATGTAAAAAAAAAAAACATTTTCCTTTCTCTTGTTAGTAGATCTCTTTTGTAAAGCTCTAAAATGTTATGTGCTTAATTGTTTAGAGTATACACTTGGATCTTAGTCGTTCTTTCTCGAGGACGAGAAAGATTCAAGTGTGGGGGATTTTGATAGATCCTAAATATACTCTTGTTTTACAAACATTTGAGAGCTAGTTTAGGTAGTATTTTGTACTTTTATATTAGACTTTTAAACCGAATCATTCATATTGGTTTGAAATTGAAGACGTGCATTTTGACCTTGAATTGCACTTGCTATGGATTTGGATGATTTGAAGACCTTCTATGACCGTCCTGAAAGAGTTAGAAGCATTGAAGAACAGGTCATAGAAGTGGCGTGAAGGCACACCCTCGCGGGCCGCGAAGCATCTCTCGCGAGCCGCGAGGGTGTGTGTTGCTGTTTTGAGGAGGCCGTGTCTCGCGGGCCGCGAATCCTCAGTCGCGAGCCGCGAGAACCAGTCTCGCGGACCGCGAAGGATTTCTCGCGGGCCACGAAAATCCCCTGCCACTTGCATTTTGTTTTTGTTTTATTTTATTATTTTTAGACTATAAAAGGAATTTGATCCTCATCTGTTAGAGGATCGAATTTTACAGAGCTAAGGACTCTTTTCTTCATTTCCTTTTCATTTTGATCTTTGAATTCATCATGGTTTATTGTATGGATTATGGTTTTGATTATATAATTATGGTTGTAGGCTAAAACCCATCTTGGGTGTATGTGATTGGACTTCTTGTTATGGATTGAGAACATGATTTATGAAGCTTAGGAATGGATGATTTGCTATTGAATGATCATGATTTATATGTGTATTTGATGCTTAAAATGGTTAGGAATGATTTCCTAGTTATAGATATGTGTTGGATATGTGTTAGATATTGCTTTTTCATGGTTGGAATGTTATCATTCCTTCTATGTAAGAGTAGTAAATTAGGAATCAAATGCATGTTGTTATCAATTGTATTTGTTCTTAAGATCATTCATTAGCATTGTATCTATGTCAAGTTTGTTATCAAATTGCATGGGTAAGTTTGAGAAACATCTAATTTGAAATGATATTGATTAATTGAACTAGTTGTTATCATCTAGTAAAGTTGTCAATGACAGTTGTGAGGATGCTTTCATCTTTCATAGCTATGGTTATAGATAGTTTCTCACTACAAACAATCACCATTCTCAAAGCAACATGATAAAGTTTGAGGAAAATTCCATAATAAGAAGTCACCAATCTCATATGTCCAAGTTTAGTATTCTCATTAGTTAATCCTTTAGTTGAATCCTTAAATGCTAAATTAGTTGTAACTCTAGAGTTCTAGTTGCTTTACATAGTAGTGTTTCTTATAAAAACTTAACTCAACCCCCCGGTTTACATTGCTTTTTTATATATATTTATTTATTTATATATTTATATATATATATATTTATATCTTTATATATATATATATATATATATATGCATGCTACAAGATATACGTAGAAATAACATCTTCTCCGTGGATACGAACCTTACTTGCCATTATATACTTAGTTGTGTGTAGCGGTAGTAAGTGGATATAAATTGTATATTTGAGAGGTACGGCGATGACCTCCCAGAGCCAAATAAAGGTCCCTCCAGCTCAGCTGGTTTTAAATTAAAAAAAGATAAAGATTGAGAGATTTTTTAAAGATTCGTTTTTAGCTTTTTTTTGTAATGATTTGGGGTTTTTTGTGGAAGCGCCACGTGTCAAATTGAATGTGAGAGCGCCACGTGACGCTAGAGATTCTGATTTGATATATAGGCCCCGTTTGGTGACGAGAGTTTTGAAAAACGTTTAGATTTTTTGGTTAAATATGGATAGTTGACTGATCAATCAACTACTTCTAGTATTTGGTGAGAAGAGTTTTCTAATTAGGTTTTTTGGTGAAACCTCTCATTTCTGAAACACTTGAAAGAGCATTGTTTGTAAAAAGTTAATCAAATAAATATTACAAAATATATTTTTTATCCTTATTCCTCACAAATTTCCTTTTCTTAATTAATCAAATTCCTTTAAATTAATAATTGTGTACGTGCAATTCAAACGATAAAATTCAACACACGTTTACATATTTGCATCCGTACATTTTATAAGGTCTTTTACAATACTAATTTATTTTTGAAACATTACAAATATTGGAATTAAAATGGTACACCATAATATATACCGATATGAAAATTTGTAGTATATTAATTCTAAATAACAAATAACAAATATCATGAAAATAAATAAACATATAAGTGATAATAATTTCGATAAACAAGTAACACACTACAAAAAATAATTAATAATAAATTGTACTAATGTCTATTTCAGTCATTTAACGTAATGAAACAACTATAAGCTAATTGTGATTTGCCAAACACTCATATACAAATTGCTAGTCAAACCGCTAGTTAAAACAGTTAATAGAATCCGCTAACAGCTAATAGCTAATAAAATCCACTAACAGCTAACAGCTAAACGTTGATTGCCAAACGAGGCCATAGTATAGAAGATTAGAAGATTTGCATTCCAGGCATTGCAAATTCACTAGAGATATTTCAGATAATATTCTCTATCTAAATGAAATGGTCAGGCACATCAATAGGAAAAATATGAACCCTAACTGTATCTTTAAACTAGATCTTAGGAAAGCTTTTGACAGAGTCAGCTGGTCCTTTTTAAACAGTGTATTGCTTAAATTTGGTTTTAATGGTCTGTTTGTTCACTGTATATTGAAAAATCTGGCACAATCATGGTTTCAGTGTTGGTAAATGGTAAGTCATGTGGTTTCTTCAAACCAAGGAGAGGTATAAAGCAAGGGGATCCCCTCTTTCCTTTTATCTTTAACATAGCATTTCTTTTGCTTTCCAAACTGGCAAGTTGCATTATTATGATTTACCAAGGAATGCAATTAACATTTCCCTCCTATATTATGATGATGACACTGTTATTTTCATGCAAGCCTTCAAAATAAGTCTCACCAGGCTTAAGAATTTTTTAATACAGTTTGAGATAGTTAGTGAGCAAAAAATCAACTTTGAAAAAAGTGACTTTCATGTGGGTAGAAATGCATCTGTAGGCAAGGTACATTAGATTAGAAATATCCTAGGGATGAAGCATGGTAGTTTTCCAATTAAATACCTTGGATTTCCAATAATCCAAGGTAGAGCCTTGAACATTCATTTCCAACCTGTGGTGGAAATGGTGGAAAAAAGGCTAAGTAACTGGAAAAATAAATGGCTATCCTCTGGTGAAAAGCTCACCCTATTTTTTTAAATTTTTTTGGCAAAACCATCCTCATGGATGGGAGGTATTATATTAGGCACCTCAAGCCTGTTAAAAGACAATAACAGAGAAAAAGAGAGGCCGAAGCCAGTTGAAGATATTACAAGAATTGAGCCATAGGCTCATGAAGCAATACATTTGCTTTCAAAAGAATGAAAAAATAGGCTAGCCTTCTATATTAAACTCGAACCATTAACAAATGTCCTCCGAACAGATTAGAGAATCGTCGAAACAAAACTCAACTTAGTCAAGAGGACTAGCTAAAGGTGAGAAAATATGTACAACAAAAATGATTCCTAGCCTATTCATATTTCAATCCAGTTCCAGAGTAAAAAGAGTCTCCTCATTAATACTCCAATTCCTCGGTTAAATGGGCACCATGGATCTGCTGGAGTATCCACCAGAGATCAATATCAGAGTCATTGATGATTAAAGATCATCAATGATCTGCAGTATCTGCATGAAAGAGAATTAGTTAGTAGAATCCATTCTAGAAATTCTCAGAGAAGGAGTCCCCATTTGGTCCAATCTAAGCATACACTGTATCTCATTAGGAAGCGAACCAAAAGTAAATGAGGAATCATGTTTAGATAACAGACAGAGTTTTGCAATGGCATCTGCAGGTAAATTTGCTTCTCTATGAACATGAGTAAGGTCATATGCCTATGCTAAGTCTTATAGAATCAGCAAGATTGAAAAGTCTCCAATGTGCGATGATGGGGTTTAAGATGAAAGAAATTGCATTAAGACAGTCAGATTCTATAATGATAGATTCTGAATATCCTGCAGCAATAGAGATACCAAATTGTATGGCTTTGATTTCAGCTTCCAGTGGTGAGGTAGCAGAGGTAAAGGAAGAGTGACCAGAAATAAAATCACCTATGTTATCTCTAATGACAATGCTAATGCCAGCATGAAGAGTGGAATCGTACCAAGCAGCACTACATTGAATTTTAGACTAGAAAGAGGTTTTGACCAAGCAATTTTGAAAATTATGGGTTTAGGTGGTCTTTTACCAAGTGGAAGAAAACTACGATATGCTATTTCATAGTCAACAGAAGATGATATATAAAAAGGTTTTGCACAGAAGACTAGAAAAAATTGCTCTTTGATCTGTCTAAGAATATGAGTTGAGGAGGCAGGGACATTATCATATAACCATTTGTTTCTAGCTTTCTAGAGAATCCAAAAAGTAATGGATGGAGTGAGTCTGATGATTAAATTATGCAATGTACTCAGTCCATTATATGTAAGATAAAAAGAAAGTCTTTCCCAAATAGAAGAAAAAGCCCTATCTGAGATACCCATAAATAGATGCAATGATTTCCAAATGCCTAAGGTAAACTCACAGGAATTGTAAAAGTGGTCCAAGGAATCCTCATGATTACATTTGAAACATTTGAAAGGTAAACAGATATGCATAGATTTCAAAATGTTATCAAAGGGGAGAAAAGAGTTAATCAGTTTCCACATGAATACAGAAAAAAAATTTCTCTAACCTATGATTCCATAAATGATGAATGGAAGAGATATTACCCCTACATTGTCTGAGTTTGTTGTAGGTAGACTTAAAGGTGAACTTTCCTTTGATGTCAAGTTTCCAAATCAGTCTATCTTCCCTGTGTTGTTGGAGTTGAGTTTCCTGCAAAGCAAAAAGAGTATCAGGGGCAAGATGAGGAGATAGCTGTTGCATATAATTGGATTTATCATTAATAAATGATGCAACAGTACTATCGAGAGGAATTGTAGTAAGAGAAGGATCACAGTGGTCCATTAATGGTGATAATACAAGGTATGTGACTTATATCTCTCTACTTTATATTGAGAACTTTTCCGTACGTTTTCCCCTCATCACTATCCCCATCTCATCATCGCGCCGGAGCTTCTTCCCCAGGACGCCTCCCGGGGATTGTTTTGCAGGATCGTTGCGGGCTTGCTTGGAAAGAGGCCCGGATAGCGTTGAGACCCGGGAAGTGGACGGATTCTGGTAGCATCAATTGGCACGCCCAGTGGGATCTAGTTCCACCTTCGCACGATGGAATCACCCATGAGAGGGTGCGGGCGCCCGAAGAAAAACGCAGCACCCTCAGGGGGTGGTACTTCCCCGCCCCCGGGAGATAATGTGACCTTGAGGCAGCTGCAGGAGGAAGCCAGACGCCAGCGCGAGCTGGGAGTACCACAAGATGGCCACGTGGAAACGGCCTCCGATGAGGCTGACTCGGAAAGGGAGTACCAGGATGAGCGAGAAGCGCCCAGACCTGCCGGGGACTGCAATCCCCGGGGGCAGAGAATAGAAGCCGGGGAGGAGGAAATTGTCCGGCCGATAACCCTCAGACCCGGGGACCAGTTTTCCTGCAAGAGGGGCAAGCCTTGGTCAACACGGAGGAATTGGCAGCGTTGGAGTTCATGAGAGCCAACAAGGAGTTGTACCGCCAGTGGGTACTCTCTACCCGGGAAAACCTTAGGCGGAGGGAACCCCAAGGAAACCAAGCGGACCTTCCGCGGGGACATCAAAGAGAATTATCGATCTGGAAAGAGTCGTGCAGCCGCCAAGGATACAAGGGTGCGTGAACTCTTCAACCGTCCCACCTTCTTTCCCCCCGAATTACGGAGTCGGAGGGGGAATAGTAACAGGGCAACAATCAAACTTAGCGCCCCATGCTCCGCCCTAATACCCGCGCTTTAGTTGGGGAATGGGGCAGATCGGGTATGACCCGCCAGTCGTGCCTGTGGAGTTCTTGGGCTTTCAGGCTCCTGGGACACAGGGGAACCCGGTTCAATATTCCATGCCAATGTATGGGTCAATGGGGATGAACTATGAGCACCCGGGAAGGCACTATCGAGAGGACGATAGGATGCGCGGTTATCAGGTGGCGCAGCAGGATCCCAACTCGTTGGAGGCGCGACTAGACAAGCTAGTGGGAAGAAACGGAGCCAAGCCCACCTCCCCATGGGTACCTCGAGTGCTTGCATACCCATGGCCGCCGGGCCTTCGGGTCCCAGAGGGAATGCCCCCGTATAATGGAGAGACAGACCCGGAGGAGTTTGTCAGGACGTACCATGTTGGTTTATGACCTTTGTACCTCACAAGAATGGCAACGAGAAATCACAAAAGATGGCCAAACTTTTCTATATAGTAACGATTCAAATCGTGCACAAGACACCTTCCTTAAGGCTTTATTTGTCCCCTTTTGTGTGCAAGGAATACAGGACAAATATCCTCTCAGGATAATTTGAATTTAAAAACTGGTAAAGTCTGCACTAACTTTCCAACACCCAAAGCAACAAAATGAAGTGCAAGAGCTTTAGATATGAGAAGACATGTTGTAGTGTTTATCTTTTGGTCATGTGTTCTTTGTTTGTTGTGTATTCCTAGAATGACAAAGGAGAGTTCCTTTTATAGTAGTTCAAGAGACCAAGACATTGATGTCTTCTCTTCAATTTCATGAATTGAAACTCTTCCATAAATTCAAAAGATAAACTAATGAATTCATAGGTTTAACTCATTCTAAGATAGAAACTTAATTTCTCCAAGATCATGCATTGATCTCCACTTCCTTTATTTCAAGAAGTTACCACTTGATTAATGTCAAGCTTATCTTCCATGTCTTTAATTGTTGAAAATTAACCAACAATCCCCCACCATTTTCAATAATTGAAAATACAGGTCCTAGAACTCTTGATAACATATGCATCAGTGCAGGTATCTTTCGATTGAACCAACACCTTAGTGAGAGCTACTTATTACCAATCGACCATTTTGGTGGACAAGCCTTGAACCAAAGGTTTTTTGACTGGCCACATGAGCTAACACACACATGTTCGCTTCTTTCTGATTGCCATAAACAACACACTCTATTTGATGTGTTTCAATCCTTTTCATGAATGTTCCAAAGTTCAAGACTAGAACTTTAATTGACGTTTTGTCTACATCCACATAGGCAAGTTCATATGCCCCCACCATACGAAGTATTTTCCAGCTCATGCAAACAACATGTACAAATACTGTATTTAGCATATCATGAACTGGTTAAGAACACCAAAGTTCACCCTTCAAAAACTAGCGAGTATAACAGTAATATTACAAAAAGTGTTCAACCATTTAACAATGTACTTTTCACTCATTGAATTCAAGACTAGTCAATTGACTAGCAGTGAATTGAGTTTTCCACCATTTATGATTCATTTCCCAAGTTTTAAACCCATCTCAGTGGATGTTTTTTCCACCATATCTCTTCTCAATCCTTTAGTCAATGGATCAGCCAAATTTTCCTTGGATTTGACAAAGTCCACGGTTATGACTCCTCTTTGTATCAAGTCTTTAACCATACTATGCCTCACTCCAATGTGTCTTGATTTTCCATTATACACTTCCTTATATGCATTGGAAAGTGTGGATGTACTATCACAGTGAATGGATACTGGTGATACCGGCTTGGGCCACGATGGTATTCCATGCAATAGGTCCCTTAGCCATTCAGCTTCTTTGCTTGCCGAAGCTAATGCCACAAACTCCGAAGTCATGCTGGAGTCAGCAATAAGACTTTATTTCTTTGATGTCCATGAAACCGCTCCACCACCTAACACAAAGATCCAACCACTTGTAGACAAGTGATCATCTTTGTCTTTAATCCAACTAGCATCGGAATAACCTTCAAGAGCCGAATGATACCCTTTGTAGTTGATACAGTAATCCTTTGTGTGTTTGAGATATTTTAGAACTCTTGTAACACCAAGCCAATGTTGCTTATTAGGATTACTCGTGAATCTACTTAACACTCCAACTGCATAAGCAATATCTGGACGTGTACAAGTCATGGCATACATTAAGCTGCCGATTACACTTGAATATTCAAGCTGGGATATTGCATTTCCATGATTCTTTGCATACTCAATTTTAGAGTCAACGGGAGTTGAGACCGGCTTGCAATTCTAATGATTAAACCTTTTAAGGATCTTCTCAATGTAATGAGACTGTGAAAGTGTAATGCATCCTTGTTCTTTCTTTATTCTTATTCCCAGAATAACATCAGCCTCTCCTATATCTTTCATATCAAACTTGCTCGAAAGCAACTTTTTGGTTTCCAAGACTTGTTCTAAATCTGAACCAAAGATTAACATGTCATCGACATACAAGCAAATAATAACACCCTTGCCATATGCATACTTGCTGTAGATGCATTTATCTGATTCATTTATTTTGAATCCACAACCAAGTATTACTTAATCAAACTTTTGGTGCCATTGTTTTGGAGCTTGTTTAAGTCCATACAATGATTTCACAAGTTTACACACTTTGTGTTCTTGCCCAGATACTACAAACCCTTCGGGTTGTTTCATATAAACTTCCTCATCCAACTCACCATTTAAAAATGCGGTTTTAACATCCATTTCATGGATAACCCATTTTTGAATTGATGCTATGGAAAGTAATATCCTTATCGTAGCGATTCTTGCCACAGGAGATTAAGTATCAAAGTAATCAAGGCCATATCTTTGAGTAAAGCCTTTGGTGACCAACCTTGCTTTGTACTTATCTATTGTCCCATCCACCTTCATCTTCTTTTTGAAGATCCATTTGCAATCAATGGCTTTGGAACCAGGTGGTAACTCTTCGAGTACCCAAGTACTATTACTCAGTATCGAATCCATCTCATCGTGAGATTTCATTGCTTCATCAAATGTCTTAGGATCATTTTCAACATTCAAGCAATAATACATTTCATTACTTAGTTCCTTCCTTGTTCCTTCAACAAGATAAGTAACAAAATCTGGACCATATGATTTGGCCCTTTTAGCTCTTTTGCTTCTTTTGAGCTCAATGACGTTATCTTTGTCATTCATGCCATTTGACATCGACTCGGTTTGTTTTGAGTCATTTCCAATGTCTCTTGGAATAGATTTGAATCTTTGTTCATCAAATATTGCATCTCTTGACTCTATAACCGTATTAATTGAAATGGAGTCATTTGGTTCAATAACCATAAACTTATAAGCTTTGCTATTGTGAGCATAGCCTATGAAGATGCATTCAACACCTCTTTCTCCCAATTTCCTTTTCTTAGGTTCCGGGAGTCTCACTATGGCTCTATAGCCCCAAACTCTCAAATGATTGAGACTTGGCTTTCTTTTATGCCAAAGTTCATACGGGGTAACCGAGTTCCTTTTATTTGGAACCCTATTGAGTATAACAAGCTGTAAGTACAGCTTCACCCCAGAAGCCTTTACTGAGGCCTGCCATGGACTTCATGGTGTTAACCATTTCCATCAATACTCTATTTTTCCTTTCAGCCACACCATTTTGTTGTGGTGTGTAAGGAGCTGTTACTTCATGTTTGATTCCTGTAGTCTCAAAGAAATCTTTGTCAAAGTATTCGCCACCTCTATCAGTTCTTAAACATTTAACTGATAAGTCACATGCAAGTTCAACTTCTTGTTTATAATTTTTAAACATTTGCATAGCTTGATCTTTAAAATGTAGCAAATACACATAACAATACCTTGTACAATCATCAATAAAAGTTGCAAAATATTTATTTCCTCCCAAATTTGGGGTCGCATGCAAATCACATAAGTCACTGTGTATCAATTCCAATTTGCTTGATTTTCTTTCAATCTTTGGAAAAGGTTTTCTGGTTATTTTTGTTAACATGCAAGTGGTGCATTTCCTATCATCATTTTGCAAACATTTAGGCAAAAGATCCAATTTCATCATATCATGGATTCTTTTATAGTGAACATGACCTAACCTATTATGCCATAATATAGAAGATGACTCAATCACATAAGCAATAGTAGCATTCATATTATTGATAGGCATAATGTTATGTTTAAACATCGTACCACAGAGGTACCCTTTCCCCACAAACATCCCACCCTTGGAGATTACAATTTTATCAGCTTCCATCACAAGTTTAAAACCAAACCTGTTAAGGAGCCCTGCAGAAACCAAATTCTTTCTAACTTCAGGAACATACAACACATTAGTGAGTGTAATAATTTTCCCAGAAGTGAAATTCAGATCAAGCTCCCCTATGTCTTTTATGGGCGCAGTTGCTGCATTTCCCATGTAGACAACAGAGTCAGGATCATCCACATCTTGCAGAGTTTTGAAAAAACTTTTGTTCTTGCAGATGTGCCGGGTAGCACCCGAATCGACCCACCAGTCAAAGTCCTCATCAACTATGTTGATTTCTGAGATCATGGCCACAAGAGCTTTGTCATCCTTTCCTCCAGTTGAGGAGTTCAGGCCCTGCTTCTTTTTAAGAAGCCTACATTCATATTTGTAGTGCCCTTCCTTTTTGCAATGATAACACTTGCCATTTTTCTTTTGATTCTTGCCATGATCACCGCCACTGTAAGCCCATTTTTTGGACTTATTACTCTGGCCTTCATCAATCATGTTGATCTTGGTGACAGGGTCCATGCCTTTGGCATCATCCTTTAGTTGAGGATTTTCCTGCAGTCGAAACTCTTCTTCAACACGAAGAGAGTTAGCCAAACTTTCAAGTGAAATCTCATCCTTTTTATGTTTGAGATCCCTCTTAAAGTCTTTCCAAGATGGGGGGAGTTTATCAATTAAAGCTCCAACATTAATAGATTCATCCACTTTAAGGTCGTGTTGGGAAAAGTGATTTAGCATTTTTTCAATTACGGAAAATTGTTGCATCACCGGTTTGTTATCAACCATTTTGTAATTAAAGAAGGATGATACCAGAAATTTCTTACTGGTAGAGTCCTCTCTCATGTACCTGGCCTCCAGCTTTTCCCAGAGTTCTTTTGCAGTCACCATTGAGTGGTAAACATCAAACAGGTTGTCACACATCGCATTAAGGATATGTCCCCTACAGATCTCGTCATCTGTCTCCCACTTCTGCTTCTGGCGAATATCATCCAGCGTTTCTTCATCTCCATCAGTGGTTGGTTTTTGAGTGACAAGAACATAGGCCACCCTTAGTGCAGTCAACAAGAAATGCACCCTCTTCTTCCATCGAATGTAATTTCCTCCATCAAAGCGGTCGAGCTTGACAATGTTGGATGCAAGGTCCTTCACGTTGTTTGCCATTCTTCTTTCTTTGGAGAAGTTAAAGCCTTAAGATTGTTGGTTTATGACCTTTGTACCTCACAAGAATGGCAACGAGCTGCTGAAGAAATCACAAAAGATGGCCGAACTTTTCTGTATAGTAACGATTCAAATCGTGCACAAAACACCTTCCTTAAGGCTTTATTTGTCCCCTTTTGTGTGCAAGGAATACAGGACAAATATCCTCTCAGGATAATTTGAATTTAAAAACTGGTAAAGTCTGCACTAACTTTCCAACACCCAAAGCAACAAAATGAAGTGCAAGAGCTTTAGATATGAGAAGACATGTTGTAGTGTTTATCTTTTGGTGTGTTCTTTGTTTGTTGTGTATTCCTAGAATGCCAAAGGAGAGTTCCTTTTATAGTAGTTCAAGAGACCAAGACATTGATGTCTTCTCTTCAATTGTATGAATTGAAACTCTTCCATAAATTCAAAAGATAAACTAATGAATTCATAGGTTTAACTCATTCTAAGATAGAAACTTAATTTCTCCAAGATCATGCATTGATCTCCACTTCCTTTATTTCAAGAAGTTACCACTTGATTAATGGCAAGCTTATCTTCCATGTCTTCAATTGTTGAAAATTTACCAACATACCAGAACTTGATGGTGTCGAGGGACTTCCCGGAGGAGTTGAGATGCAAGCTAGTGGGTTGCTACCTAAGAGGAAACTGTCTCCTATGGTTCGATTCCCTGCCCCGGGAAATCCTTAGGGATTATTACGATTTTTCTAAGGCCCCGTTGTTCAGATACGCCGGATTGAAGAAGGAAGGAAAGCAGCTGACTGAGCTTCTTGCTACCCGGCAGAAGGCAGCAGAGGGACTAATGGAATATTACCGACGATACATGGATGATAGTATGAAGGTCATCGACAGGCAGCAGCAGGAGAAGGCGGTGATTAGTGGATTTATATATGGCCTGAGGGATATGGCGTTGTTTCAGAAGTTAATGGAAAATATCCCGGAAACCTTTCACAACTTGTAGATGGCGGTACAGCTGTATTGCGCGGTTAATGATGCCACGCGGAAGAGAAAGGAAGAATCTGGGGGATTTCTCCCAGATAAGACAGAAAGGAGAAGGGTGACGGAGCCAAATAGAAGGGATCCAGGTCCCACGCCGGGGAACCGGGCAAGAGCGGATAGCTTCACCCCGCTAAGCAAATCCCGAGCGGAAATACACGCCATTCACAAAGAGTTGTTCCCGGATCCGTTGCCTATCCAAGGGACCCCGTCCAGGGAAAATGCGGATAAGTGGTGCGCTTATCACAAGTCTTACGGGCACACGACAGAGGGGTGTAGGGGGCTGAGAAATGAAATAGAAAAATTGATAGAACGAGTAAAGAAAGAATACCCGGTCCGGGACCAGCCTCAGGAGCAACCCCGGAGGAGGTGGAGGCCCAACCCCGGGAGAGGAAATGGGAGATTCCAAGGCAACAGGGCCCCGGGGCGGCCAGCCATAGCTGCCGCACCAGTTCAAGTGGTGGAATCGGCCCCAATACCCAACAGGATGATCAACGTGATAAGCGGAGAAATCGGAGAAGCATGCCAGTCAGTTTCCGCTATCCGGGCCCGGACGCGATATGTCCCCCCGAGGGAGGTCCAGGGGAACAGGTTTCATCCAAATGAAACTATTACTTTCTCTGAGTCGGATGCAGCCCCGCCACAGATACCCCATTCAGACCCAATAGTTGTAACAACGGAGATTGAAGATTTCCTGGTCAAGAGGGTGTTTGTGGACGACGGGAGCAGTGTGGAAATCATGTTCGCTTCTTGCTTCGATCAATTGGGGATTGGAAGACAGAACCTGAAACCTCCATCGTCTCCCTTGTCAGGGTTCACGGGCAAACCGGAAGTCCCTCTAGGTGTTATTCCCCTTGCGGTAAGTATGGTGGACGAGAAGGATCGGAGCAAGAGGGTCTCAGTGACATGCAACTTCGCGGTTATTGTTGCGCCCTCACCATACAATGTAATCATAGGGAGACCATGGCTAACCCAAGCCCGGGCAGCGAATTGCCCGTACCTATTAACGATGAAGTTCCCCACCGCGCAAGGAGTAGCGGTTGTGCGGGGAAGCCAACCAGTCGCAAGAAGTTGCATGATGACGGCGGTATTGGACGCAAAGAAGGCAGTAGGGGCGGTACATGGAGAAGCTCCCCGCCAAGAGTTGGAGGAAATGCAAGTGGCGAACAAAGGGATGGTCACGGTGGGAAAGGATCTCCCGGAGGAAGTAAAAGGCGCACTAAAGAAACTCTTGGCCAGATACCAAGGAGTGTTCTCATGGAGCCCAGAGGACATGGTGGGGGTGTTACCAGAGCTGGGGGTACACAAGTTGAACATAAGCCCGACAACCAAGCCGATCAGGCAGAAGAAAAGACCTGTAGCCCCGGAAAGAGCAGAATTCATAAAAAATAAAGTTCAGAAGTTGGAGAGAGCCGGGGTGGTCGAGGAAATCATTTACCCGGAGTGGATAGCTAACCCGGTCTTAGTAAAGAAGCACGATGGAAGTTGGCGCATGTGCATCGACTTTACAGACTTGAATAAGTGCTGCCCCCAAAGACAGTTACCCTCTCCCAAATTTTGATCGGTTGGCGGAAGCTATCGCGGGTTACTCGGTGCTGGCTTTCTTCGACACACACAAAGGCTATCACCATGTACAGATGGATGAGGCGGACAAGGCAAAAACCTCCTTCATCACCGACTTTGGTACTTTTTGTTACAAGAAGATGCCCTTTGGGTTGAAGAACGCGGGGGCTACTTATCAGAGGATGGTGGAAAAACTCTTCAAGGACCAAGTGGGAAGGAACATGGAGGTGTATGTCAATGACATGGTGGTTAAAAGTAGGGCTTACGGGGCTTTCTTGAATGACCTGGAGGAGATGTTTGAAAAGCTGGAGAGGAGCAATCTAAAGCTGAACCCCTCCAAAAGTACCATCGGAGTAGGTGCGGGAAAATTCTTGGGTTTCATGGTATCAAGTCGGGGCATCGACGTCAACCTGGAGAAGGTAGAGGCCAGAGCCAAGATGACATCTCCCAGGTCGGTGAAAGAAGTATAACGGTTGACGGGGTCCCTCGCGGCTCTCAGCCGATTCCTACCGAAGGGAGCAGACAGGCAACTGCCCTTCTTCAACGTTCTCAGGAAGGCCAAGGCGTTTGAGTAGTCGGAGGAGTGTGAAAAGGCGTTCCAAAACCTGAAAGAGCACTTTCGACAGTTGCCAACCTTAAAGAAGCCATGCACGGGGAAGGAGCTTTTTCTGTACATAGCTTCCTCCCGGGAAGCAGTGAGTGTCGTGCTAATCAAAGAAGAGGAAGGAAAGCAGTACCCAATCTACTTTGTTAGCCGGGCACTTCGGGGGCAGAAACCCGGTATACTGAGTTGGAGCAACTGGTTATGGCATTGGTACACGCTTCAAGGAGGCTTAAACCTTACTTCCAGGGCCATTCCATAGTGGTCCTCACCAATTACCCGCTCAAACAAGTCATGTTTAAGCCGGAGGCATCAGGGAGAATGATGAAATTTGGTATGAGCCAAGAAGGGCCATCAAGGGGCAGGCCTTAGCAGACTTCCTGGTGGAATCAGAAGCAAGGATACACGAGGAGGAGACGATTGAGGCCGAGATAGTCCAGGCTTGGAAGCTGTACGTGGACGGTTCGGCACACTCCGGAGGCAGCGGAGCGGGAGTTTTGTTGGTTAGCCCGGAAGGGAAAGAATATCCCTATGCGGTCCAGTTCACTTTCAAAACAACCAACAATGAAGCCGAGTACGAGGCTTTGATCGCAGAATTAAGGCTGGCAAAGGAGATGGACATCAAAGCTCTCATGGCGCACAGCGACTCCCAGATTGTGGTACAGCAGGTAAAGGGGGAATACGAAGCCCGGGAGAGGAGCTTGCAAAGGTACTTGGAGATGGTAAAGCCTCTGATAGCCGGGTTCGAAACATTCAACCTGGTCCAAGTTCCCTGGGAGGAGAATAGTAAAGCGGATGCTTTGAGCAAGTTGGTTTCCTCGGAATTAAAACCGGAGCCTAACCAAAAGTTGTATATGGAGGTGTTAGGAAAAAGGAGCTACCAGGAAAACGACCAAGTAATGCTGGTAAACGAGGAAGAATCCTGGATTGCCCCCATGCGGGCGTACCTAGAAGAAGGAACCACCCCGGAGGATAGGGTGCAAGCCCGGAAGCTGAGAGTTAAAGCGCCAAAGTATGTGGTTCAGGGTGGGGAGTTGTACAAGAGAGGATACCTCCAGCCTTTGCTAAAGTGTGTGGAAAGGTCAGAAGGTCGACACCTCATCCGGAAGTGCACGAGGGATCTAATGGGAGCCACCAGGAAGCCCGCACACTGGCTAGGAAAATCTTAAGGCTGGGGTATTACTGGCCGACGCTGTTCAAAGATACGAAAAAACATGTCCATGAATGCTTGCCATGCCAAACCTTTGCCCCGCTAATCCACGTTCCCCGGGAGGAGTTAATTGGGGTCACAGGAGCTTGGTCGTTCAGCAGATGGGGAATTGATTTGGTAGGACCATTCCCCACCGCCCCGGGAGGAACCAAGTACGTAATTATGGCAATCGACTACTTCAGCAAATGGGTGGAGGCAGAGCCACTCACCAACATACGGGGGCTAACTTGTGTCAAGTTTTGTTGGAAGAACATCATTTGTCGATTCGGTATCCCAAAGATCATAGTCACAGACAACGGGGCGCAGTTTGAAAATGATCCCTTCAAGTCATGGTGCGTCAAGTATGGCATAGAGCAGAGGTTGACATCTGTGTACCACCCCCAAGCAAACGGGCAAGTGAAAGTCACCAACCGTACCATCGTCAAAGGCTTGAAAACCCGCTTGGAAGGCGCGCGGGGGAATTGGATTTGGGAGTTGCCCAGTGTCCTTTGGGCCCACCGAACCACAGAAAGTTCAGCTACTGGGGAATCTCCATACTGCTTGGTATATGGGTCTGAGGCTGTGATACCTGCGGAGATTGGGATCCCGAGACCTCGGACCCAATTCCAGCGCCCGGAGGAAGAAGACGCGGGACGACGCCTCGACTTGGATCTCCTGGAAGAAAAGCGAGAGAATGCGGCGCTTCAAGAAGCCAAGGTAAAGGAGCGAATAAAAAGGTATCATGACAGGAGGGTGCGGAAAGAGGTTTTTTCCCCAGGAGATTGGGTGATGAGAAGAAATGACAAGAGCCACCAAGCCCCAGAAGGGAAACTTGCACCCAACTGGGAAGGGCCATACAGGGTGAAGGAAGCATATCCGGGCGGAAGCTATGTGCTAGAGGACAAGCAGGGGAAGGAGATCCCCAGGAGATGGAATGTAGCTAATTTAAGAAGGTTCTATGGGAAGTAGAGTGCCCCGCGCGGAACCTTAGCTACTAAGGCATGAATATGCCGGGCATGGATACGCCCCATCCCGAAAGCATGAATATGCCCGGAAAGATAGCCCCGACGTCTGGCCTCGTCTCGGGTTTAGAGAGGAAGAATTGTAAAAGGGACCCATGGGTAGCTCCCATTTGGGTGCCCCGCTAGATAGGACCCGGAGCTTGAATGAAGCCCGGGGACCAGAGGATGTAATGCTTACAAGCAAGAATTAATGAAAAAATGGGTTTCCAAAACAAACTTTTATTCAATCATCTTAAATTTCAAAGCACATAAAGATACTGTTATATTACAAAGGAACAATTACATAGCATTTTACATACATGTTTTCCTATCTAGGCACTGCTATACCCACTTGGGGCCTGACCCGGAAGCACCCTCGGGGTTACCCGAGCGGAAACCCCCTCTGAAGAATTGAGAGGACAGGATGTCTTCGGTAAAGCGGGCGTCCGGAGCCTGGTTCCATGCAAGCTCCTCCTCTAATTGTCGGCATCCTCTTCGTTTAATTCGGGAATAGAACCGACTACGGACCCTTCTGGAAGCGGTTCCGCCAGGCGCATCCGCCTAACCCCGGCAGAAGTAACGAACTTGTATTTAGGAAACAAGTCCGCTGCGCCTTTACCTTTCTCTTCCCGACTGATGCAGGTGCCCTCAGCGGTCTTCATCCCCTTAGTGGTAACTCCCAAATCGGCGATCTCTTGGACACGTCTTATCTGGCGTGCTACTTCTTCCGGGTCAATAGACACGGACATATTCTCGTACCGTTCATACGCCACATCTACCTCCACCCGGGCAGGGACTCGGCGAAGACTAGAGGGATAAGGCTCAACTTCTCCCGCGACTATCTTATTATGCCACTCCACGGCGTCCAAATAAGCCCCATGACTAGGAGCGCCCTCACCGAACTTCCTCGGATTAGCCTCCATACGTTCAAGTGTCCGGCGAACCCTGGCTGGATCAGTAAGGGGAGACACACCTACAAGGCCAACCTTCAGGCCTAAGAGATGATAAGATAGCCGAACAACTAACAAAGCGTCTTGGAGGACCTGGTTCCTATGGGTTAGGGATCGGTTTTCCTTCTCAAAGTCACCAAGAAGCCTATTCTGTGCGGAGTGAGTCTCCAGCTACCTAAGTTTCTCTTGCGCTCGCTCGAGTTCACCCCACACCATGCCTAGCTCTTTGGCAGTACGATGCTGAGAATCGTCATGAAGGGCCTGCAGCTCGGCAATAGTTTGGTGGGAATTCAGGGCTTCCTTCATATGATCAGAAGCCAAGTTGAAGCAGTGATTCAGTGAGCCAAATTTATTTTCCACAGCCTTAAGAAACGATACTAATGCCCAGACAGACCCAAACTCGTGAACGAACGCACATAGCCCCGTCTCGGTCATTGCCCGGGTAGACTGATCGCCTCCGAACCTCCAGTGAGCCAGTTTCCTCTGAAGGAATGAGCATTGGAGGCATCCTGCACGGGGGAGAGAGAAGTAGATGCCGGAAGAACTATTAGGATTCGGGAAAATGTAGGGTGCAGGCCCTTGCGGGAGAATCTTCTCCAAGAAACGTTCGGACTACAAAAGAATAATGACATTAAAGAGCAGAACTTTGTATTAATCAAAATAGGCACTAAGGCCAGGTTCTACATATACCTCCCAGGGAGGAAAATTGCAAAAGACAAACATTACAAAAGGAAAAGAAAACATTGGCTAGAGACTAGGGCTGTACATTGTCCTCAGCAGAGTCTTCGTCGCCCGGGGTAGCATGCGCCCGCTTCCACCTCCTCTCCAGCTCAGCTATGTCCTCAGCAGACCAGCTAGGACCATCGTAAGCTGGAGCGTCCACCTTGGGCTCATGTTCCGGAAGCTCAGGGAATCCCACTTTTCGGATGGATTTCCGGGATTGATAGAGTAAATCATCTTGTCCCACGGCAAGCCCCACGATGTACCTCTCCTCCCTCTCCTCGTAGACAGCTTGGTACCCAAAATTGTCGGGGACCGCGCAGTACTCATGATAATTGTCAGACCAGTGGGGGGTTTCCGGGACAACCGAATAAGCATTAAAGCTCTCCGGGCCAGAGCCGGGAAAAGAAGCTTCGCCGATTTCCGGAAGCTTCTTCTTCTTGATTTCCGAGGCAGAAGGGACCCGGGAGGACATCTCCAGCGACTGCCACAGCTGGAGGGTAAGGCTCTTCAGGTCAGACTCCTGGAGGGATCGCCAGCGATGATTCAGCAAGTCAGCCGCCTTAGGGCGGTAATAAGACGCTTGGGCGTCAAGACGAGCAGGCCCGGGAAGCCAGCCCCGCAGACTGCGATACATCTCGTGGCAAGCCATAGCACTCGCCGCAGCAGCTATCCCTTCAAGCTTCTGATCAAACTCCACTGAGCGGAGAAGCTTCCGGGTTACAGCATCAAAGGCCTCGAGCTGAGAGCTTTTCTTTTCTCTTTGTCGGCGAGCCTCTTCTCTTCATCAGCCAGTTTCTTCTTGGTCTCCTCTAGCTGGGCTGCAAGACCATCTTGCCCGGCTAGCTTCTCCTTGGTTTCCCGCGATGTACTTAGAGTAGCTCCGGTTCAGTGCCTCGGCGAACTGTGAGTCCGCCAGGAGGGAGTCAGCGAAGGCGACGCTCTGCAAAACAAGGGGTTAGGTATTAAGGAAACCCGGGAAATCATAAAACTTAGGTGAAAGATAAGGCCTCAGGGAAAACAGTTACCTCTCCTTTCTCCTCAGGGGTGGCCCCAGAAGTAGCAGCCTGCGGAGGAGTTCGAGTAGGAGGAGGGGAAGGAGGAGTATCATCCGTCCTTTGCCGGGAGGATGGGGGAGACCCGGGCAGCGCGGTGGCAGGTGGTCGCTTGAACCTGGAGCTGGCCCCACCGTTGTAAGTGGGATGGGTAATGAAGGATCGCCGCCTGGGAGTGGGTGACGACCCAGAAGTAGTGGTAGTGGCCGCAGAGGCGGCCAGAGGAGAGGACAGCCCAGAAGGGTTTTGCTGACGAGACCGCGGTGGCGCGCGGTCCTTTTGCGGAATAGGAGCAGGATTCTCAGAAGAATTCGGCCCAGGTTGGGAGGCCAATTGTTGTGTAGACGGGGCTTGTTGACCATCTCCCCCGGAAGGCTTGTCAGTGAACGTCATGGCGTCCGCGTATAAAGAGGGTTGAACTGAAACCAAGCAAACAACAAAGTTAGAGCATGGAATACAAAATAAATAAAAAACTTTACTAACCTCAGGGAAAGATAAGAAATAAAGCCTTAATGGGCACCTCCATCTGGCCACATCGCAGAGATGCGCGGGAGCATGAAGAGGTCGCTGGGATAGATCCCGCGAGGCCAGAAATAATCTGCATTCCCGTTCTTATAGAAGGCGTCCATATCTAAGGGGGAGAGGCGGAGGAGGTTGTGATCGCTGGCAATGATTGCCGGGAGATTAGAAAGAGGTTTTTTGTCCTCAGGAACATGAGAGTCGTTCCAGGTGGGCATAGGGTACACCCGCGCATCACATAGGAAGAAACCCTTCGAAGGGTATCATTTGGCGGATTTAGGTTTGGAAAGGATGAAGTCCTTTATCCCAGAGCGAATGGTAAAAGAAAAAACGCCTGGGAAAGACGCGTGCGCCTTCCGCAAGGCATAGAAGGAGCGGAAGAGTAAGAGAGAAGCGGGAACGGCGCACCTGGCGCAGTTAAGCAAGAAGGCCAGGATGAGGACAACCCCGTTAGGGTGTAGCTGGGCCGGGGCTATGTTGTAAAACCGAAGGATCTCAAGAAAGAGGGGGGGAATGGTAGGCTAAGCCCGTATTGAAAATGGATCCGCGGGATGCACGGAACCCCCCGCTCGGAGGCTCCCGGGGGAAGTTTAGAAAGAGAGGCATTTAAAGGAAGGTGAATAAAGGAACGATTGGCTAGATCTAAGACATCCCTATCTAGAGAAGGAGAATCCCCGGGGACATCATAAAACTTGAGACCCACTGGGCGCACCCCGTGAGTAGGCCCCCGGGGAGCGTCATCGCCAACTTCCTCGCCAAACACCTCCGCATCCTGATCCTCCCGGGGGTGACTAGGATGCCCGGACGGGTGCGAACCTGCCCCATCCAAGGTCGACGCACCCGGGATATTTAGCTCCTGGGGCGTACTGAAAGCCTCGGAATAAGTGTCCGGGGAGGAGACTTGGGAGGGAATCAAGTTATCAGCAGCCCTGAACTGGACTTCAAACTGATCTTGAACTTCCTCGGTGTCCAAGGAGGAGTTGGAGGGAAGCGGGGAACCCATGAAGAGAAGAAAAGGAGAGGGAGTTAGAGCTTACTTGGTTGAAAAGACGGAGGATTAGAAAAGCAGAGCGTCTGGAGAATATCTGAAGAAAGTAATCTTGCGAAAGGGGGGGTTAGACCCCTTATATAGGCAGATGAATAGGAATCGCCACCTCAAAAGAAGGAAAAGCAATGATGACACGGTGAACGAGGCATTGATTAGTGCAGAATAGGGAAAGACGGCGTCGTCAGAAATTAATGTTGACACGGATGGGCCCTACCAAAAGAAATAACGACAGGAGGAGGAGCGTAGTAGACCAGTCCCCCGCATCACAGAACCCCGGATGACTGGTCTGGGGGGCTAGTGATAATACCGGCCCAGTTGAATGCTGGCCAGGAAAAGGGCCTATGGCCCAGGATGGAGGAAGCAGCGCCTTTCCCGCGAGAGGCACATCCGGACAAGAATAAGGACAGACAGTGACAAAGAGAAGTGGTCCTGAGCCTTATCCAAAGCAGGCAACCTCAACTATAAATATTAGTCCCAAACAGTGAACGAGGTATGTGACTTATATCTCTCTACTTTATATTGAGAGCTTTTCCGTACGTTTTCCCCTCATCGCTATCCCCATCTCATCATCGCGCCGGAGCTTCTTCCCCGGGACGCCTCCCGGGGATTGTTTTGCAGGATCGTTGCGGGCTTGCTTAGAAAGAGGCCCAGATAGCGTTGAGACCCGGGAAGTGGACGGATTCTGGTAGCATCAAATGGTCCCCTATCAATCCAGTAAGAGGACCAAAAATTACACTCCCCTTTTCCAATGATAACTCTAGAATTTGCTTCTGCCCAAGCATTTATTTTACAAATCCTCTTCCAGTTAGGAGAAGATTGAAAGGAAACTGGGAGAGAAGCTATGAGGTGAGTCCATAAAGCTTCATCTTGTTGGAACTTCCACCATAGCTTAACAGAACATGTTGCAATAATGGTATGAATAGATCTAAATCCCAAACCATTCTGAGAGATGGGAATGCACAAGTCATCCCATTTTCTCCATGATTTTTTAGGTTTCAGCTCATACTCACCCCAGAAGAAAATGGATAGTTTCCTTTCAATCTTCTTAACTATTTGCTTAGGGGGGTCAATAACAGACCAAATATGTTGGGGCAATGAGTAAATACAAGAATTAATCAGGGTAATCTTGCCCCCTGTAGATAACCATTTGTTTTTCCAATTTTGAAGTTTATGATCAATGGTTTCCAGCAATGGGTTAAAATGCACATTTAGAATTGTACCTTAAAAAATAGGTACACCAAGATATTTAAAAGGAAAACATCCAACTTTCATTTCAAGAGTTCTTCTAATGGAATTGATTTGAATAGGAGAAACATGCATACTGATAAAAATATCACTCTTGTTGTAGTTAATTTTTTGACCAGTTACCTCCTCAAATTTTGAAAGAAAAGCTTTAAACTTAATCAAAGTTAACTCATCAGCATTTAAGAAGACCACTGTATCATCAAGGCATTGGCAGGCAAGTCAAAATATTTTAAGCTACCATTTTGAAAAGCAAAAGATAAACTTCTAGTGAAAGCCTCAGAGAAGATATTGAATAAAAATAGAGAGAGAGGATCACCCTGTTTTATACCTCGTGTAGGCTGAAAAAATCCAACTGGCTTACCATTTATCAGAACAGAAAACCAAGCCTGAGAAATATTTTGCATAATGCTAAAAATAAATTTGCCATGAAAGCCAAATTTCATTAAAACGGCTTGTAGAAAGTGCCATCTCACCCTATCATATGCCTTTCTAAGATCAAGTTTTATTATGTAGTTTGGTTCCTTAGTCTTTCTATTTAAAAATCTGACAATTTCTTGAAGAAAGATAACATTTTTTTTAATGTAATATTTTTTTCTATTAAATTGCTCAAAAAGTTTATACAACTGATTTGGCCATCACTCTAAGCCAAACATTCAACAAACACAATAACTAACCAAAAGGAGAAAAACAACTATTCTACAGCCATCTGAAATACAAGTGGCTATGATCATAACTAGTTCATCAAGATATTGCTAAGATTTTAGCATAATTATCATGACTGCGCTTCCATTCTCTGTCCCTGCATATCTTGCTAAATCAGCATCCACATTTGGAGCTTTGGTGTCTTCAACGTTCTATTTCTGTTTCCAGCTCGTATATGATTAAGGGAAAATCCACCGTAGCATATCTGCAAATTGACATGTCAAAACACAAGTCTGCCCTATTTCAGTTCCCATAAAAATCAAATTAGCCATATGAAGCCTGGTCTGAGCATGCTTATAATCTGCTTCACTCCAGCCCGTCAAGTCTTTAGATAGTGTCATGGGCCAAGGTTGGGTAACTGGTTTTACCCAGCAGCCCAACACCTTTGAAATACCAAAGGTAATCAGTGGGGTAGCTACGACGTATGTACAAGTTTCATTCTAGGGCCATAATCCCTCATCCAGTCCGTCAAATATTTTTGATAGTGTCATGGGCCAAGGCTGGGTAACTGGTTTTTACACCAGCAGCCCAACACCTCTGAAATACCTAAGGGTAATCAGTGCGGTACCTACGACATATGTACAAGTTTCATACTTGGGGTAAAACTCCTCAACCATTCCATCAAATCAGATAGTGTCATGGGCCAAGGCTGGGTAACTGGTTTTTATACTAGCAGCCCAACACTTCTGAAATACCAAAAGGTAATCAGTGCGGTACCTACGACATATGTACAAGTTTCATACTTGGGGTAAAACCCCTCAACCGTTCCATCAAATCAGATAGTGTCATGGGCCAAGGCTGGGTAACTGGTTTTTATACCAGAAGCTCAACACCTCTGAAATATCAAAGATAATCAGTTTGGTACCTACGACATATGTACCAAGTTTCATACTAGGGTCCATTCACACCATCCTCAACATCAATCAGAGGGGTCATAGCCTGTTTCAATCATCACCTTTAGAGCATCCACTTGCCTAATTTCCCCTCAAAGATTCTGTTATTCCTCTCCCTCCATACATTATAGAAGATGCTGATAAGTCGGTGGAATCTTATTCTCTTTCTCCATCCTACCATTCTTCTCATCCTTCTCAAGCACTCTCTGAAATTTCCGCTAGTCTCCACCCTGTAATGTTTTTGGAGCTCCACTGTAAACTGGCATGTACAAAATATGTGCTGCATCGTTTCTCCATTCTGCCCACAAAGAGTACAAACATCTGCCACATGAGGTATTATCCCTTTCGACTGAAGTCTCTATATGGTATATAATCTACCTTTTAACAACATCCATAGAAAGAATGAGTGTTTAGCCTGTAGTCCTGACTTCCACAATATATTCGTTGACCAATGGTTTTCTTGGCCTGCCCCTTTGAGGTATCCATATGCCTTGCTCGTGCTGAAATTTCCCTTCATGTCAACACATTCCATTAGGTATGGACGAATTTCATCTTTCAGTGATACCAACTTACCCCAACTCCAGCTGTATGTGTGCCCGTCTAAGTTGTAGTCAAGAAACTCTCCATCCTTCAAGTAGTATGCCTGCACCCATTTTAGCCACAATATATCCTTCTTTTGACATACATCCCAAACCAGCTGACACAGAGAAGCTCTATTCCAGAATGAAGGATCCCTTAGGCCAACTCCTCCACTTTTCTTTGGCATACAAAGTGTTTTCCAAGACACTGGTGTAACTCTTTTCTCCCCTTCCTTTCTACCCCATAATTTTTTTTTGCATTTTGTCTCAATGGCTTTGTGCACACTCTCAGGTATTTGAAAAACATTCGCCCAGTGACTAGCTTTACTCAACAGAATTGTGTTTATAAGCTGCACCTTACCTGCATATGCCATATTCCTGGCCCCTGAAGTACCTATTTGTCCTGCAATCTTCTCAACCATTTTCTCACAATCTTCAGGTCTCCACTTCCCTGTCGAGACTGGAAGTCCCAGGTAATTCATCGGGAAACTTCCTTGAACAATATTCAGAGTATCAGCCAACATCTTTGATTCAGTTTCTGTCATTGTCGAGAAGAAAACCTCAGATTTTCCTTCATTTATTCTCAGACCAGAAACCTTCCTAAACTCCTCCAAAACAGTTTTAACCCCTTCCATTGAGTGCTTGCTCGCCCTACAGAAAATTAACAGATCATCCTCAAACATCAAACTGTGTATTTCCCCCTTTAAACTCCTCTGATGGAACTCTATAGCTTTCGTTTTTATTGCCAGGCTAAGCTGTCTCGACAGATATTCCATCCCAATCACAAACACTAAAGGTGATATCGGATCCCCCTGTTTAACACCACTCCTCCCTTTAAAACAATCCGTGTACGCACCATTCAAAGAGAAATAATAAGTGGTATCCTCAACGCATCGTCTTATCCACTCAATAAACAATGCTGGAAACTTTAGAACTACCAGCCATTTGAAAAAAACTCCCAGCTTATACTGTCGAAAGCCTTCTGTATATCAATTTTTATCATGCAGCTCGGAATTGCTCTGCTTCTTACATCCTGTTAAAAGCTCTTGCGCTAGGAGAATATTATGTGATATCCTCCTCCCTTTCACGAATGCACCTTGGTTTCCATTTATCACTTCAGGGAGTACCTCACTTAACCTGTGAGATAACATTAATGTCTCTTCCTTTCATGAATGCAGATTGATGGGGTGAGATAATTTTTGACATTAGAGGTTTTAGTCTCTCCATGAGAAGTTTAGAGCAGATTTTGTTCAGAACATTGGAGAGACTAATTGGTCTATAGTCATCAAAGGAAACATGAGTGTCCTTTTTGGGAATGATGGTAATCCAGGTGCTTGCTATCCCTCTTGGTATTGCCTTACCCTGTTGAAAATCAGTAACTGCTGCTAGAAGATCATTTGCTAGAGTATCCCATGATTTTTTTTAAAAAGGTGGCAGTGAAACCATCAGGACCAGGGGTACTATTTTTATTAAGAGCAAAAACTATCTCTTTAAGTTCAGGTAGAGTGACTGGACTAAGAAGTTTTTGGTTATCTTCAGCAGTGATAAGTTTAGGGATTTGACTAAGGAAATGAGATTGAAAGAAATCACAATCCTGAGGGCTATCATCAGGGAGGAGGTGTTGATAATATGAAATAGCTTCATTTTCAATATTTGCTATATTATCTAACCAGATACCATCAGAGCCTTTAATCTTGGTGATATTAAGTCTGCTCTTTCTTTCCTTAACAGAGTTATGGAAGAATTTGGTATTGTTATCTCCCTCTTTAAGCCACTTGATTTTAGCTTTCTGTTTCCATAAATGCTTCTGTTCTGAAACTGCTTTAAAAAGTTTAGCTTTGGCAATTTTAAGTTTTAAAAGTTCCTCAGGAGAGTTGTTGAGGTCATAAGCAATTTCTTGCTCCTCTAACTCTCCCTCTGCTTTTTCAACATTAGCATGTACATTGCCAAAATGTTCTCTATTCCAAGTTTTGAGGACTTTTTTCAACCTTATTAATTTAAGGAAAAAGCCCAACAGACCAGATTCAGAGATTGGCTGCTGCCAACTGTCATTGATGACAGTACTGAATTCAGGTCTTTTGTACCAAGTATTGAGAAATCTAAATGGTCTAGGACAAGACTGAATAGAGCTACTTATGGTAAGAAGAAGATGGTTGTGATCTGAAGTGGCTCTATTAAGGATTTGGATTGAAGAGGCAGGGAATCTAGAATTCCATAAGGAGGTACACAACCCTCTATCCAGTCTTTGCCTAGTTGGGATTCTTCTCTTATTGGACTAAGTGAAGAGGTTCCCAGTAGTGTTAATTTTTCTAATGCCAAAGAATTGATGAAACTATTAAATTCCCTGATACTACCTAATTTAGGTGAAGCAGGGCGTCTATATTCATGAATTGAAGTGATGGCATTAAAATCTCCTATAAGAAGAGAAGCAGAATGAGAGTAAGCAAGAATAGAAGACTATCGATCTTTTCTTCCTATTTTAGTTCTTAAACCATATACAAAATATGCATCCATGTCATTTTCTAAGGAAGTGCAGACAATGTTAGCATGCAAGAATTGTAAATGATCATTAAGAAGAGAGACAGTGATGTTAGGAGACCAAAACAGCCATATTTGTCCTGAGCATCCAAACATACAATTGTCAAATTGAAGCAACTGTCTATAAATGTCACATGTAGAGTTATCATGCATGGGATCAATGATACAGATAAGATCAAATCTATATCTAAGGTTCAAGTTAATCAATCTGTCAAGGGATGTCTCCATTCCTCTAAGATTCCAAACTAAAAACTTTGAGTTGATGTAATTCATAAGGAAACCTCATTAGAGCTTTTTGACCTAGTCATGAACCTATTTAACTGAGTTAAAATCATTTCTAGGCTTTGGAAGTTTTTTATCTTTCTTTGAAGTTTGTTTCTGTTTATCTATCACATTGGAACTTACCTGTGAATTACTCACCTTTTCCTGCTGTGAGGTATTTTGAGAGAGATCTTGAGTGGATTATGCTTCATCTTGATCCTCAGTGATCTCTTTGGTTGATAGTATCTGAAACCTGTTCTGGAATCTCTTCTGCTGGGATAGAAAGAATTTTTTAGCAGATGAAAGTGAGTTGAAAGGAGTAGGAGATTTACCTTTCTTTGTCAATGAGAGATTATCATCCTTAACAACCATTTTACCTTTCCCCTTATTAATGAAGGGATCTGATTTGGGAGTCGATAGAGATATCACATTGTTCACATTTCTGACTGGAGAAGAGAAATGTGAATCAATGACATTTTGAGGAGAGCCATAAATTGAGACCTCTGGAGAAGAGCTGACTGATAGTTGTTTAGACAAAGGCTTGAAGTCTGAGTTTGAATCTCTCTCTACAACACAGTCAGGTAGTGTAGATGATTGGACCCCAAGTAAAAGGTCCTCACATCCATCAGCTAGGAGAACATTCTGAGTATGGCTATCAGGAGTATCCTCAGTATCAATCATAGGAGGATTTATGGAAACCTCATGAGTTACCATAGTAGGATTTTCCACAGCAGTACCTATATTTTCCAACACCTCAACCCCATCCTTAGTGATCATTTTAGGGACATAATTCATCTTAGCCTTCTGGGATTTATAAAAGTGGTGGAAATTTTCTTATGGGGACCTTTCTAGGCTGGGATAGTTTTGGCTTTATCTTGCACAGAAGTATCTGAGGGGCCAGCCTTTTCAGTCTGAACAAACAGTTGCTATTGAGCATGAGTGTCCTGAGGCCTTTGCCTAGGTTTTTTAAGTTCAGGGTGAAGGTGAATGCAATGATCATCACAGTGACCTATGCATTTACAGTGAAAACAGTACTGTGGCAGGTCTTCAAAATCAATAGGAAGCTTAACTACCCCATATTCCACACCATCCTCTTCTATCTCAACCCTAATATGATTAGGAAGTTTCTGTTTAACATCTACTTCCACACAGATTTTTATAACCGAGGGTCTAGATAATGTGGCAGTGGCAAGGTCCATTTTTATAAATTTACCTATCTGATTGCCCATGGTTTGGATCATAGTATGGTTATAAAAGAAGATTGGTACCTTAGGGATGTTTACCCAAACTGGCACAATAGAAGACTCAGCTTCCGGGGAGAAATCCATGGTCCATTTCAGAACCTTCATTGCAGCTCCAGCAAAAGTCCAGTTACCTTTAAACCATAACCTTTGATAATCATCCTTGAGTTGAAACCGGATCAGAACATGTCTGTAGTCGATAGAACCTAACTGGTACTTTCCTTTAAAATCAACAGATTTGAAAGCTTGCTGAAGTGACTCCATAGAAGGTTTTCCCCGAGCGAATTTGCCGATGAGAGCATTTTGATAGTGAGAAGCAAGGGTTTCTGCCTCTTTTTGCGTGACGATGCAAGCGATCTCTCCTTTGTATAGAGTTCTGGGATTGATTTCTGGATTAGATGGAAGTGAAGTGCTCAAAGGTGGGGGGCGATTAGCTAGAGCATTAAGAAAGGAGTTGGCTGGGTTACTCTCGCCACGAATTGGCGGAGGCGCCGCCATGGCACCGGTGGCGATGTAGCCATTACTGACCGTTTTTATGTCAGAACGGTTAGATTAGGGAAGATCCGTGGTGGCGGAATTGGGGGAAAAGTAAACGGAGAAAATGTATTGTAGAGAGAAAGGGAGCTCACCCTAATACAATCATGCATCTATTCTCTGCCACAGCATATTTTTCAGTGCTAACCCTCACAAAGCACATCATCAAGGTCATCACTAGGATGATCACAATTTTCTTCTGGGTTGAATCTGACCTAAAACCTAAAAAAACTGGAGAAAATGTCATGATCTGTGCTTTCCTACCACACAAAATGGTTTGGATTTTAGGTCTTTTTCCACAATTATACTTGCATACTCTGTAAAACTGTGGTGGAAATATCAAATTGCATATGCCCCATGGACTGAATTCATTGCATCTCTACCTTCTTCATATAGAACTTCATCCACATTGAGAAGAATTAGTCTTGTAGATGAGTTTGCTACACAACACATCAGAGTCATACATGGAGTTGGGACATGCAGTTTCTGGAACACCAAATGGACCCAATGGGGAGCTATGATAGACCTTGTCCATCATGCTCAGACCATAATTCCAGAAACTGCATTTGTAGCTGATTTCATCAATAACAAGTCTCTTTTTCTGCCCTCCATAGCACCATGGCTCCCATCTGATGTTCTTAATTTTTTGCAGGATGCTACTATACTGACACATAGAGAGGACCTACTCATATGGAAACCTGAGCTCAGAGGAAACTTTTCCTTCAAATCATCATATTTGATGCTGGTGGAGCTTTAATTCACCAAATATTACTGCAATATGCTAAGAATATAAGCTAGCACAATGGTAAGTAGGGTCGATCCCACAGAGAACGGAGTAATCAAATTTTAATCCCTAAGATCAAACTTTGGTGATGCCACCACACCTTATAATTTGCAGAGATTGGTATTCTAGCAACTAAGAAAACAAATAAAATATAATAAAAACTAACTACTAAATAAAATCACACAAGAAATGACACGTCAATCCTAGATAATAAATTCAGTCTTCTACACCTTATAGCCTTGCTCAGTCATTTCTATTCGTTCATCAACATACATGCTGAGAGATCCTATTAGTTCATCAACAATAGGTTCATCTCAAACAGGGATATAATTGAAGAGAGATCCTATCTCACTTTTTTGCTCTAAAAGGTAGATTATTTTGACTATAATGATTATCAAAGTTGCTTAATTCGTTTTTTGTGTTTCTTGCTACAATACTTCCACCATTATAGTATGATGGTGGATTACTCATGAGCACCCGGCTTGTTTTAGCACTTATTATCTTAATCATCTCATCTAGATTGCCTACGATGGCGCCTGCAAAAAGAAAACAAAAGACGCATACAAATGATGGGACTGAGGGGATGGCTCTAACAACACCGAGGCATGTAGGAGAGTTATTAAACCTAGGACCCATTGTCGAATTATACACCAAAGAATCAAAGATGAGAAAATAACTCCTATGTCCTTCAACAAGCTTGGCGTGGCAATTGGTAAAGAGAGGCACTTTTGGTCAAGTTGGGTTTCCAAAACCGCTAGAACCAAGGCATGGCAATTGGTGAGTTTCTTTAATAGATGCTTTATTACAAATTAGATTGCATACTTCTCAATTCTAAAATTATCTTATTTGAATGGATTCAAATTTAGATATTCAAAAGGGATTCAACTCCATACACCGAAGAAGATTTGAAGGCTATTACCAATAACTTTGCTAGCTATGTTCTCAATGAAAGAGGAGGCGCCATATCTCAAGCTTTGATGTAGTTTATGTCTTGCTTTGTGTGTTTGGCATTTTGAATGAAGTTTATATTAAACAATTATAGTTTTTCGAGTATTTCTTGAGACAAATATTGTTCATTTTGATTATTAATGACAATTACATATCAATTTTGGTTTGAGTGTACAAATTTTGGATTTGTATTCAAATTCAATATTGCAATGAAATTCATGAATTTATACGAATTCGTAACCCTGCCCGATTTTGTTTTGGAAAATAGGTTTAGTTTTGCTAACGAATTCGTGAAACATCTTAACACATGACGAATTCGTTACCTTTTAATACATCTTAGACAGTGGGGATCTCGCGTTACTTCCCGGTTCGTAACCTAAAACAAGGGTTACGAATTCGTAAATTACACCCACAACGTCCATCAATTTAAAGAACTTGTAACTTATGTCCTTTTATTCTCGACCTAACAACATCATCAGATTTCTGAATTTACGATGTCGTCACTTTGTTTTCGACCCCACGATATCACCAGATATTTGGATTTAAGATATCGTCTCATTAAAAATTCAAGGATAGCGTTAGATTTTATGGTCTACGATATCGTCTTTATAAATCTCCATGTAACGATGTAGTTTATGTAAGCGATTTCGTTCTTTCATTTATCATGTTAACGGTTTCGCTAGATTAGGCGAACTCGTCTCCCATTCTCCAACAAACGAGCTCGTTCCAACAAACGAACTTGTTTAAAATTTTTAGATGACGAAAGCCTCTAGGTTTTAAAGACGATTTCGTAAATGTCCATATTACAGTTAACGAATTTCAACATCTTAACCCCTCTTTAAATAATGTACGATGTCATTACTTTCGTAATCGGCCGAGTTCGTCAGGCTTACGGTTTTATTGTTTAACGAATTCGTCATTTACTTAATCTGCTAACGAGCTCGTTAGATTTACACGGCGGTTTAAATAGAAGCAAACCGTCGTGCAACAATGCACGGCTCAACCAGAGACGGCGGTTCAAAACCGCCTTGCATTCTCAAAATAACCGCCTTAAACTCTATGTTCCTGCACTAGTGTTCGGCTTTTTCGAATAAATCCTCACTAGTTATTTACAATCCTTGGCACAATGATAAATTAACATCCATAAATCAATCAGTTATAGGGTAGCAAGTATTTGCTAAACCACCCCAATCCTTTCTTACTTTTTCGATAACCGGCAAGTATTTGCTAAACCAACTATTTTTTTAAGCAAACCATCGTAGATAGGAGGATTATTCATGGCTCCTCAACCGAAATAGAAAACATAACATAATACACATAAGACCAAAAAGGTCTTAGTGGCTACAAGTTGCCCGAAGGCTATTCTCCACAAGTGGAGTCGATTTGATAGATTACAGAGAATGTTCTAAACAATAAACGAGACTAAATCTTCTCTGTATCTAAGGCCAGCATAGCCTATCAAAAGAACTAAAAATATAATAGCAAAGCTAAGAAAAAATGGAAAGGGTATGAAAAGATAGTGGTCATAACCAACTGTACTTCCAGACTAATCTGAGACTAACTAGCTGGCTACGAATTGGCTATAGTATCGGACTGTGACCTGAAACTGCACTCACTTCCTAATTAGTCTCATTGAGCGTGATTACGATCCCCAACTAATGTAAGAGACTTCAGAGGTTGTTTGTACAAAGACAAGACATCAGTAGGCTGCCTAACACGAACAAAGCTGATGAATCAAATGATTCCCAACCCAAACGGTCTACAAATCTGAATCTGACAGAGACGCCGGAAGGTCAGTTAAAAAACTACCCCGACTTGGATTTCTCCTTTCTGCGAAAACAGATCAAAAGCCAACAGAGCTTAACCAAACAAAAAGGTCTCATCAGAAAAGCAAAGAATTGGCAGACAAACCCACTCGACCAATACTTGAGCAAAAGGACCCTAATTTAGATGATATTCCCTTTCAAAAAAATAAAAAACAAGTTATCCTATAAATAAAGAGCTAGAATAAACCTAGAAATAATGACAAAAATTAAAACAGCACTAAAGAAAAAGAGGAAAAAGAAATAAACCCCCCTCTGTCGGAGATAGCAGGCACGGCGGCAGACTCTGGCGCGGTGGCGCGTGACCTACACGCGCGGGTACTGCAAGCGGCCCGACGCGTGAGGCGCGGCACCTGTGTACCTGAGAACGCTCCGAGCAGAGCCGCGCGTCGCCAACACTTTGAGGCTCTGCCCATCGGCGCGTGGCGGAGGTGGCAGCGCGTGGCGTCACGGCTTACGCTCCTCCTTTCCCAGCGGCGGTGCTTCAGTCAGTCTCCTCCTCCTGGTGGTGCCAGCGTGGTCAGTCAAAAGCTCCTTGGTGTCGGATCGGCTGCGGCTGTGCAGATCGGGAGTGGCCCAGATCGAGCTCGCCGAGGCCGGGACGCTGCAGATCGGTGGTTTGCGCTCCAGATCGGCGCCGATCTGGACCATCGGCGACTTGGTAGGGGCTGACCGACGTCGTATTTGGGCGGAGACGATGGGGTTCAGAGTGCGAGGGAGATTGTAGGAGTTTGAGAGTTATACTAGGGACGGGTGGGGAGGTCACCACCGGACCAGCGAGAGGCGCCGGTCGGTGCCTCCCCGGCGAGAAAAACAGAGCTGGTTTGTAGAGAGAAAAAGGGGGGAGGGGGAGGAGAGAGAGAAAGGAGAGTGAAAGAAAAAGAAACCAACTATTTCTCTTATTAAGATGCCACTAGAAAGTATTCGCTAAACTAGATACACATCTCAATAGCATGAAGCACAAAAAGGACCCAATATAAACAATCACCCAAATATTTGCAAATAATGACTATTCACCTAACTGTTTCACATCCTTGTTATTACAGTCTGTATCAGTTATCTGTTTTTCACAGGAATTCGCTACTTCTTAACCCTAACCAACGATTTCGTATTGGTGGAATTAACTAGCATTATCTCAATGATATTCAAGTTGATCAAACCCAAATAAACAAGAATAAATTAACACAAAACAATCAGGAATCCATGTATATCATTATAAGAACATTTAGGCCTTACAAACTAGCGATTCATCATTCAAAAGCCGAACAAACAATTATCTTAACATAATAATAAAAGCAAAGAAAAGAAATTGCAAACCATACTTCATATGAGAGATCAAACCCTGGGGAAAACAGCCACCGGTTTCCCAATTGAAAAATTAACAAAACCCTAACTATTTAATTATTTTATCAACCTACTTCTATGTACGTCCATTCACGGCGGCACAAAGAATACATACTCCAGCCCGTGAAAAACTTAATCCCATATTTATTGTTACGATCTCGGAATTGGTCCAGGGGCATTTGCATCATTTTGCTAGATGGTCAACTCTCAGTACACTACTGAAGAAGCAGCAACACCAAATGGGAAAATGGAGCTCAATTCGGTTATAACAACTTTCTGTTAGTTTTGGGGTAGATTACATATAAAAAAAGCACGCGTTGTTCTTGGAGGGTTTTCGCTTCTTATGAAGGATCACGATTGTGTAGTTTGATTAGATTTTTACAGCTTTTACAGTTTGTACAATTTCCCCAAATTGTACTTTTCCGATTCGATGCAGATCCGGCTCGTATCAGAGCGAGGGCGCTCCTCGGCATCCATGGCGGAAACGCGATCGAAGCAGGAAGACCTCAAAGAAGTTCCGGCGGAGTTGCATCAAGCTCAGGCGGAGTTTATGTCGGAGCTGGACTCAACGATACGGGAAGTACGAGCGGCGATTGTATCGCCCTTGCAGGAATTCAAGGAAGCGATGCAGGCGTTACAGGCATCAATGGAGCATATGATGCAGGTAGAGTTCGCTGAACTAACGGCGGCACCCGATCCAAAGCCCACACATGGAGAACAAACGTTGATTGGAGCGATGGATACAGGAAATACTCCGGCGAGTCACCTAGTGGCATCATCGGCGTTGTCTTCTATCAAGTTTGTCGATCAGGAATGTAACATCCCTCCTAGACCCCCCTTTTTACCGAAATTAAAAAAAATTAAAATAAGTCCAATCGGGATGTTATTATAAAATTACAATTTAGATTGTCTAAAATCGGCTATATTCTATTAATTTATATATTCAACTAAAAAATACAATATGACGACACAATCCCCACGTTCTTCGAATGGTCAAATACATCCACAAATTTCGATATTCGAAATCTGAAAGAAAAGTGATTTGAAAAGAGGGTGAGCTACAACTAGCTCGTGAGAATTTTACATTTCCCCAAAACCTTAACAATTGGCAAATTTACAATCAAACATACATTGTGAACAATTAGTCAACAAAGCATGCATTCAATCGAGTCACACACAAAAACAATCCATGATTAATTATAAAAATGCTTCATGAAAAGGAATAAAGAAAATGATAAAACCCTCACCTCTACTAAATCTATTGATCATCATTATTACTTGGCTCCTATTTTGGACACCCTCTCTATCTTGCTATTTTTCTTTGTTTTCTGAACTCCCAATAGGATGGGAAAGTTTGGGCTTTTATATAGGATAGAATTTGGTATGTTTAATGACAATAAATATAGGCAGCTATGTAGAATTAGCTTATAAACGTATTTGCACTTTCAAATTCTCAGACTTAATTGGGTATTAATATATACATTAATTGCGGTATTACTTTCTAAAATCATTCCTATTCTCCATCCTTTATTAACATGAGTTTATTTTTTGTTCCTCCATGCCTTAATAGCACACACTATTATAGATCTTAATTGTATGATCCTTTCATCTTTCCAGTCTTAAATTCTAAATTAGTTGGTCACCAAACTTTCTTAGATTTAATCTGTTTAAAATCTAAACTGTTTCCTTTACTTTTCACTATTCTTATATTTATCTAATTGTTTTTAATAAAATAATTATATGTATTAGTTAATCTATTTTTAAAATCCTATTAAATAATATCCAAAAATACGGGGTCTCACAAGGAAGCTATGGTGGAGTTAAGTGACAAATTGTCGAGTGCGTTGCATAGCTGGCGATTCTGGAAGGAGAGTGCGCTATTCCGGAGGCAGCAAATGCGAAGTCACTTGAGTTCTTTGTGGTCCTTGGCGCACAGTAGCTCTCTGATAGAAAATTGGGAAGCTCGTCGGAGGATGCTGGAGAAAGAAGCGTAGGACATCTGCAAGCAGTGGTAGAGGTTGAAAACCCCGGGGAATTCTCTTGTGCAAACTTCCGATGAGAACTCTCTGGCGTCGGTTGATGGCGTCATATTGCAGATACCGATCATCGAAGAAAACACTCCGGTTTTCTGTGGTAAAAATCCTAGAAACTGGCTTCGGGGATTCAACCTTATTTTCGAGGCGAATTCGACACCAGATGGTGATATTGCCATTGCAGAAGGATATATGCATGAAAACTCTAGAAACTGGTTACATGGTTTGAAGATGATAGGTCGAAGAGATGGATGTATACTGTCTTAGGACGACTTCTCAGAGTTCATGATTGTTGCCTTTGTTTCTGGCGAAATTGTAGAAATGGATGAAAGTTGCATGGCTCCGAATTCCGATGATGAGTTCGAGGCACTGTCTCTTGTCGAACACTCTCCAGGTAATAGTGATCTCACCTCTCTGGACAGTGTTGAATTTGTTGAGCCTATAATGAAAGTTGTACCAAACATTGAATCTGCATATGTTGATAACCTAAAAGGCATTGAGAATTCAGATTATGTTGGTTCTGTGAGTGAGAGAGTAGTGATGCATGATGCAGTTAAGTGTTTGAATGGGAATACATGAGCCTTTGTGCCTATAGTTATGCATAATATGGATATCATTGCTATTGAGTCTGTCACTTGCTTTGACCATGGTATATGTGAGAAGTTTAGTAGAGGTTCTGTAGTTGATAAGGAGAAGGGTTTAGACTCAGAAGGTATAAGATTGGTTGATACACCTGGGGAGTATTTGAATAATCCTTGCTTTTGTGATGATGTTAAGTCATTATCTGGAGTTGCTGTGATTTCAATAGAAAATGCCAGTGAGGATTTTATTTATGATCCAGGGAAGATTATAAGATGTGAAACTGTGAACGTTGAAAATGCAAGTGTTAATGCTATAATCTTGGAGAAAACTAGTTTAAAATCATTGGAATTTTCAAGTGGGGAGATAAAGTTTCTTCAAGCAGTTAGATGTTATAAGGTGATAAATCTAGAAAATCTTGATGATTCTGTGAGGATAACCTTGTCTAGCCTAGTTTCTTCAAGTATTAATGATCAGAGGCATATTAACTTTTGGGAGAATATGGTGACTGAAATTGAAGATGACTGTGATTTCTTAGAAAAAGGTTTGAGGAAACTGAATAGTGAGGGTAGTGATTATTGTGAGTTTGCTGCTCTCAACCTATGTGCATTCTTTAACGATTACTGGCTTATGATTGAGAGATTGGATATGAATGATAACTACAGAAGAGGAGTTGAACCTTTTATGTGCTTCGATCCTGGTATTGTGGTGATTCTTTTTGGCTGTTTTGGAGTTCATTTCAGTAGTGAAATAATGGTAACTAGTGGGAGCTACAAGTTAAAGGAATATAGGACTGGTGAGTGCAGTAAAAGGATTGGCTCTATTCAGTGCTTTGATCCTGGTATTTGTGTGATTTTCTGGGAAATTATGACAGTGAACTCACTATTGAGCCGGTGAGGAGGAGTGAGAGCTATGGTGGTGTTGATGGAGGTTGTGTTGCTGCTGAAATGTGTGCCAGTAGTCAGGGGAATGCAGTCGTCTTAATGGGAGCTATGATTTGCACTGGAGTATGTGGTGTTTCTTCTCGACCCATAGAAAATTTTGGAAGGGTCGTTAGTGGCTGCAACTGTCATACAATCATTCTGACTTCTGTAACTCGTGCTTATGGGTACTTTCATGAGCTTGAGGTCAAGCTCCATTCAAGAGAGGGGGAATCATCAGATGAATTTATGAGGTCCTGGACTGAGAGCTTAAAGATGACTGATGTTTATGCTTGTGTGTGAAAGTCCGTGCTTACTTGATCTATACTCTACCGTGTTCAAGTTTTAACTAAACAATCAACTAATTAAAACTGTAAGTGCGGAATAAAAGAGAACACGATATGATCACCCAGTTCAGTGCAATGCACCTACGTCTGGGGGGCCGTAGCCCGTGGTAAAACCCTTCACTAGTTGCAATAAATATGTCCGGTCTATTACAAACTAATGGCTACTCTAGTAAGCCTATCACACTACCAATTGGCTACTCTAGCTTTGATAGTTGCTTCTATGATTACCTTCTTTTCCACGAAGGTGTGGCAAGGTCTTTCCCACCCGAGCTTTAACACACGTCCCTAGTGTTTTGGTTATTGTCGAAACCGTGGACTGCGTTGCCTTTGCTCTCAAAACGATAAAACTCTGAATGCCAGAATTTCTGTGTAAAACCGATAAAACGAGCACGCAACCGATGTCCTTCTTTTATAGCTCATTGCCGTGAAAACCTTCCTTTTACACGGCTCCTAAATCCTTCCTTCAATAGACTTCTATTCCACATTTAAATCTTGAAGAAAAGGAATTTATGTGTGTCTAATCATCTGATAAATGGAAAACCGATCACCACGAATATTTCCATTCTAATACAGCTGCAAATCACATTGTAGACACCCATTAGGACTGTAGTTTCCATAAACTCCATCGCACAATATTTTCCTTCCATCTTAAAAACCTGCGCTGGAACCTGGAAAATATTCTATCTTTTTCTGCCAACTGAAGTCATGTTGCAACATGACATTCCACAAAGCAGCCAACAAAATCTGGACTTACAATCTCCCCCTTTGGCAATTTGTGGACCCATAACAGCAAAAACTTCTACTGAATTCAGAATTCCAGAGAAAACAACAGTTTCTACTTCATGCATCCATTATAAAAAACAAACAAGGCAGAAAAGATAGAATCACAAATAAACTACAGTCATCCAAAAATTCACAGTCACAATATCTCCCCCTGGGGCCATAAAATGCCAAAGGGCCCGAATCAAAACTCCATAGTACGACAACAAAGCAGAGAAGGGGAGAGAGAAAAATACAACCATCACTGAGCATCATCCTCAGAATCAGAAAGAACTTTGCCTCGTTTCCAGGCAGGAGTGACTGTAACCTTGGTTTTCTTGGCTCGGGGCTGCTTCACATGACCAGAGGAACTAGCTCTCTTAGAAGATCTGGAAGGAACAGGCATAGATGGGCTAGAAGCAGGTGGAACAGATGGCCCAACCCTCTCATTTTCCTTGGCAATTGCAGCCAGAATCCGAGCTTTAGAATCTTGAGCCTTCTTCAGCAACTCACTGTGAAACATAATCTGATCCATGTGTAACTGGATCTCCTTCTCAGCAGCCCTCAGCTCAAATTGGTTAGACATAACCACATCTCCTGACATCATCTTCTGATCCCATGGCAAGTCAAGCACAGTTCTATCCAAAGACTTGGCAGTAAAACCAAACTTGCCAGCTGGTGTCATATTTTCCTCATTTGCCTCAAATCCTTCAGCCACCAAAAACGCAGTAATCAGGCAAGGATGAGGAAGAGCTTCAGTGCATCTGGATGCCTCAAGAGCACCCACGATTCTCTTCAACACATAATTCCCAAGGTTCACCTCACACCCTGAGCCAATCCCAAATAGAAGCTCTGCCTGATCTGGAGTCAGAGAAGTGGTGTTGGAGGTTTGCATCCAGCAGTTGATAAGCACCTTGAACAGCAACCAAAACCTGAGAGTAAGTGAGCTGGTGGGGACATGGCCAGAAGGCCAGGAGCTGAGCTTCCCAAATGTCAATGCTCTAGCCAGCACATGATTGTCCACAATATAGTCTCTGGGATAAGCCATGTCAGAGTCCTCCAGCAACTGAATACCCAGGACTGAGTTCAATTTTTCTGGGGTAAGTGAGACAATTCTCCCCCTGAAGTATAGCTTGCCAGACCAATCATTTCCAGCTTGCAGTGTGCTCCTCTGAAGATTGCTGTAAAATTCCAGCACCATGTCTGGATCATACCTCTTGAAGACAGTGGCCGCTTGCACATAGCCAATTTGACCCAGAAATGTATCAAAGCCACTTTCAGCGCACTTCTTAATATCCAGCACCTTTTCTACAAAGAAACCCCTGGAACTCAATAGATCATATTGTAGGCTGGCTGTTATAGAATAGAACTTCTCAGAGTGTGCCAAGGACAACAGCCTAGCATTGAGCATATCAACATCCTCAGGGGCATCCTCCTTCCCAGTTTCAGCCTCAAGGTCAACAGCTGGATCCTCCAGATCAGCAAGATTCTCATCAGCAGGGGTGTCATTACCAGTTGGATCCTCTAAACCTGCATAGTCATCCGCATGTGGAGCTGGATATGGAGAGGTGGGAGAAAGTAAGTCCTGCTCAACATTGATGTTGTCCAAGTGAATTGGAGAGTCTGGGACATTGAGTTTAATAGGACTGGGCTGAGAGGAGGCAGGAACATTATCATCATGTGCTGGAGAGTGTGGAGGTAAAATATTCTCAGAGCTAGGGTGCAGCTGATGCTTTCCAGGGACAGTGGCAGCAGCTGTAGAACTTTTCTCAGCTATCCTTCTGGATCTCCTAGAGTAGTGTTTGATTGGATGAGTGGTAGCTGGAGCAACCCATTCTGATAACTTCTTCCTGTGGTATCTGACATCCACCCTTTGTCTCAAGGACAACAATACATCATCATCTGATGAACCACCTAAGGAGAACTTCTTAGCAGCTCTAGGTTTAAGCTTGTTCAAGCTTCTGAGTTTTGAAATAGGGAGGGGAACCTCTGTAAAAGACACAGATTGGCTGTCTTCCTCTGAATTGAATGCATGATCCACATTACTAGGTGCTGCAGGTGGCATCTCTGTAGGAGCAAAGGAAGGACCCTGGACCTCCTCATCAAGGTCGTTCTCCTGGTCATCAAGGATTTCGGTTCTTGTATGCTGGTCAGACTCCACAATATCAGTTTGCTAAGAATTACTGGGAGAGTTAGATGTTGCAACATGAGCTGTGGTTGATGGACCAGAATGCCTTAAGTGTTGCAGCACATTAGCAATCATCCTCTCATCCTCCATTTCTGTGGCTGATGTCTTAGAAGAAGTAGCCCTTACATCTGGGGCAGGGATAGAGGTTGATGCACTCAGATCATTCTCCGAGGAAGGCTCAAAACAGTCCTCCAAAGTAAGCCCTTGAGGTAACTCCACCGCAGCTGCAGTGCCACGAACTATGACAAAATTCAGTGGTGGATTATCAACAATTGAGGGAGCGTCTGACTGGTCATCCACTTTGCCAGAGGCATAGACAGTGATTCCTTCTTCTTCACCATCAGAAGGGGGACCTCTAGGAATTGTTTTTAGAAATCTGAGGTTGGGGTTATCCTCACAACAGGATGTGGCTATTGGAAAATTTGTGAAGTACTGCACCTCCCTGTTGTCAAACCAAACCCTGCCAGCAGTCTTTTTGGTCCTTCTTGAAGGGAGCTTGGGTGATGCAGTGGCAGGAGTGGATACACCAGGAGCAGTAGAGGGGATGTCTCCAGCAGTGGTAGCAACAGAAGTCCCTGCAGTAATACCCTCATGTGGTACTGGATCATCCAGGATTATAGGGGTATCACTAGTATTTGTGAATACAGACCTCAGCCTGGTGTTGAATCTGGTGTGATAGGGCCTGCTCCTCACACAGGGAACCTTTGTGTTCGGAGTCTTCTTAGGAGGCTCAGAGCTGCCATCTCTGTTCTGACTTCCAGCCATAGATGACCCTCTTGTAGAATACCTGGAATTAGAAGAAGATGGCCTTAAATAAGGATTTGTTTTAGGTTGAGGTCTCACAAAAGTGGGTTTGTAAAGGTCAGAGGTTATAATCACATCAGTCCTAGGGGGTTTTGGCCTCACTTTGCCATCAAAAGAACATCTGTCAGGATTATTTCTACTCCCCAAAGCACCATGCAGATAATTATCTAATCCCTTAGCATACTCCCAGACATCTAAATCTTCATAGTACTTCTTTAAACGCTCTGCATCTCTGGATCCTGGGGCAGGGATAAAATTTTCTGGAATCGCATCCAGTGCAGGCGATGGAGGTGTTTCAGGCATGGGTTTCACAAATCCAACAACATATGCCTCAGATTCAAACAACTCAGAATATGGATCCCATAAACCCTTAAACCAGCGAGTGTCAGAAACTCCCCCTAAATCTGTCCAATCTTGACTATCAAACCCCAAACTAACTCGGTCACAATCACGAAAATACATAATAAAGCTAGATCGAATAATCCACAGAGCTTACAGAAACCCTATTCAATAACTCGAGAGACCGGAAGAAATCAACAGTTCGGGAGAACCAAGATGGTACCTTAAAGAGAAAAAGCTGCGAGTTTTGATTTCTGCAAATTCCGATGACGAGTCCGGTGAGTAATAGGGAGATTCCGCTGGGAAGGAGCTGAGATTTCGTGTTGCAATAGGAATAGGGAAAGGTTTCTGGTTGGGCGCGAAGAAAATAGAAGGGAAACCAATTTTCCGCCTTTTTACGCGAAGGAATTAAAGTTGGCCCAACGGAAAAATAGCCAATAAACCATGTGGGCCCCAGCTGTCCCCTACACTTACACGCACCATCTTTATCACTTACACCTTATGTCTTCATGTTGCAACATGACATGCAACTTCAACCTTAACCATATTTTTGGTATTTTCTGATTTTTGTAAAATGAAAAACGGAATTCAAGATACAACTATACAAAAGACAACCTTCGGTACTTTAGATAGTACACACCCCAAGATGCTGTCTCAGGGTTTCAAATGTTGAGGCATCCAAAGGCTTAGTGAAGATATCTGCAAATTGGCTTTCAGTAGGCACATGCTTAAGTTCCACTTCCTTTCTTTCAACTAAGTCTCTGATAAAATGGTGTCTGATATCGATGTGTTTGGTTCTGTTGTGCTGAACTGGATTCTTAGAGATATCAATAGCAGATTTATTGTCACATAGAATTGTAAGACTTCCAAGCTTAATACCATAGTCTCGGAGCATCTGTTTCATCCATATCAACTGAGTACAACAGCTCCCTGCAGCTAAGTATTCGGCCTCAGCAGTAGATAAAGAGATTGAGTTCTGCTTCTTATTATACCAAGACACCAATTTCTCCCCAATAAAAAAACAGCCTCCAGTTGTGCTTTTTCGATCATTTGCGTTTCCAGCCCAGTCAGAGTCACTGTAACCATACACCTGACAACTAGTTCCTTTAGAATACCAGATGCCATAATCAGCAGTGCCAGAAATGTATCTAATGATTCTCTTCACTGCAGATACATGAGATTCCTTAGGTGCAGCTTGAAATCGGGCACATATTCCAACACTTAGAGAAATATCAGGCCTGCTTGCTGTTAGATATAATAGGCTACCAATCATGCTTCGATATAACTTAGTATCAACAGCCACACCTTTTTCATCCTTAGTTAACTTCTCAGTTGTAGACATGGGAGTTCGTACTGCTTTTGCATCTCCAAGGCCAAACTTCTTGACCAAGTTCAAGGCATATTTTGTTTGGTTAATAAACAAGCCATCATCACCTTGTTTGACTTGTAATCCCAGAAAATACGAGAGTTCACCCACCATGCTCATCTCAAACTCAGATGTCATCAATGAGACAAATTCATTTACAAGATCTGTGGAAGTTGAACCAAATACAATATCATCCACATAAATCTGAGCTATTAAGATGTCTGTCCCTTGTGAATACATAAACAGGGTTCGATCAACTCCCCCTCGAATATAGCCCTTGTTAAGCAGAAAATGAGTCAGTCTGTCATACCAGGCTCTTGGTGCTTGTTTGAGGCCATATAGAGCTTTCTTGAGTTTAAACACATGGTTTGGAAAGTGAGGATCTTCAAAACCCTTAGGCTGCTCAACATATACCTCTTCATTAACAATGCCATTTAGAAAGGCACTCTTAACGTCCATCTGATGTAGCTTGAAGTTCAGCACACATGACATGGCTAATAAGATTCGAACAGATTCAAGTCTTGCAACAGGGGCAAATGTTTCATCAAAATCCACTCCTTCTACCTGAGTGTATCCCTGAGCCACGAGCCTTGCTTTGTTTCTGGTAACCGTTCCATCTCCATCAGATTTATTCTTGAAAATCCATTTTGTACCAATGACATTAATTCCTTGAGGTCGTGCAACTAACTCCCATACATCATTCCGTTCAAATTGACTCAGTTCTTCCTGCATAGCTGAGATCCAGTATTCATCCAATAGGGCTTCCTTATGGTTCTTTGGCTCAATCAAGGACAGAAAGCATTGCAGCACATGACGGCTTCCATGGTGCATCTGAGCATAGTTCACAGGGGGCTTTCCTCGGGGATTTTTCTGTCTTGGAGTAATTTCGGTGTCTGCTCGTGTTGCTTCTCCATCAGATTCATCGGACGTATCTGACTCACCTTCAGTTATTGGTTGAGTAGGTGGATCAGAGGAAGATGCTTTTGACAAATTCAGCCCTACTGCATTAGTTTGCTCATCTTCAGCAAGTTTCGAAATTTGGTTCTCTCCTGGAGTAGCAGTTGATGTTGCAACATGAGAACTAGTACATGGTTCAGGAGATGGTGTTTTCAGACTTGCACTACTTTGGTTAGAGTTGTGCTGAAGTAGCTCTATGTCATCAATATCTTCTGAAATCCTATCAGGCACATCCTTAACTATCACATTAATCGATTCCATAATAGTACCCGTGCGTTTGTTAAACACCCTGTAAGCTCTGCTGTTCAATGCATAGCCCAGAAACACTCCTTTGTCTGATTTTGACTCAAACTTACCAAGTTTTTCTCTATCCCTGAGAATATAACATTCTGCACCGAATACATGAAAGTGAGCCACACTAGGTTTCTTCCCTTTCCAGATCTCATAAGCCGTTTTCTCTGTCCACGGTCTTAGGTATACCCGATTTATAACATAGCATGCAGTCTTAACAGCTTCGCCCCACCAGCGTTTTTGCACATCATACTCAGCTAGCATGGTCCGAGCCATCTCCTGTATGGTTCTATTTTTGCGTTCAACAATCCCATTCATCGGTGGAGAGAAGGGGGGTGACAAAATATGATTGATCCCATATGTAGAACAAAATTCACCCATGACTGCGTTCTTGAATTCTCCTCCATTGTCTGTTTGAATGCTAACAACCCTCTGATTTGCACTTGCCTTTTCAGTGTTTAGACGAAGTACAAGATCTCTGATAAAGTTCACTGCCTCGGATTTCTCTGCCAATAGCTCAACCCAAGAGAATCTAGAGAAGTCATCAACACACACAAAGATGAATCTCTTTCCAGACACACTAGAGATATTAACTGGCCCCATTAAGTCCATATGAAGTAATTCCAAGTTCTGGGAAGTGGTGATGTCATTAATGGCTGAGTGCGATGCCTTTGTCTGTTTTCCTTCCTTGCATGGACCACAGATCATATCCTTCTGATAAGTGATTTGAGGGAGCCCCCTGATAGCTTCAATCCGAGATGCTCTACTTAGTGCTTTGGTGTTTGCATGGCCCAGTCTTCGATGCCACAGAGTTGAGTTGTCACTCTTAGCACTCAAGCATGTAATTGATGGTTCCAAGATATAACAGTTATCAGAAGATCTTCTCCCTGTGAGTATTCCATTAGAGCCTTGCTTGACCGTACAGATAGATTCATCAAAATGGACTGTCATATGATGATCACAGAGATGACTGATGCTTATAAGATTTGCCTTGAGATCCTCTACTAGCAATACATCATAGAATACTGGGAAGTTCTGAATATGTAGCTCGCCTTTCCCGATAACCTTGCTGATTTTCCCATCTCCAAATTGAACAGTGCCAATCCAGGGTAACACATTTTTGAGAAGATCTGGAGAACCAGTCATGTGTCTGGAACAACCGCTATCAAAGTACCACGTGTCCCTGGCATAAACACTATAGCAGGTATGAACTACATAACAGTTGAGAGAGGTTTTAGGAATCCATACCTTCTTGGTCAATTTCTTCTGCAGTTCAGGTTCCATGTTGCAACATGAGACAAATTGCTTGCCTCTCATGATATCTCTAAGTAACTTCATACATCGAGATTCATTATGCCCCTGCATCATACAATACTCACAACATCTGGGAGGAGTTTTTCTCTCTACAACTCCATAGTTAGACTGAGTACTTCTGTTTTTCTTCTGGATGGCAGATAAATGATTTCCAGCAGATACAAACACTGTCTTCTTCATCTGAGAGTTTGACACCTTGCTGTTGAATCCCAAACCATGCTTATTTCCATCAGTTTTTCCCATTATCAGAAGATCATTCAATTTGGCAGTTCCCTTGTTTAATTTCTGGATAGTTGCTTCAGCTTCTTCAGCCCTAGCAATTACAGCTCTCAACTTCTTCCCCAAATTGTCACAGTCAATGGTTCTGGCTTTAGCCTTTTCTTCAGCATTCACTGCTCTAGAAGTCATAATTTCCAGTTTCTTGACTAGAATTTCAGAGGCTACTTCAGCATCCTTAGCTCTCTTGGTCATTACTTCAAGCTTTATGGTTTTCTCCATATCATCCATAGGTTTCTTTCCCTCAGATATCTCACTTTTCTTCAACTGATCAGCAAGAGACTCCTCAGCTTTCTCAGCTCTTTTTGTCATGGATTTAAGTTTCAAAGTTAACTCCTCAATTTCCTGCTCCTCAACCAGTGAATCATTTACTAAGGTGTTGACTTTTACTTTCAGAGACTCAACTTCTTCTGAAAGTCTTAAGACTTCAGTACCTTCACTTTGACCATCCTTCAGATTTTTGATTAATTCAACAGATTTCTCCCATTCCTTGTAAAGCTCATCATAAGCACACTGGATATGAGAACTTTCTGAGTCATCTGGAACTGGTCCTGACTCTACAACTCTAACACCAAAGGATACATGTTTCTCTGGCTGAATCTCATCTTCATCATCACTCCAGGTTTCACCAGATGCTACAAATGCCTTTGGTTGATTCAGGAAATTTCCACACTGATAGGCAAGATGTCCATAACCCCCACATTCCTTACACTGAGGTTTTCCAGCATGTTTTGTACCTTCAGGACCTCTAGGTAAATCATCAACAGATCTGAGTCTGTTCTGAGAGGTATCACTCCCTTGATAATTTTTGAAATTGTTCTGTGGATCTGTAGGCTGAGCTCCTTGACCCTGATAAGACTGAGCACCTTGATTCTGAAAAACCTGAGTTCCTTGACCCTGATAGGACTGAGTTCCCTGGTTCTGAAAAGACTGAGCTCCTTGATTTTGGAAAACCTGAGTTCCCTGGCCTTGATTCACTTGTGCTTGTAAACCTTGTGGGCTTGGAAACCCTCTGACTTGACCCTGAGTGCCTTGATTTCCTCTTCCTTGATTTCCAGAGAAACCTCTGCCTTGATTTCCCCTCATGAATCTCCCAAAGTTTCTAGCCAGCAGAGCCATTTCATCTGCACCAGCATTTTCCTCCTCCAACTTTCCTTTCCCTTTTGATGTTGCAACATGAAATGACAGGGCCTTCTTGTCCTTACTTTTCTCGGTGCACATCTCTGATGTCTTCATAAACCCTATCAGCTCATCTAGAGTCACAACATCCAGCTGAGAATTAATCTCCAAGTTCATGACTAAAACCGAGAATTTCTCAGGTAGTGACCTCTTCACCTTGTCCAAGACTTGAGCCTCAGTATATCTTTCTCCAAACTGGTGTGCTCTATGAATTAAATCTTTCAATCTAGTGCTGAATTCATCAACTGACTCGTGTTCCAACATCTCCAGGCTTTCAAATTCAGATTTGATCATTCCAAGTTTGATTTTTCTGACTGCCCTGGAACCTTCATGCTCCTTCTCAAGAGCTTCCCAAGCAGCTTTGGCAGTAGTACACCCTGAGATGATTCTGAATTGGTCATCTTTTACTCCATTGTACAGAGCCCCCAGAACCTTACTGTTGAGCCTCTTCATAGCCTTCTCTGCATCAGTCCATGGAAGAGGTTTAGGAATAGTTTGACCAGCCGGATTTATTGTGGTAGGTGGACTGTAGCCAATCTCAATCATATTCCAAGCATCATCATCAAGTTGATCAATAAATATACGCATGCGCGTCTTCCAGTCCGGATATCCTCCATCAACCAGTAGAGGAGCTCGTGTGATGGATCCTCCTTCTTTGGCCATAGTAAGCAGATCGGTCACTCACCTCGCAAGAGGATTAAGAGAGTGATTAAGCTCTGATACCAATTGAAAGTCCGTGCTTACTTGATCTATACTCTACCGTGTTCAAGTTTTAACTAAACAATCAACTAATTAAAACTGTAAGTGCGGAATAAAAGAGAACACGATATGATCACCCAGTTCAGTGCAATGCACCTACGTCTGAGGGGCCGTAGCCCGTGGTAAAACCCTTCACTAGTTGCAATAAATATGTCCGGTCTATTACAAACTAATGGCTACTCTAGCAAGCCTATCACACTACCAATTGGCTACTCTAGCTTTGATAGTTGCTTCTATGATTACCTTCTTTTCCACGAAGGTGCGGCAAGGTCTTTCCCACCCGAGCTTTAACACACGTCCCTAGTGTTTTGGTTATTGTCGAAACCGTGGACTGCGTTGCCTTTGCTCTCAAAACGATAAAACTCTGAATGCCAGAATTTCTGTGTAAAACCGATAAAACGAGCACGCAACCGATGTCCTTCTTTTATAGCTCATTGCCGTGAAAACCTTCCTTTTACACGGCTCCTAAATCCTTCCTTCAATAGACTTCTATTCCACATTTAAATCTTGAAGAAAAGGAATTTATGTGTGTCTAATCATCTGATAAATGGAAAACCGATCACCACGAATATTTCCATTCTAATACAGCTGCAAATCACATTGTAGACACCCATTAGGACTGTAGTTTCCATAAACTCCATCGCACAATATTTTCCTTCCATCTTAAAAACCTGCGCTGGAACCTGGAAAATATTCTATCTTTTTCTGCCAACTGAAGTCATGTTGCAACATGACATTCCACAAAGCAGCCAACAAAATCTGGACTTACAGTGTGGAGTCTGTCTATGATAGAGTGTGGGACTTGTATAAGGAGGAGTTGACATTTTTTAGGGCTATGGATTTATTTAAAGAGGTCACCTGGAAGTTTGTAGAAAAGGAGATGTTCATGCATCCTTCGAATTCTGAATCATTGGCTGATTTTATGGGAGCATGCTTGTTTGTTGTCCTGTTGGATTTAAGTTGTTACAGCGTCAACCTACCTCAATCTCAAGCTGCAATATCAGCTTCATGGCCAGAAAATTAGGGTCGGTATGCACTGAGGATAGTGTTGTGCGAAAAGGAGAGTTGGAAGACTACACTAGTGTCAGCTTCTTGTTTTGTTGAGTGGAAAACAAGTATAAATTAGAGACACACTGCACTTGATTCACACCCGCCATCTCTTTTTAAGGTACTCCATTTCTATATTATGAAGGTGCTAAGATTGCGAGAGGTGAGGCTGGCCAATCATCACGATGAAAATGGTGATAATGCAATATTGATTGAGACTAAAACTAATAAGAATATGTCTACTCGGAGATTCGCTGAATTTGTTGTAGAGCAGACTGTCGGTTTGGTGAATGTTGCAGCACATGTTTTCAAGAAGCAAATTGGTGGGGCTAAAAGCCTTCAAATAAATTCTCGGTTAGTTTAGTGCTGCGTACCTCACTTTGGCATGTCCTTTTTTCTGGATATTTTCTTGGAGATGCAAGACAGGTGTGGGAATGATAGAACTTCGGATTCCATATTTTGAGCTTGACTCGATTCTAGAGGTGGGGATTGTTACGATCCCGGAATTGGTCCAGGGGCATTTGCGTCATTTTGCTAGATGGTCAACTCTCAGTACGCTACTGAAGAAGCAGCAACACCAAATGGGAAATAGAGCTCAATTCGGTTTTAACAATTTTCTGTTAGTTTTGGGGTAGATTACATATAAAAAGAGCACGCATAGTTCTTGGAGGGTTATCGCTTTTGATGAAGGATCACGATTGTGTAGTTTGATTAGATTTTTACAACTTTTACAGTTTGTACAATTTCCCCAAATTGTACTTTTCCGATTCGATGCATATCCGGCGAGCCGGATCTTGTCATTTATTTGGGTTGTGTTCACACTTTAAACTAAATCCAAAAACCCAAAATAAACATCACACGTCCACTTTCACGGCCCATTGCCTTTTAGATTTATTTAAATAAAATAAACTAATGACAAAATATATTAAATCCGCCCCTTGCGTTCAGAATATATTTTAGGGAAAAATTGGATTAAGGGTATAGTGGAACATTAGAAATTGGAAAGTGGGGTGTAAGTTTCACATAATTTCTGAAAAGGTTAGTGAATAATTAACTTAATTTTAATTAATATTATTATTATTACAAAGACATCAATACCCTTATTTTTTTGTTTAGATTTCTTATATTTAGCTAAATTCAGCTTAGCTATATTTATTTTACTCCAATTTAAATAAAATTTAATTCTAATCAAATCAATTCAGTTCAGCTCAAAGCAGTCCAATTCATATGAATTTGATGAAACTTAATTGAATTAAATACCAAGGAAGTGAACTAAATTAGATTAATAAATCTGAAAAAATGATGGAGCTTAATTAAATTGAATTTAGCCAAGTATAAATAAATTTAGTCAACCAAATTGAATTGAATTGAACTAAATGAAAGTAAATATAAATTTTTAGATGAATATGAATTGACTCGGATTGAATTTTAACCAAAATTTTGATCGAATTTAATGAAGCGGGACTGAATTAAATAAAATAAATTTGTGAACTTCAATTGAATTGAATTCGTCCAATTTTGAATTATCTGAATAAAGTTACATTAAATTGAACTAATCAAAAGGGAAATAAATTGAACTAAATTCATTTAAATTTGAGTGAATTCATATAATTTAATGAAATGAAACTGAATTAAATACTAACTAAATTGAATTGAACCAAAACTACATAAAATGACATAGGGCTAAATTGGACTAATTTGAATATAAATTCATTTATTTAGATATTGGATTAAACTTATTGAAACTAAACTAAATTTAACTAAGCACAACTAGTCTAAATAAAAATAATAGAAATAAGGGTATTGTTGTCTTTATATTAATAGTCATATCGATTAAAATTAATTTAATTATTCACTATCCTTTTCAGAAATTATGTGAAACTTACACTCCACTTTCCAATTTCTAATGTTCCACTGCCCTTAATCCCAATTTTCCCTATATTTTATCCCCAAATTCTAAACTATTACAAATTTATTCGCGGCCAAAATACATGTTTTATTTTGTCTCACCTTCTTTCGAGTGCTGGATCAGAACCACTACCTCATTAAAAACCCTGTGGGAAAAAAGAGTATAACGATTCCACTTCTTTTAAGCTCCAAAATCATCAAAACGGTATCCTTTTGTGCATTCAGCTCCAAAACTCCTCAGTCCATCAATCTGCATCAGAAACACACCTAAAGTGCACATTAATTTCGTAAAAGTACAATATAAAACCCTCAAATAAACAACATAAATCACACGTATCAGATGCTCAGAGAACAAAGAGGTGCATCTCAATCCCTCTCAAAACTATGGAATAAAAGAATCCAAAGAAGATATCCATCTTCATGTGGTGACTTTTTAACTCATTACTGCCTTTTCATAATGTATTCATACATTATGGTTTTCAAATTGCATCCAAGTGTTGTTTCTGTGAGGCTGCTGATTCAATTGCTCCCTATTTTAATGAGTGTCATTTATCTGTTCAAACTTGGAAACATGCTATGTGCCTAGTTGGTATTGTAGATCAATTTTTCCCTTATATATGGGCCAGACTAGCATACTATTTGTCATACACTGGTCACACGACACTGCAATCCACTCTAACTCAATATATAACCTCATATATTTGCTGGAGTTTATGGAAGGCGAGGAATAAAATGATTTTTGAAAATACTAAACCTATGCCAATGCTTTATTGGATGAAAAATCAAAGAAATGGTGCCTTATTCCTTTATTGCTAAACCAGTTTACATTGACAAACAATTTGACATTGACATGTACTCCAACAATCTGATACCTCTATGCACCAGACCTCCAAAGGCAAGAATCATCACAGTTAAGTGGAAAAAACTAACACATGGTTTTAAAATAAATGTAGATGCTTCCTGGTCAAATGGTAAAGCTGGTATTGACTGCATAATTATGAACCTACTTGGATTGTTTGTGACTGCTTCTGTGTGTTTCATTGATGCTTACACTCCACTGGAGGCTGAGCTTAAAACAATAAAGCATGGAATCCTATATGGTAAATCTATAGGGTTACATAGTTTTATTATTGAGTCTGATTGCCTGGTTGGTGTTTCCATGATTTTAAATCCAATTACTACTGCTCACTAGAAACTTTTCGACCTATCAAATGAAATAAATAGGCTCTTAGTTGATATCCATTTGCATCATGTTCTTTTAGAGAGGCCAATATAGTTGCTGATGCTCTAGCAAAACATTCTTTCCAAAACTCTATCACTGCTGCATTGTCTACTCTCCCTTCATATATCAGAGCCCTTATAGATATGGATCTTAAAGAAATCCCAAACTTGAGAATAATGGATCAGAATAGATACTGCTGATTTCTTCTCTTATGACAGGTACACCCCTGTGAGGCTAGCACTGCAGAAGTGCTTGACTGATCAGGATTCATAGGAGATGACATATGGAGATCCAAACTGCACACACTTTAAGTTATGCTCTGGTCCATGGAAAGGCCTTGTTCATGCATACCAAACTGCTCTACACTGGAATCCAACTACAGATGGAGTTCCTTGGAGATTTTAAGAATGGGAAGAAAATAATCCATAGGCTGATTTGTGTCTCACTGTGTCTCACTTTGATTCACTAACAAGCAAGTGGATTATCTTTCTCCCTATCTTAACTTCCTCCCCTTCTCTACTACAGAATGAGTTATCCTCCTAATTCATCCTAGAGTAATATTATTGGGTTGTTTCTTGGTTTCTCCCCTCTTAGACTTTCCTTTATTTATTTTTTATTTTTTCAGAATCCCACATTAAAACGATGTCCTTTTTCGCTTTTGGATTTTTTCCTATTTTCCTTTTTTGTTTTTTTTTTAGAATCCCACATTAAAACAATGTCCACGTTAAACTAATTGGGTAATAAGGATAATGCCACGTAGACTAATTATGTTTGGGGTTTATTTATAAAAACCCCGTTTTGGTGATTTTATAAACACGCATACATACTTTTCTCGACCGAACATCGACGGACGAGCATATAAAATTGAACCAATATTTTATTACTTTTTCAATATGCAAAACGGTTTCATATAGGTATATGATTATTTAAGTGGGTACAATTAATATATTGCATTTTTCAAATATATTGCATTTTTCAAAGCAATAAAAATGACAAAATGATGTCCTAGCATCCTTCTTCCTTGTCCGAACTTAAAAAACTATATGCCCACTTAAATATATTTTCCTAGCATCCTTCTTCTTTATCCGAACTTCCTTCATCAGATGAATCACCTAGAAAAAAATGATATACAGTATGATATTAAATAATATACAATTAATATTTCATATAGGTACATTTCTCCGTTTGCCAGAACGATGTCTCTTTCGGTATTGGATTTTTTTATTTTTTTTTTCCAGAATCTCACGTTAAAACAATGTCCACGTTAAACTGATTGGATTTTGGTCTTTTTAGTAGTTTTGTCCTATTCTAATAAGGCTAATGCCACGTAGACTAATTATGTTTGGGGTTTATTTATAAAAACCCCGTTTTGATGATTTTATACACACGCATACATACTTTTCTCGACCGAACATCGACGGACGAGCATATAAAATTTAACCAAAATTGGATATATTTTATATTCATAATGATTAGCACACACATGCTATACAATTCTTGTTTGATTTGATTTCCTATTCGAATTCAATTGCTTCAGTTGTTGTTGAATTACACTTCTTGTAGATTGAAAACCAACTGAATCTTATTCCTATATTTGTCTTATATTTTTTTACCTATGCAGTAGTTATGGTAATAATACAAGCAGAAGAAGAACACCAAACAAGAGAAGAAATTGAGGATTCTTTAGGTTTGGTTTCTGATTTGATTTTTTTTTTGTTGATCATTTTTATTAAGTTGATATAATCTTAAAATTTGTTTAAGATATTTTTTGATGATGGTGTGTTAGGTGATAAAAGAAATAAAACAAATGCTGCAAAAAGAAAGGCCTATGCACAGATGCCACTGGAGAAGAAAAAGAAGCGTAAACATCAGATTATAGAAAGTAGAGCTACAAAGGAAAAAGGTAATCCTCTAATTTGGAATTATTATATATTATATATTTTATGATTTTATATATATATTATATATTATTAATTTTTATTTATGCAGGATTCATCTTCCCAGAATAATATTGCTATATTTTTGAGTTCATAGTTTAGTTAAATTTTTTATGACTTTTCAATTATAGTTAAACAATAAGGTAGAAATTTGTTGGTTTAACATATTAGTTTTTTGTCCAGTATACTTTAAGATGGATAAAATTTGGTTCAAAAACTTTGGTGTACTATTTTGATATGATATATTTTTTGCTGGGATGATAGGTGGTGATAGAAGAAATAAAAACAATGTTGCAGAAAGGAATGCTTATGCAGAGATGTCACCGGAAAAGAAAGAAAATCGTAAACGTCAGATCAAAGAAAATAGAGCTTCTAAGCAAAAAGGTAATCTTTAAAATTTGAAGCACAATATAGACATGTAATAATTATATATTGTACGTGTTATATTATTTTATTTTTATGTAACACTTGATTTTGATACATTATCTCTATATTTATATAAGAACAACTCGAAATGAGTAGAAGGCCGATAAATGCAGATGGGAATATTATTCATGAAAGCAACAGTGCACCAGATCCATTTTGCCATAATAGTATTGGTATGTATTTGAATTTTCATTATCGTTTATTACATGTTTTTTAATATGTTGTGTTATGACTCCTATTGATCATTAGGCCACTTCAACATAAGAGTACCTGCTCATGTACTTACACCACAGCTAATTGATTAGCATAAATAAATATTTCACCATCATTCACCCATGTCTCACCACAGCTAATTCATTATTTTTTCCTTCTGGGTTTAGTTTTTGATATATTATTTCAGTTACAAGTATTAAACATATGGGAGCAAGGAATACCATTTTCTGATATTGAGCAAATAATGAAGTGACCTTGTTTTTTTATATTTCAAATTCTTAATAGGAGTGCTTATGTTTACAAACAGTTTTTAATGGCCAAATTTGACCGAACTTAAGATAATCCAAATGAAATCTTTTTCAAACATTATGCTTTTAATAAGGATGAGAGTTTAGAAAAATACCGAGTGCAGATTTGATCAAGAGTTCATCAAGAACTCCATATACGTGCAGATGAAGAATCCAGAGGAAAGTCATCATCTTCAGCAATATACTTAGGTAAATGATGGCATGAAACATCGGCAGTATGCTTTCCTCCATGACCACTGAAAACCTAAATTAGCCAGAAAATTGAATTAGCACCAGAAAACCATGCTCAATCAACTAAGGATAAAATTCATTAACACAACAGGTTAAGATTCCTTTGTCTTTAGGGAAGAAAGTTACCCCATAAAAAGCACTATGGCCATAAATGGAACTCTTCAAACCATAGTTATTCACAAAATCATAAGCACAAGTTGACACATCCTCTATAGCAGAGCGTCCACCAATATCTTCCTAAGCTCCTGGTTGAAGGCTAGGAACAAACATGACCTCGCTATCATTCACACTCAGCCCACCTACAGCTAAACGATTATTGTTGCCTAGGTTGAAAGATTACACTGAACTCGGACAGAAGCCTGTTATAAAAAAATATGATAGTACCAATTTATCAATAATAGAAAAATGCAGCAAATACTGGCTGATACCAATTTCCAACTCTTTCTATTTAGTCAAAGGGTAATAACATCATTCCCTATTAATACTAATCAATCAACAATCCAGCATCGCCATAAGAGGAGTGTAATACTTCTTCAAAATTATTATGAATATATAGGGAATATAAACAATTTTATGAATAAATTATGTGTATAAATATAACCCAAAATCGAACTTTTTAAGAATTAATTAAGTCTGAAAGTCCACAAATACCTACTGGAACCTTACAGTAGAAGTCTGGAGCTGCAGATAGCCGACAAGCTACAACCGGAAACCAATAACACAGTAAAGTCAAAAACCCGCAGCTTCCACAATATGATTAACAAAATCATGGTACAAGAATATGATTAATTGTTTATTTCCTCGATCCGGCTTCCAGAAGAGCCTAACCTGGGCTGTAGAAGCCGACATGAAAGACACACCGGATGACGCCTGATTAAACTCGAATGAAACAAGATGAGCCCAAATAGATTGCCATGAATACGGCCATCGCCAAAGGTTGAAAACTGCAACGGAAACAGCTTCGGAGCCAGGATATCACGGCAATAGAATCTGGAGATGTGAAATGAAAGTATTTGTTAAATGAGAATTCGCTGTTTGTGATCTGGGAATTAGCTTTATTTTCACATCCCTTTATTTTATTTTTTTTGTTAAATGGAAAAAAAACTCAAAACCATCTTCTCCCAAGAACGATATTTTCACAGGGAAAACATCAATTGCAGTACGAATTTTAGTTGACTTTAAACCCGTGCTGAGTGTTAAATAGCCAAAAGTAGATGGAAACCACTGAACACATATACAAATTAGTAAATGTTAACAAAAATCAATTCACTAATTGTTTTCAATTCACATTAAGTACCGAATTAACTTTTACAGTATACAGTTTAGTAAAGATACACCGTGCAACACGCGGTGGGTGCCCGCTAGTTTTTTTTTTTATGGCAATTTTTGGACTGTGTAGTTCTTTTCTACACAAAAACAACTCTTTTGTAAGTTGTTATCTAAGCTTCTATGACTAGTTTATGTTTTTTTCTGTTTGTATTTTTTCAGTCTCTATTCTTGTAACTATACTCTTGTAATCCTTTTTTTTAATGGTTTGGGGAAACCAATATACACCCTCACTTACAGCGGTTCACCTTTAAATAAAAAAAAAACCAAAATATTCCTCAACCGGACTGGGTTTTGGGTAATATTTTTTAAACATGTTGGCTCCGGGTCAAACCGGGTCCGGGCTGTATCGGACCCATTTAAACACCCCTGGGCCGATGACGTTTAGGATAAGCGAAATAGCCTCAACAGAAACCCTAAGCCATCTAACTTTCTCCTCAGCCTTCTTCATCTAGATCGGTCAGGTATGGGGTCGATGAGCGATGTTTATGATGCTATGGAGTCGTTGTGGGATGATTGGCCAGAAGTTGAGATGGATGATTATCAGTGTTATGGTGAACCCGATCATGAGGCTAAGGAATCACTACCACTAGATGAAAGGATAGGCAAAGTCGAATTGCCGCTGCCGCTGATCCGTCTCCAATACACCGGCAAATTGCTGACTCTGCTCCGGGATGCTGCCGGCTGCGGGAAGCTCAAGACCGACGTCGATGAGATTACCATCGCCGTCGTCGAAGGGAAGGCAGGACTGATAGTGATGGCTATGGATGCCCAAGATTTCGATTCCTTGGCACATCTCCCTATCCTCTCACTCACCTGGAAAGTTCCTTACTTTTTCGTCCCTTCCACCGAAAATCTCCCTGCTGCTTCCGGCGAATCTCGATCGGTATGTTGTGTTATGAAAGGAAGCATTTCTATGGGTTGTCTCATACAAGATCTCGATCTCCGTCTCTGGACCACTCTAACGGTATTCCACACACCTAGCTACCTCCTTGTTTGAATTTGAAGTTCAATTTTATTCTGCCTCTATTGTTTTATTTGGGTTTCTCGTTCTCTGTGCTGTGCCCCATTCTTCTTAGAAATTAGTGTATCAAATTAGTCTGTAGGTTCTTATGTATTAGTGTGTCTTTTGGTGATTAATGCTCAATTGCCAATAATTCTGAGTCAGGGCTGTAGCTAGTTCAGCTCTCTATGCTGTGAATGATACCGTCGTGTTATTTGTGATTATCGAGTATTGTTTTATTTGGGATTCTAATTCTTTGCACCTTTCTTTCAGTGGTGTTTGTAATTAGAAATCGGGCTATCCTCATAGCTGCCAAGTCCTTATTTGTTTTGTTTTTCTAGTGCTTAGAATTCGGTTGTTTAATGATTTCATGTTACTCATTAGGTTAAATCTGGAGATGAGAGAGCCATTGAACCCCCACCACTGAAGAAACACAAACTTGACTCTACTAGAGAACCGGGTAATACTCACTTTTATTTATGTATGCCACAACTTATACTGGAACCTTTATATTATTTAAATGGTGTGTTGTGCTGCAGTGGGAGAGACTCCTGACCTTGCTGGAAAATCAATAGAGGTTTTTAATCCTGTTGTCACCAAGGAAAAGGTACTCGATCTTTTTGTTTTGTTCAATAAAAAGTAGTTTGAAACATGGAATGCATCATCTATTTGGAATTCTGCAGTTTATTTTGTTGTTTTTTCTACTCTTATGATTAGAAGAGAAGAGAAGAGAAGGTGGATCTTGAATCACTACGTGATAAGATAAAAGTGCCAGTCTTGCTCGGAATGGATGATAGTACTGCTACTGCTGCATTAGTGATGGTTCGTTATGCTGCCTTTAACCGCGCTGTCGAGAAAGGCATTGCTGAGGTCACCAAAGCCCTCTGTATGGGTTCCTCAGAATTCGTAGTGATGGCCGCAGATGCACAACATCTTAACCGCATGCTTCATCTTCCCATCCTCGCTAAAGCCAAGAATGTTTCTTACATTTTCGTTCCAGATTCACTAGAGCTTACTGCGAATTGTTATGGATCTAAAACGGTCAGTGCATGTTGCGTCAACAGCTATAAACACGCGGATCTACTTAAGAAGTGGGTCTTGGATTTACAATCGGTATTCCTTGAACCTCACTGTAAATATTATAATTTTAGCTGAATTTTATTGTTTCTAGCTACTTTTGTTTACAATATGTTACTCGTGATCATTAGGATGATTCTAAAGAAGCAATTGAAGCTCCGGTGAATACGAGCCCATATGCCACTCCTGATCAGCAATTAATAACTGGTAATTAGGTTCTCTTTTCTGTGATGATATTTTAGGTTCTTTGGCTAATAATTTTTATTAATAAAAGCTAATTTGTTGGAATGGCTAGGTTGCGCCTGGTGTCTCAATACCTACTCTGAAGACAAGTTAGCCATCCACAAAAGCGCGTGTCCAGCCAAAGATGAGTGGGTGTTACAGTTGCGTAAGAGACTCGAAGCTCTGGTGAAGATGATCCCATTTGCCACTCCTCAATCAACAACTGGTAATTAGGTTTTCTTTTCTGTGATGATGAATATATTTTAGGTTCTTTGGCTAATAATTTTTATTAATAAAAGCTAATTTGTTGGAATGGCTAGATTGCGCTTGGTGTCACAATACCTTTGCCTCTGAATTCGGGTTAGCCATCCACGTGCACGACTGTCCAGACAAACATGAGTGGATGTTGCGTAAGGGACCCGAACTCGAACTCTTACGGGCTAGATATCCACGAGAGATCGTGTGTGCAGGCAAACGTGAGTGGGTCTTGCGTAAGAGACCCGAACTCTAACTCTTATGTAAGAGACAAACGTGAGTAGTGTTTTGGAAGGAATGAAAATACTAGTTGGATATAAAATATGAAAAGCTTAATTTATGAAAAGCTTAATTTATGAAAATACTAGTTGGATACAAAATATGAAAAGCTTAATTTTATGTAACTGTGAGCATAAATATGCTCGTAGCAAGAAAATGTCGGTCTGATATGAGGAATTCTCCTTTTGCTAAGAATTTCAAGCTAAAAGGCTCATCAACTTTCATGGTATTCTTCTCAACCCTGTTTGGTAAAGTCTCCTTGAATCACACTTGGCTATGTTCTGGCTGACATCAACTTGGTGAGGTTTGTGTGATGCACATAATGCCATCAAAATCTGTCCATCCAAACAATACAAATCAAACACAAAAACATCTCTGATTTCTACTGATCTAAAACAAAAATTAGTGGCTGGAAAAATACTAATAGTATGATTTAAACTATGCTAAAATTTTATCAAATCAAAATCTACTGAACAAAATTGCAGAAAGTTAAAAGACCGTGGCCTAAGCCTTATCACAACACACTATTTGTGTATGTTATATGAATCATATGCCAATGAATTACCCTTTGGTAGATGACAGGACTCAATGCATATGATTATTCAAGCAGTTGCTAAAACCTTGCATAGTACCGTGAATCCTAAACTAACAATTTCCTTCAACACCTGCAGTATAGTTATTTATATTTATTAATGATCTTTCACACATCGCTTTATCCTTATTATGTTGTTCTCAACAGGTCACTTGATAAAAATTTCAGCAGAAGATCATTGAAATAAACAAGCATAAAATTACTAATTATCATAAACACATTTCCAACATCAATTATAAAACGCAGCGACTTTATAACCCTTTGTGAATGCTATATTTCTAATAAACATGGATCGTTCTTGACCAGAGAGTGTATTCCAGGTTACAAGGATCTTATTGACACAAGAATTAACAAAATTTGAGCTACAGAACATCAGTTACGAAATTTCACAGAAAAGTACTTAAAAATTGCAGAACTTCAAGAGAATTTTTCTCACTCGTTTTCTAAAACAAATTGTCTCATTCTTGATTCTAAATCATAGTTTGAAATCTCGTTTTTCCAAAACTAACAAAGTTATTCCAAATAGACCAGCTGTGATTTTTTTTAAAGTGAGTTCCAAACTGATGCCAGTAGAAAACTGAATTTAGAAATTGCAGAACTTTAAAACCCTTTATCTCTCTTGTTACTTAGCCGAATTGCCCCATTCTTGTTTCCAAATCAAAGATCAGAGTTCAGAAAATACACCAGTATAAACATCAGCCACAATGGAGTTACGGTTATAAAGATATGGATTTTTAAAAGTAACAGTCAGCTGGCTGCCCAGAACAACACCAGTCCAGTCACAGCAGACTTTAAACTCAATTATCTCTATTATTAATTATGCAAATTCATAAATTTCAGGTTCTACACCCTAGAGCATGTTACAGGGATTTCACAGGTGCAAGAATCAACAAAATCGGATTTATGGTTGATTAATTGTGGATTTTTAAAGTTCATATTTCTGCTGCAATACGAATGGAAGAGGGCAGAACTTCAAAATTCTCTCTCCCTCGTTCCTAAACCAAATTGGACGATTCTTGATTCTAATCAAAGTTCTGAATCCTGGGCTTCCAACAATACCAATTTCATTATATAAAGATCTGGGGTGTGCAAGATAAAGTCTTTTAAAATTCACTGCTACACCTAACATCAAAACTGTCCCGATTTCACACATTTTCTTCCCCAATCAAATATTTTCTTAAACTATAATCCTAAGATTATAACTGATGCATGTGTGTATTAACCTCTTTATAAGATTCTTATCAAGGTAGCTAAACCTATTGAAGCCAAAATCCCAAGAGTAAGGTATTACCTTTATGTTCTGATGTTTCTGATCTGCCACTCAATTCCTTGAATCTTCCTCCCCTTCTCATGAACCCTCTAACTCTCAATTCCTGCATATATATATGAGATCCAAATTGAATCCGAAAACAAGAACATGTAGTTACCTTGATGAATATGCCACTAAAATTTATTAATTAGTGTTGCTGATCAGCTTGAATCTACCATACTCAAGGGAAGAACAACAGTAAAATCTCTCATCTGAATCTTCATAATCCCGAATAGTGACCTGATATGTCCCGAAAACAAAAGCTAGAATGTCTTCATGCTGGTGCCAACTTAGGACAAAGAAGTCTACATCTTGCAACAATTTTACCTGATTGTTCAACGCAATATCACGCAAAGCATATGAATATCACGCAAAGTATATCTCTAGATGCTTTCGCGCCTGTTTTTGCCTCTTCGGGAATGTGTTGCCCGTCGGAGGGAAGCAGATCAAGACTGGCTTGTGATGATCCAGGCACTGTGTAAGCAGTCACTGGCACACCAATGCCATCATCAGATTGAGAATTCAATGCTCGAGCATTGCGAGCACGATATTTCTGCAACAGGAAACATAAAAATCATTGTGGATCATCAACAACAACCCAGCCTAGAGACTTTGTTTTCTTATATGGTGAATTTAATTTGTCAGATATTATTTTTCTTAGAAAGGGAAAGTATATACAAACCCCAAGATGCTTGTGCAGGTAAATTCATCAGGTCAAGTATCTTCTCCGGAGTGGATTCTGCATGTATAGAATTAAATCATGATCACCATATACAATAATTCAGTTAATCTTTTGATCATTCAGAGAGGTATATAAATTAAAGAGATGAATAAGATCAAACCGTCAATTCCAAGCTGATTGACAGCTGACACAAATTTCTGACCACTTGAGAACCCTTAAGGAGTTATTACACTACAGAGTGATAACATATGCTAAGAAGTACAACTGACTTACATGAGGAGTTGGTTGAAGAAAGGGCGAGGGAGAGAACCAGTCGGTCCGCAAAGCAAGGGATAAAAGCCCAAAACCACCACACCGCCCCAGGACCATCAACACAAGTCAATAGACAATAAGCATATACTCTATGATAAAGCGGGATCCTCGATGAGAAATATCAGAAAAACCTGAATTGGAACTCTGTATGAAAAACCAAAGATGCAAAAATATAAGAAATCACAAATTAAAAGAGCAGGGGAATTGAATTGGAACTCTGTATGGAAAACCTAAAAAGCGAAAACAATAGCCTATAGATGGTAATTACCACCGGAAAAAAAGAGATTGTAGACGGAACATTGAAGGAGAGTCTGGAGTGTTCACGAGGGACACGTGGAGGTACTTTGGCATGCAGAAGTGGAGAAGCGGGCGCGTGGTAAGGGAGCGAATAAAATATTGATTGGTACTGTAGAAACAAACGACGGAAAAACACTGTTTATTTGGACATTCTCGCTTTTAAGTTTAGTAGATAGATAGATAGATGGATGGATGTATTATTTTTTATTATTCTAGGTAACATACAACCCAGCCTTCATTAAATTTTTTAATTATGTACACTTATTAGGCGAGATTTTAGGTAAATATTCCACCCAAATATATTAGGCACGTATATGTATGTCTTATCAATTTATATTTTTATTATAAGAAATATTTTGGGTGGAATACACTTACTTAAGATATGAAATAGATATCTTATAATATTATAATTGATTTAGTCAAATGCATACGATTATTTATAAACTTATTTAGATAAAAGACCACATATACATGCATCAGGTTTTTGTCAAATAATCATATATTCTTCCTCAAAACCGAATGCATTAAGCTGTGGATAAAATTACATATTCCAGACTCAAGCTCATTAGCTTCTCTCCTTCTTCTCTTGTAATGCTATTCTAAATCAATCACCGGATTATGCTGGTATGTTTATATGATGGATAAATTTAATTATTTTTATGTGAGTGAGTTTAATCGGTCAGTACTTGAAAAAAAACTATGCTTTGAATTATGTAATAGAGATGAAATTGTGATTTTTAAAAATTAAGTTTTGTATTTGTTTTGAAACAAATTTTCCAAAATAACAATGACAATTCCCGAGTGATAATTAAGTCTATAAACGATCAGGCAGTAAATTGTACAGCAAATTGAACATGGAAGTAGGGCCGGGCATCATTGCCTTCAAGGTATACAATCGATGGATTAGGGTTTGATGAAACAAGAGAAACACTTGATAATCTTATATAAGATTTTAGTAAATCTACAATGTTACAAGGTTTTTGTAGACAAACGGATTTACTTTGCATCAAGGTTTTTAGTAAACGTTTTAATTTGTTGCAAGACGAAACTTTTCTCCACCAAAATTTAATGTCTTTAACCAATTTGTTTCTTCAATTAAAGCTGTGTTTTACATGTTTGGCATCGTGTTGTGTAAGAATGGGCTGACAAAAGAGCAAAGGTGACTGAAATGATGAACTTTTGAAGACCGGAAAAATGAAATGATGAACTTTTGAACACCGGGAAAATGACGCCAATGCATTGACGTTGTGCGGTGTGTGCTTTAATCTGCCCATAGGTGTACAATGTTCATTCAGTTTGCAGAAAAAGGCTGCCTTTAGTTTTATCATTTATTATTTGATGAAGAGTTTAGAGTTTAGGTTTGAACTGAAGTTAATTAATTGTCATGGATACTTTTTTTTTTTTGAAAATAATTAATTGTCATGGATACTAATCCATCACCTTCGTAGTTTATTCTGTTTGGTAATTGTTGTAGCATATAGAAATGATTGTATATGTGAACCAATCACTGATCCCTAATCTTTATCTTTATGAAAGAAGAAATATAATTTTTAATTTATTTATTGTAATATTTTGTTTGAATAAAAGGGATATCGAACTACTATATATGATCATGATTTCATGATATGACACTTAATCCAAATTTATTTATGATTATGAGGATGATGAAAAGCAGATAGATTGATTACCTATTTAAATCTTTCTTGACAAGGTTGTCATGAGAAGCTAATTGAGATATTCTATATCATTATAATTAATTACCATAAGTCCATAACATATAACTTAAATATATAACTTACATAGATTTTATTAAAACCCTCCCCGCCGCCGACTCTCCCATGAGAGAACCCGAGGCCGCCTTCATCCTAAACCCTGAGATTTTTCCGGTCAATCCACGAATCCTTGTGCTGATCTTCCTAATTGTATCGCACATGGATCATACTCAATCACTAATTAGTGGTTTAACATTGAGAGAGGTTGAAAAATCGATCCAAATCATTCTACATTTGGGAGATCTTAGATCTGCAGAGGCTATAATGGTGACATCTCCGCCAACGGGGTTTTCGGCGTGGCAAAGCGAGAGCTTTGGTTTTGTGCAGATTGTTGGCGCTGGCTTTATGCCCTCACGGAGGCTGATGGAGCCGCGAAACACCGATGGTGGCAGTTTGTTGGAGAACTGCGGCAGTTTTAGTTTCTGTTTTAGTTATTCAAATCAACTTCAGGGTTTGGCATCAGCTTCTGGTTCGATAGCTCTCAAAAAGCCGCCACCGGTAAGCCGAATTGATCAAGCCGCGCGGGCAGCAATTGGACAGCGAGATTTCATTGTAGAAGAGGTTGATGAGCCTGAGGATAGCTATGGGAAGGATGTGACGTTGCGGGAGATTTCTGTTGCAGGCTGTGGCAACCACCAAGCAGCTGACGCAGCTGAAAAGGCAGTCGTGAATCCTGTTGCAGACCGTGTCGATCTCGAACATGGCGATGAGAGCGCTGAAACTCAGGCGGCGACTAGCAATGAAACCCAGTCCCGCCAAGATCCATGAGTCGCTTCAGCTGGAACCATCTGGATAGCCTAAAAATTTCATGGAAAGATCTCCAGATGGGTCAAAATAGGCACACTAGTATGTGCCTAAGTTTTTTTATTTTGTTTTGTTGTTGGTTTACTATTTCAGTGTCTTATTTTGATGCAAATAACCGGCGAGGAGCTACATCTCGTTGAGGTAGGAGTCAATGCCCGAGGACTTTCCAGAGGCATCTCATACGAGAAAGAAGATAAGGAACCTCTTTGGAAGCCCTTCGTTGTAAGGCAAGTTTGTCCGATCGAGACAATGCCAATGGAGAAGTCATCTGAGTTAGGGATTAGTTCAATTACGGGGCCATGTTGGTCGCCTTGGTCTTCAATAATCTATTTAGCTCAATCCCTAGCGATACTCGCAAAGTCGAGCACCCTACTAGAGGGAGCTCGTCTTAACCATGTTCAATCGCAGCTGGACGATTTCCAATAGTTTACGAAAGAAATACATATTTTATCTTCAAAAAAAAAAATATAAATTACATTGTTATAATCCAATTCATTGACATCTAATTACCTAATAATATAAGGAATGAATTTATATTGCCATACCATATTTAATTAAACTTGTTTTTTTAATCTTTATTGCTACTATATCACATTATTTTTTATAACATAAATATTTGCTATCACTAATTGTAGACTATTTCTTTATTTACACAATAAATAATTTTGAATATTAGGGCTAGAAACAAGTTAGTTAGAAACAATCAATTATTATTTTTAACACTATAAAAATAGTGTTGAAATAGTAATGCTATATTCTCTTGAATTTATCAGTGTTAACTGAAAAAATAGTTTTAATTATTCTAAATTTCAATACATGGTATTTCACTTCATTTTAGTTCAATTCTGTTAAGTAAAAATATACTTAGTAGAACATGGCCAAATTAATATTTGTGAAGTACAAGTTTTAGATTTAATTCAATTCAAATAAATTTAAAATAATTTTACTATCCTTAAAACTATGTATATGGTTTAACTTAAGTATACCACGCAATGCGTGGTGGAGTCATGCTAGTTTAATATAAAAATGATTGGAATCATAAATTTAAAACATTTCTTTCAAATGAATTGGAATTCAGAGGAGAAGCTGTTTGATTAATTAAGGTGCATAACAATCACACTGATCTGAGCCTTTGAGGAAAGAGAAAAAGAAATACAGCATGAAGAAGAAGAAAGCCCGCCACTCTTCCAACACCCAGGAAGCAAGTTGCCAAGAGGGATTTATTTCAATTATTTGCAGAAAAAAGTTAGAGATCACAAGGAATTAGAGTCTAGGTGGGCTGTTTTGCATGAAACGCGTGTGGGATATTTTACAGGAAAGGATTTTGTCAGCTTCTTGCGAAAACATGCTGACCTCAAGACTACTCTGGAATCAGATAGCAACTCAGAACCTGAAGATATTGCAAATGTTTATGTTTTGTTGAAAAAGAACCTTCTGGTTCGCTATGATAGAGTAGTGAAGACTCTTAGACCTGGGAAAAAGAAATTGTCTACCTGGCCTGCTCACTTAGAGATATATCCTGATCAGCTTTTCTCTGATAACGACAATAACTTTCAGAAACAAAAGCAAAATAGCAAGAGGTAAATGACAATAACGAAAGCCAAATGCAAGAGGTTATTTAAATTGCTTCTTCCTTAGAAAGATTCAAGTCGATAATTCATAGCAGCTACAAGTATACGCTGTTCAGCTGCATACAGATATCAAACTTTCATCATAAAATCACCAAGACTCAGACTGAGTTTGCTGATATCAAACTTCCATTATAATTATGACAGGTTTTGTCTTGTGGGTATGGAGCACCATACATCTCAAATGATCTGAGATCATATACCCATTGTCCAACAGCAATTGCAATCGCCGTTCCATTTATTTTAGGGGAATCAGGTTGAAACCACATTTCTCTTTTTTCAGTTTGGCAATGACAGTAACAATTATTGATGAAATAACCACCCCTTGATGTTGAGGTAGCAGCTGTTTTGAAAGTAGTCAAGAACTCCTCATGAAAATCCTGAATATCTTTCATCTGATCAGCTGAACAATTAGCTAGATTATTTATGCAGTCAGTCCACAAACCACCTTCTGGAGCATAATAATTGGAAATATAAGCTACATCATAGGCAGCGTTCACAAAAAATACTGGTGTTTGAATCTGACCTACAACATTTTGCGGGAAGAAGCACAAAGTGGCCTTCATTTTGGACGTACATGATTCCGGTAAAATCTTCACGGATCCATGTAAACTAACTACTTCATCATATAAAGCCTCAATTCTTGTTTGGCCGGATACATCCTTCATGTTGATGAGAAACCCTCCATCGGCAACACATTTTACTTTAATACTCCTTGATGGCAACATTCCTGCAAACCTGTCGCAATTCAATATCACACCCAAACCTCCAGCAGAACAACCAGCAAGAACAACTCTATCCGCGTCTCTCATTCCCTTAACCAACAAATCATCCACAATTGCTTCCAAAATCCTAGCACCTCGGAAGTGAAGATTGGTGGCAGGATCAACTTCTTCGACGTCACCCGTGAAGGATGCTCCATCGCAGTACATAACATTGACTCTGTTCCAATTATAGAAATATGGACTAAAGGTCGACTCACTGTCAAGGATGCCTTTGAAATCTTGAGTCTTGTTCATGTGTTCAGAGGAACCATGAGCATCTGTTGTTCGATTCTTGCAATCTGTTACAGTGTTGCACCAGGCGCCTCCCTGTAGAAAGACCAGCCAGTTACTAGCTCCAACTCCATATCCCTTGTCGAGATAATAAGCCGGTGCACTTCCATCCAAACAGACGGCTCCTTTTGCCCTAGCCGATTCCAAGATCGTGATGTTAACCGGAGAGGATATCCCATTCACTTTCACCAAAATCAGCAGTAAAAACACAGCACAAATCCACTGGTTCATCATCGTTGCAAGCTAGTGCCAATGAAGGAATACGATTAATACATATACATGAATGTAATTGTTAACAATAAAGATCATCACAGTAAAAATACACCACAAATCCACTGGTTCATGATTCTTGCAAGCTAGTGCCAAATTGCCAATGAAGGAATAAGATTAATACATGTACATGAATCACGAATTTAGTTGTTACCAATAAAGATCACCACACTAAAACTATCACAATTTTCATTTTAAGTTTTAATTACGCTGTCTCTATTAGAACAGGCTACTTACTTGTCATGGTTGCAGAAAATTCACAAGTTAGATATGACAATATATACTCCAAATATGCTCCTAAGATTGTAAAAGTTTGGAAAATTACCTTCAAGGCTTCAAAAGTAACAGAGTCGTCCCTGTAGCTACGGCTAGTGACACTGACTGAGGAGTTTAGATGGACGGAGATACTGAGGAGCAGAATCCGGTAAGGGAAAGATATATAGAGGGATGGAGTGATTGAGAGGGATAAAATTTGACTGGAATGGGATGGGACCACTTGATTTTGCTGTGAATCTAGCATGCCCTGTTTGAGAAAGTTTCAATATCAAGAGCCAGCCATTTAAAGTTCAAAGGCTGGTTTCCACTCTTCAGCTTGACTTATTTCCCGCTTAAAGTTGTTGGAGTAGTGTTGGAAACTTATTCCTCATATTCCTCAAAGGTGAAATGCAAATCATTTTGCATGTTTCTTTTCCACAATTTTGTTTTGAGTGTAATCGTGCATCCTTGTAAGATTGGCAAATTATCGCATGCACATTAGAAAGATTTGGACTCAAATCCTCATTTGTCAATAACAGAATTTGTTCTTTTTAAGCCTTTGGGTAAAATGCATATTCACGTACGTAACAGAATTACTTTTAGTACAATACTAGTTGAGCACCGCACGTTTTATTGAACACTTTTTGATGAAATTTTTAAATAATATTTTTTTAAACAAAAATAAGATAAAAAAATAAAACTAAAAAGGATAAAAAGTGAAAGAATTTGTTATATAGGAGAAATTTTTAATGAAATTTTAAAAACAATTATCGGAATACAAATTAGGATAAAAATGAAAATGAATATATAAAATAGGATAAAAAGTGAAAATATTTCATACTACTAATGCACAGTGCATTTGAGCACTTTTTAATCAGTGTTATAGAAACACATGAATAACTGATGACTTCCTCTCACTCTTAGTTCGGATTATTTAAAGGATTCAAATACTGAATTATAATTTTTTTTTATCCTTTCAATACTGAACTAGGAAAGGGTTGTCACACTCCGTGTGGCCCTAGCCCGGATAGAATTGTAGAATTTGTGAAACTACTATTATACTTTACTGTCGATATTTGTTATTTATCCTGGTTATTTACTGTCTTATTATTGTCTTTATTTGAAACAATGAAGGTATATATAATGTATGTAATTCCTACTCAAGATAAAACTAGCCTAGTAAGATGCCTTTCTAGTTGTCGATTTGAGATCTGAACAATGGCAGCCGCGTCTATGCAAATTTAGCTAACATAACACAATTGATCCTTCATCACCAAAATTTGATTACCTAGGTCCAATTTGCCAGAGTTTATCTGTAGATCAGTTCAATTTATTTCAGTTCAGTAAATATAAATATATTTCAAATTATTTCAGTTCAATCAGTTAAATAAATTTAAATTTATTTCAGTTCAGTTCAGCGTATTCCTAAATATTTATTTTTTTTAGAAATTTTTCTAAACATTTTTTACTTAATTTTCTTTTATTAGGTATGTTTAGTTTAGTTCAGTTCAAATAATATGTCTCTAGAAGTTTATATTATTCGACTCAATTTTTATTTTTCAATACATTATTTTTGCTTCAGTTCAAATTAAAATAGTTCAGTTTGGTTCAGTTCAAATCATTTTGAATCGTGATTCAAAAAAATCAACTCAACCAAATATAATATGTTTTCATTATATGACTATTTTAATTTAGTTCAGTTGAGTTCATATCCTCTGAAATATAATTTTATGATATAGAACTCAATGACTATATCCCCTGAAAAATACATATTCATGATATTCAATTCAATATATTTCTTTAATTTACCATAAAGGTAGTTTATATACTCTAATATAAATATTTGAATATATCTTCATTATATGACTATTTTTAATTTAGTTCAGTTCACTTCAGATTAGTTCATAATCTCTGAAATATAATTTTATGATATAAAATTCAATGAATAGTGATTCATTTAAATCGACTCAGCCAAATATAATATGTCTTCATTATATGACTATTTTAATTTAGTTTAGTTCAGTTCAGTTTGGTTCAGTTTGGTACATATACTCTGAAATATAATTTTATGATATACAACTCAATTTATTTCTTACATTACCATAACCTTCACTTTAAATATAATATAATTATTTGAATCGTGATTCATTTAAATCTACTCAACTAATGTCTTCATTATATGACTATTTTTAATTTAGTTCAGTTCTATTATAAATTCAGTTCATATCCTCTGAAATATAATTTTATGATATACAATTCGATGAATCGTAATTCATTTAAATCGATTCAACCAAATAAAATATCTTTATTATATGACTATTTTTAATTTAGTTTAGTTCAGTTCATATCTGTTCATATACTCTCAAATATAATTTTATGATAACTCAATGACTCATATCCTCTGAAATATAATTTTATGATATAAAACTCAATAACTCATATCCCCTGAAAAATGCATAGATATAATATTCAACTCAATTTATAATATTTGAATCGTGATTCATTTAAATCGACTCAACCTAATATAATATGTCTTTATTATAGGATTATTTTAATTTAGTTTATTTCAGATTAGTTCAGTTCAGTTCAGAGCAATTCAGTTCAGTTCATATCATCTGCATTATAATTTGATGATATTCAACTCAATTCAGTTCAGATTATATCACCTCAACGTGTTTTTATATTTAAATTATAAAAAATGTATTTATATTTATTTCAATTCAGTTTAGTTAAATATATTTAAAATTATTTCAGTTCAATTCAGTTTAATTCAGTTCAGTACAACAAAAAAAATAAGCTCTAGCAAACAGGGATGTACTCTCCACAAAGTTCTTGTCTATCAGCTTCCCATGTAAACATTTGACAGTTCTTCCTTAACAAGTTCAAAGAGAAAATATCACCAGCATTAAAAATTGATTCTGAGCATATTGATACCATTAAAAGCCATAAAACAAAAATGAAATTCAACAAATGCAACTTCTCTAAGTATATCTATTAACCGAAACAAAGGACATGCTAAAAACAAAATAATGCATTTCTCAATTCAACTTCTTCGTAGGAACATATAATGAAGCGATTCTGAAGACTGGAGCTCCAAACCTAGCACCTACACCAACAAACTCAGGCATCCTCTACGACATCCATATAATTGTGGATTTTAAACTGGCGGATGAAAGAAAATACACAAATGACTAAGCAAACGAATGGCAGGTAGCAAAATTAGGTAAACAGACAAACAAACTGAGACATCAATAAACAAAATGAAAAACACACACATATTACATGGTTCTTCTTTCGACAGAACAATCCAATACGTCAGAAACATTTTTTCCTGGAAACCAAATGAAACAAAAAAAATAAAACTCAATTTATCATGCTATTCGTTGTGAAAGCAAACAGAAACACGCAATAAAGGCACTCACCGCGGCCGTGCATACAACCCATGGTTGAGTTTGACCAGCTCACCCGCGGCTGTGTTCTAGTATTTAAGCCTCCTAAAGCCATAGATCACACCTTGCATAACATTATTTTAACATCAAACTGAAAACCGTTGCTCCCTATAGCATTAATCATATATATTCAGAACACCAAGAAACCTTCACTCACTAAGTTCTAAGAGACGATGTTTCTTCATCTTCTGCTATGGTTTCTTAACTCGCACATGCATTTGGCATGAAAAAGAGGCATCTTTTGGTAATCTCAGGTTTAACAGTTCATGAGAAATGCATTGAAGAATTTATAATATGATAAAAACCGATGGATAGGTTTATAATTTGGAAACATGTAAAGGTGTTTGAGACTTTGAGCCCTCTGGAATCTCATCCTCACCCAAACCAAAAAGAATTAGCCTAAGAGCAGCATCAACTATTGAAATTCTCAATACTGTATTCATTAACCTCAAAAAATAAATAATATGCAAGTGATAAAACATAAAAGATCCAACTATCTAAAGTGAGCAACAACATTCCCTATTTTTTATTCACTCTCTTGATCCTCCTTCTGTAAATGGAATGAAACTATGGTAATTTGATTGGAAAAAAGAAAAGAAAAGAAAAAAAACTCAACCCCTTTAATCAACAAGAGGTGACTGGACCTACCAAGAAGGATGCTGAGAATTGATTTTTGGACCCCAGTTCTCTTGATAATGTTAGTAAACACATCTATTGCTTTTTGCCAGTAGAAAACAACATCCATGTCTCTATATAGGTATTGATTTTAGGTTTATAACAGAATTCTAGTAGCTTAAGCACTAAACAGCTCTAACTATTAGGCAGAATGCAATCCACAAACAGCAAAGTGAGAGCAACTATTCAACAGGGAGCTAAACGTACATCCGAATACAATTAAAAGAGCAAAAACATGTCCAATATCTAGAAGTAAAAGCACAATTCTTGTTGCTCCAAATAAAATAGACAACCCATCACTAAGTGAAGTGAAGGGAAAGTCCCCCAACTCTAATGAATTTAAAAAACATCAGCAAAATCTTAGTGTTACCTCAGCACCCGACTCAGCCATAGAATTAATACTAACATCAGGTATCCCACGAACAGTAGACGGCTGGAAATTCTCCTTATAAGCTCTCCAGCTGGCCGCGAGATCAAATGGAGAAACTCTATCTGCCTTTATAAACACCCTGTACTCAAGAACCTCGTCAGCATTCACTCTAAACAGTGCCGACCTTCCATCCCCTTGCAATGCTCCTCCAGTCAGTATCCTGTCAGCCCCTTCCTCCACTATACACCCCGAATTACTATACTTCAGCTTCAACAGTGAACCCGGCGGTTCACAACTTCCGATTAAACGGAAAACGCTGCCGGAGCAGTAATTGCGATAAGAACAAAATTAGTTTGATTACAATTTCAGATAATCCTAACAGAAATGAGATTACAACCCTATATAGGAAACTCAGCTCAGCCCGGTTCAACCGGCCGGTCAACCAACACCTTGACTTGTGCTGTTATTACCGAAATGCCCCTGGAACTTTATGGAATCACAACATTCCCTCCTGCTGAAATAATGCTTGTCCTCAAGCATTAAATCTTCCACGCATGATGCATTGGCCCCAGATTTGACTTTGAATACCTTTTGATTTGCATGATGCAGCAGTCTGCATTTTTCCAGTGCCTTTTTCTTTCCCAGAGCCAAGCACCTAGAAATCTTGTCATCCTGTAAGCATTTCTTTCTCAGAACCAAGCACCTAGAATTCTTGTCATCTTGTGAGCATTTCCAAGCTATTAACCATGTCCTTGTCTGACAATTTTGTTTGGCAAAACATCTCAAGGCTGGCCAACTCAGAACATATGTATCAGCTAGTGTAGCAGCACACAAGCTTTTATCTTCAAGATTACTCATCCTTGCTCCAAACTCCAGGCCATTTATAGCGAAAATTTCAGCACCGCACACACCTTTGCCTTCACAATCACCATTTCCCGAAGCACACAAGATAAGACACTTAAAGATATAGAGCTTCAGTGCCCATACCTCTGTAATGGTGCTTGAAAATGGACGCAATCTGTGTACAGAGCCAAAGACAGGCTCATGACTAAACAACATGCCTCTCAGCCGAATAAGACTTGCTTCCAAACGCTGCTACTTTTCCAGAATTTGGTATGCACACTTCTCGGCCTTAGCCAAAATGATTTGTTCACACTGAGAAAGCCTTTATTCAGAAAACTTGCTCCTAGATTTCCAAACCAGCCACCAGTCCTCCTTCTTGTGCCACCTCTAAAAATAGTTGCAAGTTTATCCCATGATGTCTGGACATTTTGAAGTTGAGTACAGTAATCTCCAATTTTCTGTTGAGCAAAATCAACGGATTCTTGCAATTCAAAATCCAAGTCTGCATATCTTTGTTGCTCATAGACTTCATGAACTGGATCATTTGCTTTGAAATATTTGAATTCGTCTTCATCATCAAGGTAAACACCACATATCAGTTCTCTCATTCTGAAGAACTCTTCTGCACCATAAACAACATGTCCAAATGAAACCTTAGCAGCTGGGACAAACTTCCCTGCACCACCATTAACAACAGATTGGTCTACTTGCCCCACTAGTGTATTCTTTCGAAATCCTTCTGCTAAACTTTCCATATCACTCGTGAACCCTCTTCCCCACTTAAAATGAAGCTTGACCCCAAGCTTTCTTTCAACGTCGTGTGTTGGAAGCATCATTGCAGCCAAAAGGTTCCATACTGATGATTCTGCAGCAGCATTAACACCAGTTCCCTTCCTAGTAGCTGTTGCAAATTCCTTTTCGTATAGCCTATGGTTTAAACAAACAACTTCTTCAATTTTAATACCAGGATCATAACACATCCTAGGATAAGCACCTCCATTAGAGTAAGGGAATCTACCAGACTCAAAGTTCATCACAGGCTCATCATCATTCCTAACAGAATCAATATTCGCTACTTCCAAACCAACTCTAGCTGAGCCTCCATGAAACTCCTCGTCAAAATCATCATAAACAGGACGCTTAAGTTCCTCTCCTTCATCAACCATTGCTACTATGCCCGAACATCCCTGGATTTCTTCTTTTCTAGCATTCAAAGCTTCAGCTTCCCTTCACATCTCGAGTTCATCCCCTTCTTCAATGGAGCCAAATCTATAAATGACCATATCACAAAATTCCTGCCAGTCCACATAATCTGAGCATTTAGTGTGCTGCTTGTACCATCCGATAACTGAAGGATCTTCCCAACAAGGTTGAACCAACGCAAGTCTCTGACTCACCGGAACTGAGTTTAGGTTGAATAGCTCCTCCATTTTACGAACCCAATCGACCGCACTCTCCTGGAAAATGATGGCAGATCCATCACCAATGCCTCACATATGCCTGGATCATAGCTTTTGACAGGAACATCTTCTATCCCTGACTCAGTATAGGTATCTAGTTTATCACTGTCTACTATGACATGGATGCCTTCCACAGTGCATAAACTTTTAGCACCCATAAGAACACTACTAATATCAGTTTCAATGTGCAGTTTCCTCCTATCATCATCAACATCACTTTTAATAATGAATGCAGAATCTTCATCATATGAATCATTACCATTTCTATCATTCTTCAGAGCCGATTCAGAGTTCGGATTTACAACTAATAACTTCTCTCTTTTTATGAAATCCATGTCATCAGCAAAAGAAGAATTTATACTATGCTTAATCTTCATCACAGATTCAACAGGATCATCATACTTATCAGGAAAAGTGAGAACATTCTTACTCGACGAAGATTCAACAAGAACTGATGCCCGAGATGTGTCACCATAAATTTGTGTTTCCTCCCGCTCCTCTTCCAACACTGGTGAAATTCCCCGTCTCCGCATCACTTCTGTCAACATCTCTTTGAGTTCGCTGTAATCCTCTTGTAATTTCCGCAGGCTAGACAAATGATTCTCCTGGAAACGCCTCTCTCCGGCCAATTGACTCTCCCTAGCCGCTGCGTTTCTTGTCCAAAGCTCATCGATCCCCTCACTGAACTCCGATTGGTTGTTCATCCCCGCCTGGTATCGCATCTCCACCATCGAATCGCTTGCGAACTGCTCCTCCACCGAAATTCTTCGATGAAATATTGGCGATTGATAGTCACACCACGTGCTTCGGTCCAGTGGCGGAACCAGGATTCAAATTGAAGTGGGGCACAACGGTAATTGACGGTGAATTTTCTGGGTGAGAGGCTAAGAACTTTTTTGAGCTAAGATACTGTCTATGTCTAAGATAGGGATCTAAATGAACTGAACCGTTCGTGAACAACTCGCAAACAACTCGGTCAAAGTTCATTTTCGAACTCGAACTCGAACTCGTTCATTTATATACGAGCTCGAAATCGAGCTCATAAAAACCAGCTCGATAGGCTTGTCGAGCAGCTCGAATATAATTTTTATATTTAATATTATATAAATAAATTAAATTTTATTCATTAATGATTTAACAAGTTCGAACTAGCTCGAATTCGAGTTCGAACTTTCTAAAAGTCAGACGGATCGAGCTAAAATATCTTAACTCGTACGAGCTCGAACTCGATCACGAACGTGTAATACGAACTCGAATTCGAACACAGGTCTGTTCGAGTTCGACTCGACTTGTTTATAACCTTAGTCTAAAATTTCCTTATTATTTTGGGTTTGTTTACAAAAAAAATAAAAAAAAATAAATAAATAAAAAAATTATATAGGGCCCAGGCTCTAGGAAGCCTGGGCGTAGTTCCGCCAATGCTTCGGTCAACCTCCAGAAATTCGGGCTGAAACTCCATCGGTGGATATCCATAGCACGGCAAGTTCGAGCTCCCGTACGCTCTCTCTGATTTTCGTCGGAAATCGCAGTCGGAGAACTCCATCGACGGAACATCATAATCGTACCACGACCGCTCTTCTCCTGTCGGATTTTGCAGGTACAGATTCGCCGGAATTTGATCAAAATCCACGCTCTCCGATTCACCTAGATAGTCACAGTCGGAGAAGTTCGATTGAACCTCAGAATCAGACCACAACTGCTCAAAACCATCGTCCCCCTCCCAAGCCATCGTTACCGATGCTTTCCGCCGGATATGAGCCGAGGATTGCCCGCTCTGATACCAACTGTTGTGAACCCGGCGGTTCACAACTTCCGATTAAACGGAAAACGCTGCCGGAGCAGTAATTGCGATAAGAACAAAATTAGTTTGATTACAATTTCAGATAATCCTAACAGAAATGAGATTACAACCCTATATAGGAAACTCAGCTCAGCCCGGTCCAACCGGCCGGTCAACCAACGCCTTGACTTGTGCTGTAATTACCAAAATGCCCCTGGAACTTTATGGAATCACAACATATTTTTCTGGTGGCCTGTATGGCCCCATATATACCACCAACTAATTTGGTATAATTATACAAATATGATATTTTAAAAATTGCACTACCAACATACTGGTAAGATTGATTTTAGCTGCCATATATGTTTGGTAAGATAAATTTGAGTTATATATCATACATTTATATTTGATAATATTTAATCTTACAATTTATAGTTAATACATTAATACTTTACCTTAATTGTATATTTACAAAAATATACAATTTTTTTTTTAAGTAAGCCATCATATGATGGAGGGAATTCTATTTGGCTTCCCCAAGCCTTCACAAAAATAAATAAATACAACCAGAGCACAGTAGCTCAGTTCAGAGTAACAGTGAAGCAAAAGAATCAAAAGCATTGTGTGTAGAGCCAAATTTTTGTGCTACTATGCTCTGGTTGTATTAATTTATTTTTGTGAAGGCTTGGGGAAGCCAAATAGAATTCCCTCCATCATATGATGGCTTAATTTTTTTTAAAAATTAATTGTATATTTTTTTAGTGTCATCATATGGAATACTGGGTATTTGGAAATAACGTATCTCACTAATTTGGTAAAAATAGTTTTAAATGGCCAAATTAGTTTTAGTTGCCATGTAGAGTTTTTTTTTTTAATTTGTTTGATTGGTTTAGTTACCGCATGGGTTCTTTTTGATTATTTTGATGAATCTTTTTAATCTTTCCCTATTGCTCAAACGGAATTGAACGACATAAATCTCCACGGGAAGTTCCCCGAACATGAAGGTGTAAGACTCGCGAAGTTGTGCGGTTTTCTGTAGACACGAATCTCCGGAAAAACGGTTCGATCGACATGGGAACTATCCTGCAAGAATTTAGTAGATGCTACACTAACTCTTCTCAGAACTCTTGACATCGTTTCTTTAGGATTTGATTGGTTGCTTTCTTCACTAACTTATATATAATTAATTGTTTTCAGGAGTTCGAATACATAAAGTATTGTGCTAGAAACTCATGTGCTGATGTGCCCAAACTTTTCTCAGAAGAGTAGTATTTATGTGTGATCTCTTTTTCGTTTTTATTATATATTATTAGTTTTAGAATATTAGTTCTTTCGTTGATTTATTACATAAAGATCTGTAAAGGAGAGTCACCAACTTCTTCAGAAGGTTAGTTATGTTCGTTATGCATTAAAATCAATTGATCTTTAGGATGGAGATAATCCCAAGGTATAATGATGATGAAAGGGTGCTTCGTCATTTTTATTTTACAGAAATTTAAGGCTAACAAAATTATATACATGTTTTGGATATTTTTTGGATTTAATATCATCTTTGCCGTATAGTTGTGCATAATTTTGCTATTTTGAGCGTTTGATGTTTCAGTTTTCTCTCATATGTTTCATGAAACTATATTTCCATTGAATTTAATGACCTATTTCCATTGTCTTTTAGTTTCAGTTGATCAATAACAATTTCCCTAATTGAAAATTATTTCCACATTGCGAATAATGTTTTAGTGTTGTATACTACCCTAGTGTTGTCATTGGTGGTCTCCTTTTGGTCTCTCTTGGATGTAATAACGTCCCGTAAGCCGTATCTGGATGGCTCAACTCTTCTTACTAAAAGTTTGGTTCTAGGAATTTAGACAATTTTTGTAAACCAATTGAATATCACCCAATATTGCTTAAAAATCCTCTTAAATGTAAAAACATTGATGTTTCCATAGTGCAAAACATAAAAATGTGGGTACAAATCTTTCACATGTTATATTTTATCTTGGGTTTATTCAAATTATTTGTAATTATTAATATTAAATATCATAATATGCCAAAATATTTACATTACAAAATTTCCTATCAATACTATTGTGAAACAATTAAAATATTTTATATTTAATTTTTTAATAAATGTTTAAATATATCGGCAACGTCCGGTGGACTATTATTACTAGTTTTCTCTAGTGACAGACTAGTTTCAATCTTTGTGAATGATTCCTTACTAATTTCTCAAAAAACTCTTATTGGGTGGATTATGACTCTACTGTTCCTATTTGTATTTACTTAATTTTAAACTCTAGTACTGCAGAGGCGGATCTAGGATTATCTAAGTAGTGGGGCAAATATAAAAAATTTCAAATATTACAAGTATGTTTTTGAAAGTAGAGAGACAAAATTTTATTTTTAAAACATTTTACACGTAAAAATATTAAAATTGAATATTTTGGGTGACATTTGCCACCTTTGCCAGATCCGCCTATGTAGTACGTACTATTTTTGGATATAAAAATGTGATTCTTCTCTACAAACGTAATCCAGAATTTCTGTCTTTTTTGGTTTTCAAATTTTAAAACTTTATCTTATTGAGCTGCAAGGTTGGAATCACTGAAGTGGTTGGGGTCTAGAAAAGCTATATACGTGTACAGACTGTAGATGGAAGGGTGATATTTGTGAGGTTGCCTAGCCTAGATCAAAGGTCCTTATGGCCTAAAGCAAAATCCACTACTCCCTCTGTCTCACCTCAAGCTGCACAGTTGACTTTTCAGAGTCAAACTTAGGAAACTTTGAATACAATTATAGGTCAATAAAAAAATGATAAAACTATTATATGAGATATCAATAGATTCATTATAACATTTTTTTTTCAAAAAGTAAATTTTTATATATTGTTTTTATATGTACTTAAAGATATTAATGGTCAAAAACGATCATTGAAGACCGTGAAAAATCAATTGTGCAGTTTTGGGTGAGACGGAGGGAGTATGAGCTTGTGATGTAAGCAGGAAGAAACTGTTTGATATATAGCAGAAAGAAAGGTTGGCAATAGATCTTAACAATTGGAAATGATTATCTGAATGCCACGTCATACAAATCAGAACCGGAAAAAACTGAACAATCAAATTAAGTAGCAAGATTTTACCCATCAAATTAACTATCAAATATTCCAATGCTATTGGTATATTGAATACTTGTATGAGGAGAAAAAACTCAAAATGGTACCCACTTTTACTTGAAATTCACACTTTGGTACCCGTTTTTTAAATTTGCACCAAAAAGTTATCCATTTTTTCATTAATGTTCCAAAATGATACCCGCGACCTGCAATAGTAGGTTTGAAGTAAGTCAACACATAGTCAAAGGTGCAAAAAAGGGCAAATTTTAATGCTCTATTGGATCTGGAAGATAGAATTGGTGGGAATCCAGTTGAACAAAAGGAGTTGGATGATTTTCAGGAGCTCATGAGTGTGTTGAGTTTGACAAATATCAGAACAATGGGACCAAAGTTTACCTGAAGAGCCCCAGAAGCTAGAATTTACAGCAGGATTGACAGAGGTGTTGTGAATCAGAAATGGATCTCAACCATGTTATAGGCTTTTTGCACAGTCCTAGTTACAGGTACTTCAGACCATTATCCACTAGCTGTCCAGCTGCAGAAAGCAGTGACGCCTAGAGATAGGCCTTTCAGATTTTTTAATATGTGGACTCTGTCTCCACTTTTTAAAGAAACTGTGAAAGCTGTTTGGAAATATTCAGAAGTGACGACACTGGCAGAATTCTTTCAAAGGCTAAGGATGTTGGAAAAGCCACTTCAGCTGCTTAATAAAAGAGAGTTCTCCAGCATTGAAGTTAGAGCTAGAGATGCCAAACTGAAATGGGAATTGGCTCAAAAGGCACTGGCTCTTTCCCCCACCTCAGCTGTATTGCAAAGGGAAGAATATGCGACAAGACTGGATGCTGAGGCACTATTGGAAGCAGAATACAGATTCTTGCAGCAGAGGGCAAAGATTAAATGGTTGAAGAAGGGTGATAGACCTACAAAGTTGTTCTATGCAGCTATGAAGGCCAGAAAATATACTAATTATATTGTCAGTCTCCAAACAGTTGAAGGAGAGTCAGTTCATGGAAGAGAGAATATAGAGCAGCACTTGATCTCCTATTATAGAAATCACCTTGGGACAAAGATTGAGCCTTCTTTGTGTATTGATCCTGAAGTGGTTCAAAGGGGTGCAGTGCTTACATTGACTCAACAAGTTCAGTTGATTCAGGATGTTCAGCCAGATGAGATTCTCAAGGCTCTAAAAGCTATACATGCCAACAAGAGTCCAGGGGAGGATGGATATACAAGCCATTTCTTCAAGGAATCTTGGGATATCATTGGAAGAGATTTTGTAAGAGCAGTGCAAGGATTTTTCAGAGGGGACCCACTTCCTGATGAACTCAGTAGAGCAGTTATTTCTTTAATCCCAAAAATTCAGCACCCTCAAACAGCAGGTGACTATAGGCCAATAGCATGTTGCTCAGTCATTTATAAAGTTATCACAAAAATTTTGTGTGCCAGGTTGGGAAAAGTGCTTCCAGTTTGGGTTGGGAACAACCAAAGTGCCTTTGTTAAAGGCAGAAATATTGCTCACAATATCTTACTTACCTAGGAGTTGTTGTATAAATATAACCTCAACAACATAGCCCCAAGTTTTTTGATCAAGGTTGATATATCCAAAGCTTTTGATAGTCTTAAATGGAAATTTTTATTTTCTTGGTTGCAGGAGCTAAAATTCCCATGAATTTTTAGAGATGGATTAAGGATTGTGTGACAAAATCCTCTTTCTGTATATCTCTAAATGGTTCTTTTACCAACTCTTTCACTGGAGGAGAGGAGTAAGGCAAGGTGATCCTCTTTACCTCTATTATTTGTGCTTAGTATGCAATACCTCACTAGAATGATGGATATGAGATATAAAGCTAAGATGATTGATTATCACCAACGATGCAGAAAGTTGAATGTTCATAGCTTGCTCTTTGCTGATGATCTATTAATATTTTGTGGGGCTACATAGAAGTCTAAGGAGGGGATCAAAGATATTTTACAGGTGTTTCATCAAACCACAGGCCTTACCATCAATGAGAGAAAATCCTTGATATATTTCTCTAAGATGCAGGAGGAAGAGAAAACTTTATTAGCATCGTTGAATTTGTAATAAGGGTGAATTCCCTGTACAGTAAGGGTGAATTCCCTGTACAGTGTTTGGGATTGCCTTTGACTCCAAAGAAATGGGATGCAGCAGCTTGTGACAAGTTAATTGAGAGAATCATAGGCAGGCTCAGATCATGGGACTCGAGGACTTTGAGTTATGCTGGCAGAATTCAGTTGGTTAACACTGTTTTATTGAGTATAGCTAGTTACTGGATTTGTGTCTTCAAACTGCCCGAGGAAGTTCATCAACGCATCGTTGAAATTTGCGGAAATTATATTTGGGAGAGAGACAGGAGTACGGGGCTATACACCTATTCTTGGATGCTCTTAGTTACTCTAAATCTGCAGGAGAGGTTGGCCTGAGGGATCCTTCCATTTGGAATAGAGCTAGTCTATGTAAGCTGGTCTGGGACATCTGCACTAAGAAAGATATCCTCTGGATCTAGTGGATACATGCTTACTACCTTAAGGGGCGACACATGATGCAATATACACCTACACCAGCTGCAAATTTGTGTTGGATTTGGAAGGAGCTCCTTAATCTAAGGTATGTGGTTGCTCCATTATTGTCTTCTGTTTCAGGTGAGTTTAAAGTAAGAAAGGTGTATGATTTTCTTAGAGGTGGAAAACCTGCCTCAGCTATTATAAAAATCATTTGGAACTCCAGGATTTTACCTAAGCATTGATAATACAGGCCCAGTAAAACGTTGGGCCAGGCAAAAGGCCTATGGCCCAGGCTGGAGGAGGCAGCGCCTTTCTTTCCCGCCAGAGGCACATCCGGACAAGAACAAGGACGGATGGTGACAAGGAGAAATGGTCCAGAGTCTTATCCAAAGCAGGCAACCCTAGCTATAAATACTAGTCTCAAACAGTGAGCAAGGTATGTGACTTATATCTCTCTACTTCATATTGAGAGCATCTTCCGTACGTTTTCCCCTCATCGCTATCCCCATCTCATCATCACGCCGGAGCCTCTTCCCCGGGACGCCTCCCGTGGATTGTTTTGCAGGGTTGGTGAGGGCTCGCTCGGAAAGAAGCCCGGATAGCGTCAAGACCCGGTAGACGGACGGATTTTGGTAGCATCAATTGGCAAGCCCAGTGGGATACATTCCACCTTTGCACGATGGAGTCGCCAAGGAGAGGACGCAGGCGCCCGAAGAAGAACGCGGCACCTTCCGGGAGTGGCCCTCCTCCACTCCTGGGAGACAATGTGACCTTGAGGCAGTTGCAGGAGGAGGCTAGACACTAGCGTGAGCTAGGAGTACCACAGGATGGTCATGTGGAAATTGCCTCTGACGAAGCCGACTCGGAAAGAGAGTACCAGGATGAGCAAGAAGGACCGGGGCCTGCCGGGGAAGGCAGTCCCCGGGCTCGGGAACCTGAAGCCCGGGAAGAGGGGCAACACCTGGCTCATAACCCTCAGACGCGGGAACCAATTTTCCCGGAAGAGGGACAACCCTTAGCTAATGTGGAGGAATTGGCAGCAGGAGTTGTATCGCCAGTGGGTACTCTCTACCCGGGAAGGCCTTAGGCGAAGAGAACCTGGGGGGAACTCGGCAGGCCCTCCGCGGGGACACCAAAGAGAGGTTATCGATCTGGATGAAGTTGTTCAGCCGCCAAGGATCCAGAGGCGTGTGAATTCTTCAACCGTTCCACCTTCTTTCCCTCCAAGTTTTGGGGTTGGAGGGGGAGCGGCTACAGGGCAACAATCAAATTTAGTTCCACATGCTCCACCCTACTACCCGCGTTCTAGCTGGGGGATGGGGCAGACCGGGTATGACCCTCCAGTCATGCCTGCAGAATTATTGGGTTATCAGGCCCCTGGAACCCAAGGGAACCCGATCCCGTATTCCAGGCCCATATATGGGTCAATGGGGATGAATTATGGTTACTCGGAGGGATACTATAGGGAGGATGATAGGATGCGGGGTTATCAGGTGGTGCAGCAGGACCCCAACTCCTTGGAGGCGCGATTAGAGAAGCTGGTGGGATGAAACGGAGCTAAACCCACCTCCCCGTGGGTACCTCGGGTGCTTGCATACCCATGGCCGCCGGGCCTTCGGGTCCCGGAGGGAATCCCAACGTATAATGGAGAGACTGATCCGGAAGAATTTGTCAGGACGTACCAGAACCTAATGGTGTCAAGGGACTTCCCGGAGGAACTAAGATGCAAGTTAGTGGGTTTCTATTTGAGGGGAAACTGTCTCCTATGGTTCGATTCCCTACCCCGGGAAAGCCTTAGGGATTATTACGATTTCTCCAAGGCTCTGCTGTTCAGGTACGCCGGACTAAAGAAGGAAGGAAAACAGCTGACTGAGCTTCTTGCCACCCGGCAGAAGGCTACAGAAGGATCAATGGAATATTATCGGAGGTACATGGACGATAGTATGAAGGTCATTGACAGGCAGCAGCAGGAGAAGGCGGTGATTAGTGGATTTATAAATGGCTTGAGGGATATGGCGTTGTTCCAGAAGCTAATGGAAAACATCCCGGAAACCTTTCACAATTTGCAGATGGCGGTGCAACTGTACTGCGCAGTTAATGACGCCACCCGGAAGAGAAAAGAAGAATCCGGGGGATTCCTCCCGGAGAAGGTGGAAAGGAGGAAAACGACTGACCCAAGCAGAAGGGATCCGGGTCCTGCTCCGGTGAATCGGGCAAGGGCAGATAGCTTCACCCCGCTCAGCAAATCCCGGACAGAAATACATGCTATCCACAAGGATTTGTTCCCGGATCCGTTGCCCATCCAGGGGACCCCGTCTAGGGAAAACGCGGACAAATGGTGCGCCTACCACAAGTCCTATGGACATTCGACAGAGGGGTGTAGGGGGCTGAGGAACGAGATAGAAAAATTGATAGAGCGGGGGCAACTGAGATATTGTGTGGCGAAAGAAGCAAAGAAGGAGTACCCGGCTCGGGACCAGCCTCAGGAGCAACCCTGGAGGAGGTGGAGGCCCAACCCCGGGAGAGGAAATGGGAGAACCCAAGGTACCCAAGGTAACAGGGCCTTGGGGAGGCCCGCCATAGCTGCTGTACCGGTTCAAGCAGTGGAGCCGGTCCCAGCACCCAACAGGATGATCAACGTGATAAGCGAAGAAATCGGAGAAGCATGCCAGTCAGTTTCCGCTATCCGGGCCCGGACGCGATATGTGCCCCCGGGGGAAACTCAGGGGAAAAGGTTTCGCCCCGATGATACTATCACTTTCTCTGAGACGGATGCAGCTCTGCCACAGATACCCCATTCAGACCCAATGGTTGTAATAGCGGAGATTGAAGGCTTCCTAGTCAAGAGGGTGTTTGTGGACGACGGGAGCAGCGTGGAAATCATGTTTGCTTCCTGTTTCGATCAATTGGGGATTGGGAGACAGAACCTGAAACCTCCATCGTCTCCCTTGTCTGGGTTCACGGGCAAACCTGAAGTTCCTTGCGGTATGTATGGTGGACGAAAAGGATCGGAGCAAGCGGGTCTCAGTGACATGCAACTTTGCGGTAATTGATGCGGCCTCACCGTACAATGTGATCATAGGGAGTTCCCCACTGCGCAAGGAGTGGCAGTCGTGCGGGGAAGTCAAGCGGCCGCAAGAAGTTGCATGATGACGGCAGTATTGGATGCAAAGAAGGAAGTAGGAGCGATACATGGAGAAGCTCTCCGTCAGGAGTTGGAGGAAATGCAAGTGGCGGACAAAGGGATGGTCACGGTGGGAAAGGATCTCCCGGAGAAAGTCAAACACGCATTGAAGGAACTCTTGGCCAGATCCCAAGGAGTGTTCTCATGGAGCCCAGAGGACATGGTGAGAGTGCTTCCAGAACTGGGGGTACACAAGTTGAACATAAGCCCCGCAACCAAGCCGATTAGACAGAAGAAAAGGCCTGTAGCCCCGGAGAGAGCGGAATTCATAAAGAATGAAGTTCAGAAGTTGGAGAGGGCCGGGGTAGTCGAGGAAATCATTTACTCGGAGTGGATAGCCAACCCGGTTTTGGTAAAGAAACATGATGGAAGCTGGCGCATGTGCATCGACTTCACAGACTTGAACAAGTGCTATCCCAAAGACAGCTATCCTCTCCCAAATTTGGATCAGTTGGCAGAGGCTATCGCGGGATACTCGATGCTGGCTTTCTTCGATGCGCATAAAGGCTACCACTAGGTGCAGATGGATGAGGAGGATAAGGCAAAAACCTCATTCATCACCGATTTTGGAACTTTTTGCTACAAAAGATGCCCTTTGGGTTGAAGAACGCGGGGGCTACTTATCAAAGGATGGTAGACAAACTCTTTAAGGACCAGGTGGGAAGGAACATGGAGGTGTATGTCGATGACATGGTGGTTAAAAGCAGGGCTTATGGGGCCTTCTTAAATGACCTAGAGGAGATGTTTGAAAAGCTGGAACGGAGCAATCTAAAGTTGAACCCCTCCAAGAGTACCATTGGAGTGGGTGCGGGGAAGTTCTTGGGATTCATGGTATCAAGCCGGGTCATTGATGTAAACCCGGAGAAGGTAGAGGCCATAGCCAAGATGACCTCCCTCGGGACGGTGAAAGAAGTGCAGCGGTTGACAGGGTCCCTCGCGGCTTTCAGCCGATTCCTCTCAAAGGGAGCAGACAGACAATTTCCCTTCTTCAACATTCTCAGAAAGGCCAAGGCGTTCGAGTGGTCCGGAGAGTGCGAGAGGGCGTTCAAAAACCTAAAAGAGCACATTCAACAGTTGCCAACTTTAAAGAAGCCATACCCGGGGGAGGAGCTTTTACTTTACATAGCGGCGTCCCGGGAAGCAGTGAGTGCCGTGCTAATCAAAGAAGAAGAGGGTAAGCAGCACCCAATCTACTTTGTTAGCCGGGCACTTCGGGGGGCAGAAACCCGGTACACTGAGTTGGAGCAACTGGTTCTGGCATTGGTGCATGCTTCAAGGAGGCTTAAACCTTACTTCCAGGGTCATTCCATAGTGGTTCTCACCAATTACCCGCTCAAACAAATCATGTTCAAGCCAGAAGCATCAGGGAGAATGATGAAGTGGGCTATAGAGTTGGGAGAGTACGAAATCCGATATGAGCCAAGAAGGGCTATCAAGGGGCAGACCCTAGCAGACTTCCTGGTGGAATCAGAAGCAAGGATATATGAGAAGCAGGAAATGACTAAAACGGAGACAGTCCCGGTGTGGAAGTTGTATGTGGACGGATCGGCGCATTCCGGAGGCAGTGGGGCGGGGGTCTTGTTGGTTAGCCCGGAAGGGAAAGAATACCCCTATGCGGTCCAGTTCACTTTCAAAACAACCAACAACGAAGCTGAGTACGAGGCCTTGATCGCAGGATTGAGGTTGGCAAAGGAAATGGACATAAAAGCTCTCACGGCACACAGCGACTCACAGATCGTGGTGCAGCAGGTAAAGGGAGAATATGAAGCCCGGGAGAGGAGCTTGCAAAAGTACCTGGAGATGGTAAAACCTCTGATAGCCGGTTTCGAAGCCTTCAGCCTGGTCCAAGTGCCCCGGGAGGAGAATAGTAAGGCAGACGCTTTGAGCAAGCTGGCTTCCTCGGAATTAAAACCCGAGCCTAACCAAAAGTTGTACATGGAGGTGCTAGGAAGAAGGAGCTACCAGGAGGAAGACCAAGTAATGATGGTAAACGAGGGAGAATCCTGGATCGCCCCCATACGGGCGTACCTAGAAGAGGGAAAGGCCCCGGAAGATAGGGCGCAGGCCCGGAGGTTGAGAGTTAAAGCGCCAAAATATATGGTCCAAGGTGGGGAGTTGTATAAGAGAGGATACCTCCAGCCTTTGCTAAGGTGTGTGGAAAGGTCAGAAAGTCAGCACCTCATCCGGGAAGTACACGAGGGATCTAATGGGAGTCACTAGGGTGCCCGCACAATGGCTAGGAAAATCTTAAGGATGGGGTATTACTGGCCGACGTTGTTCAAAGATGCAGAAAAACATGCCCAGGAATGCCCGCCGTGCCAAAATTTTGCCCCGCTAATCCATGTTCCCCGGAAAGAGCTAGTCGGGGTCACAAGAGCCTGGCCATTCAGCAGATGGGGAATCGACCTAGTAGGACCATTTCCCACGGCCCCGGGAGGAGCCAAGTACGTAATTGTGGCAATCGACTACTTCAGCAAATGGGTGGAGGCAGAGCCACTTACCTACATATGGGGGCTAACTTGTGTCAAGTTTTGTTGGAAGAATATCATTTGTCGGTTTGGTATCCCAAAAATTACAGGCACAGACAACGGAGCACAGTTCGAAAATGACCCCTATAAAGCATGGTGTGTCAAGTATGGCATAGAGCAAAGGTTGACATCTGGGTACCACCCCAAGCAAATGGGCAAGTGGAAGTTACCAATCGCACCATCGTCAAAGCCCTAAAAACCCGCTTGGAAGGAGCGCGGGGAAATTGGATCTGGGAGTTACCCAGCGTCCTCTGGACCCACCGAACCACAGAAAGCTCGGCCACGGGGGAGTCTCCATACTGCCTAGTATATGGATCCGAGGCGGTGATACCCGCGGAGATTGGGGCCCCGAGCTCTCGGACCCAATTCCAGCGCCCGGAGGAGGAGGACGTTGGACGGCGCCTTGACTTGGATCTTTTGGAAGAAAAGCGAGAGAATGCGGCACTCCAGGAAGCAAAGGTGAAGGAACGAGTAAAGAGGTATCACGATAGAAGGGTGCGAAAGGAAGTTTTTACCCCGGGAAACTGGGTGATGAGGAGGAATGATAAAAGCCACCAATCCCCGGAAGGGAAGCTGGCACCCAATTGGAAAGGACCATATAGGGTAAAAGAGGCACACCCGGGAGGAAGCTATGTGCTGGAGGACAAGCAGGGAAAGGAGATCCCCAGGAGATGGAATGCAGCTAACTTAAGAAGGTTCTACGGGAAGTAGAGTGCCCCGCGCAGAACCTTAACTGCTAAGGCATGAATATGCCAGGCATGGATATGCCCCCCCCGGAAGCATGAATATGCCCGGAGAGATAGTCCCGACGTTTTGGCCTCGTCTTGGGCTTAGAGAGGAATGATTGTAAGAGGGACCCATGGGTAGCTCCCATTTGGGTGCCCCGCTAGATAGGACCCTGAGCTTGAATGAAGCCCGGGGCCAAAGAATGTAACGCTTACAGAGAAAAATTAATGAAAAGATAGGTTTTCGAAAAAACTTGTACTCAGTCATCTTTAAATCACGAATTACACAGATATACTGTTATAGTACAAAAGGACAATTACATAAGCATTTTGTATACAGGCTATCCCATCTGTTCACTACTATGCCCATTTAGGGCCTGATCCGGAAGCACCCTCTGGGTTACCCGGGCGGAAACCACCTCCGAAGAACTGAGAAGACAGGAGGTCTTCGGCAAAGCGGGCATCGGGAGCTTGATTCCACGCAAGTTCCTCCTCCAATTGCGCGGCGTCTTCTTCGTTCAATTCGGGGATAGGAACAAACCACGGATCCTTCTGGAAGCGGTTCTGCCAGGTGCATCCTCCTTACCCCGGCTGATGTAACAAACTTGTATTTAGGAAACAAGTCTGCTACACTTTTACCCTTCTCCTCCCGACTGATGCGGGTGCCCTCAGCAGTCTTGACCCCCTTTGTGGTAACTTCAGAATCAGCAATCTCCCGGACGCGTCTTATCCGGCGTGCTACCTCTTCCGGGTCAACAGATACGGACATTTCTTCGTATCTCTCATATGCCACATCCACCTCCATCCGGGCAGGAACTCGGCGAAGGCTAGAGGGGTAAGGCTCAGCTTCTCCTGCGGCTATCTTATTATGCCACTCCACGGCGTCCAGATAGGCCCCATGACTAGGAGCCCCCTCACCAAATTTCCTCGAATTAGCCTCCATGCGTTCAATAGTCCTGCGAACCCCGGCGGGAATGTCGGTAAGGGGGGACACCCCAACTAAGCCAGCCCTGAGGCCCAGAAGATGGTAAGATAGTCGGACAACCAGCAATGTATCTTGGAGTACCCTATTCCTATGAGTGAGAGACCGATTCACCTTCTCAAAGTCGCAGAGAAGCCTGTTCTGAGCGGAACGGGTCTCCAATTTCCTAAGCTTTTCTTGCGCTCGCTCGAATTCGCCCCACACCATACCCAACTCCTTCGCGGTACGACGCTGAGAATCGTCGTGAAGGGCCTGTAACTCAGCGATGGTTTGGTGGGAATTCAGGGCTTCCCGCATATGGTCGGAAGCAAGGTCAAAACACTGGTTTAATGACCCAAATTTGGTCTCAACCGCCTTGAGAAGCGACACTAGCACCCGGATTGACCCAAACTACTGAAGGAAGAAATCCAGTCCCACCTCAGCTAATGCCAGGTTAGCCTGATCGCCCCCAAACCTCCAATGCGCTAGTTTCCTTTGAAGGAAAGAGCACTGGAGGCACCCAGCGCGGGGGAGAGAGAGATAGGTGACGGAAGAATGGTTGGGATGAGGAAAAACATAAGGCGTGGGCCCGCGCGGGAGAATCTTTTCCAGAGGGCGTTCAGACTACAAAAGATGGTAATTCCATTAAGAAGTAGAACTTTATATTAAATCAAAATGGGCGCCAAGGCCAAGTTCTACATAAGCCTCCCGGGGAGGTGAGTTACAAAATACTTTAAAAAAAAAAACATAAGAAATTACAAAGAAATTACAAAGAAGGAAAAGAAAAAAAAACTAGGGTCTAGGGGTGTACATGGTCTTCAGCAGGGACCCTTTCCCCTGAAACAGCGTGAGCTCTCTCAAATCGCCTCTCTAGCTCCACAAGATCTTCGGCAGTCCATTCCGGGCCGGCATAAGCAGGAGCGTCCACCGTAGGTTCATCGGCGGAACGCTCAGGAAACCCAATCCTTCGCGTGGCCTTCCGGGACTGATACAGTAAGTCATCTTAACCCGCGCTAAGACCTACCCGGCAGTCTCCCTCTTGATCATGGACCGCGCGGTACCCAAAGTTGTCAGGTACCACGCAGTATTCATAATAATTCTCCGCCCAATGAGGTGTCTCTGGGACTACCCCATAAGTATTGAATATTTCCGGGCCGGGGTCAGGGAAAGAAGCCTCGTCAATCTCCGATAGCTTGGCCTTCTTGATATCAGAAGCAGAAGGAACCCGGGAGGACATCCTCAAAGATTTCCTTATTTGGGGCACCAGACCCTTCAGATTCGCATCCTGGAGGGATCTCCAGCGGTGGTTCAGCAAGTCATTAGCCTTGGGGCGGTAGTAGGAGGCTTGGGCTTCAAGGCGAGCGGGGCCCGGAAGCCAACCCCGCAGACTGCGGTACATTTTGTGACAGGCGACCGCGCTTGCCGCAGCTGCGATACCCTCCATCCTCTGGTCAAAATTGGCGGAGCGAAGGACCTTCTGGGTCACAACATCTAGGGCCTCAAGTTGGGCGTCTTTCTTCTCCTTCTTGAGGGAGGAATATTTCTTCTCCACCACGGCGAGCTTCTTCTCCTTATCCGCCAGCTTCTTCTCCTTTTTGGCTAGCTTCTTCTGAGACGCCTCCAGCTGGGCTTCCAGGTCATCCCGCCCCGCTAGCTTTTCCCAGGTGTCGCGGAGGTCTTTCTCCATCTTAGCGAACAACCCGGCGCTATATTTGGAATAGCCTCGGTTTAGCGCCTCGGTAAAATGGGGGTCTTTGAGGAGGGAATCAGCAAAAATAGTACTCTGCAAGACAGGGCATAAAACTTAGGTAAAAATTGGATCAAACTTAGATAAAAGATGGGGCCTAAGGAAGGCAGTTACCTCTTCTTTCTCCTCCGGGATAGTTTCGGAAGCAGCAGCCCGCGGAGGAGTGTTGCGAACAGGAGGAGGAGGAGGAAGAAAGTCCTGGGTCCTCTGACGAGAGGAAGGGGGCGACCCGGATAGCTCGCCAGGAGGCGGCCGTTTGAACCTCGAGCTTGCTCCACCGCTGTAAGTCGGGTGTTGGATAAAGGACCGACGCCTGGGTGTAGGCGACGAGCCGGGCGTAGCGCGGGCCTCAGAAGAAGGCCCGGAAGAATTCTGCTGGCGAGATTTCGGCGGCGCGCGGGGCTTCTGGGAAATAAGAGCAGGATTTCCGGTTGGAGATGGCCCAGGTTGGGAGGCCACCTGTTGTGAATAAGGGGTCTGCTGATCTGGGTGAGTATCTCTCGCTTGAGCATCCCTCCCGGAAGGCTTTTCAACGAACGTCATAGCGTCCACGTAGAGGGAAGGTTGAACTAAAACCAAGAAAGCAACAAAGTTAGAACATGGGATGTATATATATATATATATATATATATATATATAAAAGGGGGAAAGGTAAGAAATAAAGCCTTAACGGGCACCTCCATCTGGCCACACCGCGGATATGCGCGGGAGCGTGAAGAGTTCGCTGGGATAGATCCTGCGAGGCCAGAAGTAACCCGAATTTCCATTCTTATAAAAATCCTTCATATCTAAGGGGGAAAGGCGGAAAAGGTTGTGGTCGCTGGCAATGATTGCCGGGAGATTGGAGAGGGGTCTCTTATCCTCGGGGAGGAGGGAGTCGTTCCAGGCAGGCATAGGGTATACCCGGGAGTCACACTAGAAAAAACCCTTCGAAGGATATCCCTTAGCGGATTTAGGCTTGCTCATAAGGAAATCCTTTACCCCGGTACGGATGGTAAAGGAGAAAACACCCGGAAAAGAAGCGTGTGCCTTCCTCAGGGCATAGAAAGAACGGAAGAGAAGGAGAGTAGGAGGAACGGCGCACCTGGCGCAGTTAAGAAGAAAGGCCATGATCAGGACCACCCCGTTGGGATGAAGCTGGGCCGGGGCTACTTTATAAAAGGTCATTATTTCCCAGAAGAGGGGAGGGAATGGAAGGCTAAGCCCATACTGGAAGTGAATCCGAGGAATACACGCGACCCCTCGCTCAGAGACCCCCGGGGGAAGTTTAGACAGAGAGGAATCTAGGGGGAGAGGGATGAAAGAGCGTTTAGCTAGATCCAAGACGTCCCTATCTAAAGGAGGAGAATCCCCGGGAACATCAAAAAATTTAAGGCCCAGCGGGCGCACCCCATGAGTGGGGCCCCGGGGAACATCGTTGCCAAGGTCCTCCCCAAACGCCTCCTCTTCCGGCTCCGACCGGGGGTTGCTAGAATGACCTACAGGGTGCGAACCCACCTCATCCAAGGCTGACGCACCCGGGTTACCTGGTTCCCGGGGCGTGCTGAAAGCCTCGGAGGGGGTGTCCGAGAAAGAGCCCGGGGAGGAGATCAGATCAGTAGCCCGGAATCGGACCTCGAACTGACTTTGAGCCTCCTCAGTATCTAAGGAAGAGGCGGAGAGATGCGAGGAATCCATGAAGAGAAGAAAATGAGAGGGAGTTAGAGCTTACTTGGTTGGAAAAACGGAGGATTGGAAAAGCAGAGCGTTTGGAGAATATCTGAAGAAAGTAATCTTGCGAAAAGGGGGGGTTAGACCCCTTATATAGGCAGAGGAATAGGAGTCACCGCCTCAAAAGAAGGAAAAGCAATGATGACACGGCGAACGAGGCATTGATTAGTGCAGAATAGAGAAAGGCGGCGTCGTCAGAAATTAATGATGACACGAAGGGACCCTACCAAAAGAAATTATGACAGAAAGAGGAGCGTAGGAGACCAGTCCCCCGCATCGCAGAAGCCCGGACGATTGGTCTGGGGGGCTAGTGATAATACCGGCCCAGTAAAACACTAGGCCAGGCAAAAGGCCTATGGCCCAGGCTGGAGGAGGCAGCGCCTTTCTTTCCCGCCAGAGGCACATCCGGACAAGAACAAGGATGGATGGTGACAAGGAGAAGTAGTCTAGAGTCTTATCCAAAGCAGGCAACCCCAGCTATAAATACTAGTCTCAAACAGTGAGCAAGGTATGTGACTTATATCTCTCCACTTCATATTGAGAGCATATTCCGTACGTTTTCCCCTCATCGCTATCCCCATCTCATCATCACGCCGGAGCCTCTTCCCCGGGATGCCTCCCGGGGATTGTTTTGCAGGGTTGGTGCGGGATCGCTCGGAAAGAAGCCCGGATAGCGTCAAGACCCGGTAGACGGACGGATTTTGGTAGCATCAAGCATGTGTTCTTTTTATTGATGCTTTTTAAAGCTAGATTAGCTAGTGTAGATAGATTGCAGAGATTTAGAATATTGGTACCTCATTCAAACTGTTGTTTGTGTGGTTTGGAGGCTGAAACAGCTGCACATCTGTTTACCCACTGCCCCTTTACTCATCAATTGTATTACAGATTGATGATTACAGAATTGGGGGGCTTGAGACAGTTAAAGAGACATCTATTACAGCTAGTACGTAGAAAGAAGTGGAGGGATTTATGTTATATACTACAATGCTGTATCAAGTTTGGGGGGAACGGAATTTGAGGATTTTTGAAAAGAAGACTATTGGTGTGGAGTGCTTGGCAGGAAACATTGAGGCCGAATGCAAAACTGGTGTAGCTAGTCTTGACTAGTGTAGCTAGTCTTGACTAGTACTTTGTTTTGTATTAAGTCATAGTCTTGTTTTTTTTCCCAGTTGTGATTTGTCAGGGCTTAGACTGATGGCCTAAATATTGTAAGACTTTGTTTGAAAAAAAACACATAGTCAAAGGTTAGATCGATTATCATATATGAAATTGAGAAAATGAGGGGATAAAAAAAAATAACCTAAAATTTTGTTCAACAAAATTCTCTTTTTTGTACCGTAATATATTCTTCAAAATTAAATTTTACAACTTAAAAATAGTCTTAAATACTATTTTTAAGACTTAATTCTAATGTGATTAGGTATTACGTTATATTTGTCACATGATATACATATGACATATTTCACTGTCATTTGGGGGTATTATGGTCATTTTCACATTTTAAATTTATATGATACGGAATAAGAGGGGACGTGTCGTAAAATAATATAGATTTTAATGTGAAGTGACCAAAATACTCCTAGAGCCAGTAAAATTTTTGCAACTGTAGAGCATGCAACCAAATATAACGAAAGAACTAACGTAACAAAGTTAGGTCCTGAAAAAATTGTTCAGGAATGTAAGGCTAAAATGTTGGATTTTGTTTTTGTTAAGTATAGAAAATAATTTTCCAAGAATTATTACACTTTCCTGCAGTGGATATCTTGTTTAATCTAGTATGGAGTAGTTTTTTGTAATCCTAGATCACTATATAATAAGAATTCTTTTGATCCGTGGTCAACCAATTTTGGTATCCGGTCCGGAGGGGTATGTTTGTAATTTCCCCCAATGTGCTAAACGACGTCATTTAAGGTCTTGCAGAGGTATAATTTGTTTTTTCTATCTTCTCTGCTCCGTTATTCCCGATCGTTTAATATTCTGCATGGGAAACTTTTAATTTATTGGCACCTAACTTGGATATTCCTTGGGTCTGCTTGGGTGATTTTAACGAAGTTCTCTCTCAGAGTGAATTCAGATGTGCTAATCCTAGGGCTGAATGACAGATATCCAGCTTTCGGGAGGCACTTTGATAGGTCCTAGATATACTCTTATTTTGTAGCATTTGAGAGTTGTTTTAGATAGTATTTTGTACTTTTATATTAGACTTTTAGACCGAATCATTCATAATGGTTTGAAATTGAAGACGTGCATTTCAACCTTGAATTGCACTTGCGATGGATTTGGATGATTTGAAGACCTTCTATGACCGTCCTGAAGAAGTCAGATACATCGAAGAACCGGTCGTAGAAGTGGCGTGAAGGCACACTCTCGCGGGCTGCGAAACCTCGGTCGCAAGCCGCGAGGGTGTGTGTTGCTGTTTTGCGAGGACCAGACGCGCGGTCCGCGAAACCTCGGTCGCGGACCGCGGAAGCCGCAGACGCGCGGTTCGCGAAACCTCGGTCGCGGACCGCGGAAGCCGCAGACGCGCGGTCCGCGAAACCTCGGTCGCGGACCGCGGAAGCCGCAGACGCACGGTCCGCGAAACCTCGGTCGCGAGCCGCGAATCCTCGGTCGCGAGCCGCGAGAACCAGGCTCGCGGTCCGCGAAGGATTTCTCGCGGCCCGCGAAGATGCTGCAAGTGGCATTTTGTTTTATTTTATTTCTTTGTTATTTTTGGAGTATAAAAAGAAAATCATCCTCATCTGTTAGAGGATCGGTTTTTAGACAGAGAATTCCATTTTCCTTCATTTTTCCTTCCATTTTGATCTTTGAATTTATCATGGTTTGTTGTATTAATTATGGTTGTGATTATCTAATTATGGTTGTAGGCTAAAACCCACCTTGGGTATTTGTGATTGGACTTCTTGTTATGGATTGAGAACATGATTTATGAAGTTTAGGAATGGTGATTTGCTATTGAATGATCATAATTTATATGTGTATTTGATGCTTGAAATGATTAGGAATGATTTCCTAGTGATAGATATGTGTTGGATATGTGTTAGATATTGTTTTTCCATGGTTAGAATGTTATCATTCTTTCTATGTAAGAGTAGTAAATTAGGAATCGAATACATCTTGTTATCAATTGTATTTGTTTTTAAGATCATTCATTAGCATTGTATCTATGTCAAGTTTGTTATCAAATTGCATGGGTAAGTTTGAGAAACACCTAATTTGAAATGATATTGATCAATCAAGGTGGTAGGGGTTTTCAAGGTGGACAAGGCCAAGGTGGTGATAGGGGTAACCAAATGAAGTATGATCCTTTTGCTCAACACTATAACCCCGGAACTAGAGATCACCCCAACTTTCGTGGAGAGATGAACCAACGGGGCAACAAGGCCAACAAGGTGGCTACCAAGGGGGTTACCAAGGTCAAAGTGGTCAATCTTTTGATAGGTCGAGGGGGCAAAAATGACCAAGGCTACCAAGGAGACCAAAGCAACCAAAATCAAGGGTACCAAGGTTACCAAAACCAAGGGTACCAATATTTTGGCTACCAAGGGTACCAAGATCATCAAAACCCTCAATATCACCCTCAACCCCAACAATACCAAAGAAACCAAGGACAAGGCCGTTTCAATAATCGTGCTCCTCAAAATGCTTACCCGAGGTTGGAAGATAAATTTCGTGATCAAGGTGAAAGCTCGGGCCAATTCCCACAAGACGCTCGATTCAAAAGCATTGAGGTGCAAATGAGTCAAATGGCCACTGTTTTGGGGAAATTGGAAGCACAAAACTCCGGGAAACTACCCGCACAACCGGAGTTAAATCCAAGGCCTCATGCGAGTGCCATGACCTTGAGGAGTGGTAAACAAGCGGTTGAACCCAAAGTGGTTGTGAAAAAGGCACCCAAGAGAGGCCTTGTGAAGAAGAGCTTGACCAATGACGAAGTTGAGGTAACCTTGGCCGATGAAGAAGTGATTCTTGAGGGGCTAACCAAAGAAAAAGGTGATGCCGAGGTTGAGAAGGAGAAGGAACTAATTGATGAGGAACATGTGGACTCAACCGCTCATGTTGAACCAATGTCACCTCCATTCTCACCTCTACACAAGAAACTAGGGTAGACACTCCCTTCGAAGTGGAAGCATCATTTCCCGAGGCTTTGAAGAATACTCGCAAAAAGGAGATGGACAAGGAAGCTTTCGAAGTTCTTCGAAAGTGTGAGGTAAACATTCCTTTGCTCGATGCTATTGATCAAGTTCCTAGATATTCTAAGTTCTTGAAAGAATTATGTGTGAACCATCGTCAACAAAGGTCTAAGCATGTTAAAAATGAAAGAGTCAATGAACATGTGTCGGCTTTGTTTCAAGACAAAATGCCTACTAAGTGTGGTGATCCCGGCATGTTTACAATTCCTTGCATTTTAGGGAACACTTATTTTCCTAGAGCCATGCTAGATTTAGGTGCATCCATAAATGTCATCCCATACACATTGTATGAATCATTAAATCTTGGCACTTTGCATAAAACCGGTGTAGTGATCCAACTTGCCGACCGCTCTAATGCATACCCTAAGGGTATTGTTGAAGATGTCTTGGTAAAAGTCGACAAGTTGGTGTTCCCGGCCGATTTTTACGTTCTTGACATGGAACATGATAAATTTGCTACCCCTGTCTTGTTAGGGTGTCCCTTTTTGAAAACATCAAGAACTATAATCGATGTGCATAGTGGTAGGCTTACCATGGAATTTGATGAGGATAAAATAGAGTTCAACATTTATGGTGCAATGAAATACGATGATGATGAAACTTCTTGCAATGCTATTGATGTGATTGAATCTTTTGTGCAAAAAGTTTATGAAAATGATAGTGATGATCTTGTTAAAAGCTTTAGCCAATAGTTTACACACAAGTAATGTTCATACATATGCCTTGAGTGCTAACTTGAAGGAAAGCATTTTTGAGCTAGATACTTTCGAGGAACTTTCTCTTGATGCACCACTTTTAGACCTCGAGGTATTGAAAGGCTCGGGAAACCGACCATCTCTCAATAAACCTCCGGTGGTGGAATTGAAACCACTACCCGAGAATCTAAAATATGCATTCCTTGGTGATGGTGAAAAATTACCGGTGATCATCTCAAACAAACTCACCAAGGAACAAGAGGAAAGGTTGATGAAAGTGCTACAATATCATAAGGAGGCCATTAGATGGACTATTGCCGACATCAAAGGTATGAGTCCAAGTACTTGCATGCACCGTATTCTATTGGAAGATGATGCTAAACCCATCCGACAACCTCAAAGGAGATTGAACCCTCCTATGATGGAGGTAGTAAAAGCTGAGGTGCTTAAATTGTTGGATGCGGGAATGATCTATCCAATCTCCGATAGTAAATGGGTAAGCCCAACGCAAGTGGTACCAATGAAGACCAGAGTGACCGTGGTGGAGAATAGCCATGGCGAGTTGATCCCCACTCGTATTCAAAATGGATGGCGTGTTTGCATTGATTACCGAAGGCTAAATGCGGTAACGAGGAAAGACCATTTCCCTTTGCCATTTATTGATCAAATGCTTAACCGACTCGCAGGCCACTCTTTCTATTGTTTTCTTGATGGCTATTCAGGGTACTTTCAGGTTGCCATTGCACCAGAGGATCAAGAGAAGACCACTTTCACATGTCCCTTTGGCATATTTGCATATCGACGCATGCCTTTTGGCCTTTGCAATGCACCGGCCACATTCCAAAGGTGTATGGTTAGCATTTTTTCAGAATATCTTGAGAAGTTTGTAGAAGTTTTTATGGATGACTTCACTGTTCATGGAAACTCTTTTGAAAATTGCTTACTCCATTTGTCATTGGTCCTAAAAACTTGCATTGATAAAAATCTTGTGCTTAATTCTGAAAAATGTCATTTTATGGTTGAAAAGGGCATTGTGTTAGGTCATGAAGTGTCATCTAAGGGTATTGAAGCAGATAAAGCAAAAATTGATACCATACAATCTCTTCCTTACCCTACTTGTGTGCGTGATGTGAGATCTTTTCTTGGCCACGCGGGTTTCTACCGCCGTTTTATAAAAGATTTCTCGAAAATTTCTTCCCCTTTATGTAGATTGTTACAAAAGGATGTGGAATTTGTGGTAGATGAAGGTTGTAAGAGGGCATTTGATTGTTTGAAGTCTATGCTAGTGTCGGCCCCTATTATACAACCTCCAAATTGGTCCCTTCCATTTGAGATCATGTGTGATGCAAGTGACTATGCCGTTGGTGCGGTGTTAGGTCAAAGGGTGGGAAAAGTTCCCCATGCCATTTACTATGCATCCATGACTCTCAATGATGCTCAAAGGAACTATACCACTACCGAGAAAGAATTGCTAGCGGTAGTCTTTTCATTAGAAAAATTTAGGCCATATTTTCTTGGTACGAAGATTATTGTTTTCACTGACCATGCAGCTCTTCGTTACTTGATGACGAAGAAAGAAGCAAAGCCTAGGTTGCTCCGATGGATCTTACTTTTGAGTGAGTTTGACTTGGAGGTCAAAGACAAGAAAGGAGCTGAGAATCTAGTGGCCGACCATTTGAGCCGTTTGGTGCCCAATGAGGAGTTTGGGACCAAAGCATTGAAGGACCATCTTCACGAAGAGTTTCCGGACGAGCAATTGTTTGCTCTTAGTGTATCTCTTCCATGGTATGCTAACATTGTGAATTTCCTTGTCACAAGTAAGTGCCCTTCTCATTTCACAAAAGCACAAAAGGATAAGTTAAAGCATGATGCTAGGTTTTATGTGTGGGATGATCCCTATGTGTGGAAACATTGTTCCGACCAAGTGATTAGGAGATGCATTCCCAATAATGAAACCAACTCAATCCTTGCTTTTTGCCATTCATATGCATGTGGAGGTCATTTTGGTGCTAGGCGAACTGCTAGGAAAGTGCTAGACTGTGGTTTTTATTGGCCTAGTTTGAATAAGGATGCCTACACCTTTTGCAAATCTTGTGATAAATGCCAAAGAGTAGGAAATGTCTCTTCTAGGAATGAAATGCCCCAACATTGCCCTCTATATTGTGAACTCTTTGATGTTTGGGGAATCGATTTTATGGGACCTTTCCCTACTTCCTTTGGTTTTAAATATATCTTGCTTGCGGTTGACTATGTTTCTAAGTGGGTTGAAGCAATCCCCACTCGTACTGATGATTCTAAAGTGGTTGCAGAGTTCATCAAATCTCACATCTTCTCTAGGTTCGGGGTACCCCGAGCTCTGATCAGTGATCGAGGCACTCACTTTTGCAATAGAACCATTGCCGCATTGTTGAAGAAATATGGGGTAAATCACAAAACTTCTACCGCCTATCACCCACAAACAAATGGACAAGCCGAAGTTTCTAATAGAGAAATCAAGTCCATCCTTGAGAAAACGGTTAGGCCGACTCGCAAGGATTGGAGTACTCGGTTGGATGATGGATTGTGGGCATATAGGACGGCTTATAAGACTCCAATTGGTATGTCTCCATACCGATTAGTCTTTGGAAAGCCGTGTCATTTACCGGTGGAGTTAGCACACAAAGCTTATTGGGCGATCACAAGGTTCAATTTGAACTTGGACGAAGCCGGGAATGAAAGGAAGCTTCAATTGCAAGAGCTTGAGGAAATCCGGAATGAGTCCTATGAGAACGCTGCCATTTACTAGGAGAAAACAAAGGCATGGCATGACAAGATGATAATTAGGAAAACCTTTGAGGTAGGTCAAAAGGTTCTCCTATTTCAATCACGCCTTCGTTTGTTTCCAGGTGCGGTTGTGAGAGTTTTCCCTCATGTGCGGTAGAGATCCAAAGCGCCGAAGATGCCAAAGTCATCAAGGTCAACGGCCAAAGATTGAAACCGTATTACGAGGGTTTCAAATCGGAGATCCTAGAGGACATGTCTCTAGGCAACCCAACCTACGAGTGATCTTTACCATTGAGGTACATCGTGCCGACGATGTTAAATAAACGAGTTTTGATTTTTAAAAGCGTTTCGTCAAACAATTTCAACATTTGAAACATTACTCTATTTCTATATATTGTTTATGTACATTTTATTAAACTAGTAATTCAGATATGACGCAATTTCTTTATTTGTGTTTTTGTTTTGTAGAGGAAGAGGTAAAATGGAGCAAAACCAAAATGGCTAGAGGAGCCATCTCTTCGCGGCCCGCGACCGCGAACGCGCGAACCGCGAACGAAGCGCGCGAGCCTGAAGGGTAACGCGCGGTCCGCGAACGGAGTCTCGCGGCCCGCGAGAAAGGCTTGAGTTCTAGAAAATCCCTGCCACAAAAACGTCAAGCGACTTGATCGCGCGGACCGCGACACATTGCTCGCGAACCGCGATTTCACCGTGCGGTCCGCGACGGTTTTACGCGCGGTCCGCGAAGAGGACCGCGCGACCCGCGAAAACCAGGGGATTTTCGGAAATCCCTGGAACGAAAACGCAACATTTCGCGGTCCGCGGCTTGATCGCGCGGACCACGAAGATTTGCCTAGCGCGGCGGGCGAATTCATCGCGCGTTCATCGCGCGGACCGCGAAGGTTCGGCGCGCGCAGTCCGCGGTTTAATCGCACGGACCGCGAAGGCTAGGCGTGCGACCCGCGAACGGAGACGCGCGATCCGCGAAAATCCAGGGATTTTTCGGCAATCCCTGGAACGAAATGGCATGGTTTCGCGGGCCGCGAAGATGGCGCGCGGGCCGCGATGGAGTTTCGCGGCCCGCGAAGGGGAGCTCGCGATCCGCGAGGAGACGGGCACTATTTCTTCCCTATTTTTTCTATCTTTTTTCTTCTTCTTCCCCAACCTATCCCACCCGAAAACCTTCCCCTCTTTCCGGCCACCATCTCCAATCCATCATTTCGGCGAGTTTTGAACCAATTTCTTCCACCCAAATCAATCCCCCAAACTTTCCCAACAAAACCCACCAAAAATCCAAATCCAAAACATCCTCTTTCTCCTCTATTTCCCAAATTCCAACCGAAACTTCTCCACTCCGATTCGCCGGCCTCCGGCGACTTTTTTCCCAACTCAACTACACAAAAACCTTCCCTCCACCAACCTTAACCTTTTCCCAATCACCAATTCCACATTCCAATTCCCAATCAAATACCCCCAAATCTCATGAACCCTAATTTTTGGATTCTTTGATTTGGTGGTGTTTTGATCAAATTGGCGATTTAATTGCATTTAATTGTTTATGTGGAATGCTACATTGCAATTTTTGAGTAATTAGGGCTTGCCGCCTCTAGTTTTTCTTGTTGATTTTGGTTGGGCTTGCCGCCACTAGTTGCAATTTACTTGTTGAGTAGGGGCTTGCCGCCTTATAGCTAGTTTAGTTGTGCTGGATTGTTGTTGAGTAGATTTTGATAATGGCACCGAGGAAAAGGTCTCGCCGAGGGGAAGCATCTATTTCGCATGAGCCCGTGATCCCCGAATCCCCCCCTCGCCAGCCTAGCCCTCCTCCTGCAGAAAACCTGTCTCCTATTGACCTTATGGGACTGCAAGGTTTGGATGGAGATGCTCAACAACGGTGGAGAAAGTTGATTGGGAATGGGAGGCGAACAATCATGGAGACAAAGTTCCTCTCCTCTGAGCTACTTAGGGAGTTAGGTTTGCAGCAGCCTGTGCCATATTTATTGGATCGCGTTGGCATGAGAGGATTCATTGATCGATCAGCACCGACCTACAGCCGCTATACACTTGAATTCCTATCCACTCTAGCCAAGCACTATGATGAGGAGCATGATGTGCAGTACATCACATTCAGATTAAATGATGTGGACCGCCGGATGACCTATGATGAGATCCAAGATGCTTTTGGGTTCGAATATGCGGAGGGATACAAGAATCCGAAAGATAATACCCCGGACGGATTTGATCTAGCTTTCTTTTGGAATTGCTTGTCTGGATCTCCCAACATCACAGGCGCTACGAAGAACAACCACATCATACATCCAGCTGTTCGTATGGTGCACAAGCTCCTAGTGATGATGATCTTTTGCCAAGGAGAGTTGACACACATCAATAGGGAGCAAGTCCAATGCCTTTGGACCATGTGTTGGGGGCCGGAGCACCCATGTTGGGTTGACCTATTTGTGCAGAAATGTCTGGAGACCTCCCAGAAGAGTTCAGGAAAGATACCGCAGGGGGGTATGATTTCTCTTCTGGCAGCTTATCTGAACATCCACCTACCTCCAGACATTCAGGCAATAGGCAAGACAGCCGAGAGAGCTCACCAGTTCTACTCCATTGCTACTTTGGAGTCCACTAATGTCTTGGCCATGCACAGATTTCCTCCTCCTAGATTCATCTGGCTAGTAGCCAAGAGTCAGCATATGTACCTGCCGAATCCGGAGGCTGTGCAGCTGACTGGGCGCACTCGCATGGAGGAGCTCACCTTGCCCACCCAGATCACAGTTCTTGCACCTACCATTGCCCTTGCCAGGCTAGAGGCACCTCCGGAGCATGGAGAGCAGTACGCTCCTCCACATCAGGAGCCTCAGTTTGTCACTCAGCAGCAGTTCCAGGAGTTTACGCAGAGGCATGACGCGTTTACTCAGAGATATGAGGACGACATGGAGGTGATGTTCGCCATGATGGCATCCATGCACCCACATGGACCAGGGGCATTTGAATATGAGGGCCATCGCAGATCGCGAGCTCAGCGCCGTCGCGACGGTTCCGGCCCCTCGCAGTGAATATATCCTACACCCTTTCCTTTCACTATGGTTTTCATTTATATAGTTAAACATTGAGGGCAATGTTTATGATAAGTGTGGGGGAGAAGTGTAGGACTATGATTCTGCTTTTGTTGCTGTTTTTGTTGCTGCTGTATTTTACTACTGTATTTAAAAAAAAAAAAAAACCTGGATGGTTCCAAAAATACTAGAGAATAATGCAAAAATGAGAGGCAAAAAAAAAAAAAAAACATATTTTCCTTTCTCTTGTAAATAGATATCTTGTGTAAAGCTCTCAAATGTTATGTTCTTAATTATTCAGAGTATGCACTTGGATTTTAATCGTTCTTTCTCGAGGACGAGAAAGGTTCAAGTGTGGGGGATTTTGATAGGTCCTAGATATAATCTTATTTTGTAGCATTTGAGAGTTGTTTTAGATAGTATTTTGTACTTTATATTAGACTTTTAGACCGAATCATTCATAATGGTTTGAAATTGAAGACGTGCATTTCAACCTTGAATTGCACTTGCGATGGATTTGGATGATTTGAAGACCTTCTATGACCGTCCTGAAGAAGTCAGATACATCGAAGAACCGGTCGTAGAAGTGGCGTGAAGGCACACTCTCGCGGGCTGCGAAACTTCGGTCGCAAGCCGCGAGGGTGTGTGTTGCTGTTTTGCGAGGACCAGACGCGCGGTCCGCGAAACCTCACTCGCGAACCGCGGAAGCCGCAGACGCGCGGTCCGCGAAACCTCGGTCGCGAACCGCGGAAACCGCAGACGCGCGGGCCGCGAATCCTCGGTCGCGAGCTTCGAGAACCAGGCTCGCGGTCCGCGAAGGATTTCTCGCGGCCCGCGAAGATGCTGCAAGTGGCATTTTGTTTTATTTTATTTTTTGTTATTTTTGGAGTATAAAAAGAAAATCATCCTCATCTGTTAGAGGATCGGTTTTTAGACAGAGAATTCCATTTTCCTTCATTTTTCCTTCCATTTTGATCTTTGAATTCATCATGGTTTGTTGTATTAATTATGGTTGTGATTATCTAATTATGGTTGTAGGCTAAAACTCACCTTGGGTATATGTGATTGGACTTCTTGTTATGGATTGAGAACATGGTTTATGAAGTTTAGGAATGGTGATTTGCTATTGAATGATCATAATTTATATGTGTATTTGATGCTTGAAATGATTAGGAATGATTTCCTAGTGATAGATATGTGTTGGATATGTGTTAGATATTGCTTTTCCATGGTTAGAATGTTATCATTCTTTCTATGTAAGAGTAGTAAATTAGGAATCGAATACATCTTGTTATCAATTGTATTTGTTTTTAAGATCATTCATTAGCATTGTATCTATGTCGAATTTGTTATCAAATTGCATGGGTAAGTTTGAGAAACACCTAATTTGAAATGATATTGATCAATTGAACTAGTTGTTATCATCTAGTAAAGTTGTCAATTGAAGTTGTGAAGATGCTTTCATCTTTCATAGCTATGGTTAAAGATAGTTTCTCACTACAAACAATCACCATTTTCAAAGCAACATGATAAAGTTTGAGGAAAATCTCATAATAAGAAGTCACCAATCTCATATATCCAAGTCTAGTATTCTCATTAGTTAATCCTTTAGTTAAAACCTTAAATGCTAAACTAGTTGTAATTCTAGAATTCTAGTTGCTTTACTTAGTAGTGTTTCTTACAAAAACTCAACTCAAAACCCCCCCTTTGTTTACATTGCTTTTATATATGTATATATATATATATTTGCTACAAGATATACATAGAAATAACATTTTCCCTGTGGAACGAACCTTACTTGCCACTATATGCTTAGTTGTGTGTAGAGGTAGTGAGTGAACATAAATTGTATATTTGAGAGGTACGGCGACGACCTCCCACACTTGATCATTGTGGTCTTTTTGACATGGGGTGCTCGGGACCCCGTTTTACTTGGCATCGTTTGATTCGTGATTCAGACACGCAGCATGGCCGCTTGGATCGTTCAGTTGGTAACCAGTCATTTCTAGACCTTCTGCCATGGTCTACGATGACAGCTATTCCCATGGTTTTTTCTGATCATATGCTTATTCATGTTGTCTTGAGGCAGAGAGATCCTAGTGCTCACCGTCGGAAGAAGGAGAGGGGTTTTCGATTTGAGGCGCATTGGATCAAGTCTGTGGACTGTGAAAGAATGGTAGAACAGTTCTGGGATAGTACATATTCTTCTTTTCTGGAGAAGCTGCAAGGTTGGTCTGCTAAATTGGAGTAAGAATTCTTTTCCAATTATACCAAAGTGGCTGGAGGAACTGAAAAAGGAGCTACACCTACTTCAGAGTGGAGTGATTACGGCTTCTGTTGAGGAGCAAATGTTGGCTGTCCGTTCGAAGTATGAGTTACTTCAGGAGGCTGATAACATTAGATGGAAACCAAGAGCCAAGCAACACTGGTATAAGGAAGGTGACCGAAATACGAACTTCTTCCATCACCATGCCACTCGGCGACGGGATAAGAACCGCATTGTTGGTCTGAAAGATGATAAGAATATCTTGAAAACTGAAGAGGGTGTTATTCATAGAATCATTATGGATTACTTTGGGGGTTTATTCTCCCCATCTAACCCCCTAGAGGACCTTATGGAGCGAGTTCTGGAAAGAGTACACTCAGTTGTTTCACCGGAGCTGGCCTCTACTCTCATTCAGCCTTACCATGATTTGGAGGTATCCCGGGCAGTCGAGTAGATGCATCCCTTCAAATCACTTGGTCCAGATGGTATGAGCCCAGTTTTCTATCAGAAGTTTTGGAGGATTGTGGGTCGAGATGTCACTACATTTGTACCAAATTTCCTGAACCATGGAATCTTGGAGCCTACTATGAACTATACCCATATTGTTCTTATTCCGAAGGTAGACCAGTCGGAATACATTACTCAGTTTCGTCCAATTAGCATGTGTAATGTGGTTTACAGGCTGGCTTCTAAGGTTGTTGCAAATCGGCTGAAATTTATCATGCCAGGTGTTATATCGGCTTCTCAATCTGCCTTTGTTCCAGGCCGTCTGATTACTGATAATGTCTTGATTGCTCATGAGTTCCACCACACTATGAAGAAGAGGGTCTCGCAGAAAGTGGGGCATATGAGCATCAAGCTTGATATGAGTAAAGCATTTGACAGAATTGAGTGGAAGTTTGTCACTAGAGCTCTATCTCATATGGGGTTCCCGAATGGTTTTGTGAAACTAATTGAGTAATGTCTGTTAACAGTGGCATTCTCATTTATTTTCAATGGAGGGGATCCACTACTGGGAAAATATGGAGTTTCAACGATATTGTTTCAGCGAAATCAGGCAATAACCGCTGATATGAAAGTGTTTCAACGAATTTTTAACAGCTGAAAGGCGTATTTCAGCGGTTACCCACATTTTTTTCTTGGTCAACATGTTTTTGGCATGGTTTGACTAAAATTGTTTCAGCGGTGTGCACATGTAACGATGAATGAGTTGTTGACTGGATGGGTTAAAATAGGGAAAAACAAAGAATTTGACCATTCAACCGAGGTGTTTTAGCGGGTTTTATAAAAACCGTTGAAAGATGTGTTGACATGGCAATGGAGTGCTGAATTTGTTGACTTGGCTTGCATTGGGCCCATAAATAATTGGGTTTAAGTAGTGGGTTTTATAATCAGGCTTTGTTCAAGAGACCGGGTTAATCGGTCTGCATGGAGTAAATAGGCAAGTGGTTTAGGTTGCGCATGTGGTTGCTTCAGCGGTTCTCAACCTATCGCTGAAATGGTTTTATTTAAAAGAAAATGAAAAATAAAAATTATTGTTGACTTTGTGGGGCTGAATTAAGAGTTGGACAAATTAAATAATTGAAATATTGTTTCAACGGTTATGTTTACTTTGAACCGCTGAAACTTGTGCATATTGAAGATAACCTATATGTGGTTCCTTAAACGTGGCATGTTCTAACAAGGACACGTGGTTTTTTCACTCCAATAAAAAAACGTTTGACACTTGTCAATATAATAAACCAACAAGTCAATAAATGTTTCAGCCCTTTTTATGAAACTGCTGAAACATTTTTTTTATGAAAAGATTTATAAAACCTATGCAATTGAAAAGAAAAACCTTAAATACGATTGATTAGCATAGTTTTATGATATAATGATGCTTCTCAATAAATAATTTTACCCAAAATAATACAATTTAAGTACTTGTAGTGAAAACTAAGATCACTGAATGAAATGTTACTCTCAACACAAGAACATGTTGCCTAATATTTTTTATATTTTATATTGGCTTCCTCATACCGTAAATGACTAAAAAATAAAGATACAAGATCATTACCAGCTATCAACCCTAAAGTAAGGGAAAATAGGGGTGGGATCACCACCCAAGGCAAGGACCTGTTGCCCGAAGGCTGTGTGCCCGAAGGCATAATTCCTAGGCTTTCACCTGGAAGCAAGGAGTTGCCCGAAGGCTTACATCAAAAAGGGAATACATCGTAAAATCTATGGTCGAATAAAACTACCTGACAAGCGTAGTACCTTAACTCGTATTCTAAACTACCTAATCGAAATCTACCAGTCTAAACAAGACCAGAAGGCCATGGGGTTTACCCTCCCGCCAATGAAGGGTTAGCAGGGACGTAACAAACAAATGGGCAAGGATACTCCCCAAGTCTGTCAGGATAGCTCCACAAAAATACCAATTCCAAATCATATTCCCTACACTAATACATAAACAATTAGATCACGCCCAGATATTGTCATTTCCTTTCCGGTTAGTTTCGTGGTAAAAGAAACACCCCAGTCCGTCCAGACTCTATCAACACAAACCCTCGCTTACTTATCCTCTCAGGTTGTAGAGATTTAAAGCAGGCAAATTAGAGGCTGAGTGCGCAAAAACTATCTAACACGTATGAAAATGATAAACATCTCCAACGGTCTAAAGATCTGAAGCAAAATCGCCAAGAAGTGAGTTAACAAACTACTCATGACTCAGATTTCTCCTAATTGCTCATCAGATCTTAAGCCAAAAACAGTTTAAATAAAACCATAATTGGCAGATAACTTTCATCTAATTGCATCCAAATAAAAGACAGAACATGTTGCCTAATCACATATACTAAAGCATCACTTATGGTCAATTGTGGTTGACATATTATTAACAATCATACAAAGAAATGATAAATGTGATGGTTTTACTAATATATGTTCATACAACCATGTATAACAATGATCGAACCATTAGTTGTTGAGTTAAATGAACAATTTCACATCGTGTTATTGAATTTATCTATTTCAAGATCGATAATAGTACTTATGACGTCTTACTAGTAGTCTAGTATATCATATCATTTGTACATCTCAACCCACCTAGGTTTTTTAAAAGGGTATGTTTTGGATAATTATCTGACCTTTATATATTTTATTATAAATATTCCTTAAAATGGTATGTTTGGATAATTATTAACCTTCTCTTTCTTGAACGATTACAGTGATTTGAATTAAAATGAACTAATTTTAATAAACTAGAAAATAAATATACCGGGAAATAGAAATAATTTTACTAATTTATGAATAAACTAAACTAATTATTGCAAATATAAATAGTACTACTAATATTTATTTATTTATATAAATGATGTATTATCAAAAATAATTGAGTAATTCTCCTATGAGGCAGCCTCACCAATGAGGCAAGATCAAATAAGGAAAAATTCATTGCTTCCACCTCATCATACTCACTACCACCTCATCAAACCTCGACGCCAACTCATCAAACATCGTTGTCAGTTCATAAAATATGACACATCATCAAAATCTCGGTATCAGATCATCAAACCTCACAAATATGGCAACCATTGTCAATGTTATTTCTTTTGTGTTGTTTGTTGCTCTAGTTACTAAAGGTATAAATCTCTAACTATCTTGATTGAATACTTTCGTGTCTCTGAATTTCACAAAATGTAATAAAAAAAAATTCACTTTGATTGGAAAATTTGTTACTGGCGTACATCCTTTGAAGGATGATCGGAATAAAATACGTGTTTCTTCTATATTTTGAAACTAGTAAAGATTTAAATTAAAATCTTGTAACACATTTTTTTTAAAATAGGCACAGTGCAACAACAATGTTCCCTCGATAGTATAAAGATCCATCAGCATGGAACACCTAAGGGCATCGGCACGTACGAGTTTGAGGTGGAAGTGCACAACCAATGTTTTGTACTCAAAGTGATGTGAAAGTTGCATGCCCAGAAACGATGGGGCTTTCCTTTGATCGAAGCAAGTTGTTACCAATAGAAGGTGATGATTGTCTATTGAACAATGGGAATCCAATACATGGCTTCAAAGATCCCGTAAAATTTAGTTACATTTCTGAAGAAGAGATCCATTTCAAACCTATTTTTAGTAATATTACTTGCCCTTCTTTAGTTTATTAGAATCAAAAGGGCAAACAAATTTTAATCCTATGATACTAATAAAAAATACTATGTTCTAATGCTATTTTGTGATATTCTTTATGAACTTCTTGTTATGCAAAGTTTTATCACTTTCACAATCCTATATTCTCCATATTTAAAATATTAAATTTCCAAGTTAAAAATATTTTAGTACGATAATAGAAGACAAGATAACATAATGTAGATCTTTTATACTCCCTCCGCTACAAACAGATTTATCCAATTTCCCTTTTGGTCCGTCCCAAAGAGATTTACCCATTTCCAATTTTGGTCAAAAAAATTATAATATAAACCTTCTCTCACTACTTCACCAACCATACCACTCACATCAGCGTCACATCAACTTTCTTAAAAAACGTGCCAAAAGCAATTAGGTAAATCATAGTGAGACGGAGGGAGTATTATTATAGGAATTTTGAGAAATTTTATTTTAAAGATAATATCTATTTTGTCATCAAACTAAAAATTTCATTCAAAATAATATATATTTTTATCATATCTCCATCAACAAATATGGAGATTATGGATTTACTTTTTTATATCTTATTGAATTATTTTTAAAGAACATTGATTTTTTTATTTTTTTTGCAATTAAGAATTAACTATTTTATGGTGCCACAATCTTAAAAAAGAATCCGACATTTAAGTTTTACAAATGATATTGATGATACCTGGGTGTTCGAGATACTCGATCTCTGTGAGTTCTCGAGTTTGAGATAGAGTCATTTTGGGCCAAAGCACATGACCCGGGTAGAGGTGTAAATGAGTCGACTCGATTTCGATCAAGGGTGTACTCAAGTTTGAACTCGTTAAGACTTTACGAGTTCGACTTCGAGTTCGATTTCGAGCTCTATCGAACATGAAAAGATGAAATCGAACTCGGCTCGTTTGTTTTTTAAGTACTCGAGTTCGACTCGTCAGTCCAGTAAAAGCCATGTTCGAACTCGATTCAAATCAACTCGTTAAACCCAATAAGTTCAAGTCCAAGCTAACTTGTCTAATATATCTCCTATTTATGCAATATTCTAATCAATAATAACCAAATTTCTGGAATTCAAACAAAAACAAAGAACAACTTGATGCTGCCAAAATCCGTCCGGTTCCCGGGTGTCGACGCTATCCGGGCCTCTTTCCAAGCTAGCCCACAACAATCCTGCAAAACAATCCCCGGGAGGCGTCCCGGGGAAAAAGCTCCGGCGTGATGATGAGATGGGGATAGCGATGAGGGGGAAACGTATGGAAATGCTACGCTCTTCCTCCTGTCGTTATTTCTTTTGGTAGGACCCATCCGTGTCAAAATTAGTTTCTGACGACGCTGGTTTTCCTTATTCTGCATTAATCAATACCTCGTTCACCGTGTCATCATTGATTTTTCTTCTTTTGAGGTGGCGATTCCTATTTATCTGCCTATATAAGGGGCCTAACCCCCCTTTCACAAGATTACTTTCTTCAAATATTCTCCAGACGCTCTGCTTTTCCAATCCTCCGTCTTTTCAACCAAGTAAGCTCTAACTCCCTCTCTTTTTCTTCTCTTCATGGGTTCCCCACTTCTCTCCAACTCCTCTTTAGACACCGAGGGGGTCCAAGATCAGTTTGAGGTTCATTTTAGGGCTGCTGATAGCTCGGTTCCCTTTCCGAATTCCTCCCTGGACACTCAATCCGCGGCTTTCAACGTGCCCCGAGACGTCCCGGGCGCGTCTGCCTTGGATGAGGCGAGTTCACACCAGGGGGATCATTCTAGCCACCCCCGGGAGGATCCGGATGAGGAGGTCTTTGATGAAGAAATTGGCGACGACGTCCCCCGGGGGCCCACTCATGGGGTGCGCCCGCTGGGGCTTAAATTTTTCGGCGTTCCTGGGGATTCTCCCTCTTTAGATAGGGATGTCTTATTCTCTTTCATTCCTCTCCCTCTGAATGCTTCTTTATCTAAACTTCCCCGGGGACCTCCGAGCGAGAGGTCTCATGTATTCCCCGGATCCACTTTCAATATGGACTTAGCCTTCCCTTTCCTCCTCTCTTCCTTGAAATAATAACCTTCTATAAAGTAGCCCCGGCCCAGCTACATCCCAACGGGGTAGTTCTGATCCTGGCCTTCCTTCTCAATTGCGCTAGGTGCTCCGTTCCTCCCACTTTCTTACTTTTCCGCTCTTTCTATGCGCGGAAAACACACACTTCTTTCCCGGGCGTTTTCTCCTTTACCATCCGCTCCGGGGTAAAGGATTTCCTCCTGAGTGAGCCCAAATCTGCTAAGGGGTATCCTACAAAAGGCTTCTTCCAGTGCGACTCCCGGGTTTACCATATGCCCGCCTGTAACGACTCCCTCCTACCTGAGGACAAGAAACCTCTTTCTAATCTCCCAGCAATCATTGCCAGCGACCACAACCTCCTCCGCCTTTCCCCCTTAGATCTGGATGACTTTTATAAGAACGGGAATGCGGGTTATTTCTGGCCTCGTGGGATCTATCCCAGCGACCTCTTCATGCTCCCGCGCATTTCTGCGGTGTGGCCAGATGGAGGTGTCCATTAAGGCTTTATTTCTTATCTTTCCTTCAGGTTAATAATTTTTTTTTATATATCCCATGCTCTAACTTCGTTGTTTGCTTGGTTTCAGTTCAACCCTCCCTATACACGGACGCCATGAAGTTCGTCGACAAGCCTTCCGGGGGAGATGGTCAAGCAAGAGATACTTACCCGGGTCAGCAAGCCCCTTCTACACAACAAGTGGCCTCCCAACCTGGGCCAAATCCTGCCGAGAATCCTGCTCTTATTCCGCAAAAGGCCCGCGCGCCACCGCGATCTCGCCAGTAGAACCCTTCCGGGCTATCCTCTCCCCTGGCCGCCTCTGCGGCCACTACTACTACTTCTGGCTCGTCACCCACTCCCGGGCGGCGATCTTTCGTTACCCACCCCAATTACAGTGGCGGGGCCGGTTCGCGGTTCAAGCTGCCGCCTGCTGATGAACTGTCCGGGCCTTCCCCCTCTTCTCGACAGAGGACCAATGATTTTCCTCCTCCCCCTCCTCCTCCTGCTCGCGACACTCCCCCGCAGGCTACTGCTTCTGAGGCTATCCCGGAGGAAGAAAAGGTAACTGTCTTCCTGAGGCCTCATTTTTTATCTAAGTTTAATCAAAATTTTATCTAAGTTTTATGCCGTCTTGCAGAGTACTACCTTTGTTGATGCCCTCATCGCGGACTCCCAGTTCACCGATGCACTGAACCGGGGCTACTCCAAGTATAGCGCCGGGTTGTTCGCCAAAATGGAGAAAGAACTCCGCGACGCCAGGGAAAAGCTAGCCGGGCGAGATGACCTGGAGACCCGGCTGGAGACATCTCAGAAGAAGCTAGCCGAAAGGGAAAAGAAGCTGGCGGACAAGGAAAAGAAGCTAGCTGAGGTAGAGAAGAAATATTCCTCCCTCAAGAAGGAAAAGAAGGATGCCCAGCTTGAATCCCTGGATGCTGTGACCTAGAAGGTCCTCCGCTCTGCCGAGTTTGACAAGAGGCTGGAGGGTATCACCGCTGCGGCAAGTGCAGACGCCTGCCAAGAGATGTACCGCAGTTTGCGGGGTTGGCATGCGGGGCCTGCTCGCCTCGAAGCCCAAGCCTCATACTACAGCTCCAAGGCAAGCGAACCACCGCTGGAGGTCCCTCCAGGAGGCGGATCTGAAGGGCCTGGTGCCCCAGCTATGGGATTTATTGAAGATGTCCTCCCGGGTCCCTTCTGCTTCAGATATCAAGAAGGACAAGCTTCCGGAGATAGGCGAGGCTTCTTTTCCTGACCCCGGCCCGGAAGGCTACAACACATATGGGTTGGTCCCGGAGACGCCCCATTGGGCAGAGAATTACTATGAGTACTGCGCGGTGCCTGAAAACTTTGGGTACCGCGCGGTCCATGTCCAAGGGGGCAACTGCCGGGTAGGTCTAGGCGAGGGTCAAGACAACCTGTTTTACTAGTTCCAGAAGGCCACGCGGAGGGTCGGGTTTCTCGGGTGATCCGCCAATGAGCCCACAGTGGACGCCCCTGCTTATGCCGGCCCGGAATGGACTGCTGAGGATCTCGTGGAGCTGGAGAGGAGGTTCGAAAGAACTCATGCTGCTCCGGGGGTGTATGTAGAACTTTGGCCTTGGTGCCCATTTTGATTAATATAAAGTTCTACTTTTTAATGAGATTATTATCTTTTGTAGTCTGAGCGCCATTTAAAGGAAGTTCTCCCGCAAGGGCCCACACCTTATATTTTCCCTCATCCGAGTAGCTCTTCCGGCCCCTACTTCACTCTTCCCCGCGTTGGGTGCCTCCAGTGCTCTTTTCTTCAGAGGAAACTAGCCCATTGGAGGTTTGGAGGCAACCAGGCTAACCGGGCATTGGCCGAGGCGGGGCTGGGTTGCTTCCTTCGGGAATTTGGATCGATCCGGGTGCTGGTGTCATTTCTCAAGGCAGTTGAGACCAAGTTTGGGTCGTTAAACCAGTGCTTCGATCTTGTTTCCGACCACATGTGGGAAGCCCTGAATTCCCACCAAACCATTGCTGAGTTGCAAGCCCTCCACGACGATGCTCAACATCGCAGCGCCAAGGAACTAGGTATGGTGTGGGGTGAACTCGATCGGGCCCAGGAAAAGCTTAAGAAGCTGGAAACCCGCACCGCTCAGATTAAACTAATCTGTGACTTGGAGAAGGAGAATCGGTCCCTTAATCACAGGAATAGGGTCCTCCAAGATGCTCTACTAGTTGTCCGGTTATCCTACCATCTTCTGGGTCTCAAAGTTGGCTTAGTCGGGGTGTCTCCCCTTACTGATATTCCAGCCGGGGTTCGCTGGACAATTGAACGCATGGAGGCTAACCCGAGGAATTTTGGTGAGGGGGCTCCTAATCATGGGGCCTATCTGGACGCCGTGGAATGGCATAATAAGATAGCTGCGGGAGAAGTTGAGCCTTATCCCTCTAGCCTTCGCCGAGTCCCTGCCCGGGTGGAGGTGGATGTGGCGTATGAAAGGTACGAAGATATGTCCGTGTCTATTGACCCAGAAGAAGTAGCACGCCGGATAAGGCGCTCCGGGAGATTGCCGATTTTGGAATTGCCACAAAGGGGGTTAAGACCGCAGAGGGCACCCGCATCAGTCGGGAGGAGAAAGGTAAAAGCGCAGCGGACTTGTTTCCTAAATACAAGTTTGTTACTTCTGCTGGGGTAAGGAGGATGCGTCTGGCGGAACCGCTTCCAGAAGGGTCCGTAGTTGTTCCTATCCCCGAACTAAACGAAGAAGATGCCGCGCAATTGGAGGAGCTTGCATGGAATCAAGCTCCCGACGCCCGCTTTTCCGAAGACATCCTGTCTTCTCAATTCTTCGGAGGAGGTTTCCGCCCGGGTAACCCAGAGGGTGCTTCCGGGTCAGGCCCTAAGTGGGTATAGTAGTGAATAGATAGGAAAACCTGTATGTAAAATTTCATGTAATTGTTTCTCTGTAATATAACAGCATATTTATGTGATTTGAAATTTAAAGATGACTGAATAAAAGTTTTTCCGGAAAACCCGTCTTTTCATTAATTCTTCCCTGTAAGCATTACATTATCTGGTCCTCGGGCTTCATTCAAGCTCCGGGTCCACTCTAGCGGGGCACCCAAATGGGAGCTACCCATGGGTCCCTTTTACAGTCCTTCCTCTCTAAGCCCGAGACGAGGCCAAACGTCAGGGCTATCTCTCCGGGCATATTCATGCTTCCGGGAAGGGGCATATCCATGCCCGGCATATTCATGCCTTAGTAGCTAAGGTTCTGCACGGGGCACTCTACTTCCCGTAGAACCTTCTTAGGTTAGCTACATTCTATCTCCTGGGGATCTCCTTCCCCTGCTTGTCCTTCAGCACATAGCTTTCTCCCGGGTATGCCTCTTTCACCCTGTATGGCCCCTTCCCAGTTGGGTGCCAGTTTCCCTTCCGGGGCTTGGTGGCTCTTGTCATTTCTCCTCATCACCCAGTCTCCTGGGGTAAAAAATTCCTTCCGCACCCTTCTGTCATGATACATTTTTACTCGCTCCTTCACCTTTGCTTCTTGGAGCGCCGCATTCTCTCGTTTTTCTTCCAAAAGATCCAAGTCAAGGCGCCGTCCATCGCCCTCTTCCTCTGGGCGCTGAAATTCAGTCTGAGGGCTCGGGACCCCGATCTCCGCGGGTATCACTGCCTCAGACCCATATAACAAGCAGTATAGAGACTCCCCGGTAGCTGAACTTTCTGTGGTTCGGTGGGCCCAGAGGACACTGGGCAGCTCCCAAATCCAGTTCCCCCGCGCGCCTTCAAAGTGGGTTTTTAAACCTTTAATGATGGTACGGTTGGTAACTTCCACTTGTCCATTGGCTTGGGGGTGGTACACAGATGTTAACCTCTGCTCTATGCCGTACTTGACACACCATGATTTGAAGGGATCGTTTTCAAATTGCGCCCCATTGTCTGTGACTATGATCTTTGGGATACCGAATCGACAAATGATGTTCTTCCAACAAAACTTGACACAAGTTAGCCCCCGTATGTTGGTGAGTGGCTCTGCCTCCACCCATTTGCTGAAGTAGTCGATTTCCACAATTACGTACTTGGCTCCTCCCGGGGCAGTGAGAAATGGCCCTACCAAGTCAATTCCCACCTGCTGAACGGCCAAGCTCATGTGACCCCAATTAACTCCTCCCGGGGAACATGGATTAGTGGGGCAAAGGTTTGGCATGACAAGCATTCCTGGACATATTTTTCCGTATCTTTGAACAGCGTCGACCAGTAATACCCCAGCCTTAAGATTTTCCTAGCCATTGTGCGAGCTCCCTGGTGGCTCCCATTAGATCCCTCATGCACTTCCCGGATAAGGTGTTGACCTTCTGACCTTTCCACACACTTTAGCAAAGGCTGGAGGTATCCTCTCTTGTACAACTCCCCACCCTGAACCACATACTTTGGCGCTTTAACTCTCAGCTTCCGGGCTTGCACCCTATCCTCCGGGGCGGTCCCTTCTTCTAGGTACGCCCGCATGGGGGCAATCCAGGATTCTTCCTCATTTAGCAACATTACTTGGTCGTTCTCCTGGTAGCTCATTCTTCTTAACACCTCCATATACAACTTTTGGTTAGGCTCCGGTTTTAATTCCGAAGAAGCCAACTTGCTCAAAGCATCCGCTTTACTATTCTCCTCCCGGGGAACCTGGACCAGATTGAAGGTTTCGAACCCGGCTACCAGAGGCTTTACCATCTCCAAGTACTTTTGCAAGCTCCTCTCCCGGGCTTCGTATTCCCCCTTTACCTGCTGTACCACAATCTGAGAGTCGATGTGTGCCGTGAGAGCTTTGATGTCCATCTCCCTTGCCAACCTTAATCCTGGGATCAAAGCCTCGTACTCGGCCTCATTGTTGGTTGTTTCGAAAGTGAACTGGACCACATAGGGATATTCCTTCCCTTCCGGGCTAACCAACAAGACTCCCGCTCCGCTGCCTCCGGAGTGTGCCGAACCGTCCACGTACAGCTTCCAAGCCGGGACTATCTCATCCATTTCCTTCTCCTCGTGTATATTTGCTTCTGACTCTACCAGGAAGTCTGCTAGGGCCTGCCCCTTGATGACCCTTCTTGGCTCATACCGGATTTCATATTCTCCCAGCTCTATAGCCCATTTCATCATTCTCCCCGATGCCTCCGGCTTGAACATGACTTGTTTGAGTGGGTAATTGGTGAGGACCACTATGGAATGGCCCTGGAAGTAAGGTTTAAGCCTCCTTGAAGCGTGCACCAATGCCAGAACCAGTTGCTCCAACTCAGTATACCGGGTTTCTGCCCCCCGAAGTGCCCGGCTAACAAAGTAAATTGGGTGCTGCTTTCCCTCCTCTTCTTTGATTAGAACGGCACTCAATGCTTCCCAGGATACCGCTATGTACAGAAAAAGCTCCTCCCCCGGGCATGGCTTCTTTAAGGTTGGCAACTGTCGAAGGTGCTCTTTCAGGCTTTGGAACGCCTTTTCACACTCCCCAGACCACTCAAACGTCTTGGCCTTCCTGAGAATGTTGAAGAAGGGCAGTTGCATGTCTGCTCTTTTTGACAGGAATCGGCTGAGAGCCGCGAGGGACCCTGTTAGCCGCTGTACTTCCTTCATCGACCTGGGAGAGGTCATCTTGGCTATGGCCTCTACTTTTTTATATCTTATTGAATTATTTTTAAAGAACATTGATTTTTTTCGTTTGTTTTCGCAATTAAGAATTAACTATTTTATGGTGCCACAATCTTAAAAAAGAATCCGACATTTAAGTTTTACAGATGATATTGATGATACCTGGGTGTTCGAGATACTCGATCTCTGTGAGTTCTCGAGTTCGAGATAGAGTCATTTTGGGCTAAAGCACATGAGCCCGGGTAGAGGTGTAAATGAGTCGACTCGATTTCGATCAAGGGTGTACTCAAGTTTGAATTCGTTAAGAATTTACGAGTTCGACTTCGAGTTCGATTTCGAGCTCTAGCGAACATGAAAAGATGAAATCGAACTCGGCTTCTTTGTTTTTTAAGTACTCGAGTTCGACACGTCAGTCCTGTAAAAGCCATGTTCGAACTCGATTCAAATCAACTCGTTAAACCCAATAAGTTCAAGTCCAAGCTAACTTGTCTAATTTATCTCCTATTTATGCAATATTCTAATCAATAATAACCAAATTTCTGGAATTCAAACAAAAACAGAGAACAACTATTTCATGTACCATATATCTTCTCATTTAATTTTTTATTCTAATTTTTTAATAGTAATTAAAATTAAAATTTGACAAGAATACTAGTAAACTTGAAAATGGAAAGAAATTAATATAGACTAAAATTATAGTGTAATTAAATGATTTAAATAATTTAATTACCGTGATATTAAAAATTTAATACCAATAGCATCCCAACAATGTCGGTAACCAATTTAATTGGTACTGTTTGGTAATGCTACGGTTGGTAAGTCGGTTGGTCGGTACTTCAGTACATGATGGTAAGTAACGTGTAAATAACATTGATTGTAATTTCCATATAAGCACCCATTTTTTATCTATAAATACGAAAAATAAAAATTCATAACCCAAACTCGTATCATAAGAAAAAAATGGCAAGCATTGTCAATGTTATTTCTTTTGTGTTGTTTGTTGCTCTAGTTACTAAAGGTATAAATCTCTATCTATCTTGATTGAATACTTTCGTGTCTCTGAATTTCACAAAATGTAATCAAAAAAATTTCACTTTGATTGGAAAATTTGTTACTGGCGTACATCCTTTGAAGGATGATCGAAATAAAATACACGCTTCTTCTATTTTGAAACAAGTAAAGATTTAAATTAAAATCTTGCAAAACATTTTTTTTATTAAATAGGCACAGTGCAGCAACAATGTTCCCTCGATAGTATAAAGATCCATCAGCATGGAACACCTAAGGGCATCGGCATGTACGAGTTTGAGGTGGAAGTGCACAACCAATGTTTTTGTACTCAAAGAGATGTGAAAGTTGCATGCCCAGAAACGATGGGGCTTTCCTTTGATCGAAGCAAGTTGTTACCAATAGAAGGTGATGATTGTCTATTGAACAATGGGAATCCAATACATGGCTTCAAAGATCCCGTAAAATTTAGTTACATTTCTGAAGAAGAGATCCATTTCAAACCTATTTCTAGTAATATTACTTGCCCTTCTTTAGTTTATTAGAATCAAAAGGGCAAACAAATTTTAATCCTATGATACTAATAAAAAATACTATGTTCTAATGCTATTTTGTGATATTCTTTATGAACTTCTTGTTATGCAAAGTTTTATCACTTTCACAATCCTATATTCTCCATATTTAAAATATTAAATTTCCAAGTTAAAAATATTTTAGTACGATAATAGAAGACAAGATAACATAATGTAGATCTTTTATACTCCCTCCGCTACAAACAGATTTATCCAATTTCCCTTTTGGTCCGTCCCAAAGAGATTTACCCATTTCCAATTTTGGTCAAAAAAAATTATAATATAAACCTTCTCTCACTACTTCACCAACCATACCACTCACATCAGCGTCACATCAACTTTCTTAAAAAACGTGCCAAAAGTAATTAGGTAAATCATAGTGAGACGGAGGGAGTATTATTATAGGAATTTTGAGAAATTTTATTTTAAAGATAATATCTATTTTGTCATCAAACTAAAAATTTCATTCAAAATAATATATATTTTTATCATATCTCCATCAACAAATATGGAGATTATGGATTTACTTTTTTATATCTTATTGAATTATTTTTAAAGAACATTGATTTTTTTATTTTTTTTGCAATTAAGAATTAACTATTTTATGGTGCCACAATCTTAAAAAAGAATCCGACATTTAAGTTTTACAGATGATATTGATGATACCTGGGTGTTCGAGATACTCGATCTCTATGAGTTCTCGAGTTCGAGATAGAGTCATTTTGGGCCAAAGCACATGAGCTCGGGTAGAGGTGTAAATGAGTCGACTCGATTTCGATCAAGGGTGTACTCAAGTTTGAACTCGTTAAGAATTTACGAGTTCGACTTCGAGTTCGATATCGAGCTCTATCGAACATGAAAAGATGAAATCGAACTCGGCTTGTTTGTTTTTTAAGTACTCGAGTTCGACTCGTCAGTCCAGTAAAAGTCATGTTCGAACTCGATTCAAATCAACTCGTTAAACCCAATAAGTTCAATTCCAAGCTAACTTGTCTAATTTATCTCCTATTTATGCAATATTCTAATCAATAATAACCAGATTTCTGGAATTCAAACAAAAACAAAGAACAACTATTTCATGTACCATATATCTTCTCATTTAATTTGTTATTCTAATTTTTTAATAGTAATTAGAATTAAAATTTGACAAGAATACTAGTAAACTTGAAAATGGAAAGAAATTAGTATAGATTAAAATTATAGTGTAATTAAATGATTTAATTACCGTGATATTTAAAATTTAATACCAATAGCATCCCAACAATGTCGGTAACCAATTTAATTGGTACTGTTTGGTAATGCTACGGTTGGTAAGTCGGTTGGTCGGTACTTTAGTACATGATGGTAAATAACGTGTAAATAACATTGATTGTAATTTCCATATAAGCACCCATTTTTTATCTATAAATACGAAAAACAAAAATTCATAACCCAAACTCGTATCAAAAGAAAAAAATGGCAAGCATTGTCAATGTTATTTCCTTTGTGTTGTTTGTTGCTCTAGCTACTAAAGGTTTAAATCTCTACCTATCTTGATTGAATACTTTCGTGTCTCTGAATTTCACAAAATGTAATCAAAACTTACAAGTACCATAATGTACGATACCTATATTCTCCATATTTAAAATATTAAATTTCCAAGTTAAATAATATTTTATGTACGATAATAGAAGACAAGATACCATAATGTAGATGTTTTATACTCCCTCCGTTACAAAGAGATTTATCCAATTTCCCTTCTGGTCCGTCCCAAAGAGATATTACCCATTTCCAATTTTGGTAAAAATTATAATATAAACCTTCTCTCACAACTTCACCAACCATACCACTCACATCAGCGCCTCATCTGTTTTCTAAAAAAACGTGCCAAAAGCATTAGGTAAATCATAGTGAGACGGAGGGAGTATTATTATAGGAATTTTGAGAAATTTTATTTTAAAGATAATATCTATTTTGTCATCAAACTAAAAATTTCATTCAAAATAATATCTATTTTTATCTTATCTCTATCAACAAATATGGAGATTATGGATTTACTTTTTTTATATCTTATTGAATTATTTTTAAAGAACATTAATTTTTTTTGTTTGTTTTTGCAATAAAGAATTAACTATTTTATGGTGCCACAATCTTAAAAAAGAATCCGACATTTAAGTTTTACAGATGATATTTGATGCTACCGAAATCTGTCCGTCTCCGGAGGTTGACGCTACCCGGGTCTCCTTCTTAGTCGTCCCGCTGCAATCCTGCAAAACAATCCCCGGGAGGCGTCCCGGGGAAGAAGCTCCGGCGTAATGATGAGATGGGGATAGCGGAGAAGGTAAACGTACGGAAGGTGTCCTCAATATAAAGTAGAGAGATATAAGTCACATACCTTGTTCACTGTTTGAGGCTGGTATTTATAGCTGAGCTTTGCCTGCTTTGAAGATAAGCTGCAGGACCACCTCCCTTGTCATCATCTGTCCTCTTTCTTGTCCGGACATGTCTCTAACCGGGAAAGGTGCCTCTCCGTTAGTTCTGGGCCGCGGGCCCTCTTCCTGGCCCAACAGGGCTCTGGGCCGGTATTATCACTAGCCCCCCAGACCAGTCTTCCGGGTTTCCTTGACGCGGGAGACTGATCTTATATGCTCCTCCTTTTGCTACTTCTTTTGGTGGGGCCCCTCCGCGCTATAATTGGTTTCTGGCAACGCCGTCTTTTCCCCTCTGCATTAATCAGTACCTTGTTTCCCGTGTCATCATTGCTTTTCCTCCTTTTGAGGCGACGTTTCCTATTCACCTCCCTATATAAGGGGCCTAACCCTTCTCACTAAATTACTTTCTTCGCACCGTTTCCAGACGCTCCGCTTTTCCTTAACAAGTAAGCTCTAACCCTCCTCCTCTGCTTCTTCCGCTCCTCTTTCATCATGAGTTCCCCGCACATTACCGCTTCCTCTCTAGATACCGAGGGGGTTCAAAGCCAATTTGAAATTCATTTCCGAACCCCCCATCCAATTCCTTCTCCGGGTTCCTCTTCGAGTACCCCCTCTGAGGCCTTCAGCACCTCCCCGGAGCTAATCGCTCCGGGTGTGTCAGCCTTAGATGGGGCGGGCTCATCCCCCACCCGCCATTCCCATCTCCCCCGGGAGGATCCAGATGGGAAAGCTTTCGATGAGGAAGTTGGCAATGATGCTCCTCGGGGTCCTACCCACGGAGTAAAGCCTTCTGGCCATCGGTTTTTTAATCTCTCCGGGCCTCTCCCTTCCTTAGATAGGGCTGTTCTAGATTTAGTTAGGCGTTGCTTTATCCCTTTTCCGTTGGATGCATCTTTATCAAAACTTCCCCCGGGGGTGTCCGAGCGGGAAGTGCCTTGCATTCCCCGGATTCACTTCCAATACGGGCTCAGCCTTCCTTTTCCTCCTCTTTTTTCAGAAATTTTCAACTTCTATCGAATGGCCCCGGCTCAACTACACCCCAATGGGGTTGTACTGGTACTGGGCTTCTTACTTAATTGCGCTAGATGCAATGTTACCTCCTCTCTCCTTCTCTTCCGATCCTTTTATGCCCTTCGACGCGCTCATGCGTCCTTTCCGGGGGAATTTTCTTTTGTAATCCGTTCCGGGACGAAGGACTTCATGAAGGGTAAGCCCAGATCTGCCAAAGGGTACCTCGCGAAGGGTTTCTTCCGCTGCGATTCCCAGGTGTATCCAATGCCCCCCTGGAACGATTCCCTCGTTCCTGAAGACAAGAAACCCCTTTCCTCCCTTCCAACAGACCTCACCAACGATCATAACTTCCTCCGTCTATCTCCCCTAGACATGGACGCTTTCTTTAAGACTGGGAACGCGGGCTATTATTGGCCCCGCGGGATATACCCTGAAAAACTCTTTTCCCTTCCAACCGTCTCCGCTGTGTGGCCGGCTGGAGGTGCCTATTAAAGGCTTTATTCTTTATTTTCATATACATATATGTGTATTTCATTCTGATTTTTTTTTGTTCTACCTGTCTTCAGTTCAGCCTACTTTGCACGCGGACGCTACGCCATTCGAAGAGATGCCTTCCGGGGATAACAATCAGCAGGGGAATCCTCATCGGGGGCTGGTCACTCCAGCCGAGCAGCAAGTGGCATCCCCGGTCGGGGTGGAGGCTACCGAGAACCCCGGGTTCATTCCCCAAGGGGCCCGTCAGCAACGCCCTTCCTCCCAACAGAAAGCCCCCGGGTCCTCTCCTACCCCGGGGAGGAAATCTTTCGTCCAGCACCCGACTTACAGCGGCGGGGCTGGTTCCCGCTTTAAGCGGCCACTAACCGATGACAAGGAAACTCTTCCGTCTTCCCGTCAGAGGTTGGAAAGTGCGGCCCCGCCCCCACCTCCTCCTCCACCTGCCAATTCTCCTTTACGGGATAACTCTCAAGCCATCCCTGAGCAAAGGGAAGAGGTACGCTAACCTTGTCGCTTATTACTGCTTTTATCCTTTATCCTTCCGGATAATCTTATTTTTGTTTGAATTTTGTAGTCCACCACTTTCGCCGACTCTCTCCTAGCGGATTCCCAACTGGCGGAAGCGCTCAACCGGACATACTCTAAGTATAGCGCGGGTCTGTTTGCTAAGAAGGAGAGGGAACTCCTCGATGCCCGGGAGAAGTTGGCCGGGCGGGATGACATGGACGCCCGACTGGAGGCTTCTCAGAAGAAGCTAGCCGAAAGGGAGAAAAAGCTCTCTGAGAAAGAAAAGAAACTGGCGGAAGTAGAGAAGAAATATTCTTCTCTTAAGAAGGAAAAGAAAGAGGCACAGAGTTTGAAGCCTTGGACGCTGTGGTTCGAAAAGTTCTTCATTCTGCCGAGTTTGACAAGAGGCTAGAGGGCATTGCCGCCGCTGCCAGTGCTGACGCCTGCCATGAGATGTATCGCAGTCTGCGGGGTTGGCTTCCGGGAACTGCTCGCCTTGAAGCACAAGCATCCTACTATCGCCCCAAGGCAAGCGATCAGCTCAACTACCGCTGGAGATCTCTCCAGGAGGCCAACCTGGAGAACCTGGTACCCCAGTTGTGGGATTCGCTGAAGATGTTTTCCCGGGCCCCTTCAGCCTCAGACATTAAGAAGGTCAAGCTTCTGGGGATCAACGAGGCTGCTATCCCTGAATCCCCCGGCCCGGAACGTTTCAATGCCTATGGGGTAGTCCCGGAAACGCCTCACTGGGCTGAAAATTACCAAGAGTTCTGCGCTATACCTGACAACTTTGGGTATCAGGCTATTGAGGGGAGGACGGGTGAATACGTTGTGGGGCTTCCAAGGGGGCAGGACGACTTGCTCTATCAATCCCGGAAGTCTATCCGGAAAGTGGGATTTCCTGAGCGCCCGGAAGACGAGCCAAGGGTGGATGCCCCCGCTTACTGCGGTCCCAACTGGTCCGATGCGGACGTAGCTGAGCTGGAGAGGAGATGGAAGGGCGCTCATGCTACCCCGGGAGAAAGAGGCCCTACCGAGGATAATGTATTCCTCTAGACTCTAGTTTATTTTTTATTTTTTTGTAGTTTTTAAGTCTTTTGTAATCTTCCTCCCCGGGAGGCACATGTAGAACTTGGCCTTGGTGCCCATTTTGATTAATATAAGTTCTACCCTTTAATTTAATGAAGTTACTATCTTTTGTAGTCTGAGCGCCATTTGGAAGGAGATCTCCCGCGGGGATCCATGCCTTTTGTTTTCCCTCATCCTAGTTGTTCTTCCGGCACTTACTTCTCTCTCCCCCGCGCTGGGTGCCTCCAATGCTCATTCCTTCAGAGGAAGCTGGCTCATTGGAGGTTTGGAGGCGATCAAGCTACCCGGGCCATGTCTGAGGCTGGATTGTGTGCGTTTGTCTATGAGTTCGGGTCCATCCGGGCATTAGTATCATTTCTTAAAGTTGTTAAAAACAAATTTGGCTCGCTGAATCACTGCTTCGACCTAGCTTCTGATCATATGCGGGAGGCCCTGAATTCCCATCAGACCATCGCCGAGTTGCAGGCCCTTCAGGACGATTCTCGTCATCGTACCGCCAAGGAGCTAGGTATAGTGTGGGACGAACTAGAGCGGGCGCAGGAAAAACTTAGGACATTGGAGACCGCTCCGCTCAGAACCGGCTTCTCTGCGACTTTGAGAAGGAGAATCGGTCCCTTACTCATAGGAATAGGGTCCTCCAGGATGCTCTACTAATCACCCGACTATCCTACCACCTTTTGGGTCTCAAGAATGGCTTAGTTGGGGTGTCTCCTCTTACCGATATTCCAGTCGGGGTTCGCAGGACGATGGAACGCATGGAGGCTAACCCGAAGAAGTTGGTGAGGGAGCTCCTAATCATAAGGCCTATCTGGACGTCGTGGAATGGCATAATAAGATAGCCGCGGGAGAAGCTGAGCCCTATCCCTCTAGCCTTCGCCGAGTCCCTGCCCGAGTGGAGGTGGATGTGGCGTATGAAAGATACGAAGATATGACTGTATCTATTGACCCGGAAGAGGTGGCAAGTCGGATAAGACGCATCCGGAAGATTGCCGATTCTGGAGTCACCACAAAGGGGGTTAAGACCGCCGAGGGTACTCGTATTAGCCGGAAAGAGAAGGGTAAAAGTGCATCAGACATGCTTCCTAAGTACAGGTTTGTTACTTCTGCCGGGGTAAGAAGAATGCGCCTGGCGGAGCCACTTCCAGAGGGATCCGCGGTTGTTCCTGTCCCCGAATTGAACGAAGAAGACGCCGCACAATTGGAAGAGGAGCTTGCGTGGAATCAAGCCCCGGATGCCCGCTCTGCCGAAGATCTCCTGTCCTCACAATTCTTCGGAGGGGGTTTCCGCCCGGGTAACCCTGAGGGTGCTTCCGGGTCAGGTCCCAAGTGGGTATAGTAGCAAATAGATAGGAACACCTGTATGTAAAATGCTTATGTAATCGTCCCACGACGACTATGACCGCATGTTCATGCGATTTGTAATTTAAAGAGGATTGAATAAAATTTGTTTTTCGAAAAGACCCTTTTCATTAACTCTTCCCTGTAAACATTACATTCTTTGATCCCCGGGCTTCATCCAAGCTCCGGGTCCACTCTAGCGGGGCACCCAAATGGGAGCTACCCATGGGTCCCTTTTTACAAATCTTCCTTTCTAAACCCGGGACGAGGCCAAACGTCGGGTTATTTCTCCGGGCATGTTCATGCTTCCGGGCGTGGCATATCCATGCCTGGCATATCCATGCCTTAGTAGCTAAGGTACGATGCGGGGTACTCTACTTCCCGTAAAACCTTCTTAAATTAGCTACATTCCATCTTCTGGGGATCTCCTTCCCCTGCTTGTCCTCCTGCACATAGCTCCCTCCCGGGTATGCTTCATTTACCTTGTATAGGCCTTCCCAGTTGGGTGCAAGTTTGCCCTCCGGGGCTTGGCGGCTCTTATCGTTTCTCCTCATTACCCAGTCTCCTGGGATGAAAGCTTCTTTCCGCACCCTTCTGTCATGATACCTCTTTACTCGCTCCTTCATCTTGGCTTCCTAAAGTGCCGCATTCTCTCGCTTTTCTTCCAGGAGGTCCAAGTCAAGGCGCCGTCCATCGTCTTCTTCTTCCGGGCGCTGGTATTGAGTCAGGGGGCTCGGGATCCCGATTTCCGCGGGTATCACTGCCTCCGACCCGTACACCAAACCATATGGAGATTCCCCGTTAGCCGAGCTTTCTGTAGTCCGGTGGGCCCAAAGAACACTGGGCAGCTCCCAAATCCAATTTCCCCGCGCGCCTTCCAAGCGAGTTTTTAATCCTTTGATGATGGTACGGTTGGTAACTTCCACTTGCCCATTCGCCTGAGGGTGGTATACAGATGTCAACCTCTGCTCTATACCATACTTGACACACCATGATTTGAAAGGATCGTTCTCAAACTGCGCCCCATTGTCTGTGACTATAATCTTCGGGATGCCGAATCGACAAATGATGTTCTTCCAGCAAAACTTAACACAGGTTAGTCCCCGTATGTTGGTGAGCGGTTCTGCCTCCACCCATTTGCTGAAGTAATCGATTGCCACAATCAAGTACTTGGCTCCTCCCGGGGCAGTCGGGAATGGTCCCACCAAGTCAATTCCCCACCTACTGAACGGCCAAGCTCATATGACTCCGATTAACTCCTCCCGGGGAACATGGATTAGCGGGGCAAATGTCTGGCATGCCAAGCACTTCTGTACATGTTCTTCCGCATCTTTGAACAACGTCGGCCAGTAATACCCCAGCCTTAAGATCTTTTTGGCCAAGGTGCGAGCCCCTTGGTGGCTCCCATTAGATCCCTAGTGCACCTCCCGGATAAGGTGTCGGCCTTCCGACCTTTCTACACACTTTAGCAAAGGTTGGAGGTACCCTCTTTTGTACAGCTCCCCTCCATGGATCACATACTTAGGCGCCTTAAATCTTAGCTTCCGGGCCTGAGCCTTATCCTCCGGGGAGGTTCCTTCTTCTAGGTACGCCCGCATGGGCGTGATCCAGGATTCTTCCTCGTTTACCAGCATTACTTGATCGTTCTCCTGGTAGCTCCTTCTTCCTAGTACCTCCAAGTACAACTTTTGGTCGGGCTCAGGTTTCAATTCTGAGGAAGCCAACTTGCTCAAAACATCTGCTTTACTGTTCTTTTCCCGGGGAACTTGAACCAAGTTGAAGGTTTTAAACCCGGCTATCAGAGGCTTCACCGCTTCCAAGTACTTTTGCAGGCTCCTTTCCCGGGCTTCATATTCTCCATTTACCTGCTGCACCACAATCTGGGAATCACTGTGTGCCGTGAGAGTTTTGATGTCCATCTCCTTTGTCAACCTTAATCCCGCGATCAAAGCTTCGTACTCAGCTTCATTGTTGATTGTTTTGAAAGTGAATTGGACTGCGTAGGGATACTCCTTCCCTTCCGGGCTGACTAACAGTACTCCCGCTCCGCTGCCCCCTGAATGTGCCGATCCGTCCACATATAACTTCCAGGCCGGGTCTGTCTCAGCCTTAATCATGTTCTCCGGAGTGTTAGGCGTCTCATGTTCCTCGTTTATCCTTGCTTCTGATTCCAACAAGAAGTCCGCTAGGGCCTGGCCCTTGATAGCCTTCTTGGCTCATACCGGATTTCATACTCTCCCAGCTCTATAGCCCATTTCATCATTCTCCCTGATGCCTCCGGCTTGAACATGACTTGTCTTAGCGGGTAATTGGTAAGGACCACTATGGGATGGCCCTGGAAGTAGGGTTTAAGCCTCCTTGAAGCATGCACCAGTGCCAGAACCAACTGCTCCAAGTCAGTATACCGAGTTTCTGCCCCCCGAAGTGCCCGGCTAACAAAATAGATTGGGTGCTGCTTTCGCTCCTCTTTTTTGATTAGCACGGCACTTACCGCTTCCCGGGACGCTGCTATGTACAGAAAAAGCTCCTCCCCCGGGAGTGGCTTCTTTAAAGTTGGCAACTGTTGAAGGTGCTCTTTCAGATTTTGGAACGCCTTCTCACATTCTCCGGACCACTCAAACGCCTTGGCCCTCCTGAGAATGTTGAAGAAAGGCAACTGCCTATCTGCCCCCTTTGATAGGAATCGACTGAGAGCCGCGAGGGACCCTGTCAACCGTTGTACTTCTTTCACCGACCTGGGGGAGGTCATCTTAGCTATGGCCTCTACCTTCTCCGGGTTGACATCGATGCCCCGACTTGACACCATGAAACCCAAGAACTTCCCCGCACCCACTCCAATGGTACTTTTGGAGGGGTTCAGCTTTAGATTGCTCCGTTCTAGCTTTTTGAACATCTCCTCCAGGTCATTCAGGAAAGCCCCGTAAGCCCTGCTTTTGACCACCATGTCGTCGACATACACCTCCATGTTTCTTCCCACTTGGTCCTTGAAGAGTTTGTCCACCATTCTCTGATACGTAGCCCCCGCGTTCTTCAGCCCAAAGGGCATTTTCTTGTAGCAGAAGGTTCCGAAATCGGTGATGAAGGAGGTTTTCGCTTTGTCTGCCTCATCCATCTGCACTTGGTGATACCCTTTATGTGCATCAAAGAAGGCCAGAACCGAGTACCCCGCAATAGCCTCTGCCAGCCGGTCCAAATTTGGGAGAGGATAGTTGTCTTTGGGGCAACATTTATTCAAATCTGTAAAGTCGATACACATGCGCCAGCTTCGATCGTGCTTCTTTACTAAGACCAGGTTAGCTATCCATTCTGGGTAGATGATTTCCTCGACCACCCCGGCTTTCTCCAACTTCTTTACTTCATTCTTTATAAATTCCGCTCTTTCCGGGGCTACAGGTCTTTTCTTCTGCCTGATTGGTTTTGTTGCCGGGCTTATGTTCAGCTTGTGCACCCCCAACTCTGGCAACACCCCCACCATGTCCTCCGGGCTCCATGAGAATACTCCCTGATACCTGGCCAAGAGTTCCTTCAGTGCGCTTTTACTTCATCCGGGAGGTCTTTTCCCACCGTGACCGTCCCTTTGTCCGCCACCTGCATTTCCTCCAATTCTTGCCGGGGAACTTCTCCATGTACCGCCCCTACTGCTTTCTTTGCGTCCAGGACCGCTGTCATCATGCAACTTCTTGCTACTGCTTGACTTCCCTGCACGACCGCCACACCTTGCGCAGTGGGGAACTTCATCGTCAGCAGATACGGACAACTCGCTGCCCGGGCTTGGGTTAGCCATGGTCTTCCTATGATTACGTTATATGGTGAGGGTGCATCAATAACCGCAAAGTTGTACGTCACTGAGACCCTCTTGCTCCGATCCTTCTCATCCACCATACATACTGCGAGGGGAATAACTCCTAGAGGGACTTCAGGTTTGCCAGTGAATCCTGACAAGGGAGATGAAGGGGGTTTCAAGTTCTGTCTCCCAATTCCCAATTGATCGAAGCAGGAAGCGAACATGATCTCCACACTGCTCCCGTCATCTACGAACACCCTCTTGATCAAGAAACCTTCAATCTCCGCTGTTACCACCATCGGGTCAGAATGGGGTATCTGAGGCGGCACTGCATCCGCTTCAGAGAAAGTGAGAGCCTCCTCGGGGCGAAATCTTTTTCCCTAAATCTCCCCCGGGAGAACATATCGCGTCCGAGCCCGGATAGCGGAAACTGACTGGCATGCTTCTCCAATTTCTCCACTTATCACGTTGATCATCCTGTTGGGTACTGGGGCAGGCTCCACTGCTTGGACTGGTGCGGCAGCTATGGCAGGCCTCCCCGGGGCCCTGTTGCCTTGGTTGCCTTGGTTTCTCCCGTTTCCTCTCCCCGGGTTAGGCCTCCACCTCCTCCGGGGCTGCTCTTGAGGCTGGTCCCGGGGATTCTCCTTCTTTGCTTCCATCGCCACACAATCTCTCAGCTGTCCCCGCTCTATCAATTTTTCTATCTCGTTCCTCAGCATCCTACACCCCTCTGTCGAATGTCCATAAGACTTGTGATAGGCGCACCATTTGTCCGTATTTTCCCTAGATGGGGTCCCTTGGATAGGCAACGGATCCGGGAACAAATCCTTGTGGATAGCATGGATCTCCGTTCGGGATTTGCTGAGCGGGGTGAAACTGTCTGCTCTTGTCCGGTTTACCGGCGCGGGAGCAGGGTCCCTTCTACTTGGGTCAGCCGTCCTCCTTCTTTCCATCTTATTCGGGAGGAATCCCCCGGATTCTTCTTTTCTCTTCGCGTGGCATCATTAACCGCACAGTACAGTTGCACCGCCATCTGCAGGTTGTGAAAGGTTTCCGGGATGTTTTCCATCAACTTCTGGAACAACGCCATTTCCCTCAGGCCATTTATAAACCCACTAATCACCGCCTTCTCCTGCTGCTGCCTGTCGACGACCTTCATGCTGTCGTCCATGTACCTTCGATAGTATTCCATTGACCCTTCCGCAGCCTTCTGCCGGGTGGCCAGAAGCTCAGTCAGCTGCTTTCCTTCCTTCTTTAACCCGGCGTATCTGAACAGTAAAGCCTTAGAGAAATCGTAATAATCTCTGAGGCTTTCTCGGGGCAAGGAATCGAACCACGAAAGACAGTTTCCTCTCAGGTAACAGCCCACCAACTTGCATCTCAATTCCTCCGGGAAGTCCCTTGACACCATTAGGTTCTGGTACGTCCTGACAAACTCTTCCGGATCTGTCTCTCCATTGTATGTTGGGATTCCCTCCGGGGTCCGGAGGCCCGGCGGCCATGGGTACGCAAGCACTCGAGGAATCCAATGGGAGGTAGGTTTAGCCCCGTTTCTTCCCACCAGTTTGTCTAGTCGAGCCTCCAAAGAGTTGGGGTCCTGCTGCGCCACCTGATAGCCCCGCGTCCTATCGTCCTCCCGATAGTATCTCTCCGGGTAACCGTAGTTCATCCCCATTGATCCATGCATGGGCATGGAATACTGGATCGGGTTCCCTTGGGTTCCAGGGGCCTGATAACCCAACGACTCCGCCGGCATGACTGGCAGGTCATACCCAATTTGTCCCGCCCCCAGCTGGAACGCGGGTAATAGGGTGGAGCGTGTGGAACCAAATTCGATTGTTGTTCCGTAGCCACTCCCCCTCCGACTCCGAAACTCGGAGGGAAAGAAGGTGGGACAGTGGAAGAGTTCACACGCCCCTGTATTCTTGGCAGCTGGACGACTCCGTCCAGGTCAATAACCTCTCTTTGGTACCCCCGTAGAGGGCCTGCCGGGTTCCCCCCAGGTTCCCTCCGCCTACGACTTTCCCGGGTAGAGAGTACCCACTGGCGATACAACTCCTTGTTGGCTCTCATGAACTCCAACGCCGCCAATTCCTCCGCCTCGGCTAAGGATTGCCCCTCCTCCCGGGCTTCAGGCCCCTGGGCCCGGGGACTGCCTCCCCCGGTGGGCCTTGGTCCTTGCTCCTCCTGGTACTCTCTTTCCGAGTCGGCTTCGTCAGAGACAGTTTCCACGTGGCCATCCTGCGGTACCCCTAGCTCCCGCTGGTGTCTAGCCTCCTCCTGCAACTGCCTCAAGGTCACATCATCTCCCGGGGGTGGAAGAGAACCACCCCCTGAAGGTGCCGCGTTCTTCTTCGGGCGCCCGCGCCCTCTCCTTGGCGACTCCATCATGCGAAGGTGGAAAGGTCCCACCGGGCGTACCAATTGATGCTACTGAAATCCGTCCGTCTCCGGGGGTTGACGCTACCCGGGTCTCCTTCTTAGTCGGCCCGCTGCAATCCTGCAAAACAATCCCCGGGAGGCGTCCCGGGGAAGAAGCTCCGGCATAATGATGAGATGGGGATAGCGGAGAAGTAAACGTACGGAAGGTGTCCTCAATATAAAGTAGAGAGATATAAGTCACATACCTTGTTCACTATTTGAGGCTGGTATTTATAGCTGAGTTTTGCCTGCTTTGAAGATAAGCTGTAGGACCACCTCCCTTGTCATCATCTGTCCTCTTTCTTGTCCGGACATGTCTCTAACCGGGAAAGGTGCCTCTCCGTTAGTTCTGGGCCGTGGGCCCTCTTCCTGGCCCAGCAGGGCTCTGGGCCGGTATTATCAATATTGATGATATCTGGGTGTTCGAGATACTTGATCTCTGTGAGTTCTCGAGTTTGAGATAGAGTCATTTTGGGCCAAAGCACATGAGCCCGGGTAGAAGTGTAAATGAGTCGACTCAATTTCGATCAAGGGTGTACTCAAGTTTGAACTCATTAAGAATTTACGAGTTCGAGTTCGATTTCGAGCTCTATCGAACATGTAAAGATGAAATCGAACTCGGCTCGTTTGTTTTTTAAGTACTCGAGTTCGACTCGTCAGTCCAGTAAAAGTCATGTTCGAACTCGATTCAAATCAACTCGTTAAACCCAATAAGTTCAAGTCCAAGCTAACTTGTCTAATTTATCTCCTATTTATGCAATATTCTAATCAATAATAACCAAATTTCTGGAATTCAAACAAAAACAAAGAACAACTATTTCATGTACCATATATCTTCTCATTTAATTTTTTATTCTAATTTTTTAATAGTAATTAAAATTAAATTTTGACAAGAATACTAGTAAACTTGAAAATGGAAAGAAATTAATAGAGATTAAAATTATAGTGTAATTAAATGATTTAAATAATTTAATTACCGTGATATTTAAAATTTAATACCAATAGCATCCCAACAATGTCGGTAACCAATTTAATTGGTACTGTTTGGTAATGCTACGGTTGGTAAGTCGGTTGGTCCGTACTTTAGTACATGATGGTAAGTAACGTGTAAATAACATTGATTGTAATTTCCATATAAGCACCTATTTTTAATCTATAAATACGAAAAACAAAAATTCATAACCCAAACTCGTATCAAAAGAAAAAAATGGCAAGCATTGTCAATGTTATTTCTTTTGTGTTGTTTGTTGCTCTAGTTACTAAAGGTATAAATCTCTACCTATCTTGATTGAATGCTTTCATGTCTCTGAATTTCACAAAATGTAATCAAAACTTACAAGTACCATAATGTACGATACCTATATTTTCCATATTTAAAATATTAAATTTTCAAGTTAAAAAATATTTTATGTACGATAATAGAAGACAAGATACCATAATGTAGATCTTTTATACTCCCTCCGTTACAAAGAGATTTATCCAATTTCCCTTTTGGTCCGTCCCAAAGAGATTTACCCATTTCCAATTTTGGTAAAAAAAATTTATTATATAAACCTTCTCTCACTACTTCACCAACCATACCACTCACATCAGCGTCATATCAACTTTCTTAAAAAACGTGCCAAAAACAATTAGGTAAATCATAGTGAGACGGAGGGAGTATTATTATAGGAATTTTGAGAAATTTTATTTTAAAGATAATATCTATTTTGTCATCAAACTAAAAATTTCATTCAAAATAATATCTATTTTTATCATATCTCCATCAACAAATATGGAGATTATGGATTTACTTTTTTATATCTTATTGAATTATTTTTAATGAACATTGATTTTTTTTGTTTGTTTTTGCAATTAAGAATTAATTATTTTATGGTGCCACAATCTTATAAAAATCCGACATTTAAGTTTTACAGATGATATTGATGATACCTAGGTGTTCGAGATACTCGATCTCTGTGAGTTCTCGAGTTCGAGATAGAGTTATTTTGGGCCAAAGCACATGAGCTTGGGTAGAGGTATAAGTGAGTCGACTCGATTTCGATCAAGGGTGTACTCAAGTTTGAACTCGTTAAGAATTTACGAGTTTGACTTCGAGTTCGATTTCGAGCTCTATCGAACATGAAAAGATGAAATCGAACTCGGCTCGTTTGTTTTTTAAGTACTCGAGTTCGACTCGTCAGTCCAGTAAAAGCCATGCTCGAACTCGATTCAAATCAACTCGTTAAACCCAATCAGTTCAAGTCCAAGCTAACTTGTCTAATTTCGCTCCTAATTATGCAATATTCTAATCAATGATAACCAAATTTCTGGAATTCAAACAAAAACAAAGAACAACTATTTCATGTACCATATATCTTCTCATTTAATTTTTCATTCTAATTTCTTAATAGTAATTAAAATTAAAATTTGACAAGAATACTAGTAAACTTGAAAATGGAAAGAAATTAATATAGATTAAAATTATAGTGTAATTAAATTATTTAAATAATTTAATTACCGTGTTATTTAAAATTTAATTCCAATAGCATCCCAACAATGTCGGTAACCAATTTAATTGGTACTGCTTAGTAATGCTACGGTCGGTAAGTCGGTTGGTCGGTACTTTAGTACATGATGGTAAGTAACGTGTAAATAACATTGATTGTAATTTCCATTTAAGCACCCATTTTTTATCTATAAATACGAAAAAACAGAAATTCATAACCCAAACTCATAAGAAATTCATAAGAAACAAATGGCAAGCATTGTCAAGTTGCTCTAGTTACTAAAGGTATAAATCTCTCTACCTATCTTGATTGAATACTTTCGTGTCTCTGAATTTCACAAAATGTAATCAAAACTTACAAGTACCATAATGTACGATACCTATATTCTCCAGATTTAAAATATTAAATTTCCAAGTTAAAAATATTTTAGTACGATAATAGAAGACATGATAACATAATGTAGATCTTTTATACTCCCTCCGCTACAAACAAATTTATCCAATTTCCCTTCTGGTCTGTCCCAAAGAGATTTACCCATTTCCAATTTTGGTAAAAAAAATTATAATATAAACCTTCTCTCACTACTTCACCAACCATACCACTCACATCAGCGTCACATCAACTTTCTTAAAAAACGTGCCAAAAGCAATTAGGTAAATCATAGTGAGACGGAGGGAGTATTATTATAGGATATTTGAGAAATTTTATTTTAAAGATAATATCTATTTTGTCATCAAACTAAAAATTTTATTCAAAATAATATCTATTTTTATCTTATCTCCATCTACAAATATGGAGATTATGGATTTACTTTTTACCTATTGAATTATTTTTAAAGAACATTGATGATGCTACACAAATCTGCTGGTCTCCCGTACTGCTACGCTATCCGGGGATCCTCTAGGGGAAGCGTTCAGCGGCCCTGCAAAACAGACTCCGGGAGGCTACCCGGGGGTAGATGCTCCGGTTTGATGATGAGATGGGGATAGCGAAGAGGAGGAAACCGTACGAAAATACTCTCAATAAGAAGTAGAGAGATAAAATTCACATCAGCGTCACATCAACTTTCTTAAAAAACGTGCCAAAAGCAATTAGGTAAATCATAGTGAGACGGAGGGAGTATTATTATAGGATATTTGAGAAATTTTATTTTAAAGATAATATCTATTTTGTCATCAAACTAAAAATTTTATTCAAAATAATATCTATTTTTATCTTATCTCCATCAACAAATATGGAGATTATGGATTTACTTTTTACCTATTGAATTATTTTTAAAGAACATTGATGATGCTACACAAATCTGCTGGTCTCCCGTACTGCTACGCTATCCGGGGATCCTCTAGGGGAAGCGTTCAGCGGCCCTGCAAAACAGACTCCGGGAGGCTACCCGGGGGTAGATGCTCCGGTTTGATGATGAGATGGGGATAGCGAAGAGGAGGAAACCGTACGAAAATACTCTCAATAAGAAGTAGAGAGATAAAATTCACATACCTGATTCACTATTAAGAGCTGGTATTTATAGTGGAGGCCTCCTGCACTGGATGGGAGGAAGGTCCACTTCTTGCTTGTTGTTATCCTTGTCTCTTCTCCTGGACACACGTGCTTACGTGGCGGGAGATTCACCCTTTCCTGGGAAATGACCGAGAGTGGGCCTTTCGGCCCAGCCTCATGTTGGGCCGGTATCATCACTAGCCCCCCAGACCAGTCGTCCGGGCTTTTGTGCCGTATGGGATTGGTCTTTAAACTTCTCCCGACAGGTAGGGCCCAGTTTCGCTGAATCCCAGTTTCGGCGGCGCCTTTCCTTATTCATCATTCATCATTGCCTCGTGCCTTGAACTACTGCTGCTTTTCCGCCTTTTGAGGCGGCGTTTCCCATTCCTTCGTCTATATAAGGACCCAGACCCCCTTCATATAATATCTCTCCGCAATCTTCAGATGCTCCATTATCTCTTATCAAGTAAGCTCTAGTCTCATATTCCTTTGCTTCTTCCCTTCTTATCATCTTCCTCTTCCCACGATGAGCTCCCGGTATCTCACCAACTCTTCCCTAGACACCGAAGGGGTCCAGCGCCAGTTTGAGGTTCGATTCAGGACCCCGGAGGATTTGATTCAGTCTCCAGGTTGTTCAGAGGCCTTCAGCACCTCCCAGGAACTTAACGTTCCGAACTCGGCTGTCTCTGGAGAGGCAGGTTCACCCCTGGTCAGGTATTCAAATTCCCTCGGAGAAACCTCTTGAAGAAACCTTCGAGGAAGATGTTGGTGACGACGTTCCCCGGGGTCCTACCCATGGGGTTAGGCCCTCGGGCATTCGGTTCTCGGGTGTTTTCGGGGGTCCTCCTTCTCTAGATAAAGCCGTTTTAGACCTGGTTAAACGTTCATTCATTCCCCATAGATGCTTCCCTTTCCAAACTTGGCCCCGGGGCTTCCGAGAGGGAGGTCGCATGTGTTCCCAGGGTCCACTTCCAGTATGGACTTTGTCTTCCTTTCCCTCATCTCTTCTCCGAAATTTTCGATTTCTTTAAGATGCCCCTGGCCCAACTACATCCTAATGGTGTAGTCCTAATCATGGTTTTTCTTCTCAATTGCGCTCGATGCGCTATCCCCCCATGTCTCCTCCTTTTCCGTTCTTTCTACGCTTTGCAGCGTTCCCATTCTTCTTTTCCGGGGGTATTCTCATTTTTTATCCGTATCGGGGTCAAGGATTTCCTCGAGGGGAAACCCCGGTCCGCGACGGGGTATCCCGCGAAGGGCTTTTTTAGCTGCGATTCCGACCTATATCCCATGCATCCTTGGAACACGACCCTTCTCCCCGAGGATAAGAAACCACTATCTTCTCTCCCTGCTGACATAGAAAATGATCACGGGCTGCTCCGTCTTACCCCTCTGAATATAGAATTTTTTATGACTGGGAATGCGGGCTACTAATGGCCTCGTGGGATATATCCCTCTGATCTATTCTCTCCCCCCCGGGTATCCGCTGTGTGGCCTGCCGGAGGTGCCTATTTAAGGGCTTTTTTTTTACGCATGTCTATTCAAGGGTTTTAACTGTAATGTTTCTTGTTTTCAGTCCAACCTTCTCTATACGCGGACGTCATGACCCACGTGGAGAGGCACTCCGGGGAGGACAACCAGCGAGGGACCTCTCTCTCCAAGCAGCCGATTCAGCCGGAGCAACAAGTGGCTCCTCCCCCCGGGCCATCTTCCACTGATAATCCCGCCGTTGTCCAACAAAAGTCCCGCCAACAGCAGCGACTTCGGAAACAGAAGCCCGCCGGGTCCTCTTTTTCTCTAGCGGTATGGCGCCTCAATTGACTCATTCCGGTTCTTCATCTACCCCGGGACGGAAGTCTTTCATAAACCATCCGGACTATAACGCCGGGGCCAGTTCCTGATTCAAGCGGCCTTCTTCGGATGAGCTTAAGGGTTCTCCCCCACGCTCCCGACAGAGATCAGAGGATGCTCCTCCTCCTCCTCAAGCTACTCCTTCTCAGGCTATCCCTTCTCAAGCTACTCCTGAGGAGAAAGACGAGGTAACTTGTTGACACGTAGTCTTTGTTTAATTTTCATCTACTTATGTGTTCTTAACCCTTATGTTTTACACAGGGCGCCTCATTTGCCGACTCCCTCCTGGCGGACCCTCACTTCATCGAGGCATTGAATCGAACCTATACTAAGTATAGCGCCGGACTATTCACTCAAGTGGAGAAGGAACTCCGCGAGGCCAAGGAGAAGTTGGCCGGGCAGGATAGCCTGAGGGCCCAGTAAGAGAAGTCTCAGAAGAAGCTAGCTGAGACGGAGAAGAAGTTAACTGAGACGCTTGAGGCATTGAACACTATCACTCAGAAGCTTCTTCGCTCGAAGGAGTTTGAAAAGAGATTGGACAGGATTGCTGTCGCGGCGAGTGCTGATGCTTTCCATGAAATGTACCGCCGCTTGCAGGGTTGGCTGTCGGGGCCCTCGCGTCTTGAAGCTCATGCATCTTCTTACCGGCCCAAGGCTTCGGATCTATTGAGCCACCGCTTCCGGGCCCTGCAGGAAGCTGACTTGAAAGCCCTTGTGCCCCCGCTGTGGCAATCATTGGAGATGGCCTCCCGGGCTCCCTCCGCCTCTAACATCAAGAAGATCAAGCTTCCCGAGATTGGTGAAGCTTCTTGCCCCGACCCCGGCCCCGAGGACTTCAACGTTTATGGGGTGGTTCCAGAGATGCCCTATTGGCCCGAAGGGTATCATGAGTTCTGTGTTGTGCCTGATAACTTCGGGTACCAAGCGGTTTAGACCGCCAAGGACGAGTTTCGCGTGGGTCTTGGTGAAGGTCATGATGACTTGCTGTACCAATCGCGAAAGTCTACCCGGAGGGTTGGGTTTCCCAAGTGACCCGCGGATGAGCCTACAATAGATGCCCCCGATTATGTTGGTCCCGACTGGACCGCCGCGGACATCACGGAGCTGGAGCGGAGGCTGGAGAGGGCTCATGCTGTTCCGGGGGCTGAAGTGGCTGCTGCGGACAATGTATAATCCTAGTCCTTAGTCTTTCTCTTAGTTTTCTTTTTGTTTTAATCTTGTAATCTGCCTCTCCGGGGGCATATGTAGAACTTTGGTCATGGTGCCTATCCTAGAACACTATATAATAAGAATTCTCTTGATCTCAACCAAATTTTGGTATCCGGATCCGCATAGGGGCCTTTTTGTAATTTTTAACCCCACCGCCATGGCAAAACGACGTCGTTATGTCTGTGATTTCGCCCTCACTTTGTCTTCCTCCTGGGTTTCTGATTTAGTTCGTCATCGATTTCGAATTGATTTGGGCATCACCATGGTTACCACCGAATTCCATTCTGGTTTGGGCATCACCATGGAGTTCGAACTTGATTTCGAATAGATTATTTGGATGTATAAATCGCATCATGTCACCTCCCCCAAAAATTTCTTACGGCCCTTTGAATCTGTCGCCAACTCGCACAGGTTCTTCTTCTGTCATCAACCGGAAACCTTGGTCACGCACGCCTACGGAAGCCGCTCATTCGCTGATTTTTTTGTTCGGGGAGCCCACAAAGATTAGCACCGTCGCTCTCATAAACAACAGGTACTCTGTGAAATTGTGTTGATCGGATGAGCTAATTATATAATTTTGTTTGTGATTTTATTATGTTAGAATCATCTCTTGTAGTTTTAATATGCTGGATTGTGATTGATTTGGGGATCATAGTAGTATTGATTTAGGGGTTAGGATAGATTTAGGCAATATAATTCTTGCCCAAAGTGCTCTGTTTTATTGTGATGGAAATCCAAGGAAGCCTAAAACCCTTCTCAATTAAACAAACAAGTGATAGATAGAATTAGCTATGAGCATTAAAATGTACTAAATTGCTTATACGAGTCCATGATCAGCATTTTTTCAAGTATGAAGTTTGATAGTATTGTCCTTAATTTCCTTGTAAAAATATGTGATTTTTTGTTCATGTGCATATGATCTTCTGGTTATTATAAGCTACATGGTGGAGGGTGGAGTTTGTTTCATGGCATTATTTTCAATGTAACTTCTTAATCCATGATATGAACATGCCTGGATATTTTATAGCTTGCTATAGGGGCATGTGAGAATGGTCTATATGGCCATTTGACTCTTTACCGTCTCTCTATTGGCACTTATGAGCTCATGTCATTCTTTACAATAATGCTGATCCTGTTCCATTCCCGAACCTTTGATAAAGTTCTGAAATTTTTTGCAGCATCAAGCACTGGAAAAAAGAAAGGAGATCTCTCAGCAGAACACTGAATTAAACATTCAAAGAAATGACAAAATCAATGTTAAAACCTACAGGTATTATTTTTAGTTGTTGTATGTTTAAACCTGATCAATAAAGGCAATATTATAGATTGAAGGGCTTGCCCTTTACTTATTGAGTGAAACACTTAATTAATGTGTTTGTCCTCTGTGACTATGAATAAGAAATATGGTACAGTAAAAGTTGCAAGTTCAACTAACCTACTTCAAGAGAACAAGTTAGATTAAAATGGATTGTGAAAACATTAAATTGTTAGATTGACTTATGAGAATGCCATTTTTTAGTTGGATTTGAAGAGAATATGTCCATCCTATGCCGTCAGGCCTTGGTTGTAATAAATCTTTGATTTATGATGTTTTTGGAGTTCTAAGAAAAATCTGGGTAAGAAATAAAGATTCTTCTTTTCTATTAGCTAATTTGCAGGATTATTGTGGCTATTGGGTAGCAATGCTAGATATTGCCTTTTCTGAGTCTTGTCTGACTAAATTATGAATGCAAAATGAGGCTGATACACAAAAAGTTCAAACACACATGCGATTAGGAACTGAAATTTCACACCAAAGTTGGACATACTGAAATATTCGTGTATACAGTTACTGTAATTTATACTAAGTACGAAAGGCATAAACTTCTGCAGATTGTAAGACCCGAAGTTTTAATCAAAGAATTAATTTTTGTTATGTATTTTGCTGGTGATCTTATAATTGTCAGGAGAGCATTCCAACCGCCACAGCTGAGAAGGTGAAGGGAGCTATACTGGCTAGAGTTGAGTCTGCTCTAGGAATTCCAAGAAGCTCTATGCCGAAACCCATTTACACTCGATTGCAGTTATGGTAAGAGGTGGCACTTTCTTTGCATTATTCTTGTGAAATTTTGTAGTTAAAATGGGAATAAGTGGAACACAAGGATAAACAGGTAATGAGAGAATGTCTAGAATGGCTCTTGTAATTTCTGTATTACTTTTAACTGGCAGATGTTCTGTTGCAAAATCTCTATTACTCTCTGATGAAGACCGATTGTCCACTTCTCATAATGAACAGAAGTGATGCATCTGGTATTAGCTTAGCTTAACTTTGCAATACATATTACAGAAACAAAAAATATAATAAAATTGAAGAGAAGATAAATGCTAGATGATTTGATGAAAAAAAACCCCTAAAAGGATGTTGCTACATTTGCAACGCTGCATTTTTGAATGGTATGCCCCCCTCGGCCTCAAATGTCCTCTGAACAAGTTGATTTTTTTTTCTCCCTTTTTTGAAATATTGAGCCTATGATCTTTCTTTTCTTATCCTTTTCGAATAAGTGGGAGTTTAATACATGAAAGAGATGACTGAATGAATCAGAAAATTTCTTTATCTGACTGCAAATACTGTGTTGCTTGAATGAAGTGTGGTCCTGTTATCTGTCATTTCTATTTGTTGATCTATTGATATTTGTCATCTCCAATTGTATCTCTGAATCTAATTGCTTCATTTGTCTTCTTCCCAGTTGTCTGAACAAAGCAAAAATGAGAGCTTGGATTTTTCTAATCTAGCAAGCCTAGCTGCAGCACCAAGGTTAAGGATACCTTTCCCATGAAAACCAGTTGTAATCACATGGGAAACATTTAGAGCGTGCAATTTCCGGACTATTTCCTCTTGTGGCAGGGTGTCTTAATGACACATTATTAGTATTATCATATACGACGTCACATTTTATCTGATAACATCAAGTTTATCTTATTCTATGTAAACTATGTCTTTCCGCTCAAATGATGCACACAAATGTGCATTTCATGTGCACACAAATATTAACTGATGCCCCAAATAGTTTTCAGGGTTGAATGTCTTTTTTGCGGTTTGTGCCACTCTCAAGTAAGGATTGCTGGAATAGTTTGATAGCAAGGCCCCTTGCTTCGGGACATGAGGAGGGTGTCTCATGGCTTCAGGTACATGACAGTATCTTTTACTTGTTTCCATAATGCTATTTGGCTTATACAGTCCATACTTCGTCCAAAGTTTTGAGGGAGGGTGTCTCATGGCTTCAGGTACATGAAAGTATCTTTTACTTGTTTCCATAATGCTATTTGGCTTATACAGTCCATACTTCGTCCAAAGTTTTGAGCTCTCTCTCTCTCTCTCTAGATTTTTACCATTTTAAACTTTGGTCACCCAGGTTGCTCATTTTGTACTTTGTACCATTTTTACCAACACTACAAACCATCTTTTTTTTTCCCACTTATCTTGTTGATTGTTTAAAACTAGAGAAAACAGGTCATGTTTTAGTCTTCTGTTAGATAAATACAAGTTGTCAATATAAACCACTTCTCCATCAAATTTTTGTGGTCATCTGTATTTTTGAAAGTCTTGTCATCTCCCATTAAGAGCGCATGGGGTGCTATCTTCTGTCTATAACTGGTATCTTCTCACTTGCTGGGCTCTTACCTTTTTTTTTTTTTTTTTATACGAGCTAATGCAGATGACAGAAATTGCTTAATTCTTTAAAACTTGAGCTCTTCTTAGTATTATTAGACTGAGATTGTTTGTTGCATTGTGTTACTGACCCTATGATGACTTCAACATAGGTCCTTATGGCAGCAATAGCCTTGAGGCGGACGAAAGATAAGGCTTTGGTTATGTTGCCATCTAAATCTGTGGAGACTCTGGTCATAGACTTATCTGATGAAGAACGAGATGTTTATGACAAGATGGAAGCTGAGGCTCAGAGAGTTATTCAGCACTATATATCAGGTGAAGGTTTTACAAGAATAAATTCCACAGTTCTGAGCATTTAGCTTTGTGCCCTCCAGATATCAGAGACTTGCTCCCCGTTCTTGAAGGTAAATTATAAATTCTGGTATATGTTCATCCAAGCTTCTTGGTTTTGATGAGTTGCTTGTGTTGTGATTTGGCAAAATCCTTGATCTTTCATTAATTCCATTGCCTGATCTTATTTCATTCTGGCTGCTCATATTAGGTACCATTTCGAAAAACAGCAGTTAAGATAAATAAAACCCTTATTGCCCTTTTTTTTAATCATTTAAATGTGATTTTTACAGATGTGAACAACAATTTGCTAGAGAAAATGCTTTCCGTGCTTCAAGAAGGGGAAGACATGGATTGTCCAGTTTGCGTAAGTTCTCCTAATCATCCAGTGATTACATGTTACTTCTTCTTGAGGAACCTCTAAAAGCAGCTGGATTCAAGGTACTACGCTTCGATGGCTCAATGAATGCCAACAAGTGGGCAAAAGTAGTCAAGGAGTTTGAAGTTCCAGCTCCAGATGGTGCCACTATTTTGCTTGCGAGTCTGAAAGCATCTGGTGCTGGAATCAACCTAACTACAGCTTCTAGGGTATACTTATTAGAGCCATGGTGGAATCCAGCTGTTGAAGAACAGGCAATGGACAGGGTTCACCGAATTGGGCAGACAGAAGATGTAAGGATGGTAAGGATTATTGCTCGAAATACTATCGAGGAAAGGATCCTTGAGCTACAAGAGTCCAAGAAACTGCTGGCTAGAAAAGCTTTTGGAAAGGGGGTCACAAGAACGAAGGGACATGAGTAGAGAGGATCTCATCAGTTTAATGCAGCTGTGAGTTAATTCCAATTCTAGATGCATCACCTTCTGCTTATGTACCTTAAGCTATCTGTAATCCCCCAGCTTGGGAACATTTCTGATCCACCTTTTTGCTCAGCAAACTTCCTGCTACTACCATGAATCTATGATTACAGAAATGTTACTGTTGAATCTAAATTCTTGATTCCTTTTCTTTTTCCTTTTATTTTTTAGAATGAAAACGATTAGACAAAAACAAAACACACTGTAATTGACATCCAGTTCTGATTATAATTTGACAATGGTGACTTTGATGGGTTGACAATACTGATAGGCAAAAGTTTAATTCAACTGTTGACTACAAGAGCTTTGCAGCCAGGAAACTTCACCATCAACAGGAAAGGAGGAAGACGAACTTTCTTTTTTCTTTCCCATTTATTTGCAATCCAGTCCCTAACAATTTGAGAGGATGGTTCCACCAAGACCGCCTCACAATAGACAGACTCACATTTAAACAAACACCGGGAGTACAACTTGTAAGAAAATTATTTCTTTCCTATTATGTGGTCTTATATTAATCAGTTTTCTTATTGGAATATTGTTATTCCATGATATATTTGGTGACTTATTAAATTAAGTATAAAAGAATATTTCCTAAAAATCTCTACTTTAATGGACGGTTGAGATTAATTCTACGGAAACCTGATGAGGATTTAGGTCCTCTCTCCACCTATAAATTGATGTCTTTGTTCCATTGAAAAGATATCATTACTGCAAACTTATGACGAATCCTTATGAGCAACATCCTGGTGAATTTGATGGCTGCCGATTCACAACACATAAGGTTCATAGGCAAGGGGAGAGAAACCTGAACTCGTACACAAGGCTTGCAGCAGGACATCAAACTCTCCGCTACAATGAGTAAAGGTAAATAATTTTGCAAACCTTCATGATTCTATTATGTGATTGAATATGATGTTTAAAGATCTTAGGGACAATTATGTCATGTAAAATTATGCTTACATGTGGTATCAGGAACACTATAATTGTTTGTCATATTATTTAATTTAAGTTTTGTGTTGTTTATGTTATGAAAGTATGACGAGATTAGTGGGAGTGATAAAGTTCAAGATGTGGTCATTCAGGAAATTATGATAAATTCCGAATGTTGGGAAACCTTTGTTATTGAAGCATTTAACAATGAGGAAAACCCAGTGAATGATCATCTACTCCATGATGAAATATCGCCAATAATGAACTTGTAGAACAAGAAACTACATGATGACGTATAGAAAATCAACACATCCACAGATGGTTGGATTTTTTATTTATATTTTACTCAGAAAAGAGGAAAGATTGTCATTAAACACATAGGCACTGATGTTATGGTCACAGACATATTTACGAAAGCATTACCTCCTAAGACCATTATGAAGCATGCTTACAGTTTGGGTCTTGAGAAGAGCTATTATGTTGTCTGCTTTATGTTTAGCCTTTGTTTGACATTTATTTGAGATCTCTTATGATTTTACATCTTTTATGTATCATGTTTCCCTTGTGCACACACATTATTGTGTTGGAATTTATGATAACAGAATTAGTCTTTATTTAAGACATTAAAGGGACCATTATGAAATTCCTAAAGGGACCATTATGATAACAGAATTAGTCTTTATTTAAGACATTAAAGGGACCATTATGATAACAGAATTAGTCTTTATTTAAGACATTTGATGGACGGTTGAGATTAATTCTACGGAAACCTGATGAGGATTCAGGTCATCTCTCCACCTATAAATTGATGTCTTTGTTCCATTGAAAAGATATCCTTTCTGCAAACTTATGACGAATCCTTATGAGCAACATCCTGGTGAATTTGATGGCTGCCGATTCACAACACATAAGGTTCATAGGCAAGGGGAGAGAAACCTGAACTCCTACACAAGGCTTGCAGCAGGACATCAAACTCTCCGCTACAATGAGTAAAGGTAAATAATTTTGCAAACCTTCATGATTCTATTATGTGATTGAATATGATTTTTAAAGATCCTAGGGACAATTGTGTCATGTAAAATTATGCTTACACAACTCACATTTTCAATAAGGTTAATTGTGAGAGGGTAAATGGTTCATCATTTCAGGGGTCACGAATATGACTCACATCATTGTTATTGCGATCCATAATAGTTATTTTCTTTAAATCTTCTCAGAGAATGCTGCTTTCAATTAGTTTTTTAAAAAAAATGGCACTTTTTTCACATATTACGGGCAATGCAATATATATGTACATTAAGGTGGTCCACTGTACTTGGGGTTGAGCAGCATTTTGCTTGAAACATAGAAATTGGTTAAAGCTTTGAAGCATTTGTAGGAACTTTGCTAAGAGCAACAGCAACCTTAGGGCATGTGCAATGGAGTCCCAAACATGAGACTTTTTGTGATTGAGACTCAAAAATGTCCACAATGGGAGTCCCAATCGTGGGTTTCCAAGCTCAAATTGTACATGTGACATAGTTGAGTCTTCTCCCATGCAGTCTCCATCCGGACCCAGGCCCACGCCAAATAATGCATGTGTGGCAAGTGGACCTGCATCACCAACGGATATATTCCATTTCAGCATTGCATTTCTCTTCCTCTCCATTTCAACGGAAATATTTCATTCACTTTTAATTTTGTTCTTGTTTCACTCCAACGGCAATATTCTCAAGAAATATTTTTTGTTTTTTTATTCTTTTCTTTCCAACGGCTCTATTTTAATTTTGTGTATAAATAGAGTCCAATATTGACAGTGTTTTGATACCTGATTCATTGTAACAATTTCAATCCATCCTTCTCAAACTTTCCCTTCATCCTTCTTAAAATTTCCATTCATCTCTTTCAATTGAGTTTTTTTGCATCATATGTTCAAAGGCGATATGCGGTTCGTAATAGAACAACACATCGTCAACTTCAAGCGGATTTGGTCAAACATGCTTATAACCATTTTCATTAAAACGAAGTCGTATATTATTTTATTTTTATTTCTTTATTTCTATTTTGGTGTTGCTATTAATTTTTATATTTCATGTATTATCTATTTTGAAGATTGTAATTTGCCCTTTATTTTTCCACTTATGTAAAAGTTGTCCTTAAATATTACTCTTTATATAATAATTTTTTTGAAATACTTTATATAATAGTTAATCTTTATTTTCATTAATCATATTATTGCATAAAACTTGTCATATATTATTGCGTTCCATTACCACTTTTATTTTCATTACAGAAATAAATAAATAATTATGAAATAAGACAATTAATTTGTTTACATTAATACAAAATTTATTATTCATGTAAATAATTATATTAATTCATTTATAATATAAATAAATAATCTACATATGAAAGAAAATGAGTTGGAAATAATTGAATCATGTAGGACCAAAAAATTCTGATGTGGACAAGACTGGATGATTGTGGGTTAGGAGCTGTTGGGATGAGAGAGAAGTGATAGAGACTCATTTGAGTCTCAATGAATGCTTGCAAATAAAATCCCCAGCTAGCATAACGTCTGTCTTAAATTTTTGATTGTAATTATAGGTTAATATATAAATGATAAAACTATTATAAAAGATGTCATTAGATTTATTATAGCATCTATTTTTCAAAGTAAATTTGTATACATTTTGTTTTTGGGCGAGACGGAGGGAGTACAAGTTTCACATCATTTATAATAATTTACCTTTATACCACGCTCTTAATAGAAATTTCCCTAAAATTTTCACTACTACTCTTAAGGGCATGGAATTATATTGAAAGTTTAAATATCAAGATCAGAGTCTACCTCAACTATTCTTAGCTAGCCATCCAAAGCTGGGGTATATCAAGATCGGGCTCTTCCTTTGCAGTAATCATTACCAGTTGCTTAAGTCAATAGCGAGTCACAAAAAATAGCTCAACAACGAACTATCCAACTTTTAGCTGAATTGATTATAAAATTTAATCTTCAAAATACAAGGTCTTATACTCTTCTTTACTTCACAAAAATCATGAAAACTGAAAATATAATGATTAAAGAACATGAACCCAATGGACAAGAAGTAGAAAACATGGATTTTGAAGGTGATATACCACTCATTCAAATGACTGATAAAAGAAAAACAAATGAATGTACAATCCTAAATCTTAGGTATATATTACTATAAATTAAAAATTAAAAACTTGGTTTTCATAAAAAATTGCATTATGATGCAAGAAGAAAAAACAACATAACCAAGAAGTGAAAGTGGAGATGATGAACAGAGAATCAACAAAACAGAAAAAAAAAATTCAAAAAATATCACCCAAGACCTTCTCTTTAATAGCTATGATAGGGTTCTATTTTAATTCATTTACAATATATTCACTTGACTATATGATGCTATTATGTATTTGTGAAGCACTATGAATTACAATATAGTGAATTTATTAAATTCCTTATCTTTACTTTCAAAGTTTATATTACATATTTGAGTATTTTTTAACCATCCAAATACACCGCGCGACCTTGCTAGTTTTGATTATAATACAAGTTCTACTTTTATTAAATCCATTTTTTTTCTTTTGTAGTCTAGGCGCGATCTAAGGGAACTCCTCCCGTAAGGGCCAATTCCGTACATATTTCTCCATCCTAACTCTCATTCTGGTACCTACTTCTCCCTCCCCCGGCCCGGATGCCTCCAATGCTCTTTTCTTCAAAGGAAGCTGGCGCACTGGAGGTTTGGATGCGATTAGGCTGACCGGGCCATGTCTGAGACGGGGTTAGGTTCTTTTCATAATGAGTTTGGGTCCGTCCAGGCTTTGGTTGATGCTACCGAAATCCGTCCGTCTCCCGGGCCTTGACGCTATCCGGGCTTCGTTCCGAGCAAGCCCGCACCAATCCTGCAAAACAATCCCCGGGAGGCGTCCCGGGGAAGAGGCTCCGGCGCGATGATGAGATGGGGATAACGATGAGGGGAAAAACGTACGGAAGAAGCTCTCAATATGAAGTAGAAAGATATAAGTCACATACCTTGTTTACTGTTTGAGACTAGTATTTATAGCCGAGCTTTGCCTGCTTGGGGATAAGGTGCAGGACCACCTCCCTTGTCATCATTTGTCCTGTTTCTTGTCCGGACATGCCTCTCAGCGGGAAAGATACCGCTCTGTTACTTCTGGGCCGGGGGCCTTCTTCCTGGCCCAACAGGATTCTGGGCCAGTATTATCACTAGCCCCCCAGACCAGTCATCCGGGTTTCCGTGACGCGGGAGACTGATCTCATCCGCTCCTCCTCCTTTTGCTGCTTCTTTTGGTGGGGCCCCTCCGTGTTAAAATTGATTTCTGACAACGCTTCCTTTTCCCCTTCTGCATTAATCAGTACCTTATTTACCGTGTCATCATTGCTTTTCCTTCTTTTGAGGCAACGTTTCCTGTTCACCTGCCTATGTAAGGGGCTTAACCCTCTTCTCACTAGATTACTTTCTTCACACAATTTCCAGACGCTCCGCTTTCTCTTAACAAGTAAGCTCTAATCCTCCTTCTTTGCTTCTTTCGCTCCTCTTCCACCATGAGTTCCCCGCGTATTACTGCTTCCTCTCTAGATTCTGAGAGGGTTCAAAACCAATTTGAAATTCAATTCCGAACCCCCAATCCAATTCCTTCTCCGGGTTCCTCCTCGGGTTCCCGTTCTGAGGCCTTCAGCACCTCCCAGGAGCTAATCGCTCCGGGTGTGCCGGCCCTAGATGGAGCGGGCTCATCCCCCGCTGGGCATTCCCATCTCTCCCGGGAGGATCAAGACAAGGAGGCCTTTGGTGAGGACGTTGGCGATGATGCTCCCCGGGGTCCTACCCACGGAGTGAAGCCCTCGGGCCATCGGTTTTTTAATCATTCCGGGCCTCCCCCTCCTTAGATAGGGACGTTTTAGATTTAGTTAGACGCTGCTTCATCCCTTTTCCGTTGGATGCATCTTTATCCAAATTACCCCCCGGAGTGTCCGAGCGGGAGGTGCCTTGCATTCCCCGGATTCACTTCCAATACGGGCTCAACCTCCCTTTTCCTCTTCTGTTTACAGAGATTTTCAACTTTTTCCGAATGGCTCCGGCCCAACTACACCCCAATGGGGTTGTACTGGTGCTGGCCTTCTTGCTTAATTGTGCGAGATGCTACGTTCCCTCCTCTCTCCTTCTCTTCTGTTCTTTCTATGTCTTGCGACGCGCTCATGCGTCCTTCCCGGGTGTGTTTTCCTTTGTAATTCGTTCCGGGACGAGGGACTTTGTTAAGGGTAAGCCCAAATCTACCAAGGGGTACCTTGCGAAAGGTTTCTTCCGCTGCGACTCCCGGGTGTATCCTATGCCCTCTTGGAACGATTCCCTCGTCCCTGAAGATAAAAAACCCCTTTCCTCTCTTCCAGTAGTTATTACCAACGATCATAACCTCCTCCGGCTATCTCCCCTAGACGTGGATGCTTTCTTTAAGACTGGGAACGCGGGCTATTACTGGCCTCGCAGGATATACCCTGAAAAACTTTTTACCCTTCCACTCATCTCCGTTGTATGGCCGACTGGAGGTGCCTATTAAAGGCTTTATCCTTTGTTTTATTTTGATATATATGTGTACCTCGTTCTAATTTTCTGTTTTCTGGTTTCAGTTCAGCCTACTCCATACGCGGACGTCACGCCATTCGTGGAGATGGCTTACGGGGGTGATAGTCAGCACGGAACTCCTCGTCTGGGGCTGGTCACTCCAGCTGAGCAGCAAGTGGCTCCTCCGCCCGGGCCAGATGCTACCGAAAACCCCGGATTTATTCCTCAAGGGGCCCGCAAGCAACGACCGCCTTCCCAACAGAAGGCCCCTGGGTCCTTTCCTGCCCCCAGGAGGAAATCTTTCGTCCAGCATCCTACTTATAGCGGCGGGGCTAGTTCCCGTTTTAAGCGGCCGCTGTCTGATGATAAAGAATCTCCTCCGCGTTGCCGCCAGAGGTCAGAGGATGCGGCTCCGCCCCCACCTCCTCCTCCTCCTGCCAATACTCCTTTACGGGATAATTCTCAAGCTATCCCTGAGGAGAGGGAAGAGGTATTCTAATCTTGCCCTATCGCCAATTATCTTTTTTTTTTTTTTTTTTTTACATTTTCGGGTAGTCTTACTCCTGTTTGAATTGTAGAGCACCACTTTCGCCGACTCGCTCCTGGCGGATTCCCAACTAGCTGAGGCGCTCAACCGGACCTATTCCAAGTACAACGCGGGTTTGTTTGCAAAAAAGGAGAAGGAACTCCGCGATGCCCGGGAGATGTTAGCCGGGCGAGATGACCTGGAGGCCCGGCTGGAGGCTTCTCAGAAGAAGCTAGCCGAGAGGGAGAAGAAGCTATCGGAGAAGGAAAAGAAGCTGGTTGAGGTAGAGAAAAAATATTCCTCTCTCAAGAAGGAAAAGAAAGATGCCCAGCTCGAAGCCCTGGATGCTGTGGTTCAGAAGGTTCTCCGCTCTGCTGAGTTCGACAAGAGGCTAGAGGGTATCGCCGCTGCAGCCAGTGGACGCCTGCCATGAGATGTACCGCAGTCTGCGGGGTTGGCTTCCGGGGCCTGCTCACCTCGATGCCCAAGCCTCATACTATCGCCCCAAGGCAAGCGACCTGCTGAACCACCGCTGGAGATCCCTCCAGGAGGCGAACCTAGAGGGCCTAGTGCCCCGGCTATGGGATTCGCTGAAGATGTCCTCCCGGATCCCTTCCGCCTCAGACATTAAGAAGGCCAAGCTCTCGGAGATCGACGAGGTTGCTTTTCCTGACCCCGGCCCGGAAAACTTCAATGCTTATGGGGTGGTCCCGGAGATGCCTCACTGGGCTGAAAGTTATCAAGAATTCTGCGCTGTACCTGACAACTTCGGGTACCGGCCTTTCTTCGAGGAGAAGGTGGGTGGTTACCTTGTGGGGCTTCCGGAGGGGCAAGATGACTTGCTATACCAATCCCGGAAGTCTACCCGAAAAGTGGGGTTCCCTGAGTGCCCAGAAGATGAACCTAAGGTGGATGCTCCTGCTTACTGCGGTCCCAGCTGGTCTGATGCGGACGTAGCTGAACTGGAGAGGAGATGGAAGAGGACCCATGCTACCCCGGGAGAAAGAGGCTCTGCTGATGTATTCCCCTAGACTTTTAGCCTAAGTTTTTCTTGTAATCCTTTGTCTTATTTTATAACTTACCTCCCCGGGAGGTGTTTGTAGAACTCGGCCTTCGTGCCCTTTTTGCTTAATACAAAGTTCTACTTTTAATAAATTTGTTATCTTTTGTAGACTGAGTGCTATTTAGAAGGAGATCTCCCGCAAGGACCCATGCCTTTCGTATTCCCTCATCCTAATTGTTCTTCCGGCACTTACTTCTCTCTCCCCCGCGCTGGGTGCCTCCAATGCTCATTCCTTCAAAGGAAGTTGGCTCATTGGAGGTTTGGAGGCGATCAAGCTACTCGGGCCATGGCTGAGGCTGGATTGCGTGCGTTTGTTCGTGAGTTTGGGTCCGTCCGGGCATTAGTATCATTTCTTAAGGCTGTTGAAAACAAATTTGGCTCGCTGAACTACTGTTTCAATCTGGCTTCTGATCACCTGAGGGAAGCCCTGAATTCCCATCAGACCATTGGTGAGTTGCAGGCCTTACATGACGACACTCGGCATCGCACTGCCAAGGAGCTAGGTATGGTGTGGGGCGAGCTCGAGCGGGCCCAGGAAAAGTTTAAGAAGCTGGAAACCCGCACCGCTCAGAATAGACTGATCTGTGACTTGGAGAAAGAGAATCGGTCCCTTACTCACAGGAATAGGGTCCTCCAAGATGCTCTACTGGTTACCCGGCTATCCTACCACCTTTTGGGTCTCAAGAATGGCTTAGTTGGGGTGTCTCCTCTTACTGATATTTACGCCGGGGTTCACAGAACGATTGAGCGCATGGAGGCCAACCCAAAGAAGTTTGGTGAGGGAGCTCCTAGCCATAAGGCCTATCTGGACTCGTGGAATGACATAATAAGATAGCCGCGGGAGAAGCTGAGCCCTATCCTTCTAGCCTTCGCCAAGTCCCTGCCTGGGTGGAGGTGGATGTGGCGTATGAAAGATACGAAGATATGTCTGTATCTATTGACCCTGAAGAAGTGGCACGCCGGATAAGACGCATCCGCGAAATTGCTGATTCTGGAGTCACCACTAAGGGAGTTAAAACCGCTGAGGGTACCCGCATCAGTCGGGAAGAGAAAGGTAAAGGCGCAGCGGACTCATTTCCTAAATACAAGTGCGTCACTTCTGCCGGGGTAAGAAGGATGCGCCTAGCGGAACCCCTTCCAGAGGGGTCCGTAGTTGTCCCCATCCCCGAACTAAACGAAGAAGATGCTGAGCAATTGGAAGAGGAGCTTGCATGGAATCAAGCTCCGGATGCCCGCTTTGCTGAAGACATCCTTTCTTCCCAATTCTTCGGAGGGGGTTTCCGCCCGGGTAACCCTGAGGGTGCTTCCGGGTCAGGTCCCAAGTGGGTATAGTAGCAAATAGATAGGAAAACATGTAAAATCCTATGTTATTATTCCTCTGTCATGTAATAGCATATCCATGCAATTTGAGATTTAAAGATGACTGAATAAATATCTAAAGATTTTTTGGGAAACCCGTCTTTTCATTAATTCTTTTTTTTGTAAGCATTACATCATCTGGTCCCCGGGCTTCATTCAAGCTCCGAGTCCATTCTAGCGGGGCACCCGAATGAGAGCTACCCATGGGTCCCTTTTGCAATCCTTCCTCTCTAAACCCGAGATGAGGCCAAACGTCGGGGTTATCTCTCCGGGCATATTCATGCTTACGGGAGGGGGCATATCCATTCCTGGCATATCCATGCCCTAGTAGCTAAGGTTCTTCGCGGGGTACTCTACTTCCCGTATAACCTTCTTAGGTTAGCCACATTCCATCTCCTGGGGATCTCCTTCCCCTGCTTTTCCTCCAGCACATAACTTCCTCCCGGGTATGCCTCTTTTACCCTGTACGGCCCTTCCCAGTTGGGCGCCAGTTTCCCTTTCGGGGTTTGGTGGCTCGTCATTTCTCCTCATCACCCGGTCTCCCGGGGCAAAAGCTTCCTTCCGCACCCTTCTGTCATGATATCTTTTTATTCGCTCCTTTACATTCGCTTCCTGGAGCGCCGCATTTTCTCGCTTTTCTTCTAAGAGGTCCAAGTTGAGGCGCCGTCCTGCGTCCTCTTCCTCTGGGCGCTGAAATTCAATCCGGGGGCTTGGGACCCCAATCTCCGCGGGTATCACCGCCTCAGACCCATATACTAAGCAGTATGGAGACTCCCCGGTAGATGTACTTTCTATGGTTCGGTGGGCCCAGAGGACACTGGGCAATTCCCAGATCCAATTTCCCCGCGCACCTTCCAAGGGGGTTTTTAGACCCCTGACGATGGTACAATTGGTAACTTCCACTTGTCCATTCGCTTGGGGGTGGTACACAGATGTCAGCTTCTGTTCTATGCCGTACTTAACACACCATGATTTAAATGGATCACTTTCAAACTGCGCCCCGTTGTCCGTAACTATAATCTTTGGGATACCAAATCGACAAATAATGTTCTTCCAACAAAATTTGACACACGTTAGCCCCCGTATGTTGGTGAGTGGCTCTGCCTCCACCCATTTGCTGAAGTAGTCAATTGCCACGATTACGTACTTGGCTCCTCCCGGAGCAGTGGGAAATGGCCCCACCAAGTCAATTCCCCATCTGCTGAAGGGCCAAGCTCCCGTAACCCCAATTAATTCCTCCCGAGGAACATGGATTAGTGGCGCAAAAGTTTGGCATGGCAAGCATTCTTGGACGTATTTTTCTGCATCTTTGAACAACGTCGGCCAGTAATACCCCAATGATGTACCCTATTTATACTCTAGTTTTTAGTGTATTTGAGACTTGTTTTGAAGACCACTTTTTAACAAAGCATAGGATTTTAGAGTGAATTGTATCATTGGAGCTTTATGCTTAGAACTTGTAAAATCCTATGTTTATGTGTGTATTTTGGAGCTTGTTGATGTTAATTCTTGAAGACCTTCTATGATCATACCATGGAGTCGATACTCAAAGTTCAAAAGTTGAAGATTTGGTCATAGAAGTGGCGAGAAGACCACTTGTTGAAGGTGGTAGAAGCTGCCCAGAAAAGTGTCGCTCGTGCCCAGAAAAGTGTAGCTGGAGTTTGAAGGAAGTGTCACTGGAGATGAATAAAGTGTCGCTGCCGCCCAGAAGTGTCACTAGTTGCCCAGAAGTGTCGCTGTGATAAACAACGACCAAAGAAAGCGTCGCTAAACCTTTGGCCCACTTGCCTCCTTGAGCTGAATTTTGAGGCTATAAATACACCCTTATCCCCTCTCTTTCTTGGACGAGCTCCCAATCCAAAAACACCCATTTTCCCTTAGTTTTTCTCCATTTTTTCCATCTTTCTTCTTGTGATTTGTAGATTTATGTTATGATGATTGTAGTTAGCTAAATACTCTTGGGTTGCAATTGATGTAGACTTTCTATTCTTGATTTTGAGTTCTTGATGCATATTGTTCATGGGTAATTTGATTCCCATTTGATGAATTGAATTTGAATGTGTTGTTTGAAGAATGAATTAGCTTGGGCTATCCTTGGGTAATGAATTGCTATCTTTTATATGCTAGATGCATGGGTGAAATGCTATCATTTTGCACTTGTCTCAAAGTAGTAGAATTAAGGGTTGAGTTGGAATGCTATCATTTGATTTAGCTCTTGAATGTTCTCAATGGTGTTATCTATGTATCTAATTCGCTTTCGAATTGCATGGGTAAGTTTATTGAATCTCTAGTTTGATGCCATCGGTAATTAAGTCTAGAACGCTATCGTTTAGCTTGTTCATCGATGTGGGTTATTGGATGCTATCATCCATTATGACTACTATAGTGAGATTAAGAGAATTGCTTTGATTTTCCACAATGAACAATTAAAGATCCTAAGTCAATGTGTTGTAGAACGATAAATCAATAGTTGAAAGTTGAAAGTCGAAAGTCAATTGCCTCCCAAGGCCTTGTATTTGTAGTATTTTCATTGTAGTGTAGTTTATCTTAGTTGATTTCTTTCGTAGTGTAATAAACCAAACTCAAAACCCCCCTTGTTTACCTTGCTTTCTATATAATATATAAGTGTGTTTATAATCTTCGCTAAAACATTAAACTAAACTCCTTCTCCTTGTGGTTCGATCCCTACTTGCCACTATCTACTCTATAGTAGTTAGAAGTCGTAGGTGAAATATAAATGTGTTTTGATTGAGTGGGATTCCTATTTACGACGTGGGGAAATCGCTTGTCAAAAATGGCGCCGCTGCCGGGGAGAAGGCATTTCTTGTTTTGTGTTTTATCTTAGATTTTATTGTTTATCTCCTTTGTTTTCTTTATTTTCTTTGAAAGTGCATTGCTTGAGTTTTTTGTGTAAACGACACCTTGTAGTGTGTATTGCCTTAGAACTCTTGCACTATAATTTCAATCATTTCTTTACTTTGTTTTCTTTGAAGTGTCTATTGCTTGGTTTCTTGGAATAAACGACACCTTGTAGTGTGTATTATCTACTCTATAAGCACATATTTTGGTGCTTTGAACCTTAGCTTCCGGGCTTGCACCATATCCTCCGGGGTCGTCCCTTCCTCCAGGTATGCCCGCATAGGGGCAATCCAGGATTCTTCCTCATTTATCAACATTACCTGGTCATTCTCCTGGTAGCTCCTTCTTCCTAGCACCTCCACACACAAATTTTGGTTAGGCTCCGGTTTTAATTCTGAAGAAGCCAACTTGCTCAAAGCATCCGCTTTACTGTTCTTCTCCCGGGGGACCTGGACCAAATCGAAACTTTTGAACCTGGCTATGAGAGGCTTTACCATCTCCAAGTACTTTTGCAGGCTCCTCTCCCGGGCTTCCTATTCCCCTTTTATCTGCTGTACCACAATCTGGGAATCACTGTGTGCCGTGAGAGCTTTGATATCCATCTCCCTTGCCAACCTTAATCCTGCGATCAAAGCCTCATACTCGGCCTCATTGTTGGTTGTTTTAAAAGCGAACCGGATCGCATAGGGGTATTCCTTCCCTTCCGGGCTAACCAACAAAACTCCCGCTCCGCTACCTCCGTAGTGCGCCGAACCATCCACATACAACTTCCACGCCGGGACTATTTCCTCCCTTTCACTCTCCTCGTGTATCCTTGCTTCTGACTCCACCAGGAAGTCTGCTAGGGCATGCCCCTTGATGGCCCTTCTTGGTTCATACCGGATTTCATACTCTCCCAGCTCTATAGCCCATTTCATCATTCTTCCCGATGCCTCCGGCTTGAACATGACTTGTTTGAGCGGGTAATTGGTGAGGACCACTATGAAATGGCCCTGGAAGTAAGGTTTAAGCCTCCTGAAGGCGTGCACCAATGCCAGAACCAATTGCTTCAATTCGGTATACCGGGTCTCTGCCCCCCGAAGCGCCCGGCTAACAAAGTAAATTGGGTGCTGTTTTCCCTCCTCTTCCTTGATTAGTACGGCACTTACTGCCTTCCGGGATGCCGCTATGTACAGGAAGAGCTCCTCTCCCGGGTGTGGCTTCTTTATGGTGGGCAGTTGCTGGAGGTGCTCTTTCAGGCTTTGGAATGCCTTTTCGCACTCATCAGACCACTCAAACGCCTTGGCCTTCCTGAGGATGATGAAGAAGGGTAATTGCCTGTCTGCTCCTTTCGACAAAAAACGGCTAAGAGCCGCGAGGGACTCTGTTAGCTGCTGTACTTCCTTCACCGTCCTGGGAGAGGTCATCTTGGCTATGGCCTCTACCTTCTCCGGGTTAACATCGATGCCCCGGCTTGATACCATGAAACCCAGGAACTTTTCCGCACCTACTCCAATGGTACTTTTGGAGGGATTCAGCTTTAAGTTGCTCATTTCCAGCTTTTCAAACATCTCTTCTAGGTCGTTTAAGAAAGCCCCATAAGCCATGCTTTTAACTACCATGTCATCGACACACACCTCCATGTTTCTTCCCACTTGGTCCTTAAAAAGTTTGTCCACCATCCTTTGATAAGTAACCCCCGCGTTTTTCAACCCGAAGGGCATCTTCTTGTAGCAGAAGGTACCAAAGTCAGTGATGAAGGAGGTTTTTGCCTTGTCCGCCTCATCCATCTGTACATGGTGATAGCCCTTGTGCGCATCGAAGAAAGCCAGCACCGAGTAACCCGCAATAGCTTCTGCCAATCGATCCAAATTTGGGAGAGGGTAACTGTCTTTGGGCCAGCACTTATTCAAGTCTGTAAAGTCGATGCACATGCGCCAGCTTCCATCGTGCTTCTTTACCAAGACCGGGTTAGCTATTCATTCCGGGTAAATTATTTCCTCGACCACCCCGGCTCTCTCCAACTTCTGAACTTCATTTTTTATGAACTCCGCTCTATCCGGGGCTACGGGTCTTTTCTTCTGCCTGATCGGCTTGGTTGTCGGGTTTATATTTAACTTGTGTACCCCCAACTCTGGTAACACCCCCACCATATCCTCCGGGCTTCATGAGAACAATCCCTGGTATCTGGCTATGAGTTCTTTCAGCGCGTGTTTTAATTCCTCCGGGAGGTCCTTTCCCACCGTGACCATCCCTTTGTCCGCCACTTGCATTTCCTCTAACTCTTGGCGGAGAGCTTCTCCATGTACCGCCCCTACTTCTTTCTTTGCATCCAAGACCGCTGTCATCATGCAACTTCTGGCGACCGCTTGACTTCCCCGCACGACCGCTACTCCTTGCGCAGTGGGGAACTTCATAGTCAGCAGATATGGGCAATTTGCTGCCCGGGCTTGGGTTAGCCATGGTCTTCCTATGATTACGTTGTATGGTGAGGGCGCATCAATAACCACGAAGTTGCATGTCACTGAGACCCTCTTGCTCCAATCCTTCTCGTCCACCATACATACTGCAAGGGGGATGACGCCTAGAGGAACTTCAGGTTTGCCCGTGAACCCAGACAAGGGAGACGAGGGAGGTTTCAGGTTCTGTCTCCCAATCCCCAATTGATCGAAACAGGAAGCGAACATAATTTCCACGCTGCTCCCGTCATCCACAAACACCCTCTTCACCAGGAAGCCTTCAATCTCCGCTGTTACAACCATTGGGTCTGAATGGGGTATCTGAGGCGGGGCTGCATCCGTCTCAGAGAAAGTGATAGTTTCGTCGGGGCGAAACCTTTTCCCCTGGGTTTCCCCCGGGGGGACATATCGCGTCCGGGCCTGGATAGCGGAAACTGACTGGCATGCTTCTCCGATTTCTCCACTTATCACGTTGATCATTCTGTTGGGTGCTGGGGCCGGCTCCACTACTTGAACCGGCACGGCAGCTATGACAGGTCTCCCCAGGGCCCTGTTGCCTTGGTTACCTTAGGTTCTCCCATTTCCTCTCCCGGGGTTGGGCCTCCACCTCCTCCGGGGTTGCTCCTGAGGATGGTCCGAGCCGGGTGCTCCTTCTTTGCTTCTGCCACCACACAATGTCTCAGTTGCCCCCGCTCTATCAATTTTTCTATCTGGTTGCTCTGCCCCCTACACCCTTCTGTCGAATGTCCATAGGACTTGTGGTAGGCGCACCATTTGTCCGCATTTTCCCTAGACGGGGTTCCCTGGATAGGCAGCGGATCCGGGAACAAATCCTTGTGGATAGTGTGTATCTCTGTCTGGGATTTGCTGAGCGGGGTGAAGCTATCTTCCCTTGCCCGATTCACCGGCGCAGGACCCGGATCCCTTCTGCTTGGGTCGGTCGCCCTCCTCCTTTCCACCTTCTCCGGGAGGAATCCCCCAGATTCTTCTTTTCTCTTCCGGGTGGCGTCATTAACCGCACAGTACAGTTGCACTGCCATCTGCAAGTTGTGAAAGGTTTATGGGATGTTTTCCATCAACTTCTGGAACAACGCCATATCCCTCAAGCCGTGTATAAATCCACTAATCACCGCCTTCTCCTGCTGCTGTCTGTCAACGACCTTCATACTATCGTCCATGTACCTTCGGTAATATTCCATTGACCCTTCTGCGGCCTTCTTCCGGGTGGCAAGAAGCTCCGTCAGCTGCTTCCCTTCCTTCTTCAGCCCGGCGTACCTGAACAGCAGAGCTTTGGAGAAATCATAGTAATCCCTGAGGCTTTCCCGTGGCAGGGATCCGAACCACAGGAGACAATTTCCCCTCAGGTAGCAGCCCACCAACTTGCATCTTAGTTCCTCCGGGAAGTCCCTTGACACCATTAGGTTCTGGTACGTCCTGACAAACTCTTCCGGGGGGTCGGTATCTCCATTATACGTTGGGATTCCCTCCGGGACCCGAAGGCCCGGCGGCCATGGATATGCAAGCACCTGAGGTACCCACGGGGAGGTGGGTTTAGCTCCGTTTCTTCCCACCAGCTTGTCTAATCGCGCCTCTAAAGAATTGGGGTCCTGCTGGGCCACCTGATAACCCCGCATCCTGTCATCCTCCCTATAGTATCTCTCCGGGTAACCGTAGTCCATCCCTATTGACCCATATATGGGCCTGGAATACGGGATCAGGTTCCCCTGGGTTCCAGGGGCCTGATAACCCAATAATTCCACCGGCATGGCTGGAGGGCCATACCCGGTCTGCCCCATCCCCCAGCTAGAACGCGGGTAGTATGGTGGGGCATGTGGAATTAAATTTGATTGCTTCCCTGTAGCCGCTCCCCCTCCAACCCCAAAACTTGGAGGGAAAGAAGGTGGGACGGTTGAAGAATTCACACGCCCCTGCATCCTTGGCGGCTGAACAACTCCGTCCAGATCGATAACCTCTCTTTGGTGTCCCTGTGGAGGACCTGCCGAGTTTCCCCCAGGCTCCCTTCGCCTAAGGCCTTCCCGGGTAGAGAGTACCCACTGGCGATACAACTCCTTATTGGCTCTCATGAACTCCAACGCTGCCAATTCCTCCATATTAGCTAAGGGTTGCCCTTCTTCCGGGACTTCAAGTCCCTGAGCCTGGGGATTGCCTTCCCCGGCAGGCCCAGGTACTTCTTGCTCATCCTGATACTCTCTTTCTGAGTCGGCTTCGTCGGAGGTAGTTTCCACATAACCATCCTGTGGTACTCCTACCTCACGCTGGTGTCTAGCCTTCTCCTTCTTCCGGGGGTGGAGGAGGGCCACCCCCTGAAGGTGCCGCGTTCTTCTTCGGGCTCCCGCGCCCTCTCCTTGGCGACTCCATCGTGCGAAGGTGGAATGTATCCCACTGGGCGTGCCAATTGATGCTACCGAAATCCGTCCGTCTCCCGGGCCTTGACGCTATCCGGGCTTCATTCCGAGCAAGACCGCACCAATCCTGCAAAACAATCCCCTGGAGGCGTCCCGGGGAAGAGGCTCCGGCGCGATGATGAGATGGGGATAACGATGAAGGGAAAACGTACGAAAGAAGCTCTCAATATGAAGTAGAGAGATATAAGTCACATACCTTGTTTACTGTTTGAGACTAGTATTTATAGCCGAGCTTTGCCTGCTTGGGGATAAGGTGCAGGACCACCTCCCTTGTCATCATCTGTCCTGTTTCTTGTCCGGACATGCCTCTCAGCGGGAAAGATACCGCTCTGTTACTTCTGGGTTCCTGGCCCAACAGGATTCTGGGCCAGTATTATCACTGGTGTCGTTTCTTATGGCGATTGAGAACAAGTTTGGGTCTCTGAATCATTGTTTCGACTTAGCCTCTGATCATATGAGGGAGGCTTTAAATTCTCACCGAACTATAGCGGAGCAGGAGAAACTTAGAAATCTTGAGACTCGGACAATGCAGGACAAGTTAATCTATGACTTGGAGACGGAGAATCGATCACTCACCCACAAGAACAGGGTTCTCCAAGACGCTTTGTTGGTGGTTCGACTATCCTATCACCTCCTCGGGCTTAAGAAAGGCTTGGTTGGAGTATCCTCCCTTATAGACATCCTCCCTTATAGACATCCTCATAGTCAAATGCCCCTGGTCCATGTGGGTGCATGGATGCCATCATGGCGAACATCACCTCCATGTCGTCCTCATACCTCTGAGTAAACGCGTCATGCCTCTGCGTGAACTCCTGGAATTGCTGCTGAGTGACATACTGAGGATCGTGATGTGGAGGAGCGTACTGATCTCCATGCTCCGGAGGTGCCTCTAGCCTGGAAAGGGCGATGGTAGGTGCAGGGACTGTGATCTGGATGGGCAAGGTGAGCTCCTCCATGCGGGTGCGCTCAGTCAGGTGCACAGCCTCCGGATTTGGCAGGTACATGTGCTGATTCTTGGTTACTAGCCAGATGAATCTAGGAGGAGGGAATTTGTGCATTTGCAAGACATTAGTGGACTCCAAAGAAGCAATGGAGTGTAACTGGTGAGCTCTCTCGGCTGTCTTGCCTATCGCCTAAATGTCTGGAGGTAGATGGATGCGCAAATAAGCTGCCAGAAGAGAAATCATACCCCCCTGCGGTATCTTCCCTGAGCTCTTCTGGGAGGTCTCCAGACATTTCTGCACAAAGAGGTCTACCCAACATGGGTGCTCTATCCTCCAAAACATAGTCCAAAGGCATTGGACTTGTTCCCTGCTGATATGCGTCAACTCCCCCTGGCAAAAGATCGTCATCACTAGGAGCTTGTGCACCATACGAACAGCTGGATGTATGATGTGGTTGTTCTTTGTAGCGCCCGTGATGTTGGGAGATCCAGACAAACAATGCCAAAAGAAAGCTAGATCAAATCCTTGTGGGGCATATTCTCTTGGATTCTTGTAGCCCTCCGCATATTGGAATCCAAAAGCATCTTGGATTTCATCATAGGACATCCTGCGGTCTACATCATTCAACCTGAAGGTGATGTAATGCCTGTCATGGTCCTCGTCGTAGTGCTTGGCTAGAGTGGATAGGAACTCAAGTGTATAGCGGATGTATGTCGGTGCCGACCGATCAATGAATCCTCTCATGCCAACGCGATCCAATAAAAATAGCACAGGCTGCTGCAAACCTAGCTCCTGAAGAAGCTCAGAGGAGAGGAACTTCGTCCCCATGATCGTTCGCCTCCCATTCCCTATCAACTTTCTCCACCGTTGTTGGGCATCGTCATTCAAACCTTGCAGTCCCATAAGGTCAATAGGAGGCAGGTTTTCTGCAGGGGGAGGGCTAGGTTGGCGGGGGGGATTCGGGGATCACGGGCTCACGTGAACTAGAGGCTTCTCCTCGGCGAGACCTTTTCTTCGGTGCCATTATCAAAATCTACTCAAGAACAGTCCAGCATAGCTAAACTAGCTACAAGGCGGCAAGCCCCTACTCAAAAAGCTCAGAATATATCTAAAGGCGGCAAGCCTTTGAAATTGTAATAAAACCTATTGGCGGCAAGCCCTAAATCACCCAAAATTCAAGTAAATTCAGTAGGGTACCGTCAATTGAAGCCTTTGGAAGCAATGTAGCTTGAGGATATCATCAATTGAACCGAAATATCACCAAATCAAAAATGCCCAAAAATTAGGGTTCTTGAGATCTGGGGATATTTAAGTTCGTGGAGGGAAGGTTTTGATGTATTGGGTTTGGAGAAAAAGTCGCCGGAGTCCGGCGAATCGGAATGGAGAAGTTTGGGTTGGAATTCGGGCAATGTGGGTAAAAGATAGTGTTTTGGATGTGGATTTTTGGTGGGTTTTGTTGGGAAAGCTTGGGGGATGGATTTGGGTGGAAAGGATTGGTTCAAAACTCGCCGGAATGAGGGATTGGAGTGGGTTGCCGGTGGAGAGCACTATTCCGTCGGGAGGGATTGGGAGGAAGAAGAAGAAAAAAGATAGAAGAAAATGGGAAGAAGTATTGGCCCCGTTTTGTCGCGAGCCGCGAGGCTACCGTCGCGGGCCGCGGGCTTTCTTTGTGTGTCGCGAAACCCCGTCGCGGGTCGCGAAAATGCGGCATTTTGTTCCAGGGATTTCCGAGAAATCCTGGCTTCTTTCGCGGGTCGCGCGGACTCCTTCGCGATCCGCGCGTCACTTCTTCGCGGTCCGCGCGATGAAACCGCGGACCGCGCGCGCCGAGCTGTCGCGGTCCGCGCGATGTAACCGCGGACCGCGCGCGCCGAGCAGTCGCGGTCCGCGCGATGAAACCGCGGACCGCGCACGACAAACCTTCGCGGTCCGCGCGGTGAAACCGCGGACCGCGAGCACAGTACCGCGGTCCGCGCGATCAGGCCGCGGACCGCGAAAACTGGCGTTTTCGTTCCAGGGATTTTTGAAAATCCCCTGTTTTTTCGCGGGTCGCGCGGTCGTCTTCGCGGACCGTGCGTAAACTCTTCGCGGGCCGCGCACCTGATTCGCGAGCCGCGCACGCAATACTTCGCCGAGGTGCGCGCGGTGAAATCGCGCCCCGCGCGCACAAGTTCCTCGCGGTCCGCGCGATGAATTCGCGGACCGCGCGCACTGTGTCGCGGACCGCGCGATCAAGTCGCGGTCCGACTTGGCGTTTTGGTGGCAGGGATTCCTCGAAAATCTTACGTATTTCGCGGGTCGCGGGACGTCGTTCGCGGACCGCGAGACACGGCCGCGGCTCGCGCGCTCCGTTCGCGGTTCGCGAAACCCTCGGTCGCGGTCCGCGCGATGAATTCGCGGGCCGCGAAGAAATGGCTCCCCTAGCCTTTTTGTTTTGTTCCATTTCACATCTCTTTCTACAAAAATAACAAATCAAAGATTCGCATTATGTCTGAATTGCAAGTTTAATAAAATGTATATAAACAACAATATATAGAAATAGAGTAATGTTCCAAATGTTGAAATTGTTCGACGAAATGCTTTTAAAGATCAAAAATCGTTTATTTAACATCGTCGGCACGATGTACCTCCATGGTAAAGATCAATCGTAGGTTGGGTTGCCTAGAGACATGTCCTCTAGGATCTCTGATTTGAAACCCTCGTAATACGGTTTCAACCTTTGGCCGTTGACCTTGATGACTTTGGCATCCTCGTCGCTTTGGATCTCCACCGCACCATGAGGGAAAACTTTCACAACTACAAATGGCCCAGTCCACCGAGAACGCAGTTTACCTGGAAACAAACGAAGGCGTGATTGAAATAGGAGAACCTTTTGACCTACCTCAAAAGTTTTCCTAATTATCATCTTGTCATGCCATGCCTTCGTCTTCTCCTTGTAAATGGCAGCGTTCTCATAGGACTCATTCCGGATCTCCTCAAACTCTTGCAATTGAAGCTTCCTTTCATTCCCGGCTTCGTCCAAGTTCAAATTGAACCTTGTGATCGCCCAATAAGCTTTGTGTGCTAACTCCACCGGTAAATGACACGGCTTTCCAAAGACTAATCGGTATGGAGACATACCAATTGGAGTCTTATAAGCCTTCCTATATGCCCACAATCCATCATCCAACCGAGAACTCCAATCCTTGCGAGTCGGCCTAACCGTTTTCTCATGGATGGACTTGATTTCCCTATTGGAAACTTCGGCTTGTCCATTTGTTTGTGGGTGATAGGCGGTAGAAGTTTTGTGATTTACCCCATATTTCTTCAACAATGCGGCAATGGTTCTATTGCAAAAGTGAGTGCCTCGATCACTGATCAAAGCTCGGGGTACCCCAAACCTAGAGAAGATGTGAGATTTGATGAACTCTTCAACCACTTTGGAATCATCAGTACGAGTGGGGATTGCTTCAACCCACTTAGAAACATAGTCAACCGCAAGCAAGATATATTTGAAACCAAAGGAAGTAGGGAAAGGTCCCATAAAATCGATTCCCCAAACATCAAAAAGTTCACAATATAGAGGGCAATGTTGGGGCATTTCATTCCTTGAAGAGATGTTTCCTACTCTTTGGCATTTATCACAAGATTTGCAGAAGGTGTATGCATCCTTATTCAAACTAGGCCAATAAAAACCACAATCTAGCACTTTCCTAGCAGTTCGCCTAGCACCAAAATGACCACCACATGCATATGAATGGCAAAAAGCAAGGATTGACTTGGTTTCATTATTGGGAATGCATCTCCTAATCACTTGGTCGGAGCAATGTTTCCACACATAGGGATCATCCCACACATAAAACCTAGCATCATGCTTTACCTTATCCTTTTGTGCTTTTGTGAAATGAGAAGGGCACTTACTTGTGACAAGGAAATTCACAATGTTGGCATACCATGGAAGAGAAACACTAAGAGCAAACAATTGCTCGTCGGGGAACTCTTCGTGAACATGGTCCTTCAATGCTTTGGCCCCAAACTCCTCATTGGGCACCAAACGGCTCAAATGGTCGGCCACTAGATTTTCAGCTCCTTTCTTGTCCTTGACCTCCAAGTCGAACTCGCTCAAGAGTAAGATCCATCGGAGTAACCTAGGCTTTTCTTCTTTCTTCGTCATCAAGTAACGAAGAGCTGCATGGTCAGTGAAAACAATAATCTTTGTACCAAACAAATATGGCCTAAACTTTTCTAAGGAAAAGACTACCGCTAGCAATTCTTTTTCAGTAGTGGTATAGTTCCTCTGAGCATCATTGAGAGTCATGGATGCATAATAGATGGCATGGGGAATTTTCCCCACTCTTTGACCTAACACCGCACCAACGGCATAGTCACTAGTATCACACATGATCTCAAAAGGAAGGGACCAATTTGGAGGTTGTATGATAGGGGCCGACACTAACAAAGACTTCAAACAATCAAATGCCCTCTTACAACCTTCATCTACCACAAATTCCACATCCTTTTGTAACAATCTACATAAAGGGGAAGAAATTTTTGAAAAATCTTTTATGAAACGGCGGTAGAAACCCGCGTGGCCTAGAAAGGATCTCACATCACGCACACAAGTAGGGTAAGGAAGAGATTGGATGGTATCAATTTTTGCTTTGTCTACTTCAATACCCTTAGATGACACTTCATGTCCTAACACAATGCCCTTTTCAACCATGAAATGACATTTTTCAGAATTAAGCACAAGGTTCTTATCAATGCAAGTTTTTAGGACTAATGACAAATGGATTAAGCAATTGTCAAAAGAGTTTCCATGAACAGTAAAGTCATCCATAAAAACCTCTACAAACTTCTCAAGGTATTCTGAAAATATGCTAACCATACACCTCTGGAATGTGGCCGGTGCATTGCAAAGGCCAAAAGGCATGCGTCGATATGCAAAGGTGCCAAAGGGACATGTGAAGGTTGTCTTCTCTTGATCTTCTGGTGCAATGGCAACCTGAAAGTACCCTGAATAGCCATCAAGAAAACAGTAGAAAGAGTGGCCTGCAAGCCGCTTAAGCATTTGATCAATAAATGGTAAAGGGAAATGGTCTTTCCTCGTTACCGCATTTAGCCTTCGGTAATCAATGCAAACACGCCATCCATTTTGAATACGAGTGGGGATCAACTCGCCATGGCTATTCTCCACTACGGTCACTCCGGTTTTCTTTGGTACCACTTGCGTCGGGCTTACCCATTTACTATCGGAGATTGGATAGATCATTCCCGCATCCAACAATTTAAGCACCTCGGCTTTTACTACCTCCATCATAGGAGGGTTCAATCGCCTTTGAGGTTGTCGGATGGGTTTAGCATCATCCTCCAATAGAATACGGTGCATGCAAGTACTTGGACTCATACCTTTGATGTCGGCAATAGTCCATCCAATGGCTTCCTTATGATCTTGGAGTACTTTCATCAACCTTTCCTCTTGTTCCTTGGTGAGCTTGTTGGAGATGATCACCGGTAATTTCTCACCATCACCAAGGAATGCATATTTTAGATTTTCGGGTAGTGGTTTCAATTCCACCACCGGAGGTTTATTGAGAGATGGTCGGTTGCCCGAGCCTTTCAATACCTCGAGGTCTAAAAGTGGTGCGTCAAGAGAAAGTTCCTCGAAAGTATCTAGCTCAAAAATGCTTTCCTTCAAGTTAGCACTCAAAGCATATGTATGAACATTACTTGTGTGTAAACTATTGGCTAAAGCATTTAACAAAGGATCATCACCATCATTTTCATAAACTTTTTGCACAAAAGATTCAATTACATCAATAGCATTGCAAGAAGTTTCCCTCATCATCGTATTTCATTGCACCATAAATGTTGAACTCTATTTTATCCTCATCAAATTCCATGGTAAGCCTACCACTATGCACATCGATAATAGTTCTTGACGTTTTCAAAAAGGGACGCCCTAACAAGACAGGGGTAGCAAATTTATCATGTTCCATGTCAAGAACGTAAAAATCGGCCGGGAACACCAACTTATCGACTTTCACCAAGACATCTTCAACAATACCCTTAGGGTATGCATTAGAGCGGTCGGCAAGTTGGATCACTACACCGGTTTTATGCAAAGTGCCAAGATTCAATGATTCATACAATGTGTATGGGATGACATTTATGGATGCACCTAAATCTAGCATAGCTCTAGGAAAATAAGTGTTTCCTAAAATGCAAGGAATTGTAAACATGCCGGGATCACCACACTTAGTAGGCATTTTATCTTGAAACAAAGCTGACACATGTTCATTGACTCTTTCATTTTTAACATGCTTAGACCTTTGTTGACGATGGTTTACACATAATTCTTTCAAGAACTTAGAATATCTAGGAACTTCATCAATAGCATCGAGCAAAGGAATGTTTACCTCACACTTTCGAAGAACTTCGAAAGCTTCCTTGTCCATCTCCTTTTTGCGAGTATTCTTCAAAGCTTCGGGAAATGGTGCTTCCACTTCGAAGGGAGTGTCTACTCTAGTTTTCTTGTGGAGAGGTGAAAATGGAGGTGACATTGGTTCAACCTGAGCGGTTGAGTCCACATGTTCCTCATCAATTAGTTCCTTCTCCTTCTCAACCTCGGCATCACCTTTTTCTTTGGTTAGCCCCTCAAGAATCACTTCTTCATCGGCCAAGGTTACCTCAACTTCATCGTTGGTCAAGTTCTTCTTCACAAGGCTTCTCTTGGGTGCCTTTTTCACAACCACTTCGGGTTCAACCGCTTGTTTACCACTCCTCAAGGTCATGGCACTCGCATGAGGCCTTGGATTTAACTCCGGTTGTGCGGGTAATTTCCCGGAGTTTTGTGCTTCCAATTTCCCCAAAACAGTGGCCATTTGACTCATTTGCACCTCAATGCTTTTGAATCGAGCGTCTTGTGGGAATTGGCCCGAGCTTTCACCTTGATCACGAGATTTATCTTCCAACCTCGGGTAAGCATTTTGAGGGGTGCTGTTGTTGAAACGGCCTTGACCTTGGTTCCTTGGGTATTGTTGTGGTGGATGATCTTGGTACCCTTGATAGCCAAAATCTTGGTACCCTTGGTTTTGGTAACCTTGGTACCCTTGATTTTGGTGGCTTTGGTCTCCTTGGTAGCCTTGGTCATTTTGCCCCCTCGACCTATCAAAGGATTGACCACTTTGACCTTGGTAACTCCCTTGGTAGCCACCTTGTTGGCCTTGTTGCCCCGTCGGTTCATCTCTCCACCGAAAGTTGGGGTGATCTCTAGTTCCGGGGTTGTAATGTTGAGCAAACGGATCATACTTCCTTTGGTTACCCCTATCACCACCTTGGCCTTGTCCACCTTGAAAACCCCTACCACTTTGGTAGCCTCGTCCTCCTTGGTAGCCCCTAAAACCTTGGTTTCCTCCTTGATCACCTCTAAAACCTTGGTTTCCTCCATAGACCCCCATGGCATTGACTTCTTCGTTATAATCCTCGTTTGCTTGAGGACAAGATTCGGTGAGATGGTTCGAATCACAAATCCCACACGTCATCACTTGTTGCCTTGGTTGGTTCCCTCCGGAGCTATTTCCCATCATGAAACCTTTCATCAATGTCGTGAGCTCCTTGATATCTTGACGAGAGCTATCATTGTTCCCACCGGAGTTACCCACTCGTAGCCTCCGGTCTCTCTTTGGTTTGCACCCTTCGGCTAGTTGCTCAAATAGCATCATGGCATCGGAAGAGCCAAGGTTTGCAATGGAGCCATAGCAAGACCGATTTATCAACTCGGTTTCTCTATCATTCAAACCATTGTAATAGAAACACACCAATTGAGGTTCGGTGAAGCTATGGTACGGGCAACTTGAGAGGAGAGTTTGGAATCTTTCCCAATACTCATACAACGTCTCATCATCGTCTTGAGTGATGTTGCTAATGGCTTGTATCAAGACCGAGGACTTAGAGGGAGGAAAGTACTTGTCTAAGAACTTTTTCTTCAACTGTGGCCATGTAGTGATTGATGATGAAGGTAAACGGCTTAACCATTTAGCGGCCTTGTCCTTCAAGGTGAAGGTGAAGGTTTTCAACTTAAACTCATCCACACTCATCTCGGAAGGTTTCAAACTACTACACACCCTATGAAAAGCTTCAAGGAAGTCATTCGGATCATCCACTTCTCTACCATGGAAAGTTGGAAGCAAATTTATCACTCCCGTCTTGATTTCGTATTGAGAGTTTGGGTAAACAATGCTCGATTGTTGTTGCTCATAGTTGGGGGACATGTATTCTCTCATAGAAATATTGGTAGGAGAAGGGTTAGGGTTTTGGAAGGGGTTGTAGAATTGGTTTCGGGGAGGTTGTTGGCCGGTATCCTCTTCATCGTCCGCCATGTTGAAAGGTAGTGATTCACTTTCAAGGGAGAAAGGATTAGATGCTATTGACTCTTGCACTTGCCTCCTAAGTTGGCGGAGACTTCTTACTAGCTCGGAATCGTATTGCAAAGGGTCTTGGTTCGAGGATCGTGTAAGAACCATGCACCAAGAGCTAGAGCAATAGGGTTCCAAACCAAAATAGAACCTAAAAAGAAAGATAGATTAGAAATAAAACTACAATACACACATAAAAATACGCCTAAGTCCCCGGCAGCGGCGCCAAAATTTGGGAGGTCGTCGCCGTACCTCTCAAATATACATAATTTAGATCGCTTACTACATTTCCACACTATTAAGTGTACAATGGCAAGTAAGGTTCGTTCCACAGGGAAAAGGTTATTTCTATGTATATCTTGTAGAATATATATACATATACATATATAAAAGCAATGTAAACAAAGGGGGGGTTTGAGTTGAGTTTTGTTTAAGAAACACTACTATGCAAAGTAACTAGGATTCTAGAATTACAACTACTTTAGCATCTAACGATTCAACTAAATGATTAACTAATGAGAATAAGAGACTTGGGTACATGAGATTTGTATCTTCTTGTTATGGATTTTTCCTCAAACCTAATTATGATGCTTTGAGAATGGTGATTGTTTTCTAATGGGAAACCATCTCTATTTTAGTTGTGAATCATGATAGCATTTTCACAACTCTTATTGGCAATTTATCTATATGATAGCAAATAGATAAATTGACCAATGCTAATTCAAATTAGATGTTTCCCCACCTTACCCATGCAATGTGATAACACAATTGACATAAATATAATGCTAATGAATGATCTCAAGAACAAATATAATTGATAACAACATATATTTGATTCCCAATTCACTACTTTTACATAGAAGAAATGATAGCATTTCAACCATGGAAAGGCAATGTCTAACACATATCCAACACATATCTATACCTAGGAAATCATTCCTAACCATTTCAAGCATCAAATACACATATAATTCATGATCATTCAATGACAAATCATCCATTCCTAAGCTTCATAAACCATGTTCTCAAATCATAACAAGAGGTTTAATCTCACATACCCAAGATAGGTTTTAGCCTACAATCATACTTATATATTCAAAACCATAATCAATACAACAAACCATGATGAATTCAAAGCTCAAAATCAAAAGGAAAATGAAGGAAAATGAGTTCCACTCTGTAAAAATTCGATCCTCTAAACATTGAGGATAAGATGTTTTTATAGTCCAAAAATAATTAAAATTAAAGCAAACAAAAGCCAAGTTGCAGGAGGTTTTCGCGGGCCGCGCGGTTTCCTTCGCGGACCGCGAGCCTGGTTCTCGCGGCTCGCGGCCGAGGATTCGCGGCCCGCGCGTCCGTGGTCTCGGCGGTCCGCGACCGAGAAATCGCGCCCCGCGCGCGTCTGGTCCTCGCGAGTCGCGGCCGAACCTTCGCGGATCGCGCGTCTGGGCCTCGGTCTGGTCCTCGGGCTGGTTCTCGTGGTTCGCGACCGGAGTCTTGCGCCCCGCGCGCGTCTGGTCCTCGCGGCTCGCGTCTGGTCCTCGCGGCTCGCGAAACTCGGCATCTTCAAAACAGCAACACACACCCTCGCGGTTCGCGACCTAGGGTTCGCGGCCCGCTAGAGTGTGCCTTCACGCCACTTCTACGACCGGTTCTTCAATGTATCAATCGCGGTCAGGACGGTCATAGAAAGTCTTCAAATCACTCAAATCCATCGCAAGTGCAATTCAAGATCGAAATGCACGTCTTCAATTTCAAACCACTATGAATGATTCGGTCTAAAAGTCTAATATAAATATATAAAATACTATCTAAAACAGCTCTCAAATGCTACAAAATAAGAGTATATCTAGGGTCTATCATATAGATATTTTACCTGGAAGATGTCTAGACCATATCTTTTCCACAGTAGCCATTTGGGACTGTCTGGCCCTTAATTCTGTGTATGCAGACTTCATAGTGAAGTTCCCATTTGATAAGGGCTCCCAAATCAGAATGTGTGGGTGTAGATGAGTGATCTTAAGTTCATGCACAAGAAGAAGAGAATTGGTAGCCAAAAAAAGCTTCAGGAGAGGTAAGTAGACATATTTATTCTCTAAACATTGAGCAATTGTAATGTCAGGGAAGGGAAAATCACCATCATGCCACTGGTAGCAGATAGCACCTTCCCCTGAACAGTTAGCATCCCAAAATGAGGATTGACCAGAACCAACTAGAACTCTAGATTTACTGTTAGCAAACTCAGTTACTAAACAGATTCTCTTCCATGTAATGGAAGTCTTATAGCTCTCTGGTAAGTTCCAAGTCCAGATTGTTTCATTTTTCTGCAGCTTCCACCATAGCTTGTATGAAAAATCTCTGATCATGGCCTTAATATTTCTAAATCCAAGACCATTTTCAGATTTAGATATAGCCATCTTCGAACACTATCTCCAGACTTGTAGCCATTTTCTCCATCTTCTTAATGACTGACATAGGGGGCTTCAGAACAGCTATTATATGGATTGGGATAGATAGGATGACATGGTTAATAAGAACCATTCTTCCTGCTGCTGTGAGCCACTTAACTTTCCAGTTAGTGATAGTCTTTTCCATTATTTCCAGCATAGGTTGGTAGTATTTATTGAGGTTTGTACTAGGGCTGAGCAAAACTAACCGGATAACCGAAACCGACTGTTTAATCGACCGGAACCGTACCGATTTTAAGGTTAACCGAACCGTAGGGTTAGGTTAAGGTTATCACTTTTTGACTAACCGGTCTTTCGGATAAGGTTAAGGTTTTCAATATTTAACACGAATAGTTAACCGACTAACCGGGGATTATTTTGCAATTATTTATTTATATTATTATTATTATTAAACCTATATAAATAGCACCGAACCCTTACCAAAATTTATCCCTCCCACATTTCACTCTAGGTAGCTAGCTTTTGTATTTCTCTTGCCAAATATGTATATATAGCTAGCTTTTGTATACCTCTTGAATGTAGCTTTTGTATAACTCTTGCCTCTTGGCATATGGGGAATATATATATATATATATATATATATATATATATATACATACATATATATATGAATATATACATATGTATACATATATACCTAACTTTTGTAGTATGCTAAACTGTGTCTCAAAATATTTTATAATTAATGAATTATCAAAGGTTAACCGGTTAACCTAACCGAATTTCTAATTAACCAGCACAAAGGTTATCTGATTTTATTTGTCAATTTTAAAGGTTAACCGAACCGTTGAATAGTTGAGCGGATAGTAGATTTTTTAGAAACGGGAAGGTTAACCGTACCGTGATCAGCCCTAGTTTGTACCACTGAAAATAGAAACTCGTAGGTATGTGAATGGTAAACTTCCCATCCTCATTCCAGTGGACCTCTTTACTAAATTTTATTTTTGCAATAGCCACTTTTGGGTGTAGAAAAAATTCTGATTTGAAAAAAATTGATTTTTTGGCCTGAGCATTCTTCATAAGCTTCCAAAAAAAATCAATCGTTCTCCTCAGACTTTTCTTGGTGGCTTGAAGGAAGAGAGTTGTGTTATCATCATACATAAGGTGAGAGGTCTGCTCCACACCCCTTGATAGTACAAAGCCTTGAATGAAATCAGAAGAGATGAGGCTCTTGTAGGATCTGGAAAAAGCTTCTGTTACAAGGTTATAGAGGAAGGGTGAGAGGGGATCACCTTGCTTTATGCATCTACTGGATTTGAAGAAACCAGTAGCCACTCCATTTATGAAGACTGAAAACCAGGCAGAGGAGATATTTCCTAGTATAACCTTGACAATGGAACCATGAAAACCAAAACTCAGTAAAACTGAGTTTAACTCTTCAGTTCAAGTCAAAAACAACACTCTTCAGTTCCTCTATGGTAACTGATTTGAGGAGACCTTCATTGTCTGCATCAGTTATGAGCTTAAGAATGACATCCATGAAATATCCAAGATAGAAACCTGAAGTTCTATTTAGACACTACCATTGGAGTTGCAAAATTAAAAAGGACTCTCTCTAAAACTAACTGTGAACCTCTAAGAGCATCCACAATGGTTGTGTTTTGGAGTTGCTTGGCAATTTTTACAAAATATGTAGCTAGTAGCATACCATTGTTCCATGTCACATCATGTAGCTTTCTCAAGTTATGTAGCTCCACCAAGCTACTAGCTTAAAGTTAATTCGGTGGATCCCACACAATTAAATTAATGTATTTTAGAATTCAACTTTTCAGAAGTTAATGCAATGATTCTCCCCCTAAAATACAGCTTCCCTGACCAATCATCACCAGAAACTAGAGTCCCCTTAATTAGGTTGCTGTAGAATTCAAGCACCATCTCCGGATCATACTCCTTAAATACAGTAGCTGCTTGAACATACCCAATCTGGCCTAGAAAAGTGTCAAACCCACTCTCTGCACACTTCTTCATCTCTAGCACTTTCTCAGCAAAGAAACCTCTTGTAGCCAACATATCATAATTGACACTGACTTCAACAGAATAGAACCTCTAAGAATAAGCCAAGGTAACAGTCTGGCACTGGTCATTTCAAAATCCTCCTCAGGTGCATCCTCTCCAGCTGGCATGTCATCATCCATCACAGCCCCTTTCTCCACTGTCTCCTCCTCCTCTAACACAACATCCTCATCCTCAAGATTAGCATAGTCCTCCTCAACATGCATTTCATAATGATTGGTAGGGGATGGAATGTTATGGTTTTCATTATCCATATCAGTGAAATCCAAATCAATAGGAGGAGAATCAGGCACAGTCAACTTGATGGTTCATGCACAGTCAACCAGACAAGGATTAACCATTGGTTCAGGCCTCACAAAGCTAGGTTTATAAACATCAGAGGCTATCATAACATTTGTCTTTGGGGGTTTTGGCCTCATCTTGCCATTAAAAGAACATCTGTCAGGGTTGTTTTTACTCCCAAAAGTACTACGGTAGAAATCATCCAACCCCTTAGCATATTCCCAAGTTTCCAACCTATCATAATAGGCTTCCAGTTTAGTTGCGTCCTTGGTGCTGGAAGCAGCAATAAAGTTCTCGGGCAATACATCCAGAGTAGGAGTAGGGGGTGGAGTAAGCAGGGTCTAAATAGTTCCAGTAAGATTAGCCTCGGGCTCAATCAATTCAACACAAGGATCCCATATACCCCTAGCCCATCGAGTCTCAAAAACTCCTCCTAAATCTGTCAACTCTTGATCATCAAACCCCATGCAAAATCGATAGCTATCTCGGAAATACATACTTCAGAATTACTTAATCAAATCGAATCCCAGATAGTCTTCAAGAAGTACAGAAACCCTAGCATGCAACTCACAAATAAACTCACAGAACCACCGGCAAAAGCTGGAGTACAGTTAATACTTTAACAGAAGAGGATAACAAGATTCCGGTGACCTCTGTGAATCCGATGAAGAACCCGATAGAAAACCGCTGCTTCTGATTTGCGATGAGAGAGAAGTAATTCCTGAGAGGATTTGAATGTTGCAATAGGAATAGAGAAGGGTTTCTTCCAAGGCGCGAATACAAGAGAGGAGAAAGTAACTTTTCCGCCTTTTTACGCGAGTATTGAAGGCGGCCCAACGAAAAAACAACACATAAATGCACTTGGGCCCTAGATGTCTCCTACGCGTCTTAGTTATCAACCACGCGCACCTTATAACTCCATGTTGCAACACAAAATGCAACTAAACTCCACAGCCATATTTTTGGTATTTTCTGTTTTTATCAAATACTAAAATGTAGAAATTGAAATAACAACTATACAAAGAAGGTAGTCTTCTGTACCTTATTGTCTGTACACCCCAAGATACTGTCTTAGGGTCTCAAATGTGGATGCATCCAGGGGCTTAGTAAAGATATCTGCATATTGGCTCTTAGTAGGGACATGCTTAATTTCCACTTCCTTTCTTTCTACCAAGTCACGAATAAAGTGGTGTCTGATATCAATATGCTTGGTGCGGTTATCCTGTACTGGGTTCTTAGATATGTCAATGGCTGACTTATTATCACAGAGAATAGTAAGAATACCCAGCTTCACATGTAGCCCTAGAAAATAAGAGAGTTCACCAACCATGCTCATCTCAAATTCAGAGATCATTAGAGATACAAACTCGTCCACCAAAACATCTGAAGTCGATCCAAAAACAATATCATCAACATAAATCTGAGCAATCAATATGTGAGGACCTTGAGAAAGCATAAAGAGAGTTCGATCAACACCACCTCGAACGTAACCTTTCTGAAGCAAGAACTGGGTTAATCTGTCATACCAAGATCTAGGTGCTTGCTTCAGTCCGTACAAGGCTTTCTTGAGTTTAAAGGCATGATTCGGGTGATGTGGATCCTCAAACCCTTTAGGTTACTCTACATACACTTCTTCATTCACAATGTCATTCAGTAAAGCACTCTTGACATCCATCTGGTGCAGCTTAAAATTCAACACACATCTGGGCAAAGGTTTCATCAAAATCAACACCTTCAACTTGAGTATACCCTTGAGCTACAAGCCTTGCTTGGTTTCTGGTCATTGTCTCATCTCCATCAGATTTATTCTTGAAGATCCACTTTGTGCCAATAACATTGATTTTCTGAGGACGAGCAACTAACTCCCATACATCATTGCGCTCAAACTGACCAAGCTCCTCCTGCATGGCTGAGATCCAGTACTCATCCATCAAGGCTTCCTTATGGTTCTTTGGCTCGATCAGAGACAGAAAATATTGCAACACATGACGGCTTCCATGGTGCATCTGAGCAAGGTTCAACTGTGGTACTCCTCGTGGATTTTTCGATCTCGGAGAGATTCCAGTAATTTCTTCTGTACTTTCCTCATCAGAGGTATCTGACTCATTACTGGTTGGCTTAGGCATATCATCTGAGGGATTTTCATCATTACTCTGTGAGGAAATTGTAGTAGTTGGACTCTCGGTCTTAATTTCTGGAGTCTGGGGAATTTCACTCTCCTGCAACTGGAGGTGATGTTGCAACAAGAGAACTGGGACTTGGTTCCTAGGGAGATAAAAATTTTGAGACATCATCACTATGAGCTGATGGTTTCTGAACTAATTCACCATCATCAACATCATCAGAAATCCTGTCGGGAACATCCTTCTGGTGAGTAATTTGAGGCAATCCTCTGATAGCTTCAATCCAAGATGCTTTACTCAGTGCCTTAGTGTTCGCATGACCCAATCTTCGATGCCACAAAGTTGAGTTGTCAACCTTAGAACTCAAACAGGTAATTGATGGCTCCAAAATATAACAATTATCAGAAGATCTTCTCCCTGTGAGAATCCCATTAGACCCTTGCTTGACAGTACATAGTGACTCATCAAAGTGCACGGTCATTTGATGATCACACAGATGACTAATGCTGATGAGATTTGCTTTAAGATCCCCCACCAGAAGCACATCATAGAATACAGGAAAGTCTTGTATTTGGAGTTTTCCCTTACCAATAGCTTTGCTGATTTTGCCATCTCTAAATTGTACTGTACCAATCCATGGTAGAACATTGCTCAACAAGTCTAGGGATCCAGTCATGTGCCTAGAGCATCCGTTGTCGAAGTACCAAGTGTTCCTGGCATACACACTATAACAGGTATGTACTACATAACAGTTCAAAGAAGATTTCGGTAACCATACCTTCTTGGTGAGTTTCTTCTGTTGCTCAGGTTCCATGTTGCAACATGAAGAGAACTATTTACCTCGCATGATATCTCTCAGCAGTCTCATGCATTGATGATCATCATGTCCCTGCATCATGCAATAATCACAACACTTTGGAGGAGCTTTCCTTGTTACTACTTCCTGTGACATCTTCATCTCTGGGACATGTACATATTTGGACTGATTGATTCTGGTGGTTCTTTGACTAGTAGATGCTTGATTTCCAGCAGGAACAAAGACTGTCTTCTTTATCTGAGGATTTGATACCTTGCTGTTATATACCAGACCATGCTTATTTCCAGCATTTTTGCCCATCACCAAAAGGTCATTTAATTTAGCTGTCACATTGTTAAGTTTCTGAATGGTTGCTTCAGCTTCCTCAGCCCTTGCAGTTATGGAGCTCAACTTCTTTCCCAAATTGTCACAGTCAATAGTTCTGGCTCTGACCTTTTCTTCAGCATTCACAGCTCTGGTGGTCATAATCTCCAGTTTCTTGCTAAGAATCTCAGAGGTTACTTCAGCATCTTTAGCTCTCTTGGTCATTGTCTCTAGCTTCATAGCTTTATCCACATCATCTATGGGTTTTTTTCCCTCTGAAATCTCATATTTCTTTAGTAGATCAGCAAGCAACCCTTCAGCTTTCTCAGCTCTTTTAGTTATGGATTTAAGACTTAAAGTCAGCTCTTCAACTTCCTGCTCCTCAACCAGGGAATCATTCACTAAGGTGTTGACCTTTACTTTCAGAGACTCAACTTCTTCAGCAAGTTTTAAGGCTTCAGCGCATCCACTTTGTGTATCCTTCAAGCTTTTGATGATCTCAATTGATTTTTCCCATTCCCTATACAGGTCATCATATGCATTCTGAATAGAGCCACTTTCATTATCATTAACCTCATCTACTTCATCTGGAAGTGGTCCTGATTCCACAACTCTAACCCCAAAAGACACATGTTTCTATGGTTGGTTCCCATTTTCATCATCACTTCAAGTTTCACCAGTTGCAACCAAAGCCTTAGGCTGGTTTAGAAAGTTTCCACATTGATAAGCAAGATGTCCATATCCACTGCATTCCTTACACTGTGGCTTTCCAGCATGCCTAGTACTTTCAGGGCCCCTTGGTAGGTCATCTACAGATCTGAGCCTGTTCTGAATGGACTCTCCTCCCTGAAAATTTCTGGCTGAGTTCTGTGTATCTAAATTCTGAGTTCTCTGGCCCTGAGTCACTTGTGACTGTGCACATTGAGGAATGGGAAACACTCTGACTCTGTTCTGAGCACCTTGATTTCCCCTGCCTTGATTCCCAGCAAAACCTCTGCCTTGATTTCCTCTCATAAATTTTCCAAAATTCCTTTTCAGCAAGGCAATTTCATCTGAGCCTCCAGTATCTACCTCATCCAATTTTTCTTTCCCTATTGGTTGAGACACATGAAAGGACAGTGCCTCCTTGTCCTTATTTCTATCAGTGTGCATCTCTGATGTCTTCATAAACCCCATAAGCTCATCCAGGGTGATAACATCCAATTGGGAATTTATCTTCAAGTTCATCACAATTCCAGCAAACCTCTCAGGTAGAGACCTCTTTACTTTATCAAGAACTGATCATCAGTGTATCTCTCACTAAACTGATGGGCTCTATGTATCAAATCCTTCAACCTGGTACTAAACTCATCAACTGTTTCATGCTCCATCATCTCCAAGCTCTCAAATTCAGACTTAATCATGCCAAATTTAATTTTCCTGACAGGCCTTGATCCCTCATGTTCTTTCTCAAGAGCTTCCCAGGCAGCCTTGGCAGTTGTGCACCCAGAGATAATCCTGATGGTCATCCTTTACCCCATTATATAAAGCACCCAATACTTTACTGTTGAGCCTTTTCAGTGCCTTCTCGGTATCATTCCATGGGGCTGGTTTTGAAATAGTTTCTCCTGCAGCATTGGTTGAGGTAGGTGGACTGTAACCAATCTCGATCATATTCCAAGCATCATCATCAAGTTGATCAATAAAGATACGCATCCTGGTCTTCTAATCCGGGTAATTCCCATCAACCAGTAAAGGCGCCCGTGTGATGAATCCTCCTTCCTTGGCCATAGTAAGCAGATCGATCACTCACCTCTCAAGAGGATTAGAAGAGTGATTAAGCTTTGATACCAATTGAAAGTCCCTGCTTACTGTGATCTATACTTTATCGTGTCAAGTTTTAATTTAAAATAGCAATTTAAAACTAAGTGCGGAATATAAAGAAGACACGATATGATCACCCAGTTCAGTGCAAAGCACCTACGGCTGGGGGGCCGTAGCCCGTGGTAAATATCCTTCACTAGATAGTAACAAATATGTACGGTTTATTACAATCTAATGGAAAATTCCTTGCAAGCCTATCACACTAACCAATTCGCTCTTTGGTAGTTGCTACTATGATTACCTTCTTTTCCACAAAGGCGGCGGCAAGATCTCTTCCACCCGAGCTTATACACACGTCCCTAGTGTTTGTGGTCGTTGAAAACCTTGGACTGTGTTGCCTCCTTGCTCGAACGATAAAAACTCTGAATTACAAAATTTTGCTATTAAAATCGGTAGATCGAGCACGCAACTGATGTCCTCTTTTTATAGCTCAATGCCGTCAGAAAACTTCCTTTTTCACGACTCTCAATTCCTTCCTTCAATACACTTCTATTCCATATCCAAAACCTTAAAGAAAAGGAATCCATGGTTGTCTCGACTTCTTGTTTATGGAAAATTCAGCTCCACGAATATTCCTATCCTAATACAGCTGCAAAACGCGTTGTAGACACCCATTAGGACTGTAGTTTCCATAAAAAAATAGCACACAATATTTCCTTCCATCTTTCAAACCCTGCGTTGGAACATGGAAAATATTCTATCTTTTTCTGCCAACTGAAGTCATGTTGCAACATGACATTCCACAAAGCAACCAACAAAAACTGGACCTTACATCCAGTCGCTGCTAGTTTCAGAAACTAGGGTCCCCGGGTATTAACCCGATGAAGTTTTGTAAATTGTAAGTATGGTAGATTTGGGGGAAAGTATGTTGGCTGAATGTGATGGAGAAATCGATTTACATATAGGATAAATTGGGATTTAGGGCAGTGGAACATTAGAAATTGGTGAGTAGGGTGTAAGTTTTACATAATTTGTGAAAAGGACAGTGAATAATTTACTTAATTTTAATTAATATTATTATTAATATAAAGACAGACAACAATACCCTTATTTTGAATATTTTTTGTGTGGATCCCTTTTATTTAGTTAAATTCAGTTTAGCTTTATTCATTTACTCCAATTTAATTAAAATTTGTTTCTAATCAGGTCAAATCATATGAACTTGACGGAAATTAATTGAATCAAATACCAAGGAAGTGAACTAAATTAAATTTAAACATCTGAATGGAGCTTAATTAATTGAATTTAGGAAAATATAAATGAACTTAGTCAATGAAATTGAATTGAATTGAATTGAACTAAATAAGAGTAAATGTAATTTTTTAGATGGATATGAATTGACCTGGATTGGATTTTAACCAAAAATTTGATTGATTTTAATGAAGCGGAACTGAACTGAACTAAAGAAAGGTGAACTCGAATTGAATTTAATTAGTCCAATTTTGAATTATCTTAATAAAGTTAAAACTTCATCGCATACTACTAAAGTGAACTAAATTGAAATGAACCAATACTACATAAAATGACATAGGGCTAAATTGGACTAATTTGATCATAATTACATTTAGATATTGGAGTGAACTTATTGAAACTAAACTTAATTTAACTAAGCACAACTGATCTAAATAAAAAAAAGTATAAATAGGGTAAGTGTCTTTATATTAATAATCATTTTAATTAAAATTAAGTTAATTATTCATAACCTTTTTCAGAAATTATGTGAAATTTACACCCCACTTTCCAATTTTTAATGTTCCACCGCTTTTAATTCCAATTTTCCACTTACTATACTGATATACATATGGTGTAGTGATGGAGAAATCAATTTAGAGCAAGTCCAAGAGAGCCTCTATTATAGGGGTTTTGCTATTTTTTAGGGGTTTTGATTGAAAAAAATCTACAAGAGATCCCCTATAAAAAGTTCTAGTTTGTAGCTTTGATTCTCTCTATAACTTTGTAGAGAGAGAAAGAAATCTTTAGGAGATGAGTTTGATTAAAATATTATATTTTCTCCCTCCACCTCTCCCTTTCTCTCTCCCAATCCTTTACTTTTCTCTATTTTTAACTAAACATGATTATAAAATTAGAATATCTACAATTGTGTATATCAAAAAATTATAAAAACCATATAGTATAAAAGTATGTTTTACAATGAACGTAACGAGATATGACTATATTTAGATATATATATATTTATTAATATATAAAATAATCATATGATATAAAATAGGGGAGCTGTTGGAGACTTGGAGTTGATAAAACTGAACAAAATAATTTAGAGAAACCAAGTTTGCTCCCCTATTATGTAGGAAAGTTTAGGGAATCTCTGGATCCTCTATACCACATATATATATCATCCTCTACACCACCTATAATATAATGCCACTTGTCTACATTAACTTAAATACTAACTCATCACACTAACTTTGATCAACTAATATTATAAGTTATGATTAAATTAAATATTTTTCTACCTTTAAACTTTTCAAATTCCTAAATCAAATTTTACCATTCTTTTTAACCAAAATTTAACCCCTCACCGTGATGTTCCTCCCCTCCCACGGAACCCATATACCCATCTCCTAAATCCCACGAGACTTCTGAGCATGTTATTCATGAATCTAAATTATCTAATCATATACGTATGCATTAATATATATATGTGGTGATCATTATGCATTATGAATGGGTCTATATGAATCTGAGTTTAACTAAAGAATTGAGAATGGGTGCTGTAATGATGACGGCCCGGCGGGCAAACCTCCCGAGGGCAACTTTTATCTGCAACCGGAAGTTTGCAAGCTACAGCCATGGTGGCTCACATGTGGCAAATTATGAAGATTTGATTAATTTAATTTTAATTATATTTTTCCAACTTTTTCATCGGTTACTTTGCAAACTTTGACATGATTTATTTTTAGTTTACATAGATTAAGTTAGTTTAGCTAAACCTTCTGTTGAAAGAATATTTAAATTTAATCAGATATTAATTAATCATAACTGATCAGAGTTAGTGTGATGAGTTAGTATTTATGTTAGTTTAGACAAGTGGCACTATATTATTGGTGGTGTAGAGGATGATATACAAATGTGGTATAGAGGATCCGGAGCCCTTGGACTTGCTCTTATATATACTTGGTGAAGTTTGGTTGCGATGTTGAGATTTAAGGTATCGGAGATGAGATTTGGGCTGTTAGCCTTAAGACAATTCAACCATATATGGTCAGCCCCAACAAAAACATATCTAAATAGTCATGGGATTCCACCAAATTAAACCACGTCAATGTGGATTTTCCAGCCGTTGCTTGCTGTTATAAATCACCACTAACATTATTTCATATATACAAACCATGGTGTTGCCAATCTAATAGCTCAACGAACGGAGTTGAACTTACAAAAATGAACTAAATTTCATTGAAATTATGATAATTAGATGGAGCTAATGAATTGAATTGGACAAACGGTTGAATTGTATAAATTAAACTAAATTGAATTGAATTTGACGTACTCCCTCTGTTTAATATATTTTTTGCAGTTTAACTATTCATTTAGTTGATCAAAAATAACTTAGAATTTTATAATATGTGATTTTGTTGGATTTGTAATCAAAAGTATTTTCAAAATATTAAATTTTTATATTTTATTATCGCACACCATTAAAGATATTTACCATCAAATATTAAAGATATTTACTATCAAATTGTTTGATAATAACTATCTAAAAAATTGAAAGTGTGTAGAAATAGTTGAATTGAGCTTGACTGAATCGAGGTAAATTTAATCAAAATAAATTCAATTGAATGGAGATGAATTGGACTAAATTGAATATACATAAATGAATTTAGGTGAATTAAATTGAATTTGACTTAACTAAATTGAACTTGACCTAATCAAGGTAAATTTTATCAAAATGAATTGAATTTGAATAGAACTAAATTAAATTAACTTGACTTCACTAAATGAATTTAATTTGAATTAGATTTAAATGGATGAAATTATACTAAACAAAACTAAATTGAATCAAAATCAACTTGATATAACTGAAATGAACTTGATTGAATCAAAGTAAATTTATTAAAAGTAAATTGAAATGAATTAAATTAAATAGAACTAAAATAAAATTTATCAAACTATATTGAACAATTTAAATTGAGTCAAGATAATATGAATTAAACTAGAACTAAATTATGTCAAACTGAATTTGATTGAATTGAGGTGAATTGCGTAGCTTGTGTGTCATGATGGCATAGCAACCCTGTGACTAGATTTTGAGAAAGTATTTATTTTTAAAATAATTTCATCATTACATAGTACTCCAATTACGATTGCACAAATTTTTGATGTTTTTGCTGTTAAAATTTACTCATTTATACTTGGACACAAGCTATGAGAGGTGTTGGAGGACCATTGCGATTTACTCTCTTATTTGCTCTGTTAACAATACACAGAACATGTGAAGTTAATTACCTGAATTGCGTAAGAAAATGTGGAAGTTACAGCCTGATGCTAGATGTTTTGTTTGGGAATCTGTTGTTGTGTCGAGCTATTGTTTAATTTAAGTTTATGCTAAGTTTGGTTTTGTATGTAGTTGGAGCTATTTTTGCATTAATAGAGTAGGAAATTGTGCGCTGTGGTATTTGACACAATAAATCTAGCTATTGGGATTAATGTCCTCTCGCACATCCGTGTTAATGATATTAATGTTATGGAAATGTCTCTTTGTAGTTTTGCTTTTGCTGGTTTAACTCAGTCAATCATTTGTGATGCAGGAATGTGAATTGAATATTGGTAGATAACTTGACCATGAAGCCATGAAGGGTTTTGTCTACTTGATGTGCTGAATATTCTCATGTGTCACTGATTATTTATGCAAGTTCGTAGTCTAATTATGAGCATGTATTCTGTTTGGGGTCTGCCCTCAATTGTAATTGACGGTTCTAGCTAAAGCTCATATTATTCATTCAATTGATATTCTTTGATGATGAAGATTTTGGTGTTATAAGGATATTTTACTCAATTTTGGACTCCAATGGAGGCTCTATATGAGTCTTTATTTTAGAGATTGATATGATTGTGGTCAAGTTATGGTCCTGTTTGGTAGAGTTTTACTTATAAGTAAAGTTGAGTGAAAAGTATTTTTTTAAAAGTTGATGTAAGCTACTTCTATTTTTTATACTAAAAATAGCTTCTACTTCCATAAAAAGATGATTTTTAGTAAGTTACCAAACACAAAAAACTACTTTACTTTGAAGTAAAGTAGATAAAAAGTAATACCAAACAGAGTCTATATCTACTTTAACTTAAAAGGGGAATCCCCTTTCTACAGTATAACAACTTGGTCGTTGTCACCTTACGCGTGTCAACGGCAAAGCAATTTTCACCTAATTTACTGCCACGCGTCCCCAAACATGAACCTTCTCCTCCTTCCTGCACCTTTCGATTTTTCAAGATATTCCACAAATTCTTCTGCCTTCTTTCAAGTTTTCCACAGAAATGCTCTTCTTCTAAAGTCAAAATTGGATTGATCGGAATCATCGGATTCTTCCCAATTCTTCGATTGATCGGGAACGAGGTGCTTAATCAAGTTTTTCTCCATTGATCCCCTAAAACCTTTCAGTTTGGGTTTTATTTGATGGAGGCGGCGTTGGCGGAGTTGTGGCTGGAAAAGAGCAACCCAACTCAGTTGTAGTTGCCGGAAGGCTCTATATCCTGTTCACACTTCTCAGCATCGCCGTCCTCCGCCTTCTACCCGCTACTAATATAAACTCCTTAATAGTTTCATTTGAACAGCATCGCCGATTACCTTTGTTTTGTCTTATTTAGTTTGAAATGGTCTGATTATGATATGTTTGACCTTTTTTTTTGTATGCGAGGTGTTTTTAATGATCTTTGATGATATGTGGCAGTGCCGTCCGCCGCGGATAAGAAGAAGACCATGGTTACCTTTCAGATTTCTAATTAAGATTTGTTTTTGTGTTCTTGTATACAAGGTGTTCGATGATATGCCAAAGTAAACTTCATTTCAGGTTAGTTCAGTTTCAGTTTAGTTCTAGATTGTATATTTGAGTCGAAAAATTGTATATTTGAGCGAAAAATTGAAGTTACTGATTTTTTTGTAAATGGAACTTTTTTATGCTTAGTGTTTATGCATGATACCTTGGGTGGTCAATGATCAGTTCACTCCTCCTTTTGTAGGTCTTTTGTTATATCAGCCCTGTATGTTTTGGATCTCCTGAATTTTGCAGTGTTTTTTTACAGGCCTGAAAATCCATGTTATTCAGCTCGAGTTTCCGGCTGTTGAGGCAGGGCTTCCAGAAGGGTGTGAGTGTTTCGATATGCTCCCTTCCATGGATTTATCTCTGAATTTCTTTGCAGCTGCTAAAATGCTACAGCCTTCGGTTGAACAGTGCTCAATAAGCTGAATCCATCTCCGACCTGCATCCTCGCTGATATGTGCCATCCATGGACTAATCAGGTTGCTCAGAAATTTGGTATTCCGTTGCTTGTTTTCCATGGATACTGCATCTTTTCACTCTTGTGCATACACAATCTGTCGAAATACAAGGAGCTCGATGATATGGCTTCTGATTCTGAGTACTTTGTTGTGCCTGATCTGCCTCACCGGATTGAAGTAACCAAGGCTCAGGTTGGAGGGCATCTGAAATCGGCTCATTCTGAATCGAATCAGCTCCAGGATGATATGAAGGAAGCAGAAGACAGTGCATATGGAATCGTCATCAACACCTTTGAGGAACTCGAGCCTGAATACATTGCTCAGTACAGAAAAGAGAGAGGCGAGAAAGTATGGTGCATTGGCCCTGTGAGCCTAGCCAACAAAGATGAGATAGACATAGTTGAAAGAGGAAACATGGTATCATCATCAACCATTTTCAACTTGAAATGGCTCGATTCGTGGGAGCCAAACTCAGTCATCTATGCCTGTTTAGGAAGCATCTCCCGCCTGTCAGCATCCCAGCTGATAGAGCTCGGATTAGGTCTAGAAGAATCCAACAGGCCATTCATATCGTCTGAATCAACCACACATTTGCTCGCTTCACCGCGCGATTCCAAAGTGAGTTATCCTTTATTTGTTGAGTATTCTTATATTTTTCTTCTCTCAGTTATCCATTGTTCGCTTTCAATCGGTTCCTCAAAGTTGCTTAATTTTATTTCGCTCTACCCCAATTCCTGCATAATCCGACCTTATGATCGTTGGTCTCTTTTCACATCATTTGGTTTCCCCTATTTGTATGAGACCTTCATTTAGTTGATTTGATATGATTTTTTTTTTTTTTGCTCTCTCGCTCTCATTCACTAAAGGCACCCTTCCTTTTTAACACATTATTATTTGATCTTTTGCCAAAAGCTAAATGCTTCTTTCTAGACGTTTTTGAAATTACTAGCTAATAGTATGATCATATATATAAAATATATATGTGTGTGTTTTAACTGATATTGTTTCTGTTTCCCGTATCCATTAATGTATTTCTCTATAGAGAACATGTTGGTTGATTTCTTACTCTGAAACTGAACTTGGTTTTGACTTTGTGGTTTAGTTTTGGCTGAAAACTTATCTAGCGTATTTGAAATTAGGGTTTTGTTCTAGACTATGCATCTGACATCTCATATTTGTTCACCATAATCGATCAGTACATAATTGGTGCTATTTGTAGTGTAAATACTTCTCAAACGATAAATTTATATAATGGACATAATGAAATTATTTACATTGGGATGCCATATAACAGATTTTATGCTATTCGAACGAGACTTTCTTTTTCTCAAGGAGGGTGAAATTTATTGGGTTCGTTTAAATTATCTCAACTTTTTTTAAAAAAAGTAAGAAGTAAGTTGCTTAGGTTGTGATTAATTACTCGTAGGTTTGGATGAAGAATTGACGTGCATATAGTCCTATTTATTCATAAGTGGGTGGTGTGTTTGTAAGTTTTTGTTAGACTTAATTATGACATAACAAATAATTTCTCATATTTATTAGCTAGGATAGTTTATGTATTTGTAAGTTTTGATTGACTTTTAACTCAATTGTATTTTACAATATTTAAATGAATAAAGTCTTATAACTAATTCAAAACTGTGTGCTTGTGGATCTGAAAAATTTCAATGAAACCATTCCAATGATCTTAGATGATTTTAAAACTTACATCCAAACCTTTGTATAGAGCCTAGAGTGAAATTTTGTTGTGCTAAGTGCTATCAGGAATTTCGTAAACCTTTGCAACTCTGCAGCAATGTGTAACATGAAATATTAGTGTTGCAAAAATAATTTACAAAAGTCTACCCATTATTTTATAAACTTGTGCAAATTTTTAGTTATCTCATGTGTATATGTTCGGGATAGCACAAAGTGTTGGTACGTAAACTACATTATTTTATGTAATGCTACTGGTCTCTATATTATTAGATTTTAAGTACTACGTAAACTTTAATTAAACATTAATGCACACCCTATATCCCTGAAAAGTACTAATATCTTGAAAAATTAAAATTATTTGATGCATCAAAGTTACCTAAACTGCAGGAAGTTTTGCATTCATATAAGGTGGAATATTTCATAAATAGATGTTTAAAATCAGACCTTTGCATAGAGGAAGACCTGAAAATTTGATCAGAGCCATCCAAACCAGATGATGAGGATATTATAGTTCCTGTGTAGTGTGTACACATTTTAACCACCATTGCTCAGATTCCCCAGTTTAGGAGAGATTGAGCCACTGAGCTGATAGGTTTCTAAGAAGAGAGTGTCCAGTTTGTTCAGACAGGCTCATTCAGGTGGAATAGGACTATCGAACCCAAGACTTGGAGATCCAAATGCACCAAGTTGACCAGTCCCCCGGTATCGTCTAGAATTCCACCTAGGAAACCATTTCTGAGCTGCTAGCTGATGTGACTGTATCTCTGAAACATTAAGAGCCATTAAACAAAAAATTTAGCTTTAACAAACTTTTTCAAACCGCGAAACTTAACTCAACAGAAGAGCATCCAAATAACATCAGTTAACTTATGCTGCATTCCAGATCAAACCACATTGGTGCTGTATAATGTGGTTGGAAGTGACACTCTATAGGCGCGCGAGGCTCCCATATTCTGCTTGTACTCCCATCCAGTAGTTATGTTACTTGTGTTCTTTTTTTGAAATTAATGTTACTTTTGTTTTACATTAACATACCATATATTTTCAGAAGTCTCACTTAATCTCAGGGATATTTGCGCAGGAGTAGTGATGGGAAATTGGATCCTCAAGGTCAAGTATGGGGAGCTCCATACAGATGGGGAAGCTTGGTTATAGCTTATGAAAAAAAGCAAATTTGAAAGGCACAAACTGGCTCCCATAGAGGTAACATCGCAGCTTCTGAATTTGGTGCAACCTCAGAGATTAGGATATACATGGAGGATTTCAAACTTCTATATTTTCTGCATGGCTCCATGTGTAAATAGTCTGCAACTTTTATGCCATCCTCTTCTTTATGCGTTTAGTTTTGACAGAAAAATCCAGAAGTTAAGTCATAATACTAAAGGAAACGTTAGCTTTTCATGTAGCTAGCGAAATTTTGAAGGTCCACTAGAGTTGCATACTCCTTTAGCTAAAGACTATGCTACATTCATTCTGTTTACTCTTTTCCTCATTTAACAGATATTTCTCATTCATTCGTTGTCGATTGGCCAATCTCAAAATATAATTTAATCTGCAGGATTGGGCTGATTTATGGCGTCCTGAATTAGCTGGAAAGATTGCGATGATAAATTCACCTCGTGAAATTGTTGGGGCAGTTTTGAAGTCCATTGGGGCTTCTTACAACACACACAACATTACTTCTCAGGTACCTGGTGGAAAAGATGCCTTGCTGGAGAAGCTTGTGTTGCTTGCTAAACAGGTGAAGTTTAAAATTTTCTAAAGCCCTTGTTTCTCCTGCCACGGAAATATAAGAGAAATTTAAAAAAATAAAGCCATTAAACCACTGTGTCTAACTTAGTTTTCACCTGCTGCTGTACTATGAAATGATTGTCAACAGCTACTCAAACACTGTTGATGTTTGTTTAAAAGTCAGCAATTATAGTATGCTTTGCAAGTTCTCACACATGTTAATTGATGAAATATCTTACTGGATTGGGTGCCAATGAATATAACAGTTCAATTTATATTTGTGTTTTCAAGTTTTGAGAGAGTAGGGATGAGTAGTGAAAGTACAGAAGTTCCACTTTTTCCCAAGTATATTGAATCAATATTATTCATTTTATAAGTGGCACTAGCCATTACCTTATCGAAAAATCATCAGAGTATATGTGTGCTTTGTTTATTTAAAAAGTGTCCCTTTTATTCAACTTCTATTTATTTGTTTAAAGTTCAACCAAAGATAAAAGAATATATACATGTTTTTGTTATGACTTGCATCTATACATTCAAGTCATTTCTTTAAGTTGTACAGGTTTTTAGTGGAAATGCACTAAATACTAAATCCATGTTTGTGGAGTTCAGTTTGTAGGATATACTCTTTCATGAATCATGTGCGATGAAGACAACAACAGATATGGCCGGAGTTAAGCATGATTAAGATCTTGATATATTCATGAAGTTAAAAGGAGTGGAATACTAAAATGTCCTGCATTGAGTTTTTGAAAAATCATCTAACTGTGTAGTTTTTCCAAAGAAATAATCTTTAACATTGATGCTACCAATTTACTTGCAGGCATTAGCCCTTGAGGGGAAGGAGTCTGCCCTTGTGAGTACATATTGAAGGTACTTTGTGTACTCCATAGTTGATATTTTGTTCATTTGCTAGACTGTTACAAAGTTTGAGTTAGTTACATCAATAGGTTCCAAATATAAACTGAACTTTGAAGAGCATATAGGCATAGCTCAACCTGGTCTGTTTCAACAATGTGATTCAACAGTAGTTTGAAGAGCACTGGTCTGTTCAAGATCAACCTCACAGGTACATCCCAGTAACGAAGTTTGCAGAAGCGTTTCATGCATACCGAATTGGTGAGAGCTAAAGTGAAGAGTTGGGAGTTTCTTTTGATAGATATATAATCATCCTGTAGCTTTGGCAACATCCAAGTACGGGGTGAAGAGGAGGGAACGGGGTGAAGAGGAGGGAACTCCTGAAAATTGACTTGAAATTGCTATTAATGAACTCTTTTATCTATGTTTTCAAGTTCGTATAGGTATATACTTTTCAACAATATAATTCCCAAGCATCTTAATAGTGAATCTTACACATGTATATTTTGATTTGATACGCTAAACTACTTCATTTACTACTTCATTTTGTGTTTCAAGCTTGTTCATAACATAGGACAACCATAAAATAAAAATATCCAAATTATTGTAACAAATAATTACGAAGGAATTAGCATGAAACCTCAAGCAACATCAATGAAACCTCAAGCAACATCAAGAGTGTAAGCGTGCGGGCTGAAACACCTAGTAAGATGCAAGTTGTGAAAAGGATCTTCCTGTGATTGATGTTATTCCCTCTGTGTGACAAACTTTGATTTAAGGACAAACAATAAAAATAGAGAAGTGTTGAGCGAGATTAGGTGGCGGAGGAACCCTAATGCCGGCGACTATTTCCCCCAAAGTGTCAAAGCTTCTCTCTAGGGTTTTTCTAGAGAGAGAAAGTGTTCGCATCTAAAATAGAATTCCTTTCCAAGAAGTTACATTTAATTCATCAAGAAGAAATTTTCCGCAATCACTTATTCAGTGGCGGAGCCACGTTGTAACCCGGGGTGCACGTGCACCCTGAAATTTATATTTATAATTATTATTTTTATATTAAATTAGTTTAAAAATATAATTATTTATATTATGCACCTTAGATATTTTCTTCTAAATTCTAATTTGTAAAATTTCTATCCAGATTTGCTCATTTGTGCCATTTTTATTTCGCGTGACTGATTTCTGTCACCCAGCGTTGGGAAAGGTTGGAAATTTATCTCCGAAGCACATTAGAGATGTAGTATAAATCTTGATTTATTTATTTTTTAAAATTATAGTCTTTATGTTTCCGGTTTTTCATTTTCGTTTGATTGACATATAAATGATGCTCGTTTGACTTTAAAAAATTTGCACGGACTTGTTTGAAGTGCACCTCGGTTTTGATTTTCTGGTTCCGCCTTTGATTGATTATAAGATACAAGTTCATATTTATGTTTTACTTTGGTATGAGGTATGGACTGTATTTGTTTAGGGAAATCGGAAGTTTGTATGTCATGATGCCTCTGTGAACTAGATTTTGAAAAAGTATTTGTTTTGAAAATAATTTCATCATTGCATAGTACTCCAATTACGATTGCACAATACACAGAACAAGACTCAAAACAAAATTCTGGTTTCAAAATCTAGTTCACAAACATAAGAAGTTTGTAATTATAAAAACGATTTTCAAAGAATAGTCCAAATACATTATTATTGTTAGTTTTCTTCTCATTTTAACTATTAGGGGTTGATTATTAAATGAGAAAATCTTGGGTGAGACCTGTCCTTCTGGAGACTAAGGACAAAAGCAACCCATATAGACAACACAAGTCAGACTTTTGGGGTCAATTCAGAATTATTTTAAACTCGGCGCAATAGTCATATTAGGCTAAATATGAGGGACTAAAGTGAAATTATCTGGGCAAAAAAGATTTTGACCCCCAAATCTGCAAATCAAACAGTACCAGTCTTTGGCGGCCAGATTTCCCAAATCCATCCTCCGACAGATCCCAAATCCGGTGATTTGCGATCGATTTTTCCGGTGATTTTGCGGTGCTCGGAGGCTATGATACAACGACAGCGGTATTCTGATTCTATATACGGGCGCTCTACGCTGGAAATCAGTGCGCTCCGCTTTGATTTGATGGAGGGGCTTCGATTCGACGGCATGGACGCAAAGATGGGTGATGTAGTTCTTGCTCAAGATGCCAAAAACAACGTGCTTGTACCTGATGCACCTCTCTCTGTCCTCTCTGTCCCGGTAAGCACATTTTTCACCTTATGTTTTTCATTGGGCGTGACATTGATCATTGAATCTGATTAGTTATATTTGCAGATTAGTTATATTTGCAAAATCTGATTCACTGAATTTCATATTTATAATCCTCAGATTCGGTCATCCAAATGTTTACTCATATCATAAAACCTGTCTTCCGGCGAAATGCAGATCAATAATCATCAAGTGATAACTGGGAAAAATATCAAAGAAAAGATAAAAAAATCAAGTAAAAACACATAAGATCAAGCATTTTAAGATCCAAGTAAAATAATAGAAGATCAAGTCTTTATATCTAAAAGATCAAACTCAAGTGATAACTAGAAAAGATCAAAGAATAAATAAAAAAGATCAAAAAGAAAAAGATCAATCTCAAAAGCCATACTAGAAAAATTAAGTCATTACTTCAAAAAAATCAAACTCAAGTGATTTATGAAAAAAATCAAAGAAAAGATTAAAAAAATCAAGCAAAAAAGATTAAAAAGCCTAGAAGATCAAGTCATTACTTCAAAAAATATCAAACTCAAGTGATAACGGAAAAAATTCAAAGAAAATATAAAAAAGATCAAGCAAAAAAAAAAAAGATCAAAAGTCTATCAAGTCATTACTTCAAAAATATCACACTCGAGTGATAATTGAAAAAATTCAAAGATAAAGTTAACAAAAAATCAAGCAAAAAAAAATCAAAAAACATGAAAGATCAAGTCATTACTTCAAGAAGATCAAACTCAAGTGATAACTGAAAAAAATCAAGAGAAGATACAAACTATCAAAGAAAATATCAAAAAGGTCAAACAGAAAAACAAAAATCAAACTCAAATTATGACTGAAAAGGATAAAAAAAATCAAACATAATAAGATAAAATTCAAGTGCTAACGGTAAAGATCAAAGAAAATATCAAATTTGGGGAAATAAACTACTTTTGCAATTCAGTCCTTATATTTAGCCATGTTTTTCAGTTTGGACTTATATTATTTGAAAATGTTCTATAGTCCCTGGTCTTTGTAGAGACAGGTCTCAAATGAGAATTAGTATTATTAAATTACAGTAAGAAATTAATTAGTATTATTTTTTAATTAATTAATATATATAATAATATTATTAATATAATTATATTGGGGCGGCCCGGGTATGGGGCGGGTATAACGGGGATGGGGCGGGGATGGGGCGGGTGATGTATAAAATTCATCTCCGCCCCATGACTCATGACGGGTTATGATTTCATCCCCATCCCCGCTGTTGGGTTATGGACTAATGCCAATAGAATTTATGAGTAATTATTTGTTACCGGGTATTTGGGAACCTGAAGGGTCACACACAACAGAACAAGTTATTGGGGTTTTGTTGGATTAATGGAGTAATTAATCCATAAAGGCTAATCGAGAATTATATGGTTTGGACTTGTACAAATGATAAGAGTTATCATTTCTCTTAATCAATATTAATGTAGATTAATATTGTATGGTATTCATACCAGGATGACAAAACGGTTGTCAGTTACATAGAGAACATAAATATGGAGGTATTATTGTAATAACGTTGGACGTTACGATTTCATGTGATGAATACAATATTAACTCTCCTCTCCTTTCCATTACCTCTCTATATATAGCAACAGTCAGGTTCATCTAATAGATACAAGATAACACACAACTATTCTAGAAATTAGTTCTATATAGTTTGTCTTGGATGAATGGAGCTGGCACGTTTAACTGACTGTCCCAGTAGTCGAGTTCGTGTGGATAGCATCAGAGGTCGGACCTTTTGTGCGACTAATAGATCGACATCATCAAGCAAACATCGGATACCGGAGACACGAGATTCATCAATCCGGTAATCTAATTTACGCATTACTTTATCATGATCCTGGCTATATAGTATTAGTGAATACTTACAGTGGTATCAGAGACAAATCAATCCGGCATGCGTGATGTTAAATTATTTGAATGAGTTGTTGCAGATTTTGAGAAAATATGAACAATTCATTTTCAAAAGGGTTTTTAATAACTTTGATTATGTCATGTGTTCTTGAGAAGAACATTGTGATTTAATTAACAAGCTAAAAATAAGTTTACTGGAAACTTAATGTGGTTTGTGTGATTAAATGTTACATGATATCATGAGATGAAAATTAGTTTGAGTAGTCAAACTCCAATTACGATTGCACAATACACATGATTGACATGAACCAAAATTCTATAGTCTGCATCATACCAAAAAAAAATGTAACTATAAAAAAAAATTCATTATATTGTTCATGGTTCATGTGTTTAGAGGAACCATGTGTTTAGAGGAACCAAAAAAATTCATTATATTGTTCCTCTAAACACATGAACAATACAAAATTGCAGACTATAGAATTTTGTTTAAAAAAAAATTCATTATATTGTTCATGGTTCATGTGTTTAGAGGAACCATGTGTTTAGAGGAACCTAAAAAATTCATTATATTGTTTCTCTAAACACATGAACAATACAAAATTGCAGACTATAGAATTTTGTTTTGAGTCTTGTTCTGTGTATTGTGTAATCGTAATTGGAGTACTATGTAATGATGAAATTATTTTCAAAACAAATACTTTTTCAAAATCTAGTTCACAGAGGCATCATGACATACAAACTTCCGATTTCCCTAAACAAATACAGTCCATACCTCATACCAAAGTAAAACATAAATATGAACTTGTATCTTATAATCAATCAAAGGCGGAGCCAGAAAATCAAAACCGCGCGAGGTGCACTTCAAACAAGTCCATGCAAATTTTTTAAAGTCAAACGAGCATCATTTATATGTCAATCAAACGAAAATGAAAAACCGGAAACATAAAGACTATAATTTTAAAAAATAAATAAATCAAGATTTATACTACATCTCTAATGTGCTTCGGAGATAAATTTCCAACCTTTCCCAACGCTGGGTGACAGAAATTAGTCACGCGAAATAAAAATGGCACAAATGAGCAAATCTGGATAGAAATTTTACAAATTAGAATTTAGAAGAAAATATCTAAGGTGCATAATATAAATAATTATATTTTTAAACTAATTTAATATAAAAATAATAATTATAAATATAAATCCCGTGCACCCCGGGTTACAACGTGGCTCCGCCACTGCTTGTATGGTTACTTGCATAGCTCACACGACAAGATTTCGACTAATTAGTTCACGATATGGATGGCACTGGGGCGGTACTAGCTATCTCATCCACATCCTCATCTAATATTTTAAAACTCATCCCCGCCCCATGACCCATGATGGGTACAAAATTAAAAACCATCCCCGCCCCATCGGGTTTTATTATAAAACCATCCCCGCTCCATGACCCGCCCCACCCCATGCCCCATGACCCATGACCCATCCTCACCCACCTCTTATATCAGTTTAAAATACATTTGTTTATATAACTTTTACTCAAACGCAATAATAATTATATTGAGAAATATAAAATCTATAAAAAGACAAAAATCTCAAACCCAAACAAAAAAATGTAATTGAAATCTCACTCAAATTTGAAGCAAACAAGAAGTTTGTAATTATAAAAACGATTTTCAAAGAATAGTCCACATACATTATTATTGTTAGTTTTCTTCTCATTTTAACTATTAGGGGTTGATTATTAAATTAAAGTAAGAAATTAATTAGTATTATTTTTTAATTAATTAATATATATAATAATATTATTAATATAATTATATTGGGGCGGGCCGGGTATGGGGCGGGTATAACGGGGATGGGGCGGGTATAACGGGGATGGGGCGGGTGATGTATAAAATTCATCTCCGCCCCATGACTCATGACGGGTTATGATTTCATCCCCATCCCCACTGTTGGGTTATGGACTAATGCCAATAGAATTTATGAGTAATTATTTGTTACCGGGTATTTGGGAACCTGAAGGGTCACACACAACAGAACAAGTTATTGGGGTTTTGTTGGATTAATGGAGTAATTAATCCATAAAGGCTAATCGAGAATTATATGGTTTGGACTTGTACAAATGATAAGAGTTATCATTTCTCTTAATCAATATTAATGTAGATTAATATTGTATGGTATTCATACCAGGATGACAAAACGGTTGTCAGTTACATAGAGAACATAAATATGGAGGTATTATTGTAATAACGTTGGACGTTACGATTTCATGTGATGAATACAATATTAACTCTCCTCTCCTTTCCATTACCTCTCTATATATAGCAACAGTCAGGTTCATCTAATAGATACAAGATAACACACAACTATTCTAGAAATTAGTTCTATATAGTTTGTCTTGGATGAATGGAGCTGGCACGTTTAACTGACTGTCCCAGTAGTCGAGTTCGTGTGGATAGCATCAGAGGTCGGACCTTTTGTGCGACTAATAGATCGACATCATCAAGCAAACATCGGATACCGGAGACACGAGATTCATCAATCCGGTAATCTAATTTACGCATTACTTTATCATGATCCTGGCTATATAGTATTAGTGAATACTTACAGTGGTATCAGAGACAAATCAATCCGGCATGCGTGATGTTAAATTATTTGAATGAGTTGTTGCAGATTTTGAGAAAATATGAACAATTCATTTTCAAAAGGGTTTTTAATAACTTTGATTATGTCATGTGTTCTTGAGAAGAACATTGTGATTTAATTAACAAGCTAAAAATAAGTTTACTGGAAACTTAATGTGGTTTGTGTGATTAAATGTTACATGATATCATGAGATGAAAATTAGTTTGAGTAGTCAAACTCCAATTACGATTGCACAATACACATGATTGACATGAACCAAAATTCTATAGTCTGCATCATACCAAAAAAAAATGTAACTATAAAAAAAAATTCATTATATTGTTCATGGTTCATGTGTTTAGAGGAACCATGTGTTTAGAGGAACCAAAAAAATTCATTATATTGTTCCTCTAAACACATGAACAATACAAAATTGCAGACTATAGAATTTTGTTTAAAAAAAAATTCATTATATTGTTCATGGTTCATGTGTTTAGAGGAACCATGTGTTTAGAGGAACCTAAAAAATTCATTATATTGTTTCTCTAAACACATGAACAATACAAAATTGCAGACTATAGAATTTTGTTTTGAGTCTTGTTCTGTGTATTGTGTAATCGTAATTGGAGTACTATGTAATGATGAAATTATTTTCAAAACAAATACTTTTTCAAAATCTAGTTCACAGAGGCATCATGACATACAAACTTCCGATTTCCCTAAACAAATACAGTCCATACCTCATACCAAAGTAAAACATAAATATGAACTTGTATCTTATAATCAATCAAAGGCGGAGCCAGAAAATCAAAACCGCGCGAGGTGCACTTCAAACAAGTCCATGCAAATTTTTTAAAGTCAAACGAGCATCATTTATATGTCAATCAAACGAAAATGAAAAACCGGAAACATAAAGACTATAATTTTAAAAAATAAATAAATCAAGATTTATACTACATCTCTAATGTGCTTCGGAGATAAATTTCCAACCTTTCCCAACGCTGGGTGACAGAAATTAGTCACGCGAAATAAAAATGGCACAAATGAGCAAATCTGGATAGAAATTTTACAAATTAGAATTTAGAAGAAAATATCTAAGGTGCATAATATAAATAATTATATTTTTAAACTAATTTAATATAAAAATAATAATTATAAATATAAATCCCGTGCACCCCGGGTTACAACGTGGCTCCGCCACTGCTTGTATGGTTACTTGCATAGCTCACACGACAAGATTTCGACTAATTAGTTCACGATATGGATGGCACTGGGGCGGTACTAGCTATCTCATCCACATCCTCATCTAATATTTTAAAACTCATCCCCGCCCCATGACCCATGATGGGTACAAAATTAAAAACCATCCCCGCCCCATCGGGTTTTATTATAAAACCATCCCCGCTCCATGACCCGCCCCACCCCATGCCCCATGACCCATGACCCATCCTCACCCACCTCTTATATCAGTTTAAAATACATTTGTTTATATAACTTTTACTCAAACGCAATAATAATTATATTGAGAAATATAAAATCTATAAAAAGACAAAAATCTCAAACCCAAACAAAAAAATGTAATTGAAATCTCACTCAAATTTGAAGCAAACAAGAAGTTTGTAATTATAAAAACGATTTTCAAAGAATAGTCCACATACATTATTATTGTTAGTTTTCTTCTCATTTTAACTATTAGGGGTTGATTATTAAATTAAAGTAAGAAATTAATTAGTATTATTTTTTAATTAATTAATATATATAATAATATTATTAATATAATTATATTGGGGCGGGCCGGGTATGGGGCGGGTATAACGGGGATGGGGCGGGTATAACGGGGATGGGGCGGGTGATGTATAAAATTCATCTCCGCCCCATGACTCATGACGGGTTATGATTTCATCCCCATCCCCACTGTTGGGTTATGGACTAATGCCAATAGAATTTATGAGTAATTATTTGTTACCGGGTATTTGGGAACCTGAAGGGTCACACACAACAGAACAAGTTATTGGGGTTTTGTTGGATTAATGGAGTAATTAATCCATAAAGGCTAATCGAGAATTATATGGTTTGGACTTGTACAAATGATAAGAGTTATCATTTCTCTTAATCAATATTAATGTAGATTAATATTGTATGGTATTCATACCAGGATGACAAAACGGTTGTCAGTTACATAGAGAACATAAATATGGAGGTATTATTGTAATAACGTTGGACGTTACGATTTCATGTGATGAATACAATATTAACTCTCCTCTCCTTTCCATTACCTCTCTATATATAGCAACAGTCAGGTTCATCTAATAGATACAAGATAACACACAACTATTCTAGAAATTAGTTCTATATAGTTTGTCTTGGATGAATGGAGCTGGCACGTTTAACTGACTGTCCCAGTAGTCGAGTTCGTGTGGATAGCATCAGAGGTCGGACCTTTTGTGCGACTAATAGATCGACATCATCAAGCAAACATCGGATACCGGAGACACGAGATTCATCAATCCGGTAATCTAATTTACGCATTACTTTATCATGATCCTGGCTATATAGTATTAGTGAATACTTACAGTGGTATTAGAGACAAATTAATCCGGCATGCGTGATGTTAAATTATTTGAATGAGTTGTTGCAGATTTTGAGAAAATATGAACAATTCATTTTCAAAAGGGTTTTTAATAACTTTGATTATGTCATGTGTTCTTGAGAAGAACATTGTGATTTAATTAACAAGCTAAAAATAAGTTTACTGGAAACTTAATGTGGTTTGTGTGATTAAATGTTACATGATATCATGAGATGAAAATTAGTTTGAGTAGTCATGCATATTATATATATATATATATATATATATATATATATATATATATATATATATATATATGAAATGTGATCAATATGTTGATATTGCATTTTGAAATTTGATTTCGAGAGATGGAATTGTCTTTCTTCCTTTTAATATGTTTGAAATTGAAAATTTGAACTGGGTTTAATGTTTAAATTTCTATGTTCAAACTTATTTTCCGGTGAAACATCAATCCGATTCCGGTGGAGCTTTGAAAGTTCGGGAACATTGGAATCAACCACAAACTCCATCTTGGATAAGCTTTTGCAATGGAGATAATCTGAGATGAACTCGGTCAAGTGTTGATACAAAGTCAACGTTGGATTCGATCTACTCGGGTTCAATTGATTGTCACTGGAGCAAATATGATAAAATTGGCAAAAGAAACTAACAAGGTACGTTGGTGCCTACAGGATTAGATAGAAACTTGGTCCCAATGATCTAACGATCATCGGCGGCAACACCCGGTTTCGGCGATGTGATCTGCCGGGCGGCGGTTGCTCCAAGTGCTGATAGGGTAGCTAAATGTTAGCAGGTTTGTAAATTTTTGAAATTTGCAATGAAGCCCATAATTTCTATTTAATTGTATATTGCCCCTAGTACTTATTCTTTTGACTTCAGTTTTTGTTTTGAATCACTCTTAGTATATGTTATTTGGTGAAATATTTTGAAATATATTTGAACTAATTTAACAAATTTAAAGAGTTTAAATTAAATTAGCTGAATACAATTGTGATTCATGATTAATTTGAATAGATAGAGGGATATGAAATGTTTATATTTTATTTATTCAAATAAATTTGTGATGTTTCATCAATTAATGAGATTAATTGAGTTTTAATTTTATTTTCAATGACATGTCAGATATGGTATGAAAATTAATGAGATTAATTGAGATTTAATGTGATTAAATTAAATTTAATTGACGTTTTCAATTAGATAATACCAATTTGAGTGTGTGCAGTTTAATGAAATTAAGTGAGTCTTAATATGATTAATACTTTCGTATTGTTATATCAGTTGATGTGATTAATTGAAATTTAATCTGATTAAGTTAACAATACAAATGAAACGTTGCATGAAATTAATGAGATTAATTTGGATTTAAAATTTTGTATTGTTTCAGTTAATGTGATTAATTGAATATAATTTGATTAGTTTAACAATACAAATGAAACGTTGCATATGTGATTGAAATTAATGAGATTAATTTTGATTTAAAATTTTGTATTGTTTCAGTTAATGTGATTAATTGAATATAATTTGATTAGTTTAACAATACAAATGAAATGCTACATATGTTATAGAAATTAATGAGATTAACTTGGTTTTAATGTGATTAAACCTTTGTAATCCAATTAATGTGATTAATTGGAAATTTAAACTGAATATTTTACAAATTAATAAGATTAATTGAGTTTTAATGTGATTAAATCATATTAATTTGATTAAGTGATAATTTCAGTTGAATGTTACATATGTTTTACCAGTTAATGTGATTAATTGGATTTTGAAGTGATTAAAAGTTAATTAGTGTAATTAATATATTTAATGTGATTAAATTATTTTTAATTTGAAATTTATTGCATATGTTATTTTGATAATATGATTATTTGTATTTAATGAAATTAATGTGATTAATTAGATATGCATGATTGGTGGTTACATATGTTGCTCAAAATATGATTATTTGATTTTAATGTGATTAAATGAGTAATGTCAATCGGTGGTTACATTATACTAATAATGAGATTATTTTAGTTTAATGAAATTAATGTGATAATTGAATAGCACCAATTGTTTGTAACATATGTTAAACTAATAATGTGATTATTATCGAATTAATAAAAGATTATTATTGAGTAAATAAAGGGAAATAAAACGTTTATATGTTATTTAACCAATATGTTTATCTTTTGTAAGGTAATAATGTGATTATTACAAATTCCCTCAATTTAATATTAAATCAGAAATTGTTGCCTTCCATTATTGGTGGTATTAAATAAATTTTTTGTTGGAATGATTTGTTGGGCATACTCAAGGTTGTTCCACCAAAATCATAATTTGTACCATTTTAAATGTGATTTGTGAATAATGGGTCCGATTTAACAAAATCGTTTGACTTGTTGGGCATACCCAAGGTTAAAAGGTTTTGAGGCAAGTATCTAGGAATTATAAGTATCTTGTCATAATGGTTGAAGCGTTCATTTTGAATAAGATTTAAGAGCAACTTCTTAAAAATAACCAAGAAAAATTCTGTCTAAGGAGGCTGGCGATTTTAAGTGGGACCGTTTGTGACCCCTCCACAAGCCTAACCTGGGAATTTTGAGGAAATTTTAGAAGTGTTTAAATCAGTTATTCGTGATTATGACATGATAGTTAGATATGATGATATCTATTTGTTATAATTGGTAAAGAGTTACCTACCTTATTAAGGTTATTGTGATTTGTTGGGCATACCCAAGGTTATGATAGCTGAGATTGGGATCCTAGCCTGCTATGAATTTATATGTAAATTCTCGAAATCAACAGTGAGGGATGTTGATTTGGATAAAATAGTAGGAGCAAAACTAAAATGGAGTTATGTCATTTACAATATTAATTTTAGTTTTGTCAATGTGTTTGATAATTTATTTTTCAATAAGTTGTTATTGTAGAAATGTCTGCCAATTTGAATCTGCATAACGTACTTTTAAGAATGCGCCCACTAGTCCAAATTTTCACTAATGGATGGATCTATACCCTTAAAATTGTTTTGAGGCGTGAAAATATCATTTATGTCCTTAATAACCATATCATTGATATTCCCTTTATGATGAGGCAGGTCAAGTAGTCAAACGTGTCTTTTGGAAACATGTTGATGATTCCGGGAATGATTGTTGTCTTATGTTAGTCTTAAGGAGTATTGAGGTACAAAAGCAACACGAAGACATGACTGCTTAAGTCTTAAGTCTTAGTATCATAAAAGGTTAGGAATGAGAGATGTGGCATTTCTCATGAGTTTTTAGATCTAAGATAGCTGAGGGTCAGTTGTTTCATCTCATGTGTTGAAGATGATGAGTCTCATCGAGAAATTAGAAAGTTTGGGATTTGTTTTGCCACACTAGTTAAATGTTAACTTGATTGTGCAATTCCTTACTAAATAGTTTCTCTACGCTTGTGATCAACTTTGACATGAATGATGTTGAAGCTATTCGTCTACTTCAATTGCTGAATATGTTGATATTAACAGCCATTGAGTCTATTCGGAAATATTGGGAAATGTGTTATTGGTTGTACCTTTTTCAAATAAAAGGAGGAAGGTTTAAGAAAGCTAAGGACAAAAAAAAAAGGCTAAGAGCATTTGTTTCCACTATGGTCAAAAGTTGACAATGGAAAGGGAAATGCAAGGAATATCTTGATACCATGAAAGTGAAGAGACTTAGAGAAGTTTCTACTTTAGGCATGTGTGAAATGAATAAATCTCTATACTTTTAAAATGTGGGTATTTGATACTTGTTCTCATATTTCTGAAATATGGAGAACTGATGGAATAGTAAGAGATTAGGTGATACAGAAATTGACCTATGGTGGAGCAAGTGTTGCTGCATAGGCTGTAGGAACATTTTCACCTAGCACAAAGATATTAAGATAATACAACGAGAAATCTTTCCTGAAAAATGTAGACTTATTAACTAGAATATATGCAATTAAATTGCATGAGATGCATTTTTAGGTTAATTGATTTTGAATCATTGACAATGCAAATATTGTTTATACATACTTCAAGTGGGAGGTATAAAAGTCTATTAAATACTAAGTCTAGTACATCTTGATGAATGTAGACTTGTGTAAGTTTGGACGATTTTTCCGTACTTAAAATGTTTACAAGTATTTATCGAAATACTTTTCTGAATTCGTTGATAATTTAGAATGTAATTTCAAGTACATGATTATCTTATTGAACCATATTAGATATTGTTCATTTACCAGTTAGCCATGTGATTTTTCTAATCATTTCATAGATATGTTATAATGCTTTAACACCCATATTTTCAACCATGTGATTTTGAGGTTGTTCAACCTTCCTAGAAGAAGAACAAGATCTAGTTTGTTATGAAATGTTTTAAAATAAATGGTTTATTTTAAAATATTTAGTGGGAGAAAATTGAACTTAGAGAAGTTCTGAAGCCACAAACTAGTAGTCAAAATTAGTTGACTGAAACTTATATGATAAGTAAAATGGTTGAATAGAACTTATATGATAAGTTTAGCTTATATGATAAGTAATAAGTATACTAGTTAATTTATTTGATAAATTACGGGTATACAAGAATTAAGTGGGAGTGTTATGATATTTCTAAAACTTTAAGTATGTTAAGGATGAATATGAGAAATGATTTATTTGTCCTTAAGTATGCTAAGGATGTAAATAGTAAATTCTCAATGAAATGATAGATCTAAAGTGTTTTAGTGATTAACGTCTTTATCAACGTGATATGTGTGCATTTAATGCTTCCGCTGCATAGTCGTGCACATGTTACAACGTAAAAGAGATCAGACAACTCAAGAGTTGAGATGTGAGAAGCGTTAATTCATTTAAAGATGCTCAAGTGTTGAGAATTATAAAAAACTAATTCACTATGATGAATCTCAAGAGTTGATCTGTGTGAAACGTTTATTCATTAGATAATGCTCAAAGTGTTGAGATGTGTGAAACGCTAATTCATTCAATGCTCAAGTATTGAGAAGCGTAAAATACTTATGAATCTCAAGTTTTGAGAAGTATGAGACACATATGCATTATGATTATGGTTTAGGTACTTGAGAAGTACTAGAAGATGAATATGAATAAATATACTAGTGACATGTATTGTTCGAAAAGTACAAGAAATGCATTTATGATTCACTGTTAATTGGATTTTGGAAATATGACATTTATAAATTATCTTTTATACACATATAATGTGACAGTTTATCATTTTAAATTTATGTACTAGGATACTATTAAAATGGTAAAGTCCTTAGAATAAATTTTATTATTCTTAAATTTCCCTAGTCATAGTATTAACAATAATAAGGGCGTTGTTAATACGGACAGACTAGCTTGTATCGTGATACATGAGTGAGCTATTGGAGAATAGTTCATTGGAATGACCATTTAGAGATTTCCATAGGGTTTATTATTTAGTGCTAATGGAAAATCTCTATATGACAGTAGTGTAAACTAATCCTTTGACTTGAGATCATAAAGAGTATAGTTTGTGTGGATTGTTGTGCTTTGACCCTTCTCGTCCTTGGTCGTAACTGACTCCGCGTACGGTTGGATTGGGTATGACAAGAAGCATAGATTGATATTTTATGATCAATAAAGGATTCACCACTCCAGTGGGAGAGTATATCCAAGAGATGGCCAATTGTTGGAATTTCAACTCAAAATGTTTGCAAACGATCTGATGAAGGTAGAAGAGTTCTAACTTTATTAGGAGGGAGTTGAATTTGGGAACAAGAAAATAACAGTATGGTAAAGAGTTGGCACATTACCTTACTCTTGTACTGGTATAGGATATAGTATGGTGAAAGGATATTTATTGCACGGAATATGGTTCATGGATAGGTGAAGTCGATCATTTGACTTATTCTTGAAAACTCGGGTGGTCATGATGCCTGGCTAGAGGCCAATCTTGATCTACAAATATGATGATAAATTAAGTTGTTAATTTGTTCAGTTTCAGAAATACCACGACTAAATATTGTCTTTAGTCCAAGTGGGAGTCTGTTGGGTTATGGACTAATGCCAATAGAATTTCTGAGTAATTATTTGTTACCGGGTATTTGGGAACCTGAAGGGTCACACACAACAGAACAAGTTATTGGGGTTTTGTTGGATTAATGGAGTAATTAATCCATAAAGGCTAATCGAGAATTATATGGTTTGGACTTGTACAAATGATAAGAGTTATCATTTCTCTTAATCAATATTAATGTAGATTAATATTGTATGGTATTCATACCAGGATGACAAAACGGTTGTCAGTTACATAGAGAACATAAATATGGAGGTATTATTGTAATAACGTTGGACGTTACGATTTCATGTGATGAATACAATATTAACTCTCCTCTCCTTTCCATTACCTCTCTATATATAGCAACAGTCAGGTTCATCTAATAGATACAAGATAACACACAACTATTCTAGAAATTAGTTCTATATAGTTTGTCTTGGATGAATGGAGCTGGCACGTTTAACTGACTGTCCCAGTAGTCGAGTTCGTGTGGATAGCATCAGAGGTCGGACCTTTTGTGGGACTAATAGATCGACATCATCAAGCAAACATCGGATACCGGAGACACGAGATTCATCAATCCGGTAATCTAATTTACGCATTACTTTATCATGATCCTGGCTATATAGTATTAGTGAATACTTACACCCGCCCCATGACCCATCAACTTTTCCCCATCCCCGCCCCAAATCGGTGCAAATAGGGCGGGTCACCACCAAAACTTGCCCCAGTGCCCTCCCTAGTTCACGATGCTAAGTGCAGTAACTTTATTATCAAAGGTGAAATGCAAATCACTCTGCATGTTTCTTTTCCATAATTTTGTTTTGAGTGTAATGGTGCATGCATGCACGAACCTTGTAAAATTGGCAAACTGACGCATTCATAGAGAAAGATTTGGACTCAAATCCTCATTTATCAATAACAGAATTTGTTTTTTGTAAGCCTTTGGGTAAAATGCATATTCACGTAACAGAATTACTTTTAGTATAATATACTAGTTGAGCACTGCACGTTTTATTGAACACTTTTTGATGAAATTTTTAAATAATATTTTTTAAATAAAAATAAGACAAAAAATAAAAATGGATAAAAAGTGAAAAAATTTCATCCTATGTGTTATATAGGAGAACTTTTTAATGAAATTTTAAAAACAATTATCGGAATACAAATTAGGATAAAAATGAAAATGAATATATAAAATAGGATAAAAAGTGAAAATATTTCATACTACTAACGCACAGGGCATTTGAGCACTTTTTAATCAGTGTTATAAAAACACATGAATAACTGATGACTTCCTCTTACTCTTAGTCCGGATTATTTAAAGGAATGAAATACTGAATTATAAAAACAAATTATCCTTTCAATGCTGAATATTTGAGTACAACAAAATCTATATATCTATTTCTCCTTTAAATCCTTTAATTTTGCAAGTGATTACATATATATAACAATTAATTCTAAATAGAGATAATTTGGAACTTGGAACCTTTTCAATAATAAAAAATAAAATAAAATAAAAAATGTAATCACTCGTAAGGCATGTAAGACCCTGTTTACCAGAGCTTATCTGTAGATCAGTTCAGTTTAGTTCAATTCAGTTCAGTTCAGTTCAGTTCAGTGAAAATGTAATTTGATGAAATTCAGGTTAATTCAGTCATTCTGATTCCATTTTTCAATACATCATTTCTTACTTCAGTTCAGTTCAGTTCAGTTCAATTCAATTCAGTTAAGTTCAGTTCAGTACATCAAGAAATAAACTCTACTAAACAGGGCCTAAGAGGGCCAAAAAATAAAATAAAAAATAGAAAACCTCATGAGCCTCAATATGGAAAAACAAATTACTCTATGTACAATCATAATGCATTATATGGGTTGACTTATTTGATCTTCGATGTTTAGAAATCTATATTTTCTTTATTTTGATCATGGTATATATCCATTTTTTTTTTTTTTTTGGTGTTCTTATCAAATTGATCCTTAATTAGAGGTTCCATGTCAATATGACAATCTGTACAAAAATTCATAAGTAATTTCATATAATTAACAAAAAGAGATCCAAGTCTGCATTAAAGAGTTGAAAAATATATGACATGAAAAACATTCAAAGATATATAAGAAGATGTACATAAGGCCATTTGTGAAGCACACCGAAAAGTGAACACTAGAAAAAAACAAAAACAAAAGGGCGAATGCCAAGATGGGAAGCGGACAATCTGATCGACTATTTTAGTCCGAACATTAGACGAACGATACCACTTTATACCAACGCATACATAACTTAACCACTATTTTGGAGATGACACAGATGCATTAATATAGCAAATATGGAAGCCAAAGCCAACGACCTCGGCTGTGGCACATTGCACTCTTGCACGCAAAAATAACTTTGCATCATTCCCTCTTATTTTTAAGGACATAGAAAGGGGGCTAAAAGTGATCATTCGGTAAAGCCAAAATTGGACGAACCCTAAAGCGCAAATTTCAGATAGTGAACGAATGCACCGAAGGAAGACAAATTAAGGAAGAGATGAAGGAAAAAGCTTTTCGTCGCACTTAGCGTACGAATGCATGAAAAAGTGATTTGTTGAGAATTCAAAACTATGAATAAAACTTGTTGAGAATTCAGTTTCCAGGACAAATCACCACTCGTCGCGACCATCAGTCACCATCAACCACAAACATTAGATGGCGAACGAACACCTAACACTAGTGGGAGAGCATAGGATTAACGGCTGTTATTTGGGCGATAGACTGCATTTTGGAGGAGCCGTAGGTGGCTGAGTCGTCCATTGTATTTTTTTAGACAGCGTTTAATTAGGAGACGTCCAATGAGACAATTAAAGGCTTTTTCAAACGTTACCCATTGTTTATTTTCCAACCGCTGTCCATTTATTTCTGGTGGCGGAACTTAAGATTTTGGGAGTTACTCTACATTAGTTCCGTATTCGGAAGTTAGTATTTTCCGTTCAATTGCCGTCGGGATAAAATTATCTGGCCATTAGGTTTGATGCTACCAAAATCCGTCCGTCCCCCGGGGGTGGATGCTATCCGGGTCTCCTCCTAGATCGGCCTGCTTTAGTCCTGCAAAACAATCCCCGGGAGGTGTCCCGGGGAAGAAGCTCCGGTGTGATGATGAGATGGGGATAGCGGAGAAGGAAAACGTACGGAAGGTGCTCTCAATATAAAGTAGAGAGATATATGTCACATACCTGGTTCACTGTTTGAGACTAGTATTTATAGCCAAGCTTGCCTGCCTGAGATAAGGTGCAGGACCACTTCTCCTTTGTCCCCGTTCGTCCTTCTTTCTTGTCCGGACGTGCCCCCTAGCGGGAAAGGCACCGCCCTTTCGGTGTTGGGCCATGGATCCCATTACCGGTCTAGTAGGCCCTTGGGCCGGTAATATCACTAGCCCCCCAGATCAGTCGCCCGGGTTTTCGTAATGCGGGGAACTGGTCTCATAACCTTCTCCTGAAGTTACTCTTGGTAGGGCCCATTCGTGTTAAAATTGGTTTCTGACAACTCCGCCTTTTCCCCTTCTGCATTGATCAGTACCTCGTTCACCGTGTCATCATTGCTTTTCCTCCTTTTGAGGTGGCGATTCCTATTCATCCGCCTATATAAGGGGCATAACCCCCCTTCTCACAAGTTACTTTCTGCAAAATTTCTCCAGACGCTCTGCTTACTCGCTCCCTCGCGTTTTCAACCAAGTAAGCCCTAACTCCCTATTCCTTTTTTCCTCCTCATGGATTCCCCGCTTTTCTCCAATTCTTCTTTGGACACCGAAGGAGTTCAAAATCAGTTTGAGGCCCGATTCCGGGCCGCTGATAACGTGATTTCCTCCCCTTCCTCCCCGGGCACCTCTTCCGAAGCTCTTAGTACGCCCCGGGGGCCCGTCGCCCCGGGTGCGTCGGCTTCGGATGGGGTGGGATCGCGCCTAGTCGAGCATCCTCATCATCCCCGCAAGGATCAGGGTGAGGAGTTCGGCGAGGAAGGCGGTGACGACCTTCCCCGGGGGCCCACTCACGGGGTGCGCCCGGTGGGTATCAGGTTTTATGATGTCCCCGAAGACTCTCCTTCTTTACATAGGGATGTCTTGGATTTAGCCAAGCGTTCCTTTATTCCCTTTCCCCTTAATGCCTCCTTATCCAAGCTTCCCCCGGGGGCCTCCGAGCGAGAGGCTACGTGTATCCCGCGTATACACTTTCAATACGGGCTTAGCCTTCCCTTCCCTCCTCTCTTCCTCGAGATACTCACTTTCTATAAGATAGCCCCGGCCCAGATGCATCCTAACGGGGTGGCTCTGATCTTGGCTTTCCTTCTCAACTGCGCTAGATGCGCCATTTCTCCTACTCTTCTCCTCTTTCGCTCTTTTTATGCTCTACGGAAGGCGCACGCTTCTTTCCCGGGCGTCTTCTCCTTCAACATCCGTTCGGGGATAAAGGACTTCCTCCTGAGCAAACCCCGATCAGCCAAGGGGTATCTTTCCAAAGGCTTCTTCCTGTGCGACTCCCGGGCTTATCCCATGCCCGCCTGGAATGATTCCATTCTTCCAGAGGACAAGAAGCCTCTGTCCAATCTCCCTGCGGTCGTTGCTAGTGACCACAGCTTCCTCCGTCTTTCCCCCTTAGATATGGAGGTTTTTTACAAGAGTGGGAACGCGGGTTATTTCTGGCCTCGCGGGATCTATCCTAGCGACCTCTTCACGCTCCCGCGCATCTCTGCGGTGTGGCCGGATGGAGGTGCCCATTAAGGCTTTAAAACCGAACACATATTACTCCTTTTTTTTTATATATATATACACATCTCATGGTCTAATCCTTCTGTCTGCTTTGTTTCAGCTCAACCTACCTTGTACGCGGACGTCATGACTTACACTGACAAGCCTTCCGGGGACGACGTTCCTGCCCGGGATACCCATCCGGATCCCCAGGCCCCTCCTCAACGAACGGCTTCCGGACTTCCTCCGACTGAGAACCCTGCCATCATTCCCCAAAAGCCCCGCGTGCCGCCGCGGTCTCGCCCACAGAGCTCCTCCGGGCCCTCTTCTGAGGCCCGTACCCCTTCCAGCTCATCGCCTTCACCCGGACGCCGGTCCTTCATCCAGCACCCGGTTTATAGCGGCGGGGCAAGCTCGCGTTTCAAACGGCCACCTCCCGGGGAGCTGTCCGGGTCACCCCCTCCCTCTCGTCAAAGGACGCGGGACTTCCCTCCGCCTCCTCCTGCTCGCGATACTTTACCGCGGGCTACTACTTCCGAGACCATCCCGGAAGAGAAAGAGGAGGTAACTACCTCAGCCTCGTTCTTCTCTTTAATATTTAATCCAAATTTTCTTAAGTTTATGTTCTGTTTTGCAGAGTGTCGCCTTCGCCGACTCCCTCCTTTCAGACCCCCAGTTCACCGAGGCACTTAACCGGGGCTACTCCAAATATAGCGCGGGGCTGTTTGCCAAAATGGAGAAGGATCTCCGTGATACCCGGGAGAAGTTGGCCGGGCGAGATGACCTGGAGGTCCGGCTGGAGGCCTCCCAGAAGAAACTGGCTGACAGGGAGAAAAAGCTGGCAGACAAGGAGAAGAAACTTGCCGAAGTGGAGAAGAAATACTCCTCTCTGAAAAAAGACAAGAAGGATGCCCAGCTTGAGGCTCTTGACGCGGTGACCCAGAAGGTCCTCCGCTCGATCAACTTTGATCAAAAGCTGGAGGGCATCGCAGCCGCAGCAAGCGCGGTTGCTTGTCATGAAATGTACCGCAGCCTGCGGGGTTGGCTTCCGGGGCCCGCTCGCCTCGAAGCCCAGGCCTCCTATTACCGCCCCAAGGCCAACGACATGCTAAACCATCGCTGGAGATCCCTCCAAGAGATGGACCTGAAGAATCTGGTGCCCCAACTGTGGGAATCCCTGAGGATGTCCTCCCGGGCTCCTTCCGCTTCGGACATCAAGAAGGTCAAGCTGCCTGCGATTGATGATGCCTCTTGCCCTGACCCCGGCCCAGAAAACTTCAACACCTATGGGGTAGTCCCGGAGACGCCTCATTGGTCGGGCGATTACTATGAGTACTGCGCCGTGCCTGACAATTTTGGGTATCGCGCAGTCCACGATCAAGAGGGCAACTGCCGGGTAGGCCTTGGCGCGGGCCAGGACGATCTGCTGTATCAGTCCCGGAAGGCCACGCGGAAGGTGGAATTTCCTGCGCGGGTCGCTGATGAACCGGCGGTGGATGCTCCTGCCTATGCTGGCCCGGAATGGAGCACCGAGGACCTCGTAGAATTGGAGAGGCGGTACGAGAGGGCTCATACTGTTCCGGGGGAAGACAACTCTGCTGAAGACAATGTATAACTCTATTCTAGTTGTACATTATTTTTCCTTTTGTAATCCTTTTTATTTCATTTTGTAATCTTCCTCCCCCCGGGGAGCGTATGTAGAACTTTCGGCCTTAGTGCCAATTTTGATTAATGACAAAGTTCTACTTTTGACGAATTTACTATCTTTTGTAGTCTGAGCATTACTTAAAGGAAGCTCTCCCGCAAGAGCCCACCCCTTATATTTTCCCTCATCCGAACAGTTCCTCTGGTACCTACTTCTCTCTCCCCCGCGCTGGGTGTCTCCAATGCTCTTTTCTGCAAAGGAAATTAGCCCATTGGAGGTTTGGAGGCAACCAGGCTGACCGGGCCTTGGCTGAGGCGGGATTAGATTGCTTTCTCCAGGAATTTGGGACAATCCGGGTACTGGTATCTTTCCTCAAGGCAGTTGAGGCCAAGTTCGGGTCGCTAAACCAGTGCTTCGATCTTGCCTCCGATCATATGCGGGAAGCTCTGAATTCTCACCGAACCATTGCCGAGTTGCAGGCCCTTCATGATGACTCTCAGAGTCGCACCACCAAGGAACTAGGTATGGTATGGGGCGAACTAGAGCGGGCGCAAGAAAAACTTAGAACCCTGGAGACCCGCTCCGCCCAGAACCGGCTCCTCTGTGATTTCGAGAAGGAGAACCGGTCCCTTACTCACAGGAATAGGGTCCTCCAGGATGCTCTACTAGTCACCTGGCTATCCTATCACCTGTTGGGTCTCAAGAATGGCCTAGTTGGGGTGTCTCCTCTCACCGACATTCCCGCCGGGGTTCGTAGGACAATGGAACGCATGGAGGCTAACCCGCAGAAGTTTGGCGAGGGAGCTCCTAATCATAAGGCCTATCTGGATGTCGTTGAATGGCATAATAAGATTGCCGCGGGAGAGGCTGAGCCCTATCCCTCTAGCCTTCGCCGAGTCCCTGCCCGGGTGGAGGTGGATGTGGCGTACGAAAGGTACGAGGACATGACCGTATCCATTGACCCGGACGAGGTGGCCCGTCGGATAAGACGCATCCGGGAGATTGCCGACTCTGGAGTCACCACAAAGGGGGTTAAAACCGCCGAGGGTACTCGTATTAGCCGGGAAGAGAAGGGTAAGAGCGCAGCAGTCATGTTTCCTAAGTACAGGTTCGTCACCTCTGCCGGGGTGAGAAGAATGCGCCTGGCGGAGCCGCTTCCAGAGGGATCTGTGGTCGTGCCTATCCCAGAACTGAACGAAGAGGACGCTGCGCAACTGGAAGAGGAGCTTGCGTGGAATCAAGCCCCGGATGCCCGCTTTGCCGAAGATCTCCTGTCTTCTCAATTCTTCGGAGGAGGTTTCCGCCCGGGAAACCCTGAGGGTGCTTCCGGGTCGGGCCCTAAATGGGTTTAAGGACGCGTAGATAAGAAAACCTGTATATAAAATTCTATGTAATTGTTCCTTTGCAATTTGTCCACATGTTCATGCGATGTATAAATTTCTTATGTAATTTAAAGATGGAATAAAATTGCTTTTCGAAAGAACCCTTCTCGTTAACTCTTCCTTACAACACTACATCTCTTGGTCCCCGGGCTTTCGTTCGAGCTCCGGGTCCACTCTAGCGGGGCACCCAAATGGGAGCTACCCATGGGTCCCTTTTTACAAATCTTCTCTAAACCCGGAACGAGGTCAGACGTTGGGTTATCTCTCCGGGCATATTCATGCGTCCGGAAGGGGTATATTCATGCCTAGCATATTCATGCTTAGCGTATTCACGCTTCCCGGGGGGGCATATCCATGCCTGGCATATTCATGCCTAGCATATTCATGCTTAGCGTATTCACGCTTAGCGTATTCACGCTTCCCGGGGGGGCATATCCATGCCTGGCATATTCATGCCTAGCATATTCATGCTTAGCGTATTCACGCTTCCCGGGGGGGGGCATATCCATGCCTGGCATATTCATGCCTAGCATATTCATGCTTCAGTAGCTGTGGTACGATGCGGGGCGCTCTACTTCCCGTAAAACCTTCTCAGGTTAGCTACGTTCCACCTTCTGGGGATCTCCTTTCCCTGCTTGTCCTCCAGCACATAGCTCCCTCCCGGGTATGCTTCCTTGATCTTGTATGGCCCTTCCCAGTTGGGCGCGAGTTTGCCCTCCGGGGCTTGGTGGCTCTTATCGTTTCTCCTCATTACCCAGTCTCCTGGGATGAAAACTTCTTTCCGCACCCTTCTGTCATGATACCTCTTTACTCGCTCCTTCACCTTGGCTTCCTGAAGTGCCGCATTCTCTCGCTTCTCTTCCAGGAGATCCAAGTCAAGGCGTCGTCCATCGTTTTCTTCTTCCGGGCGCTGGTATTGAGTTCGAGGGCTTGGGATCCCAATCTCTGCGGGTATTACTGCCTCTGACCCGTACACCAAGCCATACGGGGATTCCCCGGTAGCCGAGCTTTCTGTAGTCCTATGGGCCCAAAGAACGCTGGGTAGCTCCCAGATCCAATTTCCCCGCGCGCCTTCTAAGCGGGTTTTTAGTCCCTTGATGATGGTGCGGTTGGTGACCTCTACTTGCCCGTTCGCCTGGGGGTGGTAAACCGACGTCACCTTCTGCTCTATGCCATACTTGACACACCATGATTTGAAAGGATCGTTCTCGAACTGCGCCCCGTTATCTGTGACTATGACCTTCGGGATGCCGAATCGACAGATGATGTTCTTCCAGCAAAACTTGACGCAAGTTAGTCCCCGTATGTTGGTGAGCGGTTCTGCCTCCACCCATTTGCTGAAGTAGTCGATCGCCACAATCAAGTATTTGGCTCCTCCCGGGGCAGTCGGGAATGGTCCGACCAAGTCAATTCCCCATCTGCTGAACGGCCAAGCTCCTGTGACTCCGACTAATTCTTCCCGGGGAACGTGGATCAGCGGGGCAAATGCCTGGCATGCCAAGCACCTCTGTATATGTTCTTCCGCGTCTTTGAACAACGTCGGCCAGTAATACCCCAGCCTTAGGATCTCTGGCCACGGTGCGAGCCCCTTGGTGGCTCCCATTAGATCCTTCGTGCACCTCCCGGATGAGGTGTTGGCCTTCCAACCTTTCTACACACTTTAGCAACGGCTGGAGATACCCTCTTTTGTACAGCTCCCCTTCCTGAATCACATACTTAGGCGCCTTCACTCTTAGCTTCCGAGCCTGAGCCTTATCCTCCGGGGTAGTTCCTTCTTCTAGGTACGCCCGCATAGGCGTGATCCAGGACTCTTCCTCGTTCACCAGCATTACTTGATCGCTCTCCTGGTAGCTTCTTCTTCCCAGTACCTCCATGTACAGCTTTTGGTCGGGCTCAGGTTTTAATTCCGAAGAAGCTAACTTGCTTAAAACGTCTGCCTTACTGTTCTGCTCCCGGGGAACTTAAACCAAGTTGAAGGCTTTAAACCCGGCTATCAGAGGTTTTACCGTTTCCAAGTACCTTTGCAGGCTCTTTTCCCGGGCTTCATACTCTCCTTTTACTTGCTGCACCACAATCTGGGAATCACTGTGTGCCGTGAGGGTTTTGATTTCCATCTCCTTTGCCAACCTTAACCCCGCGATCAAGGCTTCATACTCGGCTTCATTGTTGGTTGTCTTGAAAGCGAATTGGACTGCATAGGGATACTCCTTCCCCTCCGGGCTGACCAACAATACTCCCGCTCCACTGCCCCCGGAGTGCGCCGATCCATCCACATACAACTTCCAAGTCAGGTCTGTCCCGGCCTTCGTTGTATTCTCCGGAGATTCAGGCATCTCCTGTTCTTCACTGATCCTTGCTTCTGATTCCAACAAGAAGTCTGCTAGGGCCTGGCCCTTGATCGCCCTCCTTGGCTCATACCGGATTTCATATTCTCCCAGCTCTATGGCCCATTTCATCATTCTCCCTGATGCCTCCGGCTTGAACATAACCTGTCTTAGCGGGTAATTGGTAAGGACCACTATGGGGTGGCCCTGGAAGTAGGGTTTAAGCCTCCTTGAAGCATGCACCAGAGCCAGAACCAACTGCTCCAACTCGGTGTACCGGGTTTCTGCCCCCCGAAGTGCCCGGCTAACAAAATAGACTGGGTGCTGCCTTCCCTCCTCTTCTTTGATTAGCACGGCACTTACCGCCTCCCGGGACGCCGCTATGTACAGGAAAAGCTCCTCCCCCGGGAGTGGCTTCTTTAAAGTTGGCAACTGTTGAAGATGCTCTTTCAGGCTTTGAAACGCCTTCTCACATTCCTCGGACCACTCAAACGCCTTGGCCCTCCTGAGTATGTTGAAGAAAGGCAACTGCCTATCTGCCCCCTTTGATAGGAATCGACTGAGAGCCGCGAGAGACCCTGTCAACCGCTGTACTTCTTTCACTGACCTGGGAGAGGTCATCTTAGCTATGGCCTCCACCTTCTCCGGGTTGACATCGATGCCCCGGCTTGACACCATAAACCCCAAGAACTTCCCCGCACCCACTCCAATGGTACTTTTGGAGGGGTTCAGTTTTAGATTGCTCCGCTCTAGCTTTTCGAACATCTCCTCCAGGTCATTCAAGAAAACCCCGTAAGCCTTGCTTTTGACCACCATGTCATCGACATACACCTCCATGTTTCTTCCCACTTGGTCCTTGAATAGTTTGTCCACCATTCTCTGATATGTGGCCCCCGCGTTCTTCAGTCTGAAGGGCATTTTCTTGTAGCAGAAGGTCCCGAAATCAGTGATAAAAGAAGTCTTTGCCTTGTCCGCCTCGTCCATCTGCACCTGGTGATAGCCTTTATGTGCATCAAAGAAGGCCAGCACTGAATACCCCGCGATGGCCTCCGCCAGTCGATCCAAGTTCGGGAGAGGATAGCTGTCTTTGGGGCAACATTTATTCAGATCTGTAAAGTCGATACACATGCGCCAGTTTCCATCATGCTTCTTTACTAAGACTGGGTTAGCTATCCATTCCGAGTAAATAATTTCCTCAACCACCCCGGCTCTCTCCAGCTTCTTAACTTCACTCTTTATAAATTCCGCTCTTTCCGGGGCTACAGGTCTTTTCTTCTACCTGATTGGTTTAGTTGCCGGGCTTATGTTCAGCTTGTGTACCCCCAATTCTGGCAATACTCCTACCATATCCTCCGGGCTCCATGAGAACACTCCTTGGTACTTAGCCAAGAGTTCCTTCAGTGCGCCTTTTACTTCTTCCGGGAGATCCTTTCCCACCGTGACCGTCCCTTTGTCTGCCACCTGCATCTCCTCCAACTCTTGGCGGGGAGTTTCTCCGTGTACCGCCCCTACTGCTTTCTTTGCGTCCAAGACCGCCGTCATCATACAACTTCTTGCGACTGCTTGGCTACCCCGCACGACCGCCACACCCTGCGCAGTGGGGAACTTCATCGTCAGCAGATACGGACAACTCGCTGCCCGGGCTTGGGTTAGCCATGGTCTTCCTATGATTACGTTGTACGGTGAGGGTGCATCAATAACCGCAAAGTTGCATGTCACCGAAATCCTCTTGCTCCGGTCCTTCTCATCCACCATGCACACTGCGAGGGGAATAACACCTAGTGGAACTTCGGGTTTACCCGTGAACCCTGACAAGGGAGACGAGGGGGGTTTCAGGTTCTGTCTCCCAATTCCCAACTGATCGAAGCAAGAAGCGAACATGATCTCCACGCTGCTTCCATCGTCCACAAACACCCTTTTGACCAAGAAGCCTTCGATCTCCGCCGTTACCACCATTGGATCAGAATGGGGTATCTGTGGCGGGGCTGCATCCGCTTCAGAGAAGGTGAGAGCCTCATCGGGGCGAAACCTTTTCCCCTGAATCTCCCCCGGGGGAACATACCGGGTGCGGGCCCGGATAGCGGAAACTGACTGGCATGCTTCTCCAACTTCCCCACTGATCACGTTGATCATCCTGTTGGGTATTGGGGCCGGGTCCACTGCTTGGACTGGTGCAGCGGCTATGGCAGGCCTCCCTGGGGCCCTGTTGCCTTGGTTTCTCCCGTTTCCTCTCCCCGGGTTAGGCCTCCACCTCCTGCGGGGCGGCTCCTGAGGTTGGTCCCGGGGATTCTCCTTTTTTGCCTCCGCTGCCACGCAATCTCTCAGCTGTCCCCGCTCTATCAGTTTTTCTATCTCGTTCCTCAGCATCCTACACCCCTCTGTCGCATGCCCGTAAGACTTGTGGTAGGCGCACCACTTGTCCGCGTTTTCCCTAGACGGGGTCCCATGGATAGGCAACGGATCCGGGAACAGATCCTTGTGAATAGCATGAATCTCCGTTCGGGATTTGCTGAGCGGGGTGAAACTGTCCGCCCTTGCCCGGTTTGCTGTTGCGGGAGCGGGGTCCCTCCTACTTGGGTCTGCCGCTCTCCTTCTTTCTATCTTGTCCGGGAGGAATCCCCCAGATTCTTCCTTTCTCTTTCGCGTGGCATCATTAACCGCGCAGTATAGTTGCACCGCCATTTGCAAGTTGTGAAAGGTTTCCGGGATATTTTCCATCAACTTCTGGAACAACGCCATATCCCTCAAGCCGTTTATAAACCCGCTAATCACCGCCTTCTCCTGCTGCTGCCTGTCGACAACCTTCATGCTATCGTCCATGTACCTTCGATAGTACTCCATTGACCCTTCTGCGGCCTTCTGCCGGGTAGCCAAAAGCTCGGTCAACTGTTTCCCTTCCTTCTTTAATCCAGCGTATCTGAACAGCAAAGCCTTAGAGAAATCGTAGTAATCTCTGAGACTTTCTCGAGGCAAGGAATCGAACCATGAAAGACAGTTTCCTCTCAGGTAACAGCCCACCAACTTGCATCTTAATTCCTCCGGGAAGTCCCGCGACACCATCAGGTTCTGGTACGTCCTGACAAACTCTTCCGGGTCTGTCTCTCCATTGTATGTCGGGATTCCCTCCGGGGTTCGAAGGCCCGGCGGCCATGGGTACGCAAGCACTCGAGGTACCCAAGGGGAGGTAGGTTTAGCTCCGTTTCTTCCCACTAGTTTGTCTAGTCGAGCCTCCAGAGAGTTGGGGTCCTGCTGAGCCACCTGATAGCCCCGCATCCTATCGTCCTCCCGATAGTATTTCTCTTGGTAACCATAGTTCATCCCCATTGATCCGTGCATGGGCAAGGAATACTGGATCAGGTTCCCCTGGGTTCCAGGGGCCTGATAACCCAACGACTCCACCGGCATGGCTGGCAGGCCATACCCAACTTGTCCCGCCCCCCAGCTGGAACGCGGGTAATAGGGTGGAGCGTGTGAAACCAAATTCGATTGTTGTCCCGTAGCCATTCCCCCTCCGACCCCAAGAATTGGAGGGAATGAAGGTGGGACGGTGGAAGAGTTCACACGCCCCTGTATCCTTGGCGGCTGAACGACTCCGTCCAGGTCGATAACCTCTCTTTGGTACCCCCGAAGAGGTCCTGCCTGGTCTCCCCCAGGCTCCCTCCGCCTACGATTTTCCCGGGTAGAGAGTACCCACTGGCGGTACAACTCCTTGTTGGCTCTCATGAATTCCAACGCCGCCAATTCTTCTGCCTCGGCTAAGGATTGCCCCTCCTCCCGGGCTTCAGGTTCCTGGGTCCGGGGACTGCCTCCCCCGGTGGGCCTTGGTTCTTGCTCCTCCTGGTACTCTCTTTCCGAGTCAGCTTCGTCGGAGGCAGTTTCCACATGGCCATCCTGCGGTACCCCTAGCTCCCGCTGGTGTCTAGCCTCCTCCTGCAACTGCCTCAAGGTCACCTCATCCCCCGGGGGTGGAAGAGAACCACCCCCTGAGGGTGCCGTGTTCTTCTTCGGGCGCCCGCGCCCTCTCCTTGGCGACTCCATCATGCGAAGGTGGAGAAGTCCCACTGGGCGTGCCAATTGATGCTACCAAAATCCGTCCGTCCCCCGGGGGTGGATGCTATCCGGGTCTCCTCCTAGATCGGCCTGCTTTAGTCCTGCAAAACAAAGATTATTATTGAGTAAATAAAGGGAAATAAAACGTTTATATGTTATTTAACCAATATGTTTATCTTTTGTAAGGTAATAATGTGATTATTACAAATTCCCTCAATTTAATATTAAATCAGAAATTGTTGCCTTCCATTATTGGTGGTATTAAATAAATTTTTTGTTGGAATGATTTGTTGGGCATACTCAAGGTTGTTCCACCAAAATCATAATTTGTACCATTTTAAATGTGATTTGTGAATAATGGGTCCGATTTAACAAAATCGTTTGACTTGTTGGGCATACCCAAGGTTAAAAGGTTTTGAGGCAAGTATCTAGGAATTATAAGTATCTTGTCATAATGGTTGAAGCGTTCATTTTGAATAAGATTTAAGAGCAACTTCTTAAAAATAACCAAGAAAAATTCTGTCTAAGGAGGCTGGCGATTTTAAGTGGGACCGTTTGTGACCCCTCCACAAGCCTAACCTGGGAATTTTGAGGAAATTTTAGAAGTGTTTAAATCAGTTATTCGTGATTATGACATGATAGTTAGATATGATGATATCTATTTGTTATAATTGGTAAAGAGTTACCTACCTTATTAAGGTTATTGTGATTTGTTGGGCATACCCAAGGTTATGATAGCTGAGATTGGGATCCTAGCCTGCTATGAATTTATATGTAAATTCTCGAAATCAACAGTGAGGGATGTTGATTTGGATAAAATAGTAGGAGCAAAACTAAAATGGAGTTATGTCATTTACAATATTAATTTTAGTTTTGTCAATGTGTTTGATAATTTATTTTTCAATAAGTTGTTATTGTAGAAATGTCTGCCAATTTGAATCTGCATAACGTACTTTTAAGAATGCGCCCACTAGTCCAAATTTTCACTAATGGATGGATCTATACCCTTAAAATTGTTTTGAGGCGTGAAAATATCATTTATGTCCTTAATAACCATATCATTGATATTCCCTTTATGATGAGGCAGGTCAAGTAGTCAAACGTGTCTTTTGGAAACATGTTGATGATTCCGGGAATGATTGTTGTCTTATGTTAGTCTTAAGGAGTATTGAGGTACAAAAGCAACACGAAGACATGACTGCTTAAGTCTTAAGTCTTAGTATCATAAAAGGTTAGGAATGAGAGATGTGGCATTTCTCATGAGTTTTTAGATCTAAGATAGCTGAGGGTCAGTTGTTTCATCTCATGTGTTGAAGATGATGAGTCTCATCGAGAAATTAGAAAGTTTGGGATTTGTTTTGCCACACTAGTTAAATGTTAACTTGATTGTGCAATTCCTTACTAAATAGTTTCTCTACGCTTGTGATCAACTTTGACATGAATGATGTTGAAGCTATTCGTCTACTTCAATTGCTGAATATGTTGATATTAACAGCCATTGAGTCTATTCGGAAATATTGGGAAATGTGTTATTGGTTGTACCTTTTTCAAATAAAAGGAGGAAGGTTTAAGAAAGCTAAGGACAAAAAAAAAAGGCTAAGAGCATTTGTTTCCACTATGGTCAAAAGTTGACAATGGAAAGGGAAATGCAAGGAATATCTTGATACCATGAAAGTGAAGAGACTTAGAGAAGTTTCTACTTTAGGCATGTGTGAAATGAATAAATCTCTATACTTTTAAAATGTGGGTATTTGATACTTGTTCTCATATTTCTGAAATATGGAGAACTGATGGAATAGTAAGAGATTAGGTGATACAGAAATTGACCTATGGTGGAGCAAGTGTTGCTGCATAGGCTGTAGGAACATTTTCACCTAGCACAAAGATATTAAGATAATACAACGAGAAATCTTTCCTGAAAAATGTAGACTTATTAACTAGAATATATGCAATTAAATTGCATGAGATGCATTTTTAGGTTAATTGATTTTGAATCATTGACAATGCAAATATTGTTTATACATACTTCAAGTGGGAGGTATAAAAGTCTATTAAATACTAAGTCTAGTACATCTTGATGAATGTAGACTTGTGTAAGTTTGGACGATTTTTCCGTACTTAAAATGTTTACAAGTATTTATCGAAATACTTTTCTGAATTCGTTGATAATTTAGAATGTAATTTCAAGTACATGATTATCTTATTGAACCATATTAGATATTGTTCATTTACCAGTTAGCCATGTGATTTTTCTAATCATTTCATAGATATGTTATAATGCTTTAACACCCATATTTTCAACCATGTGATTTTGAGGTTGTTCAACCTTCCTAGAAGAAGAACAAGATCTAGTTTGTTATGAAATGTTTTAAAATAAATGGTTTATTTTAAAATATTTAGTGGGAGAAAATTGAACTTAGAGAAGTTCTGAAGCCACAAACTAGTAGTCAAAATTAGTTGACTGAAACTTATATGATAAGTAAAATGGTTGAATAGAACTTATATGATAAGTTTAGCTTATATGATAAGTAATAAGTATACTAGTTAATTTATTTGATAAATTACGGGTATACAAGAATTAAGTGGGAGTGTTATGATATTTCTAAAACTTTAAGTATGTTAAGGATGAATATGAGAAATGATTTATTTGTCCTTAAGTATGCTAAGGATGTAAATAGTAAATTCTCAATGAAATGATAGATCTAAAGTGTTTTAGTGATTAACGTCTTTATCAACGTGATATGTGTGCATTTAATGCTTCCGCTGCATAGTCGTGCACATGTTACAACGTAAAAGAGATCAGACAACTCAAGAGTTGAGATGTGAGAAGCGTTAATTCATTTAAAGATGCTCAAGTGTTGAGAATTATAAAAAACTAATTCACTATGATGAATCTCAAGAGTTGATCTGTGTGAAACGTTTATTCATTAGATAATGCTCAAAGTGTTGAGATGTGTGAAACGCTAATTCATTCAATGCTCAAGTATTGAGAAGCGTAAAATACTTATGAATCTCAAGTTTTGAGAAGTATGAGACACATATGCATTATGATTATGGTTTAGGTACTTGAGAAGTACTAGAAGATGAATATGAATAAATATACTAGTGACATGTATTGTTCGAAAAGTACAAGAAATGCATTTATGATTCACTGTTAATTGGATTTTGGAAATATGACATTTATAAATTATCTTTTATACACATATAATGTGACAGTTTATCATTTTAAATTTATGTACTAGGATACTATTAAAATGGTAAAGTCCTTAGAATAAATTTTATTATTCTTAAATTTCCCTAGTCATAGTATTAACAATAATAAGGGCGTTGTTAATACGGACAGACTAGCTTGTATCGTGATACATGAGTGAGCTATTGGAGAATAGTTCATTGGAATGACCATTTAGAGATTTCCATAGGGTTTATTATTTAGTGCTAATGGAAAATCTCTATATGACAGTAGTGTAAACTAATCCTTTGACTTGAGATCATAAAGAGTATAGTTTGTGTGGATTGTTGTGCTTTGACCCTTCTCGTCCTTGGTCGTAACTGACTCCGCGTACGGTTGGATTGGGTATGACAAGAAGCATAGATTGATATTTTATGATCAATAAAGGATTCACCACTCCAGTGGGAGAGTATATCCAAGAGATGGCCAATTGTTGGAATTTCAACTCAAAATGTTTGCAAACGATCTGATGAAGGTAGAAGAGTTCTAACTTTATTAGGAGGGAGTTGAATTTGGGAACAAGAAAATAACAGTATGGTAAAGAGTTGGCACATTACCTTACTCTTGTACTGGTATAGGATATAGTATGGTGAAAGGATATTTATTGCACGGAATATGGTTCATGGATAGGTGAAGTCGATCATTTGACTTATTCTTGAAAACTCGGGTGGTCATGATGCCTGGCTAGAGGCCAATCTTGATCTACAAATATGATGATAAATTAAGTTGTTAATTTGTTCAGTTTCAGAAATACCACGACTAAATATTGTCTTTAGTCCAAGTGGGAGTCTGTTGGGTTATGGACTAATGCCAATAGAATTTCTGAGTAATTATTTGTTACCGGGTATTTGGGAACCTGAAGGGTCACACACAACAGAACAAGTTATTGGGGTTTTGTTGGATTAATGGAGTAATTAATCCATAAAGGCTAATCGAGAATTATATGGTTTGGACTTGTACAAATGATAAGAGTTATCATTTCTCTTAATCAATATTAATGTAGATTAATATTGTATGGTATTCATACCAGGATGACAAAACGGTTGTCAGTTACATAGAGAACATAAATATGGAGGTATTATTGTAATAACGTTGGACGTTACGATTTCATGTGATGAATACAATATTAACTCTCCTCTCCTTTCCATTACCTCTCTATATATAGCAACAGTCAGGTTCATCTAATAGATACAAGATAACACACAACTATTCTAGAAATTAGTTCTATATAGTTTGTCTTGGATGAATGGAGCTGGCACGTTTAACTGACTGTCCCAGTAGTCGAGTTCGTGTGGATAGCATCAGAGGTCGGACCTTTTGTGGGACTAATAGATCGACATCATCAAGCAAACATCGGATACCGGAGACACGAGATTCATCAATCCGGTAATCTAATTTACGCATTACTTTATCATGATCCTGGCTATATAGTATTAGTGAATACTTACACCCGCCCCATGACCCATCAACTTTTCCCCATCCCCGCCCCAAATCGGTGCAAATAGGGCGGGTCACCACCAAAACTTGCCCCAGTGCCCTCCCTAGTTCACGATGCTAAGTGCAGTAACTTTATTATCAAAGGTGAAATGCAAATCACTCTGCATGTTTCTTTTCCATAATTTTGTTTTGAGTGTAATGGTGCATGCATGCACGAACCTTGTAAAATTGGCAAACTGACGCATTCATAGAGAAAGATTTGGACTCAAATCCTCATTTATCAATAACAGAATTTGTTTTTTGTAAGCCTTTGGGTAAAATGCATATTCACGTAACAGAATTACTTTTAGTATAATATACTAGTTGAGCACTGCACGTTTTATTGAACACTTTTTGATGAAATTTTTAAATAATATTTTTTAAATAAAAATAAGACAAAAAATAAAAATGGATAAAAAGTGAAAAAATTTCATCCTATGTGTTATATAGGAGAACTTTTTAATGAAATTTTAAAAACAATTATCGGAATACAAATTAGGATAAAAATGAAAATGAATATATAAAATAGGATAAAAAGTGAAAATATTTCATACTACTAACGCACAGGGCATTTGAGCACTTTTTAATCAGTGTTATAAAAACACATGAATAACTGATGACTTCCTCTTACTCTTAGTCCGGATTATTTAAAGGAATGAAATACTGAATTATAAAAACAAATTATCCTTTCAATGCTGAATATTTGAGTACAACAAAATCTATATATCTATTTCTCCTTTAAATCCTTTAATTTTGCAAGTGATTACATATATATAACAATTAATTCTAAATAGAGATAATTTGGAACTTGGAACCTTTTCAATAATAAAAAATAAAATAAAATAAAAAATGTAATCACTCGTAAGGCATGTAAGACCCTGTTTACCAGAGCTTATCTGTAGATCAGTTCAGTTTAGTTCAATTCAGTTCAGTTCAGTTCAGTTCAGTGAAAATGTAATTTGATGAAATTCAGGTTAATTCAGTCATTCTGATTCCATTTTTCAATACATCATTTCTTACTTCAGTTCAGTTCAGTTCAGTTCAATTCAATTCAGTTAAGTTCAGTTCAGTACATCAAGAAATAAACTCTACTAAACAGGGCCTAAGAGGGCCAAAAAATAAAATAAAAAATAGAAAACCTCATGAGCCTCAATATGGAAAAACAAATTACTCTATGTACAATCATAATGCATTATATGGGTTGACTTATTTGATCTTCGATGTTTAGAAATCTATATTTTCTTTATTTTGATCATGGTATATATCCATTTTTTTTTTTTTTGGTGTTCTTATCAAATTGATCCTTAATTAGAGGTTCCATGTCAATATGACAATCTGTACAAAAATTCATAAGTAATTTCATATAATTAACAAAAAGAGATCCAAGTCTGCATTAAAGAGTTGAAAAATATATGACATGAAAAACATTCAAAGATATATAAGAAGATGTACAGAAGGCCATTTGTGAAGCACACCGAAAAGTGAACACTAGAAAAAAACAAAAACAAAAGGGCGAATGCCAAGATGGGAAGCGGACAATCTGATCGACTATTTTAGTCCGAACATTAGACGAACGATACCACTTTATACCAACGCATACATAACTTAACCACTATTTTGGAGATGACACAGATGCATTAATATAGCAAATATGGAAGCCAAAGCCAACGACCTCGGCTGTGGCACATTGCACTCTTGCACGCAAAAATAACTTTGCATCATTCCCTCTTATTTTTAAGGACATAGAAAGGGGGCTAAAAGTGATCATTCGGTAAAGCCAAAATTGGACGAACCCTAAAGCGCAAATTTCAGATAGTGAACGAATGCACCGAAGGAAGACAAATTAAGGAAGAGATGAAGGAAAAAGCTTTTCGTCGCACTTAGCGTACGAATGCATGAAAAAGTGATTTGTTGAGAATTCAAAACTATGAATAAAACTTGTTGAGAATTCAGTTTCCAGGACAAATCACCACTCGTCGCGACCATCAGTCACCATCAACCACAAACATTAGATGGCGAACGAACACCTAACACTAGTGGGAGAGCATAGGATTAACGGCTGTTATTTGGGCGATAGACTGCATTTTGGAGGAGCCGTAGGTGGCTGAGTCGTCCATTGTATTTTTTTAGACAGCGTTTAATTAGGAGACGTCCAATGAGACAATTAAAGGCTTTTTCAAACGTTACCCATTGTTTATTTTCCAACCGCTGTCCATTTATTTCTGGTGGCGGAACTTAAGATTTTGGGAGTTACTCTACATTAGTTCCGTATTCGGAAGTTAGTATTTTCCGTCCAATTGCCGTCGGGATAAAATTATCTGGCCATTAGGTTTGATGCTACCAAAATCCGTCCGTCCCCCGGGGGTGGATGCTATCCGGGTCTCCTCCTAGATCGGCCTGCTTTAGTCCTGCAAAACAATCCCCGGGAGGTGTCCCGGGGAAGAAGCTCCGGTGTGATGATGAGATGGGGATAGCGGAGAAGGAAAACGTACGGAAGGTGCTCTCAATATAAAGTAGAGAGATATATGTCACATACCTGGTTCACTGTTTGAGACTAGTATTTATAGCCAAGCTTGCCTGCCTGAGATAAGGTGCAGGACCACTTCTCCTTTGTCCCCGTTCGTCCTTCTTTCTTGTCCGGACGTGCCCCCTAGCGGGAAAGGCACCGCCCTTTCGGTGTTGGGCCATGGATCCCATTACCGGTCTAGTAGGCCCTTGGGCCGGTAATATCACTAGCCCCCCAGATCAGTCGCCCGGGTTTTCGTAATGCGGGGAACTGGTCTCATAACCTTCTCCTGAAGTTACTCTTGGTAGGGCCCATTCGTGTTAAAATTGGTTTCTGACAACTCCGCCTTTTCCCCTTCTGCATTGATCAGTACCTCGTTCACCGTGTCATCATTGCTTTTCCTCCTTTTGAGGTGGCGATTCCTATTCATCCGCCTATATAAGGGGCATAACCCCCCTTCTCACAAGTTACTTTCTGCAAAATTTCTCCAGACGCTCTGCTTACTCGCTCCCTCGCGTTTTCAACCAAGTAAGCCCTAACTCCCTATTCCTTTTTTCCTCCTCATGGATTCCCCGCTTTTCTCCAATTCTTCTTTGGACACCGAAGGAGTTCAAAATCAGTTTGAGGCCCGATTCCGGGCCGCTGATAACGTGATTTCCTCCCCTTCCTCCCCGGGCACCTCTTCCGAAGCTCTTAGTACGCCCCGGGGGCCCGTCGCCCCGGGTGCGTCGGCTTCGGATGGGGTGGGATCGCGCCTAGTCGAGCATCCTCATCATCCCCGCAAGGATCAGGGTGAGGAGTTCGGCGAGGAAGGCGGTGACGACCTTCCCCGGGGGCCCACTCACGGGGTGCGCCCGGTGGGTATCAGGTTTTATGATGTCCCCGAAGACTCTCCTTCTTTACATAGGGATGTCTTGGATTTAGCCAAGCGTTCCTTTATTCCCTTTCCCCTTAATGCCTCCTTATCCAAGCTTCCCCCGGGGGCCTCCGAGCGAGAGGCCACGTGTATCCCGCGTATACACTTTCAATACGGGCTTAGCCTTCCCTTCCCTCCTCTCTTCCTCGAGATACTCACTTTCTATAAGATAGCCCCGGCCCAGATGCATCCTAACGGGGTGGCTCTGATCTTGGCTTTCCTTCTCAACTGCGCTAGATGCGCCATTTCTCCTACTCTTCTCCTCTTTCGCTCTTTTTATGCTCTACGGAAGGCGCACGCTTCTTTCCCGGGCGTCTTCTCCTTCAACATCCGTTCGGGGATAAAGGACTTCCTCCTGAGCAAACCCCGATCAGCCAAGGGGTATCTTTCCAAAGGCTTCTTCCTGTGCGACTCCCGGGCTTATCCCATGCCCGCCTGGAATGATTCCATTCTTCCAGAGGACAAGAAGCCTCTGTCCAATCTCCCTGCGGTCGTTGCTAGTGACCACAGCTTCCTCCGTCTTTCCCCCTTAGATATGGAGGTTTTTTACAAGAGTGGGAACGCGGGTTATTTCTGGCCTCGCGGGATCTATCCTAGCGACCTCTTCACGCTCCCGCGCATCTCTGCGGTGTGGCCGGATGGAGGTGCCCATTAAGGCTTTAAAACCGAACACATATTACTCCTTTTTTTTTATATATATATACACATCTCATGGTCTAATCCTTCTGTCTGCTTTGTTTCAGCTCAACCTACCTTGTACGCGGACGTCATGACTTACACTGACAAGCCTTCCGGGGACGACGTTCCTGCCCGGGATACCCATCCGGATCCCCAGGCCCCTCCTCAACGAACGGCTTCCGGACTTCCTCCGACTGAGAACCCTGCCATCATTCCCCAAAAGCCCCGCGTGCCGCCGCGGTCTCGCCCACAGAGCTCCTCCGGGCCCTCTTCTGAGGCCCGTACCCTTCCAGCACATCGCCTTCACCCGGACGCCGGTCCTTCATCCAGCACCCGGTTTATAGCGGCGGGGCAAGCTCGCGTTTCAAACGGCCACCTCCCGGGGAGCTGTCCGGGTCACCCCCTCCCTCTCGTCAAAGGACGCGGGACTTCCCTCCGCCTCCTCCTGCTCGCGATACTTTACCGCGGGCTACTACTTCCGAGACCATCCCGGAAGAGAAAGAGGAGGTAACTACCTCAGCCTCGTTCTTCTCTTTAATATTTAATCCAAATTTTCTTAAGTTTATGTTCTGTTTTGCAGAGTGTCGCCTTCGCCGACTCCCTCCTTTCAGACCCCCAGTTCACCGAGGCACTTAACCGGGGCTACTCCAAATATAGCGCGGGGCTGTTTGCCAAAATGGAGAAGGATCTCCGTGATACCCGGGAGAAGTTGGCCGGGCGAGATGACCTGGAGGTCCGGCTGGAGGCCTCCCAGAAGAAACTGGCTGACAGGGAGAAAAAGCTGGCAGACAAGGAGAAGAAACTTGCCGAAGTGGAGAAGAAATACTCCTCTCTGAAAAAAGACAAGAAGGATGCCCAGCTTGAGGCTCTTGACGCGGTGACCCAGAAGGTCCTCCGCTCGATCAACTTTGATCAAAAGCTGGAGGGCATCGCAGCCGCAGCAAGCGCGGTTGCTTGTCATGAAATGTACCGCAGCCTGCGGGGTTGGCTTCCGGGGCCCGCTCGCCTCGAAGCCCAGGCCTCCTATTACCGCCCCAAGGCCAACGACATGCTAAACCATCGCTGGAGATCCCTTTAAGAGATGGACCTGAAGAATCTGGTGCCCCAACTGTGGGAATCCCTGAGGATGTCCTCCCGGGCTCCTTCCGCTTCGGACATCAAGAAGGTCAAGCTGCCTGCGATTGATGATGCCTCTTGCCCTGACCCCGGCCCAGAAAACTTCAACACCTATGGGGTAGTCCCGGAGACGCCTCATTGGTCGGGCGATTACTATGAGTACTGCGCCGTGCCTGACAATTTTGGGTATCGCGCAGTCCACGATCAAGAGGGCAACTGCCGGGTAGGCCTTGGCGCGGGCCAGGACGATCTGCTGTATCAGTCCCGGAAGGCCACGCGGAAGGTGGAATTTCCTGCGCGGGTCGCTGATGAACCGGCGGTGGATGCTCCTGCCTATGCTGGCCCGGAATGGAGCACCGAGGACCTCGTAGAATTGGAGAGGCGGTACGAGAGGGCTCATACTGTTCCGGGGGAAGACAACTCTGCTGAAGACAATGTATAACTCTATTCTAGTTGTACATTATTTTTCCTTTTGTAATCCTTTTTATTTCATTTTGTAATCTTCCTCCCCCCGGGGAGCGTATGTAGAACTTTCGGCCTTAGTGCCAATTTTGATTAATGACAAAGTTCTACTTTTGACGAATTTACTATCTTTTGTAGTCTGAGCATTACTTAAAGGAAGCTCTCCCGCAAGAGCCCACCCCTTATATTTTCCCTCATCCGAACAGTTCCTCTGGTACCTACTTCTCTCTCCCCCGCGCTGGGTGTCTCCAATGCTCTTTTCTGCAAAGGAAATTAGCCCATTGGAGGTTTGGAGGCAACCAGGCTGACCGGGCCTTGGCTGAGGCGGGATTAGATTGCTTTCTCCAGGAATTTGGGACAATCCGGGTACTGGTATCTTTCCTCAAGGCAGTTGAGGCCAAGTTCGGGTCGCTAAACCAGTGCTTCGATCTTGCCTCCGATCATATGCGGGAAGCTCTGAATTCTCACCGAACCATTGCCGAGTTGCAGGCCCTTCATGATGACTCTCAGAGTCGCACCACCAAGGAACTAGGTATGGTATGGGGCGAACTAGAGCGGGCGCAAGAAAAACATAGAACCCTGGAGACCCGCTCCGCCCAGAACCGGCTCCTCTGTGATTTCGAGAAGGAGAACCGGTCCCTTACTCACAGGAATAGGGTCCTCCAGGATGCTCTACTAGTCACCTGGCTATCCTATCACCTGTTGGGTCTCAAGAATGGCCTAGTTGGGGTGTCTCCTCTCACCGACATTCCCGCCGGGGTTCGTAGGACAATGGAACGCATGGAGGCTAACCCGCAGAAGTTTGGCGAGGGAGCTCCTAATCATAAGGCCTATCTGGATGTCGTTGAATGGCATAATAAGATTGCCGCGGGAGAGGCTGAGCCCTATCCCTCTAGCCTTCGCCGAGTCCCTGCCCGGGTGGAGGTGGATGTGGCGTACGAAAGGTACGAGGACATGACCGTATCCATTGACCCGGACGAGGTGGCCCGTCGGATAAGACGCATCCGGGAGATTGCCGACTCTGGAGTCACCACAAAGGGGGTTAAAACCGCCGAGGGTACTCGTATTAGCCGGGAAGAGAAGGGTAAGAGCGCAGCAGTCATGTTTCCTAAGTACAGGTTCGTCACCTCTGCCGGGGTGAGAAGAATGCGCCTGGCGGAGCCGCTTCCAGAGGGATCTGTGGTCGTGCCTATCCCAGAACTGAACGAAGAGGACGCTGCGCAACTGGAAGAGGAGCTTGCGTGGAATCAAGCCCCGGATGCCCGCTTTGCCGAAGATCTCCTGTCTTCTCAATTCTTCGGAGGAGGTTTCCGCCCGGGAAACCCTGAGGGTGCTTCCGGGTCGGGCCCTAAATGGGTTTAAGGACGCGTAGATAAGAAAACCTGTATATAAAATTCTATGTAATTGTTCCTTTGCAATTTGTCCACATGTTCATGCGATGTATAAATTTCTTATGTAATTTAAAGATGGAATAAAATTGCTTTTCGAAAGAACCCTTCTCGTTAACTCTTCCTTACAACACTACATCTCTTGGTCCCCGAGCTTTCGTTCGAGCTCCGGGTCCACTCTAGCGGGGCACCCAAATGGGAGCTACCCATGGGTCCCTTTTTACAAATCTTCTCTAAACCCGGAACGAGGTCAGACGTTGGGTTATCTCTCCGGGCATATTCATGCGTCCGGAAGGGGTATATTCATGCCTAGCATATTCATGCTTAGCGTATTCACGCTTCCCGGGGGGGCATATCCATGCCTGGCATATTCATGCCTAGCATATTCATGCTTAGCGTATTCACGCTTAGCGTATTCACGCTTCCCGGGGGGGGCATATCCATGCCTGGCATATTCATGCCTAGCATATTCATGCTTAGCGTATTCACGCTTCCCGGGGGGGGGCATATCCATGCCTGGCATATTCATGCCTAGCATATTCATGCTTCAGTAGCTGTGGTACGATGCGGGGCGCTCTACTTCCCGTAAAACCTTCTCAGGTTAGCTACGTTCCACCTTCTGGGGATCTCCTTTCCCTGCTTGTCCTCCAGCACATAGCTCCCTCCCGGGTATGCTTCCTTGATCTTGTATGGCCCTTCCCAGTTGGGCGCGAGTTTGCCCTCCGGGGCTTGGTGGCTCTTATCGTTTCTCCTCATTACCCAGTCTCCTGGGATGAAAACTTCTTTCCGCACCCTTCTGTCATGATACCTCTTTACTCGCTCCTTCACCTTGGCTTCCTGAAGTGCCGCATTCTCTCGCTTCTCTTCCAGGAGATCCAAGTCAAGGCGTCGTCCATCGTTTTCTTCTTCCGGGCGCTGGTATTGAGTTCGAGGGCTTGGGATCCCAATCTCTGCGGGTATTACTGCCTCTGACCCGTACACCAAGCCATACGGGGATTCCCCGGTAGCCGAGCTTTCTGTAGTCCTATGGGCCCAAAGAACGCTGGGTAGCTCCCAGATCCAATTTCCCCGCGCGCCTTCCAAGCGGGTTTTTAGTCCCTTGATGATGGTGCGGTTGGTGACCTCTACTTGCCCGTTCGCCTGGGGGTGGTAAACCGACGTCACCTTCTGCTCTATGCCATACTTGACACACCATGATTTGAAAGGATCGTTCTCGAACTGCGCCCCGTTATCTGTGACTATGACCTTCGGGATGCCGAATCGACAGATGATGTTCTTCCAGCAAAACTTGACGCAAGTTAGTCCCCGTATGTTGGTGAGCGGTTCTGCCTCCACCCATTTGCTGAAGTAGTCGATCGCCACAATCAAGTATTTGGCTCCTCCCGGGGCAGTCGGGAATGGTCCGACCAAGTCAATTCCCCATCTGCTGAACGGCCAAGCTCCTGTGACTCCGACTAATTCTTCCCGGGGAACGTGGATCAGCGGGGCAAATGCCTGGCATGCCAAGCACCTCTGTATATGTTCTTCCGCGTCTTTGAACAACGTCGGCCAGTAATACCCCAGCCTTAGGATCTCTGGCCACGGTGCGAGCCCCTTGGTGGCTCCCATTAGATCCTTCGTGCACCTCCCGGATGAGGTGTTGGCCTTCCAACCTTTCTACACACTTTAGCAACGGCTGGAGATACCCTCTTTTGTACAGCTCCCCTTCCTGAATCACATACTTAGGCGCCTTCACTCTTAGCTTCCGAGCCTGAGCCTTATCCTCCGGGGTAGTTCCTTCTTCTAGGTACGCCCGCATAGGCGTGATCCAGGACTCTTCCTCGTTCACCAGCATTACTTGATCGCTCTCCTGGTAGCTTCTTCTTCCCAGTACCTCCATGTACAGCTTTTGGTCGGGCTCAGGTTTTAATTCCGAAGAAGCTAACTTGCTTAAAACGTCTGCCTTACTGTTCTGCTCCCGGGGAACTTAAACCAAGTTGAAGGCTTTAAACCCGGCTATCAGAGGTTTTACCGTTTCCAAGTACCTTTGCAGGCTCTTTTCCCGGGCTTCATACTCTCCTTTTACTTGCTGCACCACAATCTGGGAATCACTGTGTGCCGTGAGGGTTTTGATTTCCATCTCCTTTGCCAACCTTAACCCCGCGATCAAGGCTTCATACTCGGCTTCATTGTTGGTTGTCTTGAAAGCGAATTGGACTGCATAGGGATACTCCTTCCCCTCCGGGCTGACCAACAATACTCCCGCTCCACTGCCCCCGGAGTGCGCCGATCCATCCACATACAACTTCCAAGTCAGGTCTGTCCCGGCCTTCGTTGTATTCTCCGGAGATTCAGGCATCTCCTGTTCTTCACTGATCCTTGCTTCTGATTCCAACAAGAAGTCTGCTAGGGCCTGGCCCTTGATCGCCCTCCTTGGCTCATACCGGATTTCATATTCTCCCAGCTCTATGGCCCATTTCATCATTCTCCCTGATGCCTCCGGCTTGAACATAACCTGTCTTAGCGGGTAATTGGTAAGGACCACTATGGGGTGGCCCTGGAAGTAGGGTTTAAGCCTCCTTGAAGCATGCACCAGAGTCAGAACCAACTGCTCCAACTCGGTGTACCGGGTTTCTGCCCCCCGAAGTGCCCGGCTAACAAAATAGACTGGGTGCTGCCTTCCCTCCTCTTCTTTGATTAGCACGGCACTTACCGCCTCCCGGGACGCCGCTATGTACAGGAAAAGCTCCTCCCCCGGGAGTGGCTTCTTTAAAGTTGGCAACTGTTGAAGATGCTCTTTCAGGCTTTGAAACGCCTTCTCACATTCCTCGGACCACTCAAACGCCTTGGCCCTCCTGAGTATGTTGAAGAAAGGCAACTGCCTATCTGCCCCCTTTGATAGGAATCGACTGAGAGCCGCGAGAGACCCTGTCAACCGCTGTACTTCTTTCACTGACCTGGGAGAGGTCATCTTAGCTATGGCCTCCACCTTCTCCGGGTTGACATCGATGCCCCGGCTTGACACCATAAACCCCAAGAACTTCCCCGCACCCACTCCAATGGTACTTTTGGAGGGGTTCAGTTTTAGATTGCTCCGCTCTAGCTTTTCGAACATCTCCTCCAGGTCATTCAAGAAAACCCCGTAAGCCTTGCTTTTGACCACCATGTCATCGACATACACCTCCATGTTTCTTCCCACTTGGTCCTTGAATAGTTTGTCCACCATTCTCTGATATGTGGCCCCCGCGTTCTTCAGCCCGAAGGGCATTTTCTTGTAGCAGAAGGTCCCGAAATCAGTGATAAAAGAAGTCTTTGCCTTGTCCGCCTCGTCCATCTGCACCTGGTGATAGCCTTTATGTGCATCAAAGAAGGCCAGCACTGAATACCCCGCGATGGCCTCCGCCAGTCGATCCAAGTTCGGGAGAGGATAGCTGTCTTTGGGGCAACATTTATTCAGATCTGTAAAGTCGATACACATGCGCCAGTTTCCATCATGCTTCTTTACTAAGACTGGGTTAGCTATCCATTCCGGGTAAATAATTTCCTCAACCACCCCGGCTCTCTCCAGCTTCTTAACTTCACTCTTTATAAATTCCGCTCTTTCCGGGGCTACAGGTCTTTTCTTCTACCTGATTGGTTTAGTTGCCGGGCTTATGTTCAGCTTGTGTACCCCCAATTCTGGCAATACTCCTACCATATCCTCCGGGCTCCATGAGAACACTCCTTGGTACTTAGCCAAGAGTTCCTTCAGTGCGCCTTTTACTTCTTCCGGGAGATCCTTTCCCACCGTGACCGTCCCTTTGTCTGCCACCTGCATCTCCTCCAACTCTTGGCGGGGAGTTTCTCCGTGTACCGCCCCTACTGCTTTCTTTGCGTCCAAGACCGCCGTCATCATACAACTTCTTGCGACTGCTTGGCTACCCCGCACGACCGCCACACCCTGCGCAGTGGGGAACTTCATCGTCAGCAGATACGGACAACTCGCTGCCCGGGCTTGGGTTAGCCATGGTCTTCCTATGATTACGTTGTACGGTGAGGGTGCATCAATAACCGCAAAGTTGCATGTCACCGAAACCCTCTTGCTCCGGTCCTTCTCATCCACCATGCACACTGCGAGGGGAATAACACCTAGTGGAACTTCGGGTTTACCCGTGAACCCTGACAAGGGAGACGAGGGGGGTTTCAGGTTCTGTCTCCCAATTCCCAACTGATCGAAGCAAGAAGCGAACATGATCTCCACGCTGCTTCCATCGTCCACAAACACCCTTTTGACCAAGAAGCCTTCGATCTCCGCCGTTACCACCATTGGATCAGAATGGGGTATCTGTGGCGGGGCTGCATCCGCTTCAGAGAAGGTGAGAGCCTCATCGGGGCGAAACCTTTTCCCCTGAATCTCCCCCGGGGGAACATACCGGGTGCGGGCCCGGATAGCGGAAACTGACTGGCATGCTTCTCCAACTTCCCCACTGATCACGTTGATCATCCTGTTGGGTATTGGGGCCGGGTCCACTGCTTGGACTGGTGCAGCGGCTATGGCAGGCCTCCCTGGGGCCCTGTTGCCTTGGTTGCCTTGGTTGCCTTGGTTTCTCCCGTTTCCTCTCCCCGGGTTAGGCCTCCACCTCCTGCGGGGCGGCTCCTGAGGTTGGTCCCGGGGATTCTCCTTTTTTGCCTCCGCTGCCACGCAATCTCTCAGCTGTCCCCGCTCTATCAGTTTTTCTATCTCGTTCCTCAGCATCCTACACCCCTCTGTCGCATGCCCGTAAGACTTGTGGTAGGCGCACCACTTGTCCGCGTTTTCCCTAGACGGGGTCCCATGGATAGGCAACGGATCCGGGAACAGATCCTTGTGAATAGCATGAATCTCCGTTCGGGATTTGCTGAGCGGGGTGAAACTGTCCGCCCTTGCCCGGTTTGCTGTTGCGGGAGCGGGGTCCCTCCTACTTGGGTCTGCCGCTCTCCTTCTTTCTATCTTGTCCGGGAGGAATCCCCCAGATTCTTCCTTTCTCTTTCGCGTGGCATCATTAACCGCGCAGTATAGTTGCACCGCCATTTGCAAGTTGTGAAAGGTTTCCGGGATATTTTCCATCAACTTCTGGAACAACGCCATATCCCTCAAGCCGTTTATAAACCCGCTAATCACCGCCTTCTCCTGCTGCTGCCTGTCGACAACCTTCATGCTATCGTCCATGTACCTTCGATAGTACTCCATTGACCCTTCTGCGGCCTTCTGCCGGGTAGCCAAAAGCTCGGTCAACTGCTTCCCTTCCTTCTTTAATCCAGCGTATCTGAACAGCAAAGCCTTAGAGAAATCGTAGTAATCTCTGAGACTTTCTCGAGGCAAGGAATCGAACCATGAAAGACAGTTTCCTCTCAGGTAACAGCCCACCAACTTGCATCTTAATTCCTCCGGGAAGTCCCGCGACACCATCAGGTTCTGGTACGTCCTGACAAACTCTTCCGGGTCTGTCTCTCCATTGTATGTCGGGATTCCCTCCGGGGTTCGAAGGCCCGGCGGCCATGGGTACGCAAGCACTCGAGGTACCCAAGGGGAGGTAGGTTTAGCTCCGTTTCTTCCCACTAGTTTGTCTAGTCGAGCCTCCAGAGAGTTGGGGTCCTGCTGAGCCACCTGATAGCCCCGCATCCTATCGTCCTCCCGATAGTATTTCTCTTGGTAACCATAGTTCATCCCCATTGATCCGTGCATGGGCAAGGAATACTGGATCAGGTTCCCCTGGGTTCCAGGGGCCTGATAACCCAACGACTCCACCGGCATGGCTGGCAGGCCATACCCAACTTGTCCCGCCCCCCAGCTGGAACGCGGGTAATAGGGTGGAGCGTGTGAAACCAAATTCGATTGTTGTCCCGTAGCCATTCCCCCTCCGACCCCAAGAATTGGAGGGAATGAAGGTGGGACGGTGGAAGAGTTCACACGCCCCTGTATCCTTGGCGGCTGAACGACTCCGTCCAGGTCGATAACCTCTCTTTGGTACCCCCGAAGAGGTCCTGCCTGGTCTCCCCCAGGCTCCCTCCGCCTACGATTTTCCCGGGTAGAGAGTACCCACTGGCGGTACAACTCCTTGTTGGCTCTCATGAATTCCAACGCCGCCAATTCTTCTGCCTCGGCTAAGGATTGCCCCTCCTCCCGGGCTTCAGGTTCCTGGGTCCGGGGACTGCCTCCCCCGGTGGGCCTTGGTTCTTGCTCCTCCTGGTACTCTCTTTCCGAGTCAGCTTCGTCGGAGGCAGTTTCCACATGGCCATCCTGCGGTACCCCTAGCTCCCGCTGGTGTCTAGCCTCCTCCTGCAACTGCCTCAAGGTCACCTCATCCCCCGGGGGTGGAAGAGAACCACCCCCTGAGGGTGCCGTGTTCTTCTTCGGGCGCCCGCGCCCTCTCCTTGGCGACTCCATCATGCGAAGGTGGAGAAGTCCCACTGGGCGTGCCAATTGATGCTACCAAAATCCGTCCGTCCCCCGGGGGTGGATGCTATCCGGGTCTCCTCCTAGATCGGCCTGCTTTAGTCCTGCAAAACAATCCCCGGGAGGTGTCCCGGGGAAGAAGCTCCGGTGTGATGATGAGATGGGGATAGCGGAGAAGGAAAACGTACGGAAGGTGCTCTCAATATAAAGTAGAGAGATATATGTCACATACCTGGTTCACTGTTTGAGACTAGTATTTATAGCCAAGCTTGCCTGCCTGAGATAAGGTGCAGGACCACTTCTCCTTTGTCCCCGTTCGTCCTTCTTTCTTGTCCGGACGTGCCCCCTAGCGGGAAAGGCACCGCCCTTTCGGTGTTGGGCCATGGATCCCATTACCGGTCTAGTAGGCCCTTGGGCCGGTAATATCAAGGTTTATGAATACTAGTCCACATTCGATTTTGCATAGTTTACGTATTCTAGGTTTCATTCTGGTTAATGAGTATTGTTCCGAATTAGGAAATCCAATTCTACTTGTTGGTTGTGTTTCAGCGTTTTCCAGATTCTAGAAGCGTTTCGATTTATCATACGTTACGGTATCTAGTATGAATTCTAGTTAGTTTTAAAGTTTTCGACACCGGAAATTCAATTCTCACACTAATATTGATCGCAATCGATCGTCGGTTCCGGATTCTATGACTGTTTCGATATATTTAATGTTGCAATATCGAGTATGAATTCTATTTGTTATTAAATTTTCAGATCCCGGAATCTTAATTTTGTTCCCACGTTCTTTTCAGATTCTAGAAGCCCAATTTGATCCCAAACATCTAAATATGGCTTTGCACATGGAAATCCACCAAAGCAAGTTGGACTAAGAATGGTTAGGAAATGAGATCAATTTATAACTAAGAGAAGATTTGTCCCTTTCTCTTGCCACCGATGTGGGATTCAAGCTTTCCTCCCTTCCACTTTTCTCTTTCTTTTTCCCTCAAGATTTATTTTACTTCTTTCTTCAATCTTCATAACGTCATATCTTATCCATTTCTTATTCAGAATGTATTTTCTTAGGCCTTTTTTTTATATATAAAAAAAGACTAAAATAAATAAATGAAAATAACTAAAATTAATAAACTCACAATTACCTTCTTTAAAACATGTAAATTATTTTTATAAATTCTAAATATAGTATCTATAAATTATTCTCGAGCTGTTCAACGACCTTATCGAGTTATGATCTCGAGTTCGAACTCATTTATTAACGAATGAGTTCGAGTTCGATTTCGAATTGGTCAAACCGAGTTCGAACATGAACTTTGACCGAGTTGTTCACGAACGGTTCAGTTCATTTACACCCCTAATTCCGAAATCTAGTATGAATTCTATTAATTAATAATATTAATGACATTCATCATTGACTTCATCTCATACATCTACGTTTTCCCCATGCCATATTCACTTGGTATATGAAGCCTCAGATCCCCTTATAATCAAATGTGAGCGTAATCCCCGCTCCCCTAGATACACATCATTCCTACAATCCTTACATGGACATCGCATCATCGACATATTCTCCATTCTCGCATGATTAAAAGCAACTTCAATGAAATATTCGATCAACTCTCTATATTCAGTAGATGTTCGAATGTTTGATCCAACAATACGAACACGATCCAAGTTCATACTCCTGCAATGTAAATCACAATATATTTGAATCAAATATCTCCAAATTACTCAATCATTGAATTCACATAAAAAGCCCCAAATAATCTTGTAAAATATGATAGTTCATGTATTCAATATCTCGTAAGCAAGTAATAACCTTGTATTGTTCGTTGCCTTGTTCTGTTCGTCGTAGACGGATCACGAATCTTGGAACACACCAATTCTTTCTTCACAAATACAAAGCTTTATGGAATTCCTGAATATATAGGTATTGTCCCTTTATTTATATGGTCTCGGCCCTTTAAAAATTGAGTATCGCTTTCCTGCTAAGTTTCCGAAAAAAATTAATCATGTATTTTAGGTTAACGTATTTTCAATTTTTTTTTAATTTAGTTCCGAATCCGGAACTAATAAGGATTGAGAAATTATATTCACTTCCAATCCCGGAACCTAAAAATATACTAGAATAAGGTTCCGATCTCAGAACTATGATGAGATTCTACGTAAAATATGTTGAAACAGTAAAATATTTACGCCGGTCAAACTTTAAAAAAGTCAAAAATTAGCTCCGATTACTACATTAACCGGGATCGGGAAATTATAAGTTCTTCCGAATTCGGAACCTAAAAATATATATTAGAATAGGTCCTAGGTATCGGAAATATGCTTGTTTTTCAGGTTAATCGCTAACTTCTTTACTTTCAACTTCGGAAACCAAAAATTATTTACTAGAATATTGCTCCCATCCGGAACTGGGCTTCCATTATCGAAAACTACTTTGTTTCGACAGCGTTTCTAAAAAAACGCCGTCTTTTATTACATTGTACAGCTGGTATTTTAAAACGTCGTTCATGAAAATTTTTAGACAGCGGTTCAGATTTGACCGCTTTCTAAAAATTTTCAAAAGTTGTCTAACGATAGAGCTCCTAGAATTACATGCTTCCGATATCGGAAATATTGTTGCACAGCGTTTTCTTGAATTTTTCAACGAGTAGCCTTCCATTTGAAGCCTTTAATCAAGCATTCTGCACTAGGATATGCCGTCTTGACAGCCTCACTCCACCACCTTTTTTGCACATCATATTCAGCCAACATAGTACGAGCCATTTCCTGTATCGTTCTATTTTTTCGTTCAACAATTCCATTCACAGGTGGAGAAAATAGAGGTTCATAAATATGATTGATCCCATTGGCTGAGCAAAATACATCCATAGCATCATTCTTAAATTCTCCTCCATTGTAAGTTTGGATGCTAACAACCCTCTGATTTGCACTAGCCTTTTCAGTGTTCAGACGTAGTACAAGGTCTCTGATAATACTCACTGTCTCAGATTTCTCAGTTAATAACTCAACCCATGAGAACCTCGAGAAGTCATCAACACAGACAAAGATGAACCTCTTTCATGACACACTAGAAATGTTTACTGGCCCCATTAGATCCATATGAAGTAGTTCTAAGTTCTGTGAGGTAGTGATGTCATTGATAGCTGAGGTAATCCTCTGATAAGTAATTTGAGGTAATCCTCTGATAGCTTCAATCCTATATGCTTTACTAAGTGCCTTAGTGTTCGCATGGCCCAGTCTTCGATGCCACAAAGTAGAGTTTTCAACCTTAGCACTCAAACAGGTAATTGATGGCTCCAAAATATAGCAATTGTCCGATGATCTTCTCCCTGTGAGCACACCATTAGAGCCTTGCTTAACAGTACATAGAGATTCATCAAAGTGGACTGTCATATGATGATCACAGAGATGACTGATGCTGATCAGGTTTGCTTTGAGATCCTCTACTAGCAATACATCATAGAACACAGGAAAGTCCTGAATTTGAAGCTCCCCTTTACCAATGACTTTGCTGAATTTTCCATCTCCAAATTAAACAGTGTCAATCCATGGTAGCACATTTTTCAGCAAATCTGGTGAACCAGTCATGTGTTTGGAGCATCCGCTATCAAAGTACCAAGTGTCCCTGGCATAGACACTATGGAAAGTATGGACTACATAACAGTTAAGAGAGATTTTAGGAACCCATACCTTCCTGGTCAGTTTCTTCTGTTGTTCAGGTTCCATGTTGCAACATGAGAAAACCTGTTTGCCTCTCATAATATCTCTCAACAATTTCATACATCGATATTTATCATGGCCTTGCATCATACAATAATCACAACATCTAGGAGCATATTTCCTTGCTACTACTCCCTGTGAAACCTTCATCTCTGGAATAGGCATATATTTGGACTGATTCATTCTGGTGGTTCTTTGAATAGTAGATGCTTGATTCTTAGCAGAGACAAAGACTGTCTTCTTTATCTGAGAATTTGATACCTTGCAGTCATATCCAAGACCATGTCTATTTCCAACATTTTTGCCCATCACCAAAAGGTCATTTAATTTAGCAGTCCCACTGTTAAGTTTTTGAATGGTTGCTTCAGCTTCCTCAGCCCTTGCAGTTAGGGACCTCACCTTCTTTCCAAGATTATCACAGTCAATGGTTCTGGACCTGACTTTTTCTTCAGCAGTCACAGCTTGGTGGTCATAAACTCCAACTTCTTGCTTAAAATTTCAGAGGCTACCTCATCATCTTTAGCTCTCTTAGTCATTGTTTATAGCTTCTTGAATTTTTCCACATCATCCATGGGTTTCTTTCCTTCTGAAATTTCATTTTTCTTTAACACATCAGCAAGTAACCATTCATCCTTCTCAGCTCTTTCAGTCATGGATTTAAGGCTTAAGGTCAATTCTTCTAATGCATGTTCCTCAACCAGAGAGTCATTAATCAAGGTGTTGACCTTCATCTTTAAGGATTCAATCTCTTGAGTTAGTTCTGGGATTTCAACTCTTCCTTTATCTGCACTCTTCATGGTTTTGATAATTTCTACAGCTTTTTCCCACTCACAGTACAGTGCAGCAAATGCAGTATGAAGAGTGCCATTTTCTTCAGCATTATTCTCATCTGTTCCCTCCAACACTGGACCAGATTCAATAATTCTAGCACCAAAAGATACATGCTTGTCTGGTTGAATTTCATCTTCATCATCACTCCAAGTTTCATCAGTTGCTACAAATGCCTTAGGTTGATTTAGAAAGTTTCCACATTGATAAGCAAGGTGTCCATAACCACTGCATTCCTTACACTGGGGTTTTCCAGCATGCCTTGTACCTTCAGGACCCTTTGGTAAGTCATCAACAGATCTGAGCCTATTCTGAGTGGAATCTCCTCCTTGAAGATTTTAAGTATTGTTTTGTGGACTTATAGACTGAGCTCTCTGGCCCTGATAAGTCTGAGCTCCCTGGCCCTGATAAGACTGAGTTCCCTGGCCCTGATAAGTATGAGCTCCCTGGCCCTGATAAGGCTGAACTCCCTGGCCCTGATAAGGCTGAGCTACCTGTCCTTGATTTACTTGAGACTGTACACCTTGTGGAATAGGAAATACTACAAAACAGCTCTACCCGGCCCGAAAATTCTAAAATTTCTTGCCAGCAATGCCATGTCATCTGATCCAGAACTATCCATCTCTACCCGGGAGTCACTTTAGTACCTAGGACTACTCTCCTAGGGAAATTGCCTCAATGTGTATGATGATGGATGCAGGAGCTTCAGGCGCTATCTGGAAAGAAGACTCCATGTCCTCCAATTTTCATTTCCCTTTTGATTGAGAAACATGAAAGGATAATGCCTTTTTGTCCTTATTCCTATCAGTGTGCATCTCTGAGGTTTTCATAAAACCCATTAGTTCATCTAGAGTGACCACATCCAGCTGGGAATTAATCTCTAAGTTCATGACTAACCCTAAAAATCTCTCAGGTAGTGACCTCTTTACCTTGTCCAGAATTTGAGCCTCAGTATACATTTCTCCAAACTGGAGTCCTTCAATCTGGTGCTAAATTCATCAACTGTCTCATGCTCCATCATCTCAAAGCTCTCAAATTCAGACTTAATCATCCCAAGCTTAATTTTCCTGACAGGCCTGGATCCCCCATGTTCCTTCTCAAGAGCTTCCCAAACAGCTTTGGCAGTTGTGCAACCAGAGATGATCCTGAACTGATCATCCTTAACACCATTATACAGTGCACTCAAAACTTTGTTGTTCAGCCTCTTTAGTGCCTTCTCAGTGTCTGTCCAGGGAGCAGGTTTTGGAATTGTTTGTCCAAAAGCATCACTTGAGGTTGAGGTTGAGGTTAGAGGAGTGTAACCAATCTCAATCATATTCCAAGCATCATCATTAAGTTGATCAATAAACATACGCATTCTAGTCTTCCAATCAGGGTAGTTCCCATTAACCAGTTGATGATACTGGCTCAGCACTCTATTGGGCCGAGAAAAGACCCAGGGCCCAATACCGGGGAAGTAACAACTTCCCGCGTGAGGCGCATCCGGACAAGAGAAAGGACGGGTAGGTGACAAAAGGAGGTGGTCCTGCACCTTATCTCAAGTAGGCAAGTTCGGCTATAAATACTAGTCTCAAACAGTGAACAAGGTATGTGACTTATAACTCTCTACTTTATATTGAGAGTTCCTTCCGTACGTTTTCCTTCCCCACTATCCCCATCTCATCATCACGCCGGAGCTTCTTCCCCGGGACGCCTCCCGGGGATTGTTTTGCAGGACTGAAGTGGGCTGATCACCAAGGAGACCCGGATAGTGTCTAACCCGGGGAGACGGACGGATTTCGGTAGCATCAATTGGCACGCCCGGTGGGACACTTCCACCTTCGCTTGATGGAGTCGCCAAGGAGAGGGCGCGGGCGCCCGAAGAAGAACGGGGCACCCTCAGGGGGTGGTTCTCTTCTGCCCCCGGGAGATGATGTGACCTTGAGGCAGTTGCAGGAGGAGGCTAGACAGCAGCAGGAGCTAGGGGTACCGCAGGATGGCCATGTGGAAACTGCCTCCGACGAGGCTGATTCAGAAAGAGAGTACCAGGAGGAGCAAGGACCAAGGCCTGCCGGGGGAGGCAGTCCCCGGACCCAGGGGCCTGAAGCCCGGGAGGAGGGGCAATCCTTAGCCGAGGAGGAAGAAGTGGCGGCGTTGGAGTTCATGAGAGCCAACAAGGAGTTGTACCGCCAGTGGGTACTCTCTACCCGGGAAAATCATAGGCGGAGGGAGCCTGGAGAAGACCAGGCAGGACCTCTTCGGGGGTACCAAAGAGAGGTTATCGACCTGGACGGAGTCGTTCAGCCACCAAGGATACAGGGGCGCGTGAACTCTTCCACCGTCCCACCTTCTTTCCCTCCAAGTCTCGGGGTCGGAGGGGGAATGGCTACGGGACGACAATCGAATTTGGTTCCACACGCCCCACCCTATTACCCGCGTTCCAGCTGGGGGGCGGGACAAATTGGGTATGGCCTGCCAGCCATGCCGGTGGAGTCGTTGGGTTATCAGGCCCCTGGAACCCAGGGGAACCCGATCCAGTATTCCATGCCCATGCACGGATCAATGGGGATGAACTATGGTTACCAAGAGAAACACTATCGGGAGGACGATAGGATGCGGGGCTATCAGGTGGCTCAGCAGGACCCCAACTCTTTGGAGGCTCGACTAGACAAATTGGTGGGAAGAAACGGGGCGAGACCCACCTCCCCTTGGGTCCCTCGAGTGCTTGCGTACCCATGGCCCCCGGGCCTCCGGACCCCGGAGGGTATACCAACATATAATGGAGAGACAGACCCGGAAGAGTTTGTTAGAACGTACCAGAACTTAATGGTGTCAAGGGACTTCCCGGAGGAATTGAGATGCAAGCTGGTGGGCTGTTACCTGAGAGGGAACTGTCTTTCGTGGTTTGATTCCTTGCCCCGAGAAAGCCTCAGAGATTATTACGATTTCTCTAAGGCTTTACTATTCAGATACGCCGGGTTAAAGAAGGAAGGAAAGCAGCTGACCGAGCTTCTGGCCACCCGGCAGAAGGCTGCGGAAAGATCAATGGAATACTATCGAAGGTACATGGACGACAGCATGAAGGTCGTCGATAGGCAGCAGCAGGAGAAGGCGGTGATTAGCGGGTTTATAAATGGCCTGAGGGATATGGCGTTGTTCCAGAAACTGATGGAAAACATCCCGGAAACCTTTCATAACCTACAGATGGCGGTGCAACTGTACTGTGCGGTTAACGATGCCACGCGGAAGAGAAAAGAAGAATCCGGGGGATTCCTCCCGGATAAAATGGAGAGAAGGAAGACGGTCGACCCAAGTAGAAGGGACCCTGCTCCCACAACGGTAAACCGGGCAAGAGCAGATAGTTTCACCCCGCTCAGCAAGTCCCGAACGGAGATCCATGCCATCCACAAGGATTTATTCCCGGAACCGTTGCCTATCCAGGGGACCCCGTCTAGGGAAAATGCGGACAAATGGTGCGCCTATCACAAGTCTTATGGGCATTCGACGGAGGGGTGTAGGATGCTGAGGAACGAGATAGAAAAATTAATAGAGTGGGGACAGCTGAGGGATTGTGTGGCGATGGAAGCAAAAAAGGAGAATCCCCGGGACCAGCCCCAGGAACAGCCTCGGAGGAGGTGGAGGCCTAACCCGGGGAGAGGAAACGGGAGAAATCAAGGCAACCAAGGCAACAGGGCCCCGGGGAGACCTGTCATAGCTGCCGCACCAGTCCAAGCAGTGGAACCTGCCCCCGCACCCAACAGGATGATCAACGTGATAAGTGGAGAAATCGGAGAAGCATGCCAGTCAGTCTCCGCTATCCGGGCTCGGACGCGATATGTTCCCCCGGGGGAGATTCAGGGAAAAAGATTTCGCCCCGAGGAGGCTCTCACTTTCTCTGAGGCGGATGCAGTCCCGCCTCAGATACCCCATTCTGACCCAATGGTGGTAACAGCGGAGATTGAAGGTTTCTTGATCAAGAGGGTGTTCATAGATGACGGGAGCAGTGTGGAGATCATGTTCGCTTCCTGCTTTGATCAATTGAGAATTGGGAGGCAGAACTTGAAACCTCCTTCATCTCCTTTGTCAGGATTCACTGGCAAACCTGAGGTACCCCTAGGAGTTATTCCCCTCGCAGTATGTATGGTGGATGAGAAGGATCGAAGTAAGAGGGTCTCAGTGATGTGCAACTTCGCGGTTATTGACGCACCCTCGCCATATAACGTAATCATAGGAAGACCGTGGCTAACCCAAGCCCGGGCAGCGAGTTGTCCGTATCTGCTGACGATGAAGTTTCCCACCGCGCAAGGTGTGGCGGTCGTCCGGGGAAGTCAGGCAGTAGCAAGAAGTTGCATGGTGACGGCGGTCCGGGACGCAAAGAAAGCAGTAGGGGCGGTACACGGAGAAGTCCCCCGGCAAGAGTTGGAGGAAATACAGGTGGCAGACAAAGGAACGGTCACGGTGGGAAAAGACCTCCCGGACGAAGTAAAAGGCGCACTGAAAGAACTCTTGGCCAGGTATCAGGGAGTATTCTCGTGGAGCCCGGAGGACATGGTGGGGGTGTTGCCAGAATTGGGGGTGCATAAGTTGAATATAAGCCCGGCAACAAAACCAATCAGGCAGAAGAAAAGACCCGTAGCCCCGGAAAGAGCGGAATTTATAAAGAATGAAGTAAAGAAGTTGGAGAAAGCCGGGGTGATCGAGGAAATCATCTACCCGGAATGGATAGCTAACCCGGTCTTAGTTAGGAAGCACGATGGAAGCTGGCGCATGTGTATCGACTTCACCGATTTGAATAAATGTTGCCCCAAAGACAGCTACCCTCTCCCAAATTTGGACCGGCTGGCGGAGGCTATCGCGGGGTACTCAGTGCTAGCCTTCTTCGATGCACATAAAGGGTATCACCAAGTACAGATGGATGAGGCGGACAAAGCGAAAACCTCCTTCATCACCGATTTCGGAACCTTCTGTTACAAGAAAATGCCCTTTGGGCTGAAGAACGCGGGGGCCACATATCAGAGAATGGTGGACAAACTCTTCAAGGACCAGGTGGGAAGAAACATGGAGGTATATGTCGACGATATGGTGGTCAAAAGCAGGGCTTACGGAGCTTTCCTGAATGACTTGGAGGAGATGTTTGAAAAGCTAGAACGGAGTAATCTAAAGCTGAACCCCTCCAAAAGTACCATTGGAGTGGGGGCGGGGAAGTTCTTGGGTTTCATGGTGTCAAGTCGGGGCATCGATGTTAACCCGGAGAAGGTAGAGGCCATAGCAAAGATGACTTCCCCCAGGTCGGTGAAAGAAGTACAGCGGTTGACAGGGTCCCTCGCGGCTCTCAGTCGATTCCTATCAAAGGGGGCAGACAGGCAGTTGCCTTTCTTCAACATTCTCAAGAAGGCCAAGGTGTTTGAGTGGTCCGGAGAATGTGAGAAGGCGTTCCAAAATCTGAAAGAGCACCTTCGACAATTGCCAACTTTAAAAAAGCCACTCCCGGGGGAGGAGCTTTTCCTGTACATAGCAGCATCCCGGGAGGCGGTAAGTGCCGTGCTAATCAAAGAAGAGGAGGGGAAGCAGCACCCAATCTATTTTGTTAGCCGGGCACTTCGGGGGGCAGAATCCCGGTACACTGACTTGGAACAGTTGGTCCTAGCACTGGTGCATGCTTCAAGGAGGCTTAAACCCTACTTCCAGGGCCATCCCATAGTGGTCCTTACCAATTACCCACTAAGACAGGTCATGTTCAAGCCGGAGGCATCAGGGAGAATGATGAAATGGGCTATAGAGCTGGGAGAATATGAAATCCGGTATGAACCAAGAAGGGCTATCAAGGGCCAAGCCCTAGCGGACTTCCTGTTGGAATCAGGAGCAAGGGTAAGTGAGGAACAGGAGACGCCTAACACTCCCGGGAACATCACTAAGGCTGAGACAGACCCGGCCTGGAAGTTGTATGTGGATGGATCGGCACACTCTGGGGGCAGCGGAGCGGGAGTACTATTAGTCAGCCCGGAAGGAAAGGAGTATCCCTACGCGATCCAGTTCACTTTCAAAACAACCAACAATGAAGCCGAGTACGAAGCTTTAATCACGGGATTAAGGTTGGCAAAGGAGATGGAAATCAAAACTCTCACGGCACACAGTGACTCCCAGATTGTAGTGCAGCAGGTAAAGGGAGAATATGAAGCCCGGGAAAGGAGCCTGCAGAAGTACTTGGAAGCGGTGAAGCCTCTGATAGCCGGGTTTAAAACCTTCGACTTGGTTCAAATTCCCCGGGAGAAAAACAGTAAAGCGGATGTTTTGAGCAAGTTGGCTTCCTCAGAATTGAAACCTGAGCCTGACCAAAAGTTGTACTTGGAGGTACTAGGAAGAAGGAGTTATCAGGAGGATGATCAAGTAATGCTAGTGACTGAGGAAGAATCCTGGATCACGCCCATGCGGGCGTACATAGAAGAAGGAACCACCCCGGAGGATAAGGCTCAGGCCCGGAAGCTAAGAGTTAAGGCGCCTAAGTATGTGGTTCAGGGAGGGGAGCTGTACAAAAGAGGGTATCTCCAGCCTTTGCTAAAATGTGTAGAAAGGTCGGAAGGCCGGTACCTCATCCGGGAGGTGCACGAGGGATCTAATGGGAGCCAATAGGGGGCTCGCACCTTGGCCAAAAAGATCTTAAGGCTAGGGTATTACTGGCCGACGTTGTTCAAAGATGCGGAAGAACATGTACAGAAGTGCTTGGCATGCCAGACATTTGCCCCGCTAATCCACGTTCCCCGGGAGGAGTTAATCGGAGTCGTAGGGACTTGGCCGTTCAGTAGGTGGGGAATCGACTTGGTAGGACCATTCCCGGCTGCCCCAGGAGGAGCCAAGTACTTGATTGTGGCAATCGATTACTTCAGCAAATGGGTGGAGGCAGAACCGCTCACCAACATACGGGGACTAACCTGTGTTAAGTTTTGCTGGAAGAACATCATTTGTCGATTCGGTATCCCGAAGATCATAGTCACAGACAATGGGACGCAGTTTGAGAATGATCCTTTCAAATCGTGGTGTGTCAAGTATGGTATTGAGCAGAGGTTGACGTCTGTATACCACCCTCAGGCGAACGGGCAAGTGGAAGTTACCAACCGTACCATCATCAAGGGATTAAAGACTCGCTTGGAAGGCACGCGGGGAAATTGGATTTGGGAGCTGCCCAGTGTTCTTTGGGCCCACCGGACTACAGAAAGCTCGGCCACTGGGGAATCTCCATATGGTTTGGTGTACGGGTCGGAGGCAGTAATACCCGCGGAGATTGGGATCCCGAGCCCCCGGACTCAATACCAGCGCCCGGAAGAAGAAGACGATGGACAGCGCCTTGACTTGGACCTCCTGGAAGAGAAGCGAGAGAATGCGGCACTTCAGGAAGCCAAGGTGAAGGAGCGAGTAAAGAGGTATTATGACAGAATGGTACGGAAAGAAGCTTTCATCCCAGGAGACTGGGTAATGAGGAGGAACGATAAGAGCCACCAAGCCCCGGAGGGTAAACTTGCACCCAACTGGGAAGGCCCATACAAGGTAAAGGAAGCATACCCGGGAGGGAGTTATGTGCTGGAGGACAAGCAGGGGAAGGAGGTCCCCAGAAGATGGAATGTAGCTAACTTAAGAAGGTTTTACGGGAAGTAGAGTACCCCGCATCGAACCTTAGCTACTTAGGCATGAATATGCCACGCATGGATATGCTAGGCATGGATATGCCAGCATGGGTATGCCGGGCATGGATATGCCAGGCACGAATATGCCCCACCCGGAAGCATGAATATGCCCGGAGAAATAACCCGACGTTTGGCCTCGTCCCGGGTTTAGAAAGGAAGATTTGCAAAAAGGGACCCATGGGTAGCTCCCATTTGGGTGCCCCGCTAGAGTGGACCCGGAGCTTGGATAAAGCCCGGGGATCAAAGAATGTAACAGTTACAAGGAAGAGTTAATGGAACGGGTCTTTTGGAAAAACAATTTTATTCAATCCTTTAAATTACAAATCGCATGAACATGCGGACATATTTATCATTGGACAATTACATAAGCATTTTACATACAAGTATCCTTATCTATTTGCTACTACACCCACTTGGGACCTGACCCGGAAGCACCCTCAGGGTTACCCGGGCGGAAACCCCCTCCGAAGAATTGCGAGGACAGGAGATCTTCGGCAAAGCGGGCATCTGGGGCTTGATTCCACGCAAGCTCCTCTTCCAATTGCGCGGCGTCTTCCTCGTTCAACTCAGGGATAGGAACAACCACGGATCCCTCTGGAAGAGGTTCCGCCAGGCGCATTCTTCTCACCCCGGCAGAAGTAACAAACCTGTACTTAGGAAACATGACTGCCGCACTTTTACCCTTCTCTTCCCGGCTAATACGAGTACCCTCGGCGGTCTTAACTCCCTTTGTGGTGACCCCAGAGTCGGCGATCTCCCGGATGCGTCTTATCCGGCGTGCCACCTCTTCCGGGTCAATGGATACAGTCATGTCTTCGTACCTTTCGTATGCCACATCCACCTCCACCCGGGCTGGAACGCGACGAAGGCTCGAGGGGTATGGCTCAGCGTCTCCCGCGGCTATTTTATTGTGCCACTCCATAACGTCCAGATAGGCCTTGTGACTAGGAGCTCCCTCACCAAACTTCTTCGGGTTAGCCTGCATACGTTCCATCGTTCTGTGAACCCCGGCTGAAATATCAGTAAGAGGAGACACCCCAACTAAGCCATTTTTGAGACCCAAAAGGTGATAGGATAGCCGGGTAACCAGCAATGCGTCTTGGAGCACCCTATTCCTATGAGTAAGGGACCGATTCTCCTTCTCAAAATCGCAGAGAAGTCGGTTCTGAGCAGAGCGGGTCTCCAATGTTCTAAGTTTTTCCTGCGCCCGCTCTAGTTCACCCCATACCAGGCCTAGCTCCTTGGTAGTGCGATGCTGAGGGTCGTCGTGAAGGGCCTGCAGCTCAGCAATGGTCTGGTGGGAATTCAGGGCTTCCCGCATATGATCGGAGGCAAGGTCGAAGCACTGGTTCAACGACCCAAACTTGGTTTCAACTGCCTTAAGAAACGCCACCAGCACCCGGATCGACCCGAACTCTTGAAGGAAGCATTCCAATCCCGCTTCAGCTAATGCCCGGTTAGCCTGGTCGCCTCCAAACCGCCAATGAGCTAGCTTCCTTTGAAGGAAAGAGCATTGGAGGCACCCAGTGCGGGGGAGAGAGAAGTAGGTACCAGAAGAACTACTAGGATGAGGGAAAACATAAGGCATGGGCCCATGCGGGAGAATCTCCTCTAGGGGACGCTCAGACTACAAAAGATGGTAATATCATTAAAAAGTAGAACTTGTCATTAATCAAAATAGGCACCAAGGCCAAAGTTCCACATACACTTCCCCGGGGGAAGGAAAGCTACCAAATATCTAAAAAAAAAAAGAGGAAATTACAAGGGAAAAAGTAGACTAGAGTCTAGAGTTATACATCTTCAGTAGAAGGCCCTTCCCCCGGAACAGCGTGAGATCTTTCGAACCTCCTCTCCAACTCCACTAGATCCTCGGTGGTCCACTCGGGGCCAGCATAAGCAGGAGCGTCCACCGCGGGCTCATCAGCGGACTGTTCAGGATACCCCACCTTCCGCGTGGCCTTCCGGGTCTGATAAAGCAGATCGTCTTGACCCGCACCGAGGCCAACCCGGTAGTCCCCCCCTTGGACTTGAACTGCTTGGTACCCAAAATTGTCAGGCACCGCACAGTATTCAAGATAATTCTCTGCCCAATGGGGTGTCTCCGGGACTACCCCATAAGCGTTGAAACTCTCCGGGCCGGGATCAGGAAAAGAGGCCTCGCCAACCGCTGGCACCTTGACCTTCTTGATGTCCGAAGCAGAAGGGGCCCGGGAAGACATCTTCAAAGAATCCCATAGCTGGGGCACCAGGCCCTTCAGATCCGCCTCTTGAAGGGACCTCCAGCGGAAGTTCAGCAAGTCGCTGGCCTTGGGGCGGTAGTAGGAGGCTTGGGCTTCGAGGCGAGCGGGCCCCGGAAGCCAACCCCGCAGACTGCGGTACATCTCATGACAAGCCTCCGCACTAGCCGCGGCGGCTATGCCCTCTAGCCTCTTGTCGAAATCAACGGAGCGAAGGATTTTCTGGGTCAGGGCATCCAGGGCCTCGAGCTGAGCATCTTTCTTATCCTTCTTTGAGATCCTCTACTAGCAATACATCATAGAACACAGGAAAGTCCTGAATTTGAAGCTCCCCTTTACCAATGACTTTGCTGAATTTTCCATCTCCAAATTAAACAGTGTCAATCCATGGTAGCACATTTTTCAGCAAATCTGGTGAACCAGTCATGTGTTTGGAGCATCCGCTATCAAAGTACCAAGTGTCCCTGGCATAGACACTATGGAAAGTATGGACTACATAACAGTTAAGAGAGATTTTAGGAACCCATACCTTCCTGGTCAGTTTCTTCTGTTGTTCAGGTTCCATGTTGCAACATGAGAAAACCTGTTTGCCTCTCATAATATCTCTCAACAATTTCATACATCGATATTTATCATGGCCTTGCATCATACAATAATCACAACATCTAGGAGCATATTTCCTTGCTACTACTCCCTGTGAAACCTTCATCTCTGGAATAGGCATATATTTGGACTGATTCATTCTGGTGGTTCTTTGAATAGTAGATGCTTGATTCTTAGCAGAGACAAAGACTGTCTTCTTTATCTGAGAATTTGATACCTTGCAGTCATATCCAAGACCATGTCTATTTCCAACATTTTTGCCCATCACCAAAAGGTCATTTAATTTAGCAGTCCCACTGTTAAGTTTTTGAATGGTTGCTTCAACTTCCTCAGCCCTTGCAGTTAGGGACCTCACCTTCTTTCCAAGATTATCACAGTCAATGGTTCTGGACCTGACTTTTTCTTCAGCAGTCACAGCTTGGTGGTCATAAACTCCAACTTCTTGCTTAAAATTTCAGAGGCTACCTCATCATCTTTAGCTCTCTTAGTCATTGTTTATAGCTTCTTGAATTTTTCCACATCATCCATGGGTTTCTTTCCTTCTGAAATTTCATTTTTCTTTAACACATCAGCAAGTAACCATTCATCCTTCTCAGCTCTTTCAGTCATGGATTTAAGGCTTAAGGTCAATTCTTCTAATGCATGTTCCTCAACCAGAGAGTCATTAATCAAGGTGTTGACCTTCATCTTTAAGGATTCAATCTCTTGAGTTAGTTCTGGGATTTCAACTCTTCCTTTATCTGCACTCTTCATGGTTTTGATAATTTCTACAGCTTTTTCCCACTCACAGTACAGTGCAGCAAATGCAGTATGAAGAGTGCCATTTTCTTCAGCATTATTCTCATCTGTTCCCTCCAACACTGGACCAGATTCAATAATTCTAGCACCAAAAGATACATGCTTGTCTGGTTGAATTTCATCTTCATCATCACTCCAAGTTTCATCAGTTGCTACAAATGCCTTAGGTTGATTTAGAAAGTTTCCACATTGATAAGCAAGGTGTCCATAACCACTGCATTCCTTACACTGGGGTTTTCCAGCATGCCTTGTACCTTCAGGACCCTTTGGTAAGTCATCAACAGATCTGAGCCTATTCTGAGTGGAATCTCCTCCTTGAAGATTTTAAGTATTGTTTTGTGGACTTATAGACTGAGCTCTCTGGCCCTGATAAGTCTGAGCTCCCTGGCCCTGATAAGACTGAGTTCCCTGGCCCTGATAAGTATGAGCTCCCTGGCCCTGATAAGGCTGAACTCCCTGGCCCTGATAAGGCTGAGCTACCTGTCCTTGATTTACTTGAGACTGTACACCTTGTGGAATAGGAAATACTACAAAACAGCTCTACCCGGCCCGAAAATTCTAAAATTTCTTGCCAGCAATGCCATGTCATCTGATCCAGAACTATCCATCTCTACCCGGGAGTCACTTTAGTACCTAGGACTACTCTCCTAGGGAAATTGCCTCAATGTGTATGATGATGGATGCAGGAGCTTCAGGCGCTATCTGGAAAGAAGACTCCATGTCCTCCAATTTTCATTTCCCTTTTGATTGAGAAACATGAAAGGATAATGCCTTTTTGTCCTTATTCCTATCAGTGTGCATCTCTGAGGTTTTCATAAAACCCATTAGTTCATCTAGAGTGACCACATCCAGCTGGGAATTAATCTCTAAGTTCATGACTAACCCTAAAAATCTCTCAGGTAGTGACCTCTTTACCTTGTCCAGAATTTGAGCCTCAGTATACATTTCTCCAAACTGGAGTCCTTCAATCTGGTGCTAAATTCATCAACTGTCTCATGCTCCATCATCTCCAAGCTCTCAAATTCAGACTTAATCATCCCAAGCTTAATTTTCCTGACAGGCCTGGATCCCCCATGTTCCTTCTCAAGAGCTTCCCAAACAGCTTTGGCAGTTGTGCAACCAGAGATGATCCTGAACTGATCATCCTTAACACCATTATACAGTGCACTCAAAACTTTGTTGTTCAGCCTCTTTAGTGCCTTCTCAGTGTCTGTCCAGGGAGCAGGTTTTGGAATTGTTTGTCCAAAAGCATCACTTGAGGTTGAGGTTGAGGTTAGAGGAGTGTAACCAATCTCAATCATATTCCAAGCATCATCATTAAGTTGATCAATAAACATACGCATTCTAGTCTTCCAATCAGGGTAGTTCCCATTAACCAGTTGATGATACTGGCTCAGCACTCTATTGGGCCGAGAAAAGACCCAGGGCCCAATACCGGGGAAGTAACAACTTTCCCGCGTGAGGCGCATCCGGACAAGAGAAAGGACGGGTAGGTGACAAAAGGAGGTGGTCCTGCACCTTATCTCAAGTAGGCAAGTTCGGCTATAAATACTAGTCTCAAACAGTGAACAAGGTATGTGACTTATAACTCTCTACTTTATATTGAGAGTTCCTTCCGTACGTTTTCCTTCCCCACTATCCCCATCTCATCATCACGCCGGAGCTTCTTCCCCGGGACGCCTCCCGGGGATTGTTTTGCAGGACTGAAGTGGGCTGATCACCAAGGAGACCCGGATAGTGTCTAACCCGGGGAGACGGACGGATTTCGGTAGCATCAATTGGCACGCCCGGTGGGACACTTCCACCTTCGCTTGATGGAGTCGCCAAGGAGAGGGCGCGGGCGCCCGAAGAAGAACGGGGCACCCTCAGGGGGTGGTTCTCTTCTGCCCCCGGGAGATGATGTGACCTTGAGGCAGTTGCAGGAGGAGGCTAGACAGCAGCGGGAGCTAGGGGTACCGCAGGATGGCCATGTGGAAACTGCCTCCGACGAGGCTGATTCAGAAAGAGAGTACCAGGAGGAGCAAGGACCAAGGCCTGCCGGGGGAGGCAGTCCCCGGACCCAGGGGCCTGAAGCCCGGGAGGAGGGGCAATCCTTAGCCGAGGAGGAAGAAGTGGCGGCGTTGGAGTTCATGAGAGCCAACAAGGAGTTGTACCGCCAGTGGGTACTCTCTACCCGGGAAAATCATAGGCGGAGGGAGCCTGGAGAAGACCAGGCAGGACCTCTTCGGGGGTACCAAAGAGAGGTTATCGACCTGGACGGAGTCGTTCAGCCACCAAGGATACAGGGGCGCGTGAACTCTTCCACCGTCCCACCTTCTTTCCCTCCAAGTCTCGGGGTCGGAGGGGGAATGGCTACGGGACGACAATCGAATTTGGTTCCACACGCCCCACCCTATTACCCGCGTTCCAGCTGGGGGGCGGGACAAATTGGGTATGGCCTGCCAGCCATGCCGGTGGAGTCGTTGGGTTATCAGGCCCCTGGAACCCAGGGGAACCCGATCCAGTATTCCATGCCCATGCACGGATCAATGGGGATGAACTATGGTTACCAAGAGAAACACTATCGGGAGGACGATAGGATGCGGGGCTATCAGGTGGCTCAGCAGGACCCCAACTCTTTGGAGGCTCGACTAGACAAATTGGTGGGAAGAAACGGGGCGAGACCCACCTCCCCTTGGGTCCCTCGAGTGCTTGCGTACCCATGGCCCCCGGGCCTCCGGACCCCGGAGGGTATACCAACATATAATGGAGAGACAGACCCGGAAGAGTTTGTTAGAACGTACCAGAACTTAATGGTGTCAAGGGACTTCCCGGAGGAATTGAGATGCAAGCTGGTGGGCTGTTACCTGAGAGGGAACTGTCTTTCGTGGTTTGATTCCTTGCCCCGAGAAAGCCTCAGAGATTATTACGATTTCTCTAAGGCTTTACTATTCAGATACGCCGGGTTAAAGAAGGAAGGAAAGCAGCTGACCGAGCTTCTGGCCACCCGGCAGAAGGCTGCGGAAAGATCAATGGAATACTATCGAAGGTACATGGACGACAGCATGAAGGTCGTCGATAGGCAGCAGCAGGAGAAGGCGGTGATTAGCGGGTTTATAAATGGCCTGAGGGATATGGCGTTGTTCCAGAAACTGATGGAAAACATCCCGGAAACCTTTCATAACCTACAGATGGCGGTGCAACTGTACTGTGCGGTTAACGATGCCACGCGGAAGAGAAAAGAAGAATCCGGGGGATTCCTCCCGGATAAAATGGAGAGAAGGAAGACGGTCGACCCAAGTAGAAGGGACCCTGCTCCCACAACGGTAAACCGGGCAAGAGCAGATAGTTTCACCCCGCTCAGCAAGTCCCGAACGGAGATCCATGCCATCCACAAGGATTTATTCCCGGAACCGTTGCCTATCCAGGGGACCCCGTCTAGGGAAAATGCGGACAAATGGTGCGCCTATCACAAGTCTTATGGGCATTCGACGGAGGGGTGTAGGATGCTGAGGAACGAGATAGAAAAATTAATAGAGTGGGGACAGCTGAGGGATTGTGTGGCGATGGAAGCAAAAAAGGAGAATCCCCGGGACCAGCCCCAGGAACAGCCTCGGAGGAGGTGGAGGCCTAACCCGGGGAGAGGAAACGGGAGAAATCAAGGCAACCAAGGCAACAGGGCCCCGGGGAGACCTGTCATAGCTGCCGCACCAGTCCAAGCAGTGGAACCTGCCCCCGCACCCAACAGGATGATCAACGTGATAAGTGGAGAAATCGGAGAAGCATGCCAGTCAGTCTCCGCTATCCGGGCTCGGACGCGATATGTTCCCCCGGGGGAGATTCAGGGAAAAAGATTTCGCCCCGAGGAGGCTCTCACTTTCTCTGAGGCGGATGCAGTCCCGCCTCAGATACCCCATTCTGACCCAATGGTGGTAACAGCGGAGATTGAAGGTTTCTTGATCAAGAGGGTGTTCATAGATGACGGGAGCAGTGTGGAGATCATGTTCGCTTCCTGCTTTGATCAATTGAGAATTGGGAGGCAGAACTTGAAACCTCCTTCATCTCCTTTGTCAGGATTCACTGGCAAACCTGAGGTACCCCTAGGAGTTATTCCCCTCGCAGTATGTATGGTGGATGAGAAGGATCGAAGTAAGAGGGTCTCAGTGATGTGCAACTTCGCGGTTATTGACGCACCCTCGCCATATAACGTAATCATAGGAAGACCGTGGCTAACCCAAGCCCGGGCAGCGAGTTGTCCGTATCTGCTGACGATGAAGTTTCCCACCGCGCAAGGTGTGGCGGTCGTCCGGGGAAGTCAGGCAGTAGCAAGAAGTTGCATGGTGACGGCGGTCCGGGACGCAAAGAAAGCAGTAGGGGCGGTACACGGAGAAGTCCCCCGGCAAGAGTTGGAGGAAATACAGGTGGCAGACAAAGGAACGGTCACGGTGGGAAAAGACCTCCCGGACGAAGTAAAAGGCGCACTGAAAGAACTCTTGGCCAGGTATCAGGGAGTATTCTCGTGGAGCCCGGAGGACATGGTGGGGGTGTTGCCAGAATTGGGGGTGCATAAGTTGAATATAAGCCCGGCAACAAAACCAATCAGGCAGAAGAAAAGACCTGTAGCCCCGGAAAGAGCGGAATTTATAAAGAATGAAGTAAAGAAGTTGGAGAAAGCCGGGGTGATCGAGGAAATCATCTACCCGGAATGGATAGCTAACCCGGTCTTAGTTAGGAAGCACGATGGAAGCTGGCGCATGTGTATCGACTTCACCGATTTGAATAAATGTTGCCCCAAAGACAGCTACCCTCTCCCAAATTTGGACCGGCTGGCGGAGGCTATCGCGGGGTACTCAGTGCTAGCCTTCTTCGATGCACATAAAGGGTATCACCAAGTACAGATGGATGAGGCGGACAAAGCGAAAACCTCCTTCATCACCGATTTCGGAACCTTCTGTTACAAGAAAATGCCCTTTGGGCTGAAGAACGCGGGGGCCACATATCAGAGAATGGTGGACAAACTCTTCAAGGACCAGGTGGGAAGAAACATGGAGGTATATGTCGACGATATGGTGGTCAAAAGCAGGGCTTACGGAGCTTTCCTGAATGACTTGGAGGAGATGTTTGAAAAGCTAGAACGGAGTAATCTAAAGCTGAACCCCTCCAAAAGTACCATTGGAGTGGGGGCGGGGAAGTTCTTGGGTTTCATGGTGTCAAGTCGGGGCATCGATGTTAACCCGGAGAAGGTAGAGGCCATAGCAAAGATGACTTCCCCCAGGTCGGTGAAAGAAGTACAGCGGTTGACAGGGTCCCTCGCGGCTCTCAGTCGATTCCTATCAAAGGGGGCAGACAGGCAGTTGCCTTTCTTCAACATTCTCAAGAAGGCCAAGGTGTTTGAGTGGTCCGGAGAATGTGAGAAGGCGTTCCAAAATCTGAAAGAGCACCTTCGACAATTGCCAACTTTAAAAAAGCCACTCCCGGGGGAGGAGCTTTTCCTGTACATAGCAGCATCCCGGGAGGCGGTAAGTGCCGTGCTAATCAAAGAAGAGGAGGGGAAGCAGCACCCAATCTATTTTGTTAGCCGGGCACTTCGGGGGGCAGAATCCCGGTACACTGACTTGGAACAGTTGGTCCTAGCACTGGTGCATGCTTCAAGGAGGCTTAAACCCTACTTCCAGGGCCATCCCATAGTGGTCCTTACCAATTACCCACTAAGACAGGTCATGTTCAAGCCGGAGGCATCAGGGAGAATGATGAAATGGGCTATAGAGCTGGGAGAATATGAAATCCGGTATGAACCAAGAAGGGCTATCAAGGGCCAAGCCCTAGCGGACTTCCTGTTGGAATCAGGAGCAAGGGTAAGTGAGGAACAGGAGACGCCTAACACTCCCGGGAACATCACTAAGGCTGAGACAGACCCGGCCTGGAAGTTGTATGTGGATGGATCGGCACACTCTGGGGGCAGCGGAGCGGGAGTACTGTTAGTCAGCCCGGAAGGAAAGGAGTATCCCTACGCGATCCAGTTCACTTTCAAAACAACCAACAATGAAGCCGAGTACGAAGCTTTAATCACGGGATTAAGGTTGGCAAAGGAGATGGAAATCAAAACTCTCACGGCACACAGTGACTCCCAGATTGTAGTGCAGCAGGTAAAGGGAGAATATGAAGCCCGGGAAAGGAGCCTGCAGAAGTACTTGGAAGCGGTGAAGCCTCTGATAGCCGGGTTTAAAACCTTCGACTTGGTTCAAATTCCCCGGGAGAAAAACAGTAAAGCGGATGTTTTGAGCAAGTTGGCTTCCTCAGAATTGAAACCTGAGCCTGACCAAAAGTTGTACTTGGAGGTACTAGGAAGAAGGAGTTATCAGGAGGATGATCAAGTAATGCTAGTGACTGAGGAAGAATCCTGGATCACGCCCATGCGGGCGTACATAGAAGAAGGAACCACCCCGGAGGATAAGGCTCAGGCCCGGAAGCTAAGAGTTAAGGCGCCTAAGTATGTGGTTCAGGGAGGGGAGCTGTACAAAAGAGGGTATCTCCAGCCTTTGCTAAAATGTGTAGAAAGGTCGGAAGGCCGGTACCTCATCCGGGAGGTGCACGAGGGATCTAATGGGAGCCAATAGGGGGCTCGCACCTTGGCCAAAAAGATCTTAAGGCTAGGGTATTACTGGCCGACGTTGTTCAAAGATGCGGAAGAACATGTACAGAAGTGCTTGGCATGCCAGACATTTGCCCCGCTAATCCACGTTCCCCGGGAGGAGTTAATCGGAGTCGTAGGGACTTGGCCGTTCAGTAGGTGGGGAATCGACTTGGTAGGACCATTCCCGGCTGCCCCAGGAGGAGCCAAGTACTTGATTGTGGCAATCGATTACTTCAGCAAATGGGTGGAGGCAGAACCGCTCACCAACATACGGGGACTAACCTGTGTTAAGTTTTGCTGGAAGAACATCATTTGTCGATTCGGTATCCCGAAGATCATAGTCACAGACAATGGGACGCAGTTTGAGAATGATCCTTTCAAATCGTGGTGTGTCAAGTATGGTATTGAGCAGAGGTTGACGTCTGTATACCACCCTCAGGCGAACGGGCAAGTGGAAGTTACCAACCGTACCATCATCAAGGGATTAAAGACTCGCTTGGAAGGCACGCGGGGAAATTGGATTTGGGAGCTGCCCAGTGTTCTTTGGGCCCACCGGACTACAGAAAGCTCGGCCACTGGGGAATCTCCATATGGTTTGGTGTACGGGTCGGAGGCAGTAATACCCGCGGAGATTGGGATCCCGAGCCCCCGGACTCAATACCAGCGCCCGGAAGAAGAAGACGATGGACAGCGCCTTGACTTGGACCTCCTGGAAGAGAAGCGAGAGAATGCGGCACTTCAGGAAGCCAAGGTGAAGGAGCGAGTAAAGAGGTATTATGACAGAATGGTACGGAAAGAAGCTTTCATCCCAGGAGACTGGGTAATGAGGAGGAACGATAAGAGCCACCAAGCCCCGGAGGGTAAACTTGCACCCAACTGGGAAGGCCCATACAAGGTAAAGGAAGCATACCCGGGAGGGAGTTATGTGCTGGAGGACAAGCAGGGGAAGGAGGTCCCCAGAAGATGGAATGTAGCTAACTTAAGAAGGTTTTACGGGAAGTAGAGTACCCCGCATCGAACCTTAGCTACTTAGGCATGAATATGCCACGCATGGATATGCTAGGCATGGATATGCCAGCATGGGTATGCCGGGCATGGATATGCCAGGCACGAATATGCCCCACCCGGAAGCATGAATATGCCCGGAGAAATAACCCGACGTTTGGCCTCGTCCCGGGTTTAGAAAGGAAGATTTGCAAAAAGGGACCCATGGGTAGCTCCCATTTGGGTGCCCCGCTAGAGTGGACCCGGAGCTTGGATAAAGCCCGGGGATCAAAGAATGTAACAGTTACAAGGAAGAGTTAATGGAACGGGTCTTTTGGAAAAACAATTTTATTCAATCCTTTAAATTACAAATCGCATGAACATGCGGACATATTTATCATTGGACAATTACATAAGCATTTTACATACAAGTATCCTTATCTATTTGCTACTACACCCACTTGGGACCTGACCCGGAAGCACCCTCAGGGTTACCCGGGCGGAAACCCCCTCCGAAGAATTGCGAGGACAGGAGATCTTCGGCAAAGCGGGCATCTGGGGCTTGATTCCACGCAAGCTCCTCTTCCAATTGCGCGGCGTCTTCCTCGTTCAACTCAGGGATAGGAACAACCACGGATCCCTCTGGAAGAGGTTCCGCCAGGCGCATTCTTCTCACCCCGGCAGAAGTAACAAACCTGTACTTAGGAAACATGACTGCCGCACTTTTACCCTTCTCTTCCCGGCTAATACGAGTACCCTCGGCGGTCTTAACTCCCTTTGTGGTGACCCCAGAGTCGGCGATCTCCCGGATGCGTCTTATCCGGCGTGCCACCTCTTCCGGGTCAATGGATACAGTCATGTCTTCGTACCTTTCGTATGCCACATCCACCTCCACCCGGGCTGGAACGCGACGAAGGCTCGAGGGGTATGGCTCAGCGTCTCCCGCGGCTATTTTATTGTGCCACTCCATAACGTCCAGATAGGCCTTGTGACTAGGAGCTCCCTCACCAAACTTCTTCGGGTTAGCCTGCATACGTTCCATCGTTCTGTGAACCCCGGCTGAAATATCAGTAAGAGGAGACACCCCAACTAAGCCATTTTTGAGACCCAAAAGGTGATAGGATAGCCGGGTAACCAGCAATGCGTCTTGGAGCACCCTATTCCTATGAGTAAGGGACCGATTCTCCTTCTCAAAATCGCAGAGAAGTCGGTTCTGAGCAGAGCGGGTCTCCAATGTTCTAAGTTTTTCCTGCGCCCGCTCTAGTTCACCCCATACCAGGCCTAGCTCCTTGGTAGTGCGATGCTGAGGGTCGTCGTGAAGGGCCTGCAGCTCAGCAATGGTCTGGTGGGAATTCAGGGCTTCCCGCATATGATCGGAGGCAAGGTCGAAGCACTGGTTCAACGACCCAAACTTGGTTTCAACTGCCTTAAGAAACGCCACCAGCACCCGGATCGACCCGAACTCTTGAAGGAAGCATTCCAATCCCGCTTCAGCTAATGCCCGGTTAGCCTGGTCGCCTCCAAACCGCCAATGAGCTAGCTTCCTTTGAAGGAAAGAGCATTGGAGGCACCCAGTGCGGGGGAGAGAGAAGTAGGTACCAGAAGAACTACTAGGATGAGGGAAAACATAAGGCATGGGCCCATGCGGGAGAATCTCCTCTAGGGGACGCTCAGACTACAAAAGATGGTAATATCATTAAAAAGTAGAACTTGTCATTAATCAAAATAGGCACCAAGGCCAAAGTTCCACATACACTTCCCCGGGGGAAGGAAAGCTACCAAATATCTAAAAAAAAAAAGAGGAAATTACAAGGGAAAAAGTAGACTAGAGTCTAGAGTTATACATCTTCAGTAGAAGGCCCTTCCCCCGGAACAGCGTGAGATCTTTCGAACCTCCTCTCCAACTCCACTAGATCCTCGGTGGTCCACTCGGGGCCAGCATAAGCAGGAGCGTCCACCGCGGGCTCATCAGCGGACTGTTCAGGATACCCCACCTTCCGCGTGGCCTTCCGGGTCTGATAAAGCAGATCGTCTTGACCCGCACCGAGGCCAACCCGGTAGTCCCCCCCTTGGACTTGAACTGCTTGGTACCCAAAATTGTCAGGCACCGCACAGTATTCAAGATAATTCTCTGCCCAATGGGGTGTCTCCGGGACTACCCCATAAGCGTTGAAACTCTCCGGGCCGGGATCAGGAAAAGAGGCCTCGCCAACCGCTGGCACCTTGACCTTCTTGATGTCCGAAGCAGAAGGGGCCCGGGAAGACATCTTCAAAGAATCCCATAGCTATCCGCCTCTTGAAGGGACCTCCAGCGGAAGTTCAGCAAGTCGCTGGCCTTGGGGCGGTAGTAGGAGGCTTGGGCTTCGAGGCGAGCGGGCCCCGGAAGCCAACCCCGCAGACTGCGGTACATCTCATGACAAGCCTCCGCACTAGCCGCGGCGGCTATGCCCTCTAGCCTCTTGTCGAAATCAACGGAGCGAAGGATCTTCTGGGTCAGGGCATCCAGGGCCTCGAGCTGAGCATCTTTCTTATCCTTCTTGAGGGAGGAATACTTCTTCTCTACCTCAGCAAGCTTCTTCTCCTTATCCGCTAGCTTCTTCTCCTTCTCAGCTAGCTTCTTTTGGGAAGCCTCTAGGCGGGCCTCCAGGTCGTCCTTCCCGGCTAATTTCTCCCGGGTGTCGCGGAGCTCCTTCTCCATTTTTGCAAATAGCCCGGCGCTATACTTGGAATAATTGCGGTTCAGTGCTTCAGTGAACCGAGGGTCCGCAAGGAGAGAATCAGCGAAGGCAGTGCTCTGCAAGACAGTACATGCATCACTTAGACAAAATTCAGACAAAGCTCTGATTGAAATTTAAATAAGTACGAGGTTTTAGGTAGTTACCTCCTCTTTCTCTTCCGGGAAAACCTCGGAAGTAGTAGCCTGCGGAGGAGTGCTGCGAACAGGAGGGGGAGAAGGAACCTCGTTGGTCCTCTGACGAGAAGATGGAGGAGACCCAGGTAGCTCATTAGGAGGCGGTCGTTTGAACCGTGAGCTGGCCCCGCCACTATAAACCGGATGCTGGACAAAAGACCGGCGCCCGGGAGTAGGTGAGGGAGTGAGAGCAGCCCGGGGCGCTGACGGCAACCCGGAGGAGGATGGCGGGCGAGAACGTGGATGCGAGCGGACTCCCTGCGGGATGATAGCTGGGTTCTCAGTAGGGGTTGGCCCAGGAGGGGGAGCCACTTGTTGAGCAGGTCCGGCCTGATCGCCCCCGGTTGGAGACCTCTCCACAAAAGTCATAGCGTCTGCGTGCAACGGAGGTTGGGCTGAAACCAAGCAAATTAAGTCAAAACAAAATATATATATATAATAACGATAACAGACAGAAGGGGAACAAGGACCCAAAATAAAGCAAAAAGCCTTAAGAGGCACCTCCATCCGGCCACACCGCAGCTATGCGCGGGAGAGTGAAGAGCTCGGCAGGATAGATCCCGCGAGGCCAATAATAGCCCGCGTTCCCGGTCTTAAAAAAATCATCCATGCATAGGGGGGAAAGACGAAGGAGGCTATGGTCGCTGGTAATAAGGCCGGGGAGATTGGCGAGGGGTTTCTTGTCCTCAGGAACGAGGGAATCATTCCAGGAAGGCATAGGATATACCCGGGTATCGCATTGGAAGAAACCTTTCGAAAGATATCCTTTGGCGGATTTAGGTTTGGAAAGGATGAAGTCCTTTATCCCGGAGCGAATAGTGAAAGAGAAGACGCCCGGGAAAGACGCATGTGCCTTCCGCAAGGCGTAGAAGGAGCGGAAGAGTAGAAGAGAAGGAGGAATGTGGCACCTGGCGCAGTTAAGCAAAAAGGCCAGGATTAAAACAACCCCGTTAGGGTGTAGTTGGGCCGGGGCCACATTGTAAAATCGAAGGATTTCAAGAAAGAGAGGAGGGAAAAGCAGGCAAAGCCCGTATTGAAAATGGATCCGGGGGATGCACGGAACTTCCCGTTCGGAGACCCCCGGAGGAAGTTTAGCGAGAGAAGCATTTAAAGGGAAAGGAATAAAGCAGCGTTTGGCTAAATCCAAGACATCCCTATTCAGGGAGGGAGAATCCTCGGGGACATCATAAAATTTGACACCTACCGGGCGCACCCCATGAGTGGGTCCCCTGGGAATGTCCCCACCAGCCTCCTCACCGAACACCTCTTCATCCTGATCTTTGCGGGGATGATTAGGATGCTCGACCGGGCAGGACCCTACCCCATCCGAGGACAACGCACCTGGGACGACCGGCCATCGGGGCGTACTGAAAACCTCGGAAGAGGTGTCCGGGGAGGAGGGGGGAGAAGCCGTGTTATCATCAGCCCGGAATTGGACCTCAAACCGGTTTTGAATTCCCTCGGTGTCTAAGGAAGAATCAGAGGGAAGAGGGGAAGCCATTGATGGGGATAGAAGGAAAGAGAGATTTAGTGCTTACTTGATCAAAAAAGAGCAGAGCGCCTGGAAGAATTTGGAGAGAGAAGCTCAATGAAGGGGGGTTTGGACCTTTATATAGATGGGTGAATAGGAAACGCCCCCTCAAAAGAAGGAAAAACAGTTATGACACACTGATCAAAGCGGAATAGAGAACGGCGGCGTTAGAAATTAATTATCACACATATAGGCCCCACCAAAAAGGAATAATGACGAAGAGAAGCACATAAGACCAGTCCCCCGCGCTACAGAGACCCGGACAACTGGTCTGGGGGGCTAGTGATGATACTGGCTCAGCACTCTATTGGGCCGAGAAAAGACCCAGGGCCCAATACCGGGGAAGTAACAACTTTCCCGCGTGAGGCGCATCCGGACAAGAGAAAGGACGGGTAGGTGACAAAAGGAGGTGGTCCTGCACCTTATCTCAAGTAGGCAAGTTCGGCTATAAATACTAGTCTCAAACAGTGAACAAGGTATGTGACTTATAACTCTCTACTTTATATTGAGAGTTCCTTCCGTACGTTTTCCTTCCCCACTATCCCCATCTCATCATCACGCCGGAGCTTCTTCCCCGGGACGCCTCCCGGGGATTGTTTTGCAGGACTGAAGCGGGCTGATCACCAAGGAGACCCGGATAGTGTCTAACCCGGGGAGACGGACGGATTTCGGTAACATCACCAGTAACGGCGCCCTTGTGATGGATCCTCCTGTGATGGATCACTCACCTCACAAGAGGAATGTAGGAGTGATTAAGCTCTGATACCAAATGAAAGTCACTGCTTACGTGATCTATACTCTAACGTGTTCAAGTTTTAATTAAAACACAACTAATTAAAACTAAAAGTGCGGAAATAAAAGAACACGATATGATCACCCAGTTCAGTGCAATGCACCTACGTCTGGGGACCCGTAGCCCGTGGTAAAGATCCTTCACTAGATGTAATAAATATGTCCGGTCTATTACAATCTAATGGCTACTATAGCAAGCCTATCACACTACCAATTCGCTCTTTGGTAGTTGCTACGATGATCACCTTCTTTTCCACGAAGGCGCAGCAAGATCTCTTCCACCCGAGTTTTAACACACGTCCCTAATGTTTGTTGTGGTTGAAAACCTAGGACTGTGTTGCCTCTTTGCTCGAAAGATAAAACCCTGAATTACAGAATTTTTGCTGTGAAGATCGGTATCCGAGCACACAACAGATGTCCTTCTTTTATAGCTCAGCGTTGTGGAAAAACTTCCTTTTGCACGGCACTTGAATCCTTCTTTCAATAAACTTCTATTCCAAATCTAAAATCTTGAAAAAAAGGAATCCTTGGCTGTCCAAACCTCTTGTTAATGCGTTTTCTTCTCCTGAAATACTTCACTCTTATAGGACCCACAATGCAGGAAGTGATGCTACCTGACATCATAAGTTCATTGTGGATTTTGCTTGAGGCCATAACGAACCTGTGATCTAGGTTCTCCCCCCCCCCCACCCCAAATATCACCCTGCCATCAAGAAACTGGACATGTATCATGTATATAGTTTTCTAAGCCTAATAAATCAAACCTTGCAGCCATATTAGCTAAGAATTTCATTGCATCCCCTATCCAAAATGACTACATAGGAGGTCGTCGCCGTACCTCTCACTTACTACCTTTCCACACTATTAAGTGTACAATGGCAAGTAAGGTTCGTTCCACAGGGAAAAGGTTATTTCTATGTATATCTTGTAGAATATATATACATATACATATATAAAAGCAATGTAAACAAGGGGGGGTTTGAGTTGAGTTTTGTTTAAGACACTACTAAGTAAAACTACTAGAACTTTAGAATTACAACTAGTTTAGCATCTAAAGATTCAACTAAAAGATTAACTAATGAAAATGAGAGACTTGGGTACATGAGATTTGTATCTTCTTGTTATGGATTTTTCCTCAAACCTAGTTATGATACTTTGAGAATGGTGATTGTTTTTAATGGGAAACCATCTCTATTCTAGTTGTGAATCATGAAAGCATTTTCACAACTCTCATTGGCAACTTATCTATATGATAGCAAATAGACAAATTGGCCAATGCTAATTCAAATTGGATGTTTTCCCACCTTACCCATGCAATGTGATAACACAATTGACATAAATATAATGCTAATGAATGATCTCAAGAACAAATACAATTGATAACAACATATATTTGATTCCTAATTCACTACTTTTACATAGAAGAAATGATAGCATTTCAACCATGGAAAGGCAATGTCTAACACATATCCAACACATATCTATACCTAGGAAATCATTCCTAACCATTTCAAGCATCAAATACACATATAATTCATGATCATTCAATGACAAATCATCCATTCCTAAGCTTCATAAACCATGTTCTCAAACCATAACAAGAGGTTTAATCTCACATACCCAAGATGGGGTTTAGCCTACAACCATAACTATATAATCATAACCATAATCCATACAATAATACATGGTGAATTCAAAGCGAAAATCCAAAGAGAAAATGAAGAAAATGAGCTTAAGGCTCTGTAAAACGATCCCCAAAACAATGAGGATAAGTTCCAATATATACTCCAAAATAATTAAAATTAAAGCCAAACAAAATGCAAGTTGCAGGACCGTTCGCGGGTCGCGCGGGATCCTTCGCGGACCGCGAGCCTGGTTCTCGCGGCTCGCGGCCGAGGATTCGCGCCCCGCGCGCCCGTGTCTCGGCGTAGTCCGCGACCGGAGTCTCGCGCTCGCGCGCGCGCGCGCCCGTGTCTCGGCGTGGTCCGCGCGCCCGTGTCTCGGCGTGGTCCGCGCGCCCGTCTCGGCATGGTCCGCGCGCCTCGGTCTCGGCATGGTCCTCGTGCTGGTCGGTCCTCGCGGCTCGCGACCGGAGTTTCGCGGCCCGCGCGAAACTTGGCATGGTCAAAACAGCAACACACACCCTCGCGGTTCGCGACCTAGGGTTCGCGGCCCGCGAGAGTGTGCCTTCATGCCACTTCTACGACCGGTTCTTCAATGTATCAAACGCGGTCAGGACGGTCATAGAAGGTCTTCAAATCATTCAAATCCATCGCAAGTGCAATTCAAGATCGAAATGCACGTCTTCAATTTCAAACCACTATGAATGATTCGGTCCAAAAGTCTAATATAATTACACAAAATACTATCTAAAACAGCTCTCAAATGCTACAAAATAAGAGTATATCTAGGGGCTATCAAAATCCCCCACACTTGAACCTTTCTCGTCCTCGAGAAAGAACGATTAAGATCCAAGTGTATACTCTAAATAATTAAGCACATAACATTTGAGAGCTTTACATATTTAAACAAGAGAAAAGAAAATGTTTTTTTTTTTTTTTTTTTTTTTTTTTAAGAAAAATACAGTAGTAAAATAGCAGCAAAAACAGCAACAAAAGCAGCAACAAAAGCAGCAACAAAAGTCCTATACCTCTCCCCCACACTTAGTCTAAACATTGCCCTCAATGTTTAAATATATGAATGAAAACCATAGTGAAAGGAAAGGGTGTAGGATATACTCACTGCGAGGGGCCGGAACCATCGCGACGGCGCTGAGCTCGCGATCTGCGATGACCCTCATAGTCAAAAGCCCCTGGTCCATGTGGGTGCATGGATGCCATCATGGCGAACATCACCTCCATGTCGTCCTCATACCTCTGAGTAAACGCGTCATGCCTCTGCGTGAACTCCTGGAATTGCTGCTGAGTGACATACTGAGGATCCTGATGTGGAGGAACATACTGCTCTCCATGCTCCGGAGGTGCCTCTAGCCTGGCAAGGGCGATGGTAGGTGCAGGGACTGTGATCTGAAGGGGTAAGGTGAGATCCTCTATGCGGGTGCGCCCAGTCAGTTGTACAGCCTCTGGATTCGGCAGGTACATGTGCTGATTCTTGGCTACTAGCCAAATGAATCTAGGAGGAGGATATTTGTGCATGGCCAAGACATTAGTGAACTCCAAAGAAGCAATGGAGTAAAACTGGTGAGCTCTCTCGGCTGTCTTGCCTATTGCCTGAATGTCTGGAGGTAGGTGGATGTTCAGATAAGCTGCCAGAAGTGAAATCATACCCCCCTGTGGTATCTTTCCCTTGGTCTTCTCAGAGGCCTCCAGACATTTCTGCACAAAAAGGTCCACCCAACAAGGGTGTTCTGGTCCCCAGCACATGGTCCAAAGGCATTGGACCTGCTCCCTAGTAATGTGCGTCAACTCTCCTTGGCAGAAGATCGTCATCACTAGGAGCTTGTGCACCATACGAACAGCTGGATGTATGATGTGGTTATTCTTCGTAGTGCCTGTGATGTTGGGAAATCCAGACAAGCAATTCCAAAAGTAAGTTAGATCAAATCCGTCCGGGTTAGCTTCTTTTGGATTCTTGTATCCCCCTGCATATTGGAACCCAAAAGCATCTTGGATCTCATCATAGGTCATCCGGCGGTCCACATCATTCAACCTGAAGGTGATGTAATGCATGTCATGGTCCTCGTCATAGTGCTTGGCTAGAGTGGATAGGAATTCAAATGTATAGCGGGTATAGGTCGGTGCCGACCGATCAATGAATCCTCTCATGCCAACGCGATCCAATAAAAATAGAACTGGTTGCTGCAAACCCAGCTCCTGAAGTAGCTCAGAGGACAAGAACTTCGTCTCCATGATTGTTCGCTTCCCATTCCCAATCAACTTTCTCCACCGTTGTTGGGCATCCTCATCTAAACCTTGCAGTCCCATAAGGTCTATAGGAGGCAGGTTTTCTGCAGGGGGAGGACTAGGTTGGCGAGGTGGGGATTCAGGAACCACAGGATCATGCGAACTAGAGGCCTCTCCTCGGCGTGACCTTTTCCTCGGTGCCATTATCACAATCTATTCAACAACAGTCCAGCACAACTATACTAGCTATAAGGCGGCAAGCCCCTACTCAAATAGCTCAGTTTATAACTAAAGGCGGCAAGCCTTTGAAATTTCAATGAAAACCTATTGGCGGCAAGCCCTAAATCACCCAAAATTGAAATAAATTCAGTAGGGTACCGTCAATTGAAGCCTTAGGATGCAATGTAGCTTAAGTATATCATCAATTTGATCAAAACACCACCAAATCAAAGAATCCAAAAATTAGGGTTCATAAGATTTGGGGGTATTTGATTGGGAGTTGGAATTTGGAATTTGGGATTGGGAAAAGGTTAAGGGTGGTGGAGGGAAGGTTTTTGGGTAGTTGGTTTGGAACAAAAGTCGCCGGAGGCCGGCGAATCGGAGTGAAGAACTTTCCGGTGAGAATTCGGCAATGTGGGTAAAAGATGGTGTTTTGGATTGGGATTTTTGGTGGGTTTTGTTGGGAAAGCTTGGGGGATTGATTTGGGTGGAAGAAATCGGTTCAAAACTCGCCGGAATGGAAGATTGTGAAGGTGGCCGGAGAAGAGGGATTTGGGTCGGGAGGGAATAGGGAAGAAGGAGGAGAAAAAAGATAGGAAAAATTTGAAGGAATAGTCCCCCCGTTTTGTCGCGGACCGCGAGACTCCGTCGCGGGTCGCGAGCCCCCGTCGCGGGCCGCGAAAATGGCCCATTTTGTGGCAGGGAATTCCAAGAAAACTCGGCATGGTTCGCGGGTCGCGCGTCCCCCGTCGCGGGCCGCGAGATAATTCTCGGCCGTGCGCGCGCAAAACCTCGGCGCGCGCGCAAAAACTCGGCATGGTGAAAACTCGGCGCGGTGAAACCTCGGTCTCGCGCGCAAAACGTCGGTCTCGCGCGCAAAACGTCGGTCTCGCGTGGAAGACCTCGGCAACCTTCGCGCGGCACGCGCACAGAATCCTCGCGGGTCACGCGCGATGGACCTCGGCGCGGTGCGCGCGATGAAATCGCGCACCGCGCGCAAATTCTTGGCAAACCTCGGCGCGGTCCGCGCGATGAAACCGCGGACCGCGAGCATAGTTTCGCGGTCCGCGCGATCAAGTCGCGGGCCGCGAAAATTGGCATTTTTGTTCCAGGGATTTCCTGGAAATCCCCTGTTTTTTCGCGGGTCGCGCGGTTTCCGTCGCGGACCGCGAGATAACGTCGCGGCGCGCGCGGGTTTCATCGCGGGCCGCTCGTCCGCTGAAGCTCGGCGCGGCGCGCGCGATGAAATCGCGTGCCGCGCTCGGCAAAACGTCGCAGTCCGCGCGATGAAACCGCGGACCGCGTGCACAGTTTCGCGGTCCGCGCGACCAAGCCGCGGACCGCGAAAAACGTCGTTTTTGTGGCAGGGATTTCTTGGAGATCCAGGTTTCGCTCGCGGGTCGCGAGACCTCGACCGCGGACCGCGAGGCATTGTCACGGCTCGCGCGTTCTCGGCCGCGGTCCGCGAAACCTTCGGTCGCGGTCCGCGCGATGAGTTCGCGGACCGCGAGGAATGGCCTCTTGGCGTTTTTCGTTTTGCACCACTTCAAACCTATTTCTACAAAAACAACATAAAAACTAGCATAATGTTCGAATTACAAGTTTAATGAAATGTACATAGCAAATAAATATAAAGAAAGTAATGTTCCAAATGTTGAAATTGTTCGACGAAATGCTTTTAAAGCATCAAAACTCGTTTATTTAACATCGTCGGCACGATGTACCTCCATGGTAAAGGTCACTCGTAGGCCGGGTTGCCTAGAGACATGTCCTCTAGGATCTCCAATTTGAAACCCTCGTAATACGGTTTCAACCTTTGGCCGTTGACCTTGATGATTTTGGCATCCTCGCCGCTTTGGATCTGCACTGCTCCATGAGGGAAAACCTTCACAACTACAAACGGTCCAGTCCACCGAGAACGCAGTTTGCCTGGAAACAACCGAAGACGTGATTGAAATAGAAGAACTTTTTGACCTACCTCAAAAGTTTTCCTAATTATCATCTTGTCATGCCATGCTGATGCAGATCGAGTTGCTCTAGCATTTTTGGATTCTTTGGATTATTCCAAAAATGCTCATGGAAGGAGTTAATGTTTTTTTTGTTTTCCTTACCAAGGTTTAGAGTTTTTCCTGAAAAGGTTTTTTTTAATCTTGGTGAGATTCTTTTTTGTAATAGGATTTGGTTATTGTTTCTAGGTTATAGAAGGAATCGATCTCCTATTCAGAGTGGGAATCTGTATCTTGTTTGTAATAGGAGGGAGATTGTTGGGCTATAAATATAGTCCTTTGCTTTGTAATTGAGAAGAACCTTTGATTTGATTTGTGATAATATAATTTAGTTTCAGTTTATTCTCTAATTTTCCGGGCATTCTCAGACTCAACGGGAAGTTGGATACTAATCAAGATTCAATTCAACTTCCGGGCATTCTCAGACTCAACGGATTTGGAGGAAAATCTAGATATATCGGAGAACTTTGTGAAACAACGCTTCCGCCTAATCTTGCGCTACATCAGTTGGTATCAGAGCCAGGTTTGGTCGTGGGGAATAATGCCACCACGAGCAGCAGAACCTCAAGGGGCAACGAGTGAAACCGCAACGTTGGAGGGACGTATGATGCAATTAGTCGACCAACGTTTGGAAGAGCACTTTGGTAATCATGAACAACGATTGCAAACATTGGACGAACGCATCGGGAAGATCGAAACTTTGTACCAAAACATTGGACGGATTGAAACTTTTGATGAACGCATCCGAAAGATCGAAACGTCGGATGATCGCATCGGACGGATAGAAGTCATAGTCCAGAACTTGATGAAACAGGGTGAACCCCGAACTCCTGAGAATTTTAATCCAGGGTACACTGGCGCATTACAACCAAACGTGTCAGGTGGCCAGCCATTAAATTTTCAGTTTCGTGGGGAAGACCGTCGTTGGGAGGCTGGAATGAGGACTGAAATTCCCGAGTTTCAAGGAGGCATGAAGGCGGAGGATTTCCTTGATTGGATTTCCACGGCAGATGAGATCCTTGATTATAAAGGAGTTCCAGAGGACCGACGAGTACAACTCATTGCAACTCGTTTACGAGGGAGGGCCACGGCATGGTGGCAACAAGATAAATTGACCCGTGAGAGGAGAGGAAAACCGAAAGTGGTTACATGGGAAAAAATGAAAAAGAAAATGAGAGAGGCATTTTTGCCTTTCAATTACCAGTCACTGATGTACCAACGATTGCAAAACCTCAGACAAGGGAGCCGTTCAGTTGAAGAATACACTACTGAATTTTACCAATTGATCGCTAGGAATGAGCTTGCAGAAACGGAGGATCAACTCGTAGCAAGGTACATTGGAGGTTTGAGACCACAGGTTCAAGACATGGTCAATTTATTCAATTCGACGACTGTCACCGAAGCTCACCAACGAGCAGTAGTATGGGAGCGACAGAGTCAACGTGGTAGGATGTTTTCAGCTAGCAACAATCCTTTGTTCCGGAATAACGAAAGTGGAGGATCGCCTTATACACCACCACCCCAACCTAACAATGTCGTTAATGCCCGGTTTATTAAATGCTTCAACTGTCAGGAAATGGGACATCGATCAATTGACTGCAAGAAACCAAGGAAAAGGACGTTGTTGGCAGACGAATTTGAAGCAGTTGCTCTGGAGAATGCAGCTAGGGAATATGAGATGCGACCGGAGTATGAAGAGAACGAGGAAAATATTATTACAGCAGGGGATGAAAATGGCCTTAATCTGATGATGAGACGTGTTTGTTTAACGCCAAAGACAATTGATGAATCCGAGTGGTTGCGAAGTGACATCTTCCTATCGACATGTACGATTTTAGGGAGGATTTGCAAATTTGTGATTGATGCTGGGAGTTGTGACAATATTATATCCACTGAAGCTGTTCAAAAGCTCGGCCTTAAAATGGAGAATCATCCTAGACCTTACAGACTTGCTTGGTTGCAAAAGGGAGGAGAAGTGTCTGTTACTAAACGTGTACTTGTTCCTTTCTCAGTTGGGCCTAAGTATAAAGATGAAGTGTGGTGTGACGTTGTAGATATGGATGTATGCCATTTGTTGTTAGGAAGACCATGGCAGTATGATCGACATGTTTTCCACGATGGACGTTTGAACCGTTATAGCTTCAAGTTCGAGGGTGTAACGATCACGTTGCTTCCCAAGAAGCGTGAAAATAATGTCTCTACGAATACTGAAAGTGGACCAATGGTAAACTTACTCACCATGGGAGAATTCGAGAAAGAAGTTAAGGATGGAGATGAAATGTATCTGCTGGTCGGATTTGAGTCTGTCGAGAGTGAACAAATTCCTGAAATGGCGAAACCCATTCTGGAAGAATTCAAGGATGTATTTCCAGAGGATCTGCCTTCTGGATTGCCTTCTTTAAGAGACATACAACACCAAATAGACTTGGAACCAGAAGCTATCTTACCCCACAAACCTCATTATAGGATGAGTCCCACTGAACATGAAGAGTTACGGCGGCAAGTGGAAGAGTTGCTTGCTCAAGGGCGTGTTCGTGAAAGTTTGAGTCCTTGTGCAGTTCCCACTTTGTTAATTCCCAAGAAGGATGGAACCTGGAGAATGTGTACGGACAGCAGAGCAATTAATAAAATTACTGTCAGGTATAGATTTCCCATTCCTCGCCTTGATGATTTGCTGGACCAAATTAGTGGCGCTGTAATCTTTACCAAAATTGATTTGAAAAGCGGATATCACCAAATTCGGATTAGACCGGGAGATGAATGGAAGACTGCCTTTAAGACTAGGGAGGGATTATATGAATGGCTTGTTATGCCTTTCGGATTATCTAATGCTCCCAGTACCTTCATGCGTGTGATGAACCAAATATTCAGACCTTTTATTGGGAAGTTTGTGGTTGTTTACTTTGATGATATCCTGATCTATAGCACTAACCCAGAGGAGCATCTTCAGCATTTGCGGGAGGTTTTGAGTGTCCTTCGTAGTGAGGAATTTTATGCAGCAACAAAGAAATGTGTTTTCATGGCTCCGAAGGTGTTATTCCTTGGTTATGTGATTTCGGGAGAGGGGTTACAAGTTGATGAAAGCAAGGTTGAAGCAATCCGGAATTGGCCTCGTCCAAAATCCATCACAGAAGTTCGTAGTTTCCATGGCTTAGCTTCCTTTTACAGGAGGTTTATTCCTCATTTCAGCAGCATCATGGCACCTGTTACAGACTGTATGAAGGGGGTGAAGTTTTCATGGACTGATGAGGCGGAAAGGGCTTTTGAACTTCTTAAGCAACGCCTCACGACTGCACCTATTTTAGTCCTTCCCGACTTTCATCAACCTTTTGAGTTACATTGTGATGCGTCTAAGGTTGGAATTGGAGGAGTTTTGAGTCAACATGGACGTCCTATTGCGTATTTTAGTGAGAAATTGTCGGGAGCGAAAGTGAGATATAGTACTTACGATGTGGAATTTTATGCTGTGGTTCAGGCAGTTAAGCATTGGAGACATTATCTTTTTCATAAAGAATTTGTCTTGTATACTGATCATGAGGCTCTTAAACATCTTCATGGGCAGAATAAGGTGGCAGCTAGACATGCTTCTTGGATGTCATATTTGCAGCAATTCACATTTGTGGTCAAGCATAAAGCCGGCATTACCAATAAAGTTGCTGATGCTCTGAGCCGTCGTAGTAATCTCTTAACTACTATGCGCGTTGCAGTTCCCGGGTTTGATTCTTTGCCTGATTTGCTGGCGGATGATCCTTACTTTTCAAAAATCATGGATAGCCTCCAGGCAGGAGAGAAATCCGAGTTTTCACTTGTTGAGGGATTTTTGTTCAGGGGTAACCAATTGTGTATTCCAGAGAGCAGCTTGAGGTTAAAAATTATCAAGGAGTTGCATGGTGAAGGACATGTAGGACGTGACAGAACTTTGCAGCTAGTTCGTGATTCTTATTATTGGCCAACGGTTCGCAAAGAGGTGGAAAAATATGTGCAACGATGTCACATTTGTCAGGTTTCAAAAGGAGGAGCTACTAATGCGGGATTATATATGCCTTTACCTGTTCCTTCCCAACCTTGGGTTGATGTGAGCATGGATTTTGTTTTGGGTTTGCCTAGAACGCAAAGAGGTCATGATTCTATTTACGTCGTTGTTGATCGATTTTCCAAGATGGTTCACTTTATCGCATGTAAGAAAACAACGGATGCTGTGAATGTTGCTCAATTGTATTTTCGGGAGGTATATCGTCTTCATGGATTGCCAAAATCAATTGTTTCTGACCGAGATACTCGATTTTTAAGTCATTTTTGGCGTAGTTTGTGGAGTATGGTGGGCACGGAGTTAAATTTCAGCAGCGCATATCATCCTCAGACAGATGGGCAAACCGAGGTTGTTAATCGTTCTTTGGGAAACGTGTTACGCAGTTTGGTTGGAGACAATATTAAAAGTTGGGATTTAAAATTATGTCAAGCAGAGTTTGCGCATAATCATGCCATCAACCGCAGTACCGGGTATAGTCCATTTGCCGTTGTCTATTCAGCACTGCCACGAGGTCCTCTTGATTTAATTCCTCTGCCTGGACGTGGAACACATGGAAGGGCTGCTGATTTTGTTTCTTCTTTGCAACAAGTTCATCGTCAAGTTCGAGATAATTTGGAAAATACCAATTTCAAATACAAACACTCAGCCGATAAGAAGCGACGACATGTGGAGTTTGAAGAAGGTGATTTTGTATGGGCTATTTTGACTAAAGAACGATTTTCAGCGGGGGACTACAACAAATTGGCAGCAAAGAAGATTGGTCCTTTGGAGATTATAGAGAAGATTAATTCAAATGCTTATCGTCTCAAGTTACCAAGTCACATTCGTACTGCTGATGTGTTTAATGTCAAACATTTGCTGCCTTACTTTGATGATACTTCTTCGGACGATGACATTTCGAATTCGAGGACGAATTCTTTCGACCCCCGCGGGAATGATGCAGATCGAGTTGCTCTAGCATTTTTGGATTCTTTGGATTATTCCAAAAATGCTCATGGAAGGAGTTAATGTTTTTTTTGTTTTCCTTACCAAGGTTTAGAGTTTTTCCTGAAAAGGTTTTTTTTAATCTTGGTGAGATTCTTTTTTGTAATAGGATTTGGTTATTGTTTCTAGGTTATAGAAGGAATCGATCTCCTATTCAGAGTGGGAATCTGTATCTTGTTTGTAATAGGAGGGAGATTGTTGGGCTATAAATATAGTCCTTTGCTTTGTAATTGAGAAGAACCTTTGATTTGATTTGTGATAATATAATTTAGTTTCAGTTTATTCTCTAATTTTCCGGGCATTCTCAGACTCAACAGGAAGTTGGATACTAATCAAGATTCAATTCAACTTCCGGGCATTCTCAGACTCAACGGATTTGGAGGAAAATCTAGATATATCGGAGAACTTTGTGAAACAACGCTTCCGCCTAATCTTGCGCTACATCACATGCCTTCGTCTTCTCCTTGTAAATGGCCGCGTTCTCATAGGACTCATTCCGGATTTCCTCAAGCTCTTGCAATTGAAGCTTCCTTTCATTCCCGGCCTCGTCCAAGTTCAAGTTGAACCTTGTGATTGCCCAATAGGCTTTGTGTGCTAACTCCACCGGTAAATGACACGGCTTTCCAAAGACTAATCGGTATGGAGACATACCAATTGGAGTCTTATAAGCCGTCCTATATGCCCACAATCCATCATCCAACCGAGTACTCCAATCCTTGCGAGTCGGCCTAACCGTTTTCTCAAGGATGGACTTGATTTCCCTATTGGAAACTTCGGCTTGTCCATTCGTTTGTGGGTGATAGGCGGTGGAAGTTTTGTGATTTACCCCATATTTCTTCAACAATGCGGCAATGGTTCTATTGCAAAAGTGAGTGCCTCGATCACTGATCAAAGCTCGGGGTACCCCGAACCTAGAGAAGATGTGAGATTTGATGAACTCTGCAACCACTTTAGAATCATCAGTACGAGTGGGGATTGCTTCAACCCACTTAGAAACATAATCAACCGCAAGCAAGATATATTTGAAACCAAAGGAAGTAGGGAAAGGTCCCATAAAATCCATTCCCCAAACATCAAAAAGTTCACAATATAGAGGACAATGTTGGGGCATTTCATTCCTAGAAGAGATGTTTCCTACTCTTTGGCATTTATCACAAGACTTGCAAAATGTGTATGCATCTTTATTCAAACTAGGCCAATAGAAACCACAATCTAGCACTTTCCTAGCGGTTCGCCTAGCACCAAAATGACCACCACATGCATATGAATGGCAAAAAGCAAGGATTGAATTTGTTTCATTATTAGGAATGCATCTCCTAATCACTTGGTCGGCACAATGTTTCCACACATAGGGATCATCCCACACATAAAACCTAGCATCATGCTTTACCTTATCCTTTTGTGCTTTTGTGAAGTGAGAAGGGTACTTACTTGTGACAAGGAAATTCACAATGTTGGCATACCATGGAAGAGAAACACCAAGAGCAAACAATTGCTCGTCGGGGAATTCTTCGTGAAGATGCTCCTTCAATGCCTTGGTCCCAAACTCCTCATTGGGCACCAATCGGCTCAAATGGTCGGCCACTAGATTTTCAGCTCCTTTCTTGTCCTTGACCTCCAAATCGAACTCACTCAAGAGTAGAATCCATCGGAGTAACCTAGGCTTTGCTTCTTTCTTCGTCATCAAGTAACGAAGAGCTGCATGGTCAGTGAAAACAATAATTTTTGTACCAAGCAAATATGGCCTAAACTTTTCTAAGGAAAAGACTACCGCTAGCAATTCCTTTTCAGTAGTGGTATAGTTCCTTTGAGCATCATTGAGAGTCATGGATGCATAATAGATGGCGTGGGGAATTTTCCCCACCCTTTGACCTAGCACCGCACCAACGGCGTAGTCACTTGCATCACACATGATCTCAAATTGGAGGGACCAATTTGGAGGTTGTATAATAGGGGCCGACACTAGCATAGACTTTAAACAATCAAATGCCCTTTTACAATCTTCATCTACCACAAATTCCACATCCTTTTGCAACAATCTACATAAAGGGGAAGAAATTTTTGAAAAGTCTTTTATGAAACGGCGGTAGAAACCCGCGTGGCCAAGAAAGGACCTCACATCACGCACACAAGTAGGGTAAGGGAGAGATTGGATGATATCAATTTTTGCTTTGTCTACTTCAATACCCTTAGATGACACTTCATGACCTAACACAATGCCCTTTTCTACCATAAAATGACATTTTTCAGAATTAAGCACAAGGTTTTTATCAATGCAGGTTTTTAGAACTAATGACAAATGAATTAAGCAATTGTCAAAAGAGTTTCCATGAACAGTAAAGTCATCCATGAAAACCTCTACAAACTTCTCAAGATATTCTGAAAAAATGCTAACCATACACCTTTGGAATGTGGCCGGCGCATTGCAAAGGCCAAAAGGCATGCGTCGATATGCAAAGGTGCCAAAGGGACATGTGAAGGTTGTCTTTTCTTGATCCTCTGGTGCAATGGCAACCTGAAAGTACCCTGAATAGCCATCAAGAAAACAATAGAAAGAGTGGCCTGCAAGCCGGTTAAGCATTTGATCAATAAATGGCAAAGGGAAATGGTCTTTCCTTGTTACCGCATTTAACCTTCGGTAATCAATGCAAACACGCCATCCATTTTGGACACGAGTGGGAATCAATTCGCCATGGCTATTCTCCACTACGGTCACTCCGGTTTTCTTTGGCACTACTTGCGTTGGGCTTACCCACTTACTATCAGAGATTGGATAGATCATTCCCGCGTCCAACAATTTAAGCACCTCGGCTTTTACTACCTCCATCATTGGAGGGTTCAACCGCCTTTGAGGTTGTCGGACGGGTTTAGCATCATCCTCCAATAGTATACGGTGCATGCAAGTACTTGGACTCATACCTTTGATGTCGGCAATGGTCCACCCAATGGCCTCCTTATGATCTTGGAGCACTTTCATCAACCTTTCCTCTTGTTCCTTGGTGAGCTTGTTGGAGATGATCACCGGTAATTTCTCACCACCACCAAGGAATGCATATTTTAGATTCTCGGGTAGTGGTTTCAACTCCACCACCGGAGGTTTATTGAAAGATGGTCGGTTGCCCGAGCCCTTCAACATCTCAAGGTCTAAAATTGGTGCATCAAGAGAAAGTTCCTCAAAAGTATCTAGCTCAAAAATGCTTTCCTTCAAGTTAGCACTCAAAGCATATGTATGAACATTACTTGCGTGTAAACTATTGGCTAAAGCATTTAACAAGGGATCATCAATATCATTTTCATAAACTTTTTGCACATAAGGCTCAATCACATCAATAGCATTGCAAGAAGTTTCTTCATCATTGTATTTCATTGCACCATAAATGTTGAATTCTATTTTATCCCCATCGAATTCCATGGTAAGCCTACCACTATGCACATCTATGATAGTTCTTGACGTTTTCAAAAATGGACGCCCTAACAAGATAGGGGTAGCAAATTTATCATGTTCCATGTCAAGAACGTAAAAATCGGCCGGGAACACCAACTTGTCGACTTTCACCAAGACATCTTCAACAATACCCTTAGGGTATGCATTAGAGCGGTCGGCAAGTTGGATCACCACGCCGGTTTTATGCAAAGTGCCAAGATTCAACGATTCATACAATGTATATGGAATGACATTTATGGATGCACCTAGATCTAGCATGGCTCTAGGAAAGTAAGTGTTCCCTAAGATGCAAGGAATTGTAAACATGCCCGGATCACTACATTTAGTAGGCATTTTTTCTTGAAACAAAGCCGACACATGTTCATTGATTTTTTCATTTTTAACATGCTTAGATCTTTGTTGACGATGGTTCACACATAATTCCTTCAAGAACTTAGAATATCTAGGAACTTGATCAATAGCATCGAGCAAAGGAATGTTTACCTCACACTTTCGAAGGACTTCGAAAGCTTCTTTGTCCATCTCCTTTTTGCGAGTATGCTTCAAGGCTTCGGAAAATGGTGCTTCCACATCAAAGGTAGTGTCCACCCTAGTTTTCTTGTGAAGAGGTGAGAATGGAGGTGACATTGGTTCAACATGAGAGGATGTCTCTACATGTTCCTCATCAATAGGTTCTTTCTCATTCTCAACCTCGGCCTCACCTTTTTCTTTGGCTAGCTCCTCAAGAATAACTTCTTCGTCGGCCAAGGTCGCCTCAACTTCGTCATTGGCTAAGCTCTTCTTCACAAGGCCTCTCTTGGGTGCCTTTTTCACAACCACCTCGGGTTCAAGAGCTTGTTTACCACTTCTCAAAGTCATGGCACTCGCATGAGGCCTTGGATTCAACTCCGTTTGTGCGGGTAGTTTCCCGGAGTTTTGTGCTTCTAACTTTCCCAAAACCGTGGCCATTTGACTCATTTGCACCTCAATGCTTTTGAGTCGAGCATCTTGGGGGAATTGGTCCGAGCTTTCACCTTGATTGTGGGATTTATCTTCCAACCTCGGATGAGCATTTTGAGGAGCACGGTTATTGAAACGGCCTTGACCTTGGTTCCTTTGGTATTGTTGTGGTTGAGGGTGATATTGAGGGTTTTGATGATCTTGGTACCCTTGATGGCCATAATCTTGGTACCCTTGGTTTTGGTAACCTTGGTACCCTTGATTTTGGTGGCTTTGGTCCCCTTGGTACCCTTGATCATTTTGCCCCCTTTGTCTATCAAAAGATTGACCACCTTGACCTTGATAACCCCCTTGGTAGCCACCTTGTTGGCCTTGTTGTCCCGTCGGTTCATCTCTTCACCGAAAGTTGGGGTGATCTCTAGTTCCGGGGTTGTAGTGTTGAGCAAAAGGATCATACTTCCTTTGGTTACCCCTATCACCACCTTGGCCTTGTCCACCTTGAAAACCCCTACCACTTTGGTAGCCTCGTCCTCCTTGGTAGCCCCTAAAACCTTGGTTTCCTCCTTGATCGCCTCTAAAACCTTGGTTTCCTCCATAGACCCCCATGGCATTGACTTCTTCGTTATAATCCTCGTTTGCTTGAGGACAAGATTCGGTGAGATGGTTCGAAGCACAAATCCCACACGTCATCACTTGTTGCCTTGGTTGGTTCCCCCCGGAGCTATTTCCCATCATGAAACCTTTCATCAATGCCGTAAGCTCCTTGATATCTTGACGAGAGCTATCATTGTTCCCACCGGAGTTACCCACTCGTAGTCTCCGGTCCCTCTTTGGTTTGCACCCTTCGGCTAGTTGTTCAAATAGCATCATGGCATCGGAAGAGCCAAGGTTTGCAATGGAGCCATAGCAAGACCGATTTATCAACTCGGTTTCCCTATCATTCAAGCCATTGTAATAGAAACACACCAATTGAGGTTCGGTGAAGCTATGGTACGGGCAACTTGAAAGGAGAGTTTGGAATCTTTCCCAATACTCATACAAGGTCTCATCATCGTCTTGAGTGATGTTGCTAATGGCTTGTATCAAGACCGAGGACTTAGAGGGAGGAAAGTACTTGTCAAGGAACTTTTTCTTCAATTGTGGCCACGTAGTGATTGATGATGAAGGTAAACGGCTTAACCATTTAGCGGCCTTGTCCTTCAAGGTGAAGGTGAAGGTTTTCAACTTGAACTCATCCACACTCATCTCGGAAGGTTTCAAACTACTACACACCCTATGAAAAGCCTCAAGGAAGTCATTCGGATCATCCACTTCTCTACCATGGAAAGTTGGAAGCAAATTTATCACTCCCGTCTTGATTTCGTATTGAGAGTTCGGGTAAACAATGCTCGATTGTTGTTGCTCATAGTTGGGGGACATGTACTCTCTCATAGAAATGTTGGTAGGAGAAGGGTTAGGGTTTTGGAAAGGGTTGTAGAATTGGTTTCGGGGAGGGTTTTGGCCGGTATCCTCTTCATCGTCCGCCATGTTGAAAGGTAGTGATTCACTTTCAAGGGAGAAAGGATTAGATGCTAGTGACTCTTGCACTTGCCTCCGAAGTTGGCGGAGACTTCTTACTAGCTCGGAATCGTATTGCAAAGGGTCTTGGTTCGAGGATCGTGTAAGAACCATGCACCAAGAGCTAGAGCAATAGGGTTCCAAACCAAAATAGAACCTAAAAAGAAAGATAGATTAGAATAAAACTACAATATACACATAAAAATACGCCTAAGTCCCCGGCAGCGGCGCCAAAATTTGGGAGGTCGTCGCCGTACCTCTCAAATATACAATTTATAGATCACTTACTACCTTTCCAGACTATTAAGTGTACAATGGCAAGTAAGGTTCGTTCCACAGGGAAAAGGTTATTTCTATGTATATCTTGTAGAATATATATACATATACATATATAAAAGCAATGTAAACAAGGGGGGGGGGGGGTTGAGTTGAGTTTTGTTTAAGACACTACTAAGTAAAACTACTAGAACTTTAGAATTACAACTAGTTTAGCATCTAAAGATTCAACTAAAAGATTAACTAATGAAAATGAGAGACTTGGGTACATGAGATTTGTATCTTCTTGTTATGGATTTTTCCTCAAACCTAGTTATGATACTTTGAGAATGGTGATTGTTTTTAATGGGAAACCATCTCTATTCTAGTTGTGAATCATGAAAGCATTTTCACAACTCTCATTGGCAACTTATCTATATGATAGCAAATAGACAAATTGGCCAATGCTAATTCAAATTGGATGTTTTCCCACCTTACCCATGCAATGTGATAACACAATTGACATAAATATAATGCTAATGAATGATCTCAAGAACAAATACAATTGATAACAACATATATTTGATTCCTAATTCACTACTTTTACATAGAAGAAATGATAGCATTTCAACCATGGAAAGGCAATGTCTAACACATATCCAACACATATCTATACCTAGGAAATCATTCCTAACCATTTCAAGCATCAAATACACATATAATTCATGATCATTCAATGACAAATCATCCATTCCTAAGCTTCATAAACCATGTTCTCAAACCATAACAAGAGGTTTAATCTCACATACCCAAGATGAGGTTTAGCCTACAACCATAACTATATAATCATAACCATAATCCATACAATAATACATGGTGAATTCAAAGTGAAAATCCAAAGAGAAAATGAAGAAAATGAGCTTAAGGCTCTGTAAAACGATCCCCAAAACAATGAGGATAAGTTCCAATATATACTCCAAAATAATTAAAATTAAAGCCAAACAAAATGCAAGTTGCAGGACCGTTCGCGGGTCGCGCGGGATCCTTCGCGGACCGCGAGCCTGGTTCTCGCGGCTCGCGGCCGAGGATTCGCGCCCCGCGCGCCCGTGTCTCGGCGTAGTCCGCGACCGGAGTCTCGCGCTCGCGCGCGCGCGCGCCCGTGTCTCGGCGTGGTCCGCGCGCCCGTGTCTCGGCGTGGTCCGCGCGCCCGTCTCGGCATGGTCCGCGCGCCTCGGTCTCGGCATGGTCCTCGTGCTGGTCGGTCCTCGCGGCTCGCGACCGGAGTTTCGCGGCCCGCGCGAAACTTGGCATGGTCAAAACAGCAACACACACCCTCGCGGTTTGCGACCTAGGGTTCGCGGCCCGCGAGAGTGTGCCTTCACGCCACTTCTACGACCGGTTCTTCAATGTATCAAACGCGGTCAGGACGGTCATAGAAGGTCTTCAAATCATTCAAATCCATCGCAAGTGCAATTCAAGATCGAAATGCACGTCTTCAATTTCAAACCACTATGAATGATTCGGTCCAAAAGTCTAATATAATTACACAAAATACTATCTAAAACAGCTCTCAAATGCTACAAAATAAGAGTATATCTAGGGGCTATCACTACACCAAAATGACTACACAGATAGAACATAAAGAGTATTTTAGTTTAAAATCTTAAGTAAATACACCAAGGAATAGTCAATGAGAGCCATTTGAAAGGAATGACGGTCACAAATATGGAAAATATCCTTTCACTAGAGAGAACAACATCAACAGCTTTACGAATGAGAAGCCATATGTGAAACCCCAAACATTAGTAAACTAATACATCCAATATAATATACATAATAGCCCAATTAATTTAACTAAAGTTGCAACTATCGTGAAAAAATAAAATAAAAAAAACATATAAATAATATTGCATGTATATGAATTGCAAGAGAAATAAGATTGTGGGGAAAGATAAAAGATCATGTAAAAGTTAAATCTTAAAAATTGAAATACCATCATAAGTGAATATAAAAGTAATAGTCAAACATTTTGGATGTAGGTAAGGCTAAGGAAAAAAAAAGATGGTTATGGAAAAAGGGAAAAACATGAGCTAAAAGAACATGCTGGTAGAATTAAACTAAAACAAAATTTCCTAAAAGAGTCATGAGGACAGGTGTCACTTCAATAATAATCCACCAAGATGACTAAGCAAGGAAATTCCCACTAATCCTAGACCACTATATAATAAGAATTCTTTTGATTCATGATCAATATCCGGATCCGCATAGGGGTATTTTGTAATTTTAATCCCCCCCCCCAACAATACACCATGTCAAACGACGCCGTTTCGTTTGTGTTTTCGTCCTCCTCTTTCCTTCCCCTTTCGGGTTTCTGAATTTGATTCTCAGAATTCGATTTTGGTTTTGTGAATCACCACGGGTTCTAGGTTTGATCATCAGATTCATCGTTAAAGGGAAGGGATGTGTCTTTACATACGATGCAGTTGGATCTTATGAAAGGACTGGATATAGTGCGCAAGGTTCTGGTTCAACTCTAATTATGCCTTTCTTGGATAACCAACTGAAATCTCCAAGTCCTTTTTTGTTGCCAGCACAAGTAATTGCATGAACTAATTTGGTATAAGAATAAAATGATTTCAAATGCTTGTGAAATTTTCCCTAACTAACTTTGTTCATCGATTTATGGAGGATGCTGTTACACCACTCTCAGAGGCAGAAGCTATTGATTTGGTGAAAACCTGTTTTGCTTCAGCCACCGAAAGGGATATTTATACTGTAAGTTTTGATGTCTAACTTTTTCCTTATACTGGATTTCGTTGAAAATTAGTACGTATAAATATGATATTTTTATGAAAGAGATTATCATGTTCATGTCTCTGACCAAACCTTTCCTGCGAAATAGAGTTTTGAAACAAGAATGACATGAAAATCATCGACCTCTATTTTTGTGTATCCATTTGTCTTGTTTTCAACGATATCACGCTGGAAAAATATTGGGGTCAGCTGATTCTATAGGGTTGATCATTAAGCATATGAAGTTCATCATATGATACTCAAGATTTCAGGCATAATTCTCACTCGAATTTTCATTGATGTTACAGGGTGACAAGCTGGAGATCCTTTTTTTAAATGCTAAGGGCGTTCGTCGGGAGTACATGGAACTTAGGAAAGATTGATTTCTGTCATCTTGTTGGAGTTTCTGTTGCTGGACTAAGTTAAGCTGGCAGTTCATTGAAGTGCTTGTGTTTGCATTTGCTTGTAATCACATCTTGACTTTTACATTGATGATATTCGATAACTACAACTTAGGTTATGTGACTCTCTGAATACCTATTCTGCTTGCTCTTGTAGTACCTCTTAATGTCAAAGCATTCTTTCGAATAATGACTTTTATTGTATCTACTGGATTTTTTTCTCTCTTTGACCATGTTTGATTTTATACGTTTCAAGTTGTTGTCCGACATGCTGGCCGCTGCAACATTAATTTGTTGATCAATGTTTTTTGGTGAGACCTCATGGATGAGACCAAAAGGAGTTCCTTTACTACATTACCGATCAACGTGGTCCTTGGGTTTTGCATCAGGTTCAGTCATCAAAAGCAGCAGTGTACTCTATAGGTGTCATTGTCAAAGGTGTAATATTTTCTTATACAGTACTGCACTCTATCCAGTTTCATGAGTCTTGATACCCGCTGTATATGCTATTTTCCAGTATTTGGCCAACCTAAGCATGTGTAATGTTTAGTGTGTATTTTGTGGAGCTTACTTGAGATTGCACTTTTATGTAGCCATTGAGTTTCCCGTTATGCACTTGCTTTCTTATCTTACTTCTTCTTGAAATCTATGCAGTTGTTCATTACAGACCTTAAGCATGTTGAAGTTTGCTCAACGTGCAAAGTACATAAAGAACCATGTAAGTTGTGTTCACCCTGTTCTTTCATCTTCATTTTGCTGCAAGAAATTCATGGTAGATACATTCACTTCGTATCTTTAACGGATGCTAACCAAATGTGGTCAACTTAGTTAGCAACAGCTTATTGTACATGGCATAATTTTCTGAATTTTCTTAAAATCTATGCTTCAATTTTACTGCTTTAGTGTGGATGGATAGAAATCAGAATACAAATTGGTTTGAGGCTCTGAGCTGGAGAGATACAGAAGAATATATATTGCTAAATGCTAATCACTCAAGGAAACTGACATGTTTCTATGTTATGTTCTTTACTAATTAATCAGGCTATTGTAAATGAAGATGCTTCTGGAGATGTTCTTGCGATGCGGGACAGATCCAAAATTTAAAGGTAATGTATATAAAGTTTTTTATAAAAAGCCACTACACATATCCTCTGGTGCTGCCCTTTTGTTTCTTTGATGTATGCTTTATTTCTCTACTGAATATCATGTGAATGTTAGCCATTCACTAGGAACAACATAGTTTTGGCCATGCATGTGCTATGTTGTGCTTGAAAGTCTACTTTAGCTAAGGATGATTGTACTTCTTCCATGCCAAGGTTCACTGGGACCTGTTTATTTCCGTCAGGACTAAATACCTTGAAATTTGATTGTGAGGATCTTTGAGATTGATTATTGATTTAAGTTTTTACCAGAGTTTGATTATCTGAAAATTGTATAACTCCGTTTTAGCAGCAACTAGGAGGTTTCGGTTCGGTAGATTTTGTGTGTGTGTCCACGTTGAGGGATTTTGTAGCTATTTTGCTGGAATGCTGACCTAACTTCTTAGATGCTTTCCATTCGTGGCTGTGTTTGTGCTAGCTACATGAATACATGTCTCCATGCTTTTGATTTTGTGTTTGTTAAATATGATAATTTTAAGTGCCCTGCCCTTTGGATTTTGTGTATATTCAGAACAATTGGTCTTTATTATTGACTTGTGTTAATCCAAATGAATATATTTATCGAGTTTATGCTTTTGATTTTGTGTTTAATAAATGTGATAATCTTTTGAATTTTGTGCATATTCAGAACTGGTGGCTGTAATGTTTAACGTGGAGGATCCTATTGTGTCTGACTCAGAATTACAATCATCATCTTCAGAGGGTGAAGATGTGAACTTGGACCTGTCTTCAAAGACCGTTGGATAAGCTCGGTGACTTCAGCTGGGCAGAGAATGTGGAGTGGATTCACAGGCTTTCTCTGGACATTGAAAGGGAGCAAGAGGTTGATATGAATGATGACCTGACTCGAGAGCTCTTTTTCTACACTCAGGTGTTGTTGGCCATCACTAAGTTGCAGTCGATGGGCTTCCTGTTCTGAGGCCAGCAGATAACTATGCTAAGATGGTGGTGAAATCTGCAGTCGATCGATGAGCTTCCTGTTCTGAGGTCAGTAGATTACTATGCTTTTGAGTGAGAAGAAAAGCATTGAAGGAGTGTGAGGATAGGAGGAAGGCTAGGGAAAACAAGAAGAAAGCTGAAGAGGTTTAGGCTCAGACCATGAAAGAGAGGGCTAAGCAGAAAAAAGATGATATTGAATCTGTCAAGAAGAGGAGGAAGTGGAGGCAGCGCAGTGGTTTTGCTGACAATAAGGATGGCAAGATGGATTTCTCTTTTGAAGTGGGGAAATCTTTTGACATGCCTAACGATAAAAGACCTGGAGTGGCTCTTGGTGACAGGTTTGGATATCGCCAATTGAACAAGGTATAGAAGTTTTATTACACTTATATGGCCTGATTTCACAGTATCTTTTGGATGTTTGTGGTATTGTGTTTCTGTTCTGCATTCTTTTGTAGGGAGGTAGTAATGAAATGCTTACTCGAGATTTTCAATCCAAGCAAATTTTTTTTTACTTTGGATGACCAAAATATTCATTCCTAGAATCGAAGAAATAATTACTGGTTATGAAAGTGAAATTGAAATTGAAATATATAGGTTTTGCTCTATTTTATCAGTAGCTAGGAGGTTTGGGCTCGGTTGATTTTGTGACTGGGATTTTTTGTGGTGATATAGGTTGATAAAGCTGGGGCAATTGTTCTGTTCGAGGATTCGGATTCAGGGTCAAACAATTTCGGCATTGTTGTCAGCACTGTAAGGATATCTTGCCTTTTGCTGACAAGCTCATTGGGGCTGAAAAATGCAAGGTCCGCAGTTTTATGAGGACAACAGCTTGGGTTGCAGAGCAATTCCTACAGCATAAAAATAATTTGCCGTATGCTCTCTAATCTGACTCTGTATGAATTTAGATACTTATAAGTGTCTTTGTTGATTGTTTATATTAATTTTGTGAAAGTGAGCTGATATTTCTATGTATGTTACCTGACGTTATATTAAAACTGCTAAGTTGGGTGTTTAATATGCTGATTTACTGAAAAAAATATAATGAAGGATAACTTATTTTTGTTTATTATTGATCGTATATTTTACCAATGGTGTGTATCTTACCATTCAGTATGAGACCTGAGCTACTACAGATTATCACAAATTTGTAGCGTATGATAACATTTTAAAAGGGAAAGATGCATAGTCTGAAAAAAATACAAATTATATTGGTGCAATTGATTATTCTGTAAAATAATAGTGGATTAAACTAAAGCTGCAAAAAAAAAGGATGTAGCAAAATCTTAATAGAAAAAAGATCACAAATTACAGACCCCAGCCAGCTTACTAAATCCCTAAGGATCTAAAACAGAACCCCGTAAAAGTATTAAGAAAATGCAAAATAACATACATGTTCAAGATTCAATCAAATCTCCTTAATCAGCTTTCTTTTACTGGTGCAATGTGTGGTATTAAATTTTTATGCCTGCTAATTTTACATTATATTAAATATAATTTTACAGATTACAGAGTCCCTTTTGGGTTTAATTTTTATATAGTGTTAGTACTATGGAGTTAATCAAGCTTGAAATATTTTTTGATTTTGGTTGAGTTAGAAATATATCTATATTGCTGGCACCATACAATTCACATACTTGGTGAAATTGTGCATCTCAAATACTCATTCCTAAGAAAGGATCATAGTTTGATCCATCTATACGCATAACATGTACATTTTTAATATATTTGAGATACTTGATAACACATTAGCCCAAGGATAATAGTTTACATTGCAATCTGTACCTGGTAAAATGTAAACAATATTATTATGCATAAGCAACTAATTTAATGTTTAAATCTATATTTGATTTTTCTCTCAAAATTTTCATTAATGATTTTTGTGAACAACTGAAAATGTTTCCATTGATCAAGTGCTAATCTCTTGATGGCCTGGAGAGCCAGCATAACTTCCCCACCTTTGGGTGTTTATAAAGAGGATTTCGTAAACAAATTGGATAATATAGTCATGAATTGTGCATAGTCAAGATTGAAGAGAAATCAAATGTTTCAAGGGCAAGAAGGTCAACCTCCCCTTCAAAGCAGAGAGTGATATAGATGTAATTTCTTGACAGTTGACACGCACCATTTCTATCATGAAATATACCTTTTAAGAGTAGTTATGAAACATCATCATAGTATGGTTGATGGAAAGGATCACTCTTTTGACTATTTTAATGTGGTGGGATCTTCGTTATGGCCTGGATTGATGAATGGATATGGATCATCTGCTGCAAGTCCATCAGTTTAAGTTGATATATCATGCTTAATATATAGGATCACCTTCATTATTTACTCTGTTTAACGGCTTAATATATCAGCGATGTGCTTGGAAGATCGGTTCTCTTTTTCTCTTAGGTGGTTGTTGGATATTTGTATGCGGATAGCTAAGAACCTTAAAATGGCTATTTTTTTAGTGTATAATTAATGCATGGGAGTTTCAGTTTCAGCTTTATGTATTGCTTATTATATTTAAGTCTGTGATGAGGATTCCGTCCTTTGTAAAACAAGCTTGTTTTTCTTGCAGATTTTACAGACTTCTTTGACCTGCCAGCCTTGCAAACGGCTCAAGTGATCTTGTGCTCAAACCAGAACTGTGCACTTGGAGCTCAAACTGCAGACTCGGGTTGTTCCTATGATTATCGATGTGTCATTCGACTCATTCAAATATGGAGGTGGTAATGGAACTTAAGGGTTTTATGTGTCAGATTATATGCATTTTAATACCATAATTGGCTCTATAGTGAGATCAAATTCTCCTGCTCATTATTTACAATGATTGTCAAGTGAAAGTTGATGAAACTAAGGGTTGTAGTGTGTTGTTCGAGGAATGGCTGGAACTTAAAAGTAATATTAGCTTGTGACATTTTGGGATTTTATGATACCATGGGGAGTTGACCAAGCCTTATATGATAAGGATAGGGGGTTGCTCCATGCAGTTCCGTATTTTTACCATAATACCCCTAATATTGTTAAGGCAAAAAATAGGTTTGAAATCATAAGGTTCCATCAGGGGCATTATGGTATAAATATGGACCTGCAAGAGAAAAATGTACCTGCATGGAGAAATTGCTTAAGGATAATGGGTAGCTTAGTTATAGTTGTGATTCAGTTTACCAAAGTAAATGATTTTGGCTTTGTAAATAATGTGGAAACTCAATGAAAGTTAGTGACTGAAACTGATCAAAGGATACAAATTCAAGATGTTATGCTAGATTTAGGTTTATATTTTTACAGCTTCTTTTCACAGTGCAGCGGAAAAATTCTCAAATAAAAGGGACCGATCAGTCACAAGGTTTTAGTTCAGGTACCATTGAAGTTTGAAAGTTTGATCTTCTGAACAAGCAATTTCCAACAATACATGGTCATATCTTTGGAGATAAAGGTAAAATACTAAAATACAATACCATTGTAAAAAAACAAAGACATTGAAGATTGTGATACGTTCTAAAGGCTAAACGAGAAAAGGGTAAAGATTTATTTTTTGAAGGTGAAAAGGCTAAAGATAAGCTTAACAAAGAACTTAATATTTTGTTTACGAAAGTCATGAATACATTTAAATATTCAAGAACACATAATATAATGTAATCTTTCAGTCATTCATTGCATAAAAAGAAGAGTGTTAAGATTTAACGGATGATGAAGGTCTCATCTAAAATAATGTGTGTAATACTCATACTTTTCATCCACGTGTTTGGTCAAGTTTTTAAGTGTATGGCTAATTGTTTTATAGATCAATGGTTCAAACACAGTGCCGCAATTGTGAGCACTAGGAAGAAACCACCCTTGGACGGGGGTTATTAACCTACTCATTAATATCGTGCCGGGATGACAGGGGCCTTACGGGTGAGGGAGATCGTCTTTTGCTCTATATAATGCTCTTTATATTTTTCCATTCATTTTTCAATTATGTTAAATTAATTATTTTTTTCCACTTAGGCCCTGTTTGCTAGAGCTTATTTCTTGCTGAACTAAACCGAATCGAACTGAACTGAAAATTAATGTATTGAACTAAACTGTTTAGTAATCTGAATTTCATCAAATTACATTTTCGATGAACTGAACTGAACTGAACTGAATTGATCTACCGATAAGCTCTGGCAAACGGGGCCTTATTACTAAACATGGAGTCACTGAAAAATAAATAAAAAGTCTGGATTTTGAAGATATACCACTCATTGAAATCTCCAGAAAAACGAAAAAAACTTCATAAATGTACAATCCTAAATATTATGTATATAACAATAAATAATGAATTAAAATATTTATTTTCGTAATTAATTTCATTACTATGCAGGAGAGTGGAGATGATCAAATCGAGAAAAAGATAAACACATTATCAATAGACACGATAGAAACAACAACAACAAACAATCTTTTAAACTATTTTGGTTCTATAGTTACAAGAATAATTTTATCTCGCTACTTGCTACTTAATGTTTATAGCTATTAAAGGGTTCTATTTTAATTCTTTATAATATATTCACTTGATTATATCTTGCTATAATGTATTTGTGGCATTACAAATATAATGACTTTATTCAAATATTTCCTTTCCTTACCGAGTTTAAATTACATATTAATTTATTAAACTTTTTTAAAATATAAACTAAAGAAAGAATCATGCAATAAACAAAAACTAGAAACACATACAAATGTAATAAATACATGAAATATCATTTATCCTGCCATAAACTTATGATAGGATGGTGTAACCCAAAATTTTGCGTTAACTTTATACTTTAATTTATATTGTTCCTTCAATAATGATGATAAAATAATATAATTTTTCGAGTATAACTTCTAAACTTTTTTAGATGGCTTTGATCACCTAAAAACACCGCGCGATCACCTTGCTAGTTTACCAAAAATGGGATAAAAACAATTAAAGAGAAATCTCGTATAAATCCTTTTCCAGAATCAGAAACCAACATTCTTTCAAATCTCCACAAGAAACCGCAGCTTCATTCCTTGCTCATAATCGTTACCATTTTGCTTTCTTCATCCTTGACAGCCATCTCCTCCGTCCATTCACCATCCTAGCCCGCATTCTATCTCTTTTCCACTTTCGTCTTCACTGAACACATCATCAACCAATCAAAACAACTCTTTCCTTCTTGATTTCATCAACCACTGCACCAGCGTCATCCTCACCTTTGACGGCTGCAAATCCGCCGGAAGATGGAGAAGAAAGTTTCTCTGAAAACTTCGCCGCTGGACTTCAATCGAAGAAGGAGCAGAGAGCCATGATTTCATGGCTCTGCCGCAGCCGCCGTTGATCTTTTCACCATCACCTCATAGGAATTGGAGATTCAGGCCTTTAAGATCGATCTTGAAGGAAGGAGGGGTGGAAGGAGTCAACCACAACCCCAATCGATTTGTAAAGCGTCCATCTTTATTTAGGAGAAAAGGTAAAACCTTACTTTCAGACTTGGGGTTCATAAATATGATCGATTGTGCTAACATAAACTGATGGGATGGGGTAATCTATGAATGCATGTTGTTTTAAAGTTATGGTGTTAAGAATGATGAGAGAAATTATAAGTGGGAAGTAGTGAATGTAAGGAAAACTTGAAATCTGGAAATTTTCATTAAAATCTGAAGCACTGAGCTTCGGAAGATTGTAACCTGCACCCCATAGGTCTATTTGGAATAAAACTGGTATCATTGGAAGCCTAAGAATCAGAACTTTAATTTGAATCAAGAATCGTTCAATTTGGTTTAGAAACGAGGGAGAAAAGGAGTTTTGAAGTTCTGCCCTCTTTCATCAATATTTGCAGCAGCAACATGAACTTTAAAAATCCATATTTAATCAACCCTAACTCTGATTTTGTCAAGTCTTATACCTGTGTAATCTTTGTAGAATAAAGATCTGTTTGGAACTTGAAATCATTGAAAAAGAATAGGGAATGAATTAGATAATCGATGTCGAAGTCTGCTGTGATAGAATTCTGCAGCACAGAATAAACACCCACAAAATCACCGTACCTTGTTAACTGGGACTCCAATTTTACTGAATTTTTATACCTCTGTAATCTTCATAATATTGGTTACAGTATAGAACTTGGAAACTTTGAAATCGAACAATTAAAGAATGAGATAATGGACTTTGAAATTGTCTGCGGTTTTGTTCAGAAAACTCATTTAAAGTGATCGTAACTCTTTAACCATAGCTTTGATTTTAATGATTGTCGTGTCTTTACAACCCTCTTTTTCATACCTTCAATCTACGCCAAAAACAAAAATGGAATGTTTTAGGGAATGTTGTTGTTTTGTTAAATGTTCCTGGCTTGAGATTTGTTGACCGTTGCTGCCTTGTTAGCATTTTAGGTACTGAAATCAAAGGTTTTAATGAATGATGTAAACAACCCTCAATCCATATTTTACGTGTTCGTGATTATGAAAATTTGGAAGAATATTTCAGAATCAAAATCTATTATATTTCGGTGGGAAGTCAACCACTAAACCAACAGCAAAGTTGTGTGAGTATAGGATACTAACATCTGAACTTTACATATAACTCTTATGTGCATAATCTCAAACATCTATTCCTTAATAACCATGAGACCTTTTTGACTGATCTTTGATCTTTTATAATTTAATCCAGAAACTTAAACCATACTCATTAAATGAGAACGAAACAGAATGGCTAAAAAGTGAATGACAATAGGGTGCAATCTAAAGTTTACATTACTCTAGTTAGTAGGGCAACACTACGATATAACCTGGTTTCATGTAACCATCCTTAATGCCTTTGGAAAAATTGCCCATGAAACAGTGTTCTACAAACATGCTTCTGAATGAGTAAAGAGTCAACCAAAAAAGAGTAGCTCTGAATCATTATAAACTGCTTAACATTTCATTTTGATATACAGCTTACGGCTTAAACACTTAGCTAATAATAGGATAATGGAATTTTAGACTAGTAAACCTCAAGGCAGTCCAGTGAACATAAAAAGACGGAAGTTAGGTTTGGGGATATTGGGAAGATAGATTTATTTGTAGAATTCTCTTAAATTTAGACATATTCAATCTAAATGCAGAACAGGAGAAAAGTAAAGGAAACGAGAACCAAGGAAATGGTATTGATTGCTGGTTTGGTTAATCTAATAAGACTTGATTGTCGGGGTCCCGATCCAGGTGAGTGTTTCATCACTTTTGCATGAAATACAAGTAAAATAAACATTAGTATGCCATGCTGAATAGGATCAATGAATTAACCATGCTACTTGTAAATATTGTCATGCATATCATATAGGATGCTATTTCTTTGTTTTCTGCATGTGTGTAATGGACGGGGTGTACCTTATTGCCCCGGCCTCAACTTGAACTATTGTGTATAATCGGCTTGTACTTTATCTTGCCGAGAACTTGACTATCTTGCTCTTTGCTACTTGCACTAGACTTGAACTTGTACTTGAAAATCCGAGGCCCTCGGCATGATTGTAGTCGATTGTAGTCAACGGGGAAGGTAAGGGCCGGACCGTATGACTAGATCGGCTGCACACGGTGACCACCTTTGTGATTGTGATTGCTTGTTGGGGCGTGGCTGACGAGAAATGTGATCTTGAACACCTCTTGAATACCTGGTTGCCTTGCTGAATAGTTACAGTACCCATATAGGGGCTTGACTACCACTTGGTATAACCGCCCTGTATACTTTCACAATGTGTTAGGACTTGCGTGCTATTTGTAGGTTATGTGATTATTAAATTCCACTTGGTAATTAAATGTGGTGAACCTCACTAAGCAAGGAGCTTACTCTAGTTTAAATAAACCAAACAACAGGTGTACTGGACGTGCGAGTGAGATTGGAGCTCATAGAAGATTAGGAGGAGTGAAGCCTTTACTTCATTTGAGTTGGGATTCGATTAGTGTATAACCTTTAATAATAATATTTAGACCTCGTTGTAACCCCTAAACACTTGTATATATTTATATGAAATCATTACTGTAATAGTAAATTGAGATTTGAAATTAACGCTTCCGCATAATATTATTGCTCGTTTGCACATTTGAAAGAGCCAATATTGTTGGATTCTTGATAACATGCCACGACTAAACCCAATACTTGTTTCTAAGCAAGATTGTGGGTTTGGGGGTGTTACACCATATCCATGAGAATATCTGAATTGCTGCTTCATTATTATAAAGAAAGATACCACTTGGTAACCGGTAACCTACACGAAACTACAAGTGCATTAGGTTGTGGCTTAATTACATCTATTAGACTCTGTGGGGGTATGTGTGCATTGACAACATGAAGTAAGGTGTCAGAACATAAAAACTGTCTAGAAAAATGAAAATTGTCTGCAAGAAGTAATGTTTCTTTCAAGAACTGTCTGTAGTAACTGGCATTTGAAAGGTTGAAATTATTCCATGCTAGCAGTAGCAACATACATAGCTGAGTAAATGCAACAACTTTCAGAAATGATAGCCAAATGCAAGAGAATGTTAAAATTGTTGTTGTTGTTACGAGTAGAACTTCATAAGTCTATTAGCAGCCACGAGTGTACAGTTGTTGCAGTTGCAATTGCAATCGGACTACTAGAGTTTGTGTGGTATAAGTGCATTATTTACAACAACACAACATCACCTAGAAAATCATAGCTTGAACAAACCATGTTTCATGGATTACTCAAGATAGCTCTTACATTCATTAACATACCTAGTAATAGTCAACGATCACTGATAAGAATTCTGTGTTAATGTAGGATAATGTAAATAATCCAAGTTACATGTATTTAGTCAATTCTAAATCATACATCCAGCTCAAAAAATATCCTTCCTATTTCTAAGTTTCTAAATTACTTGTAGGCTTTGCCAAAACAATATCAAAACAGAATACAAAAATGTATTTCAACAGTAACACTAAGGAAAGATGATACTTGTTAAACCTATAAGCCTAAACTGACAATGGAAGTTTCCAGGTGAAGCCAATATGCACTGTTCCAGTAATCGAGAAAGAAAAAAAGAAGAACAAAAACCAGTATAGTGAGTTTTTTTTTTTTTTTTTTTTAATAAACCACCATTGGTGGAGGGATATATATTGGCTTCCCCATGCCTTTATAAATGACCAAACAAGAAATACAAGTACAAGAACCGCATCGAAAGATAGCAGTTTAAAGAAATCCTTGTGATTTCCATTTGTGTTGAGTTATTATAAACTCCACACGAATCTAAGCAAGCTTCCAAAAAGAATGATGTAGTCAAGATATATACACATTCTATCCAAAATTAGCCTAAATGGTGAGAGATCTGTTGAGAGTAAGTCTTATCCACTTGCTTGTTAGAGAATCCGAAGCGCTAGGCAACTTAGACTCAAGGCAGCCTATGGAAGACTAAATCTCAGCCAACTCTCTCATTTTGAAGGCAGAAAAAAGAGCACTCTGCTTTGATTGTTGATGCAGCACAAAAGGACTCCTCTATGGTGAAACAATGAGGAGGGTGGTCCATTGGTCTGATAACCAGCAGTCCATTGTATGGAATGAGCAGTCCAGTGATGATTGTCCAGTGTTGATATTCCATTTCCTGAGAAAACAAAATAACTTGATTAAGTAGCATCCATCCTGGAAATTCTCAAAGAAGGTGTTCCCATTTGATCAAGTCTAATTAGACCTTTGACCCTGTCAGGTAAGGAACTAAAGGAATAAGAAGTATCATGTTTGGAATCAAGGCAGATTTTAGCAATAGCATCAGCAGGCCTGTTAGCTTCCCTATGGACATGCATAATTGAGAGGTGAGAAATGGATTGATGAATCATGTCAGATAGTTGAAAAAGCTTCCAGTGTGCAGTGATAGGATTGAGCACAGATGAGATTGCAGTAAGACAATCAGATTCAATGATAATAGGCTCAGAAATCCCAATACTATATTTATTAGCTAGCTGTATTGCTTTAATCTCAGCTTCCAATGGTGATTGAGCAGAAGTAAAACAACTATGAGCAGCTATAAATCCTCCTCTATTGTCTCTAATAAGAACACTAATTCCAGCACTAAGAGATATAGAGGACCAGGCTGCATCCACATTATATTTAAAACCAGTAATGGGCTTCAGCCATGCAATTTTAAAAATCCTAGGCTTTGGTGGCCTTTTTAATAAAGGGAGGAAACTATGATCAGCAATAGAAGTGTCAAAACTTGAAGATATGAAGAGTGGTTTGGCAGAGAACATCAGAAAAATGAGATTTTTGATCTGCCTCAGCACAAAAGATGAATTGGCTGGGACATTTTCAAAATACCATTTGTTCCTAGTTTTCCACAATATCCAACAAGTGACTAAAGGTGAAAGCCTAATGATCATATTGTGAAGTGCATTGAGCCCAATGAAAGTAAGGTAGAATGATAGCCTTTCCCATATGGATGAGAAAGTTCTATCAGAGATACCCATAAAAGCATGCATAGTACTCCAGACTTTTAGTGAAAATTCACAAGAATTGTAAAAATGATCCAAGGAATCTTCATTACAGCAGTTAAAGCATTTTGAGGGGAGACTGATATGCATTTTTTTCAAAATGTTGTCAAAAGGTAAAAAGGAGTTAATCAATTTCCACATGAAAACAGAAATTTTCCTTTCAAGTCTAGGATTCCAAAGGTGGTGAATGGAAGAGATATTACCCCTTGATTGTTTAAGTATCTGATAAGCTGATTTGAAAGTAAAAGTGCCTTTTAAATCAGGCTTCCAAATCAATCTGTCCTCTCTATGGGTGTGAAGCTCAGTATCCTGCAAGATAGAGAGAGTGTCAGATGAAAGATGACCAGCTAATTGTAGCATACACTGGGGTTTATTATTTACAAAATATGCAACAGAGCTGTTTATGGGAATATTTATCAGCTCAGGATCACATTGATCACTGAGAGGACCAGTATCCAACCAAGAAGAAGACCAGAAATTGCATTATCCTCTACCAATAATTACTCTGCTATTAGCTTCAGCCCAGTGGCTGATTTTACAAATTCTTTTCCAATTAGCAGAGGTTTGGTAAGAGGCAGGTAAAGAGGCCATAAAATGGGTCCACATGGCATTTGCATTTTGAAATTTCCACCAAAGCTTAGCAGAGCAGGTTTGAATGATGGTATGGATTGATCTAAAACCTAAACCATTTTGAGAAATTGGAAGGCAGAGGTCATTCCATTTTCTCCATGTTTTCTTTGGTTTAAGATCAATCTCACCCCAGAAGAAAATACTGAGTTTTCTTTCAATTTTTTTAATGATTTGTTTTGGTGGAACACAGACTGACCAAATATGTTGAGGCATGGCATAAATGCAAGTGTTAATCAGAATAATCTTACCTCCAGTTGAAAGCCATTTATTTTTCCAGTTAAACAGTTTAAGATCAATGGATTCAAGCAGAGGTAAAAAATGAGAGTTAAGAGCTTTACCTTTAAAAATGGGAACACCAAGATATTTAAAGGGAAAACAGCCTAATTTCATCTCCAAAGTCTTTTTTATTTCCCTGGTAGCAGAAAGAGAAGCATGTTTGCTAATGAAAATATCACTTTTATTATAGTTAATTTTTTGACCAGTTACATCTTCAAATTTAGCGAGAAAGGCCTTGAATCTAGTCAAAGTTAACTTAGTTGCATTTAAGCATAGCTTAAATGAGAAACATGCATGGCAGAAGTAGGGAGGTTAAAGTATTGCATTTTTCCATTTTCAAAAGCAAATGACAAACTTCTAGTGAATGCCTCAGAAAATATGTTAAAAAGAAAGGGAGAAAGGGGGTCTCCCTGTTTGATACCTCTAGTTGGTTGAAAGAAACCAACTGGCTTACCATTTACGAGAACTGAAAACCAGGCCTGTGACAGATTTCTCATGATAGAATAAATAAATTGACCATGGAATCCAAATTTCATCAGAACAGCTTGTAAAAATCTCCATTTAACCATGTCAAAAGCCTTTTTTAGATCAAGTTTAATAATGCAGTTAGGCTCAATACTTTTTCTATCAAGAAATCTGGTCATTTCTTGAAGGAAGATGACATTATCAGAAATGTCTCTACCCTTCATGAAAGCAGATTGATGTGGGGAGATTATTTTAGACATTAAGGGTTTTAACCTCTCCATTAGAAGTTTAGAACAAATTTTATTCAAAACATTGGAGAGGCTAATAGGCCTATAGTCATCAAAAGAGGTAGGAGTCTGTTTCTTGGGGATTATGGTAATCCAAGTACTAGAAATACCTCTTGGAATATCTTTACCCAATTGAAACTCAGTCACTGCCTCAAGGAGATCAATAGAAATAGTGTCCCATGACTTTATAAAGAACTTAGCAGTAAATCCATCAGGGCCAGGACTACTATTTTTATTGAGTGAGAAGACAATTGATTTTAGTTCAGGAAGAGTGACTGGGCTTAGAAGAGCAGCATTATCCTCACTAGAGATGAGCTTAGGAATTTTGCTAAGGAAGTGTGATTGGAAGTGATCACTGTCTTGATCATTCTCATCAGAAAGAAGGCTTTGATAATATTTAATAGCTTCATTTTCAATATCCATAATATTATCAAGCCACATACCTTCTGTACTTTTAACTTTGGTGATATTAAGCCTATTCTTTCTTTCCTTTACAGAATGATGAAAGAATTTGGTATTGTTATCACCATCTCTAAGCCATTTTATTCTGGATTTCTGTTTCCAAAAATGTTTTTGTTCAAATACTGCTCTAGTGAGTTTAGCTTTGGCATGTTTAAGTTTTAAAAGTTCCTCAAGAGAGTTGTTAAGATCATAAATTTTCTCCTGATCCTCTAACTCTCTCTCTGCTTTTTCCACATTTTCATGTACATTGCCAAAATGTTCTTTATTCCAGACTTTGAGTACTTTCTTTAGCCTTATCATTTTAAGGAAAAAGCAAAGCATGCCTGATTCATTCAATGGAAGGTTCCAGTTGTCATGAATTACAGAAGAGAATTCAGGTCTTTTGTACCATGTATTTAGAAACCTAAAAGGCCTAGGGGAGGATGGGATATGACTACCTATAGTGAGTAGTAATGGGTTATGATCAGAGGTTGCTCTATTCAAAATTTGAATAGAGGAAGATGGGAATTTAGAGCTCCATTGTGAGGAACACAAACCCCTATCTAATCTCTGGCATGTGGGATTTCTTAACCTCATGTTACTCCAAGTAAAGAGGTTACCTACTGTATTGATTTCATTTAAAGCCATAGAGTTTATGAAGTCATTAAAGTCTCTAATGCTCCCTGGTTTAGGAGTAGAAGGACCTTTATATTCATTCACAGAACTAATGGCATTAAAATCCCCAATCAGAATAGAAGCAGTATGATTAAAGGACAGAAGGGAAGACCATAAATCTTTCCTACCAATTCTTGTTCTTAGACCATAGATAAAAAAAGCATCCATGTCATTATTAAGAGCAGTACAATTAATATTAACATGTAGAAATTGTAAATGATCTTGAATGAGATTAAGATGAATAGTAGAAGACCAAAAAATCCAAATTTGACCAGAGCAACCAACTATACAATGATCATAATGAAACATTTTCCTGTAATGGTCACATTTAGATTTGTCATGCATTGGTTCTATGATACAGACAAGTTCAAATTTATGTCTAATTTTTAAGTTTGATAATCTGTCTAGTGAAGTTTCCATTCCTCTAATGTTCCAAACCAAAAACTTTTTGGTGTAATTCATTGGGAAACTTCATTAGAGCTTTTTGACCTAGTCATGATCCTATTTAACTGGGTTACATAGGAATCATTTTTGGAATTAGATGCTTTTTGATTCTTCCTAGACTTCTTCTGATTTTGAGTATACATAATGTTTGGATTATCTAGGCTCACCTGAGAAAAGCTTACCCCTTCCTGGTGAGCTTGATCTTTCCTTGGAACCTCTGAGTCTCCAGTAGCCTCAGTTTCTTGATCTTGATCATCCTCATCATTAGTTAGAACATGGAACCTGTTCTGATACCTTTTCTGCTGAGATACAAAAAATTTCTTAGCTGCAGAAAGAGTATTGAAAGGTGAGAAATGTTTACCATGCTTGGATAAGGAGAGATTATCATCTTTAATCCTTCCTTTTCCTTTGTTGTTGATAGGCTCAGATTTGGGAGTGGAGAATTTGTGTGACTTATCCTTGATGGGGGATGAGAGTTGTGAATCAGAAAGTTGCTGTGGTGAGCCATTTATTGATTCCTCAGGGGACAGTATTGTTATAAGGTCTGCATTGGAGATGTCCACCACAGAGTCTACATTGGAGGAGGTGTCCACCACAGGGACTGACTGCACAGCATTGAGAGGACTCTCAACATGAGTAGTTGGAATTTGCTGAGGTTGAGAAACCTGAGAGAGTACTTGATCTTCTTTGGAATCAATATTCTTTCTCACAAAGAGAAATGGGAGTAAGGATGACATGACAGGAGGATCAGAGTTGTTTACATCAGTAGGTTTGGAATGCTTGGGAACAAAAACCATTTTCTGAGGATGTTTCTTTTGGCCATTGATAGTTCTGGCTTTGTCCCTAGCAGTGACTCCTGATGGACCACCCTGGTTGCCTTGTTTCCCATGGTTTCCTTTTGTAATTGGATCCTCAGAGACAATTGGAGCTCCATCAACAGGGATTTTTTCAGGAATAGAATTTCTATGCTTTTTAAGTTCAGGATGGAGATAGATGCAATTATCATCAAAGTGTCCTATACAGTTACAGTTGAAACAATAGGCAGGAAGATTTTCAAATTCAATAGGGAGCTTTTCTACTCCATATTCCACTCCATCTTCTTCAATGCCTACTCTAATAAAAGAGGGGAGTTTCTGCCTTAAATCCACTTCAACACATAACTTAATTACTGATGGTCTAGAGAGTGTAGCAGTGGCAACATCCAACTTAATAAATTTACCAATTTGGTTACCCATAGACTCAATCATAGGACCATTGTAGAAATAGACTGGTACCTTTGGGATGCTTACCCAAACTGGTACAATAGATGATTCTGAGTCAGGGGAGAAGTCTATAGTCCACTTGAGCACTTTCATGGAAGCACCAGCAAAAGTCCAATTGCCCTTGAGCCATAGGCGCTGGTAATCCTCCTTCTCTTGGAATCGGATTAAGACATGTCTGTAATCAATCGAACCGATCTGATATTTGCCTTTGAAGTCCACGGATTTGAAGGCCTCCTGAAGAGCATCCATCGGCGGTTTCCCCCTTGCAAATTTTCCAACCAAGGCATTCTGATAATGCGAAGCAAGCTTCTCGGCGTCTTTACGGTTTACAATACAAGCAATTTCTCCTTTGTAGGAAGTTTTTGGAGAGATTTCTGGATTTGATGGTAGAAATGCTTGTAGGGGTGGAGGTCTATTGTCTAATGCTTGAAGAAAGGTTTTAGTCCGGCCCGGAACCCCGCGTTGAAGCGGAGGCGCCGCCATAGGAGCGGTGGTGATGTGCCCCTATGTGACCGTTATTTGTCAGAACGGTTAGAAACGGGAAAGAAAATGGTGTTGGTAAAGTGGAAAAGTGATCGGAGCTGTGGAAATTGTAGAGAGAAGCGGGAGCATCTATTTTAGAGAGAGAAAGTTGTGAATCTTTTGGAAAGAGAGGCCTTGTTGTTGAGTATAGTGAGTTGAAATACCTTTCCATGCATACCCTGAATGGCCTTTCCGAATGAATGCATATGCTTTTGGTCGTTTAGCAATTTTATCCATCACAAGATTAACTGCAGTGTGGTAAAACCGGAGTGTTCATCGGAAAAAATCCGTCATCAGAACAAAGAAAATATGAAGAAGGAAAGATCGAAGAAACTAGCAAACCACTTTAACACATCACCTTCTAAGGGCTGTCCAAAGGTTGTGAAGACATTCGTCAAGCTCTCTTCTGTTGTATGGAATGACAACCCTGAAATACACATACAACTAAGTCAGCCACAAGAGTGACATCTTTTTTGGATGCACAAATGGCTCTCTATTTACAAAAATAAAACGAAACACAGGAAATGAATAGTATAATATCAAGATAAATGCAATTATCTCATAACTTCACATTACACACTAAACTGCTCCAAACTAAACTGCTATTCGACAATTCATTTAGTCAAAAGCATCATATTGTAAAATTCATATGATATTTTATTAGATTTGTAGCATTGTATAGCTTCATATCTCAAATTCATAAATTTCGATAACGGATGATGAAGATATCAATTGTGTAAAGTTGGGGTGCTAGTCCAGTCTGGGTAACCAAAAAGCTTAGTTTAACATAAACGTATATGGGTCTCTATTCGCAGCTAAATGTGAACATTAGATGCGAGAGATCAAACAAGTAAACCATAGTCTACAAATTGTTGTCTCCACTAGTGCAGAAACCATGTTTTTACGGCGGTTCCATCGTACCAACGAAGGCACCTGGGAACCGCCGTTACTGGCTGTGCCGTAAATGGCGCAACCCGTTACGGCGGTTCCCAGAACCGCCGTGTTATTTACAGATCCTTCGATATCGTAAGTCAAATTCGGCACAAGGTCTTACGATATCGCAGGTGTGCATTCCATATGTTGTTTCTCCATTTCTGTACGAAATCGAAGGTAGATCTTAAGTAGTTTAATGGTGTTACGATATCGTAATCCAATCAAAGCGAAAGTTGAATCGATATCGTAACTATGTATTTATATATGGCATTCCCGGTACTCATATTGACGAGTTCGTATGCAATTCCGGTGGACTCGATAATGTTAGGCTTTCGATATCGTATAGATGTAATACACGATCCGATATCGAATAATATAACCATATTAGAGAAGTCGCATCGGGTGTTGGTAGTGACTCGAAATCGAACTTAGTTAAGAAACTCCGGGATTCCATCTACACGGACACGAGTTCGAAAGTATACTGAACACAGATACGAACTCGGATACGACATTGTCGACTTTAACTAAACACGAAATCGTAGAGAGTGGTCAAATCCTAATAATGAAACGAAGTCGATTAAAGAGGTTCTTATCTTGCGATATCGTAGGTGGTTTAGGAAAATATTAATTCCAAATTCAATGTTGCGAAATCGATTCGTGGTAAATATATTTTGCGAGTTCGTGTCCAGTTTGTGATCTTTGTGACCTGTGCGATATCGGTTGTTTTGGAAAAGTTAGTTACGAGTTCGATACAGTCATTCAGGCTATACGAACTCTTTATATTTATGAATGGCACTATTCAGTAGGCGCTCTCGCAAGATCTTTCCGCTGTCATCCCTGTCCCAAGACCGATAAATGGTACGACATCGAGACTGGAAACAAAAACTCCACGAATTCGAAAACAATTTCTGCTAAATTCAGGGTGAGAAATGATTCGATATCGAATGTATATACGACATTGACACGAGTTCGAATAAATTATCGTACTGAACCGAATGCTGGACACGAGTTCGAAAGAAAATTCTTTCCAGTAACCGTATTCCAAAAATCTCTACTGAAATCTACAATTTTAACAGCACCACAAGCAACCTTTCTTCTAACAGTACACAAATCTATACTACATTTTTCTTATGTAAGAGCGGTGTGGATATGACTTTACTACGAGCCAAAACAAGGTAGCGAGCTAACTTATCTCTTGCATCATTTAAGTCGGCGATGGTGTAGGGAGTTTGGTCATCTTCAAAAACCTGATTTGGAATAAGGTAGTTTCCAAGTCAAGTTAGATTTCATAGTCATCATGAAATGAAAATTATGGTGATGAATACAATGAACTTACTTGACGAAGATCAAGTTTGTCCAACGTTAGATTTTCAACACACTTGTTGGCAAATACGAAGGTATAGTAGCCGGACTCCCAATTACGTCTTTGCCTCTTGTACTTTGTTGTGGGCAAAAATCAAGAATGCTAGTTATGCAACGAAAGCTTAACAAAATATAATAATTGGTGATAAAATGATGTGATTGTTTACCGTTATTTGTATGAGCTCAAAAGAACGAAGAGTGTTTTGATTAACATCATGCATAGCCACCTCAAGAAGATCGGCGAAAGCTTTGGGTGGAGGATTATTTAGAGAATCAATCCAATACACTCTCTTTTGCCCCGGTACCATAGCAACAAAACTCCAATGACCCCTATCGAAAAATTGAAATCATAATATTATGTCAAGACAAAAATTTTAATTTTAATATCAAGTTCAGAGGAAGCTGAGTACCCTCCGTTGTAGGGCCCTATGAATATTTTCTTGTTTTCCAATTGAAGTGTGGCGGTTAGATAACTAAGTTGAGCAGTAGGGGCACAACCTTCAACCATGCGCATGCTTTCGGGACATAGATAACCAATCCAATCTTTTCCATTTTTACAAGACTTGGAATACATGCTCCTTGTAGAGTTAATGTAAACAATTAGGATTAAATATGAACCCGCGATATTTAATGAAAAGGTAAAAATAAGGAAACTTACAATTGATGGAGTGTTAGGATATTTGAGTCTAAATCCCCCATATTCCAAATGTCTTTGAAATGACCCAAGGGAATAATCAAATCCGCTCGAAATCCAAACACACTCTCATTACCGGAGAACCTATAGAAGGATTTGATGTTTTGGTGATCTAAGAATTCGTGTAACTTCCTTACCCAATAAGGTAGTTCGTTCAAAAATTTTAACAATTCCTTGGGATCAAAAGTGGTGGGGTATTTATTGGAAATTATTTGTTTCTTCACCTCGTCTACCTTTTTCCTCATGGGTATGTCATTAGAACCTCCATCAACTATCAACCATCGTGGCCAAATAACATACCCTCCAACCATATCCCCAACCCTAGTTTTTTCCCCTTCGGGCATTGGCAAAAGGGCCGTTGGCTCTATTGCCCTACCTATGGCAACTCTACCAAATCCTATGGGAATAGCTTGGAGATGGTGTGTTCGCATCTTTTCCTCAAAGGTTCCATTTGCCACATGTTTAGGGGTCTCGTTGAGACCACAATCAATGAAAAGCTTATACATCAAAATCTAATAACAATATAATGTCAAAGTTAATAATAACACAAAATAAATATTTATTTAGAATATTAACATAGTAGGTGAAAAATTACCTTTATTGTGGAAGGTTTGGATGTAATATCTATGGGTTGATGTTGCAATGGTCGAATTGGCTCTTGTTCAACATGTCCAATGTTTACCTCCACACTAGGCTCTTCATTGACCGGAATATGATGCGATCCTCTAGACGAGGGACGACGCTCACCAACTACAATATTCTCCTCGGGTGGATGTACGTACCCCATTTGTTGGGCCATGACATCAACTTGCTTCCTTAATGAAGCATACTCCAAATTTTGGGAAAGTATTGTTTCTTTTTGCCTTTCTATCGTCCACTTAGCCACGTATAGTTCCGAAGGCTTCTCTTTTCCGTTACTCCGCGTTATCCCAAAAGCCTCTCGTTGAGTCAAATAACGACCAACCCCCCTTGCCCTCCCGGGATGATCCTTCCCAACCGCTTTAGCCAATACATCCATCTTCCCCACGGGTGTAAAAAGGCCTTCCTTCTCTTGAACGAGTATCTCATCCTATATAAAATTTTCAAAATAGATTTATAACACTTGTTTTGATTATTTTCAATATCGTAATTGGGAAAATGTTGCCTTACCACTTTCTTTGCGACTTCTTGAACTTCGGTAGTTGTGTATGTTTTATCGCTCTTCATTCTACCTCTAACAAACATATCAGGCCGGGGAATGTCATCAATCTTCAACGGTACAACCTTCTCCCGTGCCTCTTCTGTGGTCATCCCATCCTCGAGGTTCTTGGTATATTGCTTCTCTTGGCTCTCACCATCAAGCTTGTCTCCAAGACCCAAGTATCCCGCCCTACTCATTGTGTGATAGAGTTTATTTGCTTTGGCACATTTTATCTTCATTTCTCGGGTTCCCTTCCATAAAGATTATGTCATTAATAATATTAAAAGCAATACATTGATTGAATGACAATGAAAACAAATAAATTATGTCTTACATCGGCTTCATGATCGAGAGACCTTTGCTTGAATGTTTCCCAACTCGATAGGAGGATATAATTGTGTTTTACTAGAGGATGTTGACCAACTCTTTTCCCTCCCTCGAATATATAGTCTTTCGCCAATCTAAACTTGAATTCACGACTAGCTTTGGAGACAATGTTCAAAGCCTTCTTCTTCACGGCTTCTTCATCCATTGCATCAATTTCAAAGGGTGCCTATTGCATATGAAAATATGAGAAAAACTACAATACAAATTCATACTTTAAATAATGAACTCAATGTAATGGAGACGATGTACCTTACAATCGTTGAAAAAATCCGTTCTTTGTGCTGGATTAATCTCTTTCCAAGTCTTTGTTGCAATGTCGACTCTTGTTCTCCCGACTTTTCCACACCAACTCGACCACAATGGTCGCTCCTTAGAAATAGCAATGCCTTTCGCATCAAATTTCATTGGTGTCTTTACCTCATTATTCCAACGCCTTTGTACAATGCGACAATACTCCTTATCTTTTTGTTTTGCCGAAACCTTTTTTTGTGAACTCTTGTCTCCACCATTTGCTATCTTCTTTGTTTTCTTAGGCCTCTTGTCCCCACTAGCATCACTTTGGCGTTTTTTGCTACCCATGACAAAGTCCTGCTAACACAAGAGCATAAATAAGTACCTAAGTTAGGTCAATTCACAAAAGCATGAAAAATGAGAATGAAACAAAGTTAATAGAAAATCATTAATGCTATATGGATATGAATAAAGTATAAACATGCACAATACAATCACTAAATAGCACAACATATCAATAAATGCATAAACATATTGACAAAAGATGGAAACCCTAGGTGAAAAATGCAACAAATTTATAAATAATCCATTTCAATAAAAGAGTGTTTGTATTGTTCCTAACATAACTATTAATCAAAGCCCATACACTTAAACAAACCCTTGAGGTCCTAACAATGCATATATGTTGATGGATGTGTAGAAATAGATGAGAATATGGGTGTTTATATAGTTGAACAATAAATCTATAAGATATGCTAAGGATGAACACAAACTTGTAGGTTTGATTGAAATGAATGGATTAGAGAAAGAAATTGGTGGGAAAAACCAAAAGAGGAGGGAGAATTTGGTGTTTGGAGAGGAATAAATGCGAAAAAGAATGAGGGTTTTTGGTTTTTGTGGTGTTTTTTGAGGTTTTGACCCGCACAATCGTCGGTTGACTTGCATTAAATGCGGTTGTCGAAATACCTTGCGATATCGTAACTAACTTTCGTTTGGAATTTCCATATTGCGAATTCGTATGACCCATTATAAGGGTTTAGGGTTTAATCTCCAGTCCGGGTCGCCGTGGGTATCCATCGGGTATTACACTGTTTAGGGTTTTAAGTATAACGCGTGGACTACAGGATACGAATTCGTAAGCCTTATATTGCATGGTGTCGATATCGAGACGTGGTTATGATGATATACACGATATCGTAACTATTATAAGAACTACATACGATATCGAAAGTAGTATCATTTGTAAGTATACATTTATGATATGTATGACTAATGATTGAGGTTTTGTGTATTTTTTAACAAGTCAAAAGTTAATCTTTTTTGCGTTGATCCTTGATTTATATTATATAATTGTAGTATTTGTTAGATTAGTAATTAATTAGGTCAGAAATGTGTTCACCATTAATGTGTATAATTATGATTAATTGGCTAATCGTGACTAATTTGTTTCCAATCAATTGGGGGTATACTTTGTTTATTAATAATTGCAATTTAATTAGTCAAATTTGATCTTTTGGACTGGAAGTTAGAAATACATGGATGAGTATTAATGTTTTGTGTTGTCTGTTCATGTATATATGTACATGCTATGGAGTAAATGACTATATTGAATTGCAAATAACTAATGCTTGTAAGTAAACCATGATCCAATTAGTCAAGTAATATGTCATATATATTGTTCACAATGTTTTTTGTATTTACAATGCGTTAGTATCAAAGTACTATATTGTCTATTCATATGTATACATATATATAATATTGTCAAGCCATAGGTTGTATTAAACACATGTAATTTTATGACTTTAGGTATTCAAAATTAAAATCTTTTGTACTATTGTATACCATTCTATAGTTCCATACATATATATAGATTATTTTTTAGACAAATAACTTTGTACTAATTTATATTAGTTTTAATAAATAATTCAATTACTCATGTTTATTAACTTTATATGTTTATTCAACTATATAAAGTTCATATATAATCCGTCAATTAATTTATAATAATGTTATATTTATTTTGTTCGCAATATTAATATGAAAGAACATACTCATGTATCAAAATATATAGTCTTAAAGGTTTCGATATCGAATGTGTTTAATACAACCTATGGGTAAGGAAGTTGGACTCGAATTCGAATGCCAGGCGAAATTGGACTCGAAATCGAAACTGACCGTGAAAGCCAGGCGAAATTGGACTCGACATCGAAGGCCATCACTATATTTAAAAAAAAAGACGGGTATGAGGAATATAAAAATTTTCCCCCAAATTTCTTCAAATCCCTAATTTTGAAAAACCCCCAAAATCCCTAAATCATCTAACAAGCTGGCGGACATGGTTCGATCAAGAGGAGGAAGTGAAAGGCCTGCAACTCGAAAGCAAGGGCGTGGTGGTCGGACTGAGTCCGCCGCCAATGAGGCAGAGAGCAGCCGCGGTGGTAGCCGTTCAAGAGCTCCCCGCTCTGGATTAATTAATGAGGCTGCACATGCGGTTGAGAGCCATGGTACTCGGCGTGGTAGAGGCCGGGGTCGGGGAGAAAATGTTGGTGGTGGAGAGGCACCGGTGAACCCTCCACAGCCACAACCGGAAACTGAAAACTCAAGCTCGGAAGAGGATGTTGATGTTGAGTTGAAGCCCACATTCATCGATGACGATGCTACCCTTCGCTACCAAGAATGGGCTGATAGGAAAACCCTCTCCACCAAGGTATTCAAAAAATCTCAACTAGAAGATGAGGTTAAATTTGATTATGTATTGAATTGGTTTAAGCCCCATTACTTGGATGGTTTATTGACTTTAGAGGAGGATGTTTATCATGAAGAAGTTCTCCAATTTTATTCAAACTGGAGAAAGGATGGTAATAGCTATTTAACTAGGGTTAGAGGTAAGGACATATTGGTTGATCAATTTACTATCAATGCTGCTATAGGATGTCCTTATATTGATTCTAGTTTTCTGAGAGGAACTGATCCGAATGGTCCCTATGACATGTTCATCCAACAAAGCTTTAAAAGAAATATTGACATTAAGCTACCTTTTGATCTTCGGAAAGTGGCAAAGAAGTATTTCCGAGTTACAGCCCCTGATTTAGGAAAACCTAAGACCGACTACTCCATTCTTGAACTCAGTCTAGAGCAGAGACTTGTTTACGAGTTCATAGCTCTGAATGTTTTCCCATCCGGTGGTCATGCTTGTGAAGCCACGGTTCATAACATCATGCTCTTCTACTTCATCATGGAGGGACATAAGATAAACCCTGGTTATGCCATCCTCCACTACATGGTAAAGGCTGCAAACTCAACGGGGAAGTCATACCCATATGGTCGCTTGATCACTGCATTGATCCGCAAGGAAGGGGTTGTACCTCAAGGTCGTCCAGAGGTGTCCGAGTACTACGAAAATGCATGGTTGATCAAGAAAGGGCTGGTCATCCAAGAAGATGGTAAATATGGACATAAGGACCCAAAGAAGCGGCGGTTGACTCCTAGTAAGTAATGCATATTTCATCATCTTTGAATTTATGTTATTTATTTTCATAATCTGTACTTTATTTTGTTTATAATATATGTGTAGGGCAAATTCAGAAGTGGCATTCACACTTGGACGATACTCTAGTTAAAATAGAGGAGGAGGTGGAGTTGTACAATAATGAATTGAAGTATCACCGTGAAGACTTCACCAAGCTGGCCGATATGCTTGGTTTGCCCCTTAAGGAGACCGATGAAGAAGCAGCTACTTATAACATTGATGAGGATTTTGATGTTGATGCTTGTACGGATGAGTCCGACTCAAGCGAGTATGATGAGGAAAAGACTTCAGAAGGTAACAACTTTGAGGGCGAGGGTGACGAAGATGATCAGCCTGAGGAAGTCGTTGAGGAAGAAGACTCAGATGGTGAGCTTGTAAAGAATAAGCGCCCACGGGTAGAAGATGATTCTTCTGAAACCTCAGAATTCGGCAGCAGCTCTGACGATGATGATGGTCAAAGTCAAGCTCCATCAAATCCACCAATCAATCCGGAGGAAATCAATGAAAATTTGGATGAGAGTGTCCTCCTCGAGATTGGAGACCTAGACCCAAAATGAATCTGTGTAACCTTTCATTTGTGTTATTTATACATCATGGATAATGTTATACTATTGTGTTTTTGTAATAGTTTGAAACTATGCTTTTAGTTTTTGGAAATGGATCCAAGTTTATTGTAATTTAATATCATTTCTACTTCTTCAAACCATGCTTTTAGTTACATTTTTCTCTTCTACTTCTTGATAAATTCTAAAACATGATATGTAAGTTGAAAAAGTTTTGTATAATGGTAAAAACTAGCAAATAAAAAACTGTCACCGATATGCTTGTCGAATTTGTAACAAGGATCCCAAACCCTTACGATATCGAAACAAACTAAGCGAACGACAGGACGACATCGAAGCGGTAAATTTTGATGTACACGATATCGAAGGGTTAATCGTCTTTAGAGCAGAAATAAAGACGAACCAAGACACGAGATCATATGGATGTAAATTTCAAATTAAAAACTTTGATCGATTTTACATTCGAACTCGTAACGGTTTATTTTACATGTTACGATATCGATACGACATATGTCTGTTGTACACGATATCGCATGTGCAATCGTCTTGGGAACAGAGATAAAGACGATCTTAGACACGAAGTCGTATGGATGTAGGAAGCTTCCTACGATATCGTAACGTAAGTCGGGACGTCACCAGGGAAAACCTTGTTTAGATTCACTAAGTACCTTCTCGATTTCGAAACTGTAGTTCGTTTATCAAAACGACAGCGTCTTAATTTGTCAGCCACTTGATTTTATCGATATACGATACGATATCGCAACCATGGTTTGTAGTCCTAACGAGTTCGAGAAACTGTTCACAAATTGTATGTATTTCGATAAAATTGGGGACACGTCACTTTATTGGAATTTTCATATGAAATACTCCAAGTACAAGTTCGAACTCGAGAACTTACTTCGTCTTCTTAAACGGCAGCGTTTTTGTATAGGGTTCCTCGATACGATATCGAAACCTATGTATTGATAGGATACGAGTTCGAAAGAAATTTGCATATAAATAAAAAAAAAGGGGGGGAGAACTAAAACCCCCAAATCGCGAAGCAATTTAAACTTCCACTCAAATTCTCCCCCAAATCATCTTCCACGAACTTCATATATTTTCAAGTATGGCCGGTGGGGGTACGAAAAGGAAGTGGGCAGCAAGGAGGGCACCTTATCAAAGGTTCGAGAAGAAGAAATTTGTAAGTCAAGCAGCCTTTGTAAAATATAGGAGTTTGATTAAGGGTTCAAATTTGATGACATGCTATGTTCTTGATTTCAATAAGATGCAACATTTAGGATTGACTGAGATCATGAAACTATTTAATGACCAGCAACTTACTGAGTTGTTTACTTTGAATGAAGATTCCTATTTTGATGAAACTTGTCAATTTTACGCTAATTGGACTGACCATGAGGATAGTGGGTTTACAACAAAGGTTAATGGGATTGATTATCACGTAACCCCATCTTTGTTCCATAAGCTTCTTGAAGTTCGGTATAAAGGTGAAATACCAGCTAGGGTTTATGCTAGTGGTAGATGGCCGACGAACGGAGGACCCAATAGGCTCAACCATAGGGAAATGGCTCATAAGTATTTTGGTATGCCTCTAAACGATGCCAAGAAAGCTAGCAATTATAAGATAGCTGACCTACCCCATTTTGAGCGAATAGTTTTTGATATGGTCTCTAGGCATGTGGTACCAAAGGGAGGTAAGGAAACGGAGGCCACTTATAGTAGCTTGTTGACGTATTTTTACATTATGGAGAAGAAACCATTTAATGTCGGCCATACCATCATGAGTCACATGGATATCGTGGCTAGGAAAGGAAAGCTAGTTACATGCTTGCATTATGGTAATCTCATTGCCCGCCTTTTGAAAACGGATGAAAATTTCCAATTTTCTTCCGCCTCTGCTCCAAAACCTTGTAAATTCTATGAGGAGATATTTTACAAAGAAGAATTGGAGTTTTGTTGAAGGGACTTGGGTTAAAAATGCACCCCCAAGTAACGAACAACGAGAAGAAGGTAATTTAAACGCTTTGTACTAATTATACTCATTCTTATGTTATTGGTATGATATTTAACTGAGCTAATGATTTTTTTGCAGAGGGTGGCGATGCATTTTTCAAGAGGGTCCAAGGCAAAATGTTAAGGGTCAGAAAAGCTATAATGAAGGGGCGACTGCAGATATGGTATGACAGGAAAAGAATGAGAATGCTAATGAGTGTCCTACAAGATCATCCTTCGCCCTCTCACGGACAACAAGCCAATGCCGAGCCCCGGTCTTCCAATGACCTCGTTGAGCCACAGCAGGAGATGGCTGATGTTAATGCTCAAACCAATCAAGGAAGAGAAGTTGTCAATGCCGATCTTGAGCTTGAGACAGAACCTATAACTGCTGAGGCCGAGCTGGATAAGGAAAATGTCAATGATGAGCATGAAGTTGATAAAGATGTCCCTGCTGAGCATGAGGTTGAGGCAAACCATGAAGTTGAGCAAAATGTCCCCACAGAACAGAAGCTTGAGGCACAGAAAGAATTTGACAATGTGGAGCCCTTACCTTCAGATGCCATTGTCGTTAACGAGGCCGGGAACCAAGATGATCAGTCAGGCCATGACACAAATCAGGGCGTTGATGATGATGATGAAGATGTGATGAAAAACATTATAATTTAATTTCCTGAATTTTACATAGTTTGAGTCCCACTGAATTTTATATGTAATATTAGGATTTGAAATTGAATGATTCCGTGGAATTCTTGTTTCAAGTTATCAATTCATATTTTATTTCACTTTATTCCCAGCACAAATTATGAGTCATGATTTAAATGACTTGGTCAATTCCACGGAATGGTGTTGTTTTAATGTTGTGTTCTGTAACAGTCGACTATACCTTCGAAGTCGTAAGAGATAAACATCACTATACGATATCGCTTGAGTAACCTCATTCGATATCGTAGGGATATTTTACAACCCTACGATATCGAATATTGAATCGCTAGGAAGAGCAGTGCTCTAGCAGATTTACCTTTCGAATTCGTTACAATGGAAAATGGTCCTAATCATTCGCAACGTAATTCGCAAACTAAGCCTGTGCTTTAGTAGATTTTGGTTTCGATATCGAAACCATTTAAATTGGTCATACGATATCGCAACGTAATTCGCCAACTAAGCCTGTGCTTTAGTAGATTTTGGTTTCGATATCGAAACCATTTAAAATGGCCTTACGATATCGCAAGAGTAATCTGAGTATAGGCTGACTATGATTTCTTAGATTTTTGTTTCGACTAAGCCTGTGATTAAGTGAATTTACGTTTCCATATCGCATACGATTTAAAACTGGCTTCGATATCAAATAGATTGGTAGAACATTGTACAATAACCTTTTATCTGTTTAAAATGACATGAAATATAAATAAAATAAATTCAATGAATAGTAATCAACAAGAAATTGTATTTTATTAAATATAAAAGGAGTTATTACTCCAATTACAAATTAACAAAAAATAAATTAGTACAATGTTGAAACTAATTTTTTAATTGTTTGATGGTTCGGCTTCTTCATCCGAAATGTCCACCATCACCATGTATCCAGTGTTATGCCTTCTTGGATGCTCAACCAATAAACCGGCATGGACAGCGTCCTCTCCAAACTCTAGAACACGTTCTTCAAACCTACGATGATCTTCTCGTAGCTCCCTCTCCGCCCTGTTCATACCACGTTCTAGAGCACGGCGCATTTTTAAGATCATTCGTTGCAAATTTGAAATTGATTAAGTACTTGTACAAAATTATTAGTATACATATTAATTTTTAAACTACAAAATATAGAACTTACTTGGCCTTGAGCAAAATGTTTTTCAAACAATGTCCTAGTCAAAATGACGACTGGACGGACACCATCTAGGGCATAAAACGTTGCCCAACCGAACAATTGAAATTGCCTCTCGAAGTCATCTCTCTTGTACTCCCATTGGCGACGCATTCTCGCCTCCACGTGAGTCCATTCTACAAAAATAGTGAAGAAATATGTGTCAAACGTGTGGAAAAAATAACAAATTAGGAAGCGATATTTATTAACTACAAATTGTACCTGTCATCTTCTCTCTCCGCATCCTTGCAACATCTTCTTCCAATTTCACCATCCTTTGTGCAGCTGGAGTAAGATCACCATTGGCAGCCATTTGAAATTCTGGGAAGGAAGAAGTGGGTATGAGAGTGGTTTGATAGAGTTCAACATTTGCAAAGTATATATAGAGCTTATAGGAGGATAGCGGACCCCTTGTATTTAAGGGACTAGTAAATGAAATCTTAATTACAATGTTGAACATAGGGACAACTCTGCAAGGTTCAATGTGTTGGTCTGTTAGACTTCACATTGAACCTTTCCAAATTCAATGCACCAATAGCAGAATTCAAGGCGTCACGACTACGGATTCGATATCGTAACGTTGGGGTGTTACCTATTTGAACTCGTATGTATGACTTAGTATCACACGAGTTCGAAGGATTTATCGACATGTTTGGCAGGGACTAAGTAGAATCAAAAAACGAATTCGAATATTTCTGACATACAGTTTTCGATATCTATAATACTATCGTGGTATTTTGTTATTTGTGTCGAAATTAGATTCGAATTCGCACATGGGTTTATCAATGCATACGAGTTCGTCACAGTATGTAGAAATATATAATCGATATCGAAAGCTTCCATAATAAACCAAGCGAGTTCGAAAGTGTCTTTCGTCCACATAGGTATTACATGATCAAATGTGATGAAAAGATAAATGTGGCATCTACTTCTTCTTGGTGGCCTTCTTTCTCTTCCTCTTAGATACCTTTCCGGTGCTAGTTACCCACAAGCCTTCGTCATGATCAACCCGAGCCATATAACGCTTCAAACTAGCTTCATCTTCTAAAAGGTTCTCTTCATCCACTAGGTATTCCGAAGGAGTATTTTCCTCAACTAAAACATCACCTTCTGTAAAGGCATCGTCAACAAAAGTTTTCTTCCCGTTCACCACTACATCCCAACGAGGATCAACGGGATCTTTAACATAAAACACTTGGTCGGCTTGGACGGCCAAAATGAAAGGATCATTTTGAGAACCTTTGCGAGCACGATCAACAAGAGTCATTCCTCCAACCTCTCGCCTAATACCCCGCTTTTCATCGACCCAATTGCATTTAAAAATTGCAATTCTCAACTTTACGTAATCAAGTTCCCAAATATCGGTTATAGTTCCGAAGAACAAAGTTTTTTTCAAGCCCTTACCATCCAACGTCTCCGATATATTTGAGACTCCACTATTTTGTGAAGCTCCATTGTCATCCATCTCTTTTGTTCCAAATGTATATCCATTAATATCATATCCACCAAATGATTGGACCGTACCGAGAGGTCGCCGAGATAGCCATTTGACAGTTTCCGAATGCTCTCCACTTTGAACATGTGTTTGGAGCCAACTTGCAAATGTTCGAGTGTGTTCCTCAAGCACAACCTCATCGGTTAAACTACCATTGTCCTCCACTATTTCCTTCATGTGTTGTTCAACGTAGGGGGCAATTTCTTTATGATTCCGAAGAACATAAATATGAGTTTTAACGAGATCATCAGCTGATGGACTAAACAAGAACCTGTGCCTCAAACCGTGACCTTCCAACCGACTTTCATGCCTAGAACTTGGAACCCCAATTGTATCAACATCTTTTAAGTAGTTGTTACAAAACTCAATTACTTCTTCGGCCACATAGCGTTGCACTATACTTGCGTCTGGGCGATAACGGTTTTTCACAAACAACTTGAAGATCTTCATATACCGTTCAAATGGATACATCCAACGTAGAAACACAGGGCCGCAAATTTTGATCTCCCGCACTAAATGGACAATCAAGTGAACCATTATATCGAAAAAAGATGGAGGAAAGTACATCTCCAAGCGACACAATACTTCGATCACCATTCTTTGCAACTTGTCTAACCTACGATGACTGAGACTTTTTTGACAAATAGCCTTAAAAAAATAGCAAAGCTTGGTTATTGCGGACCTCACATGCGTCGGGAGACAACCTCTAATGGCTATGACATTCAACTCTTGCATCAAATTGTGGCAATCATGTGACTTCATACCGGCTAGCTTAAGTTCCTTCATTTGGACACAAGACCTTATATTGGAAGAATACCCCGTAGGAACTTTGACCGACTTTAACGTCCTACAAAAACTCTCCTTCTCTTTTGTCGACATTGTATAACACGCCGGTGGTAAGTAAGTTTTGTCCCCTTCCTCCACGGGTGCAAGTGAGGGTCTTATACCTAAACTCACCAAATCTTGTCGTGACTTCAACCCATCTTTTGTTTTCCCCTCGGTGTTCAAAAGTGTTCCTACCAACGCGTCACATACATTCTTTTCAATGTGCATGACATCTAGACAATGTGTTACTTCCAAATACTTCCAATATGGCAAGTTGAAAAAAATTGACCTCTTTTTCCAATTACCACTATTTTTGGCTACCTTCTCCTTTTTCCCGTACACATGTCTCAATGTCTCCATATTTGCAAGTATTTCAATGCCGGTTGGTGGGATAGGTTCTGGATCGGTCTCAACTTTGCCATTGAACCATTTCTTCGCAAACCTCCATGGATGATTTACAGGTAAGAATCGTCGATGACCTAGATAAACTGTTTTCCCACCATTTTTCAATTGAGTATGGCTTGTATTTTTCTCACAAACAGGACATGCAAGATGACCTTTCACAGAATAACCCTTTAAATTGCCCAAAGCCGGAAAATCATTAATGGTCCACATCAACATCGCTTTTAATTGAAATTTCTCATCCCCGCGACTCCCGTCGGCTATCCACACTCCCGGGTTGAACAAAGACTTCAAATCTTCAATAAGTGGCTCCAAGTATACATCAATGTCATTACCGGGTTGTTTAGGCCCTGAAATCAACATAGATAGCAACACATATTTTCTTTTCATCATCAACCAAGATGGTAGATTATAAATCACCAACATCACAGGCCATGAACTGTGTGTGCTAGACAAATTCCCAAAAGGATTCATACCATCTGTTGATAACCCTAAGCGGAGGTTTCTGTCTTCGGTTCCAAATTCAGGATACAATTCATCCATTTATTTCCATTGCTCTCCATCGGATGCATGACTAATAATGTCATCCCCCCCTCGCTCCCTTTCTGCATGCCACGTAAACAATTTAGCATCATCGGGGTTTGCAAACAACCTTTTTAGTCTGGGCACAATTGGGAGATACCACATAACTTTTGCGGGTGTTTTCTTATCGCTAAATGTACTGTCTTCATCCCCAACATTGATTGATTCTTTCTCCTTGTCTTTGTATCGAGACTCCCCACAAACTAGACAGTTGTTCAATTTTTTTTCCTCCATCGACCTAAACAACATACAATCATTAGGGCATGCATGTATCTTCTCCAATTCCATCCCCATTGGACACAATATTTTTTTCGCATCATATACTCTATTGGGCAACAAATTACCTACGGGTAGCAATTCTTTCACAACCTCGAACAACTCACTCATCCCTTTATCGGTAATCCCATGTCTTGCCTTCAAATTCATCATCAACAATGTTGCAGCCATAATACAATGCCTAGACCCCTTGTATAATGGTGTCTCTTTATCATTCAACATTGCCGCTAAAACGCTAGGCTTTCCCACAAATTCCCTAGCAACATCGTACACCAATTCTCCTAGATCATCATCATATTCCATATTTTGACTACCAATTTCGATATCGGGCATATCCGTGTCAACTTCAACTTCACCATGCCATATCCAATGCGTATAGTTAGGGTCAAAACCACGACAAATCAAATGTTCACGTATAACCATTCCATCATCAAAATAAGCATTGTTTTTACAATCTTTGCATGGACATCTAACAGCCTCAACCCCGTTGCTATTTGCATCCTCGAAAGCCACATTAATAAATTCTTCAATCAACTCACTATACTCGACGGACAATCTATTATTTTGCCTTATAACTTCAACTCGATCCATATCAACAACGTCCCACAATGTCTAACCCACACGGAATTTCTACAACAAACTCCTATATAATCATAAAGCAATATTAATAAATCGTATGAATTAATAAATGAACAAAGTCATATAGAAACCGTAAATTCAAACCTTCGTGTAACTCGTAAGTGGGAGCAAATCACAAACAAATGCCTTGATTGCCTTGGAATGACCTTCAAAATGAGGATGATTGGTTTTAAGAAACAGCCCACAAGCTCAAATAGCTAAACTTATAACTTTTTGAGAAAAAGTGTGGTTTTTAAGGAAGATCCCGTAGGTCATACGAACTCGTAGGGAACTTAATATACCTATTCGATTTCGAATTCAAATTCGTATATATTTTAAAGAACTAGCGATGACTGATTCGAACTCGAATATATGTAAAATGCTTCCTGCGATATCGTATCTCATATCGCCTACAATCCCTGTATTTTGGCCGAATTCCGTTACGATATCGAAAGACAAAAATCTATATATAGAAACATAACGGCCCAAAAAAAATTCATCCAGCCACCGAATCTCATAAACCCCAAAGCGGAAATAACAAGAAAATTTCTGGTAATCTCCAAGAACATCATCAATTCGACCATGGATAGTAATCATGCTGACATTGTCCCTATCACTGCCAACGAAGAGGTTGTTGTTACCCCCAAGTTCAACGAGCCGGATGAAGATTCAATATCGAAAGAGGTAAACTTTTGATTATAGGTTATGGAGTCAATATTTGATTAGATCTTTTGTAACCCTTGGCTTATGGAATCCATATTGATGTTATGAGATTGATAGTTGATGAGGAAACTTACAATATTTTTTGGGCTTGAATATTACTTTCACATCTTGTAAATTCAACTTATAAGCACATTGATGGTTTAGGATTTGTTATGATATAAATTCTGAATCTCCTTGTTATTGGGCATATGTGAACGTGTTTTGACAGAGTGTTGAGCCGATGCAACCAATCACAGATGGAGACGGTATTGGTGAAACCTCTTTCACCTTGCTATCACTATCTTTAACAGAAGATGATGCAGACAACAGTGATGAGGATGATGGTGAGCATGATGATGATGTTCTTGTACAACCACAACCATCAGTACCGATTAAGAAGATACGAAAACCTTGCTATGGTTGGATTAGAGATGGCGACACCATTGATGATGAAGAAAACTTTATTTATCTTGAACCGGCAAACGAGGATGATTTTTTCCCCAAACCTTAGATGTTCATTGTCTTAGTTGACATTGTCCCGCCTCTAGGCTATTTCTACAATTCAACTCTTGTTTTCTTTATCTTACGAGATTGTCACTACTCTTGTTTTATTCTAAGTATTGACATTGTCCTTGTTCTTTTCACTTTTCATGAATTATCAATGGTTCATGAATTCAAATATGTTTTCTGGAAGATTTTCATGCAAAACATTACGATATTTATCTATCCAGCATGCAGTAACTTAAAAAACTATCCATCAAACAAATGAACTACGTATAGGGTATGCTTGCTGATTCAAGACCACGCACTCTTTCGACTTCGACAACATTTCCGGGTACTCTTTCGATAACTTGTATGACCAAATTAGCAGTACAATTTCGTTTCATGAAACTTTATTAAAAACCAACTCGTTACGATATCGCAACCAGCACGAGTAATAAGTGCGATATCGAAGGCATACTTTATAAACGAAGCGAATTCGAAACTGTCTTTCGTGCACATAACTATTACATGATCAAATGTGATGAATAGATAAAGCATTCAAATTCAATCTTCTTCAGCTTCTGAAGACCATCCTTCACCTGTTGAACTTGAACAGGATTCTGCAGAAATGTCCCAGTACAAAAAACTTTCCATAGTGTACTCTGGTTCTGATGGATCCACAGTAACTCCAATGAAATGTTGTCTGCCTAGTCTGATAATTTCTTCCTTAGCTTCATGGGTCTCCCTAATTTCTTTCTCCGCCCTAATCAGCCCTTTCTCAACCGCACGGCGCATCAACTCAATTTTTTTCTGTTAATCATAAATTTTAGCAATAAGTAAAACAACATCCCCATAATTTGATCTTTACAACTGTATATATTATTAATATTGAAGTCAATTTCATAAAAGAATAATTGAGGGAATAACTTACTACACCACGAGTGTATTCCTTGTCAAACTCCTTTTGAGATTCTAAGATTATGTACGAATCATCCCACGGAATTCGTGCTACCCCAAACCGAGGAAAAAGATATTGAAATTGATTCTTCAAGAAGTACAGTTTGCGGCGTTGCTCAGGTTCAACAACGTCTTCCCACTCTATATATTGCATACAAGATTCAAATTAGTAATAATGAAATGTGTAACCAAAAAATGTAAAATCATTGAAGATCCAGCACAATGTTGAGTATTAATTGATACCTGTCATCCTATCAGTCCTCAACTTTGCAATTCTTGCTTCCATTGAGATCCTTCTTTGTTCAGCAGGGGATAAATTGCTACTGTCCGCCATAATATGAAAATATAAACCAAGGAGAGGAGGAAGAAGGAAGAAAACAAAAGGTTTAACTGAAAATGATGGTTGTGATCACATATGTGTTTAATTGGACGGAGAAAACAACAAGTTGTGGTCCCCATGTCATTAGTTGGACGGAGAAAACAACAAGTTAGACATGAGATATTTTTAGTCCGTTCGTCTACTGACACAGGACTTTCGATATCGAAAGTGTATAGTACATACGATACGATATCGTATGCCCGTTAGTCTATTGACACGGTGCTCTGGGCGAGTACATTTTCGATATCATAACATAATGTTTGTGTTACGATATCGTAGCTGTTATATTAATATACAATTTGGCCAGGTCAATGTTTTTCGAACTCGACTCAAGATTCGTTTCATCCAACTTTAGTAAAAACAAACTAGTTACGAAATCGTACGAATCAACATATTTGTTTGCGATATCGTAGATACATATTAACAAACCTACGATATCGTATGTAGTTTCAAAGTACGGCGGTTATTACCGATCGCCGTGAAATATGGAAGGAACCGCCGTTAATTAATACCCAGAAAACTAGGGCAATAAAAACGACCGAATTTGACTTTCGAACTCGAAAGATGTACACAGTTACGGCGGTTCCTGGGTGTTTTGCGGAACCGCCGTAATTACCTGCCGTAAATCACATGATTTGCACTAGTGCTCTTGTCGTGCTTACTATCACACATCATCAATTGCCAATTTGCCTGATGCTATTTGGACTATTAAAACATTAAGGCACATAAACTTTCATTGTATGGCTTTCGAAAACCTCAACATTGATGAGTGTTGTAGTAAATGGCTCTTTCTCAGCAGCAACTCTTACAGCTGAGAAAGATGCCATAGAGCTCTCGAGAAGATTGCCACATCTTCGGAAGTTGAAATGCAAGTTGAAAAAGGAACGAGATTCTGGGAATCCCATTCAGATGAATGGCTACTTTGTCCTGTTTCAGTGAACTCGAGTCGCTGACAGTCTCTAACTTTGCAGATCTCTACCGCGATCCATATCCATCTTTAGATTTTGCCACTACTCTCAAAAAGCTGACTTTGGATTTCTGCTCTCTGAGAACAAGTTCAGTATCAACGATTGGAAAGCTACCAAAACTTGAAGTTCTCAAATTGCGACATTCACCCTTTTTCCAGCGAAGTTGGGACTTAGAAGATGGTGAATTCTTAAATATAAAGTTCCTAGAATTATCCTGGAACGATTGCGAAGAGCCCTTTCCATGCCTTGAACGCCTAGTCCTGAAACATTGTATCATTCTTGAGGAAATTCCTCCTAGTTTTGGTTATATTATGCCACTGAAGCGTATGGATGTATATCTATGCGGGAAAGCCTCAAGTTCAGCTCGAAAAATTGTGGACATGCAAATAGAAATGGGGAATTATGAACTTGAACTATACATTTAAGATTGACTGCAATTCTCGCTTCCCTATCTTGTAACCAAGGTACATCACTCTTTGTGCCCATGAATTTATTAAGATCTGTGTTTTTGGGCAATAAATGGTGATGATGAAGATTTGTTAATCTACTTATAAATGCCCATGAATTTATCGGGATATCTGTTTATCGGGGTTTCGGCTACTGGTTTGAAGCTTGGGAGTGGCCTTACTGATAGACCCTAGATATACTCTTATTTTGTAGCATTTGAGAGCTGTTTTAGATAGTATTTTGTAGATTTATATTAGACTTTTAGACCGAATCATTCATAGTGGTTTGAAATTGAAGACGTGCATTTTGATCTTGAATTGCACTTGCGATGGATTTGAATGATTTGAAGACCTTCTATGACCGTCCTGACCGCGATTGATACATTGAAGAACCGGTCGTAGAAGTGGCGTGAAGGCACACTCTCGCGGGCCGCGAACCCTAGGTCGCGAACCGCAAGGGTGTGTGTTGCTGTTCTGAAGACGCCGAGTTTCGCGAGCCGCGAGGACCAGACGCGAGCCACGAGAGCCAGACGCGCGCGGGGCGCGAGACTCCGGTCGCGAACCGCGCGAACCAGCACGAGAACCGCCGAGGCACAGACGTGCGCGAGGCGCGAACCTTCGGCCGCGACTCGCGAAGACCAGACATGCGCGGGGCGCAATTCCTCGGTCGCGTACCACGCCGAGACCACGGGCGCGCGGGGCGCAATTCCTCGGTCGCGTACCACGCCGAGACCACGGGCGCGCGGGGCGCAATTCCTCGGTCGCGTACCACGCCGAGACCACGGGCGCGCGGGGCGCGAATCCTCGGCCGCGAACCGCGAGAACCAGGCTCGCGGTCCGCGATGGATCCCGCGCGACCCGCGAAGTTGCCTGCAACTTGCATTTTGTTTAGCTTTAATTTTAATTATTTTGGACTATAAATAGAACTTATCCTCATTGTTTGAGGGATCGGATTTTTACAGAGGAAACTCCATTTTCCTTCACTTTTCTTTCCATTTTGATCTTTGAATTCACTATGGTTTGTTGTATTAATTATGGTTATGATTATCTAATTATGGTTGTAGGCTAAAACCCTTCTTGGATATATGTGATTGGACTTCTTGTTATGGATTGAGAACATGATTTATGAAGCTTAGGAATGGTGATTTGCTCTTGAATGATCATAATTTATATGTGTGTTTGATGCTTGAAATGATTAGGAATGATTTCCTAGTGATAGATAGGTTTTGGATATGTGTTAGATATTGCTTTTCCATGGTTAGAATGTTATCATTCTTTCTATGTAGGAGTAGTAAATTAGGGATTGAATGCATGTTGTTATCAATTGTATTTGTTCTTAAGATCATTCATTAGCATTGTACCTATGTCAAGTTTGTTATCAAATTGCATGGGTAGGATTGAGAAACATCTAATTAGAATTAATATTGATTCAATTGAACTAGTTGTTATCATCTAGTAAAGTTGTCAATTGAAGTTGTGAAGATGCTTTCATTTTTCATAACTATGGTTAAAGATAGTTTCTCACTAATGTTCACCATTCTCAAAGCATCATGATAAAGTTTGAGGAAAATCTCATAATAAGAAGTCACCAATCTCATATGTCCAAGTTTCTTATTCTCTTAGTTAAATCTCTAGTTAGAATAATCTTATAGTAAAGTAGTTGTGGCTTGAAAGTTCTAGTAGTTTTAATTAGTAGTGTCTTAAACAAAAAACTCAACTCAAACCCCCCCTTGTTTACATTGCTTTTATATATGTATATTTATATATACACTACAAGATATACATAGAAATAACCTTTTCCCTGTGGAACGAACCTTACTTGCCATTGTACACTTAATAGTGTAGAAAGGTAGTAAGTGATCTAAAAATGTATATTTGAGAGGTACGGCGACGACCTCCCAAATTTTGGCGCCGCTGCCGGGGAAAAGGCGTATTTTTATGTGTATATTGTAGTTTTATTTCTAATCTATCTTTCTTTTTAGGTTCTATTTTGGTTTGGAACCCTATTGCTCTAGCTCTTGGTGCATGGTTCTTACACGATCCTCGAACCAAGACCCTTTGCAATACGATTCCGAGCTAGTAAGAAGTCTCCGCCAACTTAGGAGGCAAGTGCAAGAGTCACTAGCATCTAATCCTCTATCCCTTGAAAGTGAATCACTACCTTTCAACATGGCGGACGATAAAGAGGATACCGGCCAAACCCCCCCCCCCCCCGAAACCAATTCTACAACCCTTTCCAAAACCATAACACTTCTCCTACCAACATTTCTATGAGAGAGTTCATGTCCCCCAACTATGAGCAACAACAATCGAGCATTGTTTACCCGAACTCTCAATACGAAATCAAGACGGGAGTGATAAATTTGCTTCCAACTTTCCATGGTAGAGAAGTGGATGATCCGAATGACTTCCTTGAGGCTTTTCATAGGGTGTGTAGTAGTTTGAAACCTTCCGAGATGAGTGTGGATGAGTTCAAGTTGAAAACCTTCACTTTCACCTTGAAGGACAAGGCCGCTAAATGGTTAAGCCGTTTACCTTCATCATCAATCACTACATGGCCACAATTGAAGAAAAAGTTCCTTGACAAGTACTTTCCTCCCTCTAAGTCCTCGGTCTTAATACAAGCCATTAGCAACATCACTCAAGACGATGATGAGACCTTGTATGAGTATTGGGAAAGGTTCCAAACTCTCCTTTCAAGTTGCCCGTACCATAGCTTCACCGAACCTCAATTGGTGTGTTTCTATTACAATGGTTTGAATGATAGAGAAACCGAGTCGATGAATAGGACTTGTTATGGTTCCATTGGTAACCTTGGTTCATCCGATGCCATGATGCTATTTGAGCAACTAGCCGAGGGGTGCAAACCAAAGAGGGACCGGAGACTACGAGTGGGTAACTCCGGTGGAAGCAATGACGGAACTCGTCAAGAGATCAAGGAGCTTACGGCATTAATGAAGGGCTTCATGATGGGAAATAGCTCCGGAGGGAACACGGGGAACCAACCACGGCAACAAGTGATGACGTGTGGGATTTGTTCTTCGAACCATCTCACCGAATCTTGTCCTCAAGCAAACGAGGATTATAACGAAGAAGTCAATGCCATGGGGGTCTATGGAGGAAACCAAGGTTTTAGAGGCGATCAAGGAGGAAACCAAGGTTTTAGGGGCTACCAAGGAGGACGAGGCTACCAAAGTGGTAGGGGTTTTCAAGGTGGACAAGGCCAAGGTGGTGATAGGGGTAACCAAAGGAAGTATGATCCTTTTGCTCAACACTACAACCCCGGAACTAGAGATCACCCCAACTTTCGGTGGAGAGATGAACCGACGGGACAACAAGGCCAACAAGGTGGCTACCAAGGGGGTTATCAAGGTCAAGGTGGTCAATCTTTTGATAGACAAAGGGGGCAAAATGATCAAGGGTACCAAGGGGACCAAAGCCACCAAAATCAAGGGTACCAAGGTTACCAAAACCAAGGGTACCAAGATTATGGCTATCAAGGGTACCAAGATCATCAAAACCCTCAATATCACCCTCAACCACAACAATACCAAAGGAACCAAGGTCAAGGCCGTTTCAATAACCGTGCTCCTCAAAATGCTCATCCGAGGTTGGAAGATAAATCCCACAATCAAGGTGAAAGCTCGGACCAATTCCCCCAAGATGCTCGACTCAAAAGCATTGAGGTGCAAATGAGTCAAATGGCCACGGTTTTGGGAAAGTTAGAAGCACAAAACTCCGGGAAACTACCCGCACAAACGGAGTTGAATCCAAGGCCTCATGCGAGTGCCATGACTTTGAGAAGTGGTAAACAAGCTCTTGAACCCGAGGTGGTTGTGAAAAAGGCACCCAAGAGAGGCCTTGTGAAGAAGAGCTTAGCCAATGACGAAGTTGAGGCGACCTTGGCCGACGAAGAAGTTATTCTTGAGGAGCTAGCCAAAGAAAAAGGTGAGGCCGAGGTTGAGAATGAGAAAGAACCTATTGATGAGGAACATGTAGAGACATCCTCTCATGTTGAACCAATGTCACCTCCATTCTCACCTCTTCACAAGAAAACTAGGGTGGACACTACCTTTGATGTGGAAGCACCATTTCCCGAAGCCTTGAAGCATACTCGCAAAAAGGAGATGGACAAAGAAGCTTTCGAAGTCCTTCGAAAGTGTGAGGTAAACATTCCTTTGCTCGATGCTATTGATCAAGTTCCTAGATATTCTAAGTTCTTGAAGGAATTATGTGTGAACCATCGTCAACAAAGATCTAAGCATGTTAAAAATGAAAAAATCAATGAACATGTGTCGGCTTTGTTTCAAGATAAAATGCCTACTAAATGTAGTGATCCGGGCATGTTTACAATTCCTTGTATCTTAGGGAACACTTACTTTCCTAGAGCCATGCTAGATCTAGGTGCATCCATAAATGTCATTCCATATACATTGTATGAATCGTTGAATCTTGGCACTTTGCATAAAACCGGCGTGGTGATCCAACTTGCCGACCGCTCTAATGCATACCCTAAGGGTATTTTTGAAGATGTCTTGGTGAAAGTCGACAAGTTGGTGTTCCCGGCCGATTTTTACGTTCTTGACATGGAACATGATAAATTTGCTACCCCTATCTTGTTAGGGCGTCCATTTTTGAAAACGTCAAGAACTATCATAGATGTGCATAGTGGTAGGCTTACCATGGAATTCGATGGGGATAAAATAGAATTCAACATTTATGGTGCAATGAAATACGATGATGAGGAAACTTCTTGCAACGCTATTGATGTGATTGAGCCTTATGTGCAAAAAGTTTATGAAAATGATGTTGATGATCCTTTGTTAAATGCTTTAGCTAATAGTTTACACACAAGTAATGTTCATACATATGCTTTGAGTGCTAACTTGAGGGAAAGCATTTTTGAGCTAGATACCTTTGAGGAACTTTCTCTTGATGCACCAATTTTAGACCTTGAGGTATTGAAGGGCTCGGGCAACCGACCATCTTTCAATAAACCTCCGGTGGTGGAGTTGAAACCACTACCCGAGAATCTAAAATATGCATTCCTTGGTGATGGTGAGAAATTGCCGGTGATCATCTCCAACAAGCTCACCAAGGAACAAGAGGAAAGGTTGATGAAAGTGCTCCAAGATCATAAGGAGGCCATTGGGTGGACCATTGCCGACATCAAAGGTATGAGTCCAAGTACTTGCATGCACCGTATACTATTGGAGGATGATGCTAAACCCGTCCGACAACCTCAAAGGCGGTTGAAACCTCCAATGATGGAGGTAGTAAAAGCCGAGGTGCTTAAATTGTTGGACGCGGGAATGATCTATCCAATCTCTGATAGTAAGTGGGTAAGCCCAACGCAAGTAGTGCCAAAGAAAACCGGAGTGACCGTAGTGGAGAATAGCCATGGCGAATTGATTCCCACTCGTGTCCAAAATGGATGGCGTGTTTGCATTGATTACCGAAGGTTAAATGCGGTAACAAGGAAAGACCATTTCCCTTTGCCATTTATTGATCAAATGCTTAACCGGCTTGCAGGCCACTCTTTCTATTGTTTTCTTGATAGCTATTCAGGGTACTTTCAGGTTGCCATTGCACCAGAGGATCAAGAAAAAACAACCTTCACATGTCCCTTTGGCACCTTTGCATATCGACGCATGCCTTTTGGCCTTTGCAATGCGCCGGCCACATTCCAAAGGTGTATGGTTAGCATTTTTTCAGAATATCTTGAGAAGTTTGTAGAGGTTTTCATGGATGACTTTACTGTTCATGGAAACTCTTTTGACAATTGCTTAATTCATTTGTCATTAGTCCTAAAAACTTGCATTGATAAAAACCTTGTGCTTAATTCTGAAAAATGTCATTTTATGGTAGAAAAGGGCATTGTGTTAGGTCATGAAGTGTCATCTAAGGGTATTGAAGTAGACAAAGCAAAAATTGATATCATCCAATCTCTTCCTTACCCTACTTGTGTGCGTGATGTAAGATCCTTCCTTGGCCACGCGGGTTTCTACCGCCGTTTCATAAAAGACTTTTCAAAAATTTCTTCCCCTTTGTGTAGATTGTTGCAAAAGGATGTGGAATTTGTGGTAGATGAAGGTTGTAAAAGGGCATTTGATTGTTTAAAGTCCATGCTAGTGTCGGCCCCTATTATACAACCTCCAAATTGGTCCCTTCCATTTGAGATCATGTGTGATGCAAGTGACTACGCCGTTGGTGCGGTGCTAGGTCAAAGGGTGGGGAAAATTCCCCATGCCATCTATTATGCATCCATGACTCTCAATGATGCTCAAAGGAACTATACCACAACTGAAAAGGAATTGCTAGCGGTAGTCTTTTCTTTAGAAAAGTTTAGGCCATATTTGCTTGGTACAAAGATCATTGTTTTCACTGACCATGCAGCTCTTCGTTACTTGATGACGAAGAAAGAAACAAAGCCTAGGTTACTCCGATGGATCTTACTCTTGAGCGAGTTCGACTTGGAGGTCAAGGACAAGAAAGGAGCTGAAAATCTAGTGGCCGACCATTTGAGCCGATTGGTGCCCAATGAGGAGTTTGGGGCCAAAGCATTGAAGGAGCATCTTCACGAAGAGTTCCCCGACGAGCAATTGTTTGCTCTTGGTGTTTCTCTTCCATGGTATGCCAACCTTGTGAATTTCCTTGTCACAAGTAAGTACCCTTCTCACTTCACAAAAGCACAAAAGGATAAGTTAAAGCATGATGCTAGGTTTTATGTGTGGGATGATCCCTATGTATGGAAACATTGTGCCGACCAAGTAATTAGGAGATGCATTCCTAATAATGAAACAATTTCAATCCTTGCCTTTTGCCACTCATATGCATGTGGTGGTCATTTTGGTGCTAGGCGAACCGCTAGGAAAGTGCTAGATTGTGGTTTCTATTGGCCTAGTTTGAATAAAGATGCATACACATTTTGCAAGTCTTGTGATAAATGCCAAAGAGTAGGAAACATCTCTTCTAGGAATGAAATGCCCCAACATTGTCCTCTATATTGTGAACTTTTTGATGTTTGGGGAATGGATTTTATGGGACCTTTCCCTACTTCCTTTGGTTTCAAATATATCTTGCTTGCGGTTGATTATGTGTCTAAGTGGGTTGAAGCAATCCCCACTCGTACTGATGATTCTAAAGTGGTTGCAGAGTTCATCAAATCTCACATCTTCTCTAGGTTCGGGGTACCCCGAGCGTTGATAAGTGATCGAGGCACTCACTTTTGCAATAGAACCATTGCCGCATTGTTGAAGAAATATGGGGTAAATCACAAGACTTCTACCGCCTATCACCCACAAACAAATGGACAAGCCGAAGTTTCCAATAGGGAAATCAAGTCCATCCTTGAGAAAACGGTTAGGCCGACTCGCAAGGATTGGAGTACTCGGTTGGATGATGGATTGTGGGCATATAGGACGGCTTATAAGACTCCAATTGGTATGTCTCCATACCGATTAGTCTTTGGAAAGCCGTGTCATTTACCGGTGGAGTTAGCACACAAAGCCTATTGGGCAATCACAAGGTTCAACTTGAACTTGGACGAGGCCGGGAATGAAAGGAAGATTCAATTGCAAGAGCTTGAGGAAATCCGGAATGAGTCCTACGAGAACGCGGCCATTTACAAGGAGAAGACGAAGGCATGGCATGACAAGATGATAATTAGGAAAACTTTTGAGGTAGGTCAAAAAGTTCTTCTATTTCAATCACGTCTTCGGTTGTTTCCAGGCAAACTGCGTTCTCGGTGGACTGGACCGTTTGTAGTTGTGAAGGTTTTCCCTCATGGAGCAGTGGAGATCCAAAGCGGCGAGGATGCCAAAATCATCAAGGTCAACGGCCAAAGATTGAAACCGTATTACGAGGGTTTCAAATCGGAGATCCTAGAGGACATGTCTCTAGGCAACCCGGCCTACGAGTGACCTTTACCATGGAGGTACATCGTGCCGACGATGTTAAATAAACGAGTTTTGAAGCTTTTAAAGTATTTCGTCGAACAATTTCAACATTTGGAACAATACTTTCTTTATATTTATTTGTTATGTACATTTAATTAAGCTTGTAATTCGAACATTACGCTAGTTTTTATGTTGTTTTTGTAGAAATAGGTTTGAAGTGGTGCAAAACAACAAACACCAAGGAATGCATTCCTCGCGGTCCACGAATTCATCGCGCGGACCGCGCTCGAGGTTTTCGCGGACCGCGGACGAGGCCTCGCGACCCGCGATCAAGGCTGGATTTCCTGGAAATCCCTGCCACAAAAACGACGGTTTTCGCGGTCCGCGGCTTGATCGCGCGGACCGCGACACTATGCACGCGGATCGCGGTTTCATCGCGCGATCCGCGAAGTTTTGTCGAGCGCGGCACGCGAATTCGTCGCGCACGCCGCAACGAGCTTCAATTTGCGCGCGGTCCGCGACGAAGAACGCGCGAACCGCGAACGTTTGGGGCGCGGTCCGCGAAAGAGACCGCGCGACCCGCGAAAAAACAGAGAATTCCAGGAAATCCCTGGAACGTAATGACACATTTTCGCGGCCCGCGACTTGATCGCGCGGACCGCGACAATATGCTCGCGGTCCGCGGTTTCATCGCGCGAACCGCGACGATTGCGAGGTTCGGCCGAGGTTTTGCGCGCGGTGCGCGCGCGCACCGCGCCGAGTTCCAGCGCGCGCGACCCGCGACGAGACAACGCGCGCACCGCGACGAGGATTCGTGCGCACCTCAACGGTCTTCAGCGCGCGGTCCGCGAATTCATCGCGCGGACCGCGACGGACTTGCGCGCGGCCCGCGACGGAGGGCGCGCGAACCGCGACGAGGACCGAGATTTCTCGGAAATCGCTGGAACGAAACGGGCCATTTTCGCGGCCCGCGAAGATGTGGCGCGGCCCGCGACGGTGTTTCGCGGCCCGCCAATGGACGCTCGCGACTCGCGAGGTGACGGGGACTATTTCTTCACCTTTTCTCCTTCTTTCTTTCTCTTCTTCTTCTTCTCCTATTCCTCCCGACCCCAAGACCCTTTTCCGGCCACCTACTCAATCCTCCATTCCGGCGAGTTTTGAACCGATTTCTTCCACCCAAATCAATCCCCCAAGCTTTCCCAACAAAACCCACCAAAAATCCCAATCCAAAACACCATCTTTTACCCACATTGCCGAATTCTCACCGGAAAGTTCTTCACTCCGATTCGCCGACCTCCGGCGACTTTTGTTCCAAACCAACTACCCAAAAACCTTCCCTCCACCACCCTTAACCTTTTCCCAATCCCAAATTCCAAATTCCAACTCCCAATCAAATACCCCCAAATCTTATGAACCCTAATTTTTGGATTCTTTGATTTGGTGGTGTTTTGATCAAATTGATGATATACTTAAGCTACATTGCATCCTAAGGCTTCAATTGACGGTACCCTACTGAATTTATTTCAATTTTGGGTGATTTAGGGCTTGCCGCCAATAGGTTTTCATTGAAATTTCAAAGGCTTGCCGCCTTTAGTTATAAACTGAACTATTTGAGTAGGGGCTTGCCGCCTTATAGCTAGTTTAGTTGTGCTGGACTGTTGTTGAATAGATTGTGATAATGGCACCGAGGAAAAGGTCACGCCGAGGAGAGGCCTCTAGTTCGCATGATCCAGTGGTTCCCGAATCCCCACCTCGCCAACCTAGCCCTCCCCCTGCAGAAAACCTGCCTCCTATAGACCTTATGGGACTGCAAGGTTTAGATGAGGATGCCCAACAACGGTGGAGAAAGTTGATTGGGAATGGGAAGCGAACAATCATGGAGACGAAGTTCTTGTCCTCTGAGCTACTTCAGGAGCTGGGTTTGCAGCAACCAGTTCTATTTTTATTGGATCGCGTTGGCATGAGAGGATTCATTGATCGGTTGGCACCGACCTATACCCGCTATACATTTGAGTTCTTATCCACTCTAGCCAAGCACTATGACGAGGACCATGACATGCACTACATCACCTTCAGGTTGTATGATGTGGACCGCCGGATGACCTATGATGAGATCCAAGATGCTTTTGGGTTCCAATATGCAGGGGGATACAAGAATCCAAAAGAAGCTAACCCGGACGGATTTGATCTAACTTACTTTTGGAATTGCTTGTCTGGATTTCCCAACATCACAGGCACTACGAAGAATAACCACATCATACATCCAGCTGTTCGTATGGTGCACAAGCTCCTAGTGATGACGATCTTCTGCCAAGGAGAGTTGACGCACATTACTAGGGAGCAGGTCCAATGCCTTTGGACCATGTGCTGGGGACCAGAACACCCTTGTTGGGTGGACCTTTTTGTGCAGAAATGTCTGGAGGCCTCTGAGAAGACCAAGGGAAAGATACCACAGGGGGGTATGATTTCACTTCTGGCAGCTTATCTGAACATCCACCTACCTCCAGACATTCAGGCAATAGGCAAGACAGCCGAGAGAGCTCACCAGTTTTACTCCATTGCTTCTTTGGAGTTCACTAATGTCTTGGCCATGCACAAATATCCTCCTCCTAGATTCATTTGGCTAGTAGCCAAGAATCAGCACATGTACCTGCCGAATCCAGAGGCTGTACAACTGACTGGGCGCACCCGCATAGAGGATCTCACCTTGCCAACCCAGATCACAGTTCCTACACCTACCATTGCCCTTGCCAGGCTAGAGGCACCTCCGGAGCATGGAGAGCAGTACGCTCCTCCACATCATGAGGCTCAGTATGTCACTCAGCAGCAGTTTCAAGCATATACTGAGAGGTACGAGGATGATATGGCAGTGATGTTCGCCATGATGGCATCCATGCACCCACAGGGACCAGGAGCATTTGACTATGAGGGCCATCGCAGATCGCGAGCTCAGCGCCGTCGCGACGGCTCCGGTCCCTCGCAGTGAGTATATCCTACACTCTTTCTTACACTATGATTTTAATTGATATATTTAAACATTGAGGGCAATGTTTAGACTAAGTGTGGGGGAGAGGTGTAGGACTTTTGTTGCTGCTTTTGTTGCTGTTTTGTTGCTATTTACTACTGTATTTCTTTAAAAAAAAAAAAAACAGCCCGGATGGTCCCAAAAATACTAGAGGATCAGGTAAAAATGAGAGGCATGCCCGGATGGTTCCAAAAATACGAGAGAATCAGGCAAAAATGAGAGGCAAAAAAAAAAAAAAAAAAAAAACATTTTCTTTTCTCTTGTTTAAATATGTAAAGCTCTCAAATGTTATGTGCTTAATTATGTAGAGTATACACTTGGATCTTAATCGTCCTTTCTCGAGGACGAGAAAGGTTCAAGTGTGGGGGATTTTGATAGACCCTAGATATACTCTTATTTTGTAGCATTTGAGAGCTGTTTTAGATAGTATTTTGTAGATTTATATTAGACTTTTAGACCGAATCATTCATAGTGGTTTGAAATTGAAGACGTGCATTTTGATCTTGAATTGCACTTGCGATGGATTTGAATGATTTGAAGACCTTCTATGACCGTCCTGACCGCGATTGATACATTGAAGAACCGGTCGTAGAAGTGGCGTGAAGGCACACTCTCGCGGGCCGCGAACCCTAGGTCGCGAACCGCAAGGGTGTGTGTTGCTGTTTTGAAGACGCCGAGTTTCGCGAGCCGCGAGGACCAGACGCGAGCCGCAAGAGCCAGACGCGCGCGGGGCGCGAGACTCCGGTCGCGAACCGCGCGAACCAGCACGAGAACCGCCGAGGCACAGACGTGCGCGAGGCGCGAACCTTCGGCCGCGACTCGCGAAGACCAGACATGCGCGGGGCGCAATTCCTCGGTCGCGTACCACGCCGAGACCACGGGCGCGCGGGGCGCAATTCCTCGGTCGCGTACCACGCCGAGACCACGGGCGCGCGGGGCGCAATTCCTCGGTCGCGTACCACGCCGAGACCACGGGCGCGCGGGGCGCGAATCCTCGGCCGCGAACCGCGAGAACCAGGCTCGCGGTCCGCGATGGATCCCGCGCGACCCGCGAAGTTGCCTGCAACTTGCATTTTGTTTAGCTTTAATTTTAATTATTTTGGACTATAAATAGAACTTATCCTCATTGTTTGAGGGATCGGATTTTTACAGAGGAAACTCCATTTTCCTTCACTTTTCTTTCCATTTTGATCTTTGAATTCACTATGGTTTGTTGTATTAATTATGGTTATGATTATCTAATTATGGTTGTAGGCTAAAACCCTTCTTGGATATATGTGATTGGACTTCTTGTTATGGATTGAGAACATGATTTATGAAGCTTAGGAATGGTGATTTGCTCTTGAATGATCATAATTTATATGTGTGTTTGATGCTTGAAATGATTAGGAATGATTTCCTAGTGATAGATAGGTTTTGGATATATGTTAGATATTGCTTTTCCATGGTTAGAATGTTATCATTCTTTCTATGTAGGAGTAGTAAATTAGGGATTGAATGCATGTTGTTATCAATTGTATTTGTTCTTAAGATCATTCATTAGCATTGTACCTATGTCAAGTTTGTTATGAAATTGCATGGGTAGGATTGAGAAACATCTAATTAGAATTAATATTGATTCAATTGAACTAGTTGTTATCATCTAGTAAAGTTGTCAATTGAAGTTGTGAAGATGCTTTCATTTTTCATAACTATGGTTAAAGATAGTTTCTCACTAATGTTCACCATTCTCAAAGCATCATGATAAAGTTTGAGGAAAATCTCATAATAAGAAGTCACCAATCTCATATGTCCAAGTTTCTTATTCTCTTAGTTAAATCTCTAGTTAGGATAATCTTATAGTAAAGTAGTTGTGGCTTGAAAGTTCTAGTAGTTTTAATTAGTAGTGTCTTAAACAAAAAACTCAACTCAAACCCCCCCTTGTTTACATTGCTTTTATATATGTATATTTATATATACACTACAAGATATACATAGAAATAACCTTTTCCCTGTGGAACGAACCTTACTTGCCATTGTACACTTAATAGTGTAGAAAGGTAGTAAGTGATCTAAAAATGTATATTTGAGAGGTACGGCGACGACCTCCCACTTACATATACAGAATAGTTGAATCACACTCTTTTCTATAGCCACTGTCTAGGTAATTCTCCTATATTTTGATGCTTTGAAGATTCATATATTTTGTCAACGTGAGTATGATTTCAATTCTTCTCATCTCTCTATTTCCTTGATCATTCTTTTCCGTAGCTAGATTTCAGTTTGTTTTTATGTAACATGGCTGTCTTGTGTTGGATAAAAGGTGCACATCTCTAGTAACAAGGTCGTCTTTCTAAACATCATCATTGTAGCCCCCTCTGCAAAATTTCTATGGTTCATTAGAACTTCTTTTTTTTTTTTTTTTTTTTTTTTTGCAAATAAAGTTTCATTCCATTAATTAAAAGTGCGTTCGTTACAACATGAAATAGATTGCGCTAACAGGTGCGCATCATTAACAAAACTTCTATCAGCCTTGACTATACTGCAATTTTGGAAACTAATCCCTAATGTCAAGATTTGCCTGGTAATGAGCTTAACATCCGGTGGGATATCTGGATAGCGCTTGATGTATGACCACGCATTCCCACAGTCTGTGACTATGGTGACTCGGTCTTTGTTCTTCCTGGTCGTTTGTAGCATTGCGTGAAATATGGCGGACAATTCTGCCTGGGTCACGGACAAGGCTCGTAGGCCTATTGTTCCTTTCCAATGGGATGTTGAAGTTGATGTCGTATCATACGCACACCATGCCGCTGTGCCATCTCCTGATGCTTCGTTGTATGCCGCATCTGTGGTGATTATAGTACCATGGTGTTGCAAGATCTGTGGGTCTATCCCTTTCCGTACCCAAGTTAACTGAATATCCCCTGCCACATAACGTTCCACAACTGGGTCTTGTGGTGGCTCTGTGATGTTCTGGTCAGGTTGTGAGTCTGGCATACTGACCAATTGCCGTTGTCCCCCTGCTTTTGCTTCATTCCATTGCATCCCTTGTTTTATTCTTCCTTCCGTCTCAACCAATCCTCTAATGATGGCTAAAGCAGTCTCTATGGTAGCCGTTTCCTGCTCCATTGAAGACTTGTATCTGGTGCACCAAATTGCCCAAATAACATAGTAGGCCAAGCTTTTATCCTCTCTTTCTGGAGCAATAGAAAACCATGTGCCTAGCCATTGTTTTAGGGTCTGTGTTGGGCTCGTGTCAAAATCTAAGCCCAACCTAGATGCTCTCCACACACTTCTAGCGTATTGGCATTTAAATACCAAGTGCTCAATCGTCTCCGTTTCCAGATAACAGATCCCACACATAGAAGAAATATTCATACCCCACTTACAGAGGTTTGGGTTAGTGGGGCAAGCTCCCTGCAGCATTCTCCAGATCAGGAATTTAATCTTTTCTGGTATTTCACACAACCACAGATTCTTCCATAGTTTGTCTTGCCCTTGCCCTTCATTCCCACTACCACGCATTGATCCTGACGGTTTATTGGCCCTTTTCATTGCTGCTGCTACTTGGTACCCAGACTTGACAGTGTATTTCCCAAGTAGTTGTTTGTCCCAAACTAGGAAGTCCTCTACTCCTAAAGGTTGTTTGGGAACATGGATCCTTGTAATCTCTCTCACCGTGTCCTCCTCAAAAATCGTCCTCAAGAGCGGTAGTCTCCATTCTTTACTATGGTCAATGACATCACTCACCTTGAACCCTAGCAGTGAGAGGGTTCCATTTTCAAACCTAGTTGGGTTTTGTTGGTTTAGAATCCAATTATCCTGGATGTTCACCTTTGTTCCAGTTACAATCTTCCACTTCAGATGGGGTCGAATTAGGTCCGCACCCCAGAGGATTCCCCTCCACCCCCAAGAGTCCCCTTGTTTTGGCTTCGTATTTAAGAATGACTGTTTTCTACAGTACTTTGCTAGAAAGAATTTGGAGAAGAAAGACTCATTGTTTGTTATTAGCGCCCATGCCTGTTTCCCAAGCATTGCTTGATTCATCTGGGATGTGGATCGCATCCCTAGGCCCCCTCTCCATTTCGATTCACATATCTTTCCCCACGATCTCCAATGAATCCCTCTACCCTCCGTGTCCCCCGCCCATATAAACCTCACCATATGCTTATCCACTCCTTTCGCCACTGTTTCTGGGATCCGTAAGGTTCCTATGGTGTATTGAGCCAGCGACGTGAGGACATGTTTGCACAACGATATTCTACCCATCACCGGGATGTTGCTCTTTCTCCAAGCAGACGTTTTCGCTATTATACGTTGTTGCAGTCCTTTGAAGATTTTAACTTTTGTTTCCGCAAAATTCATATTATGCCCTAAATATGTTGAATCTAGAAGGTTGGGTTGGATATTAAAGGTTAGTTTGAGGAGATCTACTGAAGGAATATCAGCATTCGGGCTTACCAGAAAGGAGGATTTATCAAAGTTGATCCCCCACCCCGAATATGCTGCAAACAGGTTCAATGTGTTCGCTAGTTTCCTAACCGCTGCCGGGTTGACCTCTAGGAATAAGATGCAGTCATCCACAAACATTAGATGAGATACCCTTGGGACCTTCGGACCAATCCTTATGCCACAACATACTCTTTAGAACACCTCTGATTCTATCATTGATGAAAATGCTTCTTGGCACAGAATGAATAGGAAGGGAGATAATGGGCATCCTTGTCTAAGACCTTGGATAGGGCTAAAGGGTTTCGAAAGGTCCCCATTAACCCGTATGGAATATGACACCGTCGTAACACATTCCATTACCCAAGTTATCTAGTTGGTTGGGAACCCCATCCATTCCATAATTTTCCTAAGGAAGTTCCAAGACACCCTATCATAGGCCTTACTCATATCTATCTTAACTGCTGCCATCACTTTCTTCCCAGATTTATTCTTCCTAATATATTCTAGCATTTCATGTGCAATGAGAGAGTTTTCCACAATTGATCTACCACTAACAAAGGCCGCTTGATTTCCCGAAATCAGGTAGCCCATAATTCTCTTAAGTCTATTAACCAGAATTTTGGCTATAATTTTATACGTAACATTGCATAAACTAATTGGTCTGAAATCAGAGGGAAGTTTTGGTACCTTGTTTTTAGGGATGAGAGCTATATTCGTTCTATTCCACTCCGGGAGGATCTTTCCAGATGAAAAGAATTCTTTAACCGCATCGGATAGATCCTTGCCAATCTCCTTCCAGTAGGTCTGATAGAAACCAGGTGGGATTCCATCTGGCCCTGGTGCCTTCTACTTCCCCATCTGAAACACAGCCTCCTTGATTTCCTCGTCCGTAACAGCTTTCCCGAGCATTGCCTTCTAATGATCCGTCACCGTAGGCCGGATGAGCCTAAGCACATCCTCGATAGTTGTGTCTCCAAACGCATCCTGGGGCATTACTGACTTTTTAACAAATATGGTACTTATGTGATCCACTAGGAGTGACTGGATGCCCTTTGGATCTGTTACCCAAACCCCATTGTTATTCTGCAGCTGTAGGATCATGTTCCTATTCCTTCTTTTCTTGACCCAGCTGTTGAAGAAAGTAGTATTCCTGTTCCCATCACGGAACCAATCCAGTTTTGCCCGTTGTCTCCAGAAACCCTCTTGAAGCGTGAGGAGATCATCCAATTCCTGACCGCACATACGCGCACCTTGCCAGTTTCCTCTGCTCTGTTACTTATCAATTTCAATGCGCTTATTTCGTATCCTCTTATCCAAGGAGCCGATATGCTCTCTACTCCATCTCCAGAGTTTATCCATGGTCAGTTTTAGTCTCCTATCCAGCCTGACCATTCCTCCTATGGAACTGCCGGAGCCTCGGGTTGATGCCAGCTCTCATAAACTTCCCCTCGGCTGCTCAGTGCTAGGGTCTGTTGTGCTTATTAAATTCCTAATTTCAGGTAACCTTACCCAAAATGATTCAAACTTTGGTCTTACCTTGCGGCGCTGAGTTCTGCGAACAGGGTGAGTTTCCAGTATCAAGTGGCCATGGTCCGACCTCATTATGGCATGGTTCGTCAATCTATAGGATGGAAACATTGTCTTCCATCTCTCATTCGCCATACCCTTATCAAGACGTTCCAGAACTAATGATGATTGTGAGTGTCCATTGGACCATGTGAACCATTGACCCTGATTTTCAAGTTCCGACATACCCAGTTGGTTGAGGAATGACCACATATCATGTGTCTCTTCGGTAGGTACAACACTTCCCCCATGTTTATCCTCATTCCCTAACACTTGGTTAAAGTCACCAACAATAGTCATCGGAAGTGCATAAATGGAAATTTCAGCTAATAAATTATCCCATACAGTCTTCCTACACGATTTCTCCGGATGGCCATAAAGTAAAACTAGAATCCATTCCTCCCCCTTAATCGAGGTAACAGAGCATACAACATAGTTAGAACAACTCGCTATTACAATTAAGTGGGTATCCCGAGTCCAGGCCACACACAAGCCACCCCTGGAACCAACAGAATCTACAACCTCCCACCTTGCAAAATAAGATTTATCTAGCCAACCATTTAGCTTACTACTATTACATTTAGTTTCCATCAGGAATAAAATACTAGGTTTATACTGGGATACAAGGTTATTCAGGGTAATTACTGACAAGGGATGGGACTGTCCCCTGCAGTTCCAGCTGAGTAGATTCATATACCTCTTGGTGGTTGTTTTGGCCCAACCACCGATGTACCGCAGTGCATGTCGTCGTCTCTCTCAGCTGCTACTGATGTCACCAGGACTACCACCTCTTCATATGCATGTGCTAGTCCGACCGCTCTCTGGTCTTCCTCGATCCCTGTCACACTGTCCAGCTCTTCAAACTTAGTAACAACTTAAACAACTTCTTCCTCGAGCTCCTGGAAGTCCCAATCAGTGCATCTTTTCTTGGAGAAAGCAACGTCTCCCAGTTCCAACTGTAAATCTCTCTTCCTTTTGTTTGACAGAACCTCGGCACTGGGCATGTGCTCATCAACCGCCCATAAAATGGCCTCCTCCTGAGCTTGAGTAAGGATGTTACTGGGTTCAAAAACCGCCCCATCATGGTGACCATGGGCCCCACCCCCTATGGTGGTATCTCCAGGGAGTACTGGACCCTCCACTCTAGTCACTGAGTCCACCTGTTCTTGCTCCCCTTGAACTAGGCTCCCTTCCAGAAACTTCCAGCTACCAATCGTCGATTTTTGGGGAGTCGTACGGACAGTGCAACGACATTTGGCTCCGCTTCTACTCGACTCCGGTCCATGAAGGAGACTTTCTGGCACCACCTGATAAGGGTTGATTTGGATTAGTTGAACCCCATCTATAAGTTGCACATTGTGCACATCATCCCCTTCCTCTCCATCAGCTGCTTTTAACTCCGACCCATCCCCCTCGTCACCCATACTAAAACTCCGGCCTAGATAAGTAGATAGATCCATCCTAAGACCAGGTTGTGGCCCCAAATTTTCATCCCTACTGAGTTCCCCACTAACCTTCTTCTTATCCCCCTCGGGGCAGCACCCATTTGATCCAGGCTCAATCACTCCCCCAGAGCTCTTCCTCCCAAGAGCCACCTCCATCGGTCCCTTACCTCGACCCCCATCTCCCTTTTCCTCTTCTCTCCCGAGGGCCAGTACCCGTTCACCGCCCTCTTCGATCTTGAAAACTCCAGCCCCGTGCGGTATCTGTCCACCGTTGATGCTCTTCGCCTCCGCCGTGACCGCTGTATCCACCTCAACTCCCTCGGCTCCCTCTCATGACCGGGGAAAATGACCCGGCGATTGACAATTCTTCTAGATTAGCACTCAATTCAGTTTCGTTTTTCATTTTTGGTGTTGGGGGGGACAATTTATCTTATTCGGAATGTTTGGGTGTGTGGCGGCGGGTGTGCTGTGTTGGTTTATTGTAATATTGATGCCATTGTCTTCTGAGCTTGGGTTTTTATTGATCATATCTCGTATCGGGCTGCCTGAGCTTTGGGTTTGGTTAATGGGCTTTGGTGGAATGGGATGGGTTTCCATCACTTGGGTGGGTTGTAATCTGATCAGATTGGGTAGGGAAATAAAACAATGGTCAATGTTTGACTTTAGTAAGCCTGAAGCTTCCACCTTTGGGCCATCAGCCCAATTTCCTATAGATGTACAAGGCCCAACGACTAGAGTATTACTTAGAGGCCACATACCTGATCCATTCGCTGGTGGTGTCAACGGTGGTGTCGTCCCCAATAAGTCTTCCTCCTCCTCATGATTACTTAGACTTTCTGCCTGGCCAAAAGTAGATGTTTCCCCAGTTTCATTAATTGAGCCCGAAAAACGCCTGGCACAATCATCATCTTTGCTAACAAACTTGTTACGTTTTCCTCCTTGAAGTGACACCGCCGCTTGACGTTTACCTTTGCCCTTAAATTCTTGGTCAGTTCGACCTTAAATATACAGCTGGTTCATCCCTTCTGGCACTTGGACGCTGCCCCAATTAATGGTTGTCACTGTGCTTTCGATTTGCCGTGTTGACAATATCGAACCCGGTTCGCACGAGCCGTGTTGACAATATCGAACCAGGTTTGCCCGCGCCGCCCAGAGTTGATCTCTCCGTTGTACCCTTGCCTGAATTCTCAATTTCGCCGCCTGGATTCGCTGTTCCAGTGACTCCAGCGGTTCACGCTCTGCGTTTCGTTGAATGTGAGTTCCTTCCTCATTGATCGTCTCCTTAGGCTCCGCGGCATCTACCTTCGCCGCCTCCCTTTCATCATTACTCTGCCCCCATGAGGGATCCACCGATAGCTTGGCGTTGGATTGAATCTCCCCATCAATCCATTCCGGAGGTGGCGCCATACTCTCCCGCGGCGGTGATTGCTCCGCCCTGATGTCCTCTTGGAACTCCGCAAAAGGCCCTGAAAATATCAAATCCCGTTGGAATAGAGAAATCTCCTCCCGAGTTGTTGTCGCCGGTGATGCGGGAGGTGCAGTCTTCGGCGGCGACGGTGGGTACATATCAAAGTCCTCGTAGTTCTCCTGTGAGGAAGAGTTATGTTCTGGTATAGATAGCTCCTGGTCGACGTCGTCCCAGAAGTCTGGCACTGGCCCGAGGGACGCCAGCTGCTCTGCCAAGTTGCCGACCACTGAACCTGCCCCTAGCTGGCGGTGGCTATGTCCACCCCTCCCTGCAGCATAATGCCTCTGTAATCTATTTGCCGCCGCCTCTGTTTCCCGAGTAAATTCCCTCGGGAATTGAGGGGAGTCCGGCGAGTATCCCTGTGAATGTCGCCTTTCCGCCATCACAGTTGAGCTGTTAATCAGCTGGTATTGGAAGCCATCGACAATCTCCATACTCATCTCCCGAAGTCTGGCTTCATTCTCCCGTAGGTACTCCTCCGTAAACCTGGTGGAACGTCGCGCCGGCATGTTCCTGTGCACCCTGATCGACGGCGGATACAGTTCCTCTTGAGTGTTTCGGGCTATATGGATTCCCATGTCAAGCCCGAGTCGATTAAAGCGTTCATCAATATGCTCCTCTAATGTTCGGTCGTTTCGAAACGTGCAGATAGAGATGGTGTGGCCTATATGTCAGCACCTTCTGCAGAACTTATGAATCCTCTCATACCCCCATCGGGATCCAGATTGCACCCCCTTCATACGTATAAAGGGTGAATCCCGGCACCAAGGGCTGGTTCAGCTGCGTCCAAACTCGCACTTTGACATAATCTGCATGGACCAGGGGTTCTCCATCTGTCAGCTCGATCTCATGCACAGCTCCTAGAAGGGACATATAATTGTGAATAATGTCTGGGACTTGGTATTCTCCAGGTGCATTGTACAACCGAGCCCATAATAGAACATGGGTGACCCGAATATGTGGCAGTGGGAGTTCAGGCACCCAACGGATCAGTGCCAATAACCCCCCGGCCATTGAAACAGGTCCGTTGTGAAGGACTCCTAGCATCAGAGCTTGGCTCTGAAATTGTATAGTGAAGAAATGACCTGCCTTTGCACGAACCTGTGCAGTTCTTCCCAGAACTGCGTAATCAGACTCTGCATTCTTTGCAGGCTAAAATCTCTGTAGTCGAGGAAATAGCCAATGAGGCAGTTTTCATACCTCCTTAGTCCAGCTCTGTAGTCACTTGCTTCTGCCATAATAATCGGACTCCGGCGAAAGGGCCTATGACCGGTCCGATCCCGTTCCCGACCTGGCGGCACATCACGTTCGTCTTCCGAGTAGTCTGACCCAAACTGAGAGCCCTCCGACCAATACTCCTCTTGGATTCTGTGGGCCATGTAGGTTATCTCCAGAGAAGTTGTTTATTTGGGTAGAAAGGCTTTGATGTTGACAATGAGTAGGAACCGTTGAGATTCTGGTATGTGGGGGATGTTTTTCTTAATGTGTGGATTATTGGTTGACTGATATGTTGGAATCTCTTGTTTTCAGGGGATCAAAGAAACGTAGAATCTGATGCAAATGAAGGATGCTCAAAGCTAAGCTTTGGTTGGTGGATCTGATTTTTGGATGAACTTGGTGTTGGAAAGTTACTGTTTGGAAATGCTCTCAATTCTAGAGAGAGAAAAGTTTCGGGTAGTCCATTAGAACTTCAGTTCAAGTATCTTGTGTGTTTTTAATATACGAGTGATAGCTTTCCCATTTTAAATGACCATACAGTAGAGAGGAAAATCAAATTCTGGTACCTACCTTAAATGATATCTATGATGCCTTTTTTGCCTAAAATTCTCTTCTTATTCTTCTTATAATCCTTTGGGCATCTTAATGGAGCTTCTGATCCATGGGCATGAACTGGGATTATAGATTTGACTCTTCCCAACTTTTGATTTGTATTCTTTTTTCTTTTATTTGATGATTATTGATGAAATTTTGTGATGATTTTTACCGTTTTTCTTTTACTGAATTGCTTGTGAGATAATTTGATTACTTTTCTAGATAATTTGTTAATTTTCTAGATTACTGCCTTCATTTGAGTGCTCGTGCATACTGAACTTTTGTCCTTTAACTTTTATTTATCTGTTTTTTTTGCTCTTTAAGACTTTCTATGTTGTTTCTGACCATGTTCTTTATAAGTTTCAAGCAAGTGTATGCAGTGTTATAGCCTTATGATAATAGGCTATATTTAGTTTACTACTGTAAGGTACTAGGGTTGATAACTGAAATGGGGCCTTTTGAGGCTCTTCCAAGCACCTTTATCATGATATATATGTAGGATCATTGATCATAGCAGGTTCTATCAGTATCAAATATTTTTTCTGTAAAGTAATTTGATGCTACAGAATAAATTTGTTACTTTTCTTAAAATTTTCCAAATTTAATTCAGTAAAATGTCGATATTTAGGCTGCTGTATCTTCTTATTTTTTCTCTGTTCCAGATTATTTATTTTGGATACCAATTTTATTAATTTTTATGAATCCAGAATTAGTCGATAATGCTCATCTCTGAATACTGGTGGTTGTAATGTTTAGCGGGGAGGATCCTGTTGTGTCTGACTGGGAATTACAATCATCATCTTCAGAGGGTGAAGATGTGAACTTGGACCAGTCTTCAAAGACTGTTGGATAAGCTTGTTGAGTGGATTCACAGGCTTTCTCTTGACATTTGAAAAGGAGCAAGAGGTTGATGTGAATGACCTGACTCAAGAGCGCTCTCTTTCTACATTCGGTTGTTTTCGGCCTGCAGTCGATGGGCATCCCGTTCTGAGGCCAGCTGATTACTATGCTGAGATGGTGGTGAAATCTGGAGAAAGTGAATGGCTGAGAAGAAAAGCATTGAGGAGAGTGAGGAAGGCTAGGGAAAACAAGAAGATGACTTAAGAAGTTCCTGCTCAGACCATGAAAGAGAATTGGGAGGTCGTCGCCGTACCTCTCAAATATAAAATTTATATCAACTTACTACCGATATACACAATTAAGCATATAATGGCAAGTAAGGTTCGTTCCACAGAGAAAAGGTTATTTCTATGTATATCTTGTAGCATGCATATACATATATAAAAGCAATGTAAACAAGGGGGGGGGGGGGGGTTGAGTTGAGTTTTGTTTAAGACACTACTAAGTAAAACTAATAGAACTTTAAAGTTACAACTACTTTACCATAATATTACTCTAACTAGAGATTTAACTAAGAGAATAAGAAACTTGGACATATGAGATTGGTGACTTCTTATTATGAGATTTTCCTCAAACTTTATCATGATGCCTTGAGAATGGTGAACATTAGTGAGAAACTATCTTTAACCATAGCTATGAAAATGAAAGCATCTTCACAACTTCAATTGACAACTTTACTAGACGTCTTCGGTTTCCGCGGTCCGCGACCGAGGTTTCGTGGACCGCGCGTCTGGTCCTCGCGAACCGCGGCCGACGTTTCGCGGATCGCGCGTCTTGGCTTCGCTCTGGTCCTCGTGCTGGTCCTCGCGGTTCGCGATCGGAGTTTAACGGACCGCGCGCCTGGTCCTCGCGAACCGCGGCCGATGTTTCGCGGATCGCGCGTCTTCGGCTTCCGCGGTCCTCGTGCTGGTCCTCGCGGCTCGCGACCGGAGTTTCGCGGACCGCGCGAAACTCGGCATCTTCAAAACAGCAACACACACCCTCGCGGTTCGCGACCTAGGTTTCGCGGTCCGCGAGAGTGTGCCTTCACGCCACTTCTACGACCGGTTCTTCAATGTATCTGCTTCCTTCAGGACGGTCATAGAAGGTCTTCAAATCATCCAAATCTATCGCAAGTGCAATTCAAGGTCGAAATGCACGTCTTCAATTTCAAACCATCATGAATGATTCGGTCCAAAAGTCTAATATAAAGTACAAAATACTATCTAAAACAGCTCTCAAATGCTACAAAATAAGAGTATATCTAGGACCTATCAAAATCCCCCACACTTGAACCTTTCTCGTCTTCGAGAAAGAACGATTAAGATCCAAGTGTATACTCTGAATAATTAAGCACATAACATTTGAGAGTTTTTCATATCTATACAAGAGAAAAGAAAATGTTTTTTTTTTTTTTAAAGAAATACAGTAGTAAAAACACAGCAGCAAAAACAGCAACAAAAACAGAATCATAGTCCTACATTTTCTCCCCCACACTTAGTCTAAACATTGTCCTCAATGTTTAAATATAACAATGAAAACCATAGTGAAAGGAAAGGGTGTAGGATATACTCACTGTGAGGGGCCGGAACCGTCGCGACGGCGCTGAGCTCGCGATCTGCGATGGCCCTCATAGTCAAATGCCCCTGGTCCATGTGGGTGCATGGATGCCATCATGGCGAACATCACCTCCATGTCGTCCTCATATCTCTGAGTAAACGCGTCATGCCTCTGCGTAAACTCCTGGAACTGCTGCTGAGTGACAAACTGAGGATCCTGATGTGGAGGAACGTAATGCTCTCCATGCTCCGGAGGTGCCTCTAGCCTGGCAAGGGCAATGGTAGGTGCAGGAACTGTGATCTGGGTGGGCAAGGTGAGCTCCTCCATGCGAGTGCGCCCAGTCAGCTGCACAGCCTCCGGATTCGGCAGGTACATATGCTGACTCTTGGCTACTAGCCAGATGAATCTAGGAGGAGGAAATCTGTGCATGGCCAAGACATTAGTGGATTCCAAAGTAGCAATGGAGTAGAACTGGTGAGCTCTCTCGGCTGTCTTGCCTATTGCCTGAATGTCTGGAGGTAGGTGGATGTTCAGATAAGCTGCCAGAAGAGAAATCATACCCCCCTGCGGTATCTTTCCTTTGCTCTTCTCGGAGGTTTCCAAACACTTCTACACAAAGAGATCTACCCAACATGGGTGTTGTGGCCCCCAACACATGGTCCAAAGGCATTGGACCTGCTCTCTATTGATGTGCGTCAACTCTCCTTGGCAAAAGATTGTCATGACTAGGAGCTTGTGCACCATACGAACAGCTGGATGTATGATGTGGTTGTTCTTCGTAGCTTCTGTGATGTTGGGAGATCCAGACAAGCAATTCCAAAAGAAAGCTAGATCAAATCCGTCCGGAGCAGCATCTTTCGGATTCTTGTATCCATCCGCATATTCGAACCCAAAAGCATCTTGGATCTCATCATAGGTCATCCGGCGGTCCACATCATTTAATCTGAATGTGATGTACTGCATATCATGCTCCTCATCATAGTGCTTGGCTAGAGTGGATAGGAATTCAAGTGTATAGCGGTTGTAGGTCGGTGCTGATCGATCAATGAATCCTCTCATGCCAACGCGATCCAATAAAAATAGCACAGGCTGCTGTAAACCTAGCTCCTGAAGTAGCTCAGAGGAGAGGAACTTCGTCTCCATGATTGTTCGTCTCCCATTCCCAATCAACTTTCTCCACCGTTGTTGGGCATCTCCATCCAAACCTTGCAATCCCATTAGATCAATAGGAGGCAGGTTTTCTGCAGGGGGAGGGCTAGGTTGGCGAGGGGGGGATTCGGGGATCACGGGCTCATGCGAACTAGAGGCTTCCCCTCGGCGAGACCTTTTCCTCGGTGCCATTATCAAAATCTACTCAACAACAGTCCAGCACAACTAAACTAGCTACAAGGCGGCAAGCCCCTACTCAAAAAGCTCAGTATATAACTAAAGGCGGCAAGCCTTTGAAATTTCAATGAAACCTATTGGCGGCAAGCCCTAAATCACCCAAAATTTAAATAAATTCATTAGGGTACCGTCAATGGAAGCCTTTGGAAGCAATGTAGCTTGAGGAGATCATCAATTGAACCAAAATATCACCAAATCAAAAATGCCCAAAAATTAGGGTTCTTGAGATTTGGGGATATTTAAGTTCGTTTAGGAATTTGAAAATTGAGATGGCGAAAAGGATAAGGGTGGTGGAGGGAAGGTTTTGATGTATTGGGGTTGGGGAAAAAGTCACCGGAGTCCGGCGAATCGGAATGGGGAAGTTTCGGTTGGAATTCGGGCAATGTGGGTAAAAGATGGTGTTTTTGATGTGAATGTTTGGTGGGTTTTGTTGGGAAAGTTTGGGAGATTGATTTGGGTGGAAGGAATTGGTTCAAAACTCGCCGGAATGATGAATTTGAGATGGTGGCCGGAAAAAAAAGCACTATTCGGGTGGGAGGATTTTGGGAGGAAGAAGAAAAAGATAGAAGAAAAAGGGAACCCGTTTTGTCGCGGATCGCGAAAAAACTACCGCGGGTCGGCGAATCCTCGCGGGCCGCGAGCTCCCTTCCGCGGGCCGCGAAAACAGTCCAAAATGTTCCAGGGATTGACGAAAAATCCCTGGTTATTCGCGGTTCGCGACGCGGCCTTCGCGGATCGCGAGCCTGGCCTTCGCGGCGCGCGCGAATACACAATTAAGCATATAATGGCAAGTAAGGTTCGTTCCACAGAGAAAAGGTTATTTCTATGTATATCTTGTAGCATGCATATACATATATAAAAGCAATGTAAACAAGGGGGGGTTTTGAGTTGAGTTTTGTTTAAGACACTACTAAGTAAAACTAATAGAACTTTAAAGTTACAACTACTTTACCATAAGATTACTCTAACTAGAGAATAAGAAACTTGGACATATGAGATTGGTGACTTCTTATTATGAGATTTTCCTCAAACTTTATCATGATGCCTTGAGAATGGTGAACATTAGTGAGAAACTATCTTTAACCATAGCTATGAAAAAATGAAAGCATCTTCACAACTTCAATTAACAACTTTACTAGATGATAACATCTAGTTCAATTGAATCAATATTACTTCAAATTAGATGTTTCTCAACCCTACCCATGCAATTTGATAACAAACTTGACATAAATACAATGCTAATGAATGATCTTAAGAACAAATACAATTGATAACAACATGCATTCGATTCCTAATTTACTACTCCTACATAGAAAGAATGATAACATTCTAACCATGGAAAAGCAATATCTAACACATATCCAACACATATCTATCACTAGGAAATCATTCCTAATCATTTCAAGCATCAAATACACATATAAATTATGATCATTCAATAGCAAATCACCATTCCTAAGCTTCATAAATCATGTTCTCAATCCATAACAAGAAGTCCAATCATATATATCCAAGAAGGGTTTTAGCCTACTACCATAGTTATATTATCAAAACCATAATCAATACAACAAACCATGATGAATTCAAAGATCAAATTCAAAAGGAAAATGAAGGAAAATGAGTTCAGCTCTGTAAAAATTCGATCCTCTAACAATTTAAGATAAGTCCTCTTTATATCCCAAAACAAATAAAATTAAAACAAAACAACATGCAAGTTGCAGGAAAATTTCGCTGGTCGCGCGAAATCCTTCGCGGACCACGAGCCTGGTTCTCGCGGCTCGCGGCCGAGGATTCGCGGCCCGCGCGTCTTCGGTTTCCGCGGTCCGCGACCGAGGTTTCGCGGACCGCGCGTCTGGTCCTCGCGAACCGCGGCCGACGTTTCGCGGATCGCGCGTCTTGGCTTCGCTCTGGTCCTCGTGCTGGTCCTCGCGGTTCGCGACCGGAGTTTTGCGGACCGCGCGTCTGGTCCTCGCGAACCGCGGCCGATGTTTCGCGGATCGCGCGTCTTCGGCTTCCGCGGTCCTCGTGCTGGTCCTCGCGGCTCGCGATTGGAGTTTTGTGGACCGCGTGAAACTCGGCATCTTTAAAACAACAACACACACCCTCGCGGTTCGCGACCTAGGTTTCGCGGTCCGCGAGAGTGTGCCTTCACGCCACTTCTACGACCGGTTCTTCAATGTATCTGCTTCCTTCAGGACGGTCATAGAAGGTCTTCAAATCATCCAAATCTATCGCAAGTGCAATTCAAGGTCGAAATGCACGTCTTCAATTTCAAACCATCATGAATGATTCGGTCCAAAAGTCTAATATAAAGTACAAAATACTATCTAAAACAGCTCTCAAATGCTACAAAATAAGAGTATATCTAGGACCTATCAAGAATTAAGCAGAAAAAGGATGATATTGGATCTGTCAAGAAGAGGAGGAAGAGGAGGCAGGGCAGTGGTTTTGCTAACAATAAGGATGGCAAGATGGATTTTTCTTTTGAAGTGGGGAAATCTTTTGACAGGCCTAACAAGAAAAGACCTAGAGTTGCTCCTGGAGACAGGTCTGGGCATCGCCTATATCGAACAAGGTATAGAAGTTGTATTACACTTATGTGATTTCACCGTATTCTTTTAGATGTTTGTAATATTACACTTATGTGATGATATGTGCAATTCTTTGCCTGATTTCACCGTGTTACTTGAGATTTAAAAAAACTCAATCCAACATTGAAAGTGAAATTGAAAGTGACTAAATTTTAACTTTTCATGACCAAAATATTCATTCTTAGAATCGTAGAAATAATTACTGATTATGAAAGTGAAACTGAAATTGAAATATATGGTTTTGCTCCATTTTATCAGCAGCTTGGAGGTTTGGGCTCGGTTGATTTTGTGACTGGGATTGTTTGTGGTTATATAGGTTGATAAAGCTTGGACAATTGTTCTGTTCGAGAATTCGGATAAGGGGTCAAACAATTTTAGCATTGTTCTCAGCACTGTAAAGATTTCTTGTCTTTTGCTGACAAGCTCATTGGGACTGAAAAATGCAAGGTCTGCAATTCAGATATGTTGTTGTTTGAGTACTGCTCTTAGTGTTTCTCTTCCATGGTATGCCAACATTGTGAATTTCCTTGTCACAAGTAAGTGCCCTTCTCATTTCACAAAAGCACAAAAGGATAAGTTAAAGCATGATGCTAGGTTTTATGTGTGGGATGATCCCTATGTGTGGAAACATTGTTCCGACCAAGTGATTAGGAGATGCATTCCCAATAATGAAACCAACTCAATCCTTGCTTTTTGCCATTCATATGCACGTGGTGGTCATTTTGGTGCTAGGCGAACTGCTAGGAAAGTGCTAGACTGTGGTTTTTATTGGCCTAGTTTGAATAAGGATGCATACACCTTTTGCAAATCTTGTGATAAATGCCAAAGAGTAGGGAATATCTCTTCTAGGAATGAAATGCCCCGGAGTTCAATGACTCTGTAAAAGAGTTCAATGACATGTTTCGCGGTCCGCGACTTGATCGCGCGGGCCGCGGCACTGTGCTCGCGGACCGCGATTTCATCGCGCGGACCGCGAAGGTTTGGCGTGCGCGGGCCGCGAATTCGTCGCGTGGCCCGCGAGGATTTCGCGCGCCGCGAAGGTTTTACGCGCGGGGTCCACAAAAAAGGCCGCGCGACCCGCGAAAAACAGGGATTTCTCGGCAATCCCTGGAACGAAAACGCGTAGTTTCGCGGCCCGCGGAAGAGGGCTCGCGACCCGCGAGGATCCGCGCGGCCCGCGAAGATGTTCTTGCGATCCGCGAAATAGCGGGCTCCCTATTTCTCCCACTTTTCTTCTATCTTTTTCTTCTTCCTCCCAAAATCCTCCCACCCGAAATAGTTGTCTTTTCCGGCCACCATCTCGAATTCGTCATTCCGGAAAGTTTTGAACCAATTCCTTCCACCCAAATCAATCCCCCATTCATTCCCAACAAAACCAACAAAAATCCAAATAAAAAACACCATCTTTCACCTCCATTGCCCTAAAATCCGCCGGAAACTCTACACCACGTTTCGCCGGCCTCCGGCGACTTTCTTCCCAACCCCACTACACAAAAACCTTCCCACTACCACCCTTAACCTTTTCCCCATCTCAAATTCCAAATTCCTACACAAACTTAAATATCCCCAAATCTCAAAAATCCTAATTTTTGGGAATTTTTGATTTGGTGATATTTTGGTTCAATTGATGATCTCCTCATGCTACATTGCTTCCATATGCTTCAATTGACGGTACCCTACTGAATTTGTTTAAAATTTTGGGTGATTTAGGGCTTGCCGCCAATAGGCGAAAAAAAATTAATTTTTTTTTAATTTTAAAATAAAAATTAACACCCTCGCGGCCCGCGAGAGTGTGCCTTCACGCCACTTCTATGACCGGTTCTTCAATGCATTTAACTCCTTCAGTACGGTCATAGAAGGTTTTCAAATCATCCAAATCCATAGCAAGTGCAATTCACAGTCAAAATGCACGTCTTCAATTTCAAACCACTATGAATGATTTGGTTTAAAAGTCTAATCTAAAAGTACAAAATACTATCTAAAACAGTTTTCAAATGCTACAAAATAAGAGTATATTTAGGACCTATCAAATACAGAGGTCTTTCTACGACAATAAGAAAAAGCGAAGAAGAGCTCGGTTATCCAGGATTTTGAGATTCCGTGCAAGTTTATGAGAAAAAGAGCTTGGGTTGCCGAGCAATTCCAACAGCATAAAAATAATTTGCCGTATGTTTTCTAATCCGACTCTGTATGAATTTAGATCCTTGTAAGTGTCTTTATTGATTGTTTATATGAATTTTGTGAAAGTGAGCTGATTTTTCTGTCTGTTTCATGATGTTATATCAAAACTGATAAGTTGGGTGTTTTATATGCTGATATACTGAAAAAATATAATGAAGGATAACTAATTTTTGTTTGTTATTGATCATATATTTTACCAATGGTGTGTATCTTACCCTTCTGTTTGATACCTGAGCTACTACAGATTATTACAAATTTGTAGCATATGATAATATTTTAAATAGATGGATTATATATGGACGCATAATGCATCTAGGAATGGCACTGGGGCGTGTTTTGGTGGTGACCCGCCCCATTTGCATCGGTGTGGGGCAGGGATGGGGAAAATTTGATGGGTAATGGGGCGGGGATAGGGATGAAATCACAACCCGTCATGGGTCATGGGGCGGGGATGAATTTTATACATCACCCGCCCCATCCCCGCCCCAACCCGCCTCATCCCCGTTATACCCGCCCCATACCCGGCCCGCCCCAATATAATTATATTAATAATATTATTATATATATTAATTAATAAAAAAATAATATTAATTAATTTCTTACTATAATTTAATAATCAACCACTAATAGTTAAAATGAGAAGACTAACAATAATAATGTATTTGGACTATTCTTTGGCAATCGTTTTTATAATTACAAACTTCCTGTTTGCTTATATTTGAGTGAGATTTCAATTATATTTTTTTGTTTGGGTTTGAGATTTTTGTCTTTTTAAAGATTTTATATTTCTCAATATAATTATTATTGCGTTTGAGTAAAAGTTATATAAACAAATGTATTTTAAACTGATATAAGAGGTGGGTGAGGATGGGTCATGAAAAACTGCACATAGGAGAGCTAAGAATTAGTTACCTCGTCCTTCTCCTCGGGAGTAGCTTGAGAAGAAACAGCCTGTAAGGGAGTAGCTTGAAAAGAAGGAGGAGGAGGAAGAGCATCCTCCGATCTTTGTCAGAATCGCGGAGGAGAACCCTTAAGCTCATCTGAAGGCGGCCGCTTGAACCAAGAGCTGGCCCCGCCACTATAGTCCGGGTGATTGATGAATGATTTCCGCCCGGGGGCAGAGGAAGACCCGGAGGGGGTTGTTTGAGCCGCGGGGGCGGCCAAAGAAGAAGATGACCCGGTGGGCTTCTGTTGCTGGAAAGGCCTTTGCTGGACAACAGGGGTTCTCGGTGGGAGATGGCCCGGGGAGGATCCACTTGTCGCTCCGGCGGGGTGATCTGCTGAGAGTGAGAAACCTCTCGCTGGCTGTTCTCCCCGGATTGTCTTTCCACATAAGTCATGGCGTCCGCGAATCGGGAAGGCTGAACTGAAAACAGCAAACGAAACAATAGTCAAAACCCAAATTCCTTCATTCAAAAAACAGGTACAAAAAAAAGAAATACAAAGCCCTTAAGTAGGCACCTCCGGCAGGCCACACAGCAGAGACCCAGGGACTAGAGAACAGATCGGAAGGATATATCCCGCGAGGCCAGTAGTAGCCCGCGTTTCCGGTCATAAAAACCTCATCCGCGTTTAGAGGGGTACGACGGAGCAACTCGTGATCATTAGTTACAACCATTGGGAGAGAAAGCAGCAGTTTCTTATCCTCGGGGAGAAGGGTCCTGTTCCAAGGGTGCATGGGATATAAGTTAGAGTTGCAACTGAAAAAACCCTTTGCAGGATACCCCTTCGCGGACCGGGGCTTTCTTTCGAGGAAATCCTTGACCCCGGTGCGGACGGAAAATGAGAATATGATGTACCCTATTTATACTCTAGTTTTTAGTGTATTTGAGACTTGTTTTGAAGACCATTTTGTAACAAAGCATAGGATTTTAGAGTGAATTGTATCATTAGAGCTTTATGTTTAGAGCCTGTAAATTCCTATGTTTATGTGTGTATTTTGGAACTTCTTGATGTGAATTCTTGAAGACCTTCTATGACTATGCTATGGAGTTGATGATTTGATGCTCGGAACTAGAAGAATTGGTCATAGAAGTGGCGAGAAGGCCACTTTACAAAAGGTGGTAGAAGCTGCCCAGAAAAGTGTCACTCGTGCCCAGAAAAGTGTCGTTTTTGTTTGAAGGAAGTGTCACTCCAGATGAAGAAAGTGTCATTGCTGCCCAGAAGTGTCACTAGCTGCCCAGAAGTGTCGCTGCCCAGAAGTGTCACTAGCTGCCCAGAAGTGTCGCTAAAGCTTCAACCCACTTGCACTCTTGAGCTGAAATTTTGAGGCTATAAATACCTCCTTATCCTCTTCTTTTTAGACGAGCTTCCCCCAATCCAAATTAGATTTTTCATAGTTTTTCTTCCATTTCTTCTCTTTTCTTCCCTTTGATTCTATGTTTAAATATGTATTGATTAGAATGATTGTTGTAGCTTAATCTTCCTTGGGAGCAATTGATTAAACTTCTATCCTTGAGATTTTCATGAACTTTCATATGCTTCTATTTATGGTTTGAATATCATTTGAATTCTTGATGTTGAATTGTGTATGAATGTTGTTAATCTTGCTAAATTTGCCATGGGCTTTGTGTTTTAAATCAATTGCATGCCTCATAGTTTGGATAATTGTAGTTTAAACCCTAGTTCTAGTTTAATTTAGAGATTAGGTTAATTAGAAGTGATTGGGGGGTGACAACTCCTTTTGCTTGCTAGTTGTAGAGTAATTTAGCCTAGTTGGTAGAGTAATTGATAATTAGAGAGGTTGTGTGATTGTTGTTATGAAACATGGTAAAGTATAGTCATGGGAATTGAATTGCTTATGAATTTGAATTGTTGCATGTCTTCGTAGGAATCTAATGTGATCATTGATCCTTCGTTGTATGTAATTGTAGAGTTGAGATATTCATTTCCAATGTGTGATTATATGCATCGAATTGCTAGATTCGTGGGTAAATGTTATTGTTTACCCCAATATCATAAAGTAGCAAATATGAATTAAAATTTGTATGTTATCATCATCTTAGTTCTTTATAGTTTTCAAATGTCTTGTCCAACGCTCACGTTAACGGCGAGTATAGGTGAGTTTGTCGATTCTCCATTGTTAATTCCATTGTCGATGTATCTAGATGTTATCATCTAGGTGGATTGATAATGAGGGCTCTTGAGTGATGTGTTCATGCTCACTAGCTATTATCAAGAGAATATGATGTTTTTCATCCACGATTTATGATCATAAATCATAGATATGAAGCGTTCACTCAATGATTAATCGATAGTTGAAGTTGAAGTCAATTGCCTCCCAAGGCCTTGTATTTGCATTGTAGTGTAGTTTATCTTAGTTGCTTTGTTTCGTAGTGTAACAAAACCAACTCAAAAACCCCCTTGTTTACCTTGCTTTCTATATAATATATATGTATGTGTTAATAATCTTCGCTAAAACACTAAACAAGATCATTCTCCTTGTGGTTCGATCCCTACTTCCCACTATCTACTCTATAGTAGTTAGAAGTCGTAGGTGAAATATAAATGTGTTTTGATTGAGTGGGATTCCCATCTACGATGTGGGGAAATCGCTTGTCAGAATACCCCCGGGAAGGAAGCGTGGGAACGCTGCAGGACATAAAATGACTAGAATAGGAGAATACATGGGGGATAGCGCATCGAGCGCAATTAAGAAGAAATGCCATAATGAGAACCACTCTGTTAGGATGAAGTTGAGTCGGGGGCATCTTATAAAGATCAAATATCTCAGAGAAGAGAGGGAGGAAAGGAAGGTTAAGCCCATACTGAAAATGGACCTTGGAAATACAGGCGACCTCCTTCTCGGAGACCACCGGGGCAAGCTTGGAAAGGGAGGCATCTATAGGAAATGGAATGAAAGATCACCTAATTAGATCTAGGACAACCTTATCTAAAGAAGAGGAACCCCCGGAGACACCCAAGAACCGAATGCCCAAGGGCTTCACCCCGTGGGTAGAACCCCGGGGATCGCCACCATCCTCATCAAAAGTTTCTTCCAAGGGCTTCTCCTGGGGAGGGTTTGAATACTCGGCCGGGGGTGAGTCCGCTTCTCCAGAGACAGTCATACCCGGAACATTAAGTTCTTGAGACGTGTTGAAGGCCTATTAACCGGTACCCGAGGAGGAGACCAGAGATTGAACTAAATTCTCAGGGGCCCTGGATCGAACCTCAAATTGGTTCTGGACCCCCTCAGTATCTAGGGAAGAGTTGGTGAGATGCTAGGAGCTCATCGCGGGAAGAAAGAAGATGGCAAGAAGGAGTAGAAGCGAAGGAAGAGGAAACTAGAGCTTAATTACTTGATAAAAATGAATGGATCGTCTGGTGAATGAGGCGAGAAAAATTATGTGAAGAGATCCTAGTACTTATATAGGCAAGGAATAGGAAGCATTACCTCAAAAGAAGAAAAGGTAACTGCGGCGCTGGAAGCGACGTAATGATCAATGCGGAATAGAGAAGGGTGGCGCATGAGCTCGAATCCAGTGCGAATGGGCCCCACATGTCGGGAAAATCTTTCAAGACCAGTCCCCCGCTCTCTAAAAGCCCAGGTCACCGGTCTGGGGAGCTAGTGATAATATCGGCCCAATACCCTAATGGGACTGAAGAACGACTAGCGGCCCAAGGGAGAAGGGAGCAGTAGCTTTCTTGTGCGGCCACGTCCATCCAAGGAAGAAGACAAGGAAAGCGACAAGCCAAAGTGGTCCTCACTCTTATCTTAACGCAGGAAGCCTCCACTATAAATATTAATCCCAAATAGTGAACCATGTATGTGAATTTTATCTCTCTACTTCTTATTGAGATTATTTTCTGTACGGTTTCCTCCTCACCGCTATCCCCATCTCATCATCACACCGGAGCAGCTACCCCTGGGTAGCCCCCGGGGTCTGTTTTGTAGGTCAGGTGAAGGCTTCCCCCAGAGACCCCCGGATAGTGTGGTAGTAGAGGAGACCAGCAGGTCTGAGTAGCATCAGAAAAGTTGTAATAAAGTATACAAGAGTCTCATTTTTTAGCCTATATTAGGTTGTATTCTTGTTGACTAAACTACAACCTAAATCCAGTTAAAATAGGTTTAGAAAACCAGAGTTTCACAAGAGTAGCTGCAGAAAATGATATACACTAACATAAACCAAGAGGGCAGAGGTCACCAACACTATGAAAGCAATAACAATTGTACACAAAAAAGATAAGATGTGAGTTAAAAACACTATGCAAAAATTTACAGGTTCAAATCTAACAAAATTACTTTTTCTTCGACACAGTATAATTTTTTTTTTGGTTAAACCACCATAGGCGGAGGGATTTATATTGGCTTCCCCATGCCTTTTAAATAACAAATATAAAAAGTAGTAATACAAAAAACCGCTTCTAAAGATCTATACTATATAGCGATTATAGTAGAATACCTACAGAAGGTTTCTACATGAAGCTAAGCATAGCTTCCAAAAAGAATGATGTAGGCTAAATATGTACAAAGAAAATCATTCTATGTACCAAAATGTTTCCAAGACAAAGACTTTAGGAGAGGAGGACTTAGAACCACTTGCTTATTAGTGAATCAGAAGCGCGAGGCAACTGAGACACAAGACAGCCTATGTAATAAGTCCTACTTCCATAGAAAAATCTTCATCCATGGCAAAAATAACATCATGATTTCCTGAGTTCCAGACTTCAAGCCATCTGGATCCATGATGTTCAGGAGCACTATCCAATCTTGACAGGAGGTTCATAGGCCTCATTGATGTTTCCATCAATGAGCCTGAAAATTTGCAATGAAAAAGAATCAGTCAGTAGTATCCATTCTGGAAATCCTAAGCGCAGGGGTACTCATTTGGTCTAATCTAATCATGCCCTGTATGGTATTAGGAAGAGAGCCAAAAGTAAAAGAAGAGGCATGTTGAGATTTCAAGCAAAGTTTTGCCATGGCATCTGCAGGCATATTAGCTTCCCTAAGAACATGTATCAAAGAAAAATAGGAAATGCCCTGGTGAATAGCATCAGCTAGTTCAAAGAGTTTCCAATGGGCTGTGATGGGATTAAGAATATAGGAGATAGCATTAAGGCAATCAGATTCAAATATGATAGACTTTGAAAAACCTGCAGCATGAGAAATTGCAAACTGGATGGCCTTTAGTTCTGCCTCTAAAGGTGAACTCGCTGGGATAAAAGAGCTATGACCAGAAATGAAAGCTCATCTATTGTCTCTGATAATAATGCTAATACCAGCATGGAGAGAGATACTCCAAGCAGCATCCACATTAAACTTCAGGCCAGTTGCTGGTTTTAGCCAAGCTATTTTGAAAATTCTAGGCTTAGGAGGTCTCTTGGCAAGAGGGAGAAAAGAGTGGCTAGCAATTTGTAAATCAAGAGCAGAAGAAATATGGAAAGGTTTTGCACAGAAAACTAAGAAAATATGCTCTTTGATGAGTTTTAGAACAAATGCAGTAGATGCTGGAATATTATCATATAACCATCTGTTACTAGTTTTCCAAAGAATCCAGCAAGTAATGGATGGGCTAATTCTAATGATCAAGTTATGAAAGGCACTCATACCATTAGAAGTGAGATAGAAAGATAGTCTTTCCCAAATGGTTGAGAATTGCCTATCAGAAATCCCCATGAAAGAATGGACAGTTTTCCAAATGGATAAAGAGAAAGCACATGAGTTATAGTAATGGTCTAAGGAGTCCTCATTGCAGCACATGTAACATTTTGAAGAAAGACAAATATGCATGGATTTCAGTATGTTATCAAAAGGTAGAAAAGAGTTGGTCATTCTCCACATAAAAATTGAAATTTTCTTTTCCAACCTAGAGTTCCAGAGGTGTTGAATGGAAGAGATATTACCCCTGTTTTCCTTCAAGCTAACATAGGTGTTTTTGAAATTGAAATTCCCTTTTTGATCCAGCTTCCATATCAATCTATCTTCCCTGTGGGAGTATAATTGGGAGTCCAGTAAAATAGAGAGAATGTGAGAGGAAAGGTAGGGGGATAGATGTTGCATTGCATTAGATTTATCATTGATAACAGAAGCAACAGTTCTATCCAATGGGATGCAGGTTAATGAAGGATTGCAGTGGTCAAGGAGGGGACCAATATCTAGCCAGTTAGAAGACCAGAAATTACAGTTTCCTTTACCAATTATCACTCTAGATTGTGACTCAACCCAACTATTAATCTTACAAATCCTTTTCCAGTTGGGAGAAGTTTGATAAGAGTTGGGCAGTGATGCAATTAGATGAGTCCACATGGTTTCAGCCTGTTGATATTTCCACCAGAGTTTTGCTGAGCATGTATCGACACAGTACAAGAGTCTCATTTGAAAGCATTTTTTCAATAGAACTACAACTTAAGTTTAATATATTCCATTTCGTTCAGTTCAGGCGAAAAGAACATGCTCACATTGACAACATCAGGAACATGCAACCCATCACATTCATTTAATATTTTTAATAAATTTAAATATATTTAATTGAACTAATTTGAATTGAAATGAAAGGAAATGTCGTTAGGTTCTCAATCAAAACAATTCTGCAAATCACAGCAACTAAAAATAATTAGTACAATGATAAGTAGGGTCGATCCCACAGAGAAACGAGTAAAATCTCTACAATTTCAATTCAAATACTAACACGTCGGTTTGCTACCACGCCCTTAAGTCTGGATGAATATGAGTTAAAGAAAATAAACTAAAACAATTTAAACCTAAATAATAAACTACTCGAAATAATGAGAACAAAACCTAATGAGAAAGTCAAATAAAACCTAATTAAGAAAACAATGGAAAACCTAGGTTTTGGAAAAGATCACTCGAAACCCTAAGGGCAAAAAGGTAATTTACGAAAACTTTATCAAATAAAAGACAACCGGCACAGAATTAATCATAACATAGTTCAATCCCCAATTTTAGTCATGCATTCACTTATTCTTATGGATCATTCAGTTATAAGAGAGCAAGTATTTGTTAAACCCTCTAAATTCCCCCTCAGTTTATAGTAACGAACTAGTATTTGCTATGTCGTTATCCCTGATTAATGTATTTCTCTAGCCAGTATTTGCTATCCTAGATACATACATAACCGAATTCAAGCACTTTGAGGAACCCAAAACAGATATACAAACACGTATTCGCATGCAGATATCCACTCAATTGTTTATCACTTTGCTATTACAGTCTTACCTAGTTATCTATATTTCACAAAGTTGCGCTACTTTTCTAGCATTGACTTAACATGGCAAGGTTCGCGACTCCTAAACATGCAAGCATAAATTAAGCACATAAACAATCGAGAATCCAAAGAACAAGTTTCATGCAATCATATCATTAGTTCAATTCCTACATGATTAATCCTTAGCCGATTTAATTAACTACTCACGAAACATGGCACAAAAACACACGAAAATCAAATAAGAAAACATTATGAATTGAAAACGAAAATTGTCTTAAAGATACAAAGAAACTGCACTGCTATGGCTATGGCCGAAACTTGCTGATGAAGATCTCAGGGTTCTTCAGTCTTGCGCTCTTCGGTCGGCTACGGCTTCTTCAACTGCTCTAACTTTGAAAGTGGCTATTCTATGAATAAAGTGGTGATTGGTTGGTAAACTATTCAGCCACCTCCATCTATTTATAATCTACTCTACACCGTTATATTTGGACTACAATTACAAAACGGTTTATGGTAAAGTTCTAATCCTTTTCGCAGTTGAATTTCTTCTCCTTTCTTATCAGGCAGTCGACCTCTTCTTTCCTTGTTAAACTCGAATTCAGCCTCTTTCCATCTTGAATTACACGTCAAAAGCTCCATTCCTTGCGGTATCGGATTTCTGACCTAATCCTCTTCACAGTAGGAATCCCAATCCTTCTCGGAACCGGAATTTATCCTTCTTCTGGGTTTTGACCGAACTTTCTTCATCTTGGGCTGAATTCCTCTTTCTGATCCATAGCATGGCCGAAATTATGGCCATCCAGTGCATCTCCATCAACTCCTTAAAACTAAGGATCGGGCCGTTACCTCATTAAAAACCTTTTCAGGGAAAAAGAGTATAACGAACCCCCTTTCATCGGATCCTCCTCAACTAAACCACTCTATGGAACAACTTAGAAATCGTTAGACGAAACACAACTCTGCCACATAAAATAATCTAATTAAAGTTTCACCGGAATTTGGTTCTTCAACCTCAATATAGCATTAAACTGGCTGAAATCTTCACTTTCTGCTCCAATGTGCATCGATCAGTGCTCTTCATCAAATCTTGCATAAAATACCACTCGTAAGCACTTTTAATAACAAATATAACAATATATAGCTCTAGAAATATGCACATTTAGCAGCTTATCATGAAATAATTTTGAAATTTATTATATGTAACTGTAAAATACATAGTAAAAAATTAAAAAAAATTTAAAAAAATATAGACCTGAATTGAACCGAATATAAATTGCTTTAACTGAAAATTGGATTGAATTAATATACAGGAACACTCATGATAACAGAGTACTTTAAAACATTTAACAATAAAGTACATATTAAATATTTATCAAGTACTTTAAAATAAAATTTCTCAAAATTTCTATAATAATACTCCCTCCGTCTCACTATGATTTACCTAATTGCTTTTGACATGTTTCTTAAGAAAGCTGATGTGGGTGGTAGGGTTGGTGAAGTAGTGAGAGAAGATTTATATTATAATTATGTACCAAAATAGGAAATTGGTAAATCTCTTTGGGACGGACCAAAAGAGAAATTGGATAAATCTCTTCGGGACGGAGTGAGTATAAAAGATCTTAATAATGGTATCTTATCTTCTATTATCGTACATAAAATATTTTTTAACTTGGAAATTTAATATTTTAAATATGGAGAATATAGGTATTGTGAAAGTAATGAAACTTTGCATAACAAGCAGTTCATAAACAATATCACAAAATAGCATTAGAACATACTATTTTTTATTAGTATCATAGTATTAAAAATTGGTTTGCCCTTTTGATTCTAATAAACTAAAGAAGGGCAAGTAATATTACTAGAAATTGGTTTGAAATCGATAGCTAGTTCCGAAAAGTATTTATATTTTACGGGATCTTTGAACCCATGTATTGGATTCCCATTGTTCAATAGACATCCATCATCTCCTAAATCTAACAACTTGCTCTGATCAGCGGAAATTCCAATCATATCTGGGCATGCAACTTTCACATCACTTTGAGTACAAAGGTTGTGCACTTCCACCTCAAACTCGTCCACGCCGCCGAAAGGTTTTTCATGCTGATGGATCTTTATACTATCGAGGGAACATTGATGCATTGCGCCTATTTTAAAAAAAAGTGTTACAAGATTTCAATTTAAATCTTTACTGATTTCAAAATAGAAGAAACACGTATTTGACTCGGATCATCCTTCATATGATGTACGCCAGTAACAAATTTTTCAATCAAAGTGAACTTTTTTTTATTACATTCTGTGAAAGTCATAGACACGAAAGTATTCAATCATGATAAGTAGAGATAATATTGACCGTGCTTGCCATTTTCTTCTTTTTAGATATGTTTTATGATACGAGTTTGGGTTATGAATTTTTGTTTTTTGTATTTATAGATAAAAATTGGATGCTTGTATGGAAATTACAATCAATGTTATTTACACGTTACTTATCATCTTGTACTAAAATACCGACCAACCGACTTACCAACCGTAGCATTACCAAACAATACCAATTAAATTGGTTACTAACATTGTTGGGATGCTATTGATATTAAATTTTAAATATCACGGTAATTAAATTATTTAAATTGTTTGATTACACTATGATTTTGATTACTATTAATTTCTTTCCATTTTCAAGTTTACTAGTATTCTTGTTCAAATTAAATTCTTTAAAAATGTTAACTAAGTTTCTATTTTCAAGACTAATCCCATTAGTCTTCTTCTTCAAACTACTAATTATTCTCTAGAAATTCATAATTATTCTATGAGTTCAAACTACTAATTCTAAAAGGTGTAAATGGACTCAGTCAACGCTCGAATTCGAACTCGGGTTGACGGATTCCATGGAATTCGACCCCATTTCATTTGCTGATCAGCAAAGCGAGACCTCCTCTCCTCTTCCTGAAGAACAACCAGCTCTGATCTCTATACCGGCTCCTATCCAACCGACAACAACGACTTCGACCATTGAGAATCTGGCCAATGTAGCTTCCCAAGTCATGGGATCTGTTCCTGTTGTCACTTCAGCACAAAGTGACCTTTTTCTCTCTCCTGTAAGTCTTTATATGACTTCCCTTTCCCCCTCTTCTTCTTTGTGTCTTTTATTCTAATTGGTGCCCCCACTTTTATGCAGGAAGCCCAAGCTTTTGTGCAAGAGTTCAAAGACTCTTTCGATTTCCGGACTTTTCTGGCCGGGCTGTGACAAAGTTGTTCTGGTAAATTGCTCGGCGATCTGCAGGCCAGCCGGCAAGCTTTAGATGAGGAGAAGAAGAGTTCTGCCCTTCTTCTTGAGGAAGAGAGGGCGTGCTCGGCCCTCCTTATTCAAGAAGAGAAAAAATGGTCTGCCCTTCTCCAAGAGAAGCTCAAGTCTCTTGAAGATGGGTCTCTGCTCCGCGAGTTTGGTGAGACCATTGCACGGGAGATCGTCAGCTCCAAAGCCTGCGACCAATCCTTATCCAAGCTTGTGGAGAAGTCGAACAATTCTCGGTCCACTCTTCTTTATGAGAAAATCCTAGGCTGGCTTCCTGGGGCCTTTCGCCTGACCGTGCAGAAGAGCTGCTATTATCCTAGGGCTCTGGCCCGTTATGAACAGTGTCTTAGGGATTTCCGTCTGAGCACCCTCCAAACTCTAGCTCCCAAGATTTGGGTCGCATTGCATTCATCTAAGCCACATGCTTCTGCCGCTGACCTTTTAAAAACCGGGGAAGAGAAAGCTCCAGTACCCGAGGAGAGAGTTGTGCCTGAATATGACCCTCGCAATCTTCATGGGGTCTATCCAGAGCCGCCCTCTCATTGCTACTCCGTTAACAGCAAGGGGTACGTCGAGTGGTGCACCAAACCACAATCTTATGGCTTCATGCCTACTCTGTCTAATGGAGTCCATATCATCAAATTCTCCAAAGAGCCGGGCCCTATTCAACTGCCCCATACCACCGAGGGCTACTTGTCTCCTGGAGAAGCGTCTGGTTCACACGTATAATTTCCCTTTTCCTGGCTTTAGCAATCTTTTTTGCTTCTTTTGTCCTGCTGTTTGGCTTTTCCCCACCTGTTAGGGGCTTTTTCGATCGTTCTCCTGTATTGCTATAATATAATCTATCTATTTTCCTTTTTATATCCTAAATCCCTTTACCTTTTGTTCGTTATATACATTATTTCTTGCATTGTTTTCTTATAGTGTGTTCCTATACCTCACTGAAGGGTTCTCTATCCCCCCTCTTCGGATATGGATTCTCCCTTTTTGTGCTCTAAGTGTCATGTACCAGACCTATCTGGTTCGCAAGTAGTAGCAGATCCAAGGGAGAAAACATTATTCGAAGATGAGTACGGTTTCCTTTTGGATGAGTTTCCTACTCTGAATGATGCATCTAATTTTCTCCGGTTTATGAAGGCTAAGTTCGGATCTATTAAACAGAGTCATAAGATCATCTCTTCCTATCTTGAGGAGACTGCCAATATGCTTGAGCTTCTAAATCGACTGCATGTTTCATGCAAAGAATTAGAACGCTATGCTGGCGAGGAGCTAGGCTTAGTGTGGGGGGAGTATTCTAGGGCCCTTAACAAAATCCAAAGTCTAGAAAGCGGAAATGACGAAAGGCAGATAATTTCTAAGTTGAAAGTCGAAAACAAGCAACTTACTTCTCGCAACCATGAGCTTCATAATTACCTTCTTCGCCTGAGGCTCTCGTTTCATCTATCTTCTCTTCTTCATGGAAAAACTCATGATGTTCCCTTTCCTGGCATTGCCTCTTCTGTAAGAAGTGCCATCCCTGCTATGGAACAAATGGATGGATTCCGAGTTAGTGGTCCGGCTCATTCTACTTATGCTGTTGAATGGAATCGCCGGTTATCTTCTGGAATGTCTGATCCTCTTACCCCATCTATCTAGGAAATTCCTCCTGCCCCTTTTGTCGATAATGCATTCTGTCGATATCTTGACCGTCGGATTTCTACCAAGTATGAGGATTCCCAAAAGAGAATCCGAGAGGTTCTTCGCCTTCGGCAAATGGATTTGCCTGTTCATAGTGAGTCTGACTCTCCGGATGATGCTTCTCTGATGAGCGCCCATCCTGTCCTGCCGTCTGTGGTTTTCCGTCCCTTGCATTTTCCTCCTGTCAATGCATCTATTAAAAGAGAGTGGCCTCCTTCCCGCCCTTTGACTATTCGCTCCATGCCTTTTCAAGGAGACGAAGTAGTTCATGTGTCTGATGATTAGTTTATTTCCTTAGATTTATTTCGCACTTTTTGTAAGATGCGCAAGTATCGAGAGTACGTCTCCCCTCGGGTACTCGCCTTTATTTCTTAATGAAATAGTTTTGTCTTTCTTTTCCGTTTATTTTTCTCGGATTTCCCTTGCCGAGGTTTTTGTTCCTCTTTTGCGGGGCACCAACAGTGGGAGCGACCCAGGGGTTCCGACTTATCCTTTATTCACATCGAGCTATCCAGCACGTATGCAAATTATCGCGTATCCACACTTTCCTTAACGCACTATCCAGTACGCTTTCTGTTTCGAGCGTATCCACGTATCCGAACCTTGGCGTATCCACGCGACCCCTTTTATTGCACTGTGTCTTCTATCGCACATGCAATATTTATGCGTATCCACGTATCCGACCTATGGTGTATCCACGCTGAGCCCATAATTTCCGACCTATCTTTCCTTTTCTCCTCGGCCCCTTCTTAATTTGGATAAGATTTCTTTGAGCTTATCTCCTCGCCAATCCCTTTTTCTTTGTTTTCTCTTCCACTTGGACAACCTTTATTACCCTCTTTGTGCTTTCTACACTTTCTCTATATTTCCTCTCTTCTTTTTCTGTTTTTTTTTTCCCTCTGAAGGTTTTCTCATACGTTTCCCCCTAAATTTTCTCTCTCCTCTTTGGATATCCTAGGCTTGTCCCAATTACCCTATTTCATCTTAGACTCCTCTTTAACTCTCCTCTTGTCGCCTTTCATCAGAATCTTTCCCTTTTAGCCCTATCCGAGCTCCCTTTACACCATAATAATTTACCCTTCCTTTTATTGCCCTTTATTTCCTGGAATTCTGTTGTCCGAGGACCATTTTTCTTGATATCTTTCCCCTTCTTAATTTCTACTTTTCCTATATCTCCTTCATGACCTAACTTTTTCCCTTCCTATCTTTTGACATCCCGAAGACAATCTTGGCCTGTTGGATCTTCCCCTTTTCTATACTATCTCTCATCTTTCAACCTTCTCTCTACCCTCTCTGTTCTCCCTATTCTCTCTTTTCCTTTTTTTTGTTTTTATAGTTCTTTCTCCCGAACCACCCTTTCAATCATTTCTCATTTTCCTCTTCTTTTAGCCCCTACCAATTATTCCTTTTTTTTTATTAACTCTTTCCCCTTTCCTATGCCATTGTTCTCCTAGTACCTCCCATTTTCATTCTCCTTATCTGAGTTGTGTCCTGCTAGATCTCCCGGTCTTTTACCCTTTTGAGTTACCTTCTTTGTCGCTTGCCTGATGCCGTGGCGTATCTGATGCAATCCTCTGATTCCATCCCTTGTACCACTGTTCTGCGCCTTGACTGTTTTCCGAGGCTGTTTTGTTTTTCGGTGGATATCCTTCTATGGTCCCCTTTTCGTGCTCACGCCTGTTGTAAGCTCTTCCCTTTTTCCTGTTCTGTTTCCTCTCCTGTCGTCCTCGTATATCACCTGCAAAGAAATTTCTCAAAAGATAGTATTAGCTACATAGTTCCTTTTGTGCTATTTTCCTTCCGATCCCCTGCTTATCGAACCGATACCCATCTATTGTCCTGAGCCTGCTCTAGTGTCAGACCCTATGCTAGTGTCTTAACCTTTCTATTACGCGGTCCTTACCCCGCTGTCCTCTCTTAAAATCTCTATCGGCTCTTCCTTATCTGATACCTGACCCTTGGAAGAATCTAAAACCCTAGTTTCTTTTCATCCAACCTATGCTCATGAGCGAACTCTAACCGATACTCTAAAGATCTCTTCTTTTCCCTATTTACCCCAATATTCTTAACCCATACGCATATAATATCTAATAATAAGTGTAAATATTCTCGCAAAAGGCTTTTATCTATCATTCAAATAATCCTCAACACATATATACATATATATGTTGTTATATACCTACATACCTCCACCTCCGAGCCTTTTCATCCCTAGGCAGATCCTGGCAATATTCACCTCTTTGGATTGATTGCAACCATTGAATTTCCTTCTGCGTGATCCTAAGTCGAGATGACCTCTGCTGAGGTGTTGCTTGTCGTCCAAGCAACTATGCATCTCTTTGAATTGAGGATGAAACCCCTGATGTCGGGTCCCACCGGGCGTGCCAACTGATGCGGGGCAAATCCGCACTAGTAAACTGGGCTTCAGATAGCTGACGAATTCAAGGGCTTCTGGAGAGTTGAATGTCGATGGAGTATAAATGCCGCTCGACAACTGTTCATGGGTATCCGAACCCCTTGCTTCTTAACCAAGCTTGCTTAGAACCTGTTCTTCGATACCTGCAAAACAAGCCTCCCGGCGCTATCCCGGGGGTGGTAGCTCCGGTGTAATGATAAGATTTCGTGTCTTGGAATATAAAAACTCTGTATTCAAGAATTAGAGAACTTTCTTGAAATGGTTGATGATGACCTCTGTTTATAGGCGTCCTGCAGCACCTTTTCCTCACACGTCACCCCTTTGTACCTCGCTGGGGTCCTGGTCATGTGACTGTACTGCCGAACTTACTTCTTAGCTGTCTCTCACGTGCATAGGAGATTTCCTGGAAGCTCTCATTTACCGATTACCTTTTGTATCATCAAAATTAAATGAGAATATATATGGTACATGAAATAACTATTCTTTGTTTTTGTCTGAATTCTTGAAATTTGGTTATTATTGATTATAATATTGCATAAATAGGAGATAAATGATAGGTCCTAAATATACTCTTATTTTGTAGAATTTGAGAGCAGTTTTAGATAATATTTTGTACTTTTATATTAGACTTTTAGACCGAATCATTCATAATGGTTTGAAATTGAAGACGTGCATTTCGACCTTGAATTGCACTTGCGATGGATTTGGATGATTTGAAGACCTTCTATGACCGTCCTGAAGGAGTTAGATACATTGAAGAACCGGTCGTAGAAGTGGCGTGAAGGCACACTCTCGCGGGCCGCGAAACCTCGGTCGCGAGCCGCAAGGGTGTGTGTTGCTGTTTTGGAGATACCATGTCGCGCGGGCCGCAAAATCTCGGTCGCGAGCCGCGAGGACAATCTCGCACGGGCCGCGAAACCTCGGTCGCGTGGCGCGGGAGCCAGAGACGCGCGGGCCGCGAAACCTCGTTCGCGTGCCGCGGGAGCCAGAGACGCGCGGACCACGTATCCTCGGCCGCGAGCCGCGAGAATCAGTCTCGCGAGCCGCGAAGGATTTCTCGCGGTCCGCGAAATAATCCTGCAACTTGCACTTTGTTTTGCTTTAATTTTGATTGTTTTAGACTATAAAAGAAACTTATCCTCATTTGTTAGAGGATCGAATTTTACAGAGTCTTGAACTCTTTTCTTCATTTCCTTTCCATTTGGATCTTTAAATTCATCATGATTTCTTGAATGGATTATGTTTGTGATTATCTAATTATGGTTGTAGGCTAAAATCCATCTTGGGTATATGTGATTGGACTTCTTGTTATGGATTGAGAACATGATTTATGAAGCTTAGGAATGGTGATTTGCTATTGAATGATCATAATTTATATGTGTATTTGATGCTTGAAATGATTAGGAATGATTTCCTAGTGATAGATATGTGTTGGATATGTGTTAGATATTGCTTTTCCATGGTTGGAATGCTGTCATTCTTTCTATGTAAGAGTAGTAAATTAGGAATCAAATGCATGTTGTTATCAATTGTATTTGTTCTTAAGATCATTCATTAGCATTGTATCTATGTCAAGTTTGTTATCAAATTGCATGGGTAAGTTTGAGAAACATCTAATTTGAAGTGATATGGATCAATTGAACTAGTTGTTATCATCTAGTAAAGTTGTCAATTGAAGTTGTGAAGATGCTTTCATTTTTCATAGCTATGGTTAAAGATAGTTTCTCACTACAAACAATCACCATTCTCAAAGCATCATGATAAAGTTTGAGGAAAATTTCATAATAAGAAGTCACCAATCTCATATGTCCAAGTTTAGTATTCTCATTAGTTAATCCTTTAGTTGAATCCTTAAATGCTAAACTAGTTGTAACTCTAGAATTCTAGTTACTTTACATAGTAGTGTTTCTTACACAAATTCAACTCAAACCCCCCCCCCCCCCTTTTTGTTTACATTGCTTTTATATAGGTATATGTATATGTATGCTACAATATATACGTAGAAATGTCCTTTTCTCTAGGGAACGAACCTTACTTGCCATTATATGCTTAGTTGTGTGTAGCGGTAGTGAGTGAATATAAATTGTATATTTGAGAGGTACGGCGATGACCTCCCAAATTTTGGCGCTGCTGCCGGGGAATAGGCGTATTTTTATGTGTGTATTGTAGTTTTATTTCTAATCTATCTTTCTTTCTTTTTAGGTTCTATTTTGGTTTGGAACCCTATTGCTCTAACTCTTGGTGCATGGTTCATACACGATCCTCGAACCAAGACCCTTTGCAATACGATTCCGAGCTAGTAAGAAATCTCCGCCAACTTAGGAAGCAAGTGCAAGAGACACTAGCATCTAATCCTTTTTCCCTTGAAAGTGAATCACTACCTTTCAACAAGCCGGAAGATGGCGGAGATGAGGAAACCGGGCAAAACCACCCCCGAAACCAATTCTACAACCCTTTCCAAAACCCTAACACTTCTCCTACCAACATTTCTATGAGAGAGTACATGTCCCCCAACTATGAGCAACAACAATCGAGCATTGTTTACCCAAACTCTCAATATGAAATCAAGACGGGAGTGATAAATTTGCTTCCAACTTTCCATGGTAGAGAGGTGGATGATCCTAATGACTTCCTTGAGGCTTTTCATCGGGTTTGTAGTAGTTTGAAACCTTCCGAGATGAGTGTGGATGAGTTTAAGTTGAAAAAATTCACCTTTACCTTGAAGGACAAGGCCGCCAAATGGTTAAGCCGTTTACCTTCATCATCAATCACTACATGGCCACAATTGAAGAAAAAGTTCCTTGACAAGTACTTTCCCCCCTCTAAATCCTCGGTCTTGATACAAGCCATTAGCAACATCACTCAAGACGATGATGAGACTTTGTATGAGTATTGGGAAAGATTCCAAACTCTTCTCTCAAGTTTCCCATACCATAGCTTCACCGAACCTCAATTGGTGTGTTTCTATTACAATGGTTTGAATGATAGGGAAACCGAGTTGATAAATCAGTATTGTTATGGCTCCATTGCTAACCTTGGTTCCTCCGATGCCATGATGCTATTTGAGCAATTAGCCGAGGGATGCAAACCAAAGAGGGACTGGAGACTACGAGTGGGTAACTCCGGTGGAAACAATCATGGAACTCGTCAAGATATCAAGGAACTTACGGCATTGATGAAGGGTTTCATGATGGGAAATAGCTCCGGAGGGAACACGGGGAATCAACCAAGGCAACAAGTTATGACGTGTGGGATTTGTGCTTCGAACCATCTCACCGAATCTTGTCCTCAAGCAAACGAGGATTATAACGAAGAGCTTAATGCCATGGGGGTCTATGGTGGAAACCAAGGTTTTAGAGGTGGCCAAGGATTTCAAGGAGGACGAGGCTACCAAGGTGGTAGGGGTTTTCAAGGTGGACAAGGCCAAGGTAGTGATAGAGGTAACCATAGGAAGTATGATCATTTTTCCCAACACTACAACCCCGGAACTAGAGATCACCCCAACTTTCGGTGGAGAGATGAACCAACGGGGTAACAAGGCCAACAAGGTAGCTACCAAGGGGTTACCAATGTCAAAGTGGTCAATCTTTTGATAGGTCGAGGGGGCAAAATGACCAAGGCTACCAAGGAGACCAAAGCCACCAAAATCAAGGGTACCAAGGTTACCAAAACCAAGGGTACCAAGATTTTGGCTATCAAGGGTACCAAGATCATCAAAACCCTCAATATCACCCTCAACCACAACAATACCCAAGGAACCAAGGTCAAGGCCGTTTCAATAACCGTGCCCCTCAAAATGCTTACCCGAGGTTGGAAGATAAATCTCATGATCAAGGTGAAAGCTCAGGCCAATTCCCACAAGATGCTCGATTCAAAAGCATTGAGGTGCAAATGAGCAAATGACCACGGTTTTAGGAAAGTTGGAAGCACAAAACTCCGGGAAACTACCCGCACAACCGGAGTTAAACCCAAGGCCTCATGCGAGTGCCATGACCTTGAGGAGTGATAAACAAGCTATTGAACCCGAAGTGGTTGTGAAAAAAACACCCAAGAGAGGCCTTGTGAAGAAAAGCTTGACCAATGACGAAGTTGAGGTGACCTTGGCCGATGAAGAAGTAATTATTGAGGAGCTAGCCAAAGAAAAAGGTGATGCCGAGGTTGAGAAGGAGAAATTGATGAGGAACATGTAAACACAACCCCTCATGTTGAACCAATGTCACCTCCATTCTCACCTCTTCACAAGAAAACTAGGGTAGTGGGAGGTCGTCGCCGTACCTCTCAAATATACAATTTATACTTCACTTACTACCTTTCCACACTATTAAGTGTACAATGGTAAGTAAGGTTCGTTCCACAGGGAAAAGGTTATTTCTATGTATATCTTGTAGAATATATATACATATACATATATAAAAGCAATGTAAACAAGGGGGGGGGGGGGGGGGTTTGAGTTGAGTTTTGTTTAAAACACTACTAAGTAAAACTACTAGAACTTTAGAATCATAACTAGTTTAGCATCTAAAGATTCAACTAAAAGATTAACTAATGAGAATGAGGGACTTGGGTACATGAGATTTGTATCTTCTTGTTATGGATTTTTCCTCAAACCTAGTTATGATACTTTGAGAATGGTGATTGTTTTTAATGGGAAACCATCTCTATTCTAGTTGTGAATCATGAAAGCATTTTCACAACTCTTATTGGCAACTTATCTATATGATAGCAAATAGACAAATTGGCCAATGCTAATTCAAATTGGATGTTTTCCCACCTTACCCATGCAATGTGATAACACAATTGACATGAATATAATGCTAATGAATGATCTCAAGAACAAATACAATTGATAACAACATATATTTGATTCCTAATTCACTACTTTTACATAGAAGAAATGATAGCATTTCAACCATGGAAAGGTAATGTCTAACACATATCCAACACATATCTATACCTAGGAAATCATTCCTAACCATTTCAAGCATCAAATACACATATAATTCATGATCATTCAATGACAAATCATCCATTCCTAAGCTTCATAAACCATGTTCTCAAACCATAACAAGAGGTTTAATCTCACATACCCAAGATGGGGTTTAGCCTACAACCATAACTATATAATCATAACCATAATCCATACAATAATACATGGTGAATTCAAAGTGAAAATCCAAAGAGGAAATGAAGAAAATGAGCTTAAGGCTCTGTAAAACGATCCCCAAAACAATGAGGATAAGTTCCAATATATACTCCAAAATAATTAAAATTAAAGTCAAACAAAATGCAAGTTGCAGGACCATTCGCGGGTCGCGCGGGATCCCTCGCGGACCGCGAGCCTGGTTCTCGCGGTTCGCGGCCGAGGATTCGCGCCCCGCGCGCCCGTGTCTCGGCGTAGTCCGCGACCGGAGTCTCGCGCCCGCGCGCCCGTGTCTCGGCGTAGTTCGCGACCGGAGTCTCGCGCCCGCGCGCCCGTGTCTCGGCGTAGTCCGTGACCGTGTCTCGGCGTAGTCCGCGCCCGTGTCTCGGCGTAGTCCGCGCCCGTGTCTCGGTGTAGTCCGCGCCCGTGTCTCGGCGTAGTCCGTGCCCGTGTCTCGGCGTAGTCCGCGCCCGTGTCTCGGCGTAGTCCGCGCCCGTGTCTCGGCGTGGTCCGCGCGCCTCGGTCTCGGCATGGTCTTCGTGCTGGTCGGTCCTCGCGGCTCGTGACCGGAGTTTCGCGGCCCGCGCGAAACTTGGCATGGTCAAAACAGCAACACACACCCTCGCGGTTCGCGACCTAGGGTTCGCGGCCCGCGAGAGTGTGCCTTCACGCCACTTCTACGACCGGTTCTTCAATGTATCAAACGCGGTCAGGACGGTCATAGAAGGTCTTCAAATCATTCAAATCCATCGCAAGTGCAATTCAAGATCGAAATGCACGTCTTCAATTTCAAACCACTATGAATGATTCGGTCCAAAAGTCTAATATAATTACACAAAATACTATCTAAAACAACTCTCAAATGCTACAAAATAAGAGTATATCTAGGGGCTATCAGGTAGACACTACCTTTGATGTGGAAGCACCATTTCCCGAGTCTTTGAAGAATACGCGCAAAAAGGAGATGGACAAGGAAGCTTTCGAGGTCCTTCGAAAGTGTGAGGTAAACATTCCTTTGCTAGATGCTATTGATCAAGTTCCTAGATATTCTAAGTTCTTGAAAGAATTATGTGTGAACCATCGTCAACAAAGGTCTAAGCATGTTAAAAATGAAAGAGTCAATGAACATGTGTCGGCTTTGTTTCAAGATAAAATGCCTACTAAATGTGGTGTCCCGGGCATGTTTACAATTCCTTGCATCTTAGGGAACACTTACTTTCCTAGAGCCATGCTAGATCTAGGTTCATCCATAAATGTTATCCCATATACATTGTATGAATCATTAAATCTTGGCACTTTGCATAAAACCGGTGTGGTAATCCAACTTGCCGACCGCTCTAATGCATACCCTAAAGGTATTGTTGAAGATGTCTTGGTGAAAGTCGACAAGTTGGTCAAACAAGCTCACCAAGGAACAAGAGGAAAGGTTGATGAAAGTGCTACAAGATCATAAGGAGGCCATTGGGTGGACTATTGCCGACATCAAAGGTATGAGTCCAAGTACTTGCATGCACCGTATTCTATTGGAGGATGATGATAAACCCATCCGACAACCTCAAAGGCGATTGAACCCTCCTATGATGGAGGTAGTAAAAGCCGAAGTACTTAAATTGTTGGATGCGGGAATGATCTATCCAATCTCCGATAGCAAATGGGTAAGCCCAACGCAAGTGGTAACAAAGAAGACCGGAGTGACCGTGGTGGAGAATAGCCATGGCGAGTTGATCCCCACTCGTGTTCAAAATAGATTGCGTGTTTGCATTGATTACTGAAGGCTAAATGCGGTAACGAGGAAAGACCATTTCCCTTTACCATTTATTGATCAAATTCTTAACCGGCTCGCAGGCCACTCTTTCTATTGTTTTCTTGATGGCTATTCAGGATACTTTCAGGTTGCCATTGCACTAGAGGATCAAGAGAAGACCACTTTCACATGTCCCTTTGGCACATTTGCATATCGACGCATGCCTTTTGGGCTTTGCAATGCACCGGCCACATTCCAAAGGTGTATGGTTAGCATTTTTTCATAATATCTTGAAACGTTTGTAGAGGTTTTTATGGATGACTTTACTGTTCATGGAAACTCTTTTGACAATTTCTTACTCCATTTGTCATTGGTCCTAAAAACTTGCATTGATAAGAATCTTGTGCTTAATTCTGAAAAATGTCATTTTATGGTTGAAAAAGACATTGTGTTAGGTTATGAAGTGTCATCTAAGGGTATTGAGGTAGATAAGGAAAAAATTGATACCATACAATCCCTTCCCTACCCTACTTGTGTGCGTGATGTGAGATCTTTTCTTGGCCACGCGGGTTTCTACCGCCGTTTTATAAAAAATTTCTCGAAAATTTCTTCCCCTTTATGTAGATTATTACAAAAGGATGTGGAATTTCTGGTAGATGAAGGTTGTAAGAGGGCATTTGATTGTTTGAAGTCTATGCTAGTGTCGGCCCCTATTATATAACCTCCAAATTGGTCCCTTCCATTTGAGATCATGTGTGATGCAAGTGACTACGCCGTTGGTGCGGTGTTAGGTCAAAGGGTGGGGAAAATTCCTCATGCCATCTATTATGCATCCATGACTCTCAATGATGCTCAAAGGAACTATACCACTACCGAGAAAGAATTGCTAGCGGTAGTCTTTTCATTAGAAAATTTTAGGCCATATTTGCTTGGTACAAAGATTATTGTTTTCACTGACCATGCAGCTCTTCGTTACTTGATGACGAAGAAAGAAGCAAAGCCTAGGTTGCTCCGATGGATCTTACTTTTGAGTGAGTTCGACTTGGAGGTCAAGGACAAGAAAGGAGCTGAGAATCTAGTGGCCGACCGTTTGAGCCGTTTGATAGACCCTAGATATACTCTTATTTTGTAGCATTTGAGAGCTATCTTAGATAGTATTTTGTGTAATTATATTAGACTTTTAGACCGAATCATTCATAGTGGTTTGAAATTGAAGACGTGCATTTCGATCTTGAATTGCACTTGCGATGGATTTGAATGATTTGAAGACCTTCTATGACCGTCCTGACCGCGTTTGATACATTGAAGAACCGGTCGTAGAAGTGGCGTGAAGGCACACTCTCGCGGGCCGCGAACCCTAGGTCGCGAACCGCGAGGGTGTGTGTTGCTGTTTTGAAGATGCGGAGTTTCGCGAGCCGCGAGGACCAGACGCGAGCCGCGAGGACCAGACGCCGAGACACGGGCGCGCACACCACGCCGAGACCGAGACACGGGCGCGAGACTCCGGTCGCGGACCACGCCGAGACCGAGACACGGGCGCGCGCACCACGCCGAGACCGAGACACGGGCGCGCGGTGCGCGAATCCTCGGCCGCGAGAATCAGGCTCGCGGTCCGCAAGGGATTTCGCGCGACCCGCGAAGGCCCTGCAAGTGGCATTTTATTTCGTTTTATTTTTGTTAATTTTGGAAGTATAAATGGAACTTATCCTCATTGTTTGAGGGATCGAATTTTACAGAGTTAGAACTCTTTTCTTCATTTTCTCTTCACTTTGATCTTTGAATTCACTATGGTTTGTTGTGTTGATTATGTTTGTGATTATATAACTATGGTAGTAGGCTAAAACCCTTCTTGGATATATGTGATTGGATTTCTTGTTATTGATTGAGAACATGATTCAAGAGGTTTAGGAATGGTGATTTGCTATTGAATGATCATAATTTATATGTGTATTTGATGCTTGAAATGATTAGGAATGATTTCCTAGTGATAGATATGTGTTGGATATGTGTTAGATATTGCTTTTCCATGGTTAGAATGTTATCATTCTTTCTATGTAGGAGTAGTAAATTAGGAATTGAATGCATGTTGTTATCAATTGTATTTGTTCTTAAGATCATTCATTAGCATTGTACCTATGTCAAGTTTGTTATCAAATTGCATGGGTAGAGTTGAGAAATATCTAATTTGAAGTAATATTGATTCAATTGAACTAGTTGTTATCATCTAGTAAATTTGTCAATTGAAGTTGTGAAGATGCTTTCATTTTTCATAACTATGGTTAAAGATAGTTCTCACTAATGTTCACCATTCTAAAAGCATCATGATAAAGTTTGAGGAAGATCTCATAATAAGAAGTCACCAATCTCATATATCCAAATCTCTTATTCTCATTAGTTAATCCTTTAGTTGAATCTTTAGATGTTAAACTAGTTGTAATTCTAAAGTTCTAGTAGTTTTACTTAGTAGTGTCTTAAACAAAAACTCAACTCAAACCCCCCCCCCCCTTGTTTACATTGCTTTTATATATATGTATATGTATATATATTCTACAAGATATACATAGAAATAACCTTTTCCCTGTGGAACGAACCTTACTTGCCATTGTACACTTAATAGTGTGGAAAGGTAGTAAGTGATCTATAAATTGTATATTTGAGAGGTACGGCGACGACCTCCCACCGTTTGGTGCCCAATGAGGAGTTTGGGACCAAAGCATTGAAGGACCATCTTCACGAAGAGTTTCCCGACGAGCAATTGTTTGCTCTTAGTGTTTCTCTTCCATGGTATGCCAACGTTGTGAATTTCCTTGTCACAAGTAAGTGCCCTTCTCATTTCACAAAAGCACAAAAGGATAAGTGAAGGCATGAAGCTAGGTTTTATGTGTGGGATGATCCCTATGTGTGGAAACATTGTTCCGACCAAGTGATTAGGAGATGCATTCCCAATAATGAAACCAACTCAATCCTTTCTTTTTGCCATTCATATGCATGTGGTGGTCATTTTGGTGCTAGGCGAACTGCTAGGAAAGTGCTAGATTGTGGTTTTTATTGGCCTAGTTTGAATAAGGATGCATACACCTTTTGCAAATCTTGTGATAAATGCCAAAGAGTAGGGAATATCTCTTCTAGGAATGAAATGCCCCAACATTGCCCTCTATATTGTGAACTCTTTGATGTTTGGGGAATCGATTTTATGGGACCTTTCCCTAATTCCTTTGGTTTTAAATATATCTTGCTTGCGGTTGACTATGTTTCTAAGTGGGTAGAAGCAATCCCCACTCGTACTGATGATTCTAAAGTGGTTGCAGAGTTCATCAAATATCACATCTTCTCTAGGTTCGGGGTACCCCGAGCTCTAATCAGTGATCGAGGCACTCACTTTTGCAATAGAACCATTGCCGCATTGTTGAAGAAATATGGGGTAAATCACAAAATTTCTACCGCCTATCACCCACAAACAAATGGACAAGCCGAAGTTTCCAATAGGGAAATCAAGTCCATCGATCCTTGAGAAAACGGTTAGGCCGACTCTCAAGGATTGGAGTACTCGGTTGGATGATGGATTGTGGGCATATAGGACGGCTTATAAGACTCCAATTGGTATGTCTCCATACCGATTGGTCTTTGGAAAGCCGTGTCATTTACCGGTGGAGTTGGCACACAAAGCATATTGGGCAATCACAAGGTTCAACTTGAACTTGGACGAAGCCGGGAATGAAAGGAAACTTCAATTGCAAGATCTTGAGGAAATCCGGAATGAGTCCTATGAGAACGCCGCCATTTACAAGGAGAAAACGAAGGCATGGCATGACAAGATGATAATTAGGAAAACCTTTGAGGTAGGTCAAAAGGTTCTCTTATTTCAATCACGCCTCCGTTTGTTTCCAGGTAAATTGCGTTCTCGGTGGACTGGACCATTTGTAGTTGTGTGAGTTTTCCCTCATGGTGCGGTGGAGATCCAAAGGCACGAGGATGCCAAAGTCATCAAGGTCAACGGCCAAAGGTTGAAACCGTATTACGAGGGTTTCAAATCGGAGATCCTAGAGGACATGTCTCTAGGCAACCCGACCTACGATTGATCTTTACCATGGAGGTACATCGTGCCGACGATGTTAAATAAACGAGTTTTGATCTTTAAAAGCATTTCGTCGAACAATTTCAACATTTGGAACATTACTCTATTTCTATATATTGTCTATGTACATTTTATTAAACTTGTAATTCAGATATGACGCGAGTTTTTGATTTGTTGTTTTAGAAAAGGTGAAGTGGAGCAACACTAAATGGAGCCATTTCATCGCGGCCCGCAAATTCATCGCGCGGACCGCGACCGAAGATTTCGCGAGCAGCGACAGGGATTGCGCGGACCACGACCGAGGAATTCGCGAGCCGCGAATGGGAGCTCGCGGACCGCGACAGGGTCTCGCGGTCCGCAAAAGAAGTCTCGCGATCCGCGAGAAAACTGAGATTCTCAGAAATCCCTGCCACCAAATTGACACTTTTCGCGGTCCGCGACTTGATCGCGCGGGCCGCGGCACTGTGCTCGCGGAGCGCGATTTCATCGCGCGGACTGCGAAGGTTTACCGGGCGCGGTGTGCGAATTCTTCACGCGCGCCGCGAAGGTTTTGCGCGCGCAGACCGCGGATTCATCGCGCGCGCCGTGAACATTTTGCGCGCGCGGCCCGCGAAGGCAACCTCGCGACCCGCGAAAACCAGGGATTTTTCGGCAATCCCTGGGACGAAATGGCCAAGTTTCGCGGCCCGCGAAGATGGCCCGCCGCCCGCGAAGAATGCTCGCGACCCGCGACGGGGTGCTCGCGATCCGCGAGGGAACGGGCTCCTACTTCTTCCCATTTTCTTCTATCTTTTTCTTCTTCTTCTTCCCAAACTTCTCCCACCCGAATAGTTCTCCTCTCCGGCCACCATCTCCGATTCGCCATTCCGGCGACATTTTCATCAATTCCTTCCACCCAAATCACTCCCCCACTCCTCTTCTACAAACCCCACCAACAATTTCACTCCATTTCATCCTCTTTCACATACATTGCCCAAATTCCAACCGAAACTTCTCCACTCCGATTCGCCGGACTCCGGCGACTTTTTCCCCAACCCAACTACACAAAAACCTTCCCTCCACCAACCTTAACCTTTTCCCCATCACTAATTCCAAATTCCAATTCTCAATCAAATACCCCTAAATCTCATGAACCCTAATTTTTGGATTCTTTGATTTGGTGGTGTTTTTATCAAATTGGCGATCTAATTGCATTTAATTGTTTATTTGGAATACTACATTGCAATTTTTGAGTAATTAGGGCTTGCCGCCACTAGTTGCAATTTGCTTGTTGAGTAGGGCTTGCCGCCGTTTAGCTAATTTAGTTGTGCTGGACTGTTGTTGAGTAGATTTTGATAATGGCACCGAGGAAAAGATCTTGCCGAGGGGAAGCCTCTAGTTCACATGAGCCCGTGATCCCCGAATCCCCCCTTCGCCAACCTAGCCCTCCCTCTGCAGAAAACCTGCCTCCTATTGACCTTATGGGACTGCAAGGTTTGGATGACGATGCCCAACAACGGTGGAGAAAGTTGATTGGGAATGGGAGGCGAATGATCATGGAGACAAAGTTCCTTTCCACTGAGCTCCTTCAAGAGCTAGGTTTGCAGCAGCCTGTGCTATTCTTATTGGATCGGGTTGGCATGAGAGGATTCATTGATCGGTCGGCACCGACCTACATCCGCTATACACTTGAATTCTTATCCACTCTAGCCAAGCACTATGACGAGGAGCGAGACGTGCAGTACATCACCTTCAGGTTAAATGATGTAGACCGCCGGGTGTCCTATGATGAAATCCAAACTGCTTTTGGGTTCGAATATGCGGAGGGTGATAGGTCCTAGATATACTCTTATTTTGTAGCATTTGAGAGCTGTTTTAGATAGTATTTTGTACTTGTATATTAGACTTTTGGACCGAATCATTCATGATGGTTTGAAATTGAAGACGTGCATTTCGACCTTGAATTGCACTTGCAATGGATTTGGATGATTTGAAGACCTTCTATGACCATCCTGAAGGAGTTAGATACATTGAAGAACCGGTCGTAGAAGTGGCGTGAAGGCACACTCTCGCGGGCCGCGAAACCTCGGTCGCGAGCCGCGAGGGTGTGTGTTGATGTTTTGAAGAGGCCAAGTCCCGCGCGATCCGCGAAACTCCGGTCGCGAGCCGCGAGGACCAGACGCACGGTCCGCGAAACCTCGGTAGCGGAACGCGGAAGCCGGAGACGCGCGGTCCGCGAAACCTCGGTCACGGACCGCGGAAGCTAGAGACACGCGGTCCGCGAAACCTCGGTCGCGGACCGCGGAAACCATGGACGCGCGGGCCGCGGAACCTCGGTCGCGGGCCGCGAGAACCAGGCTCGCGGTCCGCGAAGGATTTCTCGCGGTCCGCGAAAATGCCCTGCAACTTGCAATTTATTTTGCTTTAATTTTAATTTTGTTGGACTATAAAAGCAACTTATCCTCAATTGTTAGAGGATCGATTTTTCGGAGCTTGGGACTCTTTTCTTCATTTTCTCTTCATTTTGATCTTTTAATTCATCATGATTTCTTGTATGGATCTTGATTGTGATTATATAAGTATGATTGTAGGCTAAAACCCATCTTGGGTATATGAGATTGGATCTCTTGTTATGGTTTGAGAACATGGTTTATGAAGCTTAGGAATGGATGATTTGTCATTGAATGATCATAAATTTTATGTGTATTTGTTGCTTGAAATGGTTAGGAGTGATTTCCTAGTTATAGATATGTGTTGGATATGTGTTAGACATTGCTTTTCCATGGTTGAAATGCTATCATTTCTTCTATGTAAAGGTAGTGAATTAGGAATCAAATATATGTTGTTATCAATTATATTTGTTCTTGAGATCATTCATTAGCATTATATTCATGTCAATTGTGTTATCACATTACATGGGTAAGGTGGGAAAACATCTAATTTGAATTAACATTGATCAATTTATCTATTTGCTATCATATAGATATGTTGCCAATAAGAGTTGTGAAGATGCTTTCATGATTCACAATTAGAATAGAGATGATTTCCCATTACAAACAATCACCATTCTCAAAGTAACATAACAAAGTTTGAGGAAAAATCCATAACAAGAAGATGCTAATCTCATGTACCCAAGTCTCTTATTCTCTTAGTTAAATCTTTAGTTAGAATAATCATATGGTAAAGTAGTTGTAACTTTAAAGTTCTAGTTGTTTTACATAGTAGTGTTTTAAACAAAACTCAACTCAAAACCCCCCATTTGTTTACATTGCTTTTATATATGTATATGTATATGCATGCTACAAGATATACATAGAAATAACTTCTTCTCTGTGGAAACGAACCTTACTTGCCATTATATACTTAATTGTGTGTAAAGGTAGTAAGTGTATGTAAATTGTATATTTGAGAGGTACGGCGACGACCTCCCAGAGGGCTACAAGAATCCAAAAGAATATGCCCCGGACGGATTTGATCTAGCTTTCTTTTGGAATTGCTTGTCAGGATCTCCCAACATCACGGGCACTACAAAGAACAACCACATCATACATCCAGCTGTTCGTATGGTGCACAAGCTCCTAGTGATGACGATCTCGATCTTTTGCCAAGGGGAGTTGACGCATATCAACAGGAAGCAAGTCCAATGCCTTTGGACCATGTTTTGGAGGCCGGAGCACCCATGTTGGGTAGACCTCTTTGTGCAGAAATGTCTGGAGACCTCCCAGAAGAGTTCAGGGAAGATACCGCAGGGGGGTATGATTTTTCTTCTGGCAGCTTATCTGAACATTCATCTACCTCCAGACATTCAGGCAATAGGCAAAACAGTCGAGAGAGCTCACCAATTCTACTTCATCGCTTCTTTGGAGTCCACTAATGTCTTGGCCATGCACATATTCCCTCCTCCTAGATTCATCTGGCTAGTAGCCAAGAATCAGCACATGTATCTGCCGAAATTGGAGGCTGTGCAGCTGACTGGGCGTATCCGCATAGAGGAGCTCACCTTGCCCACCCAGATCACAGTCCCTGCACCTACCATTGCCCTTGCCAGGCTAGAGACACCTCCGGAGCATGGAGATCAGTACGCTCCTCCACATCATGAGCCTTAGTATGTCACCCAGCAGCAGTTTCAGACATTTACTGAGAGGTACGAGGATGATATGACGGTGATGTTCGCCATGATGGCATCCATGCACCCACACGGACCAGGGGCATTTGACTATGAGGGCCATCGCAGATCGCGAGCTCAGCGCCGTCGAGACGGTTCCGGCCCCTCACAGTGAGTATGTCCTATACCCCTTCCTTTCACCATGATTTTCATTGTTATATGTAAACATTGGGGACAATGTTTAGGCTAAGTGTGGGGGAGAGGTGTAGGACTGTGATTCTGTTTTGGTTGCTGTTTTTGCTGCTGTATTTTACTACTATATTTCTTTTAAAAAAAACATTTTCTTTTCTCTTGTAAATAGATATCTTGTGTAAAGCTCTCAAATGTTATGTGCTTAATTATTCAGAGTATGCACTTGGATCTTAATCGTTCTTTCTCGAGGACGAGAAAGGTTCAAGTGTGGGGATAAATGATAGGTCCTAAATATACTCTTATTTTGTAGCATTTGAGAGCAGTTTTAGATAATATTTTGTACTTTTATATTAGACTTTTAGACCGAATCATTCATAATGGTTTGAAATTGAAGACGTGCATTTCGACTTTGAATTGCACTTGCGATGGATTTGGATGATTTGAAGACCTTCTATGACCGTCCTGAAGGAGTTAGATACATTGAAGAACCGGTCGTGGAAGTGGCGTGAAGGGACACTCTCGCGGGCCGCGAAACCTCGGTCGCGAGCCGCAAGGGTGTGTGTTGCTGTTTTGGAGATACCATATCGCGCGGGCCGCAATTCCTCGGCCGCGAGCCGCGAGAACCAGTCTCGCGAGCCGCGAAGGACTTCTCGCGGTCCGCGAAATAATCCTGCAACTTGCACTTTGTTTTGCTTTAATTTTAATTGTTTTAGACTATAAAAGAAACTTATCCTCATTTGTTAGAGGATCAAATTTTAAAAAGTCTTGAACTCTTTTCTTAATTTCCTTTCCATTTGGATCTTTAAATTCATCATGATTGATAATACCGGCCCAGAATCCTGCTGGGCCAGGAAGAAGGCCCGGCCCAGAACTAACAGAGCAGCACCTTTCCCGCTGAGAGGCATGTCCGGACTAGAAATAGGACAAATGATGACAAGGGAGGTGGTCCTGCACCTTATCCCCAAGCAGGCAAGGCTCGGCTATAAATACTGGTCTCAAACAGTAAACAAGGTATGTGACTTATCTCTCTACTATATATTGAGAGCATTCCAGTACGTTTTCCCCGCATCACTACCCCCATCTCATCATCACGCCGGAGCTTCTTCCCCGGGACACCTCCCGGGGATTGTTTTGCAGGGTCGTCGCAGGAGCTCCAGTGAACAGACGCGGGTAGTACCGAGAGCCGGGGACTCGGATTCGGACGGATTTGGTAGCATCAATTGGCACGCCCAGTGGGATATCTCCACCTTCGCACGATGGAATCGCCGAGGAGAGGGCGCGGGCGCCCGAATAAGAACGCAACATCTTCAGGGGGTGGTCCTCCACCACCCCCGGGAGACGATGTAACCCTGAGGCAGTTACAGGAGGAGGCTAGACACCAGCGTGAGCTAGGAGTACCGCAGGATGGGCACGTGGAAACTGCCTCCGACGAAGCTAACTCAGAAAGAGAGTACCAGGATGAACAAGGACCTAGGCCCGCCGGGGGAGGAAGTCTCCGAGCCCAGGGTCCTGAAGCCCGGGAGGAGGGGCAACCCTTAGCTGATGCGGAGGAGTTGGCAGCGTTGGAGTTCATGAGAGCCAACAAGGAGTCGTATCGCCTGTGGGTACTCTCCACCCGGGAAAGCCTTAGGCGAAGGGAACCCGGGGGAACCCGGCAGGCCCTCTACGGGGGAGCCAAAGAGAGGTTATTGATCTGGATGGAGTTGTCCAACCGCCAAGAAAACAGGGGCGCGTGAATTATTCAACCGTCCCACCTTCTTTCCCTCTGAGTTTCGGGGTCGGAGGGGGAGCGACTACGGGACAACAATCAAATTTAGTACCACATGCTCCACCCTACTACCCGCGTTCCAGCTGGGGAACGGGGCAAATCGGGTATGACCCACCAGTCATGCCGGTGGAGTCGTTGGGTTATCAGGTCCCCGGAACCCAGGGGAACCCTATCCAACATCCCATGCCCATGTACGGGTCAATGGGGATGAACTACGGATACCATGTTCATGTTCATGTTCGCTTCTTGCTTCGATCAACTGGGAATTGGGAGACAGAACCTGAAACCCCCTTCATCTCCCTTGTCAGGGTTAACTGGCAAGCCTGAAGTTCCTCTAGGTGTTATTCCCCTCGCGGTATGTATGGTGGATGAGAAGGACCGGAGCAAGAGGGTCTCAGTGACATGCAACTTTGCGATTATTGATGCACCTTCACCGTACAATGTAATCATAGGGAGACCATGGCTAACCCAAGCCCGGGCAGCGAGCTGTCCATACCTGCTGACGATGAAGTTCCCCACCGCGCAAGGAGTGGCGGTCATGCGGGGAAGTCAGTCAGTCGCAAGAAGTTGCATGATGACAGCGGTCCTGGACGCAAAGAAAGCAGTAGGGGCGGTGCATGGGGAAGCTCCCCGCCAAGAGTTGGAGGAAATGCAAGTGGCGGATAAAGGGATGGTCACGGTGGGAAAGGATCTCCCGGAGGAAGTAAAAGGTGCAATAAAGGAACTCTTGGCCAGGTACCAAGGAGTATTCTCATGGAGCCCAGAGGACATGGTGGGAGTGTTGCCCGAGTTGGGGGTACACAAGCTGAACATAAGCCCGGCAACTAAGCCAATCAGACAGAAGAAAAGACCTGTAGCCCCGGAGAGAGCGGAATTCATAAAAAATGAAGTAAAGAAGCTGGAGAGAGCCGGGGTGGTCGAGGAAATCATGATGGGAGCTGGCACATGTGTATCGACTTTACAGATTTGAATAAATGCTGTCCCAAAGATAGCTATCCTCTCCCAAATTTGGACCGGCTGGCAGAAGCTATTGTGGGGTACTCAGTGCTGGCTTTCTTCGATGCGCACAAAGGATATCACCAGGTGCAGATGGATGAGGCGGATAAGGCGAAAACCTCTTTCATCACCGACTTTGGAACCTTTTGCTACAAGAAGATGCCCTTTGGGTTGAAGAACGCGGGAGCTACTTACCAGAGAATGGTGGACAAACTCTTCAAGGACCAAGTGGGAAGGAGCATGGAGGTATATGTTGATGACATGGTGGTTAAAAGAAGGGCTTACGGGGCTTTCTTGAATGACCTGGAGGAGATGTTCGAAAAGCTAGAACGGAGCAATCTGAAGCTGAACCCCTCCAAAAGTACCATAGGAGTGGGTGCGGGGAAGTTCTTGGGTTTCATGGTATCAAGCCGGGACATTGATGTCAACCCGGAGAAGGTAGAGGCCATGACTAAAATGACCTCCCCCAGATCGGTGAAAGAAGTGCAGCGGTTGACAGGGTCCCTCGCGGCCCTCAGCCAATTCCTATCAAAGGGAGCAGATAGGCAGCTTCCCTTCTTCAACATTCTCAGGAAGGCCAAGGCGTTTGAGTGGTCCGGGGAATGTGAGAAGGCGTTCCAAAACCTGAAAGACCACCTTCAACAGTTGCCAACCTTAAAGAAGCCACTCCCGGGGGAGGAGTTGTTTCTATACATAGCGGCATCCCGGGAGGCAGTAAGTGCCGTGCTAATCAAAGAAGAGGAGGGAAAGCAGCACCCAATCTACTTTGTTAGCCGGGCACTTCGAGGGGCAGAAACCCGGTATACTGAATTGGAAAAACTGGTTCTGGCGTTGGTACACGCTTCAAGGAGACTTAAACCCTACTTCCAGGGCCATCCCATAGTGGTCCTCACAAATTACCCGCTCAAACAAGTTATGTTCAAGCCGGAGGCATCAGGGAGAATGATGAAATGGGCTATAGAGTTGGGAGAGTATGAAATCCGGTATGAGCCAAGGAGAGCTATCAAGGGGCAGGCTTTAGCAGACTTTCTGGTGGAATCAGAAGCAAGAGTACAGGAGGAGTAGGAGACGACCGAGGCAGGAGTCTCGGCTTGGAAGTTATACGTAGATGGATCGGCACACTCCGGAGGTAGCGGAGCGGGAGTCTTGTTGGTTATCCCGGAAGGGAAGGAATACCCCTATGTTGTCCAATTCACTTTCAAAACAACCAACAACGAAGCCGAGTACGAAGCCTTGATTGCGGGATTAAGATTGGCAAAGGAGATGGACATTAAAACTCTCACAGCATACAGCGACTCCCAGATTGTGGTACAGCAGGTAAAGGGAGAATATGAAACCCGGGAGAGGAGCCTGCAAAAGTACTTGGAAATGGTAAAACCACTGGCTGCCGGGTTCAAGACCTTCAACCTGGTTCAAGTTCCCCGAGAGGAAAATAGTAAAGCGGATGCTTTGAGCAAGCTAGCTTCCTCGGAATTAAAGCCGGAGCCTAACCAAAAGTTATACATGGAAGTACTAGGAAGAAGGAGCTACCAGGAGAATGACCAAGTAATGTTGGTAAACGAGGAAGAATCCTGGATCATGCCCATGCGGGCATACCTAGAAGAAGGGACCACCCCGGAGGATAGGGCTCAGGCCCGGAAGCTGAGAGTTAAGGCGCCTAAGTATGTGATCCAGGGCGGGGAGCTGTACAAGAGGGGATATTTCCAGCCTCTGCTAAAGTGTGTAGAAAAGTCAGAAGGCCGACACCTCATACGGGAGATGCACGAGGGATCTAATGGGAGCCACCAGGGAGCTCGCACATTGGCCAGGAATCTGGGGTATTACTGGCCGACGTTGTTCAAAGATGCGGAAGAACACGTACAGAAGTGCTTGGCATGCCAGACATTTGCCCCACTAATCCATGTTCCCCGAGAAGAGCTAATCGGAGTCACAGGGGCTTGGCCTTTCAGCAGGTGGGGAATTGACTTGGTGGGACCATTCCCGACTACCCCGGGAGGAGCCAAGTACTTGATTGTGGCAATCGATTACTTCAGCAAATGGGTGGAGGCAGAACCACTCACCAACATACGGGGGCTAACTTGCTTTAAGTTTTGCTGGAAGAACATCATTTGTCGATTCGGTATTCCAAAGATCATAGTCACCGACGACGGGGCGCAGTTTGAAAATGATCCTTTCAAATCATGGTGCGTTAGGTATGGCATAGAGCAGAAGTTAACATCTGTGTACCACCCCCAGGCGAACGGGCAAGTGGAAGTCACCAACCGTACTATCATCAAAGGATTAAAAACCCGCTTGAAAGGCGCGCGGGGAAATTGGATTTGGGAGTTGCCCAGTGTTCTTTGGGCCCACCGGACTACAGAAAACTCAGCTACAGGGGAATCTCCGTATGGTCTGGTGTACGGATCGGAGGCAGTGATACCCGCGGAGATTGGGATTCCGAGCCCTCGGACTCAACATCAGCGCCCGGAAGAAGAAGACGCTGGACGGTGCCTTGACTTGGACCTCTTGGAAGAAAAGTGAGAGAACGCAGCACTTCAGGAAGCCAAGGTGAAGGAGCGAGTAAAGAGGTATCATGACAGAAGGGTGCGAAAGGAAGTTTTCACCCCCGGAAGCTAGGTGATGACAAGGAATGATAAGAGCCACCAGTCCCCGGAAGGGAAGCTGGCACCCAACTGGGAAGGGCCATATAGGGTAAAAGAGGCATACCCGGGAGGAAGCTATGTGCTGGAGAACAAACAGGGAAAGGAGATCCCTAGGAGGTGGAATGTAGCTAACTTAAGAAGGTTCTACGGTAAGTAGAGTGCCCCGGGCAGAACCTAAGCTACTAAGGCATGAATATGTCAGGCATGAATATGCCCCTTCCCCGGAAGCATGAATATGCCCGGAGAGATAGTCCCGACGTTTGGCCTCGTCTTGGGCTTAGAGAGGAGGGATTGTAAAAGGGACCCATGGGTAGCTCCCATTTTGGGTGCCCCACTAGATTGGATCCGGAGCTTGGATAAAGCCCGGGGACCAAAGAATGTAATGCTCGCATGAAAGAATTAATGAAGTGCTTTTCAGGAGAAACTTTTACTCTTTATAATTTCAAAATGCATGAATATGCTATTACATTACAGAAGTCCAAAAGGACGATTACATAAGCATTTTACATACAGGTCTTCCTATCTATTTATTGCTATACCCATTTAGTACCTGACCCGGAAGCACCCTCAGGGTTACCCGGGCGGAAACCTCCACCAAAGAATTGAGAAGACAAGATGTCTTCGGCAAAACGGGCATCTGGGGCCTGATTCCATGCCAGTTCCTCTTCCAATTGCTCGGCATCTTCCTCGTTTAGCTCGGGGATAGGAACCACCACGGACCCCTCCGGAAGCGGTTCCGCCAGACGCATTCTTCTCACCCCGGCAGAAGTAACAAACTGGTATTTTGGAAACGAATTTGCTGCGCCCTTACCCTTTTCCTCTCGACTAATACGGGTGCCCTCAGCGGTCTTCACTCATTTGGTGGTAATCCCAGAAGCAGCAATCTCCCGGATGCGCCTTATCCGGCGTGCTACTTCTTCCGGATCAATAGACACGGACATGTCTTCATACCTTTCATAGGCAACGTCTACCTCTACCCGGGCTAGAACTCGGCGGAGGCTGGAGGGATAAGGCTCAGCCTCTCCGGCATTTATTTTGTTATGCCACTCCACGGCGTCTAGATAGGCCCTGTGATTAGGAGCTCCCTCACCAAACCTCCCCGGGTTGGCTTCCATGCGCTTAACAGTCCTGCGGACCCCGGCAGGAATGTCGGTAAGAGGAGAAACCCCGACTAGTCCATTCTTAAGACCTAGAAGATGGTAAGACAGTCGGACAGTCAGCAGCGCTTCTTGGAAGACCATATTCCTATGAGTAAGAGACCGGTTCTCCTTCTCCAGATCACAAAGAAGCTTATGTTGAGCAGTGCGGGTCTCCAGCTTCCTAAGCTTTTCCTGCGCCCGCTCTAGTTCGCCCCAAACCATACCTAGTTCCTTGGCGGTGCGACTCAGGGAGTCGTCGTGAAGGGCTTGCAATTCAGCGATGGTTTGGTGGGAATTCAGGGCTTCCCTCATATGGTCAGAAGCCAAGTCGAAGCAGTGATTCAGCGAGCCAAACTTGTTTCCAACAGCCTTAAGAAACGACACTATCGCCTAGACAGAACCAAACTCACGAACTAACGCCCACAAACCAGCTTCAGCCATGGCCCGAGTAGATTGATCGCCTCCAAACCTCCAATGAGCCAACTTCCTTTGAAGGAATGAACACTGGAGGCACCCGGTGCGAGGGAGAGAGAAGTAAGTACCGGAAGAACAACTAGGGTGAGGGAAAACAAAAGGCATGGGCCCTTACGGGAGATCTCCTTCTAAATAGCGCTCAGACTACAAAAGATAACAAGATTCATTAAATAGAACTTCGTATTAAGCAAAATGGGCACAAGGCCGAGTTCTACAAGCACCTCCCGGGGAGGAAAGTTACAATAAAACAAAAGGGATGACAAAGAAAACTTAGGCTAAAAAGTCTAGGGGAATACATTATCCTCAGTCGAGCCTCTATTTCCCGAGGCAGTATGCGACATCTCCCATCTTCGCTGAAGTTCTGCCACGTCCGCATCATACCAGCTGGGACCGCAGTAAGCAGGAGCATCCACCTTTGGCTCATCTTCCGGGCACTCAGGGAATCCCGCTTTCCGGGTAGACTTCCGGGATTGGTAGAGTAAGTCATCGTGCCCCCTTGGAAGCTCCACAGTGTATTCACCCGCCTTCTCCTCGAGGACAGCTTGGTACCCGAAGTTGTCAGGAATAGCGCACTCCTGATAACTTTCAGCCCAGTGGGGAGTCTTTGGGACTACCCCATAAGCATTGAAGCTTTCTGGGCCGGGGGATTCAGGGATAGCAGCCTCGTTGATCCCCGAAAGCTTGACCTTCTTAATGTCCGAGGCTGAAGGCACCCGGGAGGACATCTTCAGCGAGTCCCATAGCTGGGGCACCAGGTTCTCCAGGTTTGCCTCCTGGAGGGATCTCCAGCGGTGGTTTAGCTGATCGCTTGCCTTGGGGCGATAGTAGGATGCCTGGGCTTCTAGGCGAGCAGGCCCCGGAAGCCAACCCCGCAGACTGCGGTACATCTCGTGGCAGGCATCCGCACTTGCTGCAGCGGCGATACCCTCTAGCCTTTTGTCAAAATCGGCAGAGTGGAGAACTTTCTGGACCACAGCGTCCAGAGCTTCGAGCTGAGCATCTTTCTTTTCTTTCTTGAGAGAAGAATATTTCTTCTCTACCTCCGCCAGCTTCTTCTCCTTCTCTGAGAGCTTTTTCTCCCTTTCGGCCAGCTTCTTCTGAGAAGCATCCAGCCGGGCTTCCAGGTCATCTCGCCCGGCCAACTTCTCCCGGACATCGCGGAGCTCCCTCTCCTTTTTAGCAAAAAGACCCGCGCTGTACTTAGAGTACGTCCGGTTGAGCGCCTCCGCCAGTTGGAAATCCGCCAGGAGCGAGTTGGCGAAAGTGGTGGTCTATAAAATTCAAATAAAGGTAAGATTACCCGGAAGGATAGAAAAACAGTAAAAATAATGGTAAGCAATAGGGTAAGGTGAGAATACCTCTTCCCTCTCCTCAGGGATAGCTTAAAAATTATCCCGTAAGGGAGTGTTGGCAGGGGGAGGGGGAGGTGGGGGCGGGGCCGCACCCTCTGACCTCTGGCGGCAGCGCGGAGGAGACTCCTTGTCGTCAGTTAGCGGCCGCTTAAAATGGGAACTAGCCCCACCGCTGTAAGTCGGGTGCTGGACGAAAGACTTCCTCCCCGGGGTAGGGGAGGACCCGGGGGCCTTCTGTTGGGAAGGAGGTCGTTGCTGGCGGGCCCTTCGAGGAACAAACCCGGGGTTTTCGGTAGCATCTGCCCCGGGCGGGGGAGCCACTTGCTGCTCAGATGGAGTGACCATCTCCAGATGAGGATTTCCCTGCTGACTGTTATCCCCGGAAGGCATCTCGTCGAATGGCGTAGCGTCCGCGTATAGAGTCGGCTGAACTAAAACCAGGTAAAATAAAAAATCAGAATGAGGTACATGTGTATATATCAAAATAAGCAAAGAATAAAGGCTTTAATAGGCACCTCCAGCCGGCCACATAGCGGAGACGAGTGGAAGGGTAAAAAGTTTTTCAGGGTATATTCCGCGAAACCAATAATAGCCCGCGTTCCCAGTCTTAAAGAAGGCATCCATGTCTAGGGGAGATAGGCGGAGGAGGTTATGATCGTTGGTGATGTCTATTGAAAGAGAGGAGAGGGGTTTTTTATCTTCTGGAACGAGGGAATCGTTCCAAGGGGGCATGGGATACACCTGGGAATCACAGCGGAAGAAACCCTTCGCGAGATACCCTTTGGCAGATTTGGGCTTACTCCTAACGAAGTCCTTCATCCTGGAACGGATTACAAAAGAAAACACGCCCGGAAAGGACGTATGAGCGCGTCGTAGGGCATAAAAAGAGCGGAAGAGAAGGAGAGAGGAGGGGACGTTGCATCTCGCACAATTAAGCAAGAAGGCCAGCACTAGTACAACCCCATTGGGGTGTAGTTGGGCCGGGGCCATCCGGTAGAAGGTGAAAATTTCTGAAAAAAGAGGAGGAAAAGGAAGGCTGAGCCCGTATTGGAAGTGAATCCGAGGAATGCAAGGCACTTCCCGCTCGGACATTCCCGGGGGCAGTTTTGATAAGGATGCATCTAACGGAAAAGGAATAAAGCAACGTTTAACTAAATCTAGAACGTCCCTATCTAAGGAGGGGGCAGGCCCGGAAAGATTAAAAAATCGATGGCCAGAAGGCTTCACTCCGTGGGTAGGACCCCGGGGAGCATCATCGCCAACTTCTTCATCAAAAGCTTCCCCGTCTTGATCCTCCCGGGGGGGATGCCTGGCGGGGGATGAGCCCGTCCCATCTAAGGCCGACACACCCGGAGCGAATGGGGCACTCGAGGAGGAACCCGAAGAAGAAATTGGATGGGGGGTTCGGAATTGAATTTCAAATTGGTTTTGAACCCCCTCGGTATCTAGGGAAGAAGCGGTAATGCGTGGGGAACTCATGATGGAAGAGGAGCGGAAGAAGCAAAGGAGGAGGATTAGAGCTTACTTGTTGAGAAAAAATGGAGCGTCTGGAAATTGTGTGAAGAAAGTAACCTAGTGAGGAGGGTTAGGCTCCTTATATAGGCAGGTGAATAGGAAACGTTGCCTCAAAAGGAGGAAAAGGGTAATGGTGACACATTAAATAAGGTACTGATTAATTCTGACACGGGAAAAGACGGAAAAGACGGAAAAGGGTAATGGTGACACATTAAATAAGGTACTGATTAATGCAGAAGGGGAAAAGACGGCGGCGCTAGAAATCAATTCTGACACGGAGAGGCCCTACCAAAAGAAGCAGCAAAAGGAGGAGCGTATGAGACCAGTCTCCCGCGTCACGGAAACCTGGATGACCGGTCTGGGGGGCTAGTGATAATACCGGCCCAGAATCCTGCTGGGCCAGGAAGAAGGCCCGGCCCAGAACTAACAGAGCAGCACCTTTCCCGCTGAGAGGCACGTCCGGACTAGAAACAGGACAAATGATGACAATGGAGGTGGTCCTGCACCTTATCCCCAAGAGGGCAAGGCTCGGCTATAAATACTGGTCTCAAACAGTAAACAAGGTATGCGACTTATCTCTCTACTATATATTGAGAGCATTCCCGTACGTTTTCCCCGCATCACTACCCCCATCTCATCATCACGCCGGAGCTTCTTCCCCGGGACACCTCCCGGGGATTGTTTTGCAGGGTCGTCGCGGGAGCTCCAGTGAACAGACGCGGGTAGTACCGAGAGCCGGGGACTCGGATTCGGACGGATTTGGTAGCATCAATGATTTCTTGTATGGATTATGTTTGTGATTATCTAATTATGGTTGTAGGCTAAAACCCATCTTGGGTATATGTGATTGGACTTCTTGTTATGGATTGAGAACATGATTTATGAAGTTTAGGAATGGTGATTTGCTATTGAATGATCATAATTTATATGTGTATTTGATGCTTGAAATGATTAGGAATGATTTCCTAGTGATAGATATGTGTTGGATATGTGTTAGATATTGCTTTTCCATGGTTCGAATGCTATCATTCTTTCTATGTAAGAGTAGTAAATTAGGAATCAAATGCATGTTGTTATCAATTGTATTTGTTCTTAAGATCATTCATTAGCATTGTATCTATGTCAAGTTTGTTATCAAATTGCATGGGTAAGTTTGAGAAACATCTAATTTGAAGTGATATTGATCAATTGAACTAGTTGTTATCATCTAGTAAAGTTGTCAATTGAAGTTGTGAAGATGCTTTCATTTTTCATAGTTATGGTTAAAGATAGTTTCTCACTACAAACAATCACCATTCTCAAAGCATCATGATAAAGTTTGAGGAAAATTTCATAATAAGAAGTCACCAATCTCATATGTCCAAGTTTAGTATTCTCATTAGTTAATCCTTTAGTTGAATCCTTAAATGTTAAACTAGTTGTAACTCTAGGATTCTAGTTACTTTACATAGTAGTGTTTCTTACACAAACTCAACTCAACCCCCCCCCCCCCCCCCCTCCCTCCCCCCCCATTTTGTTTAAGTTGCTTTTATATATGTATATGTATATGTATGCTACAATATATACGTAGAAATATCCTTTTCTCTGTGGAACGAACCTTACTTGCCATTATATGCTTAGTTGTGTGTAGCGGTAGTGAGTGAATATAAATTGTATATTTGAGAGGTACGGCGACGACCTCCCAATAAATTAGACAAGTTAGCTTGGACCTAAACTTATTGGGTTTAATGAGTTGAGTTGAATCGAGTTCGAACATGGCTTTTACTTGATTGACGTGTCGAACTCAAGTACTTAAAAAATAAACGAGCCGATTTCAATTTCATCTTTTTATGTTCGATAGAGCTCGAACTCGAACTCGTAAATTCTTTACCAGTTCAAACTTGAGCACACCCTTGATCGAACTCGAGTCGACTCATTTACCCCTCTACCCGGGCTCATGCTGTGGCCTAGAATGACTCTATCTCGAACACCAGGTATCATCAGTATCATTTGTAAAACTTAAATGTATGATTCTTTTTTAAGATTGTGGCACCATAAAATAGTTAATTCTTGATTGCAAAAACAAACAAAAAAATCAATGTTCTTTAAAAATAATTCAATAAGATATTAAAAAGTAAATCCATAATCTCCATATTTGTTGATGGAAATATGATAAAAATAGATATTATTTTGAGTGAAATTTTTAGTTTGATGACAAAATAGATATTATCTTTAAAATAAAATTTCTCAAATTTCCTATAATAATACTCCCTTCGTTTCACTATGATTTACCTAATTGCTTTTGACACGTTTTTTAAGAAAGTTGATGTGGCGCTGATGTAAGTGATATGATTGGTGAAGTAGTGAGAGAAGGTTTATATTATAATTTTTTACCAAAATTGGAAATGGGTAAATCTCTTTGGGACGGACCAAAAGGGAAATTGGATAGATCTCTTCGGGACGGAGAGAGTATAAAAGATCTTAATAATGGTATCTTGTCTTCTATTATCATACATAAAATATTTTTTAACTTGGAAATTTGATATTTTAAATATGGAGAATATAGGTATTGTGAAAGTGATAAAAGTTTGCATAGCAAGAAAGTTCATAAACAATATCACAAAATATCATTAGAACATACTATTTTTTATTAGTATCATAGTATTAAAATTTGTTTGCCCTTTTGATTCTAATAAACTAAAGAAGGGCAAGTAATATTACTAGAAATAGGTTTGAAATGGATCTCTTCTTCAGAAATGTAACTAAATTTTACGGGATCTTTGAAGCCATGTATTGGATTCCCATTGTTCAATAGACAATCATCACCTTCTATTGGTAACAACTTGCTTCGATCAAAGGAAAGCCCCATCGTTTCTGGGCATGCAACTTTCACATCACTTTGAGTACAATAACATTGGTTGTGCACTTCCACCTCAAACTCGTACATGCCGATGCCCTTAGGTGTTCCATGCTGATGGATCTTTATACTATCGAGGGAACATTGTTCCTGCATTGTGCCTATTTTAAAAAAAAAAATGTGTTACAAGATTTTAATTTAAATCTTTACTAGTTTCAAAATAGAAGAAACACGTATTTAATTCCGATCATCCTTCAAAGGATGTACGCCAGTAACAAATTTTCCAATCAAAGTGATTTTTTTTTATTACATTTTGTGAAATTCAGAGACACGAAAGTATTCAATCAGCATAGGTAGAGATTTATACCTTTAGTTAACTAGAGCAACAAACAACACAAAAGAAATAACATTGACAATGCTTGACATTTTTTTCTTATGGTACGAGTTTGGGTTATGAATTTTTGTTTTTCGTATTTATAGATAAAAAATGGGTGGTTATATGGAAATTACAATCAATGTTATTTACATGTTACTTACCATCATGTACTAAAATACCGACCAACCGACTTACCAACCGTAACATTACCAAACAGTACCAATTAAATTGGTCACCGACATTGTTGGGATGCTATTGGTATTAAATTTTAAATATCACTGTAATTAAATTATTTAAATCATTTAATTACACCATAATTTTAATCTAAATTAATTTCTTTCCATTTTCAAGTTTACTAGTATTCTTGTCAAATTTTAATTTTAATTACTATTAAAAAATTAGAATAAAAAATTAAATGAGAAGATATATGGTACATGAAATAGTTGTTCTTTTTTTTTGTTTGAATTCCAGAAATTTGGTTATTATTGATTAGAATATTGCATAAATAGGAGATAAATTAGACAAGTTAGTTTGGACTTGAACTTATTGGGTTTAACGAGTTGATTTGAATCGAGTTCGAACATAGATTTTACTGGACTGACAAGTCGAACTCGAGTACTTAAAAAACAAGCGAGCCGAGTTCGATTTCATCTTTTCATGTTTGATAGAGCTCGAAATCGAACTCGAAGTCGAACTCGTAAATTCTTAACTAGTTCAAACTTGAGTACACCCTTGATCGAAATCAAGTCGACTCATTTACACCTCTACCCGGGCTCATGTGCTTTAGCCTAAAATGACTCTATCTCGAACTCGAGAACTCACAGGGATCGAGTATCTCGAACACCCAGGTATCATCAATATCATTTGTAAAACTTAAATGTCGGATTCTTTTTTAAGATTGTGGCATCCTAAAATAGTTAATTCTTAATTGCAAAAACAAACAAAAAAAATCAATGTTCTTTAAAAATAATTCAATAAGATATTAAAGAGTAAATCCATAATCTCCATATTTGTTGATGGAGATATGATAAAAATAGATATTATTTTGAATGAAATTTTTAGTTTGATAACAAAATAGATATTATCTTTAAAATATATGTTCTCAAAATTTCTATAATAATACTCCCTCCATCTCACTATGATTTACCTAACTGATTTTGACACATTTTTTAAGAAATCTGATGTGGTGCTGATGTGAGTGGTAGGGTTGGTGAAGTAGTGAGAGAAGATTTATATTATAATTTTGTACCAAAATAGGAAATGGGTAAATCTCTTTGGGACGGACCAAAAGGGAAATTGGATAGATCTCTTCGGGACGGAGGGAGTATAAAAGATCTTAATAATGGTATCTTGTCTTCTATTATCATACATAAAATATTTTTTAACTTGGAAATTTGATATTTTAAACATGGAGAATATAGGTATTGTGAAAGTGATAAAACTTTGCATAACAAGAAAGTTCATAAACAATATCACAAAATATCATTAGAACATACTATTTTTTATTAGTATCATAGTATTAAAAATTTGTTTGCCCTTTTGATTCTAATAAACTAAAGAAGGGCAAGTAATTCTAGAGTAAACTTAAATCGGTTTTTCTAACGTATGCCCTTGGCATATGATAAATCGACTCGACAAGCGTACATTTTGAATTATTCTTTTACCATTCCCGACTCGCACGTTCGATTAAAAACTTTATCCATTACAATTTCACAAACCAAACACCTCTTTGCCATTAATAGTAATTAAAATTAAAAAACCCAAAACTAAATCTACCTCGAATCCGATACGATCAATAGTATCGTCGGAAAATCGGACGTTTATTGGTTTGTTACGTAGTTATCTGTTTGTCACCGTCTGATCAGTATGATTCATAACCTCTCTCAACTAATTTCGGTGCTGCTTTTAACCACGTATATTCGTTCGTTGGTGCCGTTTTACCCAGGTATTTTTGCGTAATGTATTATGAGGTGGAGATGTTATTTATTCTGTGACCATGGTAGTAAAATTTAACTTAATATATAAGATAATATGCTTTTATAAAAATCACTATCACTATGATTTTTACCCAACACATATCTTATGATTTAATTTGAATTAAATATATACTAGCTGGCACTGACCGCGCGATGCGCGGTGTATTTGAACAAATCTGTCAAGGAAAAATTTACAATCAATTTTTAGTTCATTTGCTATCAAAATAATGTAACAGCTCTTCGCCATTTTAGTACATTGCTATACAATCTATGACTATACTCTTGAGGTTATCATTCCACAATTTTATTTTTATATTGCTGACTTGGGGAAGCCAAATAAAATTTCCCGCCATCCATAAGATGGTTTAATCTAAAAAAAAACCAATCAATTTTTAGTTACTTTTAAAATTTTACATTTATGAATTTAATTTTCTCATAATATTTCTATATATTGTAAGACCTTTATTTGCTAAAATCATGTATGGTACATAACTTTAGTTCAACTCAATTAAGAATACCTATTTAACAAATTTATCTTAATTTATTTAATCTTTTTATCTCAACTGCCTATCTAATTTGACTGTCAATTTAGATAAATTTCATTAGTTTATCTCCAAAATTTTAAATTGCCATGCACGTGTTCTTGATTAAAGAAACTGAGACAAAATTTATTAAGAAATGTCTTTCAATATTTTTCAAATATTTTTTAAGATTTTGCTACACGCTGTAGAGTGAGTTTGCTTTTAAATTATCTATTTTCTGATTTTTGTAAGGTCTTATATTAATAACTATTGTGATGTGTCTCCATTTATCAAAGATTACATATTCTTGATCCTTGCGTTTTTTATCTTTAATGTTCTCTCATTATTTGAAATTTAATTTAGTATTTTATGTTGGTTTGCCTTTTATTTGTTTGTTTAGTAAACAATTTGGTGCTCAAGTTTAGCTTGTAAGAGCAAGTCCAACAGCTTTGCTATAATAGAGATTTTATTCAAATTTGGAGATTTTGACAAATTTTTCACTCCAACCGAATCTCTATATGATTCTCTAAAATAGAAAAATGAGGAGAGAAGAAAAAAATCTCTATATATGCAGATTGTAAACAAATTTTTAGAGAACTAATTTTATGGTATGTTTACTAAAAATAGGAATTAAATTACCTTTCTAACTCTCATCAAATTCTCCACCACACAATATGCCAAAAATAGGAGATTAATTCGAAATAATATAGAGATTCTGTTGGAGTTAAGAAAAAATAATATGGAGATTATTGGCTTTCATTCTCTACTTTAGAAAAATTTATAGCAAAGCTGTTGGACTTGCTCTAAGTGATATATGTATGAGATCTCCAATGTTGGAAAGATGACCACAAATACATTGTTTCATATACATAACAAGTAAGAAGCACTATAATAGAGACTAATATGCAATTTCACGTGAAAAAGATAAATTTAGTTGCTAGAAAGTTCCCTTGTATGAGATAGCTATCAAAATCAAATGCTACTCTACAAAAATTTCTTATGGCCAGTAAAATTCTTGAAGAAAATATTCTTCTGAACAATAGGCTTCCTGCAAAATTCTCCTGAATGTCGAATGCTCCACTGGCCATAAGCAAAATACAAACGTTGCTACCCGTAAGCTTTCTATCAAATCCATAGACATGAACCGCTGTTGCATAGACAGGAGCATCTTTATCAACCCTGTTGCATACAAACAAAAGGAAAATACAAATTGAGACATTGGGAAAAAACCCTGATAAAAGCACTATAAGATCACTTCGTTAAGACCTGATATACTCTACAAACCACAAGGAAAACAACGTCGGTCAGAGAGAAGAAAAAAAAGCATTTAATATGAGTTTAAAAGCCTGAAAACCTGTACTGCTAGAATGTTTTTAAAATTCTCAATCAGAGTATCACTTGCTTTCTAAATCTGTTATTTCCTCTGAAAAAGTTATTCCAGCTGCATGTGTCGAATTCTGCTGTTTCAACAATCATAATTTTATGCTGTGACTTTTAAAGCATGGATCATCTCTCATTATGAGACAATTAACAATTAAAAGTCACATTGATCATAAAAGTCTTGTTAATAAAATTAACTTTTTATGAGACAATTATGCTCGGATAGCTACTTAATTGTTATTTCTTTCAAGCCACCAACCTCATTGGTGTATAACTGCTATTCTCCAAGCTCCACCAGCCCCTGGAACCCACGTCCTAACATCACAACATAAATAAAAATAGAAATCAAATCTCAATACTCCCAGAGGAAGAGTATGACTTATATGCAGAGAACTAATCGATTGCATGTGCTACCTTTCAAACAGGCTCCAAACCGATGCTCTCATTGTCTTTAGTTTCACTTTCGCAGTAGAAGGTAGAGCCTTTGCATGTTGATCTGAACTGAAAAGGACACTTAACGTAGCTGCTACATTAACTTTTTTCCAAATTTGTACCATTTCGGAGGATGGATATGAACAAGGGCATTGCTTGGCTATGCAATCCAATAAGAAGCTGGACTTCCATTCTTGATTTGCAAATGCCCAATAAATGAGCTGTAACAAGTTCCTTCTCATGTGGTGATGACTTGCTTCCATAGTTGCTCAATGAACTTAGCAACTCTGGACATTGTTCTTTCAGGATCATCCAATTCGGAGGCTCCAGCTCCATTTGATTCCCTGCTCACAAAAGGTAACAATGGAAAGACTCAATAATCCAGATACATGTAAGCTATCTTCACGGACTGTAATAAATTGAAAACCACAACTGTGATGGATACCTACCATATAGAACATGAAAAACCACCCAAACTTCATAGCACTGTCAGTCATGGTATTAAAAACATTTCATGTAAATCAAAGAATAAAATCACCTGAACTTCATAGAATTATCAGTCTGGCATGCAAGAGATTAAAACCATCTCAGAATCCATACCTTTGAGCACGACAGAGTGGCCTGTACCACAGCAAATAGCCTCCTGGTACCCCTGAAAAAATGCGAGCAGGAACTGACAGAGACGGTCACGAAAGACTTTCTTCTTTAAATATTTGAAATAAATAAAAAAAATTCGTAACAATGGACGGGAGCGGAGCAAATGATGGTCTGTTGGAAACAATCATATACAAAACTATGCTCTCAAAATTTTAATTTACAGTTTACTTAAACAATCAAACTCGGCAGAAAAGAACATAAAAGAATGTAATGTGCATAAAATACTCCATCAAACGAATAGTCCAAAAATTAGAGTTTCACCATCAAATGAACATGGGGTACAATAATAAAGATATTGGAATTAAATACTCAAGACCTTACAGACCCGCTGTGCATCACAACATAATTTAAGTTGTCATGCGAAAATAAATAAAACTTAAACATTTAGAAGAAATATCTTGAAAAAACCTTCCTGTCCACAAAACTATGATCAATGCCAACGATGTGAACCTTCACCAATGCCTACCCAGAACCCCTTCTGTCAATTGTTTTGATAAACATATACAAAATAAAAAATATAACATAAGAATATGAGAAGTATTGCATCATTGAAGTTAAAAAGAGCACTTAAAAATGATAACGTAAACTAAGTGATAGTTGCAGGTCAATCATTGAGACCAGATGTGATGAGGGAAAGGGCATGAGCATAGCTATTTGCTTTCAAGACCAGTTTACAGAACTTTTAATTTGGTGCATAAATACACACTCAAATGCAGAAAAATGACTGGAAAATGCAGAAAAATGAAGTAACATTCAGACTTCAAATCATATTAGCAGCAAGACATACCTTTCAAGGTTTAGGATTTATTATTACCAACATAGTAGCCTTCGCTTGTGTGGTAGGATTACTGCCGAGTCGATGCATTGCCAATCCAGAGAACCAGTCACAATTGCTGAAACATAAACAATATTTAAATGTGAGGAATAACTACTAAGCAAACTTAGAAACTATTAAGATCTTAAATTAGATGAAATTAAATACCACGGCCGTCGTTGATAAAATGAACAGCTCTACTGCCTCTACAAGATTCTGTGTGAGCATTAACCTTCAACAACTTATACAAACAAAACAATACTTGAGCACGAACTGATCAAAATTTAAAACTATAATGACCTAAAATTATGGTGAAATCAGCATCTAACATAAACTATAATGAAATCATCAAGTCATGCATAATCAGCATCCAACATAAACGATAATGAGATCATCAAATCATGCATCACCACAAATAAAGATACATGTTTCATTTAAATGTTCAAGTAAAACAGCCACTGGACTTATTTCACCTTTGATATGTGCACCCGAAGACTTCAGTGAATTACAGAACATTGCATAATCATCCTTAAGTTCACACTTGCCCATCGAGGACCTCTGGATATGCAAGTATGGGATGTCGATCTTGTTGCCCATGATGAGAAAGGGGACAGTTGCAAGTATCTAATTCTTTCTTTGATTCAGCAAAGCGCTCTTTGTCATAGGCATCCACCAAGTAGACAACTGGATCAACCTTAGCGTAGTAATCCTTCCAAACGCGGCGAGCAATCTGGAAGCCGCCTAAATCAAAAGCCTTGAACTTGATTTTCCCAATCTCTCATCCTTGAGCATGTTGAGAAGCGTGGTTTTGCCAGCGTTGTTGAGGCCGACGAACAAGATCTTGGCCTCCTTCTGCCATAGTCCAAGGTAAGCGTTGAATCCGTAGAACCAATCGAGCAGAAACATGCCGGAATCTGGTCTTCATTTTAGGAATCTGGCCGGTGGAGAGAAAACGCCGGAATAATTTCTACCACCGGGTTAATAAAATCCCATACATGTACGGTGCTTAAAATCCCATAAAGACGGTGAAAAAAAGCCGTGAGAGTTATTAAATAATGGAGAGCCCAGTACTCCGACAAGGAATCTGACGATGTTGATTATACCCAAGACTTCATCTACCGTCTCCTGACCCTGAAAAAGGTGGCCCGGAAAACCTCTCTAAAACCTCCCACAAAATCTTGATTCAATAACAGCATGGTAAGCATGTAACGATGGTAGAATCCGATTAAACTACGGATTTGGGAAAAAGTAAGAAGAAGCCTAATGGAATTCTAGGATCTTCTGGATGTAGATGGTAAAGTGGGGGTTAAAAACGGGAATACACACAGAGAGGAGAGAAACCGAGAAACAACCCAATAACTATTACGTATTACTCTAGGATAAACCACATTCATTTTTTTACTCGACATTATTTTTTGATTCATAATATTTTTACTCGTAAAATTATTCCTAAATTCTAATTATTTATAAAATTTATGATGAAAAAAGATTGACCGAATTAATCACCCTAAATAGATATTGGACCAATTTTGGTATCTCCCATCTAGATTATCCTTTTTTTAAAACCCTCAATTATAGAAAACGACGTCGTATTCATCGATGTTTCTGGCCTGAGTTCTTTCTTCTTCCGTTCCCAATTGGATTCTACTTCCTCCGAGTCCACACGTCATTGTCTGAAGCAGAAAGAGCGCGCAAGAAGGAAAAGCTAATTCCGGACTTCATTATGTAGAAGAACGGTGGTCAGTCCAGACGTCATCCATTACGCCATCTGTGATAATATTTCAAGTCCAGGTTGGTAATTTTCCCACGTCGATTCAAATTTAACAATTGTTTTAATTAACGAATTTTCTATCGAATTACATGTTGGGAAATATTATATGGTTTCCCTCTTTGTGTGATTAAGACGGTAATTGAGAAAAATAGAAAGTGAAGCAAGACACCAAATTTGGTTACGCGGAAAACCCAAATCGGGAAAAACCGCGGGACTATGGTAGTCCAAGTCTTCCACTATATGACTATAGTAGGGTTACAAATTCTCACCCAAGGTGGATGGATTACAAGGGATTCTTCACACTATGGTGGATACCTATCAACTAGAGAGGATGAAGACTTCTCTCTACTTCTCACTTGGAGGATATCTAGTAGGAAGGAAATGGTTTTTGGTTGGATGATCAAACCTCTCCAAGAGCACCCTATTTATAGGTGAGTAGGCTTGCTCTAGAATTCTCTTCTCCTTCTCTCCAATTAATGCTTGGAAGCTTCTAGGAGGCTCTCTAGAATATTCTTCATGGACTAGAATCATCTCCCATCATTCTAGAACCTTCCCTTCCCTTTTGCCAAAAGAAGATTCTAGAATTAGGGAGGAATACCCAACAAATCTCCCCCTTCCGACCTAATTGGAAGGAGTATCCACACCGGCGCCTTTGCAGCAATCATCGAACTTCTTGCTCGGTAGTGCCTTGGTCATCATATCAGACCAATTATCATCGGTGTGAACTTTTTCAAGCTGTAGTCGCTTTTCTTCCAACACGTCCCGAATCCAGTGATAACGAACATCAATATGCTTCGTTCGGGAATGGTAGGCTGAATTCTTGGCTAAGTGGATGGCACTCTGATTGTCGCAATAGAGGACATACTTCTCTTGCTTTAGCCCCAACTCAAGTAGAAAATTCTTCATCCACAGCATCTCCTTACAAGCCTCGGTGGCAGCTATGTACTCCGCCTCCGTCGTAGAAAGGGCAACACATTTTTGAAGTTTTGACTGCCAAGATACAGCTCCCCCTGCAAAAGTTGTAAGATAACCCGACGTTGATTTTCGAGTTTCCAAGTCTCCGGCCATATCAGCATCTGTGTATCCCTCCAACACAGGTTTGTCTGCTCCAAAGCGCAAGCACCTTTTGGTTGTTCCTCTGAGATATCGAAGTATCCACTTCACAGCAGCCCAATGCTCCTTCCCAGGATTTGACAAGTGCCTGCTCACAACTCCAACTGCATGTGCAATATCTGGCCGGGTACATATCATCGCATACATGAGGCTACCAACAGCGGAAGAATATGGAACGCCTCTCATTTCTTCATCCCTTCTCGGATTTTTCTTTCCATCGAACTTGAAATGTCCGGCAAGCGGTACGCTAACAGGTTTGGCCTGGTGCATTTTAAATCTCTCAAGGATCTTCTCAACATACCTCTCTTGAGATAGCCAAAGTAGCTTTTCGGATCGATCCCGCGTGATCCGCATCCCAAGGATCTGCTTCGCTGGCCCCAAATCTTTCATCGCAAATGAACTACTCAATGCTTTCTTAAGAGCAGTGATTTTTCTTTTATCCTGCCCGACTATCAACATATCATCAACATAAAGCATGAGTATGAGAAAGTCTCCTTGATCGTACCTCTTCATGAAAACACAATGGTCGGTGTGAGTCTTTTTGAATCCATGATAATTCATGAAGGCTTCAAACTTCTTGTACCATTGACGGGGCGCTTGCTTCAAACCATAGAGACTTCTTTTGAGACGACACACTAAGTGCTCCTTTCCCGGCTCTTTGAATCCTTCGGGTTGCTCCATATAAATCTCCTCCTCGAGGTCTCCGTGTAAGAAAGCCGTCTTAACATCGAGTTGCTCGACCTCCAAGTCCAAACTCGCAGCAAGTCCCAACACAACTCGGATTGATGACATCTTCACCACGGGAGAGAAAATCTCATCGAAGTCTATACCTTTCTTCTGGTTGCACCCTTTAACAACAATCCGGGCCTTATACCTTGGTCTGGGATTGTTTTCTTCGGACTTGATCTTGTACACCCACTTGCATTTGAGAGCTCGTTTCCCTTTTGGTAGCTCTACGAGATCATAAGTATGATTCTCGTGCAAGGATTTCATCTCCTCTTGCATAGCCTTTTCCCAATCATCTTTGTGCTCACTTGCCATAGCTTCTCCGTAGTGTTGAGGCTCCCCCTCATCGGTGAATGTCACCCACTCATCTGGTGAATACCTGGTCGAAGGTTGTCTCCCTCTTAGGGAACGTCGAGGTACCGGTACTACGGGTTCAGTTGCTTCATCCATTTCTTCACCACCTGTTTCAGACTGCTCCGTAGCTTCTCCAAGATCACGATTTTCAACTTCTTCAGTGTGAGCATCCTCCACTGGTTCTCTCCTTGCGTTATCTTGTACTACGGGAGATGGCATGGACTCCAAAGGCTCTCTGGTTCGCCTGGCTTGAGCTTCTCGCGACTCCTTGTAGTTACTGATGTTCTGGTCCTCGAAGAACACGACGTCGCGGCTTCTCACGATCCTCTTCTGGGCTGGATCCCACAACCGATAACCAAACTCGTCTTTTGGTGAGCCGAGATAGATGCACTCCTTTGTTTTTGAATCTAACTTCGCCCGCTCATCCTTGGGAATGTGTACGAATGCTCGACACCCAAACACCTTTAGATGGTCATATGAGACCTTTCTTCCGGACCAAACTTCCTCCGGTATGTCTCCATCCAAGGGAACTGACGGGCTCAAGTTGATGATGTCAACACCAGTCTTCACTGCTTCTCCCCAGAAACCTTTAGAGAGGTTTGCATGAGATAACATGCATCTAACTCGCTCTTCAATGGTGCGGTTCATCCTCTCCGCAACTCCATTCAACTGAGGTGTCTTCGGTGGTGTCTTCTCAAGTCGGATCCCGTACGACCTGCAATACTCTTCAAATGGGCCGCGATACTCTCCACCGTTGTCAGCTCTGACAGACTTCAATTTTCTGCCGGTCTCACGTTCCACCCGTGCATGGAACTCCTTGAACGCCTCAAGAACCTGGTCTTTAGTCTTCAACAAAGACACCCAAACCTTCCGAGAATGGTCATCAATAAAGGTTACAAAATATTGTGCACCTCCAAGGGATCTTTCGGTCATTGAGCATACATCGGTATGCACTAAGTCAAGAATACTCTCTCTTCTACGAGGATATGTAGGTCTGAGGAAAGAGACTCTATGTTGTTTACCGGCTAAGCAATCAGTGCACGGGTCAAGTGTTGTACCTTTTATGTCAGGGAGGATATTTTTCCGTGCGAGGATTTGTAATCCCTTCTCGCTTATGTGGCCAAGCCTCTTATGCCACAACTCCATGTTCGAGGTTTCATGTGCAACATTAGCCTCTCCCTTGCAGATTTGTCCTTGCATGACATATAAGAATCCGTCCTTCTTTCCTCGACCAATCACCATGTTGCCTTGAGTGATTCTCCATTTCCCTTCTCCAAAGTGGCTTATCATTCCTGCATCGTCAAGCTTCCCTGCTGAAACGAGATTGAGCCGCATTTCAGGTACATGTCGCACATCCTTCAACTCGAGCTTGTGTCCCGTGTTAGTCTTCAAGATGATGTCGCCTTTGCCAACAATCTTGCTTGTGACTTGGTTTCCCATCTTCACAACGCCAAAATCTCCACGCTGGTAGGACGAGTAAAGCCCTTCATGTGGGGTAACATGGAAGGAGGCACCGGAATCACCGATCCATAAATTTTCATCGTAAGCTAGATTGACATAGTCGTCAATGACGAATATATCCCCTTGCTCCACGGATGCCACCGCTGTAGTGCTCTCTTCCGCCTTCTTCTTTGGCTTGACTTGGTCAAGTTTGACCGTGCCATTCTTCTGGTCTCTCTTGAAACTACGACATTCATCTTTCTTATGACCCGCTTTACCACAATAGTAGCAGGTAACTCGGGAACGAGACTTTGACCGGCCTCGTGACTTGTCACGTCCACCATTTTTGAATCTTCCACGCGTCTCTGCCACATTTGCCTCCGCGTAGGTTGATGTGCCACGTTCTCTTCTCCGTGCTTCCTCGTTGATCAAGCTATCGGCTACACCGTCCATGGTAAGCTTTCCTTCCGGGGCCGAGTTGCTAAGCGTGACCACCAAAGTGTCCCAACTTTCAGGTAGCGAGCTTAGGAGCAATAAAGCTTGCAACTCATCATCGATCTTCATGTCGGTTTTCACCAATTGGTTCACTAGCCCCTTGAAGCTATTCAAGTGCTCGATCATATTTTCGCCATCCTTGTACTCCAACTTCACCAACCGCCTCATTAGGTGGGCTTTATTACGTGGTGTCTTCTTTTGAATCATAGATTCAAGTTTCGTCCATAGCTCAAAGGCATTGGTGTATGTAGACACATGCTCAAATAAACTTTTATCAATGTACTTACGGATCATGGCGACCGCCTTCCTATTTAGGATCTCCCACTCTTTTTCTTCCTTGTCCTCCGGCATGGTCTCCTCCATGATTGGCTCGTACAAATCTTTGCAATACAAGTGGTCCTCCATCATGGGCTTCCAGTATGCATAGTTCTCCGCCGTGAGCTTGAACATATCTCCCGCATCCATCTTGAATCCCACAAGAATATGACGCCGATGAACCTGGGCGCTCTGATACCACTGTTGGGAAATATTATATGGTTTCCCTCTTTGTGTGATTAAGACGGTAATTGAGAAAAATAGAAAGTGAAGCAAGACACCAAATTTGGTTACGCGGAAAACCCAAATCGGGAAAAACCGCGGGACTATGGTAGTCCAAGTCTTCCACTATATGACTATAGTAGGGTTACAAATTCTCACCCAAGGTGGATGGATTACAAGGGATTCTTCACACTATGGTGGATACCTATCAACTAGAGAGGATGAAGACTTCTCTCTACTTCTCACTTGGAGGATATCTAGTAGGAAGGAAATGGTTTTTGGTTGGATGATCAAACCTCTCCAAGAGCACCCTATTTATAGGTGAGTAGGCTTGCTCTAGAATTCTCTTCTCCTTCTCTCCAATTAATGCTTGGAAGCTTCTAGGAGGCTCTCTAGAATATTCTTCATGGACTAGAATCATCTCCCATCATTCTAGAACCTTCCCTTCCCTTTTGCCAAAAGAAGATTCTAGAATTAGGGAGGAATACCCAACATTACAACATTCACACCATTATAATTCATAAGCATATTGTTTTCATGTTTTTTGTTTTACTGCACCTAATGAGATTTTCATTGAAGCACGTCTCATTATGTTATGTTTGTAATGACGAAAATTCATTGGTTTCAACGCACCTTATATGCTCATAATTTGGTTTTAAAACTGCAAACTCCATTAAATATCGTCTCCATTTCTTTGTTCTGTGTCTTTTTGGATGATCGATCTTTGGATTTTTGGATGAGCCTGTTGCTGCTGTTATGGATCGCGAGGGGCGCTTGCATGTCCTTGGCACCGATCTTGACAATTGCGTCCTCTATTGTTCTTGTGCCTCCACAGAAGGTGCGTTTTCTTGATTCTTACTATTTCGGTTAATGTTATGTGATAAATAATGTTTTTGATTGTGTGTACTTGTAATTTGTAAAATGTTAAAGACATTAGTTGAAAGAAAATCATGAGTTTTAATTCTGGTTGGTGTGTCAAAATCACTTGGGTGGTGGATGTCCTGATGTATATATCTTACGGAAATTGGGTGAATTGCATAATGTCCAAGTTAATATCTAGCTTCTTGAAATTGGGTGAATGGGCTAATGTTACTTGGTCAATATCAAATTGAAATTAGGTAAATCGCATAATCATGTTGTTATCGATGTCCTTTTGTGTCTGGTTGAAATCAAAATCATATCTTGTAACTAATTTAACAAAATCAAAGTTACTGAATTTTGAGTTTTTGACAGTAGTTATGAGGGACTGTGCTGTACGTAATTAGGCATGTTCTTTAGTTTTTTTCTTCAGATGTATTAAATTACTCATAACTGTTTGTTGGAAGCCAAATCTACATCTCAATCAGTGAATTTTTTAGAGAAGTTCACTGTTCATCCACATTTGTTTTTAGTTAATTAGATTTTTTGAACTTTTTGATTGAAGTCATGAGTTAGCAGATTAATTAGGTGGTAACAATTGTATACTATTTTAATAATTAGAAACACTGTGTTTACAGTGTGATGAAAAGAGCTACATTTTTAAAAATAAAATTTATAAGAAAATAAGCAAGTCGGTGGAAGATGAAAATGTATAATAGTTACAGTAATTTTGTCTTATTTTAGAGTAAATTTAGCTTCATTTGAGAAGTAATTTTAGGATTTGGATTAGTTGGTGCTCAAGTATTGTTTTTTTGTATAGGTTGTTGAAGGTTAATGCTCACACAGAATCTTGTAGAGCTGTTCATTTTATCAACGATGGCCGCGGTATTTGAGTTCATCTAATCTAAGATCGTAATAGTGTTTAAATTTGCTTAGAAGCATGCTCACATTTCAATATTGTTTTTGTTTCAGCAATTGTGACTGGTTCTCCGGATCGGCAGTAATCCTACCACACAGGTGAAGGCTACTACGTTGGTGATAATTAATCCTAAACCTTGAAAGGTATGTCTTGCTGCTATTATGATTTGAAGTCTGAATGTTACTTTATTTCTCAGCCATTTTTCTGTAAACTGGTCTTGATAGCAAATAGCTATGCTCATGCCTCAATGATTACATCTGGTCTCAATAATTGACCTGCAACTATCACTTAGTTTACGTCATCATTTTTAAGTGCTCTTTTTAACTCCAATGATGCTATACTTATCACATTCTTATGCTATCTTTTTTATATTGGATATGTTTATCAGCACAATTGATAGAAATGGTTCTGGATAGGCATTGGTGGAGGTTCACATCGTTGTCATTGATCATAGTTTTGTGGACAAGAAGGTTGTTTCAAGATATTTCTTCTAAATGTTTGAGTTTTATTTATTTTCGCACTGCAACTGAGGTCTTGAGTCTATAATTACAATATCTTTATTATGGTTCCCCGTGTTCATTTGATGGTGAAACTATAATTTTTGGACTATTCGTTTGCATCTGTTGTATTTTGAATGCACATTACATTATTATTTTATGTTCTTTTCTGCTGAGTTTGATTATTTAAGTAAACTGTAAATGAAAATTGTGATGATGAAACAAGTTGAATTTGAATGTTTGTTATTCTATTCACTCCTGGTACAAATTTGTTAGCTGAGTGTTTGGGCCTAGGTAAATATCTCAAAGTTATTATTTTTGCATAGGTTTCATAAGCTTCCAGTTTTGGTGATAATGATACTTATTTTTGTATTAAAAACCAGTTATACTAAATTGCTTGTCATGATAAACTTGTGTAGTTTCCGTTGTTTACTATTTTTATGCCAAAACTCAGGTGAAACTTTGGTTCATCTCAGAAAATTGATGCTCCAACTGTTCTCAACTTGGTCATGGTACCTCTCAAAGAACACATTGAATTCAAATTGCTTGATGAAAGTCTCAAGAATTTTGAGATGTGTTTCCACGGTTTCATTATCGCTGTGTTTGATGAAAGTCTCAAGAGAACTAAAGGCAGTTACGGCGATTTCCTCTGCTCAGTGTCAATTCTTACTCACTTTACATGATTTGCTTTATAAAAATTCCACATGTCTAAGTTGTTTTTCTTTCAAGCATTTTTTATGTGCCTTGGCAAGGCTCGCTTCTGTTGCAAAACATATTGAATTCAACAGCAGATGGATCCGGAGTCTCAATCTCCCATTGCTCCTTGATATTGTACGGCCAGCAGCAGCAATCGTCACCTCTGATCTGACATGAGCTACTGCTTACTTAGGCTGTGCCTTATAAAATGGAAATGTGTTGATTTAGATGCAAAAAATTAGCTTGTCGAATATTTACTTTATACTTCAATGCACTGATGTATTAATGTTGGGAGATCCTTTATTCTTTTTACTCAAACTTTATTATAAGTGTGAAATATGTATTGTGCTGGTTATAAATATAATTTGAGGTACATGTTTTATATTCACGATGATAAATTTATTTTAATTGCCTTTTCGTTTTCATTATCAATTTTGGACAAGATTACGAAAGAAAACAAGTTATAAATTTATTTAGGTTAAATATAACATACTCCGTAAAAAAAACATACATGAAAAAGAAAAGCAAAATAAAGCTTAATTTGAGTTCGCCAAATGCGAACTATGAACTCAATGTCATTAGCATTTCCAATGTGGCAGCTAATTAAGAAATTTGTTATAAAATTAATTTATTTTTAAAAATTCATAATTCACATTTGCTAAATCCGAACCAGTAGAACTGGAAAAACCAAAATTTTCAACCCAATTTTTGAAACTCCGATTAGTTTGACCCTATTACGGAGAAACACTCCTATTTATTCTTTATAAATCCAATATTTATGAATTCTATTTTTTACATTCTTTTCAACTATTACGGAAGATCAACATTAGAACTTTCAATATTTTGAAGATAATGATCAACTTCCTGAAAATTCCCAACCAAGGAAAGATGAAGAAGGTACAATCATATTTCTCTATTTGCAAATACTATGTCATTCTAAAAATTATTAAAATACACCCATCGCCATGAAATGAGTGTAATAATTTGTTTTATTATATAATCATACATTAGGTAATGTATATGAAAATTATATAAATAAATACACGTTAAAATAAACCGCGCAACGCGCGGTGAGCTCTTGCTAGTGTTACTAGAAATAGGTTTGAAATCGATAGCTAGTTCCGAAAAGTATTTAAATTTTACGGGATTTTTGAACCCATGTATTGGATTCCCATTGTTCAATAGACATCCCTCATCTCCTAAATCTAACAACTTGCTCTGAACAACGGAAATTCCCATCATATCTGGGCATGCAACTTTCACATCACTTTGAGTACAAAATCATTGGTTGTGCACTTCCACCTCAAACTCGTCCTCGCCGCCGAAACGTTTTCCATGCTGATGGATCTTTATAAATCGAGGGAACATTGTTGCATTGCGCCTATTTTAAAAAAAATGTGTTACAAGATTTCAATTCAAATCTTTACTGATTTCAAAATAGAAGAAACACGTATTTGACTCAGATCATCCTTCATAGGATGTACGCCAGTAACAAATTTTCCAATCAAAGTGAACTTTTTTTATTACATTCTGTGATTTATGACACGAAAGTATTCAATAATGATAAGTAGAGATTTATACCTTTAGTAACTAGAGTAGCAAACAACACAAAAGAAATAATATTGACCGTGCTTGCCATTTTCTTCTTTTTAGATATGTTTTATGATACGAGTTTGGGTTATGAATTTTTATTTTTCGTATTTATAGATAAAAATTGGATGCAATCAATGTTATTTACACGTTACTTACCATCTTGTACTAAAATACCGACCAACCGACTTACCAACCATAGCATTACCAAACAATACCAATTAAATTGGTTACTAACATTGTTGGGATGCTATTGGTATTAAATTTAAAATATCACGGTAATTAAATTATTTAAATTATTTGTTTGCACTATAATTTTAGTTACTATTAATTTCTTTCCATTTTCAAGTTTACTATTCTTGTTCAAATTAAATTCTTTAAAAATGTTAACTAATTTTCTATTTTCAAGACTAATCCAATTATTCTTCTTCTTCAAACTACTAGTTATTCTCTAGAGATTCATCATTATTCTATGAGTTCAAACTACTTGACAAGCGATTTCCCCACGTCGTAAATGGGAATCCCACTCAATCAAAACACATTTATATTTCACCTACGACTTCTAACTACTATAGAGTAGATAGTGGGAAGTAGGGATCGAACCACAAGGAGAAGGAGTTTTGTTTAGTGTTTTAGCGAAGATTATTAACACATACATATATATTATATAGAAAGCAAGGTAAACAAGGGGGGTTTTTGAGTTGGTTTTGTTACACTACGAAAGAAAGCAACTAAGATAAATTACACTATAATGCAAATACAAGGCCTTGGGAGGCAATTGACTTCAACTTCAACTATCGATTAATCAATGAGTGAACGCTTCATATCTATGATTTATGATCATAAGTCGTGGATGAAAAACATCTTATTCTCTTGATAATAGCTAGTGAGCATGAACACATCACTCAAGAGCCCTCATTATCAATCCACCTAGATGATAGCATCTAGATACATCGACAATGGAATTAACAATGGATAATCGACAAACTCACCCATACTCGACGTTAACGTGAGCGTTGGACAAGACATTTGAAAACTATAAAGAACTAAGATGATGATAACATACAAATCTTAATTCATATTTGCTACTTTATGATATTGGGGTAAATAATAGCATTTACCCACGAATCTAGCAATTCGATGCATATAATCACACATTGGAAATGAATATCTTAACTCTACAATTACATACAACGAAGGATCAATGATCACATTAGGTTCATGCAACAATATTCAAATTCATAAGCAATTCAATTCCCATGACTATACTTTACCATGTTTCATAACAACAATCACACAACCTCTCTAATTACCAATTACTCTACCAACTAGGCTAAATTACTCTACAACTAGCAAGCAAAAAGGGGTTGTCACCCCCCAATCACTTTTAATTAACCTAATCTCTAAATTAAACTAGAACTAGGGTTTAAACTACCATTACCTAACCTATGAGGCATGCAATTGATTTAAAACACAAAGGCCATGGCAAATTTAGCAAGATTAACAACATTCATACACAATTCAACATCAAGAATTCAAATGATAATCTAATCCAAAATAGAAGCATAATGAAGTTAATGAAGATTTCAAGCAAAGAAGTCTACATCAATTGCTCCCAAGGAAGAAACTAAGCTAATACAATCATCATAATCAATACATGTTTGTTCATGAATTCAAAGGGAAGAACATGGAAGAAATGGTGAAAAACAAAGGGAAATTGGATTTGGATCATGAGGGAGCTCGTTTTTCTCATAAGGGATAAGAGGGGTATTTATAGCTCTTCAAAATATGCTTTTTTGGCCTTCATTCAGCCAGAAATCCGCCCATTTTCGCGGCCCGCGAAGCCCATTTCGCGGCCCGCGAGATGCCTGTGGCAGATTGACAACAATCTTCTTTTCTTCGCCACGGATGAACCGTTGATCCGTTTTTGACGTTCTAGTAGTCCATTTTGTAGTACTCGAGAAGACGAAGCCAATGGTACCACTTATGCACTCCAATTCCTCTTGTAACATTTCCAAATTTCAGCTTCAAAACGTTAGTGCACAAGTCTTTCTTCAAAATGCAAGGTAAGAGAAATTTAGCCTTAATTCTTAACCCTTTGCACTAAATGCTACCCCAAATGAACTCTAAAATGTGCTAAAAGTAGAGTATATATTGGCTACATCAAATACCCCCACACTTAAACCTTTCTCGTCCTCGAGAAAGAACGATTAAAGTTTAAGATTATACTCAATTTTTTTTTTAAGCACATTTGAACTCCTCCAAAACTATGACACTAAACAAGAACTTCCAACAAGTAAAAAGCACAATCACAATAAAGATCATATCAAATTTCTATGCTTCAATTTGATGACAAGTTCTACCCAAAAATCCCAACAAAATCAAAACATATACCACATGTAGAACACCCCCAAACTTAAACCTTTCTCGTTCTTGAGAAAGAACGATTCAAGGCCAAGATGACAATTTCACAACAATCAAACATATGGCATACTCAAACAAAACATTGCAAAGTAGAATATCCCAAAGTGTACTACTTTGCTCCCACTATATGAAACATCCTAACAAAGCCAAATGATGCAAAACTACCCTACTCTCCATTAATCACCGCATCCTTATGACTTCAACCATCGGAAAATGAGGATAAAATGAGATTTCTCTCCTTTTGCCTAGGTATTTATACCTAGCCACTCTTTTTTTTTGTTTCTCTCACTCTCCTTTTGCCTAGGATGTACCTAGCCACTCTTTTTTTTTCTTTTTCTTTTTTTCACACAAAGCCTCTCAATTTTGCATAAGTCTTTATTTCTTTTGGACTTATCCGGGCTTCAGCCTCTCATTTTTGCCTAAGTCTCTATTTCTTTTGGACTTATCCGGGCTTTCATTTTTTATTTTTTATTTTTTAAAACAAAATCTTCAAAGAAGTACATATTTACACCAAAAACAAAAATCTTAAACCTCTCCCCCACACTTAAACCAAACATTGTCCTCAATATTCAAGAACAACTATCAAAATTGTGAGGAAAGGGAAGAACTCACACACTAAATGTTGGCTAAAATTTTATTATTATTTTATTTTTTTTTGGTTTTTTTTTTCTTCGCGGGCCGCAAGGCCAGATTCACGGCCCGCGAGGCCGATCTCGCGGACCGCGGGCTTAATTCGCGGGCCGCGAAAAACAGCCAATTTGTGGCAGCGGCTGCCTCAAAATCCACTATTTTCGCGGGCCGCGAGGCCCAATTCGCGGCTCGCGAGCCCAATTTTTTTTTATTTTTTTTTAAATTCAAGTAAAATAACAAAAGAATAAACAAGAATAAAAACGAAATAAAAAAAACAAGAATAAAAACGTAATCTACTAATTAAAACAATGAAAGACACAAAGAAACTCTTTTTTTTTTTTTTTTATATAAACACAATAAAAGTTAAATAACAATAAAACGATCAAAATCGATTTATTTAACGTCGTCGACACGACCCAAATGTTATTCATAGAACAAAAGTCTGAAATCCTTCACCTTTGAGAGAAAAGTGAAGGGGGGTTGAGAAATTATAGGTAGATGAGTGTAAGGTGAGGTTCTTAAAGGAGTATCGATGGTTGGAAGCATGAATGAGTAAGTTGGCTTCCTACTTGGCTCCTCTAAGATTTCCGAAATTGGTGATTTTGGTTGATTTTGGTTGAATAAGTGGAGGTAGGGGTGGCAATGGTGATGGTAAGTTCTCAAGTTCATTCACCTCCCTCTCTTCTTCTTTTTGTTCAACAACCAACTTCTCATCCCTTTAAAATTCTTCTTCGTGCAAAGCACTCGGAATAGGTTCTACTTGGAATGGTTCTCCTTCGGAATATTGAGCTTCTAATCTCCTCACCGCTTCCCACATTAAATTCAATTGCCTCTCAAGATTTTCTAAGCGTAAATTCTCTTCATAATTCATCGCATCTTGTTCTTGAGGCAATTCAAAAGGTGGGTGAGGTAGATTTTGTTGCTCATAGGGTTGGTTTTCCGGTGGGTATCCAAACCTCGAATTCGAATGACCACTCCATTGCGGCTCATAAGAATCGTTGTAAGGATCATAAACTTGTTGATATTGGAATCCAACTCCCTCCTCATTATAGCAATCATCATGGTACCCTTGGTATGAGGAACCAACGGGCATTTCATGTTGAAAGTGCTCATTTCTCAAATCAAAATTGCAAGACTCGGAAAAATTAGTAAAATTGTATGCATCACGCGAGTTTACAAAATTATCATCATCCCTTGAATAGTTATAAGGGAGGTTATCCATATGTAAATTAAAATTAAAACTACAAACAAAGATATTGAAATTGTAGTGCAAGGGTTCTAGGGTAATACACACTACAAGGTGTCGTTTACTCCAAGAAACCAAGCAATACACACTTCAAAGAAAACAAAGTAAAGAAAGGATTGAAATTATAGTGCAAGAATTCTTAGGCAATACACACACTACAAGGTGTCGTTTACGCAAAAAACTCGAGCAATACACTTTCAAAGAAAAGAAAGAAAACAAAAGAGGTAAACCATAAAATTTAAGATAAAACACAAAACAAGAAATGCCTTCTCCCCGGCAGCGGCGCCATTTTTTGACAAGCGATTTCTCCACGTCGTAAATGGGAATCCCACTCAATCAAAACACATTTATATTTCACCTACGACTTCTAACTACTATAGAGTAGATAGTGGGAAGTAGGGATCGAACCACAAGGAGAAGGAGTTTTGTTTAGTGTTTTAGCGAAGATTATTAACACATACATATATATTATATAGAAAGCAAGGTAAACAAGGGGGGTTTTTGAGTTGGTTTTGTTACACTACGAAAGAAACCAACTAAGATAAATTACACTACAATGCAAATACAAGGCCTTGGGAGGCAATTGACTTCAACTTCAACTATCGATTAATCAATGAGTGAACGCTTCATATCTATGATTTATGATCATAAGTCGTGGATGAAAAACATCTTATTCTCTTGATAATAGCTAGTGAGCATGAACACATCACTCAAGAGCCCTCATTATCAATCCACCTAGATGATAGCATCTAGATACATCGACAATGGAATTAACAATGGAGAATCGACAAACTCACCCATACTCGACGTTAACGTGAGCGTTGGACAAGACATTTGAAAACTATAAAGAACTAAGATGATGATAACATACAAATCTTAATTCATATTTGGTACTTTATGATATTGGGGTAAATAATAGCATTTACCCACGAATCTAGCAATTCGATGCATATAATCACACATTGGAAATGAATATCTTAACTCTACAATTACATACAACGAAGGATCAATGATCACAGACATGCAACAATATTCAAATTCATAAGCAATTCAATTCCCATGACTATACTTTACCATGTTTCATAACAACAATCACACAACCTCTCTAATTACCAATTACTCTACCAACTAGGCTAAATTACTCTACAACTAGCAAGCAAAAAGGGGTTGTCACCCCCAAATCACTTTTAATTAACCTAATCTCTAAATTAAACTAGAACTAGGGTTTAAACTACCATTACCTAACCTATGAGGCATGCAATTGATTTAAAACACAAAGGCCATGGCAAATTTAGCAAGATTAACAACATTCATACACAATTCAACATCAAGAATTCAAATGATAATCTAATCCAAAATAGAAGCATAATGAAGTTAATGAAGATTTCAAGCAAAGAAGTCTACATCAATTGCTCCCAAGGAAGAAACTAAGCTAATACAATCATCATAATCAATACATGTTTGTTCATGAATTCAAAGGGAAGAACATGGAAGAAATGGTGAAAAACAAAGGGAAATTGGATTTGGATCATGAGGGAGCTCGTTTTTCTCATAAGGGATAAGAAGGGTATTTATAGCTCTTCAAAATATGCTTTTTTGGCCTTCATTCAGCCAGAAATCCGCCCATTTTCGCGGCCCGCGAGGCCCATTTCGCGGCCCGCGAGATGCCTGTGGCAGATTGACAACAATCTTCTTTGTCTTCGCCACGGATGAACCGTTGATCCATTTTTGACGTTCTAGTAGTCCATTTTGTAGTACTCGAGAAGACGAAGCCAATGGTACCACTTATGCACTCCAATTCCTCTTGTAACATTTCCAAATTTCAGCTTCAAAACGTTAGTGCACAAGTCTTTCTTCAAAATGCAAGGTAAGAGAAATTTAGCCTTAATTCTTAACCCTTTGCACTAAATGCTACCCCAAATGAACTCTAAAATGTGCTAAAAGTAGAGTATATATTGGCTACATCACTACTAATTCTAAAAGGTGTAAATGAACTCAGTTGTCCGTGATCAACTAGGTCAACGCTCGAGTTCGAACTCGGGTTGACCAAACTCGAGCTTGAAATCGTACTCGCTCGTATATATAATGAGTTGAGCACAATCACATATTTACCTATTCGATTGACTCGACGTGTTTATCTAGAAAATGAGTATAACATTTATAATTAATTATTATTGTAGATTTTACATAAATAAGGAAAAAATTAGAATAAAAAATAAAATGAGAAGATATATGGTACATGAAATAGTTGTTCTTTGTTTTTGTTTGAATTCTTGAAATTTGGTTATTATTGATTAGAACATTGCATAAATAGGAGATAAATTAGACAAGTTAGCTTGGACTTAAACATATTGGGTTTAATGAGTTGAGTTGAATCGAGTTCGAACATGGCTTTTATTGGATTGACGTGTCGAACTCGAGTACTTAAAAAACAAACGAGCCGAGTTCGATTTCATCTTTTTATGTTCGATAGAGCTCGAACTCGTAAATTCTTTACGAGTTTTAACTTGAGCACACCCTTGATCGAACTCGAATCGACTCATTTACACCTCTACCCGGGCTCATGTGCTTTGGCCTAGAATAACTCTATCTCGAACTCGACAACTCGCAGGGATCGAGTATCTCGAACACCAGGTATCATCAGTATCATCTGTAAAACTTAAATGTCTGATTCTTTTTTAAGATTGTGGCACCATAAAATAGTTAATTCTTGATTGCAAAAACAAACAAAAAAATCAATGTTCTTTAAAAATAATTCAATAAGATATTAAAAAGTAAATCCATAATCTCCATATTTGTTGATGGAGATATGATAAAAATAGATATTATTTTGAATGAAATTTTTAGTTTGATGACAAAATAGATATTATTTTTAAAATAAAATTTCTCAAAATTTCTATAATAATACTCCCTCCATCTCACTATGATTTACCTAATTGATTTTGACACGTTTTTTAAGAAAGCTGATGTGGCGCTGATGTGAGTGGTAGGGTTGGTGAAGTAGTGAGAGAAGATTTATATTATAATTTTGTACCAAAATAGGAAATGGGTAAATCGCTTTGGGACGGACCAAAAGGAAAATTGGATATATCTCTTCGGGACGGAGGGAGTATAAAAGATCTTAATAATAGTATCTTGTCTTCTATTATCATACATAAAATATTTTTTAACTTGGAAATTTAATATTTTAAATATGGAGAATATAGGTATTGTGAAAGTGATAAAACTTTGCATGACAAGAAGCTCATAAACAATATCACAAAATAGCATTAGAACATACTATTTTTTATTATTATCATAGAATTAAAAATTTGTTTGCCCTTTTGATTCTAATAAACTAAAGAAGGGCAGGTAATATTACTAGAAATAGGTTTGAAATCGCTAGCTAGTTCCAAAAAGTATTTAAAATTTACGGGATCTTTGAACCCATGCATGTATTGGATCCCATTGTTCAATAGACATCCTCATCTCCTAAATCTAACAACTTGCTCTGATCAACGGAAATTCCAATCATATCTGGGCATGCAACTTTCACATCACTTTGAGTAAAAAATATTGGTTGAGCACTTCCACCTCAAACACGTCCTCACCGCCGAAAGGTTTTCCATGTTGATAGATCTTTATACTATCGAGGGAATATTGTTGCATTGCGCCTATTTTAAAAAAATGTGTTACAAGATTTCAATTTAAATCTTTACTGATTTCAATATAGAAGAAACACATATTTGACTCGGATCATCCTTCATAGGATGTACGCCAGTAACAAATTTTCCAATCAAACTGAACTTTTTTTTATTACATTCTGTGAAAGTCATAGACACGAAAGTGTTCAATAATGATAAGTAGAAATTTATACCTTTAGTAACTAGAGTAGCAAACAACACAAAAGAAATAATATTGACCGTGCTTGCCATTTTCTTCTTTTTAGATATGTTTTATGATACGAATTTGGGTTATGAATTTTTGTTTTTCGTATTTATAGATAAAAATTGGATGCTTGTATGGAAATTACAATCAATGTTATTTACACGTTACTTACCATCTTGTACTAAAATACCGACCAACCGACTTATCAACCGTAGCATTACCAAACAATACCAATTAAATTTGTTACTAACATTGTTGGGATGCTATTGTTATTAAATTTAAAATATCACGGTAATTAAATTATTTAAATTATTTGTTTACACTATAATTTAATTACTATTAATTTCTTTCCATTTTCAAATTTACTAGTATTCTTGTTCAAATGAAATTCTTTAAAAATGTTAAATAAGTTTCTATTTTCAAGACTAATTCCATTATTCTTCTTCTTCAACTACTAGTTATTCTCTAGAGATTCATCATTATTCTATGAGTTCAAACTACTAATTCTAAAAGGTCATGTAAATGAACTCAGTTGTTTGTGATCAACTCGGTCAACGCTTGAGTTCGAACTCGGTTGACCAAACTCGAGGTTGAAATCGTACTCGCTCGTATATATAATGAGTTGAGTACAAGCACATATTTACCCGTTCGATAGACTCGATGAGTTTATCAAGAAAATGAGTATAACATTTATAATTTATTATTATTATGGATTTTACATAAATAAGGAAAAAATTAGAGTAAAAAATTAAATGAGAAGATATATGGTACATGAAATAACTGTTCTTTGTATTTGTTTGAATTCTTGAAATTTGGTTATTATTGATTAGAATATTGCATAAATAGGAGATAAATTAGACAAGTTAGCTTGGACTTAAACTTATTGGGTTTAATGAGTTGAGTTGAATCGAGTTCGAACATGGTTTTTACTGGATTGACGAGTCGAACTCGAGTACTTAAAAAACAAACGAGCCGAGTTCGATTTCATCTTTTTATGTTCGATAGAGCTCGAACTCGTAAATTCTTTACGAGTTCAAACTTGAGCACACCCTTGATCGAACTTGAGTCGACTCATTTACACCTCTACCCGGGCTCATGTGCTTTGGCCTAGAATGACTCTATCTCGAACTCGAGAACCCGCAGGGATCGAGTATCTCGAACACCAGGTATCATCAGTATCATCTGTAAAACTTAAATGTCTGATTTTTTTTTAAGATTGTGGCACCATAAAATAGTTAATTCTTGATTGCAAAAACAAACAAAAAATTTAATGTTCTTTAAAAATAATTCAATAAGATATTATAAAGTAAATCCATAATCTCCATATTTGTTGATAGAGATACGATAAAAATAGATATTATTGATGCGGGGATGATCCGCACTAGTAAAAGGTGCCTCAGACACTGGAGAGATATCCGAGTGCTAATAGGTGAAGATCGATGAATTGCTGTTGATGTTGGCTGCTATCCCGATTCTTACAATGCTGGGAAGACGTTTAGCCAAATCTTGTTCTTCCGAGGCCTGCAAAACAGAACCCCCCGGCGCTACCGCGGGGGTGGTAGCTCCGGTGTAATGATTAGATTTCGTGCCTTGGAATATAAAAACTCTGTATTCAAGAATTAGAGAACTTACTTGAAATGGGTGATGATGGCCTCTATTTATAGGCGTCCTGGAATGCCTTCCTCCTCCCCCTTTTCCTTACTGACTCATCATTTATTTTCCTCCTCCCCAGGTATGTCTCACGTGAGACTGTACCTCTCATATGTTTCTTAGGATCTTCTCACGTTCCCGTGTAATTTCCTGGTAGTTTCCTTACGCAGCTGAGTCACAACCTTTCCTAATTGGGGTGACGCATTATGTATCATCACAAGCCCCCCAAGTCGAGTGTTCACTCGGGAACGGAACGCTTGACTTGTCTCCGTCCGACTTTTTCTCCCTTTATCCGAGCTTCTTCGGAGGATCTTTGTGGTTCTTGTCGCTTCATTATCTCAGGGCGACATCTTTTAATAGGTGGGCCCCGACTGGCGCGCTTTTCGCCTGACGGTTGCACAATGTCCCATGTTTCCCCTTCTTTTGTGTGACTTAATCATTGTGTCTTCTACCTAGGTACGGCTTGTCCTTGCCCCTTTATCTTCCACCACCCTGTTCCTTCTAGTGGTACTCTAAATTCCTTTCCCCTCTTTTATTCATTCCACTCGTATGGCTGATTACCTTTCCTGTAATTCGTCTTCTTTCCTGACGGTTCTTGTCCTCTTGCCTTGAATCGTTCCCGCTTAGCTTTATCTGCTCCTAATAAATCTCCTGATAGCCCTACCGTTTCATCTTCTTGTAACGATACGACTCGTCTCAAGATCGTCCCTTTCGGTGAAGGTCCCACCTCTCGTCGCCTTGATTCTCATAATGGTGCTGGGGATCCTCCTTACAAATCCTCGCGTATCCGACCGCTAAGGATCGTTTCTAATGTCCATGGACCTCCTACTGACCCAGCATTGGATTGGATTCGTGCCGAGAATATTCAAGCCGCCTTCACTGCCCTTTGGCGAAGAATGCTCACCTTATTCCCGTTGGTTTAGACGGGTATCAATCTAATGGGCCATGCGTCCCCAAACGTCTATTTCAATTTGGTCTAAGCCTGTCTTTCCCTCCTTTGTATTCCGACCTCCTTCATCACTACGGAATCTCTCCTGCTCAAGTTAATCTCAATGGATTTGCGATCATCATGGAATTCCTAGTCAATCGTCAATGGAACATAAAGAGCTATATCATCAGTGGATGATACAACATCGGAGAGAGCAAGAAGGAGGACCTGCCCCACCTGTGAGACCAACCATTGATTTAGAAGTTTTAGACGGGCTAAGGGAGCCCGAGAGAAGGGTACAGGTCAGTTCCAGCACGGTACCTCCAAAGGTTCCACCTCTAAGGACCGGTGTGAACGTGGGAAGTCTACAGCCAAACCATGTGCATGGAAGTACAAGACAGGGAGGTTGGGCATGTCCCCTGGGGTCGGCGTTGCCGGCTGTATCATTCGCAACACCAATTTTTTTGTCACTACTCCGATGAGGTTACCCAACGAGTAGCTACCTGTAGGGTATTATGATATGGGAATCTCCGAGGGATATCGGACAATGGGAGTGCAGGGTCAAAGCTATCCTACGACCTCGGCTGGAACAGGAGTACATTATGGAGGATACCAAGGAGGGTATCAAGGGAAAGCCTACTAGGACAGGTTTTACAGAGGTGGGGACGAGTATCATTCGGATCCGAACTCTTTAGAAGCACGCTTGACAAGCGTTTTCCCCACGTCGAATCACACTCAATCAAAACACATTTATATTCACCTACAACTTCTAACTACTATAGAGTAGATAGTGGGAAGTAGGGATCGAACCACAAGGAAAAGGAGTTTGTTTAGTGTTTTAGCGAAGATTATAAACACTTACATATATATTACATAGAAAACAAGGTAAACAAAGGGGGGTTTTGATTTTGGTTTATTACACTACGAAAGAAAGCAACTAAGATAAACTACACTACAATGAAAATATTACAAATACAAGGCCTTGGGAGGCAATTGACTTCAACTTCAACTATCGATTAATCATTGAGTGAACGCTTCATATCTAGGGTTTATGATCATAAGTCGTGGATGAAAAACATCCTATTCTCTCGATAATAGCTAGTGAGCATGAACGCGTCACTCAATAGCCCTCATTATCAATTTACCTAGATAATAACATCTAGATACATCGATAATGGAATAAAAAATGGAGAATCGACAAACTCACCCATACTTGCCGATACCGTGAGCATTGGACAAGACATTTGAAAACTATAAAGAACTAAGACGATGATAACATACAAATCTCAATTCATATTTGCTACTTTATGATATTGGGGTAAATGATAGCATCTACCCACGAATCTAGCAATTTGATGCATATAATCACACATTGGAAATGAATATCTCAACTCTACAATTACATATAACGAAGGATCAATGATCACATTAGATTCCTACGAAGACATGCAACAATTCAAATTCATAAGAAATTCAATTCCAATGACTATACTTTACCATGTTTCATAACAACAATCACACAACCTCTCTAATTACCAATTACTCTACCAACTAGGCTAAACTACTCTACGACTAACAAGCAAATGGATTGTCACCATCCAATCACTTCTAATTAACCTTAATCTCTAAATTAAACTAGAACTAGGGTTTAAACTACCATTACCTATGAGGCATGCAATTGATTCAAAACACAAAGCCCGTGGCAAATTTAGCAAGATTAACAACATTCATATGCAATTCAAGACAAGATCTTCAAATGATAATCAACCCATAAATAGAAGCATATGAAAGTTCATGAAAATTTCAAGAATAGAAGTTTAATCAGTTGCTCCCAAGGAAGATTAAGTTAATACAATCATCCTAATACATCAATACATAAACATCAATTCTAGAAGAATAAATGGAAGAAAAGATGAAGAACAAAGGGAAAATGGGTTTTGGATGTTGGGGAGCCCGTCCAAAATGGAGGAGATAGGGGGGGTATTTATAGCCTCAAAATTGAGCTCAAGGAGGCAAGTGGGCCGAAGCTTTAGCGACACTTTCTTTGGTCGTTGTTCTTCTCAGCGACACTTCTTCTTCAGTGACACTTCTTCTGGGCACATAGTGACGCTTCTGGGCAGCAGAGGCACTTTCTTCATCTATAGTGACACTTCCTTCAAGCTCTAGCGATACTTTTCTGGGCAGCTTCTACCACCTTTAGTAAAGTGGCCTTCTCGCCACTTCTATGACCAATTCTTCAAGTTCCGAGCATCAAATCATCAACTCTATAGCATAGTCATTAGAAGGTCTTCAAGAATTCACATCAACAAGCTCCAAAACATGTACATTATCATAGAATCTTGCAATTACAAATCTAATGTACAATGAGCTATTTAATACCAAAAGTTGCTCAAAAACAAGTCGTAAAATGTGCTAAAACTAGGGTATAAATAGGGTTCATCAACGCTTGGATAAGCTGATTGGAAGGTATGGGGCGAGGCCTGCCTCTCCGTGGATTCCGGAAATTTTGGCTGAACCATGGCCTCAGGGGTTAAGGCCGCCAGAAGGGATTCCCACATATAATAGAGAAACAGATCCTGAGGAGTTTGTGGGAACTTATCAAAACCTGATGATTTCTAGCACTACAGGAGACTGGTACTTTTGCGTCATTTATATGTGTCACTTAGGGATGATTAAGTGCCGTAAATGGTTATTTGCGACATAGTATGTGTCACCAAATATTGTGTCGCAAAAGGTGATGTAGCAAATTTAGCGACACAAGAGGTCGATTGTGACGTAAATTTAATGACACAATTTGCATCATTATTTTATCTGTCGTGAATATATGTGACACATCATGGGACTTTTATGTTTTGTGACGCGGATGAATCGTGACACATTATACGGCATGTCAATTAGTGACGCGTGCTATTTTGCAACACAATATGCATCAATATATTATGTGTCGTAAAAGGCAGTGTAGCAAAATTAGCGACATAAAAAGTCAATTGTGTCGTAAAAGTAATGACACAATATGCATCATTATTTTACCTGTCGTGAATATTTGCGATACATCCTACAACTTTTTAGTTTTCTGACGCATATTTATCGCGACACATTATGTGTCAGTTAATGTTAGTGACACATGTTGTTTGCGACACATTATGCATCATTTATACTTAGCGGCGCATGAAAATTTGCTACACATTGTGCAACATTCATCTTAAGTGATGCATGGATTTTTACGACACGTTAAACACCATTTGTCAAAAATGAGGTTTGTTTTAATGGCAACACAATATGCAACATTATTTTAATTGTCAATTCATAATTGCGACAGTACATACAACGCACTATAAAAGGAAATGCCGAATACTATAAATTAAATGATTAATTGTTTATTTAATAGATAAACTAATATTATTAAAATATTAATAATAAAATATCAAACTATTCAAATATACGATTCTATAGTATTGCTAGCACAGGTACCCCAGGCATTGATTCCCATAGCGCCGACCGGGGGGGATTAAGGAGCGATCGACCAAATCTACATAAAAATATTGTTCTTGGCTTGACTTCTCCTTTCTGCAAATTTCCATTGTCTCTAATTAATCCTTTCGGCAAAACTCCAGGCTTGTGTCCCACCATTGCTTCTAAAAATTAGAGTATGTTCCCTGCCCCAAATGCTGAAATCATGTTATACCTGGTTTGCTATCCATTATGCCATGATGCCATAATAACCAATTTGCTGTCCATTATGCCACTGATTTTTCTGAGTCAATTATCATAGAATCTGACTGTTTTAATACAATTTCCTTCATTCTCAACCTAGTTCATTGGAAACTGTTCCACTTAGCTGATTCATTACATCATCTTATGTCTCCATTTTCACTGATACATGTTCATAGACAAGGGAATATGCTTGCTGATGCTATTGCCAAATTATGTTTGGAATGCAAATGTGATGTCTCTTTTAGCTTTAGGTCTCTTTTTGGTAGGATTCAAGGTTTGATTAGATTGGACCAAATGGGAACATGTGCCTTGAGAATTTCAAGTATGGATGCTACTTAATGAATGTTATTTCTGTTTCAGGTACATAATGGATCATCACCTCCATTCCAATCATCTGAACACTTGCTTACCTGGATTTCAATCTGTAAATATGATCATGCAGTTTCTTTTTGTGGATCACTCCCATGAAACTGGGGCCTGATTTTTGCCTGACCATCTGGAGGATAAGGAGCTTTCCTTTAAACCTCTATCAATGGAATTGATTCTAATAGGCTAATTATTTTTTGATGTAAACAGTTTATCACCTCTATCTAGATCTCTTGACTAAGTTGAGTCTCGTTTCGATGATTCTCTAATCAATTCGGAGGTTATTAGATTTTTTGTTGATAGTAGATTATGATATTAGCCTATTTTTCATTCTTTTGGAAGCAAATATATTGCTTCATGAGCTTTTAGCTCTCATCTTGTATCATTACTGAAATTGGTCTCGGCCATTTATTCTGTATTTGTCCTTTTAATAGGCTTGGGGAGCCTAATATAATCCTCCCTTCCATTAGGATGGTTTTACCTAAAAAACAAAAACAACGCAAATTTGTGTACCTTACATTTATGAATAAAAGGGGGTTGCTCCATGCAGGTCCATTTTTCTCTTGCAGGTCCGTATTTTTACCATAATACCCCTAATATTGTTAAGGCAAAAAATGAGCTTGAAATCATAGGGTTCCATCAGGAGGCATTATGGTAAACATACGGACTTGCAAGAGAAAAATGGACCTGCATGGAGAAATTGCTTTTATGAATAGTGTATGTATATAAATTATTAGTTTTAAGGAATTCGATTAATTAAGTAAAGGAAATATGTGAAGAATAAGGATATAAAAGATATTTCTTTGATTAACCTTTTTATAAACGCTGCTCTTTCTAGCGTTTCAGAATTTAGAGGTTTCACCAAAGAATCTAATTAAAAAACTCTTCTCACCAAACACTAGAAAGAGCTGATTGACCAGTCAACTATCAATATTTAACCAGTCACCAAACGGGGCCTTAGTTAACATGTTTAAAGAATTTAATTTGAGCAAGAATACTAGTAAACTTGAAAATGGAAAGAGGTTAATAGTAATTAAAATTATAATGCAATTAAATAATTTAAATACCGTGATATTTAAAATTTAATACCAATAGCATCCCAACAATGTCGGTAACCAATTTGATTGGTATTTTTTGGTAATGCTACAGTTGGAAAGTCGGTTTGGTCGGTATTTTAGTACAAGATGGTAAGTAATGTGTAAATAACATTTATTGTAATTTCCATATATGCTTCCAATTTTTATCTATAAATACGAAAAACAAAAATTACAACCCAAACTCGTATCATAAAATATATCTAAAAAGAAAAAAATGGCAAGCATTGCCAATGTTATTTCTTTTGTGTTGTTTTTTGCTCTAGTTACTAAAGGTATAAATCTCTATTTATCATGATTGAATACTTTCGTGTCTCTGAATTTCAAAAAATTTAATCATTTTTTTTTCACTTTGATTGGAAAATATGTTACTGGCGTACATCCTTTGAAGGATGATCGGAGTAAAATACGTGTTTCTTCTATTTTGAAATTAGTAAAGACCCAAATTGAAATCTTGTAACACATTTATATTTTTAAATAGGCACAATGCAACAACAATGTTCCATCGATAGTATAAAGATCCATCAAAGTGGAAAACCCTTCGGCGGCGTGGACGAGTTTGAGGTGGAAGTGCACAACCAATGTTTTTGTACTCAAAGTGATGTGAAAGTTGCATGCCCAGGAACGATGGGGCTTTCCTTTGATCGAAGCAAGTTGTTACCAATAGAAGGTGATGATTGTCTATTGAACAATGGGAATCCAATATATGGGTTCAAAGATCCCGTAAAATTTAGATACGTTGCGGAACTAGCTATCCTTTTCAAACCTATATCTAGTAATATTACTTGCCCTCCTTTAGTCTATTAGAATCAAAAGGGCAAACCAATTTTTAATACTATGATACTAATAAAAAATACTATGTTCTAATGCTATTTTGTGATATTGTTTATGAACTTCTTGTTATGCAAAGTTTTATCACTTTCACAATACCTATATTTTCCATTTTTAAAATATTAAATTTCCAAGTTAAAAAATATTTTATGTACGATAATAGAAGACAAGATACCATTATGTAGATCTTTTATACTCCCTCCGTACCAAAGAGATTTATCCAATTTCCCTATTGGTCCGTCCCAAAGAGATTTACCCATTTCCTATTTTGGTAAAAAAATATTATATAAATCTTCTCTCACTACTTCACCAACTCTACCACCCACATCAACGCTACATTTACTTTTTACTATCTTATTGAATTATTTTTAAAGAACATTGATTTTTGTTTGTTTTTGCAATCAAGAATTAACTATTTTGTGGTGCCACAATCTTAAAAAAGAATCAGGCATTTAAGTTTTACAGATGATACTGATAAAACCTGGGTGTTCGAGATACTCGATCCCTGCGAGTTCGAGATAGAGTCACTCTGGGCCAAAGCACATGAGCCCGGGTAGAGGTGTAAATGAGTCGACTCGAGTTCAATCAAGGGTGTGCTCAAGTTTGAACTCTTTAAGAATTTACGAGTTCGAGTTCGAGCTCTATCGAACATAAAAAGATGAAATCAAACTCCGCTCGTTTGTTTTTTAAGTATGCGAGTTCGACTCGTCAGTCAAGTAAAAGCCATGTTCGAACTCGATTTAACTCAACTTGTTAAACCCAATAAGTTTTAGTCCAAGCTAACTTGTCTAATTTATCTCCTATTTATGCAATATTCTAAACAATAATAACCAAATTTCTAGAATTCGAACAAAAACAAAGAACAACTATTTCATGTGCCATATATCTTCTCCTTTAATTTTTTATTCTAATTTTTTCCTTATTTATGTAAAATCCACAATAATAATTAAATTTTTTTAATTTAAAACCACCAATGGTGGGAGGTATATATTAAGCTCCTCAAACCTTTCTTAAAAAGAAATACATATGAGTATTGTCATATTACAAAGTTGACAGCTGAGCTGTAGAAGTAAATGACAGAAGAAGAAGAGCATTAGAAAACAATTAAAGCCTAAAAAACTTCCTTATAATCCTTGAATGTGATGGGACGAGAGGTTCCCATGAATGATCCATTCCCCTGATACACTTACCCCCAGTGTATCTACAACCTTGAATGAACCACTCATAGGCCAGTTCTCATCACATATCAACTGAGAGGATTTAAAGGAAATTCTTTCTGATTAAGAGCAGAGTGACATTCTGTGATAGTCTGATGTGCAGGGCACTAGGGAAGTGGAGTGATATCTTCATGGGAGCTTGGGTGCAATTTCAACATATAAAAGGTAGAAACATATTAATATGAGGTAAAAAAAATATTCACACACTCTGAGACTAAGGAATTTGATGGTGCACAAATCTGTTGGTCTCCTGTGCTACTACGCTATCCGGGGTCCTCTGGGGGAAGCCTTCAACGGACCTATAAAATAGACCCCGGGGGCTACCCGGGGGTAGCTGCTCCGGTGTGATGATGAGATGGGGATAGCTATGAGTAGGAAACCTGATGTAGCCAATATATACTCTAATTTTAGCACATTTGAGAGTTCATTTGGGGTGGCATTTAGTGCAAAGGGTTAAGAATTAATGTTAAATCTCTCTTACCTTGCATTTTGAAGAAAGACTTGTGCACTAACGTTTTGAAGCTGCAATCTGGAAATGTTACAAGAGGAATTGGAGTGCATAAGTGGTACCATTGGCTTCGTCTTCTCGAGTACTACAAAATGGACTACTAGAACGTCAAAAACGGATCAACGGTTCATCCGTGGCGAAGCAAAGAAGATTGCTGTCAACTAGCCAGAGACATCTCGCGGGCCGCGAAATGGACCTCGCGGGCTGCGAAAATGGGTGGACTTTTGGCATAATGAAGGCCAGAAAATCAGATTTTGAAGGCCTATAAATACTCCTCTTATCCCATTCATCCAAAACGAGTTCCCTCACAATCCAAACCCCATTTTCCTTTGTTCTTAATATTTTCTTCCATTTTCTTCCCTTTGATTCTATGTTTATGTAATGTTGTATTAGAATGATTGTTGTAGGCTAATTAAACCTTGGGTTGCAATTGATGTAAACTTTCTATTCTTGATTTTGAGTTCTTGATGCATATTTGTTCATGGGCAGTTTAATTTCCATTTGATGAATTGTGTTTGAATGTGTTGTTTGAAGCATGAATTAGCTTGGGCTATCCTTGGGTAATGAATTGCTATCAATTATATGCTAGATGCATGGGTGAAATGCTACCATTTTGCACTTGTCTCAAAGTAGTAGAATTAAGGGTTGATTTATAATGCTATCTTTTGATTAGCTCTTGATTGTTCTCAATGGTGTTATCTATGTATTTAATTCGCTTTCGAATTGCATGGGTAAGTTTATTGGTCTTCTAATCGTGGTGTCATTGGTGAATTGGTCTAAAACGTTATCGTTTAGGTCATTCACTAGTGAGGGTTATTTTGAATGCAATCATTCTCTATAAATACATTAGTGAGAAGATTCCTAAAACAATGTGTTGTAGAACAATAAATCAATAGTTCAAAGTTGAAAATCAATTGTCTCCCAAGGCCTTGTATTTGTAGCATTTGCATTGTAGTGTAGTTTATCTTAGTTGTTTTCTTCTGTAGTGTAATAAACCAAACTCAAAACCCCCCATTGTTTACCTTGCTTTCTATATAATATATATGTATGTGTTAATAATCTTCGCTAAAACACTAAACAAACTCCTTCTTCTTGTGGTTCGATCCCTACTTCCCACTATCTACTCTATAGTAGTTAGAAGTCGTAGGTGAAATATAAATGTGTTTTGATTGAGTGGGATTCCCATTTACGACGTGGGGAAATCGCTTGTCAAAAATGGCGCCGCTGCCGGGGAGAAGGCATTTCTTGTTTTGTGTTTTATCTTAGATTTTATTGTTTACCTCCTTTGTTTTCTTTCTTTTCTTTGAAAGTGTATTGCTCGAGTTCTTTGCGTAAACGACACCTTGTAGTGTGTATTGCCTTAGAATCCTTGCACTATAATTTCAATAATTTCTTTACTTTGTTTTCTTTGAAGTGTGTATTGCTTGGTTTCTTGGAGTAAACGACACCTTGTAGTGTGTATTACCCTAGAACCCTTGCACTACAATTTCAATATGTTTGTTTATAGTTTTAATTTTAATTTACATATGGATAACCTCCCTTATAACTATTCAAGGGATGATGATAATTTTGCAAACTCGCGTGATGCATACAATTTTACTAATTTTTCCGAGTCTTGCAATTTTGATTTGAGAAATGAGCACTTTCAACATGAAATGCCCGTTGGTTCCTCATACCAAGGGTACCATGATGAGTGCTATAATGAGGAGGGAGTTGGATTCCAATATCAACAAGTTTATGATCCTTACTACGATTCTTATGAGCCGCAATGGAGTGGTCATTCGAATTCGAGGTTTGGATACCCACCGGAAAACCAACCCTATGAGCAACAAAATCTACCTCACCCACCTTTTGAATTGCCTCAAGAACAAGATGCGATGAATTATGAAGAGAATTTACGCTTAGAAAATCTTGAGAGGCAATTGAATTTAATGTGGGAAGCGGTGAGGAGATTAGAAGCTCAATATTCCGAAGGAGAACCATCCCAAGTAGAACCTATTCCGAGTGCTTTGCACGAAGAAGAATTTGAAAGGGATGAGGAGTTGGTTGTTGAACAAAAAGAAGAAGAGAGGGAGGTGAATGAACTTGAGAACTTACCATCACCATTGCCACCCCTACCTCCACTTATTCAACCAAAATCAACCAAAATCACCAATTTCGGAAATCTTAGAGGAGCCAAGTAGGAAGCCAACTTACTCATTCATGCTTCCAACCATCCATACTCCTTTAAGAACCTCACCTTACACTCATCTACATATAATTTCTCAACCCCCCTTCACTTTTCTCTCAAAGGTGAAGGATTTCAGACTTTTGTTCTATGAATAACATTTGGGTCGTGTCGACGACGTTAAATAAATCGATTTTGATCGTTTTATTGATCGGGCCTCGCGGCCCGCGATTTTTTTTTTTTTTTTTTAAAGAGCCAACATTTAGTGTGAGTCCTTCCCTTTCCTCACAATTTTGATAGTTGTTCTTGAACATTGAGGACAATGTTTGGTTTATGTGTGGGGGAGAGGTTTAGGATTTTCGTTTTTGGTGTAAACATGTACTTTTTTGAAGACTTTGTTTAAAAAAAAAAAAAATGAATGCCCGGATAAGTCCAAAAGAAATAGAGACTTAGGCAAAAATGAGAGACTAGAGCCCGGATAAGTCCAAAAGAAATAGAAACTTATGCAAAATTAAGAGGGTTTGTGTGAAAAAAAAAAAAAAAGAGTGGCTAGGTATAAATACCTAGGCAAAAGGAGAGGAATTTCATTTTATCCTCATTTTCCGATGGTTGAAGTCATAAGGATGCGGTGATTAATGGAGAGTTGGGTAGTTTTGCATCTTGGCTTTGTTGGGATGTTTCATCTAGTGGGAGCAAAGTAGTACACTTTGGGATATTCCACTTTGCAATTTTTTGTTTGAGTATGCCATGTGTTTTATTGTTGTGAAATTGTCATCTTAGCCTTGGATCGTTCTTTCTTGAGGACGAGAAAGGTTTAAGTGTGGGGGTGTTCTACATGTGGTATATGTTTTGATTTTGTTGGGATTTTTGGGTAGAACTTGTCATCAAGTTGAAGCATAGAAATTTGATACAATCTTTATTGTGATTGTGCTTTTTACTTGTTGTAAGTTTTTGTTTTAGTGTCATACTTTTGGAGGAGTTCAAATGTGCATTAGAAAAAAAAATTGATTTGAGTATAATCTTAAATTTTAATCGTTCTTTCTCGAGGATGAGAAAGGTTTAAGTGTGGGGGTATTTGATGTAGCCAATATATACTCTACTTTTAGCACATTTGAGAGTTCATTTGGGGTGGCATTTAGTGCAAAGGGTTAAGAATTAATGTTAAATCTCTCTTACCTTGCATTTTGAAGAAAGACTTGTGCACTAACGTTTTGAAGCTGCAATCTGTAAATGTTACAAGAGGAATTGGAGTGCATAAGTGGTACCATTGGCTTCGTCTTCTCGAGTACTACAAAATGGACTACTAGAACGTCAAAAACGGATCAACGGTTCATCCGTGGCGAAGCAAAGAAGATTGCTGTCAACCAGCCAGAGACATCTCGCGGGCCGCGAAATGGACCTCGCGGGCCGCGAAAATGGGTGGACTTTTGGCATAATGAAGGCCAGAAAATCAGATTTTGAAGGCCTATAAATACTCCTCTTATCCCATTCATCCAAAACGAGTTCCCTCACAATCCAAACCCCATTTTCCTTTGTTCTTAATCTTTTCTTCCATTTTCTTCCCTTTGATTCTATGTTTATGTAATGTTGTATTAGAATGATTGTTGTAGGCTAATTAAACCTTGGGTTGCAATTGATGTAAACTTTCTATTCTTGATTTTGAGTTCTTGATGCATATTTGTTCATGGGCAATTTAATTTCCATTTGATGAATTGTGTTTGAGTGTGTTGTTTGAAGCATGAATTAGCTTGGGCTATCCTTGGGTAATGAATTGCTATCAATTATATGCTAGATGCATGGGTGAAATGCTACCATTTTGCACTTGTCTCAAAGTAGTAGAATTAAGGGTTGATTTATAATGCTATCTTTTGATTAGCTCTTGATTGTTCTCAATGGTGTTATCTATGTATTTAATTCGCTTTCGAATTGCATGGGTAAGTTTATTGGTCTTCTAATCGTGGTGTCATTGGTGAATTGGTCTAAAACGTTATCGTTTAGGTCATTCACTAGTGAGGGTTATTTTGAATGCGATCATTCTCTATAACTACATTAGTGAGAAGATTCCTAAAACAATGTGTTGTAGAATGATAGCCCCTAGATATACTCTTATTTTGTAGCATTTGAGAACTGTTTTAGATAGTATTTTGTGTAATTATATTAGACTTTTGGACCGAATCATTCATAGTGGTTTGAAATTGAAGACGTGCATTTCGATCTTGAATTGCACTTGCGATGGATTTGAATGATTTGAAGACCTTCTATGACCGTCCTGACCGCGTTTGATACATTGAAGAACCGGTCGTAGAAGTGGCGTGAAGGCACACTCTCGCGGGCCGCGAACCCTAGGTCGCGAACCGCGAGGGTGTGTGTTGCTGTTTTGACCATGCCAAGTTTCGCGCGGGCCGCGAAACTCCGGTCGCGAGCCGCGAGGACCGACCAGCACGAAGACCATGCCGAGACCGAGGCGCGCGGACCATGCCGAGACCGAGGCGCGCGGACCATGCCGAAACCGAGGCGCGCGGACCATGCCGAGACGGGCGCGCGGACCACGCCGAGACACGGGCGCGCGCGCGCGCGGGTGCGAGACTCCGGTCGCGGACCACGCCGAGACACGGGCGCGAGACTCCGGTCGCGGACTACGCCGAGACACGGGCGCGCGGGGCGCGAATCCTCGGCCGCGAGCCGCGAGAACCAGGCTCGCGGTCCGCGAAGGATTCCCGCGCGACCCGCGAATGGTCCTGCAACTTGCATTTTGTTTGGCTTTAATTTTAATTGTTTTGGAGTATATATTGGAACTTATCCTCATTGTTTTGGGGATCGTTTTACAGAGCCTTAAGCTCATTTTCTTCATTTTCTCTTGGGATTTTCACTTTGAATTCACCATGTATTATTGTATGGATTATGGTTATGATTATATAGTTATGGTTGTAGGCTAAACCCCATCTTGGGTATGTGAGATTAAACCTCTTGTTATGGTTTGAGAACATGGTTTATGAAGCTTAGGAATGGATGATTTGTCATTGAATGATCATGAATTATATGTGTATTTGATGCTTGAAATGGTTAGGAATGATTTCCTAGGTATAGATATGTGTTGGATATGTGTTAAGACATTGCCTTTCCATGGTTGAAATGCTATCATTTCTTCTATGTAAAAGTAGTGAATTAGGAATCAAATATATGTTGTTATCAATTGTATTTGTTCTTGAGATCATTCATTAGCATTATATTTATGTCAATTGTGTTATCACATTGCATGGGTAAGGTGGGAAAACATCCAATTTGAATTAGCATTGGCCAATTTGTCTATTTGCTATCATATAGATAAGTTGCCAATGAGAGTTGTGAAAATGCTTTCATGATTCACAACTAGAATAGAGATGGTTTCCCATTAAAAACAATCACCATTCTCAAAGTATCATAACTAGGTTTGAGGAAAAATCCATAACAAGAAGATACAAATCTCATATACCCAAGTCTCTCATTCTCATTAGTTAATATTTTAGTTGAATCTTTAGATGCTAAACTAGTTGTAATTCTAAAGTTCTAGTAGTTTTACTTAGTAGTGTCTTAAACAAAACTCAACTCAAACCCCCCCCTTTGTTTACATTGCTTTTATATATGTATATGTATATATATCCTACAAGATATACATAGAAATAACCTTTTCCCTGTGGAACGAACCTTACTTGCCATTGTACACTTAATAGTGTGGAAAGGTAGTAAGTGATCTAAAAATTGTATATTTGAGAGGTACGGCGAAGACCTCCCATAGAACAATAAATCAATAGTTCAAAGTTGAAAATCAATTGTCTCCCAAGGCCTTGTATTTGTAGCATTTGCATTGTAGTGTAGTTTATCTTAGTTGTTTTCTTCCGTAGTGTAATAAACCAAACTCAAAACCCCCCATTGTTTACCTTGCTTTCTATGTAATATATATGTATGTGTTAATAATCTTCGCTAAAACACTAAACAAACTCCTTCTTCTTGTGGTTCGATCCCTACTTCCCACTATCTACTCTATAGTAGTTAGAAGTCGTAGGTGAAATATAAATGTGTTTTGATTGAGTGGGATTCCCATTTACGACGTGGGGAAATCGCTTGTCAAAACCTTACGGAAATACTCTCAATAAGAAGTAGAAAGATAAAAGTCACATACCTGATTCACTGTTTAGAGCTAGTATTTATAGTGGAGGCTTCCTGCACTGGATGAGAGGAAGGACCAATTCTAGCTTGTCGTTTTCCTTGTCTCTTCTCTTGGACAGACGTGCCTGCTTGGCGGGGGATTAACCTTTTCCCAGGACAAGCCGGGAGTGGACCTTTCGGCCCAGCCCATGTTGGGCCGGTATTATCACTATCCCCCAGACCAGTGGCCTAGGCTTTTGTGCCGCAGGGGATTGGTCTTTAAAACTCCTCCCGACAGGTAGGGCCTAGTTTCGCTGAATCCGAGTTTCGGCGGCGTCTTTCCCTATTTAGCATTCATCATTGCCTCACTCCTTGTACAACAGTTGCTTTTCCACCCCTTCACACAATCTCTCTCGGCATTCTTCAGACGCTCCATTATCTCTCATCAAGTAAGCTCTAGTCTCCTCTTCCTTTGCTCCTTCCCCACTTATCATCTTCCTTTTCCCACGATGAGCTCCCAGCATCTCATCAACTCTTCCCTAGACACCGAAGGGGTCTAGAGCCAGTTTGAGGATCGATTCAGGACCCCGAAGGTTTGGTTCAGTCTTCCGGTTCCTCTCTAGAAACCGATTCAGAGGCCCTCAGCACTTCCCATGAACTTAACGTTCCGGGATCAGCTGTCTCTGGAGAGGCGGGCTCACCCCCGGCCGGGTAATCAAATCCCCGCGAGGAACCTCTTGAAGAGAACTTTGAGGAAAATGTTGGTGATGACGCTCCCCAGGGCCCTACCCATGGGGTGAGACCCTCGGGCATTCGGTTCTCGGGTGTTTCCAGGGGTCCTCCCTCTCTAGATTAGGTCATTTTAGATCTGTTTAAGCGTTCTTTCATTCCATTTCCCATAGATGCCTCTCTTTCCAAACTTGTCTCGGGGGCCTCTGAGAGGGAGGTCACCTGTGTTCCCAAAGTCCACTTCCAGTATGGACTCAGTCTTCCTTCCCCCCCCCCCCTCTACTCTGAAATTTTTGACTTCTACAAGATGCCCCCGGCCCAGCTACAACCCAATGGTGTGGTCCTGGTCATGTATTTTCTTCTCAACTGCGCTCGATGCGCTATCACCCTGTCTCCTCCTATACCGATCCTTCTACGCTTTGCAGCATTCCCATTCTTCTTTTTCGGGGATGCTCTCCTTTTCTATCCATACCGGGGTCTTAGATTTCCTCGAGGGGAAACCCCGGTCCGCGAAGGGGTATCCCGCGAAGGGCCTTTTCAGCTGCAATTCTGACATATATCCCATGCATCCTTGGAACACGACCCTTCTTCCCGAGGATAAGAAACCACTATCTTCTATTCCTGTGGACATAGCTAACGATCACGGGCTACTCCGTCTTACCCCTCTAAACATAGATGAGTTTTTTATGACTAGGAACGCGGGCTACTATTCCCTCTGACCTATTCTCTTCCCCCCGGGTCTCCGATGTATGGCCTGCCAGAGGTGCCTATTTAAAGGCTTTTTTGTTTATATTTTCTGTCTCCCTTGGCTTTGGGTTTTAACTGTAACGTTTCTTTTTTTCAGTTCAACCTTCTCGATACGCGGATGCCATGACTCACATGGAGAGGCACTCCGGGGAGGACAGCCAGCGAGGGACCTCTCGCTCAAGGTAGACGATTCCGCCGGAGCAACAAGTGGCTCCTCCCCCCGGGCCATCTTCCACCGATAATCCCGCCGCCATCCAACAAAAGGCCCGCCAATAGCAGAGACTCCGGCAACAGAAGCCCCACGAGTCTTCTTCTTCTCTGGCGGCCCCGACACCTCAATCGACTCCCTCCGGGTCTTCATCTACCCTGGGGCAGAAGTCTTTCATAAACCTGATGCTACCCAAATCCGTCCGGTTCTCGGGTCTCGACGCTATCCGGGCCTCCTTCCAAGCAAGCCCGCAACAACCCTGCAAAATAATCCCCGGGAGGCGTCCCGGGGAAGAAGCTCCGGCGTGATGATGAGATGAGGATAGCGATGAGGGGAAAACGTACGGAAAATGCTTTCAATATAAAGTAAAGAGATATAAGTCAGATACCTTGTTCACTGTTTGGGACTAGTATTTATAGTTGAGGTTGCCTGCTTTGGATAAGGCTCACTTCTCTTTGTCACTATTTGTCCTTATTCTTGTCCGGATGTGCCTCTCGCGGGAAAGGCGTTGCTTCCTCCATCTTGGGCCATAGGCCCTTTTCCCGGCCCAGCATTCTACTGGGCCGGTATTATCACTAGCCCCCCAGACCAGTCATCCGGGTTTCTGTGATGCGGGGGACTAGTCTCCTATGCTCCTCCTCCTATCGTTAGTTCTTTTGGTAGGGCCCATCCATGTCAACATTAATTTCTGACGACGCCGTCTTTCCCTATTCTGCCTTCTTTTGAGGTGGCAATTCCTATTCATCTGCCTATATAAGGGGCCTAACCCCCCCCCCCCTTTCGCAAGATTACTTTCTTCAGATATTCTCCAAACGCTCTTCTTTTCCAATCTTCCGTCTTTTCAACCAAGTAAGCTCTAACTCCCTCTCTTTTTCTTCTCTTCATGGGTTTCCCGCTTCCCTCCAACTCTTCCTTGGATACCGAGGAAGTTCAAAATCAGTTTGAAGTCCAGTTCAGGGCTGCTGATAACTTGATTTCCTCCCCAGTCTCCTCCCCGGACACCTATTCCGAGACTTTCAGCACACCCCGAGAGCTAAACATCCCGGGTGCGTCGACCTTGGATGGGGCGGGTTCGCGCCCGTCCGGGCATCCTAGTCACCCCGGGAGGATCAGAATGAGGAGGTGTTTGGCGAGAAAGTTGGTGATGACGCTTCCCGGGGGCCTACTCACGGGGTGCGTCCAGTGGGTCTCAAGTTTTATGATGTCCCCGGGGATTCTCCTTCTTTAGATAGGGATGTCTTAGATCTAGCCAAGCGTTCCTTTATTCCCCTTCATTTAAATGCCTCTCTTTCTAAACTTCCCCAGGAGCCTCCGAGCGGGGGGTTCCGTGCATCCCGCGGATCCATTTTCAATACGGGCTTAGCCTGCCATTCCCCCTCTCTTTCTTGAGATCCTTCGGTTTTACAACGTAGCCCCGGCCCAGCTACATCCTAAAGGGGTTGTCCTCATCCTGGCCTTCTTGCTTAACTGCGCCAGGTGCGCCATTCCCGCTTCTCTCTTACTCTTCCGCTCCTTCTATGCCTTGCGGAAGGCGCACGCGTCTTTCCCAGGTATTTTTTCTTTTACCATTCGCTCTGGGATAAAGGACTTCATCCTTTCCAAACCTAAATCCGCCAAAGGATACCCTTCGAAGGGTTTCTTCCTATGTGATGCCCGGGTGTACCCTATGCCCACCTGGAACGACTCTCTTGTTCCTGAGGACAAAAAACCTCTTTCTAATCTCCCGGCAATCATTGCCAGCGATCACAACCTCCTCCGCCTCTCCCCCTTAGATATGGACGCCTTCTATAAGAACGGGAATGCGGGTTATTTCTGGCCTCGCAGGATCTATCCCAACGACCTCTTCACGCTCCCGCGCATCTCTGCAGTGTGGCCAGATGGAGGTGCCCATTAAGGCTTTATTTCTTATCTTTCCCTGAGGTTAATAAAATAATTTTTTTAATTTTATATTCCATGCTCTAACTTTGTTGTTTGCTTGGTTTCAGTTCGACCCTCCTTATACGCGGACGCCATGACGTTCACTGACAAGCCTTCCGGGGGAGATGGTCAACAAGCCCCGTCCACACAACAAGTGGTCTCCCAACCTGGGCCGAATTCTTCTGAGAATCCTGCTCCTATTCCGCAAAAGGCCCGCGCGCCACTGCGGTCTCGTCAGCAAAACCCTTCTGGGCTGTCCTCTCCTCTGGCCACCTCTGCGGCCACTACCACTACTTCTGGATCGTCACCCACTCCCAAGCGGTGATCCTTTATTACCCATCCCACTTACAGCGGTGGGGCCAGCTCCAGGTTCAAGCAACCACCAGCCACCGCGCTGCCCGGGTCTCCCCCATCCTCCCGGCAAAGGACGGATGATGCTCCTCCTCCCCCTCCTGCTCGAACTCCTCCGCAGGCTGCTATTTCTGGGGCCACCCCTGAGGCCTTATCTTTCACCTAAGTTTTATGATTTCCCGGGTTTCCTTAATGCCTAACCCCTTGTTTTGTAGAGCGTCGCCTTCGCTGACTCCCTCCTGGCGGACTCACAGTTCGCCGAGGCGCTGAACCGGAGCTACTCTAAGTACAACGCGGGGCTATTTGTCAAGCTGGAGAAAGAGCTCCGGGAAACCAATGAGAAGCTAGCCGGGCAAGATGGCCTTGCGGCCCAGCTAGAGGAGACCAAGAAGAAGTTGGACGACAAAGAAAAGAAACTGGCTGACAAGGAGAAGAAGCTGACCCAGGTGGAAAAGAAATATTCCTCCTTAAAGAAGGAGAAGAAGAACTCCCAGCTCGAAGCCTTCGACGTTGTGACCCAGAAGCTACTCCGCTCGGTGGAGTTTGATCAGAAGCTGGAGGGGATTGCCGCTGCAGTGAGTGCTGAAGCCTGCCATGAGATGTACCGCAGTCTGCGGGGTTGGATTCTGGGACCCGCCCGTCTTGACGCCCAAGCGTCTTATTACAGGCCCAAGGCGGCTACCGAGCTGAATCATCGCTGGCGATCCCCCCAAGCTGTGGCAGTCGCTGGAGATATTTTCCCGGGTTCCCTATGCTTCCGAGATCAAGAAGGTGAAGCTTCCTGAAATTGGCGAGGCTTCATTCCCTGACCCTGGCCCGGAAGACTACAACGTCTATGGGATAGTCCAGGAAAATCCCCACTCGGCAGAGAATTATTATGAGTACTGCGCGGTGCCTGACAACTTTGGGTACCACGCGGTCCATGACCAAGGGGTTAACTGCCGGGTAGGTCTAGGCGAGGGTCAAGACGACCTGTTGTACCAGTCCCGGAAGGCCACGCGGAGGGTAGGGTTTCCCGGGTGATCCGCCGATGAGCCCACAATGGACGCCCCTGCTTATGCCGGCCCGGAGTGGACTACTGAGGATCTCGTGGAGCTGGAGAGGAGTTTCGAAAGAGCTCATGCTGCTCCGGAGGGAAGGGGCCCCACTGAAGACAATGTACAACCCTAGACTCTAGTCTACTTTTTTCCTTGTAATCTTCTTTTTTTCTAAGTATTTTGTAACTTTCCTCCCCGGGGGGTGTATGTAGAACTTTGGCCTTAGTGCCCATTTTGATTGATAAAAAGTTCTACTTTTTAACGAGATTATTATCTTTTGTAGTTTGAGCGCCATTTAAAGGAGGTTCTCCCGCAAGGGCCCACCCCTTATGTTTTCCCTCATCCGAGTAGCTCTTCCGGTACCTACTTCTCTCTCCCCCGCGTTGGGTGCCTTCAGTGCTCTTTCCTTCAGAGGAAACTAGCCCATTGGAGGTTTGGATGCAACCAGGCTAACCGGGCATTGGCTGAGGCGGGGCTGGATTGCTTCCTTCAGGAGTTTGGATCGATCCAGGTGCTGGTGTCATTTCTCAAGGCGGTTGAGACCAAGTTTGGGTCGTTAAACCAGTGTTCGACCTTGCTTCCGACCATATGCGGGAAGCCCTATATTCCCACCAAACCATTGCCGAGTTGCAGGCTCTTCACGACGACACTCAACATCGCACCGCCAAGGAGCTAGGCCTGGTATGGGGTAAACTCGAGCGGGCCCAGGAAAAGCTTAAGAAGCTAAAAACCCGCACCGCTCAGAATAGACTAATCTGTGACTTGGAGAAGGAGAATCGGTCCCTTACTCACAGGAATAGGGTCCTCCAAGATGCTCTACTGGTTGTCCGGTTATCCTACCATCTTATGAGTCTCAAGGTTGGCTTAGTCGGGGTATCTCCCCTTACTGACATTCTAGCCGGGGTTCGCAGGACAATTGAACGCATGGAGGCTAACCCGGGGAAGTTTGGCGAGGGGGCTCCTAGTCATGGGTGATAATACTGGCCCAGGATCCTACTGGGCCAGGAAGGCGGCCTGCGGCCCAGAACTAACGAAGAGGTACTTTTCCCGGATGAGACACGTCCGGACAAGAAAGAGGACAGATGATGACAAGGGAGGTGGTCCTGCAACTTATCCACAAGGCAGGCAAAGCTCGGCTATAAATACCAGCCTTAAACAGTGAATGAGGTATGTGACTTATATCTCTCTACTTTATATTGAGAGCACCTTCCGTACGTTTTCCTTCTCCACTATCCCCATCTCATCATCACGCCGGAGCTCCTTCCCCGGGACACCTCCCGGGGATTGTTTTGCAGGACTAAAGCGGGCCGATCTAGGAGGAGACCCGGATAACACCCATACACGGGAGACGGACGGATTTGGTAGCAGGAGACCCGGATAGCACCCATACACGGGAGACGGACGGATTTGGTAGCATCAATTGGCACGCCCAGTGGGACCCTTCCACCTTTGTATGATGGAGTCGCCAAGGAGAGGGCGCGGGCGCCCAAAAAAGAACGCGGTACCTTCCGGGGGTGGTTCTCTTCCACCCCCAGGAGATGAGGTGACCTTGAGGCAGTTGCAGGAGGAGGCTAGACACCAGCGGGAGCTAGGGGTACCGCAGGATGGCCACGTAGAAACTGCCTCTGATGAAGCCGACTCAGAAAGAGAGTATCAGGAGGAGCCAGGACCAATGCCCGCCGGGGAAAGCAGCCCCCGGGCCCAGGGGCCTGAAGCCAGGGAGGAGGAGCAGTCCCTGGCTGATACGGAGGAATTGGCGGCGTTGGAGTTCATGAGGGCCAATAAGGAGTTGTACCGCCAGTGGGTACTCTCTATCCGGGATAGTCGGAGACGGAAGGAACCCGGGGAGAACCAAGCAGCCCCTCTGCAGGGGCACCAAAGAGAGGTTATTAACCTGGATGGAGTCATTCAGCCTCCAAGGATCCAGGGGCGCGTGAATTCTTCCACCATCCCACCCTCTTTCCCTCCGAGTTTCGGGGTTGGAGGAGGAGCGGTCGTGGGACAACAATCGAATTTGGTTCCCCACGCTCCACCTTATTACCCGCGTTCCAGCTGGGGGGCGGGGCAAATTGGGGATGACTTGCCAGTTATGCCGACAGGGTCGTTGGGTTATCAAGGCCCCGGAGCCCAGGGGAACCCGATACAGTACTCCATGCCCATGTACGGACCAAGGGGGATTAATTACAGTTACCCGGAGAGATACTATCGGGAGGACGATAGGACGCGGGGGTACCAGGTGGCGCAGCAGGACCCCAACTCTTTGGAGGCTCGACTGGATAAACTGGTAGGAAGAAACGGGGCTAAACCTACCTCTCCTTGGGTGCCTCGAGTGCTTGCGTACCCATGGCCGCCGGGCCTTCGGACCCCGGAAGGAATCCCAACGTATAATGGGGAGACAGACCCGGAAGAGTTTGTCAGAACATACCAAAACCTAATGGTGTCAAGGGATTTCCCGGAGGAATTGAGGTGCAAGTTGGTGGGCTGTTACCTGAGAGGAAACTGTCTCGCATGGTTCGATTCCTTGCCCCGAGAAAGCCTTAGAGATTACTACGATTTCTCTAAGGCCTTGCTGTTTAGATACGCCGGGTTAAAAAGGGAAGGGAAACAGCTGTCGGAGCTTCTGGCCACCCGGCAGAAGGCTGCGGAGGGGTCAATGGAATATTACCGAAGGTATATGGATGATAGTATGAAGGTCATAGACAGGCAGCAACAGGAGAAGGCGGTGATCAGTGGGTTTATAAATGGCCTAAGGGATATGGCGTTGTTCCAGAAGTTGATGGAAAATATCCCGGAAACCTTTCACAACTTACAGATGGCGGTGCAGCTATACTGCGCGGTTAATGATGCCACGCGGAAGAGAAAAGAAGAATCCGGGGGATTCCTCCCGGATAAAATGGAAAGAAGGAGGACGGCTGACCAAAGTAAAAGGGACCTGGCTCCCGCACCGATAAACCGGGCAAGAGCGGACAGTTTCACCCCGCTCAGCAAATCCCGAACGGAGATCCATGCTATCCACAAGGATTTGTTCCCGGATCCGCTGCCTATCCAAGGAACCCCGTCTAGGGAAAATGCGGACAAATGGTGTGCTTATCACAGGTCTTATGGACACTCGACGGAGGGGTGTAGGATGCTGAGGAACGAGATAGAAAAGTTGATAGAACGGGGGCAGCTGAGAGATTGTGTGGCGATGGAGGCAAGGAAGGAGAATCCCCGGGAACAGCCTCAAGAGCAGCCCCGGAGGAGGTGGCGGCCTAACCCGGGGAGAGGAAACGGAAGAAACCAAGGCAACCCAGGCAACAGGGCCCCGGGGAGACCTGCCATAGCTGCTGCACCAGTCCAGGCAGTGGAGCCTGCCCCCGCACCCAACAGGATGATCAACGTGATAAGTGGAGAAATCGGAGAAGCATGCCAATCAGTCTCTGCTATCCGGGCTCGGACGCGATATGTTCCCCCGGGGGAGATTCAGGGAAAAAGGTTTCGCCCCGAGAAGGCTCTTACTTTCTCTGAGGCGCATGCAGTTCCGCCTCAGATACCCCATTCTGACCCAATGGTGGTAACAACGGAAATTGAAGGTTTCTTGATCAAGAGGGTGTTCATAGATGACGGGAGTAGTGTGGAGATCATGTTCGCTTCCTGCTTCGATCAGTTGGGAATTGGGAGGCAGAACTTGAAACCTCCTTCATCACCTTTGTCAGGATTCACTGGCAAACCTGAGGTACCCCTAGGAGTTGTTCCCCTCGCAGTATGTATGGTGGATGAGAAGGATCAAAGTAAGAGGGTCTCAGTGATGTGCAACTTTGCGGTTATTGACGCACCCTCACCATATAACGTAATCATAGGAAGACCGTGGCTAACCCAAGCCCGGGCAGCGAGCTGTCCGTATCTGCTGACGATGAAATTCCCCACCGCGCAAGGTGTGGCGGTCGTGCGGGGTAGCCAAGCAGTCGCAAGAAGTTGTATGATGACGGCGGTCTTGGACGCAAAGAAAGCAGTAGGGGCGGTACACGGAGAAGCTCCCCGCCAAGAGTTGGAGGAGATGCAGGTGGCAGATAAAGGGACGGTCACGGTGGGAAAGGATCTCCCGGAAGAAGTAAAAGGCGCACTGAAGGAACTCTTGGCTAGGTACCAAGGAGTGTTCTCATGGAGCCCGGAGGATATGGTAGGAGTATTGCCAGAATTGGGGGTACACAAGCTGAACATAAGCCCGGCAACTAAACCAATCAGGCAGAAGAAAAGACCTGTAGCCCCGGAAAGAGCGGAATTTATAAAGAGTGAAGTTAAGAAGCTGGAGAGAGCCGGGGTGGTCGAGGAAATTATTTACCCGGAATGGATAGCTAACCCAGTCCTAGTAAAGAAGCATGATGGAAACTGGCGCATGTGTATCGACTTTACAGATCTGAATAAATGTTGCCCCAAAGACAGCTATCCTCTCCCGAACTTGGATCGACTGGCGGAGGCCATCGCGGGGTATTCGGTGCTGGCCTTCTTTGATGCACATAAAGGCTATCACCAGGTGCAGATGGACGAGGCGAACAAGGCAAAGACTTCTTTTATCACTGATTTCGGGACCTTCTGCTACAAGAAAATGCCCTTCGGGCTGAAGAACGCGGGGGCCACATATCAAAGAATGGTGGACAAACTATTCAAGGACCAAGTGGGAAGAAACATGGAGGTGTATGTCGATGACATGGTGGTCAAAAGCAAGGCTTACGGGGTTTTCTTGAATGACCTGGAGGAGATGTTCGAAAAGCTAGAGCGGAGCAATCTAAAACTGAACCCCTCCAAAAGTACCATTGGAGTGGGTGCGGGGAAGTTCTTGGGGTTCATGGTGTCAAGCCGGGGCATCGATGTCAACCCGGAGAAGGTGGAGGCCATAGCTAAGATGACCTCTCCCAGGTCAGTGAAAGAAGTACAGCGGTTGACAGGGTCTCTCGCGGCTCTCAGTCGATTCCTATCAAAGGGGGCAGATAGGCAGTTGCCTTTCTTCAACATACTCAGGAGGGCCAAGGCGTTTGAGTGGTCCGAGGAATGTGAGAAGGCGTTTCAAAGTCTGAAAGAGCATCTTCAACAATTGCCAACTTTAAAAAAGCCACTCCCGGGGGAGGAGCTTTTCCTGTACATAGCGGCGTCCCGGGAGGCGGTAAGTGCTGTGCTAATCAAAGAAGAGGAGGGAAGGCAGCACCCAGTCTATTTTGTTAGCCGGGCACTTCGGGGGGCTGAAACCCGGTACACCGAGTTGGAGCAGTTGGTTCTGGCCCTGGTGCATGCTTCAAGGAGGCTTAAACCCTACTTCCAGGGCCACCTCATAGTGGTCCTTACCAATTACCCGCTAAGACAGGTTATGTTCAAGCCGGAGGCATCAGGGAGAATGATGAAATGGGCCATAGAGCTGGGAGAATACGAAATCCGGTATGAGCCAAGGAGGGCGATCAAGGGCCAGGCCCTAGCGGACTTCTTGTTGGAATCAGAAGCAAGGATCAGTGAAGAACAGGAGATGCCTGAATCTCCGGAGAATACAACGAAGGCCGGGACAGACCTGACTTGGAAGTTGTATGTGGATGGATCGGCGCACTCCGGGGGCAGTGGAGCGGGAGTATTGTTGGTCAGCCCGGAGGGGAAGGAGTATCCCTATGCAGTCCAATTCGCTTTCAAAACAACCAACAATGAAGCTGAGTATGAAGCCTTGATCGCGGGGTTAAGGTTGGCAAAGGAGATGGAAATCAAAACCCTCACGGCACACAGTGATTCCCAGATTGTGGTGCAGCAAGTAAAAGGAGAGTATGAAGCCCGGGAAAGGAGCCTGCAAAGGTACTTGGAAACGGTAAAACCTCTGATAGCCGGGTTTAAAGCCTTCAACTTGGTTCAAGTTCCCCGGGAGCAGAACAGTAAGGCAGACGTTTTAAGCAAGTTAGCTTCTTCGGAATTAAAACCTGAGCCCGACCAAAAGCTGTACATGGAGGTACTGGGAAGAAGAAGCTACCAGGAGAGCGATCAAGCAATGCTGGTGAACGAGGAAGAGTCCTGGATCACGCCTATGCGGACGTACCTAGAAGAAGGAACTACCCCGGAGGATAAGGCTCAGGCTCGGAAGCTAAGAGTGAAGGCGCCTAAGTATGTGATTCAGGAAGGGGAGCTGTACAAAAGAGGGTATCTCCAGCCGTTGCTAAAGTGTGTAGAAAGGTTGGAAGGCCAACACCTCATCCGGGAGGTGCACGAAGGATCTAATGGGAGCCACCAAGGGGCTCGCACCGTGGCCAGAAAGATCCTAAGGCTGGGGTATTACTGGCCGACGTTGTTCAAAGATGCGGAAGAACATATACAGAAGTGCTTGGCATGCCAGGCATTTGCCCCGCTAATCCACGTTCCCCGGGAAGAATTAGTCGGAGTCACAGGAGCTTGGCCGTTCAGCAGATGGGGAATTGACTTGGTCGGACCATTCCCGACTGCCCCGGGAGGAGCCAAATACTTGATTGTGGCGATCGACTACTTCAGCAAATGGGTGGAGGCAGAACCGCTCACCAACATACGGGGACTGACTTGCGTCAAGTTTTGCTGGAAGAACATCATCTGTCGATTCGGCATCCCGAAGGTCATAGTCACAGTTAACGGGGCGCAGTTCGAGAACGATCCTTTCAAATCATGGTGTGTCAAGTATGGCATAGAGCAGAAGTTGACGTCGGTGTACCACCCCCAGGCGAACGGGCAAGTAGAGGTCACCAACCGCACCATCATCAAGGGACTAAAAACCCGCTTGGAAGGTGCGCGGGGAAATTGGATCTGGGAGCTACCCAGCGTTCTTTGGGCCCATAGGACTACAGAAAGCTCGGCTACCGGGGAATCCCCGTATGGCTTGGTGTACGGGTCAGAGGCAGTAATACCCGCAGAGATTGGGATCCCAAGCCCTCGAACTCAATACCAGCGCCCGGAAGAAGAAAACGATGGACGACGCCTTGACTTGGATCTCCTGGAAGAGAAGCGAGAGAATGCGGCACTTCAGGAAGCCAAGGTGAAGGAGCGAGTAAAAAGGTATCATGACAGAAGAGTGCGGAAAGAAGTTTTCATCCCAGGAGACTGGGTAATGAGGAGAAACGATAAGAGCCACCAAGCCCCGGAGGGCAAACTTGCGCCCAACTGGGAAGGGCCATACAAGATCAAGGAAGCATACCCGGGAGGGAGCTATGTGCTGGAGGACAAGCAGGGAAAGGAGATCCCCAGAAGGTGGAACGTAGCTAACCTGAGAAGGTTTTACGGGAAGTAGAGCGCCCCGCATCGTACCACAGTTACTGAAGCATGAAAATGCTAGGCATGAATATGCCAGGCATGGATATGCCCCCCGGGAAGCGTGAATACGCTAAGCATGAATATGCTAGGCATGAATATGCCAGGCATGGATATGCCCCCCGGGAAGCGTGAATACGCTAAGCATGAATATGCTAGGCATGAACATACCCCTCCCGGTCGCATGAATATGCCTGGAGAGATAACCCAACGTCTGGCCTCGTTCCGGGTTTAGAGAAGATTTGTAAAAAAGGACCCATGGGTAGCTCCCATTTGGGTGCCCCGCTAGAGTGGACCCGGAGCTCGAACGAAAGCCCGGGGACCAAGAGATGTAGTGTTGTAAGGAAGAGTTAACGAGAAGGGTTCTTTCGAAAGGCAATTTTATTCAATCTTTAAATTACATAAGAAATTTATACATCGCATGAACATGCGGTCAAATTGCAAAAGAACAATTACATAGAATTTTATATACAGGTTTTCCTATCTACGCGTCCTTAAACCCATTTAGGGCCCGACCCGGAAGCACCCTCAGGGTTACCCGGGCGGAAACCTCCTCCGAAGAATTGAGAAGACAGGAGATCTTCGGCAAAGCGGGCATCCGGGGCCTGATTCCAAGCAAGCTCCTCTTCCAGTTGCGCGGCGTCCTCCTCGTTCAACTCGGGGATAGGAACAACCACGGACCCTTCGGGAAGCGGCTCCGCCAGGCGCATTCTTCTCGCCCCGGCAGAGGTGACGAACTTGTACTTAGGAAACATGACTGCTGCGCTCTTACCCTTCTCTTCCCGGCTAATACGAGTACCCTCGGCGGTTTTAACCCCCTTTGTGGTGACTCCAGAGTCGGCAATCTCCCGGATGCGTCTTATCCGACGGGCCACCTCGTCCGGGTCAATGGATACGGTCATGTCCTCGTACCTTTCGTACGCCACATCCACCTCCACCCGGGCAGGGACTCGGCGAAGGCTAGAGGGATAGGGCTCAGCTTCTCCCGCGGCAATCTTGTTATGCCATTCAACGACATCCAGATAGGCCTTATGATTAGGACCTCCCTCACCAAACTTCTGCGGATTAGCCTCCATGCGTTCCATTGTCCTACGAACCCCGGCGGGAATGTCGGTGAGAGGAGACACCCCAACTAGGCCATTCTTGAGACCCAACAGATGATAGAATAGCCGGGTGACTAGTAGAGCATCCTGGATGACCCTATTCCTGTGAGTAAGGGACCGATTCTCCTTCTCGAAATCGCAGAGAAGACGGTTCTGAGCGGAGCGGGTTTCCAAAGTCCTGAGCTTTTCTTGCGCCCGCTCCAGTTCGCCCCACACCATACCAAGCTCCCGGGCGGTACGACGACGAGAGTTGTCCTGAAGGGTCTGCAACTCGGCAATAGTCTGATGAGAATTCAGGGCCTCCCGCATATGATCAGAAGCTAGGTTGAAGCAGTGATTCAGTGAGCCAAATTTGTTCTCCACAGCTTTGAGAAATGATACTAATGCCCGGATGGACCCGAACTCATGGACAAATGCGCAGAGTCCAGCCTCAGACATGGCCCGGGTAGCTTGATCACCTCCAAACCGCCAATGAGCCAGCTTCCTTTGAAGGAATGAGCACTGGAGGCACCCAGCGCGGGGAAGTGAGAAGTAGGTACCAGAGGAACTACTAGGGTGAGAAAAAACATAAGGCACAGGCCCGTGCGGGAGAATCTCCTCTAGGGGGTGCTCGAGCTACAAAAGGTAATGATTCCGTTAAAAATAGAACTTGTTATTGATCAAAACAGGCACTAAAGGCCAAAAGTTCTACAATACACTCCCCGGGGGAGGAAAGGTACAAAAAAAAAAGGGAAAAAAGGGATTACAAAAAGAAAAATAATGTACAACTAGAATAGAGTTATACATTGTCTTCAGCAGAGTTCCCTTCCCCCGGAACAGTGTGAGCCCTCTCGAACCGCCTCTCCAACTCCACGAGGTCCTCGGTGCTCCACTCCGGGCCGGCGTAGGCGGGGGCATCCACTGCCAACTCATCATCGGCCCGCTCGGGAAACCCTACCTTCCGCGTGGCCTTCCGGGACTGATACAATAAGTCGTCCTGACCCGCGCCAAGGCCTACCCGGCAGTTGCCCTCTTGATCATGGATCGCGCGATACCCAAAATTGTCAGGCACCGCGCAGTACTCATAATAATCACCCGACCAATGAGGCGTCTCCGGGACTACCCCATAGGTGTTGAAGTTTTCCGGGCCGGGGTCAGGGCAAGTGGCCTCATCAATCGCAGGCAGCTTGGCCTTCTTGATATCTGAAGCGGAAGGAGCCCGGGAGGACATCTTCAGGGATTCCCACAGTTGGGGCACCAGATTCTTCATGTCCATCTCTTGGAGGGATCTCCAGCGATGGTTCAGCATGTCGTTGGCCTTGGGGCGGTAATAGGAGGCCTGGGCTTCGAGGCGAGCGGGCCCCGGAAGCCAACCCCGCAGGCTGCGGTACATTTCATGACAAGCAACCGCGCTTGCTACGGCTGCGATGCCCTCCAGCTTTTGATCAAAGTCGATCGAGCGGAGGACCTTCTGGGTCACAGCGTCAAGAGCCTCAAGCTGGGCATCCTTCTTATCTTTTTTCAGAGAAGAGTATTTCTTCTCCACTTCGGCAAGTTTCTTCTCCTTGTCTGCCAGCTTTTTCTCCCTGTCAGCCAGTTTCTTCTGGGAGGCCTCCAGCCGGACCTCCAGGTCATCTCGCCCGGCCAACTTCTCCCGGGTATCACGGAGATCCTTCTCCATTTTGGCAAACAGCCCCGCGCTATATTTGGAGTAGCCCCGGTTAAGTGCCTCGGTGAACTGGGGGTCTGAAAGGAGGGAGTCGGCGAAGGCGACACTCTGCAAAATAGAACATAAACTTAAGAAAATTTGGATTAAATATTAAAGAGAAGAACGAGGCTGAAGTAGTTACCTCTTCTTTCTCTTCCGGGATGGTCTCGGAAGTAGTAGCCCGCGGAAAAGTATCGCGAGCAGGAGGAGGCGGAGGGAAGTCCTGCGTCCTTTGACGAGAGGGAGGGGGTGACCCGGACAGCTCCCCGGGAGGTGGCCGTTTGAAACGCGAGCTTGCCCCGCCGCTATAAACCGGGTGCTGGATGAAGGACCGGCGTCCGGGTGAAGGCGATGAGCTGGAAGGGGTACGGGCCTCAGAAGATGGCCCGGAGGAGCTCTGTGGGCGAGACCGCGGCGGCACGCGGGGCTTTTGGGGAATGATGGCAGGGTTCTCAGTCGGAGGAAGTCCGGAAGCCGTTCGTTGAGGAGGGGCCTGGGGATCCGGATGGGTATCCCGGGCAGGAACGTCGTCCCCGGAAGGCTTGTCAGTGTAAGCCATGACGTCCGCGTACAAGGTAGGTTGAGCTGAAACAAAGCAGACAGAAAGATTAGACCATGAGATGTGTATATATATAAAAAAAAGAGTAATATGTGTTCGGTTTTAAAGCCTTAATGGGCACCTCCATCCGGCCACACCGCAGAGATGCGCGGGAGCGTGAAGAGGTCGCTAGGATAGATCCCGCGAGGCCAGAAATAACCCGCGTTCCCGTTTTTATAGAAGGCATCCATATCTAGAGGGGAGAGGCGGAGGAGATTATGATCACTGGCAACAATAGCCGGGAGATTGGAGAGAGGTTTCTTGTCTTCGGGAGCAAGAGAGGTGTTCCAAGCGGGCATAGGGTACACCTGGGAATCACAAAGGAAGAAACCCTTTGAAAGGTATCCTTTGGCGGATCTGGGTTTAGAAAGAATGAAATCCTTGAGGCCGGTACGAATTGTGAAAGAGAAAACGCCCGGGAAGGATGCATGCGCCTTCCGCAAGGCATAAAAGGAGCGGAAGAGCAAAAGGGAAGCGGGAATGGCGCACCGGGCGCAATTGAGTAAGAAGGCTAGAATAAGAACCACCCCGTTAGGATGTAGTTGGGCGGGGGCTACGCCATAAAATTGAAGAATTTCAAGGAAAAGAGGGGGGAAGGGCAGGCTAAGCCCGTATTGGAAATGGATTCGCGGGATACAAGAAGCCTCCCGCTCAGAGACCCCCGGAGGAAGTTTGGAAAGAGATGCATTTAAGGGAAGAGGAACGAATGAACGCTTGACTAAATCCAAGACATCCCTATCTAAAGAAGGAGAATCCTCGGGGACATCGTAAAATTTGATACCCACCGGGCGCACCCCGTGAGTGGGCCCCCGGGGGATGTCATCACTGCCTTCCTCGCCGAGCATCTCCTCATCCTGATCCCTGCGGGGATGATGAGGATGCTCGACTGGGCGACAACTCACCCCATCTGAGGTCAACGCACCCGGGGAAACGGGCCCCCGGGGCGTACCAAGAGCTTCGGAAGAGGTGCCCGGGGAGGAAGGGGGAGAAATCACGTTATCAGCGGCCCGGAATCGGGCCTCAAACTGATTTTGGATCCCCTCGGTGTCCAAAGAAGAACTGGAGTGAAGCGGGGAATCCATGAAGAGAAAAGAAGAGGGAGGGAGGGCTTACTTGGTTGAAAAGGCGAAGCGAGTAAGCAGAGCGTCTGGAGAAATTTTGCAGGAAGTAAAATTGAAGAGAAGGTTCGGCTCCTTATATAGACGGATGAATAGGAATCGCCACCTCAAAAGGAGGAAAAGTAATAATGACACAGCGAACGAGGTGTTGATCAATGCAGAAGAGGAAAAGGCGGCGTTGTCAGAAAACCAATTTTAACACAGAGGGGCCCTACCATTAAAATAGCAACCGCAGGGGGAGCGCTTAAGACCAGTCCCCCGCGTCGCGCAAAACCCGGGCAACTGGTCTGGGGGGCTAGTGATAATACTGGCCCAGGATCCTACTGGGCCAGGAAGGCGGCCTGCGGCCCAGAACTAACGAAGAGGTACTTTTCCCGGATGAGACACGTCCGGACAAGAAAGAGGACAGATGATGACAAGGGAGGTGGTCCTGCAACTTATCCACAAGGCAGGCAAAGCTCGGCTATAAATACCAGCCTTAAACAGTGAATGAGGTATGTGACTTATATCTCTCTACTTTATATTGAGAGCACCTTCCGTACGTTTTCCTTCTCCACTATCCCCATCTCATCATCACGCCGGAGCTCCTTCCCCGGGACACCTCCCGGGGATTGTTTTGCAGGACTAAAGCGGGCCGATCTAGGAGGAGACCCGGATAGCACCCATACACGGGAGACGGACGGATTTGGTAGCAGGAGACCCGGATAGCACCCATACACGGGAGACGGAAGGATTTGGTAGCATCAATGGGGCCTATCTGGACGCGGTTGATGAGCCCTATTTATACCCTAGTTTTAGCACATTTTAAGACTTGTTTTTGAGCAACTTTTGGTATTAAATAGCTCATTGTACATTAGATTTGTAATTGCAAGATTTTATGATAATGTACATGTTTTGGAGTAATTGGATTGATATTCTTGAAGACCTTCTATGACTATGTTATAGAGTTGATGATTTGATGCTTGGAACTTGAATAATTGGTCATAGAAGTGGCGAGAAGGCCACTTTACTAAAGGTCGTAGAAGATGCCCAGAAAAGTGTCGCTTGTGCCCAGAAAAGTGTCGCTGGAGCTTGAAGGAAGTGTCACTCCAGATGAAGAAAGTGTCACTGCTGCCCAGAAGTGTCACTAGCTGCCCAGAAGTGTCGCTATGATGAACAGCGACCAAATAAAGCGTCGCTAAACTCTTGCCCACTTGCACTCTTGAGCTGAATTTTTGGGGCTATAAATACTCCCTTTTCTCCCTCATTTTGGACGAGCTCCCTCATATCCAAACCCCAATTTCTTCATCTTTTCTTCCATTTCTTCCATTGTTCTTCCCTTTGATTCTATGTTTATGTAATGATGTATTAGGATGATTGTATTAGCTTAGTTTCTTCCTTGGGAGCTATTGATGTAAACTTCTTTGCTTGAAATCTTCATTAACTTCATTATGCTTCTATTTTGGGTTAGATTATCATTTGAATTCTTGATGAATTTGAGTTCTTATGCTTGAATGTTGTTCAATCTTGCTATATTTGCCATGGGCTTTATGTTTTATATAAATTGCATGCCTCATAGTCACTAATTAGAGTAGATTAGTTCTTAGTGTTAAAGTAATATAGTTTTAGAGTAATTCTAGGTGATGCATTGTAATGTAGTGTGATCTCTAGTAGTTTAGTGACTATGGAAAGGGGTTGAGTGATGACAAACTCTCCTCTTGATTATGTGATTGTAGTTGAGAAATGCCATGATGAATATAAGTTGTTAGAATTGGAAATCTTATGAACTTGCATGATTAATCAATTGTGTGTTTAGGTAATGATCTAATGTTATCATCGATCCCCCTAATATGTGATTGTATATTTTAGTTGAAGATTCCTTTTTGACATATGATTGTTAGCAACAAATAGGCTAGAGTCGTGGGTAGAACGTGATCGTTTACCCCAATATCATAAAGTATGAATTGAGATTTGTATGTTATCGAGTTCTTTCCCAAAATGGGGTTAAATTAAAAACAAATTCAATATGTAGGTTGAAAATTTTTGGATTTCTAGTTTTAGGTGTTTCGCATTTGCCAAATGCGAAACAAGCATAGTTCGCATTTGGCAAATGCGAACTATCAATTTTTTTTTTATTTTTTTTTTAAGAATTAATCCTAATGGGCAGCCACGTTGGATTATATTTCGCATTTGCCAAATGCGAAACAGGCATAGTTCGCATTTGGCAAATGCGAACTAGCTAATTTTTTTATTTTTTTAATTTTGTGCGAACGTGGATTGTTGGAAAAAAAAAAAAAAAAAAAAAGGGATAGTTCGCATTTGCCAAATGCGAACTATGCCTGTTTCGCATTTGGCAAATGCGAAATATATAATTTCAAAGCTTCTCCTCATCCCCTTATCAAAAACCAGATCTACAATCCGATTTGATTTTTCGCCCAAAATCTACAATCCAAAGCAAACCCCGAATCAAATAATATTGATCGGTTTAAGATTCGGTGATTATTGGATGGATCGGTTTTGGCTTTTTTGGACAATCAACGGGCAGTGCCGGACAGACAGCGGCCGCGGCGGCTGGCAGCGGCGGTTCTTCAAAGGTAATTCAGTAATTGTGTTTGATGCCTAAAATAATTGTATGAGTTAGTAGAATATGGGTGAAGTTTTTTATAATTTTGGTTATAATGAATGATTCTAAGTTTATGTAGGTTTTGCTCCCCATTGGTTTAGTTCGTAGAGTGCTATTCTGAATTTTGGAGCTCACAGACAGATTTCTTAGCAAGTTTTGAAGCTTATAAACTCAAAGGTTACTTCTTAAATTGGCAATTTACTTTTGTGATTTTTTATATACATTTGTTAACTTAGTATTATTAATATGCTTATGAATTTATACAAATGATTAGAAAATATTAGTAAATAAAGTTCTAAAATTTGAATAAATATAAGTGATTATGGTTGTGAATAAAAATTTGCTTATACTGTGGTATTTGATTTTTTGAATTAGTATGAGGCCGTTGATGATCAATTTGTACTGGGGTGGTCGAATTGTTTTTTATCCTGGTCATGGTGTCTGCTATGATCCACCAACTCCAAGGAACACAATTACAATTTGTCGAAGGCTAAACTATTCCGAATTGGTTGACCTGATTTATGCTGGGACCGAACTTCGTAGGGATGCGGTCAAGCTAACGGTGTTTTACCGGTACCCTGAAATTGTTGGGTCGAGCAAAATGTATTCTCCACTGAAGCTGCAAGATGATACTGGCGTGGAGAAATTTTTTGAGGTTGTTGACCAATTATCATCAATTTTTGCTGATCTTTTCATAGAGACCGAGGCAGTATCTAGACATGAAACCCAATACTCCTTTACTTCATTGTTAAATGCCTTTCATCCTCCTAATCGCCCTAGTTCATCGAACTATCCACTTCATCCTCCCAATCGCCCTAGTTCATCGAACTATCCACTTCATCCATACCCTCAACATCATACCCCTTCTACCCCTTCTATGATAACTGGCCAGTTTAGTCAATCCACCAGAATTGAAGAAGAGTTGTATACCTCCAAATTTTCAAATGCATATGATGATTTTGGTGGTGATGAATTTGATGTGAGGGTCACTGGTGGCGGTGGCGGTAATGGTGGTAATGAAGATGGAGGTAATGGTGATGATGAAGATGGAGGTAATGGTGGTGATGAAGATGGAGGTAATGGTGGTGATGAAGATGGAGCTAATGGTGGTGATGATGATGAAGATGATGACGACGACTACCATTGGGAAGAACATGAAGAAACTTCTGCTCCACCATCTTCCGATGAAGAGAGTGAGGAGGTTGAACCCGATTCATCTGATTCAGATTGTAATTCTGTAGATTCAGATGAAGATGCAGAACATGATACTGATCTTGGCAATACGAACTTTGGAGGTATGAGATTCGGGACATCTAGTAGTAACTCTAGGGTGTTGCATTTTTTGAGTGATATTGGAGATGACAATAATCCTGACCCAACTGATGATGGAGATATCGCAGGAGCCCCAATCTATAGTCGAGAAAATCTGTTGATTAAGTGTGGCATGCTTTTTGATAGCAAGGATGAGTTGAAAAAGGCTGTCAGTTTTTGGGGTGAGCGCCACAATAGAGAGCATTATGTGACAGAAAGCAAGGCTAACACATGGGCTGCAAAATGCAAGTCAAAAGACAATTGTGGCTGGCATGTTCGTGCTGTTCTAAAAAGCACCCACCACATGTGGCAAATTACTAGATGGGTGAAGAAGCATACATGTGTTGGTATTAATCGATCTAGTTGTCATGCAAATTTGACATCTACAATGATTGCGGGTGAGATTCGACATCTTGTGGAAGACAATCCACTCCTAGCTGTGAAAACTATCTTGCAAGATGTAAAGGAAACCTTGGGCATGAACATTTCCTACACGAAAGCATGGTATGCGAGATTGAAAGCCATAGACATGATTTATGGTACTTGGGAGGAATCATTTGCGAAGTTGTCTACATACTTCCGTGAATTAAAACGCGCAAATCCTTCCACCGTTGTTCAGTTGAAATTTCATAGTGGTGGACAGGTAAACCAAAAAATTTTTAAATATGTATTTTGGGCATTCCATCCTGCAGTGGAGGCTTCTTACAGCTGCAGGCCTGTGATCAGTGTTGATGGAACCTTTTTAAAAGGTTCTTATAGAGGGAAGCTGCTTGTGGCTGTGTCACATGATGCAAACGGCTATATATTGCCCATTGCTTTTGCCATTGTTGATGAGGAAACAACGGCAAGTTGGACTTGGTTTATGACCCAACTTCGGTTGTTTGTCGTGACAGATCGTCAACCTGTTTGTGTGATTTCTGATAAGCACGCTGGGCTTAAAAATGCCATGACCAATTTGGCTGAGTGGCAAGAACCAGTTGGATACCATCGCCTTTGTTTGAGACATCTCAAGAGTAACTATGGTAAAAGATTTGGTTCGAACGTTTATCAGAAAAATCTAGTATGGCTTATCGGTTCTGCAAAACAACAGTGTAAGGCAAAGGTGCATTTGAAGGAACTGAAGGGACTAAACCTTGAGGGATATAAGTATTTACATAAATATCCCAAAGAAATGTGGTGTGTTTCTTATGATGATGACAATGCTAGGTGGGGTATTTTAACAACAAATATTTCTGAGAGCTACAACAATGTCTTGAGGGGAGTGAGACATTTACCAATCACGGCTTTAGTCAATGCCACACTGTTAAGAACTGTTCATCTATTCGCAAAGAGATCAAAAGAAGCGAATAAGTGCAGGTAATTCAGTTTAATACTAGGTCAATTATTAATTTAAATTTGACGGTGATGTTGTTTTGATACATGTTTATTTTTATTTAATGAAGTGAGGCGCTACCGAAGAAGGTTATGAAGACATTCAAGCGTAGCGAGAAAGCTGCAATGGGGCACCGTGTTGAGTTGTTTGATTTTACAAATTCGGTGTACAAGGTGACAACCAAGTTGAGGCCACAGTTTGGGACAGGTGGTCATACGCATACTGTGAAATACAACGAGAATTGGTGCTCATGTGGGAAATGGCAAATGTTCTGAATGCCATGTTCTCATGCATTGGCTGCTTGTAGGCACAGGCGCGACAATCCCCACGACCTTTTCAATGAAGTCTACTCCGTCCAAACTTTCAAAGCTCAATATGCACTTGGATTCTCACCTCTAAGAGATGAATGTCTTTGGGGCTCATCAAGTAGGATTATTTTGCCTAACAAAGACATGTTCAAAAAGAGAAAGCATGGTAAGCTTGGAGAGAGAAGAATACGAAATGAAATGGATCAAAGGTCACGCTCGTGCTCTATTTGTAGGGGAACTGATCATGACAAGAGAACATGTAATTTTCGTTAGAGCTGATTTTTCATTTTCCTTTGAAGCAGAACTTTATTGTACTATGATACGTAATTTTATGGTGCTTTTTTCTACTTGTGTGTTAAAATGGTTCAAACCTGAAATCACACTAGTACGTACGAAATTGTTTCACATTAGTCTTAGTTTTTATTAATGAAAGTACTTTCATAGAATCATAGAATCATACAATCATACAATCAAACAGGACCTATTGATGAGGTCCTCCAAGATGATGACCAGTCCCACATTGAGTCGGGCGCCTAACACGTCTAGTGCGTCTAGGTAAAACAGGACGAGAAGTAGGGATAGTCATATCATGGTGACCTGCATCACCCTCATCACCCTCATCGTCAAGCTCGTCAAAATCAATATGACGGCCAGCCTGATCACCCTGCCCAAACATAGGAGAAGCCGTAGTCGGTGGAATGCTAGAGGATGCAAAACTCTGGCTAACAAATGGAGTGTGGAATCCCAATGACTGCTGCTGCAAATTACTGAATGCTGCAAATCCCAATGGCTGATGTGAGGGACCTGACTGTGAAGAACCACCTTGGTTCGAAGTTGCATCACTAAATTGTGGAATAAGCTGATCTCGAGTGCGTCTGCCACCTTGGCGTCGTACTCTAACCCTGGGTTGTATGTCAACCTGAACATGGTCAACTGGTGGAGGGGCTTCAGCTTGTTGGTGTTGCTGAGGAAGACGCAACTCGATGGGATCCCGAGCATATGTGTAGAAAGGTGCGGCATATCGATCCATCTGTGCAAATGTGCCTTCATCCATAGAGCATCCAGGGTGTTGCATGGCTGACTGAGACATTTGATGCATATTTGCCACTCCTTCTTCCTAAAAAAAAGAATGTGAATAAGCTTGTAGTTGAAATAATATTAAAAATTATTTCTAAAATAAGATGAAGATAAATGAAGTACTTACAAATAAAGTAGCTCTGCTCGTGCTTCCTTGAAAGCCTTCATAATGCATAGGCAGTCGTGCAGGATTCTCTATATATCTCACAGTCCTCGTCATATACCAAGCCATGTATTCAGATAGATCACCTTGTTCACTGCCTTGTACAACGCGCTCTCGTCGCTCAGACCAAGTAGTCACATACTCACGAAGTCTATGTTCCCAATTAGTATTAGGTCTGCCGCGACGATTATGACTATGGATGTTCTTGAACTCGGCCTGTGAATGTAGTCTATTGACTGGTATATGTTGATGGAAGCCGAATTGCCGGAGGACACGGTCAGGGCAATGTGGCTCAGCAACATGCCAACAAATGAGGTACACTGCAGACATCCATATATCACGACCAGCTGAACAGTAAGCAGGAATGGAATCCAAAACTTCCTGTGTATACGGTTGCCATATAAACTGAACACGTAAAATAATCACTTTAGTTTAGATAATATAATATATATTATCAAAAGATAAAGATTAAAGATATAAATAAAAAAATGTTGACCTGATTATGTTGCATGCTTCCCAATTGATCGCGATACGCAGCAAGAACGAACCTTGAAGTCTTGGATAAATCTAAGGGACCTTTCCACCTGTATGAATAAGAAAAGAAATCAATATCACATACAGTGAATTAATATCAAAAATGATTAAAAAAACAAGACTCACTTATCTCCGTATCCATACTCATACACTGTAACCGGCTTCTCAACACGTGGACACAATGTTGGGATTCTCTCCCAAGCCCAAAGCTAATCACAAAAATAAATTAATGTTTTGTAACATAAAATTTTAGTAATCAAATATAAAATAAGAAACAATATTTAAAATTATACCTGTAATAATACTTGAGCACCAGCAATGTCCTTTTTCTTGCACAAAGCACCATCACAAAGATTTCTATACAGTTGGGCAAGAACAGCTCCGCCCCAACTATACTGTGATATAGCAGCAAAATCAAGCAACATAGGCAGATACAACAGTGGCACCGCACTACCACTGGTATCACACAGCAACAAACCACCAAGAAGTAACATAATAAAACACCTAGCTCGTTGCTGACTTGTTACTGGTGAAGTGTCTGGAGCTGGTGTATACAGATGTGCAGCTAGGGTAGACAACAGAATTCGACCCTTTTGAATTGATTGTTCCGGCGGTGTGAACCCCAAAAAGTCATGAATCATGACTTGCCACTCCTCTAATGTACGGGTCGTGTCTGTACCTGTCACAGGAAGGCCATCTAAAGGCAAACCCCAAAGCACTCCCACATCTTGCATTGTGACAGTTGCCTCACCAATAGGAAAGTGAAATGTATGTGTCTCTGGACGCCAACGCTCCACAAGGGCTGTGATAAGTGAGTGATCAACTTTAATATGACCAGAGCCTAACACACCATAAAAACCAGCCACCCTAATGTAATGTAACACCTCAGATGACAAGCGATGAACTATTCTCCACAACTCTCCGTCACACCTCCTAACTTGGAGGGTTTCATCAAGAACGCCATCATATACCTTCCTAGCACGATGCTCAGTATGCATGAACAATACTTCCGTGGATAGTGGTCCAGGATGAACCATGGTAATATAGGTACTCAGACACCTATTTAAAAATATTTGTCAAACCTGAGAAGTAGAAAAAATCTATAAATGAACTGCAGCAAATGGACACAAAACTACGTTTAAAGACTACTCTAAATGCAGAAATTCAAGTACTCCATATCATTTCTAACAAGACTGAAAGTTCACAAACAACAACATGGAAAATGCATAAAATTTAAGCAGTTCATTAGGCAAAAATGTACACATACAACTATGATCAACTTTGCACCATTTTAACACACAACTAAGCATAATTCGCATTTGGCAAATGCGAACTAGCATAATTTGAATTTGGCATTTTTCAAATATTAATATTACCCGGAAATTACCCGTCGCCGCCGCAAACTCGCCGTCGCCGCCGCAAACTCGCCCTCGCCGCCGCAAACTCGCCCTCGCCGCCGCTCGTCCCCGCTCGTCCGCCCTCGCCGCCGCTCGTCTGCCCTCGCCGCCGCTCGTCTGCCCTCGCCGCCGCTCGTCTGCCCTCGCCGCCGCTCGTCCGCCCTCGCCGCCGCTCGTCCGCCCTCGCCGCCGCTCGTCCGTCCTTGCCGCCGCTCTTCCCCGCTCGTCCCCGCTCGCCGCTGCTCGTCGTCCCCGCTCGTCCCCGATCGCCGCCGCACGAACTTGCCGCCTTACGAAACCAGTCGCCGCCGCCGCACGAAGTCGCCGCACAAAAATCCGAGCCGCCCGAAAATTGCCAAGCTCCAAATGCGATAATCAGATCCGTTTTGGATCTGATTTTTAGGGAATTAAATTAAAAAAAAAAAAACAAGTTCGCATTTGCCAAATGCGAACTATCACCTATTTCGCATTTGGCAAATGCGAATTACCTGTACACGTGGCCAAATCCACGTGTTTTTATAAATTTAAAAAAAAAAAATGATAGTTCGCATTTGGCAAATGCGAACTATGAGCTAGTTCGCATTTGCCAAATGCGAAACACCTATAATCAGAAATAATAAAAAAAAACGCCCCATAAATTAAATTTTTTTTTTCCATCACAAAATAGTAAATTTTTCGTATGTTATCATCATCTTAGTTCTTTATAGTCTTCAAATGTCTTGTCCAATGCTCACGTTAACGGCGAGTATGGATGAGTTTGTCGATTCTCCATTGTTAATTCCATTGTCGATGTATCTAGATGTTATCATCTAGGTGGATTGATAATGAGGGCTCTTGAGTGATGTGTTCATGCTCACTAGCCATTATCGAGAGAATATGATGTTTTCATCTACGACTTATGATCATAAACCCTATATATGAAGTGTTCACTCAATGATTAATCGATAGTTGAAGTTGAAGTCAATAGCCTCCCAAGGCCTTGTATTTGCATTGTAGTGTAGTTCATCTTAGTTGCTTTCTTTCGTAGTGTAACAAAACCAACATCAAAACCCCCCTTGTTTACCTTGCTTTCTATATAATATATATGTATGTGTTAACAATCTTTGCTAAAACACTAAACAAGATCCTTCTCCTTGTGGTTCGATCCCTACTTCCCACTATCTACTCTATAGTAGTTAGAAGTCGTAGGTGAATATAAATGTGTTTTGATTGAGTGAGATTCCCATTTACGACGTGGGGAAATCGCTTGTCAAAAATGGCGCCGCTGCCGGGGAGAAGGCATTTCTTGTTTTGTGTTTTATCTCAGATTTTATTGTTTATCTTCTTTGTTTTCTTTCTTTTCTTTGAAAGTGTATTGCTTGAGTTCTTTGTGTAAACGGCACCTTGTAGTGTGTATTGCCTTAGAACCCTTGCACTATAATTTCAATCCTTTCTTTACTTTGTTTTCTTTGAAGTGTGTATTGCTTGGTTTCTTGGAATAAACGACACATTGTAGTGTGTATTATTACTCTAGAACCCTTGCACTACCATTTCAAACTTTTTAGTTATGTTTAGTTTAAAAAGGAAAGATTTTCTTGAATTCCTCTCCTTTAACCATGAAAGGATGAGGAAGAATGCAACAAGCTCGTGTGATTCTTATCTTTCAAATGATTTTTACGAGCCTTGTTATTTTGAGTCGAGAAGTGAGCACTATGAACTTGAAAGGCCTCTTGGTTCTTCATACCAAGGGTGCTATGATGATGAGTGCTATGAGGAGGAGACAAACATTGGTTTTCAAGGTCAAAATTGTTTTAATCCATATGATGATTCTTATAATCCACAATGGAGTGGTTATTCGAATTCGAATTATGGATGTCAACCGGAAAACCAATATTTTGAGCAACAAAATCTACCCCCATATCCTTGTGAATTGCCTCTAGAACAAGATTCGATGAGTTATGATGAAAATTTACGTTTAGAGAATCTTGAGAGGCAATTGAGCGAAATGTTGAATGTGGTGATGAGATTAGAAGCTCAATACTCCAAGGAAGTACCATCCGAAGTAGAACATAATCCTATTGCTATGGTGAGTGATATCACCACAATGCATGAGGAAGAGTTTGAAAGTGATGAGGAAATTTTTGTTGAACAATATGAAATAGAGAGAGATGTGAGTGTTCTTAAACCTTTATCATCCCCATTGTCACCTTCATCTCCACCTATGCAACAAATTTCACCACTTCCGGGAGTTTTAGAGGAGAGTAGGAAGTCATATGACTCATTCATGCTTCCTACCATTCCCACTCCTTTAAGACCACCATCTTTTATCCCTCCTCCAACACCTTCTCCACTACCCTTCATTTTTCTTTCGAAAGCGAAGGATTTCAATCTTTTGTTCTATGAATAACATTTGGGTCGTGTCGACGACGTTAAATAAATCGATTTTGATCATTTTATTTTTACTTAACTTTTATTGTGTTTATAAATTTTAAAAAAAAAATAGTTTCTTTGTATATTTCATTGTTTTATTTAGTAGATTACGTTTTTATTTGTTTTTTGTTGTTGTTTGTTTCGTTTTTAATTCTTGTTTTTCTTTGGTTGTGTATTTGAAAAAAAAAAAATAAAAAAATTTCGCAGCCCGCGAACTGGGCCTCGCGGCCCGCGAAAAATTGGCCATTTTCGGGCCAAATCGCTGCCACAAATTGGCCGTTTTTCGCGGCCCGCGAATTAAGCTCGCGGGCCGCGAATCGGTCTCGCGGCCCGCGAAGAAAAAAAAAAACAGATTTGGGATTATATCAGCCCCAAACCCCCGCAATTCACCACCCAATCCCCAAAAATCTTCCGCCCCCCCACCTTCTTCACCGCCATCTCCACCGGCCGCCCCACCTTCACCGGCAGCCCCACCTTCTTCCCGTCTCCCACCCCATCCCACCCCGCAACCAGCCCGCAACCAGCCCCCACCTTCACCGGCCGCCCCACCTTCTTCCCTCCAACCTCCCGTCTCCCACCCAACCCCAACCCGCAACCAGCCCCCACCTCCATCCCCAACCACCCCGTCAACACCACCCCCACCGCCATCTCCGCCCAGAACCACCAGCCGCTACCGCCTCCCAGCTACGCCACCGCCGTCGGCCTCCATCTTCATCATCTCCGACTTCGCTAGCAGCGGTTGTGGTTGTTCACGGCTAATGGGTACTTTCGTTACAATTCTTCCATTCGTATGATGTCTTGTGTGGTATTGTGCATTGTTGGTGTTCTGAATTGGTGTTCTAAATTGGTATCACCCTGTCATTAGTTCAAAGATATGGTTACCATGGGCTTGCCGCCACTTGTTTATACTCATTGTGCTTAATTTGATCTTTCAAGTTTTGCTTGCTTGGTGTTCTCTTCAATGAGAGGGTAGTTTTTATCTAGTGCATTAGTGTTGCTAAATTTTTCACTTCTCCCGTTCTAAAGTGTTGTTATTATTCTAAAACATTGAGGACAATGTTTAGTTTAAGTGTGGGTGAGTTAGGTTTAGTGTTTTTTTTTTATTGTAAAAAGTGCACTTCTCTTGAAGAATTTGTTGAAAGAAAAATGAGTGAAAAGCCCGGATAGGTCAAAACATTAAAAAGGCCTAGGTAAAAGTGAGAGGCTTGAAAAAAAAATAAAAAAAATGAGTGGCTAGATAAACTTCTAGGCAAAAGGAGAGTGTGTGGAAAAATGAGGGGCTAGGTAAAAATCCTAGGCAAAAGGAAAGAATTTTGTGATCTTTTGTTGGTTGTGTGTGCCATGGAAATTGCTTTGATGAAACTTATGTTTGGCATACTTTGCTTTTGATGAAAGTAATAGAAAGTTTTTGTTTTGGAAGTCTTAAATGTGCATTGGATTGATTTTTAGGAGTATGAAAATTTAGACTTGTATCGTTCTTTCTCGAGGACGAGAAAGGTTTAAGTGTTGGGGAGTTTGATGAGCCCTATTTATACCCTAGTTTTAGCACATTTTAAGACTTGTTTTTGAGCAACTTTTGGTATTAAATAGCTCATTGTACATTAGATTTGTAATTGCAAGATTTTATGATAATGTACATGTTTTGGAGTAATTGGATTGATATTCTTGAAGACCTTCTATGACTATGTTATAGAGTTGATGATTTGATGCTTGGAACTTGAATAATTGGTCATAGAAGTGGCGAGAAGGCCACTTTACTAAAGGTGGTAGAAGATGCCCAGAAAAGTGTCGCTTGTGCCCAGAAAAGTGTCGCTGGAGCTTGAAGGAAGTGTCACTCCAGATGAAGAAAGTGTCACTGCTGCCCAGAAGTGTCGCTATGATGAACAGCGACCAAATAAAGCGTCGCTAAACTCTTGCCCACTTGCACTCTTGAGCTGAATTTTTTGGGCTATAAATACTCCCTTTTCTCCCTCATTTTGGACGAGCTCCCTCATATCCAAACCCCAATTTCTTCATCTTTTCTTCCATTTCTTCCATTGTTCTTCCCTTTGATTCTATGTTTATGTAATGATGTATTAGGATGATTGTATTAGCTTAGTTTCTTCCTTGGGAGCTATTGATGTAAACTTCTTTGCTTGAAATCTTCATTAACTTCATTATGCTTCTATTTTGGGTTAGATTATCATTTGAATTCTTGATGAATTTGAGTTCTTATGCTTGAATGTTGTTCAATCTTGCTATATTTGCCATGGGCTTTATGTTTTATATAAATTGCATGCCTCATAGTCACTAATTAGAGTAGATTAGTTCTTAGTGTTAAAGTAATATAGTTTTAGAGTAATTCTAGGTGATGCATTGTAATGTAGTGTGATCTCTAGTAGTTTAGTGACTATGGAAAGGGGTTGAGTGATGACAAACTCTCCTCTTGATTATGTGATTGTAGTTGAGAAATGCCATGATGAATATAAGTTGTTAGAATTGGAAATCTTATGAACTTGCATGATTAATCAATTGTGTGTTTAGGTAATGATCTAATGTTATCATCGATCCCCCTAATATGTGATTGTATATTTTAGTTGAAGATTCCTTTTTGACATATGATTGTTAGCAACAAATAGGCTAGAGTCGTGGGTAGAACGTGATCGTTTACCCCAATATCATAAAGTATGAATTGAGATTTGTATGTTATCATCATCTTAGTTCTTTATAGTCTTCAAATGTCTTGTCCAATGCTCACGTTAACGGCGAGTATGGATGAGTTTGTCGATTCTCCATTGTTAATTCCATTGTCGATGTATCTAGATGTTATCATCTAAGTGGATTGATAATGAGGGCTCTTGAGTGATGTGTTCATGCTCACTAGCCATTATCGAGAGAATATGATGTTTTCATCTACGACTTATGATCATAAACCCTATATATGAAGTGTTCACTCAATGATTAATCGATAGTTGAAGTTGAAGTCAATTTCCTCCCAAGGCCTTGTATTTGCATTGTAGTGTAGTTCATCTTAGTTGCTTTCTTTCGTAGTGTAACAAAACCAACATCAAAACCCCCCTTGTTTACCTTGCTTTCTATATAATATATATGTATGTGTTAACAATCTTTGCTAAAACACTAAACAAGATCCTTCTCCTTGTGGTTCGATCCCTACTTCCCACTATCTACTCTATAGTAGTTAGAAGTCGTAGGTGAATATAAATGTGTTTTGATTGAGTGAGATTCCCATTTACGACGTGGGGAAATCGCTTGTCAGCGGTGGAGTGCCATAATAAGATAGCTACGGGATAAGTTGAGTCTTACCCCTCTAGCCTTCGTAGAGTCTCTGCCCGGGTGGAGGTGGATGTGGCATATGAAAGGTATGAGGATATGTCCGTGTCTATTGACCCGGAAGAAGTAGCACGCCGGATAAGGCGCGTCCGGGAGATTGCTGATTCTGGAGTTACCACAAAGTCGGGAAGAGAAAGGTAAAGGCGCAGCGGACTTGTTTCCTAAATACAAGTTTGTTACTTCTGCCGGGGTAAGGAGGATGCGCCTGGCGGAACCGCTTCCAGAAGGGTCCGTAGTTGTTCCTATCCCCAAATTAAATGAAGAAGATGTCTAGCAATTGGAGGAGGAGCTTGCATGGAATCAAGCTCCTGACGCCCGCTTTGCCAAAGACATCCTGTCTTCTCAATATTTCGGAGGAGGTTTCCGCCCGGGTAACCCAGAGGGTGCTTCTGTGTCAGGCCCTAAGTGGGTATAGTAGCGCATAGATAGGAAAACATGTATGTTAAATTCCATGTAATTGTTCCTCTGTAATATAACAGCATATTTATGCGATTTGAAATTTAAAGATGATTGAATAAAAGTTTTTCCGAAAGACCCATCTTTTCATTAATTCTTCCCTATAAGCATTACATTCTCTGGTCCCCGGGCTTCATTCAAGCTCCGGGTCCACTCTAGCGGGGCACCCAAATGGGAGCTACCCATGGGTCCCTTTTACAGTCCTTCCTCTCTAAGCCCGAGACGAGGCCAAACGCCAGGGCCATCTCTCCGGGTATATTCATGCTTCTGGGAAGGCCATATCCATGCCCTGCATATTCATGCCGTAGTAGCTAAGGTTCTGCGCGGGGCACTCTACTTCCCATAAGACCTTCTTAAGTTAGCTACATTCCATCTCCTGGGGATCTCCTTCCCCTGCTTGTCCTCCAGCACATAGCTTCTTCCCAGGTATGCTTCCTTCACCTTGTATGGCCCTTCCCAGTTGGGTGCAAGTTTTCCTTCTGGGGCTTGGTGGCTCTTGTCATTTCTCCTCATCACCAAGTCTCCTGGGCGAAAACCTCTTTCCGCACCCTTCTGTCATGATACCTCTTTACCCGCTCCTTTACTTTAGCTTCCTGAAGCACCGCATTCTCTCGCTTTTCTTCCAGGAGATCCAAGTGGAGGCGTCGTCCCACGTCTCCTTCCTCTGGGCGCTGGAACTGAGTCCTAGGGCTCGGGATCCCAATCTCCGCGGGGATCACTGCCTCAGACCCATATACCAGGCAGTACGGAGACTCCCTGGTAGCTGAACTTTCTGTGGTTTGGTGGGCCCAGAGGACGCTGGGAAGCTCCCAAATCCAATTCCCCCGCGCGCCTTCCAAGCGAGTTTTTAAACCTTTGATGATAGTACGGTTGGTAACTTCCACTTGTCCGTTGGCCTGGGGGTGGTACACAGATGTCAACCTCTGCTCTATGCCATACTTGACACACCATGATTTGAAGGGATCATTTTCAAACTGCGCCCCGTTGTCTGTGACTATGATCTTTGGGATACCGAATCGACAAATGATGTTCTTCCAACAAAACTTGACACAAGTTAGCCCCCGTATGTTGGTGAGTGGCTCTGCTTCCACCCATTTGCTGAAATAGTCGATTGCCACAATTACGTACTTGGCTCCTCCCGGGGCAGTGGGCGATGGTCCTACCAAATCTATTCCCGATTTGCTGAATGGCCAAGCTCCTGTGACCCCGATTAACTCCTCCCGGGGAACATGGATTAGTGGGGCGAAAGTTTGGCATGACAAGCATTCTCGTACATGTTTCTCCACATCTTTGAACAGCGTCGGCCAGTAACACCCCAGCCTTAAGATTTTCCTAGCCATTGTGCGGGCTCCCTGATGACTCCCATTAGATCCCTCGTGTACTTCCCGGATAAGGTGTCGACCTTCTGACCTTTCTACACACTTTAGCAAAGGCTGGAGGTATCCTCTCTTATACAGCTCCCCAACCTGAACCACATACTTTGGCGCTTTAACTCTCAGCTTCCGGGCCTGCACCCTATCCTCCAGGGCGGTCCCTTTTTCTAGGTATGCCCGCATAGTGGCTATCCAGGATTCTTCCTCGTTTATCAGCATTACTTGGTCGTTCTCCTGGTATCTCCTTCTTCCTAATACATCCATGTACAACTTTTGGTTAGGCTCAGGTTTCAATTCCGAGGAAGCCAACTTGCTCAAAGCATCCGCTTTACTATTCTCCTCCCGGGGAACTTGGACCAGGTTGAAGGTTTCGAACCCGGCTACCAGAGGCTTTACCATGTCCAAGTACTTTTGTAAACTCTTCTCCCGGGCTTCGTATTCTCCCTTTACCTGCTATACCACGATCTGGGAGTCGCTGTGCGCCGTGAGAGTTTTGATGTCCATCTCCTTTGCCAACCTTAATCTTGCGATCAAAGCCTTGTACTCGGCTTCATTGTTGGTTGTCTTGAAAGTGAACTGGACCGCATAGGGGTATTCCTTCCCTTCCGGGCTAACCAACAAGACACCCGCTCCGCTGCCTCCGGAGTGTACCGATCCATCCATGTATAACTTCCAAGCTGGGACTACTTCAGCCTCCGTCGTTTCCTGCTCCTCGCGTACCCTTGCTTCTGATTCCACCAGGAAGTCTGCTAGGGCCTGCCCCTTAATGGCCCTTCTTGGCTCATACCGGATTGCATACTCTCCCAACTCTATAGCCCATTTCATCATTCTCCCCGATGCCTCTGGCTTGAACATGACTTGTTTGAGCGGGTAATTGGTGAGGACCACTATGGAATGACCCTGGAAGTAAGGTTTAAGTCTCCTTGAAGCGTGCACCAATGCCAGAACCAGTTGCTCAAACTCAGTATACCGGGTCTCTGCCCCCAGAAGTGCCCGGCTAACAAATTAGATTGGGTGCTGCTTTCCCTCTTCTTCTTTGATTAGCACGGCACTCACTGCCTCCCGGGATGCTGCTATATACAGAAAAAGCTCCTCCCCCGGGTGTGGCTTCTTTAAGGTCGGCAACTGTCAAAGGTGCTCTTTCAGGCTTTGGAACGCCTTTTCACACTCCCCAGACCACTCAAACGCCTTGGCCTTCCTGAGAATGTTAAAGAAGGGCAGTTGCCAGTCTGCTCCTTTCGACAGGAATCAGCTGAGAGCCGCGAGGGACCCTGTTAACCACTGTACTTCCTTCACCGACCTGGGAGAGGTCATCTTGGCTATGGCCTCTACCTTCTCCGGGTTAACGTCGATGCCCCGACTTGATACCATGAAACCCAAGAACTTTCCCGCACCCACTCCAATGGTACTTTTGGAGGGGTTCAGCTTTAGATTGCTCCTCTCCAGCTTTTCAAACATCTCCTCCAGGTCATTCAATAAAGCCCCGTAAGCCCTACTTTTAACCACCATGTCATCGACATACACCTCCATGTTCATTCCCACTTGGTCCTTAAAGAGTTTGTCCACCATCCTCTGATAAGTAGCCCCCGCGTTCTTCAACCCAAAGGGCATCTTCTTGTAGCAAAAGGTACCAAAGTCGGTGATGAAGGAGGCTTTTGCCTTATCCGCCTCATCCATCTGTACCTGGTGATAGCCTTTGTGCGCATCGAAGAAAGCCAGCACCGAGTAACCCGCGATAGCCTCTGCCAACCGATCCAAATTTGGGAGAGGATAACTGTCTTTGGAGCAGCACTTATTCAAGTCTGTAAAGTCGATGCACATGCGCCAGCTTCCATCATGCTTCTTTACTAAGACCGGGTTAGCTACCCACTCCGGGTAAATGATTTCCTCGACCACCTCGGCTCTCTCCAACTTCCGAACTTCATTTTTTATGAATTCCGCTCTCTCCAGTGCTACAGGTCTTTTCTTCTGCCTGATCGGCTAGGCTTATGTTCAACTTGTGTACCCCCAGCTATGGTAACACCCCCACCATGTCCTCTAGGCTCCATGAGAACACTCCTTGGTATCTGGCCAAGAGTTCCTTCAGTGCGCCTTTTACTTCCTCCGGGAGATCCTTTCCTACCGTGACCATCCCTTTGTCCGCCACTTGCATTTCCTCCAACTCTTGGCGGAGAGCTTCTCCATGTATTGCCCCTACTGCTTTCTTTGCGTCCAACACTGCCGTCATCATGCAACTTCTTGCGACTGCTTGGCTTCCCCGCACGACCGCTACTCCTTGCGCGGTGGGGAACTTCATTGTCAGCAGATATGGGCAATTTGCTGCCCGGGCTTGGGTTAGCCATGGTCTTCCTATGATTACGTTGTATGGTGAGGGGGCATCAATAACCGCAAAGTTGCAAGTCACTGAGACCCTCTTACTTCGATCCTTCTCATCCACCATACATACTGCAAGGGGGATAATGCCTAGAGAAACTTCTGGTTTTCCCGTGAACCCTGACAGGGGAGACGAGGGAGGTTTAAGGTTCTGTCTTCCAATCCCCAATTGATCAAAGCAAGAAGTGAACATGATCTCCACACAGCTCCCGTCGTCCACAAACACCCTCTTGACCAGGAAACCTTTGATCTCCGCTGTTACAACCATTGGGTCCGAATGGGGTATCTGTGGCGGGGCTGCGTCCGCCTCAGAGAAAGTGATAGTTTCGTTGGGGTGAAACCTTTTTCCCTGAGTCTCCCCCGAGGGGACATATCGTGTCCGAGCCCGGATGGCAGAAACTGACTGGCATGCTTCTCTGATTTCTCCACTTATCACGTTGATCATCCTGTTGGGTATTGGGCTGGTTCCACCGCTTGGACTGGTACGGCTGCTATGGCGGGCCGCCCCGGGGCCCTGTTGCCTTGGGTTCTCCCATTTCCCCTCCCGGGGTTCGGCCTCCACCTCCTCCGGGGTTGCTCCTGAGGCTGGTCCCGGACCGGGTATTCCTTCTTTGCTTCCGCCGCCACACAGTCTCTCAGCTGCCCCCGCTCTATCAATTTTTTTATTTCATTCCTCAGCCCCCTACACCCCTCTGTCGTGTGCCCGTAAGACTTGTGATAGACGCACCACTTATCCACATTTTCCCTGGACGGAGTCCCCTGGATAGGCAACGGATCCGGGCAACAAATCCTTGTGAATAACGTGCATCTCCATTCGGGATTTGCTGAGCGGGGTGAAGCTATCTGCTCTTTCCCGGTTCGACGGTGCGGGACCTGGATCCCTTCTATTTGGCTCTGTCACCCTTCTCCTTTCTGTCTTATCTGGGAGGAATCCCCCAGATTCTTCCTTTCTCTTCCGCTGGCCTAATCTTGAGTCAGAATTGGAATCATCATCTTAATCTTGAGGTATTTCGTTGATACTAATATTTAATTTAAAGTTCCATGCGTTTTGGATTTGTGCATATTCAGAATTGGTGGTCCTTTATTATTTACTTGTGTTAATCCAAATGAATATTATGCTTTTGATTTTGTGTTTAATGAAAGGGATAATATTTTGATCATCATCTTAAACTTGTGGTATTTCGTTGATATAAATATTTAAGAAACCCAGAAGAAGAGATCAGAAACCCGGAAGGAGAAGGTCGATTTTGCATTCAAATAAAATTAGAAACTTAGAAGGATAAGTTCGATTACGCATTCAAATCAAATTAGAAACCCAGAAGGAGAGATCATAAACCCGGAAGGAGAAAGATAAGTTGAGGAAAAAAACACAGTAAAACGACGTCGTTTTGCCTTTGTTGTTTAAATTACAAAAATATCCCTGTGCTGGATGCCAAAATTGGTTGACCATGGATCAAAAAAATTCTTATTATATAGTGGAGGTATTTCGTTGATACTAATATTTAATTTAAAGTTCCATATGCTTTGGATTTGTGCATATTCAGAATTGGTGGTCCTTTATTATTTACTTGTGTTAATCCAAATGAATATTATGCTTTTAATTTTGTGTTTAATGAAAGGGATAATATTTTGATCATCATCTTAAACTTGTGGTATTTCATTGATATTAAAATTTAAGAGACCCAGAAGGAGAGATCAGAAACCCGGAAGGAGAATGTCGATTTTGCATTCAAGTAAAATTAGAAACCTAGAAGAACAAGTTCGATTACGCATTCAAATCAAATTAGAAACCCGGAAGGAGTGATCATAAACCCGGAAGGAGAAGGATAGGTTGAAGGAAAAAACATAGTAAAACGACGTCGTTTTGCCTTTGGGGGTTTAAATTACAAAAATACCCCTGTGCTGGATACTAAAATTGGTTGGATCAAAAGAATTCTTATTATATAGGATTATAATCTTTTACTCCATACTTGTTCAGATTTAGAACTTTTGAGAGGGTGTTTATTTGATGGCCCCTTGAACTGGTACTGCAGGAAACCTCTGGATATTTCTTCTAATATTGACCTGGTTTAATGAACAAAAGTCCTAATGATGACGTAGTGGGTAGAGGAAAAAATTATGTACGACTATTATAAATTTATAATCCAATCTTTTTTTGATTGCAATGACTGGAGAATTATGCATCCAATCCACATTCCTATCCAATCAAAATTATGTACATTTTCAAAATTTCCTCTTTCTTTTCCTACCTTGTTTGACCCTTGATGATACCAAATACGCCACCCTTTATTAGACAGGGTGGTGACTCAGCTATTTGAGGAAATTACCGGGAAATTACATAAGCACGTGAGAGAATCTAAAGGAAGATATGGGAGGTACAGGCTGACGTGAGACATACTTGGGGAGGAGGATAAGGAATGATGAGTCATCATGGAAAATGAGACGATGAAGGTATTCCAGGACGCCTATAAATAGAGGCCATCATCACCCATTTCAGGTATGTTCTCTAACTCTTGAATACACAGTTTTTACATTCCAAGGCACGAAATCTCATCATTACACCGGAGCTACCACCCCCGGGGTAGCGCCGGGGGTTCTGTTTTGCAGGCCTCGGAAGAGTAGGATCTTGATAAACGTCTCCAACATCCTAAGGTTTGGGATAACAGCTAACATCAACAGGAAATTCATCGATCTACACCTACTAGCCCTCGGATATTTCAGCATCCGAGGCACCTTTTACTAGTGCAGATTTTCCCCACATCAGTTGGCACGCCCCGTGGGACCCGACTTGAAGGATTCTTGTTTTGATCGACATGTCGGGAACTGCAAAGCGCCGACCTAGTCGGCCACGCAAATCCACTGCTACCCCAGCCTCAACATCGGCAGGAGCAGAGGAGACAATACATAATGAAGATAATCCCACATTGTCACAGCTGCAGGCCGAAGGACAAAGGCAAGTAAACACTCCAGAGGACCAGCTTAAAAGGGAGCCAGTCACGGAAGAGGAAGAAGAGGCCAAGGACAACCCTTTGGAGTTAGGCATGGGCTTCCTACCCGAAGCAGGGCCATCGGGGACTGCCCAGGACGATCAAAGGTGGACGAGCACGGTGCAGAACAATCCGAGGCCATCTGGAATGGCTCGGAACAACTCAAGATTGGGAAACGAAGATCTATCTGCGTTGGACCTCATGATGGTGCATAAAGAGCTATATCATCAGTGGATGATACAACATCGGAGAGCGCAAGAAGGGGGTCCGGCCCCACCTGTGAGACAAACGATCGATTTAGAAGCTTTAGACGAGCTACTAGAACCAGGGAGAAGGATGCAGGTCAGGTCTAGCATGGTACCTTCAACCGTTCCACCTCTAAGGACTGGTGCAGGTGTCGGGAATCTCCAGCCCAACCATATGCATGAAAATATGAGACAAGGAGGTTGGCCAGGACAACTGGAGGCGACAGTACCCGATGTATCATTCGCAACACCAGGAATCTTTGTCACTACTTCGATGAGATTACCCAACGAGCAATTACCCGTTGGGTACTATGATATGGAAATCCCTGGAGGATATCGGACAATGGGGGTGCAGGGCCAAAGCTATCTGATGGCCTCGGCTGGAGTGTGAGCCTATTATGGAGAGTCCCAAGGAGGGTACCCATGGAGAGCGTACGAGGAGAGATACCCTATAAGAGAAGACGACTATCCTTCGGATCCGAATTCCTTAGAAGGGCGTTTGGATAAACTAATTGGAAGAAATGGAGCACGACCAACCTCTCCTTGGATCCCAGAAATCTTAGCTGAACCATGGCCCCAAGGGCTAAGGCCACCGGAGGGGATTCCTACATACAACGGGGAGACGGACCCGGAAGAATTTGTAGGAACCTACCAGAACTTAATGATTTCCAGGGACATCCCGCATAATCTGAGGTGCAAGCTGCTGGGGTGCTACCTTAGAGGCAACTGCTTGATATGGTTCGATTCTCTTCCGAGGGAAAGGTTAAGGAACTTCTATGATTTCAGCAAAGCTGCTGTACAGATATTCTCAATTGAAGAAATTAGAAAAGCTGCTAGCCGAGCTCTTAGCAACCAAGCAAAAGGCCTCAGATGAACCAATGGAGTACTATAGGAGGTACATGGACGACAGCATGCAGGTACCGGATAGGAAGCAACAAGAGAAGGCTGTAATCAGTGGATTTATCAATGGGCTAAAGGATGGGGCCTTATTCCGAAAGCTGATAGAAAACATCCCTGGCACCTTCCATTCACTTCAGATCGATGTGCAACTGTATTGTGTTGTCAATGATGCAACCCGGAAGAGGAAGGAAGATTATGATAGACTTCTCTCTGGAAAAGGCGACAAGAAGAAAGGGCCAGAAGCATGAAAGAGGAATTCTGGAGCTATGGTGATTGGGAATGCAAGGATGGAGGTTTATACCCCACTGATCAAGCCACACTCAGAAATATTAACGGTGTACAGGAATTTGTTCGGAGATCCTCCTCCGATCCAGGGGATTCCGTCAAAAGAAAATTCGGAAAAGTGGCGTGCTTACCACAAGTCGCATGGACATACCACGGATGGCTACCGAACTCCGAGGAACGAAATAGAGAAACTTATAGAGAGAGGGCAACTGAGAGATTGTATTGCTCCAGAGACCAGAAAAGAGGGGATGCAGTTCGGCAAAAAGAAATGAAGAGGGGCAAACCAATACGGTGCTAACTAGCATCCGAACCAAGGTCGGATACAAGGAGGAGAGCAAGAATATTGAAACAATGAGGGCCAGGCCCTGAATCAGATAGTGGCGGTAGCCCAGGATCCAGAACCCATCCCAAACCAAATGATAAACGTGATTAGCGGGATGGTGGGGGATAGTTGCCAGTCGGTCATGACACTAAAGGCGCAATCAAGGTACGTACCAGCAGGGGAAGAACCAGGTAAGCGATTCCGACCCGAAGAGACCATCACTTTTTCTAAAAAGGATGCAGTGCCCACCCAGGCCTCGCATTCAGATCCAATGGTGGTCACGGCAAAAATAGAAGGTTTCGCCATAAAGAGAGTATTCATTGATGGTGGCAGCAGCATGGAGATTATGTTCGCCACCTGCTTTGACCAGATAGGGATCGGAAGGCAGAACCTCAGGCCACCGGTATCACCATTGTCGGGATTTACAGGAAAGGCCGAGATGGCCCTCGGCATAACCACCCTCAGAACAATGGTGGACGACAGAGATAGAAGCCGCCAGACCTCGGCAATGTGCAACTTCGCGGTGATGGATGCTCCTTCACCATACAATGTTATCTTAGGAAGCCTTGGCTGACGCAAACTCGAGTGGTGAACTGCCCCTATTTGCTAACTATGAAATTCCCAAAAGAGCAAGGAACCATTTTTGTCCGAGGGAGCCAGACAATGGCCAGGAGTTGTATGCTAACAGCCATTCAAGATGCGAGGAGAGCCGTGGGGGCAGTCGGCCGAGGGTCATGAAGCAAAGGAGAGGCAAAAATCAAAGGTTCACCCTTGGAAAAGGTCAAGGCAAAGGAAGGAAGGTACTCAGATGCAACAGAAAAGAAAAATGATGTTGATGCCTCGGATAAGGATGAGGAAGAATTTGAGAAGGAGTCACTAGGCAAAGAGGCCGGGGTGATAATGGAAGAGGATTGAATCAGGTAAGCCACTTTTTCGAAACTTGAAATTTTTTTAAGAAAAAGACAAAGGTATTTAGTGTGGATACACTTAAGCGTGGATACGTCTGCTGGTAGATGGCGTGGATACGTCAAAAAAGAGATGCAGGGTATTGGATAATGTCTTGCGGGAAAGAAAGGGTGTGGATACGCCAAAGAAGAGGAAATTACAAGTATTGGATAATATTTATAATAGGAATTCGGGACCTCGGGGTTGCTCCCACCACGGTTGCCCCGCAAAAGAAAAGAAGTGTTTATGAAAACTTTTAACTTAAATCACTTCAGAAACAACAGACTTAATCCTCAGGAATGTTGGATGGATGCCCTCGACAGAAGAGGACCACCCGATAAACACGCAAAGATAAATCATAAGTTTTATTTATTCAAATCGTCGGATGAAGGCCATCGACAGAAAGATGCCCATCCAATAAACGCATAAAGGAAAATTATAAGCTTCAAAGGGAAAAAGGAGGATATCCGATAAACATATCAAGGAACTAGTTGGATGCAAGAATGTCCAACGCACATACTAATCAAAAATATATTATATAACTAACGCGAAAAATATAATTTGGTTGGATGTAAGGAATTAACGAAATCCGAGAATAAGACTTCGGATGGATGCCCTCATCAGAAGAGGACCATCCACAGGAGGTATAAGACTTCAGATTGATGCCCTCATCAAAAGAGGACCATCCGAAGGAGGTATAGGAAGGAATCTAAAGAGTGAAAGTTCTCTGTTCTTTGGATGAATACCCTTGTCAGAAGAGGACCATTCATTGAATATACAGGCAAGGATGCAAGGTTAGATTTTTGCAGATTTTCCCAATTAACGCAGAACGTTGGGAGAATGACTACCCTCGCAAGAAGGAGGGAGGAGAGCGCGACGGAAAAACTCGGTTAGTCATTCTAGGAGGAGGAGAGCGCGACATAAGGTACGAAGGCTTATTTCTTTCTATATTTAGTATAGGCTGTGGAATATCGGGCATTCTTTGAGCTCGATCTCCTATGAGGGGGAGAATGGAGGGACAAATAACAAACAATACATGTACATATGCATAAGGGTAATAGGCAAAAATCCTAAAAATACAAATACAAGGAAAAACACAGAAAACATATGTTATAAATAGACTATAAAGGAAAGAATTACAAGAAACAGACGCGATAGAAAGCTAAGGGTCAGCAAGCTGAGAAGTATCGGACTCAGACTGAGTAGCATCGGGCTCAGGATGAGTAACGTTGACTACAGGAGGCCGGACCGGAAGACGGGTAGCCTCAGGACGTTGGGTCCGGGGTGTTTTGCAGATTACCCTTGGCTTACCCTCTACTTGGCCCACAGTGAATCCATATAAGAAAGGATTACCACAATATTCCAGGTAAACGGGAGTTTCAGGGCAGAATCCCAGGTCATTTCTCTCATTTTCAGAGGCAGGAGAGTCAGGAGGCGGTAAAGGTCTTTCTGGAATAAACAGGGCCCGGAGAGAGGAGGCTGATAAAGGAGGGGAGGCAGAACAGAGAGCCTCCCAGATCTTGGGAGCCAATTGTCTCAAGGTTTTGTTCAGCAGGCACCAGAACTTGTAAAGGTAGTGCCCATGGGCGCCAGACTTGTAGAAAGACTTCTGGTAACCGAGTCGGGGACCCTCTGGGACCTATCCTCGCATCTTTTTGTAAACCCATGTAGTCTGCTGATAGTTTGACTCCTTCACAACCTCTTATACGGCTGTCGTGAACTCCTCAGATCGGATAATCCCTTCCGAAAGGGCCATGCTATATTCGCGGAAGTTGGAACCATCCCTCCAGGGTTGCCATTCCCTCTCGAGTTTGGCCAAGCGAGATTCTAGTTCTGCCGAACGCAATCTCTCACGCTCTAGCTCTTGAGTTAGGATAGAAGAGCGACGCCGCTCCTTGGTGAGGCGACGATGATGAGTAGACTCCAAGAGATCTCGGAAAATAGCCGACCTGAGTATCTCGGAAGAAAAGTCAGATACCTGAGGTATTAAAGGTCAGAAGGTGGAAATAGGATGAATAAGAAACAAGACACAAAAGATTAATAAACGAGAATTACCAAAGGATTGGAACAAGGGGCCCGCAACTGTGAGTCGTCCGGAGAAGACAAGGATCGAGGGTTCGGAGCCTCCGTCCGAGGTGACTTCAGACCACGACTTAGAGGATCATCGGCGAGAAGGTCGGCCAAATCAGGAAAAGGGACAGGAAGGGGAACCACAGTACCGGTACCCACAGGATGAGTCTCACTCGGGGGGCTCGGGCCATCCAATTCAGGAAAAAAGGTAGGATCAGGGTCGGGATGATAAGACGGATCATCCTCGAGAAAACGCAACACTGCAAAAGGGAAGACTAAGTCAAGATCTAGTAGAGCGAGGAACTGGGAAAAAAACCATCTAAAAGAACAAAAGACAAAGTTACAAAGGGACAACCTTGGTCGGGCCAGTCAGCACGGTAAAAGGGAGCAGTAAAAATCTCGTCAGGATATACCTCGGGAGGCCAAAAGAATCCTCTATTTTCAGGAATCCAGTATAGAGATAAGTACACTGGCTGTTTAGCAGAATTTCATAATCCGAGTGTAGCTCGTCAGGGAGCCAGGGCACCTGATCCTCTTAGGTATTATCGCGATTCCACTCAGGAGCCTGATAGGTCCAATGGTTATAGGAATAGTGGTCATCCAATAACCAGGCCTTTGGATAATTAACAAAGCCTCGGATGAAGTGGACGTTCGGAATACGGGAAGCAAATCCAAAAATTCCAGGGATTCGGCTTGCGTTCCCAGATAAGCAGAAGAAAGAACGGAACAGGTCTACAGATTCAGAGATCCCACATCGACGGTAATTGACTAAGAATGCCATGATGATCGCAAATCCATTGGGGTTAATTTGAGCAGGAGAAATCCTATAGTGGTGAAGGAGGTCGGAATATAGAGGAGGGAAGGGCAGGCTTAAGCCAAACTGAAACAAACGCTTCGGGATGCATGGTCCGTTGACTTGATACCCATCCAAGCCCAGAGGAAAGAGTTGGGCATCCACCGCCAAAGGGCAGAACATCGTGTGGGCAGTCTAGATGGTTTCAGAGTGAATCCACTCCTTTGCTGGATCAACAGGGAACCCTTGGACATTAGAAATAATTCCTCGCGGATGAATGTGTAAAGATTCATCGGGCGCTTCACCATATCATGTCTGAGAGTCGAGACGACGAGAGGTGGTACCCTCACCAAAAGGAACGATCTTGAGGTGAGCCATTTCACTGCCAGAAGATGAGGTGGCGGTGCTATCAGAATGCTTCCCAAGAGCAAACGAAGTCGGGCGAGAGCGATTCAAGGTAAGTGGACAGGAATCCTCAGAAAAGGAAGAAGAATTGCAGGAAAAGTAGTCAGTCATGCGAGTGGAATGGAGAAAAGGGGGAAGGTATTTATAGTACAAATAAAAGGAGCAGGGCAGTGGAAGATAAAGAGGCAAAGACAAGCCGTACCAAGAAAGGAGACATAATGATTAAGTCGCTCAAAAGAATGGGAAAATCGGATGCTGTGCAGCCGTCAAGCGAAAAGCGCGCCAGTCAGAGCCACCCATTAAAAGGTGTCGCCCCAAGATAACGAAGCGGCAAGACCCATTAAGGTCGGCCAAGGAAGCTCGGATAAAGGGAGAAAGGGTCGGATAATGTCAAGTCAAGTGTTACCCTTCCAGGATTAACACTCGACTTGGGGGGCTTGTGATGATACCAAATACGTCACCCCTTATTAGGCAGGGTGGTGACTTAACTATTTGAGGAAATTACCGGGAAATTACATAAGCACGTGAGAGAATCTAAAGGAAGATATGGGAGGTACAGGCTCACGTGAGACATGGGAGGAGGAAAAGGAATGATGAGTCAGCAGGGAAAAGGAGACGAGGAAGGCATTCCAGGACTCCTATAAATAGAGGCCATCATCACCCATTTCAAGTAAGTTCTCTAACTCTTGAATACACAATTTTTACATTCTAATGCACGAAATCTCATCATTACACCGGAGCTACCACCCCTGGGGTAGCGCCGGGGGGTTCTGTTTTGCAGGCCTCGGAAGAGCAGGATCTTGATAAACGTCTCCAACATCCTAAGGTTTGGGATAGCAGCTAACATCAACATGCAATTCATCGATCTACATCTACTAGCCCTCGGATATTTCAGCATCCGAGGCACCTTTTACTAGTGCAGATTATCCCCGCATTAACCCTAGACAAATTTATTTCCCAGTCGAGAAATTAAAAAAACAGCAGAAAGTTTAGTCAATCAAATTCGGAATCTCAGATTCCTGCACTAAATGTAACTTGAACAGAATTGAGGAACAGTGTTAGGAACGTGGTGATTTTCATGTGCTTGCAAATTTTATAAACAAGTAATTCAATGCTAGCTCTATTACTCTATTTTACGATTTCATGGAGGATTTTTGGAGTCGATTTCAAGAGGTGTCTATGTCTGTAAATTTCGGTTTCTTAAATTTATATATATATATATATATATATATATATATATATATGTGTGTTCATAGTATCAGTTTTGGAAAGCTCTTATAAATCTTAGTATGAATCTCTGCATTTATCTCCATCCTTACACTTGTTTGTAGAAAGTGTTTACGCTTAAAACATTATTGTATCAACTTTCAGCTTTTTAAATTTTGCAGAAACTGCTAAGAAGATAAACGAAACCCAGGCCCTGTAAGCACGTAGAGCTGATAACAAGGACGCAAATGTAAGGATGCATGATGAGTTTTGGGACACTGCTCCTCGCTATGGTGGCTGAGAAGTTTGGTGTATGGAATATTAGTAATATTTAGTTGATTTTTCCTCATTATTAGACCTGGAAGAATTGTTGTCTACGTTGAAGATACTGCATCTCAAAATCTATCTTCTCCTTGCATGTTTTCTCCAATGGTGATGATATTGTTGTTAAAATTATCATTTTCCATGCTGTTAAGTATTTGTTGATTGATTGTCCTAAGAAATTTTCTGTTTGGTTTCACATGGGGATATCCTTATTTGATTTTTTTTTTCTTAAGGAGTACTATATTAGTTGATAGTGGAACTTTCTATTTCAAAACCTGTTAATGTCTTGAAAGTCTTCGAAAGTAGCACGCTAATATCTTTCTTCTCAGTGTGGCTTCGAAAATCTGCTTGGTGGCGCATTTAGTTGTGTCTCATTTCAGCTCCAGAATAAATCCAAAGCATATTTTTTTCCATTTTCCCCTTTGAATATTATCAAACATGTGATTCAGCCTTTCAAAATTGCTTAAAACTTATTGTTGACAAGGAGTAGACTTATTTTTATCTGCATGTGATTTTATTCATTTGACTATGGGAATCTAAATTCATTTAGGGGGTGCTTGGTTGGTTGAGGGGAATGGGGATGGGAATGGGAATGATAATAGTGGGGATTGATTATAGAGGGAATCATTATAGTGTTGGTGTTTGGTTAGGATTAAGGGAATGAGTTTATATACTAAAAATAGATAAAAAATTAACTAAAAATTGTAATTAATAGTGGGTCTCATTCATTATAGAGTAATGAAACCCATAGTTCTCATATTTGAGGGGAATGGATGATTGACCAGTATGAGGTAATGGTGGTGGGCCCTCTTCAATGATTATAGTCTACCAAACAAGCAACTCTATAATGAAACTCATATCTCACTCTCAAACCCCTCAACCAAGCACCCCTTAGTCTTTTGTTTCTTAGTATCTTTGACAAATGACACTAACTTGGACTGCACACTAAAAGTGCCCAGTAAAATGAGTTGGGCTGTTTATCACTGGCATGTATTGTGTTTGTAAGATTTCTACTGTTGATTACATCTTAAATTGTTTGTTGGACTATTTTTCTGCAGATATAGTGTGGCACTTATGTGGGGTATATAATGTGTTTTATGGCCCTGTCCATTAGCGCTTATTTCCAGCACCTCCAGCACCCTCCAACACCTACCAGCACCCTCCAGCACTTGTCACTATTCACATACATGAATGATTTATTTTTTTAAAAAAAATAAAAAATAATTTTTCTTTAAAATTAGTTTCAATATGTTGTGTACGAATTAATCATTCTTTAAATATATAGTTTCATAATTATGTACATCATAATTATACAATTTTAATTTAATTTCAACCCCCTCCAGCACCCCCTCCAGCACCCTCCAGCACCCCCTCCAGCACCCTCCAGCACCTTCCAGCACCCTCCAGCACCTACCAGCACCAGCTACCAATTCCAGCGCCCTAATGGACAGGGATCCATAAGAGCTTACTACCCTGCTGCACCAATTTTTGATCATCTGTTTCGTTTTTGGAGTTCTATGGTCGTGTTTGTAAGATATTAAGTTTGAATCTGGATTAGCTGGTCTGCCCTTTTTTTGGGGGTTGCTCCATGCAGGTCAATTTTTCTCTTGCAAGTCCGTATTTTTACCATAATACCCCTAACATTGTTAAGGCAAAAAATGGGTTTGAAATCATAGGGCTCCATCAGAGGGCATTATGGTAAAAATATGGACCTTCAAGAGAAAAATGGACCTGCATGGAGAAATTGCTTTTTTTTTCCCTCTTAACCACTTGGGAAAAATTAAAAATCAGATGTATTACATTCCAATACTCAATCTTCCATTATGAGTTTCTTTTTTTAATTTTCATTAGTTGTCTGGTTTTATCTGTTTCTTATGACCCCATGAGCTATTGCTAAAAGTTCTCACTTCTTGCAGTATAAGTCTGATGGAAAAAATTACTCTTGTGGATGTGTGGAAATATTAAATCTTCATATGTGATAATACTGTTTAGTGCCCTACTGGGCTGGGAAAAAGGCCCATGGCCCAGGACAAAAGGATGCAGCGTCTTTCCCGCGAGAGGCACGTCCAGACAAAGAGGGAGGACGGATGGCGACAAGGAGAAGTGGTCATGACCCTTATCCAAAGCAGACAATCTCAACAATAAATATCAGTCTCAAACAATGAACAAGGTATGTGACTTATATCTCTCTACTTTGTATTGAGAGCATTTCAGTACGTTTTCCCCTCATCGCTATCCCCATCTCATCATCACGCTGGAGCCTCTTCCCCGGGAAGCCTCCCGGGGATTATTTTGCAGGACTGTTGCGGGCGCAATCGGAAGGAAGGCCGGATAGTGTTGAGACCCGGGAACCGGTGGATTTCGGTAGCATCAATTGGCACGCCCGGTGGGATCAGTTCCACCTTCGCATGATGGAGTCGCCAAGGAGAGGACGCAGACGCCCGAAGAAGAACGCGGTACCCCCGAGGGATGGTCCTTCCCTACCCCCGGGAGACGATGTGACATTGAGCCAGTTGCAGGAGGAGGCTAGACGCCAGCGTGAGCCGGGAGTGCCACAGGACGGCCACGTGGAAACCGCCTCCGACGAAGTTGAGTCAGAAAGAGAGTACCAGGACGAGCCAGAAGGACCTAGGCCCTCCGGGGAAGACAATCCCTGGGTGGAAGAACCTGAAACCCGGGAGGAGGGTCTGCGTCTGCCCAGTAACCCTCTGAACCGGGGACCAGCTTTCCCGGAAGAGGGGCGAGCTCTGGTCAGTGAGGAGGAATCAGCAGCGGTGGAGTTCATGAGAGCCAACAAGGAGCTATACCGCCAGTGGGTACTTTCTACCTGGGACCTTAGGAGGAGGGAACCAGGCAGGCCCTGCGCGGGGACATCAAAGAGAGGTTAACGATTTGGACGGAGTTGTGCAGCCACCAAGGATACAAGGGCGCGTGAATTCCTCAACAGTACCACCTTTTTTCCCCCCGGATTACGGAGTTGGAGGGGGAACAGCAGTAGGGCAACAATCGAACCTAGCCCCACACGCTCCACCCTACCACCCGCGCTCTAGTTGGGGATTGGGGCAGATCGGGTATGTTCCGCCATTTGTGCCTGTGGAGTTTTTTGGTTCCCAGACCCTTGGGATTCAGGGGAACCCGATCCAGTATTCTATGCCGATGTATGGGTCAATAGGGATGAACCACGATTACCCGGAGAGGCATTATCGGGAGGACAATAGGATGTGTGGCTATCAGGTGGCGCAGCAAGATCCCAACTCTTTAGAGGCACGACTGGACAAGCTGGTGGGAAGAAATTGAGTCAAACCCACCTCCCCGTGGATGCCTCGGGTGCTAGCATACCCATGGCCGCTGGGTTTCCGGGTCCTAGAGAGAATTCCTACGTACAATGGAGAGACAGACCCGGAGGTGTTTGTTAGGACGTACCAGAACCTGATGTTGTCAATGGACTTCCCGGAGGAGTTGAGATGCAAGCTTGTGGGTTGCTACCTGAGAGGAAACTATCTCCTATGGTTCGATTCCTTGCCCCGGGAGAGTCTTAGGGATTATTATGATTTTTCTAAGGCCCTACTGTTTAGGTATGCCGAACTGAAGAAGGAGGGGAAGCAGTTGACTGAGCTTCTTGCCACCCGACAGAAGGCTGCAGAGGGGCCAATGGAGTATTACCGAAGGTACATGGATGATAGTATAAAGGTCGTCGACGGGCAGCAGCAAGAGAAGACGGTTATTAGTGGATTTATAAATGGGTTGAGAGATATGGCGTTATTCCAGAAGTTAATGGAAAACATCCCGGAAACTTTTCATAACCTGCAGATGGCGGTGCAACTGTATTGCGCGGTTAATGATGCCACTCGGAAGAGAAAGGAAGAATCTGAAGGGTTCCTCCCAGAAAAGATGCAAAGAAAAAGGGCGACAGAGCCAAGCAAAAGGGATCCGGGTCCCGTGCCTGTGTACCGGGCAAGGGCAGACAGCTTTACCCTGCTCAGTAAGTCCCGGACGGAGATACACGCCATCCATAAGGATATGTTCCCGGATCGGTTGCCTATCCAGGGAACCCCCTCCAAAGAAAATGTGGATAAATGGTGCGCTTACCATAAGTCTTATGGATACACGACATAGGGATGTAGAGGGCTAAGGAATGAGATAGAAAAATTGATAGAGCGAGGGCAACTGAGAGACTGCATGGTGGCGGAAGCAAAGAAGAAATATCCGGCATGGGACCAGGCACGGGAGCAACCCCGGAGGAGGTGGAGGCCAAACCCTAGGAGAGGAAATGGGAGAGCCTAAGGCAACAGGGCCCCGGGGCGGCCTGCCATAGCTGTCGTACCAGTCCAAGTGGTGGAACTAGCCCCAGTACCCAACAGGATGATCAATGTGATAAGCGGAGAAATTGGAGAAGCATGCCAGTCGGTTTCCGCCATCCGGGCCCGGACGCGATATGTCCCCCGGGGGAAACTCGGGGGAAAAGATTTTTCCCCAACGAAACTCTCACTTTCTCTGAGGCGGACGCAGCCCCTCCACAGATACCTCACTCAGACCCAATGATTGTAACATCGAAGATTGAAGGTTTCCTGGTCAAGTGGGTGTTTGTGGACGACAGGAGTAGCGTGGAAATCACGTTCGCCTCTTGCTTCAATCAATTGGGGATCGGAAGACAAAACCTGAAACCTCCCTCGTCTCCCTTGTCAGGATTCACGGGAAAACCGAAAATTCCTCTAGGCGTCATCCCCCTCGCAGTGTGTATGGTAGACGAAAAGGATCGGAGCAAAAGGGTATCAGTGACATGCAACTTTGCGGTGATTGATGCACCCTCACCGTACAACGTAATCATAGGGAGGCCATGGCTAACCCAGGCCTGGGCAGTGAATTGCCCATATCTGCTGACAATGAAGTTTCCCACCGCGCAAGGAGTGACGGTTGTGTGGGGAAGCCAAGCAGTCGCAAGAAGTTGCATGATGACGGCAGTGTTGGACGCCAAGAAGGAAGTAGGGGCGGTACATGGAGAAGCTCTCCGCCAGGAGTTGGAAGAAATGCAGGTGGCGGACAAAGGGATGGTCACGGTGGGAAAGGATCTCCCGGAGGAGGTAAAGGGCACATTGAATGAACTTTTGGCCAGATTCCAGAGAGTGTTCTCATGGAGTCCAGAGGATATGGTAGGAGTGTTACCGGAGCTTGGGGTACACAAGTTGAACATAAGCCCGGCAACCAAGCCAATCAGACAGAAGAAAAGACCTGTAGCCTCGGAGAGAGCAGAATTCATAAAAAACGAAGTTCAGAAGTTGAAGAGAGCCGGGGTAGTCGAGGAAATCATTTACCTGGAGTGGATAGCTAACCCGGTCTTAGTAAAGAAGCATGATGGAAGCTGGCGCATGTGCATCGACTTTACAGACTTGAATAAGTGTTGCCCCAAAGACAGCTACCCTCCCCCAAACTTGGATCGATTGGCAGAGGCTATTGCGGGATACTCGGTGTTGGCTTTCTTCGATGCACACAAAGGTTATCACCAGGTGCAGATGGACGAGGCAGACAAGGCTAAAACCTCCTTCATCACCAACTTCGGAACATTTTGCTACAAGAAGATGCCTTTTGGGTTGAAGAACGCGGGGGGCTACTCACCAAAGGATGGTGGATAAGCTCTTTAAGGACCAAGTAGGCAGAAACATGGAGGTATATGTTGATGATATGGTGGTCAAGAGCAGGGCTTACGGGGCCTTTCTGAATGACCTGGATGAGATGTTTGAAAAGCTGGAGCGGAGCAATCTAAAATTGAACCCCTCCAAAAGTACCATTGGAGTGGGTGCGGGGAAGTTTTTGGGGTTTATGGTATCAAGCCTGGGCATAGACGTCAACCCAAAGAAGGTAGAGGCCATAGCCAAGATGATCTCCCCCAGGTCGGTAAAAGAAGTACAGCGTTTGACGGGGTCCCTGGCAGCTCTCAGCCGATTCCTATCGAAGGGAGCAGAAAAAAAACTGCCCTTCTTCAATGTTCTCAGGAAGGCCAAGACGTTTGAATGGTCCGGGGAGTGCGAAAAGGCGCTCCAGAACCTGAAAGAGCACTTCCAACAATTGCCAACCCTAAAGAAGCCAAACCCGGGGGAGGAGCTTTTTCTGTACATAGTGTCATCCCGGGAAGCAGTGAGCGCCGTGCTAATCAAAGAAGATGAGGGAAAGCAACACCCAATCTACTTTGTTAGTCGGGAACTTCGGGGGGCAGAAACCCGGTACACTGAGTTGGAGCAATTGGTTTTGGCATTGGTACATGCTTCAAGGAGGCTTAAACCTTACTTCCAGGGCCATCCCATAGTGGTCTTCACCAATTACCCACTTAAACAAGTCATGTTTAAGCCGGAGGCATCGAGGAGAATGATGAAGTGGGCTATAGAGCTAGGAAAATATGAAATCTGGTACGAGCCAAGAAGGGCTATCAAAAGGCAGGCCCTAGCAGACTTCCTGGTGGAATCAGAAGCAAGGGTACGCGAGGAGCAGGAAACGACGGAGGCTGAAGTAGTCCCAGCTTGGAAGTTATACGTGGATGGATCGGTACACTCCGGAGGCAGCGGAGCGGGAGTCTTGTTGGTTAGCCCGGAAGGGAAGGAATACCCCTATGCGGTCCAATTCACTTTCAAGACAACCAACAATGAGGACGAGTACAAGGCTTTGATCGCAGGATTAAGGCTAGCAAAGGAGATGGACATCAAAGCTCTCACGGCACACAGCGATTCCCAGATCGTGGTGCAGCAGGTAAAGGGAGAATATGAAGCCCGGGAGAGGAGCCTGCAAAAGTACTAGGAGATGGTAAAGTCTCTAGTAGCCGGTTTCGAGTCCTTCAACCTGGTCCAAGTTCCCGGGATGAGAATAGTAAAGAAGATGCTTTGAGCAAGCTGGCTTCCTCAGATTTAAAACCTGAGCCTAACCAAAAGTTGTACATGGAGGTACTAGGAAGAAGGAGCTACCAGGAGAACGACCAAGTAATGCTAATAAACGAGGAAGAATCCTGGATCGCCCCCATGCGGGCGTACCTAGAGAAAGGAACCGCGGAGGATAGGGTGCAGGCCGAGAAGCTGAGAGTTAAAGTGCCAAAGTATGTGGTCCAGGGCGGGAGATGTATAAGAGAGGATACCTCCAACCTTTGCTAAAGTGTGTGGAAAGGTCAGAAGGTCAACACCTTATCTGGGAAGTACACGAGGGATCTAATGGGAGTCACCAGGGAGCCCGCACGATGGCTAGAAAAATCTTAAGGCTAGGATATTACTGGTCAACGCTGTTCAAAGATGCGGAAAAACATGTTCAGAAATCTCTTTCATGCCAAACCCCGCTAATCTATGTTCCCCGGGAGGAGTTAATCGGAGTCACAGGAGCTTAGCCATTCAGCAGATGGGGAATCGACTTGGTAGGACCATTCCCCACCACCCCGGGATGAGCCAAATATGTAATTGTGGCAATCGACTACTTCAGCAATTGGGTGGAGGCAAAGCCATTCACCAACATGCGAGGGCCGACTTGTGTCAAATTTTTTTGGAAGAACATCATTTGCCGATTTGGTATCCCAAAGATCATAGTCACAGACAACAGTGCACAATTTGAAAATGATCCCTTCAAGGCATGGTGCGTCAAGTACGGCATAGAGCAGAAGTTGACATCGGTGTACCACCCCCAAGCGAACGGGCAAGTAGAAGTCACCAACCGTACCATCGTCAAAGGCCTAAGAACCCGCTTGGAAGGTGCGCGGGGGAATTGGATTTGGGAGTTGCCCAGTGTCCCTTGGGCCCACCGAACCACAGAAAGCTTAGCTACCGGGGAGTCTCCATACTGCCTGGTATATGGATCCGAGGTAGTGATACCCGCGGAGATTGAGATCTCGAGCCTTCGGACCCAATTTCAGCGCCCGAAGGAGGAAGACGACGGATGGCGCCTCGACTTGGATCTTTTGGAAGAAAAGCGAGAGAATGCGGCACTCCAGGAACCAAAGGTGAAGGAACGAGTAAAGAGATATCACGATAGAAGAGTGCGGAAGGAAGTTTTCACCCCGGGAGACTGGGTGATGAGGAGAAATGACAAGAGCCACCAAGCCCCGGAAGGGAAACTTGCACCCAACTGGGAAGGACCATACAAGGTGAAGGAGGCATACCCGGGAGGAAGGTATGTGCTGGAGGACAAGCAGGGGAAGGAGGTCCCCAGGAGATGGAATGTAGCTAACTTAAGAAGGTTCTACGGGAAGTAGAGTGCCCCGCGCCTGAACCTTAGCTACTAAGGCATGAATATGCCGGGCATGGATATGCCCCCTCCCTAAAGCATGAATATGCCCGGAGGGATAACCCCGACGTTTGGCCTCGTACCGGGTTTAGAAAGGAAGAATTGTAAAAGGGACCCATGGGTAGCTCCCATTTGGGTGCCCCGCTAGATAGGACCCGGAGCTTGAATGAAGCCCGGGGACCAGAGGATGTAATGCTTGCAGGAAAGAATTAATGAAAATATGGGTTTCCGAAAAAACTTTTATTTAATCATCTTTAAAATTTCAAGCACATCAATATGTTGTTATATTACAAAGGAACAATTACATAGTATTGTACATACAAGTTTTCCTATCTAGGCACTACTATACCCACTTAGGGCCTGACCCGGAAGCGCCCTCAGGGTTACCCGGGCGGAAACCCCCTCCGAAGAATTGAGACCCAGAAGGTGGTAGGATAACCGGACAACCAGTAGAGCATCTTAGAGGACCCTATTCCTGTGAGTAAGGGACCGATTCTCCTTCTCCAAGTCACAGATTAGTCTATTCTGTGCGGTGCGGGTTTCTAGCTTCTTAAGCTTTTCCTGGGCCCGCTCGAGTTCGCCCCACACCATACCTAGCTCCTTGGAAGTGCGATGCTGAGTATCGTCGTGAAGGGCTTGCAGCTCAGCAATGGTCTGGTGGGAATTCAGGGCTTCCCGCAGGTGGTCGGAGGCAAGGTCGAAGCAGTGATTCAGCGAGCCAAACTTGTTCTCAACAGCCTTAAGAAACGATACTAATGCCCGGACAGACCCGAACTCATGAACGAACGCACCCAATCCCGCCTCGGCCATTGCCCGGGTAGCCTGATCGCCTCCAAACCTCCAGTGAGCCAGCTTCCTCTAAAGGAATGAGCATTGGAGACACCCAGCGCGGGGGAGAGAGAAGTAGATGCCGGAAGAACTAGTAGGATGTGGGAAAATATAAGGCGTAGGCCCTCATGGGAGAATCTTCTCCAAGAGGCGTTCAGACTACAAAAGAATGTTTTCATTAAATAGCAGAACTTTATATTGATCAAAATAGGCACTGGTATATACCATTATATTCAATAGGCCCAGCCATTATATTCAATGAGCCCAAAGTAAAATACAACAGGCCCAAAAGGTCCATATACACACTCACAGGAGACAGAGAGGGCTAAATAGCGGCCCAGGTAACAAAGAGTAAGGACCAGGTCAGCATAATACCAAGAATAGAGCGGCACGATCATCCACGAATGGTGGAACGTGGAGTACTCGTGGAGAGCTAAAACCGGGGAAGAAGTAGTATAAAAAGGGACACGCCCATCATAGAAAAGGTACATACAAGAGACTGAGAATCTAGATTGATAAAAAGGAAAGAACTAACTTCAGCATCGGAGCTTATTCCCGGGTTTAGCCGGGAATCTTTTGCAGGTTTATCTCCGGTCGTCTTCGGGTGGTTATCATTGGAGTGAAAGAGAAGGAATCACATCAGTGACGCCGTCTGTGGGGATCGTTTTTTCTCTTCTCCGATGGTTTCCACCAGAAATGGTCGGGGAGAATCTCACCACAATACCAGGTTCACATCGCGGACCGTCAGCGAACGAAGAGGAAGGGATCGGGCTCTGAGCCAAGACAAAGATAACCAAGGTAGTCAAATGAATGGGCAAGGACGCGAACCGGTAAATGGCCAAGAAGAGACTCAGGCGAGTAGCCAGGACAGGGATTCTGATGATAGGGGTTCGGATGATAACTATGGCGAAGAGGCAGAATCACCCTTAACTAATCGCCAAAAAGAACAAAAAGAGTTCGAAGAATTTCTAGAAAACCAGAAGGCAAGCCTATACGAACAGTTCAAAAAAACAAAAGACGATCGCGGCAGGAGCAGAAGAATAATGCCAAGCGAAATCAAAGCCCAGCGTTCGAATGACTACCAGCAGCCGTTACAATACGAGGAAGAATTGAGAGACATCGTTGCAGGCGAATATAACGACGATTCGCCACTCTCCTGGGAAATCCAGAACCTACAAATGTCAGATAACTTCAAACTGCCATTACATGTGAAGGTTTACGATGGCACGACGGATCCAAAGGATTTCTTGCACTCATACGGGAGCAGCATGCGCTTCAGGAATGCCTCACAACAGCTGATATGCAAGGCTTTCCCGATTTTTCTGACTGGCCCAGCTATTACGTGGTACGAAGGCCTACCAAAAAGAAGTATTAAATCATGGGCACAATTGTCGGATATTTTCCTAGGAAGATTTTATAGGAATCAGAAATTCGAGCGCACCATCGCGGACTTAGTAAACATCAAACAAGGCAGCGATAGTGTGGGAGCATACCATGCAAAAATGGTGATCGAAAGTTTAAGTATCAAAGATCTAACGTATCAAATGTTCTTAGGTGCCTTCATGAGTGGCCTTAGACCCGGATACTTCTACAAAAAGCTACGAGAAGAAATGCCATCGAACGAACGCGAGTTACAGAACCTAGTCGAGAAATATGTACGGTCAGAGGAAGCGAATGATCGAAAAATTGAGAACGAAAAAGGAGATAAACGACTCCTTGACGATGAATCCAAGTGGGGGGAAAAAAGCTAAAAACAGTCTCTTCAACGAAAGCTAAGAAGACTGGAGGAAGAACATTCATCACCACCCCCCTTACCAAATCCAGAAAAGAGATTTGGCAGCTACATAAGGACCTTTTTAGTGACCCAAGGCCAATGTTAGCACCACCAGACAAGCGTTCAAAGGAAACATACTGTGCGTTCCACAGGGACCACGGTCACGACACAGAGGAGTGCGTTTCACTAAAAAGGCAAATAGAAGATAACCTACGACAAGGAAACCTCACCCAATACAAACGTGAAGGAGGACACGCAAGCAAGCAAGATATGGCTAACACTCCAAATGGGGGGAAAATCGCGGCAGCAGTGGAACGGGTAGAGGATCATTCATACCGAACGACCGATAGGGTAATCTTATCCATCCATGGGTCAACAGAACCCATTTCGAACAAAGGATGGAAACAGAGGACCAGATACCTGCCGCCACAGGAACCTTCTGACAAACGGTTGAAATTATCAGAGGCTATAACGTTCGATGAGTCGGATGCGGTACCAAACGCATTCCCACACAATGACCCGCTAGTAATCGTCGCAAAAATTGGGAATTCAACGGTACACAGGGTGTTTGTGGACGACGGAAGTGCAGTTGACATACTTTTCACCAATTGTTTCGACAAATTAGGATTCAAAAGAGATGATCTTAAGAAACCAGCATCCGCTCTAGTCGGATTCACGGGAAGATCCGAGATGCCTCTAGGACAGATTCAATTGCCAGTCACTATAGGAGAGGAAGGCAAAATCGTGACGATTATGTGCGATTTTGTAGTTATGGAAGCACAGAGTCCCTTTAACGCGATCGTAGGACGCCCATGGATGAACGCCGCAAGAGCAATCTGGTCACCTTATCATTTGGTTATGAAATTCCCCACACCAGCGGGTATAGCCTCAGTACGGGGAAATCAACAAGCGGCAAGGCAATGTATGGCGATTGCAATGAAACCTGCAACGAAGACAAAGGTATTCCCATCGGTCAATACAGTGGCAGTCTCACCCAACATTGACCTTGGTGAGCAGGCCGAACCATTCCAAGTCATAGAAGGAGACCATCATCGTTGGTTAGAGTGGGATCAAATTTGCCTGGTCCGGTAAGATTGCAAGTCGAGAGCATACTCCGGAAATATGCGCCAGTGTTCGCATGGTCTATAATGGATATGGGAGGAGTTAGGTCGGACATCGCAACACATAAATTACACGTAGACAGCACTGTTCGACCCATCAGGCAGAAGCAGCGAACGTTCGCTGCCGAGAGACAAGCAGCAATAGAAGAGGAGGTTCGAACATTAACAGAAGCTGGAATATTGCGGGAGGTGCAGTATCCAACATGGCTGGCAAACCCAATAATGGTACGAAAGGCAGACGCTGGATGGAGAATGTGCGTTGATTACACAAACCTAAATCAACACTACCCAAAAGACTGCTATCCATTACCAAAAATAGACAAATTGGTCGATGCAATAGCAGGGTACGAAGTACTTGCATTCCTGGATGCCTACAAGGGGTATCACCAAATCCTGATGGATCCCCTAGATGCAGAGAAGACAGCTTTCATTACAAGTGTAGGAGCTTTCTGCTACACTAAAATGCCGTTCGGATTAAAAAACGCAGGAGCAACCTACCAACGAACAATGGATAGGGTGTTCGCATCACAGATCGGACGGAACATGGAAGTCTACATAGATGACATGGTCATCAAGAGCTCAAAGCTGAACGATTTTCCACGGGATTTGGAAGAAACGTTCGCATCACTTCTCCTTATAGGAATGAAACTAAATCCGAAGAAATGTGTTATCGGAGTAGGAGCAGGACGATTCTTAGGGATACAAGTTTCGGCCAAAGGACTGAACCCAAATCCAGAAAGAATCAAGGAAATTCTGGATTTACCGCCACCCAGAAATATCAAAGGCGTCCAGATTTTAACAGGATACCTTGCATCCTTAAACCGCTTCATGGCGAAAGCGGCAGACAAGCATATGCCTTTTTTCAATGTCCTTAAAGGGGCAAAGAAATTTGTGTGGAGTGAAGAATGTGAAGCGGCTTATACACTCCTCAAACAAGAGATTCAGAGCCTACCATCGCTATCCATTCCACTGGCAGGAGAACCTCTATTCTTGTACTTGGCCGCATCATATAAATCAATCTGTTCGGTGTTGGTGAGAGAACACAGCGAGGTACAAAAGCCTGTTTATTACACAAGCAGAATGCTAACGGTAGCGGAAATGAATTATAAGCCCATCGAGAAAATAACTTTGGCGCTGGTACATTCGGTTCGAAGATTGAGAACATATTTTCAAAGCCATGCAGTAACCGTACTTATGGACCAACCGATTAAGCAGATACTACAAAAACCAGAAGCATCAGGGCGAATGATGAAATGGGCAATTGAGTTGAGTGAACACGACATAAAATTCACGCCTCGGAAAGCTATCAAAGGACATGCTTTAGCAGACTTTATGGCAGAAATGTTTTCATTGGACAACAACATAGCAAGTCATATGTCTCCAATACCTGAAGACAGGAACAAGGCAAAATGTGAGGACATAGCATGGCTCCTGTATGTGGACGGCTCATCGAACAAAGAAGGTTGCGGAGCGGGCGTTCTGTTGATAAGCCCGGAAGGCGACGAATTAAAGCATGCGCTGAGATTTGATTTCCACTTGTCAAATAACGAAGTAGAATACGAGGCAATGATTAGCGGATTGGATCTTGCCAATAAGATGAAGATCACGAGCGTCAAAGTATTCAGCGACTCCCAAATCGTGATAAGTCAAATACTGGGAGACTTCGAAGTGCAAGATAGCCAATTAGCAAAGTATTTGACAAAAGTACAGCAACTTATACCGTTGTTCGAGTACATCAAGTTTATCAAAATCCCCCGAGAAGAAAATCAAAAAGCGGACGCTTTGAGTAGGCTATCGAACAGTAGGTTCAGCGACCTACACAGGTCCACAGACGTACTTATTGACATAGTGCCGGTCAGAAGCACAGCTATCGTCACAGCGGTGGCAACAGCAATCGAAGAGCCAACTTGGATGACGCCTATTCGGTCCTTTCTCGAACAAGGAACGCTTCCGGAAGATATAAAAGAAGCGAGAGCCATACAACGAAAGGCATGCATGTATCAAGTAGAAGGTGGATTCTTGTACAAAAAAGGACACTTGGTGCCCTGGCTGCGCTGTGTTACTCCAAGTGAAGCGCTACAAATTGTAAAAGATATGCATGAAGGAAGTTGCGGATCTCATCAGGGAGCAAGTACCCTCGCTAAAAGAATTATACGCGTGGGATACTACTGGCCTAAAGTGTTCGCTGACACGAATGCATACGTCCAACGATGCCACTCCTGTCAAATCAACGCAAATGACAGTCACATACCAAAAAACAGGTTAATCGGCATCCACGGAGCATGGCCGTTCGATAAATGGGGAATTGACTTCGTCGGTCCATTTCCAAGAGGGACAGGAAATGCCAAGTTCCTTATAGTCATGGTCGATTACTTCACCAAATGGGTCGAAGCGAAAGCTATCCCAAAAATAACAACGAGCGCAACGATAGCGTTCGTCTGGCAGAATATAGTTTGTCGTTTCAGCCTACCAAGAACTATCGTTTCGGATAACGGTACACAGTTCACGAGTACCTCCTTCAAGGAATGGTGCGCATCGAAGAAAATTTCACAGAAATTCACTTCAGTCGCACACCCGCAAGCGAATGGGCAAGTGGAAGTCACGAACATGACTCTGTTGCAAGGAATTCAGAAACGGCTCTGCGGGAAACTCACAGGATGGGTGGAAGAACTGCCAGAGGTACTATGGGCATATAGAACAACGCCTCGAACGCCACATGGAGAAACTCCCTATAGTTTAGTGTTCGGGCAAGAAGCATTGATACCTATTGAGGTAGAAGTACTAAGCGAAAGGGTACAGAATTTCGACGAAACGGTCACCGACGAAGCAATCAAGGGGAACTTAGATCTCCTGGAAGAACGACGAGAGCAGGCACACCTCCGTGAAGCAAAATACAAGGAACAAATGGCAAAGGCTTACAACACGAGAGCAAGGGAAGTACGATTCAAGGTGAACAGCTTGGTACTAAGGAAGAACGAAGCAAGTTTGGCAGAAAAGACAGGGAAACTGACCCCTAGGTGGGAAGGACCATACAGAATCGTCGAAGCAAACCAGTCCAACTCATACAAACTAGAACGCCTGGATGGGACCACTATACCGAACACCTGGCATGTTTCTAACCTAAGGCAATACCACGCTTAGAAATATGATAGTCATTTGTATAGAAGCCTTGATATGATCAATGGCGGCATTTGTTGAGCGATTCCTCGCTTTTTTGTAGATATATAAAAAAGAAAAACGCCAACTCTTCGGCACCAATCTCTTCTAACGATGAACGCTACTAAGCGACACGCAATACTCAAGCCCTACATGCACAAAGCAGGTCACGACACCTACTGTCAGCTAGACTTGCACTAAGAATAAAGCGAATAAAGTAGGCAAATAAACCAAGTCACGACAATTATGTCAGCGAGACTTGTAAATCAAACGAACTCAAACAAATCAAGCGTAAAACCAAGTCACGACAATCTTGTCAGCAGGGCTTGTAACAAAACCAACTGCAACACACTGTGTTAACCTAACAAAGTGTATAGCACAGTACAAGTAATACTAAAAATAAAAACAAAACAAAAATATATATATATATATATATAAAATAAATAAATATATATGTCTTATTTTACAAACCTAACGAGAACTACCCCTGCCAGCGGATTGCCACCTAGAGACACCACGAGCGGCACGAGAGGGAGCCCCACGACGTTCGCTGGTTCGATTATGAGTAAATTCCTGATGACGACGAGCGCGAGCACGTTCGGGGTCACTATCATTAAGGCGAACCAACTCATTCCGCATAAAGACCACCGCGGGATGCTCTTGAGTATACCTAATAGTCGACAGGTTCTCCAGCTGATGCTGGTAATAGTCCCGAAGATCGACAATAGGTCCAGTCCCGTACTGATTAAGCAGAAGCCGCATAATGGCACAAGTCTTTTCGTAAGCTTCAGCATTTGCCTTAAGCTGCTGTATCTCTCGCCTCAAAGCCGCCATGTCATCCTCCAGATCGAGGATATGTTCGGCTGCTTTATCCTCGATACGATGGAAAAATGAACCATCATTCAGAACAACTTCATGGCGAACAGTTGCAGCAGTCCTACTACTCGACGCACCAGCCCGCAAACCTTCGCACTGAGCCTGTAAAGTGCGCAATGTATCTTCCAATTGAGAACATCGCTCCAATGCTCCTCGGTGTTTTCGAGCAACAGTTTCCGCTATCGAACATTGTTCGTCGTACTTCTTTTGAAACTCACCTATGAATCCGTTGAGATTAGTAATTCTCTCCTTTAGGTGGCGTTCGACTCCTCGCAGGTTGGAGATGGTTTTGATGTGCTCTTCAGACCGACGTTTCTCGTCAAGATACGCACGTTTAAACTCTCGGCCTTGAGTGACAAGGGTACCAATTTGAACGCGATTATGATAAATGATATCGTTCTGCTGCGAACAAATCTTGTGGCACCCAAGACGCATCACATCCACCTGCTTCAACAGAGCGGTCCAGTAATTCTCACGACGCCCGAATTGAGAAAGAACCTGATCAAGTTGTTTACCGAACCTCATAACCCAGTGGTAAGGACCGGCAGGAAGTCTAAGGCTTGACATATAGGTACAAACACCTCCCAAATCCCGACGGCATTTTTCTATTTCATCACGAAGTTCGAACACTTCCTCTTCCTCGTAAGCAAACTCCTCATCATCGGCTGCAGGAGACGAACAACAGCCTTCGTCGGTGGAAGTTTGCAGAAATCTGCTGCTGAGCGCTGATCAGTCTTTCCCGGTTTAAAACATCAAGTGCAATTCGTCGGTTCTTTTCAAGCCATCCTAAGTCCGATATCTTGGAAAACACATTTTCCAACCGATTTTGAAGCAAACCGATAGGAGTTGATTCCCTAAGTACAACAGTATCAGTACTACTCCTCAACTGGCAAACTTTAACACAGTCGTTCCTTCTTATAGGAAGTATTTTATCCTACAAAATGGGAATAGAACAACAAAATATAAAATATAAAATAGTAACAAAACTTCGAAATGCAAGAAACTGAATTCGTCCATTCATAAAAATAGAGACAAAATACACAGGAAGACTAACTAACATTGCTATTAGGAGTTTCTTCCTCTGGCTTCTCCGCCTGTAGCTCACTAATGACAGCACGGTCATCTGCCAAAGATTCCCCGCCGGTCAGAGAGGCACCCGGACTAGCAGAAGGAGTGATACTGGTAGGGACCGGAGGATCGACAGTGGCAGTAATTTCTTTAGCACCAAAAAGCTGATCGACAGGACATTTCCTTAGTTCGGGCAAGCTCAAAGGTTTACCCAAGCGCTTACAGTGTTCGACAAGGGGAAAGGAATGGCAACCATTACGAACGCTCTCCTCAAATGCAGTCGAAACTCTGGCTTTAGCTTCAGAAACCAGTCTGTCAAGGGCCGCGTCATCTTGATACTGAAGAAGCGCAGGATCAGGAAAGGTATCCTTCAGGAACTTCATATACTCGCACATGCCCACCTGCTTAACGGAGGCATATCCAGCGCGGATATGATCAGCATAGCCCTTCGTTCTGAACAAAACATCAACGAATTCGCCCATATACGAAGGATTCAGAGCACCCTCCGTCTTGTGAAAAGAAAGCTCGTCAGACAGAGCCTGTTCGCGAGCCATACAAGCTTCAAGTTGACTCTTCAAGCTCGCGTTTTCCTCCTCCAGCTTGCTCATACCCATATAAGCTTCCAGTTGGCGTTTCAAGCTCTCGTTCTCCTCCTCCAGCTTAATCATAGCTTCTCGGGTGGCAACAGTCGTACTCAGAGTACTAATATGTCCGCGGCATAACGAAGGTGATCAGATACCTACACAAAGTTAAAATCGACTTTAGATGAAGAACCAAAGGATAAATAAGAGTCGAACGGAATATCACTCACCACATTCAGCATCTCAGGAGCGGAATAACGGTCAAGAGTGGCAGCGGTCGACTCGGCTGCCACAGCCACAACAGCGCTTGAAGAAACCTTCTTTTTCTTCTTAGGGGAATCAGGACCATCAGCAGAACGCAGATCGCGCTTAGAACCACTTTTGTCACAAGCAGGATCACGGGGGTGGGAGGAGCTTTTTCCCGTCTTCTCTGACCGAGGAACAGAGGAAGTAGATTTTCTCGTGACCTTTCGAGAGCTTGGCTGAACATCTGCCTGTTCAGGGATAAGCTTCTTCTCAAACTGGGGAAACTCAACCGGAATATCAGTCATGTCCATACCTGCATACAAACATATAAAATAATTCAGGAAAAGTTATACACACTCGAACGAAAACAGAGAAAATCAGGCGAAAAATCATGTAAAAGCATTAACATCGAGCCATATAATCATATCTCATAGAACCTTTCGAGGAAGTTTTCCTTCATTTTTCTCGAGGCTTATGAGTATGTTGAAGCAGCCATTGGTATAAGACAGTATCACGAGTCAATCGATCCTTCACATCGACAGCCCGATCTACCGACAAGGAAGTCGACCAACAAGGCATTGGATCATCCACCCCAGCTCTTCGTCGAACGAACACATATTCCCTTCGCCACCCAGCAAAACTGTCAGGATACGACTTTACGAACATCAGCTCTTTCAAATAACTATACACAGTAAATCGATCGCTTTCACCAGGCAGACTTTGCAGCCGGAAGACGGACCGAAACAACTGGAACGTAAAAGGAACATCAAGGGCGGAGCAAGCATCATGGAAAGCAATCATGACCATTATACTCTTGGGATGGAATTGAGCAAGCGCCATATTATACCCCTTAGCAATCTCCATCATCCACGAAGGAATCGGCAACAAAACACCCCTTTTGAACCAATCACAATATACAGCGAAAAAATCACTCCCAGGATTTTTTACACTTTCACTAGGCAGAGGAGAATGTAAATCGATCTTCTCCAGACAAGGGTACCGGCGCCGGAAATAAGCCAAAGAACGGCCATGCATAAGACTAGCATCTTCAACCCGTTTAGCAGATTCAAGCAAGGCTAGCGTATCATCGGAATCAGGAGGGACACCGGTATCAAGGGATATCTCACCAGAATCACGAGAAGAATCAAATGACTTTTTGGAATCGCTCATCCTTAATTATCAGAACTAGGCTCCAAAATCAAACAGAGGTACAGATTCAAATAACAATCAACACAAGCCTAAATATTCCCTGATCAAATATGAAACACAATCAAAAGGAGAAGTTGGAAGAATTACTTGATTACAGGAGAGAGATAGAGACTTCCGCGGGACTTATGGAGAGCCGAATTGATGACCAAATTGATGAAGAATGGGAAAGTGAGGATAAGTTCAAGGCATTTTCCCCTTTTTAAGAAGTACAAACGGCGGCGTCAGACCAAACGCATCTCAGCCGTTCAATTCAAATTAGAAGACATGATTAGGCACAGAATCCGGAAAAAGGCGATTACCTTTATGGATTTAAAAATTTAAAATTTGAAGAAGCTAATTTGAAGAGTCGGGTACGGCGAAGATGAGGGAATGTAAAACAGAAAACGGACAAGACGAACGAACACGATTCCCATACATCAGCCGCTAAAATTAGAGCAACTACTCGTTTGACTCATCTAGTCAAAGCACAAACAGGAGAGTCGAACACTTAGCCTCAAACTTCAGCGACTGGGGGGGGGGGGCTTATGGTATATACCATTATATTCAATAGGCCCAGCCATTATATTCAATGAGCCCAAAGTAAAATACAACAGGCCCAAAAGGTCCATATACACACTCACAGGAGACAGAGAGGGCTAAATAGCGGCCCAGGTAACAAAGAGTAAGGACCAGGTCAGCATAATACCAAGAATAGAGCGGCACGATCATCCACGAATGGTGGAACGTGGAGTACTCGTGGAGAGCTAAAACCGGGGAAGAAGTAGTATAAAAAGGGACACGCCCATCATAGAAAAGGTACACACAAGAGACTGAGAATCTAGATTGATAAAAAGGAAAGAACTAACTTCAGCATCGGAGCTTATTCCCGGGTTTAGCCGGGAATCTTTTGCAGGTTTATCTCCGGTCGTCTTCGGGTGGTTATCATTGGAGTGAAAGAGAAGGAATCACATCAGGCACCAATGCCAAGTTCTACATATGCCTCCCTGGGAGGAAGATTACAAAAAAAAAAAAAAAAAACTTAAACATTACAAAAGGAAGGAAAATATAGACTAGAGTCTAGGGATGTACATTATCAGAGTCCCCTCCTCCCGGGGTACAATGGGCCCTCTCCCATCTTCTCTCCAGCTCAGCTATGTCCTCGGCGGACCAGCCTGGACCGCCGTAAGCAGGAGCATCCACCTTAGGCTCATCTTCTGGACACTCGAGGAACCCCACCTTGCAGATAGACTTCCGGGACTGATACATCATGTCGTCTTGTCCCTCTGCAATCCCCACGACATACTTATCCATCTTCCCGAAATTGCCAGGCACCGCGCAGTACTCGTGATAGTTTTCGGACCAGTGGGGGTCTCCGGAACAACTGCATAAGCGTTGAAGCTTTCCGGGCCAGGATCGGGACAGGAAGCCTCGCCAATCTCAGGAAGCTTCACCTTCTTGATCTCTGAAGCATAGGGGACCCTGGAGGACATTTCCAGCGACTGCCACAGCTGGGGGAGTAGACTCTTCAGATCTGACTCCTGGAGGGATCGCCAGCGATGGTTCAACAAATCAGCTGCCTTAGGGCGGTAATAAGACGCCTGGGCGTCAAGACGAGCGGGCCCCAGAAGCCAGCCTCGCTGACTGCGGTACATCTCATGGCAAGCCTCAGCACTCGCCGCAGCGGCAATCCCTTCCAACTTCTGATCAAACTCCACTGAGCGGAGAAACTTCTGAGTCATAGCGTCGAAGGCTTCGAGCTGAGAGTTCTTCTTGTCCTTATTCAAGGAGGAATATTTCTTCTCCACCTCGGTTAGCTTTTTCTCTTTGTCGGCCAGCTTCTTTTTGGTCTCCTCTAGTTGGGCCGCGAGGCCATCTTGCCCGGCCAGCTTTTCCTTCGTTTCGCGGAGCTCTTTCTCCAGCTTGGCGAACAACCCCGCGTTGTACTTCGAATAGGTCATGTTCAGCGCCTCGGCGAACTGCGAGTCCGCCAGGAGGGAGTCAGCGAAGGTGGTGCTCTGCAAAACAAAGGGTAAGGAGTTAAGGAAACCCGGGGAATCATAAAACTTAGATAAAAGACGAGGCCTCGGGAAAACAGTTACCTCTTCTGGCAGCTTGCGGGGGAGTGTTGCAAGGAGGAGGAGGAGGAGGAAAGTCATTAGTCCTTTGTCGAGAGGAGGGGGAGACCCGGATAGTTCAGCAGCAGGCGGCCGTTTGAACCGCGAACTGGCCCCGCCACTGTAAGTCAGATGGTTGACAAAGGACCTTCGCCCGGGAGTAGGTGATGAGCCGGGAGTAGTGCGGGCCACAGAAGATGGCCCGAAAAGTTTTTGTTCGCGAGACCGCTGTTGCGAGCGGGCCCTTTGCGGGATTAGGGCAGGATTCTCAAGAGAAGATGGCCCTAGCTGGGGGGCCACTTGTTGTGTAGACAGGGTCTGCTTACCCAGGCGAGCATTCCTCGCTTGACCATCTCCCCCAGAAGGCCTCTCGACGAATGTCGTAGCGTCCATGTACAAGGAAGGTTGAGCTGAAATCAAGCAAAAAAAGAGTTAGGACATGGGGTATAATCCTAGAACACTATATAATAAGAATTCTTTTGATTTTGGTATCCGGATCCGCGTAGGGGCATTTTTGTAATTTATCCTCCAAAACGACGTCGATTGTAATGTGGCCCTCACTTTGTCCTCCTCCTTCCGGGTTTCTGATTTAGTTCACCATCGATTTCTAATCCCGCACGCTTCCCAACTCCTCTGTCACGTCCATCTCATCCCTTGACGGCAAGAACGGCGGCTGCATAACCTCCGTCAACAAATCCCACCTGAGGCCCCTGAAAAACTCATGCCCCTTGATCTCCGACGCGCCGCCGCGGTACCCAAGCCGGCGTTGGATCCTTCTCCAACAGCTCTGCAGTTCCAGTAAAAAAACGGAGGAGTAGCAGTTCGTCGGTCCGATCAAGGAGGGGCTTCGCTGGGATTTGGGAGTCGAATTCCAGGGAATTGGGTCCGATCAAGGAGGAGCACTTCTGAATGTGATCGTTAAACCTTCTAAATCCATAAGAACAATGCTTACAGCTTTCCGGGGCCAGTTCTTCTCAATCATCCGGGTAAACTCAATCTCAACTTTCTTGATAGAGTTCTGGTTGAACTAGCGATCAAAACTGGGCCAAATATTATCACTTCTTATGTTGATGTTTTGAAATTATTAAATAACATAACTGGAATTCGAGCGATGGTGTTCAGGTCTGGAGTTGCAGGTTTGGATTTCGCCGTTGATCCGATCTGCTGTGATAATTACGTGGTTTTAATAATTCATGAGGTTTTTTTTTTCTGCTTGCACGTCTTTGCCTCATTCAATGATACCTTCATCGTATGTTTTGCATTTGACTCTGCTCTTTAAATTGTACGTGCTTATTTGGTTTTCTATGTTCTGGGTTTAGATTGGTTTAACCCTATTTTATTTAACCATAGGGAAAAATTCTTGCTCGAGATTGAATTATTTGATGTGTACTACAGGTTATCACGGGTATCCTGTTGAATTTTAAGATTCCACAATGTCGTAAGGTTAATCATTAAATATAATCTTACCTTTTAGTCCTGTAATGGTTATACTATTGTTTCTATAGGAATGCAGATGATCAGTATGTGTGTCTAAAGAAGTATTCAGTTTCTTTACTATTTTTAATGGTTCATAAATTAATTTTATTGAGAGTCAATCGGCCAACTAAAAAAACGATAACTAAACATGAAGCCTTTTCCTGCTATGTGGAGTGCCATACATGAAAGATGCTTAAATTTTAAACATATTCTCAAAGATGTGATCTTATAAATTTGAAAGTGGTTGGTTTCTTAAGTAGTTTTTCAATGCTGCTTTATGAGAGTGGATAATATGATCATCATCCAGAAGATTTTGTTTTTCTTGCCTATCCATTATCTGAATAATTAGGATTAACTCAGCTGTGCTTATAAGTTCTCAGTCTTTCCCCCTGTTATATATTGTGTGCAGATGGCAGATGGAACAATCTCTTTCTACCCTAACATTCAAGGGTTCAATCACAGAAACAATTGCCGAAGCCAAACAGCCAAAGAAACTCTTTCTTGTTTATGTCTCAGGTACTTATCCAGTTACGTTTTTTAAATCCTTATGAAGCTATCACTATCTTATCACCATATGGTTGTTTATGAAGTACAGTTTTGTGGTAGCAAAAACTTAATTTTATTATAGAATGCAATTAAGGTTTTTAAAATTGCAGCATTATTTGTTCTCTTAACTTGATTAGTTATTTTTTTCCTTCAGTATATGAGCTGAAGAGCTCTCTCTCTATATGTGTTTGTATACATACCCAGTTACCCACACACAATAAGGAAAATAATTTGGGAAAACTAAGTTTCAAATTAAGGAGATAAATCTTCTAGGCCCACCGGGGTTGTGATGTGAATCTTCGAAATAATAGGAAGGAGAGAACATCCTTTTAAAATATATTTGGTATTGTGTATGCAGACTGCAGTTTCTATTTTGCTCTTCCACTTGGTCTTTTTCATTTTGTTAATGTTGTGATCAGATCCTGGAAGCATTTAATGTTTCATGGTGTATTTGGACGACTCTTTCACAAAATGCTGCATGAGTTCCTAAGGGAGCTGTATAAAATTTAACTTCACCATGGCCTGTGAATGGACTTCCACAGGCTATTCATGATCCAACTTAACTAAAGAGGCTTCCCCATTTATTGCTACTCAATTATTTTACATTTTACTGAAATTTAATATTGAGTAAATAAAAATTTTGGCCATGATTTTTTGCTCAAGTTCAGCTTGTTAATTACTTGTTTGTATTTCTCATCTATATGCAAACATCCTTCGTTCGAACTTGAGAGTGCTCAATACCTGGGAGTCTGGGACAACTTTCTTCTTATTTTTAATATTTTTGTTCAGAATGAGTGAAAAATAAAATCAAGTCAACAATGGAATCCCATGATGGTCCAACCATGTAAGGACAGAAAAAATGAAATATTATGCATCCGTGGTGATGGATTATGGACACATGCCAACTGTCACTCTCTAAATTCCTTCATTCCCTAATTACACTAAATTTAGTGAATGGTATAGTTGTGTTAAATACATCTCGATCTGTGGTCATTATTTCTCTATTAATAATTTTGAAAACACGGTGAAAAGTTAATTAAATATTAATATTGAGTTTTGGATATACTGGGGTTTATTGAGAAGTGAAAAGATGAAAGCATATCAAATAACCATATTAATTGTATCATCAGGTAGCTAACCATATTAACTGTCTTCATGTTTTTCATTATAGGTGACAATGTAGACCAAAATTAACATGGACGGAATCTACTGTAAGGTTTTATCACATTATACTGTGCGGTTAAAAAGAAAAGTGAAAATACTTAACTATTGTTTTGCATGTATGTAGTTGGCAGAGTCAATATTGAAACTCTGCATTTTGCTACAAATCTCAGAGGGAAGTTCAGATGCGGCAAACTTTCTGCCATATGTATCCTTAAAGTGCAATCTATGGTTATTTCAGTTGCATTGATGATATCATGATACGGAATTGTGATTATTACACGAATGGCGAGAATCAACCAGTTGGCTTCAGAATCACATAGAGCTAATGATGCAGGCGTTTCAGCCATAAAAAGGTAACAACAAAACTGCTTGATGAGCTCTGAATGACAAGAGAGCTGGAAATACTGAAACTATTCTTGGAGAGTTGTAGTGTTCTCGTTTAGATCATATTCTTTAGTTGTATAGTTTATATATGTTTAAAAAATACATAGATTATATTATAGTGCACCTTTTTTTCTAATGATCAAATCATATTTTGTCCTAGCTACTAAACCATGTGTTCTTATTGTGCCTGGATCAACCCAAATTTGAGTAGCTAACTAATTTCAGTTATTAGGGTTGTTGATCATGTAACAGAGTACATGAGATGTATATTTTGTTTAAACTTTTACGCTTTGATACTCTGAAATAAGTTAGATAACAACCCATTGAACTCAAATGCTGTGATCGAAATCAGGGAGAGCTGTAATAATTTATACCTTTATGAGCATCATACTCAAATTGATCGGATAACGGTAAACAAAACTTGCTTACAAATTTTGTTTGACTGCACCGCAAATGTAATTGACTAAAATTTCCTGCAAAATTATAGTGTAAAAATACACTCAAATATATATATTGTGCCTGCACCATACACAAAACTTAAATTTGAATGCTTAACGATACTATTAATCACTCTAAGAACAACCTTAAAATATATAAACATTTTTAGTCATGAGAATGGTCAAGGTATTTATTATCCTCTACTTAAAAGTGTAACCTTTAAACACGACATAATTGATGCTTTATTTCTTGGTTAAAACTACAGCGGGTGTTCAGTTATTATTTGATGTTGCAGGTTTTTGAGTTAATGATTCGTGTATCAGGTGCTTAGTTTTTATTTGATGTTGCAATTTTTCTTAAATTCCGGAAAAAAATTTGAAAGATGCTCAAAGCTGGTGTTGTTCAGTTTTTATTTGATAATCTTATTTAAATTAGTTTCAAGCTTGCAGTTACAAAAAGTAGATCAACTCAATGTTACAAAAAAAACCACAGATACACGGTCACATCTTTTGGAGACAAAGATGAAATAGAAGCATCATACTCCAAACAAATACCAGATGACAAAAAAAAAAGATGAGGAAGATTGTGGTCCGTTCAAAATGCTAACGCATGAAAAAACATTTTTCTAAAGGTAGTACACCAAAAACACTTTATATAACGTAATCTTTCAATTATTACAGAACAACAAGAAGATAAAGGATAATACGAAGATTTAGAGGATGATGAAGGTCCCATCTTAGGGGTCGTTTGGTTCATGTAGGAATTAAATTACCACGGATTTGTTAATTACTCGGAAATAAAATCCTCTATCATAATACTCAGAATTTGGAAAAACTGTTTGGTTGCACCTTCGTATTTTGTAATTCCTAGGATTTTATTTACTACATGTTGTTTGGTTGACTTCTTCTGTTTGTTTATTTATTACGTTATTACGGCATGAGGTGAGAAAATAACGTTATGGTTGGGAGTAAATGGTAATCTCGTATAAAATTGACGCGTATTTCAATTCGACCTAGGTAGAGCTCGGTAACAAATTTCCTACGTTATGTGGGAAATTGAATTTCCGCGGAATCATCATTTCCACCATTTTTACTATTATACGCCAACCAAACAAACATCAAGAACGATAAATGCTCAGATTTTGTAATTACTGTGTTTCGTACGCGAACCAAACGACCTCTTAAATCCTTATACAGTTTGAACTTTTATTCCATTCATTTTTTAAGTATCTTAAATTAATTATTTCTCCCCAGTGATTACACCTGAACTCAAAGGACAAGAAGTAGAAAGCATGGATTCTGAAGATGATATACCACTCATTCAAATGACCAAAAAAAGAAAAGTACAATCCTAAATCCTATGTATATAGTAACAAATAAAAAATTAAAAATTTGGTTTTCATAAAAAAATTCATTATGCAAGTAGGAAGGAACAACAACAAAATAAAGAATTGAAATGGAGATGATTAACTGAGAATCACAAGCATGATGAAAACAACAACAACAAAAATATTTTAAATTATCTCGATATTTTATTTTAATAGTTATGGTAGGGTTCTATTTTAATCCAAGTACAATATATTCACTTGAATATATATTGCTATTATATATTTGTGAAACAATATGCATTGCAGTATAATAAATTCATTCAACCTTTTTAATTTACTTTCCGAATTTATGTTACATATTTAAGAATCTTTAACCGCCCAAATACACCGCGCATCGCGCGGTGTCACATTGCTAGTAATAAAAAAAAGGAAATTAAGAAATAAAGCCTTAACAGGCACCTCCATCTGGCCACACCGCAGAGATGTGCGGGAGCGTGAAGAGGTCGCCAGGATAGATCCCGCGAGGCCAGAAGTAACATGTGTTCCCATTCATATAGAAATCATCCATATCTAAGGGGGAGAGGCGGGGGAGGTTGTGGTCGCTGGCAATGATTGCCGGGAGATTGGAGAGGGGTTTCTTGTCCTCCGGCAGGAGGGAATCGTTCCAGGCGGGCATAGGGTACACCTGGGAGTCGCACTAGAAGAAACCTTTCGAGGGGTATCCCTTGGCGGATTTCGGCTTGCTCAAAAGAAAGTCTTTTACCCCAGAACGGATGGTAAAGGAGAAAACACTCGGAAAGGATGCGTGGGCCCTTTGCAAAGCATACAAGGAACGGAAAAGTAGGAGAGAAGGAGGAATGGCGCATCTGGCGCAGTTGAGCAGAAAAGCCATGATCAAGACAACCCCGTTGGGATGTATATGGGTCGGGGCTACTTTGTAAAAAGTTATTGCTTCAAGGAAAAGAGGGAGGAAGGGAAGACTCAGCCCGTATTGGAAATGGATTCGGGGAATACACGCGACCCCTCGCTCAGAGACCCCCGGGGAAAGTTTAGAAAGGGAGGCATTTAGTGGAAGAGGAATGAAGGAACGCTTAGCTAAATCTAAGGATCAAATGCTTATCATATTACTGCAAAATTAACCCATGGTTTCATTATTCCCAATAGCTTCTGCCATCAACAGCTCCTGATATCATTACCACCCACAATGAAGGAAAATATGTAGTATGCTTTGTTTGCATGCATGTTAATGTCTAAATCCCTAAAAGTTGAGAAATCAAATTTGTATAAAGGGCAAAGGGCTACCAGTCCTATAGCTTGAAATTAAACAAATTATATTATAAATTGAAGAGATATACTCCATTGAACTAACACTGCTCAAATGCACAAGTACACATACAATCTGTCAAAAAATTGGCATTTTAATAGAATTTGCCAAAAATAAGTCTGTCACAAAGATGACTACAGAATCAGATGGTGAACAAGGAACAATTCTTCTTATCTTTATACCATATGCACAATTACAAAGCAGGAGACGTTCAAATGAAAAGTGTTCAAATCAAGTAAAAATGACTATGTTTAGTAGAATGAACCTGTTACATAAGACTTGCATAAACCTGCAAGGATGACTTGGAAGTTGCTGGTTGTTGAAAATAGCAAAAGAAGTCTGCGCGTTAATGTTGACACTCAAATCACCATCAAATTTATAACTTGAAAACATGCTTTTTCATTTCAGTTTACAAGCTATTTTCTCAAACCAGTCATATTTTAAACAACTGCATTACGCATCTATCCTTTAAGGGAAAAAAAGCATTATGCATCTAAACACCAACTGCAGCCAAGAAAAGATGGTACTATCAAGATTTCAGCCTCCGTATTTTTTAAGGAGGGACGATATAAAATATTCATGCATGAAAGACACTTACTTGCATGCCACAGAAAGTGTTCTCCCCACATTAAGCTGCAAATCAACATCCTTTTGTAATTCATTCCGTAGAACATAAGGATTCTTACCATCCGTCAATAAGAGTACTTTAGTGTACCATTTAAAACAGCCAGGACTCAAATTCTTGAGAGTGGTGCACCTGTCCTCCATACCTAGACAATGATGGGAAGGATGTGCAGTTAATACTACTTATCAAACAATCAAGGAAGATTCATTTAAGCACAATTAATAGAAACAAATGCTACTTGGCATGACATCAAACATTCATAAACCGCAGCGACTTTATAACCCTTTGTGAATGCTATATTTCTAATCAACATGGATCGTTCTTGACCAGAGAGTGTATTCCAGGTTACAAGGATCTTATTGACACAAGAATTAACAAAATTTGAGCTACAGAACATTTGTTACGAAATTTCACAGAAAAGTACTTAAAAATTGCAGAACTTCAAGAGCATTTTTCTCACTCGTTTCTAAACCAAATTGTCTCATTCTTGATTCTAAATCATAGTTTGAAATCTCGTTTTTCCAAAACTAACAAAGTTATTCCAAATAGACCAGCTGTGATTTTTTTTAAAGTGAGTTCCAAACTGATGCCAGTAGAAAACTGAATTTAGAAATTGCAGAACTTTAAAACCCTTTATCTCTCTTGTTACTTAGCCGAATTTCCCCATTCTTGTTTCCAAATCAAAGATCAGAGTTCAGAAAATACACCAGTATAAACATCAGCCACAATGGAGTTACGGTTATAAAGATACGGATTTTTAAAAGTAACAGTCAGCTGGCTGCCCAGAACAACACCAGTCCATTCACAGCAGACTTTAAACTCAATTATCTCTATTATTAATTATGCAAATTCAGAAATTTCAGGTTCTACACCCTAGAGCATGTTACAGGGATTTCACAGGTGCAAGAATCAACAAAATCGGATTTATGGTTGATTAATTGTGGATTTTTAAAGTTCATATTTCTGCTGCAATACGAATGGAAGAGGGCAGAACTTCAAAATTCTCTCTCCCCCTCGTTCCTAAACCAAATTGGACGATTCTTGATTCTAATCAAAGTTCTGAATCCTGGGCTTCCAACAATACCAATTTCATCATATAAAGATCTAGGGTGTGCAAGATAAAGTTTTTTAAAATTCACTGCTACACCTAACATCAAAACTGTCCCGATTTCACACATTTTCTTCCCCAATCAAATATTTTCTTAAACTATAATCCTAAGATTATAACTGATGCATGTGTGTATTAACCTCTTTATAAGATTCTTATCAAGGTAGCTAAACCTATTGAAGCCAAAATCCCAAGAGTAAGGTATTACCTTTATGTTCTGATGTTTCTGATCTGCCACTCAATTCCTTGAATCTTCCTCCCCTTGTCATGAACCCTCTAACTCTCAATTCCTGCATATATATGAGATCCAAATTGAATCCGAAAACAAAAACATGTAGTTACCTTGATGAATATGCCACTAAAATTTATTAATTAGTGTTGCTCAGCTTGAATCTACCATACTCAAGGGAAGAACAACAGTAAAATCTCTCATCTGAATCTTCATAATCCCGAATAGTGACCTGATATGTCCCGAAAACAAAAGCTAGAATGTCTTCATGCTGGTGCCAACTTAGGACAAAGAAGTCTACATCTTGCAACAATTTTACCTGATTGTTCAACGCAATATCACACAAAGCATATGAATATCACGCAAAGTATATCTCTAGATGCTTTCGCGCCTGTTTTTGCCTCTTCGGGAATGTGTTGCCCGTTGGAGGGAAGCAGATCAAGACTGGTTTGTGATGATCCATGCACTGTGTAAGCAGTCACTGGCACACCAATGCCATCATCAGATTGAGAATTCAATGCTCGAGCATTGCGAGCACGATATTTCTGCAACAGGAAACATAAAAATCATTGTGGATCATCAACAACAACCCAGCCTAGAGACTTTGTTTTCTTATATGGTGAATTTAATTTGTCAGATATTATTTTTCTTAGAAAGGGAAAGTATATACAAACCCCAAGATGCTTGTGCAGGTAAATTCATCAGGTCAAGTATCTTCTCCGGAGTGGATTCTGCATGTATAGAATCAAATCATGATCACCATATACAATAATTCAGTTAATCTTTTGATCATTCAGAGAGGTATATAAATTAAAGATCTGAATAAGATCAAACCGTCAATTCCAAGCTGATTGACAGCTGACACAAATTTCTGACCACTTGAGAACCCTTAAGGAGTTATTACATTACAGAGTGATAACATATGCTAAGAAGTACAACTGACTTACATGAGGAGTTGGTTGAAGAAAGGGCGAGAGAGAGAACCAGTCGGTCCGCAAAGCAAGGGATAAAAGCCCAAAACCACCACACAGCCCCAGGACAATCAACACAAGTCAATAGACAATAAGCATATACTCTATGATAAAGCGGGATCCTCGATGAGAAATATCAGAAAAACCTGAATTGGAACTCTGTATGAAAAACCAAAGATGCAAAAATATAAGAAATCACAAATTAAAAGAGCAGGGGAATTGAATTGGAACTCTGTATGGAAAACCTAAAAAGCGAAAACAATAGCCTATAGATGGTAATTACCACCGGAAAAAAAGAGGTTGTAGACGGAGCATTGAAGGAGAGTCTGGAGTGTTCACGAGGGACACGTGGAGGTACTTTGGCATGCAGAAGTGGAGAAGCGAACGCGTGGTAAGGGAGCGAATAAAATATTGATTGGTACTGTAGAAACGAACGACGAAAAAACACTGTTTATTTGGACATTCTCGCTTTTAAGTTTAGTAGATATATAGATAGATGGATGGATGTATTACAACCCAGCCTTCATTAATTTTTTTTTAATTATGTACACTTATTAGGCGAGATTTTAGGTAAATATTCCACCCAAATATATTAGGCACATATATGTATGTCTTATCAATTTATATTTTTATTATAAGAAATATTTTGGGTGGAATACACTTACTTAAGATATGAAATAGATATCTTATAATATTATAATTGATTTAGTCAAATGCATACGATTATTTATAAACTTATTTAGATAAACGACCACATATACATGCATCAGGTTTTTGGCAAATAATCATATATTCTTCCTCAAAACCGAATGCGTTAAGTTGTGGATAAAATTACATATTCCAGACTCAAGCTCATTAGCTTCTCTCCTTCTTCTCTTGTAATGCTATTCTAAATCAATCACCGGATCATGCTGGTAAGTTTATATGATGGATACGTTTAATTATTTTTATGTGAGTGAGTTTAATCGGTCAGTACTTGAAAAAAACTATGCTTTGAATTATGTAATAGAGATGAAATTCTGATTTTTAAAAATTAAGTTGTGTATTTGTTTTGAAACAAATTTTCCAAAATAACAATGACAATTCCCGAGTGATAATTAAGTCTATAAACGATCAGGCAGTAAATTGTACAACAAATTGAACATGGAAGTAGGGCCGGGCATCATTGCCTTCAAGGTATACAATCGATGGATTAGGGTTTGATGAAACAAGAGAAACACTTGATAATCTTATATAAGATTTTAGTAAAATCTACAATGTTACAAGGTTTTTGTAGACAAACGGATTTACTTTGCATCAAGGTTTTTAGTAAACGTTTTAATTTGTTGCAAGACGACACTTTTCTCCACAACCAATTTGTTTCTTCAATTAAAGTTGTGTTTTACATGTTTGGCATCGTGTTGTGTAAGAATGGGCTGACAAAAGAGCAAAGGTGACTGAAATGATGAACTTTTGAAGACCGGGAAAATGAAATGATGAACTTTTGAACACCAGGAAAATGACGCCAAATGCATTGACGTTGTGCGGTGTGTGCTTTAATCTGCCCATAGGTGTACAATGTTCATTCAGTTTGCAGAAAAAAGGCTGCCTTTAGTTTTATCATTTATTATTTGATGAAGAGTTTAGAGTTTAGGTTTGAACTGAAGTTAATTAATTGTCATGGATACTTTTTTTTTTTTTGAAAATAATTAATTGTCATGGATACTAATCCATAACCTTCGTAGTTTATTCTGTTTGGTAATTGTTGTAGCATATAGAAATGATTGTATATGTGAACCAATCACTGATCCCTAATCTTTATCTTTATGGAAAGAAGAAATATAATTTTTAATTTATTTATTGTAATATTTTGTTTGAATAAAAGGGATATCGAACTACTATATATGATCATGATTTCATGATATGACAGTTAATCCAAAGTTATTTATGATTATGAGGATGATGAAAAGCAGATAGATTGATTACCTATTTAAATCTTTCTTGACAAGATTTTTGGTTGTCATGAGAAGCTAATTGAGATATTCTATATCATTATAATTAATTACCATAAGTCCATAACATAATAACTTAAATATATAACTTACATAGATTTTATTAAAACCCTCCCCGCCGCCGACTCTCCCATGAGAGAACCCGAGGCCGCCTTCATCCTAAACCCTGGGATTTTTCCGGTCAATTCACGAATTCTTGTGCTGATCTTCCTAATTGTATCGCACATGGATCATACTCAATCACTAATTAGTGGTTTAACATTGAGAGAGGTTGAAAAATCGATCCAAATCATTCTACATTTGGGAGATCTTAGATCTGCAGAGGCTATGATGGCGACATCTCCGCCAGCTGGGTTTTCGGCGTGGCAAAGCGAGAGCTTTGGTTTTGTGCAGATTGTTGGCGCTGGCTTTATGCCCTCACGGAGGCTGATGGAGCCGCGAAACACCGATGGTGGTAGTTTGTTGGAGAACTGCGGCAGTTTTAGTTTTTGTTTTAGTTGTTCTAATCAAGTTCAGGGTTTGGCATCAGCTTCTGGTTCGATAGCTCTCAAAAAGCCGCCACCGGTACGCCGAATGGATCAAGCCGCGCGGGCAGCAATTGGACAACGAGATTTCATTGTAGAAGAGGTTGATGAGCCTGAGGATAGCTATGGGAAGGATGTGACGTTGCGGGGGATTTCTGTTGCAGGCTGTGGCAACCACCAAGCAGCTGCCGCAGCTGAAAAGGCAGTCGTGAATCTTGTTGCAGGCCGTGGCGATCTTGAGCATGGCGATGAGAGCGCTGAAACTCAGGCGGCGACTAGCAATGAAACCCAGTCCCGCCAAGATCCATGAGTCGCTTCAGCTGGAACCATCTGGATAGCCTAAAAATTTCATGGAAAGATCTCCAGATGGGTCAAAATAGGCACACTAGTATGTGCCTAAGTTTTTTTATTTTGTTTTGTTGTTGGTTTACTATTTCAGTGTCTTATTTTGATGCAAATAACCGGCGAGGAGCTACATCTCGTTGAGGTAGGAGTCAATGCCCGGGGACTTTCCAGAGGCATCTCATAGGAGAAAGAAGATGAGAAACCCCTTTGGAAGCCCTTCGTTGTAAGGCAAGTTTGTCCGATCGAGACAATGCCAATGGAGAAGTCATCTGAGTTAGGGATTAGTACAATTACGGAGCCATGTTGGTCGCCTTGGTCTTCAATAATCTATTTAGCTCAATCCCTAGCGATACTCGCAAAGTCGAGCACCCTACTAGAGGGAGCTCGTCTTAACCATGTTCAATCGCAGCTGGACGAATTCCAATAGTTTACGAAAGAAATACATATTTTATCTTCAAAAAAAAAAAAGACAAATTCTTGGGTGAGGCAGCCTCACCCAAGAGGCAGGACCTAAAAATACTTAAGTACAGTACATGGGGCCTTTTTTAAAAGGATTTCCAATATTTGGGGACTAATCTGCAAAATATGGAAAATACATCACTTTCTCCCCCAATTCCCAAGCTTTACGTGTTCTGCAACTTCAAACAGTCAACGGCCACCTCATCCTTAACATCCTTCTTCAAACGGTGGGCGATTGAGTACTCCTTCATCAGCCACAACCCGTAATCCTTGGCAAACCTCCATTGCGCTCCAGATCGAAAACCTCCACTGTGCAACCGATCAGAATACTTCACCGCAAACTCGATCGGAAACCTCTATCGGCCTTGAGGTTCATATCCTTAGGGATGAGGTTGTGTTGTGGTGGTCTTGTGGCTGTTCTGAGGTTCATGTTCCTACTGGTGAGGTATATGTTGTCAGGGATGAGGTGTCTGGGATGAGGTGTATACTGTCAGGGATGAGGTTGTGTCATCGGGTTGAGGTTCATGATCTTGAAGTTGAGATTTTGGTTCGTTGAGGTTGAGGTTAGTCTTTTTTATGAGGTTTGTTGAGATAGTGACGAGGTTCAAATTTTGTCAATGAGGTTTGTCGTTGAGATAATGAGATTTGATTTTTTTCAATGAGGTTTGTCGTTGAGATAACGATGAGGTTTTGTACTTTTTTGGTCTATCGAGGTATGTAATTTAGTAGATGAGGTTATATAGTTTTCATTGAAGTTGCGTAATTTTCAATGAAGTTTTCTTGTTAGTCGATGAGATTTTTGCTTTAGTTGATGAGGTTCCTGCTTTTATTGTTGAGGTTTTGACACTGCTGATGTTATGTATGTTTTTAGTGAGGTTTTGTGTAGTACCCAATGAGGAGGCATTGAGATTTGATGAGGTGGCATTGAGGTTTGATGAGGTGGCGTCGATGTATGATTAGTTGGTGTTGAGGTATGATGAGGTGGCATTGAGGTATGATGAGGTGGCGACGAGATTTGATGAGGTGGCGTTGATGTATGATGAGGTGGCGACGAGGTTTGATGAGGTGGCGTTGAGGTTTGATGAGGTGGCGTTGAGGTTTCATGAGGTGGCGTTGAGGTTTCATGAGGTGGCGTTGAGGTTTCATGAGGTGGCGTTGAGCTTTCATGAGGTGGCGACGAGATTTGATGAGGTGGCGACGAGATTTGATGAGGTGCGACGAGATTTGATGAGGTGGCGACGAGGTATGATGATGTGGCGTTGAGGTATGATGAGGTGACGACGAGGTTTGATGAGGTGACGTTGAGCTTTGATGAGGTGGCAGCAAGGTAGAATGATTTGGTGGCGAAGAAAGAATAAAAATTAGGGATATTTGCAAATTAACCCTTGAAATTTTTAATAATTAGTGTTCTTTTATATTTACTTATAATATGGGCCTTATTGGGCCCTGCCTCATAGGTGAGGCTGCCTCACAGGAGAATTACTCAAAAAATAAATATAAATTACATTATTATAATCCAATTCATTGACATCTAATTACCTAATAATATAAGGAATGAATTTCTATTGCAATACCATATTTAATTAAACTTCTTTTTTTAATCTTTATTGCTACTATATCACATTATTTTTGATAACATAAATATTTGCTATCACTAATTGTAGACTATTTCTTTATTTACACAATAAATAATTTTGAATATTAGGGCTAGAAACAAGTTAGTTACAAACAATCAATTATTATTTTTAACACTATAAAAATAGTGTTGAAATAGTAATGCTATATTCTCTTGAATTTATCACTGTTAACTGAAAAAATAGTTTTAATTATTCTAAATTTCAATACATGGTATTTCACTTCATTTTAGTTCAATTCTGTTAAGTAAAAATATACTTAGTAGAACATGGTCTAATTAATATTTGTGAAGTACAAGTTTTAGATTTAATTCAATTCAAATAAATTTAAAATAATTTTACTATCCTTAAAACTCTGTATATGGTTTAACTTAAGTATACCACGCAATGCGTGGTGGAGTCATGCTAGTTTAATATAAATTTAAAACATTTCTTTCAAATGAATTGGAATTCAGAGGAGAAGCTGTTTGATTAATTAAGGTGCATAACAATCACACTGATCTGAGCCTTCGAGGAAAGAGAAAAAGAAATACAGCATGAAGAAAGGCGCAGAGGCGGAGAAGAAGAAAGCCCGCCACTCTTCCAACACCGACGCGCGCCTCTCCCAGGAAGCAAGTTGCCAAGAGGGATTTATTTCAATTATTTGCAGAAAAAGTTAGAGAGGAATTAGAGTCTAGGTGGGCTGTTTTACAGGAAAGGATTTTGTCAGCTTCTTGCGAAATCATGCTGACCTCAAGAGACTACTCTGGAATCAGATAGCAACTTAGAACCTGAAGATATTGCAAATGTTTATGTTTTGTTGAAAAAGAACCTTCTGGTTCGCTATGATAGAGTAGTGAAGACTCTTAGACCTGGGAAAAAGAAATTGTCTACCTGGCCTGCTCACTTAGAGATATATCCTGATCAGCTTTTCTCTGATAACGACAATAACTTTCAGAAACAAAAGCAAAATAGCAAGAGGTAAATGACAATAACGAAAGCCAAATGCAAGAGGTTATTTAAATTGCTTCTTCCTTACAAAAAAGATTCAAGTTGATAATTCAAACTTAAGCCTATAAGCAGCTACAAGTATACGCCGTTCAGCTGCATACAGATATCAAACTTTCATCATAAAATCACCAAGACTCAGACTGAGTTTGCTGATATCAAACTTCCATTATAATTATGACAGGTTTTGTCTTGTGGGTATGGAGGACCATACATCTCAAATGATCTGAGATCATATACCCATTGTCCAACAGCAATTGCAATCGCCGTTCCATTTATTTTAGAGGAATCAGGTTGAAACCACATTTCTCTTTTATCAGTTTGGCAATGACAGTAACAATTATTGATGAAATAACCACCCCTTGATGTTGAGGTAGCAGCTGTTTTGATAGCAGTCAAGAACTCCTCATGAAAATGCTGAATATCTTTCTTCTGATCAACTGAACAATTAGTTAGATTATTTATGCAATCAGTCCACAAACCACCTTCTGGAGCATAATAATTGGAAATATAAGCTACATCATAGGCAGCATTCACAAAAAATACTGGTGTTTGAATCTGTCCTACAACATTTTGCGGGAAGAAGCACAAAGTGGCCTTCATTTTGGAGGTGCATGATTCCGGTAAACTCTTCACGGATCCATGTAAACTAACTACTTCATCAAATAAAGCCTCAATTCTTGTTTGGCCGAATACATCCTTGACGTTGATGAGAAACCCTGCATCGGCCAGACATTTTACTTTAATACTCCTTGATGGCAACATTCCTGCAAACCTGTCGCAATTCAATATTGTAAAGTCCAGTTTTTGTTGGCTGCTTTGTGGAATGTCATGTTGCAACATGACTTTGTTTGACAGAAAAAGATAGAATATTTTCCATGTTCCAGCGCATGTTTTGAAAGATGGAAGGAAATATTGTGTGCGGTTTTTCTATGGAAACTACAGTCCTAATGGATGTCTACAACGCGTTCTGCAGCTGTATTAAGATGGGAATATTCAGGGAATGAAATATTCCATAAATAGAAGTTGAGACAACCATAAATTCCTTTTCTTCAAGGATTTAGATTTGGAATAGAAGTGTATTGAAGGAAGGATTCAAGAGCCGTGAAAAAGGAAGTTTTTCCACGGCATTGTGCTATAAAAGGAGGACATCAGTTGCGTGCTCAATTGGCGATTTTAATAGCAAAATTCTGTAATTCAGAGTTTTTATCTTTCGAGCAAGGAGGCAACGCAGTCCACGGTTTGCAACCATAACAAAACACTAGGGACGTGTGTTAAAGCTCGGGTGGGAAAGACCTTGCCGCACCTTCGTGGAAAAGAAGGTAATCATAGAAGCAACTATCAAAGCTAGAGTAGCCAATTGGTAGTGTGATAGGCTTGCTAGAGTAGCCATTAGTTTGTAATAGATCGGACATATTTATTGCAACTAGTGAAGGGTTTTACCACGGGCTACGGCCCCCCAGACGTAGGTGCATTGCACTGAACTGGGTGATCATATCGTGTTCTCTTTTATTCCGCACTTACAGTTTTAATTAGTTGATTGTTTAGTTAAAACTTGAACACGGTAGAGTATAGATCAAGTAAGCACGGACTTTCAATTGGTATCAGAGCTTAATCACTCTTTTAATCCTCTTGCGAGGTGAGTGACCGATCTGCTTACTATGGCCAAAGAAGGAGGATCTATCACACGAGCTCCTCTACTGGTTGATGGAGGCTACCCGGACTGGAAGACGCGTATGCGTATATTTATTGACCAACTTGATGATGATGCTTGGAATATGATTGAGATTGGTTACAGTCCACCTACCACAACAAATCCGGCTGGTGAAACTATATCTAAACCTGCTCCATGGACTGATGCAGAGAAGGCAATGAAGAGGCTTAACAGTAAGGTTTTGGGTGCTTTGTATAATGGTGTAAAAGATGATCAATTCAGAATCATCTCGGGGTGTACTACTGCCAAAGCTGCTTGGGAAGCTCTTGAGAAGGAGCATGAAGGTTCCAGAGCACACCAGTTTGGAGAAAGATATACTGAAGCTCAAGTTTTGGACAAGGTGAAGAGGTCACTACCTGAGAAATTCTCGGTTTTAGTCATGAACTTGGAGATTAATTCTCAGCTGGATGTGGTTACTCTAGATGAGCTGATGGGGTTTATGAAGACATCAGAGATGTGCACTGAAAAAAGTAAGAACAAAAAGGCCCTGTCATTTCATGTTGCAACATCAAAAGGGAAAGGAAAGTTGGAGGAGATGGAAAATGCTGGTTCAGATGAAATGGCTTTGCTGGCTAGAAACTTTGGGAGATTCATGAGGGGAAATCAAGGCAGAGGTTTCTCTGGAAATCAAGGAAGAGGAAATCAAGGTACTCAGGGTCAAGTCAGAGGGTTTCCAGGTCCACAAGGTGTACAAGCTCAAGTGTATCAGGGTCAAGGAAATCAGGCTCTTCAGAATCAGGGAGCTCAGCCTTATCAGGGTCAAGGAGCTCAGCTTATAGATCCACAGAACAGTGCTAAAAATTTTCAAGGAGGGGATTCCACTCAGAATAGACTCAGAACTGTTGATGACCTACCTAGAGGCCCGGAAGGTACAAAGCATGCTGGAAAACCTCAGTGTAAGGAATGCAATGGCTATGGACATCTTGCTTATCAGTGTGGAAATTTTTTAAATCAACCTAAGGCATTTGTAGCAGCTGGTGAAACCTGGAGTGATGATGAAGATGAGATTCAGCCAGAAAAGCATGTGTCTTTTGGGGTTAAGGTTGTGGACTCAGGACCAGTTCCAGATGATGTAGAAGGAGACACTGATATCCAGAATGCATATGATGATCTGTATAGGGAATGGGAAAAATCAATTGAGATCATCAAAAGCTTGAAGGATACACAAAGTGGAGGAGCTGAAGCATTAAAACTTGCTGAAGAAGTTGAGTCTCTGAAAGTAAAGGTCAACACCTTAGTGAATGATTCACTGGTTGAGGTGCAGGAAATTGAAGAGCTGACTTTGAGTCTTAAATCCATGACTAAAAGAGCTGAGAAAGCTGAAGGGTTGCTTGCTGATCTGTTGAAGAAAAATGAGATTTCAGAAGGAAAGAAACCCATGGATGATGTGGATAAAGCCATGAAACTAGAGACAATGACCAAGAGAGCTAAAGATGCTGAGGTAACCTCTGAAATTCTAAGCAAGAAGCTGGAGATCATGACCACCAGAGCTGTGAATGCTGAAGAAAAAGTCAGGGCCAGAACTATTGACTGTGACCATCTGGGAAAGAAACTGAGATCTTTGACTGCTAGGGCTGAGGAAGCTGAAGCAACTATTCAGAAACTAAACAAGGGCACTGCCAAATTGAATGATCTTCTGATGATGGGAAAGAATGCTGGAAATAGACATGGTCTGGGTTACAACAACTTTGGTACAAAGTCTCAGTTGAAGAAAACAGTGTTTGTCTCTGCTAGGACTCAAGCTTCTACTAGTAAGAGAATCTCTAAAGTCAACCAGAGCACCTATGTTCCTAACTCTGAAGTGAAGATATCACAGGGTACATTGCCAAGAAAAACCCCTCCTAAATGTTGTGAATATTGTATGATGCAGGGTCATGGTGATTATCAATGTATGAGATTACTGAGAGATATTATGAGAGGCAAGCAGTTCTCTTCATGTTGCAACATGGAACCTGAGCAGCAGAAGAGACTCACAAAGAAAGTATGGGTACCGAAATCTTCTTTAAACTGTTTTGTAGTTCATACCTGCTATAATGTGTATGCCAGGAACACTTGGTATTTTGACAGTGGGTGCTCGAGACACATGACTGGATCCCCAGATTTGTTGAGCAATATGATACCATGGAATGGTACAGTACAATTTGGAGATGGCAAGATAAGTAAAGTTATTGGAAAGGGAGAGCTCAAGATTCAAGATTTTCCTGTGTTACATGATGTATTGCTAGTAGAGGATCTCAAGGCTAACCTGATCAGCATCAGCCATCTGTGTGATCATCAGATGACGGTTCACTTTAATGAATCCCTATGTACAGTCAAGCAAGGCTCTAGTGGTGTACTCACTGGGAGAAGATCTTCTGATAACTGCTATATTTTGGAGCCATCAGTTACCTGTTTGAGTGCTAAGGTTGTTGTTAAGGATGTGCCAGCCAGGGTTTCTGAGGAAATTGATGATGTAGAAATAGTTCAGCAAATCTCAATTCAGAAAAATGAGAGTTCGAAAAATCTCTCCCCCCAGGAATCAAGTTCCAGTTCTCATGTTGCAACATCACCACTGGTCATAGGAGATAGCCAAATTTCTAAGTCTTCTGAAGTTAAGCCGAGTAATCCAACTAATTATACTGATGCAGAAACTTCCTCAACTGATGCAAATGTTCAATCCCCACAGAAGGATGTGGGAAAATCATCAGAGGAAAATGCCAAGGTGAAACAAGGTGATGCTAAAGCTGTTCGAACTCCAAGGTTCATTACTGACAAATTGACCAGAGATGAGAAATGTGCAGCTGTAGATACAAAACTCTATAGAAGCATGATTGGAAGCCTCCTGTATCTAACATCAAGTAGACCAGATATGTCCTTGAGTGTTGGTATTTGTGCAAGATTCCAGGCAGCTCCTAAGGAATCCCATATTTCTACTGTGAAGAGTATCATTCGGTATGTACATGGCACTGCTGATTATGGCATCTGGTTTTCTAAGGGTACAAGTTGTCAGGTATATGGGTACAGTGATTCTGACTGGGCTGGTAATGCCAATGATCGTAAAAGTACTACTGGAGGTTGTTTCTTTATCGGGCAGAATTTGGTGTCTTGGTATAGTAAAAAGCAGAATTCAATCTCTTTATCTACTGCTGAGGCTGAATATTTGGTGGCTGGTAGTTGCTGCACTCAACTGATTTGGATGAAACAAATGCTCAGAGATTATGGGGTGAAGCTATACAGTCTTGCGATTCTCTGTGATAATAAGTCAGCCATTGGCATATCTAAGAACCCTGTACAGCATAACCACACCAAACATATCGATATCAGACACCACTTTATCCGAGACTTGATCGAAAGAAAGGAAGTGGAAATCAAGCATGTACCTACTGAGAGTCAATATGCTGATATCTTTACTAAGCCATTGGATGCGTCTACATTTGAAACCCTAAGACAGCCTCTTGGGGTATGCACTATCTGAGGTACTGAAGACTACCTAACTTGTACAGTTGTTATTTCTATTTCTGTATTTCACTTGATAAAAAATCAGAAAATACCAAAAATATGGTTAAGGCTGCATTTCGTGTTGCAACATGAAGATATATGGTGCGCGTATGAAGTGAAAGGCGCGTGTATTTTGGGAGATAGCTGGGGGCATATAGTATTTATGTTGTATTTTTCCGTTGGGCCGTCTTCAATTTTGCACAAAAAGGCGGAAAAGGTACTTAGTTTCTTCATTCTTCGCGCCCAGAAAGAAAACCATCCCCATTCCTATTGCAACATCATGTTTTTCTATTCTGCTGCCTTTCTGTGATTCGTAATCAACTACAACTTCAACGGATATAGCACCGAACCTCTGAATCAGTCGGAATCCACAGCTTCTCCATTAAGGTATCGATCTGGGTTCTCGATCTGTTAGTTTTCTTTGGATTCTTGACTTGCATGCTAGGGTTTCTGTACTTCTTAAAGACTATCTGGGATTCGATCTGTGAGTAATTCTGAAGTGTGTATTCCGAGATAGCTATCGATTTTGCATGGGGTTTGATGATCAAGAGTTGACAAATTTAGGGGGAGTTTTTGATATTCGATGGGCTAGGGTATATGGGATCCTTGTGTTGAATTGATTGAGCCCGAAGCTAATCCTACTGGAACTATTCAGACCCTGCCTAGTTCACCCCCTACACCCACTGTTGATGTATTTCCCGAGAACTTTATTGTTGCTCCCAGCATCAAGGACGCAGCTAAACTGAAAGCCTGTTATGACAGGTTGGAAACTTGGGAATATGCTAAGGGGTTGGATGATTTCTACCATAGTACTTTTGGGAGTAAAAACAACCCTGGCAGATGTTCTTTTAATGGCATGATGAGGCCAAAACCCCCAAAGACAGATGTTATGATAGCCTCTGATGTATATAAACCTAGCTTTGTGAGGCCTGAATCAATGGCTAAGCCTTATCTGGTTGACTGTGCCTGAACCATCAAGTTGACTGTGCCTGATTCTCATCCTATTGATTTGGATTTCACTGATATGGATAATGAAGACCATGCCATTCCATCTCCTACCAATCATTATGAAATACATGTTGAGGAGGACTATGCTAATCTTGAGGATGAGGATGTTGTGTTAGAGGATGAGGAGACAGTGGAGAAAGGGGCTGTGAAGGATGATGATATGCCAGCTGCAGAGGATGCACCTGAGAAGGACTTTGAAATAACCAGTGCCATACTGTTATCTTTGGCTTATTCTGACAGGTTTTACTATGATATGTTGGCCACAAGAGGTTTCTTTGCTGAGAAAGTGCTAGAGATGAAGAAGTGTGCAGAGAGTGGGTTTGACACTCTTCTAGGCCAGATTGGGTATATTCAAGCAACTACTGTATTTAAGGAGTATGATCCAGAGATGGTTCTTGAATTCTATAACAATCTGATGAAGGGGACTCTAGTTTATGGTGAGTATTGATCAGGGAAGTTGTATTTCAGGGGGAGAATCATTGCATTACCTTCTGAGAAACTGAATTCTATATTAGGGATTCATTAAATATTGGGATATGATCTGGTATACCCAAGGGATTACAAGGTGGATTAGCATGTGTTGGCCAGAGCTTTAACCTATGGAAATCTTGGTTCCTGGCCCTCTGGATACATGCCCGCTAGTTCTCTCACTTTGAGATTCTGTTTGCTCTTCAAAGTGCGCATCAACTGTTGGATGCAGACAACTCATACAACCACCTTGACCTTGGATCAGGCAGAAGAGATTTATGGGGTTGGCTCTGGATTTGAAGTAAATCTTGGGAAGTATATTCTCAAGGGAATTCATGGTGCTCTTGGCTATGTGCACTGAGGCTTTACCTCATCCCTGCTTGATTACAGCCTTTCTAAGGGCTGAAGGATTTAAAGTTGATGTTACTAGAGTACAGTCTGCTGGGAAAATTTGCATTTACTGCTAGTACATTGAAGAGAGAGGTGTTGGATTTACCATTGAATCAGGAAGCATCTACTGGTAATATGATTATGTCCAACGAGTCTCTGTGAAGAAGTCTGCAATAAAGAATTCCAAGTCTACTATTCCTCCTGAATGAACCTAGCGCATTTCTTCTGTCTCACTTGTTGGCGCTGGGTGTTGTGGTTTATCCTTCCCTGTGTTTTCTTTGGTACTTCTGCAGTTTGTTGGGGTCCTTTGGCATTTTATGGCCCCAGGGGGAGATATTGTTTAACGGAGGATAGAATTGTTTGGTGACTTTGGATTTCTGGATGACTGTAGTTATTTTGATTCTATATTTTTCTGCCGGTGGTTTTTGTTGAAGGATCCAATTCGCATTTTGCTCCTGTTCAGAATTATGTATTTCAGTGTTGGTTATGGCTTTCTGAGATTCTGAGTTCAGTGGAAGATTTTGAAGTGTTGGGTCCACAAATTGCCAAAGGGGGAGATTGTAAAGTCCAGTTTTTGTTGGCTGCTTTGTGGAATGTCATGTTGCAACATGACTTTGTTTGACAGAAAAAGATAGAATATTTTCCATGTTCCAGCGCATGTTTTGAAAGATGGAAGGAAATATTGTGTGCGGTTTTTCTATGGAAACTACAGTCCTAATGGATGTCTACAACGCGTTCTGCAGCTGTATTAAGATGGGAATATTCAGGGAATGAAATATTCCATAAATAGAAGTTGAGACAACCATAAATTCCTTTTCTTCAAGGATTTAGATTTGGAATAGAAGTGTATTGAAGGAAGGATTCAAGAGCCGTGAAAAAGGAAGTTTTTCCACGGCATTGTGCTATAAAAGGAGGACATCAGTTGCGTGCTCAATTGGCGATTTTAATAGCAAAATTCTGTAATTCAGAGTTTTTATCTTTCGAGCAAGGAGGCAACGCAGTCCACGGTTTGCAACCATAACAAAACACTAGGGACGTGTGTTAAAGCTCGGGTGGGAAAGACCTTGCCGCACCTTCGTGGAAAAGAAGGTAATCATAGAAGCAACTATCAAAGCTAGAGTAGCCAATTGGTAGTGTGATAGGCTTGCTAGAGTAGCCATTAGTTTGTAATAGATCGGACATATTTATTGCAACTAGTGAAGGGTTTTACCACGGGCTACGGCCCCCCAGACGTAGGTGCATTGCACTGAACTGGGTGATCATATCGTGTTCTCTTTTATTCCGCACTTACAGTTTTAATTAGTTGATTGTTTAGTTAAAACTTGAACACGGTAGAGTATAGATCAAGTAAGCACGGACTTTCAAATATCACACCCAAACCTCCAGCAGAACAACCAGCAAGAACAACTCTATCAGCGTCTCTCATTCCCTTAACCAACAAATCATCAACAATTGCTTTAAAAATCCTGGCACCTCGGAAGTGAAGATTGGTGGCCGGATCAACTTCTTCGACGTCACCCGTGTAGGATGCTCCATCGCAATACATAACATTGACTCTGTTCCAATTATAGAAATATGGACTAAAGGTCGAGTTGCTGTCTAGGATGCCTCTGAAATCTAGAGTCTTGTTCATGTAAAAAGAGGAACCAAGATCTATTGTAGCTCGATGCTTGCAATCGGTTACATTGCTGCACCAGCCGCCTCCTTGTAGAAAGACCAGCCAGTTACTAGCTCCAACTCCATATCCATTGTCGAGAAAATAAGCCGGTGCAGTTCCATCCAAACAGACGGCTCCTTTTGCCATAGCCGATTCCAAGATCGTGATGTTAACAGAGGATATTCCATTCACTTTCACCAAAATCAGCAGTAAGAGCAATCCACAAATCCACTGGTTCATCATTCTTGCAAGTTGCAAGCTGTGCCAATGAAGGAATAGGATTAATACATGTATATGAATGTAATTGTTAACAATAAAGATCATCACAGTAAAAATACACCACAAATCCACGGGTTCATCATTCTTGCAAGCTAGTGCCAAATTGCCAATGAAGGAATACGATTAATACATGTACATGAATCATGAATTTAGTTGTTAAGAGAAAAGATCATCACACTAAAACTATCACAAAATACGGGTGAAAAGAAAAAGGGGCAGATTTAATGGACTTCAAAATTTTCATACCCTTAGTCCGTTCTTACGGTCATTTTAAGTTTTAATTACGCTCTCTATTAGAACAGGTTACTTGACATGGTTGCAAGCAATTCGCAAGTTAGACATGGCAATATATACTCCAAATATGCTCCTAAGATTGTAAAAGTTTGAAAAATTACCTTCAAGGCTTCAACAGTAACAGAGTCGTCCCTGTAGCTACGGCTAGTGACACTGACTGAGGAGTTTAGATGGACGGAGATACTGAGGAGCAGAATCCGGTAAGGGAAACATATATAGAGGGATGGAGTGATTGAGAGGGATAAAATTTGACTGGAATGGGATGGGACCACTTGATTTTGCTGTGAATCTAGCATGCTCTGTTTGAGAAAGTTTCAACATCAAGAGCCAGCCATTTAAAGTTTCAAAGGCTGGTTTCCACTCTTCAGCTTGACTTATTTCCCGCTTAAAGTTGTTGGAGTAGTGTTGGAAACTTATTCCTCATATTCCTCAAAGGTGAAATCCAAATCATTTTGCATGTTTCATTTCCATAATTTTGTTTTGAGTGTAATCGTGCATCCTTGTAAGATTGGCAAATTATCGCATGCATATAGAAAGATTTGGACTCAAATCCTCATTTGTCAATAACAGAATTTGTTCTTTTTAAGCCTTTGGGTAAAATGCATATTCACGTACGTAACAGAATTCCTTTTAGTACAATACTAGTTGAGCACCGCACGTTTTATTGAACACTTTTTGATGAAATTTTTAAATAATATTTTTTTAAACAAAAATAAGATAAAAAATAAAACTAAAAAGGATAAAAAGTGAAAAAATTTCATCCTATGTGTTATATAGGAGAACTTTTTAATGAAATTTTAAAAACAATTATCGGAATACAAATTAGGATAAAAATGAAAATGAATATATAAAATAGGATAAAAAGTGAAAATATTTCATACTACTAACGCACGGTGCATTTGAGCACTTTTTAATCAGTGTTATAGAAACACATGAATAACTGATGACTTTCTCTTACTCTTAGTTCGGATTATTTAAAGGATTCAAATACTGAATTATAAATCCTTTTTTATCCTTTCAATATTGAACTAGGAAAGGGTAGTGTTGTTTAAAGTTGTTGGAGTAGTGTTGTTTCTTTTCCACAATTTTGTTTTGAGTGTAATCGTGCATCCTTGTAAGTAGTTGTTGGAGTAGTGTTTGGAAACTTATTCCTCATATTTGTAGCGTTAGTGGAGTTTGCAATTTACTTCATTTCAACATAAAATCAATTACGTAAAATTTTGGTTTATTTATTCATATTAATTTTATTTTACAATAATATTAATTTCCACTTCATCTGAGTTCAGATGAAATAAACTCAGGGATCCAAGGTCTTGCTAGAAAATCTTATGTGATCTAGTAGAGTTAGTGAGTTACCCTATTCCTCAAAACTATTTTAAATGAGAAAATATCACGAAAAATCAAGCTACATCAATGCTTCATACAAGCATTTATACTTTTGCACATGTCTAGAATTTTGAATAGTAGGACTACATTTATACTTTTGCTGAAATGAACTGGATTGAACTTAAAATTAATGTATTGAAAAAAGAATCAGCATAACTGAATTAACCTGAATTCAATCAAATTACATTTTCACTGAACTGATCTATAGAAAATATCTGGCAAACAGAGCCTAAGAGCAAGTCCAGCAACTATGTTAAAACTATTGCTAAAATAAAGAGTTAAATTGGGGATCATCTAAATTTTTTGAGTACAACTTAAAACAGACTCTCTACTTTACATATCCATGCATTTATTAACACAAAACATAAAAAATAAAATTCTATAACATTTATTATTACAATAACTAGAAAGTTTGACAACTATAGAATTTATTATTTAACACCTAGTTACTGTGATCCAAGTGCACATAATTTATTTATTTTCAATCAAAAATATAAATTTTGACTGAATTTTTGAATGCAGATAAATATAAATATTACCGTATCTAATATTAATATTATACATAGTCAAAAATATTATTAGTTAAACGCCTGTTTAAAAGACCGTGAAAAAGATTCTATGGTAAATTCATCTGGTATGGAGTTTACTATTTAAATGAAGGGGACATATAACCAGATAATCAAAATTTTGGGTTACTAAAGCATTTTACCTTTTAATTTACACAATGCTATTAATTACTTCATTTACTTGTATGGTTACTTGCATAGCTCACACGACCATGGAAGTCATGGCGTCCGCCGAGTCCCGCCTAATGGATGACTGCGGAAATTTTCCATCGCCTCAATTGCTCGCCGTGCTTTTAGTGCCTTTATACAAAAACATTCAAACGTCGACGTGTTTTGGTGAACTGTGCAAAGTAAATTAAAATATTTGAACTAAAAAGGGTAAAATTTAATACAATTAAAAACATATTTAAATCTTATTAAATAGAAAGACCAATTAATTATGGTCTAATATCTTATATCTCAATGTTAAGAACGAGTTTACTCTCATTCAGAGTTAAACTTAAACTTTTTTTTCTAAATTATAATATTAGGATGAATATTTCAGTATAACTTTTAAAAATACATCCTAAATATGTCTATAATTTAATATATATACAAAACGCCTTGAACGCCGCAACGTAAACGCCGTAACGACTAGTCGTCATGGCACTCGATGAGCGCCGCGCCGTAAAAGTACGCCGTGACTTCCTTGAACACGACACGATTTCGACTAATTAGTTCACGATGCTAAGTGCAGTAACCTTATTATCAAAGGTGAAATGCAAATCACTTTGCATGTTTCTTTTCCATAATTTTGTTTTGAGTGTAATGGTGCATGCATGCACGAACCTTGTAAAATTGGCAAACTGACGCATGCATAGAGAAAGATTTGGACTCAAATCCTCATTTGTCAATAACAGAATTTGTTTTTTTGTAAGCCTTTGGGTAAAATGCATATTCACGTAACAGAATTACTTTTAGTATAATACTAGTTGAGCACTGCACGTTTTATTGAACACTTTTTGATGAAATTTTTAAATAATATTTTTTTAAACAAAAATAAGATAAAAATAAAAATAAAAAGGATAAAAAGTGAAAAAATTTCATCCTATGTGTTATATAGGAGAACTTTTTAATGAAATTTTAAAAACAATTATCGGAATACAAATTAGGATAAAAATGAAAATGAAAATATAAAATATGATAAAAAGTGAAAATATTTCATACTACTAACGCACAGTGCATTTGAGCACTTTTTAATCAGTGTTATAGAAACGCATGAATAACTGATGACTTCCTCTTACTCTTACTTACTGAATTATAAAAAAATTTTATCCTTTCAATACTGAACTAGGAAAGGGTTGTCACACTCCGTGTGGCCCTAGCCCGGATAGAATTGTAGAATTTGTGAAACTACTATTATACTTTACTGTCTATATTTGTTATTTATCCTGGTTATTTACTGTCTTATTAGTGTCTTTATTTGAAAGAATGAAGGTATATATAATGTATGTAATTCCTACTCAAGGTAAAACTACCCTAGTAAGATGCTTCTAGTTGTCGATTTGAGATCTGAACAATGCCAGCCGCGTCTGTGCAAATTTAGCTAACATAACACAATTGATCCTTCATCACCAAAATTTGATTACGTAGGCCCAATTTTCCGAGTTTATCTGTAGATCAGTTTAACTTAGTCCAGTTTAATTTAGTTCAGTTCAGTTCAGTTAAATACATTTAAAATTATTTCAGTTCAGTTAAGTTAAATAAATTTAAATTTATTTCAGTTCAGCGTATTCCTAAATTATTATTTTTTTAGAAATTTTTGTACATTTTTTACTTAATTTTCTTTTATTAGGTATGTTTAGTTTACGGATAAGTCTTGGAATAGACCGTCTATATTCTGATCAAAATATAGACGGGACTGATATGTTAACATACAGACACGGAGGGACCAATTTGCAATTTCTGAAAAATTAGGATTTTCACGCGCTACAGTAACCCGCGCGTGAACAGTTCCAGTGAATAGTGCCAGACCTTCATGTTTAAACATCCAGGTTCCATGTTATAAAACTTTCATGTTTCGTGTTAAAATCTTAATGTTTCGTGTTAAAACCTTCATGTTACATGTTAAAAACTTCATGTTTAAACATCCAGGTTCCATGTTATAAAACTTTCATGTTTCGTGTTAAAATCTTAATGTTTCGTGTTAAAACCTTCATGTTACATGTTAAAAACTTCATGTTTGAACCTCCAGGTTCCATGTTATAAAACATTCATGTTTCGTGTTAAAATCTTAATGTTTCGTTTTAAAACCTTCATGTTACATGTTAAAAACTTCATGTTTTAACCTCCAGGTTCCATGTTATAAAACCTTTATGTTTCGTGTTAAAATCTTAAGGTTTCATGTTAAAACCTTCATGTTACATGTTAAAAACTTCATGTTTTAACCTCCAGGTTCCATGTTATAAAACCTTCATGTTTCGTGTTAAAATCTTAATGTTTCGTGTTAAAACCTTCATGTTACATGTTAAAAACTTCATGTTTTAACCTTCATGTTACATGTTAAAAACTTCATGTTTTAACCTTCAAGTTCCATGTTATAAAATTGCATAAAGGTCCCTCCATGTTTTTGTAAAATTGCATAAAGGTCCATCCGTGTTTTTGTCTAAAATTTTCTAAAATTGCATAAAGGTCCCTCCGTGTTTTTGTCTTATACACTATTTACAACTTAATCATTGGTCTATATTCTGTCAGAATATAGACGGTCTACTCAGAGACCGACTCTTAGTTTACTTCAGTTCAAATAATATAGTTCAAATAATATGTCTCTAGAAGTTTATATTATTCGACTCAATTTTTATTTTGTAATACATTATTTTTGCTTCAGTTCAAATCATTTTGAATCGTGATTCATTTAAATCAACTCAACCAAATATAATATGTTTTCATTATATGGCTATTTTAATTTAGTTTAATTCAGTTCAGATCAGTTCATATCCTCTGAAATATAATTATATGATATCCCCTGAAAAATACATATATGATATTTAACTCAATATATTTGTTTAATTTACCACAACCTTTAGTTTATATACTCTAATATAAATATTTGAATCGTGATTCATTTAAATCGACTCAATCTTCATTATATGACTATTTTTAATTTAGTTCAGTTCACTTCAGATTAGTTCATATCCTCTGAAATTTAATTTTATAATATAAAATTCAATGAATCGTGATTCATTTAAATCGACTCAGCCAAATATAATATGTCTTCATTATATGACTATTTTAATTTAGTTCAGTTCAGTTTGGTTCAGTTCAGTTAGGTTCTGTTCATATCCTCTGAAATATAATTTTATGATATACAACTCAATTTATTTCTTACATTACCATAACCTTTACTTTAAATACAATATAATTATTTGAATCGTGATTCATTTAAATCTATTCAACCAAATATAATGTCTTCATCTCATATTATATATGACTATTTTTAATTTAGTTCAGTTCAGATAAATTCAGTTCATATCCCCTAAAAATAATTTTATGATATACAACTCGATGAATCGTGATTCATTTAGACTCAATCAAATATAATGTCTTTATTATATGACTATTTTTAATTTAGTTTAGTTCAGTTCATATCCTCTCAAATATAATTTTATCATAACTCAATGACTCATATCCTTTGAAATATAATTTTATGATATAAAACTCAATAATTCATATCCACTGAAAATAACATAGATATAATATTCAACTCAATTTATATTTTTAATTTACCATAACCTTTACTTTATATACTCCAATATAAATATTTGAATCGTGATTCATTTAAATCGACTCAACCTAATATAATATGTCTTTATTATATGATTATTTTTATTTAGTTCATTTCAGATTAGTTCAGTTCAATTCAGAGCAATTCAGTTTAGTTCAGATAAGTTCATATCATCTGTACTATAATTTGATGATGTTCAACTCAATTCAGTTCAGATTATATCACTTCAACGTGTTTTTATATTTAAATTATAAAAAATGTATTTATATTTAATTCAATTCAGTTAAATATATATAAAATTATTTCAGTTCAGTTCAGTTAAATATATTTAAAATTGTTTCAGTTCAGTTCAGTGTAATTCAGTTTAGTACAGCAAAAAATAAGCTCTAGCAAACAGGGCTGTACTCTCCACAAAGTTCTTGTCTATCAGCTTCCCATGTAAACATTTGACAGTTCTTCTTTAACAAGTTCAAAGAGAAAATATCATCAGCATTAAAAATTGATTCTGAGCATATTGATACCATTAAAAGCCATTAAACAAAAATGAAATTCAACAAATGCAACTTCTCTAATGCCCTGTCCAATAGTGCTTATTTCCAGCACCTCCAGCACCTACCAGCATCCTCCAGCACCCTCCAGTACTTGTCACTATTCACATACATGAATGATTTATTTTTTTTAAGAAAATAAAAAATAATTTTTCTTTAGAATTAGTTTCAATATGTTGTGTACGAATTAATCATTCTTTAAATATATAGTTACATAATTATGTACATCATAATTATACAATTTTAATTTTCAACACCCTCCAGCACCACTCCAGTACCTTTCAACACCAGCTATCAATTCCAGCGCCCTATTGGACAGGGCCTAAGTATATCTATTAAGTATTAACCGAAACACAGGACATGCTAAAAACAAAATAATGCATTTCTCAATTCAACTTCTTCGGAGGAACATATAATGAAGCGATTCTGAAGACTGGAGCTCCAAACCTAGCACCTACACCAACAAACTCAGGCATCCTCTACGACATCCATATAATTATGGATTTTAAACTGGCAGATGAAATAAAATGCACAAATGACTAAGCAAACGAATGGCAGGTAGCAAAATTAGGTAAACAGACAAACAAACTGAGACATCAATAAACAAAATGAAACACACACACACATATTACATGGTTCTTCTTTCGACAGAACAATCAAATACGTCAGAAACATTTTTTCCTGGAAACAAAATGAAACAAAAAATATAAAAATCAATTTATCATGCTATTCGTTGTGAAAGCAAACAGAAACACTCAATAAAGGCACTCACCGCGGCCGTGCATACAACCCATGGTTGAGTTTGACCGGCTCACCGCGGCTGTGTTCTAGTATTTAAGCCTCCTAAAGCCATAGATCACACCTTGCATAACATTATTTTAACATCAAACTGAAAACCGTTGCTCCCTATAGCATTAATCATATATATTCAGAACACCAAGAAACCTCTACTCACTGCACGTCTAATTCTCCATCGGCAACTTGAACATCTCATTGAATGAGCTCTGCATCAGGCTGTGAGTTGAACTAGGCTTCTGCGTTTTCTTCTCCTGAAATACTTCACTCTTATAGGACCCACAGTGCAGGAAGTGATGCTATCTGACATCATAAGTTCATTGTGGATTTTTCCTGAGGCCATAACGAACCTGTGATCTAGGTTTTGCCACCTCAACAAATATCACCCTGCCATCAAGAAACTGGACATGTATCAGGTATATAGTTTTCTAAGCCTAATAAATCAAACCTTGCAGCCATATTAGCTAAGAATTTCATTGCATCCCCAATCCAAAATGACTACACCAAAATGACTACACAGATAGAACATAAAGAGTATTTTAGTTTAAAATCTTAATAAATACAACAAGGAATAGTCAATGAGAGCCATTTGAAAGGAATGACGGTCACAAATATGGAAAATATCCTTTCACTAGAGAGAACAACATCAACAGCTTTACGAATGAGAAGCCATATCCATGAGAATATCTGAATTGCTGCTTCATTATTATAAAGAAAGATACCACTTGGTAACCGGTAACCTACACGAAACTACAAGTGCATTAGGTTGTGGCTTAATTACATCTATTAGACTCTGTGGGGGTATGTGTCCATTGACAACATTAAGTAATGTGTCAGATCATAAAAACTGTCTAGAAAAATGAAAATTGTCTGCAAGAAGTAATGTTTCTTTCAAGAACTGTTTGTAGTAACTGGCATTTGAATGGTTGAAAAAGATTGCCACATCTTCGGAAGTTGATATGCAAGTTGAAAAAGGAACGAGATTCTGGGAATCCCATTCAGATGGCTACTTTGTCCTGTTTCAGTGAACTCGAGTCGCTGACAGTCTCTAACTTTGCAGATCTCTACCGCGATCCATATCCATCTTTAGATTTTGCCACTACTCTCAAAAAGCTGACTTTGGATTTCTGCTCTCTGAGAACAAGTTCAGTATCAACGATTGGAAAGCTACCAAAACTTGAAGTTCTCAAATTGCGACATTCACCCTTTTTCCAGCGAAGTTGGGACTTAGAAGATGGTGAATTCTTAAATCTAAAGTTCCTAGAATTATCCTGGAACGATTGCGAAGAGCCCTTTCCATGCCTTGAACGCCTAGTCCTGAAACATTGTATCATTCTTGAGGAAATTCCTCCTAGTTTTGGTTATATTATGCCACTGAAGCGTATGGATGTATATTTATGCGGGAAAGCCTCAAGTTCAGCTCGAAAAATTGTGGACATGCAAATAGAAATGGGGAATTATGAACTTGAACTATACATTCAAGATTGGCTGCAATTCTCGCTTCCCTATCTTGTAACCAAGGTACATCACTCTTTGTGCCCATGAATTTATTAAGATCTGTGTTTTTGTGCAATAAATGGGGATAATGAAGATTTGATAATCTACTTATATCATTCAATCATTTGCTGTTTCGTATTCCACATAATTTTCTTTGCAAATTTAAATGTAAGACATCACTTTCTTATGCCATTCTGGTGACTTTTAGAAACTCCTGCTCCTTATTTCCTATTAATGTTTTCTTCCTTTTATTGTTGATAGAGAGTGATGAAGATGTCTTGTATGTTTTATTTTTCACACTCTTGGACTCTGCACAATTCCAAAAATATGAGACTGTGTTTTGGTCGTGATAGGTTCACTAATGCAAGAATCTCACACTTAGGATTTGTGGCAGAAAATTCATCATAATCATCCCATCCCTACAAAAGAGACTGACCATGACTTCAATAAGCAAAACCTCTCCTAAGCTACCCACTAAACCACTAACGAGCTAATGCTGCTATAACTAGGAATAGTCCTGGCAAGTGGCAGACAACTATGCTAAAATAGAAATTTAATTAACCTAAGTAACAACTGGCTGACGATAAGACTCATTGATGCATGGATAGGTTTGCCCACCTATTTCAAATTAAGTATGCTCTAGTGCCTGCTGATTTGGTGCCAAGTATTTTGACTTAAAGATTTAAAGTCTTAAAGGTCATGAAGATTTGAAGCCTTGAGAAAGAACTGCCAGTTTCATATACTTGAGGATCTTGGAAAAGAAGTAGAATAACTGCTAGTGGTGCTTTTGAGATCTAGTAACTCACCAGCAGCCAATATTCTTTTTCAAAGCAAAACAGAGTTAATAGGATATTAGTTCTCGAAATCTCATTTCAAGCTTTGTATGTGATAGTTTTGTTTGGCTGATTTCAGGGACAAACAAATGTGTCTTCTTTTAGCTGAAGCATCAACTCCCCACCTTCAAAGGTATACTACTCACCCAGTGTAATTTACTTGTCTTCCCTGTATGAAATTCCGAGATACAAATGATTCAATAAGGGAAAATGATCAAATGAAAAGAAAATTGACCTGTCATGAAATCCGTTACAGTTTAAATAGACATTTGAAAAATGATCGAACTATAGTTCTACACTCAACACATTGTAGTTTAACCTCTTATCTCCTAAACCAATTATACATACTTCGGAGATATTGGTGAATTTTATATGGTAACCGAAATGTGCAAATTGAATCACTCATATAAAAATGACAACGTTTTTCGGCGAATGGCCTATAAGTAGGAAGGCCGGAGTGCAAAAAACAAATCTCGAAACCTGGCCTCCGTAAGAATTGGTCCACGGCCATGATAGAATTAAATGGTCAAATCAATCATAACCTTAATTTGCTCCCACAGAAGAGTTCTTGGCCCTGGATTACATATCACAACCCGAAATTTAATTTCGTTTTTACAGCTGGTTACGATCTATATCACTATATATATTGAACAGTCAAATCTGGAAAGCTAGAAAGTGGTGATGAATGATGATGATGCACGCATGGACGGACTTCCAGAGCATTTGTTTGCATATGTTTTAGCTTTGCTGCCTGCGGAGACTGCAGAACTTAAGGCGCGTATCAAAACGGTGGCAGACTGTAATAGACAGCCCAGAATTCGTGAAGCTTCACTTATGCAACGGTGGATCTTCCAAGGCCCACACTCAGACAATGTCTTTACCGTTTCGTGTCAAAACATGCAGGCTCTTCGCTGCTGCGGCTCTGGAATCACCTGAAACAATGAAAGACACCATAACGGAGATCCCTTACCCTTGCAAGAGAACTGAATCAGCTCGCCTCTACGGTCTCGTTTATTTGGGTTTCGGGGATTCCGACATCCTACTGTGGAATCCTTGTACGAATCAGCGTCTGAAATTACCCTCTTCAACGATGGATCGGCATCTAGTTCCGCAGCCTGGGGGGATTGGCAGCAAGGAACGGTTGAATCTGGGGACTCTGAATGGCTGTTTGTGCTTCAACGTGAATGGAGACGATGCAGCGCACATGGACTTGTGGATAATGAAGGACTACTGTGTGAAAGAGTCTTTAACGGCTTGGAGTTTATGGGATGGAACCCAGTGTTTCAGTCTGGGAATGTGCTGTTTATTTGGCGGGCTAACGACTTCATGTGGTTTGACACCTCGGGTGATAATGTAGATCGCAGGCTCACGGTTCGCCATGATTTAACCAGGAAACACCATAACTATCTCGGTGATGGACATCCTTTTATTTGCAGCCTTGTCAAACTACCTTCTTCTGCTGCTACCACCACATCTCGCAAGAGGAAAGGAGATAGTAGCACTAGTTATATCAAATACTATACGTAGAATCAATGGCAAAATTAGAGAAAAATACTTGGGTTGAGCAGTTGAGGGCGCGGGATCGAAATGCAAATGGCTCTTTCCGAAGCATGACTGTTAGTGTTAGCCGGAATCTCTGGGAAGTGGCTGCGGGTCCTCAAGTTCCGTCACTGCGTAGAAATTCGAAATTTTTCTTCTTTTATTCTTGTTTGAAATTTTCTTTCTACTTCTAGGGTGGTTCTAATTTTACTTTCTACTTCTAGGGTAATAGTTTCTAGTATTTATAGTATTGCCCCATTAGTTTAGTCAAATTCATCTGACTCTGATTTTTCATAAGAACTAGAGCTGATCTCTGATTCTATTTCTATGATATAAACAATTTTTGTTTCGAAAAATTTACTGTTTTGTAATGGAAAAAAAAAATTGGAAAATTATAGGGTGAAATTTGGCCGGTATTCTAATTATAGGGGTTTCGCATTTGCCAAATGCGAATTAGCTTATAGTTCGCATTTGGCAAATGCGAACTAGTGTTTTTTTTTTTTTTTTTTTTCAGATGCCAAAATACACGTGGATATGGCCACGTGTATTAGTAATTCGCATTTGGCAAATGCGAATTACGCCATGGTTAACAAAAACGGCAAAGCAGCAGAGAGTCTCGCAAAATCAGATCTAAAGGATCGAATTTCTCATTTGGCCGGCGTGTTTTTCTGGGCAGCAGCGGCGTGGCTTTTCCGGGCAGCGGCGGGGTTTTGCGGGAATCAGCAGCGGCAGGGGCGGCGTGGGTTGCGGCAGGGTTTTGCGGGAATCAGCAGCGGCAGCAGGGGCGGCGTGGTTGCGGCGGGGTTTTGCGGGAATCAGTAGCAGCAGCAGCGGCGGCGGGGTTGCGGCGTGGGTTGCGGTGGGGTTTTGCGGGAATCAGCAGGGCCGGCGTGGTTGCGGCGGCGGCGGGTATCATTATACGGATTTTTAATGTTTTTCATATAATTCTTGACTTTTTTGACTTTTTTGGTTATAATTGGTTATAATTCTTGACTTTTTTGAAATCTAGTTTGATGTGCTCTGATGCTATAGCCATTGTCTAGTTTTATGCTTCTGCATGTTACGAATTAGTGAATTACTGGAAAATATGTGTACATTTTGAAACTTGGTTGGTACTATTTAGTTTAGGCTCTGTAGATTTGAGTTTGTAAAGTTTATTCTTACTTTATCAGCTAAGCAATGGGGTGACTACTTGACTGTGCGAGAGAGAGGGCTGCTGAGACCCTTTATGTTTTTTTTTGGTAGGAATTTCCATTCAAGTTTGATTCTACCTCTTGTAATTTACAGGTGAATTCTCTGTTCTATGATATCACATGATCGTGTAGTATAATGGTGCGGTTACTGGTTTACACTGGGTATATGTTTTTTTCCCGATGACTGATGTGTATGTACGCATTGTGTTTGTTCTTTTGATTATGTGAATTTTGCTAAGCTATCTTATTTGTGAGCCTTACCCAATTGGTTGATTTCATCAAGATAGATTTTTTTGATGCACAATTAAGGGCCCTTTAGCTGGAAATAAGTTCTGCTGTTTTGATTTGTTACAATAAGCTCTATCTCTATGATCAGCAATACTCCGTTTATGTGCTCTTTGGTTTTTTGCTGCCAGTGATGGTTTTAGCTGTTATAGTATGTTTGGTATTGTGTTCACTTTTTTGATTTTAGAGAAAGCTAAAAAAAGCTTTGGGATTATTGCTCTTAAACAATTGAGATGTTTACAAACATTTTTAAATAGGTGTCCGAGTACCTATATTACCATGGTTAATCCTGGACCACTATCCATGGAAGTGTTGTTCATGCATACCGAGCATCGTGCTAGGAAGGTATATGATGGCGTTCTTGATGAAACCCTCACAGTTAGGAGGTGTGACGGAGAGTTGTGGAGAATAGTTCATCGCTTGTCATCTGAGGTGTTACATTACATTAGGCTGGCTGGTTTTTATGGTGTGTTAGGCTCTGGTCATATTAAAGTTGATCACTCCCTTATCACAGCCCTTGTGGAGCGTTGGCGTCCAGAGCCACATACATTTCACTTTCCTATTGGAGAGACTACTGTCACAATGCAAGATGTGGGAGTGCTTTGGGGTTTGCCTTTAGATGGCCTTCCTGTGACAGGTACAGACACTACACATACATTAGAGGAGTGGCAACTCATGATTCATGACTTTTTGGGGTTCACACCACCGGAACAATCCATTCAAAATGGTCGAATTCTGTTGTCTACTCTAGCTGCACATCTTCATACACCAGCTCCAGACACTTCACCAGTAACAAGTCAGCAACGAGCTAGGTGTTTTATTATGTTACTTCTTGGTGGTTTGTTGCTGTGTGATACTAGTGGTAGTGCGGTGCCCCTGATGTATCTGCCCATGTTGCTGGATTTTGATGCTATATCACAGTATAGTTGGGGCGGAGCTGTTCTTGCCCAACTATATAGAAATCTTTGTGATGGTGCTTTGTGCAAGAAAAAGGACATTGCTGGTGCTCAATTATTATTACAGGTATAATTTTAAATATTGTTTTTTATTTTAGATTTCATTACTACAATTTTATGTTAAAAAACATTAATTTATTTTTTTGATTAGCTTTGGGCTTGGGAGAGAATCCCAACATTGTGTCCACGTGTTGAGAAGCCGGTTACAGTGTATGAGTATGGATACGGAGATAAGTGAGTGTTGTTTTTTTAATCATTATTGATATTAATTCACTCGATGTGATATTGATTTCTTTTCTTATTCATATAGGTGGAAAGGCCCTTTAGATTTATCCAAGACTTCAAGGTTCGTTCTTGCTGCGTATCGCGATCAATTGGGAAGCATGCAACAAAATCAGGTCAACATTTTTTTATTTACATCTTTAATCTTTAATTTTTGTGTATATATATATATTCTATTATCTATACTAAAGTTTATTATTTTACGTGTTCAGTTTATATGGCAACCGTATACACAGGAAGTTTTGGATTCCATTCCTGATTATTGTTCAGCTGGTCGTGATATTTGGATGTCTGCAGTGTACCTCATATGTTGGCATGTTGTTGAGCCACATTGCCCTGACCGTGTCCTCCGGCAATTTGGATTCCATCAACATATACCATACAATAGACTACATTCAGAGGCCGATTTCAAGTCCATCCATTGTCATACTCGTCGCGGCAGACCTAATACTAATTGGGAACATGAACTTCGTCGATATGTGACTAGTTGGTCTGAGCGACGAGAGCACGTTGTACAAGGCAGTCAACAGGGTGATGTATCTGAATACATGGCTTGGTACATGCCAAGGACTGTGAGATATATAGAGAATCCTTCACGACTTCCTATGCATTCCGAAGGATTTCAAGGAAGCACGAGCAGAGCTACTTTATTTGTAAGTACTTCATTTATCTTCATCTCAAAGGAAAATGCTAAAAAAACTCTATCGAAGATTACATGTTCTCTTGTCATGACCAGTTCCCCCGCAAATAGAGCACGAGCGTGACTTATGATCCATTTCATTTCGTATTCTTCTCTCTCCAAGCTTACCATGCTTTCTCTTTTTAAACATGTCTTTGTTAGGCAAAATAATCCTACTTGATGAGCTCCAAACACATTCATCTCTTAGAGGTGAGAATCCAAGTGCATATTGAGCTTTGAAAGTTTGGACGGAGTAGACTTCATTGAAAAGATCGTGGGGATTGTCGCGCCTGTGCCTACAAGCAGCCAATGCATGAGAACATGGCATTCAGAACATTTGCCATTTCCCACATGAGCACCAATTCATGTTGTATTTCACAGTATGCTTATGACCACCTGTCCCAAACTGTGGCCTCAACTTGGTTGTCACCTTGTACACCGAATTTGTAAAATCAAACAACTCGACACGGTGCCCCATTGCAGCTTTCTCGCTACGCTTGAACTTCTTCATAATCTTCTTCGGTAGCGCCTCACTTCATATTCATCAAATATGAACATGTATCAATACAACATCACCGTAAAATAAAAATAATTAATTGACCTAGCATTAAATAGATACCTGCACTTATTCGCTTCTTTTGATCTCTTTGCGAAAAGCTGAACAGTTCTTTGCAATATGGCATTGACTAAAGCCGTGATTTGTAAATGTCTCACTCCCCTCAAAACATTGTTGTAGCTCTCAGAAATATTTCTTGTTAAAATACCCCACCTAGCATTGTCATTATCATAAGCAACACACCACATTTCTTTGGGATATTTATGTAAATATTTCCATCCCTCAAGGTTTAGGCCCTTCAGTTCCTTCAAATGCACCTTTGCCTTACGCTTTTGTTTTGCACAACCGATAAGCCACACTAGGTTTTTCTGATGAACATTCGAACCATATCTTTGACCATAGTTACTCTTGAGATGTCTCAAACAAAGGCGATGGTATCCAACTGGTTCTTGCCACTCAGCCAAATTGTCCATCGCATTTTTCAGCCCAGCGTGTTTATCAGAAATCACACAAATAGGCATACGATCTGTCACGACAAACAACCGAAGTTGGGTCATAAACCAAGTCCAACTTGCCGTTGTTTCCTCATCAACAATGGCATAAGCAATGGGCAATATATAATCGTTTGCATCATGTGACACAGCCACAAGCAACTTCCCCCTATAAGAACCTTTTAAAAAGGTTCCATCAACACTAATCACAGGCCTGCAGCTGTAAGAAGCCTCCACTGCGGGATGGAATGCCCAAAAAACATACTTAAATATTTTTTGGTTAACTTCTCCACCACTATGAAATTTCCACTGAACAACGGTGGAAGGATTTGCGCATTTTAATTCATGGAAGTATGTAGACAACTTCGCAAATGATTCCTCCCAAGTACCATAAATCATGTCGATGGCTTTCAATCTCGCATACCATGCTTTCTTGTAGGAAATGTCCATGCCCAAGGTTTCTAAGACATCTTGCATGATAGTTTTCACAGCTAGGAATGGATTGTCTTCCACAAGATGTCGAATCTCACCCGCAATAATTGTAGATGTCAAATTCGCATGACCACTAGATCGATTAATACCAACACATGTATGCTTCTTCACCCATCTAGTGATTTGCCACATACGGTGAGTGCTTTTTAGAACAGCACGAACATGCCAGCCACAATTGTCTTTTGACTTGCATTTCGCAGCCCATGTGTTAGCCTTGCTTTCTATCACATAATGCTCTCTATTTCGGCGCTCACCCCAAAAACTGACAGCCTTTTTCAACTCTTCCTTGCTATCAAAAAGCATGCCACACTTAATCAAGAGATTATCTCGACTATAGATTGGGGCTCCTTCGATATCTCCATCAGCAGTTGGGTCAGGATTATCGTCATCTCCAATATCACTCAAAAAATGCAACACCCTAGAGTTAATAGATGTCCCAAATCTCATACCTCCAATGTTCGAATTACCAATGTCACCATCATTATATGAATCTACAGAATTACAATCTGAATCAGATGAATCGGGTCAACCTCTTCACTCTCTTCATCAGAAGATGGTGGAGCAGATGAATCAGAAGTTTCTTCATCTACTTCACAATGGTAGTCGTCATCATCTTCATCCTCATCACCACCATTAGCTCCATCTTCATCGCCACCACCACCAGTGACCCTCACATCAAATTCATCACCCCCGAAATCATCATATGCATTTGATATTTGGGAGGCGTACAACTCTTCTTCAATTCTGGTGGATTGACTACACTGGCCATTTATCATAAAAGGGGTAGAAGGGGCATGATGCTGAGGGTAGGGATGAAGTGGATAGTTCGATGAACTAGGGAGATTAGGAGGATGAAAGCCATTTAACAATGAAGTAAAGGAGTATTGGGTTTCATGTCTAGATAATGACTCGGTCTCTATGAAAAGTTCAGCTACAAATGTTGATAATTGTTCAACAACCTCAAAAATGTCTCCACGGCAGTATCATTTTGTAGCTTCAGTGGACAATACGTTTTGCTCGACCCAACAATTTCAGGGTACCGGTAAAATACCGTAAGGTTGACCACATCCCTACGAAGTTCGGTCTCAGCATAAATCAGTTCAACCAATTCGGAAAAGTTTAGCCTTCGACAAATTGTAGTTGTGTTCCTTGGAGTAGGTGGATCATAGCAGACACCAAGACCAGGGAAAAAAACAATTCGACCACCCCAGTACAAATTGATCATCAACGGCCTCATACTAATTCAAAAAATCAAATACCACAGTATAAGCAAATTTTTATTCACAACCAGAATCACTTAGATTTATTCAAGTTTTAGAACTTTATTTACTACTATTTTCTAATCATTTGTATTCTTTCATAAGCATATTAAAGATTACTAAGTTAACAAATGTATGTAAAAAATCACAAAAGTAAATTGCCAATTTAAGAAGTAACCTTTGAGTTTATAAGCTTTAAAACTTGCTAAGAAATCTGTCTGTGAGCTCCAAAATTCAGAATAGCACTCTACGAACTAAACCGATGTGGAGCAAAACCTACATAAACTTTGAATCATTAGAACCAAAATTTAAAAAAACTTCACCCATATTCTACTAATTCATACAATTATTTTAGGCATCAAACACAATTACTGAATTACCTGTGAAGAACCGCCACTGCCCGTTGATTGTCCAAAAAAACCAAAACCGAGCCACCCAATGGTCTCTACCGAATCTTCAACCCATTAATATTATTTGATTCGGGGTTTGATTTGGATTATATTTGGAACATTTGGGGTTTAATTTGGGAGATTTTGGGGGAAAAATCAAATCGGATCTGGTTTTTGGATGCAAAGAATATTGTGCAAAAGCTTTCAAATTAGATCTGGTCTGTGAACCAGAAATTTTGCCCGTGGTTTATCTGGTCATAATTCGCATTTGGAAAATGCGAACCATCAGCTAGTTCGCATTTGCCAAATGCGAACTATCTTTTTTTTTTTTTTTTTTTAAAAAAAATTCTTCAATCCACGTTGGATATTAACATCAGGAAAAGTTCGCATTTGCCAAATGCAAACTAAGTCTAATTCGCATTTGGCAAATGTGAATTATGATCCAACGTGGCTGCCAAATAAGGAAATCATTTCAACAAAAAAAAAACGCTAGTTCACATTTGTCAAATGCGAATTAGACTTAGTTCGCATTTGACAAATGCGAAATACCTAGACCTAGAAACATCAAAATTTTCAACCTAGATTTTGAATTTGTTTTAAATTTAACCCCCTTTCGGGAAAGAACTCTTTTTGTTTCATCATATTTTTCTTCTATGGGTTCATATCCCATCTTATTTGCTAATTCTAATATATTAATTTTATTAGAATTTTGTCTATTAGGACATTCATTCGCATAATACCCTTCTATGTTGCATATCCAACATCTACAGTTTTTCTTTCCTTTTGGACAAAATTTTTGTTTTTCAGATTTTTGATCTGTCTTTTTAAAGAATTTTCCTGGTCGAAATCTCTTTTTCTTTTTAATAAATTTATATTTAGAAGAATTTTTCTTAAAAAATGATTTTTTCTTCTTTTTATAATTTGTTTTACATCCATATTCTTTAGGAGTTTCTCTTGATATGGAACAACATTTTTTATTAAACTTCTTAAGTTTTTTCTGTGTTCTTGTTAATTCACAGAGTTTTGCTAATTCATCTTCTACTATTCTGACAAGCGATTTCCCCACGTCGTAAATGAGAATCCCACTCAATCAAAACACATTTATATTTCACCTACAACTTCTAACTACTATAGAGTAGATAGTGGGAAGTAGGGATCGAACCACAAGGAGAAGGAGTTTGTTTAGTGTTTTAGCAAAGATTATAAACACATACATATATATTATATATAGAAAGCAAGGTAAACAAGGGGGGTTTTTGAGTTGGTTTTGTTACACTACGAAAGAAATCAACTAAGATAAACTACACTACAATGCAAATACTACAAATACAAGGCCTTGGGAGGCAATTGACTTCAATTTCCAACTATCAACTTATCCCCGGGCAAATGCTATTACAAAGGAGTTTTGATCATTCGTCAAGGATGAAAACATCTCATTCTCCCAATTGTAGCTAGAGAAGATGATAACGCCTCTCAAAGCTCTTATTGTCGAGTCACCTAGACGATAACATCTAGATAACTCAACAATGGTATTAAGAATGGAGAATTGACAAGCTTACTCACATACCCACGATAACGAGAGCATATAAACAAGACATTTGATAAATATAAAGAACTAAGACGATGATAACATACAAATCTCAATTCATACTTGCTACTTCATGATATTGGAGAAAACGATCACGTTCTACCCACGAATCTAGTTATTTATTGCTAACAATCATACGTCAAAAAGGAATCTTCAACTCAAGTATACAATCACATATTAGGGGGACCAATGGTAGCATTACATCCTTACCTAAAAACATAATTGATTGATCATGCAAGTTCATAAGATTTCCAATTCTAACAACTCATATTTATCATGGCATTTCTCAATTACAATCACATAACCAAGGGGAGAGTTTGTCATCACTCAACCCCTTTCCATAGTCACTAAACTAACTACTAGAGATAACATTACACTACAATCCATCACCATTCCAAATTACCCTAGAATTACTCTAAAACTAGATTATCTTAACCTTATGAACTAATCTATTCTAATTAGTGACTATGAGGCATACAATTGATATAAAACACAAAGCCCATAACAAATTAAGCAAGATTGAACAATATTCATGCATAAGAATTCAAGTTCATCAAATGATAATCAAAATCCAAAGTTCAAGCATACACACCCTCAAAGTCTCAAGGGGAAGTGAATTCAAATGCTCCCAAGATTAAACTAAGCTAATACAATCATTCTAATACAACATTACATCAACATCAAATCTAGAAGAAGAAAAATGGAAGAAAAGATCAAGAACAAAGGGAAAATGGGTTTTGGATGTGAGGGAACTCGTTTTTCTCAAATGGGATAAGAGTGGTATTTATAGCCCTTCAAAATCTGATTTTCTGGCCTTCAATATGCCAAAATTCCGCCCATTTTCGCGGCCCGCGAGGCCCATTTCGCGGCCCGCGAGATGTCCCTGGCTGGTTGGCAGCAATCTTCTTTGCTTCGCCACAGATGAACCGTTGATCCGTTTTTAACGTTCTAGTAGTCCATTTTGTAGTACTCGAGAAGACGAAGCCAATGGTACCACTTATGCACTCCAATTCCTCTTGTAACATTTCCAAATTTCAGCTTCAAAACGTTAGTGCACAAGTCTTTCTTCAAAATGCAAGGTAAGAGAAATTTAGCCTTAATTCTTAACCCTTTGCACTAAATGCTACCCCAAATGAACTCTCAAATGTGCTAAAAGTAGAGTATATATTGGCTACATCAAATACCCCCACACTTAAACCTTTCTCGTCCTCGAGAAAGAACGATTAAAGTTTAAGATTATACTCAATTTTTTTTTCTAATGCACATTTGAACTCCTCCAAAACTATGACACTAAACAAGAACTTCCAACAAGTAAAAAACACAATCACAATAAAGATCATATCAAATTTCTATGCTTCAACTTGTTGACAAGTTCTACCCAAAAATCCCAACAAAATCAAAACATATACCACATGTAGAACACCCCCACACTTAAACCTTTCACGTCCTCGAGAAAGAACGATTCAAGGCTAAGATGACAATTTCACAACAATCAAACACATGGCATACTTAAACAAAAAATTGCAAAGTAGAATATCCCAAAGTAAACTACTTTGCTCCCACTAGATGAAACATCCCAACAAAGCCAAGATGCAAAACTACCCAACTCTCCATTAATCACCGCATCCTTATGACTTCAACCATCGGAAAATGAGGATAAAATGAGATTCCTCTCCTTTTGCCTAGGTATTTATACCTAGCCACTCTTTTTTTTCCTCTCACTCTCCTTTTGCCTAGGATGTACCTAGCCACTCTTTTTTTTTTTTTTCACACAAAGCCTCTCAATTTTGCATAAGTCTCTATTTCTTTTGGACTTATCCGGGCTCTAGCCTCTCATTTTTGCCTAAGTCTCTATTTCTTTTGGACTTATCCGGGCTTTTTTTTTTTTTTTTTTTTTTTTAAAACAAAGTTTTCAAAGAAGTACATATTTACACCAAAAACGAAAATCATAAACCTCTCCCCCACACTTAAACCAAACATTGTCCTCAATGTTCAAGAACAACTATCAAAATTGTGAGGAAAGGGAAGGACTCACACTAAATGTTGGCTCTTTAAAAAAAAAAAAAAAAAATTTTTTTTTTTTTTACTTTTTTTTTCGCGGGCCGCGAGGCCCAATTTGCGGCCCGCGAGACCCAATTCGCGGCCCGCGATCTAATTTTTTTTTTTTTTTTTCAAATTCAAATAAAATAACAAAAGAAAAACAAGAATAAAAACGAAATAAATATTTTAAAAAAAAAAACAAGAATAAAAACGTAATCTACTAATTAAAACAATGAAAGACACAAAGAAACTCTTTTTTTTTTTTTACTTTATATAAACACAATAAAAGCTAAATAAAAATAAAACAAGAATCGTTTAGTGGAAGTGTTATTTCCAAACGATCAAAATCGATTTATTTAACGTCGTCGACACGACCCAAATGTTATTCATACAACAAAAGTTTGGAATCCTTCACTTTTGAAAGAAAAGTGAAGGGTGGTAGAGAAGGTGTTGAAGGAGGGATGAATGGTTGTGGTCTTAAAGGAGGGAGGATGATAGGATGTGTAAACAAGTAACAAGATTTCCTAGGCTCCTTTAAGATTTCCGGAAGTAGTGGAATTTGTTGCATAGGTGGAGGTGAGGGTATCAATGATGATTGTAAAGGTTCAAAAACACTCACATCCCTTTCTACTTCATAATCCTCAACAAAAATTTCCTCATCACTTTCGAACTCTTCCTCATGCATTGTGGTGATATCACTCACCATGGCAATAGGATTATGTTCTACTTCGGATGGTACTTCCTTGGAGTATTGAGCTTCTAATCTCATCACCACATTCAACATTTCGCTCAATTGCCTCTCAAGATTCTCTAAACGTAAATTTTCATCATAACTCATCGAATCTTGTTCTAGAGGCAATTCACAAGGATGTGGGGGTAGATTTTGTTGCTCAAAATATTGGTTTTCCGGTTGATATCCATAATTCGAATTCGAATAACCACTCCATTGTGGATTATAAGAATCATCATATGGATTAAAACAATTTTGACCTTGAAAACCAATATTTGTCTCCTCCTCATAGCACTCATCATCATAGTACCCTTGGTATGAAGAACCAAGGGGCCTTTCAAGTTCATAGTGCTCACTTCTCGACTCAAAATAACAAGGCTCGGAAAAATCATTTGGAAGATAAGAATCACACGAGCTTGTTACATTCTTCCTCATCCTTTCATGGTTAAGGGTGAGGAATTCAAGAAAATCTTTTTCTTTTAAACTAAACATGACTAAAAAAAATGTTTGAAATGGTAGTGCAAGGGTTCTAAGATAATACACACTACAAGGTGTCGTTTATTCCAAGAAACCAAGCAATACACACTTCAAAGAAAACAAAGTAAAGAAATGAATGAAATTATAGTGCAAGGATTCTAAGGCAATACACACTACTAGGTGTCATTTACACAAAGAACTCAAGCAATACACTTTCAAAGAAAAGAAAGAAAATAAAGGGGATAAAAATAAAATCTAAGATAAAATACAAAACAAGAAATGCCTTCTCCCCGGCAGCGGCGCATTTTTGACAAGCGATTTCCCCACGTCGTAAATGGGAATCCCACTCAATCAAAACACATTTATATTTCACCTACAACTTCTAACTACTATAGAGTAGATAGTGGGAAGTAGGGATCGAACCACAAGGAGAAGGAGTTTGTTTAGTGTTTTAGCAAAGATTATAAACACATGCATATATATTATATAGAAAGCAAGGTAAACAAGGGGGGTTTTTGACAAGCAATTTCCCCACGTCAATTCATACTTGCTACTTCATGATTTTGGAGCTTGTGGATTGATATTATTGAAGACCTTCTATGACTATGCTATAGAGTTGCTGATTTGATGCTTGGAACTTGAAGAATTGGTCATAGAAGTGGCGAGAAGGCCACTTTACTAAAGGTGGTAGAAGTTGCCCAGAAAAGTGTCGCTCAAGCCTAGAAAAGTGTCACAAGAGATGAAGAAAGTGTCGCTGGAGCTTGAAGGAAGTGTCACCCCAGATGAAGAAAGCGTCACTAGCTGCCCAGAAGTGTCACCAGCTGCCCAGAAGTGTCGCTATGATGAACAGCGACCAAATAAAGCGTCGCTAACTTTTGCCCACTTGCACTCTTGAGCTGAAATTTTGAGGCTATAAATACCTCCTTATCCTCACCTTTTTGGACGAGCTCCCTCATATCCAAACCCCAATTTCTTCATCTTTTCTTCCATTTCTTCCATTGTTCTTCCCTTTGATTCTATGTTTATGTAATGATGTATTAGGATGATTGCATTAGCTTAGTTTCTTCCTTGGGAGCTATTGATGTAAACTTCTTTGCTTGAAATCTTCATTAACTTCATTATGCTTCTATTTTGGGTTAGATTATCATTTGAATTCTTGATGAATTTGAGTTCTTATGCTTGAATGTTGTTCAATCTTTGCTATATTTGCCATGGGCTTTATGTTTTATATAAATTGCATGCCTCATAGTCACTAATTAGAGTAGATTAGTTCTTAGTGTTAAAGTAATATAGTTTTAGAGTAATTCTAGGTGATGCATTGTAATGTAGTGTGATCTCTAGTAGTTTAGTGACTATGGAAAGGGGTTGAGTGATGACAAACTCTCCCCTTGGTTATGTGATTGTAGTTGAGAAATGCCATGATGAATATAAGTTGTTAGAATTGGAAATCTTATGAACTTGCATGATTAATCAATTGTGTGTTTAGGTAATGATCTAATGTTATCATCGATCCCCCTAATATGTGATTGTATATTTTAGTTGAAGATTCCTTTTTGACATATGATTGTTAGCAACAAATAGGCTAGAGTCGTGGGTAGAACGTGATCGTTTACCCCAATATCATAAAGTATGAGTTGAGATTTGTATGTTATCATCATCTTAGTTCTTTATAGTCTTCAAATGTCTTGTCCAATGCTCACGTTAACGGCGAGTATGGATGAGTTTGTCGATTCTCCATTGTTAATTCCATTGTCGATGTATCTAGATGTTATCATCTAGGTGGATTGATAATGAGAGCTCTTGAGTGATGTGTTCATGCTCACTAGCCATTATCGAGAGAATATGATGTTTTCATCTACGACTTATGATCATAAACCCTACATATGAAGCGTTCACTCAATGATTAATCGATAGTTGAAGTTGAAGTCAATTGCCTCCCAAGGCCTTGTATTTGCATTGTAGTGTAGTTCATCTTAGTTGTTTTCTTTCGTAGTGTAACAAAACCAACATCAAAACCCCCCTTGTTTACCTTGCTTTCTATATAATATATATATGTATGTGTTAACAATCTTTGCTAAAACACTAAACAAGATCCTTCTCCTTGTGGTTCGATCCCTACTTCCCACTATCTACTCTATAGTAGTTAGAAGTCGTAGGTGAATATAAATGTGTTTTGATTGAGTGATTCTCATTTACGACGTGGGGAAATCGCTTGTCAAATACTACTAGAGATCACACTACATTACAATGCATCACCTAGAATTACTCTAAAACTATATTACTTTAACACTAAGAACTAATATACTCTAATTAGTGACTATGAGGCATGCAATTTATATAAAACATAAAGCCCATGGCAAATATAGCAAGATTGAACAACATTCAAGCATAAGAACTCAAATTCATCAAGAATTCAAATGATAATCTAACCCAAAATAGAAGCATAATGAAGTTAATGAAGATAATCTCAATTCATACTTGCTACTTCATGATATTGGAGAAAACGATCACGTTCTACCCACGAATCTAGTTATTTATTGCTAACTGATGCTACCAAAAACCGTCCGTGTCCCCGCGCTTGATGCTACCCGCGCCTCCTAGCTGGAATACCCGCGATCACCCTGCAAAACAATCCCCGGGAGGCGTCCCGGGGAGGAAGCTCCGGCGTGATGATGAGACGGGGGTAGTGATGCGGGGGAAATCGTACGGGAAAGACTTAATATTAAATAGAGAGATATAAGTCACATACCTTGCTTACTGTTTGGGACTAGTATTTATAGCCGAACTTTGCCTGCTTTGGAGATAAGGTGCAGGACCACTCGCTTTGTCATCATCTGTCCTCTTCCTTGTCCGGATGTGCCTCTCACCGGGAAAGATACCACTCTGATGGTTCTGGGCCGCGGGCTTTCTTCCTGGCCCAGAAGGATTCTGGGCCAGTATTATCACTAGCCCCCCAGACTGGTCATCCGGGTTTCTGAGACACGGGAGACTGGTCTCATACGCCCCCCCCCCCCCCCTTTGCTTCTTCTTTTGGTGGGGCCCTTTCATGTCAGAGTTGATTTCTGCGCCGCCGTCTTTTCCTCTTCCGCATTAATCAGTTCCTTATTTACTACGTCATCATTATCCTTTCCCTTCTTTTGAGGCAACTTTTCCTACTCTCCTGCCTATATAAGGAGCCTAACCCTCCTCACTAGGTTACTTTCTTCAGTCAATTTCCAGACGCTCCGCTTTTCCAACCTTTCGTCTTTTCAGCCAAGTAAGCTCTCATTCCCTCTTCCTCTTACTTTCATGGATTCCCCGCTCCACTCCGACTCTTCCTTGAACACCGAGGGAGTTCAAGGTCAGTTTGAAGTCCAGTTCAGGGCTGCTGATAACTTGGCTTTCTCCCCAATCTCTTCCCCGGACACTCATTCCGAAGCTTTCAGTACGCCCCGGGAGCTAAACGTCCCGGACGTGTCGACCTTGGATGGGGAGGGTTCACATCCATCCGGGCATCCTAGCCACCCCCGGGAGGGCCAGGATGAAGAGGTGTTCGACGAAGTTGGCGAGGATGTTCCCCGGGGTCCTACCCATGGAGTGAAGCCTTCTGGTCATCAGTTTTTTAATCTTTCCGGGCCTGCTCCTTCCTTAGATAGGGACGTCGTAGATTTAGTTAGACGCTGCTTTATTCCTTTTCCATTGGATGCGTCTTTATCCAAACTCCCCCCGGGAACGTCCGAGCGGGAAGTGCCTTGCATTCCCCGGATTCACTTCCAGTACGGGCTCAGCCTCCCTTTTCCTCCTCTATTTTCCGAGATTTTCGACTTCTACCGGATGGCCCCGGCCCAGCTTCACCCCAACGGGGTCGTATTGGTGCTGGCCTTCTTGGTCAATTGCGCGAGATGCAACATCTCCTCTTCCCTCCTTCTCTTTCGTTCTTTCTACGCCCTACGACGCGCTCATGCGTCCTTCCCGGGTGTGTTTTCCTTTGTGATCCGTTCCAGGACGAAGGACTTCGTTAAGGGTAAGCCCAAGTCTGCCAAAAGGTACCTGGCGAAAGGTTTCTTTCGCTGTGACTCCCGGGCGTATCCCATGCCCCCTTGGAACGATTCCCTCGTTCCTGAAGATAAACAACCTCTTTCCTCTCTTTCAATAGACCTCACCAACGATCACAACTTCCTCCGCCTATCTCCTCTGGACATGGATACTTTTTTTAAGACCGGGAACGCGGGCTATTATTGGCCTCGTGGGATATATCCTGAAAAACTCTTTTCTCTTCCAACCGTCTCCGCTGTGTGGCCGGCTGGAGGTGCCTATTAAAGGCTTTATTCTTTGCTTATTTTGATATATATGTATATGTACCTCGTTTTGACTTTCATTTTACTTGATTTCAGTTCAGCCCACTTTATACGCGGACGTTACGCCGTTCACCGGGATGCCTTCCGGGGATCACAATCAGCAGAGAAATCCTCGTCCGGGAATGGTTACTCCTTCTGAGCGGCGGGTGACTCCCCCGCCTGGTCCGGATGCCACCGAAAATCCCGAGTTCATTCCTCAGGGGGCCCGCCAACAACGATCGTCTTCCCAACAGAGAGCCCCGGGGTCTTCTCCTACCCCGGGAAAAAAATCTTTCATCCGGCATCCTACTTACAGCGGCGGGGCTAGCTCTCGCTATAAGCGGCCTCTGACCGATGATAAGGAAACTCCTCCGCCTTCTCGTCAAAGGTTAGAGGGTGCGACCCTGCCCCCACCTCCTCCTCCCCCTGCGAATTCTCCTTTGCGGGATAATTCTCAAGCTATCCCTGAGGATAGGGAAGAGGTATGTTAATCTTATTGCTCGTCATTACTTCTCATGTTTCTATCCTTCCGGGTAACCTTACTCTTACTTGAATTTTATAGACCACCACTTTCGCCGACTCGCTCCTGGCGGACTCCCAACTAGCCGACGCGCTCAACCGGACGTATTCTAAGTACAGCGCGGGCTTGTTTGCTAAGAAGGAGAAGGAGCTCCGCGACGCCCGGGAGAAGTTGGCCGAGAGGGACGACCTGGAAGCCCGGTTGGAGGCTTCTCAAAAGAAACTAGCCGAGCGGGAGAAGAAGCTATCTGAAAAAGAGACGAAGCTGGCGGAGGTGGAGAAGAAATATACTTCTCTCAAGAAAGACAAGAAAGAGGCCCAGCTCGAGGCCCTGGACGCTGTGGTCCGGAAAGTTCTCCATTCGACCGACTTTGAGAAGAGGCTGGAGGACATTGCCGCTGCAGCTAGTGAGGATGCCTGCCACGAGATGTACCGCAGACTGCGGGGTTGGCTTCCGGGACCTGCTCGCCTTGAAGCCCAGGAATCCTATTATCGCCCCAAGGCAAGCGATCTGCTGAACCACCGTTGGAGATCTCTCCAGGAAGCCAAACTGGAGAACCTGGTGCCCCAACTGTGGGACTCGCTTAAGATGTCTTCCCGGGCCCCTTCAGCCTCGGATATTAAGAAGATCAAGCTTCCGGGGACTAAAGAGGCAGCCGTTCCTGAGTCCCCCGGCCCAGAAAGCTTCAATGCCTATGGGGTGGTCCCGGAGACGCCCCACTGGGCTGATAGTTATCAGGAATTTTGCGCTCTTTCTGATAACTTCGGGTACCAAGCTGTTCTTGAAGAGAATACCGGTGCTTACACCGTGGGACTCCCAAGGGGGCACGATGACCTGCTGTATCAATCCCGGAAGTCTATCCGGAAGGTGGGATTTCCTGTGTGCCCGGAAGACGAGCCAAAGGTAGACGCCCCCGCCTACTATGGTCCCTACTGGTCTGAGGAGGACGTGGCTGAACTGGAGAGGAGATGGAAGAGAGCTCACGCTACCCCGGGAGGAAGGGACCCCGCTGAGGATAATGTACTCCCCTAGACTCTAGTTTACATTTCTTTTGTAATTTTTAAGTTTTTTGTAATCTTCCTCCCCGGGAGGCATATGTAGAACTTGGCCTCGGTGCCCATTTTGATTAATATAAGTTCTGCTTTTTGATGAAATCATTTATCTTTTGTAGACTGAGCGCCCCTTAGAGGGGATTCTCCCGCGTGGGTCTGTGCCTTATGTTTTTGCTCATCCTAGTAGTTCCTCTGGTACCTACTTCTCACTCCCCCGCGCCGGATGCCTCCAATGCTCTTTTCTTCAAAGAAAACTAGCTCATTGGAGGTTTGGAGGCAACCAGGCCACCCGGGCGTTGGCTGAGGCGGGGCTGGATTGCTTCCTTCAGGAGTTTGGAACGATCCGGGCACTGGTGTTATTTCTTAAGGCGGTCGAGGCCAAGTTCGGGTCCTTAAATCAATGTTTCAACCTTGCTTCAGATCATATGCAGGAAGCCTTAAATTCTCACCAGACCATAGCTGAGTTGCAGGCTCTTCATGATGATTCTCAAAGTCGTACTACCAAGGAGCTAGGTATGGTATGGGGCGAACTAGAGCGGGCGCAGGAAAAACTTAGGACATTGGAGACCCGCTCCGCGCAGAACCGGCTTCTCTGCGACTTTGAGAAGGAGAATCGGTCCCTTACTCATAGGAATAGGGTCCTCCAGGATGCTCTACTAATCACCCGGCTATCCTACCACCTTTTGGGCCTTAAGAACGGACTAGTCGGGGTTTCTCCTCTTACCGACATACCCGCCGGGGTCCGTAGGACTGTGGAGCGTATGGAAGCCAACCCGGGGAAGTTTGGCGAGGGAGCTCCCAATCACAAGGCCTATCTAGACGCCGTGGAGTGGCGTGACAAGATCAATGCCGGGGTGGCTGAGCCTTACCCCTCTAGCCTCCGCCGGGTTCCTGCCCGGGTGGAGGTGGATGTGGCGTATGAAAGATATGAAGATATGACTGTATCTATTGACCCGGAGGAAGTGGCACGTCGGATAAGACGCATCCGGGGGATTGCCGATTCTGGAGTCACCACAAGGGGGGTTAAGACCGCTGAGGGCGCCCGCATCAGCCGGGAAGAAAAGGGGAAAAGCGCAGCAGACATGTTTCCTAAATACAAGTTTGTTACGTCGGCCGGGGTAAGGAGGATGCGCCTGGCGGAGCCGCTTCCTGAAGGGTCCGTGGTTGTTCCTATCCCCGAGTTGAACGAAGAGGACGCCGCGCAATTGGAAGAGGAGCTTGCTTGGAATCAAGCCCCGGATGCCCGCTTTGCCGAAGATCTCCTGTCTTCTCAATTCTTCGGAGGAGGTTTCCGCCCGGGTAACCCTGAGGGTGCTTCCGGGTCGGGCCCTAAATGGGTTTAAGGACGCGTAGATAAGAAAACCTGTATACAAAATTCTATGTAATTGTTCCTTTGCAATTTGACCGCATGTTCATGCGATGTATAAAATTCTTATGTAATTTAAAGATTGAATAAAATTGCTTTTCGAAAAAACCCTTTTCAATAACTCTTCCTTGCAACATTACATCTCTTGGTCCCCGGGCTTCGTTCGAGCTCCGGGTCCACTCTAGCGGGGCACCCAAATGGGAGCTACCCATGGGTCCCTTTTTACAAATCTTCTCTAAACCCGGAACGAGACCAAACGTCGGGTTATCTCTCCGGGCATATTCATGCTTCCGGGAGGGTTATATCCATACCTGGCATATTCATGCCTAGCATATTCATGCTTAGCGTATTCACGCTTCCCGGGGGCATATCCATGCCCGGTATATTCATGCCTAGCATATTCATGCTTAGCGTATTCACGCTTCCCGGGGGGCATATCCATACGTGGCATATTCATGCCTAGCATATTCATGCTTCAGTAGCTGTGGTACGATGCGGGGCGCTCTACTTCCCGTAAAACCTTCTTAGGTTAGCTACGTTCCACCTTCTGGGGATCTCCTTTCCCTGCTTGTCCTCCAGCACATAGCTCCCTCCCGGGTGTGCTTCCTTGATCTTGTATGGCCCTTCCCAGTTGGGTGCAAGTTTGCCCTCCGGGGCTTGGCGGCTCTTATCGTTTCTCCTCATTACCCAGTCTCCTGGGATGAAAACTTCTTTCCGCACCCTTCTGTCATGATACCTCTTTACTCGCTCCTTCACCTTGGCTTCCTGAAGTGCCGCATTCTCTCGCTTCTCTTCCAGGAGATCCAAGTCAAGGCGTCGTCCATCGTTTTCTTCTTCCGGGCGCTGGTATTGAGTTCGAGGGCTTGGGATCCCAATCTCTGCGGGTATTACTGCCTCTGACCCGTACACCAAGCCATACGGAGATTCCCCGGTAGCCGAGCTTTCTGTAGTCCTATGGGCCCAAAGAACACTGGGTAGCTCCCAGATCCAATTTCCCCGCGCGCCTTCCAAGCGGGTTTTTAGTCCTTTGATGATGGTGCGGTTGGTGACCTCTACTTGCCCGTTCGCCTGGGGGTGGTACACCGACGTCAACTTCTGCTCTATACCATACTTGACACACCATAATTTGAAAGGATCATTCTCGAACTGCGCCCCGTTATCTGTGACTATGACCTTCGGGATGCCGAATCGGCAGATGATGTTCTTCCAGCAAAACTTGACACAAGTTAGTCCCCGTATGTTGGTGAGCGGTTCTGCCTCCACCCATTTGCTGAAGTAGTCGATCGCCACAATCAAGTACTTGGCTCCTCCCGGGGCAGTCGGGAATGGTCCGACCAAGTCAATTCCCCATCTGCTGAACGGCCAAGCTCCTGTGACTCCGACTAATTCTTCCCGGGGAACGTGGATTAGCGGGGCAAATGTCTGGCATGCCAAGCACCTCTGTATATGTTCTTCCGCATCTTTGAACAACGTCGGCCAGTAATACCCTAGCCTTAGGATCTTTCTGGCCACGGTGCGAGCCCCTTGGTGGCTCCCATTAGATCCTTCGTGCACCTCCCGGATGAGGTGTCGGCCTTCCAACCTTTCTACACACTTTAGCAACGGCTGAAGATACCCTCTTTTGTACAGCTCCCCTTCCTGGATCACTACTTAGGCGCCTTCACTCTTAGCTTCCGAGCCTGAGCCTTATCCTCCGGGGTAGTTCCTTCTTCTAGGTACGTCAGCATGGGCGTGATCCAGGACTCTTCCTCGTTCACCAGCATTACTTGATCGCTCTCCTGGTAGCTTCTTCTTCCCAGTACCTCCAAGTACAGCTTTTGGTCGGGCTCAGGTTTTAATTCCGAAGAAGCTAACTTGCTTAAAACGTCTGCCTTACTGTTCTTCTCCCGGGGAACTTGAACCAAGTTGAAGGCTTTAAACCCGGCTATCAGAGGTTTTACCGCTTCCAAGTACCTTTGCAGGCTCCTTTCCCGGGCTTCATACTCTCCCTTTACTTGCTGCACCACAATCTGGGAATCACTGTGTGCCGTGAGGGTTTTGATATCCATCTCCTTTGCCAACCTTAACCCCGCGATCAAGGCTTCGTACTCAGCTTCATTGTTGGTTGTTTTGAAAGTGAATTGGACTGCATAGGGATACTCCTTCCCTTCCGGGCTGACTAACAATACTCCCGCTCCACTGCCCCCGGAGTGCGCCGATCCATCCACATACAACTTCCAGGTCGGGTCTGTCTCAGCCTCAGTCGTATTCTCCGGAGATTCAGGCATCTCCTGTTCCTCGTTTATCCTTGCTTCTGACTCCAACAAGAAGTCCGCTAGGGCCTGGCCCTTGATCGCCCTTCTTGGCTCATACCGGATTTCATACTCTCCCAGCTCTATAGCCCATTTCATCATTCTCCCTGATGCCTCCGGTTTGAACATAACTTGTCTTAGCGGGTAATTGGTAAGGACCACTATGGGGTGGCCCTGGAAGTAGGGTTTAAGCCTCCTTGAAGCATGCACCAGAGCCAGAACCAACTGCTCCAACTCGGTATACCGGGTTTCTGCCCCCCGAAGTGCCCGGCTAACAAAATAGACTGGGTGCTGCCTTCCCTCCTCTTCTTTGATTAGTACGGCACTTACCGCCTCCCGGGACGCCGCTATGTACAGAAAAAGCTCCTCCCCCGGGAGTGGCTTCTTTAAAGTTGGTAACTGTTGAAGATGCTCTTTCAGATTTTGAAACGCTTTCTCACATTCCCCGGACCACTCAAACGCCTTGGCCCTCCTGAGTATGTTGAAGAAAGGCAACTGCCTATCTGCCCCCTTTGATAGGAATCGACTGAGAGCCGCGAGAGACCCTGTCAATCGCTGTACTTCTTTCACTGACCTGGGAGAGGTCATCTTAGCTATGGCCTCCACCTTCTCCGGGTTGACATCGATGCCCCGGCTTGACACCATGAACCCCAAGAACTTCCCCGCACCCACTCCAATGGTACTTTTGGAGGGGTTCAGCTTTAGATTGCTCCGCTCTAGCTTTTCGAACATCTCCTCCAGGTCATTCAAGAAAACCCCGTAAGCCTTGCTTTTGACCACCATATCATCGACATACACCTCCATGTTTCTTCCCACTTGGTCCTTGAATAGTTTGTCCACCATTCTCTGATACGTGGCCCCCGCGTTCTTCAGCCCGAAGGGCATTGTTTTGTAGCAGAAGGTCCCAAAATCGGTGATAAAAGAAGTCTTTGCCTTGTCCGCCTCGTCCATCTGCACCTGGTGATACCCTTTATGTGCGTCAAAGAAGGCCATCACCGAATACCCCGCGATGGCTTCCGCCAGTCGATCCAAATTCGGGAGAGGATAGCTGTCTTTGGGGCAACATTTATTCAAATCTGTAAAGTCGATACACATGCGCCAGCTTCCATCATGCTTTTTTACTAAGACTGGGTTAGCTATCCATTCCGGGTAAATAATTTCCTCGACCACCCCGGCTCTCTCCAGCTTCTTGACTTCACTCTTTATAAATTCCGCTCTTTCCGGGGCTACAGGTCTTTTCTTCTGCCTGATTGGTTTAGTTGCCGGGCTTATGTTCAGCTTGTGTACCCCCAATTCTGGCAATACTCCTACCATATCCTCCGGGCTCCATGAGAACACTCCTTGGTACCTAGCCAAGAGTTCCTTCAGTGCGCCTTTTACTTCTTCCGGGAGATCTTTTCCCACCGTGACCGTCCCTTTGTCTGCCACCTGCATTTCCTCCAACTCTTGGCGGGGAGCTTCTCCGTGTACCGCCCCTACTGCTTTCTTTGCGTCCAAGACCACCGTCATCATACAGCTTCTTGCGACTGCTTGGCTACCCCGCACGACCGCCACACCTTGCGCAGTGGGGAACTTCATCGTCAGCAGATACGGACAACTCGCTGCCCGGGCTTGGGTTAGCCATGGTCTTCCTATGATTACGTTGTATGGTGAGGGTGCATCAATAACCGCAAAGTTGCATGTCACTGACACCCTCTTGCTCCGGTCCTTCTCATCCACCATGCACACTGCGAGGGGAATAACACCTAGTGGAATAACACCCGTGAACCCTGACAAGGGAGACGAGGGGGGTTTCAGGTTTTGTCTCCCAATTCCCAACTGATCGAAACAAGAAGCGAACATAATCTCCACGCTGCTTCCATCGTCCACAAACACCCTTTTGACCAAGAAGCCTTCGATCTCCGCCGTTACCACCATTGGGTCAGAATGGGGTATCTGTGGCGGGGCTGCATCCGCTTCAGAGAAGGTGAGAGCTTCATCAGGGCGAAACCTTTTCCCCTGAATCTCCCCCGGGGAAACATACCGGGTGCGGGCCCGGATAGCGGAAATTGACTGGCATGCTTCTCCAACTTCTCCACTGATCACGTTGATCATCCTGTTGGGTATTGGGGCCGGCTCCACTGCTTGGACCGGTGCAGCGGCTATGGCAGGCCTCCCTGGGGCCCTGTTGCCTTGGTTGCCTTGGTTTTTCCCGTTTCCTCTCCCAGGGTTAGGCCTCCACCTCCTGCGGGGCTGCTCCTGAGGCTGGTCCCGGGGATTCTCCTTTTTTGCCTCCGCTGCCACGCAATCTCTCAGCTGTCCCCGCTCTATCAGTTTTTCTATCTCGTTCCTCAACATCCTACACCCCTCTGTCGCATGCCCGTAAGACTTGTGGTAGGCGCACCACTTGTCCGCGTTTTCCCTAGACGGGGTCCCATGGATTGGCAACGGATTCGGGAACAGATCCTTGTGAATAGCATGAATCTCCGTTCGGGATTTGCTGAGCGGGGTGAAACTGTCCGCCCTTGCCCGGTTTGCTGACGCGGGGGCGGGGTCCCTTCTACTTGGGTCTGCCGCCCTCCTTCTTTCTATCTTGTCCGGGAGGAATCCCCCAGATTCTTCCTTTCTCTTTCGCGTGGCATCATTAACCGCGCAGTATAGTTGCACCGCCATTTGCAAGTTGTGAAAGGTTTCCGGGATATTTTCCATCAACTTCTGGAACAACGCCATATCCCTCAAGCCGTTTATAAACCCGCTAATCACCGCCTTCTCCTGCTGCTGCCTGTCGACAACCTTCATGCTATCGTCCATGTACCTTCGATAGTATTCCATTGACCCTTCCGCGGCCTTCTGTCGGGTAGCCAAAAGCTCGGTCAACTGCTTTCCTTCCTTCTTCAATCCGGCGTATATGAACAGCAAGGCCTTAGAGAAATCGTAGTAATCTCTGAGACTTTCTCGAGGCAAGGAATCGAACCATGAAAGACAGTTTCCTCTCAGGTAACAGCCCACCAGCTTGCATCTTAATTCCTCCGGGAAGTCCCTTGACACCATTAGGTTCTGGTACGTCCTGACAAACTCTTCCGGGTCTGTCTCTCCATTGTATGTTGGGATTCCCTCCGGGGTCCGAAGGCCCGGCGGCCATGGGTACGCAAGCACTCGAGGTACCCAAGGGGAGGTAGGTTTAGCTCCGTTTCTTCCCACCAGTTTGTCTAGTCGAGCCTCCAAAGAGTTGGGGTCCTGCTGTGCCACCTGATAGCCCCGCGTCCTATCGTCCTCCCGATAGTATCTCTCCGGGTAGCCGTAGTTCATCCCCATTGATCCATACATGGGCCCGGAATACTGGATCGGGTTTCCCTGGGCTCCAGGGGCCTGATAACCCAACAGCTCCGCCGGCCTGACTGGCAGGTTATACCCAATTTGTCCCGCCCCCAACTGGAACGCGGGTAATAGGGTGGAGCATGTGGAACCAAATTCGATTGTTGTCCCGTAGCCACTCCCCCTCCGACCCCGAAACTCAGAGGGAAAGAAGGTGGGACGGTGGAAGAGTTCACACGCCCCTGTATCCTTGGCGGCTGAACGACTCCGTCCAGGTCAATAACCTCTCTTTGGTACCCCCGTAGGGGGCCTGCCGGGTTCCCTTCAGGTTCCCTCGGCCTACGACTTTCCCGGGTAGAGAGTACCCACTGGCGGTACAACTCCTTGTTAGCTCTCATGAACTCCAACGCCGCCGATTCCTCCGCATCGGCTAAGGATTGCCCCTCCTCCCGGGCTTCAGGCCCCTGGGCCCGAGGACTGCCTCCCCCGGCGAGCCTTGGTCCTTGCTCCCCCTGGTACTCTCGTTCCGAGTCAGCTTCGTCAGAGGCAGTTTCCACGTGGCCATCCTGCGGTACCCCTAGCTCCCGCTGGTGTCTAGCCTCCTCCTGTAACTGTCTCAAGGTCACATCATCTCCCGGGGGTGGGAGAGAACCACCCCCTGAAGGTGCCGCGTTCTTCTTCGGGCGCCCGCGCCCTCTCCTTGGCGACTCCATCATGCGAAGGTGGAAATATCCCACTGGGCGTGCCAATTGATGCTACCAAAAACCGTCCGTGTCCCCGCGCTTGATGCTACCCGCGCCTCCTAGCTGGAATACCCGCGATCACCCTGCAAAACAATCCCCGGGAGGCGTCCCGGGGAGGAAGCTCCGGCGTGATGATGAGACGGGGGTAGTGATGCAGGGGAAATCGTACGGGAAAGACTCAATATTAAATAGAGAGATATAAGTCACATACCTTGCTTACTGTTTGGGACTAGTATTTATAGCCGAACTTTGCCTGCTTTGGAGATAAGGTGCAGGACCACTCGCTTTGTCATCATCTGTCCTCTTCCTTGTCCGGATGTGCCTCTCACCGGGAAAGATACCACTCTGATGGTTCTGGGCCGCGGGCTTTCTTCCTGGCCCAGAAGGATTCTGGGCCAGTATTATCACTAACAATCATACGTCAAAAAGGAATCTTCAACTCAAGTATACAATCACATATTAGGGGGACCAATGGTAGCATTACATCCTTACCTAAAAACATAATTGATTGATCATGCAAGTTCATAAGATTTCCAATTCTAACAACTCATATTTATCATGGCATTTCTCAATTACAATCACATAACCAAGGGGAGAGTTTGTCATCACTCAACCCCTTTCCATAGTCACTAAACTAACTACTAGAGATAACATTACACTACAATCCATCACCATTCCAAATTACCCTAGAATTACTCTAAAACTAGATTATCTTAACCTTATGAACTAATCTATTCTAATTAGTGACTATGAGGCATACAATTGATATAAAACACAAAGCCCATAACAAATTAAGCAAGATTGAACAATATTCATGCATAAGAATGAATATTTGAGAGTGACTAAGCTAATGGGTTTTGGATGGGAGGAAAATGGGTTTTGGATGTGAGGGAACTCGTTTTTCTCAAATGGGATAAGAGTGGTATTTATAGCCCTTCAAAATCTGATTTTCTGGCCTTCAATATGCCAAAATATCGCCCATTTTTGCGGCCCGCGAGGCCCATTTTGCGGCCCGCGAGATGTCCCTGGCTGGTTGGCAGCAATCTTCTTTGCTTCGCCACGGATGAACCGTTGATCCGTTTTTAACGTTCTAGTAGTCCATTTTGTAGTACTCGAGAAGACGAAACCAATGGTACCACTTATGCACTCCAATTCCTCTTGTAACATTTCCAAATTTCAGCTTCAAAACGTTAGTGCACAAGTCTTTCTTCAAAATGCAAGGTCAGAGAAATTTAGCCTTAATTCTTAACCCTTTGCACTAAATGCTACCCCAAATGAACTCTAAAATGTGCTAAAAGTAGAGTATATATTGGCTACATCATATTCTCATAGCATATTCTAGACTGTAACTGGTGGTTGTACTACCTCTTGTTTCGTCTTCGAATCTTTTTAAGCATTTTTCTCCTATGAGAGGGATTTTTCTAAAATATTGAAGTACCATTTCTGGAAAATCAACTTGATTTAATTTATAAAGGTTTAATTCATAATCACAGTTGAATTTTTCTAGAAAACAAATATCGCAAAGTTGTAACTCTGCTAATCGTTTTTTAGCCTTTTCTTGTTCCATTGCCTTTTCATACTCTTTATTACTAGAAAGGTCAATTCCTAGGAACATGGTATATAATGCATCTATGATTTTATCTAAGATGTCATGTGGTATTTCTCCATTTGGAGGTTCTCTCCAGTTTGTATCTTTTATAAATTGCTTTGCTATTCCTAGACTTTTATGTTCTAGTAATAATAATATGGTTCGGGGATCTTCATAAGCTTCAGAATTAGTTTGTATTATCAAACTTTATTCTGCATCGGATCCTTTTGAACTTCCTCCAACCCTAGTCATTGCACTTTCTGGAAAGTACTGAGGTTGATTAGGTTTTCTTCTTTTTCTTCCTGTTTTAGAGGTTCCAGCTATATCTTCTAGCTTTACCCTAAAATTTTCAGGTATAATTTCAGTTTCACTGTTTGAAACTTCTTCTTCTGTTTCAGGTTCACTTAGTGAATAATTTTTATTTATTATTTTTATTTGGTGTCTTTCAAATCCAAATAATTGTTTTAGTTCTGTGCTATTCTCTATTTCTTTGTTTGCTAGCTCTTCGTTGTCTAATTCTAGCAACCTAATAGCATTGTCAAGTAGATTAAAATTTTCTTCCTCTACTTGTAATTCATCATCTTCCAGATGATCCCAGAAGATTTGTTCTACCTTATCCATATAATTGGTCATATTTTATTATTTCTTACCAAATGGCCAAGTTAATGCGTTAGGGTTACCTGATGATCCTAATTCAGCATTTCCTTCTCCATAATTTGGATAGGAATATTTTCCCAAGCCTATAGGTTTTGGTTTTTCCTCGTCGTCTAAAGGAGTTATTTTTAAATCATTTTGCTCTATGGCTTCTAAAATTATAGACTGGTTTTCTTGAATTATTAATTTTAATTCAATAATAATTTTTGTTGCTGCCGCTTCTAACTTGTTTTCTTCGTTAGTTAGAATACTTAGAATTTCTTCTAGTTTTGTTTTTAAAGAGTTTATATCTTCTTGTATGTCTTTAAGACTCATCAAGACATTTGTTCAAGTTGTAATTCCATGTCTTCTATTCTTTTTGAAATTCCTATCAAGAGATCTCTCTTGCTAGATTCTTTGGAAATACTTTTTCTGGAAGGCTCTCCTATTATAAGCTTATTCCTTTCTATTTTTGATTTATAAGGTTCTCCCATGCGTTTTTTATCTTTAGCTATATCAGTAGCCCAAGACTCATCCATAGGAGTGACTTCAGAAAACTGTTTTTCCTGAACAGTTCCTATTTGTGAAAATACATCTTCTAGTTCAATGTATTTGATAATACTGGCCCAGAGCTCTGATGGCCCAGGAAGAAGGCCCATAGCCCGGAGCCAATTGAGCGGTACCTTTCCCGCGGAGGATGCATGTCTGGACAAGAAATAGGGCAGATGGTGACAAGGGGAGTGGTCCTGCTTCTTATCCCCAGGCAGGCAAAGCTTGACTATAAATACTAGTCCCAAACAGTAAACAAGGTATGTGTCTTATATCTCTATTTCATATTGAGAGCTTTTCCCGTACGTTTTCCCGTATCGCTACCCCCATCTCATCATCACGCCGGAGCCTCTTCCCCGGGACGTCTCCCGGGGATTGTTTTGCAGGAGAGGACGCGGGCATTCCAGCAAGGAGGCGCGGATAGCACCTAAAGCGGGAACTCGGACGGATTCGGTAGCATCAATTGGCACGCCCAGTGGGACTTTCCACCTTCGCATGATGGAGTCGCCAAGGAGAGGGCGCGGGCGCCCTAAGAAGAACGCGGCACCTTCCGGGGGTGATTCTCTTCCACCCCCGGGAGATGATGTGACCTTGAGGCAATTGCAGGAGGAGGCTAGACACCAGCGAGAGCTAGGGGTACCGCAAGACGGCCACGTGGAAACCGCCTCCGACGAAGCCTACTCGGAAGGAGAATACCAGGACGGGCAGGAAGGGCTTGGGCCCGCCGGGAATGGCACCGCCCGGGACCAGGGACCTGAAGCCCGGGAGGAGGGGTAGCCCTTAGTTAGTACAGAGGAAGCGGCGGCCTTGGAGTTCATGAGAGCCAACAAGGAGTTGTACCGCCAATGGGTGCTCTTCACCCGGGAAAGCCTGAGGCGAAGGGAACCAGGAAGGAACCAGGCAGGCTCTCTAGGGGGGCACCAAAGAGAGGTCATTGATCTGGATGGAGCCGTTCAGCCGCCAAGGCTACAGGGGCGTGTAAATTCTTCCACCGTCCCACCTTCTTTCCCTCCGAATTTCGGGGTTAGAGGGGGAGCGGCTACGGGACAACAATCGAATCTGGTTCCACATGCTCCACCCTATTACCCGCATTCCAGTTGGGGGCGGGACAAATTGGGTATGACCTGCCAGTCATGCCGGCGGAGCCGTTCGGTTATCAGGCCCCTGGAACCCAGGGAAACCCGATCCAGTATTCCGGACCCATGTATGGATCAATGGGGATGAACTACGGTATCCCGGAGAGATACTATCGGGAGGACGATAGGATGCGGGGCTATCAGGTGGCACAGCAGGACCCCAACTCCTTGGAGGCTCGACTGGACAAACTGGTAGGAAGAAACGGAGCTAAACTTACCTCCCCTTGGGTACCTCGAGTGCTCGCGTACCCATGGCCGCCGGGCCTCCGGACCCCGGAGGGAATCCCAACATATAATGGAGAGACAGACCCGGAAGAGTTTGTCAGGACGTACCAGAACTTAATGGTGTCAAGGGATTTCCCGGAGGAATTAAGATGCAAACTGGTGGGCTGTTACCTGAGAGGAAATTGTCTTTCATGGTTTGAATCTTTGCCTCGAGAAAGTCTCAGAGATTATTACAATTTCTCTAAGGCCTTGCTGTTTAGATACGCCGGATTAAAGAAGGAAGGAAAGCAGTTGACTGAGCTTTTAGCTACCCGGCAGAAGGCTGCAGAAGGATCAATGGAATACTATCGAAGGTACATGGACGATAGCATGAAGGTTCTCGACAGGCAGCAGCAGGAGAAGGCAGTGATTAGCGGGTTTATAAATGGCTTGAGGGACATGGCGCTGTTCCAGAAGTTGATGGAAAATATCCCGGAAACCTTTCACAACTTGCAGATGGCGGTACAACTATACTGCGCGGTTAATGATGCCACACGAAAGAGAAAGGAAGAATCTGGGGGATTCCTCCCGGATAAGATAGAAAGAAGGAGGACGGCAGACCCAAGTAAAAGGGACCCCGCTCCCGCGTTAGTAAACCGGGCCAGGGCGGACAGTTTCACCCCGCTCAGCAAATCCCAAGCGGAGATTCATGCTATCCACAAGGATTTGTTCCCGGATCCGTTGCCTATCCACGGGACCCCGTCTAGGGAAAACGCGGACAAGTGGTGCGCCTACCACAAGTCTTATGGGCATGCGACAGAGGGGTGTAGGATGCTGAGGAACGAGATAGAAAGACTGATAGAACGGGGACAGCTGAGAGATTGCGTGGCACCGGAGGTAAAGAAGGAGAATCCCCGGGACCAGCCTCAGGAGCAGCCCCGCAGGAGGTGGAGACCTAACCCGGGGAGAGGAAACGGAAGAATCCAAGGCAACCCAGGTAACAGGGCCCCGGGGAGGCCTGCTATAGCCGCCGCGCCGGTCCAAGCAGTGGAGCCGGCCCCAATACCCAACAGGATGATCAACGTGATCAGTGGAGAAGTCGGAGAAGCATGCCAGTCAGTCTCCGCTATCCGGGCCCGGACCCGGTATGTTCCCCCGGGGGAGATTCAGGGGAAAAGGTTTCGCCCCGATGAAGCCCTCACTTTCTCTAAAGCGGATGCAGCCCCGCCACAGATACCCCATTCTGACCCAATGGTGGTAACGGCGGAGATTGAAGGCTTCTTGGTCAAAAGGGTGTTTGTGGACGATGGGAGCAGCGTGGAAATCATGTTCGCTTCTTGTTTCGATCAGTTGGGAATTGGGAGACAGAACCTGAAACCTCCCTTATCTCCCTTGTCAGGGTTCACGGGCAAACCCGAAGTTCCACTAGGTGTTATTCCCCTTGCAGTGTGTATGGTGGATGAGAAAGACCAGAGCAAGAGGATCTCGGTGACATGCAACTTTGCGGTCATTGACGCACCTTCACCGTACAACGTAATCATAGGAAGACCGTGGCTAACTCAAGCCCGGGCAGCGAGTTGTCCGTATCTGCTGACGATGAAGTTCCCCACTGCGCAATGTGTGGCGGTCGTGCGGGGTAGTCAAGCAGTCGCAAGAAGTTGCATGATGACGGCGGTGCTGGACGCCAAGAAAGCAGTAGGGGTGGTACACGGAGAAGTTCCCCGCCAGGAGTTGGAGGAGATGCAGGTGGCGGACAAAGGGACGGTCACGGTGGGAAAAGACCTCCCGGAGGAAGTAAAAGGTGCGCTGAAGGAACTTTTGGCCAAGTATCAGGGAGTATTCTCGTGGAGCCCGGAGGACATGGTGGGGGTGTTACCAGAGTTGGGGTACACAAGCTGAACATAAGCCCTGCAACAAAACCAATCAGGCAGAAAAAAAGGCCTGTAGCCCCGGAAAGAGCGGAATTTATAAAGAATGAAGTAAAGAAGATGGAGAGAGCCGGGGTGGTCGAGGAAATTATCTACCCGGAATGGATAGCTAACCCGGTCTTAGTGAAGAAGCACGATGGAAGCTGGCGCATGTGTATTGACTTTACGGATTTGAATAAGTGTTGCCCCAAAGACAGCTATCCTCTCCCAAATCTGGACCGGCTGGCAGAGGCTATCGCGGGTTATTCGGTGCTGGCTTTCTTCGACGCACATAAAGGGTATCACCAGGTGCAGATGGATGAGGCGGACAAGGCGAAAACCTCATTCATCACTGATTTCGGAACCTTTTGCTACAAGAAGATGCCTTACGGCCTGAAGAACGCGGGGGCTACGTATCAGAGAATGGTAGACAAACTCTTCAAGGACCAAGTGGGAAGAAACATGGAGGTGTATGTTGACGACATGGTGGTTAAAAGCAGGGCTTACGGGGCTTTCTTGAATGACCTGGAGGAGATGTTCGAAAAGCTGGAACGGAGCAATCTAAAGCTGAACCCCTCCAAAAGTACCATTGGAGTGGGTGCGGGGAAGTTCTTGGGTTTTATGGTGTCAAGCCGGGGCATCAACGTCAACCCGGAGAAGGTGGAAGCCATAGCTAAGATGACCTCCCCTAGATCGGTGAAAGAAGTACAGCGATTGACAGGGTCCCTCGCGGCCCTCAGTCGGTTCCTGTCAAAGGGGGCAGACAGGCAGTTGCCTTTCTTCAACATTCTCAGGAGGGCCAAGGCGTTTGAGTGGTCCGGGGAGTGTGAGAAGGCATTCCAAAATCTGAAAGAGCACCTTCAACAGTTGCCAACTTTAAAGAAGCCACTCCCGGGGGAGGAGCTTTTTCTGTACATAGCGGCGTCCCGGGAGGCGGTAAGTGCCGTGTTAATCAAAGAAGAGGAGGGAAAGCAGCACCCAATCTATTTTGTTAGCCGGGCACTTCGAGGGGCAGAAACCCGGTATACTGAGTTGGAGCAGTTGGTTCTAGCGCTGGTGCATGCTTCAAGGAGCCTTAAGCCCTACTTCCAGGGCCATCCCATAGTGGTTCTTACCAATTACCCGCTATGACAAGTCATGTTCAAGCCGGAGGCATCAGGGAGAATGATGAAATGGGCTATAGAGCTGGGAGAGTACGAAATCCGGTATGAGCCAAGGAGGGCTATCAAGGGCCAGGCCCTAGTGGACTTCCTGTTGGAATCAGAAGCAAGGATAAATGAGGAACAGGAGACGCCTAACACTCCGGAGGATACGGCTAAGGCTGAGACAGACCCGGCTTGGAAGCTATATGTGGATGGATCGGCGCACTCCGGGGGCAGTGGAGCAGGAGTATTGTTAGTCAGCCCGGAAGGGAAGGAGTATCCCTATGCAGACCAATTCACTTTCAGAGCAACCAACAATGAAGCCGAGTATGAAACTTTGATCGCGGGATTAAGGTTGGCAAAGGAGATGGACATCAAAACTCTCACGGCACACAGTGATTCCCAGATTGTGGTGCAACAGGTGAAGGGAGAGTATGAAGCCCGGGAGAGGAGCCTGCAAAAATACCTGGAAGCGGTAAAACCTCTGATAGCCGGGTTTAAAACCTTCGATTTGGTTCAAGTCCCCCGGGAGAAGAACAGCAAAGCAGACGTTTTGAGCAAATTGGCTTCCTCAGAATTGAAACCTGAGCCCGATCAAAAGTTATACTTGGAGGTACTAGGAAAAAGGAGCTACCAGGAGAGTGATCAAGTAACGTTGGTGAACGAGGAAGAATCCTGGATCATGCCCATTCGGGCATACCTAGAAGAAGGAATCATCCCGGAGGATAGGGCTCAGGCCCGGAAGCTAAGAGTTAAGGCGCCTAAGTATGTGATCCAGGGAGGGGAGCTGTACAAAAAAGGGTACCTCCAGCCTCTGCTAAAGTGTGTAGAAAGGTTAGAAGGCCAGTACCTCATCCGGGAGATGCACGAGGGATCTAATGGGAGCCACCAGGGAGCTCGCACTTTAGCCAAAAAGATCTTAAGGCTGGGGTATTACTGGCTGATGCTGTTCAAGGATGCGGAAGAACATGTACAGAAGTGCTTGGCATGCCAGACATTTGCCCCGCTAATCCATGTTCCTCGGGAAGAATTAGTTGGGGTCACAGGAGCTTGGCCGTTCAGTAGATGAGGAATTGACTTGGTCGGACCATTCCCGACTGCCCCGGGAGGAGCCAAGTACTTGATAGTGGCGATCGATTACTTCAGCAAATGGGTGGAGGCGGAACCGCTCACCAACATACAGGGACTAACTTGTGTCAAGTTTTGCTGGAAGAACATCATCTGTCGATTCGGCATTCCGAAGGTCATAGTCACAGATAATGGGGCGCAATTCGAAAATGATCCTTTCAAATCATGGTGTGTCAAGTATGGTATAGAGCAGAAGTTAACATCGGTGTACCACCCCCAGGCGAACGGGCAAGTAGAGGTCACCAACCGCACCATCATCAAAGGACTAAAAACCCGTTTGGAAGGCGCGCGGGGAAATTGGATCTGGGAGCTACCCAGTGTTCTTTGGGCCCATAGGACTACAGAAAGCTCAGCTACCGGGGAATCCCCGTATGGCTTGGTGTACGGGTCAGAGGCAGTAATACCCGCAGAGATTGGGATCCCAAGTCCTCGAACTCAACACCAGCGCCCGGAAGAAGAAAACGATGGACGACGCCTTGACTTGGATCTCCTGGAAGAGAAGCGAGAGAATGCGGCACTTCAGAAAGCCAAGGTGAAGGAGCGAGTAAAGAGGTATCATGACAGAAGGGTGCGGAAAGAAGTCTTCGCCCCAGAAGACTGGGTAATGGCTAGGCATGAATATGCCAGGTATGGATATACCCCTCCCGGAAGCATGAATATGCCCGGAGAGAGAACCCGACGTTTGGCCTCGTTCCGGGTTTAGAGAAGAAAATTTGCAAAAGGGACCCATGGGTAGCTCCCATTCGGGTGCCCCGCTAGAGTGGACCCGGAGCTCGGATGAAGCCCGGGGACCAAAGAATGTAATATTACAAGGAAGAGTTAATGAAAAGGGTTTTTTCAAAAAGCAATTCTATTCAATCTTTAAATTACAAGTCGCATGAACATGCGTCCATATTGCAAAGGAACAATTACATAGCATTTTATACATCGCATGAATATGCGGTTATGTTGCAAAGGAACGATTACATATATAATTCTATCTACGCATCCTTAAACCCACTTAGGGCCTGACCCGGAAGCACCCTCTGGGTTACCCGGGCGAAAACCTCCACCAAAAAATTGAGAAGACAAGATGTCTTCAGCAAACCGAGCATCCGGGGCCTGATTCCATGCTAATTCCTCCTCCAGTTGCTCGGCGTCTTCTTCATTCAGCTCAGGGATAGGAACCACTACGGACCCTTCCGGAAGCGGTTCCGCCAGGCGCATTCTTCTTACACCAGCAGAGGTGACGAACTGGTACTTAGGGAACAAGTTCGCAGCGCCCTTGCCCTTTTCCTCTCGGCTAATACGAGTACCCTCGGCGGTCTTCACTCCTTTGGTGGTAACCCCGGAAGCAGCAATCTCCCGGATGCGCCTTATCCGGCGTGCTACCTCTTCCGGGTCGATGGACACAGTCATGTCTTCATACCTCTCACAAGCAATATCTACCTCTACCCGGGCAGGGACCCGGCGGAGGCTGGAGGGATAAGGCTCGGCCTCCCCGTCAGTTATCTTGGTATACCACTCCACGGCGTCTAGATAGGCCCTGTGATTAGGAGCCCCTTCACCAAACTTCCCCGGGTTGGCCTCCATACGCTCAATGGTCCTATGAACCCCGGCGGGAACATCGGTAAGAGGAGAAACACCGACTAATCCATTCTTGAGTCCCAACAGATGGTAGGATAGCCGGACGGTCGTCAGCGCTTCTTGGAGAACCTTGTTCCTATGAGTAAGGGATCGATTCTCCTTCTCAAAATCGCAGATAAGCTTATTCTGTGCGGTGCGGGTCTCCAGGCTCCTGAGCTTCTCTTGCGCCCGCTCTAGTTCGCCCCATACCATACCTAGTTCCTTGGTGGTACGACTCTGAGAATCATCATGAAGGGCTTGCAACTCAGCGATGGTTTGGTGGGAATTCAGGGCTTCCCGCATGTGATCCGACGCAAGGTCGAAACATTGATTTAACGATCCAAACTTAGCCTCGACCGACTTGAGAAAAGACACCAACACCCGGATCGTTCCGAATTCTTGAAGGAAGCAATGCAGCCCCGCCTCTGCTAATGCCCGGTTGGCCTGGTTGCCTCCAAACCTCCAGTGGGCTAGCTTCCTCTGAAGGAAAGAACACTGGAGGCATCCAGCGCGGGGAAGAGAGAAGTAAATACCGGAAGAGCTACTAGGATGAGGGAAAACGTAAGGCAGGGACCCGCGCAGGAGTTTCTCCTCTAGGGGGCGCTCAGACTACAAAAGATAGTAATCTCATTAAATTAAAAGGTAGAACTTATATTAATCAAAAGGGGCACAAGGCCAAGTTCTACATGAGCCTCCCGGGGAGGAAGATTACAAAAGACTTGAAAACTAAAAAAAAAATATAAACTAGAGTCTAGGGGAATACATCCCTTTATTTTATTTTATTTGTTAAATGGAAAAAAAACTCAAAACCATCTTCTCCCAAGAACGATATTTTCACAGGGAAAACATCAATTGCAGTACGAATTTTAGTTGACTTTAAACCCGTGCTGAGTGTTAAATAGCCAAAAGTAGATGGAAACCACTGAACACATATACAAATTAGTAAATGTTAACAAAAATCAATTCACTAATTGTTTTCAATTCACATTAAGTACCGAATTAACTTTTACAGTATACAGTTTAGTAAAGATACACCGCGCAACGCGCGGTGGGTGCCCGCTAGTATTTTTTTTATGGCATTTTTTGGACTGTGTAGTTACTTTCTACACAAAAACAACTCTTTTGTAAGTTGTTATCTAAGCTTCTATGACTAGTTTATGTTTTTTTCTGTTTGTATTTTTTCAGTCTCTATTCTTGTAACTATACTCTTGTAATCCTTTTTTTAATGGTTTGGGGAAACCAATATACACCCTCACTTACAGCGGTTCACCTTTAAATAAAAAAAAAACCAAAATATTCCTCAACCGGACTGGGTTTGGGTAATATTTTTTAAACATGTTGGCTCCGGGTCAAACCGGGTCCGGGCTGTATCGGACCCATTTAAACACCCCTGGGCCGATGACGTTTAGGATAAGCGAAATAGCCTCAACAGAAACCCTAAGCCATCTTACTTTCTCCTCAGCCTTCTTCATCTAGATCGGTCAGGTATGGGGTCGATGAGCGATGTTTATGATGCTATGGAGTCGTTGTGGGATGATTATCAGTGTTATGGTGAACCCGATCATGAGGCTAAGGAATCACTACCACTAGATGAAAGGATAGGCAAAGTCGAATTGCCGCTGCCGCTGATCCGTCTCCAATACACCGGCAAATTGCTGACTCTGCTCCGGGATGCTGCCGGCTGCGGGAAGCTCAAGACCGACGTCGATGAGATTACCATCGCCGTCGTCGAAGGGAAGGCAGGACTGATAGTGATGGCTATGGATGCCCAAGATTTCGATTCCTTGGCACATCTCCCCATCCTCTCACTCACCTGGAAAGTTCCTTACTTTTTCGTCCCTTCCACCGAAAATCTCCCTGCTGCTTCCGGCGAATCTCGATCGGTATGTTGTGTTATGAAAGGAAGCATTTCTATGGGTTGTCTCATACAAGATCTCGATCTCCGTCTCTGGACCACTCTAACGGTATTCCACACACCTAGCTACCTCCTTGTTTGAATTTGAAGTTCAATTCTATTCTGCCTCTATTGTTTTATTTGGGTTTCTCGTTCTCTGTGCTGTGCCCCATTCTTCTTAGAAATTAGTGTATCAAATTAGTCTGTAGGTTCTTATGTATTAGTGTGTCTTTTGGTGATTAATGCTCAATTGCCAATAATTCTGAGTCAGGGCTGTAGCTAGTTCAGCTCTCTATGCTGTGAATGATACCGTCGTGTTATTTGTGATTATCGAGTATTGTTTTATTTGGGATTCTAATTCTTTGCACCTTTCTTTCAGTGGTGTTTGTAATTAGAAATCGGGCTATCCTCATAGCTGCCAAGTCCTTATTTGTTTTGTTTTTCTAGTGCTTAGAATTCGGTTGTTTAATGATTTCATGTTACTCATTAGGTTAAATCTGGAGATGAGAGAGCCATTGAACCCCCACCACTGAAGAAACACAAACTTGACTCTACTAGAGAACCGGGTAATACTCACTTTTATTTATGTATGCCACAACTTATACTGGAACCTTTATATTATTTAAATGGTGTGTTGTGCTGCAGTGGGAGAGACTCCTGACCTTGCTGGAAAATCAATAGAGGTTTTTAATCCTGTTGTCACCAAGGAAAAGGTACTCGATCTTTTTGTTTTGTTCAATAAAAAGTAGTTTGAAACATGGAATGCATCATCTATTTGGAATTCTGCAGTTTATTTTGTTGTTTTTTCTACTCTTATGATTAGAAGAGAAGAGAAGAGAAGGTGGATCTTGAATCACTACGTGATAAGATAAAAGTGCCAGTCTTGCTCGGAATGGATGATAGTACTGCTACTGCTGCATTAGTGATGGTTCGTTATGCTGCCTATAACCGCGCTGTCGAGAAAGGCATTGCTGAGGTCACCAAAGCCCTCTGTATGGGTTCCTCAGAATTCGTAGTGATGGCCGCAGATGCACAACATCTTAACCGCATGCTTCATCTTCCCATCCTCGCTAAAGCCAAGAATGTTTCTTACATTTTCGTTCCAGATTCACTAGAGCTTACTGCGAATTGTTATGGATCTAAAACGGTCAGTGCATGTTGCGTCAACAGCTATAAACACGCGGATCTACTTAAGAAGTGGGTCTTGGATTTACAATCGGTATTCCTTGAACCTCACTGTAAATATTATAATTTTAGCTGAATTTTATTGTTTCTAGCTACTTTTGTTTACAATATGTTACTCGTGATCATTAGGATGATTCTAAAGAAGCAATTGAAGCTCCGGTGAATACGAGCCCATATGCCACTCCTGATCAGCAATTAATAACTGGTAATTAGGTTCTCTTTTCTGTGATGATATTTTAGGTTCTTTGGCTAATAATTTTTATTAATAAAAGCTAATTTGTTGGAATGGCTAGGTTGCGCCTGGTGTCTCAATACCTACTCTGAAGACAAGTTAGCCATCCACAAAAGCGCGTGTCCAGCCAAAGATGAGTGGGTGTTACAGTTGCGTAAGAGACTCGAAGCTCTGGTGAAGATGATCCCATTTGCCACTCCTCAATCAACAACTGGTAATTAGGTTTTCTTTTCTGTGATGATGAATATATTTTAGGTTCTTTGGCTAATAATTTTTATTAATAAAAGCTAATTTGTTGGAATGGCTAGATTGCGCTTGGTGTCACAATACCTTTGCCTCTGAATTCGGGTTAGCCATCCACGTGTACGACTGTCCAGACAAACATGAGTGGATGTTGCGTAAGGGACCCGAACTCGAACTCTTACGGGCTAGATATCCACGAGAGATCGTGTGTGCAGGCAAACGTGAGTGGGTCTTGCGTAAGAGACCCGAACTCTAACTCTTATGTAAGAGACAAACGTGAGTAGTGTTTTGGAAGGAATGATGCTCTTACCAAAGAGTCTTTTAGATGTGGTGTGTACCAAAACTGTACTTTTCTATCGGATTTGTATGTACGAAAATAGTACTGTTATGTTATGTGGGCTGATGGAAAACTATTCGTGGTTTTTGTTTTTTTTGGTGAATTAGCATGGTCTCTCCACGCCAGGGCTTGATTTAACTTTGGATTTTATATCCAACTAGTATTTTCAAGCCCCGCTTCGCGGGGCTATGCATAAATGTGTCACAGGAGCGTGATATTTTTGGGTCTATTATTGAACATTTAAATGGTAACTGTTATTCATTGAGAGATTCTAAACATGTCTCACAAAAGCCAAAATAATGCATGGTGAGGGATATATTTATGAGGTTCCCCTGACTGTAAAATGAATACACAATACATCAATACATTGTATCCTCTAAGTCATTTGGCTATTACAGCTGAAAATGAAGATGTCCATGAAAATAATGACTTCGATATTCGTCAGAGACGTCTTGGTCTGGCTAAGACAGCAGCTGCAGAAGAACAGAAAATCCTCAAAGAGGCAAACAAAATAGAAGAGGAACACATTATAGATGTAGTATCAGAAAAATAAAAGTACTGCTGCATGATAACCAATATCAAGGCATCCTCAAACTCCCCAGAATTTTCACTCTCCATGGGCTGCAAAAGGCCAGAACAACATTTGAATATGAAACAGCATAAAAACAACATTTAAATGAACAAATAACTTTTGTGCAAAATATGAAAAGCTTAATTTTATGTAACTGTGAGCATAAATATGCTCGTAGCAAGAAAATGTCGGTCTGATATGAGGAATTCTCCTTTTGCTAAGAATTTCAAGCTAAAAGGCTCATCAACTTTCATGGTATTCTTCTCAACCCTGTTTGGTAAAGTCTCCTTGAATCACACTTGGCTATGTTCTGGCTGACATCAACTTGGTGAGGTTTGTGTGATGCACATAATGCCATCAAAATCTGTCCATCCAAACAATACAAATCAAACACAAAAACATCTCTGATTTCTACTGATCTAAAACAAAAATTAGTGGCTGGAAAAATACTAATAGTATGATTTAAACTATGCTAAAATTTTATTAAATCAAAATCTACTGAACAAAATTGCAGAAAGTTAAAAGACCGTGGCCTAAGCCTTATCACAACACACTATTTGTGTATGTTATATGAATCATATGCCAATGAATTACCCTTTGGTAGATGACAGGACTCAATGCATATGATTATTCAAGCAGTTGCTAAAACCTTGCATAGTACCGTGAATCCTAAACTCACAATTTCCTTCAACACCTGCAGTATAGTTATTTATATTTATTAATGATCTTTCACACATCGCTTTATCCTTATTATGTTGTTCTCAACAGGTCACTTGATAAAAATTTCAGCAGAAGATCATTGAAATAAACAAGCATAAAATTACTAATTATCATAAACACATTTCCAACATCAATTATAAAACGCAGCGACTTTATAACCCTTTGTGAATGCTATATTTCTAATAAACATGGATCGTTCTTGACCAGACAGTGTATTCCAGGTTACAAGGATCTTATTGACACAAGAATTAACAAAATTTGAGCTACAGAACATCAGTTACGAAATTTCACAGAAAAGTACTTAAAAATTGCAGAACTTCAAGAGAATTTTTCTCACTCGTTTTCTAAAACAAATTGTCTCATTCTTGATTCTAAATCATAGTTTGAAATCTCGTTTTTCCAAAACTAACAAAGTTATTCCAAATAGACCAGCTGTGATTTTTTTTAAAGTGAGTTCCAAACTGATGCCAGTAGAAAACTGAATTTAGAAATTGCAGAACTTTAAAACCCTTTATCTCTCTTGTTACTTAGCCGAATTGCCCCATTCTTGTTTCCAAATCAAAGATCAGAGTTCAGAAAATACACCAGTATAAACATCAGCCACAATGGAGTTACGGTTATAAAGATATGGATTTTTAAAAGTAACAGTCAGCTGGCTGCCCAGAACAACACCAGTCCAGTCACAGCAGACTTTAAACTCAATTATCTCTATTATTAATTATGCAAATTCATAAATTTCAGGTTCTACACCCTAGAGCATGTTACAGGGATTTCACAGGTGCAAGAATCAACAAAATCGGATTTATGGTTGATTAATTGTGGATTTTTAAAGTTCATATTTCTGCTGCAATACGAATGGAAGAGGGCAGAACTTCAAAATTCTCTTTCTCCCTCGTTCCTAAACCAAATTGGACGATTCTTGATTCTAATCAAATTTCTGAGTCCTGGGCTTCCAACAATACCAATTTCATCATATAAAGATCTAGGGTTTGCAAGATAAAGTCTTTTAAAATTCACTGCTACCCTCTGTATGGGTTCCTCAGAATTCGTAGTGATGGCCGCAGATGCACAACATCTTAACCGCATGCTTCATCTTCCCATCCTCGCTAAAGCCAAGAATGTTTCTTACATTTTCGTTCCAGATTCACTAGAGCTTACTGCGAATTGTTATGGATCTAAAACGGTCAGTGCATGTTGCGTCAACAGCTATAAACACGCGGATGTACTTAAGAAGTGGGTCTTGGATTTACAATCGGTATTCCTTGAACCTCACTGTAAATATTATAATTTTAGCTGAATTTTATTGTTTCTAGCTACTTTTGTTTACAATATGTTACTCGTGATCATTAGGATGATTCTAAAGAAGCAATTGAAGCTCCGGTGAATACGAGCCCATATGCCACTCCTGATCAGCAATTAATAACTGGTAATTAGGTTCTCTTTTCTGTGATGATATTTTAGGTTCTTTGGCTAATAATTTTTATTAATAAAAAGCTAATTTGTTGGAATGGCTAGGTTGCGCCTGGTGTCTCAATACCTACTCTGAAGACAAGTTAGCCATCCACAAAAGCGCGTGTCCAGCCAAAGATGAGTGGGTGTTACAGTTGCGTAAGAGACTCGAAGCTCTGGTGAAGATGATCCCATTTGCCACTCCTCAATCAACAACTGGTAATTAGGTTTTCTTTTCTGTGATGATGAATATATTTTAGGTTCTTTGGCTAATAATTTTTATTAATAAAAGCTAATTTGTTGGAATGGCTAGATTGCGCTTGGTGTCACAATACCTTTGCCTCTGAATTCGGGTTAGCCATCCACGTGTACGACTGTCCAGACAAACATGAGTGGATGTTGCGTAAGGGACCCGAACTCGAACTCTTACGGGCTAGATATCCACGAGAGATCGTGTGTGCAGGCAAACGTGAGTGGGTCTTGCGTAAGAGACCCGAACTCTAACTCTTATGTAAGAGACAAACGTGAGTAGTGTTTTGGAAGGAATGATGCTCTTACCAAAGAGTCTTTTAGATGTGGTGTGTACCAAAACTGTACTTTTCTATCGGATTTGTATGTACGAAAATAGTACTGTTATGTTATGTGGGCTGATGGAAAACTATTCGTGGTTTTTGTTTTTTTTGGTGAATTAGCATGGTCTCTCCACGCCAGGGCTTGATTTAACTTTGGATTTTATATCCAACTAGTATTTTCAAGCCCCGCTTCGCGGGGCTATGCATAAATGTGTCACAGGAGCGTGATATTTTTGGGTCTATTATTGAACATTTAAATGGTAACTGTTATTCATTGAGAGATTCTAAACATGTCTCACAAAAGCCAAAATAATGCATGGTGAGGGATATATTTATGAGGCTTTCCCGTATTCAGGCTTTCCCGGGTGGAGAGTACCCATTGGCGGTACAACTCCTTGTTGGCTCTCATGAACTCCAAGGCCGCCACTTCCTCCGTACTAACTAAGGGCTGCCCCTCCTCCCGGGCTTCAGGTCCCCGGTCCCGGGTGGTGCCATCCCCGGTGGGCCCAAGCCCTTCCTGCCCATCCTGGTACTCTCCTTCCGAGTAGGTTTCGTCGGAGGCAGTTTCCATGTGGCCGTCTTGCGGTACCCCTAGCTCTCGCTGGTGTCTAGCCTCCTCCTGCAATTGCCTCAAGGTCACATCGTCTCCCGGGGGTGGAAGAGAATCACCCCCGGATGGTGCCGCGTTCTTCTTAGGGCGCCCGCGCCCTCTCCTTGGCGACTCCATCATGCGAAGGTGGAAGGTCCCACCGGGCGTGCCAATTGATGCTGCCGAATCCGTCCGAATTCCCGCTTAGGTGCTATCCGCGCCTCCTTGCTGGAATACCTGCGTCTATCCTGCAAAACAATCCCCGGGAGGCGTCCCGGGGAAGAGGCTCCGGCGTGATGATGAGATGGGGGTAGCGATACGGGAAAACGTACGGGTAAGGTCCTCAATATGAAATAGAGATATAAGTCACATACCTTGCCTACTGTTTGGGACTAGTATTTATACCCGAGCTTTGCCTTCCTTGGGGATAAGGTGCAGGACCACTCCCTTTGTCATCATCTGTCCTCTTCCTTGTCCGGATGTGCCTCTCACCGAGAAAGATAGCGCTCTGATGGTTCTGGGCCGCGGGCTTGCTTCCTGGCCCAAAAGGGTTCTGGGCCAGTATTATCACTAGCCCCCCAGACTGGTCATCCGGTTTTCTTAGACACGGGAGACTGGTCTCATACGCTCCTCCCTTTGCCTCTTCTTTTGGTGGGGCCCTTTCATGTCAGAGTTGATTTCTGCGCCGCCGTCTTTTCATCTTTCGCATTAATCAGTTCCTTACTTACTGTGTCATCATTATCCTTCTCCTTCTTTCGAGGCAACTTTTCCTATTCTCCTGCCTATATAAGGAGCCTGACCCTCCTCATTAGGTTACTTTCTTCGGTCAATTTCCAGACGCTCCGCTTTTCCAACCTTTCGCCTTTTCAGCCAAGTAAGCTCTCATTCCCTCTTCCTCTTACTTTCATGGATTCCCCGCTTCACTCCGACTCTTCCTTGAACACCGAGGGAGTTCAAGGTCAGTTTGAAATCCAGCTCAGGGTTGCTGATAACTTGGCTTCCTCCCCAGTCTCTTCCCCGGACACTCATTCTGAGGCTTTCAGTACGCCCCGGGAACTAAACGTCCCGGACGCGTCGACCTTGGATGGGGAGGGTCCACATCCATCCGGGCGTCCTAACCACCCCCGGGAGGGTCAGGATGAAGAGGTGTTCGATGAAGTTGGCGAGAATGCTCCCCAGGGTCCTACCCACGGAGTGAAGCCTTCTGGTCATCAATTTTTAAATCTTTCCGGGCCTGCTCCTTCCTTAGATAGGGATGTTGTAGATTTAGTTAGGCGTTGCTTTATTCCTTTTCCATTGGATGCGTCTTTATCCAAACTCCCCCCGGGAATGTCCGAGCGAGAAGTGCCTTGCATTCCCCGGATTCACTTCCAGTACGGGCTTAGCCTCCCCTTTCCTCCTCTATTTTCAGAAATATTCGACTTCTACCGAATGGCCCCGGCCCAGCTTCACCCCAATGGGGTCGTATTGGTGCTGGCCTTCTTGGTCAATTGTGCGAGATGCCACGTCTCTTCCTCCCTCATTCTCTTTCGTTCTTTCTATGCCCTACGACGCGCTCATGCGTCCTTCCCGGGTGTGTTTTCCTTTGTGATCCGTTCCAAGACGAAGGACTTCGTTAAGGGTAAGCCCAAGTCTGCCAAAGGGTACCTGGCAAAAGGTTTCTTTCGCTGCGACTCGCGGGCTTATCCCATGCCCCCTTGGAACGATTCCCTCGTTCCTGAAGATAAACAACCTCTTTCCTCTCTTTCAATAGACCTTACCAGCGATCATAACTTCCTTCGCCTATCTCCCCTGGACATGGATACCTTCTTTAAGACCGGGAACGCGGGCTATTATTGGCCTCGCGGGATATACCCTGAAAGACTCTTTTCTCTTCCAACCGTCTCCGCTGTGTGGCCGGCTGGAGGTGTCTATTAAAGGCTTTATTCTTTGCTTATTTTGATATATATGTATATGTACCCCGCTTTGACATTCATTTTACTTGCTTTCAGTTCAGCCCCCTTTATACGCGGACGTGACACCATTCAACGGGATGCCTTTCGGGGATCACAATCAGCAGAGAAATCCTCATCCGGGGGTGGTTACTCCTTCTGAGCAGCAGGTGACTCCCCCGCCTGGTCCAGGTGCCGCCGAAAACCCCGGGTTCATTGCTCAAAGGGCCCGCCAGCAGCGACCGCCTGCCCAACAGACGGTCCCGGAGTCCTCTCCTACCCCGGGGAGGAGATCTTTCATTCATCACCCTACTTACAGTGGCGGGGCTAACTCTCGCTTTAAACGGCCTCTGACCGATGATAAGGAAACTCCTCCGCCCTCTCGTCAAAGGTTAGAGGGTGCAACCCCTCCTCCACCTCCTCCTCCCCCTGTGAATTCTCCTTTGCGGGATAATTCTCAAGCTATCCCTGAGGATAGGGAAGAGGTATGTTAATCTTATTGCTCGTCATTACTTCTCACATTTCTATCCTTCCGGGTAACCTTACTCTTGCTTGAATTTTATAGACCACCACTTTCGCCGACTCGCTCCTGGCGGACTCCCAGCTAGCCGACGCGCTCAACCGGACGTATTCTAAGTACAGCGCGGGTTTGTTTGCTAAGAAGGAGAAGGAGCTCCGCGACGCCCGGGAGAGGTTGGCCGAGAGGGACGACCTGGAAGCCCGGTTGGAGGCTTCTCAAAAGAAACTAGCCGATCGGGAGAAGAAGCTGTCTGATAAAGAGGCAAAGCTGGCGGAGGTGGAGAAGAAATATTCTTCTCTTAAGAAGGAAAAGAAAGAGGCTCAGCTCGAGGCCCTGGATGCTGTGGTCTGGAAAGTTCTCCACTCGACCGACTTTGAGAAAAGGCTGGAGGGTATCACCACTGCAGCTAGTGAGGATGCCTGCCACGAGATGTACCGCAGACTGCGGGGTTGGCTTCCGGGACCTGCTCGCCTTGAAGCCCAGGGATCCTACTATCGCCCCAAGGAAGGCGATCTGCTGAACCATCGTTGGAGATCTCTCCAAGAAGCCAAACTGGAGAACCTGGTGCCCCAACTGTGGGATTCGCTTAAGATGTCTTCCCGGGTCCCTTCAGCCTCGGATATTAAGAAGATCAAGCTTCTGGGGATCAAAGAGGCAGCCGTTCCTGAGTCCCCCGGTCCAGAAAGCTTCAATGCCTATGGGGTGGTCCCGGAGACGCCCCACTGGGCCGATAATTATCAGGAATTCTGCGCTATTCCTGACAACTTCGGGTACCAGGCTGTCCTCGAAGAGAATACCGGTGCTTACGTCGTGGGACTCCCAAGGGGCCACGATGACCTGCTGTATCAATCCCGGAAGTCTATCCGGAAGGCGGGATTTCCTGAGTGCCCGGAAGACGAGCCAAAGGTAGATGCCCCCGCCTACTATGGTCCCTACTGGTCTGAGGAAGACGTGGCTGAACTGGAAAGGAGATGGAAGAGATCTCACGCTACCCCGGAAGGAAGGGACCCTGCTGAGGATAATGTACTCCCCTAGACTCTAGTTTACATTTCTTTTGTAATTTTCCTCCCCGGGAGGCATATGTAGAACTTGGCCTCGGTGCCCATTTTGATTAATATAAGTTCTACTTTTTGATAAAATCACTTATCTTTTGTAGACTGAGCGCCCCTTAGAGGGAATTCTCCCGCGCGGGTCCGTGCCTTACGTTTTTGCCCATCCTAGTAGTTCCTCTGGTACCTACTTCTCACTCCCCCGCGCTGGATGCCTCCAATGCTCTTTTCTTCAAAGAAAACTAGCTCATTGGAGGTTTGGAGGCAATCAGGCCACCCGGGCCTTGGCTGAGGCGGGGCTGGATTGCTTCCTTCAGGAGTTTGGAACGATCCGGGCACTGGTGTTATTTCTTAAGGCAGTCGAGGCCAAGTTCGGGTCCTTAAATCAGTGTTTCGACCTTGCTTCAAATCATATGCGGGAAGCCCTAAATTCCCACCAAACCATCGCTGAGTTGCAAGCCCTTCATGATGATTCTCAAAGTCGCACCGCCAAGGAACTGGGTATGGTATGGGGCGAACTGGAGCGGGCGCAAGAGAAGCTCAGGAAGCTGGAGACCCGCACCGCACAGAATAAGCTTATCTGCGATCTGGAGAAGGAGAATCGATCCCTTACTCATAGGAATAGGGTCCTCCAAGAAGCACTGACGACCGTCCGGCTGTCTTACCATCTTCTGGGCCTCAAGAACGGACTAGTCGGGGTTTCTCCCCTTACCGATGTTCCCGCCGGGGTTCGTAGGACCATTAAGCGTATGGAGGCCAACCCAGGGAAGTTTGGTGAAGGGGCTCCTAATCACAAGGCCTATCTAGATGCCGTGGAATGGTATGCCAAGATAACTGATGGGGAGGCCGAGCCTTACCCCTCCAGTCTCCGCCGGGTCCCTGCCCGGGTAGAGGTAGATATTGCTTATGAGAGGTATGAGGACATGACCGTGTCCATCGACCCGGAAGAGGTGGCGCGCCGGATAAGGCGTATCCGGGAGATTGCTGCTTCCGGGGTTACCACCAAAGGAGTGAAGACCGCCGAGGGTACCCGCATTAGCCGAGAGGAGAAGGGCAAGGGTGCAGCCAACTTGTTCCCTAAGTACCGGTTCGTTACCTCTGTCGGTGTAAGAAGAATGCGCCTGGCGGAACCGCTTCCAGAAGGGTCCGTAGTGGTTCCTATCCCCGAGCTGAATGAAGAGGACGCCGAGCAATTGGAGGAGGAGCTAGCATGGAATCAAGCTCCGGATGCTCGGTTTGCTGAAGATATCTTGTCTTCTCAATTCTTTGGCGGGGGTTTCCGCCCGGGTAACCCAGAGGGTGCTTCCGGGTCAGGCCTTAAGTGGGTTTAAGGATGCATAGATAGAAAAACCTGTGTAAAATTTTATGTAATTGTTCCTTTGCAATATGATCACATGTTCGTGCGATCTTGTAAAATTCTATGCCATTGTTCCTTTGTAATATAACCACATGTTCATGTGATTTGCATTTTAAAAGATGATTGAATAAAATTGCTTCTTGAATAGCCCTTTTCATTAACTCTTTCCTGTGAACATTACATTCTCGGGTCCCCGGGCTTCATCCAAGCTCCGGGTCCGCTCTAGCGGGGCACCCAAATGGGAGCTACCCATGGGTCCCTTTTAAACAAATCTCCCTCTAAACCCAGAACGAGGCCAAACGTCGGGTTCTCTCTCCGGGCATATTCATGCTTCCGGGAGGGGTATATCCATACCCGGCATATTAATGCCTAGCATATTCATGCTTAGCGTATTCACGCTTCCGGGAGGGGCATATCCATGCCTGGCATACCCGTGCTTAGCATATTCATGCTTTAGTAGCTGTGGTACGATGCGGGGTGCTCTACTTCCCGTAAAACCTTCTTAGGTTAGCTACGTTCCACCTTCTGGGGATCTCCTTTCCCTGCTTGTCCTCCAGCACATAGCTCCCTCCCGGGTGTGCTTCCTTGATCTTGTATGGCCCTTCCCAGTTGGGTGCAAGTTTGCCCTCCGGGGATTGGCGGCTCTTATCGTTTCTCCTCATTACCCAGTCTTCTGGGATGAAGACTTCTTTCCGCACCCTTCTGTCATGATACCTCTTTACTCGCTCCTTCACCTTGGCTTCCTGAAGTGCCGCATTCTCTCGCTTCTCTTCCAGGAGATCCAAGTCAAGGCGTCGTCCATCGTTTTCTTCTTCCGGGCGCTGGTATTGAGTTCGAGGGCTTGGGATCCCTATCTCTGCGGGTATTACTGCCTCTGACCCGTACACCAAGCCATACGGGGATTCCCCGGTAGCTGAGCTTTCTGTAGTCCTATGGGCCCAAAGAACACTGGGTAGCTCCCAGATCCAATTTCCCCGCGCGCCTTCCAAGCGGGTTTTTAGTCCTTTGATGATGGTGCGGTTGGTGACCTCTACTTGCCCGTTCGCCTGGGGGTGGTACACCGACGTCAATTTCTGTTCTATACCATACTTGACACACCATGATTTGAAAGGATTGTTCTCGAACTGCGCCCCGTTATCTGTGACTATGACCTTCGGGATGCCGAATCGACAAATGATGTTCTTCCAGCAAAACTTGACACAAGTTAGTCCCCGTATGTTGGTGAGCGTTTCTGCCTCCACCCATTTGCTGAAGTAATCGATCGCCACAATCAGGTACTTGGCTCCTCCCGGGGCAGTCGGGAATGGTCCGACCAAGTCAATTCCCCATCTGCTGAACGGCCAAGCTCCTGTGACTCCGACTAATTCTTCCCGAGGAACATGGATTAGCGGGGCAAATGTCTGGCATTCCAAGCACTTCTGTACATGTTCTTCCGCATCCTTGAACAACGTCGGCCAATAATACCCCAGCCTTAAGATCTTTTTGGCCAAGGTGCGAGTTCCCTGGTGGCTCCCATTAGATCCCTCGTGCATCTCCCGAATGAGGTATTGGCCTTCCAACCTCTCTACACACTTTAGCAGAGGCTGGAGGTACCCTCTTTTGTACAGCTCCCCTCCCTGGATCACATACTTAGGCGCCTTAACTCTTAGTTTCCGAGCCTGAGCCATATCCTCCGGGATGGTTCCTTCTTCTAGGTATGCCCGCATGGGCATGATCCAGGATTCTTCCTCGTTCACCAGCATTACTTGATCGCTCTCCTGGTAGCTCCTTCTTCCTAGTTTTTCCAAGTACAACTTTTGGTCGGGCTCAGGTTTCAATTCTGAGGAAGCCAATTTGCTCAAAACGTCTGCTTTGCTGTTCTTCTCCCGGGGCACTTGAACCAAGTCGAAGGTTTTAAACCCGGCTATCAAAGGCTTTACCGCTTCCAGGTATTTTTGCAGGCTCCTCTCCCGGGCTTCATACTCTCCCTTTACCTGTTGCACCACAATCTGGGAATCACTGTGTGCCGTGAGAGTTTTGATGTCCATCTCCTTTGCCAACCTTAACCCTGCAATCAAAGCTTCGTACTCGGCTTCATTGTTGGTTGTTCTGAAAGTGAATTGGACTGCATAGGGATACTCCTTCCCTTCCGGGCTGACTAACAATACTCCTGCTCCACTGCCCCCGGAGTGCGCCGATCCATCCACATATAGCTTCCAAGCCGGGTCTGTCTCAGCCTTAGCCGTATCCTCCGGAGTGTTAGGCGTCTCCTGTTCCTCATTTATCCTTGCTTCTGATTCCAACAGGAAGTCCGCTAGGGCCTGGCCCTTGATAGCCCTCCTTGGCTCATACCGGATTTCATACTCTCCCAGCTCTATAGCCCATTTCATCATTCTCCCTGATGCCTCCGGCTTGAACATGACTTGTCTTAGCGGGTAATTGGTAAGAACCACTATGGGATGGCCCTGGAAGTAGGGCTTAAGCCTCCTTGAAGCATGCACCAGCGCCAGAACCAACTGCTCCAACTCAGTATATCGGGTTTCTGCCCCCCGAAGTGCCCGGCTAACAAAATAGATTGGGTGCTGCTTTCCCTCCTCTTCTTTGATTAGCACGGCACTTACCGCCTCCCGGGACGCCGCTATGTACAGAAAAAGCTCCTCCCCCGGGAGTGGCTTCTTTAAAGTTGGCAACTGTTGAAGGTGCTCTTTCAGATTTTGGAATGCCTTCTCACATTCCTCGGACCACTCAAACGCCTTGGCCCTCCTGAGAATGTTGAAGAAGGGCAACTGCCTGTCTGCCCCCTTTGACAGGAACCGACTGAGGGCCGCGAGGGACCCTGTCAACCGCTGTACTTCTTTCACCGACCTAGGGGAGGTCATTTTAGCTATGGCTTCCACCTTCTCCGGGTTGACGTCGATGCCCCGGCTTGACACCATAAAACCCAAGAACTTCCCCGCACCCACTCCAATGGTACTTTTGGAGGGGTTCAGCTTCAAATTGCTCCGTTCCAGCTTTTCGAACATCTCCTCCAGGTCATTCAAGAAAGCCCCGTAAGCCCTGCTTTTAACCACCATGTCGTCAACATACACCTCCATGTTTCTTCCCACTTGGTCCTTGAAGAGTTTGTCTACCATTCTCTGATACGTAGCCCCCGCGTTCTTCAGGCCGAAGGGCATCTTCTTGTAGCAAAAGGTTCCGAAATCAGTGATGAATGAGGTTTTCGGCTTGTCCGCCTCATCCATCTGCACTTGGTGATACCCTTTATGTGCGTCGAGGAAAGCCAGCACCGAATACCCCGCGATAGCCTCTGCCAGCCGGTCCAGATTTAGGAGGGGATAGCTGTCTTTGGGGCAACACTTATTCAAATCCGTAAAGTCAATACACATGCGCCAGCTTCCGTCGTGTTTCTTTACTAAGACCGGGTTAGCTATCCATTCTGGGTAGATGATTTCCTCGACCACCCCGGCTCTCTCCAGCTTCTTTACTTCATTCTTTATAAATTCCGCTCTTTCCGGGGCTACAGGCCTTTTCTTCTGCCTGATTGGTCTTGTTGCAGGGCTTATGTTCAGCTTGTGTACCCCCAACTCCGGTAACACCCCCACCATGTCCTCCGGGCTCCACGAGAATACTCCCTGATACTTGGCCAAGAGTTCCTTCAGCGCACCTTTTACTTCCTCCGGGAGGTCTTTTCCCACCGTGACCGTCCCTTTGTCCGCCACCTGCATCTCCTCCAACTCCTGGCGGGGAACTTCTCCGTGTACCACCCCTACTGCTTTCTTTGCGTCCAGCACCGCCGTCATCATGCAACTTCTTGCGACTGCTTGACTACCCCGCACGACCGCCACACCTTGCGCAGTGGGGAACTTCATCGTTAGCAGATACGGACAACTCGCTGCCCGGGCTTGGGTTAGCCACGGTCTTCCTATGATTACGTTGTACGGTGAGGGTGCGTCAATGACCGCAAAGTTGCACGTCACCGAGATCCTCTTGCTCCGGTCTTTCTCATCCACCATACACACTGCCAGGGGAATAACACCTAGTGGAACTTCGGGTTTGCCCGTGAACCCTGACAAGGGAGATAAGGGAGGTTTCAGGTTCTGTCTCCCAATTCCCAACTGGTCGAAACAAGAAGCGAACATGATTTCCACGCTGTTCCCATCGTCCACAAACACCCTTTTGACCAAGAAGCCTTCAATCTCCGCCGTTACCACCATTGGGTCAGAATGGGGTATCTGTGGCGGGGCTACATCCGCTTCAGAGAAAGTGAGAGCTTCATCGGGGCGAAACCTTTTCCCTTGAGTCTCCCCCGGGGGAACGTACCGGGTCCGGGCCCGGGTGGCGGAGACTGACTGGCATGCTTCTCCGACTTCTCCACTGATCACGTTGATCATCCTGTTGGGTATTGGGGCCGGCTCCACTGCTCGGACCGGCGCAGCGGCTATGGCAGGCCTCCCCGGGGCCCTGTTACCTGGGTTGCCTTGGATTCTTCCGTTTCCTCTCCCCGGGTTAGGTCTCCACCTCCTGCGGGGCTGCTCCTGAGGCTGGTCCCGGGGATTCTCCTTCTTTACTTCTGCTGCCACGCAATCTCTCAGCTGTCCTCGTTCTATCAGTCTTTCTATCTCGTTCCTCAGCATCCTACACCCCTCTGTCGCATGCCCGTAAGACTTGTGGTAGGCGCACCACTTGTCCGCGTTTTCCCTAGACGGGGTCCCATGGATAGGCAACGGATCCGGGAACAAGTCCTTGTGGATAACATGAATCTCCGCTCGGGATTTGCTGAGCGGGGTGAAACTGTCCGCCCTTGCCCGGTTTACCAACGCGGGAGCGGGGTCCCTTCTACTTGGATCTGCCGTCCTCCTTCTTTCTATCTTATCCGGGAGGAATCCCCCAGATTCTTCCTTTCTCTTTCGCGTGGCATCATTAACCGCGCAGTATAGTTGTACCGCCATTTGCAGGTTGTGAAAGGTTTCCGGGATATTTTCCATCAACTTCTGGAATAGCGCCATGTCCCTCAAGCCATTTATAAACCCGCTAATCACTGCCTTCTCCTGCTGCTTCCTGTCGACAACCTTCATGCTATCGTCCATGTACCTTCGATAGTATTCCATTGATCCTTCTGCAGCCTTCTGCCGGGTAGCTAAAAGCTCAGTCAACTGCTTTCCTTCCTTCTTTAATCCGGCGTATCTAAACAGCAAGGCCTTGGAGAAATCGTAATAATCTCTGAGACTTTCTCGAGGCAAAGAATCAAACCATGAAAGACAGTTTCCTCTCAGGTAACAGCCCACCAATTTGCATCTTAATTCCTCCGGGAAGTCCCTTGACACCATTAAGTTCTGGTACGTCCTGACAAACTCTTCCGGGTCTGTCTCTCCATTATATGTTGGGATTCCCTCCGGGGTCCGGAGGCCCGGCGGCCATGGGTACGCGAGCACTCGAGGGACCCAAGGGGAGGTAGGTTTAGCTCCGTTTCTTCCCACCAGTTTGTCTAGTCGAGCCTCCAAGGAGTTGGGGTCCTGCTGTGCCACTTGATAGCCCCGCATCCTATCATCCTCCCGATAGTATCTCTCCGGGATACCGTAGTTCATCCCCATTGATCCATACACGGGTCCGGAATACTGGATCGGGTTTCCCTGGGTTCCAGGGGCCTGATAACCAAACGGCTCCACCGGCATGACTGGCAGGTCATACCCAACTTGTCCCGCCCCCCAACTGGAATGCGGGTAATAGGGTGGAGCATGTGGAACCAGATTCGATTGTTGTCCCGTAGCCGCTCCCCCTCCAACCCCGAAATTCGGAGGGAAAGAAGGTGGGACGGTGGAAGAATTTACACGCCCCTGTAGCCTTGGCGGCTGAACGGCTCCGTCCAGATCAATAACCTCTCTTTGGTGCCTCCCTAGAGGGCCTGCCTGGTTCCTTCCTGGTTCCCTTCGCCTCAGGCTTTCCCGGGTGGAGAGTACCCATTGGCGGTACAACTCCTTGTTGGCTCTCATGAACTCCAAGGCCGCCACTTCCTCCGTACTAACTAAGGGCTGCCCCTCCTCCCGGGCTTCAGGTCCCCGGTCCCGGGTGGTGCCATCCCCGGTCCCGGTCCCGGGTGGTGCCATCCCCGGTCCCGGTCCCGGGTGGTGCCATCCCCGGCGGGCCCAAGCCCTTCCTGCCCATCCTGGTACTCTCCTTCCGAGTAGGCTTCGTCGGAGGCAGTTTCCATGTGGCCGTCTTGCGGTACCCCTAGCTCTCGCTGGTGTCTAGCCTCCTCCTGCAATTGCCTCAAGGTCACATCGTCTCCCGGGGGTGGAAGAGAATCACCCCCGGATGGTGCCGCGTTCTTCTTAGGGCGCCCGCGCCCTCTCCTTGGCGACTCCATCATGCGAAGGTGGAAGGTCCCACCGGGCGTGCCAATTGATGCTGCCGAATCCGTCCGAATTCCCGCTTAGGTGCTATCCGCGCCTCCTTGCTGGAATACCTGCGTCTATCCTGCAAAACAATCCCCGGGAGGCGTCCCGGGGAAGAGGCTCCGGCGTGATGATGAGATGGGGGTAGCGATACGGGAAAACGTACGGGTAAGGTTCTCAATATGAAATAGAGATATAAGTCACATACCTTGCCTACTGTTTGGGACTAGTATTTATACCCGAGCTTTGCCTTCCTTGGGGATAAGGTGCAGGACCACTCCCTTTGTCATCATCTGTCCTCTTCCTTGTCCGGATGTGCCTCTCACCGGGAAAGATACCGCTCTGATGGTTCTGGGCCGCGGGCTTGCTTCCTGGCCCAAAAGGGTTCTGGGCCAGTATTATCAGTGAGTAGTGTTTTGGAAGGAATGATGCTCTTACCAAAGAGTCTTTTAGATGTGGTGTGTACCAAAACTGTACTTTTCTTTCGGATTTGTATGTACGAAAATAGTACTGTTATGTTATGTGGGCTGATGGAAAACTATTCGTGGTTTTTGTTTTTTTTGGTGAATTAGCATGGTCTCTCCACGCCAGGGCTTGATTTAACTTTGGATTTTATATCCAATATGGGAAAGTCTTGGGTGAGAAAGTCCTTGTGGAGACCAGGCCAAATCAGTCCAACTACAAACATAAAAGTAGAGTGTTTTTTATTCGGGGTCATTTTGTAATTACGTTGGACTCTGTGCTACACTATAAGAAGCGCCGAGCTTTAGGGACTGCAATGCAAATAAACAAAAACATGAAAAAAGAAAAAGGTGTTCTTCTTCCTTCTTCTCCGGCGTTTCTTGCCTTTCTCTAGCTATTTCTCAGGCTCGTCGGCTTTGCCATCAACATCCACACTCAAATCCTAATGACCTTAACGGAATCTTTGGCAAACTCAACTTTAGCTTTGGAGAAGAACGGGATTGTCTTCACGGCGCCAGCGGAGCGCGGAGGAGGATGGAGTCACCCTTGAGGTTGTTTTGAGGTTGAAGGAAGTGCCGATCAGTGATGCATGAGATACAACGGCGGTGGATTGGATTTTATTTTTCCGGAATCGAATTCCCCCAAATCCCAAAGGCCATTGTACGCAGAAGGAAGGAAAGGAAGCAGATCGATATTGGGCATACATTCAAGTGATAAAAAATCAATCAAAAATTAAAAATGATCAAACAAAAATTAAAAATCAAATAATAAACATAGATAATTAAGTTATTACTGCAAAAGATCAAATTCAAGTGATAATTTAAAAAGATCAAGCAACAAATAAAAAAAATCAAACAAAAAAAATCTATGCAATAAACATGGATGATTAAGTCATTACTAGAAAAAACAAAAAGAACTCTAAGTGATAACTGAAAAAGATCAAAGAAAATAGAAAAAAGATCAAATTATAATTAAAAAAAATCAAAGCAATAAACATGGAAGATTAAGTCATTACTAGAAAAAAATCAAACTCAAGAGAAACTGAAAAAGATCAAAGAAAATATAAAAAAGATCAAATAGAAAAAGATCAAATTATAAACATAAATGATCAAATCCATGTGCGTGAGCATTCACCGTGTTGTCTTTATCTCTTAGTCACTTTCTTTGAACATTTTACTATTTTGTCTTGATCTTATACTCAATATGCTTGAGCATTCATTGTGTTTATGTTGATTAGTTTATGTTGATTGATACCAGGGAGAATTTGTCCAAATGATAATTACCGTCATACATTGATTTACTTCTTTTTTTACTGAATTCTCGGGTTTTGTTTAGTTAAAAAAATAATTTTTTTGTTGTCGCGTGCTAATTTTGGAACCTGTGTTTTAATTTTTGATTCGCCGCTGCTGTCTTAGTATAATCATCAGGGTGGAATAATTGTAGAGATTTTGGACATATAGTGGACTTATCTTCATAAGACTTATGATTATTTGTCTGGATTTTAAGTGAAAGATGAGATTGATGAGGTTAAAGATTCCTTGATATAATGTCCAAGGAAAAAAATTCAACTGCTTTGGTGAAACATGCTTTGATGAATATTATGATCATCTGTTATTCTATTAGATTGACTAGACCTTGATTCTGTTTAGTCCCAGTTGCTCAAAATTAGAAATAAACAGTTTCTTTAAGTCTGTGGTACTATGGGTGTCTAACTACTAGGGCTGACAAAATATACCGAAATACCGTAGCAACCAAAATACCCACCAATACCATACTAAAAATACCGTACCAATTATATACCGACTTTAGTGGTATGGTATTGGTATTGAATTTTTAATACCATGGTATTACCGTACCATACCGAAATAATAATATAAATGAAAAAATAAATAATATTGACAAGACTTAATATTTGTTGCCTTAAATATGTTTCAAACGAGTGTTTTTTTGTTCTTTTTATTTTTTTGACAATGCTTATGATATTTTTGTATAAATTTAACTTGTAAACGTCTTTTACCTCACAACACTCTGTTATTATCGCGGTAAAAATAGATGCGATCCCAAAATAGATGCACGTATTTTACCACTTCATTGTCTAGGCTCCAAGTTATTTCCATTTCAGTTTTATTTTTTATGTTAAACTCTTAACATTAAATTTAATTTTTGAATAATGCCACAATTTTCTTGATGTAATATCATGAGTAAGAACATTAGTAGTTATTTTGAACATGTCATATTGATTAAAATGTAACTCATTTATTATTTTTAGAAGAATTTCATATTTTACATGTATTTCTATTTTATTTTTCAAATCATTTTTTTGGTACAATTACGGTATATACCGAATACCAACCGAACTTTTTGGTTGGTATTGGTATTTAAAATATGTGTACCGAAATATTTGGTATGGTACATGGTATTGAGAAAAAAAATATGGTATTGTACCGATTCCACCCCTACTAACTACATTGTTCTTATATTAGATTCCTTTCAGTTGCTATTTTTCCCGTGTTTATTTTGTGCTCAACTGTAATATGAATTATCTTTTGTTATACTGTCGTACGATTACTGAATTATCTTTATTTAGTACCTCTTATAAGGCGGATGATGGAGAGATATTTATGACTCCAACAGACTTGATGCGAGCAATCGTTCTTGTACGAGACGGATACCTAAGAGGGGAAAGGGATCCTGTTGAACTGTGATGTTCTCCTTCAGAATTCTATAAGTTTTTTGACACAGACAATGATGGCCAGATATATTTCAAAGATTGAGCATTGCCTTCTTAATTCATATGGGATAGGGTTATATTTTGTTTTAATTTATGATCTTTTGATTCAGTCCTACGAAAGGCTAACAAATGGTTCTTTGTTTAATTAATCACTGGTATATATGTTTTGTCATTCTTCTAAGCATTCCGGAATCAAGTTTTTAAGCGGTGTTTAAGATGTTTGATCTTGATTGTAATAAGTGAGTTTGATTTGCATTCTTTTTTTATGGTTACTGATGAATTCTTCTATATATATGACACTCATTTATAAAAAATTTGATAGCAAAATAGATAAATTTGTATGAAAGTCTGGATATTTTGTCCTAAAATGGGCTAATTTGCAAAATAATAATAATAATAATAATAAATCTATCAAAATTTTTTTCCTTCACATACTATTATAGGATGAAAATATTTAAAATGAAGTATATTTGGGTATTGTTAGTGTGATCCCCTCTGATTTTATATAGAGAAACGACGTTAGATTTGGATAAAAGTACCTTTTAATATAACAATGTTATATTAAACATTTTCCCCACACTTTCCTTGTTGCATAAACATCTTCTTTGCAACCCAATCACTTGAATGCTCTAAATTAATAGGCAAGTGATAGAACTTCCAGAAATCTTTTCTTGAAGGATTAACGACATCTTCGTTCCACAGGTTCAAGGTTGCAACAACTTCAAGAGATTTCTTTTTCGTACCACGCAAGATTTCATGTTCAAGGGAATCGTGTCCGACCAAATTATCCGCCAACCCCGTGAATGATGTTTTCTCTACACAATGAACAAGTTTGACCTCATCTTCTATATCATCGTTGCACATCTCATGCTCAACAACATCATATGTATCACTCTTTACATCGAGCTCCATAGCTTCCAAGGTAGAATCAACATCAGCTTGCTTTCGAACAAATGACTCAATCTCAGAATCATCAAACTCAAGTATGTATTCAAGTTCTGTGTATATATGCTCAGGTTCTTTGACATTGTGCTCATCAACTCCACCAAAATTCTTCATGTCGGCATCCTTTTCTTGATCCATCGGAGGTTCAAACAAAGACTCGGTATTGTCAATTTCTTCTTCAATTGGCTCATGAGTTGAATTCCATGTGTAGGCCTGGTCCTCCACGGATTCTTCATCGGAATCTTGATCGATCAGATGAAAGTCCATGGCACTGCTACTATCCTGAACGTGGGAAGACAAGTCATATCTACTCTCTCTCAACTCATTAATGGTATTGGCGAGTTGAGAAAGCTGGTGACCTTGTTGAGAAAGCTGGTGAGAACATTGAAAAAGTTCTTCCCTCATACCACCGATTTCATCCACAAAGTCATGAAATATATCTCGCTTCATGTCATCCAATTTTCCTATCATCATGGTAAACATCTCTTCCAATGAAATTTCATTCCTTTCACATTGAGCTTCCTCGTACTCACACTGTTGAAAATTCTGGTCATAGCATGGCTCTCCATAGTAGTCTCCATCCCAAACTGAATTGCGTGAATCACAATTGGACTGTTGATAGCTCCAATTTTCAGAAGCATTATATGGTTCAGTTGGATACCGAGGAGCAAAATTGCACTGATAATCCCAATGACCAAAATTCATGCCAATATTACATGGTTCTACAGGTGGACAGGGACCATAAGAGTTCTAGAACCCAGATATAGTGCTAAAATCGGGTTTCACTCCGGCAGAGGGTCCCGTTCGGGGGAACCGGACCCCTGAAAAAAACAAATTTGTCACCTTTTTCCAGAAACTCTCAAACGTATAGCGTCTAGCAAAAACAACTTGACATAAACTAGCAAACAAAAATCAATAGAAACAAGAAAAGTAATCAACAATTGCTACCCGGCAGCGGCGCCAATTTGATAGGTCGTTTTTCTACCAAATAAACCTGCAAACAACTAGGTTTAAATTCAAGTACAGAGTAAGCAGGGTCGATCCCACAGAGAACAGTTTTGACGAATTCTTATTCTAAAGATTAGATTTTTGGTTAGTAACCACCTTTATCTTTGAAAGTTTTTAGTAATTAACTACCAACTAATTATGCTAAACTATAAATAACAATGAACTCAAATAAACAAAGAAAATATAATGGCAAGCAAATACTTAATCAATTAATTAAACAGATCCGGCAATAGGGAAATCCACATTAACTTATGATTTATTTTTCTGATCCTCGGCACAGTAATTAATCAACTTGCATGAACCACTAGTGCAAAACAGGGAATAGAAGGCAGACATTTAAGGCGGTTCCGCGTGAGAGGTCAGAACCGCCGTAAAAACGAGTAACATACGATATCGTATGTTCATTCGTTTGGGGTTTCCAGTCGGCTTATCGCGGCTCCCGGAGAAGGCGGTTGGCACTCAAATTTAAGGCGGTCCGACGTAACCGCCGTAAAATATTTCCAAATACGACATCGTTACCTGTCTAAATACAACTAGCCGATGTCGTATGTGTTTATATTTTTGTAATGATAGGTTTCTGATGATCATTACGGGGATCGAAAGCCGCATATATAACATCACGATGTCGTGTAAACAATAGTTATGTACGTCGAAAGTATTTTCACGACGTCGTGTGGTGTTATTGTTATTATACGATATCGTATGTTCATTCGTTTGGGGTTCCATATTACCCACGCATCTCTCACAAAAAGCCTTATCTCTTTTTCCTCATCTCTCTGTCGCACCCCAATTCTATCTCCTCCCCAGCTCTTCTCCGCATCGCTCTTTTCTAGCACAAACAACCACCTCCTCATCACTCTCTGGCACAAACAACCACTGGTCGCCGTCAATTAAGGCTCGTCGATGCCGCCGCCCATATAAATTTTAGTCGGTGATGGGTGGATCCCAAATCATCACCACATCTCCGCATCGCTCTCTAGCACAAACAACCAATGGACGCCGTCAATTAAGGTTAGTCGATGCCGCCGCCCATATAAATTTCAGTTGGCGATGGTGGATCCCAAATTATCACCGCCGCGAATGCCAAGTTGTTGCCGTTGTAGATCTAGACCGCTGCAATTTGGACCAGTTAAGTTTAATATTTTTTAGATCTCGATTCTTTCTCGCGTCAGATCGAGTGAGATGAATTGTGTAATATACCTTAGAATATGAATTAGTTTGGGCGTGATTTACATATGTATATAATGTTGTCTGTTTATGAAATTCATTTTGATTAACCAGAGCTCACTGATTCATCGACTGGAACTTTTTTCCCCACTAGTGATAGTACTTATGAACTCGTAAGTTCTCTCGCTAGTGGTTAAATTTTTTTAATGTTCAATAATTTGTTACGACATCGTAAAGGAAAAAAACAGCTGTAATTAGTTACGATTTCGTAATAAACGGTCAACTACCGCGGTTGCAGAAAACACATACGATATCGCAACTCTCAAAATCATACGACATCGTAACTCTCGTATATTTTACGGCGGTTTAAGAACCGCCGTAAACGGAAATTCCATTTACGGCACACCCAGTTAAGGCGGTTCAAAACCGCCTTAAAACCTCCCATGGAACCGCCTTAAAGCCTATGTCTGTGCACTAGTGAACCAATCAGTTATAGACTGCCGAGAATCAGCTACAAGACACAGTCCAATTTCTTCTTAGTTTATCGATAGCCAGCAAGAATCAGCTATAAACTGACTACTTCTCTAATTAAAATATAACCTAGCTGGAACTGCCTAGACTAGATTTAATATCTTAACAGCATTAAGAACCAAAGAAACCCAATTCAGATAACATGTAATCAAATAAATTGTCACAAATTACCTACCCATTATTCTCACCATCTGCTGTTGGTTTTGCCACTAATTAAATCTACCCACTAGATACAGATAAATAGTGGAATCTAATTGACACTATTCTGAAGAACCTAAGGTTGCGCAGGCCTTAAACAATTCAGAAATCAAATATACACACAGAATAATTAGGAATCCATACAAAAGATTATCAAGCACATTTAGGCCTCAAATATAAATCTAGTTAATGCTTCAAAACCCTAAGCCGAACTATAAATTTAGCTACTCATATTAAAATCAAACAAACAAGTAATAAAATAAGTATTAAACATATTAATCAAATAAATAATTAAAACAAAAGATTACTAATTAAAACAACGAAGGATGAACGAAGAAACCAGGTGATGATTGATTAACTCCAGGAAGATTGCATGCGTAAAGTGCTGTGGAAAACTTCAAAATCCTAACTAAATAACTAGCTACGTACGTGCGTGTAAAAACTGAGAGAGAGCTCTGCCGTATACAATCGGCTGAGTATTTATAATACATCTAGCTACCATATTTTTGGAATAAAATACATAGAGTATTTCTTGTAAACTTCTTTTTCGAATAGGAAATAATAATTTATTCCTTTTCCAACTCCAACTCCGTAGCTTTCTTGAGAGTATTTTCCAGCATGCATATTTTCTTGCAAGGCCAAGAAAAGACTTTATTTGGGCTATAATAGCGTTCAGCCCAATTAAGATTTATAAGATCGGAATCCTGTCTTTTCTGAGCCTTTCACCTGGCTCCTCGTCGTCTTCAATTCCGCATTTTTCGTCGGGATTTCACCAACTCACCATTTGATTGTCCCACACCAATTCTTCAATTAAACCTGCACAAAACACACCTTCGTGCACATCAAATGGCAAAATAATATTATAAAAGCAAATAATTTAGATGCATAAAAATACACCTAATCAAATATCCCCACACTTAGATCATGCTTGTCCCTAAGCATGTAACATCCATAATTAATCACATTCCAAATACATAGGCAAAATAAGACATCTTCGTTAGACACAACTGAACAACATTCACCATGGAACCAACTGTCTTACCACAAGCCATTTCCCTTTGCTTATAAAATCACTTCACCCTAATGTTCTAGTCAAAAATATGCAATGAAATCCAGCCTCACCAGGGTCACTCAATGTCTCTCAAAAATATAGGGGACAGTCACTCATATCACAGTCAGCATTCTCCACAACAGGTTTAAAATGTCACTATCTCCACCACATTAAAAATGAAAATCTCAAGCATAAATCAATTAGGTCTTTACAGGGTTGTAACGGGGCTAGGGGGTAAAAAGGGTAGGATAAACACGGAACCACATGGCTACAAAAACTCAATGATCATGCAAGTAAAGCAACTCTCATGTTCCACCAATATCTTCCATCTATCACTGTTCACTAAAGATATACATTCAAACTCAATGCACTATAAGAACAATTCAGAAACATAACTATACCTACTGCTCTTCATTTCCTTTTTTCCGGAATTTTTTTTTTCTTTTTCTGAATCCCTGGGCATGTACGTACGAACGGCGATTAATCCAAGGGCGCACAGATTATTATTGGATTTTGGGTTCTATACGCAAAGGGTTTACGGCGATCCTGCTCCAAATCGGATTCTGTACGCACGGATCTGTACGCACGGCACAGTGACGGTGGGGACGATCAGATTCAGTACGAACGATCTGTACGCACGGCGATCCTAAACCCTATGCTGCGATTCTAAATCCTAACATGTGCTATTTCCGTTATTCTTTTTCCACTATTTTTCTGGTGAATTGAATTCGTTTGATTCTGCCGCCATGGGCAAGAATAGTAGTGGTAAACGAAACGCGGGAAATAAGCCTAAGGATGTGACGAAGCTGGTCTTGGGAAGTGATGGACGGAGTTTGTTTGGCGTTGATAGTGAGGTTTTGCCGAAACGGCCAACCGCGATTGAATACCCAGGCACTCTCTCGGGATTAAACTTTCATGTTGAACGGAGAGGAAACGATGGGATGGCTAAGCATTGAGGATCAGTGGATTGAGGATATCGATACTAAGCATTGAGGATCAGTGGATTGACTGCATTTGCCGAAAAAAAGAACTCGGGCTGGAGTTTTACTTGACGGTTGTTTATGCTCATAATAGTGAAGTAGAAGCAGGGACCAAACAACCACTTAGGCTGAAGTTATGGCGTTATCTGGAGATTGCAAATCACCAAGATATGCCATTGATGGTGGTGGGGGATTTCAACTCCCCCCTAAATTTGGGAGACCGAACTGGAGGAGAGGATGTACAGCTAGCTGAGGTGGAAAATTTTAGAGACACGGTGAACTTGATTCAACTGCATGAGCTGAAAAGTACAGGACCTTTTTTCACGTGGGACAATAAAAGGGAAGAAGGCAGAATTTTCAGTAGAATCAACAGAGCAATGGTGAATGAGATGTGGATGGACAGATGGATGGAAGCGATATGTGAGGTAAAACCCAATGATGCATCGGATCATTTACCTTTACTTATACACCTAGATACGCCTAGAAAGTGTTCTGCTAAACGTCTTTTTAAGTTCTTCAATATGTGGGTGAACTCGCCGGACTTTCTTACTTTAGTGGAGCAGAATTGGAGGATGCGGAAACACAGTACTCTCGTGGATCTATTTAAAACTCTGAAGGTGCTGGAAATAGCACTTAAACGATTGAACAAGGGGGAATTTTCAGACATTTAGAAAAGAGCCATGGAAGCAAAAGGGAAGTGGAAGAACCAGTTCAATCTATTACAAACAAATGTATTGGATAAAGGGCTGCAAGAAAACGAAGCAAGGGCAAGGAGAGAATCTATGGAACTAGCTGAAGCGGAGTTCAGTTTCTTATAGCAACGGTCTTAGGAGAAATGGATAAAGGAGGGGGACAGGCCAACCAAAATTTTTTATGCAAGCATGAAAAAGAGGCAATACAAAAATCATATAGTCAGCTTGAAGGTGGGAAGTGACAGAGTGGATGGAAGAGAGGGGATGGAGCAGCATCTACTGCAGTTCTTTGGTGACCGAATGGGAAAGACAGTGATTGTAGAGAGTGAAATTGATCCTTTAGTTGCAGCTGAAGGTAACTTTCTTACAGTGGAACAACAAATACCCTTGATAAAGCCGATTACAGATGATGAGATATGGAGAGCTCTGAATAGCATTGAGAATGACAAAAGTCCTGGAGTAGATGGATATTCGAGTTTTTTCTTCAAGAAAGCATGGGGGATTATTGGTGATGATTTCAAAAGGGGGATTAGGAGTTTCTTTCAGGGTGATGAAGTACCACGGGAATTTAGCAGGGCTGTTTTAACACTAATACCAAAAGTTGATAATGCGTAGTCAGCTGGGGACTATAGGCCGATTTCCTGCTGCCCTGTTTTATAAAAAGTCATCACAAAGATCATGAGTAACAGGTTAAGTGAGGTACTCCCTGAAGTGATAAATGGAAACCAAGGTGCATTCGTGAAAGGGAGGAGGATATCACATAATATTCTCCTAGCGCAAGAGCTTTTAACAGGATATAAGAAGCCGGGCAATATTCCGAGGTGCATGATAAAAATTGATATACAGAAGGCTTTCGACAGTATAAGCTGGGAGTTTCTATTCAAATGGCTGGCTGTTCTAAAGTTTCCAGGATTGTTTATTGAGTGGATAAGACGATGCGTTGAGGATACCACTTATTGTTTCTCTTTGAATGGTGCGTACACGGATTGTTTTAAAGGGAGGACTGGTGTTAAACAGGGGGATCCGATATCACCTTTATTGTTTGTAATAGGGATGGAATATCTATCAAGACAGCTTAGCCTGGCGATAAAAACGAAAGCTATAGAGTTCCATCAGAGGAGTTTGAAGGGGGAAATACACAGTTTGATGTTTGCAGATGATCTGTTAATTTTCTGTATGGCAAGCAAGCACTCAATGGAAGGGGTTAAAACTGTTTTGGAGGAGTTTAGGAAGGTTTTTGGCCTTAGGATAATGAAGGAAAATCTGAGGCTTTCTTCTCGACAATGACAGAAACTGAATCAAAGATGTTAGCTGATACTCTTAATATAGTTCAAGGAAGTTTCCCAATGAATTACCTGGGACTTCCAGTCTCAACAGGGAAGTGGAGAGCTGAAGATTGTGAGAAAATGGTGGAGAAGATTACAGGACAAATAGGCATTTGGGGTTCCAGGAATATGGCATATGCAGGTAAAGTGCAGCTTATAAACACAATTCTGCTGAGTAAAGCTAGTCACTGGGCAAATGTTTTTCAAATACTTGAGAGTGTGCACAAAGCCATTGAGACAAAATGCAGAAATTTTCTGTGGGGCAGAAAGGAAGGGGAGAAAAGAGTTACACCAGTGTCTTGGAAAACACTTTGTATGCCAAAGAAAAGTGGAGGAGTTGGCCTAAGGGATCCTTCATTCTGGAATAGAGCTTCTCTGTGTAAGCTGGTTTGGGATGTATGTCAAAAGAAGGATATATTGTGGCTGAAATGGGTGCAGGCATACTACTTGAAGGATGAAGAGTTTCTTGACTACAGCCTAGAAGGGCACACATATAGTTGGAGTTGGGGCAAGTTGGTGTCACTGAAAGATGAAATTCGTCCATACCTAATGGAATGTGTTGACATGAAGGGAAATTTCAGCACTAGCAAGGCATATGGATACCTCAAAGGCGCAGGCCAAGAAAACCATTGGTCAACGAAAATATTGTGGAAGTCAGGACTACAACCTAAACACTCATTCTTTCTATGGATGTTGTTAAAAGGGAGATTATCGACCATAGCGAGACTTCAGTCGAAAGGGATAATACCTCATGTGGCAGATGTTTGTACTCTGTGTGGGCACAATGGAGAAACGATGCAGCACATATTTTGTACATGCCAGTTTACAGTGGAGCTCCAAAAACATTACAGGGTGGAGACTGGCGGAAACTTCAGAGAGTGCCTGAGGAGGATGAGAAGAATGGTAGGATGGAGAAAGAGAATAAGATTCCACCGACTTATCAGCATCTTCTATAATGTATGGAGGGAGAGGAATAACAGAATCTTCGAGGGGAAATTTAGGCAGGTGGATGCTCTAAAGGTGATGATGAGGATGGTGTGAATGGATCCTAGTATGAAACTTGGTACATATGTCGTAGGTACCGCACTGATTACTTTTGGTATTTCAAAGGTGTTGGGCTGTTGGTATAAAAACCAGTTACCCAGCCTTGGCCCATGACACTATCTGATTTGATGGAATGGTTGAGGGGTAAATGAAACTTGTACATATGTCGTAGGTACCGCACTGATTACCTTTTGGTATTTCAGAGGTGTTGGGCTGCTGGTATAAAAACCAGTTACCCAGCCTTGGCCCAAGACACTATCAAAAATATTTGACGGACTGGATGAGGGACTATGGCCCTAGTATGAAACTTGTACATATGTCGTAGGTACCGCACTGATTACCTTTGGTATTTCAGAGGTGTTGGGCTGCTGGGTGAAACCAGTTACCCAACCTTGGCCCATGACACTATCTAAAGACTTGACGGGATGGATCGAAGAAGATTATAAGCATACTCAAACCAGGCTACATAATGGCTTATTTGATTTCTATGGGAAATGAACCAGGGCAGACTTGTGTTTTGACATGTCAATTCACATATATGCTATGGTGGATTTTCCCTTAATCATATACGAGCCGGAGACAGAAATGGAACGTTGAAGACACCAAAGCTCCAAAGGTGGATGCGGATTTGGCAAGATATGCAAGAACAGATGGAATGGAAGCGCATTCATTATAGTTATTCTAAAATCCTAGCAATATCTTGATGAACTAGTTATGATCATAGCCACTTGCATTTCATATGGCTGTAGAATAGTTATTTTTCTCCTTTTGGTTAGTTATTTATATCCGTTGAATGTTTGGCTTAGAGTGATGGCCAAATCAGTTGTATAAACTTTTTTGAGCAATTTAATAGAAGAAAATATTACATCAAAAAAAACGTTATATTAAACAACGTTATCCACAAAGTTGTATAGTCTCAACGATTATTAAAATAATAAATATAAATATGACAAAACTCTGGCTTTTGATGATTAGTGCTTCTCAAGTTTTGAAAATGTCAAAATATAATACTTAGTGTTTTTTTGGGCCAAAATTTGGATGGATAGAATATTCTATCCTTAAGTTCCTCAATTTGGCCCTTTTGCTAGAGCTTATTGAAAAATGGAATCAGCATGGCTGAATTAACCTGAATTTCATCAAATTACATTTTCACTGAACTGAATTGAACTGAACTGAACTGAACTAAACTTATCTACAGATGAGTTTTGGCAAACAGGGCCTTTGGCCCTGTCCAATATGTGCTGAAAAGTGTTGAGAATTACTGAGAGGTGCTGAACCTTGCTGAAGGGGGCTGAAGGGGTGCTGAAGGGTGCTGAAGAGTGTTGAAAATGTTGAAATTGAATTAAAATTGTATGATATATACATAATTATGTGTTGTGATTAATAAAATTGAGTTTGTATACAGATTGTTAACTGAAACTGAGAATGGGTGTCATGTGCAACTTCGACTTGATCGAATATGTTCATCCATCTGGTGCATTTGATGAGATCTCGACAACTTCTGGTCGATGGAAGACGAGTTAAGATCACTGAAAAAGCTGGTATGTGTTTATGGATATTGGCCAAGGGACAATCCTATCGTGATGCATCTTCACGATTTAGGTGTTCCCCAACCACCATTCACTAGTGCACAAAAATACCCTACGAGGCGGTTATTTCGTACTGTATGAGGCGGTTTAGAACCGCCTCTTTTGGTCCTGCCTCAAACGAAATTTCGTTTGAGGCGGTTCTGAACCGCCGTAATTTTAAAGTATGTTACGAATGCGTAACAATAATCCGTGTTACGCATTCGTAACAATGCGATCCTGGCATACAGATCATTTATAGGTCGACGTCGTAACGTATTAAATGTGTCAAGGTTTCGAAGGCGTAATATGGTGACGTAATTTTGGTGTCGACATCGTAACCAATATATGGGTTTATTGGTTTTGAGGGTTACTATATCGTAACGTTATAGCTTAACGAAGGCGTAACCCAGTGATCCTGGCTCACCTCCGCGAGGACTCGACGTCGTAAAATGTTTAATGGTTCCTCGTTGCGACGGCGTATGCTATGGTCAACCGCAACTGTCGACTTCGTATCACAAATGCAGGTTGTAGAATTTTTATGGTTACGATAGCGTAAGGTATTTTCGGTTTTCATGATACGAATGCGTCCAATAAATTTAAATAGCTTGCGCCCTCGTAATGTTCTTTTTTGGTTTCGATGTCGTATGCTATCCTTAGTCGTTTACGAATTCGAATCCATTATACATTTAGCTTGGAACTTTTGAATAGTTACGATATCGCAAGCATGTATGGTTAGGTTACGACATCGCGAATTGTTTTACAAATGCTATAGAACATATTATTTACGAATTCGAAACCATTGTAACGAAGTAGTAACCACGCTCGCCGTGGGTGGCATTGAGAACAAACGATCGAGGATGCGAAATCGTGAATAAGCACAAAGGTTACGAATGCGGAAGTATATGACGAATGCGTGACCCTGCTCGTCGGGGCTGGCAGTGAAAACACACGATTATATACACGAATGCGTAACACTCGAACGAATGTAGAAACGATTTCGAATATAAATGGTCACCCACATGACCTTAGACCGGGAAATCTTACGAATTCGTAAGGGTTCACGTCCAGAAGACCGTATTCAAAATTAGGTTTTTCTAAAACTAGGCAGCATCCATCAACAACAACACCATAGACAACAAAATATATGAACTATTGTTTGCTATAAAGGGGAGGAAATTAGCTGTTAAAATGAGGCGGGCTTTGAAATGTTACGTCCACGAGAAGTAACCACATGCCTTGCAATTGAATTTCTTGCTTGATTCAATTCGGATATTGTATATGGAGTGTGGTCATCCTCAAAAATCTAGTTCAATGTAATAAATGACATATATTAGTTGTTAAATATAAAGTTGTCACAACAATTGCAATATAGCTCAAGGGTATGTTAACTTACACATCGGAGATCAAGGTTGTCGATTGTAAGAGACTCAACACACTTGTTAGTGAATAACATCGTGTAGTATCCGCACTCCCAATTTGAATCTTGCTGCTTGTACTATTAGCGAGGGTGGGAAAAAGAGGATGCAATAGTGAGGCAAAAATATAAAAGAGTTTTGAGTGATAATAATATTCATGCTCACCAATATTTGCACGAGCTCAAAAGTGAGAAGAGGATCATCATGAACTTTGTGCATAACCACCTCCAAGAGATCGGTTATATGTTTTGTTGGTGGATTATTTAAAGGATCAAGCCAAAAAACTCGTTTGCGCTCGGGAATGATGGCCATAAAATGCCAATGTGATCTAGGTTTAAAGTGTATATGGATTAAATTCTATGTCTAAAATAGATGAATATTGAAAGATAAAATGAAGATGATTACTTTTCTATGTAGGGGCCTATGAATATCCTCTTTTCCTTGGCACTAAGGGTTGACGTTAAATAAGCTAGGCGTACACGATCATCACCTCCAACTTCTTGCATGGTCTCTGGACAAAGAAATCCAATCCATGGTTTTCCCTTTTGAAGTGCAAGGAAATACATATACCTATAATAAGTTGTGGAAATGTATTGTTAGGAATAACAATAACTTTATTTTCAAAAATAAATACCGCAATAATCAAACTTACATTTGGTAAATGGATAGAATGTTGCACGGCAATTGTCCCATATTCCACAAATCTTGGAAATCTTGGTATGTAATCCTAAAGTCCCTCCTCTCACCAAAAATTTTCTCATTTCCAAAAAAATGGTACGTAGAATTAATATCATGGTTAGATAGTAAATCATATAGAACCCTCACATACGACGGTAGTTCTCTAACAAAATCACACTCCCTTTTCTCCTTATGACATGCATATCTAGGTATTGAAATAGGGTTAAGGGTGTTTTCAAAGTTAGGTATGGCTAGAGATTTATGAACTCTAAGTAAAGATCGGGGCCATTTGACAAACATGTTCAAACATTCACCAACTTTTGTGAACGGATTTTCCATGCAAGGTAACCTAGCATGAGAGTCTATCACCTTTTCTATATACACCCTTACCAAACCTTTGGGAATTTCGGCACCGTGATGTATACGCATATCGGGGTAAAATATACCGGTAGCAACATGAACTTGGGCTTGTCTAGCTCCAACATTTACGAATAGCAAGCAAGGGGGCTCCTAAGCAAAAATCATAAGAGGATAACGAGTAAATAATGTTGACATTAAGTTGATAACACTAAGTGCACAACGAATTTGAGAAACTTTGTAACGAACCTTAATATTAATCTTTTTGGGGGGGAAGTCCTTGTCTTGAGGTTTTCCGACAACTTCATTGACCTCTTCGTTGGCTTCATGATGTTCATGTTCTACATTATCGGCCGATGCTTCCACGATATGGTTAGGGGCGTGATTAGATCCTCTTGAAGAAGGCCTAACTTCATCTTCAACCTCTTCTTCGTCGGAATCGGAGAGGGGTACCTTTTTAGCTAACTTAGTCACCATTTTTGCTAATTTGGCCATCTCTCCATTTTGTGATGCACATTTGCAACCTTGAACTTTCCCCTTTGACGGTTTCAACTTTCCAAAGGCTTCCTTTTGATTTGCATATCCTCCAACACCCCTTGCTCTCCCCGGGTGTTCCTTTTTATTTGTAGCCTTTGCTAAAATGTCATTCTTCCCTTTGGGAATAAATGACCCGTCCTTTACGACCTCATCCTACAATACACGAAATGTTGATGTTTATCATAATAAATGGAGTATATATATACGTATATATATATATAGAATTTGCATTTTTTATTGCAATTGAAGTCATATGTACTAACCACTTTGTTGGCTATTTCTTGTGCATCCTTTGCCAAGTTTCCATACTTGTCTTTGCGAGCTCTTATGAATTTTTCGTGGCGAGGAATGTCTTTGTGTGTAAGGGGTTTCACCTTTGCTCGTGCCTCTTCTTCGTTCATCCCCTTTGTGATGTAGCCCTCAGCTTCTCTATCCTCCATCTCACCCGCCATCACTATACCAAGACCCACATAGCCAACACGACCCATTTTGTGATGAACCTTATTAGCCTTGGCACATCGTTGTTTCTCCGCCCGGGTGCCCTAACACAAGTGTACATTAGTGTAAATAAGGGACTAGACAATAATAATGATACATATTGGGAAACATCATAAGATACACAATGCTTACATCGGCTTGGTGTTCAAGACTTCTAGATTTGAAAACTTCCCAACTTAAGGGAAGTATGTGGTTGTGCTTCACAATCGGATCCTTATGAAGATGTTTCCCATGCTCAAAAATGTAGTCCTTTGCTAACCGATATTTATGTTCTCTATAAGCTTTTGATGCAATTTTGAGTGCCTTTGTCTCAACTTCTTCCATATTCGGTGCCGTTATCACAAATGGTTTCTAATTAAAAAACACAATTAGAGATATAGCATGGATTACTAATGTGTATGACATAAGACAAATTGGAACATGAAAGCTTGACTATACCTTAGCCTCAACAAGCAATTTGGTAATAAGATCGGGTTCGACTTTTTTCCATGACTTGAGTCCAATATCAACCCTTGTTCTCCCGATTTTTCCACACCAACTTGACCATTTATTCCTCTCCTCCGATACACAATTTCCCTCATCATCAAACACCAATGGAGTAAAATATTCTTTGTTCATCCTCCTCTCCAATATCCTACAATGGATTTGTGCTTTTTTTGCTTTTGTAAGCTTCTTGGTTGTTTTTGGTTTCTTATAGATTTGGTCATTGCAAGCATTATTGGGTCGTTTCTTAGTAGCCATTCTAATTCCTACATATTTAAACAATACAAACATACTTAGCATAACATATACCAAACAATACAACCATACTAAGCATAACTAGGGTTAACCATATAAAAACTTGGATTCATGAATAAGGACAAAAAACCCTAATTGAATATGTCACCTTTATAAAAATTCATTATTAAACAAAGTATGGGGGTGTAGACAACATTTGTTTGAATGATGTAAAGTAAATGTGCAAATATGTTGAAGAAAATAAATGTTCAACCATAGGATGAACTCACCTTATCAAATTGGACAAATATGATGAATACAATAAATGCTCAACTAATCCTTGTTGTCTTTGATGATTTAAGCACTAATCCCTTGTACCCATAAACCCTAGTATATCATTTATGTTGTATTAGATGCTATGAAGTGAAGGAGTTTAGTAATTTGGGTTTATGTGAACATGATGGTTGTAATGTTGACACATTCAAGGATAAACAACAAATTTGAAGTATTCTTTTGTAAGAGATGAGATGGAGATGAAGATGGATTGGAGGGAGGGAGAAGAGACATGGGTTGAACTCAAAAAATGAGAGAAAGTTTTGATTTTGGAATGTTTTACCCCCTCAAGGCCGCCTTTTGACGCGTATTAAATGGGTCCCTGCGTAATATGTTACGAATTCGAAAGCCTTGTTCGGCTGTATAATTGAAATATTTCGAATACGTAACATAATTAACAGGTTTGAGTAATTCGTAAGAATGAGTTAAATTAACAGTTGTCTAATATTTTATAATTTCATTACAAGTTATAAACACTTATAATTTACTTAATATAATATAATATTCCATTTTCCTCATTTTTCAATCAAATATGTTTTTTATAAAGTCTGCAACTTACATAAATTTACATATTACATATGTTATGTAAGATGGTGACAGACTAATAGGCCGTTCATCAACTTGTTGTTATCTTATGTAACATATTACATATGTATTAATAATTTGCACATACAATTACAATTATTAGTTCCATTGTGGTAGTACATAAGGTGCTTTTGTTATGCAGTACACTAGTGTGATATTAAGAACACAATGTTATAGTCGAAGTCAATTAATGTCCACTCAACGAAGTCAATGATTCATTGCAATTGAGCACAGTAACTGATCATTTAGCCCTCTTGAGATTGTATGATATATGGTCAAATGGGTTTGAGGGTTTAACATGGGTTTAGGGTTTAGTATGGGTTTAGGGTTTTCATATGTGGGTTTAGGGGTGAATTGTTTAGGCTCTTTGGAATGTATTTATTTACATGAATATTAATACAAATTGTTTATGGATTATCATCCTATATTTTAAAACAAAATTAATTTACCTGTTTTTTATATGTTAATGAATGTAATATTGTTTTAATAAGGTATTTAGCTATTTTAAATTATGTAATTATAATGAATATATGTTTTTAAAATACAAACAAAATCCATAAAAATATATTCCTAAGTTAATATTTTTAGAGTGATTTATGTATAATAACTTTTATATAATTAGTAATTAAGTTGAAATATATATATTCCATACGTCTGTTTTTACGAATGCGTAAGATAATAGTAAATTAGACGATTGCATAACACGATATCGCAAGAAAATTACATATCCGACGAAAGCATTAACGATATCGTAAGATACAAAGCCTATATAAAGACTCAATTAGTCTGAAAAAATAATTCGCTCCTATTTCAAGTTTTGAAAACCCCCAATTCGAAAACCCTAAATTCAAATCGATTGAAGGCATCTATGGCGAGAACAACCGCAAAAGCTGGTGGATCTTCTCATGAAAATGCCAATGACGGTGGTGTTAGTCGACAACCTAGCGGTGGTGGTCGTCAGCCGCGTAGGACGAGGGCTAGGATCGGCGTCCAGGGGACGGAGAATGTGGTGGCGAATCCGGCCAGTGGTGGAGAAGGTAAAGCCCGTTCTGGTGTTCCACCCGTGACGCAGGGAAGAGTGGAGGAGAACAGGGATAACAGAGAGGGTCGGAGTGGGGATGAGGGAGACGAGGAGAGAGAGGGCAGTGAAGAGGAACAACCCTTGTCGTTGTTCATCGACGATATCGCCATGGAAAGGTATGAGAAATCTAAATCCAGAAAGTGCTTAGAGACTAAGGTTTTTAAAAGTGGTGATAGTGAGCACTTGAAAAAATTTGATCATGTGTTAGAATATTTTAAGAAGTCTCATTTGAAGGGTTTAATGATACTTGATAAACCTGTTTATCTTGAAGAGGTTAAACAGTTTTATGCTAATTTTAGGTACGATAATGTTAAAGAACAGTATGTTAGTAGGGTTAGGGGCATTGACATGGAGATTAGTAAGTTCACTATTAACCAAGCCATTGGTTGCCCCTATGTTGATTCATCATTTTTGAAGTCCTCCAAACCTGATGGTGCCCAGGATATTTTTTATCAACAACATTTCCCAGTAAATACTAACAAGCACCTCCCCGTTGACCCTCTTGAGATGTGCAACAAATACTTTAAGCGGAATGCTAAGACGACCGGGAAGGCTAAATCTTATAAGCTTGACAGTTTGTCCGATGATGATAGGCTAGTTTACGAATTGATTGCTTCTAATGTGTTTCCATCGGGTGGTCATAAGAGTGAAGCCACTGTACATAGTGTCATGCTGTTTTACTGTGTGATGGAGGAGGTCCCTATCAATCCCGGTTATTGCATCCTTAAGTACATGGAGAAAGTGGCAAATGCAACAGGTAGAGATTATCCTTATGGTCGCTTGATCACCGCTCTTATCCTCCAAAAGGGAATTGATCTTACTGGGGCTATAGAAGAACCAGGTAAGTACTATGATCATGCTTGGCTCACGAAGCGAGGGTTGGAGCTAAAGGAGGATGGGAAGTATGGCTTTAAGGATTTCATGAAGAAGAAATTGACTAAGCGTAAGTGCACCATTCTTACACTTGTTTGATAGTATAATTGGTTGTTCCAATACTAATTGGTTGTCCCTTTATATTGCAGGTCAAATTAAAAGGTGGCAAGATGTATGTGATCGGGAAAAGGCTAAACTTCTGAGGGAGATCGAGCAATCACACCAGGAAATGGCATTCGCCTTTGGTGATTTCGATGCATTTGTTGAATCCATGGACTTGCCTATGGATGAGAGCGATACCGAGAACAAACCCTCCTTCACCATCAATGACAGTGAATTCGATCCCGACGAATTGGATGCTTCGGAAGATGAAGGTGAAGAGGTGTATGATGAGAGCTCTAGAAGACAGACTAGCGGAGAAGATGATGGCGAGGAGGACAGTGAAGATGAGGAGTCCGAGGATGATGTAGACTTGGATGCTCCAAGCACTAGCAAGGGACATGATCAGACAGAGGTTAATCCGAGTGACGAAGATGATTTGAATGAGTCTGAGGATGTGGATGTAGATGGTGAAGAGGATGACTATGTCATGAAAAAGAGGAAGACTTCTGATGATCGGTCCGAGGATGATGAACCCTAAGCCAACTATTGTTTTCTATGCCAATTTGTATAACGTACTTTTTAGGATTATTTTAAATTTGCTTAGAATGATAATGTACTATTTTGGATGATTTTGGCATTGATTACAATGATTTAGATATAATATTGGATGATTTATCAATAATGGAAGGTCCTTACTTTGTTGTTTTTTTGTGATTTGGTTTGTAGTTACATGTTGGATAGGTGAAATAACTGGTAAAATGTTGATTAAGAACCAAATCTGAAATATACGCATGTGTAACTAGTGTACGGAGAGTTTTTACGACTTCGCAATTGACATTGTATGACGTGTTACGCTATCGTAACCATTGTTACGCAGTTGTAACACTTCACGGACATTGTGGCAGAGAATTTTGCCGAATGTTTATGCGATGTCGTAACCGATAACCGAATATGACGACGAAAGCGTAAATGGTTTAAAGGGTATCAAACTGATTAAGTGTCTTACGAATTCGCAATACCTCAAGATAAATATGTTACGCCTACGTAAGAAATCAATTTTCGGATTTTTATAATATTATCAAATATATATTTAACAATTAAATTTAAAAAACACAGCGTATACCTTAATAAAATAGGTAAATAAAGGTCACGAATGCGTAACGTGCTATCATATGAGTTACGCCATCTGAATTTGGTAATGTTTCGTTTTCGAATGCGTAAGGAGAATTCTATAACTATTAACATTATGATTGTAAAGTTGTTCCCATTACAAGTACGAAGCGTAGTCGTAAAATATGGCGGTCGTGCTTTTAGGTTTAATCTTACGAAGGCGAAACATTATTTACACACAAACGAATATAGTTACGAATGCGAAATAACATTTGAAATGCAACGAATGTTGTTACGATTTCGTAACAGCAATGGCCTATATAAAAAAAAGTCGGGATTGCAGCGGGTTTAAATTTCAACCGCTTCGAACCCCAATCCCCAAATCGTGATTCCAAAACCCCAAATCGCGAAACAAAATCCCCAAATCGAAGCGAACACGATCAACCCACTCACAAAACCCAATCATGTCTGGTGTCAAGCGGAAGATTGGCGCAAGGAAGCAAACCCCAAAGTACAATTTCAGAAAATTTGTAAGTTTTGAAGCATTCGAGCAATACAATAGACTTGTTTTTTACCCTCTACAACAACTTCCCAACTAGGGTCAACCGGATCCCTAACGTAGAAAACTTGATTGGCTTGTGCTGCTAAAATGAAGGGAGAATCGGACGAACCATGTTGTGCTCGATTGATTAGTGTCATCCCTAAACTTTCCCGTCGCGTTCCGCGATCTTGATCAACCCACTGGCATTTGAAGACTGCGATTTTCAACTTCACGTAATCTAACTCCCATATGTCGGTTATTGTCCCAAAGTATATCCCATCACATGACTCGTCCAGTGCCGATACACCACTGTTCTGTGATACACCTCTGTCGTCCACCGATTTTGTACCAAACGTGTACCCATTGATGTCATAACCACCATATGATGAAACAGTCCCAAGCGGTCGCCTAGCCAACCATTGTACAGTCTCTGAATGTTCCCCACTTCTTACATGTAATTGAAGCCAGGCTGCAAAAGTACTAGTGTGTTCTTCTAGCACTTGGTCATCATCAACATTCAAATTTAGATGCTCGCACACCTCTTTCAAGTGAATTTCAACATATGGTCTTATTTCCTTGTGGTTACGAAGAACCCATAGATGAGCAGTCTGAAGATCTTTCCCGGGTGGACTAAACAAAGTCTCATGCCTCAATCCATGACCCTCCAACCTACCATCATGCCTTGAAATTGGAACACCAACAGTGTCAACATCCCTTAAATAGTTGGTTGCAAACTCAATCACCTCTTCTGCTACATAACGCTGTACTATACTTGCGTCAGGCCGGTAACGATTTTTTACAAACAACTTAAAGATCTTCATATACCTCTCAAACGGGTACATCCACCGTAAGAAAACCGGCCCACAAAGTTTAATCTCCCGCACCAAATGAACAATTAAGTGTGTCATGATATCAAAAAAGGATGGGGGGAAATACATCTCCAATCGACACAATACCTCAACAACCATGGTTTGCAACTTGTCCAAACTAGAATGACTAAGCTTTTTCCGGCATATTGATTTAAAAAAGTAACAAAGCTTGGAAATCGTCTTTCTTACATGGGATGGGAGACATCCTCTTATAGCGATGACATTCAACTCTTGCATCAAATTGTGGCAATCGTGCGACTTCATCCCCGCCAATTTAAGCTCGTTCGTATTCACGCATGAACTAATATTAGATGAATAACCAGTAGGAACCTTCACATATTTTAAGCTATTGCAATAACCCTCCTTCTCCTTCGTTGACATCGTGTAACAAGCAGGGGGTAGGTAGTTTTTGTCTCCTGACTCTATCGGTGCAAGTGAAGGCCTTATGCCCATTTGTACTAGATCAAGCCTTGCCTTCAATCCGTCCTTCGTTTTACCCGGAGTATTCAACAATGTCCCAACCAATGCATCACACAAATTCTTTTCTATATGCATAACATCCAAACAATGTCTAACATCCAAGTACTTCCAATATGGTAGTTGAAAAAATATTGAACGTTTTTTCCAAGGGCTAACGATCTTACTTTTCTTCTCCTTCTTACCAAACACATTTTCAATGGCCTCAACTTTCTCAAAGACCTCAATGCCAGTGGATGGAATTGGAGTCGGCTCATCATCAACCTTCCCATTAAACCATTTTTTTGCACGCCTCCAAGGATGATTTTCAGGCAAGAATCTTCTATGTCCGAGATAACAAGTTTTGCCTCCGTTTTTAAGCTGTAAAGAACATGTTTTCTCCTGACATACTGGACATCCTTTGTGACCTTTCACTGAATAGCCCATAAGGTTTCCCAATGCCGGAAGGTCATTGATGCTCCACAACAACATACCTTTCAACTTAAACGGATCACCCCCTCTACTACCATCACTTGTCTCTACTCCAACTGTAAACAACATTGTTAGTTCTTCGATAAGTGGGGCCAAGTATACATCAATATCATTTCCGGGTTGTTTGGGCCCCGATATCATCGTAGATAGTAAGACATATTTCCTCTTCATCATCAACCAAGAAGGCAGATTGTAAATAACCAACATCACTGGCCATGAACTATGTGTGCTAGACATATTACCAAATGGATTCATACCATCAGTTGATAGACCAAGTCGCACATGACGGGGTTCTTTCTTAAATTCATCATACAACCGGTCCATTTTTTTCCACTCCTCTCCGTCCGAGGCATGACTAATGACGTCGTCCCCTCCAATCTCCCTATCTGCATGCCAAGAAAACAAGTTTGCATCTCCGGGGTTAGCAAACAACCTTTTCAATCGTGGAATAATCGGAAGATACCACATGACTTTGGCGGGAGTTTTCTTGTTGCTAACGCTACATTCCTCGGCACATACGTCAATGGATCCTTGAATCTTGGTTTTGTATCTAGAATCACCACAAACTAAACAGTTGTCCAACTTTAGCTCATCATCCGACCTATACAACATACAATCATTAGGGCAAGCATGGATTTTCTTCAACTCCATTCCCATTGGACACAAAACTTTTTTCGCGGCATAAACTTTATTGGGCAATTTGTTATCCTTCGGAAGCAAATCCTTTATCGTCTCCAGCAATTCGGTCATCCCTTTATCGGTAATACCATGTTTAGCTTTCACATTCATTAACACTAACGTTGCCGACAAAATACAATGCTCCGAACCCTCATATAATTTGGTCTCTTTGTCACCAAACATTGCGGCTAGAACATTGGGTTTCCCGGCAAACTCCATAGCCACATCCGCCACCAATTCGTCTAAGCAATCATTGTAACCTAAATTCATACTCTCAAATTCATCTTCATCAATATGATTCAACACTACATCCTCTCCATGCCATCGCCATTCGGTATATGTTACATCAAACCCACGACAATATAAATGATCTCTAATTGTCATTTCATCATCAAAATAAGCATTATTACGACAATCTTTGCAAGGACATCTCACACCCTCAACTCCATTTACCCTAGCATCCTTAAAACCAACATCTATGAATTCTTCAATCAAATCCCTATATTCAACGGACAATCTATCATTTCGCGACAAAATTGAACCCCTATCCATGGCCAAAAACAATCCTAACAAATCACACAAAATCATATACTTCAATCAAGAACTCATAAACTTCAATATCGAAACAATGAAAAACAACATTAACATATTCATTGAATTTACTAACCTTTGAGATAATGTGTTGCTTTCAAACTAAACCCAAGGGAAATTATGAAGGTTTTGATGGGCTAGATTTTTTTTCCACAAACTAAAACAATCTAATGTCCCCAAATGACCCCGATGATCTCACTTATACGGGTGTACAGTAAAGTGTTACGACTGCGTAAACCATATCACGCAATCGTCAGATACGTTTCGAATTCGTGACGATTTTCGTTGGAACAAGCAGAAAAGCATATACGAATACTGTTATGATCGCGTAAGTACTTACCGTAAAATGTTACACCTACGTAACCCTACATGACATGCCTTACCATATTAGTCAATTGTTTCGAATGCGTTACAATTAAATACATAGTCGTAACCATGTTACGAAGGCGCATCCATGGTTACGACCTCGTGTTCATGGTCGTATTAACTAACAGTGACTTTGGACGACAGACGTTACGCTAGCGTAAGTATGGAACGATTAATATTGCGATGGCGGAATAAGTGTTACGAACAGTATGGCGATGGCGTAAGGCATGTTACGAATGCGTAATAAAAGCAAAAAATATGCTATCACTATTTGAAAACAGTATAAATTTCAATAATACAAGAAAATTCATTTCAAACCACTTGCAAAAGTCGATTACAAAGGCCTGATAGAAGAAAAATACAAGAATTATCATGTCCTCGCCTTCTTCGTGTTCTTGGAACCATTGGCGTCGTAGTGTGTGATCCAGAAGGTCTTCTTATCAATCAGATGAAAGACCAAGCGATCACCGGCCTTTAATCTACGCTGCCATACAAAGTCAGACCATGATTTCTTGCACAAATAGAAGTTGTGATCTTTCTTCACAACTTTTGCACGCCATGATCGATTCTCCTCTTCGGTGACGAGCGTGTAGTTGGACGGAATTTTCCTTTGCTCGAGTACCTCTGCAAAACTCAGGGGGATTTGCTGAAAAACCAAAGATTAAATAGTATAAGTACTATAGCATTACAGAGAAAATTAATAAACAAAACAATACTCATCCATACAATTCCACGGCTGAAATCTTCTTCCCCCAAAAGCTTCCAAAAAGAGGGGCCTGAAACTTGAGATTCTTGATCCATTTTGCTGAAGTTAGCTTGAAAATAGATGAAATGGTGACAATGCCTTTGTGCATATGTTTGCTTTTATAGACAAGAGGGTTGATATTGGATAGTCTTGTGCAATTTTCAAACCAACATTTTCAACTCTACATTACTCCAATGTTCTCTTCCAAGAAGCATATTCTATGGAATATACCACATTTTGAATTCAAATTGCAGATTCTCACTTGTTCCATTAATAGTTACGCATTCGTGTCTGAATTTACTATGCCTTACGCCTTCGTAAATACTGTAATCCTTGAAACGAAGGCGTAACTCTAAAAACAAACATATAGACTACAACCTCTCGATATCGAAACGTTTAAATAACATTGTACACGAAGTCGTATCCATTTCAAGCAGATACACTTCTAAACGAACCATAGTTACGATTGCGTAACGGTACATAAAACACATTACGCCCGCGTCTTGTACTAAATTTAACTGTTACGCTTGCGTAACGAAAAATATTTTACGGCGGTTAAACAAAACCGCCTTAAAAACTAAGCCAACCGCCTTCTCTGGTCCCCGTGATACCCCCCCGTTATCGAACCTTACGAAAACCGTTACGAATTCGTAACATATATTTTTCACGGCGGTTTCTGGTAAACCCGCGGAACCGCCTCAAAAAAATGCCTCTTATGGTCCTCTTTGCACTAGTGATTGGTTCATGTTTTAAAGAAGTGGTGAATGCTTTGGTGATATTTTCGCACGATATCATTAGGCTTCATCGTGATTTGTTGGAGGCTCCCCCGGAGGTTACAAACGATGCACGACATTGGCCAATTTTTGAGGTAATGTGTTCTACTAAATTCCTATTCTTTGGTCATTGATTTTTAAGTAATTTGATATTGGACTTATCCACTTGAATCATTTTATATGATGAACATGTTGCAGCATGCTATTGGAGCTCTAGATGGAACTCTTATAGATGCAGTTGTTGGTGATGAACAAGGTGTACCATTTTTCACTCGCAAGGGTAAAAAAAGTTGGAATTGCTTGGCATTATGTTCTTTTGATCAAATCTTCACATATATTCATGTGGGATGCGAAGGAAGTGCCCACGACACAACAGTGTGGAGAGATGCATTGGGTAACCCAGAATTCTGTTTTCCTCATCCGCCGGAAGGTAATATTTCTAATTTACATCAACTTACCTAACATATAATAATGTATAATGTATTTACGTATTGATCAATCTGTGTAGGAAAATATTATTTGGTAGATTTGGGATATCCAAACACCCTTGGATACATGGCTCCATACAGTGATGGAATAAGTCGAAGGCATCTACCACAATTTAGAAACGCACCACCTCAAGGTATGAAGGAACATTTTAACAAACGACATTCTTCTTTAAGAATGAAAGTAGAAGGAGTTTTCAGTCAGTTGAAGAGTAGTTGGAAAATCTTAAAAAGAATGCCCCAAACTGACATTGATTCCCAAAAAGCAATAATTGTTTCATGTTTCACACTTCATAACTTCATTCGAATGCAACAACTAGACATTCCCGTGTTAGATCATCCTGAGGGTGAAAGAAGTAGTGATTCAGGTTTGTACGCTGATGATCGAAAAGCTGCTATGAACGAAGTGCGTGAAAATATTGCCTTACAAATTTGGCATTCAGGAGGTGGTGATTTAGAAGGTAGTGATGTTGGCGAAGATGAATCATTAGATGATAGCGACTAGTAGTATATGTAATTTGTAATATTATTGGAAGTACTAATATGTTTGCAACAGTTGTAAAATATTTATTTATAAATTTGGTTTACCAGTACGAAATCCTTATTTATATATATTTGAAAAATGATTAATAATTATGAAACTATATATTTGAAGAATGATTAATTCGTACAAAACATATTTAAACTAATTCAAAAAAAGAATCATTCTTATTTTAAAAAAATAAAATTAAAACAATTCATGTCTGTGAATATTGACAAGTGTTGAAGTGTGTTGAAGGGTGCTGAGAGGTGCTGAAGGGTGCTAAGAGGTATTGAAGGGTGCTGAACGGTGCTGAAGAGGTGTTGAAGGGTGTGCTGAAGGGTGCTGAAAGTGCTGAAAATAAGCTGAACTGGACAGGGCCTTTGTCCAATACTTTAAAGTTTTAGAAAGTATTAATATTTTTACACTTATTTCGTTAGTTGTATTCCGCCACTATTAAACACCAACAAAAGTGTAAATGAACAAAATACTTTTATGTTAAAAAAAAAAAAAAAAACATTCCTACACCTTAATCTCTTCTTCTCGAATTTGTAATTTTCCACTTCCTCCTTTCACCACAATCATCTATCCTCGGCCTCTCATGATCTCATCAGTTCATGACCATGATAGGCCCTAGATATACTCTTATTTTGTAGCATTTGAGAGCTGTTTTAGATAGTATTTTGTACTTTTATATTAGACTTTTGGACCGAATCATTCATGATGGTTTGAAATCGAAGACGTGCATTTCGACCTTGAATTGCACTTGCGATAGATTTGGATGATTTGAAGACCTTCTATGACCGTCCTGAAGGAGTTAGATACATTGAAGAACCGGTCGTAGAAGTGGCGTGAAGGCACACTCTCGCGGGCCGCGAAACCTTGGTCGCGAGCCGCGAGGGTGTGTGTTGCTGTTTTGAATATGCCGAGTTTTGCGCGGTCCGCGAAACTCCGGTCGCGAGCCGCGAGGACCAGACGCGCAGTCCGCGAAACTCCGGTCGCGAGCCGCGAGAGCCAGCACGAGGACCAGAGCGAAGCCCAGACGCGCGATCCGCGAAGATTCGGCCGCGACTCGCGAGGACCAGACGCACGGTCCGCGAAACCTCGGTCGCGGACCGCGGAAGCCACGGACGCGCGGACCGCGAAACCTCGGCCGCGAACCGCGAGAGCCAGGAATGGTGATTTGCTATTGAATGATCATAATTTATATGTGTATTTGATGCATGAAATGATTAGGAATGATTTCCTAGTGATAGATATGTGTTAGATATTGCTTTTCCATGGTTAGAATGTTATCATTCTTTCTATGTAGGAGTAGTAAATTAGGAATCGAATGCATGTTGTTATCAATTGTATTTGTTCTTAAGATCATTCATTAGCATTGTACCTATGTCAAGTTTGTTATCAAATTGCATGGGTAGGGTTGAGAAACATCTAATTTGAAGTAATATTGATTCAATTGAACTAGTTGTTATCATCTAGTAAAGTTGTTCATTGAAGTTGTGAAGATGCTTTCATTTTTCATAGCTATGGTTAAAGATAGTTTCTCACTAATGTTCACCATTCTCAAGGCATCATGATAAAGTTTGAGGAAAATCTCATAATAAGAAGTCACTAATCTCATATGTCCAAGTTTCTTATTCTCTTAGTTAAATCTCTAGTTAGAGTAATCTTATGGTAAAGTAGTTGTAACTTTAAAGTTCTAATAGTTTTACTTAGTAGTGTCTTAAACAAAACTCAACTCAACCCTGTTTACATTGCTTTTATAAATGTATATGTATATGCATGCTACAAGATATACATAGAAATAACCTTTTCTCTGTGGAACGAACCTTACTTGCCATTATATGCTTAATTGTGTATATCGGTAGTAAGTTGATATAAATTGTATATTTGAGAGGTACGGCGACGACCTCCCAAATTTTGGCGCCGCTGCCGGGGAGAAGGCGTATTTCTATGTGTTTATTGTAGTTGTACTAACACCCTATCTTTCTTTTTATCTTATTTTTGATTTGGAACCATATTGCTCTAGCTCTTGGTGCATGGTTCATACAAGAACCTCGAACCAAGACCCTTTGCAATACGATTCCGAACTAGTTAGGAGTCTTCGTCAACTCAAGCGACAAGTGCAAGAGACACTAGCCGCCAATCCATTTTCCCTTGATAGTGAAGAACCACCATCCACCATGGCGGATGAGGACCGAGAAGAGGAAATCGGGCAAAACCACCCCCGGAACCAATTTTACAACCCTTTCCAAAACCCTAACACTTCTCCTTCCAACATTTCTATGAGAGAGTACATGTCCCCCAACTATGAGCAACAACAATCGAGTATTGTTTACCCGGACTCTCAGTATGAAATCAAGACGGGAGTGATAAATTTGCTTCCAACTTTCCATGGTAGAGAAGTGGATGATCCCAATGACTTCCTCGAGGCTTTTCACCGAGTTTGTAGTAGTTTGAAACCTTCCGAGATGAGTGTGGATGAGTTTAAGTTGAAAACCTTCACCTTTACCTTGAAGGACAAGGCCGCTAAATGGTTAAGCCGTTTGCCTTCGTCATCAATCACTACATGGCCACAATTGAAGAAAAAATTCCTTGACAAATACTTTCCTCCCTCTAAGTCCTCGGTCTTGATACAAGCCATTAGCAACATCACTCAAGACGATGATGAGACCTTGTATGAGTATTGGGAAATGTTCCAAACTCTCCTCTCAAGTTGCCCGTACCATAGCTTCACCGAACCTCAATTGGTGTGTTTCTATTACAATGGTTTGAATGATAGAGAAACCGAGTTGATAAATCGGTCTTGTTACGGCTCCATTGCTAACCTTGGCTCTTCCGATGCCATGATGCTATTTGAACAATTAGCCGAGGGATGCAAACCAAAGAGGAACCGGAGACTACGAGTAGGTAACTCCGGTGGGAACAACGATGGTTCTCGTCAAGACATCAAGGAGCTTACGGCATTGATGAAAGGTTTCATGATGGGAAATAGCTCCGGAGGGAACTCGGGAAATCAAGCAAGGCAACAAGTTATGACGTGTGGGATTTGTGCTTCAAACCATCTCACCGAATCTTGTCCTCAAGCAAACGAGGACTATAGCGAAGAGGTTAATGCCATGGGAGTCTATGGTGGAAACCAAGGTTTTAGAGGTGGCCAAGGATTTCAAGGAGGACGAGGCTACCAAGGTGGTAGGGGTTTTCAAGGTGGACAAGGCCAAGGTGGTGATAGGGGTAACCAAAGGAAGTATGATCCTTTTGCTCAACACTACAACCCCGGAACTAGAGATCACCCCAACTTTCGATGGAGAGATGAACCGACGGGGCAACAAGGCCAACAAGGTGCTACCAAGGGGGTTACCAAGGTCAAAGTGGTCAATATTTTGATAGGTCGAGGGGGCAAAATGACCAAGGCTACCAAGGAGACCAAAGCCACCAAAATCAAGGGTACCAAGATTTTGGCTACCAAGGGTACCAAGATCATCAAAACCCTCAATATCAACCTCAACCCCAACAATACCCAAGAAACCAAGGTCAAGGCCGTTTCAATAATCGTGCCCCTCAAAATGCTTTCCCGAGGTTGGAAGATAAATCTCGTGATCAAGGTGAAAGCTCGGGCCAATTCCCACAAGACGCTAGATTCAAAAGCATTGAGGTGCAAATGAGTCAAATGGCCACGGTTTTAGGGAAATTGGAAGCACAAAACTCCGGAAAGCTCCCCGCACAACCGGAGTTAAATCCAAGGCCTCATGCAAGTGCCATGACTTTGAGGAGTGGTAAACAAGCTATTGATCCCGAAGTGGTTGTGAAAAAGGCACCCAAGAGAGGCCTTGTGAAGAAGAGCTTGACCAATGATGAAGTTGAGGTGACCTTGGCCGACGAAGAAGTAATTCTTGAGGAGCTAGCCAAAGAAAAAGGTGATGCCGAGGTTGAGAAGGAGAAGGAACTAATTGATGAGGAACATGTAGAAACAACCACTCATGTTGAACCAATGTCACCTCCATTCTCACATCTTCACAAGAAAACTAGGGTAGACACTACCTTTGATGTGGAAGCACCATTTCCCGTAGCTTTGAAGAATACTCGCAAAAAGAAGGTGGACAAGGAAGCTTTCGAGGTCCTTCGAAAGTGTGAGGTAAACATTCCTTTGCTCGATGCTATTGATCAAATTCCTAGATATTCTAAGTTCTTGAAGGAATTATGTGTGAACCATCGTCAACAAAGGTCTAAGCATGTTAAAAATGAAAGAGTCAATGAACATGTGTCGGCTTTGTTTCAAGACAAAATGCCTACTAAGTGTGGTGATCCCGGCATGTTTACAATTCCTTGCATTTTAGGGAACACTTACTTTCCTAGAGCTATGCTAGATCTAGGGGCATCCATAAATGTCATTCCATATACATTGTACGAATCGTTGAATCTTGGCACTTTGCATAAAACCAGTGTGGTGATCCAACTTGCCGACCGCTCTAATGCATACCCTAAGGGTATTGTTGAAGATGTCTTGGTAAAAGTCGAAAAGTTGGTGTTCCCGGCCGATTTTTACGTTCTTGACATGGAACATGATAAATTTGCTACCCCTGTCTTGTTAGGGCGTCCATTTTTGAAAACGTCAAGAACTATAATCGATGTGCATAGTGGTAGGCTTACCATGGAATTTGATGGGGATACAATAGAGTTCAACATTTATGGTGCCATGAAATACAATGAAGATGAAACTTCTTGCAATGCTATTGATGTGATTGAATCTTTTGTGCAAAAAGTTTATGAAAATGATGTTGATGATCCATTGTTAAATGATTTAGCTAATAGTTTACACACAAGTAATGTTCATACATATGCTTTGAGTGCTAACTTGAAGGAAAGCATTTTTGAGCTAGATACCTTTGAGGAACTTTCTCTTGATGCACCACTTTTAGACCTCGAGGTATTGAAAGGCTCGGGTAACCGACCATCTTTCAATAAACCTCCGGTGGTGGAATTGAAACCACTACCCGAGAATCTAAAATATGCATTCCTTGGTGATGGTGAGAAATTACCGGTGATCATCTCCAACAAGCTCACCAAGGAACAAGAGGAAAGGTTGATGAAAGTGCTCCAAGATCATAAGGAATCCATTGGATGGACTATTGCCGACATCAAAGGTATGAGTCCAAGTACTTGCATGCACCGTATTCTATTGGAGGATGATGCTAAACCCATCCGACAACCTCAAAGGCGATTGAACCCTTCTATGATGGAGGTAGTAAAAGCCGAGGTGCTTAAATTGTTGGATGCGGGAATGATCTATCCAATCTCCGATAGTAAATGGGTAAGCCCGACACAAGTGGTACCAAAGAAAACCGGAGTGACCGTAGTGGAGAATAGCCATGGCGAATTGATTCCCACTCGTGTCCAAAATGGATGGCGTGTTTGCATTGATTACAGAAGACTGAATGCAGTGACAAGGAAAGATCATTTTCCTTTACCATTTATTGATCAAATGCTTAACCGGCTTGCAGCCCACTCTTTCTATTATTTTCTTGATGGCTATTCAGGGTACTTTCAGGTAGCTATTGCACCAGAGGATCAAGAGAAGACAACTTTCACATGCCCCTTTGGCACCTTTGCATATCGACGCATGCCTTTTGGCCTTTGCAATGCACCGGCCACATTCCAAAGGTGTATGGTTAGCATATTTTCAGAATACCTTGAAAAGTTTGTAGAGGTTTTTATGGATGACTTTACTGTTCATGGAAACTCTTTTGACAATTGCTTAATCCATTTGTCATTAGTCCTAAAAACTTGCATTGATAAGAACCTTGTGCTTAATTCTGAAAAATGTCATTTTATGGTTGAAAAGGGCATTGTGTTAGGTCATGAAGTGTCATCTAAGGGTATTGAAGTAGACAAAGCAAAAATTGATACCATCCAATCTCTTCCTTACCCTACTTGTGTGCGTGATGTGAGATCCTTTCTTGGCCACGCGGGTTTTTTCAAAAATTTCTTCCCCTTTATGTAGATTGTTACAAAAGGATGTGGAATTTGTGGTAGATGAAGGTTGTAAGAGGGCATTTGATTGTTTGAAGTCTATGCTAGTGTCGGCCCCTATTATACAACCTCCAAATTGGTCCCTTCCATTTGAGATCATGTGTGATGCAAGTGACTACGCCGTTGGTGCGGTGTTAGGTCAAAGGGTGGGGAAAATTCCCCATGCCATCTATTATGCATCCATGACTCTCAATGATGCTCAAAGGAACTATACCAGACCGAGAAAGAATTGATAGCGGTAGTCTTTTCCTTAGAAAAATTTAGGCTATATTTTCTTGGTACAAAGATTATTGTTTTCACTGACCATGCAGCTCTTCGTTACTTGATGACGAAGAAAGAAGCAAAGCCTAGATTGCTCCGATGGATTTTACTTTTGAGTGAATTCGATTTGGAGGTCAAAGACAAGAAAGGAGCTGAGAACCTAGTGGCCGACCATTTGAGCCGTTTGGTTCCCAATGAGGAGTTTGGGACCAAAGCATTGAAGGACCATCTTCACGAAGAGTTCCCCGACGAGCAATTGTTTGCTCTTAGTGTTTCTCTTCCATGGTATGCCAACATTGTGAATTTCCTTGTCACAAGTAAGTGCCCTTCTCATTTCACAAAAGCACAAAAGGATAAGCTAAAGCATGATGCTAGGTTTTATGTGTGGGATGATCCCTATGTGTGGAAACATTGTTCCGACCAAGTGATAAGGAGATGCATTCCCAATAATGAAACCAACTCAATCCTTGCTTTTTGCCATTCATATGCATGTGGTGGTCATTTTGGTGCTAGGCGAACTGCTAAGAAAGTGCTAGATTGCGGTTTTTATTGGCCTAGTTTGAATAAGGATGCATACACCTTTTGCAAATCTTGTGATAAATGCCAAAGAGTAGGAAATATCTCTTCTAGGAATGAAATGCCCCAACATTGCCCTCTATATTGTGAACTCTTTGATGTTTGGGGAATTGATTTTATGGGACCTTGCCCTACTTCCTTTGGTTTTAAATATATCTTGCTTGCGGTTGACTATGTTTCTAAGTGGGTTGAGGCAATCCCCACTCGTACTGATGATTCTAAAGTGGTTGCAGAGTTCATCAAATCTCACATCTTCTCTAGGTTCGGGGTACCCTGAGCTCTGATCAGTGATCGAGGCACTCACTTTTGCAATAGAACCATTGCCGCATTGTTGAAGAAATATGGGGTAAATCACAAAACTTCTACCGCCTATCACCCACAAACAAATGGACAAGCCGAAGTTTCCAATAGGGAAATCAAGTCCATCCTTGAGAAAATGGTTAGGCCGACTCGCAAGGATTGGAGTTCTCGGTTGGATGATGGATTGTGGGCATATAGGACGGCTTATAAGACTCCAATTGGTATGTCTCCATACCGATTAGTCTTTGGAAAGCCGTGTCATTTACCGGTGGAGTTAGCACACAAAGCTTATTGGGCGATCACAAGGTTCAATTTGAACTTGGACGAAGCCGGGAATGAAAGGAAGCTTCAATTGCAAGAGCTTGAGGAGATCCGGAATGAGTCCTATGAGAACGCTGCCATTTACAAGGAGAAGACGAAGGCATGGCATGACAAGATGATAATTAGGAAAACTTTTGAGGTAGGTCAAAAGGTTCTCCTATTTCAATCACGCCTTCGTTTGTTTCCAGGTAAACTGCGTTCTCGGTGGACTGGACCATTTGTAGTTGTGAAAGTTTTCCCTCATGGTGCGGTGGAGATCCAAAGCGACGAGGATGCCAAAATCATCAAGGTCAACGGCCAAAGGTTGAAACCGTATTACGAGGGTTTCAAATCGGAAATCCTAGAGGACATGTCTCTAGGCAACCCAACCTATGAGTGATCTTTACCATGGAGGTACATCGTGCCGACGATGTTAAATAAACGAGTTTTGATCTTTAAAAGCATTTCGTCAAACAATTTCAACATTTGGAACATTACTCTATTTCTATATATTGTGTATGTACATTTTGTTAAACTTGTAATTCAGATATGACGCGAGTTTTTGATTTGTGTTTTTTGTAGAAAAAGATGTGAAACGGAGCAAAACAAAGGCTAGAGGAGCCATTTCTTCGCGGCCCGCGAATTCATCGCGCGGGCCGCGACCGAGGGTTTCGCGTTCCGCGGAAGGAGCCTCGCGGTCCGCGAGAAAATCATGATTTCTCGGAAATCGCTGCCACAAAAACGCCGAGTTTCGCGGTCCGCGGCTTGATCGCGCGGACCGCGACACAGTGCTCGCGGGCCGCGGTTTCATCGCGCGGTCCGCGAAGATTTTGCGCGCGGTCCGCGACGGAGACCGCGCGACCCGCGAAAAGCAGGGGATTTTCAGAATTCCCTGGCACAAAAATGCCAAGTTTCGCGGTCCGCGGCTTGATCGCGCGGACCGCGACACTGTGCTCGCGGACCGCGGTTTCATCGCGCGGCCCGCGAAGGTTTGTCGAGCGCGGCACGCGAATTCATCGCGCGCGCCGCGATGGGCTTGAGCGCGCGGTCCGCGATTTCATCGCGCGGACCGCGAAGGAAATGCGCGCTAGCCGCGAAAATCCAGGGATTTTTCGGCAATCCCTGGAACAAAATGACACATTTTCGCGGCCCGCGAAGACGGCCCGCGATCCGCGAAGTTTTGTCGCGATCCGCGAGAGACGGGCACTATTTCTTCCCAAATCCTTCTATTTTTTTCTTTCTCCTTCTTCTTCCCAATCTCCTCCCACCCGCATAGTATCTTTTCCGGCCACCAACTCAAATCCTTCATTCCGGCGGGTTTTAAACCAATCCCTTCCGCCCAAATCAATCCCCAACTCATCCCCAACAAAACCCACCAAGAATCCAAATCAAAAACACCATCTTTTACCCACATTGCCCAAATTCAAACCGAAACTTCTCCACTCCGATTCGCCGGACTCCGGCGACTTTTTTCCCAACCCAACTACACAAAAACCTTCCCTCCAACACCCTTAACCTTTTCCCCATCACTAATTCCAAATTCCAATTCCCAATCAAATACCCCCAAATCTCATGAACCCTAATTTTTGGATTCTTTGATTTGGTGGTGTTTTGATCAAATTGGCGATCTAATTTCATTTAATTGTTTATTTGGAATGCTACATTGCAATTTTTGAGTAATTAGGGCTTGCCGCCTCTAGTTTTTCTTGTTGATTTTGATTGGGCTTGCCGCCACTAGTTGCAATTTGCTTGTTGAGTAGGGGCTTGCTGCCTTGTAGCTAGTTTAGCTGTGCTGGACTGTTGTTGGGTAGATTTTGATAATGGCACCGAAGAAAAGATCTCGCTGAGGGGAAGCCTCTAGTTCACGTGAGCCCGTGATCCCCAAATCCCCCCCTCGCCAACCTAGCCCTCCCCCTGCAGAAAACCTGCCTCCTATTGACCTTATGGGACTGCAAGGTTTGGATGACGATGCCCAACAACGGTGGAGAAAGTTGATTGGGAATGGGAGGCGAACGATCATGGAGACGAAGTTCCTCTCCTCTGAGCTACTTCAGGAGCTAGGTTTGCAGCAGCCTGTACTATTTTTATTGGATCGCGTTGGCATGAGAGGATTCATTGATCGGTCGGCACCGACCTATATCCGATATACACTTGAGTTCCTATCCACTCTAGCCAAGCACTATGACGAAGAGCATGACATGCAATACATCACCTTCAGGTTGAATGATGTAGACCGCCGGGTGACCTATGATGAAATCCAAGATGCTTTTGGATTCGAATATGCGGAGGGCTACAAGAATCCAAAGGAATATGCCCCACAAGGATTTGATCTAGCTTTCTTTTGGAATTGCTTGTCTGGATCTCCCAACATCACGGGCTCTACAAAGAACAACCACATCATACATCCAGCTGTTCGTATGGTGCACAAGCTCCTAGTGATGACGATCTTTTGCTAGGGGGAGTTGACGCATATCAGCAGGGAACAAGTCCAATGCCTTTGGACCATGTTTTGGAGGATAGAGCACCCATGTTGGGTAGATCTCTTTGTGCAGAAATGTCTGGAGACCTCCCAGAAGAGCTCAGGGAAGATACCGCAGGGGGGTATGATTTCTCTTCTGGCAGCTTATTTGCGCATCCATCTACCTCCAGACATTCAGGCGATAGGCAAGACAGCCGAGAGAGCTCACCAATTACACTCCATCGCTTCTTTGGAGTCCACTAATGTCTTGCAAATGCACAAATTCCCTCCTCCTAGATTCATCTGGCTAGTAGCCAAGAATCAGCACATGTACCTGCCAAATCCGGAGGCTGTGCAACTGACTGAGCGCACCCGCATGGAGGAGCTCACCTTGCCCACCCAGATCACAGTCCCTGCACCTACCATCGCCCTTGCCAGGCTAGAGGCACCCCCGGAGCATGGAGATCAGTACACTCCTCCTCATCAAGAGCCTCAGTTTGTCACTCAGCAGCAGTTCCAAGAGTTTACGCAGAGGCATGACGCGTTTACTCAGAGATATGAGGACGACATGGAGGTGATGTTCGCCATGATGGCATCCATGCACCCACATGGACCAGGGGCTTTTGACTATGAGGGCCATCGCAGATCGCGAGCTCAGCGCCGTCGCGACGGTTCCGGCCCCTCGCAGTGAGTATATCCTACACCCTTTCCTTTCACTATGATTTTCATTGACATATTTAAACATTGAGGGCAATGTTTAGGCTAAGTGTGGGGGAGAGATGTAGGACTGTGATTCTGCTTTTATTGCTGTTTTTGTTGCTGTTTTTAATACTGTATTTCTTTTAAAAATAAAAAAATAATTAAAATAAATAAAAATAAATAAAAACGCCCGGATGGTTCCAAAAATACTAGAGAATCAGGCAAAAATGACAGGCAAAAAAAAAAAAATTTATTTTCTCTTGTATAGATATGTAAAGCTCTCAAATGTTATGTGCTTAATTATTCAGAGTATGCACTTGGATCTTATTCGTTCTTTCTCGAGGACGAGAAAGGTTCAAGTGTGGGGGATTTTGATAGGCCCTAGATTTACTCTTATTTTGTAGCATTTGAGAGCTGTTTTAGATAGTATTTTGTACTTTTATATTAGACTTTTGGACCGAATCATTCATGATGGTTTGAAATTGAAGACGTGCATTTCGACCTTGAATTGCACTTGCGATAGATTTGGATGATTTGAAGACCTTCTATGACCGTCCTGAAGGAGTTAGATACATTGAAGAACCGGTCGTATAAGTGGCGTGAAGGCACACTCTCGCGGGCCGCGAAACCTTGGTCGCGAGCCGCGAGGGTGTGTGTTGCTGTTTTGAAGATGCCGAGTTTCGCGAGCCGCGAGGACCAGACGCGCGGTCCGCGAAACTCCGGTCGCGAGCCGCGAGGGCCAGCACGAGGACCAGAGCGAAGCCCAGACGCGCGATCCGCGAAGATTCGGCCGCGACTCGCGAGGACCAGACGCGCGGTCCGCGAAACCTCGGTCGCGGACCGCGGAAGCCACGGACGCGCGGACCGCGAAACCTCGGCCGCGAACCGCTAGAGCCAGGCTCGCGGTCCGCGAAGGATTTCGCGCGACCCGCGAAAGTTTCCTGCAACTTGCATGTTGTTTTGTTTTAATTTTATTTGTTTTGGGATATAAATAGGACTTATCCTCAATTGTTAGAGGATCAAATTTTTACAGAGTTGAACTCATTTTCCTTCATTTTCCTTTTGAATTTGATCTTTGAATTCATCATGGTTTGTTGTATTGATTATGGTTTTGATAATATAACTATGGTAGTAGGCTAAAACCCTTCTTGGATATATGTGATTGGACTTCTTGTTATGGATTGAGAACATGAATCATGAAGCTTAGGAATGGTGATTTGCTATTGAATGATCATAATTTATATGTGTATTTGATGCATGAAATGATTAGGAATGATTTCCTAGTGATAGATATGTGTTGGATATGTGTTAGATATTGCTTTTCCATGGTTAGAATGTTATCATTCTTTCTATGTAGGAGTAGTAAATTAGGAATCGAATGCATGTTGTTATCAATTGTATTTGTTCTTAAGATCATTCATTAGCATTGTACCTATGTCAAGTTTGTTATCAAATTGCATGGGTAGGGTTGAGAAATATCTAATTTGAAGTAATATTGATTCAATCGAACTAGTTGTTATCATCTAGTAAAGTTGTTCATTGAAGTTGTGAAGATGCTTTCATTTTTCATAGCTATGGTTAAAGATAGTTTCTCACTAATGTTCACCATTCTCAAGGCATCATGATAAAGTTTGAGGAAAATCTCATAATAAGAAGTCACTAATCTCATATGTCCAAGTTTCTTATTCTCTTAGTTAAATCTCTAGTTAGAGTAATCTTATGGTAAAGTAGTTGTAACTTTAAAGTTCTAATAGTTTTACTTAGTAGTGTCTTAAACAAAACTCAACTCAACCCTGTTTACATTGCTTTTATAAATGTATATGTATATGCATGCTACAAGATATACATAGAAATAACCTTTTCTCTGTGGAACGAACCTTACTTGCCATTATATGCTTAATTGTGTATATCGGTAGTAAGTTGATATAAATTGTATATTTGAGAGGTACGGCGACGACCTCCCAGACCACCACCACCCAATTTTTTACCATAACCCAGCACACTCCCAAATCAACTTGAACTCATATATCAGTACTAAGAAGTTCAGCCAGGGGTAGGAATGATGAGGTGGGTTATGTGAAAAGGAAATGAAGTTGGGATCCACAACGATGGAAGTGAAAATATATGAGTTCAAAAATTGGCTTCTAGAACAACGCTTGAAGTGAAAGAAAAGACAATCATAGAGTTGGCTTACAGGGAGGTGTGTTTTGGGCCTTTTGGCAATGATGGGTGACGACATGATTGTGAAGTTGAGGGAGTAGAGCGGATGGATCAACTTGATTATAGCAATGAGTTTGTAATCTTTAATGAGATTCCAATGGCGTTAAGTGGTTCTATGAACAATATTATTATTTTTTAACGAATGATTGTTGAATTCATGGTCGTTTGGGTGTACGAGTCAGAATTAGTGTTGCACTAGTTAAATCTAGAGATAAATAGAGATGTTTAAATAATAATATATAATATATTTTTGAAATAATATATATAATGTTGTTAATCAAAGAAAATAGTATAACCACTTGAACTATCCCATACCCACGAACCAAAAATATAGCATTTGTCCCTTAAATGCTTACCGATATATTTTTAAAATAAACAACATATTTTGACGTCATATGTATAATAATCATTTCTCAAACTTGTTCTCATTTATTTTTATGGGTGTTCAAATGATTAAGAGCATCCACAATGGTTCTTAACACCATTTTTCTTAATAAGGAGCACTCATTAACAAGAAATGATGATTGTGGAGTTTTAAGAATCACTCCTTAATAAGGAATTGTTCCTTACATAAGGAGTGGTTGCCTCTTTTCTTGTGTTTAACCAACCAATAGGAGAATTTATTTTCACATTTATTATTTAAATAATTTATATCTTAATTATAAGAAGTGCTGCTTAATATATATTATCATTGTTAAGTGTTGATTCTTACCTTTTTTTTTTCAAAACTTAAAATATAATACACAAGAAATGCTCCATTCACTACCATTGTGGATTTTCTAACGAATACAGAAATACTCCAAATATGTTAATTTTGATTTTTTTTTTTTTATGATTACTTGATTAGTATATCAATGAGCATTGTGCTCAACATAATTACGGATGATAATAAATTAATAATGACAATCATATTTCTAATTTTATAAAATTCAACAGTACTAACAACTTTTATGAACACACTACTCCACTTATGAAAAGAGTTAACTATGCTTTCAAAAAAAAAAAAAAAAAGACTTTCTATTTTAAGTTGAAGTATACTCTGATAATGATACGGAAGCAGTAAAATTTTAGGTAACAAGAAGGTACACAACACCATATTAATTACAGCTCTACTTGCACTAAGGGATATGGTAGTGAAAAATAGAATTGTGGAAATGGCAGCATTATAGTGATAGAAATGAACTCCATTACATCTTTCTCCTGATCGTCAGATAGACATAAAATTTCTATGCCAAGCAGAGCTAAATCCGTGCTAATGGCAATCTGTTTACATTCAACAAAAAGTTCATCACGGGTAAGACTACTAAGTCTTCCTAGCAGAAAGGTACTCTCCAACAGTAAGGTAGACGTGCTCTCCCAACACAACGTCAACAGGGGGCAAATTCTCGATGCATCTAACCGTAATCTGCAAAACAGATATGGAAGAATTATACATAGTTCAGAAACAGCTATTCTGTACAGCACTACAGTATGTAGAGAAACTAACCTTTCCCTTTCCAGCCTGGAATTCTGACTTCAATTGGCTATAATCTCTCGATAATAAATACACCTGCAAGTCCATTCCATACTTGGGATTTCCTGCAATGCAGAAATAATTCAGAAGAAAATAAAGACAAATTATCAAATGAGACATTCTCAGTAATGTAGCATTGTCACCTTTGTATAGCGCAACAATAGCATCTGGAACAAACACCAAAGATGGTTTTGCCAATTTAATAGTGAATGATACATTCGAGTTAGAGATCCCTTTGACCGTCTCATGATCAATAATGACCTGAAAATGCCACATGACTCTCTGTCAAACTGTTCATATGCAGAAATTTAAAAATGGACTGGCATACATGTGGATAACCTTACAGAAACCAAATAAAAAATTTCTAATAATGTTCCATTATGCAGTTCCACTCATTTTAAAGCATAGCAAGTTTAAAAGTGTCAACGTAAATGGGCCAGAGAGAAACTACTTACAGCATGCCGTGGAATATATGTGGATGGTAGCAAAGATCCAAGAGCTCTCTGGATATTTGCTTCCTGCAAAAGAATACTTAGTTAACTTATGATGAATAAAAGACTTAAAATAAAGCTTCAACACTCCCACCACCAGGTGGTGAATGAATTACTATCAGCGTGTACACAGTTTTGACCTTCCCTTAATTTATGAATCCCTTTCATCATATATTAATAATATATGTATATATATATATATATATATATATATATATATATACACATATAGTAATGGAATATCTGAACTGAAAATTACCTGGGACTCCAGAATCCGTTGAAGAGTGGACTTATCCTCGTCCAACGATTCATAAAATACCTCCACTGAGTCCGTAGGTTCAAGACCAGCTTTCTTTCTTAACTTTTGGATCCTGCTGACAACCTGCAAAGGATATCAGAACATGGTCTGATTGCCAAGTCTCTCTCTCTCTTTCTCTCGCACATACACACAATTCACAGCAAAAATAAACAGAACCATCAGAAAAAATACCTCACGAGCAACTCCAGCTTCAAGCAATGATTCATCCTGAAGCAAATCCAATATGACCAAAACATCTCCTGAAAGTACAGAAGGAAAACAAATTGCAATCTAGCACAGCATCTTCTAAATGATAAGCAACAATGCAAAAAAGTGTCAGGATAATCTACCATCGCCTGCTGCATCCATGTCCTTCTTACTGATGTTATCAGGACGTTTGAATCCTCTGGTGATCTGCAAGTTAAAGCAATTACTAACAAGTCCAACATTTTGAAATCATGCTTTTAGAATATAGAACATAAGAAAACCAAAACAAGCATAAAATAGATTGGCTACACTGAATTGATGAAATATTTTCAAGAATAAAATAGTCTGATATAAATTATTAGCACCAAGAAGAAAACCAAAAATCTAAACTCCAAATCCATTTCTAACATTAAATGCTTGGTGCTGCGTTTGGATACTATCCCACCAAAAATAATTCTGTTTCCAATACACTACATAACACTCAAAGTATGTTTCAACCAAAAAGCACCTAGTTTGCAGATACGAACCTTTATCTCACTGAGCTTTAGACGTTCGTCAGCAACAATGATTTCTCCAGATTTCTCAAAGGACAATATATCTTCAGTTGACATAGCCTTCACCTCTTTTGTAACCTTTCCCATTGACTTGCCCAGTCTTTTCCCCAAGGCACTGTAGAAGGGGTGAGGCAGTAGTGTAAAAAACAATAATGGAATGAAAACACAGAATAACCAAATACAGACTACTGTACCTAAAATCAGGTTCTGCACGTAGTGAAGCATACTTCAGAGTATCATTGCAAGGCACCAAGCACTTAACATTCAGCTCCTCAAGAACGTACTACAGTTATTAAAAGAAAGAAAGAAAAAGAAAAAAAAAATCAGTGCAAGAAGATTAAAGTGCCAAGTACAAACTTCTTGCCTAAAGGATGGTTAAGTAAGCTTCATTAATCACAATTTATTCAGGAATTGAATCTCGCAGAAATTAAAAAAAATTAAAAGTGATAATAATGTACTGAAGTTTTTAGATTCAGATTACGAGAGGCTGAACACTCATGGTCACTCATGGTTCAACCGTTCAAGTTAGCCAACATTGAATTTTTTACTCTATATCACCCAGTACACATTGTGTTCAAGTATATCACCCAGTACACATTGTGACTCATGGTCACTCATGGTTCAACCGTTCAAGTTAGCCAACGGTTGATTAAAGATTGTTACACTAAACTTGATTTTGATTTAATATTCGCTCTAGCACTGGAGACTGACACCTCTAAAAAACTTTCTAAGACAAAAGTAGTGTCTGTTCCATTAACCAAATAAGGAATCTAAACCAATAACAGACTGAAAACCATTTGAAAACCATTCTACTCAGGCTATACATGATGCAAACAGCATCTCCTTGTTCTTAACATATTAAAGCTATTATTCAGTAACTGCATACCTCCTTCAGTTTACCAGCAATGTCGTCAAGAAATTCATTATCGGGATGTACAATTATTATCTTCCTGGAAAAACAATGCATAGTAATGACAGTTAAAATTTGTAAACAGCAAGAAATAATTGGTATGCAGCTGGATCAAGACCTCAAGACCTGGTAGATAGCATAAGTGAAATGAGAAACATGAATAATTACCGGAGTGGAGTTTTAAGAGGTTTATTGTGGCGCTCACGGATATTGCGTGCAAGGTCAATTATAGTCATCATCCGGCTCACGCTTTTCTGAATGCGCTCACCTTCCTGATATAAGAATAATTTTAATGATTAGTGTGATCTTCCTTCACATCAAAGAATGACATTGGTTTCTAGAATATTAGAAAAACAGATGTACCTTCCCATCTACCACTGTAGAAGTTTCCAAGCTGCATTCTCCTCCCTGTGATACCTTCTCTTCAGTTCCTCCGGGGAAATTACAGTAGTGAATGCTTTCTTCTGATCCAGTGTAAACTTTACGCAAGTTCTGATAAAGAACCTCTGTGAAGAATGGTGTGAATGGAGCCATGCTTTACATGCTGTTAGCAGCACCTAAAAGAGTCAAAAATTAGACACTTAAACAACTGACAATTGACAGCTAGAAACGAATTTCAATGCAACCAGTTACACAAAATATGTTGAGGATGGAGTAAATAGAGTTAAATCACCATAACAGTCAAATGGAGCATATGTCAAAGCAAATACATTATGGAAACATATATAGGTACACCATGTAACCTGAAAATAAATGTGAAGTGTATGTGTAATCACTGGTAACAAAATACATGCAAGCTTACATGGTAAAGAGTTGAAAGTGCAGTTCTACAATCTGTGTCACCAGTGCGACCTTTAAGCCTCTTTAGGTTGAACCGAACATAAATGTTTGTCAGGTTATCCAGAAATTTGAGAAGTTCGGGGACAACCTAAACGGTAAGAATGGTATAGCAAAATGTAAGAACAATTCATAACCACTAAAAATATGCTTTCTAATTCCCCAACAAAAAATGATAATGAGAGATGCTTTCCCATCCATAAGACATACTGTGTACAATCTATAAGCATCCATTTCTCTCCGAACAAACTGCACTAAATGGTGAAGTTGCCGCATTGATCCACTGATCAAGAACATTTGAAGAGCTCAGAAGAGTGCTTTGATCGATGGGGACAAATTCTGAAAGGCCCTCAACCTCGAGTCTATTTGCATTTTGAACCAGGAATCTGTAAGCATTATACCACGGAAGAAAGACATCCCTAAGCTGAATAAAGAAAAATGCAAGGTTAAACTAAGACAAGAAGTTCTTATAACAAAAATTTACTCACACGCAGTTAATTCATGATTTTTGATTCTGAAACCTTTAAACTGCCATGAACAAACTACCAATCATTAAGGTCCTTTCTCAAACAATACTTACCACACCATAAACTCCTTCTTTCTTAAATCGCAGAGGCTCAGCACGAACAACTGGAGAGTTTATCATATACAGCCGCACTGCATCCTGTAAGAGAAAAATATCATGAAAACTGGAAAAAAAAATGGAGACAGCATAGTATAGAATAATAATAACCATAATAGTAAAGGGATTCAAATTATGCAGTGCCACACTTACCACGCCATAATCATCAATGACTTCCCCAGGAGGAGGATAGTTCTTTAATTTTTTACTCATTTTCTTGCCATCCCCAGCCAAAACAAGTCCATTGCAGATGAGATTTTTAAATGCAGGCTTGCCAAATAACGCAGTTGACAAAACCATGAGAGTATAAAACCTACACACAAAAAAAGCAAGATATTTTATCAGCTTTTACATCTTCGGAAAAAAAAATGAAAGCATCACAACAAAACCATCTTTACACTACTAGCCCTTCACTTAACTCTATCGGTAACACTTTGAATGAACTATTATACAGAATACAGTGGATAGGCCTTTGGACTGATTAATATCAAATAGTTTATGGGCCCCCTGAATCATCAAATAGTCTACACTTAAATGTTGGCAAAGCTGCCTAGGTAAATGACCTTAAATTATCATGTACATAAATCACAGTCAGCCCGCCAAAACAAATTGACAATATTAGTCCATTCCAAGTCAAAGAAGAAAAGATCTTACCATCCACGGGTCTGATCCAAACCTTCAGCCACAAAATGCCCAGGAAAATTATTTTCAAAGAGTTCCACATTCTCAAAAGGATAATGACATGCATATGGCATGGATCCACTTTCGAACCAGCAATCAAACACCTAGCAGGGAAAGTTAAAACATTATAATAAATTTTAAGCAATTGGAAGAGAAATGTTTAAAACCCAAAGCTCTACGTAATGTTTGCATCATTAAGAAACAATTTTTTTTGAAGAATGCATCATTAAGAAACCTAGAAGTTCATTCAGATATCAATAACAAAGCAGCAATAACTACAAGCTTAGGAACTTTAACTTGACATACAACACCATCAGAAGTACATGAACTGCCGCAGGAATGTAACACTTGGTAGATTGTATTCATAGCAACAAATTAAAATGTGATTACATTGGTCTAATGTGCTCCAATAATTATTAATAAAGCACCATCTAGTGTTAAAGATTATGCAAAAAAATAATAATAATAACGATAATAATAATGGCCTTACATCCTCCACGCGACGAAGAACGCCATATTCTGGACCATGGGGAGATGGAATTGTGATACGATCAATCTTGTCACGATGTAAATCAGTCACATCCTGCATATTCAAGAGAACATTAGAGGAAGATAATAGTCTCATGGTTTATTACAAGTTATAAAGAGCCTAGTTCTGAGCAAAAGCACAGGACAGGAAACACCATGGCAATAACCTTTTACAAATGGTTTGACCCAAATTACCTGCCTTCTACAATCTCCCAAGTTCACTTTTTTTACAACCAGTTTTTGGATATACAGCCATGTATATGTTTTAATCAACGAATAAAATATTTGCACAGAGAAGGTCAACGGCTAACATGCATCCATGCACAAGTCAAATATTATATGAGGAAGCATTAACTAATACAATAGTTTACTACTAAGCCATGTAAACCACTTCAGTGCAAAACAGAAGCTCCCACAAGCAAAATTCAAGGCTAGTCAAACGTACCTGGGCACCAGAAAGGCTCTTCAGTTTTTCAATGGAATCAACGACAACAATATCTTCACCATCTTCACTAATCCAAATGGGGAGTGGAGTACCCCAAAACCGACTTCGACTGACAGCCCAGTCTCTCGCATTTTCTAACCAATTGTGAAAGCGCTTTTCCTATAACCAAAAGACTTAATTGTTAGATTTCATAACACCGTTAGATAACAATCAATATCTTGCTTTAATGCATGCTGATTAAATAACTTGCGGATAAAACATTTTATTGCAAAGGAAAAAAACTTGATTATGGAAAAGTAGGAAGCAATTCACATGTCGTGGCTTCTTGCACCAACAAAAGTAGTCGTATAATCATCATGGAATAGCAAGCTTTGTTGAAATGTGATAACGAAACTTAAATATCATTACTTGTAGCCACAAAAGCCTCCTGAACCCTGCTTTCCCCACATCAATGGCCCCAGACAAAGAAATATTCTCCATGCTTTGAGCCCCACAACAGAATCCTCCCAATAAATTAAGGTACATAAACATGTAGGGCCTAAATTTATCAGATAACAAGCTCAAAGAAGCTGAATAATATACATAGGGAAAACTGACTAACAGAACCATGTGCTCTCATAGATATAAAAATGTGAGAGTGAAAAGGAGATGACCTTCACAAAATCTGGCACCCAGTAGGTCTCTTTACAGTTCTCCAATAACTGATCTTTTATCTTCTCCACTGCCACAAACCTAATATAAAAAATAAAAATTCAATCATTGGATTAAGATAAGCAATTAAATAAGTCAAAAGGTAATAAAATAATACACAAGTGTAGCTGAGGTTAAAATCAGGCACTGAAGCAGATTTCCTAAAGACTGTTACTGGCTAGACACTATTCACTGAACTCGCATCAAGCACCATACAGACAGTTAAAGGATTTTTAATACACAGAAGGCTTGATATTTCAGTGTCCTTCGATTTAAAGCAATTGAAACACTATAAATAAATATTGAGCTTGTAATATCAATTCAGTTGCTTTAAGGTGCAGATCATGAAGTATTCCAGAAGATGAGAAGACAAATCAAAACCAGAAAAAGCAGGATATAAGATTGGTAGATCGTAAAGAAACAGTATCTGCATAAATGTGCAGCTATAAGCCTATGAGTAATTCTGCTTTTATAACCCATAAATGAAAAGCACATTAACAATGGAATTCAAGACTTAAGTTATATGCTACATAGAAGTACAGGTGACGTGGTTATAATTGCTGGTGCAAATAATGAACTGGACTGCAAGGGGTGCTTTCAGTACAAGATGCTAGGGGTGCTTTCAGTAAAAAAGTTTAAAATATACATAAAAGTAATGTGGAAAACAGTTTTCAATGCCAAAATTGTCAAATATTATTCGTCCCAAATAGGAAGAAGCAACATATACACATTACACAACTTGTAAAAGAGAACTACGATTAGAAAATTGTACAGAAAATCCTACCTTTAGTTCTATGAGCATCAGATTCAAAATACAAATCAGATTCAAAACAATGTTAACACTATTAACATCAGAATCAGAATCAATAAGAAAACTTTTGCAGTGATATAACTACAATAGGAATATTACATTACTAGAATTTGAACCTACCAGGAAACGAGAGTAATATTATTAGAGTAATATTATACTGCATCAAAGTTATTCAGAATAGGTTCATAAGCAATAAAGAACTTGTTATTAACCAGATTCGCCAAACAAACATAATTATGACTGACCACATATATACATTTTCCCTACGAGTGAATTCCCTAAGAATTTTTCCAATACATCGTAGGTAGCTACATCCTTAGCTTTACCACTAGATGACTTGGTCTTTGAATTTAGATTCTCAGAAGGATTTGCAGCCCCACTAGGTGCAGTGCCCTTTTTGGCTTTTTCAACTGGGAGCTCTGAAAACCGTGACTCTGCAACCACGTAGATCTTTCCGGTGAACTTGTTCCGTACCTAATAATTTATGCAACTCAGTGTCAATCATCAAGCAAGAAAGATTGAACACTTCTAAACATTAAGAGAAGCTTCAGAAATATTTTACAGGGAAAGTAATTCTGTATAAAACCACATCTAGGGGAATTGATGACAAACATAACCAAATTGATGACAAACATAACCAAAGAGAACATATACCCTTTAGTTTGAAGTAACAGAACTTGACTAGGCACATCAAAATCATAATCATAATCATAATCATAATGCACATCTATTTGCAAATTACCTCTATAAAACAAAGGGAGCATCAAGTTATGGCCAATTTTTACACAAAAAGATGCCACCCAAAGTGAATTTTAAAAAAGAGAGCATATTAGTGAATACATTGCAGCTACAAACCTTAAGATACACAAAACTCTTGTTGACACACAGAGCCAGATTACTAGGTAGTGTCCACGGTGTTGTTGTCCATGCTACCAGAGATGCACCATCCTTATCACCAACTATAGGAAAAGTCACCATGATCTCAGGATCCATCACATCCTAGAAAGCCAAAGAAAAGGTTCAAAATCAAGAGTTCTGTAATTTGTACATATCACATCCGTTCCAGCAATTTGTATTCATACCTTGTAATTCGAGTTGGCCTCAAAGTTCGAATGCGGGAACCCGTGCTATAAGGCATAACCTAAAATGCATCATCATCACCAAACAGATATTAAAATTAAAATGAGATAGATTGCATATTCCTCCACCATCAAATAACAGTAAGAAAAAAAGAAAAACAAAAAGTGCAAATTTTCGTAGCAACCTTGAAGCCTCGATAAACGAGATTCTTCTTGTATAGTTGGCCGAACACCCACCACACGCTCTCCATGAACTTCACGTCCATAGTCTTATACCCATTATCAAAATCGATCCAGCGGCCTACTCTCACAACGGTCTTCTCCCACTCTTTGGAGTACCGCAAAACAATGGAACGGCAATGCTCGTTGTATTTGTCGATCCCCATCTAGAGAACTTGATCCTTGCTCGTAATCTTCAAGGCTGTGTCTATCTCGTGCTCCACAGGGAGCCCGTGGCAATCCCACCCAAACCTCCTGGTGACGTGATGACCCGTCATCGACTGGTACCGGGTAACGATATCCTTGATCGTTCCGGCGTGGATGTGCCCGTAGTGCGGCAGTCCAGTGGCGAACGGAGGGCCGTCGTAGAACACGTATTCCGGGAGGCCCTTGGTCCGCTCCATTTGGGTCTCGAAGGCATGGATTTTGTCCCAGAATTTCAAGACGCCTTCTTCTTGACTGGGAAAGGAGAAATCCTTCCCCTCGCACACGTCATCCATGGTCGCGGAGCTTGGATTGGAGAGGGAGATGGAGAATGGGGAAGAAGAAGTATGAGAGTAGGCTTTCTGAGGGTGTGGCGTTTGCTAGCACAACGGAGGTTTATAGGGTTTTAACTTTTAAGCAGACTGCGCCGGCACCATTCCCAGTTATATTTTCATTTTATATATGCCGATATACCAAAAATATTTTAATTTTTTTCTATGTAAAAACCACGAAATTAATGTCCTATTCTCTATTATCTGAACTTAAAAAACTTTATTTGAACTAATCTGAACTTAAAAAACTTTATCTGAACTCATCTGAACTAAAAAATATTCAAATAATCTCCAGAGAACAGTACCTAATTAAAAGAAACTATCAAAGGCTCAAAGCCTATGTGGTTCAGGTTTTTGGCTTGGATTTTGGTTTTGGTTTTGCCCCGTTTGGTGACGAGAGTTTTGAAGAGCGTTTAGCTTTTTGGGTTAAATATGGACAGTTGACTGGTCAATCAGCTCTTCTTGGTGTTTGGTGAAAAGCTTTTTCTAATTAGCTGTTTTGATGAAACCTCTCGTTTCTGAAACGCTAGAAAGAGCAGCGTTTACAAAAAATTAAACCAAGCAATATATCAAAATATCTTTTTTATCCTTATTCTCACAAAATTTCCTTAAAACTAATAATTTATATATGTATAATTCAACTTTGCAATTCTGTATGAAGAAAAAATTTCCTTAAAACTAATAATTTAAGATATTTTTGTACGTACGTACATTTTTCAATATTTTTAATTTATTTTTGAAGTATTATAAATATTGAAATTAAAATGGCACATGCTAAATATATATCAAAATAAATTTTTTATGTAATGTAATTCTGAATTTTTTTTTTAATAAACGTAGATATATTATAATAAAGAATAATAATTTAAATAATAAAAATAAATAAACATATAAGTGATAATTATTTTCGATAAACAAGCAAAACACTAAAACAATAATTAATAATAAATTGTACTAATGTCTATTTCAGTCATTTAACACATTGAAACAGCTATCAGCTAATTGTTATTTGCCAAACACTAATGTACAAAACGCTAGTCAAACAGCTAGTCAAAACAGCTAATAGAATCCGCTAACAGCTAACAGCTAATAAAATCCGCTAACTGCTAACAGCTAAACGCTGATTGCCAAACGAGGCCAAAACCTTGTTTGTTTCGCACAAGGTTTTTGTTTTGGTGCAAAACCAAGTTTTGACAAGATTTTGACTTTTAAAATTAAATTATATTGTTCTTATTTTTTCATATTTTGTACAAAATTAGGACAATATACAGTAAACTAAAAATATTTTATAAATTAAATAAATTTATTTAAGATATGGCAATTTTTATTAATAAAATATATATAAATAAGTTTTATATAAATTATTATATTACATAGGTAATAAACATATGATTGATAATTGATTATTTTATTCTAAAAATATTATGAATTTTATAAATCCGCTAAAATTAAATATTTTATTATTAAAATTTACCTTTATTAACATGAAAATGTAAATTTGTAAAAATTGTGTTTTGGCCCAAAATTGACCATTTAAAAGAACATTACAAATACTTTTGTAACTACACACTTGATATTATCTTTTGCCTTTAGTCGAGTTAGAATTGTAGACCCTGAACGGTTGGGTCAAAATTTATAATCTCTTCTAATTTTAAAATAATAAAATTTAGTCAAATTAGAATTCTATTTATATTTTTTTTCAAAAAAACATCTCACTCTTATTATTCACCCATCTAGAGAATAAGTTTTGGGATGGGTTTAATTTTTTTACTCAAAAATTGACGATTCATTATTTAATATTATATTATATTTAAAACTATGTATTAATTAAAATTGTTGACCCTATCCAAAATTAAAATTAAAATTTTGGTGCAAACAATATCAAATGAGGTTGGATAAAAAATTATCCAAAAATTTTTATTGATCATAAATTCATAACTCAACCTGATATAAAATGCAATATAAAATATTATCTGGCTCGGTCTAATATACCAGATTTTTTATTTAATAAAATATTATGAATGACTAAGTAAAATTAAATGACATGTCAATTTTTCAATCTAAAACTAAAATAATAAAATATATATATATAATAATAGTTAAATCAAAACTCAAAACCCAAAACTTTCAACCACACAAGATTTTACCCAAAACTGATTTTGATCAAAACCAACTCTAAAACCAGGTTTTGCTCAAAACCCGAAAACCAAAACCAAAACTCAAAACCAAGCGAACCACTTATGTTCGTTACAAACCACCAACATATCTACTTTATGAACAAAACATATACAAAAAATATATTTTCATTTTATTTTTATTTCTATTAGTAGAGTGTCGTGGTGCTCTAGCTTCTTGGCTTGTAAGCAGTTCCTAAAGCACCGCCCAATATGTCTGTATCCACACCATATTAGAATGTTATCTGGGCACCAAAAATATTTTTTGAATGTGCATAAATTTATTGACTATTTATTTTAATTTTCGAATGTGAACTTATTTCTTTTTATTATTTGGAAAATTCTTCTATTTTTTGTTTTTGACGGAATATTCAGTCACGTAAAATGTACTTTACGCAGCAAGTAAAACTATTTTTTAGAAAATTTTAATTTGGATTATAATTTATCCTCACTTTTGAATTTTAATCCAACAATCTTGGATTTCGTGACTGAAGGTTTAGTCATGGGACTATACAGTTTCCCATTTTTTATACAAAAAGAGGTGCACAAACTCTCATTAATGCAGTCTAAAAGTTAGACAATAGACTATTTTATTACAAATATCATCAAAACTAAACTTCTTTACAAGGTCAATATAAACAAAGGCAACATCAATTGATTACCATTGAAAATAAGGTGAAGTTCAACAAATAAATGCACAACATCAATTACCGTACATAATCAACATCAACAGATTGTAGAGTAACATCAACATAAAATTAAATAAATATCAACTGCCTAACTTGAAGACTTCTCAAAGAGGTTTGCAATTATTATAACGTCTATATATCATATCATCGTATGTATCATTTATTTTCAGTTATTATCGTTGCCACGACATGTATACGCACGTAAACAATTGCGGGAAACCTCGTTACGATTCTTAAATCTTATAACTAAACTAATTTTTATTGAGTCACCAGGTTACAAAACATAATACTACTACTTTCACATAGTACATACATACTAGAATTTCACACCCATGCGTAGCGTGGGTTATCAAGGATGTGTTTAGAAAATGATTGTATTGTTCTTTAGATGATCTTTTCAAATATTAGAGGAAAGAAAGACATGGTATTGAACTTGTGATAGAATAGGTGGGAAGGACAAAAATAATTATACATAAATTTAATCAGCCATGCTTAGTAATCAATATGAATTATTTGGTCATCCAGTTCCAGTTCTCCACATCCAGTTCTCCTTTTGCCAACTAATTGATGACAACTCTTCAGAGCCTTACAGGATCTGAAAGGGAATGCCTTTGCTGCCCAACATACTCGCTAGTAAGACACATCAGAAACCAACTTGTTCCTGTATCAACAAAATGTTTACAAATTCTTCTTGTGTAATTCTCCAACCAATGACTGAATCCTTGAAAGAAATAAAAAACGTTGCCTCCAAAATAACATTGTGATGTAAATGATAAAGACAAATTATTCAATAAACATAAAACTTGGAGAAAGTCTTGGGTGAGACCTGTCCTTGTGGAGACCAAGAGCAGGGGAATGAACATTTACTGTTTCTGCTTGATTTTTTAGTCAGTTTGTTTGATTTTTCAATCAATGTGCTTGAGTATTTTTGTTTTGCCTTAATTTTTCAGTTAATTTGATCTTTCGTTCAATTTGCTTGATCTTTCGGTCAAATTTCCTTGATCATTTCATTGGTCAATTTCACCAACGACAAATTCAATCAAGGAAATCGGCGGGTGAGCTTAATTCAATCAATAGCAGTCTCATATAATCTTTGGTCTCAATGGAGACAGGCCTCAATTGAGAATTAGTATAAAACTTGTCCTAAGTTTATTTGGCTTCAGTGAAGTTGCCTTTTGCCAATATTCAGAAAGATTTGATAACTTTAAACAATAAAACTCTATCCAAAAATTGAAACAATGGCATACAAATCTCATGAGCAGAAATTTAACCAATGTTGAAGTCGTTCATGAAGACATTGTTACAAATTTTTTTCAAATCTACAATCATCATGAAGTACAACAGGAATTTGTACAAATCTGCAACATCTTTTGCGAAATGGTCTGCACATTTAAACATCTCTAATAAAAGGTTATAATACAAATAGAGAAATAAAAATCGGACTATGATCATAAAGGTGAGACCATGAGAGTCTTGAATTTATACTATCCAGATACAAACAAGAAAAAATGAAAGAACTTCCAAGTCACCTTGAGATTCTAGAACTCGCAATTTATAAGCATGTAAACTTTGAATCATTAAAATTTGTGTTAAATTAACCTTCAGAAACATTGAAATACAGAGGAATTGTGGGAGGGAAAATTTTCACCTTGACAAGATCTCAAAAAGTACCTGTTCTGATGAAGCGTAAATCTTGAACCAGTCTGATATTGGACAGTCTTGAGATTCAGGATTCATCCATTGTGCTCAAAGAGAGAAGTCTACACAATGAAGAGAGCCCAAGTAATTGAGTGTTAGTAAGTAGGGGGTGAAAGAATTGGAAATAACCAAACCGGGACACCATATCTGAACATTCATCTCTAATGTTTCTGAGACCATATACATTAACTATTTACCGATTAACATTCATCTCTAACTGAAGTTGAACCCTGCAGTTCACATAGAGAAGATATACATTAAATAATTTCCAATTACATGAATTTACACTAATAATTACCATTAGAAGAATACATGTCAGTAAATAATCTAGGCACACACCTTTATAAGTAGAATGGAGGCATATAGTAATCTGCCCTACTCCCTGGCCACCCAAAGCCATTTTACCAAAACAATTAATAAAGTGCAGGCAAAAGTATGTCAACAGCAGAAAAAAATGTCTTAACATGATCACCTGCACAAGAAACAATCATACTGGCATGCACCTGTGAACACACGGAATGAAGAAGAAATACTCAAAAACACACCATACATCAGACTCTATTTCACAAAAGAACAATCAATCATTTTCTATATCCAGAGAAGGAAGCAGATTCAAGCCTATAAAGTTTGTGAAGATTTAGAGAACAGTGCATCTCTCGTTTTGGAAGGCCAGCAAAGTTAAGAGCTGGACCAGCGGCCAACAAGTAGTACTGCAAAACAGAACATAAAATGCTCCACAAATAACTTTTCGTTAATTGATTAGAACATAAAATATTAAACAAAAGACAAAGAAAAGATAGCAAAAGAAAACAACTCAAACCCTAAACCAGAGATTTTATAACTCCGATTAATCATGCATTCATCCAACCATCACATTAATTCAATCATATATACAATAGAGAAGCAAAAATAACTAACGTTACAGTAAATAAATAATCCTCAAGGCAAAAATAATTAAATAAAATCAGCTTTTTCACAGATTGCTCATGGTATTTCCAGCCCCTGGCTTTGACAACCCTCAAACACACACAAAAATCTCATAATTACAGTAATGACAAGAATTTCCATCGCACACACAATAAAAAAAAAGCATGGAAATTCACATCATTACCGAGGCATCTCTCTTATTCATGTGGTTGTATCGTGTGATTCGTGTGGTTGTATCAAACACATTCATATCTGCATTAAAATCCATACCTACAAAATGTGTTTGACAAAAATATGAATCAATTACAAGTGCACACCTATCTGTTACAGTTTGTAAACAAAGAAGAAGTCCAGAATTCACCCACCACGGGGTAATTGGTAAACCTGTAGACAAGAAATTAGAGTATATAACCTGCAAACAAGGACTATTAATCCATGAACAACTTGTATGCACAGAAGCCGCAAAATCCAATCATGAAGCACCTTGCATGCACAGTAAAAAAAACCTTAAATTAGCATAGATGTATAAATTCAAGTAGCAGCAAGGGATTCGATAAATCGATGAAAGGGATTTCTGGAGACAAACCTGATTAATCAACTCGTTCTCGATCAGAAGAATTCGATAACCCAACTGTTTAACTCTGGGAAGCAAGGGAATATATGGAATTTCTTCTTACGAAATCGAAAGGTGGAAGAAGAATGAGAAGCTTCTCTGTAATAATCTGGAAAATTGCAGGGAAAAAGATGTGCTTACCTCCAGCACCTACCAGCACCCTCCAGCACTTGTCACTATTCACATACATGAATGATTTATTTTTTAAAAAAAATTAAAAAATAATTTTTCTTTAGAATTAGTTTCAATATGTTGTGTACGAATTAATCATTCTTTAAATATATAGTTTCATAATTATGTACATCATAATTATACAATTTTAATTTAATTTCAACACCCTTCAGCACCCCTCCAGCACCCTCCAGCACCCCTCCAGCACCAGCTACAAATTCCAGCGCCCTATTGAACAGGGCCATGGGACTGGACAGTTAAATCATGAAGGTAGTAGAAAGGGCAGATTGAAGAAGAAGAAAATGGAATGCTCTGAGGATTGACACGTGTTCGAAGAAAGATGATGCATGAAAGAGGGATAATGCTTGGCTTACACGTGGAAGCCGCATGGAGCAAACTTAGCCGATGAAAGTACTGTTGATTGATGAACAGTAAATAGACATCCAGCCTTTTAGTATAGTTAGATCTATATATTGCTTAAACAAAAAGCACACTGAAAAGTACGTACTTAATTATAATCATCATGCATGTTGTGTTGTTCGATACGGAGTGGCAGCAACAAGCAGAGGAGATTTTTTGTTAACACTTACACCGGTGGTTTCTGTCATGTCGATAACCTCAGGAACATGGACGTAACTGGGGGAGTGCGGGACCGCGGCCGCTCCCCCATATTTCATATAACAGGCTACATTACTATAGTAATTAGTCGTTTAACATTCGAAACTTTTGAAAAATAGGCTTATATAGTGCAATCTCGCTCCCCTGTTCGATCTCACTCCCCAAAAATTTGGGTCTAGTTTTGTCACTGTTCAGGAACCTCAAAATCGAACCTGTGCAGCAGCTTGGCTAGGGCAAGCACATCAATAGCCATGTCGAAGGATATTCCTGGGCAACCTCGTCCGGCTCCGAACGGGATCAGCTGGAAGTTGTCCAAACCTCGGAAATCCATATCACTGTCCAAAAACCTCTCGGGAATGAATTCCTCGGGATTTTCCCATAGCTTGGGATCTCTTCCGATGGCCCACGCATTCACGAGAACCTGGGTCCCGGCTGGAATATCGTACCCTTTGATTTTCGTAGCCTTGGTTGATTCTCGGGGGACCGAAGAATGAAGACGGAGAGTTTCCTTGATTGTTCCTTTTAGATAGTTTAGGTTTTCTAAGTCATCCTCGTCGATTTCTGGTTTTCTAAGTCATCCTCGTCGATTTCTAGTACACCACTTATATATTTTTTTCAGTTTTTTTTATTGATGAAAATATATTAAATTGAGAAGGTCTTGGGACCGTCTTATTATAAGATTATGATAAAATGGTCTCACCAAAAATTTTGCTATGTATAATTTAAAGTAAAATATACATGTGTCAAGATGATTTATTAACCCATGCCAACACAATATGTTAGAAGAGAGAAACTATATATATTTTTATAATGGAAATGAAAACAGTAAAGGAAAAAAATATTACCAAAATCAAAGCCTTGAGTATGTCTCTTTCAACAATAAAATCAGCCAATGCCTTATCCCTTTGAAGTTGCAGTAAAACGTCCACAAAATCTAAGCTTCTTGCCCCATCATCATCATGGGCGAAAGTCTCCTCCTCTCTAACACTTCTAAATGATTTCACCATTTTGGTGCTCAATAGGTGAAGAACGCAGATGCTTCTTACTTGCCTCCAGTAGTCTCCATAAGGCGCGAACGCGGCATCCCTCGATCCGTACATGAGCTTGTCGGCCGTGGATGTCTTGGGCCGGTTGGAGAAGACTGCATCGTGGGTTTTCATGATTTCTCGAGCGGTTTCAGCCGAGGAGACCACTAGGGCTGGCTTGCTTCACAGGCGGATTAGCATGAGAGGGCCATATTTTGTTGATAACTTGTGGAAGACGCGGTGGGGGTAGGATCCTAGCTGGTGGAGGTGTCCGATGATCGGAAGCTTTGGTAGGGAAGGTGGGAGGTTTATTCTCAGAGATTTGTACGAAGAAAACTTGTTGAATAGGAAGGTAATGAAGAGAAGAAACAGAGGAGCTACAACAGAGAAAATATGGATATTGTTTTTGATAAAATCCATTTTTATTATGAAGGGATGGATATTGGTGTGAAGATTTTTGATCATCAAGCATATTATCCAAAATACATATAGACTGCTCTACAAAAGGTATAATTTAGAATTGTCTATATATAGGAATATAACTTGATTAATTATCCAAAATACATGGTGCATTTTTGTTACTTTTGGTTTTGTTTTGGAGTATCATGAAGGGCATGTATAGGTTCATACTATATTTCGAAATTCGTCCTTTTGTTGTGAGTATTTTTCTATTTTCAAGAGCTAATTGATTTCAATGATCTTTTGCAATTAATGAAAGAAGAATGTTAAATAACTATATGAAGCTGATCAACCGCGTATTATTGTCGAGAACCCTCCTATGCAATTCATGAGTTCTTCCTACTCGATGTATATATGATGGATATGATAATGGTAACCATGTTGATTATCACATTCCTTGCCATATTTTAGAACACGGAACCTAAACCATTACTAAGGTCCTGTTCTCTTCACGGTATTTAAACTTATCTGAACTCATCTGAACTTAAAAAAGTTTATCTGAACTAAAAAAAGTTTATCTGAACTTTAAAAACTTTATCTGAACTCATCTGAACTTAAAAAACTTTATCTGAACTAATCTGAACTTAAAAAACTTTATCTGAACTCATCTGAACTTAAAAAACTTTATCTGAACTCATCTGAACTGAACTCATTTGTACTTAAAAAATTTAGCTGAACTTATTTGAACTTAAAAACTGAGCTGAATTGAAATATATAGATAAATTGAATTGAACTAAATTGAAACTAGCTAAAAAATATATGATAATTTCCAATATATTTGAAATTCATTAATCTAAATATAACATAATACATTTATTATTAAAATATACTGAACTGAGTTGCACTGATGTAGATAAACTGAACTGAATTGAATTAACAAATATGATCAATTTTAATATATGATCAATTTATTAATCTTAATATGAGAATATTTAGAACAAAGTTGAATTGGAATATATAGATCAACTGAACTGAAATGAAATAAATATGACATTTTTAAAACATTTGAAATTTAATACTTTGAGTATAACTTAGAGTTTGATAGAGTTTATTTCTTGTTCAACTGAACTGAAGTGAAAATTAATGTACCAAAAAAAAGAAGCAACATGACTGAATTAACCTGAATATCATCAAATTACATTCCACTTCAATTTACTGAACTGAATTGAACTGAACTGATATATAAAAGTCTTAATGTTAAAAAATATGATCATGTTTGCTAGCTAAACATATTGATTTGAGTTGAGCTGAAGCATATAGATAACTAAACTGAACTTAATTGAAAATTAATAAGTGTGATGAAAATAAATGGTATGAATAAATTAACCTTAATTAATTGCACCAAATTATATTGTTGTTGAGCTAAACTGAACTGAACTGAAGTGAAATTAATGTTTTGGGAAAAAAGAATCGGTATGACTAAATTAATCTAAATTTAATTAAATCATATTGAAACTGAACTAAACTGAATGGAATTGAACTAAACTGATATGAACAATTAAGCTCAAAAGATTGAACTGATTTAAACTGAAATGAACTAAATTACAAATAAGTTTACTGAACTTAACTTATCTGAAAACTAAAAAGGTTTACTGAACTGAACTCATCTGAACTGAAAAAAGATTATCTGAACTTATCTGAACTGAAAAAATATTATCTGAACTCATCTTAACTAAAAAACATTTATCTGAACTAAAAAAACTTTATCTGAACTAAAAAAACTTTATCTGAACTAAAAAATATTCAAATAATCTCTAGAGAACAGGACATAAGTTTTTGTTGTTTGAGTTTTTAATTAAGTAAAAAAATCACTAATTTCCATCTCTCTTTTTCCTTAGAAATCATAGGTTCTTGGTATTGCCTTGACACATTTGATGTAGGCATAACCTCGGAGTATCCCAATTGCCACAACTTGTTAGGATAGAAAAATTGAGTGATTACTGATTATAAAGAGTTGAGTGACGGTTGACCGTTAATCAGTATTTAAAAAATGCCAAGTAATTAGCGTCGGTTTAGATCCTTTCATTAAGAAAATTGTTGAGCTTGCTATGGCGGAAGGAAGAATTGGGAGCGGGGAGATGAACTCATGTGTGCGTATTTCTAAAACGTCAATGTAATTTACGGAAAATGAATCTTTCACCAGAAAATTTTAATCTTTAACTCTGAAAAAATGGTACAATACTGTCACTGAACTGTCTCGTTCCACTTCCCGAGTCGTTTGTTGGAACAAGAAAGCAATGGCTAACTATTTTTCCAATCCCGCCCTGATATACTTTAGTTAGCCTTAGTTTAGCATGTTAACTGTTCGATATCTTGTTAAATAGTTCAAAGATAGTTTAGTTGGGGTTAGGGTATGCATTCGAGCCCCTTGATATGATTTCCCATTTGACATGGGAAATTGTTATTGTATAGACTCCCTTTTGAGGAAATCTGCTTTTATACAAATTGGAAAAAGGCTTTGGTTTTATTGGAAAGTGTTACTTATTATGATTCTGCTTGTGTTTGTTATAATTTGATTTAAAAGTGTTTTGAACTCAGCCTAATTGCAGTTTGATTGATAATCATGTTTGTAGATGACTTATAGATAAGTTTCATGATATACATGGCAAAAATTGCCTTTGATAATGTGATACGGCACTTTTTGATTGAGGGCTTTTAGCTATATTCAAGTGGAAGGCCAGTTTATGATGCTGGCATGGTGAACTTAATCTTACATTTAAGTTCTTATTGTTGGCATGGCATTTCAGCTTAGTGTTCTTATTGCTTTTTAGTACTATAAAATAAGAGTAATATCAAACTTTGATCAACCAAACGCAGCAACACCATCATTAACAACTAATTTAATGTCCAAATCAGCACTAGTAAAGTAACAAACTCAAGTTAGCAACAACACTGCAATAAAAACATCAGTTCAAGGGTGCCTCATTAGAGAAGGATTCGCTCCCACGCTTCCATTAGCAGCTTGAGACCTTAAAACAAAGCATCTGTCAATTCGTATGTCCTTTTCAAATTTCTATATGCATACTACAATAGTGATAAACTACAAACTTTTTTCTTGGTCTTAGACCACACTTTCGCGTTCCTAATCCTTGTTGCTTTTGCTTTCGATCTCATCCCTAAACAAATGTGTAAATCAAAAATATATACACAGTGCATATATACACATGCCCGAATTTCCTATTTACATATCCAACCTTAGTAAATGTACTAAAATTTGTATACAGTTTTTTTTATTAAATTCATAGATGTGTGTATAAATGTTCTGTTTTGGAAAAATTGGGATTAAGGGCAGTGAAACATTAGAAATTGGAAAGTGGGGTGTAATTTTCACATAATTTCTGAAAAGGGCAGTGAATAATCAACTTAATTTTAATTAATATGAGTACTAATATAAAGACAACAATACCCTTATTTCTATTATTTTTATTTAGACTGGTTGTGCTTAGTTAAATTTAGTTTAGTTTCAATAAGTTTACTCCAATATCTAAATAAATGTATTTATATTCAAACTAGTCCAATTTAGGCCTATGTCATTTTATGTAGTTTTGGTTCAATTCAATTTAGTTCACTTTAGTAGTTCTCGATTCAGTTTCATTTCATTAAATTATATGAATTCACTCAAATTTAGTTGAATTTAGTTCAATTCCTTTCCCTCTTAGTTCAATTTAATTTAACTTTATTCAGATCATTCAAAATTGGATGAATTCAATTCAATTTAAGTTCACTTTTTCTTTTTAGTTTAATTTAGTCCCACTTCATTAAATTTAATCAAAATTTTGGTTAAAGTTAAATCCAAGTCAATTCATATCCATCTAAAAAATAATATTTACTTTCATTTAGTTCAGTTCAATTCAATTCAATTTGGTTGACTAAAATCATTTATACTTGGCTAAATTCAATTTAATTAAGCTCCATCATTTTTTTCAGATGTATTAATACCATTTAGTTCACCTCCTTGGAATTTAATTCAATTAAGTTTCATCAAGTTCATATGAATTGGACTGCTTTGAACTGAATTGAAAAGATTTGATTATTAATAAATTTTATTATTTTATGAAGTTTTGGTTCAAATCAATTTAGTTCACTTTAGTAGTTTTCGATTCAGTTTCATTTCATTAAATTATATGAATTCACTCAAATTTAGTTGAATTCAGTTCAATTTCTTTCCCTCTTAGTTCAATTTAATTTAACTTTATTCAGATCATTCAAAATTGGATGAATTCAATTCAATTTAAGTTCACTTTTTCTTTTTAGTTTAATTTAGTCCCACTTCATTAAATTTAATCAAAATTTTGGTTAAAGTTAAATCCAAGTCAATTCATATCCATCTAAAAAATAATATTTACTTTCATTTAGTTCAATTCAATTCAATTCAATTTGGTTGACTAAAATCATTTATACTTGGCTAAATTCAATTTAATTAAGCTCCATCATTTTTTTTTCAGATTTATTAATACCATTTAGTTCACCTCCTTGGAATTTAATTCAATTAAGTTTCATCAAGTTCATATGAATTAGACTGCTTTGAACTGAATTGAAAAGATTTGATAGAAATAAATTTTATTATTTTATGTAGTTTTGGTTCAAATCAATTTAGTTCACTTTAGTAGTTTTTGATTCAGTTTCATTTCATTAAATTATATGAATTCACTCAAATTTAGTTGAATTCAGTTCAATTTCTTTCCCTCTTAGTTCAATTTAATTTAACTTTATTCAGATCATTCAAAATTGGATGAATTCAATTCAAATTAAGTTCACTTTTTCTTTTTAGTTTAATTTAGTCCCACTTCATTAAATTTAATCAAAATTTTGGTTAAAGTTAAATCCAAGTCAATTCATATCCATCTAAAAAATAATATTTACTTTCATTTAGTTCAGTTCAATTCAATTCAATTTGGTTGATTAAAATCATTTATACTTGGCTAAATTCAATTTAATTAAGCTCCATCATTTTTTCAGATTTATTAATACCATTTAGTTCACCTCCTTGGAATTTAATTCAATTAAGTTTCATCAAGTTCATATGAATTGGACTGCTTTGAACTGAATTGAAAAGATTTGATTAGAAATCAATTTTATTTAAATTGGAGTAAAATAAATATAGCTAAACTGAATTTAACTAAATATAAGGGATCTAAGCAAAAAATAAGGGTATTGTTGTCTTTATATTAGTAATCATATTAATTAAAATTAAGTTGATTATTCACTGGCATTTCAGAAATAATGTAAAACTTAAACCGCACTTTCCAATTTCTAATGTTCCACTACTCTTAATCCCAATTTTCTATTGTGTTTTTATAAATTAGATACCCGAAACCGTATTGGATTCGGATTAAGATTATTCAATTTTTGGCCACCCGACCCACCCCTATAAGTATCCGGGTACCAAATTCAATAAAACCACGGAATAAAAAGTGCCATTCTACGAGAGGAAAGAGGAAAAAAGCAACGGTTGTGACAGAAACACGTGTACAGACAGATTTGGTCTTAACCGACAACCCTATCTCCTTTAACTGGCAGGTGCACCTACGCCCTACGCCCTACGCCCTACGCCCTAATCAATTGATTAGAATAATGTAAGAACACATATTATTAAATCGTCACCTACCAAAGCCTCCAATACTTCACCACACTGCCTGGGAAATGGACCTGAAAAATGGATTTCTCATGTCAGAATTTGGATGGGTAATTCTATCAAACACTTTGTTGACACCAAATGATACCATACACCAATACAAATTGAAGGATAAAATTATTTATTCTATAGTTATTGAGCAGCAACCGTTCGAATGCATTGTGTTAACCTAGACACACAAACATCCCTCTACATCCCATCTTCTTAATATTATTCTAAAAAACAGAGAAAATAATATTCACATGGTAGTATTGTACCAAATTCAAACATGTGTGATATGTATTACCTTAGTCCTGAGAAGTTACACCAATTGAATGTGATCGAATCCGTTGAACAAAACTACTGCAGCGGCTGAAATCAAATTGAAAAGCATGGCAGGAGTAGAGTAGTAGAATAATATAAATAAGACCACATAATAAGAAAGAATAATATATTCTTACAGTCTCCCACTTGGTCGATATTTGTATCATTTAATGTTTTCTATATAGAATCATAAGTTCGGTATAATATGCTAAACCTTTTTCATTTGGTTATCATAAGTATCTTGACTAATCTAGTAATCAATGGGAGTCATGGCGGTCACAAATCATTCTGTAACATGATCCATTCCATATACTACTACATTGAATACCTTCATAGCTAAACCATAAACATAATCAGGAATTTCATAATGGTCCCTTAAATGTCTTAAAGGAAGACGAATTCTGTTATCATAAATCCCAAAACAATAATGTGTGTACACAATGGAAACAGAATACATAAAAGATGTAAAAGGTCATAAGAGATCTCTAAGAAATGTCAAATAAAGGCTAATTAAGCATAAAGCAGACAACATACTTAAGAGCTCTCATCAAGACCCAACCTATTAGCATGCTGCATAAAAGTCTTAGGAGGTAATGCTTTCGTAAATATGTCTGCGACCATAAGCGCGGTGTCTATGTGTTCAATGACAATTTTTCCTCTTTTAACATCTTGCTTCAACGATAGATATTTAAGGTCCATATACTTGGCTCCTTTGGATATCCTATCATGCTTGGAGAAGAAGACCGCAACTTGATTGTCATAGTAAAGAGTTAAAGGCTTGTCAACAAAACTCAAAGCCCCAAACTCAGACACAAAATTCTTCAACCAAGTTCCTTGAATAGAAGCCTCATAACATGCTACATACTCAGCTTCCATAGTGGATGTGTAAATCAACTGCGACTTCTGACTTTTCCATGAGATTGCACCCCCACCAAGGAGATACGCATAGCCAAGAGTGCAGACCGTAGAATCAGGGCATCCAGCAAAATATGAGTCAAAAAATCCAACCATCTGTGGATGTGTTGATTTTCTGTACGTCAACATGTAGTTTCTTGTTCCCTTTAGGTATCTCAAAACCTTCTTTGCAGCTTGCCAATGAGCGATCCCTGGGTTAATTTGAAATCAACCCAGCATGCCAACCGCATGGCTGATATCAGGTCTTGTACAAACCAGAGCATACATTAAGCTTCCCACAAGAGATGCATAAGGGTAATTTTGCATTTCATTGCTTGATATCAAGCTTGTCACCTTTATGCATTGGAACAACGTTAGGAGAACAGGTCAACATGGAAAATCTCTCAAGAATTTTGTCAATATATGCTTTCTGAGACAACCCTAAAATTCCAAGTGATCTATCACGAAATATTTCAATCCCAATCACGTAGGATTCCTCACCCATATCTTCCATGTCAAAATTCTAAGAGAGATAATTCTTAGTCTCATGTAATAAACCAAGATCACTGCTAGCCAATAAGATATCATCAACATACAACACCAAAATATGAACTTACTCCCACTGAACTTGAGGTAAATACATGGATAAACGATGTTTTCTTTGAAACCAAATTCCGTAACGATACCATTGCCTCGAAGCTTGTTTCAGTCCATATTGTATTGTTGCCGAAAGTTTCGTAGCCTGAGCTGATCACTCAGTTCAGACCAGTCAGCTTATGCAATGTGGTGTACCGGTTGGCATCGAAGGTGGTGGCGAATAGGGTGAGGCCTATTATCGGAGACATTATTTCGCCATCTCAATCGGCGTTCATACCAGGGAGATTGATCACTTACAACGTACTGGTGGCCAACGAATTGCACCATATGATGAAACTGAAGACGACAGGAAGGAGAGGGGAGATGAGTATTAAGCTGGATATGAGCAAGGCTTTTGACAGGATTGAGTGGAGCTTTGTATAGGGGACACTCGAGCAGTTGGGATTTCCGCTAGGATTTGTATCGATCATTCGGCAGTGTTTGTCTTCGGTACAGTTCTCATTCATCCTGAATGGCGAGGAGTTTGGGCAGCTGACGCCAAACAGATGTATTAGGCAAGGGGACCCTTTTTCTCCATACCTTTATTATCTGCTCGGAGCTACTTTCGATGCTACTCACGGATTTGGCGAGTGCGGGGCGGATTAGGGGAGCCTGTGCTTTCCCAAACGGACCAAAAATCTCTCATCTGTTCTTTGCAGATGATACCCTTCTCTTTGGTGAGGCGTCGGGGAAGGAGGCGAAGCATATACAGTGGGGATTGGCGTTGTACGAGGCCATTTCCGGACAGAAGATAAATGTGGATAAGTCGGGAGTCCTGTTCAGCCCTAACACGGCTTTGGATATCAGACCAAGGATATGTAACATTCTGAAGATTCCGGAGGTGGAGGCCCATGAGAAGTGTCTTGGGCTACCTACTGTCATAGGAAGGAAGAAGGGTGAGATATTCCAGTCCATCAAAGATCGCATCAGGCAGAAGATTGATGGTTGGAATGAGCAAAACTTGTCGAAAGCGGGCAAAGATATTCTGATAAAGTCTGTTCTACAGGCTATACCGAGTTATACGAGGAGTTGTTTTCAGCTTCCAGATTATGTGGTGGAGGAGATACATGGTCTGTTGAGCAGTTTCTGGTGGGGGAATCTTCTACCGAGCGGAAGATTCCATGGGTGGCTTGTAAGAGGATGTCGCGTTCGAAAGGAGTTGGCGGATTGGGCTTTCGAGACCTAGGGGCATTCAATAAAGCGCTCATAGGGAAGCAGGTGTTGAGGCTTCTCTCACAGCCAAATTTGCTGATAGCTCAGGTTCTCAAGGCTAAGTACTACAGGAATGGTGACTTGATGACCTCGGAGCTCAGGTCGAGGCCGTCTTGGGCTTTGAGGAGTATCCATAGAGCCTTGGGGTTGGTGCAGGGTGGAGCCAGGAGATCGATTGGTTCGGGAAATGGTATGTCAGGACCCATAGATACCTCGGCTGGGAAACTTCTGGATCCAGCATCCGCGGGTTATTCCAGGAAACTTGCAGAGGGTGGCTGATCTGATCGATAGGGATACGGGATGGTGGAAGACACACTTGTTGAACCAGTTTTTCACTCCGGATGAGGTGGTGAAGATTCTGGAGATACCATTGCGGAACTTGAACTCGTCGGACAAGTGGATATGGCACCACACTAAACATGGTGGCTATACTGTTCGGACGGCCTATCATGTGGAGGTGGAAAGCAGGCAACAGAACCAAGCTCCAAGCTCAGTACACGATGAGGTGGCGACTTTATGGAAGAGGTTCTGGAAGTTCAGAGTTCCGAAGAGAGCACTTCACTTTGCTTGGAGGTTGTGTAAGGATTCCCTGCCAACGGTGGCGAACCTCGGGAGGAGGGGAGTCGAGGTTTCTTCTACATGTCCACTTTGCTCAGAGGAGGACGCGGATATATATGACAGCTCATCTATTCTTCTCGTGTGGCTATGCCAAGTCTGCATGGAGCACGGTGGGGTTACTTGGAAAGGTTTCGGCGGCGGAACAACCCAGAGGAGATGCCTGGTTTCGGAAGTTGCCGAAAGATGAAGATGATGAGTTCTGTTCACTAGCGATCATGGTCTGCGACGGTATCTGGTTCCAGCGAAAAAAGCAGATATTCGAGCAGTCCCACACGGCGTCAGCTGTTATGTCCGCGGGGGTAGTGGAAAATCTGAGGAGTTACAGGGAGGCCCAGCAATGGAGGGAGGAGACGTCGGCTTCATTGTTGCCGAGGACATTGCTGAGACCGCCAGACCCAGGGATCCAGATCAACTTCGATGCTGGTATCCTGAATGGGGACGTTGGAATATGGGTGGTAGCTATGGGTTCAGATGGAAGCTTTATTCGGGGTGTTGCACAGAGAATCCCGAATGTCAGTGATCCGTCCCTCGCAGAAATCCTTGCTCTAGAGGAAGCCCTCATCCTTGCCGCGGAGATAGACCAGCCGGAAATGAAGCTAGTGGAGGATGCCCTCCACGTAGTGCAGATGATTCACCAGGAGACAGACTGTTCAGTGCACTGCATGGAGACGATTCAGAGACTTCGAAGTTTGTTAGAGAATAGAAACTATCTAGGCCCCTTCTGGGTTCCTCGAAGTGAGAACTTTATAGCGCACTCTCTAGCTAACTATGCAAAGTCGAGCCCCCTGTTGTATAATTCTTGGGTCACACCCCCAAGTTTCTTGTCATTCGTTTCTGGACGATTTCCAGGACCTTGAAGTTAAATGAAAGTAATTATTATTTTTCAAAAAAAAAAAGCCAAGGGGAGAGTTTGTCATCACTCAACCCCTTTCCATAGTCACTAAACTAACTACTAGAGATAACATTGCACTACAATCCATCAACATTCCAAATTACACTAGAATTACTCTAAAACTATATTACCTTAACGTTAAGAACCAATCTACTCTAATTAGTGACTATGGGGCATGCAATTGATATAAAACACAAAGCCCATAACAAATTAAGCAAGATTGAACAATATTCATGCATAAGAATTCAAGTTCATCAAATGATAATCAAAAACCAAAGTTTAAGCATACATACCCTCAACATCTCAAGGGAAAGTGAATTCAAATTCTCTTGATGTAGCCAATATATACTCTACTTTTAGCACATTTGAGAGTTCATTTGGGGTAGCATTTAGTGCAAAGGGTTAAGAATGAAGCCTAAATTTCTCTTACCTTGCATTTTGAAGAAAGACTTGTGCACTAACGTTTTGAAGCTGAAATTTGGAAATGTTACAAGAGGAACTAGAGTGCATAAGTGGTACCATTGGCTTCGTCTTCTCGAGTACTACAAAATGGACTACTAGAACGTCAAAAATGGATCAACGGTTCATCCGTGGTGAAGCAAAGACGATTGCTGCCAACCAGCCACAAGCATCTCGCGGTCCGCGAAAATGGGCGGATTTTTGGCTGAATGAAGGCCAGAAAAGCAAATTTTGAAGGGCTATAAATACCCCTCTTATCCCTTATGAGAAAAACGAGTTCCCCTTGAATCCAAACCCCATTTTCTCTAGTTTTTCCCCCTTTTTCAATCTTTCTTCTTCTAGATTTGATTCTTATGTAATGTTGTATTAGAATGCTTGTTGTAGCTTAATCTTCCTTGGGAGCATTTGAATTCACTTTCCCTTGAGACTTTGAGGGTATGTATGTTTAAACTTTGGATTTTGATTATCATTTGATGAACTTGAATTCTTATGCATGAATATTGTTCAATCTTGCTTAATTTGTTTCGGGCTTTGTGTTTTATATCAATTGTATGCCTCATAGTCACTAATTAGAATAGATTGGTTCTCAAGGTTAAGGTAAGATAGTTTTAGAGTAATTCTAGTATAATTTGGAATGATGATGGATTGTAGTGTAATGTTATCTCAAGTAGTTAGTTTAGTGACTATGGAAAGGGGTTGAGTGATGACAAACTCTCCCCTTGGTTATGTGATTGTAGTTGAGAAATGCCATGATAAATATGAGTTGTTAGAATTGGAAATCTTATGAACTTGCATGATCAATCAATTATGTTTTTAGGTAAGGATGTAATGCTACCATTGGTCCCCCTAATATGTGATTGTATACTTGAGTTGAAGATTCCTTTTTGACGTATGATTGTTAGCAATAAATAACTAGATTCGTGGGTAGAACGTGATCGTTTTCTCCAATATCATGAAGTAGCAAGTATGAATTGAGATTTGTATGTTATCATCGTCTTAGTTCTTTATATTTATCAAATGTCTTATTTGTATGCTCTCGTTATCGTGGGTATGTGAGTAAGCTTGTCAATTCTCCATTCTTAACACCATTGTTGAGCTATCTAGATGCTATCGTCTAGGTGACTCGACAATAAGAGCTTTGAGAGGTGTTATCATCTTCTCTAGCTACAATTGGGAGAATGAGATGCTTTCATCCTTGACAAATGGTCGAAACTCCTTTGTAATAGCATTTGCCCGGTGATAAGTTGATAGTTGGAAATTGAAGTCATTTGCCTCCCAAGGCCTCATAATGTTAGTGTTTTCCTTTTAACTTAGTTAATGATAGTTACTTTATTTCATAGTGTAATCAACCAACTCAAACCCCCCCTTGTTTACCTTGCTTTCTATATAATATATATGTATGTGTTTATAATCTTCGCTAAAACACTAAACAAGATCCTTCTCCTTGTGGTTCGATCCCTACTTCCCACTATCTACTCTATAGTAGTTAGAAGTCGTAGGTGAAATATAAATGTGTTTTGATTGAGTGGGGTTCCCATTTACGACGTAGGGAAATCGCTTGTCAAAAATGGCGCCGCTGCCGGGGAGAAGGCATTTCTTGTTTTGTGTTTTATCTTAGATTTTATTGTTTATCTCCTTTGTTTTCTTTATTTTCTTTGGAAGTGTATTGCTCGAGTTCTTCGTGTAAACGGCACCTTGTAGTGTGTATTACCCTAGAACACTTGCACTACCATTTCAAAACTTTTTGTTTAGTCATGTTTAGTTTGAAGAAAAATGATTTTCTTGAATTCCTCACCTTTAACCATGAAAGGATGAGGAAGAATGTAGCAAGCTCGTGTGATTCTTATCTTTCAAATGATTTTTACGAGCCTTGTTATTTTGAGTCGAGAAGTGAGCACTATGAACTTGAAAGGCCCCTTGGTTCTTCATACCAAGGGTACTATGATGATGAGTGCTATGAGGAGGAGACAAATATTGGTTTTCAAAAAATTGTTTTAATCCATATGATGATTCTTATAATCCACAATGGAGTGGTTATTCGAATTCGAATTATGGATATCAACCAGAAAACCAATATTTTGAGCAACAAAATCTACCCCCACATCCTTGTGAATTGCCTCTAGAACAAGATTCGATGAGTTATGATGAAAATTTACGTTTAGAGAATCTTCAGAGGCAATTGAGCGAAATGTTGAATGTGATGATGAGATTAGAAGCTCAATACTCCAAGGAAGTACCATCCGAAGTAGAACATAATCCTATTGCTATGGTGAGTGATATCACCACAATGCATGAGGAAGAGTTCGAAAGTGATGAGAAATTTTTTGTTGAGGATTATGAAGTAGAAAGGGATGTGAGTGTTTTTGAACCTTTACAATCACCATTGATACCCTCACCTCCACCTATGCAACAAATTCCACTACTTCCGGAAATCTTAAAGGAGCCTAGGAAATCTTGTTACTTGTTTACACATCCTATCATCCTCCCTCCTTTAAGACCACAACCATTCATCCCTCCTCCAACACCTTCTCTACCACCCTTCACTTTTGTTTCAAAAGTGAAGGATTCCAAACTTTTGTTCTATGAATAGCATTTGGGTCGTGTCGACGACGTTAAATAAATCGATTTTGATCGTTTGGAAATAACACTTCTATTAAACGATTTTGGTTTTATTTTTATTTAAATTTTATTGTGTTTATATATATATAAATAAAAAAGAGTTTCTTTGTGTCTTTCATTGTTTTAACTAGTAGATTACGTTTTTATTCTTGTTTTTTTATTTCGTTTTTATTCTTGTTTTTCTTTTGTTATTTTATTTGAATTAAAAAAAAAAACTCGGGCTCGCGGGCCGCGAAAATTGGCCATTTTCAGGCAGCCCGCTGCCACAATTTGCCTGTTTTTCGCGGCCCGCAAAAAAAAAAAAAATTTTAGCCAACATTTAGTGTGTGAGTCCTTCCCTTTCCTCACAATTTTGATAGTTGTTCTTGAATATTGAGGACAATGTTTGGTTTAAGTGTGGGGGAGAGGTTTAGGATTTTTGTTTTTGGTGTAAATATGTACTTCTTTGAAGACTTTGTTTTTTTAAAAAAAATGAAAGCCCGGATAAGTCCAAAAGAAATAGAGACTTAGGCAAAAATGAGAGGCTGAAGCCCGGATAAGTCCAAAAGAAATAGAGACTTATGCAAAATTGAGAGGCTTTGTGTGAAAAAAAAAAAAAAAAAAGTGGCTAGGTACATCCTAGGCAAAAGGAGAGTGAGAGAAACAAAAAAAAAAGTGGCTAGGTATAATTACCTAGGCAAAAGGATCGAAATCTCATTTTATCCTCATTTTCCGATGGTTGAAGTCATAAGGATGCGGTGATTAATGGAGAGTTGGGTAGTTTTGCATCATTTGGCTTTGTTAGGATGTTTCATATAGTGGGAGCAAAGTAGTACACTTTGGGATATTCTACTTTGCAATGTTTTGTTTGAGTATGTCATATGTTTGATTGTTGTGAAATTGTCATCTTGGCCTTGAATCGTTCTTTCTCGAGGACGAGAAAGGTTTAAGTGTGAGGGTGTTCTACATGTGATATATGTTTTGATTTTGTTGGGATTTTTGGGTAGAACTTGTCATCAAGTTGAAGCATAGAAATTTGATATGATCTTTATTGTGATTGTGCTTTTTACTTGTTGGAAGTTCTTGTTTAGTGTCATAGTTTTGGAGGAGTTCAAATGTGCATTAGAAAAAAAAATTGAGTATAATCTTAAACTTTAATCGTTCTTTCTCGAGGACGAGAAAGGTTTAAGTGTGGGGTAATTGATGTAGCCAATATATACTCTACTTTTAGCACATTTGAGAGTTCATTTGGGGTAGCATTTAGTGCAAAGGGTTAAGAATTAAGGCTAAATTTCTCTTACCTTACATTTTGAAGAAAGACTTGTGCACTAACGTTTTGAAGCTGAAATTTGGAAATTTTACAAGAGGAATTGGAGTGCATAAGTGGTACCATTGGCTTCGTCTTCTCGAGTACTACAAAATGGACTGCTAGAACGTCAAAAACGGATCAACGGTTCATCCGTGGTGAAGCAAAGAAGATTGCTGCCAACCAGCCACAAGCATCTCGCGGGCCGCGAAAATGGGCGGATTTTTGGCTGAATGAAGACCAGAAAAGCAAATTTTTGAAGGGCTATAAATACCCCTCTTATCCCTTATGAGAAAAACGAGTTCCCCTTGAATCCAAACCCCATTTTCTCTAATTTTTCCCCTTTTTTCAATCTTTCTTCTTCTAGATTTGATTCTTATGTAATGTTGTATTAGAATGCTTGTTGTAGCTTAATCTTCCTTGGGAGCATTTGAATTCACTTTCCCTTGAGACTTTGAGGGTATGTATGTTTAAACTTTGGATTTTGATTATCATTTGATGAACTTGAATTCTTATGCATGAATATTGTTCAATCTTGCTTAATTTGTTACGGGCTTTGTGTTTTATATCAATTGTATGCCTCATAGTCACTAATTAGAATAGATTAGTTCTCAAGGTTAAGGTAAGATAGTTTTAGAGTAATTCTAGTATAATTTGGAATGATGATGGATTGTAGTGTAATGTTATCTCAAGTAGTTAGTTTAGTGACTATGGAAAGGGGTTGAGTGATGACAAACTCTCCCCTTGGTTATTTGATTGTAGTTGAGAAATGCCATGATAAATATGAGTTGTTAGAATTGGAAATCTTATGAACTTGCATGATCAATCAATTATGTTTTTAGGTAAGGATGTAATGCTACCATTGGTCCCCCTAATATGTGATTGTATACTTGAGTTGAAGATTCCTTTTTGACGTATGATTGTTAGCAATAAATAACTAGATTCGTGGGTAGAACGTGATCGTTTTCTCCAATATCATGAAGTAGCAAGTATGAATTGAGATTTGTATGTTATCATCGTCTTAGTTCTTTATATTTATCAAATGTCTTATTTGTATGCTCTCGTTATCGTGGGTATGTGAGTAAGCTTGTCAATTCTCCATTCTTAACACCATTGTTGAGCTATCTAGATGCTATCGTCTAGGTGACTCGACAATAAGAGCTTTGAGAGGTGTTATCATCTTCTCTAGCTACAATTGGGAGAATGAGATGCTTTCATCCTTGACAAATGGTCGAAACTCCTTTGTAATAGCATTTGCCCGGTGATAAGTTGATAGTTGGAAATTGAAGTCATTTGCCTCCCAAGGCCTCATAATATTAGTGTTTTCCTTTTAACTTAGTTAATGATAGTTACTTTATTTCATAGTGTAATCAACCAACTCAAAACCCCCCCTTGTTTACCTTACTTTCTATATAATATATATGTATGTGTTTATAATCTTCGCTAAAACACTAAACAAGATCCTTCTCCTTGTGGTTCGATCCCTACTTCCCACTATCTACTCTATAGTAGTTAGAAGTCGTAGGTGAAATATAAATGTGTTTTGATTGAGTGGAATTCCCATTTACGACGTAGGGAAATCGCTTGTCATCTCTCAAGATTAAACTAATCTAATACAATCATCCTAATACATCACTACATAAGAATCAAATCTAGAAGAAGAAAGATTCAAGAAAGGAGGAAAAACTAGAGAAAATGGGTTTTGGATGTTGGGGAGCTCGGCCAAATGATAAAGGGATAAGAGGGGTATATATAACCCAATGGTAAAACTTATGCACTCCAGTTCCTCTTGTAACATTTCCAAATTCCAGCTTCAAAACGTTAGTGCACAAGTCTTTCTTCAAAATGCAAGGTAAGAGAAATTTAGCTTTAATTCTTAACCTTTTGCACTAAATGCTACCCCAAATGAACTCTCAAATGTGATAAAAGTAGAGTATATATTGGCTACATCAGACCCTGTGAATTTGTCGCCGCCGCGCATCAGTTCAAGTTCTCCTACTGTCATCAATCGGAATCCTTGGTCACGCACGCCCACACGCCTCGGCTGTTGTCTTAAATGTACATATGGATCCTCTTGCTAAAAGTGATAAAAATGCTAATTCAATAATGGATTATCATGAGATGCCATTTGAAAAGAAGCAAAACCGTTTACGTCAAATGAAAGAACTAAAAGCGTCGAAGAAAAGGTCGTTGGCTTTGAACGAAGTTAGTACTGTTCGAGGAAACACAAAATCATCAGAAAGCAAACTTCGACACCAAGGTAAAAATTCTCTTTAATTTGAACTATAATATGATGAATATTTTCATTTTTATTCTTATTATTTACCATGCTATAATTTCATTACCATTTTATTATTACTTCTATCATGCATTCGGTGATGCACTTATAAATATAAGGAACAACATTAGATATGTCACCTCCATTATGTTTACTATTTCACCTACTGCATATTGAAAGTTTTCTAAGCATATATTTGTTTCAATAAAAATAATAACACTCTCCACTATGGTGATATTTATAACTAGGTGTAAAATGCAACCAAATTTGATGGATGAAAGTGGACTGATTACGGCTACTTTTTTCAACAAGTAAAAGTTATTGGGATTAACTGCTGTGCAAGCAATGGACAAAGCCACTGAGTTTCGAATTTTTATCCCCTAAATTTATGCAACGTTATAATTTACATCTTACTTACATATTGTTATTGTTCAATTTCTTTTATTAACATGATTATATAGAGGCTCACAATAATGAAATCGCAAGTACTGAATATATAGTTCAACTCACTATTTCAAAAAAAGATAGTGAAATTAGCCCTAGATACACGGTCATATCTTTTGGAGACAAAGAGGAAATAGAAGCATCAAACTCAAAAATATTACCAGGTGACAAAAATAAAGATAAGGAAGATGTGGTGGTCCATTCAAAAGGCTAAACAAGAAAAGACAGCTATTCAAAGGTAATAAAAAAAATTTCGGGACGAAATTTCATTAAGAAGGGGTGAATGTGAGAACCCAAAAAATTGTATGTAAAATTTAAAGGTTGTTCATTTAGAATAAATTATTTTACTATGAGATTAAGGCCCTACTTACCAGAGCTTATCTGTAGATCAGTTCAGTTCATTTCAGTAAATATAAATTTTTTTCAGTTCAGTTCAGTAAATTTAAAATTTTTTCAGTTCAGTTCAGTAAATTTAAAATTTTTTCAGTTCAGTTCAGTAAATTTAAATTTTTTTCAGTTCAGTTCAGTAAATTTAAATTTATTTCAGTTCAATTCAGTATATTTAAAATTATTTCAGTTCAGTTCAGTTCAGTTAAATAAATTTAAATTTAATTAAGTTCAGTTCAGTTCATCAAATTTCCTTTTATATGATGATGATCATTCATTAATAACAAATGAAAATATATTATTTGGAATATGTCTTCATTATATGTTTTCATTATATGACAATTTTGAATTAGTTCAGTTCAGTTCGTTTTAGTTCAGTTCAGTTCAGTTTTAGTTCAGTTCATATCCTCTTAAATATAATTTTATGATATACAACTCAATGACTCATATCCTCTTTAATATAACTAGCCGGCACTCACCGCGCATAGCGCGGTGTATTTGCTCCCATATCCGCCACCATATTTATATACGAAAAGCCCAATATTTGATACTCCCTATGGACCAGCTATTTCTGCACAAGAGACTTTTTTCAGTCAACTATACTAAATTTTAACTGAATTTTTGAAATACATAGATAATTAAAAATACTATATCTAATATTGTTGGAATCGTCATAACATGTAGTTTATTAATATCAAATTTTTATATCTTGATAATATACGTAGTTAAAGATATTAGCAGTCAAACACGTTATTGAAGACCGTGAAAAGTCAACAGTGCACATCCAGCTGGTACGGAGGGAGTAGTACAATTAAGACTTTTCTTGTTCTTATTCTTGTTCTTCTTCTTCTTTGTTAATGACTGAATATAGTATTAAATTTTTTTTTAATTTCGGTGCATATATTTGTATAAATAGAGTTTTAGTTTACACATGCTCATTAAAAGATTACTCGTGCAAATCGCTCAATGAAAATTACTTCACAACCATTTTTCTCAATCCATATGATAGGAATTTCAAAATGCAAATCATTCAAAGAAGAATCAATAGATTAGGCTATCTAATAAGTAATCATATTTTAACACGGGAAACGGATTTTTTGAGACAATATATATATATATATATTCATTTATGTTTTATTCAGAAAGTAGATAGAAATGTGGTTTGTAATGAATATAACAGAGCTACGGCTCTGACAATTTGTTTTAACAGGCATGTTTGCAAATGTAATTGAAACTCAAGATTACCCTAGAGATTATGGATGATAACAATAAGGCCCTTACATTTAGCATTAATTGTGTTCCAAGATTCTCAAATATTGCTTGTTGGTGCAGATTAGATTTTTTTTTTTATATATACTTGAGAAATATAAGCTCCATTTGATTAAAGATGGTCATAGTTCCAGCCGCCCAGGATTCTTCCTCTTTGATTTGATCTAAAGTGAGATGAATTGAAAAATAAAGATAAATTGAACTTAATGAACTGAAACCAATATATTTGAAATTTATTAATCTAAATATAACATAGTACATTTAATATTAAAATATACTGAATTAAGTTGCACTGAAACATATAGATCAAGTGAACTAAAATGAAATAAATATGATCATTTTCAAAAAAGAATTGATATGACTAAATTAACCTTAATTTCATACCAATTAACATTAAATAGAATTGGTATAACTAAATTAACCTTAATTGTATCAAATTATATTTTTGCTGAACTAATTTGAATTGAACTAAAGTGAAAATTAATGTATTGAAAAATGAATCGGTGTGACTAAATTAACCTATATTTCATCAAATCATATATTTACTGAAACTGAACTAAACTAAATGGAATCGAACTGATATGAACAACTAACCTCAAGAGAACAGGGTCTACTACACATGATAGTAAAATCACATAATATTTTTAACATTATTTAATTTATTATAATATACAATATTGAATAGAACTAACTGAATTGACATGAAAAAAATATAAAAATATTGACTGATATAATCTGAACGGAAAAACAAATAAGTTTACTGAATTGAACTCATCTGAAAAATTAGTAGGTTTACTGAAATGAACTCATTAGAACTGAAAAAAAGATGATCTAAGTCATCTGAACTAAAAAAATTCAGATAAACTCTAGAGAAAGTTACCTAAGTGGTGAGAAAGTATCAAAAATGTCTAAAGCATCTTATTACAAATTAGGTTTGAAATAAAATACTATTTCAAATCTAATGCTTATTAAGATGTTTATTACAAACTCAGCAGCAGAAAATGTTGTGTTGCAGCTCAGTTCAGCAGCATGACTTGCTATCTACTTTGGATAGGCTTGGCAGGCGGAAGCTTCATCAAAATGCAGCCGCAGCATTTAAACACACACAAAAAAAAGTAGTGCATGATCTCCAAGAAGATAAACCAAGCAGCATCAATGAGTAGATTGCAAGATATTCAAGGTGCTGGACATTCTGAGGCCCTATATTGAGTCAAAATGCAGAAGACCAGCACAGTACATTCCAAATTCCAAAATTAAAAGTAACTCTAACACGATATCATAACTTCATAACTTCAGTGAACTAATGTGATCCAACAAGTTTACTAGGTATGAAGGGAACACCAGCTTACTTGATTAATTCCAGGTGTGAATTTCTTGTAGCCGAAATGCATAGTTTAGCTCAAGATCCTTGAGAGTAGTTGTTTCATCAATCTCCCATTCTGCCTTGTCAGTGGTGCGACCATGGGATGGTCCTTTGAGGTGAAACCGTCTATGAATACGATATTCCGAACAGAACAAATTTCCCATCACAATAAACCCTGTCTACAACAAACTGGTTGCAATATATAACATTAAACCAAAAAAAAAAAGGGATACAAGTGATTTAACAGTTAGGATAACTGACCTTTGTACCACCAACTGGTTTTACACAGTGGACTCCATAAAACTTAGTCACGAGGGAATTCTCGTAGCAGCTCACATGATCATGATAACTTCGGAGCATCTTAATCAGCACCTGGAAATGAATACAGGAACTCAATCTCAAAATGCAGGTGAACTTGTCTAAACAAGGTGTCTTAAATATGAAGGCTTTTGGAAAAATGAGAGAAATCATCTAATGAGAATTATCTGCAACTTCCTTCACTTCAGCCAGGGTAGCCAGGGTAGGCAACTAACCTTCACTTCAGATTTCTTCATCTTGGGTCAGATAAAAAAGGTTGCCACTTTTTCCAGGAGAGAGCTCTCGCAGAGCATCGCTTCCACATATGATGAGCATATAATCAGCAGTAATAACTGAAGACAAAACAAAAACTAACAGAAGTCTACAGCTTTCCCCATTTTTTTTCTAGGACAATCAGCACACATGATAAGCATCTACAAAATACACACAAACTTTGAATTTAAATCTTAAAGTTTGGCATAAAAGTTGCTTTCTTCAAGTCAGAAAATACCCAGAAAATACCTTTTTTTTCAAGATCTGAGCATCTCAGAAATCAAAACCTTACAAAAGATTGCATGCATAAATAATACTTCACCAGAAAAATGGGAAAAAGAAGAACCCGCAATTATTCTTCACGAGATTCTGTCCAAATAAACAGAAACAGAAGAAGAAAACGCTCTTTTTCTCTACCATGGAATCAATCAAAATAATAAAGCTCAATAAATGTTTCCAATTACATCCTATTTTCAACTCAGTGTCAAGATCACTGTCAAGAAAATAAGTTAAAAGATTCAAACCACTGTATTCATGTAATATGAGAAGGAATCATACCAGCTTTCTCCTCTTCACGCTTTTTTGCAGCATCTCCTCTTCAAGCGCTCTGCAAAATTACAATGACATTTCATGACAAGAAACTCAAGGGTAGCCATCATATCTCATAAAGCAAGGTAATAAGAATTAATCAGAAAAACAATTCCACTGCAATGCCAAAACAGTACTAAAAATGGTTTTTACAAGGAAAGAAACAAATCCTTCGTCAAAGAAAGAGCATGAGATATTCGGCAACATTTTATGAAGTATGGAGTCCTATATCTTAAACAGATGACAGTGTTTAGCAAAAATCATTCAGCTAACAATTTAAAACTCTTTCAATAGTTCTCAGAGCTAGCAAGCCAAACTTCTCACACACCAGCTAACCAAACTCACACAACATCGTTTCCTGCGGAAATTTGATCTGCAGTAGGATGTAACTAAACTTAGCCCAATAAAAGCACAAGAAACGTCAATAAAGCAGCAACACCCAATAGCTACAAAACAGAAACCTATCCCCTAAAAACTAAGAAGGCAATGCTCACTCTTTGAAAGATATCAGGCAATCATTGTTTGTGTCAAAAAGCATAAAGAACTCTGAAGGAGAACATTGCAATTCACCAGGATTCCTTTCCCCTCTTAGGTATCCGTCTTGTACAACATGCATCAGATGGAGGAATGCAAGAACTCAATAATCTAAACATAAACTAAACCTCGACAAGAAGTGCAAATAAAGAGTCTCAGCAAGAATCAGTAGAATAATAGTTACAAAATGAATTATAAAAATCTTCAGGAGCAGTAGGGAAGAGCCCAAATTCCTTTATTAATAAGGCCTGATAAATAGTAAATTAAGTAGATCATTCCAGCATCATTAGCAAGGCATGTGCAATGATAATCTCCGCCGATTAATATGTTTTGTATGCTAATTAACTTGCAATAAAACATAATATCAAGGCATAAGAATATGTGAAGCTAATGTTGTTGACTTGTTTTACAATATCAGTTAGAATATCCCAAAAAGGATATGAACGAAGCTAAAATTCAGTTCTTGTGATAATTCAGTTGTATATCATAAAATTATATTTAAGAGGATATGAACTGAACTAAACTGAACTGAACTGAATTGTTCTGAACTGAACTGAACTAAAACGAACTGAACTGAACTAATTCAAAATTGTCATATAATGAAAACATATAATGAAGACATATTTCAAATAATATATTTTCATTTGTTATTAATGAATGCTCATCATCATATAAAAGGAAATTTGATGAACTGAACTGAACTTAATTAAATTTAAATTTATTTAACTGAACTGAACTGAAATAATTTTAAATATACTGAATTGAACTGAAATGAACTGAAATAAATTTAAATTTACTGAACTGAACTGAAAAATATTTAAATTTACTGAACTGAACTGAAATTTTTTTATATTTACTGAACTGAACTGAAAAAAATTTATATTTACTGAAATGAACTGAACTGATCTACAGATAAGCTCTGGTAAACAGGGCCTTAATCTCATAGTAAAATAATTTATTCTAAATGAACAACCTTTAAATTTTACATACAATTTTTTGGGTTCTCACATTCACCCCTTCTTAATGAAATTTCGTCCCGAAATTTTTTTTATTACCTTTGAATAGCTGTCTTTTCTTGTTTAGCCTTTTGAATGGACCACCATCACTACACCATAACTAGCCTTTTGAAACATATAAATATGTCGTTTATCATTGATACAGTGTCGTAAATGCTAATTTGCGACATTATATGCATCATTGTATATTGTGTCGTAAAAGGTGGTGTAGCAAATTTAGCGACACAAAAGTTCAATTATGACGTAAAATTAATGGCACAATTTGCATCATTATTTTACTTGTCGTGAATATTTGTGACACATCCTGCGGCTTTTATGTTTTGTGATGCAGATGAATCACGACACTTTATGAGACATGTAAACTTGGTGACGCATGTTGTTTTGCGACACTGTATACTGTGTCGTAAAACCTATGTAGCAAATTTAGCAACACAAAAGTTGTCTTGTGTCGTAAACTTAATGACACAATTTGCATCATTATTTCATACGTCGTATAAATTATGTGACACACCATGCAACTTTTAAATTTTGTGACACAAATGTATCTCGACACATTTATGCTTCATAATTTTATAGGTCGTATATATTATGTGACACAACATGCAACTTTTAAGTTGTGACGCAAGTGTATCTCGACGCATTATGTTTCATTTAATCTTAGTGACGCATGTTGTTTTATGACACAATACTCGTCATTTATGTTTAGTGGCACATGGATGTTTGCAACACATTATACAATATTTATGTTTAGTGATGCTTGAATTTTCGCGACACAAATACTTTTCGCAGTACTATAAAAGGAAATTGAATATTTGATTATATATTATTTTTATAGATAAAATAGAATTATTTACATAAATATTCTTTGCTCTATTAAATGTTGCATTTAAAGTCATAATTAATAGCAATTGCTATTATGTTTAACATCAAAAATATCAATTACAGTGAGATAGTACAAATAAAAACTCTAGCTAATCAGATCCGAAATCACGGTTTTTCTTGTCTTGTTACTCTTTTTGCAATAAATATTGCATTTATTGTCATTAAGAATAGCAATTGCTCTGAAATTTACTCTAAGAATATCAATTACAACTATATTTGTACAAATAGAAACTCAAGCTAATTAAAACCCAAATCAATGCCTTCTTGGTCTTGTTACTTTCTTTTTGCAACAATCGTTTCCTGAGAAAAACAGATGAGAAAAAAAGAAGTTACATTCAACAAAATTATTCAATAAACTAATATCAATTTCAATGCCCAGCAATTAAAATTTATGTTCAAATTTAATAAATAATAATCAACATGTTCCTTTGCAGCTTTGCTCCATAGGCTTTGGCTTGCTTGTTCTTCTTGCAAATTTACCTTGATCCTACATTACAAAAAATTAATAATCATTTGAACTACAAAATGAGCAATGAATATGGTGTTATAAAGAATGAACAAAATATTACAAAATACCTTTGCTCAGACATGTAATCGATTTGAGCCCTCAAAGTTCAGATCTGACATCTCATATTCGTGCCTATACAAGAGGAAAAACAACAAAAAACACAATACATGAGGAATAGAGAAGTAAAAAACAAGATCATTCTGGAAATCTTTGAAGTTGTGAATTTCTAGGCGGCGGGGCTAGGGTTGCATGAATGGAAGAAACAAAAGAAAAGACTTGTGAATTGTGAGGCTTAGCAGGAATCTCTAGTATTTAACTTACACTACGTGGGCTCGTTGCTACTGGCCTAGTATATGGCCCTGTTTACTATAACTTATTTTTTGCTGTACTGAACTGAACTGAACTGAACTGAACTGAACTGAAATAAATTTAAATTTACTGAACTGAACTGAACTGAATTGAAATAATTTTAAATTTACTGAACTGAACTGAACTGAATTGAAATAATTTTAAATTTACTGAACTGAACTGAAATAATTTTAAATATATTGAACTGAACTGAAATAAATATAAATATATTTTTATATTATTTAAATATAAAAACACATTGAGGTGATATAATCTGAACTGAATTGGGTTAAATATCATCAAATTATAGTGCAGATGATATGAACTTATCTAAACTGAACTGAATTGTTCTGAACTGAATTAAACTAATCTAAACTGAACTAATTTCAAATTGTCATGTAATGAAGACATATTACATTTGGTTGAGTCGATTTAAATAATTATATTGGATGTATAAAAAGTATAGGTTATGGTATATTAAAGAAATATATTGAGTTGAATATCATAGGCATGTATTTTTCAGGGGATATGAGTCATTGAGTTGTATATCATAATATTATTTATATTAAAGAGGATATGAGTTATTGAGTTGTATATCATAAAATTATATTTAAGAGGATATGAACTGAACTATACTGAACTGAACTGAATTGTTCTGAACTGAACTGAACTGAAACGAACTGAACTGAACTAATTCCAAATAGTCATATAATGAAGATATTATATTTGGTTGAGTCGATTTAAATGAATCACGATTAAAATAATTATATTGGATGTATAAAAAATAAAGGTTATGGTATATTAAAGAAATATATTGAGTTGCATATCATAGCCATGCATTGTTCAGGGGATCTGAGTCATTGAGTTGTATATCATAATATTATTATATTAAAGAGGATATGAGTCATTGAGTTGTATATCATAAAATTATATTTAAGAGGATATGAACTGAACTGAATTGTTCTGAACTGAACTGAACTGATTCCAAATTGTCATATAATGAAGATATATTATATTTGGTTGAGTCGATTTAAATGAATCACGATTAAAATAATTATATTGGATGTATAAAAGTAAAGGTTATGGTATATTAAAGAAATATATTGAGTTGAATATCATAGCCATGTATTTTTCAGGGGATCTGAACTAAATTGGACTGAATTGATATGAATTGAAATAAAATAAAATAATATATTTTCATTTGTTATTAATGAATGCTCATCATTATATAAAAGGAAATTTGATGAACTAAATTGAACTGAATTAAATTTAAATTTATTTAACTGAACTGAACTGAACTGAAATAATTTTAAATATACTGAACTGAACTGAACTGAACTGAACTGAAATAAATTTAAATTTACTAAACTGAACTGAACTGAACTGAAACAAATTTAAATTTACTGAACTGAACTGAACTGAAATAAATTTAAATTTACTGAACTGAATTGAACTGAACTGATCTACAGATAAGCTCTGGTAAACAGGGCCTATATGTAGAACCAGCCACAAGAATACACATATAATATGTAGTATATATGTCACATTAATTAGGCAAAATACAAGCCATGTTCACATTATTTTGTTTCCAAAATAAAATTAAATATTATTGAAAGAATTAGAAACCAACCTGACAAGTACTTTATTTTGACTCTTAGGGCAGTAAAATATAATTTGATGAAATTCAGGTAAATTAAGTCACGTTAATTCTTTTTCAATAATTATTTTCAATTAAATTCAGTTTGGTTCAAAAAAAATAAACTCTACCAAACAAGGCTTTACTATGTATAGGTATTGTCTCATTAATAAAAATTAGGCATGTTTGGTGGCTTTTGGCTGTTTCATATTGGCCCCGTTTGGTGACGAGAGTTTTGGAAAGCGTTTAGCTTTTTTGGTTAAATATGGATAGTTGACTGGTCAATCAGCTCTTTCTGGTGTTTGGTGAGGAGAGTTTTCTAATTAGCTTTTTTGGTGAAACCTCTCGTTTCTGAAACGCTTGAAAGAGCAGCGTTTGTAAAAAGTTAATCAAAGAAATATTACGAAATATCTTATTCCTCACAAATTTCCTTTTCTTAATTAATCAAATTCCTTTAAATTAATAATTGTGTACGTACAATTCAAACGACAAAATTCAATACACACGTTTACATATCCTGCGTTCGTACATTTTATAAGGTCTTTTACCATACTAATTAATTTTTGAAATATTACAAATATTGGAATTAAAATGGTACACCATAATATATACCGATATAAAAATTTTAATTTAAAATAATTTTTTAATTCTAAAAATAATTTTTTAAATAAATGTAGTTACACTAATAAAGTAATAATAATTCAAATAACAAACATCATGAAAATAAATAAACATATAAGTGATAATAATTTTCGATAAACAAGTAACCCACTACAAAAAATAATTAATAATAAGTTGTACTAATGTCTATTTCAGTCATTTAAAGTTATGAAACAGCTATAAGTTAATTGTCATTTGCCAAACACTCATATACAAAACGCTAGTCAAACCGCTAGTCAAAACAGCTAATAGAATCCGCTAACAGCTAACAACTAATAAAATCCGCTAACAGCTAACAACTAAACGCTGATTGCCAAACGAGGCCATTAGCCCGAAAGATCCAAATCCTAAAACTACTTCTCAAACGAAGCTAAATTTACACGATACTAAAATAAGACAAAATTACTATTATATATGTTCATCTTCCACTGGGTTGCTTATTTTCTGATAAATTTTATTTTTTAAAATGTGGCTTTCCATCACACTTTAAACACAGTGTGTTTCGAATATCAAAATAGTATACAACTGTTACTGCCTTAATTTGCTAACTCATCTTTTCAATCAAAAAGTTCAAAAAAGCTAATTAAATTAGAACAAGTATGGATGAACAGTGAACCTCTCTCAAAAATCCCAAGATCATCCAAAAAGACACAGAACAAAGGAAGTTCACAAGCACTAAGAAAGAAAACCAAACTTTGCTCTAAATCTATGCACAAAAATGAACCAAAATACCATCCTCATATTATTCTCAGTAAAAATATAAGACAAATGGAGGAATAAAATAAGCTATATAATATTGGTTAATTGTTCCCTTCAACCATAAATTCAAAAAGAATGGGAAGAATGCAGCAGTATTAAAATGGATTAAGTGAATGCAGTCTTAGCTACCTGTATTTTTATAGGCCCTTAATCTTCTTACCACACCAAGTAAAAAACACAATGCGTACAATATCTAAGACACTTGATAAATTGGAATAAGTTCAGATGAATCAAACCAGTGAATGAAGGGCAGAGATTCTTGTATTAGTCTAGAGGAATCACATCAAACTGATGATATATTGCCATAACAGATTCCTTATTCGATTCAGCTCAAGAAAGTTTGCCATAAAAGATAAAATACCTCTCAGAAGAATCATCATATGCTCTAAAGTATTGGAAACCATAACAAGTACGTATCATATCATCAAAGGACAGAAGAATCGGACAAGTATACTAAACCTTAAGAACATTAGCATATAAGATTATTGCGAGGTCGTCGCCGTACCTCTCAAATATACAATTTAGATGTACTTACTACCGCTACACACAATTAAGCATATAATGACAAGTAAGGTTCGTTTCCACAGAGAAGAGGTTAGTTTCAAGCATATCTTGTAGAATAACTACTCTAGCTAATAGCATACATATATATATATATATATATATATATATATATATATATATATATATATATAAAAGCAATGTAAGCAAGGGGGGGTTTTGAGTGATTTTTTTGAGAAACACTACAACACAAACGAAACAAGAATCTAAGTTATCAACTAAATTATCAAGCAAATATCTAAGAGGAGTTTTACTATCAAGAATACGAGCCTTGAGTGCACTTTACTTCGACTTTTGACTTTTGATTCATCATTACCCTACAACACATTGCCTTAGGTTCTCTAATTGTTCATTGTGGAGAATTAAAGCAATTCTCCTAGCCTCGCTAAGGTAATTATGAGGGATGATAGCATCCTCAATGACTCTCATCGATAAAATGAGCTAAACGATAGCGTTTTAGATCTCGTTACCAATGACATCGTAATTAGAGACTCTATGAACTTACCCATGCAATTCGATAGCGAATTAAACATATAGATAATACCATTGAGAACATTCAAGAGTTAAACCAAATGATAGCATTCAAATTCAACCCTTAATTCTACTACTTTGGCACAAGTGTAAATGATAGCATTTCATCCCATGTACTTAGCACAAATTTGATAGCAATTCATTACCCAAGAATAGTCCTAGCTAATTCATGCATCAAACAACATATTCAAACACAACTTCATCAAATGGAAATCAAATCACCCATGAACAGTGTGCATTAAGAACTCAAAATCAAGAACCAAAAGTCTAAGATAAGTGCTACCCAAGGGTTATTTAGCCTACTACAATCATCAAATCATCCATAATATTCCTACAAATCATCATTCAAGTTCAAAGGAAGAAAAAGGGAAAAAAATAGCAAGAACAATGGTTTTTGTACTCAAAAACTCCATTCCAAATGAGAGAGGATAAGGGGTATTTATAGCCCCAAAATTCAGCTCAAGTGGCAAGTGGGCCGCAGCTTTAGCGACGCTTTCTTTGGCCTTGGCATCTAGTGACGCTTCTGGGCAGCGGCGACACTTTCTTCATCTTGAGCGACACTTTCTTCATGCTCCAGTGACACTTTTCTGGGAACGAGCGACACTTTTCTGGGAAGCTTCTACCACTTTTAGTAAAGTGACCTTCTCGCCACTTCTATGACCAATTCTTCAAGTTCCGAGCATCAAATCATCAACTCTATAGCATAGTCATAGAAGGTCTTCAATGATTTCCATCCAAATACTCCAAAACATGTACATTATTATAGAATCTTACAATTACGAATCTAATGTACAATGAGCTATTTAATACCAAAAGTTGCTCAAAAACAAGTCTTAAAATGTGCTAAAACTAGGGTATAAATAGGGTTCATCACGTACAATATCTAAGACACTTGATAAATTGGAATAAGTTCAGATGAATCAAACCAGTGAATGAAGGGCAGAGATTCTTGTATTAGTCTAGAGGAATCACATCAAACTAATGATATATTGCCATAACAGATTCCTTATTCGATTCAGCTCAAGAAAGTTTGCCATAAAAGATAAAATACCTCTCAGAAGAATCATCATATGCTCTAAAGTATTGGAAACCATAACAAGTACGTATCATATCATCAAAGGACAGAAGAATCGGACAAGTATACTAAACCTTAAGAACATTAGCATATAAGATTATTGCGATGCAGATGCTTTATCTATTTCAAGCTTTGGGACAAAGCGAATCCAATAAGTTCATTCGGAGTCCAGCAAAGCATGGGTATTATGTCCAGTCATCTTAGTTTATTCCAATACCAAGCAAGAAAGCAAGATTCACAAAAGGTAGCCACAATGTGAACATTTGAAAATGCATGAGTTTAGCTATATGCATGCATAGGGCTGAGGAGAACATGAATCACATACAGATAAGCTTAGAGGACATACAGATACAATAAAAAATCAGCTTGTTCAATATGGAAGAGTATAACAGGTTGTACGATAAATCAAAATGCAATTAACTAATGCGTCATGGTAATCCCCAGAATTCAAAAGCCCCACAATCATCGTATTCCAAAAAACCACATTTCTCTCAGACATGTAATCAAACAGCTTGAGCACATCCATCATCATCCCAATGTATGGGTAAACAAGAGCAAACTAAAGAAATTTGGCTCAGACACCCAATTCAAGCAATTTAAAAACAAGGAATCACATTTAAAAATTCCTCAGACTAAACCGTACCCTTTTTTCAGAAGCAGAACGGGAAAAAAACTCTGACAAAATTCTAATTTAACAGACCATATCTTAATCTTCCGTAGTGAATCGTCTGTTGTTTTATTCAAGCTTAATGACTACCAATGCTCTAATTCCAGAAAATTCCTAAAGTAAACTACAATAACTAGCAAGAACATGTTCGCTATACTCATTTTTGGTTCATTTAATATAAAGTTGAAAAACACTCACGTAAATTACATGATGATAAAAGAATATGTATATATATATATGTGTGTGTGTTAGCATGAAATGATAAAGAGCTATAAAAAAAAACATGTTAAAGTATTAACACCACTAAACATGTGATGACATGGAAATTCTCATCAGATGAGCAAAAGCACTAAACTTTTCAGGGAAAATCTTCAATAACTTTTGCTTTGCTGGTTCATACACAGTTACACACCAACAAAAATAACTGAGGCGCTGTAGACAGAATTGATAACATCAGTTGTTCTTATATCTATTAATCTGCTTAACACAACAATCCCAAGATCAGTTCAATCCTATCAATTCTATGCCAGACACATACATGTAAAATTCATGAAGGAACAGCTAAAAAGAGACAAAACGGAGCAAGAAACAAAGCAAGCAAACCGTAGGCTTGGTTCCTTCGCACAGCTTGGCTTCAACAGAATCCCGATGCCGCCACCAGATATTTTCTCAACGGAACCCTACTGCAGCTGTCGCTCATCCACTTACAGAGACCGGCGTAACAAATCCGTTCCGGATCACCGGCAACGATTCAATCCTGCAACCTACCGGTCCGGATCGAACTGTGATTTAGCTGATTTTTAATCGAATTCAACTGATTCAGTTGTTTTTCAATCTACAAGAATTCTAATAAAACAACAACTGAAGCTATTGAATTCGAATTAGAAATCAAATCAGAGAAGGATTGAGAGGAAAGAAGAACAGATCAATTGAAAGTGAAAGAGCGGAAACGTCGGTTTGGAGAAAACCCCAAATCGATTACAATTAAAACAGAGGAGAATTTCAGTTTTGGGAAAACACCAAAACCCAAAACGACGTCGTTTATGGTAACGTGGGATTCTGAAAACTAAAAGAAGGAAAATTTGAAAGGGGAGAAACCGAGAAACAACCCAATAACTATTACATATTACTCTAGGATAATATTATGATATACAACTCAATGACTCATATCCCTAAAAAATACATGGCTATGATATTCAACTCAATATATTTATTTACCATAACCTTTACTTTTTATACATCCAATATAATTATTGAATCGTGATTCATTTAAATCGATGCAACCAAATGTAATATGTCTTCATTACATGACAATTTGGAATTAGTTCAGTTTAGATTAGTTTAATTCAGTTCAGTTTAGATAAGTTCATATCATGTGCACTATAATTTGATGATGTTTAACTCAATTCAGTTCAGATTATATCACCTCAACGTGTTTTTATATTTAAATAATATAAAAATATTTATATTTATTTCAGTTCAGTTCAATATATTTAAAATTATTTCAGTTCAGTTCAGTAAATTTAAAATTATTTCAATTCAGTTCAGTTCAGTAAATTTAAAATTATTTCAATTCAGTTCAGTTCAGTTCAGTTCAGTAAATTTAAATTTATTTCAGTTCAGTTCAGTAAATTTAAATTTATTTCAGATCAGTTCAGTACAGCAAAAAATAAGCTCTAGTAAACAGGGCCTAAACTTAGAAAGGCTAAACTTATAGGATAAATATAAAAGAACTAGTATAATTGAAAATAAAACTAAAATAAAATAACATGTAAAATAATACTTCATTAGTCAATATGCAAGTATCTAATTAACCTAATATGTAGGATTACTTAATTAAATAAAGATTTTATATGGGTTAATTGGATAAAACATTAATGAGTATATGGAAATATATATGATAAAATAAAATGGGGGATACTATATACAGGTACAAAAATACTAAGTACAGGTACATTTAACTTGTAATTTACAATAATACCCTCACAATCACCCACACCCAATTTGTAGTATTAAAATGTATTATGTCATCAGTTCATTAATCATTATGTGTACCGGCTCGGTAGTCCAATAGGACCAATACTAAAAAAAATTGCACTGTACATTTGACTCCTGGCTCGGTAGTCTAAATTTAAAGTATTGTAAAAGTTCTTTATTTCAATTTTACTGCTCTTCCATCTCCTTTTTATTTCAATTTTATTTTTTGTCTATTTTAAAAACAATTGGTACACACAAATATTAATTTAGTCAAGAAAGTTTATCTACTTATACTTATTTATTATTTATTATCTATAATTATTTGATGTTGTGATAATAAAATATTCTTTGTTAACTTTTTATATTGCTAACAGCATTATATTTTGTCTATAGTTTTTTTATGTTCAGTTATTTTTTTTTTGCTCATATTACTATTTACAGTATATAATAAAATTAATAAATATTATATTGATAAACATATAATCATAAAAATACTTTGCAAATAAATAATAAAATGTATAATGAAAATGAATATGAATATTCATACTTAATAATCACATCTAATAATAATAATTTATTATTATTAAATAATATTGAAAATAAATACCATGATCGATGTCTTAAATAAATAATTAAAAAGTTAAAAAACAATAACAGATAAAACACAGTAGCACTACGGGTGAGCACCGATGCCGGCACATGAGCAGTACAATTGTACAGTTCTAAAAGTGAAATGTAATATTAAGAACTTAATTTAGTAAGGTTAGTTTGGTAAATTTCTATAAAAATGTACTTGTACATAGGATATTTGGACCTGTACATAGTCTTTTTACATGAGAGTAAAAAGACTAATTGCATCCGGTTTCCTTAGTTAGGACAATAGCTCAGGATCTTTTTAGCTATCTGTAGTTCAGCTTATCTGGGATCTTGTGATACAAAAAGAACTCCTTAACATGAGCCATTCTGGACTGTTAATGTAGTTTAGTAAATCATCATTGATGTTGATGCTTTACGCGTTTCAAGGAGATTTTAGTTGCTATCTCATTCATATAAAATGGCTTCTGATCAGCTTCAAGCTATCAGGTTCTTTTCACTTCAATAATATGTGTTGATAGAAAATGGTAGCCATTCTTTCTAATTGTTTGTGATGGAGGGTCTTTTGTTTGACCGGTTGTTATCTATTGCCTTTCTCCTTTTCCTTTTGCTTCTCTTTTCTCCATATTAAGATATCCAATTTTACTGATGCATGTGGCTGTTCCTTAAAGCTGATCGATTTAGTTTTTCAGGTAAACTGAATTGGTCATAGGTAGCAGGTCCTCGTGGTCGGCAATTCCTCTCATTTAAGTCTTAGCATCTTCCTACACCAGGTACATTTTGTAATGATTTCAAATATGATAAATTGTAGTTTATTGTTTTGTCTTTGCGCTCAGTCTGCATATATTGATGAGAGTAAAAAAACTTATTGCATCTGGGTTCCTTAGTTTAGGATGATAGCTCGCACCCAGGATCTTTTTAGGTACCTGTACTTCAGCTTATCTGGGATCTTGTGTTCACTGGCATGTTTGTTATCCTTATGGAATATTCTATGGTTCATTATATTTGTTGGTAATTTTCCGTGATTTATTGGGTTGTCAAAGAGAAATTTTTATTCTTAATTTGTTAAATAATATATAGTGTCTTTTTGTGATATAGTTGGTATTATGTAAGATTACTTCTGTGCTACCAATCAGCTTGTACTATTTCTCTGGCCAAAGCACTTTTAAGAAATGTGTCCTATTATGTATCTGTCAATATAATGTTCAAAGTGGCAAATGTGGCCAAAGCACTGCCTCATGTGCAATTATAATGTTCTCGACCTTTGCCTACATGCTTCAGTCGAGATTATCAGAATTTAGATTATATTTTCTAATTCTGTATGAATATAATTGTGTCTGATTTTGAGACAATTTAAAACAGTATAAAAGCTGCTCTTAAATAGTTCAGCAGCCACTGCATTCATCATATACTGTAGTGTAGTCTTTGCTTTCTTTCTGCTTAACAGTTGCAGCTTCTTCTCTTTACAGTTTCCAAATTTTAAATTTTACATGTCATATTTTACATTTGTCAACAGATTATGTTTTCAAATGTTGCTTACACAAGTACTGCTCAACATCTCTTGAACACAATTATTGAATCTTATGTTGCAAAATCATAAATGTTCTGCAATTTTGACAATGATAAAAATTCTGACAATGACAAAAATAGTTAACACTGGTATATACACTGATTAATGTATTAGGCGGTTGTGTACTGTTTTAGCTAGATAAATCACTAGCTTAATACTTTTGTCATACATTGGACTTCTTTTGATTTTTCTTAAAAAATAGAAGGATAGAATTATGTAGTGTGTATACAGTGCGTTCCACGGACAAATCTTCAATATAAGTTGTACAAATTTGGAAACAGCCTGTCAATGTTTATTGGTGACTTCCTTCACTTTGTTTTTGGCCTAATGATTGTCACCTTAGAATTATATGTCTTTTGCTATAGTTTTTAATGGATTAGATGTCTACTGTGTTCAGGATTTTATCAGACTTATGTATGACAGACCTTTCTTTTTTCATTTTCTTTTTTGATTAAAATACTTGTTGTCATTTAATGGCCTGCTTTAGAAATTTGGTTTTGCATTGGAGAATATGCATATGAATGGATCAGTAAAGTGATTTATTGGAGCCTGATAAGTGATTAGGCTACTACACTGATTTGTAAGAGTCTAACTCCTCTGGCTTTCCTCTTCAATGAAAGTTTCAGCTGCTCTGCTGCCTCTGCAATTTACTTTTGTGCTACCTCTGCAGTTTTATGAGCTGTTGTATTTCAGAAAACACTGCATTATTTGATAATTGTTTTGGAGGTGTTGTTAAGGTGTATTTTGGTGTCTCAGCTGCCTGCCATGAAGTAATCCGCTTTCCCCCAATGGCGAATCACGGCGGTCGTGGAGACGCTGCCCCCCGAAATCATATAACTGAAACTTCATTGTCACAGTGGAGTGACAATTTTTATTGGACAAACGAAGTAAAGGTATATATTAGTGTATAAGTTATTTGTGATTCTACCACTGCTTATTGATTCTCATGTGATTCTACTTGGTTTCTATAGAAAGCAAACAATGATATCTTTGGGAACAGTGATTTTTTAATTCACCAAAAGGAAATCATCAACGCCACTTTGTCTGAGCATGATATTTTTGCGGTGATGCCAATAGGGAAAATTTTGACCTATCAACTCCCTGCTCTTCTTGGCGGTGGACTTACGGTGGTGATTTGCCCCATGCTTTCCCTGATGAGAGATCAACTAGCGGGGCTACGTAGAGTATGCCTTATTTATTACCTTATGTTTGCTCGTATCAAATCAAGATTATTGTTTTTATGTTCTTCTTGTTACCCACAGATAGGCATATTCGCAGAGCAATACAGCTCTGTCATTGCATACACTGATCAACAACGTATACTGGATGAAATGGTATCGTATAAATGCCGAATTCAGGTTCTATATGTCACCCCAGAAAGCCTGGACCTGGGGTATGTTTTCTATCTAACTCACATAATGCACATATATGCACCTTGAGGTCTCAAGTTACTGATTTGACATTTTTGTGATTTTCATCTAAGGTTGAGACCATAAAATGGTTCTTTTTAGATAAAATTGCTTGTACAATTATACGGATCTTTATATTTAACTTTGTAAGCAACAACATATACCTATTTTGGATTACAACCGTTTTGCCACTATTGGTTTGCCCTGCGGATTGTGTTCTCACACAAGGCACTTATTGTCCTCATGCAATTGCAGTGGTGGCAGTGGTGCATTTCTCATTAACCTGCATCGTGTATATGGCCAAAAAAGGCTAGCTAGGCTCGTCATTGACGAAGCTCACTGCATAAGCCAATGGTGGGAATCTGACTTCCGTCCTTCTTACCAGGTTGAATCTATGGGGCTTTTAATAATAATACCTTATTCTGTATTGTATTTATTACTGATTAGGGGCTTTATTTGTTCAGATGCTGCATGTTTTGAAAACGAGGTTTCCTACCGTTCCATTTCTAGCCTTGACCGCTACTGCTACAACTAGGGCCAGAAATGATATTATCAAGACTCTGGGTCTTGTCAATTGCATTGTTTTTATGCAAAGTATCAACCGCCCAAAATTATTGTGAGTTTTTTTTTATGGAACAAATTTACAGTGAATTGGATAAAGTATCCTTCCCTTCCACATGAAGAGCCATGTTTCCTTAAATAAGCATAGAAACAGGTTGAGTCGCGTGGAACCGGGGCAATATTTGGTGATGCATTTCATTGAGTCATGTTATCTACTATTGCAGTTACTCTGTTATACGCAAGACTGGGTGGGATGATACTTTAGATAAAATCCATGACATAACAACTAAGTACTCTCAGCAATCTGGGATTATCTATTGTTTTTCGAAAAAAGATTTGTGAAGCTGTTGCTAAAGCGTTACAGGTGCTCTCTTTTTCCACTTAATATGTGAAATTGCTTTTCATCAGATTCTTTTTCCAATTTCCATTTTTGCTTTCATTGATACAAGGCTACCAAATCTATCACCACTGTTTCCGCATTTTTCATACATTAACCACATTTTCAGGCTTATTTCATGGTTATCTATGAACCCATTTGAAAACATGTATGACTTTGAAGATTGTTTTGGTAGTCGATGAGCAAATTATTCCCCTCCCTTGGACTGTTAATTTCTGACATGAATTTGGCCAATATGCTGTTAGGCTTTCAGGCATTTTTCGTAATTAGCCACATTTTCAGGCTTATTTCATGGTTGTATATGAACCCATTTGAAAATGTGTGTGACTGCGAAGATTGTTTTGGTAGTCAATGAGCAAATAATTCCCTCCCCTGGACTGTTAATTTCTGACATGAATCTGCCCAATATGTTTTTAGGATCGTTACAACACAAAGATAGATGTCTACCATGGTGGCATTCCCCCTGCCCAGCGTGAAGATGTACAGCAAAGATGGAACCAAAATCAAATTCACGTAGTTTGCGCTACCATTGCCTTTGGGATGGGTATGAATAGTTACTGCTCTATACTTCATTTGATGATATGATAATATGAGCTAACAAGAGATGTTGCAGGAATCAGCAAGAGCAATGTCCATTTTGTGATTCATCACACCATGCCATTTTCTATTGACCGTTACTTCCAGGTTTGATGGAGAGCATCTATTTTTGGACCGCTATTGAAAAATGAAATGATAACTTCAAAATATTAAAAGCATTCATCCTGTTTCTATATTTTAGGAGTGTGGTCGTGCTGGTAGGGATGGTCAGAAATCATCATGCACCATGTTCTACAATATTAATGACTATGTGAGATTTAATTTAATTTGATATGTAAAATGTGTTTATATTCTTGGTTTTGTAGTATGATTATAATTCTGCTCCCTCACAACTACTTTTTATCTCGGTAGAAAAAATTGAATGGTATTCTGGAAAAACAGAATGATACACAAAGATGGCTACATAATCTTCATCAATTGGTACTCACTACTCAGTAATATTTCCTTTGTATTCTTACCAGTACGATATTCAATGTTTCATATTTATATGTTGTCTTTCAGAGATCTTACTGTGAAGAGAGTATTAAGTGTCGGCGTGTCTCACTACTAGCCTATTTTGATGAGGAATTTTTCGACTGGAACTGCAATGGGAATTGTGACAACTGTGAAGAATATTTGAGGACAATTTTGGCTTTAGAGTAGGTCAGTTTACTGCTCCATAGTTGAACGTTTTTATGAAATCTGCTTTTTTTAATTAGAAAATGACCAATATTTCTAGAGTTCCTGTACGAACAAGATTTATATTAAGAACACACCTTATCCTGCAGTCAGCTATGACTAAGCATGCCAAAAGTAGATATAAGTTCCAACACTAGATAAGTTTCTGAATCTTGTTGAGAACTGTAATTTTATTCCTCTAAGGGGCTTTGCTCATTACCTTTTGTGAACCTTGTGGAAGTTGTGGGAGTATTTCTTGAGAAGAATTATACATAATAACATTTATCAAATTTTGTTTCATGTTTCAGAACCCTGAGAACAAGAAGGAGATCTTCTGTGATGAGAAGCTGAAGACCATATTTGAAGGCAAGGATAAGGTTGGATTCACTGAGAAGACTTCCAAAGCACTTCCAGAAGACTGCTTGATCTATTCTAGCTTTATGGTGTTAAGAACTAGCTTTTGTAGTGGATGTTAGATGTTGAAATTTCATCCCGATTATTAGACTTTAGATTTTCCCTTACTCTTTTGCTTGGTTCGGAAGTAGCATTGTGAATACTGGCGGTTAACTCAAGACAGGTTGTAGGCAAACACGTTTAAATGTGAAAGTCGGATGTTTATGCATTGGTGTTGATGAATTTCTCACTAGTGTGCTTGGGCTTTAGTTATGTTTCTCATATGAATTTGAAAATGAAAATGGCACATTTGAAAGTTGCTGATTTCCAAATGCCACTTATTTTACAAACGATTCAAGAACTAAATACTGAGGGTTCTGTTTTTAAAGTCATCTGATCTAAACTCTAAACTCTAAAGTTGCCAGTGGAAAATATTTGAGAAGAAGGAAAGTTTTTCAATTGAAAGACTTCATAGAAAATGATAGCTTTTAACAATTGAAAATTTAGTGGTACCAATTATCTCATAAAACAAGTATGTTTTACTTAAACATACGACTCAAACTTTTTTTGTTGATTTTTTTTGTTGTTGTTAGGAAATGACATTGTTGAGTGTATAATAATAAAATTATGATCATACAATTTATTATGAAAAATAAATACATACTAGTTAACTAGTAGCATACAAAAAGATAAATTTTTCTTAACTTGTTTTTTTATTATGAAATATTTACACTACTACTATTATCTCTAAAGTCTAAAGGGAACTAGAATAGTTATTCGCCTCAAAATGTGTGTGGAATAAACGACGTCGTATTATTCTAACATATGTACTAGCAGGTCCTCACCACGCGATGCGTGCGTGGTGTATTTGATCTTATGGAAATTTGAAGAAAAGTGGAGATCCAAATCACATAGCAAACAAAGCAAAATCTGATTGCTTTTGATAGGAGGATATAAATAAGAAATCAAATAACATAATTGTTTCATATGCATTGGAAATTAAATTGAGAAAAACAAAAAAAATGTTAATCCTTATAGTGTACATATATAGTGTAATACAACATATTAAAGTGTACATAACATGGTATAACAATGACTATACATGGTTTGTTCGGTTCCGAAGTAAAACATTTTAAGTCTAAGCTCAATATCATTTAGCATTTTTTTGGAGGAGGAAGTTGGTTGGTTTGATGTTGAGGAGCATGGGCAGTGTGCAGGCTCGCATGATACAATGAGGAAAACCGTTTCGCTCGAACCCATGGTGAGTTAGTTGGATATGCATCCCCATATTGACCATCTAATGACAATGCTCATGCTGCAGGAACTTAAAACACAGTTCTTTTATATCCTGAATAGCTCTTTTATAAGACATTTTGTGCAAAGGAATACACCCCTTAAAAATTCTTTAAGAAAAATAATTAGTACCTGAAATAAAAGAAAAGCAACCACGCGCCAATAGAAACCATTAGTACTAAGAGCCTTCCAATTATTTTTTGCAAAATATCTTGATTCCAATTTAAGAGAACATACAAAATAACATCCATATTTGCAAAGAGTATTTTAAGTTAAAATGTGCTAACGACCATATTATACCGCCACAAACAAAGTAGTTACTAACCATTCCATTCTGAATAAACTTAAAACATTAACTTATACTCCATGGATGCCAGGCATTGCAGATGGTCAATTCTAAAACACATAAAATGATCGCAATGTGGCATGTACTATGACATAGAAAAAAACTTATCATTAATATCTTCAACAACATAAATTCTGATTCTTACTAACACTAACCTCCCCTAATTAAAAACACATATTCCATCTCAAAGCCGAATCAAAACTACATAACTAAAAAAATCAAAACTAACTTGGGCATCGATAGAAGAAAGAAGCCTTAAGAGCAATACCATACACGACATAAATCACAATAAATGGGCCATTCATCCACATAAAATAGCCAATCACACAAATCAAGTCATAAATCCATTGCAAAGTTCTTGATCCTAGTAAACTACAAATAGCAATTAATCATGAGCTAAAAATATGCAAGTTTGATGGGATTCCATTCCTTATTTAGATATATTACTATTCCTTTCTTTATTCTAATTAGGTTATTTGTTATGGTAATTGTTATTAGATATTCCTATTTCCTTTTAGAATGTTATTTCCATAGAGATGACTATAAAAGCATTGTCAGACTCCTATGTTTTCATTATCAATAATCAATTCAATAAAACTCATTCATGAATCAAAGATTCAATAGGTTGACAGACCACAAATCAAAGGTCATATCCCCTTGAGGTATCGAACCTCAACATTTGGTATCAAAGCCAGATAGAAAAATTCGATAATTTTTTTTTCTTCTTCTATCGTATCATTTCGCTGACCGAGTTGCTTGAAGATGAAGAACACATGGTTCGTATAGCGGCACATCTCGATCGTACAACTGCCCGTTTGGATGCTCTTGACCAAAAATTCGACAAGTTGATGGAGCTTTTCCAACAACGGTATTCCAATCTAGCAGTTCTGCCACCACCATCTCCGCCACCACAATCATCGCCAGTTCTTGCCCAATTGGATTGTCTTGAGCAAGTTAGACCGCCTTCGCCGGTTCCACCGCCACCTCCACAATCTTGCATTAAGCAGCAAGAGTCATATTTGTCCGGTGACTTTCAGCAGCAAGAGATTGGATTGTTTGACCCACCAACATGGGCTCTAGTTTCATGCGTTGATGAGCAATCAATTTTATCGGTAGCATGTCCTTCAAGAGTTGTTCTGTGTGTGACCAATCTTTCACACACCTTCGCAGGTCTCGTTGGATTTGGCACAATCCGCCATACGACTCCAATTCCAACTACCATCCCAAAAAGTTCGTCGTTTATATTGCATAAGGATGTTTGCTATCGAGAATGGTTGATTCCATGGGAAATCTACACTACCCAATTTCGTGAATGGTTGATTCCATGGCGCGTTGAAGCAATTTTCAGGCTTGAGGACAAGCCTTCTTTGAGGGGCGCGGGAATGATGGGATTCCATTCCTTATTTAGATATATTACTATTCCTTTCTTTATTCTAATTAGGTTATTTGTTATGATAATTGTTATTAGATATTCCTATTTCCTTTTAGAATGTTATTTCCATAGAGATGCCTATAAAAGCATTGTCAGGCTCCTATGTTTTCATTATCAATAATCAATTCAATAAAACTCATTCATGAATCAAAGATTCAATAGGGTGACAGACCACAAATCAAAGGTCATATCCCCTTGAGGTATCGAACCTCAACAAAGTTCCACGCGAACAGAAAAGATCAAATAGAACCCTGCATACTGAGAAACTACTAAACCCAGTAAAGTCATGAACAATAAAAATGCTTTCTTAAAATATAAAAATGTCTAACAGAAGAACTTATAGTTTTTTCCTCTGACCAGTGGCACTATTCAAGGCATAAAACAAGAATAGCCACTGCATTTTCTTCTTGATCCCGACTTTTCAATCTCCAACAGCTTAACTATAAAATTAAAGGGTTAAATAGCCGGGTTAATTTGTTGTGTATGATCGGATTATACGTATCCGTCATCCCCGGACGGTAAGATTTCTAATCTCCGGTATGGAAATAGTATTTGTTGTTTTGCTTGATAATCAGAGCTGGCATATTTGGATTGTTCCTGCTATAAAATGCTGGTAATTTTCTTTTACTCCCTATAATTTTAGTTGGTTGACATATGCATGGTTCATGTTTGTGCTTATATATATCTATGTATGGTCCATTTTCATCTAATGTTTTGTACATATGTTCAAGTCTATTTCTTTTGGTTTGTATTTAGGGTTAAGTCTAAATTAATAAAATATGTGTATTGGTTTTTTTTTTTACGGGGTGTTTGATTTGAAAGCTTTCTTAATAATTAGCAGTTTCACTCATATTCCTCAAATATTTTGTTTGAGTTGTATGAGTTATGTTCGTCTAACTTTTTTTTTTGTTTTGATGATAAAAATTGACTAATTGAGTAAGATTGTGCAGATATTACTCATATTTTGCATCTAATTATATTTTGTATTGATGATAAAGATTGCTTAAAATTCTACTCCAAGATGAATGGAAATGATTGTGTTTGTATGTGATCAGTTTGATGTATATATAAGAGCAATTTTTCTTTTCTTTATTCCCTATGTAGGCTATGTAGCTTAAGTAGTTTACTGGTAGATGTTGTTTTCAAAATGTTCTCATAGACTTGCCAGTGCAAGTCATCTTTTCAGGAAAGTGAGATTTTACTTGTCACGTCATTGTCTGCAGAGTTCGGGCAAAGGATCGATCCTTCATTGTTTCAAGGTACTGTAATCGTGATATGGGTAGGGCTGTGCATGAACCGGTCTGGACCGGAAAAATGGACCGGACCGGAGCGGAACCGGATATATAGCATTCCGGTCCGGTCTTCGGTCCTTGTTTTTTCATAATTCCGGGTCCGGTCCGGTCCGGTCCGGTCTAAGACCGGAATTTTTCTGGTCCGGACCGGATGGACTGGAATTTTGTATTTAATATAATTTTAAATTATATTTATATATTAAATATAGTAAATGTCAATATATTTAATGTTAAGAGTTTATTTTAGGTAAGTTTATATTCTAATTTTATGTATTGAAATAAATTTTCAATTTATTATTTAATATCATGGAAAGTTTGAAGATCGTTGACATTGATGATAAAATATTTTTATATATTTAGAATTCAAAATTTGAAAAATTGGATAAAAAATTTGAAAAATTGGATAAGTACGGTAAGTTGGAAATGAATGATATGGATATTATATTTAGATATCACTTACTGTAATATTTACAACTTACCTAAATTTAATTTATGGTATTAAACTAAAGATGAAATAATTATGTTATGATTAATCCGGTCCAACCGGTCTGGAACGGATGAAGACCGGAATAATTCCTGTCCGGTCCCGGTCCCAAATGTTAAATAACCGGTCCAAGGATTTTGGACATTCCGGTCCCGGTCCAATCTGGTTCCGGTCTGGTCCGGTCCAGACCGGTTGCATACCTCTAGATATGGGTGTGTGGGCTGATGCGGGGTAATCCGCACTAGTAATCTGGGCCTCGGATAACTGATGTATCCGAGGGCTTCTAGGTGTCGACTGCCTATCCAAGCTCCTCGGCCTCAGATAAGACTTGCTTGAGACATGTTCTCCCCCCCCCTCCCCCGGCGCTCCCCTGGGGGTGGTAGCTCCGGTGTGATGATGAGATTTCGTGTGCTGAAAGATAAAAACTCTGTATTCAAGAGTTATAGAACTTACTTGGAATGACTGATTGTGGCCTCTATTTATAGGCGTCTTGGATCTAGTCTTGTGCCTTCTCATCACACGTCACATTCTCGTACCTCGCTGTGGTTGGTCTTGGTCACGTGACTGTACCAGCCGAACCTCCCTTTTGGCTGTCCACCATGTGTATCGGAAATTGTCGGGAAAGCCACCTTCGCCAATCACCTTTGCCGTCATCACAAGCCTCCCAAGACAAAGGCTACAATTTCAATACTAACACGTCGGTTTGCTGCCACGCCCTAAGTTTGGATAAATATGAGTTAAAGAAAATAAACTAAAACAATTTAAACCTAAATAATAAACTACTCGAAATAATGAGAACAAAACCTAACGAGAAAGTCAAATAAAACCTAATTAAGAAAACAATGGGAAATCTAGGTTTTGGTAAAGATCACTCGAAACCCTAAGGGCAAAAAGGTAATTTACGAAAACTTTATCAAATAAAAGACAACCGGCACAGAATTAATCATAACATAGTTCAATCCCCAATTTTAGTCATGCAATTCACTTATTCTTATGGATCATTCAGTTATAAGAGAGCAAGTATTTGCTAAACCCTCTAAATTCCTCCTCAGTTTATAGTAACGAACTAGTATTTGCTATGTCGTTATCCCTGATTAATGTATTTCTCTAGCTAGTATTTGCTATCCTAGATACATACATAACCGAATTCAAGCACTTTTGAGGAACCCAAAACAGATATACAAACACGTATTCGCATGCAGATATCCACTCAATTGTTTATCACTTTGCTATTACAGTCTTACCTAGTTATCTGTTTTTCACAAAGTTGCGCTACTTCTCTAGCATTAACTTAACATGGCAAGGTTCGCGACTCCTAAACATGCAAGCATAAATTAAGCACATAAACAATCGAGAATCCAAAGAACAAGTTTCATGCAATCATATCATTAGTTCAATTCCTACATGATTAATCCTTAGCCGATTTAATTAACTACTCACGAAACATGGCATAAAAACACACGAAAATCAAATAAGAAAACATTATGAATTGAAAACGAAAATTGTCTTAAAGATACAAAGAAACTGCACTGTTATGGCTATGGCCGAAACTTGCTGATGAAGATCTCAGGGTTCTTCAGTCTTGCGCTCTTCGGTTGGCTGCGGCTTCTTCAACTGCTCGAACTATTCTATGAAAGTAAAGTGGTGATTGGTTCCGAAACTATTCAGCCACCTCCATCTATTTATAATCTACTCTACACCGTTATATTTGGAATACAATTACAAAACGGTTTATGGTAAAGTTCTAATCCTGTTCGCAGTTGAATTTCTTTTCCTTTCTTATTAGGCAGCCGACCTCTTCTTTCCTTGTTAAACTCGAATTCAGCCTCTTTCCATCTTGAATTACACGTCTAAAGCTCCATTCCTTGCGGTATCGGATTTCTGACCTAATCCTCTTCACAGTAGGAATCCCAATCCTTCTCGGAACCGGAATTCCTCCTTCTTCTGGGCTTCGACCGAACTTCCTTCATCTTGGGCTGAATTCCTCTTGCTGATCCATAGCATGGCCGAAATTATGGCCATCCAGTGCATCTCCATCAACTCCTTAAAACTAAGGATCGGGCCGTTACCTCATTAAAAACCTTTTCAGGGAAAAAGAGTATAACGAACCCCCTTTCATCGGATCTTCCTCAACTAAACCACTCTATGGAGCAACTTAGGAATCGTTAGACGAAACACAACTCTGCCACATAAAATAATCTAATTAACGTTTCACCGGAAATTGGTTCTACAGCCTCAATATAGCATTAAACTGGCTGAAATCTTCACTTTCTGCTCCAATGTGCATCGATCAGTGCTCTTCATCAAATCCTGCATAAAATACCACTCGTAAGCACTTTTAATAACAAATATAACAATATATAGCTCTAGAAATATGCACATTTAGCAGCCTATCAAGATCCTCACACTTAAGTCATGCTTGTCCTCAAGTATGGAATATAATATATATCATTAAAATATTAGCTCATAATCCCTCAAAACAATTCACACGTAAACATACAAACTCGAAAATTAAACCTAACAGAAAACAAGAAAATATGAAAATATTTTTTTATATATTTTTTCCTTTTTCGAATTTAAACCTAACCTTAAAAACAGAAAATTACGAACTAACCCTAGGTTTGACAAAATTCGAAATTAACCCTAATTTAACACAGACTCAAAAACTTACATACAATGGTCACAAAATTCAGCACTTCAAGCGTTCATATCATAAGTTTATCAAATAAATGTCCCCTTACTAAATTCAAGTCTCAGTTCATAAACAAAAATTGATGTCATCTCTTCCTAGTGCATAAATCAATCCCCTCAAATATTTCTCATCACTCAATTATCAATTTGATCAAAAATAGAAAGACATGAATCCTCACAGGTTTTTCTCTCAACACTCATATATAAAGGGAAGATCACTCATAAATTTCCATGCAGTAGCCTCGGTCAACACATAACAAGCCAAAAAGGTCTTTAAGGGTTGTAACGGGGCTAGGGGGTTGTAATGTTGGTGAGAACCTAGGGGCTCTAAGGTTTAAACAAATATCATGCACACATTTTTATTTTTTTTATTTGAAACCACCAAGGTGGGGGATTTTTATAGCTTTCCCAAGCTTCATTAAATAAAAAGGATTTGTTACAGTGATAGACTAGTGAAAATTTAGCTCGGGCACTTCTCTATCCGTGAGATAAAAAATGGAAAAACTTCTTGAAATCCAGAAATACCACCCCTGGAGCACCTACCCCTTGGTGTCTTGCAACCCTGTGGTATTCAGATTCCAAGCCAGTATTTCCACTATCAAACAGAAGGAGAAAGAAGTGTAACTACTAAATGGTTATCAAAAGGATGCCTATCCAAAAAATGCTAACAGGTGCATTCTAGGCATTTATCCAGGTGAGGAAGAATTGTTGAGTGTGATGGTGATGTGTATCCATGAAATTGAACATCAGTGTATCCATTTGACTTAAACAGGTCCCGGTGATCTTTGGATTCTGATTGTGGGAAGCTGCATAGCATCTCCAATGAGGGCTTTCCTTATTGAGATTGGGAGAGGTTGTTGCAGTAGGAGTGTGTGAGTGGTCTGAGCTATTTCATGCGCTGTGGTGTTTTGCTCTCTGAAAATATGTTGGAATGATATGGGACGGTGTGCTGTCAAGTTCTGGACCTGCCAGAGTTCTCTTTCCATTCTCCATGGGGGAGACATCTCCTTTTTGATCATTCTGATAACCTGCAAAGAGTCAGACTCAACTATAAGTGGGAATACAGAGTTTTCCACACACCAGATTAAACCACATAGACATGCTTGTAATTCTGCAAAACAAAGGGTCTCCAGTTATTGAAAGAGCTGAAGATCCTAGGTGTTTTACTTGTCCAGCAGTGTCTCTGACCACATAACCAGCAGATGCATAGTTAAGAGGTGGGCAAGATGCATCAGTGTTGAGTTTAAAACCAACATCAGGAGGTTCCCATTTATAGCATCTAATCATTCTTAATTTTGGAACAGTCTGGCTTAATAATTTGGGGGTGGATTGTAAAGATTGCTGTGATGAAAAAGTGTAGTTGCTTTTTCATGCCAATGATGGAAGGTCTAGTTCCTTCATAAATAATTTTATTTCTAGTTATCCATAATATCCATATAATCACACTGGGGATAACATGAAATAGATTATTTTTTGCTTTTGAAAACATGGAAATAGACCAGCACCAGGAAATTGCATCAAATAGATGGGGAAATGTTACAGATGGTAGTTCTAATATATCAAACATTTCTTTCCATAAAGGCAGTACATGCATGAAAGCAATGATCTAAAGATAATTCACTATCACAGAACTGACATTTAGAAACTATGTTAAATCCCATCCTTTTGAGGATTTCATCTGTTGGAACAAAATTGTTCACCATTTTCCATAGAAACACAGAAAATTTAGGAGGGAGTAATGGGTTCCATACCTTGTTTAGGGAATGACAAACTTCCCTAGTTCTAGCCAAAGTTGAATATGCAGAAGATACTGAAAACTTACCTGTGGCAGTTGGCTTCCAAACTAGTTTATCTTTCCTGTCAAATAACAGAACACTTTTTTGCAACAAGAATAATATGGCAGTAGAGAAACCATCATGCAATTGTGGGAGTAAAACCAATTTATCTTGTTGAAACTGTGCAATGGTGAGGGATGGGAGGAAAAGGTCATTTTTTTGCCATTTATCAGATAGAAATCCTAGACCTAACCAATTTGAATTCCAGAAATTTGACTGGCCATTTCCCACAATGATTCTTGTATTACTCTCAGGCTCAGCTTCCAGAGTAATTCCCTTCACCCTATACCAGGGATCAGAGGATCTGTAGGACATGGGGAGTGACCATATAAATATCATGCACACATGCTTAAGAACAAAATGACTGAAAATATACAAGCAGAACAAAACACATATTTACATCCTACTTGAAATAAAAACCAATTGAGGTCTGGACTTCATTTTTTTTTTTTTTTTTTCGGAACCTTTTTCTTTGTCCAGACCAAAATACTGAAACACAACACATATGCTTATGATAATCTATAGTGCTAAAAAAATGAACCATAGCACTAGCATACATCAATACAAATCCATTATCAAAAGCTACAAATTTTCAGGTTCAAAAGCATGCATCCATGGGGTAAATTTATGTTGGATATAAGAACAGGCTCAGGTTTATATATAGTGGCTTCAAGAAAGAAAAGGATCAAGCTCAGGGGGCTAACTAGGGGATATAAAGGGTAGGCTATTTACGATGTGTGGTTAAACCTAATTTTGCCTTCATATAACCTATCATGCATCGACCTCAGCTACCACACCACTCAGAACAAAAGATTGATGTAGAGACTGCTCTACTCTAGGCTCAGATCTCACCATATACTAGGCTTATTCATGCAGTCTTGTTCGTCATCCCAAATATCATTTAATTAAGTTCAGATAGTATTTAAAAGTTTATCATTAAGCATGTTAAAAGGGACGAGGGCAATAATTATTTACTATTATGATTCTTTAATTAGCAAGGTTAATTCATATCAAAACTCATTCCTTTATTAACCATCATGCTGAAAAATATGACCGACTCTACAAATAAAGCATGCAAAACACACGAAATATACATACAAACATACATATCTAAGATCCTCACACTTAAACCTTGCTTGCCCTCAAGCAAGCTCAGCTTAAAAGCGAGGATGAATCCTAAAAACAAAAAAAATATAAAAGCTTAAAAACCCAAAAAACGAGAATCTAAGAAACGAAAAAAAGTGTAGGGATTATAAGAAGCTAGTCTGTTTTGGCGCGTTTGATAATCACAAAATTGCCTCCCAGGCCATATGTCCACGACCAAAGTCCAGCATCCAAACCGAATCCATAGTACCAACAACAACGACTCGAACTATCCACAACGTCAGAAACTGTAGAAAAGAGAGCTCGAGTTTTCACTCGGCATAGACAACAGAGAAAAAATAGACAAACCAACACGTTAGCGTTAGAAAACCGAAACCGAACTCATCATCATAAAATAGACAAAACCGAGAAAAGAATAGGGAAGTAAAGAAGTCGGCCGGAGCAGATTCACGGCCAATTCGGTCGTCGTTCAGCTGGAGCAGATTCGATAGCTGAAAACTGATGATGAGGGGTGTCTCTGTAAATAGACCGGAGCAGATTCACGGTCGCAGGGTTCCAGCAAAATGGCCGGAATATGCCAAGGTTCGTTGTTGCGGGTCGACCGTCCAAAACCTCGGCGGTTTGCTAGGGAGCCAATCTTCCCGTACCAAGGTTTCTTCGCGGTTTTCTGACAGTCTTGAGGCAAATCTGTACGAAATTTTACACACACACACACACATTAGACTATAAAGAATCTAAAACGACTAAAACGACAAGAAAAATTAAAGAAAAAAAAGAGAAAAAAAAGAAAAAAGAAAACGAAATAAAACCCCTGGGTTGCCTCCCAGTAGCGCCTTCGTTTAACGTCTATGGCTAGACGGAACGGGACGTTCAGTCGAGAGTCGATAAGGTCAGCGGAATATCCTCCACTATAGCCACTTCGGAAGCATCATAAAATGGCTTGAGACGATGGCCGTTCACTAGGAATGTCTTGGCCGTTTCTAAACTCTGGACCTCCACGGCACCGTTGGACTTTACTTTGGTCACCACAAACGGACCAATCCACTTGAATTTGAGCTTTCCGGGCATCAACCGGAGTTTCGACTGGAACATTAAAACTTTATGACCAACGACAAATGTCTTGGCTCGCAGGTTCCGGTCATGCCACAATTTCGTTCGATCCTTATACGCCATAGCCGAATCGAACGCTTCCAAACGAATTTCCTCAAGCTCTTGGAGCTGGTACTTGCGCTCCTCCTCACACTTGTCTGCTTGCAAGTTCATCTCCTTAACTGCCCAATACGCTTTGTGTTCTAGTTCAACAGGCAGATGGCACATTTTGCCAAAAACGAGCCGATAAGGAGACATGCCAATTGGAGTCTTGTAGGCTGTCCGGTACGCCCACAGTGCATCTTCCAACCGTTTGCTCCAATCCTTCCTCGAAGGATTAACGGTTTTCTCGAGAATCAGCTTGATCTCGCGGTTGGATAACTCGGCCTGGCCATTGGATTGAGGATGATAAGTAGTGGCCAGACGATGATGCACTCCATATTTCTTCATTAGCGCTTCAATGGTTCGGTTCTTGAAGTGCGTCCCCTGATCACTGATGATCGCTTTCGGGACACCGAATCTGCTGAAAATATTAGACTTCAAGAAACCTGCAACCACTTGTGAATCATTAGTACGGGTGGCGGTCGCTTCCACCCATTTTGAAACATAATCGACCGCAAGTAATATGTACATATAACCAGACGAACTTGGAAATGGTCCCATAAAATCCATGCCCCATACATCAAATATTTCACAGACAATAACAGGAATCTGAGGCATTTCATCACGTCTAGATATGTTTCCTACACGTTGGCAATTAGAGCATGTCTTACAGAAAATATATGCATCATGATGAAGAGTTAACCAAAAAAACCAGAATCTAGCACTTTCCTAGCAGTTCTTTTCGGGCCAAAATGACCACCACATGCATACGAGTGACAATGGGCTAGGATCTTACCTTGTTCTTCATCTGGGATGCATCGTCGGATGACCTTATCTGAACCGATTCTCCAGAGATATGGCTCGTCCCATATATAATGTCTGCACTCGCTCTCCATCTTCATTCTTTGCGCACGTGTGAAGACTTCCGGGACCTCTCCAGCGGTGATGAAATTTACAATGTCGGCGTACCACGGTTCTGAATTCTCACGGTCTAACTGCGTTCTCGGCCTTCCTGTCCGAATCGAGCACAAATGCTCCACCGGAGATGATTCCTAGATTGGATCCTGGCCTGCGGGAATTACTAACCGACTGAGGTGATCAGCTACCAAATTCTCAGCCCCTTTCTTGTCTCGAACCTCCCAATCAAACTCTTGTAAGAGTAGAATCCATCGGATAAGTCTGGGTTTGGATTCTCTTTTCGAAAATAGGTATTTTAAAGCAGAGTGATCGGTATACACGATGATCTTTGAGCCGATCAAGTAGGATTTGAATTTTTCGAAAGCAAACACCACGGCCAGCAGCGCTTTTTCGGTAGTGGTGTAATTACATTGAGCCGGATTCAGGGTTTTCGAAGCATAGTGAATTACGTGGCTTTCCTTCCCAATTTTCTGACCCAAAACGGCTCCAACTGCATAATCAGACGCATCACACATGAGCTCAAACGGCAAATCCCAGTTCGGAGGTTGCATGATGGGGGCCGATATTAGCTTTTCTTTCAACATGGTGAATGCTTGTCTTCTCGGTTTTGTCATCTCAAACGGCACCTCATCCTAGAGTAATTGGGTTAAAGGTTGAGCTATATTTGCAAAGTCTTTGATAAAGCGTCTGTAGAACCCGGCATGGCCTAGAAATCCGCGGACCTCTCGGACGTTGGTCGGGTATGGCAATTTCTCGATTGTCTCCACCTTTGCTTTATCCACTCGAATGCCCTCCTTGGATACTATGTGTCCCAGAACGATCCCCTCATTCACCATAAAGTGACATTTCTCGTAGTTCAACACAAGGTTACGTTTCACACATCGGCTAAGTACCTTTTCTAAATTCTCCAAACATGTCTCGAACGAACTGCCATAGACTGTGAAATCGTCCATAAAAACCTCGATGCACTGTTCTATCAGATCCGAAAATATGTTCATCATGCAACGTTGAAATGTGTCGGGTGCATTGCACAAACCGAACGACATTCGTCTGTAAGCATAAGTCCCGAACGGACAAGTAAATGTGGTCTTCTCCTGATCATCTGGGTTCACACAGATATGAAAATAACCACTATACCCATCTAGGAAGCAGAAAAAACTATTTCCGGCCAACCGTTCAAGCATTTCGTCGATGAAGGGCAATGGGAAATGGTCTTTTCTGGTTGCGGCGTTCAACTTCCTGTAATCGATGCACATACGCCATCCAGTCACTAATCTTGTTGGCACTAACTCGTTCTTCTCATTTCTGACTACCTGAATGCCAGACTTCTTCGGTACAACATGAACTGGGCTCACCCACTTGCTATCTGAAATCGGGTATATGATCCCCATGGATAGCAACTTTAACACCTCTTTCAAGACGACATCTCTCATATTCGGGTTTAGCTTCCTTTGTGCGTCTCGAACTGGTTTAACATTCTCCTCCATGAGAATATGATGCTGACAAACGTCTGGGCTGATCCCATTAATATCCGCTAAAGTCCACCCGATTGCCGTTTTGTACTTCATCACCAAACCAACCAAATCTGTCTCCTGCTGCTCGGTTAGGCTAGAGTTTATGATCACAAGCAGCGTCTCGTCGTCTCCTAGATGAGCATATTTCAGGTTCGATGGAAGGTCTTTGAGTTCTAGGATCGGAGGTGAGATGGAAGACAGAAGAGGTTTAACAAACGAGGTGGCCGATGGTTTCACAACTTCGCCCACGGTTTGGTCTGCTTCGGCTACGGTTTCGGTTCTGGCTGGTCGCTCAGTTTGGCATTGGAAAATTGGCACTCCGGCCACGGTTTTGCGGACATTGGGGCAATTCTCGGCCAGGCTGTGCTGAATTCCTCGGACAAGGTCTGAACGAATCTCGGGCGCGGGCTGGACGAAGGTTTCAGTTCTATTGGCCACGGTTTGGGCCAGGTTTTCAGCGGCTTCGGTTGCTGCCCGGTTAACTTGCCATGGTTCAGGCCCTATAGCCTTGGGTTCAGTACCTTCCATTGTAAGTGCTGAAAACAATAACTCTCGGATTTCTGCATCAGTCTGCCGTGTGAACTCTATGCTTGCCATCCATTCAGGTTCTGAGAAGTTTGAATCTTCCTGCAAAAATGTAGTCTCAAGATATTCTTGGACAAGAGGGTCAAAAACATCTATAGAGAACACATTTTCCACGTCAATAGGTTGCTTCATAGCATCTTCAATACTAAACGTGTACTTTTCACCAAAGTAGTCCAAACAAATCGTTCCTTTTCCTACGTCTATTAAAGTTTTAGCCGTTTTCAGGAAAGGTCTACCTAGTAATACGCCAGAATTCTCATTACCCAAGTTTCTCATGTTTATGACAATGAAATCAGCAAGGTAAACAAAGTCATTAATCCTTACTAACACATTCTCAAGCATACCAATCGGGTAGATAAATGAACGATCATCTAGGCATATTTCTATTCCAGTTTTAACCAATTCAGCACCCTTTAGACGATTAAACACAGATAAAGGCATAACATTAATGGAAGCACCAAGGTCACACATAGCCGCTTCTATCATATGATCTCCAATTAAGAAAGGTAATGAAAACATACCTTGGTCCTTGCATTTTTGAGGAAGATCTGGATTGAGGACTGCTGAAAGTGACTCGTTCAATATTACCTTTGCCGTTTCAGTTTGCTTCCCCGCGATAAAGTCTTTTAAGAACTTGCTGAACGGGGGCATCTTGATGGCTTGGAGGAAAGGAAGATTGATATCCATCTTGCCAAAAATTGACATGAAGTTGATCGCGTCTTGCTTCTTCCTGGCTAGTCGATGCGGAAACGGTGGTGGAGACCTCACTTTCGGCTCATTATTTCCGGACCTCTTCTTTGCATTGGTGGCCGGTTCTTGCTGCTGCTCGGCCTCTTCATGGACATCTGCAGGTGTGGATCGGATGGGAATGCTCGAAACGGCCGAAAATGGCTACTGCCCGGCCGCGGTTTGGCTGTCTTGCATGGCCGAATTACGGTCTAGGCTTCCCTCCGATTTAACTGCACTTGAGACGGCAATCCCGCCTGCTTCATTCTGAACTCGTTAAAAGAGTTTGATAGATTGGTGATCTGCCGCGTATACTCTTGCAGTGTTGCCTCAGTTTCCCTCTTCTGCTCCTCAGTGGTCCACTTCTGCTCTTGGAACATGTTAATCAGCATATCCAGCTTATCATCATTTGGGTTCCTCTGTGCAGATTGCTGGTTTGGCTGGTTTTGCTGATAACGGGGCTGATATTGAGCGTTCTGGTGTGGAGGCACGTATGGTTGAGGTTGGGGTTGAGGTGCCGGGTTGCTCGAATCCCTCCATCTCAGATTTGGATGGTCTCTCCATCCCGGGTTATATGTGTTCGAGTAAGGGTCCCTCTTCTGTGGTGGTCGATCATTCCAATTCCCCATTGCATTGACTTGTTCATCGACTTGGTGTGGGCACTGCAATGTTGAATGGCCGAAATCTCCACATGAATTGCATTGTTTTCGTGGGGCTGAACTCGTTGCTGCTACTTGATCAACCTTGTCCACCACTTTGGAGAGTAGCTTCTCCATCCTCTCCATCCTCTCATTTACCTCATCTCGGATACTCGGTTCAACTTGTGCTACTCGTTTCAGAATCCCGACATCCCCAGTATCATACTCTTTCTTCGAGTTGACGAGTCTCTTCACGATATCTTTGCCTCGTTAACTTTGATTTCCGAAAAGCCTCCACTGCTTGAGGTGTTTAGCAGGTCCTTGTTGGCTGCTGTGGCCCCCTGGTAAAAGTACGAGAGCAGCTGGCCATCGGAAAATCTGTGGTTTGGACAGCTATCTGTCAGACGCTTGAATCGGAGCCAGAATGTACTGAGTGGTTCGTCAAAATCTTGGGTGATGGACGAGATTTCTTTCTTCAGAGCCTCGGTTTTGGTCGAGGGGAAGAAATACTCAAGGAAGAGTTTCTTAAGCTGCGCCCATGTGGTGATCGAGTTAGGAGGTAGGCTCGAAAACCATTGGTTGGCCGAACCAGACAGGGTGAATGGAAAGGTTACGAGTTTAAACTGGTCTTCCGTCACATTGGTTGGCCGTTTCTTCACTTTACATATCTTAACAAACTCGGTTATGTGGCTGTAGGGGTCGTCGGTGCTTCGGCCGTAAAACTTCGGCAGCACGTTGAGGAGGGCGAGTTTGATCTCAATTGGAGGGGCATCAGGCTGTATACGGATAGGGGTTTGCGGGTCTTCCTCACTGTGGCCGTGTAACTCCCATATATAGGGGTTACCGGCGTTCGGGTCAACTACTGCCTGGTCACCCATATCTTCACACTCCGAAGCTGTCTCGGAATTATCACTGGCTGTCTCTAAAACTGTCTCGAACTCTAATTTCCGCGCTGCATGTCGGTTCGACCTGGCTAAACATTCGGGTTCTGGATGATAAATCAAGTCCCCTGGGTTCGACCTGGTCATACACTAAAACAACAAGAAAACTATGAGCGTTAGTAACTAAAACGAAAAGAAAAAATGTAGAGAATTTTTCACCGCCCGGCAACGGCGCCATTTGAAAGGAGATTGTCGTTAGGTTCTCAATCAAAACAATCCTGCAGATCACAGCAACTAAAATTAATTAGTACAATGATAAGTAGGGTCGATCCCATAGAGAGACGAGTAAAATCTCTACAATTTCAATACTAATACGTCGGTTTGCTACCACGCCCTAAGTTTGGATGAATATGAGTTAAAGCAAATAAACTAAAACAATTTAAACCTAAATAATAAACTACTCAAAATAATGAGAACAAAACCTAACGAGAAAGTCAAATAAAACCTAATTAAGAAAACAATGGGAAATCTAGGTTTTGGTAAAGATCACTCGAAACCCTAAGGGCAAAAAGGTAATTTACGAAAACTTTATCAAATAAAAGACAACCGGCACAGAATTAATCATAACATAGTTCAATCCCCAATTTTAGTCATGCAATTCACTTATTCTTATGGATCATTCAGTTATAAGAGAGCAAGTATTTGCTAAACCCTCTAAATTCCTCCTCAGTTTATAGTAACGAACTAGTATTTGCTATGTCGTTATCCCTGATTAATGTATTTCTCTAGCCAGTATTTGCTATCCTAGATACATACATAACCGAATTCAAGCACTTTGAGGAACCCAAAACAGATATACAAACACGTATTCGCATGCAGATATCCACTCAATTGTTTATCACTTTGCTATTACAGTCTTACCTAGTTATTTGTTTTTCACAAAGTTGCGCTACTTCTCTAGCATTAACTTAACATGGCAAGGTTCGCGACTCCTAAACACGCAAGCATAAATTAAGCACATAAACAATCGAGAATTCAAAGAACAAGTTTCATGCAATCATATCATTAGTTCAATTCCTACATGATTAATCCTTAGCCGATTTAATTAACTACTCACGAAACATGGCATAAAAACACACGAAAATCAAATAAGAAAACATTATGAATTGAAAACGAAAATTGTCTTAAAGATACAAAGAAACTGCACTGTTATGGCTATGGCCGAAACTTGCTGATGAAGATCTCAGGGTTCTTGAGTCTTGCGCTCTTCGGTCGGCTGCGGCTTCTTCAACTGCTCGAACTATTCTATGAAAGTAAAGTGGTGATTGGTTCCGAAACTATTCAGTCACCTCCATCTATTTATAATCTACTCTACACCGTTATATTTGGAATACAATTACAAAACGGTTTATGGTAAAGTTCTAATCATGTTCGCAGTTGAATTTCTTTTCCTTTCTTATTAGGCAGCCGACCTCTTCTTTCCTTGTTAAACTCGAATTCAGCCTCTTTCCATCTTGAATTACACGTCTAAAGCTCCATTCCTTGCGGTATCGGATTTCTGACCTAATCCTCTTCACAGTAGGAATCCCAATCCTTCTCGGAACCGGAATTCCTCCTTCTTCTGGGCTTCGACCGAACTTCCTTCATCTTGGGCTGAATTCCTCTTGCTGATCCATAGCATGGCCGAAATTATGGCCATCCAGTGCATCTCCATCAACTCCTTAAAACTAAGGATCGGGCCGTTACCTCATTAAAAACCTTTTCTGGGAAAAAGAGTATAACGAACCCCCTTTCATCGGATCTTCCTCAACTAAACCACTCTATGGAGCAACTTAGGAATCGTTAGACGAAACACAACTCTGCCACATAAAATCATCTAATTAACGTTTCACCGGAAATTGGTTCTTCAGCCTCAATATAGCATTAAACTGGCTGAAATCTTCACTTTCTGCTCCAATGTGCATCGATCAGTGCTCTTCATCAAATCCTGCATAAAATACCACTCGTAAGCACTTTTAATAACAAATATAACAATATATAGCTCTAGAAATATGCACATTTAGCAGCCTATCAGTCTTCCTTCTTCCTTTCTTGCCGATGTCCCCGCTTCACGCGCGCTTGTTGCTATTCTGGCGAGTGGGCCCCTAGGCCGTAAAGGGCCATTATCCTTGAGCTTTTGGCGGCTAATGCTTCTCTTTTCCCCAGAATTTCCCTCTTTTCTTGTGTACCATCATTACTCGTGCCCCTGATGCACTGTCTCTTACTATTCCCTTGTTTCTCTTCTATAAATAGATTCCCTTAGCCCCCTTTTATTTTCCTTCTCTCGTTGTCCATCAATTTCATCTTCCGCCTATTTCTTGGTTTCTGGTGAGTTGCCTCTGCTCCTAGCCTCTCTGCTCGTCATTTACTAGTGTTTTGCCCTATTTTATTATGGATTCCGCCGGCTAACTCTTGGATCTAGTACCTTCCGATAGTCTGAAAGCTCAAGCTTCTCTGCATCTCATCCTAACCCCGATCCGGACTCCGAATCCTCTTCTTCGAAAACCTTATCTGTCGCCATGGGGAAAAAGCGGTCTCGTCGGTTTTTCGTCCGAGTGCCTCAGATTAATCCCCTTGGTTTACATTGTGATTCTGATCCTCGGCCTTAGTGGGTCACTCAGGACGTTATTGACCTTTGCAATAATAGCTTCGTCTCCATCCCCGAGGATGCAGAGTTAGAGCTCTAGGAAGATTTTCAAGTCCAATCTGGTTCCTCGTGTTTACCTACTCGCCACATACATTTTGGCATATCCCTTCCGTTCCCTACTCTCTTCTCTGAGTTGCTCGGGCATTTTCGCATGTCTCCTGCTTAACTTCATCCTAACGGAGTGGCTGTAATTCTAGGATTCATCACTTTATGCCGCATACATGGCATTGTCGAGTCCTTGGGTCTGTTTCGTTCCTTTTATCGCCTCTGCGCTTCTCATCCAAAAACTCCAGAGATTTTTACCTTTTACCCCTGGGTCCTTCCTAATACTCAACAAGAATGACAGCGTCAAGAACTGGAAGGAAGCTGGTCATTACTCCTTTAACCAGGTTGAGTACCCTTTCCCTGATTGGAATGACAGCATTGAAGCTAAGGCCGCCAGGGCTTTTGTCCTCCAGTCAGAAGCTTCCGACTACGAGACTTTGTCTGGTCTATCCTTGAATGTCCTTCAGTATTGGCTGAAAGGAAACGGCAGCTTCTACTGGCCTCGTGATATCTATCATGTCTCTGTCTTTACTCGCCGTCGGCTCTATGCCTGATAGCTTAAAGAAGGTCTTTACCCCTGTTCCAGGATTCATGTCTTTATTTTGATGTTCCTTTCCTTCTGTGTTGTTTATCTCATCCTTTTATCTTATTCTAACGTTATTTCTTCTATTTTGTTGCAGTGGTTTGTGATTTTCGTGATAATCCTGCCCTTTATCCTGGTTTGTGACTGGGACACTTCGCATAAAATCTTCCAAGTCCACCTCGGACGCTGCCCAGAATATGAGAGAAGGGCATGTGTCTCCTGCTGCTAAAAATGCTCGTTCTAAGGCTCCTGGCAAGGGTTCCGAACCCCCTGCTAAGAAGAAAGCTCCTGTGAAGAAATCCGAGGTATCTCACAGCAAGGGTGCCCTGGCAAAGAGTCCTGACTCCTTTGCTAAGGAAGACCTCGGGAAAGCACTAGTGGACCCTGTGGTACAATCTGAGGACCCCTCTTCTCCGAGGAACCCTGGTTCCTTTAGCCCGACTCATCAGAGGGGTGATGTTTTTAATATAGATTCTCATGACTATGATCCCCTTGCATGCATTGCCCAGCAAGTTGAGCCCACCTCCCCTCTTCCTGAAGAACAACCTGCTCCAGCCTCCCTACAGGTTCTTGTTCAGCCGAAAGCTGTAACTTCTACCGTCGAGAATCCGGGTATTGCGACCTCCCCAACTGTGGAATCTGTTCATGTTGTCACTCCAGTGGAAAGTGGCCCTGACTTTTCTCTTTTATCTCCTGTAAGCATTCCTACTGCCTTACTTTTCCTTTTTATTTTCCATTTGTGTGCTTATCTTTGTGCAGGAAGCCCAAACTTTTGTGAAAGGTTTCAGCGACTCTCCCGAGAATCGACCTCCAGTCCTTATTACCTGGAATGTGGGAAAAGTGCTCCGATAGCTTTCTCCGCGACCATCAGGCCTGCCGGCAGGATTTAGACGAGGAGAAAATGCGTTCTGCCCTTCTTCTAGAAAAACTCAAGCCCCTTGAAGATGGGTCTTTGCTCCGTGAGTTCGGCGAGACCATCACCCAAGAATTGTCAGCTCCAAGGCCTGTGACCAGTCTTTGTCCAAGCTCCTAGGGGAGTCGAACAACTATCAGACCACCGTTCTCTATGAAAAAGATCCGAGGTTGGCTTCCTGGGGTAGTTCGCTTGTCTGTGCAGAAAAGTTTCTACCATCCTGGAGCCCTGGCCCGCTATGAGCAGCGTCTTAGAGCCTTCTATCTGAGTACTCTCCAAACTCTAGCCCCCTGGATTTGGGCTGCCTTGCATTCACCCAAGCCACCTGTTTCTGCCGCCGACCTTTTGAAGATCGTAGAAGAGAAGGCTCCGATTCATCCATCTCATCGCTACTCTGTTAACAGCAAGGGGTACGTGGAGTGGTGTGCCGAGCTTCAAGGCTGATTTTTCCAATGTCGCCCCTGTCATTGAGTTCTCAACAGCGCTGGGTCCTGTTCAACTGGCCCAAGCTACCAAAGGCTACCTGTCTCCTGGAGAAGCGTCCGGTTCTCATGTATAATTTCCTTTTTCCTGGCTTCAGCAATCTTCTTAGCTTTGTTTTTCTTTTTTGCTTAACTCTCCCCACCTGTTAGGGGCATTTCAGACCACCTCCTTATATTGCCATAATATATCTTATCTCCTTCTTTATTATATCCTAAGTTTTTTTGCTTCTTACGTTTTCTATGCTTACCTCTTATCTAAAATTTTCGTGTATAATAGGTTCCTATACCTTCTCTGCAGGGTCCTCTTCCCCCTTCTTTGGATAAGGGGGTCGGATAACCCCGAGAAGGGATAACCATGTGGAAAGGGCATGAGAGGGAAAAAGTAGCTGGAAATAGAGAGAATATAAAAGGGGCAAAAAAAAAGATAAAAGGGGAGAAAAGGAATAGGATCGAAAGGACGAGGGAAAGCAGGTAGAGAAAAATAAAGAAAAAGAAGAAAAGCACAGGAAAAGCTCTTTCAGAATGAAAGGAAGGGGGGTAAGATCAGATAAGGAAATGAGAGAAATAAAGAAACTAAGGTAGTAAAGGGATGAGCTCAGGAAAAGCCCAGAAGAAAAACAAAGAGAGATCAGATGAAGGGGAAAAGGGAGAATAGGAAAAAGAATGGAAACCTTGAGATGATCAAAGGGATCGGGAAAGGATAAAATAACGATTATTTATAAGAAGACTAAGGAGCTTAGCGTGGATACGCAATAGCTCGGATGCGTGGATACGCATAGCAGTTGCATGTGTGACAGGAGACACATTACAACAAAAGGTTCGGCGTGGGTACGTCAAAATTTGGATGCGTGGATACGCTTGGACTAGGAAACGTACTGGATAGTGCGTTAGGAAAGTGTGGATGCGCGAAGAGAACACCGAGCCCTTTCGAGGGTTGCATTGTCAGGAGGAAAATGCAGGGATTGGAAGATCACAGATGGAGAGACCAGAGGGCTCCTCACTGAGAGAGTACCTACAGAAAGGCCAGGCTCACTGTAAGCAGGCCAACCCATTTGTTGAACGCGGAGAACTTCCCGGATTCTCCTCTGGCAATCTTCATGCTTGGTTGAAAGCCGAGGATTGAGGTATCGGTGGAAGGCATTATCCACAGGAAGGGAATGAGGAATTTCCCAGATAGAAGGGGGAAGGGGTCAGACATCCCAGAAGATAGGCGGAAATTCCATTCAACGGCCTCGGTATAGGCAGGGTGAGTCGAACCTCCAGCTTGGAACTTCCCCGTCCTCTCCATAGCAGAGATGGTGTTTCAGACAGAAGAGGCGATATCAGGGAAGGGAACATCATGAGTTTTCCCACGAATAAGGGAGGACAGATGAAACGAGAGCCTCAAACAAAGAAGATGGTCCTGAAACTCGCGATTGCGGGAGGTAAGTTCCTTTCGTTAGTACCGCTTTCTAAACTTTAGAGTTTGTTAAGAACCCTAGTGTACTCGCCCCACACTAAGCCAAGCTCCTCGCCAGCATGGCGTTCTAGCTCTTTGCATGAAACATGCAACCGATTTAGAAGCTTGGGCATATTTGAAGTTTCCTCGAGATAAGAAGAGATAATTTTATGAAATCTGAAATACAATTTTACAACACTATCCCCACGTTCTTCGAATGGTCAAATACATCCACAAACTTTCTATTCGAAATCTGAAAGAAAAGTGATTTGAAAAGAGGGTGAGATACAACTAGCTCGTGAGAATTTCACATTTCCCCAAAATCTTAACAATCGGCAATATACAATCAAACATACATTGTGAACAATTAGTCAAAAAAGCATGCATTCAATCGAGTTCACACACAAAAACAATCCATGATCAATTATAAAAATGCTTCATGAAAAGGAATCAAGAAAATGATAAAACCCTCACCTTTGTTGATCCTAAAATTTATCATCAAACTTGATTAGTTTCCAAACTGATTTCATCCCCAAACATATCGGTCCCGTTTGGTGACGAGAGTTTTGAGTAGCGTTTAGTTTTTTGGGTTAAATATGGACAGTTGACTGGTCAATCAGCTCTTCTTAGTGTTTGGTGAATAGCTTTTTCTGATTAGCTGTTTTGGTGAAACCTCTCGTTTCTGAAACGCTAGAAAGAGCAGCGTTTACAAAGAATTAATTAAAACAATATTACAAAATATCTTTTTTATCCTTATTCTTACAAAATTTCCTTTTAAAAAAAATCAAATTACTAAACCAAATTTTAATCATGTTAGCGTGCGTACAAATTCATATAATATTAATCAAATGTTAATAGTACAATTCATATATTCATATGCGTGCGTACACAAAATGTGTACGTATATATTATTCTAAAATATTATTTTAAATTTATATTTTAAGTATTTCATATCTTAATATTAAAATGTCCGGCTAAACATATATTACTATGAAATGTTAATCATTTTAATTTGTTTAAAGAAAATGGGTATATTAATAAAGAATAAAATAACAAATAGCATAAAAATAAATAAATATAGGTAATAAAAATACCTTTCGATACTTCAAAACAAATAATACACTCCATAAAAGAAATTAATAATAAATTATATTAATGTCTATTTCGGTCTTTTAACGTAACAAAACAGCTATCAGCTAATTGTCATTTGCCAAACACTCAAATACAAACAGCTAATCAAACCGCTAGTCAAAACAGCTAATAGAATCAGCTAACAGCTAACAGCTAATAAAATCCGCTAACAGCTAACAGCTAAACGCTGATAGCCAAACGAGGCCATCATCCCCTCCAATTTATACAAGTTTGGTGACTGTTCAATTGCTTAAGTTATTATTGGTATTTAATATACTCATCAATTACACAATTTAACTTCCATTTTGAATGCTTAACCTCCTAAATTAATATTATTTAGAAACTAAATAGCCTCTCTTCTATTCACTACATACTAAATTTAAAATTTATTGTACTTTTCATTTTCCATATAATTATTAATGAAACACAACAAAAACACAATCAATTCATTTTAGTCTAAAATTATTTTTAAGGGAAAACTTTACTACTTAATCGATGCCTCAATAATCTCTTGAAATTTCAATATTTTTAAATCTTACCTAATAAAACATCTTTTATTTATGTCCGCAATTACTCCCTTCAATTAACATTCTACAACTCTACAATTAAGACTATATTTATAGCATATATCAACTGATCACATTCTCTAATCATATTGATTTACTTTTTACATTTTTTTTATTCACCTTTTAAACTTATCTTAATTGCAAGTATAGTCAACTTAACCCTATCATTTTTCTACAATATATGTTAAAATAATATTAAAATGATATTAAATAATATCCAAAAAATACGGGGTCTCACAATCACCCCTCCTTAAGGGGATTTCGTCCCGAAATCCTTAACCTATCTACTACCGAAATAAAATGTATTAACATCTCAAGACTATTTTGACTTAACTGCTGAATTTCAATTTAATAAACATGAGATGAAAGAAATATGTTTCAATCATTGAAATGGAGTTTTTTTTAAAATCAAAACCAAGAATACTATAAGTAAACCCACAAATGTTTTTTTTAACGAAAAATGACTTGTTCAATTTTGATTTTTTTTATCCTAAGGAAAGAAAGAATAAATTTTTTAAAAAAAAGACTTTCGGGTTTTTAAAAAAAAATTAGTACTAAACCACGACAACTGAAAACGCCAATTCTCTGGCACAAGTAATCGCCAATTCCCTGGCACAAGTATCGCCAATTCTCTGGCACAAGTATTTGCCAATTCCCTGGCACAAGTAGACCAATTCCCTGACCGAGGTAGGTCAATTCCCTGACCACAAGCACGGTAACGGTTTATAACCGCACTACCAGCCGAAGGCACACGGTAGATTTTAAGTTAAGTAATTTACACGACTTCTTCACCGGCCATAGGCTAACAGTGATAAAAAATGTAACGGTTAAGATAACCAAACTACCGGCCGTTGGCTCACGGTAGATTATAAAGGAACAATAATTGTTTTTGTGAAAGTAGCACAGGACTATTCAAAATCAATGATGTAAAATTCTTTCATTATCACCAAGTACTCTTGAAATAAAATTTCCTATTCATTAATTGAGGTAATGTAGTTTAAACTTTTTCATGAAAAAGAATATGTGATTGTAAAATGAGAAGTAATAAGTTCGCTAAAAACTTTGTAATAATCTCATTTAACAGAAAAATGAAAATTACTTTGGGAATCAAATTCTTTGACTATAGAAAATGACAGGTTGTTGGAAAAAAAATTCAAAAGTGAATAAAAAAAATCGTTGTTGGAAAATGATTAAAACTTTAGGTTTATCAACACGAATGACCCAGTAAAAAAAAGTATTAAAATCTCTTTGAAACTTTTTCCTGTTTGTAAAAAAATAAATAGTCAAGTAATGTTAAAATTTTCTCAAGAGAAAATCAAGTTTAAAACCACGTACCAAATCTCTGGCCACGTGTAAACGCTTATTCCGTGGCACAAGTAATTTGCCAATTCCCTGGCACGAGTAAATCGCCAATTCCTTGGCACAAGTACGCCAATTCCATGGCACAAGTACGCCAATTCCATGGCACAAGTAATCGCCAATTCCCTGGCACAAGTATCGCCAATTCTCTGGCACAAGTATTTGCCAATTCCCTGGCACAAGTAGACCAATTCCCTGACCGAGGTAGGTCAATTCCCTGACCACAAGCACGGTAACGGTTTATAACCGCACTACCAGCCGAAGGCACACGGTAGATTTTAAGTTAAGTAATTTACACGACTTCTTCACCGGCCATAGGCTAACAGTGATAAAAAATGTAACGGTTAAGATAACCAAACTACCGGCCGTTGGCTCACGGTAGATTATAAAGGAACAATAATTGTTTTTGTGAAAGTAGCATAGGACTATTCAAAATCAATGATGTAAAATTCTTTCATTATCACCAAGTACTCTTGAAATAAAATTTCCTATTCATTAATTGAGGTAATGTAGTTTAAACTTTTTCATGAAAAAGAATATGTGATTGTAAAATGAGAAGTAATAAGTTCACTAAAAACTTTGTAATAATCTCATTTAACAGAAAAATGAAAATTACTTTGGGAATCAAATTCTTTGACTATAGAAAATGACAGGTTGTTGGAAAAAAAATTCAAAAGTGAATAAAAAAAATCGTTGTTGGAAAATGATTAAAACTTTAGGTTTATCAACACGAATGACCCAGTAAAAAAAAAGTATTAAAATCTCTTTGAAACTTTTTCCTGTTTGTAAAAAAATAAATAGTCAAGTAATGTTAAAATTTTCTCAAGAGAAAATCAAGTTTAAAACCACGTACCAAATCTCTGGCCACGTGTAAACGCTTATTCCGTGGCACAAGTAATTTGCCAATTCCCTGGCACGAGTAAATCGCCAATTCCTTGGCACAAGTACGCCAATTCCATGGCACAAGTACGCCAATTCCATGGCACAAGTAATCGCCAATTCCCTGGCACAAGTATCGCCAATTCTCTGGCACAAGTATTTGCCAATTCCCTGGCACAAGTAGACCAATTCCCTGACCGAGGTAGGTCAATTCCCTGACCACAAGCACGGTAACGGTTTATAACCGCACTACCAGCCGAAGGCACACGGTAGATTTTAAGTTAAGTAATTTACACGACTTCTTCACCGGCCATAGGCTAACAGTGATAAAAAATGTAACGGTTAAGATAACCAAACTACCGGCCGTTGGCTCACGGTAGATTATAAAGGAACAATAATTGTTTTTGTGAAAGTAGCATAGGACTATTCAAAATCAATGATGTAAAATTCTTTCATTATCACCAAGTACTCTTGAAATAAAATTTCCTATTCATTAATTGAGGTAATGTAGTTTAAACTTTTTCATGAAAAAGAATATGTGATTGTAAAATGAGAAGTAATAAGTTCACTAAAAACTTTGTAATAATCTCATTTAACAGAAAAATGAAAATTACTTTGGGAATCAAATTCTTTGACTATAGAAAATGACAGGTTGTTGGAAAAAAAATTCAAAAGTGAATAAAAAAAATCGTTGTTGGAAAATGATTAAAACTTTAGGTTTATCAACACGAATGACCCAGTAAAAAAAAAGTATTAAAATCTCTTTGAAACTTTTTCCTATTTGTAAAAAAATAAATAGTCAAGTAATGTTAACATTTTCTCAAGAGAAAATCAAGTTTAAAACCACGTACCAAATCTCTGTCCACGTGTAAACGCTTATTCCGTGGCACAAGTAATTTGTCAATTCCCTGGCACGAGTAAATCGCCAATTCCTTGGCACAAGTACGACAATTCCATGGCACAAGTACGCCAATTCCATGGCACAAGTAATCGCCAATTCCCTGGCACAAGTATCGCCAATTCCCTGGCACAAGTAGACCAATTCCCTGGTCGAGATAGGTCAATTCCCGGACCACAAGTATTAATGGTTTTGGTAACCGCACTACCGGCCGAAGGCACACGGTAGATTAAATTAGATCGATCTCTTTTGGAAAGAGTTGTAAAACGATAAAAGTCTTTCGTTTCCATAAACTTTTTTGAAAAAAATTAAAAACATAACGTCTCTGTAAATAACCTCTTTCAGTGAAAAGAAAATTAAATTTATTTTTGGAATCATAATCATTGACATTGAAATTTACTCTTTGTAAAATAAAATGAGTTAAATTAATAAAAATGAATGGCTTATAAGATTTTCATGAAATAAACTTAAACTTGTTCCTCTAGTACTTATGGAAATGATTTATATGTATCACTTACTCTTTTTTTTTTTTTTAAACCGCTTTAGTGGAGGGATGTATATTGGCTTCCCCATACTGTTAAAAAACTTAGCAAAATAAAAATTACAAAGAAACCGCATCTAAAGGATGACAGTTGAAGTAGAAATCCATAAGGGATTCTAATTGGTGTGGAGTAAAAGACTCAAAGAGCCTAAACTCAACCCGAACCTAAGTAAGCTTCCAAAAAGAACGAGATATCCTAAATATATCCATTCTATACTCAAAGAGCCAAAAAGTTGAGAGGCCTAATGAGGAGAAGTCTATACATCCACTTGCTTGTTAGAGAATTCGAAGCGCGAGGCAACTTAGACTCAATTCAGCCTATGGATAAAGACTTAAACTCAAAAGACAGTCTCGGATTGGAGAAGGAAACGGGCACCGTGGATTGGAAGGTTGGTGCAGCTCAGAAAGTCCCCAGTTAGGGAAAACAGTTGATCAGTGCATGAGTTGCTGCGTTGGTAGCTCTAGCTTAGAGCAAGCCTGGAGAAGCACTGGATCACCAAAAGGCCAGCTCCAGCATGAATTCCATCTTGGACCTGAAAGAAATACAAAAAGATTAGGTAGTTTTTGTTCTGGTAATTCTGAGTGAAGGTGTTTCCATTTGGTAAAGTCTAATTAGACCTTGTATCCTATCAGGGAGAGAGGAGAAGGAGTAAGAGATATCATGCTTGGCCATTAAACAGATATTTGCTAAAGAATCAACAGGCAAGTTGGCTTCCCTATGTACATGAATCACAGAGAATGAAGAAATGAGTTGGTGAACTGTATCTGCTAAGTGAAACAATCTCCAATGAGCAGTACAGGGATTGAGAACAGAAGAGATGGCATTTAAACAGTCAGACTCAATGATAATAGGTTCAGAGATGCCTCTCCCATATCTCACAGCTAAGTGTATAGATTTAATCTCAGCCTCAAGTGGTGAATCAGCCTCTGTAAAGCTGCTGTGAGCAGTAATAAAACCCCCTCTATCATTCCTAATGAGGATACTAATACCAGCATGAAGGGTAGAAGAAGACCAAGCAGCATCCACATTAATTTTAAGACCAGAAAGAGGTTTTCTCCAGGCAATTTTAAATTTTTTGGTTTTGGAGGTCTCTTTTCTAAGGGGAGGAAACTATGCCTAGCAATATTAGAGTCAATACCTGAGGATATAAAGAAAGGTTTTGCAGAGAACATAAGGAAAATATGATCTCTGATCTGTCTCAGCACAAAGGAAGGGTTTGCTTGAATATTATCAAAAAACCTCCTATTTCTTGTTTTCCAAAGTATCCAGCAGGTTACAGAAGGAGAAAGTCTAATTATTAAATTGTGGAATGCACTTAGACCATTGTAGGTTAAGTAGAAAGATAGCCTTTCCCATATATAAGAGAAATTCCTATCTGGAATACCCATAAAAGCATGCATAGTAGTCCAGATTTGTAGTGTGAAATCACATGAATTATAGAAATGATCCAGTGAGTCCTCATTACAACACATAAGACATTTAGATGGAAGATTAATATGCATTTTTTTTTTTAGGATATTGTCAAATGGCAGAAAAGAGTTGATCATCTTCCACATAAAGACAAATATTTTCATTTCAAGTCTAGGGTTCCAAAGGTGATGTATGGAAGAGATATTACCCCTATTTTCCTTGAGCTTGTGATAGGCTGATTTGAAAGAAAAATCCCCTTTAATGGATGGTTTCCAGATTAACCTATCCTCTCTATGAACATAAAGTTCAGCCTCCTGTAAAATAGAAAGGATATTAGTAGAAAGATGAGCTGATAGATGATGCATCAGCTGTGACTTATTATTAATGAAAGATGCAACCGAGCTATCCATGGGGATAATTGTCAGAGATGGGTTGCAGTGATCCATAAGAGGACCAATGTCCATCCAGTTGGAGGACCAAAAATTACAGTCTCCCTTTCCAATAATCACTCTGTTGTTAGCTTCAGCCCAAGGACTGATATTACAGATTCTTTTCCAATTAGCAGAAGTTTGATAAGATGATGGGAGAGAGGCCATAAAATGAGTCCATAAAGCAGTGGCTTTTTGAAATTTCCACCAGAGCTTGGCTGAGCAAGTTTCTATAATAGTGTGGATTGATCTAAAATCTAATCCATTATGGGAAGTAGGAATGCAGAGATCATTCCATTTCCTCCAGGATTTCTTAGGTTTTAGATCATTCTCACCCCAAAAGAAAATGCTAAGCTTTCTCTCAATTTTTTTAATAATTTGTTTTGGTGGAACACAGACTGACCATATATGTTGAGGTAAGGAGTAAATACAAGAATTTATAAGGATGATCTTTCCTCCAGTTGATAACCAAATATTTTTCTAGTTTCTCAATTTTTTATCAATAGTTTCAAGAAGAGGGAGAAAATAAGCATTCAGAGCTTTTCCTTTAAAAATAGGCACACCAAGATATTTGAATGGAAAACAGCCAATTTTCATTTCCAAAATCCTTTTGATGTTAGTGACAGCTGAATTAGAGGCATGCCTACTGGTAAAACTGTCACTCTTGTTATAGTTAATTTTTTGACCTGTGACTTCCTCAAATTTAGCAAGAAAGACCTTGAATCTAATCAAAGTTAGGTTGCTAGCATTAAGGAATACAACAGTATCATCAGCATAACATAAATGAGAGACATGAAAAGCATTAACAGGGAGTTCAAAATATTGCAGTTTCCCAGTTTCAAAGGCAAATGATAGACTTCTTGTAAAAGCCTCAGAGAAAATATTGAAGAGAAAGGGAGAAAGAGGATCTCCTTGTTTGATACCTCTAGATGATTGAAAGAATCCAACTGGCTTACCATTAATTAGGATAGAGAACCATGCCTGTGAAAGATTTTGCATAATTGAATAAATGAACTTACCATGGAAACCAAATTTCATAAGCACAGCCTGTAAAAATCTCTAATTAACCATGTCAAAAGCTTTTTTCAAATCCAGTTTAAATAGACAGTTAGGATCCTTACTCTTCCTATCTAAAAATCTGGTCATTTCTTGAAGAAAGATAACATTATCAGAAATATCTCTTCCCTTCATGAAGGCAGATTGGTGTGGGGAAATAATTATAGACATTAAGGGCTTCATCCTCTCCATCAGAAGTTTAGAACAAACTTTGTTCAAAACTGATAGGTCCTAGATATACTCTTATTTTACAGCATTTGAGAGCTGTTTTAGATAGTATTTTGTATATTTATATTAGATTTTTGGACCGAATCATTCATAGTGGTTTGAAATTGAAGACGTGCATTTCGATCTTGAATTGCACTTGCGATGGATTTGAGTGATTTGAAGACCTTCTATGACCGTCCTGACCGCGATTGATACATTGAAGAACCGGTCGTAGAAGTGGCGTGAAGGCACACTCTCGCGGGCCGCGAACCCTAGGTCGTGAACCGCGAGGGTGTGTGTTGCTGTTTTGAAGATGCCGAGTTTTGCGCGGTCCGCGAAACTCTGGTCGCGAGCCGCGAGGACCAGACGCGCGGTTCGCGAAACTCCGGTCGCGAACCGCGAGGACCAGCACGAGGACCAGCGCGAGGACCAGACGCGCGGTCCGCGAAACCTCGGTCGCGGACCGCGGAAGCCAGAGACGTGCGGCGCGCGATTTCTCGGTCGCGGACCGCCGAGGCCACGAGCGCGCGGGGCGCGAATCCTCGGCCGCGAACCGCGAGAACCAGGCTCGCGGTCCGCGAAGGATTTCGCGCGACCCGCAAATAAATCCTGCTACTTGCATTTTGTTTGGCTTTAATTTTAATTGTTTTGGACTATAAATAGAACTTATCCTCATTGTTTGAGGATCGAATTTTACAGAGCCTAGGACTCTTTTCTTCATTTTTCTCTTCACTTTGATCTTTGAATTCACTATGGTTTGTTGTGTTGATTATGATTGTGATTATATAACTATGGTAGTAGGCTAAAACCCCTCTTGGATATATGTGATTAGACTTCTTGTTATGGATTGAGAACATGATTCATGAAGTTTAGGAATGGTGATTTGCTATTGAATGATCATAATTTATATGTGTATTTGATGCTTGAAATGATTAGGAATGATTTCCTAGTGATAGATATGTGTTGGATATGTGTTAGATATTGCTTTTCCATGGTTAGAATGTTATCATTCTTTCTATGTAGGAGTAGTAAATTAGGAATCGAATGCATGTTGTTATCAATTGTATTTGTTCTTAAGATCATTCATTAGCATTGTACCTATGTCAAGTTTGTTATCAAATTGCATGGGTAGGGTTGAGAAACATGTAATTTGAAGTAATATTGATTCAATTGAACTAGTTGTTATCATCTAGTGAAGTTGTTAATTGAAGTTGTGAAGATGCTTTCATTTTTCATAGCTATGGTTAAAGATAGTTTCTCACTAATGTTCACCATTCTCAAGGCATCATGATAAAGTTTGAGGAAAATCTCATAATAAGAAGTCATCAATCTCATATGTCCAAGTTTCTTATTCTCTTAGTTAAATCTCTAGTTAGAGTAATCTTATGGTAAAGTAGTTGTAACTTTAAAGTTCTAGTAGTTTTACTTAGTAGTGTCTTAAACAAAACTCAACTCAAACCCCCCCCCCCTTTGTTTACATTGCTTTTATATATGTATATGTATATGCATGCTACAAGATATACATAGAAATAACCTTTTCTCTGTGGAACGAACCTTACTTGCCATTATATGCTTAATTGTGTATATCGGTAGTAAGTTGATATAAATTGTATATTTGAGAGGTACGGCGACGACCTCCCAAATTTTGGCGCCGCTGCCGGGGAGAAGGCGTATTTCTATGTGTTTATTGTAGTTGTACTAACACCCTATCTTTCTTTTTATCTTATTTTTGATTTGGAACCCTATTGCTCTAGCTCTTGGTGCATGGTTCATACAAGAACCTCGAACCAAGACCCTTTGCAATACGATTCCGAACTAGTTAGGAGTCTTCGTCAACTCAAGCGACAAGTACAAGAGACACTAGCCGCCAATCCATTTTCCCTTGATAGTGAAGTACCACCATCCACCATGGCGGATGAGGACCGAGAAGAGGAAATCGGGCAAAACCACCCCCGAAACCAATTTTACAACCCTTTCCAAAACCCTAACACTTCTCCTTCCAACATTTCTATGAGAGAGTACATGTCCCCCAACTATGAGCAACAACAATCGAGTATTGTTTACCCGGACTCTCAGTATGAAATCAAGACGGGAGTGATAAATTTGCTTCCAACTTTCCATGGTAGAGAAGTGGATGATCCCAATGACTTCCTCGAGGCTTTTCACCGAGTTTGTAGTAGTTTGAAACCTTCCGAGATGAGTGTGGATGAGTTTAAGTTGAAAACCTTCACCTTTACCTTGAAGGACAAGGCCGCTAAATGGTTAAGCCGTTTACCTTCGTCATCAATCACTACATGGCCACAATTGAAGAAAAAATTCCTTGACAAGTACTTTCCTCCCTCTAAGTCCTCGGTCTTGATACAAGCCATTAGCAACATCACTCAAGACGATGATGAGACCTTGTATGAGTATTGGGAAAGGTTCCAAACTCTCCTCTCAAGTCGCCCGTACCATAGCTTCACCGAACCTCAATTGGTGTGTTTCTATTACAATGGTTTGAATGATAGAGAAACCGAGTTGATAAATCGGTCTTGTTACGGCTCCATTGCTAACCTTGGCTCTTCCGATGCCATGATGCTATTTGAGCAATTAGCCGAGAGATGCAAACCAAAGAGGGACCGGAGACTACGAGTAGGTAACTCCGGTGGGAACAACGATGGTTCTCGTCAAGACATCAAGGAGCTTACGGCATTGATGAAAGGTTTCATGATGGGAAATAGCTCCGGAGGGAACTCGGGAAATCAAGCAAGGCAACAAGTTATGACGTGTGGGATTTGTGCTTCAAACCATCTCACCGAATCTTGTCCTCAAGCAAACGAGGACTATAGCGAAGAGGTTAATGCTATGGGAGTTTATGGTGGAAACCAAGGTTTTAGAGGTGGCCAAGGATTTCAAAGAGGACGAGGCTACCAAGGTGGTAGGGTTTTCAAGGTGGACAAGGCCAAGGTGGTGATAGGGGTAACCAAAGGAAGTATGATCCTTTTGCTCAACACTACAACCCCGGAACTAGAGATCACCCCAACTTTCGATGGAGAGATGAACCGACGGGGCAACAAGGCCAACAAGGTGGCTACCAAGGGGGTTACCAAGGTCAAAGCGGTCAATCTTTTGATAGGTCGAGGGGGCAAAATGACCAAGGCTACCAAGGAGACCAAAGCCACCAAAATCAAGGGTACCAAGGTTACCAAAACCAAGGGTACCAAGATTTTGGCTACCAAGGGTACCAAGATCATCAAAACCCTCAATATCAACCTCAACCCCAACAGTACCCAAGAAACCAAGGTCAAGGCCGTTTCAATAATCGTGCCCCTCAAAATGCTTTCCCGAGGTTGGAAGATAAATCTCGTGATCAAGGTGAAAGCTCGGGCCAATTCCCACAAGACGCTAGATTCAAAAGCATTGAGGTGCAAATGAGTCAAATGGCCACGGTTTTAGGGAAATTGGAAGCACAAAACTCCGGAAAGCTCCCCGCACAACCGGAGTTAAATCCAAGGCCTCATGCAAGTGCCATGACTTTGAGGAGTGGTAAACAAGCTATTGAACCCGAAGTGGTTGTGAAAAAGGCACCCAAGAGAGGCCTTGTCAAGAAGAGCTTGACCAATGACGAAGTTGAGGTGACCTTGGCCGACGAAGAAGTAATTCTTGAGGAGCTAGCCAAAGAAAAAGGTGATGCCGAGGTTGAGAAGGAGAAGGAACTAATTGATGAGGAACATGTAGAAACAACCACTCATGTTGAACCAATATCACCTCCATTCTCACCTCTTCACAAGAAAACTAGGGTAGACACTACCTTTGATGTGGAAGCACCATTTCCCGAAGCTTTGAAGAATACTCGCAAAAAGGAGGTGGACAAGGAAGCTTTCGAGGTCCTTCGAAAGTGTGAGGTAAACATTCCTTTGCTCGATACTATTGATCAAGTTCCTAGATATTCTAAGTTCTTGAAGGAATTATGTGTGAACCATCGTCAACAAAGGTCTAAGCATGTTAAAAATGAAAGAGTCAATGAACATGTGTTGGCTTTGTTTCAAGACAAAAAATGCCTACTAAGTGTGGTGATCCCGGCATGTTTACAATTCCTTGCATTTTAGGGAACACTTATTTTCCTAGAGCCATGCTAGATTTAGGTGCATTCATAAATGTCATCCCATATACATTGTATGAATCATTAAATCTTGGCACTTTGCATAAAACCGGTGTAGTGATCCAACTTGCCGACCGCTCTAATGCATACCCTAAGGGTATTGTTGAAGATGTCTTGGTTAAAGTCGACAAGTTGGTGTTCCCGGCTGATTTTTACGTTCTTGACATGGAACATGATAAATTTGCTACCCCTGTCTTGTTAGGGCGTCCATTTTTGAAAACGTCAAGAACTATAATCGATGTGCATAGTGGTAGGCTTACCATGGAATTTGATGGGGATAAAATAGAGTTCAACATTTATGGTGCAATGAAATACAATGATGATGAAACTTCTTGCAATGCTATTGATGTGATTGAATCTTTTGTGCAAAAAGTTTATGAAAATGATGGTGATGATCCTTTGTTGAAAGCTTTAGCCAATAGTTTACACACAAGTAATGTTCATACATATGCTTTGAGTGCTAACTTGAAGGAAAGCATTTTTGAGCTAGATACTTTTGAGGAACTTTCTCTTGATGCACCACTTTTAGACCTCGAGGTATTGAAAGGCTCGGGTAACCGACCATCTTTCAGTAAACCTCCGGTAGTGGAGTTGAAACCACTACCCGAGAATCTAAAATATGCATTCCTTGGTGATGGTGAGAAATTGCCGGTGATCATCTCCAACAAGCTCACCAAGGGACAAGAGGAAAGGTTGATGAAAGTGCTACAAGATCACAAGGAGGCCATTGGGTGGACTATTGCCGACATCAAAGGTATGAGTCCAAGTACTTGCATGCACCGTATTCTATTGGAGGATGATGCTAAACCCATCCGACAACCTCAAAGGCGATTGAACCCTCCTATGATGGAGGTAGTAAAAACCGAGGTGCTTAAATTGTTGGATGCGGGAATGATCTATCCAATCTCCGATAGTAAATGGGTAAGCCCGACGCAAGTGGTACCAAAGAAAACCGGAGTGACCGTAGTGGAGAATAGCCATGGCGAGTTGATCCCCACTCGTATTCAAAATGGATGGCGTGTTTGCATTGATTACCGAAGGCTAAATGCGGTAACAAGGAAAGACCATTTCCCTTTGCCATTTATTGATCAAATGCTTAACCGGCTCGCAGGCCACTCTTTCTACTGTTTTCTTGATGGCTATTCAGGATACTTTCAGGTTGCCATTGCACCAGAGGATCAAGAAAAGACCACTTTCACATGTCCCTTTGGCACCTTTGCATATCGACGCATGCCTTTTGGCCTTTGCAATGCACCGGCCACATTCCAAAGGTGTATGGTTAGCATTTTTTCAGAATATCTTGAGAAGTTTGTAGAGGTTTTCATGGATGACTTTACTGTGCATGGAAACTCTTTTGACAATTGCTTAATCCATTTGTCATTAGTCCTAAAAACTTGCATTGATAAGAACCTTGTGCTTAATTCTGAAAAATGTCATTTTATGGTTGAAAAGGGCATTGTGTTAGGTCATGAAGTGTCATCTAAGGGTATTGAAGTAGATAAAGCAAAAATTGATACCATCCAATCTCTTCCTTACCCTACTTGTGTGCGAGATGTGAGATCCTTTCTTGGCCACGCTGGTTTCTACCGCCGTTTTATAAAAGATTTTTCAAAAATTTCTCCCCCTTTATGTAGATTGTTACAAAAGGATGTGGAATTTGTGGTAGATGAAGGTTGTAAGAGGGCATTTGATTGTTTGAAGTCTATGCTAGTGTCAGCCCCTATTATACAACCTCCAAATTGGTCCCTTCCATTTGAGATCATGTGTGATGCAAGTGACTACGCCGTTGGTGCGGTGTTAGGTCAAAGGGTGGGGAAAATTCCTCATGCCATCTATTATGCATCCATGACTCTCAATGATGCTCAAAGGAACTATACCACTACCGAGAAAGAATTGCTAGCGGTAGTCTTTTCCTTAGAAAAATTTAGGCCATATTTGCTTGGTACAAAGATTATTGTTTTCACTGACCATGCAGCTCTTCGTTACTTGATGACGAAGAAAGAAGCAAAGCCTAGGTTGCTCCGATGGATCTTACTTTTGAGTGAGTTCGACTTGGAGGTCAAGGACAAGAAAGGAGCAGAAAATCTAGTGGCCGACCATTTGAGCCATTTGGTGCCCAATGAGGAGTTTGGGACCAAAGCATTGAAGGACCATCTTCACGAAGAGTTCCCCGACGAGCAATTGTTTGCTCTTAGTGTTTCTCTTCCATGGTATGCCAACATTGTGAATTTCCTTGTCACAAGTAAGTGCCCTTCTCATTTCACAAAAGCACAAAAGGATAAGCTAAAGCATGATGCTAGGTTTTATGTGTGGGATGATCCCTATGTGTGGAAACATTGTTCCGACCAAGTGATTAGGAGATGCATTCCCAATAATGAAACCAACTCAATCCTTGCTTTTTGCCATTCATATGCATGTGGTGGTCATTTTGGTGCTAGGCGAACTGCTAGGAAAGTGCTAGATTGCGGTTTTTATTGGCCTAGTTTGAATAAGGATGCATACACCTTTTGCAAATCTTGTGATAAATGTCAAAGAGTAGGAAATATCTCTTCTAGGAATGAAATGCCCCAACATTGGCCTCTATATTGTGAACTCTTTGATGTTTGGGGAATCGATTTTATGGGACCTTTCCCTACTTCGTTTGGTTTTAAATATATCTTGCTTGCGGTTGACTATGTTTCTAAGTGGGTTGAAGCAATCCCCACTCATACTGATGATTCTAAAGTGGTTGCAGAGTTCATCAAATCTCACATCTTCTCTAGGTTCGGGGTACCCCGAGCTCTGATCAGTGATCGAGACACTCACTTTTGCAATAGAACCATTGCCGCATTGTTGAAGAAATATGGGGTAAATCACAAAACTTCTACCGCCTATCACCCACAAACAAATGGACAAGCCGAAGTTTCCAATAGGGAAATCAAGTCCATCCTTGAGAAAACGGTTAGGCCGACTCGCAAGGATTGGAGTACTCGGTTGGATGATGGATTGTGGGCATATAAGACGGCTTATAAGACTCCAATTGGTATGTCTCCATACCGATTAGTCTTTGGAAAGCCGTGTCATTTACCGGTGGAGTTAGCACACAAAGCCTATTGGGCGATCACAAGATTCAATTTGAACTTGGACGAAGCCAGGAATGAAAGGAAGCTTCAATTGCAAGAGCTTGAGGAAATCCGGAATGAGTCCTATGAGAACGCTGCCATTTACAAGGAGAAAACGAAGGCAAGGCATGACAAGATGATAATTAGGAAAACCTTTGAGGTAGGTCAAAAGGTTCTCCTATTTCAATCACGCCTTCGTCTGTTTCCAGGTAAACTGCGTTCTCGGTGGACTGGACCATTTGTGGTTGTGAGAGTTTTTCCTCATGGTGCGGTGGAGATCCAAAGCGCCGAAGATGCCAAAGTCATCAAGGTCAACGGCCAAAGATTGAAACCGTATTACGAAGGTTTCAAATCAGAGATCCTAGAGGGCATGTCTCTAGGCAACCCAACCTACGAGTGATCTTTACCATTGAGGTACATCGTGCCGACGATGTTAAATAAACGAGTTTTGATCTTTAAAAGCATTTCGTCGAACAAGTTCAACATTTGGAACATTATTTTCTTTCTATTATTATTTATGTACATTTCATTAAGCTTGTAATTCAAACATTTTTTACGCTAGTTTTTGTGTTGTTTTTGTAGAAAAAGGTGTGAAATGGAGCAAAAACGGAATGGCTGAAGAAACCATTCCTCGCGGCCCGCGAATTCATCGCGCGGGCCGCGACCGGAGATTTCGCGAGCCACGACGGAGAGCTCGCGGACCGCGACAGTGTCCCGCGGTTCGCGAAAGAAGGTTCGCGATCCGCGAAAATCCAGGGATTTTTCAGAAATCCCTGGAACAAAATTGCCACTTTTCGCGGTCAGCGACTTGATCGCGCGGGCCGCGGCACTGTGCTCGCGGACCGCGGTTTGATCGCGCGGACCGCGAAGTTTGGCGTGCGCGGACCGCGAATTCGTCGCGCGGCCCGCGAGGAGTTCGCGCGGCCCGGGAGGAGTTCGCGCACGAGGAGCACAAAGGCAACGTCGCGCGCCGCGACTGGCTTGAGCGCGCGGTCCGCGATTTCATCGCGCGGACCGCGAAGGAACTGCGCGCGACCCGCAAACGGAGACGCGCGACCTGCGAAAATCCAGGGATTTTTCGGCAATCACTGGAACAAAATGGCCTGTTTTCGCGGCCCGCGAAGATGGCGCGCGGCCCGCGACGGTGTTTCGCGACCCGCGAAGGGGTACGCGCGATCCGCGAGGGGACGGGCACTATTTCTTCCCAAATCCTTCTATCTTTTTCTTTCTCCTTCTTCTTCCCAATCTCCTCCCACCCGCATAGTATCTTTTTCGGCCACCAACTCAAATCCTTCATTCCGGCGGGTTTTAAACCAATCCCTTCCGCCCAAATCAATCCCCAACTCATACCCAACAAAACCCACCAAGAATCCAAATCAAAAACACCATCTTTTACCCACATTGCCCAAATTCCAACCGAAACTTCTCCACTCCGATTCGCCGGACTCCGGCGACTTTTTACCCAACCCAACTACACAAAAACCTTCCCTCCAACAACCTTAACCTTTTCCCCATCACTAATTCCAAATTCTAATTCCCAATCAAATACCCCCAAATCTCATGAACCCTAATTTTTGGATTCTTTGATTTGGTGGTGTTTTGATCAAATTGGCGATCTAATTTCATTTAATTGTTTATTTGGAATGCTACATTGCAATTTTTGAGTAATTAGGGCTTGCCGCCTCTAGTTTTTCTTGTTGATTTTGATTGGGCTTGCCGCCACTAGTTGCAATTTGCTTGTTGAGTAGGGGCTTGCCGCCTTGTAGCTAGTTTAGCTATGCTGGACTGTTGTTGGGTAGATTTTGATAATGGCACCGAAGAAAAGATCTCGCCGAGGGGAAGCCTCTAGTTCACGTGAGCCCGTGATCCCTGAATCCCCTCCTCGCCAACCTAGCCCTCCCCCTGCAGAAAACCTGCCTCCTATTGACCTTATGGGACTGCAAGGTTTGGATGACGATGCCCAACAACGGTGGAGAAAGTTGATTGGGAATGGGAGGCGAACAATCATGGAGACGAAGTTCCTCTCCTCTGAGCTACTTCAGGAGCTAGGTTTGCAGCAGCCTGTGCTATTTTTATTGGATCGTGTTGGCATGAGAGGATTCAATGATCGGTCGGCACCGACCTACATCCGCTATACACTTGAGTTCCTATCCACTCTAGCCAAGCACTATGACGAGGAGCATGACATGCAGTACATCACCTTCAGGTTGAATGATGTAGACCGCCGGGTGTCCTATGATGAAATCCAAGATGCTTTTGGATTCGAATATGCGGAGGGCTACAAGAATCCAAAAGAATATGCCCCACAAGGATTTGATCTAGCTTTCTTTTGGAATTGCTTGTCGGGATCTCCCAACATCACGGGCGCTACAAAGAACAACCACATCATACATCCAGCTGTTCGTATGGTGCACAAGCTCCTAGTGATGACGATCTTTTGCCAGGGGGAGTTGACGCATATCAGCGGGGAACAAGTCCAATGCCTTTGGACCATGTTTTGGAGGATAGAGCACCCATGTTGGGTAGAACTCTTTGTGCAGAAATATCTGGAGACCTCCCAGAAGAGCTCAGGGAAGATACCGCAGGGAGGTATGATTTCTTTTCTGGCAGCTTATTTGCGCATCCATCTACCTCCAGACATTCAGGCGATAGGCAAGACAGCCGAGAGAGCTCACCAATTACACTCCATCGCTTCTTTGGAGTCCACTAATGTCTTGCAAATGCACAAATTCCCTCCTCCTAGATTCATCTGGCTAGTAGCCAAGAATCAGCACATGTACCTGCCAAATCCGGAGGCTATGCAGCTGACTGAACGCACCCACATGGAGGAGCTCACCTTGCCCACCCAGATCACAGTCCCTGCACCTACCATCGCCCTTGCCAGACTAGAGGCACCTCCGGAGCATGGAGATCAGTACACTCCTCCTCATCAAGAGCCTCAGTTTGTCACTCAGTAGCAGTTCCAGGAGTTTACGCAGAGGCATGACGCGTTTACTCAGAGATATGAGGACGACATGGAGGTGATGTTCGCCATGATGGCATCCATGCACCCACATGGACCAGGGGCTTTTGACTATGAGGGCACATGATACAGCTAGAAATATCACTCATCTAGGTTTTGCTGATGACACTGTAGTTTTCATGAAAGCAACTAATAGAGGTCTTAGGAAATTTATGGCTTTCTTAGAAAAATATGAATGTGTTACTGGGCAAAAAATCAACTTGGAGAAATCTTCTTATTACCTATCTGAGTTAGCCCCTCAGTCCTATCACAATTTGATCCATCAGGTAACTACCATGTCACAGGGGGGCCTTTCCATTTAGGTATTTAGGTTCACCCATATTCTTGGGAAGGGTCAAGCACTGCTACTTTCAGTCCATCTTTGATTCCATTGCAACAAAACTGATCTTATGGCAAAATAAATGGTTAAATCAAGCTGGCAGACTAATCCTAATGAAACATGTGCTTTCTGCTATTCCATTACATATATTAACCATTATTCAACCAACTGATGGAGTAATAGACAAGTTACATGTGCTTTTTGCAAAATTCTTCTGGGGTAGCTCGGAATATGGGCAGAATAAAATATGGAGGTCATGGTTAAATATGTCATATCCCTTTACTGAAAATGGATTAGCAGTTAAGGACCTTTATAGCATCACCTTGAGTTTCTCCATCAAAATCTGGTGGAAGCTCCAAAAGGGTGGCAGTTTGCGGTCAGATTTTATGTGGTCCCTACCACATACCAAAAGAAACTCAAAGGCCTGGAAAAGATATAAGCTAGTCAATGAGATTGCTGTAGAGAATTCTATGGTTAAAATCGGGGCAGGGGAAGTTTCTTTCTGGCATGCAAACTGGACAGAAAAAGGTCCACTTATAGACTATTGGGATGATGATGTTGACATTATCAGTCCTGATATGACTGTAAAGGATTTTTTCTATGACCAAGAAAACCTAATGGCTGCTCTGTCACAAGGTTTCCCATCTGATATAAATGTTATACTTGCTAATGATTTTCTTGTACTTGAAGAGTACCAGGATACACTCATCTGGAAACCAGCCATCAATGGAATCTTCACTCTTGCTTCAGCATATGAGCTCATCAGGCCAAAAAAACTTCAGGTGAACTCCTTCCAACATTTATGGAGTAATTACATACCTAGAAAAATCTCAGTTTTCTGTTGGAGGCTTTTGAATAGAATTATACCAGTATCGGACATACTACAGGAAAACCATGTGCAGTTGGCATCTAGATGTTATTTCTGTTTTAACCATGAAGATGAATTGCACCATGTCTTTAATGATTGCATTATGATAATAAACCTATGGACATATATAGACTTGTGCTTTGATTTGACACCTGTCAGTTTTGATAGTCTATGGAATAGGTTTTTTCACTACTGGAACATTCCCATGAAATCAAAACTGCAAAGAATATGTTCTAGACTATTGCCTGTTGTCTTTGTTTGGGTAATATGGTGTGCACGGAATGCTTATTTATATGACAGAATAATACCTACCTATGCCAGAATGAAAAACAGACTCATGAGCATTATACAAGCAATTCTATATGTGCACAATCTTAGTTGGAGTCCTTTTGATAGAAGTAATCTACATGCTAATACATTGTCTCTGGCTCCCTTGAGTAGATTGATACACTCTCAGTTGGTGGTGCAGATCTGTTGGAAGCTACCATTGTCAGAATATAAGCTCAACACAGATGGATCTAGCTTAGGGGTTTCTTCACAGGCTGGAGCTGGAATGGTTATAAGAGATAGGGATGGAAGAGTGGTCTTAGCAAAGGCTACCTATATCCATCAGAAAGATAGCCTAGAAGCTGAGGTTCTGGCGCTAATAAAGGGGCTCCAAATGGCATACCATATGGGTATAGATGATATGGAGGTGGAAACAGACTCTTTGGTTCTTCTTCAAATGATTTTCAAGCAATATAAGGTCCCATGGAGGCTTCTTGATCTAATCAGAACCATATGGGACCTCCAAAGTGAGTTCACTTGTATTTCCTTTTCTCATATATATAGGGAAGCTAATTCAGTTGCTGATTCGTTAGCAAAACTAGCTAGCACTTCTACAGTTTCACATGAATTTAATCATCATTTATTGCCTAAGGAAATCAAGGGACTAGTGGCGCTTGATAGTAGAGAATTTCCTTACATCAGATTGAACTAGGAACTTTTTACTGGTGTAGTTTCTTCCTTGCTGTTTACAGGTCCTGATGCAACATTTGTATATGGCAGGCACTGAACTAAATTTAGCTCAGGTGTTATCTATCTTTTCTACTTTCATTTTTCTTCACATAGAATCATCCATTCTAAGAATTCTCTTTCTCTGCAGCTCAAAAGCACAAGGCCTTTTGGCCTTGTGTTGCACAACAAGTCATCATGTCACAAAAGGGAAAAAAGCAATACAAAGTCAAGAAACCTCTGAGGAACAAATCCACTCAGAGGTTACAATCTCAACAAAATTGAATGTACTGACTTCTACTGCTCAACAATCTGTGGAGGTAGTGAGTTCTGGTCACATTCAAAGGGCTAACTTGTGTTTCGTCTTGCTTGGCTTGACGATCCCTAATCTGCCCTTTGCAATGTTATCCTCGCCGTGGCAAACAAGTGTTAGCGACTTGTCGAAAGACCTGTTGAACATAAATGTAATATGGCTAATTTGGTAACTGTCAAAGAGTTAGAATTAGCAAAAGAAATGTGGTGGAAAAACACCCAAAATTTATACATCAGACTGAGAGGTAGTACAATACAAAAAATGGTGATCAAAACAATCTTTACAAGATCAAGAGAAACTATTAAGCTGCTGGAACTTTCAATTTTTGGCAGTTTTGGTTCCATATGCAAAGGTGAACTCAAAACCTTTACCGAAACACGAAAACAAACCTCCACCTGAACTCTTATGCCCAAATTGATGCATTGAAAAATCGAATCAGCATGAATGAATTAACCTGAATTTCATCAAATTGCATTTTCACTGAACTGAATTGAACTGGAGTGAACTGGTCTACAGATAAGCTCTGGCAACCAGGGCCTTACTCCTTTTGTGTCTTGATTTATGGACCTATATCTTATAATCATACTTCTGTTTGTTATTTTTGAAAATTGAAACTGAAGAATTTATTTTTGAAAGCCATGAATTACGGATTTGGTATTCCGTTGATTGTTAGAGCATACACAATGATAGTGAATTAAAAAGGTACTTCTTAAGTGACACATCATCAATTTTGATAAAAATTAAGTAAGAGCCACCAAGTTACAATGGTAGGAAACATAAGAAGCACTTCTTAAGTTTTAAATCATCAATATGAATTTAATTTATTTAAATTTAGATATAATGAATATGATGTGTCTCTCATTTATTGGTTAACCGAAGCACATAAAATGAGGGAACCACTCTTTAACTAAGGAGCAAGTCCTTAGTAAGGAGTGGTTATTAATTCTTCACAATGGTCATTGTTAAATAAGGAGTGATCCTTATTAAAAAAAGTGCTCTTAAGGACCTCCATTGTGGATGCTTTATGTATTTTCCGTTTTTTCAGCGTTTTCATCCTTCTTCGGAAGACTTCCCTTCCGCTTTTTCAAGGTGTTCTTTCAAGGTTATTTTGAAGAAATGTTCGATTTATGATTTTTATGTTTTAATTTTTGTAAATTACAAGCAAGGCCTCATCGCACGATGCACGATGTATTTAAGTTTATAAAAACATATACGGGTCCAGATTCAAAATATGCAGAGAAAGAAAATTATTACAAACTAAATACTATTGCAAAACAATTTAACTACTGAATTTTAAATTACAAAATCAAATAATCTATAAAATATTGGACGCTGTCATCCTCATCATCAACACTTAATTTTTGTTTGGTTTAGTTGAATTTAATTTGGTTAAATTTAGTTCAGTTCAATAATGAGTATAAGTTTATGAGTAAATGACGAAAGAGTACATTTCATATTAAAATTTGTGTATTTAAAATCATTTTTTTGTGTTCCATGCATCTTTCATGAAATTTTGCAGTGAGATTATTGATGAAATAGTTTTAATTGATAAGATGTGTGAAATAAACCAACTAAGAAGCTCGACCAAATCCACTCCAATTTTAAACCTAACCAATATAAATCACAGTCTTCATAGACGTCACAAAGACCCATTTAGGAAAAGACCTGCAGCAGCCAGTAGTTTTGCCATTTGCATCATTCGTCAATACAAAATACACAGAATCAAAAAAGGCCTAGTAAAAACCATGTAGTCAAATTTAATTGTAATAATCAACTACCAAATACAAGTCTTTGATGTCTAAGAAGAAGTACTCGTTTGGAACTCTGATTGTGATCTCAACTCCTTGCGTTGTTTGCGAAAAATCTCATTGAAGACTATGTCCTTTGTCTCGTTGTTGAATCTTTCTTCTTCAAAAGCTGGCGGAGTTAAGAGAACTATGACAAGGCTTGATGTCGTAGCTCACGACTGCTAAATACATTCTAGTTATAGCTAGGATAAAATCTCACTATTTTCCCAACCATAAACAAATTAACATCATATCCTGCGACATAGAAAGAAACTATATTTCCACCAAATTTTATATTTTTTGAGTCACACCTTGAAACACATTCTTGTTAGCACATATAACTAATATCGGTGGTACATTCTTATAACCATGTCATAAGAGAGATACCTTGATCTAAGAGCTAAGTTGATGGTATGTCCATGTCTTCATCTAACCAGCTAAAAATCAGTTCTCAACTTGGAATTTGGATAATTGTGAATCCTAAATGATGTGGGGAAAATTTGTACCCTTTAAATTGTTAGAATCTGTATACAACTTTGGGCATAAATAAAATATTATATAATTTGCAGGGATTAATATGCAAAAATGAAAATTACAATATGCATAAATAAATTTGAATGGAATCACGACGAACGTTTTCCTTGAAACAAATTAGGCCCCGTATGGGTCTTTGTTCCCTAGGATAAGACCATCAAGGATGAAAGTCAACTCGTGACGATCATCCCGGAAGGCGCATAGCCCGAAGACACTCTATCACATTAGTACACTGACCTGAATAGAACGACCGGAGACTACAGAACCAAGAACAGACAGAGCCAGACAGAAAATGACGGAGAGAGAGAGTTTGATTGCATAAGGCTATTTTGTTTCTTAACCCTTTCTAGGTTGGCTCTAAGACTGTACTTATAGGGAGGTGAGGGGGTCAGGTCTAAATGCAGACATGAATGCAATCAATCAAATTTGGGACGTTTTTCCCTTGATTGTTGCCCTGAAACTGACACCTTGATTGTTGCCCATAAATCAGACTACTTTATTGTCTGTTTTAATTCAGCCGTTAATTGCGTAATTAGAGCTGATTCACATTAATGGAAAATAAAACTGATCATCAAGTTTTGAACAGTTACAAAACGTTTGAGCCCAAGCCTGAGCCCAAGCCCGAAATCTTTATTTTCCAACAATCCCCCACATGAATCAGATATCAGTGCGGGAATCAGAACAATCAAGACAGACACGGAATGTTTGACTATGTGATAGATTCGTATCGATGGCATAGAATGCTGCATAGGATAAGTATGGGGTTTGCCCTTTGAACTTTCCCTTGAGAGAGCACACCTGTTCCACTGGTTAGGAAGTATGCGGTCCCGCTTTGAACTTCCCTGAACCTCCTGTGTGGACTTTCAGTGTACTTCCCACAGCTTTCTTTCCTAGCTCATGCGCTTTCCTCGGTTGTGTCCATTCTATGAGGCCCTGGATCACTGCCTAGTTCTGTAAGTTTCCTAGAGAATTGAGTCCCAACAATTCCCTTTTGAAGCGGCCCACACTTCTCCTTACATAGGTGATTCTTTGCTTAGGAGCAGTTCATTGAACTTTATCGTCTCCACTCAAGTAATCAATACTTTGAGGACGTGAATCATTAAAAGCATTGAAATGCTTATCCTACAACCCTAATCACTGTTTCTACATCTTAGGAATGAGACAAGAGGAGTAGAACCCCTCCAGTGAGCGTCGGTGGGTCTTTGCAGTTCAGTTGTCCCTTTGAACCTAGACCATGGGATCTCCAATCGCATAGGAAGGGTTTTCCACATACGTAACCTCACCATTTAGTGGACTTGAATCTCATCCCTCTCGATGATGTTTCAACTATCTCTCTATTTAGCCCTTTAGTCAGGGGATCGGCTATGTTGTCCTTAGATCTTACATAGTCGATTGTGATCACGTCCGTTGAGAGAAGTTGTCTAATGGAGCTATGTCCGTGTAGAGACATACCATTATCGATATGGTTTCATAGTAATCCAATCAGCATATATTTGCTTTGGTTACCAAGGGATTCCTTTTTCGTAAAAGGTATGGACATTAATTTCCTTTCCCTTAATCCAACCCAATGGATTTAGATTCCCCATATGAATCTTAAAAGAGAATTATTTCTCTACACATTTCAAAAACTGTCTGATCGAGTACAACTCATTAAGTACTATAGACCTTCAATGACTCTTCATTTCTCTTATCAAGAGAAACCTCACCTTTGCGAAGGCATTCCACCCACGTTAGAGTCATTCCATTGAATACAAAACATCTTTCCAACAGATTTAGTCATTGTATCAATGTTGCTATCAACGAGCAAATAAATATCCAAGAACACAAATGACATAGTCATTTCTCGTGTCCTTTAGCCCAAGCTCATTGATTCAAATCATTGGCTCAACAACAATCAGTGTCATTAACCTATGGACTGTTTTGGAGCATCGAGTTATTCATTTTGCTCTATTTAGATTTTAATATCTAAATCCCCACATAACCATTTGGGTCCATTTGATATTACTTTCAGCTTTACAACTAAGTACCATCATTCCAGACTTCATTCTCATTTCTAGAGAATACCCATCAAGTATACAAATATACTGACTAATTGTTGAAATCTACTAGATGTTTAGTGATTTTCCGTCTTACATGGTAGATCAATTTCACCATTGATTACCGATTTTTCCATAAACATCATTTCATGGAATTCTAGCCTTTTAAAGCTTTCAGATATACCTATAAAACAAACAAGGCACAAAGCTTTGTCCTGTTACATTTGCGTTATTCAGGTCTATCAGCACAGATCATCAACGATTTCATCCATTGACTCATAAATCCAATTTCAGGATAAATCGAGATCTTTGGGAATTTCCAAATACTCTTTCCATCCAAAGATGTATTTATCTATAGCGCATTTCTTGTGAATTTCAAAGATATTTGATATTCGTTCACAAGAACTCAACAAGCACTTCCATATTGTGCACTTATGGTAAATATACCATTTCAGGTTATATCTTTAATCATACATGGTTAGATGTCAATCCCCACATTCGAATGAATTTATTGGAGGACTCTACAACTTTAAGTCAACCCCCACATTCAAACGAATTCATAGGATGAATCTACACCACTAAGAGTTTCAATTACTCATTTTTGGATTTCTTAATTAAAAGATCACAACCTATATATAGGTCTCCCCTCACATCGCTTGACCATTTCTAGCGACATTCTGTTTCTACCACTTATATAACTGGTTCGTACAGAATAACTATACAATGTGAATGGAATCACAAAGATTTCATGTAGTCGCTTTCACAGTCACGTTATACCACAGATGATACGAAAATGGACTAAGCACCATTATGTAAGTATCACTTCAGTGATTTTCCGTTAACTATCATTTAAGACAAAATGTCTATCTCACTGACTTATTACAAGTCTCGTTTGGTTAATTCCATATAAGGGATTTCAGTTTACTATCGTTTATGGTGCAGATACACCCAACTTTTTTGGTATTATGTGAGTTACAAACTCTGCATTGTTTCTGCCCATTTCCAAGCCAAAATCGACTGTCATACTCGATTTGACTTCCTCATTTTACATTCATGTCTGAACTGACCTCACAACTTAAGTTTGAGCAACACTCTCTCGTTATGAGTTCACGTGTTAAGCTCTTGGCCCGAGGTCCCATTCGAGACTCATCTTAGTCAAATTTTATCTCCCCTAGGCTCAACTCAGTTGAGTTTGAGTCTTGACTCGGGATTCCGCCCCATCAGCTTATGAGTTTCTCACTCTCTTGACTATTAGTCTTTAGTGATAACTCTTACCTTATAAAAATTCACATCGCTGAATTTTAGGTTTCCGGTCCCCCCACATTTGGCGGATTATCTCCACACATTTAGTTTCTCAGAACTTAGTGTCTTGGAGTTCCTAGACCTTAAGTCTTTGGATTTTATAGTCTGAGAATTTTCCAATAAATCTGGCCAAAATTCCGGACTTTGCCATATCTCAGGATCCCAATCTCAGAATTAAGAATTTCTGGATTTGACCATATGTCTTGGGATTCCTCAACCTCAGATTTCTCTGTTTATCAAACCGATCTGACGTTTTCCAAATTCTTTAATTACAAGTAATTAGAATTTTTAACCTCAGAATACTTAGGTCTTTCATCAACCATGATTCTGACGATTATTTAATTCATTGATTACAAATAATCAGAATTTCAGCATAGTTACGGAAACTCATGCTTTCAGGGTTTCTCGTTATGGTTCTTTAAAATCAATACCCTCGATATAGTTAAACAACTCATGCCCTCATGTTCGTATTATATAGATTATAAAATAATCATAATATCGAATCTTGAGCCGTATGCTCGTTATGTGCAATTAAAAATTGCCAACAGGGCTTACGTAGCAGCGCTACTGACATTGCCGCGAAGGCATTAAGTACCACCAACGGATGCATAATATCATGATAAATTCACACGTACAAAAGCAATTCTAGAGTTTCATGTAAATCATTTTACAAACAAACATGCATAAATCATCAACGACGTTCGTAAGCATGCATTCATCCATTTTGGCGCCAAAATTACGTACATGCTTCATGGCATCAAAATAACATATGCATTGCTACTTTAAGCATAATTTAATTTTACCAGATTAAACATAGTCCAAGCAAGATCAACACTTATATCATCATATATACATGTGTCACGTATACTCGTCATGCACTTTATACGGTGAGATATGGATACATAATTATGCCAAAATTAACCAGTTATGTAACACACCGCACACGAAATCGATATTTAGAAAATAACTCATTTCTTTCTATCAAAATCAATTACATATTTATTTCCATTATATAAGGTCTGCTTAGAGCCTTAGACAGAGCATGCATAGAAATATATTGTTATGATTATCACCAAATCAAAAGCAATTTCTAATTAAGACATTTGATATAAATCATCCATGACTAATCAAAATCCATGTACGCATGCATCCAGGAAAAATAATTCCTACATAAATCATGCTAACATATTTATTAGCATGCAATTAATTAGGTTTAAACGTTCCAACCTCTTCAAAAAGTCGAGACCAAAATCTCGGTCGTTCTCCGATCAATGCATCCTCTCCATGAGTCTCGTTGATTGCTCGTGTTCACTCGTTCATGCCAAAAAACAAACTCGTAAAAGTATTAGTCATTAAAATGAGTTTCACTGATTGAGTTCTCAACGAACTTATTTCCGGAAAATCCTAAAATGCAAATAAATTGTATATGTTTGTCTTTTTAATTTCAATCAGAGACATGCACACGAATTTATTTAATGTATAAAACTATGCATTCTAAGGAGTAACGTAATCATTAATTAATTATGCAAGTAAATCAAGCATAAAAATTAATAGCATGCAATGAACAAAAGCTTAAATCATGCATTCTAATTAGTGAATGTAAATCATGCTATCGGCAATTAAACTTAAATTATGCATGAATAATTTTAAAGCATGCAATTATTGAAATTAAATTTCATGCATTTCGAATCAAATAAAATGCAAGTATGCATTATTCAAGCAGCAAACGAATAAAGGCATACATAAATAATAATACGTTAAGCATGCATTATTCCATTTCAATTTCAAACATATTTGCAATTTAATATTTTACGAAAATATACAGATCAAAATGTAATTTGTTTCAAGACTGTTAGAATCTGTATACAACTTTGGGCATAAATAAAATATTATATAATTTGCAGGGATTAATATGCAAAAATGAAAATTACAATATGCATAAATAAATTTGAATGGAATCACGACGAACGTTTTCCTTGAAACAAATTAGGCCCCGTATGGGTCTTTGTTCCCTAGGATAAGACCATCAAGGATGAAAGTCAACTCGTGACGATCATCCCGGAAGGCGCATAGCCCGAAGGCACTCTATCACATTAGTACACTGACCTGAATAGAACGACCGGAGACTACAGAACCAAGAACAGACAGAGCCAGACAGAAAATGACGGAGAGAGAGAGTTTGATTGCATAAGGCTATTTTGTTTCTTAACCCTTTCTAGGTTGGCTCTAAGACTGTACTTATAGGGAGGTGAGGGGGTCAGGTCTAAATGCAGACATGAATGCAATCAATCAAATTTGGGACGTTTTTCCCTTGATTGTTGCCCTGAAACTGACACCTTGATTGTTGCCCATAAATCAGACTACTTTATTGTCTGTTTTAATTCAGCCGTTAATTGCGTAATTAGAGCTGATTCACATTAATGGAAAATAAAACTGATCATCAAGTTTTGAACAGTTACAAAACGTTTGAGCCCAAGCCCAAAATCTTTATTTTCCAACATAAATTACATTAATTAATAGAACACAAATATTTATACAAGGCAAAGACTTTTTTGTCTGATTTCTTTTTTTTGCTGAACTGAAATACAATATATAAAACTGAACTAAACTAAATTGAAATAAAATATAACTTATTTTTTAATTAATATTTTTATATTATCTGAACTATGCCTAGGATGATGAGTGTGATTTTATTGGGGTTCAGATGTATTATTACCCTAAATTTAAAAAGTAAAGACATGTAATTACTTTGGTAAAAAGTTATGATGAATTTTTCTTTACTTTTCATATTTTACGTTGGGGGTTGATTAGCTTAATCATCACATAAAAGCAACTTCTTAACATATGTTTTGCCCAACATCACCGTAATTTATCATCATCGGAGCTGGTATAGGGTTTTTTTATCGATTTATTCACTTTGCTTAATTATCTTTTTTTTTTTATCAATTTATTCCGTTTGCTTAATTATCTTTTGAAGGTTGAAAAAGTTTTGAGGCAGCAACATTCAATATCTTAATTTAATGATTTTTTAGTATTTTATGTTGGTTTGCCTTTTATTTGTTTTTTAGATAACAATTTAGTGCTCAAGTTTGGCTTGTGAGTGATATCATGTATGAGATGTCCAATGTTAGAAAGATGAACACAATTAAAATTGTTTCATATAATTTAAGAAGTAATAAGCACTACAAGAGACACTAATATGCAACTTCACGTGAAAAAAATAAATTTAATTGATAGTATACTAACAGAAATCAACTACCGTAAATTTAATTGGTGGTACATTAGCAGAAATCGTAAGGCACCAATTAAGAAAGGATTTCGTCCAAAATACCATAGTAGTGGTCTTCCTCTCAATTAAGGTACTCTTTTGTAGGTGTCCTGATACAATAAAAATGGGAAACTATTTTTGGAAATTACTTAGAGCAAACTATCAACCACAGTTAAAAACTTATTCCATGTACAACAACCATTATAGAGCACAAATATTGGAAGTAACTACATCAAGAAGAACAAGACATATTGACAGCCTATGAGGGATTTGAACCCACATCTTTGTGCTAATGCACAATGCTCTACCATTTGAGCTAGTTGACTTTCCTTTTTCACAAGTAAAGATCGACCAGACTATAAGACTACTCCCTCTGTCTCACCTCAAGCTGTACAGTTGACTTTTCAGAGTTAAACTTAGGAAACTTTGACTGTAATTATAGGTCAATATATAAATGATAAAACTATTATATGAGATATCAATAGATTCATTATAACATCTATTTTTCAAAAAGTAAATTTTTATATATTGTTTCTGTGAAACCCCACACATTAGTAAACTAATACATCCAATATAATATACATAATAGCCACTTAACTAAAGTTACAACCATCAGGAAAAAAAACATTTAAATAATAATACATGTATAAGAAATACAAGAGAAACAAGCACTATAATCATAAACTCTATAACAACAATTAAATTAGTAGCTAATATAAAAATTAAGATATGTGAAAATTAGATGGGTAAAAGAAATAAACCATAAAATATAGTAAGGATTTTCTATAATTGCAAAATTTCCACAAAGGAATATGTAATATGCAAGATAATTAAAATGATTAAAGAGAGTCTGAGAATTAAAGAAGAAAAGTGAAAGGAAGATGAAAAGATTAGCAATTTCTTGAAACCTGCATGCACTAAAAACGTGTCAGTCTAAGAGGAAAACAACTCATCAAAAATAATGACTAGCCATTGCCATTAAAAGCGTTAATCAATACTTTGACCATCACTTTCTAGTTTATTCATCAACCTCTTCCAAACTTCTTTAGCAGAGTCTACTCTCTTCGATCACAACAAGCTTCATCTCCATGATTCCCCATGTCCTAATTGATTCAGCCAAAACTTATTCATCCACATCCAAATCAGTACCAAACTCAATAGAAAACGTGAAAATCGATATTCGAAGAAGAAGGAGCTGAGGGAATGAGGGATATCGATGTTGCTACCCTGCTTCACAAAAGCAACCACGCCATCTCTAGTTCTTGATTTCTCAAATCAGGTATAGACAAAACCTTTTGATTCAATCATCACATAATCTCTAGTATCGAATACAAACCATTGATTGGGAGTATTGAGTTGGGTAAGGGGTTGTTGGGGATGTCTTAGTGAAATCGTTTATGGTGATAAGTATATGCATGTGGTTAAGATTTCAAATATAAGTTTTGAGAAGGTTTACCATGGAAAATAAATGGGCTAAGGAAAATCTGGAAAATTTTGATGTTAGGTGTAGCAGTGAACTTTAAAAGGCTCTACCTTACAAACTATAGATCTAACTATGATGAAATTTATGTCGTTGGAAGCCCATGATTCAGAAATTTAATCAGAATCAAGAATTATCCAATTTGGTTAAGGAATGAGGGAGAAAGAGAATTTTGAAGTTCTGACCTCTTTCATTCGTGTTGTAGCAGAAATATAAACTTTTAAAATCCATATTCAATCAACCCTAACTCGGATTTTGTCGATTCTTATACCGGTGTAATATTTGTAAAATAAACTTCTGTTTAGAACTTGAAATTATTGAAAACAAGTAGGTAATGGATTAGATAATCAATGTCGAAGTCTGCTGCTCGTTTAGGTCGCTGCAGAAATAATGGTGTTCAGTACCCTTAACTTTGAAGGACCCTATTTCACAAACCGTAACCTTGATTTTATCGAATCTTGTGCTCCTGCAATCCTTGTAAAGTGGTCTATAGTCTAGAACTTGTAATTTTTGAAAACTCCTAAGTAATGCTTGAGATAATTGAGTTAGAAGTCTGCTGTGACTGGATTTTTGCAGCATAAAATCCAAACTTTAAAAACCTATATTTAATCAACCAAAACTCTGATCCTTTCAATTCCTGTACCTGTGTAATCCTTATGAAATGGACTTCAGTTTGGAACTTGAATTATATGGAAACAAATAGGTAAGGAGTTAAATATGCCACCCTGAAGTCTGCTGTATTTTCCTACTGCAAAAACCAGTATACTCAACTATAAAGAGCCGTAACTCACTAACTGTAACTCTGATTCTGTCAACTCACATGCCCCTGTAATCCCTGAAAGATTAACTATGGTATAGAACTAAGAATTTTTTTGAAATCAAATAAGGATTGATGGAGATAAATGGAGTTTTCAGTCTGCTGCAATTTTAGTTCACTGCAATAAAAATCATTAACGGCCTGAATTTGAAACCACCATATCTTCCTAACCATAACTCTGTTTTTGTTAACTAATGCATCTCTGTAATCTTGGTGAGATGAGTTATAACATAGAACTTGTAATTTTTGAAATCAAACAAGTAATGAAATAAATAAGTCTCGGAAGTTTGCTGCTGCCAAATTTAGTACCAGAAGTTCAGATATCCAACTTTTAACCTATTTTACCAATCCTGGTTCCATGTTTTATGGTGTTTAAGTTCTTAAAATCTCTGAGAAAACAACTGTAGTTTTGTATTAAATGCATTCTGGTTTCAAGAACAAAGCAATGAGGAAAGCCTCGATGAAATCTAGTAAGTCACTTGGGTTTAAGGATAGGTTCCGATGAGTGTACTCCCTTAACCGCTGATCTGTTTAAAGTAATTTTTACATCCATGCGTAGCTGAGAACTATCTCCACATCTTGAAACCATAACGAACCTAAAGTGTTAAGTGGTTATTTAGGATCTCTCAGAGTTTTATCGTCACCTGGATGTTTTTAAAACTAGGTGATTTAACTGGGTTTATACCTTTACACACCTACAATTAGTTTAAAGAAACTTATACACTGAATAAGAAATAATTATTGAACAACCCTTTCACTGTGTATTGAACTGTAAAACAGAACCAAGCAAAGATTAACTCAACTCAACTTGAATTCTAATTTTTCTTGATTTAAATCTTTGGGATAAACTTAATCTCAAGAACTCATTGGCTAGTAAAATCTAACTTAGTGGTAATTTAGTAATTTACCTTGTAGTAGTATCAATACTCCCTTTTGCGAGTTAAATCTATAAGTTAAGAAACCTGGGAATTATATTTCTTAATAAATTTCTTAAATAAAGTTTATGATATAAGGAGTAAAAAGAGTCATATAGAACCTGGGTGGGAGACGAGCTAATAAGGTCAAAATGAGAATCAATACTACCATGATATTTAATTTTTGACGATTGAGATAACACTTAGGAATATGAACTGATCCATGAAGATGTTAATCTGCAATTTTAGGATTTTGATGGGAAACCATTCCGACACTTGCACCCTTAGAGTGATTTAATTAAAGTTATAGCGTGGATATCATGTATGAGATGTCCAATGTTAGAAAGATGAACACAATTAAAATTGTTTCATATAATTTAAGAAGTAATAAGCACTACAAGAGACACTAATATGCAACTTCACGTGAAAAAAATAAATTTAATTGATAGTATACTAACAGAAATCAACTACCGTAAATTTAATTGGTGGTACATTAGCAGAAATCGTAAGGCACCAATTAAGAAAGGATTTCGTCCAAAATACCATAGTAGTGGTCTTCCTCTCAATTAAGGTACTCTTTTGTAGGTGTCCTGATACAATAAAAATGGGAAACTATTTTTGGAAATTACTTAGAGCAAACTATCAACCACAGTTAAAAACTTATTCCATGTACAACAACCATTATAGAGCACAAATATTGGAAGTAACTACATCAAGAAGAACAAGACATATTGACAGCCTATGAGGGATTTGAACCCACATCTTTGTGCTAATGCACAATGCTCTACCATTTGAGCTAGTTGACTTTCCTTTTTCACAAGTAAAGATCGACCAGACTATAAGACTACTCCCTCTGTCTCACCTCAAGCTGTACAGTTGACTTTTCAGAGTTAAACTTAGGAAACTTTGACTGTAATTATAGGTCAATATATAAATGATAAAACTATTATATGAGATATCAATAGATTCATTATAACATCTATTTTTCAAAAAGTAAATTTTTATATATTGTTTCTGTGAAACCCCACACATTAGTAAACTAATACATCCAATATAATATACATAATAGCCACTTAACTAAAGTTACAACCATCAGGAAAAAAAACATTTAAATAATAATACATGTATAAGAAATACAAGAGAAACAAGCACTATAATCATAAACTCTATAACAACAATTAAATTAGTAGCTAATATAAAAATTAAGATATGTGAAAATTAGATGGGTAAAAGAAATAAACCATAAAATATAGTAAGGATTTTCTATAATTGCAAAATTTCCACAAAGGAATATGTAATATGCAAGATAATTAAAATGATTAAAGAGAGTCTGAGAATTAAAGAAGAAAAGTGAAAGGAAGATGAAAAGATTAGCAATTTCTTGAAACCTGCATGCACTAAAAACGTGTCAGTCTAAGAGGAAAACAACTCATCAAAAATAATGACTAGCCATTGCCATTAAAAGCGTTAATCAATACTTTGACCATCACTTTCTAGTTTATTCATCAACCTCTTCCAAACTTCTTTAGCAGAGTCTACTCTCTTCGATCACAACAAGCTTCATCTCCATGATTCCCCATGTCCTAATTGATTCAGCCAAAACTTATTCATCCACATCCAAATCAGTACCAAACTCAATAGAAAACGTGAAAATCGATATTCGAAGAAGAAGGAGCTGAGGGAATGAGGGATATCGATGTTGCTACCCTGCTTCACAAAAGCAACCACGCCATCTCTAGTTCTTGATTTCTCAAATCAGGTATAGACAAAACCTTTTGATTCAATCATCACATAATCTCTAGTATCGAATACAAACCATTGATTGGGAGTATTGAGTTGGGTAAGGGGTTGTTGGGGATGTCTTAGTGAAATCGTTTATGGTGATAAGTATATGCATGTGGTTAAGATTTCAAATATAAGTTTTGAGAAGGTTTACCATGGAAAATAAATGGGCTAAGGAAAATCTGGAAAATTTTGATGTTAGGTGTAGCAGTGAACTTTAAAAGGCTCTACCTTACAAACTATAGATCTAACTATGATGAAATTTATGTCGTTGGAAGCCCATGATTCAGAAATTTAATCAGAATCAAGAATTATCCAATTTGGTTAAGGAATGAGGGAGAAAGAGAATTTTGAAGTTCTGACCTCTTTCATTCGTGTTGTAGCAGAAATATAAACTTTTAAAATCCATATTCAATCAACCCTAACTCGGATTTTGTCGATTCTTATACCGGTGTAATATTTGTAAAATAAACTTCTGTTTAGAACTTGAAATTATTGAAAACAAGTAGGTAATGGATTAGATAATCAATGTCGAAGTCTGCTGCTCGTTTAGGTCGCTGCAGAAATAATGGTGTTCAGTACCCTTAACTTTGAAGGACCCTATTTCACAAACCGTAACCTTGATTTTATCGAATCTTGTGCTCCTGCAATCCTTGTAAAGTGGTCTATAGTCTAGAACTTGTAATTTTTGAAAACTCCTAAGTAATGCTTGAGATAATTGAGTTAGAAGTCTGCTGTGACTGGATTTTTGCAGCATAAAATCCAAACTTTAAAAACCTATATTTAATCAACCAAAACTCTGATCCTTTCAATTCCTGTACCTGTGTAATCCTTATGAAATGGACTTCAGTTTGGAACTTGAATTATATGGAAACAAATAGGTAAGGAGTTAAATATGCCACCCTGAAGTCTGCTGTATTTTCCTACTGCAAAAACCAGTATACTCAACTATAAAGAGCCGTAACTCACTAACTGTAACTCTGATTCTGTCAACTCACATGCCCCTGTAATCCCTGAAAGATTAACTATGGTATAGAACTAAGAATTTTTTTGAAATCAAATAAGGATTGATGGAGATAAATGGAGTTTTCAGTCTGCTGCAATTTTAGTTCACTGCAATAAAAATCATTAACGGCCTGAATTTGAAACCACCATATCTTCCTAACCATAACTCTGTTTTTGTTAACTAATGCATCTCTGTAATCTTGGTGAGATGAGTTATAACATAGAACTTGTAATTTTTGAAATCAAACAAGTAATGAAATAAATAAGTCTCGGAAGTTTGCTGCTGCCAAATTTAGTACCAGAAGTTCAGATATCCAACTTTTAACCTATTTTACCAATCCTGGTTCCATGTTTTATGGTGTTTAAGTTCTTAAAATCTCTGAGAAAACAACTGTAGTTTTGTATTAAATGCATTCTGGTTTCAAGAACAAAGCAATGAGGAAAGCCTCGATGAAATCTAGTAAGTCACTTGGGTTTAAGGATAGGTTCCGATGAGTGTACTCCCTTAACCGCTGATCTGTTTAAAGTAATTTTTACATCCATGCGTAGCTGAGAACTATCTCCACATCTTGAAACCATAACGAACCTAAAGTGTTAAGTGGTTATTTAGGATCTCTCAGAGTTTTATCGTCACCTGGATGTTTTTAAAACTAGGTGATTTAACTGGGTTTATACCTTTACACACCTACAATTAGTTTAAAGAAACTTATACACTGAATAAGAAATAATTATTGAACAACCCTTTCACTGTGTATTGAACTGTAAAACAGAACCAAGCAAAGATTAACTCAACTCAACTTGAATTCTAATTTTTCTTGATTTAAATCTTTGGGATAAACTTAATCTCAAGAACTCATTGGCTAGTAAAATCTAACTTAGTGGTAATTTAGTAATTTACCTTGTAGTAGTATCAATACTCCCTTTTGCGAGTTAAATCTATAAGTTAAGAAACCTGGGAATTATATTTCTTAATAAATTTCTTAAATAAAGTTTATGATATAAGGAGTAAAAAGAGTCATATAGAACCTGGGTGGGAGACGAGCTAATAAGGTCAAAATGAGAATCAATACTACCATGATATTTAATTTTTGACGATTGAGATAACACTTAGGAATATGAACTGATCCATGAAGATGTTAATCTGCAATTTTAGGATTTTGATGGGAAACCATTCCGACACTTGCACCCTTAGAGTGATTTAATTAAAGTTATAGCGTGGAATCCAGGTGAGTGTTTCATCACTTTTGCATGAAATACAAGTAAAATAAACATTAGTATGCCATACTGAATAGGATCAATGTGTTAACCATGCTACTTGTATATATTGTCATGCATATCATATAGGATGCTATTTCTTAGTTTTCTGCATGTGTGTAAAGGACGGGGTGTACCTTATTGCTCCGGCTTCAACTTGAACTATTGTGTATAATCGGCTTGTACTTTATCTTGCCGAGAACTTGACTATCTTGCTCTTTGCTACTTGCACTTGACTTGAACTTGTACTTGAAAATCCGAGGCCCTCGGCGTGATTGTAGTCGATTGTAGTCAACGGGGAAGGTAAGGGCCGGACTGTATGACTAGATCGGCTGCACGCGGTGACCACCTTTGTGATTGTGATTGTGATTGCTTGTTGGGGCGTGGCTGACGAGAAATGTGATCTTGAATACCTCTTGAACACCTGGTTTTGCCTTGCTTGGTAGTTACAGTACCCAAACAGGGGCTTAACTACCACTTGGTATAACCGACCTGTATACTTTCACAATGTGTTAGGACTTGCGTGCTATTTGTAGGTTATGTGATAATTAAACTCCACTTGGTAATTAATTGTGGTGAACCTCACTAAGCAAGGAGCTTACCCTAGTTTAAATAAAACAATTAACAGGTGTACCAGACGTGCGAGAGTGAGATTGGAGATCATAGAAGATTAGGAGGAGTGAAGCCTTTACTTCATTTGAGTTAGGAATCGATTGGTGTATAACCTTTAATAATAATATTTAGACCTTATTGTAACCCCTAAACACTTGTATGTATTTATATGAAACGATTACTGTAATAGTAAATTGAGATTGAAATTAACGCTTCCGCATAATATTATTGCTCGTTTGCACATTTGAAAGAGCCAACTTTGTAACATGCCTCGCCTAAACACAATACTTGTTTCTAAGCAAGTTTGCTGGTTTGGGGGTGTTACAGTTTCTACACGTACTTAAAGATATTAATGGTCAAACACGATCATTGAAAATCGTGAAAAGTCAACTGTGCAGTTTTGGGTGAGACGGAGGGAGTATCATAATTCGTTACAAGTTTGGTAAACATGACCGCCACAGAATCAAAGAGCCTAATTCGCCACCAGAGTGCTCTGAGACGACGCCTTACACGCCGGAGAGAGATCGTGGCAGTGGGGCGCGGAGAAGAGATGATAGCAAAGAAACGAGTGCGCCACCGACGAATTAATAGATCACACGAAATCTGGAGGTTCCATTCACTTGTAGGGTTATTTGTGTCATTTGACATATGATTGTGCCGGAAATGGGCTGGTTAAAGATGGTCAAAAAGGCATGGTTATCTCAGCATAAAAAAAGCTCAATTAAGGGTTATAATTGCACATTTCTAAAACTCGGGGTTATAATCGCACTTACTCTAAAACTCACGATTATCTAATCATTTTGTCCTAATTAAATCCCCTCAATTCATATGATGACCCCTTGCAAAATTAAATGTAAGAGAAAGTCTTGGGTGAGACCTGTCCTTGTGGAGACCAAGAGCAGGGGAATGAGCATTTACTGTTTCTGCTTGATCTTTTAGTCAGTTTGTTTGATCTTTCAATCAATGTGCTTGAGTATTTTTGTTTTGCCTTGATTTTTCAGTTAATTTGATCTTTCGTTCAATTTGCTTGATCTTTCGGTCAAATTTCCTTGATCATTTCCTTGGTCAATTTCACCAACGACAAATTCAATCAAGGAAATCGGCAGGTGAGCTTAATTCAATCAATAGAAGAGTCTCATATAATCTTTGGTCTCAATGGAGACAAGTCTCAATTGAGAATTAGTATAAATGTAAACACATAAATATATACATCCCTGCACATCAGCACATACCCAAAGATAATGATTCTCTATAACAATAAATCTCGAGCTCGTCTAAATACCTACCCTGAGCACATAACCAATCGCTCCTGTTTTACCACTCGACTCTTCTCCGATGCTTTCCGATTCTTCCTTCTCCTTCCTACCACCCTCAGCAACTCGTTAGTGATATCCCAAAATTGATGAAATTAAGAGGGATTAAGGATCTTGGTTGCTCCTATAATCTTGGTCAGTTCCCAATTCTTTCCGAGATTGAAGCATAAAATTACTTCCGTAAATAAAATTACGACGCTAACTTTTACCCCGGCCTGTGTTCAGCCTGTTAGCCGGTCAATCAGTTTGTTCTTTTTCTTCTCCGCCCGCATTTTCCTCCTCCCTGCTTCATCTGATTTTCCTCGGTTTCTCTGGTCACCCACCGTCAAATCCTTTCCTTCACCCTTTTGCCCCTGCCCACCTTTTTTCTCCAGGCTGTTACGCAAACCGCGACGTGGGAGTGGAACGTGGCTTGTTCTCCTTTGTTCTAAAGGTGACTCCTTTTTTTATGACCTCCCTGTCACTCAATTTCTTAGATTAATACTCATTTACTTCAGTTCCATATCTATGCTTCTGTTTTTAGGTATGATTCCTCATTTTAGTTTTTGCCCACTACGTGTTCGACAGAATTCCTTTATGAACTCTTTTAGTTGTTCAATATTTTCTGTGTTTTTTTGATTCTGAATTCATTTTTTTGTTGACTAATTAACGGGTTAAAGTTGAGATTTGTGAGGGCTTTTGCCCTTGTGGCTTGTTGGTTCTTGTTGTATTGAGCTGTTGAATTTGGGCCGGTTTTTTACAGTGGCCAGACGAGTTAGGTGAATTTTTTTAGCGTCTTGGAGCTCCTATTGGGGCTGATGGAATGATAGACTCAACTCATTTTAGTTGCAGTATAGTATCTAAGTTCAGGTTTAAGTTTTAATTTTCTCTAAGTTTCATGTTACTGAAGTTTGTAAGTTTCTCTGGAATTTGGCAGTTTTAGTCATGTACATCCGAATTGTTTGACCAGCTCCACTTAATAGATGAGAGTATATATTGATGAGAGTAAAAAGACTAATTGCATCCGGTTTCCTTAGTTAGGACGATAGCTCGCACCAAGGATCTTTTTAGCTATCTGTAGTTCAGCTTATCTGGGATCTTGTGATACAAAAAGAACTCCTTAACATGAGCCAGTTGTACAGTATAATTATTCTGGACTGTTAATGTAGTTTAGTAAATCATCCTTGATGTTGATGCTTTACGCGTTTGAAGGAGGTTTTAGTTGCTATCTCATTCATATAAAATGGTTTCTGATCAGCTTCAAGCTATCAGGTTCTTTTCACTACAAAAATTTGAGTTGATAGAAAATGGTAGCCATTCTATCTAATTATTTGTGATGGAGGGTCTTTTGTTTGACCGGTTGTTATCTTCTTTAAAAAATTTAAGATATAAAATCTCTCATCACTCTCATAATAGCATATACCTCTTAAATGTGGTTTCTGCTACATTTAAGATGGTGAATATTTATAACTGATTTCTTTTGAGTTTTACAGTGTCTATTGCCTTTCTTCTTTTCCTTTTGCTTCTCTTTTCTCCATATTAAGATATCCAATTTTACTGATGCATGTGGCTGTTCCTTAAAGCTGATCGATTTAGTTTTTCAGGTAAACTTAATTGGTCATAGGTAGCAGGTCCTCGTGGTCGGCAATTCCTCTCATTTAAGTGTTAGCATCTTCCTACACCAGGTACATTTTTTAATGATTTCAAATACAATAAATTGTAGTTTATTGTCTTGTCTTTGCGCTCAGTCATCATATATTGATGAGAGTAAAAAAAACTTATTGCATTCTGGGTTCCTTTGTTTAGGATGATAGCTCGCACCCAGGATCTTTTTAGCTACCTGTACTTCAGCTTATCTGGGATCTTGTGTTCACTGGCATGTTTGTTACCCTTATGGAATAGGATATGGTTCATTATTGTTGTCAAAGAGAAATTTTTATTCTTAATTTGTTAAATAATATATAGTGTCTTTTTGTGATGTAGTTGGTATCATGTAAGATTACTTCTGTGCTACCAATCAGCTTGTACTGCTTCTCTGGCTAAATGGCTTTTAAGAAATGTGTCCTATTATGTATCTGTCAATATAATGTTCAAAGTGGCAAATGTGGCCAAAGCACTACCTCATGTGCAATTATAATGGTCTCGACCTTTTCCTACATGCTTCAGTCGCGATTAATGATTTTACCCCTGACCGAAATCAGAATTTATATTATATTTTCTAATTCTGTATGATATAATTGTGTCTGATTTTGAAACATAATTTAAAACAGTATAAAAGCTGCTCTTAAATAGTTCTGCAGCCACTGCATTCATCATATACTGTAGTCTTTGCTTTCTTTCTGCTTAACAGTTGCAGCTTCTTTTCTTTACAGTTTCCAAATTTTAAATTTTACATTTGTCAACTGATTATGTTTTCAAATGTTGCTTACACAGGTACTGCTCAACATCTCTTGAACACAATTATTGAATCTTATGTTGCAAAATCATAAATGTTCTGCAATTTTGACAATGATAATAATTCTGACAATGACAAAAATAGTTAACACTGGTATATACACTGATTAATGTATTTGGCGGTTGTGTACTGTTTTAGCTAGATAACTCACTAGCTTAATACTTTTGTCATACCACAGGCTTAGGCTGGACTTCTTTTGTTTTTTCTTAAAAAATAGAAGGATAGAATTATGTACCGTGTGTACAGTGCGTTCCACGGACAAATCTTCAATATAAATTGTACAAATTTGGAAACAGCCTGTCAATGTATATTGGTGACTTCCTTCACTTTGTTTTTGGCCTAATGATTGTCACCTCTTAGAATTATATGTCTTTTGCTATAGTTTTTAATGGATCAGATGTCTACTGTGTTCAGGATTTTATTAAGACTTATGTATGACAGAACTTTCTTTTTTCATTTTCTTTTTTGATTAAAATATTTGTTGTCATATGGCCTGCTTTAGAAATTTGGTTTTGCATTGGAGAATATGCATATGAATGGATCAGTAAAGTGATTTATTGGAGCCTGATAAGTGATTAGGCTACAACACTGATTTGTAAGAGTCTAACTCCTCTGACTTTCCTGTTCAGTGAAAGTTTCCGTTGCTCTGCCTCTGCAATTTACTTTTGTGCTACCTCTGCAGTTTTATGAGCTGTTGTATTTCAGAAAACACTGCATTATTTGATAATTGTTTTGGAGATGTTGTTAAGGTGTATTTTGGTGTGTCAGCTGCCTGCCATGAAGTAATCCGCTTTCCCCCAATGGCGAATCACGGCGGTCGTGGAGACGCTGCCCCCCGAACTCATATTCCGTTCCTTGGAAGCTCAGCAGCGGTTGTGGTAAATGAAACTTCAATGTCACAGTGGAGTGATGATTTTTTTTGGACAAGCGAATTAGAGGTATATATTAGTGTATAAGTTTTTTTTTTTTTGATGGAAAAGGTTGTTTTCATTAATAATCATCAAAACATAGTACATCATATTTTGGCTATCACTCTAAGCCTAACCAAACTGATTTAACAACACTACTGTTTTTAGCACCACGAATTGTACTTACTGCCTACATTGATACTCAGCCCCTATCTTCACCATCAAATGATGCACTTCCATTGACCTACCCTAAAAATTCTTCTGTTCCTTTCTGCCCATATCTCATATAGTAAGGTAGAATGAATCATCAACTGTTCCCACTTCCTCCTCCTTCTGAGCTGCTCCATGATTCTTTTCAGCTCCCTCAAGTTTCTCACTCCTTTTACTTTCAGCAATAACTGCAGTTTTCTCATGTACTTGACAAAGGCAACACTTTGGTTGTGGTCCCAAGATCCTAAACCCTTGCAATCTGTCCACTGTGGCCAACCTGGAATGAAACAGCATCCAAAGAAAAATTCTATGTCTAGGCAGAATCTTAGAATGCCAAATGAACTTTGCTGCAGGATCTTTCTCCCTCTTGTCTATCTACAAATCATAAGCTTTCCTAATGCTAAAACTTCCAACAACCGTCACACACTCAGGAAGCTTACTGAACATCAGGTCCCTCAAATGCAATACATTTCTCCAAGCCCAACTTTGGTAAGTATTAGCCCTGCAATTCTCCACTCTCTTCCCCTTCATATAATAAGTTTGCAACCACTGAACCCACAAAATATCTTTCTTACTGCTTACATCCCACAGTAGTTTGCATATTGCAGCTTTGTTCCTGTTGAATCTCTAATCTCCCAACCACCAGCACTCTTTGCAATACATAAACTTGGCCATCCTACTGCTGTAAAACCTCTTTCACTCTTTTCTCTGTCCCATATATAGTTCCTGCATAGTTCAACAATTTCTTTATGCACCCCCTCAGGAATCTGAAAGACACTGATCCAGTAACTCCCTATACTGAACAGTAACATATATAATAAGTTATTTGTGATTCTACCACTGCTTATTGATTCTCATGTGATTCTACTTGGTTTCTATAGAAAGCAAACAATGATATCTTTGGGAATAGTGATTTTTTAATTCACCAAAAGGAAATCATCAACGCCACCTTGTCTGGGCATGATATTCTTGCGGTGATGCCAATAGGGAAAAGTTTGACCTATCAACTCCCTGCTCTTTTTGGCGGTGGACTTACGGTGGTGATTTGCCCCCTGCTTTCCCTGATAAGAGATCAACTAAAGGAGCTACGTAGAGTATGCCTTCTTTATTACCTTATGTTTGCTCGTATCAAATCAAGATTATTGTTTTTATGTTTTTCTTGTCACCCACAGATAGGCATGTCCGCAGAGCAATACAGCTCTGTCAACACTGAGCAACAACGTATACTGGAGCAAATGGTATCGTATACATGTGGAATTAAGGTTCTATATGTCACCCCAGAAAGCCTGAAGTATGTTTTCTATCTAACTCACATAATGCACATATATGCACCTTGAGGTCCTTAGAAGTCTCAAGTTACTGATTTGACATTTTTGTGATTTTCATCTAAGGTTGAGACCATAAAATGGTTCTTTTTAGATAAAATTGCTTGCACAATTATACGGATCTTTATATTTAACTTTATAAGCAACGACATATACCTATTTTGGATTACAACCGTTTTGCCACTATTGGTTTCCCCTGCGGACTGTGTTCTCACACAAGGCACTTATTGTCCTCATGCAATTGCAGTGGTGCATTTCTCAATAACCTGCATCGTGTATATGGCCAAAAAAGGCTAGCTAGGCTCGTCATTGACGAAGCTCACCGCATAAGCCAATGTTGGGCATCTGACTTCCGGCCTTCTTACCAGGTTGAATCTATGGGGCTTTTAATAATAATACCTTATTCTGTATTGTATTTATTACTGATTAGGGGCTTTATTTGTTCAGATGCTGCATGTTTTGAAAATGAGGTTTCCTACCGTTCCACTTCTAGCCTTGACCGCTACTGCTACAATTAGGGTCAGAGAAGATATTATCGGGACTCTGGGTCTTGTCAATTGCATTGTTTTTACGCAAAGTATCAATCGCCCAAACTTAGTGTGAGTTTTTTTTTTTTTATATGGAACAAATTTACAGTGAGTTGGATAAAAGTATCCTTCCCTACCACATGAAGAGCCATGTTTCCTTAAATAAGCATAGAAACAGGTTGATTCGCGTGGAACTGGGGCAGTATTTGGTGATGCATTTCATTGAGTCATGTTATCTACTATTGGTGGGAAGCTACTTTAGCTAAAATCCAATGTTTCTATGAAATCTGCCTTTTTTAATTAGAAAATGACCAATATTTTAAGAGTTCCTGTACGAACAAGATTTGTGGGTCTTTAGTAGTTATTTCAAATGAGTTGTTTCTAACCATTTTACTTGGTTTTCCTTTTGCAGAAGCAATGGAGGGAATCCATGTCTAGAATCTAAGGGTTAATGGATCAAGTAGAGTTGTCCTACGTTAGTTGTTCTAAGAATTTGGGATATTCTTAATTTTGTTGTTAAAACTTAAGATACTAAATGCAGCCAGTGATCTATTTATTTGTGAACTTATCTTCTGTTTTCTGTTTGTTGCACGAAATATTCACTTCCTGAAGTGCTTGTAGCTTGCTTGTGTCATGTTTATTGATGGGCTTGTGTTACCGAGTTTTGATTTGCATATATATTCAAAAATGATTTAAGAACACCTAACACAATAGTAAATAGTTCCTCTAATTCGTTGTGGACTATTGGCTCTGATGTCTCCCTCATGCTTAGTTAAATTTTTTTTTGAATGGCGTGCTTAGTTAATTGAAGTTAGTTAATCTTTGTACCTCAATCCTTGAGTCAAACTAAATTAGTAATACTTGAACGATGTCTTCATCTACGAGCTCCCCTGTTTGTGCCATTTTTTAAAGTATGATTGTTAGAGTTACTTCCATGTCAAATTCGATTTAGTGTCTATGATTTTTGACTTTAAACCTGGACATGATTAGTTTTTTAAACACTGGTAACGTAGCGTGATGAGATTTGGTTAGCTTAAACTTGCACCACCTAGTTACATTGTAATTTTCATACATAATGAATTTTAGAGGGACAAGCCTAATCCAAACAGTTGGCTAGCTGGTATTTGCATAGCATTGCCACATTGTAATTTGCACATCAATTATGGTTCCAAAAGTATTAGCTGAATATGATATATAGATGATACCCCGGGAATAGCTAATCCCAGAACACTATATAATAAGAATTCTTTTGATCCATGGTCAACCAATTTTGGTATCCAGAACAGGGATATTTTTGTAATTTAAACCCCCAAAAGGCAAAAGGACGTCGTTTTATCAATGTTTTTGCCCTCAACTTATTATTCTCCTTCAGGGTTTGTGATCTGTCCTTCTGGGTTTCTAATTTGATTATATAATAAGAATTCTTTTGATCCATGGTCAACCAATTTTGGTATCCAGAACATGGGCATTTTTGTAATTTAAACCCACAAAAGGCAAAAGGATGTCGTTTTATCAATGTTTTTGCCCTCAACTTATTATTCTCCTTCAGGGTTTGTGATATGTCCTTCTGGGTTTCTAATTTGATTTGGATTCGTAATCGACCTTCTCCTTCTGGGTTTCTAATTTGATATGAATGCGAAATCGATGTTGTCCTTCCGGACTTTTTATCTCTCCTTCCGGGTTTCTTAAATATTAATATCAAAGAAATACCACAAGTTTATGATGATAATCAAAATATTATCCCTTTTATTAAACACAAAATCAAAAGTATAAATTCAAGATATATATTCATGATTAACGCAAGTAAATAATAAAGGAACCAATTATTCTGAATATGCACAAATTCAAAGCGCATGGAGCTTTAAATTAAATATTAATATCAACGAAATACTACAAGATTAAGATGATTTCAATTGTGAGTCAAAAGATTATCCCTTTTATTAAACACAAAATCAAAGTATAAATTCAAGACATATATTCATTTGGATTAATCCAAGTCAATATAACAACTATTCTAAATATGCTAAATCCAATGCTCATGGAACTTTTAAATTATCATATTTTTGTATCAATTTCATTCAATTCATTACACTTTACACTTTTGATGGTTTATATATATTCACTAAGTAATTCATGACTTACAGATATAATAGGAGTTGTAGTGCATATCTACCCATCACCAAGATCAAGACCAAATATGGATTTAAAGGTATGGAGAAATTTGTTCTAATGGTTGACAAGTAAGATATTTTTTTAACAAATGCATACTTATCATATGAAATACACGACATCAAATTTATTTTAAAATTTTAATGAACACTATATAATAAGAATTCTTTTGATCCATGTTCAACCAATTTTGTTATCCAGAACAGGGGCATTTTTGTAATTTAAACCCCCAAAAGGCAAAATGACGTCGTTTTATCAATATTTTTGCCCTCAACTTATCCTTCTCCTTCGGATTTGTGATCTGTCCTTCTGGGTTTCTAACTTGATTATATAATAAGAATTCTTTTGATCCATGGTCAACCAATTTTGGTATCCAGAACAAGGGCATTTTTGTAATTTAAACCCCCAAAAGGCAAAAGGACGTCGTTTTATCAATGTTTTTGCCCTCAACTTATTATTCTCCTTCCGGGTTTGTGATATGTCCTTCTGGGTTTCTAATTTGATTTGGATTTTTAATCGACCTTCTCCTTCTGGGTTTCTAATTTGATATGAATGCGAAATCGATGTTGTCCTTCCGGACTTTTTATCTCTCCTTCCGGGTTTCTTAAATATTAATATCAAAGAAATACCACAAGTTTATGATGATAATCAAAATATTATCCCTTTTATTAAACACAAAATCAAAAGTATAAATTCAAGATATATATTCTTGATTAACGCAAGTAAATAATAAAGGACCAATTACTCTGAATATGCACAAATCCAAAGCGCATGGAGCTTTAAATTAAATATTAATATCAACGAAATACTACAAGATTAAGATGATTTCAATTGTGAGTCGAAAGATTATCCCTTTTATTAAACACAAAATTTAAGTATAAATTCAAGACATATATTCATTTGGATTAACCTAAGTCAATATCAAAGAACTATTCTAAATATGCTAAATCCAATGCTCATGGAGCTTTTAAATTATCATATTTTGGTATCATTTTCATTCAATTCATGACACTTTACACTTTTGATGGTTTATATATATTCACTAAGTAATTCATGACTTACAGATGTAATAGGAGCTGTAGTTCATATCTACCCATTACCAAGATCAAGACCAAATATGGATTTAAAGATATGCAGAAATTTGTTCTAATGGTTGACAAGTAAGATATTTTTTTAACAAATGCATACTTATCATAAGAATACACGACATTAAATTTATATTAAAATTTTAATGATTACACTAGGCTGCAAATACTTACACTATCACTGTGGGAAGAATTTATTCAATCTAAGAGACAAGTTTTGATTGAAAAAATCAAATCAATGCCAATTATTATTGGAAGATCTCTCCATGTTACATGTTTCAATGGTAATCAAAATTCATATTATTTTATTCCAACTTTTTTTAATCATATATTTAACTATTCTATAAAATTTGTAGGTATAAAAGTTACAAACAACAAGAGGACAGTGTTTCCGATTGTTGATGGCAGTGAAGAATCAACAAAATAAAAACAATGGTAACACTCCAACCCTCAAATTATAGGGCTTATGAAGATGCACAAATGATGTGAAATTTTATATCGTTTCTTAAAGTACTTTAACTGATTCTATATGCTTACGAAAACTAAATTACATGCACCCGTGTAACACATTTACTTACCATTTTTTATATTTCTAAAAATAATATACATGATTTACTTATTCAAAACTTTACTGGTTGATCTGTATGCAGTATTTTAATGTTCATACTAATATATCAAATTTATATCATTTTGCATGGCCAATCAACATCGAGAAAAAATCGTATTTGCATTGGAAAACATTTTGAAATAGACAAAGGAAATGGATTTGCAACACCCATAAAGGAAAGTACAATATACACTCCTATTGCAAAAATCAAAACAAATCAAAGGGTAATTAAAATATTTTAGTCAAAATTATTTCTTCTTTAACTTATGGGTGTCGTGCGTTTCAGATGAGTGAGTTTTCTCGGACAGAGCAGATAGTCTGAGGATTGTTCTTTCGTGTCGAGGCTTGATAAGGCTGATAATTGTTCATCCGAGCCTGCAAAACAGATTACCGGGGCCCCTCGAGGGTAGCAGCTCCGATGTGATGATGAGATGTTGTATATTGAAATGGGATAAAACCAAATAGTAAATGTCTAGAGTTAGAGAACTTACCTTGTGTTGTTAATTTCTTTGGGTATTTAGAGTAGCGATTCAGCCAAATGATGCAGTCCCCCATTCTCCCGCTGAGTCATCATCTTGTACCTCTCTTTGTACCTTCCTCACGTGCTTGGTACTACCAAATTTGTTTTCTTAGATGTGCTCACGTGCTTTAGGAACCCGCCTTCCGTGACGAGTCATCATTAGTATCTAGGATAAGTCATCTTCGGTATCATCACTTACCATATTTTATCAACAATTGATTCTAATTTTATCATATTTCAGAGGGTAACTACAAGAGTTATGATTTTCTTTTATGATATACCTCAAAATTATCATTATATAACTTCTAAAAATGTTCAACAGCTACAACTCCACCATACCTTTATGAATTTATATGCAACATATGTGAACTATAATTTTTTTCTCATTCATTACCATGCTATAATTTCATTACCATTTGATTAACCTTAATAAGCAATGCCGTGTTTAGTGTATAAGATGCTTTTGTATGCCTTACATTGTTAAATACCCTTCTCATAATGCTGGACTGTTCTATTTTACGGATTTACGTATGCTCATCACGTGTTTCAAAATTTTCACTTACATTCCATAATTTTAGTAGAAGAATAATTACCCATAATGTTTATAAAAAACCTAAGATGGTTAAATTGCCATAAATTTTATAGGGTTCAATCAGGGGGCATTATGGTAAAATGTGGACCTGCAAGAGAAAAATGGACCTGCATGTAGAAATTGGCATGGGGTTTGCTAGATGCAGGTTCATTTTTCTCTTGCAGGTCCGTATTTTAACCATAACACACCTAATATTGTTAATGCAAAAAATGGGTTTGAAATTATAGGGTACAATCAGGGGGCATTATGGTAAAATGTGGAACTGCAAGAGAAAAATGGACCTGCATGTAGAAATTGCCACTTTATATAACATAATCTTTCAATTATAATAGAACAAGAAAAAGACAAAGACAAATATCAAGATTTGGAGGATGATGAAGGTGTTAAACTTTTTTCCTTTTCATTTTTCAAGTATCTTGAACTAATTATTTCTCCCCATTGATTACAGAACCTGAACCTAATGTACAAGAATCAGAAATATGGATTCTGAAGATGATATACCACTCATTCAAATGACCAAAAACACACAAAGGAACAATTCTAAATATTATGTATATTACCATGAATAAAAATAAAAATCATGGTTTTCATAACAAATTTCATTACAATGCAGGAAAAAACAGTATCAAAACCAAGAATTGAAAGTGGAGATGATACAGCTATGATACAATCAGAGGCGAAACCAGGAATTCAAAATCGGGGTGCACATTTAAATTTGTTCTTAAAGCAATATTTTAATACAAACGAAATCATAATACTCATTGTCTAAATAGTTCAATACAAAATACTAAAGAGTCACTCATCGAGATTTCATACTTTGAAACCGACTTACAATCGTATCAAAACTAATATCCAAGACTAAATTATTGAATACTATTAAACAATATAAAAAGAATAGAGAAGGGGCACCAAATGAATTCTTAATTAATGCATACTATAGTACCGGAGAGAAGATTTTTGAGCAGTAAAACGAAATCCAAGCTGTCTGCTCTTTGATATTGATGAGGTGTATTTATACATCTATTTTATGTGATTTTATATTATTATTTCCCACTTGATGTGCACATTTAGGTGTGTTTTGTGCAGTTATTCATTGGATTATGGATGAAGGAGATCAAGAGATGATTTGCTGGATTTTGGAGCAAATGAAGCATAAATGGAGGATTTCGAGCTCATGGAGAGGAGCTAGACACTATACTCTTTTTTCCTACGGGTTTTTAATGAGGTAGGCCTCGTTTGGCTATCAGCGTTTAGCTGTTAGCTGTTAGCGGATTTTATTAGCTGTTAGCTGTTAGCGGTATCTATTAGCTGTTTTGACTAGCGGTTTGACTAGCGTTTTGTAAATGAGTGTTTGGCAAATAACAATTAGCGGATAGCCGTTTCATTACGTTAAATGACAGAAATAGGCATTACTACAATTTATTATTAATTATTTTTTGTCGTGTGTTAATTGTTCATCGAAAATTATAATCACTTATATATATTTCATGATGTTTATTATTTGACTTATTATTCTTTATTAATATATTTACATTTATTTAAAAAATTATTTTTAGAATTAAAATACTTAAAGTTTAGTATATATTGTGTAATATTACAAAAATAGATTAAAAATAATGTGAAAAATCTTATTTGTACGTACGAAAATATGCTTACGTTAAATTTACTGAACAATTGAATTGTAAAATTGTGTATGTATAAATTATTTAAGGAATTCGATTAATTATAGAAAAAGAAATTTGTGAGGAATAAGGATAAAAAAGATATTTTGTAATATTTCTTTGATTAACTTTTTACAAACGCTGCGCTTTCTAGCGTTTCAGAAATCAGAGGTTTCACCAAAAAAGCTAATTAGAAAACTCTCCTCACCAAACACTAGAAAGAGCTGTTTGACAAGTCAACTATCCATATTTAACCCAAAAAGCTAAACGCTCTTCAAAACTCTCGTCACCAAACGAGGTCGTAGTGTGCTCCAACGGAGATAATAGACCATCATTCTATTATTCCGGCATTGAAGAGGCAAAGGAGCAAGAAGGAAGAAATTGAAGGGCCAAAGAATAATAAGAGTTTTTAATGCTATTGGCTGTAATTTATTTCAGCCCAGAAAAGCTCAATTCTTTGGTTTATTTTGAAGACTCCAGAAAGAGACTGATTCGCAGAATTGATTTCATGTGTGTGTGTTTTATTATGCATGGGAAAGGATATTTATTTTCCATGTATTTATTTATTTAGGCAGAAAACAATACCTATTAGGATTCTGTTATTTTTGGGAAATTGGGGACAAAGGATAAATATGGACGCAGGGGGCGGACTTATTTAGTCTTTGTCAGTTTTATTTCATTGAGACATTCAGAGATTTGAGACGCACGCATAGGACGCAGAAATGAGACAAAGTTTTATTCAAAATTTCGGGTTTAATCTTTTCATATCTATTCTGTTTATCTATAATGATTTCTTTTAATTGCTTTGATTGTTTTTATCGTATTATGAGTAGCTAAATATTTAATCTGGCTAGAATGATGAAACCCTAGTCTTAAGAATGTTGTGAGATCTAATTGTGCTTAAATTGATTGCTGTGGATTTTAGTTTATTCTCTGTGCATGTTGTGATATCTGATTAATTTGAGTCTGATCAGCTTAGATGAAATTAGGTTAAAGCCAATTAGTACCACCAATCCGTAATTGTTGGAAAGGGCTAATTAGTGGTAAAGCTATTGCTTAGATAGTGAGAATAAATTGGTAGACAGGTTATTACTTGCGTTCTTGGGTAATTTGTCTAAACTGGTTTCCTTCAATTCTTAATGCTGTCAAACATTAAACTTAGAACTGGCGTTACCAACTAGGTTGTGTTTTGATTAGGGAAATAGTTAGTTTAAGCGTCTCTTGCTAGCTATCGATAAAGTAAGTAGGAACTGGGGTATGTCCGATGCATTCACGGTACCCTATAACTGGTTGGTACATGGTGGTTAATTAAATCTTTGCATCGAGGATCAGTAATTGACTAGGGTGAATTCATTCAAAGTCGGATTTCTTTATTATCTGATATATATTTGTCTATTTAGTTTTTCTGTTTTACTTTCGTAGTTGATAAAAACTCATTCTCAAGTTAAAAGTGTGGTGACTACACAAAAAATTGGTCATAAAAAAATTAAATTTGATTAATCTATTCTCTGTGGGTTCGACCCTACTTGCTGTTATATTATCTAAATATTCTTAGCAATCGTAGGAATATTTTGGTGGTAAACGACGTCCACCAAATTGGCGCCGCTGCCGGGGAGCAGTTTTAATTGTTTTAGTTTATTTTTCTTATTGATCTCGATTACTTTTTGTTGTTGTGTATGAGCAGTTCAAGCGCAATCATCCTCTACGATCCAGAATTTGAGAGAACATTTAGGCGACTGAGAAAGAAGCTCGTTTTAATATGGCTGGAACAAATGAAACTCCAATGTGTGATTTATCAGGCCATGATGAGAGTGATCCACCATCACCAATTGTAGTGCCTGAAGGAGGTGCTAATGTCCAAATTAAGCTTGGTTTGCTGAATGTCCTTCCAAAATTCTACGGGAAGGCAAGAGAGGATCCAAACGATTTTCTGAAGCAGTTTTTAGGTCCTATTCTCTTCACGGTATTTGATCTTATCTGAACTCATCTGAACTTAAAAAACTTTATCTGAACTAAAAAAAGTTTATCTGAAATTAAAAAACTTTATCTGAACTAATCTGAACTTAAAAAACTTTATCTGAACTCATCTGAACTTAAAAAACTTTATCTGAATTCATCTGAACTGAACTCATTTGTACTTAAAAATTTTAGCTGAACTTATTTGAACTTAAAAACTGAGCTGAATTGAAATATATAGATAAATTGAATTGAACTAAATTGAAACTAACTAAAAAATATATGATCATTTCCAATATATTTGAAATTTATTAATCTAAATATAACATAATACATTTAATATTAAAATATACTGAACTGAGTTGCACTGATGTAGATAAACGGAACTGAATTGAATTAACAAATATGATCAATTTCAATATATTTGAAATTTATTAATCTTAATATGAAAATATGTAGAACAAAGTTGAACTGGAATATATAGATAAACTGAACTGAAATGAAATAAATATGACATCTTCAAAACATTTGAAATTTATTAATTAGAGTATAACTTAGAGTTTGATAGATTTTATTTCTTGTTCAACTGAACTGAACTGGATTGAATTGAACTGAAGTGAAAATTAATGTACCGAAAAAAGAATCAACATGACTGAATTAACCTGACATTTCACTTCAATTTACTGAACTGAATTGAATTGAACTGAACTGATATATAAAAGTTCTGGCACACAGGGCCTTAATCCTAGAGTAATATGTAATAGTTATAGGGTTGTTTCTTAGTTTCTCCCCTCTTAAATTTTCCTTTATTTATTACTTTTTTTTTCCAGAATCCCACGTTAAAAAAATGTCCTCTTATATATATATATATATATATATATATATATATATATATATATATATATTCAGAATCCCATGTTAAAACAATGTCCTTTTGGGTTTTGGTTTTTTTTCCTAATATAATCTCACGTTCAACTAATTGGGTTTTTTTCCAGTTTTAATTGCATAGCAATCCTTGTCTGATATGATTTCCTATTCGAATTCAATTGCTTCAGTTGTTGTTGAATTACACTTCTTGTAGATTGAAAACCAACTAAATCAATTGAATTCGACGGAAATTATGTAAAACGGAGAAACGGCAGTTTTTCAATTGGACTCCAATCACTTGGCGAAATTGGTGAGGATAGAAACCAACCGAAGCAATTGATTTGAATTGAATTGCAAAGAAGGATTTTGCAGTCTGAGGATTCAGTTCGGCTCTCTCCGTGCACTGAAGATCGTTAAAACAATCAAGGAATTAATTAGAGCAATTCCGTATGTTCGTCATTTGGCTTTGAGAAATCGGAAGAAACTGATTCCGAGGAGGAACTGAGCAGACCCATTCACAAATTTACGCAGCTCTTCTCGTGTGTCCTCCAATCGCCTTTAAACTGATTCACAAATGTATGGGATTCCGATGCTAAACCACTTCCTCATCCTTTCCGATTGTTATTATTCTCGCTGGCTACGTTGTATTCCACTTCTTCTTCTAATGTTTCCGTTCAGTTACGGTCAAACTCAGTTTAGTGGAAGCGCAACTCAGTTCTTTCTTCTAGACTCCCATCTGTGGGATTATGGTAAGCCCAATGAATTTTGTTTCAGAATCGTTGAAGTGTGGGATTTTTGTTTCTCTAAACATTGAAGTATTGTATTTTGTTGTTGTGGAATCAGTGTTACTCCATTATCTATACTCATGTTTATTTGGTTGATCGTGATATAGTCTGAGGAGTTTTTAAAAGGTTTGTTTACATTTATTTTCATCATGTGGAGTAGATATGGGATGGTTATGACTAATATACTGTATTACATGACCCTTGTTAAGGATTTCAAGACTTATCTGGAACATTTTGTATTTATGTTTAATTCACTGGGTTCACAGAAAATGTACTCAAGGCCTGCTCTGAAGCAGGGGTGAAGCGCATTGTAATGGTTTCCTCCGCCGCCACAGTTATGCTCAACCCTAACTGGCTTGAAAATCTGCCCCAATCCCGACCACTGCAAGGCTACCAATGTAAGCTATCTAATTATCATGTGAAACTTCCCTAATGTCTGATTATTGTGGCTCTAAACTTTGTTGTGTGTGTGTAATATTATTATGTAAAAATTCATAACTGGTATTCACAACTTTGATACTGATAGAACATTTTGACTGATTTTGACACCATATGTAATGTGCAGAAGGATATGAAGAAATAGAGGAAAAGCCACATACTATCGTAGATGTGCGCAATGTGGCGGAAGGGCTTCTGATGATTTACGAGAAGGTAGAAGCTGAGGGCAGGTACATTTGCGCATCTCACGAATCTTCAACCTCACAGCTGGTGCAAATCCTCAAGAAACGCTTTTCCGATTCAAACTATCCAAAGAGGTAACATTTCCAACACTCATGATTTTTGCTGTTTTTGTGTGTTTGGAAATGGTTATAAATGTGGTATTCTGCAATGGCAGAATGAACTTATTGAATTGTGCAGAGTTGTAAGAGACATAAAAAGAATAATACTCTTTCATCGGAGAAGTTTCAGGTGACTGGAAGACTCAATGGTAGACTCTGTTGAAAGCTACAAACAGCTGGGATTGTTGTCTGCAGACTTAGACTTCAGAGCATGTCACCACCGAGTGGCCTACCACCTTCAATGTTGTATTCTTAGTGGAGTACATACAAAATCATGCACTTCTCCAATTATGCCTGGTATTTATTTATGGGCTCAAAGTCAAATAGGAAGCTTTTTTTTTTCTTTTTCCGTTTTGGTAGTTGATTTTTTATGTCAGCGTATGTATATCGTCCAGAAACGAATGGGGTAAAATTTTTGGAAAAGTATTCTACTAGAAAAAAAATAATGACATACACTGAATGATTCCACCTCTAGATTTAACCTGCTTGTTCGCGAAACATAAATTTTACAGATTATATTTTAGTAACTTTTTGGGGGTTTAAGATTTTTTAGGTGTTTTAGTAACCCGTTTTGTTGTTTTAGTAATCTTCATTTACTGGTACTGGTACCTCCGTTTCATTTACTTGTAGCTTGAATATTTACTGGTACCTCCTTTGTGATTTTCAGAATTTTAGATTTTGCTTTGATTTGGATTAATTCGGTTCATTGGGACTGAAACTTCTTTGTTCGTAGGGTTTTCAGGTGCGATTTTGTTGTACACGAATCTTTGATTTTTTTGTTTGTTGATTGGATGATTGCCCTAACGATCAACTGTTTTTGTTTGTTGTAGGTGGCTTGAATTCAAATTATTTTTTAAATCCTGATGTTTCCCATTTGCAATCCCGGTTTCGAGCTCAAGAGCTTGACGAAACTGTGTTAGTCATTTTCATTGAGGTTAGTGTAATGACTTTTGATCTTTGATAAAATTTATATGATTTCCCAGTAGTGTTTTGTTGAACTGTGAATTGTAACTGTCAAGCAATAAAATTAAAATGCCGTCTACCCATTTCAAGTGCCAAACAAAACATAAACTAAAGGCTGAAATATGCAAGTGCTCATAAGTTCTTTACATCGTCTGTTCATACTACTTTGAATTGAAAAAATGACTGAGCTGCTGAAATATTATTGGTCCTCTTTGGGTATGTGCTGCGGATTTACTGTCTTTTACGCCACAACATGAACAGAAACATTATTTAGTTGTCTTATTCGATTCTGTGAAATCCTAAGCTGGCATAAGCTTTCCGAGCAATTCGTTCTTGCGGTAATCTTTGGTTTTTGGTGATAAATACTAAATATTATTGCTTTACCATTTCAATGCTTATTTTGATGAAATCCTAAATGTTGATTCTGAAAATTAATTTATTCATTTATTAATGGATCTAAGTAGAGCAAATAAGTGTAATTAGGTTCAGTGCCTTAGGTTCTAACTATGAGCTAAGAAAAGTTAAAGAGTAGACTTCTGTCTGAAATTGGTTTAAGAATCTAGAAGATTTGTGTTGAATCTACGTCCCAATCGGAATGCAAATATGAAAATTATCTCTGATCATTACAAAATTCTTTTGCCTTATTTATCTTGGTTTAGGTTACAGTAGGCAAAGAAAGCATTTGTTGCATTTAACCTGGACGACGTTAACCATGAAAACAAGTAGGCTCGCACAAGAATTGTTGTCCATTAGAGTTATGGACATGCCTTTGAGATGTGCATGGTGTCGACTCTTTTGACTTTGGCTTGCAAAAGATTAATTATACTCAACGAATATTGGCAATGGCAATAGTATCCCTATCCATGCATGGTAAGCTAATATTATTAGTGAACCTAAACTATATATAATCAACATGTTTATGTTTCTTTTTTACTTTAACGTATTTGGTTACTTATAAATTTTTTTTTTTTGAAAATTACTAATAAATATGACTAATCAATAATGATATATGAGTGAGATACAATCTTACATCTTTAAAATACTCCAACTTGAGAACTTTGTCTTAAAATGAAATTACTAAAAGAGGTTATATTGCTAATTATCGTTTTATACAAGTGACCACGTTCACCATGCAACGCAAGTTGTTAGAAGGTCGTTGGGTTATGCTTTTATTGAGTTGATGATATAGTAACCTTTTTCTTAATTCTAAGGTTAAGTGTTTGAGTATTGAATCCTTGGAAGTTGATGCATATTTCATGTTTTTTTTTCCATTGTTGCCTTCAGTACATATTCAGTGCTTCATACTGGTTTTCTGAATACACAAATTCATGTACTGGTTTGATTTGGTTTTAATAAGTTTTTCTTGCATAGGTGGACAACAGTTGTGATATCAAATTTTATTGTTCCTTCTAGGATGATGAGTTTCTTCTCAGGTATACTGTATATGTGAAAAGGATAATCTTATTTATTCTGTTATTTCAAAATGATCAAGGAGTTATTCTGTTATTTGAAGAGGAAAGTACAGACTCTGGTGATGCTTTGTTTGCATTGGATTTGTCGAGAAAGCCTAAGAGTGGTTTTTAATGATTTAGTTAGATACATCTACAAGGTAACAAGTGTTCTGATTATAAGATTGACTAATTTTAGCGTGATTTTGGAGATTCAGAGACAGTATAGATTAACCATTTAATCTTTAATTGTTAAATGCCTACAAAATCGCTGTAACATTTCTGCCTTGAATAATACAATCAATCGAATGGCAATTTTTACCTATAGTTGCCATTTTGTTCAAATGTCGACTCTCCTGGGTTGTCCAATCAGTGGAGAAGAAACAAAATCCAATGTTGTTTAAACTTAGGGATCTAAATTTATTACAACTTGAGTGCAGAATGGACATAAGTATATCAAATTTAATCGGCAACATCCTGTGATGCTACAGAGATGATGAAAAATGCTTGAATCTGCTCAATATTGTTTTCTTTTTGAGCATGTGTGAGCCGAAACTCTATGCCTCTATCCTTAGTAGGTTAATCTGATACCCACTCTGAATCTTCAAAAGCAGGTAATTTTCATGTTCTATCTTTAACCCCTTGTTTTGAATCACTGTGCTGACCCCTTGTTAATTTTCATGATTTCGCTGCATTCTTCCCCATTCCTTGAATTTATGGTTGTGGGGAACATAGTTTATTATATAGACAATATTATGTAGTTTATTCTATTCCTCCATCTTTTTTCTTATGTACAGTAGTTATGGTAATAATACAAGCAGAGGATGAACACCAACAAGAGCTGATTTCTGATTTGATAATTTTTACTACTGGTTCACTTCGGTTATTTTTCCAATAATTGAAAATCGAAGTAAAAGGGGCGAAGTTAAAAGCCTGTTTTGTAGTAACATGTGCATCAATTTTTCCACTGAAAGTATGATCAATTCGACTAGGACGGGGACTACTTATAAGGCTGTGTTTGAGGGATGGATCTGCATTGGCAATCAACAGGCTTAGTACTTGTAAGATGTTTGAGAAGCAGTTCATGATTGAGATGAATAGGTTGGGACAGCTTCGGCACCCGAATTTGGTGCCACTGTTGGGGTTTTGTGCTGTGAAGGATGAGAAGCTGTTGGTTTACAAGCATATGGAGAATTGTATCTTTTTTGCGTTGTTGAGTCAGAACTCGACTGATTTGGATTGGCTGACTTGGTTCAGGATTGTTTGGGAGCTGCTAGGGGCATTGCTTGGCTTCACCATGGCTGTCACCCACCGATTCTGCATCAGAATGTTAGCTCAAATGTTGTTCTCCTGGATGAAAATTTTGATCCTAGGATTATGGATTTTGGGTTGGCAATTTGTATCAAATTATATATTAATTGAATTGAAATGAAGTGAAAATTAATGTATTGCAAAAAAGAATCGATATGGCTAAAAATTTATCTAAGTTTCATCAAATAATTTCTTTTAAAAACTAAATTAAACATAAAGGAATTGAACTGAACATATATGAACAATTAAGCTCAGGAGAGCAGAGTTTACGATGCATGATCATGAGATCACATAATATTTATACCATTTTCAAAATTGAATAGAATTGACTGAATTGATATGAAAATTATAAAAATATTGAACTGATCTAAACTAAACTAAACTAAAAAAAAATAAGTTTACTAAACTGAACTCATCTAAAAAATAAATAAGTTTACTGAATTGAACTCATCTGAACTGAAAAACAATTATTTGAACTAAAAAATACTTTTCTGAACTCATCAGAACTGAAAAAATTCAAATAAACTCTAGAGAACAGGACCTAATTAACAAGCTGGCAATGTAATCTATCATATTATAGTTTTGAAATTTATCATCTTTAATGGTAATCTATAGTAAAATATAAGTTCAATGTGATTCAGGTACAATTCATTTATTACTTTGATATCAGTTCCATAGTTTTATCTTGTTATATAAATTTTATTGTTTATATTAGTAAGTTAGTTTATTATTAGCTGTTGTCTTGGTTCGCAGAGCGGATTTCACCATGCTCTGAACCTCGATCCCTATAGAGGATATTCAGTTCTGATGGAAAGATGTATGCTAAGGTTGTCCATGATGTAATCCAGTATTTTACTTGTGGAAAGGGTGATGTTTTTATTTCAGAATCTGTACAAGTAAGTATAGGTTTTGAACTCAATTTCATTTCTTAAAAAGGGGCTACTTTAGTTTGGATTGGATGTGATTGTTTTGTGCACTGAGTTTAGGGAGTTGGTGGAATAGTTGAGTTGGCTCCTAGCTATTTTATAGTTGTGTATAAAATCATGAAAGAAGCCGGCGGCATTTGCATTTACGATGAGGTTCATGCCGGTTTTGGGTGCACTGGAAGCCATTTCTGGGGATCCTAGAGCCACAGAGTTGTGCCAGACATAGTTACTATGGCAAAGGTCAGTTATTTAGTTTTTCTTTCTAAGATGTCAATCCAAATATATTATATATGAATAACTCATTGTTAATTGTTAATAAGAAATCGGCTAAAATATTATTCCCTTCGTCTCAGTTTAAATTGAGCACTTGTTTTTTGGTATTTTTTTGAATATAAATTATATATTTGAATAGATATATGAAATCGTTACCTTCATCATATTATATAATATAGTGTTTACTATTAAAATTTCTGCTAATATAAATATTTAAAAATATTAAGTACATATTCTTAGCTGAATGTTACACGAATGTGTTAATGATAATTGGAAATAGTTTCTTGTTTCTGTGTAAATTTTCTTCTACTCTAAGGCATCGGAAATGAGATTCCGTCGGGTATTGTGGTTACTGGTTACTACTCCTGAGATTCCGTTGGATATGTTATAAACTCTGCATATTTGCCGTCCTTATCTTTGGGATTAGAAATAACAATGCACAATAGGGATTCTACAAAAAAACATAAAAACTACAAAGAAATGTCTTCTCCCAACTGCCCATATATTGTAGCCTCTTCTTCTCCCAAACAACATCTTACATCTAAATCCCACAAGTAACTTCACAAACCTGTACAAAAGAAGAAAATAAAAGGACTTTTTTATCAATGAAAAAAACAAAAGGGAGAGAGTATGCATCCTCAACTAACTCAACAAAGGAAATTAAAGTGTCAACTTTTTTTCAACACAAAAAAACATTTACTAAAGGGAGAGAATATGCATCCTTATGGTCAATAACATCATCAAAAGTTAGATCAAACACTAAAATCACAAACACTAAAACATCAGCCCTAAGCTTACTCTCAAATCCAGTCTAAAAAAACGGGTAAAACTACCACCAGCACCTGATATTATTACCTGCTACTACAAACTTTCTTGATAAATATTAATGCCAGTGTGCTCAGGAAAATATCAGTAAATACACAAGTATAATTTTGATTTTCAGACCATGAAACCAATCAATATGCTGCAAATTAATAAAATTTCCTCTTGTGGTTTATGCTAGAGAATTGGATGAGGATCATTAAAACAAATTGCCGGTAGTAATTCTGTACCTCAAAAGTGAGACTCGAAAACATAGTAGGCACTTTTTTAAAGCATTCTCAAACTTACCTAGTGCAAAAAGAAACCTCAAACTAAGCTCTTCTCATTCCACAGCCGAAGGATAACCACCCAACTCTTCTGCAGTAATTGCAAAATTGGTCTCATTCTTGACCAGCCCTCTCAGTGACATTTCATCGAACACCACATACTCATGGAATTGTACACTACTGTCTTGCACAAATCCCACGAAATTTAAGCATCCGATTGCATGAAAATCCAAACCAAATGAAATCCAACACCTTAAATGCTTCAAAAACGAACTAAAATTGTATGGATTCATGAGAAAAAATAATACCTTTTATAAGAAAAGGATCGTCTTGGCAGAGCTCACTAACTTCACCAACCTCAGGGCCTTTGTTCCGTAAAACAACAAAATCAATGGTGATATGCAGTTGGATTTCCAGTGCGAGATCGGGTAAGAACAGAAACACCCCGTAGCAACTCCAACCAGGACCGGAGCTTTCGAATGTCGGGAAAAATCAGCCGTAATTTATGAACAAAGTTCTAAAAACTTTCGCCTAGCAATAACAAAGAATGATCAGGGGATAGAAGATGAGAAGGATTGAAATCAAAAGAGTTCGAAGAAGATGAGAATTAGCAGAGAAGCATGATCGTATACAGAAACAAAGACCAACACGACGTCGTTTTTGGTTTCAGGGGGAGGCCAAATATAGAAAATCCTGCAAGGGGAGATATCCAATACTACTCGGATAAAAAAGGAATATTCCGAGGGGAGAAACCAAGAAACAACCCTATAACCCTAGGATAAGATTGAACTGAAATGAAAATATATGAATATATAAATTTATTAAATTGAACTGAATTGAAATGATCTATAGAAACACTCATGATAACAGGGCCTAAGAATGTGCACATTCAATTGTTTTATTTTAATCACACTTTTACATAAAACATATTAACAATAAAATAAATATTAAATATTCTTTAATTTTTTAATTAAATATGTAACACTGATATTATATTAAGTATTTATCAAGTACTTCGCGCATCGCGCGAAGGGGGCATGCTAGTGTTAAAAAATATGATCCTGTTTGCTAGCTAAACATATTGATTTGAGTTGAGCTGAAGCATATAGATAACTGAACTGAACTGAATTGAAAATTAATAAGTGTGATGAAAATAAACGGTATGAATAAATTAACCTTAATTAATTGTACCAAATTATATTGCTGTTGAGCTAAACTGAACTGAACTGAACTGAAATTAATGTATTGAAAAAAAAGAATCGGTATGACTAAATTAATCTAAATTTCATCAAATCATATTGAAACTGAACTAAATTGAATGGAATTGAACTGGACTGATATGAACAACTAAATTACAAATAAGTTTACTGAACTTAACTTATCTGAAAACTAAAAAGGTTTACTGAACTGAACTCATCTGAACTGAAAAAAGATTATCTGAACTCATTTGAACTAAAAAATATTATCTGAACTCATCTGAACTAAAAAATATTTATCTGAACTAAAAAAGTTTATCTGAACTAAAAAATCTTTATCTGAACTCATCTGAACTAAAAAAATTTATCTGAACTAAAAAATATTCAAATAATCTCTGGAGAACAGGACCTTAATGATCTGTAATGTGCAGAAGCCGCCAACTGGGATTACAGAAGATCAATTCAAGCTCGCTGTATTCCCATTTGTACTTTCCGATGCTGCAAATGTGTGGTTCCGGTCTCTAGAGCCGAATTCAATCGCATCCTGGGGTGCCATGAAGAAAGAGTTTCTCCAGAATTTCTTCTCGGATTCTAAAACAGATGCAGTGAGGAGACAAATCAGGTCCATTTTGCAGGAATACGATGAGGCGATAAATGAATTTTGGGCCCGGTTCAGGAAGCTAGTTGATAGTTGTCCTAACCATAAAATATCGGAGGGGGAACTGCTGAAGTGCTTTTATAATGGGCTGAACCCAGAAGACAAGAGGTTGTTAGATTCTCCAGATACTCCATTTTTGAGGCGCTCGGCTGCACAAGGTAAAGCGTTGTTGAAGACTATATTGGAAACTTCAAAGGGCTATGTTGATCCACCATCACGTTCAGAGAAGAGAGTTGCTGGAGCAAAGAGTATAGACTGGGAGGACAGGTTCGATGAAAAGATGGATAAGATGATGCAGAAAGTGATGTCTGTCGTAGGAGAAAAGGGTGCTAATAGTATGACACCTTGTGGGATATGCGGCAATACAGGGCATCTAACACATGCATGCTCTTTGACCCCTGAAGATCCTATAGCTCAAGCACACGTGGCTGGGAATTTTCAAGGAAATCAGCGCGGGAACGATCCGTATTCAAATACTTATAATCCTGGATGGAGGAATCATCCTAATTTAAGTTGGGGTGGCCATGGAAACCAAGTACAGCAGCAACCGAACCATCCAGGGCAGCCGATGAACAATAATTACAGACCTCAACAGCAAAGAGGATATTATCAGGCTGCACCACCACCTCAACAAGGCACACAAGGTAAATCGCTGGAAGATATGATGGGAGAGATGATGGGTACAATGAAGAACTTTACACAGGAAACTAAGGTGCAATTGGACCTGCACTCACATCAAATTTCCCAGTTGGAAAATACGGTGAATGAGCTCAAGGGTAATCAAGGGTAATTGCCATCTCAAGTTCAGCTAAATCCGAGAGAAAACGTGAGCCAAATTTCTTTGAGAAGTGGGAAGCAAATCGGTGAGCTGTTGACAAATGAAACTTCAAGAAATGTGGAGAAAGAGGTTACCAGGGATACATCCGAGCTGTCCAAGAAGAATATGAGTGAAGAAAAAGATGACGCCAAACAAGATGAAGTTCCTGGCAAACCAGTTGAGGCACATAAACCATTGAGTTTGTATGATCCAAATGTCAAAATCCCTGCACCATTCCCTAGAAGATTAGCAAAACAGAAGAAGCAAAGAGAAGATGCTATGGATTTCATGTCGATCTTTGAAAAACTAGAAGTTAATCTTCCCTTCTTACAAGCAATCAAACTCCCTCCAATAACTAAGTTGTTAAAGGACTTCATTGCTGGAAAGCTTCAGGAGTCAGGGAAAATATTGATGGGTGAGAATGTGTCTGTGGCTATACAAAGGAATCAGCCACCAAAATGCAAGGATCCAGGTATGTTCACTTTACCTTGTTGTATTGGTGAGAAAAAAATTGAGCATGTGATGTAGCCAATATATACTCTACTTTTAGCACATTTGAGAGTTCATTTGGGGTAGCATTTAGTGCAAAGGGTTAAGAATTAAGGCTAAATCTCTCTTACCTTGCATTTTGAAGAAAGACTTGTGCACTAACGTTTTGAAGCTGAAATTTGGAAATGTTACAAGAGGAATTGGAGTGCATAAGTGGTACCATTGGCTTCGTCTTCTCGAGTACTACAAAATGGACTACTAGAACGTCAAAAAAGGATCAACGGTTTATCCGTGGCGAAACAAAGAAGATTGCTGCCAACCAGCCAGAGACATCTCGCGGGCCGCGAAAATGGGTGGACTTTTGGCATAATGAAGGCCAGAAAATCAGATTTTGAAGGCCTATAAATACTCCTCTTATCCCATTCATCCAAAACGAGCTCCCTCCCAATCCAAACCCCAATTTCCTCATTTTTTCTTCCATTTTTCTTCCCTTTGATTCTATGTTTATGTAATGTTGAATTAGAATGATTGTTGTAGGCTAAGTAAACCTTGGGAGAAATTGATGTAGACTTTGTGCTTGAGATTTTCATGAACTTTCATATGCTTATATTTATGGTTTGATTATCATTTGAATATCTTGTCTTGAATTGTATATGAATGTTGTTAATCTTGCTAAATTTGCCATGGGCTTTGTGTTTTGAATCAATTGCATGCCTCATAGTTTGGGTAATGGTAGTTTAAACCCTAGTTCTAGTTTAATTTAGAGATTAATGTTAATTAGAAGTGATTGGGTGGTGACAACCCCTTTTACTTGTTAGTCATAGAGTAGTTTAGCCTAGTTGGTAGAGTAATTGGTAATTAGAGAGGTTTTGTGATTGTTATTATGAAACATGGTAAAGTATAGTCATGGGAATTGAATTGCTTATGAATTTGAATTGTTGCATGTCTTCGTAGGAATCTAATGTGATCATTGATCCTTCGTTGTACGTAATTGTAGAGTTGAGATATTCATTTCCAATGTGTGATTATATGCATCAAATAACTAGATTCGTGGGTAACGTGATCGTTTACTCCAATATCATGAAGTAGCAAATATGAATTAAGATTTGTATGTTATCATCATCTTAGTTCTTTATAGTTTTCAAATGTCTTGTCCAATGCTCACGTTAACGGCGAGTATGGGTGAGTTTGTCGATTCTTCATTGTTAATTCCATTGTCGATGTATCTAGATGTTATCATCTAGGTGGATTGATAATGAGGGCTCTTGAGTGATGTGTTCATGCTCACTAGCTATTATCGAGAGAATATGATGTTTTTCATCCACGACTTATGATCATAAATCATAGATATGAAGCGTTCACTCAATGATTAATCGATAGTTGAAGTTGAAGTCAATTGCCTCCCAAGGCCTTGTATTTGCATTGTAGTGTAGTTTATCTTAGTTGCTTTCTTTCGTAGTGTAATCAACCAACTCAAAACCCCCCCTTGTTTACCTTGCTTTCTATATAATATATATGTATGTATTTATAATCTTCGCTAAAACACTAAACAAGATCCTTCTCCTTGTGGTTCGATCCCTACTTCCCATTATCTACTCTATAGTAGTTAGAAGTCGTAGGTGAATATAAATGTGTTTTGATTGAGTGGGATTCCCATTTACGACATGGGAAATCGCTTGTCAATGCTATGTGTGATTTGGGTGCTTCTATAAATGTTATGCCACTATCTGTTTATAATACTTTAACCTGAGTTGAGTTGGTAGAAACTAGAGTTGTTATACAACTGGCTGATAAATCAATTATTTACCCTGAAGGTGTTCTTGAGAATGTTCTGGTTAAAGTACATACTTTTGTCTATCCTACGGATTTTTATGTGATTAAAATGAATAGTGATCAGTCAAAGGATTCTTCGGGTGTGCTTCTAGGTCGTCCTTTTTTAAGGACTGCTAGGACATTAATTGATGTGTATAATGGAACAATCTGTTTGGAATATTCTGGAGAAAAGTTTACTTTCAACATTGAGAATGCCATGAAAAATCCTTTTGATGTTGAAAATGCTTATTCAATTGATGTGATTGACCCCATTGTCCAAGAATATCTTGAGACTGAGTTTATGCAGGATAAACTAGAGCTAATATTGACCAAAGGTTTGATAGATATTGATGTTGATGGGATGAGTGATTATGAAGTAAAGAAGGCGATTATGTCATTTTATGATCTTCCCGAGGTTGTGAATTCTGGGAATATGTTTTTGTTGCCTGAACAGAAACCTGAGGATAAACCAGTACCATCAAACATAAAGGCACCAGCACTGGAACTCAAGCCTATCCCTAAAAATCTGAAGTATGTCTATTTGGGAGAAAATGAGACTCTGCCTATTATCGTTAGTAGTGAATTAAGCTCAAACCAGGAGATGCAGTTAATTGATTTGCTGAAGAAATACAAGAAAGCCATCGGTTGGACACTAGCTGATATTACAGGAATCAGCCCGGATGTGTGCCAGCACCATATTTTATTGGAATCCGATGCGAAGCCACATCGTGACCCACCATATTAAAGCTATTCAGTTTGCTCTTAACTGTACAAGTGGTTTTTCTGAGCCAATTATCATAGAGTCTGATTGCCTTAATGTTATTTCTTATATTCTTGATCCAGTCACTGCCCATTGGAAGCTTTTCCTTTTGGCAGACACAATACATAAGGCTATCTCTTCATTTTCACTAATCCATGCTCATAGAGAGAGAAATATGCCTGCTGATTCTATTGCCAAATTATGTCTAATAAACAAGAATGATGCATGTTTTACTTTTGGCAGTCTTCCTGATAGGATTCAAGGTTTAATCAGATTAGATCAAATGGGAACTCCTTCCCTAAGAATGCTTAGAATGGATTCTACTTATGTGTGAATGCTACTTTTTCAGGAAAAATAGAAGGTGACTAATATCACCTTCTATACCTCTGCTCAATTTCCAAGCTTTATGGGTGGATAAATGAGCTCTTCCCTCAATCTGCCAATTCAGAGTTGCACCTCACTTCAACTCCTTGAGTAGAAGAATATGGTGCCATATGCTGAAGGACAAGGCTGAAGGATGTAGGAGCTCTTCCCTCAATCTGCTAATTCTCAGTTGCACCTCATTTCAACTACTTGACATTTTGCTGAAGGACTTTGTGGAATCTTGGAATTGATCCATAGGCTGCCTTGTGTCTGAGTTGCCTTGCGCTTCTGATTCACTAATAAGCAAGTGGATTTTACTTCTTTATTCTATTAGTTCTTGAACTGGAAACATTTTGATGTATAGAATGAGTTTCTCTAGTGTTAATAGGTAGTCTAACTCATTCTTTTTGGAAGCTAGGTTCTACTTCTTGTATTATTACTTTATTTGTTTTTTTATTTAAAAGGCATGGGGAAGCCAATATAAATCCCTCCACCTTGGTGGTTTAACCAAAACAAAAAAGTGACCCACAAAGAAAGTTGAATCCGAATATGAGGGAAGTGGTGATGAAGGAGATTCTGAAGCTCTTGGCACTTGGAATAATTTTCCCTATATCAGACAGTAAATGGGTCAGCCCTGTTCATGTTGTACCAAAGAAGTCAGGATTTCAGGTGGTTAAGAATGAAAAGAATGAGCTCGTTCCAATGCGTCTTGTTTCAGGATGGCGTATGTGCATCGATTACAGGAAGCTAAACGCTGCGACTCGCAAGGATCACTTTCCTTTGCCGTTCATCGATCAAATGCTAGAAAGGTTGGCTGGGCAGTTGTATTTTTGTTTTCTGAATGGTTACAGTGGCTATTTTCAGATTTGTGTAAATAAGGAGGACCAAGAAAAGACAACATTTACGTGTCCTTTTGGCACGTACGCGTATTGAAGGATGCCATTTGGTCTTTGTAATGCACCAGGCACTTTCCAGAGGTGCATGATGAGTATTTTTTCTGATCTGATCGAAAATTGTATTGAGGTGTTCATGGATGATTTCACGGTTTATGGAGTCTCGTTTGATGGCTGCCTACGTAATTTGGATAAAGTCTTGGCTCGGTGTGTAGAGAAAAATCTGGTTCTGAACTATGAGAAGTGTCACTTTATGGTGAAAGAAGGAATTGTACTTGGTCATGTTGTTTCTGAACGGGGAATTGAAGTCGACAAGGCGAAAGTGGACTTGATTGCAAAGCTTCCATATCCAACGAGTGTGAGGGAAATCAGAGGTTTTTTGGGACATGCCGGATTCTACAGAAGTTTTATCAAGGATTTCGCAAAGACTGCTTAACCTTTGACGCGACTTCTACAGGCTGAAGTTCCGTTCAATTTTTCTGATGACTGCAAGGCAGCCTTTGAGCTATTAAAGACCAAATTGACTACAACCCCTGTTATTCAACCACCTAAATGGGATATTCCATTTGAGCTCATGTGTAACGCTAGTGATTATGCAGTTGGTGCTGTGTTGGGGCAGAAACTAGATAAGGAAAGCCACGTGATTTACTACGCCTCGAAGACGTTAAATCCAGCTCAATGCAATTATGCTACCACCGAAAAGGAGTTACTGGCCATTGATTTTGCTTTTGAGAAGTTCAGGTCATACCTTTTGGGTTCGAAGGTAATTGTGTACAGTGACCATTCTGCATTGAAGTATTTGTTGTCTAAAAAGGAGTCAAAACCTAGATTGATAAGGTGGGTGCTTTTGCTTCAAGAATTTGACTGGGAGATACGAGATAAGAAAGGGGCAGAGAATCATGTTGCTGATCATTTAAGTCGTTTGGTAAGAGAAGATGATGGTGTGCCGATTAAAGAGACATTTCCGGAGGAGCATCTATATGCTGTGAGTATTACCGAGTTTAGAAACCATTCATCATGTTTGGCCAGCCAGGGCGTAATTACAAAAACAGAAGCTCGAGCTGCTACGGGAAAGTTTCCCAAGGACCCTTGGTATGCAGACATTGTTAATTATTTGACCATTTGGGAACTACCGTCCACATTCTCAAAAGCTCAGCAACTTAAACTAAAGAGTGATTGTAAGTATTATTTTTGGGATGAACCATACTTGTGGAATGTTGGGGCTGATCAGATTATTCAAAGATGCATCCCCGAGGAAGAACAAAGTGATGTGCTGTTACACTGTCATTCGTTAGCTTGTGGTGGGCATTTCGGACCTAAGAGAACTGCTCGAAAGGTGCTGGATTGTGGATTTTTCTGGACTACACTGAACAAGGATGCCTACATGTTTTGCAAGAGTTGTGAGAGATGTCAATTAACAGGGAATATATCTCGTAAAGATGAGATGCCACAAGTCCCTATGATTTTTTGTGAAATTTTTGATGTTTGGGGGATGGATTTTATGGGCCCTTTTCCTAGCTCATGTGGTAATTTGTACATTTTACTCGCGGTTGATTATGTCTCGAAGTGGGTGGAGGCTAAGGCTACTCGCACTAATGATGCTAAGGTGGTGGCTGGATTTTTGAAGAGCAATATTTTCAGTCGGTTTGGTGTGCCGAGGGCTGTGATAAGTGATCAAGGAACACACTTCCTTAACAAAACTATTGCGGCATTAATGAAGAAGTACGGAGTCCATCACAGGATGTCTACACCATACCATCCACAAACAAATGGTCAGGTGGAGGTATCGAATAGGGAAATCAAGCAGATTTTGGAGAAGATAGTTAATCCATCTCGGAAGGATTGGAGTTTACGTTTGGATGATGCTTTATGGGCATATCGTACCGCCTATAAAACTCCTATTGGCATGTCTCCCTACAGGTTGGTTTTAGGTAAAATGTGTCACTTGCCAGTTGAATTAGAGCATAAAGCTTATTGGGCAGTTAAGGAAGTGAACATGGAATCCCTAAAGTGTCAAGAAGATAGACGGTTTCAATTACAGGAGCTGGAAGAGATACGTCTAGAGGCTTATGACGCGGCGATGTGGTACAAAGACCGTACTAAGATGTGGCATGATAAACATATCAAAGGGAAAAAGTTCCAAGCTGGTCAGAAGGTTCTGTTATACCAATCCAAGCTGAGATTGATGCCTGGAAAGTTAAAGACTAGATGGATTGGTCCATTTGAAGTTCAGAATGTTTTTCCGAATGGAGCAGTTGAGATTAAAAGCTTGGAAACAGCTAAGATATTCACTGTGAATGGTCACAGATTGAAGTTGTATTACGATGCGTCCGAATTGAAGACAGTGGACAATCTTTCACTGTTGCCTCAACCGAAACACTAATGCATCGTAAAGTCTAGCCAAAGACTATAAACAAGGGCGTTATTTGGGAGGCAACCCAAAATTTCCTGTTTTCTTCTAATTCTGTTTGTTAATTTCAATTTAAACTAAACAAAAAAAAAATTCAAGATTAAAAAAAAAAAAAAAACAATAATTTCCTGTATTTTAATTTTTTGTTTTTCCCGTTTGATGCATTTGATTTGTTTTGTTTTATGTTGGCAGATTGTTTTAACGGGGATGCAGAGGTGTGAGGGGCTGAATTTCTAAAAGAGACAGGGGAGCAATTAAGGGAGCATATCAAAGTGGGGGACTAGTTAGCAATTTAGAGAAATATTACCTTTCTGGAATCAGATATAGGAGGTTCTGGTTCAGTCACCAATTCATGTCATTCCTCCGCCACCATCGCCCAATCGCCGGAACTCCAGAACCGGCCGCCCCAATCATCAATAACCGGCCGCCCCAATCCTCAATAACCGGCTGCCCTTTATACGCCGGTTTTACCAAGCGCACCGCCGCTGGCCAGCCACAGCCGCCGTTTTCTCCCCCATGCAGAGCTCCCCACGGCGAGGCAGCAGTATCTCCGATTGGCGGCGATCAAATCCATCAGCCACGGGCTTGGATCGACCGGAATCGAATCAGTTCGTTAATTAACATCACCACCACCACACATTGCTGCCGGAATCAAATCAGTTCGTTAATTAACATCGACCGGGCTTGGTTCCGCCGTTTAACATCGCCGGAAATTAACATCATCACCACCACACATTGCTGCCTGTTTTAATGGTGTTAATTTATGGCGAGGTAACACAGCTCTGGTCGCCGGAGTATCTTTTCTGCAGCAGGATCCAGCCACGGCCACTTTGCTTTTTACGGAACGAGCATCAACATTGAATTTAAGACCAGAAATAGGCTTTGACCATGCTATTTTGAAGTTTTTTGGCTTTGGTGGTCTTTTACCAAGAGGTAGAAAACTATGTTTTGCAATTTCTGAATCAATGGCTGATGATATGTAGTATGGTTTTGTGGAGAAACAAAGGTAAATCAGGTCTTTGATCTGATTCAGAGCAAATGATGCATTGGCTGGGATATTATCATAGAGCCATCTGTTTTTTGTTTTCCACAAAATCCAACAAGTGACAAAAGGAGAGAGTCTAATGATGGTGTTATGCAGAGCACTCAAACCATTGTATGTAAGATAAAAGGAAAGTCTCTCCCATATAGATGAAAAATTCCTATCAGAGATTCCCATGAAGGCATGCATAATTTTCCAGATATGTAAAGAAAACTGACATGAATTAAAAAAATGGTCAAGTGAATCTTCATTACTACACAGAAAGCATTTGGATGGCATATTAAAATGCATTTTTTTGAGAACATTATCAAAGGGAAGGAAGGAGTTAATCATTTTCCACATAAAGACAGAGATTTTCTTTTGCAATCTATAATTCCATAAGTGATTAATGGAGGAGATATTACCCCTAGAATCTCTAAGCTTGAGATAAGTTGATTTGAAAGTGAAGGATCCTTTGAGGTCTGGCTTCCATATCAGTTTATCCTCTCTATGAGTGAAAAGCTCAGTTTCCTGCAATTGAGAAAGAGTATTAGAGGGGAGAAGAGAGGATAATTGTTGCATATAAAGATTCTTGTCATTTATAAATGATGCAACAGTAATATCCAATGAGATATTGGTAAGGGATGGATCACAGTGGTCAATCAATGGGCCAATATCCAACCAGTTGGATGACCAAAAATTGCACTCTCCCTTTCCAATTATAACCATGCAATTAGATTCAGCCCATGGAGTTATTTTACATATCCTTTTCCAGTTTGGAGAGGATTGGTAAGATGTAGGAAGAGAGGCCAGAAGATGTGACCACATAGTTTCTGCCTGTTGATATTTCCACCAGAGTTTGGCTGAGCAAGACTCTATGATGGTGTGAATTGATCTAAAACCTAAACCATTTTGGGAAGTAGGGATGCAAAGGTCATCCCATTTCTTCCAAGATTTCTTAGGTTTAAGGTCAGTTTCACCCCAAAAGAACTTGCTCAACTTTCTCTCAATTTTTTTAACAATATGTTTAGGTGGTACACACACAGACCAGATATGTTGTGGCAAAGCATAGATGCATGATTTAATCAAGATCATTTTTCCCCCTGTTGAAAGCCAAGTATCTTTCCAATTCCTAAGTTTATGGTCAATGGACTCAAGTAGGGGCAAAAAGTGGGCATTAAGGGCTTTCCCTTTGAAGATAGGAACACCAAAATATTTAAAGGGAAAACTACCTTTTTTCATTTCTAAAATGCTCTTTATACTACTCACAGAGGAGAGAGAAGCATGCTTACTCATGAATATGTCACTTTTATTATAGTTAATCTTCTGACCAGTTACTTCCTCAAATTTGGCCAGAAAGGTCTTAAATCTCATCAATGTTAATTTAGTAGCATTGAGGAAGACAACTGTGTCATCAACATAACTTAAATGTGAAACTTGCAGTGAATTTGCAGGGAGATCAAAAAATTGCATTTTTCCATTATCAAAAGCAAAGGCTAAACTCCTAGTGAAAGCTTCTGAAAAAATATTAAAGAGAAAAGGAGAAAGGGGATCACCCTGTTTAATACCTCTTGTAGATTGGAAGAAACCAACAGGCTTACCATTTATAAGAATAGAGAACCAAGCCTGAGAAAGGTTTTGCATGATAGAATAGATGAATTTTCCATGAAATCCAAATTTGTGTAAAACAGCCTGTAAAAATCTCCATTTAACCATATCAAATGCTTTTTTTTTAAATCCAATTTAATAATACAATTAGGCTCTTTGCTTTTCCTATCTAGGAATAAAGAATTTAGCAGTGAAGCCATCTGGACCAGGGCTACTGTTTTTATTTAAAGAAAAAACAATCTCCTTGAGTTCAGGAAGTGTGACTGGGTTCAAGAGTGTCAGATTGTCCTCACTAGAGATGAGCTTTGGTATTTTGCTAAGAAAGTGAGACTGAAAATAATCACTATCCTAATTACTGTCATCAGTTAAAAGTGTCTGATAGTATTGTATGGCTTCCTTCTCAATGTCTACATTATCATCCAACCAAACACCTTCAGAACTTTTAATCTTGGTAATATTAAGCCTATTTCTCCTTTCTTTAACAGAATTATGGAAAAAATTTGTGTTATTATCACCTTCTTTAAGCCACTTTATCCTAGATTTTTGTTACCAAAAATGCTTTTGTTCATAGACAGCTCTAGTGAGTTTGGCTTTAGCATGCTTTAGTTTAAGAAGCTCATCTAAAGAGTTATTGAGATCATAGGAAATTTCCTGTTCCTCAAGGTCTTTTTCAGCTTTCTCAACATTAGCATGGACATTACCAAAATGTTCTCTATTCCAGGTTTTAAGCACTTTTTTCAACCTTATTAATTTAAGGAAGAAGCCAGGCATACCTGATTCATGCAGTGGGATATTCCAGTTGTTATCAATAACAGCTTGAAATTCAGGCCTTTTATACCATGTATTTAAGAACCTAAAGGGTCTAGGTGAAGAGGAAACAAAACTACCTATAGTAAGCAGAAGTGGATTATGATCAGAAGTAGATCTGTTCATAATTTGAATGGATGAAGATGGGAACTTTGAGTTCCACTGTGAAGTACACAGTCCTCTATCCAATCTCTGCCTAGTGGGATTTCTGAGTCTATTATTACTCCAGGTAAACAGGTTACCTACAGTATTAATCTCCTCTAATGCCACAGAATTAATGAAGTCATTAAAGTCAACAACACTACCCAATTTGGGAGTTGAGGGACCTTTATACTCATGTACTGATTTTGTGGCATTAAAATCCCCAATCACAAGTGATGCAATATGATTAAAAGAAAGCAGAGAAGACCATAATTGTTTCCTACCAGCTCTAGTTCTAAGACCATATACAAAAAAAGCATCCATGTCATTATTGAGAGTAAGACAGTTAATACTAACATGTAAAAATTGCAGATGATCCTGAACCAGTGACACAGATAAACTAGAGGACCAAAACAACCAGATTTGACCTGAACAACCATACATACAATTATCAAAGTGAAATAATTGTCTATAATAATCACACTTAGAATTGTCATGCATGGGTTCAATGATGCAGATAAGATCAAGATTATGTCTATTTGTAATATTGGATAATCTATCAAGAGAAGTTTCCATACCCCTAATGTTCCATACCAAAAATTTATTGGTGTGATTCATAAGGAAACTTCATTAGAGCTTTTTGATCTAGTCATGATCTTATTTAACTGTGTTACATAAGAATCATTTTTAGCTTTAGAAACCTTTTTGTTTTTCCTAGGCTTAGTTTGGTTAAAACCTGTGCCTAAAGAGTTATCAGTACTCATTTGGGAAGAAATTACCTGAGAACTTACCTCCTCATTTTGGGTCTGCATATCCTTAAAGGAATCATCAACATTTTCAGGATCATCCTCTTCATTAGCCAACACATGGAATCTATTTTGATATCTTTTCTGCTGAGACAAAAAGAATTTTTTAGCAGCAGAAAGAGTATTGAAAGGAGAGAAATGCTTACTCTACTTAGGTTCATAGAATTGGTCATCCTTGGCTTTAGCCTTCCCTTTTCTGTTAGGATCAGTGTGAGGGGATGAAAGAATTTTTCAAGGAACCTTCAGAGGGGCTGGAGTGTTCCCAGGTGAAGAAGGCATAGACTCTGGTAGTTGTTGTGGAGAACCATAGATGGAGACCTCTGGTGATGAAGTCAGTGCCACAGGCTCCACTACTGAAAGTTGTACCAATTCAACAGCTATGGGCTCCTCAGAAATTTCCACTGTAGTTTGTTGAGCATGGGGCCTATTAAGGCTATCCTGGATCTCATCCCTTACTGAGAGCTTATTGAATAGGAATGGAAGCATTGCAGACAGGTGAGTCTGAGATGAGATATTATCAGGCTGGATTGTCTTTGGTACAAAGACTTTCTGAATTTTGTGATTCTTCCTGTTCCTTTGCCCCTGAATATTCTTTGGCTTTTCTTGACCTTGAATAATCTGAGTTTTATCCTGAGCATTAACACCAGAGGGACCAGAAGAGTTCTGAATTATTGCCTGCTCCTTACCACCAAGGTTTTGGACCTTCTGATTAACAATACTAACTGAAGCATCACTGACAATCTCAGTTGGAAGAGTAGGACCATATCTAGGTTTTTTGAGTTCAGGGTGCAGATAGATACAATGATCCTCCATATGACCAGTACATTGACAGTGTGAGCAGTAGTGTGGTAGATTCTCAAATTCAATAGGCAACTTGACTACCCCATATTCAATACCATCTTCTTCAATTCCAACCCTGATATATGAAGGTAGTTTCTGCCTAATGTCCACTTCTACACAAAACTTAACAATTGAAGCTCTAGAAAGGGTGGCAGTAGCTACATCCATTTTAATAAACTTGCGAATTTGATTACCCATGGATTCTATCATAGGAATATTGTAGAAAAAAACTGGAACTTTAGGGATACTCACCCACACCGGCACAATCGAAGACTCTGCCTCTGGTGAAAAGTCCATGGTCCATTTCAGAACCTTCATGGGAGCTCCACTGAAAGTCCAGTTTCCTTTGAGCCAGAAGCGTTGGTAGTCTTCTTTCTGCTGGAATCTGATCAACACATTCCTGAAGTCAATCGATCCGATTTGATACTTCCCTTTGAAATCCACAGATTTGAAGTCCTCTTGCAGTACTTCCATAGGTGGTTTTCCTCTAGCGAACTTGCCAACCAAAGCGTTCTGATAATGTGAGGCCAGTTTTTCCGCATCTTTCCGATTGACAAGACATGCGATTTCTCCCTTGTAAAGCGTTTTTGGTGTGATTTCTGGTTTGAAGGCAGGACGGGTTGCAGCGATGGAGGTCGATTATCTAGAGCTTGTGCGAAGGTTCTATTTGGGCCGTTTCCACCGCGTTGGAGCGGAGGAGCCGCCATGGCCACGGCTGAATTGTGACCGTTTTCAGACCGTTATAGTCAGAACGGTCTGATTTGGGTGAAAAAGAGGGGCGCGTGAAGTACAAATGACTTGAAAGTGAATAGTATTTAATTCGCACCACGAGAGTGTGAAAATCGCACACACTAGGAGGAGAAAACGTAATGCAGGCTGATTGTGGTTGCTAATTACTACGACATATGTTAATGTTTATGAATCTTTATTAATTAATACTAGCATGGTGACACCGCGCATGTATTTGGATGGTTCAAAATACTTGAATATGTAATAAAAGTAAAGACAATAAATTAAATGTCAAGGGAATATATTCTAATTGAACTAAAATAGAACTCTAACATAACTACAAGAATAAAATATTGTTTGTTGTTGTTGATTTTGTGTTGATCATCTCCACTTTCAATTCTTGGTTTTGTTGTTCTTTCTTCCTGTATTGTAATATAATTTGTTATGAAAATCATGTATTTTATCATTTATTTATAGTAATATACATAGTATTTACAATTGTACCTTTATTTGTATTTCTTTTTTTGGTCATTTGTATGAGTGGTAAATCATCTTCAGAATCCATGCTTTCCACTTCTTGTCCATTGGGTTCTGGTTCTGCATGTAATTAATCATTGGGGAAAAATATTTAGTTTATATACTTGATAAATGAAAAGAACAAAAATTAAGAATTTAATAGGATTTAATACCTTCATCATCCTCCAAATATTGATATTTGTCTTTGTCTTTTTCTTGCTCTGTGTTGATTGAAAGATTATGTTATATAAATTATTTTTGAATACGAAATATGTGATTGACTTTAAAAAAAAAATGGTGTAGTACCTTTGAATAGCTGTCTTTTCTTATTTAGCCTTTTGAACGGACCACCATCTTCCTTATCTTTATTTTTTTCACCTGGTAATATTTTTGAGTTTGATGCTTCTATTTCCTCTTTGTCTCCAAAAGATATGACTGTGTATCTGGGGTTAATTTCACTATCTTTTTTTGAAACAGTGAGTTGAACTATATATTCAGTACTTGCGATTTCATTATTGCGGGCCTCAATATAATCCTGTTAATAAAAGATATTGAAAATAACAATATGTAAGTAAGATGTAAATTATAACGTTGTATAAATTTAGGGATAAAAATTTGAACCTCAGTGGCTTTGTCCATTGCTTGCACAACAGTTAATCCCAATAGCTTTTCAGCATACTTGTTGAAAAAAGTAGCCGTAATCAGTCCACTTTCATCCATCAAATTTTCTTGCATTTTACACCTAGTTATAAATATCACCATAGTGGAGAGTGTTATTATTTTTATTGAAACAAATATATGTTTAGAAAACTTTCAATGTGCAGTATGTGAAACACAATGGATGTGATATATCTAATGTTTCCTTATATTTATAAGTGCATCACCGAATGCATGATAGAAGTAATAATAAAATGGTAATGAAATTATAACATGGTAAATAATAAGAATATAAATGAAAATATTCATCATATTATAGTTCAAATTTAAAGAGACTTTTTACCTTGGTGTCGAAGTTTGCTTTTGCCCACATAGGTTGCATTTAAATCCAGATAGGTATGGTGCACTTGTAGAAGTTGAACATTTGATACAAGCCATGTAATGATATTTTTGATGTATATCTTGAATGAAAATCTTAACTATTGTAGTTACCATCTGAAATATGATAAAATTAGTGTCTATGATAAAATATGGTAAGATACAGAAGGAAAAAATTTGACTAAAAGATTTTAATTACCCTTTGTGTTGTTGTGATTTTTGCAATAGGAGTGTATATTGTACTTTCCTTTATGGGTATTGCAAATCCATTTCCTTTGTCAAATTCAGATTGTTTTTCCATTGCAAATGCGATTTGCTCTCGATGTTGATTGGCCCTGCAAAATGATATAAATTTAATAAATATAATTGATCAAGCAGTGCACTGTAATAATGAGTATGAAACTGAATTTATTTAAATAAAAGATGCATGCTTAAAAGTTTGAAGAACAATTATAGATAAAATTAAATGCTAGATTGGGCTCTAATGAAGGATAATATTAAATTCTTGGTAGTAAACCACAAAAAACATATCAACCAGTGAAGTTCTTAATATATAACATTAAATCTATTATTTTTAGAAATATAAAAAAATGGTAGTAAATGTGTTATAATGTTAAAGGAAGCACTAAAGCATGTATTTAGCATTCGTAAACATGTTGAACCAGTAAATTGAGAGTGTTACCATTGTTTTAATTTTGTTGATTCTTCACTCTCATCATCAACGTGAAACGTTGTCCTCTTGTTGTTTGTAACTTGTATACCTACAAATGTTATACAAAAGTTGATGTAATGAAATATTTGATTAAATAAATTGAAATAAAATAATAATAATTTTGTTTACCATTAAAACAGGTAATATGGAGGTATCTTCCAATAATAACTGGCATTTATTTGATTTTTTCAACCAAAGCTTTTCCTTCGGATTGAATAGATTCTCCCCACAATGATAGTGTAAGTGTTTGTAACCTAATGTAATCATAATGAATAAAATTTGAATATAAATTTGTTGTGTATTTTTATGATAAGCATCAATTTGTTTATAAATTTTTTTTAAAAAAAACTTACTTGTCATCGATTAGAATGAAATCCTGCTTATCTTTAAGTCCATATTTGGTCTTGATCTTGGCGATGGGTAGATGTTGCACTACAATTCCTATTATATCTGTAAGTCATGAATTAATTAGTGAGTGTATGTTGGGCTTGGGATCCCATAAAAGACTCCTACCACTTATGTGGTTTTAAATTTTAAAATAAAATAAAATAGTGAGTGTATATAAACATTAAAAGTGTAAACAATCATTAAAAGTTCTATAATTTTTACCTATAAGTTTGTTGTTCTTGTTGTCGTCGCTGAAATGGTCACTAATCTGGTCAAATGAGACATACTTATTTTGGACATTATCTACTTCCAAATCATTTGGAAGTTCTTCAATAGGGGTACTTGTCTCAATTACCCACTGCATCTTTACATCACTTTTGATAAAATCCTTGTGCATATTCTTGATATTTGCATTTGTTATTTTATACTTTCCATTAAACTGCAATTTGTCACCCATAGTTGACACAATATTGTTCCACATAATTCCTTGAACTCTGGCTCCCTACATATTATTTGAAAAAGTGTATAAGTATATATTTATGATATTAACATAGAGACAATATCAAATATATTATAAATATATATTTTTTATATTATGAATACATTTCTAATATGTTGTAATTATATTGTATTCTGCATTCATTCAAATTGTACTAATATATTATTTTTATTGAAAAATAAATTTATTTTATTCATAAGGTTTTAATGAATTACATTTTCATCTTCAAAAAGAAATCGTTGTAATACGGTGCCTCTATCATTCTTGTAAACTGCTTCTTTGTCTACAACTGTGATTATACGTTTCCATGGTTGGTCTGTGTTACTCAGTTGATCAATAGCCTTGTTTGAATTCATTGTTCCGAATACCTGAAAATAGAAAACATAATAATTATCATATGATTATACGTTTCCCATCTCTCTCACTGACTGTGTGCGATTTACACACACTTGAGGTGCGATTTACAGTGAATCCACGCGCCCCTTTCGCATGCTCTACTTTTACTGTGTTTCACCAATAACGGTTAGATCTCCACCAGCAACGGTCCTCTAATGGCCATATTCATGGCGGATCCACCGGATAACTCTGGTGGAGCATCCCCTGAACAACCTTTCCTCAATGCCTTGATCAACAAACCTATCCCCCTCTACTCCTCTCTGCCTGCGAATCCAGAAATTAAACCAATCACCTCCCTGAACGGTCGACCGGCCTGCCTCTATGAACCCGAATCAGTCAAAATCCTAGCATCCCATTATCAAAATGCCCTCATCGGCAAGTTTGGTAGAGGAAAGACTCACATGGCACAGATCCAAAAATCTTTCAAAGAGATCGGTTTCAAAGGTAATTTCCAGGTTGGGCTCATAGATTATAGGCATATATTGATAAGATTCCAAGATCAGGAAGATTACCAGAGATTCTGGATCAGACCTTTCTGGTCAATCGCTGGAGCAACGATGAAAGTGATGAAATGGACGCCGGAATTTTCACCGGAAAAGGAATCTTCAATAGTTCCAGTGTGGGTTACGGTGAGAAACATACCACTTTGGTATTACAATCAAACTCTGATTAAAGACGTTGCCAGTCAACTTGGAACTTTCATCAAGATGGACGCTGCTACCTGCGGCATCACGAGGCCCTCTGTGCTGAAGATGTGCATAGAGATCGACCTACAGAAGGAGATAATCAAATCCATTCCAATTGGTACTCCGCAGGACTTCATCGAATGTCCTGTGGAATATGATAATCTTCCGCCTTTCTGCAAACACTGTAAGATGGTTGGGCATGATGATAGCAACTGCAATGTTCAGCATCCGGAGCTTCGGAAAGCATGGACAAAGAAAACTCAGCAATCCAAACAAGCTGCCAATGACAAACCGTCTATGGCTCAACAAGCTGGTCCATCCGGAGTATCAACAGCAGAGAAAGTAATGGATCTGGTGGTCCTATATCCCAAGGAAAGGAATGATGTAGCCACAACAACAAAGACTTCATCAACTCATATTGAGCTTCCAGTCACAACTTTGGATGCTCAAGCTGGAGCCTCACCTGTATCCTTTATCTCTTTTGATGATTTACATATTTCCCAATTTAAGAAAAATGCAAAAGGAAAAAAAGATACAATAAACATGGCCATTGTTCCTTACCAACAACATGTGGCACTGTCCAACTATTATTCTGTTTTGTAGGAAGAGGACAACACATCTGATGCCTCTTATGATGATGCTCCAAGTGAGCCTGATTGGAAATTAGAGGATCACCAACTCTATGCAGGTACACCACAAAAATCTCCAACTATGCATGAGGCACAACATGCTGCTATCACTGAAATCACTGATATACATGATGTAGCTGAAGATATAGATAAATCTTTAATTGCTGAGGTTGCATCTAGCTCAGATAATGAACCAGTAGTTGATAATATCAATTATTGCAATGTGGTTGCTCTTGCTGAGGTGGCATCTAGCTCAGATAATGAACCAATAGCTGTTAAAAACAAAACAACTGGAAAAAATAAGTCTAGTAATAATACAATCACTGAGAGTATCAGTAGAATTCTCAGACCCAAACAACCCGTCAAATATAATGTTTAAATGATTCATAAAATCATTGGAAACATTCTAGTTTGGAACATAAGAGGTTATGGAACCTCCATACTTAGACTACAAAAACTACTTGTCTTGCATAGAATCTCTATTTTATGCATCATTGAGCCTATGCACAATAATGCAGAAATACAGAATCTTCAGCGGGATCTGCATTTTCAAAACTCTTTTCATGGATCAGAATCAAAAATCTGGCTTTTTTGGAATAATTGTTTTACCATTGACATTATTACTCAGTCTGATCAATTCATCTTAGCTGCTATTACTGATTTATCTAACTCACAAACCTGGAACTGTGCATTTATATATGCTAAAGTTTTAAGGCAGCTTAGGAAATCACTATGGAGTGATCTCTTAAAGATTCCACAGGCCCCAACTCTCTTTGTTGGGGATTTCAACACAGTCTCCACTGTCTCTGAACATAAAGGGCCTCATCAACCTCCATTAGGCAGTATGGGTGAATTTAACTCCTTTATCACAACAGCTGGTCTGCAGGAACCGAATACTATGGGAAACAGATTCACATGGTCTAATATGAGAAGCAGGGAAGACCTTTTACTTCAGAGGCTAGATAGGGGTTTGTGCAATTTGGAATGGTTTAACCTATTCCCAAATAGCTCAATTCTAGTACTAAACAGAACAACATCTGACCATAACCCCCTCCTAGTCTCCATCCAGGATGCCACTGAAAATGCTCCAAAGCCTTTTAGATTCCAAAAGATGTGGTTGAATAGGCCTGAATTCTATAGTATTGTGGAGGAAAATTGGTCACACCCAACTGACTCTACAGGAATGTATAATATGGTCTTTAAGCTGAAAAGACTCAAGGCTCTTTTAAAAGCATGGAACCAAACCAACTTTGGGAATATTCACCAGAATATACTCAATGCAGAACAAAGAGTAGATGAGCTTGAAGAAGTCTATGAGATGTCAGGATGTGAAGCAGACCTGATAGAGTTAAATAGATGTAGAGCCATCCTCACTAGAGCACAGAAGGAGGAAAGTATATACTGGAAGCAGAAGGCTAACATCAAGTGGTTAAAGGAAGGGGATGCTAACACTAAATATTTTCACAATTCAGTGAAAGAAAAGCATTGTAGAACCAGGATTAGCAAGATTAAAGATAGAAATGGTACCTGGATCTCTGATCCAGAAGGGATTAGAGCAGAGGGGGTACATTTCTATGAAGATCTTCTAAATGAACCTGTGCAAGAAAACCCTGGCCAGTTCCTTGACATGTTTACATCAGTCATTCCAAATCTGGTCACACAAGAAGAAAACAACTCTTTACTAAGACTCACAGACTTGGATGAGCTAAGGAATGTTGTTTATGACCTGGGAGGTGAGAGTGCCCCAGGATCAGATGGCTTTTCAGGAATCTTTTATACTCAGTTTTGGGACATTATCAAAGAAGACCTGATTCAGGCAGTTAATGACTTTCTTCAGGGCAAAAAAGTACCCAAAGCAATCTCAAGCACTTGGCTAACCCTCATCCCTAAAAAACCAAACCCCTCCACTTTTGCAGACTTCAGACCTATAAGCCTCTCTAATTTTCTCAACAAAGTTTTCACTAAGCTACTTGTTGAGAGAATGAAGCCTGTCATGGCCAAACTCACTTCCTCAGAGCAGTCTGCCTTTCTCAAAGGTAGAGATATAACTGATAACACCATTCTCATGCAGGAGATGGTCAGGCTCTTAGGCAAAAACTCCAAGCAACAAAATCTAATTCTAAAATTAGATATGCAAAAAGCTTTTGACAAAGTGTCTTGGGGCTTCCTGAATACCATCTTGCTAAAATTTGGATTCCATGGAGCTCTAGTAAAGATAATCATGCAAAATATTGCATCAGCTTGGTTCTCAGTCCTCATAAATGGCTCAGTTTCAGGATTCTTCCCCTCTAGTAGAGGTATTAAGCAAGGAGATCCACTATCTCCTTTCCTTTACAACCTTGTCACAGAAACGTTTTCTAGGGGAATTAAGAAACTGGTGGAAGAAAAACATATTGAATGTTTTATTATGCCAAGAGGAGTTAGCCCAGTCACTCATCTCATGTATGCAGATGACACTGCTATTTTCACCAATTCCAAAAAAACCAATCTGAGCAGAGTTAAATCTTTCCTCCAAGCATATGAAAGCTCTTCAGGCCAAATGGTGAACTATGCAAAATCTGAGTACTTTGTTCACAACCTAACACCTGTTAGGAAGCATAGGCAGATTAGGAGAGCACTGGGCATGAAACTAGGTAAGATGCCTTTCACTTATCTAGGAGTACCAGTTTTCAATGGAAGAAACAAGATCATTCATTACCAGCCTATTCTAGATAGGATTCTGAAGGCCACACAAAACTGGAAGAATAAATGGTTAAGCTATGCAGGTAGAATGGTTTTAATTAATCATGTCTTACTAGCTACACCAATTCATTTTATCTCAGTACTCAGTCCACCAAAGAAGGTCATCAGAAAGATGGAGTCCATGGCCACAAGATTTCTATGGGGTGAAACACAATATGGAAACAGAAAGGTCTGGAGGAAATGGTCCAAGGTAGCTGCACCAAAGCAGGAAAATGGACTGGGATTCAGAGACATCACATCACTTGTACACTCATTTTCATGTAAAATGTGGTGGAAGTTACAAAAAAATGAGACACTATGGACTCAATTTCTGTGGACATTGCCAGAAACATACAAGACCTCACACACATGGAAGAGGATATGTTCAGTCACTGAACATGCTAATACTAACTCTGTTATATTGTTTGGCAATGGAACATGCCCTTTTTGGTTTTCAAATTGGCTTGGCTCTGGTGCTTTATGCTATGAATGGCCAACTGAGGTTGAAATTCCTTTCCAAAATATCTCACTGGCTGACTTCATTCACAGCAAAGGCCTATATCTTACTACCTTGGAGCTTCATTTAGCTACCAATATTCTTGTCTCATTGCAGGAAGCTAAATTATGCCATCATCATGAGGACAGACTAATTTGGAAGCCTTCAAGAAATGGAGAATTTACAATTAAATCGGCATACCTCAGCTACATGCCCAGGTCAGCACCAGTTGAAGTTCTAAAACAGGTATGGAATCCTCCAATCCCTGCAAAAATATCCTTTCTTATGTGGAGGATTAGGAATAGGCTCTTACCTTTTGATGATGTCCTAACCAAGTTTGGTTTCAATCTGCCATCCAAATGTCCAATGTGCCCATCTGTTGATTCTTTAAATCATTACTTCAATTCTTGTGCATCCTCTGTGGAAATTTGGGATTTCATTGATAATATATTGGTTATAAGACCACCCAGATTTTTAAATGTTGAACATAGAGTTAGATTTTACATGTCATACTCAGGTTTTTCTAAAGTTCACACCAAAGTAATAAGAATAACCATTATGATGGTATTCTGGGCTTTGTGGAACAGAAGAAATAAAGCTTTGTATGATAATAAAACTCTAACTAAGCTTACTATTTGCAATGAATTGGTTAAACAAGTCAACATGATCTTTACTGCTTTCCCATTGACAGGCTCAAGCACTAAAAACCTTTTCCTTCTACAAACTGGTCTGATTCCTTTCCTAAAAAGAAAAATGCCTAGACCTGTTCAATTGGTTAAATGGTTTCCTCCAGACTCAGGTTATAAGATCAATGTTGATGCATCTTATAAGCAACATGATCAGCCTATGAACACTGGCATTGGGATAGTGGTTAGGAATGCTCATGGCATAGTACGTAGGATGGTCATGAGATACATAAACACATCATCACCTTTGCATGCAGAACTTGCTGCCATACACCATGGGTACCACATTGGAATTCAAATGCAGTTAAACTTCTGTATTGAATCTGACTGTGCAAGTGCAGTTAAAGGGGTTTTACACCCCAGCTCCATTGATTGGAATTTGTACTCATTTTGTAATGTCTTGCACCAACATAGCACTAAGCATGGTATTTACCATGTTCTGAGAGAAGCTAATTGTGCTGCTGATTTTCTTGCCAAACATTGCGCTACACTTAAATTGTCTCATGACATGTCTGTTGAGAATGCCCCTAGGAAACTAAAAGGAATTATTCATCTGGATAGGGCTGGGATGCCAACTGTTAGAATCGTAACAAATTTCTCCACTTAGGATGAGTTACTGCTGGTTTTTGTTTTTCTTCATACAGGTGGCATGGAAGACCCAGGAAGGATTCTGGAATTTGGATACCTGGAAAGAGGATGATCACTTTGTGATGAACCAAGGAGGACAGAACTGAAGGATTAAACCTGCACATGGAAGCTGGAACGTACATCTCTCTTGGTGCACCTGAATGCAATAACTATGGTGCTTTCTCTCCAGGGTCTCAAACACAAAACTCTCTTTTATATACTCAATTCTCGACTGACTTGAGTTTCTACCTGGGTCTCAACTTGGGTAGTCTCGCAGACAAGCTTGGAACATATAGTGTAAAACTGAGTTTTTGGTGTTCTAGCTCTTGGAGATCTTTTTAGAATATTATTTCCTATATATTTATTCATTGAGTTTAAGGCCATTAGGGTGCTTTTTCTCTTATTCTTTTGGAAGCATATCCTCTTGCTTCAGGAGTTTTAATACTCCAATTCAAAGCCACTTTTGGGCTAGCTGTCTAGCACTTCTTTTTCAGACATGACTATAGCTTTCGGCTATAAATGTAATTATTTTTGCTCTTTGATTTGGGTTTGGGATCCCATAAAAGACTCCTACCACATAAGTGGTTTTCAATTAAAAAAAATATATATATATATATATAATTAAAATAATATTAATCATAATCGTTTTGATAAAATTTCAAAAGAATAAAAAAAAAGTTTTACCTTGTATGAAATTTTGCGATATGTGTTTATTTTGGGGAAAGTATCTTGATGTTATGGCTGAATGTTATATTTATAGTATAGGTTGTAGTATTTGTTGTAGGATTAAGATACAAACTGTAGTTGGATTTGATGATAATATTTTTCTCAATATAATTGGATTTGGTTTATTTTTCTTTATCTTTATTATTATAAAAATAACCGTATTTGATAGATTCCTATATAGTAATTGAAATTAATTTACATTTGTTTTGACTTATAATACAGACTGTGTGTTAACCTAATTGGGATTTTACTCGTAAGATTCCTACCGTGATTGAAAGTGGTTTTCTTCTTATATTATACTTGTTCTTATATTTCTTGGTTAATCCAATTTTATATAGGTTTTTATCCCAATCCTAATAAGTAGGGCACCACCAATCTCATGGATTATATTTGTGTTGCTTAATCTCCCAACTCTTAATTCTGGATTATTATTCACGAATAATGATTTACCCAAGTTTTTTATTCGAACCAAGGACGGAGAAGAAGTTTTTTATAGTGAGTTTTGTAATTTTCCATTTAACATATTTTTTATATTTGATCATGTTATTAACGTATGTTCAAATTGTTTTTGCAGAAACTACCCATTAGAATTCAATCATTGCTTAGAAAGTATAGTGGTGGAGCAATTGAAATACTAAGTCCATTTAAATCAGAGAAGTTTGGATTGTTAATGGATGGCGATGAGCAATTAATGCTCAACTATGATCAAATTTGTAATTTTATCAAACCATTTGGGATTCTTGAGTCTGGATTTTTACAGTGTATCAATATTTCTCTAAATTGTTTCTTAGTTAGAGCATTTTATTATGGTGCTGAGTTTCGACTTCGTTGTAATGATTCTGCTCTGCATTATATGCATGAGTACGTATATGTACCCGCATTATTTGAAGAAATTAAGAGACGACGACGATGTCAAACTTGTAAGTTATTAAATATTTTTTTCTTTTTTTTAAAGTTATGTTAATGAATCAAATTAGTGTTTGTTTATTAATATACTACTTTTTGTATGTGTGCAGTGGTTACCATCTACGTTTGGTTATCCAAGAATGAGTACAGGTGTGAAAGTTGCAAAAATATGATTTTGCCGTGAAAGTTTCATATTTGGGAATAAACGGGCTAAGCTTTAAGGATACGTGTTGGAAAATTCTATGATTTGAATGATCTTAAGTGGGCTAAGTTCGTAATCTTTCGATATGAGAATGATGTTAAGTTAAGTGCAATGTTCTATCTATCTGATGGTAGCCAATATCCTCCTAACATTTTTTATCCGGTAGCTTTATCGACATCAACATTAAGCGATCATTTATTGATAAGTAAGTTATTATTAATAATTAATAATATTATATTTAATTTAATTTATCTGGTAGGTTTATCTGGATGTCTAATTCTAAATTTTTTGCAGATGATTCCTCAGAAGGAAGTTTAGACAGTGATGTTGAAGATATTAGCCTATATTCAGATGGGGAAGTTGAAGTTGTTAGTCCATAAATGTGTTGTGGAAATTTAATTTTTAATTAATAGGGTTAAAGTATTCAATTTTTTGGTTTGATTTATCATTCAATCGTGAATTCTATATTAACGAATTATTTGGTTTTTATGTTGTATTTTTTTTTGTTCATTGATAATAAGTTTTTCTTTGGTTTTAATTTTCTATCCACGCACGGTTCATTCATATTAAGGAAGTGTATATATTTATAATACTCTTGAAAAATACTTCTATGTGCATGTAAGATGAACTAATTCCGGTTAAAAATTAAATGGAATTTCGAGCTAATTATGGACATTTACTAATTATTGTTAGAAAAATACCCAAATATGTTATAACAATAGTAGGCCCAATATAGTTAAATGTGTTGATGAATGCATACTGACTTTTTTTTTTTCAAAAACTAAACTGAACGCTCCTTTCTCTCTCTAGCCTATGCTCTCCCTTCTCTCTACAACACCTTGTATCTGTTCACTTTTTCCCAATTTCCGCCACCGTGGAACCGCCATAATATAACCGTTCTGACATTAAAACGGTTGGTAACGGCTACAACGCCACCGGTGCCATGGCGGCACCTCCGCCAATTCGCGGCGAGAGTAACCCATCATTTCTTAATGCTCTGGCCAATCGCCCCCCATCTCTGAGCTCGTCACTTCCAGCTAACCCAGAAATCATCCCCAGAACCCTATACAAAGGAGACATTGCCTGCATCGTCACGCGAAAGGAGGCAGAAACCCTTGCTTCTCACTATCAAAATGCGCTCATTGGCAAATTTGCTCGAGGAAAATCTTCTATGGAGGCACTTCAGCAAGCTTTCAAATTTGTTGATTTCAAAGGAAAGTACCAGCTTGGTTCTATCGACTACAGACACGTGTTGATCCGGTTTCAACTCCAGGAAGATTATCAAAGGTTGTGGCTTAAAGGTAATTGGACTTTTGCTGGAGCTGCAATGAAGGTGCTGAAATGGACCATGGATTTCTCCCCGGAAGCTGAATCTTCTATTGTGCCAGTTTGGGTAAACATCCCTAAGGTACCAATATTCTTCTATAACCATACTATGATCCAAGCCATGGGCAATCAAATAGGTAAATTCATAAAAATGGACCTTTCCACAGCCACATTATCTAGACCCTCGGTTATAAAAATTTGTGTGGAAGTAGATGTTAAACAGAAACTTCCCAATCATATTAGGGTCGGGATAGAAGAGGATGGTGTGGAATATGGGGTAGTTAAGCTTCCTATTGATTTTGAAGACCTGCCACAGTACTGTTTTCACTGTAAAAGCATTGGTCACTGTGATGATCATTGCATTCACCTTCACCCTGAACTGAAAAAACCCAGGCAAAGGCCTCAGGACACTCCTGCTCAACAGAAACTGTTTGTCCAGACTGATAACACTGATAAGGCTGGCCCCTCTGATAATACTGATAAAGCCAAAACTATCCCAACCCAGAAAGGTCCTCATAAGACAAATTTCCCCCACTTTTATAAAGCTCAGAAGGCCAAGATGAACTATGTCCCTAAACTGATCACTAAGGATGGGGTAGATGTGTTAGCTACTGCTGTGGTAAAGCCTGCCATGACAACTCATGAAGACTCCATTCCTGTGCCTGTGATTGTTACTGAGGATACTCCTGATAGCCATCCTCAGAATCTCCTAGCTGATGGCTGTGAGGTCTTTCTACCTAACTGTGTTATTGAGAAAGACTCAAATTCAGACTCCAAACCCCTCTCTCAACAAATATCAATCAGCTCTTCTCCAGAGGTCTCAGTCTATGGTTCTCCTCAACATGTCATTGACTCACACTTCTCTTCTCCAGTCAGAAGTGTGAACAATGTGATAAACCTATCTACTCCCAAATCAGATCCCTTCATCAATAAAGGGAAAGGAAAAATGGTTGTTAAGGATGATTCTCTATCATTGACAAGGAAAGGTAAATCTCCTACTCATTTCAATTCACTTTCATCTGCTACATTTTTTCTTCTATCCCAGCAGAAGAGATTTCAAAACAGGTTTCAGATACTATCAACCAAAGACAGTACTGAGTATCATGATGAAGCAGAATCCACTCAAGATCTCTCTCAAAATACCCCACTGCAGGAAGATGTAAGTAACTCACAGGTAAGTACCAATGTGCTAGATAAACAGAAAAAAACCTCAAAGAAAGATAAAAAACTTTCTAAGCCTAGAAATGATTCCTATGTAACTCAGTTAAATAGGGTCATGACTAGGTCAAAAAGCTCTAATGAGGTTTCTTTATGAATTACATCAACTCAAAGTTTTTAGTTTGGAATCTTAGAGGAATGGAGACATCCCTTGATAGATTGATTAACTTGAACCTTAGATATAGATTTGATCTTATCTGCATTATTGAACCCATGCATGACAACTCTACATGTGACATTTATAGACAACTGCTTCAATTTGACAATTGTATGTTTGGATGCTCTGGACAGATATGTTCGTCGCCGTACCTCTCAAATATACAATTTATACTCACTCACTACCGCTACACACAACTAAGCATATAATGGCAAGTAAGGTTCGTTCCACAGGGAAAAGGATATTTCTACGTATATTTTGTAGCATACATATACATATACATATATAAAAGCAATGTAAACAATGGGGGGTTTGAGTTGAGTTTGTGTAAGAAACACTACTATGTAAATTAACTAGAACTCTAAAGTTACAGCTAGTTTAGCATTTAAGGATTCAACTAAAGGATCAACTAATGAGAATACTAAACTTGGACATATGAGATTGGTGACTTCTTATTATGAAATTTTCCTCAAACTTTATCATGTCGCTTTGAGAATGGTGATTGTTTGTAGTGAGAAACTATCTATAACCATAGCTATGAAAGATGAAAGCATCTTCAGAACTTCCATTGACAATTCTTTACTAGATGATAACAACTAGTTCAATTGATCAATATCACTTCAAATTAGATGTTTCTCAAACTTACCCATGCAATTTGATAACAAACTTGACATAGATACAATGCTAATGAATGATCTTAAGAACAAATACAATTGATCACAACATGCATTCGATTCCTAATTTACTACTCCTACATAGAAATAATGATAACATTCCAACCATGGAAAAGCAATATCTAACACATATCCAACACATATCTATCACTAGGAAATCATTCCTAATCATTTCAAGCATCAAATACACATATAAATTATGATCATTCAATAGCAAATCACCATTCCTAAGCTTCATAAATCATGTTCTCAATCCATAACAAGAAGTCCAATCACATATACCCAAGATGGGTTTTAGCCTACTACCATAATTATATAATCACAACCAAAATCCATACAAGAAATCATGATGAATTCAAAGATCAAAATGAAGAGAAAATGAAGAAAATAGTCCAAAGCTCTGTAAATTCGATCCTCCAACAGAAGAGGATGATTTTCTTTTTATACTCCAAAAATAACAAAAACAAAATACCACTTGCAGGATCTTCGCGGACCACGAGAAATCCTTCGCGGCTCGCGACCGAGGATTCGCGGCCCGCGCGTCTCTGGCTTCCGCGGCACGCGACCGAGGTTTCGCGAACCGCGCGTCTCTGGCTTCCGCGGCACGCGACCGAGGTTTCGCGGACCGCGCGTCTCTTGTTCTCGCGGCTCGCGACTGAAGGTTCGCGGCCCGCGCGAGACTTGGCCTCTTCAAAACAGCAACACACACCCTCGCGGCTCGCGACCGAGGTTTCGCGGCCCGCGAGAGTGTGCCTTCACGCCACTTCTATGACCGGTTCTTCAATACATCTAACTCCTTCAGGACGGCCATAGAAGGTCTTCAAATCATCCAAATCCATCGCAAGTGCAATTCAAGGTCGAAATGCACGTTTTCAATTTCAAACCATTATGAATGATTCGGTCTAAAAGTCTAATATAAAAGTACAAAATACTATCTAAAACAGCTGTCAAATGCTACAAAATACGAGTATATTTAGGACCTATCAGTAGTGCTGTGATAAAACCTTCAAGTTTTAAGTTAGAACCTGCAAGTTTTATCATAGAACATAAAACATACTGGTTTTAATGCAAAACCTGGAAATTTTAAAATTAGACTTGTTGTTCCCCCCTTATTTTAGCCTATGCAGTTCTATGATAAAACCTGCAAGTTTTAAGTTAGAACTTGCATGTTTTATCATAGAACATAAAACATACTGGTTTTAATGCAAAACTTGCAAGTTTTAAAACTAGACATGTTGTTCCCCCCTTATTTTAGCCTAGGCAGTTCTATAATAAAACCTGCAAGTTTTAAGTTAGAACTTGCATGTTTTATCCTAGAACAGAAAACATACTGGTTTTAATGCAAAACCTGCAGGGTAAAAAACTAGACATGTTATTCCCCCTTAATTTAGCCTAGGCAGTTTCTGTAATAAAACATGCATGTTTTGTCATTGAAGATGCTGGTTTTAATACATAACATGTATCAAAAACTTCATTTTGTTTTACAGAAGCTGGAGAACCTGGGGATCATCAGTCACTTTTGAAATCTGGAAAACAAAAAGTGTTAGCCACTGATGAAGGTGACCTGTGTTTTACAGTTTAACATGCATGTTTTAAAACAGAACATGCATGCTTTAACGTATAACAAGCAGTTTACTTCGGCTAAAATAAAACTGCAAGCTGTAAACTAGGTTTTAGTTTACAAGTTGATGTAGAAATAACTTTAAATGATGGAGAAACAACTTTAAATGATCCAAAGCAAGCAGTGACAAAAGGAAGGCGTAAAAGAATCAAGTCAGCCTTGGAGAACCCCAACAAAAAATCTAAAGCTGAGTTTGGATCAAAGACACCGAAACAACAAATGTTTTGAGTGAAATTAGATAAGTGCATTAGAGTATTGGTATTCATTGTGATTGTTTATAAAACAACTTTGATTTGATAAGTTCATTTGCATTATATTTGTTTGAGACAGAACCTGCTAGCTTTGTATCACAACATGCAAGTTATATCTTAGAACCTGCATGTTTTATACTTTAACACATAACATTATGGTTTTATCTTAGAGTTATGTTAGAGCATGAATATTTTGAGCTAGAACATGCAGCTTTTATCAAATATACATTATCTTAAACTATTGTTTGCAATGCTTATGTCACATTGTTTATGTTATAAGATAAATCTCATGGAAAAAGAACATGCTAGTTTTAACACAATACCTTTGAACCTGTAGATTTTATCTACTAACATGCATATTTTAACACATAACCTGACAATTTAAACTGTAACTCAAAACATCAAGGTTATAAAAGTAAACATGAGCATTTTGATACACAACCTACAGTTATTATTCTAATACATGAAAACTGTCACAAGAATATGTGACTTTTATCTCTGAACATGCTAGTTTTAACACAATACCTTTGAACCTGTAGATTTTATCTACTAACATGCATATTTTAACACATAACCTTACAATTAAAACTGTAACTCAAAACATGAAGGTTATAAAAGCAAACATGAGCTTTTTGATACACAACCTACAGTTATTATTCTAATACATGAAATCTGTCACAGGAACATGTAACTTTTATCTCTGAACATGCTAGTTTTAACACAATACCTTTGAGCCTGTAGATTTTATCTACTAACAAGCATATTTTAACACATAACCTAACAAATAAAGCTGTAACTCAAAACATGAAGGTTATAAAAACAAACATACTTAATACTAAAAAAACACCATACTTAATACTAAAAATGGTCTAAAAACAACTAAAACCAGCACAAGCAGAAAATCATTCCAAAATACAGTACCATTCATCAAGTCATTCAAAAGCATCCTAAAAAATGTCAAAAATAAGAAATGAAGATACAAAAGCATCCTAAAATGTCAAGGCATTGAAACTGAATGTCTAACAATTTAGATGATTCAACTAAGATCAATCCCCAAATCAAATGTAGGGAGCATATTTCTAGACTTGTTAGCCATCTTTTCAGCCACCTTCATGACCTCAGTGTAACAAGCTTCTAGATCATCGAGGAAACTGGGGTCATCCCAAATCCCTTGGCTTCCCCACATATCTTGACTTCCAGTAGCCTCACTAGCATTAGCTGGCCCTCTTGAATCTGCAACCGCAGGGAATTCGGCAGCTGGGTCTGTAGCAGCAGTGCCTTCGGCTGAAACAGTAGTTTGGCGATCAACATTCTTAGTTAATTGCAATTTTGCAAGCCGCTCCCTAAGCTTGGAAAAGGAAACACCCAAATCTCTTCTCAACAGCTCCATAGCTTCTTCAGCAGGCTAAGACAAAAAAAAAACAAAAAACCTTTATTACAAGTTGAATGCTTTATCTTAAAAACATAGTATGCAGGTTTTATGATACAACCTGAATGCTTTATCTTAAAACATCTAACATGTAGGTTATAAATTAAAACTTGTAGGTTTTAAAACTAGGCATATTATCACAACATTTAAACCTAGACAGAACATGCAGGTTTTAAGATATAACTTGCATATATTAAGATGAAAGATGCAGGGACATCTTTAAGACTAAAACATCAACCTTATTCTCTAAAATGCCAACCTTCATGTATAAAACAAACTCAACATGACACACAAACAAAGGCAGTGAACCTTTAAGACTAACATATCAACCTTACTCTCTAAAATGCCAACCTTCCAGTATCAAACAAACTCAACATGAGCATATACAAAAGCAGTGAACCTTTAAGACTAAAACATCGACCTTATTCTCTAAAATGCCAACCTTTATGTATAAAACAAACTCAACATGACACACAAACAAAGGCAGTGAACCTTTAAGACTAAAATATCAACCTTACTCTCTAAAATGCCAACCTTCCAGTATCAAACAAACTCAACATGAGCATATACAAAAGCAGTGAACCTTTAAGACTAAAACATCTACCTTATTCTCTAAAATGCCAACCTTCATGTATAAAACAAACTCAACATGACACACATACAAAGGCAGTGAACCTTTAACACTAAAATATCAACCTTACTTTCTAAAATGCCAACCTACCACGCAGAAATAGGACAAAAACATTTAAACTAAAAAAACAACAAAAACAACGTGGGAAACCAAAAACAGAAAAAATTTCAACATCAAGCAGCAACATGTTATAGCGTTAAACTACGACCTTTTGGAGCAAAAGCCAAACATTTTGAAACAAAAAGATTTAACAAAATCAAAGAGAGTCCTCAAATATGCGCGCATATACAGAATCATTCGCAACAACACAATCAGGCACAAATATGTAAACAACTATACAATCAAACACACAGCAACAAAAACTCATTACCTTCAGAAACAAAACCTGTAGATGAACTCGGTTTCTTCACCTGTATCAGAAAATTGCAAAACACAATCGAACGAATCAAAAAGACGAACCGGAAAATATGAAAACGAACTATTGAATCAAAAATCACAAAATTACCTCGCCGGATTCGTCCACAGGATTGAGCGTGAGCACGTCGCCGGATTCGATGAGTAGCAGAGCGGGATGAGTAACAGAGCGGGATGAGTAGCAAAACTAGAAGGATTCGAAGAGTTGCAGAGCGAAACGAAAAATCGGAATGAAAAGGGGAAAGTGAAGATTTAGGGTGAGGGCAAAATCAATATATACTGGGGAATAAGACACGCGCGCGCGTGCATTAAAGTAATCAAAATTGCAAATCAACCCCCGAGTTTCTGGGTTATCAGAATATAGCTCCTGGTCTATATTCTGATAGAATATAGACCGTCTATTCCAAGACTTATTCTTTAATTAAATTGGATAAGGCCAAATCGAAATCAGAAATAGATGTGAGGTGATGGGAATGATTTCGCTGCCATGAGAATTAGAGTGATTTGATTTCACTTCCATTTGCAGAAGGCTTTGACTATTGTATTAATTGGATTTTTTTTTTGTAATATTTTAATTTATTAGGTATTTAACTTCTTTTTACAAAGTTGAAATTTTCCGGAATAATTAATGTGTTTTCTGGTTGGGTTTGGGTAACCCAGGTTTTAATAGGTTGGGTTTGGGTCAAGGAAATATGACCCGAAATATTATTGGGTTGGGTTTGGGTTTATGCTTTCAAACCCGTGAACCTGTTCATCCTTCAAGTAGTATGGCTTTGTGCACTCTCTCAGGTATTTGAAAAACATTCGCCCAGTGACTAGCTTTACTCAACAGAATTGTGTCTATAAGCTGCACTTTACTTGCGAGAAAATGCCCAACATGGTACCCGGTTTTACATGAAATTCACACTTTGGTACCCACTTTTTAAATTTGCACAAAAAAGGTACCCAGTTTTTCATTTATGTTCCAAAATGGTACCCGTGACCTGCAATAGCAGGTTTTAAACAAGTCAACTCATAGTCAAAGGTTAATGGATCAATTCTTACAAAATTAAATTTTAGAAAAACTTACTTGACTAAAATCTTTTGAAGTGCCATAAAATATCTTGGAAAATTAATTTCTTGACTTAAGAAAAGACATCTAACTCTTTATCTTTATATTTTTTGAACGTTTTTTTCAGGACATAAATTTGTTATATCGGGTTTTGCGTTATTTGCATATACACTTACTTGCCAAATATTTACTGGCTCAAGGTGTATTTAAAATCTATATTATTTTACCACATGTCTGCTCTTATCTCAAATCATATGAATTCAAACATTTCAAGTTGTAAAAATTACCAAAATACCCTTAATATGGCGGTAAAAATTGAAATGTGTTAATCACATGACAAAATATAACGTGAAACTAAAAAACATTAGAAGTGGGGCTTTAATAGTATTTACATAATATAACATTGTGATAATATATTGTAAGGTGCAAATATTAATTTTGAAATATATTTCATTGATGAAAAAGAATTTAGTTGAACGAAATCTTAGAAGATTTAATTTTATCCCTTCATTTTCTTACTATTAATTGATACAATAGCCTTTGACTATGTGTTGACCCACTGAAAACCTGCTATTGCAGGTCGTGGGTATCATTTTGGAACATTAATGGAAAATTGGGTACCTTTTTGGTGCAAATTTAAAAATGGGTACCAAAGTGTGAATTTCATGTAAAACCGGGTATCATTTTGGGCATTTTCTCGCATATGCCATATTCCTGGAACCCCAAGTGCCTATTTGTCCTGCAATCTTCTCCACCATTTTCTCACAATCTTCAGCTCTCCACTTGTCGAGACTGGAAGTCCCAGGTAATTCATTGGGAAACTTCCTTGAACTATAATCAGAATATCAGCCAACATCTTTGATTCAGTTTCTGTCATTGTCGAGAAGAAACAGTTGATACCAAAGACATAGAAGGAACCATTTTTCTGTGAAATTCTTAGATATCTAACCTGAAGCTGCATCAACAAATCAGCCATTGATAAGAAGCTGAGTAAGTTCCACATTCACATGTGGTTTGATTGCTCTTCAAAAGCAGCTGCAGTGCTGAACCGGTGAATCCCTTTTCCAGCGTATGAATGCTTCCCTTAAAACACAAGCACGCAACATTTCAATGATCAACAAGTAGTATAGCATAAAGTCCTAAGCAACATTAAAATCCCCACATCACAACCAAAAACTGCAAAATTAGATCACAAAAAAGAGGTAGAAAATAGCTCTTTGATTCTGAAATAGCCCAAAAAAATATTTGGCTATTATTAAAATTATGATTATTATCATGATCATCAAAAAAATAACTCAGTCACTATCAAGATCAAATAATGACATAAAGAACAATGAACTTCGGTCAAGATGGAACTGTTATATTCATTATTTGAGTCTGGTTAAAATCAAAATATTTGACAAAATATTTCCTGTAAACTCCTCTACTACTATAGTGGGAAACGAGAAGAAACCAAATCTAAAATAAAACCAACCGAATACAACAAGGGTCACACTGAAGTGCTTTTAGTAACTTTTACATCCATTATTTCATCAGTGGATGCAAAGACAGCACTATCCATCAACAGAAGAATTATTTTATACTCCTATACCATAAACTGGAATAAAGAAATAGAATTTAAAATAAGAATAGGCAAACTATAACAAGGGTCCAAAAATTCCAAACATAGGTCTAGCACCTTTTCCATCCATTAGTTCATCTGAGAATGCGAAAGCAGCACTATCAATCAACAATGAATTGATGGGAGGTCGTCGCCGTACCTCTCAAATATACAATTTATATCCACTTACTACCGCTACACACAACTAAGTATATAATGGCAAGTAAGGTTCGTATCCACAGAGAAGAGGGTGTTTTTAAGCATGTATTGTAGGGTGATTACTATATCTAATAGCATACATATATATATATATATATATATATATATATATATATATATATATAAGCAATGTAAAGAAAAGGGAGGGGGGGGGGGGGTTTTGAGTTGAGTTTTGTGAGAAACACTACTATGTAAAATAACTAGGACTTTAGAATAACCACTAATTTATCATATAATTATTCTAACTAGAGATTTAACTAATGAGAATAATAGACTTGGGCACATGAGATTAGTGACTTCTTATTATGGATTCTTCCTCAAACTTTATCATGTTGCTTTGAGAATGATGATTGTTTGTAATGAGAAACTATCTCTATCATAGTTATGAAAGACTAGCACGCCCTCTTCGCGCGTTGCGCGAAGTACTTTATAAAGTTTAATATTAGTGTTACATTTTTTAATTTAATATTTGTGTGATTAAAATAAAACAGTTGAATATGCAAAGACTTTAATTTTTGTATTGATTGTTACTTTTTATTATGGATAAAATAAAATAGGATAAATTGCAAAATGATTTCAATTTAAATTTAGTTCTAATATGCACTTATTTACCAAAGTTATTAAGGCCATGTTTACATTAGCTAATGTCTTATTGAACTGAACTGAATTGAACCGCATTGAACTGAGCTGAACTAAAGTGTAAATTAATGTATTGAAAAAAACAGTATGGCTGAATTAACCCGAATTTCACAAAAATATATTTTCACATCTAAATAAATTAACCCCAGTACAAGTTTTCGTGTAGCATAAATAATTTCACAAAAAAAAAACAATAAACCAATCATAAGCATTCTTAAACCAATCATAAGCATTCTGGACGTTACAAAGGCTCTTGTTAGGAGTTTTGTAACTCAATTTCTGGATGTTCTTAGCATAAACAGAATTATCTGGCAACCAGATAAGAGTATTCGAGCACAACAAAATCTGAAAATCACATCCAGAAACCTTATAAACAAAGAGCAGAAATATCTATCGAATCCCAATTAATCCATCATAAGCCCTAGCCATAAACTGGAGTCCTCTACATGAATTCATCTCCACTGATGTTAGCATACAATAATGACAATCATGACCAGTTATAGAGAAATGATGTAAATAAATACGAGATTTGTCCTGAGTGACACCAAAAGAACAAAGTTCAAGCTTAAAAGTCTTTAGCCTTTCGGTTAGAACCAGCCTCTGAATAGTTTTTTTAGTGGCTCCTTGCTTCCTGACCAAGCTTCCAGTCTGAGTTGTTGCTACAATTGACCTTGTGGGAGCTGTTCTGATCTTTGCAGATTGAGCATTAGCTGGATCAGACTCTACATCAACTATTCAAAGTAAGTCATCCAAAGCAAGGGGAATATCAAGATCGGGCTCTTCCTTTGCCGAAACCTTTACCTGCTGTTTAAGTCAACCGCGAGTCACAAAAAATAGTTCAACAACGAACTATCCAACCTTTAGCTGAATTTATTAACAAATTTAATCTTCAAATTATAAGGCCTTAAACTCTTCTTTAGTTCACAGAAATCATGAAAACTGAAAAGAACAGCCATAAAAACATAATTCAAACTGAACTCAGGTGCAATATATAATCAGATCCTGAAGATACTGAAGATACTGATGCAAAATAAAACTGAACACAAGGCTGCTCTTGAAGGAATTCAAGCATATCTGCATAAACTAAAAGCAGAATTAAAGAAGATAAAAAATTACAAACCTGGAATTCAAAACAAAGAATGTATAAAAAATAGATTCCTTGAAAGAACTATATTCAAACACATTATATGATATCAAGCAAGCATTGAGCTTTTCCCCGATGTAGAGAAAAAGGTACTTGCTCAATAAACGATTACTCGTGCTGATTATTCAATGAAAATTAACAACCATTTTTTCTCAATCCATGTTATATGAATTCCAAAAGTCAAAGAAGAACCAAGAGACCAGGCTACTAAGTAATCACAAAGAAAGTCAATTATGTATAGAAATAGGTGGCTGTGATACAACTAATGAAGAGGTTTCAATTATTTCTCATCCAACTCATTTCCTCAATTCATCACAACACAGATTCATTATCAACTCAATCTCCGCAAGTCTCCAACCCTAAATAGAAAAGAAGTCGACGCACAAGAAGATTCCTTAGAAAAGAAGATTCATTAATTGCAGACTAAAACTAAACATTAACAGAATTTGAGTGAACTGAAGCAAATGCATGCAAAGGCCTAAAACCTAAAACTCCATGTTCTGTCAAGTATATTTATGTTTTTTATATGCTTCAAGCTTAATTTGGAAGTTCCAACTGGATGCCAAGTTCTTACAATATTCTGGTATCTCTTATTTCGTGCTGTGCCCAAGCAAGTTTACATGGCCTTGTTCCTATATGCTTTTTCCATATCCTCGGTTTTCAAATTTACTCACATGAAAGAAAAAGTGAGATTGCTTCTTGGACTTGAATGGGTTTGCTTTTCACATGCATTCCTTATCTTTTGGCCATCTGCAGCAGAGAGTTTTTCACTGGCATTTTATATCTCACATCCATTGTGACTTAATCGTTATCCCATCTTTTGCAAGTAATCTTTTTTAAAGTCATCTTTTGCAAGTTATTAAACCAATGATTTATGTACTGAAAAGCCAATCTGTCATCTAAAAATGTGCAGTGAGTATCAATAACCAAAGAGAGCACATAAGTAACTCCTTCCTATTGTCTGAAACAGATCACAACATATCAACAAACTCTACAATGCACGTAATTAAACCATGAAAAATGAGAAGTGGATATCACAGCCCAATCTAAGACTTGACTATGCCAGCAAGTAATAAGAAGCACACCAAAACTAAGTGGCTATCCAACAATTAGTAGAGTAACACAATTACCCAAACATACGATGATTACTTACATCTGATCAATAGTTGCCAGCATATTGTATATAATATTTTCACTACTGCGAATACCCTTCATATATTAAATTCACTTAAAGCGGAATCATTCAGTTGATGAAGTTGCAATTACTATATAAAGAGGGATGAGAAGCACTGTTCCTCTCTAGTTGTGCCCCATTCAACCTTTAAATACCGCTCCAATAAATAAAATAAAATAAAATACTGAGTGAATATGAAGAGTGAAGACCTAATTGAATTAGGTCCTCATAAACCACTGGAAAAGATGCAGACTTTATGTACCCCACCACAAATACATAATAGTAGTATAAAAGAACAAAAATCAAAGGCTTAGGGATATGAACCATGTCACGTGCCTGTTGAGTGAACAAGAAGCATAGAATATTAGAATTTACAACTTTTGTCCTAGCCAGTCACTTTAATACGCCAACTCAAAAAAAAACCTATTAGCTTTGCTAAATTACCACATTTGAACTTCCATTGGCTCTCTGCAAATTTGAACTTAAAAACTAAAGCCTTGTTTCAAGTATTAACAAAATAAGTTGTAGCTATGACAAACCTGCTTCTTGGTGACCCAGATAGACGCTTTAGTGGCCTTAACACCAGATTCATGTCACAGTCCTGTAACAGACGCACATGTGAACAGAGCTCAGATATTTGAATAACACTGATAAGCAGTTTCCCATGATAAAATGTGATTTGAAATACCTCACATATATCAGTAATAAGAAGTTTTGTAATATAGGATACAAAAAAAAATTCAAAGACAATAAACCTCATTAATTTTCCGCTTGAGAGAAGACAATAAACCTCATTAATTGGTATCTGCTTTTTTGTTACAGCAACATCAACAATATTTAATAGTGTACTCCCAGCTAAATTCTTGTATGGCTGCACACCTCTTGAAAGCACGGAGTCTTTTAGAGCTGGAGAGGCAATATTTGTTCTAGAAGCCCTGCAAAACAGCAATAAAATCCAACATTCATTTATGAGGGTTCACTGAGTTTCGATTGTAAGTGTGATTTACTACCTTGAAGTTGTAGCCATCTGATTAATTGTCAGGGTAGAAAGAGTAGGCATCAGCTTGATAGCTTTGACTGAAGATAGTTGCTTTTCATCTCGAGCACTGCTTTTCCTGTTCTGATTAGCTTCCACATTCATAGCCTGACTGGCTGACTTTGCAATATCCTTTGAGCTCGACTTGATTGTGAGCACACCGAGATTCGAAGTGCTAGGATGAGAGCTGCAGGTAATATATCTTGTGAAGCTGGCATAAAATTTAAGTCGAGCTTTGCAAATATCTAGAAATGGCATGAACACGAATACATCAAACCTTTAATTTAGCAGCTGAACACTACCAATTCAAGGATAGATTACTAATTATACCCAAGGGATATGAAACATGAACATATAGCCATGCATCTAATGAACACCAAAGAGACATCGTATCCAAAAATACTCCAGGAAATAATTTTATTTTAAAAGGACAATAAAATTTCCACGGGTAGAAGTTTAGAACTTAACAAGCTTACAAATACTGATAGTCCAATTGATAAACTAATATGGTACGTGAAACAGTGAAAGTCTCCAGAAGAATCCTCACCGAAAAGAAAACCTTCTGTGGATGACACATGTTTCTCTTTGATAACATCTTCATCGCGTGGCCTTTAATGTCATCAAAACCTCAAAACAATAAGACAAATTAATGCCCTCTCCTTCGTGACTGAACTGAATTTCTCTGAGCAATTGAAAATATAGTGATATAGAAAACTTCAATTATATTTCAAAAATACTCAGATTAAGATTTTTTTTAAAAACAATACTGCACGGATCAATTCTAACAAGATATTTTTTATTTTTTTTCAGTGTGATGACACAATTGAAAACTATGCAACGTAATCTCTGAAAAATATAAAACTAACATAAAGAACATTAACAAGAAAGCAAACAAAGGAAATCACAATTCCAGCAAAATTACCCATATCTCATAGATCTCTCTCTGAAGCAGTGCATGTTTTTCCGGAGCACATCAATCGATGCCCTTGCTTCCATTAAATATAAAAAATTGGAAATCAAACCGGAATTATCATTTAACAACAGTAAGAGGAGCTAAAATCAGAGACGAATCATACTCACCCATGAGCTGAAAACCGGAGAAAGGAACGACGAGCAGGGACGGCTTAAGGATGAGCCAAACAAGAGAGACCAGATGCGATTTGATAAGCATCGGCGTGGGTAATGTCAATAGGGTCGCTTCTCCTTTCGGAGGATCTTCCGCACGGTGAACACCAGAATCGGCTTCTCCTTTCGCATGCTCCTTCCCAACTGAAGCCACCGCTGTTAATATTATTTTCGGCCGGGCCCACGAGCCGCTGTAGCCTCTCTTCCGAGCCCTCGTAGATATCTACGCAGACACCTAGGGCAAGTTTTGGGCCGACGCCGGCCGGCTGACTGATGATCTTCAACGTCCTTCTTCAGTGCCCTAGCCCATTCCACGGCGTCGGAAATCCCCGTCAGGGCTGCCTGGATTTCGTCCAGGTCTTGGGATTTGGAATTATTGAAGATGATAAAGGCAAAAACAATTAAAACAAGGAATTGGAGTTCAATTGAAAAACAAAAATGATTTCAGAAGAGGAGAAGGATTGTAATTCGAGTGAGAGAGGAAGAAGGGAGAGGAGAGAAGAGAAAATCACGGTGGGAGAAAATCACCAAAACGGGGTTTTAATACATAAACCCCAAACATAATTAGTCTACGTGGAATTAGCCTTATTACCCAATTAGTTTAACGTGGACATTGTTTTAATGTGGGATTCTGAAAAAAAAACAAAAAAAAGGAAAATAGGTAAAAATCCAAAACCGAAAAAGGACATCGTTTTAATGTGGGATTCTGAAAAAATAAAAAATAAAAAAAGGAAAATCTTAGAGGGGAGAAACCAAGAAACAACCCAATAACTATTACATATTACATTTTGATGAAAGCATCTTCACAACTCTTATTGACAACTTTTCTAGATGATAGCAAATAGATCAATTAATCAATGTCATTTCAAATTAGATGTTTTCCCAACTTACCCATGCAATGTGAGAACACAATTGACATGGATATAATGCTAATGAATGATCTCAAGAAAAAATATAATTGATAACAACATATTTATGATTCCTAATTTACTATTCTTGCATAGGAGGAATGATAACATTCCAACCATGAAAAAGCAATATCTAACACATATCCAACACATATCTATAACTAGGAAATCATTCCTAACCATTTCATGCATCAAATACACATACAAATCATGATCATTCAATTGCAAATCACACATTCATAAGCTTCCTAAATCAAGTTCTCAACCCATAACAAGAAGTCCAATCACATGTACCCAAGATGGGTTTTAGCCTACAACCATAATTATATAATCAAAACCATAATCCATACTACAATTCATGATGAATTCACAAGAAAAATTGGAAAGGAAATGAAGGAAAAGAGTTTTATGTAATATTTTCTTCTATTAAATTGCTCAAAAAGTTCATACAACTGATTAGGCCATCAATCTAAGCCAAACATTCAACATATATATATAACTAACCAAAAGGAGAAAATGACTATTCTACAGATCATAACTAATTTATCAAGATATTGCTAGAATTTTAGAATAACTATCATTAATGCGCTTCCATTCCATCTATCCTTGCATATCTTGCTAAATCCGCATCCACCTTTGGAGCTTTGATGTCTTCAACGTTTCATTTCTGTCTCCAACTCGTATATCATTAAAGGAAAATCCACCATAGCATGTCTGCGAATTGACATGTCAAAACAAAAATCTGCCCCGGTTCAGTTCCCATAGAAATCAAATAAACCATATATAGTCTGGTCTGAGCATAATCTTCTTCAATCCAGCCCGTCAAGTCTTTAGATAGTGTCATGGGCCAAGGTTGGGTAACTGGTTTTACCCATCTGCCTAACACCTCTGAAATACCAAAGGTAATCAGTGCGGTACCTACGACATATGTACAAGTTTCATACTCGGGCCATAATCCCTCATCCAGTCCGTCAAACATATTGATAGTGTCATGGGTCAAGGCTGGGTAACTGGTTTTTATACCAGCATCCCAACACCTCTGAAATACCAAAAGATAATCAGTGCGGTACCTACGACTTATGTACAAGTTTCCTACTTGGGGTAAACCCCTGAACCATTCCATCAAATCAGATAGTGTCATGGGCCAAGGCTGGGTAACTGGTTTTTATACCAGCAACCCAACACCTCTGAAATACCAAAAGGTAATCAGTGTGGTACCTACGACATATGTACAAGTTTCATACTAGGAATATATCCCCACAACCAATCCGTCAAGTCTTTAGATAGTGTCACGGGTCAAGGCTGGGTAACTGATTTTTACACCAGCAGCCCAACACCTCTGAAATACCAAAGGTAATCAGTGCGGTACCTACGGCATATGTACCCAGTTTCATACTAGGATCCATTCACACCATCCCCAACATCAATCAGAGGGGTCATAGCCTGTTTCAATCATCACCTTTAGAGCATCTACCTGCCTAAATTTCCCCTCAAAGATTCTGTTGTTCCTCTCCCTCCATACATTATAGAAGATGCTGATAAGTCGGTGGAATCTTATTCTCTTTCTCCCTCCTACCATTCTTCTCATCCTCCTCATGCACTCTCTGAAGTTTCCGCCATCTCCACCCTGTAATGTTTTTGGAGCTCCACCGTAAACTGGCCTGTACAAAATACGTGCTGCATCGTTTCCCTATTCTGCCCACAAAGAGTACAAACATCTTCCACACGAGGTATTATCCCTTTCGACTGAAGTTTCGCTATGGTCGATAATCTGCCTTTTAACAACATCCATAGAAAGAATGAGTGTTTAGGTTGTAGTCCTAACTTCCACAATATATTCGTTGACCAATGGTTTTCTTGGCCTGCCCTTTTGAGGTATCCATATGCCTTGCTCGTGCTGAAATTTCCCTTCATGTCAACACATTCCATTAGGTATGGACGAATTTCATCTTTCAGTGATACCAACTTGCCCCAACTCCAACTGTATGTGTGCCCTTCTAGGCTGTAGTCAAGAAACTCTTCATCCTTCAAGTAGTATGGCTTTGTGCACTCTCTCAGGTATTTGAAAAATATTCGCCTAGTGACTAGCTTTACTCAACAGAATTGTGTCTATAAGCTGCACTTTACTTGCGAGAAAATGCCCAAAATGGTACCCGGTTTTACATGAAATTCACACTTTGGTACCCACTTTTTAAATTTGCACAAAAAAGGTACCCAGTTTTTCATTTATGTTCCAAAATGGTACCCATGACCTGCAATAGCAGGTTTTAAACAAGTCAACTCATAGTCAAAGGTTAATGGATCAATTCTTACAAAATTAAATTTTAGAAAAACTTACTTGACTAAAATCTTTTGAAGTGCCATAAAATATCTTGGAAAATTAATTTCTTGACTTAAGAAAAAACATCTAACTCTTTATCTTTATATTTTTTGAACGTTTTTTTCAGGATATAAATTTGTTATATCGGGTTTTGCGTTATTTGCATATACACTTACTTGCCAAATATTTACTGGCTCAAGGTGTATTTAAAATCTATATTATTTTACCACATGTCTGCTCTTATCTCAAATCATATGAATTCAAACATTTCAAGTTGTAAAAATTACCAAAATACCCTTAATATGGCGGTAAAAATTGAAATGTGTTAATCACATGACAAAATATAACGTGAAACTAAAAAACATTAGAAGTGGGGCTTAAATAGTATTTACATAATATAATATTATGATAATATATTGTAAGGTGCAAATATTAATTTTGAAATATATTTCATTGATGAAAAAGAATTTAGTGGAACGAAATCTTAGAAGATTTAATTTTATCCCTTCATTTTCTTACTATTAATTGATACAATAGCCTTTGACTATGTGTTGACCCACTGAAAACCTGCTTTTGCCGGTCGTGGGTATCATTTTGGAACATTAATGGAAAATTGGGTACCTTTTTGGTGCAAATTTTAAAAATGGGTACCAAAGTGTGAATTTCATGTAAAACCGGGTATCATTTTGGGCATTTTCTCGCATATGCCATATTCCTGGAACCCCAAGAGCCTATTTGTCCTGCAATCTTCTCCACCATTTTCTCACAATCTTCAGCTCTCCACTTGTCGAAACTGGAATTCCCAGGTAATTCATTGGGAAACTTCCTTGAACTATATTCAGAATATCAGCCAACATCTTTGATTCAGTTTCTGTCATTGTCGAGAAGAAACAGTTGATACCAAAGACATAGAAGGAACCATTTTTCTGTAAAATTCCTAGATATCTAACCTGAAGCTGCATCAACAAATCAGCCATTGATAAGAAGCTGAGTAAGTTCCACATTCACATGTGGTTTGATTGCTCTTCAAAAGCAGCTGCAGTGCTGAACCGATGAATCCCTTTTCCAGCGTACGAATGCTTCCCTTAAAACACAAGCACGCAACATTTCAATGATCAACAAGTAGTATAGCATAAAGTCCTAAGCAACATTAAAATCCCCACATCACAACCAAAAACTGCAAAATTAGATCACAAAAAAGAGGTAGAAAGTAGCTCTTTGATTCTGAAATAGCCCAAAAAACAATTTGGATATTATTATAATTATGATTATTATCATGATCATCAAAAAAATAACTCAGTCACTATCAAGATCAAGTAATGACATAAAGAACAATGAACTTCGGTCAAGATGGAACTGTTATATTCATTATTTGAGTCTGGTTAAAATCAAAATATTTGACAAAATATTTCCTGTATACTCCTCTACTACTATAGTGGGAAACGAGAAGAAACCAAATCTAAAATAAAACCAACCGAATACAACAAGGGTCATACTGAAGTGCTTTTAGTAACTTTTCCATCCATTATTTCATCAGTGGATGCAAAGACAGCACTATCCATCAACAGCAGAATTATTTTATACTCCTATACCATAAACTGGAATAAAGAAATAGAATCTAAAATAAGAATAGGCAAACTATAACAAGGGTCCAAAAATTCCAAACATAGGTCTAGCACCTTTTCCATCCATTAGTTCATCTGAGAATGCGAAAGCAGCACTATCAATCAACAATGAATTGATGGGAGGTCGTCGCCGTACCTCTCAAATATACAATTTATATCAACTTACTACCGCTACACACTATTAAGCATATAATTGCAAGTAAGGTTCGTATCCACAGAGAAGAGGGTGTTTTTAAGCATGTATTGTAGGGTGATTACTATATCTAATAGCATATATAAGCAATGTAAAGAAAAGGGAAGGGGGGGGTTTGAGTTGAGTTTTGTGAGAAACACTACTATGTAAAATAACTAGGACTTTAGAATAACAACTAATTTATCATATAATTATTTTAACTAGAGATTTAACTAATGAGAATAATAGACTTGGGCACATGAGATTAGTGACTCTTATTATGGATTCTTCCTCAAACTTTATCATGTTGCTTTGAGAATGGTGATTGTTTGTAATGAGAAACTATCTCTATCATAGTTATGAAAGATGAAAGCATCTTCACAACTCTTATTGACAACTTTTCTAGATGATAGCAAATAGATCAATTAATCAATTTCATTTCAAATTAGATGTTTTCCCAACTTACCCATGCAATGTGATAACACAATTGACATGGATATAATGCTAATGAATACACTCAAGAACAAATATAATTGATAACAACATATTTATGATTCCTAATTACTACTCTTGCATAGAAGGATTGATAACATTCCACTCATGAAAAAGAAATATATAACACATATCCAACACATATCTATAACTAGGAAATCATTCCTAACCATTTCATGCATCAAATACACATACAAATCATGATCATTCAATTGAAAATCACACATTCATAAGCTTCCTAAATCAAGTTCTCAACCCATAATAAGAAGTCCAATCACATGTACCCAAGATGGGTTTTAACCTACAACCATAATTATATAATCAAAACCATAATCCATACTACAATTCATGATGAATTCACAAGAGAAATTGAAAAGGAAATGAAGGAAAAGAGTTTTTGCTCTGTAAAAACCGATCCTCTACAAGATGAGGATAAGTTGCATTTATCTCGCGGTTCGCGACTGAGGATTCGCGGTCCGCGAGATATGGCCTCTTCAAAACAGCAGCACACACCCTCGCGGCTTGCGAGAGATGCTTCGCGGCCCGCGAGTGTGTGCCTTCACCCCACTTCTATGACCGGTTCTTTAATGCTTCTAGCTCCTTTTGGACGGTCATAAAAGGTCTTCAAATCATCCAACTCCATAGCAAGTGCAATTCAATGGTCAAAATGCACGTCTTCTATTCTATATATTATATATATATATATATATATATATATATTTGTAGGGCCTATTCGTGCTGGATTCAATTTCTAACGCTGCATTGATCAGTACCTCATTTTTCGCACCCAAATTTGCTTTTCCTTCTTTTGAGGTGGCGTTTGCTATTCTCTTGCTTATATAAGGGTCCAGCCCCCCTTCACTAAACTTCTCTCTCCAAAAATCTTCCAGACGCTCTGCTTTCTTGATCAAGTAAGCTCTAACTCTTTCTCCGTCTCCTTTACTTCTAATCATGAGTTTCGCGCTTCCCTCCACCTCTTCCTTGGACACTGAAGCGGTCCGAAATCAGTTTGAGGTCCAGTTCAGGGCCGCTGATAATCTGATTCCCTCTCCGGATTCTTCCCCAGATACTTACTTTGAGGCTTTCAGCACGCCCCGGGAACTAAACCTCCTGGGTGCGTCGGCCTTGGAGGAGGCGGGTTCACACCCAACCGGGCATTCTAGTTACCCTCGGGGAGATCCGGATGAGGAGGTATTTGATGAAGAGATCGGTGATGACGTTCCCCGGGGCCCCACTCATGGGGTGCGTCCACTCGGTCTTAAATTTTTTGATGTCCCCGGGGATTCTCCTTCTCTAGATAGGGACGTCCAAGACTTAGCGAAACGTTCTTTTATCCATTTTCCACTAAATGCTTCGCTTTCTAAACTCCCCCCGGGGATTTCCGAACGAGGGGTCGCTTGTATTCCTCGAATCCACTTTAAATACGGGCTTAGCCTCCCATTTCCCCTTCTTTTCCTCGAAATAATAATTTTTTATAAAGTAGCCCCGGCCCAGCTGCATCCCAACGGGGTTGTCTTGATACTGGCCCTCCTACTCAATTGCGCTAGATGCGCTATTCCTCCTTCTCTCCTACTCTTCTGCTCCTTCTACGCTTTGCGAAAGGCACATGCGTCTTTTACGGGTCACTACAAGAGAACTGGTCTTCTGCAACATACGAAGTATGTCGTTAATCACAGATATAGTGTCGTAAAAGGCTGTGTAGTAAATTTAGCGACACAAGTGTTCAATTGTGACGTAAAATTAATGACACAATTTGCATCATTATTTTACATGTCGTGAATATTTGTGACACATCCTGCGACTTTTATGTTTTATGATGCAGATGAATCACGACACATTATGAGACATGTAAACTTGGTGACGCATGTTGTTTTGCGACCTGTATACTGTGTCGTAAAACCTATGTAGCAAATTTAGCGACACAAAAGTTGACTTGTGTCGTAAACTTAATGACACAATTTGCATCATTATTTCATACGTTGTATATATTATGTGACACACCATGCAACTTTTAAGTTTTGTGTAGCAAATTCATCTCGACACATTTATGCTTCATAATTTTATAGGTCGTATATATTATGTAACACACCATGCAACTTTTAAGTTTTGTGACGCAAGTGTATCTCGACACATTATGCTTCATTTAATCTTAGTGACGCATGTTATTTTATGACACAATATTCGTCATTTATGTTTAGCGATGCTTGGATTTTCGCGACACAAATACTTTTCGCAGTTCTATAAAAGGAAAATTGAATATTTGATTATATATTATATATTATTTTTAAAGATAAAATAGCATTATTTACACAAATATTCTTTGCTCTATTAAATATTGCATTTAATGTCATAATTAATAGCAATTGCTATTAAATTTTACACCAAAAATATCAATTACAATGAGATATTACAAATAGAAACTCTAGCTAATCAGATCCGAAATCACGGACTTTCTTATTTTTTTATTCTTTTTGCAATAAATATTACATTTATTGTCATTAAGAATAGCAATTGCTCTGAAATTTTACACTAAGAATATCAATTACAACTATATTTGTACAAATAGAAACTCAAGCTAATTAAAACCCAAATCAATGCCTTCTTGGCACTACTGCAAAACAGGGCTATGGAGGCGCCGATTCACGGCGGTGGTTTGAGAACCGCCGTGATTTGTTCGTGTTCCTGTGCAGGAACTAATTTGGGCAACGTTGGACGTCGCCTGGATTACCATTTTCGGCGGTTTTGAGTAAACCGCCGTGGTTAAAAATGAATTAACGGCGGTTTTGTATTTACGGCGGTGAATATACATCGGTTATCCACGACCGCCGTAAATACCAATCGAATTCGCGGTGGTTTTGTAATTACGGCGTTAATTTCACGGCGGTTGCAGAATAACCGCCGCATTTAGGTAATGTTCCATTAATGGAACGAAAGAATTGCAATTAAAATTTAATCAGTATTGACTTTGGATAATATAATTTATGAAAAAAACAAATATTGGTGTTTTGAAAGATTTCCATTATCGGAACTGCAGTCGAAGTTTTTTAAAAAATTAGTTCCGACGTAGGAAGGGGAACTTAGTAGTGTAAAATTGGTCAACGACGACCAAAAGTTGTAAGTAACTTAACTTCCCGTAAAGGAACATGAGTACAGTATTTATAATTGAACATGCTAAAGTAGTTCTGGTGCCGAAACTTATGAAATTAGCAAAATTAGCAATAATTTCAATATTTAAGCAAGATAATCAAAATTTTGGATCTTTATATCCATTTTATTGTATATGAGGAACTTTTCATATAGCTTTTATAACAAAAAACACATATTTGAGGGGATCTATAGTAAGAACGCTGATGTTTCAATGAACATTCACTACTTATACATTAACTCGTTACTTAAACTATATAGGCCCTGTCCAATAAGCTGCTGAAAAGTGCTGAAAAGTGCTGAAAGGTGCTGAACCTTGCTGAAGGGTGCTGAACCTTGCTGAAAGGTGCTGAATCTTGCTGAAGGGTGCTGAATCTTGCTGAAGGGTGCTGAACCTTGCTGAAGGGTGCTGAACCTTGCTGAAGGGTGCTGAACGTCTGAAAATAAGCTGAAGGGTGCTGAAAGGTGTTGAAATTAAGCTGAAGGGTGCTGAAATGTGCTGAAAATAAGCTGAAAGGTGCTGAATGTGTTGAAATTAAATTAAAATTGTATGATATATATAATTATGTGTTGTGATTAATAAAATAATGTGAATGTTACATTTTGAAATGCGTTGAATAAATTTTTTTTAGTAGTTGAACATAATTTTAATTTGGCATAAGTGTATCATAAAATTATATCCAATAGAATAACTATAATCCATCTATATATATTATCATTTATATATTATTAATATTAATTTTATATTCATATACAATATTTAAAAAATTTATATTAATCCTACAATTTTACTTTAAAAACATGTAATTTTATGCCACCTTTTTTTTTTCAAATAGCCCCTTGAACCCTTTGAATATTACAAGAAAACCCAAGCTCTCAAGTGATCCCTATTTTATCAAGTTAGTGATGTTAGCGAAGATGAATCATTAGATGATAGCGATTAGTAGTATATGTAATTTTTACTATTATTGGAAGTACTAATATGTTTGCAAAAGTTGTACAATTTTTATATATAAATTTGGTTTACCATTGCTCAAATTGTTATTTATATATATTTGAAAAATGATTAAGCATTAGGAAACTATATATTTGAAGAATGATTAATTCGTTTTTAAATTTTTTTTATAACAATTTCATGTATATGAATAGTGACAAGTGCTGAAAGGTGCTGAAAATAAGCTGAAAGGTGCTGAAAATAAGCTGAAGGGTGCTGAAAGGTGCTGAAAATTTGCTGAAGGGTGCTGAACCTTGCTGAAGGGTGCTGAACCTTGCTGAAGGGTGCTGAACCTTGCTGAAAGGTGCTGAACCTTTGTTGTCATGATTTCTTCTCAATTGTTATTAATTTATATACACTACATATGATATAACTTACATTCTACATTGTGACAATTTTCAAAACATCTAAACATTATATAAGCAATGATCAAATCATCAATAGTAGATCATAATGAAAATTAACACAAAAATGTAATTGAAAAGCTTAAATTGTGAAGTTTTATATACATATTAGTGTTTTTTTACAATCATATAATGTTTATAAATGCTCTCTTGCTTATTATATTTGCATATAATCACGTTTAAAAGTTTTTAAAAAATTATCGGGGTCAATTTAGTATTTATCAAAAGTGATAATACTGGCCCAGAATCCGGCTGGGCCAGGAAGGTCCGCGGCCCATAACTATCGAAGCAGTATCTTTCCCGCTGGAAGGTACATCCGGATAAGGAAGAGGACATATGATGACAAAGGAAGTGGTCCTGCACCTTATCCCCAAAGCAGGTAGAGCTCGGCTATAAATACTAGTCTCAAACAGTAAACAAGGTATGTGACTTATATCTCTCTACTTATATTGAGAGCACCTTCCGTACGTTTTCCTTCTCCGCTATCCCCATCTCATCATCACACCGGAGCTTCTTCCCCGGGTTGCATCCCGGGGATTGTTTTGCAGGACTAAAGCGGGCTGATCGAGGAGGAGACCCGGATAACATCCACCCCCGGGAGACGGACGGATTTTGGTAGCATCAATTGGCACGCCCGGTGGGACCTTCCACCTTCGCATGATGGAGTCGCCAAGGAGAGGGCGCGGGCGCCCGAAGAAGAACGCGGCACCCTCAGGGGGTGGTTCTCTTCCACCCCCGGGGGATGAGGTGACTTTGAGGCAGTTGCAGGAGGAGGCTAGACACCAGCGGGAGCTAGGGGTACCGCAGGATGGCCAGGTGGAAACTGCCTCCGACGAAGCTGACTCGGAAAGAGAGTACCAGGAGGAGCAAGAACCAAGGCCCGCCGGGGGAGGCAGTCCCCGGACCCAGGGACCTGAAGCCCGGGAGGAGGGGCAATCCTTAGCCGAGGCGGAAGAATCGGCGGCGTTGGAATTCATGAGAGCCAACAAGGAGTTGTACCGCCAGTGGGTACTCTCTACCCGGGAAAATCGTAGGCGGAGGGAGCCTGGGGGAGACCAGGCAGGACCTCTTCGGGGGTACCAAAGAGAGGTTATCGACCTGGACGGAGTCGTTCAGCCGCCAAGGATACAGGGGCGTGTGAACTCTTCCACCGTCTCACCTTCATTCCCTCCAAGTCTCGGGGTCGGAGGGGGAATGGCTACGGGACAACAATCGAATTTGGTTCCACACGCTCCACCTTATTACCCGCGTTCCAGCTGGGGGGCGGGACAAATTGGGTATGGCCTGCCAGCCGTGCCGGTGGAGTCGTTGGGTTATCAGGCCCCTGGAACCCAGGGGAACCCGATCCATTATTCCTTGCCCATGCACGGATCAATAGGGATGAACTATGGTTACCAAGAGAAATACTATCGGGAGGACGATAGGATGCGGGGCTATCAGATGGCTCAGCAGGACCCCAACTCTTTGGAGGCTCGACTAGATAAACTAGTGGGAAGAAACGGGGCTAAACCTACCTCCCCTTGGGTCCCTCGAGTGCTTGCATACCCATGGCCGCCGGGCCTCCGGACCCCAGAGGGAATTCCAACATACAATGGAGAGACAGACCCGGAAGAGTTTGTCAGGACGTACCAGAACCTGATGGTGTCACGGGACTTCCCGGAGGAATTAAGATGCAAGTTGGTGGGCTGTTACTTGAGAGGAAACTGTCTTTCGTGGTTCGATTCATTGCCCCGAGAAAGCCTCAGAGATTATTACGATTTCTCTAAGGCTTTACTGTTCAGATACGCCGGGTTAAAGAAGGAAGGAAAGCAGCTGACCGAGCTTCTGGCCACCCGGCAGAAAGCTGCGGAAGGGTCAATGGAATACTATCGAAGATACATGGACGACAGCATGAAGGTCGTTGACAGGCAGCAGCAGGAGAAGGCGGTGATTAGTGGGTTTATAAATGGCCTGAGGGATATGGCGTTGTTCCAGAAATTGATGGAAAACATCCCGGAAACCTTCCATAACTTGCAGATGGCGGTGCAATTGTACTGTGCGGTTAACGATGCCACGCGGAAAAGAAAAGAAGAATCCGGGGGATTTCTCCCGGATAAGATGGAAAGAAGGAAGACGGCTGACCCAGGGAAAAGGGACCCTGCCCCCGCGATGGTAAACCGGGCAAGAGCGGATAGTTTCACCCCGCTCAGCAAATCCCGAACGGAGATCCATGCCATCCACAAGGATTTGTTCCCGGATCCGTTACCTATCCAGGGGACCCCATCGAGGGAAAATGCGGACAAATGGTGCGCCTATCACAAGTCTTACGGCCACTCGACAGAGGGGTGTAGGATGCTGAGGAACGAGATAGAGAAATTAATAGAGCGGGGACAGCTGAGAGATTGTGTGGCGATGGAAGCAAAAAAGGAGAATCCCCGAGACCAGCCCCAGGAACAGCCCCGGAGGAGGTGGAGGCCTAACCCGGGGAGAGGAAACGGGAGAAACCAAGGCAACCAGGGCAACAGGGCCCCGGGGAGGCCTGCCATAGCCGCCGCACCAGTCCAAGCAGTGGAGCCTGCCCCCGCGCCCAACAGAATGATCAATGTGATAAGTGGAGAAATCGGAGAAGCATGCCAGTCAGTCTCTGCTATCCGGGCTCGGACGCGATATGTCCCCCCGGGGGAGATTCAGGGAAAAAGATTTCGCCCCGAGGAGGCTCTCACTTTCTCTGAGGCGGACGCAGTCCCGCCTCAGATACCCCATTCTGACCCAATGGTGGTAACAGCAGAGATCGAAGGTTTCTTGATCAAGAGGGTGTTCATAGATGACGGGAGCACTGTGGAGATCATGTTCGCTTCCTGCTTCGATCAGTTGGGGATTGGGAGGCAGAACTTGAAACCCCCTTCATCTCATTTGTCAGGATTCACGGGCAAACCTGAAGTCCCCCTAGGAGTTATTCCCCTCGCAGTATGTATGGTGGACGAGAAGGATCGGAGCAAGAGGGTTTCAGTGATGTGCAACTTCGCGGTTATTGATGCACCCTCGCCATATAACGTAATCATAGGAAGACCGTGGCTAACCCAAGCCCGGGCAGCGAGCTGTCCGTATCTGCTGACGATGAAGTTCCCCACCGCGCAAGGTGTGGCGGTCGTCCGGGGAAGTCAGGCAGTAGCAAGAAGTTGCATGGTGACGGCGGTCCGGGACGCAAAGAAAGCAGTAGGGGCGGTACATGGAGAAGTTCCCCAGCAAGAGTTGGAGGAAATGCAGGTGGCGGACAAAGGGACGGTCACGGTAGGAAAAGACCTCCCGGATGAAGTAAAAGGCGCACTGAAGAAACTCTTGGCCAGGTATCAGGGAGTATTCTCGTGGAGCCCGGAGGACATGGTGGGGGTGTTGCCAGAGTTGGGGGTGCATAAGTTGAATATAAGCCCGGCAACAAAACCAATCAGGCAGAAGAAAAGACCTGTAGCCCCGGAAAGAGCAGAATTTATAAGGAATGAAGTAAAGAAGTTGGAGAAAGCCGGGGTGATCGAGGAAATTATCTACCCGGAGTGGATAGCTAACCCGGTCTTAGTTAAGAAGCACGATGGAAGCTGGCGCATGTGTATCGACTTCACCGATTTGAACAAATGTTGCCCCAAAGACAGCTACCCTCTCCCAAATTTGGACCGGCTGGCAGAGGCTATCGCGGGGTATTCGGTGCTAGCCTTCTTCGATGCACATAAAGGGTATCACCAAGTACAGATGGATGAGGCGGACAAAGCAAAAACCTCCTTCATCACCGATTTCGGAACCTTCTGCTACAAGAAAATGCCCTTTGGGCTGAAGAACGCGGGGGCTACATATCAGAGAATGGTGGACAAACTCTTCAAGGACCAGGTGGGAAGAAACATGGAGGTGTATGTCGACGATATGGTGGTCAAAAGCAGGGCTTACGAAGCTTTCCAGAATGACTTGGAGGAGATGTTTGAAAAGCTAGAACGGAGTAATCTAAAGCTGAACCCCTCCAAAAGTACCATTGGAGTGGGGGCGGGGAAGTTCTTGGGTTTCATAGTGTCAATTCGGGGCATCGATGTTAACCCAGAGAAGGTAGAGGCCATAGCTAAGATGACTTCCCCCAGGTCGGTGAAAGAAGTACAGCGGTTGACAGGATCCCTTGCGGCTCTTAGTCGGTTCCTATCAAAGGGGGCAGACAGGCAGTTGCCTTTCTTCAACATTCTCAAGAAGGCCAAGGCGTTTGAGTGGTCCGGAGAGTGTGAGAAGGCGTTCCAAAATCTGAAAGAGCACCTTCGACAATTGCCAACTTTAAAAAAGCCACTCCCGGGGGAGGAGCTTTTTCTGTACATAGCAGCATCCCGGGAAGCGGTAAGTGCCGTGCTAATCAAAGAAGAGGAGGGGAAGCAGCACCCAATCTATTTTGTTAGCCGGGCACTTCGGGGGGCAGAAACCCGGTACACTGACTTGGAACAGTTGGTCCTAGCACTGGTGCATGCTTCGAGGAGGCTTAAACCCTACTTCCAGGGCCATCCCATAGTGGTCCTTACCAATTATCCACTAAGACAAGTCATGTTCAAGCCGGAGTCATCAGGAAGAATGATGAAATGGGCTATAGAGCTGGGAGAGTATGAAATCCGGTATGAGCCAAGGAGGGCTATCAAGGGCCAGGTCCTAGCGGATTTCTTGTTGGAATCAGAAGCAAGAATAAACGAGGAACAGGAGATGCCCAACACTCCGGAGAACATGACTGAGGCTGAGGCAAACCCGGCTTGGAAGTTATATGTGGACGGATCGGCGCACTCGGGGGGCAGCGGAGCGGGAGTACTGTTAGTCAGCCCGGAAGGAAAGGAGTATCCCTACGCGATCCAGTTCACTTTCAAAACAACCAACAATGAAGCTGAGTACGAAGCTTTAATCACGGGATTAAGGTTGGCAAAGGAGATGGAAATCAAAACTCTCACGGCGCACAGTGATTCCCAGATTGTAGTGCAGCAAGTAAAGGGAGAATATGAAGCCCGGGAAAGGAGCCTGCAGAAGTACTTGGAAGCGGTGAAGCCTCTAATAGCCGGGTTTAAAACCTTCGACTTGGTTCAAATTCCCCGAGAGAAGAACAGTAAAGCGGATGTTTTGAGCAAGTTGGCTTCCTCAGAATTGAAACCTAAGCCCGACCAAAAGTTGTACTTGGAGGTACTAGGAAAAAGGAGTTACCAGGAGGATGATCAAGTAATGCTGGTGACTGAGGAAGAATCCTGGATCACGCCCATGCGAGCGTACCTAGAAGAAGGAATCACCCCGGAAGATAAGGCTCAGGCCCGGAAGCTAAGAGTTAAGGCGCCTAAGTATGTGGTCCAGGGAGGGGAGCTGTACAAAAGAGGGTATCTCCAGCCTTTGCTAAAATGTGTAGAAAGGTCGGAAGGCCGATACCTCATCCGGGAGGTGCACGAGGGAGCTAATGGGAGCCATCAGGGGGCTCGTACCTTGGCCAAAAAGATCTTAAGACTAGGGTATTACTGGCCAACGCTGTTCAAAGATGCGGAAGAACATGTACAGAAGTGTTTGGCATGCCAGACATTTTCCCCGCTAATCCACGTTCCCCGGGAGGAGTTAATCGGAGTCATAGGGGCTTGGCCGTTCAGTAGGTGGGGAATCGACTTGGTGGGACCATTCCCGACTGCCCCGGGAGGAGCCAAGTACTTGATTGTGGCAATCGATTACTTCAGCAAATGGGTGGAGGCAGAACCGCTCACCAACATACGGGGACTAACCTGTGTTAAGTTTTGCTGGAAGAACATCATTTGTCGATTCGGTATCCCGAAGATCATAGTCACAGACAATGGGGCGCAGTTTGAAAATGATCCTTTCAAATCGTGGTGTGTTAAGTATGGCATTGAGCAGAGGTTGACGTCTGTGTACCACCCTCAGGCGAACGGGCAAGTGGAAGTTACCAACCGTACCATCATCAAGGGATTAAAGACTCGCTTGGAAGGCGCGCGGGGAAATTGGATTTGGGAATTGCCCAGTGTTCTTTGGGCCCACCGGACTACAGAAAGCTCGGCCACTGGGGAATCTCCATATGGCTTGGTATACGGGTCGGAGGCAGTGATACCCGCGGAGATCGGGATCCCGAGCCCCCGGACTCAATACCAGCGCCCGGAAGAAGAAGAGGATGGACGGCGCCTTGACTTGGACCTCCTGGAAGAAAAGCGGGAGAACGCGGCACTTCAGGAAGCCAAGGTAAAGGAGCGAGTAAAGAGGTATTATGACAGAAGGGTGCGGAAGGAAGCCTTCATTTCAGGAGACTGGGTGATGAGGAGGAACGATAAGAGCCGCCAAGCCCCGGAGGGTAAACTTGCACCCAACTGGGAAGGCCCATACAAGGTAAAGGAAGCATACCCGGGAGGGAGTTACGTGCTAGAGGACAAGCAGGGGAAGGAGATCCCCAGAAGGTGGAATGTAGCTAATTTAAGAAGGTTTTACGGGAAGTAGAGTACCCCGCATCGTACTTTAGCTACTAAGGCATGAATATGCCAGGCATGGATATGCCGGGCATGGATATGCCGGGCATGGATATGCCGGGCATGAATATGCCAAGCATGAATATGCCCCGCCCGGAAGCATGAACATGCCCGGAGAAATACCCCGACGTTTGGCCTCGTCCCGGGTTTAGGAAGGAAGATTTGTAAAAAGGGACCCATGGGTAGCTCCCATTTGGGTACCCCGCTAGAGTGGACCCGGAGCTTGGATGAAGCCCGGGGATCAAAGAATGTAATACAGGAAAGAGTTAATGAAAAGGGTCTGTTTGAGAAACAATTTTTATTTATCTTTAAAATACAAATCGCATGAATATGTGGTCATAGTCATGGTAGGACGATTACATAAGCATTTTACATACAAGTATTCCTATCTATTTGCTACTAAACCCACTTGGGACCTGACCCGGAAGCACCCTCAGGGTTGCCCGGGCGGAAACCCCCTCCGAAGAATTGAGAGGACAGGAGATCTTCGGCAAAACGGGCATCCGGGGCTTGATTCCACGCAAGCTCCTCTTCCAGTTGCGCAGCGTCCTCTTCGTTCAGTTCGGGGATAGGCACGACCACAGATCCCTCTGGAAGCGGCTCCGCCAGGCGCATTCTTCTCACCCCGGCAGAGGTGACGAACCTGTACTTAGGAAACATGACTGCTGCGCTCTTACTCTTCTCTTCCCGGCTAATACGAGTACCCTCGGCGGTTTTAACCCCCTTTGTGGTGACTCCAGAGTCGGCAATCTCCCGGATGCGTCTTATCCGACGGGCCACCTCGTCCGGGTCAATGGATACGGTCATGTCCTCGTACCTTTCGTACGCCACATCCACCTCCACCCGAGCAGGGACTCGGCGAAGGCTAGAGGGATAGGGCTCAGCCTCTCCCGCGGCAATCTTACTATGCCATTCAACGACATCCAGATAGGCCTTATGATTAGGAGCTCCCTCGCCAAACTTCTGCGGGTTAGCCTCCATGCATTCCATTGTCCTACGAACCCCGGCGGGAATGTCGGTGAGAGGAGACACCCCAACTAGGCCATTCTTGAGACCCAACAGGTGATATGATAGCCGGGTGACTAGTAGAGCATCCTGGAGGACCCTATTCCTGTGAGTAAGGGACCGGTTCTCCTTCTCGAAGTCGCAGAGAAGCCGGTTCTGGGCGGAGCGGGTCTCCAGGGTTCTAAGTTTTTCTTGCGCCCGCTCTAGTTCGCCCCATACCATACCTAGTTCCTTGGTGGTGCGACTCTGAGAGTCATCATGAAGGGCCTGCAACTCGGCAATGGTTCGATGAGAATTCAGAGCTTCCCGCATATGATCGGAGGCAAGATCGAAGCACTGGTTTAGCGACCCGAACTTGGCCTCAACTACCTTGAGGAAAGATACCAGTACCCGGATTGTCCCAAATTCCTGGAGAAAGCAATCTAATCCCGCCTCAGCCAATGCCCGGTCAGCCTGGTTGCCTCCAAACCTCCAATGGGCTAATTTCCTTTGCAGAAAAGAGCATTGGAGACACCCAGCGCGGGGGAGAGAGAAGTAGGTACCAGAGGAACTGTTCGGATGAGGGAAAATATAAGGGGTGGGCTCTTGCGGGAGAGCTTCCTTTAAGTAATGCTCAGACTACAAAAGATAGTAAATTCGTCAAAAGTAGAACTTTGTCATTAATCAAAATTGGCACTAAGGCCGAAAGTTCTACATACGCTCCCCGGGGGAGGAAGATTACAAAATGAAATAAAAAGGATTACAAAAGGAAAAATAATGTACAACTAGAATAGAGTTATACATTGTCTTCAGCAGAGTTGTCTTCCCCCGGAACAGTATGAGCCCTCTCGTACCGCCTCTCCAATTCTACGAGGTCCTCGGTGCTCCATTCCGGGCCAGCATAGGCAGGAGCATCCACCGGAGGTTCATCAGCGACCCGCGCAGGAAATCCCACCTTCCGCGTGGCCTTCCGGGACTGATACAGCAGATCATCCTGGCCCGCGCCAAGGCCTACCCGGCAGTTGCCCTCTTGATCGTGGACTGCGCGATACCCAAAATTGTCAGGCACGGCGCAGTACTCATAGTAATCGCCCGACCAATGAGGCGTCTCCAGGACTACCCCATAGGTGTTGAAGTTTTCTGGGCCGGGGTCAGGGCAAGAGGCATCGTCAATCGCAGGCAGCTTGACCTTCTTGATGTCCGAAGCGGAAGGAGCCCGGGAGGACATCCTCAGAGACTCCCACAGTTGGGGCACCAGACCTTTCAGATCCGCCTCCTGGAGAGATCTCCAACGATGGTTCAGCAAATCGTTGGCCTTGGGGCGGTAATAGGAAGCCTGGGCTTCGAGGCGAGCGGGCCCCGGAAGCCAACCCCGCAGGCTGCGGTACATCTCATGGCAAGCAACCGCGCTCGCCGCGGATGCGATACCCTCCAGCTTTTGGTCAAAATTGATGGAGCGGAGAACCTTCTGGGTCACAGCATCCAGAGCCTCGAGCTGGGCATCTTTTTTGTCCTTCTTCAGGGAGGAGTATTTCTTCTCCACTTCGGCGAGCTTCTTCTCCTTCTCCGCCAATTTTCTCTCTCTGTCAGCCAGTTTCTTTTGAGAGGCCTCCAGCCGGGCCTCCAGATCATCCCGCCCGGCCAACTTCTCCCGGGTGTCACGAAGATTCTTCTCCATTGTGGCGAACAACCCCGCGCTATATTTTGAGTAGCCCCGGTTAAGTGCCTCGGTGAACTGGGGATCTGAAAGGAGGGAGTCGGCGAAGGCGACACTCTGCAAAACAGAACATAAACTTAGGAAAATTTGTATCAATCGTTAAGGGGAAGAGCGGGGCTGAAGTAGTTACCTCTTCTTTCTCCTCCGGGATAGGCTCGGAAGTAGTAGCCCGCGGAGGAGTATCGCGAGCAAGAGGAGGAGGAGGAGGAGGAAAGTCCTGCGTCCTTTGACGAAGAGGAGGAGGCGACCCGGACAGCTCTCCGGGGGGTGGCCGTTTGAAACGCGAGCTTGCCCCGCCGCTGTAGACCGGATGCTGGATGAAGGTCCGGCGCCCGGGTGCAGGCGACGAGCTGGAAGTAGTACGGGCCTCAGAAGATGGCCCGGAGGAGCTCTGTGGGCGAGGCCGCGGCGGCGCACGGGGCTTCTGGGGAATAATGTCAGGATTCTCGGACGGAGGAAGTCCGGAGGCCGTCCGTTGAGGAGGGGCCTGGGGATCCGGAGGGGTGTCCCGGACACGAGTGTTGTCCTCGGAGGACTTACCAGTAAAGGCCATGACGTCTGCGTGCAAGGAAGGTTGAACTGGAACAAAGAAAACAAGGAAGTTAGCAAGTAAAAAAAAAAAAAAAAAAAAAAAAGTTCGTAAAAAAAAAAACAAGATAAGAAATAAAGTCTTAACGGGCACCTCCATCCGGCCACACCGCAGAGATACGCGGGAGCGTGAAGAGGTCGCTGGGGTAAATCCCGCGAGGCCAGAAATAACCCGCGTTCCCACTCTTGTAAAAAACCTCCATATCTAAGGGGGAAAGACGGAGGAAGCTGTGGTCACTAGCAACGACCGCAGGGAGGTTGGACAGAGGCTTCTTGTCCTCTGGAAGAATGGAATCATTCCAGGCGGGCATGGGATAAGCCCGGGAGTCGCACAGGAAGAAGCCTTTGGAAAGATACCCCTTGGCTGATCGGGGTTTGCTCAGGAGGAAGTCCTTTATCCCCGAACGGATGTTGAAGGAGAAGACGCCCGGGAAAGAAGCGTGCGCCTTCCGTAGAGCGTAAAAAGAGCGAAAGAGGAGAAGAGTAGGAGAAATGGCGCATCTAGCGCAGTTGAGAAGGAAAGCCAAGATCAGAGCCACCCCGTTAGGATGCATCTAGGCCGGGGCTATCTTATAGAAAGTGAGTATCTCGAGGAAGAGAGGAGGAAAGGGAAGGCTAAACCCGTATTGAAAGTGTATACGCGGGATGCACGCGGCCTCTCGCTCGGAGGCCCCCGGGGGAAGCTTGGATAAGGAGGCATTAAGGGGAAGAGGAATGAAGGAGCGCTTGGCTAGATCCAAGACGTCCCTATCTACAGGAGGAGAGTCCCCGGAAACGCCGAAATACTTAAGCCCTAATGGGCGCACCCCGTGAGTAGGCCCCCGGGGAACATCGTCGCCGAGCCCTTCGTCAAAAGCCTCCTCCCCTAAATCCTCTCGGGCATGACCAGGAGAACCACTTTGGCGGAAACTCATTTCTTCCAGGGCGAATGGGCCAGGGGCGTCTCGTTCCCGGGGAATATCGGAATCCTCGGAACGAGTGTCCAGGGAAGAATTCGGAGAGGAGGCAGGGTTATCAGCAGTCCTAAAATGGATCTCGTACGGGCTCTGGAACTCTTCGGTATCTAGAGAGGAGTTGGAGTGAAGCGGGGAACCCATAGAGAAGAAGAGAATAAGGAGATAGGGCTTACTTGGCTGAAAGGGCGAAGGAGCGAATGAGCAGAGCGTCTGGAGAAATTTTGCAGAAAGTAAACTAGTGAGAAGGAGGTTAGGCCCCTTATATAGACGGAGGAATAGGAACCGCCACCTCAAAAGGTGGAAAAGCAATAATGACACGATGAACGAGACACTGATCAATGCAGAAGAGGAAAAGGCGGCGTCGTCAGAAACCCATTTTAGCACGGATGGGTCCTACCAGGAGAGTAGCAACCAAAGAGGGAGCGTTTAAGACCAGTTCCCCGCGTCATGAAAACCCGGATGACTGGTCTGGGGGGCTAGTGATAATACTGGCCCAGAATCCGGCTGGGCCAGGAAGGTCCGCGGCCCATAACTATCGAAGCAGTATCTTTCCCGCTGGAAGGTACATCCGGATAAGGAAGAGGACATATGATGACAAAGGAAGTGGTCCTGCACCTTATCCCCAAAGCAGGTAGAGCTCGGCTATAAATACTAGTCTCAAACAGTAAACAAGGTATGTGACTTATATCTCTCTACTTATATTGAGAGCACCTTCCGTACGTTTTCCTTCTCCGCTATCCCCATCTCATCATCACACCGGAGCTTCTTCCCCGGGTTGCATCCCGGGGATTGTTTTGCAGGACTAAAGCGGGCTGATCGAGGAGGAGACCCGGATAGCATCCACCCCCGGGAGACGGACGGATTTTGGTAGCATCAAAAAGTTCAATTGATGGCTTTAAATTCAATTTTTTTCACTTCCATTTACACGAATCATAAAAATCACATAACATAATACACGTAAAGATTAGAGAGCAAATAATTTGGCTGAAATTGAAATTTATTAATAATATTTAGTTCCTTTTTAATATTTCAGAAAAGTTAAGGGGCATAAGTGCAAATATCAAAATATTATCTAACCAATGTTTTTGATTAATATAAATATTAATTATAAACAAACCAGTGAAACCACCATCCATACATTTACATGTTTTACTCTACTTTAGTTGGATACAAATAATTTAAATTAGTTTAATTGAACTGATTTCAATCAAGTTCAAATGATTATGATAGATATTAATGGAATTGGACTTTTTTGTATATTAGTGGGAGGTCGTCGCCGTACCTCTCAAATATACAATTAGATACACTTACTACCGCTACACACAATTAAGTATATTTTGACAAGTAAGGTTCGTTTCCATAAAGAAGAGGTTATTTCTACATAAATCTTGTAGCATACATATATATATATATAAAAGCAATGTAAACAAATGGGGGGTTTGAGTTGAGTTTTGTAAGAAACACTACTATGTAAAATAACTAGAACTTCAAAGTTACAACTACTTTATCATATGATTACTCTAACTAGAGATTTAACTATGAGAATAATGGACTTGGGCACATGAGATTAGTGTCTTCTTATTATGGATTTTTCCTCAAACTCTATTATGTTACTTTGAGAATGGCGATTGTTTGTAATGAGAAATCATCTCTATTGTAGTTATGAACTATGAAAGCATCTTCACAACTCTTATTGACAACATCTCTATATGATAGCAAATAGATAAATTGATCAATGTTATTTCAAATTAGATGTTTTCCCACCTTACCCATGTAATGTGATAACACAATTGACATGAATATAATGCTAATGAATGATCTCAAGAACAAATATAATTGATAACAACATATATTTGATTCCTAATTTACTACTCTTACATAGAAGGAATGATAACATTCCAACCATGGAAAAACAATATCTAACACATATCCAACACATATCTATAACTAGGAAATCATTCCTAACCATTTCAAGCATCAAATACACATACAATTCATGATCATTCAATGGCAAATCACCCATTCCTAAGCTTCATAAATCATGTTCTCAAACCATAACAAGAAGTCCAATCTCATATACCCAAGATGAGTTTTAGCCTACAACCATAATTATATAATCACAACCATAATCCATACAATAATACATGGTGAATTCAAAGTGAAAATCAAAAGAAAAATGAAGGAAAAGGGTTCTAAGCTCTGTAAATCCGCTCCTCTAACAATTGAGGATAAGTTCTTTTTATAGTCCAAAACAAATAAAATTAAAGCAAAACAAAATGCAAGTTGCAGGGGATTTTCGTGGCCCGCGAGAAATCCTTCGCGGACCGCGAGACTGGCTCTCGCGGCTCGCGACCGAGGATTCGCGGATCGCGACCGAGGATTCGCGGATCGCGAGACACGGGCTCTTCAAAACAGCAACACACACCCTCGCGGCTCGCGAGAGACGCTTCGCGGCCCGCGAGAGTGTGCCTTTACGCCACTTCTATGACCGGTTCTTCAATGCATCTAACTCCTTCAGGACGGTCATAGAAGGTCTTCAAATCATCCAACTCCATAGCAAGTGCAATTCAAGGTCAAAATGCACGTCTTCAATTTCAAACCACTATCAATGATTCGGTTTAAAAGTCTAATATAAAAGTACAAAATACTATCTAAAACAGCTTTCAAATGCTACAAAATAAGAGTATATTTAGGACCTATCAAAATCCCCCACACTTGAACCTTTCTCGTCCTCGAGAAAGAACGATTAAGATTCAAGTGCATACTCTGAATAATTAAGCACATAACATTTGAGAGCTTTACAAAAGATATCTATTAAGAAGAGAAAAGAAAATGTTTTTTTTTATGCCTCTCATTTTTGCCTGATTCTCTAGTATTTTTGGAACCATCCGGGCGTTTTTTTTTTTTTTTTAAGAAATACAGCAGTAAAAACAGCAGAAAAAACAGTATCACAATCCTACATTTCTCCCCCACACTTAGTCTAAACATTGCTCTCAATATCAATGAAAATCATGGCGAAATGAACGGGTATAGGATATACTCACTGTGAGGGGCCGGAACCGTCGCGACGGCACTGAGCTCGCGATCTGCGATGGCCCTTATAATCAAATGCTCCTGGTCCCTGTGGGTGCATGGATGCCATCATGGCGAACATCACCGCCATATCATCCTCGTACCTCTCAGTAAATGTTTGAAACTGCTGCTGAGTAACATACTGAGGCTCATGATGTGGAGGAGCGTGCTGATCTCCATGCTCCGGAGGTGCCTCTAGCCTGGCAATGGCAATGGTAGGTGCAGGGACAGTGATCTGAGTGGGAAAGGTGAGCTCCTCCATGCGGGTACTCCCAGTCAGGTGTACAGCCTCCAGATTCGGCAGATACATGTGCTGATTCTTGGCCACAAGCCAGATGAATCTAGGAGGAGGGAACATGTGCATATCTAGGACATTAGTGGACTCCAAGGAAGCGATGGAGTAGAATTGATGGGCTCGCTCGGCTGTCCTGCCTACTGCCTGAATATCCGGAGGTAGATGAATGTTCAAATAAGCTGCCAGGAGGGAAATCATACCCCCTGTGGTATCTTCCCTAAGCTCTTCTGGGAGGTCTCCAGACACTTCTGTTCAAAGAGGTCTACCCGACACGGGTGCTCCGGCCTCCAAAACATTGTCCATAGGCATTGGACTTGCTCCCTGTTAATATGTGTCAACTCCCCTTGGCAAAAGATTGTCATCACTAGGAGCTTGTGCACCATACGAATAGCTGGATGTATGATGTGGTTGTTCTTCGTGGCGCCCGTGATGTTGGGAGATCCTGACAAACAATTCCAAAAGAAAGCAAGATCAAATCCATCCGGGGCATTGTCCTTCGGATTCTTGTAACACTTATTGTAGTCGAATCCAAATGCAGTTTGGATCTCAGCATAAGACATCCGGCGGTCGACATCATTCAACCTGAACGTGAGGTACTCCTCTTCTGACTCCTCGTCACAGTGTTTGGCGAGAGTGGAGAGGAACTCCAATGTGTATCGCACATAAGTAGGTGCTGATCGATCCAGGAAGCCTCTGAGGCCAACACGGTCCAGTAGAAATGGCACATGTTGCTGCAAACCTAGCTCCTGAAGTAGCTCAGAGGAGAGGAACCTCGTCTCCATGATCGTTCGCCTCCCATTCCCAATCAGCTTCTTCCAACGCTATTGGGCTTCGTCTGTCAAACCTTGCAGTCCCATGAGGTCAATAGGAGGCAGTTTTTTGCAGGGGGAGGGCTAGGTTGGCGAGGGGGGGATTCGGGGATCAAGGGCTCATGTGAACTAAAGGCTTCCTCTCGGCGAGATCTTTTCCTTGGTGCCATTAGCTAAATCTACTCAAAACAGTCCAGCACAACTAAACCAGCTACACGGCGGCAAGCCCTACTCAGCAAGCAAATTGCAACTAGAGGCGGCAAGCCCAATCAAAATCAACAGAAAAACTAGAGGCGGCAAGCCCTAATTACTCAAAAACTTCAATGTAATATTCCAAATAATCAATTAAATGCAATTAGATCGCCAATTTGATCAAAACACCACCAAATCAAAGAATCCAAAAATTAGGGTTCATGAGATTTGGGGGTATTTGATTGGGAATTGGAATTTGGAATTGGTGATGGGGGAAAGGTTAAGGGAGGTAGTGGGAAGGTTTTTGTGTAGTGGGATTGGGGAGAAAGTCGCCGGAGGCCGGCGAAACGGGGCGGAGAAGTTTCGGTCGGAATTTGGGCAATGGGGGTGAAAGATGATGAATTGGGGGAAGATTGTTGGTGGGGTTTGTAGAGGATGAGTGGGGGAGTGATTTGGGTGGATGGAATTGATGAAAAACTCGCCGGAATGGCGAATCAGGGATGGTGGCCGGAGGGGAGAAGGATTTTCGGGTGGGAAGGTTTTGGAAAGAAAAGAAGATAGAATAAATTTGGGAAAATAAGTAGCAGGCCCGACATTTCGCGGATCGCGAACATCCTCGCGGGTCGCGAGACTCCTTCGCGGGCCGCGAGCAATAACTTTCGCGGATGAAATTTTTCCCCGCGCGAACTGTTTCGCGGACCGCGAGCATAGTGTCGCAGTCCGCGCGATCAAGTTGCGGGCCGCGAAAAGTGGTGTTTTTGTGGCAGGGATGGCTCGAAAATGCCACTTTTCTCGCGGGTCGCAAGACTTCATTCGCGGATCGCGAGACACGATAGCGGTCCACGCGATTAATTCGCGGCTCGCGAAATCCTCGGTCGCGGTCCGCGCAATTAATTCGCGGACCGCGAAGAAGTGGCTCCCCTATTTCGTGTTGCTCCACTTCACCTTTTTCTAAAACAACAAATCAAAAACTCGCGTCATATCCGAATTACAAGCTTAATAAAATGTACATAGACAATAGATAGAAATAGAATAATGTTTCAAATATTGAAATTGTTCGACGAAATGCTTTTAAAGATCAAAAATCGTTTATTTAACATCGTCGGCACGATGTACCTCCATGGTAAAGATCACGCGTAGGTTGGGTTTCCCAGAGACATGTCCTCTAGGATCTCCGATTTGAAGCCCTCGTAATAGGGCTTCAACCTTTGGCCGTTAACCTTGATCACCTTAGCATTCTCGTCGCTCTGGATCTCAACCGCACCATGAGGGAAAACTCTTACAACCACGAACGGTCCAGTCCACCGAGAACGCAATTTCCCCGGAAACAAACGAAGGCGTGATTGAAATAGGAGAACCTTTTGGCCTACCTCAATGGTTTTCCTAATTATCATCTTGTAATGTCATGCCTTTGTTTTCTCCTTGTAAATGACGGCGTTCTCATAGGACTCATTCCGCATTTCCTCAAGTTCTTGCAGTTGAAGCTTCCTTTCATTCCCGGCTCCGTCTAAGTTCAAGTTGAACTTCGTGATTGCCCAGTATGCCTTGTGTGCCAACTCTACCGGCAAATGACACGGCTTTCCAAAGACTAATCGGTATGGAGACATACCAATTGGAGTCTTATAAGCCGTCCTATATGCCCACAATCCATCATCCAACCGAGTACTCCAATCCTTGCGAGTCGGCCTAACCGTTTTCTCAAGGATGGACTTGATTTCCCTATTAGAAACTTTGGCTTGTCCATTTGTTTGTGGGTGATAGGCGGTAGAAGTTTTGTGATTCACCCCATACTTCTTCAACAATGCGGTGGTTCTATTGCAAAAGTGAGTGCCTCGATCACTGATTAGAGCTCGGGGTACCCCGAACCTAGAGAAGATGTGAGATTTGATGAACTCTGCAACCACTTTAGAATCATCAGTACGAGTGGGGATTGCTTCTACCCACTTAGAAACATAATCAACCGCAAGCAAGATATATTTGAAACCAAAGGAATTAGGGAAAGGTCCCATGAAATCAATTCCCCATACATCAAAGAGTTCACAATATAAAGGGCAATGTTGGGGCATTTCATTTCTAGAAGAGATATTCCCTACTCTTTGGCATTTATCACAAGACTTGCAAAAAGTATATGCATCTTTATTCAAACTAGGCCAATAAAAACCACAGTCTAGCACTTTCCTAGCGGTTCGCCTAACACCAAAATGACCATCACATGCATATGAATGGCAAAATGCAAGGATTGAGTTAGTTTCATTATTGGGAATGCACCTTCTAATCACTTGGTCGGAACAATGTTTCCACACATACGGATCATCCCACACATAAAACCTAGCATCATGCTTTAACTTATCCTTTTGCGCTTTTGTGAAATGTGAAGGGTACTTACTTGTGGCAAGGAAATTCACAATGTTGGCATACCATGGAAGAGAAACACTAAGAGCAAATAATTACTTGTCGGGAAACTCTTCGTGAAGGTGGTCCTTCAATGCTTTGGTCCCAAACTCCTCATTGGGCACCAAACGGCTCAAATGGTCGGCCACTAGATTCTCAGCTCCTTTCTTGTCCTTGACCTCCAAGTCGAACTCACTCAAAAGTAAGATCCATCGGAGCAACCTAGGCTTTGCCTCTTTCTTCGTCATCAAGTAACGAAGAGCTGCATGGTCAGTGAAAACAATAATCTTTGTACCAAGGAAATATGGCCTAAATTTTTCCAATGAAAAGACTACCGCTAGCAATTCTTTCTCGGTAGTGGTATAGTTCCTTTGAGCATCATTGAGAGTCATGGATGCATAATACATGGCATGGGGAATTTTCCCCACCCTTTGACCTAACACCGCACCAACGGCGTAGTCACTTGCATCACACATGATCTCAAATGGAAGGGACCAATTTGGAGGTTGTATAATAGGGGCCGACCTATCAAAAGATTGACCACTTTGACCTTGGTATCCCCTTGTTGGCCTTGTTGCCCCGTTGGTTCATCTTTCCACCGAAAGTTGGGGTGATCTCTAGTTCCGGGGTTATAGTGTTGGGCAAAAGGATCATACTTCCTTTGGTTACCTCGATCACCACCTTGGCCTTGTCCACTTTGAAAGCCTCTACCACCTTGGTATCCTCTCTCTCCTTGAAATCCTTGGCCACCTCTAAAACCTTGGTTTCCACCATAGACTCCCATGGCATTAACCTCTTTGCTATAGTCCTCGTTTGCTTGAGGACAAGATTCGGTGAGATGGTTTGAAGCACAAATCCCACACGTCATAACTTGTTGCCTTGGTTGAATCCCACACGTCATAGCTTGTTACATAGAAGGAATGATAACATTCCAACCATGGAAAAACAATATCTAACACATATCCAACACATATCTATAACTAGGAAATCATTCCTAACCATTTCAAGCATCAAATACACATACAATTCATGATCATTCAATGGAAAATCACCCATTCCTAAGCTTCATAAATCATGTTCTCAAACCATAACAAGAAGTCCAATCTCATATACCCAAGATGGGTTCACTACTACAAAACAGACTTTTAACTTCGCCCATTTTACTTCGATTTTCAATAATTGGGAAAATAACCGAAGTAAATAGTATTTTTACTATGTTTTTTTGGATAACCGAAGTAAAAACCACTTTTTACTACGGTTTATTTGAAACCGGAGTAAAAAATAGAGTATTTACTACGGTTTATTTGAAACCAAAGTAAATAAATAGAGTATTTACTTCGGTTACAAAGAAACAAAGCTAAAGAATTATGAAAGCCGATATCATTGCGATATCGATTAGGGAATGGAACACCCGAAAGCAAACATATATCAAACCAACAACGATTTGAAAATGTTGTCCTACTTTTCAACTTACCGAAACCATATGGATAACGTACCGAGCTCGTTACGTTTGACGTAGTTTTAGTTAAAGCTACCGAATTCAATGACGTAGGCATACCGATGTCGGTTAAATAATGATGAAAGCTGATATAATTGCGAGATCGATTAAAGAGTGGAACAACCGAAGGCAAACATATATCCAACCAACATCGATTTGAAAATGTTGTCCTACTTTTCAACTTACCGAAACCATATGGATAACGTACCGAGGTCGTTATGTTTGACGTAGTTTTAGTTAAAGTTTACCGAAGTCAGTGATGTAGGCATACCGATATCGATTAAAAAATGATGAAAGCCGATATCATTGCGAAATCGATCAAGGAGTGGAACAACCGAAGGCAAACATATATCAAACCAATATCGATTTGAAAATGTTGTCCTACTTTTCAACTTACCGAAAGCATATGGATAACATACCGAGGTCGTTACGTTTGACGTAGTTTTAGTTAAAACTTACCGAAGTCACTGACGTAGGCATACCGATATCGGTTGCAGAATGATGAAAGCCGATATCATTGCAAGATCGATTAAGGAGTGGAACAACCGAAGGTAAACATATATCAAACCAACATCGATTTGAAAATGTTGTCCTACTTTTCAACTTACCGAAACCATATGGATAACGTACCGAGGTCGTTACGTTTGACTTAGTTTTAGTTAAAGCTTATCGAAGTCAATGTTGTAGGCATACCGATGTCGGTTAGGGAATGATGAAAGCCGATATCATTGTGAGATCGATTAAAGAGTGAAACAACCGAAGGTAAACATATATCAAACCAACATCGATTTGAAAATGTTGTCCTACTTTTCAACTTACCGAAAGCTATGGATAACGTACCGAGATCGTTACGTTTGACGTAGTTTTAGTTAAAACTTACCGAAGTCACTGACGTAGGCATACCAATATCGGTTAAAGAATCAAGAAAGTCGATATCATTGCGAGATCGATTAAGGAGTGGAACAACCGAAGGCAAACATATATCAAACCAACATCGATTTGAAAATGTTGTCCTACTTTTCAACTTACCGAAAGCATATGGATAACATACCGAGGTCGTTACGTTTGACGTAGTTTTAGTTAAAACTTACCGAAGTCACTGACGTAGGCATACCGATATCGGTTGAAGAATGATGAAAGCCGATATCATTGCGAGATCGATTAAGGAGTGGAACAACCGAAGGCAAACATATATCAAACCGACATCGATTTGAAAATGTTGTCCTACTTTTCAACTTACCGAAACCATATGGATAACGTACCGAGGTCGTTACGTTTGACTTAGTTTTAGTTAAATCTTATCGAAGTCAATGGTGTAGGCATACCGATGTCGGTTAAAGAATGATGAAAGTCGATATCATTGCGAGATCGATTAAGGAGTGGAGCTACCGAAGGCAAACATATATCAAACCAACATCGATTTGAAAATGTTGTCCTACTTTTCAACTTATCGAAACCATATGGATAACGTACCAAGGTCGTTACGTTTAACGTAGTTTTAGTTAAAGCTTACCGAAGTCAATGGCGTAGGCATAACGATGTCGGCTAAAGAATCAAGAAAGTCGATATCATTGCGAGATCGATTAAGGAGTGGAACAACCGAAGGCAAACATATATCAAACCAACATCGATTTGAAAATGTTGTCCTACTTTTCAACTTACCGAAACCATATGAATAACGTACCGAGGTCGTTACGTTTGACTTAGTTTTAGTTAAAGCTTATCGAAGTCAATGGTGTAGGCATACCGATGTCGGTTAAAGAATGATGAAAGCCGATATCATTGCGAGATCGATTAAGGAGTGGAGCAACCGAAGGCAAACATATATCAAACCAACATCGATTTGAAAATGTTGTCCTACTTTTCAACTTACCGAAACCATATGAATAACGTATCGAGGTCGTTACGTTTGACTTAGTTTTAGTTAAAGCTTATCGAAGTCAATGGTGTAAGCATACCGATGTCGGTTAAAGAATGATGAAAGACGATATCATTGCGAGATCGATTAAGGAGTGGAACAACCGAAGGTAAACATATATCCAACTAACATCGATTTGAAAATGTTGTCCTACTTTTCAACTTACCGAAACCATATGGATAACGTACCGAGGTCGTTACGTTTGACTTAGTTTTAGTTAAAGCTTATCGAAGTCAATGGTGTAGGCATACCGATGTCGGTTAGAGAATGATGAAAGCCGATATCATTGTGAGATCGATTAAAGTGTGGAACAACCGAAGGTAAACATATATCAAACCAACATCGATTTGAAAATGTTGTCCTACTTTTCAACTTACCGAAAGCTATGGATAACGTAACGAGGTCGTTACGTTTGACGTAGTTTTAGTTAAAACTTACCGAAGTCACTGACGTAGGCATACCAATATCGGTTAAAGAATCAAGAAAGTCGATATCATTGCGAGATCGATTAAGGAGTGGAACAACCGAAGGCAAACATATATCAAACCAACATCGATTTGAAAATGTTGTCCTACTTTTAAACTTACCGAAACCATATGGATAACGTACCGAGGTAGTTACGTTTGACTTAGTTTTAGTTAAAGCTTATCGAAGTCAATGGTGTAGGCATACCGATGTCGGTTAAAGAATGATGAAAGCCGATATCATTGCGATGTCGATTAAGGAGTGGAACAACCGAAGGCAAACATATATCAAACCAACATCGATTTGAAAACCAACCTAGCTAACTAATTTTTAACTTGCAAATATAAAAACCTTGATCCCTATGCAATCACTAAACCTTGATCCCTATGCAATCACTAAACGAGTTAACTAGTCAAGAATAAAATGTTAGGTAAGTATATATTGGTCCAGTCCCAAATTGGAACCAGTAAAATTGGACCTCATCAATCGATAACCCTCAAAGATAATTGAACCCTAAATCCTAGACCCTAAACCCATGAACTAACTTCTTACTTGTTAAAAAAAAATGAATTTGACAACTTTAATTAAATTTGTGAATATACAATCACAAAATGTGCAGTGGAACTTGTTTTTGTAATTTACTTTTCATCTTTAAGTATTATACATTTTTTGAAAAGAAATATGATCTAACTAATATATATATTGTAATTAACTAGCTAGTATCTTTTTTTTTTGATGTAATATTTTCTTCTATTAAATTGCTCAAAAAAGTTCATACAACTGATTTGGCCATCACTCTAAGCCAAACATTCAATAGATATAAATAACTAACCAAAAGGAGAAAAAACAACTATTCTACAGCCATATGAAATGCAAGTGGCTATGATCATAACTAGTTCATCAAAATATTGCTAAGACTTTAGCATAACTATAGTGAATGCGCTTCCATTGCATCTGTCCTTGCATATCTTGCCAAATCCGCATCCACCTTTGGAGCTTTGGTGTCTTCAACGTTCCATTTCTGTCTCCGGCTCGTATATGATTAAGGGAAAATCCACCATAGCATATCTGTGAATTGACATGTCAAAACACAAGTCTGTCCTGGTTCATTTCCCATAGAAATCAAATAAACCATTATGTAGCCTGGTCTGAGTATGCTTATAATCTTCATCGATCCAGCCCGTCAAGTCTTTAGATAGTGTCATGGGCCAAGGTTGGGTAACTGGTTTCACCCAGCAGCCCAACACCTCTGAAATACCAAAGGTAATCAGTGCGGTACCTACGACATATGTACAAGTTTCATACTAGGGCCATAGTCCCTCTTCCAGTCCGTCAAATATTTTTGATAGTGTCTTGGGCTAAGGCTGGGTAACTGGTTTTTATACCAGTAGCCCAACACCTCTGAAATACCAAAACGTAATCAGTGCGGTACCTACGACATATGTACAAGTTTCATACTAGGGATATATCCCCACAACCAATCCATCAAGTCTTTAGATATTGTCACGGGCCAAGGCTGGGTAACTGGTTTTTACACCAGTAGCCCAACACCTCTGAAATACCAAAGGTAATCAGTGCGGTACCTACGACATATGTACCAAGTTTCATACTAGGATCCATTCGCACCATCCTCATTATCAATCAGAGGGGTCAAAGCCTGTTTCAATCATCACCTTTAGAGCATCCACCTGCCTAAATTTCCCCTCGAAGATTCTGTTATTCCTCTCCCTCCATACATTATAGAAGATGCTGATAAGTCGGTGGAATCTTATTCTTTTTCTCCATCCTACCATTCTTCTCATCCTCCTCAGGCACTCTCTGAAGTTTCCGCCAGTCTCCACCCTGTAATGTTTTTGGAGCTCCACTGTAAACTGGCATGTACAAAATATGTGCTGCATCGTTTCTCCATTCTGCCCACACAGGGTACAAACATCTGCCACATGAGGTATTATCCCTTTCGACTGAAGTCTCGCTATGGTCGATAATCTCCCTTTTAACAACATCCATAGAAAGAATGAGTGTTTAGGCTTGATGTGATTCCTTCTCCTCACTCCACTGGTAACCACTCAAAAGTGACCGACGATGAACCTGCAAAAGATTCCCGGCTAAACCCGGGAATAAGCTCCGATGCTAAAGTTAGCCTCTTTTCCTGGATGAATCTAGATTCTGAACTTGTGTTTGCGTACCTTTTTCATGATGGGTGTATTCCTTTTTATATTGCTTCTTCTCCGACTTTGGCTCTCCACGAGTGCTCCATGTTGCATCGTTCGTGGATGATCGTGTCGCTATCTTCTTGGTGTTGTGTTTACTTGGTCTTTAATTTATGCTACTTGGGCCGCAATCCTGTCTTCTCTGTTGACCGTGATTACGTATGTGGGCCTTTTGGGCCTGTTGACTATAATGGTATACACCATAAGCCCCCCCAGTCGCTGAAACTTGAAACTATGTGTTCGACTTTCTTGTGCTTGTGACAAGGTGAGTCGAACAAGTAGTTGATATAATTTTAGCGACTGATAGTCATGTGTATTCGTCTGTCTTGTTTCTGTTTTTTCTCTCCGTCGTCCACGCCGTATTGGACGTATACTGTGGTAAGTCAAACTCTTTTGAGTTTTAAATTTAAAATTCATAAAGTTAATCGACTTTTTCCGGATTATGTGCCTAATCATATCCTCAATTTGAATTGAATGGCCATGATGCGTTTAATCTGACGCCGCCGTTTGTACTTCTTAAAAGGGGGAATTTTCTCAGACTTATCTTCACATTCTTCTCCCCCATCAATTCACCTATCAATCTGCTGCTTCATAAAGTTTGTGAGAGTTTCGTCTTCCTTCAAGTAACTTCTATTTCTCGCTCTGGTCATATTCCATTTTTTGTTTAGGAATACCTAGGACTGTATTGTTTGTTCCTATTTGAATCTTGTGCTTTTGTTTGATTTTGAAATTTTAGTTCTGATAAATAAGGATGAGCGATTCCGACCATTCAGTTGATTCTTCTCGGGATTCCGGTGAAATTTCTCTTGATACCGGTGTCCCTCCTGATTCCGCTGATACAATAGCTTTGCTTGAATCTGCTAAAAGGGTTGAGGGAGGTAGTCTTATGCATGGCCGTGCTTTAGCTTATTTCCGGCGCCGGTATCCTTGTCTGGAGACGGTTGATTTACACTCTCCCCTGCCTAGTGAAAGTGTGAAGAATCCAGGGATTGATTTCTTTGCTGTGTATTGTGACTGGTTTAAAAGGGGTGTTGTGTTGCCAATTCCTCCATGGATGATGGAGATTGCTAAGGGTTATAATCTTGCTCTTGTTCAGTTTCATCCCAAAAGTATAATGGTCATGATTGCATTCCATGATGCTTGCTCTGCCCTTGGTATTCCTTTCACGTTCCAGCTATTTCGATCTGTCTTTAGGCTGCAAGTTCTGCCTGGTGAAAGCGACCGGTACACTGTGTATAGTTACTTAAAAGAGTTGACATTCGTAAAGTCGTATCCTGATCGATTTGCTGGGTGGCGAAGGGAATACGTGTTTGTTCGTCGAAGAGTCGGTGTGGATGACCAGATGCCTTGTTCGTCGACTTCTCTATCTGTAGATCGGGCTGTCGATGCGAAAGATCGACTGACTCGAGATTCTACCCTGTACCAGCAGTTACTCCAACATACTCATAAGCCTCGAGAAAAGCGGAGAAAAACTTCTTCGAAAGGTTTTATGTGATATGACTAATTGGCTAATTGTTCGCTGTCTTTACATGATTTTCTTTCCGAGTGTTGCTGATGTTATTCGAATGTGTATGATACCTTTCTGAATTACTTTATATGGTTGTTTTTAGGTATGGATATGACCGATATTGCCGTTGAATTTCCCAAGTTCGAGAAGAAGCTTGTTTCTGAACGAGCAGACGTTCAGCCCCGTTCTCGGAAGACTACGCTGAAGGCTACCGCTTCTGCTTCCCAATCAGAACAAGCGGGGAATGCTGTGCCCCCAAACTATGACTCTGTTTGTGACAAGGTTCGTCCTAAGCGTGGGCTGCGTTCTACTGATTGCCCTGATTCTCCTAAGAAGAAAAAGAAGTCATCTTCAAGTGCCGTTGTTGCTGTGGTAGCCGAGTCGACTGCTGCCACTCTTGAACGCTACTCGGCTCCCGAGATGTTGAGTGTGGTGAGTATCTTTTCTTTCGATCTTCTTCTACCAGTTGATGGTTTTTTAATGTTGATTTCAACTTTGTGTAGGTATCTGATCATCTCCAGTATGCCGCGAACTATATGAGTACCTTGAGTACTACGGTCGCTACTCAGGAAGCCATGAATAAGCTGGAGGAGGAGAATGAGAGTCTGAAACGTCAACTTGAAGCTTATAAGGCTATGGATAAGCTGGAGGAGGAGAATGCGAGCTTGAAGAGTCAGCTTGAAGCCTGTATGGCGCGCGAACAAGTTCTGTCCGAGGAGCTTTCTTTCCACAAGACGGAGGGTGCTTTGAATCCTTCGTATATGGGCGAATTTGTTGATGTTTTGCTCAGAACGAAAGGTTACGCTGATCATGTCCGCGCTGGATATGCCCTCGTTAAGCAGGTGGGAATGTGCGAGTATATGAAGTACTTGAAGGATACCTTTCCTGATCCTGCGCTTCTTCAGTATCAAGATGATGCGGCCCTTAACAAACTGATTTCTGAAGCCAAAGCTAGGGTTTCGACTGTGTTTGAGGAGAGCGTTCGTAAGGGTGGTCATTCGTTTGCCCTTGTCGAACACTGCAAACGCCTAGGTAAACCTTTGAGCTTGCACGAGCTAAGGAAGTGTCCCGTGGACCAGCTTTTCGTTGATAAGGAAGTTGTTGCTGCTGCCACTTCGACGATCCCTACCAGTATTACTCCTTCTACTGGTGCGGGTACCTCTTTGGCTGGTGGGGAATCTCTGGTAGATGAACATGCCGTCCTCAATGAACTTCAAGCAGAAGAGCTGGAGGAAGAAACTCCTGATAGCAATGTTAGTTAGTCTTCCCATGTATTTTGTTTGTTATTATTATTATGAATGGATGAAAACCTAGTTTCTTGCATTTTGATTTTTAATTCTTTTATTTCGTTGTCCTATTTTTATCTTGTAGGATAAAATAATTTCTATAGGAAGGAAAGACTGTGTTAAAATCTGTCAGGTGCGGCGTAGCTCTGATGCTGTTGTACTTAGGGAATCAACTCCTATTGGTTTGCTTCAAAGTCGGTTAGAAAATGTTTTTTCCAAGATATCTGACTTAGGATGGCTTGAAAAGAACCGACAACTTGCGCTCGAGGCTTTAAATAGGGAAAAGTTGAGTAGTGCTCAAGAGCGGATTTCTGCCCTATCTGATACTGGCGAAACTACTACCGACGAAGGCTGCAGTTCGTCTCCTTCAGCCGATGAAGAAGAGTTCGTTTATGAAGAAGAGGAAGTGTTCGAACTTCGTGATCAAATAGAGAAATGCCGTCGGGATTTGGGAGGTGTTTGTACTTATATGTCAAGTCTTAGACTTCCTGCCGGTCCCTACCACTGGGTCATGAGGTTTGGTGGCCACCTCGATCGGGTTCTTTCTCAATTCGGGCGTCGTGAAGATTATTGGGATGCTCTGTTGAAGCAGGTGAACGTGATGCGTCTTGAATGGCACAAGATTTGTTCGGAACAGAACGATATCATTTATCATAATCGTGTTCAAATTGGTACCCTTGTCACTCAAGGCCGAGAGTTTAAGCGTGCGTATCTTGAAGAAAAACGGAGGGTTGAGGAGCAAGTTAAGACTATTTCTACTCTGCGGGGAATCGAACACCACTTAAAGGAAAGGATTACTAACCTCACCGGGTTCATAGGTGAATTTCAAAAGAAATACGATGAGCAGTGTTCGATAGCGGAAACTGTTGCTCGAAAACATCGAGAAGCATTGGAGCAATGTGCTCAGTTGGAAGATAGCTTGCGTCGTTTACAGGCTCAGTGCGAAAGTTTGCGATCTGGTGCATCGAGCAGTGGGGCTGCTGCCACTGTACGCCATGAAGTTGTCTTGAAAAGTGGTTCATTTTTCCATCGTATCGAGGATAAAGCTGCCGAACATATCCTCGATATGGAGGATGAAATGACGGCTCTGAGGCGAGAAATACAACAGCTTAAGGCAAACGCTGAAGCTTACGAAAGGACATGTGCCATTATGCGGCTCTTGCTTAATCAGTGTGGGACTGGACCCATTGTCGATTTTCGAGATTATTATCAGCATCGGCTGGAGAACCTGTCGACCATTAGGTATACTCAAGAGCATCCTGCGGTAGTTTTTATGCGGAATGAGTTGACGCGGCTTAATGATTTGGATCCCGATCGTGCTCGCGCTCGTCGTCATCAGGAATTTACTCGCGGTCGAACGGGTGGTCGTCGTGGGGCTTCCCCTCATAACGCTCGTGGTTCGTCTCGGTGGCAATCCGCGGGGAGGGGTAGTTCTCGTTAAGTTTGCAAATTAAGACATGTTTTATCTTTTAAAGGCTTTTGCCATTACTTGTATCGTATTATACATTTCGTTTGGATAACGCAGTGTGTTGCAGTTGGTTGTGTTACAAGTCCTGCTGACATTATTGTCGTGACTTGGTTTTACGTTTGATTTGTTTGAAATCATCTGATTTACAAGTCTTGCTGACGTTATTGTCGTGACTTGGTTTGTGTGCCTATTTTTTGCTTTATTCTAGTGCAAGTCTAGCTGGCATTAGATGTCGTGACCTGCCTTAGCATGTAGGACTTGAATATTATGCGTCGCTTAGTAGCGTTCATTGTAAGGAGAGATTTGTGCCGAAGAGTTGGCGTTTTCTTTTTATATATCTACAAAACAAGCGAGAAGTCGCTTAACAAATGCCGCCATTGATTATATCAAGGCTCCTATACAAATGAGTATCGTATCCCTAAGCAAAGTATTGCCTTAAGTTGGAAACATGCCAGGTGTTCGGTATAGTTGTTCCGTCCAATCTTTCCAGTTTGTATGCGTTAGACTGATTTGCTTCAATGACTCTGTATGGTCCCTCCCACTTAGGAGTCAGTTTGCCTGTCTTTTCTGCCAAACTTGCTTCGTTCTTTCTTAGTACCAAACTGTTCACCTTGAATCGTACTTCCCTTGCTCTTGCATTGTAAGCTTTCGCCATCTGCTCCTTGTATTTCGCCTCGCGGAGGTGCGCCTGTTCTCGTCGTTCATCCAGAAGATCTAAGTTTCCCTTGATTGCCTCGTCACTGGTTGCTTTATTGAAGTTCTGGACTCTTTCGTTCGGTACTCCTACCTCAATAGGTATCAAAGCTTCTTGGCCGAAAACTAAACTGTAGGGAGATTCTCCGTGTGGTGTCCGTGGCGTTGTTCTATATGCCCATAACACTTCTGGCAATTCTTCTACCCATCCTGTGAGTTTCCCGCAAAGTCGTTTCTGAATACCTTGCAACGGGGTTCTGTTTGTAACCTCCACTTGGCCATTCGCCTGTGGATGTGCAACCGAAGTGAATTTCTGTGTAATTCTCTTCGACGCGCACCATTCCTTGAAGGAAGTGCTCGTAAATTGTGTACCGTTATCCGAAATGATCGTTCTTGGTAGGCCGAAACGGCAAACTATGTTTTGCCAGACGAATGCTATAGTTGCGCTCGTTGTGATTTTTGGAATAGCTTTCGCTTCGACCCATTTGGTGAAGTAATCGACCATGACTATAAGAAACTTGGCGTTTCCTGTTCCCCTTGGAAATGGACCGACAAAGTCAATTCCCCATTTTTCAAATGGCCATGCCCCGTGGATGTTGATTAGCTTATTTTTCGGAATGTGACTATCATTTGCATTGATTTGACAGGAGTGGCATCGCTGAACGAACGTATTCGTATCGGCGAACACTTTGGGCCAGTAGTATCCAGAGCGAATGATTCGCTTAGCAAGGGTACTTGCTCCTTGGTGGGATCCGCAACATCCCTCATGCATGTCTTTCACAATCTGTAGTGCTTCATTTGGTGTAACACAGCGCAGCCAAGGCACTAAGTGACCTTTTTTATATAAGATTCCGCCTTCTACTTGATACATGCATGCCTTTCGCTGTATGGTCCTAGCTTCTTTTATATCTTCCGGAAGCGTCCCGTATTCAAGAAATGATCGGATAGGTGTCATCCAGTTTGGTTCTTCGATGGCTGTTGATGCAACCGTGACGATAGCTGTGCTTCTAACCGGCACTACATCGATCAGTACGTCTGTAGATTTGTGGAGGTCGCTGAATCTGACGTTCGACAGCCTACTCAAAGCGTCCGCTTTTTGATTTTCTTCCCGGGGGATTTTAACAAACTTGATGTATTCGAACGACGGTGTAAGTTGCTGTACTTTTGTCAAGTACTTTGCTAATTGGCTATCTCGCACTTCGAAGTCTCCCAGTATTCAGTGATCAGATAGGCTATCACTGAATACTTTGACGTTCTTGATTTTCATTTTATTGGCAAGGTCCAATCCGCTTATCAATGCTTCGTACTCTACTTCGTTATTCGAAAGGTGGAAATTGAATCTCAGTGCGTGCTTTAATTCGTCACCTTCAGGGCTTATCAGCAGAACACCCGCTCCACACCCATCTTTGTTCGATGAACCATCCACATACTATCCTCAGGTATTTGGGACATGTGGCTTGTTGTGTTGTTATCTAACGAAAACATTTCTGCCATAAAATCTGCCAAAGCTTGTCCTTTGATAGCCTTTCGAGGTGTGAATCTTATATCGTGTTCACTCAACTCAATTGCCCATTTCATCATCCTCCCTGACGATTCTGGTTTCTGCAATATTTGTTTAATCGGTTGATCGGTGAGTACAGTTACTGTATGGCTCTGAAAGTATGTTCTCAATCTTCGAACCAAATGCACCAGTGCAAAGGTTATCTTCTCGATGGGCTTGTAATTCATTTCAGCTACCGTTAGCATCCTGCTTGTGTAATAAACAGGCTTTTGTGCATCATTGTGTTCTCTTACCAACACCGAACAGATTGATTTGTATGATGCGGCCAAGTACAAAAATAGGGGTTCTCCTGCTAGCGGGATGGACAGCGAAGGTAGGTTCTGAATCTCTTGCTTGAGTAGTGTATAGGCTGCTTCACACTCTTCGCCCCACACAAATTTCTTCGCCCCTTTGAGGACGTTGAAAAAAGGCATATGCTTGTCTGCTGCCTTTGCCATGAAGCGGTTTAAGGATGCAAGGTACCCTGTCAAGATTTGAACACTTTTGATATTTCTGGGTGGTGGTAAGTCCAGGATTTCCTTGATTCTTTCCGGGTTTGGGCTCAGTCCGTTTGCAGTAACTTGTATTCCTAAAAATCGTCCCGCTCCTACTCCGATTACACACTTTTTCGGATTGAGTTTCATTCCTATGCGATGGAGCGATTCGAAGGTTTCCTCCAAATCTCGTGGAAAATCTTCCAACTTTGAGCTTTTAATGACCATGTCATCTATGTACACTTCCATGTTTCGTCCGATCTGTGATGCGAACACCTTGTCCATTGTTCGTTGGTAGGTTGCTCCTGCGTTTTTTAATCCGAACGGCATTTTGGTGTAGCAGAAAGCTCCTACGCTTGTAATGAAGGCTGTTTTCTCTGCATCTGTTGGGTCCATCAGGATTTGGTGATACCCTTTGTAAGCGTCTAGGAATGCTAATACTTCATAGCCTGTTATTGCATCGACCAGCTTATCGATTTTTGGTAATGGGTAGCAGTCTTTGGGGCAGTGTTGATTTAGGTTTGTGTAATCGACGCACATTCTCCATCCAGCGTCTGCCTTTCGTACCATTACTGGGTTCGCCAACCATGTTGGATACTGTACTTCCCGTAATATTCCCGCATCCGTTAGCGTTCGAACTTCCTCTTCTATCGCTGCCTGCCTTTCGGCAGCGAACGTTCGCTGCTTCTGCCTAATGGGTCGAATAGTGCTGTCTATGTGCAATTTGTGTGTTGCAATGTCCGATTTAACTCCTCCCATTTCCATTATAGACCATGCGAATACTGACGAATACTTCCGGAGTATGTTCTCGACTTGCAATCTCACCGGGTCAGGCAAGTTTGATCCCACTCTGACCGACGACGATGGATCACCTTTTATGACTTGAAATGGTTCAGCCTGCTCGCCAAGGTCGATGTCGGGTGAAAATGCCACTGTGTTGACCGAAGGGAGTATCATTGTCTTCGTTGCAGGTTTCATTGCAATCGCCATACATTGTCTTGCTGCTTGTTGATTTCCCCGGACTGAGGCTATACCTGTCGGAGTGGGAAATTTCATAACCAAATGGAAGGGTGACCAGATTGCTCTTGCAGCATTCATCCAGGGGCGACCTATGATCGCGTTAAAAGGACTCTGTGCTTCCATTACTACAAAATCGCACATGACTGTTACGATTTTTCCCTCTTCTCCTATAGTAACTGGCAATTGGATTTGTCCGAGAGGCATTTCGGATATCCCTGTGAATCCGATTAGAGCAGACGCCGGTTTCTTAAGGTCATCTCTTTTGAATCCTAATTTATCGAAACAATCGGCAAAGAGTATGTCCACCGCACTACCATTGTCTACGAACACCCTATGAACTGTTGAATTTCCAATTTTGGCGACGATTACTAGTGGGTCATTGTGTGGAAATGCATTTGGTACTGCATCCGACTCATCGAACGTTATAGTCTCCGATACTTTCAGCCTTTTTTCAGAAGGCTCCTGCGGTGGTAGGTACCTGGTTCTCTGTTTCCATCCTTTGTTCGAAATGGGTTCTGTCGATCCATGGATGGATAGAATTACTCTATTGGTAGTTTGGTATGAATGGTCCTCCACTCGTTCTACTGCTGCCGCGATTTTTCCCCCATTAGGAAGGTTGGTCATATCTTGCTTGTTCGCTTGTCCCCCTTCACGTTTGTATTGGGTGAGATTTCCTTGCCTGAGGTTATCTTCCATTTGCCTTTTGAGTGAGACGCACTCCTCAGTGTCATGACCGTGATCTTTGTGGAACGCACAGTATGTTTCCTTCGAACGCTTGTCTGGTGGTGCCAGCATTGGCCTTGGGTCACTGAAGAGGTCCTTATGTAGCTGCCAGATTTCTTTTCTGGACTTAATAAGGGGGGTGGTGACAAAAGTTCTGCCTCCAGTTTCCTTAGTTCTCGGTGAAAACACCGTTTTCATCTTTTTTCCTCCCCACTTCGATTCATCATCGAAGGTTCGTTTATCCCCTTTTTCATTCTCAATTTTTCGATCATTCGCTTCTTCTGACCTTACATATTTTTCAACTAGCTTCTGTAACTCGCGCTCGTTCGATGGCATTTCTTCTCTCAGCTTTTTGTAGAAGTAACCTGGCTTAAGTCCACTCATGAAGGCTCCCAAGAACATCTGGTACGTTAGATCTTTGATACTTAAGCTTTCGATCACCATTTTCGCATGGTACGCTCCCACACTATCGCTGCCTTGTTTGATGTTTACTAAGTCAGCAATGGTGCGTTCGAATTTTTGATTCCTATAAAACCTTCCTAGGAAAATGTCTGACAATTGTGCCCATGATGTAATACTTCTTTTTGGTAGGTTTTCGTACCATGTAATAGCTGGGCCAGTCAGAAAAATCGGAAAAGCTTTGCATATCAGATGTTGTGATGCATTCCTGAAGCGCATGCTGCTTCCATACGAGTGCAAGAAATCTTTTGGATCTGTCGTGCCATCGTAAACCTTCACATGTAATGGCAGCTTGAAATTATCTGACATTTGTAGATTTTGAATGTCCCAGGAGAGCGGCGAATCGTCGTTATAATCGCCTGCGATGACGTCCCTCAATTCTTCCTCGTATTGCAACGGCTGCTGGTGGCCATTCGAATGTTGAGCTTTGTTTTCGCTTGGGATTATTCTCCTGTTCCTGCTACGATTGTCTTTTGTCCTTTTGAACTGTTCGTAAAGCCTTGCCTTCTGGTTTTCCAGAAACTCTTCGAACTCATTCTGTTCTTTTTGACGATCAGTTAGGGGTGATTCGGCTTCTTCGCCATAGTTTTCATCCGAGTCCTTATCATCGTAATCCCTGTCCTGACTGCTCGCCCGAGTCTCTTCTTGACCATTCTCCGGCTCATGTTCTGGGCCATTCATCTGACTGCCCTGATTATCTCTGTCTTGGTTCAGAGTTCGATCTCTTCCTCTTCGTTCACTGACGGTCCTTGATGTGGACCTGGTATTGTGTTGAGATTCTCCCCGACCATTCCTGGTGGAGACCATTGGGAAGGAGATAAAACGATCCCCACAGACGGCGCCACTGATGTGATTCCTTCTCCTCACTCCACTGGTAACCACTCAAAAGTGACCGACGATGAACCTGCAAAAGATTCCCGGCTAAACCCGGGAATAAGCTCCGATGCTAAAGTTAGCCTCTTTTCCTGGATGAATCTAGATTCTGAACTTGTGTTTGCGTACCTTTTTCATGATGGGTGTATTCCTTTTTATATTGCTTCTTCTCCGACTTTGGCTCTCCACGAGTGCTCCATGTTGCATCGTTCGTGGATGATCGTGTCGCTATCTTCTTGGTGTTGTGTTTACTTGGTCTTTAATTTATGCTACTTGGGCCGCAATCCTGTCTTCTCTGTTGACCGTGATTACGTATGTGGGCCTTTTGGGCCTGTTGACTATAATGGTATACACCAAGGCTGTAGTCCTGACTTCCACAATATTTTCGTTGACCAATGGTTTTCTTGGCCTGCCCCTTTGAGGTATCCATATGCCTTGCTAGTGCTGAAATTTCCCTTCATGTCAACACATTCCATTAGGTATGGACGAATTTCATCTTTCAGTGACACCAACTTGCCCCAACTCCAACTATATGTGTGCCCTTCTAGACTGTTGTCAAGAAACTCTTCATCCTTTAAGTAGTATGCCTGCACCCATTTCAGCCACAATATATCTTTCTTTTGACATACATCCCAAACCAGCTTACACAGAGAAGCTCTATTCCAGAATGAAGGATCCCTTAGGCCAACTCCTCCACTTTTCTTTGGCATACAAAGTGTTTTCCAAGACACTGGTGTAACTCTTTTCTCCCCTTCCTTTCTGCCCCACAGAAAATTTATGCATTTTGTCTCAATGGATTTGTGCACACTCTCAGGTATTTGAAAAACATTTGCCCAGTGACTAGCTTTACTCAGCAGAATTGTGTTTATAAGCTGCACTTTACCTGCATATGCCATATTCCTGGAACCCCAAGTGCCTATTTGTCCTGCAATCTTCTCCACCATTTTCTCACAATCTTCAGCTCTCCACTTCCCTGTTGAGACTGGAAGTCCCAGGTAATTCATAATTAAACTACATAAAATTATTTTCAATTTAGTCACTAATTGGTTATATTGTGTTCAACATAATCATAATTAAGCACACCTATGTCGAAGTGACGGCAAACCGAAATCAAAATGTTGGATTGGGCTAAAGCCTATTGTTACATGTTGGGCCTAACCATTAATAATAGATCACGGTCCAACATTAATATTGGATTTCGGTTTGATGTCGGTTCGGTTTAGGTACGATTTCTGTTATAAACGAAAAACTTTCCATGAAAATAAACCCTAATCGGGTATGAATGGTATATATAGATATCCCGCCGTTCTTTCATGAGCCTCCACTCTGCTTCGGTCGTCCAACTTTGATACTTCACTCCGCCATTCGCTTATTTCAACCCATCAAGGTAAGATTTTCTTATCTCGATATATGGTATTCATCAATGTAGTGTATTTGAGCTAATTGTTGTTCCCATATTTCCGTCCATACATGTAAATGAGTTCAATGGCATCCATGTACACGTTTGATATATATTTTATTATTTGGGGATGAAAAAGGTTGTACCTTTCATCTTGAATTTGAGAAGCACGAAGATCCTATTTTTCCATGTCCTTTTAGCTCGTGTTTTGAGATACTGCAATAGGTCATATGTTCTTAAGTTCTTATAGTATTTTTTATTTCGGTTTATTATGATTTCGGTTTTATTATGCTTTCGGTTTTTGAATTTTTGGTGTTGTGTATAGGAAAATGGGCAATGATGATAAGAGAAAAAGAATCAGCGAAGATGGAGCAGAAGAAGGCGATACAAGTCCAACAAAGAAGATACAAAAAAAGGTAGAGGGATTACTATTTGCAAGGAACTAATGGAGTTGGTAGATAAGGGTTTATGATGGTGAAGCATTTAGATTATATCCTTTACCCGGCAGACCATTAACATATGGTACGGGCTCATCTCTTGAATGCATTGCTCTCCAGAACGCTTATGTTGGCATAGTACATTCACAAAAATTTGGGATTTTTTTTGGATATTTGTCATTGAGAATTTTGAATTTTTTAGACACAATGAAAAGTATTCATGCAATGGAATTTTTCTTTGGACATTGTGGTCCGTTTTGCATTATTCGAACAAATCCTGTAAGAATTTTTATTGAACAGAAACCCAACATAATCCATGTCGATGTCGGTCGATCGTAAGGTCTGCTCTCAGATCAACACAAACACCAAACCGAGTTCATGCCGAAATCGGTTCAATAATCCCTCCATTCATCAAACCGATATCTGTTAAGTATATCGCCGCCCGGTATCGGTTCGGTAAACGGACTAATACGTAGTATGACGACATCCCGAGAGCCACAACCGAGAGAAAACCGATATGCACTGTCCTGCAAACCGACTTCGGTATGCTATTTTTTCTCGTACTGCATGCGAACCGATTTCGGTATGCTATTTTTCCAACTACCGCTTGCAAACCGACTTCGATATGCTATTTTTCTAGTACTGCATGCAAACCGACTTCGATATGCTATTTTTCTAGTAGTGCATGCAAACCGACTTCGGTATGCTATTTTTTCTACTACCGCATGCAAACCGACTTCGATATGGTATTTTTCTAGTACTGCATGCGAACCGAATTCGGTATGCTATTGTTCCTTATACCGCATGCAAACCGACTTCGATATGGTATTTTTCTAGTACTGCATGCGAACCGAATTCGGTATGCTATTGTTCCTTATACCGCATGCAAACCGACTTCGATATGCTATATTTTCTAGTACTGCATGCGAGCCGACTTCGGTATGCTATTTTTTCTAGTACTGCATGCGGACCGACGCCGATTAGATATCGTTAACAATTTTGTCTTGCCGAAATCGGTGCGTGTTCGGATTGGTATTATTGTTCTGTTATCGTGACCGAACCGAGTTCGGCTAGCTGTCTCTTCAAAATTATACTAACTGAAGTCCAATCGATATCTGTACGGTGTCGGTAGGAACCGCAGTAAAATAATCTTTCTACTTCGGTTTTCGAACCGAATTGAAAAATATAGTTTTTACTGCGCCTCTTTTGACTACGGTTATTCCTGAAAAATAACCAAAGTTATATGCCTTCCAGAGCCGAAGTAAAAGGGGTTTTCTGTGGTAGTGGTTTTAGCCTACAACCATAATTTTATAATCACAACCATAATCCATACAATAATACATGGTGAATTCAAAGTGAAAATCAAAAGAAAAATGAAGGAAAAGGGTTCTAAGCTCTGTAAATCCGCTCCTCTAACAATTGAGGATAAGTTCTTTTTATAGTCCAAAACAAATAAAATTAAAGCAAAACAAAATGCAAGTTGCAGGGGATTTTCACGGCCCGCGAGAAATCCTTCGCGGACCGCTGATGTGTTGATATATGTGTGTTTTTCTGAGGAATTTATTGCTGATTTATGTGAATTAAAGTACTGATGGACTGTGTTTGATGATCAGATTACACACATAGTTGGAGATGAACAAGAGGAGCAAGAAGTGCTGATTTGGAGCTGTTTTTGAGCTGAATATAACTAAATTAAGGAGCTAAAGACATGGAGAGAGATTGTGGGCTGAATTCCAATTTCTGGCCCAGAAGTGCCTTGTAATCCTTTTCCTAGTTGGAACAGAAATTTGTGGCCATTTTGTGGAGAATAAATCAATCTGCCATGACTTCTTATTGGGCAAAAATCCTAGTTTAAATAGTAGTAGGGTTTAGGAAAGTGGGGAGATATAAAAGGGGAATGCCCCTTTTGGACGAAATAAGACACAGACGCATGAACGCACACCTTCCTCTCTTTCCCCCTTTCTGCCGAATCCTTTCTGTTCTTTCTTTCTTCTTCATCAGACCCAAGAACTAGGGTTTTGATTATTGGATATTTCGGATTTTAATTCGTATTTCGATAATCTCTTCTCTACTTCTTGTTAATCTCATCACGTTCGCATCTTTGATTGTTGATTGTTTCACCATATTTATGAGTAGCTAATTTCGTAGATCGGCTTAGATTTCGATGTTAGTTCATAAGTTGTGAGGATATTGTACTTATAATCTTTCTCTGTGGGTTCTTTATTGTTCATGGTATAATCTATGCTTGCTAGTTTAAGATTGATCACCTTAATCTTTGTGGGCTAGGGCTAATTAAGTAGCAAAGTTCTTGTGAAAAGCAGATAACTGATACAGACTGTAATAACAAGATGATGAACAATAAAGTAGATAGTTCTTGCATGCGAATACGTGTTGGGGTATCTATGTTGGGTTCTCTTTGTGCTAAACACTGATAAAAGTGTGTAACTGGGTGAGCGAATACTTTCTGGGGAACACTTTAATCAGAGGAATAACGAGTTCAGCAAATACTTGCTCGTTATCGAATAATAAGAGGGGATTTGGGGAGTTTAGCAAATACTTGCTTCCTTATAACTGACTGATTTGCATGAGATAGATTCATCTTTAGCCAATGATCAATGATGTGAACTAACTAGTAATCTAAGCCGATTGCATTCTCTTATAGACTTTCTTGCATTTATTCTCTTGTTGTGTTTGTGTGTTTGCTGATTTTTAGCTCTTAGTTGCTTTACTTTAGTAGTTGTTAGAAAACCAATCTTCAAATTATAGGCGTGGTTGCTAAACCAAACTTGTTGGTAGGATAAATTAATAGTTTTTGCTCCATCCTTGTGGGATCGACCCTGCTTTCCTCTGTACTAAGAATTCTATATTCCTTGAGATTGCAGGTTTATTTTGGTGTGTATAACGACGTCTCACCAAATTGGCGCCGCTGCCGGGGATGGTATGCCAATTTCTATTGTTTTTTCCTACTGATATGTGTGTTGTTATGTTAGTGTATGACCAGGTTTGAGAAGCCTGAGTTAGTGTTTGATCCAGAGATCGAAAAGACAGTGAAGTTGAATCGAAGGTTAGCCAAGGAGCGAAGGTTAAATTCTTCCGCAGAGCCTCTGTTTGGCCAAATAGAGGGTGTTTCTGGGACAGATTCTGAAATTGTGGTTGATACTTTTTCGGTTGATGTTGAAATGGCCGAGGAACTGAATTCTAACAATCTCTTCATGTGGGAGCTGCATGGACACAGTGAAGAAGATCCCCCTACTCCCATTCGCTTGGCACAAACGGAGAACCCCATTGAAATCAAGCTTGCACTCTTGAATGTTTTGCCGAAATTTCATGGGAGGAGCACCGAGGACCCCAACAATTTCTTGAATGAATTTATCAAGATTTGTAAGGTTCAGAAGAGGCCAAATAATGTCATTGAGGAGCAGTTCAAATTGGTCGCGTTTCCCTTTAGTTTGACTGGAGCTGCAAACCAATGGTTCTCGAGCTTAGCACCAAATTCCATCACTACATGGAATGAGCTCAAGAAGATGTTTTTGGAGTACTATTTCCCCTCCACACGAACTGAAGCTTTAAAGAAGGAGATTTCAAGCATCCATCAGGAGTATGATGAGCCATTGAGTGCATTTTGGCTAAGGTTTAGAAAGTTGGTGGATAGTTGTCCTAATCATCGCTTTTCAGAGGGACAATTGCTTCAATATTTTTATCAAGGTCTCACCGCTGTGAACAAGGACTTGATGAATAAAGCGAGTAATGGAGGATTCTCTCATCTTAGAGTAAATGAGGCCCGAGAGATTGTCAAGAAGTTGATTGATTCTAAGGAGTATGATACGGAGGATGTGAGAATTTTGAAGAAAGTTGCACAAACTGGACCTTCCACTCAAGATGGGTACAATGAGAGGATGGATAGGATGGAGAGGCTTTTGTATAAGGTAGTTGATAAGGTCTCAGTTGCAAGCACCACCGCTGGCCCTCATGATAGCCCTTGTGAAATATGTGGAACCTATAGCCATGTCACCTTGCAATGCAACTTTGCGATAGACGAGCAACTTGTTCAAGCAAAATCCATGGGGAATTGGAATGATAGACAACCTAAGAGAGACCCCTACTCAGCCACTTACAATCCAGGTTGGCGAGATCATCCAAATCTTTGATGGAGAGACCAAGGAAATCAAACTCAACAATCTTATGTTCCACCGAATCAAAGAGGTCCTCAAGGTTTTCCTCAAAACCAGCCACCTCCACAAAGGAACACAACTGATGAAAAGCTTGATATGATGATGGAGATCCTCCGGGACCAGTCCAAGAGCTCAAAGAAGGCCGAGGCTACCTTAGAGGAGCATACTCGACAAATTACACAATTGTCGAATTCAATGAACGAGCTTAGAATGCAACAACCAGGGCTGCCCTCTCAAGTGCAAGTGAACCCCAGGGAGACGGCCAACCATATAACTCTGAGAAGTGGAAAAGAGTTGGAGTCGCCTCTCGAGATAATCACAGTCAAAGAGAACAAGTCGCAGTTGGAGCAGTCTGTTGCAGGCCCCGGTTTGGCCAAACAGACCCTGGAAACGGAAGTTGGACATGAGGTAAAGGAGAATTCCGATCTAACTAAGGAGGAAACTCCAAAGTCATATCTGAAGGATCCTCAAGTTAAAATTCTTCCACCTTTTCCTCGTAGACTAGCTAAGAAGAAAGATGAATCTCTTGATTTTATGTCTATTTTTGGGAAAATGGAAGTTAACCTCCCATTCTTCTAGGCTATTAGAGTTCCTCCAGTTAGCAAATTCTTGAAGGATTTTATTGCAGGTAAACCAATGGATTCAAGTAAGGTGATAATGGGAGAGTCGGTTTCAGCGGTGATTCGACAAGAACTATCTCAAAAATGCAAAGATCCTGGTATGTTCTCTTTACCATGTTACATTGGAGATGTCAAGATAGATTCTGCCATGTGTGATTTAGGAGCTTCCATTAATGTCATGCCATTGTCTGTGTATAAGAAACTAAATGGAGCTGAAATGGTAGACACTAGAGTTATTATTCAATTGGCGGATAGGTCTTGTATTTATCCAGAGGGGTTATTGGAAAACGTACTTTTTAAGGTGAATGAATTTGTATACCCTGCTGATTTTTATGTGGTAAAGATGAATCATAGTGGTGGTAATAGTAATTCAGGTGTGTTGTTAGGTCGACCTTAATTTCTTAAGGACGACTAATACAATAATTAATGTGGGGATGGGAACAATTTGTCTTGATTATTATGGTGAAAAGTATACTTTCAGCATAGATGAAGCCATGAAGAAACCAATAGATGCTGAAAATCTTTATGCCATTGATATCATTGGCCCTTTAGTCCAAGATTATCTTGAGACCGAATATTTGTAGGAAGAGATGGAATTTCCCTCTCCCACAGGTTTGAATGAAATTCCAGTGCATGGAAAGACTGACAAGGAGATACGTGAGCTGTTGTACTCAATTTATTCTCAAGAAGAAATGTTCAGCACTGGAACTGCCATCTGTTTGCCCAGAGCCCTGCAGACAAACCTCTTCCATCCAATGTTTCACCACCGACCTTGGAGTTGAAGGTGCTACCAGAGAATCTGAAGTATGTGTACCTGGGAGATGCCGAGACACTTCCCGTGATTGTTAGTGCTAAGTTGACCAAGCCTCAAGAGGAGAAATTGGTTGCATTGTTGAAAAAGTACAAGAAGGCAATCGGGTGGACTTTGGCGGATATCACGGGGATCAGCCCTGACATTTGTACACACCATATTTTGATGGAGGAAGGAGCTAAACCTGGTCGAGAGGCTCAGAGGAAGCTCAACCCTAACATGAGGGAAATAGTTCTTAAGGAAGTGCTCAATTTGCTTTCTTTGGGAATTATTTACCCTATTTCAGATAGTAAATGGGTGAGTCCAGTCCATGTAGTGCCCAAGAAGTCGGGTTTTCAAGTGGTCAAAAATGATAAGAATGAGTTGGTGCCTACTCGGTTGGTTACAGGATGGAGGATGTGCATCGACTATAGGAAGCTTAATGCCGCAACTCGCAAGGATCACTTCCCACTTCCTTTCATTGATCAAATGTTAGAGAGATTGGCGGGGAATAGCTTCTTTTGCTTCTTGGATGGCTACAGTGGGTATTTTCAGATTCATGTGAACCCCGAAGATCAAGAAAAAACAACCTTTACGTGTCCTTTTGGCACCTACGCATATAGGAGAATGCCTTTTGGATTATGTAATGCTCCGGGCACTTTTCAGAGATGTATGATGAGCATCTTTTCAGATTTGATTGAGACGAGCATTGAGGTGTTTATGGATGACTTCACGGTGTATGGGGATTCATTTGATGTATGCTTAAGTCACTTGGAGCAAGTGTTGGTTCGATGTGTGAAGAGTAACCTTGTCTTGAACTACGAAAAATGCCATTTTATGGTGAATGAAGGCATAGTCTTGGGGCATGTTGTTTCGGAAAAGGGCATTCAAGTTGACAAAGCCAAGGTAGAGAACATAGAGCAACTTCCTTACCCTACCAATGTCCGAGAGATTCGTGGATTCTTAGGGCACGCTGGATTCTATAGGAGGTTCATCAAAGACTTTGCTAAGATAGCTCAACCATTGACCAAGCTTCTTCAAGATGATGTTCCCTTTGAAATGAATAGAGAACGCAAGCATTCTTTTGATGTCCTTTAGAAGAAGCTTATCTCAGCCCCAATAATGCAACCACCTAATTGGGACCTGCCATTTGAGTTGATGTGCGATGCAAGTGATTATGCGGTTGGGGCGGTTTTGGGTCAAAAGTCGGGGAAGGAAAGCCATGTGATTTACTATGCTTCAAAGACGTTGAACCCCACTCAATGCAATTACACCACAACTGAAAAGGAGTTATTGGCAGTGGTATTTGCACTTGAAAAATTCAGGTCCTACTTGCTTGGATCAAAGATCATTGTGTACACCGATCACTCTCCCTTGAAGTACTTGTTCACGAAGAAAGAGTCTAAGCCAAGACTAATTCGATGGATTTTGTTGTTGCAAGAATTTGATTGGGAGATAAGGGATAAGAAAGGGGCTGAGAACCATGTTGCAGACCACCTCAGTCGCTTGGTGATACCCGAGGATGCAATTCCTATCCAAGAATCTTTTCCCGAAGAATATCTCTATGCTGCGACAAGCCTCTGTTTGGCCAAACAGAGCCTCCAGGCAGTTTCACAGTTTGGAAATTTGGATCATGAGCCTTGGTATGCGGACATCGCCAACTTCATCACTACTGGAGACTTTCTAGAGGCTCTCAGCCGTGCTCAGAAAATGAAGCTCAAAAGCGTTTGCAAGCATTATATTTGGGATGAACCTTATCTTTGGAAGATCGGTTCGGATCAAATCATTAGGCGATGCGTCACTGAAGAAGAACAAGGTACGATTCTTATGCACTGTCACTCTTTTGCTTGTGGAGGCCACTTTGGACCAAAGCGTACTGCTCGAAAGGTACTTGATAGTGGATTTTATTGGCCAACTATTCACAAAGATGCTTATGTGTTTTGTAAAAGTTGTGTGAGATGCCAAATGATGGGAAATATTTCTAAACGTGATGAAATGCCTCAAACCCCTATTATTGTTTGTGAAATATTTGATGTGTGGGGTATGGATTTTATGGGGCCTTTTCCTAGTTCATTTGGTAATTTTTACATTTTACTCGCGGTTGATTATGTATCGAAATGGGTGGAAGCGAAAGCCACCCGAACTAATGATTCTCAAGTTGTGGCAGGATTTTTAAAGTCACATATATTCAGCAGGTTTGGAGTGCCACGAGCCATCATTAGTGACCAGGGAACTCACTTTAAAAACCGCACCATTGAAGCTCTCATGAGGAAGTATGGAATGCATCACCGTCTAGCTACCACTTATCACCCGCAATCCAATGGCCAAGCGGAGGTATCCAACCGAGAGATCAAACAAATCCTAGAGAAGACAGTCAATCCATCTAGGAAGGATTGGAGCAAGAGGCTAGATGATGCTCTTTGGGCTTACCGAACTTCATTCAAAACTCCTATTAGAATGTCTCCGTATAGGCTGGTTTTTGGAAAGATGTGGCATCTTCCAGTTGAGCTCGAACACAAGGCTTATTGGGCTGTCAAGGAGATGAATATGCAACCACTTAAGTGTGAGGAGGAGAGAAAGTTCCAGCTTCAAGAGTTGGAAGAAATTCGGTTGGAAGCTTTCGATCAAGCTATGTGGTACAAGGAGCGTACCAAGATGTGGCATGACAAGAATCTGAGGTGCAAGGAGTTCAAGGTTGGCCAAAAGGTCCTGCTCTTTCAATCAAAGCTGAGGCTTATGCCTGGAAAACTCATGTCGAAATGGGCTGGTCCTTTTGAGGTCGTCTCTGTTTGGCCAAATGGAGCTGTTGAAATCAGAAGTTTGGAGACTGACAAGTCGAGCTTGGTAAATGGTCATCGCCTCAAGCCATTCTTTGATGCATCTCAGGCTGAAGTAGTGGAAGAAATTCCATTACGCCATCCCTCTGCTCAGTGAAATGCCATCAGAAAAGTCTAGCCAAAGACTATAAACAAGGGCGCTATTGGGAGGCAACCCAATTGTTCATTTTTATTTTTATTTCAATATTTCTCTTTTGAATTTTCTTCTTTTGAATTTTCAAGGTAAAAGTCAGCTGGAAACGCTCGGCTAGAGCATATTGGGCTGAAACTGGAGAGGATTTTCAGCTGAAAACGCTCGGCTGGAGCATATTGGGCTGAAATTGGAGAGGATTTTCAGATGAAAACGCAAGGCTAGAGCATTTGGGGCTGAAATTTCAAGTTCTTCAAACGAGCAACCCTCCCTCCCTCCCTGAGTTTCCCTATTCCCTTCTCTTGTTTTATTTTTAATTTCTTTTCGAGTATGTACATTTATCATTAGGTTCTTCTTGCTTTTAAGCTGAGCTTGCTTGAGGGCAAGCAAGGTTTAAGTGTGAGGAGATTTGTGTGTCGAGTCGGTCACAATTTTCAGCATGATGGTTAGTAAGGGAATTGGTTTTGATATGGATTAACCTTGCCGGTAAAAGAATCACATGAGCAAACTTTTGTTAGTTGATATCCCCTTTGAAATGCTTAATGATACATCTCTGAAATCAATCTGAACTTGGTTAAATGATACTTGGGATGACGAACGAGACTTGCATGAAAAAACCAAGTATAATGTAAGGTCTGAGCCTAGAGTAGAGCACTCTCTACATCAATCTTTCTTTCTGAGAGTTGTGGTAGCTAAGGTCGATGCATGATAGGTTAAAGGAAGGCAAAATTAGGATTAGCCACACATTGTATATAGCCTACCCTTTTATATCCCCTAGTTAGCCCCTCTGAGCCTGGCATTTTCTTTGATTTACCCACTGATATGAAACCCCTAGCCTTGTTATTTATCATGTTCTTTACCCCATGCATGTATGCCTTTGAACTAAAAATTCAGCTCTTAATGGTTGTGAATTTGATTCGAGTGCCTTGTTTTCATAAAATAAAACCTTTTGGTTCTATGGCACCGTAAATGTAACTTGAGCATATACATTGTGAGTTCTGGTCTGGACAAAAAAAAAGTTACAGAAAAAATGGTGTTGTTTGCCCAGAAAAAAAAATCAGAAAAAAAAATAAATTTCAAAAAGTCCAGAACAGTTCTGAAAAGTCCAGATTTTTGTATGTTAAATGATATACCTTTGCTGGAATTTGTTCTCTTAATTTTTCTTGAGCATATGTGCACGTTGATAATACTGGCCCAGAATCCGGTTGGGCCAGGAAGGTCCGCGGCCCATAACTATCAAAGCAGTATCTTTCCCGCTGGAAGGTACATCCGGATAAGGAAGAGGACATATGATGACAAAGGAAGTGGTCCTGCACCTTATCCCCAAAGCAGGTAGAGCTCGGCTATAAATACTAGTCTCAAACAGTAAACAAGGTAGGTGACTTATATCTCTCTATTTGATATTGAGTCATTCCCGTACGATTTCCCTCGCATTACTACCCCCGTCTCATCATCACGCCGGAGTTTCTTCCCCGGGACGCCTCCCGGGGATTGTTTTGCAGGGTTGACGCGGGTATTCCAGCTAGGAGGCGCGGATAGCATCAAGTGCAGGGATACGGACGGTTTTGGTAGCATCAATTGGCACGCCCAGTGGGATCCTTCCACCTTCGCATGATGGAGTCGCCAAGGAGAGGGCGCGGGCCCCGAAGAAGAACGCGACACCCTCAGGGGGTGGGTCTCTTCCACCCCCGGGGGATGAGGTGACCTTGAGGCAGTTGCAGGAGGAGGCTAGACACCAGCGGGAGCTAGGGGTACCGCAGGATGGCCATGTGGAAACTGCCTCCGACGAAGCTGACTCGGAAAGAGAATACCAGGGGGAGCAAGAACCAAGGCCCGCCGGGGGAGGCAGTCCCCGGACCCAGGGACCTGAAGCCCGGGAGGAGGGGCAATCCTTAGCCGAGGCGGAAGAATTGGCGGCGTTGGAATTCATGAGAGCCAACAAGGAGTTGTACCGCCAGTGGGTACTCTCTACCCGGGAAAATCGTAGGCGGAGGGAGCCTGGGGGAGACCGGGCAGGACCTCTTCGGGGGTACCAAAGAGAGGTTATCGACCTGGACGGAGTCGTTCAGCCGCCAAGGATACAGGGGCGTGTGAACTCTTCCACCGTCCCACCTTCATTCCCTCCAAGTCTCGGGGTCGGAGGGGGAATGGCTACGGGACAACAATCGAATTTGGTTCCACACGCTCCACCCTATTACCCGCGTTCCAGCTGGGGGGCGGGACAAATTGGGTATGGCCTGCCAGCCATGCCGGTGGAGTCGTTGGGTTATCAGGCCCCTGGAACCCAGGGGAACCCGATCCAGTATTCCTTGCCCATGCACGGATCAATGGGGATGAACTATGGTTACCAAGAGAAATACTATCGGGAGGACGATAGGATGCGGGGCTATCAGGTGGCTCAGCAGGACCCCAACTCTTTGGAGGCTCGACTAGACAAACTAGTGGGAAGAAACGGAGCTAAACCTACCTCCCCTTGGGTACCTCGAGTGCTTGCGTACCCATGGCCGCCGGGCCTTCGGACCCCGGAGGGAATCCCAACATACAATGGAGAGACAGACCCGGAAGAGTTTGTCAGGACGTACCAGAACCTGATGGTGTCACGGGACTTCCCGGAGGAATTAAGATGCAAGTTGGTGGGCTGTTACCTGAGAGGAAACTGTCTTTCATGGTTCGATTCCTTGCCTCGAGAAAGTCTCAGAGATTACTACGATTTCTCTAAGGCCTTGCTGTTCAGATACGCTGGATTAAAGAAGGAAGGGAAGCAGTTGACCGAGCTTTTGGCTACCTGGCAGAAGGCCGCAGAAGGGTCAATGGAGTACTATCGAAGGTACATGGACGATAGCATGAAGGTTGTCGACAGGCAGCAGCAGGAGAAGGCGGTGATTAGCGGGTTTATAAACGGCTTGAGGGATATGGCGTTGTTCCAGAAGTTGATGGAAAATATCCCGGAAACCTTTCACAACTTGCAAATGGCGGTGCAACTATACTGCGCGGTTAATGATGCCACGCGAAAGAGAAAGGAAGAATCTGGGGGATTTCTCCCGGACAAGATAGAAAGAAGGAGAGCGGCAGACCCAAGTAGGAGGGACCCCGCTCCCGCAACAGCAAACAGGGCAAGGGCGGACAGTTTCACCCCGCTCAGCAAATCCCGAACGGAGATTCATGCTATTCACAAGGATCTGTTCCCGGATCCGTTGCCTATCCATGGGACCCCGTCTAGGGAAAACGCGGACAAGTGGTGCGCCTACCACAAGTCTCACGGGCATGCGACAGAGGGGTGTAGGATGCTGAGGAACGAGATAGAAAAACTGATAGAGCGGGGACAGCTGAGAGATTGCGTGGCAGCGGAGGCAAAAAAGGAGAATCCCCGGGACCAACCTTAGGAGCCGCCCCGCAGGAGGTGGAGGCCTAACCCGGGGAGAGGAAACGGGAGAAACCAAGGCAACCAAGGCAACCAAGGCAACAGGGCCCCAGGGAGGCCTGCCATAGCCGCTGCACCGGTCCAAGCAGTGGAGCCGGCCCCAGTACCCAACAGGATGATCAACGTGATCAGTGGAGAAGTTGGAGAAGCATGCCAGTCAGTTTCTGCTATCCGGGCCCGCACCCGGTATGTTCCCCCGGGGGAGATTCAGGGGAAAAGGTTTCGCCCCGATGAGGCTCTCACCTTCTCTGAAGCGGACGCAGCCCCGCCACAGATACCCCATTCTGACCCAATGGTGGTAACGGCGGAGATCGAAGGCTTCTTGGTCAAAAGGGTGTTTGTGGACGATGGAAGCAGCGTGGAGATCATGTTCGCTTCTTGCTTCGATCAGCTGGGAATTGGGAGACAGAACCTGAAACCCCCCTCGTCTCCCTTGTCAGGGTTCACGGGTAAACCCGAAGTTCCACTAGGTGTTATTCCCCTCGCAGTGTGCATGGTGGATGAGAAGAACCGGAGCAAGAGGATTTCGGTGACATGCAACTTTGCGGTTATTGATGCACCCTCACCGTACAACGTAATCATAGGAAGACCATGGCTAACCCAAGCCCGGGCAGCGAGTTGTCCGTATCTGCTGACGATGAAGTTCCCCACTGCGCAAGGTGTGGCGGTCGTGCGGGGTAGCCAAGCAGTCGCAAGAAGTTGTATGATGACGGCGGTCTTGGACGCAAAGAAAGCAGTAGGGGCGGTACACGGAGAAGCTCCCCGCCAAGAGTTGGAGGAGATGCAGGTGGCAGATAAAGGGACGGTCACGGTGGGAAAGGATCTCCCGGAAGAAGTAAAAGGCGCACTGAAGGAACTCTTGGCTAGGTACCAAGGAGTGTTCTCATGGAGCCCGGAGGATATGGTAGGAGTATTGCCAGAATTGGGGGTACACAAGCTGAACATAAGCCCGGCAACTAAACCAATCAGGCAGAAGAAAAGACCTTTAGCCCCGGAAAGAGCGGAATTTATAAAGAGTGAAGTTAAGAAGCTGGAGAGAGCCGGGGTGGTCGAGGAAATTATTTACCCGGAATGGATAGCTAACCCAGTCCTAGTAAAGAAGCATGATGGAAACTGGCGCATGTGTATCGACTTTACAGATCTGAATAAATGTTGCCCCAAAGACAGCTATCCTCTCCCGAACTTGGATCGACTGGCGGAGGCCATCGCGGGGTATTCGGTGCTGGCCTTCTTTGATGCACATAAAGGCTATCACCAGGTGCAGATGGACGAGGCGGACAAGGCAAAGACTTCTTTTATCACTGATTTCGGGACCTTCTGCTACAAGAAAATGCCCTTCGGGCTGAAGAACGCGGGGGCCACATATCAGAGAATGGTGGACAAACTATTCAAGGACCAAGTGGGAAGAAACATGGAGGTGTATGTCGATGACATGGTGGTCAAAAGCAAGGCTTACGGGGTCTTCTTGAATGACCTGGAGGAGATGTTCGAAAAGCTAGAGCGGAGCAATCTAAAACTGAACCCCTCCAAAAGTACCATTGGAGTGGGTGCGGGGAAGTTCTTGGGGTTCATGGTGTCAAGCCGGGGCATCGATGTCAACCCGGAGAAGGTGGAGGCCATAGCTAAGATGACCTCTCCCAGGTCAGTGAAAGAAGTACAGCGGTTGACAGGGTCTCTCGCGGCTCTCAGTCGATTCCTATCAAAGGGGGCAGATAGGCAGTTGCCTTTCTTCAACATACTCAGGAGGGCCAAGGCGTTTGAGTGGTCCGAGGAATGTGAGAAGGCGTTTCAAAGTCTGAAAGAGCATCTTCAACAGTTGCCAACGTTAAAAAAGCCACTCCCGGGGGAGGAGCTTTTCCTGTACATAGCGGCGTCCCGGGAGGCGGTAAGTGCCGTGCTAATCAAAGAAGAGGAGGGAAGGCAGCACCCAGTCTATTTTGTTAGCCGGGCACTTCGGGGGGCGGAAACCCGGTACACCGAGTTGGAGCAGTTGGTTCTGGCTCTGGTGCATGCTTCAAGGAGGCTTAAACCCTACTTCCAGGGCCACCCCATAGTGGTCCTTACCAATTACCCGCTAAGACAGGTTATGTTCAAGCCGGAGGCATCAGGGAGAATGATGAAATGGGCCATAGAGCTGGGAGAATATGAAATCCGGTATGAGCCAAGGAGGGCGATCAAGGGCCAGGCCCTAGCGGACTTCTTGTTGGAATCAGAAGCAAGGATCAGTGAAGAACAGGAGATGCCTGAATCTCCGGAGAATACAACGAAGGCCGAGACAGACCTGACTTGGAAGTTGTATGTGGATGGATCGGCGCACTCCGGGGGCAGTGGAGCGGGAGTATTGTTGGTCAGCCCGGAGGGGAAGGAGTACCCCTATGCAGTCCAATTCACTCTCAAAACAACCAACAATGAAGCTGAGTATGAAGCCTTGATCGCGGGGTTAAGGTTGGCAAAGGAGATGGAAATCAAAACCCTCACGGCACACAGTGATTCCCAGATTGTGGTGCAGCAAGTAAAAGGAGAGTATGAAGCCCGGGAAAGGAGCCTGCAATGGTACTTGGAAATGGTAAAACCTCTGATTGCCGGGTTTAAAGCCTTCAACTTGGTTCAAGTTCCCCGGGAGCAGAACAGTAAGGCAGACGTTTTAAGCAAGTTAGCTTCTTCGGAATTAAAACCTGAGCCCGACCAAAAGCTGTACATAGAGGTACTAGGAAGAAGAAGCTACCAGGAGAGCGATCAAGTAATGCTGGTGAACGAGGAAGAGTCCTGGATCACGCCCATGCGGGCGTACCTAGAAGAAGGAACTACCCCGGAGGATAAGGCTCAGGCTCGGAAGCTAAGAGTGAAGGCGCCTAAGTATGTGATTCAGGAAGGGGAGCTGTACAAAAGAGGGTATCTCCAGCCGTTGCTAAAGCGTGTAGAAAGGTTGGAAGGCCAACACCTCATCCGGGAGGTGCACGAAGGATCTAATGGGAGCCACCAAGGAGTCACAGGAGCTTGGCCGTTCAGCAGATGGGGAATTGACTTGGTCGGACCATTCCCGACTGCCCCGGGAGGAGCCAAATACTTGATTGTGGCGATCGACTACTTCAGCAAATGGGTGGAGGCAGAACCGCTCACCAACATACGGGGACTAACTTGCGTCAAGTTTTGCTGGAAGAACATCATCTGTCGATTCGGCATCCCGAAGGTCATAGTCACAGATAACGGGGCGCAGTTCGAGAACGATCCTTTCAAATCATGGTGTGTCAAGTATGGCATAGAGCAGAAGTTGACGTCGGTGTACCACCCCCAGGCGAACGGGCAAGTAGAGGTCACCAACCGCACCATCATCAAGGGACTAAAAACCCGCTTGGAAGGCGCGCGGGGAAATTGGATCTGGGAGCTACCCAGCGTTCTTTGGGCCCATAGGACTACAGAAAGCTCGGCTACCGGGGAATCCCCGTATGGCTTGGTGTACGGGTCAGAGGCAGTAATACCCGCAGAGATTGGGATCCCAAGCCCTCGAACTCAATACAAGCGCCCGGAAGAAGAAAACGATGGACGACGCCTTGACTTGGATCTCCTGGAAGAGAAGCGAGAGAATGCGGCACTTCAGGAAGCCAAGGTGAAGGAGCGAGTAAAGAGGTATCATGACAGAAGAGTGCGGAAAGAAGTTTTCATCCCAGGAGACTGGGTAATGAGGAGAAACGATAAGAGCCACCAAGCCCCGGAGGGCAAACTTGCGCCCAACTGGGAAGGGCCATACAAGATCAAGGAAGCATACCCGGGAGGGAGCTATGTGCTGGAGGACAAGCAGGGAAAGGAGATCCCCAGAAGGTGGAACGTAGCTAACCTGAGAAGGTTTTACGGGAAGTAGAGCGCCCTGCATCGTACCACAGCTACTGAAGCATGAATATGCTAGGCATGAGTATGCCAGGAATGGATATGCCCCCCGGGAAGCGTGAATACGCTAAGCATGAAAATGCTAGGCATGAATATGCCAGGCATGGATATGCCCCCTGGGAAGCGTGAATACGCTAAGCATGAATATGCTAGGCATGAATATGCTAGGCATGAATATGCCAGGCATGGATATGCCCCCCGGGAAACGTGAATACGCTAAGCATGAAAATGCTAGGCATGAATATGCCAGGCATGGATATGCCCCCTGGGAAGCGTGAATACGCTAAGCATGAATATGCTAGGCATGAATATGCCAGGCATGGATATGCCCCCCGGGAAGCGTGAATACGCTAAGCATGAAAATGCTAGGCATGAATATGCCAGGCATGGATATGCCCCCTGGGAAGCGTGAATACGCTAAGCATGAATATGCTAGGCATGAATATGCCAGGCATGGATATGCCCCCCGGGAAGCGTGAATACGCTAAGCATGAAAATGCTAGGCATGAATATGCCAGGCATGGATATGCCCCCTGGGAAGCGTGAATACGGTAAGCATGAATATGCTAGGCATGAATATGCCAGGCATGGATATGCCCCCCGGGAAGCGTGAATACGCTAAGCATGAATATGCTAGGCATGAATATACCCCTCCCGGTCGCATGAATATGCCCGGAGAGATAACCCAACGTCTGGCCTCGTTCCGGGTTTAGAGAAGATTTGTAAAAAGGGACCCATGGGTAGCTCCCATTTGGGTGCCCCGCCAGAGTGGACCCGGAGCTCGAACGAAGCCCGGGGACCAAGAGATGTAGTGTTGTAAGGAAGAGTTAACGAGAAGGGTTCTTTCGAAAAGCAATTTTATTCAATCTTAAAATTACATAAGAAATTTATACATCGCATGAACATGCGGTCAAATTGCAAAAGAACAATTACATAGAATTTTATATACAGGTTTTCTTATCTACGCGTCCTTAAACCCATTTAGGGCCCGACCCGGAAGCACCCTCAGGGTTACCCGGGCGGAAACCTCCTCCGAAGAATTGAGAAGACAAGAGATCTTCGGCAAAGCGGGCATCCGGGGCCTGATTCCAAGCAAGCTCCTCTTCCAGTTGCGCGGCGTCCTCTTCGTTCAACTCGGGGATAGGAACAACCACGGACCCTTCGGGAAGCGGCTCCGCCAGGCGCATCCTCCTTACCCCGGCCGACGTAACAAATTTGTATTTAGGAAACATATCTGCTGCGCTTTTCCCCTTTTCTTCCCGGCTGATACGGGCACCCTCAGCGGTCTTAACCCCCCTTGTGGTGACTCCAGAATCTGCAATCTCCCGGATGCGTCTTATCCGACGTGCCACTTCCTCCGGGTCAATAGATACAGTCATATCCTCATATCTTCCATACGCTCCACAGTCCTACGGACCCCGGCGAGTATGTCGGTAAGAGGAGAAACCCCGACTAGTCCGTTCTTGAGGCCCAAAAGGTGGTAGGATAGCCGGATGATTAGTAGAGCATCCTGGAGGACCCTATTCCTGTGAGTAAGGGACCGATTCTCCTTCTCAAAGTCGCAGAGAAGCCGGTTTTGCGCGGAGCGGGTCTCCAATGTCCTGAGTTTTTCCTGCGCCCGCTCTAGTTCGCCCCATACCATGCCTAGCTCCTTGGCGGTACGACTTTGAGAATCATCATGAAGAGCCTGCAACTCAGCTATGGTCTGGTGAGAATTTAAGGCTTCCCGCATATGATCTGAAGCAAGGTCGAAACATTGATTTAAGGACCCGAACTTGGCCTCGACCGCCTTAAGAAATAACACCAGTGCCCGGATTGTTCCAAACTCCTGAAGGAAGCAATCCAACCCCGCCTCGGCCAACGCCCGGGTGGCCTGGGTGCCTCCAAACCTCCAATGAGCTAGTTTTCTTTGAAGAAAAGAGCCTTGGAGGCATCCGGCGCGGGGGAGTGAGAAGTAGGTACCAGAGGAACTACTAGGATGAGCAAAAACATAAGGCACAGACCCGCGCGGGAGAACTCCCCCTAAGGGACGCTCAGTCTACAAAAGATAAGAGATTCCATCAAAAGGCAGAACTTATATAAATCAAAATGGGCACCAAGGCCAAGTTCTACATATGCCTCCCCGGGAGGAAGATTACAAAAAACATGAAAATTACAAAAGAAATGTAAACTAGAGTCTAGGAGAGTACATCATCCTCAGCAGATTCCCTTCCTCCCGGGGTAGCGTGAGCTCTCTTCCATCTCCTCTCCAGTTCAGCCACATCCTCCTCAGACCAGCAGGGACCATAGTAGGCGGGGGCATCTACCTTTGGCTCGTCTTCCGGGCGCACAGGAAATCCCACCTTCCGGATAGACTTCCGGGACTGATACAGCAGGTCATCGTGCCCCCTTGGGAGTCCCACGGTGTAAGCGCCGGTACTCTCTTCAAGGACAGCTCGGTACCCGAAGTTATCGGGAATAGCGCAGAATTCTTGATAATTATCAGCCCAGTGGGGTGTCTCCGGGACTACCCCATAGGCATTGACGCTTTCTGGGCCGGGGGACTCAGGTACGGCCGCCTCTTTGATCCCCGGAAGCTTGATCTTCTTAATATCTGAGGATGAAGGGGCCCGGGAAGACATCGTAAGCGAATCCCACAGTTGGGGCACCAGGTCCTCCAGCTTGGCTTCCTGGAGAGATCTCCAACGGTGGGTCAGTAAATCGCCCGCCTTGGGGCGATAGTAGGATTCCTGGGCTTCAAGGCGAGCAGGTCCCGGAAGCCAACCCCGCAGTCTGCGGTACATCTCGTGGCAGGCATCTTCGCTAGCCGCAGCAGCGATCCCCTCAAGCCTTTTGTCGAAGTCGGAGGAATGAAGGACCTTCTGAACTATAGCATTCAGAGCATCAAGCTGCGCCTCCTTTTTCTCTTTCTTGAGGGAGGTGTACTTCTTCTCCACCTCGGCCAACTTTTTCCCCTTTTCCTCCAACTTCTTCTCCTTCTCAGCTAACTTCTTCTGGGAGGCCCTCAGCTGGGCTTCCAGGTCGTCCCTCTCGGCCAACCTCTCCCGGGCGTCGTGGAGCTCCTTCTCCTTCTTAGCAAACAAACCCGCGATGTACTTAGAATACGTCCGGTTGAGCGCCTCAGCTAGTTGGGAGTCCGCCAGGAGTGAGTCGGCGAAAGTGGTGGTCTGTAAAATTCAAACAAAAGTAAGGTTACCCGGAAGGATAGTAACGTGAGAAATAATGACAAGCAATAAGATTGACATACCTCTTCCCTATCCTCAGGGATAGCTTGAGAATTATCCCGCAAAGGAGAATTCACAGGGGGAGGAGGAGGCGGGGGCGGGGTCGCACCCTCTAACCTTTGACGAGAAGCCGGAGGAGTTTCCTTATCATCGGTCAGAGGCCGCTTAAAGCGAGAGTTAGCCCCCCCACTGTAGGTAGGGTGATGGATGAAAGATCTCCTCCCCGGGGTAGGAGAGGACTCCGGGGCCTTCTGTTGGGAAGGCGGTCGCTGCTGGCGGGCCCTTTGGGCAATGAACTCGGGATTTTCAATGGCAACTGGACCAGACGGGGGTGTCACCTGCTGCTCCTGAGTAACCATCCCCGGATGAGGACTTCTCTGCTGAGTGTGATCCCCGGAAGGCATCCCGTTGAATGGTGTAACGTCTGCGTACAAAGTAGGCTGAACTGAAACCAAGTAAAAGGAAAGTCAAAACAAGGCACATATACGCATCAAAATAAGCAAAGAATAAGGCCTTTAATAGGCACCTCCAGCCGGCCACACAGCGGAGACGGTTGGAAGAGAGAAGAGTTTTGACGGGTATATCCCGCGAGGCCAATAATAGCCCGCGTTCCCGGTCTTATAAAAAGTATCCATGTCCAGGGGAGATAGGCGGAGGAAGTTATGATCGTTGGTAAGGTTTATTGAAAGAGAGGAAAGGGGTTGTTTATCTTCAGGAACGAGGGAATCGTTCCAAGGGGGCATGGGATACACCCGGGAGTCACAGCGAAAGAAACCTTTTGCCAGATACCCCTTGGCAGATTTGGGCTTACCTTTAACAAAGTCCTTTGTCCGGGATCGGATCACAAAGGAAAACACACCCGGGAAGGACGCATGAGCGCGTCGCAGGGCGTAGAAAGAACGAAAGAGAAGGAGGGAGAAAGAGACGTTGCATCTCGCACAGTTGACCAAGAAGGCCAGCACCAACACGACCCCGTTGGGGTGAAGCTGGGCCGGAGCCATTCGGTAAAAATTGAAAATTTCGGAAAATAGAGGAGGAAAGGGGAGACTGAGCCCGTACTGGAAGTGAATCCGGGGAATGCAAGGCACTTCCCGCTCGGATGTTCCCGGGAGGAGTTTGGATAAAGACGCATCCAATGGAAAAGGAATGAAGCAGCGTCTAACTAAATCTACAACGTTCCTGTCTAAGGAAGGAGCAGGCCCGGAAAGATTAAAAAACTGATGACCAGAAGGCTTCGCTCCGTGGGTAGGACCCCGGGGAGCATCCTCGCCAACTTCATCGAACACTTCATCTTGGCCCTCCCGGGGGTGACTAGGATGCCCGGATGGATGTGAACCCTCTCCATCCAAGGTCGACGCGTCCGGGACGCCTAGCTCCCGGGGCGTACTGAAAGCCTCGGAATGAGTGTCCGGGGAAGAGACTGGGGGGGAAGCCAAGTTATCAGCAGCCCTGAACTGGACTTCAAACTGACCTTGAGCTCCCTCGGTGTTCAAGGAAGAGTCGGAGTAGAGCGGGGAATCCATGAAAGTAAGAGGAAGAGGGAATGAGAGCTTACTTGGCTGAAAAGGGCGAAAGGTGGGAAAAGCAGAGCGTCTGGAAATTGATTGAAGAAAGTAACCTAGTAAGAAGGATGAGGCCCCTTATATAGACGGATGAATAGGAACCTCCACCTCAAAAGGTGGAAAAACAATAATGACACGATAAACAAGGCACTGATCAATGCAGAAGAGGAAAAGGCGGCGTCGTCAGAAACCCATTTTAGCACGGATGGGTCCTACCAGAAAAGTAGCAACCAAAGAGGGAGCATTTAAGACCAGTTCCCCGCGTCATGAAAACCCGGATGACCGGTCTGGGGGGCTAGTGATAATACTGGCCCAGAATCCGGTTGGGCCAGGAAGGTCCGCGGCCCATAACTATCAAAGCAGTATCTTTCCCGCTGGAAGGTACATCCGGATAAGGAAGAGGACATATGATGACAAAGGAAGTGGTCCTGCACCTTATCCCCAAAGCAGGTAGAGCTCGGCTATAAATACTAGTCTCAAACAGTAAACAAGGTAGGTGACTTATATCTCTCTATTTGATATTGAGTCATTCCCGTACGATTTCCCTCGCATTACTACCCCCGTCTCATCATCACGCCGGAGCTTCTTCCCCGGGACGCCTCCCGGGGATTGTTTTGCAGGGTTGACGCGGGTATTCCAGCTAGGAGGCGCGGATAGCATCAAGTGCAGGGATACAGACGGTTTTGGTAGCATCACACGTTTTGTATAAACCGTAGAGCCCCTAGGATCTAACCAACATTACAACCCCCAACCCCATTACAACCTTTAAAGACCTTTTTGGCTTGTTATGTATTGACCAAGGCTACCACATGAATTTTAATGAGTGAATGTCCCTTCATTATGTGTGCTGAGCGAAAACCGTGAGGAACTTGTGCTTGTTTCCTTTTGATCAGTTGATAGCTTAGGTAAGGAGCGATGTAGGGGGGATTGAGTTGAGTACTAAAAGGGGATAATACCAACTTTTGTTTGTGAACTGAAACTTGAACTTGGCAAGGGGACATTTATTGATGAACCGATGAAATGAACACTTGAAATGCTGAATTTTTGTGACCAAGTTTGTGTGTTAGAGTCTTAGTTGTGTTCTGTTTTGTTTGTTTCTTCTTTCTTTCATTCCTAGTTGAATTATAGTCATTAGAGGGAATGGGAATCTGCATGAATGCTTTTATGGAATATGTTCATATCATACTTGAGGGCAAGCATGACTCAAGTGTGAGGATATTTGATGTGTTGATATATGTGTGTTTTTCTGAGGAATTTATTGCTGATTTATGTGAATTAAAGTACTGATAGACTGTGTTTGATGATCAGATTACACACATAGTTGGAGATGAACAAGAGGAGCAAGAAGTGCTGATTTGGAGCTGTTTTTGAGCTGAATATAACTAAATTAAGGAGCTAAAGACATGGAGAGAGATTGTGGGCTGAATTCCAATTTCTGGCCCAGAAGTGCCTTGTAATCTTTTTTCCTAGTTGGAACAGAAATTTGTGGCCATTTTGTGGAGAATAAATCAATCTGCCATGACTTCTTATTGGGCAAAAATCCTAGTTTAAATAGTAGTAGGTTTAGGAAAGTGGGGAGATATAAAAGGGGAATGCCCCTTTTGGACGAAATAAGACACAGACGCACGAACGCACACCTTCCTCTCTTTCCCCCTTTCTGCCGAATCCTTTCTGTTCTTTCTTTCTTCTTCATCAGACCCAAGAACTAGGGTTTTGATTATTGGATATTTTGGATTTTAATTCGTATTTCGATAATCTCTTCTCTACTTCTTGTTAATCTCATCACGTTCGCATCTTTGATTGTTGATTGTTTCACCATATTTATGAGTAGCTAATTTCGTAGATCGGCTTAGATTTCGATGTTAGTTCATAAGTTGTGAGGATATTGTGCTTATAATCTTTCTCTGTGGGTTCTTTATTGTTCATGGTATAATCTATGCTTGCTAGTTTAAGATTGATCACCTTAATCTTTGTGGGCTAGGGCTAATTAAGTAGCAAAGTTCTTGTGAAAAGCAGATAACTGATACAGACTGTAATAACAAGATGATGAACAATAAAGTAGATAGTTCTTGCATGCGAATACGTGTTGGGGTATCTATGTTGGGTTCTCTTTGTGCTAAACACTGATAAAAGTGTGTAACTGGGTGAGCGAATACTTTCTGGGGAACACTTTAATCAGAGGAATAACGAGTTCAGCAAATACTTGCTCGTTATCGAATAATAAGAGGGGATTTGGGGAGTTTAGCTAATACTTGCTTCCTTATAACTGACTGATTTGCATGAGATAGATTCATCTTTAGCCAATGATCAATGATATGAACTAACTAGTAATCTAAGCCGATTGCATTCTCTTAAGTTAAGAGGAAAACACTAATATTATGAGGCCTTGGGAGGCAAATGACTTCAATTTCCAACTATCAACTTATCACCGGGCAAATGCTATTACAAAGGAGTTTCGACCATTTGTCAAGGATGAAAGCATCTCATTCTCCCAATTGTAGGTAGAGAAGATGATAACACCTCTCAAAGCTTTTATTGTCGAGTCACCTATACGATAGCATCTAGATAGCTCAACAATGGTGTTAAGAATTGAGAATTGACAAACTTACTCACATACCCACGATAACGAGAGCATACAAACAAGACATTTGATAAATATAAAGAACTAAGACGATGATAACATACAAATCTCAATTCATACTTGCTACTTCATGATATTGGAGAAAACGATCACGTTCTACCCACGAATCTAGTTATTTATTGCTAACAATCATACGTCAAAAAGGAATCTTCAACTCAAGTATACAATCACATATTAGGGGGACCAATGGTAGCATTACATCCTTACCTAAACACATAATTGATTGATCATGCAAGTTCATAAGATTTCCAATTCTAACAACTCATATTTATCATGGCATTTCTCAACTACAATCACATAACCAAGGGGAGAGTTTGTCATCACTCAACCCCTTTCCATAGTCACTAAACTAACTACTAGAGATAACATTACACTACAATCCATCATCATCCCAAATTACACTAGAATTACTCTAAAACTATATTACCTTAACCTTAAGAACTAATCTATTCTAATTAGTGACTATGAGGCATACAATTGATATAAAACACAAAGCCCATAACAAATTAAGCAAGATTGAACAATATTCATACATAAGAATTCAAGTTCATCAAATGATAATCAAAATCCAAAGTTTAAACATACACACCCTCAAAGTCTCAAGGGAAAGAGAATTCAAATGCTCCCAAGATTAAATTAAGCTAATACAATCATTCTAATACAACATTACATAAATATCAAATCTAGAAGAAGAAAATGGAAGAAAATGTGAAGAATGCTCCGAGAATTCACTTTCTCTCTCTAAAATCTAGAGAGAAGTTTTTTCACACTTTCACGGCTGAAGACCGACGGGCTTAGGGTTTGATCTTCCAGGTTTGGTGTTCAAAATACCAAATTAAATTGGGGCTTTTATTCAGTTCATGAATTAAAGGTTGGGTCTAGGAAAATGGTGGTAATTTGAGTGGTATCCAAGTGGGTTTTTGGAGTAGAATAAGGCTCTGGGGTGCTTCGTAGATAGGATCTTTGGCGTGGTTGGAGGCCGGTCGGAGCTGGATAGGAGTATATAGCACGGCTGAGCAGTGGTATAGGCGGCTAATCAACTGCAAATTGGAATCTAGGCTTTGAGAGGGAGCATCGGAATGCATACAGTGGAGTCTAAATAGTGGCGGAGTTCTGTGAGCTGCTTGAGTGTTTCATAGGAATGCGGGACGACTGCAAGTGCTTTTATCCTTCCCGAAGCATATCAAAGGAAGTTCCAAGGAGCATATCTGGAGAATGAAAAAAGTTCATTTAGCTTTTTCGATTTCATCACTCGAGGAGGCTTAAGGCGGCTCTATTCTTGAAAGACTCCATTCTGGGAGGATTTCAAGGCGACAGAAGGTACTTTTACAGTCTTCTTTCATTTCTTCAGAAAATTTTATTACCTTTTGTAGAGGGATCTAGGTTTTATATAGATCGGCGGGGGATCTTGGTATCTGGGAATTATCATGGAAGTTAATTCACGTGGGGTAAAAAAAAGGGAACTTTTAGCAGAAGAGGAGGGAAATCAAAGGTCGAAATACATTCCCCCTCCTATAAATAGACGCTCTGAACTCGAACATCCTCATAAACAGTTCAGACATAAACATAAGTACAAATACAGCTTTCAAGATCTTTGGATAATCAAGGACAAGATGTCTTTTGGCTCTGCTGACCCATACCCTGAGTTTAATCTTCATCAATATGCTGGAAACTATGATGAGGAACTTAGGGATGGAGTAGACCCGGAAACTGATCTTGGAGCCATTGTTCGTCCAACTAGAAGGGGGGGTGTACTGGAGTTCACCCAAGCGGATATTGAAGACGCAGTTAGTATGGAGCAGAACTGTTTGCTTGGCTACTGGGCGGACAATAGGGACTTTGATATTGAGAGAATGAGAACTTATGTTCAGCAGTTCTGGCATCTCAATGTCCAAGTACAGCACAGGTGTGAGAACTTCTTTGTCTTCAAATTTAACTCAAGAGAAGAGGCTCTGGCGATATTGCACAGAAGCCCTTATGCAGTAGATGGAGGCCTTCTGGCTTTGAGAAGATATGGAGCTGGCATTTCCTTAAGAAATGTCAAGGTGGAGAAGATTAAGATCGCAGTGCAGTTGCATGGATTTCCTGGAGAATATTTCTATCCAAGGGCTGCTATCAAAGCAGCCAATAATGCAGGTGAAGTCATAGATGTGGACGTGGATGTTAGACCAGTTGAAGACATCAAATATCAGAGAGCTACTATCTGGGTGAAACCAGAGGATCCTCTGATTCCTGGTTACTATGCCAAACTGGTTTCGGGGGACACAGTCTGGATTGGGATGAAATACGAACGAATGCATCGGTTCTGTAGAAGGTGTGGTGTCATAGGGCATCTCATTCACCAATGCCCTATTATATGTGATAATGAGCTGGATCACTTCATTGAAAGTAGATTTCTGCACCATAATGCAGAAAGGGGCACTGATGTCTGCTATGATCCAAATAAGGTGATGTTTCCGGCGTCCATGAATGCACACAGGAACTGGCCGGAGAAAAGGAACACGAACATCCCGGCAAGCTACATGAATACAAGGTGGCAGAGATACAGGGAGCTAACGGATGATGATGTTCAAGAAGGTTTTCTCTTTTCTATGTCCACGGAAGGAGAACTGCACAGAGCGAGATATGTGGGACAACAAGGTGGGTATGCTACTCCCCAAATGTTTCATCAGAGGCATTTTGACCCATATTTTGGTGCTGGATTCCCTGTCCATCGTATGGGACAGGGTGGTGGTGAGTCTGCTCAGAATGATTTGCACTCGGAGCAGGAATCAAATGAATATGCTGAAGGGGGTAACCAAATGGACGTAGATAATTAAGTGAATGGGAATGATCAGGTGCTGGTGGTGGAGCCGTTGGCTATTGCGGGAGGACCAATGGAGCAAGATTTACTGAATATACTGATGGATGTGGCAGAGAATCAGATGAACCTGGGAGAGTTCTTTCTACAGCACGAACAAGAAATGAATGGTGAAATCCCCAACATGCTGGCAGGAGATGTGCCTAATGAAGCAATGGTGGAGATTGATGAGCAATTCTGGGCTCCTTTACCTATTGATGAAGCTTTAGAAGTGGAAGGTTCATCCTCTGTAAAAGTTCATCCTCTGTTTCACATTTCTGAACAATGGAGATTTAATTGCAAGTTTGTTGTTAAAAAAGATCCATATTTCATCATTAGAGTTGCATGCATTAAAATAATGATCCAAGGAGTCACAGTTATCACAAAAACATGCATTTTGATGGCATATTAAAACCAAATCTCATCAAGATATCATCAAAGGGCAAGATTCTATTTCTGATTCTCCAGAGCAGTACAGAGACTTTACCTGGACATGGATTGGACCAAACCTGTTTGAGAGTGTCTGAATGTTGTGCTGTAGGTCTGAGACTCTGATAAGCCAATTTGATTGAAAAATTCCCGGTTCTTGATGGGCTCCAGATGAGGTGATCATCATGAGAAGTTCTGATTTGAGCAACCTGCAAGATAGAGAGTATGGTGGTAGCCAGATGTGACTCCAGAGTGGTCATATATGAAACCTTATCATTAAGAAAAGTCTCCACAGTAATATCAGAGAAAGGGATTTCCATCTCTTCTGGCCATAGATAGCACAGGGCACCTTTACCTGTCCAGTTAGAAAACCAGAAAGGACATGTGCCTTTACCAACCAAAACTTGAGAATTGGCATTTGCATGTTCAGTAATTAGGCATATCCTTTTCCAAGTGTGTGAGCATCTATATGATTCTGGAAGGGACCAGAGATAATGTGTCCAAATGGTGTCATTTGTTTGGAGTTTCCACCATAGCTTACATGAAAAGGCATCAATCAGCGCTGTTATGTCTCTAAATCCCATGCCATTTTCATTTTTTGGAAAGGTTAGTCTGCTCCATTTTCGCCATATTTTTCTTTGGCCAAGTTGAGATTCTCCCCAAAAGAATTTGATAGCAATGCTTTCCATTTTCTTGATGACAGTCTTTGGAGGTTTGAGGACAGAGAAAATGTGAATTGGTGTGGAGAGCAAAACATGGTTGATAAGGATAATCCTTCCAGCACTGCTAAGCCATTTGTTTTTCCAGATAGAGGTGAGTTTCTCAAGTCTCTCAACTATGGGCTGATAATGGCTAACCTTATTTCTACCATTGAAAACTGGCACTCCAAGATATTTGAATGGCATTTTCCCCAGCTTCATGCCAAGAGTTCTTTTGATGGTTCTAATTCTGATGTTTGGAGTTCTAGGATGAACAAAAAACTCAGATTTATCATAATTGACCTTTTGACCAGAAGAGTCCTCATAGGCTTGGAGAAAAAGTTTTATCTTCTTAAGGTTTTGTTTCTTGGAGGAGAGGAAGAGAGCAGTATCATCTGCATACATTAGGTGAGTGATTAGATGTACTGCTGTTGGCATTTGGAAACTTTCCAGGTATTGTATGCTCACAAGTTTTTTCAAGGTTCTGGAGAAAGCTTCTGTTACAAGGTTGTAGAGGAATGAAGAGAGTGGATCACCTTGTTTGATTGCCCTGCTAGAGGAGAAAAAGCCAGATGCAATACCATTTATTAGTACTGAAAAACTAGCAGCTGCTATGTTTTGAAGTACTATCTTAACGAAAGAGCCATGAAAACCAAATCTTAAAAGAACTGAATTCAAAAAAGCCCAAGACACTCTGTCAAAGGCCTTTTGCATGTCCAGTTTGACTATAAGATTGTTAGATTTGGAGTTTCTTCCCAGAAGTCTCGCCATTTCTTGCATTTGGATGGTGTTGTCTGATATATCCCTTCCTTTAATGAAGGCTGACTGCTCAATGGATGTTAGTTTATGAAAGATGGGTTTCAGTCTTTCCACCAGAAGTTTGGAGAAGACCTTGTTGAGGAAGTTGGAAAGGCTGATTGGTCTAAAGTCTGCAAAACAAGATGGGTTTGGCTTTTTGGGAATGAGAGTCAGCCAAGTGTTGGAGATAGCTTTTGGAATGGGATTTCCTCGGAGAAAATCGTTCGCTGCATCTAGAAGGTCTGTCTTGATAATATCCCAGCAGTTAGAGTAGAATGATCCAGAAAAACCATCGGAGCCTGGTGCACTGTCTTTGTTAAGATCAAAGACAGATTGTTTGAGTTCCTCGTAGTCTGAGAGCTTGAGAAGATTGGTGTTTTCTTCTTCTGTGACTAAAGGAGGAATCTCAGATAAGAAATGCTCCAGATACTGGCAGGGGTTTGGAAGGTGTGGTTCATTGAGGAGGTCTTCAAAAAATCTGATTCCCTCCTCTTTGATAACATGTGGATCTGTAATCCAATGACCTGTGCTGTCTTTGATCTTGGTAATTCTGGATATGCTTCTCCTTTCTTTGACTGAGTTGTGAAAGAAATTAGAGTTAGCATCCCCTTCTTGAATCCATTTGATGTTGGATTTCTGCTTCCAGAAAATCAATTCTTCTTTCTGAGCGCGTAGAAGAAGAGCTTTGTGCTTGTTTAGTTCTTCCCGATCAGACTCATTTGAAGAAGCTTGATATTGTTCCTCCAATCTGCTCACAGTTGCTTTAGCATCTTTAAGGTTTTGGTGAACGTCTCCAAAGGACAGTTTGTTCCAAGATTTCAGAGTGGTTTTCAACCTTTTAAGTTTGAAAACCATGTTGACCATTCCTTGAAATTCACTAGGTTGACTCCAACTGTCATTAACCATCTCAGTGAAATCAGGTCTGTTAGTCCACATTTTCTGGAATCTAAAGGGCTTAGGTGTCTGTTCAGAAGAGTCTTGGATGGATAGAAGAAGAGGATTGTGATCTGAAGTGGTTCTGTTAAGAACTTGAATGGAACTGTGTGGAAAGAGTGTAAACCACTCATGATTACATAGACCTCTATCCAGTCTCTGTAAAAGAAGCTCATCCTTGGCTCTATGATTAGTCCAGGTAAAGAGATTCCCGACAAAGGGAATCTCCTGTAAGGCAAGGGTGTTGGACCAGTTACTGAAATCCCTGATGCTACCTATAGGAGGGTGATGTGAGCCTCTTCTTTCTGAAACTGAGGCTACCGTGTTGAAATCTCCAATGAATATGGAGGGACCAGGAGTTAGATTTAGAAGATCACTCCAAAATGTTCTTCTAGGGACTCTGAGGACTTTAGCGTAAACAAAAACCCCGTTCCAAGTAATGTTAGAGTCAGTGGCAGTTATCTCAGTTTGTACAAATTGATCAGACTCACTAATGATGTTCAGAGTGAAAGAGTTATTCCAGAAACTCCAAATTTTTGTATAAGATGCTGCAAAGGAGTTTTGAAAATGGAGTTCATGCTTTAATTTTTCAATTTCAGCAGAATCATGCATAGGCTCTATGATACAAAGAATAGAGATTTTGTTTAAATTAAGGAGGCTTTTAAGTCTAGTCATAGAGGTGCCATATCCCCTAATGTTCCAAACTAAAACATTACCTATAATTTTGTACTTAATCATCTAAACAGGGTATTTGATGTTTTGTTTTGGTCTAAGAATCCTACTAGCCTCAGAAGGAGTTCCAGTGACCATTTTCTTTTTGACTTTACTCTTGGATGTTTCAACTATAGGCAAAGAAACTTGTTCCTTACTAATAATTGACAGTTCCATATTTATAAAAGCTGGATCAGTGTTGACACTTACAGTGGTGGAAATTACCTCTTGCATTGAAGATTATGTGACAGAAATGTCACATGGTTGATTCTGGTATAGCTGGTGTTCCTCCATTTTCCACTCCAGTTCACTAGGAGCGTCATCAAAGGACTCATCAGAGCTGTTATCATCTTCCTGCATGATAGAAAAGTGATTTGACAGGGAAACAGGATTTTGATATGGGACAATAGCCAAATTATTGGCTTCTTTTTTAGCTTTCCACTGTTTTTTGAGACCATAAATGTGGAGATCATCCTGTGAGAGGAAAGAGTGATCAACAGGAGCCTGGGAGCATAACATATCTTGAGAGGAACTCTTGGAGCCATCATTAAGGGTCAGCTTAATTGGCTGAGCTACCTTAGTCATTGCAGAGTGAGCAGGAGAGACCACTGCAGTATTCAACTCTTTGGACCTCAGAACATTCTGAGTGACTGGAGTGAGGGCCAAAGTTGTATCCTTCTCTTTCTGTTGAGGGGATAAACCATAAGCGCTAGCTTCATCGAAAAACTCTTTCTTCTTCTTCCATTCTTTCCGAAGTTCTGGATGAAGAACATTGCAGAATCCTTCATCATGTCCCAACTTCTTACAGTGCTTGCAGAACCTTGGCAAGTTCTCATATTCCACTAGACATTCTGTGTATTCCTTCGTGGTTCCAATTGGGATCGTCTTGATCAATTCTCCCTGAAGATCTACCTCCACGCATATCTTCAGAACGGAGGGCCTTGTGATTCCATTCGTTCCAGCGTCCATTTTGATGAAAGAGCCGATCTGACTCGCTACATCCTTGATCATCTTTTGGTTGTAATACCACAAAGGGATGTTCCTCACTGTGACCCAGATCGGCACAATAGAGGATTCCTTTTCAGGTGAAAAATCAGGGGTCCATTTCATGACCTTCATGGCAGCTCCGGCGATGGTCCAATACGGACGGATCCAAAACCGCTGATAATCTTCTTGGTTCTGAAATCTGATAAGAATATGTCGATAATCAATCAAACCAACCTGATAATTACCAGTGAATCCGATTTCCTTGAAAGCTTGTTGGATCTGTTCCATTGTTGGCTTTCCTCTCCCGAACTTTCCGACGAGAGCGTTTTGATAATGCGCAGCGAGTATTTTGACTGAATCCTCATCGTAAAGACAGGCCGGACGTCCGTTAAGTGAGGTGATCGGTTGGATTTCCGGATTTGAGGGAAGAGTTGAGTATAGGGGGGTGGGTTTGTTGAGCAAAACGTTTCAAAAGGATGGATCTGGGGTTGCGCCACCGGTGTGGGCCGGTGGCTCCGCCATGAAAAAGACCGTTAGAGTAATGTTATGGGCGGCGATTAATACGTTGTCAGTGAGGATTGCTGAAAGTGGACATGGGAAAGGGGGCGCGTGGGTTTCAGGTGTAGAGAGAAGGGAGAGCGTTTTAGTTAGAGAGAAAGTCAATTCGTTTCAACAAGCATCTATTACGATGAAAGTATTGAATGTGGAAACCCTTCGGGTGGCATCTTTATCGTCCCTTACCACAACTCGAAGGGATACTTCCCCGATGGACCTTCCTAACTCCCATGAGAACTCCACCAAAGACCACTCTGGGGGCTCAAGCTTTCTCTTTCAATTCCCATTTGATCAAGGCAAGAAGTAAACATTACCTCCACTCCACTGCCACCGTCTATCAACACCTTTCCGACCTTAAATCCTCTCATTTCGGCGGTCACCAGCAGAGGGTCGGAATGTACCTTCTGTACTGGCCCCTCCTCCACCGATGGGAATTCCAGCGTGCTTCCGAGTCGGATCCTCTTGATCTTCTCCTCTCCCGGTGTTACATACCTTGTATGTACTCCCAATGATAAGTCAATTTCCACCTCTACACGATCAAGTGTCACCTCCATTGTTTTGAACGCGCGCTTCACGAGTTTGTGGCTGTCTTGAACTTCTGAAGGATGTAATTCCTCCTTAGGATAATCAAATCTTCGCCGGGCAGGTTAGATAAGGGGAAATTCGTTTCTGAGGTTGCCCTAGACAAGGGAAAGCCGTCTACTGCTCCGGTCATCTCTGTGGTCTCTGGGAATTCTTCTTCGGTTTATGGTCTGGCGCCAAGTCCTGTAGCTCTGTCTCAGTCGTCTCCGCGGAGTGAGGGGCCTGGATTAATGGAAGACGGGAATTACAAGGTTTCTGATTCAAGCTCAGTGGGAAAGGAGTTGTGATACGAATATCCAGAGGTTATTCTTCTATGTTATTTCATGTGCCAAGGTCTGGAAGAAAGAAATTGTTCAATGTTCTCAATACTCTTATGAAACAAGTTCGTGATGAATATTAGAAGAAGATAAGGGCTATGCTAGTTGTTACTCTCATTTCCGAAGATTGAAGTCGTGAAGAAGTTTTATTGAAGTGCCTTAAAAGAACCGACTGGGCCTTCAATTAGTGGGTTGGTTCAACAACCGTTTATCGCTTTATTATTTAGGTTATTTCATTTTTTTTATTTAAGAAATTCGTTCATACCTTTGTGTTATGGTATGATGAATTTTAATTATAGTTAAATAAGGTTTTAGCTTGCAAAAGCTGCCTTAAGTGTTTCCTTTTTGGTTAAGATGTAATATTCCTTACCTTATTGTATCCTGCACTTTTTAATCACCCTATAATCTTATAAATAGGGTGGTGAACGAATTTATTCAAGACAATTATATACAAAAATCATCTTATATTGAGTTTTATCTCATTCAACCGTTAGGTTAACCTCTAATCGCTAGATTAGGTCAATCGTTAGATTGAAACCCCCGATTTTGAGATCTAGGTGTGTCCATCTCAAGTTGGTGCAAGTAGTGCTTGGCGTGTGGAATTCGACCTTGTGTTACTGAAGTTCAAAAGTTGTGTCTTTCAAGTTCATCTCGAAGTGTGTCTTCTTCTTTGAAAGGGGGTGCTTTCGATCGACACTTCGGAGGGTGCTCTTAATCATTCCGCAAAACCAGGATCTTCGTAAGGAGGTTCATATCCAGGATCTTCGCAAGGAGATTCATATCAAGTTGGGGCCTGTTGAGAAAGTTTCTGAGATGCAGGTTGATGCTATGGACCCGTTTCTGGTGCAGGTTCCGGTGGTCTTCGCTGCAGATCCAGTGGCAAAGTCCCCTGCTGGGAAAGGCCGCGGCAGATCAGCTTCTAAATCAGCATCTGGGGCGGTTTGCGGGCGCGGCAGATCGTCTTCAAAGGGAAACCATGGAGCGCTGGATGACCGTGGAAGTAAGGGCCGCGGTATTGCTACAGTTTTGGGTAAGGGAAGCAGTGGTAAGCGGAGCTTCCGGATGATAATTATGTGACTATTGAAGACTTTTCTAGCTTGGTAAGCAAGCGAGCACGAGTTTGCGCTGACACTGACGCTGCTTCTGCTCCTGTTACTAGCACCCCTCAGGCAGAGACTGGCATGGAGTCCCAGTCCTGCCAGCAGCCATGAGTATCTTATGTTGGAACTGCCGGGGTGGTTTGAGGAAGCCGCGGCAAGTTCAAGAATTGCGTGATGTGTTACGCTCTAAATCTCCTCAGATTATTTTCTTGTGTGAAACTAAGTGTTTTTCGTTAGTTATTGATAGGCTGAAGAATCAGTTTAATTTATTTGGTGTGAGTGTGGATGCGCGGGGCCATTCTGGTGGTCTTGCGATGTTATGGAACAAAAATATTTCAGTTATATTGAAGTCTTTTTCTGATTATTTTATTGATGTACATGCTACATTGGGTGGAAAGGTTATTCGGGTTACGGGTGTATATGGTGAACCTTGTGTTTCGAGACGTCGGCATGCATGGTTGAATTTTCGTAATTTGCATCATGATCCTCGAATACCTTGGTTATGTTTGGATGACTTTAACGAGGTTCTCTCTCAGGAGGAATTTCAAGGGGCTGGTCCAAGGGCGGAATGGCAGATTCAATGTTTTAAAGATGCTCTTGACTTCTGTGGCCTTTTTGACTTGTCCTATGAAGGCTCTGATTTCACTTGGTGCAGAATCTTCTCTGATGGTAGGGCCCAAAGAGGTAGATTGGATCATTCGGTGTGTAATGATAGCCTTCTTGGTCTTTTCCCATGGTCCTCTTGTTCAACTATTTCCATGCCTTGCTCGGATCATCTGGGATTACTTGTGAATCTGAGGGAACGGGATCCTTAGGCTTCTCGAAGGAGGCGGCGGAGACGTTTTCGTTTTGAGGCTTTCTGGGTCAAGGTGGAGGACTGTGACAGAATGGTGCGGGAATCATGGTCTAACTTTGACGCTCCTCTTCCTGCGAAGCTCGAGGAATGTGCTTTGGGTCTTATCTCTTGGAGTCGTGACAAATTCCCGGTAATCTCGAAGAGAATTGTCGAATTGCAGAAACTTATCCATGATATGGAGATGGGTGCTATCACTCCCAGCACCACTCATCAGTTGGGGGAATTGAGACGCGAATATGACTATCTCCAGGAAGCTGAGGGGATCAAATGGCGTCAGCGAGCCAAGCAACACTGGTATAAGGAAGGAGATAAAAATACCAGGTTCTTTCATCGATTTGCCTCGCGACGAAGAGCACAAAACCGCATTTCTGGGCTTAAAGATGGAGCTCAAGTGCTCCAAACTGACTCGGCTGACATCAGCAGGATTATTGTTGACCATTTTGGAGGTTTGTTCTCTTCATCAAATCCATGTTCAGAAAAAATGGATCAGGCTTTGAGTAGATTACCGAGGAGGGTTTCGGAGGAAATGGTGAGTGATTTGACAAAGCCTTATTTGGCGAATGAGGTTTCTAAAGCTGTGAAGCAGATGCATCCTTTAAAATCTCCAGGTCCGGATGGTATGAGCCCTATATTTTATCAGAAATTTTGGCATATTATTAAGGAGGATGTTATATCTTTTGTACTTGATTTCTTGAATGATGGTATTCTGATCCCATCTGCGAATTTCACACATATTGTGCTGCTTCCGAAAGTGGCCCAGCCTGATCAAATCACCCAGTTCAGGCCTATCAGTCTCTGCAATGTTGTCTATCGTATCGCTTCGAAGGTAGTGGCAAATAGACTTCGTCAGATTATTCCGGGTATCATTTCAGAATCACAGTCGGCTTTTGTTCCTGGGAGGCTGATTACAGACAATGTCCTAGTTGCTCATGAGATCCATCACACTATGAAGAAGAGGAGGCACAGGGCCTGGGTCATATGAGCATCAAACTTGATATGAGTAAGGCTTTTGGCAGAATTGAGTGGATATTTGTCACAAAAACACTCTTGGCGATGGGTTTCGCTCAATCTTTTGTTAATCTTATACATCTGTGTCTGTCCACGGTATCTTTTTCTTTTGTTATTAATGGAGAGGAGTTAGGCAATCTGCAACCTCAAAGGGGAATCCGCCAAGGTGACCCTCTATCCCCTTACCTCTTCATTATTTGCTCGGAAGTGTTATCAGTGATGCTTGTAGACCTTACTCTTGTTGGGAATTTGAGGGGTATTGGTGCCTCTCCTAGAGGTCCTCGAATTTCTCATTTATTTTTTGCGGATGATACCCTGCTCTTTGGTGAAGCTACTGTGAAAGAAATTACTATGATCCAAGGGGTGTTATCGTTATATGAGGACATATCAGGGCAACGCATTAATCTGGAGAAATCTGGTATTCTTTTCAGCCCGAATACACCCCTAATTCTACGGCCTCAGATTTGTGCAGTTATGGGAATTCCAGAGTTCCATCCCACGGGAAATATCTGGGGCTTCCATCGGTTATTGGCAGGAAAAAATATGAGGTCTTTCAGTATATCAAAGATAGGATCAGGGAGAGGATTGATGGATGGACGGAGAGACATCTTTCGAAAGATGGAAAGGAAGTTCTGATTAAATCAGTGCTCCAAGCTATTCCGAGTTATGCGATGAGTTGTTTCAGACTTCCGGACACGCTCATTACTGAAATTCGGAGTTTAATTAGCGGCTTCTGGTAGGGCAGTACTGAGACAGAAAGGAAGGTTCCCTGGGTCTCGTGGCCAAAGCTTGCTCGTTCCAAAGATAATGGGGGTATCGGTTTTCGTGATTTGAAAGCTTTCAATGTCGCGCTTCTTGGAAAACAGGCTTGGAGATTGTTAACTCAGCCACATTCTCGTCTTGCTAGAATTTACAAGGACAAATATTTCCCGAATTCGGACTTATTCAGTTTCTCTGTTACTACTGATGGCGGCTCATATGCATGGCGTAGTATTCAGGAAGGTGTTGAGCTTTTGCGCCTCGGTTGTCGTAAATCCATATCTTCGGGTAATAACACAAGTATCTGTTATGACCCCTGGTTGCCGAGAAGGGGGAATTTTTATGTGCAGAATACAGGAAATATTCCTAATCATCTTTCTAAGGTGGCGGATTTGATTGATCTAGCTTCAGGGGGTGGAACAGGAGTCTTTTGGAGGATGTTTTTGTTGCGGACGACATGGAAGTCATTATACAGATTCCCTTATGAGGAAGTAGAGGGCCTGATTTATGGGCTTGGCACCCTGCTGAGTCAGGGAAATATTCTGTGCGCTCCGGATATCACTTTGCGGTGGAAAATCAGAATTCAAACCTGCACCATCACGTCACTTCAGGGAGGTTTTCTGCAGACAAAGCTTACTGGAGACGATTATGGTCACTGAAGATTCCGAAGAGGGTTTCTCATTTTTCCTGGAGACTGTCCACTGATTCACTGGCTACAGGTTCAAACATGAGGAGAAGGACGATGGCAGCGGCGAACATATGCCCCTTCTGTGCGGAAGAGGATGATAGCACAGCGCATTTATTTTTCTCCTGCTCCTTCGCGTCTGAACTGTGGTCATTTACTGGACTGGCACCTTTTATTTTGCAGCACACGCATAACACAGGGGACGTTTGGTTCAGCTCACTCGTTCAGGCGTCGGACATGGCTTCGGCTGAGTTGGTTGCCATGTTTTGTGAGGGAATTTGGGCCCAACGGAACCTGCTAATTTTTGAAGGGAAGCCAGGTGATCCGAGGGAGATGGCTGCAGTAGTTATGCATAATTTCCAGTCCTTTTGTGCAGCTCAGCCTTTCCGGATCGAAACAAGCTCTGCGGATCTTTTGCCGCATCGCTGTTGAAGCCTCCTGCCAGAATTCCTTTGTTGTTCTTTGATGCCGGTACGACGCCGGAGTTCACCACAGTGGGGCTGCTAGTTAATGGAGAGAACGGGGATTGTATCAAGACGGTTGCATTGAGAATCGCCGATGTGTACGAACCAATTCTTACAGAAGCCACTGCATTTAAACATGCTCTGGAGCTAGCTTCTGAGCTTGGCCTTCGTGAGGTGGGTTTTGTAGGTGACGCTCTTCAAATGATAAACATGGTTATGGGGGATGCCGAACCTTCACTGAGTTGCAGTATAATTATTCCGGAAATTTGCTCTTTGCTATCAACTTCGCCTTTCGCCGGAGTTTTCTGGGTTCCGATAGGTGATAATTATTTAGCTCATTCTCTAGCCCAGTTCGCCAAGACAAGTGTATCAAGTTTTAACTCTTGGCTTTCTCTTCCACCTTTTATGTCAAACGATTCCGGACGTTTTCCGGGGCCATGAAATGATATGATAATTTATTTTCAAAAAAATATATATTTATTATTTCTGATTATCTTTCCTTTATACTCGGATTGCCTTTGCCGAGGTTTGTTTCCCTTTTTGCGAGGCACCAATCGTGGGAGCGACCCAGAGTTCCCGACTTACCCTTTATTTACACTTAGCTATCCAGCACATATGCATATTATCGCGTATCCACGCTTTCCTAACGCACTATCCAGTATGTTATCTGTTCCGAGCGTATCCACGCATCCGAATCTTGGCGTATCCACGCCAAACCCCTTTTATTGCGATGTGTCTTCTGTCGCACATGCAATTATTATGCGTATCCACGCATCCGAGCCATGGCGTATCCACGCTGAGCCCATAATCATTCTTTTAGATTACCCTTCTTTGATCCCCTTAAACACATTAGGGAATACCACCTTTTAATATCCTCTCTGGTACATTGGAACCGCCTTTAATCCTATATCCCTCCACTAGTGTGTCATCAGGAAGATCCTTCCCGACTTTGACTACTCCTCGATTTCCAACGGGCATATCCTCCAATTCTTGGTTGAGAGCTATACCCAGTATCGCTCCCATCTCCTTTCGGGCCTTGACCATTGCTACCTGTGAGCAAACCCGGGCTTCGGATTGGCTTCCTCGAATCGTCGTTATTCCTTGTTCAGTTGGAAATCTTAATATTAGGAGGTGGGGACAACTAGCCGCTCAGACTTGGTTTAACCAAGGTCTTCCGAGGACTACGTTGTATGGAGACGCCGCATCTATTACGATGAAAGTGTTGAATGTGGAAACCCTTCGGGTGGCATCTTCATCGTCCCTTACCACAACTCTAAGGGATACTTCCCCGATGGACCTTCCTAACTCCCCCGAGAACTCCACCAATGACCACTCTGGGGGCTCAAGCTTTCTCTTTCAATTCCCATTTGATCAAGGCATGAAGTAAACATTACCTCCACTCCACTGCCACCGTCTATCAACACCTTTCCGACCTTAAATCCTCCCACTTCGGCGGTCACCAGCAGAGGGTCGGAATGTACCTTCTGTACTGGCCCTTCCTCCACCGATGGGAATTCCAGCGTGCTTCCGAGTCGGATCCTCTTGATCTTCTCCTCTCCCGGTGTTACATACCTTGTATGTACTCCCCATGATATGTCCATTTCCACCTCTACACGATCAAGTGTCACCTCCATTGTTTTGAACGCGCACTTCACGAGTTTGTGGCTGTCTTGAACTTCCGAAGGATGTAATTCCTCCCTAGGATAATTAACTGGCATTTTCTGAAAAGGGGTGAGAACCCTTGATGTCGGGTCCCACCGGGCGTCCAACTGATGCGGGGCAAATCCGCACTAGTAAAAGGTGCATTGGATAGCCATCGTATACGAGGGCTTCTAGGTGATGAATGTCGATAAAGTATGAATGTCGCTCGGCAGCTTTCCTTGAGTATCCAAACCCCTTTGCTTCTTGATCAAACTTGCTTAGAACCTGTTCTCAAATACCTGCAAAACAAGGCCCCCCTGCACTACCCCGGGGGTGGTAGCTCCGGTGTAATGATGAGATTTCGTGCCTTGGAATGTAAAAATTCTGTATTCAAGAGTTAGAAAACTTGTCTGAAATAGTTGATGATGGCTTCTATTTATAGGCGTCCTCGAATGCCTTTCTCGTCCCTTCTTTCCCTGCTGACTCACCATTCTTTTTTCTCCTCCCCAAGTATGTCTCACGTGAGACTGTACCTCCCATATCTTTCTCAAGATTCTCTCACATGCCCGTGCAAATTCCTGGTAATTTCCTTAAGCAGTTGAGTCACCACCTTTCCTAATTGGGGTGACGTTCTTTATCATTCTCCGGTATCATCAGCATTAAGCTTGCCACTTCCTATGTGGATGATTCCGACAACATCTATCAAACCCTCCACCAGTTGCAACTTTTTCATGAAGAACTTTACCGCCGCAAGCATGAGGAGTTAGAAATGGTCTGGGGCGATTATACCCGAGCTGTTGAAAAGCTACGTCTTTTGGAAAATTGGGGTCAAGCCAACCAAGCTCTCTCTAAGATGGAATCCGAAAATAGGAAACTTACTTTAGGCAACCAAGAGCTCCAAAATAACATCTTAATTTTGAGGTTGTTCTTTCATCTCTTGTCCCTGCTTTCCGGCAAGACTGGTGTCGTCCCCTTTTATGACATGCGAGATGCCGTTTAAAATGCAATAACCGATATGGAGAGATCGGGTCAATTTCATCAAGGTAGTCCTAATTTTCCTACTTATTCCGAGGCCTTGGAGTGGCACCGTCGTATCTTATCTGGTATGCCTAATCCTCTTCCTCCCTCCTTGCAACAAATCCCTCGAAAGGTCGAGGGGGATTCTATCTTTCATCGGTATGAGAGTGCTCGGCTATCCACTGATCCCAAACAGATTCAGAGACGAGTTCAGAGATTACTCAGAATTTGGGAATCAAATCTTCTGAATGTAGGCAGCGATCCCAGACCCCCCGCCGAAGTTGCTCTTCTGTTATCAAATAGTCATCCTTCCTTTAAGCCTATGGTATCTGAGTCTATTCCTCTTCTCAAGGGTAAAGCTCTCCAAATCTCTGGTCAAGGAGAGACATCTAGCTAACGTGCCCCGTCTCGAGCACATGCAATAACTATCCATAGCCTTTCTTCCTCTGATACTCCTCCGTGTCCCAAGGGGTCCTCTCATCCGATGCCTGATCTTGATTTTTCCTGTAATCAAGACTCAATTCATTTGTAAATTACTTGTACCTTATGTATCTTAATTTTTTTTATTATGAAATGTATAAGTCCCGAGAGGACGTCTCCCCAAGGGTACTCAACATCCTCTTATTAATATTTATTATTTCTGATTATCTTTCCTTTATACTCGGATTGCCTTTGCCGAGGTTTGTTTCCCTTTTTGTGAGGCATCAATCGTGGGAGCGACCCAGAGGTCCCGACTTACCCTTTATTTACACTGAGCTATCCAGCACGTATGCAAATTATCGCGTATCCACGCTTTCCTAACGCACTATCCAGTATGTTTTCTGTTCCGAGCGTATCCACGCATCCGAATCTTGGCGTATCCACGCCAAACCCCTTTTATTGCGATGTGTCTTCTGTCGCACATGCAATTATTATGCGTATCCACGCATCCGAGCCATGACGTATCCACACTGAGCCCATAATCATTCTTTTAGATTACCCTTCTTTGATCCCCTTAAACACCTTAGGGATTACCACCTTTTAATATCCTCTCCCTTCTTCTTAATTGCCTCTTTTTTTTCCTTTTTTTTAATCTTACCTTTCTTTCTTTTCTATCCGATCTCCCTGGTAGGCTTTCCTTTTATCTTGGATGAAATTTCCTTATCCATCCATTTTCTCTATTCCTCCCTGCCTTCCCCTTTCTAGTTCCCCCCTTTGTTTGGGACCGCCTTTATTATATCCCTTGAGCTCTCTGCACTTTTCCTATCTTCTCTCTCTTTACCCTCCTTTTATCCTACCCAAAGGTTCTCTCTTTCTTTTCTTTGTTCTCCTGAATTCTCCTTTCCCTCTTCGGATATTCCGACCTTAACGTTCTTCTGCTTGCTCTTCATCAGAATTATTCCTTCTTTGTGCTGTCCGAACCTCCTTGTATTATTCATTCTTTCTTTTGTTGTCCTTTCCGAACCTCTGTGCTTCTGTTATCCGAAGATCCTTTTTTCTTATATCTTGCCCCTTCTTAATATTACACTTCCCCTTTTTAATACCTCCTTTATGATTTGTTTTTGCCCTTTCCTTCTTTTCGGATGTCCTGGATGCCATCCGGGCCTGCCCTATTCATTTATTTTTTCCATTTTCCTTCCTTACCTCTCCACTTCCTCTCTTTTCCTTTTCTCTCTTTTCTTTTCCCTTTTACCCTTTCCTCTCTCTCTCTCTCTTTTTCTCTCCCTTTTTTCTTTTCTTTTCTTTGTTTTTGAATTCCCTTCCCCTATTTTTCCGAAGATTCTTTCTTCCGAGCCTCCCTTCTTATTCTCCCTCATCTTCCTTTTCTTTTGGTCCCTGCTAGTAATCCTAATTTTCTCCCTGCCTATCACCTCCTCCTTCTTTCTATGCTAACCCTCTTTACTTTCTATATTGTTGCCCTCCTGGCTACCTCTCACCCTCATTTTCCTCATCCAAGCCCTAGCCTGCCGGATTTGTCTTTCTTTCTCTTTGAATGCCCTCTTATCTGATCCCGTTGCCTATCCGATGTGATCCTCTGTATTGTGATCCTCTGACTCCTCTGATCCCGTCTCCTTTCGGGCCTCGACCACTGCTATCTGTGAGCAAACCCGGGCTTCGGATTGGCTTCCTCGAATCGTCGTTATTCCTTGTTTAGTTGGAAATCTTAATATTAGGAGGTGGGGACAACTAGCCGCTCAGACTTGGTTTAACCAAGGTCTTCCGAGGACTACGTTGTATGGAGACGCCGCATCTATTACGATGAAAGTGTTGAATGTGGAAACCCTTCGGGTGGCATCTTCATCGTCCCTTACCACAATTCTAAGGGATACTTCCCCGATGGACCTTCCTAACTGATGTGTTGATATTTGTGTGTTTTTCTGAAGAATTAATTGTTGAATTATGTGAATTTAAGTACTGATGGACTGTATTTGATAATCAGATTACACACATAGTTGGAGATGAACTACAGGAGCATGAAGTGCTAATTTGGAGCTGATTTGGAGCTGAATGAGACTAAATTATGGAGCATTTTCAAAGAATAAAGCCATGGAGAAGGAGTTGGGCTGAATTCCTAATTTTGGCCCAGAAGGCCTTGTAATCCAATTCCTAGTAGTAGTAGGGTTTAGGAAAGATTTGGGGGGAGTATAAAAGGGGAATGCCCTTTTGGGATTGAGGACATTCAGAAAAACACGAACGCACGCACATCTTCTTCCTCTCCTTCCCCCTTTCCTCCGAATCCTTTCTGTTCTTTCTGTTTTCTTCATCAGACCCAAGAACTAGGGGTTAGATTATTGGATATTTCGGATTTTAATTCGTATTTCGATAATCTCTTCTCTACTTCTTGTTAATTTCATCATGTTTGCATCTTTGATTGTTGATTGTTTAACCCTTATTATGAGTAGCTAATTTCGTATATCGGCTTAGATTTGCGATGTTAGTTCATAAATTGTGAGGATATTGTGCTTATAATCTTCTCCGTGAGTTCTTTGATTGTTCATGATATAATCTATGCTTGCTAGTTTGAGATTGATCACCTTAATCTTTGTGGGCTAGGGCTAATTAAGTAGCAAAGTTCTTGTGAAAAACAGATAACTGATACAGACTGTAATAACAAGATGGTGAACAATAAAGTAGATAGTTCTTGCATGCGAATACGTGTTGGGGTATCTATGTTGGGTTCTCTTTGTGCTAAACACTGATAAAAGTGTGTAACTGGGTGAGCAAATACTTTCCGGGGAACACTTTGATCAGAGGAATAACGAGTTCAGCAAATACTTGCTCGTTATCGAATAATAAGAGGGGATTTGGGGAGTTTAGCAAATACTTGCTTCCTTATAACTGACTGATTTGCATGAGATAGATTCATCCTTAGCCAATGATCAATGATATGAACTAACTAGTAATCTGAGCCGATTGCATTCTCTTATAGACTTTCTTGCACCTATTTTCTTGTGTGTTTGTGTGTGCTTATGATATTTATTCCTTAGTTGTTCTTTGCGTTCTTAGTTGTTACAAAACCAATATTCAAATTATAGGCGTGGTTGCTAAACCAAAACTTGTTGGTAGGATAAATCAATAGTTTTTGCTCCATCCTCGTGGGATCGACTCTGCTTTCCTCTATACTAATCACTCTTTATTCATTGAGATCGCAGGTTTATTTTGGTGTGTCAAACGACGCCCACCAAATTGGCGCCGCTGCCGGGGATGGTATGCCAATTTCTATTGTTTTTCCTACTGATATGTGTGTTGTTATGTTAGTGTATGACCAGGTCTGAGAAGCCTGAGTTAGTGTTTGATCCAGAGATCGAAAAGACAGTGAAGTTGAATCGAAGGTTAGCCAAGGAGCGAAGGTTAAATTCTGCCACAGAGCCTCTGTTTGGCCAAATAGAGGGTGTTTCTGGGACAATTTCTGAATTTTTGTTTGATACTTCTTCGGTTGGTGTTGAAATGGCCGAGGAACTGAATGCTAACAATCCCTTCATGTGGGAGCTGCATGGACACAGTGAAGAAGATCCCCCTACTCCTATTCGCTTGGCACAAACGGAGAACCCCATTGAAATCAAGCTTGCACTCTTGAATGTTTTGCCAAAATTTCATGGGAGGAGCACCGAGGACCCCTACAATTTTTTGAATGAATTTATCAAGATTTGTAAGGTTCAGAAGAGGCCAAATAATGTCACTGAGGAGCAGTTCAAATTGGTGGCTTTTCCCTTTAGTTTGACTGGAGCTGCAAACCAATGGTTCTCGAGCTTAACACCGAATTCCATCACTACATGGAATGAGCTCAAGAAGATGTTTTTGGAGTACTATTTCCCCTCCACACGAACTGAAGCTTTGAAGAAGGAGATTTCAAGCATCCATCAGGAGTATGATGAGCCATTGAGTGCATTTTGGCTAAGGTTTAGAAAGTTGGTGGATAGTTGTCCTAATCATCGCTTTTCAGAGGGACAATTGCTTCAATATTTTTATCAAGGTCTCACAGCCGTGAACAAGGATTTGATGAATACAGCGAGTAATGGAGGATTCTCTCATCTTAGAGTGAATGAGGCCCGAGAGATTGTCAAGAAGTTGATAGATTCCAAGAAGGAGTATGATACGGAGGATGTGAGAATTTTGAAGAAAGTTGCACAAACTGGTCCTTCCACTCAAGATGGGTATAATGAGAGGATGGATAGGATGGAAAGGCTTTTGTCTAAGGTAGTTGATAAAGTTTCAGTTGCAAGCACCACGACTGGTCCTTATGATAGCCCTTGTGAAATATGTGGAACCTATAGCCATGTCACCTTGCAATGCAACTTTGCGATAGACGAGCAACTTGTTCAAGCAAAATCCATGGGGAATTGGAATGATAGGCAGCCCAAGAGAGACCCCTACTCAGCCACTTACAATCCAGGTTGGCGAGATCATCCAAATCTTCGATGGAGGGACCAAGGAAATCAAGCTCAACAACCTTATGTTCCACCTAATCAAAGAGGTCCTCAAGGTTTTCCTCAAAACCAGCCACCTCCACAGAGGAATACAACTGATGAAAAGCTTGATATGATGATGGAGATCCTCCGGGACCAGTCCAAGAGCTCAAAGAAGGCTGAGGCTACCTTAGAGGAGCATACTCGACAAATTACTCAATTGTCGAATTCAATGAATGAGCTTAGAATGCAACAACCAGGGCTGCCATCTCAGGTGCAATTGAACCCCAGAGAGACGGTTAATCAAGTCACTCTAAGGAGTGGAAGGAATATTGGAGGACCTCAACCAGAAGCAACCAAGAAATCGGTTGAGCAGCCTGACGCATACCTCGGTTTGGCCAAACGGAGGCCGGAACCAGAATCTGAAAAAAAGGTTGCAGGTAAAAATGTTGGACCCGAAGAGGTAAGTCCAAGGTTGAGCTTGAAAGATCCTTCAGTTAAAATCCTTCCACCATTTCCTCGCAGATTAGAGAAAAAGAAAGAAGGTTGTTTGGATTTCATATCTATTTTTGGGAACATGGAAATTAACCTTCCGTTCTTACAGGCTATAAAGATACCATCAGTAAACAAGTTCTTGAAAGAATTTATTGCAGGAAAACCAAAGGATTCGAGTAAAATCATCATGGGTGAGTCTGTATCAGCAGTGATACAAAAGAAGCTACCACCCAAGTGCAAGGATCCTGGTATGTTTTCATTACCTTGTTTAATTGGTGATATGATGATTGAGTCTGCCATGTGTGATTTAGGAGCTTCTGTGAATGTGATGCCATTGTCTGTGTATAAGTCTTTAAAGGGAGTTAAAATGGTAGGAACTAATACTACACTTCAATTGGCTGATAAATCTTGTGTCTTTCCTGAAGGTATTTTGGAAAATGTTCTTGTGAAAATTCATGATTTTGTTTACCCTGCTGATTTTTATGTGGTGAATATGCATACAAAGGGTAATAAAACTACAGGGGTATTGTTAGGTCGTCCTTTCTTAAGAACGGCTAATGCGACAATAAGTGTTGGAAAAGGCACAATATCTTTAGATTATTTTGGAGAAGAGTTAACCATTAAAATGGATGAAGTTAGTGAAAAGTCCATGGATTCTAAAGATGGTTGTGCCATTGCCACTAACCCCACTGTCCAAGATGATCTTGAGACACCACTTTTGCAGGAAAATAGATCAGAGATGCATGATCATGGAATGGGTGAAGTGGAGATACAAGAACCGAGTTGCTCTATGAACATGCGTGAAGAAGTGTATAGTACTGATACTAGTACTAGCCTCTGTTTGGCCAAACAGAGGCTCCCAGCAGAGATCAAGCCTGGATGTTTTGAGCAGAATGTGTTACCTTTCAATCCACACTATGGTTATAATGAGACCCTCCCAATCAACTACAATCCTCCTTGGGATATGCAAATGTCCAAGTGTGAGGATGAGAGGATGTATCAGCTTGGAGAACACGAAGAATTCCGTTGGAATACATTTGATCAAGCCATGTGGTACAAGGATAGAGGAGGGATGTTTCCTCGATATCTTCATTGATCGCAAGTGAAAAGTCTAGCCAAAGACTATAAACAAGGGCGCTATTGGGAGGCAACCCAATCTTTAACATTTTCTGCTTTTGAACTTACTTTTCATTATTTTTGAGGTTCTGATATATATATATATATTGGCTTTTGGAACCTGGATTCTCGGATCTCCATGCAGAGCAACCAAGGCTATAATTTACTTCGGTGAATTCCATAACTGCTATTTGTGAGGGATTTCGGATTTTATTATTATTATGCTTACAATCACCCCTCTGTCATCTTTGCCGGATGAATACCGAGCACTTCTACTAATGCAGGTTGTTCTGAATAATGCCGAAGTGCTCTTTGTTCTGTTGCTGAATACATATCTTGTTCTCAAAACGAGCAGCCCTCCCTCCCTGAGTTTCCCTATTCCCTTCTCTTGTTTTATTTTTAATTTCTTTTCGAGTCTGTACATTTATAATAGATTCTTCTTGCTTTTAAGCTGAGCTTGCTTGAGGGCAAGCAAAGTTTAAGTGTGAGGAGATTTAGATGTGAATATTTGTGTGTCTTGTCTTGTGTGTTAATTTCCTTGATTACTCTGCTGTTTGATGTATTTTGTGGGGGTTTCTGAAGAACTTGGAAATTCAACCCCAAATGCTCGAGCCGAGCATTTTCGTCTGAAAAACATCTCCAATTTCAGCCCCAATTGCTCGAGCCGAGCATTTTCAACTGAACTTTTACCTTAAAAAAATGTGTTTTCATGTGTAGAGTCGGTCACAATTTTTAGCATGATGGTTAATAAGGGAATTGGTTTTGATATAGATTAACCTTGCCGGTAAAAGAATCACATGAGCAAACTTTTGTTAGTTGATATCCCCTTGGAAATGCTTAATGATAAACCTCTGAAATCAATCTGAACTTGGTTAAATGATACTTGGGATGACGAACGAGACTTGCATGAAAAAGCCGAGTATAATGTGAGGTCTGAGCCTAGAGTAGAGCACTCTCTACATCAATCTTTCTTTCTGAGAGTTGTGGTAGCTAAGGTCGATGCATGATAGGTTAAAGGAAGGCAAAAATAGGATTAGCCACACATCGTATATAGCCTACCTTTTTATATCCCCTAGTTAGCCCCTCTGAGCCTGACCTTTTCTTTGATTTACCCACTGATATGAAACCCCTAGCCTTGTTATTTATCCTGTTCTTCACCCCATGCATGTATGCTTTAGAACGAAAAATTTAGCTCTTGATTGTTGTGAATTTGATTCGAGTGCCCTGTTTCATAAAATAAAACTTTTTGGTTCTATGGCACCGTAAATGTAACTTGAGCATGTACATTGTGAGTTCTGGTCTGGACAGAAAAAAGCTATAGAAAAAAGGGTGTTGTTTGCCCAGAAAAAAATCAAAAAATCAAAAAAATCAAAAAAATCAAAAAATCAAAAAGTCCAGAACAGTTCTGAAAAAGTCCAGATTTTTGTGTGTTAAATGATATACCTTTGCTGGAATTTTTTTCTCCTAATTGTTCTTGGGCATATGTGCATATTTTGTATAAACCGTAGAGCCCCTAGGATCTAACCAACATTACAACCCCCAGCCCCATTACAACCTTTAAAGACCTTCTTAGCTTGTTATGTATTGACCAAGGCTACCGCATGAATATTATTGAGTGAATGTCCCTTCATTATGTGTGCTGAGCGAAAACCGTGAGGAATTTGTGCTTGTTTCCTTTTGATCAGTTGATAGCTAGGTAAAGAGCGATGTAGGGGGGATTGAGTTGAGTACTAAAGGGGGATGATACCAACTTTTGTTTGTGAACTGAAACTTGAACCTGGCAAGGGGACATTTGTTGATTAACCGATGAGATGAACACTTGAATTGCTGAATTGTTGTGACCAAAGTTTGTGTGTTAGAGTCTTAGTTGTCATGTTTCTGTTCTGTTTTGTTTTTTTCTTCTTTCTTTCATTTCTGGTTGAATTAGAGTCATTAGAGGGAATGGGAACCTGAATGAATGCTTTTGTGGAATATTGTTCATATCATACTTGAGGGCAAGCATGATTCAAGTGTGAGGATATTTGATGTGTTGATATTTGTGTGTTTTTCTGAAGAATTAATTGTTGAATTATGTGAATTTAAGTACTGATGGACTGTATTTGATAATCAGATTACACACATAGTTGGAGATGAACTACAGGAGCATGAAGTGCTAATTTGGAGCTGATTTGGAGCTGAATGAGACTAAATTATGGAGCATTTTCAAAGAATAAAGCCATGGAGAAGGAGTTGGGCTGAATTCCTAATTTTGGCCCAGAAGGCCTTGTAATCCAATTCCTAGTAGTAGTAGGGTTTAGGAAAGATTTGGGGGGAGTATAAAAGGGGAATGCCCTTTTGGGATTGAGGACATTCAGAAAAACACGAACGCACGCACATCTTCTTCCTCTCCTTCCCCCTTTCCTCCGAATCCTTTCTGTTCTTTCTGTTTTCTTCATCAGACCCAAGAACTAGGGGTTAGATTATTGGATATTTCGGATTTTAATTCGTATTTCGATAATCTCTTCTCTACTTCTTGTTAATTTCATCATGTTTGCATCTTTGATTGTTGATTGTTTAACCCTTATTATGAGTAGCTAATTTCGTATATCGGCTTAGATTTGCGATGTTAGTTCATAAATTGTGAGGATATTGTGCTTATAATCTTCTCCGTGAGTTCTTTGATTGTTCATGATATAATCTATGCTTGCTAGTTTGAGATTGATCACCTTAATCTTTGTGGGCTAGGGCTAATTAAGTAGCAAAGTTCTTGTGAAAAACAGATAACTGATACAGACTGTAATAACAAGATGGTGAACAATAAAGTAGATAGTTCTTGCATGCGAATACGTGTTGGGGTATCTATGTTGGGTTCTCTTTGTGCTAAACACTGATAAAAGTGTGTAACTGGGTGAGCAAATACTTTCCGGGGAACACTTTGATCAGAGGAATAACGAGTTCAGCAAATACTTGCTCGTTATCGAATAATAAGAGGGGATTTGGGGAGTTTAGCAAATACTTGCTTCCTTATAACTGACTGATTTGCATGAGATAGATTCATCCTTAGCCAATGATCAATGATATGAACTAACTAGTAATCTGAGCCGATTGCATTCTCTTATAGACTTTCTTGCACCTATTTTCTTGTGTGTTTGTGTGTGCTTATGATATTTATTCCTTAGTTGTTCTTTGCGTTCTTAGTTGTTACAAAACCAATATTCAAATTATAGGCGTGGTTGCTAAACCAAAACTTGTTGGTAGGATAAATCAATAGTTTTTGCTCCATCCTCGTGGGATCGACTCTGCTTTCCTCTATACTAATCACTCTTTATTCATTGAGATCGCAGGTTTATTTTGGTGTGTCAAACGACGCCCACCACTAACTCCCCCGAGAACTCCACCAATGACCACTCCGGGAGGCTCAAGCTTTCTTTTTCAATTCCCATTTGATCAAGGCATGAAGTAAACATTACCTCCACTCCACTGCCACCGTCTATCAACACCTTTTTGACCTTAAATCCTCCCACTTCGGCAGTCACCAGCAGAGGGTCGGAATGTACCTTCTGTACTGGCCCCTCCTCCACCGATGGGAATTCCAGCGTGCTTCCGAGTCGGATCCTCTTGATCTTCTCCTCTCCCGGTGTTACATACCATGTATGTACTCCCCATGATATGTCCTTTATTTACATAGTCTCGGCACTTGTACCCATCGAGCCCCGCCTCTCTCACCAGTCATGGTCAGTATGATTCGGACGACATTGTTATTAGTTGATTCAAGTGACTAAAATTGTTTTTTAGTAGAGAATCTGTTAGTTGTGTTCACAGGTCGGACGACATTGGTTCTTGCAGATTTTGTGGTACATATGCGGCTGTTTGTGTCATAGATGTTTAATTTCTATCTATGGCATGATGTTTAATTTCTATAACATGCGCTGGGCGATGCCTTCCGTTTGGATGGCTTGTTTATTTAGAGATAATAATACCTAATATCTGTTTCTGTGCGTTGGTCTCCATTGATTGGCCTTTGTAGTGAATTGTGGGACAGTACTGTTACTTAGTAGTCTTGTATTAGTGTTGAAAAATAAAAACTTTCGTTTGAAATTTTTGGGTGTTTTGTTGTTATCTCATGAATCCTCAAAAACATGTGGAGAGCATAAATCCAATGTATGTTTGGGTCCTATGTTCCTTTCCATTCCAGCTAATCTCTTATATTTGCATGGTGATTCTGAGATGGCTACGCTTTGAAATAATTCTAGACCTTAGCTGCTATCTATTTTAGTCAGTACTGGTGCCTCGTATTTCAAAGATGATTTTCATTTATATGATATAATAATAACATGATGTCTCAAATTGCAGGATCTTGATCTTCGGAAACCAGCAGCTCAAAAGAAGAGAAGGAACGAGTTTGAAACCACAACCAAGGAAGTCCAAGAGAAAGCTGATTTCAGGGTGGGTATACTTATATCAGTATTGATTTCAGGATCTTGTTCTGTACTTGAGCTGATGTATGCCTTTAAATGAAACTAGCGGACACCCACCGCGCGCTGCGCGGTGTATCTTTACTAAACTGTATACTGTAAAAATTAATTCGGTAGTTAATGTGAATTGAAAACAATTAGTGAATTGATTTTTGTTAACATTTACTAATTTGTATATGTGTTCAGTGGTTTCCATCTACTTTTGGCTATTTAACACTCAACACGGGTTTAAAGTCAACTAAAATTAGTATTGCAATTAATGTTTTCCCTGTGAAAATATCGTTCTTGGGAGAAGATGGTTTTGAGTTTTTTTCCATTTAACAAAAAAATAAAATAAAGGGATGTGAAAATAAAGCTAATTCCCAGATCACAAACAGCGAATTCTCATTTAACAAATACTTTCATTTCACATCTCCAGTTTCTATTGCCGTGATATCCTGGCTCCGAAGCTGTTTCCGCTGCAGTTTTCAACCTTTGGCGATGGCCGTATTCATGGAAATCTATTTGGGCTCATCTTGTTTTATTCGAGTTTAATCAGGTGTCGACCGGTGTGTCTTTCATGTCGGCTTCTACAGCCCAGGTTAGGCTCTTCTAGAAGCCGGATCGAGCAAATAAACAATTAATCATATTCTTGTACCATGATTTTGTTAATCATATTGTGGAAGCTGCAGGTTTTTTACTTTATCGTGTTATTGGTTTCCGGTTGTAGCTTGTCGGCTATCTGGCAACTCCAGACTTCTACTGTAAGGTTCCAGTAGGTATTTGTGGACTTTCAGACTTAATTATTTCTTAAAAAGTTCGATTTTGGGTTATATTTATACACATAATTTATTCATCAAATTGTTTATATTCCCTATATATTCATAATAATTTTGAAGAAGTATTACACTCCTCTTATGGTGATGCTGGATTGTTGATTAGTATTAGTAGGGAATGATGTTATTACCCTTTGACTAAATAGAAAGAGTTGGAAATTGGTATCAGCCAGTATTTGCTGCATTTTTCTATTATTGATGAATTGGTTCTATCATATTTTTTTATAATAGGCTTCTGTCCGAGTTCAGTGTACTCTTTCAACCTAGGCAACAATAATCGTTTAGCTGTAGGTGGGCTGAGTGTGAATGATAGCGAGGCCATGTTTGTTCCTAGCCTTCAACCAAGAGCTTGGGAAGATATTGGTGGACGCTCTGCTATAGAGGATGTGTCAACTTGTGCTTATGATTTTGTGAATAACTATGGTTTGAAGAGTTCCATTTATGGCCCTAGTGCTTTTTATGGGGTAACTTTCTTCCCTAAAGACAAAGGAATCTTAACCTGTTGTGTTAATGGATTTTATCCTTAGTTGATTGAGCATGGTTTTCTGGTGCTAATTCATTTTTCTGGCTAATTTAGGTTTTCGGTGGTCATGGAGGAAAGCATACTGCCGATGTTTCATGCCATCATTTACCTAAGTATATTGCTGAAGATGATGACTTTCCTCTGGATTCTTCATCTGCACTCTTGATGAACTCGTGATCGAAGCTGCACTCGGTATTTTTCTAAACTCTCATCCTTATTAAAAGCATAATGTTTGAAAAAGATTTCATTTGGATTATCTTAAGTTCGGTCAAAATTGGCCATTAAAAATTGTTTAGTAAACATAAGCACTCCTATTAAGAATTTGAAATATAAAAAAATAAGGTCACTTCATTATTTGCTCAATATCAGAAAATGGTATTCCTTGCTCCCATCTGTTTAATACCTGTAACTGAAATAATATATCAAAGACTAAACCCAGAAAAAAAAAAAATGTAACAAGTATAAAGTTGTTACTGTAAAAGTTGCATGATGACAATAAATCTTGAAAAAAGCTTTGATTATGTTTATTAACTAAAGGTACATTGTTGGGCAAAAGTCATGCTGAAGTTGGTGATGCTGAGTTGTTTTATTTTGAACCAGATTTTATTGTCTGAGGCACAACAGGTTCCTATGATAGGCTTTGAATACAAGCTCCAAAAATCCTGCCCAAATAGAATTAATCATTTAAATAATCAAAATATCATAAGTAACATAGCAGTGAGTAAAAGGACTTACTGTCTTAATTGCGATAAAAAATTTCACGGAAGACTATATTTTTTGTTTTGTTGTTGTCTCTGTTCTCTTCAAAAGTTGGTGGAGTTAAAAGGACTTTGACAGCATTGGATGTTTTTGTTCAAGATAAAGCAACATATAATTGTCAATGTGAGAAGACAGGTTGTTCCAAATAAAGTCCAACAAAATCCAGTGTCTGACCTTGCGACTTATTTATAGTCATTGCAAAACACAACTTTACCGGAAATTGATATCTCTTAAATGGAACAGTATGTTTTTTCTTCTCACTATATGTTAATGGTATTCTTGGGATGACAACTTTTTTACCTTTAAAGTGTCCAAAAGCTATTTCAGCTACTATAGTGGAATCACAGAGCTCCTTACATATCAACCTAGTGCCATTGCATAATCCTTCCATTGGGTTTAGATTTTGTATTAGCATTATGGGACAATTTGGCTTCAACATCAGCTTATGATGTGGCAAACCTTTTGGGTTCAGTGTATTTAAGAAGTCTTCATAGTCACTCTGGTGTCTCTCATTTAAAGTCATGTCCGTGCTAATATATAACACCGGTTTACCGGGGAACTTTTCGATTAGAAGAGCATTTAGTCTATCAACGCAAGAGTTGGTTGCAGCCAAAATACATCGGCCAACCATTTCAACTAGATTTGTAGCATAGACATTTATGTCAGTAAAAACACACTCAATTAATCTGTCAAAAAAATTACTTAAGTGAGTTTTTGATATTGGATATGTAAAAGAAATTTCAAAAAATTAGGTACTTACTTGGCTAATGATTCCTCTTTTCCAACGTATGGAATAATAATGTTAGATGGCAATTTAATTTCTTCATTATCATCAACATGCTCAGCTCCTTCCCCAATCCGTAGTAGAAATGAACAAAAATCCGGATCATTGATTGCTCTCATATTCTGTTGGAGTTGTACTTTTTCTAACTCTGGCCATAACTTTGAGTACACAATAGAAGATTGAACCGTTTCTTCCCTGGAAGCTTCAGGTATAGCAGGCAAAGTTTGTCTAAAATCTCCTCCAAATAGAACTACTTTTCCACCAAAAGGAGCTTCGGAATCCATAAGATCTTTGAGCAACAAATCAACAGCTTCCAAAGATTCACGTTTAGCCATAGTAGCTTCATCCCATAGAATTAATTTTGCTTCAATGATTAATCTATCCGGTCCACTTTGTTTGCTTAAAATACAAGCTTGTTTTCCATCTGAATCAAGTGTTAATTTGAATCTTGAATGAGCTTTCCTACCTCCAGGTAAAACTGAGGCTGCAACTCCGGATGATGCTACCGCTAAAGCAATGTGTCCTTCTGACCTAATTTGTGCTAACAAAGCCCTATATAGAAAAGTCTTTCCCGTGTCTCCTGAGCCGTCAATAAAGAAACACTTCCCCATGCCACTATAAACAGCATCAAGTATTAGATCATATGCTTTTTGTTGGTCATAATTTAGTTGCTTCAAGAGCAACAATTCTTCAGCTGAAACTTTTATACTTTTTTTCACTTAATATTTCTCTGGTTATGAGAGCTTCATCTTCATCAATATCTATTTCATCTAATATTCCAAAGCACCGAAGATCCTTATTCATCTAAAGCAAATAATCATTAATTATTCTAAATACTTTCCATTGTAGTATTGATTCTTGCTGAATTGTCACAACTTCACCTCTTTTCATAAAATCTGAGCAAAGTTCTATTTTATACTTCTCCCATAATTTTTTTGCATCTTTTACTTCACAAAATACTAATATGATGGCGACAAAAGATCTTAATGTACCTGCATGTTTAATGATACCAAATAAAATAATGTTCAGACTTAATACATCACATTAATAATCAATGACGGGATTATAGCAATTCTATAGGCATAAGATGATTATAATTCAACCCAAATATTGAGTGTAGTTAGGTTTTGAGTTCTATTATTTAAGCATTTAGTTCACCTAATTCTTGTAGGTTGATTCTGTTTCCTAACTGCAATCCATCTAATTTTATATTTTATTGTAGATTCTGAGCAAAATAAATATAAGAATGTAAACATCTGAATGCAGCCTTTTGATGCATTTGAATAATGTGTCTTAGATTAAAAAAATATCTAAGTTGGACCAGCTAATCCAGATTCAAACTTAATGTTTTGTGCTACAGACACGTCCAAAGGAATCCAACAATTAAAGAGATGAATAAGCAAATACAGATTTGTTAATAACTACCGTGGCATAATCAAATAAAATTGTATGCTAAACAATATTGATAGTGACATTATGTAAAATAAAACAAATATCATGAAAGAGCTTCAATTCAAATTGTTAACATACCTGGCATTTGAAACGTACAAGCTTCATCGAGTGCATCAAATATATAATCATCAGAACTAAGCAATCCAAGTACAATTGCTGCTTCTCTGTAAGAAGGATATTGAACACCTTGAACTGTTTTCAAATCTTCATATGACTGTGGACCTCTTACATGACACAGTAAAAGTCTTAAATAATATCTTTCTCCTTCTCTGGGACTAATAGCAACCAATCTTCCAATGACACGCTTACTTTTCCTTTTGGACCAAGATCGCTTCTGTCCGGATCACACAAAATGTTGAGGAAATTCCTTGTACAGTAAATTCAGGTTCTTTGCATCGGTATCATATTTATTCATCCAAAAGAAACTTATTAGTGTTGTTCTCTTCAAAAACTCATTCTCAACAATCGTTGCTAAATCTGAATCTTTTTTGAATGTGATATATTGTTGTCCTGAAAGATGAACCTGCAATAAGTATACAGCCGGATTCATATAGTTTAGCTTAAGACTGAAGATTCTCCATGCAGCTTCACATGGACCAATCCATCGACCATCTTGATAAAGTTGAATCTCATCAACTTTGTCATCATCTGAAGAATTTTGAAAAGCAAAACTAACTTTGTCACTGCCTTTGAAAATATATTTGTGAATGTATTTAATGAGCCGAATAGTTGAACATATTTCAACATTAATGTGGCATCCGAACGTTGCAGACAAATATCGATTATAACCAGCAACCCAATTGTTTCCCATGTCAACATTTCTTATTGTAACAGTTCTTCCATCATCTCTTCTCCTGTAAAGTGGATAACCATCTTCTGCATGACATGTTGACTGTCTAAACGGCTTAGGAAAGCCATATTTACACTTTCCATTCTTCATACACAAACATTGTGGATTGTACTTTCCACAAGGACCATACATCATATTTTTTGTTATCACCTCATATAAATGAGGATCTTTGTCAGGATCAGGAAGCTCAGCACATACAATTCGGTCATATCCATCTGGACCTAGTGGTTTACTGCCTGGTTTCAAAATGACAAGCATATGAACATGCGGTATTCCTCTGTTTTGGTATTCAATTGTGTAGATCAAAGAGTCTACAACACCTAAAACTTCTTTTGTGACTAAGTCGTCTTTCAGTTGCTCAACTTTACCTCTAAAGACTCTAGCACATAAATCAGGTCTATCATTTGCAGTTTCTCCATAGCTCAAGTTTTCTTCTATCTCTGGCCAATAAGGATTGCAAGTCATTGTCAAGAATACATCAGGTTTACCAAAATTTTGAACAATAGCCATTGCGTATAGATATCTTTGCCGCATATCTCTAGGCCCACCTATAAATGAAGAAGACAAATGTACACGCCTGCCAACGTCATTACCAATTTCTAAACCATAATCCATGCCGTCAACTATACCTTGAACCATCTCAGTTCTAATTTCAGATTGCATTTGTCTATAGAATTGTAACTTGCTTGTCTCAATTTTGATATATGTGTCAACGACAAATTGTTGCAACAATCGACCAAAGTGTAAAATCATTGAGGTATCATCTTCTCTCATCTGTAGCTTATAGCAATAGTATTCTCTGGCTGTTATAGGATCCTTGTTTCTTTTTCCATCTTTGACAACTTAATAAAAAATAAAAATTAACATAAAATATAACAAGAAGTACTTAATTTACTTTAAATAAAGAACTTCAAATACCTTTACTTTCTGCATCTAGTAGAGACTCTGGAGTAGTAAATTCTTGTACACTTTGTCCATTCTCATTACGAGAATTATGATGTCTTCTGATTTTCTTTACATTTATATGCCATCCAGACTGTCCAGCAGGAAGCATAAGGGGATACTGCATTGGGTCATAGCAACCAAAAAATTGCTTAATACTATGAGATTTACCCTTTAAATCCCTTACAACAACGGTAACTGTTCTATCTTCATCTTCATTTGTACTTCTATCTCTACTTTCTGTATATATTCCCGCAACTTGAGAAACGCTTGGAAGGTTGTACCTTCTTTGATCCAGATTTAGATCTGCGTTAAGAACTATTCTTTTTGTAACAAGACCAGGCATCATACTTTTAAGCTGCCGAAAAAACTGACGATATGGATTGTCTTTGAGGATATCCATCAACAATTTCATTGTGTCCTCATTAAACCTGTCCCATGTCTTCATCCTTTCTCTTAGTTCTAGGTCATCAGTATCATAGAAATAGAGTTGAACTCCTTGCTTCTTATATTTGCTTCCTTTCTCCCTTTTCAAGGGATTCAAAAAGTGGTGTACTTGACCTTGTATTTTGAAAGTATAAACTCCGTCAGAATTTGCAGTCAACTTAGGGTCATAACTTCCACCAAAACTTGTAAAGGCAAGATTATTGTTGTATGTCCTAATATTATTCCGAAAATGCGTACACTGTTGAGTTGTTCCAACTAACAGTTTGTGCAGCTCATGAGGCAGTTTAATAGGTTCCAAATATATTTCCCCTCTAGAGCAGCAAAAGAAATCTGACTCCCATTTAAATCGTTTAGCATTACAATGTCTACAATCAGCAAGTCTTGGTAGAAGTTGGGCAGAATTTGGAACATTCTGCAACAATCCTACATTTCTCCTTTTCCGTTTCCCTGCTTGGTACAAAAGTTTAATAAAAATGTAAAACACATACAAAATCTTAATGCTTATCTCTAAAATAAAATACCAAGCAGTAGCACAAATATACTCAAGAAGAAAGATAGATTCTAGGTGAATTAAACTTAACACTTAAAATAACCCAAGTTAGGACCCGCGCACGTTTAGTGTTCGTAAAGATTTATATGAACTAATATCAAGAGCATGCATTTTCTTACTAAAAGAGATACTACTTAATTGTGTAATCAAATTTTATGCCTAAAACACTCATTAATCTGTTCAATTTTTTCCTTAAATGATGTCCATCTCAACGGTATTTAGGAAAAAACCAGATCAACATACTAAGAAACTCAAGAAATGTAATGACGATATGAGCTGTAAGAAACAAAGATCTAAATAGATAGTTTACGACAGCAAATAAAACAACCTATAATAAATAGACCATGCCCCAATATATCCCTTCATGCCCCTATATTATGTTCTATGTACTCTTCTCCTCATTACTTTTTCTATCTGTTTGTGTAGAATGATGAAGAACTTAACATATCATTTTCATCAATGGAAATTTATGACTACATTAAACTATGAATTGTATGCTCATTATGTGGAGAGACATGGGTGAATGATGGTGAAATATTTATTTATGCTAATCAATTAGTTGTGGTGTAAGTACATGAGCAGGTACTCTTATGTTGAAGTAACCTAATGATCAATAGGAGCCATAACACAACATATTAAAAAACATGTAATAAACGATAATGAAAATTCAAATACATACCAATACTATTATGGCAAAATGGATCTGGTGCACTGTTGCTTTCATGAATAATATTCCCATCTGCATTTATCGGCCTTCTACTCATTTCGAGTTGTTCTTATATAAATATAGAGATAATGTATCAAAATCAAGTGCTACATAAAAATAAAATAATATAATACGTACAATATATAACTAGTGGGGCTCCACCGTGCGTTGCACGGCGTATTTGAACACTTATTAATTGAATATTGGGTTATTATTAGATTGCACGTTTATGTAAATGATATTTTTTATAAATTTTGATATAATGTTGTTTAAGTAAAAAACAATATACAGTTAGGTCTTGTTTGTGCGAACTTATATTTTGTTGAATTAAATTAAACTTGATTAAAATGAAGTAAAATTAATTTATTTTAAAAAATAATTAGCTAGTGTGACTAAATTAATCCAAATTTTATCAATTTCCTTTAACTTCTTTATCAAAGTACATTCATAACCTTGTCTAAACGACTCAATTTCTTTATAACCCAAAGTCAAATCACGTGTCTGTTTTCACTATTGTAACCAATAGGTTCATAGTAACGGTAGTCTTTCAATTGAGTCAATTCAGCTAATAATTAATTTTGAAAGGAAGGAACCGAGATTCATAGATACAACCATAACCTAGTCTAAAAGTTATAAGAATAATTAAAATGAATGGAATGAAAATTTAGGAACACTAAAATCTATTTCTTTTTTTACTCTAACAAATTCGACGAATCACCACTATTCTAAAATTACTCAAAACAAAAATTATAATGAATTTCACATTAGGCAAGCATATTATATAGTCTAGATCATCTTAATGCAAATATTTCATTTGTACATAGGCAAGAAAAAGTTGTCTTACTATTATCATCCATGTTTAAAGCCTTGGATCTTGGACCGAACAAACGGATTCATCAATTATTAGATTATGGCATGACACAAATATGTAACAACATTCAAGCTGACAATTCGTACTTCTTGATTGTTCAATATCAATATATGTTTCTCCTTCTTAGATAACTAAGATTCCATTACCTGAAAATCAACAACACCAAACAACAAAATAATTAAGTATAACTCATCTTCAATCAATCAAAGAATTATGATGAACACCTATGCAAAGTAAAATCATTTTTATGTGTAAAAAGGAACTATGCAAAGTGCAAATCCATTTTTCAGAATAGATCCATGCAACCTATGTACATATGTTCCTCGTTTTTCAACGAATCTGTTGTTCCATGCAACACATGTGCATTGTTGCTCTGAAATACAATACACCTTCGACAATTCATAGGTAATCTCCTTCCGTCAAATCAAATCGTTGCATTCGAGAATAGTACGCCAAAAGACCCTAGAATCACCCTCTTCAACTGAGGAAAAGTCGACATCGTCGATTGGTTGGCGGAAGTTGAGCTCGAAAAGGCCTTGTCGAAAGAAGTATACTCATTAACGAAACGGTTTGCCTGATTCCACTGTTTTCTTCTCCGGTAATTCGGGGTTGAACTACCTCAATGCTCAATGCCATGAAGGGAATCACCGAGCCAAAAAATTGTTTAAAACTCTCGCCCAAGTTTATCAAATTCAAAATCGCCACACCTACAGACACCTACAAAAGCGTCCTCCGCCCCCGATTATACTGGTGCCAGTTATTACTCAACTCATCATCCCCCTACCCCCCTCCTTCCTATCAGCCCCCTTCCTATTCAGTAAACCCTAACCAGGCCCTCCTCCTACTCGTTCCCGCACTTGGAGCCGTCGGCTTATTACCCCCCTCTGGAGGAGGCCGGGACCTACGATTATCCCAGCTCCGCCTCATCCTACGACAGCTTCACCCCGACTCCTCCAGTTCAGAATTACGGCAATGCCCTTGTGAATGGAGCTGGAGCTAATTTCAGTGGGTACGGGGATTAGGAAATGTACGGTGACGGCGTGTACCAGTACAACGGTCCCAATTATCAGAGCCTTATGAGCTATATATATCATCATGAGATGAAAAAAAAATCATACCCTTTAAAAAATAAAATATTTAGAAAATATATATCTAATATATGTATACAATATAATACGGTATTAATAAAATTCAACAGTAAGTTATATGGAAACAATACAATACAGTAATATATTTGACACCTTAATACAATGCATGCATATCAATTATCATGGTGAGGCAATAAACTATACATAGGCTATCATGGATATTGACGGAATTGAATTGGTATATATTAGGGTCATTAGGGAATTAGTCATTCTAAAATCCAATATATTTAATGGTATATATTTTAAGTAAATAATATATAAGGAAAAAAATACAAAAATGTTGCAAAAATATACAGGAATAATATATAAAAATATTACGGAGAAAAAAGCATATACTATGGCCCTGTTTACTAGAACTTATTTCTTGATGTACTGAACTGAATTGAATTGAACTGAACTGAACTGAACTGAACTGAATTGAACTGAACTGAACTGAACTGAACTGAACTGAATTGAACTGAACTGAACTGAAGTGAAAATTGATGTATTGAAAAATGGAATCAGCATGACTGAATTAACCTGAATTTCATCGAATTGCATTTTCACTGAACTGAACTGAATTGAACCGAATTGAACTGAATTGAATTGAATTGAACTGAACTGAACTGAACTGAACTGATCTACAGATAAGCTCTGGTAAACAGGGCCATGTGCTCACACAATATTCGTTATGAAATATTCGTTTAAATATTTACTATATTTAAAATATTGAAGAAACCATGTTACGCAATAAATTGATTATGGTAATATTTTATGAGCTCACACAATAAATTTAGTATATTTTAAAAATGACGGATAGTAATCAATAAATTATGATATATACACAATATCATAGATCATTAAATGCGTATGTCCAATTTTAAATTTACTATATTTATAAAATGATGACTTAAGATATATATCATTATATGACAAATTTTAAATTTACTATATTTCAAAAGTTTACGGCAAAAATTGTTACTCTATACGAAACGAAACGACGTCGTTTATTCCACATACTTTTTGAAGCGAATAACTTTTCAAGTTCCCATTAGGGATTATTACATGGCTATATTGTGCTTCAAATTTTAAAGATTACCTTTTTGCTTAGAAGCTCTATTTTCTATGATCTGACGTTTACGATTTTCTTTCTTTTCCGGTGACATCTCTGCATAAGTATTCCTTTCTGCAGCATTGTTTTTATTTCTTCTATCACCACCTATCATTCCAGCAAAAAATATATCATATCAAAATAGTACACCAAAGTTTTTGAACCAAATTTTATCCATCTTAAAGTATACTGGACAAAAAACTAATATGTTAAGCCAACAAATTTCTACCTTATTGTATAACTGTAATTGAAAAGTCATAAAAAATTTAACTAAACTATGAACTAAAAAATATAGCAATATTATTCTGGGAAGATGAATCCTGCATAAATAAAAATTAATAATATATAATATATAAAATCATAAAATATATAATATATAATAATTCCAAATTAGAGGATTACTTTTTTCCTCTGTAGCTCTACTTTCTATAATTTGACGTTTACGCTTCTCTTTCTTCTCCAGTGGCATCTGTGCATAGGCCTTTCTTTTTCCAGCATTTTTTTTAATTTCTTTTATCACCTAACACACCATCATCAAAAAATATCTTAAACAAATTTTAAGATTATATCAACTTAATAAAAAGAATAAGTCTTGGAAGTGACTGTCACTATATAGTGACCAGGGATTATATTGCAAATATAGAAAATGGAAGATATTCTCACGGGTCGACCTGACCGACCCATATTACAAACAGGCGCGTGTTAACACGCTCTATATATACACCCAATTCCCAATTCTGAAATCATTTCCCATAGCAAAACCGCTCCCAATTTGAGCCGCTGCTTTCAATCGAATCAATCATTGATCGCCGCCCATCCTTGCTGCTCTCAATTCGATCGCCTCCGTAGATTCGCGATTCTGAACGATCTGGATTCGCGGCCAGCATCGTAGCGTGGTGGAGCATGTCGTCACGGCGGCGAGGATCGGGGAGATATGATAACCGCCGCAGACGGAGAATAACCATCGGAATCTCTAATCCATAAGATTGCAGAGGACTGAAGCTTCGAGCATCTGCTGCCGAGGACACGGTCGCCGTGGATCTGCTGCCGGCTATGCCTCCGGCGCCGGTGACAAGGACGAAGAAGCCGTGGGAGCGGTGCTTCAGTAGAAGGCGGAAGGGATTAAGTTGTGGTTGGCGCCGGAGAGGGAGGAGGTAAGTATCCTGCTTAGTATATGTTGTTTGCTGCATAATAGCTCATTAATCATTATGCATGATGATTCAAGTATCCTGCTTATTATATATTGTTTGCTGCATAATGTTCATTAGCTCATTAGGTTTGCTGCATAATATATTGTTTGCCTGGAGTTCAATAGAATCAATACTTTTTGTCTAAATGTGCAGAACATGTGATTAATATCTTCCTGGCACTGGATTATGTTTCATATATAGATGCTTAGTTGACTGGGAGGATTTGTCTAGTCTGTTATGTATATGCATTTTTATCTTTCTTAAAAGGTTGCTTTTAGTAAAAGGTTGACGTTTAAGAGTAAAAATGTTGACATTTAAAAGTGAAAGGCTGTATGTTATTTGTATATGCATTTTTTGTCATTCTTGAAAGGTTATTGTTTAATAGGAAAAGGTTTACATTTAGATTTAAGAGTAAAATGTTGGCTGTTATAATATACATTTTTTTGTTTTTTAAAAGGTTGTTGTTTAATAGTGAAAAGTTGACATTAAAAAGTGAAAGATTGTCTATTATTTGTATATGCATTTTTTTTTGAAAGGTTAATGTTTAATAGGAAAAAATTTACATTTAAGAGTAAAATGCTGTTTGTTATAATATGCATTTTTTGTTTTTAAAAAAGTTGTTGTTTAATAGGGAAAAGTTGACATTAAAGAGTTAAAGATTGTTTGTTATTTTTATATGCATTTTTGTCTTTTTTGAAAGGTTGATGTTTAATAGGAAAATGTTTACATTTAAGAGTAAAAGGTTGTCCGTTATAATATGCATTTTTTGTTTTTTAAAAGGTTGTTGTTTAATAGTGAAAAGTTGACATTTAATAGTGAAAGATTGTCTGTTATTTGTATATGCATGTCTTTCTTGAGAGGTTGCTATTTAATAGTAAAAGGTTGACATTTAAGAGTAAAAGATTGTCTGTTATTTGTATATGCATTTTTGTCTTTTCTTGAAAGGTTGCTATTTAATAGTGAAATGTTGATATTTAATAGTGAGAGGTTGCTATTTAATAGTAAAAGGTTGACATTTAAGAGTGAAAGATTGTCTGTTATTTGTATATGCATTTTTGTCTTTTCTTGAAAGGTTGCTATTTAATAGTGAAATGTTGATATTTAATAGTGAAAGACTGTCTGCTATGCATTTTTTGTTTTTTTAAAAGGTTGTTGTTTAATAGTGAAAAGTTGACATTAAAGAGTGAAAGATTGTCTGTTATTTGTATATGCATTTTTGTCTTTTTTGAAAGGTTGATGTTTAATAGTAAAAGGTTGACATTTTAGAGTGAAAGGTTGTGTTTTATTTGTATATGCATTTTTGTCTTTTTGAAAGGTTGTTGTTTAGTAATGGAAAGTTGATGAATGCATTTTTTGTTTTCTAGTGAAAGATGAACCTCCTTCACCTTTTATCTTAATTGCTTCACCTTTTATCCTAAATGATTCACCTTTTACCTTGGTTAACTTATACCTTAATTACTTCACCTTTTTTATCTTAACTGATTTACTTTTTACCTTATTTTTGTGTTAGGCTTCTGAAATAGCCATAGAGAATTGAGAGTTTGTTTATCAAGCTAAGCGTACACTTTGACGGAAAAAAAAAACTAAGCGTACACCGCAACGCCTTGTGAAAATTCAAAGGCGAAAAGAGGAACCTGAGCGGAAAGGAGAGGAAAGAGACTATTTATTTGTTTTTATGAGTGGACATGGGAGAATAGGTGGGTATGGGTCCCACCGGTTATGAGTGAGAGGAAAAGGAAAAATGAGGGAGTTTTTCTTCCAATGGTCCGCGCGTGTAGCGCGTGTAATTTTCATATTTGCATAATTTGCAAAATGGTCCCTCCGTACTTTTGTATTGTGATATTATTACAACTAAGTACTAGTCACTATATAGTGACGGTCACTCAAGAGACGGACTCTAATAAAAATGATCAACAAAAAAAAAATCAAATCAGAAACCAAACCTAAAGAATCCTCAATTTCTGCTCTTGTTTGGTGTTCTTCTTCTGCTATAACTCCTATCATCTCCTCCCGGGGAACATGAATCAATGGGGCAAAGGTTTGGCATGAAAGACATTGATGAACACGTACTATGTTCATTATCATTTGTGATCTTTCTTGACATCGTGTGGGCTCTCTGGTGGCTCCCATTGGATCCCTCATGCAAATGCTACAAATACAAGGCCTTGGGAGACTATTGATTTATTGTTCTACAACACATTGCTTTAGAAATCTTCTCACTAATGTAGTTATAGAGAATGATCGCATTCAAAATAACCCTCACTAGTGAATGACCTAAACGATAACGTTTTAGACCAATTCACCAATGACACCACGATTAGAAGACCAATAAGCTTACCCATGCAATTCGAAAGCGAATTAAATACATAGATAACACCATTGAGAACAATCAAGAGCTAAATCAAAAGATAGCATTCTAAATCAACCCTTAATTCTACTACTTTGAGACAAGTGCAAAATGGTAGCATTTCACCCATGCATCTAGCATATAATTGATAGCAATTCATTACCCAAGGATAGCCCAAGCTAATTCATGCTCAAACAACACATTCAAACACAATTCATCAAATGGAAATTAAATTGCCCATGAACAAATACGCATCAAGAACTCAAAATCAAGAATAGAAAGTTTACATCAATTGCAATCCAAGGTTTAATTAGCCTACAACAATCATTCTAATACAACATTACATAAACATAGAATCAAAGGGAAGAAAATGGAAGAAAAGATCAAGAACAAAGGAAAATGGGGTTTTGGATGAAGGGGAGCTCGTTTTCAAGATAAGGGATAAGAGGGGTATTTATAGCCCTTCAAAATATGTTTCTTTGGCCTTCATTCAGCCAGAAATCCGCCCATTTTTGCGGCCTGCGAGACCCATTTCGTGGCCCGCGAGATGCCTGTGGCAGATTGACAGCAATCTTCTTTTCTTCGCCACGGATGAACCGTTGATCCGTTTTTGACGTTCTAGTAGTCCATTTTGTAGTACTCGAGAAGACGAAGCCAATGGTACCACTTATGCACTCCAATTCCTCTTGTAACATTTCCAAATTTCAGCTTCAAAATGTTAGTGCACAAGTCTTTCTTCAAAATGCAAGGTAAGAGAAATTTAGCCTTAATTCTTAACCCTTTGCACTAAATGCTACCCCAAATGAACTCTAAAATGTGCTAAAAGTAGAGTATATATTGGCTACATCATTGTACCAAGTATAGCTTCAAATGATCTCGATTATTTGGACACATCTGAAACTATTTTTAGACATAAAAGTAAAATCCATTTTTCCCAGTTTCTTATTATCTATTGACTATTACTATTTTAATGGTTTTGCTTAAACAATGTATGAAGATTAGTGTGTTCATTTCTTCTGCAGAGGAGGCTTCTAAACTTTGTTGGTAAGGCATTTGTTGAAAATGTGATTTCAATTGTTGTGGAGCTTTCCACTGCCAACTGAAGCAGCTTCAATCACTCTGTGTACAGAGAATCGCTCGATCTGGCCTCACTAGTGCAGAAAGCTTGATTAAACGCTTCAAATGGAAGGCTGTTCGTTGAAAAATTCAAGAAAACGCTGTGCAACAATATTTCCGATATCGGAAGCATGTGATTCTAGGAGCTCTATCATTAGACAACTTTTGAAAAAATTTAGAAAGCGGTCAATTCTGAACCGCTGTCTAAAAATTTTCATGAACGGCGTTTTATAATACCAGCTGTCTAATGTAATAAAAAACGGTGTTTTTTTAGAAATGCTGTCGAAACAAAGTAGTTTTCGATAACGAAAGCCCAGTTCCGAGATGGGAAGCAATATTCTAGTAAATATTTTTTGGGTTCCAAAGTTGGAAGTAAAGAAGTTAGAAATTAACCGGAAAAACAAGCATACTTCCGATATCTAGGACCAATTCTAATATATATTTTTAGGTTCCGAATTCGGAAGTACTAATAAGTTCCCGATCCCGGTTAATGTAGTAATCGGAGCTAAATTTTGGCTTTTTTCAAGTTTGACCGGCGTAAATATTTTAATGTTTCGACATAAATTGGAGATTGAACGTAGAATCTCATCATAGTTCTGAGATCGGAACCTTATTCTAGTATATTTTTAGGTTCCGGGATCGGAAGTGAATATAATTTCCCAATCCCTATTAGTTCCGGATTCGGAACTAAATTAAAAAAATTGAAAATACGTTAACCTAAAATACATGACTATATTTTTTCTGAAACCTAGCAGGAAAGGGATACTCAATTTTAAAGGGCCGAGTCGGAAGACTATATAAATAAAGGGACAATAATTATATATTCAGGAACGGGTAATCACTTGTGAATGCCATAAAGTTTTGTATTTGTGAAGAAAGAATTGGTGTGTTCGAAGATTCGTGATCCGTCGACAACGAACAGAAAGGCAACGAACAATACAAGGTTATTAGAGCATCCACAATGGTGCTCCTTAAGTGCACTTTTCTTAATAAGGGACACTCCTTATTTAAGAAGGCCCATTGTGGAGGTTTAAGAACCACTCCTTATTTAGGGAGTGATTACCTCTTTTGTTGTGATTGACTAGCCAATAAAAACATTACTTTTTCCTTTGAGTATTTTTTTAATTATAAGTTTAAAATAAAAATAAAGAAAATAAGTGCTTCTCTAGTACTGTTCTATTGTTAGTGTTGGGTTTTTCCTTAGTTTTGCTCAAAATTGATTATGTGGCACTTAAGAAGTGCTCTTTATATTCAAACCATTGTGGATGCTCTTACTTGCTTACGAGATATTGAATACATGAACTATCATATTTTACAAGATTATTTGGGGCTTTTTATTTGAATTGATTGATTGAGTAATTTAATTAATATGATTCAAATATATTGTGATTTACATTGCAGGAGTATGAACTTGGATCGTGTTCGTATTGTTGGATCGAACAATCGAACATCTAATGAATATAGGGAGTTGATCGAATATTTCATTGAAGTTGCTTCTAATCATGCGAGAATGGAGAACATGTCGATGATGTGATGTCCATGTAAGGACTCGAGCTCGGTCAAAGTTCGTGTTCGAACTCGGTTTGAATAATTCGAAATCGAACTCGAGCTCGTTCGTTAATAAATGAGTTCGAACTCGAGATCATAACTCGATAGGAACAGCTCGAGAATAATTTATGGATACTATATTTAGAATTTATAAAAATAATTTACATGTGTTAAAGAAGGTAATTATATGTTTATTAATTTTAGTTCTTTTCATTTATTTATTTTAGTCTTTTTATATAAAAAAAGCCTAAAAGAATACATTTTGAGTAAGAAATGGATAAGATATGACGTTATGAAGATTGAATAAAGAAGTAAAATAAATCTTGAGGAAAAAAGAAAGAGAAAAAGGGAAGGGAGGAAAGCTTGAATCCCACATCGGTGGCAAGAGAAAGGGAGAAATCTTCTCTTAGTTATAAATTGATCTCAATTCCTAACAATTCTTAGTCAAACTTGTTTTGGTGGATTTCCATGTGCAAAGCCATATTTAGATGTTTGGGCTCGAATTGGGCTTCTAGAATCCGAAAAGAACGTGGGGACAGAATAAGATTCCGGGATCAGAAAATTTAATAATAAATAAAATTCATACTCGACATTGTAACATTAAATATATCGAAACAATCATAGAATCCGGAACCGACGGTCGATTGCGGTCAATATTAGTGTGAAACAGAATTGAATTTCCGGTGTCGGAAACTTTAAAACTAACTAGAATTCATACTAGATACTGTAACGTATGATAAATCGAAACGCTTCTAGAATCTGGAAAATGGTGAAACACAACCAACAAGCAGAATTGGATTTCCTAATTCGGAACAGTACTTATTAACCAGAATGGAACCTAGAATACGTAAACTATGCAAAATCGAATGTGGACTCGTATTCTCATAAACCTAATGGCCGGATAATTTTATCCCGACGGCAACTGAACGGAAAATACTAACTTCCGAACACGGAACTAATGTAGAGTAACTCCCAGAATCTTTAGTTCCGCCACCAGAAATAAATGGACAGCGGTTGGAAAATAAACAATGGATAACGTTTGAAAAAACCTTTAATTGTCTCATTGGACGTCTCTTAATTAAACGCTGTCTAAAGAAATACAATGGATGGCTCAGCCACCTACGACTCCTCCAAAATGCCTTCTATCACACAAATAACAGCAATTAATCCTATGCTCTCCCACTAGTGCCTAGACGCATCTTTCTCGAGAAAGAGCTCCCTCATGAACTTGTCACTGATATTAATTCCTTTATAAAGCAATGAACGGATGCAGTTGTTCATGATTCCCAAGAATATGATAGAAGAAACCATCTTCCATTGGAATCGGCCAATGTAGCTAAACCCTCTTCTTGCTGAATCAGAAATCACGCTGATTAACGCATTTTCCCGTCACTATGCTGCAACATAAGGTCCTGAATGAGCTGCTGAGCGTGAATAAGGCTGATCTGAATCTGAGGAATGCAAGGGTGTATACACTGCTTCATGTGGCTGCCTGGAAAAAAGATCCAGGGAGCGTCGGTTTTAAAATATATTAAACATGCCAGACGGCGTGTCGACAGAGGCTGACACGACTGCAAGACTACAGCGTGTCGACAAAACAAGGGCATGATACAAACAAGAACAAGTTGTGCATTGATGTTTTGGAGGGAGATGAAGTGAAATCCAATGAATGGTAATATGTCCATGTGCTCAATGATGGTGGCTGATGATCTTGGCATGAGGCTGTTATTTCTGGAAAACTGAGGTATGTATTTTTCCAACAAAATTCCATTTGTCTCAACTATCCTAACTTATGTTTTTCAAACAAGCCATTTTTGTTATACCAAACATTAAAAAATGTTTAGCTTATAAGCTCTTCCCTATATATGATGATAGGATTAATGTATAATTTTAGATTTTATCCGCCACAAAAACTATATATTGAATTTTTTCTCATATTCAAAACTTTTACTCCTCTTGAGTTTTCATTTTTACGAGTTTATTGCACTTGATTTTTATGGCTGTGCACTTGATTTTTATGGTTGTACACTTAATTTTTAATTTGTTTTACAAGAATTCTTCGTCGGATTCTTGTGAGTTTTTGGGATTTGTCACTACCTGTATCATATCAGAAATCTCCATTGGAGAAGAATCTGCTCAGTGAATTCCTGGTGTGAAAGCTATTCTAGAGTCATCTTAGGGAAGGGTCAATGTAACTTTTGTACATCTAACTGGTTAGATGTTGGACCTATCTATGATCACTGTGACCCTTCCCTCACTTCTATTCCTAGTGACATTACTGTCTCAGATTTCTATTCTCAGAGAGATGTTTATTTGAGGCAGTTACAACCACTGTTATCTACTGAACTATTCCTTCTTTTGCAGGTTTTCAAGATTTACAACCATAGGGAAGATAGATTAATTTGGAAGCCTCAAAGCACTGGAATTTTCTCTTTCAAATCTGCCTATGATCTCATCACTGAACAAATAGGTACTATTGCTTCCATCCATCATTTATGGGATTCAAAACTTGAAAAAAAGGTTTCTGTTTTTATGTGGAGGTTGACAAATTCCCTACAACCTTTTGATAATATCCTTAAAAAATGGAAATTTAACCTCTCATCCAAATGTCTTATGTGTCAAAATGAGGATTCTCTGGATCATTTTTACAATTCCTGTGTGTTTTCCCTATCTGTTTGGAAAATTATGCATCATTTTATAGGAATCCTAGATAGACAATTTCATTCCATCTGGGAAAGAATATCCTTTTACCTTACTTTTCCAGGGCTTTCTCCTTTACATAATAAAATCCTCAAACTTACACCTTTCATAGTCTGTTGGAATGTATGGAAAGCTAGAAATAGATGGCTATATGATAATGTGAAGATTCATATCCCTACTGTGATTCACAATATCAAGGACTAACTTTTCTTCATGTTCTGTGCCAAGACTTTTTACATCTCTAATCAGATAGATGCTGAGATAGCTGATCACAGTTTCCTTCCTTTGAGCAAAAAACCTCCCAAACCAAAAATCTTAAGGATCTCCTGGACTAAACTTGCTAGTGGGTTCAAACTTAATGTTGATGCAGCATGGTCTGCATCTCATGACCTAGCAGGTCTTGGTCTAATAATCAGAAATAATATGGGAGGTTTTGTTTCAGCTAGTAATCTCTTCACACCAGCTGATTCTGTCTTAGAGGCTAAACTCCTTGCCATTAAATTTGCTATAGATCATGCATGTAGATATTCTGAAGCTATTACTATTGAATCTGATAGTCTTAATGCTATATCTTGTGTTCTAAATCCTATTACTGCACATTGGAAGCTATTTCAACTAGCTGATGAATTACATTTAAAGGCAAAAAATGTATCACTTCTTCATATCTTTAGAGAGGCCAATCAAGTGGCTGACTCTATTGCCAAAATGGCCTTAAAAGACAAACGCAATTCCTCTTTTCTTTCTTTCAATGCTATGCCATCTAAGTTACAAGGACTAATTAGGCTGGATCAATTGAGCACACCTTCTTTGAGAATTTCAAAGAATCGATTCTGCTGATGACCTTTTTCTGTGCAGGTACAGCTTAATTCCAAATGGCCAGGAGGTGATAATCCACTGCTGGACTTGTTTTCCTCCATTTCTTCAGCAGCAGTTTTTTGCAAAAGCGGACTTTTCTTTCTTTACAAGTTTGATATGTAACTCTTCTGTCTTTACTAGCCTCTAGACAATCATGTGGTTCGCCTGGGGAACGACTCACTAAACTGTAAGGAGGTTCTAGTTAGAGTTCCATCACAGGTTTAAACTGAGCTTATATAGCTCTGTTTGTATTTATTTTATTTGTAGGCTTGGGGAGGCCAAATTGAATTCCCTCCATCTACATGATGGTTCACCTAAAAAAAAAAAAAAGTGAGTTTTTGGGACCTTTTCTTGAAATTTAATTATGCATTTTCTCTCCAACAAATTATAAAACAAATTTGTCTGACGTGAGTGAATTTTGAGCAAATAAAATGTTTTTTGTTTGCTCTCATATTTCTGGGAATTCTTTGTTTTTCTGGTTTGATGATGATTTCTGCAAAAGTAAAGAATTTTCTCTGCACACGTGATAATTTCGGTTGACAACTACGCAAGTTGGATTACGGCGAAAGGTTCAGTTGGATTTAAGATCAAGACATGTCAGCGATGATGGATTTTTATGAACGACTAAGGTGATATAGATCAGTGAAACTAAAATGTATTGAAATTTTCTATATTGTATCTTGTTTAACCCTATTTATTAACATGTTGATTTTAAAGGTATGGTGTACTCGATATCTTTGTGTTTTGAACCTTGTCAATTGATTCCAGCTTTCTCTTGTCTGAATATTGTGGATATCCGCACGGTGTTTATAAATCTACTCATTTAATTGATAAGGAATTAAAGTTGGGTGGCAGTGGAAAGGCAATATAAAATATTAAGCTCGTGATATGAGATGGGAAATTGTAGCTGATAGGTTTCTATTACTTTGATGAACACACACGTATTCTTATAGAAGGTGAACTTATCTAATTTTTTCTTTTAATTTTCCAGTTATGGATTACGCTATCAATTATGGTCTGTATTGTCAGACTCAACGCGTTGGGGACGCGCGGCTCTGCTCGGAGCGTTCTCAGGTACACAGGCGCCGCGCCTCACGCGTCGGGCCGCCTGCAGTACCCGCGCGTGTAGGTCACGCGCCACCGCGCCAGAGTCTGCCGCCGTGCCTACTATCTCCGACAGAGAGGGGGTTTATTTCTTTTTCCTCTTTTTCTTTAGTGCTGTTTTAATTTTTGTCATTATTTCTAGGTTTATTCTAGCTCTTTATTTTATAGGATAGCTTGTTTTTTAGTTTTTTGAAAGGGAATATCATCTAAATTAGGGTCTTTTTGCTCAAGTATTGGTCGAGTGGGTTTGTCTGCCAATTCTTTGCTTTTCTGATGAGACCTTTTTGTTTGGTTAAGCTCTATTGGCTTTTGATTTGTTTTCGCAGAAAGGAGAAATCCAAGTCGGGGTAGTTTTTTAACTGACCTTCCGGCGCCTCTGTCAGATTCAGATTTGTAGACCATTTGGGTTGGGAATCATTTGATTCATCAGCTTTGTTCGTGTTAGGCAGCCTACTGATGTCTTGTCTTTGTACAAACAACCTCTGAAGTCTCTTACATTAGTTGGGGATCGTAATCACGCTCAATGAGACTAATTAGGAAGTGAGTGCAGTTTCAGGTCACAGTCCGATACTATAGCCAATTCGTAGCCAGCTAGTTAATCTCAGATTAGTCTGGAAGTACAGTTGGTTATGACCACTATCTTTTCATACCCTTTCCATTTTTTCTTTGCTTTGCTATTATATTTTTAGTTCTTTTGATAGGCTATGCTGGCCTTAGATACAGAGAAGATTTAGTCTCATTTATTATTAAGAACATTCTCTGTAATCTATCAAATCGACTCCACTTGTGGAGAATAGCATTCGGGCAACTTGTAGCCACTAAGACCTTTTTGGTCTTATGTGTATTATGTTATGTTTTCTATTTCGGTTGAGGAGCCATGAATAATCCTCCCATCTACGATGGTTTGCTTAAAAATATAGTTGGTTTAGCAAATACTTGCCGGTTATCAAAAAAGTAAGAAAGGATTGGGGTGGTTTAGCAAATACTTGCTACCCTATAACTGATTGATTTATGGATGTTAATTTATCATTGTGCCAAGGATCGTAAATAACTAGTGAGGATTTATTCGAAAAGGCCGAATGCCATTTCTTGTGTGATTTTATTTAGTAGTTAGTTTTGATTATATTTTATTTGTTTTCTTAGTTGCTAGAATACCAATCTCTGCAAATTATAAGGTGTGGTGGCATCACCAAAGTTTGATCTTAGGAATTAGAATTTGATTACTCCGTTCTCTGTGGGATCGACTCTGCTTACCATTGTGCTAGCTTATATTGTTAGCGTATTGCAGTAATATTTGGTGAATTAAAGCTCCACCAGCATAAAATATGATGATTTGAAGGAAAAGTTTCCTCTGAGCTCAGGTTTCCATATGAGTAGGTCCTCTCTATATGTCAGTATAGTAGCATCCTGCAAAAAATTAAGAACATCAGATGGGAGCCATGGTGCTATGGAGGGCAGAAAAAGAGACTTGTTATTGATGAAATCAGCTACAAATGCAGTTTCTGGAATTATGGTCTGAGCATGATGGACAAGGTCTATCATAGCTCCCCATTGGGTCCATTTGGTGTTCCAGAAACTGCATGTCCCAACTCCATGTATGACTCTGATGTGTTGTGTAGCAAACTCATCTACAAGACTAATTATTCTCCATGTGGATGAAGTTCTATATGAAGAAGGTAGAGATGCAATGAATTTAGTCCATGGGGCATATAAACATGAGAGGAATTACCAGGATGACAATTACCAGAAGATGAAAACCGTGCATATATTTATGGGAATATCAGACATGAATTTTTTTTCTATCTGGGAAAGATTATCATTTTATCTAACATTTAATGGATTTAGTCCTCTGCATAATTTAATCATTAGGCTCACTCCATCTATTACCTGTTGGATTCACTGGAAATCTAGAAACAAATGGATTTATGAAAATGTTCCACCCTCTCCTGTTTATATTCTTGCTAGAATAGACTTAGAACTGTTGATGATTTACCTAGAGGCCCTGAAGGTACAAAGCATGCTGGAAAACCTCAGTGTGAGGAATGTAGTGGTTATGGACATCTTGCCTATCAGTGTGGAAACTTTTTAAATCAACCTAAGGCATTTGTAGCATCTGGTGAAACCTGGAGTGATGATGAAGATGAGATTCAACCAGAGAAACATGTGTCTTTTGGGGTTAGAGTTGTGGAATCAGGACCAGTTCCAGATAAGTTACATGAAGGTATTGATATCCAGAATGCATATGATGACTGTATAAGGAATGGGAAAAATCAGTTGAAATCATCAAAAGCCTGAAGGGTACACAAAGTGGAGGTACTGAAGCCTTAAAACTTGCTGAAGAAGTTGAGTCTCTGAAAGTAAAAGTCAATACTTTAGTAAATGATTCACTGGTTGAAGAATAGGCAGTTGAAGAATTAACCTTGACTCTTAAATCCATGACAAAAAGAGCTGAGAAAGCTGAGGAGTCACTTGCTGATCTGATGAAGAAAAATGAGATTTCAGAAGGAAAGAAACCCATGGATGATGTGGAAAAATCAAAGAAGCTAGAGACAATGACCAAGAGAGCTAAGGATGCTGAGGTAGCCTCTGAAATTTTCATCAGGAAGTTGGAAATCATGACCACCAGAGCCTTGAATGCTGAAGAAACAGTAAAATCCAAAAATGTTGATTGTGATAATCTGGGAAAGAAGATTAGATCTCTAACTGCCAGAGCTGAGGAAGCTGAGGCCACAAGCCAGAAATTAAACAAAGGAACTGCTCAGCTGGATGATCTGTTGGTTATGGGGAAATATGCTGGGAATAAGCATGGTCTGGGATACAGCAGTAAAACATCAAACTCTCAGGTTAAAAAAACAGTATTTGTGTCTGCTGGACATCAAACTACCACCAGTCACAGAACCACCAGAATAAGTCAGTCCAAATATGTACCTGGTTCAGAGAAGAAGGGATCTCAGGAATTAGTAGCAAGGAAAACTCCTCCCAGATGTTGTGAGTACTGTATGATGCAGGGCCATGATGAATATCGATGTATGAAATTACTTAGGGATATCATGAGAGGGAAGCAGTTTTCCTCATGTTGCAACATGGAACCTGATCTGCAGAAGAAATTGACCAAGAAGGTATGGATTCCTAAAACTTCTCTTAACTGTTATGTAGTCCATACCTGCTATAGTGTCTATGCCAGGGACACGTGGTATTTTGATAGCGGATGTTCCAGACACATGACTGGTTCACCGGATTTTCTAAAAAACGTGCTACCTTGGATTGGGACTGTTCAATTTGGAGATGGAAAAATCAGCAAGGTCATTGGTAAAGGGGAGCTACATATTCAGGACTTTCCTGTATTCTATGATGTATTGCTAGTGGAGGATCTCAAGGCAAACCTTATAAGCATCAGCTATCTCTGTGATCATCATATGACAGTCCACTTTAATGAATCTCTCTGTATTGTCAAGCAAGGACCTAATGGAGTGCTCACAGGGAGAAGATCATCTGACAACTGCTATATTTTGGAGCCGTCAATTACATTCTTGAGTGCTAAGGTTGACAACTCAACTTTGTGGCATCGAAGATTGGGTCATGCAAACACTAAAGCACTGAGTAGAGCATCGCGGATTGAAGCCATCAGAGGACTGCCTCAAATCATCTATCAGAATGATATGGTCTGTGGTCCATGCAAGGAAGGAAAACAGACTAAGGCTTCTCACTCAGCTATCAATGACATCACTACTTCTCAGAACTTGGAATTGCTTCATATGGATCTAATGGGGCCAGTTAATGTTTCAAGTGTGTCAGGAAAGAGGTTCATCTTTGTTTGTGTTGATGATTTCTCTAGATTCTCATGGGTTGAGTTGTTGACAGAGAAATCAGAAGCAGTGAGCTTTATCAGAGATCTTGTACTCCGTCTAAACACCAAAAAGGCTAGTGCAAACAAGAGAGTTGTCAGCATCCAAACAGACAATGGAGGAGAATTCAAGAACGCTGCCATGGTTGAATTTTGCTCTACTCATGAGATTAATCATATTTTTTCACCACCATTCTCTCCACCTATGTATGGCATTGTCGAGCGTAAGAACAGAACCATATAAGAAATGGCTCGGACTATGCTAGCTGAGTATGATGTGCATAAACGCTGGTGGAGTGAGGCAGTTAAGACTGCATGCTATGTTATAAATCGGGTGTACCTAAGACCATGGACAGAGAAAACGGCATATGAGATCTGGAAAGGGAAGAAACCTAGTGTGGCACACTTTCATGTATTTGGTGCAGAATGTTATATTCTCAGAGATAGAGAAAAGCTTGGAAAATTTGAGTCAAAGTCAGACAAAGGTGTGTTCCTTGGTTATGCTTTAAACATCAGAGCTTACAGGGTATTTAACAAACGCACTGGAACTATTATGGAATCTATCAATGTGGTAGTTAAGGATGTGCCCGATAGGATTTCAGAAGATATTGATGATATGGAGTTACTTCAGAAAACTTCAACACAGAGTAGTGAAAGTCTGAAAAATCTATCTCCTGAACAACCAAGTACCAGTTCTCATGTTGCAACATCAACTGTGACTCCAGGAGATAGCCAAATCTCTGAGTCTACTGAAGATGAGCAAACTAAGGCGGCAAATTCTATTATACCAACACCATCTCCTTCTGATGAATCTACTCAACCAATTACAGAGAATGATTCAGACACGGCTGATGAATCTGATGAAGAATTGACACGGGCAAATACAGGAATTACTCCAAGACAGAAGAATCCCCGAGGAATACCACCTGTGAATTATGCTCAGATGCACCATGGAAGTCGTCATGTGTTACAATGCTTCTTATCCCTGATCGAGCCAAAGAACCATAAGGAAGCATTGATGGATGAATACTGGATTTTAGTTATGCAGGAAGAGCTAAGCCAGTTTGAGCGAAATGATGTGTGGGAATTAGTCTCTCGTTCACATGGAATCAATGTTATTGGCACGAAGTGGATCTTTAAGAACAAATCTGATGGAGATGGGACAGTGACTAGAAACAAAGCCAGACTTGTAGCACAGGGATACACTCAGGTTGAAGGTGTGGATTTTGATGAAACCTTTGCACCTGTGGCCAGACATGAGTCAGTGAGAATACTTCTTGCAATGTCTTGTGTCTTAAACTTTAAACTCCATCAGATGGATGTCAAAAGTGCTTTTCTAAATGGAATTGTGAATGAGGAGGTATATGTAGAGCAGCCTAAAGGGTTTGAGGATCCCCACCATCTGAATCATGTATTCAAATTCAAAAAGGCATTGTATGGACTAAAGCAAGCCCCTCGTGCCTGGTATGACCGGTTAACACAGTTCTTGTTACAGAAAGGCTATGTAAGGGGTGGAGTTGATCGAACTCTTTTCATGCTATCTCAAGGTTCTCACATATTGATTGCTCAGATATATGTTGATGATATTGTCTTTGGATCAACCTCTACTACACTGGTGAATGAGTTTGTCTCTCTAATGACTTCTGAGTTCGAAATGAGTATGGTGGGTGAACTATCTTATTTTTTAGGACTACAGGTGAAACAAGGTGATGATGGTCTATTTATAAACCAAACCAAGTATGCCTTGAACCTGGTCAAGAAGTTTGGTCTTGGTGATGCTAAATCTGTTCGAACTCCAATGTCCACTACTGAGATATTAACTAGAGATGAGAAAGGTGTAGCTGTGGATACAAAACTGTACAGAAGCATGATTGGGAGTCTGCTGTATCTAACAACAAGTAGACCTAATATTTCATTAAGTGTTGGCATATGTGCAAGATTTCAGGCAGCTCTTAAGGAATCTCATGTCTCTGCCGTGAAGAGAATTATTAGGTATGTACATGGGACTGCCAATTATGGCATCTGGTTTTCTAAGGGAACAAGTTGCCAGGTATATGGATAAAGTGATGCAGACTGGGCTGGCAATGCCAATGATCGAAAAAGTACCACTGGAGGGTGTTTTTTTATTGGGCAGAATTTGGTGTCTTGGTACAGTAAGAAGCAGAATTCAATCTCTTTATCTACTGCAGAAACCGAGTATTTAACTGCTGGGAGCTGTTGCACTCAACTAATATGGATGAAACAGATGCTCAGAGACTATGGAATTAAACTAGGCAGTCTTACTATTCTATGTGACAATATGACAAGCGATTTCCCCACGTCGTAAATGGGAATTCCACTCAATCAAAACACATTTATATTTCACCTACGACTTCTAACTACTATAGAGTAGATAGTGGGAAGTAGGGATCGAACCACAAGGAGAAGGATCTTGTTTAGTGTTTTAGCGGAGATTATTAACACATACATATATATTATATAGAAAGCAAGGTAAACAAGGGGGGTTTTTGAGTTGGTTTTGTTACACTACGAAAGAAAGCAACTAAGATAAACTACACTACAATGCAAATACAAGACCTTGGGAGGCAATTGACTTCAACTTCAACTATCGATTAATCATTGAGTGAACGCTTCATATCTATGATTTATGATCATAAGTCGTGGATGAAAAACATCCTATTCTCTTGATAATAGCTAGTGAGCATGAACACATCACTCAAGAGCCCTCATTATCAATCCACCTAATATTAGTCTATTTGTGGTCATTTAGGAGCTATTCTTTAATACAAGTTCAGGAAAAGGTTGAACTAGAATTACATCCTTTTTTGCTTTGTAAATATAATTTTTCATGCTGCTGCACTAATATAGATTATAAAGGTTGTTTGTAGGATGAGCTTTATATATCGCAACGGAGACAGTTCCTTGAAACAACTTGACCTTTCTTTTTCTTTTTTTTTGGTTAAACCACCAAGGTTGAGGGATTTATATTGGCTTCCCCATGCCTTTTAAATAACAAAACAAATAAAGTAATAATACAAGAAGTAGAACCTTAAAAGGTTCTACAAGAAGCTAAGCCTAGCTTCCAAAAAGAATGAGTTAGACTACCTATTAACACTAGAGAAACTCATTCTATACATCAAAATGTTTCCAGTTCAAGAACTAAGAGAATAAAGGAGTAAAATCCACTTGCTTATTAGTGAATCAAAAGCGCAAGGCAACTCAGACACAAGGCAGTCTATGGATCAATTCCGAGATTCCACAAAGTCCTTCAGCAAAATGTCAAGTAGTTGAAATGAGGTGCAACTAAGAATTGGCAGATTGAGGGAAGAGCTCCTACATCCTTCAGCCTTGTCCTTCAGCATATGGCACCATATTCTTCTACTCAAGGAGTTGAAGTGAGGTGCAACTCTGAATTGGCAAATTGAGGGAAGAGCTCCTTTATCCACCCATAAAGCTTGGAAATTGAGCAGAGGTATAGAAGGTGATATTAGTCACCTTCTATTTTTCCTGAAAAAGTAGCATTCACACATAAGTAGAATCCATTCTAAGCATTCTTAGGGAAGGATTTCCCATTTGATCTAATCTGATTAAACCTTGAATCCTATCAGGAAGACTGCCAAAAATAAAACATGCATCCTGCTTGTTTATTAGACATAATTTGGCAATAGAATCAGCAGACATATTTCTCTCTCTATGAGCATGGATTAGTGAAAATGAAGAGATAACCTTATGTATTGTGTCTGCCAAAAGGAAAAGCTTCCAATGGGCAGTGACTGAATCAAGAATATAAGAAATAGCATTAAGGCAATCAGACTCTATGATAATTGGCTCAGAAAAACCACTTGTAAAGTTAAAGCAAACTGAATAGCTTTCATTTCAGCCTCCAGAGGTGAATCAGCATTGATATATTTACAATGAGCAGATATAAAACTATCTCTATTATCTCTAATTAGGAGGCTGATACCAACATGTAAGGAGGATGATGACCATGAAGCATCTACATTGAATTTATAGCCTGAGATAGGCTTAATCCAAGCAATTTTATAAATTTTTGGTTTTGGTGGCCTCTTTCCAAGAGGTAAAAAGCTGTGTTGGGCAATTTCTGAGTCAATAGCAGAGAGTATATAAAATGGTTTAACAGAGAACATCAGGAAAATCAAGTCCTTGATCTGAGTTAGAACAAAGGATGAATTGGCTGGGGTATTATCATATAGCCATCTATTCCTGGTTTTCCATAAAATCCAGCAAGTCACAGAAGGAGAGAGTCTAATGATGTTATTATGAAGAGAACTCAAGCCTTTATAAGTCAGATAGAAGGAGAGTCTCTCCCAAATAGAAGAGAAGGTCCTATCAGCAAGTCCCATGAATAAATGCACAGTTTTCCATATAAGTAAAGAGAAATCACAAGAATTTAAAAAATGATCTAAAGAATCTTCATTACAACACATGAAACATTTAGATGGCAACTGAAAGTGCATTTTTTTTTCAAGATGTTATCAAAGGGTAAGAAAGAATTTATCATTTTCCACATAAAAACTGAGATTTTCTTCTGAATTCTAGGGTTCCAAAGGTGGTGAATAGAAGAGATATTACCCCGAGATTCTTTCAGACTGAGATAGGTTGATTTGAAGGTAAAACTTCCTTTTAGATCAGGCTTCCAGATTAATCTATCCTCTCTGTGTAAATGGAGTTCAGTTTCCTGTAAAAGAGAGAGAGTGTTAGATGATAAAAGGGGAGATAGTTGTTGCATATAGTAGGATTTTTCGATCATAAATGATGCAACATTACTATCTCTGGAAATAGTAGTAAGAGAAGGATTACAGTGGTCCATCAGAGGTCCAATATCTAACCAATTGGATGACCAAAAGTTACAGTCCCCCCTCCCAATAATCACTCTACTATTAGATTCAGCCCAAGGAGTGATTTTACAGATTCTTTTCCAGTTGGGAGAAGATTGGTATGATGCAGGAAGTGAAACCATAAAATGTGTCCACATGGCCTCAGCCATTTGAAATTTCCACCACAGCTTGGCTGAGCATGTTTTTATAATGGTGTGAATTGATCTAAAACCTAAACCATTCTGAGTTATAGGAATGCACAGGTCATCCCATTTCCTCCATGATTTCTTAGGTTTAAGATCAATTTCACCCCAAAAGAAAATGCTTAGCTTTCTTTCAATTTTTTTTATTATCTGTTTTGGTGGAACACATACAGACCAGATATGTTGTGGCAAGGAATAAATACAAGAATTGATCAGAATGATTTTTCCCCCAGTAGAGAGCCAAATATTTTTCCAGTTTTTAAGTTTCTGATCAATGGACTCCAGTAAAGGCAAAAAGTGAGCATTAAGAGTTTTTCCTTTAAAAATAGGTACCCCCAGATATCTAAAAGGAAAACTTCCTTTTTTCATATCTAAAATGTTCTTAATGTTGCTCACAGAAGAATGGCATGCATGTTTACCAATAAAAACATCACTCTTGTTATAGTTAATCTTTTGACCAGATACCTCCTCAAATTTAGCAAGAAATGCTTTAAATCTAGACAGAGTTAATTTATTGGCATTGAGGAAGACCACTGTATCATCAGCATAACTTAAATGAGAAACATGCAAAGCATTTAATGGAAGGTCAAAGTATTGAAGCTTGTTGTTTTGAAAAGCATAGGCCAGACTCCTAGTGAAAGCTTCAGAGAAAATGTTAAGTAGAAAGGGAGAGAGTGTCACCCTGTTTGTTACCTCTTGTTGGCTGGAAAAAACCCACAGGCTTACCATTTATGAGGATTGAAAACCAAGCTTGGGAGAGATTTTGCATGATAGAGTAAATAAATTTTCCATGAAATCCAAACTTGTAAAGGACAGCCTGCAAAAATCTCCATTTAACCATATCAAATGCTTTTTTGAGGTCCAATTTAATTATACAATTAGGCTCCTTGCTCTTCCTATCTAAGAATCTGACCATTTCCTGAAGGAAGATAACATTATCAGAAATATCCCTTCCTTTCATAAATGCAGATTGATGGGGTGAAATAATTTTTGGCATGAAAGGTTTTAATCTCTCCATTAGAAGTTTAGAACAAATCTTATTCATAACATTGGAGAGACTAATTGGCCTGTAATCATCAAAAGAGACAGGAGTCTCTTTTTTTGGGATCACAGTGATCCAAGTGCTAGCTATACCTCTAGGAATTTCTTTTCCTGTTTGGAAATCAATCACTGCTTGAAGTAGATCAGTGGATATAGTATCCCATGATTTAATAAAGAAATTGGCAGTGAAACCATCTGGACCAGGGCTACTGTTTTTATTTAGTGAAAAAACAATCTCCCTTAGTTCAGGAAGTGTAACAGGACTAAGAAGGGATTGATTGTCCTCACAAGTGATGAGCTTAGGGATTTGGCTTAGAAAATGAGATTGAAAATAGTCACTGGCATGATCACTATCATCTGTGAGAAGGTTTTGGTAGTATTGAATGGCTTCATTTTCAATATCAACAATGTCATCTAGCCATATACCATTTGAACTTTTAACCTTAGTGATGTGAAGCCTATTTTTCCTTTCTTTAACAGAATTATGGAAAAACTTTGTGTTATTATCCCCATCCTTAAGCCATTTAATTCTAGACTTTTGTTTCCAGAAATGTTTCTGTTCATAAACAGCTCTAGTGAGTTTGGCTTTGGCATGTTTAAGTTTTAAAAGTTCCTCGAGGGAGTTATCTAAATCATAGGCTATTTCCTGTTCTTCTAACTCTCTCTCTGCTTTTTCCACATTAGCATGCACATTACCAAAGTGATCTCTATTCCAGGTTTTGAGTACTTTTTTCAACCTTATCATTTTAAACCAAGCATGCCTGTTTCAGTAATTGGTAATTTCCAGTTGGTATCTATGATAGAGTAGAATTCAGGTCTTTTATACCATGTATTTAAAAACCTGAATGGCCTAGGTGAAGATGAAATAAAGCTGCCTAAAGTAAGCAAGAGAGGGTTGTGATCAGAGGTAGCCCTATTCATAATCTGTATAGAGGAAGATGGGAATCTGGAGCTCCACTGTGAGGAACACAGACCCCTATCTAATCTCTGCCTTGTAGGATTTCTAAGCCTCTTATTACTCCAGGTAAATAGATTACCAGCAGTGTTGATTTCATCTAATTTCAACTTGACCTTTCTTTCAACCTGCTGCATACAATGCAGTTTTTTTTTTTTTTTTTTTTTTGATTTTATGTGGTTATGGCTTTTGTTCATCCATGTGAAGTATCTTGTTTGGCACTGTTTATGAAAACACAATTTGTTATGTCAGCTGCCTGTACTAGCCTTAAAATAAAACTGTCTTTGCAAAATGCTAGACGAAAGTTAATCTATTTTATTGTGCTTAATTGGTTTCTAGCTTAATTGGTTTATTGTGTTATATATTAGTTTAGTTGGGGTGTCAATGCTTGCCTAATGTACTGGTAGGATATCGTGTAAAGAGTAATGGATTGGGGATTGCAGAAAATGGTTAATCGTACATGAATTGGCTTAAGAAACTAGGAGTTCTCTTCATTATGCTAAGTTGTGCGCTGTTGAGTAGATCAAATCTACTATAACTCATGATTTTGGATTCTCTTACGCCAAATGGAAAAATGACCCTGGAACAGAATGTCGAATTAGATTACCATTGATTCAAAAGTTTCGACAGACAGATTCCATTTTGAAGAGCTTGTAGTGGCAAATGTTCATAAATTATGCAGTGTTGTCGTTGGAGAAGGGTTTTATGGGTTTCAGGCAAAGAGGGATGCTGCATTTGCAGGTGTCCAAGAATGTATCCTGCACAGCGAGTTGGGATACTGTGATCAGATATGGGAATCTATGCATGTCAAGGCTCAGTGTGATGAGAGTTTAGGAAAATGTTTTTCTGCTGAATGTGTGGATTCGGCGGTTGAGATTGCTCGGGAAGAATGCGCCTATTCTAAAGCCGGAGAGATCTACCTTGAGGGCTGCTTCCTCGCTATGGCTATGAGAAGAAGGGTTTATATGCAGGCTTCTATGATGAAGGTAACTGGAAATTTTGCAAAACTCTTTTTTCCTTTATCTGTTATGCGTTTAAATATTTAGTGACTGATTTTTTTGTACATTCTATGTGCTTGAACTTGTGGTTAGATCATGGATTCCGGAAAGGAACTTCGAAAAAATTGATAGCTATTGTCATTGGTGGAATTCTTGTTGGCCTCTGCTTGTTATGCCGAAGGATAAAGGATGGTAAGCAGGTTTATGATTAACTCTGTCCAAAATTCTGACATTTATTAAGAGTGTTGGATCAAGTGTTAAGGTTCTTAGTTTTTCATACTTCGAAAATTGGTTTTGCAGCTTTTGCTTAATGATTAGGTGGGAAGTCGTCGCCGTACCTCTCAAATATACATTTTTTAGATCACTTACTACCTTTCTACACTATTAAGTGTACAATGGCAAGTAAGGTTCGTTCCACAGGGAAAAGGTTATTTCTATGTATATTTTGTAGTGTATATATAAATATACATATATAAAAGCAATGTAAACAAGGGGGGGGGGGGGGTTTGAGTTGAGTTTTTGTTTAAGACACTACTAATTAAAACTACTAGAACGTTCAAGCCACAACTACTTTACTATAAGATTATCCTAACTAGAGATTTAACTAAGAGAATAAGAAACTTGGACATATGAGATTGGTGACTTCTTATTATGAGATTTTCCTCAAACTTTATCATGATGCTTTGAGAATGGTGAACATTAGTGAGAAACTATCTTTAACCATAGTTATGAGAAATGAAAGCATCTTCACAACTTCAATTGACAACTTTACTAGATGATAACAACTAGTTCAATTGAATCAATATTAATTCTAATTAGATGTTTCTCAATCCTACCCATGCAATTTGATAACAAACTTGACATAGGTACAATGCTAATGAATGATCTTAAGAACAAATACAATTGATAACAACATGCATTCAATCCCTAATTTACTACTCCTACATAGAAAGAATGATAACATTCTAACCATGGAAAAGCAATATCTAACACATATCCAACACCTATCTATCACTAGGAAATCATTCCTAATCATTTCAAGCATCAAACACACATATAAATTATGATCATTCAAGAGCAAATCACCATTCCTAAGTTTCATAAATCATGTTCTCAATCCATAACAAGAAGTCCAATCACATATAACCAAGAAGGGTTTTAGCCTACAACCATAATTAGATAATCATAACCATAATTAATACAACAAACCATAGTGAATTCAAAGATCAAAATGGGAAGAAAAGTGAAGGAAAATGGAGTTTCCTCTGTAAAAATCCGATCCCTCAAACAATGAGGATAAGTTCTATTTAAAGTCCAAAATAATTAAAATTAAAGCTAAACAAAATGCAAGTTGCAGACAGCTTCGCGGGTCGCGCGGGATCCTTCGCGGACCGCGAGCCTGGTTCTCGCGGTTCGTGGCCGAGGATTCGCGCCCCGCGCGCCCGTGTCTCGGCGTAGTCCGCGCCCGTGTCTCGGCGTAGTCCGCGCCCGTGTCTCGGCGTAGTCCGCGCCCGTGTCTCGGCGTAGTCCGCGCCCGTGTCTCGGCGTAGTCCGCGCCCGTGTCTCGGCGTAGTCCGTGCCCGTGTCTCGGCGTGGTCCGCGCGCCTCGGTCTCGGCATGGTCCGCGCGCCTCGGTCTTCGCGGCTCGCGACCGGAGTTTCGCGGCCCGCGCGAAACTTGGCATGGTCAAAACAGCAACACACACCCTCGCGGTTCGCGACCTAGGGTTCGCGGCCCGCGAGAGTGTGCCTTCATGCCACTTCTACGACCGGTTCTTCAATGTATCAAACGCGGTCAGGACGGTCATAGAAGGTCTTCAAATCATTCAAATCCATCGCAAGTGCAATTCAAGATCGAAATGCACGTCTTCAATTTCAAACCACTATGAATGATTCGGTCCAAAAGTCTAATATAATTACACAAAATACTATATAAAACAACTCTCAAATGGTACAAAATAAGAGTATATCTAGGGGCTATCAAAATCCCCCACACTTGAACCTTTCTCGTCCTCGAGAAAGAACGATTAAGATCCAAGTGTATATTCTAAATAATTAAGCACATAACATTTGAGAGCTTACATATTTAAACAAGATAAAAGAAAATGTTTTTTTTTTTTTTTTTTTTTTTTTTTTTTTGCCTCTCATTTTTGCCTGATTCTCTCGTATTTTTGGAACCATCCGGGCATGCCTCTCATTTTTACCTGATCCTCTAGTATTTTTGGGACCATCCGGGCTGTTTTTTTTTTTTTTTTTTTTTTTTAAAGAATACAGTAATAAAAATAGCAGCAAAAACAGCAACAAAAGCAGCAACAAAAGTAATAACAAAATTCCTACACCTCTCCCCCACACTTAGTCTAAACATTGCCCTCAATGTTTAAATATATGAATGAATACCATAGTGAAAGGAAAAGGTATAGGGTAGACTCACTGCGAGGGGCCGGAGCCGTCGCGACGGCGCTGAGCTCGCGATCTGCGATGGCCCTCATAGTCAAATGCTCCTGGTCCCTGTGGGTGCATGGATGCCATCATGGCGAACATCACTGCCATATCATCCTCGTACCTCTCAGTATATGCTTGAAACTGCTGCTGAGTGACATACTGAGCCTCATGATGTGGAGGAGCGTACTGCTCTCCATGCTCCGGAGGTGCCTCTAGCCTGGCAAGGGCAATGGTAGGTGCAGGAACTGTGATCTGGGTTGGCAAGGTGAGATCCTCTATGCGGGTGCGCCCAGTCAGTTGTACAGCCTCTGGATTCGGCAGGTACATGTGCTGATTCTTGGCTACTAGCCAAATGAATCTAGGAGGAGGATATTTGTGCATGGCCAAGACATTAGTGAACTCCAAAGAAGCAATGGAGTAAAACTGGTGAGCTCTCTCGCCTGTCTTGCCTATTGCCTGAATGTCTGGAGGTAGGTGGATGTTCAGATAAGCTGCTAGAAGTGAAATCATACCCCCCTGTGGTATCTTTCCCTTGGTCTTCTCAGAGGCCTCCAGACATTTCTGCACAAAAAGGTCCACCCAACAAGGGTGTTCTGGTCCCCAGCACATGGTCCAAAGGCATTGGACCTGCTCCCTAGTAATGTGCGTCAACTCTCCTTGGCAGAAGATCGTCATCACTAGGAGCTTGTGCACCATACGAACAGCTGGATGTATGATGTGGTTATTCTTCGTAGTGCCTGTGATGTTGGGAAATCCAGACAAGCAATTCCAAAAGTAAGTTAGATCAAATCCGTCCGGGTTAGCTTCTTTTGGATTCTTGTATCCCCCTGCATATTGGAACCCAAAAGCATCTTGGATCTCATCATAGGTCATCCGGCGGTCCACATCATTCAACCTGAAGGTGATGTAATGCATGTCATGGTCCTCGTCATAGTGCTTGGCTAGAGTGGATAGGAATTCAAATGTATAGCGGGTATAGGTCGGTGCCGACCGATCAATGAATCCTCTCATGCCAACGCGATCCAATAAAAATAGAACTGGTTGCTGCAAACCCAGCTCCTGAAGTAGCTCAGAGGACAAGAACTTCGTCTCCATGATTGTTCGCTTCCCATTCCCAATCAACTTTCTCCACCGTTGTTGGGCATCCTCATCTAAACCTTGCAGTCCCATAAGGTCTATAGGAGGCAGGTTTTCTGCAGGGGGAGGACTAGGTTGGCGAGGGGGTGATTCGGGGATCACAGGTTCATGGGAACTAGAGGCTTCCCCTCGGCGAGACCTTTTTCTCGGTGCCATTATCAAATTCTACTCAACAACAGTCCAGCACAACTATACTAGCTACAAGGCGGCAAGCCTCTACTAATAAAGCTCAGTTTATAACTAAAGGCGGCAAGCCTTTGAAATTTCAATGAAAACCTATTGGCGGCAAGCCCTAAATCACCCAAAATTTAAATAAATTTAGTAGGGTACCGTCAATTGAAGCCTTTGGTAGCAATGTAGCTTGAGGAGATTACCAATTTGATCAAAACACCACCAAATCAAAGAATCCAAAAATTAGGGTTCATAAGATTTGGGGGTATTTGATTGAGAGTTGGAATTTGGAATTTGGGATTGGGAAAAGGTTAAGGGTGGTGGAGGGAAGGTTTTTGGGTAGTTGGTTTGGAACAAAAGTCGCCGGAGGCCGGCGAATCGGAGTGAAGAACTTTCTGGTGGGAATTCGGCAATGTGGGTTAAAGATGGTGTTTTGGATAGGGATTTTTGGTGGGTTTTGTTGGGAAAGCTTGGGGGATTGATTTGGGTGGAAGAAATCGGTTCAAAACTCGCCGGAATGGAGGATTGAGTATGGTGGCCGGAAAAGGAGCTTTGGGGTCGGGTGGGAATAGTTTGGGAAGGAGGAGAAAAAGATAGAAGAATTTGTGAAGAAGAAGGGTTCGAAATCTCGCGGATCGCGAGTTTTCTGTGGCGGACCGCGAGCCACGGTCGCGGGTCGCGAGACCCCGTCGCGGGCCGCGAAAATGGCCCGTTTCGTTCCAGCGATTTCCGAGAAATCTCGGTCCTCGTCGCGGGTCGCGCGCCCTTCGTCGCGGGCCGCGCGCAAGTCCGTCGCGGTCCGCGCGATGAATTCGCGGACCGCGCGCTGAAGACCGTTGAGGTGCGCGCGAATCCTCGTCGCGGTGCGCGCAGTGTCTCGTCGCGGCTCGCGCGCGCTGGAACTCGGCGCGGTGCGCGCGCGCACCGCGCGCAAAACCTCGGCGCGGTGCGCGCGATGAAATCGCGCACCGCGCGCAAATCCTCGGCAAACCTTCGCGGTCCGCGCGATGAAACCGCGGACCGCGAGCACAGTTTCGCGGTCCGCGCGATCAAGTCGCGGACCGCGAAAATGGTCATATTCGTTCCAGGGATTTCCTAGAATCCCCTGTTTTCTCGCGGGTCGCGCGGTCTTCTTCGCGGACCGCGAGACACCGTCGCGGCGCGCGCGTTCCGTTCGCGGCGCGCGAGGTTTTCCCGTCGCGGTCCGCGCGATCCCGGTCGCGACTCGCGTGCATAGTGTCGCGGTCCGCGCGATCAAGCCGCGGACCGCGAAAACCGACGTTTTCGTGGCAGGGATTTCCAGAAATGCACGTTTAGCTCGCGGGCCGCGAGAGCTCGGTCGCGGACCGCGAGAGCTTGGTCGCGGCTCGCGCGTTCTCGGCCGCGGTCCGCGAAACCTTCGGTCGCGGTCCGCGCGATGAATTCGCGGACCGCGAGGAATGGCCCCTTGGCGTTTTTCGTTTTGCACCACTTCAAACCTATTTCTACAAAAACAACATAAAAACTAGCATAATGTTCGAATTACAAGCTTAATGAAATGTACATAGCAAATAAATATAAAGAAAGTAATGTTCCAAATGTTGAAATTGTTCGACGAAATGCATTTAAAGCTTAAAACTCGTTTATTTAACATCGTCGGCACGATGTACCGCCATGGTAAAGATCACTCGTAGGCCGGGTTGCCTAGAGACATGTCCTCTAGGATCTCCGATTTGAAACCCTCGTAATACGGTTTCAACCTTTGGCCGTTGACCTTGATGATTTTGGCATCCTCGCCGCTTTGGATCTCCACTGCTCCATGAGGGAAAACCTTCACAACTACAAATGGTCCAGTCCACCGAGAACGTAGTTTACCTGGAAACAGCCGAAGACGTGATTGAAATAGAAGAACTTTTTGACCTACCTCAAAAGTTTTCCTAATTATCATCTTGTCATGCCATGCCTTCGTCTTCTCCTTGTAAATGGCCGCGTTCTCATAGGATTCATTCCGGATTTCCTCAAGCTCTTGCAATTGAAGCTTCCTTTCATTCCCGGCCTCGTCCAAGTTCAAGTTGAACCTTGTGATTGCCCAATAGGCTTTGTGTGCTAACTCCACCGGTAAATGACACGGCTTTCCAAAGACTAATCGGTATGGAGACATACCAATTGGAGTCTTATAAGCCGTCCTATATGCCCACAATCCATCATCCAACCGAGTACTCCAATCCTTGCGAGTCGGCCTAACCGTTTTCTCAAGGATGGACTTGATTTCCCTATTGGAAACTTCGGCTTGTCCATTCGTTTGTGGGTGATAGGCGGTGGAAGTTTTGTGATTTACCCCATATTTCTTCAACAATGCGGCAATGGTTCTATTGCAAAAGTGAGTGCCTCGATCACTGATCAAAGCTCGGGGTACCCCGAACCTAGAGAAGATGTGAGATTTGATGAACTCTGCAACCACTTTAGAATCATCAGTACGAGTGGGGATTGCTTCAACCCACTTAGAAACATAGTCAACCGCAAGTAAGATGTATTTAAAACCAAATGAAGTAGGGAAAGGTCCCATAAAATCCATTCCCCAAACATCAAAAAGTTCACAATATAGAGGACAATGTTGGGGCATTTCATTCCTAGAAGAGATGTTTCCTACTCTTTGGCATTTATCACAAGATTTGCAAAATGTGTATGCATCTTTATTCAAACTAGGCCAATAGAAACCACAATCTAGCACTTTCCTAGCGGTTCGCCTAGCACCAAAATGACCACCACATGCATATGAATGGCAAAAAGCAAGGATTGAATTTGTTTCATTATTAGGAATGCATCTCCTAATCACTTGGTCGGCACAATGTTTCCATACATAGGGATCATCCCACACATAAAACCTAGCATCATGCTTTAGTTTATCCTTTTGTGCTTTTGTGAAGTGAGAAGGGTACTTACTTGTGACAAGGAAATTCACAATGTTGGCATACCATGGAAGAGAAACACCAAGAGCAAATAATTGCTCGTCGGGGAACTCTTCGTGAAGATGCTCCTTCAATGCTTTGGCCCCAAACTCCTCATTGGGCACCAATCGGCTCAAATGGTCGGCCACTAGATTTTCAGCTCCTTTCTTGTCCTTGACCTCCAAGTCGAACTCGCTCAAGAGTAAGATCCATCGGAGTAACCTAGGCTTTGCTTCTTTCTTCGTCATCAAGTAACGAAGAGCTGCATGGTCAGTGAAAACAATGATCTTTGTACCAAGCAAATATGGCCTAAACTTTTCTAAAGAAAAGACTACCGCTAGCAATTCCTTTTCAGTTGTGGTATAGTTCCTTTGAGCATCATTGAGAGTCATGGATGCATAATAGATGGCATGGGGAATTTTCCCCACCCTTTGACCTAGCACCGCACCAACGGCGTAGTCACTTGCATCACACATGATCTCAAATGGAAGGGACCAATTTGGAGGTTGTATAATAGGGGCCGACACTAGCATGGACTTTAAACAATCAAATGCCCTTTTACAACCTTCATCTACCACAAATTCCACATCCTTTTGCAACAATCTACACAAAGGGGAAGAAATTTTTGAAAAGTCTTTTATGAAACGGCGGTAGAAACCCGCGTGGCCAAGGAAGGATCTTACATCACGCACACAAGTAGGGTAAGGAAGAGATTGGATGATATCAATTTTTGCTTTGTCTACTTCAATACCCTTAGATGACACTTCATGACCTAACACAATGCCCTTTTCCACCATAAAATGACATTTTTCAGAATTTAGCACAAGGTTTTTATCAATGCAAGTTTTTAGGACTAATGACAAATGGAGTAAGCAATTGTCAAAAGAGTTTCCATGAACAGTAAAGTCATCCATGAAAACCTCTACAAACTTCTCTAGATATTCTGAAAAAATGCTAACCATACACCTTTGGAATGTGGCCGGCGCATTGCAAAGGCCAAAAGGCATGCGTCGATATGCAAAGGTGCCAAAGGGACATGTGAAGGTTGTTTTCTCTTGATCTTCTGGTGCGATGGCAACCTGAAAGTACCCTGAATAGCCATCAAGAAAACAGTAGAAAGAGTGGCCTGCAAGCCGGTTAAGCATTTGATCAATAAATGGTAAAGGGAAATGGTCTTTCCTTGTTACCGCATTTAACCTTCTGTAATCAATGCAAACACGCCATCCATTTTGAACACGAGTGGGAATCAATTCGCCATGGCTATTCTCCACTACGGTCACTCCGGTTTTCTTTGGCACTACTTGCGTTGGGCTTACCCACTTACTATCAGATATTGGATAGATCATTCCCGCGTCCAACAATTTAAGCACCTCGGCTTTTACTACCTCCATCATTGGAGGGTTCAACCGCCTTTGAGGTTGTCGGACGGGTTTAGCATCATCCTCCAATAGTATACGGTGCATGCAAGTACTTGGACTCATACCTTTGATGTCGGCAATGGTCCACCCAATGGCCTCCTTATGATCTTGGAGCACTTTCATCAACCTTTCCTCTTGTTCCTTGGTGAGCTTGTTGGAGATGATCACCGGTAATTTCTCGCCACCACCAAGGAATGCATATTTTAGATTCTCGGGTAGTGGTTTTAACTCCACTACCAGAGGTTTATTGAAAGATTGTCGGTTGCCCGAGTTCTTCAATACCTCGAGGTCTAAAATTGGTGCATCAAGAGAAAGTTCCTCAAAAGTATCTAGCTCAAAAATGCTTTCCTTCAAGTTAGCACTCAAAGCATATGTATGAACATTACTTGTGTGTAAACTATTGGCTAAAGCATTTAACAAGGGATCATCAATATCATTTTCATAAACTTTTTGCACATAAGGCTCAATCACATCAATAGCATTGCAAGAAGTTTCTTCATCATTGTATTTCATTGCACCATAAATGTTGAATTCTATTTTATCCCCATCGAATTCCATGGTAAGCCTACCACTATGCACATCTATGATAGTTCTTGACGTTTTCAAAAATGGACGCCCTAACAAGATAGGGGTAGCAAATTTATCATGTTCCATGTCAAGAACGTAAAAATCGGCCGGGAACACCAACTTGTCGACTTTCACCAAGACATCTTCAACAATACCCTTAGGGTATGCATTAGAGCGGTCGGCAAGTTGGATCACCACGCCGGTTTTATGCAAAGTGCCAAGATTCAACGATTCATACAATGCATATGGAATGACATTTATGGATGCACCTAGATCTAGCATGGCTCTAGGGAAGTAAGTGTTCCCTAAGATACAAGGAATTGTAAACATGCCCGGATCACTACATTTAGTAGGCATTTTATCTTGAAACAAAGCTGACACATGTTCATTGATTTTTTCATTTTTAACATGCTTAGATCTTTGTTGACGATGGTTCACACATAATTCCTTCAAGAACTTAGAATATCTAGGAACTTGATCAATAGCATCGAGCAAAGGAATGTTTACCTCACACTTTCGAAGGACTTCGAAAGCTTCTTTGTCCATCTCCTTTTTTCGAGTATGCTTCAAGGCTTCGGGAAATGGTGCTTCCACATCAAAGGTAGTGTCCACCCTAGTTTTCTTGTGAAGAGGTGAGAATGGAGGTGACATTGGTTCAACATGAGAGGATGTCTCTACATGTTCCTCATCAATAGGTTCTTTCTCATTCTCAACCTCGGCCTCACCTTTTTCTTTGGCTAGCTCCTCAAGAATAACTTCTTCGTCGGCCAAGGTCGCCTCAATTTCGTCATTGGCTAAGCTCTTCTTCACAAGGCCTCTCTTGGGTGCCTTTTTCACAACCACTTCGGGTTCAAGAGCTTGTTTACCACTCCTCAAAGTCATGGCACTCGCATGAGGCCTTGGATTCAACTCCGTTTGTGCGGGTAGTTTCCCGGAGTTTTGTGCTTCTAACTTTCCCAAAACCGTGGCCATTTGACTCATTTGCACCTCAATGCTTTTGAGTCGAGCATCTTGGGGAAATTGGTCCGAGCTTTCACCTTGATTGTGGGATTTATCTTCCAACCTCGGATGAGCATTTTGAGGAGCACGGTTATTGAAACGGCCTTGACCTTGGTTCCTTTGGTATTGTTGTGGTTGAGGGTGATATTGAGGGTTTTGATGATCTTGGTACCCTTGATAGCCATAATCTTGGTACCCTTGGTTTTGGTAACCTTGGTCCCCTTGGTACCCTTGATCATTTTGCCCCCTTTGTCTATCAAAAGATTGACCACCTTGACCTTGATAACCCCCTTGGTAGCCACCTTGTTGGCCTTGTTGTCCCGTCGGTTCATCTCTCCACCGAAAGTTGGGGTGATCTCTAGTTCCGGGGTTGTAGTGTTGAGCAAAAGGATCATACTTCCTTTGGTTACCCCTATCACCACCTTGGCCTTGTCCACCTTGAAAACCCCTACCACTTTGGTAGCCTCGTCCTCCTTGGTAGCCCCTAAAACCTTGGTTTCCTCCTTGATCGCCTCTAAAACCTTGGTTTCCTCCATAGACCCCCATGGCATTGACTTCTTCGTTATAATCCTCGGTTGCTTGAGGACAAGATTCGGTGAGATGGTTCGAAGCACAAATCCCACACGTCATCACTTGTTGCCTTGGTTGGTTCCCTCCGGAGCTATTTCCCATCATGAAACCCTTCATTAATGCTGTAAGCTCCTTGATCTCTTGACGAGTTCCGTCATTGCTTCCACCGGAGTTACCCACTCGTAGTCTCCGGTCCCTCTTTGGTTTGCACCCCTCGGCTAGTTGCTCAAATAGCATCATGGCATCGGATGAACCAAGGTTTGCAATGGAGCCATAGCAAGACCGATTTATCAACTCGGTTTCCCTATCATTCAAGCCATTGTAATAGAAACACACCAATTGAGGTTCGGTGAAGCTATGGTACGGGCAACTTGAAAGGAGAGTTTGGAATCTTTCCCAATACTCATACAAGGTCTCATCATCGTCTTGAGTGATGTTGCTAATGGCTTGTATCAAGACCGAGGATTTAGAGGGAGGAAAGTACTTGTCAAGGAACTTTTTCTTCAATTGTGGCCATGTAGTGATTGATGATGAAGGTAAACGGCTTAACCATTTAGCGGCCTTGTCCTTCAAGGTGAAGGTGAAGGTTTTCAACTTGAACTCATCCACACTCATCTCGGAAGGTTTCAAACTACTACACACCCTATGAAAAGCCTCAAGGAAGTCATTCGGATCATCCACTTCTCTACCATGGAAAGTTGGAAGCAAATTTATTACTCCCGTCTTGATTTCGTATTGAGAGTTCGGGTAAACAATGCTCGATTGTTGTTGCTCATAGTTGGGGGACATGTACTCTCTCATAGAAATGTTGGTAGGAGAAGGGTTAGGGTTTTGGAAAGGGTTGTAGAATTGGTTTCGGGGAGGGTTTTGGCCGGTATCCTCTTCATCGTCCGCCATGTTGAAAGGTAGTGATTCACTTTCAAGGGATAGAGGATTAGATGCTAGTGACTCTTGCACTTGCCTCCTAAGTTGGCGGAGACTTCTTACTAGCTCGGAATCGTATTGCAAAGGGTCTTGGTTCGAGGATCGTGTAAGAACCATGCACCAAGAGCTAGAGCAATAGGGTTCCAAACCAAAATAGAACCTACTAAGAAAGATAGATTAGAAATAAAACTACAATATACACATAAAAATACGCCTATTCCCCGGCAGCGGCGCCAAAATTTGGGAAGTCGTCGCCGTACCTCTCAAATATACATTTTTTAGATCACTTACTACCTTTCTACACTATTAAGTGTACAATGGCAAGTAAGGTTCGTTCCACAGGGAAAAGGTTATTTCTATGTATATTTTGTAGTGTATATATAAATATACATATATAAAAGCAATGTAAACAAGGGGGGGGGGGGTTTGAGTTGAGTTTTTGTTTAAGACACTACTAATTAAAACTACTAGAACGTTCAAGCCACAACTACTTTACTATAAGATTATCCTAACTAGAGATTTAACTAAGAGAATAAGAAACTTGGACATATGAGATTGGTGACTTCTTATTATGAGATTTTCCTCAAACTTTATCATGATGCTTTGAGAATGGTGAACATTAGTGAGAAACTATCTTTAACCATAGTTATGAGAAATGAAAGCATCTTCACAACTTCAATTGACAACTTTACTAGATGATAACAACTAGTTCAATTGAATCAATATTAATTCTAATTAGATGTTTCTCAATCCTACCCATGCAATTTGATAACAAACTTGACATAGGTACAATGCTAATGAATGATCTTAAGAACAAATACAATTGATAACAACATGCATTCAATCCCTAATTTACTACTCCTACATAGAAAGAATGATAACATTCTAACCATGGAAAAGCAATATCTAACACATATCCAACACCTATCTATCACTAGGAAATCATTCCTAATCATTTCAAGCATCAAACACACATATAAATTATGATCATTCAAGAGCAAATCACCATTCCTAAGTTTCATAAATCATGTTCTCAATCCATAACAAGAAGTCCAATCACATATATCCAAGAAGGGTTTTAGCCTACAACCATAATTAGATAATCATAACCATAATTAATACAACAAACCATAGTGAATTCAAAGATCAAAATGGGAAGAAAAGTGAAGGAAAATGGAGTTTCCTCTGTAAAAATCCGATCCCTCAAACAATGAGGATAAGTTCTATTTATAGTCCAAAATAATTAAAATTAAAGCTAAACAAAATGCAAGTTGCAGGCAGCTTCGCGGGTCGCGCGGGATCCTTCGCGGACCGCGAGCCTGGTTCTCGCGGTTCGCGGCCGAGGATTCGCGCCCCGCGCGCCCGTGTCTCGGCGTAGTCCGCGACCGGAGTCTCGCGCCCGCGCGCCCGTGTCTCGGCGTAGTCCGCGACCGTGTCTCGGCGTAGTCCGCGCCCGTGTCTCGGCGTAGTCCGCGCCCGTGTCTCGGCGTAGTCCGCGACCGTGTCTCGGCGTAGTCCGCGCCCGTGTCTCGGCGTAGTCCGCGCCCGTGTCTCGGCGTAGTCCGCGCCCGTGTCTCGGCGTAGTCCGCGCCCGTGTCTCGGCGTAGTCCGCGCCCGTGTCTCGGCGTAGTCCGCGCCCGTGTCTCGGCGTGGTCCGCGCGCCTCGGTCTCGGCATGGTCCGCGCGCCTCGGTCTTCGCGGCTCGCGACCGGAGTTTCGCGGCCCGCGCGAAACTTGGCATGGTCAAAACAGCAACACACACCCTCGCGGTTCGCGACCTAGGGTTCGCGGCCCGCGAGAGTGTGCCTTCACGCCACTTCTACGACCGGTTCTTCAATGTATCAAACGCGGTCAGGACGGTCATAGAAGGTCTTCAAATCATTCAAATCCATCGCAAGTGCAATTCAAGATCGAAATGCACGTCTTCAATTTCAAACCACTATGAATGATTCGGTCCAAAAGTCTAATATAATTACACAAAATACTATATAAAACAACTCTCAAATGGTACAAAATAAGAGTATATCTAGGGGCTATCATTAGGATTTGTGCAGATTACTGAAACTGTGGTTCTAAAGGAATGGCGATCATCTCAAACACTGTAGCTTTTTAGTGCTTCAAATTAGAGGCTGATTAGGCTTTGGAAGGTCAAAAACTGAATAACTTTCTTCTAATGTTGTTGGGATTTTAATCACTTCATAAGCAGAAGTATTTTTGTTTCAGTTTCCAGCTTCACGTGTACATAAATGTAATATGGCTAATTTGGTAACTGTCAAAGAGTTAGAATTAGCAAAAGAAATGTGGTGGAAAAACACCCAAAATTTATACATCAGACTGAGAGGTTGTACAATCAAAAAAATGGTGATCAAAACAATCTTTACAAGATCAAGAGAAACTATTAAGCTGCTGGAACTTTCTATTTTTGGCAGTTTTGGTTCCGTATGCAAAGGTGAACTCAAAACCTTTGCCGAAACACGAAAACAAACCTCCACCTGAACTCTTAGGCTCTGTTTGCTAGAGTTTATTTCTTGTATTGAAATGAAATGCAAATTGATATATTGAAAAATCGAATCAGCATGACTGAATTAACCTGAATTTCATCAAATTGCATTTTCACTGAACTGAATTGAACTGGAGTGAACTAATCTACAGATATGCTCTGGAAAACAGGGCCTTACTCCTTTTGTGTCTTGATTTATGGACCTATCTCTTATAATCATACTTCTGTTTGTTATTTTTGAAAATTGAAACTGAAGAATTTATTTTTGAAAGCCATGAATTAAGGATTTGGTATTCCGTTGATTGTTAGAGCATCCACAATGATAGTGAATTAAAAAGGTACTTCTTAAGTGACACATCATCAATTTTGATAAAAATTAAGTAAGAGCCACCAAGTTACAATGGTAGGAAACATAAGAAAGAGAACAAAATCATGATATACCACCGAGTTGCATTCTCTCTCTAGAAAAAAGCTCTGCCTTCTCTCTAAAAGTCTAGAGTAGTTGCATTCTCTCTCTAGAAAAAAGCTCTGCCTTCTCTCTAAAAGTCTACTCCCCACGCGCCCACTTTTTTTCAACTTTTCCCAACTTTTTCCACCGACAACCCACTGACAGAGAGCCTAACCACTGATAACGGTCTAAAACGGATACTTTCATAGCGGAGCCACCGCCCTGGCGCGGTGAGTCCGCCGCCGGAAAATCCTATCTTCGAGCTCTAATCCCCAAAAACACACCACTTTACCCATCCCTGCCATCAAACCCTGAAATAAAACCAATTGCGCATCGCGTCAATGGCAAAGTGGCTTGCATATATGCCAAGGAGGACGTCCAGACCTTCGCTGCTCATTACCAGAATGCTCTAATCGGCAAGTTCACCAATGGGCGCCCGAGCATGGAGGAGATTCAGAAGGCATTCAACCTTATGGGCTTCTTCGGTAAACACCAGGTCGGATCTTTGGATTATTGCCACATTCTTATCCGTCTACAACAGAAAGATGACTTCCAGAACCTGTGGATCAAAGCTATATGCTCGATCGGAGGTTACTCGATGAAGGTCCTAAAATGGACTCCGGATTTTTCCACCAAGAAGGAATCATCTATTGTCCCAATCTGGGCCACCATCCACAACGCCCCTATCCAGTACTACAACCTTTCTGCTATCAGGGATTTTGGAAACCAGATCGGTTCCTTTCAGAGGATGGATTATGCCACGAGCACTTTGTCCAGACCTTCAGCAATAAAAATCTGTGTTGAAATGGATTTAATGGAAGAATGGACAAATTCAATCCTCATCGGTGACCCAGATAATGCTGTTGACTGCTTTATAGAGTACGACAATGTCCCTCTATACTGCACTCACTGTCGACGAATTAGGCATCAAGATTCTGGATGTGGAGCTCTTCATCCTGAACTTAAAAAGCCACCCCAGAAGATCAAACGAGCAGCAAAAGCACCACCTCCTAGGAAGCCACACCTCAAAGTCTGGCAGCCAGTAAAGGAGAACAATCAAAGCTCATCTGGCCTTTCACAGAAAGAGAAGGATGGGACTCCTATTCACCAATCAAGGACTCAATTTGAGTCCACAGATGGAAATGAGAGCTTCACATATGCATTGTCTGCTGTAAGTGAAGAAAGTGATCATAGCCTGTCAGACAAGGCCAATCAGACAAACACTTCTTTCAAATCCTTCAAAGGATTGATGAAGGCACCTGTTGTATCCTTATACTCCTTTGATGATTTATTTACTCCAACGCATAATGTTGTTCCTAATATTGCTGAATGGAAAAAATATAGTAAGAAATCACAACAATCTCAGAAACTAGCAATAGTTCCTTACCAGCCTCCTTTGGAGATTTCAAATGCCTTTCAGGTTTTACAGGATGAGCTGGATGATCTTGGAGATGTAGACCTCACAGAGGAAGATACTGATGCTGCCAAATCCGTCCGAATCCCCGGGTCTCGATGCTACCCGTGCCTCCTTGCTTGAATACCCGCGACGACCCTGCAAAACAATCCCCGGGAGGTGTCCCGGGGAAGAAGCTCCGGCGTGATGATGAGATGGGGGTAGTGACGCGGGGGAAACGTATGGAAATGCTCTCAGTATATAGCAGAGAGATAAGTCACATACCTTGTTTACTGTTTGAGACTAGTATTTATAGCTGAGCTTTACCTGTTGGGGGATAAGGTCCAGGACCACCTTTCTTATCCTCATCTGTCCTGTATCTTGTCCGGACATGCCTCTCGGCGGGAAGGATACCGCTCTGTTAATTCTGGGCCGCGGGCCTTCTTCCTGGCCCAGCAGGACTCTGGGCCAGTATTATCACTAGCCCCCTAGATCAGTCATCCGGGTTTTCGTGACACGGGAGACTGATCTCATCCGCTCCTCCTCTTGCTGCTTCTCTTGGTGGGACCCCTCCGTGTTAAAATTAATTTCTGACAACGCCGTCTTTTCCTCTTCTGCATTGATCAGTATATCGTGTCATCATTGCTTTTGCTCCTTTTGAGGCAACGTTTCCTATTCACCTGCCTATATAAGGGGCCTGACCCTCTTCTCTCCAGATCGCTTTCTTCACACAATTTCCAGACGCTCTGCCTTTCCGATCTTCCATTTTTCTCACCAAGTAAGCTCTACTTCTCTTTTTTCCATGGATTCCTCGCTTTTTTCCAGTTCCTCTCTAGACACCGAAGGAATTCAAAATCGGTTTAAGGCTCGTTTTAGGGCTGCAGATAGCCCGATTCCCTCTTCGAATTCCTCCCCGCATACTCATTCTGAGGCCTCCAGCGTTCCCCGGGAGCAGGGCACCCTTGATATGCCCGCCTTGGGAGAGACAGGCTCTCCCCCGGGTAATCGCTCCAACCATCCCCGGGAGGATATGGATGGGGAGGCCTTTGACGAAAATCTTGGCGACGATGCCCCCCGGGGGCTTACCCACGGGGTGCGCCCATTAGGGCTTAAGTATTTCGGCGTTCCCAAGGACTCTCCTCCTTTAAATAAGGACGTCTTAGATCTAGCTAAGCGCTCCTTCATTCCTCTACCCCTGAATGCCTCTCTGTCTAAGCTCCCCCCGGGGCCTCCGAGCGAGGGGCCGCATGTATCCCCCGGATACATTTTCAGTATGGACTTAGCCTTCCCTTCCCTCCTCTTTTCCTTGAATTAATAACTTTCTACCAGATGGCCCCGGCCCAAATACATCCTAACGGGATAGCTCTGATTTTGTCCTTCCTCCTCAACTGCGCTAGATGCTCTGTTCCTCCTACTCTTTTCCATTTCCGTTCCTTCTACGCCCTGCGGAAGGCACATGCTTCTTTTCCTGGCGTCTTCTCCTTTACCATCCGCTCTGGGGTAAAGGATTTCCTCCTGAGTAAGCCCAGATCTGCCAAGGGGTATCCTGCAAAAGGCTTCTTCGAGTGTGACTCCCGGGTTTATTCTATGCCTACCTGGAACGACTCCCTCCTTCCAGAGGACAAAAAACCTCTCTCAAACCTCCCGTCAATCATTGCCAGCGACCATAACCTCCTCCGTCTCTCCCCCTTAGATATGGATGACTTCTATAAGAGCGGGAATGTGGGTTACTTCTGGCCCCGCGGGATTTACCCCAGTGACCTCTTCACGCTCCCGCGTGTCTCTGCGGTGTGGCCGGATGGAGGTGCCTGCTAAGGCTTTGTTTTTTTGTTTTTATGCACGTCTTTGTACACACATATATCCCTTGTTCTAACTTGTCTGCTTGTTTTTAGTTCAACCTTCTCTCTACGCGGACGTCATGACGTTTGTCGAGAAGCCTTCCGGGGAAGATGGTGGAGCCAGGAACTCTCAATCGGGCCAGCAGACCCCTTCTGCACAACAAGTGGCCTTTCAGCCTGGACCCTCTGTTGGCAATCCTGCTGTTATCCCACAACAGGTCCGCCCGCAGCAGCGGCCTCGCGGGCCAACTCCCTCCAAGTCACTTTCTGCGGCCCGTGCTGCCCCAGGCTCATCTTCTACCCCCGGGCGACGGTCCTTTATCCAACACCCGATTTACAGTGGCGGGGCAAGTTCATGGTTCAAGCGGCCGTCTACCAGTGATCCATCCGGGTCGCCCCCGTCTTCTCGTCAAAGGACTGATAATTTTCCTTCTCCTCCTCCTGTTCACAACTCTCCCCCGTGAGTTGCCACTCCCGAGGTTTTCCCGGAAGAGAAAGAGGAGGTAACCGCCTTCCCAAGGCTTCGTGTTTTATCTAAGTTTTAACCAGAATTTTGTCTAAGTTTTAAGTACTTGTCTTGCAGAGTACTGCCTTCGCCGATTCCCTCCTCATGGACCCTCAGTTTACCGAGGTGTTGAATCGGGGCTATTCCAAGTATAGCGCCGGGTTATACGCCAAGATGGAGAAAGAGTTCCGCGAGACCCGGGAGAAGTTAGCCGGGAGGGATGACCTGGAGGCCCGGCTAGAGGCCTCTCAAAAGAAACTAGCTGAGAAGGAGAAGAAGCTGGCGGATAAGGAGAACAAGCTAGCCGATGTAGAGAACTAGTACTCCTCCCTCAAGAAGGAGAAGAAAGACGCCCAGCTTGAGGCCTTGGACGCTTTAACCCAGAAGATCCTCCGCTCCATTGATTTTGACAAGAGGCTGGAGGGCATTACTACTGCCGCCAGTGCGGATGCTTGCCACGAGATGTACCGCAGTTTGCGGGGTTGGCTTCGGGGGCCCGCTCGCCTTGAAGCCCAGGCTTCCTACTACTGCCCCAAGGCCAGCGACTTGCTGAACTACCGCTGGAGGTCCCTCCAAGAAGCGGATCTGAAAGGCCTGGTGCCCCAGCTGTGGGATTCTTTGAAGATGTCTTCCCGGGCTCCTTTTGCTTCGGACATCAAAAAGGCCAAGGTGCCGATGGTTGGCGAGGCCTCTTTTCCTGATCCTGGCCCGGAAAGCTTCAATGCTTATGGGGTGGTCCCAGAAACACCCCATTGGGCCGACAACTACCTTGAGTACTGTGCGGTGCCTGATAACTTAAGGTACCGTGCCGTCCATGACCAAGAGGTAAACTACCGGGTTGGCCTTGGTGCGGGTCAAGACGATCTTCTTTACCAGTCCCGGAAGGCTGTACGGAAGGTGGGGTATCCCGAACGGTCCGCTGACGAGCCCGCGGTAGACGCCCCTGCTTACGCCGGCCCTGAGTGGTCTACTGAGGATCTCGTGGAGCTGGAGAGGAGGTTCGAGAGAGCTCATTCTGTTCCGGGGGGAAGGGATCCTACCGAAGAAAGTGTATAACTCGACTCTAGTTTACCCTTTTCCCTTGTAACCCTTTTTTTTTCCAAGTATTTTGTAACTTGCCTCCCCGGGGGGTGCATGTAGAACTTTGGCCTTGGTGCCCATTTTGATTAATATAAGTTCTACTGTTTAATGAGATTGTTTTCTTTTGTAGTCTGAGCAACATTTAAAGGAGGTTCTCCCGCAAGGGCTCTTACCTTATGTTTTCCCTCATCCAAGCAATTCTTCCGGTACCTATTTCTCTCTCCCCCGCGCCGGGTGCCTTCAGTGCTCCTTTCTTCAGAGGAAACTAGCCCATTGGAGGTTTGGAGGTAACCAGGCTAACCGGGCGTTGGCTAAGGCAGGGTTAGATTGCTTCCTTCAAGAGTTTGGAACGATCCAGGTGCTGGTATCGTTCCTCAAGGCAGTTGAGGCCAAGTTCGGGTCATTAAATCAGTGCTTCGACCTTGCCTCCGATCATATGCGGGAAGCCCTAAATTCCCACCAAACCATCGCAGAGTTACAGGCCCTTCACGACGATTCTCAGCGTCGCACCACCAAGGAGTTGGGTATGGTGTGGGGTGAGTTAGAGTGGGGGCAAGAAAAACTTAGGAAATTGGAGACCCGTTCCGCTCAGAACAGGCTTCTCTGCGACTTTGAGAAGGAGAATCGGTCCCTTACTCACAGGAACAGGGTCCTCCAGGATGCTCTACTAGTCATCCGGCTATCCTACCACCTTTTGGGCCTCAGGAATGGCATAGTCGGGGTGTCTCCTCTTACCGATATTCCAGCCGGGGTTCGCAGAACGATTGAACGCATGGAGGCCAACCCGAAGAAGTTTGGTGAGGGAGCTCCTAATCATAAGGCCTATCTGGACGCCGTGGAGTGGCATAATAAGATAGCCGCGGGAGAAGCGGAGCCCTATCCCTCTAGCCTTGGTCGAGTCCCTGCCCGGGTGGAGGTGGATGTGGCATATGAGAGATACGAAGATGTGACTGTATCTATTGACCCGGAAGAAGTAGCGCGTCGGATAAGACGTATCCGGGAAATTGCCGACTCGGGCGTCACCACGAAGGGAGTTAAAACCTGTGGTATTTCGTTGATATTAATATTTAAGAAACCCAAAAGGAAAGATCAGAAACCCGAAAGGAGAAGGTCGATTTTGCATTCAAATAAAATTAGAAACCTAGAAGGAGAAGGTCGATTCATGTTGGGGACAAGGGGAGGGATGTGATTTTCTTGGGGTCCATTTGGATTATTACCCAATTTTTTTTAAAAAAAGGTCGATTACGCATATTCAGTTACTTACGTATTCCATGCGCGTTGGATTTGTGCATATTCAGAATAGTTGGTCTTTGAATAACGATCAGCGGACATAGACAGATTATAAGTTAATCAACAAACAAACTTCCTTCTTCACATCAAATAACCAGTAATCATTTATGTTCACATCCTTCTGAACAATCATTTAAAGGGATAAAAGGGTCTAAAAATTATATAACCAAAATATTTGACATAAATGACAATATTGCATAAATATGAGGTCAAATTTGGAGTTCAAAGAGTATATCTCATCTGGATAGTATTGCTAACTGTAGTTCAGTCACTTACATCAGAATCAACTGCACTCTTTGCTTCCTCTTTCTTCTTTTCAGCCTCCTCAAAAGCAGCCTGACATATGACAATTCTCTGCTTCTACAAGAAATTGACATTTCAGCCATTCAATGTGCAAAAGCCTCTAAATAGTTTTTACAAGTGACCTAAAATTTCCAGTAACATTATTTGCTACTCTCAAATGAAATTCCAGCAGCTCACTTTCCATTCCATGGTTTTTGTCATGCGACTTCTCATTCCATAGCAAACTCATCAAGATTAAACAGCTCATAGATGCACTGTTAACCTCACAAGCTAATATACTTATTCTGAACATCTTTTTACTGTTAGAGAATTCCCATTGCAGAAACTGAAATTCAAAAAGGGCAACTCTAACCCCAAGGCACTTCCACGTAGCTATAGCTTCAGAGCATACATAATCAGCATCAAAAAGTGGCAATTTTAGAAACCTCACTGTCACCTCGAGTCTATGAACAATTGCAGTAGCAACGTCGTTCTTTGAAGTAGCAGAAACCCTTATACCATAACCATTACCACCATTACACCTCTGCTTCCAGGCCACACACAAGATGTCTGCCAGCGAAACACGCACTCTAGTAATCAGTTCTAACTCCATGATCTTCACTGCTGCAGTAGGAAACTCCCAAGTTTCAGCTCTAACTCCCTTAATTTCCAAGCTGAAGTAGCTTATAATGAAGTTGATTGCTTTGAGTGCCAAATGCCATCTCTGAAAGTAGCTTTTCCTCAACACCGATTTCCTAAAACAAACAGTAAATCCAACAGACAAAAACTCAAAATCACACACACACACATACACACACTGTTTAGTACAACTACAGATTCAAAGCACAACATAATACATAGAGAAGAAAAACACATCGGCGTCATGTGTATTTGTTCCAGGATTCACCGCCTTGCAGGTGTTCCTAAACATCTTCCTGCCAAGAGAAGAAAAACACAAATTTTCTCGATTTTCATCCCTAGAAACTCGCCAAAAGTGTGAAATCAAATTTACATGCATCTAGAGAATAATAAGAGACTAATCTTATCAAAAAAATTTAAGCAAAGGGATGGAAAATTAAGATGATTTGCAAGAAAATATCCTGCTAAGATATCAAGTACTGGTCCCATTCCTCCATGACTTGTCTATGACACTCAAGAAAATCCTTATTGTACAGAATCTTGTCTGTCAAAAATAGAAGCAGAGGGATGTATAAAATCTAATGAAAAATATAAACAGATCTTGATTTGTTGCAACAAAAACACTGAGCTTTGCAAATTAGTCCACTGTCTTATAATGGTGCCGATGTTGGAAGAGCTTTGAAGTATAAAACAATTCTACCAAGCTAACAGAAAAGCTTTTTAATCAATCAAGCACGCTATGCTAATCTAACATATTTGTCCTCCCACCATTGGTGGTTTATCTTTAAAAAAAAAAAAACTAATCTAACATATATTAAAGCAAGATCCTAAATTTAATAAATACCCGTTCAAAGGATTCAAACTGAACCTAAATTGAAGCGGAAAATACAGAAAACCACAACTTTTTAATTCAAAGTTGAAAATGCAACCATTCAACATATAAGACGTAACACCTAAAACACTTTTATTCGGTAATGGAGAAACAGTATAAACCTGAAAATGAGCAGGTCAACAGGCAAGTTACGTAAATAAATGTCAAATATTACATTAATCTTCCCAACTTGTAAAACTTGTATCCTTTCACATATAAAATTAAACAAAGACTTGTCATGAAACAGAAACTAAGATTGCAAGAGGATGCAAGAGGATTTCAAATATGCCTATAATGTATGTCTAAGGTTTTTTTTATTCTCTCTAGTTTAAAATTAAATTGTTCTAAGACCGATGCTTGGAACTGAATTGCAGAACACTTAGGCTAAAGAGCTCCAGTATCAAAAACATGAGTTAACTTGACACGGTTCTAAAAATACAACTAAAATGCCTACTTACTTCTATTAGGTGCTCACTTTTCTAAGTTCACTGCAAATAACTCAAAACAAAAGCACAAACAAATTAAGGGAGAAAAGAATGCACAAGTGAGTAGAAACATAAAACACAGACTGCTCCAAAACTGGTTGTTTAGTCAATTTTATCAGACTGCTCCAAAATAGAACTAATTTCCCAGAATTTTCACAAAAATCGCCAAAAACAAGAAATCTACAAAACTGATCCGAGTGAAATCAAAAGGCAGGTTTAGAATGAAAACTCACCGCCGTCAGTGATTCTGGTGGAACGCGCCCGTGCACCGCACCAGTTCAGAAGCCACAGTTCCCACGGCCTCCGCCGGCTCACCGGTACACATCAAGGAGTTCACAACTTCTTCAATCTGTTCGCCAAACAGATTATCAAACAGCCCATCGGTTCCGGCGACGACCATATCCCCAAGCCCAACCTCAAACATAATCTCGTTGATTCTCGGAACAAGTTGACGATGAATACGTGATGACCAATACTCAAAACCCAGAAAATGCCCAAACCAAATCGAATCATAAGAATTAAATCAGAAACTCGAAAGGAGAAGAAAAGGGCAGGACGAAACTATACACAAAAAACGACGTCGTTTAGCTTTATGGGGTTTTTGGATCAAAAGAATTCTTATTATATAGTGATCTAGGAACGTTACCCAAATGCCCCTCCGGATACCATGGATCAAAAGAATTCTTATTATATAGTGTTCTAGGATCAAATATTGAAGTTATACATTGTCCTTTTCAAGTCACAAATTTAAACTATTTATATATGTCCTACATCAGTTTACATTTAGTGCACAGAATAATTAGCTAACTAAATTTATTTTTCAGATTAATTGTGGCGTTGATAGCTACTAAATTTCTTACAACTTTGTAAACTACTTTTAGTTACTTCTAATAATATTTTCTAAAGGTTTGTATTAACAAAAGTTCTTACTTGATTAAGATGCCTACTTGATATTTTTAAAATGTTTGTTTGCATTGATTGTCCTGCCGATTTTCCTACATTTTGTGAGATGTTATTGATCGTATCATTCGTATGTTTACAGATTTTAAGAAAAATAAATTGAAGAAAACAATTCATCTAATTTTTTGTATTCTATGTAGCAGTACAGAAACATCTATCTTAGGAGCAATGGGACCTAAAAATGACATTGAGGGAAGAGAATAGTGAGTCTAGGAAAAGCTGTTAGTCCCTGTCAAATTTTTGTTCTAGGGTTCTGTACACTTACGGTATAATATATCTTAATAACCAAAATTCCTACTTGGTAATTGAAATTTTAGTAATTTCATTCTACAATCTATTTGCTAAGATAAATTTTCATTTACTTTTAATTTTTAGTCCTTATAAAAAAGGAACTGTTTTTGCATGTATTTGAATGAGCAACTGTTTATTTGCATTTACCAATATTCTTTTTATTTCATTGTGTAGATTTTGTTGTCCCCTAAGTCTATGAACTTATCAGGGAATGACATGTCTCTTTTTTTATCATCAAAATATACTTGCAGTTATTATTTAAATTTAGAATATATGACTTGATTTAAAACAAAATGAACAGTTTTGGTTTCTTCGTAGTATTCATGTTTTTCAAACAATGGAGGAGCATGCATGTTCTTAGTATCAAAGAATTAGGATTTTCAATTTTAGTGGAGTATATCTTCAAGGTTTAACATAATTGATATGGTCAATCTTGTGGAGTAAGTGCATAATTTGCTTTTGTGTTGAGGTAACATTTACCAATCTGATCACTTGATGAAGCAGTAGTTGAAGAAGCAGCAGCGCTTGCAGCTGATGCTGGAGTTTTGGGGTACGGGGTAGTGGCAGTAGCTGAAAAATGGGACAAGTGAATAAACTTGATCTAAAAGTATGTGTGGGCTTGTAGTTGTGGTTGTCAAAGATGGTAGGAAAATCCCGTGGTAGCACAGATATACCCTAGGCGGTTGGGCCTCCAGGTGCTAAATAAAATGGTGGGAAGGAGATTCGGAGGCTCTTGTACCTGCTAAAGAAAACAAACTTTGGTTTTTCAATGCTAAATGCTTAGTATTTAGTATTCAGCCATTAGTATTTGATCAACTTGTACAACCGACATATAAACAGTATTTTTTCACTAACCACTTTCATAACGCATTTAAAGTATGAGCTCTTGGTATATTATTGACTTGAATTTCATCTTTCTATAGTGGCTTTTTTGTGGTTGAATTTGGAACACCAGGTGTGTTGTTGGTTTATAAAAGTATAACCGTATAGTACATGAAATGATTCCAGTAGTTTACCTTCAATTGAAACCATTTTAATGTACCCACCTCTATCCAAAACAATTATACTTGGATGTATATTTTTCCTATGAAAGCTTTCTTTTCCTCAAAAGTATAACCGTATAATACATGAAATGATTCCAGTAAATGCATGAAAGTTTCTATGTTGATAAGTTTTGTATACTTTACATTTAGTTATCATAGTGCATGTACATCTAGTGTCGAATTCAAATCAATAAATATTGAGTGAATTTCAAATGAATAACTTTATCTTTTTGTTTTACATAAATATGGTATGTGAGAGTAACATAAAAGAATGAATCCTGGATCGTGAATTTGTGACTTCGTGTATCGTGAATTTGTGTGTCGTGAACTGTGATTTGTGGATCGTGAACTCGTGTTTTAGTGATTTTGTGGATCGTGAATTGTGAATCTGGCATCGTGAATTCGTGACTTGTTGAATTGTGAATCTGGTATCGTGAATTCGTGACTTCGTGAATTGTGAATTATGAATCTGGTATCGTGAATTCGTGACTTCGTGAATTGTGAATTGTGAATCTGGTATCGTGAATTCGTGACTTCAAGAATCCTGAATTGTGTGGCTATGGTTTCATTTGGTATTCCATAAATTTGTATCATGTTTACTTGAGATCGACTTCAGTTTTCCCATTAACTGGTTTCGTGCAATATATTACCATGAGATTTAATTTTGTGTTACTGTATTTGAAAATGTTACTCCAGTGACTAGTATCCATGTTTTAAAACTATGATTTCCTGTATCTCATGGTTGTATTCGTGCAGTTTTGTATAAAGTTGTTGTTAGAAGAGAGCACGATGATGGAGTGTGGGTGGATGAAGCTGTTGGGAGAAAAAGAAAGAAAGATTGACCATTGATGATGTTATTGTTGTTTTAGTTCTATGAATTTGGTTGTTTTTTCGTTTTTTGGGATGTCTTCAGACATAGCAGTACCTTTTGGCTGTTTTTTGTATGACGCAGCCATAATAGACTGATTACACTATTTGAGAATTCCCCTTTGTTTGCACTATTCAAATAATACGTTGTCCATTTGTGCTGCTCTGTAGTACCAGCGGTAGTTCTTTTAGTTAGCAGCCAAATGTTACTGACTTCATATCAGTTTCAGCGCTATTCAACCTTCATTGCAGCCAATTTATAATGCCTTTATAAAATTTTCCAGAAACATGTAAACTACTCTAATTAACAACAATCATCCTACCAACTAGCAACTCATGACATCTACAACAAATCAGATGAAACCAAAATGTAAGATAAGTCATTCTTATTTGTGACATAAAACATATTATTCTAGAAATAGCATAACAAAATGCTATGAAAAACATAAGTCAGAACTAAATTCAACATAAAAATTCAAGGAAAAAATACAAGATAAAAATTCAAGGGGTAGCTTCCTCATCTGTATTCCCATCCTCTTTCTCCGATTCTTCGTCGTTGATATCTTTCTGTATAGCAACTGGATACGGGTCCTTATGCACCGGGGCTTCTGGATACGGGCCAATCTCATTGATGGATGCTGGGAAATTGTAAGCCAGAATTTTGGAGGTGTGTTCACACAAACTTTTGATATATGCCACTTCAGATTCCATTCCGTCCAGTCTCGCATCGATGTTGGTTTTTGGATCTGTTTTGGCTCTTATGTTAAAAGTGTCGTATAACAGGATGCCCATAGGTTTCTTAAAAGTATCATCAAGGTGACCCTGGCAGCCAGCTTTGTGACACAGCGCGGTGATGAGGGAATGGAAACCCAAGACACAAGTTGTGGAATAGATAACCAACATGATGGCCAAAATCTCCGACCCAACATCTATTGCTATGTTCTTCTTCAGTGCATACAACATTCTTATCCTTTCCCACTGAACCTCTGAGCTAATGGACATAGGGAGCAACCTAGTCTCATTCTAACGTTATTTCTTTTGCTTTGTTGCAGTGGTTCGTGATCTTCCTGATAATCCTGCCCTTTATCCTGCTTCAGAGATGATGGGAACTCTTCGCAGAAAAGCATCCAAGTCCACCCTGGACGCAACTTTTGATCCCAACCTCGGGCAGAGAAAATTCCTGCCCAGAATATGAGAAAAGGGCATGTGTCTCTTGCTGCTAAGAAAGCCCGTTCTGAGGCTCCTGGCAAGGGTTCCGAGCCCCCTTGCTAAGAAGAAAGCTCTTTTAAAGAAATCTGAGGCATCTCCCAGCAAGGGTGCCCTGGCAAAGAGTCCCGACTCCTCTGCTAAGGAAGCCCTCAGGAAAGCGCTTGACTCTAAGGCTACTAAGACGCCCTTAGTGGACCCTGTGGTGCAACCCGAGGACCCTCACTCTCTGAAGAGCCCTGGTTCCTTTAGCCCGACTCATCAAAGGGGCGATGTCTTTAATATGGATTCTCTTGACTACGAACCCCTGGCATGCATTGCCCAACAAATTGAGCCCACCTCCCCTCTTCCTGAAGAACAACCTGCTCCCATCTCCATACAAGTCACTGTTCAGCCGAAGGCTGTAACTCCTGCCGTCGAGAATTCGGCTACCGTGGCCTCAACTGTTGTAGGGTCTGCTCCCGTTGTCACTCCAGCGGAGAGTTGCCCGGACGTTTCCATTCTTTCCTGTAAGCATCCTTATTGCCTTATTTTCCCTTTTTCTTTCCTCCCTTTATCTTTTCTCTCATTAGTGTGCTTATCTTCATGCAGGAAACCCAAGCTTTTGTGAAGGGTTTCAGCGACTCTCCCGACTTCAAGTCCTTATTAGCTGGAATGTGGGAAAAGTGCTCCGGCAGCTTGCTCCGCGACCTTCAGGCCTGTCGGCAGGCTTTAGACGAGGAGAAAGCGCGTTCTGCCCTCCTTCTGGAAAAACTCAAGCTCCTTAAAGATGGGTCTTTGCTTCGCGAGTTCGGCGAGACTATCGCCCAAGAAATTGTCAGCTCCAAGTCCTGTGACCAGTCTTTGTCCAAGCTCCTTTGGGAGTAGAACAACTATCAGACCACCGTTCTCTATGAAAAGATCTGAGGTTGGCTTCTTGGGGCATTTCGCTTGTCTGTGCATAAAAGTTTCTACCATCCTGGAGCCCTGGCCCGCTATGAGCAGCGTCTTAGATCCTTCCGTCTAAGTACTCTCTAAACTCTAACCCCCAGGATTTGGGCTGCCTTGCATTCATCCAAGCCACCTGTTGGAGAAGAGAAGGCTCAGATTCCTGCGAAGAGAGTTTTTCCTGAAGCAGACCCTCGCAATCTTCATGGGGTCTGTCCAGAGCCCCCATCTCATCGCTACTCTATTAACCGCAAGGGGTACGTGGAGTGGTGTGCCGAACTACGATCTTTCGGTTTCAAGGCTACTTTTCCCAATGACGGCCCTGTCATTGAGTTTTCAATCGCTTTGGGTCCTGTTCAACTGGCACAAACTTTTTTTGATGTAATATTTTCTTCTATTAAATTGCTCAAAAAGTTCATACAACTGATTTGGCCATCACTCTAAGCCATACATTCAACAGATATAAATAACTAACCAAAAGGAGAAAACAACTATTCTACAGCCATATGAAATACAAGTGGTTATGATCATAACTAGTTCATCAAGATATTGCTAGGATTTTAGCATAACTATCATGAATGCGCTTCCATTCCATCTGTCCTTGCATATCTTAATAAATCCGCATCCACCTTTGGAGCTTTGGTGTCTTCAACGTTCCATTTCTGCGAATTGACATGTCAAAACACAAGTCTACCCCGGTTCAGTTCCCATAGAAATCAAATAAGCCATATGTAGCATGGTCTGAGCATGCTTATAATCTTCTTCAATCCAGCCCGTCAAGTCTTTAGATAGTGTCTTGGGCCAAGGTTGGGTAACTGGTTTTACCCTGTGAGACCCCGTATTTTTTGGATATTATTTAATACCATTTTAATATTATTTTAGTATATATTGTAGAAAAATGATAGGGTTAAGTTGACTATACTTGCAATTAACATAAGTTTAAAAGGTGAATAAAAAAAATGTAAAAAGTAAATCAATTTGATTAGAGAATGTGATCAGTTGATATATGCTATAATATAGTCTTAATTGTAGAGTTATATAATGATAATTGAAGGGAGTAATTGCGGACATAAATAAAAGATGTTTTATTGGGTAAGATTTAAAAATATTGAAATTTCAAGAGATTATTGAGGCATCAATTAAGTAGTAAAGTTTTCCCTTTAAAATCATTTTAGACTAAAATGAATTGATTGTGTTTTTGTTGTGTTTCATTAATAATTATATGGAAACTGAAAAGTATAATAAATTTTAAATTTAGTATGTAGTGAATAGAAGAGAGGCTATTTAGTTTCTAAATAATATTAATTTAGGAGGTTAAGCATTCAAAATGGAAGTTAAATTGTGTAAATTGATGAGTATATTAAATACCAATAATAACTTAAGCAACTGAACAGCCACCAAACTTGTATAAATAGGAGAAGATGATATGTTTGGGGATGAAATCAGTTTGGAAACTAATCAAGTTTGATGATAAATTTTAGGATCAACAAAGGTGAGGGTTTTATCACTTTCTTGATTCCTTTTCATGAAGCATTTTTATAATTGATCATGGATTGTTTTTGTATGTGAACTCGATTGAATGTATGCTTTGTTGACTAATTGTTCACAATGTATGTTTGATTGTATATTTGCCAATTGTTAAGATTTTGAGGAAATGTGAATTTCTCACGAGCTAGTTGTACCTCACCCTCTTTTCAAGTCACTTTTCTTTCAGATTTCGAATAGAAAGTTTGTGGATGTATTTGACCATTCGAAGAACGTGGGGATAGTGTCGTAAAATTGTATTTTGTAGTTGAATATATAAATTGTAATAGAATGTAGCCGAATTTAGACAATTAAAATTTAAATTTTTTAATAACATCCCGATTGGACTTATTTTAATACAAATTTAATTTCGGTAAAAAGGGGGTCTAGGAGGGATGTTACAAATGGTATCAGAGAAACGATCTTGGACAATAGTAAATTTTAAGAAATATTGATTTTGTTTTATTTAGTTTGGAATTTAGTTTGGTGAACTAAATTGGACACTAGTGAAATTGTTTTGAGGACATATATTTAGAGTGAAAATTAATACTATCAACCTTAAGTTTGGATGAAGAGTTTGATTAGAACTTCTGGGTTTTATGCCCATTTATATGCTACTTATATGAAATTAAATTTTTTTTATATATATTTTGTTGTTGATATCTTAGACATATTCAAACTAATGCAAAAGGGCAGTAATGTATGCTTTTATTAAGAATGAATCAACCATTTTGTCATGAGGTTAATTTGGAATAGAAGATAATTCAAGATTTCATTTATTTTAGGAAATATATATATGATATAATTGTGGTGTTAATGTGTCAATATATTTGAACTTGATTATAAGAATTTCTATCTTAAACTTCTCCTGCTAAAATATGTGCAGTGTACCGATTATAATTCAGCACCAGTTTATAGGAATATAAAAAAAAATTATAGATTAAAGAATTTCAATTATCATAAAATAAATAGAATCTTTCCCATATCAAAAATAGGAATAGATCCAAAGAACGATTGAGTAAGTGATACATCAAACCCAGAAATTCTTCCAAAAACTACATATAAAGGGGAAATTGCTTGTATCGTAAACCGCAAAGAAGCAGAGAATCTAGCAGCACACTATCAGAATGCCCTTGTTGGGAAGTTCGCTAGAGCCAAGCCGCCGATGGAGGTTCTCCAGGAGGCCTTCAAATCTGTGGATTTCAAAGGCAAATATCAGATTGGTTCAATGGACTACAGACATGTCCTAATCCGATTCCAAGATAAGGAAGACTACCAACGCTTATGGCTCAAGGGCAATTGGATTTTTGCAGGTGCTTCCATGAAAGTGCTAAAGTGGACTGTCGACTTTTCTCCTGACTCTGAATCTTCAATTGTACCAGTCTGGGTAAGCATACCTAAAGTACCAGTTTATTTCTATAATGTCCCTATGATTGAGTCAATGGGAAATCAGATAGGTAAATTTATTAAGATGGATGTAGCCACTGCTACTCTCTTTAGACCATCAGTTATCAAATTATGTGTTGAGGTAGACTTGAGACATAAACTCCCATCCTCAATTAGAGTTGGCATTGAAGAAGATGGAATAGTATACGGAGTAGTCAAGCTGCCTATCGAATTTGAAAATCTCCCTGCATACTGCTTCAACTGCAACTGCATAGGCCATTTTGATGATCACTGCATCTATCTTCATCCTGAGCTGAAGAAACCTAGATATCCTGTCTCTGACACAATCCAAGTTCCTAAAGTAGTACTACAGAAGCCTAATGATGTTCCCAACATTAAAGATCAACTAGTTGGACCTTCTGGTGTTAATGTTCAAGAGAAGAACGCACAAAAATGGCAGAAAGTACCTAAGAAGAAGGTCTATATGCCTAAGCCTACTCAACTGCATTCTGGTACTGAAGAGAACAATCCAGAATCCATGTACTCACTGTTTCCTTTCCTCTTTGGGAGAAGGCCTGGCTCAAATATGATGCAAATCCAACTCCCTCAGACTCAGACCCAACAAATGCAGCCTGGTGATGTACCTGATGCAGTTCACATCATAGACAACTCAATGGTGGACACCTCAACTGTGGATTATGTTAAGACAATCTCTCCTGATGAGTCAATTTATGGTTCACCACAGCAAATTCCTGAATCTCTATCCTCATCCCCTTCAAAAGAGAAAACACAGAGTTTCTCTACTCCAAACACTGATCCTATCAACAAGAAAGGGAAAGGAAAAGTTAGAGATGATAATCTCCCCTTATCCAAACAGAGTAAGCACTTCTCACCATTCAATACTCTTTCTGCAGCTAAAATTTTTTGTCTCTCAGCAGAAAAAGTATCAGAATAGATTCCATGTTCTAGCTTCTGAAGATGATGAACATGAACAAGAAATTGAGGATACTGGTGATTCAGAACCACACCTTGATGCTCAAACTCAAAAGAAAGTGGTAAGTTCAACACAGGTTAGTTCAACACATATAAGTTTGGACAATCCTATCTCGTGGCAAGCATCCTCGCTAGCCGCAGCAGCAATCCCCTCAAGCCTTTCGTCAAAGTCGGCGGAATGAAGGACTTTTTGGACTATGGCATTCAGAGCGTCCAGCTGCGCGTCCTTTTTCTCCTTCTTGAGGGAGGTGTATTTCTTCTCCACCTCGGCCAACTTTTTCTCCTTTTCCGCCAGCTTTTTCTCCTTCTCAGCTAACTTCTTCTGAGAAGCCTTCAGCTGGGCTTCCAGGTCATCTTGCCCGGCCAACTTCTCCCGGGCATCGCGGAGCTCTCTCTCCTTCTTAGCAAATAGACCCGCGCTGTACTTAGAGTATGTTCGGTTGAGCGCATCGGCTAGCTGAGAGTCCGCCAGGAGTGCGTCGGCGAACGTGGTGGTCTGTAGAATAAAACAAAAGTAAGGTCACCCGGAAGAATAGAAACAAGATGAAAGTAAGTAATAAGAAGCAAGGTTAACGTACCTCTTCCCTCTCAGGGATAGCTTGAGAATTATCCCGTAAGGGAGAATTGGCGGGGGGAGGAGGAGGGGGAGGCGGGGCCGCACTTTCTACCCTTTGACGGGAATGCGGAGGAGTCTCCTTGTTATCGGTTAGCGGCCGCTTAGGGCGAGAACTAGCCCCGCCGCTGTAAGTAGGATGCCGGATGAAAGATTTTCTCCCCGGGGTAGGGGAGGACCCCGGGGCCATTTGCTGGGAAGGCGGTCGCTGCTGGCGAACCTTCTGAGGAATGAATCCGGGGTTTTCGGTAGCGTCCGGACCAGGCGGAGGAGCCACTGGCTGCTCGGGCGTAAGGGCCATCCCCGGATGGAGATCTTCCTGGCGACTGCTATCCCCGGAAGGCATCTCGTCAAAGGGAGTAGCGTCCGCGTACAAAGTGGGTTGAACTGAAATCAGGAAAAAGAAAATTAGAGTTAGATGCATGTATATAAACGAAACGAAACAAAATATATAAGCCCTAATAGGCACCTCCATCCGGCCACACCGCGGCTATGCGCGGGAGTGTGAAGAGCTCAGCGGGATAAATCCCGCGAGGCCAATAATAGCCCGAGTTCCCGGTCTTGAAGAAGTCCTCGGTACTTAGAGGGGAGTGACTAAGGAGACTGTGGTCACTAATAACAATATCGGGGAGATTGGTGAGGGGTTTTCTGTTCTCAGGAACGAGAGAGTCGTTCCATGGGGGCATAGGATATACCCGGGCATCGCACATAAAGAAACCCTTTGCAAGGTATCCTTTGGCGGATTTGGGCTTGTTCAGGATAAAGTCCTTCATCCCGGAGCGAATGGTAAAAGAAAAAACGCCGGGGAAGGATGCGTGCGCCTTCCGCAAGGCATAGAAGGAACAGAAAAGTAAAAGGGAAGGGGGAACATGGCACCTGGCGCAATTAAGCAGGAATGCCAGGATTAAAACAACCCCGTTAGGGTGCAGTTGGGCTGGGGCCATCGAATAAAAATGGAAAACCTCAAGGAAAAGAGGGGGAAAGGGCAGGCTAAGCCCGTATTGAAAATGAATCCGCGGGATACACGAAACCTCCCGCTCAGAGACTCCCGGGGGAAGTTTAGAAAGTGAGGCGTTTAGAGGAAGGGGAATAAAGGAGCGCTTAGCCAAGTCTAAAACATCCTTATCTAGAGAAGGAGAATCCCCGGGGGTGTCATGGAATTTAAGGCCCACAGGACGCACCCCATGAGTAGGTCCCCGGGGAATGTCACCACCAAGTCCTTCACCCAATACCCCCTCATCCTGATCCTCTCGGGGATGATTGGGCCGCCCGGCTGGACGCAAGCCTGCTCCATCCGGGTTCAATGTACCCGGGTTGTTTAGTTCCCGGGAGACATTGAAATCCTCGGAAGAGGCGCTTGGGGAGGAAGGGAAGGAAATCGTGTTATCAGCAGCCCGAGAGCGGGCTTCAAATCGATCTCGGACTCCCTCGGTGTCTGAGGAATAGTTGGAGGAAAGCGGGGAATCCATGAAGAAGAAAGGGAAGGAGAGCTTACTTGGTTGAAAAAAAACGGAGGGCGGAGCGTCTGGAGAAAATCTGAAGAAGGTAACCTTGCGAAAGAAGAGATCGGACCCTTTATATAGAAAGATGAGGGGGAACCGCCACCTCAAAAGAAGGAAAAGCAATGATGACACAGGAAACGAGGCATTGATTAGTGCAGAATAGGGAAGGATGGCGCCGCCAAAAGTTAATAGACACGGTTGGGTCCCACAGAGAAAATAGTAATAGGGGAATCTTAGAAGACCGGTCCCCCGCGTCATAGAACCCCGGATGACTGGTCTGGGGGGCTAGTGATAATACTGGCCCAGAGCTCTGATGGGCCAGGAAGAAGGCCCATAGCCCGGTGCCAATTGAGCGGTACTTTTCCCGCGGAGGATGCATGTCCGGACAAGAAATAGGGCAGATGGTGACAAGGGGAGTGGTCCTGCTTCTTATCCCCAGGCAGACAAAGCTCGACTATAAATACTAGTCCCCAAACAGTAAACATGGTATGTGACTTATATCTCTATTTCATATTGAGAGCTTTTCCCGTACGTTTTCTCGTATCGCTACCCCCATCTCATCATCACGCCGGAGCCTCTTCCCTGGGACGCCTCCCGGGGATTGTTTTGCAGGATAGACGCGGGCTTTCCAGCAAGGAGGCGCGGATAGCACCTAAGCGGGAACTCGGACGGATCCGGTAGCATCATTTAATGCTATAAAGTCAATTCATGAATATAAAGGTCCTTCTATTCCAAAACCAGGGAGTATCAGAGACTTTAATGACTTCATCAACTCATTAGCTTTAAATGAAATCAACACAGTTGGAAATCTCTTTACTTGGAGTAACATGAGACTTAGAAATCCTACAAGACAGATATTAGATAGAGGTTTATGCTCTTCACAGTGGAGTTCTAAATTTCCATCTTCTTCTATTCAAATTTTGAATAGAGCCACCTCTGATCATAATCCTTTGTTGCTCACTATAGGTAGTAGTCTCCCCTCTTCTCCTAGACCCTTTAGGTTTCTGAACACATGGTACAAGAGACCAGATTTTTGTTCAATCAATAATGAAAACTGGAATCTTCCACTGCCTGAACCAGGAATGCTTGGTTTCTTCCTTAAATTGATAAGGTTGAAAAAAGTACTTAAAGTCTGGAATAAAGAACATTTTGGTAATGTGCATGAGAATGTGGAAAAAGCAGAAAGTGAGTTAGAAGAGCAGGAAAAGAAATAAGCAATTTCTCCATGCAGGTCTATTTTTCTCATGCAGGTCTATTTTTCTCTTGCAGGTCCGTATTTTTACCATAATGCCCCCTGATGGAACCCTATGATTTCAAGCCTATTTTTTGTCTTAACAATATTAGGGGTATTATGGTAAAAATACGGACCTGCAATAGAAAAATGGACCTGCATGGAGCAACCCCCAAGAAATATGATCAAAACAACTCACTTGATGAACTTTTGAAATTTAAACTTGCTAAAGCCAAACTCACTAGAGCTGTTTATGAACAAAAGCATTTTTGGAAACAAAAATCTAAATTAAAATGGCTTAGGGAAGGTGACAATAATACCAAATTCTTTCATAATTCAGTAAAAGAAAGGAATAATAGGTTGAATATCACCAAGATTAAAAGCTCTGAAGGAGTATGGCTTGATGATATTGCTGACATAGAGAATGAAGCCATCATATACTATTAGAACCTTCTTTCCGATTATAGTCACCAGGATAGTGACTACTTCCAATCTCACTTTCTTAGTCAAATTCCCAAGCTTATCACTGATGCTCATAATCAAGCCCTTCTTAGGCCAGTTACTCTCTTTGAGCTCAAGGAGATTGTATTCTCTCTGAATAAAAATAGTAGCCCTGGTCCAGATGGATTCACTGCTAAATTTTTCATGAAATCATGGGATACTATCTCTGCTGATCTCCTTGCAGTTGTGACAGAATTTCAACCGGGTAAAGATATTCCAAGAAGCATCGCCAGCACTTGGATTACTATAATACCCAAAAAAGAGACTCCTATCTCTTTTGATGACTATAGGCCTATCAGCCTCTCAAATGTTTTGAACAAAGTTTGTTCTAAACTTCTGATGGAGAGGTTAATGTCTATAATTATTTCCCCACACCAATCTGCCTTCATGAAGGGAAGAGATATTTCTGATAATGTTATCTTTCTTCAAGAAATGACCAGATTTTTAGATAGGAAGAGTAAGGATCCTAACTGTCTAATTAAACTGGATTTGAAAAAAGTTTTGACATGGTTAAATGGAGATTTTTACAGGCTGTGCTTATGAAATTTGGTTTCCATGGTAAGTTCATTTATTCAATTATCCAAAATCTTTCACAGGCATGGTTCTCTATCCTAATAAATGGTAAGCCAGTTGGATTCTTTCAATCATCTAGAGGTGTCAAACAAGGAGATCCTCTTTCTCCCTTTCTCTTCAATATTTTCTCTGAGGCTTTTACAAGAAGTCTATCATTTGCCTTTGAAACTGGGAAACTGCAATATTTTGAACTCCCTGTTAATGCTTTTCATGTCTCTCATTTAAGTTATGCTGATGATACTGTTGTATTCCTTAATGCTAGCAACCTAACTTTGATTAGATTCGGGTTGAGTATAGAATGGATATATTTAGGATATCTCGTTTAAGTCTTTTGAGTTTAAGTCTTTATCCATAGGCTGAATTGAGTCTAAGTTGCCTCGCGCTTCAAATTCTCTAACAAGCAAGTGGATGTATAGACTTCTCCTCATTAGACCTCTCAACTTTTTGGCTCTTTGAGTATAGAATGGATATATTTAGGATATCTCGTTCTTTTTGGAAGCTTACTTAGGTTCGGGTTGAGTTTAGGCTCTTTGAGTCTTTTACTCCACACCAATTAGAATCCCTTATGGATTTCTACTTCAACTGTCATCCTTTAGATGCGGTTTCTTTGTAATTTTTATTTTGCTAAGTTTTTTAACGGTATGGGGAAGCCAATATACATCCCTCCACAAAGGTGGTTTAAAAAAAAAAAAAGAGAGTAAGTGATACATATAAATCATTTCCATAAGTACTAGAGGAACAAGTTTAAGTTTATTTCATGAAAATCTTATAAGCCATGCATTTTTATTAATTTAACTCATTTTATTTTACAAAGAGTAATTTCAATGTCAATGATTATGATTCCAAAAATAAATTTAATTTTCTTTTCACTGAAAGAGGTTATTTACAGAGACGTTATGTTTTTAATTTTTTTCAAAAAAGTTTATGGAAACGAAAGACTTTTATCGTTTTACAACTCTTTCCAAAAGAGATCGATTTAATTTAATCTACCGTGTGCCTTCGGCCGGTAGTGCGGTTACCAAAACCGTTAATACTTGTGGTCAGGGAATTGACCTACCTCGACCAGGGAATTGGTCTACTTGTGCCAGGGAATTGGCGATACTTGTGCCACGGAATTGGTGATTACTTGTGCCATGGAATTGGCGTACTTGTGCCAAGGAATTGGCGATTTACTCGTGCCAGGGAATTGGCGAATTACTTGTGCCGGGGAATTGGCGTTTACACGTGGCCAGAGATTTGGTACGTGGTTTTAAACTTGATTTTCTCTTGAGAAAATATTAACGTTACTTGACTATTTATTTTTTTACAAACAGGAAAAAGTTTCAAAGAGATTTTAATACTTTTTTTTTACTGGGTCATTCGTGTTGATAAACCTAAAGTTTTAATCATTTTCCAACAACGATTTTTTTTATTCACTTTTGAATTATATTTTTCCAACAACATGTCATTTTCTATAATCAAAGAATTTGATTCCCAAATTAATTTTAATTTTTCTGTTAAATGAGATTATTACACAGTGTTTAGTGAACTTATTACTTCTCATTTTACAATCACATATTCTTTTTCATGAAAAAGTTTAAACTACATTACCTCAATTAATGAATGGGAAATTTTATTTCAAGAGTACTTGGTGATAATGAAAGAATTTTACATCATTGATTTTGAATAGTCCTATGCTACTTTCACAAAAACAATTGATTTTGGCGATTACTTGTAGGGCTGTGCAACCGGTCCGACCCGGACCGGACCGGACCGGAACCGGTTTGGACCGGAACCGGTTTGGACCGGGACCGGAATGCCCATAAATCTTGGACCGAAGACCGGACCGGAAAGGGGATATTCTGGACCGGGACTGGTCCGGAATTATTCCGGGTTTGGACCGGACCGGACCGGTTAGACCGGAATTTTAATATTTTATTTTTTAAACTTTATTTTTATTTTAAAAATTAAACTTTTTTACTACAAAAAATTTATTAATATGAAAATTATAATAAAAATGAGTTATATTAAAATAGAGTGTGTGAAACATGATTGCATGATTTTTAAATATTAAAAGAAGATGCAATGGTCTCACAAAAGATTAATATTGGTCAAAAAAAATGAGAGTAAAAAATTTATAACAATTAAAAACCACCTTTATAAATCTCTAAATTTTAATAAATATAATTTTAATTGATAGAATAATATTAATATTAATGACCAAAAATAAAATAACACATAAATTAATTAATAAATATTTAAAAATATAAATTATATTAAATACCGGTCCATCCGGTCCGGACCGGAAAATACCCGGTTTTGGACCGGACCGGACCCGGAATTCCTAAAAAGCTTGGACCGGAGACCGGACCGGAATCCCTTATATCCGGTTCCGGTCCATTACTTTCCGGTCCGGTCCGGTCCATTTTTCCGGTCCGGACCGGTTCATGCACACCCCTAATTACTTGTGCCAGAGAATTGGCGTTTTCAGTTGTCGTGGTTTAGTACTGATTTTTTTTTTTTTAAACCCGAAAGTCTTTTTTTTTTAAAATTTATTCTTTCTTTGGCCCTGTTTGCTAGAGCTTATTTCCACCATGTACTGAACTGAACTGAATTGAATTGAACTGAATTGAACTGAACTGAACTGAACTGAAGTAAAAATGATGTATTGAAAAATGGAATCAGCATAACTGAATTAACCTGAATTTCATCAGTTACATTTTCACTGAACTGAACTGAACTGAACTGAATTGAACTGAACTGAATTGAATTGAACTGAATTGAATTGAACTGAACTGATCTACAGATAAGCTCTGGCAAACAGGGCCTTTCCTTAGGATAAAAAAAATCAAAATTGAACAAGTCATTTTTCGTTAAAAAAAAACATTTGTGGGTTTACTTATAGTACTCTTGGTTTTGATTTTAAAAAAAACTCCATTTCAATGATTGAAACATATTTCTTTCATCTCATGTTTATTAAATTGAAATTCAGCAGTTAAGTCAAAATAGTCTTGAGATGTTAATACATTTTATTTCGGTAGTAGATAGGTTAAGGATTTCGGGACTAAAATCCCCTTAAGGAGGGGTGATTGTGAGACCCCGTATTTTTTGGATATTATTTAATACCATTTTAATATTATTTTAACATATATTGTAGAAAAATGATAGGGTTATTTTTTTTATTTTTTTTTTAAGGGTAAAGCATTAGAAAGGCAGGAGACTTGTTAAGGGATCCCAAGCCCAAAAAGAAACAATACATAGATTGCCTAAGAAGGCTCATAGAGTACCAGTAGGCTACATCCTAGCATTATTTTTACATTAATCGAAACTCAAGTAAGAGGTAGATTCCTCTTGAAGCAAGACTCTAAATGCAGAACCTTTGCTTGGCATGCGCTCGTCTTCCAAGCTTTTCTGCGAATCGATAATTATCGAGACACAAGTCAGCCGAGAAGAGGGTACAATCCCAAGTTATAGAAGGTTCTGTTCTTGGTGTTCTTGGTGTTCTCGGAGTGCTGCTCAGTGAAAGACCTGCCTGAAGTGGTGGAGCACTATGGTCAGTTGTCTACTTTTTGTTAGCATCAGATTGGTGAAGTGGGGATGCTGCTCAGATATTCCAGATTGTGCTTGTGGTGAGCTTAACATCTTCTGAGTATGAGAGATCATCACCATGTTGCTCCTACCTGTAAAGGTGAGATAATACCAGCAGTAACATGATCTTTACTGCAATTAAGATAAGTTTAAAAGGTGAATAAAAAAAATGTAAAAAGTAAATCAATTTGATTAGAGAATGTGATCAGTTGATATATGCTATAAATATAGTCTTAATTGTAGAGTTATAGAATGTTAATTGAAGGGAGTAATTGCGGACATAAATAAAAGATGTTTTATTAGGTAAGATTTAAAAATATTGAAATTTCAAGAGATTATTGAGGCATCGATTAAGTAGTAAAGTTTTCCCTTAAAAATAATTTTAGACTAAAATGAATTGATTGTGTTTTTGTTGTGTTTCATTAATAATTATATGGAAACTGAAAAGTACAATAAATTTTAAATTTAGTATGTAGTGAATAGAAGAGAGGCTATTTAGTTTCTAAATAATATTAATTTAGGAGGTTAAGCATTCAAAATGGAAGTTAAATTGTGTAATTGATGAGTATATTAAATACCAATAATAACTTAAGCAACTGAACAGTCACCAAACTTGTATAAATTGGAGGGGATGATATGTTTGGGGATGAAATCAGGTTGGAAACTAATCAAGTTTGATGATAAATTTTAGGATCAACAAAGGTGAGGGTTTTATCATTTTCTTGATTCCTTTTCATGAAGCATTTTTATAATTGATCATGGATTGTTTTTGTGTGTGAACTCGATTGAATGCATGCTTTGTTGACTAATTGTTCACAATGTATGTTTGATTGTATATTGCCGATTGTTAAGATTTTGGGGAAATGTGAAATTCTCACGAGCTAGTTGTATCTCACCCTCTTTTCAAATCACTTTTCTTTCAGATTTCGAATAGAAAGTTTGTGGATGTATTTGACCATTCGAAGAAAGTGGGGATAGTGTTGTAAAATTGTATTTTGTAGTTGAATATATAAATTGTAATAGAATGAAGCCGATTTTAGACAATTTAAATTATAATTTTATAATAACATCTCGATTGGACTTGTTTAAATGCATATTTAATTTCGGTAAAAAGGGGGTCTAGGAGGGATGTTACATACCCAGCAGCCCAACACCTCTGAAATACCAAAGGTAATCAGTGCGGTACCTACGCCATATGTACAAGTTTCATACTTGGGGTAAAACCCCTCAACCATTCCATCAAATCAGATAGTGTCATGGGCCAAAGCTGGGTAATTGGTTTTTATACCAGCAGCCCAACACCTCTGAAATACCAAAATGGTAATCAGTGCGGTGCCTACAACATATGTACAAGTTTCATACTTGGGGTAAAACCACTCAACCCTTCCCTCAAATCAGATAGTGTCATGGGTCAAGGATGGGTAACTGGCCCAAGCTACCGAAGGCTACTTGTCTCCTAGAGAAGCGTCCGGTTCTCATGTATAATTTCCTTTTTCCTGGCTTCGATGATCTTCTTTAGCTTTGTTTTTCTTTTTTGCTTGACAGCCCCACCGGCTAGGGGCATTTCTGACCACCTCCTTATATTGCCATAATATATCTTATCTCCTTGTTTATTATATCCTAAGTTTCTTTTCTTATTACGTTTTCTATGCTTTCCTTTTATCTAAAATTTTCGTCTATAATAGGTTCCTATACCTTCCCTGCAGGGTCCTCTTCCCCCTTTTTCGGATAAGGTTTCTCCCCTTTTGTGCTCTAAATACCGAACACTGGCCTTATCCGATCCGCAAATAGTAGCAGGTCCGAGGGAGAAAGCGTTGTCCAAAGATGAGTTTGGTTTCCTTCTCGAGAAGTTTCCTAATCTTAGTGTCACAGCTGGGTTTCTCCGACTTATGAGGGCTAGGTTCGAATCTATCAAAAAAAGCCATAAAATTATCTCTTCCTATCTCGAGGAAACTTCAAATATGCCCGAGCTTCTAAATCGGTTGCATTTTTCATGCAAAGAGCTAGAACGCCATGCTGGCGAGGAGCTTGGCTTAGTGTGGGGCGAGTACACTAGGGTTCTTAACAAACTCTAAAGTTTAGAAAGCGGTACTAACGAAAGGAACTTACCTCCCGCAATCGCGAGCTTCAGGACCATCTTCTTTGTTTGAGGCTCTCGTTTCATCTGTCCTCCCTTATTCGTGGGAAAACTCATGATGTTCCCTTCCCTGATATCGCCTCTTCTGTCCGAAACACCATCTCTGCTATGGAGAGGACGGGGAAGTTCCAAGCTGGAGGTTCGACTCACCCTGCCTATACCGAGGCCGTTGAATGGAATTGCCGCCTATCTTCTAGGATGTCTGACCCCTTCCCCCTTCTATCTGGGAAATTCCTCATTCCCTTCCTGTGGATAATGCCTTCCACCGATACCTCAATCCTCGGCTTTCAACCAAGCATGAAGATTGCCAGAGGAGAATCCGGGAAGTTCTCCGCGTTCAACAAATGGGTTTGCCTGCTTACAGTGAGCCTGGCCCTTCTGTAGGTACTCTCTCAGTGAGGGGCCCTCTGGTCTCTCCATCTGTGATCTTCCAATCCCTGCATTTTCCTTCTGACAATGCACCCCTCGAAAGGGCTCGGTGTTCTCTTCGCCCCCTGACTATTCGCTCCCTACCTCTCAAAGAGATTAATTAGTTCATTTATCCAATGACTAGTGTATTTCTTTGAACTTACTTTGTTGCAATTTTATACTTATTTCGTACTTTATGTAAGATGCGTTAGTACCGAGAGGACATCTCCCCTCGGATACTTGCCTCTATTTTTAATGAACTACTTGATAATACCGGCCCAGAGCCCTGCTGGGCCAAGAAAAGGGCCCGTGGCCCAAAACCAACCGAGAGGAACCTTTCCCGGTCAGAGACATGTCCGGACAAGAAAGAGGACAAGAGAGGACATATGATGACAAGGGAGGTGGTCCTGCAGCTTATCGTCAAGGGAGGCAAAGCTCAACTATAAATACTAGCCTCCTACAGTGAGCAAGGTAAGTGACTTATATCTCTCTATTTCATATTGAGAGTCTTTCCCGTACGATTTCCCCCGCATCACTACCCCCGTCTCATCATCACGCCGGAGCTTCTTCCCCGGGACGCCGCCCGGGGATTGTTTTGCAGGGTTGTTACGGGTATCTCAGCTAGGAGGCGCGGGTAGCAACAAGTGCGGGGACCCGGACGGTTTTGGTAGCATCAATTGGCACGCCCAGTGGGATCTTTCCACCTTCGCATGATGGAGTCGCCAAGGAGAGGGCGCGGGCGCCCTAAGAAGAACGCGGCACCTTCAGGGGGTGATTCTCTTCCACCCCCGGGAGACGATGTGACCTTGAGGCAGTTGCAGGAGAAGGCTAGACACCAGCGAGAGCTAGGGGTACCGCAAGACGGCCACATGGAAACTGCCTCCGACGAAGCCTACTCGGAAGGAGAATACCAGGATGAGCAGGAAGGGCTTGGGCTCGCCGGGGATGGCACCACCCGGGGCCAGGGACCTGAAGCCCGGGAGGAGGGGCAGCCCTTAGTTAGTACGGAGGAAGTGGCGGCCTTGGAGTTCATGAGAGCCAACAAGGAGTTATACCGCCAGTGGGTACTCTCCACCCGGGAAAGCCTGAGGCGAAGGGAACCCGGGAGGAACCAGGCAGGTCCTCTAGGGGGGCACCAAAGAGAGGTTATTGATCTGGACGGAGCCGTTCAGCCGCCAAAGCTACAGGGGCGTGTAAATTCCTCCACCGTCCCACCTTCTTTCCCTCCGAGTTTCGGGGTTGGAGGGGGAGCGGCTACGGGACAACAATCGAATCTGGTTCCACATGCTCCACCCTATTACCCGCGTTCCAGTTGGGGGGCGGGACAAATTGGGTATGACCTGCCAGTCATGCCGGCGGAGCCGTTTGGTTATCAGGCCCCTGGAACCCAGGGAAACCCGATCCAGTATTCCGGACCCATGTATGGATCAATGGGGATGAACTTCGGTTACCCGGAGAGATACTATCGGGAGGACGATAGGATGCGGGGCTATCAGGTGGCACAGCAGGACCCCAACTCCTTGGAGGCTCGACTAGACAAACTGGTGGGAAGAAACGGAGCTAAACCTACCTCCCCTTGGGTACCTCGAGTGCTCGCGTACCCATGGCCGCCGGGCCTCCGGACCCCGGAGGGAATCCCAACATATAATGGAGAGACAGACCCGGAGGAGTTTGTCAGGACGTACCAGAACCTAATGGTGTCAAGGGACTTCCCGGAGGAATTAAGATGCAAGCTGGTGGGCTGTTACCTGAGAGGAAACTGTCTCTCATGGTTTGATTCTTTGCCTCGAGAAAGTCTCAGAGATTATTACGATTTCTCTAAGGCCTTGCTATTTAGATACGCCGGATTAAAGAAGGAAGGAAAGCAGTTGACTGAGCTTTTAGCTACCCGGCAGAAGGCTGCAGAAGGATCAATGGAATACTATCGAAGGTACATGGACGATAGCATGAAGGTTGTCGACAGGCAGCAGCAGGAGAAGGCAGTGATTAGCGGGTTTATAAATGGCTTGAGGGATATGGCGCTGTTCCAGAAGTTGATGGAAAATATCCCGGAAACCTTTCACAACTTGCAAATGGCGGTACAACTATACTGCGCGGTTAATGATGCCACACGGAAGAGAAAGGAAGAATCTGGGGGATTCCTCCCGGATAAGATAGAAAGAAGGAGAACGGCAGACCCAAGTAGAAGGGACCCCGCTCCCGCGTTGGTAAACCGGGCAAGGGCGGACAGTTTCACCCCGCTCAGCAAATCCCGAGCGGAGATTCATGCTATCCACAAGTCTTACGGGCATGCGACAGAGGGGTGTAGGATGCTGAGGAACGAGATAGAAAGACTGATAGAACGGGGACAGCTGAGAGATTGCGTGGCAGCGGAGGTAAAGAAGGAGAATCCCCGGGACCAGCCTCAGGAGCAGCCCCGCAGGAGGTGGAGACCTAACCCGGGGAGAGGAAACGGAAGAATCCAAGGCAACCAAGGTAACAGGGCCCCGGGGAGGCCCGCCATAGCCGCCGCGCCGGTCCAAGCAGTGGAGCCGGCCCCAATACCCAACAGGATGATCAACGTGATCAGTGGAGAAGTCGGAGAAGCACGTCAGTCAGTCTCCGCTATCTGGGCCCGGACCCGGTATGTTCCCCCGGGGGAGATTCAGGGGAAAAGGTTTCGCCCCGATGAAGCTCTCACTTTCTCTGAAGCGGATGCAGCCCCGCCGCAGATACCCCATTCTGACCCAATGGTGGTAACGGCGGAGATTGAAGGCTTCTTGGTCAAAAGGGTGTTTGTGGACGATGGGAGCAGCGTGGAGATCATGTTCCCTTCTTGTTTCGATCAGTTGGGAATTGGGAGACAGAACCTGAAACCTCCCTTATCTCCCTTGTCAGGGTTCACGGGCAAACCCGAAGTTCCACTAGGTGTTATTCCCCTCGCAGTGTGTATGGTGGATGAGAAGGACCGGAGCAAGAGGATCTCGGTGACATGCAACTTTGCGGTTATTGACGCACCCTCGCCGTACAACGTAATCATAGGAAGACCATGGCTAACTCAAGCCCGGGCAGCGAGTTGTCCGTATCTGCTGACGATGAAGTTCCCCACTGCGCAAGGTGTGGCGGTCGTGCGGGGTAGTCAAGCAGTCGCAAGAAGTTGCATGATGACGGCGGTGCTGGACGCAAAGAAAGCAGTAGGGGTGGTACACGGGCAAGTTCCCCGCCAGGAGTTGGAGGAGATGCAGGTGGCGGACAAAGGGACGGTCACGGTGGGAAAAGACCTCCCGGAGGAAGTAAAAGGTGCGCTGAAGGAACTTTTGGCCAAGTATCAGGGAGTATTCTCGTGGAGCCCGGAGGACATGGTGGGGGTGTTACCAGAGTTGGGGGTACACAAGTTGAACATAAGCCCTGCAACTAAACCAATCAGGCAGAAGAAAAGGCCTGTAGCCCCGGAAAGAGCAGAATTTATAAAGAATGAAGAAAAGAAGCTGGAGAGGGCCGGGGTGGTCGAGGAAATCATCTACCCGGAATGGATAGCTAACCCGGTCTTAGTAAAGAAGCACGATGGAAGCTGGCGCATGTGTATTGACTTTACGGATTTGAATAAGTGCTGCCCCAAAGACAGCTATCCTCTCCCAAATCTGGACCGGCTGGCAGAGGCTATTGCGGGGTATTCGGTGCTGGCCTTCTTCAACGCACATAAAGGGTATCACCAGGTGCAGATAGATGAGGCGGACAAGGCGAAAACCTCATTCATCACCGATTTTGGAACCTTTTGCTACAAGAAGATGCCTTTCGGGTTGAAGAACGCGGGGGCTACGTACCAGAGAATGGTGGACAAACTCTTCAAGGACCAAGTGGGAAGAAACATGGAGGTGTATGTTGACGACATGGTGGTTAAAAGTAGGGCTTACGGGGCTTTCTTGAATGACCTGGAGGAGATGTTTGAAAAGCTGGAACGGAGCAATCTAAAGCTGAACCCCTCCAAAAGTACCATTGGAGTGGGTGTGGGGAAGTTCTTGGGTTTTATGGTGTCAAGCCGGGGCATCGACGTCAACCCGAAGAAGGTGGAAGCCATAGCTAAGATGACCTCCCCTAGGTCGGTGAAAGAAGTACAGCGGTTAACAGGGTCCCTCGCGGCCCTCAGTCGGTTCCTGTCAAAGGGGGCAGACAGGCAGTTGCCTTTCTTCAACATTCTCAGGAGGACCAAGGCGTTTGAGTGGTCCGGGGAATGTGAGAAGGCATTCCAAAATCTGAAAGAGCACCTTCAACAGTTGCCAACTTTAAAGAAGCCACTCCCGGGGGAGGAGCTTTTTCTGTACATAGCGGCGTCCCGGGAGGCGGTAAGTGCCGTACTAATCAAAGAAAAGGAGGGAAAGCAGCACCCAATCTATTTTGTTAGCCGGGCACTTCGGGGGGCAGAAACCCGGTATACTGAGTTGGAGCAGTTGGTTCTGGCGCTGGTGCATGCTTCAAGGAGGCTTAAGCCCTACTTCCAGGGCCATCCCATAGTGGTTCTTACCAATTACCCGCTAAGACAAGTCATGTTCAAGCCGGAGGCATCAGGGAGAATGATGAAATGGGCTATAGAGCTGGGAGAGTATGAAATCCGGTATGAGCCAAGGAGGGCTATCAAGGGCCAGGCCCTAGCGGACTTTCTGTTGGAATCAGAAGCAAGGATAAATAAGGAACAGGAGACGCCTAACACTCCGGAGGATACGGCTAAGGCTGAGACAGACCCGGCTTGAAAGCTATATGTGGATGGGTCGGCGCACTCCGGGGGCAGTGGAGCAGGAATATTGTTAGTCAGCCCGGAAGGGAAACGAAAGACTTTTATCGTTTTACAACTCTTTCCAAAAGAGATCGATTTAATTTAATCTACCGTGTGCCTTCGGCCGGTAGTGCGGTTACCAAAACCGTTAATACTTGTGGTCAGGGAATTGACCTACCTCGACCAGGGAATTGGTCTACTTGTGCCAGGGAATTGGCGATACTTGTGCCACGGAATTGGTGATTACTTGTGCCATGGAATTGGCGTACTTGTGCCAAGGAATTGGCGATTTACTCGTGCCAGGGAATTGGCGAATTACTTGTGCCGGGGAATTGGCGTTTACACGTGGCCAGAGATTTGGTACGTGGTTTTAAACTTGATTTTCTCTTGAGAAAATATTAACGTTACTTGACTATTTATTTTTTTACAAACAGGAAAAAGTTTCAAAGAGATTTTAATACTTTTTTTTTACTGGGTCATTCGTGTTGATAAACCTAAAGTTTTAATCATTTTCCAACAACGATTTTTTTTATTCACTTTTGAATTATATTTTTCCAACAACCTGTCATTTTCTATAATCAAAGAATTTGATTCCCAAAGTAATTTTAATTTTTCTGTTAAATGAGATTATTACACAGTGTTTAGTGAACTTATTACTTCTCATTTTACAATCACATATTCTTTTTCATGAAAAAGTTTAAACTACATTACCTCAATTAATGAATGGGAAATTTTATTTCAAGAGTACTTGGTGATAATGAAAGAATTTTACATCATTGATTTTGAATAGTCCTATGCTACTTTCACAAAAACAATTGATTTTGGCGATTACTTGTGCCAGAGAATTGGCGTTTTCAGTTGTCGTGGTTTAGTACTGATTATTTTTTTTTTAACCCCCAAAAGTCTTTTTTTTTTAAAATTTATTCTTTCTTTGGCCCTGTTTGCTAGAGCTTATTTCCACCATGTACTGAACTGAACTGAACTGAACTGAATTGAACTGAACTGAATTGAACTGAACTGAACTGAACTGAAGTAAAAATGATGTATTGAAACATCATTTTAATATTATTTTAACATATATTGTAGAAAAATGATAGGGTGATTTTTTTTATTTTTTTTTTAAGGGTAAAGCATTAGAAAGGCAGGAGACTTGTTAAGGGATCTGATGTAGCCAATATATACTCTACTTTTAGCACATTTGAGAGTTCATTTGGGGTAGCATTTAGTGCAAAGGGTTAAGAATTAAGGCTAAATTTCTCTTACCTTGCATTTTGAAGAAAGACTTGTGCACTAACGTTTTGAAGCTGAAATTTGGAAATGTTACAAGAGGAATTGGAGTGCATAAGTGGTACCATTGGCTTCGTCTTCTCGAGTACTACAAAATGGACTACTAGAACGTCAAAAACGGATCAACGGTTCATCCGTGGCGAAGCAAAGAAGATTGCTGCCAACCAGCCAGAGCATCTCGCGGGCCGCGAAATGGGCCTCGCGGGCCGCGAAAATGGGCGGATTTCTGGCAGAAAAAAGGCCAAAGAAGCATTTTTTGAAGGGCTATAAATACCCCTCTTATCCCTTTATCATTTGGACGAGTTCCCCAATCCAAAACCTCATTTTCCCTTTGTTCTTCACATTTTCTTCAATCTTTCTTTTAGATTAGATTCTTATGTAGTGATGTATTAGGATGATTGTATTAGCTTAGTTTAATCTTGGGAGCATTTGAATTCACTTTCCCTTGAGACTTTGAGGGTGTGTATGCTTAAACTTTGGATTTTGATTATCTTTTGATGAACTTGAATTCTTATGCATGAATATTGTTCAATCTTGCTTAATTTGTTATGGGCTTTGTGTTTTATATCAATTGCATACCTCATAGTCACTAATTAGAGTAGATTAGTTCTTAAGGTTAAGATAATCTAGTTTTAGAGCAATTCTAGTGTAATTTGGAATGGTGATGAATTGTAGTGTAATGTTATCTCAAGTAGTTAGTTTAGTGACTATGGAAAGGGGTTGAGTGATGACAAACTCTCCCCTTGGTTAAGTGATTGTAATTGAGAAATGCCGTGATAAATATGAGTTGTTAGAATTGGAAATCTTATGAACTTGCATGATCAATCAATTATGTTTTTAGGTAAGGATGTAATGCTACCATTGGTCCCCCTAATATGTGATTGTATACTTGAGTTGAAGATTCCTTTTTGACGTATGATTGTTAGCAATAAATAACTAGATTTGTGGGTAGAACGTGATCGTTTTCTCCAACATCATGAAGTAGCAAGTATGAATTGAGATTTGTATGTTATCATCGTCTTAGTTCTTTATATTTATCAAATGTCTTGTTTGTATGCTCTCGTTATCGTGGGTATGTGAGTAAGCTTGTCAATTCTCCATTCTTAACACCATTGTTGAGCTATCTAGATGCTATCGTCTAGGTGACTCAACAATAAGAGCTTTGAGATGTGTTATCATCTTCTCTAGCTACAATTGGGAGAATGAGATGTTTTCATCCTTGACAAATGGTCGAAACTCCTTTGTAATAGCATTTGCCCGGTGATAAGTTGATAGTTGGAAATTGAAGTCATTTGCCTCCCAAGGTCTCACAATATTAGTGTTTTCCTCTTAACTTAGTTAATGATAGTTGCTTTATTTCGTAGTGTAATTAACCAACTCAAAACCCCCCCTTATTTACCTTGCTTTCTATATAATATATATATATATGTATGTGTTTATAATCTTTGCTAAAACACTAAACAAGATCCTTCTCCTTGTGGTTCGATCCCTACTTCCCACTATCTACTCTATAGTAGTTAGAAGTTGTAGGTGAAATATAAATGTGTTTTGATTGAGTGGGATTCCCATTTACGACGTGGGGAAATCGCTTGTCAAAAATGGCGCCGCTGCCGGGGAGAAGGCATTTCTTGTTTTGTGTTTTATCTTAGATTTTATTTTTATCCCCTTTATTTTCTTTCTTTTCTTTGAAAGTGTATTGCTTGAGTTCTTTGTGTAAATGACACCTTGTAGTGTGTATTGCCTTAGAATCCTTGCACTATAATTTCATTCATTTCTTTACTTTGTTTTCTTTGAAGTGTGTATTGCTTGGTTTCTTGGAATAAACGACACCTTATAGTGTGTATTATCTTAGAACCCTTGCACTACCATTTCAAACATTTTTTTTTAGTCATGTTTAGTTTAAAAGAAAAAGATTTTCTTGAATTCCTCACCCTTAACCATGAAAGGATGAGGAAGAATGCAACAAGCTCGTGTGATTCTTATCTTTCAAATGATTTTTACGAGCCTTGTTATTTTGAGTCGAGAAGTGAGCACTATGAACTTGAAAGGCCTCTTGGTTCTTCATACCAAGGGTGCTATGATGATGAGTGCTATGAGGAGGAGACAAACATTGGTTTTCAAGGTCAAAATTGTTTTAATCCATATGATGATTCTTATAATCCACAATGGAGTGGTTATTCGAATTCGAATTATGGATGTCAACCGGAAAACCAATATTTTGAGCAACAAAATCTACCCCCACATCCTTGTGAATTGCCTCTAGAACAAGATTCGATGAGTTATGATGAAAATTTACGTTTAGAGAATCTTGAGAGGCAATTGAGCGAAATGTTGAATGTGGTGATGAGATTAGAAGCTCAATACTCCAAGGAAGTACCATCCGAAGTAGAACATAATCCTATTGCTATGGTGAGTGATATCACCACAATGCATGAGGAAGAGTTTGAAAGTGATGAGGAAATTTTTGTTGAACAATATGAAATAGAGAGAGATGTGAGTGTTCTTAAACCTTTATCATCCCCATTGTCACCTTCATCTCCACCTATGCAACAAATTTCACCACTTCCGGAAGTTTTAGAGGAGAGTAGGAAGTCATATGACTCATTCATGCTTCCTACCATTCCCACTCCTTTAAGACTACCATCTTTTATCCCTCCTCCAACACCTTCTCCACTACCCTTCATTTTTCTTTCGAAAGTGAAGGATTTCAATCTTTTGTTCTATGAATAACATTTGGGTCGTGTCGACGACGTTAAATAAATCGATTTTGATCATTTTATTTTTACTTAACTTTTATTGTGTTTATAAATTAAAAAAAAAAATAGTTTCTTTGTATATTTCATTGTTTTATTTAGTATATTACGTTTTTATTTGTTTTTTGTTGTTTGTTGTTGTTTGTTTCGTTTTTAATTCTTATTTTTCTTTGGTTGTGTATTTGAAAAAAAAAAAAAAAAAAAAAAAAATTCGCGGCCCGCGAACTGGGCCTCGCGGCTCGCGAAAACTTGGCCATTTTCGGGCCAAATCGCTGCCACAAATTGGCTGTTTTTCGCGGCCCGCGAATTGGGTCTCGCGGGCCGCGAATCGGGTTCGCGGGCCGCAAATCGGGCCTCGCGGCCCGCGAAAAAAAAAAGTAAAAAAAAAAAAAAAAAAAAAAAATTTAAAGAGCCAACATTTAGTGTGAGTCCTTCCCTTTCGTCACAATTTTGATAGTTGTTCTTGAACATTGAGGACAATGTTTGGTTTAAGTGTGGGGGAGAGGTTTATGATTTTCGTTTTTGGTGTAAATATGTACTTCTTTGAAGACTTTGTTTTAAAAAAAAAAAAAAAAAAGCCCGGATAAGTCCAAAAGAAATAGAGACTTAGGCAAAAATGAGAGGCTAGAGCCCGGATAAGTCCAAAAGAAATAGAGACTTATGCAAAATTGAGAGGCTTTGTGTGAAAAAAAAAAAAAAAAAAAAGAGTGGCTAGGTACATCCTAGGCAAAAGGAGAGTGAGAGGAAAAAAAAGAGTGGCTAGGTATAAATACCTAGGCAAAAGGAGAGGAATCTCATTTTATCCTCATTTTCCGATGGTTGAAGTCATAAGGATGCGGTGATTAATGGAGAGTTGGGTAGTTTTGCATCTTGGCTTTGTTGGGATGTTTCATCTAGTGGGAGCAAAGTAGTTTACTTTGGGATATTCTACTTTGCAATTTTTTGTTTAAGTATGCCATGTGTTTGATTGTTGTGAAATTGTCATCTTAGCCTTGAATCGTTCTTTCTCGAGGACGTGAAAGGTTTAAGTGTGGGGGTGTTCTACATGTGGTATATGTTTTGATTTTGTTGGGATTTTTGGGTAGAACTTGTCAACAAGTTGAAGCATAGAAATTTGATATGATCTTTATTGTGATTGTGTTTTTTACTTGTTGGAAGTTCTTGTTTAGTGTCATAGTTTTGGAGGAGTTCAAATGTGCATTAGAAAAAAAAATTGAGTATAATCTTAAACTTTAATCGTTCTTTCTCGAGGACGAGAAAGGTTTAAGTGTGGGGGTATTTGATGTAGCCAATATATACTCTACTTTTAGCACATTTGAGAGTTCATTTGGGGTAGCATTTAGTGCAAAGGGTTAAGAATTAAGGCTAAATTTCTCTTACCTTGCATTTTGAAGAAAGACTTGTGCACTAACGTTTTGAAGCTGAAATTTGGAAATGTTACAAGAGGAATTGGAGTGCATAAGTGGTACCATTGGCTTCGTCTTCTCGAGTACTACAAAATGGACTACTAGAACGTCAAAAACGGATCAACGGTTCATCCGTGGCGAAGCAAAGAAGATTGCTGCCAACCAGCCAGAGCATCTCGCGGGCCGCGAAAATGGGCGGATTTCTGGCAGAAAAAAGGCCAAAGAAGCATTTTTTGAAGGGCTATAAATACCCCTCTTATCCCTTTATCATTTGGACGAGTTCCCCAATCCAAAACCTCATTTTCCCTTTGTTCTTCACATTTTCTTCAATCTTTCTTCTTCTAGATTAGATTCTTATGTAGTGATGTATTAGGATGATTGTATTAGATTAGTTTAATCTTGGGAGCATTTGAATTCACTTTCCCTTGAGACTTTGAGGGTGTGTATGCTTAAACTTTGGATTTTGATTATCTTTTGATGAACTTGAATTCTTATGCATGAATATTGTTCAATCTTGCTTAATTTGTTATGGGCTTTGTGTTTTATATCAATTGCATACCTCATAGTCACTAATTAGAGTAGATTAGTTCTTAAGGTTAAGATAATCTAGTTTTAGAGCAATTCTAGTGTAATTTGGAATGGTGATGAATTGTAGTGTAATGTTATCTCAAGTAGTTAGTTTAGTGACTATGGAAAGGGGTTGAGTGATGACAAACTCTCCCCTTGGTTAAGTGATTGTAATTGAGAAATGCCATGATAAATATGAGTTGTTAGAATTGGAAATCTTATGAACTTGCATGATCAATCAATTATGTTTTTAGGTAAGGATGTAATGCTACCATTGGTCCCCCTAATATGTGATTGTATACTTGAGTTGAAGATTCCTTTTTGACGTATGATTGTTAGCAATAAATAACTAGATTTGTGGGTAGAACGTGATCGTTTTCTCCAACATCATGAAGTAGCAAGTATGAATTGAGATTTGTATGTTATCATCGTCTTAGTTCTTTATATTTATCAAATGTCTTGTTTGTATGCTCTCGTTATCGTGGGTATGTGAGTAAGCTTGTCAATTCTCCATTCTTAACACCATTGTTGAGCTATCTAGATGCTATCGTCTAGGTGACTCAACAATAAGAGCTTTGAGATGTGTTATCATCTTCTCTAGCTACAATTGGGAGAATGAGATGTTTTCATCCTTGACAAATGGTCGAAACTCCTTTGTAATAGCATTTGCCCGGTGATAAGTTGATAGTTGGAAATTGAAGTCATTTGCCTCCCAAGGTCTCACAATATTAGTGTTTTCCTCTTAACTTAGTTAATGATAGTTGCTTTATTTCGTAGTGTAATTAACCAACTCAAAACCCCCCCTTATTTACCTTGCTTTCTATATAATATATATATATATGTATGTGTTTATAATCTTTGCTAAAACACTAAACAAGATCCTTCTCCTTGTGGTTCGATCCCTACTTCCCACTATCTACTCTATAGTAGTTAGAAGTTGTAGGTGAAACATAAATGTGTTTTGATTGAGTGGGATTCCCATTTACGACGTGGGGAAATCGCTTGTCAGGATCCCAAGCCCAAAAAGAAACAATACATAGATTGCCTAAGAAGGCTCATAGAGTACCAGTAGGCTACATCCTAGCATTATTTTTACATTAATCGAAACTCAAGTAAGAGGTAGATTCCTCTTGAAGCAAGACTCTAAATGCAGAACCTTTGCTTGGTATGCGCTCGTCTTCCAAGCTTTTCTGCGAATCGATAATTATCGAGACACAAGTCAGTCGAGAAGAGGGTACAATCCCAAGTTATAGAAGGTTCTGTTCTTGGTGTTCTTGGTGTTCTCGGAGTGCTGCTCAGTGAAAGACCTGCCTGAAGTGGTGGAGCACTATGGTCAGTTGTCTACTTTTTGTTAGCATCAGATTGGTGAAGTGGGGATGCTGCTCAGATATTCCAGATTGTGCTTGTGGTGAGCTTAACATCTTCTGAGTATGAGAGATCATCACCATGTTGCTCCTACCTGTAAAGGTGAGATAATACCAGCAGTAACATGATCTTTACTGCAATTAAGATAAGTTTAAAAGGTGAATAAAAAAAATGTAAAAAGTAAATCAATTTGATTAGAGAATGTGATCAGTTGATATATGCTATAAATATAGTCTTAATTGTAGAGTTATAGAATGTTAATTGAAGGGAGTAATTGCGGACATAAATAAAAGATGTTTTATTAGGTAAGATTTAAAAATATTGAAATTTCAAGAGATTATTGAGGCATCGATTAAGTAGTAAAGTTTTCCCTTAAAAATAATTTTAGACTAAAATGAATTGATTGTGTTTTTGTTGTGTTTCATTAATAATTATATGGAAACTGAAAAGTACAATAAATTTTAAATTTAGTATGTAGTGAATAGAAGAGAGGCTATTTAGTTTCTAAATAATATTAATTTAGGAGGTTAAGCATTCAAAATGGAAGTTAAATTGTGTAATTGGTGAGTATATTAAATACCAATAATAACTTAAGCAACTGAACAGTCACCAAACTTGTATAAATTGGAGGGGATGATATGTTTGAGGATGAAATCAGTTTGGAAACTAATCAAGTTTGATGATAAATTTTAGGATCAACAAAGGTGAGGGTTTTATCATTTTCTTGAGTCCTTTTCATGAAGCATTTTTATAATTGATCATGGATTGTTTTTGTGTGTGAACTCGATTGAATGCATGCTTTGTTGACTAATTGTTCACAATGTATGTTTGATTGTATATTGCCGATTGTTAAGATTTTGGGGAAATGTGAAATTCTCACGAGCTAGTTGTATCTCACCCTCTTTTCAAATCACTTTTCTTTCAGATTTCGAATAGAAAGTTTGTGGATGTATTTGACCATTCGAAGAAAGTGGGGATAGTGTTGTAAAATTGTATTTTGTAGTTGAATATATAAATTGTAATAGAATGAAGCCGATTTTAGACAATTTAAATTATAATTTTATAATAACATCTCGATTGGACTTGTTTAAATGCATATTTAATTTCGGTAAAAAGGGGGTCTAGGAGGGATGTTACATACCCAGCAGCCCAACACCTCTGAAATACCAAAGGTAATCAGTGCGGTACCTACGCCATATGTACAAGTTTCATACTTGGGGTAAAACCCCTCAACCATTCCATCAAATCAGATAGTGTCATGGGCCAAGGCTGGGTAATTGGTTTTTATACCAGCAGCCCAACACCTCTGAAATACCAAAATGGTAATCAGTGCGGTGCCTACAACATATGTACAAGTTTCATACTTGGGGTAAAACCACTCAACCCTTCCCTCAAATCAGATAGTGTCATGGGTCAAGGATGGGTAACTAGCCCAAGCTACCGAAGGCTACTTGTCTCCTGGAGAAGCGTCCGGTTCTCATGTATAATTTCCTTTTTCCTGGCTTCGATGATCTTCTTTAGCTTTGTTTTTCTTTTTTGCTTGACAGCCCCACCGGCTAGGGGCATTTCTGACCACCTCCTTATATTGCCATAATATATCTTATCTCCTTGTTTATTATATCCTAAGTTTCTTTTCTTATTACGTTTTCTATGCTTTCCTTTTATCTAAAATTTTCGTCTATAATAGGTTCCTATACCTTCCCTGCAGGGTCCTCTTCCCCCTTTTTCGGATAAGGTTTCTCCCCTTTTGTGCTCTAAATACCAAACACTGGCCTTATCCGATCCGCAAATAGTAGCAGGTCCGAGGGAGAAAGCGTTGTCCAAAGATGAGTTCGGTTTCCTTCTCGAGAAGTTTCCTAATCTTAGTGTCACAGCTGGGTTTCTCCGACTTATGAGGGCTAGGTTCGAATCTATCAAAAAAAGCCATAAAATTATCTCTTCCTATCTCGAGGAAACTTCAAATATGCCCGAGCTTCTAAATCGGTTGCATTTTTCATGCAAAGAGCTAGAACGCCATGCTGGCGAGGAGCTTGGCTTAGTGTGGGGCGAGTACACTAGGGTTCTTAACAAACTCTAAAGTTTAGAAAGCGGTACTAACGAAAGGAACTTACCTCCCGCAATCGCGAGCTTCAGGACCATCTTCTTTGTTTGAGGCTCTCGTTTCATCTGTCCTCCCTTATTCGTGGGAAAACTCATGATGTTCCCTTCCCTGATATCGCCTCTTCTGTCCGAAACACCATCTCTGCTATGGAGAGGACGGGGAAGTTCCAAGCTGGAGGTTCGACTCACCCTGCCTATACCGAGGCCGTTGAATGGAATTGCCGCCTATCTTCTAGGATGTCTGACCCCTTCCCCCTTCTATCTGGGAAATTCCTCATTCCCTTCCTGTGGATAATGCCTTCCACCGATACCTCAATCCTCGGCTTTCAACCAAGCATGAAGATTGCCAGAGGAGAATCCGGGAAGTTCTCCGCGTTCAACAAATGGGTTTGCCTGCTTACAGTGAGCCTGGCCCTTCTGTAGGTACTCTCTCAGTGAGGGGCCCTCTGGTCTCTCCATCTGTGATCTTCCAATCCCTGCATTTTCCTTCTGACAATGCACCCCTCGAAAGGGCTCGGTGTTCTCTTCGCCCCCTGACTATTCGCTCCCTACCTCTCAAAGAGATTAATTAGTTCATTTATCCAATGACTAGTGTATTTCTTTGAACTTACTTTGTTGCAATTTTATACTTATTTCGTACTTTATGTAAGATGCGTTAGTACCGAGAGGACGTCTCCCCTCGGATACTTGCCTCTATTTTTAATGAACTACTTGATAATACCGGCCCAGAGCCCTGCTGGGCCAAGAAAAGGGCCCGTGGCCCAAAACCAACCGAGAGGAACCTTTCCCGGTCAGAGACATGTCCGGACAAGAAAGAGGACAAGAGAGGACATATGATGACAAGGGAGGTGGTCCTGCAGCTTATCGTCAAGGGAGGCAAAGCTCAACTATAAATACTAGCCTCCTACAGTGAGCAAGGTAAGTGACTTATATCTCTCTATTTCATATTGAGAGTCTTTCCCGTACGATTTCCCCCGCATCACTACCCCCGTCTCATCATCACGCCGGAGCTTCTTCCCCGGGACGCCGCCCGGGGATTGTTTTGCAGGGTTGTTACGGGTATCTCAGCTAGGAGGCGCGGGTAGCAACAAGTGCGGGGACCCGGACGGTTTTGGTAGCATCAATTGGCACGCCCAGTGGGATCTTTCCACCTTCGCATGATGGAGTCGCCAAGGAGAGGGCGCGGGCGCCCTAAGAAGAACGCGGCACCTTCAGGGGGTGATTCTCTTCCACCCCCGGGAGACGATGTGACCTTGAGGCAGTTGCAGGAGAAGGCTAGACACCAGCGAGAGCTAGGGGTACCGCAAGACGGCCACATGGAAACTGCCTCCGACGAAGCCTACTCGGAAGGAGAATACCAGGATGAGCAGGAAGGGCTTGGGCTCGCCGGGGATGGCACCACCCGTGGCCAGGGACCTGAAGCCCGGGAGGAGGGGCAGCCCTTAGTTAGTACGGAGGAAGTGGCGGCCTTGGAGTTCATGAGAGCCAACAAGGAGTTATACCGCCAGTGGGTACTCTCCACCCGGGAAAGCCTGAGGCGAAGGGAACCCGGGAGGAACCAAGCAGGTCCTCTAGGGGGGCACCAAAGAGAGGTTATTGATCTGGACGGAGCCGTTCAGCCGCCAAAGCTACAGGGGCGTGTAAATTCCTCCACCGTCCCACCTTCTTTCCCTCCGAGTTTCGGGGTTGGAGGGGGAGCGGCTACGGGACAACAATCGAATCTGGTTCCACATGCTCCACCCTATTACCCGCGTTCCAGTTGGGGGGCGGGACAAATTGGGTATGACCTGCCAGTCATGCCGGCGGAGCCGTTTGGTTATCAGGCCCCTGGAACCCAGGGAAACCCGATCCAGTATTCCGGACCCATGTATGGATCAATGGGGATGAACTTCGGTTACCCGGAGAGATACTATCGGGAGGACGATAGGATGCGGGGCTATCAGGTGGCACAGCAGGACCCCAACTCCTTGGAGGCTCGACTAGACAAACTGGTGGGAAGAAACGGAGCTAAACCTACCTCCCCTTGGGTACCTCGAGTGCTCGCGTACCCATGGCCGCCGGGCCTCCGGACCCCGGAGGGAATCCCAACATATAATGGTGAGACAGACCCGGAGGAGTTTGTCAGGACGTACCAGAACCTAATGGTGTCAAGGGACTTCCCGGAGGAATTAAGATGCAAGCTGGTGGGCTGTTACCTGAGAGGAAACTGTCTCTCATGGTTTGATTCTTTGCCTCGAGAAAGTCTCAGAGATTATTACGATTTCTCTAAGGCCTTACTGTTTAGATACGCCGGATTAAAGAAGGAAGGAAAGCAGTTGACTGAGCTTTTAGCTACCCGGCAGAAGGCTGCAGAAGGATCAATGGAATACTATCGAAGGTACATGGACGATAGCATGAAGGTTGTCGACAGGCAGCAGCAGGAGAAGTTAGTGATTAGCGGGTTTATAAATGGCTTGAGGGATATGGCGCTGTTCCAGAAGTTGATGGAAAATATCCCGGAAACCTTTCACAACTTGCAAATGGCGGTACAACTATACTGCGCGGTTAATGATGCCACACGGAAGAGAAAGGAAGAATCTGGGGGATTCCTCCCGGATAAGATAGAAAGAAGGAGAACGGCAGACCCAAGTAGAAGGGACCCCGCTCCCGCGTTGGTAAACCGGGCAAGGGCGGACAGTTTCACCCCGCTCAGCAAATCCCGAGCGGAGATTCATGCTATCCACAAGTCTTACGGGCATGCGACAGAGGGGTGTAGGATGCTGAGGAATGAGATAGAAAGACTGATAGAACGGGGACAGCTGAGAGATTGCGTGGCAGCGGAGGTAAAGAAGGAGAATCCCCGGGACCAGCCTCAGGAGCAGCCCCGCAGGAGGTGGAGACCTAACCCGGGGAGAGGAAACGGAAGAATCCAAGGCAACCAAGGTAACAGGGCCCCGGGGAGGCCCGCCATAGCCGCCGCGCCGGTCCAAGCAGTGGAGCCGGCCCCAATACCCAACAGGATGATCAACGTGATCAGTGGAGAAGTCGGAGAAGCATGTCAGTCAGTCTCCGCTATCCGGGCCCGGACCCGGTATGTTCCCCCGGGGGAGGTTCAGGGGAAAAGGTTTCGCCCCGATGAAGCTCTCACTTTCTCTGAAGCGGATGCAGCCCCGCCGCAGATACCCTATTCTGACCCGATGGTGGTAACGGCGGAGATTGAAGGCTTCTTGGTCAAAAGGGTGTTTGTGGACGATGGGAGCAGCGTGGAGATCATGTTCGCTTCTTGTTTCGATCAGTTGGGAATTGGGAGACAGAACCTTAAACCTCCCTTATCTCCCCTGTCAGGGTTCACGGGCAAACCCGAAGTTCCACTAGGTGTTATTCCCCTCGCAGTGTGTATGGTGGATGAGAAGGACCGGAGCAAGAGGATCTCGGTGACATGCAACTTTGCGGTTATTGATGCACCCTCGCCGTACAACGTGATCATAGGAAGGCCATGGCTAACTCAAGCCCGGGCAGCGAGTTGTCCGTATCTGTTGACGATGAAGTTCCCCACTGCGCAAGGTGTGGCGGTCGTGCGGGGTAGTCAAGCAGTCGCAAAAAGTTGCATGATGACGGCGGTGCTGGACGCAAAGAAAGCAGTAGGGGTGGTACACGGGGAAGTTCCCCGCCAGGAGTTGGAGGAGATGCAGGTGGCGGACAAAGGGACGGTCACGGTGGGAAAAGACCTCCCGGAGGAAGTAAAAGGCGCACTGAAGGAACTTTTGGCCAAGTATCAGGGAGTATTCTCGTGGAGCCCGGAGGACATGGTGGGGGTGTTACCAGAGTTGGGGGTACACAAGTTGAACATAAGCCCTGCAACTAAACCAATCAGGCAGAAGAAAAGGCCTGTAGCCCCGGAAAGAGCAGAATTTATAAAGAATGAAGTAAAGAAGCTGGAGAGGGCCGGGGTGGTCGAGGAAATCATCTACCCGGAATGGATAGCTAACCCGGTCTTAGTAAAGAAGCACGATGGAAGCTGGCGCATGTGTATTGACTTTACGGATTTGAATAAGTGCTGCCCCAAAGACAGCTATCCTCTCCCAAATCTGGACCGGCTGGCAGAGGCTATTGCGGGGTATTCGGTGCTGGCCTTCTTCGACGCACATAAAGGGTATCACCAGGTGCAGATGGATGAGGCGGACAAGGCGAAAACCTCATTCATCACCGATTTTGGAACCTTTTGCTACAAGAAGATGCCTTTCGGGTTGAAGAACGCGGGGGCTACGTACCAGAGAATGGTGGACAAACTCTTCAAGGACCAAGTGGGAAGAAACATGGAGGTGTATGTTGACGACATGGTGGTTAAAAGTAGGGCTTACGGGGCTTTCTTGAATGACCTGGAGGAGATGTTTGAAAAGCTGGAACGGAGCAATCTAAAGCTGAACCCCTCCAAAAGTACCATTGGAGTGGGTGCGGGGAAGTTCTTGGGTTTTATGGTGTCAAGCCGGGGCATCGACGTCAACCCGAAGAAGGTGGAAGCCATAGCTAAGATGACCTCCCCTAGGTCGGTGAAAGAAGTACAGCGGTTAACAGGGTCCCTCGCGGCCCTCAGTCGGTTCCTGTCAAAGGGGGCAGACAGGCAGTTGCCTTTCTTCAACATTCTCAGGAGGACCAAGGCGTTTGAGTGGTCCGGGGAATGTGAGAAGGCATTCCAAAATCTGAAAGAGCACCTTCAACAGTTGCCAACTTTAAAGAAGCCACTCCCGGGGGAGGAGCTTTTTCTGTACATAGCGGCGTCCCGGGAGGCGGTAAGTGCCGTACTAATCAAAGAAGAGGAGGGAAAGCAGCACCCAATCTATTTTGTTAGCCGGGCACTTCGGGGGGCAGAAACCCGGTATACTGAGTTGGAGCAGTTGGTTCTGGCGCTGGTGCATGCTTCAAGGAGGCTTAAGCCCTACTTCCAGGGCCATCCCATAGTGGTTCTTACCAATTACCCGCTAAGACAAGTCATGTTCAAGCCGGAGGCATCAGGGAGAATGATGAAATGGGCTATAGAGCTGGGAGAGTATGAAATCCGGTATGAGCCAAGGAGGGCTATCAAGGGCCAGGCCCTAGCGGACTTTCTGTTGGAATCAGAAGCAAGGATAAATAAGGAACAGGAGACGCCTAACACTCCGGAGGATACGGCTAAGGCTGAGACAGACCCGGCTTGAAAGCTATATGTGGATGGGTCGGCGCACTCCGGGGGCAGTGGAGCAGGAATATTGTTAGTCAGCCCGGAAGGGAAGGAGTATCCCTATGCAGTCCAATTCACTTTCAGAACAACCAACAATGAAGCCGAGTACGAAGCTTTGATCGCAGGGTTAAGATTGGCAAAGGAGATGGACATCAAAACTCTCACGGCACACAGTGATTCCCAGATTGTGGTGCAACAGGTAAAGGGAGAGTATGAAGCCCGAGAGAGGAGCCTGCAAAAATATCTGGAAGTGGTAAAGCCTTTGATAGCCGGGTTTAAAACCTTCGACTTGGTTCAAGTTCCCCGGGAGAAGAACAGCAAAGCAGATATTTTGAGCAAATTGGCCTCCTCAGAATTGAAACCTGAGCCCGACCAAAAGTTATACTTGGAAGTACTAGGAAGAAGGAGCTACCAGGAGAGCAATCAAGTAATGCTGGTGAACGAGGAAGAATCCTGGATCAGGCCCATGCGGGCATACCTAGAAGAAGGAGCCATCCCGGAGGATAGGGCCCAGGCCCGGAAGCTAAGAGTTAAGGCGCCTAAGTATGTGATCCAGGGAGGGGAGCTGTACAAAATAGGGTACCTCCAGCCTCTGCTAAAGTGTGTAGAGAGGTTGGAAGGCCGATACCTCATCCGGGAAATGCACGAGGGATCTAATGGGAGCCACCAGGGAGCACGCACCTTGGCCAAAAGGATCTTAAGGCTGGGGTATTATTGGCCGACGTTGTTCAAAGATGCGGAAGAACATGTACAGAAGTGCTTGGAATGCCAGACATTTGCCCCGCTAATCCATGTTCCCCGGGAAGAATTAGTCGGAGTCACAGGAGCTTGGCCGTTCAGCAGATGGGGAATTGACTTGGTCGGACCATTTCCGACTGCCCCGGGAGGAGCCAAGTACCTGATTGTGGCGATCGATTACTTCAGCAAATGGGTGGAGGCAGAACCGCTCACCAACATACGGGGACTAACTTGTGTCAAGTTTTGCTGGAAGAACATCATCTGTCGATTCGGCATCCCGAAGGTCATAGTCACGGATAACGGGGCGCAGTTCGAGAATGATCCTTTCAAATCATGGTGTGCCAAGTATGGTATAGAACAGAAGTTGACGTCGGTGTACCACCCCCAGGCGAACGGGCAAGTAGAGGTCACCAACCGCACCATCATCAAAGGACTAAAAACCCGCTTGGAAGGCGCGCGGGGAAATTGGATCTGGGAGCTACCCAGTGTTCTTTGGGCCCATAGGACTACAGAAAGCTCAGCTACTGGGGAATCTCCGTATGGCTTGGTGTACGGGTCAGAGGCAGTAATACCCGCAGAGATTGGGATCCCAAGCCCTCGAACTCAATACCAGCGCCCGGAAGAAGAAAAAGATGGACGACGCCTTGACTTGGATCTCCTGGAAGAGAAGCGAGAGAATGCGGCACTTCAGGAAGCCAAGGTGAAGGAGCGAGTAAAGAGGTATCATGACAGAAGGGTGCGGAAAGAAGTCTTCATCCCAGAAGACTGGGTAATGAGGAGGAACGATAAGAGCCGCCAAGCCCCGGAGGGCAAACTTGCACCCAACTGGGAAGGGCCATACAAGATCAAGGAAGCACACCCGGGAGGGAGCTATGTGCTGGAGGACAAGCAGGGAAAGGAGATCCCCAGAAGGTGGAACGTAGCTAACCTAAGAAGGTTTTACGGGAAGTAGAGCACCCCGCATATACCACAGCTACTAAAGCATGAGTATGCCAGGCATGGATATGCCCCTCCCGGAAGCGTGAATACGCTAAGCATGAATATGCTAGGCATGAACATGCCAGGTATGGATATACCCCTCCCGAAAGCGTGAATACGCTAAGCATGAATATGCTAGGCATGAATATGCCAGGTATGGATATACCCCTCCCGGAAGCATGAATATGCCCGGAGAGAGAACCCGACGTTTGGCCTCGTTCCGGGTTTAGAGGAATATTTGTTTAAAAGGGACCCTTGGGTAGCTCCCATTTGGGTGCCCCGCTAGAGCGGACCCGGAGCTTGGATGAAGCCCGGGGACCCGAGAATGTAATGTTTACAGGAGAGAGTTAATGGAAAGGGCTATTCAAAAAAGCAATTTTATTCAGTCATCTTTTAAAAGCAAATCGCATGAACATGTGGTAATATTACAAAGGAACAATGGCATAGAATTTTATAAGATCGCATGAACATGTGATCATATTGCAAAGAAACGATTACACGAAATTTTACACAGGTTTTTATATCTATGCATCTTTAAACCCACTTAGGGCCTGACCCGGAAGCACCCTCTGGGTTACCCGGGCGGAAACCCCCACCAAAGAATTGAGAAGACAAGATGTCTTCAGCAAACCGAGCATCCGGAGCTTGATTCCATGCTAGCTCCTCCTCCAATTGCTCGGCATCCTCTTCATTCAGCTCGGGGATAGGAACCACTACGGACCCTTCCGGAAGCGGTTCCGCCAGGCGCATTCTTCTTACACCGGCAGAGGTAACGAACCGGTACTTAGGGAACAAGTTGGCAGCACCCTTGCCCTTCTCCTCTCGGCTGATGCGGGTACCCTCGGCGGTCTTCACTCCTTTGGTGGTAACCCCGGAAGCAGCAATCTCCCGGATACGCCTTATCCGGCGCGCCACCTCTTCCGGGTCGATGGACACGGTCATGTCCTCATACCGCTCATAAGCAATATCTACCTCTACCCGGGCAGGGACCCGGCGGAGACTAGAGGGATAAGGCTCGGCCTCCCCATCAGTTATCTTGGTATACCATTCCACGGCATCTAGATAGGCCTTGTGATTAGGAGCCCCTTCACCAAACTTCCCTGGGTTGGCCTCCATACGCTCAATGGTCCTACGAACCCCGGCGGGAACATCGGTAAGGGGAGAAACCCCGACTAGCCCGTTCTTGAGGCCAAGAAGATGGTAAGACAGCCGGACGGTTGTCAGTGCTTCTTGGAGGACCCTATTCCTATGAGTAAGGGATCGATTCTCCTTCTCCAGATCGCAGATAAGCTTATTCTGTGCGGTGCGGGTCTCCAGCTTTCTGAGCTTCTCTTGCGCTCGCTCCAGTTCGCCCCATACCATACCCAGTTCCTTGGCAGTGCGACTTTGAGAATCATCATGAAGGGCTTGCAACTCAGCGATGGTTTGGTGGGAATTTAGGGCTTCCCGCATATGATCTGAAGCAAGGTCGAAACATTGATTTAAGGACCCGAACTTGGCCTCGACCGCCTTAAGAAATAACACCAGTGCCCGGATCGTTCCAAACTCCTGAAGGAAGCAATCCAGCCCCGCCTCAGCCAAAGCCCGGGTGGCCTGGTTGCCTCCAAACCTCCAATGAGCTAGTTTTCTTTGAAGAAAAGAGCATTGGAGGCATCCAGCGCGGGGGAGTGAGAAGTAGGTACCAGAGGAACTACTAGGATGGGCAAAAACATAAGGCACGGACCCGCGCGGGAGAATTCCCTTTAAGTGGTGCTCAGACTACAAAAAATAGTAACTTCATCAAATTAAAAGGTAGAACTTATATTAATCAAAATGGGCGCCAAGGCCAAGTTCTACATATGCCTCCCGGGGAGGAAGATTACAAAAGACTTAAAACTACAAAGAAAATAATACTAGAGTCTAGAGGAATACATTATCCTCGGTAGGGCCTCTTTCCCCCGGGGTAGCATGAGCGCCCTTCCACCTCCTTTCCAGTTCAGCCACGTCTGCGTCAGACCAGTTGGGACCACAGTAGGCAGGGGCGTCCACCTTTGGCTCGTCTTCCGGGCGCTCAGGAAATCCCACCTTCCGGGTAGACTTCCGGGATTGATAGAGCAAGTCGTCCTGCCCCCTGGGAAGTCCCACAACATATTCACCCGTCCTCTCCTCAACGGCCTGATACCCAAAATTGTCAGGTATAGCGCAGAACTCGTGGTAATTTTCGGCCCAGTGAGGCGTCTCCGGGACCACCCCGTAGGCGTTGAAGCACTCCGGGCCAGGGGATTCAGGGATAGCAGCCTCGTTGACCCCCGGAAGCTTGACCTTCTTAATGTCCGAGGCTGAAGGGGCCCGGGAACACATCTTCAGGGAATCCCACAACTGGGGTACCAGATTCTCCAGGTTGGCCTCCTGAAGAGACCTCCAGCGATAGTTGAGCTGATCGCTCGCCTTGGGACGATAGTAGGATGCTTGTGCTTCAAGGAGAGCAGGTCCCGGAAGCCAACCCCGCAGACTGCGATACATCTCGTGGCATGCATCAGCACTGGCAGCAGCGGCAATGCCCTCTAGCCTCTTGTCAAAATCGGCAGAGTGGAGAACTTTTCGAACCACAGCATCCAAGGCTTCGAGTTGGGCCTCTTTCTTTTCCTTCTTAAGAGAAGAATATTTCTTCTCTACTTCCGCCAGCTTCTTTTCCTTCTCAGAGAGCTTTTTCTCCCTCTCCGCTAGCTTCTTCTGAGAAGCCTCCAGTCGGGCGGCCAGGTCATCCCGCTCGGCCAACTTCTCCCGGGCATCAAGGAGTTCCCTCTCCTTCTTAGCAAACAAACCCGCGCTATACTTAGAGTATGTCCGGTTGAGCGCGTCCGTCAGCTGAGAGTCCGCCAGGAGATAGTCGGCGAAAGTAGTGGTCTACAAAATTCAAACAAAGATAAGATTATCCGGAAGGATGGAGGACAAAAGTAGTAATAAGCAACAAGGTTAGCGCACCTCTTCCCTCCGCTCGGGGATGGCTTGAGAGTTACCCCTTGAAGGAGAATTCGCAGGGGGAGGAGGAGGAGGCGGCGGGGTCGCACTTTCCAACCTCTGACGGGAGGATGGAGGAGTTTCCTTGTCATCGGTTAAAGGCCGCTTAAATCGGGAACCAGCCCCGCCGCTGTATGTCGGGTGCTGGACGAAAGATTTCCTCCCGGGGGTAGGAGAGGACCCGGGGGCTTTCGGTTGGGAGGAAGGGCGTTGCTGACGGGTCCCTTGGGGAATGAACCCGGGATTCTCGGCAGCCCCCGCCCCGACTGGGGATGCCGCCTGCTGCTCGGCCGGAGTGACCAGCCCCCGGTGAGGATTTCCCTGCTGACTGTTATCTCCGGAAGGCATCTCTTCGAGTGGTGTAGCGTCCGCGTGTAAAGTAGGCTGAACTGAAGTCAGGTAGAACAAAAAAAAAGAGATCAGAATAAAACACACATATATGTATACGAAAATGAAGAATAAAGCCTTTAATAGGCACCTCCAGCCGGCCACACAGCGGAGACGGTTGGAAGGGAAAAGAGTTTTTCAGGGTGTATCCCGCGGGGCCAATAATAGCCCGCGTTCCCAGTCTTAAAGAAAGCGTCCATGTCTATGGGAGATAGACGGAGGAAGTTATGATCATTAGTGAGGTCTGTTGGAAGGGAGGAAAGGGGTTTCTTGTCTTCAGGAACGAGGGAATCGTTCCAAGGGGGCATTGGATACACCCGGGAATCGCAGCGGAAGAAACCCTTCGCAAGGTACCCTTTGGCGGATCTGGGCTTACCCCTCATAAAATCCTTCGTCCCGGAACGGATTACGAAAGAAAATACCCCCGGAAAGGACGCGTGAGCGCGTCGGAGGGCATAGAAGGACCGGAAGAGAAGGAGAGAGGAGGAAACATTGCATCTAGCGCAATTAAGTAAGAAGCCCAGTACCAGTACAATCCCGTTGGGGTGTAGCTGGGCCGGGGCCATTCGATAAAAGTTGAAAATTTCTGAAAAAAGAGGAGGAAAAGGAAGGCTGAGCCCGTACTGGAAGTGAATCCGGGGGATGCAAGGTACTTCCCGCTCGGACATCCCCGGGGGAAGTTTCGATAGCGATGCATCCAACGGAAAAGGGATAAAACAACGCCTAACCAAATCTAGAACGTCCCTATCCAAGGAGGGGGGAGGCCCGGGGAGATTAAAAAACCGATGGCCAGAAGGCTTCACTCCGTGGGTAGGACCCCGGGGAGCATCATTGCCGACTTCCTCATCAAAGGCTTCCCCATCCGGATCCTCCCGGGGGAGATGGGAACGCTGTGTGGGGGATGAACCTGCCCCGTCTAAGGCGGACGCACTCGGTCTGATTGGCTCCGGGGATGTGCTGAAGGTCTCAGAGGAGGTACTCGAAGAGGAACCCGGAGAAGAAACGGGGTGGGGGGCTCGAAACTGAATTTCAAATTGGCTTTGAACCCCCTCGGTATCTAGGGAGGAAGTGGCAATGAGCGGGGAACTCATGATGAAAGAGGAGCGGAAGAAGCAGAGGAGGAGGGTTAGAGCTTACTTGTTAAGGAAAAGCAGAGCGTCTGGAAACGATGTGGAGAAAGTGATTCAGCGAGGAGGGTTAGACCCCTTATATAGGGAGGTGAATAGGAAACGTCGCCTCGAGAGGAGGAAAAGCAATGATAACACGGGAAGCAAGGTACTGATTAATGCGGAAGGGAAAAGACGGCGCTGTCAGAAATCAATTATAGCATGAAGGGGCCCCACCAAAAGAGGTAGCAAAAGGAGGAGCATGTAAGATCAGTCTCCCGCTCAAGGAAACCCAGAAGACTGGTCTGGGGGGCTAGTGATAATACCGGCCCAGAGCCCTGCTGGGCCAAGAAAAGGGCCCGTGGCCCAAAACCAACCGAGAGGAACCTTTCCCGGTCAGAGACATGTCCGGACAAGAAAGAGGACAAGAGAGGACAGATGATGACAAGGGAGGTGGTCCTGCAGCTTATCGTCAAGGGAGGCAAAGCTCAACTATAAATACTAGCCTCCTACAGTGAGCAAGGTAAGTGACTTATATCTCTCTATTTCATATTGAGAGTCTTTCCCGTACGATTTCCCCCGCATCACTACCCCCGTCTCATCATCACGCCGGAGCTTCTTCCCCGGGACGCCGCCCGGGGATTGTTTTGCAGGGTTGTTACGGGTATCTCAGCTAGGAGGCGCGGGTAGCAACAAGTGCGGGGACCCGGACGGTTTTGGTAGCATCACTACTTTTGTCTTTCTTTAATTTTCCTTTTCTTTCCTTTGTGCTCGGACTACCCTGGCCGAGACTTCTCTTTTTTGCGGTGCACCAATCATGGGAGTGACCCAGAGGTCCCGACTTTCCTTTTATTTACACCAGGCTACCCAGGACGTATGCAAATTTTCGCGTATCCACACTTTCCTAACGCACTATCCAGTACGTTTCCTAGTCCAAGCGTATCCACGCATCCAAATTTTGACGTACCCACGCCGAACCTTTTGTTGCAATATGTCTCCTGTCACACATGCAACTGCTATGTGTATCCACGCATCCGAGCTATTGCGTATCCACGCTAAGCTCCTTAGTCTTCTTATAAATTATCGTTATTTTATCCTTTCCCGATCCCTTTGATCATCTCAAGGTTTCCCTTCTTTTTCCTATTCTCCCTTTCCCCTTCATCTGATCTCTCTTTGATCCCTTTACTACCTTAGTTTCTTTATTTCTCTCATTTCCTTATCCGATCTTACCCCCCTTCCTTTCATTCTGAAAGAGCTTTTCCTGTGCTCTTCTTCTTTTTCTTTATTTTTCTCTACCTGCTTTCCCTCATCCTTTCGATCCTATTCCTTTTCTCCCCTTTTATCTTTTTTTTTTTGCCCCTTTTATATTCTCTATTTCCAGCTACTTTTTCCCTCTCATGCCCTTTCCACATGGTTATCCCTTCTCGGGGTTATCCGACCCCCTTATCCGAAGAAGGGGGAAGAGGACCCTGCAGAGAAGGTATAGGAACCTATTATACACGAAAGTTTTAGATAAAAGGTAAGCATAGAAAACGTAAGAAGAAAAAAAACTTAGGATATAATAAAGAAGGAGATAAGATATATTATGGAAATATAAGGAGGTGGTCTGAAATGCCCCTAACAGGTGGGGAGAGTTAAGCAAAAAAGAAAAACAAAGCTAAGAAGATTGCTGAAGCCAGGAAAAAGGAAATTATACATGAGAACCGGACGCTTCTCCAGGAGACAGGTAGCCTTTGGTAGCTTGGGTCAGTTGAATAGGACCCAGCGCTGTTGAGAACTCAATGACAGGGGCAACATTGGAAAAAGCAGCCTTGAAGCTCGGCACACCACTCCACGTACCCCTTGCGGTTAACAGAGTAGCGATGAGATGGATGAATCGGAGCCTTCTCTTCTACGATCTTCAAAAGGTCGGCGGCAGAAACAGGTGGCTTGGGTGAATGCAAGGCAGCCCAAATCCAGGGGGCTAGAGTTTGGAGAGTACTCAGATAGAAGGCTCTAAGACGCTGCTCATAGCGGGCTAGGGCTCCAGGATGGTAGAAACTTTTCTGCACAGACAAGCGAAATACCCCAGGAAGCCAACCTCAGATCTTTTTCGTAGAGAACGGTGGTCTGATAGTTGTTCGACTCCCCTAGGAGCTTGGACAAAGACTGGTCACAAGCCTTGGAGCTGACAATTCTTGGGCGATGGTCTCGCCGAACTCACGGAGCAAAGACCCATCTTCAAGGGGCTTGAGTTTTTCTAGAAGGAGGGCAGAACACACTTTCTCCTCGTCTAAATCCTCCGGCAGGCCTGATGGTCGCGGAGAAAGCTATCGGAGCACTTTTTCCACATTACAGGTAATAAGGACTGGAAGTCGATTCTCGGGAGAGTCGCTGAAACCTTTCACAAAAGCTTGGGCTTCCTGCACAAAGATAAGCACACTAATGGAAAATAATAAGGAAAAGTAAGGCAGTAAGAATGCTTACAGGAGATAAAAGAGAAAAGTCAGGGCCACTTTCCACTGGAGTGACAACAGGAACAGATTCCACAGTTGGGGAGGTCGCAATAGCCGAATTCTCGACGGTAGAAGTTACAGCTTTCGGCTGAACAAGAACCTGTAGGGAGGCTGGACCAGGTTGTTCTTCAGGAAGAGGGGAGGTGGGCTCAACTTGCTGGGCAATGCATGCAAGGGGATCATAGTCATGAGAATCTATATTAAAAACATCACCCCTCTGATGAGTCGGGCTAAAGGAACCAGGGTTCTTCGGAGAAGAGGGGTCCTCGGATTGTACCACAGGGTCCACTAGTGCTTTCCCGAGGTCTTCCTTAGCAAAGGAGTCAGGACTCTTTGCCAGGGCACCCTTGCTGGGAGATACCTCGGATTTCTTCACAGGAGCTTTCTTCTTAGCAGGGGGTTCAGAACCCTTGCCAGGAGCCTTAGAACGAGCTTTTTTAGCAGCAGGAGACGCATGCCCTTCTCTCATATTCTGGGCAGGAGTTTTCTCTGCCTGAGGGTTGGGATCGGAAGCTGCGTCCGAGGTGGACTTGGAAGATTTTATGCGAAGTGTCCCAGTCACAAACCAGGATAAAGGGCAGGATTATCACGAAAATCACAAACCACTACAACAAAATAGAAGAAATAATGTTAGAATAAGATAAAAGAATGAGATAAACAACACAGAAGGAAAGGAACATCAAAATAAAGACATGAATCCTGGAACAGGGGTAAAGACCTTCTTTAAGCTATCAGGCATAGAGCCGACGACGAGTAAAGACAGGGACAGGATAGATATCACGAGGCCAGTAGAAGCTGTCGTTTCCCTTCAGCCAATACTGAAGGACATTCAAGGATAGACCAGACAAAGTCTCATAGTCGGAAGCTACTGACTGGAGGACAAAAGCCCTGGCGGCCTTAGCTTCAATGCTGTCATTCCAATCAGGGAAAGGGTACTCAACCTGGTTAAAGGAGTAATGACGAGCTTCCTTCCAGTTCTTAACGCTGTCATTCTTGTTGAGTATTAGAGAAGGACCCAGGGGTAAAAGGTAAAAGCTCTGGAGTTTTTGGATGAGAAGCGTAGAGGCGATAAAAGGAACGAAACGGACCCAAGGACTCGACAATGCCATGTATGCGGCATAAAGTGATGAATCCCAGAATTACAGCCACTCCGTTAGGATGAAGTTAAGCAGGAGACGTGCGAAAATGCCCGAGCAACTCAGAGAAGAGAGTAGGGAACGGAAGGGATAGGCCAAAATGTATGTGGCGAGTAGGTAAACACGAGGAACCAGATTGGACTTGAAAATATTCCTAGAGCTCTAACTCTGCATCCTCGGGGATGGAGACGAAGCTATTATTGCAAAGGTCAATAACGTCCTGAGTGACCCACTCAGGCCGAGGATCAGAATCACAATGTAAACCAAGGGGATTAATCTGAGGCACTCGGACGAAAGACCGACGAGACCGCTTTTTCCCCTTGGCGATAGATAAGGTTTTCGAAGAAGAGGATTCGGAGTCCGGATCGGGGTTAGGAAGAGATGCAGGGTTAGAAGCTTGAGCTTTCAGACTATCGGAAGGTACTAGATCCAAGAGTTAGCCGGCGGAATCCATAATAAAATAGGGCAAAACACTAGTAAAAGACGAGCAGAGAGGCTAGGAGCAGAGGCAACTCACCAGAAAGCAAGAAATAGGCGGAAGATGAAATTGATGGACAACGAGAGAAGGAAAATAAAAGGGGGCTAAGGGAATCTATTTATAGAAGAGAAACAAGGGAATATTAAGAGACAGTGCATCGGGGGCACGAGTAATGATGGTACACAAGAAAAGAGGGAAATTCTGGGGAAAAGAGAAGCGTGTAGCTGCCAAAAATTCAAGGATAATGGCCCTTTACGGCCTAGGGGCCCACTCGCCAGAATAGCAACAAGCGCGCGTGAAGCGGGGACATCGGCAAGAAAGGAAGAAGGAAGATCGAAGCCTTTGTCTTGGGTGGCTTGGACCGAAGACCGGACCGGTTATTTAACATTTGGGACCGGGACCGGACCGGAATTATTCCGGTCTTCATCCGGTCCAGACCGGTTGGACCGAATTAATCATAACATAATTATTTCATCTTTATTTTAATACCATAAATTAAACTTAGGTAAGTTGTAAATATTATAGTAAGTGATATCTAAATATAATATCCATATCATTCATTTCCAACTTACCATACTTATCCAATTTTTCAAATTTTCATCAATGTCAACGATCTTCAAACTTTCCATGATATTAAATAATAAATTGAAAATTTATTTCAATACATAAAATTAGAATATAAACTTACCTAAAATAAACTCTTAACATTAAATATATTGACATTTACTATATTTAATATATAAATATAATTTTAAATTATATTAAATACAAAATTTCGGTCCATCCGGTCCGGACCGGAAAAATTCCGGTCTTAGACCGGACCGGACCGGACCCGGAATTATGAAAAAACAAGGACCGGAGACCGGACCGGAATGCTATATATCCGGTTCCGGTCCACTATTTTCCGGTCCGGTCCGGTCCATTTTTCCGGTCCGGACCGGTTCATGCACAGCCCTACCCATGTCGCGATTACAGTACCTTGAAACAATGAAGGATCGATCATTTGCCCGAACTCTGCAGACAATGACGTGACAAGTAAAAACTCACTTTCCTGAAAAGATGACTTGAACTGGCAAGTCTATGATAACATTTTGAAAACAGCATCTACCAGTAAACTACTTAAGCTACATAGCCTACATAAGGAATAAAGAAAAGAAAAAGTGCTCTTATATATACATCAAACTGATCACATACAAACACAATCATTTCCATTCATCTTGGAGTAGAATTTTAAGCAATATTTATCATCAATACAAAATATAATTAGATGCAAAATATGAGTAATATCTGCACAATCTTACTCAATTAGTCAATTTTTATCATCAAAACAAAAAAAAAAAAAGTTAGACGAACATAACTCATACAACTCAAACAAAATATTTGAGGAATATGAGTGAAACTGCTAATTATTAAGAAAGCTTTCAAATCAAACACCCCGTAAAAAAAAAAAACCAATACAAAAATTTTATTAATTTAGACTTAACCCTAAATACAAACCAAAAGAAATAGACTTGAACATATGTACAAAACATTAGATGAAAATGGACCATACATAGATATATATATAAGCACAAACATGAACCATGCATATGTCAACCAACTAAAATTATAGGGAGTAAAAGAAAATTACCAGCATTTTGTAGCATGAACAATCCAAATATGCCAGCTCTGATTATCAAGCAAAACAACAAATACTATTTCCATACCGGAGATTAGAAATCTTACCGTCCGGGGATGACGGATACGTATAATCCGATCATACACAACAAATTAACCCGGCTATTTAACCCTTTAATTTTATAGTTAAGCTGTTGGAGTTTGAAAAGTCGAGATCAAGAAGAAAATGCAGTGGCTATTCTTGTTTTATGCCTTGAATAGTGCCACTGGTCAGAGGAAAAAAACTATAAGTTCTTCTGTTAGACATTTTTATATTTTAAGAAAGCATTTTTATTGTTCATGACTTTACTAGGTTTAGTAGTCTCTCAGTATGCAGGGTTCTATTTGATCTTTTCTGTTCGCGTGGAACTTTGTTGAGGTTCGATACCTCAAGGGGATATGACATTTGATTTGTGGTCTGTCAACCTATTGAATCTTTGATTCATGAATGAGTTTTATTGAATTGATTATTGATAATGAAAACATAGGAGCCTGACAATGCTTTTATAGGCATCTCTATGGAAATAACATTCTAAAAGGAAATAGGAATATCTAATAACAATTACCATAACAAATAACCTAATTAGAATAAAGAAAGGAATAGTAATATATCTAATCCCATCATTCCCGCGCCCCTCAAAGAAGGCTTGTCCTCAAGCCTGAAAATTGCTTCAACGCGCCATGGAATCAACCATTCACGAAATTGGGTAGTGTAGATTTCCCATGGAATCAACCATTTTTGATAGCAAACATCCTTATGCAATCCGAACGACGAACTTTTTGGGATGGTAGTTGGAATTGGAGTCGTATGGCGGATTGTGCCAAATCCAACGAGACCTGCGAAGGTTGTGAAAGATTGGTCACACACGGAACAACTCTTGAAGGACATGCTACCGATAAAATTGATTGCTCATCAACGCATGAAACTAGAGCCCGTGTTGGTGGGTCAAACAATCCAATCTCTCGTTGCTGAAAGTCAGCATCTGCATCGGACAAATATGACTCTTGCTGCTTAATGCATGATTGTGGAGGTGGCGGTGGAACCGGCGAAGGCGGTCTAACTTGCTCAAGACAATCCAATTGGGCAAGAACCGGCGATGATTGTGGTGGTAGAGGTGGATGTTGTAGGGACACCGATGATTGTGGTGGCGGAGACGGTGGTGGCAGAACTGCTAGATTGGAATACCGTTGTTGGAAAAGCGCCATCAACTTGTCGAATTTTTGGTCAAGAGCATCCAAACGGGCAGTTGTACGATCGAGATGTGCCGCTATACGAACCATGTGTTCTTCATCTTCAGGCAACTCGGTCAGCGACATGATACGATAGAAGAAGAAAAAAAATTTATCGAATTTTTCTATCTGGCTTTGATACCAAATGTTGAGATTCGATACCTCAAGGGGATATGACCTTTGATTTGTGGTCTGTCAACCTATTGAATCTTTGATTCATGAATGAGTTTTATTGAATTGATTATTGATAATGAAAACATAGGAGCCTGACAATGCTTTTATAGTTATCTCTATGGAAATAACATTCTAAAAGGAAATAGGAATATCTAATAACAATTATCATAACAAATAACCTAATTAGAATAAAGAAAGGAATAGTAATATATCTAAATAAGGAATGGAATCCCATCAAACTTGCATATTTTTAGCTCATGATTAATTGCTATTTGTAGTTTACTAGGATCAAGAACTTTGCAATGGATTTATGACTTGATTTGTGTGATTGGCTATTTTATGTGGATGAATGGCCCATTTATTGTGATTTATGTCGTGTATGGTATTGCTCTTAAGGCTTCTTTCTTCTATCGATGCCCAAGTTAGTTTTGATTTTTTTAGTTATGTAGTTTTGATTCGGTTTTGAGATGGAATATGTGTTTTTAATTAGGGGAGGTTAGTGTTAGTAAGAATCAGAATTTATGTTGTTGAAGATATTAATGATAAGTTTTTTTCTATGTTATAGTACATGCCACATTGCAATCATTTTATGTGTTTTAGAATTGACCATTCAGTGTGATCTGCAATGCCTGGCATCCATGGAGTATAAGTTAATGTTTTAAGTTTATTCAGAATGGAATGGTTAGTAACTACTTTGTTTGTGGCGGTATAATATGGTCGTTAGCACATTTTAACTTAAAATACTCTTTGCAAATATGGATGTTATTTTGTATGTTCTCTTAAATTGGAATCAAGATATTTTGCAAAAAATAATTGGAAGGCTCTTAGTACTAATGGTTTCTATTGGCGCGTGGTTGCTTTTCTTTTATTTCAGGTACTAATTATTTTTCTTAAAGAATTTTTAAGGGGTGTATTCCTTTGCACAAAATGTTTTATAAAAGAGCTATACAGGATATAAAAGAACTGTGTTTTAAGTTCCTGCAGCATGAGCATTGTCATTAGATGGTCAATATGGGGATGCATATCCAACTAACTCACCATGGGTTCGAGCGAAACGGTTTTCCTCATTGTATCATGCGAGCCTGCACACTGCCCATGCTCCTCAACATCAAACCAACCAACTTCCTCCTCCAAAAAAATGCTAAATGATATTGAGCTTAGACTTAAAATGTTTTACTTCGGAACCGAACAAACCATGTATAGTCATTGTTATACCATGTTATGTACACTTTAATATGTTGTATTACACTATATATGTACACTATAAGGATTAACAATTTTTTTGTTTTTCTCAATTTAATTTCCAATGCATATGAAACAATTATGTTATTTGATTTCTTATTTATATCCTCCTATCAAAAGCAATCAGATTTTGCTTTGTTTGCTATGTGATTTGGATCTCCACTTTTCTTCAAATTTCCATAAGATCAAATACACCACGCACGCATCGCGTGGTGAGGACCTGCTAGTACATATGTTAGAATAATACGACGTCGTTTATTCCACACACATTTTGAGGCGAATAACTATTCTAGTTCCCTTTAGACTTTAGAGATAATAGTAGTAGTGTAAATATTTCATAATAAAAAAACAAGTTAAGAAAAATTTATCTTTTTGTATGCTACTAGTTAACTAGTATGTATTTATTTTTCATAATAAATTGTATGATCATAATTTTATTATTATACACTCAACAATGTCATTTCCTAACAACAACAACAAAAAAATCAAAAAAAAAAGTTTGAGTCGTATGTTTAAGTAAAACATACTTGTTTTATGAGATAATTGGTACGACTAAATTTTCAATTGTTAAAAGCTATCATTTTCTATGAAGTCTTTCAATTGAAAAACTTTCCTTCTTCTCAAATATTTTCCACTGGCAACTTTAGAGTTTAGAGTTTAGATCAGATGACTTTAAAACATAACCCTCAGTATTTAGTTCTTGAATCGTTTGTAAAATAAGTGGCATTTGGAAATCAGCAACTTTCAAATGTGCCATTTTCATTTTCAAATTCATATGAGAAACATAACTAAAGCCCAAGCACACTAGTGAGAAATTCATCAACACCAATGCATAAACATAAGTTAACATCCGACTTTCACATTTAAACGTGTTTGCCTACAACCTGTCTTGAGTTAACCGCCAGTATTCACAATGCTACTTCCGAACCAAGCAAAAGAGTAAGGGAAAATCTAAAGTCTAATAATCGGGATAAAATTTCAACATCTAACATCCACTACAAAAGCTAGTTCTTAACACCATAAAGCTAGAATAGATCAAGCAGTCTTCTGGAAGTGCTTTGAAAGCAGCTTTGCGATCTCAGTGAATCCAACCTTATCCTTGCCTTCAAATATGGTCTTCAGCTTCTCATCACAGAAGATCTCCTTCTTGTTCTCAGGGTTCTGAAACATGAAACAAAATTTGATAAATGTTATTATGTATAATTCTTCTCAAGAAATACTCCCTCGACTTCCACAAGGTTCACAAAAGGTAATGAGCAAAGCCCCTTAGAGGAATAAAACCACAGTTCTCAACAAGATTCAGAAACTTATCTAGTGCTGGAACTTATATCTACTTTTGGCATGCTTAGTCATAGCTGACTGCAGGATAAGGTGTGTTCTTAATATCTCCTCACAAATCTTGTTCGTACAGGAACTCTAGAAATATTGGTCATTTTCTAATTAAAAAAAGCAGATTTCATAAAAACGTTCAACTATGGAGCAGTAAACTGACCTACTCTAAAGCCAAAATCTTCCTCCAATATTCTTCACAGTTGTCACAATTCCCATTGCAGTTCCAGTCGAAAAATTCCTCATCAAAATAGGCTAGTAGTGAGACACGCCGACACTTAATACTCTCTTCACAGTAAGATCTCTGAAAGACAACATATAAATATGAAACATTGAATATCGTACTGGTAAGAATACAAAGGAAATATTACTGAGTAGTGAGTACCAATTGATGAAGACTATGTAGCCATCTTTGTGTATCATTCTGTTTTTCCAGAATACCATTCAATTTTTTCTACCGAGATAAAAAGTAGTTGTGAGGGAGCAGAATTATAATCATACTACAAAACCAAGAATATAAACACATTTTACATATCAAATTAAATTAAATCTCACATAGTCATTAATATTGTAGAACATGGTGCATGATGATTTCTGACCATCCCTACCAGCACGACCACACTCCTAAAATATAGAAACAGGATGAATGCTTTTAATATTTTGAAGTTATCATTTCATTTTTCAATATATAGAAACAGGATGAATGCTTTTAATATTTTGAAGTTATCATTTCATTTTTCAATAGCGGTCCAAAAATAGATGCTCTCCATCAAACCTGGAAGTAACGGTCAATAGAAAATGGCATGGTGTGATGAATCACAAAACGGACATTGCTCTTGCTGATTCCTGCAACATCTCTTGTTAGCTCATATTATCATATCATCAAATGAAGTATAGAGCAGTAACTATTCATACCCATCCCAAAGGCAATGGTAGCGCAAACTACGTGAATTTGATTTTGGTTCCATCTTTGCTGTACATCTTCACGCTGGGCAGGGGGAATGCCACCATGGTAGACATCTATCTTTGTGTTGTAACGATCCTAAAAACATATTGGGCAGATTCATGTCAGAAATTAACAGTCCAGGGGAGGGAATTATTTGCTCATTGACTACCAAAACAATCTTCGCAGTCACACACATTTTCAAATGGGTTCATATACAACCATGAAATAAGCCTGAAAATGTGGTTAATTACGAAAAATGCCTGAAAGCCGAACAGCATATTGGCCAAATTCATGTCAGAAATTAACAGTCCAAGGGAGGGGAATAATTTGCTCATCGACTACCAAAACAATCTTCAAAGTCATACATGTTTTCAAATGGGTTCATAGATAACCATGAAATAAGCCTGAAAATGTGGTTAATGTATGAAAAATGCGGAAACAGTGGTGATAGATTTGGTAGCCTTGTATCAATGAAAGCAAAAATGGAAATTGGAAAAAGAATCTGATGAAAAGCAATTTCACATATTAAGTGGAAAAAGAGAGCACCTGTAACGCTTTAGCAACAGCTTCACAATCTTTTTTCGAAAAACAATAGATAATCCCAGATTGCTGAGAGTACTTAGTTGTTATGCCATGGATTTTATCTAAAGTATCATCCCACCCAGTCTTGCGTATAACAGAGTAACTGCAATAGTAGATAACATGACTCAATGAAATGCATCACCAAATATTGCCCTGGTTCCACGCGACTCAACCTGTTTCTATGCTTATTTAAGGAAACATGGCTCTTCATGTGGAAGGGAAGGATACTTTATCCAATTCACTGTAAATTTGTTCCATAAAAAAAAACTCACAATAATTTTGGGCGGTTGATACTTTGCATAAAAACAATGCAATTGACAAGACCCAGAGTCTTGATAATATCATTTCTGGCCCTAGTTGTAGCAGTAGCGGTCAAGGCTAGAAATGGAACGGTAGGAAACCTCGTTTTCAAAACATGCAGCATCTGAACAAATAAAGCCCCTAATCAGTAATAAATACAATACAGAATAAGGTATTATTATTAAAAGCCCCATAGATTCAACCTGGTAAGAAGGACGGAAGTCAGATTCCCACCATTGGCTTATGCAGTGAGCTTCGTCAATGACGAGCCTAGCTAGCCTTTTTTGGCCATATACACGATGCAGGTTAATGAGAAATGCACCACTGCCACCACTGCAATTGCATGAGGACAATAAGTGCCTTGTGTGAGAACACAATCCGCAGGGCAAACCAATAGTGGCAAAACGGTTGTAATCCAAAATAGGTATATGTTGTTGCTTACAAAGTTAAATATAAAGATCCGTATAATTGTACAAGCAATTTTATCTAAAAAGAACCATTTTATGGTCTCAACCTTAGATGAAAATCACAAAAATGTCAAATCAGTAACTTGAGACCTCAAGGTGCATATATGTGCATTATGTGAGTTAGATAGAAAACATACCCCAGGTCCAGGCTTTCTGGGGTGACATATAGAACCTGAATTCGGCATTTATACGATACCATTTCATCCAGTATACGTTGTTGATCAGTGTATGCAATGACAGAGCTGTATTGCTCTGCGAATATGCCTATCTGTGGGTAACAAGAAGAACATAAAAACAATAATCTTGATTTGATACGAGCAAACATAAGGTAATAAATAAGGCATACTCTACGTAGCCCCGCTAGTTGATCTCTCATCAGGGAAAGCATGGGGCAAATCACCACCGTAAGTCCACCGCCAAGAAGAGCAGGGAGTTGATAGGTCAAACTTTTCCCTATTGGCATCACCGCAAAAATATCATGCTCAGACAAAGTGGCGTTGATGATTTCCTTTTGGTGAATTAAAAAATCACTGTTCCCAAAGATATCATTGTTTGCTTTCTATAGAAACCAAGTAGAATCACATGAGAATCAATAAGTAGTGGTAGAATCACAAATAACTTATACACTAATATATACCTTTACTTCGTTTGTCCAATAAAAATTGTCACTCCACTGTGACAATGAAGTTTCAGTTATATGATTTCGGGGAGCAGCGTCTCCACGACCGCCGTGATTCGCCATTGGGGGAAAGCGGATTACTTCATGGCAGGCAGCTGAGACACCAAAATACACCTTAACAACACCTCCAAAACAATTATCAAATAATGCAGTGTTTTCTGAAATACAACAGCTCATAAAACTGCAGAGGTAGCACAAAAGTAAATTGCAGAGGCAGCAGAGCAACTGAAACTTTCACTGAAGAGGAAAGCCAGAGGAGTTAGACTCTTACAAATCAGTGTAGTAGCCTAATCACTTATCAGGGGCTCCAATAAATCACTTTACTGATCCATTCATATGCATAGTCTCCAATGCAAAACCAAATTTCTAAAGCAGGCCATTAAATGACAACAAGTATTTTAATCAAAAAAGAAAATGAAAAAAGAAAGGTCTGTCATACATAAGTCTGATAAAATCCTGAACACAGTAGACATCTAATCCATTAAAACCTATAGCAAAAGACATATAATTCTAAGGTGACAATCATTAGGCCAAAAACAAAGTGAAGGAAGTCACCAATAAACATTGACAGGCTGTTTCCAAATTTGTACAACTTATATTGAAGATTTGTCCGTGGAACGCACTGTATACACACTACATAATTCTATCCTTCTATTTTTTAAGAAAAATCAAAAGAAGTCCAGCCTAAGCCTCTTAAGTGTATGACAAAAGTATTAAGCTAGTGATTTATCTAGCTAAAACAGTACACAACCGCCTAATACATTAATCAGTGTATATACCAGTGTTAACTATTTTTGTCATTGTCAGAATTTTTATCATTGTCAAAATTGCAGAACATTTATGATTTTGCAACATAAGATTCAATAATTGTGTTCAAGAGATGTTGAGCAGTACTTGTGTAAGCAACATTTGAAAACATAATCTGTTGACAAATGTAAAATATGACATGTAAAATTTAAAATTTGGAAACTGTAAAGAGAAGAAGCTGCAACTGTTAAGCAGAAAGAAAGCAAAGACTACAGTATATGATGAATGCAGTGGCTGCTGAACTATTTAAGAGCAGCTTTTATACTGTTTCAAATTGTCTCAAAATCAGACACAATTATATTCATACAGAATTAGAAAATGTAATCTAAATTCTGATAATCTCGACTGAAGCATGTAGGCAAAGGTCGAGAACATTATAATTGCACATGAGGCAGTGCTTTGGCCACATTTGCCACTTTGAACATTATATTGACAGATACATAATAGGACACATTTCTTAAAAGTGCTTTGGCCAGAGAAATAGTACAAGCTGATTGGTAGCACAGAAGTAATCTTACATAATACCAACTATATCACAAAAAGACACTATATATTATTTAACAAATTAAGAATAAAAATTTCTCTTTGACAACACAATAAATCACGGAAAATTACCAAGTAACAAATATAATGAACCATAGACTATTCCATAAGGATAACAAACATGCCAGTGAACACAAGATCCCAGATAAGCTGAAGTACAGGTAGCTAAAAAGATCCTGGGTGCGAGCTATCATCCTAAACTAAGGAACCCAGATGCAATAAGTTTTTTTACTCTCATCAATATATGTAGACTGAGCGCAAAGACAAAACAATAAACTACAATTTATCGTATTTGAAATCATTACAAAATGTACCTGGTGTAGGAAGATGCTAACACTTAAATGAGAGGAATTGCCGACCACGAGGACCTGCTACCTATGACCAATTCAGTTTACCTGAAAAACTAAATCGATCAGCTTTAAGGAACAGCCACATGCATCAGTAAAATTGGATATCTTAATATGGAGAAAAGAGAAGTAAAAGGAAAAGGAGAAAGGCAATAGATAACAACCGGTCAAACAAAAGACCCTCCATCACAAACAATTAGAAAGAATGGCTACCAATATCTATCAACACATATTATTGTAGTGAAAAGAACCTGATAGCTTGAAGCTGATCAGAAGCCATTTTATATGAATGAGATAGCAACTAAAATCTCCTTGAAACGCGTAAAGCATCAACATCAAGGATGATTTACTAAACTACATTAACAGTCCAGAATAATTATACAACTGGCTCATGTTAAGGAGTTCTTTTTGTATCACAAGATCCCAGATAAGCTGAACTACAGATAGCTAAAAAGATCCTGGGTGCGAGCTATCGTCCTAACTAAGGAAACCGGATGCAATTAGTCTTTTTATTCTCATCTATTAAGTGGAGCTGGTCAAACAATTCGGATGTACATGACTAAAACTGCCAAATTCCAGAGAAACTTACAAAATTCAGTAACATGAAACTTAGAGAAAATTAAAACTTAAACCTGAACTTAGATACTATACTGCAACTAAAATGAGTTGAGTCTATCATTCCATCAGCCCCAATAGGAGCTCCAAGACGCTAAAAAAATTCACCTAACTCGTCTGGCCACGGTAAAAAACCGGCCCAAATTCAACAGCTCAATACAACAAGAACCAACAGGCCACAAGGGCAAAAGCCCTCACAAATCTCAACTTTAACCCGTTAATTAGTCAACAAAAAAATGAATTCAGAATCAAAAAAACACAGAAAATATTGAACAACTAAAAGCGTTCATAAAGGAATTCTGTCGAACACGTTGTGGGCAAAAACTAAAATGAGGAATCATACCTAAAAACAGAAGCATAGATATGGAACTGAAGTAAATGAGTATTAATCTAAGAAATTGAGTGACAGGGAGGTCATAAAAAAAGGAGTCACCTTTAGAACAAAGGAGAACAAGCCACGTTCCACTCTAGAAGTTGCCACGTCGCGGTTTGCGTAACAGCCTGGAGAAAAAAGGTGGGCAGGGGCAAAAGGGTGAAGGAAAGGATTTGACGGTGGGTGACCAGAGAAACCGAGGAAAATCAGATGAAGCAGGGAGGAGGAAAATGCGGGCGGAGAAGAAAAAGAACAAACTGATTGACCGGCTAACAGGCTGAACACAGGCCGGGGTAAAAGTTATCTACGGAAGTAATTTTATGCTTCAATCTCGGAAAGAATTGGGAACTGACCAAGATTATAGGAGCAACCCAAGATCCTTAATCCCTCTTAATTTCATCAAGGGATATCACCGACGAGTAGCTGAGGGTGGTAGGAAGGAGAAGGACGAATCGGGAAGCATCGGAGAAGAGTCGAGCGATTGGTCAATAGTAAGTTTATTGTTTTTTTTTAAAAAAAATTTCAAACCACCCATGGTGGAGGGATATTAATAGGCTCCCCAAACCTTATAAAATAGAGTTTCACAGAGTTGTTACAAAGGAGCCATAGATGCTCAAGAAGCCAAAATATCTTCCAAAATAAGAATGAATAGGCTAGAGAGTTTCCTAGTCATAAACATAAAACATAGGTTGAGGCATGGTGTTTAGGATACTCAATTATCCAATGCAAGCTTGGGGAACAATTTAGTGATCGAAATTCGAAACACAACTCCGTCACCCGAGGGATTGGATGATCAAATATTCCATGCCTCAAAACATACTACTTAGGCAATAGTTCAAAATTTAAGAAACTATCATATAATTCTGTCAAAAGGAGATGTGCTCCTGAGTAAGCAGATTATTTGTCCTCCTTGTTGATGATAATGCAACTGTCCACGTATCTCCTGTTTGGAAAGAAAATCTTGGAGTTTGAGTGGGAAATGACTCTCTGTTATCTTGTGAATACTGCCACGGAGCTGGATTCTGGACTTGCAAAAAGAAGTAAAAAAACAGCAGTATCTTGTCTTTGATTTTAAAACACTCTCAAATTAGGAATGCCCTGCAAATCTAAGAAAATCAAGCCTTTCAACTCTCTAGGAGCATCCCTAAGGGCAAGAGAGCCAGTAAGCGATAACTCGGAGTTTCGTTTTGCTAAGAAATCTGCTACACAGTTTGATTCTCTGGGAATGTGCATAACTATGCTGTCAGAGTTTAAATGACGTAGAGTAGTACACATAGAGAAAAAATGCCAGTCAATGGATGAGGGATCTAGAATCCCTTTTACTGCAACCATGCAATCAGATTCTATGGTATATTGGGAAAGACACATCTCACGTGCAACCTGAAAACCATATTGAATGGCTAACAATTCAGCATGCAAAGGTGAGCGGGCAGTGGAGTGCTTCATTTACATTTTAATAACCTTACCAAATTAGTCTCTAACAATTACACCTAGCCCCGAGACACCTGAACTTATGTAAGAGGCATCAACATTTATTTTGAATCCCTGATCGGGTGGGTGCCATTTAACAACTTTAACAGCCTTTGGTCTTTTTCTCTTTATAAAAGGAATCAGACCAGCTTGAATAAGAAACAGATTCTTTTCCAAGTTACCAGAATGCAAGAAAAACATTATTGACTAGCCTCAAAACCTCCTTACACACAGAAGTGGAGTTAAGATTAACATTATCAAATAAAGTTTTGTTTCTTTTAATCCACAAAGCCCAGAATACCATCAACATGGTTACTCTTATTACTTTACTATGGATTTTTGAGAAACCTTTAAAAGATAAATAGAACCTTAATCTCTGCTGCACATTTATAAAAATAGGTGGCTGAATCACAAGGATGTTATTAAAGTAAGACCAAATCTCAGCATTTGCAGAGCACTCGTTGAAATAGTGATTTATAGAATCAAAATTTGCACAGAAAAGGCATTTTGATGGTAAATGAAAGCCGAACCTTTCAAGAACATCATCAAAAGGTAAAATTTTATTTCTGATTCTCCAAATGAGTACTGATACTTTGGGAGGAACTGGTTTGCACCATACCTGCTTTAGAAGATCGACTGTATCAGCTCTAGGCCTGAAGGATTAGTAAGCTGATTTTATGCTGAAAACACCATTTCTTGAAGGCATCCAAATGATCTGATCCTCATGAGTGAACGTAATTTCTGCAACCTGTAAAAAATGAAGCACGGTGGTAGCCAAGTGTGGCTCCAAAATAGGGAGGTAAAGAGCTTTGTTTCTTATAAAAGTAGCCAAAGATATTTCGGGAAATGGAATTTCCATCTCTGGTGGCCAGTCATAGCAAAGTGCTCATTTACCTGTCCAGTTAGCAAACCAGAAAGGACAACTGCCCTTACCATACAAAATCCTAGAATTAGAATTAGAGTGAGCAGTTACTTGGCATATCCTATTCCATATCATAGAAGACTTGTAGGTTTCAGGAAGAGACCAGATGTACTTAGTCCATATCGTCTCATTTTTTTGGAGCTTCCACCATAGCTTGCATGAGAAAACATCAATCAGTGAGTTAATGTCTCTGAATCCTAAACCATTTTCCTCTTTGGGGATGGCCACTCTACTCCACTTTCTCCATATCTTTCTTTGGCCATTTTGAGTTTCACCCCAGAAACAATTGATGGCTATTTTCTCCATCTTTTTTATTACCATCTTTGGAGGTTTTAGTACTGAGAAGATGTGAATGGGTGTAGACATCAGCATAGTTAATTAAAACTATTTTCCCGGCAGTACTTAACCACTTGTTCTTCCAATTCTGAGTGAGCCTTTCCATTCTCTCTAAGATAGGTTGGTAGTGACTGATCTTGTTTCTGCCATTAAAGACAGTTACTCCAAGGTATGTAAATGGCATCTTTCCTTGCTTCATGCCTAGTATCCTCTTGATTACTCTTTTCCTGGTCTCAATTGTTCTAGGATGAACAAAAAAATCTGATTTAGAGTAGTTGACCTTCTGTCCCGAGGTTTCTTCATAGGCTTGTAGAAAATTCTTCAATCTTTTCATATTCCTTTTTTTGGAGCTAAGGAAGAGGGCAGTGTCATCTGCATACATCAGATGTGTAATAGGGTCAACTCCTCTAGGCATTTGGAAGGTTTCTAAGTAATGAATGTTGACAAGTTTCTTTAAGGCTCTTGAGAAAGTTTCAGTCACAAGGTTATATAAGAAGGGAGAGAGGTATCTCCTTGCTTAATGCCTCTGCTTGAGGGGAAAAACCCTGAGGCTATTCCATTGATTATCACAGAGAACCATGCTGAGGCAATGTTTTGAAGGACAATCTTCACAAAGCTACCATGAAAACCAAACCTTCATAGAATGGAATTAATGAAAGCCCATGACACTCTGTCAAATGCCTTCTGCATATCTAATTTGACGATTATATTTTGATGCTTGGAGTTTCTTGCAAGGAGTCTGGCCATTTCAATCATTTGGATTGTGTTATCTGTGATATCCCTCCCTCTAAGGAAAGCTGACTGCTCCAAAGATGTTAACCTTGGCATGATTGGTTTCAGTCTCTCCACAAGCAGTTTTGAGAAAACTTTGTTGATGAAATTTGAGAGACTAATTGGTCTAAACTCAGAAAATGAGGAGGGGTTAGATTTATTAGGAATAAGGGTAAGCCAGGTAGATGAGATAGCTCTGGGAATTTTCTTACCTTGAAGAAACTCATTTACTGCTTCCAGTAAATCTATTTTGATGATCTCCCAGCAGCTGGTGAAAAAAGAGCCAGAGAATCCGTCTGAGCCAGGGGCACTATCCTTGTTAAGACTAAAGACAGTACTTCTGAGCTCCTCTTGGTCAGCATGTCTAAGGAGAGAATAATTCTCTTCTTCTGTGACCACCAGTGGAATTTCACTAAGGAAATGATCCATACATTGGCCTGTATTCTCTTCTTTTGGCTGTGTGAGGAGATTTTCAAAAAAGGAAACCCCTTCTTGCTTAATCTCTTGTGGGTCAGAAATCCAATGGCCATTGTTGTTTTTGATCTTAGTTATCCTTGCTTTGCCATTCCTTTCCTTCACACTATTATGGAAGTACTTGGTGTTGGCATCGCCTTCTTGGATCCATTTGAGGTTAGATTTCTGCTTCCAGAAAATCAGTTCCTCTTGTTGGGCTCTGGTTAGGATGGCTTTGTTCCTATTTAGCTCTATAAGATCCGCTTCAGAACCCGATGTCTGATATGCTTCTTCAAGCTGGGATACTCTTGTTTCAGCATCAATGATGTTCTGGTGCATTGCCAAAAGTTTCTTTGTTCCATGATCTGAGAGAAGATTTCAGTCTCTTCATTTTGTATACCATGTTAAACATGCCACTGAAATCACTAGGTTGAGACCAATTCTCACTGACTAAACCCATAAACTCTGGTCTATTTAGCCACATAGACTGGAACTTAAATGGCTTAGGTGCTTGTTCAGTGGCATCTTGGATAAATAGGAGAAGAGGGTTATGATCTGAGGTGGTTCTATTTAGAACTTGTATGGAGCTGTGGGGGAAGAGTGTAAGCCAATCAATGTTGCAGAGTCCTCTATCTAATCTCTGAAGTAGCAGGTTATCCTTAGTTCTATGGTTAGACCAAGTAAAAAGGTTGCCTACTGTAACTATTTCATGTAAGGCTTTAGTATTAATGAGATCATTAAAATCCCTTATACTACTTGTAGGGGGTGGGTGACTTCCTCTCCTTTCAGAAACTAAAGCCACAGTGTTAAAATCTCCAATCAAAAGAGTTGGAGATTGTGGGAGGGTTAGTAGTTCACTCCACAGTGACCTTCGGAGCATTCTCTGTACTTTAGCATACACAAAGACTCCATTCCATGTTAAACTAGAAGTTAAATCAGTTATTTCAGTAAGAACATGCTGATCAGATTGTGAGAGAATATTTATACTAAACGTATCATTCCAGAATAACCATATTTTTGCTACTGAAGCTGCATAGGCACTTTTGAAATGTAAAACATCTTGAGGTTTTGAATTTCATCATAATCATGCATAGGTTCTATTAAGCATAGAATAGAGACATCATGTATTTGCAGTAATGATTGGAGTCTAGGTAAGGATGTACCATAGCCTCTTATATTCCATACCAACAAATTTCCTATGATTTTGTACCTAATCATTTAATTAAGTAGTTGACTTTTTGCTTGGGTCTTAGGATCCTACTGATACTATCAGAAATCCCCTTTTGATTTTGTTTCTTTTTTGAAATAATACCAGTAGAATCCTGAGTTTTTTTACCAGTTTTAGCGCTAGTTAAATCAGTCTCAAGATATCTACCAGATACAAGATCATCTATGTGCCTGCTGACAGTTTAGAATCACAAGAAATGAGTATATTAGTTGGCAAAAGCTCATAATTACCTTTGTCAGCTACATTTGGATTTGTGCTAGGGTTGGCATTTTCTTCTTCTTGCCATTCTGGGTTACTATGAGCATCATCAAATTTCTCATCCTGGCCTTCATCCTGCAAAACCTTAAAAGAGTTTGACAAAGCAATAAAAGATTGGTAAGGATTGATAGCAAAAGCTTCATTTTCACTTCTAAACTTCATCTCTTTTTTGAGCTTAGCTACATCAAGATCATCATAAGAATTAAAAGCTAGGGAAGGATACTCAGATATGCCAGAAACTCCAGAAACACTACTGGTGTCCTTCTCCACCATTTGAATGGGAACAACTGTAAGTGCATCTTGCACCTTAGCAGCAAGATCCTCTTTCTCCGGTGCCTTGTACAGAATCATTGCCATCTGCTCATTGCAGTTGGTATCCTTTTCAGCAGGCGATAAACCTGAACATCCTTGTTCCATGTTCTGAGCTTTTTTTTGTGCAAATTGCTTCTTCTTCCAGTCCTTTTTAAGTTCTGGATGTAGAAACACGCACACAGAGTCCTCATGGCCTATCTTCTTACAATGTTTGCAGTACTGCGGGAGCTGTTCATATTCAACGGGGCACTCCTTGTATTTGTCGACTCTGCCAATAGGAATTGAGGTGAGTCTCTCTTCCAAGAGGTCAATCTCGATGCACATTTTGAGTGCAGAGGGTCTTGTGAGCCCAGAAGTAGCAGCGTCCATCTTAATGAAAGTACCAATCTGGCTGTCAACATCGTAAATCGTCTTCTGATTGTAGTAGTATATCGGAATATTTGATTGTAGTAGTATATCGGAATATCATATTTTTAGTATTGTTTATTTACTTGATTAACCTAAATCTAACCTATCAACTTCAGATTATTGAAAAATGTAAGGTGAAGGATCTGTGTGCTGTATGATGGTCATATTTGTTTATGTTTTGGATGACATAGGAAATAGGGTGTAGAGGGTTAATGTTGCCGAATTTTGTGTACTTCTGTGAAGTGTTGGTATTTAGACGAGTTCGAGATTTATTGTTACAGAGCATCAGAGAATCATTATCTTTGGGTATGTGCTGATGTGCAGGGATGTATATATGTGTTTACAATTAATTTTGCAAGGGATCATCATATGAATTGAGGGGATTTAATTAAAATCTGAAATATTGTAGAGAGAATTTTTTAAAGACCCCCTAACGTTTTCAAAAATAATTATAATTTTCACCTTAGTGTACATAATGTCTTGTGTTAAAAAAACATAAGCAAAGGAGATTTTTAAGTGTTGCAACAAAAAACGCTGACCATTGCAAATTCTAAGAAATATGTTACTTAGACCACTTGTCGACAACCTCACACGCAAACTGCGAAATTTAAAGCAAAAGAAAAGTGCAAGAAAACGGAGTACTCAAACACATAATTAGAAACAAGAAAAGTAAATTAATCGAAATATTAATAGCTATCTCTCTGCTTCAATCGTACTAGCAATAGTGTTCCGCACGTTGTGCGGTCTACATGATCACTTTAAAAAAATATTTAATGCATAGCAATTAAACAATATAATAATCTAGATTATTATAAGAGCACAATAAGGCCCTGTTTACTAGAGCTTATTTCTTGATGTACTGAACTGAACTGAAATGAATTGAACTGAACTGAACTGAACTGAATTGAAGTGAAAATTGATGTATTGAAAAATGGAATCAGCATGACTGAATTAACCTAAATTTCATCAAATTGCATTTTCACTGAACTGAACTGAACTGAATTGAATTGAACAGAACTGAACTGATCTACAGATAAGCTCTGGTAAACAGGGCCTAACTCTGCATCATTATATTTCTAAATATTAATATGAGAAAGTTCTACTCATGGTGTATAAATATTACACACCATGTTGAAAAACACTTTACATTCAAATAAATTAACACATGTCATCAGTATTCAGTAAAGAATCTCATGTATCACCAAGTGAACACATGTCATCAATTCAGTAAACAATCTCATGTATCACCAAGTGAACACATGTCATCAATTCAGTAAAAAATCTCATGGATCACCAAGTGAACACATGCCATCAATTCAGTAAACAATCTCAGTCAGTCACATTGTATTCAATAAACATTCCCATGGTGTATAAGACAGGTCAATGGAACATTAAGTGGACACTATCAGTGTTCATTAGACATGAAACCATCTCTTGGTACACAAGACAGGTTTATGGAACACTAAATGAAATCACTATCAATGTTCTTTAGACATTAAACAGTCTCAATGGACACACTCACAAGACATGTCAATCCATAGCAACATGGTATGCACACAGTCATTTTCCAAAAACATAGAAGTGTCTCTTATACGTAGTACTTAGTTCCTAGTAAATACAGAATAATCATGCAATTCAATGATCACACATATAATTACACTTTATGTAACATACCGAGTATAACAAACAAGCACATATTGCAAATAATCATAACAAAGATCAGTCACGGAGTACATCTTTAAGTTAACATTTAACTAGTTGAGCATTTAACTAATCACATGTGCTTTTCGAAAAGGGATTGAAAAATAGTAAAACCCTCACCTTTCTTGAAATTCAAGATATATGAGATTCAATGAAACCTGCAAACATTATACAGCATGCAACTAATCAAACACCATTTAAGATTTACATAAATCGAATTGACAATTGCTTAAACTGAATTGACATGCATGGCTAGTACTTATGAAACTGATCATAACTTATGACACATGTTTCTTAAAATTATAGGGCTTTAATATTTAGACACTATACATCTGTATCTTTCTTTTGACGGTTTAGAACGTACATTCTATTAACGATTGACCTTCCAACTATCCTCTTTAACATGAACTAGAACCGGAGGGTTAGTACTGACCACTACTAACTTAAACAGTCATATCTTATCACAAAACAAATGAAAAAATTCATAAAGTTTATACCATTGAAAACTACACAGAAAAGGGTTTCTTTTGATATATTACACTAAAATTTATATTAACATTAAGTTATCCAAACGATCATATAAATATCGCTAAAGTTAAAATGAAACTGAACAAGTTACGGCTGACCACTTGTTATTGAAACAACCATAACTACCTACACATAAATCTTGAAAATATAACATTTATACCATTATAAGCTAGACATCAACATCTTCCATTAGATATATTATCCATACAATTTTATTATTGAATTCTCTTTCAAAGAGCCACTAAAACATCTTAGCAGAACCAAACTGGACAAAGGAATTCACTGCTGGACACTAGTTACTAAAAAGACCACAACCTTTTACACGAACCTTCGAAAAATAGAATACTTGTACCGATAGAAACTAGAAATCAATATCTTTCGTTCAGTATATTTTAACTAAATTTTCATTACTTATTTCCCATTCAATTATCCCCATAAAGATGACGACAAAACTAAAGTTTGGAACCGTAATATACAACAACATCGGTTTAATTTACTTTCTTTTACTACGTACATTTATACTTATAGGTATAGAATTATACTTTCTAGTTAGGGTTTGAGTGTTCTAATAGCAATCACATGATCCTATAGCATATAATTTAATTTCATAATAGGGTAATAATAACTTACGATTATGCGGCAGGCCAAGAGGATGAACAATAAAATTCTCCATTTGATTGACGCCTCTACGTACTATCCTTTATGATTTGATAAACTCAATCACTCACATATCCAAACTTCTCACCAACATTTATGGTTTGATAGATGATATCAACCAAAGTCTATGTAACGATGATTATTGAGGGAGGGTATGGTTTGATCGACGATATAACCAAAGTTATATAACGATGAATTTTGGTGAGGGAATAGAGATGGTAATTATGTGGAGAGTGTAGGGTTTTGTATATAAATATCAGTTTTAAGACAAAAATAGGGATGATTTAGAATCGGTTTCAATGATACGAGTTTAACGCATGACTAAGTCAAAACCTATGCGTTTCTAATTTTATTTTATCATATATATTTCCATATACTCATTAATGTTTTATCCAATTAACCCATATAAAATCTTTATTTAAATAAGTAATCCTACATATTAGGTTAATTAGATACTTGCATATTGACTAATGAAGTATTATTTTACATGTTATTTTATTTTAGTTTTATTTTCAATTATACTAGTTCTTTTATATTTATCCTATAAGTTTAGCCTTTCTAAGTTTAGGCCCTGTTTACTAGAGCTTATTTTTTGCTGTACTGAACTGAACTGAACTGAACTGATCTGAAATAAATTTAAATTTACTGAACTGAAATAAATTTAAATTTACTGAACTGAACTGAACTGAATTGAAATAATTTTAAATTTACTGAACTGAACTGAATTGAAATAATTTTAAATTTACTGAACTGAACTGAACTGAACTGAAATAATTTTAAATATATTGAACTGAACTGAAATAAATATAAATACATTTTTATATTAATTAAATATAAAAACACGTTGAGGTGATATAATCTGAACTGAATTGAGTTAAACATCATCAAATTATAGTACAGATGATATGAACTTATCTAAACTGAACTGAATTAAACTAATCTAAACTGAACTAATTCCAAATTGTCATGTAATGAAGACATATTACATTTGGTTGCATCGATTTAAATGAATCACGATTCAATAATTATATTGGATGTATAAAAAGTAAAGGTTATGGTATATTAAAGAAATATATTGAGTTGAATATCATAGCCATGTATTTTTTAGGGGATATGAGTCATTGAGTTGTATATCATAATATTATCCTAGAGTAATATGTAATAGTTATTGGGTTGTTTGTCGGTTTCTACCCTTCAGATTTTCCTTTTTTAGTTTTCAGAATCCCACGTTACCATAAACGACGTCGTTTTGGGTTTTAGTGTTTTCCCAAAACTGAAATTCTCCTCTGTTTTAATTGTAATCGATTTGGGATTTGGGGTTTTCCCCAAACCGACGTTTCCGCTCTTTCAATTTCAATTGATCTGTTCTTCTTTCCTCTCAATCCTTCTCTGATTTGATTTCTAATTCGAATTCAATAGCTTCAGTTGTTGTTTTATTAGAATTCTTGTAGATTGAAAAACAACTGAATCAATTGAATTCGAATTAAAAATCAGCTAAATCACAGTTCGATCCGGACCGGTAGGTTGCAGGATTGAATCGTTGCCGGTGATCTGGAACGGATTTGTTACGCCGGTCTCTGTAAGTGGATGAGCGACAGCTGCAGTAGGGTTCCGTTGAGAAAATATCTGGTGGCGGCATCGGGATTCTGTTGAAGCCAAGCTGTGCGAAGGAACCAAGCCTACGGTTTGCTTGCTTTGTTTCTTGCTCCGTTTTGTCTCTTTTTAGCTGTTCATTCATGAATTTTACATGTATGTGTCTGGCATAGAATTGATAGGATTGAACTGATCTTGGGATTGTTGTGTTAAGCAGATTAATAGATATAAGAACAACTGATGTTATTAATTCTGTCTACAGCGCCTCAGTTATTTTTGTTGGTGTGTAACTGTGTATGAACCAGCAAAGCAAAAGTTATTGAAGATTTTCCCTGAAAAGTTTAGTGCTTTTGCTCATCTGATGAGAATTTCCATGTCATCACATGTTTAGTGGTGTTAATACTTTAACATGTTTTTTTTATAGCTCTTTATCATTTCATGCTAACACACACACATATATATATACATATTCTTTTATCATCAGCTGTAATTTACGTGAGTGTTTTTCAACTTTATATTAAATGAACCAAGAATGAGTATAGCGAACATGTTCTTGCTAATTTTTCATGATTCTGATTGTTAGTTATTGTAGTTTACTTTAGGAATTTTCTGGAATTAGAGCACTGGTAGTCATTAAGCTTGAATAAAACAACAGACGATTCACTACGGAAGATTAAGATATGGTCTGTTAAATTAGAATTTTGTCAGAGGTTTTTTCCCGTTCTGCTTCTGAAAAAAGGGTACGGTTTAGTGTGAGGAATTTTTAAATTTGATTCCTTGTTTTTAAATTGCTTGAATTGGGTGTCTGAGCCAAATTTCTTTAGTTTGCTCTTGTTTACCCATACATTGGGATGATGATGGATGTGCTCAAGCTGTTTGATTACATGTCTGAGAGAAATGTGGTTTTTTGGAATACGATGATTGTGGGGCTTTTGAATTCTGGGGATTACCATGACGCATTAGTTAATTGCATTTTGATTTATCGTACAACCTGTTATACTCTTCCATATTGAACAAGCTGATTTTTGATTGTATCTGTATGTCCTCTAAGCTTATCTGTATGTGATTCATGTTCTCCTCAGCCCTATGCATGCATATAGCTAAACTCATGCATTTTCAAATGTTCACATTGTGGCTACCTTTTGTGAAATTTGCTTTCTTGCTTGGTATTGGAATAAACTAATATGACTGGACATAATACCCATGCTTTGCTGGACTCCGAATGAACTTATTGGATTCGCTCTGTCCCAAAGCTTGAAATAGATAAAGCATCTGCATCGCAATAATCTTATATGCTAATGTTCTTAAGGTTTAGTATACTTGTCCGATTCTTCTGTCCTTTGATGATATGATACGTACTTGTTATGGTTTCCAATACTTTAGAGCATATGATGATTCTTCTGAGAGGTATTTTATCTTTTATGGCAAACTTTCTTGAGCTGAATCGAATAAGGAATCTGTTATGGCAATATATCATCAGTTTGATGTGATTCCTCTAGACTAATACAAGAATCTCTGCCCTTCATTCACTGGTTTGATTCATTTGAATTTATTCCAATTTATCAAGTGTCTTAGATATTGTACGCATTGTGTTTTTTACTTGGTGTGGTAAGAAGATTAAGGGCCTGTAAAATTACAGGTAGCTAAGACTGCATTCACTTAATCCATCTTAATACTGCTGCATTCTTCCCATTCTTTTTGAATTTATGGTTGAAGGGAACAATTAACCAATATTATATAGCTTATTTTATTCCTCCATTTGTCTTATATTTTTACTGAGAATAATATGAGGATGGTATTTTGGTTCATTTTTGTGCATAGATTTAGAGCAAAGTTTGGTTTTCTTTCTTAGTGCTTGTGAACTTCCTTTGTTATGTGTCTTTTTGGATGATCTTGGGATTTTTGAGAGAGGTTCACTGTTCATCCATACTTGTTCTAATTTAATTAGCTTTTTTGAACTTTTTGATTGAAAAGATGAGTTAGCAAATTAAGGCAGTAACAGTTGTATACTATTTTGATATTAGAAACACACTGTGTTTAAAGTGTGATGGAAAGCCACATTTAAAAAAATAAAATTTATCAGAAAATAAGCAACCCAGTGGAAGATGAACATATATAATAGTTACAGAAAATTTGATGAGGGTTAATTTTGTCTTATTTTAGTATCGTGTAAATTTAGCTTCGTTTGAGAAGTAGTTTTAGGATTTGGATCTTTCGGGATATTCTAACTGATATTGTAAAACAAGTCAACAACATTAGCTTCACATATTCTTATGCCTTGATATTATGTTTTATTGCAAGTTAATTAGCATACAAAACATATTAATCGGCGGAGATTATCATTGCACATGCCTTGCTAATGATGCTGGAATGATCTACTTAATTTACTATTTATCAGGCCTTATTAATAAAGGAATTTGGGCTCTTCCCTACTGCTCCTGAAGATTTTTATAATTCATTTTGTAACTATTATTCTACTGATTCTTGCTGAGACTCTTTATTTGCACTTCTTGTCGAGGTTTAGTTTATGTTTAGATTATTGAGTTCTTGCATTTCCTCCATCTGATGCATGTTGTACAAGACGGATACCTAAGAGGGGAAAGGAATCCTGGTGAATTGCAATATTCTCCTTCAGAGTTCTTTATGCCTTTTGACACAGTCAATGATTGCCTGATATCTTTCAAAGAGTGAGCATTGCCTTCTTAGTTTTTAGGGGATAGGTTTCTGTTTTGTAGCTATTGGGTGTTGCTGCTTTATTGACGTTTCTTGTGCTTTTATTGGGCTAAGTTTAGTTACATCCTACTGCAGATCAAATTTCCGCAGGAAACGATGTTGTGTGAGTTTGGTTAGCTGGTGTGTGAGAAGTTTGGCTTGCTAGCTCTGAGAACTATTGAAAGAGTTTTAAATTGTTAGCTGAATGATTTTTGCTAAACACTGTCATCTGTTTAAGATATAGGACTCCATACTTCATAAAATGTTTCCGAATATCTCATGCTCTTTCTTTGACGAAGGATTTGTTTCTTTCCTTGTAAAAACCATTTTTAGTACTGTTTTGGCATTGCAGTGGAATTGTTTTTCTGATTAATTATTATTACCTTGCTTTATGAGATATGATGGCTACCCTTGAGTTTTTTGTCATGAAATGTCATTGTAATTTTGCAGAGCGCTTGAAGAGGAGATGCTGCAAAAAAGCGTGAAGAGGAGAAAGCTGGTATGATTCCTTCTCATATTACATGAATACAGTGGTTTGAATTTTTTAACTTATTTTCTTGACAGTGATCTTGACACTGAGTTGAAAATAGGATGTAATTGGAAACATTTATTGAGCTTTATTATTTTGATTGATTCCATGGTAGAGAAAAAGAGCGTTTTCTTCTTCTGTTTCTGTTTATTTGGACAGAATCTCGTGAAGAATAATTGCGGGTTCTTCTTTTTCCCATTTTTCTGGTGAAGTATCATTTATGCATGCAATCTTTTGTAAGGTTTTGATTTCTGAGATGCTCAGATCTTGAAAAAAAAGGTATTTTCTGGGTATTTTCTGACTTGAAGAAAGCAACTTTTATGCCAAACTTTAAGATTTAAATTCAAAGTTTGTGTGTATTTTGTAGATGCTTATCATGTGTGCTGATTGTCCTAGAAAAAAAAATGGGGAAAGCTGTAGACTTCTGTTAGTTTTTGTTTTGTCTTCAGTTATTACTGCTGATTATATGCTCGCCATATGTGGAAGCGATGCTCTGCGAGAGCTCTCTCCTGGAAAAAGTGGCAACCTTTTTTATCTGACCCAAGATGAAGAAATCTGAAGTGAAGGTTAGTTGCCTACCCTGGCTACCCTGGCTGAAGTGAAGGAAGTTGCAGATAATTCTCATTAGATGATTTCTCTCATTTTTCCAAAAGCCTTCATATTTAAGACACCTTGTTTAGACAAGTTCACCTGCATTTTGAGATTGAGTTCCTGTATTCATTTCCAGGTGCTGATTAAGATGCTCCGAAGTTATCATGATCATGTGAGCTGCTACGAGAATTCCCTCGTGACTAAGTTTTATGGAGTCCACTGTGTAAAACCAGTTGGTGGTACAAAGGTCAGTTATCCTAACTGTTAAATCACTTGTATCCCTTTTTTTTTTTGGTTTAATGTTATATATTGCAACCAGTTTGTTGTAGACAGGGTTTATTGTGATGGGAAATTTGTTCTGTTCGGAATATCGTATTCATAGACGGTTTCACCTCAAAGGACCATCCCATGGTCGCACCACTGACAAGGCAGAATGGGAGATTGATGAAACAACTACTCTCAAGGATCTTGAGCTAAACTATGCATTTCGGCTACAAGAAATTCACACCTGGAATTAATCAAGTAAGCTGGTGCTCCCTCATACCTAGTAAACTTGTTGGATCACATTAGTTCACTGAAGTTATGAAGTTATGATATCGTGTTAGAGTTACTTTTAATTTTGGAATTTGGAATGTACTGTGCTGGTCTTCTGCATTTTGACTCAATATAGGGCCTCAGAATGTCCAGCACCTTGAATATCTTGCAATCTACTCATTGATGCTGCTTGGTTTATCTTCTTGGAGATCATGCACTACTTTTTTTTGTGTGTGTTTAAATGCTGCGGCTGCATTTTGATGAAGCTTCCGCCTGCCAAGCCTATCCAAAGTAGATAGCAAGTCATGCTGCTGAACTGAGCTGCAACACAACATTTTCTGCTGCTGAGTTTGTAATAAACATCTTAATAAGCATTAGATTTGAAATAGTATTTTATTTCAAACCTAATTTGTAATAAGATGCTTTAGACATTTTTGATACTTTCTCACCACTTAGGTAACTTTCTCTAGAGTTTATCTGAATTTTTTTAGTTCAGATGACTTAGATCATCTTTTTTCCAGTTCTAATGAGTTCATTTCAGTAAACCTACTAATTTTTCAGATGAGTTCAATTCAGTAAACTTATTTGTTTTTCCGTTCAGATTATATCAGTCAATATTTTTATATTTTTTTCATGTCAATTCAGTTAGTTCTATTCAATATTGTATATTATAATAGATTAAATAATGGGCAAATTCTCATTTGAGACCTGTCTCAAATGAGACCAAAGATCATATGAGACTGCTATTGATTGAATTTGTCGTTGGTGAACTTTAAACCCGCTGATTTCCTTGATTGAATTTTTCGTTGGTGAAATTGCCCAAGGAAATGATCAAGAAAATTGACCGAAAGATCAAGCAAATTGAATGAAAGATCAAATTAACTGAAAAATCAAGGCAAAACAAAAATACTCAAGGACATTGATTGAAAGATCAAACAAACTGACTAAAAGATCAAGCGAAACCGTAAATGCTCATTCCCCTGCTCTTGGTCTCCACAAGGACAGGTCTTACCCAAGACTTTCTCTAAATAATGTTAAAAATATTATGTGATTTTACTATCATGTGTAGTAGACCATGTTCTCTTGAGGTTAGTTGTTCATATCAGTTCGATTCCATTTAGTTTAGTTCAGTTTCAGTAAATATATGATTTGATGAAATATAGGTTAATTTAGTCACACCGATTCATTTTTCAATACATTAATTTTCACTTTAGTTCAATTCAAATTAGTTCAGCAAAAATATAATTTGATACAATTAAGGTTAATTTAGTTATACCAATTCTATTTAAGGTTAATTGGTATGAAATTAAGGTTAATTTAGTCATACCAATTCTTTTTTGAAAATGATCATATTTATTTCATTTTAGTTCACTTGATCTATATGTTTCAGTGCAACTTAATTCAGTATAATTTAATATTAAATATACTATGTTATATTTAGATTAATAAATTTCAAATATATTGGTTTCAGTTCATTAAGTTCAATTTATCTTTATTTTTCAATTCATCTCACTTTAGATCAAATCAAAGAGGAAGAATCCTGGGCGGCTGGAACTATGACCATTTTTAATCAAATGGAGCTTATATTTCTCAAGTATATATAAAAAAAAAATCTAATCTGCACCAACAAGCAATATTTGAGAATCTTGGAACACAATTAATGCTAAATGTAAGGGCCTTATTGCTATCATCCATAATCTCCAGGGTAATCTTGAGTTTCAATTACATTTGCAAACATGCCTGTTAAAACAAACTGTCAGAGCCGTAGCTCTGTTATGTTCATTACAAACCACATTTCTATCTACTTTCTGAATAAAACATAAATGAAAATTCTTGAGATTTTTGATGTTATATATATATATATATATATATATATATATATATATATAGTCTCAAAAAATCCGTTTCCCGTGTTAAAATATGATTACTTATTAGATAGCCTAATCTATTGATTCTTCTTTGAATGATTTGCATTTTGAAATTCCTATCAAATGGATTGAGAAAAATGGTTGTGAAGTAATTTTCATTGAGCAATTTGCACGAGTAATCTTTTAATGAGCATGTGTAAACTAAAACTCTATTTATACAAATATATGCACCGAAATTAAAAACAAATTAATACTATATTCAGTCATTAACAAAGAAGAAGAAGAACAAGAATAAGAACAAGAAAAGTCTTAATTGTACTACTCCCTCCGTACCAGCTGGATGTGCACTGTTGACTTTTCACGGTCTTCAATAACGTGTTTGACTGCTAATATCTTTAACTACGTATATTATCAAGATATAAAAATTTGATATTAATAAACTACATGTTATGACGATTCCAACAATATTAGATATAGTATTTTTAATTATCTATGTATTTCAAAAATTCAGTTAAAATTTAGTATAGTTGACTGAAAAAAGTCTCTTGTGCAGAAATAGCTGGTACATAGGGAGTATCATATATTGGGCTTTTCGTATATAAATATGGTGCGGATATGGGAGCAAATACACCGCGCTATGCGCGGTGAGTGCCAGCTAGTTATATTAAAGAGGATATGAGTCATTGAGTTGTATATCATAAAATTATATTTAAGAGGATATGAACTGAACTAAACTGAAATGAACTGAATTGTTCTGAACTGAACTGAACTAAAACGAACTGAACTGAACTAATTCAAAATTGTCATATAATGAAAACATATAATGAAGACATATTCCAAATAATATATTTTCATTTGTTATTAATGAATGCTCATCATCATATAAAAGGAAATTTGATGAACTGAACTGTACTTAATTAAATTTAAATTTATTTAACTGAACTGAACTGAAGTAATTTTAAATATACTGAATTGAACTGAAATAAATTTAAATTTACTGAACTGAACTGAAAAAAAATTAAATTTACTGAACTGAACTGAACTGATCTACAAATGAGCTCTGGTAAACAGGGCCTTAATCTCATAGTAAAATAATTTATTCTAAATGAACAACCTTTAAATTTTACATACAATGTTTTGGGTTCTCACATTCACCCCTTCTTAATGAAATTTCGTCCCGAAATTTTTTTTATTACCTTTGAATAGCTATCTTTTCTTGTTTAGCCTTTTGAATGGACCACCATCTTCCTTATCTTTATTTTTGTCACCTGGTAATATTTTTGAGTTTGATGCTTCTATTTCCTCTTTGTCTCCAAAAGATATGACCGTGTATCTGGGGCTAATTTCACTATCTTTTTTTGAAACAGTGAGTTGAACTATATATTCGGTACTTGCGATTTCATTATTGTGGGCCTCTATATAATCATGTTAATAAAAGAAATTGAACAATAACAATATGTAAGTAAGATGTAAATTATAACGTTGCATAAATTTAGGGGATAAAAATTCGAAACTCAGTGGCTTTGTCCATTGCTTGCACATCAGTTAATCCCAATAACTTTTCAGCATACTTGTTGAAAAAAGTAGCCGTAATCAGTCCACTTTCATCCATCAAATTTGGTTGCATTTTACACCTAGTTATAAATATCACCATAGTGGAGAGTGTTATTATTTTTATTGAAACAAATATATGTTTAGAAAACTTTCAATATGCAGTAGGTGAAATAGTAAACACAATGGAGGTGACATATCTAATGTTGTTCCTTATATTTATAAGTGCATCACCGAATGCATGATAGAAGTAATAATAAAATGGTAATGAAATTATAGCATGGTAAATAATAAGAATAAAAATGAAAATATTCATCATATTATAGTTCAAATTAAAAGAGAATTTTTACCTTGGTGTCGAATTTTGCTTTCTGATGATTTTGTGTTTCCTCGAACAGTACTAACTTCGTTCAAAGCCAACGACCTTTTCTTCGACGCTTTTAGTTCTTTCATTTGACGTAAACGGTTTTGCTTCTTGATGCTACCAGTTTCCGTCTACCAGTTTCCGTCCGTCTTCCTAAATTGGACGCTCCCCTAGTCCCCTCCTCGGCCGGCCCTCTTTAGTCCTGCAAAACAATCCCCGGGGGGTGTCCCGGGGAAGAAGCTCCGGCGTGATGATGAGATGGGGATAGTGAGGAAGGAAAACGTCCGGAAGGAATTCTCAATATAAGGTAGAGAGATATCAGTCACATACCTTGTTCACTGTTTGAGACCACTATTTATAGTTGAGGTTGCCTCCTTTGGATAAGGTTCATGACCACTTCTCCTTGTCGCTATCTGCCGTTCTTCTTGTCCGGACGTGCTCTTCCCCGGAAAGGCACTCCTTTCTTGATCCCGGGCCATGGGCCCCTTTCCTGGCCCAAAGCCCCGTTGGGCCGGTATTATCACTAGCCCCCCAGACCAGTTTCCCGGGTTTTCGTTCCGCGGGGAATTGGGCTTTCGCACTTCCCTTCTTTTACTACTAGTCCAGTAGGACCCATCCGTGTTGGAATAAATTTCTGACGCCGCCTCTCCCTATTCTGCATTTGATGCTGCCTCGTTCACCGTGTCATCATTGCTTTTCCTTCTTTTGAGGTGACGATTCCTATTCACTCGCCTATATAAGGGACCTAACCCCCATTCTCATAAGTTTACTTTCTTCAAACTCTCTCCAGACGCTCTGCTTTTCCTTAACAAGTAAGCTCTAATCCTCCTCCTCTGCTTCTTCCGCTCCTCTTTCATCATGAGTTCCCCGCACCTTGCCACTTCCTCCCTAGATACCGAGGGGGTTCAAAGCCAATTTGAAATTCAGTTTCGAGCCCCCCACCCTATTTCTTCTCCTGCCTCCTCCTCGAGTACCCCCTCTGGGACCTTCAGCACATCCCCGGAGCCAATCGGACCGAGTACGTCCGCCTTAGACAGGGCGGGTTCATCCCCCACACAGCGTTCCCATCTTCCCCGGGAGGATCCGGATGGGGAAGCCTTTGATGAGGAAGTTGGCAATGATGCTCCCCGGGGTCCTACCCACGGAGCGAAGCCTTCTGGCCATCGGTTTTTTAATCTCCCCAGGCCTCCCCCCTCCTTAGATAGGGACGTTCTAGATTTGGTTAGGCGTTGTTTTATCCCTTTTCCGTTGGATGCATCGCTATCAAAACTTCCCCCGGGGATGTCCGAGCGGGAAGTACCTTGCATCCCCCGGATTCACTTCCAGTACGGGCTCAGCCTTCCTTTCCCTCTTCTTTTTTCAGAAATTTTCAACTTTTATCGAATGGCCCCGGCCCAGCTACACCCCAACGGGATTGTACTGGTACTGGGCTTCTTACTTAATTGCGCTAGATGCAATGTTTCCCCCTCTCTCCTTCTCTTCCGGTCCTTCTATGCCCTCCGACGCGCTCACGCGTCCTTTCCGGGGGTATTTTCTTTCGTAATCCGTTCCGGGACGAAGGACTTTATGAGGGGTAAGCCCAGATCCGCCAAAGGGTACCTTGCGAAGGGTTTCTTCCGCTGCGATTCCCGGGTGTATCCAATGCCCCCCTGGAACGATTCCCTCGTTCCTGAAGACAAGAAACCCCTTTCCTCTCTTCCAACAGACCTCACCCATGATCATAACTTCCTCCGTCTATCTCCCCTAGACATGGACGCTTTCTTTAAGACTGGGAACGCGGGCTATTATTGGCCCCGCGGGATATACCCTGAGAAACTCTTTTCCCTTCCAACCGTCTCCGCTGTGTGGCCGGCTGGAGGTGCCTATTAAAGGCTTTATTCTTTATTTTCGTATTCATATATGTGTGCTTTATTCTGATCTCTTTATTTTTGTTCTTCCTGACTTCAGTTCAGCCTACTTTGCACGCGGACGCTACCCTATTCGAAGAGATGCCTTCCGGGGATAATAGTCAGCAGGGAAATCCTCACCGGGGGCTGGTCTCTCCAGCCGAGCAGCAAGCGGCATCCCCAGTCGGGGTGGGGGCTGCCGAGGATCCCGGGTTCATCCCCCAAGGGACCCGTCTGCAGCGCCCTTCTTCCCAACCGAAAGCCCCCGGGTCCTCTCCTACCCCCGGGAGGAAATCTTTCATCCAGCACCCGACATACAGCGGCGGGGCTGGTTCCAGGTTTAAGCGGCCTATAGCCGATGACAAGGAAACTCCTCCATCTTCCTATCAGAGGTTGGAAAGTGCGACCCCGCCGCCTCCTCCTCCTCCCCCTGCGAGTTCTCCTTCAAGGGATAACTCTCAAGCCATCCCCGAGCAGAGGGAAGAGGTGCGCTAACCATGTTGCTTATTACTACTTTTGTCCTCCATCCTTCCGGATAGTCTTATCTTTGTTTGAATTTTGTAGACCACTACTTTCGCCGACTCTCTCCTGGCGGATTCACAGCTGACGGACGCGCTCAACCGGACATACTCGAAGTATAGCGCGGGTTTGTTTGCTAAGAAGGAGAGGGAACTCCTTGATGCCCAGGAGAAGTTGGCCGAGCGGGATGACCTAGCCGCCCGACTGGAGGCTTCTCAGAAGAAGCTAGCCGAGAGGGAGAAAAAGCTCTCCGAGAAAGAAAAGAAGCTGGCGGAGGTAGAGAAGAAATATTCTTCTCTTAAGAAGGAGAAGAAGGAGGCCCAGCTCGATGCCTTGGACGCTGTGGTTCGAAAAGTCCTCCACTCTGCCGATTTTGACAAGAGACTAGAGGGCATCGCCGCTGCTGCCAGTGCTGATGCATGCCACGAGATGTATCGCAGTCTGCGGTGTTGGCTCCCGGGACCTGCTCGCCTTGAAGCACAAGCATCCTATTATCGTCCCAAGGCGAGCGATCAGCTCAACTATCGCTGGAGGTCTCTTCAGGAGGCCAACCTGGAGAATCTGGTACCCCAGTTGTGGGATTCCCTGAAGATGTGTTCCCGGGCCCCTTCAGCCTCGGACATTAAGAGGGTCAAGCTTCCGGGGGTCACCGAGGCTGCTATCCCTGAATCCCCTGGCCCGGAGTGCTTCAACGCCTACGGGGTGGTCCCGGAGACGCCTCACTGGTCCGAAAGTTACCATGAGTTCTGCGCTATACCTGACAACTTTGGATATCAGGCCGTTGAGGAGATGACGGGTGAATATGTTGTGGGGCTTCCCAGGGGGCAGGACGACTTGCTCTATCAATCCCGGAAGTCTACCCGAAAAGTGGGATTTCCTGAGCGCCCGGAAGACGAGCCAAAGGTGGATGCCCCTGCCTACTGTGGTCCCAACTGGTCTGACGCGGACGTGGCTGAGCTGGAAAGGAGGTGGAAGGGCGCTCATACTACCCCGGGGGAAAGAGGCCCGACCGAGGATAATGTATTCCCCTAGACTCTAGTATATTTTTTGTAGTTTTAAGTTTTTTGTAATCTTCCTCCCCGGGAGGCATATGTAGAACTTGGCCTTGGCGCCCATTTTGATTAATATAAGTTCTACCTTTTAATTTGATGAAGTTATTATTTTTTGTAGTCTGAGCACCACTTGGAAGGAGATCTCCCGCGGGGATCCTTACCTTTTGTTTTCCCTCACCCTAGTTGTTCTTCCGGGACCTACTTCTCTCTCCCCCGCGCTGGGTGCCTCCAATGTTCATTCCTTCAAAGGAAGCTCGCTCATTGGAGGTTTGGAGGCGATCAAGCTATCCGGGCCATGTCTGAGGCTGGATTGTGTGCGTTTGTTCACGAGTTCGGGTCCATCCAGGCATTGGTTTCATTTCTTAAAGCCATCAAAAACAAATTTGGCTCGCTGAATCACTGCTTTGACCTGGCTTCTGATCATATGCGGGAGGCCTTAAATTCCCACCAGACCATCGTCGAGCTGCAGGCCCTTCAGGACGATTCTCGCCATCGTACTGCCAAGGAGTTAGGTATGGTGTGGGGCGAACTAGAGCGTGCGCAGGAAAAACTTAGGACCTTGGAGACCCGCTCCGCCCAGAACCGACTCCTCTGCGACTTTGAGAAGGAGAATCGGTCCCTTACTCATAGGAATAGGGTCCTTCAGGATGCTCTACTAGTTACCCGGCTATCCTATCACCTGTTGGGTCTCAAGAACGGCCTAGTTGGGGTGTCTCCTCTTACCGACATTCCTGCCGGGGTTCGTAGGACGATGGAACGCATGGAGGCTAACCCGCAGAAGTTTGGTGAGGGAGCTCCTAATCATAAGGCCTATCTGGATGTCGTTGAATGGCATAATAAGATTGTTGCGGGAGAAGCTGAGCCCTATCCCTCTAGCCTTCGCCGAGTCCCTGCCCGGGTGGAGGTGGATGTGGCGTACGAAAGGTACGAGGACATGACTGTATCCATTGACCCGGTCGAGGTGGCCCGTCGGATAAGACGCATCCGGGAGATTGCCGACTCTGGAGTCACCACAAAGGGTGCTAAAACCGCCGAGGGTACTCGTATTAGCCGGGAAGAAAAGGGTAAAAGTGCAGCGGTCATGTTTCCTAAGTACAGGTTCGTCACCTCTGCCGGGGTGAGAAGAATGCGCCTGGCGGAGCCGCTTCCTGAGGGATCTGTGGTTGTGCCTATCCCTGAACTGAACGAAGAGGACGCTGCGCAACTGGAAGAGGAGCTTGCGTGGAATCAAGCCCCGGATGCCCGTTTTGCCGAAGATCTCCTGTCCTCTCAATTCTTCGGAGGGGGTTTCCGCCCGGGTAACCCTGAGGGTGCTTCCGGGTCAGGTCCCAAGTGGGTCTAGTAGCAAATAGATAGGAATACTTGTATGTAAAATGCTTATGTAATTGTCCTACCATGACTATGACCACGTATTCATGCGATTTGTAATTTAAAGAGGATTGAATAAAAATTGTTTCTCTGAAAGACCCTTTTCATTAACTCTTTCCTGTAATCATTACATTCTTTGATCCCCGGGCTTCATCCAAGCTCCGGGTCCATTCTAGCGGGGCACCCAAATGGGAGCTACCCATGGGTCCCTTTTAAGCAAATATTCCTCTAAACCTGAAACGAGGCCAAGCGTCGGGTTCTCTCTCTCTCTCCGGGCATATTCATGCTTCCGGGAGGGGTATATCCATACCTGGCATATTCATGCCTAGCATATTCATGCTTAGCGTATTCACGCTTCCGGGAGGGGCATACCTATGCCTAGCATATCCATGCCCGGCATATTCATGCTTTAGTAGCTGTGGTATGATGCGGGGTGCTCTACTTCCCGTAAAACCTTCTCAGGTTAGCTACGTTCCATCTCCTGGGGATCTCCTTTCCCTGCTTGTCCTCCAGCACATAGCTCCCTCCCGGCTGTGCTTCCTTGATCTTGTATGGCCCTTCCCAGTTGGGTGCAAGTTTGCCCTCCGGGGCTTGGCGGCTCTTATCGTTCCTCCTCATTACCCAGTCTTCTGGGGTGAAGACTTCTTTCCGCACCCTTCTGTCATGGTACCTCTTTACTCTCTCTTTCACCTTGGTTTCCTGAAGTGCCGCATTCTCTCGCTTCTCTTCCAGGAGATCCAAGTCAAGGCGTCGTCCATCGTCTTCTTCTTCCGGGCGCTGATATTGAGTTCGAGGGCTTGGGATCCCAATCTCTGCGGGTATTACTGCCTCTGACCCGTACACCAAGCCATACGGAGATTCCCCAGTAGCTGAGCTTTCTGTAGTCCTATGGGTCCAAAGAACACTGGGTAGCTCCCAGATCCAATTTCCCCGCGCGCCTTCCAAGCGGGTTTTTAGTCCTTTGATTATGGTGCGGTTGGTGACCTCTACTTGCCCGTTCGCCTGGGGGTGGTACACCGACGTCAACTTCTGTTCTATACCATACTTGACACACCATGATTTGAAAGGATCGTTCTCGAACTGCGCCCCGTTATCCGTGACTATGACCTTCGGGATGCCGAATCGACAGATGATGTTCTTCCAGCAAAACTTGACACAAGTTAGTCCCCGTATGTTGGTGAGCGGCTCTGCCTCCACCCATTTGCTGAAGTAATCGATCGCTACGATCAGGTACTTGGCTCCTCCCGGGGCAGTCGGGAATGGTCCGACCAGGTCTATTCCCCATCTGCTGAACGGCCAAGCTCCTGTGACTCCGACTAACTCTTCCCGGGGAACATGGATTAGCGGGGCAAATGCCTGGCATTCCAGGCACTTCTGTACATGCTCTTCCGCATCTTTGAACAACGTCGGCCAATAATACCCCCGCCTTAAGATCCTTTTGGCCAAGGTGCGTGCTCCCTGGTGGCTCCCGTTAGATCCCTCGTGCATCTCCCGGATGAGGTATCGGCCTTCCAACCTCTCTACACACTTTAGCAGAGGCTGGAGGTACCCTCTTTTGTACAGCTCCCCTCCCTGGATCACATACCTAGGCGCCTTAACTCTTAGCTTCCGGGCCTGGGCCCTATCCTCCGGGATGGTTCCTTCTTCTAGGTATGCCCGCATGGGCCTGATCCAGGATTCTTCCTCGTTCACCAGCATTACTTGATTGCTCTCCTGGTAGCTCCTCCTCCCTAATACTTCCAAGTATAACTTTTGGTCGGGCTCAGGTTTCAACTCTGAGGAGGCCAATTTGCTCAAAACGTCTGCTTTGCTGTTCTTTTCCCGGGGAACTTGAACCAAGTCGAAGGTTTTAAACCCGGCTATCAAAGGTTTTACCACTTCCAGATATTTTTGCAGGCTCCTCTCCCGGGCTTCATACTCTCCCTTTACCTGTTGCACCACAATTTGGGAATCACTGTGTCCATCTCCTTTGCCAACCTTAACCCTGCGATCAAAGCTTCGTACTCGGCTTCATTGTTGGTTGTTCTGAAAGTGAATTGGACTGCATAAGGATACTCCTTCCCTTCCGGGCTGATTAACAATATTCCTGCTCCACTGCCCCCGGCGTGCGCCGATCCATCCACATATAGCTTCCAAGCCGGGTCTGTCTCAGCCTTACCCGTATCCTCCGGAGTGTTAGGCGTCTTCTGTTCCTCATTTATCCTTGCTTCTGATTCCAACAGGAAGTCCGCTAGGGCCTGGCCCTTGATAGCCCTCCTTGGCTCATACCGGATTTCATACTCTCCCAGCTCTATGGCCCATTTCATCATTCTCCCTGATGCCTCCGGCTTGAACATGACTTGTCTTAGCGGGTAATTGGTAAGAACCACTATGGGATGGCCCTGGAAGTAGGGCTTAAGCCTCCTTGAAGCATGCACCAGCGCCAGAACCAACTGCTCCAACTCAGTATACCGGGTTTCTGCCCCCCGAAGTGCCCGGCTAACAAAATAGATTGGGTGCTGCTTTCCATCCTCTTCTTTGATTAGTACGGCACTTACCGCCTCCCGGGACGCCGCTATGTACAGAAAAAGCTCCTCCCCCGGGAGGGGCTTCTTTAAAGTTGGCAACTGTTGGAGGTGCTCTTTCAGATTTTGGAATGCCTTCTCACATTCTCCAGACCACTCAAACGCCTTGGCCTTCCTGAGAATGTTGAAGAAAGGCAACTGCCTGTCTGCTCCCTTTGACAGGAACCGACTGAGGGCCGCGAGGGACCCTGTTAACCGCTGTACTTCTTTCACCGACCTAGGGGAGGTCATCTTAGCTAAGGCTTCCACCTTCTCCGGGTTGACGTCGATGCCCCGGCTTGACACCATAAAACCCAAGAATTTCCCCGCACCCACTCCAATGGTACTTTTGGAGGGGTTCAGCTTTAGATTGCTCCGTTCCAGCTTTTCGAACATCTCCTCCAGGTCATTCAAGAAAGCCCCGTAAGCCCTGCTTTTAACCACCATGTCGTCAACATACACCTCCATGTTTCTTCCCACTTGATCCTTGAAGAGTTTGTCCACCATTCTCTGGTACGTAGCCCCCGCGTTCTTTAGCTCGAAGGGCATCTTCTTGTAGCAAAAGGTTCCAAAATCGGTGATGAATGAGGTTTTCGCCTTGTCCGCCTCATCCATCTGCACCTGGTGATACCCTTTATGTGCGTTGAAGAAGGCCAGCACCGAATACCCCGCAATAGCCTCTGCCAGCCGGTCCAGATTTGGGAGAGGATAGCTGTCTTTGGGGCAGCACTTATTCAAATCCGTAAAGTCAATACACATGCGCCAGCTTCCATCGTGCTTCTTTACTAAGACCGGGTTAGCTATCCATTCCGGGTAGATGATTTCCTCGACCACCCCGGCCCTCTCCAGCTTCTTTACTTCATTCTTTATAAATTCTGCTCTTTCCGGGGCTACAGGCCTTTTCTTCTGCCTGATTGGTTTAGTTGCAGGGCTTATGTTCAACTTGTGTACCCCCAACTCTGGTAACACCCCCACCATGTCCTCCGGGCTCCACGAGAATACTCCCTGATACTTGGCCAAAAGTTCCTTCAGTGCGCCTTTTACTTCCTCCGGGAGGTCTTTTCCCACCGTGACCGTCCCTTTGTCCGCCACCTGCATCTCCTCCAACTCCTGGCGGGGAACTTCCCCGTGTACCACCCCTACTGCTTTCTTTGCGTCCAGCACCGCCGTCATCATGCAACTTTTTGCGACTGCTTGACTACCCCGCACGACCGCCACACCTTGCGCAGTGGGGAACTTCATCGTCAACAGATACGGACAACTCGCTGCCCGGGCTTGAGTTAGCCATGGCCTTCCTATGATCACGTTGTACGGCGAGGGTGCATCAATAACCGCAAAGTTGCATGTCACCGAGATCCTCTTGCTCCGGTCCTTCTCATCCACCATACACACTGCGAGGGGAATAACACCTAGTGGAACTTCGGGTTTGCCCGTGAACCCTGACAGGGGAGATAAGGGAGGTTTAAGGTTCTGTCTCCCAATTCCCAACTGATCGAAACAAGAAGCGAACATGATCTCCACGCTGCTCCCATCGTCCACAAACACCCTTTTGACCAAGAAGCCTTCAATCTCCGCCGTTACCACCATCGGGTCAGAATAGGGTATCTGCGGCGGGGCTGCATCCGCTTCAGAGAAAGTGAGAGCTTCATCGGGGCGAAACCTTTTCCCCTGAACCTCCCCCGGGGGAACATACCGGGTCCGGGCCCGGATAGCGGAGACTGACTGACATGCTTCTCCGACTTCTCCACTGATCACGTTGATCATCCTGTTGGGTATTGGGGCCGGCTCCACTGCTTGGACCGGCGCGGCGGCTATGGCGGGCCTCCCCGGGGCCCTGTTACCTTGGTTGCCTTGGACTCTTCCGTTTCCTCTCCCCGGGTTAGGTCTCCACCTCCTACGGGGCTGCTCTTGAGGCTGGTCCCGGGGATTCTCCTTCTTTACCTCCGCTGCCACGCAATCTCTCAACTGTCCCCGTTCTATCAGTCTTTCTATCTCGTTCCTCAGCATCCTACACCCCTCTGTCGCATGCCCATAAGACTTGTGGTAGGCACACCATTTGTCCGCGTTTTCCCTAGACGGGGTCCCGTGGATGGGCAATGGATCCGGGAACAGGTCCTTGTGGATAGCATGAATCTCCGCTCGGGACTTGCTGAGCGGGGTGAAACTTTCCGCCCTGGCACGGTTTACCAGTGCGGGAGCGGGGTTCCTTCTACTTGGGTCTGCCATTCTCCTTCTTTCTATCTTATCCGGGAGGAATCCCCCAGATTCTTCCTTTCTCTTCCGTGTGGCATCATTAATCGCGCAGTATAGTTGTACCGCCATTTGCAAGTTGTGAAAGGTTTCCGGGATATTTTCCATCAACTTCTGGAACAACACCATATCCCTCAAGCCATTTATAAATCCGCTAATCACTGCCTTCTCCTGCTGCTGCCTGTCGACAACCTTCATGCTATCGTCCATGTACCTTCGATAGTATTCCATTGTCCCTTCTGCAGCCTTCTGCCGGGTAGCCAAAAGCTCAGTCAACTGCTTTCCTTCCTTCTTTAATCCGGCGTATCTAAACAGCAGGGCCTTAGAGAAATCGTAATAGTCTCTGAGACTTTCTCGAGGCAACGAATCGAACCATGAGAGACAGTTTCCTCTCAGGTAACAGCCTACCAGCTTGCATCTTAATTCCTCCGGGAAGTCCATTGACACCATTAGGTTCTGGTACGTCCTGACAAACTCCTCCGGGTCTGTCTCTCCATTATATGTTGGGATTCCCTCCGGGGTCCGTAGGCCCGGCGGCCATGGGTACGCGAGCACTCGAGGTACCCAAGGGGAGGTAGGTTTAGCTCCGTTTCTTCCCACCAGTTTGTCTAGCCGAGCCTCCAAGGAGTTGGGGTCCTGCTGTGCCACCTAATAGCCCCGCATCCTATCGTCCTCCCGGTAGTATCTCTCCGGGTAACCGAAGTTCATCCCCATTGATCCATACATGGGTCCGGAATACTGGATCGGGTTTCCCTGGGTTCCAGGGGCCTGATACCCAAACGGCTCTGTAGGCATGACTGGCAGGTCATACCCGATTTGTCCCGCCCCCCAACTGGAACGCGGGTAATAGGGTGGAGCATGTGGAACCAGATTCGATTGTTGTCCCGTAGCCGCTCCTCCTCCAACCCCGAAATTCTGAGGGAAAGAGGGTGGGATGGTGGAGGAATTTACACGCCCCTGTAGCTTTGGCGGCTGAACGGCTCCGTCCAAGTCAATAACCTCTCTTTGGTACCCCCCTAGAGGACCTGCCTGGTTCCTCCCGGGTTCCCTTCGCCTCAGGCTTTCCCGGGTGGAGAGTACCCACTGGCGGTACAACTCCTTGTTGGCTCTCATGAATTCCAAGGCCGCCACTTCCTCCGTACTAACTAAGGGCTGCTCTTCCTCCCGGGCTTCAGGTCCCTGGTCCCGGGTGGTGCCATCCCCGGCGAGCCCAAGCCCTTCCTGCTCATCCTGGTACTCTCCTTCCGAGTAGGCTTCGTCGGAGGCAGTTTCAACGTGGCCGTCTTGTGGTACCCCTAGCTCTCGCTGGTGTCTAGCCTCCTCCTGCAACTGCCTTAAGGTCACCTTGTCTCCTGGGGGTGGAAGAGAATCTCCCCCTGAAGGTGCCGCGTTCTTCTTAGGGCGCCCGCGCCCTCTCCTTGGCGACTCCATCCTGCGAAGGTGGAAATGTCCCACTGGGCGTGCCAATTGATGCTACCAGTTTCCGTCTACCAGTTTCCGTCCGTCTTCCTAAATTGGACGCTCCCCTAGTCCCCTCCTCGGCCGGCCCTCTTTAGTCCTGCAAAACAATCCCCGGGGGGTGTCCCGGGGAAGAAGCTCCGGCGTGATGATGAGATGGGGATAGTGAGGAAGGAAAACGTACGGAAGGAATTCTCAATATAAGGTAGAGAGATATCAGTCACATACCTTGTTCACTGTTTGAGACCACTATTTATAGTTGAGGTTGCCTCCTTTGGATAAGGTTCAGGACCACTTCTCCTTGTCGCTATCTGCCGTTCTTCTTGTCCGGACGTGCTCTTCCCCGGAAAGGCACTCCTTTCTTGATCCCGGGCCATGGGCCCCTTTCCTGGCCCAAAGCCCCGTTGGGCCGGTATTATCACTTCTTTTCAAATGGCATCTCATGATAATCCATTATTGAATTAGCATTTTTATCACTTTTAGCAAGAGGATCCATATGTACATTTAAGACAACAGCCGAGGCGTGCGTGACCAAGGATTCCGATTGATGACAGTAGGAGAACTTGAACTGATGCGCGGCGGCGACAAATTCACAGGGTCTGATGTAGCCAATATATACTCTACTTTTATCACATTTGAGAGTTCATTTGGGGTAGCATTTTTTTTGATGTAATATTTTCTTCTATTAAATTGCTCAAAAAAGTTCATACAACTGATTTGGCCATCACTCTAAGCCAAACATTCAACAGATATAAATAACTAACCAAAAGGAGAAAAAACAACTATTCTACAGCCATATGAAATGCAAGTGGCTATGATCATAACTAGTTCATCAAGATATTGCGAGGATTTTAGAATAACTATCATGAATGCGCTTCCATTCCATCTATCCTTGCATATCTTGCATAATCCGCATCCACCTTTGGAGCTTTGGTGTCTTCAACGTTCCATTTCTGTCTCCGGCTCGTATATGATTAAGGGAAAATCCACCATAGCATATCTGTGAATTGACATGCAAAACACAAGTCTGCCCTGGTTCATTTCCCATAGAAATCAAATAAGCCATATGTAGTCTGGTCTGAGTATGCTTATAATCTTCTTCGATCCAGCCCGTCAAGTCTTTAGGAAGTGTCATGGGCCAAGGTTGGGTAACTGGTTTCACCCAGCAGCCCAACACCTCTGAAATACCAAAGGTAATCAGTGCGGTACCTACGACATATGTACAAGTTTCATACTAGGGCCATAATCCCTCATCCAGTCCGTCAAATATTATAGATAGTGTCTTGGGCCAAGGCTAGGTAACTGGTTTTTATACCAGCAGCCCAACACCTCTGAAATACCAAAAGGTAATCAGTGCGGTACCTACGACATATGTACAAGTTTCATACTTGGGGTAAAACCCCTCAACCATTCCATCAAATCAGATAGTGTCATGGGCCAAGGCTGGGTAACTGGTTTTTATACCAGCAGCACAACACCTCTGAAATACCAAAAGGTAATCAGTGCGGTACCCACGACATATGTACAAGTTTCATGCTAGGGATATATCCCCACAACCAATCCGTCAAGTCTTTAGATAGTGTCACGGCCAAGGCTGGGTAACTGGTTTTTACACCAGCAGCCCAACACCTCTGAAATACCAAAGGTAATCAGTGCGGTACCTACGACATATGTACCAAGTTTCATACTAGGATCCATTCACACCATCCTCAACATCAATCAGAGGGGTCATAGCCTGTTTCAATCATCACCTTTAGAGCATCCACCTGCCTAAATTTCCCCTCAAAGATTCTGTTATTCCTCTCCCTCCATACATTATAGAAGATGCTGATAAGTCGGTGAAATCTTATTCTCTTTCTCCATCCTACCATTCTTCTCATCCTCCTCAAGCACTCTTTGAAGTTTCCGCCAGTCTCCACCCTGTAATGTTTTTGGAGCTCCACTGTAAACTGGCATGTACAAAATATGTGCTGCATCGTTTCTCCATTCTGCCCACACAGAGTACAAACATCTGCCACATGAGGTATTATCCCTTTCGACTGAAGTCTCGCTATGGTCGATAATCTCCCTTTTAACAACATCCATAGAAAGAATGAGTGTTTAGGCTGTAGTCCTGACTTCCACAATATATTCGTTGACCAATGGTTTTCTTGGCCTGCCCCTTTGAGGTATCCATATGCCTTGCTCGTGCTGAAATTTCCCTTCATGTCAACACATTCCATTAGGTATGGACGAATTTCATCTTTCAGTGACACCAACTTGCCCCAACTCCAACTATATGTGTGCCCTTCTAGGCTGTAGTCGAGAAACTCTTCATCCTTTAAGTAGTATGCCTGCACCCATTTCAGCCACAATATATCCTTCTTTTGACATACATCCCAAACCAGCTTACACAGAGAAGCTCTATTCCAGAATGAAGGATCCCTTAGGCCAACTCCTCCACTTTTCTTTGGCATACAAAGTGTTTTCCAAGACACTGGTGTAACTCTTTTCTCCCCTTCCTTTCTGCCCCATAGAAAATTTCTGCATTTTGTCTCAATGGCTTTGTGCACACTCTCAGGTATTTGAAAAACATTCGCCCAGTGACTAACTTTGCTCAACAGAATTGTGTTTATAAGCTGTACTTTACCTGCATATGCCATATTCCTGGAACCCCAAGTGCCTATTTGTCCTGCAATCTTCTCCACCATTTTCTCACAATCTTCAGCTCTCCACTTCTCTGTCGAGACTGGAAGTCCCAAGTAATTCATTGGGAAACTTCCTTGAACTATATTCAGAGTATCAGCCAACATCTTTGATTCAGTTTCTGTCATTGTCGAGAAGAAAGCCTCAGATTTTCCTTCATTTATCCTCAGGCCAGAAACCTTCCTAAACTCCTCCAAAACAGCTTTAACCCCTTCCATTGAGTGCTTGCTCGCCCTACAGAAAATTAACAGATCATCTGCAAACATCAAACTGTGTATTTCCCCCTTTAAACTCCTCTGATGGAACTCTACAACTTTCGTTTTTATGGCCAGGCTAAGCTGTCTCGATAGATATTCCATCCCAATTACAAACAATAAAGGTGATATCGGATCCCCCTGTTTAACAACACTCCTCCCTTTAAAATAATCCGTGTACACACCATTCAAAGAGAAACAATAAGTGGTATCCTCAACGCATCGTCTTATCCACTCAATAAACAATCTTGGAAACTTTAGAACTGCCAGCCATTTGAAAAGAAACTCCCAGCCATTTGAAAAGAAACTCCCAGCTTATACTGTCGAAAGCCTTCTGTATATCAATTTTTATCGTGCAGCTCGAAATATTGCTCGACTTCTTATATCCTGTTAAAAGCTCTTGCGCTAGGAGAATATTATGTGATATCCTCCTCCCTTTCACGAATGCACCTTGGTTTCCATGTATCACTTCAGGGAGTACCTCACTTAACCTGTTACTCATGATCTTTGTGACTACTTTGTATAAAACAGGGCAGCAGGAAATCGGCCTATAGTCCCCAGCTGACTGCGGATTATCAACTTTCGGTATTAGTGTTAAAACAGCCCTGCTAAATTCCTGTGGTACTTCATCGCCCTGGAAGAAACTCCTAATCCCCTTTTTGATATCATCACCAACAATCCCCCATGCTTTCTTGAAGAAAAAGCTCGAAAATCCATCTACTCCAGGACTTTTGTCATTCTCAATGCTATTCAGAGCTCTCCATATCTCATCATCTGTAATCGGCTTTATCAAGGGTATTTGTTGCTCCACTGTAAGAAATTTACCTTCTGCTGCCACTAAAGGATCAATTTCACTCTCTGTAATCACTGTCTTTCCCATTCGGTCACCAAAGAACTGCAGTAGATGCTGCTCCACTCCCTCTCTTCCATCCACTCTATCGTTTCCCACCTTCAGGCTGACTATATAATTTCTGTATTGCCTCTTTTTCATGCTTGCACAGAAAATTTTGGTTGGCCTGTCCCCCTCCTTTATCCATTTCTCCTTAGACCGCTGCTGTAAGAAACTGAACTCCGCTTCAGCTAGTTCCATAGATTCTCTTCTTGCCCTTGCTTCATTTTCTTGCAGCCCTTTATCCAATACATTTGTTTGTAATAGATTGAACTGGTTCTCCCACTTCTCTTTTACTTCCATGGCTCTTTTCTGAATGTCTGAAAATTCCCTCTTGTTCAATCGTTTAAGTGATATTTCCAGCACCTTCAGAGTTTTAAATAGATCCACAAGAGTACTGTGTTTTCGCAACCTCCAATTCTGCTCCACTAAAGTAAGAAAATCCGGCGAGTTTACCCACATATTGAAGAACTTAAAAGGACGTTTAGCAGAACATTTTCTTGGCTTATCTAGGTGTATAAGTAAAGGTAAATGATCCGATGCATCATTGGGTTTTACCTCGCATATCGCTTCCATCCATCTGTCCAACCACATCTCATTCACCATTGCTCTGTCGATTCTACTGAAAATTTTGCCTTCTTCCCTTTTATTGTCCCACGTGAAAAAAGGTCCTGTACTTTTCAGCTCATGCAGTTGAATCAAGTTCACCGTGTCTCTAAAATTTTCCACCTCAGCTAGTTCTACATCCTCTCCCCTAGGGATGGCACCCGACGGGTATTTGGTGGATACCCGCCCGCCAACCGCCTAATGGGCCGGGTATGGATATGAGTTTTTTATACCCGCCATGGGTATGGATGTTGGATTCAAACCCGCCATGGGTAAATGGGTGGGTATGGATATTGATTTTATACCCGCCCCATACCCGCCCGCCCCACCCGCCCCATACCCGCCCGTATAATACTTGTATAATGTCCGTTATATATAATATTAATAGTATTACTTGTATTTATATTAATAATATTATTAATTTTAGCATTTTTTAAGTATGTTTGGTCTATTTTGAAACATAAAAGAATTTTATAAGTTAATGATTAGCATATTATAAATTAATTTGTTCTATTAATATAATATATTTGAATTATTAGTGCTTTTATTTAATTTTTTATGATAATTAATATATTTTAGGTTAATTTTTTATAAATATGGATTAATAAGTCGGATGAGGAATGTGGGTATAACATGGGCATGGATATCCACGGATACCCAGATGAGATGGATATCCAGCTGAATGGGCATGAATATTAAATTTGTACCCGTCATGGGTAAATGGGCGGGGATGGATGGTAAAATTTTAGATGGGGATGGGCATGGATAGTCTACTATCCACGCCCAGTTCGCCCAATGCCATCCCTACTCTCCCCCAGTCCGGTCTCCCAAATTTAGGGGGGAGTTGAAATCCCCCACCACCATCCATGGCATATCCTGGTGATTTGCAATCTCCAGATAACGCCATAAATTCAGCCTGAGTGGTCGTCTGGTCCTTGCTTCTACTTCACTATTATGAGCATAAACAACCGTCAAGTAAAACTCTAGCCCGAGTTCCTTTTTCCGGCAAATGCAATCAATCCACTGATCTCCAATGCTTATAACCGAAATATCATACAAATCTGGCTTCCAACATAGCCATATTCTTCCTGTTTGTGCTATCGGGCAGTTTGTTAGTAACTTCCAACCCAAATCAAGACTTGTCCATCTGTCCACTTCATTTTCTACCTTCACCTTTGTTTCCAGCAAGCCAGCAAGGCCTATATTATTTTCAAAACAAAATTGCCGACATTTTCTCTGCTTACTTGACTGATTTAGATCCCTAACATTCCAGAATAGCATAGTACTATGCATCATTAACAATATTATAAAGGGGACTATACCTTGAATGAACTTCAAGGTCTATGTTATTAGCTGCTTCTCTCTCATTGCCGCCAACATTTGTAGACTGTGAAATCTGCAATACCACACTATCATTCGGTTCAGCCGATTGTTTCCCTTCTCTGTGTTGCCTTATTTCTCTACCCGGAACATCTCTAGCTTCACTCTCTCTTGATTGTGCATCCAAAACTGTGCTACTGCTCGTTCCATCACTGTTTTCACCCCTTTCTTTTTCATACCCCGCTTTCTTTACCTGCTCTTTTTCGGCCCCAAAGACAGCTTCTCGGTCTCCCTTTTTCTGTTCTAAATTGGTCCCTTTAGTGCCCGTTTTATTCCCCTCAAGAGACGGGACTAAAACAGCTCGATTCTGGCCTTCCTTTTCACCATTCCTTTCTGCCCTAATTACCCCAACAGCCACCCAATCTTTAGTATTTCTGCCATACCTTTGAGGAGCCATTCTGTTCTGTCCAAGTCCACTTCCCCTTGGTGCATTTTGAGTTTGGTTCCCCTTTTTACCTTTATTTGTGCTCTGCTGTATTCCTCCTTTTACTGCAGGTGAAAATGGTTTGGGGTAGCATTTAGTGCAAAAGGTTAAGAATTAAGGCTAAATTTCTCTTACCTTGCATTTTGAAGAAAGACTTGTGCACTAACGTTTTGAAGCTGGAATTTGGAAATGTTACAAGAGGAACTGGAGTACATAAGTTTTACCATTGGGTTATAAATACCCCTCTTATCCCTTTATCATTTGGCCGAGCTCCCCAACATCCAAAACCCATTTTCTCTAGTTTTTCCTCCTTTCTTCAATCTTTCTTCTTCTAGATTTGATTCTTATGTAGTGATGTATTAGGATGATTGTATTAGATTAGTTTAATCTTGAGAGAATTTGAATTCACTTTCCCTTGAGATTTTGAGGGTATGTATGCTTAAACTTTGGATTTTGATTATCATTTGATGAACTTGAATTCTTATGCATGAATATTGTTCAATCTTGCTTAATTTGTTATGGGCTTTGTGTTTTATATCAATTGCATGCCCCATAGTCACTAATTAGAGTAGATTAGTTCTTAACGTTAAGGTAATATAGTTTTAGAGTAATTCTAGTGTAATTTGGAATGATGATGGATTGTAGTGTAATGTTATCTCTAGTAGTTAGTTTAGTGACTATGGAAAGGGGTTGAGTGATGACAAACTCTCCCCTTGGCTTTTTTTTTTGAAAGATAATAATTACTTTCATTCAACTTCAAGGTCCTGGAAATCGTCCAGAAACGAATGACAAGAAACTTGGGGGTGTGACCCAAGAATTATACAACAGGGGGCTCGACTTTGCATAGTTAGCTAGAGAGTGCGCTATAAAGTTCTCACTACGAGGAACCCAGAAGGGGCCTAGATAGTTGCTATTCTCTAACAAACTTCGAAGTCTCTGAATCATCTCCATGCAGTGCACTGAACAGTCTGTCTCCTGGTGAATCATCTGCACTACGTGGAGGGCATCCCCCACCAGCTTCATTTCCGGCTGGTCTATCTCCGCGGCAAGGATGAGGGCTTCCTCTAGAGCAAGGATTTCTACGAGGGACGGATCACTGACATTCGGGATTCTCCGTGCAACACCCCGAATAAAGCTTCCATCTGAACCCATAGCTACCACCCCTATTCCCGCGTCCCCATTCAGGATACCAGCATCGAAGTTGATCAGGATCCCTGGGTCTGGTGGTCTCAGCAATGTCCTCGGCAACAATGAAGCCGACGTCTCCTCCCTCCATTGCTGGACCTCCCTGTAACTCCTCAAATTTTCCACTACCCCCGCGGACATAACAGCTGACGCCGTGTGGGACTGCTCGAATATTTGCTTTTTTCGCTGGAACCAGGTACCGTCGCAGACCATGATCGCTAGTGAACAGAACTCATCATCTTCATCTTTCGGCAACTTCCAAAACCAGGCATCTCCTCTGGGTTGTTCCGCCGCTGAAACCTTTCCAAGTAACCCCACCGTGCTCCATGCAGACTTGGCATAGCCACACAAGAAGAATAGATGAGCTGTCATATCCGCGTCCTCCTCTGAGCAAAGTGGACATGTAGAAGAAACCTTGACTCCCCTCTTCCCGAGGTTCGCCACCGTTGGCAGGGAATCCTTACACAACCTCCAAGCAAAGTGAAGTGCCCTCTTCGGAACTCTGAACTTCCAGAACCTCTTCCATAAAGTCGCCACCTCATCGTGTACTGAGCTTGGAAGCTTGGTTCTGTTGCCTGCTTTCCACCTCCACGTGATAGGCCGTCCGAACAGTATAGCCACCATGTTTACTGTGGTGCCATATCCACTTGTCCGACGAGTTCAAGTTCCGCAATGGTATCTCCAGAATCTTCACCACCTCATCCGGAGTGAAAAACTGGTTCACAAGTGCGTCTTCCACCATCCCGTATCCCTATCGATCAGATCAGCCACCCTCTGCAAGTTTCCTGGAATAACCCGCGGATGCTGGATCCAGAAGTTTCCCAGCCGAGGTATCTATGGGTCCTGACATATCATTTCCCGAACCAATCGATCTCCTGGCTCCTCCCTGCACCAACCCCAAGGCTCCATGGATACTCCTCAAGGCCCAAGACGGCCTCGACCTGAGCTCCGAGGTCATCAAGTCGTCATTCCTGTAGTACTTAGCCTTGAGAACCTGAGCTATCAGCAAATTTGGCTGTGAGAGAAGCCTCAACACCTGCTTCCCTAGGAGCGCTTTATTGAATGCCCCTAGGTCTCGAAAGCCCAATCCGCCAGCTCCTTTCGAACACGACATCCTCTTACAAGCCACCCATGGAATCTTCCGCTCGGTAGAAGATTCCCCCACCAGAAACTGCTCAACAGACCATGTATCTCCTCCATCACATAATCTGGAAGCTGAAAACAACTCATCGTATAACTCGGTATAGCCTGTAGAACAGACTTTATCAGAATCTCTTTGCCCGCTTTCGACAAGTTCTGCTCATTCCAACCATCAATCTTCTGCCTGATGCGATCTTTGATGGACTGGAATATCTCACCCTTCTTAATTTCCAAACAAAAGGGAGGTGGAGCACCAGAGATCTAACAATCCTTAGAGAAATTGTTGAGGCAGTTGGGTGCAGCTCAGATGTCTTTTCCTTTGGCGAGGAGAGATAGAAGAACTTTTTCGAGATTGGATCTTTCATCATCATAGTGCAATGATGCAGAAAAATGTCTTTATCTGTCTGCGAAGAGGATAAAGCATCTTGAAAGTACCTGTAAAGACAACAAAGGAATCAGCAGTAACTGTTTCGAAATCTCAAAGTTGGGAGTTCTTGTTTATCTAAAACAAGAGCTCCCCTTGCAGTTATCGGCATGTTACACAAGTTCATTTCAGAGTTTAGTTGATCTTTTAGTGCATGTTTAGCTGGAATGTCAGCAACAGTGTTACATTGTCTAAAAGCATGGATAAGAATAGCAGGCGAAAGACAACAGTGTATGTGGTGCACAAGGTGATAAAACTTCCAGTGAGATTTGGATGGACCATTAATCATGTGAACTGCATTTAGGCAGTCTGACTCCAACCAGAAGGTGAACAAATTAATGGAATGGGCAACATGCAAACCAAGTTTAATAGCTAGAAGTTCTGCTTCCAGTGGAGAGTGTGCAGTGGTAGAGAAAACTCTAGCATGAATGAAATTTCCACTAGTATTTCTAAAAGCCATTCCAATGCCTGATGTATTAGTAGATGGATCCCAAGCAGCATCAACATTCAGTTTGACACAAGTTAAAGGTTTAACCCATTTAAGTTTGAGTATGTTTGGCTAGGGAGGTTTTAACTAGTTTGGTAATACTCCTGAGCTAGCAATGTCTATGTCATGGGCTTTAGTCAGGTAGAAAGGTTTGACAACATATGAGTTGAAAATCGTTTCTCTGACATCCTAATGTGTTGAGGTGAAGGGACAATTTCATCAAAGAGTTTCTTGTTTCTTGCTTTCCATAGAGACCAGCAAACAAAGGATGGAACTAGATTTACTAGTTGAGTGTGAAGTGTAGTAAGACCATGGAAAGACCAATAAGATGCAAGTCTGGACCAAAAAGAAGGGAAAACTGGGTTCCCTATACAAAGAAATACATGAATGGCATTTCAGACTTGGGTGGCAATTTTACAACTATTAAAAAAATAGTCTATACTATCTCTGTTATCAAAGAAGGTGATAATACTGGCCCAGGATTAACGGAGCGGTATCCTTCCGCTGAGAGGCATGCCCGGACAAGAAACAGTGCGGATGACGACAAAGGAGGTGGTCCTGCACCTTATCCCCAAGCAGGAAAAGCTTAGTTATATATACTAGTCTCAAACAGTAAACAAGGTATGTGACTTATATCTCTCTACTTTATATTGAGAGCGCCTTCCGTACGTTTTCCTTCATCGCTATCCCCATCTCATCATTACGCCGGAGCTTCTTCCCCGGGACGCCTCCCGGGGATTGTTTTGCAGGGTTGTTGTGGCCTAGCTTGGAAGGAGGCCCGGATAGCGTCGGCATCCGGGAAGCGGACGGATTTTGGTAGCATCAATTGGCACGCCCAGTGGGACTTCCACCTTCGCACGATGGAATCACCAAGGAGAGGGCGCGGGCGCCCAAAGAAGAATGCGGCACCTTCTGGGGGTGACCCTCTTCCACCCCCGGGGGACGATGTAACGTTGAGGCAGTTGCAGGAGGAGGCTAGACATCAGCGTGAGCTAGGAGTACCACAGGACGGCCACGTAGAAACTGCCTCCGATGAAGCTGACTCGGAAAGAGAGTATCAGGACGAGCAAGGAGGATCTAGGCCTGCCAGGGAAGACAGTCCCCGGGCTCAGGAACCGGAAACCCGGGAAGAGGGGCAACCCTTAGCCAACGAGGAGGAATCGAAAGCGTTGGAGTTCATGAGGGCCAACAAGGAGTTGTACCGCCAGTGGGTACTCTCTACCCGGGACAGCCATAGACGGAGGGAGAACCTAGCAGGCCCTCTACGGGGATATCAAAGAGAAGTTATTGATCTTGACGGAGTTGTTCAGCCGCCAAGGATACAGAGGCGTGTGAACCCTTCAACTGTTCCACCTTCTTTCCCCCCGAGTTTCGGAGTCGGAGGGGAAGCAGCTACAGGACAACAATCAAATTTAGTTCCACATGCACCGCCCTACTACCCGCATTCTAATTGGGGGGTTGGGTATGGCCCTCCAGTCATGCCCGCGGAGGTCCTAGGTTATCAGGCCCCTGGAACCCAGGGGAACCCGACCCAGTATTCCATGCCCATACATGGGTCGATGGGGATGAACGACGGTTACCCGGAGAGATACTATCAGGAGGACGATAGAATACGGGGCTATCAGGTGGCGCAGCAGGACCCCAACTCTTTGGAAGCGAGACTGGACAAGCTGGTGGGAAGAAACAGAGCTCAACCCACCTCCCCATGGGTACCTCGGGTGCTGGCATACCCATGGCCGCCGGGCCTCCGAGTCCCGGAGGGAATCCCAACGTATAATGGAGAGACAGACCCGGAAGAGTTTGTCAGGACGTACCAGAACCTAATGGTATCAAGGGACTCCCCGGAGGAACTAAGATGCAAGTTAGTAGGCTGCTACCTGAGGGGAAACTGTCTCCTATGGTTTGACTCCTTGCCCCGGCAGATTCTTAGAGATTACTATGATTTTTCCAAGGCTCTGCTGTTTAGGTACGCAGGACTGAAGAAGGAAGGGAAGCAGCTGACGGAGCTTCCCGCCACCCGGCAGAAGGCTGCAGAGGGACCAATGGAATATTATCGAAGATACATGGACGATAGCATGAAGGTTGTTGACAGACAGCAGCAGGAGGCGGTAATTAGCGGATTTATAAATGGCTTAAGGGATATGGCGTTGTTCCAGAAGTTGATGGAAAACATCCCGGAAACCTTTCACAATTTACAGATGGCGGTGCAACTGTACTGCGCGGTTAATGACGCCACCCGGAAGAGGAATGAAGAATCTGGGGGATTTCTCCCGGATAAGATGGACAGGAGGAGGGCGGCCGACCCAAGCAGAAGGGATTTGGGTCCCGCACCGGTTAACCGGGCGAGGGCAGATAGCTTTACCCCGCTCAGCAAGTCCCGGACAGAGATACATGCTATTCATAAGGATTTGTTTCCGGATCCGTTGCCTATCCAGGGGACCCCGTCTAGAGAAAATGCGGACAAATGGTGTGCCTATCATAAGTCGTATGGACATTCGACAGAAGGGTGTAGGGGGCTGAGGAATGAGATAGAAAAATTGATAGAACGGGGACAGCTGAGAGATTGTGTGGCGGCTGAAGCAAAGAAGGAGTACCCGGCCCGGGACCAGCCTCAAGAACAACCCCGGAGGAGGTGGAGGCCCAACCCCGGAAGAGGAAACGGGAGACAAGGCAACCAAGGCAACAGGCCACCGGGGAGGCCCGCCATAGCAGCCGCACCAGTCCAAGCAGTGGAGCCCGCCCCAGTGCCCCACAGGATGATCAATGTGATAAACGGAGAAATCGGAGAAGTATGCCAGTCGGTTTCCGCTATCCGGGCCCGGACGCGATATGTTCCCCCCGGAAAGATTCAGGGGAAAAGATTTCGCCCTGACGAAACTATTACTTTTTCTGAGACAGATGCAGCTCCGCCACAGATACCCCATTCAGATCCAATGGTTGTAACAGCGGAGATTGAAGGTTTCTTGGTCAAGAGGGTGTTCGTGGACGACGGAAGCAGTGTGGAGATCATGTTTGCTTCTTGCTTTGATCAATTGGGGATTGGAAGACAGAACCTGAAACCTCCCTCATCCCCCCTGTCAGGGTTCACGGGCAAGCCGGAAGTCCCTCTGGGTGTGATTCCCCTTGCGGTATGTATGGTGGATGAGAAGGATCGAAGCAAGAGAGTCTCAGTGACATGCAACTTTGCGGTTATTGATGCACCTTCACCGTACAATGTAATCATAGGGAGACCATGGCTAACCCAAGCCCGGGCGGCGAATTGCCCATACATATTGACAATGAAGTTCCCCACCGCGCAAGGAGTAGCGGTCGTGCGGGGAAGCCAAGCGGTCGCGAGAAGTTGCATGATGACGGCGGTATTGGATGCAAAGAAAGCAGTAGGGGCGGTGCATGGAGAGGTTCCCCGCCAAGAATTGGAGGAAATGCAAGTGGCGGACAAAGGGATGGTCACGGTGGGAAAGGACCTCCCGGAGGAAGTAAAAGGCGCCTTGAAAGAACTCTTGGCTAGATACCAAGGAGTATTCTCATGGAGCCCGGAGGATATGGTGGGAGTATTACCAGAGCTGGGGGTACACAAACTGAATATAAGCCCGGCAACCAAACCAATCAGGCAGAAGAAAAGACCTGTAACCCCGGAGAGAGCAGAATTCATAAGGAATGAAGTTCGAAAGTTGGAGAGAGCCGGGGTAGTTGAGGAAATCATCTACCCGGAATGGATAGCCAACCCGGTCTTAGTAAAGAAGCATGATGGCAGCTGGCGCATGTGTATTGATTTTACAGATTTGAATAAATGCTGTCCCAAAGATAGCTATCCTCTCCCAAATTTGGACCGGCTGGCAGAGGCTATTGCGGGGTACTCGGTGCTGGCCTTCTTCGATGCACACAAAGGATATCACCAGGTGCAGATGGAGGAGGCGGATAAGGCGAAAACCTCTTTCATCACCGACTTTGGAACTTTTTGCTACAAGAAAATGCCTTTTGGGTTGAAGAACGCGGGAGCCACTTACCAGAGAATGGTGGACAAACTCTTCAAGGACCAAGTGGGAAGGAACATAGAGGTATATGTTGACGACATGGTGGTTAAAAGCAGGGCTTACGGGGCTTTCTTGAACGACTTGGAGGAGATGTTTGAAAAACTGGAGCTGAGCAATCTAAAGTTGAACCCCTCTAAAAGTACCATTGGAGTAGGTGCGGGGAAGTTTTTGGGTTTCATGGTGTCAAGCCGGGGAATTGATGTCAACCCGGAAAAGGTAGAAGCCATAGCCAAGATGACCTCCCCCAGGTCGGTGAAAGAAGTACAGCGGTTGACGGGTTCCCTCGCGGCCCTCAGCCGATTTTTATCCGAGGGGGCAGATAGGCAGCTGCCCTTCTTCAATATTCTTAGGAAGGCCAATGCGTTTGAGTGGACCGGGGAGTGCGAGAAGGCGTTCCAAAGCCTGAAAGAGCACCTTCGACAGTTGCCAACATTAAAGAAACCATACCCGGGGGAAGAGCTTTTTCTGTACATAGCGGCATCTCGGGAGGCAGTAAGTGCCGTGCTAATCAAAGAAGAGGAGGGAAAGCAGCACCCAATCTACTTTGTTAGCCGGGCACTACGGGGGGCAGAAACCCGGTATACTGAATTGGAGCAACTGGTTCTGGCACTAGTACATGCTTCAAGGAGGCTTAAACCCTACTTCCAGGGCCATTCCATAGTGGTCCTCACCAACTACCCGCTTAAACAAGTCATGTTCAAACCATAGGCATCAGGGAGAATGATGAAATGGGCTATAGAGTTGGGAGAGTATGAAATCCGGTATGAGCCAAGGAGGGCTATCAAAGGACAGGCCCTAGCAGACTTTCTGGTGGAATCAGAAGCAAGGATACAGGAGGAGCAGGAGATGACCGAGGCTGATATAGTCCCGGCTTGGGGGTTATACGTAGATGGATCGGCACATTCCGGAGGCAGTGGAGGGGAGTCTTGTTGGTTAGCCCGGAAGGGAAGGAATACCCCTATGCGATCCATTTCACTTTCAAAACAACCAACAATGAAGCCGAGTACGAGGCTTTGATTGCAGGATTGAGGTTGGTGAAGGATATGGACATCAAAGCTCTTACGGCATACAGCGACTCCCAGATTGTGGTACAGCAGGTCAAGGGGGAATATGAAGCCCGGGAGAGGAGCCTGCAAAAGTACTTGGAAACGGTAAAACCTCTGATAGCCGGTTTCGAAACCTTCAACCTGGTCTAAGTTTCCCGGGAGGAAAATAGCAAAGCGGATGCTTTAAGCAAGCTAGCTTCCTCGGAATTAAAGTCGGAGCCTAACCAAAAGTTGTACATGGAAGTACTGGAAAGAAGGAGCTACCAGGAGAATGACCAAGTAATGCTGGTGAACGAGGAAGAATCCTGGATCATGCCCATACGGGCGTACCTAGAAGACGGAACCACCCCGGAGGACAGGGCTCAGGCCAGGAAGCTGAGAGTTAAGGCGCCTAAGTACGTGACCCAGGGCGGGGAGCTGTACAAGAGAGGATATCTCCAGCCTCTGCTAAAGTGCGTGGAAAGGTTTGAAGGCCGACACCTCATCCAGGAGATGCACGAGGGATCCAATGGGAGCCATCAGGGAGCTTGCACATTGGCCAGAAAGATCTTAAGGCTGGGGTATTACTGGCCGACGTTGTTCAAAGATGCGGAAGAACATGTACAGAAGTGCTTGGCATGCCAGACATTTGCCCCGCTAATCCATGTTCCCCGGGAGGAATTAATCGGAGTCACAGGAGCTTGGCCGTTCAGCAGGTGGGGAATTGACTTAGTGGGACCATTCCCGACGGCCCCGGGAGGAGCCAAGTACCTGATTGTGGCAATCGATTACTTCAGCAAATTGGTGGAGGCAGAACCACTCACCAACATACGGGGGCTAACTTGTGTCAAGTTCTGTTGGAAGAATATTATTTGCCAATTCGGTAGCCCAAAGACCATAGTCACAGACAATGGGGCGCAGTTTGAAAATGATCCCTTCAAATCATGGTGTGTTAAGTACGGAATAGAGCAGAGGTTGACATCTGTGTACCACCCCCAGGCGAATGGGCAAGTGGAAGTCACCAACCGTACTATCGTCAAAGGACTAAAAACTCGCTTGGAAGGTGCACGGGGAAATTGGATTTGGGAATTGCCCAGTGTTCTTTGGGCCCACCGGACTACAGAAAGCTCAGCTACCGGGGAATCCCCATATTGCTTGGTGTATAGGTCGGAGGCAGTAATACCCGCGAAAATAGGGATTCCGAGCCCTCGGACTCAACACCAGCGCCCGGAAGAAGAAGACGCTGGACGGCGCCTTGACTTGGACCTCCTGGAAGAAAAGCGAGAGAATGCAGCACTTCAGGAAGCCAAGGTGAAGGAGCGAGTAAAGATGTACCACGACAGAAGGGTGCGAAAGAAAGTTTTCACCCCGGGAAACTGGGTGATGAGAAGGAATGATAAGAGCCACCAGTCCCCGGAAGGGAAGCTGGCACCCAACTGGGAAGGGCCATACAGGGTAAAAGAGGCATACCCGGGAGGAAGCTATGTGCTGGAGGACAAGCAGGGAAAGGAGATCCCCTGGAGGTGGAATATAGCTAACTTAAGAAGGTTCTACGGGAAGTAGAGTGCCCCGGGCAGAACCTACTTTGTTAAGGCATGAATATGTCTGGCATGAATATGCCCGGAGCGATAGTCCCGACGTTTGGCCTCGTCTTGGACTTAGAGAGGAAGGATTGTAAAAGGGACCCATGGGTAGCTCCCATTTGGGTGCCCCGCTAGATCGTATCTGGAGCTTGGATAAAGCCCGGGGACCAAAGAATGTAATGCTCGCATGAAAGAATTAATGAAAGATGTGCTTTTCAGAAGAAACTTTTACTCTTTATAATTTCAAAATGCATGAATATGCTATTACAATTACAAAAGTCCAAAACGACGACTACATAAGCATTTTTACATACAGGTTTTCCTATCTATTTATCGCTATACCCATTTAGGACCTGACCCGGAAGCACCCTCAGGGTTACCCGGGCGGAAACCCCCTCCAAAGAATTGAGAAGACAGGAGGTCCTCGGCGAAGCGGGCATCTGGGGCCTGATTCCACACAAGTTCCTCCTCCAACTGTGCGGCGTCTTCTTCGTTCAGTTCAGGGATAGGAACAACCACGGATCCTTCTGGAAACGGCTCCGCCAGGCGCATTCTCCTTAACCCGGCTGACGTAACAAACTTGTATTTAGGAAACAAGTCTGCTACACTCTTACCCTTTTCTTCCCGGCTGATGCGGGTGCCTTCCGCGGTTTTAACTCCCTTTGTGGTGACGCCCAAATCGGCAATTTCCCGGATGCGTCTTATCCGACGTGCCACTTCTTCCGGGTCAATAGATACAGTCATATCTTCGTATCTCTCATACGCCACATCCACCTCCACCCGGGCAGGGACTCGGCGAAGGCTAGAGGGATAGGGCTCAGCTTCTCCCGCGGCTATCTTATTATGCCACTCCACGACGTCCAGATAGGCCTTATGATTAGGAGCTCCCTCACCAAACTTCTTCGGGTTGGCCTCCATGCGTTCAATCGTTCTGCGAACCCCGGCTGGAATATCGGTAAGAGGAGACACCCCGACTATGCCATTCCTGAGGCCCAAAAGGTGGAAGGATAGCCGGGTGACTAGTAGAGCATCCTGGAGGACCCTATTCCTGTGAGTAAGGGACCGATCTCCTTCTCAAAGTCACAGAGAAGCCTGTTTTGAGCGGAACGGGTCTCCAATTTCCTAAGTTTTTCTTGCGCCCGCTCTAATTCACCCCACACCATACCCAACTCCTTGGCGGTGCGACGCTGAGAATCGTCGTGAAAGGCCTGTAACTCTGCGATGGTTTGGTGGGAATTTAGGGCTTCCCGCATATGATCGGAGGCAAGGTCGAAGCACTGATTTAATGACCCGGACTTGGCTTCAACTACCTTGAGGAACGATACCAGCACCCGGATCGTTCCAAACTCCTGAAGGAAGCAATCCAGTCCCGCCTCAGCCAATGCCCGGTCAGCCTGATTGCCTCCAAACCTCCAATGGGCTAGTTTCCTTTGAAGGAAAGAGCATTGGAGACACCCAGCGCGGGGGAGAGAGAAGTAGGTACCAGAGGAACTACTTGGATGAGGAAAAATATAAGGGGTAGGCTCTTGCGGGAGAACTTCCTTTAAGTGACGCTCAGACTACAAAAGATAGTAATTTCGTCAAAAGTAGAACTTGTCATTAACCAAAATGGGCACCAAGGCCGGAAATTCTACATACACTCCCCGGGGGAGGAAGGTTACAAAATACTTTAAAAAAAAAAAGATTACAAGAAAAGAATAATAAACTAGAATAGAGTTATACATCGTCTTCAGCAGAGTTCCCTTCCCCCGGAACAGTGTGAGCCCTCTCGAACCGCCTTTCCAACTCCATGAGGTCTTCGGTGCTCCATTCCGGGCCGGCATAGGCAGGGGTGTCCACCGCCAGTTCATCATCGGCCCGCTCGGGAAACCCTACCTTCCGCGTGGCCTTCCGGGACTGATATAATAAGTCATCTTGACCCGCGCCAAGGCCTACCCGACAGTTGCCTCCTTGGTCATGGACCGCGCGGTACCCAAAATTGTCAGGCACTGCGCAGTACTCATTATAATCGCCTGACTAGTAAGGCGTCTCCGGGACTACCCCATAAGTATTGAAGTTCTCTGGGCCGGGGTCAGGGCAAGAGGCCTCATCAATTGCAGGCAGCTTGGCTTTCTTGATATCTGAAGCGGAAGGATCCCGGGAGGACATCTACAGAGATTCCCATAGTTGGGGCACCAGATTTTCCAGAGCCACCTCCTGGAGGGATCTCCAGCGATGGTTCAGCAAGTCGTTGGCCTTGGGGCGGTAGTAGGAGGCTTGGGCTTCGAGGCGAGCGGGCCCCGGAAGCCAACCCCGCAGGCTGCGGTACATTTCGTGGCAGGCAACCGCGCTTGCCGCGGCCGCGATACCCTCCAGCCTTTGATCAAAGTCGATGGAGCGGAGAACCTTCTGGGTCACAGCATCCAGAGCCTCAAGCTGGGCATCCTTCTTTTCCTTCTTCAGGGAGGAGTATTTCTTCTCCACTTCGGCAAGTTTCCTCTTCTTGTCCGCCAGTTTTTTCTTCCTTTCAGCCAGCTTCTTTTGGGATGCCTCCAGCCGGGCTTCCAGGTCATCCCGCCCGGCCAACTTCTCCCGGGTATCACGGAGATCTTTCTCCATCTTGGCAAACAACCCCGCGCTATATTTGGAATAGCCCCGGTTAAGTGCCTCGGTGAACTGGGGGTCCGTAAGAAGGGAGTCAGTGAAGGCGGTACTCTGCAAAACAGAACATAAAACTTAGGAAAAATTGGATTAAACATTAGGTGAAGAACGAGGCTGAAGGAAAGTAGTTACCTCTTCTTTCTCTTCCGGGATAGTCTCGGAAGTAGCGGCCCGCGGAGGAGTATCGCGAGCAGCATGAGGAGGAGGGGGGCATCCTGCGTCCTTTGGCGAGAGGGAGGAGGCGACCCGGATAGCTCGCCGGGGGGTGGCCGTTTGAACCTCGAGCTTGCCCCGCCGCTATAGATCGGATGCTGGATGAAGGACCGGCGTCCAGGTGTAGGCGATGAGCCGGGAGTAGTGCGGGCCTCAGAAGATGGCCCGGATGAACTCTGTTGACGAGACCGCGGCGGCGCGCGGGGCTTTTGGGGGATGATGGCAGGATTCTCAGTCGGAGGTGGTCCGGAGGCCGTTCGTTGAGGAGGGGCCTGGGGATCCGGATGAGTATCTCTGGCTTGAACATTGTCCCCGGAAGGCTTGTCAGTGTAAGCCATGACGTCCGCGTATAAGGCAGGTTGAGCTGAAACCAAGCAGATAGTGAGGTTAGACCATGAGATATATACAAAAAAAAAACGTTTGGTTTTAACTCCCGAGAAAGATAGGAAATAAATCCTTAATGGGCACCTCCATCTGGCCACACCGCAGAGATGCGCGGGAGCGTGAAGAGGTCGCTGGGATAGATCCCGCGAGGCCAGAAATAACCCGCATTCCCGCTCTTATAGAAGGCGTCCATATCTAAGGGGGAGAGGCGGAGGAGGTTGTGATCACTGGCAATAATAGCCGGAAGATTGGAGAGAGGTTTTTTGTCCTCAGGACCAAGAAAGTTGTTCCAGGCGGGCATAGGGTACACCCGGGCATCGCAAAGGAAGAAACCCTTTGAAAGATATCCTTTGGCGGATTTGGGTTTAGAAAGAATGAAATCCTTTAGGCCGGTACGAATAGTAAAAGAAAAAACGCCCGGGAAGGACGCGTGCGCCTTCCGCAAGGCATAGAAAGAGTGGAAGAGTAAGAGAGAAGCGGGGACGGCGCACCGGGCGCAGTTAAGCAAGAAGGCTAGAATGAGGACCACCCCGTTAGGGTGTAGTTGGGCGGGGGCTACGTCATAGAATTGGAGAATTTCAAGGAAAAGAGGAGGGAAGGGCAGGCTAAGCCCATATTGAAAATGGATTCGCGGGATACAGGAAACCTCCCGCTCGGAGACTCCCGGAGGAAGTTTGGAAAGAGAGGCATTCAAAGGAAGAGGAATGAAGGAACGCTTGGCTAAATCCAAGACATCCCTATCTAAAGAAGGAGAGTCCCCGGGGACATCATGAAATTTGATACCCACCGGGCGTACCCCGTGAGTGGCCCCCTGGGGAATGTCATCACCACCTTCCTCGCCAAACACCTCCTCATCCTGATCCTTGCGGGGATGATGAGGATGCTTGACTGGGCGTAAACCCACCCCATCCGAGGTCAACGCACCCGGGGCGACGGGCCCCAGGGGCGTACTGAGAGCTTCGGAAGAGGTGTCCGGGGAGGAAGGGGAGGAAATCATGTTATCAGCGGCCCGGAATCGGGCCTCAAACTGATTTTGAACTCCTTCGGTGTCCAAAGAAGAATTGGAGTGAAGCGGGAAATCCATGAAGAGAAGAAAAGAATAGGGAGATAGGGCTTACTTGGTTGAAAAGGCGAAGGAGCGAGTAAGCAGAGCGTCTGGAGAAATTTTGCAGAAAGTAAACTTGTGAGAAGGAGGTTAAGCCCCTTATATAGGCGGACGAATAGGAATCGCCACCTCAAAAGGAGGAAAAGCAATGATGACACGGTGAACCGAGGCACTGATTGATGCAGAAGAGGAAAAGGCGGCGTTGTCAGAAACCAATCTTAACACGGATGGGCCCTACCAGAAGAAACAGCAACCGAAGGGGGAGCGTTTGAGACCAGTCCCCCGCGTCACGAAAACCCGGATGACTAGTCTGGGGGGCTAGTGATAATACTGGCCCAGGATCATGCTGGGCCAGGAAGGCCTGCGGCCCAGGATTAACGGAGCGGTATCCTTCCGCTGAGAGGCATGCCCGGACAAGAAACAGTGCGGATGACGACAAAGGAGGTGGTCCTGCACCTTATCCCCAAGCAGGAAAAGCTCAGCTATATATACTAGTCTCAAACAGTAAACAAGGTATGTGACTTATATCTCTCTACTTTATATTGAGAGCGCCTTCCGTACGTTTTTCTTCATCGCTATCCCCATCTCATCATTACGCCGGAGCTTCTTCCCCGGGACGCCTCCCGGGGATTGTTTTGCAGGGTTGTTGTGGCCTAGCTTGGAAGGAGGCCCGGATAGCGTCGGCATCCGGGAAGCGGACGGATTTGGACGGTAGCATCAGAAGGGGCATTTAGATGGTAGAAAAAAACTATACCAGGTATGTATATCATCAAATGGCAACATGGTATTAAAAAGCCTCCACATAAAAATTGAGATTTTTTTTGGAGATCAAACTAACCATATTTTTAGCAAAGATGGAATTATTACTCTCTTTGGTCTGAGTTCCTGATAGGCTGATTTGAAAGAAAATTCTCCTTTGAGCTCCGGCATCCAGATGATTCTATCTTCCATATGGGGAAATAGCTTGGTCTCCTGCAAAATAGATCTTAGATCAGTATTTATAAGAGGAGAAATAGATGGCAAATAGGTGTCCTTATTAAAAATGAAATCAGCTACAGTGCATGAATCTGGATGTTTGTCCGTGATGGGTCTACAAGATCAATGATAGGAAATTTTCCTGACTAAGTAGTGTTCCAGAAATCACAAGTTCTTTTTCCTATGAGTACTCTGATATGAGAACTTGCAAAAGTATCAACTTTACAAATTCTTTTCCATGTTTGGGATGTTTTTGCAGATAAAGGAAGGGAGGCAACGAAATGTGTCCATGGAGCTTGTGCCAGCTGGTATTTCCACCATAGTTTAACTGAGAAAGTTTTTACTATGGTGGAGATGGACCTTACACCTAAACCATTTTCAGAGATAGGGTAGCACATGTTTCTCCATTTCCTCCACTTTTTCTTATCTTTTTGATCAATTTTTCCCAAGAAAAAGGTAGAGACTGTTTTTTCCAGGGATTTTATAATCAGTTTAGGGGGATCAAAGACAGCCCATATATGTTGTGGGATGGAATAGATGCATGATTTAATGAGTGTCAGTTTCCCCCTTGCAAACAACCACTTGTTTTTCCAACTATTTAATCTGGTATTGATGATTTCTAGCATTTTACCAGAGAATATGGGACAACTAAGGTATCTAAATGGATATGTTCCTATGTGCATGCCTAAAATAGATTTAATCAGATTGGTTGAGTGTACAGATGCATGACTATTATAGAAAACTTCACTTTTTTGAAAATTTATCTTTTGTCCTGATGTTTCTTCAAAAACAACTAGAAAAGCTTTCAAAATAGTAAGGTTGGCTTTGTTAGCATTTAGAAATATAATGGTATCATCTGCATAGGAGATATGGGAGATGGGTATTGAGTTGACAGGAATTTTGAAATAATCTATTTTACCTATCTCATATACATAAGCTAGAGATCTAGTAAATGCTTCAGAGAAAAGGTTAAATAGAAAAGGGGATAGGGTTCTCCCTGTTTAATTCCTCTTGAGGCCTTGAAGTAACCCACTGGTCTGCCATTTATGAGGACCGAGAAAGCAGCCTGAGACAAGATCTTCAAAACAGCATGAACAAAACCACCATTAAATCCTAATTTATAAAGAACTGCACTAAGAAATTCCCAGCTTACTCTGTCAAAAGCTTTTTGTAGATCAAGCTTAAGAATGCAATTTGTGCCTCTGCTCTTATTGTTAATGAATCTCATCATTTCTTTCAAGTAGAGAACATTATCAGAAATGTCTCTATTAGCTAAAAAAGCTGATTGGTGATGAGAAATTAACTTTGGCATGAGAGGTTTCAATCTCTCCATTAATATTTTAGAGAAAATCTTATTGGAGACATTTGAGAGGCTAATGGGTCTATAGTCGCTGAAAGATATAGGGACATTTTTCTTTGGCAAGATGGTTATCCATGTGCTGGAAATTCCTTGAGGGATGGTAGGATTATACAGAAAATCATTTGCTGCACTCAGAAGATCCCCACTAATGGTATCCCAAGCTTCAATGTAAAATTGGGCTGTATATCCATCTGGACCTGGAGTACTTGATTTGTTGAGACTAAAAACCACTGTTTTTAGTTCTTCTAAGGAAACAGGCCTAGTCAAGAGAGCATTTTCTTCTGATGAGATTAAATTTGGGATTTTACTCAGAAAATGAGAGAGAAAAGGGGGTGATGTTTGAGTTTCAGCAGTAAGCAGGTTGGTATAAAAAGAGATGGCTTCTTGTTCTATTTCAGCATTATCATCAATCCAAACTCCATTGGAGTTTTGGATTTTTGTAATGCTGAGTCTGCTTTTTCTCTCCTTGACTGATTTGTGAAAATACGCAGTATTTTCATCCCCCTCTTTTAGCCATTTAATCTTTGCCTTCTGTTTCCAGAAGTGATTTTCCTCAGCTAGTGCTCTACTTAAAATGGACTTAGCCTCTTTTAGTTTGGCTAACTCAGAATCATTTTGATTAAGGTCATAGCTTATTTCTTGAAGTCTCAAAATATCCTCTACTTTAAATTGCAAACATTATTGCTAATGTTTCTGAAAAACTTCTCTATTCCAATATTTCAGGAACTTTTTGAGTCTATTTAACTTCAGGAAGAAACCAAGCATACCTTGCTCATAGATTGGAGGATGCCAGTTTTCTTTAATCACCTCTAAAAATTCAGATCTTTTAAACCAGGTGTTAAGGAATCTAAAAGATCTAGGTGTGGTGGGGATTTTACTGCCTATGGTAAGGAGTAAAGGACAATGATCAGATGTTTCTTTGTTTAACACTATAAGATAGATGATGTAGGGAAGTTAGAGTTCCACATAGAAGAGGCAAGACCTCTATCTAACCTCTCTATAGTGGGATGAATTCTAGCATTGGTCCATGTAAAAAGGTTACCCACAGTGTGAATTTCCTCTAGGACCATAGATCGGATAAAAGCATTGAAATCATTTATGGTTCCTAGTTTAGGTTTCCCTGGACCTTTATACTCAAAAATGGATTTATATGCTTTGAAATCACCAACATAAAAAGCATTAACTAAGCCTAGTGCCATCAGATCCTTCCACATATCTTTTCTACCAGTTCTTGATCTTAGGCCATATATAAAAACTCCTTCCATTGGAGTTCTTAGAGTATGGCTGTGGATTTGAACTGCTAAAAACTGTTTATGATCATCAATGAGTGATAAAGAGATGCAATTTTTCCAAAAAAGCCATATCTGGCCAGTTGTAGAGTGCATATAATTATCAAAATGGAGGGATTGCATATATGCTGCACATTCATTGGCAAGATGCAGGGGTTCTATGATGCACAATAAAACAGGATTATGGGTGATGAGCAGTGTATTTAGTCTAATCATTGATGTTTCCATACCTCTAATGTTCCACACTAGCATATTTATTTTTAATGTTGTATTAATCATAAATGGCTACTGTTGGAGCTTTTTGTGGATGATCTAAGCAAATATGCTACTTTATGCAGTTCAGCAGTGTAAGCATTTTTTCTAGATTTCTTTTAGTTATTTTTTGTATGGTAGGGGTTGATACCTTGGTCGTGCTTACCTCTGTGTCCTCTGGTTGATAAGACTACATAGTATCATGTGCAGGTGCAGTAGAGGATTCTCCAGGTGAGAATGTGAGCCCTTCAATTATATCATTTATTGATTGTGGAAGATTCTGAAGGGGTAGAAACTTGTTCCTATATTTTTCCTGAGAGTGGAAGGCAGCCTTGTTAGACATAAAAGGTAAAAAAGCTTTATTATTGTGTATACCTTGGACTAAGATGTCATCCTTTACCAAAATTTTGAGAGGCATTGGATGAGAGATTGATGTTTCATCTCCATTTGATGCTACTGTCTTTAGGGAGACAACATTTGCAGAATTTGCTTCACTGGAGAGCAGTATTGGGGATTGTGAAGGGGTAATGGTGGATTTGGCTTTTTGTTTTTTTCCTTGTTTTCTTAAAGGGGTTTGAGCATCAGGGGAGATAACAAGTGAAGAAGAGGGCTTTTGGGTGAGCTGTTTGGCTGGAGCATCTGTGGAAAATTCTAGAGCGTTGGCAGCTGGGTTGGAGAAGATAGCTTCAGTAGAGGTTTCCAGGGTATCAACTGCTGTGGAAATCACCTTGGCCTTTGGGATATACTGCATCATCAGTCTTTGAGCAAATCTGCTGGCCTTGTGTCTTTTGAACTTTCCTTTCTGAGGGCCTTTATGAGAATTAAGAACTTCAGGAATATTCAACTTTTCCTGAATAGATAGACCTGAGCAGCCAGCTTCACCATGCTTTACTTTATCACCCTGCTTAACTTCATCAGTGCTTTTTTCAGTCTGGATAACCTTTGGAGTGGCTTTATTTACACTCAACTTAGGCCTTTTGAGCTCCGGATGAAAAATACCACATTCACTATCAGAATGATCCAAAATTTTGCAGTGTTTGCAGTATTGAGGGAGATCTTCATATTCAATATCATACTCAGCTATATGGGATCCCACTCCGGCAACTATGGTAGAAGGAAAATATGCTAGCAGGTCTATTTCAATACACACTTTAATTGCAGATGGCCTAGTAAGGGCCATAGTGGCAGCATCCATTTTTAGGAATTTTCCTATTTGAGTACTTATACCAGCAATTGCTGAAACATTGTAGAAAAGTACAAGAAGTTTATAAATGGTTACCCATGCTGGGATGATTGAAGACTCCTGTTCCGGTGAGAAATCCGGTGACCACTTTTGTACTTTCATGATTGAGTTACCGAAGCTCCACTGGCCTTTCATCCAGCAACGCTGGTAATCATCTTTCTCCTAAAAACGAATGAGCACATGTCTGTAATCGAATGAACCCAGTTGGTATCTTCCCGTGAAGCCGAAGGATTTGAATGAACCAGTGAGAGACTCCATTAATGGTTTGCCCCGATTGAATTTCCCGACCAAAGCATTGTGATAATATGAGGCTAGAACTGCTCCCTCTTCCGGTGGCAGGATGTAAGCAATTTTTCCCTTATACTCTGTAATAGGATGAAGATCGGGTGTATTGGGAAGGGTGGAGTAGAGTGGTGGGTATTTTGTGCTGAGCGCCTGGAGAAAGGATTTCTCGGCGACTGGTTTGCCATGGGGGAGCGGTGGCTCCGCCATGTGGGTAACCGTTTTATTAACGTTAGAAAGCCATTATTGGTAACAAATTGAACCTTTGTAGCTTTGTCCATTGCTTGCACATCAGTTAAAAAATTCGTAATCATTTCAGTTTCATTCATCAAATTAGTTTTCATTTTACACCTATGTATAAGTTGGTGATATGATTAAAATAGAGATTTTTAATATTTTTATTGAAACAAAGAAATGGTTAGAAAACTTTCAATATAAGTGACGACATATCTAATTTTGTTTCTTATATAAGTGTGTGGATATAAAATTTATGGCTATTTAACCATATTAGGTTTGTTTTTAAAAAAGATTATGGCTAATCATTCTCCTGCTAAAATTTGATGAAATTTAATATGGAATGTAAGTGAAAATTTTGAAACACGTGATGAGCATATGTAAATCCATAAAATGTAACACTCCAGAATTATGAGAAGGATATTTAAGAATGTAAGGCATAGGTGGTTTAACAAAATAAAAATACAATGCAAGGCATACAAAATCATCTTATAGACTAAACACGATATTGTTAATTAAGGTTGGGATCATATGGTGATGAAATTATAACATGATAATGAATGAGAAAAAAATGTAGTTCAAATTTAAAGTGGTGTTTTACCTTGGTGTCGAAATTTGCTTTTGTCCACATATGTTGCATAGAAACTCATACACCTACAAGTTATATAATGACTGTTTTGAGGCATATCTTAAAAGAAAATTGTAATTTTTTTAGTTACCCTCTGAAATATGATAAAATTAATTTAATTATTGATAAAATATGGTAAGTGATGTTTTTTTTTGATGTAATATTTTCTTCTATTAAATTGCTCAAAAAAGTTCATACAGCTGATTTGGCTATCACTCTAAGCCAAACATTCAACGGATATAAATAACTAACCAAAAGGAGAAAAACAACTATTCTACAGCCATATCAAATGCAAGTGGCTATGATCATAACTTGTTCATCAATATATTGCTAGGATTTTAGAAAAACTATCATGAATGCTCTTCCATTCCATCTGTCCTTGCATATCTTGCCAAATCCGCATCCACCTTTGGAGCTTTGGTGTCTTCAACGTTCCATTTCTGTCTCCGACTCATATATGATTAAGGGAAAATCCACCATAGCTTATCTGTGAATTGACATGTCAAAACACAAGTCTGCCCTGGTTCATTTCCCATAGAAATCAAATAAGCCATTATGTAGTCTGGTCTGAGTATGCTTATAATCTTCTTCGATCCAGCCCGTCAAGTCTTTAGATAGTGTCATGGGCCAAGGTTGGGTAACTGGTTTCACCCAGCAGTCCAACACCTCTGAAATACCAAAGGTAATCAGTGCGGTACCTACGACATATGTACAAGTTTCATACTAGGGCCATAGTCCCTCATCCAGTCCGTCAAATATTTTTGATAGTGTCTTGGGCCAAGGCTGGGTAACTGGTTTTTATACCAGCAGCCCAACACCTCTGAAATACCAAAAGGTAATCAGTGCGGTACCTACGACATATGTACAAGTTTCATACTAGGGATATATCCCCACAACCAATCCGTCAAGTCTTTAGATAGTGTCACGGGCCAAGGCTGAGTAACTGGTTTTTACACCAGCAGCCCAACACCTTTGAAATACCAAAGGTAATCAGTGCGGTAACTACGACATATGCACCAAGTTTCATGCTAGGATCCATTCACACTATCTTCAACATCAATCAAAGGGGTCATAGCCTGTTTCAATCATCACCTTTAGAGCATCCACCTGCCTAAATTTTCCCTCAAAGATTATGTTATTCCTCTCCCTCCATACATTATAGAAGATGCTAATAAGTCGGTGGAATCTTATTCTCTTTCTCTATCCTACCATTCTTCTCATCCTCCTCAAGCACTCTCTGAAGTTTCCGCCAGTCTCCACCCTGTAATGTTTTTGGAGATCCACTGCAAACTGGCATGTACAAAATATGTGCTGCATCGTTTCTCCATTCTGCCCACACAGAGTACAAACATCTGCCACATGAGGTATTATCCCTTTCGACTGAAGTCTCGCTATGGTCGATAATCTCCCTTTTAACAACATCCATAGAAAGAATGAGTGTTTAGGCTGTAGTCCTGACTTCCACAATATTTTCGTTGACCAATGGTTTTCTTGGCCTGCCCCTTTGAGGTATCCATATGCCTTGCTAGTGCTGAAATTTCCCTTCATGTCAACACATTCCATTAGGTATGGACGAATTTCATCTTTCAGTGACACCAACTTGCCCCAACTCCAACTATATGTGTGCCCTTCTAGGCTGTAGTCAAGAAACTCTTCATCCTTCAAGTAGTATGCCTGCACCCATTTCAGCCACAATATATCCTTCTTTTGACATACATCCCAAACCAGCTTACACAGAGAAGCTCTATTCCAGAATAAAGGATCCCTTAGGCCAACTCCTCCACTTTTCTTTGGCATACAAAGTGTTTTCCAAGACACTGGTGTAACTCTTTTCTCCCCTCCCTTTCTGCCCCACAGAAAATTTCTGCATTTTGTCTCAATGGCTTTGTGCACACTCTCAGGTGTTTGAAAAACATTTGCCCAGTGACTAGCTTTACTCAGCAGAATTGTGTTTATAAGCTGCACTTTACCTGCATATGCCATATTCCTGGAACCCCAAGTGCCTATTTGTCCTGCAATCTTCTCCACCATTTTCTCACAATCTTCAGCTCTCCACTTCCCTGTCGAGACTGGAAGTCCCAGGTAATTCATTGGGAAACTTCCTTGAACTATATTCAGAGTATCAGCCAACATCTTTGATTCAGTTTCTGTCATTGTCGAGAAGAAAGCATCAGATTTTCTTTCATTTATCCTAAGGCCAGAAACCTTCCTAAACTCCTCCAAAACGGCTTTAACCCCTTCCATTGAGTGCTTGCTCGCCCTACAGAAAATTAAGAGATCATCTGCAAACATCAAACTGTGTATTTCCCCCTTCAAACTCCTCTGATAGAACTCTATAGCTTTCGTTTTTATGGCCAGACTAAGCTGTCTTGATAGATATTCCATCCCAATTACAAACAATAAAGGTGATATCGGATCCCCCTGTTTAACATCACTCCTCCCTTTAAAACAATCCGTGTACGCACCATTCAAAGAGAAACAATAAGTGGTATTCTCAACGCATCGTCTTATCCACTCAATAAACAATCCTGGAAACTTTAGAACTACTAGCCATTTGAATAGAAACTCCCAGCTTATACTGTCGAAAGCCTTCTGTATATCAATTTTTATCATGCAGCTCGGAATATTGCTCGGCTTCTTATATCCTGTTAAAAGCTCTTGCGCTAGGAGAATATTATGTGATATCCTCCTCCCTTTCACAAATGCACCTTTGTTTCCATTTATCACTTCAGGGAGTACCTCACTTAACCTGTTACTCATGATCTTTGTGACGACTTTATATAAAACAGGGCAGCAGGAAATCGGCCTATAGTCCCCAGCTGACTGCGGATTATCAACTTTCGGTATTAATGTTAAAACAGCCTTGCTAAATTCCTGTGGTACTTTATCACCCTGAAAGAAACTCCTAATCCCCTTTTTTATATCATCACCAACAATCCCCCATGCTTTCTTGAAGAAAAAGCTCGAAAATCCATCAACTCCAGGACTTTTGTCATTCTCAATGCTATTCAGAGCTCTCCATATCTCATCATTTGTAATCGGCTTTATCAAGGGTATTTGTTGCTCCACTGTAAGAAAGTTACCTTCAGCTGCCACTAAAGGATCAATTTCACTCTCTGTAATCACTGTCTTTCCCATTCGGTCACCAAAGAACTGCAGTAGATGCTGCTCTACCCCCTCTCTTCCATCCACTCTGTCGTTTCCCACCTTCAGGCTGACTATATGATTTCTGTATTGCCTTTTTTTCATGCTTGCATAGAAAATTTTGGTTGGCCTGTCCCCCTCCTTTATCCATTTCTCCTTAGACCGCTGTTGTAAGAAACTGAACTCCGCTTCAGCTAATTCCATAGATTCTCTCCTTGCCTTTGCTTCGTTTTCTTGCAGCCCTTTATCCAATAAATTTGTTTGTAATAGATTGAACTGGTTCTCCCACTTCTCTTTTGCTTCCATGGCTCTTTTCTGAATGTCTGAAAATTCCCTCTTGTTCAATCGTTTAAGTGCTATTTCCAGCACCTTCAAAGTTTTAAATAGATCCACGAGAGTACTGTGTTTCCGCATCCTCCAATTCTGCTCCACTAAAGTAAGAAAGTCCGACGAGTTCACCCACATATTGAAGAACTTAAAAGGACGTTTAGCAGAACACTTTTTTGGCTTATCTAGGTGTATAAGTAAAGGTAAATGATCCGATGCATCATTGGATTTTACCTCACATATCGCTTCCATCCATCTGTCCATCCACATCTCATTCACCATTGCTCTGTCGATTCTAATGAAACTTCTGCCTTCTTCCCTTTTATTGTCCCACGTGAAAAAAGGTCCTGTACTTTTCAGCTCATGCAGTTGAATCAAGTTCACCGTGTCTCTAAACTTTTCCACCTCAGCTAGCTGTACATCCTCTCCTCCAGTTCGGTCTCCCAAATTTACAGGGGAGTTGAAATCCCCCACCACCATCCATGACATATCCTGGTGATTTGCAGTTTCCATATAACGCCATAAATTCAGCCTGAGTGGTTGTTTGGTCCCCGCTTCTACTTCACTATTATGAGCATAAACAATCGTCAAGTAAAACTCCAGCCCGAGTTCCTTTTTTCGGCAAATGCAGTCAATCCACTGATCTCCAATGCTTATTACCAAAATATCATACAAATCTGGCTTCCAACATAGCCATATTCTTCCTGTTTGTGCTATCGGGCAGTTTGTGAGTAGCTTCCAACCCAAATCAAGACTTTCCCATCTGTCCACTTCATTTTCTACCTTCACCTTTGTTTCCAGCAAGCCAGCAAGGCCTATATTATTTTCAAAACAAAATTGCCGGCATTTTCTTTGCTTACTTGGCTGATTTAGACCCCTAACATTCCAGAATAGCATAGTACTATGCATCATTAACAATATTATAAAGGGGACCATACCTTGAATGAACTTCAAGATCTATGTTATTAGTTGTTTCTCTCTCATTGACGCCAACATTTGCAGACTGTGAAATCTGCAATACCACACTATCATTCAATTCAGCCGGTTGTTTCCCTTCTCTGTGTTGCCTTATTTCTCTACCCGAAACATCCCTAGCTTCAGTCTCTCTTGATTGTGCATCCAAAACTGTGCTCCTACTCGTTCCACCACTTTTTGCACCCCTTTCTTTTTCATACCCTGCTTTTTTTTCCTGCTCTTTTTCGGCCCCAAGAACAGCATCTCGGTCTCCCTTTTTCTGTTCTACAATGGTCCCTTTAGTTCCCGTTTTATTTCCCTCAATTTTGTCTCCATTCTTCTCAGCCCTTTTTACCCCAACAACCACCCAATCCCCAGTATTTCTGCCATATCGTCGATGAGGAGCAACTATGCTTGGTTCCTTTTCCCTTGGGGCTGATTGAGTTTGGTTCTCCCTTTTGCCTCTATTTGTGCTCAACTGCATCCTGCCATTCACTCCAGGAGAAAGTGTTTTGGGCTTCCAGACACATTCTTCTGTTTCATGTCCAATCAGCTTGCATTTACAGCACTTTGCTGGCTTCCACTCATACTCCACATCTTGGTGCTGAGTGATATTATTCTCATCTTTGTATGGAATTCTTTTCTGCATTACCTTCCCCATGTTCACCTCAACTAGTACCCTTGCAAACTTTGTCTTTTCCATGTGCCATGTGGCCTCATCAATCCGCAAGGGGATTCCAATTACACTTGCCAATCTACATAACAAACTCGGCTCCCAATAGACTGGATCCAATCCAGGAAATTGCACCCATATGGGAATTGTATCTGGCTCATCAAAATCCATTATTTGTTTCCATACCTTTACAAAAACTGGTTTTTTATCAAAGAAAACCATCCCCCTTTCTATCACCTCATCTCTATATTTTTCATTAACAAGCTTCACCAGAAAGATCCCTGGCTTTGCCTGCCAAACCTTTTCAACCATACCAAACCATATTCTTCTAAGAAAGCCTTCAAAATATTTAATCGGAGGATGACCACCAATAACCTTGCATACAACCACATTCTTCTATTTTTTCACGCTGTTTTCAACCTCATTCAAAGGAAAAGAAGGCAGAAGCATACCGTCTACCAGTTCAGGTTTATAGTATTTTACCTCTGCCTGGTGGCTTGTGAACAGTTTCGACCAGCTTGCCTTCTCATTTAATGTTGTCTCTAGCTCTTCCCCTCTCTTCAGTATACGTACTTGTGAGTTCTCCCCAACTTTGTTTTTTACAGTGGCAACACCATCACCTTCGGGTTGAGTGATCACAGTCGACAAACCAACATTCTCCAAACCCTTCTCTAAAATAGACTTCTCGGCTTGTTCTGAACTCTTCATCTCTGTTTGTACACCTTGCTCCATTGTCTTAGACGTATCCTTGCTGCCCTCACTCTCCTCCCTGCCCATTTTTTCCAAGAACCTCGAAATTGGTATGCCGGTTTTTATCATCATCGGCTGCCTACGAACCCCGGCTGCCATCATCGATTTATTGCTGCCCCCTTCGCTTTCCCGATCATATATACTCTCAACCGCTGGCAATGTAGTCCTACTCCCAGATTGAATCAGATTCATCCCATCGTTTTCCTTTTCCAATCCAAACAAGGGTTTTCCTCCATTCTCCATAACCTCACTTTCAGCCACATTCAATAGTTATTCTCCAGCTTTTTCCTTAAGTTTCTGTTCAATCATTCTAAAACCTTCGTAAGCTTTCCCCATATTTTCAAAGAGCTCTTCGACCGACGCTTTCTGAATCCATTTTTTCATCGCCTCACTGTGTGAATTTGACGCTGCCCTTACATCAATATCTCCGCTGCTAAGGTTTTTCTTTTCTGCTGCAGCCCGAGGGTTTTTTACCTCATCTACCAACCCAGCGATAGAGTTCTGCCCGCGATCCATCCCGTCGTTTCCTCTCCGTTCAACATGAAAGTTTAATCTCGAGAGAGTGCCCAGGTTTTCAATCGCAGTTGGCCATTTCGGCAAAACCTCACCATCATCGCCAAACAAACTCTGTCCATCACTTCCCAAGACCATCTTCGTCACATCCTTAGGCTTATTTCCCGCGTTTCGTTTACCACTACTATTCTTGCCCATGGCGGAAGAATCGAACGAATTCAATTCACCAAAAAAATAGTGGAAAAAGAAAAACGGAAATCGCACATAATAGGATTTAGAATCGCAGCATAGGATTTAGGTCGTCGTTCATAAAGATTCGTCCGTACAGATCCGTGTAGTTACAGGACTTTGCCCGTACAGATTCGTCCACTGATCGTCCGTACATGATTGGTCCTTGAATCTGTGTCCTTGGTGAGCGGTGCGTACAGATCGCCGTGCGTACAGATCCCCAAATCCCCAAATTTGGGCGCGGCCGTGCGTACAGATTCGGGCGTACAGATCCCCAGATGGTAAGTGATGCTACTAAAGATGACTCATCCCAAGTGCTAATGATGACTTATCACGCAAGACGGGTTCAGGCGGCTTCCTAAAGCACGTGAGCAAATCTAAGAAATTGATTCAATAGTACTAAGCATGAGAGGAAGGTACAAAGAGAGGTACACGATGATGACTCGACAGCAGAAAATGGTACTGCATCCTTTGGCTAGATTGCTACCATAAATACCCAAAGAAATCAACAACACAAGGTAAGTTCTCTAACTCTAAACTTTAGCTATTGGGTTTTATCCCATTTCTGTACATGAAATCTCATCATCAAATCAAAACGGCTACCCTCGGGTGGCCCCGGGGTTCTGTTTTGCAGGCTAAGACGAACAATTCACAGCCTCATCAAACCTCGAAACGAAAGAGCGATCCTCGGACTATCTGTTCGGTCCGAGAAACTCACTCATCCGAAACGCACGACATTAGTAAGTTAAAGAACAAATAATGTTGACTAAAATATTTTAATTAGCCTTTGATTTTTTGTGATTTTTGCAATAGGAGTGTATATTGTATTTTCCTTTATGGGTATTGCAAATCCATTTCCTTTGTCTATTGCAAATGCGTTTTTTTCTCAATGTTGATTGGCCCTGCAAAATAATATAAATTTGATAAACTACTATGGACATTAAAATATTGTATACAAACCAATCGGTAAAGTTCTTAACATATAAAATCATGTCTATTATTTTTAGAAATATAAAAATGGTTGTAAATGTATTACACGGGTGCATGTAATTTAGCTTTCGTAAACATATAGAATCAGTTAAAGCAATTTACACATCATTTGTGCATATTCATAAGCTAATTTGATGGTTGGAGTGTTACCATTGTTTAAATTTTGTTGATTCTTCACTCTCATCTTCAATCTGAAATATTGCCCTCTTTTTGTTTGTAACTTGTGTACCTACAAATTTTGTTGAATAACTATTGTAATGAAATATCTGATTGAAAAAATTGAAATACAATCATTTGTATTTTGATTACCATTGAAACAGGTAACATGGAGAGATGTTCCAATAATGATTGGCATTGATTGAAGTTTTCATATCAAAACTTGTCTTTTAGATTGAATAGATTCTTCCCAAAATGATAGTGTTTGCAGCCTAATGTAATCATTAAAATTTGAATACAAATTTGATGTTGTGTATTTCTTATGATAAGCATGCATTTGTTTTAAAAAACAAATCTTACTTGTCATACATTAGAACGAATTTCTGCATATCTTTAAATCCATACTTGGTCTTGATCTTGGTCATGGTAGATGTTGCACTACCACTCCTATTATATTTTTAAGAAACTAATTAGTGAATATATATAAACATCAAAAGTGTAAAGTGTCATGAATTGAATGAAAATGATGCCAAAATATGATATTGTGTTTAGTAAAAGGGATAATCTTTTGATCATCATCTTAAACCTGTGGTATTTCGTTGATATTAATATTTAAGAAACCCAAAAGGAAAGATCAGAAACCCGAAAGGAGAAGGTCGATTTTGCATTCAAATAAAATTAGAAACCTAGAAGGAGAAGGTCGATTCATGTTGGGGACAAGGGGAGGGATGTGATTTTATTGGGGTCTATTTGGATTATTACCCAATTTTTTTTAAAAAAAGGTCGATTACGCATATTCAGTTACTTACGTATTCCATGCGCGTTGGATTTGTGCATATTCAGAATAGTTGGTCTTTGAATAACGATCAGCGGACATAGACAGATTATAAGTTAATCAACAAACAAACTTCCTTCTTCACATCAAATAACCAGTAATCATTTATGTTCACATCCTTCTGAACAATCATTTAAAGGGATAAAAGGGTCTAAAAATTATATAACCAAAATATTTGACATAAATGACAATATTGCATAAATATGAGGTCAAATTTGGAGTTCAAAGAGTATATCTCATCTGGATAGTATTGCTAACTGTAGTTCAGTCACTTACATCAGAATCAACTGCACTCTTTGCTTCCTCTTTCTTCTTTTCAGCCTCCTCAAAAGCAGCCTGACATATGACAATTCTCTGCTTCTACAAGAAATTGACATTTCAGCCATTCAATGTGCAAAAGCCTCTAAATAGTTTTTACAAGTGACCTAAAATTTCCAGTAACATTATTTGCTACTCTCAAATGAAATTCCAGCAGCTCACTTTCCATTCCATGGTTTTTGTCATGCGACTTCTCATTCCATAGCAAACTCATCAAGATTAAACAGCTCATAGATGCACTGTTAACCTCACAAGCTAATATACTTATTCTGAACATCTTTTTACTGTTAGAGAATTCCCATTGCAGAAACTGAAATTCAAAAAGGGCAACTCTAACCCCAAGGCACTTCCACGTAGCTATAGCTTCAGAGCATACATAATCAGCATCAAAAAGTGGCAATTTTAGAAACCTCACTGTCACCTCGAGTCTATGAACAATTGCAGTAGCAACGTCGTTCTTTGAAGTAGCAGAAACCCTTATGATGTAGGACAACGTAGGCGTAGGTTTAACGAAACGGATCTTGGCTATGAACAAGGTTGCCTTAGCGAAAAGTAGTGTTTAATGGCTGTAGATAACGAATGAACTGTGGAAAATACGTAAATTGTAGATAAAACCCTCGGAGTCACACCGTGGGGTGTCTTCGGAGTCACACCGTTGACGGGGTCCTTCAGGAGTCACACCTTCGGGGTAAGCTGCTTCACACAACTCGGGGCTCACGATATAATCGCAAAATAAGTTTTTATTAATCAAAGTCTCTCTAAACCTCATAGAGGAATACAATATTTATAGCCATAAGAATGACCAATCCTAGATGGAATAGAACCCTATTTTCCTAAATAAATAATGTCCTAATAAGATTCTAACTAAAAGGAAATAAAAGAAAACATTCTAAAAATAAGAAAATAAAGAACATTCTAGAATACTATTCTGGGGTGAATAGTATTCTGAAAAACCCATTCCTTTTCCTCATCATTCTCCCCCTCTTAAAAACACTCGACTCCGGCGAGTTAAAATCAGTGATCTCCTCCAAAAATCCAAAGCTCATATCCTGTAACTTTGAATCAATACTCCATGTACATTCTTCACGCGGATGCCCCTTCCAACGAACAAGATATTTCCAACGAACAACATATTTCTGACCATGCAAGATTTTAGGTGGTATCGTAAGAATCAGGGAACTAATATTCTGAAAAGGGAAATCCATAGATACTTGTGCCACATCTTGATGGAAATCCAACAATTCAAGTACTGGAGATTCAACACTCGGTTTCTTAACGTCACCAAAAAAATTTAACCGAAAATCCCCATTCTTCAAGCAACTAAGTTTAGGATCCTTGGTGACATTCATCTCCTTAACAAATCTCTTATGGAATTCTTCTAGTTCACAAGAAGTTTGAATTTTCGAAACTAAAGTAAGAGTAGGAGCTTGCCATTCAACTATAGCATTTGTCTCTTCTACCACAATATCCTCTCTTAGAATCCTCTTCAATAGATAGTTCGTCTACCTTAATCTCTTCTGTCCTGAGCTCCTTTTTGACAAGTATCTTGTCAAGGATTTCGTTGCACTTCTTTTCCTTTTCAACTCCCTCAATCACCATTGTTTTCTCCAAGTTTTCGGTGCACTTTTTACCATCCTGGTCAACTTTTTCAACCTTCTGGACTTCTTCAATCTCCTCATTGTTAACCTCCTTAATGATGGTTGCCCTTAAAAGTTCCTTCAAGCTTTGCTTCACTGGTGTTCTAGTTGGAACTTCTGCACTTGCCACACTAGAAAACTTTTCAGGTGTAGAAAACCTCTTAGCATGCCTCAAACCCTTTACAATATAATCAAAATGATAATGGTCCTGGTCTTGCTGATGTATATACTTTCTCTCCAAAAGTAGTTTAACTTCTTCCCATGAAAAATACTGTGGATCCCGACCGGTAAATTGTAGGTCATACTCAATTCCAGACCACCATAATTGTGCCTGACCAACCAACTTCAGTACAGCAAATCTGACTTTCCTCCTCTCTGACATATCATACCAGTCAAAGTAGCGTTCCAATGCAGCTAGCCATTGCTCACAAACTTGAGGATCAGATCCATCATAATCATCAGGAGCACTAATGTGTATCATTCTTGTGATATCGTACTACTGTCCGCTCTAGTTTACCATATTCTTCCGGCAGCTGATACCAAAAATGATGTAGGACAACGTAGGCGTAGGTTTAACGAAACGGATCTTGGCTATGAACAAGGTTGCCTTAGCGAAAAGTAGTGTTTAATGGCTGTAGATAACGAATGAACTGTGGAAAATACGTAAATTGTAGATAAAACCCTCGGAGTCACACCGTTGACGGGGTCCTTCAGGAGTCACACCTTCGGGGTAAGCTGCTTCACACAACTCGGGGCTCACGATATAATCGCAAAATAAGTTTTTATTAATCAAAGTCTCTCTAAACCTCATAGAGGAATACAATATTTATAGCCATAAGAATGACCAATCCTAGATGGAATAGAACCCTATTTTCCTAAATAAATAATGTCCTAATAAGATTCTAACTAAAAGGAAATAAAAGAAAACATTCTAAAAATAAGAAAATAAAGAACATTCTAGAATACTATTCTGGGGTGAATAGTATTCTGAAAAACCCATTCCTTTTCCTCATCACCTTATACCATAACCATTACCACCATTACACCTCTGCTTCCAGGCCACACACAAGATGTCTGCCAGCGAAACACTCACTCTAGTAATCAGTTCTAACTCCATGATCTTCACTGCTGCAGTAGGAAACTCCCAAGTTTCAGCTCTAACTCCCTTAATTTCCAAGCTGAAGTAGCTTATAACGAAGTTGATTGTTTTGAGTGCCAAATGCCATCTCTGAAAGTAGCTTTTCCTCAACACCGATTTCCTAAAACAAACAGTAAATCCAACGGACAAAAACTCAAAATCACACACACACACACATACACACACTGTTTAGTACAACTACAGATTCAAAGCACAACATAATACATAGAGAAGAAAAACACATCGGCGTCATGTGTATTTGTTCCAGGATTCACCGCCTTGCAGGTGTTCCTAAACATCTTCCTGCCAAGAGAAGAAAAACACAAATTTTCTCGATTTTCATCCCTAGAAACTCGCCACAAATGTGAAATCAAATTTACATGCATCTAGAGAATAATAAGAGACTAATCTTATCAAAAAAATTTAAGCAAAGGGATGGAAAATTAAGATGATTTGCAAGAAAATATCCTGCTATGATATCAAGTACTGGTCCCATTCCTCCATGACTTGTCTATGACACTCAAGAAAATCCTTATTGTACAGAATCTTGTCTGTCAAAAATAGAAGCAGAGGGATGTATAAAATCTAATGAAAAATATAAACAGATCTTGATTTGTTGCAACAAAAACACTGAGCTTTGCAAATTAGTCCACTGTCTCATAATGGTGCCGATGTTGGAAGAGCTTTGAAGTATAAAACAATTCTACCAAGCTAACAGAAAAGCTTTTTAATCAATCTAGCACGCTATGCTAATCTAACATATTTGTCCTCCCACCATTGGTGGTTTATCTTTAAAAAAAAAAAGCTAATCTAACATATATTAAAGCAAGATCCTAAATTTAATAAATACCCGTTCAAAGGATTCAAACTGAACCTAAATTGAAGCGGAAAATACAGAAAACCACAACTTTTTAATTCAAAGTTGAAAATGCAACCATTCAACATATAAGACGTAACACCTAAAACACTTTTATTCGGTAATGGAGAAACAGTATAAACCTGAAAATGAGCAGGTCAACAGGCAAGTTACGTAAATAAATGTCAAATATTACATTAATCTTCCCAACTTGTAGAACTTGTATCCTTTCACATGTAAAATTAAACAAAGAGTTGTCATGAAACAGAAACTAAGATTGCAAGAGGATGCAAGAGGATTTCAAATATGCCTATAATGTATGTCTAAGGTTTTTTTTATTCTCTCTAGTTTAAAATTAAATTGTTCTAAGACCGATGCTTGGAACTGAATTGCAGAACACTTAGGCTAAAGAGCTCCAGTATCAAAAATATGAGTTAACTGGACACGGTTCTAAAAATACAACTAAAATGCCTACTTACTTCTATTAGGTGCTCACTTTTCTAAGTTCACTGCAAATAACTCAAAACAAAAGCACAAACAAATTAAGGGAGAAAAGAATGCACAAGTGAGTAGAAACATAAAACACAGACTGCTCCAAAACTGGTTGTTTAGTCAATTTTATCAGACTGCTCCAAAATAGAACTAATTTCCCAGAATTTTCACAAAAATCGCCAAAAACAAGAAATCTACAAAACTGATCCGAGTGAAATCAAAAGGCAAGTTTAGAATGAAAACTCACCGCCGTCAGTGATTCTGGTGGAACGCGCCCGTGCACCGCACCAGTTCAGAAGCCACAGTTCCCACGGCCTCCGCCGGCTCACCGGTACACATCAAGGAGTTCACAACTTCTTCAATCTGTTCGCCAAACAGATTATCAAACAGCCCATCGGTTCCGGCGACGACCATATCCCCAAGCCCAACCTCAAACATAATCTCGTTGATTCTCGGAACAAGTTGACGATGAATACGTGATGACCAATACTCAAAACCCAGAAAATGCCCAAACCAAATCGAATCATAAGAATTAAATCAGAAACTCGAAAGGAGAAGAAAAGGGCAGGACGAAACTATACACAAAAAACGACGTCGTTTAGCTTCATGGGGTTTTTGGATCAAAAGAATTCTTATTATATAGTGATCTAGGAATGTTACCCAAATGCCCCTCCGGATACCATGGATCAAAAGAATTCTTATTATATAGTGTTCTAGGATCAAATATTGAAGTTATACATTGTCCTTTTCAAGTCATAAATTTAAACTATTTATATATGTCCTACATCAGTTTACATTTAGTGCACAGAATAATTAGCTAACTAAATTTATTTTTCAGATTAATTGTGGCGTTGATAGCTACTAAATTTCTTACAACTTTGTAAACTACTTTTAGTTACTTCTAATAATATTTTCTAAAGGTTTGTATTAACAAAAGTTCTTACTTGATTAAGATGCCTACTTGATATTTTTAAAATGTTTGTTTGCATTGATTGTCCTGCCGATTTTCCTACATTTTGTGAGATGTTATTGATCGTATCATTCGTATGTTTACAGATTTTAAGAAAAATAAATTGAAGAAAACAATTCATCTAATTTTTTGTATTCTATGTAGCAGTACAGAAACATCTATCTTAGGAGCAATGGGACCTAAAAATGACATTGAGGGAAGAGAATAGTGAGTCTAGGAAAAGCTGTTAATCCCTGTCAAATTTTTGTTCTAGGGTTCTGTACACTTACGGTATAATATATCTTAATAACCAAAATTCCTACTTGGTAATTGAAATTTTAGTAATTTCATTCTACAATCTATTTGCTAAGATAAATTTTCATTTACTTTTAATTTTTAGTCCTTATAAAAAAGGAACTGTTTTTGCATGTATTTGAATGAGCAACTGTTTATTTGCATTTACCAATATTCTTTTTATTTCATTGTGTAGATTTTGTTGTCCCCTAAGTCTATGTACTTATCAGGGAATGACATGTCTCTTTTTATCATCAAAATATACTTGCAGTTATTATTTAAATTTAGAATATATGACTTGATTTAAAACAAAATGAACAGTTTTGATTTCTTCGTAGTATTCATGTTTTTCAAACAATGGAGGAGCATGCATGTTCTTAGTGTCAAAGAATTAGGATTTTCAATTTTAGTGGAGTATATCTTGAAGGTTTAACATAATTGATATGGTCAATCTTGTGGAGTAAGTGCATAATTTGCTTTTGTGATGAGGTAACATTTACCAATCTGATCACTTGATGAAGCAGTAGTTGAAGAAGCAACAGCGCTTGCAGCTGATGCTGGAGTTTTGGGGTACGGGGTAGTGGCAGTAGCTGAAAAATGGGACAAGTGCATAAACTTGATCTAAAAGTATGTGTGGGCTTGTAGTTGTGGTTGTCAAAGATGGTAGGAAAATCCCGTGGTAGCACAGATATACCCTAGGCGGTTGGGCCTCCAGGTGCTAAATAAAATGGTGGGAAGGAGATTCGGAGGCTCTTGTACCTGCTAAAGAAAACAAACTTTGGTTTTTCAATGCTAAATGCTTAGTATTTAGTATTCAGCCATTAGTATTTGATCAACTTGTACAACCGACATATAAACAATATTTTTTCACTAACCACTTTCATAACGCATTTAAAGTATGAGCTCTTGGTATATTATTGACTTGAATTTCATCTTTCTATAGTGGCTTTTTTTGTGGTTGAATTTGGAACACCAGGTGTGTTGTTGGTTTATAAAAGTATAACCGTATAGTACATGAAATGATTCCAGTAGTTTACCTTCAATTGAAACCATTTTAATGTACCCACCTCTATCCAAAACAATTATACTTGGATGTATATTTTTCCTATGAAAGCTTTCTTTTCCTCAAAAGTATAACCGTATAATACATGAAATGATTCCAGTAAATGCATGAAAGTTTCTATGTTGATAAGTTTTGTATACTTTACATTTAGTTATCATAGTGCATGTACATCTAGTGTCGAATTCAAATCAATAAATATTGAGTGAATTTCAAATGAATAACTTTATCTTTTTATTTTACATAAATATGGTATGTGAGAGTAACATAAAAGAATGAATCCTGGATCGTGAATTTGTGACTTCGTGTATCGTGAATTTGTGTGTCGTGAACTGTGATTTGTGGATCGTGAACTCGTGTTTTAGTGATTTTGTGGATCGTGAATTGTGAATCTGGCATCGTGAATTCGTGACTTGTTGAATTGTGAATCTGGTATCGTGAATTCGTGACTTCGTGAATTGTGAATTATGAATCTGGTATCGTGAATTCGTGACTTCGTGAATTGTGAATTGTGAATCTGGTATCGTGAATTCGTGACTTCAAGAATCCTGAATTGTGTGGCTATGGTTTCATTTGGTATTCCATAAATTTGTATCATGTTTACTTGAGATCGACTTGAGTTTTCCCATTAACTGGTTTCGTGCAATATATTACCATGAGATTTAATGGTGTTCCATAAATTAATTTTGTGTTACTGTATTTGAAAATGTTACTCCAGTGACTAGTATCCATGTTTTAAAACTATGATTTCCTGTATCTCATGGTTGTATTCGTGCAGTTTTGTATAAAGTTGTTGTTAGAAGAGAGCACGATGATGGAGTGTGGGTGGATGAAGCTGTTGGGAGAAAAAGAAAGAAAGATTGACCATTGATGATGTTATTGTTGTTTTAGTTCTATGAATTTGGTTGTTTTTTCGTTTTTTGGGATGTCTTCAGACATAGCAGTACCTTTTGGCTGTTTTTTGTATGACGCGGCCATAATAGACTGATTACACTATTTGAGAATTCCCCTTTGTTTGCACTATTCAAATAATACGTTGTCCATTTGTGCTGCTCTGTAGTACCAGCGGTAGTTCTTTAAGTTAGCAGCCAAATGTTACTGACTTCATATCAGTTTCAGCGCTATTCAACCTTCATTGCAGCCAATTTATAATGCCTTTATAAAATTTTCCAGAAACATGTAAACTACTCTAATTAACAACAATCATCCTACCAACTAGCAACTCATGACATCTACAACCAATCAGATGAAACCAAAATGTAAGATAAGTCATTCTTATTTGTGACATAAAACATATTATTCTAGAAATAGCATAACAAAATGCTATGAAAAACATAAGTCAGAACTAAATTCAACATAAAAATTCAAGGAAAAAATACAAGATAAAAATTCAAGGGGTAGCTTCCTCATCTGTATTCCCATCCTCTTTCTCCGATTCTTCGTCGTTGATATCTTTCTGTATAGCAACTGGATACGGGTCCTTATGCACCGGGGCTTCTGGATACGGGCCAATCTCATTGATGGATGCTGGAAAATTGTAAGCCAGAATTTTGGAGGTGTGTTCACACAAACTTTTGATATATGCCACTTCAGATTCCATTCCGTCCAGTCTCGCATCGATGTTGGTTTTTGGATCTGTTTTGGCTCTTATGTTAAAAGTGTCGTATAACAGGATGCCCATAGGTTTCTTAAAAGTATCATCAAGGTGACCCTGGCAGGCAGCTTTGTGACACAGCGCGGTGATGAGGGAATGGAAACCCAAGACACAAGTTGTGGAATACATAACCAACATGCTGGCCAAAATCTCCGACCCAACATCTATTGCTATGTTCTTCTTCAGTGCATACAACATTCTTATCCTTTCCCACTGAACCTCTGAGCTAATGGACACAGGGAGCAACCTAGTCTCATTCTAACGTTATTTCTTTTGCTTTGTTGCAGTGGTTCATGATCTTCGTGATAATCCTGCCCTTTATCCTGCTTCAGAGATGATGGGAACTCTTCGCAGAAAAGCCTCCAAGTCCACCCTGGACGCAACTTTCGATCCCAACCTCGGGCAGAGAAAATTCCTGCCCAGAATATGAGAAAAGGGCCTGTGTCTCTTGCTGCTAAGAAAGCCCGTTCTGAGGCTCCTGGCAAGGGTTCCGAGCCCCCTTGCTAAGAAGAAAGCTCTTGTAAAGAAATCTGAGGCATCTCCCAGCAAGGGTGCCCTGGCAAAGAGTCCCGACTCCTCTGCTAAGGAAGCCCTCAGGAAAGCGCCTGACTCTAAGGCTACTGAGACGCCCTTAGTGGACCCTGTGGTGCAACCCGAGGACCCTCACTCTCTGAAGAGCCCTGGTTCCTTTAGCCCGACTCATCAAAGGGGCGATGTCTTTAATATGGATTCTCTTGACTACGAACCCCTGTCATGCATTGCCCAACAAATTGAGCCCACCTCCCCTCTTCCTGAAGAACAACCTGCTCCCATCTCCATACAAGTCCCTGTTCAGCCGAAGGCTGTAACTCCTGCCGTCGAGAATTCGGCTACCGTGGCCTCAACTGTTGTAGGGTCTGCTCCCGTTGTCACTCCAGCGGAGAGTTGCCCGGACGTTTCCATTCTCTCCTGTAAGCATCCTTATTGCCTTATTTTCCCTTTTTCTTTCCTCCCTTTATCTTTTCTCTCATTAGTGTGCTTATCTTCATGCAGGAAACCCAAGCTGTTGTGAAGGGTTTCAGCGACTCTCCCGACTTCAAGTCCTTATTAGCTGGAATGTGGGAAAAGTGCTCCGGCAGCTTGCTCCGCGACCTTCAGGCCTGTCGGCTGGCTTTAGACGAGGAGAAAGCGCGTTCTGCCCTCCTTCTGGAAAAACTCAAGCTCCTTAAAGATGGGTCTTTGCTTCGCGAGTTCGGCGAGACTATCGCCCAAGAAATTGTCAACTCCAAGTCCTGTGACCAGTCTTTGTCCAAGCTCCTTTGGGAGTAGAACAACTATCAGACCACCGTTCTCTATGAAAAGATCTGAGGTTGGCTTCTTGGGGCATTTCGCTTGTCTGTGCAGAAAAGTTTCTACCATCCTGGAGCCCTGGCCCGCTATGAGCAGCGTCTTAGATCCTTCCGTCTAAGTACTCTCCAAACTCTAACCCCCAGGATTTGGGCTGCCTTGCATTCATCCAAGCCACCTGTTGGAGAAGAGAAGGCTCAGATTCCTGCGAAGAGAGTTTTTCCTGAAACAGACCCTCGCAATCTTCATGGGGTCTGTCCAGAGCCCCCATCTCATCGCTACTCTGTTAACCGCAAGGGGTACGTGGAGTAGTGTGCCGAACTACAATCTTTCGGTTTCAAGGCTACTTTTCCCAATGACGGCCCTGTCATTGAGTTCTCAATCGCTTTGGGTCCTGTTCAACTGGCACAAACTTTTTTTGATGTAATATTTTCTTCTATTAAATTGCTCAAAAAGTTCATACAACTGATTTGGCCATCACTCTAAGCCATACAGTCAACAGATATAAATAACTAACCAAAAGGAGAAAACAACTATTCTACAGCCATATGAAATACAAGTGGTTATGATCATAACTAGTTCATCAAGATATTGCTAGGATTTTAGCATAACTATCATGAATGCGCTTCCATTCCATCTGTCCTTGCATATCTTAATAAATCCGCATCCACCTTTGGAGCTTTGGTGTCTTCAACGTTCCATTTCTGCGAATTGACATGTCAAAACACAAGTCTACCCCGGTTCAGTTCCCATAGAAATCAAATAAGCCATATGTAGCATGGTCTGAGCATGCTTATAATCTTCTTCAATCCAGCCCGTCAAGTCTTTAGATAGTGTCTTGGGCCAAGGTTGGGTAACTGGTTTTACCCTGTGAGACCCCGTATTTTTTGGATATTATTTAATACCATTTTAATATTATTTTAGTATATATTGTAGAAAAATGATAGGGTTAAGTTGACTATACTTGCAATTAACATAAGTTTAAAAGGTGAATAAAAAAAATGTAAAAAGTAAATCAATTTGATTAGAGAATGTGATCAGTTGATATATGCTATAATATAGTCTTAATTGTAGAGTTATATAATGATAATTGAAGGGAGTAATTGCGGACATAAATAAAAGATGTTTTATTGGGTAAGATTTAAAAATATTGAAATTTCAAGAGATTATTGAGGCATCGATTAAGTAGTAAAGTTTTCCCTTTAAAATCATTTTAGACTAAAATGAATTGATTGTGTTTTTGTTGTGTTTCATTAATAATTATATGGAAACTGAAAAGTATAATAAATTTTAAATTTAGTATGTAGTGAATAGAAGAGAGGCTATTTAGTTTCTAAATAATATTAATTTAGGAGGTTAAGCATTCAAAATGGAAGTTAAATTGTGTAAATTGATGAGTATATTAAATACCAATAATAACTTAAGCAACTGAACAGCCACCAAACTTGTATAAATAGGAGAAGATGATATGTTTGGGGATGAAATCAGTTTGGAAACTAATCAAGTTTGATGATAAATTTTAGGATCAACAAAGGTGAGGGTTTTATCACTTTCTTGATTCCTTTTCATGAAGCATTTTTATAATTGATCATGGATTGTTTTTGTATGTGAACTCGATTGAATGCATGCTTTGTTGACTAATTGTTCACAATGTATGTTTGATTGTATATTTGCCAATTGTTAAGATTTTGAGGAAATGTGAATTTCTCACGAGCTAGTTGTACCTCACCCTCTTTTCAAGTCACTTTTCTTTCAGATTTCGAATAGAAAGTTTGTGGATGTATTTGACCATTCGAAGAACGTGGGGATAGTGTCGTAAAATTGTATTTTGTAGTTGAATATATAAATTGTAATAGAATGTAGCCGAATTTAGACAATTAAAATTTAAATTTTTTAATAACATCCCGATTGGACTTATTTTAATACAAATTTAATTTCGGTAAAAAGGGGGTCTAGGAGGGATGTTACAAATGGTATCAGAGAAACGATCTTGGACAATAGTAAATTTTAAGAAATATTGATTTTGTTTTATTTAGTTTGGAATTTAGTTTGGTGAACTAAATTGGACACTAGTGAAATTGTTTTGAGGACATATATTTAGAGTGAAAATTAATACTATCAACCTTAAGTTTGGATGAAGAGTTTGATTAGAACTTCTGGGTTTTATGCCCATTTATATGCTACTTATATGAAATCAAATTTTTTTATATATATTTTGTTGTTGATATCTTAGACATATTCAAACTAATGCAAAAGGGCAGTAATGTATGCTTTTATTAAGAATGAATCAACCATTTTGTCATGAGGTTAATTTGGAATAGAAGATAATTCAAGATTTCATTTATTTTAGGAAATATATATATGATATAATTGTGGTGTTAATGTGTCAATATATTTGAACTTGATTATAAGAATTTCTATCTTAAACTTCTCCTGCTAAAATATGTGCAGTGTACCGATTATAATTCAGCACCAGTTTATAGGAATATAAAAAAAAATTATAGATTAAAGAATTTCAATTATCATAAAATAAATAGAATCTTTCCCATATCAAAAATAGGAATAGATCCAAAGAACGATTGAGTAAGTGATACATCAAACCCAGAAATTCTTCCAAAAACTACATATAAAGGGGAAATTGCTTGTATCGTAAACCGCAAAGAAGCAGAGAATCTAGCAGCACACTATCAGAATGCCATTGTTGGGAAGTTCGCTAGAGCCAAGCCGCCGATGGAGGTTCTCCAGGAGGCCTTCAAATCTGTGGATTTCAAAGGCAAATATCAGATTGGTTCAATGGACTACAGACATGTCCTAATCCGATTCCAAGATAAGGAAGACTACCAACGCTTATGGCTCAAGGGCAATTGGATTTTTGCAGGTGCTTCCATGAAAGTGCTAAAGTGGACTGTCGACTTTTCTCCTGACTCTGAATCTTCAATTGTACCAGTCTGGGTAAGCATACCTAAAGTACCAGTTTATTTCTATAATGTCCCTATGATTGAGTCAATGGGAAATCAGATAGGTAAATTTATTAAGATGGATGTAGCCACTGCTACTCTCTTTAGACCATCAGTTATCAAATTATGTGTTGAGGTAGACTTGAGACATAAACTCCCATCCTCAATTAGAGTTGGCATTGAAGAAGATGGAATAGAATACGGAGTAGTCAAGCTGCCTATCGAATTTGAAAATCTCCCTGCATACTGCTTCAACTGCAACTGCATAGGCCATTTTGATGATCACTGCATCTATCTTCATCCTGAGCTGAAGAAACCTAGATATCCTGTCTCTGACACAATCCAAGTTCCTAAAGTAGTACTACAGAAGCCTAATGATGTTCCCAACATTAAAGATCAACTAGTTGGACCTTCTGGTGTTAATGCTCAAGAGAAGAACGCACAAAAATGGCAGAAAGTACCTAAGAAGAAGGTCTATATGCCTAAGCCTACTCAACTGCATTCTGGTACTGAAGAGGACAATCCAGAATCCATGTACTCACTGCTTCCTTTCCTCTTTGGGAGAAGGCCTGGCTCAAATATGATGCAAATCCAACTCCCTCAGACTCAGACCCAACAAATGCAGCCTGGTGATGTACCTGATGCAGTTCACATCATAGACAACTCAATGGTGGACACCTCAACTGTGGATTATGTTAAGACAATCTCTCCTGATGAGTCAATTTATGGTTCACCACAGCAAATTCCTGAATCTCTATCCTCATCCCCTTCAAAAGAGAAAACACAGAGTTTCTCTACTCCAAACACTGATCCTATCAACAAGAAAGGGAAAGGAAAAGTTAGAGATGATAATCTCCCCTTATCCAAACAGAGTAAGCACTTCTCACCATTCAATACTCTTTCTGCAGCTAAAATTTTTTGTCTCTCAGCAGAAAAAGTATCAGAATAGATTCCATGTTCTAGCTTCTGAAGATGATGAACATGAACAAGAAATTGAGGATACTGGTGATTCAGAACCACACCTTGATGCTCAAACTCAAAAGAAAGTGGTAAGTTCAACACAGGTTAGTTCAACACATATAAGTTTGGACAATCCTATCTCACTGCCTTCTCAAAACCACAAGAAAAATAGGAAAAATAAAAAAGGCTCTAACTCCAAAAATGACTCCTATGTAACTTAGTTCAATAGGATCATGATTAGGTCAAAAAGCTCTAATGAAGTTTTCCTATGAATCACACCAATAAATTTTTGGTTTGGAACATTAGAGGTATGGAATCTTCACTGGATAGATTGAAAAATCTAATAACTAGACATAAATTTGAACTTGTTTGTATCATTGAACCAATGCATGATAATTCCAAATGTGATCATTATAGAAGGTTACTTCAATATGATAATTGTGGACAACTGTGGATTTTCTGGTCAGCACATATTCATGTCTCACTCATTCAAGATCATCTTCAGTTTTTGCATGTAAACATTAAATGTATTTCACTCAAGGAGGAAATGGATGCCTTTTTTGTATATGGATTAAGAACTAGAATTGGTAGAAAAGATTTGTGGTCCTCTCTTCTCTCTACTACACATGATGCATCCATTTTGATTGGGGATTTTAATGCTATAAAGTCAGTTCATGAATATAAAGGTCCTTCTATTCCAAAACCAGGGAGTATCAGAGACTTTAATGACTTCATCAACTCATTAGCTTTAAATGAAATCAACACAGTTGGAAATCTCTTTACTTGGAGTAACATGAGACTTAGAAATCCTACAAGACAGATATTAGATAGAGGTTTATGCTCTTCACAGTGGAGTTCTAAATTTCCATCTTCTTCTATTCAAATTTTGAATAGAGCCACCTCTGATCATAATCCTTTGTTGCTCACTATAGGTAGTAGTCTCCCCTCTTCTCCTAGACCCTTTAGGTTTCTGAACACATGGTACAAGAGACCAGATTTTTGTTCAATCAATAATGAAAACTGGAATCTTCCACTGCCTGAACCAGGAATGCTTGGTTTCTTCCTTAAATTGATAAGGTTGAAAAAAGTACTTAAAGTCTGGAATAAAGAACATTTTGGTAATGTGCATGAGAATGTGGAAAAAGCAGAAAGTGAGTTAGAAGAGCAGGAAAAGAAATAAGCAATTTCTCCATGCAGGTCTATTTTTCTCATGCAGGTCTATTTTTCTCTTGCAGGTCCGTATTTTTACCATAATGCCCCCTGATGGAACCCTATGATTTCAAGCCTATTTTTTGTCTTAACAATATTAGGGGTATTATGGTAAAAATACGGACCTGCAATAGAAAAATGGACCTGCATGGAGCAACCCCCAAGAAATATGATCAAAACAACTCACTTGATGAACTTTTGAAATTTAAACTTGCTAAAGCCAAACTCACTAGAGCTGTTTATGAACAAAAGCATTTTTGGAAACAAAAATCTAAATTAAAATGGCTTAGGGAAGGTGACAATAATACCAAATTCTTTCATAATTCAGTAAAAGAAAGGAATAATAGGTTGAATATCACCAAGATTAAAAGCTCTGAAGGAGTATGGCTTGATGATATTGCTGACATAGAGAATGAAGCCATCATATACTATTAGAACCTTCTTTCCGATTATAGTCACCAGGATAGTGACTACTTCCAATCTCACTTTCTTAGTCAAATTCCCAAGCTTATCACTGATGCTCATAATCAAGCCCTTCTTAGGCCAGTTACTCTCTTTGAGCTCAAGGAGATTGTATTCTCTCTGAATAAAAATAGTAGCCCTGGTCCAGATGGATTCACTGCTAAATTTTTCATGAAATCATGGGATACTATCTCTGCTGATCTCCTTGCAGTTGTGACAGAATTTCAACCGGGTAAAGATATTCCAAGAAGCATCGCCAGCACTTGGATTACTATAATACCCAAAAAAGAGACTCCTATCTCTTTTGATGACTATAGGCCTATCAGCCTCTCAAATGTTTTGAACAAAGTTTGTTCTAAACTTCTGATGGAGAGGTTAATGTCTATAATTATTTCCCCACACCAATCTGCCTTCATGAAGGGAAGAGATATTTCTGATAATGTTATCTTTCTTCAAGAAATGACCAGATTTTTAGATAGGAAGAGTAAGGATCCTAACTGTCTAATTAAACTGGATTTGAAAAAAGTTTTGACATGGTTAAATGGAGATTTTTACAGGCTGTGCTTATGAAATTTGGTTTCCATGGTAAGTTCATTTATTCAATTATCCAAAATCTTTCACAGGCATGGTTCTCTATCCTAATAAATGGTAAGCCAGTTGGATTCTTTCAATCATCTAGAGGTGTCAAACAAGGAGATCCTCTTTCTCCCTTTCTCTTCAATATTTTCTCTGAGGCTTTTACAAGAAGTCTATCATTTGCCTTTGAAACTGGGAAACTGCAATATTTTGAACTCCCTGTTAATGCTTTTCATGTCTCTCATTTAAGTTATGCTGATGATACTGTTGTATTCCTTAATGCTAGCAACCTAACTTTGATTAGATTCGGGTTGAGTATAGAATGGATATATTTAGGATATCTCGTTTAAGTCTTTTGAGTTTAAGTCTTTATCCATAGGCTGAATTGAGTCTAAGTTGCCTCGCGCTTCAAATTCTCTAACAAGCAAGTGGATGTATAGACTTCTCCTCATTAGACCTCTCAACTTTTTGGCTCTTTGAGTATAGAATGGATATATTTAGGATATCTCGTTCTTTTTGGAAGCTTACTTAGGTTCGAGTTGAGTTTAGGCTCTTTGAGTCTTTTACTCCACACCAATTAGAATCCCTTATGGATTTCTACTTCAACTGTCATCCTTTAGATGCGGTTTCTTTGTAATTTTTATTTTGCTAAGTTTTTTAACGGTATGGGGAAGCCAATATACATCCCTCCACAAAGGTGGTTTAAAAAAAAAAAAAGAGAGTAAGTGATACATATAAATCATTTCCATAAGTACTAGAGGAACAAGTTTAAGTTTATTTCATGAAAATCTTATAAGCCATGCATTTTTATTAATTTAACTCATTTTATTTTACAAAGAGTAATTTCAATGTCAATGATTATGATTCCAAAAATAAATTTAATTTTCTTTTCACTGAAAGAGGTTATTTACAGAGACGTTATGTTTTTAATTTTTTTCAAAAAAGTTTATGGAAACGAAAGACTTTTATCGTTTTACAACTCTTTCCAAAAGAGATCGATTTAATTTAATCTACCGTGTGCCTTCGGCCGGTAGTGCGGTTACCAAAACCGTTAATACTTGTGGTCAGGGAATTGACCTACCTCGACCAGGGAATTGGTCTACTTGTGCCAGGGAATTGGCGATACTTGTGCCACGGAATTGGTGATTACTTGTGCCATGGAATTGGCGTACTTGTGCCAAGGAATTGGCGATTTACTCGTGCCAGGGAATTGGCGAATTACTTGTGCCGGGGAATTGGCGTTTACACGTGGCCAGAGATTTGGTACGTGGTTTTAAACTTGATTTTCTCTTGAGAAAATATTAACGTTACTTGACTATTTATTTTTTTACAAACAGGAAAAAGTTTCAAAGAGATTTTAATACTTTTTTTTTACTGGGTCATTCGTGTTGATAAACCTAAAGTTTTAATCATTTTCCAACAACGATTTTTTTTATTCACTTTTGAATTATATTTTTCCAACAACATGTCATTTTCTATAATCAAAGAATTTGATTCCCAAAGTAATTTTAATTTTTCTGTTAAATGAGATTATTACACAGTGTTTAGTGAACTTATTACTTCTCATTTTACAATCACATATTCTTTTTCATGAAAAAGTTTAAACTACATTACCTCAATTAATGAATGGGAAATTTTATTTCAAGAGTACTTGGTGATAATGAAAGAATTTTACATCATTGATTTTGAATAGTCCTATGCTACTTTCACAAAAACAATTGATTTTGGCGATTACTTGTAGGGCTGTGCAACCGGTCCGACCCGGACCGGACCGGACCGGAACCGGTTTGGACCGGAACCGGTTTGGACCGGGACCGGAATGCCCATAAATCTTGGACCGAAGACCGGACCGGAAAGGGGATATTCTGGACCGGGACTGGTCCGGAATTATTCCGGGTTTGGACCGGACCGGACCGGTTAGACCGGAATTTTAATATTTTATTTTTTAAACTTTATTTTTATTTTAAAAATTAAACTTTTTTACTACAAAAAATTTATTAATATGAAAATTATAATAAAAATGAGTTATATTAAAATAGAGTGTGTGAAACATGATTGCATGATTTTTAAATATTAAAAGAAGATGCAATGGTCTCACAAAAGATTAATATTGGTCAAAAAAAATGAGAGTAAAAAATTTATAACAATTAAAAACCACCTTTATAAATCTCTAAATTTTAATAAATATAATTTTAATTGATAGAATAATATTAATATTAATGACCAAAAATAAAATAACACATAAATTAATTAATAAATATTTAAAAATATAAATTATATTAAATACCGGTCCATCCGGTCCGGACCGGAAAATACCCGGTTTTGGACCGGACCGGACCCGGAATTCCTAAAAAGCTTGGACCGGAGACCGGACCGGAATCCCTTATATCCGGTTCCGGTCCATTACTTTCCGGTCCGGTCCGGTCCATTTTTCCGGTCCGGACCGGTTCATGCACACCCCTAATTACTTGTGCCAGAGAATTGGCGTTTTCAGTTGTCGTGGTTTAGTACTGATTTTTTTTTTTTTTAAACCCGAAAGTCTTTTTTTTTTAAAATTTATTCTTTCTTTGGCCCTGTTTGCTAGAGCTTATTTCCACCATGTACTGAACTGAACTGAACTGAACTGAATTGAATTGAACTGAATTGAACTGAACTGAACTGAACTGAAGTAAAAATGATGTATTGAAAAATGGAATCAGCATAACTGAATTAACCTGAATTTCATCAGTTACATTTTCACTGAACTGAACTGAACTGAACTGAATTGAACTGAACTGAATTGAATTGAACTGAATTGAATTGAACTGAACTGATCTACAGATAAGCTCTGGCAAACAGGGCCTTTCCTTAGGATAAAAAAAATCAAAATTGAACAAGTCATTTTTCGTTAAAAAAAAACATTTGTGGGTTTACTTATAGTACTCTTGGTTTTGATTTTAAAAAAAACTCCATTTCAATGATTGAAACATATTTCTTTCATCTCATGTTTATTAAATTGAAATTCAGCAGTTAAGTCAAAATAGTCTTGAGATGTTAATACATTTTATTTCGGTAGTAGATAGGTTAAGGATTTCGGGACGAAATCCCCTTAAGGAGGGGTGATTGTGAGACCCCGTATTTTTTGGATATTATTTAATACCATTTTAATATTATTTTAACATATATTGTAGAAAAATGATAGGGTTATTTTTTTTATTTTTTTTTTAAGGGTAAAGCATTAGAAAGGCAGGAGACTTGTTAAGGGATCCCAAGCCCAAAAAGAAACAATACATAGATTGCCTAAGAAGGCTCATAGAGTACCAGTAGGCTACATCCTAGCATTATTTTTACATTAATCGAAACTCAAGTAAGAGGTAGATTCCTCTTGAAGCAAGACTCTAAATGCAGAACCTTTGCTTGGCATGCGCTCGTCTTCCAAGCTTTTCTGCGAATCGATAATTATCGAGACACAAGTCAGCCGAGAAGAGGGTACAATCCCAAGTTATAGAAGGTTCTGTTCTTGGTGTTCTTGGTATTCTCGGAGTGCTGCTCAGTGAAAGACCTGCCTGAAGTGGTGGAGCACTATGGTCAGTTGTCTACTTTTTGTTAGCATCAGATTGGTGAAGTGGGGATGCTGCTCAGATATTCCAGATTGTGCTTGTGGTGAGCTTAACATCTTCTGAGTATGAGAGATCATCACCATGTTGCTCCTACCTGTAAAGGTGAGATAATACCAGCAGTAACATGATCTTTACTGCAATTAAGATAAGTTTAAAAGGTGAATAAAAAAAATGTAAAAAGTAAATCAATTTGATTAGAGAATGTGATCAGTTGATATATGCTATAAATATAGTCTTAATTGTAGAGTTATAGAATGTTAATTGAAGGGAGTAATTGCGGACATAAATAAAAGATGTTTTATTAGGTAAGATTTAAAAATATTGAAATTTCAAGAGATTATTGAGGCATCGATTAAGTAGTAAAGTTTTCCCTTAAAAATAATTTTAGACTAAAATGAATTGATTGTGTTTTTGTTGTGTTTCATTAATAATTATATGGAAACTGAAAAGTACAATAAATTTTAAATTTAGTATGTAGTGAATAGAAGAGAGGCTATTTAGTTTCTAAATAATATTAATTTAGGAGGTTAAGCATTCAAAATGGAAGTTAAATTGTGTAATTGATGAGTATATTAAATACCAATAATAACTTAAGCAACTGAACAGTCACCAAACTTGTATAAATTGGAGGGGATGATATGTTTGGGGATGAAATCAGTTTGGAAACTAATCAAGTTTGATGATAAATTTTAGGATCAACAAAGGTGAGGGTTTTATCATTTTCTTGATTCCTTTTCATGAAGCATTTTTATAATTGATCATGGATTGTTTTTGTGTGTGAACTCGATTGAATGCATGCTTTGTTGACAAATTGTTCACAATGTATGTTTGATTGTATATTGCCGATTGTTAAGATTTTGGGGAAATGTGAAATTCTCACGAGCTAGTTGTATCTCACCCTCTTTTCAAATCACTTTTCTTTCAGATTTCGAATAGAAAGTTTGTGGATGTATTTGACCATTCGAAGAAAGTGGGGATAGTGTTGTAAAATTGTATTTTGTAGTTGAATATATAAATTGTAATAGAATGAAGCCGATTTTAGACAATTTAAATTATAATTTTATAATAACATCTCGATTGGACTTGTTTTAATGCATATTTAATTTCGGTAAAAAGGGGGTCTAGGAGGGATGTTACATACCCAGCAGCCCAACACCTCTGAAATACCAAAGGTAATCAGTGCGGTACCTACGCCATATGTACAAGTTTCATACTTGGGGTAAAACCCCTCAACCATTCCATCAAATCAGATAGTGTCATGGGCCAAGGCTGGGTAATTGGTTTTTATACCAGCAGCCCAACACCTCTGAAATACCAAAATGGTAATCAGTGCGGTGCCTACAACATATGTACAAGTTTCATACTTGGGGTAAAACCACTCAACCCTTCCCTCAAATCAGATAGTGTCATGGGTCAAGGATGGGTAACTAGCCCAAGCTACCGAAGGCTACTTGTCTCCTGGAGAAGCGTCCGGTTCTCATGTATAATTTCCTTTTTCCTGGCTTCGATGATCTTCTTTAGCTTTGTTTTTCTTTTTTGCTTGACAGCCCCACCGGCTAGGGGCATTTCTGACCACCTCCTTATATTGCCATAATATATCTTATCTCCTTGTTTATTATATCCTAAGTTTCTTTTCTTATTACGTTTTATATGCTTTCCTTTTATCTAAAATTTTCGTCTATAATAGGTTCCTATACCTTCCCTGCAGGGTCCTCTTCCCCCTTTTTCGGATAAGGTTTCTCCCCTTTTGTGCTCTAAATACCAAACACTGGCCTTATCCGATCCGCAAATAGTAGCAGGTCCGAGGGAGAAAGCGTTGTCCAAAGATGAGTTCGGTTTCCTTCTCGAGAAGTTTCCTAATCTTAGTGTCACAGCTGGGTTTCTCCGACTTATGAGGGCTAGGTTCGAATCTATCAAAAAAAGCCATAAAATTATCTCTTCCTATCTCGAGGAAACTTCAAATATGCCCGAGCTTCTAAATCGGTTGCATTTTTCATGCAAAGAGCTAGAACGCCATGCTGGCGAGGAGCTTGGCTTAGTGTGGGGCGAGTACACTAGGGTTTTTAACAAACTCTAAAGTTTAGAAAGCGGTACTAACGAAAGGAACTTACCTCCCGCAATCGCGAGCTTCAGGACCATCTTCTTTGTTTGAGGCTCTCGTTTCATCTGTCCTCCCTTATTCGTGGGAAAACTCATGATGTTCCCTTCCCTGATATCGCCTCTTCTGTCCGAAACACCATCTCTGCTATGGAGAGGACGGGGAAGTTCCAAGCTGGAGGTTCGACTCACCCTGCCTATACCGAGGCCGTTGAATGGAATTGCCGCCTATCTTCTAGGATGTCTGACCCCTTCCCCCTTCTATCTGGGAAATTCCTCATTCCCTTCCTGTGGATAATGCCTTCCACCGATACCTCAATCCTCGGCTTTCAACCAAGCATGAAGATTGCCAGAGGAGAATCCGGGAAGTTCTCCGCGTTCAACAAATGGGTTTGCCTGCTTACAGTGAGCCTGGCCCTTCTGTAGGTACTCTCTCAGTGAGGGGCCCTCTGGTCTCTCCATCTGTGATCTTCCAATCCCTGCATTTTCCTCCTGACAATGCACCCCTCGAAAGGGCTCGGTGTTCTCTTCGCCCCCTGACTATTCGCTCCCTACCTTCTCAAAGAGATTAATTAGTTCATTTATCCAATGACTAGTGTATTTCTTTGAACTTACTTTGTTGCAATTTTATACTTATTTCGTACTTTATGTAAGATGCGTTAGTACCGAGAGGACGTCTCCCCTCGGATACTTGCCTCTATTTTTAATGAACTACTTTTGTCTTTCTTTAATTTTCCTTTTCTTTCCTTTGTGCTCGGACTACCCTGGCCGAGACTTCTCTTTTTTGCGGTGCACCAATCATGGGAGTGACCCAGAGGTCCCGACTTTCCTTTTATTTACACCAGGCTACCCAGGACGTATGCAAATTTTCGCGTATCCACACTTTCCTAACGCACTATCCAGTACATTTCCTAGTCCAAGCGTATCCACGCATCCAAATTTTGACGTACCCACGCCGAACCTTTTGTTGCAATATGTCTCCTGTCACACATGCAACTGCTATGTGTATCCACGCATCCGAGCTATTGCGTATCCACGCTAAGCTCCTTAGTCTTCTTATAAATTATCGTTATTTTATCCTTTCCCGATCCCTTTGATCATCTCAAGGTTTCCCTTCTTTTTCCTATTCTCCCTTTCCCCTTCATCTGATCTCTCTTTGATCCCTTTACTACCTTAGTTTCTTTATTTCTCTCATTTCCTTATCCGATCTTACCCCCCTTCCTTTCATTCTGAAAGAGCTTTTCCTGTGCTCTTCTTCTTTTTCTTTATTTTTCTCTACCTGCTTTCCCTCGTCCTTTAAATCCTATTCCTTTTCTCCCCTTTTATCTTTTTTTTTGCCCCTTTTATATTCTCTCTATTTCCAGCTACTTTTTCCCTCTCATGCCCTTTCCACATGGTTATCCCTTCTCGGGGTTATCCGACTCCCTTATCCGAAGAAGGGGGAAGAGGACCCTGCAGAGAAGGTATAGGAACCTATTATACACGAAAATTTTAGATAAAAGGTAAGCATAGAAAACGTAAGAAGAAAAAAAACTTAGGATATAATAAAGAAGGAGATAAGATATATTATGGAAATATAAGGAGGTGGTCTGAAATGCCCCTAACAGGTGGGGAGAGTTAAGCAAAAAAGAAAAACAAAGCTAAGAAGATTGCTGAAGCCAGGAAAAAGGAAATTATACATGAGAACCGGACGCTTCTCCAGGAGACAGGTAGCCTTTGGTAGCTTGGGTCAGTTGAACAGGACCCAGCGCTGTTGAGAACTCAATGACAGGGGCAACATTGGAAAAAGCAGCCTTGAAGCTCGGCACACCACTCCACGTACCCCTTGCGGTTAACAGAGTAGCGATGAGATGGATGAATCGGAGCCTTCTCTTCTACGATCTTCAAAAGGTCGGCGGCAGAAACAGGTGGCTTGGGTGAATGCAAGGCAGCCCAAATCCAGGGGGCTAGAGTTTGGAGAGTACTCAGATAGAAGGCTCTAAGACGCTGCTCATAGCGGGCTAGGGCTCCAGGATGGTAGAAACTTTTCTGCACAGACAAGCGAAATACCCCAGGAAGCCAACCTCAGATCTTTTTCGTAGAGAACGGTGGTCTGATAGTTGTTCGACTCCCCTAGGAGCTTGGCCAAAGACTGGTCACAAGCCTTGGAGCTGACAACTCTTGGGCGATGGTCTCGCCGAACTCACGGAGCAAAGACCCATCTTCAAGGGGCTTGAGTTTTTCTAGAAGGAGGGCAGAACACACTTTCTCCTCGTCTAAATCCTCCGGCAGGCCTGATGGTCGCGGAGAAAGCTATCGGAGCACTTTTCCCACATTACAGGTAATAAGGACTGGAAGTCACAAGCCTTGAACTTCAGGAGTCACACCTTCGGGTAAGCTGCTTCACACAACTCGGGGCTCACGATATAATCGCAAAATAAGTTTTTATTAATCAAAGTCTCCCTAAACCTCATAGAGGAATACAATATTTATAGCCATAAGAATGACCAATCCTAGATGGAATAGAACCCTATTTTCCTAAATAAATAATGTCCTAATAAGATTCTAACTAAAAGGAAATAAAAGAAAACATTCTAAAAATAAGAAAATAAAGAACATTCTAGAATACTATTCTGGGGTGAATAGTATTCTGAAAAACCCATTCCTTTTCCTCATCATTCTCCCCCTCTTAAAAACACTCGACTCCGGCGAGTTAAAATCAGTGATCTCCTCCAAAAATCCAAAGTTCATATCCTGTAACTTTGAATCAATACTCCATGTAAATTCTTCACGCGGATGCCCCTTCCAACGAACAAGATATTTCCAACGAACAACATATTTCTGACCATGCAAGAATTTAGGTGGAATCTTAAGAATCAGTGAACCAATATTCCGAAAAGGGAAATCTTTAGATACTTGTGCCACATCTTGATGGAAATCCAACGATTCAAGTATTGGAGATTCAAAACTTGGTTTCTTAACTTCACCAAAAAAAATTGACCGCAAATCCCCATTCTTCAAGCCACTAAGTTTGAAATCCATGGTGATATTTATCTCCTTAACGAATCTCTTATCGAATTCTCCTGGTTCACAAGAAGTTTGAATCTTTGGAATTGAAGTAAGACTAGGAGCTTGCCATTCAACTACAACATTTTTCTGTTCTACCACAATATCCTCTCTCTTAGAATCCTCTTCAATAGATAGTTCGTCTACCTCAATTTCTTCTGTCCTAAGCTCCTCTTTGACAAGTATCCTGTCAAGGATGTCATTGCACTTCTTTTCCTCTTCAACTCCCTCAATCACCATTGTTTTCTCCAAGTTTTTCATGCGCTTTTTACCATCCTGGTCAACTTTTTCAGCCTTCTGGACTTCTTCAATCTCCTCATTGTTAACCTCCTCAATGTTGGTTGTCCTTAAAAGTTCCTTCATTACTGATACTAAGTTTTGCTTCACTGGTGTTCTATTTGGAACTTCAGCACTTGCCAAACTATGACACTTTTCAGGCGTAGGAAATCTCTTAGCATGCCTCAAACTCTTTACAATATAATCAGAATGATAATGGTCTTTCTAATTTATAAACTTTCTCTCCAAAAGTAGTTTAACTTCTTCCCATGACAAACACTGTTGATCCCGACCGGTAAATTGTAGGTCATACTCAATTCTAGACCACCATATTTGTGCCTGACCAACCAACTTCAGTACAGCAAATCTGACTTTCCTCTTCTCTGACATATCATACCACTCAAAGTAGCGTTCCAATGCAGCTAGCCATTGCTCACAAACTTGAGGAACAGATCCATCATAATCATCGGGAGCACTAATGCGTATCATTCTTGTGATATCGGTACTACTGTCCGCTCTAGTTTACCATGTTCGTCTGGCTGCTGATACCAAAATGATGTAGGACAACGTAGGCGTAGGTTTAACGAAACAGATCTTGATGAACAAGGTTGGCTTAGCGAAAAGTAGTGTTTAATGGCTGTAGATAACGAATGAACTGTGGAAAATACGTAAATTGTAGATAAAACCCTCGGAGTCACACCGTGGGGTGTCTTCGGAGTCACACCGTTGACGGGGGTCCTTCAGGAGTCACACCTTCGGGTAAGCTGCTTCACACAACTCGGGGCTCACGATATAATCGCAAAATAAGTTTTTATTAATCAAAGTCTCCCTAAACCTCATAGAGGAATACAATATTTATAGCCATAAGAATGACCAATCCTAGATGGAATAGAACCCTATTTTCCTAAATAAATAATGTCCTAATAAGATTCTAACTAAAAGGAAATAAAAGAAAACATTCTAAAAATAAGAAAATAAAGAACATTCTAGAATACTATTTTGGGTACTATTCACGTGAATAGTATTCTGAAAAACCCATTCCTATTCCTCATCACATCAAACAGCAAAATGGATAACTAAATAAAGCCTCAAACTTCAAGAGAATCTTCCTACATTTATCGGTCTAATTAGTTGTAGAAAATCAGATTGAACAATGCAGAAGGCAAAGTCCCGTCAACTAAAGAAAAGCAAGAACTACATGAGTCTCAATACCTCAAAAAAAGGACATAAGTTACATATGACTAACCAATAAAATAATACTAAAATGTAGCAATCTACTGGTGTGATGGAGTGGTTTTTTTGAAGGCATGGCAAACCCAATATTTCTATCAAGAACAGCATTTATGTAAAATCCATATTCAACACATTCCCTGTATGCAACACCAGTTTTCAAAGAACAAAAGAATAAATAAGATAAGAAACTAAATAAAATAAGACAAATTAATGCCCTCTCCTTCGTGACTGAGCTGAATTTCTCTGAGCAATTTACAATAAAGTGATATTAAAAAATTAAATTTTCTTTCAAAAAAACTCAGATTAAGATTTTTTTAGAAATAAAAAATAGGCCATTAGGGCGTATGTAGGCAACTGATCAATTGATTAAGTCATAAACTGCACGAATCAATTCTGAAAAGATATTGTTTTTTTTTTCAGTGCCATAACACAATTGAAAACTATGCAACGTAATCTCTGAAAAATATAAAATTAACATCAAGAACATTAACAAGAAAATCATAAGCAAACAAAGGAAATCACAATTCCAGCAAAATTACCGATTTCTCACAGCAATCTCTCTCTGAATCAGTGAAGGTTTCTCTGGAGCACATCAATCGATGCCAATAAATATCTAAAATTGGAAATCAAACCAGAATTGTCATTAAACAATAGTAAGAGGAGCTAAAATCAAAGATGATCAGAAGAATCATACTCACCCATGAACTGGAAACCGGAGAAATAAACAACGAACAGAGACGGGTGAAGGATGAGCGAAACGAGAGAGAGACCAGACGCGATTTGATAAGCATCAGCGTGGGTAAGGTCAATAGGGTCGCGAGAGCTGCCTCCGCAGCCACACCACGTAGGCCAGTATGATCCACTGCAACGCTATAGTTTTCTCAGCTTGGGAAGTGCGTGTGGTGAGTGTGATTATACAGGGATTTGGGGAAAGGAATGAGATTGCTTAATGCGAAGGTTGAAGAAGGATTTTCAGACCTCTCCGTGTACACCGGAAGGTGTTCTTCCGCACGGTGAACACCGGAATCAGCTTCTCCTTTCGCATGCTCCTTACTAGACGATGAGGTGAGGATTAGGAACAAGACCGGATTTTAACAGAGGAAGTAGAATTCCTATCAGACTGTATCTAAAGAAAGCAAAATCGATTTGGATTGGGGTCAAACGACGTCGTTTTTGCTAAGTGGGGTATAAAAAAGGAATATTCCGAGAGGGGAGAAACCAAGAAACAACCCAATAACTATTACATATTACTCTAGGACTAGTAGAGCACCGCACGTTTTATTGAACACTTTTTGATGAAATTTTTAAATAATATTTTTTTAAACAAAAATAAGATAAATAATAAAACTAAAAAGGATAAAAAGTGAAAGAATTTCATCCTATGTGTTATATAGGAGAAATTTTTAATGAAATTTTAAAAACAATTATCGGAATACAAATTAGGATAAAAAATGAAAATATAAAATATGATAAAAAGTGAAAATATTTCATACTACTAACGCACAGTGCATTTGAGCACTTTTTAATCAGTGTTATAGAAACACATGAATAACTGATGACTTCCTCTTACTCTTAGTTCGGATTATTTAAAGGATTCAAATACTGAATTATAAATCCTTTTTTATCCTTTCAATACTGAACTAGGAAAGGGTTGTCACACTCCGTGTTGCCTTAGCCCGGATAGAATTGTAGAATTTGTGAAACTATTATTATACTTTATTGTCTATATTTTTTATTTATCCTTGTTATTTAATGTCTTATTATTGTCTTTATTTGAAACAATGAAGGTATATATAATGTATGTAATTCCTACTCAAGATAAAACTACCCTAGTAAGATGCCTTTCTAGTTGTCGATTTGAGATCTGAACAATGGCAACCGCGTCTGTGCAAATTTAGCTAACATAACACATTTGATCCTTCATTACCAAAATTTGATTACGTAGGCCCAATTTGCCAGAGTTTATCTGTAGATTAGTTCAATTTATTTCAGTTCAGTTAAATATATTTAAAATTATTCGGTTCATTCAGTAAATATAAATATATTTCAAATTATTTCAGTTCAATCAGTTAAATAAATTTAAATTTATTTCAGTTCAGTTCAACGTATTCCTAAATATTTATTTTTTTAGAAATTTTTCTAAACATTTTTTACTTAATTTTCTTTTATTAGGTATGTTTTGTTTAGTTCAGTTCAGTTCAGTTCAAATAATATGTCTCTAGAAGTTTATATTATTCGACTCAATTTTTATTTTGCAATACATTGTTTTTGCTTCAGTTCAAATTAAAATAGTTCAGTTTGGTTCAGTTCAAATCATTTTGAATCGTGATTCATTTGAATCAACTCAACCAAATATAAAATGTTTTCATTATATGACTATTTTAATTTAGTTCAGTTCAGTTCATATCCTCTGAAATATAATTTTATGATATAGAACTCAATGACTATATCCCTTGAAAAATACATATTCATGATATTCAACTCAATATATTTCTTTAATTTATCATAAAGGTAGTTTATATACTCTAATATAAATATTTGAATATATCTATTTATATGACGATTTTTAATTTAGTTCAGTTCACTTCAGATTAGTTCATATCCTCTGAAATATAATTTTATGATATAAAATTCAATGAATCGTGATTCATTTAAATCGACTCAGCCAAATATAATGTCTTCATTATATGACTATTTTAATTTAGTTTAGTTCAGTTCAGTTTGGTTCAGTTTGGTACAGTTCAGATCAGTTCATATACTCTGAAATATAATTTTATGATATACAACTCAATTTATTTCTTACATTACCATAACCTTCACTTTAAATGTAATATAATTATTTGAATCGTGATTCATTTAAATCTACTCAACTAATGTCTTCATTATATGACTATTTTTAATTTAGTTCAGTTCTATTATAAATTCAGTTCATATCCTCTGAAATATAATTTTATGATATACAACTCGATGAATCGTAATTCATTTAAATCGACTCAACCAAATAAAATATCTTTATTATATGACTATTTTTAATTTAGTTTAGTTTAGTTCAGATAAATTCAGTTCAGATCAGTTCATATCCTCTCAAATATAATTTTATGATAACTCAATGACTCATATCCTCTGAAATATAATTTTATGATATAAAACTCAATAACTCATATCCCCTGAAAAATGCATAGATATAATATTCAACTCAATTTATAATATTTGAATCGTGATTCATTTAAATCGCTCAACCTAATATAATATGTCTTTATTATAGGATTATTTTAATTTAGTTTATTTCAAATTAGTTCAGTTCAGTTCAGAGCAATTCAGTTCAGTTCAGATAAGTTCATATCATCTGCACTATAATATGATGATATTCAACTCAATTCAGTTCAGATTATATCACCTCAACGTGTTTTTATATTTAAATTATAAAAAATGTATTTATATTTATTTCAATTCAGTTTAGTTAAATATATTTAAAATTATTCAGTTTAATTCAGTTCAGTATAACAAAAAATAAGCTCTAGCAAACAGGGATGTACTCTCCACAAATAGGGATGGCAATGGATTGGATATGGATTGGATTTGACAATATCCATATCCATATCCACTTGTTGATGACAATCTGTATCCGATCCAAATCCGTTGGATCTAAAATATTAACATCTGAATTCATATCCTCTAAATCCATGGATACCCGTGGATATCCATATCCACATATGAATTACAATTTATACAATGATGAATAAATTCCAAAATAATTTCGATAAAAATTCATGAAATTAAAATTGCAATCAAGTGATTCAAAGCACACAATGTGCTAAAAACAAATACGTGGAAAAACTAGTTCAAATTCCCCAAAAATACATAACTCAGTTTAAAGTGTCCCTTTCTTTTTCCCTTGATCTATTCTTCCAAACGAGTGAATTGGTAGGGTTAGAAGATTATATGTCAGTATCTAACCATAGGTGGCTTTACATATTTTTAATTTAATTTTAATTATTTAATATATTATTAAATAGGGAAAATTTCTATTAAGGGCGTGGTATAAATGTAAATTAATATAAAGGGCGTGAAACTTATATATTTATTGTTAAGGGTGTTATGATATTTCTACTATTTATTTTATTAAGCAAAGTCATCTATACCCTCTCCTCTTTTAAAAAAAAATCAGATTTCTAATTAATATTTTTGTTATATTGAGCTTATTTATAAATCAGTTCAGTTAAATTTAGTTCAATTCAGTTTAAAGAAATTAAATTTGATGAAATTTAGTTTAATTCAGGCATGTTGATTTTTTCCAGTACATTATTTTTCACTTTGGTTCGAATTAGTTCAGTTCAGTTGAATTCCTTTGATTATTTTTTTAAATAAAATTCATTGTTACTAAAAACATGATCAAAGTAATTCAACTGAACTAAACTGAAAAATAATGCAATGAAAAAAAATCAGCATGACTAAATTAAACTAAATTTTATTTTTACTAAATTGATTCGAACTAAATTGAAAAATAATGCACTGAAAAAAATCATCATGACTAAATTAATTTAATTTAATTTTTACCGAAATGAATTAAACTTAATTAAACTAAATTGTACGTAACTGATCTACAAATAAGCTCAAGAGAACAAAACCTATTAATTAGAAATTTGAAATTTTGTTAAGATGGAAAAGGTTATAATTGACTTTTCTTAATAAAATTAATAGTAGAAATATCATAACGCCCCTAACAATAAATATACAAGTTGTGCGCCCTTTATAATAATATACATTTATACCACGCTCTTAATAGAAATTTTCCCTAAAGAACTGAATTGAAATGAACTAACTAAATTGAACTGAACAAATTTATTAAAAAAAAGACGTAGAAATATATAGTTTAGTTAAATTAATTAAAAAATTATTGACTCAAATTTGGATGAACTGAACTGAACTAAAATCAACTAAACTGAATTAAAAAAATACAAAAAGACATAAAGAAATAAAATTAGATAGTTAAACTTTCATTGACTAAAATTTGGACGAACTAAATTAATTGAATTCAAGTGAACTTATGATATTTTAAAAATAAATTTGGATTGGAGCTGAACTGAATTGAATTTATTTCAACTAATCTGGATTTATTTTTCATATCTATTTTTTCTACAAAATAAGTTCAATTATTGTAATTTGATTTTCTATTAAAGGGTAAATTAGTCATTTAAGCATTACTTTAATAATAAAATTTATATTACGGCCTTAGTAGGAATATTGAAAGTTTTACGTCCTAAATAGGAATTTAAAGTTTTATTACGCCCTTAATAGGAATTTTCCCTTAAATATATGTAATTATTAAAGACAAATTCTTGGGTGAGGCAGCCTCGCCCAAGTGGCAGGACAATCAAATCCCATTATCAGAAGTTGTTGGGGTCAAATAATAAACATTACATTTTCGGCGCCACAGTACAAAACCTACAAAATACAGGGGCTTCCTGTAAATAATAGAGAATTAAAAAGAAAATGACCCCAATTTGGAACCTTCCCGTCGTCATTCTGCATTTTCTTCTGGAGAATCCCATCGTTGCCATCGTCTCGATCTTTCCGGTGCCGCGTCGATACAGCGGAGATCGATTAATTACAGGCACTAATTATCAATTTCCGGCGCGAATTAGATCAACAGATCGCGGCGGCCAGATTAGTTCACGTCGTCGTCAGGGAGGTGTGGTGATGGCGTCGGGGTGCCAGGAGGTTGCGATCACGAAGGATTGACGGCGACGGCTCTAGTGTTTCCCGGAGAAAATTCTCGGCGCGATAGTGGCTGAGACAGATTGCGTGAGGAGTGGTGCGCTATGGCAGCGGTGCCGCAACGATCTGGATTTACAAGTGTTGGCGGCGGTACTGTGGCGGTGACAAGGCAGTGACCTGGGATTGAGGGTTTCGTCCCTACTTCCTAGCATTGAGGTCTATATATTTGGGGTTGAGGTTCTAGATGTTGAGCTTTTTGTGTTGTTGAAGGTGAGGTTTGGTTTGCCCAAAATGAGGTGTCGTCGAGGTCGAGGTTTGATGAGGTGGTGTCGAGGTATAATGGGGTGGTGTTGAGGTATTATGAGGTGGTAGCGAGGTATTATGACGTGACGTCGATGTATTATGAGGTTGTGTCGAGGTTAGATGAGGTGGTTGATGCGGCCGCGTTAAAATTTAATGCGTTTGATGAGTTGGCGAGGTTCGATGATGAGGTGATATTGAGGTATGATGGGGTGGTATCGAGATTTGATGAACTGTCGTTGAAGTTTGATGATTTGGCCAGGTTTGATGAATTGTCGTCGAGGTTTGATGAGATGACATCGAGGTATGATGAGATGGCATCGAGATTTGCTGAACTATCATTGAGGTTTGATGAGGTGGTAGCAAGTGAGAGAATGAATGAGAAATTAGTAGCATATGTACTTAAAATAAGATATTTGCAAATTGATCCTTGAATTTTATGGTAATAGATATTGTTGTATATTTATTTATTCTTTGGGCCTTATTGGGCCCTGCCTTATGGGTGAGGCTGCCTCATAAGAGAATTACTCATTATTAAATATATATACATATATATTATTTATTTATATATTAAATGGATCCATGGATTGGATATGGACTGGATATGGATATTTACGACAAAATCCATATCCAAATCTGTTTCGTAAGCTATAAATCCGTATCTGATCCATATCCGTTGGATTTCATTTTTTAACATCCATATCCGTCAAAAATGGATTTAAATCCATGGATATGGACTGGATCGGAAATCCATTGTCATCCCTATCCACAAAGTTCTTGTCTATCAGCTTCCCATGTAAACATTTGACAGTTCTTCCTTAACAAGTTCAAAGAGAAAATATCACCAGCATTAAAAATTGATTCTGAGCACATTGATACCATTAAAAGCCATTAAACAAAAATGAAATTCAACAAATGCAACTTCTCTAAGTATATCTATTAACCGAAACAAAGGACATGCTAAAAACAAAATAATGCATTTCTCAATTCAACTTCTTCGGAGGAGTATATAATTAAGCGATTCTGAAGACTGGAGCTCCAAACCTAGCACCTACACCAACAAACTCAGGCATCCTCTACGACATCCATATAATTGTGGATTTTAAACTGGCGGATGAAAGAAAATACACAAATGAATAAGCAAACGAATGGCAGTAGCAAAATTAGGTAAACAGACAAACAAACTGAGACATCAATAAACAAAATGAAAAACACACACATATTACATGGTTCTTCTTTCGACAGAACAATCAAATACGTCAGAAACATTTTTTCTGGAAACCAAATGAAACAAAAAAAATAAAACTCAATTTATCATGCTATTCGTTGTGAAAGCAAACAGAAACACGCAATAAAGGCACTCACCGCGGCCGTGCATACAACCCATGGTTGAGTTTGACCGGCTCACCGCGGCTGTGTTCTAGTATTTAAGCCTCCTAAAGCCATAGATCACACCTTGCATAACATTATTTTAACATCAAACTGAAAACCGGTGCTCCCTTTAGCATTAATCATATATATTCAGAACACCAAGAAACCTTCACTCACTAAGTTCTAAGAGACAATGTTTCTTCATCTTCTGCTATGGTTTCTTAACTCGCACATGCATTTGGCATGAAAAAGAGGCATCTTTTGGTAATCTCAGGTTTAACAGTTCATGAGAAATGCATTGAAGAATTTATAATATGATAAAAACCGATGGATAATCATTGTGCGCTGAAATAATCAGTAATATGTTAACATATAAAGTAAAAACACGAAAGCCTGATACTATCCTGATCTGGTGTTTCTGGGTTTCCATCCAGATCCTGCCGCCCAATGGGTAAATCAGGTAGTTCAAAAGGCAAGCAATCAAAGCGTGTCATTCTAGCGGCTCAAAACTATGATGAGAAATATGATTTCGAAGCGATTCCAGAAACTGAAACTGATTGGATATGGGATTGGATCTCCCCAACCTGAAACTGCCCAGGCAGGGAAAGGAGCAGCAACATCGGACTGCTTCGATAGATTCCGGTGAAGAGAAGGTGGGTGCGCAAGAGTCAACGCCGGTACGGAGTCCGATTCTTTCGCCGAAGAGTGGAGCCGACTCGGCTTCTTCAGCTCGATCGAGAAAGGAGCGGACTCCTGTGAAGAGGGAGACACAGATGGAATGGGCCCACTTATTCCCAGTGCAGCCACGGGATGGAGTTCAGTACTATGATACTGTAGAAATCGACGGCATGGTTATGGGTAAAATCTCGAAGCAGGAGGTGGATGATAGCTCTAAGCAGTGGGAATCCACGGTTGTTTGCAAGGTAATAGGCGCATCCCCCCCTCATGTTCTAATTAATGGTTTTTTTTAGACGTATTTGGAGGCATTTGTCTGTGCAGAAGGTCTGGCTAGCACAGAGTGGTGTTTTTCTGGTTCGGTTTGGTCAAAAATCCCATAGGGACATAGTTGTAGAGCAGGGGTTGGTGCTATTTGATAATAAGCCAGTTATTGTGCAGGGATGGACTCCTAAATTAGACCTAACCCTTCCTACTACAGTCCCAGTTTGGTTACAGCTTCCTGGCTTGAATGTCGTGTACTGGAAACCCTCCATTATCAGTAGAATAGTCAGTCCTCTAGGTGTCCCCTTGAGGCTGGACCGGGCTACAATGGAGATTGAACGATTGAGTTATGCCAGAATCCTGGTAGAGGTTCCTTTGGGAAAGCATATCCCTAGTTCTGTGCCTTTTATTGATGAACAAGATGTGATTCGGCATCAAAAAATAGTGTGTGAGTGGTACCCTGCAAACTGTGAGCACTGTGGTATGATGGGGCATGCTATGGCAGAATGTAAGAAGAAATTGCTTGAAAGCACAGAGGGAGACAAGGTGCAACCGAAACAGCCCCCTCAGCAGCACAGGCAAAATTTCAGGAATCAAGCAAGAGGCAAAGTCTTTGTACCAGTCAGAAGGCTAGAGCCAGAGAAACATGCACCTCAGGTTGACAGTGAGGGATTTACACTGATTACTAGGAGGAAAAAGGGTATACAAGTGCACAGTGTAGAGGATACAACTGCTGCTAAAGAGATGGAACATGCAGAAGTGGCTGAAAATGTGATTCATACAACTATGCTACTTGGACCAGCAATAGCCAGCACTTCTCAAGGTACTGTGGATATGGGATTGCACACTCTTCAATCAGACCCCCCTGATGGAGTATAACTTCATTTCTTGGAACTTAAGGGGTGTGAACAGTGAAATAAAGCAGAGGCAGTTCAGGGATTTTTGCTTGCAGAATCATATTTGTTTAGCAGGATTCCTGGAGAACAAGGTTAAGAGAAAAGATGAACAAAAAACATGGGAGAAGTTTGGTCTGAGGTGGGAATTAATCACCAATAGTGACGTTATAGATAAGGGGAGAATTTGGCTGGCTTGGAGAAAGGATTATTGTCAGATTCAGGTTTTGAGTAAAGGTGATCAATGGATAGATGTGGAATGCTGGTTAAAAGGGATGAACCAGAGGGTGTATGTAACTGTGGTGTATGGTTTCAATGATATCACTCAGAGGAAAGACCTTTGGAATCATCTAGAAGGAGTAAGTTATCATGATAGACCATGGTTGATCATGGGAGATTTCAATGCCCTCCTAGAGTTTGATGATAAACTGGGAGGGAATGAAGTCAAACAAGAAGAACTGGATGGGTTCCAGACCATGGTGAATAAGGTGGAGTTGAAGGAGTTGAGAACAGTGGGTCCTGCATATACTTGGAGCAATAGAAGAATGATGGGGCAAAGAATCTATAGTAAGCTAGACAGGGCACTGGTAAATGATCCTTGGGTTGCAGAGCTGGTGGATTCTTTATGTCAAGTGAAGATAAATGGGTACTCCGACCATTTTCCTTTGATAATTCATATACAAAAATCTACAAGAAGACCACCATCCCCCTTCAGATTTTTTAACATGTGGACCTTGTCAGAGTTCTATCTGGGCACTGTTATGGCTGTTTGGAACTCCAGACAAGTGTACAATCTTACTGATCTCTTTGATACTTTGAAATGTTTGGAAAAGCCATTATCCCTTTTGAACAGAAGGGAGTTTACTGATATTGGGAAACAGGCACAGCAGGCAAAACTTGAGTGGGATCAGGCTTTAGTACTTCTAACTCAGAATCCTAGGGATCATGGTTGTCAAACCAATGAGGCTAGTGCTAGGAAGAAGGCTGAGGGTTTGTTGTTGGTAGAATATAAGTTCTTGAAGCAAAAAGCCAAGGTGAAATGGCTTAAGGAGGGAGATAGGCCAACTAAAATATTTTATGCAGCTATGAAGTCTAGACAATACACTAATCAAATAGTGTGTTTACAGGATAATGGGGATATGATACAAGGCAGGAAGGAAATTGAAAAGCATTTGACTGCCCATTTTCAGAAACAGTTTGGGGGGAGTACAATGGAACCAGTACAACAGCTGGATGCTACCATTACTCAGATGGGAGCAGTTCTAGGCCTGGAGGATCAAGTAAAACTGATTCAACCCATTACCCCAACTGAGGTGTTTGCTGCACTGAAGAGCATAAAATCCAGTAAAAGCCCTGGTCATGATGGTTATACTAGCCACTTCTTCAAACACCTATGGGGTAATATAGGTGGGGACATCACAAAGGTAGTGCAAGGTTTCTTTACAGGAGATGAAATTCCACAGGAGTTTGGTAGAGCTGTCATTACCCTGATCCCAAAAACACCAAATCCTCAGAATGCTAATGATTATAGGCCCATTGCATGCTGCTCTGTGGTTTATAAGATGGTGACAAAAATCCTATCTACCAGAATCGGGTAAGTGCTTCCTAAGCTTATCAGTAATAACCAGGGGGCCTTTGTGAAGGGTCGAAGCATAGCCCATAATATTCTGCTCACACAGGAGCTCCTCAGCAAGTATAACTCCCTCACCATGAAAGATAGTTGCCTTATACAGGTGGATATATCAAAAGCTTTTGACAGTGTGAGCTGGGACTTTATGTTCAAATGGTTGGAGGAGCTGAAGTTTCCAGGTTTGTTACTTATCTGGATACAGAAGTGTGTTAAAAATTCTTCTTTTTGTTTGTCTTTGAATGGGAGTTACACAACAGCCTTTGAAAGCAAGAGAGGGGTGAAGCAAGGAGACCCCCTCTCTCCTTTACTGTTTGTTTTGTGTATGGAGTACTTGAGCAGGATGTTGAAAAAATGGTATCAGCTGAAACTTATCGACTATCATCAGAGATGTCAAGTCTGTGGGATTCATAGTCTACTATTTGCTGATGACCTGCTGATTTTTTGTGGTGCTAATAGGAAATCTATCGAGGGTGTCCGATCCATTCTTGATGTGTTTAAAGGGATAACTGGATTGGCTGTAAATGAAAGAAAATCCTCTGTCTTTTTTTCTAAAATGGAAGAAGTGGATAAGCTGTTGTTAGCTGAGATATTAAAGATGAAACCAGGCACCTTCCCAGTCCAGTATTTGGGCCTTCCACTCTCTCCCAAGAGATGGTCCAGCACTGATTGTGAAAAACTGATAGAAAAGATGACAGCAAAGCTTAGAACTTGGAGCTCTAGGAACTTGAGTTATGCAGGGAGATTACAGGTGGTTAACACGGTTTTACTGAGCATTGGGAGCTACTGGACAAGCGTTTTTCAAGTTCCAGAGAGTGTGCATAAAACCATAGTTGAGCTGTGCAGGGAGTACATTTGGGGAAGAGAAAAAGGGGAAAGAGGGTTCACAGCTGTGGGGTGGCCGTCCATGTGTGTTGCAAAGTCTGCTGGGGGCTGGGGGATTAGGGACTCAACTACATGGAACAAAGTTGCACTCTGTAAGCTCCTTTGGGATGTTCATAACAAGCAGGACATATTGTGGATCCAATGGCTCCAGGCCTATTATATGAAGGGCAAGACACTAGAACACTGCACAGCAACAACATATCATAGTTGGAGTTGGAAGGTTCTTATGAAGATCAAGGACAAAATGTTTTCTACCCTGCAGAGTTGTGTGACAGCTACAGGGGGTTTTACCACCAGAAAGGCGTATGATTTGTTGAAGAACAGAAGGGAGAAGGACCTTAGTGCTAAGCTGATATGGCACACTGCTATTCTCCCAAGACATAGGGTGTTTCTTTGGATGCTGTTCCATGCAAGGTTAGCAACTGTTGATAGACTGCATGGCTTCAATATCCTTGGGCCTCAACCTCCCTGTTGTCTATGTCATTTAAAGGCTGAGAGTGCCAACCATCTATTTGCTCAATGCAGTTTTGTTAGGCAACTGATGGTAAATCTGGAGTTGGGGATGTTTCGGAATCTGAGAGAACTCAAGAAAAGGATGGAGCAAATGCGAAAGAGACAGCAAATGAAAAAGTTGATGTTGCTCTCTACTTTACTGTATACAGTTTGGACGGAGCGAAACCGAAGGATTTTTGAAGGCCATAAACTAGAGTTGGAAGTTCTGGGGGCAAGGATAGCAGAATGCCAATGCAGGAGTTAGTTGTATCTCTTTTCTAGCTTCACAAGTGTGTTGGGTTGATGTAATTAAATAGCTACTGGTTAGGCTTAGAGAGATGGCCTAAACTTTGCTGTAATGTGTTTTGATGATTTTAATGAAAAAACTTTCCCATCAAAAAAAAAAAAAAGGTTTATAATTTGGAAACATGTAAAGGTGTTTGAGACTTTGAGCCCTCTGGAATCTCATCCTCACCCAAACCAAAAAGAATTAGCCTAAGAGCAGCATCAACTATTGAAATTCTCAATACTGTATTCATTAACCTCAAAAAATAAATAATATGCAAGTGATAAAACATAAAAGATCCAACTATCTAAAGTGAGCAACAACATTCCCTATTTTTTATTCACTCTCTTGATCCTCCTTCTGTAAATGGAATGAAACTATGGTAATTTGATTGGAAAAAAGAAAAGAAAAGAAAAAAAACTCAACCCCTTAAATCAACAAGAGGTGACTGGACCTACCATGAAGGATGCTGAGAATTGATTTTTGGACCCCAGTACTCTTGATAATGTTAGTAAACACATCTATTGCTTTTTGCCAGTAGAAAACAACATCCATGTCTCTATATAGGTATTGATTTTAGGTTTATAACAGAATTCTAGTGGCTTAAGCACTAAACAGCTCTAACTATTAGGCAGAATGCAATCCACAAACAGCAAAGTGAGAGCAACTATTCAACAGGGAGCTAAACGTACATCCGAATACAATTAAAAGAGCAAAAACATGTCCAATATCTAGAAGTAAAAGCACAATTCTTGTTGCTCCAAATAAAATAGACAACCCATCACTAAGTGAAGTGAAGGGAAAGTCCCCCCAACTCTAATGAATTTAAAAAACATCAGCAAAATGTTAGTGTTACCTCAGCACCCGACTCAGCCATAGAATTAATACTAACATCAGGTATACCATGAACAGTAGACGGCTGGAAATTCTCCTTATAAGCTCTCCAGCTGGCCGCGAGATCAAATGGAGAAACTCTATCTGCCTTTATAAACACCCTGTACTCAAGAACCTCGTCAGCATTCACTCTAAACAGTGCCGACCTTCCATCCCTTTGCAATGCTCCTCAGTCAGTATCCTGTCAGCCCCTTCCTCCACTATACACCCCCAATTACTATACTTCAGCTTCAACAGAAACTTAAAGTCTAGTGTCTCTATATTTTACACACGCAGACAGAATATGCATAACTAAGGAGCTCAAACAAGTTCATCCATAAATTAAAAACAAGCGGTTCAGAAACTTAGGATGCTCACCGTGATTAGGAGGCACAACGAAACTCAACTCCCACATCGAAGTGGATTCTTGTTCCATTGCGAGCTAATTATGCACCAAAAAAAGCAGTAATTAACACCATAACTCATTTCTAGAATACAACTACTGTCAAATAAAACAGCTGATCGCCAACAGAAAGCGGTAAAAGTGAGGTAGAACTTACAGCTCGAGGCGAGTCCCAGGAGCCGACCAGCGGAACAGAGCTGTAAACATGGGGAATGAGCTCGCTCTTGAGCATAGTGTGATTGTTTTCCATTTTGAGGGAGACGTAGAGCTGCCCGCCGCCACCTTGGTCTTCTCTCTCGTCCCCACTGCCATGAGAGCTGGTGTCAAGGTTTCTGGATGATCCCGTCCCCATGGATACCGTAATCTCGAGCTCCTAATTTCCAATCATCATCATCGACCTGCAAGTCAGTTTGATCCAGTAGATAATAGAACTCGCAAACACCTTATGACAACAAAACACACCTTGGATGAACACTTACTTTGACGACTTCCTGGCCATACCTCCGCCATTTGAATCCATCATCTAAGAGATCAACCTCACTCTTAGTATGTACAACTAGTTTCGGTTCCGTCGTTGTTCGCCACAACCTGTGCTACAACCTCTGTATTTATGCAAACACGGGAAAAGAAAACATTTTACAATGGTAAGCTACTGGAAACCTTGCCTGATGAGACGGTAATTCAGACATAACATCAAACACCTGGTATACATCAACTAATTGTATAAATATACCTCCAAAAGATTGAGCAGGATAAGAAATTACCGATGACAAAGCGATTGCAGGCATAGGAGTAACAATAACGGGGCAAAAACGGTAGAAATAGAAATGACCACCCAAAAGTGAATTAAGCTGAATAGAAGCATATCATCAGAAAGATAATTGCTCCGGATGGTAACCGGATCAGTCGAGAAGCATCTCGTCGCACAACAAGCGCAAAGGCGACGAAACATATCCGGTGATGCAGGCACATGCGTAGGCGAGTGAAGCAGGCAACAAAGCGGTAGAAGCTTGGGACGGAAGGACGGGTGTAGGTAAGTATTGGTCATAGATAGCAGGTGGGAGAGATTGGTACGAGACAGAATAACCGAAAACCGGACGCAAACAGGCCCATTCTCAAATATCCGCGCTTTGAGCACAACAAAATCTATATATATCTATTTTTTCTCCTTTAAATCCTTTAATTTTGTAAGTGATTACATATATATATACCAATTAATTCTAAATGGAGATAACTTTGAACTTGGAACCTTTTCAATAATACAATCTATATCTTTTTTTTATCCTTAATGCACCTGGAACAAATAAAATAAAAAATGAAAAACCTCATGAGCCCCAATATGGAAAAACAATTATGGTATAATAATCATAATGGGTTGACTTCATCAGCCTTATTTAATCTTCGATTTTTAGAAATCTATATTTTCTTTATTTTGGTCATGGTATCGTCCTAAATAGGAATTTAAAGTTTTATTACGCCCTTAATAGGAATTTTCCCTTAAATATATGTATTATTAAAGACAAATTCTTGGGTGAGGCAGACTCGCCCAAGTGGCAGGACAATCAAATCCCATTATCAGAAGTTGTTGGGGTCAAATAATAAACATTACATTTTCGGCGCCACAGTACAAAACCTACAAAATACAGGGGCTTCCTGTAAATAATAGAGAATTAAAAAGAAAATGACCCCAATTTGGAACCTTCCCGTCGTCATTCTGCATTTTCGTCTGGAGAATCCCATCGTTGCCATCGTCTCGATCTTTCCGGTGCCGCATCGATACAGCGGAGATCGATTAATTACAGGCACTGATTATCAATTTCCGGCGCGAATTAGATCAACAGATCGCGGCGGCCAAATCAGTTCACGTCGTCGTCAGGGAGGTGTGGTGATGGCGTCGGGGTGCCAGGAGGTTGCGATCACGAAGGATTGACGGCGACGGCTCTAGTGTTTCCCGGAGAAAATTCTCGGCGCGATAGTGGCGGAGACAGATTGCGTGAGGAGTGGTGCGCTATGGCAGCGGTGCCGCAACGATCTGGATTTACAAGTGTTTGCGGCGGTACTGTGGCGGTGTTGTAGCGGCGACAAGGCAGTGACCTGGGATTGAGGGTTTCGTCCCTACTCCCTAGCATTGAGGTCTATATATTTGGGGTTGAGGTTCTAGATGTTGAGCTTTTTGTGTTGTTGAAGGTGAGGTTTGGTTTGCCCAAAATGAGGTGTCGTCGAGGTCGAGGTTTGATGAGGTGGTGTCGAGGTATAATGGGGTGGTGTTGAGGTATTATGAGGTGGTAGCGAGGTATTATGACGTGACGTCGATGTATTATGAGGTTGTGTCGAGGTTAGATGAGGTTGTTGATGCGGCCGCGTTAAAATTTAATGTGTTTGATGAGTTGGCGAGGTTCGATGATGAGGTGATATTGAGGTATGATGGGGTGGTATCGAGGTTTGATGAACTGTCGTTGAAGTTTGATGATTTGGCCAGGTTTGATGAATTGTCGTCGAGGTTTGATGAGATGACATCGAGGTATGATGAGATGGCATCGAGATTTGCTGAACTATCATTGAGGTTTGATGAGGTGGTAGCAAGTGAGAGAATGAATGAGAAATTAGTAGCATATGTACTTAAAATAAGATATTTGCAAATTGATCCTTGAATTTTATGGTAATAGATATTGTTGTATATTTATTTATTCTTTGGGCCTTATTGGGCCCTGCCTTATGGGTGAGGCTGCCTCATAAGAGAATTACTCATTATTAAATATATATACATATATATTATTTATTTATATATTAAATGGATCCATGGATTGGATATGGACTGGATATTTACGACAAAATTCATATCCAAATCTGTTTCGTAAGCTATAAATCCGTATCCGATCCAGATCCGTTGGATTTCATTTTTTTAACATCCATATCCGTCAAAAATGGATTTAAATCCATGGATATGGACTGGATCGGAAATCCATTGTCATCCCTATCCACAAAGTTCTTGTCTATCAGCTTCCCATGTAAACATTTGACAGTTCTTCCTTAACAAGTTCAAAGAGAAAATATCACCAGCATTAAAAATTGATTCTGAGCACATTGATACCATTAAAAGCCATTAAACAAAAATGAAATTCAACAAATGCAACTTCTCTAAGTATATCTATTAACCGAAACAAAGGACATGCTAAAAACAAAATAATGCATTTCTCAATTCAACTTCTTCGGAGGAGTATATAATTAAGCGATTCTGAAGACTGGAGCTCCAAACCTAGCACCTACACCAACAAACTCAGGCATCCTCTACGACATCCATATAATTGTGGATTTTAAACTGGCGGATGAAAGAAAATACACAAATGAATAAGCAAACGAATGGCAGTAGCAAAATTAGGTAAACAGACAAACAAACTGAGACATCAATAAACAAAATGAAAAACACACACATATTACATGGTTCTTCTTTCGACAGAACAATCAAATACGTCAGAAACATTTTTTCTGGAAACCAAATGAAACAAAAAAAAAAAAAAAAACTCAATTTATCATGCTATTCGTTGTGAAAGCAAACAGAAACACGCAATAAAGGCACTCACCGCGGCCGTGCATACAACCCATGGTTGAGTTTGACCGGCTCACCGCGGCTGTGTTCTAGTATTTAAGCCTCCTAAAGCCATAGATCACACCTTGCATAACATTATTTTAACATCAAACTGAAAACCGGTGCTCCCTATAGCATTAATCATATATATTCAGAACACCAAGAAACCTTCACTCACTAAGTTCTAAGAGACAATGTTTCTTCATCTTCTGCTATGGTTTCTTAACTCGCACATGCATTTGGCATGAAAAAGAGGCATCTTTTGGTAATCTCAGGTTTAACAGTTCATGAGAAATGCATTGAAGAATTTATAATATGATAAAAACCGATGGATAATCATTGTGCGCTGAAATAATCAGTAATATGTTCACATAAAAAGTAAAAACACGAAAGCCTGATACTATCCTGATCTGGTGTTTCTGGGTTTCCATCCAGATCCTGCCGCTCAATGGATAAATCAGGTAGTTCAAAAGGCAAGCAATCAAAGCGTGTCATTCTAGCGGCTCAAAACTATGATGAGAAATATGATTTCGAAGCGATTCCAGATGGTCTCCGGCATATTCAAGATACAAACAATATGGTGTAGGGAATTGATTAAGTCTAACTTAGCGGAACATCAATTATCTAATCCCGGATCTCATGCATGTACTTAGTATGAATCTAAATTAGGGTTTAGGCTTACCTCTTGAAGCGTGCTTTACCATCGGATTTAGTCAGATGATCCAATCAACTACGGAGACGAGAATCCCAAGCGTGATCCCTCTATACGTATCCACACAGCACGATCAGACCGCCTCACCGCTGTTAGCTTAGAACATCGATCAGCAACCAAAGACCTAGTCTTTGTTCTTCTCTTGACGATGAGGTTTGTATATGAGAATGGTAGGTTTATTTGTTCTGAGGCGCTAAACACATGAGCTATACGTATGATTGTGTGTATCTGTTTATTCCTGTAGAAGTCTATTTATACAGAATAAACAGAATCCTCATAAACCTAATCCTAGTCTTATTCAATATGGGCCTAGCCCAATAAGACTTAATTCTCATATAATTACTATTAGACTCCAAGTCTAATTAGATAATTACTTTGTCCAATTTCATGCTTAGTGTGTGACCCTATAGGTTCAGTTATAATAAGCTGCGAGCTCAATACCATTGATGCTAGCCGATCGGAAGCGGTTTCCAGCTAAACATTTCGATCACTTAAATAACTGAATTAATTATCTCCGTAATTAATCCTCCAACTATTCAGGACAATGCACATTGATCGAAGGACACTATTCCAACAATCTCCCACTTGTCCTTTGGAACAAGTGTGCATTCATATTCCTTTGTCGCTTAATGTCTTCATTCGAACATAAGGTAAGATCCCATGTTATCCTTATTGAGTTCAAATGTGTTTCTCGAATTCCCGAGTAAAACTGTTAAGACAGATGATTAATCCATAATCCATCTGAGCACGGCCATGCATTTTACAGTCTCAACTCTCCGAGAGGCCCATAAGACAACAATCTCATAAAATGAGAGGACAATCCCACTCTTGTACATCCAAGTTTTCTCTACTCGATTCATGGCACCCAAGAGCTGTCTTTATAGCCTCCTTTCACGGCACGGCGTTTGAAAACCCTCAAAGCAATCAATCCACAAGCAAGCAAACACTGAATTACTCAGGTATGAGGAATATGCTCCAACAGTCAATGAGAAATACTTATAACATTTTAACTATCTTAAAATATTCTCATAGCGGGTCAGTCCAATACAAGTTCCCAACTTGCATCCATGCAATCGGTTCATGACATCCCATGTCCTTCAGCCCATGAAACAGCACTGTGAATCAACTTGCAAACTAGTCTTCTTCAGTCATTAGTGTCCATTCTCAATGACCTGGACTAGGGACATAATCAATCATACACTCCAGTTCACTAAATAGGGTTTCATTATCCAAGACATATTCTTGATAACCTATGTGGAGATGTAAATTGATTTTGGACTTTCATTTAACACTAAACCAAGTTAAATGAATATGAAATAATAATTTCATAATATTATAAATGGTTCAATCTTCAATGTCTAAAATCACCATACTGTGATAACTAGAACATCACAGAAATCACAGCCACTATCCAAAGTTCTTGATTCCTATCACAAATGTATGAGCCCTAGGCAACATGCAACATTTGTGGAAGAGGTTTAGATTATGGATCAAATCCATTATTTCCATTGCATATGATAACTTCACCATTCTCTCAACGAATGTGAAATATCCTGAGTATGAATTTCGACTTATGGTATTCCATTGCTTATATTTGCTTAAGTAATGACTCTACGATTCTCAATCGAGTGCCATTAAATCAGCTAAGACGGGACAGTACCAAGCCTAGTGATGAATATCAATTTCCATCACATTCCCTTTGCAACTTACAAAGTAGCAATTCACTCAGTTTTTATTGTAAAATCAACAACATTGCCCAGTAAGTTGCACTCTAAATTTCCAAAGTCCTTTATTGCAAAATACTTTCCAAACTAAGTCTCCATAGATTACAGTTTTGGATTGTCATTTTCAATAAATGTCATCGACATAAAAGACTAGGAATTCAATCTTGCTCCCACTGACCTTCTTGTATATACAAGATTCCATAACATTTCTTTGAACGCCAGTCTCTAAATTGCTTCATCAAAATGTATTTTCCAACTCCATGATACTCGCTTCAATCCATAAATGGACATCTGAAACTCGCATACTTTCCTAGCATTATAAAAGCTCCGAGATTGTATAAAATACACATCTCCTTCCAAAATCCAATCAAGGAAGCCAATTATGATCTCTACCTAGTAGAACTCAAAATCGCACTGAGCTAATTTTTCTAGTATATCCGGATAGACTTAAGTATTCCAACTGGAGAAATGTCACATCACAATCTACATTGTAGACTTGTTTATACCCTTTCAATCAAATTCCAAACTTGATTTGAATACAAAATTTCAATTCCGAATTTCATGGCCTTAAACCATTTTGTGGAGTTAGCGCTTGTCAAAGCTTTAATGTAAGTCATATAGGTTCACCATTTTCTAAAAATGTTATTTCATAGTTTCAGTCGTAGGGACATAAATGTACCTTTTGCCAGAACACTACATCTCATTGACTTACATGGGGCATGAGTAACTTCAAAAGTCTCTAAGACTTTACCGCATTCATCTTCACCACGTCTAAAGAAGGGATCGATGTTTCTCGGTTCTGATTGTTGCTCACCTCGAATGCTATCGAGGTCTAAATTTCTCCCACTTGTCATTTTGGAAAGATGATACTTCTCCAAAAGGACACATTCTTGAGAAACATCTCATAGTTCTCAAAATGTTTGTAGAAGTACCCCCATTGTCACATTTCCATAAAGAGACAATTATTAGACTTGGTGCAAGTTTAATGCAAACAATGTTTCACATGTACTTCGCAACCCCAAATCTAATGAGAAAAGACATTTAAGGAACCATTCCTACTCATATCCCATATGATGTATTTCCTTCAGCTTTTGACAATGCCTTGTTCAGTGTGAACACTACCTTATAGAAGTATTTTCCTGGAAGATTGGCTTGACCCATCATGAAAAATCATATCCAACATGATTATTTCTTTCTTGTCAGATGGTCAACAAACTCTTGACTCAAATATCCAACGCCTCAATCCAATCGAAGGATTTCAATTATCTTGTCAAGTTGATTCTAAACTTCATTTCTGAACTCCTTAAATTTCTTAAAGGATTCAAACTTGTCTTTCTCGAGTAGACAACCATATCTACTTAAGTCACCGGCAAAGTTAATGAAGTGATTCACCTCATGGAATTAAACTCATTTGTCTACATAACCATTTGTTAATAAAACCAATAAATTTCATGTTCCATCACCCGACACTATGAAGGGTAATTTTGTCATTTTACCATCACAATATATACGCATATCAAATGACTCCAAGTCAAACGATTTCACAGAACCCTCCCACTCGAGTTACTATGAGTGCTCAATATTAGTGGCATAATCGACAATTTATGAAGTCGAATTCGAATCATTCGTTTTAAGCCATTTTGATATTTACGTTACAAACTTGTTTATCTATATCTAGCAAATAAAGACTCGTGTCTAATTTGCAAAACTCCAACACAATGCATAAAACTGAACAACCATTGTCCTTTTTATGATAATACATTTCCATGTCCAACATAGGAGGTGTAGAAATTGATTGTGTTGTTGTAACACTTGGATCCAAATAACCTTTATATGATCCAGTGAAAACCCTAAAGGCATAGATAAACCATAAACTCTTATGGTCAATGCAACAACTCTTGCTTCATTACTTTTGAGTAGGTTGACCTCTCATTAACTAAACTCCTACTTTGGTTTCTCCACATTTTCTAAAATTGTGAGAACCATATGGTATCTAATACCAATTAGTAGAGTTATTGTAGAGATTGTCTATAACGTAAATAAATGCAATTGTAAATTACTCGCCAATCTCTTTGTCCTCTAAGAACTAAAGGCAATACATTTCCCATTGCAATAGAAGCGTTAGGAACTTAGGCACATCAGCACTATGCTTGCCCTTGTCCTATCCCACTTCTTCATTCTTCCATGTTATATTCAAACCATTTCCCTTATTGAACCAATAGAACCTCGTTCTTGTATCAATTTAGACACTTTACTTAGCATTTTAAGCATCCCATGCAACTTAGTCAAAGTCTTCTTATTTCAATTAAAATGGTTCTAAACCATCAATGAAATGAATGATGTCACTGGCTAACTATCAGCCATAGGAAAACCGAGTATCTCCATATCATTAAATAATCCAATCATTTTTCAAAACATGAGATTTAACTTGTTTCCTTTCTTAACTTTACAATTAAGAATAATCTTAAGGCCTCAAACCTCTCAACCATGGACTGCTCCTGAGCTCCATGTTGATGTTGTAAGTATCTATGATCAAAACTTGCCTAGCAATTTTGGACACATACTATACAACACAAGACATTTGACATCAATGATTTGAATATCAACGAATACCTCTTTCTTTTCTTGCAATAGAACTAATCCCGAAGTTCATTTGCCAAGAATCTGCCGTTCAATTCAACCTTCCAAAGGTTTGAACACAGATAAGAAGAGTTGTTGTTTGTTGTCATACATGATTACTACAATATAAATAAAATGCAATAAAAAACCATTTAAATAAGTAAATAACAAGCAAGAAAAATACATGCAATCAAACAAGTTATCTACACATTTTATTCAAATCCAATTGTCCCGTGAATAAAATGATTCCAAGACCCTCAAAATCACAAGGAATTAAGCATGCTTTAGCTTGTCTTAAATCCTTTGATTTTAGGTAAGCAATCCCATTGCTAATAGTATCCAATACTACTCTTGGTTGATGGGATACATCCAATGTAATATCCATCTGATTTTGTCTCAACATCTGAGTACCCCTCACTGATATTGACGAGCAAACCAAAACTAACATGTAAACCTCTTTCACTAGGTCTACCCGCATTTTACTCCCAAGATTATAGACGATACTATCGCTTTAGCGAAACCTATCATCAGTGATCAAAGGCTAAATGGGTGTTATCTGTTTGGAAAGACAAATTTTAGCTCATTATTACTTTGGGACTTAGGTTCATTATGTGGTTTGATTATATGTGAACTATTCCATAATCATTCCACACACATAAACCATTCATATGCATTTATTATATAAAGCAATAATTAAAGGCATAAATAAATGCACATAAAATGATACAACACTGAATCCAATTCATATATTCTGACTATTCTCTTCTAAAGTGAATGGTCTAACATGCATAATAACTGAGACAAACAATCTATCATGCAAAAAGAGCCAATTATTTCCCAAATTATTAACCTCATTATTACCTTAATAATTCTAAATTATCAGAGTAATTTATTATTACATAATTACCTATGTAATTCTCCATACCAAATAATTAATCCAAATAATTTCTAAAATTATTAACATCAATTATTATTTCAGCCATACTTTAATGATTCTAAATTAATAAAGTACTAAATATACTAAGATAATTAAATTAACTAATTTCTAAAATTATTAAATTTAATTATTTATTACTAATTTTAATTAAATTTCAAAATTAATCTCATCCAATGCCTTAATTAAGAAATGTACATGTTCATAAAATAATTTTGCACTTCCAAAGTCAAAATTACTCTCACTCAAATTAAAATTTTATTTTTAATTACACAAAAATAAAATTCTGGACCCGATCTGTTCCGGTCTAACCAGAACTAAAACTGGTCTGACCAACCCGGTCCAACCGGAGCTGCTGGTACAACTAGAAGACACTTTGGTCCAGACCATCTTTCGGCTGGGCCGAAAGGCTACAACGGCCCAGATCTGGACTTGGGTCTGAACATGGCCCAGCCAACTTGTTCAACCCTCCAGAAACCCTAGGTTTCATGCCCAGTACTATTCCTATGGCATTCGCAGTACTGCAACGGCAGAGCTCCAGTGATTTTGAGTGATCAAATCAAATACAATCATCCAATGATTTACATGAATAAAATATGAACATTAAACACCTAAAATATCAATTTATGCAAATTCCGTCTACATAAATCCTAAATCATAACTAAAACATACAAGAGGCTACTGATACCACTGTAGGGAATTGATTAAGTCTAACTTAGCGGAACATCAATTATCTAATCCCGGATCTCATGCATGTACTTAGTATGAATCTAAATTAGGGTTTAGGCTTACCTCTTGAAGCGTGCTTTACCATCGGATTTAGTCAGATGATCCAATCAACTACGGAGATGAGAATCCCAAGCGTGATCCCTCTATACGTATCCACACAGCACGATCAGACCGCCTCACCGCTGTTAGCTTAGAACATCGATCAGCAACCAAAGACCTAGTCTTTGTTCTTCTCTTGACGATGAGGTTTGTATATGAGAATGGTAGGTTTATTTGTTCTGAGGCGCTAAACACATGAGCTATACGTATGATTGTGTGTATCTGTTTATTCCTGTAGAAGTCTATTTATACAGAATAAACAGAATCCTCATAAACCTAATCCTAGTCTTATTCAATATGGGCCTAGCCCAATTAGACTTAATTCTCATATAATTACTATTAGACTCCAAGTCTAATTAGATAATTACTTTGTCCAATTTCATGCTTAGTGTGTGACCCTATAGGTTCAGTTATAATAAGCTGCGAGCTCAATACCATTGATGCTAGCCGATCGGAAGCGGTTTCCAGCTAAACATTTCGATCACTTAAATAACTGAATTAATTATCTCCGTAATTAATCCTCCAACTATTCAGGACAATGCACATTGATCGAAGGACACTATTCCAACATATGGGATTGGATCTCCCCAACCTGAAACTGCCCAGGCAGGGAAAGGAGCAGCAACATCGGACTGCTTCGATAGATTCCGGTGAAGAGAAGGTGGGTGCGCAAGAGTCAACGCCGGTACGGAGTCCGATTCTTTCGCCGAAGAGTGGAGCCGACTCGGCTTCTTCAGCTCGATCGAGGAAGGAGCGAACTCCTGTGAAGAGGGAGACACAGATGGAATGGGCCCACTTATTCCCAGTGCAGCCACATGATGGAGTTCAGTACTATGATACTGTAGAAATCGACGGCATGGTTATGGGTAAAATCTCGAAGCAGGAGGTGGATGATAGCTCTAAGCAGTGGGAATCCACGGTTGTTTGCAAGGTAATAGGCGCATCCCCCCCTCATGTTCTAATTAATGGTTTTTTTTAGACGTATTTGGAGGCATTTGTCTGTGCAGAAGGTCTGGCTAGCACAGAGTGGTGTTTTTCTGGTTCGGTTTGGTCAAAAATCCCATAGGGACATAGTTGTAGAGCAGGGGTTGGTGCTATTTGATAATAAGCCAGTTGTTGTGCAGGGATGGACTCCTAAATTAGACCTAACCCTTCCTACTACAGTCCCAGTTTGGTTACAGCTTCCTGGCTTGAATGTCGTGTACTGGAAACCCTCCATTATCAGTAGAATAGTCAGTCCTCTAGGTGTCCCCTTGAGGCTGGACCGGGCTACAATGGAGATTGAACGATTGAGTTATGCCAGAATCCTGGTAGAGGTTCCTTTGGGAAAGCATATCCCTAGTTCTGTGCCTTTTATTGATGAACAAGATGTGATTCGGCATCAGAAAATAGTGTGTGAGTGGTACCCTGCAAACTGTGAGCACTGTGGTATGATGGGGCATGCTATGGCAGAATGTAAGAAGAAATTGCTTGAAAGCACAGAGGGAAATTGCTATTAAAAAAATATTATTTTGCAATACATTAATATTTATTTCATTTCGATTCAGTTTAGAAGCTCACAAGATCATAAGGGCCTCAATCTAAACCTATTGTACACTATTATTTCTTTATTTAAAATATTTTTGTGTAGAACTGCAAGTGAATAATAGTTAATGATAGGGAAAATTTCTATTAAGGGCGTGTTATAAATGTAAATTATTTTAAAGGGCGTGAAACTTGTATATTTATTGTTAATGGCGTTTTGATATTTCTTCTCTTTATTTAATTAAGAAAAGTCATTTATAACCCTCTACTCCCTTAAAAAATTCAAATTTCTAAATTAATAGATTTTGTTCTGTTGAGCTTATTTGTAGATCAGTTCAGTATAATTTAATTTAATTCAGTTCATTAAAAATAAAATTTGATGAAATTTAGTTTACTTCAGTCATACCGATTTTTTCTAGTACATTATATTCAATTTAGTTCAATTCAGTTCAGTAAAAATAAAATTTGATGAAATTTAGTTTAATTCAGCCGTGCTGATTATTTCCGGTGCATTATTTTCAATTTAGTTCAATTTAGTTTAGTTCAGTTGAATTACTTTGATCATGTTTTTAGTAACAATAAATTTTATTAACAAAGAATTGATCAAAGAAATTCAACCGAACTGAACTAAATTAAACTAAAGTGAAAAATTATCACTGGAAAAAATCAACATGACTGAATTAAACTAAAATTTATTTTTACTGAACTGAATTGAACTAAATTTTAGTGAACTGATATACAAATGAGCTTAAGAGAATAAATCCTATTAATTAGAAATTTGATTTTTTTTTTTTAAGAAGGAAAGGGTTATAAATGACTTTTCTTAATTAAATAAATAGTATAAATATCAAAACGCCCTTAACAATAAATATACAAGTTTCACGCCCTTTATAATAATATACATTTGTATCACGCTCTCAATAGAAATTTTCCCTTAATTAAATCAGGTGACAAGTTATAGTTGGTAACAAAATCTACTATGTTTTTGTCACTAAAACAATTGTGATTTTCATCATGTTACGGCTCAAAGTTTAAATTTAATTTTAAAACTTAGTTTTTTTAGAAAATTCATTCATTAAATATTTAATTAAACTGAAATTGAATTGAAGTTTTTTTAAAAAATTGAGGTAGGATTTACATTGAATGACATGAGTTTAGATTTGTTCAGTTAGACTAAAATTTAATTGAAATATAAAAAAAATGAAGGAGGTAAGTTGAGATAGCTAGGATTTACATTGAACTAAATTGAAATGAAATGAATTGAAATTACTACTACATCATTTAAATTTAATTGGACGAGAATTCATATTTAATTTATACAATTTAGTTTTTTTATGATATTTGCTAGAATATCCAGAACAAGTTTGATGATAAATATAAGTCGAGTTCAAGTTTAGACTAGATTAATAAATATGATTTTTCGAACTCAACTTGATTTTGTTCAAACTCATGTATTTTTAAATTTTATATTGTATTGGCTCAATAACTGCGATGAATTTAATAAAAAATATAAGTTGATCTCAAGCATAAACTTGATTAACGAATGAGATTTTTCGAAGACAAATTGATTTTGGTCAAACTCGAATTTGAACAATAGTCAAACAAAATTTATAACTTTATTAACAATTTGATATTACATAAACTTGATAAGTTCAATGAGTTTAACAAACAATATAAGTTGAGATCAAGTTCATGCTCAATTACTAAATGAGCTTTCCCGAATTTAACACGAATTTTTTCAAACTCACCAAGTTTTAACATAGTTGACTCGTTTGTTTTTTGTGTACAGCAGTTATATGGGTTAAATCCTTAACCCTAAACCCCTGACCCACAAAACGTCAAAAATATTTAAGACATGCTATTGCTATTTGTGTATCGTACAATATATGAAGATATTTTGTAAAAAATATGTCGTAAATTTCGGTTGTCGCATAAATGTCATAAAAATTATGACATAGCAAGAAAATGACGTAAAAATGTCGCAAATAAACAACACACATTGACAAAAAATGTGGAAAATTTATAACATTTATACATTGGTCGCACACATATATGTTGCAAAAGCCCAGTTCCTTGTAGTGAGGAGACCTTCTCTTATATATTTGAAATGATAAATATTATTTCAACCTACAAAATGGTATAAAATATATAATTTTTTGTCTTTTCCCTAGTATAAAACATATAAAAATTTATCGATGTCTATGTATATTCTCTTTGTTGTTTTGTTTCCTTCATAACAAATACCAAACCTAACATTTTTTATAAAATTCGTGAAAAAATGATTAAAAACCATGTGGATGGTTGGATATATGCAAGAATGGAAGTATTAAAAGAAGATACAAGTAATCTAGAAGGAAGAGGTCAGTCATTTAACCATGAGATAAATAATTGGTAAATTAATTTTCCGCAGAAAGATAAATAGTCATTTTGGCATAACATTGGCGTAGAATCTCTTGCGTAGAGCATCTCGTGCGACAATAATTGATGCAAAGTGTTACACATATAAAAGTATTCATTTTTAAATGGGCATCCAAAGAGTTCGTTAGTCCATGCATGAAGTAGTCTTATATGCAGAGGCGGAGCCAGAATTTTGCAATGTTGGGGGCTAATGTTTAAATAAAAATTTTATTGTTATAAATAAAAATGGTTAATAACACATTGTTAAAATATGGAATATTACATAACAAAAGTTGTCAGTGCATAATGCAACAAATAATATTACAATGTCTAGCTATGCACTTGGCCGATCGACTACGGAGGGGAGGCAACCTAATCCTTCGAGTACCCATGTCTTGAAATCGCTGTAAAATCGGCTCATTGTTAATTTTTGCAAAAATTCCCTTCTCGATGTACACAACTAAGCTGTTATTCAACCATTCATCTCCCATACTACTATGCAAATCAGTTTTAACAATTTTCATTGCAGAAAAAACTCTCTCAACTGATGCGGTGGCAACAGGCAAAACTAATGCCAACTCCATCAAACGATAAACTAAGGGGGTTGTTCCATGCAGGTCCCTTTTTCTCTTGCATGTCCATAATTTTACCATGATACCCCTAATATTATTAAGACAAAAATTGGGCTTGAAATCATAGGGTTCCATCAGGGGACATTATGGTAAAAATACGGACCGCAAAAGAAAAATGGACCATGGAGAAATTGCTTAAACTAATGAGAAGATAACATGTTTCTCCTTTTCAACCGTTTTCTGAACAAGATTTCCCAAACCTTCAAATATATCCATTATCCTACCAATATGCAATCATACTATTTAGAAAAAGCCAAAAACACAGATAGAAATTAAAAGGAATTTCTATATGCATGTCCATTTTTCTCTTGCAGATCCACATTTTACCATAATGCCCCCTGATGGAACCCTATGTTTTCAAGCTCATTTTTTGCCTTAACAATATTAGGGGTATTATTGTAAAAATACGGACCACCTGCAAGAGAAAAATGGACCTGCATGGAGCAACCCCCAAATTAAATCCACCCAAAACACATCCTATCATATAGGTTTAGAATCCAAATACGCACCATTTACACCTAATCATTCAAACTAAAACCCGATCTAATGGAATATTTCAAACAGACTTACAACAAGAGAGCAGAAATGTTAGAATATGATTCAATTCAAACTTATCCGTAGATGTATTGCCGAATTTGATCATAGGGATTGATTGAAACTTCGATTTGATTATTGACAAATTCTTGGGTGAGGCAGCATCACCCAAGGGCAGGGGCAAACAATCCCTCTAATAATAATTTTTGGCACATTATTTAGATTTCGCCTAAATATAAGGACTACTCTGCAAATACGCATAAATAAGTCCCCAATTCATGAAAACGCTGGTGAATCAACGCCATTCAATTCGGACGGCATCGTGGCGACGACATTAGGACCTCAGGACGCCGACGGTTTTTGACGATTTATGATCCGTTGAGATCTAGACACCGAAAGGATCGGCGGTGGTGGTGCTGGACTGGATGCGACAGATTTCGAACGGGTCGGCGGTGGTGGTGCTGAACTAGACGCGACGAATCTCGACTGGACCCAATTTGAATGAATCGGCAGTGGTGGTGCTTGACTGGACGCGACGAATCTCTACTGGACATGATAAATTTCGAACAGGTCGACGTCGGGCCCAGATCAACGCGAAGGCGATGGGCTCCGGCTCCTGTTGCTGCAAATCGCGATTCGAGATGTTTGCAGGATCTCCAGTATGATTCTAGGCGATTCTACCAGCTGCTGCAAATTGAGGTGGTTACAGGGGCGGGGGCGACGGTGACATGGCGGTCCTTATTGAGGTTCATGTCCAGATCGTTGAGGTTATTGTCGTCCGGGTTGAGGTTATTTTAGTTCTTGTTGGGTCGAAAATGAGGTTTGGGTCGATGTAAATAAGGTATGCATTGTCGACGTTAAGGTTTATAAGGTCGAAAATGAGGTTTTGATCGTTAGTAGTGAGGTATGTTTCGTTGATGTTGAGGTTCGTGTTGTCGTTGTCGATGTTGGGATTTGTACCGTTAAAAATGAGGTTTATGCCGTTAAAAATGAGGTTTATGCCGTTAAAAATGAGGTTTGTGTCATCGACATCGACGATGAGGTTTATCTGCTTGAAAATAAGGTTTGATTCCTTGAAAATAAGATTTTCATCGTCGAAAATGATGTTTGTCTTGTTGACATTGAAGCTTGTGTTGTCAACGTCGATGTTGACGTTTGTGTCGTAAAAAATAGGTTTACATCGTTGAAATTGAGGTTTGTGCCGTCGAAAACGAGGCTTAAAAAATCGTTGAAATGAGGTTTGTGATCTCGAAAATGAGGTTTAATGATGTGGCATCAAGGTTTGAGGTGGCACTGAGTTTTGACGAGGTGTCACTGAGGTTTGATGAGCTGGCGTCTAGGTATGATGAGGTTGACTGAGGTATGATGAGGTGGCATCGAGGTTTGATGAGGTGGTAGTGAGGTTTGATGAGGTGGTGCCGAGGTAGGATGAGGTGGCATGGAGGTATGATGGTGAGGTGGCAGGAAGTGGAGAAACAATGAAAATTTTGTGATGTAGGCTCTTAAAATAGGATATTTACAAATTAACCCTTGAAATTTATAATAATAAGTGTTCTTGCATATTTATTTATAATATGGGCTTTATTGGGCCCTGCCTCATAGATGAGGCTGCCTTTTTTTTGAACTCAGAATAGATTACAACCTACCTATTACATATACACGTCCTAATCTAGGACTATGAGACACCATCATTAGATCCATGTAAGCACAGTGAAGCTATACACGCTTCATCCACGTAGCTCTGAGACGCCCTCCTGATTGACTTAGCTGCTTGAACCAACGAGTGAAACTATACACTCTTCATCCACGTAGCTCTGAGACGCCCTCCTGATTGACTTAGCTGCTTGCACCAACGAACCACCGAAGCCGGAACCACCGAAGCCGGAACCACCAATCGCACCATCATTAGTCACCACCTGCAGCATGGGAGACCACAACGGGGGCCACCAACACGTCCCCTGGGAAACCACCATCGGGCCCTCTACACTGAGTAGACCCTGACAATAATTGCTTAAATATTCACAATTTTGTCAGGGGTGTGTTTTGAACTCTGGACCTCTCAGTTATAGAGAGGGTGGAATACCACTGAACGAGACCCATTACACGATGAGGCTGCCTCATAGAAGAATTACTCTTGATTATTTGAAACTAATCTGGAATATTTTTTCCCTTTTTAGGAGTTTTGGAATTCGACAAGTAAAAAATAGAACTTTCTAAATTCCAAATTAAATCTGAGCATGTGGAATGGCGAGAGTTTTTAATTTGAATAAAATATATTAATTTATTAGTACATTTTTTACTTGATAATTTAAAAATCTTAAAAGATTATAATTTCTCTCCCACCGTTGATCTCTAACTTCTTCATAAAGACGGGGGCTGACACATTCAAACAACACTAATTTTGCACGGTAAAAAGAATTACCACTATATATTCATTGATTATTAACGTATTGGCGTGGGCTTCAGACCCTTCCGGACCCCTACTGGCTTCGCCCTGCTTATATGGTAATGTGAATACAAATTGGTATGCAATAGTCTATGCATGAATGTATTGTTGCAGCCCATCTGCACGATGTTGAGGTAACTCAAGTATCATAATTAGGAAAACCCATAATTGGGCAAACCCTGAAACACGAACTTCGGACAGTGAATGCACCGAAGGAAGATAAAGTGTTCGGGGAAAAACTACAAACGAACGTACACACAAGGCAGTCTGTACTTTACTGTTAATAGTGTAGGTTGTTTTAATAGTGTTCAAAATTCAGTTCCTAGTACAATTCGCCACAACCTTGCAGTTACTTTGTAGACTGACCGACCTAGAATGTAGGAATAGGCGAACACTTTGGCCTAATTAGTGATCTATATCCAACTTTCGCCATAAGGATCATCACGAGCCCAAGAATAGAGACCGCTCAAATCAGGAGCTCCGTTGGAAGATACGATTGCTCGATCCCCCTCTCACGAAGCCAAAAATCATACATCACTTAATGTTATAGGTGGAAGGACGAACACTCAATAGCGAACGCAACGAATGATGAAAACCGATAGTTATACGTTCGACCACTACCGAATTGCAGTTTTACAATGAATCAAGAGTAGTACATCAATTATACTACTACAAAAATGAGCTTTAACTCCACCCAGCACATAAAACTCTGATTTTATAATTCCGGAGTAAAACATTCTTTCACTTTGGGGGCTTGTTTTGCAGGATTCTGAGAACATGTCCATGTCTAAATCTCCGAGGCCCAGGTGCTCGGCCAGATATTAGTATTCAACAATCAGTTAGCGAGCAGATCCACATTCCACAACCAAAGGCTCTCGGATACACCAACTATATGAGGCATCAATTACTAGTTGGCACACCCAGCGGGACCCGACTAAAGGGTTCTCACTCTCATTTAAAAACGGTGAACACAGTCCAATATCTGATAAGACTGGCTCGAGGCTCATCACAGTGATGACCTCGGCAGTCAACAACACATCCAAGGCATCATCGCTATAAGAAATCCCAGTTTTTTGGTCAAAGCAAACCCACGTGGCGGTTAAGATCATGGTCAACCTAGGAGAATGGAAACTTAGGTTAAGGTACTCGAAGGAACAAGGATGTGATAGGCGATGCAGGAGTTGTAAGAGTTTCAAGATGCAGGAGTTGAGAAGCATTCCAGCCAATGAACTAAATTGAACTTGACAGAGTCGAGGTAAATTTAATCGAAAATGATATAACTGAATTGAACTTGATTGAATCAAGGTAAATTTATTCAAAGTAAATTGAAATGAATTTAATTGAACTAAACAGAACTAAATTGAACTTGATCGAACTAAAATGAACAAATTAAATTGAATCAAATTAATTTGAACTAAACTAGAACTAAATTAAGTCTAGCTGAATTGCATTATATTTAATTTTATTGAATTTGATTGAATTGAAATAATTGACATAGTTTTCCCCACTTTCCTATTTTCTTTACTTTCATAGCCTCGTCGTTTCATCCTTATTCCTTCGTCGTTTCATCCTTATTCCTTCGTCGTTTCATTCTTCATTGCAATCCGAGTATCGAACAGATATACAACCCAGGGCCATCTTCCTCGTTTCCGCTGGTATATAATTCATCCTGTCTTTCAATTTCTTTTCAATTATTGATATCATTATACGTAATTTCTAGTTTAGTTCTTACACCTTAATATAACTGATCAATCTGTCCGTATGCTTATGGTGTTAAGCTTAATTTTCTTAAAAGGGTTCCAGGTAATGAACAAATTATGAATTCAGACTTCATTTGTTGAAACTTAGAAAATCAACTGTCAAAGAATGTCAAAGAATGCTATCACTGGTGCACTAACCTCTGCCAAATAGGGAAAATAATAAAGGGCAGTTTCATCTATAGGCTGAATTGGGGTTTTGTGTTTGCTCATGAAACCACTTACAAGCAAGTAGATTGAAGCTTCCTGACATATTAATTTTCCCATTTTCTTTCTGCTGTACAGAAGGAGAAGTCTCGTTTTCTCTCTTTCTATTTTGAAGGCACTCACTTGTGACTTGTGTAGTGAATAACTACCTAGTTTTTAGGTTGCTATGTTTTTCTGTGGATGCTGCACTGCGCTTTAGGCCTTACCTGAATGCAGCTTTTGTATCTTTTTATTTTCAGTCATTTAAAAGGCATGGGGAAGCCAATATAACTCCCTCCACCAACGGTGGTTATCTCCAAAAAAAAAAAAAAAAATCAACTGTCTAAACCTAAGATTTCGAATGTGAATTAAGGATTTTAAGTTCAGTCAGGTATCCTGCGAGATTTGGGTATGAGGTATGGACTATATTTGATTAGGGAAATCGAAAGCTTGTGTGTCATGATGCCATAGCAACCCTGTGACTAGATTTTGAGAAAGTATTTATTTTTAAAATAATTTCATCATTACATAGTACTCCAATTACGATTGCACAAATTTTTGAGGTTTTTGCTGTTAAAATTTACTCATTTATACTTACTTGGACACAAGCTATGAGAGGTGTTGGAGGACCATTGCTGTGCATCGGCGATTTACTCTCTGATGTTGGGGAAATAGAAGGGCAAGCTATCTCTGGTGGGCCACAGAACCCTCCGTTGAGCAATGCACAATCACCGCATTCTGATTCTCATCTCAAGGAGCTGTTTGAGGAAAACTATGATGAACTGTGTAAGGCACTGGCCAGTGCAGATCCGTCATGGACGTCTCTTACGCTAAAGCTTTGCACTGCTGTGGAAGCTGGAAACAAATTGGTTGATTTTGGAAGTAGTCAAGTGAGTTCACTGTCAAAAAAGGTGGAGCAGCTTCAAAGAATGACCAAACAGATGGACTTGACTGTAGCTGCTGCAAAAGCTATTCAAGATTCTTGTCCGCAACTTTCAGCTGATGTCAAAGACCAGTGAACTTTGAACAGATTTTAGTTTTGAAGTTGCTCAGAATTCAGTCATTTAGGTAACTAAATTTTTTGTTTGGCAAACAATCCACTTTTAGTTTCATTCTTTCTTTTATTTCTGCTTGTTCTTATATATAATGGGGTTTGGGCTTGTGCCACTGCACTCTTATTTGCTCTGTTAACAATACACAGAACATGTGAAGTTACCTAAATTGCGTAAGAAAATGTGGAATTTACTGTATATGTTGTTGTGTATGTTGAGGTTAGCTCAACTGAAAATTAAGACTTTGGTGTCTTTGGTTCACAACAGGCACTCCTCTTTTTTCCTGCTTGCTTTATGTTTTATATAGCTTTCCTATAAGCAAGATCTTCTGCTTGCAAAACTGAACTTACGATTGTCAGAGGTTGGTTTGAGTACCATTTTGAAAAAATAATATTTGCTTTACCCTTCATCCTTGATGTTATGACATTTCTGTGCTTGTTCTTATCGAATATTGCTACTCTAGTTTCCCCATGTCCTGAGAATTACGAAAGACAGGTTCTTGGTCACTTTTCTGGTGCAAATTAAAACATTGCTGTAATTATAGGGTGAAAGGATCACAACTTTGTCTAAATTGCCACAAAATGAAGCAGTATTCAGAATTATTTAGTCATCCAATTTGGCTTTCATTTTTGGCTAGAGGAATGTTGAATTATGGAGCTCTCCATTTCATGTGACTGTTAATAAAATCCTCTGCCTTATACTTCATCTGTAAGCAACTAAGCATCAATCTTGTTACTCTCGGTACATCTTAATCTACACTTTTAGATATTAAGACTCTCGGTACATCTTAATCTACCCAAACTAAATTGCTCCATTTGTTTCATTGAAAGTGTCAAGTACAATACAAGAAATAAAAGTTTCCTCTTATTTTTCCTAGTATATTACTATTGAAAGCTGTGTCAGCCAAATGAAATCAGCTTTGCTGAAGAAAATCATGTCAAACTAATCAACAAACACTCTTTTTATTTTATAACAATGATGAAGAACAAAATAATTATCCGTTCTATAGCAAGATGTTGAAAGAATAATGAACAAAAAGCCAACAAAATCCAATATACTGCATAACTTGTTTCCATCACTCGCTTACATTCTGGTATGCATTTTCAGCAGAGTATAAAAACTGATGTCAGGTGGAACAAACATGAGTAACCTTCGGGTAGAAATCCTAAACGAGAATGGAAAATTCACTCCTCAGCAGGTTGACAACTAATATATTCTAAGAAAAAAATTCTAATACTCCAAGGCCAGAAATTTAGTTCATATATTATGATTAATTGATCAGAGAACGCAACTGCTCCTCGAAAGTTGGAACTTTACTTGCATCAACAGCCATCACCAGACACATTGGACGGTAATCTGTTAGCTGAAAATAAAACCAAACAAATGAAGGACATCAGCTGCTTCAAAAAAAAAATCAGTTTATCACAAGAAGCGCCAATAATAAGATGTATGAACAAAGGAGAAATGTATATAGGCCATGTTTCACAGCATTCTATAGTCAGTCGTCATTTCTTTATGACTAGTCCTTTTAAGAAGATAATACACTTCCCAGTTGGCCAGTCAACAGACAGAGGATAATACTATTTACAAGATTGGTTTTCCCAGTTGGGTAGAAGTACATTTCTGAATAAGAAATTTGTTGAAGAGAAATCAGACTGAAGAGAAATCAGTCAATGACCATGGGAAATCAAACTTCCTAAATCAAGATAAATTCAAATAAATTAATCATTTGATCACATGAAAAAGCTACCATGGTGTACTGAAACGGGAATAAGAAAAGGAAAAAAAACAGTTTTTTACATCACAAAATGGAGGGAGAGATGATCACTGTAAAATTTTCACAATAAATATATGGCTATTATACAGATTAAACAGGCAACCAACAATCAAAGACCAGAAATGTCACTAACCTCATCTGGTTTAACCTGCTGACCATGCATAGGGAAACTGATGGACCAGGAGCAAAGCTGATCATTCATATGGTGGAATAAACAACATAGTAAGTACAAAATTCAGAAGAATCTCCCAAATGATAACAAAAATACTGTAAGAACCTGATGAAAGATCTCATCTTCTAGCTTAGAGTACACTATATCTTCTTCTCCCTGTCCTCTTTCAACTACTTTCTTATCAGCTTTCTTGTGCTACAGTTCAGAAACAAAGCAAACAAGATTCATAATCCTCTTTAAATCCCCAACAGATGTCTACCAAGCCAAATTACGAAACAGCATACCTTGTAGATTTTACTGATTATCATGTAAGTCTTAAAACAAAATGATTTCTGGAGTTCCTCAGTTATCTTCAAAACACAAGTGGCAAAGTTCAGATACTGAAAATTAAAATATACTAGGATGATACTTCAAACATATATTCCAAGAATATGGTCGAACCTCATCTTCTGTTGCCCACAAGACTTCCTCAAAAAGACCTTTATAAAGGTGAGGCAAGAGCTGAGGAGGAAGATTCACAAAACGTTGGGAAACCAAGAGCCCCACTTCATGTGCGTTGTCTCCCAGGAGTGACTTCAAATTGGTTGATACATTCTCATTACATGCCTTAGATAGGTATTCCTTGAGCTCCAAAATACATTTCTGATCCTGTAGATGAGTAAAACAATAATACACCCATAAGGATAATACGTGAAACCTATATGAACTTAGCATTGAAGTTGTTAAAGTTGCCACATACAAAAATATCACACAGCAGTGAACAACAAGTCAGATCCTTACAACAAACTACCTTGTATCTTCCGAGGTTAAGAGCGGAAATAAATCCATAAATTGCTTCTTCTTTGTCACCCTCAATTTTAATAACAGTCCCCACAGTTGTTTGTTGCAGTATCAAGTCAACAAATCCAGTCAAGTCCCATTCCTTATCATCCAGGTAAGCTTGCAGGAGGACTTGAACTCCATGAAAGTCGTTAGGTTTAGGATCGAAGAATGCGAAATCTGCTTGGACAAACCCCTTGGAAACAGACATAACAAAAAAAAAACATAGTCACACAAAGCACATAATCTCAACAAACTCTACAAAGTTCACATTTAAGCACAGAACCATTAATTCGATAACAGAATTTCACAAATACAAGTGTTTGGTAAATTAAAAGCTTACTTCAAATTCTCCGTCATCAGAAGAATCAGTGTAAGGAGCATCTTTTACTAATCCCTTACCTGTAAAAGTCAAAGCATTCGAATTCAACAAGAATCAAAGATGTATAATACATAAATTCCTTAAAGCACGCTAAGTACCTGAAGTGCTAGGAGCAGTTTTCTCCTCCGATATAGAGTCCATGCGGCCAACCCTCTTACCAGATGAATGAAGAAGGGCCATTGATCGGCCAAACGGAGAGAAGCTAAAACGCAAAGGTCTTGAACAATGGCGGCGCCCCTTAGGTCTCCGAGGCATGTTCTACCTTAGTAAAACCAAAAAATAATCATTTTGTTTCAGAAATTACAGCATGAGAAAACAAAAGGTTGCGAAATTTGAAACGGGCAAAGACAAAGGTAGTAGTGAAATAGAAGGAGCATGAACAGATAAAGTGGGCACCTCTCAGGTCTTCAGAGAAGCTGCAAATGGCGGAGGCGGGGCTTCGGCAGAGGATGGAGATGAATACCAGGCGCCGTTACTACTTACTGCTAGGGGTTTGTTTGACAAAGGCCAAAGGGGTTTAAATTAGGTGTTGTTATCTGCAACTTACCTTGTAAATTAGTTCAGTTTAGTTCTTCAATTCAATAATATTTTTATTAAATTTTTTACTATAAATACAATGACATATGACAAATTTTCAATTTAATTTAGTTCATTATTTATATTTCAATTTATTTCAATTCAATTTAGCATAAAATAAGTTCAGGAGAATACGACCTTAGTGTGTTTACTAAATGTAGTCCCGTATTTTATCCTACAAGTTAAAATGTGGTGCAAATATATAAAAATATTTCTCATTTTTAGTGTATGGGAAGCCAGGCTAATTACAAAGGCAGTATTCTCATTTGATAAAAGTTTTGGACAACAAAAGTAAAAAATGTGGGAAATAATGTTTGAGAAAGGCCAACCGCGATTACTTTTAATCTTATAGTTAAAATAACAGATTTATCGATAAACCAACTCAAATCATCCAACCAAAAAATTCAATAAATATCTCTCTCAATTTGTTTTTAATTTTTTTTTTGAAAAATATATCTCTCTCAATTAGATACACAATAGAGTTTAGCTTCAAAATAAAAAGATACACAATGGAGTTTAATTTTATTGAATCAATTTTTAAATGAACTAAATTTAATTTAACTGTAAAACAGAATAAAATTGAAATTGAAATTTTGTTTAAACTCATATATGGTTTGACACACATTACTGTACATTATCATAAACCCTGCACTTGCTAAATATTAAGTCTGCAATCTACATTTGCATGAGAGTTGTGATATACTGGATGTGGAAGCATGAAATTTTGTTGGAATTGAACATTGTAAATTACCTATACATATTAATTTAACAGACAAGGAAAGATGGCCATCTGTTATCCAGAAAAGCTACTGCTCAATTAGGCCATACATATTCATCAGCCCATAGATAATGATGGAGGAAGAGATGCAGATGCAGAGCCATTTACTAGCGCATGCTGCTACATCACTTGTTCGAAATTTCTCACTCGGCAGCTTCAGTTGCCTTTCTTTTTCTTCTTCCTTGACCTCCATGAAACTGCCATGATATCTAAAAAGAAATGCAATATTCTGTGAGTTTCTATGATTTAAGGATGTATAAAATGACTTAATTGGTCCAAATCCAATATAACAAAGCTAAAAGAGAAGTAAAAACTTGAAGTAAATTTGTTTACCTTGGTTTTGGTAGGACTACATCTGGTGTAACTACTGGTTCTGGTTTCTTAGGTAGTGGTGGCTTGACTGGTGCAGTTTCTGGCATTGGAAGTTTTTCGTGTTGTTCGCTTTGGTTGACCATCTCCGCAGCCTAGTATAACGCGTTAAAAATCAGTTAAAGAGAGCCCTAACTTGTATAAATGATTCATCATTCATGAAGTAATTAAACTTGCCTTCTTCTTAAACTGGAGGTTGTAGATTAGATCAATGTATCTAAGCTTTGCATTCTTCTGATCCTTGTTAAGCTGCTTCCAGAAGGCATAGGTTGATCCAATATCCAGTAGTCTTTTTGCATAGATCTTCCATGTGTAGCTGTAACATCAACCATTAGAGAAGAACATTTCTTGTTTCTAACATCATGATGCAATGTTCATTCATATTATAATATAATACCATACCATTCGTAAATGCGCTTGAGGCCACCTTCAGACATTCTCTGCCAGTATCCAGAATCTTTCTTGCATTTCTCAAAGAAATCAGCAATCTTGTTGCTCGAATCATCTCCGTTGTAAGGATCAATGTGGAATCCTGAGACTCCATCCACAATTATTTCTGCTGGCCCTCCTTGATTGGTTGCAAAAGTTGGCAATCCACAGTTCATGGCTTCAATGACTGTTAGGCCAAAGGCTTCATACAATGCAGGCTGCACGAAAGCGCCTTTCGTGTCAGCAATGCATCGATAAAGCTCGCCATTCCTGTTTCTATCAGTCTGTGCAGCTATCCATCTTATCTGACCCTTGAGTTGGTACTTCTCTATCAAGGTGTGCATCTTCTTGATTTCCTCTATTTCTTCCCTGTCCTTGGACTTAGAAGGATCCAAGCATCCCCCAACAATGACAAGGTTTACTAAGCTCCTCAGTTTCTTGTTTTTGGCATACCATTCTGCCAGTCCTGTGATATTCTTAACTTTGTCAAGTCTTGACATGGAAAAGATGATCGGTTTCCTCCGGTCTGCGAGAAATCCACTGACAGAGAATAGTTCAGATTGTTTTGTTTCAAACTCAGGCAAATGTATCAGACATAGACTTACATATGTTCATCATTGTTATCTTTGCTGTATAAAAGTTCCGCAATCACGGGTTGAAACGATGTGAATCGCTTCATCTTTTCGGTGAAAGGAAAGTAGACAGACTGATCAGCTCCAGGGGGAACAATGTTAAACTTGGGATCAAACACATTGATGCCTGAAACTACTCTATAGAGGCCTGGCATTGTGAATGCCATATGGCTCTCATATTGTCCAGCTTTACTTTTACTGCCACAAAGCAACAGTAACTGTCAGTTTCCTCAGTAAGAATTTATCCTAAAGACTGCAAGAAAGAAAACCAACCTTCCAGCAATCTCCTGAAATGTGCTGGTGACTACAAAATCAGCAGCATTCATTGCCATAAGATCAGCAGTAAATTGGCAAGAAAAATGGTGCTTTTTATCAAACTCCTTCCATTTGATATCAGAATCTTCATACTTAGTTTTCTCAAGTGCATGAGCAATGGTACCCTGATAAAGGAAAATAAACACATCATTTCACCTCCCATCCTTCTACTGTTACATGTAGAATGCAAAATATTGTAATATATGCGACAAACCAAGGTAACGCCGAGTTTTCTAGCTACTAGAGATGCCACTAAGTTTCCATCTGTGTAGTTTCCAATGATGAGGTCTGGCTTACCCTCCATGAGCTCTAGTACCTTAGCAGTAGCATCCTGGAAACAAAAACAAAATGTGAGGAAAAACATACACTGACAATTATGAATGATGTGAAGCACTTGCCTGAGAATATCTCTCCAAGTATGGATAGATGTCAAACCGCGAAATCCACTGCTGGAGAACCCCTTTCTCGGTCCTAAAAGGAACGCGAACGATATGGCAGTGACTGGTGTTAGCAATAGGCTCAATCTCCAGGCTGCATTTTGTACCATTCGTTTCCGGAATTTGACGAGTAACCTGCATTTCATGACTCAGGACATGAAATTTCAGAGAAAATAAAAATGAACTTGCTTCTAAAAACATGTTTAAAGAGACTGTACTAAATTACCACTAGAATCTGAGGCTTAAAGTTCAACCCTTGTTGCTTAATTCTTTGGAGCAATTCTTCCTCTAAAGCTTTGACTTGATCCAGAATGTAGACAACCTGGCCACCTGTGTCTGGCAAACCTAGTACATCTGATTGCCCAAAGTAGCCATGAACTGAGAAGACAACAACCTTAAACACGACCGGAAGCCTGCTGAAAAATGCTTCTGTGTTGATGGGGTCTGGAGCCTGAAGTATCTCAGACAGCATCCTCATTGTTTCTCTAACCCTGCCTGAATTCTCACCCCAGCCTTTCTCAAACCCCCATTCCTTAAGCCTGAAATGGAAATGACATTCACTAAAAATGATTCCAAAGAACATGTTTAGCAGTAATGTATATAGTATGTTACTTACTTGAGCACAAAGTTCTGATATGGTGTGTCGTTTCGCATGGCGGACACGAAAACTTGTCCGAGGATCAGTGCTGTTTGAAGCTTCTCCACAGTGTTCAGGCTGTCATTGATCATGAGATTCTACAAAGTTTGGAAATGTGATATTCTTGTCAGATTCTGATGTGTACATAACTTTTCAAGCACGTTTGATTTTGATGTGTAAATATATATATACCTCTCCCTGATGACTAAGAGTCTGCAAATACTGAACCAACTGATTAGCACCTTCATTTGAGGCGCCGGTGCTCGAGAACTTTGAAGCCATGAGCTTTGAGATGAAGCTGTTTCCTTTGCCAATGGAAGACGAGAGCGCCAAGCTTGGATTCCCGAATTCAAATGCTCCAAAATCTACTTCCAGAGCATTTTCATCCTTGGACCTGTAATAGCCAAAACAATTTCTGCTATAAGAAACATGAAATGAATGTACTCATTGACTCTGAACTATCTTTTGCTAACCAGTTTTCATCGACAGTCATCTCTTTCAATCTCAAGAACTCCGTTGCTGTAATCTTATCAACCGACAGATTTTCAGCATTCACCTTCACATATTCAAAGCATCCTGGATCATGCCTTACTGCGAAAGCAACATAAGGTGGAACTACAGCTGCCTCCTGTAAATCAATCATACACTATTAGCAAATATAAAATCATCATCAAAACTAGAAAAAACATTAATCATCCCTTTTACATGTCTTTAGCCATTACCTGTGTGGTACTCAGGATCTGGCCAAGTGAGCCTTCCAAAACCTTTCCTCTTTCATGCTCATCCTCTATCGATTTCTCCATCTCCTCCTTCAATCCCTGGTATTTCATTAGCCTTGCTCCCATCCCAGTAAACCTGTACACGAAATGAAACATCACAAACTGATTGAACTCAGAGGAAAAATTAACACAAAACAATTTATAAAAACTTAATCACCTGGAGAAGCATCTCTTCATGTGGTATCTGCTCTGCCTCAGTGCATCAGGCATGCTATCTACAGCTGCTGCAGAAGAAGCCATTGATGATACAAGTGTATGCCTATATAAATACACTACTTTTTGTTGGTAATTAATGTTTGTGGCTTTGGGATTGGCCCTTTGGGAAGAGTATATATATAGGAATAATGGAGAAAAGATTGCATGTGGAAATGAAACATTTGGGGAAACATAACATAAAACTTAAAAGAGCATGCAAGGAAGAATATTCCTTGGCCCTTAGGGTGGAGAATAACCAAGAGAGAGAGAGAGAGAGAGTTCATGCATGACGCTTCCATAATCAAACTGGTTGAGGAGGCTGAGGCACATATTCTTTTCTTCTTATTAGAGACTAATCTTACTAATGAAATGACTGAAAAATGAGAAATCAATAAAAGGTGAAGGTACTATATATTAGAAAACTTGGGGTAGTACATATACTAAAAGCAATTGATTCATCAAAATAAGTTGTTATGAATATGTGCACATGAAAGTTTTTTTTTGTTTTTTTTTACTTTAGTAGAGCATGTCTGACCGAATTTAGTAAAAGTTCATAGTGTGTGATCCTAATAGATTTCAAAGTCAAAACACTTATCTCCAATGCAAATGATTTTTTCTTAGCGTGTATTTTTTTATGTCTTATGAATGTATAATATTATATAAAATTTCATTCTCCATATTATTATTAAGACAATTTTATCTTTTATATGAATATGTAATTTATGACAATAAAATTTTATAATTGAATTTAATGAACCAAAATGCATAACATAATTTATTTTGTACGAAGCCTTCAAAATGTCAGTACTTCATAATTAGCTCAAATTAATTAGAGAAGGTCTTGGGTGAGACCGTCCTACCATAAGCTTATGGTAGGACGAATGATAGTTCATGTGTTTAATGGATTTGTTCATTTGTTTCACAGCTTTGTTAGTTCATTTACACATTATTACAGATTATAACAAACAAAACTGTGAAACACATGAACAAATCTGTTAAACACATGAACTATTATTCGTCCTACCATAAGCTTATGGTAGGACGGTCTCACCCAAGACTTTGTAAATTAACAATATTCGAGTATAAACCCAGGTACCTGGCATTGGCGTTGGCCGAATGTAACAGTAGAGAGAGTACTATCTTGAATTCACTCTTCATTGCATCAAGAAAACTAAAACATTTAGAAAACATACTAATTAATAGCCTGCCCATCAAATATGTCGTTTTAGTTGGTGGATTATGTCAAGTTTAAATTATGTATCTTTAAATCTATGGCTAATTTCCTTTAAATTAAGTAATTAATGTACCACAGTTATCAATTAAATTTAGTTCAGTTTTATTTATGTTAATTTGACTGGGATGAACCATGTATCTAAATACATAAGTTTAGAAATACGCAACCACATTACCACATAGAGATTTTCTAAATTGGATTTTGATTTTTAGTGCTTTTGTGACATGTGCATATTATGAACTCGTGATGTTATATGATCACTTGAACTTCAAATGACTTTTGGTCATTCCAATCAATAAAACGTGTTGGTATTCCTATAGTCTCCTCCACAAAAGTTTTAATTTTAAATCATATGAGTAACTGAAACCTTCATTTCTAGTATTACCCATATAATTAGAAATAAAGTTGAATTGCGTGATGCTTTTTGTATTAGCCATTAAAACAAACGTAGAGTATGAGCTAATTGTTTGAAACAAATTAAGAAGTGAGAAATACAAGTTAAAGTATGGCAGTTGGCCCAAAAAAAGAATTGCAGGTAAGTTGAAGCAACTATATTGGCGCCATTTGAATCACATTCTTTTGATTCCTTCTATTTATCTCACGAAGAATTATGACAGCGGAGGTTGCATGATAAGCTACAGTTGGAACCACATTCGGAAACAACTAGATCAGCACTTAACATTTCTCCGATCAATTGGCACACGTAACAGAATCCAAAAATTTCTGATAACCCAAATTAATACTCCTAATTATAATCATATATGCATTAAGAATCATTAATCTTATATATACTACATAATCTCACACCTAGAGAAGCTACAAAAAAAAAGTAATGACAGACGAAAATGGCGATGCTGCCCTGGAACCATCCAATCTGCCCGGAGCCAGAAACTGCACATGGTGGACTCAGATGGCTCTGTACTCTGTGGCCATCTTGGGAGGGCAGACGAGTGCAGTGCTTCTGGGCAGGCTGTATTTTGAAAACGGTGGAAAGAGTAATTGGATTGCATCTTTGGTACAAACTATTGGTTTCCCTCTGTTTCTTCCTTTTCTTATCGTCACTTCCCGATCATCCGAGAAGCCGGAGTTTGCCGTCCGGCCACCTCTGTCACTCGTCGCGAAAACGTACATTTTTCTCGGTGTTTTCCTGGCTGGGATTTCCTGGTTGTACTCTGTTGGCCTGCAAAACCTGTCTGTTTCTACTTTCACTTTGGTTAGTGCAAGCCAGTTGGCGTTTTCCACCTTCTTTGGCATTTTCCTGAATTCACACAAGATCACCCCTTATATTTTGAACTCTCTTGTGCTTGTCACGCTCTCCACTTTACTGCAAGCAAGCCAGAGTGATCAGTCCGGGGAGGGAAGCAAGTCCGTGGCGCGGAACCATCTGGTCGGGATAACATGCACCGTCGCGGCATCGGCTGGTCATGCGCTCATACTCTGCCTCACGGAGCTTGTTTTTCAGAAGATCATCAAACGGAGAACCTTTAGGTTTGTTCTGGAGATGACTATTTACGAGTCTGCGATTGCAACGGCTGCCATTCTGATCGGGCTTTTCCTGAGCGGGGATTGGAGGAGCTTGAAGAGTGAGATGGATGAGTTCAGATTGGGGAAAGGCATGTACGTTGCAAGCCTAGTTTGTACAGCGGTATCTTGGGAGATCTTCAATGTGGGATGTTATGGCCTGATTTTCAAGGCATCCTCCTTGTTCTCGAATGTCATGGACTCGGTTAGCTTGCCGGTTGTGACGGTGGTGGCCGTGATCTTCTTCCACGACAAGATGACCGGTGTCAAAGTGATATCACTCTTCCTGGCTGTATGGGGATTTTTGTCTTATCTCTACCAGCAGTATCTTGATAGTTACTCTGAAGATAACAGGAGCCCTCAGGACGTTCCCCTAGCTTCAGTTATCTAGATGTAATCATCATTTTAACTTTTCAGGATTATCTGCTTTCAGATGTCTTGTTATAAGTTACTATCTTATAACAGCTGCCACTTACTTCCTTGATAAACATGACAAGTTCCCATGTCATTGGGGCTCACGGCTATACAAGCTCTATGCACTCCTGGTACTAACAAATGGTTGGTAATAAATCATATTCCATATTGCAAATCAAAGACAATTTAATTGCGAATCTTGCAAATTATAGATATATAAGAGTAGAAACATGAAATGGGCATTTTCCAAATAGACAATAGTAACATGGCTGAGAACAGTAATCAACAAGAAAAGAACAGTAGAGAATAAAACACAAACTACACAATGATCACTTTTATTGATACAAAAGAAGTTGCTCAGTTGGGACAAAACACACTGCTCAGTTGGCATAAAACACACAGCAAATGAAATGAGTCACCAGAATAAGATTTAACTTGACAATTTCAAGGAGTGCGGAAAACACAATCTATCAGCAGACTACAGTTTTTAGCAGGGCCATCAGCAGTAAAACATAACCCTCTTGACATTCTCCTTCAGAGCCGGAAGGGGCTTCACATTTGCATTGCCAGGTGGGCGAGTTGTCCTTCCACCAGGGCCGCGAGCACCACTTGCCAAGGAGTCGCTGTCGGAGTTCTCAGGCTCCATATAGAATCTAGCCCTGAAGGCTGCCAGATGCGCATAGTACGCAGGTGGAACTGAAAAGAAAACAATAGATTGTATGAACAAAAAACTATAGAATGTGTTATGTGTTCTGAATAAAAGAGGTTCCCTAAGAGGGTCTATACAGAGAATTAGCATACCAATTGAGACTGATCGAGTACACCTCGCATACCTGTAAAACACAAGGAATGAGACGTTATTAGACGAAGAACTATGGAGTAACATAAAAATCAGGAATTAATTAGGCAACATACGTATAGCATAAGTTGTTTGTTAGGGACTGCAGCCCATCAGCAGAGAAATTGTTCTCATCCCACAGGACATGGTAATGCGCAGGACGGCTAGTACCCTGTAACACAGGTAAGAGTCAGAAATTTACCACCAGGTAGCAAAAGGCTGTTTACAATTGACTTATTTATAGTACCTGTATCCCTGCATGGCTGCAAAGGTAGAAGTCGAACTCTGTCGGATGGCAGATTTTTGAATCAACAACAGTACCTATACATGTGACGAGAATAAACAGATTAATTCAGAGTTAGCAACAAAATTAAAAAGCTAAAGCATCCAAGATCAAGTGGCCTACTAACTAACCAGGAAGAATGTTTCCACTTCTATCCACAGCATTACGGTCTCTGTGATTGTTTGCAAACAATCTGGTGTGATGGCGCTTCTGAACCACAACAAATGTAACAGGTGGCTGATAGTTTGGTTCCAAGGAAGCACATGCCTATTATATGATCAAGTAAAAATGTCATTTGATCTATAATAGATAGCACTAAGGATGATTCAAATCATCATGTCATGACAGGGTCAGGAGACTATACCTTTCGGATGGCGTCCAGCTCAAACAGCAGAACTTGATAAAACTGGCCCTCGCTGACACCGTCTCTACAAAAAGTCAAAAAGCAAGAAAGGTCAAGTAGAATTCATTATACTAATTTAACCATCTCATAACCCGCATCATACCTATAAAATATGATCCTCTGTGGCTTCTGCCCAGTTGCTTTACGGAAAGAAATCAGCAGTTCTCTGAGAGTCAAGTAGTGACAGTCAGCAAAAGACATAGAACAATGCTTGAGAGTTGTGAAGTTGTAAATAATTGTTAAGTTATAGTTGGTCAACTAAAGACAATAATACTTGGAAGTTATGCAAGTTTAGGCCTGGATAGAAAATTCATACCTGACCATGCCACCAGTCATAGTTCCTTTGACAGGATCCTGCCAAGTTTTAAAGAGATCTTCAATTAACTCTTGTCGATGAGTTTGTGCACTGACCAGACCAGCATATTTAGTAACCTCGGGCCAATCCTGAGACGCGACAACCTGCAAAAGTAATGGAATTAGTAAAGAAAAAAGAGAGGAAAGAGAAATATGCAATGCGTTATTCAAGATTTAGAAGGGCCTCGTACAGCAGCAATAGATGGGCTGGAATCCTCGCCAGGATGGGGATGAGTAACATCTGCCCCAAAGATAATAGTAGGCCTGTCACTAACAAGAGGTATACGCCTTGACAGAGCATCAACAAGCACAGTGTTCCTTCCCCCAACCTTCACGTTGATCTTTAATGCAACATTGGCAAGGTATTGTTTGCTCATCTTAAAAACATGCTTTGTCAAACAGCATTGAGAAACTATTCCAAGATCAGTCTCACAAATCCTTTTCAGATCACCTGCTCAAAAGAATGCTGTGTCAAAGGAGAAACAGCAATTGATACAAGTACAACTTATGAGTTTTACAACAGAAGTTCACCATAGAGGGACCCATTATTGTCAGGTAAAATGACAATCAGCAAGTCCAATTCCTTCCTCTGGGCCGGCCCTAACTGAGACATGGCCTCAGTAAACCTGGCTTTCAATGCCCTTTCAACTTGTTCAGGACGAACAGTTATTGGGGGTAGCACAGATTGGGGATTGAAGTTCTGCACGAGAGGATTGGAAATATACGTCAGTTATTGCATCACGTTCAAAGTGGAGAACATATAAATACAACGGTACATGATTCACATGAACACATACCATTCCAGAAGTTATGCACATCTGGGCCAACTCCTGACAAAAACCACGGGCCATATTATCTTGCACGTTTCTAGAGAAGTTAACACAAATCCAATTGTTGACTGTTCCCCCATTAACCATTTTCTGCAAGATGAACCAGAAAAATGATTAGCTACCAAACAATTGCAAGCGCCAAGGAAAAAGAAGAAACTCACACATCAAATAAAGACAAACCTCCCTTACACAAAATAGACAACCATATAAAAGAAACTATCCCTGGGCTAGACTAACCTTGTTCATCATATTCCACTGGCCAACTTGAGGCAGGCAATCCTTCTCCCGGCCAGAATCATGGTACTTGAGCTGAAGGGCAAATTCAGTGCAAGTATTAAACATCCAAAACATGCAAAGAGTATTTAGCATAAAAGACATCTCGAAGCCCCAAACAGGTAAAAAACTCATGTAACACTTACCCATGGAGCAGGCAGAATACGAGCTTCAACCTGAGCCAGCTTATCACTAATTTTGATACCAAACTCCTGTGCATATGGATCTTTGTCGTACGCATTATGACGAACAGTCTAAAAGGGAACATAAAAAAAAAAACTTTCAGCCAAAGCTAAATTTATAAACATTGTTAACACACAAAAAAACTTCGAAGAAAACAGCAGCACTTAGATTAGCACCATACATGAGTCCATTATCTAAGGATGTCATGACTCAACAATAAACTCATATTCAGTCTCACATAAAAATTTACCTATCATCCCGTGTTTGGTACAAATAACCTCCAGTAGTAAAATAACTAACATATTTACTAAAATAGTTTCAGTTGGGGCTATAGACCTTTCTTAATAATTCACTGTTTAATCACTAATCTTTTTAGCCAGCTTCAAAAGCAGATCCACTGGAGCGCACTAACCTGGACAATGTCATTTTCCCTTTCCGACGGGCGCTGGCAGGTCACCTTCAAAAGAGCAGTAATCTGCCTTTCGTTTAACCTCTTTGAATACCTTTGGCCTTCAACTATCTTGCATACCTAAACATCAGAAAAGGTTCAGAGATGTAACAGCGACAAAAATTGTTCACAGAGGCTTCTAAGAAAAAATATAATACCTCCATCGGTAAATAGTTAGGCCTTTGCGCATTCCCGACTTGTAAGCATGGCAGCTGAGTGTTGCGGATAAAGAAACCGTAGGTTTCTTGGAAATATTCGACGACAGACTTCAATGTCCCCCTTTCATCAACCGGAAAACTAACAAATGACAGAACCAAAAAAGAACAAGGATTAGTGTATTTGTTATTTTTATTATCAGCAACAATACACAAATCAGGGGTAAAAAATACATGCCAACTCAATAGACATGCAAATAATAGAAATACAAACATGATCTGCTCAAATTTGAACAGAAATTATGTATTTGGTACAGCCCTTTACTGGAAAAGGACGTGTTCAAGTTTAGGCACAACAATGATAATTAGTGACAATTGAGCCATAAACATAAATGAGAGCACCAACAACGAACAAGAAGTTGATTAAACATGCAACTTACGTTAATTCCCTAGTTGCTTGTGCGGTTAAACCAGATATGCGGTACTTCCTTCGCATATTACCCCGGTGAGTAACCTCCACCTTAACTCCTCTCAAGGCTTTCTTAATCTGTAAATAGAGGGATTAACCAAAAACATTTATCAAGAGTATGAAACCAAATTCACAATATGATGGTAATTTTAATAAATACACTTGCATGCCACAAAGTAAGAATATTGTTAAGTTAAAACTTTGATGGATGTATATTTGTGCTTTGGCATATATATATATATAATATATAACATAACAAATATGATACACAATGAAGATGAATCTGACCTTCACACGATCAGCATCAGATAAGGGTCTTGAAGTAACATCCCGGTTGAGTAGCTCTGATACAAAGTCAATGATAGAAAGTGGTTCGATGAAGGCTGTGGATGACATATCTGTGTCACATCAGAGTAGTTAGACATAAAATTTTATAAAAAGAACAAGAATGATCTTAGTGTAAAACAGTAATATGATGACTTCTCACCAATGTTCAGTGATAGACCCATTTGTGTTGGTCGGATACTTTGGTAAAAACCACGCCAACTTTCAAGCCCCTCACCCAAAGGCTGCCTTTTACCCAGTTTAGGATCATAAAAAGAGCGCCCCACCGGAGAATACCTAAAAACAAAATCAGAGATGATGAGAAACTGTAACTCCAGTTTAGAATATAAATATATATACACATTTAGAATATTTCAAACATACCTCTGAGTAGGCAACTCGCGTAGAACAATGTCTAAAACCTGCAGGGCTTCTTGTGGGGCATCTGCCTGTCTACCTTGCAAAAACATCCCTAGGTGGTGCAAATCAGCACGAGCTGCAAATTTGATCACTACTTTGAAATCGCGCTCTCTCCTGCTGCAAACATAAAACATCATTTCAGTGCTTTGTTGATTGAATAGCACACAAAACCCAATATCGCAAACAGAAACATACCTTGTAGTAAGAGTTCCTGGGGCTCCATCCTCCTCATCAAGTAGAGTAATTTTGAACTCTTTAGAAACAAACGGAAGAGGTCCAGCCGTGTACAGACTCTTTCTTCCATCATATGCTGGGAGCCTCTTTCCAAGATGAGATTCCTTGTAGAGTTTAACCAATTGCCCAATCACAGCCCGGTTCACACCTCGGGATGTTACCTCAGGAGTTATTGTGACCTGAATCAGACAAAAAGTGACTCCGATTACAAATTGAACGAGTACTGAGTTAAACAAACATATACGAAAAGCAAGTTATGAGAACTCACATCATACTGATGCAGATCTTTGTCAGGAAGTTCTGCAAAAAAATGATTGGCCTTCACAATACATTTTGCCCCCACGACACCTTTACCAGGACGACGAGGAAACCTCAAAGACTTGCTAGAAGCTGGTGCCATTTCTGGAGGCGCCTCAGCCTGGAGGCTGACTTGTTCCATTGGTTCTACCAGTTGTGAAGGTTCAGGTGGCTGGCTTGCTGCACTAGACTCAGCATGTGATTCTACAGGACTGGCATATGGCGTAGCATGAGGAGTCACCCCAGGTTGGTAAGGCTGGGTTGCTTGATGCAGCTCGGGAAAAGCCGGCCTAGAAGGCCCACCGGCAGGTGCCCCACGGGCTACACCACCTCTCTGGTGCTGAGCACCCCTTCCTTGTTCATACTCTGGTTGAGCCATCCCACCTCGTGGGGCACCCCTTCCACCACGACCTCCATAGCCTCCTGGACCCCTTCCTTGCTCATATTCAGGAGGTCCGCCTTGATAGTGTTGAGCCATCCCACCACGTGGAGCTCCCCCTCCACCACGACCAACATAGCCTCCACGCTGCTGTGGGTACCCTCTACCTCCACCTTGATGCCCTCCTTGCGGAGGGGGCTGTTGTTGTTGCTGGGCCTGCACAGGTGGACCTTGTTGGCCTGGATTAGAGCCAGTAGGCACACCACGATCTTGAGTACCAGAACTTTGACCCTCAGCAGGAATTTCAGTTCTCCTCTTTCTCACCATGGTTACAGCTACAACACACAAAAAAACAACAGTTAGAAAAACCAGTCTCACCATGCTGTTCCTGACAGGCATATGTACAAGCCTCATCAACAACCACTTTTAGAAGTGAGTAACAAGTCCATAGCAACACACATCTAAGCATACACAGAAACATAAACAGACACAATGTAAGGGTTTAAATGTGAACAAGTGAATATCCCTGCAGCGCTAACAAGCAAGTAAGACATAACATAACTATTCAAGCACAAACAAGCAAGAAATGAACAGTAAAACCCTAGAGATATACCAACGAAATAACCCTAGGAAGAATAACCTATAACAATTCAAAGTGGTGATCTCCACATCAAACCGATAGGCAACACAAACACGAACACAAATAACCAAACGGTAAACCCAGATCCATCGAGCACGAAGGGTCAAAATGACTCAGATCTAAGAAATTCACAACATAGACCTTCCGATGACACCGCGACAGCGATATACATAAACCGAAACCCTAGAAACCAACAAGCAGGCAAAAATCTATGAAAGCTCCCTTTATACCTCAAAATCAGTCTCGGAAATGCCTCCTTCTTCGTCTCCGATTGACCGCCAACGCTTGAGCGCCGCCGACCCCACAGTCACTCGACGGCGAAACCTAGGGTTTTTTTGTGAGTGCGAGTGGTGCTTTTTTCTACTACTTTTTTTTTTGTCTCCGGAGAAAGAGAAGAGACCCTCTGCTTGTGACTTTCTAGAGTTCGCTCACTCATACCTCTCTATTTATATTCCACCGGGATAAAATATTAGTTAAGTAAATAAATAAGATAGAGAGAGAAAAAAACACTCACACCCGCACTATGCCACCACTATCGAGGTTTCCGTGGAAAATGACATCTCGGTCCTCCCCGGTCTTTCTCTACCTCTACTTCTACGCTTTTGTTTTGTTTAGACGGTATCTTTACTTTAGTCTTTTCATCATTCATTTCTTCCTAAGAATATGATGCTCACATACATCTCATCATGCTAAATTTTCTTATTTTTAGTTCATTTGATTTATTTATTTATTTTAATATTAGTATCTTCTTATAATAATTTTATTTTATTTCATTTTAGTTCGGCCAACACAAAAAAAAAAAACAATGGGTATAAATCAAACTTAGAATACTAGTGTGGTGACACCGTTTTTGGATCAACGACGATCACAAAGATTAACACAATATCAATAGACATGATGGAAATAACAATAAAAAATCATTCAAATAATTTTACTACAATAGTTATAGGAATCATTTTATTTCGATATTTTATTTTAATACTCCCTCTTTCCTAGTTTAAACTGCACAATTTTTAGACAACTTTGGAAGAGCATGTTTGACCGTATATTACATTTGATATATTTGTTATAATATTGTCATGCGAGTTATTGTTAAATTCACAATGCAATCAATTTTGAAATGTCTAAATTTTTAGATCATAATAATGCATAAATATAAAATTATTGACTGTGCTCTGAAAAAGTTGACCAAAATGTGTGCAGTTTGAGTGGGACGGTGTGATAACTATGATCGGATTCTATTTTAATTGAGGATACAATATACTTAGGCCCTGTTTGCTAGAGCTTATTTCTTATTGCACTAAAATGAACTGAAGTGAAAATTAATGTATTGAAAAAAAGAATCAGCATGACTGAATTAACGTGAATTTCAACAAATTACATTTTACTAAATTGAACTGAATTGAACTGAACTGATCTACTGATAAATTTAGGCAAACATGGCATTACTTAACTATATGCATTACAATGCAATGGTTTCATTCAATTTATTTCCTTTGCATTCATACTAGCAAGGTGACACCGCGCATCGCGCGGTGTATTTGGGTGTTATAAAACACCTAAATAATTTAAAGATTATTTTTTTGTAACCTAACTTTTTTGGGTAGGGGAAAGTATGAAATTTCTCCTGGGGTTTGCAGTAAAATATTGTGTGTGACCCGTACGTGTAGTTTAAAATGTATATTCAATAAAATAAATTAAGTTGTCATTATTGGTTACGAAATAATTTAAAATCAAACCGGAGAATATACCTACCCACCCATACAAATCCAATTATATCAAAACCACACTATACTTCTGCATTTACTATATATTGGGGTTTAAATTTCAAAAATACCCTTGCGATTTTGGATACCTGATTTTGGTTAATCATGATCAATAAAAGAATCCTTGTTAATGCCCGCAAGCTGGTCACCTATAATTTTCCGGTTGGCATGGCAGGAGCTTTAACTTTCGGTTATCATGAAATTGTTGTAAGTTATGTTAGATAAGGTTACGTTGGATTATGTTAGTTTTTACTTTCAGTTCGTTGTTAAGGTATTTTACATACATCCGTCCTTTACTTCATATTTTAGGAGGCTAGTTTATGTGTTTCTTACTTCACATTAAAATGTTGTACATTTTTAATGATACCAATGATTCGGATCTAGGTGACTTTCCAAAAAGTTTCTGAATCACGTGAGAAGAGATAAGGATCGGCCCGTACACCCACGTGGCTAGGAGGCACCGCCCGTACGGGAAGGTGATGCATACTGATGATGAGGCAGAAGGATGAGGTCCAAGGCGCCTATAAATAGAGGACACAATCAATCATTCCAGGTAAGTTCTCTAACTCTTGAGTACAGAGCTTTATCTTTCCTTTCAATACACGAAATCTCATCATCACACCGGAGTTGCTACCCTCGGGTGGCTCAGGAGGCTGTTTTGCAGGATTCGGACGAACAGGTCCCTAGCAGTCTCTTCCGAGGTCCAGGTGCTCAGACAAATTGACAGTCTCGGCAAACAGTCTACACACTTCACCAGCTATCTGCATCTCAAGGCCCTTGGATATCTCAACTATCTGAGGTATCATTTACTGGAGCGGATTTCCCCACATCAATTTTTGCATATAGTTAGTTCAAGTGTTTGTGTCATTAATTCTATGTTATTGTATTTTCCTCTGTTTAATAAATATTTAATTTATTTTAAATATTGTAAATGAATTAATTGAGTTAGAAAGACAAACAAATATTATTAACACAAAACTATCCTAATAAATATATGAGAAATCATTTTATCTACCATAAGGTTATGGTAGAACAATTTCACCGACATTTATAAGCCATATGTCTCAATATATGATTGTTTAGGAGACTTTATCAATCGAGAAGCTTTACAAAAAAATTGGCCAAATTCACAAGCAAATATTAACTTTTTGTTATATAAAATTAATTTCAAATTTCATGTTCAAATTATTCTGCCCAATCTCCTGCATGTTCTTCTCTAAATGGCATTCTAGTCATTTAATTTAATTTAAAATTTATATAATAAGGTGACACTGACATTAGGTGTTAAAAAACACCCAAATAATTTAAAATTTATATTCAAAAAAGTAAATTAATTTTTCAGCATTGTTAACAAAATAATTTAAATCAAAGTTTAAAAGTTATATCAATAAACCGCAACGTGCGATGTTGCGTGAATTCTTTATTTAGTTATATATATTTTAAAATTTTGTAATAAATATATCATATTTTAAAATTTTGTAAAGTCAATTGAAAGAATTTTTTTTATTGTTATTTCCATGCATCGTACATGTTTTTTTTTATTATTATTAAAACCACCTAAGTGGAGGGATTTATATTGGCTTCCCCATGCCTATGAAAATAAACGGGTAAATACAAAGAAACCGCTTCTAATGTAGCAATAACTCCTAGAAGATTTCTATATTCGTAGAGAAAAAACTCTACATGAAGCTAAGCATAGCTTCCAAAAAGAATGAGTTAGCCTAAATATTTACTCTAAGTTACTCATTCTACCATCCAAAAGTGATGAAGATAGATAGACTTTGAGGAAGAGAGACTTCAAACTCACTTGCTTATTACTGAATCAGGAGCGCAAGGCAACTGAGACACAAGGCAGGCTATGAATGAAATCTGCAATCCAGGTAAAGTCATCTATTTGTGACACAAAAATGAAGCACCATAGAATCTGCAAAATCCAGAAGTATCAGGCAGGTGCAGCTCAGAGTTGGGGCGAGATAACATATTTGTTGGAACTGATCCCAAGTCAGCAATGTAGGTTCAATCATGTTGGAAGTCCATTGATGATAAACAATCATCAATGAACTTCTAATCCTGCAGTGAAACATAAAGGGAATCAGTAGAGTCCATTCATGAGATCCTAATTGAGGGAGTCCCCATTTTGTCAAGTCTGATCAGTCCTTGTATAGCACATGGAAGGGAAGCAAAAGTGAAACATGCATTGGAACGGGAATGCAGACAGAGTTTAGCAATACCATCAGCAACCTTGTTAGCCTCTCTATGTGTGTGTGTGAGTGAAATAGAACCATCTTGGTGTTACAACTGGTGTACTGAATTAGATAGATGAAACAATTTCCAGTGTGCAGTGACAGGGTTTAGAACAACAGAGATAGCATTTAAACAGTCAGATTCAATAATAATTGACACAGAAAGTTCCTTAGCATGAATCACTGCATGATGTATAGCAATAATTTCGGCCTGTAAAGGAGATTCAGCATAGGTATAATGACTAGAAGCAGAGATAGAAAGTCCTTCTGTGTTCCTAACAATCATGCTGACTCCAGCATACAGGGAAGATGAGTTCCATGCTGCGTCAACATTAATTTTCAGACCAGATGTAGGTTTTTGCCATGCAATTTTAAAGATTTTGGGCTTGGGTGGTCTTTTGCCTAAAGGAAGAAAAAATGGTTAGCAATTTCTAAGTCCAGCGATGTCACTTCCTTCGAGCTAACATCGTCGACATCCGACCCAATTGCTTTAGTTCTGATCTTACTTGGACTGTCGGCTACGACCTGCCTTATGCCCGAGAGGATCCTTGTGCCTCGGATGTTACATCGGCTTACACTTTCGATGAACTCGGACTTGGCCTCAATGGTCCCACCTGATGGACGTGCAACTTCTACTCAAGCTCTGGCTGGTTTTCTGACATGTACGCGTTCCCCTTCATCTTCATGTACATCTCGTGGTACATGTGCTTGTCAATCTTCTTGGGTGTAGGCACTCCTCTTGACCTTCGTGTATATTTCATGGTACATGTGTTTGTCGCTCTTCTTGGACTGGAGGCTCCTTCAGAATATTTTCCTTTTCCTGTTTTATCTGTCCTAAGAATATTTGATTCCCTAGATGTAACCTTAGGCCTATCTTCTATTATGGAAATTGTTTGCCGCTTCTGTTTTCCGGAGATTGCTAGAATCCATTCCTATATGTTTTTCTTTGTAACTGTTCCGATAGTTACCCATTTCCGACCTATTTCCCTTTATAATAGATCTGATAGTCGAAATTCTCTAGTGATTACCTTTCCTGTTGTATCTTTCTTTATCATATAATGGGTTTTAATATATTATTTCAGATGTTTTTATTATTATTCCTTCTAACTGTTATCTTTTGTTATTATTGTTTATTACTACTGTCTTCGGTTGTTATCTTTGTGTAGTGATATCCAAACCAGATATCGTAAACCCCCCCCCCTCGGATAATTCAGAATGGAAACTTTCTGGATTTAAATCCTCAAGAAGCCTAAACAACTACCCTCTTTCAAAACTCCCCTCGTCTCTTGTAAAGGATATATCTAAGAAGCAGTATTAGAAATTCTAAAAAATTAAAATACCTGCCAGTATACCTGTCCGACGCATATTTAAACGTATTAGGATAGTAACCTTACTTTATCCAGCCTCTCTATCAAACATATTCCCATGAGCTCTCCCTTCAGCTCGGCCTGCGCTAGATATCTCTTCCAGCACGCACATCTCCCTTTATACCTGTCAATATTCTGGAGTTCGTAAGACTTTATCCGAGGCATAGCCCTTTAAGTTGCCTCAGCTTTAATCGCCTTTATCCTTTTATCTTTCTTTCTTTATAAAACATGTATTCCTTAATTAATAGTTATGTGATTGGGGTGTGCTGGGGGACATCTCCCTCCAACACCTTTTGATTGGATGTGTTTGCTTTTATAATCCTTTTTGCGAAAAAATCTTTCCTTTAAAATAATTCTTTCCCTTTCAAAATATTTTCCTACATACTCGGATTACCCTTGCCGAAGTATGTTTTCCTTTTTTGCGGGGCACCATTGTGGGAGCGACCCCGAGGTCCCGACTTTCTCTATTACAATGCGCTATCCAGCACATGTATATGCCCTCGGTGTATCCACACCATTTTGTAAGGTACTATCTAGTACACAAACAATCCCTTTTGGCGTATCCAAGCACTTGAACTCTTGCGTATCCACGCACTTGAACTCTAGCGTATCCACACACTTGAACTCTAGCGTATCCACGCACTTGAACTCTAGCGTATCCACACCGAGCTCTATCTTTCCAAACTTTTGACTCTGATCTTTTATCCGTAAAATCTCCTTAGGTTAGCTACATTCCACCTCCTTGGAACAACCTCCCCATTCTTAGATTCCAAGACATAGCTTCCCCCTGGGTGAGCTTCTATCACCTTGTAAGGCGCTTCCTAGTTAGGTGCTAATTTCCCTTGTTTTTCCTTGTGGCTATGATTGTTTCTCCTCATTACCCACTCGCCAACCTTATAGCTTTCTATTCTAACCCTCATGTCATAATACATTTTGACCTTTTCCTTCACCTTTACCTCATGTAAAGAGGCATTTTCTCCTTTTTCTTCTATGAGGTCGAAATTCATCTGACGCTCCTCTTCTGCCTCCTCCTCGTCCAAGTTATGAGCTCTAATACTTGGAATTCCTACCTCTGCGGGAATTACCGCCTCTGACCCATACACTATGTTGTAGGGAGTCTCTCCTGTTGCCGAGCTTTCTGTAGTTCTGTGTGCCCATAAAATGCTGGGCACTTCCCATATCCAATTGTCTCTAGCTCCCTCTAGCCTTGCTTTTATACCATTAACTATGGTCCTGTTTGTTACCTCTACCTGCCCATTAGCTTGTGGGTGGTACACCGAAGTGAGGTTTTGCCTGATTCCGTACTTTGCACACCAAGACTTGAACGAATCATTTTCAAATTGAGCTACGTTGTCTGTGACTATGACTCTGGGTATCCCGTATCTGCAAATGATGTTTCTCCAACAAATTTTGCACAAGTAAACCCTCAGATATTGGTTAGTACCTCGGCCTCTACCCATTTTGTGAAGTAATCTATGGCCACTATAAGGTACTTAAACTCTCCTGGGGCCGTGGGGAAATGACCTACCAGGTCTATTCCCCATCTCTGAAATGGCCATGCACTAGTCACGCTGACCAACTCTTCCCTAGGAATATGTACCAAAGGAGAAAACCTTTGGCACTGCACACATTTATGTATGTAATCCTCGGTATCTTTAAAAAGGGTTGGCCAGTAATATCCGAGCCTAAGAATCTTCTTGGGCACTGCCCTGCATCCTTGGTGGCTACCGTTTGGTCCTTCATGCACCTCTCTTATCAAAGACTCTCCCTCCTTCCTCTTTACGCCTTTTAACAATGGTTGCAAGTAACCCCTCTTGTATAGCGATCCTTCATGTAACGTGTACCTTGGAGCCTTCACCCTAAGTTTTCGAGCTAAAGTTTTATCCTCTAGGAGCACATTATCTTTGATATACGCCAGAATTGGAGCCATCCATGACTCATCTTCTTCTATTGTCTCCACTCTTAGAGCCTCCTCATAACTCTTTCTTTCTAACACCTCTATATACAATTTCTGATCTGGTCCAGGCTTTACTTCCGAGTATGCCAACTTGCTTAGAGCAACAGCCTTGGCGTTTTCTTCCCTGGGAATCCGTTCTAATTTAAAGCTTTCAAAACCTTCTGCTAATTTCTTAGCAACCTCCAAATATTTCTGCAGGCTTCTCTCCCTTCTCTCCCTTGCCTCATATTCTCCTTTCATTTGCTGCACCACAATCTGGGAGTCACTGAATGCCTCTACTTTCTTGATCCCAATTTATTTTTCCAATCGCAAGCCTCATATTAACGCTTTATACTCTGCTTCGTTGTTCGTGGCTTTAAAAGAGAATCGCAAAGCGTACAAATGTTCCTTTCCCTCAGGGCTAATCAGAAGTATCTGACAAACGTTTTCCCCACATCGTAAATGGGAATCACACTCAATCAAAACACATTTATATTTCACCTACGACTTCTAACTACTATAGAGTAGATAGTGGGAAGTAGGGATCGAACCACAAGGAGAAGGAGCTTGTCGTAGTGTTTTAGCATAGATTATAAACATACTTTATGTATTATATAGAAAACAAGGTAAACAAGGGGGGTTTTGAAGTTGGTTTTGTAGGAAACACTACGATGCAAAGCAAATGAAAATCTAAATTATCATGCAATTATCTAAGTAAAGATTAACTATCTAAAATGCAAGTCTTGGGTGCATGTGAACTTCCTATCAATGTCATTTCAAATTAGAGGTTTTACAAACTTACCCATGCAATTTGATAGCAAACTTAACATGGATACAATGCTAATGAATAATTTCAAGAACAAATACAATTGATAGCTACTTGCATTTGATTCCTAATTTACTACTCTTTCATAGGAAGAATGATAACATTCCAACCATGAAAATAGCAATATCTAACACATTTCTATAACTAGGAAATCATTCCTAACCATTTCACGCATCAAATACACATACACATCATGATCATTCAATTGCAAATCACACATTCATAAGCTCCATAAATCAAGTTCTCAACCCATTACAAGAAGTCTAATCACATGCCCCCAAGATGGGTTTTAGCCTACAATCATAATTATACAATCATGTTCATCAAATCAAATGGAAGAAAAGGGAAGAAATGGAAGAAAAACTAGAGAAAATGGTGTTGGATTGTGAGGGAGCTCGGCCAAAATGAGAGGGGATAATGGGTATTTATAGCCTCAAAATTCTATAACTCTTGTACCTTTTCCCTATCTGTTTGGAAAATTGTTCATCGGTTCATGGGGATTTCAGATAGACATTTTGACACTATATGGAAAAGACTCTCCTTCTATCTGACATATCCTGGCTCTTCCTCATTGCATAATTCCATTATTAGACTTTCTCCATTCATTACTTGCTGGAATCTGTGGAAAGCTAGGAATAAATGGTTTTTTGAAAACATTAAACTATATGCTCCCTCTGTTATTCATAACATTAGGGATCAACTATTTTATATGTTCTCTGATAAACCATTCTATATCTTTTCTCAGTTTGATGCTGATATTGCTAACCACACCTTTCTTCCACTTAGTATCAAACCTCCTAAACCAAAAATTTCCAGAATTTGTTGGACAAAGCCTGCCATTGGACTGAAAATTAATGTAGATGCCTCATGGTCTAATAATCTAGCTGGTATATGCTTTGTGGCTAGAAATAACATGGGAGGATTTGTCTCTGCTAGGAGTTCCTTTTTTCAATGTGACTCAGCTCTAAAAGCTGAGATGTTGGCCATCAGATTTTCCTTTCAATATGCATGCATCTATGCTGATAGTTTCATTATTGAGTCTGACTGCTTAAATGCTATCTCATCTGTTCTTAATCCCATAGCTGCTTATTGGAAACTTTTCCAACTGGCTGATGAGATTCATTTACTAGCTAAAAATTGCCCCATTCTCCATATCCATAGAGAAAGAAATCAAGTAGCTGATGCTATTGCTAAACTGGCATTGGCCAGTAAAAGCAGTACTCAATTTTATTCCTTTTCTTCTCTTCCAGCAAAGGTTCAAGGTCTTATTAGGCTAGACCAATAGTGTGTTCCTTCTCTCTGAATATCAAAGGATGGTTACTGCTGATCCCTCTTCTTACTAGCCCCTGGACAATCTTGTGGTTCGCCTGGGAAACGACCACTGAAATGTAAGGGGGATTAGTTAGAGTTACACACTTGTTGTCTTAGTTACTATTGATACTTTTGATACTTGATTCTATGAACTGAGCTAAGCTCTGTCTGTATTTATTTATTTTTGAGAAGGCTTGGGGAAGCCAAATTGAATTCCCTCCATCATATGATGGTTTAACTTTTTTTTTAAAAAAAATAGCCTCAAAATTCAGCTAAAGGGGGCAAGTGGGCGCAACTTTAACGACGCTTTCTTTGGTCGCTGTTCTTCACAACGACACTTTCTTTATCTACAATGACACTTCCTTCAAGCTCCATCGACACTTTCTGGGAACGAGCGACACTTTTATGGGCAGTTTCTATCACCTTCAACAAGGTTGTCTTCTCGCCACTTCTATGACCAAATCTTCAACTTTTGAACTTTGAGTCTCGACTCCATGGTATGATCATAGAAGGTCTTCAATGATATCAATCCAAATACTCCAAAACATGTACATTATTATAGAATCTTGCAATTACGAATCTAATGTACAATGAGCTATTTAATACCAAAAGTTGCTCAAAAACAAGTCTTAAAATGTGCTAAAACAAGGGTACAAATAGGGCTCATCAGTATCCTTGCCCCGTTTCCACCCTGATAGGATGACCCATCCACGTACATCTTCCACTCCGACCCCTTTTCTTTTCTGAGGGTTCGACCTTTCTCTCTCTTCTTAACTTTAAAGGATGTTTGAACCTTACCCCTTTCTTGCCTTCAGATGGCATCCGACCTTTCCTTTCCGCTTCGATCCCTTCTTCCCAAATGCATTCCTCTTTGTTGGCCATGGATTCAACTAGAAAATCTGCTAACAATTGTCCCTTGATCGCTTTCCTGGGTTGATATGTTTCATCATGTTCCCCTATCTCTACTGCCCATTTCATCATTCTTCCCGAGGCTTCGGGTTTTTGCATAATCTGCTTTAGCGGATAGTTGGTCAGAACCACTATTGGATGACCTTGGAAGTACGCCTCCAACCTCCTCGACGCATGCATTAATGCCAACACCAATTGCTCTAGCTCTGTATACCTTGTTTCGGGCCCTCCGAGCGCTCGGCTCACAAAGTATATGGGATGTCGAATTCCCAGCTCTTCCTTAATCAATACTGCATTTATCGCCTCCGCCGAGGATGCTATGTATAAAAACAGAGTTTCACCTGGGATTGGTTTCTTAAGTGTAGGCAACCTCTGCAAGTGCTGCTTCAGCTCCTGGAATGCTTTTTCACACTTATCCGTCCATTGAAAGTCCTTTGCCTTCTTCAGAACATTGAAAAAAGGCAACTGCCTCTCCGCTCCTTTAGACAAGAAACAGCTCATGGCTGCCAATGACCCTGGCAACTTTTGGACCTCCTTTACGGTGGTAGGAGACTGAATCTTTTTTATTGCTTCAACCTTCTCTAGGTTTGCATCCATGCCTCGGCTTGACACCATAAATCCGAGAAATTTTCATGCACTTACTCCTATGGTACTCTTATTTGGATTCAACTTCAAGTTGGTTGCCTCCAGCTTAGCAAATGTTTCCTGAAGGTCGTCCAAGAACTCTTGGTGAATTCGGCTTTTTACTACCATATCGTTTACGTAATCCTCCATGTTCCTCCCCTTTTGTTCTCCAAACACATCGTCCACCATCTTTTGGTATGTGGCTCCTGCATTTTTTAGCCCAAACAACATCATTTTGTAGCAGAAAGTTCCTTCATTGGTGATAAAAGATGTCTTCTCCTTATCTTCCTCCGCCATGGGTATCTGGTGATAGCCCTTGTGCGCATCAAAGAAGGCTAATACTGGATACCCAGTGATAGCCTCGGCTAATTGATCCAGCGATGGTAACGGATAACTATCATTTGGGCAACATTTGTTGAGATCTGTGAAATCTATGCACATCCACTAGCTTCCATCATGCTTTTTTACCAATACTGGATTGGCTACCCACTCCGGGTGTGTGATTTCTTCTATCACTCCGACATTTCGAAGCTTTTCTACCTCAACTCTAATGAACTCGGCTCTTTCTGGAGCCATCGGCCTTTTCTTTTGTCGGATGGGTTTTACCGACGGATCGACCTTAAGCTGATGTTGTACGGAGATGCAGCATCTATCACAACAAAGGTGCTAAACGTAGACACCCTTCGGGTAACGTCAACATCATCCCTTACCACCACTCTAAGAGATATTTCCCCGATGGTCCTTCCTAACTCTCCCGAGAACTCCACCAACGGCCGCTCCAAGGGGCTTAAGCTTTCTCTTATAATTCCCATTTGATCAAGACATGAAGTGAATATTACCTCCTCTCCACTACCACTATCAATCAATACTTTTCTGACCCTAAACCCTCCAACCTCGGTGATCACCACCAGAGGGTCAGAATGTACCTCATGTGCTGGTCCTTCCTCAGCCAATGAGAATTCCAGTGTGTTCCCGGGTCGGATCCTTGTTTGTACCTCCCAAGATATGTCTATCTCCATTTTCTACCTGTTCTGGTGTCGCCTCCATCGTTTTTCAAACACGCACTTCACGGGTTTGCTGTGTCGAATTCCTCGAAAGAAACGATTCCTCCCACAGATGGTTAGCTGACTCATTCTTAACGAAGAAAAAGGCCGGGAACCCCTGATGTCGGATCCCACTAGGCGTGCCAACTGATGCAGGCCAAATTCGCACCGGTAAACTGGGCCTTAGATAGCTGACGTATCCGAGGGCTTCTGGGTGTTGAATGTTGATGAAGTATGAATGCTGCTCAGCAGCTGTTCTTAAGTATCCGAACCCATTTGCTTCTTGGCCAAGCTTGTTGGGAACCTGTTCTCCATTGCCTGTAAAACAAGCTCCCCCAGCGCTACCCCGGGGGTGGTAACTCCGGTGTAATGATGAGATTTTGTGTCTTGGAATGTAAAAACTCTGTATTCAAGAGTTAGAGAACTTACATGAAATGGGAGATGATAGCCTCTATTTATAGGCGTTCTGGAATGCCTTCCTCTTCCTTCTTTTCCCTGCTGACTCACCATTCCTTTTCCTCCAAAGTATATCTCACGTGAGACCGTACCTCCCATATCTTCTTTTAGATTCTCTCACGTGCTTATGTAGTTTCCCGGTAATTTACTCAAATAACTGAGTCACCGCCCTGCCTAACAAGGGGTGACACATTTGGTATCATCACTAATATTTTCCTTATTTATGTAAAATCCACAATAATTATCCTAGAGTAATATTAAACAGATATTGGGTCTATTTTGGTATTACCCTCTCTGATTTTTCTGCCTGAAACGACGTCGTTTTGAGGCTTGTTTCTTATTTCTCTTCTCCTTTCTCCTTTCTCCGCTCTTTTCCTCCTCTTCTTCTTCTTCCTCTCTCGGTCTCCTTCGAATTTCAATCATTCTCTTCTGAAATCATTTTTTGTTTTTCAATTGTACTCCAATTGCTTGGGAAAGTCGGTGAATATAGAAACCAACAGAAGCAATTTGGTTTCGTATTGAAAAATCAAGAAGGATTTCTGCGTAGAAGTCCTTTTGATCGACGTTTAGGGTTTAGGATTTCAGCGCCGCCGAAGTGAGTCCTGCAGCAGGAAGGGGGTCATATTCTTTCTTGTTCTTTTTTCATTGATCAATGTATAAAACCTTTTTTTAAGTTTTAGCTTTAGTTATTAGGTTAGTGATCATAATATGTGATGGTTTTGGTTATCATCAGGTTTTCTGAAGCAGAATATGAAGGTGTCAACTGAAGGGCGGAATGTGGTGAGGGCTAGAGGGAAAAGACTAGATGCAGGGAACAGATGGAGTCAATTTCAAGAAGATACCAAGTTCCAGACAGGTGTGATACAGAATCAGTAAGTCTATATCCATGAATAAGCTCATGGATCTGAAGGAATTTTCATTTTTTTTACTTATATTTATTCTGCTCTGTGACATGGCTGCTTTAATATCTAGGGATTTGCTATATGATATGTTGAATAACGTCATTTTTAGCTTTTATTGGTGTAAAACTTATGGTTTAATTAGGGGTCATGGTATTCAAGCCTTCATTGGCTTCTTTGCCTATCCACATTGTATGGCCTGCCCATCGATATCATGTTTTGTTGTAGCGTTTTCTTGTCTTAAGCTTCAAGAACCATAAGCATTACAATCTATTTAAATTATGTTTATATGGGGTATAATGAAGAGGCAATGTATCGTACTCTACGTTGGATACAAGATTATAGCTGGTAATGTTCTAATCGCACATAGCTCCATAATTTACCTGCAATTTTTTTCTTTAGAGCACAACTATCTGAAGATAAACATGCCAGTCAACTATAAGAAATTGGAATTAGGTATACGTTATTGTGAAGCTGAATCTTGTGTTTATTGCCTTTTGTATAGATGGAATTATCCCGTATCATGAAGTAGAGGCCATTACACTGGTTACCAAAGTTCTATATTTGTGTATTGTTTAATATTGGGTTGAGGAGCCATCTATATTCCCCATCTATTAGATAATTTGATGATTTTATTTTTTTAAAATTTAAAGCTGTTGTGTAATTTTTTTATAATTTGCCTTGTAAAAAGCTGTTACCCTTTGTCTTTGATTGATTAGCATGTCAATCTGTAGTGTGCCTTGTAGATAAATATGCTCAACTTGTTTTAGAGTCTGTTTAGGTTTATGGTTTTAATTTTAAGAGGGCAGTTCTATTGCCTAGGTTTGCATTTTGATAATGTTAATCCTAATGTACCTATTCTGATTATAAAATCCTAGGTCAGGAATGCAATAGATTTGAGAGTTTGTTTAGGTCCAAATTTTAAGTAAAATCTAGAAATAAATCATGATCAAGAGTACGAGCTCAGGTAACAACATGGTAAAAATATAATGGCCTGAAAAGAATGAAGTCAGGTAACTTACATTGCATTTTGCTCTGGCCTCTAACTATATTAGATAGTTTCATTTTTACTTTATATTGTAGAGCAGAAAATCCTTTTTCCCCACTTGATGTCTAGGCAACTCTAGGTATATTATAGTTCAGTGAATCAATTGCATTTAGGAAGCTGGACATTTTTATTTTTTTGGCACTGTTGATTTGTGCTTTTGTAATGAAATATTCTTGTTTTCTGTTCAAATATATTAGAAGCATGCTCTTTAAAAAGGAATATCTTTCAGAAAATAAACTTCTCCCTTGCGTTCTTGATTTGGAAAAGGGTTATATTCTATCATACAGAGGAACCTATCTCTACAGTGCTTAATTATATAGTTAAATCGCTACATCTATGTTTTGAGCTTTTGCATCTAAGTTGCTAAGTCGCTTGATTTTATATATGTTTGCTATATTTGTTTGACATGAATTCAGTTCATCTACAGAAATCTAAATTTGTTCTATGTTATATAGTTTGAAATGATTATCTTGGTATTTCACACGTAATGTTCTGATAACAAGAAGTGACCATATATTTTTTGTTTTTATTAGAAGTTGCCTGATCTCAGTTGTGGTTTGATGGTTCTGTTCTTTAGAGTTGATTTTTCTGATTTCTATTTTGTCATGTTAAAGTTGCCTGTTGCTTAAGATATTATGTGCTACTAATATGCTTGTGCTTTGCTTATTTGAAAATGTGAACAATGCTGTTTTCTATGGTGTTTGCTCAACAGCTCAACCAAATGCTATGTAGTTTACTGAATGCTGTTGCATTGTAAAATTATCCAGGTGTCTCTCTGATGACCCAGGAGCTGTATGCCCTTGTCTTCACAACTCGTTACATGGACTTGTTTACCGACTATATCTCACTCTATAACACTGTCATGAAGTTGATATTTCTGGAGAGTTCCTATTCAATTGTATGGTACATAAGGCGTCATAAGGTTGTCAAAAGATCTTATGATCAGGTACAGGATACGTTTCGCCACCTTTTCCTTGTGTTGCCGTGTTTTCTCTTAGCCCTGGTTCTGCACGAGAGATTTACTGTGAAAGAGGTACTGGTTCAACATACTGTGCATGTTGAGCTTATTCTTTTTTCCAGAACATGGTTTCGTTGAAGTCACCTTTTTAATTTACTCTTAAGCACTAAATTTCTGGACATGGTAAAAATATTATGGCTTGACAAGAATGAAGTCAGGGGCTTTAAGAAAAGGAAACGGTGATTTCAGTTCATTGAAGATGGTCTTCTTTCACCGTTGTGACGAAAATGGCCTCTTGGTTTTAAATTATAGATTTTTGGTGGTTTATTAATGCTTATGTTCTCTGAATGGTCTTTTTCTGGGATACTGATCTTGTTGTATTAATTAATTTATCTGTCTCAGTTGATATTATGATGATGATAGTACATGATTTGGTTTAGTTTGTTTGGTTTTGCATCATCTGAAATATTGGCTGCATCTTATTGATTCTTTGTGTAATGGGATTGATATGACCTCCAAAGTTAATAATCCTATGTATGAGAAAGAGAATTATGTGTGCATTGTTGGTGTGTTTTTTTGAGTCTATTTCCTGAATATGGGCCTGTTACTGTTAGCACTCCAATTGGAGTTCTCCCAGTTGTAGTGTAGCTTTAAGCTGTTAATTTTTCTTTCAGCGTATCAAGTTTTTGCTGATATTTGCTGTGGCTTCAATTTATCAAGATACATTTGTGTAACTGTGTTCTGAATTATATTTTGGGAAATTATGCCTTTTTTGTTTATTATATTTGACCTATTGATTAAAGGTGGGGACGATGACAATTTGTGTATGGCCGGGGATGAGGCAGTTGTGTATCAGAAAGATTTGTGAGATTTTTTCGCTGCCATTCAAAAAAGTGAAAGGAGTTAGTAGAGTTCTCGGAGTAATCAATTCTGTAGCAGCATTACCAATATTCCATCACTTTGCAAATTGAAATGGTGAGAACTATATTGATTATATAAGCATTGAGGCTGCAGAGAGCTTAGTAGTTTACAGCAGGCAAAACAAGAAACGTAAAAATCACAGGGTACCGGAAATGTCTGAGGCATCCAATCATGGTGGAAATACTGGTCTGCATGAGGCTGTTAGGAAGGGTAAGTATGACATGATGAAGCTATTGCTTGAAGAAGACCCTGAGATGGCATGCGAGGATTCTGAAGGCAAAAGCCCTGTGTACATAGCTGCTGAGAAGGCCCTGGGTTAAATAATATATCACTTTGACATTATAGTTCCCAATAATTCAATCATGTAGCCCAATAAATCCAAAACTTAGAGATATCAACCTAATCGTAGTATTATTCTTCAAATGAAAAAAACTAATATTAGTAAATAGGCTTACAACACACAGCAGGGAGATGAGTATGTTATGGTGTACTCCTCAAGTAATTTTTCTGCCTAAACGGTTGGACAAGTAAAAGATGGTGCAACTGAACGTATATATTCTCCCATGCTTGAACTGAAAGTTGATGGTTTTTGTATTAGAAATTATTTAAAGGATGTTTGCTTTTCTACCTATGTTCTAAGTGTATATCTTCCATTTACTTAACGGGTTTCTATATACAGGTACTTTTTTTTGACAAATTCTTGGGTGAGGCAGCCTCACCCAAGAGGCAGGACCAAATAAACCCTTTTTTTAGTGAGATTTGATGAACTAGTAGCAAGGTTTTGATGATGTGACATGTTTGATGAACTAACATCGATGTTTGATGAGGTGTCGTCGAGTTTTGATGATGTGGTAGTGAGGTATGATAAAGTGGCAGCAATGAAATAAGGAAATTTAGCCTTGCCTCATGGGTGAGGCTGCCTCACAGGAGAATTACTCCTTTTTTTTTCCCATTAACATACTCAAATTTTTTTAAACTATAAAATACAAAACTAAATGAAGTGGGGGAGAACTTTAATACTATTATATGCAACCTATCAGTTTTATCCTATTAGAGCAAGTCCAACGGCATCTCTATAATAGAGATTTTCTATATTTTTAGTGTTTTTTGTCTCCAACAGATTTGTTATCACAATCTCTATTATAGAAAAACTAGCAGGACTGCACCGCGCGATGCACGGTGTATTTGAATGTTAAATAACAGCCAAATAGTACAGTTTAAAGAATAAATTGAGTAACGGAGAGTACAAAAGTGCCTCCGTGGTTTGTAGTAAAATATCGCACGTGCCTAACTTCCATATGAAAGGAAAATGATATGGGGCTATAAAGAGATTACATTATATGTTAGGGTTAGGATTTGAGCACTTTTATTATTAAGACTAAAAATTGCCCAAACTGTTAAAGTTTAGGCTATATTAAATAATTAATCCATATATACACAGATTTAGGACATGTTTTAACTCATTCCGACTAATTCAAATATTCAATCATGCTTATCATGCCATATAAACCTTCATGCCATATATGGAGAATATAATTTAGACGAAACACGATAATTTCACGAAAGATATCTAACCAAAATTAATTTCACGATATTTAAATTGCAATTTACCAAATTTACGTATCAGTCTTAAAATTTACATCCAAAGCTTGCTTAAAAACGTAGCTTTCTCTCTTCTACCAAACAAGACTTTATATCTTTTTGCAAGTGGCATCTCAGCGTATGCTTTTCTTTTTTTAGCATTTTCCTGAATTTTATCCCCTATGTTATCATGAACATCAAACAATAAATTGCTGGAAACGTGGTGAGAAATAGACATTAATGCATACCATTAATAATATGGGAAATTGAATCCGATGATTGTGTGTTGCCTCCAACAATACTATCTTCGTTCAAATCCAGTGGCATTTTCTTTTATTTTAACTGAAATATTTTGTATTCGTACAAAATATTTTTATATTTTTTGATGGTTTGTTGATTGACTGCTCATCTGAAATCACTGTTTTATGAAGTGCTTCAAAGTGTTTTCCAGCTTCATAAGTGTATCGGTTCATCTTCTTTCCTGCTCTTCTGTGGTTACTTTACTGTTCTTTCTTTTGAATGACTGTAATAAAGGAAATATGACATACAAAATGCCTAAAAGTCTTGGGAAAAGCTCCATCTACCAGCAATCCTTCACAAGCCACTCATCAGCACCTACTCAAAAAAATAAAATCAGGCGCTCATTGTAAATTTTCCACGCCAGGTTAGTGCATGATGAAATCAGACTCTACTCTAGAATTGAAATGAAGTGGTGGAAGCATAAATGCTCGGCAAAGGTGGATTTATTAATCTATTGTAGTAATTATATGCTCGACAGAATATTGGTTCAATTAGTCTTTTATTAAAAAAAACTGATTATAGGATATATAATAGTTAGTTCCAATAGTTAGTTCAATACCTAAAACTACAATAGTATATATGAATATGAGAGATACTCTTCTAACCTGAACTGAACATGCATGTCCTAGTGTTGTGGAGGCATAGGTCCTCTAAAACTAAACAATAAGAACTAAACTTATTGATGAAAGATAAAATAACTCATTTTCTATCATAAGCATGTCCTAGTGCTGTGGAGAAAGCTTTATTTTTTGTTCACATAAACAAGATTTTGGATATATTTATTGATAATTCAGAGCTTTTTAGAAGAAATCCAACAATAAGTTCCCTCGTCTAACTTAATTTCCACCAAACAAGGATGATCAATTGCTTCAGGTTGAGAGACACTTGGCTGAACTGGAGGAAGACACTTATCGAGTTTTAAACATGCCAGAGACTGGGCAGAAGTACCACACCTTTCTGGTCACAAATCCCTCGTCCAACAGTTTCACATGCCGGTCCCTCAAGTAACTGATCATGCTCCGCGTCTTCAACAAATTATGAACACAAAAAGCCGTTCCCTTTTGAACTTTTCATGTAAAAACCGAATCTCTGCTGCAACTGCAACCTCCTAGAGCCATACAGACCAATCCACTGCTATTGGACAAAGTTTGACACGTAATGAGCAAGATCAAGAACACGATTTCAGTGTCCAGATGAAAATAAAATTACAAAACGCATCCAAATTGTTGTCTAGTAAGTACCTGATAAATTAGCTCAGCACCCAATCATATATTATTATGTCAATATGTGCTCTCTTTAGCTATAGCACAACATTTCAGTATCCAGATTGTAGTCTAATATTCTTTCCGAAAAACATATACTCTGAATTAAACCTTTCGCCAGTGAGCATTAAGCACAGACAAAGGAAATTTCACAAGATGCTAATTTTATATTAACTAAGACCATCTACATTCACAACATAGCAGAAAAAAAGCCTCCAACTTGAAAAGAAAATTTTGAAAATTTTGATTTCTTCTCCATCAAACCATGCAGCTTCATCATTCTTTTAAAAGTTTTGGCTTCAAAAGAGAAGTTTGATGCCATAGCAGATTGTTTTATTAGAAAAGGCAATCTACTGTTTTCCATCATGAATATCACTATAACCATTTAACTAAAGAGCATGCTTTTCAGCCAGATGAAAACTCTTATCTTCAGATGCACAGCTTACCGAAGTCTTCATAATTTAGAGAATTGGACTCACAAGAGAATAACTAACTAAAGTGACTCCAATAATTAATCAAGAGAAGAGATATCAACCAATAACTACATTCATCAGGCTCAAAGACAAAACAATTTCATGTCCTGGGAATGCTCTTACTTTATAAATATACACAAACGAAAGTTATACTGGCAGTAAAATATATAGCCCATACCCAAACCAAATAATTTTTACAATAATAATTAAGTAGCACACTAACTCAATCATAACTCCGAGAAAAGAATAATTCAAAGTAAGAATAACATTAACTGGACATGTAAAAGTTGAAATAACATTAACTGGACGCGAAAATAACTTATAATTCAAAGCAGTTTTTAAGAGGATGACTCTTTTAAGTAAATTGGTGTTATGATGAGCTAAATGGAGGAATGCCCCAAGCAAGTGACAAGTGAAACAGGGAAAGGGACCAACTTCTTCACTTATCTTTAAGATACACAGCACGAAACATCAAATTTCAACTAAATGCATCGCTCAAGAAACATTTATACTTTACGAGGGAAAATTTTGACAAGTGAAACAGGCAAAGGGACCAACTCCTTCACTTAGCTTACAGGATCATCCAGTCATAGTCATCAAATTTCAACTGTAGGCATGGCTCAAGACACATTTTTAATGGACATGGTTAAAAATACAGAGACTTGTAGTTGATTCGAGAAATACAAAACCTGACAAAGGGCTGGTCTCCCACTCCTGAACCTTGCTGCCTACATGTTTCAGGGAAGGCAAAGACTCTTCATGGGGAGGCTGAGGGATCCGGACGATTGAGAGGGCCCTTCTTGTTCTCATCGGCCGCTTCGGAGTTGGTCTGCGGATCAACTTGCGGGGCTTTGAAAGCGGGTGGGGAAAAAGTTGGCAGAAAATTGAAGGGTTTGAGGATGTTGGTGATGAAGACAATGGAGCAAGCAATTCGTCCCAGCTCAAAGAAAGCTACAAAACTTATCGATTCTTTATTAGCAAAAAAGGGCCAAAACATACTTAAATTAATTAAAGGTTCAAACGCGTCCAGGAAATTGGGACACAAACCTAACAAAACACAACCACAATATTACTGCATTAATTTTAGTGTTACAGAAGATTGAGTTAGATGATAAAGTATATTGTGCATGTTGTTTTGACATATACAGAGTATCCTAATCACAAGTCAACGAAAACAAAAAAAATCCGTTCATTATTTTGATGTTCTTAAGGCCTGGAAGAATCTTAAGTATAAAACAAAGGAGAAAATCTGAGGTTGTTTAGGTCAAGCCAATACTTGAGCAAATCTAAGAAGATCTTAGGTCAATATACTTGTTTATCCAGAATCCTTCCCTAACAATATTGTCATGATGCATATCATCAAGACACTACACATAACTGAACTGATTATTCATGAAAGCTCCACAAATTAAAGCTTCAGAACTAAGCTTAATCCCAAATCCAGTCTAAAAAACAAAACCATATCTATAACATTATATATATGTGCAAAACAGACAGTATGATTACTCTCACATATCAGTCCAGTATGATTACTCTCACATATCAGTCAAGTATGATTATACCTCTGAATGGTGGCCTGACCATCGGTAAAATCAGAAGTCGCTTGCCATAGTGTGTGCTTCCTGGGCTGAGGGTTCATTTCCCTAAAGAAAAGAGGCTGTCTCGCAAGCTAGACATGAAACAGATTTCAGCCAACAATTCAAAATAACTATCACTGGAAAACAAAAATTAACACATGTAAGAGAGCAGTGTAAGAGAGCAGTGTAAATACCACAACATCCAGAGGCCCTGGTGCCTCCTCTGGGTAAGTCGCCTTCAACCCAATTATATCAGACCACTGAATTTCAATCTTGTTCTTCAAACCACCATCAAGGACCTCCCACACCAGATTATGCTTTGCAAAATAACACTTAGCAACCAAATCGCCTTCGTACCTCGACTTATACTGCAAAATCACAAAACCAACATATAAACACCAAATCACAGATGATCATATTTTGTTTTTTTTTAAAATCACTTCTCATTTCTAAAAACCCCAGATCAAAACTACACATCAACATACCTCCCAGGTCCCGATTCTCAAAATCGTCGCCGGAAAGTTCGAGGCCTTGAGCTTCTCCGTCCCTGACGAAGACCCTTTATGCTCCTTCTTCAGTGAACTCCCCTGCGACAACATCGTCTGAATCAACTCCAACAGCGACGGGCTTTTCCGCAGCCGCAATCCCAAGGGGCTCGGCTCGTCCAGTGGGTTGTACTGAGCCGCCGACGCTTCCTGCTGCAGTGACCAAAAACCATTCAATCACAAAAACACGCAAACACACCAAAATAAAACCCAGAAAATGAAAATTGATGCGTACCGAGTGTTTGGATCGCTTGTGTTCGTCTTCCAGGGAGTCTTCGATCTCCATTTTCACCGCAGCCATTCCGCCGCCGCTCTATAACTTCATCAAGTAAACCATAGCAATCAAATCGCTACCGGAACTAATAGAGATATTCTCGGTGAAATAGAAGAAAACCGAAAAAAGAACCAATAGAGAAAGTTCAGATCAGAATTAGAATCAGAATCGGCGACGGCAGTTCAGAAACCCAGTAGGATGCGGTGATGAATTATATTCAGAAAGGGTACAAATCAGAAACCAGAAGGGGAAAATCACAAACAAAACAAAACAACGTCGTTTAGCCTGTGGGGTTTTTAAAAAATTAGGGGTGGAATCGGTACACTACCATGTTTTTTTTCTCAATACCATGTACACATATTTTAAATGTCAATACCAACCAAAAAGTTCGGTTGGTATTCGGTATATACCGTAATTGTACCAAAATAATGATTTGAAAAATAAAATAGGAATACATGTAAAATATGAAATTCGTCTAAAAATAATAAATGAATTAAATTTTAATCAATGTGACATGTTCAAAATAACTACTCCCTCCGTACCAGCTGTTTCTGCACTCTTTCCTTTTTAGGCTGTACCACCTGAATCTGCACACTTTCCTCTTTAGGTAATATTTTACATAGAAAAGACTTGACTACCCCTTTTCAATATTAATTCCTTTCTTTCTCCAATCTTTTTCAACTTTCTCCACCTGAAACTTCTTTCAACTCTTTCCTTTTCTCTTTCTGAAATAAACCAAAAAGTCTCACTTCTCTCAGAGACTAGAAACTGGGCAAAATAATTTCAACCTTCATGCTATTGAAAATCCAAACTCTCGCCCAGCTTTCCATAAGAGAATCTGACCCAGTTCCAGACTTCCAGTATCTCGCCCAGATCCGATCAGACTTGATCTGACCCAACTCTGATATGACATAACTCCGATCTGATGTAACTCCGATCTAACCCATCTCTCACCCACCTTCAATCTGACCCGGATCCAATCTGATCCGACTTGGAGTTTCAATCGGGGTTCTTTTTTCAATTTAAAATAATCGGGTTCTTTTGGTGGTGATGATTTTGGATGGTGTTGGCCTTGATGGTGTTTGGTGAGGTCGTGGTGATTTGTTGTTGCAGGTATATGGTGGTGGCGGATGCAGGGGCAGTGGCCAGCGGGGGTGACATATCAGTGGTGATACTCCTCCAAGATTTTCTTTTCGATTTTTTTTTTTGATTGGATGATTGGATTGGATTGGATGATTGGATTGGAATGGAAGGGTAGGGATTTGATTGGATTTTTTTTTTTTGGATTGGATGATTGGATGTGGATTGGAAGGGATCAGATTTGATTTCGATTTCGATTGAATTGGATTTGATGAGATTTTTTTTTGGTTGGATAGTTTTCTTCCTCTGCGTGTAGAATTGGTCTGAAGGATGGCAACTGGGTGGAGGGAAGGTGGATGGTGGCTGAAGGATGGTGGCTGGAGGGTGGTGGGTGCTGAGTAATAAATTAGGACTTTTAAGGGCAAAATAGTAATTTTGCAGGGACGAAAAAAATAGTTCAGTTTTCTCTCACTGCAGAACCAAGTGGTCCAGAGGGAGTACTAATTTTCTTACTCATGATATTACATCAAGAAAATTATGGCATTATTCAAAAATTAAATTTAATCTTAAGAGTTTAACATAAAATACAAAAATGAAATGGAAATAACTTGGAGCCTAGAGAATGAAGTGGTAAAATACGTGCATCTATATTGGGATCCCATCTATTTTTACCGCGATAATGACAGAGTATGGTGAGGTAAAAGATGTTTACAAGTTAAATTTGTACAAAAATATCATAAGCATTATCAAAAAAAAAAAAAAACAAAGAAACACTCGCTTGAAAATATTTAAGGCAACAAATATTTAATTCTTGTCAATATTATTTATTTTTTAATTTATATTATTATTTCGGTATGGTACGGTAATACCATGGTATTGAAAATTCAATACCAATATCATACAACTAAAGTCGGTATATAATTGGTACGGTATTTTTGGTATGGTATTTCGGTACATTTTACCAGCCCTATTAAAAATTACGAAAATACCACCACGCAGCTCCGGATACCAAATTTGGTTGTATCAAAGAATCCTTATTATATAGTGATCTAGGATGATGAGAGAGAAGATCTCATTCTCTATTCATGGAAAAGCAAAGAGTAAATATGGAGAACAAAATTTATGGGATTTGAATTAGATTTTCTATTTTTAGTATAAAATTTAAACAACCTTCCATTTCCTTTCCAAAATCTCTAAAATAGAAAAGCTGTTGGATTGGCAACAAAATTTTATAGCAAATCTTACATTTTTATCTCTACTTTAGAAAAAAATTTAGAGAAGCTGTTGGACTTGCTCTTATAAAATATTTCAAATTTTCTTTCCTACATGTAATCATGTTCACATAAAAAATACAAAGTTTACTAAGATACACCACGCATCGCGTGTTGCTGTTATCTGTTAGCGGTTTTTATTAGCTGTTAGATGTTAACGGATTTTATTAGTTGTTTTGACTAATTGTTTAACTAGCGGTTTGTATATAAGTGTTTGGTAAATAACAATCAGTTGGTACATGTTTCATTATTTTAAATGACTGAAATAGACATTAGTACAACTACTAAGGTGACACCACGCGATGTGTGGTGAATTGGATGGTAAAGTTACCAAAAAATTAAAAGTGATATTTGTTATCATTGCTGACAAAGTAATTTAAATTATAGTTTGAAAGTTGGGAAGGGATCATTTAACACCCTTATTTTTACACATATTTTTACACATGATCTTAACCCTTCATTTTCATCTAATCTAATGGTTAAAGTAATTAGGAATTTATTAAAACTTATATTTAAAAATCACGATCCACGATGTTATGTAAATTCTTTATTTAGTTATACATTTCAAAAGTTTGTAACTATTATGTAACTTAAGGTTGGAAAGTAAATTAAAAAATTGAATGAATCCATTATTTTTCAACGCATATTGTTTCACAAATACATAATAACCTAATATATAGTTATTGAATAAAATAGAACTGGAGCGGCAATTAAAGAAGGTTTTTTGTTGTTATTTCCATCACATTTATTGATACTATGTTTATCTTTATGCTATCCATTGATCATCTCCACTTTCAATTTTTGGTTTTGTCGTTTCTTCTTCATTGAGCTTCCACAAGCAAACTTGAACATATCTAGTAACCAAATTTTGTCCTACTATCGTAAAAAAAAAATTGTCCTGCAATGTCACTATAAATAAAAATAAAACCTCTTTAACATGAGCTTAAATGCGTCAGTATATCTTGAGCATGAAGCACTTTAAACAGCTCCGAAATCCCAATCTAATAAAAACTTAATCAATAAGATAATTGACACAAAAGGGAGTTCAACTTAAAATGCAAATCTTTCTCAAGTGAATTTAGATCCAAGCACTCAAATATAAAAATTATTAGGAACACATTAAGGTGACGTTTTCTTGCATTTATCCGTAAAAATCAGTTAAGTTCATTTAGTTATGTTTGTTTTGTTAAAATTATAGGTTGATGAAATTCTGGTTAATTATGCTAATTCATTTTTCCAATACACTAGCAAGGTGACACCGCGCAGCGCGCGGTGTATTTAGGTGGTAAAAAGTACTTAAATATGTAATATACACTTTGAAAGTAAAAGTAATAATTTAGATGAATTCCTTATATTGTAATAGCAATATATAGTCAAGTAAGTATATTGTAACTTAACTAAAATTGAATTGTATCATAACTGTATCATCTTCACTTTCAATTCTTGGTTTTGTTATTGTTTCTTCCTGTATTGTAATGAAATTTGTTATGAAAACAACGATTTTTATTTTTATTTATAGTAATATACATAATATTTAGGATTGTTCCTATATGTGTTTTTGGTCATTTGAATGAGTGGTATATCATCTTCAGAATCCATGTTTCTGCTTCTTGTAATTAGGTTCAGGTTCTGTAATCAGTGGAGAGAAATAATTAGTTCAAGGTACTTGAAAAATGAATAGGAAAAAAGTTTAACACCTTCATCATCCTCCAAATCTTGATGTTTGTCTTTGTCTTTTTCTTGTTCTGTTATAATTGAAAGATTATGTTATATAAAGTGGCAATTTCTACATGCAGGTCCATTTTTCTTTTGCATGTCCACATTTTACCATAATGCCCCCTGATTGAACCCTATAATTTCAAACCCATTTTTTTCCTTAACAATATTAGGCGTATTATGGTGAAAATACGGACCTACAAGAGAAAAATGAACCTGCATCTAGCAAACCCCATGCCAATTTTTACATGCAGGTCCATTTTTCTCTTGCATGTCCACATTTTTCCGTAATGCCCCCTGATTGAACCCTAAAAAATTATGGCTATTTAACCATCTTAGGTTTTTTTTTTAAAACATTATGGCTAATTATTCTTCTGCTAAAATTATGGAATGTGAGGGAAAATTTTGAAACACGTGATGAGCATACGTAAATCCGTAAAATAGAACAGTCCAGCATGATGAGAAGGGTATCTAACAATGTAAGGCATACAAAAGCATCTTATAGACTAAACACGACATTGTTTATTAAGCTCTAATCAAATGGTAATGAAATTATAGCATGGTAATGAATGAGAAAAAAAATGTAGTTCAAATTTAAAGTGGTGTTTTACCTTGGTGTCGAAGTTTGCTTTTGTCCACGTATGTTGCATAGAAATTCATACAGGTATGGTGGAGTTGTAGCAGTTGAACATTTTTACAAGTTATATAATAATAGTTTTGAAGTATATCTTAAAAGAAAATCTTAACTCTTGTAGTTAACCTCTGAGGCCCTGTCCAGTAGTGCTTATTTCCAGCACCTCCAGCACCCTCCAGCACTCTCCAACACCCTCCAGCACTTGTCACTATTCACAGACATGAATGATTTATTTTTGTAAAAAAATAAAAAATAATTTTTCTTTAGAATTAGTTTCAATATGTTGTGTACGAATTAATCATTCTTTAAATATATAGTTTCATAATTATGTACATCATAATTATACAATTTTAATTTAATTTCAACGCCCTCCAGCACCTTCCAGCACCTTCCAGCACCCTCCAGCACCTTCCAGCACCCTCCAGCACCCTCCATCACCCTCCAGCACCAGCTACCAATTCCAACACCCTAATGGACAGGGCTTGAAATATGATAAAATTAGAATCAATTATTGATAAAATATGGTAAGTGATGATACCGGAGATGACTCATCCCAGATACTAATGATGACTCATCATAGAAGGTGGGTTCCTAAAGCACGTGAGAAAATCTAAGAAAACAAATTTGGTTGTACCAAAGCACGTGAGGAAGGTACAAAGAGAGGTACAAGATGATGACTCAGCAGGAGAATGAGGGACTGCATCCTTTGGCTAAATCGCTACTATAAATACCCAAAGAAATCAACAACACAAGGTAAGTTCTCTAACTCTAGTTATTTACTATTTGGTTTTATCCCCTTTTAATATACAACATCTCATCATCACTCCGGAGCTGCTACCCTCGAGGGCCCCGGTAATCTGTTTTGCAGGCTCGAGTGAACAATTATCAGCCTTATCAAGCCTCAGCACGAAAGAACGATCCTCGGACTATCAGCTTTGTCCGAGAAAAGTCACTCACCTGAAACGCACGACATCCATAAGTTAAAGAAGAAATAATTTTGACTAAAATATTTTAATTACCTTTTGATTTGTTTTGATTTTTCGCAATAGGAGTGTATATTGTACTTTCCTTTATTGGTATTGCAAATCCATTTCCTTTGTCTATTTCAAAATGTTTTCCAATGCAAATGCGATTTTTCTCGATGTTGATTGACCATGCAAAATGATATAAATTTGATAAATTAGTATGGACATTAAAATACTGCATACGGATCAACCGGTAAAGTTCTAAATAAATAAATCATGTATATTATTTTTAGAAATATAAAAAATGGTAGTAAATGTTTTACACAGGTGCATGTAATTTAACTTTCCGTAAACATATAGAATCAGTTAAAGTACTTTGAGAAACACATAAAATTTCACATCATTTGTGCATCTTCATAAACACTATAATTTGAGGGTTGGAGTGTTACCATTGTTTTTATTTTGTTGATTCTTCACTGCCATCAATAATCTGAAACACTGTTCTCTTGTTGTTTGTAACTTTTACGCCTACAAATTTTATAGAATAATTAAATATATGATTAAAAAAAGTTGGAACAAAATAATATGTGATAATACGTGATAATACCGGCCCAGAGTTCTACTGGGCTGGGAAAAGGGCCCATGGCCCAGGATTGAGGAAGCAGCGCCTTTCCCGCAAAAGGCACGTCCGGACAAGAAGTAGGACAGATAGTGACAAGGAGAAGTGGTCCTGACTCTTATCCAAAGCAGACAGCCTCAACTATAAATACTAGTCTCAAACAGTGAACACAGTTGGTGACTTATATCTCTGTACTTTATATTGAGAGCATTTCCATACATTTTCCCCTCATCGCTATCCCCATCTCATCATCACGCTGGAGCTTCTTTCCCGGGACGCCTCCCAGGGATTGTTTTGTAGGATTGTTGCAGGCTTACTTGGAAGGAGACCCGGATAGCGTTGACCGCCGGGGAACAGGCAGATTTTGGTACCATCAATTGGCACGCCCAGTGGGACCTGTTTCCACCTTCGCACGATGGAGTTGCCAAAGAAAGGGTGCGGGTGCCCGAAGAAGAACGCGGCACCTTTAGGGAGTGGTCCTCCCCTACCTCTGGGAGACGATATGACCTTGAGGCAGTTACAGGAGGAGGCTAGACACCAGCGTGAGCTAGGAGTACCACAGGATGGCCATGAGGAAACGGCCTCCGACGAAGCTGACTCGGAAAGAGAGTACCAGGATGAGCAAGAAGGACCTAGGTACACTGGGGAAGGCAGTCCCCGGGCTCAGGGATCTGAAGCCCGGGAGGAGGGACAACACCCGGCCAGTAACCCTCAGACCTGGGGATCGGTTTTCCCAGAAGAGGGGAAAGCCTTGGTCAATTCGGAGGAATCGGCAGCGTTGGAGTTCATGAGAGCGAACAAGGAGTTGTACCGCCAGTGGGTACTCTCTACCCGGGAAAGCCTTAGGCGAAGGGAACCCAGGGGAACCCGGCAGGCCTTCCACGGGGACCCCAAAGAGAGGTTATCGACCTGGACGGAGTTGTGCAGCCGCCAAGGATACAAGGGCGCGTGAATTCCTCAACCGTCCCACCTTCTTTCCCTCTGAATTACGGAGTCGGATGGGAGCAGCTCAGGACAACAATCAAATTTAGCTCCACATGCTCCGCCCTACTACCCGCGTTCTAGCTGGGGGATGAGGCAGATTGGGTATGATCCGCCAGTCGCGCCTGCAGAGTTATTGGGTTATCAAGCCCCTGGAACCCAGGGAAACCCGATTCAGTATTCCGTCCCAATGTATGGGTCAATGGGGATGAACTACGGCTACCCGGAGAGACACTATCGAGAGGACGATAGGATGCGGGGTTATCAGGTGGCGCAGCAGGACTCCAACTCTTTGGAGGCGCAACTAGACAAGTTGGTGGGAAGAAACGGAGCTAAACCTACCTCCCCATGGGTACCTCGAGTGCTTGCATACCCATGGCCGCCGGGCCTCCGGGTCCCGGAGGGAATCCCAACGTATAATGGAGAGACAGACCCGGAAGAGTTTGTCAGGACGTACCAGAACCTAATGGTGTCGAGGGATTTCCCGGAGGAATTGAGATGCAAGTTAGTGGGCTGTTACTTGAGGGGAAACCGTCTCCTATGGTTCGATTCCTTGCCTCGGGAAAGCCTTAGAGATTATTATGATTTCTCTAAGGCTCTGCTGTTTAGGTACGCCGGACTGAAGAAGGAAGGGAAGCAGCTGACTGAGCTTCTCGCCACCCGGCAGAAGGCTGTAGAGTGGCCAATGGAATATTACCGAAGGTACATGGATAATAGTATAAAGGTCATTGACAAGCATCAGCAGGAGAAGGCGGTGATTAGTGGATTTATAAATGGCTTGAGGGATATGGCGCTGTTTCAGAAGTTGATGAAAAACATCCCGGAAACCTTTCACAACTTGCACATGGCGGTGCAGCTGTATTGTGCGGTTAACGATGCAACCCGGAAGAGAAAGGAAGAATCTGGGGGATTCCTCCCAGATAAGATGGAAAGGAGAAGGACGACAGAACCAAGCAGAAGGGATCCGGGTCCCGCGCCGACGAGCCGGGCAAGAGCGGACAGTTTTACCCCGCTCAGCAAATCCCGAACGGAGATACACGCTATTCACAAGGATTTGTTCCCGGATCCGTTGCCTATCCAGGAGACCCCATCCAGGGAAAATGCGGATAAGTGGTGCGCCTATCACAAGTCTTACGGGCATACGACAGAGGGATGTAGGGGGCTGAGGAATGAGATAGAAAAATTGATAGAGCGAGTACAGCTGAGAGACTGTGTGGCGGCGGAAGCAAAGAAGGAATATCCGGCTCTAGAACAGCCTCAGGAGCAACCCCGGAGGAGGTGAATGCCCAACCCCGGGAGAGGAAATGGGAGAGCCCAAGGCAACAGGGCCCCGGGGCGGCCCACCATAGCTGTCGTACCAGTCCAAGCGATGGAACCGGTCCGAGTACCCAACAGGATGATCAACGTGATAAGCGGAGAAATTGGAGAAGCATGCCAGTCAGTTTCCGCTATCCGTGCCCGGACGAGGTATGTCCCCCCGGGGGAGACACATGGGAAAAGATTTCGCCCCAATGAAACTATCACTTTTTCGGAGGCGGATGCGGCACCTCCACAGATACCCCACTCAGACCCGATGATTGTAACAACAGAAATTGAAGAAGCATGCCAGTCAGTTTCCGCTATCCGTGCCCGGACGAGGTATGTCCCCCCGGGGGAGACACATGGGAAAAGATTTTGCCCCAATGAAACTATCACTTTTTCGGAGGCGGATGCGGCACCTCCATAGATACCCCACTCAGACCCAATGATTGTAACAACAGAGATTGAAGGATTCCTAGTCAAGAGGGTGTTCGTGGACGATGGAAGTAGCGTGGAAATCATATTCGCCTCTTCCTTCGATCAATTGGGGATCGGGAGACAGAACTTGAAACCTCCCTCGTCTCCCTTGTCAGGATTTACAGGCAAACAAGAAATTCCTCTCGGTGTTATCCCCCTCGCGGTGTGTATGGTGGATGAGAAGGATCGGAGCAAGCGGGTCTCAGTAACATGTAACTTTGCGGTGATTGATGCGCCCTCACCGTACAATGTAATCACAGGGAGGCCATGGCTCACCCAAGCCCGGGAAGTGAATTGCCCATACCTGTTGACAATGAAATTCCCCACCGCGCAAGGGGTGACGGTCGTGCGGGGAAGCCAAGCAGTCGCAAGAAGCTGCATGATGACAGCGGTGTTGGACGCAAAGAAGGCAGTAGGGGTGATACATGGAGAGGCTCCCCACCAGGAGTTGGAGGAGATGCAAGTGGCGGATAAAGGGATGGTCACGGTGGGAAAGGATCTCCCGGAGGAAGTAAAAGGCGCACTAAAGGAACTCTTGGCCAGATACCAATGAGTGTTCTCATGGAGCCCAGAGGATATGGTGGTAGTGTTACCAGAGCTGGGAGTACATAAGTTGAACATAAGCCCGGCAACTAAGCCAATCAGACAGAAGAAAAGACCCGTAGCCACGGAGAGAGCGGAATTCATAAAGAATGAAGTCCAGAAGTTGGAGAAAGCCGGGGTAGTCGAGGAAATCATTTACCCGGAGTGGATAGCTAACCCGGTTTTAGTAAAGAAGCATGATGGGAGTTGGCGCATGTGCATCGACTTTACAGACTTGAATAAGTGCTGCCACAAAGATAGCTACCCTCTCCCAAATTTGGACCGGTTGGCAGAGGCTATCGCGGGGTACTCGGTGTTGGCTTTCTTCGATGCGCACAAATGTTATCACCAGGTGCAGATGGATGAGGCGGACAAGACAAAGACCTCTTTCATCACCGACTTTGGAACTTTTTGCTACAAGAAGATGCCCTTTGGGTTGAAGAACGCGGGGGCTACTTATTAGAGGATGGTGGATAAACTCTTTAAGAACCAAGTAGGCAGGAACATGGAGGTGTATGTCGATGACATGGTGGTCAAGAGCAGGGCTTACGGGGCCTTTCTGAATGACCTGGAGGGGATGTTTGAAAACTTGGAGCGGAACAACCTAAAGTTGAACCCTTCCAAAAGTACTATTGGAGTAGGTGCGGGGAAATTTTTGGGTTTTATGGTGTCAAGCCGGGGCATTGACATCAACCCAGAGAAGGTAGAGGCCATAGCAAAGATGGACGGTAAAAGAAGTACAGCGTTTGACGGGATCCCTGGCGGCTCTCAGCCGGTTTCTATCAAAGGGAGCAGAAAGGCAACTGCCCTTCTTCAATATTCTCAGGAAGGCCAAGACGTTTGAATGGTCCGGGGAGTGCGAAAGGGCGTTCCAGAACCTAAAAGAGCACCTTCGACAATTGCCAACGCTAAAGAAGCCATACCCAGGAGAGGAGCTTTTTCTGTACATAGCGTCATCCCGGGAAGCAGTGAGCGCTGTGCTAATCAAAGAAGAGGAGGGAAAGCAGCACCCAATCTACTTTGCCAGCCGGGCACTTCGGGGGCAGAGACCCGGTATACTGAGTTGGAACAATTGGTTCTGGCATTGGTGCATGCTTCAAGAAGGCTTAAACCTTACTTCCAGGGCCATTCCATAATGGTCCTCACCAATTACCCGCTCAAACAAGTCATGTTCAAGCCGGAGGCATCGGGCAGAATGATGAAGTGGGCCATAGAGCTGGGAGAGTATGAAATCAGATACGAGCCAAGAAGGGCTATCAATGGGCAGGCCCTAGCGGACTTTCTGGTGGAGTCAGAAACAAGGATGCACGAGAAGCAGGAAACAACTGAGGCGGAGATAGTCCCGGCTTGGAAGTTATACGTGGATGGATTGGCACACTCCGGAGGCAGCGGAGCGGGAGTTTTGTTGGTTAGCCTGGAAGGGAGGAATACCCCTATGCGGTCCAGTTCACTTTCAAAACAACCAACAATGAAGCCGAGTACGAGGCTTTGATCGCAGGGTTAAGGTTGGCAAAGGAGATGAACATCAAAGCTCCCACGGCACACAGTGACTCCCGGATCGTGGTACAGCTAAAGGGGGAATATGAAGCTCGGGAGAGGAGCCTACAAAAGTACCTAGAGATGGTAAAACCTCTGATAGCCGGGTTCGAAACCTTCAACCTAGTCCAAGTTCCCCGGGAGGAGAATAGTAAAGCGGACGCTTTGAGCAAGCTGGCTTCCTCGAAACTAAAACCTGAGCCTAACCAAAAGTTGTACATGGAGGTATTAGGAAGAAGGAGATACCAGGAGAATGACCAAGTAATGTTGATAAGCGAGGAAGAATCCTGGATCGCCCCCATGCGGGCGTACCTAGAAGTAGGGACCCTCCCGGAGGATAGGGTGCATGCCCGGAAGCTGAGAGTTAAAGCGCCAAAATATGTGGTTCAGGGCAGGGAGCTGTATAAGAGAGGATACCTCTAGCCTTTGCTAAAGTGCGTGGAAAGGTCAGAAGGTCAACACCTTATCCGGGAAGTGCACGAGGGATCTAGTGGGAGCCACCAGGGAGCCCGCACAATGGCTAGGAAAATCTTAAGGATGAGGTATTACTGGCCGACGCTGTTCAAAGACACAGGAAAACATGCCCAGGAATGCATGCCGTGCCAAACCTTTGCCCCGCCGATCCATGTTCCCCGGGAGGAGTTAGTCGGGATCACAGGAACCTGGCCGTTCAGCAGATGGGGAATCGACTTGGTAGGACCATTTCCCACTGCCCCGGGAGGAGCCAAGTACGTAATTGTGGCAATTGACTACTTCAGCAAATGGGTGGAGGCAGAGCCACTTACCAACATACGGGGGTTAACTTGTGTCAAGTTTTGTTGGAAGAACATCATTTGTCGGTTCGGTATCCCAAAGATCATAGTCACAGACAATGGAGCGCAGTTCGAAAATGATCCCTTCAAAGCATGGTGCGTCAAGTATGGCATAGAGCAGAGGTTGGCATCTGTGTACCACCCCCAAGCAAATGGGCAAGTGGAAGTCACCAACCGTACCATCATCAAAGGCCTAAAAACCCGCTTGGAAAGAGCGCGGGGGAATTGGATTTGGGAGTTGCCCAGTGTTCTCTAGGCCCACCGAACCACAGAAAGCTCAGCTACAGGAGAGTCTCCATACTTCCTGGTATATGGATCCGAGGCAGTGATACCCGTGGAGATTGAGATCCCAAGCCCTCGGACCCAATTCCAGCGCCCTGAGGAGGAGGACGTCGGACGACGCCTTGACTTGGATCTTTTGGAAGAAAAGCGAGAGAATGCGGCGCTCCAGGAAGCAAAGGTGAAGGAACGAGTAAAGAGGTATCACGATAGAAAGGTGCGAAAGAAAGCTTTCACCCCGGGGGACTGGGTGATGAGGAGGAATGACAAGAGCCACCAATCCCAGGAAGGGAAACTGGCGCCCAACTGGGAGGGGCCATACAGGGTAAATGAGGCATACTCGGGAGGAAGCTATGTGCTTGAGGACAAGCAGGGGAAGGAGATCCCCAGGAGGTTGAATGTAGCTAATTTAAAAAGGTTCTACGGGAAGTAGAGTGCCCCGCACAGAACATTAGCTACTAAGGTATGAATATGCCAGGCATGGATATGCCCATCCCGGAAGCATGAATATGCCCGGAGAGATAGCCCTGACGTTGGCCTCGTCCCGGGTTTAGAGAGGAAGATTTGTAAAAAAGGGACCCATGGGTAGCTCCCATTTGGGTGCACCGCTTGATTGAACCCGGAGCTTGAATGAAGCCTGGGGACTAGAGAATGTAATGCTTGCAGAAAAAAATCAATGAAAAGGGGTTTCCGAAAGAACTTTTATTCATTATCTTTAAATTTCAAAGCACCCAAATATGCTATTGTATTACAAGGGAACAATTACATAAGCATTTTAAACATAGATTTTCCTATCTAGGCTACGCTATACCCACTTGGGGCTTGACCCGGAAGCACCCTCAGGGTTACCAGGGCGGAAACCCCCTCCGAAGAATTGGGAAGACAGGATGTCTTCAGCAAAGCGGGCATCCAGAGCTTGATTCCACGCAAGCTCATCTTCCAATTGCTCAGCATCTTCTTCGTTTAGTTCCAGGATTGGAACAACTACGGACCCCTCTGGAAGTGGTTCCGCCAGGCGCATCCTTCTTACCCCGGCAGAAGTGACGAACTTGTATTTAGGAAACAAGTCCGCTGCGCCTTTACCCTTCTCTTCCCGACTAATGCGAGTACCCTCAGCGGTCTTCACCCCCTTTGTGGTGACTCCAGAATCGGTAATCTCCCGGACGCGCCTTATCCGGCATGCTACTTCTTCCGGGTCGATAGACACAGACATATCCTCGTACCTTTCATACGCAACATCTACCTCCACCCGGGCAGGGACTCGGTGAAGGTTAGAGGGATAAGGCTCAACGTCTCCCGTGGCTATCTTATTATGCCACTCCACGGCGTCTAAATAGGCCCCATGACTAGGAGCTCCCTCCCCAAACTTCCTCGGGTTAGCCCCCATGCGCTCAATTGTCCTGCGAACCCCGGCTGGAACGTCAGTAAGGAGAGACACCCCAACTAAGCCGATCTTGAGACCCAGAAGGTGGTAGGATAATCGAACAACCAGTAGAGCATCTTGGAGGACCCTATTCCTATGAGTAAGAGACCGATTCTCCTTCTCCAAGTCACAAATTAGTCTATTCTGTGCAGTGCGGGTCTCTAGCTTCTTAAGCTTTTCCTGGGCCCGCTCGAGTTCACCCCACACCATACCTAGCTCCTTGGCGGTGCGATGTTGAGTGTCGTCATGAAGGGCCTGCAACTCGGTAATGGTTTGGTGGGAATTCAGGGCTTCCCGCATATGGTCGGAAGCAAGGTCGAAGCACTGGTTTAACGACCCAAACTTGGTCTCAACCGCCTTGAGAAATGACACCAGTACCCGGATCGACCCAAAATCCCGAAGAAAGCAACCTAGCCCCGCCTCGGCCAAGGCCCGGTTAGCCTGGTTGCCTCCAAACCTCCAATGAGCTAGTTTCCTTTGAAGGAAAGAGCACTGGAGGCACCCAACGCGGAGGAGAGAGAAGTAGATGCCGGAAGAGCTACTTAGATGAGGAAAAACATAAGGTGTGGGTTCTTGCTGGAGAACCTCCTTTAAATGACGCTCAGACTACAAAAGATAATAATCTCATTAAAAAGTAGAACTTTATATTAATCAAAATGGGCACTAAGGCCAAAGTTCTACATACACCCCCCAGGGAGGTAAGTTACAAAATACTTAGAAAAAAAAAGGTATTACAAAAAAAAGAGGCAGACTAGAGTCTAGGACTGTACATTGTCCTCGGCAGGGGCCCTTTCTCTCGGAGCAGCATGAGCTCTTTCAAACCTTCTCTCCAGCTCCGCGAGATCCTCAGTAGTCCACTCCGAGCCGACATAAGCAGGGGCGTCCACCGCGGGCTCATCAGCGGATCGCCCGGGAAACCCTACCTTCCGCGTGGCCTTCCGGGACTGGTACAGCAGGTCGTCTTGACCCGCACCAAGACCAACCCGGCAGTCACCTCCTTGATCATGGACCGTGCGGTACCCAAAGTTGTCAGGCACCGCGCAGTACTCGTAGTAATTTTCCGCCCAATGAGGCGTCTCCGGGACTACCCCGTAAGTGTTGAAGCTTTCTGGGCCGGGGTCAGGACAAGAAGCCTCGTCAATCTCTGGCAGCTTGGCCTTCTTGATATCTGAAGCAGAAGGAACCCTAGAGGACATCTTCAGAGATTCCCATTACTGGGGCACCAGGTCCTTCAGATCCGCCTCCTAGAGGGACCTCCAGCGGTGGTTCAACAGGTCATTGGCCTTGGGGCGGTAGTATGAGGCTTGGGCTTCGAGGCGAGCAGGTCCCGGAAGCCAACCCCGCAGACTGCGGTACATCTCGTGGCAGGCATCCGCACTGGCCGCAGCGGCGATACCCTCCAGCCTCTTGTCAAACTCGACGGAGCGGAGGACTTTCTGGGCTACAGCATCCAGGGCTTCAAGCTGGGCATCCTTCTTTTCCTTCTTGAGGGAGGAATATTTCTTCTCTATCTCAGCTAGCTTCTTTTCCTTGTTCGCCAGCTTCTTCTCCCTTTCTGCCAGCTTCTTCTGAGATGCTTCCAGCCGGGCCTCCAGGTCATCCCGCCCGGCTACCTTTTCCCTGGCATCGCGGAGTTCCTTCTCCATTTTGGCAAACAACCCAGCGCTATACTTGGAATAGCCCCGGTTCAGCGCCTCGGTGAACTGGGAGTCCACGAGGAGGGAATTAGCGAAGGCGGTACTCTGCAAGATAGGGCATAAAGCTTAGATAAAATCTTGATTAAACTTAGATAAAAGACGGGGCCTCAGGAAGGCAATTACCTCTTCTTTATCTTCTGGGATAGCATCAGAAGTAGCAGCTCGCGGGGGAGTGTTGCGAGCAGGATGAGGAGGAGGAGGATGGAAATCGTTGGTTCTTTGACGAGAGGGAGGGGGCGACCCGAATAATTCTCCAGGAGGCGGCCGCTTGAACCGTGAGCTGGCCCCACCGCTGTAAGTTGGGTGGGTAACAAAGGATTGCCGCCCGGGAGCGGGGGACGAGCCAGGAGTATTAGATGTAGCCGCGGAGGCGGCCAGGGGAGAAGATAGCCCGGAGGGATTCTGTTGGCGAGATCGCGGTGGCGCGTGGGCCTTCTGCGGACTGGGAGCAGGATTCTCAGCAGGATTTGGCCCAGGCTGGGAGGCCACTTGTGAAGAAATGGCCTTAAAGAGCGAGTAAAGAGGTATTACGACAGAAGGGTCCGGAAGGAGGTCTTCGTCCCGGGCGACTGGGTAATGAGGAGAAATGATAAGAGTCACCAAGTCTCAGAAGGAAAACTTGCACCCAACTGGGAAGGACAATACAAGGTGAAAGAGGCTTACCCTGGAGGAAGTTATGTGCTGGAGGACAAACAAGGGAAGATTTTCCCCAGGAGGTGGAACGTGGCCAATCTAAGAAGGTTCTATGGGAAGTAGAGTACCCCATTTAGATCTTAGCCACTGAGGCATGAATTTGCTAGACATGGATATGTCCCCTCCCGGAAGCATGAATATGCCCGGAGAGATAGCCCCGACGCTTGGCCTCATCCCGGGCTTAGAGAGGAGGAATTGTAAAAGGGACACATGGGTAGCTCCCATTTGGGTGCCCCGCTAGATAGGACCCGGAGCTTGAATGATGCCCGGGGAGCAAAGGATGTAATGTTTACATGAAAGATTAATGAAAATGAGGATTTCCAAAAGAAAATTTTATTCGATCTTTAAAATCACAAGTACATAGATATGCTGTTATATTACAGAAGGATAATTACATAGTATTCTGCATTAAAAAATTTCTCCTATCTATGTGCTACTATACCCACTTAGGCCCTGAACCGGAGGCACCCTCAGGGTTACCCGGGCGGAAACCACATCCGAAGAACTGAGAAGATAGGATGTCTTCAGCAAAACGGGCATCCAGAGCTTGGTTCCAAGCAAGTTCTTCTTCCAACTGCTCGACATCTTCTTCATTCAGTTCTGGGATAGGAACAACTACAGACCCTTCTGGAAGTGGTTCCGCTAGACGCATCCTCCTTACCCCGGCAGAAGTAACAAACCTGTATTTGGGGAATAAGTTGGCTGCACTCTTACCCTTCTCCTCTCGGCTGATGCGGGTGCCCTCGGTGGTTTTCACCCCCTTGGTGGTAACTCCAGAAGCGGTGATCTCTTGGACACGCCTTATCCTGCGCGCTACCTCTTCCGGGTCAATAGACACTAACATATCCTCATATCTATCGTATGCCACATCTACCTCCACCCGGGCAGGGACTCGACGAAGACTGGAAAGATAAGGCTCGGCTTCTCCCGCGGCTATCTTATTATGCCACTCCACGGCGTCCAGATATGCCCCGTGACGAGGGGTCCCATCTCCAAACTTCTCTGGATTAGCCTCCATACGTTCAATTGTCCTACGAACCCCGGCTGGAATGTCAGTGAGAGGAGACACCCCAACAAAACCGACCTTTAGACCCAGAAGGTGGTAAGATAGTCGAACGACTAATAAAACATCTTGGAGGACCCTATTCCTATGGGTGAGGGATCGATTCTCCTTCTCCAAGTCGCAAAGTAGCCTATTCTGCGCGGAACGAGTTTCCAGTTTCTTGAGTTTTTCCTGCGCCCGTTCGAGTTCACCCCACACCATACCAAGTTCCTTGGCGGTGCGACGATGAGAATCGTCATGAAGGGCCTGCAATTCGGCTATGGTTTGGTGTGAATTGAGAGCTTCCCTCATATGATCAGAGGCCAGGTCGAAACATTGATTTATTGACCCGAACTTGTTTTTGATCGCCCTCATAAACGACGCCAACGCTTGGATCGATCCAAATTCATTAAGGAATGAATCCAACCCCACCTCGGACATAGCCCGCTCGGATTGGCTGCCTCCAAACCTCCAGTGTACCAGCTTCCTTCGAAGGAACGAGCATTGGAGGCACCCAGCCCGGGGAAGGGAGAAGTAGGTACCGGAAGAGGAGTTAGGATGATGGAATGCGTAGGGAACGGGCCCTTGCGGGGGAAATTCCCCTAAACGGCGTTCAAGCTACAAAAAGGAGAGAATACTTCAATAAAAGTAGAAACTTTATTATCAAAACGGGCACTAAGGCCAAGTTCTACACATACCTCCCGGAGAGGCAAATTACAAAAAAAAAAAAAAAAAAAAACTACATGAAAAAAGCTAAGGACTAGCATTATACATTATCATTATCCGCAGCAGCCCTTTTCCCCGGACCAGCATGAGCCCTTTCAAACCTCCGCTCCAACTCCACGAGATCCTTAGTAGTCCATTCCGGGCCAGCGTAAGCAAGAACGTCTACCCTAGACTCATCATTCGATCGCTCGGGGAATCCCACTCTCCGGTAGCCTTCCGAGACTGGTATAGCAAGTCGTCATGCCCCGCGCCAAGACCAACCTGGCAGTCGCCCTCCTGATCATGGACTGCTTGGTACCCGAAGTTATCAGGCACTGCGCAGTATTCACGGTAGTTCTCCGCCCAATGGGGCGTCTCCGGGACTATCCCATAGACATTGTAATCTTCTGGGTCAGGATCAGGACATGAAGCCTCGCCAATCTCCGGAAGCTTCACCTTCTGGATGTCCGAGGTAGAAGGGACCCGGGAGGACATTTCTAGTGATTGCCATAGCTGGGGCACCAGGCTCTTCAAGTCCGCCTCCTGAAGGGACCTCCAGCGGTGGTTTAACAAATTGTTTGTCTTGGAACGATAGTATGATGCCTGGGCGTCGAGACGAGTGGGCCCCGGAAGCCAACCCCGCAGGCTACGGTACATTTCATAGCAAGTGTCCGCGCTTGCCGCAACGGCAATACCTTCCAGCCTCTTGTCAAACTTGGTGGACCGGAGGACCTTCCGGGTTACCGCGTCCAAGGCCTCAAGCTGTGCACTCTTCTTCTCCTTCTTGAGGGAGGAGTACTTTTTCTCCACCTCAGTCAGCTTTTTTTCCTTATCGGCCAGCTTCTTCTCCTTATTAGCCAACTTCTTCTGGGATTCTTTCAGCCGGGCTTCGAGTTCCTCTTGCTTGTTTCTTTGGTCGCCCGGAGCTCTTTTTCTATCTTGGTGAATAGCCCGGCGCTGTACCGAGAATAGGTCCAGTTCAGCGCCTCGACGAATTGAGAATCCGCCAGGAGGGAGTCTGTGAAAGTGGTACTCTGCAAAAAAAAAGCGGCCTGAGCAGGGGGAGGAGGGGGAACATCATCCGTCCTCTTCCTGGAGCGAGGAGGAAAACTCGATGGCTCGGCAGAAGATGGCCGCTTGAATCGAGAGCTGACCCCGCCGCTATAGTTGGGATGGACGACAAAGGATCGTCGTCCGGGAGTAGGGGACGACCCGGAAAGAACCAGAAGAGTGGCGGGGGCGGCTGGAGTAGAAGCCGATCCGGGAGGCCTTTGATGACGATGTCGCTGTCGTTGTCGGGGTTTCTGTGTAACAATAGCAGGATTCTCGGAGGACCCGGGCGGGGGAGCCACCTGCTGCCTAGGAGGGGCCGGCTGACTGGAACGAGGGCTCCCTTGCGCGTCGTCTTCACCGGAGGATCGCTCAACGAACGTCATGACGTCGGCGTATGATGAAGGTTGAACTGAAACAAACAAAGACAGTCAGAATAAAGATGTAACAAAAAAAAGAGAAAGGCAAAGGAAATAAAGCCTTTTATAGGCACCTCCTGCCGGCCACACATCGAATATGCACGGAAGAGTGAAGAGTTCTCTCGGGTATATCCCGCGAGGCTAGAAGTAGCCCGCGTTCCCGGTCTTAAAAAACTCATCCATATCTAGGGGAGAGAGGCGGAGGAGATTGTGATCGCTGGTCACAATTGTAGGAAGAGAGAGGAGAGGTCTTTTGTCTTCTGGAAGAAGAGAGTCATTCTAGGTAGGCATGGGATACACCTGGGAGTCGCAGCTGAAGAAACCCTTCGTAGGGTACCCCTTGGCGGATTTAGGTTTACCCAAGATGAAGTCCTTTATCCCGAAACATATAGTGAAAGAGAAAACACCCAGAAAGGACGCGTGAGCAGCTAAGCGTAGAAAGAGCGGAAAAGAAGGAGAGAGTGAGGAACGGCGCATCTGGCACAGTTAAACAAGAAGACCATTATTAGTACAACCCTATTGGGGTGTACCTGAGCCGGGGCCATCCCGTAGAAATTTAAGATTTCTAAAAATAGAGGAGGAAATGGGAGACTAAGACCATACTGGAAGTGGATCCTAGGGATACATGCAACTTCTCGAACAGAAACCCCCGGGGGGAGTTTAGAGAGGGAGGCATTCAGAGGAAGGGAAATGCCCGGGTGGGAATGAACCCGCCCCGTTAGAGGAAGTAGTACCCAGGACGTCTAGTTCCTGAGACGTGCTTAAAGCCTCCAAGGAAGCACTCGGGAAAGAACCTGGAGAGGGGTTTGGACTGGTGGGATTCCTGAATCGGAGTTCGCCTCTTGGCTTCCCCGCACGACCGCCACCCCTTGCGCGGTGGGGAACTTCATTGTCAACAGATATGGGAAATTCACTGCCCAGGCTTGGTTGAGCCATGGCCTCCCTATGATTACATTGTACGGTGAGAGCGTATCAATCACCGAAAAGTTACATGTTACTGAGACCCGGTTGCTCCGATCCTTCTCATCCACCATACACACCGCGAGGGGGATAATACCGAGAGGAATTTCTGGTTTGCCAGTAAATCCTGACAAGGGAGACGAGGGAGGTTTCAAGTTCTGTCTCCCGATCCCCAATTGATCGAAGCAAGAGGCGAACATGATTTCCACACTACTTCTATCGTCCACGAACACCCTCTTGACTAGGAATCCTTCAATCTCTACTGTTACAATCATTGGGTCTGAGTGGGGTATCTGTGGAGGTGCCGCATCCGCCTCCGAGAAAGTGATAGTTTCATTGAGGCGAAATCTTATCCCGCGTGTCTCCCCCGGGGGGACATACCTCGTCCGGGTACGGATAGCGGAAACTGACTGGCATGCTTCTCTAATTTCTCCGCTTATCACGTTGATCATCCTGTTGGGTATTGGGACCGGTTCCACCGCTTGGACTGGTACGGCAGCTATGACGGGCCGCCCCAGGGCCCTGTTGCCTTGGGCTCTCCCATTTCCTCTCCCAGGGTTGGGCCTCCACCTCCTCCGGGGTTGCTCCTGAGGTTGTTCTCGAGCCGGATGTTCCTTCTTTGCTTCCGCCGCCACACAGTCTCTCAGCTGTACTCGCTCTATCAATTTTTCTGTCTCATTCCTCAGCCACCTACATCCCTCTGTCGTATGCCCGTAAGACTTGTGATAGGCGCACCACTTATCCGTATTTTCCCTGGATGGGGTCCCCTGGATAGGCAACGGATCCGGGAACAAATCCTTGTGAATAACGTGTATCTCCGTCCGGGATTTGCTGAGCGGGGTAAAACTATCCGCTCTTGCCCGGCTCATCGGCGCGGGACCCGGATCCCTTCTGCTTGGCTCTGTCGTCCTTCTCCTTTCCATCTTATCTGGGAGGAATCCCCTAGATTCTTCCTTTCTCTTCCGGGTGGCATCGTTAACCGCACAATACAGCTGCACCGCCATCTGCAAGTTATGAAAGGTTTCCATGATGTTTTCCATCAACTTCTGAAACAACGCCATATCCCTCAAGCCATTTATAAATCCACTAATCGCCGCCTTCTCCTGCTGCTACCTGTCAATGACCTTCATACTATCATTCGTGTACCTTCGGTAATATTCCATTGGCCCCTCTACAGCCTTCTGCCGGGTGGCGAGAAGCTCAGTCAGCTGCTTCCCTTCCTTCTTCAGTCCAGCGTACCTAAACAGAAGAGCCTTAGAGAAATCATAATAATCTCTAAGGCTTTCCCGGGACAAGGAATCGAACCATAGGAGACAGTTTCCCCTCAAGTAGCAGCCCACTAACTTGCATCTCAATTCCTCCGGGAAATCCCTCGACATCATTAGGTTCTGGTACGTCCTGACAAACTCTTCTGGGTCTGTCTCTCCATTATACGTTGGGATTTCCTCCGGGACCCGGAGGACCGGCGGCCATGGGTATGCAAGCACTCGAGGTACCCATGGGGAGGTGGGTTTAGCTCCGTTTCTTCACACCAATTTGTCTAATCGCGTCTCCAAAGAGTTGGGGTCCTGCTGCGCCACCTGATAACCCCGCATCCTATCGTCCTCTTGATAGTGTCTCTCCGGGTAACCGTAGTTCATCCCCATTGACCCATACATTGGCATGGAATACTGAATCGGGTTTCCCTGGGTTCCAGGGGCCTGATAACCCCATAACTCTGCAGGCGCAACTGGCGGATTATACCCAATCTGTCCCATCCCCCAGTTAGAACGCGGGTAGTAGGGCGGAGCATGTGGAACTAAATTTGATTGTTGTCCTGTAGCCGCTCCCCCTCCGACTCCGAAATTTGGAGGGAAAGAAGGTGGGACGATTGAGGAATTCACGCGCCCTTGTATCCTTGGCGACTGCACCACTCCGTCCAGATCGATAACCTCTCGTTGGTGTCCTCGTGGAAGGCCTGCCGGGTTCCCCCCGGGTTCTCTTCGCCTAAGGCTTTCCCGGGTAGAGAGTACCCACTGACGGTACATCTCCTTGTTCGCTCTCATGAACTCCAACGCTGCCGATTCCTCCAAATTGACCAAGGCTTGCCCCTCTTCCGGGAAAACTGGCTCCCGGGTCTGAGGGTTGCTGGCCGGGTATTGTCCTGGGAGGTCGTCGCCGTACCTCTCAAATATACAATTTATATTCACTCACTACCTCCACACACAACTAAGCATATAGTGGCAAGTAAGGTTCGTTCCACAGGGAAAAGGGTAGTTCTACGTATATATTGTATCATACATATACATATACATATATAAAAGCAATGTAAACAAAGGGGGGAGGGGTTTTGAGTTGAGTTTTGTTTAAAATAAACTATGTGAAACAACTAGAACTTTAAAGTTACAACTACTTTACCATATGATTATTCTAACTAAGGATTTAACTAAGAGAATAAGAGACTTGGGTACATGAGATTAGCATCTTCTTGTTATGGATTTTTCCTCAAACTTCATTATGTTACTTTGAGAATGGTGATTGTTTGTGATGGGAAATCATCTCTATTCTAGTTGTGAATTATGAAAGCATCTTCACAACTCTTATTGGCAACATATCTATATGATAGCAAATAGATAAATTGATCAATGTTAATTCAAATTAGATGTTTTTCCACCTTACCCATGTAATGTGATAACACAATTGACATGAATATAATGCTAATGAATGATCTCAAGAACAAATATAATTGATAACAACATATATTTGATTCCTAATTCACTACCTTTACATAGAAGAAATGATAGCATTTCAACCATGGAAAAGCAATGTCTAACACATATCCAACACATATCTATAACTAGGAAATCATTCCTAACTATTTCAAGCATCAAATACACATAAAATTCATGATCATTCAATGACAATTCATCCATTCCTAAGCTTCATAAACCATGTTCTCAAACCATAACAAGAGATCCAATCTCATATACCCAAGATGGGTTTTAGCCTACCACCATAATTGCTTAATCACAAAGATAATCCATACAAGAAATCATGATGAATTCAAAGATCAAATGGAAAGGAAAATGAAGAAACTCAGTTTTTCTGTCTCAAAAACGATCCTCTAACAATTGAGGATAAGTGCTTTTTATAGTCCAAAATAAATAAAATTAAAGAAAACAAAATGCAACTTGCAGCGATTCTTCGCGGGTCGCGAGAAATCCTTCGCGGACCGCGAGCATGGTTCTCGCGGCTCGCTGTCGAGGATCCGCGGCCCGCGCGTCCCTGGCTTCCGCGGTCCGCGATCGAGGTTTCGCGGACCGCGCGTACCTGGCTTCCGCGGTCCGCGACCGAGGTTTCGCGGACCGCGCATATCTGGCTTCCGCGGTCCGCGACCGAGGTTTCGCGGACCGCGCGTCTCTGGATTCCGCGATCCGCGACCGAGGTTTCGCGGACCGCGCGTCTGGTCCTCGCGGTCCGCGCGAAACTTGGCATCTTCAAAACAGCAACACACACCCTCGCGACTCGCGATCGAGGTTTCGCGGCCCGCGAGAGTGTGCCTTCACGCCACTTCTACGACCGATTCTTCAATGTATCTAACTCCTTCTGGACGGTCATAGAAGGTCTTCAAATCATCCAAATCCATCGCAAGTGCAATTCAAGGTCGAAATGCACGTCTTCAATTTCAAACCATTATGAATGATTCGGTCTAAAAGTCTAATATAAAAGTACTAAATACTATCTAAAACAGTTCTCAAATGCTACAAAATAAGAGTATATCTAGGACCTATCAAAATCCCCCACACTTGAACCTTTCTCGTCCTCGAGAAAGAACGATTAAGATCCAAGTGTATACTCTGAATAATTAAGCACATAGCATTTGAGAGCTTTACATATCTATTAACAAGAGAAAAGAAAATGTTTTTTTTTGTTGCCTCTCATTTTTGCCTGATTCTCTAGTATTTTTGGAACCATCCGGGCATTTTTTTTTTGAAATATAGTAGCAAAAACAGCAACAAAAGCAGAATCATAGTCCTACACCTCTCCCCCATACTTAGCCTAAACATTGCCCTCAATGTTTAAATATAAAAATGAAAACCATAGTGAAAGGAAAGGGTGTAGGATATACTCACTGCGAGGGGCCGGAACCGTCGCGACGGCGCTGAGCTCGCGATCTGCGATGGCCCTCATAGTCAAATGCCCCTGGTCCATGTGGGTGCATGGATGCCATCATGGCGAACAGCACCTCCATGTCGTCCTCATATCTCTGAGTAAACGCGTCATGCCTCTGCGTAAACTCCTGGAACTGCTGCAGATAGACATACTGAGGCTCGTGATGTGGAGGAGCGTATTGATCTCCATGCTCCGGAGGTGCCTCTAGCCTGGCAAGGGCAATGGTAGGTGCAGGGACAGTGATCTGAATGGGCAAGGTGAGCTCCTCCAAGCGGGTGCGCGCAGTCAGCTGCACAGCCTCCAGATTCGGCAGGTACATGTGCTGATTCTTGGCTACTAGCCAGATGAATCTAGGAGGAGGAAATTTGTGCATGACCAAGACATTAGTGGACTCCAAAGAAGCGATGGAGTAGAACTGGTGAGCTCTCTCGGCTGTCTTGCCTATTGCCTGAATGTCTGGAGGTAGATGGATGTTCAGATAAGCTGCTAGAAGAGAAATCATACCCCATGCGGTATCTTTCTTGAGCTCTTCTGGGAGGTCTCCAGACACTTCTGCACAAAGAGGTCTACCCAACACGGGTGCTCCGGCCTCCAAAACATGGTCCAAATGCATTGGACATGCTCCCTGTTGATGTGCGTCAACTCTCCTTGGCAAAAGATCGTCATCACTAGGAGCTTGTGCACCATACGAACAGCTGGATGTATGATGTGGTTGTTCTTCGTAGCGCCTGTGATGTTGGGAGATCCAGACAAGCAATTCCAAAAGAAAGCTAGATCAAATCCGTCCGGGGCATTATCTTTCGGATTCTTGTAGCCCTCCGCATATTCGAACCCAAAAGCATTTTGGATGTCATCATATGTCATCCGGCGGTCCACATCATTTAATCTGAATGTGATGTACTGCATGTCATGCTCCTCATCATAGTGCTTGGCTAGAGTGGATAGGAACTCAAGTGTATAGCGGATGTAGGTCGGTGCTGACCGATCAATGAATCCTCTCATGCCAACGCGATCCAATAAAAATGGCACAGGGTGCTGCAAACCTAGCTCCTGAAGTAGCTCAGAGGAGAGGAACTTCGTCTCCATGATCGTTCGCCTCCCATTCCCAATCAACTTTCTCCACCGTTGCTGGGCATCACCATCCAAACCTTGCAGTCCCATAAGGTCAATAGGGGGCAGGTTTTCTGCAGGGAGAGGGCTAGGTTGGCGAGGGGGTGATTCGGGGATCACGGGCTCATGTGAACTAGAGACTTCCCCTCGGCGAGACCTTTTCCTCGGTGCCATTATCAAAATCTACTCAACAACAGTCCAGCAAAACTAAACTAGCCACAAGGCGGCAAGCCCCTACTCAACAAGCAAATTGCAACTAGTGGCGGCAAGCCCAATCAATATCAACAAGAAAAACTAGAGGCGGCAAGCCCTAATTACTCAAAAATTGCAATGTAGCATTCCAAATAAACAATTAAATGCAATTAGATGGCCAATTTGATCAAAACACCACCAAATCAAAGAATCCAAAAATTAGGGTTCATGAGATTTGGGGGTATTTGATTAGGAATTGGAATTTGGAATTGGTGATTGGAAAAAGGTTGAGGTTGGTGGAGGGAAGGTTTTTGTGTAGTTGGGTTGGGGAAAAAGTCGCCGGAGGCCGGCGAATCGGAGTGGAGAAGTTTCGGTTGGAATTTGGGTAATGGAGGTGAAAGAGGATGTTTTTGATTTGGATTTTTGGTGGGTTTTGTTGGGAATGAGTGGGGGATTGATTTGGATGGAAGAAATTGGTTCAAAACTCGCCGGAATGGTGTATTGGAGATGGTGGTCGGAAAGGTACTATTCCGTCGGGAGAAGATTGGGAAGAAGAAGAAGAAAAAAGATAGAAGAAAATGGGAAGAAATAAGAGCTCGTTTCTCGCGGGTCGCGCGCCATTTGTCGCGGAGCGCGAGCCTCCGTTGCGGGCCGCAGGCCGTTTTCGCGGGTTGCGAAACCACGCCATTTCGTTCCAGGGATTGCCGAAAAATCCCTAGATTTCGCGGGTCGCGCGTCTCCCTTCGCGGTCCGCGCGCCTAGCTTTCGCGGTCCGCGCGATGAAACCGCGGACCACGCCCGCAGAAACTTCGCGGTCCGCACGATGAAATCGCGGACCGCGCGCGTAGCACTCTCGCGGCGCGCGCGATGAATTCGCGCCACGCACGACAAACCTTCGCGGTCCACGCGGTGTGGTCGCGGACCGCGCGATCAAGCCGCGGACCACGAAAGGTTGCATTTTCGTTCCAGGGATTGTCGAAAAATCCCTGGATTTCGCGGGCCGCGACTGAATTTTCGTGGACCGCGGGTCTTCTTCGCGGTCCGCGAGCTCACCCTCGCGGCTCGCGAGTTCTTCGGTCGCGGTCCGCGCGATGAATTCGCGGGCCGCGAGGAATGGTTCCTACAGCCTTTTTGTTTTTGCTCCACTTCCTATCTTTTTCTACAAAAAAACACAAAAACTAGCGTAATGTTCAGATTACAAGCTTAATGAAATGTACATAGGTTATTATAGAAAGAAAGTAATGTTCCAAATATTGAAATTGTTCGACGAAATGCTTTTAAAGATCAAAACTCGTTTATTTAACATCGTCGGCACGATGTACCTCCATGGTAAAGATCAATCGTAGGTCGGATTGCCTAGAGACATGTCCTCTAGGATTTCTGATTTGAAACCCTCGTAATACGGTTTCAACCTTTGGCCGTTGACCTTGATGACTTTGGCATCCTCGTCGCTTTGGATTTCCACCGCACCATGAGGGAAAACTCTCACAACTACAAATGGTCCAGTCCACCGAGAACGCAATTTACCTGGAAACAAACGGAGGCGTGATTGAAATAGGAGAACCTTTTGACCTACCTCAAATGTTTTCCTAATTATCATCTTGTCATGCCATGCTTTCGTCTTCTCCTTGTAAATGGCGGCGTTCTCATAGGACTCATTCCGGATTTCCTCAAGCTCTTGCAATTGAAGCTTCCTTTCATTCCCGGCTTCGTCCAAGTTCAAGTTGAACCTTGTGATTGCCCAATATGCTTTGTGTGCCAACTCCACCGGTAAATGACAGGCTTTCCAAAGACTAATCGGTATGGAGACATACCAATTGGAGTCTTATAAGCCGTCCTATATGCCCACAATCCATCATCCAACCGAGTACTCCAATCCTTGCGAGTCGGCCTAACCGTTTTCTCAAGGATGGACTTGATTTCCCTATTGGAAACTTCGGCTTGTCCATTTGTTTGTGGGTGATAGGCGGTAGAAGTTTTGTGATTTACCCCATGTTTCTTCAACAATGCGGCAATGGTTCTATTGCAAAAGTGAGTGCCTCGATCACTGATCAGAGCTCGGGGTACCCCGAACCTAGATAAGATGTGAGATTTGATGAACTCTGCAACCACTTTTGAATCATCAGTACGAGTGGGGATTGCTTCTACCCACTTAGAAACATAGTCAACCGCAAGCAAGATATATTTAAAACCAGAGGAATTAGGGAAAGGTCCCATAAAATCGATTCCTCAAACATCAAAGAGTTCACAATATAGAGGGCAATGTTGGGGCATTTCATTCCTAGAAGAGATATTTCCTACTCTTTGGCATTTATCACAAGATTTGCAAAAGGTGTATGCATCCTTATTCAAACTAGGCCTATAAAAACCACAGTCTAGCACTTTCCTAGCAGTTCGCCTAGCACCAAAATGACCTCCACATGCATATGAATGGCAAAAAGCAAGGATTGAGTTGGTTTCATTATTGGGAATGCATCTCCTAATCACTTGGTCGGAACAATGTTTCCACACATAGGGATCATCCCACATATAAAACCTAGCATCATGCTTTACCTTATCCTTTTGTGCTTTTGTGAAATGAGAAGGGCACTTACTTGTGACAAGGAAATTCACAATGTTGGCATACCATGTAAGAGAAACACTAAGAGCAAACAATTGCTCGTCGGGAAACTCTTCGTGAAGATGGTCCTTCAATGCTTTGGTCCCAAACTCGTCATTGGGCACCAAACGGCTCAAATGGTCGGCCACTAGATTCTCAGCTCCTTTCTTGTCTTTGACCTCCAAGTCGAACTCACTCAAAAGTAAGATCCATCGGAGCAACCTAGGCTTTGCTTCTTTCTTCGTCATCAAGTAACGAAGAGCTGCATGGTCAGTGAAAACAATAATCTTTGTACCAAGCAAATATGGCCTAAATTTTTCTAATGAAAAGACTACCGCTAGCAATTCTTTCTCGGTAGTGGTATAGTTCCTTTGAGCATCATTGAGAGTCATGGATGCATAATAAATGGCATGGGGAACTTTTCCCACCCTTTGACCTAACACCGCACCAACGACATAGTCACTTGCATCACACATGATGTCAAATGGAAGAGACCAATTTGGAGGTTGTATAATAGGGGCCGACACTAGCATAGACTTCAAACAATCAAATGCCCTCTTACAACCTTCATCTACCACAAATTCCACATCCTTTTGTAACAATCTACATAAAGGGGAAGAAATTTTCGAGAAATCTTTTATAAAACGGCGGTAGAAACCCGCGTGGCCAAGGAAAGATCTCACATCGCGCACACAAGTAGGGTAAGGTAAAGATTGGATGGTATCAATTTTTGCTTTATCTACCTCAATACCCTTAGATGATACTTCATGACCTAACACAATGCCTTTTTCAACCATAAAATGACATTTTTCAGAATTAAGCACAAGATTCTTATCAATGCAAGTTTTTAGGACTAATGACAAATGGAGTAAGCAATTGTCAAAAGAGTTTCCATGAACAGTAAAGTCATCCATAAAAACCTCTACAAACTTCTCAAGATATTCTGAAAAAATGCTAACCATACACCTTTGAAATGTGGCCGGTGCATTGCAAAGTCCAAAAGGCATGTGTCGGTATGCAAATGTGCCAAAGGGACATGTGAAGGTGGTCTTCTCTTGATCTTCGGGTGCGATGGCAACCTGAAAGTAACCTGAATAGCCATCAAGAAAACAGTAGAAAGAGTGGCCTGCGAGCCGGTTAAGCATTTGATCAATAAATGGTAAAGGAAAATGGTCTTTCCTTGTTACCGCATTTAGCCTTCGGTAATCAATGCAAACACGCCATCCATTTTGAATACGAGTGGGGATCAACTCGCCATGGCTATTCTCCACCACGGTCAGTCCGGTCTTCTTTGGTACCACTTGCGTTGGGCTTACCCATTTACTATCGGAGATTGGATAGATCATTCCCGCATCCAACAATTTAAGCACCTCGACTTTTACTACCTCCATCATAGGAGGGTTCAATCGCCTTTGAGGTTGTCGGATGGGTTTAGCATCATCCTCCAATAGAATACGGTGCATGCAAGTACTTGGACTCATACCTTTGATGTCGGCAATAGTCCATCCAATGGCCTCCTTATGATCTTGTAGCACTTTCATCAACGTTTCCTCTTGTTCCTTGGTGAGTTTGTTTGAGATGATCACCGGTAATTTTTCACCATCACCAAGGAATGCATATTTTAGATTCTCGGGTAGTGGTTTCAATTCCACCACCGGAGGTTTATTGAGAGATGGTCGGTTGCCCGAGCCTTTCAATACCTCGAGGTCTAAAAGTGGTGCATCAAGAGAAAGTTCCTCAAAAGTATCTAGCTCAAAAATACTTTCCTTCAAGTTAGCACTCAAAGCATATGTATGAACATTACTGGTGTGTAAACTATTGGCTAAAGCTTTTAACAAAGGATCATCACCATCATTTTCATAAACTTTTTGCACAAAAGTTTCAATCACATCAATAGCATTGCAAGAAGTTTCATCATCATCGTATTTCATTGCACCATAAATGTTGAACTCTATTTTATCCTCATCAAATTCCATGGTAAGCCTACCAATATGCACATCGATTATAGTTCTTGACGTTTTCAAAAATGGACGCCCTAACAAGACAGGGGTAGCAAATTTATCATGTTCCATGTCAAGAACGTAAAAATCGGCCGGGAACACCAACTTGTCGACTTTCACCAAGAAATCTTCAACAATACCCTTAGGGTATGCATTAGAGCGGTCGGCAAGTTGGATCACTACACCGGTTTTATGCAAAGTGCCAAGATTTAATGATTCATACAATGTGTATGGGATGACATTTATGGATGCACCTAAATCTAGCATGGCTCTAGGAAAATAAGTGTTCCCTAAAATGCAAGGAATTGTAAACATGCCGGGGTCACCACACTTAGTTGGCATTTTGTCTTGAAACAAAGCCGACACATGTTCATTGACTCTTTCATTTTTAACATGCTTAGACCTTTGTTGACGATGGTTCACACATAATTTTTTCAAGAACTTAGAATATCTAGGAACTTGATCAATAGCATCGAGCAAAGGAATGTTTACCTCACACTTTCGAAGAACTTCGAAAGCTTCTTTGTCCACCTTCTTTTTGCGAGTATTCTTCAAAGCCTCGGGAAATGGTGCTTCCACTTCGAAGGGAACGTCTACTCTAGTTTTCTTGTGGAGAGGTGAGAATGGAGGTGACATTGGTTCAACATGAGTGGTTGAGTCCACATGTTCCTCATCAATTTGTTCTTTCTCCTTCTCAACCTCGGCATCACCTTTTTCTTTGGTTAGCCCCTCAAGAATCACTTCTTCATCGGTCAAGGTCACCTCAACTTCGTTATTGGTCAAACTCTTCTTCACAAGGCCTCTCTTGGGTGCCTTTTTCACAACCACTTCGGGTTCAATAGCTTGTTTACCACTCCTCAAGGTCATGGCACTCGCATGAGGCCTTGGATTTAACTCCGGTTGTGCGGGGAGTTTCCCGGAGTTTTGTGCTTCCAATTTCCCCAAAACAGTGGCCATTTGACTCATTTGCACCTCAATGCTTTTGAATCGAGCGTCTTGTGGGAATTGGCCCGAGCTTTCACCTTGATCACGAGATTTATCTTCCAACCTCGGGTAAGCATTTTTAGGGGCACGATTATTGAAACGGCATTGACCTTGGTTTCTCGGGTATTGTTAGGGTTGAGGATGATATTGAGGGTTTTGATGATCTTGGTACCCTTGATAGCCAAAATCTTGGTATCCTTGGTTTTGGTAACCTTGGTACCCTTGATTTTGGTTGCTTTGGTCTCCTCCGTAGCCTTGGTCATTTTGCCCTCTTGACCTATCAAAAGATTGACCACTTTGACCTTGGTATCCTCCTTGTTGGCCTTGTTGCCCCATTGGCTCATCTCTCCACCGAAAGTTGGGGTGATCTCTAGTCCCGGGGTTGTAGTGTTGGGCAAAAGGATCATACTTCCTTTGGTTACCTCTATCACCACCTTGGCCTTGTCCACTTTGAAAACCCCTACCACCTTGGTAGCCTCGTCCTCCTTGAAATCCTTGGCCACCTCGAAAACCTTGGTTTCCACCATAGACTCCCATAGCATTAACCTCTTCGCTATAGTCCTCGTTTGCTTGAGGACAAGTTTCGGTGAGATGGTTTGAAGCACAAATCCCACACGTCATAACTTGTTGCCTTGGTTGATTCCCCGAGTTCCCTCCGGAGCTATTTCCCATCATGAAACCTTTCATCAATGCCGTAAGCTCCTTGATATCTTGGCGAGTTCCATCATTGTTCCCACCGGAGTTGCCCACTCGTAGTCTCCGGTCCCTCTTTAGTTTGCATCCCTCGGCTAATTGCTCAAATAGCATCATGGCATCGGAAGAACCAAGGTTAGCAATGGAGCCATAGCAAGACCGATTTATCATCTCGGTTTCCCTATCATTCAAACCATTGTAATAGAAACACACCAATTGAGGTTCGGTGAAGCTGTGGTACGGGCAACTTGATAGGAGAGTTTGGAATCTTTCCCAATACTCATACAAAGTCTCATCATCGTCTTGAGTGATGTTGCTAATGGCTTGTATCAAGACTGATGATTTAGAGGGAGGAAAGTACTTGTCAAGGAACTTTTTCTTCAATTGTGGCCATGTAGTGATTGATTATGAAGGCAAACGGCTTAACCATTTGGCGGCCTTGACCTTCACGGTAAAGGTGAATGTTTTCAACTTAAACTCATCCACACTCATCTCGGAAGGTTTCAAACTACTACAAACTCGGTGAAAAGCCTCAAGGAAGTCATTGGGATCATCCACTTCTCTACCATGGAAAGTTGGAAGCAAATTTATCACTCCCGTTTTGATTTCATATTGAGAGTTTGGGTAAACAATGCTCGATTGTTGTTGTTCATAGTTGGGGGACATGTACTCTCTCATAGAAATGTTGGTAGGAGAAGTGTTGGGCTTTTGGAAAGGGTTGTAGAATTGGTTTCGGGGGATGTCTTGGCCGGTCCCCTCTTCTTGGTCCTCCTCCGCCATGGTGGAAGGTGGTACTTCACTATCAAGGGAAAATGGATTGGCGGCTAGTGTCTCTTGCACTTGTCGCTTGAGTTGACGAAGACTCCTAACTAATTCGGAATCGTATTGCAAAGGGTCTTGGTTCGAGGTTCTTGTATGAACCATGCACCAAGAGCTAGAGCAATAGGGTTCCAAACCAAAAATAAGATGAAAAAGAAAGATAGGGTGTTAGTACAACTACAATAAACACATAGAAATACGCCTTGTCCCCGGCAGCGGCGCCAAAATTTGGGAGGTCGTCGCCGTACCTCTCAAATATACAATTTATATTCACTCACTACCTCCACACACAACTAAGCATATAGTGGCAAGTAAGGTTTGTTCCACAGGGAAAAGGGTAGTTCTACGTATATATTGTATCATATATATACATATACATATACAAAAGCAATGTAAACAAAGGGGGGGGGGGGGGGGTTTTGAGTTGAGTTTTGTTTAAAATAAAACTATGTGAAACAACTAGAACTTTAAAGTTACAACTAATTTACCATATGATTATTCTAACTAAAGATTTAACTAAGAGAATAAGAGACTTGGGTACATGAGATTAGCATCTTCTTGTTATGGATTTTTCCTCAAACTTCATTATGTTACTTTGAGAATGGTGATTGTTTGTGATGGGAAATCATCTCTATTCTAGTTGTGAATTATGAAAGCATCTTCACAACTCTTATTGGCAACATATCTATATGATAGCAAATAGATAAATTGATCAATGTTAATTCAAATTAGATGTTTTCCCACCTTACCCATGTAATGTAATAACACAATTGACATGAATATAATGCTAATGAATGATCTCAAGAACAAATATAATTGATAACAACATATATTTGATTCCTAATTCACTACCTTTACATAGAAGAAATGATAGCATTTCAACCATGGAAAAGCAATGTCTAACACATATCCAACACATATCTATAACTAGGAAATCATTCCTAACTATTTCAAGCATCAAATACACATAAAATTCATGATCATTCAATGACAATTCATCCATTCCTAAGCTTCATAAACCATGTTCTCAAACCATAACAAGAGATCCAATCTCATATACCCAAGATGGGTTTTAGCCTACCACCATAATTGCTTAATCACAAAGATAATCCATACAAGAAATCATGATGAATTCAAAGATCAAATGGAAAGGAAAATGAAGAAACTCAGTTTTCTCAAAAACGATCCTCTAACAATTGAGGATAAGTGCTTTTTATAGTCCAAAATAAATAAAATTAAAGAAAACAAAATGCAACTTGCAGCGATTCTTCGCGGGTTGCGAGAAATCCTTCGCGGACCGCGAGCCTGGTTCTCGCGGCTCGCGGCCGAGGATCCACGGCCCGCGCGTCCCTGGCTTCCGCGGTCCGCGACCGAGGTTTCGCGGACCGCGCGTATCTGGCTTCCGCGGTCCGCGACCGAGGTTTTGCGGACCGCGCGTCTCTGGCTTCCGCGGTCCACGACCGAGGTTTCGCGGACCGCGCGTCTCTGGATTCCGCGATCCGCGACCGAGGTTTCGCGGACCGCGCGTCTGGTCCTCGCGGTTCGCGACCGGAGTCTCGCGGTCCGCGCGAAACTTGGCATCTTCAAAACAGCAACACACACCCTCGCGGCTCGCGACCGAAGTTTCGCGGCCCGCGAGAGTGTGCCTTCACGCCACTTCTACGACCGGTTCTTCAATGTATCTAACTCCTTCAGGACGGTCATAGAAAGTCTTCAAATCATCCAAATCCATCGCAAGTGCAATTCAAGGTCGAAATGCACGTCTTCAATTTCAAACCATTATGAATGATTCGGTCTAAAAGTCTAATATAAAAGTACAAAATACTATCTAAAACAGCTCTCAAATGCTACAAAATAAGAGCATATCTCGGACCTATCATGTCCCTACTCCCGGGCTTCAGGTTCCTGCACCCGGGGACTGCCTACTCCGGCGGGCCTAGGTCCTTCCTACTAATCCTGGTACTCTCTTTCCGAGTCAGCTTCGTCGGAGGCAGTTTCCACGTGACCGTCATGAGGTACTCCTAGCTCACGCTGGTGTCTAGCCTCCTCCTGCAACTGCCTCAAGGTCACATCGTCTCCAGGGGGTAGGGGAAGACCACCCTCTGAGGGTGCAGCATTCTTTTTCGGGCGCCCGCGCCCTCTCCTAGGCGACTCCATCGCGCGAAGGTGGAACTAATCCCACTGGGCGTGCCAATTGATGCTCCCAAAATCAGTCCGATCCCCGAGTCTCGACGGTATCCGGGCTTCCTTGCTGGTATGCCTGCAACGGTCCTACAAAACAACCCCCGGGAGGCGTCCCGGGGAAGAAGTTCCGGCGTGATGATGAGATGGGGGTAGCGATGCGGGGAAACGTACGGAAGTGCTCTCAATATAAAGTAGAGAGATATAAGTCACATGTTTAAATTAAAACACATTCAAAATCTAGGTTGAAAGTTATGATGTTTTTAGTTCTAGGTGTTTCACATTTGCCAAATGCGAAACAGGCATAATTCGCATTTGGCAAATGCGAACTATGGTTTTTTTTTTTTTTTTTTTTTAAGGCTTAAGGCTGAGTGGCAGCCACGTTGGATTATAATTCGCATTTGGCAAATGCGAAACAGGCATAATTCGCATTTGCCAAATGCGAATTATCCAAATTTTTATTTTTTTTATTTTTGTGCGAACGTGGATTGTTATTTTTTTTTTAAAAAAAACCATAGTTCGCATTTGCCAAATGCGAACTATCCAATTTTTTTTTTTTTTAAATAACAATCCACATTCGCACAAAAATTAAAAAAAAAAAATTGGATAGTTCGCATTTGGCAAATGCGAATTATGCCTGTTTCGCATTTGCCAAATGCGAATTATAATCCAGATAAAAGCACGGGCACCATCTCTGGTTCACACAAAAAAAGCTTCAGCTCATCTCCTTATAAAAACCAGATCTACAATCCGATTTGATTTTTCGCCCAAAATCTACAATCCATATTAAACCCCAAATGTTCCAAATATAATCCAAATCAAACCCCGAATCAAATAATATTGATCGGTTTAAGATTCGGTGATTATTGGGTGGCTCGGTTTTGATTTTTTTGGACAATCAACGTGGAGCGGCGGCGGCGGATGGCAGCGGCGGTTCTTCAAAGGTAATTCAGTAATTTTGTTTGATGCCTAAAATAATTGTATGAATTAGTAGAATATGGGTGAAGTTTTTTTAAATTTTGATTCTGATGATTCTAAATTTATGTAGGTTTTTCTCCCCATTGGTTTAATTCGTAGAGTGCTATTCTGAATTTTGGAGCTCACAGACAGATTTCTTAGCAAGTTTTGAAGCTTATAAACTCAAAGGTTACTTCTTAAATTGGCAATTTACTTTTGTGATTTTTTATATACATTTGTTAACTTAGTATCATTAATATGCTTATGAATTTATACAAATGATTAGAAAACAGTAGTAAATAAAGTTCTAAAATTTGAATAAATCTAAGTGATTCTGGTTGTGAATAAAAATTTGCTTATACTGTGGTATTTTATTTTTTGAATTAGTATGAGGCCGTTGATGATCAATTTGTACTGGGGTGGTCGAATTGTTTTTTATCCTGGTCATGGTGTCTGCTATGATCCACCTACTCCAAGGAACACAATTACAATTTGTCGAAGGCTAAACTATTCCGAATTGGTTGACCTGATTTATGCTGGGACCGAACTTCGTAGGGATGCGGTCAAGCTCACGGTGTTTTACCGGTACCCTGAAATTGTTGGGTCGAGCAAAATGTATTGTCCACTGAAGCTGCAAGATGATACTGGCGTGGAGACATTTTTTGAGGTTGTTGTCCAATTATCATCAATTTTTGTTGAACTTTTCATAGAGACCGAGGCAGTATCTAGACATGAAACCCAATACTCCTTTACTTCATTGTTAAATGCCTTTCATCCTCCTAATCGCCCTAGTTCATCGAACTATCCACTTCATCCTCCCAATCGCCCTAGTTCATCGAACTATCCACTTCATCCATACCCTCAGCATCATACCCCTTCTACCCCTTCTATGATAACTGGTCAGTTTAGTCAATCCACCAGAATTGAAGAAGAGTTGTACGCCTCCCAATTTTCAAATGCATATGATGATTTTGGGGGTGATGAATTTGATGTGAGGGTCACTGGTGGCGGTGGCGGTAATGGTGGTAATGAAGATGGAGGTAATGGTGGTGATGAAGATGGAGGTAATGGTGGTGATGAAGATGGAGGTAATGGTGGTGATGATGATGAAGATGATGACGACGACTACCATTGTGAAGAACATGAAGAAACTTCTGCTCCACCATCTTCCGATGAAGAGAGTGAGGAGGTTGAACCCGATTCATCTGATTCAGATTGTAATTCTGTAGATTCAGATGAAGATGCAGAAAATGATACTCATATTGGCAATTCGAACATTGGAGGTATGAGATTCGGGACATCGAGTAGTAACTCTAGGGTGTTGCATTTTTTGAGTGATATTGGAAATGACGATAATCCTGACCCAACTGATGATGGAGATATCGCAGGAGCCCCAATCTATAGTCGAGAAAATCTGTTGATTAAGTGTGGCATGCTTTTTGATAGCAAGGAAGAGTTGAAAAAGGCTGTCAGTTTTTGGGGTGAGCGCCACAATAGAGAGCATTATGTGACAGAAAGCAAGGCTAACACATGGGCTGCGAAATGCAAGTCAAAAGACAATTGTGGCTGGCATGTTCGTGCTGTTCTAAAAAGCACGCACCACATGTGGCAAATTACTAGATGGGTGAAGAAGCATACATGTGTTGGTATTAATCGATCTAGTGGTCATGCGAATTTGACATCTACAATGATTGCGGGTGAGATTCGACATCTTGTGGAAGACAATCCACTCCTAGATGTGAAAACTATCTTGCAAGATGTCTTCGAAACCTTGGGCATGAACATTTCCTACACGAAAGCATGGTATGCGAGATTGAAAGCCATAGACATGATTTATGGTACTTGGGAGGAATCATTTGCGAAGCTGTCTACATACTTCCGGGAATTAAAACGCGCAAATCCTTCCACCGTTGTTCAGTGGAAATTTCATAGTGGTGGAGAGGTAAACCAAAAAATATTTAAATATGTATTTTGGGCATTCCATCCTGCAGTGGAGGCTTCTTACAGCTGCAGGCCTGTGATCAGTGTTGATGGAACCTTTTTAAAAGGTTCTTACAGAGGGAAGTTGCTTGTGGCTGTGTCACATGATGCAAACGGTTATATATTTCCCATTGCTTTTGCCATTGTTGATGAGGAAACAACGGCAAGTTGGACTTGGTTTATGACCCAACTTCGGTTGTTTGTCGTGACAGATCGTATGCCTGTTTGTGTGATTTCTGATAAGCACGCTGGGCTTAAAAATGCGATGACCAATTTGGCTGAGTGGCAAGAACCAGTTGGATACCATCGCCTTTGTTTGAGACATCTCAAGAGTAACTATGGTAAAAGATTTGGTTCGAATGTTCATCAGAAAAATCTAGTCTGGCTTATCGGTTCTGCAAAACAACAGCGTAAGGCAAAGGTGCATTTGAAGGAACTGAAGGGACTAAACCTTGAGGGATATAAATATTTACATAAATATCCCAAAGAAATGTGGTGTGTTGCTTATGATGGTGACAATGCTAGGTGGGGTATTTTAACAACAAATATTTCTGAGAGCTACAACAATGTTTTGAGGGGAGTGAGACACTTACCAATCACGGCTTTAGTCAATGCCACATTGCAAAGAACTGTTCAGCTTTTCGCAAAGAGATCAAAAGAAGCGAATAAGTGCAGGTAATTCATTTTAATACTAGGTAAATTAATTATTTAAATTTGATGGTGATGTTGTATTGATACATGTTTATTTTTATTTAATGAAGTGAGGCGCTACCGAAGAAGGTTATGAAGACATTCAAGCGTAGCGAGAAAGCTGCAATGGGGCACCGTGTTGAGTTGTTTGATTTTACAAATTCGGTGTACAAGGTGACAACCAAGTTGAGGCCACAGTTTGGGACAGGTGGTCATAAGCATACTGTGAAATACAACGAGAATTGATGCTCATGTGGGAAATGGCAAATGTTCCGAATGCCATGTTCTCATGCATTGGCTGCTTGTAGGCACAGGCGCGACAATCCCCACGATCTTTTCAATGAAGTCTACTCCGTCCAAACTTTCAAAGCTCAATATGCACTTAGATTCTCACCTCTAAGAGATGAATGTCTTTGGAGCTCATCAAGTAGGATTATTTTGCCTAACAAAGACATGTTCAAAAAGAGAAAGCATGGTAAGCTTGGAGAGAGAAGAATACGAAATGAAATGGATCATAAGTCACGCTCGTGCTCTATTTGTAGGGGAACTGATCATGACAAGAGAACATGTAATTTAAGATAGAGCTGATTTATCCTTTTCCTTTGAAGCAGAACTTTAGTGTACTATGATACGTTATTTTATGGTACTTTTTCTACTTGTGTGTTAAAATGGTTCAAAGTTGAAATCACACTAGTATGTACGAAATTGTTTCAAATTAGTCTTAGTTTTTATTAATGAAAGTATTTTCATAGAATCATAGAATCATACAATCATACAATCAAACAGGACCTAATGATGAGGTCCTCCAAGATGATGACCAGTCCCACATTGAGTCGGGCGCCTAACACGTCTAGTGCGTCTAGGTAAAACAGGACGAGAAGTAGGGATAGTCATATCATGGTCACCCTCATCACCCTCATCACCCTCATCACCCTCATCACCCTCATCGTCAACCTCGTCAAAATCAATATGACGGCCAGCCTGATCACCCTGCCCAAACATAGGAGAAGCCGTAGTGGGTGGAATGCTAGAGGATGCAAAACTCTGGCTAGCAAATGGAGTGTGGAATCCCAATGAATGATGCTGCAAATTACTGAATGCTGCAAATCCCAATGACTGATGTGAGGGACCTGACTGTGTCGAACCACCTTGGTTCGAAGTTGCATTACTAAATTGTGGAATAAGCTGATCTCGAGTGCGTCTGCCACCTTGGCGTCGAACTCTAACTCTGGGTTGTATGTCAACCTGAACATGGTCAACTGGTGGGGGGGCTTCAGCTTGTTGGTGTTGCTGAGGAAGTCGCAACTCGATGGGATCCCGAGCATATGTGTAGAAAGGTGCGGCATATCGATCCATCTGTGCAAATGTCCCTTCATCCATAGAGCATCCAGGGTGTTGCATGGCTGACTAAGACATTTGATGCATATTTGCCACTCCTTCTTCCTAAATAAAAGAATGTGAATAAGCTTGTAGTTGAAATAATATTAAAAATTATAATTAATATGAGATGAAGATAAATGAAGTACTTACAAATAAAGTAGCTCTGCTCGTGCTTCCTTGAAAGCCTTCATAATGCATAGGCAGTCGTGCAGGATTCTCAATATATCGCACAGTCCTTGGCATATACCAAGCCATGTATTCAGATAGATCACCTTGTTCACTGCCTTGTACAACGTGCTCTCGTCGCTCATACCAAGTAGTCACATATGGACGAAGTCTATGTTCCCAATTAGTATTAGGTCTGCCGCGACGAGTATGACTATGGATGTTCTTGAACTCGGCCAATGAATGTAGTCTATTGTCTGGTATATGTTGATGGAATCCGAATTTCCGGAGTACACGGTCAGGGCAATGTGGCTCAGCAACATGCCAACAAATGAGGTACACTGCAGACATCCAAATATCACGACCAGCTGAACAGTAATCAGGAATGGAATCCAAAACTTCCTGTGTATACGGTTGCCATATAAACTGAACACGTAAAATAATAACATTAGTATAGATAATGTAATATATATTATCAAAAGATAAATATTAAAGATATAAATAAAAAAATGTTGACCTGATTATGTTGCATGCTTCCCAATTGATCGCGATACGCAGCAAGAACGAACCTTGAAGTCTTGGATAAATCTAAGGGACCTTTCCACCTGTATGAATAAGAAAAGAAATCAATATCACATAGAGTGAATTAATATCAAAAATGATTAAAAAAACAAGACTCACTTATCTCCGTATCCATACTCATACACTGTAACCGGCTTCTCAACACGTGGACACAATGTTGGGATTCTCTCCCAAGCCCAAAGCTAATCACAAAAATAAATTAATGTTTTGTAACATAAAATTTTAGTAACCAAATATAAAATAATAAACAATATTTAAAATTATACCTGTAATAATACTTGAGCACCAGCAATGTCCTTTTTCTTGCACAAAGCACCATCACAAAGATTTCTATATAGTTGGGCAAGAACAGCTCCGCCCCAACTATACTGTGATATAGCATCAAAATCAAGCAACATGGGCAGATACAACAGTGGCACCGCACTACCACTGGTATCACACAGCAACAAACCACCAAGAAGTAACATAATAAAACACCTAGCTCGTTGCTGACTTGTTACTGGTGAAGTGTCTGGAGCTGGTGTATAAAGATGTGCAGCTAGGGTAGACAACAGAATTCGACCCTTTTGAATGGATTGTTCCGGCGGTGTGAACCCCAAAAAGTCATGAATCATGACTTGCCAGTCCTCTAATGTACGGGTCGTGTCTGTACCTGTCACAGGAAGGCCATCTAAAGGCAAACCCCAAAGCACTCCCACATCTTGCATCGTGACAGTTGCCTCACCAATAGGAAAGTGAAATGTATGTGTCTCTGGACGCCAACGCTCCACAAGGGATGTGATAAGGGAGTGATCAACTTTAATATGACCAGAGCCTAACACACCATGAAAACCAGCCACCCTAATGTAATGTAACACCTCAGATGACAAGCGATGAACTATTCTCCACAACTCTCCGTCACACCTCCTAACTTGGAGGGTTTCATCAAGAACGCCATCATATACCTTCCTAGCACGATGCTCAGTATGCAAGAACAATACTTCCGTGGATAGTGGTCCAGGATTAACCATGGTAATATAGGTACTCAGACACCTATTTAAAAATATTTGTCAAACCTGAGAAGTAGATAAAATCTATAAATAAACTGCAGCAAATGGACACAAAACTACTCTTAAAGGCTACTCTAAATGCAGAAATTGAAGTACTCCATATCATTTCTAACAAGACTGAAAGTTCACAAACAACAACATGGAAAATGCATAAAATTTAAGCAGTTCATTACGCAAAAATGTACACATACAACTATGATCAACTTTGCACCATTTTAACACACAACTAAGCATAGTTTGCATTTGGCAAATGCGAACTATGAAAAAATCAAGTATTGTCCGCAATTAGGTAATGACAAAAGGGAGAAAAGACTACCGGAAATCGCCGCCGCTACTACTGTCCGGAAAACGCTGATGCTACCGGAAAACACCACCACCGCCGACCGCTGGAAAAACGCCGCCCGCCGCCCGCCGCTCGCCGGAAATCCCCGCCGCCGCCGCTGGAAAACCCTCGCCCCTCCCCGCCGCCGCCGCACGCCCGCTCGCCCGCTCGGCCCTCGCCCGCTCGGCCCTCGCCCGCTCGGCGCTCGGCGCTTGCCCTCTCGCCCGCTCGGCGCTTGCCCGCTGGGAAATCGCTCGGTGGCCGCTGGGAAATCGCTCGGTGGCCGCTGGGAATTGCCAAATGCGAATCAGATCCAAAACGGATCTGATTTTTAGGTACTTAATAAAAATAAAATAAATAACTAGTTCGCATTTGCCAAATGCGAACTATCAGCTAATTCGCATTTGGCAAATGCGAATTAGCTATACACGTGGCCATATCCACGTGTTTTTGGATATAAAAAAAAAACAAAAACTAGTTCGCATTTGGCAAAAAAAACAGCGAGTGTAATTAAATGATTTAAATAATTTAAATACCGTGATGTTTAAAATTTAATACCAATAGCATCCCAACAATGTCGGTAACCAATTTAATTGGTATTGTTTGGTAATGCTACGGTTGCTAAGTCGGTTTGGTCGGTATTTTATTACAACATGGTAAGTAACGTGTAAATAACATTGCTTGTAATTTCCATATAAGCATCCAATTTTTATCTATAAATACGAAAAACAAAAATTCACAACCCAAACTCGTATCATAAAACATATCTAAAAAGTAAAAAATGGCAAGCATTGTCAATGTTATTTCTTTTGTGTTGTTTGTTGCTCTATTTACTAAAGGTATGAATCTCTATTCATCATGACCTAACACTTTCGTGTCTCTGAATTTCACAAAATGTAATAAAACAAATTCACTTTGATTGGAAAATTTGTTACTGGCGTACATCCTTTGAAGGATGATCAGAGTAAAATATGTGGTCTTCTATTTTGAAATTAGTAAAGATTTAAATTGAAATCTTGTAACACATTTTTTTTGTAAATAGGCGCAATGCAGCAACAATGTTCCCTCGATAGTATAAAGATCGATCAGCATGCAAATCCTTGGGATGACACGATCGAGTTTGAGGTGGAAGTGCACAACCAATGTAATTGTACTCAAAGTAATGTGAAAGTTGCATGCCCAGATATGATGGGCATGGGAATTTCCGTTGATATACACAAGTTGTTACAATTAGGAAATGATGAATGTCTATTGAACTTAGGGAATCCAATACATGGGTTCAAAGATCCCGTAATATTTAATTACGTTTCGATAGCTGCTATCGATTTCAAACCTATTTCTAGTAATATTACTTGCCCTTCTTTAGTTTATTAGAATCAAAAGGCGAACAAATTTTTAATACTATGATACTAATAAAAAATACTATGTTCTAATGCTGTTTTGTGATATTGTTTATGAATTTCTTGTTATGCAAAGTTTTATCACTTTCACAATACCTATGTTCTCCATATTTAAAATATTAAATTTTCAAGTTAAAAAATATTTTATGTATGATAATAGATGACAAGATACCATTATGTAGATCTTTTATTATAATAGAAATTTTGTTTTAAAGATGATATCTATTTTGTCATCAAACTAAAAATTACATTCAAAGGCCCTGTTTACCAGAGCTTATCTGTAGATCAGTTCAGTTCAGTTCAGTTCAGTTCAGTTCAATTCAGTTCAGTTCAGTTCAGTTCAGTGAAAATGCAATTTGATGAAATTCAGGTTAATTCAGTCATGCTGATTCCATTTTTCAATACATCAATTTTCACTTCAATTCAGTTCAGTTCAGTTCAATTCAGTTCAGTTCAGTTCAGTACATCAAGAAATAAGCTCTAGTAAACAGGGCCAAAATAATATCTATTTTTATAATATCTCCATCAACAAATATGGAAATTATGGATTTACTTTTTAATATCTTATTGAATTATTTTTAAAGAACATTGATTTTTTTTTTCAATCAAGAATTAACTATTTTGTGGTGCCACAATCTTAAAAAAGAATCAGACATTTAAGTTTTACGGATGATACTGATGATACCTGGGTGTTCGAGATACTCGATCCCTGCGAGTTCTCGAGTTCGAGATAGAGTCATTTTGGGCCAAAGCACATGAACCCGGGAAGAGGTGTAAATGAGTCGACTTGAGTTCGATCAAGGGTGTGATCAAGTTTGAACTCGTTAAGAATTTACGAGTTCGAGTTCGAGTTCTATCGAACATCAAAAGATGAAATCGAACTCGGCTCGTTTGTTTTTCAAGTACTCGAGTTCGACTCGTCAGTCCAGTAAAAACCATGTTCGAACTCGATTCAACTCAACTCCTTAAACCCAATACGTTTTTTAAGTCCAAATTAAGTTGTCTAAATTATCTCCAATTTATGCAATATTCTAAACAATCATAACCAAATTTCTAGAATTCAAACAAAAACAAATAACAACTATTTCATGTACCATAAATCTTCTCATTTAATTTTTTATTCTAATATTTTCTTTGTTTATGTAAAATCCACAATAATAATTAATTATAATTGTTGTACTCATTTGCTCGATAAACTCGTCGAGTCTATCGAATTGGTAAATATGTGCTCGTGCTCAACACGTTATATATACGAGCGAGTACGATTACAAGCTCGAGTTTTGTCAACCAGAGTTCGAACTCGAACGTTGACCGAGTTGATCACGAACAACTGAGTTCATTTTCACCTTTAAGATTTAGTAGTTTGAACTCATAGAATAATGATGAATCTCTAGAGATTAATTAGTAGTTCGAAGAAGAAGAATAATGGGATTAGTCTTGGAAATAGAAACTTAGTTAACATATATAAAGAATTTCATTTAAACAAGAATACTAGTAAACTTAAAAATGGAAAGAAATTAATAGTAACTAAAATTATAGTGTAATTAAATGATTTAAATAATTTAAATACCGTGATGTTTAAAATTTAATACCAATAGCATCCCAACAATGTCGGTAACCAATTTAATTGGTATTGTTTGGTAATGCTACGGTTGGTAAGTCGGTTTGGTCGGTATTTTATTACAACATGGTAAGTAACGTGTAAATAACATTGATTGTAATTTCCATATAAGCATCCAATTTTTATCTATAAATACGAAAAACAAAAATTCACAACCCAAACTCGTATCATAAAACATATCTAAAAAGTAAAAAATGGCAAGCATTGTCAATGTTATTTCTTTTGTGTTGTTTGTTGCTCTATTTACTAAAGGTATGAATCTCTATTTATCATGACTTAACACTTTCGTGTCTCTGAATTTCACAAAATGTAATAAAACAAATTCACTTTGATTGGAAAATTTGTTACTGGCGTACATCCTTTGAAGGATGATCAGAGTAAAATATGTGGTCTTCTATTTTGAAATTAGTAAAGATTTAAATTGAAATCTTGTAACACATTTTTTTTGTAAATAGGCACAATGCAGCAACAATGTTCCCTCGATAGTATAAAGATCGATCAGCATGCAAATCCTTGGGATGACACGATCGAGTTTGAGGTGGAAGTGCACAACCAATGTAATTGTACTCAAAGTAATGTGAAAGTTGCATGCCCAGATATGATGGGCATGGGAATTTCCGTTGATATACACAAGTTGTTACAATTAGGAAATGATGAATGTCTATTGAACTTAGGGAATCCAATACATGGGTTCAAAGATCCCGTAATATTTAATTACGTTTCGATAGCTGCTATCGATTTCAAACCTATTTCTAGTAATATTACTTGCCCTTCTTTAGTTTATTAGAATCAAAAGGCGAACAAATTTTTAATAATATGATACTAATAAAAAATTCTATGTTCTAATGTTGTTTTGTGATATTGTTTATGAATTTCTTGTTATGCAAAGTTTTATCACTTTCACAATACTTATGTTCTCCATATTTAAAATATTAAATTTTCAAGTTAAAAAATATTTTATGTATGATAATAGAAGACAAGATACCATTATTTAGATCTTTTATTATAATAGAAATTTTGTTTTAAAGATGATATCTATTTTGTCATCAAACTAAAAATTACATTCAAAATAATATCTATTTTTATAATATCTCCATCAACAAATATGGAAATTATGGATTTACTTTTTAATATCTTATTGAATTATTTTTAAAGAACATTGATTTTTTTTTTCAATCAAGAATTAACTATTTTGTGGTGCCACAATCTTAAAAAAGAATCAGACATTTAAGTTTTACGGATGATACTGATGATACCTGGGTGTTCGAGATACTCGATCCCTGCGAGTTCTCGAGTTCGAGATAGAGTCATTTTGGGCCAAAGCACATGAACCCGGGAAGAGGTGTAAATGAGTCGACTTGAGTTCGATCAAGGGTGGAAGTTGCAGAAAAATGATACAATCTGGACAAAATTCCTTTGGAATTTACCAGAAAGCTATAAAACTTCAATCACCTGGAAGAGAATATGTCTAGTTACCCATTTTTCCAGTAGTAACTCTAGAGTTCTAGTTGGCACTGGACAATCACCTTTCTGGGAAGCTAACTGGTCAGGAGAAGGAACTCTCTATTACCAATGGAATGAGGGTGAAATCCCCTTTCCTGACATCTCCATAGCTCAATTTTTAGAGAACAAATCAGCCTACTTACCCCTCCTAGAGTCTTTCTTGGCTACAAATGTTTTTCTTCTTGTGCATGACCTCAAAACAAATGATCTACACTCAGATATGCTGATTTGGGAGCCCTCACCGAATGGAAAATTCTCCGTGAAGTCGGCATACATGGAACTAAGGGCTAGACAGGTTAATTTGAATATTTTGAACAAAGCATGGTCAAGGCACATTCCAGGTAAAATTTCTATTTTTATTTGGAGGCTTTATAACTGTCTTATCCCCTTTGATGATATATTGATGAAATTTGGCATTAATCTTGCATCCAAATGTCCAATGTGCAACCATAACAATACCTTTGATCATTTCTTTAATGCATGTACTCCTAATTTAGTGGTACTTAATATGATGCATAACTTGTTAAATGTGCCAACTCCTCATTTTTTGTCTACCAGGCATTAGGGATGTGTAACCGGTCCGACCCGGACCGGACCGGACCGGAACCGGTTTGGACCGGGACCGGAATGTCCATAAATCTTGGACCGAAGACCGGACCGGAAAGGGGATATTCTGGACCGGGACCGGTCCGGAATTATTCCGGGTTTGGACCGGACCGGACCGGTTAGACCGGAATTTTAATATTTTATTTTTAAAACTTTATTTTTATGTTAAAAATTAAACTTTTTTTTACTACAAAAAAATTTAGTAGTATGAAAATTATAATAAAAATGAGTTATATTAAAATAGAGTGTATGAAACATGATTGCATGATTTTTAAATATTAAACGAAGATGCAATGATCTCACAAAAGATTAATATTGTTCAAAAAAAATGAGAGTAAAAACTTTATAATAACTAAAAATCACCTTTATAAATCTATAAATTTCAATAAATATAATTTTAATTGATATAATAATATTAATATTAATGACCAAAAATAAAATAGCACATAAATAAATTAATAAATATTTAAAAACATAAATAATATTAAATACCGGTCCATCCGGTCCGGACCGGAAAATACCCGATTTTGGACAGGACCGGACCGGACCCGGAATTCCTAAAAAACTTGGACCGGAGACCGGACCGGAATCCCTTATATCCGGTTCCGGTCCGTTACTTTCCGGTCCGGTCTGGTCCATTTTTCCGGTCTGGACCGGTTCATGCACACCCCTACCAGGCATAGAATAACATACTATCTGTCCTTCTAAGGAAACTCTAAAATGCACACCACTATCACAGTCACCTCCCTGATTTTAACATTATGGAACCTGTGGAGTAGAAGAAACAAAAAGATCTTTGATAATATTAACATTGACACTTTGAACCTGTTTAGCTCTATTATAAAACAGGTTGCTATGATCTTTACAGTTTTTCCTTTATCTGGTAATGTTATGAAAGCCGGGGAATTCACTATTATTGGTTTAATTCCTTTTCTAAAAAAGAAAAGGTCTAAGCCAATAAGAATAGTTAAATGGCATCCACCAGATTTGGGACTTAAAATCAATGTCGATGGATCTTTCATTTCTCATGACAAGGTTGGACTGGGGGTGGTTGTCAGAGATACTAATGGACATGTTATCTTTATGTTTCGCAAATTTATCAGTGCTTCTTCCCCCCTTCATGCAGAGCTTCTTGCAATCCAACTTGGTGTGCAAATAGGACTTGACAGTGGTGTGCATTTTACAGTAGAATCTGACTGCAGCATAGCAGTATATGGTATTAAGAACCCAAGCATAGCTAACTGGAAATTTCTTAGTCTGTGCTTAGAGCTTAAAGTCTATGCTAGAAATATCAGTCATATATTCAGGGAATGTAACTCAGTGGCAGATTTTTTGGCCAAAATGGCCTCAAAACACTCTATGTCTGGAAACCTGAACTTATCTGATGCGCCCCAACAACTTAGAGGCTTGATTAGCCTTGAAAAATTGGGAATGCCATATGTTAGAACCTCCTAAATGGTGTCTTGATGTGATCATTTAAGGACTGTCCTGATGTTTTTTACTAGGATACTTTGACTACTGTGTGTTTTATGAAATGCAGGGGAAGACCATTTGGAATCCATATTCCAAAGGTGGAGCCAAACTTGCTGGAACAAAACTTTGTACAGAGCTGCACCCTGATGATAACCTATGGTGCTCTTTCCAGAATCTTGCAACACATGACACTTTTTGCACGCTCTTCCCGGCTGACTTGAGTTTCAACCTGGGCTTAAACTTGGGAAGATTCACAGATAAGCTTGGAAGTTGTCAGTACAATCTGGAGTCTTGTGTTTACCTCCTGGAAATTTTGTCCAATACTTTTCATATATTTATTCATTGAATTACGTCTCTTAGCAATGCGAGCATCTTTCTCTTATTCTTTTGGAAGCATACTTCTGTGCTTTAGGAGTTCCACACTCCATCCTTAAGCCATTGTATTTGGTTAATAGGTTTTATAACTTTTGTGACCTTCACTTTTAATGTAATTATTTTCTATGGGCTTGGGATCCTATTAAAGACTCCTACCACGTATGTGGTTTCAACTTAAAAAAAAACAAAAGAAGATCAAGGGTGTGCTCAAGTTTGAACTCGTTAAGAATTTACGAGTTCGAGTTCGAGCTCTATCGAACATCAAAAGATGAAATCGAACTCGGCTCATTTGTTTTTCAAGTACTCGAGTTCGACTCGTCAGTCCAGTAAAAACCATGTTCGAACTCGATTCAACTCAACTCCTTAAACCCAATACGTTTAAGTCCAAATTAAATTGTCTAAATTATCACCAATTTATGCAATATTCTAAACAATCATAACCAAATTTCTAGAATTCAAACAAAAACAAATAACAACTATTTCATATACCATATATCTTCTCATTTAATTTTTTATTCTAATACTCTCCTTATTTATGTAAAATCCACAATAATAATTAATTATAATTGTTGTACTCATTTGCTCGATAAACTCGTCGAGTCTATCGAATTGGTAAATATGTGCTCATGCTCAACTCGTTACATATACGAGCGAGTACGATTTCAAGCTCGAGTTTTGTCAACCAGAGTTCGAACTCGAACGTTGACCGAGTTGATCACGAACAACTGAGTTCATTTACACCTTTAAGATTTAGTAGTTTGAACTCATAGAATAATGATGAATCTCTAGAGATTAATTAGTAGTTTGAAGAAGAAGAATAATGGGATTAGTCTTGGAAATAGAAACTTAGTTAACATATATAAAGAATTTAATTTAAACAAGAATACTAGTAAACTTGAAAATGGAAAGAAATTAATAGTAACTAAAATTATAGTGTAATTAAATGATTTAAATAATTTAAATATCGTGATGTTTAAAATTTAATACCAATAGCATCCCAACAATGTCGGTAACCAATTTAATTGGTATTGTTTGGTAATGCTACGGTTGGTAAGTCGGTTTGGTCGGTATTTTATTACAACATGGTAAGTAACGTGTAAATAACATTGATTGTAATTTCCATATAAGCATCCAATTTTTATCTATAAATACGAAAAACAAAGATTCACAACCCAAACTCGTATCATAAAACATATCTAAAAAGAAAAAAATGGCAAGCATTGTCAATGTTATTTCTTTTGTGTTGTTTGTTGCTCTATTTACTAAAGGTATAAATCTCTATTTATCATGACTGAATACTTTCGTGTCTCTGAATTTCACAAAATGTAATAAAAAAAAATTCACTTTGATTGGAAAATTTGTTACTGGCGTACATCCTTTGAAGGATGATCAGAGTAAAATACGTGTGTCTTCTATTTTGAAATTAGTAAAGATTTAAATTGAAATCTTGTAACACATTTTTTTTTTTGTAAATAGGCACAATGCAGCTACAATGTTCCCTCGATAGTATAAAGATCGATCAGCATGCAAATTCTTGGGACGACACGATCGATTTCGAGGTGGAAGTGCACAACCAATGTAATTGTACTCAAAGTAATGTGAAAGTTGCATTCCTAGATACGATGAGAATTTCCGTTGATCTACACAAGTTGTTACAATTAGGAAATGAGGAATGTCTATTGAACTTTCGGAATCCAATACATGGGTTCAAAGATCCCGTAATATTTAATTACGTTTCGATATTTGCTATCAATTTCAAACCTATTTCTAGGTAGGTGTGAAGGAAATTCACCCTCGGGTCAGCACAACGCTCCACACATCCCTTGTCACCCTTGGAAGGTGTAAGGAGATTCAGGGTATACCCCGGCAGTGTTGCGATAGTCGACCTCAACCACATGCCTCTCTTCAAGAACGGAACTCTTGAGCTCGCCGATCGCTAGAAGGTCGCTGGCCGAGGTAGGAGGAGAAAAAGAACAAAAAGCAGCCCATATCCTAGGGGCAAGAGTACGTAAGCTGCCTCGACGAAGTGCTAGGAAGCGCTGCTCGTACCTGGCCCAAGCCCCAGGACGGTAATAAAACCTTTGGAACTCCAAACGCCAGGGTCCAGGAACCCACTCACGGAGTTTTCTATAGATAGAAGTGGTTTGACGGTGGTTAGCTTCCTTGACCACCTCGGTCACAGCGTCGCTGAAGGCTTGGGAGCTAACCACCTCTTCTACTAAGGTTTCCCCGAAGTCCCTAAGTAGGGACCCGTCCATCCAGGATTTCAGCTCACTTTGCAAGGAGGCTGAGCTTTCCTTCAGGGACCTCAGCTCATCCTGAGCAAATTTGAGCTCATTGTGAAGGGTGGACGAATGCTCTCTCTCTTGAGACAAATCTGCCCGGCATTTCTCCAACTCTTGCACCAGACTGGCATGAGACTTGCCAAGCTGCTTAGATAAAAGGGATCGGAATAGGTGAGATTTGCATACGCCCTCCATGAAAGTATCGGCCTAGGTCAAGAAGGTCAGGTTAATATAGGAAAAAACACACAGCAGGTATAAAAGAAAAGGGAGAAGGGGTAAGTAGGCGGGACTTACCATGGAATAAGCCGAGGGGCTCAGTGGGGAGTCGGCCACTAGGGTCGAAGTTGGCTGTTCATCGGCAGAAGGCAGTTGTTGCACTTGTTGTGGCTCGGCAGGAGAGGCAAGATTCAGACGAGCTTTCTCAGTCCGAGCTATCTTCAAGGAGGATCGAGGCCTGGAAGAATAATTTACTATTGGCTCCAGGAAGGCGGGATCATCAGAAGATAAGACAGGGGCGATCTGTTAGGGAGGCACCTGTCTTGAGACCTTCTCGGCAGATTTTTCAGTGGCCCGTTGGCGTTGAGAGAGTTAATTAAGAGAAAGGGAGGAGATAACAGGCGGGAGAGAATTAGAATTACTAGTAGGGACCAAAAGAAAAGGAAGATGAGGGAGAATATGGAAAGGATAAAAAAAATTGATAGAAAAAAAAAAGGTTTGAAAAGAGAGAATAGGGAAAGAGAGAAAGAAGAACGAAAGAGGAGAGGCAAGAGAGAAAAAGGGGAAAATACGGCAAGATCGGATTGCTTACGGGACATCCGAAGATAGGGAAAGGGTAAGGGCAAATAGGAAGGGGTGAAATTTAGAAGGGGCGAGGTATTAGAAAGAAGGACCCTCGGATATCAGAAGTACAGAGGCACAGGAAGGGCAATAAAAGAGATATGGGTTAATTAAAAAATAGAATAGAAGGAGGGCTCGGACAGCATCATAAGGGAATAATTCTGATGAAAGGCGAACAGAGGAACATTAAGGAAGAACTTAAGATGAAATAGGGTAATTGGGATAAATTTGGGATATCCAAGGAGGAGAGAGAAAATTTAGGAGGGAACGAAAGAGAAGAACCTTCAGGTAAGATACAAAGAGAGAAAAGATAGGAAAGGTATAGAGAGCACAAAGAGGATAGCAAAGGTAGTCCAGAGAAGAAAAAAGGGGAATAAGGAAAAGGGAACAGGGAAAAACAAAAAGAAGGGATTGGTGAGGGGATAAGCTTGGGGAAGCCTTATCAAAATTAAGAAGGGGCCTAGGAGAAAAGGAAAGAAAGATCAGATAAAAGGAAAGGAGGAAAGATAAAAGATGGTAATCCTTGAGGGGTTTGAGGGGAACTGAAGAGGATAATCTACAAGAATGATAATGGGCTCGGCGTGGATACATCATAGCTCGGATGCATGGATACGCCATAATTCGGATGCGTGGATACACATAATAATTGCATGTGCGACAGAAGACACACTGAAATAAGAAAGGTTCGACGTGGATACGCTCGGAACAGAAAGCGTACTGGATAGTGCGTTAGGAAAGCGTGGATACGCGATAATTTGCATACGGCCCTGTCCAATAGGGCGCTGGAATTGGTAGCTGGTGCTGGAAGGTGCTGGAGGGTGCTGGAGGGGTGCTGGAGGGTGTTGAAATTAAATTAAAATTGTATAATTATGATGTACATAATTATGAAACTATATATTTAAAGAATGATTAATTCGTACACAACATATTGAAACTAATTCTAAAGTATTTTTATTTTTTTTTTAAAAAATAAATCATTCATGTATGTGAATAGTGACAAGTGCTGGAGGTGCTGGAAATAAGCACTACTGGACAGGGCCTACGTGCTGGATAGCTCGGTGTAAATAAAGGAAAAGTCGGGACCACTGGGTCGCTCCCATAGTTGGTGCCCCGCAAAAAGGAAACAAAGCTCAGCAAGGGTAATCCGAGTATAAAGGAAAGATAACCATAAAATATATATATATATATATATTATCACAAGAGAAATAAGAGGATGTTAAGTACTCGGGGGGACACGTTCTCTCGGGACTTATACATTGTATAATAAAAAATTAAGATACATAAGATACAAGTAATTTACAATAAATTGAGTTTTGATTACAGGGAAAATCAAGATCAGGCATCAGATGATGAGGACCCCTTGGGGCTTGAAGGAGTATCAGAGGAAGAAAGGTTATGGATAGTTACTGCCTCTGTTCTTGATGAAGCAGGTCGGTCGACTGAATTTCTTTACTTGATCAGAGATTTGGAGAGCTTTACCCTTAAAAGGAGGAGCAGGCTTGGATACCAAAGGCTGAAAGGGAGGATGACTATTCGTTCGAATGAGAGTACCTTCGACAGAAGGTCTGGGATCGCTGCCCACATTCAGAAGGTTTGATTCCTGAATTCTGAGTAATCTCCGGACTCTTCTTTGAATCTGTTCGGGATTGGTAGATAGCCGAGCACTCTCATACCGGTGAAAGATAAAATCCACCTCAACTCTTCGAGGGATTTGTTACAAAGTAGGAGGGAGGAAATTAGGCATCCCAGATAAGATACGTTGGCGCCACTCCAAGACTTCGGAATAAGCAGGGAAATTGGGACTACCTTGCTGGAATTGACCCGATCTCTCCTTATCGGTTATTGCATTTTGAACGGCATCATGCATATTAGAGAAGGGGACGGCACCGGTCTTGCCCGGTGGTGAATCCCTGCCTCTGTTTTATTTGTTTGTTGAAAGGTGAGGGTGGTGAATCCCTTGTCTCTATTTTATTTGTTTGTTGAAAGGTGAGGGTGGTGAATCCCTGCATTATCTATAAATTCTATATATGTATTTTGAGTCGTGCACTTTTGAGGAATACGATGAATTACAACACTATTGTCATTTGATACCTTAGTTCTACCACTCCGAGTAACATATATTATATATAAGTAGATCTTTATTTCTTGATGAACTGAAATGAACTGAACTGAACTGAACTGAAGTAAAAATTGATGTATTGAAAAATGGAATCAGCATGACTGAATTAACTTGAATTTCATCAAATTACATTTTCACTGAACTGAACTGAATTGAACTGAATTTAACTGATCTACAGATAAGCTCTGGTAAACAGGGCCTTAGTGAATATATATAAACATCAAAAGTGTAAAGTGTCATGAATTGAATGAAATTGATACCAAAATATAATAATTTAAAAGTTCCATGCACATTGGATTTTGCATATTTAGAATATTTGGTCTTTGATAATGACTTGGGTTAATTCAAATAAATATATGTCTTGAATTAATACTTTAATTTTGTGTTTAATAAAATGGATAATCTTTTGACTCAGAATGGGAAACATCTTAATCTTGTAGTATTTCGTTGATATTAATATTTAATTTAAAGTTTCATGCGCTTTGGATTTGTGAATACTCAGAATAATTAGTCCTTTATTATTTACTTGTGTTAATCCAAATGAATATATATCTTGAATTTATACTTTTGATTTTGTGTTTAATAAAAGGGATAATATTTTGATTATCATCTTAAACTTGTGGTATTTTTTTGATATTAATATTTAAGAAACCCAGAAGGAGATATCAAAAATTCGGAAGGAGAACATCGATTTCGCATTCATATCAAATTAGAAACCCAGAAGTAGAAGGTCGATTACGAATCCAAATCAAATTAGAAACCCAGAAGGAGAGATCACAAACCCGGAAGGAGAAGGATAAGTTGAGGGCAAAAACACTGATAAAACTACGTCGTTTTGCTTTTTGAGGGTTTAAATTACAAAAATGCCCCTGTGCTGGATACCAAAATTGGTTGACCATGGATCAAAAGAATTCTTATTAGTTATTATATAGTGTTCTAGGAAGAGTATATCTTAATTTATTTTGAGGGATTACCTGGTTTCGTGTTGTAGTCATGATGTGTTACGTGTTGGTATGATTAGTCGTATCCTTCTAGGAAGAAATTAAGATATAATTATTATAGAGTTTTAATTTATCATATTGAGGTGTAGTTCTACATGGCTCTACCATACATTGTTGAAAGATGGTTGATTTTAATGAGACTATTACATATATGTGCGGCATATTTAAATGGTTTCTGAAATTTCAAGACAAGAAGAATAGATAAAAATAAATAAATAAAAGTGCATGAACCTGTGAGTTGTATATTTAGAAGTTTTTCTTGGTTATCTTATGGCGAAATAGGGCTGTAGTTTCATGTGACACCTCTGTGCCTTGAAAATAATTTGTATAAAATCTTGTTCCAGTGGCATGCTTACTATAAAGATTCTGCCTGTAGTTCTTACTCCTAATTCCATTGCCATGTTTAACTGTTTATCCTAGAGTAGTAAATATATATTGGTTGTATCTCCCTTCTCAGATTTTCCATTTTTTTTAACCCTCAGCGTCTAAAAAAGATGCCGTATTTATCTCGTCTTCTTCGTACTCTCCGTTTCCCCTTTGATTTCCATCCTTCTCCTCTTTTGTATCCTAAATCATTCTTTGTTTTCCAATTGAACTCCAATAACTTTAATCCTGGTCGTCTCGATTGAATTCTTGAAGGTTTTCATTTCAGTTTCAACCAACTAATAGAATATCTTGATTGATATCAAGATATATTTGTACATATTTAGAATAGACTAGGTTCATTGTATTTACTAGAATTGTATTCTATTTATTGTTAATACAACAGACACAGCATCCACGGCGAATTACATTCTTTCATGGTATCAGACAGGCAACAAAATTTATTCTGTTCGATCCTATAACCTACTCCCTCCGTCCCAACCAAAACTTCTTACTTTCCTTTTTAGTCCGTCCCAACCAAAACTTCTTACTTTCATTCTTTCCTCTTTTGGCAAAAAAACAACTACAAAAAGACAAATATACCCTTAATGAATTCTTACAAATAACCATAATCATAAGTGATATTCCATTTATACCCCTTAAAACTTCACTTATAAGATATAAAATGCATATTTCTTAAAATCCGATCCGAAGTCAACTAAGAAGTTTTGGTTGGGACGGAGGGAGTATATCCCAAAATCCGTCCAAACAAATCCCGATCAAATTCTGACGGCGGTCTGAAATTTTAGTCGCCTTCTTTTGTTTCCTTTGATTGCGGTGTTTTTTACTGCCCAGTAGTAATCTGGTCAGCTTCACTTAAAATCACAATGTATTTCTGTGTATTGCAGGGGCAGCCCTTCCTTGAGGCAAGTGATGTGCTTGCCTCAGGCCCCCAAAATATTGCAATTTTTGGGGCCCCAATTTCCTAAAATATAATATCAAATATATATAAAAAAAAAAGTTGAAAACCCAAATTTATTTAATCTTATTCAATTTGTGACTTCTCCCGACTCAGAATTTTTAAATTTTTAAAAATTCGGCCAAACTCCGGCGCATGTATACATGCGATTGGGGGCTCTGTAAAATTAACTATATTTATATGGGGCCTCTTTTTTTTGTTCGCTTTAGGCCCCCGAAAACCCAGTACCGGCACTGGTGTGTTGGTGGCTTCAAATCACAGACCCAATAAAAGGTTTCTGTGTGCTTGTGTCTTACGCTCCGCTCCTGACGACTAGGCTCCACGCGTCCAGCATTAAACGGGTCCCCCGTCCTTGCACAGACCAGACTCCACGCCAAGTCCAGGGCGCTTCTTGTCCGCGCGTCCTTTTCACGCGTCGAAGTCTTGTCCACGCTTCCTCTTCACTTGCCCACGCTCTTGGCTGTGCGTCTTTTGCACGCGCTCTGCGACCATTTTAAGCGCGTTCTGGCACGCGCCTCCACCCACGTACACCTAGTGCACTCTCACTCAAGTGTTTTCTCATGGCTCCTTTTGGTCAAAATCAACCCAGAAGCTCATCAAGTTGATAGATTGTTGATTCCGGTGCAACTGCTCACATGACTGCTAGTACTCACCAACTTCTGCAGGTATCACCTTATCATGGCTTTAAATATGTTTATATGGGTAATGGTGAACCAATATCAGTGTCTCATATTGGTCAACGTGATTTTGCTGATTTTTCTATTCATGATGTTCTCGTGGTTCCTCAGATCACTAGAAGTTTAATGTCTATAAGTCAACTTACTTGTGATTTACCCGTCACTGTTATATTTGATGCCGACGTGTTCTTTATAAAGCACAAACACACAGGGCAGGTAGTGGGTAAAGGACGTCATAGTTCAGGTCTTTATTTTCTTGAGACTGGTGATTCTTCTTTCCTCGGAGAACTACGTCATGGAAAGCTTCGTGCCACCTTTGAGCATTGGCACTCTCGTTTGGGGCATGTGTCTTATGACACCATTCAGATGTTGAGTAAGCAAGGACACATCTCTGTCACCTCCACTTTACCCAAATCTGTGAGTTGCTCATCTTGTCAGATGGCCAAGAACAAACGATTGCCTTTTTCAACCAACGAGAAACGAGCCACTAGTTTGTTGGATAAGGTACACTGTGACTTGTGGGGACCATGCCTCTGTTGTATCTGTGGAGGGTTATCGTCATTATGCTGTCTTTATTGATGATTTTTCTCGATTTACGTGGTTCATGCCGCTACGTCTCAAGTCTGATTTTTATGAAACTTTCCTACAGTTTCAGAAGTTTGTTGAGACTCAGTTTTCTACGAAGATCAAAATCTTTCAGAGTGATGGTGGCATTGAATTTACGAATAACTGTTTGCATGCTCATTTTGTCCCTTGTGGCATTCATCACCAGATGTCATCTCTATATACACCTGCTCAGAATGGTTGAACTGAGCGGAAACATCGTCATATCATCGAGACGGGTCTTTCCATGTTATATCATTCCTCCGTACAAAAGTCTTACTGGGTGGATGCTTTCTCTTCAGCTGCTTACATCATTAACCGATTACCTAGTTCTGTCCTTGGTGGAAAATCTCCTTTTGAGGAAGTTTATGGAACTACACCAGATTATTCTGTCTTTCACCCATTTGGTTGTGTGTATCCTTGTTTACGTGCTGTTTCACCTAACAAGTTTGCACCTCGCTCTATCCCATGTGTATTTGTTGGTTACAGTCCTCATCACAAAGGGTTCAAGTGTCTTGATCTGGCTACTCGGTGGACTTATATCTCGCGTCATGTTCAATTTGACGAGACCCTATTTCCTTATGCCACATCTACACGGGAAGCCACCTCTTCACAGGATGCCTCTTCTACATTGTCTTTGGAGCTTTCTTCATTTTTTGAACCCCATGCTACATGGTCATTCTCACCGAGCTCTCATGCTAATGATGTTGCCACTTCTAGCAGTTCTCCGGATGCATCTCCGGTGTCATCCCATGTTGGCTCTCCGACTCATGTTCCAATGTCTCCCACCGCAGTATCATCGCCCTCTCCACCAACTCATGCTAGTCCTTTACCATCTTCTCCTAGTCATTCGTATGTTGTGTCTACTACTTCGTCTTCTGGTAGTGATTTTCCTGCTTCTCCGTTGGTTTCTCCACCAAGACCGACACATCGCATGACGACTCGTTCATAAATAGGCAGTCTCACGGCAAATCAACAATTCTTAGATTATGAGATGACTGGGTTTCCTTGCAGCGTTACTAGCTCAAACTGAGCCTCGTGGATTTCGTATTGCTCTTAAGGATCCTCATTGGGTTGCCGCTATGGATGAGAAAATGGGTGCTCTTCGCAAGCAAGCAACACACTTGGGATCTTGTTCCCCGTCCTTCAGATGTCAATGTTGTAGGCTCCATATGGGTCTACCGAATCAAGCGTCTTCAGGATGGCAGCATTGACCGGTACAAGGCAAGGCTTGTTGCTCAAGGTTTCTCTCAGCTGCCCGGCTTCGACTTTACTCATACTTTCATTCCTGTCATTAAGGCCTCCACCGTTCGCATCATCTTGTCTCTCGCCACCACTTTTTCCTGGCCGCTTCATCAGTTGGATGTTAAGAATGTATTTCTTAGCGGTGTTCTTGATGGTCCAGTCTACATGGAACAACCAGTTGGTTTTACTGATCTCGCTCATCCGGATTATGTTTGTTGTCTCCACAAGGCCATTTATGGACTCAAACAGACTCTGCGGGCATGGTTTCAGCGTTTTAGCTCTTACCTTCTCCGCATGGGATTCCGGTGCAGCTCAGCTGATACTTCCTCCCTATTCATGTTCTCTCATGGATCGAACAAACTCTACTTGTTGGTGTATGTGGATGACATCATTCTTACCAGTAATGACTCCAGTCTTCTTCGTCGATTCATTGATCGTACTGACCGTGATTCTTCTGTCAAGGATCTTGGGGCTTTACATTATTTCTTAGGTTTGGAGGTCTCCCGCTCTCTTTCTGGTCTTTTTCTTGGACAAGCCAAGTATGCCATGGAGATTCTTCAGCGAGCGGGCATGACGGATGCTGCACTAGTGTCTACACCATTTGTTCCTGGTTCGCAGCTACTCAGTTATTCGGGTTCTGAGTTCTCTAATACTTTCGTGTCTCTGAATTTCACAAAATGTAATAAAAAAAAATTCACTTTGATTGGAAAATTTGTTACTGGCGTACATCCTTTGAAGGATGATCAGAGTAAAATACGTGTGTCTTCTATTTTGAAATTAGTAAAGATTTAAATTGAAATCTTGTAACACATTTTTTTTTTGTAAATAGGCACAATGCAGCTACAATGTTCCCTCGATAGTATAAAGATCGATCAGCATGCAAATTCTTGGGACGACACGATCGATTTCGAGGTGGAAGTGCACAACCAATGTAATTGTACTCAAAGTAATGTGAAAGTTGCATTCCTAGATACGATGAGAATTTCCGTTGATCTACACAAGTTGTTACAATTAGGAAATGAGGAATGTCTATTGAACTTTCGGAATCCAATACATGGGTTCAAAGATCCCGTAATATTTAATTACGTTTCGATATTTGCTATCAATTTCAAACCTATTTCTAGGTAGGTGTGAAGGAAATTCACCCTCGGGTCAGCACAACGCTCCACACATCCCTTGTCACCCTTGGAAGGTGTAAGGAGATTCAGGGTATACCCCGGCAGTGTTGCGATAGTCGACCTCAACCACATGCCTCTCTTCAAGAACGGAACTCTTGAGCTCGCCGATCGCTAGAAGGTCGCTGGCCGAGGTAGGAGGAGAAAAAGAACAAAAAGCAGCCCATATCCTAGGGGCAAGAGTACGTAAGCTGCCTCGACGAAGTGCTAGGAAGTGCTGCTCGTACCTGGCCCAAGCCCCAGGACGGTAATAAAACCTTTGGAACTCCAAACGCCAGGGTCCAGGAACCCACTCACGGAGTTTTCTATAGATAGAAGTGGTTTGACGGTGGTTAGCTTCCTTGACCACCTCGGTCACAGCGTCGCTGAAGGCTTGGGAGCTAACCACCTCTTCTACTAAGGTTTCCCCGAAGTCCCTAAGTAGGGACCCGTCCATCCAGGATTTCAGCTCACTTTGCAAGGAGGCTGAGCTTTCCTTCAGGGACCTCAGCTCGTCCTGAGCAAATTTGAGCTCATTGTGAAGGGTGGACGAATGCTCTCTCTCTTGAGACAAATCTGCCCGGCATTTCTCCAACTCTTGCACCAGACTGGCATGAGACTTGCCAAGCTGCTTAGATAAAAGGGATCGGAATAGGTGAGATTTGCATACGCCCTCCATGAAAGTATCGGCCTAGGTCAAGAAGGTCAGGTTAATATAGGAAAAAACACACAGCAGGTATAAAAGAAAAGGGAGAAGGGGTAAGTAGGCGGGACTTACCATGGAATAAGCCGAGGGGCTCAGTGGGGAGTCGGCCACTAGGGTCGAAGTTGGCTGTTCATCGGCAGAAGGCAGTTGTTGCACTTGTTGTGGCTCGGCAGGAGAGGCAAGATTCAGACGAGCTTTCTCAGTCCGAGCTATCTTCAAGGAGGATCGAGGCCTGGAAGAATAATTTACTATTGGCTCCAGGAAGGCGGGATCATCAGAAGATAAGACAGGGGCGATCTGTTAGGGAGGCACCTGTCTTGAGACCTTCTCGGCAGATTTTTCAGTGGCCCGTTGGCGTTGAGAGAGTTAATTAAGAGAAAGGGAGGAGATAACAGGCGGGAGAGAATTAGAATTACTAGTAGGGACCAAAAGAAAAGGAAGATGAGGGAGAATATGGAAAGGATATAAAAAATTGATAGAAAAAAAAAAGGTTTGAAAAGAGAGAATAGGGAAAGAGAGAAAGAAGAATGAAAGAGGAGAGGCAAGAGAGAAAAAGGGGAAAATACGGCAAGATCGGATTGCTTACGGGACATCCGAAGATAGGGAAAGGGTAAGGGCAAATAGGAAGGGGTGAAATTTAGAAGGGGCGAGGTATTAGAAAGAAGGACCCTCGGATATCAGAAGTACAGAGGCACAGGAAGGGCAATAAAAGAGATATGGGTTAATTAAAAAATAGAATAGAAGGAGGGCTCGGACAGCATCATAAGGGAATAATTCTGATGAAAGGCGAACAGAGGAACATTAAGGAAGAACTTAAGATGAAATAGGGTAATTGGGATAAATTTGGGATATCCAAGGAGGAGAGAGAAAATTTAGGAGGGAACGAAAGAGAAGAACCTTCAGGTAAGATACAAAGAGAGAAAAGATAGGAAAGGTATAGAGAGCACAAAGAGGATAGCAAAGGTAGTCCAGAGAAGAAAAAAGGGGAATAAGGAAAAGGGAACAGGGAAAAACAAAAAGAAGGGATTGGTGAGGGGATAAGCTTGGGGAAGCCTTATCAAAATTAAGAAGGGGCCTAGGAGAAAAGGAAAGAAAGATCAGATAAAAGGAAAGGAGGAAAGATAAAAGATGGTAATCCTTGAGGGGTTTGAGGGGAACTGAAGAGGATAATCTACAAGAATGATAATGGGCTCGGCGTGGATACATCATAGCTCGGATGCATGGATACGCCATAATTCGGATGCGTGGATACACATAATAATTGCATGTGCGACAGAAGACACACTGAAATAAGAAAGGTTCGACGTGGATACGCTCGGAACAGAAAGCGTACTGGATAGTGCGTTAGGAAAGCGTGGATACGCGATAATTTGCATACGGCCCTGTCCAATAGGGCGCTGGAATTGGTAGCTGGTGCTGGAAGGTGCTGGAGGGTGCTGGAGGGGTGCTGGAGGGGTGCTGGAGGGTGTTGAAATTAAATTAAAATTGTATAATTATGATGTACATAATTATGAAACTATATATTTAAAGAATGATTAATTCGTACACAACATATTGAAACTAATTCTAAAGTATTTTTATTTTTTTTAAAAAAAAATAAATCATTCATGTATGTGAATAGTGACAAGTGCTGGAGGTGCTGGAAATAAGCACTACTGGACAGGGCCTACGTGCTGGATAGCTCGGTGTAAATAAAGGAAAAGTCGGGACCACTGGGTCGCTCCCATAGTTGGTGCCCCGCAAAAAGGAAACAAAGCTCAGCAAGGGTAATCCGAGTATAAAGGAAAGATAACCATAAAATATATATATATATATATATATTATCACAAGAGAAATAAGAGGATGTTAAGTACTCGGGGGGACACGTTCTCTCGGGACTTATACATTGTATAATAAAAAATTAAGATACATAAGATACAAGTAATTTACAATAAATTGAGTTTTGATTACAGGGAAAATCAAGATCAGGCATCAGATGATGAGGACCCCTTGGGGCTTGAAGGAGTATCAGAGGAAGAAAGGTTATGGATAGTTACTGCCTCTGTTCTTGATGAAGCAGGTCGGTCGACTGAATTTCTTTACTTGATCAGAGATTTGGAGAGCTTTACCCTTAAAAGGAGGAGCAGGCTTGGATACCAAAGGCTGAAAGGGAGGATGACTATTCGTTCGAATGAGAGTACCTTCGACAGAAGGTCTGGGATCGCTGCCCACATTCAGAAGGTTTGATTCCCGAATTCTGAGTAATCTCCGGACTCTTCTTTGAATCTGTTCGGGATTGGTAGATAGCCGAGCACTCTCATACCGGTGAAAGATAAAATCCACCTCAACTCTTCGAGGGATTTGTTACAAAGTAGGAGGGAGGAAATTAGGCATCCCAGATAAGATACGTTGGCGCCACTCCAAGACTTCGGAATAAGCAGGGAAATTGGGACTACCTTGCTGGAATTGACCCGATCTCTCCTTATCGGTTATTGCATTTTGAACGGCATCATGCATATTAGAGAAGGGGACGGCACCGGTCTTGCCCGGTGGTGAATCCCTGCCTCTGTTTTATTTGTTTGTTGAAAGGTGAGGGTGGTGAATCCCTTGTCTCTATTTTATTTGTTTGTTGAAAGGTGAGGGTGGTGAATCCCTGCATTATCTATAAATTCTATATATGTATTTTGAGTCGTGCACTTTTGAGGAATACGATGAATTACAACACTATTGTCATTTGATACCTTAGTTCTACCACTCCGAGTAATATATATTATATATAAGTAGATCTTTATTTCTTGATGAACTGAAATGAACTGAACTGAACTGAACTGAAGTAAAAATTGATGTATTGAAAAATGGAATCAGCATGACTGAATTAACTTGAATTTCATCAAATTACATTTTCACTGAACTGAACTGAATTGAACTGAATTTAACTGATCTACAGATAAGCTCTGGTAAACAGGGCCTTAGTGAATATATATAAACATCAAAAGTGTAAAGTGTCATGAATTGAATGAAATTGATACCAAAATATAATAATTTAAAAGTTCCATGCACATTGGATTTTGCATATTTAGAATATTTGGTCTTTGATAATGACTTGGGTTAATTCAAATAAATATATGTCTTGAATTAATACTTTAATTTTGTGTTTAATAAAATGGATAATCTTTTGACTCAGAATGGGAAACATCTTAATCTTGTAGTATTTCGTTGATATTAATATTTAATTTAAAGTTTCATGCGCTTTGGATTTGTGAATACTCAGAATAATTAGTCCTTTATTATTTACTTGTGTTAATCCAAATGAATATATATCTTGAATTTATACTTTTGATTTTGTGTTTAATAAAAGGGATAATATTTTGATTATCATCTTAAACTTGTGGTATTTTTTTGATATTAATATTTAAGAAACCCAGAAGGAGATATCAAAAATTCGGAAGGAGAACATCGATTTCGCATTCATATCAAATTAGAAACCCAGAAGTAGAAGGTCGATTACGAATCCAAATCAAATTAGAAACCCAGAAGGAGAGATCACAAACCCGGAAGGAGAAGGATAAGTTGAGGGAAAAAACACTGATAAAACTACGTCGTTTTGCTTTTTGAGGGTTTAAATTACAAAAATGCCCCTGTGCTGGATACCAAAATTGGTTGACCATGGATCAAAAGAATTCTTATTAGTTATTATATAGTGTTCTAGGAAGAGTATATCTTAATTTATTTTGAGGGATTACCTGGTTTCGTGTTGTAGTCATGATGTGTTACGTGTTGGTATGATTAGTCGTATCCTTCTAGGAAGAAATTAAGATATAATTATTATAGAGTTTTAATTTATCATATTGAGGTGTAGTTCTACATGGCTCTGCCATACATTGTTGAAAGATGGTTGATTTTAATGAGACTATTACATATATGTGCGGCATATTTAAATGGTTTCTGAAATTTCAAGACAAGAAGAATAGATAAAAATAAATAAATAAAAGTGCATGAACCTGTGAGTTGTATATTTAGAAGTTTTTCTTGGTTATCTTATGGCGAAATAGGGCTGTAGTTTCATGTGACACCTCTGTGCCTTGAAAATAATTTGTATAAAATCTTGTTCCAGTGGCATGCTTACTATAAAGATTCTGCCTGTAGTTCTTACTCCTAATTCCATTGCCATGTTTAACTGTTTATCCTAGAGTAGTAAATATATATTGGTTGTATCTCCCTTCTCAGATTTTCCATTTTTTTTAACCCTCAGCGTCTAAAAAAGATGCCGTATTTATCTCGTCTTCTTCGTACTCTCCGTTTCCCCTTTGATTTCCATCCTTCTCCTCTTTTGTATCCTAAATCATTCTTTGTTTTCCAATTGAACTCCAATAACTTTAATCCTGGTCGTCTCGATTGAATTCTTGAAGGTTTTCATTTCAGTTTCAACCAACTAATAGAATATCTTGATTGATATCAAGATATATTTGTACATATTTAGAATAGACTAGGTTCATTGTATTTACTAGAATTGTATTCTATTTATTGTTAATACAACAGACACAGCATCCACGGCGAATTACATTCTTTCATGGTATCAGACAGGCAACAAAATTTATTCTGTTCGATCCTATAACCTACTCCCTCCGTCCCAACCAAAACTTCTTACTTTCCTTTTTAGTCCGTCCCAACCAAAACTTCTTACTTTCATTCTTTCCTCTTTTGGCAAAAAAACAACTACAAAAAGACAAATATACCCTTAATGAATTCTTACAAATAACCATAATCATAAGTGATATTCCATTTATACCCCTTAAAACTTCACTTATAAGATATAAAATGCATATTTCTTAAAATCCGATCCGAAGTCAACTAAGAAGTTTTGGTTGGGACGGAGGGAGTATATCCCAAAATCCGTCCAAACAAATCCCGATCAAATTCTGACGGCGGTCTGAAATTTTAGTCGCCTTCTTTTGTTTCCTTTGATTGCGGTGTTTTTTACTGCCCAGTAGTAATCTGGTCAGCTTCACTTAAAATCACAATGTATTTCTGTGTATTGCAGGGGCAGCCCTTCCTTGAGGCAAGTGATGTGCTTGCCTCAGGCCCCCAAAATATTGCAATTTTTGGGGCCCCAATTTCCTAAAATATAATATCAAATATATATAAAAAAAAAAGTTGAAAACCCAAATTTATTTAATCTTATTCAATTTGTGACTTCTCCCGACTCAGAATTTTTAAATTTTTAAAAATTCGGCCAAACTCCGGCGCATGTATACATGCGATTGGGGGCTCTGTAAAATTAACTATATTTATATGGGGCCTCTTTTTTTTGTTCGCTTTAGGCCCCCGAAAACCCAGTACCGGCACTGGTGTGTTGGTGGCTTCAAATCACAGACCCAATAAAAGGTTTCTGTGTGCTTGTGTCTTACGCTCCGCTCCTGACGACTAGGCTCCACGCGTCCAGCATTAAACGGGTCCCCCGTCCTTGCACAGACCAGACTCCACGCCAAGTCCAGGGCGCTTCTTGTCCGCGCGTCCTTTTCACGCGTCGAAGTCTTGTCCACGCTTCCTCTTCACTTGCCCACGCTCTTGGCTGTGCGTCTTTTGCACGCGCTCTGCGACCATTTTAAGCGCGTTCTGGCACGCGCCTCCACCCACGTACACCTAGTGCACTCTCACTCAAGTGTTTTCTCATGGCTCCTTTTGGTCAAAATCAACCCAGAAGCTCATCAAGTTGATAGATTGTTGATTCCGGTGCAACTGCTCACATGACTGCTAGTACTCACCAACTTCTGCAGGTATCACCTTATCATGGCTTTAAATATGTTTATATGGGTAATGGTGAACCAATATCAGTGTCTCATATTGGTCAACGTGATTTTGCTGATTTTTCTATTCATGATGTTCTCGTGGTTCCTCAGATCACTAGAAGTTTAATGTCTATAAGTCAACTTACTCGTGATTTACCCGTCACTGTTATATTTGATGCCGACGTGTTCTTTATAAAGCACAAACACACAGGGCAGGTAGTGGGTAAAGGACGTCATAGTTCAGGTCTTTATTTTCTTGAGACTGGTGATTCTTCTTTCCTCGGAGAACTACGTCATGGAAAGCTTCGTGCCACCTTTGAGCATTGGCACTCTCGTTTGGGGCATGTGTCTTATGACACCATTCAGATGTTGAGTAAGCAAGGACCATCTCTGTCACCTCCACTTTACCCAAATCTGTGAGTTGCTCATCTTGTCAGATGGCCAAGAACAAACGATTTCCTTTTTCAACCAACGAGAAACGAGCCACTAGTTTGTTGGATAAGGTACACTGTGACTTGTGGGGACCATGCCTCTGTTGTATCTGTGGAGGGTTATCGTCATTATGCTGTCTTTATTGATGATTTTTCTCGATTTACGTGGTTCATGCCGCTACGTCTCAAGTCTGATTTTTATGAAACTTTCCTACAGTTTCAGAAGTTTGTTGAGACTCAGTTTTCTACGAAGATCAAAATCTTTCAGAGTGATGGTGGCATTGAATTTACGAATAACTGTTTGCATGCTCATTTTGTCCCTTGTGGCATTCATCACCAGATGTCATCTCTATATACACCTGCTCAGAATGGTTGAACTGAGCGGAAACATCGTCATATCATCGAGACGGGTCTTTCCATGTTATATCATTCCTCCGTACAAAAGTCTTACTGGGTGGATGCTTTCTCTTCAGCTGCTTACATCATTAACCGATTACCTAGTTCTGTCCTTGGTGGAAAATCTCCTTTTGAGGAAGTTTATGGAACTACACCAGATTATTCTGTCTTTCACCCATTTGGTTGTGTGTATCCTTGTTTACGTGCTGTTTCACCTAACAAGTTTGCACCTCGCTCTATCCCATGTGTATTTGTTGGTTACAGTCCTCGTCACAAAGGGTTCAAGTGTCTTGATCTGGCTACTCGGTGGACTTATATCTCGCGTCATGTTCAATTTGACGAGACCCTATTTCCTTATGCCACATCTACACGGGAAGCCACCTCTTCACAGGATGCCTCTTCTACATTGTCTTTGGAGCTTTCTTCATTTTTTGAACCCCATGCTACATGGTCATTCTCACCGAGCTCTCATGCTAATGATGTTGCCACTTCTAGCAGTTCTCCGGATGCATCTCCGGTGTCATCCCATGTTGGCTCTCTGACTCATGTTCCAATGTCTCCCACCGCAGTATCATCGCCCTCTCCACCAACTCATGCTAGTCCTTTACCATCTTCTCCTAGTCATTCGTATGTTGTGTCTACTACTTCGTCTTCTGGTAGTGATTTTCCTGCTTCTCCGTTGGTTTCTCCACCAAGACCGACACATCGCATGACGACTCGTTCATAAATAGGCAGTCTCACGGCAAATCAACAATTCTTAGATTATGAGATGACTGGGTTTCCTTGCAGCGTTACTAGCTCAAACTGAGCCTCGTGGATTTCGTATTGCTCTTAAGGATCCTCATTGGGTTGCCGCTATGGATGAGAAAATGGGTGCTCTTCGCAAGCAAGCAACACACTTGGGATCTTGTTCCCCGTCCTTCAGGTGTCAATGTTGTAGGCTCCAAATGGGTCTACCGAATCAAGCGTCTTCAGGATGGCAGCATTGACCGGTACAAGGCAAGGCTTGTTGCTCAAGGTTTCTCTCAGCTGCCCGGCTTCGACTTTACTCATACTTTCATTCCTGTCATTAAGGCCTCCACCGTTCGCATCATCTTGTCTCTCGCCACCACTTTTTCCTGGCCGCTTCATCAGTTGGATGTTAAGAATGTATTTCTTAACGGTGTTGTCTACATGGAACAACCAGTTGGTTTTACTGATCTCGCTCATCCGGATTATGTTTGTTGTCTCCACAAGGCCATTTATGGACTCAAACAGACTCTGCGGGCATGGTTTCAGCGTTTTAGCTCTTACCTTCTCCGCATGGGATTCCGGTGCAGCTCAGCTGATACTTCCTCCCTATTCATGTTCTCTCATGGATCGAACAAACTCTACTTGTTGGTGTATGTGGATGACATCATTCTTACCAGTAATGACTCCAGTCTTCTTCGTCGATTCATTGATCGTACTGACCGTGATTCTTCTGTCAAGGATCTTGGGGCTTTACATTATTTCTTAGGTTTGGAGGTCTCCCGCTCTCTTTCTGGTCTTTTTCTTGGACAAGCCAAGTATGCCATGGAGATTCTTCAGCGAGCGGGCATGACAGATGCTGCACTAGTGTCTACACCATTTGTTCCTGGTTCGCAGCTACTCAGTTATTCGGGTTCTGAGTTCTCTAATCCTAAGCTTTACCGCTCTCTTGTTGGTGCTCTGCAATACTTAAGTATCACTCGACCGGATTTGTCTTATGCAGTTAACTCTGTTAGTCAGTTTTTGCAGTCACCTCGTGATGACCACTTTGTGGCCGTCACTCGCATTCTGTGTTATGTTCGTGGCACGCTTCACTATGGTCTCATCTTTCGCTCGTCTTTCTGTTTTGGGATACTCCGATGCAGATTGGGCTCGCTGCCTTGAGACTCGTCATTCTACATATGGCTATGCCATTTTTCTTGGAGGTAATCTGGTCTCGTGGAGTGCCAAGAAGCAACCTACAGTTTCAAAGTCCAGTTGTGAGGCTGAATATCGTGCTATGGAGAACTCCGCGGCTGAACTTGCTTGGTTGTGCAAACTGCTCAGGAGCTTCGTATTCCCCTTGCATCGTCGCCTCTTCTTCTTTGTGACAACAGCAGTGCCATCTTCCTTGCTCAGAATCCAGTTGCTCACAAGCGAGCTAAGCGTATCGATATTGACTACCACTTTGTTCGTGAGCTTATTACCTCTAGGAAGCTCCGTGCTAGTCATGTCCCGTCAACCTTACAGGTTGCTGATATCTTTACTAAGGGTCTGTTTAGTACATTATTTAATTTATTTCATTCCAAGCTTTGTGTATCTCATCATCCTACGCTTAGCTTGAGGGGGAGTGATAGAATATCTTGATTGATATAAAGATATATTTGTACATATTTAGAATAGGCTAGGTTCATTTTATTTACCAGACTTGTATTCTATTTATTGTTAATACGACAGACACACCATCCACGGTGAATTACATTCTTTCACCAACAATGACGATCTTCAAATTCCCGATTCTTCTTATCGGACGAGCTACTCGCCGACGACGAGAAATTTGGCTTGGAAGACGGTGCCCCGAGAGTGATCCCAGATGTTCCCAGACCTGCCGGAAAAGGGCCTTGGAGGTTGGGCCCTAATCCGCATCCGACTCCAACTCCAGTTCACACTTGAACACTCCTTCGGCGACTCCCCGCAGGTACCTTCACTGCACGCCTCAAGAACTTCGTCTACGGCGGTCAGGTTCATTGCTTCGGAGCACCTTCTACATATAATGTTGTACTTGAACGCTCAAGTTTCATCTAATTATTTTTCATGCAAACGCTCAAGAAGCTTTGTTTCTCTAGGACCGATTTGAGTGATACAGAAAAGCACAACTTTAAAGTAAGTGTGTGTAACTCTCCGCGTTTTTTGTTTCCTCAATTCTTTTTCTTTTTGAATATCCGACTTGATTATTCAAGTGTTGTGTAGTGAGGATTTGAATGTCTTTATATTGATTGTATTAAGCTGTAATAATTTTAGCTTGTAGTTTATTTTTATATTAAGGTCTGCAAGAATGTAAGAATGCCACTGAAACTAAATCCTTGTCATTTAGAGCATCCTCGGGAGGAGGAGGTTCAAAATCAGAAGAAGATGTAGGAGAGGGTAAAAGCCCTTCAGGAGCAGACAGGGCTCGGAGGGAAGAGGCTGATAGAGGAGGAGAGGTGGAGCAGAGAGCATTCCGGATTGTTGGAACCAGTTGGCTCACGGTCTTGTTTAGCAAGCGATGGGCACCAGGTTTATAAAAATACTTCTGGTAATCAAGGCGGGGAAGTCTTGGGACCCATCATCGCATTTGCTTGTAAACCCAGGTGGTCTGTTAGTCGTTGGACTCCTTCAAGACTTCTTTAAAGGCTGTCATAAACTCTGAGGATCGGAGGATCTCCTCGGAAATGGTGGCACTATATTCACGGAGGTCGGAGCCATCTCTCCAGGACTGTAATTCCTTCTCAAGCTCGGACATGTGAGATTTTAGTTCAACCGAACGAACCCTCTCTTGCTCTAGCTCTTGGGCAAGGACAGAGCATTGGCGCCTTTCTTCTGCAAGGTGACGCTGGTGAGTAGACTCCAAGAAATCTCGGAAACCAGCCGATCCGAGTATCTCGAAAGAGAAGATAGAAACCTGAAACGTCAAAGGTTAGGAGGCAATAATAATGTGTATATAAAGCAGAACACAGGAGAAAAGGGGAATTACCGAAGGATCAGGATATGGGACCCGCGGCTGTGATTCATATAGGGGAGATAAGGACTGAGGGCTTAGGGCCTCAGTCCGAGGTCTCTTCCGATGACAGCTTAGAGGATCGTTGGCAAAGGCACTAACCAAATTAGGGGGAGGAACGGGTATTGGAACCACTGTGACGGTACCCACTGGACGAGTTTCGCTTGGGGGGCTCGGACTGTCCAACTAGGGTAAGAAGATAGGGTCAGGATCGGGATGATAAGAAGGATCATCCTCAAGAAAGCGCATCACTGTAAAAGAAAAGATTAAGAGTCAGTAGGGCAAGAAAGAAGCGGAAAACTAGCCTAAAAGACAAAAGATAAGGTTACAAAGGAGCGTATTTCATTTTCGACGTTTCTATAAAGTTTTTAGTTCTTTCATCTACGTCGACCCTCCAAGAAATTGGGAAGTGTCAATGATGCGGGGCAAATCCGCACTAGTAAATGGATGCCTCGGATAGCTAACGTATCCGAGGGCTTCTAGATGTTGATGGTTGATGAAGTATGGATGTTGCTCGCTAATAACACCTTGACTGTCCGAGCTCCTTTGTCCTCGGACTAGGCCTGCTTAGAACATGTGCTCCGACCTCTGCAAAACAAGCCCGTTGGAGATTTGTGTCTTGACACCTTTTCCCGATTTGCCGAAGTCTTCGCTTCACGCGCGCTGGTTGCTATTCTAACAAATGGGCTTCTGGGCCGCAGACAACCAATACCCTCGAGCTTTTGGCGGCTACACGCTTCGCTCTTCCCCAAGTCCCTCCTCTTTTCTTGTGTGCCATCATTACTCCTGCCCCGACGCGCTGTCTTTTACTATTCCCTTATTTTCTCTTCTATAAATAGATCCCCTTGGCATCCTCTAGTTTCCTCTCTTGCTGCCCTCCAATTTTATCGTCCGCCTATCTCCTATTTTATGGTGAGTTACCTCTGCTCTTAATTCCTCCCCCATCTTTGTTAGCGTGCCTATTTTTTCTTTATTATGGATTCTACCCATCGATCTGTGGGTTCAGCATCTGCCAACAGCCTGAGAATTCAAGTTTCTAACCCGGCACCTCCTCCAGTCCCCAATCCTGATTCTGAATCTGCTTCCTCGGATCCCCTGACTATCGCTAAGGGGAAAAAACGGTCTCGTCGAACCTTTCCTCGTGTGCCTTGGATTAATCCTATCGGTTTCCACTGTGATTCTGATCCTCGTCCCGAGTGGATCATCCAGGATATCATCCATCTTTGCAATAACAGAAGATGCGGAATTGGAGCATTTGGATGCCGACCAAGTCCAATCCTGGGCCTCATGTTTGCCTACTCGCCATATACATTTTGGCTTATCCCTTCCATTCCCTGGTCTTTTTTCCGAACTGCTCAACCACTTTAAGATGTCTCCTACTCAACTCCATCCTAATGAAGTGACTGTGATTCTTGGGTTCATCACCCTCTGCCGCAGACATGGTATTGTGGAATCTCTGGCTTTGTTTCGTTCCTTCTATCGCCTTCATGCTTCTCATGTGAAAACTCCGGGGTTTTTACGTTCTACCCTCGAGATGTCTCTCTAGTGCTTGCCAAGATCAACAGTGTCAAGAATTGGAGAGACACTGGCCATTACTCCCTTAACCAGATTAAATATCTTGTCCATGATTGGAACGACAGCCTTGAGGCCGAAGCTCCCGGGGTTTTCGTTCCCCCGTCAGTGGCCTCTGACTATAAAATTTTGTCGGGTCATACCTTAAACGTCCTTCAGTATTGGCTGAAATGAAATAGTAATTTCTAATGGCCTCGGGATATCTATCATGTATCTGCTTTTACCTGTCGTCGGCTCTATGCCCAATGGCCTGAAAAAGGTCCTCGCCCCTTGCTTTAGAATCTCTGTCTTTACTATGTTGTTCTTTCTCCTCCGTATAGTTTCTCTTAATTCTTTACCTTATCCTGAAACTATTTCCTATGTTTTGTTGCAGTGGTTCGAGATCTACCTGATAATCCCGCCCTTTACCCTTCTTTAGAGATGACTGGGACTCAACACAAGAAAGTTGTTAAGCCCAGCTCGGAAGCTGTCTCTGATTCCCATCCTCGGGCTGAGAAGACCACGGGTCGAGGCATGGTGGAAAAACATGTGTCTCCTATTCCGAAGAGAGCTCGTTTTGAGGCCGCTGGTAAGGGTTCCGAGCCCCCGAGTAAGAAGAAGGTTACTACGAAGAAGCCCGAAGCATCTCCTGGCAAGGCTGCCTCGGAGAAAGGTCCTGACTCCTCTGTTAAGGAAACCCTTGGGAAGGAGTCCGAGCACGAGGCTATTGAGACGCCCTTAGCAGATCCTGTGGTCCAGTCCGAGGGTCCTTATTTTCCGAAGTATCCCGATCCCCTTTGCCCGACTCATCCAAAGAATGATATTTTCAACTAGGATTCTATGGACTATGATCCCCTTGTGTATGCAGCTCAGCAGAGTGAGCCCTCTTCCCCCCTTCCTGAAGAACAACCTGCTCCGATCTCTACATCGGTTCCTGTCCAATTGGCGCCTACACCTCTTGCTCCGATCTCCGTATCGATTCCTGCCCAGCCGGCAGCTACACCTTCTACCGTCAGGAATCCGGTTGCTGCGATCTCCCAAGCTGCAGGATTTGTTCCTATTGTTATCTCAGCAGAGAGTAATCTTGACTCCTCTCATTTCTCTCCTGTAAGTTTCCCTATGGCCTTACCTTTTCTTTTTTCTTCCTTTCTTTATCTTTCTCTAATTAGTGTGTCTACCTTTACGCGGGAGACCCAGGATTTTGTGCAAGGATTCAGCAACTCTTCCGACTTTCGGACTTTCCTGGCCGGAATGTGGGAAAAGTGCTCGGGTAAGCTGCTCGGTGACCTTCAGGTCAGCCGGCGGGCTTTGGATGAGGAAAGAAAGTGTTCTTCCATCCTTGAGGAGAAGAATGCCCGCTCTGCTCTCCTTATTCAGAAAGAGAAGAAACGTGCTGCCCTTCTCCAGGAGAAGCTCAAGCCACTTGACGAATATGGGTCTCTGCTTCGTGAATTCGGCGAGACTATCGCTCGGGAGATTGTTAGCTCCAAGGCCTGCGACTGATCCTTATCCAAGCTTGTAGAGGTGTCGAGCAATTCTCGGACCACCATTCTCTATGAGAGGATCCGAGGCTGGCTTCCTGGGACATTTCGTCTATCTGTGCAGAAAGGCTGCTACCATCCTGGGGCCTGGCTCGTTACGAGCAGCATCTTAGGGATTTCTTCCTGAGTACCCTCCAAACTTTAGCCCCCAAGATTTGGGCTGCCTTACATTCATCTAAGCCGCATGTTTCCGCCGCCGACCTTCTGAAGATTGGAGAGGAGAAGGCCCCAATACCTAAGAAGAGGGTCGTTCATGAAGCCGACCTTCGCAATTCTCATGGGGTATGTCCCGAGCCCACATCTCATCGCTACTCGGTTAACAGCAAGAGATACGTAGATTGGTGTGCCGAGCCACAATCCTTTGGCTTCAAACCTACGTTGTCCAATGGCACTCCTACCTTCAAATTCTCTACACTGCTAGGTCTTGTTCAACTGCCCCAGGCTACCGAGGGCTACCTATCTCTTGGAGAAACGTCTGGTTCTCATGTATAATTTTCTTTTCCCTAGCTTCAGCAAACCCTTTTGCTCTTTTTTTTGTTCCGCTGTTTTGATTTCCCCACCTGTTAGGGGCGTTTCCGACCTCCTCCTTGTATTGCTACAATATATCTGATTATATTCTAAGTCCATTTTCTTTCTCATATTTTCTATGTTTCCTTTTATTTAAAATTCCCGTCTAATATAAATTCTTATTCTTATATTGAGTTCATATGCTCTCTCTGCAGGGTCCTCCCCCTTCTTCGGATACGGTTTCCCTCTCTTTGTGCTCTAGATGCCGAACACCGGCTTTACCCGGTCCACAAATAGTAACAAGTCCGAGGGTGAAAACGTTGTCCGAAGATGAATTCGGCTTCCTACTAGATGAGTTTCCGAACCTTAGTGCCGCAGCCCGATTTCTCCAGTTTATGAAGGCTGGGTTTGGCTCCCTCTAACGAAGCCATAAGATTACCTCTTCCTATCTCGAGGAGACTGCGAACATGCCTGAACTCCTAAATCAGTTGCATGTTTCATGCGAAGAACTAGAACGCCATGCTGGCGAGGAGCTTGGCTTGGTGTGGGGTGAGTACTCTAGGACCTTAAGCAAACTCCGAAGCCTAGAAAGCGGGAATAACGAAAGACAAATGATTTCCAAGCTAGAAGCTGAAAACATACAGCTTACTTTTCGCAACCGCGAGCTCCAGGATCATCTCCTTCACCTAAGGCTCTCATTTCATCTGTCTTCTCTTGTCCGCTAAAAAATTCATGCCATTCCTTGCCCTAATATGGCTTCCTCTGTTCGAAATGCCCTTTATGCTATGGAGAAGATGGATAAATTTCAGGCTGGGGGTTCAGCTCATCCTGCTTATGTCGAGACTATCAAATGGAATCGCCGCCTATCTTCCGGGATGTCCGATCCTCTCCCTCCTTCCCTCTGAGAAATTCATCCTTCCCTTCCTATTGATAATGTCTTCCGCCGATATCTTGATCCTCGGCTTTCTTCCACATATGAGGATTACCAAAGACGAATCCGGGAAGTTCTTCATGTTCGGCAAATGGGTTTGCATGCCTACAGTGAGTCCGGTCCTTCATCGGATGTTCCCTCAGCGAGCCCTTCTCATGTTTCCTCATCTATGATCTTCTGATCCCTCCACCTTCCTCCTAATAATGCATACCTGGAAAGAGAACGACCTCCTATTCGCCCTCTGACTATTCGCTCCTTGCCTTCTCAGGGAGACAAAGTAGTTCATGTTCTTCTTTTTTTTTTTTTTGCGGGGCACCAATCATGGGAGCGACCCAGAGGTCCCGACTTACCTTGCGTATCCACGCTTTCCTAACGCACTATCCAGTACGCTTTCTGTTCCAAGTGTATCCACGCATCCGAACCTTGGCGTATCCACGCCGAATCCCTTTTTATTGCGATGTGTCTTCTGTCGCACATGCAATTATTATGCGTATCCACGCATCCGAGCTATAGCGTATCCACGCCGAGACCATAGTTATTCTTCAAATTATTTTTCTTTGTCCATTTAAACACCTCAGGTATTATTTCCTTTTAATATCCTCCCCCTTTTCTTTAATCCGACCTTCTTATATATTCTATCCGATCTCTCTTGTAGGATTTCCTCTGCCTTATCCACCTCCTTTCTCTATTCCTCCCTGTCTTTTCTTTTCTAGTTCCTCTTTGTTTGAAATTGCCTTTATCATTTCCCCTGTGCTCTCTGCCCTTTTTCTATTTTCCCTCTCCTTACTTTCCTTTTAGTCTTTCCGAAGGTTTTCTTTTCTTTTGTCCCCCTGAATCTATCTTAATCACTCTCCTTTTTCTTCTCCTCCTCTCTTTATGTTCTTTTGTTTGTTCTTTGTGGGAATTTATTTTTTCTTTTTCACTCTTTCTGAGCCCTCCTTGTATTATTATGACTAACCCTCCTCTCTTTTGTTATCCTTTTCGAATCTCTATGCTCCTGTTATCCGGATACCTATTTTTCCGATATTTTTCCCCTTCTTGATATTACCCTTCTTCCCTTTCCTATCTCCTCCGCGATTTGCTCTTACCCTTTCCTACCTTCAGATATCTTAATAATCCGAGCTTACCGTATGTTTTCCCTTTTCCTATCTCTTCTCTTTCGATCTTCTCTCTATTTTATCTATTTTCCTATTCTCTCTTTTCAAGCTCTCTCTCTCTCTCTTTTTTTTTTTTTTTTTTTGTATTCTCCCATGGGTGTTTTCTTCCGAACCTCTCTTTTCTATTTCCCTTTTCTCCCTTTTCTTTTGGCCCTACCAATAACTCTAATTTTCTCTCGCCTGTTAAATCTTCCCTCTTTCTAAGCTAACTCCCTCTTTTATTTTCAAGTTGTTACGTCTCATTTTCCTCATCCTCATCCGAGTCCTATCCTGCTGAGTTTGTTGTTCTTTCTCTTTGGATGCCTTCTTATCCGATGTCGATGCGATCCTCTGACTCTTCTCCTAGCGTTACCATCTTGTTGTATCGCTGCCTTCCGAGGTGGCTATATCTCTCCAGCAATCATGCTCCTATTGCTCATTCCCTTTTCTTTCGTCTTGGTAAGCTCCTTAACCTAGCCTTGTCTCGCTCCCTATTTCATCATCCTCGTACGTTGCCTGCAAAGAAATTTTTTAAAGATAGCATTAGTTACACGATTTCTTTCGTAAATTTTTCTTTCAATCCCTTGTTTATCAGACCGGTATCCTTCTACAGTCTTACAGCCGTACCCTTTGGCACTTCTGGTAACCGAACTCTGACTCCTCTATCCCTTTTCCTGCTTAAATTCCCAATTGGCCTTCCTTATCCGACACCTGACCCTTTGTAAAGCCTAAAACCCTAGTTTCCTTTTTATCCGACCTATGCTCATGAGCGAACTCTAAATTCTTACTCTTTCCTTTATGTAACCCTATATTCCTAATCCATACGCATATCACAGCCAATAATAAGCATAAATAATCTTGCAAAAAGGAAAACTTTTATATATCATCCGAATAATACTTAATATATATATACCGTTATGTACCTATATACCTCCACCTTAGAGCTCCCTCGTTGCTGAGCATATCCTTACTTTACCCGCTTCCTTAGGTTGATTGTAATCACTGAATTTCCTCTTGCTTGATATTTCCTCAGTCGAGCCGTCCTCCGCCGAGGTATAGCTTGTCGTCCGAGCAGCTTTCCTGAATTTTGAGCTGCATGCGTCGTTCTGAATTGAGGGTAAGATCCCTGATGTCGGGTCCCACTGGGCGTGCCAACTGATACGGGGCAAATCCGCACTAGTAAATGGATGCCTCAGATAGCTAACGTATCCGAGGGCTTCTGGATGTTGATGGTTGATGAAGTATGGATGCTGCTCGCTAATATCACCTTGACTGTCTGAGCTCATTTGTCCTCGGACTAAGCCTGCTTAGAACCTGTGCTCCGACCCCTGCAAAACAAGCCCCCCCAGCGCTACCCTGGGGGTGGTAGCTCCGGTGTGATGATGAGATTTCGTGCTTTGGAATGTAAAAATTCTGTATTCAAGAGTTAGAGAACTTACCTGGAATGGTTGATTGTGGCCTCTATTTATAGGCGTCTTAGACCTTTTCATCACACGTCACCTCCCTGTACCTTGTTGTGGTCCTGGTCACGTGATTGTACTGCCAAACTTCACTTTTAGTTGTCTCTCACGTGCGTCGGAGATTTCCTGGAAGGTCTCTTTATCTAATAGCCTTTTGTATTATTAGTCAAATTCTAAAATTGAGTATTTTAAAACCAAATCGAAGCTATATAAAATCTGAAAATATTGTTTTAAGGGTTTTTTATGCAGCGGGAGAGTTAGAAAAAATATTTACATACGTTGCCCTAAAATTCTATAAATGCTGGTATGGCCCTTTATAGATATTAGAGGTTAAGTATATATTTATTTTCTTTACAAATATTACACTAATCTGTAGTTTTTTTGGTATATAGTGGGTTTTTTTTTTTTTTAATTATCAAAAACATAGATTCGATCATATCCCATTTGAAAACAGAATCATTAATCCAAAACAACATTAAGATACTCATATCAATTTTTAATACAAGTGCTGAGAACTAGGATAACAAAACTACATAATCAAAGGCAAGCTTGTAATTACATGAACAAGTTGGGCTTGCAAGCCTTGTACGTCGTCTTGAGCTTCCTAGTCGGGGGCCTGACCTTCCTGAAGAACAAGGGGAACTTGATACTGGAGTTGTGGAACTGAGTGACTCCATCTCTCTTGCACAAATTGGAGGGCATTGTGGCAGTCTTGACGATCTGAATGCTGTGCTAACGAACTCTGTGGCGAGAAGCCATCTCAGTGTACATCTGCTCCACACATCCATTCAAAGTAGTGTCCCTGTATTCCTTGTACATGTTATGGTAGCTAGTCCTACTCTCGTACCTCAGCCAGATGCCATAGTTCTTGATTGTGGTTGGGTTCTTCTCATAGATCTCGTTAATAGCAAGAACCTGTCCATTGCTTTTTCTTCACTTTCTTGAGCTTCCTCAGAAAGTACCAGAACTTGGACTTGGCGCGGACTTCGTTGGTGGCCCAAAGCTTCATCCGGTAGATCTTGGGATGTTCATCAGTCTCCGACGGCAGGGCTCTTCCGACAACAACCTGGTACTGATGGAACCTGAAGTTCACCATCTTTTCCTCTCACTGCGGCGCCGGCGTGTGATGCTGAGGGTGATCGAGTGAGAGATGGTATAGTGGTTAATTGGTGTGGGGATGATTTCGAACAAGCTGTGTTCGTCGAACCCCAGCAAATGCAACTTTTTTTTTTGAAATGATTTAATGGACTAATAATTTAAAGAGTCAAAAGAAATGTAAAATGCAGTCTTTAGGGTTTCGAACTCGGACCCCCTTTGCCTTTGTTAGTTCTTTACCACCGGAACACCACGCAATATCTCTACTCTTGATGGAGTAATATATTAATATATTATATACAGATATAATTTGAATAAAATAAAGCTAAGAATTGTGTTCTTTTTTTTTTTTTAATTTGAAACCACATGAAGTGGTAGGAAATCTTTTAAAGGGATCCCAAGCCCATCACAAATAGATTACATAGCCTAAAGGTTAGGAAAGTTTTCGCTAGACTAATGTACATAAGCATAGCTTTGTAAAAAAACAAGTAGATGGAGTATACAAACTCCGAAGCCCAAAAAATTGCTTCCAAAAGAATGGTGGAAAAGCATATATGCTTAATCCAAAGAATAAAGATAATAGTATATACTATGTGTTATGATCTCCATATCTCACATCAGCCATAAGCATTCAAATCCTTCCGAGCTTGTTAGCTAATCAACCCAAGCCGAGCCCAGGTTGAAAAACAAATCAGCCAGGAAAGAGAATTACCGAGGCATTCTATGAAGTGGAGATTACTTAGTACTAGCACCAAGCAAATATACTTTCGGGTGCTGCTCAGAACATTAACCAGCCAGGATCCAAAGGGTAACTCCAGGTCTGCTTCAGAATGATAACATCCATGTAACTCCACCTTTGGATAAATTCCAAAGGGTCTTCACCATTCTACAATAAAAGCACTAAAGCAGTATCAAAGCCATCAAAAAAGGATGAAAAAGGGGCATAAAAAGTCTAAACAGATGAAAGCCTCACATAAGGGACCCCTAATTTATCCAGGTGTAAGAAACCTTTCAATTTTGTAGGGGCATCCAGAAATAACATATTTCCAGAGAAAGCTGTCTTAGAGCATAATTTTGATAAGAAATCTGCTACAGCATTGCACTCTCTGTAAACATGTTTAATTCTGTCTGCATAGCAATGAAGTTCATAAGATATATTCAAAACAGACCAGTTTGCTGAGCATGGGTTCATTAAGCACTTTACTGCATTCATACAGTCAGATTCAACAGTAAAGCAAGATCCAGAAGCAAGTCCTAGTTCTACCCCATATTGAATAGCTAACAGCTCAGCATGTAATGGAGACATAGCAGATGTATATTTTGTAAACAAAGAGATTAAGCTGCCTCCCACACCTCTAATAACAACACCTAGACCCACTTTATCAGCATTGATAAAGGAGGCATCCACATTGATCTTGTATCCTGTATCAGGTGGATACCATTTGATTATTTTAACTGCCTTTTTCCTTTTTTGTTTAAAAATTGGGACTAAACCAAGTATGGTTAATTCCCTGAATTTTGAGGCTTGGCCAGTCAAAGGTGAAGCAGTGAAAATCATGGATATGTGTTTTACAATATTGCCAAATAGCATAGAGCTCTCCATAATCACATTATCAAAAAGTTTCTTATTTCTTCTCCACCACAGATACCACAGAGTAACCAGTAGAGAAGAGATAGATACTTTAGTAAGAATTTTTGAATTCCCTTTGAAGTTCAGGTAATAGGAAAGTCTATGATTGATAGAAATGAACTGGGGCACAGGTACAGCAAGTAGATTATGCATCATGTTAAGAACAGAAACATTTTGTGAACATGCATTGAAAAAATGATCAGCAGAATCTCTATTATTACACAGTGGGCATTTAGATGCTAACTTAATCCCAAATTTCATAAGATTATCATCAAATGGAAGTAGATTATTAAAAATCCTCCAGGCTAGAATTGAGATTTTACCTGGTATATGTTTTGACCATGCCTTTTCCATTGAGAGTAGTGGTGCTTGCCTGTTTCTCAAAGCCTGATAGGCAGATTTAACTGTGAAATGTCCTTTCTCTTCGAGTTCCCACACTAATTTATCCGGATGCAGTGAATTTACCTCCAATTCCTGTAAAAGAGCTAAGACATTGGTAGCCACAAAAGGCTCCATCTGGGGTAAATATGCAAATTTATTTTGTGTGAACTCAGCAATTGTAATATCAGGGAAAGGTAAAAAAGGTTCTTGCCATATGTAACAAAGAGCTCCCTTTCCTGACCAGTTAGAATCCCAAAAGGATGACTGACCCGTGCCCACAATCACCCTAGAATGAGTATTGGCAAACTGAGTGATCAAACAAATTCTCTTCCATGTGAGAGAAGTTCTGTGGCTATTGGGAAGATTCCATAAGAATCTTGTCCAAATATTCTCATTGATCTGCAGTTTCCACCACAACTTGCAGGAAAAGGCTTCAATCATGGCTCTGATGTCTCTAAAACCGATTCCATTTTCGTTCCTTGGGTTTGCCATCTTAGACCATTTCCTCCAAATTTTCCTTTGGCCATATGAATGCTTACCCCAGAAAAATCTAGAGGAGAGTCTCTCCATTCTTTTTATCACAGTAAGAGGAGGTCTTAAAACAGCAAAAACATGGATAGGTATTGCAAGCAAAGTATGGTTGATTAGGACCATTCTACCTGCAGCTGTAAGCCACTTTACTTTCCAATTTGATAAAGCATGTTCCATTCTTTCAATCACAGGATGATAGTAAATTGATAGATTCCTACCTGTGAATACTGGAACTCCAAGGTAAGTAAATGGTAATGATCCTTTCTTCATTTCAGTGATGCTTTTTACCATATTTACCTTGGAAATGGGAGCTTTTGTGTGCAAGAAGAAATCTGATTTTGAGTAGTTGATTTTCTGTCCAGAGCATTCTTCATATGCTCTTAGAAACTCAACTAATCTTTTCAGATTTTGTTTGGTGGCTTGGAGAAAGAGTGCTGTATCATCAGCATACATAAGATGAGAGACCTGCTCCACACCCCTAGGCAATAGAAAACCTTTTATGTAATTTGATTGGATCAGTCTTTTGTAGGCTCTGGAGAAAGTTTCAGTGATTAAGTTATAAAGAAAAGGGGATAGAGGGTCTCCTTGCTTAAGTTATAAGAATTGTGTTCAGATTGGTCTTCTTCTCCACATCTTCTTCTCCATCTCTTCATCTTCTTCTTTCTCTTTTTGGCTGACCAAATTAAAATTACAAGTCATGTTCTCCAATTTTCAGATTTGACCAGTTTAACTTAATCTGTCAAGCAGTTGCATCCTCGCCGGAAAATCGCCAAATTATCACCGACAAATTAATCTGGCCGATCCATCACCGGAAAATACCAATCGTTATTTTCATCATCAACGGATCTTCTCGTCACAACTTCAACACGCCAAAATCGCTAAATCGGTTTTCTTCCTCAGATCCAAATCTTGCTTCATCGGACCTGCAAAACTCCCATGAACAAAGTCCGGATTATTTGAATAATGCGTTTGGTTGCTAGAATTGGTATTGGTATTGGCATTGGTATTCAAATTCAATAGAATTGAAATTAAGAATTGGTGTTACAATTCATAGTCAATTCTAGTGTTTGGTAAATGAATTACTTAAGAATTGAATTGTAATGTCAATTCTTGAATTTGGATGATTAAAAATTAACATAGAATTAGATTAGGAATAAGCTATTACTACTTCTTGATATATATCATGCTACTCTAATTACAATTCCCTTTGCGAAAACAGCAGCAATCAATCAAGTGGAACAAACTCTACCACTCAAGTGGAACAAACTCTACCGCAAAAGCATTTACAAAAACTCATAAAAAATTGACATTGTTCATCTGGGATCAATAAAGCTATCTGTCAAATCATTCCCAGATGGTCGTGATAAGAATTAGTCTGAAAATTGGGAGAACCGATTCGGAAGGATTTCCCCATTGCCAGAAGTGAGAAATGGTGGCTGTGTTGGCTCAGGAATCTCATCCTGGCCGTTCAGCATTTTCACGACGACAGACACAGACAATCGTGATTCTGCCAAGGCTTGCACGCAGAGAAGACCGATGTGTAATAACCTCGATGCCTCTTCTTCAGGGAACTTACCCTGCAGTGTGATCCACCCCTTCATGTAATCGTTTATCACCATAAAGGCTCCATATCTGCAAGTTTCAGGGCAGTAAAATGGTAAAAACAGAACCATAAACATATAAAATGTGTTATTATATCAAGTGAGAAAGAAGTAACATAAACATTAACAAACCTTTTGAAAGATGGAAAATGTGTTATCGGCAACAGAAGTAATCATTCTTCACTGAGTAATATAAGCACCTCATGTAATTTACTGTAACATGATTTTCAAAAATAGAAAGTAAAACAAGAAACGCTGCCAAATCACCGCGGCAAGCCGATTTCTTGATCAACAGACCTCATTCAGAAATAAAGAAATTGCCAACGCTCCTGTTCCATTGAGATGAGCTAACAAGAACACATTTCATCTTTAAACTTTACCCTATAAAAACCTGATCACCTATTACATAGCATTTTCTTTACTTCATACTCAGCATTTTGGTGGCATTCCATTTTCGGCTAATTCAATCCCTTCAGTCAATTTCATACACACATCGTAGAGCCAAAAATAATTGTGACAAAGTTAGAATAGATTTTGACATGCCTTATAGTAAAGTTATAAACCTTAAAGTCTCTGTAAAAATAGAACAGAAATGACCATTTAATAATTGACGAAAGAGCCGCCTTTCTGAAATTTCAACTTCACATCTGAGACTTAAAATGTTCAGTTACAAGACACAACCTATAAAAGAAAGAAATGAAGGAAGAAAACATCCCCTTAGATGAAGATGACATTGCATTACATATTTTCAATAACAGATCACCCAACTATATTTTTAATTCATAATTCATATTTTTAAACCTTCGTTTTCATAATCACAAAAGCTAATATTTCACAATCAACATCACCATCCTAACATACCACAATATTTCAAGGTAACATAATGCAGAATCTAACAATCATATCTACAGGAATATAGCAAAACACTCAAAAATATGCAACAATATACAAACCTGTATGTACAGAAGTAAGTGACAGGTGCTTATCACCTAAATTAGACGTACTGACATGAAAATCTATGATTGTAAGAATACACAACAAGCAGAGTTGGCAATCAATTGAAACAATATCAAACAGTCATAAATATAGCAAGAAAATAAATCATAAACATAGGCAGAAACCCCTGCACATGATATTTAAGTACTTATGGATCCTACCCTTATGCACTTTCAATCCAGTTTAGTGCTACATAAACATTTAGATAATAAGAATCCAACATACTCAAAGTTGACAGAACAACAAATTCAAAATTGCTGAAAAGTACAAAAAGACTGTGGATAGCTCTAAGGCTCTAAGGCAAACAGACTGTGGATAGTCATATATTCATCCAAGAAAAGACATAAAATAGCAGGAAAAAAAACTCCAAATAATTTTCTAATTAATTCAACATAATACAGAAAAAAATCATAACCCACGTGCACAATTCACGACAAAAGTACAGAATCAGGAAAACCCACAACATACATTCGTGATTTCCAACCAAAACAAACAATAAAGCTTTAATATTTGGGGATTTCAATAACCCTGAACCGAATGTCAAAACTAAGGATTAAATTTGATTTTGAGGTGGGTTGAAAGTTAGATTACCTGAAAATATGATGGAACGAAAACGGTGATGGCGGTGCCGGTACCGGTGACGGTAATGCTGAAAGAGGTTTTAACGGTGGCAGGTTTAGTCGGAACAGAGACGAGAATGGATATATAGATGACCCAATTGGTATTGGAAAACTTTGCTCAAACAAAAGAATTGTGAATTGTATCCACAGAATTCAAGTCTCTATGGTTTTTAAAAACTAACCTAAATTTTTTGTAAAAACTATAGTCCAATTCTAGAAAAACTATAGTCCAATTCTAGAAAAAACAAACACACCCTAAGTGTATTTGGATGTTCTTCACCAATTGAACATAAATAGGAGGATCCAATTACAAAACCTGCATACTACATATCAAAAACTTAAAAGGGTAGTTTTGTCCGGTCAACAAAAAATTGGATCTGCATGAGATTTTGGAACCTGCACTGGGAAATTGCCTTTTACTTTGAGGACTTGATCTTTTAGGCCCTATGTTTGGAATTTAAACGTAGACCTTTTTAATTCAGGGATATGAAGCCGCACAATCTCTTGATGGATCGCAGACAAAAATGGTTAGTACAAAACTATTTATCTTAATGTATGTCATGATCAGTTTCTTAATGGATCTCTATCAAGAAGTAGACTCATGAAGTTACAAGGAATATTACCTTTACCCCCATTTTAATCTATTAATTTTACATGTTTTTACTGGATCTTCTTGGATACATACTTATTATGTGTTAATATTTTTTCCATCTACAGGATGTCTTAGCCTAGGCAGAAATTATGTCTGTATGGATGACGTTCACATGCATGTAATCCCTCTACCTTCTGGCTTTCTCTATTTCTGAATTTTGGTTAGAAGTGAGTGCACCATTTTAACCTGATCAAATAGGGAGTGTATGCCTTATTTTATTGGTCTACGTGAACTAAATGATTATCTGGTTTCTGTATTAAATCATGTATCTGAGTATGAGCGTTAAAGATCTCCATCTGGGAAACATCTGGGAATTTTCTTAATGCTCTTGACCTATGTATTCTCTGATTTTTCCAGGTTCATCTGAAATATAACTCATCTATTTTCATTATCTCGTGTTGTTTATGAGCTTTTCACCTGTTTGAAGATGTTATGTGTTTATTGGAATAATAGCATATGATGAGAAAAATTAGGGTTAGAAGTAGTAGTTATGTGAAAAAGTTCACTTTTGAAATTGGATTATTAGGGCCGAGAAGAGGGACGTTGAGATGGTAATTCTGTTCAACCTGTTTATGGTAATTCTGGACGTTGAGTGTATTATTGTATTTAGCTGCAAAGTTTGAGTCTTTATGTGATTTAGATGCAAATTGAGCCTAATATTTTTTTCCCAATTGCTATATGCATGGCCGATTTTCTCATGCAGGACCAATTTTTTACCATAATACCCCCAATTGTACCCTTGCATTTTGAGTAGTTTTTTTGCCTTCTCAATAAAAGGAACATTTTGGTAAAAAACCGGTCCTGCATGAGAAAAATGGTCATGCATGTAGCAAACCCCAAATACCATCAATCCTATATAATTTGTTCTCGATATCGACGCGGAATAATTCAGTTTTCCGAGTGCACTACACAGAGAGCAGAATACTTCAGCAAATATTTAATCAAAAGAATTCAAACAATTAATACACTGCTAATGTCCTTATAAGAACCATACTTTTTAGTGTTTGCTGATAATGGTAAAATAAATGGGATAGGATTTGGTGGGATTTCCGATCAAGATATCTTATTGCTTGATCGATTGGATTAGACGTCCAGAACAGGTTGAAGTCTATAGTTTTTCAGTAAAGTTCGATCAGAGTTTGAATCCTAGTAAGTTTTGACAAGATCTGATCAGCGGATTTGAGCCAAAAATAAATAGATTTAATTTTGAAAATGATATCTAAACTGATCCCGACTTCGTAGGTTTTGCAATATTTGCTTGTAAAATGAAAGGATAATTTTCATCCTGATACTGATTGATTTAAAATGATTGTTTCTATCACGTTTTCAAAGAGAGAAGAAAGTCACGAACGTGAACTATAGTATCATCTGGTTACAATTCTCAACATTCAAAAAATCACAAACACTTGGAGGTCATGGTAAATATACAGGTTTAACTGTTAATTCATGTTTTTATAAGATCATTAATTCACATTTTCAATCTTCTTAAACAACTTGCAGCATACAAATAAGTAAATTTTAAATAATTCCAAAAATGTAACATATATGTGATAGAAACAAAAGATAACATTCTTTAAATAAATTTAAAAAACGAGAAAAGGGAATTCTAAACAACAGCGTGCTAAATTATGTGATAAATGCAAAAGAAGTTATGCAGCAGGCGTTTTGGGGGTTTTGGCCTTGGTTGCCTTGTCTTCAGCTCCCTTCTTGGGCAGAAGAACCGGATTGATGCTTGGCAAAACGCCGCCGCTCGCAATCGTCACGCCCTGCAGCAGTTTCGCCAATTCCTCGTCGTTCCTCACCGCCAACTGCACGTGCCTTGGGCTGATCCTGTTCTTCTTGTTGTCCATCGCAGCATTTCCAGCCAATTCCAAAACCTAGCAATAACGCGACAAAAAAAAAAATCAATCGCAAAGCTCGATCAATGAATCGATCGATGATGATGATCAGGATTTATGTTTACCTCAGCAGCGAGGTATTCGAGAACGGCTGCCATGTAGACCGGAGCGCCGGCGCCAGTACGCTGGGCGTAACGGCCGCGTTTCAGGAAACGGGCGATGCGGCCGACGGGGAACTGGAGGCCGGCCTTGGTTGATTTGGTAACCGCCTTCTTCCTCTCGCCGCCCTTCCGGCCGCCGGTGCCCTTAGAGATCTCGGCGGTGCTCTTAGAGGCGTCCTCCATTCGTGGCTGCGAAATTTGTGGGAGAAATGGGAATTGGTTTTTGGCGCTGAGGACGATGAGAGAACTTAATTTTGAAGTGGTGGGGAGAGGTTGCGATGAATATTTATTTATACGGGAATAGATGGAGTGGGGTCGTGCTGCCATGCTGGCGATCCGGATTGCTTATTGTTTTCAGCCGTCAGATGCTTTTTACACTATTTTATCGGACGAGCTATGCAACTGTATGACGGCAATCCAGGGAGTTTTTTTCTTTCAAAAATCAATTCAGGGAGTTTCAACTTTGGGAGTAGATGAGATCAAAAATAAAAAATATTTGGGGAGTACATATATCCAAAATACTAATCTCACTTATTTATAAATATAAATTATTCCTTACAAAATTCCATATACTGATTTATTTACTATTGAAAAGAAAACTTCGTTTTTTACTCTAATCTAAATCTCTAAATAGAAATTCCAAAAAATATGTTTATCTGAAATATTTTTTCCTTTTACGTTTGAAGTATGTAATCTCACATCTGAATCAAATAAGTCCATATTTACTATTTCACATTAGTTCAGTTCAGTTAAATATATTTATATTTTTTCAGTTTAGTTCGGTTAAGATATATATTTAAATTTTTTAGTTCAATAATTTTTTATTAAAAATTACTTCTTTACTATAAATTGCATGATAAAATTTAAAATTATTTCAGTTAAGTTTGTGTACTCTAAAAATGTGATTTGTGTCGTCTAGAATGTTCAGTTCGGAACAAAGAGGCGGAGTCAGAAAACCAGAACAGAGGTGCACCTCAAACAACTCAATGAGAATTATTTAAAATCAAACGAGCATCATTCATAAGTCAATCAAACGATATGAAAACCGAAAACATAAAAATTATATATTTAAAAAAATAAATAAATCAAGGCTTACTATTTCTTTAATGTTTGTTTGAGAGGTGATTTCTAACATTTTCAACATCTAGGTAGCAGAAATCAGTCACGCGAAATAAAAAAAATGCACAAATCAGCGAAGCTAGATATGAGTTTTACAAATTAGAATTTAGAAGATAATATTTAGGATGCACTAAAATAAATATTTATACATTTTTAAACTGATTAAATATAAAAAAACATTTTAAATATAATTTTCGAGGTGCACGTGCATCCCGGTTCCTACTTAGCACTATGGGAACAATGATAAAAGGATGCAGTGATAGCTTTTTATCTACCACTTATACACTAGAAAGTTGGAGCCATTGAAAGATATTCCGATAAATCCCATGGAACCTTTTCCGTGAGACATTTATCATCTTTGGGAATTTAGCCTTTCCCCCACCTTTCAGTTTTGCATTTGAGTTGGTGGATTAATCTGTTCAAGTATTGCCATTTTAGTTTTTTTTTTTTTTTTTTTTTTGCATTTTAGTTGTGTTATTGTTAAACAAGTTTAAGCTTTGTTTTGAGCCAACTATATGAAATGTGTATTTCCTTTGGCGGATTCAATTTTCTATTTATTGCAAACACATGAAACATTGTTTTGCCACCACGGCAGAAAAACTACATGCAAATGTACTCAATACATTTTTTAAAATATAAATATCATCTATATCGATCTATTTTGAGGGTGTGTTTGATATTGGTCCACTTATTGACCATTGTAATTATGCTGATACTAATATTCTTATGGATAGCTCTGTTGCATCATTTTTCAATAATAAACCTCACTTAATGCAACATCTATCCCCTCATCTATCTTCTTATATTATGCTTCTTTTGCAGGAATCCCAACTTCATGCACACAGGAATGATAGATTGATCTGGAAACTGGACACTAAAGGTCAATTCACTTTCAAATCGACCTACAACAAACTCAGACAGCCTAGGGGTATTATCTCTTCCATTCAGCATTTATGGAACTTTAGATTGGAAAAGAAAGTATCTGTTTTTATGTGGAGATGATCAATTCCTTTGTTCCTTTTGATAACATCCTTAAATCAATGCATATCTGTCTGCCCTCTAAGTGTCTTAAATGCTGCCATGAGGACTCCCTTGATCACTTTTATAATTCCTGTGATTTTACATTAAGCATATGGAAAACAATGCATATTTTTATGGGAATTGCTGATAGAAGTTTTTCAACTATTTGGGAAAGACTCTCTTTCTATTTCACTTATAATGGTATGAGTGTTCTTCATAATCTTATTATTAGAATCACTCCATCCATTACTTGTTGGATTCTTTGGAAGAGCAGAAATAAATGGGTATATGACAATATCCCATCTTCTTCAGTTAACATTCTTAGACAGATCAGGGAGCTTATTTTCATGACTTTTTGTGCTAAACCTTTCCTTATGTCCACTGCACTTGATTCAGAGATTGCAAACCATAGCTTTCTACCATTAGGAAAAAGGCCACCCAAACCTAAAATTTTCAAAATTGCTTGGTCTAAGCCCCTAAGTGGTCTAAAAATCAATGTGGATGCTTCATGGTGAAGTTCTTCGCTCTATGCTGACATTAGTGTAATTACTAGAGATAACAGAGGAGGATTTATCTCTGGGAAATGTTCTTATATTAATGCCAGTACTCCTCTAGAAGCTGAACTTAAAGCTATTCAACTGGCTATTTCCTGTGCAAATGGTTTTACTGATCCTATAATTATAGAATCAGATTGTCTCAATGCTATCTCTTCTATCTTAAATCCCATCACTGCCCATTGGAAACTTTTCAATTAGCAGACTCTATAAAACAAACTTTATCCTCTTATTATCTGTGTCATGTTTATAGAGAAGCTAATAAACATGCTGATGCTATGGCTAAACTGTGCTTAAAATCTCAACATGATTTATCTTTAGCTTTGGCTCACTTCCTAATGAAGTTCAAGGACTCATTAGATTGGACCAAATGTGTACTCCCTCCCTTAGAATTTCCAGAATAGATTATACTGACTGAAACTATTGTTTACAGATGATGAAGCTCATTGATGATTTCATCAATGAGTCTTCAAACTTTGCTGATACAGGAAGCTTCATTGCTGTTGGAGGATCAATTTCTTTGGACAACCTGATCCAACTCTGATCCAACTGAGGTCGGAGCTGCAACACCTCACCTGGTGCTTTTTACACTCTGATGGATGACTTTGAGAAAACTTGGAAGGATCCATAGGCTGCCTTGTGTCTGAGTTGCCTTGTGTCTGATTCACTAATAAGCAAATGGATTTTACTCCTTTTTTTAACAAAGTCTTAGTCCTAGAGACTTCTTGATGTATAGAATGAGTTTTCTCTAGTGTTAATATGTAGTCTAGCTCATTCTTTTTGGAAGCTATGCTTAGCTTCGGGTAGATCCTTTTTTAGGTCTCTACTTAACCGCTATTATAAGCGGTTTTTGTAACATTACTTTAATTGTCTTGTTATTTAAAAGGCATGGGGAAGCCAATATAAATCCCTCCACAATTGGTGGTTTTAACTTTAAAAAAAAAAAGTGTGTTTGTTTTTTCTAGAATTGACTCATTCTTTTCTAATTCTATAGAATTGTCCAATTCTGCTGTTTGTTTTTACAAAAGTTTTGGGTTAGAATTGTTTTTTAAAAACTTTGGGGGCTTGATATTAACATTCTGAATATTTGAAAAACAACATATAATTTCATTTATCATTAAATACAACCCTGGGTTAATGTATTTAATAAACAATCTGGGTTTGCTTTATTTGCTTGTTCAGTTAATTCAATAGCTTTTTTCATTGCTTTTCGAAACGAAACTCTATTCTTCAATTGTCCGGCTATATACTCGGCAAGAATGTTAGGGTTTCCATAAGGTTTTGCAATTTTTGTGATGGCAATGTTAAGTTTTCGGTTCACACACTTCAATTCTTTTTGTAGAGTCATCTGCAGTTCGTTGATTCCTTGCGGTCGGTTTTCGAGTAATTCTTTTGTGGGAGCAAAGTTTTCCAACACCAATTCTATCATTTTTTAAAAAAACTCGCGGATCTAAACCGGGTCAAATTCAGGTTATAACATAAATGGGTCTGGTATATATTTCGGCGCTTCATCTCTCTGTCGAAACTTCCGGTGTCGTCAAAAACTTTTCCTCGCAATACAGTCACAGGGAACTGCCATCGCCGCTGTCGAACCTCCATATTTCCAGGTAAACTCACTTCTATTTCTACTTCCGCTCCATGACAGCTTCTCCGTTTCATATGTGTTTTTTTTATCTTACCGAATTTGAGTCTTAGGGTTTCCTTTTTTAGTTTTTTGGGGGATCGATTTTGATATAAAACGATTTTTTGGAATGAACAAACGATTGCGAAGTGGGTTTTTCTGGGTATTTTCTTTTGAGCAAATCGATAAAAAAGTCGACTTGTTTGAAAAATCAAATAGGGTGGAATGATTGCTCGAAAAGTTTGATCGTTTGCATTGCTTTGGTTCGTTCTTTTTTTTTTTAATTAAAACCATCAGAGATGGGAGGATTATTCATGGCTCCTCAACCGAAATAAAAAAACAGAACATAATACACATAAGACCAAATAAAAGTCTTAGTGGCTACAAGTTGGCCGAAGGCTGTTTCTCCACAAGTGGAGGCAATTTGGTAGATAACAGGAAGATTCCTGAAACGTAAGACAATTCTAAACTCCCCTGTATCTAAATGAGGTTGCCCGAAGGCTGTAATTCCTAGGCTTTCGCCTGGAAGCAGGATGTTGCCCAAAGGCAGTGGTGCCCGGAGGCAGTGGTGCCTGAAGGCTTACAGCAAAAAGGGGATACATCTTACAATCTACAGTCTGAAAACTACCTGACAAGCGTAGCAACTTAACTTTGCATTCTAAACTATCTAATCAAAGTCTACTAGTCTAGGCACAGATGTTACCTAGTCCAGAAGCCCATGTGGTTTTCTCTCTCGCCAATTAAGGGTTAAGAGAGATATAACAAACAAATGGGCAAGAATACTCCCCAAGTCTGTCAGGACAGTTTCGCAAAAAAGACCAGTTCCAAATCATATCCCCTACTATCAGGTCAATACCATGTGCATGTTCCAACTAATTCGGGTCTAACTAGCTAGCAAATAACACATAGTATAGAAAGTTGATAAAAAGGTATTATCTAACACGAGAAAAGCTGCCAAAACAACTTCCACGGTCTACAAATCTAGTTTATATTTGTGGAAATCGCCAGAAGTACGTATAATTACTACTCTGACTCGGATTTCTCCTCCCACAATATAAACTAGAGTTGAAGTCAACTAAAGTTTCCGAAGCAGAAACGTACCCGTCCGGTAAACTAAAGTTGACAAATAGTACCCACAATCAAATTTTCCCGACCTTAATATAAAATCTACTAAAGTAAAAGAAAGGGAAAAAACCACCTCACCCTCTAGTTGGACCAGAAACCGAAAACCATGATCAGACCGACCCGACCCGGTTGAAAGACCCGACCCGACCCGGTTGAATGACCCGACCCGGGGCTTGGGCCCGCTGTGTTGAGCCCGTTGGGCCCATTCTCCCGCTGAGCTCAGTCCGCTCTGACGTTGACCGAGATCTGGAGATCCCTGGAGCCGTCGCCGTGGAGAGCGGGGCACTGCCTGGAGCCGCCGGGAGGCGGAGAACGCCGTTGCGGCGGCCGTCGGATGGAGCTACCTGGGAGCGGCTAGATCGCGGCGCCCCGATCTGTGGGTGACCCGATCGGTGGCGCCGCTGTGCCGGCGAGTTCCGCTGGCAGCGTCCGGTCTTCATTTGTTCTGTAGCTGTGCGAAAATGAGGTGGGGATACCGGCTACCTAAAACAGAGAAAATAAATGGGGTGAGGAGGTGACCGGCGCGGCAAGGGGTGCCGGCGATCACCTCCCCGTAGTAGATCTGAAAAAAGGGGTGGCTTTTGGGAGAGAAAGTTACTGTTCAAAGAGGCGTGAATGAATGGTGTTGCTTTGGTTCGTTCGTGTTGCTATGATAAAATTTTCAGCACTCGTTGTTATTATAGAGATTTTCGATAGCTTAGCCCAAGACTCAAAGGAATTCTATTGGTGTCAAATCATTGTTTTATAAAGGGGTTTATCTTAGTTTATAAATTAGGGATGATGTACCAATCATCTCAATCATCTACCTTATCAAATAATTTGTTTAACGGACTTGCGTATTTCAAATTTAGTAAAAAATATTATTGACATTTTGATTCCTTTTAAATTAGTTTAAAACGTTTGTAAAAAATTTAATATGTTTGATTGGGGTTTATAAGCAAACTCAGGTCAATTCCACTCAATACAATTGTTCACAATTATTAATTATTCTTCAAAAACAAATAAATTACAAATTATTATACTAATGAACCAATAATTTTTGATACAATTGTTCACAATTATCAATTATTCTTCAAAAACAAATAAATTATAAATCATTATACTAATGAACCAATAATTATACAAATGATCAATTGTTGCATACATATTAGTATTTCCAATAATTATATAAATTGCATCTACTACTAATCGCTTCCAAATTTGTAAGGTTATAGTGTTACGCACTTCTACCATAGCTGCTTTTCTATTTTCATCGTACACATTTGGATCAATACTACCTACACCCTCAGGAATGTCAAGCTTTTGCATCAGAATGAAATTATGAAGCGTGAAACATGAAACAATTATTGCCATTTGGACATCTTTATCTGTTTGGGGCATTCTTTTTAAAATTTTCCAAGTACTCTTCAATTCACCGAAAGCCCCTTCTACTTTCATTCTAAGCGAAGAATGTTCTATTCAAATAGAAGAATGTTCTATTCAAATAGGATTAGAATTGTAATGGTACAACTCTCAATAAATAATAATTATTTAATTATTCAATTTTTAAAATATTTTTTTTGAAGAAGGTTAATCAAATCATACTAAAATAATTATTTATGCATGTATAGTTTCTATCTTATGCTTAAAATTTAAATAATTTAGTTTATAACATATATCTTATGTGTGGTAAAGATTCGAAAATTTAATTTTAAAGCTTAAATATTATTTTATTACTTAGATAAAAATTAAATTTTATATAATTTATTACAAAATATTAATATTATAATTTTTCAACTCAATTTGGCACCAATCATCTATTTTCAGCACCAATCATCTCAAACATCTAGTTTCAGCTGGAATCATCCACTTTCAGCATCAATCATCTAGTTTCAGCCAGAATCATCTACTTTCAGCACCAATCATCTCAATCAGCCAGCTCGCAGCTGAATAGGACAGGGCCGTAGCGTGGGTTTGCTGTACTTTATAGAAAAAAAAACTTAAAGATTATCAAATCATTGAATGAGTCAGGACAATGATTTGTTTTCTTTTTTTGGATTCTCCAAATTGGAAGCTGAATGATTTTTTTGTCTATTTAACAGCAGAAAAGGATATGGATGTTACTTTTGTGTTATGCATTTCTGTTTTTTGTCAGTTTTGGTCATCTAATTTCTTTGGTCAGTTTTGCTTGTAACTAGTCATGATTGAGAAGTTCAGCTATGTTTAGGATTGTGGTATTTCCATGCTCACTTGATTGAGCTCTATGTATCCTTTTTAAAACTGTATTTGATCATTCAATCATATCGTCAGTTAGAGGGTTGAAAGGTTCAGATTTGGAAATTTCGTGATATACACATTTCCGCTGATTCTTCGAATGATGTTACACACAACAAGTGAGAGTGCCTAGTTAACACGCACACATATTCTGTAGTAATTGTGAATATTGTGAGAATCCCTAGTTAATGAATTCTGAGAGGATATCATGATACATATATGTTGCAGGCCTTCAGTTTTTGAAAAACTACAGGCCTTCAGTGAATTCACAGCTATTTATTTTGTGCGATCCATACGAGCTGCATTCTTGGTAAGCATCTCATTTTATTTTTTTTGGAGCAAAACTGAACAATTATTCAGTGAACTAAAATTATTGTTTTGAAATGATGACTGGAAAGCACTGACATGCAGGATCACCACTCATACCCTTATTATTGAGTTCACAAGGGAAGATAATCCAACACCACCCTTACTCCTGCTTCAATTTTCCCAATTAATCATACTTTTGTAGCTTCTCTTTATTCTCAGTGCCAGTAGATTAGTTGAAATATGAGTTCAAGATCATATATCTGTATATTCTTGCAATATTGTGTGCTTATGGTTGAATCATATGTGTGTGTGCTTTTTAATCTGATCATTCATAATGACCTGAGCTTCATTTGAAAAGCTTGGAGGCCCTGGTGTGGTGGTTCTTTTTAGCACTGTAATATTCTGATGCAATGCTAGAAGCCTTGTGGTATTCTGGAATTTGTTTTGGACTGTTAATTGCTATGATACAAATGTCATCCCCTTTTTCACATCTTGTTTGCTGCAGCAATATTCGCTATTAACATGCATTGCTCATGGGAGTGTATGATATTTTGTATGTGTTATGTTGAGTTAATTTGAAGTATCGTCAGAATGGGAATTCATGGTCATATAGCTGCAATAAATTATTTTTCTGAGCTTGAGTTCCAGTTTAATGTGAGGTCATTTTCAAATCTGAGGTATCATGGCTTGTGTTACCGTAACCATGTTGAAGAATTTGCTTTGACTGAAACAATTGAAACAGAATATGAAGTCTGTTTAGTTGCAGGCTTTGTTCAGATGGTGGTGCACCTTGGATGTCTTATCATCCCTGTAATATCAAGCTTGAGGTTAAGCTTGCAATTAAGAGGGAGGGGATGCACATGTCTTCTATATGCGATTGAGGGTCTTGCAGGAGGCAGCAATCAACATACATCTGGAGGCAGCAATCAACAGGATTACATATGGAGTCAGCTCTTTCGGAGTGATCTCAAGAATTATGGTACTGAAATGATTTTTCTTATTGAGCCAACTAAGCAGAGTGTGACAGAAGTGGATTATGGATTTCTTGTTGTTCCTTATTCAAGTTGATCAAGCAAGCTCATGCTGGAAAGAGTTGATCAAGCAAGCTCATATTGAGAGGTGCGTGTCCCACTGCTTATTGTGCAGAAAGATGGCACAGTGCTTCTTAGCTGTTTGATCTACAATATTATGAAGGTTTTTGAAAAATTTACTATTGTAGGTTTATGAGTTAACTAAGGATCTATCTTTTTAAATAAAAGTACTTTAGAATGATTATATGTTTATATGATTTTTCTTGTTCTATTTTATTTTCGTGTAAGATTATGTTCATATTTCGGGCACATTAATTTTTGATTAAATTATGTGATGAAAACAATTTGGAATATATATATTTGGAATAGTTTAATGTTATGGGATGTTTGATGTGTATTATAATAGGTTGTCCATATTTACGTAAATACAAATTTTAAAAAATAAATCTAAAGCAAGTAGTAGAAAATAGATTAAGTAGTAATAGGCAATTCCAATTCTATGTAAAAAATTTAATCATCCAAACACAAGAATTGGCATTACAATTCAATTCTTAAGCAATTCTTATGATTATCCAAACACTAGAATTCACTATGAATTGTAACACCAATTCTTAATTTTAATTCTATTGAATTTGAATACCAATGTCAATGCCAATTCTAGCAACCAAACACATTAGCCTCTTGCACATTAAAGAGTTTGGAATTTTTGCAGTTTGAATAAGCAGATAACTTGGAGGTTTATAGGTTATGGTAAATCCACTGATAATTCATTAACACGAATAATTTATTCAAAAAAAAATAAAATAATTAACACGAATAAGACATTTACGAAAGATATTTCCAATTTTCTTTAACTTGCAACATTCAAACAAGGTTTTTTGAAATAAGCAAACATATCGCTAATTCTTGAAGGTCACAAGTGCGACTTTCTTCACAGGTTCGCGATAAAGGTGCTCTAATAACACAGTCACATCAACCATACAACCATCATCTCACGTAAACTTATGATGAGACTTCCTCTCAAAAGATTACACATTCTTGTTATCAAAAGCAAAAATAACACATTCTTTAAACAGAACATAAAAGCAGTAATGTCAACAGGATAAAATGGAGTGGAAGTACAAAGTACATTAACATCAACTACATTACCTTTCATAGTTAACTAAGGTTACAAATAGTTAGCGATGTTTCATACACCTACCCGACAAATCTCAACACATAATATTAGAAGAAAATTTAGGGATTTCTACTTCATCTAAACTATACATGCATCTAAAAGCAGGCACAAGTCAATGAAGTCATAAGATAAATAAGAAATCCACACAAGTCTGGATAACTATACTACTGATCAGCTTTGGTCCTTGTATGGGGTCCATATTAATTTGCCGACATCAACATCCAGACCACCTCGACCAGCAGCTTTCAGATGACGATCCAAGACCTTGGGATCTGCACATATGACATGCTGTCCCTTTCTGTATTGAATTAATTCTAAATTCTGAAGGGTGCTCAGGATATCCTCAGCTTTGATAGCCGTCATGTCACTAAGCTCCTGCAAGAGGAAATGATTGAGTAACCATAGTGCAGTAGTTATAACATACCAATAAAATATCATCTTCTAAGACATCAAGTCAAAAACAATCAGTCCCACTTTGTAAAATTCTCCAGCTAAGACATGTTCTAACATATTAACTGCAATCATTAAAGACACAAACCTCCCATCAAATCAAAAGAACCTTGGAGAAGAGAACATTTAAGGCCAATAAAACAGAATAAGTCCATTCATCACACAGGAGTCACGTGAATTAGATTGTGGCATATAATAGTACACAAAAGCAGCTCCGACATTTACTTCAAACGCAACCAATCATTACCAATCCTAACAATACAGTTTAACAGTATTTAAAAGTTGTTAGACTTTCCAGCAGAAGTGTGCTATATGCATAGAAATCAAAATAAGCACAGAGAAGTTTTTTAAGCATGCTAAAGATAGTCACAGTTGGCAAGTTTAGAGAGTACAAAAGGGCATAGTGATAGAGTCAGACCTTGATAGAAATGTTGCCCTTGTGCTTTTTCAATATTTCCAGAAGAACACGAGTCCAATATCCCCGATAGCTCAACATTCCTAAGTCAGAAAGGGGTCTTTCAGGCGTCCCAACTTTACTTTCCTTCTTCGATAGCTCATACGCTGCATCATAGTTTGGTATTAATTTAGCAACACTAGCATACAAAAGTAGAGTACAACAATAATATGAGAAAAAAAGATTTTATAGTAACACGAGGCCTTCTGACGGTGAATAGTAGTGGTAATTATTACAGTGGGAAAGCCCCTTGTCACTATTTCAGAGAACTACTACTAATACAAGATCTGATGGATAATGTTTCTTCTACACAAGGCAAAATTGTGATAGCAGAATATTCACCACAAGCTCAATTTTTTCACCCCAGCACTGACAATTTACCTATTCTTCGCAAATTTGGCTGACTATATAATGCATAGATAAAGATTCAAATATAAGCAAAATCAAGGTTTTCGAACTAGATACTTACAGAAAGCAATCAGAAATTTCCCGTAACCTTTCCTCTGATAAGGTGGAAGAGTCAGTATGCAGGCCAAATTATAGGACTCCTCAGAATGCTTTTCCTGAACAGGAGTCAAGATACACCTTATTTTTCAAAGCTTCAAAAAATCTAAATAATATTCCAATATGTAATTAGTTAGCAAATATTCAACACTTAAATCCACTCATAACACGTCACTCACGAAGAAAATGATTACGCAGAAAAAGAAAAAAAATGATGAGAAGAACACCAGTTCTCATTTCACGAGTCGTATGTACATATGAAAAATAGGGTGCAGAACATCCAATTTCAGACCAGTACGTGCTCTCACTATTGAATCTCCAGCATTGGGCCATCAAGAAAAAACGCCAAGAAACACTAGGTTGCAAGGTTAGCAACTCTGAGCAACTGAAGCCATTGATGAAAAGGTAGCTTATAAATGTTTTTGAACATCTGATCTACGTACAACTACTGTTCATAAAGAGAAGTATAGGTTTGATTTGACACATATTCAAGATACCAAATGTGTTAATTAGTGCTTGTATTCATTGAATAACAACGATAAAAGTTATCTTCTATAACACTAAAAATCACCCATTCATAATAGGGGAAGGCACCCAAACCCAAAATTAAGTTTCAAGTACACAGGAGCATATTGCAAACTAATAAGAGTATTACCTTTGAAAAATAGCCAACCATGTGGCATCCTCGATCATCACATTCACACAATACGTAAAACAGAAACAAGTCCACGTCGTAGTAGAGTGTTTTATGGTCGAGAAACAGTTTTGCGAGATAGCAAAGATTCTGTCCATAAACCTTATTCTTCTTCCCGTCAACCTGTACAAAAGCAATTCTACTGTAAACTAGATGGCATCTAATAGGACAGAATATCTTAGGAAGAACGCAACTTTTAAAACCCTCACTCATACTGGAAAACCTAGGAACACAGATAAGGGAGCACTAGATAAGAAAAAAAATTGTACCTCAAACATTGATAAGGTACCACTTCGGTATATTTCATCACCAGGAGGATGCTTGAGATCACATTTCTTCTGTACAGAAAACATTATAAAAATTGAGGCCATAATCATCAATAACACAGCTCTATTTCACAAGTTCAGTTGATAATTAATGCAAATTGAAATTTTACCAACTAAAATATCATTGAGAAGTCAAACCACTCATCTAGAGTTATTACAGCTATACCTTTGTAAAAAGGCACAACATTCTATTGATATTAACCATCAGGAAACATAATGAAGTCAAACAAACATCCAATTCAAGAGGTAACGAGAGGGTAGTGATGAATAGGGATCAACACTGTTAAGTAAAAATTGGGTCATCATATGATCGTTACCAACATTGTGTAAAATTGTCGACAAAAGTAAATGTTATGGTCCAAGAACAAGAATACAAGCATTGCAATTAGCAACTTGATGCAGTTCAAATAGGAAGATGATACAAGAGAATTCTAAGAAAGATCACCATGTGCCTTTGAAGCTGTTCCTTGCGCTTCATGAAATTGAGGCAAAATTCACAAAAGTACAGCTTCACACAGTCATTGTATTCTGGTGGAAATGGCGAGAAGTACCATGTCTCAATTTCATATCTTCCAAGCTCAATTGTGGCAATATTTTTAACCTTTGTAAATTCTTCATGTTCACGGAGGCTGGCGGCATCAAGCTCTTCATGCCCCTACACAGAATTAACATCTAGTTGAGCCACCGAAGAATAACCACACAATTCAGCAAACAGGTGAAAACAGAAAACCATAATGAAGATCCTACCTTAACAAATACATATAAAGAATCACATTTTCCAACTCCAAGCCGTAGATGGGATGAGGCAGTTGAAAAAATATAAAACATAAAGTACATAACGTGCACGTGTATAGGTAGGGGGTCTGGAAGCATAAATCAGTCTTAGTGTCAAAGATTGCTATAACCATTAAAAGCAATGTATTAGGAGTATAGCAAGTTTCCACATCATTCTGATAATTAGAATCACAGCATCAGCTTTTATTTTTTCAAGATGTGACCCACCCAACCAAGCTATTTTGGTTATATTGACTTGGCAAGTTTACAATCTGTATTCACAGTTTGCAAATGGTGACACTATGACAGCTTTTGATTTTAATATTCAGTAACATATATGAGATTTTAAGAGCAGTCGGAGCTATCTTTAGCATCCTACTGTAAGCTAACTAGAAACCGAAACAATTCACAATAGTTTTCAGAATTCAAATCACTGCAAAAAATAATGTTGCAAGCAACAGATAGAAAATTAGTTATATGCATGATCTAGACACGATATCAAACGGTAAAGTAAACCCGGGAACCAACAGAAGCTCAAGAACAACAGAAAGTAATAAATGTATATGATTTGATTGAGAAGCTACCTCTACATGTGTCTCATCAATCTTACGCTTCTGATGCCGTGTCATTTTCAAACTTGTTACCTGAATACATGACAATTAACAGAAAATATCAATAAAGTCAAAAATGCTATCCATGCATAAATTTAAAGACCAAGAATAGCTGACAACTCTGAAAGTAACCAAAGTTAAGAAGGAGAGGTCTCCTTAATTTATGCAAATAAAAAAATATACGGATCATGCTCATAAACAACAGCTAGAACAAATCATCATCAGCAACAGTATGCACATGAAATGGGTTTCCAAGGGATGAATGCCTTTTTAGACAAGGGGGGATAGTACAAACACAGCAACAGCCAAAATTCAATGGCTCTAATCCTACTCAGAACTCAGAAGGGATGGGAAGCTAAAAAAGAGAGAAGAACAGCACCTTATCTTCCACCTTTTCATCCACAGCAGTCTCTACTGAATCAAGATCAAGTTGATCAAGTTTCACCCACTCATCAAGCCTCCTATTAACTGTCCAGGGAGCCAAGAAAAATTACAAGAATATAAATAATCTTTCAGTTCTGGGACAGGATAGTTTAACATCGAAGGCAGAGAATGAAATGCATAATGGTCAAAATTGCAACTGCAGATCAAACAGAGAGAAACTAAAGACAGAAAATCATCAAAACTGGTACACATTTATTCTATGTCTTTTCTACTGACTGCAGTAAAACGTTTATAATGACTCCACTCTGATTCTAATAACCTGGTGTAAAGTAAATTTCATATCTGACACAAGTGGTACAAGGCAGTGGGGGAAACAGGCTGAAATGTTCACAAGCTAAGGCTAGTAACAGACTATGTCTGCAAGTCTACTTCTAAGAATTCAAATTAACATAAGTAATTTTCAGCAAGCTAGTCTTCATCGTTAAGAAACACAAAATTGAAAATCCCTAAAATCGTGAGAAGATTGCAGCGTAACCCTAACCCTAAATGACTGACAAGATCTGAAAACAACAAATCGAACGAATACTCACACTCGGTGTAGTGGACATAGTATTCGTAGTCACTGGAAGCGCAGAACGGATTCTTCCGGCGTTCGATGACTTTGACGGGATGGTATTTGTTGTCCCTCCACCGGCACAAAACGCGAGTTCCCACATCCAGAGGGGGCATGCTGGACATCCTCCTTTTTGCGGCCTCGATTTCCCCTGCTTGGGCTCCGTTCGACTCCGGAACCTTAGAACCTCCGTTAGCGGCGGTGGTGACGGTGGAAGTTGTGCCGTTTTCATTTTTCGGTGTCTCTAAAGAACCCATTGCAATATTTTTTTATTTGTTTTTTGAAGGACGAGCAGTTTGTCAGAAAAAAGTTATTTTTGTATCTTATCCCCTCCCGAGACGGGTCCAACTTATATTTATTTATTTATTTTTGGAAAAAAATATTTTAAATTTAGAAAAAAAATTGACTTAATTATACTTAGGTCATGTTCTCTTCACGGTATTTGAACTTATCTGAACTTAAAAAAGTTTATTTGAACTAAAAAAAGTTTATCTGAACTAAAAAAACTTTGGGGGTGTTTGGTGATTAGCTGATAGATGTTAGCTGTTAGCTGATTGCATTAGCTGATTTGACTAGCTGATTGCATTAGCTGATTTGACTAGCTGATTGTATTAGCTGATTGTATTTATGTGTTTGGTAAAATTAGCTGATAGCTGATAGCTGTTTGTTGAATAATAATTGTAAAATGACGTATTTGACCATAAACAATTTTATTAATTAATACTCACTATATGAAAATCAATAATTATTTAGATTGTAAATAATTATTAATTATTTTAATGATTAGAATAATATTTTATGTGCATAATAAAGGTTAAAATTATAATTTTTTTCTTAATATATATGTGCCTTTTTAAAATAGTTAAAGTAAATAAAGATTAAGGAATATTATTATTTAGATTTTTTAATAAAATTAAGTGTTTTTATCATATTTATTTTAACGAAATTAAACAAAACTTATTAACTAAAATAATAACTAACATTAACGTTGCCCAGGTGAGTGAATAAGACATGAAATTGCATGAACTGATGAACACGTACGTTAGAAAATGAATGCGACAAATAATTAAAATGGTAAAGAAGGGATAAAAAGGTAAGTTTAGCAATAAATGTAAACAGCTGATTTGAAAACGCTGCTTTTATGAGCGTTTTGAAAATTAGCTTTTTGGGCCCAATCAGCTCTTTCAAAAAGCTCTTTACCAAACACTTTTAAGAGCCTTTTGATTTGGTCAAACAGCTAATTGGCCCCAATCAGCTAATTTGAGCCCAAACAGCTGTTCACCAAACACCCCCTTTATCTGAACTAAAAAAACTTTATCTAGACTTAAAAAACTTTATCTGAACTAATCTGAACTTAAAAAACTTTATTTGAACTCATCTGAACTTAAAAAACTTTATCTGAACTCATCTGAACTGAACTCATTTGTACTTAAAAATTTTAGCTGAACTTATTTGAACTTAAGAACTGAGCTGAATTGAAATATATAGATAGATTGAATTGAACTAAATTGAAACTAACTAAAAAATATATGATCATTTCCAATATATTTGAAATTCATTAATCTAAATATAACATAATACATTTAATATTAAAATATACTGAACCGAGTTTTGCACTGATGTAGATAAACTGAACTGAATATATTCCATTTGAGTATAAACATTTCAGTTGAGCTGAGTATAAACATTATTGATTTGAGCTGAGCTGAACATCTAGCTAAACATATTGATTTGAGTTGAGCTGAAGCATATAGATAACTGAACTGAACTGAATTGAAAATTAATAAGTGTGGTGAAAATTAACGGTATGAATAAATTAACCTTAATTAATTGCACCAAATTATATTGTTGTTGAGCTAAACTGAACTGAACTGAAGTAAAATTAATGTATTGAAAAAAAAAAAGAATCGGTATGACTAAATTAATCTAAATTTCATCAAATCATATTGAAACTGAACTAAACTGAATGGAATTGAACTGAACTGATATGAACAATTAAGCTCAAAAGATTGAACTGATTTAAACTGAACTGAACTTATTTGAAAACTAAAAAGGTTTACTGAACTGAAAAAAGATTATCTGTACTCATATGAACTGAAAAAAGATTATCTGAACTCATATGAACTGAAAAAAGATTATCTTAACTAAAAAACATTTATCTGAACTAAAAAAACTTTATCTGAACTCATCTGAACTAAAAAATATTTATCTGAACTAAAAAAACTTTATCTGAACTAAAAAATATTCAAATAATCTCTAGAGAACAGGACCTTAGAGCAAGTCCAACAACTTTGCTATAAAATTTTCTAAAGTAGAGAATGAAAGTTAATAATCTTCATATTATTCTTTCTTAACTCCAACGGAGTCTCTATATTATTTTGAATTAATCTCCTATATTTGGCATATTGTGTGGAAAAAATAATTTGATTTTTATTTTTAGTAAACATACCATAAATTTAGTTCTCTAAAAATTTGTTTACAATCTGCATATATAGGCCCTATTTACTAGAGCTTATTTTTTGATGGTACTGAACTGAAGTAAAATTGATGTATTGAAAAATGGAATCAGCATGACTGAATTAACCTGAATTTCATCAAATTACATTTCACTCAACTGGACTGATCTACAGATAAGCTCTGGTAAACAGGGCCATAGAGATTTTTTTTCTTCTCTCTCCTCGTTATTCTATTTTAGAGAATCATATAGAGATTCGGTTGGAGTGAAAATTTTGTCAAAATCTCCAAATTTGGATAAAATATCTATTATAGCAAAACTGTTGGATTTGCTCTTAGAGCATCCACAGCCATTAAGCCATCATATTGGCTTTTAAATATACTCTTTTATAAAGTCACACTTTTCAGATTTTAACTCACAATCATACAGACTGCCACTGTGCCACATCAGCATATTTCTTTACACATCATCTTCTTCATTTACATCTCTTAACGTATGTATTTAATATATAATTTTTCATTAATGATAAATGTTAACTAAATTAAATAAAGTTGGAGATTTTTTAATGTTTAAAATGATTTAATCACGAAATTTAACTATATCGAATTCTAAAAATTTATTATAACTAAATTAATTTATGAATTTTGTGTAATAGTAATAGAATATTTTCAATAATCAAATTGATTTTATACAAGATAAAATGAATCTAGTCTAATCTATATATGTATGTATAAATCAATCTTAATTAATTAAAATCAAATTATGAAATTAAAAATTAAACACGCAAGCAGAAAGAACTCAAGAATTAATTAACGCTTCCTTTTTAGAAGAAAAAATTAATGCTGTGTCGTTAATTATTTGAAACCAAAATAGAATATGCAACAAAGATGTTCACGTGTCTCCAGGCCGCCACATGTCCTCTTTTCATTAGCTATGGTAAGAGCACCCACAGCGGTGAGATTTATGGAAGGTTTTGATCACTAAGAGTAAGTCCAAGAGATACTGCATTTTGTAGATTTTGGAGGAAGTATGGAGATTTTCCCCCAATATTGACCTCCAAGAGATACAAGATGTAGATTTTGGGTAGTAAGAGAAACTCATCCTCCACATGTGTAGAAAGAGAAATAAAATTTAGAGGATTGAAAATTTAATGCATACACATTGATCAATTCATTGTTTCATTTTTTTAAACCCAAATTTCACTCTCTCCCCTCTCAGAGCATCTCCAATGCTATCTTCAATTTCAAAAAAATCAATTGTCATGTAAGATTGATGGTGAAAAATGCAAAATTAATCTCCAATGCAAGCATCAATGTGAGGGTCAATCTTATATGGAATATGAGGTGGATTGAAAGCCTCAATTAGAGCATCTCCAATGCTAAGAAGGTCATGAGGAAAATTCGCCTCCATTTGTCAACTTTTGATTGAGCGTCAATATGATGTAGATTTAAAAGATATGATTGAAAATATTTTTTAAACTTTGCTCTCCAATGTATGAGCATCAGTTTTCATATTATTAATGTCAAAAAGAAAGTAAGTATAAATTTAGTAAACAAATTAATTGAAATATTAATGTTAAAAGGAAAGTAAACATAAATTTGGTAAACAAATAAATTGACACCTTCAATATGAGCATCAATATATTGAAGGTCTAGTTGACACTTTCATTCCACGAATGCATCCACGTCAAACTGACATTTTAATTGATGCTTGCATTGGAGATAGACTTTAATCTCAATCCTATGTGTCAATCAACATTTTCAACATTGAAAGTTGCATTGGAGATGCTCTTAGACTCTTTATATATTGATGGTCACAATGAAACCTTCAATTTGATTACTTTGCATATTTAGAACTATTTTTCTTTTTTCACCAATTTGTAGTTGAATTTAAAATACTAATTTTGGTAGGAAAAGATTTACATGGTAATTGACACTCTTGCATTGGAGCACATAATTTTAAATTGGAGATCAACCAAAATTTCAATGTCTATGTCATAGTGATGCCCAATTTAAACTTGACATATGTACCCTATTTTTGCTCTTGACTCTCATAGCATTGGATATGCTCTCATATTCAATGCAAAACATCAAAAGTCCAAAAATAATGTATTGTTTAAAACTAAAAAGACAAAAATTAAAATTAAAAGTGTTGCTAATATTAATGATAATCAATGCAAGAGCTACAAAATGTAGTAACTCTTAGACATGACCAAAAATTTCATACTACATTTTATCATTTCATATTACATCTTGGAGATTTTTGTGTAGTATCTGTAGGACTTGCTCTAAAGCCACCCACAATGGTGGGTTTTGTTAATATTTATCCACTTTTTCCGGGAAATGTTGCAGGAAACGTATGCAAAAATCCAGCCCATTAGAGCATTTGTTATGGAAGGATACATATGGGTTCCTCATTGACTAGAATGCAGACACTTCCCAACTATGGGAGATTTTTGCTTCATTTTCCCTTGAATCAAGGAAAGAAACCGAGCCCCTGGCTGCACCTGTGTAGACGTAGAAATTCCTAAAAACAAGGAACTTGCCTACCAAAAATAATTGTTTATGTTTTTCTTTTTATTTTCTTGCTTGACAAAACCCTTCTGGTAGGAGTTAATTTCAATCAAAATTAACGATTTAATTGAAATCAATATTTTAAAAATTGTTGTAAACATTATTTTCAGAGCTTTGCACCAGAGTATTAGGCACATAAGAAATATATGGAAATAAAATATGAAGCATTATTCAATTTTAAATTATAATAATATTTTTCAAATTCGAATGAAACATTTAATATAACTTGATAATATAAATAAATATTATATCTATTTTGTGTTAATTAAATAAGTAAAATATAATTATGTAGAGAAATGATAAATAATGACATAAATAATAAATAATAGTGGTAGGACATAGACAAAGTGATGTGGAAAGTGTGTGAGGTTTTTATGATAGTTAGAGTGAGGATGTTGGAAGGGTTGTAAAAGGGATTTTATTGAAAAAGTTGTGAAAAGAGGATGCATGATAGGAGATGGTCTTAGCTTATCATCTCCTCCAACCACACTCAGCCACGTGGCATTGAAGTAATGTTTTTGCCAAACTATCGTTTTGAAACTTTGCTCCATTTTATAAATTATTATTTCTATCATGATTATGTTAATTTTGCACGTGAATATTAATTTACTTATCAACAAATTTCTGTATTTATTATTTTAAAATTAGAGTAATATAACTTTTACCATACTTACCAAAATGTATTTATATCACACATAATATTTGTTTCTCTTTTTTACATCTTTGTTACGTTTTCAAAAAATTATTATTTAATTATTAAATTTTCATAAAACAATTGCTTAGCAACACACATTATAAAAAAATTAATAGTACAAAATTTATTTACATTAAATAAAATAATATATAATATAATAATACTACAGCTTTATGATTGTGAGTCCAAATCTGTAAAGTGTGTCTTTATTAAAAAGTGAATATTCAAAGCCTTGTTTTGGTCTCTATGGTTGCAAGTGCCCTAAATAGGGGTGGGTAAAAAAACCAAAAACCGAAAATCGAACCGAAACCGAAAAATCCAAAATCGAATAATTCGAACCGAATTAAATATATGGTTTTCGAATATTCAAATTGATAAAACCGAATTATAAATATGGTTTTTGGTTTGGTTTCCGAACCGGAACCGAATTACAATTAATTAAATTAATTATTAATAAATATATAAATTAAATAAATATTTATGAATATAAAAATAACAAAATAAGGGGACCATCTATAGGTTTTATTATCTGTGAATAATAAAAATAACCGAATTATGTTTATCTATAGGTTTTATTAGATTTTTGGCTTGAACCGTGATTGGATTTTTTTAGATTTAAAATTTTATTTAAATGGAATTCGGGTTATTTGGTTTGTTCGAGTTAAACCGAAAACCGAATTCTGAATTCGGTTCGGTTTTTTCGGTTCGGTTTCGGTATTGAATTTTTTTTGAAAAAAATCAAACAAACCGAACCAAATAACCCGAAACCGAATAAACCAAACCGACGCCCACCCCTAGCCCTAAGTGAATTGAAGGCTTCATTTTTGACACCATTAGGCTTTTCTTTTTCCGGAAATGTAGCAAAGTATCCTCCAAACCTCCCCATTGTGGAGGTTAAGTGGCCTTTGGTGGACAAAAAACTCATTTACAGCCGACCATAGCAAGTGCCCTTATGTCCCATTAAAGTTTACTTTTATTAAAAACGCAAATTATTACGTGCACCGGGGTACGGTGCTCTATGTATTCCAGACCTTTTTTGCAAATTACTAATTAAAACATAATTACCGTTAATTTAAAATTTAAAATGTATGTAACTAAATTCCAGGCCACGATTTATCGGCACGTAAATAGTCATTAATCCTTTTTTTTTGAAAATCCAAAAAAATATATTAAATTGATGAACAATTAAAAGAAATTGGATATTAATCTCTAAATTTTGCAGTACTTACCCCTTTTCATCTGTTACAACTTTTTGTAATGTGCATATCAATGGTATGCATTGTGCATTCTATTTATTTTAGAAGTGCATTTTAAAATGTTATGGTTTTTTTTCTCATTAGTCAATGCACACTCGTTATTATTATAATGATATTGAAATGCAAATATAACAATATTTTAATGCACATTGATAAATAGATAATGCACAATACTATACGTAAGAATGCACAATTCATTGAATTAGAATGTACGCAATAGCCTTGAGGTACTATATAATTTGCTAAGTACTTGAAGCATTGTGCATATTTATCATATGAGTTGCACATTTTTATTATGTGCATTGTGCTTTGTGCAATCTAATAATATCATAAGTGAAGTTATAACATTAATGTGCATGCGTACTCTTTAAATTGTGTAATATATTTACGGTTTTTCTAACGAGTGCCCTAGTTAACAATGGAATATTTTGTGTGAATTCGTGTATTACATGAGTATTTGTGTATGGTTAATGACTACGACTGCATTGGTGTTAATTCTCCCTCGATCATCGAAATGGTTCCATCAATGCTCATTTAATTCCTTTCCCTCTATTACCGTTTTACATTTTACAAATTTCCCTCCAAAATTCTAAACACATCACCGACGTACCACTGCATATTCTGGTACGTATCATACAAATAAATACAACTACCATTTTACATTTTACAAATTTCCCTCCAAAATTCTAAACACATCACCGACTTACCACTGCATATTCTGGTACGTATCATACAAATAAATACAACTATGTATTTATTAACAATGAAACGATTGAGTATCCAAAATTAGAATTCCCTCCATTTACCATTTCATCAAAAATGTGTTTACATATATATGATTTTTCTTTTTTAAAAATTTACAGACATTTGTAGATTTGATGAAGAGGTCACCAACATGAATTCTAATTTTGGATACTCAATCGTTTAGTTGTTAATAAATACATAGTTGTATTTATTTGTATGATACGGTGATGTGTTTAGAATTTTGGAGGGAAATTTGTAAAATGTAAAGTGGTAATAGAGGGAAAAGAATTAAATGAGTATTGATGAACCATTTCGATGTAGACGGAGAATTAATACCAATGCAGTCGTAGTCATTAACCATGCACAAATACTCATGTAATACACGAATTCACACGAAAAATTCCATTGTTATCGAGTGCCCTAGGGCACTAGTTAGAAAAACCGATATACTTATACTGAAATTGCATTTTAAAAAGACACCCAACTATTTTCATTTATTTAATTGATAGCCTTTTAGGTAAATAATTTGAAAAAATGTATAATCATGTTTCTAAGTGACGAGTTTGATATTGTGCATTTAAATTATTATAAATGTGCATTTCACTAAATAAAATTGTGCATTTAAATTATTATAAATGTGCATTTCAGTAAATAAAATTGAGCATTTAGACATAACTATCATTTTACGTGATGAAAAGGGGAAAAATAAATGGAAGCATCACAAAATAATTCAGTAAATTCACTTTTCTCGTCCAGCTCAAATTAGTAAATTCAATTTTTTCGTCTCTTTTGTTCCTTCTTCCAGCTCGTTCTTTTCCCATCAAAAACCCGCGTTCTCTTTTTTTCATCTTCCGCACTTCTAAGCAACCATCAATTCTTGGTTTCCCTATTCCCTTCCGTTTTGAATTCCTAAAATAAAAAATTAAAATTTTAACCAATTTTTTTTTTTTGGCAAACCACTGTAGGTAGGGATGTATATAGGCTTCCCCAAGCCATAAAAAATAAGGAAATATAAGAAATAATTTTTACATATTGTAGTTTGAAAATAATACCTAAAAAACCTAATAAACCTAGCCACAGAGGCATAGGGAAAAGGAATGACAGGGAAATAAAAGGATAAACAGTCTTGGTGGGAGCTGTTATGTGTAGAAAGTAACTACACAGGCCAAAAAATGCCATAAAAAAGAATGAGTTTGCAGAGGAAACTCATTCTATTTAGGAAAAGTGAAATTAGGATTAAGATAAAAGAAAAACCACTTGCTTGTTAGTGAGTCAAAGTGAGACACAGAGAAACACAGATCAGCCTATGGTATTCTTGTATCATAATCTTAAATCTCCAGCATAGTCTTCTGCAGGATATCCTCCAAAATTGAGGTGAGGTGATCCCCTGTACAATACAGAGAAAGATAATGCATTTTTGTGGAAGCATTGGACTCAATAGTTTTCTGCCTTCAGAAGTACTCCATGGTGGCTCGCAGTGTGCCTCTCCTTATCCAAAAATCCATATTGCAGCTTGGTGTGTACATGTCACAAGAGAAGCAATCAGTAGTACCAGTCCAGGCCTAATGACTCATAATTCTGATATTAGGAGGACCATGAATGTCCATGTCAATAAGAGTTCTGATATTTTGGGAATAAAGTTTGTGATTGTGCCAGAACAAGAATTTTCCAGGGAGTATTTGTCATGTGTTTATTATCGTACCAAAACACACCAACATCTCATATAACTATTCTGAATTTCATAATCACTTAGGTCAAAGTGCACAATATATATATATATATATATATATATATATATATATATATATATACATTTAGCATACACATACACCTTGAATAATACTAAATTCCACATTTATTTGTACCTAACAAATCCCACCACAATCACATTTTCCTATATTAAATTTCAAAAGCTATATAAGATGCACATCACTCATTACAAATTGCACCTTTAACTACAACGACATGCACAAGTATTCATACAAATTGCACATACGCATACCAACTCCTCATCCAATGTGATGTGTATTTTATTTGCACCACAAAATCAACAAAATCATCTGGTCAAATTTCAGAAATCGTTTTCATCTCATTGACCTACAAATTTTTTAAAATCCAAGCTTTATAACCAAAAAGCAAATAAATTTATTGAATTTGTAAAATATAGATTCTAATAATAACTCACCAATTCACAGTATTCTTCAACCAACTTTTATTTGAAACTCCGAATGGCTCCGGTAAATCTCTAAAGTTATCCCTAATTTAAAATTTTGATTTACTTATAAATCGGTACGCTTGACAGTTTCTAATATGTTCCTTGCAGTTTTTTTTTCTAATATGTTCCTTGCAGTTTTTTTAATGAGCGGTTAAAAAGGTCGAACGTGAATATAAATACATTTTACTTTCCTACGTAAAAATAAAAAGTAATTAATAATTACACATTGAGGTCTGGGGGTACGATGCGCACGATACCCCTAGTGATAGGAATTGAATTAAAAAAATTCATTCGGTCCCATAATTTGGTTTTATACCTTTGTTTCTACTTGGTCTCAAACTAAACTTTAGTCAAAATATAAATTAAATAGTAACGATCATATTTTTAATAAATTATTTAATTGGCCAAAAGTTTCATGTAATATAAAATTGACCCTTATAATTTTCATTTTCAGAACTGAGTTATCATGTTTCTCTCTAGAAATTCTCTCCTCCCTCTCTCCTCATTGCTGAAATACTTTTTACCACTTTCCACCGTAATAGTAAAATAACGGTTATATTCCTCCTGAACAGTTTCTAATAACGACCCATTTTCAACCTTCCTCCGCTCCGCCTATGGCGGAGCCACCGCCTTCCTCCGCTATTCCTCCACCCAAACCTGCCCATAACCATTCGCTGAACCCCATTCAACCAAGATCATTCATCTCAGCTCTAACCAACAGATCTCCTCCACTATGTCCGCTGCCAAACAACCCCAATCTGAACCCCAAAAGGGATTACCTTGGTGATTTGGCCTGTATATATACTGAAAAACAGGTGCAGTTACTATCTTCTCACTACTCCAACGCTTTAATTGGAAAATTTTCTAGAGGCCGTCCATCTATGGAAGTTCTGGAACAAGAGTTCAAAGCTATCGGATTTCTGGGAAAATATCAACTGGGGCTCATCGATTTCAAACATGTCCTTATTCGGTTTGAGCTAATTGAGGACTTTCAAAGGTGTTGGATTAGAGGTCTATGGACTTTTAACAAGCTTCCGATGAAGGTTCTTCGCTGGACTCCAGATTTTTCTCCTCGCACAGAATCCTCGATCGTGCCTTTATGGGTAACAGTTTCTGATATTCCAATCTTCTTCTATAATATGGGTATGATAGCTGATGTTGGTAATTCGATTGGTGTTTACATTAAAATGGATGCTGCCACTGAGTGTCTTACTCGTCCATATGTGCTCAAAATGTGTGTTGAATATGATCTTCTTAAGCCTATGAAGCCTTTTATTCGTTTGGGAACTGAGAAAAATCATATCAAAGCCAGGGCTGATTATGAAAATGTCCCTTCTTACTGTGTTCTATGCTCTAAGATAGGTCACTTAAGCATGGAATGTAGTTTTAATCAAACAGTCAAAGCTCAGAAAATGCCTACCCCTCCTAAGAACAATGCTACCAGCATCACTAAACCTATCTCTTCCACCAAAGAGCCTTCTCTGTCACTTTGGAAGCCAACATGGATTATCCTGAATAATCTCCCTACTATTTTGGATATGGAAATTGAGGAAATCTCTGAAGCTTTAGGCCTTTTCATGGATAAATCCCCTGAAGTACTCTCCACCATTCCTACTATTCTGAGTCACACCTCCCCATCCTCGGACCCTGAGCTCTACCTGCCTTCTTGTATGAATGCACAGTCCTCTTCCCCTGATCATGTTTCAATACCAGTGCTTCATATTCCAACCTCAGTTGCAGCTCAGACTGCTCAATCTCTCCATCCAGTGCAGGTCACTTCTTCAGATCAATCTGAACATGTCACACCAGAACTCTTATTTAGTCTTCCTCATGGTTCACCTGAAGTGATACATGTGGACGCACCTGTGATACATGTGATGTCACCATTGATAGTTGAGCAACCACTGATTCCTGTGGAGACCTCTGTGGAGATTTTTTCTCCTAAAACTGCTCCTTCTATGGAGATCCTTCCCATTGATGTGCCAATAGCTGATGAGTCATTGCTCTGATCTTCACCAACTCAGGAGTTTTCTACTACCCTGAACTCCCCAGATGTCAACCAGGCTAGATTCTCATTTACCAAAAAAAAAAGGGACCTAAATTTGCTACTGATGATATTCAGACAAAAACCAGTAAGTTTTTTCCCCCTATGAATTCCATCTTTGCTGCTAAGAATTCTTTTTCTCTCAGCAGAGAACACCACAGAACAGGTTTCTTCCCTTAGCTATAGATGATGGCTCTGAGGAATCTGATGAACAGGATAATATGGTTAATCCATCTACTGCCACAGTCAATGAGAACTTGGAGGTGGGTGAATACATTTTGCCCTCTTCAACTATCACTCAGGTAAATACCCCTTTTCTCTCTCCAACCAAAACTGGTAAAGGGAAGAAGAAAAGCAAAAAACCTCAGAATGATAGCTATTTTTCACAGATTAATAGAATCATGACTACGTCAAAGAGCACAACTAATGTTTCCCATGATTAGAACAACTCTCAAAATTAAAATGTTGGTGTGGAATATTAGAGGGATGGATACCTCTATGGAGAGATTAAAAACTCTGATTTCCTCTAACAAATTTGAATTAGTATATTTAATTGAACCTCTACATGATAATTCACAATGTGATCATTATATGCATCTGTTACATTTCGATAATTGTACTTATGCCATCAATGGACAGATATGGATTTTTTGGAACTCTTCCTTAAATCTTTCTGTAGTCAGAGACCATGAACAATTCCTTTCTACCCAGATCTTTTGTCAAAATCTAAATACTACAATGGAAGTAGTATTTATATATGGCTTAAGAACTAGGAAAGAGAGGAAAAGTCTATGGACTGAGTTGCAACATCTCTCCTCTTCCCCAACTGTTTTTATAGGTGATTTCAATGCTATAACATCTATAAATGAGTATAAAGGTCCTTCCTCTCCTAAACTAGGTAGTATGAAAGACTTTAATGAGTTTATAGATATTATGGCATTGGAGGAAATCAACATTGTGGGCAATTTTTTCACCTGGAGTAACAAAAGACTCCAACCCACAATCCAAAGGCTGGATAGGGGTCTGTGTAATGCTGATTGGAGAGCTTCTTTCCCTTCATCCTCTATTCAAGTCCTAAACAGGAAGTCTTCTGATCATAATCCACTTTTTCTGACAATTGGTAGTTCCTTTCAGTCATCACCTAGACCTTTTAGATTTTTAAATACCTGGTATAAAAGACTGGAATTTAATGAGATTGTTAGAGTAAATTGGTCTCAACCTCTCTCTGAAACTGGTCTGCTAGGATTCTCCCTTAAGCTTATGAGACTTAAAAAATGCCTGAAAATATGGAATAAGATACACTTTGGCAACATCCATGAGAATGTGGAAAAGGCTGAGAAGGAGCTCAGTATTCAGGAAATTTCATATGACCTGAATAACTCCTCTGATGAGTTGATTAAACTCAAAAAAGCCAAAGCCACTCTTCTTAAAGCCATAAAAGAATAGAGGCATTTCTGGAAACAGAAAGCTAAAATCAAATGGTTGAAAGAGGGGGATGATAATACTAAGTTTTTTCATAATTCAGTCAAGGAAAAAAGTGGGAGGCTTAGTATCACTAAGATTAAGAATAGTGAAGGTATATGGCTTGATGATAATAATGATATTGAACAGGAAGCCATCTCAATTTATGAAAATCTTCTCACAGAAAAGGCCACTGATGATCAGTTCCACTCTCATTTTCTTAGTCAAATTCCCTCTCTTGTTCAGATTGAAGACAATAATAAACTTATGCAACCAATCACACTATTGGAAGTTAAAAATATTGTCTTTAATATGAATAAGAATAGCAGTCCAAGGCCAGATGGCTTCACTGCTCAGTTTTTTATAAAATCATGGGACATCATTGCTACTGATCTTTTGTCTGCTGTCTATGATTTTATGTTAGGTCAGGTAATTCCAAGGGGAGTAGCTAGCACTTGGATCACCATCATTCCTAAAAAGGAAACCCCTATCTCTTTTAATGATTTTAGACCTATTAGCCTTTCTAATGTTTTAAATAAAATTTGTTCTAAAGTGCTCATGGAAAGGCTAAAGTTTTTAATGCCTAAAATCATTTTCCCTCATCAAACTGCCTTTATTAGGGGGAGAGATATCTCAGATAATGTGATTTACATGCAGGAAATGGTCAGATTTTTAAATAGAACCTCTAAACACCCAAACTGCATTGTTAAACTGGATTTGAAAAAGGCTTTTGATAGAGTTAGGTGGTCTTTTTTAAAGTTTGGTTTCAATGATAAGTTTGTTAATTTGATCATGAAAAACCTTTCATCAGCTTGGTTTTCAGTTCTTTTTAATGGCAAGGCAGTTGGTTTTTTTCAACCTTCCAGGGGTATTAAACAGGGGGATCCACTCTCCCCCTTCCTCTTTAACATTTTCAGTGAAGCCTTCACAAGATCACTAGCTTTTGCTTTTGATAGAGGTAAGTTACAGTATTTTAATCTACCAGGTAATTTTCTAAAGATCTCCCACCTCACATATGCTGATGATACTGTCATATTCCTTAACTCTGATAGGAATACTCTTATTACACTTAAAGCATTCCTTGTGAAATTTGAAGAATCCTCTGGTCAGAAAATCAATTTTGACAAGAGTGATTTATTCATTAGTAATTATGATTCTGTGGTTCAGATTCATAACATCAAAAGAACATTGGGTATGAAAGTGGGTAGTTTTCCTATGAAATATATGGGGGTTCCTATTTTTAGAGGTAAAGCCCAAAATATCTATTTTCAACCAATCTTTGAGCAAATTGACAAAAAGCTAAACAATTGGAAAAATAGATGGTTGTCTACAGGGGGTAGGATTACTTTGATTAAATCTTGCATATTTTCTATCCCACAACATGTGTGGTCTGTTATTGCTCCTCCAAAACAGGTCATTAAAAAATTGAAAGGAAAATAAGCATATTTTTCTGGGGAGAAAAGGATCTAAAACCCAAAAAATCATGGAAAAGGTGGGATGAACTTTGTTTTCCTATTAACTAGAATGGCTTGGGTTTTAGGTCAATATCTTCTATCATTCATACATGTTTTGCTAAGTTGTGGTGGAAATTTCAAAATTCCAATCCCCTGTGGACACAATTCATTGCATCTTTGCCTGATTCCTACAAGAACTCTCCCAATTGGAAAAGAATCTGCTCAGTTAATGAGTGGTGTGAAAATCAGACTAGAGTTATTGTGGGGAGTGGCTCTTGTAATTTTTGGACATCTAACTGGCTTGATGTTCGCTCCTTATGTGACCTCTGTGATATTACCCAAACATCTATTCCGAGTGATATTTCTGTTTCTGATTTTCATGTTAATAGAAATGTCTACTTGCCTCAGCTTTCTTCTCTTCTCTCTTCTGAAGTACTTCTTCTTTTGCAGGATTCCAAGATATACGCACATAGAGAAGACAGACTGGTTTGGAAAGCTAATGCAACTGGCGTCTTCTCCTTCAAAGCAGCATATACTCAGATCAGGGAACAAAGAGGTAATATTGTCTCTATTCTTCATCTCTGGAACCCAAAGATGGAGAGAAAAGTTTCTGTTTTCATGTGGAGATTGATTAATTCCTTGTTGCCATTTGATAACATCCTTAAAAAATGGAAATTCAATCTTCCTTCTAAATGTCCTATGTGCATGCATGAGGATTCCCTTGATCACTTCTATAACTCTTGTACATTTTCCCTATCTGTTTGGAAAATTGTTCATCAGTTCATGGGGATTTCAGATAGACATTTTGACACTATATGGGAAAGACTCTCCTTCTATCTGACATATCCTGGATCCTCCTCCTTGCATAATTCCATTATTAGACTTTCTCCATCCATTACTTGCTGGAATTTGTGGAAAGCTAGGAATAAGGCCCTGTTTACTAGAGCTTATTTCTTGATGTACTGAACTGAACTGAACTGAATTGAATTGAACCGAACTGAACTGAAGTGAAAATTGATGTATTGAAAAATGGAATCAGCATGACTGAATTAACCTGAATTTCATCAAATTGCATTTTCACTGAACTGAACTGAATTGAACTGAACTGAACTGAATTGAACTGAACTGATCTACAGATAAGCTCTGGTAAACAGGGCCTAAATAGTTTTTTGAAAACATTAAACTATATGCTCTCTCTGTTATTCATAACATTAGAGATCAACTATTTTATATGTTTTATGCTAAACCATTCTATATTTCTTCTCAGTTTGATGCTGATATTGCTAACCACACCTTTCTTCCACTTAGTATCAAACATCCTAAACCAAAAATTTCTAGAATTTGTTGGACAAAGCCTTCCACTGGACTGAAAATTAATGTAGATGCCTCATGGTCTAATAATCTAACTGGTATATGCTTTGTGGCTAGAAATAACATGGGAGGATTTGTCTCTGCTAGGAGTTCCTTTTTTCAATGTGACTCAGCTCTAAAAGCTGAGATGTTGGCCATTAGATTTGCCTTTCAATATGCCTGTAGCTATGCTGATAGTTTCATAATTGAGTCTGATTGCTTAAATGCTATCTCATATGTTCTTAATCCCATAACTGCTCATTGGAAACTTTTCCAACTGGCTGATGAGATTCATTTATTAGCTAAAAATTGCCCCATTCTCCATGTCCATAGAGAAGGCAATCAAGTAGCTGATGCTATTGCTAAACTGGCCTTGGCCAGTAAAAGCCGTACTCAATTTTATTCTTTTACTTCTCTTCCAGCAAAGGTTCAAGGTCTTATTAGGCTAGACCAATTGTGTGTTCCTTCTCTCAGAATTTCAAAGGATGGTTACTGCTGATTCCTCTCTGAATTTGCAGGTGGCCTGGCCAGGGATTAATGCACCTGGATTGCACAAAGGAAAACTCTGAAAGGAGTTCATGATTGAGCTGGTTTCCAGCACTGTCCTAGTTTGCTTCTGCCCCAATCTCACTTACCAGAAGTAACTCTTCTTACTAGCCCCTGGACAATCTTGTGGTTCGCCTGGGAAACGACTCACTGAAATGTAAGGGAGATTAGTTAGAGTTACACACTTGTTGTATTAGTGACTTTCGATACTTTTGATACTTGATTCTATGAACTGAGCTAAGCCCTGTCTGTCTGTATTTATTTATTTTTGAGAAGGCTTGGGGAAGCCAAATTGAATTCCCTCCATCATATGATGGTTTAACTTAAAAAAAAACCCTTATAATTTTTTAAAATTAAAAAGAGAAGTCAAAATTGAGGATTGAAATGGTAAGCCATTACAATTACCTATCTCGCCCTCACCTAGATTTCTTTTTTTTTCTTTTTTTTTAGATTAAAATCATATGTGAAAGGTGAAGGGATTTTCATTAGATTCCCCAATCCTTTGGAAATGAACTGAAAAAATTAAAGTGAAGCACAGAGCTCAGTTTTACAACATAAAAATCCTAAATGGAAGCCATAAAAGGCTCATCAAACTAGTTTCAACCTCTAGAAGAGAGGTTAGGCAGTGAGAGTTGAAAGTGATCATAAATCCCTATCCTAAGATTATACCAACTCCAAGCATTTCTGTGAAAACAAAACAAATCGAATCACAACTTTGCTTAGAGACTTAAATCATCAGGTTGGGAGAGACCATCAGAAGAGAGGCTGAAAAGAGCTGCCCAAAAACTATTTGTTGTTGCTTTGGTAGATTGAGATGGTTGCCCTCCATTCCTCAGTCCTTTTGGCCTGTTAAGTTGGTCTGGAACTTCATTCCTTGTAAGTACCTGCATTTGACCTTGAATCATCATATGTATTAAAACATTGTTGACCTTGAAAACCAATACTTCTCTCCTCACTATGGCACTCATCATAGTACCCTTGGTATGAAGAACCAAGGGGCCTTTCATGTGCAAAGTGCTCACTTCTCGACTCAAAATACAAGGCTCGGAAAAATCATTAGAAAGGTAAGAATCACACGAGCTTGTTGCATTCTCCCTCATCCTTTCATGGTTAAAGGTGAGGAAGTCATAAAAATCTTTTTGTTTTATACTAAACATGACTAAAAAGTTTGAAATGGTAGTGCAAGGGTTCTAGAGTAATAATACACACTACAAGGTGCCGTTTATTCCAAGAAACCAAGCAATACACACTTCAAAGAAAAGAAAGAAACCAAAGGAGATAAAAATAAAATCTAAGATAAAACACAAAACAAGAAATGCCTTCTCCCCGGCAGCGGCGCCATTTTTGACAAGCGATTTCCCCACGTCGTAAATGGGAATCCCACTCAATCAAAACACATTTATATTCACCTACAACTTCTAACTACTATAGAGTAGATAGTGGGAAGTAGGGATCGAACCACAAGGAGAAGGAGTTTTGTTTAGTGTTTTAGCGAAGATTATAAACACATACTTATATATTATATAGAAATCAAGGTAAACAAGGGGGGTTTTGAGTTGGTTGATTACACTACGAAAGAAAGCAACTAAGATAAACTACACTACAATGCAAATACAAGGCCTTGGGAGGCAATTGACTTCAACTTCAACTATCGATTAATCATTGAGTGAACGCTTCATATATAGGGTTTATGTTCATAAGTCGTGGATGAAAAGCATCCTATTCTCTCGATAATAGCTAGTGAGCATGAACACATCACTCAAGAGCCCTCATTATCAATCCACCTAGATGATAGCATCTAGATACATCGACAATGGAATTAAAATGGAGAATCGACAAACTCATCCATACTCGTTGATAACGTGAGCATTGGACAAGACATTTGAAAACTATAAAGAACTAAGACGATGATAACATACAAATCTCAATTCATACTTTATGATATTGGGGTAAACGATCACGTTCTACCCACGACTCTAGCCTATTTGTTGCTAACAATCATATGTCAAAAAGGAATCTTCAACTAAAATATACAATTACATATTAGGGGGATCGATGATAATATTAGATCATTACCTAAACACACAATTGATTAATCATGCAAGTTCATAAGATTTCCAATTCTAACAACTTATATTCATCATGGCATATCTCAACTACAATCACATAACCAAGGGGAGAGTTTGTCATCACTCAACCCCTTTCCATAGTCACTAAACTACTAGAGATTACACTACATTACAATCCATCACCTAGAATTACTCTAAAACTATATTACTTTAACACTAAGAACTAATCTACTCTAATTAGTGACTATGAGGCATGCAATTGATATAAAACATAAAGGCCATAACAAATTAAGCAAGATTGAACAACATTCATGCATAAGAACTCAAGTTCATCAAGAATTCAAATGATAATCAAACCCAAAATAGAAGCATAATGAAGTTAATGAAGATTTCAAGCAAAGAAGTCTACATCAATTGCACCCAAGGAAGAAACTAAGCTAATACAATCATACTAATTAATACATGTTTGTTCATCAAATCAAAGGAAGAAAAGGAAGAAAAGATGAGGAAAAAGGGTTTGGATTGTGAGGGAACTCGTTCAAAAAAGAAGAGGATAAGGAGGTATTTATAGCCTAAAAATTTCAGCTCAAGAGTGCAAGTGGGTTGAAGCTTTAGCGACGCTTTATTTGGTCGCTGTTCATCACAGCGACACTTCTGGGCAGCTGGTGACACTTCTGGGTTCTTCATCTGGAGTGACACTTCCTTCAAACAAAAGCGACACTTTTCTGGGCACGAGTGACACTTTTCTGGGCAGCTTCTACCACCTTTTGTAAAGTGGCCTTCTCGCCACTTCTATGACCAATTCTTCTAGTTCCGAGCATCAAATCATCAACTCCATAGCATAGTCATAGAAGGTCTTCAAGAATTCACATCAAGAAGTTCCAAAATACACACATAAACATAGGAATTTACAAGCTCTAAACATAAAGCTCTAATGATATAATTCACTCTAAAATCCTATGCTTTGTTACAAAATGCTCTTAAAAACAAGTTTCAAATACACTAAAAACTAGAGTATAAATAGGGTACATCAGTACTCATAACATTACTATGAGGGCCTCATGTCAGATAGCGTTATATAAAAATTGAACCCATAGCGTCACAGGCTAGATAACGACTTTGGTTTGGATAGTGACTCTTTTTGTTAAAAAACGATTTGACAGTGACTTTGGTTTTAATTCCAATTGCGATATTCTGGATCCATGTCTATCTGTAATACCCATTAGTTTACCCAGAGGTACTCATATTGGTTTGTACTAACTTAAAATTATCGTACTATATTGAGTCGAACCTACACCCAAAACAACAACTTGAGAGACTCACGCAGGAGACTAAACCCTTTTATTTTCCCTCCACTAAACCCCCTACAATTTGGCGCCAAGCTGAACTTTGGGAGGTATTTCTTTTGGTTATAAAGAGAGCCATTGCGGGATTTTTCAAACCGCACCTCCTCATTCTCTATTCATTCTTAGCAAGCTTTTCCAACAAATGGCACCCCAAAGCATTCTGAAGTCAACCCGGTCCAGGGTCATCAAGGCAACAACTCCAAGCTGCTGTTGCTCCCGAGAGATGGCGAGGGAGAAGGTGCAGCTGCGATTTTTCCTCAGGGAGCTGATACAGACGGTCGGCCCGGATGCACTAACCGATATGTTCAAGGGATTTCGCATCCCGGTGCCGACCATCAGCAATTTGTACGAGGCTGAGCTGCACACCTATTTGATCTCCAACGACAACACGGGGAGCATGCCTAAAGATGCTGGGGGGAAACCAAAGAGGACTGTCATCCCCACTGAGCTGGTCATCGTGAAGGATGAGGTAGACGAAAACGAGAAGAAGCCGCTGAAGAAGGTGAAGGTGGAACCAGAGGAGAGGATCTTCATTGACTTGACCCTTGATGATTAGTTCTTTTTTTCGGGTAGTTTTTTTTTTAAATATGCAATCACTTTTGAATTTAGTGGAAATTATCTTTGCCACTCAATGTATCCTAATTCTATTTCAGTTTTAATTCAAGCAATATGAATAAGATTGTGTTTTTCATGAATTCTTCTTGTATCCCAATTTCGACTGTACTTGGACTCTGAATTGTAAGTTTCATGGCTTGTTCTGGGTTGTGAGACTCAACAAGGATTCTATATATACCCAACTGGTATTTGATTTACACCCATCTTAATATGTAATACATTTGGGCCTAAAGCATAAGTAAAATCAACAAGTAAGTAATTGAGAATAACACTTGGGCCACTGGACTTGGGCATTGGTTCCATGGTTTATGTTATGATGTGATCATAACAATTTAGGAATTATTTGCAGCACTTGGGCCTATAACATAGTATCAGGACAAGAACTTAAAATAAAAGTTTGTGATCCATACAAAAACTGAAAATGAAACTCACAACACCAATATTAACCAATTCAACAGGTATCGAATTTAACTAACGAATAACATCCAGTGGGCTGAAATATATTATAACATCCAGAATCTCTTACAAATATTAAAAACCCAAACAAAGGCTGAATCCATACCCACAGCACTCAGGATCCACACCAACTTCTCCTACAAGGTTCATATCAGCCACTCTCGTCAACGGCATCTTCAGCGTCCTGAGTCATCTTCTTCTTCTTCCTCTTCTTCTTCTCATTCTTTCTTATTTTCTCGTCCTTGGCATAACCAAGCCGATGACTCCTAGCCTTTCCTCTCTTTCTCTTGTCTACGGGATCACGTGGCCCCTCGGCCTCTGTAGGCGATTTTACCCTGACACCCTTCCCCCCTTCCCTCGCGGCCGATCCCCATTGCTTGACAATGTTGCCTGCTGCGTTTTTTGTTAAACCGGGGGGAAAGTCATCTTCCGGAACCAACTCCGTTTCCAGCTGCCCTAGGACCTCCATTACCTTGTTGAACGATTCTGGATTCATCATTGCCCGCCCACTAATTGTCTGAAACTTTGATTCCATCGCATCGTAGCGTTTCTTGGGCTCGGGCTGTTCTTCCGCCACATTCCTGTAAGGACACGTCACCTTTGTATAGTCCCGATATATGTCTTTTCTCCACCGCTTTATGATGAATTTCCGAGGCACTTCCCGTCAGTCCTCAACCTTGAATACTTGGAGCGTGTGGGAGCAGAGGATTCCCCTGAATTCGAAATTTTTGCATTCACATGAAATGTCCCAAGGATTGCGTTGCACTTGCACTAAAAACAATCTTCTTCTCGTCCTGCCCTTAAACCTTGCTGTTCTGCACCTCGTACACAGCTCTTATGCCATCATCTTGGAGTACCATGGCATTGCAGAACATCATGTCTTTCATCTGTTTCTGAAATTCATGAAATTTGCTGTTGGTGTATGCCTCATGGAACACAGCTTCAAATCCGAATTCTGTCATACGGATGAAGGGTCTTCTAACAGAAGCAGAGTTCTCCCGATCCTCATCCTCCTTTCTCTTTTGGAGTGCCTCGATGTATTTCTTAACGAACACTTGGAGAGTAGTGTCTACAGAAACATATCCTTTGAAAAAGTTGTTGAGACCCTCGCTTCTTTGGGTGCTGGACATACCGGCCCAGAATTCGTCTTTGAAGTATATGGGAACCCACCTCCTTCTAATGTTGAACTTGTCGATACACCACTGTTTTCCCAGAATTCCGTACTTATCCGCCCAAGCAAACCACTCGGCTTCAAACTCTTCGATGGAAAGGGACTCGTGAAGTATTATCCGAAGTGACTTGGCAATGTTAGCCCACTCGGTCATACTGCCAAAGTACTTCCTCATGTTTCTCAATATGTGCCAAATGCACCATCTGTGTCGTGTGTTTGGGAACACATCGGCAACTGCCTTTGCTGAAAAACAAATTAAAGTTATCGTTATAAAATAGTGAAAGTGAACCCGTTATTATATGTAGATGCACCCACAGGTAAAGGGTATAACCACAGAAAAAATTAGACACAAGTGTTGTTTAGGGATAGATCAACTTACCAATTGCTTTACACTGGTCGATGAGTATGCATTTCGGAGCCTTTCCCCACATGCAGACCAACCACTCTTTAAATAGCCATGTGAAGTTTTCTGCGTCATCCTTCGCAATGAGTGCACATCCAAAAAGTATGGATTGACCATGGTGGTTTACACCTATGAAAGGTGCAAATGGCATCTTGTACCTATTTGACAGGTAAGTTGTGTCGAATGTAACCACGTCTCCAAAGTCCATGAAGGCTTTCCGAGCTCTGCCATCTGCCCAGAAAATGGTCTTCACCCTCCCAAGCTCATCCGTGGAATGGTTATAATAGAAATCGGATGAATTTGCTTGCATTTTTTGAAATAGTCCCTGCATAGCTTTGAAATCACCCTCCTTCATCTCAAGTAAGGATTTTCTGTTTAGGAGGTTACACATGTCTTTCTCAGAAAATGACACATCCTTAATCTCTCCATATTCAATGATAAATAATGAATAAATTTGAGAAGAGCGCAGTCCAGCCCGCTGAAGCAGCAACATCTTATACTCGTCTGCAGTTGAAATACCCCTATATCTGTTCATAAATCGTACACTATCGGGATCGAGTGGATGATTATGCTTCAAGTTCACTTGTCACTTTCCACGAGCTATCTTCTTGTCTCCAGGCAGTAAATATGCACCTGCATCCACATCTACCACTCTGAACCTGCTTCCCAAGATCATTTCCATCAGGTTCATGATTCCCTTGAAGAGTGCAAACCAGTCGGATTCGTTTCAATTTAGCCGGGTCAATATCTCCACGGTTTATAGCTCGGCCCACTTTCTTTGGCTTGTACGTTTTATCCTTATCTCGTCCATGGATGCGGACTGAAAACCCCTTCGAGTATCCATATGCATGTATGTGTGACTCAAAATCAGTGGGGGATTCAAAGTACTGGTCAACTGCAGGTTCGCTTACAGGGGTACATCCTCTATTAGTAATGGGTACATCCACATTATCGTTGCCTTCTGGGACATCATCCCCTGCATAATCAATGCCTTCCGCAAGCTCCGCCAAATCCTCCCCGTCTAATGACTCATAATCGGAATCAAAATCTCCCTCACACGATGGATCTTCTCCAGGAAGGTAGTTTAGGTCTATCATGTTGATTTGGGCAGCACTATTACAATTATAACAGGTATAATTTGTGCATACTTAGACGAGAAAAAATGCATAACATGAATTCTGAGTTTTTATAACATATTAACTAAATCAGGACTGATGTTCTATTTCACTATTTCCCCTAATAACTAAATCAAGGATAATGAGCGTGACCCCTATTTGCGTATCATGTGACCCCTCCCAAGTATTTCCCCGTGAGTTCAATTTAAAATCAAGGATAATTAGCGTGACCCCTATTTACGTATCATGTGACCCCTCGCAAGTATTTTCAAAAATTTCCTACCGTTAAGGTCACTCCCTATCTCATGGTATGTGACCTTTATTAGTAACTTGTGTGACTCCTTTTTTCATTCATGTTAACTCTTACTGAACACAAATGTCTGTATTCTTTCTATCGAGATATTACCGGAACAACTCACAACACAGCCATGAAACAACACCACATGGAATAAATCACACTACAACCATGAAACAACAGCACAAACTTAATACCCTTTACATATGAATTCGGAAATGACTTTGAAACAACACCACATGAAAAACTGAACTTTTTTTCAACATATGAACATATGAACTAGTTACCTTGTTTCAGAATGCTTCTTTTAGATCGTCTCTCCTCCCCGACCTCGAATCTTATTTTTAATAGATTTTTCGTGTGAAAATCAGGATTTCACCATTGATGGCCGGAGATGGCCGGATGAAGTTCCCAGAAACCGTTTGGTTTGTATGAATGAAAAAAGGTAGAGAGAAGTTTGCTGTTTTTTATAGTTGGACTCGTGACATTTGTTTATTGCACCCGGGACCAATATCATTAATACTCTCCTCACTCCTCTTACTCAGCCCCAATTTTTTCTTGTCTTGTAGTGAGAGGAGTATTACTCCACCGGAGCAAGGAAGTTTATTGCGAAAAGGGGGGCGCGTGAGTTTCCGCAATTGATTTCTAGAGAGAAGCAAGAGTGAGGAAATATAGAGAGAGAAAGCGAGGTGCCCGAAAAAAGTTGATGACTCACCTAGATTTCATTTGGTATTTTCCTTTCGAATTTAATTATATATTTATGCATCAAACTTCTAAGCATTTGTTTTCTTGACCGTTTATCTTTAGTTTCATTTAATCCAGTTCATCTTTAATAGTACATATATAAAGCTAATTTGCTGGGGTTTATGTGTAACATGGATAGATTTGTAAAATCTCGTTTAATTGTTTGTAGAATACAATTAATTTTTTCAAATAAATATAGTACAAATCTACTTTAAAGGAATATTTTAGAAATCGCCATAGGGGTTGGTGGTTGTTTCACTCCGGCGATGGGGAAAAAAGCATCTTACATCGGGAAAGGTAAGAAGAAAGTTGTGGATTTGGATCCTGATATTGATGTCGGAGATCTTGATGAAGGAACTGGAAATATTGAAGATACTTATGATGATATTGAAAGGTACAAAGTGATGTCGGGTGATAAGAGTGAATCTGAACATCATGATAAAAGGTTGGGCAAGAAAAGACAAATTGATAAAGGTTTGTATGGTGAATTGAAGAAAAGAAATACAAGCGTGGACACTTTGATTCAAATATTAGCCAAATGTCATAAGAAACAAGAGGTGAAGATGTGAGTAAACGATGAAGATGGTGGCGATGCTCTTTTTGTGAGAGGAATGGAGATGTTGAGGGATACTAGTAAAGATACAACTTTCTTAGCTCTTATGAATTATACCCAGAAGAGGATACACTTGGATGGGTCTTATGTAAAACCTAGATTATTGGTGATTCAATCATGTTTCAAATCAATCATATTTTCTTTGTCCCTTGTTGGTACACATTGTTTCTATGTTTTATGTTGGATTCTTGGTGTGTTGTATGCTTGCATTCATTTTTAAAATTTGTAAACTTTGAACTACATTGGTTTGGATTTATTGACAGTGGCAGTTTGTGTCTAATTTTTTGTTGGTACATTTGAGTTGCAATTCATTTTTAATATTTTAATGTCATTGTTTTGCCCTCATTTATGCAGAATGTATAATAATGTTGGGCATGTTGCATTTCGCCTGGTACTAGAAGAATTGTGGAGTTCTATTATGCTTGCTGAACAAGAATTAGGTGTGTCACCTGAATCATCGTCTCGGGAAGAACCTGAATCATCGTCTCGGGAAGAACCTGAATCATCATCAAGGCAACCTAAAAAAGGAGGTGAAAGTGGTGTTGAGTTTGTTCATAGATTGTTAACTAAAACTGAAAATGTGTGTCATGAGCAGTTTCGACTAGATAGTAATATGTTCGCAAATCTTGTTCATCTGATGAGAACTCGTCAACTTTTGAAAGATGGCAGATTTAGGAAGAATCTTGAACAAGTTGCAATGGGTTTATACATATTGGTTAAGGGACAATTCTATCATGATGCCAAGTTTAGATTTCGATGTTCTACATCCACCATAGGGAAGTATTTTCATAAAGTGGTGGGTGCTTTGGTGATATTGTCGCATGATATTACTAGGCCTCATCGTGATTTGTTGGAGGTATCCCTAGATCTTGATAATACCGGCCCAGAGCCCTGCTGGGCCAGGAAGAGGGCCCGCGGCCCAGAACTAACGGAGAGGCACCTTTCCCGGTTAGAGACATGTCCGGACAAGAAAGAGGACAGATGATGACAAGGGAGGTGGTCTTGCAACTTATCTTCAAAGCAGGCAAAGCTCAGCTATAAATACTAGCCTCAAAGAGTGAACAAGGTATGTGACTTATATCTCTCTACTTTATATTGAGAACACCTTCCGTACGTTTACCTTCTCCGCTATCCCCATCTCATCATCACGCCGGAGCTTCTTCCCCGGGACGCCTCCCGGGGATTGTTTTGCAGGATTGTAGCGGGCCGACTAAGAAGGAGACCCGGGTAGCGTCAACCCCCGGAGACGGACGGATTTCGGTAGCATCAATTGGCACGCCCGGTGGGACCTTTCCACCTTCGCATGATGGAGTCGCCAAGGAGAGGGCGCGGGCACCCGAAGAAGAATGCGGCACCTTCAGGGGGTGGTTCTCTTCCACCCCTGGGGGATGATGTGACCTTGAGGCAGTTGCAGGAGGAGGCTAGACACCAGCGGGAGTTAGGGGTACCGCAGGATGGCCACGTGGAAACTGCCTCTGACGAAGCCGACTCGGAAAGAGAGTACCAGGAGGAGCAAGGACCAAGGCCCGCCGGGGGAGGCAGTCCCCGGGCTCAGGGGCCTGAAGCCCGGGAGGAGGGGCAATCCTTAGCCGAGGCGGAGGAATTGGCGGCGTTGGAGTTCATGAGAGCCAACAAGGAGTTGTACCGCCAGTGGGTACTCTCTACCCAGGAAAGTCGTAGGCGGAGGGAACCTGGGGGGAACCCGGCAGGCCCTCTACGGGGGTACCAAAGAGAGGTTATTGACCTGGACGGAGTCGTTCAGCCGCCAAGGATACAGGGGCATGTGAACTCTTCCACCGTCCCACCTTCTTTCCCTCCGGGTTTCGGGGTCGGAGGGGGAGTGGCTACGGGACAACAATCGAATTTGGTTCCACACGCTCCACCCTATTACCCGCGTTCCGGCTGGGGGGCGGGACAAATTGGGTATGACCTGCCAGTCATGCCGGCGAAGTCGTTGGGTTATCAGGCCCCTGGAACCCAGGGAAACCCGATCCAGTATTCCATGCCCATGCATGGATCAATGGGGATGAACTACGGTTACCCGGAGAGATACTATCGGGAGGACGATAGGACGCGGGGCTATCAGGTGGCGCAGCAGGACCCCAACTCTTTGGAGGCTCGACTAGACAAACTGGTGGGAAGAAACGGGGCTAAACCTACCTCCCCTTGGGTCCCTCGAGTGCTTGCGTACCCATGGCCGCCGGGCCTCCGGACCCTGGAGGGAATCCCAACATACAATGGAGAGACAAACCCGGAAGAGTTTGTCAGGACGTACCAGAACCTAATGGTGTCAAGGGACTTCCCGAAGGAATTGAGATGCAAGTTGGTGGGCTGTTACCTGAGAGGAAACTGTCTTTCGTGGTTCGATTCCTTGCCCCGAGAAAGCCTCAGAGATTATTACGATTTCTCTAAGGCTTTACTGTTCAGATACGCCGGGTTAAAGAAGGAAGGAAAGCAGCTGACTGAGCTTCTGGCCACCCGGCAGAAGGCTGCGGAAGGGTCAATGGAATACTATCGAAGGTACATGGACGACAGCATGAAGGTCGTCGACAGGCAGCAGCAGGAGAAGACGGTGATTAGTGGGTTTATAAATGGCCTGAGGGATATGACGTTGTTCCAGAAGTTGATGGAAAACATCCCGGAAACCTTTCACAACCTGCAGATGGCGGTGCAACTGTACTGTGCGGTTAATGATGCCACGCGGAAGAGAAAAGAAGAATCCGGGGGATTCCTCCCGGATAAGATGGAAAGAAGGAGGACGGTTGACCCAAGTAGAAGGGACCCTGCTCCCGCGCCGGTAAACCGGGCAAGAGCAGACAGTTTCACCCCGCTCAACAAATCCCGAACGGAGATCCATGCTATCCACAAGGATTTGTTCCCGGATCCGTTGCCTATCCAAGGGACCCCGTCTAGGGAAAATGCGGACAAATGGTGCGCCTATCACAAGTCTTATGGACATTCGACAGAGGGGTGTAGGATGCTGAGGAACGAGATAGAAAAATTGATAGAGCGAGGACAGCTGAGAGATTGTGTGGCGATGGAAGCAAAGAAGGAGAATCCCCAGGACCAGCCTCAAGAGCAGCCCCGGAGGAGGTGGAGGCCTAACCCGGGGAGAGGAAACGGGAGAAACCAAGGCAACCAAGGCAACAGGGCCCCGGGGAGGCCTGACATAGCTGCCGCACCAGTCCAAGCAGTGGAGCCTGCCCCAGTACCCAACAGGATGATCAACGTGATAAGTGGAGAAATTGGAGAAGCATGCCAGTCAGTTTCCGCTATCCGGGCTCGGACGCGATATGTTCCCCCGGGGGAGATTCAGGGAAAAAGATTTCGTCCCGATGAGGCTCTCACTTTCTCTGAAGCGGATGCAGTCCCGCCTCAGATACCTCATTCTGACCCGATGGTGGTAACAGCGGAGATTGAAGGTTTCTTGATCAAGAGGGTGTTCGTAGATGACGGGAGCAGTGTGGAGATCATGTTCGCTTCCTGCTTCGATCAATTGGGAATTGGGAGACAGAACTTGAAACCCCCTTCATCTCCCTTGTCAGGATTCACTGGCAAACCTGAAGTCCCTCTAGGAGTTATTCCCCTCGCAGTATGTATGGTGGATGAGAAGGATCGGAGCAAGAGGGTCTCAGTGACATGCAACTTTGCGGTTATTGATGCACCCTCACCATATAACGTAATCATAGGAAGACCATGGCTAACCCAAGCCCGGGCAGCGAGTTGTCCGTATCTGCTGACGATGAAGTTCCCCACTGCGCAAGGTGTGGCGGTCGTGCGGGGAAGTCAAGCAGTAGCAAGAAGTTGCATGATGACGGCGGTCCGGGACGCAAAGAAAGCAGTAGGGGCGGTACATGGAGAAGTTCCCCGGCAAGAATTGGAGGAAATGCAGGTGGCGGACAAAGGGACGGTCACGGTGGGAAAAGACCTCCCGGATGAAGTAAAAAGCGCACTGAAGGAACTCTTGGCCAGGTATCAGGGAGTATTCTCATGGAGCCCGGAGGACATGGTGGGGGTGTTGCCAGAGTTAGGGGTACACAAGCTGAACATAAGCCCGACAACCAAACCAATCAGGCAGAAGAAAAGACCTGTAGCCCCGGAAAGAGCGGAATTTATAAAGAATGAAGTAAAGAAGTTGGAGAAAGCCGGGGTGGTCGAGGAAATCATCTACCCGGAATGGATAGCTAACCCGGTCTTAGTAAAGAAGCACGATGGAAGCTGGTGCATGTGTATCGACTTTACAGATTTGAATAAATGTTGCCCCAAAGACAGCTATCCTCTCCCAAATTTGGACCGGGTGGCAGAGGCTGTCGCGGGGTACTCGGTGCTGGCCTTCTTCGATGCACATAAAGGGTATCACCAAGTGCAGATGGATGAGGCGGACAAAGCGAAAATCTCCTTCATCACCGATTTCGGAACCTTCTGCTACAAGAAAATGCCCTTTGGGCTGAAGAACGCGGGGGCTACGTATCAGAGAATGGTGGACAAACTCTTCAAGGACCAAGTGGGAAGAAACATGGAGGTGTATGTCGACGACATGGTGGTCAAAAACAGGGCTTACGGAGCTTTCCTGAATGACCTGGAGGAGATGTTCGAAAAGCTAGAACGGAGCAATCTAAAGCTGAACCCCTCCAAAAGTACCATTGGAGTGGGTGCGGGGAAGTTCTTGGGTTTCATGGTGTCAAGTCGGGGCATCAATGTCAACCCGGAGAAGGTAGAGGCCATAGCTAAGATGACCTCCCCCAGGTTGGTGAAAGAAGTACAGCGGTTGACAGGGTCTCTCGCGGCTCTCAGTCGATTCCTATCAAAGGGGGTAGATAGGCAGTTGCCTTTCTTCAACATTCTCAGGAGGGCCAAGGCGTTTGAGTGGTCCGGAGAATGTGAGAAGGCGTTCCAAAATCTGAAAGAGCACTTTCAACAGTTGCCAACTTTGAAGAAGCCACTCCCGGGGGAGGAGCTTTTTCTGTACATAGCAGCGTCCCGGGAAGCGGTAAGTGCCGTGCTAATCAAAGAAGAGGAGGGAAAGCAGCACTCAATCTATTTTGTTAGCCGGGCACTTCGGGGGCAGAAACTCGGTATACTGACTTGGAGCAGTTGGTTCTGGCACTGGTGCATGCTTCAAGGAGGCTTAAACCCTACTTCCAGGGCCATCCCATAGTGGTCCTTACCAATTACCCGCTAAGACAAGTCATGTTCAAGCCAGAGGCATCAGGGAGAATGATGAAATGGGCTATAGAGCTGGGAGAGTATGAAATCCGGTTTGAGCCAAGAAGGGCTATCAAGGGCCAGGCCCTAGCGGACTTCTTGTTGGAATCAGAAGTAAGGATAAACGAGGAACAGGAGACGCCTAACACTCCGGAGAACAGGACTAAGGCTGAGACAGACCCGGCCTGGAAGTTATAAGTGGACGAATCGGCACACTCTGGGGGCAGCGGAGCGGGAGTACTGTTAGTCAGCCCGGAAGGGAAGGAGTATCCCTACGCAGTCCAATTCACTTTCAAAACAACCAACAATGAAGCTGAGTACGAAGCTTTGATCGCGGGATTAAGGTTGGCAAAGGAGATGGACATCAAAACTCTCACGGCACACAGTGATTCCCAGATTGTGGTGCAGCAGGTAAAGGGAGAATATGAAGCCCGGGAAAGGAGCCTGCAAAAGTACTTGGAAGCGGTGAAGCCTCTGATAGCCGGGTTTAAAACCTTCAACTTGGTTCAAGTTCCCCGGGAGAAGAACAGTAAAGCAGATGTTTTGAGCAAGTTGGCTTCCTCAGAATTGAAACCTGAGCCCGACCAAAAGTTGTACTTGGAGGTATTAGGAAGAAGGAGCTACCAGGAGAACAATCAAGTAATGCTGGTGAACGAGGAAGAATCCTAGATCACGCCCATGCGGGCGTACCTAGAAGAAGGAACCACCCCGTAGGATAAGGCTCAGGCCCGGAAGCTAAGAGTTAAGGCGCCTAAGTATGTGATCCAGGGAGGGGAGTTGTACAAAAGAGGGTACCTCCAGCCTTTGCTAAAGTGTGTAGAAAGGTCGGAAGGCCAACACCTCATCCGGGAGGTGCACGAGGGATCTAATGGGAGCCACCAAGGGGCTCGCACCTTGGACAAAAAGATCTTAAGGCTGGGGTATTACTGGCCGACGTTGTTCAAAGATGCAGAAGAACATGTACATAAGTGCTTGGCATGCCAGACATTTGCCCGCTAATCCATGTTCCCCGGGAGGAGTTAATCGGAGTCATAGGAGCTTGGCCGTTCAGTAGGAGGGGAATTGACTTGGTGGGACCATTCCCGACTGCCCCGGGAGGAGCCAAGTACTTGATTGTGGCAATCGATTACTTCAGCAAATGGGTGGAGGCAGAACCGCTCACCAACATACGGGGACTAACCTGTGTTAAGTTTTGCTGGAAGAACATCATTTGTCGATTCGGCATCCCGAAGATTATAGTCACAGACAATGGGGCGCAGTTTGAGAATGATCCTTTCAAATCATGGTGTGTCAAGTATGGTATAGAGCAGAGGTTGACATCTGTATACCACCCTCAGGCGAATGGGCAGGTGGAAGTTACCAACCGTACCATCATCAAAGGATTAAAAACTCGTTTGGAAGGCGCGCGGGGAAATTGGATTTGGGAGCTGCCCAGTGTTCTTTGGGCCCACCGGACTACAGAAAGCTCGGCTACCGGGGAATCTCCATATGGTTTGGTGTACGGGTCGGAGGCAGTGATACCCGCGGAGATTGGGATCCCGAGCCCCCGGACTCAATACCAGCGCCCGGAAGAAGAAGACGATGGACGACGCCTTGACTTGGACCTCCTGGAAGAAAAGCGAGAGAATGCGGCACTTCAGGAAGCCAAGGTGAGGGAGCGAGTAAAGAGGTATCATGACAGAAGGGTGCGGAAAGAAGCTTTCATCCCAGGAGACTGGGTAATGAGGAGAAACGATAAGAGCCGTCAAGCCCCGGAGGGCAAACTTGCACCCAACTGGGAAGGCCTATACAAGGTAAAGGAAGCATACCCGGGAGGGAGTTATGTGCTGGAGGACAAGCAGGGGAAGGAGATTCCCGGAAGATGGAATGTAGCTAATTTAAGAAGGTTTTACGGGAAGTAGAGTACCCTGCATCGTACCTTAGCTACTAAGGCATGGATATGCCAGGCATGGATATGCCCTGCCCGGAAGCATGAACATGCCCGGAGAAATAACCCGACGTTTGGCCTCGTCTTGGTTTAGAAAAGAAGATTCGTAAAAAGGGACCCATGGGTAGCTCCCATTTGGGTGCCCCGCTAGAGTGGACCCGGAGCATGGATGAAGCTCGGGGATCAAAGAATGTAATGTTTACAGGGAAGAGTTAATGAAAAGGGTCTTTTCAAAAAACAATTTTATTCAATCCTCTTTAAATTACAAATCGCATGAACATGCGGTCATAGTCGTCGTGGGACGATTACATAAGCATTTTACATACAGGTGTTCCTATCTATTTGCTACTATATCCACTTAGGACCTGACCCGGAAGCACCCTCAGGGTTACCCGGGCGGAAACCCCCTCCGAAGAATTGTGAGGACAGGAGATCTTCGGCAAAGCGGGCATCTGGGGCTTGATTCCACGCAAGCTCCTCTTCCAATTGCGCGGCGTCTTCTTCGTTCAATTCGGGGATAGGAACAATCACGGATCCCTCTGGAAGCGGCTCCGCCAGGCGCATTCTTCTTACCCCGGCAGAAGTAACAAACATGTACTTAGGAAACATGTCTGCTGCACTTTTACCCTTCTCTTCCCGGCTAATACGAGTACCCTCGGCGGTCTTAACCCCCTTTGTGGTGACTCCAGAATCGGCAATCTCCCGGATGCGTCTTATCCGATGTGCCACCTCTTCCGGGTCAATAGATACAGTCATATCTTCGTATCTTTCATACGCCACATCCACCTCCACTCGGGCAGGGACTCGGCGAAGGCTAGAGGGATAGGGCTCAGCTTCTCCCGCGGCTATCTTATTATGCCATTCCACGACGTCCAGATAGGCCTTATGATTAGGAGCTCCCTCACCAAACTTCTTCGGGTTAGCCTCCATGCGTTCCATCGTCCTGCGAACCCCGGCTGGAATATCGGTAAGAGGAGACACCCCAACTAAGCCATTCTTGAGACCCAAAAGGTGGTGGGATAGCCGGGTGATTAGTAGAGCATCCTGGAGGACCCTATTCCTATGAGTAAGGGACCGATTCTCCTTTTCAAAGTCGCAGAGAAGCCGGTTCTGAGCGGAGCGGGTCTCCAATGTCCTAAGTTTTTTCTGCGCCCGCTCTAGTTCGCCCCACACCATACCTAGCTCCTTGGCGGTACGATGACGAGAATCGTCCTGAAGGGCCTGCAACTCGGCGATGGTCTGATGGGAATTCAGGGCCTCCCGCATATGATCAGAAGCTAGGTCAAAGCAGTGATTCAGCGAGCCAAATTTGTTTTTAACAGCTTTAAGAAATGATACTAATGCCTGGATGGACCCGAACTCATGGACAAACGCACACAATCCAGCCTCAGACATGGCCCGGGTAGCTTGATCGCCTCCAAACCTCCAATGAGCCAGCTTTCTTTGAAGGAATGAGCATTGGAGGCACCCAGCGCGGGGGAGAGAGAAGTAAGTACCGGAAGAACAACTAGGATGAGGGAAAACAAAAGGCATGGATCCCCGCGGGAGATCTCCTTCCAAATGGCGCTCAGACTACAAAAGATAGTAACTTCATTAAATTAAAGGGTAGAACTTATATTAATCAAAATGGGCACCAAGGCCAAGTTCTACATGTGCCTCCCGGGGAGGAAGATTACAAAAGACTTAAAAACTACAAAAAAAAATAAACTAGAGTCTAGAGGAATACATTATCCTCGGTAGGGCCTCTTTCTCCCGGGGTAGCATGAGCGCCCTTCCATCTCCTCTCCAGTTCAGCTACGTCCGCATCAGACCAGTTGGGACCGCAGTAAGCGGGGGCATCCACCCTTGGCTCGTCTTCCGGGCGCTCAGGAAATCCCACTTTCCGGATAGACTTCCGGGATTGATAGAGCAAGTCGTCCTGCCCCCTTGGAAGCCCCACAACGTATTCACCCATCCTCCCCTCAACAGCCTGATACCCAAAGTTGTCAGGTATAGCGCAAAACTCTTGGTAATTTTCAGCCCAGTGAGGCGTTTCCGGGACTACCCCATAGGCATTGAAGCGTTCCGGGCCAGGGGATTCAGGGATAGCAGCCTCGTTGATCCCCAGAAGCTTGACCTTCTTAATGTCTGAGGCTGAAGGGGCCCGGGAACACATCTTCAGCGAATCCCACAACTGGGGTACCAGGTTCTCCAGGTTGGCCTCCTGGAGAGATCTCCAGCGGTAGTTGAGCTGATCGCTTGCCTTGAGGCGATAGTAGGATGCTTGTGCTTCAAGGCGAACAGGTCCCGGAAGCCAACCCCGCAGACTGCGATACATCTCATGGCAGGCGTCAGCACTGGCAGCGGCGGCGATGCCCTCTAGCCTCTTGTCAAACTCGGCAGAATGGAGAACTTTTCGAACCACAGCGTCCAAGGCTTCGAGCTGGGCCTCTTTCTTTTCCTTCTTAAGAGAAGAATATTTCTTTTCTACTTCCGCCAGTTTCTTTTCTTTCTCAGAGAGCTTTTTCTCCCTTTCGGCTAGTTTCTTCTGAGAAGCCTCCAGTCGGGCGTCCAGGTCATCCCGCTCGGCCAACTTCTCCCGGGCATCGAGGAGTTCCCTTTCATTCTTAGCAAACAGACCCGCGCTATACTTAGAGTATGTCCGGTTGAGCGCTTCCGCCAGTTGGGAATCCGCCAGGAGAGAGTCGGCGAAAGTGGTGGTCTACAAAATTCAAACAAAAATAAGATTATCCGGAAGGATAGAGGATAAATGTAGTAATAAGCGACAAGGTTAGCGTACCTCTTCCCTTTGCTCAGGGATGGCTTGAGAGTTATCCCGTAAAGGAGAATTGGCAGGTGGAGGAGGAGGTGGGGGCGGGGCCGCACTTTCCAACCTCTGACGGGAAGACGGAGGAGTTTCCTTGTCATCGGTTAATGGCCGCTTAAAGCGGGAACCAGCCCCGCCGCTGTAAGTCGGGTGCTGGACGAAAGATTTCCTCCCCGGGGTAGGAGAGGACCTGGGGGCTTTCTGTTGGGAGGAAGGGCGTTGCTGACGGGCCCCTTGGGGAATGAACCCGGGGTTCTCGGTAGCCTCCACCCCGACCGGGGATACCACTTGCTGCTCGGCTGGAGTGACCAGCCCCCGATGAGGATTCCCCTGCTGACTGTTATCCCCGGAAGACATCTCTTCGAATGGCGTAGCCTCCACGTGCAAAGTAGGCTGAACTGAAGTCAGGTAGAACAAAAAAAAAATCAGAATGAAATACACATATATGTATATGAAAATAAAGAATAAAGCCTTTAATAGGCACCTCCAGCCAGCCACACAGCGGAGACGGTTGGAAGGGAAAAGAGTTTTTCAGGGTATATCCCGCGGGGCCAATAATAGCCCGCGTTCCCAGTCTTAAAGAAAGCGTCCATGTCTAGGGGAGATAGACGGAGGAAGTTATGATCGTTGGTGAGGTCTGTTGGAAGGGAGGAAAGGGGTTTCTTGTCTTCAGGAACGAGGGAATCGTTCCAGGGGGCATTGGATACACCTGGGAATCGCAGCGGAAGAAACCCTTCGCGAGGTACCCTTTGGCAGATCTGGGCTTACTCTTCATGAAGTCCTTCGTCCCGGAACGGATTACAAAAGAAAATACCCCCGGAAAGGACGCATGAGCGCGTCGAAGGGCATAAAAGGATCTGAAGAGAAGGAGAGAGGAGGTAACATTGCATCTAGCGCAATTAAGTAAGAAGCCCAGTACCAGTACAACCCCATTGGGGTGTAGTTGGGCCGGGGCCATTCGATAGAAGTTGAAAATTTCTGAAAAAAGAGGAGGAAAAGGAAGGCTGAGCCCGTATTGGAAGTGAATCCGGGGAATGCAAGGCACTTCCCGCTCGGACACCCCCGGGGGAAGTTTTGATAAAGATGCATCCAACGGAAAAGGGATAAAGCAACGCCTAACTAAATCTAGAACATCCCTATCTAAGGAAGGGGGAGGCCCGGAGAGATTAAAAAACCGATGGCCAGAAGGCTTTACTCCGTGGGTAGGACCCCGGGGAGCATCATTGCCAACTTCCTCATCGAAAGCTTCCCCATCTGGATCCTCCCGGGGGAGATGGGAACGCCGGGTGGGGGATGAGCCCGCCCCATCTAAGGCTGACACACCCGGAGCGATTAGCTCCGGAGAGGCGCTGAAGGCCTCAGAGGGGGTACTCGAAGAGGAACCCGGAGAAGGAATTGGATGGGGGGTTCGGAAATGAATTTCAAATTGGCTTTGAACCCCCTCGGTATCTAGAGAGGAAGCGGTAATGTGCGGGGAACTCATGATGAAAGAGAAGCGGAAGAAGCAGAGGAGGAGGGTTAGAGCTTACTTGTTAAGGAAAAGCAGAGCGTCTGGAAACGGTGTGAAGAAAGTAATTTAGTGAGGAGGGTTAGGCCCCTTATATAGGGAGGTGAACAGGAAACGTCGCCTCAAAAGGAGGAAAAGCAATGATGACACGGGAAACAAGGTACTGATTAATGCAGAGGGGAAAAGACGGCGTTGTCAGAAACCAATTATAGCGCGGAGGGGCCCCACCAAAAGAAGTAGCAAAAGAAGGAGCATATAAGATCAGTCTCCCGCGTCAAGGAAACCCGGAAGACTGGTCTGGTGGGCTAGTGATAATACCGGCCCAGAGCCCTGCTGGGCCAGGAAGAGGGCCCGCGGCCCAGAACTAACGGAGAGGCACTTTTCGCGGTTAGAGACATGTCCGGACAAGAAAGAGGACAGATGATGACAAGGGAGGTGGTCCTGCAGCTTATCTTCAAAGCAGGCAAAGCTCAGCTATAAATACTAGCCTCAAACAGTGAACAAGGTATGTGACTTATATCTCTCTACTTTATATTGAGAACACCTTCCGTACGTTTACCTTCTCCGCTATCCCCATCTCATCATCACGCCGGAGCTTCTTCCCCGGGACGCCTCCCGGGGATTGTTTTGCAGGATTGTAGCGGGCCGACTAAGAAGGAGACCCGGGTAGCGTCAACCCCCGGAGACGGACGGATTTCGGTAGCATCAGATCTTTCAACCGATACACGATATTGGCCTTATTTTGAGGTAACATTATCTACATTATTCCATGATAGATAAGATTGATGTTTTTTTTAATTAATGGCATTTTGGACTTGTTTGGCTACAAATTTTATGTTATAAATATTGTTCAGAATGTTATTGGAGCTCTAGATGGAACTCTTATAGAAGCAGTTGTTGGTGAAAAGGAAGGTGTAGCATTTAGAACTCGCAAGGGTCAAGAAAGTTGGAATGTCTTGACTCTTTGTTCATTTGATAAGATCTTCACATTCATGCATGTGGGAATGGAAGAAAGTGTCCTTGACACATCAGTGTGAAAACATGCTTTGGGTAATTCAGAATTATGTTTTCCTCATCCGCCACAAGGTAACATTTCTATTTTACAATTTTATAATTAAAAACTAATAATGAATTCCAATGCATATTGTTCAATTTATGTAGGAAAATATTATTTTGGATATCCAAGTACTCTTGGATATATGGCTCCATTTAGTGATAGAGTAATCAGAAAGCATCTACCACAATTTAGAAATGTAGCACTCGATGTATTAAAGAGCACTTTAACCACCGACACTCTTCACTAAGAATGAAAGTTGAGAGGATTTTTGGTCAGTTGAAGAGTACTTGGAAGGTGCTCAAAGGAATGCCTCAAACATCTACAAAATACCAAATGACAATAATTGTGTCATGTTTTACGCTTCACAACTTCATTCGAATGCAAGAACTTGAAATCGATATTTTTGATCATCGGCCTACAACAAGAGGTACATATTCAAATTTGTACAACGTAAATTGGAAAAAAATTGTGGCAAAAGTGCGTGATGTTGTAATGTTACAAATAATATTTATATTTTGATTATTTATTGAAGCTTATTAAAACATAGTATAAATTATTAGAATGTCAAACTAATAAATAATATAATTATTTTGATTAATTATTGAAATTTATTAAAACATCATATTTAATCATTTTTTTAAAGTGATTAAAATTAATTAACACTAAACTTACAATTGAAATGAATAGAGTGTTGAAAGGTGCTGAAGTGCTGATTGAATCAACTCAAGTGGACATGGCCTATCTTTGAGGTCACATATCACTCTCACATTGAATTTGACACATGGCGCTTCCACAATTATCCCCATCAACTAAATATTCTAAAGAAACCAACACTTTCTCTCTTTAAAAATTAGAGAGAAGCAAAAACACTTCTCTCGTATAGAAGAAGCTAATTCAAAACCCTCAATTTTCCCCCAAATCAATCCAATTGATGTGATATTTCAAGGAATTCAGCAGGGATTTCATCATTTCGAGAGAGGAAATCATCGCGAGCTATAATACAGAGGGGTCTAGTTCCGGTTACGTGTGAAGATTGGAAGGGCTCGGTCAAGTAATAAGTGGGAAGAACGATTGCTGATAGGGCGGGCAGCGCGGTGGCAACAGAAGCAAAAGGGTCTTTGCTTACGCAACAAGGCATCGAGACACATTGGTGACAGAAGGTGGGAAATTGGAGCGCCGTCGAACTCGAGAACACAAAAAGGTACTTTGATGTTCTCTTTTCTAGCTTGAATTAAATAAATAAGGCTAGGAAAGTAGAATTTTGGCAATTACGCTAGGGGATATCTCTCAAATGTATAAGAAAGTAATGATGGAGCATGCATAGGAGTGGAGAAACAGAGATGGTGGGGGAAAACAACCAGAATTTGAAAAGACAAGAGGGGGTAGTAAGCCTATAAATAGCAGCGCAAGAAAGGAGCAAAATCAAAACAAATTAAGAACTGGAAAACATAGCAGAAAACACATTTTCCCTCCCTAAAATGTCTTTTGGATCATCAAATACGCGCCAAGAATTTTTTCCGCTATTTTCTGGGTCTGAATACTTGGAGGAGCGGAGGGATCAGCATGCATGGAACCAGGATCTTGATGACATTGTCAGGCCGATGAGGCGAGGATGTGTTCTTCAATTCAATCCCGAGGACATAGCAAGCTCGGTGGAGATGGAACAAAACTGTCTATTGGCGTATTGGATAGATGATAGGGATTTCAGCTTGGACATAATGGATGCGCATGTGAAGGAGTATTGGAAGCTAGAGGTGGAGGTGATACATAAGTGTGACAACTTCTTTGTCATAAAGTTCAGAACTAGAGAGGAGGCACTGGCGACTCTGCATAAAAGTCCATATGCGGTGGATGGTGGCATGTTGGCTCTGAAAAGGTATGGTGCGGGAATTCCGTTACATAGAGTGTGGAAAAAGTAAAAGTGGCGGTACAAATACATGGATTACTGGGAGAGTATTTTGATCCTATGGCGGCGATCAAGGAAGCTAATATGGCAGGAGAAATTATAGATGTGGACATTGATGCCAGGCCGGCGAGAAATATCAAATATCTGAGGGCTACAATGTGGGTGAGACCAGGGGAGCCGCCGATTTCGGGGTTCTATGTAAGACTGGTGTCAGGAAAAATGGAGTGGCTGCAACTCAGATATGAGAGGATGCACAGGTTTTGTAGAAGGTGTGGTGTCATTGGGCATCCGATTCATAGATGCCCAATAATGAGTAGTATGGATCTTCACAGGTTTGTGGATAGAAAGATCAGAAGGCAAAACGCCAAAAGAGGCACTAACATAGCCTATGATGAAGGAAGGGATCGAGATGTTTCATGCATACATGAATGCTCATAGGAATAGGCCATGATGTAGGAGCACAAATATTTCAGAGAATTATATGGCAATGAGGTGGGTGAGGTATAGGGAGTTGGCAGATGCAGATGTGCAAGAGGGCTTCATGTTCTCAGTTTATGAAGATGAAATAGTTAGACAGGAGGACTGTGGGGCCCGAGGGAGGTTTAGGATATGAAGTTCATCAACAAGAATTCTTTGATCCCTACTTTGGGAGACGAAATCCTCAGGAGGTTAATCATACACCAAAGGAAGAGGAAGAAGTGAGAGTTCAGCACATGGAGGTGGATCAACTGGTGGAGGACAGAGAGCCATCAGTTAATATTGGAGATATGATGAGAATATGGGAGGAAGCAATTCCCATGAAATAGTTGTTCTTTGTTTTTGGTTGAATTCTAGAAATTTGGTTATTATTGATTAGAATATTGCTTAAATAGGAGATAAATTAGACAAGTTAGCTTGGACTTAAACTTATTGGGTTTAATGAGTTGAGTTGAATCGAGTTAGAACATGGCTTTTACTAGGCTGACGAGTCGAACTCGAGTACTTCAAGAACAAACGAGCAGGTTCGATTTCATCGTTTTATGTTCGATAGAGCTCGAACTTGAACTCGTAAATTCTTAACGAGTTCAAATTTGAGCACACCCTTGATCGAACTCGAGTCGACTCATTTACACCTCTACCCGGGCTCATGTGCTTTGGCCCAGAATGACTCTATCTCGAACTCGAGAATTCGCAAGGATCGAGTATCTCGAACACCCAGGTATCATCAGTATCATCTGTAAAACTTAAATGTCTGATTCTTTTTTAAGATTGTGGCACCATAAAATTGTTAATTCTTGATTGCAAAAACAAACAAAAAATATCAATGTTCTTTAAAAATAATTCAATAAGATATTAAAAAGTAAATCCATAATCTCCATATTTGTTGATGGAGATATGATAAAAATAGATATTATTTTGAATGAAATTTTTAGTTTGATGACAAAATAGATATTATCTTTATAATAAAATTTCTCAAAATCTTTATAATAATACTCCCCCCGTTTCACTATGATTTACCTAATTTCTTTTGGCACGTTTTTTAAGAAAGCTGATGTGGCGCTGATGTGGCGCTGATGTGAGTGGTATGGTTGGTGAAGTAGTGAGAGAAGGTTTATATTATAATTTTTTACCAAAATTGGAAATGGGTAAATCTCTTTGGGATGGACCAAAAGGAAATTGGATAAATCTCTTTGGAACGTAGGGAGTATAAAAGATCTACATTATGGTATCTTGTCTTCTATTATCGTACATAAAATATTTTTTAACTTGGAAATTTAATATTTTAAATATGGAGAATATAGGTATTGTGAAAGTGATAAAACTTTGCATAACAAGAAGTTCAGAAACAATATCACAAAATAGCATTAGAACATAGTATTTTTTATTAGTATCATAGTATTAAAATTTTCCCTTTTGATTCTAATAAACTAAAGAAGGGCAAGTAATATTACTAGAAATAGGTTTGAAATGGATACATTCTTCAGAAATGTATCTAAATTTTACGGGATCTTTGAACCCATGTATTGGATTCCCATTGTTCAATAGACATCCCTCATCTCCTAAATTTAACAACTTGCTCTGATCAACGGAAATTCCCATCATTTCTGGGCATGCAACTTTCACATCACTTTGAGTACAAAAACATTGGTTGTGCACTTCCACCTCACACTCGTCCAAGCCGTCGCCCGTGGGTTTTCCATGCTGATAGATCTTTATACTATCGAGGGAACATTGTTGCTCCATTGTGCCTATTTAAAAAAAAATGTTTTGCAAGATTTTAATTTAAATGTTTACTAGTTTCAAAATAGAAGAAACACGTATTTTATTCCGATCATCCTTCAAAGGATGTACGCCAGTGACAAATTTTCCAATCAAAGTGAAATTTTTTTGATTACATTTTGTGAAATTCAGAGACACGAAAATATTCAACCAAGATAGGTAGAGATTTATACCTTTAGTAACTAGAGCAACAAACAACACAAAAGAAATAACATTGACAATGCTTGCCATTTTTTTCTTTTTAGATATGTTTTATGATACGAGATTGGGTTATGAATTTTTGTTTTTCGTATTTATATATAAAAAATGGGTGCTTATATGGAAATTACAATCAATGTTATTTACACGTTACTTACCATCATGTACTAAAATACCGACCAACCGACTTACCAACCGTAGCATTACCAAACAGTACCAATTAAATTGGTTACCGACATTGTTGGGATGCTATTGGTATTAAATTTTAAATATCCTGGTAATTAAATTATTTAAATCATTTAATTACACTATAATTTTAATTACTATTAATTTCTTTCCATTTTCAAGTTTACTTAGTATTCTTGTCAAATTTTAATTTTAATTACTATTAAAAATTAGAATAAAAAAAGTTAAATGAGAAGATATTGGTACATGAAATAGTTGTTCTTTGTTTTTGTTTGAATTCCATGATAATATTGGCCCAGTATCCCACTGGGCCTGGAGATTGGCCAAACGGCCCAAGATGGAAGGGAGCAGAATCTTTCCCGCGTAGGCGTGACCGGACGAGCAAGAAGACAAGGAAAGTGACAAGGAGAAGTGGTTCTGACCCTTATCCAATACATGCTACCTCAACTATAAATACTAGTCCCAAATAGTGAATCAAGTATATGACTTTTATCTCTCTATTTCTTATTGAGAGCAGCTCCGTACGATTTCGTCCTCACCGCTATCCCCATATCATCATCACACCGGAGCCTCTTCCCCGGTAAGCCTCCCGGGGATTGTTTTGCAGGTTCGTCACGGGAGAAACTAGGATGATCCCCGGATAGCGTTGACCCTCAGGAGACCGGCGGATTTTGGCAGCATCAATTGGCACGCCCAGTGGGACCATTACCACCTTCGCGAGATGGAGTTAGGAAGAAGAGGGCGCAGACGACCAAGGAAGAATGCAGTACCTTTGGGGGATGATCACCTCTCTCCCCCGGAAGATAGCATGACCTTGAGACAATTGCAAGAGGAGGCCAGGCGGCAGCATAAGCCGGGAGAGCATGAGCCGGGAGTACCACAGGACGGCCGCGTGGAAACAGCCTTTGAGGAAGCTGAATCAGAGGAATACCAGGAGGAGCGAGAGAGGCCTTGGCCCTCCGGGGAAGACAATCCCCCGGTCCGGGGGCCAGAAGCCTGGGAGGGAGGCAACCCCTGACTACTAATTTCTGACCCGGGGGCCGGCACCCCGGGAAGAGGAACGGGTGCATGCCAACACAGAAGAGCTAGCAGCGTTGGATTTCATGAGTGCCAAAAAGGAGCTATACCGCCAGTGGGTACTCTCCACCCGGGACCTTAGGGGGATGGTACCCGCGGGGAACCAATATGGCCTCCCGCAGGTACCCCGGAGAGAGGTTATTGACTTGGACGGAGTTACAGAGCCACAGAGGATACAAGGGCACATCAGTTCCTCAACCGTCCCACCTTCATTTCCTCCGGATTTCGGGACCGGAGCGGGAACCGTAGCAGGGCAGCGATCTAGTTTAGCCCCACATGCTCCGCCCTACCACCCTCGCTCTAGTTGAGGGTTGGGGCAAGCCGGGTATGTTCTGCCATTTGTGTCCAGGGATTTCTTGGGTTCCCAGGCCCCTGGGACCTATGGGAACCAGACCCAGTATTCTGTGCCGATGTATGGGTCGATGGGACTAAACTACGGTTACTCGGAGAGACATTATAGGGAGGACGACAAGATGCGGGGCTATCATGTGGCACAGCAGGACCCTAACTCTTTAGAGGCGCGGCTAGACAAGCTGGTGGGAAGAAATGGAGCTAGGCCCACCTCCCCGTGGGTGCTTAGAGTAGTGAGAGAAGGTTTATATTATAATTTTTTACCAAAATTGGAAATGGGTAAATCTCTTTGGGATGGACCAAAAGGTAATTGGATAAATCTCTTTGGAACGTAGGGAGTATAAAAGATCTACATTATGGTATCTTGTCTTCTATTATCGTACATAAAATATTTTTTAACTTGGAAATTTAATATTTTAAATATGGAGAATATAGGTATTGTGAAAGTGATAAAACTTTGCATAACAAGAAGTTCAGAAACAATATCACAAAATAGCATTAGAACATAGTATTTTTTATTAGTATCATAGTATTAAAATTTTCCCTTTTGATTCTAATAAACTAAAGAAGGGCAAGTAATATTACTAGAAATAGGTTTGAAATGGATACATTCTTCAGAAATGTATCTAAATTTTACGGGATCTTTGAACCCATGTATTGGATTCCCATTGTTCAATAGACATCCCTCATCTCCTAAATTTAACAACTTGCTCTGATCAACGGAAATTCCCATCATTTCTGGGCATGCAACTTTCACATCACTTTGAGTACAAAAACATTGGTTGTGCACTTCCACCTCACACTCGTCCAAGCCGTCGCCCGTGGGTTTTCCATGCTGATAGATCTTTATACTATCGAGGGAACATTGTTGCTCCATTGTGCCTATTTAAAAAAAATGTTTTGCAAGATTTTAATTTAAATGTTTACTAGTTTCAAAATAGAAGAAACACGTATTTTATTCCGATCATCCTTCAAAGGATGTACGCCAGTGACAAATTTTCCAATCAAAGTGAAATTTTTTTGATTACATTTTGTGAAATTCAGAGACACGAAAATATTCAACCAAGATAGGTAGAGATTTATACCTTTAGTAACTAGAGCAACAAACAACACAAAAGAAATAACATTGACAATGCTTGCCATTTTTTTCTTTTTAGATATGTTTTATGATACGAGATTGGGTTATGAATTTTTGTTTTTCGTATTTATATATAAAAAATGGGTGCTTATATGGAAATTACAATCAATGTTATTTACACGTTACTTACCATCATGTACTAAAATACCGACCAACCGACTTACCAACCGTAGCATTACCAAACAGTACCAATTAAATTGGTTACCGACATTGTTGGGATGCTATTGGTATTAAATTTTAAATATCCTGGTAATTAAATTATTTAAATCATTTAATTACACTATAATTTTAATTACTATTAATTTCTTTCCATTTTCAAGTTTACTTAGTATTCTTGTCAAATTTTAATTTTAATTACTATTAAAAATTAGAATAAAAAAAGTTAAATGAGAAGATATTGGTACATGAAATAGTTGTTCTTTGTTTTTGTTTGAATTCCATGATAATATTGGCCCAGTATCCCACTGGGCCTGGAGATTGGCCAAACGGCCCAAGATGGAAGGGAGCAGAATCTTTCCCGCGTAGGCGTGACCGGACGAGCAAGAAGACAAGGAAAGTGACAAGGAGAAGTGGTTCTGACCCTTATCCAATACATGCTACCTCAACTATAAATACTAGTCCCAAATAGTGAATCAAGTATATGACTTTTATCTCTCTATTTCTTATTGAGAGCAGCTCCGTACGATTTCGTCCTCACCGCTATCCCCATATCATCATCACACCGGAGCCTCTTCCCCGGTAAGCCTCCCGGGGATTGTTTTGCAGGTTCGTCACGGGAGAAACTAGGATGATCCCCGGATAGCGTTGACCCTCAGGAGACCGGCGGATTTTGGCAGCATCAATTGGCACGCCCAGTGGGACCATTACCACCTTCGCGAGATGGAGTTAGGAAGAAGAGGGCGCAGACGACCAAGGAAGAATGCAGTACCTTTGGGGGATGATCACCTCTCTCCCCCGGAAGATAGCATGACCTTGAGACAATTGCAAGAGGAGGCCAGGCGGCAGCATAAGCCGGGAGAGCATGAGCCGGGAGTACCACAGGACGGCCGCGTGGAAACAGCCTTTGAGGAAGCTGAATCAGAGGAATACCAGGAGGAGCGAGAGAGGCCTTGGCCCTCCGGGGAAGACAATCCCCCGGTCCGGGGGCCAGAAGCCTGGGAGGGAGGCAACCCCTGACTACTAATTTCTGACCCGGGGGCCGGCACCCCGGGAAGAGGAACGGGTGCATGCCAACACAGAAGAGCTAGCAGTGTTGGATTTCATGAGTGCCAAAAAGGAGCTATACCGCCAGTGGGTACTCTCCACCCGGGACCTTATGGGGATGGTACCCGCGGGGAACCAATCTGGCCTCCCGCAGGTACCCCGGAGAGAGGTTAATTGACTTGGACGGAGTTACGGAGCCGCAGAGGATACATGGGCACATCAGTTCCTCAACCGTCCCACCTTCATTTCCTCCGGATTTCGGGACCGGAGCGGGAACCGTAGCAGGGCAGCGATCTAGTTTAGCCCCACATGCTCCGCCCTACCACCCTCGCTCTAGTTGAGGGTTGGGGCAAGCCGGGTATGTTCTGCCGTTTGTGTCCAGGGATTTCTTGGGTTCCCAGGCCCCTGGGACCTATGGGAACCAGACCCAGTATTCCGTGCCGATGTATGGGTCGATGGGACTAAACTACGGTTACTCGGAGAGACATTATAGGGAGGACGATAAGATGCGGGGCTATCATGTGGCACAGAAGGACCCTAACTCTTTAGATGCGCGGCTAGACAAGCTGGTGGGAAGAAATGGAGCTAGGCCCACTTCCCAGTGGGTGCCTGGAGTGCTTGCGTACCCATGGCCTCCGGGTCTCCGGGTCCCGGAGGGTATTCTTACGTACAACGGGGAGACAGACTCGGAGGAGTTTGTTAGGACTTACCAGAATCTGATGGTATCAAGGGACTTCCCGAAGGAGTTGAGATGCAAACTAGTGGGTTGTTACCTAAGGGGAAACTGTCTCCTATAGTTTGACTCCTTACCCCGGGAAAGCCTTAGGGATTATTATGATTTTTCAAAAGCCCTGCTGTTTAGGTATGTAGGGCTGAAGAAAGAAGGAAAGCAGCTGACTGAGCTTCTTGCCACTCGGTAGAATGCTGCGGAGGGACTCATGGAATATTACCGGAGGTATATGGACGACAGTATGAAGGTCATGGATAGGTAGCAACAAGAGAAGGCGGTGATAAGTGGATTTATAAATGGCTTGAAAGATATGGCATTATTTCAGAAATTAATGGAGAACATTCCGGAAACCTTTCATAACTTGCAGATGGCGGTGCAATTGTATTGCGCTGTCAATGACGCCACCCGGAAAAAAAAAAGGAGGAGTCTGAGGGGTTCCTCCCCGAAAAGGCGGAAAGGAGAAGGGTGGTAGAGCCAACTAGAAGGGATCCGAGTCCCGCACTGGTGAACCGGGCAAGCGCGGATAGTTTTACCCCGCTCAGCAAGTCCTGGACGGAGATACACGCCATTCATAAAGACTCGTTTTCGGATCCGTTGCCTATCCAGGGAACCCCATCTAAAGAGAATGGGATAAATGGTGTACTTACCACAAGTTTTATGGACACACAACCGAGGGGTGTAGGGGGTTAAGAAACGAGATAGAAAAATTGATAGAACGAGGGCAGCTGAGGGACTCCATGGCGGTGGAACCAAAGAAGGAATACCCGGCCCGGGACCAGGCTCGGGAGCAACCACGGAGGAGGTGGAGGCCAAATCACGGGAGAGAAAACGGGAGAGCCCAAGGCAACAGGCCCCCGGGGCGACCCGTCATAGCTGTTGTACCAGTTAAAGTGGTAGTACCGGCTCCAGCACCAAATAGGATGATCAATGTCATAAGCGGGGAAATTGGAGAAGCATGCCAGTCGGTTTCTGCTATCCGGGCCCGGACGCGATACGTCCCTTCGGGGGAGACTCAGGGAAAGATGTTTCGCCCCAACGAGACTATCACTTTCTCCGAGGCAGACGCGGCACCACCACAAATACCCCATTCAGACCCAATGGTCGTAACAGCGGAGATTGAAGGTTTTGTGGTCAAGAGGGTGTTTGTGGACGATGGGAGTAGTGTGGAGATCATGTTCGCCTCTTGCTTCGATCAGTTGGGAATTGGGAGACAGAACCTAAGCCCCTCTCTTCTCTCTTGTCAGGATTCACTGGCAAGCCGAAAACCCTTCTCGGTGTCATCCCCCTCACAGTTTGCATGGTGGACGAAAAGGACCGGAACAAGAGAGTTTCGGTGATGTGCAATTTCGCGGTGATCGACGCAACCTCGCCGTAAAATGTAATCATAGGGAGGCCGTGGCTGACCCAAGCTCGGGCAGTGAATTGCCCATATCTACTTACAATGAAGTTCCCTACAACGCAAGGAGTAGCGATTATCCGGGGAAGCCAGACGGTCGCGAGAAGCTGCATGTTGACGGCAGTATTGGATGCAAAGAAGGTAGTAGGGGCGGTACACGGAGAAGCTCCCCGCCAGGAGTTGGAAGAAATGCAAGTGGCAGACAAATAGATAGTCACGGTGGGGAAGGATCTCCCGGAGGAAGTGAAAGACGCATTGAAGAAGCTTTGGGTGAAGTACCAGGGAGTATTCTCGTGGAGCCCGGAGGATATGGTGGGAATGCTGTCAGAGCTTGGGGTGCACAAGTTGAACATAAGCTCGGCAACCAAGCCAATCAGACAGAAAATGAGTCCTTTAGCCCCTGAGAGAACAACATTCATAAAGGACGAAGTACAGAAGTTGAAGAGAGCCAGGGTAGTTGAGGAAATCATCTACCCGAAATGGATAGCTAACCTAGTCCTGGTAAAGAAGCACGATGGAAGCTGGCGCATGTGCATCGACTTTACAGACCTGAACAAGTGTTGCCCCAAAGACAGTTACCCCCTTCCAAACCTGGATCGGTTGGCAGAGGCCATTGCGGGGTACTCAGTGCTGGACTTCTTCGACGCGCACAAGGGTTATCACCAGGTACAGATGGATGAGGCGGACAAGGCAAAAACCTCCTTCATCACTGACGCTGGAACCTTTTGCTACAAGAATATGCCCTTTGGGTTGAAGAATGTGGAGGCTACCTACCAGAGGATGGTGGATAAACTCTTCAAGGACCAAGTAGGTAAGAACATTGAGGTATACATAGATGACATGGTGGTCAAGAGCAGGACTTACGGGGCTTTCCTGAATGACTTGGAGGACATGTTTGAGAAGTTGGTACGGAGCAATCTAAAGTTAAACCCCTCCAAAAGCACTATAGGAGTGGGTGCGGGGAAATTTTTAGGTTTCATGGTGTCAAGCTGGGGTATTGATGTCAACCCGGAGAAGGTAGATGCCATATCTAGAATGACTTCCCCCAGGTCGGTAAAAGAGGTGCAGAGCCTGACCGGGTCCCTTGCAGCCCTCAGCCGGTTCCTGTCAAAAGGAGCAGAAAGACAATTGCCCTTCTTCAGCATCCTCAGGAAGGCCAAGATGTTCGAATGGTCTCGGGAGTGCGGAAAGGCGTTCCAGAGCTTGAAAGAGCACATTCGACAATTGCCAACCCTAAAGAAGCCATTCCCGGGGGAGGAGCTTTTTCTGTACATAGTGTCATCTCGAGAAGCAGTGAGTGCCGTGCTAATCAAAGAATAAGAGGGAAAGCAACACCCAATCTACTTTGTTAGTAGGGCACTCCGGGGGGCAGAGACCCGGTACACTGAGTTGAAGCAACTGGTTTTAGCATTGGTGCATGCTTCAAGGAGGCTTAAACCCTATTTCCAAGGCCATCCTATAGTGGTCCTCACCAATTACCCGCCCAAGTAAGTCATGTTCAAACCAGAGGCCTCGGGGAGAATGATGAAGTGGTCTATAGAACTGGGAGAGTACGAAATCCGACATGAGCCAAGGAGGGCCATCAAGGGGCAGGCTCTAGCGGACTTCCTGGTAGAGTCAGAAACAAGGATACAAGTGGAGCAGGAGATGCCCGAAGCCGAAATAGCCCCGGCTTGGAAATTGTATGTGGATGGACCAACGCACTCCGGGGGAAGTGGAGCGGGGGTCCTATTGGTTAGCCTGGAAGGAAAAGAGTACCCTATGCGGTTCAGTTCACTTTCAAAACAACCAACAATGAGGCTGAGTATGAGACTTTGATCGCGGGATTGAGGCTAGCAAAGGAAATGGAAATCATGGCTCTTACGGCACACGGTGATTCCCAGATTGTGGTGCAGCAAGTGAAAGGAGAATATGAAACCCGGAAGAGGAGCCTACAGAAGTACCTGGAGATGGTGAAGCCTAAGGTAGCCGGGTTTGAATCCTATGGATGCCCTGAGCAAGCTGGCTTCCTCAGAATTAAAACCTGAGCCTAACCAAAAGTTGTATATGGAGGTACTGGGAAGAAGGAGCTACCAGGAGAACGACCAGGTAATGCTAATAAAAAAAGAGGAATCATGGATTGTCCCCATGCGGGCATACTTAGAAGAAGAAATCTCCCCAGAGGATAGAGCGTATGCCAGGAAGCTGAGGGTCAAGGCGCCAAAGTACGTGGTCCAAGGCGGGGAGCTATACCAGAGAGGATACCTCCAGCCATTGCTCAAGTGTGTGGAAAGGTCAAAAGGCCAGCACCTTATCCGGGAAGTGCACGGTGGCCAGGAAAATCCTAAGGCTGGGTTACTACTGGCCGACGTTGTTTAAGGATGCGGAAAGATACGTTCATGAATGTCTTCCATGCCAAACCTTTGTCCCGCTAATCCATGTTCCCTGGGAGGAATTAATAGGAGTTACAAGAGCATGGCCATTGAGCAGATGGGGAATCGACCTGGTAGGGCCGTTCCCCACCGCCCCGGGAGGAGCCATGTACTTGATTGTGGCAATTGACTACTTCAGCAAGTGGGTGGAGGCCGAGCCGCTCACCAACATACGGGGGCTAACTTGCATCAAGTTTTGCTTGAAGAACATCATCTGCCGGTTCGGTATCCCAAAGATCATAGTCATGGACAACGAGGCACAGTTTGAGAATGACCCTTTCAAGTCATGGTGCATCAAGTAGGCATAGAGCAGAGGTTGACATCTGTGTATCACCCCCAGGCGAATGGACAAGTGGAAGTCGCCAACCGCACCACGGAAGGCGCCCGGGGGAACTGGATATGGGAGTTGCCCAGCGTCCTTTGGGCCCATCGAACTACCAAAAGTTCAGCTACGGGAGAGTCCCCATATTGCCTGGTATATGAGTTTGAGGCTGTAATACCCGCGGAGATTGGGATCCCGAGCCCCGGGACCCAATTCCAGCACCTGGAGGAAGAAGATACAGAACGACGCCTCGACTTGGACCTTTTAGAAGAAAAACGAGAGAATGTTGCGCTCCAGGAAGTAAATGTTAAAGAGCGAGTGAAGAGGTATCACGACAAGAAGGTCCGGAAGGAGATTTTCGTCCCGAGGGAATGGGTAATGAGGAGAAATGATAAGAGCCACCAAGTTCCGGAAGGGAAACTCGCACCCAACTGGGAAGGATCATACAAGGTGAAAGAAGCCTACCCCGGAAGAAGCTATGTGCTAGAAGACAGGGAGGGAAATGCGGTTCCCAGAAGATGGAATGTAGCTAATCTAAGAAGGTTCTACGGGAAGTAGAGTGCCCCGCCTAGACCTTAGCTACGACGGCATGAATATGTCAGGCATAGGTATGCCCCTACCACCCAAAAGCATGAATATGCCTAGGGGAAGCACCAGCGCTTGGCCACGCTTAGGGCATAGAAAGAGAATTGCAAAAGGAACCCATAGGTAGCTCCCATTCGGATGCCCCGCTAGGGAGGACCCGGAGCTCGAATGTAGCCCGGGGGCTAGAAGGTGTGATGCTTGTTTGCAAGAAATATTAATGAAAAGTATCCATTTCAAAAGTTTTATTTGATTTACATTACGTTTACAATCAAATGAGAACATAAGAATACATAGTAGTAATTTGAACTATTACACTCCTATCTATGAACAATTAGATCCACTTGGGGCTTGAACCAGAAGCACCCTCCGGGTTACCCGGGTGAAAACCTCTCCCAAAAAACTGTGAAGATAGGATGTCTTCAGCAAAACGGGCATCCGGAGCTTGGTTCCAAGCAAGTTCTTCCTCCAATTGCTCGGCCTCCTCTTCGTTCAGCTCCGGGATATGAATCACTACAGACCCTTCCGGGAGTGGCTCCGCTAGACGCATTCTCCTTACCCCGACAGAAGTAACGAACTTGTACTTCGGGAATATATTGACCGCGCCTTTGCCTTTTTCTTCTCGGCTGACGCGGGTACCCTCTGCGATCTTCATTCCCTTGGTAGTAACACCGGAAGCGGCGATTTCTGGGACATGCTTTATCCTACTCGCTACTTCCTCCGGGTCGATCGATACGAACATATCCTCATACCTCTCGTACGCCACATCTACCTCCACCCGGGCGGGGACCCGACGAAGACTAGGAGGGTAAGGCTCGATTTCCTCCGCGGCTATCTTGTGATGCCACTCTAAGGTATCCAGATATGCCCCGTGATGAGGAGCGCCTTCTCTGAATTTCCCCAGGTCAGCCTTCACACGCTCGATCACTCTCCTAACCCCGGCAGGGATGTCAGTGAGAGGAGACACCCCAACTACCAGTAAAGCGTCTTGGAGGACTCTGTTCATGTGAGTAAGGGATCAATTCTCCGTTTCTAGGTTATAAATCAGCTTATTCTGAGCGGTTCGGGTCTCCAGGTTCTTAAGCTTCTCCTGCGTCCGCTCGAGTTCACCCCACACCATACCTAATTCCTTGGCAGTGCGATGCTGAGAATCATCATGAAGGGCTTGGAGTTCAGCTATGGTTTGATGAGAGTTTAAGGCTTCCCTCATATGGTCGGAGGCTAAATCTAAACAATGATTCAAGGACCCAAACTTGTTTTTGACCGCCTTCAGAAATGATACCAAAGCCTGAATCGACCCAAGTTCGTCAAGAAAAGAATCTAATCCCGCCTCGGACATAGCCCTCATAGACTGATCGTCTCCAAATCTCCAGTGAGCTAGCCTCCTTTGCAGGAAAGAGCATTGGAGGCACCCAGTGCGGAGGAGGGAGAAATAGGTACCAGAAGAACAACTAGGATGAGGAAATAGGTAAGGTACTGGCCCTTGCGGGAGAAGTTCCCCTAAGTTGCGCTCAGATTACAAAAAAAAAACGATTTCGTTAAAAGTAGAACTTTATATTATCAAAATGGGCACTAAAGGCCAAGTTCTACATATACCCCCCAGAGAGGTAGATTACAAAAGTAGGAAAAATACAACTGAAGCTAAAGTTTAGGGTTGTACATTGTCCGCAACAGCATCTTCTCCTTCTGGGGTAGCGTGGGCCCTTTCCCATCTCCGGGAGCTTCACTTTCTTGATGTCTGAGGCGGATGGGACCCGAGATGACATTTCCAGCCACTGCCACAGCTGGGGCACGAGGCTCTTCAAATCCGCTTCCTGGAGGGATCGCCAGCGGTGATTCGGCAGATCATTCGCTTTGGGCCGATAGTAGGACGCCTGGGTGGATGATTGCTGGATGATTGTGGGATTCTCAGTAGAAAGAGGCCCAGGCGGGGGAGCCACTTGGGGCTCAGGCGGAGCATACTGCCTGGAGTAGGGGTTTTCTTGGTGGGTGTCCTCCCCGGAAGGAGGACGAGCACGTATGTCATGGCGTCTGCGTGTAAGGAGGGATGAACTGAAACCAAATAAAACAAAAACACACTTAAAACAGGAGAATAACAGAAGAAGAGAGTAAGAAATAAAGCCTTTAATAGGCACCTCCAGCGCGGCCACATAGTGGAGATGCGCGGGAGAGTGAAGATGACATCAGGATATATCCCGCGAGGCCAGTAGTAGCCCGCGTTCCCGGTTTTAAAGAAATCGTCCATGTTCAAGGGAGATAGGCGGAGGAGATTGTGGTCATTGGTTATGATCACAGGGAGAGAAGAGAGGGGATTTTTGTCTTCAGGAAGGAGAGAATCGTTCCAGGAAGACATGGGATATACCCGGGAATCGCAGCTGAAGAAGCCTTTCGAAGGATACCCCTTGGCAGATTTGGGTTACCAGTGAGCACACCCTTGATCGAAATCGAGTCGACTCATTTACACCTCTACCCGGGCTCATGTGCTTTGGCCCAAAATGACTCTATCTCGAACTCGAGAACTCACAGGACCGAGTATCTCGAACACCCTGGTATCATCAGTATCATCTATAAAACTTAAATGTCGGATTTTTTTTAAGATTGAGGCACCATAAAATAGTTAATTCTTAACTGCAAAAACAAACGAAAAAAATCAATGTTCTTTAAAAATAATTCAATAAGATATTAAAAAGTAAATCCATAATCTCCATATTTGTTGATGGAGATATGATAAAAATAGATATTATTTTGAATGAAATTTTTAGTTTGATGACAAAATAGATATTATCTTTATAAAAAATTTCTCAAAATTTCTATAATAATACTCCCTCCGTTTCACTATGATTTACCTAATTGCTTTTGGCACGTATTTTAAGAAAACTGATGTGGCACTGATGTGAGTGGTATAGTTGGTGAAGTAGTGAGAGAAGGTTTATATTATAATTTTTTACCAAAATTGGAAATGGGTAAATCTCTTTGGGACGGACCAAAAGGAAAATTGGATAAATTTGTTTGTAACGGAGGGAGTATAAAAGATCTAAATTATGGTATCTTGTCTTCTATTATCGTACATAAAATATTTTTTAACTTGGAAATTTAATATTTTAAATATGGAAAATATAGGTATTGTGAAAGTGATAAAACTTTGCATAACAAGAAGTTCATAAACAGTATCACAAAATAGCATTAGAACATAGTATTTTTTATTAGTATCGTAGTATTAAAATTTGTTTGCCCTTTTGATTCTAATAAACTAAAGAAGGGCAAGTAATATTACTAGAAATAGGCTTGAAATGGATACATTCTTCAGAAATGTATCTAAATTTTACGGGATCTTTGAACCCATGTATTGGATTCCCATTGTTCAATAGACATCCCTCATCTCCTAAATCTAACAACTTGCTCTGATCAACGGAAATTCCCATCATTTCTGGGCATGCAACTTTCACATCACTTTGAGTACAAAAACATTGGTTGTGTACTTCCACCTCACACTCGTCCATGCCATCGCCCGCAGGTTTTCCATGCTGATGGATCTTTATACTATCGAGGGAACATTGTTGCTCCATTGTGCCTATTATAAAAAAAATGTTTTGCAATATTTTAATTTAAATCTTTACTAGTTTCAAAATAGAAGAAACGCGTATTTTATTCCGATCATCCTTCAAAGGTTGTACGCCAGTGACAAATTTTCCAATCAAAGTGAAATTTTTTTGATTACATTTTGTGAAATTCAAAGACACGAAAGTATTCAACCAAGATAGGTAGAGATTTATACCTTTAGTAACTAGAGCAACAAACAACACAAAAGAAATAACATTGACAATGCTTGCCATTTTTTTCTTTTTAGATATGTTTTATGGTACGAGTTTGGGTCACTACCAGGAAAAATTGGCGTTTCAGCGCCAATGTTTCAGCGGGTATTACCAATAACCGCTGATACACTTCAAATAGTGAAAAAATTGATACGCTGAAACAACATTTCAGCGGTCGGAAAATATGGACTTTGGTCAACTGGAGAATTCAAAGGTAGATTTTTTTAGTTTGACCGAGAAATATTATTTTAATGGGATGTTTCAGCGCTTCCTTCAATTTTGTGCTGAAACATTTTGCTGACTGGATCATTTGCCTCAGCCAAACGTTGAATTTTCGATGGGTCCTACCCAAAAACAAATATTTTTAATATAACATTTTATTCGAATGGGCTTTTTTTAAAACCCAATTCGTATGTTAGTAAAGCCCAATGATGATTTCAGCTGGTCATTTTCATTGCGCTGAAACAACCATTAAGTAGCAACATAATATAGCTGCCACTAAGTATATTTCAGCGGTCGAGTTAGTGCTGAAACAATTGGTGGGTCCATGTTTAATAGGTGTCAACTTTCCATGTACTTCAAATGATTGAAATATGACGTGGCATCGTCCCATTGGTCAGCTGTAAAATCATTTCAACGGTTGTTTATTACCGCTGAAACGTATGAACTTAGCATAATTAGCGATAATTTCACAATTTAAGCAACATAATTAAAATTTTGGATATTAACAGTCATTTTATTGTATATGAGTAACTTTTCATATAGTTTTTGTAACAAAAAACACACATTTGAGGGGACGTATAGTAGGAATGTTGATGTTTCAATAAAACATTCAGTACTTATACATTAACTCATTACTTAAACATATATACTATGTTGTTATGATTTCTTCTCAAATTGTGACTAATGTATATACACTTCATTTGATATAACTACACCATATATTATGACAATTTTCAAAACATCTAAAGATTATATAAGTAATGATCAAATCATCAATAGTAGATCATAATGAAAATTAACATAAAAATGTGATTGAAAAGCTTAAATTGTGAAGTTATATATATACTTATTACTGTTTTTTACAATCATATAATGTTTATAAATACTCCCTTGCTTATTATATTTACATATAATCCCGTTTCAAAGTATTTTAAAAATTATCGGGGTCAATTTAGCATTTATCAAAAGTTCAATTGATGGCTATAAATTCAATTCTTTTCACTTCCATTTGCATCAATCATACAAATCAAATAACATAATACACGTAAAGATTAGAGAGCAAATAATTTGAGTGAAATTGAAATTTATTAAAAATATTAAGTTCCTTGTTAATATTTCCAAAAAGTTAAGGGGCATAAGTGCAATTATCAAAAATTATTATCTAACCAAAGTTTTTGATTAATATAATTATTGGTTTTAAACAAACCACAATCCATATTTTTACATGTTTTACTCTACTTTAGTTAGATATAAATATTTTTAAATTAGTTTAATTGAACTGATTTCAATCAAATTTAAATGGACTTGATATATATTAATGAAACTGGACTTAGGCCCTGTTTACTAGAGCTTATTTTTTGATGTACTGAACTGAACTGAACTGAACTGAATTGAAATAAATTTAAATTTACTGAACTGAATTGAAATAAATTTAAATTTACTGAACTGAACTGAACTGAATTGAAATAATTTTAAATTTACTGAACTGAACTGAACTGAATTGAAATAATTTTAAATTTACTGAACTGAACTGAACTGAACTGAAATAATTTTAAATATATTGAACTGAACTGAAATAAATATAAATACATTTTTATATTATTTAAATATAAAAACACGTTGAGGTGATATAATTTGAACTGAATTGAGTTAAATATCATCAAATTATAGTGAATGTGATATGAACTTATCTAAATTGAACTGAATTGTTCTGAACTGAATTAAACTAATCTAAACTGAACTAATTCCAAATTGTCATGTAATGAAGACATATTACATTTGGTTGAATCGATTTAAATGAATCACGATTCAAATAATTATATTGGATGTATAAAAAGTAAAGGTTATGGTATATTAAAGAAATATATTGAGTTGAATATCATAGCCATGTATTTTTCAGGGGATATGAGTCATTGAGTTGTATATCATAATATTATTATTATATTAAAGAGGATATGAGTCACTGAGTTGTATATCATAATTATATTTAAGAGGATATGAACTGAACTGAACTAAACTGAACTGAACTAAACTGAACTGAACTGAACTGAATTGTTCTGAACTGAACTGAACTAATTCCAAATTGACATATAATGAAGACATATTATATTTGGTTGAGTCGATTTAAATGAATCACGATTCAAATAATTATATTGGATGTATAAAAGGTACAGGTTATGGTATATTAAAGAAATATATTGAGTTGAATATCATAGGATCATAGCCATGTATTTTTCAGGGGATCTGAGTCATTGGGTTGTATATCATAATATTATTATATTAAAGAGGATATGAGTCATTGAGCTGTGTATCATAAAATTATATTTAAGAGGATATTAACTGAACTGAACTGAATTGTTCTGAACTAAACCGAACTGAACTGAACTAATTCCAAATTGTCATATAATGAAGACATATTATATTTGGTTGAGTCGATTTAAATAAAACACGATTCAAATAATTATATTGGATGTATAAAAGGTAAAGGTTATGGTATATTAAAGAAATATATTGAGTTGAATATCATAGGCTCATAGCCATGTATTTTTCAGGGGATTTGAGTCTAGGGGTGTAAATGAACCAAGCCGTTCGTGAGAAACTCGTGAACAGTTCGATAAAAGCTTGGTTCAAGCTCGAAACAAATGAACACGAGCCGAGCTCGAGCCGGCTTGATTAGTAATCGAGCTCGAGCTCGAGCTTCACGACTATGGTTTGATAAGCTCGTCGAACCTTAACGAGCATGTACATGTATATGTAAATTAATTATTATATATAAATTATTTTTAAAAAAAGCTTTTAAAAGATTTAATTAATATAAACGAGCCGAGCTTGTTCGAACGAGCTCGATTTACCCGAGCTAACGAGCCGAGCTCGAGCTCGTTACAGCTATTCAAGCTCGAGCTCGAGTTGATGTTTTTATGTTCGAACAAGCTCGAGCTCGAGCTCGAGCTCGCTAATTTTTATCAAGTCTAAGCTCGATAAGGCCAAAGCTCGGCTCGGCTCGGCTCGTTTACACCCCTATCTGAGTCATTGAGTTGTATATCATAATATTATTATATTAAAGAGGATATGAGTCATTGAGTTGTGTATCATAAAATTATATTTAAGAGGATATGAACTGAACTGAACTGAATTGAACTGAATTGAATTGTTCTAAACTGAACTGAATTGAACTGAATTATTCTGAACTGAACTGAACTGAAATGTACTGAACTGAAGTAATTCCAAATTGTCATATAATGAAGACATATTATATATAGTTGAGTCGATTTAAATGAATCACGATTCAAATAATTATATTGGATGCATAAAAAGTAAACGTTATGGTATATTAAGGAAATATATTGAGTTGAATATTATAGCCATGTATTTTTCAGGGGATCTGAACTAAATTGGACTGAACTTATATGAATTGAACTAAAATAAAAATAATACATTTTCATTTGTTATTAATGAATGCTCATCATCATATAAAAGGAAATTTGATGAACTGAACTGAAATTAATTAAATTTAAATTTATTTAACTGAACTGAACTGAAATAATTTTAAATATACTAAGGCCCTGTTTACTAGAGCTTATTTCTTGATGTACTGAACTGAACTGAACTGAACTGAACTGAACTGAACTGAAGTGAAAATTGATGTATTGAAAAATGGAATCAGCATGACTGAATTAACCTGAATTTCATCAAATTACATTTTCACTTCACTGAACTGAACTGAACTGAACTGAACTGAACTGAACTGAACTGATCTACAGATAAGCTCTGGTAAACAGGGCCTAAATTGAACTGAACTGAACTGAAATAAATTTAAATTAACTGAACTTAACTGAACTGAACTGAAATAAATTTAAATTTACTGAACTTAACTGAAATAAATTTAAATTTACTGAACTGAACTGAAAAAAATTTAAATTTAAATTTACTGAACTGAACTTAACTGATCTACAGATAAACTCTGGTAAACATGGTTATTTGAATACCAGCTAAGAGTAAAATAAATTAAATTACAATATACAATAAACTAATTCTAATTGGAGTAACAAAATTAATATAGATTTATGGAAAATAATTAAATTTATCCGAATCCAAATAGAGAATGATTTATTATAAAATTCAATAAATATATCAAATTTTAATGTATTTATTTAATTTTAATCTCAACCGTTAATAGTTTTCATCAACACATCTCAACCATTCAAACCTCATCCTACACTAAACCCTTCATCATCTTCTTCTTATCCTCCATCGCATAAAAACAAAAAACAAAAAACAAAAACCAGCGTCTTTCTTCTTCCTCTACTCCCACGGTCACATCCCTTTCCGTCCCAAACCCAGAATTACGCCAGCCGAATCGTTAACCGAAGCCAGCCCATCAACCTTCGTAGCGATCTGGAACCTCCGATTCTGCCAATCTCGAGGGGCGGTTGCCAATCGATTCCGCCGTCGTGGATCTCTGCCCACTCCGACAACGACCGCGCCGCTTCTCCCTGCTGAACAAGTGTCCCTTCATTGGCGCCACCGCCTTCGCTGTCGCATAGTCTCACAGTTTTCCTCGCATATCCCCCACAGTCGTGGCTGCCATGTCAGCTTTCCCATGTCTCCTACTGCTCCGACATCGACCCTTTCAGGCCGAAACTTTTGATCTCCTTTGCTCCCAGCCCCTCACCTGAATATGTTTACATTTATTTTTCATCGTTTCTGTGTGATTTAGCTTTTCAAATTAGGGATAGTTTTTATGTGCTTTAAATTCGTATGAAATTTTGCTTGGATTTGCAAGAAAGATGGGTATTGAGTTAAAGGTGATAAGCATTATCAGGTTGTAGAATGATTATTTCAATTTAGCTATTTTAAACTGATGTTGCAGATGTTGTTTTAGATGGAACTGATGCAATTCTCTTGGAGTTAAGACTTTGACAGGATTATACCCCATTGGATGTGTTTCTATTGTGAATAAAATCACATGATTATACCCCATTGGATGTGTTTCCATAGTGAACTAAATCTGCGCTGAGGTATATTTGTTGTGATCTAAATACACTTGGGTGATGTTTTAGTTGTACATTATTTGTTAGTTTAGATTGGTGAATATTGAGGAATATGTGAAAGTGATTATATGGTGAGTTCAAAATTGTTTGAATGGCGAAAAATCATTAGGTACTAGAGATAAGAGATTAAATCCTATTTTAGGGAGATTTGTTAATTATGTGGTTGGTTTGAAGGTTTTATTCAATACCTTGGATTATGATTTTTGGTTCCTATATGCAAACTGATTACAACCTATGTTGCTTGTTATAATCCTGGTATGGTTCCCTTCATGATCAAGTTCATGAAAGGGTTCAGTTTAGATGCAAAGGTTTGTTTCTATCTTTCTGCATAACTTTATTGAATTGTGTGTCTATAATCTGATGGTGTTTGTCTTTCTGTTAACACCTGTTTCTACGAGCACGACTTGTCGAGGCTAGCAAGAATCAGTGTGAGCACCAACAAAACTTCCATTTTTTTGAGGAAATTAAGGATGATCATAAATATATTGTTATGTCTTCTACAGGTTTTATTTTCTCTAACCATGGCTCAATCGAGTTCATTAGCTCCAGATTCAACCAAGTCCAAGACTGTTGCAGCTTTCTCATTCTCCATCATGGACAGGAAATCGAATATCGACGAATTAGGAATGACATTAGAAAGCGTCAAGGGAGAGAGAGGCAAGGGGCAAATTACTTAAATAATCAAATAAGGAGTTCAAATTCCTAAAAAATCTAGAAATTGGGTTAAATTCCAAAACTAGTAATATCTACTTTTCAAAAGTAGACATGGATATTACCCTTTCTACCCACATAGTTTGTGATAATTATAAAATAAACCACAAACTTTGTAATGAGTAATATTACCAACTCAAATTCAATTTATATAAAAGGAAAATTAAAATTTTCTGGATATAAACAAATTGAGTTACATTGCTATGTAGACATTGGTGCGAGCATGTGCGTTGCTAGCAAAAATGTAATACCCAAGGAACACTGGGTAAATGTAGAAAGACCAATAAGAGTAAAAATTGGAAATGGAACCCACATTATACTCTCTAAGGTCTGTAAAAATCTGAATATAATGATAGCAGGTGAAATATTTCATATTCCAACTGTATATCAACAAGAATCTGGAATAGATTTTATTATTGGAAATAATTTCTGTCTGTTGTATCATCCATTTGTCCAATACACAGATAGGATAATTTTCACTCTAAACAATAATCCTGTACATATAGGAAAAATAAGAAAAGCTCTTAAAGTAGGAGTTCCAGGTTATTTAGAATACATGAAAAAGAAATCTAAATTACCAAAACCAGAGGCGTTAAATATTAGCCCTAATAAAATTGCTTCTCTTTTAAGGAGGGGGGTATATATACTAAAGAACAACAACTTTTTGTGCTTCAAAATACAAAGCTTTGTAAAATAGAAACACTTTTAGACTCTGTGTGTTCAGAAAATCCAATAGACCGTAACAAGTCAAAATATTGGATGACAACAACTATAAAACTAATCAATCCCAAGACAATTGTAAAGGTTAAACCAATGCAATATAGTCCTAAAGATAGAGAAGAATTTGGAAAACAAATTAAGGAATTACTAGAATTAAAAGTAATTAAACCTAGCAAATCACCTCACATGTCTCCAGCTTTCTTGGTAGAAAATGAAGCTGAAAAACGTAGAGGAAAATAGAGAATGGTTGTCAACTATAAGGCTATAAACACAGCTACAATAGGAGACAGTCATAACCTTCCTAATAAAGATGAGTTATTAACTCTAATAAGAGGAAAGAAAATATTTAGTAGTTTTGATTGTAAATCAGGATTCTGGAAAGTATTGCTAGATGAAGAATCACAACTATTAACTGCTTTTACATGTCCGCAAGGTCATTATCAGTGGAATGTTGTACCCTTTGGGTTAAAACAGGCTCCAGCCATATTTCAGAGACATATGCCAAATGCATTTAGAACCTTTGAAAAATTCTGTTGTGTTTATATTGATGACATTTTAGTCTTCAGCAGTAATGAAACAGAACATCTGTGGCAAGTAGCGGCAGTACTTAAAAAATGTGCTTCTCTGGGAATAATACTCTCAAAAAAGAAGACACAGCTTTTTAAAACTAAAATCAATTTTCTAGGACTAGAAATTGAAGAAGGGTCTCATCGACCTCAAGATCATATCTTGGAACACATTCAAAAATTCCCAGATATCCTTGAAAATAAAAAACAGTTGCAGAGATTCCTGGGAATTCTCACTTATGCTTCTGATTATTTTCCTAAGCTTGCTCAGGTCAGAGCACCATTACAAGCAAAGCTTAAGGAAGATATTCCATGAGAATGGAAAGATGCAGATACCAATTATATGGTAAAAATAAAGAAAAGTTTAAAAAACTTTCCTAAACTTTATCACCCACAACCTGAGGATAAACTGATCATAGAAACTGATGCATCAGATTTATTCTGGGGAGAAATTCTTAAAGCAGAAAATAACGGCAAAGAATACATTTGCCGATATACTTCAGGAAGCTTTAATGCTGCTGAAAAGAATTACCATAGTAACGAAAAAGAATATCTTTATGTTATTAGAGTAATTAAAAAATTCTCTGTCTATCTAACTCCTTGCAAATTTTTAGTAAGAACAGATAATAAAAATTTTACTTATTTCCTGAAAATAAATTTAAAAGGAGATAGAAAACAAGGTCGTCTAATTAGATGGTAAATGTGGTTATCAAGATATGATTTCGATGTTGTTCATATTGCAGGTACCAAGAATTATTGGGCAGATTTTCTTACCAGAGAATTTCAGCAAGATTATAAAGAATAATACAAATGTTTCTAACGCTCGTTTCCTTGTGAAGCATCCAACATGGATGAAATGGAGCAGCTAAAGCTGCAAGAAGGACTTTTAGTCCAAGAACTGGAGCTGGTCCGAGCCAAGCTCAAGTATCTCAACCTAATCAAATTGGGTAAAGAAAAAGAACAAACTTCTGAAAATGAAGTAAAAAAGGTTATCTTATCACCTTCTCCCTCAAAAGAGAAAGATAAGGCTATTCCAACGCAAACGGCAGTTGGTAAAGAATCAACAAATCCGTTAAAGGCTGTGGATTTGCCAAAAATCAAGAAGGAAGTACAAACTTCCATCAAACTGGTTAGCCCAGTAGATTTTTGCTTAAGGCCAAATAAGGGAATTCCAATCCCACAGTCTAAAGTTACGCCTTTAGCATCGGAGAAATCCGAAGAGGGAATTCAAATCCCAAAAAGATCTAAAACATATTATGTTGTTTATAACGGCCCCAATGCTGGAATCTATGAAGATTGGAGCTTCGCCAAAAAAGCAACTGAAGGAGTCTCCAACATTGCGCATAAGAAGTTCAAATCTTTCCAGGAAGCAAGAACTTCAGCAGACCTATACACTGGGTCATCTTTATTAGCACCTCTAGAGCTAATTACCAATGGAGAGATGATGAAGCCTAACACCTTCAGTACAGCTCTGTTGTCCAAAAAGAAGTCATTGACCTTGCTAGGAAGACTTCCCAGCAAACCTAGGGAAGACACGGTAATATCTGCAAAAGTAGACTACACCGACGAAATTACAGAAGCAGGTTTTGAATACTGCTACCGTTATGCAAGACCTGCCAACGAAGAAAAGTTTTTGGAGGAAAAGTTCTTCACTACAGATTCCAAAAACTTAAGTTATTACAACTTCACTAAGAATGCTAATCCCGAACAGGTTTACGAGGCATTCCAATATGGTTTGGTAAAAACCATATATCCAAGTCCTAATTTGTTAGAAATTAGCCATTTCCCTAAGGCTATTATCGACACAATTAAGACTTTTAGAAAAAAATGCACCAAACCAGGGCAAGAAGTTTTTCTAAAAATTAATAGTTCCGGTCCATACTGGAATCAATTAGGATTATTGGTATATCATCCTCAGCATTTCATCCAGATTGGCATTTGCAAAGGGGATCATTATCATCCATCCCAGCCCATGGAGTGCAAACTCGAGGCTAGCGATCTGCTACCCTTAGCAATAAGAAGACTGGAAGCTTTTATTCAGAAACTTTTCAGTTTTAGTTCAGATGATGGGTTATTTGTAAACTATCAAGATGCCACCATTTTGATATACAGCAAGTCACCCAAAAAGATCAGCGAAGCCGATGAAGGCAAATTTGTTAAATTCCAAAATACTTTGGTTAATCCATTTGTTTTGGGAGAACATATTCCAGACCTTTGCAAAAGGATGAAGAATTATCACAGTAATTATCTATGCGGTAGATGCCCAGAAGAAAGTGGATCACCCACTAAAGAAGATAATGACCTCTCCACTAACATAGCTGCCAACAGCTCAAAGGACCCCTCCACTTCAAGTGACAGCAAGTAGTGGATAATAATGCATCTGCTTTAGTAAGGTGCAATAATGTAAGTGCGTTTGTACGTAAGGGATGACGCACCCCTCTTTAATAATACAGATCATTTCTTCTCTATAAAAGGAAGTTCTTTTCTTGTAAAATGGGAGCGCCCCTCACTTCTGAGCCTCCTTGTCTTTTAAATTCAACCTCTGTAATCTCCTGGAGACGACCCTCGTCCAGGCTTCTGTCTGATCTTCAGATCAATTATGAGTGAATAAAAAAGCCCTTTAGGGCCCTTGTAATTTCATGTAAGTTTCTATAATCTTTGTCTTCTTTCTTATTATTGATTGTTGTATGTATGCTTATCTGTTATAATGAAACCTGGAGTCCGTAGAATAGGGAGTACCGCTTAGGCAGGTGGCCGTTTAGGGAAACAAGGTTCGCAGGATTGGTTAAGTTATAAACAGAAAGCATGATAAAAATACACTCTTGATAATATAGTAAAGAAGTAAAAGGAACTTGCATAAATTACTTAGGGTTCTAAAGTATTAAAGTCATAAACTACATCAAATAATAAAAAATCTATGCTTCAATGAGCAAAAATATTTGTGAAACTATTCTCAACAGAGAATTAACTAAGGAAGATAAGAAATTATCTAAGTTTCGTAGGGTTGGCCCTTATAGTCAATCTAGATATAGTTTTGGAACTAAGTTTTGTAAAAAAACATCAAATTCAGATTTATGTACATTTTAAGGACACCTTTAAATGTTGCATAGAATGTGTAAAAGAATCTCAAAATTCCGCTAGAAATAGAACCCCTCAAAAACCTGGTATCAGAGCCATAAAAACTAATAATAATTTGAAAAAATTCAACTTTGAAATGAATCATTTAAAAGATATAGAATAAACAATTGATGAAAATCAAGATGTTTCTAATGTTCAAACCTTTGAATCTAATCAAGGATTCATCGGCAGTTTCTTGATAAAACAAGAATTACTTTCAAAAATTAGGTTCTCAAAACTTAATTTAAGAAAAGAAAATATTTTTAATATATCTCTCTTTTAGAGAAATTAAAAAGGAAAAATAGCATCTACTATTTTGTAGGAACTAAAGAAATGCATGTAGATATCAAAGATACTACAGGAGCAGTATATTTACCTTTGATCACTCGAAAAGAGATTGAAGAAAATTTATTAAAAATAGATAGTAAAATTAGATCCACTATCTCAATGATACACTTTGGTGCTGTCAAAATTCTATTAAAATCAGAATTTCAAGAAGGAATAGATTCTCCAGTTAAAATGGTTTTAATGGATAATAGAATAAATGATAGACAAGACTGCATTTTAGGTGCGGCTAGAGGAAATTTAGCCTACCAAAAATTCATGTTTACAGTATATCCTAAATTTGGAATTAGTCTAAATACAACAAATTTAGACAAAACATTATCTTTTGTTCATAAATTTGAAAGAGAAAATTTAATGAATAAAGGAGATAAAGTATTTAGCTTAACCTATCTGGTCGCTTATGCTTTAACAAATAGTCATCACAGTATTGACTATAAAAAGAAAGAATACATTGAACTAGAAGATGTATTTTCACAAGTAGGAACTGTAGAAGAAAAACAGTTTTCAGAAATAACTCCTTTAGATAACTCTTGGGCTATTGACATAGCTAAAGATAAAAAGATAATGGGAGAAAAATATAAATCCAGAGTAATAAGAAATAATCTGGAAATAGGAGAACCATCTCGTAAAAGTTTTAACGAACTCAGTAAAAAAGACATATTGTTAAGTGTCTCAAAAAGAATTGACGATTTAGGTCGACAATTAGAACATATGTCTTGAATGAGTATGACAGAATTAAGAGAAGATTTCAAAATCTTAAAAAATAATCTAGACGAAATTCTAGTATTACTTAAACAGATAGCTTCTAATGAAAGTGAGCAATTAGAAGCTGTTGGCGCAAAAGTCATTACTGAACTAAGATCTACAATTTTAGAATGTAATTGCAATAAAGAAATCTTAGAAGTTTTAGGACAAAAAGATTTCTCAATATCTCCTGTAATAACAGAAGAAACTCCAAAACCTTTAAGTTTAGGAAAATATTCTTACCCTAATCATGGAGTAGGAAATGCAGAATTAGGATCCTCTGGAAATCCTAAAGCATTAACTTGGCCATTTGGTAAAAATGATAAATAGCCAATATGACTAATTATATACCAAAGATTGAAAAAATCTTTTGGGATCACCTAGAAGGTGATGAATTACAGGTAAACGAAGAAAACTTCGATTTACTTGACCATGCTCTTAGGTTGCTAGAATTAGAAAATGATGAACTAGCAAACCAAGAAATAGAAAACAATCCTAAACTGAAACAATTGTTTGGAATTGAAAACTTAAAACTCTTAAACAATGAAGAATCAGCTAGTGAATCTGAAATAAGTGAACTAGTAATTAGCGATTCAGATGATATGCCTAAAAACTTTAACTTAAATAAGGTTAAAGAAGAAGGAGAAAGCTCATATATGGGCTCTAAAAGAAGAAAAGCTAATCAACCATAGTATTTTCCAGAAAGTGCAAAATCCAAAATTAGTAATTCAAAAGGGTCAGATGATAATTTCCTAAATATTGACTGTCAAGATAATAGGAAAGAAATAATTGATAAATGGGCAGCAGAGTTAAGTTTAGTAATTCAAACTAATCCTGATGCCTATACAGAATCACGAACCATTTTGCTATTAATAGAACATAAGAGTCTAGGAATAGCAAAAGAATTTATAAAAAACACCATCTTAGGAATTGATTTTTCCGGTGACAAAGAACATGAAAAACAATTAGTACAAGAAAAAGCTAAAAAACACCTAACAGAACTACAACTCTGTGATATATGTTATTTAAAAGATTTCAATTGTGATTATGAAGTAAATCTTTATAAATTAGAACAAAATGAATTTCCAGAAATGATACTTCAGTATCTAAGGAAAATCCCTTTGGTAGGAGAAAAAGCCTTAGAAAGATTTAAAAGCGAAACTTTCAATAGTAGAACTACTAGTTACAGTCTAGGATATGCTATGAGAGTAGTGAACGACGAACTGTCAAAATTATGTGAACTAATAAGGACACAGAAAAAACTTAAAAAGTTTAATAAAAACTGTTGTGCAGTGTCAGGAGAAAATCCTGTAGAATATGGCTGTAAAACAGAATATAGAAAGAGGAAAAAATTCTTTTCTAAAGAAAAATCTTCTAAATATAGGTTTATTAAAAAGAAAAAGAAATTCCGACCAGGAAAATTCTTTAAGAAAAAATCTGGTACAAGACCAGAAAAAACAAAAATTTTGTCCAAAAGGAAAGAAAAATTGTAGATGTTGGGTTTGCAACATAGAAGGACATTACGCTAATGAATGTCCTAATATGCAAGATAATAACAAAATAAAATTGTTAGAAATTGCATATAAAATGGGATACGAACCCATAGAAGAAAAATATGATGAAATAGAAAAAGTTTACATCATAGAAATACATTCTAGCTCCAGTGAATCAGAATCAGATGAATCAAGTCTATCTGATTAAATCATAGGGAACAAAATAAGATAATAAATAAAAGCAGGGACTAGAATGTAAAAAATGAAACATTCATCCTATTTTGGGAATTTAAGTACCCCATGGTACTATCGTGGGAATTCGCCCGAGAGGCAAGGTAAAAGCAAGAACGAGTTCAATGTATAAATTATGGAACATTTGTATAAATTATTTGTGGGATAATTTAGATTTATTAGATTTAGCCAGTAGTTCATATAGTTGTATTATGATAATGGTTGATAATTTTAATTCAATTTAATTTTAATATTAATTTTAATGCCATTTTTTTGCCCCGAATTTGTTTTTTATTTTTTTTCTCAGCTGTGATGAGGCGCTGAAACATAAAATGAGGTTCTGAAATAAATTAGTTAAACAAAAAAAGTCCAAGCTCCACCTAAGCAATACTCATTCAACTGTCCAGGCAGCATGGGAGACTTTCTGGTGGACTGGTGGCTGTTTCAGCGGTCCGAATTTTTCCGACCGCTGAAACGGACATAATTAGACCGCTGTTACTGAACTTTTTCCTGGTTGTGGGTTATGAATTTTTGTTTTTCGTATTTATAGATAAAAAATGAGTGCTTATATGGAAATTACAATCAATGTTATTTACACGTTACTTACCATCATGTACTAAAATACCGACCAACCGACTTAGCAACCGTAGCATTACCAAACAGTACCAATAAATTGGTTACCGACATTGTTGGGATGCTATTGGTATTAAATTTTAAATATCCCGGTAATTAAATTATTTAAATCATTTAATTACACTATAATTTTAATTACTATTAATTTCTTTCCATTTTCAAGTTTACTAGTATTCTTGTCAAATTTTAATTTTAATTACTATTAAAAAATTAGAATAAAAAATTAAATGAGAAGATATATGGTACATGAAATAGTTGTTCTTTGTTTTTAATTGAATTCCAGAAATTTGGTTATAATTGATTAGAATATTGCATAAATAGGAGATAAATTAGACAAGTTAGCTTAGACTTGAACTTATTGGGTTTAACGAGTTGAGTTGAATCGAGTTCGAACATGGCTTTTACTGGACTGACGAGTCGAACTCGAGTACTTAAAAAACAAACGAGCCGAGTTCGATTTCATCTTTTCATGTTGGATAGAGCTCGAAATCGAACTCGAAGTCGAACTCGTAAATTCTTAACGAGTTCATACTTGAGCACACCCTTGATCGAAATCGAGTCGACTCATTTATACCTCTACCCGGGCTCATGTGCTCTGGTCCAGAATGACTCTATTTCGAACTCGAGAACTCACAGGGATCGAGTATCTCGAACACCCAGGTATCATCAATATCATCTGTAAAACTTAAATGTCCGATTCTTTTTTAAGATTGTGGCACCATAAAATATTTAATTCTTGATTGCAATAACAAACAAAAAAAATCAATGTTCTTTAAAAGTAATTCAATAAGATATTAAAAAGTAAATCCATAATCTCCATATTTGTTGATGGAGATATGATAAAAATAGATATTATTTTTGAATGAAATTTTTTAGTTTGATGACAAAATAGATATTATCTTTAAAATAAAATTTCTCAAAATTCCTATAATAATACTCCCTCCGTCTCACTATGATTTACCTAATTGCTTTTGGCACGTTTTTTACGAAACCTGATGTGGCGCTGATATGAGTGGTATGGTTAGTGAAGTAGTGAGAGAAGGTTTATATTATAATTTTTTACCAAAATTGGAAATGGGTAAATCTTGTTGGGACGGAGCAAAAGGGAAATTGGATAAATCTCTTTGGAACTTAGGGAGTATAAAAGATCTTTATTATGGTATCTTGTCTTCTATTATCGTACATAAAATATTTTTTAACTTGGAAATTTAATATTTTAAATATGGAGAATATATGTATTGTGAAAGTGATAAAACTTTGTGATAATTATGACACTATTCCAGTCCTAGTCAAAGGCCCACAGTGAAAGCCCAAGCTGAGCTGAACAGATCACCGGGCCACAGACAGACCAGAACACTGTAGCGATCTCTACCGTTCCATGTCGGCAGCTCAGCTGATATAAATGGAATCAGATCCACCAAGAAAAGCTAAGTTCTCGGCTGATACCCTATCGACAATCAATATCAGATATTAGAGTTCCCCTCTAATTAGATCGTCGGAGCAGGCGCAGGCATAAGCCGGCCTGTCTGACCTCTATTCCGTCCGTGCAGGTTTACAGGGCAGAGAAGAAGATCTACAGGAACATCCCATTTACAGCTTTAACATTGGCGCCGTCTGTGGTTTATCTTCACAACCCACACAGCTTTTGCATCATGACAGAAGAAAGAGCAGACCCGGATCCATTCCCGGAACTACCAAGGATCCCGTTGGGAGGAGCTCCCGCTCTATTGGAGGCCAACAGGGATGGCCCCATCTAGGATTCTTCTGATAGGCCGATCGTGACAACGAGCAGGCCGATCGCGTCAACGAGCAGGCCGATCGTGACGACGGAACAAATTCCAAGCAACCCGATACAACGAATCCGGCGCATCTCTGAAGTGATGGATACGGCCGAGATCTTGAAACAGGTAGTGGCTACTCAGACCGAGATGCTCCGACAGCTCCAGGAGTTGAAAGAGGGCACACCGGCAAGCCAGGGAAGGGCAAACACAGATGGGGCCACTATGAGATCCACCGGACCCGCGGGTCAAACGCTGGTCCAGCGCATACGACCAGTCAGACTGTTCGACGATGGAGATGACGCGTCTGAAGGTAACAGGACACGTCACAAAGCGATACCCTCTCGCAGGGGAGATGAGGCCCATTTCTCCCCGAAGAACTCAACTAGAGAAGGGTCTGGACGGAGCGACGACCAGACCAAGAAATGGCCGGCAGTCTACGTGCACTCTCCGATGGTCAAGCCAAGAGTTCCAGTCAGACAGCGCCTCACAATTGACTTTGAAGAGGACCCATAACTGGATACGAGCGGATGTCCGTTCAAGGCTGAAGTGCTGAGCTTTTTTGCGTCCAAAAATTATAGATCCCACCAAACCTGGGAGTATATGACGGAACCATCTGCACACTTTCACCTACAATATGTCGACATTCGGCATCCCAGAACCCATCTGGTGTAAAGTCTTCGCCACGACGCTCACCAAAGTAGCCAGGTTGTGGTTCACAAGTATGCCCAATAACACCATCTCACGATTCGCAGAGCTGGAAGAAGAGTTCCTGAGCCGGTTCATCCAGAAGAGGAAATTCACAAAGACTAGGAACGATTTGTTGACAATCATGCAGCACGTGGGAGAAACGCTATCGGAGTACTGGGAACGATTCAACAAATTGGTTAACGCGGTTGATCACCGTGGAGGTGCTCGTTTCATCATCGATGCTTTCATCCGCGGATTATGCCATGAAGCCCTCAGTCGCGACTTGGTGCTAAATCCAGTGTACTCTGTGCATGCACTAATGATCAGAGTGGAATTCTTTGATAAGGCAGGCATCATAGAAATACGCATCGATGAGAAGACCTATTACAGGAACCGGGTAGAAGACAAGACAGTCCTGTCAAGCGGAAAAAGTCGAGGCGGACGCAGACCGGTGAAGGAAAGGCTGGGGAAGAGAGAATTCCCACAAGCGAGCGCAGACCGAAGTTCACCGCTGAAGATATTCACACCGCTGAATAGAACACCGAAGGAGATATTCGCGTTGGTGGTGTACAAGAATATTCTTGATCCGGTTAATAAGATGAAGACCTCCGGTAATAATCAAAACACGAAGCTGTTATGCGATTACCATAAAGACCACAGGCATGACACAAATGAGTGCAAGCACTTGTAACAGGCCGCCGAGAACTGTATCAAGACAGGTCAGCCCTCACATTTCGCAAAAGAGGCACGGTCCCATAATGATGCGGAGTATGCGAAGAAATCTGGAGGATCGACCAGACAGGCAGGCGGATATAATTCCCGATATCAGGACCGTCTTGGTAACGGTGACAAAGGAAAGGAAGTTGCACTGGTCGGGGAGCACTCCAAAGGCATTAAGCGCAAGCACGAAGACGAAGACTTGTCTCTCGAACCAATGGGAGTTAACCCCAATAACACCAATATATTCGCTATCATTGGCGGCAGCGCGGGGGGAAAGACAGAGTCACAACGAAAGGAGAGATGTAGGCGCTTATCGGAGGACACTCCGGCAGAAAGGCGCCTCGGTCCGGAAGAATCAATCATTTTCGACTCCAACGACCCCATCCCGTACAAAATAGCCGGAGGTGACGCAGTCGTCGTAACAGTCCAGGTGATCGACAAGCTCATCCACCGGGCATATGTGGACGACAGTAGCTCGGTAGAAATCATGTACTGGCACTGTTTTGAACAAATGGACGAGACGATGAAGGCCAAGTTGCGACCAACCGACACTCCGTTGTTAGATTTTGCGGACAGAACCATATGGCCAGAAGGGACCATCACCTTTCCAGTAGTGTTCGGAGAGCATCCGAGCAAAAAGTAGTTGAGCTTGAGTTCGTGGTTGTCAAAGCAAACAGTCCCTATAACCTCATTATAGGACAAACAGCTTTGGCACTACTAAAATGGATAGTATCTACCTTACATTTGCGCTAAAATTCCCAACCAAATACGGTGTGGCCACCGTGAAAGGAGATCAACAAAAAGCCAGATAATGCCACCGGATAGCTCTTAGCAAAAGAAAAAGAGAAGTAGACAGGGACAGTCCAGTGTTCCAGACACACACCAAACGAGAAGTGTTAATGACACTCAATGAAGGAGAATCCAGACCTACCGAACTGTCCGGGGAAGTGGTCGAAGTGAAGCTTGACTACGCCCGCGAGGCGATTGTCCAAATTGGCAAGACACTTCCCGCATCCGTCCAACGAGAGCTGTTGGCCATACTGTCCAAACATGCGTCGGCGTTTGCCTAGAAACCGAGTGACATGACTGGCGTGTTGGGAGGTCGTCGCCGTACCTCTCAAATATACAATTTATAGATTACTTACTACCTTTCCACACTATTAAGTGTACAATGGCAAGTAAGGTTCGTTCCACAGGGAGAAGGTTATTTCTATGTATATCTCATAGCATAAATATATATATATACATATATAAAAGCAATGTAAACAAAGGGGGGGGTTTGAGTTGAGTTTTTGTTTAAGACACTACTAAATGAAACTACTAGAACTTTTAGAATTACAACTACTTTACCATAAGATTATTCTAGCTAGAGATTTAACTAAGAGAATGAGAAACTTGGACATATGAGATTGGTGACTTCTTATTATAGGATTTTCCTCAAACTTTATCATGATGCCTTGAGAATGGTGAACATTAGTGAGAACTATCTTTAACCAAAGCTATGCAAATGAAAGCATCTTCACAACTTCAATTGACAATTTTACTAGATGATAACAACTAGTTCAATTGAATCAATATAAATTCAAATTAGATATTTCTCAACCCTACCCATGCACTTTGATAACAAACTTGACATAGGTATAATGCTAATGAATGATCTTAAGAACAAATACAATTGATAACAACATGCATTCAATTCCTAATTTACTACTCATACATAGGAAGAATGATAACATTCTAACCATGGAAAAGCAATATCTAACACATATCCAACACATATCTATCACTAGGAAATCATTCCTAATCATTTCAAGCATCAAATACACATATAGATTATGATCATTCAATAGCAAATCACCATTCCTAAGCTTCATGAATCATGTTCTCAATCCATAACAAGAAGTCCAATCACATATATCCAAGAAGAGGTTTAGCCTACTACCATAGTTATGTAATCGAAACCATAATCAATACAACAAACCATAGTGAATTCAAAGCTCAAAATCAAAGAGAAATATGAAGGAAAAGAGTTAAGCTCTGTAAAAATTCGATCCCTCAAACAATGAGGATAAGTTGTTTTTATACTTTAAAAATTAACAAAAATAAAACAAAATAAAATGCCACTTGCAGGGCCTTCGCGGGTCGCGCGAAATCCTTCGCGGACCGCGAGCCGGGCTCGCGGCCGAGGATTCGCGCCCCGCGCGCCCGTGTCTCGGTCTCGGCGTGGTACGCGCGCCCGTGTCTCGTGCCCGTGTCTCGCGCTCGCGCGCGCCCGTGTCTCGCGCCCGCGCGCGCCCGTGTCTCGCACCCGCGCGCGCCCGTGTCTCGGCATGGTCTTCGCGAGTCGCGGCTGAAGGTTCGCGCCTCGCGCACGTCTGGTCCTCGGCGGTCCTCGTGCTGGTTCGCGCGGTTCGCGACCGGAGTCTCGCGCCCCGCGCGCGTCTGGCTCTCGTGGTTCGCGTCTGGTCCTCGCGGCTCGCGAAACTCGGCATCTTCAAAACAGCAACACACACCCTCGCGGTTCGCGACCTGGGGTTCGCGGCCCGCGAGAGTGTGCCTTCACGCCACTTCTACGACCGGTTCTTCAATGTATCAAACGCGGTCAGGACGGTCATAGAAGGTCTTCAAATCATTCAAATCCATCGCAAGTGCAATTCAAGATTGAAATGCACGTCTTCAATTTCAAACCACTATGAATGATTCGGTCTAAAAGTCTAATATAAATACACAAAATACTATCTAAAACAGCTCTTAAATGCTACAAAACAAGAATATATCTAGGGTCTATCAAAATCCCCCACACTTGAACCTTTCTCGTCCTCGAGAAAGAACGATTAAGATCCAAGTGTATACTCTAAATAATTAAGCACATAACATTTGAGAGCTTTACATATTTAAACAAGAGAAAAGAAAATGTTTTTTTTTTTTTTTTTTTTTTTTTTTTTTTAAAGAAAAATACAGTAGTAAAATAGCAGCAAAAACAGCAACAAAAGCAGCAATAAAAGTCCTATACCTCTCCCCCACACTTAGTCTAAACATTGCCCTCAATGTTTAAATATATGAATGAAAACCATAGTGAAAGGAAAGGGTGTAGGATATACTCACTGCGAGGGGCCGGAACCATCGCGACGGCGCTGAGCTCGCGATCTGCGATGACCCTCATAGTCAAAAGCCCCTGGTCCATGTGGGTGCATGGATGCCATCATGGCGAACATCACCTCCATGTCGTCCTCATACCTCTGAGTGAACGCGTCATGTCTCTGCGTGAACTCCTGGAATTGCCGCTGAGTGACATACTGAGGATCCTGATGTGGAGGAACATACTGCTCTCCATGTTCCGGAGGTGCCTCTAGCCTGGCAAGGGCAATGGTAGGTGCAGGAACTGTGATCTGGGTTGGCAAGGTGAGATCCTCTATGCGGGTGCGCCCAGTCAGTTGTACAGCCTCTGGATTCGGCAGGTACATGTGCTGATTCTTGGCTACTAGCCAAATGAATCTAGGTGGAGGATATTTGTGCATGGCCAAAACATTAGTGAACTCCAAAGAAGCAATGGAGTAAAACTGGTGAGCTCTCTCAGCTGTCTTGCCTATTGCCTGAATGTCTGGAGGTAGGTGGATGTTCAGATAAGCTGCCAGAAGTGAAATCATACCCCCCTGTGGTATCTTTCCCTTGGTCTTCTCAGAGGCCTCCAGACATTTCTGCACAAAAAGGTCCACCCAACAAGGGTGTTCTGGTCCCCAGCACATGGTCCAAAGGCATTGGACCTGCTCCCTAGTAATATGCGTCAACTCTCCTTGGCAGAAGATCGTCATCACTAGGAGCTTGTGCACCATACGAACAGCTGGATGTATGATGTGGTTATTCTTCGTAGTGCCTGTGATGTTGGGAAATCCAGACAAGCAATTCCAAAAGTAAGTTAGATCAAATCCGTCCGGGTTAGCTTTTTTTGGATTCTTGTATCCCCCTGCATATTGGAACCCAAAAGCATCTTGGATCTCATCATAGGTCATCCGGCGGTCCACATCATTCAACCTGAAGGTGATGTAATGCATGTCATGGTCCTCGTCATAGTGCTTGGCTAGAGTGGATAAGAACTCAAATGTATAGCGGGTATAGGTCGGTGCCGACCGATCAATGAATCCTCTCATGCCAACGCGATCCAATAAAAATAGAACTGGTTGCTGCAAACCCAGCTCCTGAAGTAGCTCAGAGGACAAGAACTTCGTCTCCATGATTGTTCGCCTCCCATTCCCAATCAACTTTCTCCACCGTTGTTGGGCATCCTCATCTAAACCTTGCAGTCCCATAAGGTCTATAGGAGGCAGGTTTTCTGCAGGGGGAGGACTAGGTTGGCGAGGTGGGGGTTCGGGAACCACAGGATCATGCGAACTAGAGGCCTCTCCTCGGCGTGACCTTTTCCTCGGTGCCATTATCAAAATCTACTCAACAACAGTCCAGCACAGCTAAACTAGCTATAAGGCGGCAAGCCCCTACTCAAAAAGCTCAGTATATAACTAAAGGCGGCAAGCCTTTGAAATTTCAATGAAAACCTATTGGCGGCAAGCCCTAAATCACCCAAAATTTGAATAAATTCAGTAGGGTACCGTCAATTGAAGCCTATGGAGCTAATGTAGCTTGAGGAGATCATCAATTGAACCAAAATATCACCAAATCAAAAATGCCCAAAAATTAGGGTTCTTGAGATTTGGGGATATTTAAGTTCGTTTTGGCATTTGGAATTTGAGATGAGGAAAAGGTTAAGGGTGGTGTAGGGAAGGTTTTTGTGTAATTGGTTTGGGAAAAAGGTCGCCGGAGGCCGGCGAATCGGAATGAAGAACTTTCCGGTGGAAATTTGGCAATGTGGGTTAAAGATGGTGTTTTGGATTGGGATTTTTGGTGGGTTGTGTTGGGAAAGCTTGGGGGATTGATTTGGGTGGAAGAAATCGGTTCAAAACTCGCCGGAATGGAGGATTAGAGAAGGTGGCCGGAAAAGGGGTTTGGGGTCGGGTGGGAAGATTGGGAGAAGAAGGAGAAAAAAGATAGAAGAAAATTGAAGAAATAGGCTCCCCGGCGAACCTCGGCGCGGTCCGCGCGATGGAACCGCGGACCGCGAGCATAGTTTCGCGGTCCGCGCGACCAAGTCGCGGGCCGCGAAAATGTGTCATTTCGTTCCAGGGATTTCCCAGGAATCCAAGTTTTTCTCGCGGGTCGCGCGGTTTACTTTGCGGACCGCGAGACACCGTCGCGGCGCGCGCGTTCCGTTCGCGGCGCGCGAGGTTTTCCCGTCGCGGTCCGCGCGATCGCGGTCGCGTCTCGCGTGCATAGTGTCGCGGTCCGCGCGATCAAGCCGCGGACCGCGAAAACCGATGTTTTCATGGCAGGGATTTCCAGGAATCCAAGTTTCTCTCGCGGGTCGCGCGAGCTCGGCCGCGGTCCGCGAAACCTTCGGTCGCGGTCCGCGCGATGAATTCGCGGACCGCGAGGAATGGCCCCTTGGCGTTTTTCGTTTTGCACCACTTCAAACCTATTTCTACAAAAACAACATAAAAACTAGCATAATGTTCAATTTACAAGCTTAATGAAATGTACATATCAAATAAATATAAAGAAAGTAATGTTCCAAATGTTGAAATTGTTCGACGAAATGCTTTTAAAGCATCAAGACTCGTTTATTTAACATCGTCGGCACGATGTACCTCCATGGTAAAGGTCACTCGTAGGCCGGGTTGCCTAGAGACATGTCCTCTAGGATCTCCGATTTGAAACCCTCGTAATATGGTTTCAACCTTTGGCCGTTGACCTTGATGATTTTGGCATCCTCGCCGCTTTGGATCTCCACTGCTCCATGAGGGAAAACCTTCACAACTACAAACGGTCCAGTCCACCGAGAACGTAGTTTGCCTGGAAACAACCGAAGACGTGATTGAAATAGAAGAACTTTTTGACCTACCTCAAAAGTTTTCCTAATTATCATCTTGTCATGCCATGCCTTCGTCTTCTCCTTGTAAATGGCCGCGTTCTCATAGGACTCATTCCGGATTTCCTCAAGCTCTTGCAATTGAAGCTTCCTTTCATTCCCGGCCTCGTCCAAGTTTAAGTTGAACCTTGTGATTGCCCAATAGGCTTTGTGTGCTAACTCCACCGGTAAATGACACGGCTTTCCAAAGACTAATCGGTATGGAGACATACCAATTGGAGTCTTATAAGCTGTCCTATATGCCCACAATCCATCATCCAACCGAGTACTCCAATCCTTGCGAGTCGGCCTAACCGTTTTCTCAAGGATGGACTTGATTTCCCTATTGGAAACTTCGGCTTGTCCATTCGTTTGTGGGTGATAGGCGGTGGAAGTTTTGTGATTTACCCCATATTTCTTCAACAATGCGGCAATGGTTCTATTGCAAAAGTGAGTGCCTCGATCACTGATCAAAGCTCGGGGTACCCCGAACCTAGAGAAGATGTGAGATTTGATGAACTCTGCAACCACTTTAGAATCATCAGTACGAGTGGGGATTGCTTCAACCCACTTAGATACATAATCAACCGCAAGCAAGATATATTTGAAACCGAAGGAAGTAGGGAAAGGTCCCATAAAATCCATTCCCCAAACATCAAAAAGTTCACAATATAGAGGACAATGTTGGGGCATTTCATTCCTAGAAGAGATGTTTCCTACTCTTTGGCATTTATCACAAGACTTGCAAAATGTGTATGCATCTTTATTCAAACTAGGCCAATAGAAACCACAATCTAGCACTTTCCTAGCGGTTCGCCTAGCACCAAAATGACCACCACATGCATATGAATGGCAAAAAGCAAGGATCGAGTTTGTTTCATTATTAGGAATGCATCTCCTAATCACTTGGTCGGCACAATGTTTCCATACATAGGGATCATCCCACACATAAAACCTAGCATCATGCTTTAACTTATCCTTTTGTGCTTTTGTGAAGTGAGAAGGGCACTTACTTGTGACAAGGAAATTCACAAGGTTGGCATACCATGGAAGAGAAACACCAAGAGCAAACAATTGCTCGTCGGGGAACTCTTCGTGAAGATGCTCCTTCAATGCTTTGGCCCCAAACTCCTCATTGGGCACCAATCGGCTCAAATGGTCGGCCACTAGATTTTCCGCCCCTTTCTTGTCCTTGACCTCCAAATCGAACTCACTCAAGAGTAGGATCCATCGGAGTAACCTAGGCTTTGCTTCTTTCTTCGTCATCAAGTAACGAAGAGCTGCATGGTCAGTGAAAACAATAATTTTTGTACCAAGCAAATATGGCCTAAACTTCTCTAAAGAAAATACTACCGCTAGCAATTCTTTTTCAGTGGTGGTATAGTTCCTTTGAGCATCATTGAGAGTCATGGATGCATAATAGATGGCATGGGGAATTTTCCCCACCCTTTGACCTAGCACCGCACCAACGGCGTAGTCACTTGCATCACACATGATCTCAAATGGAAGGGACCAATTTGGAGGTTGTATAATATGGGCCGACACTAGCATACACTTTAAACAATCAAATGCCCTTTTACAACCTTCATCTACCACAAATTCCACATCCTTTTGCAACAATCTACATAAAGGGGAAGAAATTTTTGAAAAGTCTTTTATAAAACGGCGGTAGAATCCCGCGTGGCCTAGAAAGGACCTCACATCTCGCACACAAGTAGGGTAAGGAAGAGATTGGATGATATCAATTTTTGCTTTGTCTACTTCAATACCCTTTGATGACACTTCATGCCCTAACACAATGCCCTTTTCTACCATAAAATGACATTTCTCAGAATTAAGCACAAGGTTTTTATCAATGCAAGTTTTTAGGACTAATGACAAATGAATTAAGCAATTGTCAAAAGAGTTTCCATGAACAGTAAAGTCATCCATGAAAACCTCTACAAACTTCTCAAGATATTCTGAAAAAATGCTAACCATACACCTTTGGAATGTGGCCGGCGCGTTGCAAAGGCCAAAAGGCATGCGTCGATATGCAAAGGTGCCAAAGGGACATGTGAAGGTTGTCTTTTCTTGATCCTCTGGTGCAATGGCAACCTGAAAGTACCCTGAATAGCCATCAAGAAAACAATAGAACGAGTGGCCTGCAAGCCGGTTAAGCATTTGATCAATAAATGGCAAAGGGAAATGGTCTTTCCTTGTTACCGCATTTAACCTTCGGTAATCAATGCAAACACGCCATCCATTTTGGACACGAGTGGGAATCAATTCGCCATGGCTATTCTCCACTACGGTCACTCCGGTTTTCTTTGGCACTACTTGCGTTGGGCTTACCCACTTACTATCAGAGATTGGATAGATCATTCCCGCGTCCAACAATTTAAGCACCTCGGCTTTTACTACCTCCATCATTGGAGGGTTCAACCGCCTTTGAGGTTGTCGGACGGGTTTAGCATCATCCTCCAATAGTATACGGTGCATGCAAGTACTTGGACTCATACCTTTGATGTCGGCAATGGTCCACCCAATGGCCTCCTTATGATCTTGGAGCACTTTCATCAACCTTTCCTCTTGTTCCTTGGTGAGCTTGTTGGAGATGATCACCGGTAATTTCTCACCACCACCAAGGAATGCATATTTTAGATTCTCGGGTAGTGGTTTCAACTCCACCACCGGAGGTTTATTGAAAGATGGTCGGTTGCCCGAGCCCTTCAATACCTCAAGGTCTAAAATTGGTGCATCAAGAGAAAGTTCCTCAAAGGTATCTAGCTCAAAAATGCTTTCCTTCAAGTTAGCACTCAAAGCATATGGATGAACATTACTTGTGTGTAAACTATTGGCTAAAGCATTTAACAAGGGATCATCAATATCATTTTCATAAACTTTTTGCACATAAGGCTCAATCACATCAATAGCATTGCAAGAAGTTTCCTCATCATCGTATTTCATTGCACCATAAATGTTGAACTCTATTTTATCCCCATCGAATTCCATGGTAAGCCTACCACTATGCACATCTATGATAGTTCTTGACGTTTTCAAAAATGGACGTCCTAACAAGATAGGGGTAGCAAATTTATCATGTTCCATGTCAAGAACGTAAAAATCGGCCGGGAACACCAACTTGTCGACTTTCACCAAGACATCTTCAACAATACCCTTAGGGTATGCATTAGAGCGGTCGGCAAGTTGGATCACCACGCCGGTTTTATGCAAAGTGCCAAGATTCAACGATTCATACAATGTATATGGAATGACATTTATGGATGCACCTAGATCTAGCATGGCTCTAGGAAAGTAAGTGTTCCCTAAGATGCAAGGAATTGTAAACATGCCCGGATCACCACATTTGGTAGGCATTTTATCTTGAAACAAAGCCGACACATGTTCATTGATTTTTTCATTTTTAACATGCTTAGACCTTTGTTGACGATGGTTCACACATAATTCCTTCAAGAACTTAGAATATCTAGGAACTTGATCAATAGCATCGAGTAAAGGAATGTTTACCTCACACCTTCGAAGGACCTCGAACGCTTCCTTGTCCATCTCCTTTTTCCGAATATTCCTCAAAGCTTCGGGAAATGGTGCTTCCACATCAAAGGTAGTGTCCGTCCTAGTTTTCTTGTGAAGAGGTGAGAATGGAGGTGACATTGGTTCAACATTAGGGGTTGTGTCTATATGTTCCTCATCAATAGGTTCTCTCTCATTCTCAACCTCGGCCTCACCTTTTTCTTTGGCTAGCTCCTCAAGAATTACCTCCTCATCGGCCAAGGTCGCCTTAACCTCATCATTGGTTAAGCTCTTCTTCATGAGGCCTCTCTTGGGTGCCTTTTTCACAACCACTTCGGGTTCCATAGGTTGTTTACCACTCCTCAAGGTCATGGCACTTGCATGAGGCCTTGGATTTAACTCCGGTTGTGCGGGAAGTTTCCCGGAGTTTTGTGCTTCCAACTTCCCTAAAACCGTGGCCATTTGACTCATTTGTACCTCAATGCTCTTGAGTCGAGCATCTTGTGGTAATTGGCCCGAGCCTTCACCTTGATCATGAGATTTATTTTCCAACCTCGGGTGAGCATTTTGAGGGGTACGGTTATTGAAATGGCCTTGACCTTGGTTCCTTTGGTATTGTTGTGGTTGAGGGTGATATTGAGGGTTTTGATGATCTTGGTACCCTTGATAGCCATAATCTTGGTACCCTTGGTTTTGGTAACCTTGGTACCCTTGAGTTTGATGGCTTTGGTCCCCTTGGTACCCTTGGTCATTTTGCCCCCTTTGCCTATCAAAAGCTTGACCACCTTGAGCTTGATAACCCCCTTGGTAGCCACCTTGTTGGCCTTGTTGTCCCGTCGGTTCGTCTCTCCACCGAAAGTTGGGGTGATCTCTAGTTCCGGGGTTGTAGTGTTGAGCAAAAGGATCATACTTCCTTTGGTTACCCCTATCACCCCCTTGGCCTTGTCCACCTTGAAAACCCCTACCACCTTGGTAGCCTCGTCCTCCTTGGTAGCCCCTAAAACCTTGGTTTCCTCCTTGATCACCTCTAAAACCTTGGTTTCCACCATAGACCCCCATGGCATTGACTTCTTCGTTATAATCCTCGTTTGCTTGAGGACAAGATTCGGTGAGATGGTTCGAAGCACAAATCCCACATGTCATCACTTGTTGCCTTGGTTGGTTCCCTCCGGAGCTATTTCCCATCATGAAACCTTTCATCAATGCCGTAAGCTCCTTGATATCTTGACGAGAGCTATCATTGTTCCCACCGGAGTTACCCACTCGTAGTCTCCGGTCTCTCTTTGGTTTGCACCCTTCGGCTAGTTGCTCAAATAGCATCATGGCATCGGAAGAGCCAAGGTTTGCAATGGAGCCATAGCAAGACCGATTTATCAACTCGGTTTCCCTATCATTCAAGCCATTGTAATAGAAACACACCAATTGAGGTTCGGTGAAGCTATGGTATGGGCAACTTGAAAGGAGAGTTTGGAATCTTTCCCAATACTCATACAAGGTCTCATCATCGTCTTGAGTGATGTTGCTAATGGCTTGTATCAAGACCGAGGATTTAGAGGGAGGAAAGTACTTGTCAAGGAATTTCTTCTTCAATTGTGGCCATGTAGTGATTGAAGATGAAGGTAAACGGCTTAACCATTTAGCGGCCTTGTCCTTCAAGGTGAAGGTGAAGGTTTTCAACTTAAACTCATCCACACTCATCTCGGAAGGTTTCAAACTACTACAAACCCTATGAAAAGCCTCAAGGAAGTCATTAGGATCATCCACTTCTCTACCATGGAAAGTTGGAAGTAAATTTATCACTCCCGTCTTGATTTCATATTGAGAGTTTGGGTAAACAATGCTAGATTGTTGTTGCTCATAGTTGGGGGACATGTACTCTCTCATAGAAATGTTGGTAGGAGAAGTGTTAGGGTTTTGGAAAGGGTTGTAGTATTGGTTCCGGGGAGGGTTTTGGCCGGTATCCTCTTCTTCGTCCGCCATGTTGAAAGGTAGTGATTCACTTTCAAAGGAGAAAGGGTTAGATGCTAGTGACTCTTGCACTTGCCTCCTAAGTTGGCGGAGACTTCTTACTAGCTCGGAATCGTATTGCAAAGGGTCTTGGTTCGAGGATCGTGTAAGAACCATGCACCAAGAGCTAGAGCAATAGGGTTCCAAACCAAAATAGAACCTAAAAAGAAAGATAGATTAGAAATAAAACTACAATATACACATAAAAATACGCCTTTTCCCCGGCAGCGGCGCCAAAATTTGGGAGGTCGTCGCCGTACCTCTCAAATATACAATTTATAGATTACTTACTACCTTTCCACACTATTAAGTGTACAATGGCAAGTAAGGTTCGTTCCACAGGGAGAAGGTTATTTCTATGTATATCTCATAGCATAAATATATATATATACATATATAAAAGCAATGTAAACAAAGGGGGGGGGTTTGAGTTGAGTTTTTGTTTAAGACACTACTAAATGAAACTACTAGAACTTTTAGAATTACAACTACTTTACCATAAGATTATTCTAGCTAGAGATTTAACTAAGAGAATGAGAAACTTGGACATATGAGATTGGTGACTTCTTATTATAGGATTTTCCTCAAACTTTATCATGATGCCTTGAGAATGGTGAACATTAGTGAGAACTATCTTTAACCAAAGCTATGCAAATGAAAGCATCTTCACAACTTCAATTGACAATTTTACTAGATGATAACAACTAGTTCAATTGAATCAATATAAATTCAAATTAGATATTTCTCAACCCTACCCATGCACTTTGATAACAAACTTGACATAGGTATAATGCTAATGAATGATCTTAAGAACAAATACAATTGATAACAACATGCATTCAATTCCTAATTTACTACTCATACATAGGAAGAATGATAACATTCTAACCATGGAAAAGCAATATCTAACACATATCCAACACATATCTATCACTAGGAAATCATTCCTAATCATTTCAAGCATCAAATACACATATAGATTATGATCATTCAATAGCAAATCACCATTCCTAAGCTTCATGAATCATGTTCTCAATCCATAACAAGAAGTCCAATCACATATATCCAAGAAGAGGTTTAGCCTACTACCATAGTTATGTAATCGAAACCATAATCAATACAACAAACCATAGTGAATTCAAAGCTCAAAATCAAAGAGAAATATGAAGGAAAAGAGTTAAGCTCTGTAAAAATTCGATCCCTCAAACAATGAGGATAAGTTGTTTTTATACTTTAAAAATTAACAAAAATAAAACAAAATAAAATGCCACTTGCAGGGCCTTCGCGGGTCGCGCGAAATCCTTCGCGGACCGCGAGCCGGGCTCGCGGCCGAGGATTCGCGCCCCGCGCGCCCGTGTCTCGGTCTCGGCGTGGTACGCGCGCCCGTGTCTCGTGCCCGTGTCTCGCGCCCGCGCGCGCCCGTGTCTCGCACCCGCGCGCGCCCGTGTCTCGGCATGGTCTTCGCGAGTCGCGGCTGAAGGTTCGCGCCTCGCGCACGTCTGGTCCTCGGCGGTCCTCGTGCTGGTTCGCGCGGTTCGCGACCGGAGTCTCGCGCCCCGCGCGCGTCTGGCTCTCGCGGTTCGCGTCTGGTCCTCGCGGCTCGCGAAACTCGGCATCTTCAAAACAGCAACACACACCCTCGCGGTTCGCGACCTGGGGTTCGCGGCCCGCGAGAGTGTGCCTTCACGCCACTTCTACGACCGGTTCTTCAATGTATCAAACGCGGTCAGGACGGTCATAGAAGGTCTTCAAATCATTCAAATCCATCGCAAGTGCAATTCAAGATTGAAATGCACGTCTTCAATTTCAAACCACTATGAATGATTCGGTCTAAAAGTCTAATATAAATACACAAAATACTATCTAAAACAGCTCTTAAATGCTACAAAACAAGAATATATCTAGGGTCTATCACGTGTCACCAACGATAGGCTACCATGCGTTAAAAGTGGACCGAGATCACAAACCAGTCCTACAGCGCAGAAGACCGCAGTGTACGGAGCGCAATTCCGCGATCAATCAGGAAGTCACCGACTTATTGAACGCTGGAGTATTAATTGATGTGCCATACCCAACGTGGCTCAGCAACCTAGTCATGGTCAAGAAGCCGGATGGCAGCTGGAGGATGTGTATTGATTACGCTGTGCTGAACAAGTCATGCCCGAAAGACTCCTATCCATCCTCGCTGATCGACCAAAAGGTGGACTCGTTGGTAGCGTACCCCATCAAGTGTTTCCTGGACGCTTACAAAGGATATCATCAGATACCAATGCTAGAATCCGACGCGGAAAAGACGGCTTTTATAGCAGAGAAATGTGCGTTCGGGTACAGAATGATGCCCTTCGGATTAAAGAATGCAAGGGCCACATATCAACAAATTTTTGACAAGATTTTTGAAGATCAACTGGGAAAGAACCTCGAGATATACGTGGATGACATGGTGATCAAAAGCCACCAGTTCTCTGACTTGATCAATGACGTGGAAGAAACTCTGAAAAAACTTCAGCAAACGGCGTAGAAGCTAAACCCGAAGAAATGTCAATTCGGCATTGGAGAAGAAAATTTCTTAGGGCACATGGTGTCGAAGGATGGCCTGAGAGGGAACCCAAAAAAGATACAGGCAATCGTTGATATGCGCTCACCCAGGACCGTCAAGGACATTCAAAGCCTCAATGACAGGATGACTGCTATGAACCGGTTCCTATCAAGGGCGGCGGAAAGAACCCTCCCATTCCTACGAGTCTTGAAAGGGAACGTGGAGAAAGGAGGAGTAGTGCAATGGGAAGAGATGGAGGAACGAGCATTCACGGAGCTGAAAGAACATCTTCATGAACTGTCGGTCTTATCACTCCCGACCGTCGGAGAGACTCTCTATCTGTACGTATCTGCAGGAACAGAAACTGTCAGCGGAGCGCTGATCAGGGAAGTGTCCAGGGTACAGAGGCCGGTCTATTACATCAGCCGCACCCTTTAAGGGGCAGAAACCAGATACTCAGCACAAGAGAAATTGGTGCTAGCAATGGTGCACGCGGCCCGAAGACTGCGGAGGTATTTCCAGTCCCATCCGGTTGTAGTATTGGAAAACGAACCTTTGAAGACGATCCTAACCAAGCCCGGGGCGTCCGTCCGTATGGCCAAGTAGGCCGTGGAACTAAGCGAACACTCCATTAGAAAGGCGATCAAAGGCCAGGTCATGGCGGATTTTCTAGCAGAGATATCGGAAGAGGTCGACGGTCCAGCTAACCTGTAGACTCAGGTCAGACATTCGAAGAATTTCCAGCCAGAAAGCGTTGTGTGAGGCGTAAAGATAGAGCCGACTGGTGGAAACTGCACGTTGATAGAGCGTCCGGTGTAGAGGGTGCAGGAGCCGGTTTGATCATCACGGACCCAGGAGGAGTAGAGACCACATACGCTCTCAGTTTCGCTTTTCCAGCAACCAACAACGAGGCCGAAGATGAGGCTCTGATTTCTGGAATGGAAATAGCTAAGAAACTTGGCACCATCAAGGTGGACGCATATGGAGACTCTGCCTTAGTTGCAAATCAATTCAACGGGTCGTATGCTACAAGAGAACCGGTCATGCAGAAATACCTGGAAAAGGTCAAAAGCTTGGCTCTCGGGTTCGAGGACGTTCTGAGAACACTCGCGCGGACGTTCTGAGTAAGTTGGCGTCCTCAGCCAGCGGACACCTCACAAAAACCGTGCTGGTAGAGATGGTCACGGTCAGGTCAACTGATCGTGCGGAAGTCGGTTTGATAGCAGAAGGTACAGAATGCTGGACGACGCTGCTGAAAAGATTCATAATGCCAAGGGTCAGCTCTGCGGACGCTAAAGAGGAAAGTGCACTGGCTAAAAAAGCACTAGGGTTCACAGTCAAGGACGGAATCCTCTACATACAGGGTTTTCTCGAACGATGGCTGAGATGTGTAAACAAAACCCAAGGCGAACAAGTGTTTAAAGAACTTCATGAAGGATCTTGTGGTGCACATCAGGGATCGGGCACGCTAGCTCTGCGCGCAACCCGAGCCGGGTACTACTGGCCAAAGATGAAAGACGACGCAGACGAACTCGTAAAGAAGTGCCATCAGTGCCAGATTCATTCCACGATACAAAGGCTACCGGGACACAAAATGCCCAACATATATTCTCCGTGGCCATTTGCCACATGAGGCATCGACATCGTCGGACCATTCCCGATGGCGGTCGGAAGACAACGCTTCCTGGTTGTTGCTGTAGACTATTTCACGAAGTGGGTGGAAGATGTACCCTTGGCCACAATAACCGGACGGTGAATAACGAACTTTGTTTGGAAGAACATCGTTTGTCATTTCGGACTCCCCCACACTATCGTCAGCGACAATGGGAAACAATTCGCCAATGAACCTTTCAGATCATGGTGCGTTGGCTATAACATCGGACAAAACATCACTTCCGTGGCGCATCCTCAAGCAAATGGTCAAACCGAAAGGACAAACCGGACAATTGTTGAAGGGATTAAGAAAAAACTGACTCACGCTAAAGGGAATTGGGTAGAAGAGCTTTTTAGTGTCCCGTGGGCCTATAGAACCACTCCACGAACGGCGACACGAGAAACCCCATGCCTACTTTGTTTTGGGAGTGAAGCCATCATACCCCCGGAAATCATCATCCCTACAGCACGAGTGTCAGAGCCTCTGGACCAAGGGGATAATGATGAAGCAGTCAGGCAAAAGCTGGATGAACTGGAAAGAAACAGAGAGGCCGCGCAGTTGAAAGAAACGTCCTACAAATCTTATGTCGAACAACGGTATAACGCAAGGGTCCGAGTCCGAAATCTGCATATGGGAGACCTGGCCCTGAGAAAAAATGAAGCCAGCCGTATGGAAGGATAGAAGTAGCTGGACGTGACCTGGGAAGGCCCGTACCGAGTGTCCGAAGTCATCGGAAACATCGCATATCGACTGTAAACTATGGCAGGAGAGCCAATACCACGAACTTGGAACATCAACAACCTTCGGAGGTATTATGGCTAGAAAAGGCAGTGAAGAAGTGTCAGTGCTGTTATGTACATACCTTTTGTGCCTGATAGGACGGTAAGATAGGAATTTTGTGTAGAAATTCCGTTTGATCACATCCTTTGGCCACCCAATAGGGGAAGTGATCAAAATTAGCACCTGCTGGTACCAATATTGTTTTTGCTTACAAGTAATGAACGAGGCTAGGATTAAGTATCCAAAAAATCCTTAACTGCTGAAGCATTCAAAAATCGACTCTCACAGACTAATGTCTGGACAGTTTAGCCATCAGTCCAAGGACTCGATGAACTTCCTAAGGGAAGGTTATAGACTAATGTCTGGACAGTCTAGCCATTATTTCAAGGGCTCGATGAACTTCCTAAGGGTAGGTTATAGACTAATGTCTGGACAGTCTAGCCATCAGTCCAAGAACTCGATGAAGAACTTCCTAAGGAAAGGTTGCAGACCAATGTCTAGATAGTCTATTCATCAGTCCAAGGGAAGGTTATAGACCAATGTATGGACAGTGTATCGATCAGTCCAAGGACTCTATGAAGAACTTCCTAAGGGAAGGTTATAGACTAATGTCTGGACAGTCTATTCATCAGTCCAAGGACTCGCTGAAAAACTTCCTAAGAGAAGGTTATAAACCAATGTCTGGACAGTCTATTCATCAGTCCAAGGACTCGATGAAAACTTCCTAAGGGAAGGTTATAGACCAATGTCTGGACAGTCTATTCATCAGTCCAAGGACTAGATGAAAAACTTCCTAATGAAAGGTTATAGACCAATGTCTGGACAGTCAGTCCGTCAGTCCAAGGACTCGATGAGGAACTTCCTAAGGGAAGGTGCAGACCAATGTCTGGACAGTCTGGCCATCCGTCCAAGGACCCGATGCCAAATTTCCTAAGGGAAGGAAAGAGGGCACAAACCCTCAAAAAACCATAAACAAAAGGTGCACGAATATGAATTAAGCACGATGCATAGAAAAAAGCAAAATCTGTTACTGCTAAACAGCTGAAATTATCCTTTATCAAAAGTGCACATACGCGCACAAAATAGCGCACACATGCGCGTTAACAAAAGCAAGTTGGCAGATTGCGGATTGATTCTAGGCCTTGGTCTGATCCTCCAGCTGATCCCGGGACTGAGCCACCGTCTGGTCCCCGGGCTGAGCCACCAACTGGTCCTTGATCTGATCACCAGCATTCTGAATCTGTGAACAGCCAGCCTTGGACTGATCATCTCCAGCTAAAGGTGGACAATACTCAGCAGCAGGGTGCGACATTGCGGGAGCTTCCCAGGCCTCCATCTCCTCTGCAGTATTCATAGCAGCTAACGCGTTGAAGTGATCAGAGTACTGGCCTCAAAATGCTTGGCAGGATCATCATAAACCTCATCTGGGAATGCGGCAGAGTCTCGAAGAGCAGTGGTAAACGCTGCAGCTGACTCATCAGACTGGATTATCTTGGAAAACACCAGAGAAAAGGTAGTACGGATCAGGCGCAAACGCTGGGTCTCGGAGAAAGTCAACTGGCCATCCCTCTTCTTCAACAGAGCCTCCAGTTCCGTGACCCTGGCCTTCAGAACCAAAGCGGCATCACGCTCAGCGGACAAAGAGCCCTCAAGATCAGCCCTTATGCGGAGCATCTCTTGTTCCGCCACGCGAAGACGCGCATTTTCAGCCTCAGCATTTCTCAGCTTGGCCAACTCTGCATCCTGTTTTTCAAGCTCAGAGCTCAAACCAGTGCCCCTCAACCTCAGCCGGGACATCTCCACTCTCAGCACCTGGGACATGTGCAAGCTCTGAAGAAAGAAAACAGAAGCTTAGCGATCAGAAGCAGGCAGATGAAATTATAAAAGATCTTATTAGTGCCTCGACAGAACAAATCCCATACCTCGATAGCGATGAAGGCTTGGCGGTCAGCGAGGTCGGAGACCTTTGGATAGTTCCTAGGGCCATGCTTCACCCAGTCCTCCAGGTAAGCCCTAGAAGAGATCTGATCCATGAAAGCATGGCGCCCACGGGGAGTCTCCAGGACTTGCTCCGCCAGGGTCTCGAAAATCCGCTCGTTCGGAGAAGAACGGATCGGAGAAGATGGAGGGTCAAGGATCTTAACCTCGTCGTCATCAAAGGACTTGACAGGCGATTGGATGGCCTGAACGGAAGGCTGAGACAGCGACGCACTTTCGAACTGGGACTGGGTTATGTCCTCGTCATCATTTCCCTCAGTTTTCCGGTATTTTCGGGTTCCTTTGGTCTCTTCAATTACCAGCTCGGCTCATTTTCCTCCTCTCGCGCTGCTTTCAACATGCATATCGTCAACGTCCTCAGGCTGCTTGGCGGACCCAGTGGTAGTCATTGACAGCGAATCCTCAGCATCAGTCTATTCCTTGATCTACCGCAGTCCAGGCCTGTTACGCGGCTTCGGCATGGTACTCAGCTCATTAATCAGAGATTGCAGAGTTTTCCTCATGACGCATGCACTTGCAAAAAAAGAGTGAAAACACAGTCAGCCAGAGGAAGGGCCAATGGGCCGGACCATTATGAAAGAAACCTAAAAAGCTGAATTAGGTAAATACCCAAATCCTCATCAGGAATCTGATCTACGTAATAAGGCATATTAGCAGCCCGGAGGACCCTATCATCAGCCAGAATGGAGTAACTGTAGCTTTTAAGCCCCATCTTCGCTATCTGGGGGCCAGGCGCGAGGCCTTTGCAGGGGAAGGACCGGGACTGTCCTGTCCTCCGGACCCTCACCGAAGACCAGCGTGTTCTCTACAAAGACCCAATAGGTTTTCCAATCATGCCTCTTGGTGCGGTCGTCGACTGTTAAAGCAGTAAATGGGATTTCCTGTAGTGATCTTGGTGGTGCTCTCCCTGTAAACCTGTACAGACGGAACGGAGGTCAGACAAGCCGGCTTAAGCCTGCGCCTGCTCCGACTATCAAATTAGAGGGGAACTCTGAGATCTGATTGTGATTACTGATAGGGTATGTGCAGAGAACTTAACTGTTCTCATTGTGGATCTAACTCCATTTATAGTCCTCTGAGCTGCCGACATCGAACAGTAGAGGTCGCTATAGTCTTGGACATGTCCGTGGGCCGGTACCTGGTTCAGTCCAGCTTGGGCCTTCAGTATGGGCCTCTGACTAGGACTGGAATAGTACCATATTTATCAAGTCCCCCCAGTCCATGTATATAGTCAACGTACTGTTGGTCAGAGAACATTGAATGATCTTGAATTTTTTGGTCTATCCGAGCAGTCGGTGGTGTAGTCCGGGAAGAGGTGGACAGTTTAGATTCCACGTTCCTCCCATGCACTTCACTATCTCGTTCCCAGCGTCAGAGAGGGGCCCATGAGCATTTATTGGTTTTGAAAACGCCACCCAGCTTCCTTCCCCGATACGCCTCTTATTTAGATCTAGATAGGCTCGAGGAGAGCCTTTACTTTCCTCCAGATTCATCTTCTTCTCTAAGGTAAAGCATCCGATTCCTTCCTCTGAAATTAAATTTTTTTCTTCTATTTTCCGGTCTGCCACTGTCGACGAGGACGTCGTCTTCGCGGGGGAGCTCTGCCGCTCAGTCTGTGGGCTCACCGTCGAAGAGGCTGAGTCGAAAGTCCGGATGCCTCAGTTCGGCGAGGATACCATGGCCTCCACCCCCGTCGGCTTTATCCCGGTATATTGTGAGTATTTGTTCACTTGCGGGCTTCAATCATCGGAAAATGAGGATAAAATGAGATTTCTCTCCTTTTGCCTAGGTATTTATACCTAGCCACTCTTTTTTTTTCATTTTTTTTTTCACACAAAGCCTCTCAATTTTGCATAAGTCTCTATTTCTTTTGGACTTATCCGGGCTTCAGCCTCTCAATTTTGCCTAAGTCTCTATTTCTTTTGGACTTATCCGGGCTTTCATTTTTTATTTTTTTTAAACAAAGTCTTCAAAGAAGTACATATTTACACCAAAAACAAAAATCCTATACCTCTCCCCCACATTTAAACCAAACATTGTCCTCAATATTCAAGAACAACTATCAAAATTGTGAGGAAAGGGAAGGACTCACACACTAAATGTTGGCTAAAAAAAAAATTTTTTTTTTTCGCAGGCCGTGAGCCCTTTTTTTTTTCTCGCGGGCCGCAAAAAACAACCGATTTGTGGCAGCGGGCTACCTCAAAATCCCCTATTTTCGCGGGCCGCGAGACCCAATTCGCGGCCCGCGAGCCCGAATTTTTTTTTTTTATTCAAATAAACTAACAAAAGAGAAACAAGAATAAAAACGAAAAAAAACAAGAATAAAAACGTAAACAACTAATTAAAACAATGAAAGACACAAAGAATTTTTTTTATTTTATATAAACACAATAAAAGTTAAATAACAATAAAACGATCAAAATCGATTTATTTAACATCGTCGACACGACCCAAATGTTATTCATAGAACAAAAGTCTGAAATCATTCACCTTTGAGAGAAAAGTGAAGGGGGGTTGAGAAATTATAGGTAGATGAGTGTAAGCTGAGATTCTTAAAGGAGTATGGATGGCTGGAAGCATGAATGAGTAAGTTGGCTTCCTACTTGGCTCCTCTAAGATTTCCGAAATTGGTGATTTTGGTTGAATAGGTGGAGGTAGGGGTGGCAATGGTGATGGTAAGTTCTCAAGTTCATTCACCTCCCTCTCTTCTTCTTTTTGTTCAACAACCAACTCCTCATCCCTTTCAAATTCTTCTTCGTGCAAAGCACTCGGAATAGGTTCTACTTGGGATGGTTCTCCTTCGGAATATTGAGCTTCTAATCTCCTCACCGCTTCCCACATTAAATTCAATTGCCTCTCAAGATTTTCTAAGCGTAAATTCTCTTCATAATTCATCGCATCTTGTTCTTGAGGCAATTCAAAAGGTGGGTGAGGTAGATTTTGTTGCTCATAGGGTTGGTTTTCCGGTGGGTATCCAAACCTCGAATTCGAATGACCACTCCATTGCGGCTCATAAGAATCGTAGTAAGGATCATAAACTTGTTGATATTGGAATCCAACTCCTTCCTCATTATAGCACTCATCATGGTACCCTTGGTATGAGGAACCAACGGGCATTTCATGTTGAAATTGCTCATTTCTCAAATCAAAATTGCAAGACTCGGAAAAATTAGTAAAATTGTATGCATCACGCGAGTTTGCAAAATTATCATCATCCCTTGAATAGTTATAAGGGAGGTTATCCATATGTAAATTAAAATTAAAACTACAAAGAAAGAAATTGAAATTGTAGTGCAAGGGTTCTAGGGTAATACACACTACAAGGTGTCGTTTACTCCAAGAAACCAAGCAATACACACTTCAAAGAAAACAAAGTAAAGAAAGTATTGAAATTATAGTGCAAGGATTCTTAGGCATTACACACTACAAGGTGTCGTTTACGCAAAGAACTCGAGCAATACACTTTCAAAGAAAAGAAAGAAAACAAAAGAGGTAAACAATAAAATCTAAGATAAAACACAAAACAAGAAATGCATTCTCCCCGGCAGCGGCGCCATTTTTGACAAGCGATTTCCCCACGTCGTAAATGGGAATCTCTCTCAATCAAAACACATTTATATTTCACCTACAACTTCTAACTACTATAGAGTAGATAGTGTGAAGTAGGGATCGAACCACAAGGAGAAGGAGTTTGTTTAGTGTTTTATCGAAGATTATTAACACATACATATATATTATATAGAAAGCAAGGTAAACAAGGGGGGGGGGGTTTGGGTTTGGTTTATTACACTACGAAGAAAGCAACTAAGATAAACTACACTACAATGCAAATGCTACAAATACAAGGCCTTGGGAGACAATTGATTTTCTACTTTGAACTATTGATTTATTGTTCTACAACACATTGCTTTAGGAATCTTCTCACTAATGTAGTTATAGAGAATGATCGCATTCAAAATAACCCTCACTAGTGAATGACCTAAACGATAACGTTTTAGACCAATTCACCAATGACACCACGATTAGAAGACCAATAAACTTACCCATGCAATTCGAAAGCGAATTAAATACATAGATAACACCATTGAGAACAATCAAGAGATAAATCAAAGGGAAGAAAATGGAAGAAAATGTGAAGAACAAAGGGAAAAATCTGTTTTGGATGTGAGGGAACTCGTTTTTCTCATAAGGGATAAGAGAGGTATTTATAGCCCTTTAAAATTTGCTTTTCTGGCCTTCATTCAGCCAAAAATCCGCCCATTTTTGCGGCCCGCGAGGCCCATTTCGCGGCCCGCGAGATGCTTGTGGCTGGTTGGCAGCAATCTTCTTTGCTTCGCCATGGATGAACCGTTGATCCGTTTTTGACGTTCTAGTAGTCCATTTTGTAGTACTCGAGAATACGAAGCCAATGGTACCACTTATGCACCCCAATTCCTCTTGTAACATTTAAAAATTTCAGCTTCAAAACGTTAGTGCATAAGTCTTTCTTCAAAATGCAAGGTAAGAGAAATTTAGCCTTAATTCTTAACCCTTTGCACTAAATGCTACCCCAAATGAACTCTCAAATGTGCTAAAAGTAGAGTATATATTGGCTACATTAGCAAGGCTCCTCTTCCTGCAGAGGCATCGCGTTTGGCCCCCCAGATAGCGAAGATGGGGCTTAAGAGCTACAGTTACTCCGTCCTGACTGACGAAAGGGTCCTCCGGGCTGCTAATATGCCCTACTACGTAGATCATATTCTTGATGAGGATTTGGGTATTTACCTAGTTCCGCTTTTTAGTTTTCTTCGATAATGGTCCGGCCCATTGGCCGTTCCTCTTGCTGACTGTGTTTTCATTACTGTTTTGCAGGTGCAGGCGCTATGAGGAAAACTCTGCAATCTCTGATTAGCGAGCTGAGTACTATGCCAAAGCCGCGCAACAGACCAGGACTGCGACAGATAAAGGAAGAGGCTGGTGCTGGGGATTCGCTGTCTATGACCGCGTCTGGGTCCGCCAAGCAGCCTGAGGACGTCGACGACGTCCATGTTGGAAGCAGCATGGGAGGAGGAGTCCGAGCCGAGCTGGTAATTGAGGAGACCAAGGTGACCCGAAAATGACAGAAAACCGAGGGAAATGATGACGAGGACTGACAAGCGATTTCCCCACGTCGTAAATGGGAATCACACTCAATCAAAACACATTTATAATTCACCTACGACTTCTAACTACTATAGAGTAGATAGTGAGAAGTAGGGATCGAACCACAAGGAGAAGGATCTTGTTTAGTGTTTTAGCAAAGATTATAAACACATACATATATATATAAAGCAATGTAAACAAGGGGGGTTTTTGAGTTGGTTGATTACACTACGAAAGAAAGCAACTATCATTAACTAAGCTAAGAGGAAAATACTAATATTATGAGACCTTGGGAGGCAAATGACTTCAATTTCCAACTATCAACTTATTACGGGGAAAATGCTATTACAAAGGAGTTTCGACCATTTATCAAGGATGAAAGCATCTCATTCTCCCAATTGTAGCTAGAGAAGATGATAACACCTCTCAAAGCTCTTATTGTCGAGTCACCTAGACGATAGCATCTAGATAGCTCAACAATGGTGTTAAGAATGGAGAATTGACAAACTTACTCACATACCCACGATAACGAGAGCATACAAACAAGGCATTTGATAAATATAAAGAACTAAGACGATGATAACATACAAATCTCAATTCATACTTGCTACTTCATGATATTGGAGAAAACGATCACGTTCTATCCACGAATCTAGTTATTTATTGCTAACAATCATACGTCAAAAAGGAATTTTCAACTCAAGTATACAATCACATATTAGGGGGACAAATGGTAGCATTAGATCCTTACCTAAAAACATAATTGATTGATCATGCAAGTTCATAAGATTTCCAATTCTAACAACTCATATTCATCATGGCATTTCTCAACTACAATCACATAACCAAGGGGAGAGTTTGTCATCACTCAACCCCTTTCCATAGTCACTAAACTAACTACTTGAGATAACATTACACTACAATCCATCACCATTCCAAATTACACTAGAATTGCTCTAAAACTAGATTATCTTAACCTTAAGAACTAATCTACTCTAATTAGTGACTATGAGGTATGCAATTGATATAAAACACAAAGCCCATAACAAATTAAGCAAGATTGAACAATATTCATGCATAAGAATTCAAGTTCATCAAAAGATAATCAAAATCCAAAGTTTAAGCATACACACCCTCAAAGTCTCAAGGGAAAGTGAATTCAAATGCTCCCAAGATTAAACTAAGGTAATACAATCATCCTAATACATCACTACATAAGAATCTAATCTAGAAGAAGAAAGATTGAAGAAAATGTGAAGAACAAAGGGAAAATGAGGTTTTGGATTGGGGAACTCGTCCAAATGATAAAGGGATAAGAGGGGTATTTATAGCCCTTCAAAAAATGCTTCTTTGGCCTTTTTTCTGCCAGAAATCCGCCCATTTTCGCGGCCCGCGAGGCCCATTTCGCGGCCCGCGAGATGCTCTGGCTGGTTGGCAGCAATCTTCTTTGCTTCGCCACGGATGAACCGTTGATCCGTTTTTGACGTTCTAGTAGTCCATTTTGTAGTACTCGAGAAGACGAAGCCAATGGTACCACTTATGCACTCCAATTCCTCTTGTAACATTTCCAAATTTCAGCTTCAAAACGTTAGTGCACAAGTCTTTCTTTAAAATGCAAGGTAAGAGAGATTTAGCCTTAATTCTTAACCCTTTGCACTAAATGCTACCCCAAATGAACTCTCAAATGTGCTAAAAGTAGAGTATATATTGGCTACATCAAGGACATGGCGCAGTCCCAGTTTGACACTCACTCTTAGGTCCTTAGAGGCGATCGTAGACCCTCCGCGTTCTCTAGTCTATTCTTCTTTGAACAAGCGGATCGTCGAGACCCTGCAGGAGCGAGTCCTGGACACTCCCCATGGGCGCAATGCTTTCACAGATCAGATCTTTTCGCCAGCTTACTTAGAGAACTAGGTGACTTATGGCCCTAGGAGCTATCCAAAGATCTCCGACAAGCCTTCATCGCTATCGAGGTATGTGACTCGTTCTGTCGAGGCTTTAACAGGGTATTTTGGAATTTCATCTACCTGCTTACGATAACTAAGCTTCCATTTTCTTTCTTCAGCACTTGCGCATGTCCCATGTGCTGAGAGGGGAGATGTCCCGGCTAAGGTTGAGGGGCACTGTTCTGGGCTCTGTGCTTGAAAAGCAGGATGCAGAGTTGGCCAGGCTGAAGGGTGTTGAGGCTGACAATGCGCGTCTCCGCGAGGTGGAACAAGAGATGCTCCGTGTAAGGGCTGACCTTGAGAGCTCTTTGTCAGCTGAGCGTGATGCTGCTTTGGTTCTGAGATCTAGGGTTATGGAACTGGAGGCTCTGTTGATGGAGAAGGATGGCCAATTGACCTTCTCCAAGACCCAGCGTGCGCGCCTGATCCGTACTACCTTTCCTCTGGTGTTTTCCAAGATAATCCAATCTGATGAGTCAGCTGCAGCGTTCACCACTGCTCTTCAAGACTCTGCGGCGTTCCCAGATGAGGTTTATGAGGATCCCACCAAGCACTTTGAAGCTCTAGATAGTCTGTTTCAAGTCTTCTCTGGACGCCAGTATTCTGATTACTTCAACGCCTTAGTTGCTATGAATACTGCAGAAGAGATGGAGGCATGGGAAGCTCCTGCGCTGTCGCTCCTTGCCGCTCAGCCTTATCCACCTCCAGCTGGAGATGATTAGTCTAAGGATGGCTGTTCGCATATTCAGAGTGCTGGTGATCAGACCAAGGACCAGTTGGTGGCTCAGCCCCAGGATCGGACTAAGGCCTAGAATCAATCTGTCAACTTGCTTTTGCTAACGCGCATGTGTGCGCTATTTTGTGCGCGTATGTGCGCTTTTGCTTTAAGGATAATTTCAGCTGTTCAGCTACAGCGAATTTTGCTTTTTTTCTATGCATCACACTTAATTCATATTCGTGCACCTTTTCATTCCCTTAGGAAGTTTGGCCTCGTGTCCTTGGACGGATGGCCAGGCTGTCCAGACATTGGTCTGTAACTTTTCCTTACGAAGTTACTCATCGAGTCCTTGGACTGATGGTCAGACTGTCCAGACATTGGTCTGTAACCTTCCCTTAGGAAGTTCTTCATCGAGTCCTTGGACTGATGGACAGACTGTCCAGACATTGGTCTGTAACCTTCCCTTAGGAAGTTTATCATCTAGTCCTTAGACTGATGGTCAGACTGTCCAGACATTGGTCTGTAACCTTCCCTTAGGAAGTTCTTCATCTAGTCCTTGGACTGATGGACAGACTGTCCAGACATTGGTCTATAACCTTTCCTTAGGAAGTTTATCATCTAGTCCGTAGACTGATGTTCAGACTGTCCAGACATTGGTCTGTAACCTTACCATAAGAAGTTCTTCATCTAGTCCTTGGACTGATGGTAAGATTGTCCAGACATTGGTCTGTAACCTTCCCTTAGGAAGTTTATCATCTAGTCCTTAGACTGATGGTTAGACTGTCCAGACATTGGTCTGTAACCTTCCCTTAGGAAGTTCTTCATCTAGTCCTTGGACTGATGGTAAGACTGTCCAGTCATTGGTCTGTAACCTTCCCTTAGGAAGTTCTTCATCTAGTCCTTGGACTGATGGTCAGACTGTCCAAACATTGGTCTATAACATTTCCTTAGAAAGTTCTTCATCTAGTTATTGGACTGATGGTCAGACTGTCCAGACATTGGTCTGCAACCTTCCCTTCGGAAGTTCATCATCTAGTCCGTGGACTGATGGTTAAACTGTCTAGACATTGGTCTGCAACCTTCCCTTAGGAAGTTCATCATCTAGTCTGTGGACTGATGGTCAAACTGTCCAGACATAGGTTTGCGAGAGTCGATTTATGAATGCTTCAGCAGTTAAGGATTTTTGGATACTTAATCCTAGCCTTGTTCATTGCTTGTAAACAAACAAAATATAGATACGGTTACATGGAAGGTGCTAAATTTGATCACTTCCCCTATTGGGTGGCCAAAAGATGTGATCAAACGGAATTTCTACACAAAATTCTACACCATGATCTGAAAGGTTCGTTGGCGAATTGTCTTTCATTGTCGCTAACGATAGTGTGGGGGAGCCTGAAGCGACAAACGATGTTCTTCCAAACAAAGCTCGTTACTCGCCGTCCGGTTATTGTAACTATGTTACAGCTTCCACCCATTTCGTGAAATAGTCCACAACAACGACTAGGAAACGTTATCTTCAGACCGCCACCGGGAATGGCCCGACGATGTCGATGCCCCATATGGCAAACGGCCACGGCGAAGATATGCTGGTCATTTTCTGTCCCGGTAGCCTTGGTATCGTGGAGTGAATCTGGCACTGATGGCACTTCTTGACGAGTTCATCTGCGTCGTCTTTCATCCTTGGCCAGTAATACCCTGCTCAGGTAGCGCGCAAAGCTAGTGTGCACGATCCGTGATGTACCCCACAAGATCCTTCATGAAGTTCTTTCAACACTTGCACGCCTTGGATTTTGTTCACACATCTTAACCCGTGAGCCAAGCTTTTGACCTTTTCCAGGTATTTCTGCATGGCTGGTTTTCTCGTAGCTTAGGACCCGTTGAATTGATTTGCGACTAAGGCGGAGTCTCCATATGTGTCCACCTTGATGGCGCCTAGTTTCTTAGCTATTTCCATTCCAGAAATAAGAGCCTCATATTCGGCCTTGTTGTTGATTGCTGGAAAATCGAATCGGAGAGCATACGTGGTCTCTACTCCTTCCGGGTTCGTGACGATCATGCCGGCTCCTGCGCCTTCCAAACCGGACGCTCCATCAACATGAAATTTCTGCCAATCAGCTCTATCTTCATGCATCACACGACGCTTTCTGGCTGGGATTTCTTCGACGGTCAGACCCGAGTCTATAGTATTGGCTGGACCGTCGATCTCTTCCGGCATCTCTGCTAGAAAATCCGCCATGACCTGGCCTTTGATCGCCTTTCTGGGTGAGAATTCAATGGTGTGTTCGCTTAGCTCCACGGCCCATTTGGCCATACGGCGGGACACCCCGGGCTCGGTTAGGATTTTTTTCAGAGGTTCATTTGTCAATACTATAACCGGATGGGACTGGAAATATGTCCGCAGTCTCCGGGCTGCGTGCACCAATGCTAAGACCAATTTCTCTTGTGCTGAGTATCTAGTTTCTGCTCCTTGAAGAGTTCGGCTGATGTAATAGACCGGCCTCTGTACCCTGGACACTTCCCTGATTAGCGCTCCGCTGACGGCTTCTGTTCCTACCGATACGTACAGATAGAGAGTCTCTCCGACAGTTGGTGGTGATAGGACCGGCAGTTCATGAAGATTTTCTTTCAGCTCCGTAAATGCTCGTTCCTCTGTCTCTCACCATTGCACTACCCCTCCTTTCTCCACGTTCCCCTTCAAGACTCGTAGGAATGGGAGGGTTCTTTCCGCCGCCCTCGATAGGAACCGGTTCATAGCAGCCATCCGACCATTGAGGCTTTGAATGTCCTTGACAGTCCTGGGCGAACGCATATCAACGATCACCTGTATCTTTTTTGGGTTCGCTCTCAAGTCGTCCTTCGATACCATGTGCCCTAGGAATTTTCCTTCTCCAACACCGAATTGACATTTCTTCGGGTTCAGCTTCAACCCCGTTTGCTGAAGTTTTTCCAGGGTTTCTTCCACATCATTGATCTAGTCAGAGAACTGGTGGCTTTTGATCACCATGTCATCCACGTATATCTCGAGGTTCTTTCCCAGTTGGTTTTCGAAGATCTTGTCGACAATTCGTTGGTAAGTGGCCCCTGCATTCTTTAATCCGAAGGGCATCATTCCGTACCCGAAAGCACCCTTCTCTGATATAAAAGCCGTCTTTTCAGCGTCGAATTCTAGCATTGGTATCTGATGGTATCCTTTGTAGGCGTCCAGGAAGCACTTGATGGGGTACGCTACCAACGAGTCCACCTTCTGATCGATCAGCGGGGATGGATAACAGTCTTTCGGGCATGATTTGTTTAGCACAGCATAATCAATACACATTCTCCAGCTGCCATCCATTTTCTTGACCAGCACAGGGTTGCTGAGCCACGTTGGATATGGCACATCAATTAAAACTCCAGCGTTCAATAAGTCAGTGACCTCCTGATTGATCGCGGAATTGCGCTCCGCACACTGTGGTCTTCTGTGCTGTAGGACTGGTTTGTGATCTGGGTCCACTTTTAACGCATGGTAGCCTATTGTTGGTGACACCCCAGTCATGTCACTTGATTTCCAGACAAACGCCGATGCATGCTTGGACAGTACGGCCAACAACTCTCGTTAGACGTATGCGGGAAGTGTCTTGCCAATTTGGACTATCGCCTCGTGGGCGCAGTCAAGCTTCACTTCAACCACTTCTCCGGACAGTTCAGTAGGCCTGGATTCTCCTTTAGTGAGTGTCATTAACACTTTCTGGTGTGTGTGTCCTGACCACTGGACCATCCCTGTTTACTTCTCTTTTTCTTTTGCTAAGAGCTATCCGGTGGCATTCTCTGGCTTTTTGTTGATCTCCTTTCACGGTGGCCACACCGTACTTGGTTGGATACTATCCCTTTCAGTAGTGCCAAAGCTGGTCGTCCTATAATGAGGTTATAGGAACTGTTTGCTTTGACAACCACGAACTCAAGCTCGACTACTTTTCGCGTCGGGTGCTCTCCGAGCACTACTGGCAAGGTGATGGTTCCTTCTGGCCATATGGTTCTGTCCGTGAAATCTACCAGCGGAGTGTCGGTTGGTCGCAGCTTTGCCTTCATCGTCTCGTCCATCTGTTCGAAATAGTGCCAGTACATGATTTCTGCCGAGCTTTCGTCGTCCACATATGCCCGGTGGATGAGCTTGTCAATCACCTGGACTGTTATGACGACTGCGTCACCTCCGGCTGGTCTGCACAGGATGGGGTTGTTGGAGTAAAAAATGATTGATTCTTCCGGGCCGAGACGCATGTCCGCCGGAGTGTCCTCCGGTACGCGCCTACATCGCTCCTTTCATTGCGACTCTGTCTTGCCCCTCGCGCTACCGCCAATGATAGCGAATATATTGGTGGTAGTGGGATTAACTCCCATTGGTTTAGGAAACAAGTCTTCATCTTCGAGCTTGCGCTTAATGCCTTTGGAATGCTCTCCGACCAGTGCAACCTCCTTTCCTTTGTCTCCGTTACCAGAACGGTCCTGATATCGAGGATTATATCCACCGGCATGTCTGGTCGACCCTCCAGATTTCCTTGCATACTCCGCATCATTATGGGACCGCGCCTCCTTTGCGAAGTGTGAGAGCTGACCTGTCTTGATACAGTTCTCAATGTCCTGTTTCAAGTGCTTGCACTCATTTGTGGCATGCTCGTGGTCGTTATGGTAATCGCAGAACAACTTCGTGTTTCGATTACTGCCGGAGGTCTTCATCTTGTGAGCCGGATCGAGAACATTCTTGTGCGCCACCAACGCGAATATCTCATTTGGTGTTTTATTCAAGGGTGTGAATATCTTTAGCCGCGAACCTCGGTCTGCGCTCGCTTGTGGGTATTCTCTCTTTCCCAGCCTTTCCTTGACAGGTCTGCGCCCGCCTCGGTTTGTCCCAGTGACCTTCTTTCCGCTCGACAGGACTGTCTTGTCTTCGACCCGGTTCCTGTAATAGGTCTTCTCATCGATGCGTATCTCAATTATGTCTGCCTTATCAAAGAATTCTACTCTGATTATTAACGTATGCACAGAGTACACTGGGTTTAGCACCAGGTCCCGACTGAGGGCTTTATGGCATAATCCACGGATGAAGGCATCGATGACGAACCGAGCACCTCCGCGGTGATCAACAGCGTTAACCAATTTGTTGAACCGTTCCCAGTACTCCGACAACGTTTCTCCCACGTGCTGCATGATTGTCAACAAATCGTTCCTAGTCTTCGTGAATTTCCTCTTCTGGATGAAGCGGCTCAGGAACTCTTCTTCTAGCTCTGCGAATTGTGAGATGGTGTCATTTGGCATGTTTGTGAACCATAGCCTGGTTGCCTTGGTTAGCTTTGTGGCGAAGACTTTACACCAGATGGGTTCTGGGATGCCGAATGTCGACATGTTGGAGGTGAACATGTGGAGATGGTCCACTGGATCTGATGTTCCGTCATATACTCCCAGGTTTGGTGGGATTTTCAATTTGTTGGAAGCCGAGAAACTCAGCACTTCAGCCTTGAACGGACACCCTCTCATGTTCAGTTCTGGGTCCTCTTCGAAGTCGATTGCGAGGCGCTGTCTAACTGGAACCCTTGGCTTGATCATCGGGGAGTGCACGTAGACTGCCGAACATTTCTTAGTCTGGTCGTTGCTCCGTCCCGACCCTTCCCTGGTTGAGTTCCTTGGGGAGAAATGGGCCTCATCTCCCTTGCGAGAAGGTATCGCTTCGCGACGTGTCCTGTTACCTCCAGACGCATCTTCTCCGTCATCGAACATTCTGACTGGTCGCATACGCGGTATCAGCGTTTGATCCGCAGGTCCGTTGGATCTCATAGTGGCTCCAGCTGTGTTTGCCCTATCCTGGTTCGCCGGTGTGCCCTCTTTCAGCTCTTGGAGCTGTCGGAACATCTCGGTCTGAGTAGCCATTACCTATTTCAAGATCTCGGCCGTATCCGTCACTTCAGAGATGCGCCGGATTCGTTGTATCGGGTTGCTTGGAGTTTGTTCCGTCGTCACGATTGGCCTGCTCGTCGATGCAATCGGCCTGTTTGCCGTCACGATTGGCCTATCAGCAGAGTCCAAAATGGGACCATTCCTGTTGGCATCCAATAGAGCGCGAGCTCCACCCAACGGGATCCTTGGTAGTTCCGGGAATAGATCCGGATCTGCTCTTTCTTCTGTCATGATGCAAAAGTTGCGTGGGCTGTGAAGATAACGATATCCCCACAGACGGCGCCAATGTTAAAGCTGTAAATGAGATTTTTCTGTAGTGATCTAGCTGCTCTCCCATGTAAACCTGCACAGACGGAACGAAGGTCAGACAGGCCGGCTTAAGCCTGCGCCTGCTCCGACGATCAAATTTGAGGGGAACTCTGAGATCTGATCGTGATTACTGATAAGGTATGAGCAGAGAACTTAATTGTTCTCATTGTGGATCTGACTCCATTTATAGTCCTCTGAGTTGCCGACATCGAAGAGTAGAGGTCGCTACAGTGCTTGGACATGTCTGTGGGCCGGTGCCTGGTTCAGTCCAGCTTGGGCCTTCAGTATGGGCCTCTGACTAGGACTGGAACAGTACCATATTTATCATCAACCAACTTCAACATCATCACGCGGCTTTTCAATTGAAGCCAGCCGCCACCACCGCCCATATTATCCGGATAAAGGAATTCCCTGAATAGTGGGGGAGTGGCCAGGACCTTACGCATAGTACATAAAACCTCAAACCCAATCAGGACCCTAACAAAGTTCGGCGAGAGGGCAGAGGAGCGTTAAAATAGCGCAAAACTGACCGGAAGAAAGGCGATACGGGGAAACAAAGCCTGCACGCAAACAGATACTCACAATACACTGGGATAAACCAGTTTGGGGCAGTTACTACGGTATCCTCGCCGAACCGAGGCATCCGGACTTTAGACTCAGCTCTTTGGCGGTAAGCCCGCAGACTGAGTGGCAAAGCTCCCGCGCGAAGACGACGTCCTCGTCGACAGTGGCGGACCGGATACTACCCATATCACTCATCCTAATCTATGTGAAAAGCAGAAGAAATAAATTGAATTTCAGAGGAAGGAATCGGTTGCTTTACCTGAGAGAAGAAGATGAATCTGAGGGAAAGTAAAGGTTATCCTCGAGCCTCTTTGGGTCTAAATAGAGGCGTATTGGGAAAGGAAGCTGGGCGGCGTTTTGAAAACCAATAAACGCCCGTGAGCCCACCTCTGACGCTGTGAACGAGATAGTGGAGCGCGTGGGAGGCACGAGGAATCTGAACCGTCCGCCTCATCCCAGACTGCACCACCGACTGCTCGGATAGACCAGAAAATTCAAGATCGTTCAACGTTCTCCGATCACAGTCCAATGAATATAGTGCGTTGGCTATATACATGGACTGGGGGACTTGATAAATATGGCACTATTCCCGTCCTAGTCAAAGGCCTACAGTGAAAGCCCAAGCTGAGCTGAACAGAGCACCGGCCCACGGACAGACCAGAACACTATAGCGATCTCTAATGTTCCATGACGGAAGCTCAGCTGATATAAATGGAATCAGATCCACCAAGAAAAGCTAAGTTCTCGGCTGATACCCTATCGACAATCAATATCAGATATTAGAGTTCCCCTCTAATTAGATCGTCGGAGCAGGCGCATGCATAAGCCGGCCTGTCTGATCTCTGTTCCTTCCGTGCAGGTTTCACATCACTTTGAGTATAATAGCATTGGTTGTGCACTTCCACCTCAAACTCGTCCATGCCGATGCCGATGATAATACCGGCCCAGCACTCTACTGGGCCGGGAGAATAGCCCACGGCCCAGGACTAAAAGAAGTAGTGCCTCTCCCGGATAAGGCACGTCCGGACAAGGAATAAGACGGATAGCGACAAGGAGAAGTGGTCCTGGCCCTTATCTAAAGTAGGCAACCTCAACTATAAATACCAGGCTCAAACAGTGAACAAGGTATGTGACTTATATCTCTCTACTTTATATTGAGAGCATTTCCGTACGTTTTCCCCTCATCGCTATCCCCATCTCATCATCACACCGGAGCCTCTTCCCCGGGAAACCTCCCGGGAATTGTTTTGCAGGGCTGTTACGGGCATACTCGGAAGAAAGCCCAGATGTGGATTACCAGGGAACCGGCGGATTCGAGTAGCATTAATTGGCACACCCAGTGGGACCTTTTTTCCACCTTCGCAAGATGGAGTTAGAAAGAAGAGGGAGCGGACGACCAAGGAAGAATGCAGTGCCTTTGGGAGATAATCACCTCTTGACAAGCGATTTCCCCACGTCGTAAATGGGAATCCCACTCAATCAAAACACATTTATATTTCACCTACGACTTCTAACTACTATAGAGTAGATAGTGGGAAGTAGGGATCGAACCACAAGGAGAAGGAGTTTTGTTTAGTGTTTTAGCGAAGATTATTAACACATACATATATATTATATAGAAAGCAAGGTAAACAAGGGGGGTTTTTGAGTTGGTTTTGTTACACTACGAAAGAAAGCAACTAAGATAAACTATACTACACTACAAATACAAGGCCTTGGGAGACAATTGATTTTCAACTTTGAACTATTGATTTATTGTTATACAACACATTGCTTTAGGAATCTCCTCACTAATGTAGTTATAGAGAATGATCGCATTCAAAATAACCCTCACCAGTGAATGACCTAAACGGTAACGTTTTAGACCAATTCACCAATGCACCACGATTAGAAGACCAATAAACTTACCCATGCAATTCGAAAGCGAATTAAATACATAGATAACACCATTGAGAACAATCAAGAGCTAAATCAAAAGATAGCATTCTAAATCAACCCTTAATTCTACTACTTTGAGACAAGTGCAAAATGATAGCATTTCACCCATACATCTAGCATATAATTGATAGCAATTCATTACCCAAGGATAGCCCAAGCTAATTCATGCTTCAAACAACACATTCAAACACAATTCATCAAATGGAAATTAAATTGCCCATGAACAAATATGCATCAAGAACTCAAAATCAAGAATAGAAAGTTTACATCAATTGCAACCCAAGGTTTGATTAGCCTACAACAATCATTCTAATACAATATTACATAAACATAGAATCAAAGGGAAGAAAATGGAAGAAAATGTGAAGAACAAAGGGAAAAATCTGTTTTGGATGTGAGGGAACTCGTCCAAATAGAAAGGGATAAGAGGGGTATTTATAGCCCTTCAAAAATTGCTTTTCTGGGCCAAAAATCCGCCCATTTTCGCGGCCCGCGAGGCTCATTTCGCGGCCCGCGAGATGCTTGGGGCTGGTTGACAGCAATCTTCTTTGCTTCGCCACGGATGAACCGTTGATCCGTTTTTGACATTCTAGTAGTCCATTTTGTAGTACTCGAGAAGACGAAGCCAATGGTACCGCTTATGCACTCCAATTCCTCTTGTAACATTTCCAAATTTCAGCTTCAAAACGTTAGTGCACAAGTCTTTCTTCAAAATGCAAGGTAAGAGAATTTTAGCCTTAATTCTTAACCCTTTGCACTAAATGCTACCCCAAATGAACTCTCAAATGTGCTAAAAGTAGAGTATATATTGGCTACATCACCTCTCTCCCCCGGAAGATAGCATGACCTTGAGACAGTTGCAGGAAGAGGCTCGGAACAGGCATCAGCCGGAAGAGCACGAGCCGGGAGTATCGCAGGACGGACGTGTGGAAACAGCTTCTGAGGGGGCTGAGTTAGAGGAATACAAGGAGGAGCAAGAGAGGGCCAGGTCTTCCGGGGAAGGTAATCCTCTGGTACGGGGACCAGAAACCCGGGAGGAAGGGCAACTCCTGACTCAGAATTTTTGGGCCCGGGTACCAGTACCCCCGGAAGAAGAACGGGTACAGGTCAACAGAGAAAAGTTAGCGGCGTTGGATTTCATAAGAGCCAATAAGGAGCTATATCGCCAGTGGGTACTCTCCACTCGGAACCCCGAGGGAGTGGGATCCGCGGGGAATCAATGTGACCTCCCGCATGTATCCCGGAAGGAGGTCATTGACCTAGAGAAGTCGCGGAGCCACAGAGGATGCAAGGGCATGTCAGCTCCTCAACCGTCCCTCCCTCCTTTCCACCAAACTTTGGGGTAGATGCGGGAACCGCAGCGGGGCGGCAATTTGGGTTAGCCCCACACGCTCCGCCCTTCTACCCTCGTTCTAGCTAGGAGATAGGGCAAGTCGGATAAGTCCCGCCATTTTTGTCCAGGAATTTCTTGGGATCCCAGGCCCGGGGATGTATGGAAACCAAGCTCAATATTCCGTACCAATGTATGGGTCTATGGGACTAAACTACGGTTATCTGGAGGGCCATTACATGGAGGAAGATAGGATGTGGGGCTATCAGGTGGCGCAGCAGGACCCTAATTCTTCGGAGGCGCGGTTGGACAAGCTGGTAGGAAGAAATGGAGCCTGGCCCACCTCCCCATGGGTGCCTAGAGTACTTGCTTACCCGTGGCCTCCGGGTCTCCGGGTCCTGGAGGGTATCCCTACGTACAATGGAGAGACAGACCCGGAAGAGTTTGTCAGGATTTACCAGAATTTGTTGATGTCAAGGGACTTCCCGGAGGAGTTGAGGTGCAAGTTGGTGGGTTGCTATTTAAGGGGAAATTGTCTCCTATGGTTCGACTCCTTACCCAAGGGAAGCCATAGGGACTACTATGATTTTTCAAAAGCCTTGTTGTTTAGGTACGCAGGGCTAAAGAAAGAAGGAAAGCAGCTGACTAAGCTTCTTACCACCCGGCAGAAGGCTGCGGAGGGACCCATAGAGTATTACCGAAGGTATATGGACGACAGCATGAAGGTAGCAGATAGGCAGCAGCAAGAGAAGGCAGTGATAAGCGGATTTATAAATGGCTTAAAAGACATGGCACTGTTTCAGAAGCTAATGGAAAACATTCCGGAAACCTTTCATAACCTACAGATGGCGGTGCAATTGTATTGTGCCGTCAATGACGCCACCCGGAAAATAAATGAAGAATCTGAGGGGTTCCTCCCTGAAAAGATGGAAAGGAGAAGGGCGACAGAACCAAGTGGAAGGGATCCGGGTCCCGCGCCGGTGAACCGGGCAAGGGTAGATAGCTTTACCCCGCTCAGCAAGTCCCGGACGGAGATACACGCCATCCATAAGGATTTGTTCCCGGATCCGTTGCCTATCTAGGGAACCCCATCCAAGGAAAATGCAGATAAATGGTGCGCATACCACAAGATAGAAAAGTTGATAAAGCGAGGGCAGCTGAGAGACTGTGTGGCGGCTGAAGCAAAGAAGGAATATCCGGCCCGGGAGCAACCCCGGAGGAGGTGGAGGCCAATCCCCGGGAGAGGAAACGGGAGAGCCCAAGGAAACAGGGCCCCAGGGCGGCCCGCCATAGCAGCTGTACCAGTCCAAGCGGTGGAACTGGCCCCAATACCTAACAAGATGATTAATGTGATAAGTGTGAAAATCGGAGAAGCATGCCAGTTGATATAGCCAATATATACTCTACTTTTAGCACATTTGAGAGTTCATTTGGGGTAGCATTTAGTGCAAAGGGTTAAGAATTAAGGCTAAATTTCTCTTACCTTGCATTTTGAATAAAGACTTGTGCACTAACGTTTTGAAGCTGAAATTTGGAAATGTTACAAGAGGAATTGGAGTGCATAAGTGGTACCATTGGCTTCGTCTTCTCGAGTACTACAAAATGGACTACTAGAACGTCAAAAACGGATCAACGGTTCATCCGTGGCGGAGTAAAGAAGATTGCTGCCACCTGTCATGTGTATCTCGCGGGCCGCGAAATGGGCCTCGCGGGCCGCGAAAATGGGCGAATTTCTGGGCAGAATGAAGGTCAAAGAAGCAATTTTTGAAGGGTTATAAATACCTCTCTTATCCCTTATCTAAAAACGAGCTCCCTCACATCCAAAACCCATTTTTCCCTTGTTCTTGATCTTTTCTTCTATTTTTCTTCTTCTAGATTTGATGTTTATGTAATGTTGTATTAGAATGATTGTATTAGCTTAGTTTAATCTTGGGAGCATTTGAATTCACTTTCCCTTGAGACTTTGAGGGTGTGTATGTTTAAACTTTGGATTTTGATTATCATTTGATGAACTTGAATTCTTATGCATGAATATTGTTCAATCTTGCTTAATTTGTTATGGGCTTTGTGTTTTATATCAATTGTATGCCTCATAGTCACTAATTAGATTAGATTAGTTCTTAAGGTTAAGGTAATATAGTTTTAGAGTAATTCTAGTGTAATTTGGGATGATGATGGATTGTAGTGTAATGTTATCTCTAGTAGTTAGTTTAGTGACTATGGAAAGGGTTTGAGTGATGACAAACTCTCCCCTTGGTTATGTGATTGTAGTTGAGAAATGCCATGATAAATATGAGTTGTTAGAATTGGAAATCTTATGAACTTGCATGATCAATCAATTATGTTTTTAGGTAAGGATGTAATGCTACCATTGGTCCCCCTAATATGTGATTGTATACTTGAGTTGAAGATTCCTTTTTGACTTATGATTGTTAACAATAAATAACTAGATTTGTGGGTAGAACGTGATCGTTTTCTCCAATATCATGAAGTAGCAAGTATGAATTGAGATTTGTATGTTATCATCGTCTTAGTTCTTTATATTTATCAAATGTCTTGTTTGTATGTTCTCGTTATCGTGGGTATGTGAGTAAACTTGTCAATTCTCCATTCTTAACACCATTGTTGAGCTATCTAGATGATATCGTCTAGGTGACTCGACAATAAGAGATTTGAGAGGTGTTATCATCTTCTCTAGCTACAATTGGGAGAATGAGATGCTTTCATCCTTGACAAATGGTCGAAACTCCTTTGTAATAGCATTTGCCCGGTGATAAGTTGATAGTTGGAAATTGAAGTCATTTGCCTCCCAAGGCCTCATAATATTAGTGTTTACCTTTTAACGTAGTTAATGATAGTTACTTTATTTCATAGTGTAATCAACCAACTCAAAACCCCCCCTTGTTTACCTTGATTTCTATATAATATATATGTATGTGTTTATAATCTTCGCTAAAACACTAAACAAGATCCTTCTCCTTGTGGTTCGATCCCTACTTCCCACTATCTACTCTATAGTAGTTAGAAGTCGTAGGTGAAATATAAATGTGTTTTGATTGAGTGGGATTCCCATTTACGACGTGGGGAAATCGCTTGTCAAAAATGGCGCCGCTGCCGGGGAGAAGGCATTTCTTGTTTCGTGTTTTATCTTAGATTTTATGTTTATCTCCTTTGTTTTCTTTCTTTTCTTTGAAAATGTATTGCTCGAGTTCTTTGTGTAAATGGCACCTTATAGTGTGTTTTGCCTTAGAATCCTTGCACTATAATTTCAATCTTTTGTTTACTTTGTTTTTTTTGAAGTGTGTATTGCTTGGTTTCTTGGAATAAACGACACCTTGTAGTGTGTATTACTCTAGAACCCTTGCACTACCATTTCAAACTTTTTAGTTAAGTTTAGTTTAAAAACGAAAGATTTTATTGACTTCCTCACCTTTAACCATGAAAGGATGAGGAAGAATGTAGCAAGCTCGTGTGATTCTTATCTTTCAAATGATTTTTACGAGCCTTGTTATTTTGAGTCGAGAAGTGAGCACTATGAACTTGAAAGGCCCCTTGGTTCTTCATACCAAGGGTACTATGATGATGAGTGCTATGAGGAGGAGACAAATATTGGTTTTCAAGGTCAAAATTGTTTTAATCCATATGATGATTCTTATAATCCACAATGGAGTGGTTATTCGAATTCGAATTATGGATATCAACCGGAAAACCAATATTTTGAGCAACAAAATCTACCCCCACATCCTTGTGAATTGCCTCTAGAACAAGATTCGATGAGTTATGATGAAAATTTACGTTTAGAGAATCTTGAGAGGCAATTGAGCGAAATGTTGAATGTGGTGATGAGATTAGAAGCTCAATACTCCAAGGAAGTACCATCCGAAGTAGAACATAATCCTATTGCTATGGTGAGTGATATCACCACAATGCAAGAGGAAGAGTTCGAAAGTGATGAGAAATTTTTTGTTGAGGATTATGAAGTAGAAAGGGATGTGAGTGTTTTTGAACCTTTACAATCACCATTGATACCCTCACCTCCACCTATGCAACAAATTCCACTACTTCCGGAAATCTTAAAGGAGCCTAGGAAATCTTGTTACTTGTTTACACATCCATTCATCCTCCCTCCTTTAAGACCACAACCATTCATCTCTCCTCCAACACCTTCTCTACCACCCTTCACTTTTCTTTCAAAAGTGAAGGATTCCAAACTTTTGTTCTATGAATAACATTTGGGTCGTGTCGACGACGTTAAATAAATCGATTTTGATCGTTTGGAAATAACACTTCCATTAAACGATTCTCGTTTTATTTTTATTTAGCTTTAATTGTGCTTATATAAAGTTAAAAAAAAAAGGTTTCTTTGTGTCTTTCATTGTTTTAATTAGTAGATTACGTTTTTATTCTTATTTTTTTTTTGTTTCGTTTTTATTCTTGTTTTTCTTCTTTGTTAGTTGATTTGAATTTAAAAAAAAAAAAATTCGGCTCGCGGGCCGCGAATTGGGCCTCGCGGCCCGCGAAAATAGTGGATTTTGAGGCAGCCCGCTGCCACAAATTGGCTGTTTTTCGCGGCCCGCGAATTAGGTCTCGCGGCCCGCGAATCGGGCTCGCGGGCCGCGAAGCAAAAAAAAAAAAAAAAAAACAGCCCCTAATCCTAATCCAAATCCAAATCTCCCAATCCCAGCCCTTCCCCTTCCCATCTCCCCCTTCCCCTAATCCTAATTCTTCCACCTCCGCAACCCAAACCCAAATCCAAATCCTAATCCTAATCCTAATCCTAATCCTAATCCTAATCCTAATTCCTAAACCTAATCACACTCTCCCCAATATACCACACCATCACCACACCGTCCTCCAGAGGTTTAGGATTTTCGTTTTAATCTTTGTTTTTGGTGTTGTAAATATGTACTTCTTTGAAGACTTTGTTAAAAAAAAAAAAAAATTGAAAGCCCGGATAAGTCCAAAAGAAATAGAGACTTATGCAAAATTGAGAGGCTTTGTGTGAAAAAAAAAAAAAAAAAAGTGGCTAGGTACATCCTAGGCAAAAGGAGAGTGAGAGAAACAAAAAAAAATAAAAAAAGAGTGGTTAGGTATAAATACCTAGGCAAAAGGAGAGAAATCTCATTTTATCCTCATTTTCCGATGGTTGAAGTCATAAGGATGCGGTGATTAATGGAGAGTTGGGTAGTTTTGCATCATTTGGCTTTGTTAGGATGTTTCATATAGTAGGAGCAAAGTAGTACACTTTGGGATATTCTACTTTGCAATGTTTTGTTTGAGTATGCCATATGTTTGATTGTTATGAAATTGTCATCTTGGTCTTGAATCGTTCTTTCTCGAGGACGAGAAAGGTTTAAGTGTGGGGGTGTTCTACATGTGGTATATGTTTTGATTTTGTTGGGATTTTTGGGTAGAACTTGTCATCAAGTTAAAGCATACAAATTTGATATGATCTTTATTGTGATTGTGCTTTTTACTTGTTGGAAGTTCTTGTTTAGTGTCATAGTTTTGGAGGAGTTCAAATGTGCATTAGAAAAAGAAAAAAAAATTGAGTATAATCTTAAACTTTAATCGTTCTTTCTCGAGGACGAGAAAGATTTAAGTGTGGAGGTATTTGATATAGCCAATATATACTCTACTTTTAGCACATTTGAGAGTTCATTTGGGGTAGCATTTAGTGCAAAGGGTTAAGAATTAAGGCTAAATTTCTCTTACCTTGCATTTTGAAGAAAGACTTGTGCACTAACGTTTTGAAGCTGAAATTTGGAAATGTTACAAGAGGAATTGGAGTGCATAAGTGGTACCATTGGCTTCGTCTTCTCGAGTACTACAAAATGGACTACTAGAACGTCAAAAACGGATCAACGGTTCATCCGTGGCGGAGTAAAGAAGATTGCTACCACCTGTCATGTGTATCTCGCGGGCCGCGAAATGGGCCTCGCGGGCCGCGAAAATGGGCGGATTTCTGGGCAGAATGAAGGTCAAAGAAGCAATTTTTGAAGGGTTATAAATACCTCTCTTATCCCTTATCTAAAAACGAGCTCCCTCACATCCAAAACCCATTTTTCCCTTGTTCTTGATCTTTTCTTCTATTTTTCTTCTTCTAGATTTGATGTTTATGTAATGTTGTATTAGAATGATTGTATTAGCTTAGTTTAATCTTGGGAGCATTTGAATTCACTTTCCCTTGAGACTTTGAGGGTGTGTATGTTTAAACTTTGGATTTTGATTATCATTTGATGAACTTGAATTCTTATGCATGAATATTGTTCAATCTTGCTTAATTTGTTATGGGCTTTGTGTTTTATATCAATTGTATGCCTCATAGTCACTAATTAGAATAGATTAGTTCTTAAGGTTAAGGTAATATAGTTTTAGAGTAATTCTAGTGTAATTTGGGATGATGATGGATTGTAGTGTAATGTTATCTCTAGTAGTTAGTTTAGTGACTATGGAAAGGGGTTGAGTGATGACAAACTCTCCCCTTGGTTATGTGATTGTAGTTTTATTTCTAATCTATCTTTCTTTTTAGGTTCTATTTTGGTTTGGAACCCTATTGCTCTAGCTCTTGGTGCATGGTTCTTACACGATCCTCGAACCAAGACCCTTTGCAATACGATTCCGAGCTAGTAAGAAGTCTCCGCCAACTTAGGAGGCAAGTGCAAGAGTCACTAGCATCTAATCCTTTCTCCCTTGAAAGTGAATCACTACCTTTCAACATGGCGGATGATGAAGAGGATACCGGCCAAAACCCTCCCCGAAACCAATTCTACAACCCTTCTCCTACCAACATTTCTATGAGAGAGTACATGTCCCCCAACTATGAGCAACAACAATCGAGCATTGTTTACCCGAACTCTCAATACGAAATCAAGACGGGAGTGATAAATTTGCTTCCAACTTTCCATGGTAGAGAAGTGGATGATCCGAATGACTTCCTTGAGACTTTTCATAGGGTGTGTAGTAGTTTGAAACCTTCCGAGATGAGTGTGGATGAGTTTAAGCTGAAAACCTTCACCTTCACCTTGAAGGACAAGGCCGCTAAATGGTTAAGCCGTTTACCTTCATCATCAATCACTACATGGCCAAAATTGAAGAAAAAGTTCTTAGACAAGTACTTTCCTCCCTCTAAGTCCTCGGTCTTGATACAAGCCATTAGCAACATCACTCAAGACGATGATGAGACGTTGTATGAGTATTGGGAAAGATTCCAAACTCTCCTCTCAAGTTGCCCATACCATAGCTTCACCGAACCTCAATTGGTGTGTTTCTATTACAATGGTTTGAATGATAGAGAAACCGAGTTGATAAATCGGTCTTGCTATGGCTCCATTGCTAACCTTGGCTCTTCCGATGACATGATGCTATTTGAGCAACTAGCCGAAGGATGCAAACCAAAGAGAGACCGGAGGCTACGAGTGGGTAACTCCGGTGGGAACAATGATAGCTCTCGTCAAGATATCAAGGAGCTTACGGCATTGATGAAAGGTTTCATGATGGGAAATAGCTCCGGGGGGAACCAACCAAGGCAACAAGTGATGACGTGTGGGATTTGTGCTTCGAACCATCTCACCGAATCTTGTCCTCAAGCAAACGAGGATTATAACGAAGAAGTCAATGCCATGGGGGTCTATGGAGGAAACCAAGGTTTTAGAGGCGATCAAGGAGGAAACCAAGGTTTTAGGGGCTACCAAGGAGGACGAGGCTACCAAAGTGGTAGGGGTTTTCAAGGTGGACAAGGCCAAGGTGGTGATAGGGGTAACCAAAGGAAGTATGATCCTTTTGCTCAACACTACAACCCCGGAACTAGAGATCACCCCAACTTTCGGTGGAGGGATGAACCGACGGGACAACAAGGCCAACAAGATGGCTACCAAGGGGGTTACCAAGGTCAAAGTGGTCAATCTTTTGATAGGTCGAGGGGGCAAAATGACCAAGGCTACCAAGGTTACCAAAACCAAGGGTACCAAGATTTTGGCTATCAAGGGTACCAAGATCATCAAAACCCTCAATATCACCCTCAACCACAACAATACCCAAGAAACCAAGGTCAAGGCCGTTTCAATAACCGTGCCCCTCAAAATGTTCACCCGAGGTTGGAAGATAAATCTCATAACCAAGGTGAAAGCTCGGACCAATTCCCACAAGATGCTAGACTCAAAAGCATTGAGGTGCAAATGAGTCAAATGGCCACGGTTTTGGGAAAGTTGGAAGCACAAAACTCCGGGAAACTACCCGCGCAAACGGAGTTAAATCCAAGGCCTCATGCGAGTGCCATGACCTTGAGGAGTGGTAAACAAGCTCTTGAACCCGAAGTGGTTGTGAAAAAGGCACCCAAGAGAGGCCTTGTGAAGAAGAGTTTAGCCAATGACGAGGTTGAGGCGACCTTGGCCGACGAAGAAGTAATTCTTGAGGGGCTAGCCAAAGAAAAAGGTGATGCCGAGGTTGAGAAGGAGAAAGAACTTATTGATGAAGAACATGTAGACACAACTTCTCATGTTGAACCAATGTCACCTCCATTCTCACCTCTTCACAAGAAAACTAGGGTGGACACTACCTTTGATGTGGAAGCACCATTTCCCGAAACTTTGAAGAATACTCGGAAAAAGGAGATGGACAAGGAAGATTTCGAGGTCCTTCGAAGGTGTGAGGTAAATATTCCTTTGCTCGATGCTATTGATCAAGTTCCTAGATATTCTAAGTTCTTGAAGGAATTATGTGTAAACCATCGTCAACAAAGGTCTAAGCATGTTAAAAATGAAAGAGTCAATGAACATGTGTCGGCTTTATTTCAAGATAAAATACCTACTAAATGTGGTGATCCGGGCATGTTCACCATTCCTTGCATCTTAGGGAACACTTACTTTCCTAGAGCCATGCTAGATCTAGATGCATCCATAAATGTCATTCCATATACATTGTATGAATCGTTGAATCTTGGCACTTTGCATAAAACCGGCGTGGTAATCCAACTTGCCGACCGCTCTAATGCATACCCTAAGGGTATTGTTGAAGATGTCTTGGTGAAAGTCGACAAGTTGGTGTTCCCGGCCGATTTTTACGTTCTTGACATGGAACATGATAAATTTGCTACCCCTGTCTTGTTAGGGCGTCCCTTTTTGAAAACGTCAAGAACTATTATCGATGTGCATAGTGGTAGGCTTACCATGGAATTTGATGAGGAAAAAAGTAGAGTTCAACATTTATGGTGCAATGAAATACGATGATGAGGAAACTTCTTGCAATGCTATTGATGTGATTGAGCCTTATGTGCAAAAAGTTTATGAAAATGATGTTGATGATCCTTTGTTAAATGCTTTAGCTAATAGTTTACACACAAGTAATGTTCATACATATGATTTGAGTGCTAACTTGAAGGAAAGCATTTTTGAGCTAGATACCTTTGAGGAACTTTCTCTTGATGCACCAATTTTAGACCTTGAGGTATTGAAGGGCTCGGGCAACCGACCATCTTTCAATAAACCTCCGGTGGTGGAGTTGAAACCACTACCCGAGAATCTAAAATATGCATTCCTTGGTGATGGTGAGAAATTGCCGGTGATCATCTCCAACAAACTCACCAAGGAACAAGAGGAAAGGTTGATGAAAGTGCTTCAAGATCATAAGGAAGCCATTGGATGGACTATTGCCGACATCAAAGGTATGAGTCCAAGCACGTGCATGCACCGTATTCTATTGGAGGATGATGCTAAACCCATCCGACAACCTCAAAGGCGATTGAACCCTCCTATGATGGAGGTAGTAAAAGCCGAGGTGCTTAAATTGTTGGATGCGGGAATGATCTATCCAATCTCCGATAGTAAATGGGTAAGCCCGACGCAAGTGGTGCCAAAGAAAACCGGAGTGACCGTAGTGGAGAATAGCCATGGCGAATTGATTCCCACTCGTGTCCAAAATGGATGGCGTGTTTGCATTGATTACCGAAGGTTAAATGCGGTAACAAGGAAGGACCATTTCCCTTTACCATTTATTGATCAAATGCTTAACCGGCTCGCAGGCCACTCTTTCTACTGTTTTCTTGATGGCTATTCAGGGTACTTTCAGGTTGCCATTGCACCAGAGGATCAAGAGAAGACCACCTTCACATGTCCCTTTGGCACCTTTGCATATCGACGCATGCCTTTTGGCCTTTGCAATGCACCGGCCACGTTCCAAAGGTGTATGGTTAGCATTTTTTCAGAATATCTTGAGAAGTTTGTAGAGGTTTTCATGGATGACTTTACTGTTCATGGTAACTCTTTTGACAATTGCTTAATCCATTTGTCATTAGTCCTAAAAACTTGCATTGATAAAAACCTTGTGCTAAATTCTGAAAAATGTCATTTTATGGTAGAAAAGGGCATTGTGTTAGGTCATGAAGTGTCATCTAAGGGTATTGAAGTAGACAAAGCAAAAATTGATATCATCCAATCTCTTCCTTACCCTACTTGTGTGCGTGATGTGAGATCCTTTCTTGGCCACGCGGGTTTCTACCGCCGTTTCATAAAAGACTTTTCAAAAATTTCTTCCCCTTATGTAGATTGTTGCAAAAGGATGTGGAATTTGTGGTAGATGAAGGTTGTAAAAGGGCATTTGATTGTTTAAAGTCTATGCTAGTGTCGGCCCCCTATTATACAACCTCCAAATTGGTCCCTTCCATTTGAGATCATGTGTGATGCAAGTGACTACGCCGTTGGTGCGGTGCTAGGTCAAAGGGTGGGAAAAATTCCCCATGCCATCTATTATGCATCCATGACTCTCAATGATGCTCAAAGGAACTATACCACTACTGAAAAAGAATTGCTAGCGGTAGTCTTTTCTTTAGAAAAGTTTAGGCCATATTTGCTTGGTACAAAGATTATTATTTTCACTGACCATGCAGCTCTTCGTTACTTGATGACGAAGAAAGAAGCAAAGCCTAGGTTACTCCGATGGATCTTGCTCTTGAGCGAGTTCGACTTGGAGGTCAAGGACAAGAAAGGAGCTGAAAATCTAGTGGCCGACCATTTGAGCCGATTGGTGCCCAATGAGGAGTTTGGGACCAAAGCATTGAAGGAGCATCTTCACGAAGAGTTCCCCAACGAGCAATTGTTTGCTCTTGGTGTTTCTCTTCCATGGTATGCCAACATTGTGAATTTCCTTGTCACAAGTAAGTGCCCTTCTCACTTCACAAAAGCACAAAAGGATAAGCTAAAGCATGATGCTAGGTTTTATGTGTGGGATGATCCCTATGTATGGAAACATTGTGCCGACCAAGTGATTAGGAGATGCATTCCTAATAATGAAACAAATTCAATCCTTGCTTTTTGCCATTCATATGCATGTGGTGGTCATTTTGGTGCTAGGCGAACCGCTAGGAAAGTGCTAGATTGTGGTTTCTATTGGCCTAGCTTGAATAAAGATGCATACACATTTTGCAAGTCTTGTGATAAATGCCAAAGAGTAGGAAATATCTCTTCTAGGAATGAAATGCCCCAACATTGCCCTCTATATTGTGAACTTTTTGATGTTTGGGGAATTGATTTTATGGGACCTTTCCCTACTTCATTTGGTTTTAAATATATCTTGCTTGCGGTTAACTATGTTTCTAAGTGGGTTGAGGCAATCCCCACTCGTACTGATGATTCTAAAGTGGTTGCAGAGTTCATCAAATCTCACATCTTCTCTAGGTTCGGGGTACCCCGAGCTCTGATCAGTGATCGAGGCACTCACTTTTGCAATAGAACCATTGCCGCATTATTGAAGAAATATGGGGTAAATCACAAAACTTCCACCGCCTATCACCCACAAACAAATGGACAAGCCGAAGTTTCCAATAGGGAAATCAAGTCCATCCTTGAGAAAACTGTTAGGCCGACTCGCAAGGATTGGAGTTCTCGGTTGGATGATGGATTGTGGGCATATAGGACGGCTTATAAGACTCCAATTGGCATGTCTCCATACCGATTAGTCTTTGGAAAGCCGTGTCATTTACCGGTGGAGTTAGCACACAAAGCCTATTGGGCAATCACAAGGTTCAACTTGAACTTGGACGAGGCCGGGAATGAAAGGAAGCTTCAATTGCAAGAGCTTGAGGAAATCCAGAATGAGTCCTATGAGAACGCGGCCATTTACAAAGAGAAGACGAAGGCATGGCATGACAAGATGATAATTAGGAAAACTTTTGAGGTAGGTCAAAAAGTTCTTCTATTTCAATCACGTCTTCGGTTGTTTCCAGGTAAACTGCGTTCTTGGTGGACTGGACCATTTGTAGTTGTGCAAGTTTTCCCTCATGGTGCGGTGGAGATCCAAAGCGACAAGGATGCCAAAATCATCAAGGTCAACGGCCAAAGGTTGAAACCGTATTACGAGGGTTTCAAATCGGAGATCCTAGAGGACATGTCTCTAGGCAACCCGGCCTACGAGTGATCTTTTCCATGGAGGTACATCGTGCCGACGATGTTAAATAAACGAGTTTTGAGCTTTAAAAGCATTTCGTCGAACAATTTCAACATTTGGAACATTACTTTCTTTATATTTATTTGCTATGTACATTTCATTAAGCTTGTAATTCGAACATTACGCTAGTTTTTATGTTGTTTTTGTAGAAATAGGTTTGAAGTGGTGCAAGACGACAAATGCCAAGGGGCCATTCCTCGCGGTCCGCGAATTCATCGCGCGGACCGCGACCGAGGGTTTCGCGGACCGTGACCGGGATCGCGCGGATCGCGACGAGAAACTTCGCGCGCCGCGCACGGTGTCTCGCGGTCCGCGAAGGAGACCGCGCGACCCGCGAGAAAACAGGGGATTTCTAGGAATCCCTGGAACAAAAATGCACGTTTTCGCGATCCGCGCCTTGATCGCGCGGACCGCGATACTGTGCGCGCGACCCGCGAATTCATCGCGCGGATCGCGAGATTCTGCGCGCGCACCGCGCCGAGGTTTTACGCACGCCTCGACGGTCTCCGCGCACCGCGCCGAGGTTTTGCGCGCGCCAGGACGAGAATTTTCTCGCGGCCCGCGACGGAGGCCAGGATTTTTCAGAAATCCCTGGAACAAAATGGAGCATTTTCGCGATCCGCGACAGGCCTCCGCGACCCGCGAAGAAGGCTCGCGACCCGCAACCAGAAACCCGCGATCCGCGAAAAAACTCGGCCCCTACTTCTTCAAAATCTTTCTATCTTTTTCTTCTTCTTCTTCTCCTATTCCATTCCGACCCCAACCCGTTTTTCCGGCCACCTTCTCCAAACTTCCATTCCGGCGAGTTTTGAACCGATTTCTTCCACCCAAACCAATCCCCCAAGCTTTCCCAACAAAACCCACCAAAAATCCCAATCAAAAACACCATCTCTTACCCACATTGCCAAAATTCAACCGGAAAGTTCTTCATTCCGATTCGCCGGCCTCCGACGACTTTTGTTCCAAACCAACTACACAAAAACCTTCCCTCAACCACCCTTAACCTTTTCCCAATCACAAATTCCAAATTCCAACTTCCAATCAAATACCCCCAAATCTTATGAACCCTAATTTTTGGATTCTTTGATTTGGTGGTGTTTTGATCAAAGTGATGATCTTCTCAAGCTACATTGCTTCCTAAAGCTTCAATTGACGGTACCCTACTGAATTAATTTCAATTTTTGGGTGATTTAGGGCTTGCCGCCAATAGGTTTCTTTGAAATTTCAAAGGCCTTTAGTTATATATTGAGCTTTTTGAGTAGGGGCTTGCCGCCTTGTAGCTAGTATAGTTGTGCTGGACTGTTGTTGGATAGATTTTGATAATGGCACCGAGGAAACGGTCTCGCCGAGGAGAAGCTTCTAGTTCACGTGAGCCCGTGATCCCCGAATCCCCCCCTCGCCAACCTAGCCCTCCCCCTGCAGAAAACCTGTCTCCTATTGACCTTATGGGACTGCAAGGTTTGAATGACGATGCCCAACAACGGTGGAGAAAGTTGATAGGGAATGGGAGGCGAACGATCATGGAGACGAAGTTCCTCTCCTCTGAGCTTCTTCAGGAGCTAGGTTTGCAGCAGCCTGTGCTATTTTTATTGGATCGCGTTGGCATGAGAGGATTCATTGATCGGTCGGCACCGACATACATCCGCTATACACTTGAGTTCCTATCCACTCTAGCCAAGCACTACGACGAGGACCATGACAGGCATTACATCACCTTCAGGTTGAATGATGTAGACCGCAGGATGTCCTATGATGAAATCCAAGATGCTTTTGGATTCCAATATGCGGAGGGCTACAAGAATCCAAGAGAATATGCCCCACAAGGATTTGATCTAGCTTTCTTTTAGCATTGTTTGTCTGGATCTCCCAACATCACGGGCGCTACAAAGAACAACCACATCATACATCCAGCTGTTCGTATGGTGCACAAGCTCCTAGTGATGACGATCTTTTGCCAGGGGGAGTTGACGCATATCAGCAGGGAACAAGTCCAATGCCTTTGGACTATGTTTTGGAGAATAGAGCACCCATGTTGGGTAGACCTCTTTGTGCAGAAATGTCTGGAGACCTCCCAGAAGAGCTCAGGGAAGATACCGCAGGGGGGTATGATTTCTCTTCTGGCAGCTTATTTGCGCATCCATCTACCTCCAGACATTCAGGCGATAGGCAAGACAGCCGAGAGAGCTCACCAGTTACACTCCATTGCTTCTTTAGAGTCCACTAATGTCTTGCAAATGCACAAATTCCCTCCTCCTAGATTCATCTGGCTAGTAGCCAAGAATCAGCACATGTACCTGCCAAATCCGGAGGCTGTGCACCTGACTGAGCGCACCCGCATGGAGGAGCTCACCTTGCACATCCAGATCACAGTCCCTGCACCTACCATCGCCCTTGCCAGGCTAGAGGCACCTCCAGAGCATGGAGATCAGTACGCTCCTCCACATCACGATCCTCAGTATGTCACTCAGCAGCAATTCCAGGAGTTCACGCAGAGGCATGACGCGTTTACTCAGAGGTATGAGGACGACATGGAGGTGATGTTCGCCATGATGGCATCCATGCACCCACATGGACCAGGGGCATTTGACTATGAGGGCCATCGCAGATCGCGAGTTCAGCGCCGTCGCGACGGCTCCGGCCCCTCGCAGTGAGTATACCCTACACCTTTTCATTTCACTATGGTATTCATTCATATATTTAAACATTGAGGGCAATGTTTAGACTAAGTGTGGGGGAGAGGTGTAGGACTTTTGTTGCTGCTTTTGTTGCTGTTTTTGTTGCTATTTTACTACTGTATTTCCTTTTAAAATTAAAAAAAAAAAAAAAAAAAAGCCCGGATGGTCCCAAAAATACTAGAGGATCAGGTAAAAATGAGAGGCATGCCCGGATGGTTCCAAAAATACGAGAGAATCAGGCAAAAATGAGAGGCAATAAAAAAAAACATTTTCTTTTCTCTTGTTTAAATATGTAAAGCTCTCAAATGTTATGTGCTTAATTATTTAGAGTATACACTTGGATCTTAATCGTTCTTTCTCGAGGACGAGAAAGGTTCAAGTGTGGGGGATTTTGATAGACCCTAGATATATTCTTATTTTGTAGCATTTGAGAGCTGTTTTAGATAGTATTTTGTGTATTTATATTAGACTTTTAGACCGAATCATTCATAGTGGTTTGAAATTGTAGACGTGCATTTCGATCTTGAATTGCACTTGCGATGGATTTGAGTGATTTGAAGACCTTCTATGACCGTCCTGACCGCGATTGATACATTGAAGAACCGGTCGTAGAAGTGGCGTGAAGGCACACTCTCGCGAGCCGCGAACCCTAGGTCGCGAACCGCGAGGGTGTGTGTTGCTGTTTTGAACATGCCGAGTTTCGCGCGGCCCGCAAAACTCCGGTCGCGAGCCGCGAGGACCAACCAGCACGAGGACCGCCGAGGCACAGACGCGCGGGGCGCGAACCTTCGGCCGCGACTCGCGAGGACCAGACGCGCGCGGGGCGCGAACCTTCGGTCGCAAACCGCCGAGACCACGGGCGCGCGGGGCGCGAATCCTCGGCCGCGAACCGCGAGAACCAGGCTCGCGGTCCGCGAAGGATTTCGCGCGACCCGCGAAGTTGCCTGCAACTTGCACTTTGTTTGGCTTTAATTTTAATTGTTTTAGAATATAAAATTAAACTTATCCTCATTGTTTTGAGGGATCGTTTTTACAGAGCTTTAGAGTGTTTTTCTTCATTTCTCTTTGGATTTTCACTTTGAATTCACCATGTATTATTGTATGGATTATGGTTATGATTGTGTAGTTATGGTTGTAGGCTAAACCCCATCTTGGGTATGTGAGATTAAACCTCTTGTTATGGTTTGAGAACATGGATTATGAAGCTTAGGAATGGTTGATTTGTCATTGAATGATCATGAATTATATGTGTATTTGATGCTTGAAATGGTTAGGAATGATTCCCTAATTATAGATATGTGTTGGATATGTGTTAGACATTGCCTTTCCATGGTTGAAATGCTATCATTTCTTCTATGTAAAAGTAGTGAATTAGGAATTAAATATATGTTGTTATCAATTGTATTGGTTCTTGAGATCATTCATTAGCATTATATTTATGTCAATTGTGTTATCACATTGCATGGGTAAGGTGGGAAAACATCTAATTTGAATTAACATTGGTCAATTTATCTATTTGCTATCATATAGATAAGTTGCCAATAAGAGTTGTGAAAATGCTTTCATGATTCACAACTAGAATAGAGATGGTTTCCCATTACAAACAATCACCATTCTCAAAGTATCATAATTAGGTTTGAGGAAAAAACCATAACAAGAAGATACAAATCTCATGTACCCAAGTCTCCTATTCTCATTAGTTAATCTCTAGTTAGAGTAATCTTATGATAAAGTAGTTGTAATCCTAAAGTTCTAATAGTTTTATTTAGTAGTGTCTTAAACAAAACTCAACTCAAACCCCCCCCCCCCCCCTGTTTACATTGCTTTTATATATGTATATGTATATATATTCTACAAGATATACATAAAATTAACCTTTTCCCTGTGGAACGAACCTTACTTGCCATTGTACACTTAATAGTGTGGAAAGGTAGTAAGCGATCTATAAATTGTATATTTGAGAGGTACGGCGACGACCTCCCACCAGTCAGTCTCCGCTATCCGGGCCCGGACACGATATGTTCCCCGGGGGAGACCCAAGGAAAAAGGTTTCGCCCAAGTGAGACGATCACCTTTTCTGAGGCGGATGCAACCCCTCCACAGATAACTCATTCAGACCCAATGGTTGTAACAGCAGAGATAGAAGGTTTCCTATTCAAGAGGGTGTTCGTGGATGACGGGAGTAGCGTGGAGATCATGTTCGCCTCTTGTTTTGATCAATTGGGGATTGGAAGGCAGAACCTGAAACCCCCCTCATCTCCCTTGTCAGGATTCACTAGAAAGCCGGAAATTCCTCTAGGCGTTATTCCCCTCGCAGTGTGCATGGTGGACGAAAAGGATCAGAGCAAGAGAGTTTCGGTGACGTGCAACTTTGCGGGGATTGACGCTTCCTCACCGTACAACGTAATCATAGGGAGACCGTGGCTAACCCAGGCCCGGGCAGTAAATTGCCCATATCTGCTGACGATGAAGTTCCCCACCGCGCAAGGAGTGGCTGTCGTGCGGGGAAGCCAAGCAGTCGCAAGAAGTTGCATGATGACGGCAGTGTTGGATGCAAAGAAGGCAGTATGGGCAGTACATGGAGAAGCTCTCCGCCAAGAGTTGGAAGAAATGCAAGTGGCAGACAAAGGGATGGTCACGGTAGGAAAGGATCTCCCGGAGGAAGTGAAAGGCGCACTAAAGAAACTTTTGGCTAAATATCAGGGAGTATTCTCGTGGAGCCCGGAGGACATGGTAGGAGTGTTACCAAAACTTGGGGTACACAAGTTGAACATAAGCCCGACAACCAAGCCAATCAGACAGAAGAAAAGACCTGTAGCCTCGAAGAGAGCAGAATTCATAAAAAATGAAGTTTAGAAATTGAAGAGAGCCGGGGTAGTCGAGGAAATCATCTACCTGGAATGGATAGCTAACCCGGTCCTGGTAAAGAAGCACGATGGAAGCTGGCGCATGTGCATCGACTTTACAGATTTGAATGAGTGCTGCCCCAATGAGTGCCATTGCGGGATACTCGGTGTTGGCCTTCTTCGATGCGCACAAGGGTTATCACCAGGTGCAGATGGACGAGGCGGACAAGGCTAAAACCTCCCTCATCACCGACTTTGGAACTTTTTGCTATAAGAAGATACCCTTTGGGTTGAAGAATGCGGGGGCCACCTATCAGAGGATGGTGGATAAACTCTTTAAGGACCAAGTACGCAGGAACATGGAGGTGTACGTCGATGACATGGTGGTCAAGAGCAGGACTTACGGGGCCTTCCTGAATGACCTGGAGGAAATGCTTGAAAAGCTGGTCCGGAGCAATTTAAAGTTGAATCCCTCCAAAAGTACTATTGGAGTAGGTGCGGGGAAATTTTTGGGTTTCATGGTGTCAAGCCGGGGCATTGACATCAACCCGGAGAAGGTAGAGGCCATATCAAAGATGTCCTCCCCCAAGTCGGTAAAAGAAGTACAGCGTTTGACGAGGTCCCTTGCGGCTCTCAGCCGGTTCCTATCGAAAGGAGTGGAAAGACAACTGCCCTTCTTCAATATCCTCAGGAAGGCCAAGATGTTTGAATGGTCCGGGGAGTGCGAGAAGGCGTTCTAGGGCCTGAAAGAGCACCTCCGACAATTACCAACCCTAAAGAAGCCATACCCGGGGGAGGAGTTTTTTCTGTACATAGCATCATCCCGGGAGGCAGTGAGCGCCGTACAAATCAAAGAAGAGGAGGGAAAGCAGCACCCAATCTACTTTGTCAGCAGGGCACTCCGGGGGGCAGAGACCCGGTATACTGAGTTGGAGCAATTGGTTCTAGCTTTGGTGCATGCTTCAAGGAGGCTTAAACCTTATTTCCAAGGTCATTCCATAGTGGTCCTCACCAATTACCCACTCAAGCAAGTCATGCTCAAACCGGAGGCATCAGGGAGAATGATGAAGTGTGCCATAGAGCTGGGAGAATATGAAATTTGATATGAGCCAAGAAGGGCCATCAAGGGACAGGCTCTAGCGGATTTCCTGATAGAATCAAAAGTAAGAATATACGAGCAGGAGACGCCTGAGGCTGAGATTGTCCCGACTTGGAAGTTGTACGTGGACGGATCAGCACACTTCGGAGGCAGTGGAGCGGGAGTTTTGTTGGTTAGCCCGGAAGGGAAGGAGTACCCCTATGCGGTCCAATTCACTTTCAAAACAACCAACAATGAGGCTGAGTACGAGGCTTTGATTGCGGGACTGAGGTTAGCAAAGGAAATGGAAATCAAGGTCCTCACAGCGCACAGTGACTCCCAGATTGTGGTGCAGTAAGTGAAAGGAGAATATGAAACCCGGGAGAGGAGCCTGCAGAAGTATCTGGAAATGGTGAAACCTCTTGTGGCCGGTTTTAAATCCCTCAGCCTGATCCAGGTCCCCCGTGAAGAAAACAGTAATGCAGATGCCCTGAGCAAGCTGGCTTCCTCGGAACTAAAAGTTATACATGGAGGTACTGGGAAGGAGGAGTTAACAGGAGAGCGACCAGGTAATGCTGGTAAATGAAGGAGAGTCATGGATCATCCCCATGCGGGCATATTTGGAGGATGGAATCTCCCCGGAGGATAGAGCGCAGGCCAGGAAGCTGCGGGTAAAGGCGCCCAAGTACGTGGTCCAAGGTGGGGAGCTATACAAGAGAGGATACCTCCAGCCTTTGCTCAAATGTGTGGAAAGATTGGAAGGCCAACACCTTATCCGAGAAGTGCATGAGGGATCCAATTGGAGCCACTAGGGAGCCCGCACGGTGGCTAGAAAAATCCTAAGGCTGGGTTATTACTGGCCGACACTGTAACACCCCCAAACTGGTAATCTTGCTTAGAAGCAAGTATTATAACCAGATGAGGTGTGTTACCAAGAGTCAAACTGAAATGGTTCTTTCAAATGTGCAAGCGAGCAATAATATTATGCGGAAGCGTTCAAGATAAAATATCATCTTGCTATTACATTGTGATATATCAGTATAAATATTTTACAGAAGTTTTCAGCTACAAGGTGAAGGAGGCTTACCCTGGAGGAAGCTATGTGCTGGAGGACAAACAAGGGAAGATAGTCCCCAGGAGGTGGAATGTGGCCAATCTAAGAAGGTTCTATGGGAAGTAGAGTACCCCATTTAGATCTTGGCCACTAAGGCATGAATATGCCGGGCATGGATATGCCCCCTCCCGGAAGCATGAATATGCCCGGAGAGATAACCCTCGGCGTTTAGCCTCGCCCCGGGTTTAGAGAGGAAGAATTGTAAAAGGGACCCATGGGTAGCTCCCATTCGGGTGCCCCGCTAGATAGGGCCCGGAGCTTGAATGAAGCCCGGGGACCAAAGGATGTAATGTTTGTGTGAAAGAATTAATGAAAAAATGGGTTTCCAAAAAAAATTTATTCATCATCTTTAATCACAAGCACATAAGTATGCTGTAATATTACAAAGAAATAATTACATAGTATTTTGCATAGAATTTTTCCTATCTATGCGCTGCTATACCCACTTAGGGCCTGAACCGGAAGCACCTTCAGGATTACCCGGGCGGAAACCCCCTCCGAAGAACTGAGAAGACAGGATGTCTTCAGCAAAGCGGGCATCCGGAGCTTGATTCCAAGCAAGTTCTTCCTCCAGCTGCTCGACATCTTCTTCGTTCAACTCTGGGATAGGAACAACTACAGACCCTTTTGGAAGTGGTTCCGCCAGACGCATCCTCCTTACCCCAGCAGAAGTAACAAACTTGTAGTTAGGGAATAAGTCAGCCGCGCTCTTACCCTTTTCTTCTCGGCTGATGTGGGTGCCCTCGGCGGTCGTCACCCCCTTGGTGGTAACTCCAGAAGAGGCAATCTCTTGGACACGCCTTATCCGGCGCATTACTTCTTCCAGATCAATGGACACTGACATATCCTCGTACCTCTCATATGCCACATCTACCTCCACTCATGCAGGGACTCGGCGAAGACTAGAAGGATAAGGCTCGGCTTCTCCCGCGGCTATCTTATTATGCCACTCCACGGCGTCCAGATATGCCCCGTGACGAGGGGGCCCCTCTCCAAACTTCCTCGGGGTGGCCTTCATACGTTTAATCGTCCTACGAACCCCGGCTGGAATGTCAGTAAGAGGAGACACCCCAACAAAGCCGACCTTCAGACCCAGAAGGTGGTAAGACAGCCGGAAAACCAATAAAGCATCTTGGATGACCCTATTCCTATGGGTGAGGGATCGATTCTCCTTCTCCAAGTCGTAAAGTAGCCTATTTTGCGTGGAGCGGGTTTCCAGTTTCTTAAGTTTTTCATGCGCCCGCTCGAGTTCACCCCACACCATACCAAGCTCCTTGGCGGTGCGATGCTGAGAATCGTCATGAAGAGCCTGCAGCTCAGCAATGGTTTGGTGGGAGTTCAGGGCTTTCCTCATATGATCGGAGGCTAGGTCAAAGCAGTGATTTAGCGACCTAAACTTGTTCTCAACTGCCTTGAGAATCGACACCAACACCTGAATTGACCCAAACTCCTGAAGGAACGAACACAACCCCGCCTCGGCCATTTCCCGGTTAGCCTGGTTGCCCCCAAACCTCTAGTGAGCTAGTTTCCTCTGAAGGAAAGAGCATTGGAGGCACCCGTTGCGGGGGAGGGAGAAGTAGGCACCAGAAGAACTATTAGGATGAGAGAAGATATAAGGCACTGGCCCCGACGGGAGAGGTCCCCCCAAGTGGCGTTCAGACTACAAAAGAGAATGATTTCATTAAAAAGCAGAACTTTATATTAATCAAAACGGGCACTAAGGCCAAGTTCTACATATACCCCCCGGGGAGGTGGATTACAAAATACTTTAAAAGATTACAAAAAAAAAAACAGGCTAGGGTCTAGGGTTGTACGTTGTCTTCAGAAGAGTCCCTTCCTCTCGGGGTAGCATGGGCCCTCTACCACCTCCTATCCAGTTCAGCGATGTCTTTAGCAGACCAACTAGGACCATCATAGGCGGGAGCGTCCACCTTAGGCTCGTCCGCTGCACGCGGGAGGAATCCCACCTTCCGGGTCAACTTCCGGGACTGATACAGTAGGTCATCATGTCCCTCTGCAAGTCCCACGCTATACGCGTCCACCTTCTCCTCATAGATAGCTTGGTACCCGAAATTATCAGGCACCACGCAGTACTTGTGGTAGTTTGCGGCCCAGTGGGGTGTCTCCGGAACCACCCCATACACGTTGTAGTCCTCCGGGCCAGGATTGGGGAAAGAAGCTTCGCCGACCTCTGGAAGCTTCACCTTCTTGATATCCGAGGCAGAAGGGACTCGGGAGGACATTTCTAATGATTGCCATAGCTGGGGCACCAGATTCTCCAAATCCACCTCCTGAAAGGCCCGCCAGCGGTAACTCAATAAATCACCCGCCTTAGGGCTTTAGTAAGACGCCTGGGCATCAAGGCGAGCGGGCCCTGACAGCCAACCCCGCAGTCGGCGATACATCTCATGGCAAGCCTCAGCGCTCGCCGCAGCAGCAATCCCCTCCAGCTTCTGATCAAACTCCACAGACCGGAGAAGGTTCTGAGTGAGCGCACTAAAGGCTTCCATCTGAGAGCTCTTCTTGTCATTTTTCAAGGAGGAGTACTTCTTCTCCACCTCAGCTAGCTTCTTTTCCTTGTCGGCTAGCTTCTTTTCCTTCTCGGAAAGCTTCCTTTGGGATTTCTCCAACCGGGCCTTAAGGCTATCTTGCTCGGCCAGCTTTTCCTTAGCCTCGCCAAATTCTTTCTCCATCTTGGCAAATATCCCGGCGCTGTACTTGGAGTAATTCCGGTTCAATGCCTCGGTGAACTGTGAGTCCGCCAAGAGGGAGTCAGTGAATGTAGTGCTCTGCAAAACAAAGAAAGGGCGAAGGGTCAAGGAAATTCGGGGAGTCAGGAAACTTAGATAAAAGACAGGACCTTAAAAGAATAGCTACATCTTCTTTTTCCTTCAGGATGGCCTCAGAAGAAACGGCCTACGGGTGAAGGGTCTGAGCAGGAGGAGGAGGAGAAGGAAGATCATCTGTCCTCTGGCGAAGTGATGGGGGAGACCCAGATAGCTCGTCAGGAGGCGGCCGCTTGAACCGCAAGCTGGCCCCGCCACTGTAAGTTGGGTGATTAACAAAGGACCGTCGCCCGGGAGTAGGTGACGAGCCGGAAGGAGTAGTATGGGTCGTAGAGGAGGCCAGAGAAGAAGCCGACCTGGAGGGATTCGGTTGGCGAGACCGCTACTGCGGGCGGGCCCTTTGCGGGATAAGGGCAGGATTCTCGATAGAAGATGGCCCAGGTTGGGGAGCCACCTGTGTAGACGAGGGTTGCTGCCCCGGGCGAGGGTTCCCTGCTTGACTATCCCCCCCGGAAGACGTCTCAACTTGTGTCATGGCGTCCACGTACAAAGAAGGTTGAACTGAAACCAAGCAAAGAAAAACAGAGTTAGAAAATGGGGTAACAATATATATATATATAAACCAGCGAGCACTCACCGCGCGATGCGCGGTGTATTTGCACATATAATTTATTCATAATAATATTCATATACGAAATGTCAATATATGATTGTACAATAGAACAAAGTATTGCACTCATCTTACGACGATGCGAGGGGTTTCACATTAATTTTAATAAGCAATAATTTTGTTATGATATAAGCCGTACTCTGAAAGTAGAAATTATTTTCAATGTAACTATGGAAGTAAATCAATTACATAAATATGGTTTTTTAAGTTTGGTCCAATTTGACCATTAAAAACTGTAGCTAAAACATTATATAAACCTATCAATAATTTGAAATAGAAAAAGAATAAATCATGCTTACACCATAGTATACCTGCACGAGGAATGATTTTATCTTAGTAAAAGGAAGTTAGTCTTTTTCTTTGAAAAATTACATTATCATTCCTCTTATTTTCTTGAGTGTCAGGTTGTAGAAATTCCCGTCAAGAAAATGTACACTCATGACATCTACTCTCACAATCAAGGTTGTTCACTTTCATGTAACTACTGCCCTTTGTTAGCCATGGCCTTTCATCTGATACATGGGAGCATGAGATCACAAGAACTTATTTTCTTGACTTTTTTACTTAACTTTTACCGTCGTTTGTTTTGTGGGGTTGCAACGCGGTTTCATTTCACTCAGATTACACACCAATAAAAGTATCAGAATTGTCACACAAACCCATGCCAACAGTTGGAGCGTGGTCTAGTGTTTTTATAACTCTTTCTAATTGGTTGAGCAGTCTTGTTAAAATTAGACACCCAAAATTTTCATACACCTAAACAAAAGAAGTACAAAACCCAAAAATCTACACCCCACATTAATCTATGCTATACTAACATAAAGAATCAAAATGGTTTTCAGTAAAACACAAGCCATTGCTTCTTTTTTTGGAAATATTGACAAAGCCACTGCTAATTATATGAAAGATTTCTTCAAGAAAATTGACTCGTTTGAATGGAAACAGGAGAGCCAATACGAAAACTATTCGTAAAATAAAAAGAGCACGAAGAAGAATTTGGAAGCCGAAGTAACACAACCTTAAGCCATTTGAACAAATGGACTGATTGATGGTTTATTTGTTGTAACAGAAAGAGGAAATATACAATGTAGTTTTATGAAGCTTTACCATTATAACTTGGTATAGTTTGACACAAAAGTTTCTTCACCTACTCACAACAAATCTTTACCTTTATAACCAAAAAAAATAAACTTATTTTGGGGCAAGAATCTAAACTATGTGCTCAGAAAGTAGACTAAGCAAACCATGCCAAGTTATTACATCTTCAATAACTTTGCAGATAATAAACTGATATGAATGCTCTTGAACCATGCAAAAAGTCCAAGTTTCTTAAAACAATTTTCTTCCAAAGCCTGTCTGGACAATAACCTCTTTGAAAAATCATGATCTGCTCTTACCATACTGCCAAAATATACTGAACAATGCACACACTTTTAATTTTCCACATAGAATCAACATATTAGCAAAATTGGAAACCAATTAGAATTTAGAAGGAGAGAAAAAAAAACAATCATATGAATTAACCATTGATCAAATACCACATCTTAGGAATGAAAAACCTCACTTGCATATTATTGAAACCATTGATCACTAAGAAACTGTTTGAGAAATAAACTTCATGTAAACTGTTAGTATATTATTAACACCAGAAAAATATTTACAGAAAGTTTGCTCTTTGAGAAGTAAACCTGCAAAGATGATACGGTAGTTCTGCATTCACTAATGTATTGTAAATCAACTAATATCTAGTACCGAATTCAATGACATGGAAGTATACGAAGCCATTGCATTAAAGGGAAGACATGGACGAGTTTTTCACCAAATTCCAAGATCAAAACTGGGTAACTCATCTAATTTCCTCGTCTTCATGTCTTCTTTAAAGATAACTTCAGAATTAGAGCCCCTGTGAGTATCAACACTTAGAATTGCCGGACATCTTCTGTCAATTCCGCTAATGTTAGTACATGGCTAAACCAATGTAAAACATCAGCTGAAATAATGAGAAGAGCAGACCTAAGAGGGGTACTTGTTGGTTCTACTTTTACAGTGATTTTATGTGTGCCATAGCGGACCTGCGGATGCATTCTCCTTTGTATTATCTGCATAGAAAAAAGTTGTATGACAGACTGTAGGCTTCGTGATCATAGAGAATCACCTAGTCAGACAATCAACATTATAAGGACAATTCTTAATTAGCAAAAAATCATGTAAATAGTACAACGACTATACAAACCACCCCAAACTGATCTAGAAGTCACTGCAGAAGTAGAAAAAAACCTGAACTAAAATGTATGGGTACTGAACTAAAATGTATGGGTACTCGCCAGTATCAGTATCCATAAAATGTATCCATAAAATGTATGGGTACTGAACTCAAATTGGTCAGTTCTACTAAAGCATCTAGGGCTTATTTGTTACAAAGTTTCTTTTTATATGTTTTTGATCCTGGTTCATTTTTCTTCCTTTTCTGCAGTTAAAAGATGATTTGTATGATGTATGCAAGCAGGCCATCAGTTATACTTTTTATTGATAGGTCATCTGAATTATTTCAAAAGAAAAAATGAATCAGGATCAAGTCTTTCACAGAGATCATGCACATTAGTTAGTCTTTCACAGAGATCAGATTCATATTGGTCTTTAAGAGAAAAAAATGACTGAAATTTATCCACCAGTCAAACAAAAAAACATAACATAACCTTTATCCCCTGATTAATGATCAAATTCATGTTCAAATCAAGAAATAAACCACCTTTCACACATGCAGCAAAAAACTGCAGAACCATCAGAAGCGATCAATCATCTCCTCTCTCCTCTCCTTCAACTCACATGCACCCAAAAACCTCTTCTCAATCATTCATAACAAAAAATACTGAGAGCCCATCAAATACAGAGAACCCATCAAATATATATAAGACTAAACTATAGATCAAGCCACCAGAAAACAGAGTTTAAAGCAGAATATAGTACGAACTTATTATTACTGCTAACAAACAATACTCCATAAACTACTGCTGCTCGTTTGGTCAAACATAAAATCAACACGCTCTAAGACATGTAATTATAAGTATGAAGTTCAATTTTCCAGAAGATTACATAAGAATGTAGGTACACTAACAGACAATACCTCTGAATTGTAAATTAATATATACTCTAAATATCAGACAAAGTTGAATTCTTACATCAGACATATCCATATTAGATTCTCTTGGTAACTCCATGCACCTAAATAGTCACTCATGCACATAAATAGTCACCTAAATTAAAATCGGAACCAATATTCTATTGCAATATGCTTTCTTGATAGTATATTAAACCAAAACATGATGGATTCTTTGGCAGAACAGGAAAACATGTCTTCAGATTATGTAAATTGTTAGAAAAAACAAGAAAAAATCTTTAAATTACACACTGTGATATATTACTCTAAATAATTTGATTATTTAAAAAATGTACATACTGTGTAAATAGTTAAACAATTATGAACTGTTCAACCATATTTTTGATCGATTGATTCCTTTAAATAATTTTTTCCATTAATGAGATGTGTTCATAATATAATACAAGGTAAAACATTGCTTTGTAACACATTTTCATAAAATTTAAGCATGCTATCAGGTTTTACATACTCGAAGTCTTATCTTTTCTGTATCCTCACAATAGCTAGACAACCAAGGCCTGATGGCATAGGAGGGACATATTCTCTTAATCTTTTGTTAATGTAGCAGGTGCCATTTTAATTTTATTGATCATATGTTTTCTAGTTGGTTATCATCACCGAAAAAACTGATATGAGACATTTCTTTGTAGTTTTTATGTTTTTTTGTAGAATCCCTATTGTGCATTGTTATTTCTAATCCCAAAGATAAGGACGGCAAATATGCAGAGTTTATGACATATCCAACGGAATCTCAGGAGTAGTAACCAGTAACCACAATACCCGACGGAATCTCATTTCCGATGCCTTAGAGTAGAAGAAAATTTACACAGAAACAAGAAACTATTTCCAATTATCATTAACACATTCGTGTAACATTCAGCTAAGAATATGTACTTAATATTTTTAAATATTTATATTAGCAGAAATTTTAATAGTAAACACTATATTATATAATATGATGAAGGTAACGATTTCATATATCTATTCAAATATATAATTTATATTCAAAAAAATACCAAAAAACAAGTGCTCAATTTAAACTGAGACGAAGGGAATAATATTTTAGCCGATTTCTTATTAACAATTAACAATGAGTTATTCATATATAATATATTTGGATTGACATCTTAGAAAGAAAAACTAAATAACTGACCTTTGCCATAGTAACTATGTCTGGCACAACTCTGTGGCTCTAGGATCCCCAGAAATGGCTTCCAGTGCACCCAAAACCGGCATGAACCTCATCGTAAATGCAAATGCCGCCGGCTTCTTTCATGATTTTATACACAACTATAAAATAGCTAGGAGCCAACTCAACTATTCCACCAACTCCCTAAACCCAGTGCACAAAACAATCACATCCAATCCAAACTAAAGTAGCCCCTTTTTAAGAAATGAAATTGAGTTCAAAACCTATACTTACTTGTACAGATTCTGAAATAAAAACATCACCCTTTCCACAAGTAAAATACTGGATTACATCATGGACATCCTTAGCATACATCTTTCCATCAGAACTGAATATCCTCTATAGGGATCGAGGTTCAGAGCATGGTGAAATCCGCTCTGCGAACCAAGACAACAGCTAATAATAAACTAACTTACTAATATAAACAATAAAATTTATATAACAAGATAAAACTATGGAACTGATATCAAAGTAATAAATGAATTGTACCTGAATCACATTGAATTTCTAGTTGCACTGAGCAGTAGCTCCCATAGTAGCAGCTGCACTTCTATGATAGGCGTTTCTGAGCGAGATAGTATCGTGAGAGCCCGTGTACAACCATGCTATCATAATCGCCAACTCGTTAGCTTTGGTCCCGAAATTCGTGAAAAACACAACCTACATAAACACATAAAACTGGTCAGTTAAGTCCTATTTCTCCGAGCACATTAACTAAACACCATCTCAATGCAACCCAAAATTAGTTTCGTTAATCATAAAAATGAACTTAATTTCCATTGAATTAGATAATTTTCATCAATGCAATTGAAATCCTAATAGAGCTTCCTGAATACAAAAGACCATAATTACTCAACCTCCATTGACATACAACCTACACAACTAAATGGATTAGCTCCCTGAACCAAAATACCCCACAGGTAAAACAGTCCAAACAAAAACAAGCAAGAAGCAGTTGAAAATTACCGAGGTATTGAAGCAGCAAAAACTGCCCATATATTGTAGCCTCTTCTTCTCCCAAACAACATCTTACATCTAAATCCCACAAGTAACTTCACAAACCTGTACAAAAGAAGAAAATAAAAGGACTTTTTTATCAATGAAAAAAACAAAAGGGAGAGAGTATGCATCCTCAACTAACTCAACAAAGGAAATTAAAGTGTCAACTTTTTTTCAACACAAAAAAACATTTACGAAAGGGAGAGAATATGCATCCTTATGGTCAATAACATCATCAAAAGTTAGATCAAACACTAAAATCACAAACACTAAAACATCAGCCCTAAGCTTACTCTCAAATCCAGTCTAAAAAAACGGGTAAAACTACCACCAGCACCTGATATTATTACCTGCTACTACAAACTTTCTTGATAAATATTAATGCCAGTGTGCTCAGGAAAATATCAGTAAATACACAAGTATAATTTTGATTTTCAGACCATGAAACCAATCAATATGCTGCAAATTAATAAAATTTCCTCTTGTGGTTTATGCTAGAGAATTGGATGAGGATCATTAAAACAAATTGCCGGTAGTAATTCTGTACCTCAAAAGTGAGACTCGAAAACATAGTAGGCACTTTTTTAAAGCATTCTCAAACTTACCTAGTGCAAAAAGAAACCTCAAACTAAGCTCTTCTCATTCCACAGCCGAAGGATAACCACCCAACTCTTCTGCAGTAATTGCAAAATTGGTCTCATTCTTGACCAGCCCTCTCAGTGACATTTCATCGAACACCACATACTCATGGAATTGTACACTACTGTTTTGCACAAATCCCACGAAATTTAAGCATCCGATTGCATGAAAATCCAAACCAAATGAAATCCAACACCTTAAATGCTTCAAAAACGAACTAAAATTGTATGGATTCATGAGAAAAAATAATACCTTTTATAAGAAAAGGATCGTCTTGGCAGAGCTCACTAACTTCACCAACCTCAGGGCCTTTGTTCCGTAAAACAACAAAATCAATGGTGATATGCAGTTGGGTTTCCGGTGCGAGATCGGGTAAGAACAGAAACACCCCGTAGCAACTCCAACCAGGACCGGAGCTTTCGAATGTCGGGAAAAATCAGCCGTAATTTATGAACAAAGTTCTAAAAACTTTCGCCTAGCAATAACAAAGAATGATCAGAGGATAGAAGATGAGAAGGATTGAAATCAAAAGAGTTCGAAGAAGATGAGAATTAGCAGAGAAGCATGATCGTATACAGAAACAAAGACCAACACGACGTCGTTTTTGGTTTCAGGGGGAGGCCAAATATAGAAAATCCTGCATGGGGAGATATCCAATACTACTCGGATAAAAAAGGAATATTCCGAGGGGAGAAACCAAGAAACAACCCTATAACTATTACATATTACTCTAGGATAAATAAAGAATAAAGCCTTAACAGGCACCTCCATCCGGCCACACCGCGAATATGCGCGGGAGCGTGAAGAGGTCGTCAGGATAGATCCCGCGAGGCCAGAAATAACCCGCGTTCCCACTCTTATAGACATCATCCATATTCAGGGGGGAAGGCGGAGGAGGTTGTGGTCGCTGAGGGTGATGGTTGGGAGAGTGGAGAGGGGTTTCTTGTCCTCAGGGAGGAGAGAATCGTTCCAGGCGGGCATAGGATACACCTGGGAGTCACACTAGAAGAAACCTTTTGAAGGGTATCCCTTAGCGGATTTGGGCTTACCCGAGAGGAAATCTTTTATCCCGGAACGGATGGTAAAAGAAAAAACATCCGGAAAAGACGCGTGCGCCTTTCACAAAGCGTAGAAGGAGCGGAAGAGTAGGAGAGAAGGAGGAATGACACATCTAGCGCAATTAAGCAGGAAGGCCATTATCAAAACAATCCCATTGGGATGTAGCTGGGCCGGGGCTACTTTCTAAAAATTGCTTATTTCAAGGAAAAGAGGGGGGAACGGGAGGCTAAGCCCGTATTGAAAATGGATCCGAGGGATACATGCGACCCCTCGTTCGGAGAACCCCGGGGGGAGTTTAGAAAGCGAGGCATTTAGAGGAAAAGGAAAAAAAGAACGTTTAGCTAAATCTAGGACGTCCCTATCTAGAGAAGGAGAATCCCCGGGAACGTCAAAAAATTTAAGACCTAGTGGACGCACCCCATGAGTAGGGCGGGGGACGTCATCACCAATCTCTTCGTCAAACACCTCATCCGGATCCCCCCGGGGGAGACTAGAGTGCCCGGTCGGGTGTGAACCCATCTCACCCAAGGTCGACGCGCCCAGGATGTTTAGATCCCGAGGCATGCTGAAAGCCTCTGAGTAAGAACCCGGGGAAGAATCCGGAGAGGGGATCAGGTTGTCAGTGGCCCTGAACTGGACCTCAAACTGATTTTGGACCCCCTCGGTGTCCAAGGAAGAGGTGGATGGAAGCGGGGAACTCATGATTAGAAGTAAAGAAGAGGAAGGAGCAGGAACTTACTTGATCAAAAAAGCGGAGCGTCTGGAAGATTTTTGGAGATAGAATCTTAGTGAAGGGGGGTTGGACCCTTATATAGGTAGAGGAATAGCAAACGCCACCTCAAAAGAAGGAAAAGCAAACGTCGGTGCGATAAGTGAGGTACTAATCAATGCGGAATAGGGAAAGGCGGCGTCAGAAATTCAATTCAGCACGAATGGGTCCTACTCAGAAAACAAAAAATAATAAATAAATATATAAGAGAAGAGGGGAGTTTGTAAGACCAGTCCCTCGCGTCACAGAAACCCGGGTGACCGGTCTGGGGGGCTAGTGATAATACCGGCCCAGCACTCTACTGGGCCGGGAGAATAGCCCATGGCCCAGGACTAAAGGAAGTAGTGCCTCTCCCGGATAAGGCACGTCCGGACAAGGAATAGGACGGATAGCGACAAGGAGAAGTGGTCCTGGCCCTTATCCAAAGTAGGCAACCTCACTATAAATACTAGGCTCAAACAGTGAACAAAGTATGTGACTTATATCTCTTTACTTTATATTGAGAGCATTTCCATACGTTTTCCCCTCATCGCTATCCCCGTCTCATCATCACACCAGAGCCTCTTCCCCGAGAAGCCTCCCGGGGATTGTTTTGCAGGACTGTTGCGGGCATACTCGGAAGGAAGCCCGGATAGCGTGGATCACCAGGGAACCGGCGGATTCGAGTAGCATCAGCCGATGCCCGCAGGTTTTCCATGCTGATGGATCTTTATACTATCGAGGGAACATTGTTGCTACATTGTGCCTATTTTAAAAAGAATGTTTTGCAAGATTTTAATTTAAATCTTTACTAGTTTCAAAATAGAAGAAACACGTATTTTATTCCGATCATCCTTCAAAGGATGTACGCCAGTAACAGGTTTTCCAATCAAAGTGAAATTTGTTTGATTACATTTTGTGAAATTCAGAGACACAAAAGTATTCAATCAAGATAGGTAGATATTTATACCTTTAGTAATTAGAGCAACAAACAACACAAAAGAAATAACATTGACAATGCTTGCCATTTTTTTCTTATGATACGAGTTTGGGTTATGAATTTTTGTTTTTCGTATTTATAGATAAAAAATGGGTGCTTATATGGAAATTACAATCAATGTTATTTACACGTTACTTACCATCATGTACTAATGTACCGACCAACCGACTTACCAACCGTAGCATTACCAAACAGTACCAATTAAATTGGTTACCGACATTGTTTGGATGCTATTGGTATTAAATTTTAAATATCACGGTAATTAAATTATTTAAATCATTTAATTACACTATAATTTTAATTACTATTAATTTGTTTCCATTTTCAAGTTTACTAGTATTCTTGTCAAATTTTAATTTTAATTACTATTAAAAAATTAGAATAAAAAAATTAAATGAGAAGATATATGGTACATGAAATAGTTGTTCTTTGTTTTTGTTTGAATTCCATGATAATATTGGCCCAGTACCCCACTGGGCCTGGAGATTGGCCAAACGGCCCAAGATGGAAGGGAGCGGAATCTTTCCCGCGTAGGCGTGACCGGACGAGCAAGAAGACAAGGAAAGTGATAAGGAGAAGTGGTCCTGACCCTTATCTAATACATGCTACCTCAACTATAAATAGTAGTCCCAAATAGTGAATCAGGTATGTGACTTTTATCTCTCTATTTCTTATTGAGAGCAGCTCCGTACGATTTCCTTTTCACCGCTATCTCCATATCATCATCACACCAGAGCCTCTTCCCCGGGAAGCCTCCCGGGGATTGTTTTGCAGGTTCGTCGCGGGCGAAACCAAGAGGATCCCCAGATAACGTTGACCCTCAGGAGACCGGCGGATTTTGGCAGCATCAATTGGCACGCCCAGTGGGGCCATGTTTACCAGAGCTTATTTGTAGATCAGTTCAGTTCAGTTCAATTCAATTCAGTTCAGTTCAGTGAAAATGTAATTTGATGAAATTCAGGTTAATTCAGTCATGCTGATTCCATTTTTCAATACATCATTTTTTACTTCAGTTCAGTTCAATTCAGTTCATTTCAGTTCAATTCAATTCAGTTCAGTTCAGTTCAGTACATCAAGAAATAAACTCTAGTAAACAGAAACTTACACTATAATTTAATTACTATTAATTTCTTTCCATTTTTAAGTTTACTAGTATTCTTGTTCAAATTAAATTCTTTAAACATGTTAGCTAAGTTTCTATTTCCAAGACTAATTCCATTATTCTTCTTCTTCAAACTATCAATTATTCTCTAGAGATTCATCATTATTCTATGAGTTCAAACTACTAAGTTCAAACTACTACAGGGAAACGGAAAGGAATCAACAAAGAGAATGAAAAGGAATGGAAAGGTAAAGTGGGTGATTCCTCATTTTGTTTGGTTCAAGTCATGTTATGAGATCAAGTTCCCTTTCATTGTCTTTCTTCTTGTTTGGTTCAAAATTCAGGGAATGAATGATGGCGGTGGTGAATGGGCTGATAATGGTGGTAGGGAGTGGCGGTGGTGGTGGCGGTGGAAGCGGTGGTGAAGAGACAGTGACCGGCCGGGTGGTGGCGGTGATCGGATGGTGACGATGATCAGTGTGGCGGTGACTAGAGTGGTGGTAACCGGAGTGCCGATGGTGATGACGAGGTGATGGTGATGGTGATCGGAGTGGTGGCGATGGTGGTGTGATGGCGTGAGCGGTGGCGGCAACAGTGATCGGAGTGGTGTTGGTGGCGTGGTGGCGGTGATCGGGATGGTGACAGTGACCGGAGTGGCGGTGGTGTTGACGGTGACTAGAGTGGTGGTGATCGGAGTGCCGGTGGCGGTGATAGTGATCGGAGTGGTTGCGATGGTGATGGTGATGGTGATCAGAGTGGTGGTGAGGGTGATGGTGATGGTGATCAGAGTGGTGGTGGCGGCGGGAGCAATGGCCGGAGTGGTGGTGGTGATAGTGGATTTTGGCTAAGAGGGAAATGGAGGAATCCCAATCCCAATGGGGGTGTGGGGAATGAGAAATAAGGATTTTGGGGAAACAAAACATGGAAAATGAGGAAAGGGGAAGCAAAAAAATTGCAACCAAACATCAACAAAGGGAATTGGCACCATTGATTCTCTTCCCCTTTCCTGAAACCCCTCAACCAAACGGCTCCTTAATTATTAAAGGTGTAAATGAACTCAGTTGTTCGTGATCAACTCGGTCAACGCTTGAGTTCGAACTCGGGTTGACCAAACTCGAGCTTGAAATCGTACTCGCTCGTATATATAACGAGTTGAGCACGAGTACATATTTACCAATTCGATAGACTCGACCAGTTTATCGAGCAAATGAGTATAATATTTATAATTAATAATTATCGTGGATTTTACATAAATAAGGAAAATATTAGAATTAAAAATTAAATGAGAAGATATATGGTACATATAATTTTATGCTAGTATCCCTAGTAGCAATGCCAATTAATGTACATCACAATACCACAATACAGTTCAGTTTCGAATTTTCTATATGCAGGTAAAATTTTCTTTTGCAGGTCTATATTTTACGATAATGCCTCTGGCAAAACCTTATAATTTCAAACCATTTTTTGCCTTAACAATATTAGGGTATTATGGAAAAAATACAGACCTGCAAGGAAAAAAATGCCCACCCCTTCAGTTTTCAAAGAAAGGCCCTGTTTACCAGAGCTTATCTGTAGATCAGTTCAGTTCAGTTCAATTCAGTTCAGTTCAGTGAAAATGTAATTGATGAAATTCAGGTTAATTCAGTCATGTTGATTCCATTTTTAATACATAATTTTTTACTTCAATTCAGTTCAATTCAGTTCAGTTCAATTCAATTTAGTTCAGTTCAGTTCAGTTCAGTACATCAAGAAATAAGCTCTAGTAAACAGGGCTAAAGTAAACTTAGAAGCACCGGGCCTTAAAGAAATTCTGTAGAGTCCAAAAATTAAACTCCCGAGAAGACAACGTGAAGCCCTGGCTCCTGCAGGCTGCAGTACACTGTGAGGAGCACAAAAATGTTGAAGAAGGCTGCGGTGCTGTACCATTATCCATGCCCGGATGGAGCTTTTGCAGCTCTGGCTGCCCATCTTTACCTGTCTTCCTCCTTTACTCCCGCCCTCTTCTTCCCCAACACCGTTTACTCCCCCATCAGGTTAGCACTTGCATGATTTTTCGCACCATTTGTTTTTACTCAATATTGTGATTAATATGACCGGCCAATTCTTTTCAGGGTTGAAGACCTTCCTCTGGATGAAATTGACCACGTTTACCTATTGGATTTTGTGGGTCCTCTTGGCTTTGTTGATCGACTTTCTTCCAAAGTTAACAGGTACCAAGTACATTTTCTTGATTCAAAGCTCTCATTGTACTAGTTTTTAGTTTATGGTATAAAACACTCGCCTTTGATGAGGTTGACTGATTCATGATTTTATTTGAATTACTCTCTGTTAAACTGTTAGTACAACTCAATTTTATATGCTAGTATCCCTAGTAGCAATGCCGATTAATGTTGTGTATTGTGGATTAGTTGAATGCTCGCATTTATACCGGGTTGAATGTTCTCTTCCTTTCTATCGTAGGGTTATTGTTTTAGATCATCACAAAACTGCGCTCGAATCATTAGGCCCGGGAACTTCAGCAGATGCTAATAGTAATGTGACCAAAGTCATAGATATGCAAAGGAGTGGTGCTACTATTGCTTATGATTATTTCAAGGATAAGCTATTAGCTGGGAATCATGCTAGTGTTGCTGAATTTGAAAGAGCTAGGAGATTGTTTGATTACATTGAAGATGCAGATCTGTGGAGGTGGAACCTCCCTGACAGTAAAGCATTTAGTAGTGGCTTGAAAGATATGAATGTCGAGTTTGACTATGGAGTTAATCCTAATTTGTTTCAACAGGTAATTGTTATCAATATAATAAATTGATGATGGCTTGGCTTGAAGAGGGTTTTCATCATAAAATTTGTTGTATGACCTGGGATACATTGTGAGTAGTGAAGAAAGTTACCTATGTGAAACAAACTCATAATTTACTTACTTTAAGAATAGCATGATGACCTGATGAGGAAAAGTTCAGTTTCATTCAATAGCTCTGATATTCTGTTCAGTTTCATTTGAGGGTTCTGAGCTATTTGAGGCTTATCATGATCACCTGAACTGAACTGACCCATCTTAGGTGAAAATATCAATGAAGCTGAAAACAAACTACTGTTCAGTTTTTAGGCTGGGTTTAAGTAAAAGGAGAAGCATTATGTTCTTAACATTAGCTCTGATATTTTTATTTGCGTTCTTATTAGATAATTTAAATGTGTTTGCAGTTGCTTTCATTCGATGCGGAGTCTATTATTAGTCAAGGTACTTTGAGTTTGGCTCAGAAACAGAAGTTGATAAATGCTGTTCTTGAGGAGTCATACGAAATTGCACTCGGAGGTGGAACGTTTGGCAATTGTTTGGTTAGTATCTGCTAATTAATTTTATGGTTTTCTGACTACATTGTATAAATCTGTCATTTATTCCCATCTCCTTTGTAGGCTGTGAATGCAGATTCTGTCAGTGAGCTGAGAAGTGAACTTGGACACCAGTTAGCAAACAAAAGTCTGAAGATGAAGTTGAGGTCTGTTGTTGCTTGGTTCTCACTTATGCTTCCATTTATAAGTTGGCCTAACATTAAAATTAGGCCATTCTTTTAATATCCTCTGTTTCCATAATTCGCCGATTTCGTTGTTGTCAATTATAATACTTTGTAAGTGACTAGGATTCAGTCATGCTCTTTACCATAACCGTTTTCATTATCCTGTATTTGATTTTAATTTTTGACGTGATTAGTTTTTTTTGCTGAATGCTCTCTCTAGGGGCATTGGAGCTGTTGTATACAAGGTACCAGAACTTGGGAATGATGAATTACTGAAAATAAGCCTAAGAAGCACTGAGAATGAGGACACAACACAAATATCACAGGTATTGCTCTGCATATATGTTCAAGAAATAAAATAATCCAAGGTAATGAAATGCATAATTTACAGTTAGGGTTAATGTATCATACAGAAATTTGGTGGCGGAGGTCATCGTAGTGCAAGCTCGTTTATGTTATCTTCTGCAGAATTTGAGCGCTGGAGGGTTGTTGGATGTCACTGATTTATTGATGAAGCAATAAATTAGACAGATTTAAGGCTCCATTTTTCAGCTCTCTAGGTATTTGTTGTACTCCAAAACTTAATTCTCGCTGAGTTTTCTTCGTTACTGATCTAGAAACAGGCCTAATAATGAATTTTAGTATATGTCCAGAAAATAATGGCCAATAAGGATGTATACATATGTACTCATCCTACTTGATTGCAGTGATATTTGATTCTTATGTTTTTTTTACTTGATTCTTATGTGGTATCACAGTGAACATTCATAATATGTTGTTAACTTTGTTATGTTAAAAAGCTTCATTTGTCCAACCTATACATGGCTTATAAAATTGGATTGTTAAGCGGCTTAAAATCTGTTTATTTTAAAAGGTGAAGAAGACGTGTTTGAGGGATAGCTCTTCCATACTTTAAAAAATTAGTCGGTTTTGCTTATAAGCACAACTCTACTGGAAAAAAAAAGATTAAAACTTCATGGCAATCGTGTAAAGAAGTAAGAACAAGAGATGGAATAAGAAGCAAAGATTAGGGAAAATAGGAAGCCTCTTTCATTCTGCAGTTACACCCAGTATCCTTAGTACAAAAGAGGTCAAAACTTGAAATTTGTAGAGAATTACAAAGAAACAAATGGATTAGTCAATCCAAAATCAATAAGCAGAAAAACCTAAGATGCAATTAGATATCATCACTATAAAAAAGTAATGATAGCATGACTCCAAAATAAAAGTAAAAACCCAAGAAAACAAAGTTCCACTATAAACCCAATGATGTGGAACACAGTATGTATATGTAGTTTAGTTTGTAATTATTTTTCTGAATTTTCATTATGCTGTGTTGTATGACCCAATAATTAGTTTGTGAATGCTACTTGATCTTCATGATGACCACCAGCGAATGGCGCTGTGGATGAACACCATGCATCATCTGTGATGAACTGCATCCATGAATCATCCTTATCCTCTTCTTCCATTATGCACGAGCTCGAGGATGCTAATGTAACATCGACAGGCGATGGTGTTTCATATTCATGCACTGCATGACTTTGGGAGTAATTTTCCAGAAATGATAAGCTAGATTGCCCTTGTTGCTCTTCAATTTCAGAGCACACTCCATTTTTCTTGAACACGCGACATAATGCATAGGAATCCTGCAATGAAAAAAGGATGGTTAATCAGTCTGATTTCTAAACATGGTCATTTGGTTTCCATTAGCTTTTCTGTTTTCCTCTCTCTATGAGGATCCCAAATGTTCCTTCCACACAGTCAATAATTGTGGCTCCATCAAACCTCACAAGGAGGAAAAGAAAGATGCTGTGCCAAAAATGTTATGAATAACAAATTTGAGGCTGAAAGGCAGCATCAGATCTTCCTAAGAAGCTTTTGAAACACATTGCAAAAAACATTAAATTAGAAGAACAAAGTATTTGTAAGAAATAACAGTCTGTCCTAGTACTACTAGTAAATTCTTTTTTATCCTTTTTTAGGAAGAAGATAAAGAAAATTACAGTTGTAATCTCTAATCTTTTAATCTTCTTCCTTTTAATGAGGCTTTAATGAGATCTAAACTGCAAAAGGAAATGCAAAGAGAAATCACTTGTGTGTCTGCAAGAAGAGTATGATGATGATCTCTGTGGAAGTATTTGGAATAAAGTGGAAATCTAGGGACCCCACAAAAAGTGAAGAGGAGTGAAGCTAGAAAAAGAAAAGATGGGGTCCTTGCTGCTTTTAGGCCACTATATTATATGCTAATCTAAGATCAGGTCATTTCTTTTTGGCTGTACAATAGAAGAATCTTTGATCATCATATGATCATTACCAATCTGAAGAAACAAAAGAGGATAGTCATAGATTCAGTCTTCTGAGGAGATTATACTTTTGTCTCTCTCATTTCAGAAAGACAAAGTTGTTACTCAAGAGATCTCTTGGGCAATGCAATTATGCAAGAAACGAATCCATTTTTTCCCTAAAATATTCACACACACACAATATATACATATGTGTATATATGTTAGTATAATAGGGATAAGGGAAAAAGATAAAGAAGGCTAGGCTAGAGAAATGACAAATACTAAAGCTAGCCCTAACTTTTGATATGCATGGCATGCAAACCACGTTGTCTGTATCGTAATGTATAATGGGAGGGTAGCTTTAGTTCTCTTGAAGGGAGTAAATTTGATGAACAAAAACATGGGGGCACATGTTAAAGTTAAAATCATATTATTCTTGCTTTCTATCCATCTCTCCTTTGTGTAAATCATGCCTTTGATTACTTTGAAACCAATTAAAGACCGGAAAATTCACGCTTTCGGAGTCAAATGCTGACATCTAGCAAGATGATTAAAGAGTTGCTAACAGTAATGCTATAGTTGGGTTGGGACAGTCATTTTTTTCAGGGAAAAGTTTGAATCATTAATGTTGTTTATGAACCAAACAAAAGAAAAAGTCCAGCCATAAAACTAAAAGAGAGAAAGAATTGGAAATCAACTTCAGTTATATGGCATCATTGGTCTTTCCCAAGAAAACTGAATTCCACCACTTGATGACATCTAGTTGTTACAAATTAAGTGAATTCTAGCACTTGATGATATGAAACTGTCACATTTTTCTTTTAGAAATGATAACTCTCATTTTGAGATAAGCATATGTATCATTTTGATATTTTAACACAGTATAAAGTAACATTATGAGACTAAAACATGCATTTCAAATGACTTCATGAAAAAAATGGTGAATATGTATATGTTCTTGACAGAAACACAAATATCAAATTCAATCAGAACAGCTAGCCATATATATGTTTCTAGCAGACAACCTTTTTTCACAAGAATCACTGCCAACATTTTTATAATAAAATGAGGAATATATAATATGAAGTGGAGAAAGGTTACAACTACCTGAAGCCCTGAAGAAGTTTGGTCGCATTCCTTGTCGTCGAGGCGATACTCATGCATGACCCAATCAGTCCTGATTCCCTGAGGGGCTCGGCCTCTGTAGTAAACCAGTGTCTTCTTCATCCCAATTGCCCTATTCTGGCTTGACACCCTCCTGTCTTTGCCTGTTGACTTCCAGTACCCTGCTCTCGTGGCTCTATTTGTCCGGAATCCATTCGGGTACTTCCTGTCCCTTGGTCCAAAAAAGTACCATTCTGGATCCCTACTCGGCAAGAAGGATTTCTCTGCAATGAATCATCATTAAATAGCATTAGTCAAATCTACAAACTCATGAAATAAGTGTAAATTAGGTGTTGAAGAAGAAAAAGAAAGAAACCTGCCAATTCCCATGGCTCACATTTGTAGAGATCAACTTCAGGGATGATGTCAAGTTCAATCTCTTGGCCATGAACCTTCCTCTTGAGATAGTAATTCACAAGCTCTTCATCAGTGGGATGGAACCTAAAACCAGGAGGCAATCCCACTGGAGCCATATTGAGTTTCTGGGGATATTATGAAGCTGATCAGTTTGTAATTCCTAGCTGTGCTTGATTAGTGCTAGACATATATAGATAACTGGCCAGCCAATGAAAGAAGCTTGTCCTATATGCATGTAATGCACAACACACACATATAAGAAAAGGATTCAAAGTAGCTTGTCTTTGAGTTGTACTATCTTTAACTTTTTTTTTACGGTTTGTGTCTTTTACAGATTCTCAGAAACGTTTCCCGCAAGCCCTTGTCTTATTATAATACACTCTACATGTTCACTGAGCACTGCTCGCTCATGGATATTAAGGGCCTCAAGACCGCTCCTACGGTTTTAGTGACCAGAAGCAATTTTTTCAAAGGCCTAGTGTAAAGCATTAGTACATGTATTTTTTTTTAAATGAATTGGATTTCTCCACGCATGTACGTTTTTCTTATGCAGGTCCGCATTTTGACCAAATTAGAAAGGCTTGAAAAAAATACTGTTTAATTTGTCTGAGAATATGGACTGAGGAAGCAGGGACATTTTCATGTAGCCATTTGTTCCTAACTTTCCAGAGAATCCAAGAAGTAATAGAAGGAGTGAGTCTAATGATTAAATTATGCAAGGCAATCAAACCATTATAAGTTAGATAGAAGGAAAGTTTCTCCCAGATGGATGAAAATTTCCTGTCAGAGATTCCCATGAAAAATGCAGAGTTTTCCAAATGCCTAAAGTGAACTCACATGAGTTATAAAAGTGGTCTAAAGAATCCTCATGGTCACATTTGAAACACTTGGATGCTAAGCAGATATGCATAGATTTCAGAATGTTATCAAATGGAAGAAAAGAGTTGATCAACTTCCACATAAACACAGAAACTTTTATCTCAAGTTTAGGGTTCCAAAGGTGGTGAATGGAGGAGATATTATCACTAGATTGTCTGAGCTTCTTGTAGGTTGACTTAAAGGTGAAATGGCCTTTGTTATCAAGTTTTCATATCTACCTGTCATCTTTGTGTTCCTGAAGCTGAGTGTCCTGTAAAACAAGAAGAGTATCAATATGGAGATAGTTGTTGCATAAAGTTGGATTTATCACTGATATGGAGATAGTACTATCTAGAGAAATGGCAGTAAGAGAGGGATCACAGTGATCCATTAGTGGACCAATGTCCATCCAATTTGAGGTCCAGAAGTTACAATCTCCTTTTCCAATAATGACCCTGGAATGTGATTCTGACCATGCATTTACTTTACAGATCCTCTTCCAATTGGCAGAAGATTGATAGGAAATTGGAAGCGATGCAATGAGGTTAGTCCACAAAGTATCAGCTTGTTGGTACTTCCACCATAATTTGACAGAACAAGTTTCTATAATGGTGTGAATAGATCTAAATCCCAAACCATTCTCAAAGATGGGAATGCATAGATCATCCCACTTTCTCCATGATTTTTTAGGTTTTAGTTCATGTTCACCCCAAAAGAAAATGGCTAGTTTCCTCTCAATCTTTTTAACTATATATATGCTTAGGGGGTACTATGACAGACCAAATGTGTTGGGGCAAGGAATAAATATATGAGTTAATAAGAGTTATCTTACCTCCAGTTGATAACCATTTGTATTTCCAGTTTTGTAGCTTATGATCAATGATTTCAAGCAGTGGGTGGAAATGCACATTAAAATTTCTTCCTTTAAAAATAGGCACACCAAGATATTTAAAAGGAAAAGAACCGTTTTTTCATATCCAGTGTCCTTTTAATGAAATGTTTTTGTGCAATGGAAGCATGCCTACTAATAAAAATGTCACTCTTGTTGTAGTTAATTTTTTGACCAGTTACCTCCTCAAATTTTGACAGAAAAGCTTTGAATCTAATCCAAGTTAATTTATCAGCATTTAAGAAGACAACTGTGTCATCAGCATAACTTAAGTGTGAAACATGAAGAGCATTGGAACGCAAATCAAAATATTTTAAGCTACCATTCTGAAAAATAAAAGTTGAACTTCTAGTGAATGCCTCTGAAAAAATATTAAATAAGAAGGGAGAAAGGGGATCACCCTGTTTTATACCTCTTGATGGTTGGAAAAATCTCACTGGCTTACCATTAATAAGAATAGAAAACCAAGCTTGAGAGAGATTTTGCATAATGCTAAAGATAAATTGACCATGGAAATCAAATTTCATGGGAACAGTCTGTAGAAAATGTCACTTAACCCTATCAAATGTTTGTAGAAAATGTCACTTAACCCTATCAAATGCTTTCCTAAGATCAAGTTTAATAATGCAGTTAGGATCTGAACTCTTCCTATTTAAAATTTGACAATTTCCTGAAGGAAAATAACATTATCAGAGCAAGTCCAACAGCTTCCCCAAGTTGGGGGATTTCAATAAATTTAGGGAATATGAGCCATTTTCAGCTCCAACAGATTCCCTATCCCATTCCCCAACCTGGAGATTTTGAAGAAATCTACATGTTGCTTCCCCAAATCTGTAGAGAGAGAAAAAAACTTGGGGAAGCAAAATTTAATGCTTAGTGCATTTATATTGATCATTTACCTCTCTTTATTAGTTTTATAATTCAAATACATATATTTCAAATGTGATTATCTTTATTTTGACGAACAAAACAAGATCATTCATGACTATGTTTACATGTTTATAAAAATTTGAATATTGTCATGTGAAATCTTGTTATGTTCGTTTTAATGCATATTTTAAATAATACATATTTTCACATTTTTTTATCATACGTAATTTAAAATATTAAGATTCCAAAATATACTTGAATGGTGAAAAAACAATAATAAAGAGATAAAATACTGAAATTTAATGCACATGCATTAAATTCTAATCCCCACACTAGGGAAGTTGTTGAAGTTGAAGCAAAAAAAGATAGGGAATATGGGGATGTAGTACTATATTGAGACAAGTGCAAAATGGTAGCATTTCACCCATGCATCTAGCATATAATTGATAGCAATTCATTACCCAAGGATAGCCCAAGTTAATTCATGCTTCAAACAACACATTCAAACACAATTCATCAAATGGAAATTAAATTGCCCATGAACAAATATGCATCAAGAACTCAAAATCAAGAATAGAAAGTTTACATCAATTGCAACCCAAGGTTTAATTAGCCTACGACAATCATTCTAATACAACATTACATAAACATAGAATCAAAGGGAAGAAAATGGAAGAAAAGATCAAGAACAAAGGAAAATGGGGTTTTGGATGAAGGGGAGCTCGTTTTTCTCCCCAGGGATAAGAGTGGTATTTATAGCCCTTCAAAATATTGCTTTTCTGGCCTTCATTCTGCCAAAAATCCGCCCATTTTCGCGGCCCGCGAGGCCCATTTTAGCGGCCCGCGAGAAGCTTGTGGCTGGTTGGCAACAATCTTCTTTGCTTCGCCACGGATGAACCGTTGATCCGTTTTTGACGTTCTAGTAGTCCATTTTGTAGTACTCGAGAAGACAAAGCCAATGGTACCACTTATGCACTCCAATTAGCCCGGTAACATTTCCAAATATCGGCTTCAAAATGTTAGTGCACAAGTCTTTCTTCAAAATACAAGGTAAGAGAAATTTAGCCTTAATTCTTAACTCTTTGCACTAAATGTTACCCCAAATGAACTCTCAAATGTGCTAAAAGTAGAGTATATATTGGCTACATCAAATACCCTACACTTAAACCTTTCTCGTCCTCGAGAAAGAACGATTAAAGTTTAAGGTTATAATCAATTTTTTTTTTCTTTTTCTAATGCACATTTGAACTCCTCCAAAACTATGACACTAAACAATAACTTCCAACAAGTAAAAAGCACAATTACAATAAAGATCGTATCAAATTTCTATGCTTCAACTTGATGACAAGTTCTACCCAAAAATCCCAACAAAATCAAAACATATACCACATGTAGAACACCCCCACACTTAAACCTTTCTCGTCCTCGAGAAAGAACGATTCAAGGCCAAGATGACAATTTCACAACAATCAAACACATGGCATACTCAAACAAAAAAATTGCAAAGTAGAATATCCCAAATTGTACTACTTTGCTCCAACTAGATGAAACATCCCAACAAAGCCAAGATGTAAAACTACCCAACTCTCCATTAATCACCGCATCTTTATGATTTCAACCATCGGAAAATGAGGATAAAATGAGATTCCTCTCCTTTTACCTAGGTATTTATACCTAGCCACTTTTTTTTTTCCTCTCACTCTCCTTTTGCCTAGGATGTACCTAGCACTCTCTTTTTTTTTTCTTTTTCACACAAGCCTCTCAATTTTGCATAGGCCTTAATTTCATTTTTTCGACCTATCCGGGCTCCAGCCTCTCATTTTTGCCTAAGTCTCTATTTCTTTTGGACTTATCCGGGCTTTCATTTTTTTTTAAAAAAAACAAAATATTCAAAGAAGTACATATTTACAACACCAAAAACAAAAATCAAAACGAAAATCGTAAACCTCTCCCCCACACTTAAACCAAACGATGTCCTAAATGTTCAAGAACAACTATCAAAATTGTGAGGAAAGGAAAGGACTCACACACTAAATGTTGGCTCTTAAATTATTATTTTTCTCTCGCGGGCAGCGAAAAACAGCCGATTTATGGCAGCGGGCTGCCTCAAAATCCCCTATTTTCGTGGGCTGCGAGGCCCAATTCGGGGCCCGCGAGCCCGAATTTTTTTTTAAAATTCAAATAAATTAACAAAAGAAAAACAAGAATAAAAATGAAACAAAAAAAACAAGAATAAAAACGTAATCTACTAATTAAAATAATGAAAGACACAAAGAAACTTTTTTTTTAATTATATAAACACAATAAAAGTTAAATAACAATAAAACGATCAAAATCGATTTATTAACGTCGTCGTCACGACCCAAATGTTATTCATAGAACAAAAGTCTGAAATCCTTCACCTTTGAAATAAAAGTGAAGGGAGGCTGAGAAATTATAGGTAGATGAGTGTAAGGTGAGGTTCTTAAAGGAGTATGGATGGTTGGAAGCATGAATGAGTAAGTTGGCTTCCTACTTGGCTCCTCTAAGATTTCCGAAATTGGTGTTTTTGGTTGAATAGGTGGAGGTAGGGGTGGCAATGGTGATGGTAAGTTCTCAAGTTCGATCACCTCCCTCTCTTCTTCTTTTTGTTCAACAACCAACTCCTCATCCCTTTCAAATTCTTCTTCGTGCAAAGCACTCGGAATAGGTTCTACTTGGGATGGTTCTCCTTCGGAATATTGAGCTTCTAATCTCCTCACCGCTTCCCACATTAAATTCAATTGCCTCTCAAGATTTTCTAAGCGTAAATTCTCTTCATAATTCATCGCATCTTGTTCTTGAGGCAATTCAAAAGGTGGGTGAGGTAGATTTTGTTGCTCATAGGGTTGGTTTTCCGGTGGTTATCCAAACCTCGAATTCGAATGACCACTCCATTGCGGCTCATAAGAATCGTAGTAAGGATCATAAACTTGTTGATATTGGAATCCAACTCCCTCTTCATTATAGCACTCATCATGGTACCCTTGGTATGAGGAACTAACGGACATTTCATGTTGAAAGTGCTCATTTCTCAAATCAAAATTGCAAGACTCGGAAAAATTAGTAAAATTGTATGCATCACGCGAGTTTGCAAAATTATCATCATCCCTTGAATAGTTATAAGGGAGGTTATCCATATGTAAATTAAAATTAAAACTACAAACAAAGATATTGAAATTGTAGTGCAAGGGTTCTAGGGTAATACACACTACAAGGTGTCGTTTACTCCAAGAAACCAAGCAATACACACTTCAAAGAAAACAAAGTAAAGAAAGAATTGAAATTATAGTGCAAGGATTCTAAGGTGATACACACTACAAGGTGTCGTTTACACAAAGAACTCGAGCAATACACTTTCAAAGAAAAGAAAGAAAACAAAGGAGATAAACAATAAAATCTAAGATAAAACACAAAACAAGAAATTCCTTCTCCCCGTCAGCGGCGCCATTTTTGACAAGCGATTTCCCCACGTCGTAAATGGGAATCCCACTCAATCAAAACACATTTATATTTCACCTACGACTTCTAACTACTATAGAGTAGATAGTGGGAAGTAGGGATCGAACCACAAGGAGAAGGAGTTTGTTTAGTATTTTAGCGAAGATTATTAACACATACATATATATTATATAGAAAGCAAGGTAAAGGGGGGGGGGGGGTGGGGGTTTGAGTTTGGTTTATTACACTACGGAAGAAAGCAACTAAGATAAACTACACTACAATGCAAATGCTACAAATACAAGGTCTTGGGAGACAATTGATTTTCAACTTTGAACTATTGATTTATTGTTCTACAACACATTGCTTTAGGAATCTTCTCACTAATGTAGTTATAGAGAATGATCGCATTCAAAATAACCCTCACTAGTGAATGACCTAAACGATAACGTTTTAGACCAATTCACCAATGACTCCACGATTAGAAGACCAAAAAACTTACTCATGCAATTTGAAAGCGAATTAAATACATAGATAACACCATTGAGAACAATCAAGAGCTAAATCAAAAGATAGCATTCTAAATCAACCCTTAATTCTACTACTTTGAGACAAGTGCAAAATGGTAGCATTTCACCCATGCATCTAGCATATAATTGATAGCAATTCATTACCCCTTTTTTTTAAAGATAAAACCACCATTGGTGGTAGGAGACTTATTTATGGGTTCCCAAGCCCAAAAGGACCGTACAAATAAGTTCTGAGTAGAAAATACTTATACAGACTCTGAAGAGGGGGAGTCCCCCTGATGCATGATATTTGCATCCAAAATAATGGGAGCTACATAGCTCTGAAAAAAATAAAAAAAACTGAATCTCACAGTCAGAGACCATCTAGTACTTGAACTACACAAAACCAACCAAACTTATTAGCGACTCCGAGGAAACACAAGGCAGCTTAGAAGGTAGTGTAGTTTAAGAATGAAACTGGATAGTTGATGTGAGAAAAGAGCAGATTCTGTTTGTTGTTGCCTTGATTTGTCCTTGAGCAACTTCTAGAATTAACCTTCAGTGTCAGAATGCTTTGAATGCTTTGAGGCAGTTTGCTACTTCCTTGATTCCTGCAGAAATAAACAAAAATCTTAGTAGCATCCATTCTGAATTATCCTTAGAGTAGGTAGTTGGAGTCTATCCAACTGGATGAGTGCCTTGACTTTGGGAGGTAAGTGCCCTGGCTGATATACTTTGTTATACATCTCAGAGAGAGCTGTCTTAGCAAGTGCATCAGCCGGTTGATTTCCTTCCCTAAGTACATGGATTAATGGAAATGTAGAGAAAATAGTGTGTTTCTGTTCAACAAAATCATAAAGTTTCCAGGGTGCAAGGGAAGGCTTTTTGATCATGTTTATGGCATTTAGACAATCAGATTCAACAATACACACAATAGGGAAAAAGGATTCAGCTATTAAAAATCCTTGGGAAATGGCTATGAGTTCAGCATGCAATGAGGAAGTGGCAGTCCTATATACACCATTGCCTTGGATACAGGCACCATTACTATTCCTAGTGATGACCCCTATACCAGTATACTTATTATCTTTGTTCCAAGCAGCATCCACATTGAGTTTGAGGCCCTGCTGTGGAAAAAACCAAGTGATGGGAGTGACAGATGGCATGGGGATGGCAATAATGGAGGTGGCTGGCATGATCCCAAGCTTTACCAGTTCTTTATCAAAAGAATTGGTAATTTTTACTGGCTTGACTAAAAAGATGCTAAAAATCAATTTCTTAACATTTTTAAAGAGAAAAGCTGGGCATGAGGAGATGTTATCGAATAAAAAATTATTTCTTACTTTCCATATGAACCAACATATATAGCATGAGTATATAATTATCAGGTTGGAATGTAGATTGGAGAATCCTTCATATGACCAGTATACAGATAATCTCTCCCAAATAGATTGAAATGGAGCATCAGGGAGCCCTAGAGCACAATTAAAAGCTCTCCATACAAGTTTGGCAAATGTGCAGTCATTAAAAAAATGATTTAGACTATCCAAATTGTTACAGAAACAGCATTTAGATGGAAAATGATAACCAAAGCGAGTTATGACATCATCAAAAGGTAGCATTGAATTGACTAATTTCCAGATAAAAACATAAACCTTTTTCTGAATTCTGGATTGCCAAATTAAAGATAGAGAACGAATATCACCTTGATTGTGCCTAAAGAGCTTGTAAGCTGATTTGAAGGTGAAAATTCCCCTTGGATCAGGTGTCCATATGAGCCTATCAGGTCTATGACTGTGCAACCTTAGTTCCTGCAAAAGAAAACAGATTTCATGTTGAAGTAAAGGTGAAATGGATGGGAAATAAATGTTTTTGTGCATCTGGAAGTCTCTGACTGTAGCATATGAAGGGATGTTTGTGTTTGTTGGTTCCACATGATCCACTAGGGGACCAAAACCAGTCCAGTTGGAATTCCAGAAGTTACAGTCTCCTTTGCCATGGATGACCTTGGAATTTAGTTCAGCTTTGCCATTGACTGCTAGTATTCTCTTCCAGTTTTGAGAAGTTCTATGAGAGATTGGAAGGGACCAGAGGAATTGAGTCCATGGAGCTTCTCCAGTTTGGAACTTCCACCAGAGCTTGAGTGAGCAAGCCTTTATGATATCTGCAATGGATCTGAAACCAATGCCATTTTGACCTGTTGGCATACATAAAGAGGACCACTTTTTCCATGAATTTTTTGGTTTAAGATCAGTGGAACCCCAAAAGAAAATTGCCATGCATCTTTCAATTTTTTTAATAACAAATTTTGTAGGCTGAAGCACATTCCAGACATGTTGAGGTATGTAATATATACATGACTGTACTAGAGTAATCTTACCTCCCATAGATAGCCACATATTTTTCCAATTATTAACTCTATTTGAAATTTGTTCCCTTAAAGGCTGGAAAAGATCATTAGTGATCCTCCCTTTGTGAATAGGGCAGCCTAAATATTTGAAAGGGAATTTTCCTCTTTTCATTCCAAGAATGGCTTTAACTAAAACAATTTGATGAAGGGAAGCTTTATTACTAATATAGAAATCACTCTTATCATAATTGATTTTTTGACCAGTAGTGACTTCAAACTTAGCAAGAAAAGCTTTCATTTTGGTCAAAGTATTTTTAGAAGCTTTTAGAAACACCACAGTATCATCAGCATAGATTAAATGAGATATGGGCAGAGATAATGGCAGCAGATCATAGTACTCTAAACTACCAATATTAAAAACATGAGCAAGACTTCTAGTAAAAGTCTCAGTAAATATGTTAAAGAGAAATAGTGACAGAGGATCACCTTGTTTAATGCCTCTAGTAGGTTGAAAAAATCCAACTGGATTACCATTGATGAGAATGGAAAACCAAGCTTGTGAAATATTTTTCATGATGCAATGCACAAATTTACCATGCATGCCGAATTTAAGTAAAATGCTATTTAAAAATGACCATCTCACTCTATCAAATGCTTTTTGAAGATCTAGTTTGAGGATGCAATTTGGATCTTTACTTTTCCTATCTAGAAATCTGACCATCTCCTGTAGGTAAATCACATTGTCTGAGATATCCCTTCCTTTCATAAAGGAAGTCTGATGGGGTGAGATTAGTTTATGCATATAAGGCTTAAGTCTCTCCATAAGGATTTTTGAAAAAAATTTGTTTGTAACATTAGAAAGACTTATAGGCCTGTAATCAGCAAAAGTAACAGGGGCAGGTTTTTTGGGTATTATTGTAATCCATGTGCTAGCTATACCCCTTGGTAGGGAGAAGTTAGATAAGAAATCATTTGATGCACTTAGAAGATCATGACAGATGAAAAACCATGATTTGATAAAAAAATTAGCTGTATAACCATCTGGTCCTGGACTGCTGTTTTTTTTCAAACCAAAAACAATATTTTTCAGTTCATCCATGTCAACTGGTCTTAAAAGTACATCATTATCCTCATCAGTAAGAATTTTTGGAATCTGACTTAGAAAATTGGAATAGAAATGACCATCTTCATATTCAAACTCCTCAGTGAGAAGTTTGGAATAGAAATGGATGGCTTCTGTTTCTTGTGCATTTAGTGCAGACTCAGCTTTTAGAACATTATCATCTACATTCCCAAAGATAGTCTTGTTCCAAATCTTTAAGTGTTTTTTGAGATTCTGTAGTTTAAGACTAAAACCTAGCATGCCAGAGGCAGGTACTGGTGTATTCCAAATATTCCCAATAAAATCATGGAAATCTGGTCTACTGTACCACATGTTTTGAAATCTAAAGGGCCTAGGGGATGATCTGACAGAATTGCTGATGGTGAGGAAAAGGGGGTTATGGTCAGAAGTGGATCTATTTAGGACATGCACAGAAGATGCAGGGAAGATTGAGGACCATGATGAAGTGCATAGACCTCTGTCTAGCCTTTGGAAGGTAGGATTTCTTAGCCTTTTATTAGTCCATGTAAAATTATTCCCCACAGTGTTAATGTGGTTTAAACCATTAGAGACTATAAAATTGCTAAAGTCAAATATGCTACCTGCTTTTGGTATGGCAGGACCTCTATATTCATTGGTGGATTTCATGGCATTGAAATCACCAATGAAAATGGCCTCTAATTTAGTTAGAGGGGCAAGCTCATTCCAGAGGGATTCTCTACCTTTCCTTGTTCTAAGACCATATATGAAAGCAGCATGAAAAGGTTGGGTAAGGTTGGGACCAGCAATTAGAACATGCAAAAAGTGTAAATGATAGTTGAATGTGACTGTTGTTCCACATTAACCAAAGTTTCCCATTGTCAGCATGCATACAATTAGTGGAATTGAAGAGATCTTCTAAAAATGTCACATTGATCATTGGCATGCATAGGCTCAATTATACAGATAAGTTCAAAGTTATTTTTCCTGTTCAGAATATGCAATCTGTCTAAAGAAGTAGAAATACCCCTAGCATTCCATACTAACCATTTATATTTAATGGGGCTACTACACATAAGGAACATGATCAGTGCTTTTAGTAGAGGATCTAGTCATCACCTTATTGAGTTGAGTGAAATAGTTTGTAAACTCAGGTTTAGCTTGGTTGGATTTGACCTTTTTCATGGCTTTACCTTTGCCTTTATGAGGTTGTACTTCCTTATCCTCTGAGCTAACATTTGGATCACCAAGTGGAGTGGCAGCCACTATCTCAGAAGATTCAGTCTGAACTAGCTCCTCTCCCTCATCTATTAATGGTAGAAATCTATTCTGCCTAACCTTTTCCTGAGAGTGATAGAAAGATATATCAGTGGAACTTGAGAAAACATGAAAATGATTACCTTCATGAGTAGCCATGTCCATGTCATCCTTGGAATATACACTTTTAAGCACTGGTGAAGAGAGTGAAAGTGGTGAGTGTATACCTTGTGAGTCATCTTGTGGTGTGAGAAGATCATCTATAGTGATATCCATCAGAGGTGCAGTTGGGGTCATGTGCATTCCAGTCAAGGCTACTTCTGAAGCTTTAGCAGAAACTTCAGGGGCAGGTAGAGCTACAACCTTTTTCCTCCATACTGATACTCTTTTGAACATTTTGTGAGTCCTCTTAAAACCTTTCTTGAGACCATTTTTGATAGCCTTAGCTGGCTTGTGAAAAAAATCTTGGTCCATAAGGTTAGTGGATGTGTAGGCATTGGGATTGGTGGTAGATGATATCTGAGGGATGTTCTTCACAATTCATTTATAGGTTTAGGCATAGCAGGTTTAGGATCCTCAAGAACAACTACCAAAGGTTGATGTACTTTTTTCCTTGGATGAGCAAAACCACATTCCAAATTACCATGACCTATACTCTTACAGTGGCTACAATATAATGGCAGCTCCTCAAATTCAATCATATATTCTTTAACATTTGGAGCTATTCCTACCATTATAGAAGAGGGTAGTGTTGACAGTAAATCAACCTCAACACAAACCTTAATAGCCGAGGGTCTTGTAAGCGCCATGGTAGCTGCATCCATCTTGAGAAACTTTCCAATTTGAGAGCTAATTCCTTGGATTGCAGCAACGTTGTAGAAGAGGATTGGAAGTTTATGGATCGTAACCCATGCTGGGATGATAGATGACTCATGCTCCGGCGAGAAATCCGGCGACCATTTTTGAACCTTCATAATTGAATTACCGAAGCTCCAAGCCCCCTTTATCCAGCATCTCTGGTAATCTTCTTTCTCCTGGAAACGAATTAGCACATGCTTGAAGTCAAGTGATCCCAACTGGTAGTGTCCTGTAAACCCGATTGACTTGAAAGCTGCGCTGAGGGCATCCATGGAGGGTTTGCCTTGATTGAATTTACCAACCAGGGCGTTGTGGTAGTAAGAAGCGAGGATGGCTACTTTCTCCGGCGGCATAATATAGGCTAGTTTACCCTTATACTCGGTTATTGGATGAAGATTGGGGGTATTTGGAAGCATAGAGTACAGGGGTTGGTGTTTGGTGGAGAGGATATGCTTGAATGATTTCGGTATCGGAGCAGCGTCGGCATGAGGGAGCGGTGGCTCCGCCATGGAGAAACGGTTTTATTACCGTTGAGGAAGCTTTTCAGAGGAACATGACTAAAATAACGGCGATAAGTGAATAGTAAGTTTTTCGCACCTTTAGTGTGTGAAATCGCACACAGAAAGGAGAGAGACTATTACCAGGCTTGAATCGTAAGTATGAGCAATTCATTACCCAAGGATAGCCCAAGCTAATTCATGCTTCAAATAACACATTCAAACACAATTCATCAAATGGAAATTGATGCTACCAAAATCCGTCTGTCTCCCGGGAGTAGACGCTATCCGGGTCTCCTCCTTGATCAGCCCGCTTCAATCCTGCAAAACAATCCCCGGGAGGTGTCCCGGGGAAGAAGCTCCGGCGTGATGATGAGATGGGGATAGCGAAGAAGGAAAACGTACGGAAGGTGCTCTCAATATAAAGTAGAGAGATATAAGTCACATACCTTGTTCACTGTTTGAGACCACTATTTATAGTTGAGGTTGTTTCCTTTGGATAAGGTTCAGGACCACTTCTCCTTGTCGCTATCTGCCGTTCTTCTTGTCCGGACGTGCTCTTCCCCGGAAAGGCACTCCTTTCTTGATCCCGGGCCATGGGCCCCTTTCCTGGCCCAAAGCCCCGTTGGGCCGGTATTATCACTAGCCCCCCAGACCAGTTTCCCGGGTTTTCGTTCCGCGGGGAATTGGGCTTTCGCACTTCCCTTCTTTTACCACTAGTCCAGTAGGACCCATCCGTGTTGGAATAAATTTCTGACGCCGCCTCTCCCTATTCTGCATTTGATGCTGCCTCGTTCACCGTGTCATCATTGCTTTTCCTTCTTTTGAGGTGACGATTTCTATTCACTCGCCTATATAAGGGACCTAACCCCCATTCTCATGAGTTTACTTTCTTCAAACTCTCTCCAGACGCTCTGCTTTTCCTTAACAAGTAAGCTCTAATCCTCCTCATCTGCTTCTTCCGCTCCTCTTTCATCATGAGTTCCCCACACCTTGCCACTTCCTCCCTAGATACCGAGGGGGTTCAAAGCCAATTTGAAGTTCAGTTTCGAGCCCCCCACCCTATTTCTTCTCCCGCCTCCTCCTCGAGCACCCCCTCTGGGACCTTCAGCACATCCCCAGAGCCAATCGGACCGAGTACGTCCGCCTTAGACAGGGCGGGTTCATCCCCCACACAGCGTTCCCATCTTCCCCGGGAGGATCCGGATGGGGAAGCCTTTGATGAGGAAGTTGGCGATGATGCTCCCCGGGGTCCTACCCACGGAGCGAAGCCTTCTGGCCATCGGTTTTTTAATCTCCCCGGGCCTCCCCCCTCCTTAGATAGGGACGTTCTAGATTTGGTTAGGCGTTGTTTTATTCCTTTTCCGTTGGATGCATCGCTATCAAAACTTCCCCCGGGGATGTCCGAGCGGGAAGTACCTTGCATCCCCCGGATTCATTTCCAGTACGGGCTCAGCCTTCCTTTCCCTCTTCTTTTTTCAGAAATTTTCAACTTTTATCGAATGGCCCCGGCCCAGCTACACCCCAACGGGATTGTACTGGTACTGGGCTTCTTACTTAATTGCGCTAGATGCAATGTTTCCCCCTCTCTCCTTCTCTTTCGGTCCTTCTATGCCCTCCGACGCGCTCACGCGTCCTTTCCGGGGGTATTTTCTTTCGTAATCCGTTCCGGGACGAAGGACTTTATGAGGGGTAAGCCCAGATCCGCCAAAGGGTACCTTGCGAAGGGTTTCTTCCGCTGCGATTCCCGGGTATATCCAATGCCCCCTTGGAACGATTCCCTCGTTCCTGAAGACAAGAAACCCCTTTCCTCCCTTCCAACAGACCTCACCCATGATCATAACTTCCTCCGTCTATCTCCCCTGGACATGGACGCTTTCTTTAAGACTGGGAACGCGGGCTATTATTGGCCCCGCGGGATATACCCTGAGAAACTCTTTTCCCTTCCAACCGTCTCCGCTGTGTGGCCGGCTGGAGGTGCCTATTAAAAGGCTTTATTCTTTATTTTCGTATTCATATATGTATGTTTTATTCTGATCTTTATTTTTGTTCTTCCTGACTTCAGTTCAGCCTACTTTGCACGCGGACGCTACCCTATTCGAAGAGATGCCTTCCGGGGATAATAATCAGCAGGGAAATCCTCACCGGGGGCTGGTCTCTCCAGCCGAGCAGCAAGCAGCATCCCCAGTCGGGGTGGGGGCTGCCGAGGATCCCGGGTTCATCCCCCAAGGGACCCGTCTGCAGCGCCCTTCCCAACCGAAAGCCCCCGGGTCCTCTCCTACCCCCGGGAGGAAATCTTTCATCCAGCACCCTACATACAGCGGCGGGGCTGGCTCCAGGTTTAAGCGGCCTTTAGCCGATGACAAGGAAACTCCTCCATCTTCTCGTCAGAGGTTGGAAAGTGCGACCCCGCCGCCTCCTCCTCCTCCCCCTGCGAGGTCTCCTTTAAGGGATAACTCTCAAGCCGTCCCCGAGCAGAGGGAAGAGGTGCGCTAACCATGTTGCTTATTACTATTTTTGTCCTCCATCCTTCCGGATAATCTTATCTTTGTTTGAATTTTGTAGACCACTACTTTCGCCGACTCTCTCCTGGCGGATTCACAGCTGACGGACGCGCTCAACCGGACATACTCGAAGTATAGCGCGGGTTTGTTTGCTAAGAAGGAGAGGGAACTCCTTGATGCCCGGGAGAAATTGGCCGAGCGGGATGACCTGGCCGCCCGACTGGAGGCTTCTCAGAAGAAGCTAGCCGAGAGGGAGAAAAAGCTCTCCGAGAAAGAAAAGAAGCTGGCGGAAGTAGAGAAGAAATATTCTTCTCTTAAGAAGGAGAAGAAGGAGGCCCAGCTCGAAGCCTTGGACGCTGTGGTTCAAAAAGTCCTCCACTCTGCCGATTTTGACAAGAGACTGGAGGGCATCGCCGCCGCTGCCAGTGCTGATGCATGCCACGAGATGTATCGCAGTCTGCGGGGTTGGCTCCCGGGACCTGCTCGCCTTGAAGCACAAGCATCCTATTATCGTCCCAAGGCGAGCGATCAGCTCAACTATCGCTGGAGGTCTCTTCAGGAGGCCAACCTGGAGAATCTGGTACCCCAGTTGTGGGATTCCCTGAAGATGTGTTCCCGGGCCCCTTCAGCCTCGGACATTAAGAGGGTCAAGCTTCCGGGGGTCACCGAGGCTGCTATCCCTGAATCCCCTGGCCCGGAGTGCTTCAACGCCTACGGGGTGGTCCCGGAGACGCCTCACTGGTCCGAAAGTTACCATGAGTTCTGCGCTATACCTGACAACTTTGGATATCAGGCCGTTGAGGAGGGGACGGGCGAATATGTTGTGGGGCTTCCCAGGGGGCAGGACGACTTGCTCTATCAATCCCGGAAGTCTACCCGGAAAGTGGGATTTCCTGAGCGCCCGGAGGACGAGCCAAAGGTGGATGCCCCTGCCTACTGTGGTCCCAACTGGTCAGAAGCGGACGTGGCTGAGCTGGAAAGGAAGTGGAAGAGCGCTCACACTACCCCGGGGGAAAGAGGCCCGACCGAGGATAATGTATTCCCCTAGACTCTAGTATGTTTTTTTTTGTAGTTTTCCTCCCCGGGAGGCCTATGTAGAACTTGGCCTTGGCGCCCATTTTGATTAATATAAGTTCTACCTTTTAATTTGATGAAGTTATTATTTTTTGTAGTCTGAGCACCACTTGGAAAGAGATCTCCCGCGGGGATCCGTACCTTTCGTTTTCCCTCACCCTAGTTGTTCTTCCGGGACCTACTTCTCTCTCCCCCGCGCTGGGTGCCTCCAATGTTCATTCCTTCAAAGGAAGCTTGCTCATTGGAGGTTTGGAGGCGATCAAGCTATCCGGGCCATGTCTGAGGCTGGATTGTGTGCGTTTATTCACGAGTTCGGGTCCATCCCGGCATTGGTTTCATTTCTTAAAGCCATCAAAAACAAATTTGGCTCGCTGAATCACTGCTTTGACCTGGCTTCTGATCATATGCGGGAGGCCTTAAATTCCCACCGGACCATCGCCGAGCTGCAGGCCCTTCAGGACGATTCTCGCCATCGTACTGCCAAGGAGTTAGGTATGGTGTGGGGCGAACTAGAGCGTGCGCAGGAAAAACTTAGGACCTTGGAGACCCGCTCCGCCCAGAACCGACTCCTCTGCGACTTTGAGAAGGAGAATCGGTCCCTTACTCATAGGAATAGGGTCCTTCAGGATGCTCTACTAGTTACCCGGCTATCCTATCACCTGTTGGGTCTCAAGAACGGCTTGGTTGGGGTGTCTCCTCTTACCGACATTCCCGCCGGGGTTCGTAGGACGATGGAACGCATGGAGGCTAACCCGCAGAAGTTTGGTGAGGGAGCTCCTAATCATAAGGCCTATCTGGATGTCGTTGAATGGCATAATAAGATTGCTGCGGGAGAAGCTGAGCCCTATCCCTCTAGCCTTCGCCGAGTCCCTGCCCGGGTGGAGGTGGATGTGGCGTACGAAAGGTACGAGGACATGACTGTATCTATTGACCCGGTCGAGGTGGCCCGTCGGATAAGACGCATCCGGGAGATTGCCGACTCTGGAGTCACCACAAAGGGTGTTAAAACCGCCGAGGGTACTCGTATTAGCCGGGAAGAAAAGGGTAAAAGTGCAGCGGTCATGTTTCCTAAGTACAGGTTCGTCACCTCTGCCGGGGTGAGAAGAATGCGCCTGGCGGAGCCACTTCCCGAGGGATCTGTGGTTGTGCCTATCCCTGAACTGAACGAAGAGGACGCTGCGCAACTGGAAGAGGAGCTTGCGTGGAATCAAGCCCCGGATGCCCGTTTTGCCGAAGATCTCCTGTCCTCTCAGTTCTTCGGAGGGTGTTTCCGCCCGGGTAACCCTGAGGGTGCTTCCGGGTCAGGTCCCAAGTGGGTCTAGTAGCAAATAGATAGGAATACTTGTATGTAAAATGCTTATGTAATTGTCCTACCATGACTATGACCACGTATTCATGCGATTTGTAATTTAAAGAGGATTGAATAAAAATTGTTTCTCTGAAAGACCCTTTTCATTAACTTTTTCCTGTAATCATTACATTCTTTGATCCCCGGGCTTCATCAAAGCTCCGGGTCCATTCTAGCGGGGCACCCAAATGGGAGCTACCCATGGGTCCTTTTTAAGCAAATATTCCTCTAAACCCGGAACGAGGCCAAGCGTCGGGTTCTCTCTCTCTCTCCGGGCCTATTCATGCTTCCGGGAGGGGTATATCCATACCTGGCATATTCATGCCTAGCATATTCATGCTTAGCGTATTCACGCTTCCCGGGGGGCATATCCATGCCTGGCATATTCATGCCTAGCATTTTCATGCTTAGCGTATTCACGCTTCCCGGGGGGCATATCCATGCCTGGCATATTCATGCCTAGCATTTTCATGCTTCAGTAACTGTGGTACGATGTGGGGCGCTCTACTTCCCGTAAAACCTTCTCAGGTTAGCTACGTTCCACCTTCTGGGGATCTCCTTTCCCTGCTTGTCCTCCAGCACATAGCTCCCTCCCGGGTATACTTCCTTGATCTTGTATGGCCCTTCCCAGTTGGGCGCAAGTTTGCCCTCCGGGGCTTGGTGGCTCTTATCGTTTCTCCTCATTACCCAGTCTCCTGGGATGAAAACTTCTTTCCGCACTCTTCTGTCATGATACCTTTTTACTCGCTCCTTTACCTTGGCTTCCTGAAGTGCCGCATTCTCTCGCTTCTCTTCCAGGAGATCCAAGTCAAGGCGTCGTCCATCGTTTTCTTCTTCCGGGCGCTGGTATTGAGTTCGAGGGCTTGGGATCCCAATCTCTGCGGGTATTACTGCCTCTGACCCGTACACCAAGCCATACGGGGATTCCCCGGTAGCCGAGCTTTCTGTAGTCCTATGGGCCCAAAGAACGCTGGGTAGCTCCCAGATCCAATTTCCCCGCGCACCTTCCAAGCGGGTTTTTAGTCCCTTGATGATGGTGCGGTTGGTGACCTCTACTTGCCCGTTCGCCTGGGGGTGGTACACCGACGTCAACTTCTGCTCTATGCCATACTTGACACACCATGATTTGAAAGGGTCGTTCTCGAACTGCGCCCCGTTATCTGTGACTATGACCTTCGGGATGCCGAATCGACAGATGATGTTCTTCCAGCAAAACTTGACGCAAGTCAGTCCTCGTATGTTGGTGAGCGGTTCTGCCTCCACCCATTTGCTGAAGTAGTCGATCGCCACAATCAAGTATTTGGCTCCTCCCGGGGCAGTCGGGAATGGTCCGACCAAGTCGATTCCCCATCTGCTGAACGGCCAAGCTCCTGTGACTCCGACTAATTCTTCCCGGGGAACGTGGATTAGCGGGGCAAATGCCTGGCATGCCAAGCACTTCTGTATATGTTCTTCCGCATCTTTGAACAACGTCGGCCAGTAATACCCCAGTCTTAGGATCTTTCTGGCCACGGTGCGAGCCCCTTGGTGGCTCCCATTAGATCCTTCGTGCACCTCCCGGATGAGGTGTTGGCCTTCCAACCTTTCTACACACTTTAGCAACGGCTGGAGATACCCTCTTTTGTACAGCTCCCCTTCCTGAATCACATACTTAGGCGCCTTCACTCTTAGCTTCCGAGCCTGAGCCTTATCCTCCGGGGTAGTTCCTTCTTCTAGGTACGCCCGCATAGGCGTGATCCAGGACTCTTCCTCGTTCACCAGCATTACTTGATCGCTCTCCTGGTAGCTTCTTCTTCCCAGTACCTCCACGTACAGCTTTTGGTCGGGCTCAGGCTTTAATTCCAAAGAAGCTAACTTGCTTAAAACGTCTGCCTTACTGTTCTGCTCCCGGGGAACTTGAACCAAGTTGAAGGCTTTAAACCCGGCTATCAGAGGTTTTACTGTTTCCAAGTACCTTTGCAGGCTCCTTTCCCGGGCTTCATACTCTCCTTTTACTTGCTGCACCACAATCTGGGAATCACTGTGTGCCGTGAGGGTTTTGATTTCCATCTCCTTTGCCAACCTTAACCCCGCGATCAAGGCTTCATACTCAGCTTCATTGTTGGTTGTTTTGAAAGCGAATTGGACTGCATAGGGATACTCCTTCCCCTCCGGGCTGACCAACAATACTCCCGCTCCACTGCCCCCGGAGTGCGCCGATCCATCCACATACAACTTCCAAGTCAGGTCTGTCCCGGCCTCCGTTGTATTCTCCGGAGATTCAGGCATCTCCCGTTCTTCACTGATCCTTGCTTCTGATTCCAACAAGAAGTCCGCTAGGGCCTGGCCCTTGATCGCCCTCCTTGGCTCATACCGGATTTCGTATTCTCCCAGCTCTATGGCCCATTTCATCATTCTCCCTGATGCCTCCGGCTTGAACATAACCTGTCTTAGCGGGTAATTGGTAAGGACCACTATGGGATGGCCCTGGAAGTAGGGCTTAAGCCTCCTTGAAGCATGCACCAGCGCCAGAACCAACTGCTCCAACTCAGTATACCGGGTTTCTGCCCCCCGAAGTGCCCGGCTAACAAAATAGATTGGGTGCTGCTTTCCATCCTCTTCTTTGATTAGTACGGCACTTACCGCCTCCCGGGACGCCGCTATGTACAGAAAGAGCTCCTCCCCCGGGAGGGGTTTCTTTAAAGTTGGCAACTGTTGGAGGTGCTCTTTCAGATTTTGGAATGCCTTATCACATTCTCCAGACCACTCAAACGCCTTGGCCTTCCTGAGAATGTTGAAGAAAGGCAACTGCCTGTCTGCTCCCTTTGACAGGAACCGACTGAGGGCCGCGAGGGACCCTGTTAACCGCTGTACTTCTCTCACCGACCTAGGGGAGGTCATTTTAGCTAAGGCTTCCACCTTCTCCGGGTTGACGTCGATGCCCCGGCTTGACACCATAAAACCCAAGAATTTCCCCGCACCCACTCCAATGGTACTTTTGGAGGGGTTCAGCTTTAGATTGCTCCGTTCCAGCTTTTCGAACATCTCCTCCAGGTCATTCAAGAAGGCCCCGTAAGCCCTGCTTTTAACCACCATGTCGTCAACGTACACCTCCATGTTTCTTCCCACTTGATCCTTGAAGAGTTTGTCCACCATTCTCTGGTACGTAGCCCCCGCGTTCTTTAGCCCGAAGGGCATCTTCTTGTAGCAAAAGGTTCCAAAATCGGTGATGAATGAGGTTTTCGCCTTGTCTGCCTCATCCATCTGCACTTGGTGATACCCTTTATGTGCGTCGAAGAAGGCCAGCACCGAATACCCCGCAATGGCCTCTGCCAGCCGGTCCAGATTTGGGAGAGGATAGCTGTCTTTGGGGCAGCACTTATTCAAATCCGTAAAGTCAATACACATGCGCCAGCTTCCATCGTGCTTCTTTACTAAGACCGGGTTAGCTATCCATTCCGGGTAGATGATTTCCTCGACCACCCCGGCTCTCTCCAGCTTCTTTACTTCATTCTTTATAAATTCTGCTCTTTCCGGTGCTACAGGCCTTTTCTTCTGCCTGATGGGTTTAGTTGCAGGGCTTATGTTCAACTTGTGTACCCCCAACTCTGGTAACACCCCCACCATGTCCTCCGGGCTCCACAAGAATACTCCCTGATATTTGGCCAAAAGTTCCTTCAGTGCGCCTTTTACTTCCTCCGGGAGGTCTTTTCCCACCGTGACCGTCCCTTTGTCCGCCACCTGCATCTCCTCCAACTCCTGGCGGGGAACTTCCCCGTGTACCACCCCTACTGCTTTCTTTGCGTCCAGCACCGCCGTCATCATGCAACTTCTTGCGACTGCTTGACTACCCCGCACGACCGCCACACCTTGCGCAGTGGGAAACTTCATCGTCAACAGATACGGACAACTCGCTGCCCGGGCTTGAGTTAGCCATGGCCTTCCTATGATCACGTTGTACGGCGAGGGTGCATCAATAACCGCGAAGTTGCATGTCACCGAGACCCTCTTGCTCCGGTCCTTCTCATCCACCATACACACTGCGAGAGGAATAACACCTAGTGGAACTTCGGGTTTGCCCGTGAACCCTGACAGGGGAGATAAGGGAGGTTTAAGGTTCTGTCTCCCAATTCCCAACTGATCGAAACAAGAAGCGAACATGATCTCCACACTGCTTCCATCGTCCACAAACACCCTTTTGACCAAGAAGCCTTCAATCTCCGCCGTTACCACCATCGGGTCAGAATGGGGTATCTGCGGCGGGGCTGCATCCGCTTCAGAGAAAGTGAGAGCTTCATCGGGGCGAAACCTTTTCCCCTGAACCTCCCCCGGGGGAACATACCGGGTCCGGGCCCGGATAGCGGAGACTGACTGACATGCTTCTCCGACTTCTCCACTGATCACGTTGATCATCCTGTTGGGTATTGGGGCCGGCTCCACTGCTTGGATCGGCGCGGCGGCTATGGCGGGCCTCCCCGGGGCCCTGTTACCTTGGTTGCCTTGGACTCTACCGTTTCCTCTCCCCGGGTTAGGTCTCCACCTCCTGCGGGGCTGCTCTTGAGGCTGGTCCCGGGGGTTCTCCTTCTTTACCTCCGCTGCCACGCAATCTCTCAACTGTCCCCGTTCTATCAGTCTTTCTATCTCGTTCCTCAGCATCCTACACCCCTCTGTCGCATGCCCGTAAGACTTGTGGTAGGCACACCATTTGTCCGCGTTTTCCCTAGACGGGATCCCGTGGATGGGCAATGGATCCGGGAACAGGTCCTTGTGGATAGCATGAATCTCCGCTCGGGACTTGCTGAGCGGGGTGAAACTGTCCGCCCTGGCACGGTTTATCAGTGCGGGAGCGGGGTTCCTTCTACTTGGGTCTGCCACCCTCCTTCTTTCTATCTTATCCGGGAGGAATTCCCCAGATTCTTCCTTTCTCTTCCGTGTGGCATCATTAATTGCGCAGTATAGTTGTACCGCCATTTGCAAGTTGTGAAAGGTTTCCGGGATATTTTCCATCAATTTCTGGAACAGCACCATATCCCTCAAGCCATTTATGAATCCGCTAATCACTGCCTTCTCCTGCTGCTGCCTGTCGACAACCTTCATGCTATCGTCCATGTACCTTCGATAGTATTCCATTGACCCTTCTGCAGCCTTCTGCCGGGTAGCCAAAAGCTCAGTCAACTGCTTTCCTTCCTTCTTTAATCCGGCGTATCTAAACAGCAGGGCCTTAGAGAAATCGTAATAGTCTCTGAGACTTTCTCGAGGCAACGAATCGAACCATGAGAGACAGTTTCCTCTCAGGTAACAGCCTACCAGCTTGCATCTTAATTCCTCCGGGAAGTCCCTTGACACCATTAGGTTCTGGTACGTCCTGACAAACTCCTCCGGGTCTGTCTCTCCATTATATGTTGGGATTCCCTCCGGGGTCCGTAGGCCCGGCGGCCATGGGTACGCGAGCACTCGAGGTACCCAAGGGGAGGTAGGTTTAGCTCTATTTCTCCCCACCAGTTTGTCTAGCCGAGCCTCCAAGGAGTTGGGGTCCTGCTGTGCCACCTGATAGCCCCGCATCCTATCGTCCTCCCGATAGTATCTCTCCGGGTAACCGAAGTTCATCCCCATTGATCCATACATGGGTCCGGAATACTGGATCGGGTTTCCCTGGGTTCCAGGGGCCTGATACCCAAACGGCTCTGTAGGCCTGACTGGCAAGTCATACCCGATTTGTCCCGCCCCCCAACGGGAACGCGGGTAATAGGGTGGAGCATGTGGAACCAGATTCGATTGTTGTCCCGTAGCCGCTCCTCCTCCAACCCCAAAATTCTGAGGGAAAGAGGGTGGGACGGTGGAGGAATTTACACGCCCCTGTAGCTTTGGCGGCTGAACGGCTCCGTCCAAGTCAATAACCTCTCTTTGGTACCCCCCTAGAGGACCTGCCTGGTTCCTCCCGGGTTCCCTTCGCCTCAGGCTTTCCCGGGTGGAGAGTACCCACTGGCGATACAACTCCTTGTTGGCTCTCATGAATTCCAAGGCCGCCACTTCCTCTGTGCTAACTAAGGGCTGCTCTTCCTCCCGGGCTTCAGGTCCCTGGTCCCGGGTGTTGCCATCCCCGGCGAGCCCAAGCCCTTCCTGCTCATCCTGGTACTCTCCTTCCGAGTAGGCTTCGTCGGAGGCGGTTTCAACGTGGCCGTCTTGCGGTACCCCTAGCTCTCGCTGGTGTCTAGCCTCCTCCTGCAACTGCCTTAAGGTCACCTCGTCTCCTGGGGGTGGAAGAGAATCCCCCCCTGAAGGTGCCGCGTTCTTCTTAGGGCGCCCGCGCCCTCTCTTTGGCGACTCCATCCTGCGAAGGTGGAAAGGTCCCACTGGGCGTGCCAATTGATGCTACCAAAATCCGTCTGTCTCCCGGGAGTAGACGCTATCCGGGTCTCCTCCTTGATCAGCCCGCTTCAATCCTGCAAAACAATCCCCGGGAGGTGTCCCGGGGAAGAAGCTCCGGCGTGATGATGAGATGGGGATAGCGAAGAAGGAAAACGTACGGAAGGTGCTCTCAATATAAAGTAGAGAGATATAAGTCACATACCTTGTTCACTGTTTGAGACCACTATTTATAGTTGAGGTTGTTTCCTTTGGATAAGGTTCAGGACCACTTCTCCTTGTCGCTATCTGCCGTTCTTCTTGTCCGGACGTGCTCTTCCCCGGAAAGGCACTCCTTTCTTGATCCCGGGCCATGGGCCCCTTTCCTGGCCCAAAGCCCCGTTGGGCCGGTATTATCAGAAATTAAATTGCCCATGAACAAATATGCATCAAGAACTCAAAATCAAGAATAGAAAGTTTACATCAATTGCAACCCAAGGTTTAATTAGCCTACAACAATCATTCTAATACAACATTACATAAATATAGAATCAAAGGGAAGAAAATGGAAGAAAAGATCAAGAACAAAGGAAAATGGGGTTTGGATGAAGGGGGCTCGTTTTTCTCCCAAGGGATAAGAGTGGTATTTATAACCCTTCAAAATATTGCTTTTCTAGCCTTCATTCTGCCAAAAATCCGCCCATTTTCGCGGCCCGCGAGGCCCATTTCGTGGCCCGCGAGAAGCTTGTGGCTGGTTGGCAGCAATCTTCTTTGCTTCGCCACGGATGAACCGTTGATTCGTTTTTGACGTTCTAGTAGTCCATTTTGTAGTACTCGAGAAGACGAAGCCAATGGTACCACTTATACACTCCAATTTTCCCGGTAACATTTCCAAATATCAGCTTCAAAATGTTAGTGCACAAGTCTTTCTTCAAAATGCAAGGTAAGAGAAATTTAGCCTTAATTCTTAACCATTTGCACTAAATGTTACCCCAAATGAACTCTCAAATGTGTTAAAAGTAGAGTATATATTGGCTACATCATATATCTTGGAGAATCTTGTAGGGAAGCTGTTGGACTTGCTCTCAGCAATGTCTCTTCCTTTCATGAATGCAGATTGATGAGAAGAGATGATTTTTGACATAAGAGGCTTTAGTCTCTCCATAAGAAGTTTAGAACAAATTTTGTTCAAAACATTGGAGAGACTAATAGGCCTGTAGTCATCAAATGAGTCTGGAGTATCCTTTTTAGGGATAATGGTGATCCAAGTGCTGGCTATCCCTTTGGGAATTTCCTTTCCTTGCTGAAACTCAATAACTGCTGCCAGAAGATCATTAGCTATAGTCTCCCAGGATTTAATAAAAAATTTAGCAGTAAAACCATCAGGAGGACCTGGGCTTCTATTTTTATTAAGAGCAAAAACAATCTCTTTAAGTTCAGGTAAAGTCACTGGACTAAGAAGTTTCTGATTATCCTCAGCAGTTATCAGTTTAGGTATTTGACTAAGGAAATGGGACTGAAAGAAATTACTATCCCGAGAGCTATCATCAGAGAGAAGGTTTTGATAATAAAAGATAGCTTCATTTTCAATATCAGCTATATTATCTAACAAAATACCAGCAGAGCTTTTTATCTTTGTGATGTTGAGTCTGCTCTTTCTTTCCTTAACAGAGTTATGGAAGAATTTGGTATTGTTGTCTCCCTCTTTAAGCCATTTGACTTTAGCTTTCTGTTTCCAGAAATGCTTTTGTTCAGATACAGCTCTAAATAGTTTAGCTTTGGCCATTTTTAATTTTAAAAGCTCATTAGGAGAGTTGTTGAGGTCATAAGAAATTTCTTGTTCCTCTAACTCCCCCTCTGCTTTACTACATTTTCATGTACATTGCCAAAATGTTCCCTATTCCAAACTTTGAGGACTTTTTTCAACCTTATCAACTTAAGGAAAAAGCCTAGCATGCCTGTTTCAGTCATTGGTAAATGCCAATTGTCATTGATGAAAGTACTGAATTCAGACCTTTTGTACCAAGTGTTAAGAAATCGAAATGGTCTAGGTGATGACTGAATAGAGCTACTAATGGTGAGGAGAAGGGGATTGTGATCTGAGGTGGCTCTATTGAGGATCTGGATTGAGGATGCAGGGAATCTGGCACTCCACATGGAGGTGCAGAGTCCTCTGTCTAATCTTTGCCTGATGGGAACCCTTCTCTTATTGGACCAAGTGAAGAGGTTCCCAGAGGTGTTGATTTCCTCTAAGGCCAATGCATTGATAAAATTATTAAAATCCCTAATACTACCTAATTTAAGAGCAGAAGGTCCTCTATATTCCTGAATAGAAGTGATGTCATTAAAATCCCCGATAAGTAGTGAGGCAGATGATGCAACCAAAATCCGTCCGTCTCCCGGGTGTGGAAGCTATCCGGGTCTCCTCCTTAATCAGCCCGCTTTAATCCTGCAACACAATCCCCAGGAGGCGTCCCGGGGAAGAAGCTCCGGCGTGATGATGAGATGGGGATAGCGGAGAAGGAAAACGTACGGAAGGTGCTCTCAATATAAGGTAGAGAGTTATAAATCACATACCTTGTTCACTGTTTGAGGCTAGTATTTATAGCTGAGCTTTGCCTGCTTCGGAGATGAGCTGCAGGACCACCTCCCTTGTCATCATCTGTCCTCTTTCTTGTCCGGGCATGTCTCTAACCGGGAAAGGTTCCTCTCTGTTAGTTCTGGGCCGCGGGCCCTTTTCTTGGCCCAGCAGGGCTCTGGGCCGGTACTATCACTAGCCCCCCAGACCAGTCTTCCGGGTTTCCTTGACGCGGGAGACTGATCTTATACGCCCCTTCTTTTGCTACTTCTTCTGGTGGGCCCCCTCCATGCTATAATTGATTTCCTACAACGCCGTTTTTTCCCTTCTGCATTTAATCAGTACCTTGTTTCCCGTGTTATCATTGCTTTTCCTTCTTTCAAGGCGACGTTTCCTATTCACCTCCCTATATAAGGGGCCTAACCCTCCTCACTGAATTACTTTCTTCACATCGTTTCCAGACGCTCTGCTTTTCCTTAACAAGTAAGCTCTAACCCTCCTCCTCTGTTTCTTCCGCTCCTCTTTCAACATGAGTTCCCCGCACATTGCTACTTCCTCCCTAGATACCGAGGGGGTTCAAAGCCAATTTGAAATTCATTTCCGAGCCCCCCACCCAATTCCTTCTCCGGGTTCCTCTTCGAGTACCCCCTCTGAGACCTTCAGCACCTCTCCGGAGCCAATCAGACTGGGTGCGTCTACCTAAGATGGGGCGGGCTCATCCCCCACCCGGCGTTCCCATGTTCCCCGGGAGGATCCAGATGGGGAAGCCTTCGATGAGGAAGTCGGCAATGATGCTCCCCGGGGTCCTACCCACGGACTAAAGCCTTCTGGCCATCGGTTTTTTAATCTCCCCGGGCCTCCCCCTTCCTTAGATAGGGATGTTCTAGATTTAGTTAGGCGTTGTTTTATCACTTTTCCGTTGGATGCATCACTATCAAAACTTCCCCCGGGGATGTCCGAGCGGGAAGTGCCTTGCATTCCCCGGATTCACTTCCAGTACGGGCTCAGCCTTCCTTTTCCTCTTTTTTCAGAAATCTTCAACTTTTATCGAATGGCCCCAACCCAACTACACCCCAATGGGTTTGTACTGGTACTGGGCTTCTTACTCAATTGCGCTAGATGCAACGTTACCTCCTCTCTCCTTCTCTTCCGGTCCTTTTATGCCCTTCGACGCGCTCATGCGTCCTTTCCGGGGGTATTTTCTTTTGTAATCCGTTCCGGGACGAAGGACTTTATGAAGGGTAAGCCCAGATCTGCCAAAGGGTACCTCGCGAAGGGTTTCTTCCGCTGTGATTCCCGGGTGTATCCAATGTCCCCTGGAACGACTCCCTCGTTCCTGAAGACAAGAAACCCCTTTCCTCCCTTTCCACGGACCTCACCAACGATCATAACTTCCTCCGTCTATCTCCCCTAGACATGGACGCTTTCTTTAAGACTGGGAACGCGGGCTATTATTGGTCCCGCGGGATATACCCTGAAAAACTCTTTTCCCTTCCAACCGTCTCCGCTGTGTGGCCGGCTGGAGGTGCCTATTAAAGGCTTTATTCTTTATTTTCATATACATATATGTGTGTTTCATTCTGATTTTTTTTTTGTTCTACCTGACTTCAGTTCAGCCTACTTTGCACGCGGACGCTACGCCACTCGAAGAGATGCCTTCCGGGGATAGCAGTCAGTAGGGGAATCCTCATCGGGAGCTGGTCATTCCAGCCGAGCAGCAAGTGGCATCCCCGGTCGGGGTGGGGGCTGCCGAGAACCCCGGGTTTATCCCCCAAGGGACCCGTCAGCAACGCCCTTCCTCCCAACTAAAAGCCCCCGCGTCCTCTCCTACCCCGGGGAGGAAATCTTTCGTCCAGCACCCGACTTACACCGGCGGGGCTGGTTCCCGCTTTAAGCGACCATTAACTGATGACAAGGAAACTCCTCCGTCTTCCCGTCAGAGGTTGGAAAGTGCGACCCCGCCGCCACCTCCTCCTCCACCTACCAGTTCTCCTTTAAGGGATAACTCTCAAGCCATCCCTGAGCAGAGTGAAGAGGTACGCTAACCTTGTTGCTTATTACTACTTTTATCCTCCATCTTTCCGGATAATCTTATCTTTGTTTGAATTTTGTAGACCACCACTTTCGCCGACTCTCTCCTGGCGGATTCTCAACTGGCAGACGCGTTCAACCGGACATATTCTAGGTATAGCGCGGGTTTGTTTGCTAAGAAGGAAAGGGAACTCCTCGATGCCCGGGAGAAGTTGGCCGAGCGGGATGACCTGGCCGCCCGACTGGAGGCTTCTCAGAAGAAGCTAGCCGAAAGGGAGAAAAAGCTCTCTGAGAAAGAAAAGAAGCTGGCGGAAGTAGAGAAGAAATATTCTTCTCTTAAGAAGGAAAAGAAAGAGGCCCAGCTCGAAGCCTTGGACGTTGTGGTTCGAAAAGTTCTCCATTCTGCCGACTTTGACAAGAGGCTAGAAGGCATCGCCGCCGCTGCCAGTGCTGACGCCTGCCATGAGATGTATCGCAGCCTGCGGGGTTGGCTTCCAGGACCTGCCCGCCTTGAAGCACAAGCATCCTACTATCGCCCCAAGGCGAGCGATCAGCTCAACTACCGCTGGAGATCTCTTCAGGAGGCCAACCTGGAGAACCTGGTACCCCAGTTGTGGGATTCGCTGAAGATGTGTTCCCGGGCCCCTTCAGCCTCAGATATTAAGAAGGTCAAGCTCCCGGGGATCAACGAGGCTGCTATCCCCGAATCCCCCGGCCCGGAATGCTTCAATGCCTACGGGGTGGTCCGGGAAACGCCTCACTGGGCTGAAAATTACCACGAGTTCTGCGCTATACCTGACAATTTTGGGTATCAGGCTGTTGAGGAGAGGACGGGCGAATACGTTGTGGGGCTTCCAAGGGGGCAGGACGACTTGCTCTATCAATCCCGGAAGTCTACCCGGAAAGTAGGATTTCCTGAGCGCCCGGAGGACGAGCCAAAGGTGGATGCCCCTGCTTACTGCGGTCCCAACTGGTCTGACGCCGACGTAGCTGAACTGGAGAGGAGGTAGAAGGGCGCTCATGCTGCCCCGGGGGAAAGAGGCCCTACCGAGGATAATGTATTCCTCTAGACTCTAGTTTACACATTTTTTTTTTGTAGTTTCAAGTCTTTTGTAATCTTCCTCCCCGGGAGGCACATGTAGAACTCGGCCTTGGTGCCCATTTTGATTAATATAAGTTCTACCTTTTAATTTGATGAAGTTACTATCTTTTGTAGTCTGAGCGCCACTTGGAGGGAGATCTCCCGCGGGGATCCATGCCTTTTGTTTTCCCTCATCCTAGTTGTTCTTCTGGTACTTACTTCTCTCTTCCCCGCGCTGGGTGCCTCCAATGCTCATTCCTTCAAAGGAAGCTTGCTCATTGGAGGTTTGGAGGCGATCAAGCTACCCGGGCCATGTCTGAGGCTGGATTGTGTGCGTTTGTTCATGAGTTCGGGTCCATCCAGGCCTTAGTATCATTTCTTAAAGCTATTAAAAACAAATTTGGCTCGCTGAATCACTGCTTTGACCTAGCTTCTGATCACATGCGGGAGGCCCTAAATTCCCATCAGACCATCGCCGAGTTGCAGGCCCTTCAGGACGATTCTCGTCATCGTACTGCCAAGGAGCTAGGTGTGGTGTGGGGCGAACTAGAGCGGGCGCAGGAAAAGCTTAGGACATTAGAGACCCGCTCCGCTCAGAACCGGCTTCTCTGCGACTTTGAGAAGGAGAATCGGTCTCTTACTCATAGGAATAGGGTCCTCCAGGATGCTCTACTAATCACCCGGCTATCCTACCACCTCTTGGGTCTCAAGAATGGCTTAGTTGGGGTGTCTCCTCTTACCGATATTCCCGCCGGGGTTCGCAGGACGATGGAACGCAGGGAGGCTAACCTGCAGAAGTTTGGTGAGGGAGCTCCTAATCATAAGGCCTATCTGGACGTCGTTGAATGGCATAATAAGATAGCCGCGGGAGAAGCTGAACCCTATCCCTCTAGCCTTCGCCGAGTCCCTGCCCGAGTGGAGGTGGATGTGGCGTACGAAAGGTACGAAGACATGACTGTATCCATTGACCCGGAGGAGGTGGCACGTCGGATAAGACGCGTCCGGGAGATTGTCGACTCTGGAGTCACCACCAAGGGGGTTAAGACCGCCGAGGGTACTCGTATTAGCCGGGAAGAGAAGGGTAAAAGTGCAGCAGTCATGTTTCCTAAGTATAGGTTCGTTACCTCTGCCGGGGTACGAAGAATGCGCCTGGCGGAGCCGCTTCCAGAGGGATCCGTGGTTGTGCCTATCCCCGAATTGAACGAAGAAGACGCCGCGCAATTGGAAGAGGAGCTTGCGTGGAATCAAGCCCCGGATGCCCGCTTTGCCGAGGATCTCCTGTCCTCACAATTCTTCGGAGGGGGTTTCCGCCCGGGTAACCCTGAGGGTGCTTCCGGGTCAGGTTCCAAGTGGGTATAATAGCAAATAGATAGGAACACTTGTATGTAAAATGCTTATGTAATCGTCCTATAACGACTATGACCACATGTTCATGCGATTTGTAATTTTAAAGAGGATTGAATAAAATTGTATTTCGAAAAGGCCTTTTTCATTAACTCTTCCCTGCAAACATTACATTCTTTGATCCCCGGGCTTCATTCAAGCTCCAGGTCCATTCTAGCGGGGCACCCAAATGGGAGCTACCCATGGGTCCCTTTTTACAAATCTTCCTTTCTTAACCCGGGACGAGGCCAAACGTCGGGGTATTTCTCCGGGCATGTTCATGCTTCCGGGCGGGGCATATTCATGCCGGGCATATCCATGCCTTAGTAGCTAAGGTACGATGCGGGGTACTCTACTTCCTGTAAAACCTTCTTAAATTAGTTACATTCCATCTTCTGGGGATCTCCTTCCCCTGCTTGTCCTCCAGCACATAACTCCCTCCCGGGTATGCTTCCTTTACCTTATATGGGCCTTCCCAGTTGGGTGCAAGTTTGCCCTCCGGGGCTTGGCGGCTCTTATCGTTTCTCCTCATTACCCAGTCTCCTGGGACGAAAGCTTCTTTCCGCACCCTTCTGTCATAATACCTCTTTACTCGCTCCTTCACCTTGGCTTCCTGAAGTGCCGCATTCTCTCGCTTTTCTTCCAGGAGGTCCAAGTCAAGGCGCCGTCCATCGTCTTCTTCTTCCGGGCGCTGGTATTGAGTCCGGGGGCTCGGGATCCCAATTTCTGCGGGTATCACCGCCTCCGACCCGTATACCAAACCATATGGGGATTCCCCAGTAGCCGAGCTTTCTGTAGTCCGGTGGGCCCAAAGAACACTGGGCAGCTCCCAAATCCAGTTTCCCCGCGCGCCTTCCAAGCGAGTTTTTAATCCTTTGATGATGGTACGGTTGGTAACTTCCACTTGCCCATTCGCCTGAGGGTGGTATACAGATGTCAACCTCTGCTCTATACCGTACTTGACACACCATGATTTGAAAGGATCATTCTCAAACTGTGCCCCATTGTCTGTGACTATAATCTTCGGGATGCCGAATCGACAAATGATGTTTTTCCAGCAAAACTTAACACAGGTTAGTCCCCGTATGTTGGTGAGCGGTTCTGCCTCCACCCATTTGCTGAAGTAATCGATTGCCACAATCAAGTATTTGGATCCTCCCGGGGCAGTCGGGAGTGGTCCCACCAAGTCATTTCCCCACCTACTGAACGGCCAAGCTCCTATGACTCCGATTAACTCCTCCCGGGGAACATGTATTAGTGGGGCAAATGTCTGGCATGCCAAGCATTTCTGTACATGCTCTTCCGCATCTTTGAACAATGTCGGCCAGTAATACCCCAGCCTTAAGATATTTTTGGCCAAGGTGCGAGCCCCTTGGTGGCTCCCATTAGATCCCTCGTGCACCTCCTGGATGAGGTGTCGGCCTTCCGACCTTTCTACACACTTTAACAAAGGCTGGAGATACCCTCTTTTGTATAGCTCCCCTCCCTGGATCACATACTTAGGCGCCTTAACTCTTAGCTTCCGGGCCTGAGCCTTATCCCCCGGGGTGGTTCCTTCTTCTAGGTACGCCCGCATGGGCGTGATCCAGGATTCTTCCTCGTTTACCAGCATTACTTGATCATTCTCCTGGTAGCTCCTTCTTCCTAGTACCTCCAAGTACAACTTTTGGTCGGGCTCAGGTTTCAATTCTGAGGAAGCCAACTTGCTCAAAACATCTGCTTTACTGTTCTTCTCCCGGGGAACTTGAACCAAGTTGAAGGTTTTAAACCCGGCTATCAGAGGCTTTACTGCCTCCAAGTACTTTTGCAGGCTCCTTTCCCGGGCTTCATATTCTCCCTTTACCTGCTGCACCACGATCTGGGAATCACTGTGTGCCGTGAGAGTTTTGATTTCCATCTCCTTTGCCAACCTTAATCCCGCGATCAAAGCTTCGTACTCAGCTTCATTGTTGGTTGTTTTGAAAGTGAATTGGACTGCGTTGGGGTACTCCTTCCCTTCCGGGCTGACTAACAGTACTCCCGCTCCGCTGCCTCCCGAGTGTGCCGATCCGTCCACATATAACTTCCAGGCCGGGTCTGTTTCAGCCTTGGTCATATTTTCTGGAGTGTTAGGCACCTCCTGTTCCTCGTCTATCCTTGCCTCTGATTCCAACAAGAAGTCCGCTAAGGCCTGGCCCTTGATAGCCCTTCTTGGCTCATACCGAATTTCATACTCTCCCAGCTCTATAGCCCATTTCATCATTCTCCCTGATGCCTCCGGCTTGAACATGACTTGTCTTAGCGGGTAATTGGTAAGGACCACTATGGGATGGCCCTGGAAGTAGGGTTTAAGCCTCCTCGAAGCATGCACCAGCGCTAGTACCAACTGCTCCAACTCAGTATACCGAGTTTCCGCTCCCCGAAGTGCCCGGCTAACAAAATAGATTGGGTGCTGCTTTCCCTCCTCTTCTTTGATTAGCACGGCACTTACCGCTTCCCGGGACGCTGCTATGTACAGAAAAAGCTCCTCCCCCGGGAGTGGCTTCTTTAAAGTTGGCAATTGTTGAAGGTGCTCTTTCAGATTTTGGAATGCCTTCTCACATTCTCCGGACCACTCAAACGCCTTGGCCTTCCTGAGAATGTTGAAGAATGGCAGCTGCCTGTCTGCCCCCTTTGATAGGAATCGACTGAGAGCCGCGAGAGACCCTGTCAACCGCTGTACTTCTTTCACCGTCCTGGGGGAGGTCATCTTAGCTATGGCCTCTACCTTCTCCGGGTTAACATCGATGCCCCGACTTGACACCATGAAACCCAAGAACTTCCCCGCCCCCACTCCAATGGTACTTTTGGAGGGGTTTAGCTTTAGATTGCTCCGTTCTAGCTTTTCGAACATCTCTTCCAGGTCATTCAGGAAAGCTCCGTAAGCCTTGCTTTTGACCACCATGTCATCGACGTACACCTCCATGTTTCTTCCCACTTGATCCTTGAAGAGTTTGTCCACCATTCTCTGATACGTGGCCCCCGCGTTCTTCAGTCCAAAGGGCATTTTCTTGTAGCAGAAGGTTCCGAAATCGGTGATGAAGGAGGTTTTCGCTTTGTCCGCCTCATCCATCTGCACTTGGTGATACCCTTTATGTGCATCGAAGAAGGCTAGCACCGAGTACCCCGCGATAGCCTCTGCCAGCCGGTCCAAATTTGGGAGAGGGTAGCTGTCTTTGGGGCAACATTTATTCAAATCTGTGAAGTCGATACACATGCGCCAGCTTCCATCGTGCTTCTTAACTAAGACCGGGTTAGCTATCCATTCCGGGTAGATGATTTCCTCGATCACCCCGACTTTCTCCAACTTCTTTACTTCATTCCTTATAAATTACGCTCTTTCCGGGGCTACAGGTCTTTTCTTCTGCCTGATTGGTTTTGTTGCCGGGCTTATATTCAGCTTATGCACCCCCAACTCTGGCAACACCTCCACCATGTCCTCCGGGCTCCATGAGAATACTCCCTGATACCTGGCCAAGAGTTCCTTCAGTGCGCCTTTTACTTCATCCGGGAGGTCTTTTCCCACCGTGACCGTCCCTTTGTCCGCCACCTGCATTTCCTCCAACTCTTGCCGGGGGACTTCTCCATGTACCGCCCCTACTACTTTCTTTGCGTCCCGGACCGCCGTCACCATGCAACTTCTTGCTACTGCCTGACTTCCCCGGACGACCGCCACACCTTGCGCGGTGGGGAACTTCATCGTCAGCAGATACGGACAACTCGTTGCCCGGGCTTGGGTTAGCCATGGTCTTCCTATGATTACGTTATATGGCGAGGGTGCATCAATAACCGCGAAGTTGCACATCACTGAGACCCTCTTGCTCCGATCCTTCTCATCCACCATACATACTGCGATGGGAATAACTCCTAGGGGTACTTCAGGTTTGCCAGTGAATCCTGACAAAGGAGATGAAGGGGGTTTCAAGTTCTGCCTCCCAATTCCCAATTGATCGAAGCAGGAAGCGAACATGATCTCCACACTGCTCCCGTCATCTATGAACACCCTCTTGATCAAGAAACCTTCAATCTCCACTGTTACCACCATTGAGTCAGAATGGGGTATCTGAGGCGGGACTGCATCCGCCTCAGAGAAAGTGAGAGCCTCCTCGGGGCGAAATCTTTTTCCCTGAATCTCCCCCGGGGGAACATATCGCGTCCGAGCCCGGATAGCGGAGACTGACTGGCATGCTTCTCCGATTTCTCCACTTATCACGTTGATCATCCTGTTGGGTGCGGGGGCAGGCTCCACTGCTTGGACTGGTGCGGCAGCTATGACAGGCCTCCCCGGGGCCCTGTTGCCTTGGTTGCCTTGATTTCTCCCGTTTCCTCTCCCCGGGTTAGGCCTCCACCTCCTCCGGGGCTGTTCCTGGGGCTGGTCCCGGGGATTCTCCTTCTTTGCTTCCATCGCCACACAATCTCTCAGCTGTCCCCGCTCTATTAATTTTTCTATCTCGTTCCTCAGCATCCTACACCCCTCTGTCGAATGCCCATAAGACTTGTGATAGGCGCACCATTTGTCCGCATTTTCCCTAGACGGGGTCCCCTGGAAAGGCAACGGATCCGAGAACAAATCCTTGTGGATGGCATGGATCTCCGTTCGGGATTTGCTGAGCGGGGTGAAACTATCCGCTCTTGCCCGGTTTACCGTCGCGGGAGCAGGGTCCCTTCTACTTGGGTCAACCGTCTTCCTTCTCTCCATTTTATCCGGGAGGAATCCCCCGGATTCTTCTTTTCTCTTCCGCGTGGCATCGTTAACCGCACAGTACAGTTGCACCGCCATCTGCAGGTTATGAAAGGTTTCCGGGATGTTTTCCATCAATTTCTGGAACAACGCCATATCCCTCAGGCCATTTATAAACCCACTAATCACCGCCTTCTCCTGCTGCTGCCTATCGACAACCTTCATGCTGTCGTCCATGTACCTTCGATAGTATTCCATTGACCCTTCCGCAGCCTTCTGCCGGGTGGCCAGAAGCTCGGTCAGCTGCTTTCCTTCCTTCTTTAACCCGGCGTATCTGAGTAGTAAAGCCTTAGAAAAATCGTAATAATCTCTGAGGCTTTCTCGGGGCAAGGAATCGAACCACGAAAGACAGTTTCCTCTCAGGTAACAGCCCACCAACTTGCATCTCAATTCCTCTGGGAAGTCCCGTGACACCATCAGGTTCTGGTACGTCCTGAAAAACTCTTCCGGGTCTGTCTCTCCATTGTATGTTGGGATTCCCTCCGGGGTCCGGAGGCCCGGCGGCCATGGGTACGCAAGCACTCGAGGGACCCAAGGGGAGGTAGGTTTAGCCCCGTTTCTTCCCACTAGTTTGTCTAGTCGAGCCTCCAAAGAGTTGGGGTCCTGCTGAGCCACCTGATAGCCCCGCATCCTATCGTCCTCCCGATAGTATTTCTCTTGGTAACCATAGTTCATCCCCATTGATCCGTGCATGGGCATGGAATACTGGATCGGGTTCCCCTGGGTTCCAGGGGCCTGATAACCCAACGACTCCACCGGCATGGCTGGCAGGCCATACCCAATTTGTCCCGCCTCCCAGCTGGAACGCGGGTAATAGGGTGGAGCGTGTGGAACCAAATTCGATTGTTGTCCAGTAGCCATTCCCCCTCCGACCCCGAGACTCGGAGGGAAAGAAGGTGGGACGGTGGAAGAGTTCACACGCCCCTGTATCCTTGGCGGCTGAACGACTCCGTCCAGGTCGATAACCTCTCTTTGGTACCCCCGAAGAGGTCCTGCCTGGTCTCCCCCAGGTTCTCTCCGCCTACGATTTTCCCGGGTAGAGAGTACCCACTGGCGGTACAACTCCTTGTTGGCTCTCATGAACTCCAACGCCGCCAATTCTTCCGCCTCGGCTAAGGATTGCCCCTCCTCCCGGGCTTCAGGCCCCTGGGCCCGGGGACTGCCTCCCCCGGCGGGCCTTGGTCCTTGCTTCTCCTGGTACTCTCTTTCTGAGTCAGCTTCGTCGGAGGCAGTTTCCACGTGGCCATCCTGCGGTACCCCTAGCTCCCGCTGGTGTCTAGCCTCCTCCTGCAACTGCCTCAAGGTCACATCATCTCCCGTGGGTGGAAGAGAACCATCCCCTGAGGGTGCCGCGTTCTTCTTCGGGCGCCCGCGCCCTCTCCTTGGCGACTCCATCATGCGAAGGTGGAAATGTCCCACTGGGCGTGCCAATTGATGCAACCAAAATCCGTCCGTCTCCCGGGTGTGGAAGCTATCCGGGTCTCCTCCTTAATCAGCCCGCTTTAATCCTGCAACACAATCCCCGGGAGGCGTCCCGGGGAAGAAGCTCCGGCGTGATGATGAGATGGGGATAGCGGAGAAGGAAAACGTACGGAAGGTGCTCTCAATATAAGGTAGGGAGTTATAAATCACATACCTTGTTCACTGTTTGAGGCTAGTATTTATAGCTGAGCTTTACCTGCTTCGGAGATGAGCTGCAGGACCACCTCCCTTGTCATCATCTGTCCTCTTTCTTGTCCGGACATGTCTCTAACCGGGAAAGGTTCCTCTCTGTTAGTTCTGGGCCGCGGGCCCTTTTCCTGGCCCAGCAGGGCTCTGGGCCGGTACTATCAGCAGAATGACCATATGCAAGAAGTGCAGACCAAAGGTCTTTCCTGCCCTTTTTAGTTCTCAGACCATACACAAAAAAAGCATCCATATCATTGCTAAGGGAAGTGCATCTAATATTAACATGCATGAATTGTATATGATCATTTAAAAGAGAGATAGTGATGTTAGGAGACCAAAATAGCCAAATTTAACCTTAGCATCCAAACATGCATTTATCAAAATGAAGCAATTGTCTATAAGTGTCACATGTAGAATTATCATGCATGGGTTCAATGATACAGATAAGATCAAATTTATATCTAAGAGTCAAGTTAATCAATCTATCAAGGGAAGTTTCCATCCCTCTAAGATTCCAAACTAAAATTTTTGTATTGATGTAATTCATAGGGAAACCTCATCAGAGCTTTTTGACCTAGTCATTATCCTATTTAAATGAGTAACATAGGATTCATTCTTAAGTTTGGATGATTTTTTGCCCGAAGTTTTCTTTTGATTCTTACTATCAGTGGTACTTACCTGTGTCTCACTTACCTCATCTACATGTGGCTGGAGAGACTGATCCCCATGGTTGTCATTGTCATCTGGTTCATCTTGATCCTCATTATCATCAGTGTCATGAGTAGAGAGGACTTGGAACCTGTTTTGGAATTTTTTCTGCTGGGATAGAAAAAACTTTTTAGTAGCTGAAAGTGTATTGAATGGAGAAGATGTCTTACTCTGCTTTGTCAAAGAAAGAATATCATCCCTGACTGGATGTTTTCCTTTCCTTTTGATGGGATCAGATTTTGGAGTAGAAAGGTCTTTCTCCTTGTTAGTCTTCCTAACAGGAGAGGATTGAACAAACTCCATAATATTCTGTGGAGAGCCATATACTAAGAGCTCTGGAGAGGAGCTAACAACTTCTGCATTGAACTTGTCAGAAGGCTGAGAGGGGGTAGCTTCTGAATATTGACACCCAAATTTGTATTGGCACCAGAAGCATTAGATTTCTCAGCTACAGGAGATGGGGAGACCTCAGCAGTCACAAATGCAATATTTGTAAGACCATCAAGAGGTATGTCTTTGTCATCAGGAGATGGGATAGGCTCAGCTGATTTTTCCACAAGCTCAGGAGCTATAAGTTCAACATCATCAAGAGGTTGAAGGTTATCTTCATGGTGATCCTTCTGCTTAGGGACATAGTTTTTCCTAGGCTTGTGAGACCTATGGAATTGATGGAAACTAGCCTTCTGAGCAACCTTTTGAGAAAGAAATTTTTTGGCTTTCTCTTGAGTAGAGACACCAGAAGGACCAACTTTGTCAGGGTGATCATTAGATGCAGGTTTATTCATTTGAGCAGACAATACAGCTTGATCCAAAGGAGGGATGTCAGATATTTTCTCATCAGACTTGCTACCATTTTGGACATTGATAGGTTGAGGCCACTGCCTAGGGCTCTTGAGGTCAGGATGGAGATGGATACACTGTTCATCAAAGTGACCAATACATTTACAGTGATAGCAGTGATATGGAAGGTCTTCAAATTCAATTGGAAGCTTAGCTACCCCATATTCAACCCCATCTTCTTCTATACCAACCCTAATATGATTAGGTAGCTTTTTCTTAACATCTACTTCCACGCATAATTTAACCACAAAAGGTCTAGATAAAGTAGCAGTTGCAAGATCCATCTTGATAAATTTTCCTATCTGGTTGCCCATGGATTGAATCATTGCGTGGTTATAAAAGAAAATTGGTACCTTGGGGATATTGACCCAGAATGGAACTATGGATGACTCAGATTCAGGTGAGAAATCCATTGTCCATTTAAGGACCTTCATAGCAGCACCTAAAAAACTCCAATTTGCTTTGAGCCAGTGTCTTTGATAATCTTCTTTGAGCTGAAAACGGATCAGGATGTGCCTATAGTCTATAGAACCAAGCTGATACTTGCCTTTAAAATCTACAGATTTGAAAGCTTCTTGGAGGACTTCCATGGTTGGTTTTCCCCGAACAAATTTGCCGATGAGGGCATTCTGGTAGTGGGCAGCAAGCGTTTCGGCTTCTTTGCGATTAACAATGCAGGAAATCTCTCCATTGTAAAGGATTTTAGGATTAATTTCTGGGTTAGAGGGGAGAGAGGTGCTCAGGGGAGGAGGACGATTGGCTAAAGCATTCAGAAAGGATTTTCCTGGGCTGCTTCCACCGCGCAGGCGGAAAAGTAACCGTTTATGACCATTGTATGTCAGAACTGTGTGATTTGGGAAAAGCCACAGTGGCGGAATTTAGGAACAGAGTCGGAAAGGGTTTAATTGTAGAGAGAGAAGAGAGCATAAGTTTTGAAAAAAATTCTAGAGTTTGCTTTGGAATTGAATAAGTACCATATATGACACATTCCAAAAGTTCGATGATACATGAACACTTAACGAATAACTCAGAAGCACCTCAACGTTTTTGTCTAAAATGTTCTATATATTCCTAATAATGAGCTAATTTTATTTGGGGGTCAAAGAAAATGTAAGTGCTACATAAAACAGGGTCATGCTTGTGCATGATATACATTTTGGTTATATCATCCTCTCTCAATCTCGAATAGAGGAATTTAACGTTCAAACCACACCTGAATGACGAGTTGAAAATAAGAATCAAATTTTAGTAGCTTGTTGTTGGGGCAACTTCTTACTCAATCGTCCTGAGCCACAACCACAAGTGTCCCTTGGCTACAAGAGGCAGTAGAGGACACCGGCAAGATTGAGGAGCGGGTCTAACGGAACGAGAAATGCTAAAGTTGACGGTCATCTAGTAGCTATTATATTTGTTTTTATTTTATTTTTAAAATATTTAGTAGCTATTATAGGTGATCATCTTCGGTGAACTCTATTGGCGTAGTCAATTTTAGGCGTTGCTCCCAAATGTTTCTATGGTCAAGGGTTCATTGAGAATTTTCTCCCAAATAAATGCTAATCGATGTACTATAACTTATATTTAAATTGTGTCATAAGTGAAAGCAGTCAATAAATTAAATTTCTCTTTGACCATATTATAATTTCGACATTTCCTATTACATTTATCTTAAAACTAACTTTAACCATTTTGGATGAGGCGAGGATGACTTCGAATCTCTTACTCGTCAAGAGTGATAAGGTGGGAATGGGATGGGGAAACTAGTACTCTCCCCGATGCCATCCCTAATTTGTACACTACTCGTACCTTAGGGATACCATAGTAAATTGCATGGGAACACATTAAGAAAAAGTAATTTCTCCATGCAGGTCCATTTTTCTCTTACAGGTCCGTATTATTACCATAATGCCCTTGATGGAACCCTATGATTTCAAGCCCATTTTTTGCCTTAACAATATTAGGGGTATTATGGTAAAACTATGGACCTGCAAGAGAAAAATGGACCTGCATGGAGCAATCCCTAAGAAAAACCCAAGGTTTAAAGCAAATTCCCATGCACATTGGGCCATTCACGCATAATTCATTTCATGTACAAGGCGAAGTCTGTCAATCGAAGAAACATTGCTTTCTCTGGCCTGGATACCGACAATTTTCCTGGTTACATTCGTTTCGACTTCTCAACTTCGGAGACCTGCGGTTTTTGGTCAATCTGTACATACGATTTTTCGGTGGTGAAAAAAATTACACTTGCTTTCGATACTCATTGCCAAGCCTGATGATACCAGATTAGAACACACATGACTAGTAGTATTGGGCCTTGGAAAGGGCAATCCCAATAGGCAAGTGACTCTTAAACCCTAGATAGGAAATGCTATATAAAGGGAGGTGTGCCACAAGAAAAAGGTAAGCTCTCACTCTTCCTCTCTCACTATTCTTATTCTCTCACTACTAGTTATTGACTTGGGCGTCAGAGAGAGAACCCCCGACTACGGTCGGGGGCTCCCCTTTTGCAGGATTAGCTGAAATCATCCGGATCTGGAGTCTCAAGAGCTTCTTGGAAGTGCTTGCACCCCGATCCTTTTCTTAGGAGCCAATTCGTGCTCCATCAAAGCACATTCATTAATCGAAGACATGTTTCATTCTTTTCCTGGATACTGATAATTATTTTTGATATTTCCGACTTTCAATCTCCGGAGACCTACAGTTTCTGGTCCATCTTGCCACATATATGGTTTTCCGGTCAACCTGATGTTAGAATTACTGGGTTTCTCCATGCAGATACGTTTTTCTTATGAATGCAGGTCCACAATTTTACCAAAATACTTTTAAATGTCCCATTGCATTTTGGTTAGCATTTTTAGGCTTAATAATATTAAGGACATTCTTGTAAAAATCTGGACATACATAAGAAAAACGTATCTTCATGGAACAACCCCCTAGAATTACACTTGCTTCTAATCACCTCCGATTCTTTGTCATCCCATTAGTCTCTCATTTTTTGAGTAATCTCATCTTCGCCAATTCGTCGTTTTATGCACTTCTCTGATCATTGTCTTCTTTGCATTTGTGGGTCTGTACTTATCGTTTCATGGTGTGAGAGCTAGCTTCCATTTTAAAGTTAAATGTCTTCTAAATCATTCTCATGAGACAGACAAAATCGAAGGTACAATAGCATTTGCATTCCAATTCTTCCATTTTAGATTGTTTCCTTCAAGTATTGTCTTGATTAAGATAAATCACCTGTTTAAATGTGGTGGAAGAATATGGAATCTTATTATCATGTAAATTTGCATGCGGGCTGGTCATGCATTTTCCTAGATTTCTGATGAGGTGAAACTTCTCAAATTGTTGATTGAGGCCAAAATATTTGGTCACTAATGCGTGATATGTTTAATGTTGATCTAGTTGGCCAATTACTGCCAAGGAAGTTCTTTCATGATTGGATAACTGGATAAGGATCTTTCATGATTGGATAAGGATGAAGGTCGAAAGGGGTACACATGACTTAAGACTAAAATACTAGAGCCTAGAAGGGCACACATATAGTTGGGGTTGGGGCAAGTTGGTGTCACTGAAAGATGAAATTCGTCCATACCTAATGGAATGTGTTGACACGAAGGGAAATTTCAGCATTAGCAAGGCATATGGATACCTCAAAGGGGCAGGCCAAGAAAACCATTGGTCAACGAAAATATTGTGGAAGTCAGGACTACAGCCTAAACACTCATTCTTTCTATGGATGTTGTTAAAAGGGAGATTATCGACCATAGCGAGACTTCAGTCGAAAGGGATAATACCTCATGTGGCAGATGTTTGTACTCTGTGTGGGCACAATGGAGAAACGATGCAGCACATATTTTGTACATGCCAATTTACAGTGGAGCTCCAAAAACATTACAGGGTGGAGACTGGCGGAAACTTCAGAGAGTGCCTGAGGAGGATGAGAAGAATGGTAGGATGGAGAAAGAGAATAAGATTCCACCGACTTATCAGCATCTTCTATAATGTATGGAGGGAGAGGAATAACAGAATCTTTCAGGGGAAATTTAGGCAGGTGGATGCTCTAAAGGTGATGATTGAAACAGGCTTTGACCCCTCTGATTGATGATGAGGATGGTGTGAATGGATCCTAGTATGAAACTTGGTACATATGTCGTAGGTACCGCACTGATTACCTATGGTATTTCAGAGGTGTTGGGCTGCCGGTGTAAAAACCAGTTACCCAGCCTTGGCCCGTGACAATATCTAAAGACTTGACGGATTGGTTGTGGGGATATATCCCTAGTATGAAACTTGTACATATGTCGTAGGTACCGCACTGATTACCTTTTGGTATTTCAGAGGTGTTGGGCTGCAGGTATAAAAACCAGTTACCCAGCCTTGGCCCAAGATACTATCAAAAATATTTGACGGACTGGATGAGGGACTATGGCCCTAGTATGAAACTTGTACATATGTCGTAGGTACCGCACTGATTACCTTTGGTATTTCAGAGGTGTTGGGCTGCTGGGTGAAACCAGTTACCCAACCTTGGCCCATGACACTATCTAAAGACTTGACGGGCTGGATCGAAAAAGATTATAAGCATACTCAGACCAGGCTACATAATGGATAATTTGGTTTCTATGGGAAATGAACCAGGGCAGACTTGTGTTTTGACATGTCAATTCACAGATATGCTATGGTGGATTTTCCCTAATCATATACGAGCTGGAGACAGAAATGGAACGTTGAAGACACCAAAGCTCCAAAGGTGGATGCAGATTTGGCAAGATATGCAAGGACAGATGGAATGGAAGCGCATACATTATAGTTATTCTAAAATCCTAGCAATATCTTGATGAACTAGTTATGATCATAGCCACTTGCATTTCATATGGTTGTAGAATAGTTGTTTTTCTCCTTTTGGTTAGTTATTTATATCCGTTGAATGTTTGGCTTAGAGTGATGGCCAAATCAGTTGTATGAACTTTTTTGAGCAATTTAATAGAAGAAAATATTACATCAAAAAAGACTAAAATACTAGAACAAAACAACAAATATAAAAATTGAAATAACATAAGAGAACAAACAATATATACCAAAGAAGAGGTTGGGGAAATTAAAGATTATTTGCATATATCAAAGAGAGCAATTAATGCCTTCATTTTTTTCTCCAAGTATGTAGTTAATACTCTATAATTTTAAATTCAAACTCGAGATCTATTATCTTCAATTTTTAGATAGATTTTACAAAAAAAAGAGTGGAATAAAGTAAAGTTTGTAGTATAAAAATTGAGGCAACTGCGCAAATAAGAGTTCTAAATCCCTTTATTTGGGGCTTGCTCATGCATGTGAGTATTTCATATTTAGAATTCGAAAGTGATTTTTTTTCCATTTCTTCGTAGGACCTGAATATACTGGAACTATTGATGTACATGTAGTTATGCATAACTAATTATTAATATTGAACGTGCTATAGTATATATGATTGATTTTTTTTCCAACAGAAATTGATTCGGAAGTGATTTATTATTTTGTTTCAGACCTCTATTCAGTGTCATATCAATTTGTGAATAACCCGCCAGTTTAAATGAAAATTCTTAAATATTTATTCCTAATTGATGTTCTAAAACTTATGATTGAATGACATAGAAAATGAAACTATATATGCAATACACTAGTGCAAACAAAGAATTATACAAGGTTACTAGTTTAAGGTTTCTAAAACCGAACATATTAATTAAAGAGCAATTCTCCCATGAGCCAGGCTCACCCATGAGGCAATGCTAAATAAAGAAACTTTCATTGCTACCACCTCATCATAACTCATTACCACATCATTAAACATCGACGCCACCTCATCAAACATCGGTGTCAGTTCATCAAACATGTCACCTCATCAAAACCTCGGTGTCACTTCATCAAATTTCATCAAAAATAGGGTTTACTTGGTCCTGCCTCTTGGGTGAATCGTTCTTAATTAAATTTCTCTTTAAACATATTAAAATTTCGACATTTCTTAATAAAGTCAGTTATTCAAAACTAGTTGTAACCGATGCATGGTTCTCTTATAGCCAACCTCAATTGGTTGAGATCAAATTAAAGTTGATTTATTGAAAAGTATTTTTAATTGTGTCATATGGTTTAAAGATGATCCTCATCAATCGACTTTGATTGAGCCACCCTAATCTTCCCTAGGGTCCGAATGTGCAAGGTTCATGTATCGGAAACCATAGTAGCTAGTCAGTACTCAGTAGACATATTGGTTCTTACTTCTTTCTCATAAGCAACTTCCTTTGATGCCTTTAATTGTTTTTACTAGTTTCATAGGTTTTACAACGCTCTATATTTAAAAGATTTGGATTTAAATTATTTCTAATTTCAACAAGAGTTAGTCTCTGAGGAGACCGTCTCTATATAGAGACCGGACTAAATTATAAATAGTGCAATAAAGAAAATCAAGGAGGGACCAATTTGCAATTTTTAAAAATTTAAAAAATCACGTGCTACAGTGTTTCGCGTGTGTACAGTGTTTTGCTACAGTTTACTACAATGTTTCAAGTTAAAATGTTCATGTTCATGTTTTATGTTTCAAGTTAAAGTGTTCATGTTTTATATGTTAAGTTAAAATGTTTAGGTTTTATGTTTCAAGTTAAATTGTTTATGTTTCAAGTTAAAATGTTCATGTTCATGTTTTATGTTTCAAAAGATGTTTATATTTTAAGTTAAACTGTACATGTTTTATGTTTCAAGAAATGTTCATGTTTTATGTTTCAAATTAAAATGTTTATATTTTAACTTAAAATGTTCATGTTTTACTTTAGCAACTCCACACTGTAGAAAACTGGTACTGTAGCATGTGGCTTGACACGGTAGCGCGTGATTTTTTAAAATTTTCAGAAATTGCAAATTGGTCCCTCCGTGTTTTTGACTTATATTACTATTTACAATTTAATCCGGTCTCTATATAGAGACGGTCTCTTCCAAGACTTTGCCTTTCAATAATTCAAATTCAAAAAATATTTTTTCTTGTATGTATCCGTCCAGTATAGTGCTCTTAATTATCTTTGTGCTAATTTTATGTAATTTTTTGTCGTATAATTTCTCTCCCCTCCTCCCTTAAACCATTCCGCCTTAAGAAAAAAAAATCCTTTTCTACTTCAATCATTTTCATCATGGGGAGGTGGGGAACAGTTTCTCATTAATTTATTCCGTATTACATTGAATGAGTGTGATTCACACAATGAAATTGTTCTCGATTTGATCGGCTGAATCCATGATTTAGTTGTTCGTCGATGTTTTTGTTCCCGATCTGGTTGAACAGGTCGTGGGTTATGTTTTTTGTTTATAGTTCTTGATCTGGTTGGACAGGTTATGGATCGTGTTTCCATTCGTGATCTATGATTTTCAAGGTGTTTACAGTTTGAATAACATAGATCGTGGTTTGGATCTAGTGGTGTTGCGGTTGTAGCAGATCCCTGATTGGCACAGTGATTGATGCGGGAGACGCTCCTCTTTGCCAAGCGGTTGCGGTGTTCGAGGTTGCAAAATAATATCCCGAATGCGGTATTACAGTTTTTTTACCGGGTCTCTCAATTTGTAATAGTACAGACGGTATGAGTCTGGTTAGCATATGATTTAGTTAGCCTTGTAATAGGCTAATTGATTAGATGTTGATTCCACTTGTAATCGTTACTGGGCGTTTTCTCAGTACCATGAATGAATTCTTTTTAAAAAAAGTATGGTGCTCTTAATTCTCTATTTGAAATAGATGCGAATCTATTCAAACCCCTTAATTGGAGTATCTGTAACCGATAGTGATTTTGTTTCATTGATTGAATCTCAAAATTTCTCAAAATTTTAATATTATGGCCAAAGTATCGGCAATGAAAGAATCTTACTTATTATTGGTTTTTTATGTAATGGCACTTTTGCCCCTATCTTCAATATAGGCGTTTACCCCTTAATGTCTTTGTGTTGACATTTTTTTTGAAATAAAAAAAAATCTAAATTTGTGTTGAAATAAGTGGTCCTTTATCTTTTGTTATTTGGCACTAATAGTTAATTTTGATCTGCATCTTAAATCTAACTTAATATTTACATGTTATAATTTTTATCTTCTAACTATAATCTAACATTAAGGTTATAATGAAAGTTTTTTGAAAAATATCATTCATAAGGTTGGGAACCATCTAACTGCGATTAAAATAAGTGAAATCAAACATCTAGTCTAAGCGTCTGAAACGGATAACCAAACTAAATTCTAATCAGACTAGTTATCTTATTACAGATTAAGAAGAGATCTATAATAGTTATACCCCTCAGGAATATACTGCCACCAACGAAATCCACTTATTTAATTGGTCCTTAAGTATTTTTAGAATATACTTAGATATTGGACAATATAATTGGTCCTTTATCTTTGTTATTTGGAATCTCTAGTTTTTAATTTCAAAAGTAATTGGACTTTATTGAAAATATTAGTTATATTTGCACTTAAATCCTTATGATTAATTAACTTTGACTAATGAGCCAACTATCATTTTCAAGTAATAATTTTGAAATAATTACTAAAAGAAAATCCAATAGATTTTGTATAATAGAGATTTTGGATTTTTTTTTAAATCCAACAGATTCTCTATCTTAATTTCTATTATAGAGATTTGAGTAGAGAGAAGAGATATTTCTCTATATATAGAGAAAAATAAGCAAGATTTTGGAGATCTATAACATAGAAAATATGTTGGATTTGTAGAGAAAACAAATAGAAATTTTATATTTTGGTCCTCTATTTTTAGAAAAAAATTATGCAATTCTGAATTTTTTTTTTTTCAATTTTTGAAGAAAATGTTGGACTTGCTCTAATGCCAAAAAAAATAAAAATAGATATAGACTCTGTTTATCACTACTTTTTTACATACTTTACTTCAAAGTAGAGTAGTTTTTTGTGTTTGCAAGTTGGTATAAATCAGCTTTTTATGAAAATAGAAGATATTTTTAGAATCAAAAGTAGAAAAGTAGAAGTTGGTCATAGTTTCACCAAACAAATCAATAGAGGACCATTATTAATGCTTAACTTAAATAGATCACGGACAAAAGCTTCACCTATCCTAATTAAATATAAGGACCAAAAATCAAATTTTCCTGAATATTAGTGATGCACTGACCTCAAAATAGTATTAAAATCGTACAATTAAAACAAAAATCTACATTGTTATCATCGAAAAGGAAATAAATCACATTATACACGACTGGTGGCCTAGGGGTATCATAGTAAATTGCATGGCAACACATTAACAAAAACCCTAGCTTTCCATGCCCATTCGGCCATTCACGCATAGCTCATTTCTTGTTCACAGGGCGAAGCCTGTCAAACATGGCATTTCTTCCTGGTCTAGATACCTACATTATTCCTGGACACCTTCGTTCCGCCTCCTAACCTACGGAGACCTACGGTTTTCGGTCGATCTGGCCAGATACCTACGGTTTTCCAGTCGATCTGGTCAGATTCCAGTTGATCTGGTCTTATAATTACACTTGCTTTCCGTCTCTGATTCTCTGCCTTCTTAGTCGTCTCTCATTTTCCGAGCAATCTCGTCGTCAATTCGCCGGTCCGGGTGCACTTCTCCGATCTTGTTCTTCCTTGTAAGCCCCTCCTCGATCCGATGACTGATTAAATTACCTGAATTTTTCATTTCTTTGATTGATGAAAGAACTGTATGAATATAATTAAATCGTCTCTTTTATGAAACTGGAGAATCATATACATGGTGATGGTGTTATTCTGTTGACTGTAAAATTTACGGTGCTGTTAATGCTTCATGGCTTGTGATAGATAGATGAGTCAATTTGGTAAAGTAAATGGGGAGCACCGAAGTTGTTAACCCAAATAGACTCATGGTCTTCTCTAGGATAAAAACTGTTCCTCGCATAGATTTTTTAATCTGTCAAATCTGCATATATATCATGCTTTAGATTTTCTGTCAAATCGATCATTTTGGCCGAGGCATCTGGATTTTACTATTTTGCTAATGAAATTGAGGATATTGATTAGATGTGTTTGTTGGCTGAATAGGTACCCAAATACCGATCTTGGAAATTAATTGATATAGAAAGGGGACGGGAATATGAATCCATCTTCTTTCCTTTCGTAAGCTTTGATCTGTTTGTTTGAGTTAAAGACGATGAGCTCTGGCAAGGCAATTCAGATAGATTTCCAATTAGTTGATTTTCCTAGTGATGTTTTCCAAGAAATACTGAAGGCACTTCCTGTTGAATCGCTGCTGAGGGCGAGAGGTGTGTGCAAGCAATGGCGAGCCTTGATCGATGACCCAAATTTCATTGATTTGCATCGCATTGCATCCCATCACAGGCCTGGAGGTGTCAAACTTGTGACAGGTTATGAGAGGAGATCAATAGCCTCTTTGGAAGGGCAAAAATTTCTCTTTAAGTTAGTGGATTTGAATGGAAATGCACCAGAAAGGCTCCAAAGCATAACACTTCCCACTAGTGTCATTGGCTTTGAATCTGGCTCTCAAGGTGTGGAAGGTTTGTCATTGGACGGCTATGCTGTATGGAACCCCTCTATAAGGAAAAGGTTCCTTGTAAACAATGGGTTCCGCCTCTCTTCTGAGTTTTCTAATACTTGGGCCCTAGGTTTTGATTCCGAGGCTAGACAGTACAAGGTAGTTCACTTGAATTTGTGGAACAGTCCTAGCTCCATTCGGGTTCGAGTTCTCACCCTTGGAACGGATTTGTGGCGTGAAATCGACACTAACCGTGTCCCAAAAGAGGCCCTTGCTGCCACCTGCATAGACATCGGAGTGTGCGCGCAAAACAGGATATTTTTCAAGGTTGAAAAGGTGGGTAAGGTGGTGGGAGTTTTGGTATTTTGGGTTGGGGAAGAGAGTTTTCAGTTTCTACCTGCACCGACCGAAGGGATGGACAAAGCAAAGAGGTGGCTAACCATTGAGTTGGGAAATAACATAGCCTTGATGTCGAGTAGAGAAGCCTGGATATTGCGCGATGTCACGACTCAAAAGTGGGATCATGTAGAATATGGTATATGTTTGACTTGGATGCTCCCTTGGGGAGGGAGCAGGGTGATTGGGTCGATAGACAACTCGGACGAGGTTCTTGTGTTGAAGAACATATATACGCGGCCAGGGACACAGATAGATAATTTGCTGCTGCAGGCTGGAGGCAGCTGTTACTGGGACGTAAAGAAAATGACAGTGCGGCCTGGTCCCAATCACACTGGCCATGTCTTCACCAAGCATGTCGAGACTTTGTTTGACCCTACACTTGTGAGAAATCCTCAGGTACTTTTCCTTATCCTATCCTTTCCTTTCCTTTCTTGTTCACTGTGTGTTTTCTGTTGTTGCATTTGATCAAGAGTTGATCTGTGTTCTTGGGATCAGGTCTGAAGAAATGTGGAAAGAGCATGAAGCATGAAGAATTTTCGAATGAGGAAGATGGAATAGTCTGCAACTTGTATGCAAGCATTTGAAGAAGGTTTATTATATATAGTTCTTGATTCTCTTTGTTTTGGAGCAATGAATGAAGCCTTGCTGTTTAATAATGTACTTTTTGAGAAAACATCAGATTGTCTTCCATTTACTCTTCCTGTGTCTTTGATCTGAATGAACCGATCTACTGTCAAAGTTTTTATTCCAACAGAGAAAACATAAATTGATTCGGTAGTCATTTATTGTTTTGTTTCCGGGTTACGTATACTGTCGATTTTCCATGAGAATTTCTGAAAGGTTTCTATCATCAAATGATGCAAAAGGGTTAGTTTTTGATAAAAGGCAAAAACTAGTATATATATTAGTTGATATATGAGAAAGATATGAAATGTGTTTAGAGTTATATCATCACAAATAAAGAAATGTTTTAGAGCTAAGTATATCATCACAAATAAACATGTTTTAGAGTACAACGCCACCGCACGGCAACCGGCCTCACTTGCTATCCCGTGTTACCGTCCGAAGTACACTCCAGCAACGTTTGATATCACGTACGTGTCTCCATCCGCCGCTGTCAGATTGTAACCAGTCTCTTCATAATAGGGTAACTTTCACACTAATTAATACTTCTTGGTGAAATCTATACTTAAAGGAAGTATGGATCCATGTAGTTTAGATTTCAATACACACCCTGGCTTAATTTTACTACCATGCAGTTTCAGAGATTGGCGACATCTCTCTAAATATAGAAGCTCATGACACTCTGGCTAATCGATTTCCCATTCTGCACGAATGTTATTTGATTTTCTAAGTGTGTGCGGAAATATGATATTTACCATCTAGATATGCACAGCTGACTTTTCACGGTATTCAATATACGTGTTTGACTGCTAATATCTTTAACTAGATATATTATCAAGATATAAAAATTTGATATTAATACATGTTAAAGACGATTCCAACAATATTATATGTACGATAATATTTTTATTTATCTATGCATTCAAAAATTCAGTTAGCACATTTAACTGGAAAAAAAAAGTCTCCTGTGCAGTGTCATATTTGGCAATCCGAGTCGCTCCTCGCCTCTTCCTCCCAGAATCGCTTCACTCTCCAAATCCGCCGCGATCCACTCACCTAAACCCGATTCAGAATCAGAAGAGTCAAGTGCAAGGTATGCAGTGGGAAGAACAAGAAATCTGGGAAGAACAAGAGATATGTTGAGGAAAGATTTGATACTACTGATTTTGATGAGATGTTGGAGCATACATACAGTAATTAAGCACAAGGATCTGATCCGATCCAAGGAGATGGTGTGGTCTATTTGTGGGGTTCTTTACCTAAACCCAAAGAGAAAGGCTATCCATGAGAGGAAATGCAAAGGATATGGTGTCATCAAACTCTACAATAGTAACAGCGACTCTGGATCTGGATCCTCCGAGTCTTCCGGATCTAGCGGCGACTCCTCCTCCTCCTAGAGACTAAAAGAGACATCTTTTGTTCCATGGATATGAGAGACTAAGAGAGACTATGGTAGATCTTTTGTAGTTATTGCCTAAGTCTGAACTTTTTAGTAGATCTTTTGTATCCCTAAAAAAAAAGTCATATTTTGCAATCCGAATGAACATAAATATGATAAGAAGAAACAATATGATTACCAAGATGAATAGCTTTATACTCTGCACATAATTGCATGTCTATGGTACATAATATGCAACACCTCTGCTTCATGCAATTGTTACTATTATATTTTCTACACACTGTGAACAGTAAAGTGCTCAAAACATGCTACCTTAATATTTATAATTCTAACTTATTTTCCATGGATTGTAAGAGTCCCTTTTTTTTGGTTTTTTTTTCTAGTCGCAAATTCGTGTATTATTTTATCTCAAACTCAAATCTATCTCACATTAACAAAATATATATATTATTTTAAAATTTTACATATTAGACTAAATCAATCATCCCTTACTTTTTATTCTATAAATTATGTAATGTGGTTGGTCATGACTCATTTTATAACCCTTGTTTGTGATGCGGGGTTAGATTTTTGACAAAAAAAACTAAAATAGCAAGAGAAAATCTATAAACAAACAATTTGTTCTTTTTGTCATGTTATCTGAACTTACAAACTTTAAAAAAATCAAATACAATTCATGTCTACCATCAAATACACACCATCCCTCACCACAGCCCTAACGAACAACCAAAGATGCACACCATTATAAAGCTTATTAGACTGATAGACATACCTGGTCAAAGTCTGAACACCATTATAAAGCTAGACATGTCTAAGGCATTTGATAGGGTTTCTTGGTCAATGCTCAGCTCACTTCTCTTAAAATAAGGATTTCATGGTCACATGGTTGCAGTCATTCTTAGGAATATTAGCTTTGCTTGGTTCTCAGTACTTATCAATGGCACACCTTATGGTTTCTTTAAACCAACAAGAGGACTTAAGGAGGGTGACCCTATCTCCTATTCTGTTTAACTTCATAACATAATCATTGAATAGAGGACTGAAACACAAGTTTCATATGTGAGTGATAAATAGATTCAAAATGCCTGAAAACTCTATTAATGTCTCTCACCTCTCCTATGCAGATGATACTGTGATTTTTATTCAAGCTACAAAAAAGTTCATATCTAATCTGGTAGATTTTCTGAAACATTATCAAAATGCATCGGGCCAGCTAGTTAATTTCAGTAAAAGTGCATTTTATGTGGGAAAGAAAACTAGTTCTCTGAGAATTTCAATGATTAAAACCATTACTCTTATGTCTCAAGGAACTTTTCCATTCTAATATCTAGGTGTTCCAATCTTTAAGGGAAGAATAAAAATAAAATTTCAACCCTTAGTAGCAAAATTAAATGCTAAAGTATCAAAATGGAACAATAAATGGTTGAATATGACAGGTAGAATAGTCTTAATTAAGCATGTTTTAACTGCCATCCTCAACATATATGGTGTGTCATGGCTCCCACTAGTCATGTGATAGAATTGATGGAAAAAATATGTGCTAACTTATGGTGGGGTTTCAACGAAAATAATCAGCCAAAGAGGCATTGGAGAATCTGGTCTGAATTATGCTTTCATGTGTCGCAAAATGGTTTGGGTTTTAGATGCTTAAATACCACCATTGACAGCTATTCCATCAAACTTTACTGGAAGATTCAACTTGGGACTACCCTTTGGTCTAGGTTAATATGGTCACTCCCTGACTCATATAGAACTTCAGACCCGTGGAGAATGGTTATATCCATATCAGCCATGGTTAAGTCTCACACTAGAGTGACAATAGGAAACGGAACTTCAAATTTTTGGAACTCCAATTGGACTAGATTAGGATTCCTCTCTGATCTGTGGGATTCAAGCCTAGATTATCCTCACCCTAACATCACAGTAGCCCAGTTTCAAATGGACAACCATAATTTACTGCTATTTATGACTCGGGATTCTGCACCTCATGTTACATCCCATTTGCAAAATCATCTTATTTTATTTGACAGGAAGGACAAGCTAATCTGGAAACCATCTACTTCAGGTAAGTTTTATGTTGCCTCTGCTTATCAGGTCATCACTAGAAAAGGGAAAATCAATGCATCACTGTCCAAGGTATGGAATTCCCTGCTCCCTCCTAAAATATTTGTCATGCTATGGAAACTGGTAAACAACTTTATCCCTACAGATGGAATCCTCAAAAGGGTGGGTTTTAACATAGTAGCTAAATGCCACTTATGTGAGCATGAATATACTTTAAATCACTGTTTCTATAAATGCCATGTTGCTAAAACTATGTGGTATGAAATGTTTCACTTACTAGAAATGCATGTTATCAGTTTTTCTCATATCTTTGATGTTGTCTCTTGGTGTTGGTCAATAAAAGTGTTTTCTAAAACCAAGAATAACATGTTTCACCTATCCCTTGTCTGGTAATTTGGATCCTATGGATAAGCATAAACAAATTTATTATTGAAGGGAAACTCCCTCTGTGATAGGAATGAAAAATCAGCTTTTTTTCTACCTCACTTCTATTTTCCCCATTCATCCTCAAATAGTGAAGCAAGATGTTTTAGGGATAGCTGCAAAAGGGAATTTTCCCAGTTTCTAGAGTTCCCAAAATTAAACATGTTAGATGCTATAAATGGGAACCCCCTGATCAGGGATATAAGTTAAATTCTGATTTAGCGTGCCCCCCTTTAAATCAATCTTCTGCTGGATTCCTAGTAATGGACAATCTTGGGCAAGTAAAACATATGAGTTCATGCATGCTTAATATCACACATGACCCACTGATGGCTAAACTCAGAGCTTGCTTGCTTGGTCTAGCTTGATGCATTGATAATAATATATTGCCCCTTATTGTTGAATCTGACTAGCTCATTGCAGGTTATTCAGATGATCTTGGGCAAGATGACAGTACCATGAAGGATGGAGAGAGATCTCTGGGAAATTCACATAATCAAAGGAACCTTGCCCATCCACCTTCAGCATATCTATAGGGAACAGAACTTTGTGGCTAATGAACTAGCTCTCTCTGCTCAGACACTATCCCACCAGGATGGATTCTCAATCGTAGTTAAAAGGGCACTCATTGGATATCCGATGCAATTGCCTAACCTTAGAATCCAGTCACATACTTGAAATTACCATTCTTCATATGATTTGTGTACTCTATGTTGATTTTAATTTGCTCCTCCTTTATCCTACTAGTTTGTCTTCATCCTTTAGACTAATTCGAGTTTTGTTGCGACGGTCTTTAAGATGTTCGTAGGATTCAAGGCACTAGTATAGGTTTTACCTAGGAGTCCTAGCCTTTTTTTTTATAGCTAATGCTCTTCACTTGTACTGAATAGCCTATGACATATTTTTGGTTACATGGCTTTGGGGAAGCATAATATACACCCCTCATCTGTTGGATGGGTATAATAATAATAATAAAAATAAAAACAAAGATGCACAAGCTACCACAATCAAAGTCATAACAATAACCACAGTTATATTATAGTTGAATGCCATTGATGACAGCGTTGGAGAAGTTCAGGTTTTAAAAACTCTATTTGAATTAATTGTGTGATATAGAATTATTCAATGATGCATAGGTATACACCCCTCATCTGTTGGATGGGTTTAATAATAATAATAAAAATAAAAACAAAGATGCACAAGCTACCACAATCAAAGTCATAACAATAACCACAGTTATATTATAGTTGAATGCCATTGATGATAGCCTTGGAGAAGTTCAGGTTTTAAAAACTCTATTTGAATTAATTGTGTGATATAGAATTATTCAATGATGCATAGGTATACACCCCTCATCTGTTGGATGGGTTTAATAATAATATTAATAATAATAAAAAAAAAAACAAAGATGCACAAGCTACCACAATCAAAGTCATAACAATAACCACAGTTATATGATAGTTGAATGCCATTGATGACAGCCTTGGAGAAGTTCAGGTTTTAAAAACTCTATTTGAATTAATTGTGTGATATAGAATTAATGATGCATAGCTATATCGATATAATCATGAATACTGATAAGTATATTGCGAGTGGTCAATATTCGTACTAAACTCTATTATCGTTCAAATTTTTATAATTACAATATTCCATGATGCATGAATAAGTATATCAATATAATCATGATTACCTGATAAGTATATTGCGAGCGTTTATATTCATATTAAATTCTATTACCAATCGAATTTGTATTACAGTGTGGATGTCTCAATAAAAAGATCTGTGAATTATTTTCGAACCAATTTTATTTTGGTGATTGGTATATTTGAAATGAATTATTTCTACACGATTTACTCGTTTACCACCCTCTCCCAACCTATTTTGGTTCTATAAATATGGGAAAGGTGGTGAGAACTCCCACCCACATTTCCTCTATCACCCTTCCACCATGTTCACGATGAAAAAGATGGTGGTGATGGTGGTTGGAAACCAGGTTGATATCCTGTCTTTTATTTTGTTCTCGACGTAACAGCCTATTTTAGTTCTATAAATATGGGGAAGGTTATGAGAACTCCCACCAACATTTCCTCCGTCACCCTTCCACCATGCTCACGATGAAAAAGATGGTGGTGAGTGATGGTGGTTGGATACCAGGTTGGATATCCAGCTGCTGGAGCTTTTATTTTGTTCTCGACGTAACCGCATTTGTGTGAAACTAAATGAAATTCACTCATAGACGTTTGCCCTGTTCATTTTTCGCAAGATGGCATGGCGAAATATACACGCGGCAACAATTGATATACGGGTAGATTTATAATGAGATAGCAAATTACACGTTACAATAACATGTGGGCTTCAATAATTTATAACTTCATAGTTATCAATCTGGTTATTTATAATTTTTATATTTGAAGCAATTAAAATAAAAAATATCATCAATAAATTTATCAAATAAAATATCGAAAACATAACTATATTATTTTAGTTTTCGAGTTAAACATATTCTATCAATTTAGCCCCTAAGTGAGGTATTTTTTTATTTATTTTTTATAATATTTAAAGTTAATTTATTAGTTAACTGTACAATAATTATTAATTATTATAACAGTTTAATATAATTTGAAGTAAAATATTCTGATTATACATTTCGAGTAGTATATTGATGGAATTCAAATTTACCAATAAATATTTGTATATAGTTCTATTTTATAGTATATAACTAGTTAAAATTATTCTTGTATATTATAAACCATGATTAGTAAGGAATAACCAAAAATAATATATTATTGTGTATGATAAATAATATTATCATTACTACAACTAATTATTTTATTATATAAATATTAACTTTGCATAATTATCATTATGTTATATTAAACTTTGAGGAATGAGATTTATTTGATGTAAATATGGTAGTATGCATTTTCTAGCTAATACAAAACCGTACATTTATTACAATCATGCTACTTTTTGCGTTACTACTATTGGGCCAACTGTGCTCATGGCATGAGCAAACACAGTGTGAAATACTGCTACAATTTTTAAGAATTTGCTAGCAACTCCAAAAACAACATCTTACAAGCTGAATGTTGTTCCTTTGGAGGTAACTATCTAAAGCACTTCCAACAATAGTAAATATGAAGAAGAGGAAAATCTATGATCAAGCATTCTGCCCCAATGTGACCAGCATGAAGAGGATAAACTCCACCTCTTTGTAGCATGCCGGGAATCCCAGAGAATTTGGTTGGAGTCTCTACATGTTTGAATTCCTCCGTTTATCTATCATTTTCTGGAGACTTTAGGCCATCACAACTCCAAGGACAAGAAATGTAACTCGCTTTAGTTAAGGTAGATGGTTCCTCTCAGAAGAAAGTTGGCTTGGTACCACTGGATGGACAATCTTTTTCAGGCAAGACCAAGCCAAGGGATCATATTTCTTTGTTTATGATTCTCCATTGCAGACTGAAACTGAGGTTTGTTGAAGGGCAATCAAAGCAGCAACCAGGGGAGACTCACAAGGGTTGTGTTTGCTTACAGATTCATCAAAATTAGTGGCGGCACTCAGAGATGTGGAGTCTGCGCCATGGGAGGTTAAGAGCACTACAGAAGGTAGCATCGTTTTGCTGAGGAACTCTTTCTCTTTTTTTAGCATTAACAAAGTTAGCAGATCGTTATTAGCTAAAGAATATGATATAGCCATTTGCTTATCTCGTACTCTTTGTAATCATTTTCGTTTTAAATTTAATTTACTGGATTTCTCCATGCAGGTCCACATTTTTACCAAAGTACTATACCCTCAAATGTCCCCTTGTATTTTGGTTAACATTTTTAACCTTAATAATATTAAGGGCATTACTGTAAAAAATTGAACATGCATAAGAAAAACGTACATGCATGTAGCAACCCCTTTAATTTAACCTTGTTGTAAAATAAATACCGTTGGAGATACTCTTAGCTTTACTCAACCAGCTACTTAAAGTCTAGTCTAAGATTTTTTTTTTATATACAAAATCTATGGCTGATTTATAAAAGAAACAGTTAAACCTCTATATATCATGTGAAAATATTGGCATAATATTTTAATGGATTTTATCATGGTTTTGTAATTGAGCCATACATTTTAAAATTAAGTTGGGGTAGATTTTTGAACAGATAACCATCACAACAACATATGACAACCACATAACCCTATTTATGTAGCTAAACTCTGCCAAACATGGCAAAATGATGTATCCCCGGCAAACACAACACAAGTACATCTCTACGTACCCAATAATGTTGTACTTTTTGGAATTACGAGAACTATAGACCATGCACTTCTTTTTGGGCCAAGATTCATCATTTTGGATGTTTTAGAGGCAAAAAAAAAATGTCTTAGTCTACATTATCTATTCAAAAATATTTAACCACCGATGGTGGAGTTGTATTTTATTATCTACCCCGAAGACCCCAAACCATACAAAATAAAAAAAATAAAATACAACATAACTTCAAAAGAAGGCGATTTGTACGTAAGATTACATAAAATTTCCAAGTTATGACAATACTAGCCACTCTCTATATCTGAAGTTATATGTACTAAAAGTCAGAGTGTCTATTGAAATCTAAACTAGGTTTTCCATACTTCCTCTAAGTATAGACTTCATTCAAGTGTAACCATTCTAGAGATTTAAAGAGTCTCCTTTTTCACATTTTTCATTTCCAATAGAGGGTAGATGTTCTATTAAAATGAAGACAAACAGCATGAACATCACACTGAAACCTATTGAATTCGGCGACCACTGGTGATGCTGAAGATGCTGAATCAACTACTTGATTTTCCGACTCCTTAGGTTTGACGCATCTATGAAAGACTGGATCGGGCAAAGCCAAGTCTAGAACTAAAACTGCCATGACAAAAGTGACAATGTAGTTGGGGTGCGGGCTTGCGGCGGTGTCTAGCGATGATTAGATGACAAACTTAGTTAAGGGCCGGGAGACAACGGTGGTCTTCCCGGATCGGAAACTCCTAACCTTGTGACGGTGATTAGAGAAACGACTTTGTTGGCGATGAAGTGAGGCATAGATTTGATGATTTGTTTGGCGGCTAGAGAGAACAATCGGCTATGATCATTTCACTAACAGTTGAGAATGTTACGAAAATATTTTTTAAAAAAATAGAAAACAAATTCTTGTAATTTCACATAAAACTAAACACCTTAAATATTGTCGCTTTCTCATTGTCAAAAGGAATGGAAACAAAGAAAAAAATTAAAGGGAGGTCAAAAAATCGAAAAGTCAACCTCACCTAACCTTAGTGTTCACCCTCAAGACGCGCGCAAGTATTAAATCTTATCATATCCTCTCCTCTCCATCAGTGCTCATATCCCCAAAATAAGAAAAAACCATGGACTGGTTCTCCTGGCTCTCCAAAACAGGCCTAGAGCCATCCTTAGTTTACGAATACGGCCTTTCCTTCGCCCAAAACGAGCTTGAAGAAGACGACATACCCTTCTTCAACCACGAGTTTCTGCAGAGCATGGGCATCTCCACGGCCAAACACCGCCTAGAAATCCTCAAGCTCTCCAAGAAACGCGCAGCAGTGTCCAAGCTGGTGGCGGCAATCAAGAGGACGAGAAAAGGCCTGTCCAGGTTCATCGGCTCGTTGGTTTGCCGGAAGGATTCGTCATCGGCGCTGGCCCTCGTGTCGAAACGCGGCTACAGCTCGAGCTCACGGTGGAGGAATGCGATGGTGAAGAGGAACAGGAGACTCGTCCCGGCGCCGCCGGTGAAGCAGAATAGCAGCAAGCTTTTGCTCACGAACGGGAGCCCGAGAATGGACAGCTTTTATAGCGATGGGAAAATGGATGATGATGATGATGATGATGATGGGTATTGGTCGGCTGCGTTTGAAGAGGTCAAGTGGGATTCAATGTTTCAGAATTTGAAGCCTACTTGATGAACTACTCTGAGTTGTAATCACTCAATCCAAAAAGAAGTTTAGGTATTTATTACAGGTGACTAAACTGATACGGTGAAGTTTAAACCCTTGTAATCTACAGTAGCTAACATGGTGATCAGTTGAGGTTTCAAATATTTTGTGATGCATGTGAGTGGGTCTTGTAACCTTGTTGCTGTAGGCTGTAGCCCACCAAGCATTTGAGTGGATAATGTAATGAGATTGTCTCCATTATAGTTTTATCATTATCATTTTTATTATATGAATTTTAAGTTCAATTTGACCCCAATATTTCTGCTTCATTTTGTTTGATCACGATCCTCCAATCCTTTATTCTCAACTTAAAGGAATTGGATCATCTGAAATATAAATTCTTCGCCGTTGACCGCGCAGATTTGATTATTACGTATGTAATTGGCGTTAGAGGCCTTCAAAAGTAAATAATTGCCCAACTTATTAATCTTAAACGTTTTTTTTTTAGTGAAGTTATCTGAATGAAATCACTGATTCATACATTATGGTGCCCTGCATCTCTTAAAAATAATAAGAAGGGTGAGAGAGTCGTCGTCCAAATTTCAAAAGTAAAAGAGTAGTAGATAATTAAGGACGGCGGAATCATCTCTTAAAGAAGAAGAAACGAGATAAAGTGAGGGGACGGTGAGACTCCATACCTTTCGGATTTGTTTTTTAACTCCTTTTTGACTTTTTGAAATACTTGTTTTAAACTTTGCTATATAATAAAAAAAATAAAAGTACAATAATCTTCGCAAATAGAGGTGAAATAGGCAAGCTTACAAAGATGTTTGTAATGTATTGTGGAATAGCATATCTAATCCTAGTCTAAAATTACTAGAGTAGAAAGAAAGAAACAAAACATAACGGTCGTAGTTAACCGCCCTTTCAACAAATATGGATCGAATCAGGTATATACAATTTGGTTAAAATAGTAAACTCACACCCTATCTTGACAATCACTTTCCAGATCATTTCATTAAACGTTATTCGGATCCCCTTGCCCCTTGGGACCAGTTCGACACATTTTCCATATTGTTCCATAGTGTCTAGGTCCTGAAAGTTTGTATAACATGAATAAGGGCAGTGAATCAAACTAGAAATTGACTGAAAAACAGACTGGTAAAAAACTAGAAATTGGCAGACAAACATGCCCGGCCAATATTTGAGCAAAGTACCATAATAAGCACATATCCCTTAATTGTAAGCAAATTTCATACTTGAACTTTGTTTTCAAAGAAACTGTACACATTTGCTCGATAAACTCATCAAGTCTATCGAGCTGGGAAAAATATGCTCGAGCTCAACTCATATATATACGAGCGAGATTGAACTTGGTCAACCCGAGGTCGAACTCAAGCTTTGAGTGAATTGCTTGATATTTGCTCACGAACGGCTCAGTTCATTTACACCCATAATTGGATGACTGAGGTGATTTATGAAATAGGAAAATTGTTAATTATTTTCGGTCTTTGCCGCAATGTCCTTTATTTTTGTGAATTTTATACTAATTTGCCGAAAATTGACCTTAAATCTTAAAGAAGTGGTTTCTTTTCCTCTGTATAAGGGCTCGCGATCCCTATCTCGGTATGTTATATTAAAAATGTATTAATGCTGAAAATTGGATCCATAAAGTTACTTGCATCATTTTTTCCATCAACTAAGCCTTTCGGCTAATCAAGAAGTTGATTATAAAGTACGTCTCAGCTTGTTTGGATAATATGGAAGTTGCCGGTTAGTGCATCTATGAAACTATGATGGTGTATCCGTATTCAATCGCAGTCTGTTTGGATGTATAACTATTCTTCTTGATTGTTCGGAGTTCAGAATATTATGTTTTTTTCCTTATAATTTTTATTTTTTTTGATAATATTTTTCCTTTTAATTAAAATCTACCAAGGTGTTGGAGTTTATTAGGCTACCTCAAAATCGACTTGACACGTGAGCTAAGTGCAAAAGAGGCATAACAAATGCATATGTTACACGAATATGTATCAAGATTGCTAAGAAGATCATCTATTATTGAAAGGAAAACATTTTACATGAATAAATGAATATCAAATATTGGTCTTCCAATAAATCAAACATTTTAAAAAAAAAAATTAACAGAAAGACCCGCTAGTCCTAATGAACTTGAATGAAATCGATCGCCTCAAGGCAACACGAAAGTTATTATTACAAAAACAAAATCTAGTGTTGATAGGTAATACTTCCTTAACAATAATCTAATCGTAGTAGTAGTGAGATTCACGAGAGATCAAATTAGGCTTCCGAACTTAAATACAAATCTCGATTAAAATAAGTTCTCCCAGCAGACAAAAATAAAAGAAGAGACCGTTTTAATTTCTGGAAGTCTACTTCTTCACCTCTTCATATTCTGCTTCCTGACCTTGGTCATTTCCACCTTCCGACCCTCCAGCACCGCCACCACTGCCGCCGGACATGTGTGCTCCGATCTTAGACACTGCCTTATTTGCAGCATCGATCTTGGCTTTAATGGCCTCGAGGTCGTCACCTGTGGTTGCCTCTCTCAGCTCGCGAACAGCTGTCTCGATTTCAGTTGCCACTTCAGCAGGGATTTTATCTTTGTACTCATCCAAGCTCTTCTCCACACTGTATGCTGTGCTATCAGCTTGGTTCTTGGCGTCAATCAGGGCCTTCCTTTCTTGATCCATTTTCGCATGCAACTCAGCTTCCTTGAGCATCTTCTCAATCTCAGATTCTGATAAACCACCAGATGATCGAATGGTAATCTGCTGCTCTCTGCCAGTGGTCTTGTCCTTTGCAGACACGGTCACAATGCCATTGGCATCAATGTCAAACGTCACTTCAATCTGAGGGGTGCCCCTGGTGGATGGAGGGATACCAGTGAGCTCAAACTCACCAAGGAGTTTGTTGTCAGTTGCCATTTCACGCTCTCCTTGCAGAACTTTGATGCCAACCTGAGTTTGGTTGTCGGCAGCAGTTGAAAACACCTGAAACAAGAAAGAAACCAAGTTCAAGATTGCAGAAACTATTAAGAACACTCTATGCTGAACTAGCATGAAAATACAGTGCCACTGTCCAAGAATTACTATCTGATTCTTACATATGCAAATTTGAGTGAAAGCAAAATGGTTAAGACTGAAAACATACCGAACTCTTCTTGGTAGGAATGGTAGTGTTCCTGTTGATCAACCTTGTAAAGACACCTCCTAATGTCTCAATACCAAGAGAAAGGGGAGTCACATCCAGAAGGAGGAGCTCTTTCACATCACCCCGAAGGATACCACCCTGAATCGCAGCTCCCATGGCAACTGCCTCATCTGGATTCACACCTTTACTTGGGGCTTTGCCAAAAAGCTCTGCAACCACTTCTTGAACCTTTGGCACACGGGTCATTCCCCCAACCAGGAGGACCTCATCAACCTGCTTGGCAGTCACACCAGCATCCTTCAAACAATTCTTGCAAGGGCTCTTTGTCCTTTCAATTAAGCTACTGACCAAGCTCTCAAACTTAGATCTGGTGAGTGTGATGTTGAGATGCTTGGCTCCAGAAGCATCGGCAGTAATGAATGGTAAATTAATCTCAGTCTGGGTAGTTGATGAGAGTTCTATTTTGGCTTTCTCGGCAGCTTCTCTGAGCCTTTGAAGGGCCAGTCTGTCTTTCGTGAGGTCAATTCCATCAGTTTTCCTGTATTCACTAACCAAATATTCCAACAATGTGTTATCGAAATCCTCTCCTCCCAAGAATGTGTCACCATTTGTTGCTTTCACCTGTTAAGATGTAGAAAATTAAGAACCAAACTCCACTACATACAAAACTACAGAGCAATCAAAGGTGGAAATTAGTATACCTCAAATACACCATTAGCTATCTCCAATATGGAGACATCGAATGTTCCACCACCGAGGTCAAAGACTGCAACCAGGCCCTCTTTGTTGTTGGAACCATAAGAAAGTGCAGCAGCAGTGGGCTCGTTGATGATTCTTTGGACATCAAGACCAGCAATACGGCCAGCATCTTTAGTAGCTTGCCTTTGAGCATCATTGAAATAAGCTGGAACTGTGATCACAGCTTTGTTCACCTGCTTACCAAGGTAAGCCTCAGCAGTTTCCCTCATCTTGGTCAGGACAAAGGCTCCAACTTGGCTAGGTGAATACTGCTTTCCATTGACTTCAACCCAGGCATCGCCATTTGGTGCCCTGACAATCTTGTATGGAACCATCTTCATTTCTTTTTGCACCTGATCATCATCAAACCGTCTACCTATGAGACGTTTGGTTCCAAACACAGTGTTGGTTGGATTAGTTACAGCCTGACGCTTGGCTGGAGTACCAACAAGTAGCTCTCCTTTCTGATTAAAAGCAACAACCGATGGTGTGGTACGAGATCCTTCGGAATTCTCAATCACCTTGGCATTCTGAATAAAAAGACGAGCAAATGTAAGATGAGATAAACATTACATTACAAAAAGATAACAACAGCCAATGAAAAGTATACCGACGATAACCTCATTGCCAATAAGTATACCGAAAAGTATAGAAAATGTACCTTCCCCTCCATAAGGGAGACACATGAGTTTGTGGTGCCAAGATCAATACCGATAACCTCATTGCCAACACCAGTGCTGCAGAGTTGACAAATACAAGTATTAAAAACTAGTAAATTGATTCAAAGCAGGGAGAATTAAAACAAGATAAGAAATTTACCTGAACGGTCTAGATAGCCGAGTAGCTGAATGAGCTGAAGCCAATGATGACTTGGCACTTCCAACAAGCTGCAGCCATGACAGAAGCTCAAGAATCAATAAAAGGATTTAATCAAAGAAGAAGTGACTGAACACATAATACATACAACAAGAACACCAAAAAGATCATGATGCTTATAAAACAACTGTCATTTTTCCTCACAAATAAGAAAATCATAAAGTATATGGCATAAATATACGAAGTCATCATAAGCCACAAAGGGCACGAACTAAGCAGCCCAGTTAATTAATTAATTTAACCATCCAACAAATTCTTCCAATTGTTTCAATTCACCCAATTCACCAAGCTCAAAGAAATTAGAATTCGGATTTTAATATTCACAGAATCAATCACCTTAACTTTTCTAATGCACGACTAAAACAATCCATGAAAACAAACGGATAGATCAACAGTAATTGACCGAAACATGAATCAATTAAAACCCCAAGTTAGAATTACATACCGATTTGTACGCGAAGAGGGATGGGGAGGCAAGATCACGGCGGCGAAGCGATCTGGCTAGAAAGGCGGTAGCCATGGATGAGTTTGTTTTCCTTCGAAGCAGAAAATGGCTAGGGTTTAAGGGTTTTAGAGGAAGAGAAGCGGATGCGGAGGAAGGATGTTTATAGTATAAATACGGAGGTAGTGTTATAATAACGAAGGTTCTAGCAGCTTGTGGGTTTAGGATTTGTGGTCTGGGAGAGTTGTGCGTCGACGCTGCTTCTAGATTCCTATTTTCTCCTCCTCTGGCCCAAACTAAAGCCCATCAGCTTTGTAACTTACCTAATTTAAATATTTAAATAAATGAAAATTGATACATTCAAATTGAATTAAACTGAAATAAATTTAAATATATGTAACTGAACTGAAATAAGAGAGACCAAAAGGAGACCACCTTCTACCATATTAGGGATTTCTATACAATTATTTTAATTATTTGGACCATAAAAATAAAAGATCAAGGAAATAAAGTGAAAAATATCACCCAGAACCTAAAAGATCAAGTCAAATAAAAATATCAGACTTCAAACTTAAAAGATCAAACCAAATAAATGATCAAACTCAAGTATAAAAACATCTGGCTCAAACAAAAATAACTCAAATAATTGTATACTAACCCTCAATCTTGTTGAAAATGGTCTCTTTTTCACATGCCCTTACCGTAAGATGCCCTTATTTGAAACTTTTTCTTGAGGTAATTATAAATAACATTTTTAATAAAATTAATTATATTAATAATAATATAGAATAAAACATATTAAGGTGATATGACCTTAAGTGAAATTAGTTGAATATCAATAAATTGAAAAATAGGAATAGAGCGACTAAATTCAGTTGAATATCATCAAATTATAATTCAAATGATATGAACTAGTAATCTGAACTTAACTGAATTAAAATAATATATTTTCATTTGTTATTAACAAATAATTATATAATTAAGACATTTTATACTTATATGAGTCTATTTAAAAGATTCATGAATCAAACATTTATATTATATTTATAGGAGTACTGTAAATGGTTTTGAACTCTTGTGTTTGCAATAATAAATATTCCTTCCATTAAATTTTGGTATATATTGATTATTTCGTATTTATATTTTCTCACTTTCCACTTAATCTCGTTATTCTAATAAAATAAAATATATTGTAACCATCAGATTTAAACTAAAATGAAACTTTTTTATATTAATTGAACTGATTTCAACTGAAGTAAACAAAATGTACTGGGAAACAAACAAATAATAAACAAATTGAGCTGAATATCATCAACTTATATTTCTTCTAATCCGAACTAAATCAAACTGAACTATTTTTATTTAAACATAATTAATTTGAACTACCATAAAAATAATGAATTGCGGAATAAAAATTGAGATGAATAATATAAACTTGTATATGATCTTAACTAAATTAAACTGAACATACACAAAAAAATGTATACGGAAATTTTCAAAAAAAATAAATATTTAGAAATATGTTGAACTGGACTGAAATGAAATAATTGTAAATATATTTAACTGAACTGAATTGATATACATAAAATTTCTAGCAAATAAGGCCTTAGTATGTAAATGATCAACATAATCATACAATGTTCATGGAGCTCTTTTTCGATCCTTGATCATTTCAATTGCAGATAGACAATCGTATTCCACAGAGCATATAATGGGGAAGAATGTGTCTGCTATCAAGAAAGCTCTATGTATGGATCAAATCTCAGCATGCAATACCGAAGATGCACTAATATAGTAAGATTTGGAAAGCAATAGCATTTCTATCTCTAACAACTACAACTAAACATGTCATTTTACTTTGAGTGTCTCATGCAACATCAACTGTTAGTCTGTTAGATATAAACCTTGCATTGGTTTAGTCCAAAGGACTAGATCTACTGCAAGGTTGAGATCTCCTTTAACTACATGTGTAGATGGAATAAGTCTTGGTATAACTAGTTCCTTATCAAAAACATTATATATAGACATTAGTTTGGCTGTAAAAATATTAAAAACTAACTCCTTTTAAAAAAAATTGGTCACGGGAGAATCAACTTCCGCATTCGCCATCGTCGTGAGGCTCTCCCCCGGCCTTCTCCACAAGGTTTGATGGAGACTAGTATTGGAGTTATTTTTGGATCCTTGATCATTTCAATTGCAGATAGACAATCATATTCCATAGAGCATATAATTGGGAAGAATGTGTCTGTTATCAGGAAAGCTCTATGTACAGTATGGTTATCAACTCAGCATGCAATACAGAAGATGCACTAATATAGTAAGACTTGGCATGAAAGCAATATCATTACTATCTCTGACAACTACACCTAAACATTATATATAGACATTGGTTTGGCTATGAAGATATTAAAAACCAACTCCTTGAAAAAAAAATTGGCCATAGGAGAATCTACTTCTGCTATCGCCGTGGGAGACTCTCTCCCGACCTTCTCCAGAAGGTCTAATAGAGACTAGTGTAAAAGGTTCGTGCAATTTTTGAAACGAACTTGGGGCACAAAATCGTGCGACTCCAACTAACCAAGAGTCATTCACATCAAAGATTGACAAGCTAAAACTACTCGAATTAAAAGCCAATAAACTAGATGATGAAAGGAACAGAAAACACTTATGGAACTTAAACATGGTCGGGATAAAACGCAAAACCGTATCAACTCCGCACTAGAGGAGCTAGAAGGTGTTAAAGAGTGCTTGATAAAAAATTACGGACAACGTGGCTGAGTATGGAATTTACCAGGCATGACCAAAATAAGAGAGACATCATATGTATGACCAAAATAAGAGGAACATATGTGGCTGAGTCACCACCACGTGCACCACCTCCTCAACATATGTCCTCCTTTTCATGGTAGCCCTCCTCTTCCTCAAGGTAGCCCTCCTCCTCGCCAAAACACTCAAGGTAGCCCTCATCCTTGCCAAAACACTCAGCAAAACACTCAACCTAACCCTCCTCTTCGTCAAGGTAGCTCTCCTCCTCACCATAAATGCCAAAGAAGCCCTAGACAAAGCAGCATTCGCCGAAACTCTAGAATGCATGGTAGGACAGCAGAGAGAAGTTTGACAAGTTAGGAGAAGATGAGTCTCCATTTGGTGTTTCACTTGTATTTATTACCCCGCTTGTCTACAAAGCCTATGATTTCAACGTTTTGTTTCAATGATAAATCCATGTGTGAGCTAAAACATTTCATTACCATAACACCAAAAAGTACATTCTATTTCTAGGAGTATATGCTTCTTAATCTGACTTCGAACTTGATTGTCGAGTGGATTATCACGGTTTTTATCCTTTTATGTATTGGATGACCATGATCTTATAAGATGTGCCCTTTTTTTATTGGATGATCCTAATCTTATAGAATAATAATAAAAAAAATCCTTGAAATTGTAATGACTGTGAAGGCCATATGTTTTTAATATCTTCAAACAGCAGTTTATTTCTTGTTTTCCACATAAACCAACAAAGACAACAAGAATATACTAAGGTCAAGTTGCTATGCAGTTTTGTGAATCTTTTGTAAGACCAACAAACTGATAATCTATCACAAAGAGAATTAAAACTCAAATCTGGGAGGCCCATAATCATATGAATTTTTTTCCAGATCAACATAACAAAGAGACATTCATTAAAAAAATGTTCAATAGTGTCTATCACACAAACATTACTCGTGAGACCCATAGTCATATGAATTTTTTTCCACATCAACATAACAAAAAGACATTCATGAAAAAAATGTTCAATAGTGTAAATCACACAAACATAACTCGTGTGACACGATTTTAATCATGTAAACACATAGGCCCTGTTTGCTAGAGCTTATTTCCACCATGTACTGAACTGAACTGAATTGAACTGAACTGAACTGAACTGAATTGAACTGAATTGAACTGAAGTAAAAATGATGTATTGAAAAATGGAATCAGCATAACTGAATTAACCTGAATTTCATCAATTACATTTTCACTGAACTGAACTGAACTGAACTAAACTGAATTGAACTGAACTGAACTGATCTACAGATAAGGTCTGGTAAACAGGGCCATATAGATGACAGAGGCCATATATGTAAAGAAGAATAAAAATTCCTAATTGGATGAGTACAGTGCAACGTTGCAGTTATTTACAAAATCATATATAAGAACAAGTCCAACAGCTTTTGTATAATACAAGTGCAAATACAAGAATGGCTATGCAAGACTAATACAAATATCCACGATAAATTTAATTAGGGTAAATTAAAATTAAAATTGAAACACTTATACCAAACAAGGATTTAACAAATTAAATTTTGCAAATACAATTTTAAAACCAAAGGCTTGCAAAAGTCAAACCCTAAACCCAAATCTCAATTTTTTTGTATTGATTTTTCACAGATGATTTGCAATTTCTTAGTTGTAATTATTAAAGATAGAATGTGAAATCACATGAGTCAGTAGTATATCATCCATGATAAATTTTCCAAAATAAAATAAAATCATCCATGATAGCTTAATAGTGAAATATCCTCGAGAAGATCGTGTCAATATCTTAACCATTAATTGTTTCCTATACATAAAATCAAGTGTAAACATTGAAAGGATCAACATTATTGGCACGCAAAAGATACTAGTGTTAATTAGGAATAAGTTAATTGATGGGGAAAACTATGGAAAGAGTATCTTATAATTGGCCAATCTCATAACATTTTCACACTTTATTTCCATGGTTTTTATAATACATAGTTATTATTAATAAATTTAAGTATTTATTTTTAATTAACATGGGGGAAACTATGGAAAGAGTATCTTATTATTGGCCTATCTCAAAACATTTTCACACTTTATTTTCATGCTTTTAATAATACATAGTTATTATTAATAAATTTAAGTATTAATTTAAAATATTTAATTAAAAATGTACCATCATGAATCTAATCATATATCACGAATTAAAATTATATTGAAGTGTAGCTAAATTTTATTAAAATGGAGAAAATTTTATTTTTGTCATTACTATTTGGTTAAATAACAAAAACATGTTTTGAAAATAGCTAAAAAAACAAGTACTTTAAGGTATTTAACTTTTAATAATTTTATTTTGTATCAGTCAACATTTAATTCTGATTTACCAAACATGTTAATAACTCTAAACAGATTCTAATTAGTTATCGATACAATATTTGGTCAAATCTACCAAATGAAGTAGTGAATAGCTGGTTCATCAAAGAATCCATTTTCAGTCTTTGACAATCGATTGTCCACCGACTTTCTCATCCACCTTTTATTATCTTTTATTTGATAAAAACAGTTGAAAAACACACATATTTTGAAATAATTCAATTAATAGAGGGCAGCGTGCATATCTAATACCATTTTCATGCTTAGGAAGATACATAATTATCAGTAATTTCAAGTATGTGTTCTTAATTAATTGATTAGAAATTAATGTACCATTTTGAATCTAATACCATATAATAATACTACTAAGTTACTAATGTAAAATGTAACAGAATTCTTAATGGTAAAATATATACTTATTATAATTTATCAAAAATGGTATGAAGTACATTTTTTTAATAAGATAAAGCTCATAATATGTTGCATTTACCATATGATATGGTCAAATAACTAAATGTGTTTGGAAAAATAGCCAAAAACTTTTAATAATTTTATTGTGCGCTAAACAGTCAACCCTCGATCTTTATTTACTAAACATGTCAATGATATTATTCGAAGGATCAATAAAGTAACTAGTCAAATCTACCAAACAAAGTAGTTGATCGCTTGTTTTGTCAAACAAACCAATGAATCTGACCGACCTTTTCACCGAATTTTTAACGTTTTTTCATGGTCAACTCGCTAGAATTTGATTGATAATCCGTTTCAGTGTGACTAATGATTCAATCAAAATGAAATGTTAAATTTTTTTACAGTATTCAATCAGCAACAAATATTCCTTAACAAGAATTTGATTTTTGTAAATCGATCACACAAACATAACTATGTGAAAACACAAATAGATGAGAGAGGCAATATATGTAAAGAAGAATAAAAATCCCTAATTGGATGAGTGAAGTGCACTGTTACAATTGTTTACAAAATCATGGATAAGAATTCCATAATTCCCTCACAATTATAGATACAGAAAGTGAAAGTGTGGGATTAATCCTTGCTGTAGACTGGTGCACGCACGGTAATAAAATAAGAAGATCGAAATAGAAAAATGAGAGAAATTAGGTAAAGATATTAGAGAGAGGGCATTAAAGGTGGAAACCAGAATTAAGAGAAGCGTTATGGTGTTCTCTCTCCTCAATAAAAAGGAAATTTTGGTGCTGAATTAGGGGATAACGGTAACAAAAGTCAAGGGCCCAATTGCAATTTCGCACTTATTTATTTTAGTCTCTTGATTTCCTTCCTTCCCTCCCCCAGCCTCTTTAAGGCAACCACCATTTCCGCTTCTCCAATTCTCTTCCTTCTCCTTCCTCTACATATATATATATATACTGTTTCTCTTCATCGCCACCATAAACCATTTTATTATTATTACAGTCTCATAAAAAAGGTGAATCAATGTCTGACCTACTGCCACCAACGTTGGCATAACGTTGAACCAAGTTATGGCCAGGCAGCTGCTCGATCATCAATACTGTTTCTTTTATTATTATTACTATAGTAACTACTTCGCACCCCAAAAGGTCATTTCTTTTTCTCTTTGAAGAACAACCGCGTTTTCCAACTCGAAGCTTTTTTTCGTTGATATGATGATGGATTACGGCGGCGGCGCCGGCGCCGGAGGCAGCGGTTCGGGTGATCACCACCACCACCAGGGCGCGGATGGGGCCTCCTCTGATCCCTCCGGACGGAAGAAGAAGCGGTACCACCGCCACACGGCTCACCAGATTCAGAGGCTCGAATCGTAAGCAAACACGCATGCATTCCTTTTTCCTTTTTTTTTTCTGTCCTTTAGTACTGTGTGAGTGTGTGAAAACTGAAACTTATATGGGTTTTTGTTTTTTATCGTATGAAGGCTGTTCAAGGACTGTCCCCACCCAGACGAGAAGACCAGGCTGCAGCTGAGCCGGGAGTTGAATTTGGCGCCCCGGCAGATTAAGTTTTGGTTCCAGAATCGGAGGACTCAGATGAAGGTACCAAAATAAAAAACCATTTCTTGTTTTGTTTGATATATATAAGGCTTTTGGTTTATGAATGTATCAACTCGCTGCGTTTGACTCAGGCTCAACACGAGCGTGCCGATAACTGCACTCTGCGAGCGGAGAACGATAAGATTCGATGTGAGAACATAGCCATCAGAGAGGCTTTGAAGAATGTTATCTGCCCTTCTTGCGGAGGCCCTCCTGTTGGTGAAGACCCTTATTTTGATGAACAGAAACTCAGGATGGAAAATGCCCAACTCAAAGAAGAGGTTTAATTTCTTGTTTCTTGTTTATATATATATATATATATGATCAAAGGCATACAATCAATTTCTCATTTAATTCTATATGATCATCTTCTCTATTTAATTCATTGATTTTGGGATGTGTATTTATGTGTGTGTAGCTTGATAGAGTCTCAAGCATTGCTGCAAAGTACATAGGGAGGCCTATTTCACAGCTGCCACCAGTGCAGCCTATTCCTATGTCCTCACTTGACCTGTCCATGTCCACCAGTTACCATACCCATGGAATGCTTGGTCCTTCTCTTGATCTTGATCTTCTCCATGGAAGTTCATCCACATCCATCATCAATCCAATCTCTGGCGGTGGATTGCCTTCATCCTTTGCTGTGCCCTCCATGAACATCTCTGACATGGATAAGTCCCTTATGGCTGATGTTGCTGCCAATGCAATGGATGTGTTGATTAGGCTTCTGCAGTCCAATGAGCCCCTTTGGGTCAAGTCTTCTGTTGATGGCAAGGAAATGCTTCATCTTGAGACCTATGATAGGATGTTCCCCAGGCCTAATAGCAGCAGCGCTCGCTTGAAGAATCCCAACACAATGATCGAATCATCGAGGGATTCTGCTGTTGTCATCATGAACAGCTTGGCCTTGGTTGACATGTTCATGGACGCGGTAAATTAATCATCTTTCTTTAAATTAGTTCCTATACATTAAGTTTGATTTAATTAATTATGTATAATCATATATGTTCATTGATGTTGTTGCAGAATAAGTGGATGGAGATATTCCCTAACATAGTTTCAAGAGCAAGAACTCTTGAAGTGATATCATCTGGAATGCTGGGGAGTCAAAATGGTACACTGCAATTGGTATGTATCAATCTACTTTTGTTGTCATTCCTATATTTTATGTATTTTTATTAGAATGCCTTTTGATTGATTTCTGAGTAATAAATGGTTTGTTTGCAGATGTATGAAGAACTGCAAGTCCTTTCGCCTTTTGTACCGCCAAGGCAGCTCTACTTCCTTCGCCTTTGCCAGCAAATTGATCAAACTTCTTGGGCAATCGCCGATGTTTCATTCGAAATTCCTCCCGAGCACCAGTTTGCTTCTCCTCAGTCCTGTAGAACATACAAGTTTCCTTCTGGATGTCTGATACAAGATATGCCCAATGGATACTCAAGGGTAAGAATCATTAAGCAAAATTAAAATGACATTAATTTCTTGGCATCTTAGTTAGTTTGTTAGTTGCATGCTGCAATAATATAGTGCACTAACTTAAATTCAATGTCTTTAATGAGCTCATGATGATGAATAATTGATGATGATGATGCTATGCCATATTTAGGTGACTTGGGTAGAACATTTGGAAATGGAAGAAAAAGTTGGTGTTCACAGGCTCTTTAGGGATCTGTTTCAAAGTGGTATGGCATTTGGTGCTGAGAAGTGGCTCACCACTCTTCAAAGAATGTGTGAGAGATTTGCTTGCCTCATGGTTTCCACCACCTCGACGCGTGATTTAGGAGGAGTGATTCCATCTCCCGAGGGGAAACGGAGCATGATGAAGCTCGCTCAGAGACTAGTGAGCAGCTTCTGTGCTAGCATAAACCCTTCCAATGGCCATCAGTGGACAACTCTCTCTGGATTGAACGAATACGACGTTCGAGCCACGCTCCACAGAAGCACTGATCCTGGACAGCCTAATGGTGTAATTCTCAGCGCAGCCACCACCATTTGGCTCCCCATTCCTCCCCAACATGTCTTCAACTTCCTCCGTGATGAAAGGACTAGGCCTCAGGTAAAAATTAGCTTAAACCATCTTTCAACTTAATTAATTACAATTCCATTATATATATGATCTTATTATTAATTAATGATGTTTATGTGATTACAGTGGGATGTTCTCTCCAACCAAAATCCTGTGCAAGAGGTTGCACGCATCGCAAATGGCTCTCATCCTGGAAACTGCATTTCTGTTCTAAGGGTATGAATATTATATATATACAAATGTACTGTCTAAGTTTGGATGAAATGAATGATCAGACATTTGACCGAACGGTTTTAATAACAATGCAGGCATTCAACACAAGCCAGAACAACATGCTGATTCTGCAGGAAAGCTGCGTGGACTCGTCGGGTTCCATGGTAGTATTCGGGCCGGTTGACCTCACATCCATCAACCTGGCAATGACCGGCGAGGACCCTTCCTACATAACACTGCTGCCGTCGGGTTTCGCAATATCGCCGGACGGGTGCAACCGGAAGGCAGAAACAGACGAGGGAGCAAGCTCGTCGAGCCGGAGCGGCGGGTCACTGGTGACGGTGGTGCTTCAGATCAGCGTGAGCAGCCTGCCGTCGGCGAAAATGAGCCCGGAATCAGTGAACACGGTGAACCACCTGATCGGATCGACAGTGCACCAAATAAAAGCAGCCTTGAATTGCAGCAGCAGCAGCATATCTTCTTGATCTCAGCTAATTGTGCAGGTAAATTAAATGCCCAGTTAATACTACTTAGAGGAGAACGGCTGGCAGAGCAGTGTGTGTGAGTGTGTGTAGATGGATGGGGGTATTAATACGAATTGGAGGAAATTTAAGTGTGTGTTTTTGGAGTTGGTTGGGGACTGTGAATGCTCATCTCATCTCCTCATCAATGAAGAAAGCTGACAATTTTGCATGGCTGCCAAGAGGATTCATTGCTCTTCAGTTCGTCGCAACCACCCTTATTAATTTACTCTCTTTTTTCATTTTTATTTTTTTTTTGGTTTTGTTTTTGCATTTTGTTCTGGGGATTTGATTGGATTGTTATATTTCTTGTTTTGGTTGGTTGGGATTTGGGTTCTGAGCTTTAAATTTTACCGGAAAGAGGAAGTCAAGAACGCACCAGACTAGTTTTAGTATTTCTTGCTGTGGGGCCGGAATATTTTCTCCGGCTAAAAGGCTCCGTCCGTATAGCGAGAATATATTGTATGGTTCGGGTATTGACTTCACAACTTTATTATTATCAAAGTTTGCCGTTGGGATTTTGTCAACCTTTTTCTTGTGTTACTTTTCTTTCCCAATTTTGATTGATTGCTCCCTTGCATCTCATTCTAAACCACTTGGAATTTGTCAAGTGATTTTCACAAAATTAATTATGTACCTATTTTGATTCCGTGTGCAAGTGTCTTACAACTAAAATCCGTACGATTTTAATAAAACATTATCCATAATAACATCATAATAACATCTTGTTACTTCAGTTAAAAACACTTTTTAACAGAAAAATGCGATTTAGTGAGAAATTTGAAGCTAAACCAAAGTCGGGGGTCAAAAATACCTATTTTAAGGTTAAAATTCAAGCATTTCTCCTCTAGTTGAAAGGTTAAAATGTTAATCAGTTGCAGAACATTTCTTTACTTCAATTATTATTATATTTAGTATTGAACTATGAGTACATATAATTTACTATTTTAATCTTACAAATGATCAAAGATGAATAAATTAGACATAAATAAATGAAACTAGGATGATGGTGTTGCATTGAATTTGATGTATATGTAACTACATGTAAAAGTTAGTAATGTACTATGAGATTGAGGAGATTTTTGACCCCATATTATAAAAACGAGACTATGAGTTAGCATTAGGTTGGCAATTAATTTGCATGAGGAAGTTCTCTTTGAGTTGAGTGGGGGGTGGTCCTGCATGGGGGTGAAGAATAAAGACGGGTATGAGTTCAAAGTCATTGTAGCGGGGCCCACGCCCCTAAAATTGATGGATTTGATAGATAGACCGCGGCTAGCTTCTCAGTTCACACCTCTTTTCCGTTAACGTCAAAATCCCAGGCCAATGGATCCCATTAGGGGTGATAACGAGTCGATCCGATCACGATCATCACTATGTTCATGATCGACTCGTTTAAATTTTGAGGTGATCACGATCCGATCGCGATCAAAGCGATCAAAATAATTCATGATCATGATCGGATCGTTTAAAAATTATAATGATCGCGATCTGATCGCGATCGACTCGTTTAGATAATCGATCAGATGATCAATGATCAATAACGATCGGCTCGATCAAATGATCAATGATCAATCATGATCAGTTTAAAAGTTTTTTAAAAAAGTTAAAAATTAACAAATTACTAGAAAATAATTCATTTAGATGTATATATTTATATTATATTAATCGATTATCTTATCGATCGATATCGATCACCTTATCGATCTGTTCGCGATCATGATCGAGTTTTAATGTCTATGATCGTTGATCGTTCATTTATTAAACGATTAAAAAATTTTGATCATGATCGGCTCATTTATTAAATGAACGATCTCGATCCGATTTTTAACCGATCCGATCGCGATCCGATTAACGAACGCTCGTGATCGTGCTCACCCCTAGATCCCATCCATCAGGGATTAAATTCGACAACAACTTGTAATTGCCAATTTAATTACCACTCCCAACCGTGCAACCTCACCCAATATCATTCAAACACCTTATTCTGTCTATCCTATTTATATCATCCTTCGTACTGCAACAGTTTTCGATCCACAATTATTTATCTTTTGAACTGTTTTTTTTAAGGATTCATACTGTGATGAAAATTGTCCTGTATGGATTCTCAAATAGTTTGGAGCAGATATTCATGCATTTGATGATAGGAATTCGTAGGATAAGCTTTGGAACGAGCTACACAGTCGTCGTTTTTAGCAATCCATAACAAATCCTGTGACTAGCTTGTACTGAAAACATAGAATTTTGGTCACAAAACCATTTGATGAAATGTTAGTTGCTCCTAAATTATTTCAATTGACCCTAAATTTAAATCTCTCCTTGCTATACCTTATATCTTGTTCATCGCTTTCAAATAAAAGGAAGTTAGAGTCGCTTTTCTTTTATGCCTTAAAGACAGAAGCCAAGCGGATCCCGATTCCATACTTCCGGGATTTAGGGGTTCTTGTTCGCTGATAACTTCTTCACTCAATTACCAAGATTCAATCGACTTTCTTTTTCCACTCGCGGCCCGATGCGTTATTTAAATTGTTAACCCTGCTTGTTGATAGGTGGAAGGCACATGCTTCTCGATGTAAAGGAAAAGTTTTTCTCCGAGCTACTAAGCTAGTTCACCCTATTCTTATTTTATTTAAAGAGATGGATAAAAACAGGAGAGACGAGAAAGGTTCTTACAGCAAGACATAACGTCAGCTCAGTAACAAAAATATAATGAATTACGTAAGTTTGGGATTTGGTAAAAGAATAGTGAAAATGTGAAAATTCTTTTTACTAAGAATTTTTTTTAATCAAATAATAATTTAATTAAGGCACTGTCCAGTTGAGTTGAAAATGTGCTGAACTGGACCGTGCCTTAAAGTGTCGTCAATTTAATAATAGGTTAGAAAATAATGAAATATTATAAATAATTGGATGAAACTATTCACCACAAATTCATATGGAAACGAGTAACATTCTAAAGATTTTCTTTCAAATTCTTTTGTTATGTATATACTTTGTACCTTTTCAGAACTATAGTCACGTTTATAAAATTGAAATAGTATATAATATAATATAATATAATAATAAACATTTTATTTCAAATTTTGAAGATTTTGGAAAACATAAGAAAAGAATTTGGTTATGTAACAACGACGTTTGCATTTTAAAGGTCAATGTTGGCAAGAAATTGACGATGAGTTAAGTTGACGGAGGCAGGTCTTATTAATCTCTGATTGTGCCTACACCAAAATGGGGTATCCTATTAATCACACCAAACAGTTTTCGATCAATAATATTGCCATTTTCAGTGTCTTTAGATCATACTTCTTTTTGTTCTTTCTGTTAAATTCTCAAGTTCAAATTATTACAGTGCTAGTGGTCGCAGGATGAAATCGTGGTAATTAAAGGATATAAGCGTATCAATTGGCCACGTATTAATACGTTTGATGATTGATCTCCGTTCATTTATTTTATTTTAAACGCGTATTAAATCACGTTTAAGTTTTCGCTTTACGTGGTAATAAAACTTGTAGAATTAATGATGGTGGATATTATTCATATTTATAACACTCATTCAGTAGTAATGAAAAACATCACCATGATTATCATGATTCATGAATGACAATTAAATCAAGTGGTTTAAATCATCATAATTAAATAAAGAGAATTATATTCAATCGGTATGATCATGATATAATCTACGAATATTATATGATATGAAAAGAAAAAAGTTCAAAATGGCACCAACTTTTACTCGAAATTCACACTTCGTTTACTTTTTATCCTTATATTTCGTAAACGTTTATTCTAGCACCTAAATCTGTTGCATTGTTACATTTTTTTTTTCCGATGAACATAAATTTCATTTCATCAATAAGCAAATAAAAAGTACATGATTTTGGCCTTCACTCCCAGCCTTACAAAAGAGAAAAATAAATCTAAGTATCTTTTCATGTGAAAGATACCAGTCCCCTAGTCAGTAAAAAAAAGATAGTACAAGAAATAGATTAGTGCCATAGTTTGAACTCAATATCTATGAGGGAACAAAGCCGTTGAGCTGACAAGGATTGCCGTTGAAAAATTCTTTGGTTTCTCTCATTCTATTAGAGAATATTTTGTGTATATCCTTTTCCCTTTTAGATTGTATAGATAGAATCTTTTTCCTTGGTGAATACTCTTTGTAACTCTATATATTAAATCCCTCGTGGTGAATAATACACACAATTTACCACAATCTTTTCCGTATTCTTACATGGTATCAAGAGCAGTTCTTTCCTGAGAAAATTTTCTTGAGAATTTTTTTACCTACCGAAAAAAAAAAAAAAAAAAAAATCAACTTCAGCTTCAACCTCCCTGTACGCCGGTCGGTTTGCCTTCAACGTACAGCAGCCGCCATTCCTGCAAACTTCATTATTCAGTCTTTTTTTTCTGCAAATCTTCAGTTCAACCTCCCTGAACTGCAAATTTTCCCTCTTCAGCAACTTTTATTTTTCTGCAAATTTTCTCGTCACCATCATCAATCATGTCACTGTCCAATGTCCTCCCTGCCGCCGTCGGACTAGAACTTCATGCCGCCCTTCGGGCTGAGGAGGAGCATCAGGACGAAGCACGTCACCTCGAGGAATCCCGTCTCGCCGAGCAGCTGCAAAGTCGTGCACTTGTCTTCTTCCGTCAATTTCAGCAATTTTTAGGCGCACTTACACTTCTGCCATCCTCTCCGCATCGTCTCCACCTTCCAGAAACAATGGATTATGTGATTCAGGAGGAGATCACTGGAGCTAAACCAGCCGGTGCTACTGCCATTGACGCCGCGGCAAACTGCTACCTGCCGCAGGGAACTCCGTTAGTTGCTTCGGCTACCACTGCTCCACTCGCGTTGCCGCCACCGCCTGGCTTTGCTGCCGCCATTGGCCATCCTCCACTTGATCGGTCCTCTATTGGTCACCTTCTTTCCGATGATCAATGGGGTGTCGTTCAACGCTTGTTGAGTAATTTGCACAATTATTCTGGCAATATGCCAGGAAAGCTTCATCTACCTTGGATCCTTGATTCCGGCGCCTCTTATCATATGACTGGAGCCAAGGATGCCCTCACAAACCTTACTCCTATGCATTCTTCGGTTAATGTGTATCTACCTGATGGATCAATTTCTTCCGCTTTTTACTCTGGCTCCTTGCGTTTTGGAGATATTGTGCTTCATAATGTTTTACATATTCCTGAATTGCGTTGCAACTTGTTATCTTGCTCTAGATTGCTTGCCTCGCTAAATTGTCTAGCTTTGCTTACTGAAAACTATTGCATTTTACAGAAAATCAGCACGAGGACAGTGATTGGCGTGGGTGAACAGTATGGTGGGGTTTATTGGCTTCGGACACTGAATGAGGATTTTCATCCTACCGGAGTCGTCTCTGCCGTTCAGTCTTCTTCATCTGCATTATGGCATCAACGTTTTGGTCATCCGTCCTCTACGGTGTTGTCTTCCATTCCTTCTTTGCAATTTCGTAATAATACTTCTGTTCCCTGCTCCATTTGTCATCGAGCGAAGCAGGCTAGGCATCATTTCCCTGTAAGCTTGTCTCAAGCATTTGATTTTTTTGATTTAGTTCATTGTGATGTTTGGGGGCCTTACAAAACCTCATCATCAAATGGATCTTATTATTTTTTAACTATTGTCGATGATTACTCTAGACATGTCTGGGTTCAGTTATTAGTTCATAAGTCAGATGTAGCTTCTAAATTCAAGCAATTTTGTGCTTTAGTTAGAACTCAGTTTAATCGACGAATTCGCCGGGTTCGGACTGACAATGGAACAGAGTTCTTACCTCTCCAAAACTACTTTGCCGACGAAGGCATACTTCTCGACACCACTATTGTCTACACTCCTCAACAAAACGGCCGTGTTGAAAGGAAGCACAGACATTTACTCAACGTCGCTCGTGCTTTGATGTTTCAGGTCAACTTACCTATTCGCTTTTGGGGAGAGTGCATTCATACGGCAGCTTACCTTATCAACAGAACTCCTTCACCTTTGCTTCAGAATCGTTCTCCTTTTGAATTACTTCATGGAACTCCACCTACCTACTCGGAGCTTCGTGTATTTGGCTGCCTTTGCTTCGCCTCTGTGCTTCCTCGCCCTCGCGACAAGTTCGCCTCACGGAGTCGCTGTTGTGTCTTCTTGGGCTATACTCCTGGAAAGAAGGGGTTTCATCTCTATGACTTAGAAGCTGAATCCTTCTTCGACAGCCGTGATGTGGTCTTCTACGAGCATATCTTTCCTTTTGCTAAGGATTCCTCTACTACTGTTCCAGCCTCTCCACTTCCAGCTTTGTCGCCGACCCTTTACGATGATTTCGACCTTCTTCCAACGGCGCCTCTGATCAGTCCACTGGGTCCGGATTCGACCGGACCTGCTGTTCAGAAGTGCCAGACGGGTCAGCAAGCTCGGCCAACTCCGGTTCAACCACTTCCGGTTCAACCAACTCTGGTTCAACCAGCTTCAGTTCAGCAAACTCCGGTTCAACCAGCTTCGGTTCAACCAGCTCCGATTCAACCAGCTCCGGTTCAGCCGCCTCCTGTTCAACCATCTACGGCTCAACCAACTCCGGTTCAGCCACCTCCAGCTCAGCCGTCTCGCTCACCGGTTCAGCAACATCCGGCCTCTACTCCGGCACCACTACCGGTCATGCCTTCTTCAGCTCCTCTGCCAGGTCGCCAACCTAGCACTCGGGTCAAAACTTCACCAGCTTGGACCAAAGACTACGTTCTCGCTGCTTATAAACCCCCTCATGCTACTTCATCTGCAATGCCTTCTCTGTCTTCAGGTATTCAATACCCTATTTCTGATTTTGTAAATTATGATAACTTTTCTGCTTCGCATTCTAGATTTTTGTATGCGGTAACTTCTAGTGCAGATCCTACGACCTACCTGGAGGCTTCTAAACACCCTCATTGGCGGACTGCAATGTCTGAGGAAATTGGTGCTCTCGAGCGAAATGGCACCTGGACCATGTCACCTCTTCCTCCAGGCAAGAAGGCTATTGGCAGTAAATGGGTTTTTCGCACCAAGTTCAAGTCTGATGGATCCATTGAGCGTCATAAGGCGCGCTTGGTTGTTCTCGGTAACCGTCAGATTGAGGGAACTGACTTCACGGAAACCTTTGCTCCAGTTGCCAAGATGGACTCTGTTCGTCTGTTTCTTACTGTTGCTGTCATTCGTGGTTGGGAGCTTCATCAGATGGATGTTCACAATGCTTTTCTTCACGGTGATCTTCATGAGGAAGTCTACATGCGTCCTCCGCCTGGTTATGGTTCATCTCCTGGACTGGTTTGTAAACTTCAGAAGTCCCTTTATGGTTTACGCCAGGCTCCTCGCAACTGGTTTGCAAAACTATCTACTGCCTTGTTGACCTTTGGTTTATTACAAAGCAAGGCCGAATACTCCCTTTTCTCATTTCTTCGGGGTTTGACTTCCATGCATGTATTGCTTTATGTTGATGATCTGGTCATTTCCTCCAGCTCTCCTACTCTCCTTGCCAGCCTTAAGGAATATTTGGGCTCATGTTTTCACATGAAGGATCTTGGTCCCTTGAAGTATTTTCTTGGAATCGAGGTGGCTCGTGGCCCAGCTGGGATGTTTTTGTGTCAACGGAAATATGCCCTAGATATTTTATCTGATGCTGGACTTTCAGCCAGTAAACCGATTGACTTTCCGATGGAGCCTCAACATGACCTTGCTCGTGTGAAAGGGCCCCTGTTTGACGACCCTGCCCGTTATCGTCGCCTCATTGGACGATTGATTTACCTTACTATTACTCGACCTGAGTTGAGCTATTCGGTTCATACACTTGCTCAGTTTATGCAGTCGCCATGCCTTCCTCATTGGCAAGCTGCCTTACGTGTGTTACACTACTTGAAGAGTCATCCTGGCCAAGGCTTGTTCCTGTCTGCACACAGTTCCCTTCAGTTGACAGCTTACTGTGACTCAGACTGGGCTACTTGTCCTATTACTCGTCGTTCTCTAACGGGTTACTTCCTCATGCTCGGAAATTCGCCTGTGTCTTGGAAGACGAAGAAGCAAGCTACTGTCTCTCGTTCGTCTGCTGAGGCTGAATACCGTGCTATGGCTTACACTTGCTGTCAACTCTTGTGGGTGAAAGCTTTTCTTCGCTCTTTGGGGGTTCTTCATACTGCTCCTATGCGACTATTTTGTGACAGTCAGGCTGCTCTTCACATTGCGGCCAATCCTGTGTTTCATGAACGAACAAAGCACATTGAGGTGGACTGTCATTTTGTTCGTGATCTTGTTCAGTCTGGTGCTGTTGTTACTTCTCACGTTTCCACTAAGGACCAACCAGCTGATCTTTTCACTAAAGCCCTTGGTCGTGCTCAATTTCAAGTTTTGCTTGGCAAGTTGGGCATTCGTGATCTTCATGCTCCAACTTGAGGAGGAGTATTAGAGAATATTTTGTGTATATCCTTTTCCCTTTTAGATTGTATAGATAGAATCTTTTTCCTTGGTGAATACTCTTTGTAACTCTATATATTAAATCCCTCGTGGTGAATAATACACACAATTTACCACAATCTTTTCCGTATTCTTACACATTCCAAAGGTGATAAAGACTTGTCACCAGAAGTGGAAAAACCCTCCTGTTCTTCCTTGCTTGCCAGATGAATAAGAGTTTCTTCAAATGCCTGAGATCCTGTGGAGCTGGAAGATTGAGGAGTTGTAGAACTTGCTTGAAGTAAGGACACTGGATCAGTAAGTGAGACACAGTCTCCGGGTCTTGTTGACATAAACAGCATGTGGATGAAGAGAGTGGGATGCCTAGGTGTTGTAACCTGTCAACAGTAGATAATCTCCTCAATGCCAATCTCCAAAGGAAGAAGGATTGTTTGGGTAGAAGTTTGCTGCTCCATATAGTTGCAGAGAAAGCCTTGGTGGTTCTTTGCCCAAGAAGCAAATTATATGCCATAGATACTTGAAATTTCCCTTTCTGATTGAGGCAAAGGGGGAGGAGATCCATAACCTGATTTTTCAGTGCAACCAGGACAGTCCAAGCATTGTTGCAGTGAGAATGTGCTATGGCCTTGCTCAAGGTTCTCCCTTTCATATAGTACTCATGTACCCATTTTACCCATAAGTTGTTCTGGTCATTTTGAATACACCAGAGCTGCTTACAAAGTAAAGCTTGGCCCCAAAGGTGGGGATCTCTGAGTCCTGCTCCACCATAAGCCTTTGTGAGGCATAGAGTTTCCCAAGCCACTGGGAAAATTCCCTTCCCTTCAGGGTTCCCCCAAAGATAGTTTCTGCAGATGGCTTTAATATCATTGTATACATGAGTAGGTAGCTGGAAAGCACCGATCCAGTAGCTTGTAATGCTAAAAAGGACTGTGTTAATAAGCTCCATCTTCCCAGCATAAGATAGGCTTCTTCCCTGCCATTTGCTTAGTTTACTCTTAAGCTTATCCAGCAGCTTCTGGCAATTAAGAATGGTCAATCTCTTACCAGAAAGTGGTAGACCAAGATAGGTGACTGGCAGGATCCCCCTCTGAATCTGCATTAGGGATAAAAGAGATTCTGCAGTAGCATCATCCATTCTGGAGAAGAAGACTTGAGACTTAGCTGCATTAATGGATAGGCCAGTGACAGATTTAAAAGATTCAAGAGCCTGCAGCACCCCATGGATAAATTTCTGGTTGGCTTTACAAAAGATTAAAAAGTCATCAGCAAAAAGCAAGCAGTGAAGATGTACATACTTGCATTTTGTATGATAATCTATTAGCTTCTGTTTAAAAGCAAGTTGCAGCATTCTGGTAAAGTACTCCATAGAGAGAACAAAGAGAAGTGGAGAGAGGGGGTCTCCTTGCTTAACCCCTCTTTTGGCAGCAAAATGTTTAGTGTAGCCCCCATTAAGAGATATGCTAAAAGTAGCACTCTCTAAGCATGTTTTGATCCAGGTAATAAAGGCTGAGGGGAATTTGAGAGCAACCGAAAGATCTATGAGGAATGTCCACTCAAGATTATCAAAGGCCTTCTGAATATCCACTTTGAAAAAATAGTTTTGCATACAAGCATATTTCCAGTTGTAGGTCTGAAGTAGCTCCTGGGTCAATTGGATATTGTGGGATATCAGTTTGCCTTTTACAAAGGCCCCTTGGTTAAAACCTATGATGTCTGGCAGAATTGCTCCCAGCCTAGTACAGAGCACCTTTGCAATCACTTTATATAGCACTGAGCAACAAGAAATAGGAATTTTGGTTACATGCTCTACACTTGCCAGAATTTTACTAACTCTAGAGAAATTTTGGTCATTTTATCTATATTATTTTACTGCACGTTTCCTCCTATTCCAAAGAGATGTAAATTCAAACATTTCAAATTTTGAAAATAACCAAATGTCCTTAAAGGATAGTAAAATTTTACCACGTGTGGATCACGTGACAACATATAACGTGGGAAGCTAATAGCTTTAGAAGTACTACTCGTCAAACAGCACACGTGACTTGTGCCACAATATTAAGCAATGTAGTTATAATTTATCAAATATTACAAGCAACTTCATTTTTTAAACCGTTGGAGATGCTCTAAAAACCTATATTCCAATTTGAGTTTTTCTATAGTTTAATTCATCTCAATTCAATTCTTTTTTTTTGATGGAAAGATTGTATATATATATTACCAACAAAAAGGTTCCTTTACATTTTGAGGCCTTCACTCCCAGCCATACTCACACAATTCCAGAACTAAATTCTGAATAACAGACAATCAAAAAGCTATTCTATGCCTGCTAATACTCTTGGTAACAGTCCCTCTGGTTCCAGTTTCTTCTGTTGAAAGATTCTGCGATTTCTCTCCTGCCATATGTGATACAACAAACTGACAATGCGATGGTACCTCTTCTTACTCCTCTGCCTTGGCAACACCTTCATCAGCTTCAACAAAGTTCTAAAACAAACCCCCAAACTGAGCTGCATCAATATTTGCAACTTCTGTGAGAACTCACAGAGCAGAAACAGATGCCTTGATGATTCCCCAGGCTAACCACAAAGAATGCATATATTCTGTTGATGCCTCAACACTCCCAGTCCATGTAGTCTATCTATAGTAGACAGTCGTCCTTTGAAAAGCATCCATATGAAAAATCCCATTTTTGGTTGAAGCCCCATATTCCAACATAACTCTGCCTTACCATCTCTCTGGGTAACTCCTTTCAGTTGATTGTACATTTTCCTGATACTGAGGTTGTTACTTCTGTCCAAGCAAGAATTCAAGTGAGGATAAACTTTGTCCCTGACTTTGACTAGGCCCCCCAGCTCCAACTATGCCTACTCCCAAGTTTATAAGAGCAAAACTCAGCCCCTTTCAAATGGTACTCTTGCACCCATTTGATCCACAAAACATCCTTCTTCTGGCATAGATCCCAAACAATCTTACTCAGAGCTGCAATATTCCATATTGAAGGGTCTCTTAATCCAACTCCACCATTTTGCCTTGAAATACACAAAGTATCCCAAGCTACAGGAATTAATTTCCTCTTCCCCTCCTCCTTACCCCACAGATAGTCTCTGCATTTTTCAACCACAACCTTATGAATGCTCTCTGGAATTTGAAATACACTTGACCAGTGCCCAGCCAGACTCAAGAGGACTGTGCTGATCAACTGTACTCTACCAGCATAGGATAATGTTCTTGTACACCAAGTATTGATTCTCCTAGCTACCTTGTCCACCAGTTTCTCACATATGCTCCTATCCCACCTTCCAGTGCACACTGGAATACCAAGATAAGATACAGGCAAAGTGCCCTGCATCACATTAATAATACTTGCCAGCCAACACATATCAGTCTTTGACATTTTTGAAAAATAGACCTCTGACTTACCAGTGTTTATCTCTAGTCCAGTCACCTTCTTGAAAGCTTGTAACTGGTCTCTCACTCCTGTCAATGTTTTCTCAGATGCTTTACAAAAAAGAAGAAGATCATCAGCAAACATCAGACTGTGTATACCCACCCTCATACACCTTTGGTGGTATTCCAACTTCTTAAGTTTAAACCCCAAATTTAGCTGTCTTGTGAGATACTCCATCCCTAGGACAAAGAGCAAAGGTGAGATTGGATCTCCTTGTTTCACACCCCTCCTTCCTCTGAATCTGCCTGTGTAGAAACCATTCAAAGAGAAGCAAAACTGTGTTCCCTCAAAACATCTCTTCAACCAGCTAATAAATAACCCAGGGAACTTAAGGGCCTCCAACCAGCTGAAGATAAATTTCCAGTTCAGACTATCAAATGCCTTCTTGATGTCCAGTTTGATCATACAACTAGGAATAAGTGACCCCCCAGTATTGTATAGGCTTAATAGTTCTTGTGCCATGAGAATGTTATGTGCAATTTTCCTCCCTCTTACAAATGCACTTTGATTAGAGCTGATGAGCACTGGCAGCAGTTCACCCAACCTGGCACTCATAATCTTGTAGACCACAGAGCAGCAAGCAATGGGCCTGTAATCAGTGGCACTTTGAGGCTGATCTACCTTTGGAATCAGGGAGATAACTCCTGTAGTGAACTCTGCAGGTAATAATCCTCCACTAAAAAAACTCTTAACACCTTTTCTTACACCATCACCCACCACAGTCCAAGCTTTTTTAAAAAAGCAACTTGTGTATCCATCCACCCCTGGGCTCTTGTTGGAGTCTATACTGCTTAAGGCCTTCCATATTTCATTATCTGTAACAGGTTGTACCAAAAGAAGCTGTTGGTCCTCATTCAGTGTTCTGCCCTCCAAGGTTACCTGAGGATCTATGCTCTGCTCCACTACACCTGGCTCACCCAGCAATTGCCCATAAAACCTCAATAGTAGCTTCTCTACCAGATCATGTACCTCCACTAGCTGATCCCCATCTCTCAATGCCACAATATGATTCCTGTATCTCCTCCTCTGCATACTGCTATAAAATAGTTTTTTTGGCCTATCTCCATCCTTCAGCCATGCTTCTTTTGATCTCTGTTGTAAGAACAGAAATTCGGCTTCCATCATTTCTTCTGCTTACTTTCTGGCAATGGCCTCCCTCTGTTGTTTTCCAAGATCAACTACATCACTCTGCAACTCAGAGAAACAATGGTCCCAGTCCTCCTTTGCTTTAGTAGCTCTTAGTTGAATATCAGAAAAATCCATCCTGTTAAGCTTTTTGAATGTAACCTGGAGGAACCCCAGAGCTCTATATAGATCCTCCATATCATGCACTGGGTGCTGCTGCCATGTTCTTCTCACCAGCTCCATAAACTGTGGTGACTGCACCCACATATTGAAGAATTTGAAAGGCCTGTTTCTCCTCTCTTTCTTGTCACTCAAGGAAATGACCAGGGGCATGTGGTCTGAAATAAGACTAGGGACACTGTGGCACATGGATGCATTCAGAGCAGTGGTCCATTTGTCATTTATCAATGCCCTATCTATTTTACTATACACCCTCCCTTCACTCCTCCTATTACACCAAGTATAGTAAGGGCCAGTGGTTCTCATTTCCATTAGCTGAGCCTGATCCACCATATCCCTGAATCCCTCAACTTCAGCCAATTTCACCTCCACTCCTCATACCCTGTCCTCAAGGTTTAGGGGATTATTAAAATCCCCTATCATCAGCCATGGTAAATCATGATGCTGCAGTTTTACCAACTCCTTCCACATTTCCTCCCTTTTTTCTACATCATTATAACCATAGATCACTGTGATATAACAGTGCACCCCTGACCCTTTGAAGGTACACTCACAGTCAATCCATTGTTCATCCAAATGAAGAATTAATACATCAACTAAATCAGGCCTCCACCAAATCCAGATTCTCCCATTCCCAGCCTGTTGACAATTGGATACCAAATTCCCACACATATTCATCCCCTCCCAAACTTCTTTCTTTTTTCCTGTTTTTACCTTTGTTTCAAGAAGACCAACAAATCCCACATTTTGCAGATAGCAAAACTCCCTGCAATCCATTTGCTTCTACTTTTTATTCATCCCCCTCACATTCCATACCAATAGATCAAATCCCATTCCCATCAGGAGGTGGATCTGGTACTAGTATGCTTCCTACTCCACTGACCTTACTTCCTTGGTCAAGACTTTCATTCTCCTCCCTGGGAATAACCCCTTCTCCCATCACTTCTTTTCCAGGTCTCTGCAAAGGCTTTTGTTCCTTATCCGCCCCTGCATTAATTTTGTTTTTAACTGTCACATCTGGCAACTTAACACCCACAGGAACAAAGAGTTTAGTGACCTTCTCTGTGTTCTTAGATGGGAGTGGCTTGGCTAGCCACTTACATTCTGTAATTCCATGCCCAATCAACTTGCAATGCCCACATTTTACTGGTTTCCATTCATACTTAACTGCTTGGTGCTGAATCACTCCATTTTCATCCACATAGGGTATAGAAGTAGGAAAATCCACTCCTAGCTTCATTTCTACCATAATTCTTGCATAGCTCATTCTATCCAGCTCAGTTGTAGCCCTATCCAGCCTCAGGGGTACACCTATTGTACTTGCAATCCTGCACAAAATACTTGGCTCCCAGTAGACAATAGGCAACCCAGGGAGTTGAATCCACACAGGTACAGTAATAGGCTCTTCTAGATTTAACTGCTTGGACCAAGGTTTTACTACCACAGGCTTGTTTTCATGAAAAAACATTCCTCTTCTAACTGCTGCATCTCTATTCACCTTCAAGCCAAACTTTATCATAAAAACCCCTGGTGAAACCTTCCACATCTTCTCAACCTTATTCCCCCAGATATGATAAACAGATATTTCAAATGACTCAGCTTGAGGGTGACCTCCTACTACCTGGCAGACTACCACATTATCCCATTTCTTGATGCTTGTTTCTACCTCACTAACAGGAATTCGAGCCATTGCAATTCCATTAATGAGTTCTGGTGGATAGAATTTTACCTCCATTTGATGTTCTTCAAATAGGTTTGCCCACTGGTGAGGCGCCTCCTGTACCTCCACAGCTACGGGCTCCCCAGTTTTTGCAGAAGTGGACCCCTCCACCACCTTCCTTAAATCAGTCTTCCCAGGTGGGTGGGCAATCTTACGCACTGTGATGTTATGCAAATCACGCGGTGGAGTGCACAATCCCCGGAGCCCTGCTGACTCCAAATCCCGGCGAGCTAGGTCATCTTCTTCCCCCAAATCCTCCATCCCGATCAGATCCCCGATCTCCTCCCCTTCCGCCCCCTTGTGTTCCATCTTCCGGTTTCGCTGCTTCTTCTTCGACCCCGATCGACCCATTATAGCGGCAAATTCGATAGAATTACCAGATCGCGTCGAATGAAGACATGGTCGCACGTGCTGCATCTCAATTCAATTCAGTTAAGTAGATTTATAATTTTTTAATTCCGATAAATGTATTTAAAAAATTCACTTCCGTTTAGTATTTTTTTAATGAGTGTTTTTACTATACTATATATTACAATGATATATGATAAATGATAAATTATTTTAGTTCAAATCAATTAATATATTAAAATTAATTTTAGTTCAGTTCAAATCAATTAAATATATTTAAATTAATTTTAGTTCAGTTCAATATATTAAATTTATTTTAGTTCAATTCAGTTCAGAATAAGAAATAAGTTCAGTGCTTACAACATTTTGAAGAGAAAATAGCATCTAAAATTTATGCGGATATGTTAAAGGATTGAATGATAAAAAAACTATAAATCCAATCTCCGATAAAAGATATAAAAACACCGTCTTCACAGCAAGGCTCGCATTTGAATGTATAATAATATTAATAAGTATTTTTTTTGAAGGTACACTACAACGACCGAATCTGATACAAGAATCATACACTACTCTAATCTAATCTTACTCTACTCTACTGATCCCGTATGTCGAGTGGCCGAGGTCCTCACCATGCTGCTTAGAGTGGAGTGAAGATCTCACTTACACCGTCGATGCTCCCCTGCTCTTGAAACCAGACTCTTGAGTTGAGTACGACTGGAGACTTGACCCAGGAGGTCAGGGAGAATTGCATGATATGTTGCAGAGGAGTTTCGAACTCCTGACCTCCCCTGGGCGGGGCAAGGCCCCTGGTCAACTGGGCTAAGCTAGTTGGTTATTAATAAGTATTTTTGAAAGGTTGTAAAATTATGTAATTGTATCATGAAGCAGATGAATACCATAATACAAATTCTCATATTTGATACCTGTCTCTACAGAGACCATGTACTATAAGGGACCGCTATCGGTTGAAGTTGTCGTTGGTGAGGTTCAACCACGCATTCGCTTAGATTTTAGGTTGTTGGTGTCGCCAGAGGTCAATCGGCTCACATGGACCGACACGACACTGAGCTTCGGTATGAATTTGTACGGAATAACAATAATATAGATTATGAATGATCAAGGAAAATGACTGAAAGATCAAGAAAATTGAATAAAAGATCAAATTAATGTAAGATTAAGGCAAAACATGAATGCTCAAGGGAACTGACTGAAAGATCAATCAAACAAACTGACTAAAAGATCAAGCAAAAACAATAAATGATCATTCACTCTGTCCTTTGTCTCCACAAAGACAGGTCTCACCCAAAACTCTCTCATATCATAAACCATCTAGGAAGACTGTAGTTTCTCCAATAGATCAAATCTTTGATCATGTGGGGAAATTTCTAGTTCAAACTAAACTATTTTAAAATTTGCATATATTCAGTGTCATTAAAATCATATTGCAATAATCGAAGGCATGCCCTTCCAATAGTTCTTCAAGTTCAAGATGAATAAATGGCCTATATTGACTGCAATATTTTCAAACATTTGAATTATATTGGTACAACTTCTGTAATTTTGGGGTAGAAAATCCGTCTCCTTATATACAGCTGCTCTAAATGACCATGCATATTAGTATCATACAACAACCTGTCAACCTAGTATGATAGCACCATCAACTCAACACAATACTGCACATTTCCTATAAATCTCTAGTGAACCATGGAAACATGCAAGCATGTTCAACAATTTGCAAAGGGCTCAGTTAGAGAATGCTCATGCTCTCCTCGGTTAAGCCGCTTCTTCCAGTATCTCCATGCTACTTGAATACGCCTGGCGGCATGCGTTCGCCAGTAAGGAGATTGATACCTACAAAGTTAGAAAGTAATGCATTGTAAGTTGTCAAACCACAAAATCATTACATTATTACGTTTAAGTTGCAAGTTCATTTTCACCACTGTTTGATTCATGATGTGTTGAAAACAACAATGGCATCATTTGGAAAGGAAGAAATTAGCACGGGTCCTTACTTTAAAGCTCCTTGAACACGAGGATTCCGTAAGAATCTAGCAAAAAGATTAGTAACTTCTTGCAGATCTGTAGATCGCAGAACAAATACTTCCACATTGGTCAAGCATCTGACTTCTCTGTTGCTCACTGCATTAGGCCCAGGAATTCTGATTTTTTTCCCCTCTGAAAAATAACATAAGTTGATTAGTACACAGGCTTTTCAGTGCTTTCGAGACCTTCAATTGCTAAGTATAGTGCTTACCGAACAGTATATTTTTCATGTAATGATAAGTTCAAATCTAGAAGGATGTACCTTTATTTACAGAGGAATGCTCAAGGCACCATGTCAGAAGTTCTTCACCAATAACATCACCTTCACCCAAGGACGCTTTAATTCCATCTTCTCCGATATTTTCGATTTTTCCACGGATGAGGAAGACCATTTTATCAATAAGCCCACCACGATACAATATCTTGCTTCCTTTTATGTAAGTTTTCTGGCGCAGTCTCTCGCAAATGGCATCCAAAATGGGCTCATCCATAAGGGTGAAGATCTGGACCTGCAAACACAACAGAAAAACTCATTAAGATCAAATACTTGAAATGGTAATATTGTAACGTATTAGCAGATAAATTTTTCTACATCCTTCACGTGTGCATAACACTTTCTTTTTATAAGTTCATCGATTTAAGTAAAAAATAAATATGAACTGTAACGATAGGAGTCTAACAAGTAAAATCAAACAGTACATAACAAGCCACAAACAGCCTAATCTGTGATGATATGAGCCTTTGCTTCTAAATCCCAGAAGATTTCTCTTTAAAAAAAACCTTATACTGTTGGATACAATTTGGACAAGAAGTGATGCTAAAGGTTGATACTATCTCGACAGCAATTTCACTTCCATTTCCCGGTAAAAGAGTTGCATAGTGGATACATTTAATGGATTTATAAATGCATATCAACAACAAAAACTACAGTTTCAGTAAAACAAGCATATTAGTATTATCAATCACAGAAAGTAACCTTTAATGTAAACAATTGGATTACACCAAAATGGGAACTAATAAAAAGTGATGACCACGAAGAAATTCAATTCAACTAAAAATGAAAAGTACATCCAAAAATACAAAGCTCACTTTTTTGACAAATTTAAACAGATGTCGCCGTATGTCTCTTTGGAGATCTTCAGGGAGATATTCCATCAACACTTCTTCATTCACACCTCGGGTTGCAGCCCAATTATAACGTTCTGCTTCTATAACTTTTCTGCACGTTGAGAGAGGGAAAACCCAATTATAAGTATGATAACTCTACTCAATGCCATAAGTTAAAAGAGGGAAATCCAAGCAATATGGAACTTTTTTCAGGACTATTGTCAAAAAAGCAAACATGCAAAAGCATCCCATAAACTTTAATGCTACATATTCCAACTGATTTTTGATGATACACTAAGATTCTAGACCCATCTCCCATAACACTTATGTCCATATGAGATGAATAACAATTCTATATATTAACCGAGTGTCACACTAAGTGACTTTAATTTTTAATAGAAAATATCAGATCATCAACATAACTAATCATCAAGTAAATTAGATGGCCTTCCACCATACGTCAGTCCCTCAAATAATATCCAACTCTAATATGCTTGCTTATAATAGATTTTTATCAGCTAGTATCAAATCCTTAGCTAATGCAAATATATCTACATTATTTTCTATATGCAACCAAACACTCTACCAGTCTAACAAAAGTGCAAGGCTAACATCACCAGGATAGTACAAAGCCAGCGCATCTATCATCTATAGATCAATTTATACTCATTTACAAGGCTGGTGAAAAACGTGGTTCGGTTATGCCCAAAGTGTGGTGGATTAAAAATCCGACAAGTGAAAATATAACATCAAAAAACAAGAGAATTTAATTATTTATCACCCATCAAATATTGATAATAATAAGAATAATTAACTACTCATATAGTCCTATAACTTTAATGTGTTTCTTGCTTTCATCCAATAGGTTTAAAGGGTTTCATTCTAGTTCTATATGTTCTAAAAGTGATTTCAACAAGTCCTAGAGAGCAACAAGGCATCTTGAGCACATGGAAAGTAGTCTAATGTAATAAGTTATTTTTTGAAAAAATTCTAAACTTCAATATGGACACATTAAATATTTATACTTCTAGTACATCATTATTCAAATCTTAATCAACAATATAAATTTCAAGATTTAATGTTTATACTTCTAGTACATCATTATTCAAATCTTAATCAACAATATAAATTTCAAGATTTGTTGCCAATTTATTGTCACCAATTTACCACAACAAATGGTTAATATATTATATTGTATAAAAAAGTTCTAACTTTATTTTAAATAATGATGTCCTTAACAGTTTATGATATTTTATAATTTTATCTACTATGAACAGACGGGATTGTATCCAACAATATTTATTGTCTACCTCATCTCCTTACAATTTGAGATATTATCCTCTTATTTAGTAGCAAAAATAGATTTGTTTAACAATTAAAATTACTCATTTTAATATAAAATAAATCATCGCAAAGTTGTAACAATTAAACCAATATATCCGAGATAGTATACACTAACTGAAAAAAATAACATCACGAGACTGAATGATTTGCAAACTACATATTACCTCTCATTAAAAATAATAGAAAATAGTTTTTTTTCCACAACTCTATTTATGCATGGGTCTTTTATAATAGATGTGTGTGTATGTGGGCGTCAACTTTTTTCCTTCCTAACATTGACAAATGGTGATTGTACATCAATTGATATAAAAAACATGATATAAAAGGGTATAAAATTATAAAATGATGACTAAATTTTAAAAAAATTATGTAGAAATGAAAGTATTTATATTATATTTTAATAATTATAATTAAGCTGGAAGTGAGTAATGTAATGTTAAATGGAACTGTATACAAAGAAAACTTAAATCTTAAAAAATGATAAATGATAAATGGCAAAATAATATAATTCAATACATTTCCTTTTTAAGGTATACTATTTCTGACGTGGACAAACATATGTAAATTACATGAATTATTCGAAACCTTTTAGACGTATAGGACAAAGCAACACACTCACTAAATGAATAGGAGTATTTGAATATTCAATTATAGAAAGGATAGCAAAGAATGAAAGATAGGGTAAACATAAAGAACCTTCTCAATTCCAATGGCAAGCGCCGATGTCTCATCCACTGTTCAACATCACGACGTCTAAGAGACATTTCTGACCTCCTAAACATCATAAAATGTCAATTATGTCAGTCCAATCTCATGGCAATGCGACAAAGTGGCATCAACTCACAGTAAACCATCTTACTTGGAAACAAGAAAGATGGGAAGAGGGAGTGACGGAGTGATGGAGTGTGAAACATAATATTTTGTCTTTTAAGTTTGCCTGATATGGACACACAGTGTTCATATTCAACTACTAAATGAAACCATTTCCTCAGTTTGAAACTTGAAATTTCCTTCAATTAGTTAGCTTCAATTCAACTTAGGACGAAGACAGTAAATCTCAGAAAGCAAAGAAAAAACTGCAACATCAGATGAATGAATCCTGGTCAGAAAATGCAGTCATTCTTTCTAATAATCAAAGCTCCCCATAAAAGCAGAGTGCAAAAATGGCCATACTAACACACTAAAATTGCAATAACTGCAATTGTCATAAATAAATCTGAATTTGATGAGCAATAATGATTGATGGATGGCAGTGATAGAAGTTGTACCTGCGGCCAAGAGATTGGAGAAAGTTCTGCATGTTTCCAATAAGCAAGGCAAAAAGTAGAAGACCAAGTCCAATGATGCCCATTGTGAAGAGCACTTCCCAAACAAAATAACTCGGAACTTGATTCCCAGCCAGAGTACTTATTTGCTTCAAGAAATTATATATATAAATATATATATTAGAATACGCTGATTCAAAGATGTAAGCAACCATCATCTATGGTCAGCTGCATACTGTTCAGAACATATATTTCTACGCATGAGAATCAACTTCGGTACATCATGCCAAAGTAGTTGGTCTAGAAATAGACTCAACTGATGTTCTGATTTTATCAAGATGAATTTACAATAAAATCATCCTCTACTTTTTTAAACAGAAATAAGATATTAATGGGATTACCCAAGGGTAAGGGACAGACATTCGTCAATGTATAGAGGACTGATGTACACTCGTTAGAAAGTTCCTCATTTTACTAGAATTGGAAAAGAAAGAATAACTAGCATGAATAACAAATAAAAACTTCTAGTAGGGTAAAGAAAATTGAATATTAGCAACAGGAAAGAGGGCCAATATCCATCAATCTGAGACACACGACCATTTATTACCCAGAGTAAGAAAAATCCTAAGACTGGGAGAAGTTAATGCAATCATTTCAACTTTAGTTGCATCAGCTCTGGTCTTCGGCATTTCAGAAACAGCTGAATATATTTTGGTACAGTACTTCTCTCTAAATTCTTAAATAAAGATATGCAGAAAGGCAAAAGACATTTTATTGATTTGACTTTGCAGTATTCCTATTCCATTCAGAAGTGAATGGATATTTCAACAGAATTGTGCATATAAAGTCTTTGACCCAAACTCAGCTTCAGAAGCTCTAGTAATGTAGTTACACATGTAATTTTTACAGTCCGGCTTCAGATAGCCCTATCCAACCAAAATCTAGAATTTTCACTTTTTCAGGCTTTGGAAGTAAAGGATATTGTAAAAGGTGATCCAAAGCAAAATATATATATATATATATAAATATATACCTGGAATCCCCAAAATAATGAGTAGACGTATCTTTTTGTAATGCTCCCTTGTGCGGTGAGGTTAACAACTTGAACATATATTCCATAGTCAAAATTACCTCCACCAAAACAAGCTGTTGCATTATCATTTTTCTTCCACAGCTCCCAAGTTGGATCTGAAGCAAATTTGCTATAATCTGTACCATGCCCACAGTCTATGAACTCCATGCACCTTTGACTTGGAAGTTCTGAGCTCCGACAGGCATCGCGGAGACATTGATTCACCCTCTAAAATAGAAGACTGTTAGACAACATTAAATTTATAAATCAGGTACAAGCTCAAACTTTTGCAACAACACACTAACAGATGAGAAATTCAACAGACGAAGACACAAACAAATGGCATATTTAATGCAAATTAACCTGAAATATGAAAGTAACCCAAAAAATATGTGTACATGCATAGTGTTTCCTGGATGTTTTCCATTTTCCTAGGTACTAGTATTACTGAATCTCCCCCTTAACAACAAACTTTAACCAAACTCATCTTATGCACTGAGTTATCAAAATATTCATAAGAACCTCATTTATGCTCTAACACATTGACCAAAAATATCTGAGGTGGTAATCTTTCTGAGTAAAATTAAGAGTGTATACCGAAAAGTTGCTGATTTCTGTTTCTTTTTTTGAAGGGAAATACTCTGACAGCACGAAATTTGGCAATGAATACACGGACTAGTTTCTCAGCACATAGACTGAGTTGCAAAATTTCATGAATAGAACAACTATACAAATCAGTTTTGGGAGGCATGCACCATACATAAGTATGAAATGGACGAGGATAAGAAGCAACTACATAAATGCCACTCGTTGAAATCCTCAGATCAAAGCATCAAGATTACTAGGAGCTTACACTACTTCTGTTGACATTAATGTAAGAAACTAACTTTATCCACCCACCTGCAAACCAAAGAGATACCAACAGGATCCCACCACGTGGCTAGATAACACAAAGGTTAGAAGGTTTATGATGAAGTTTGCCCATGCAGACTCGAATAAAAGACCAATTTGAGACTGGCCTGCCAACAAAGGCAGGAACCTGTACAACCTCGGAATATACTGAACCAAAATTGCAGCCCTTAGAAGGTTCTTAGCATAATTTGCACCAGTTGTTCCAAGAGAGTTTGGCAAAACCAGTAATATAATGATCTACAAAAGGTAAACAATCATTCAAACATATTTGCAAAATTCATTGCAATTCCATATTACTAAGATAATCAGAGTAATTATCTCATGAAAAAAAGAAGAAATAAAGCAGAGTCTGGCAAAAAAGAGGAAGGAGTTCTTTATAAGATATTGACTCATGAGTATATGTACCAAAACAAAACAAAACAAAAGAAATGAGACTAAGCAGTCACAGAACCCTTTCTTCTATTGGCAGTATTTTCATACTGGAGAAAAAGTTTGTCAAGTACAAAGGCACTATATACAAAACCTTACCCCTGCCTCCAGGAAAGAATTAATTTATGTAAAATTATTTATCCATATTGACATTAAAATTAGGAGGAAAATTTTAATTTATTCTTTATGCGCTTAACATGGTCCCACTAGTAGGCCAGAATTTGTTCCAAGACCTTCTGATCATTTACGTTGGTATTAAGGAATCTCATGCACAGAAACGGGTACAATGCAAATTAAATCCTCATCAAGGGCCAAAGACAATGTAAGAAAATAAAATGAAAAGAACAAGTGATCATAGTGAAAGAGGATCTAGCAGAAAAGGTTTCTTACTTGAGGCAGTGGTAAAACAACGAACAAATCAACGAAGAAGTAACCAGTGAGGTAATGAAGGGCAATCCTTTTTGGATCAACTTCTAGATCTCCAGCTCCAACTACTCTAGATTCAGGGGACACGTAAGCAAGCCTGAACTGTAACCACAGACTTCAAAACATCATTAGGTACATCAAGTCCACTAATACATACTAATTAAATCAATCTTACATTGTTTTCCTTTACACTCAACCAAGTGTAAACCAAGAATGACAAAACATGAATATAAACAGAAAGTGACTAGAGCCCACTCTTGCAGCTTTGCAAAAACTTGTTACAGCCAATGAATATTCATTGGTACCACCATAAGCTCCCGTGTGTACGTGTGCGTGTGAAAGTGTGAGAGAGAGCATTTCGCAAAAAGACCTATCATTGTGGATTGTCCCTAATGAAAATGGGTAGTTTATATTCTCTTCAATAAAGCTGGAGTAACATCCATGCAAAGAAGAAAAACCAGCATATATGTAACCCGGGATGACAAATCTCTGCTTTTTCATCACAATGTTTTGAAAGTACATAACTATCATCAAAATCACTTTCGTCAGTAATTGCACCTTTACATGTACTTTGATGAATATTGGGAAAAATATACGTTTGCTACTTTCAAAATTTCAATGAATCTGAATGAGCTTCCGAAAAATGCATGTGCGTTATCATTAAGAGAACAACTTTATGAGAAAAAACAGAAAAGTACCTGAATTAGGATGTGAGTTAAGTAGACAAAATCGGTCAGGCTCCTCAAAGCCACAAGTGATGTTGTCATGGGCCAGCTAATTACAATACACTTCTTATCCTGATTGTGAATGGAAACAAGTAAATTTCAGGATAAACAATTTCTCATTTAACCAAAAGAATGCTACAGGTAATCACATAATTATAAAACCAACTGTAGTACACACATTTCCATCTCCAATTCTGGGGCATTGGATTAGGTAAAATATTAAGATAGTTTTAATCAAAATCATACATAGAGAACCTCAACCAAATTGCCAGTTTCTTTCTGTTGCATGTTGGCCTCAAATATCCCTGACCCCTATTGAATTAATAGGTTCATGATTCAGAAACTACTTACATATTTCTTATAGATTTGTTTTAATTGTGCTTTCTGAAAGCTATTTCAACATGTTTAGCATATATGTAGCTGTAATTATTATTTTTGGCTCAAAACACCATATCCCTAAGTGAAAATCATAAAAAGAGATACGAGAAACATTAAATGATAACTAAGCTAAATGAACCTAGTCATTCTAGAAGCAATGGCAGCATATATACAGTTAACGTGAATATGTGTTATGTTGGCAAACTAGGTGCATATTTCTAAGCGTTCCAGATGTGGCAACAAAATCACAGGATTCTCTTTAGAAGCTAATATGCGTAATTCACAGATGCAAACAGACTTTACCTCCTGAACATTAAGCAAGAAGAAGAACAAAGGATCCAGGAAAACTGCAACCAAGCAACAGCAGACAAAGAATTGATTCCAGTATTGAACAAATTTATTATGAGGATTCATGACTGGTGGAATATAGCGTTGAAGAGAAGAAGCGATTTTCTTCACCCAACCCTTTGCATCTCCATAGAGCACGTAATGGAACTGTAAACAAGATGTAGGAAATTTCACAAAAATGTACCAACAAGCTTCATCATAGTAAGCAAACGTTACTCCAGAAAGTAAAAGACATCAACGATCAACAATTAGGTGGGATTGAAGTAATTACAATTGACTTTATAACAATGGTAAAGAAACAAAAAGCCATATAGTCTGTGGATGATAATTACAGCATGTTTGTACAGAAATTATATTATACTTTGCAAATTTAATAGAGAGTCACCACCATCCTATTTACAAAGAATAAAAACTAGATTTCGTACAGCAATACAGATGATAATAGACAGAATTGAGGAGAAGAAACAGTCCACAAATTAAAGGCAGTCCACAAAAGACATTATAGCATTGCTGGTGCTTGGAAGATATTTATTCTCAAGGAGTTGGAAATGCTGTAACCTCAAGCTGCATGTTTGTACAGAAATTATATTATACTTTGCAAATTTAATATATCGAAAAGATTAAGTGGGGGACCTTAATGATCCTTTTTGGAAAAAAAAAAGGAGAGGGAAAATCCTTTAAATGTCTTGAGAAAAATACAGAAAATGATGAAAACAAATCTTTTTGTCATGGGATGAGATCCACACATATGAATGCCATATGTAAGGAAGTTATTGTAACAGAAAGTCCTTAACAAGGGAGTCAAGAATTCTTTTGAAGCCTAAGATAAAAGTTTAGATGGTTTAGAACTAGCAGACAGAGAAAGAAAAGCAAAGCTCATCTAAATTAATGATACCTTTTGATCCAATAAGTCAGATGATTTGGACTTGTGATTTTCTTTTAGATGGTAATAGCTTGGGCATGTTGTACAATAAGGATCATTGCACATTCCTAATGTCCCAGACTTGAGAAGAGTGTCATCTTTATCAAAATAACCATCAGGTGACCAAACAGTCTGATCCCTGTCGTTGTAAGAGTGATTCTTTTCTGTTATAGGCTCAGAAGTTTTCAGCCCTGCGGAACCTTCTGCTTGCCAAATAGTGCCTCCATTTCTATGACTCAGAAATAATGGACCACTTGTCTGAGTTAACCTATCATTTCTCAAAGGACCTGTGTGCCTTTCAAATATATTTTCACTGTGATAGCTGTCTATAGAGGTCATAGGGATAGAGATGGATGCACTCCGCCTAGAAGTAAAGTTTGGATGCTGAGAGTCATAGTGATCATCATTTTGAAAGTCAGTGGAAGATAGCATTGGTGTAACATCTCTTTCATAAGAAGCCATGTCTTAAGTTCCACTTCTGTAGAAGATGATAAAAACAATCAACTTGAAATACTGTAAAATGAACAAAAATGCTTTCTGCACTCAAAGCAATATAATCCAGAAAAATTACAACTCACAATGTTCACACTGAGGAGGTGTAAGAAGCATAAATCCCAGTAACATTGAATTAACAACTTTTAGAAATATTCATGGTAGAAAATTATATGTTGTACTAAAAGGATTCCATTAAGCAAGGACAGAAGTGAAACTCAGTTCTAAGGATCTTCTTGATATTATAAACTACGGTGCTAGGTTCAGGCTGTTAGTTTCGAAATCAAACAGTTATCAGTTTGTCACAGGTGCTTCCTGTTTGATTTTCTCTTGAAATACCCCCCACAGAAACAAGATGAATACAAAGCATGTGAGAGGTGGTAGTTTTGTGGATTATAGGACAATTTTTCAAATAGTCAGAATTTTATTTTAAATGGATAGAACTAAATGACAGTATACATTAATAAAATGAGTGGAGGACGGTCAATTCAAACCCTACTCGTGGTCAGTTTTCCGTGGCTTTTACCTCAAAATTTCATGTTTCCAAAACGATTAATAAGCATCATATTTTGTCAGTCAAGTAAGTTAGAGGATATGATTCAAATGCAAACCTCAATTCCATTTCAATATTCAATAATAATAACAATTCGATACTACTTCACTCACAGTGTTTAATCACATAAATCAGAACGACCTGATCATATCAAGATAGATGAAATCAATTAAGATTATAGGGTGTTTGTAGTACAATCACAAACTCTCAATCTTAGTACCTTATAAACCAAAAGTAATCGATAAAGACATTCATAATTCCGCAAACTAACATAATATATTAAAAAGAAAAACTCGTCCACAGTTTACTTTACAACCAAGCCTAAGAACAACAGTTCTTCCAAATGAACCGCGGATTCCGGGCAGAAGTTAAAGTACAGCAAATTTGAACTTGAAACGCCAGTGAGCATTCATAGCAATTCATAGCAATACAGAATTTAGAAGAAACACATAAGAGAAAAAACATGAAATGAACATTCCATATACAGAAAAGAATCATAAGAGAGGAACAGGAAAAAGAAGGAACCTGGAAAGCACGAGAGAAAAAAGTATGAATGCAGACAGTGGAATTTGAGAACAAAGAGAGCTCTTCACATCAAACAGAAGGCATAAGCTCCGGGTGTACGCTTGATTGATGATTCCAGATTGAAGAGAGTAGTCGGCCGGAGAAATATTCAACGAGACGTAGGGGATGAAAATTGTGTCTCAGGGAAAGAGACGACTGCAAAAGTCTCCAAGTTCAAAGTGTGGACTAAGACTTTGCTTAAGCAGACAGGTCTATATTCTTTTCCCTCCGTTGTCATCTCATAGCGGTCAAGTCTAGGCAGCGCTCAGATTTTATAATACTAAAATTGTTTTCCTTATATATTTTTTTTCAATTATATTATTATGATTTTCACCTTTTTTAAAATTTCTTCGTCACTACTAGTCCTTAAAACTTATTACTTGGCAATAAATATTGACTTGGACTTTTAATTCTTTTTGTATGCGTGACTTAATATTAATAGAAGAATCTTATATAACTTTATAATACTCACGCTTTTTACTCACATTTTTAAGAGATTAATTTATTATGATAATAATTTTAATTATATATATTTAAAAGTCATTATTAAAATATTATTTAGGAAGTGATCTACAGTGATGCAGTCTTAATGTTATGCAGTTGATGTTCATTTGATTTTATGTTGATGTTCTTTAATAATCTTTTGACATTGATTATGTACTGCAATTGATATTGTACATTTGTTTGTTGAAAGTCACCCTATTTTCAATGGTTAAAATTTATATTGCTTTTATTCATAGTGACTTTGTGCAGAAGTTCATTTTTGATGATATTTGATTATTTGTTGTTAAATAGTTAATTGTCTAAATTTTAGCCTACCTCATATTTAACTATCTGATATTTGTGCTATAAATATATCTAACTTCTAAGCTGCCTTATATGAGAGTTTAATTTTTTAATATGTCTATAGTTAGTTTAAATTTACTATTCTTTGTTGATAACGTCCATAACAGTTACGCTTATAGCGGAGCCTCCGCCCAAACCAGGCGGCATGACCACCAAAAGTTTTCTCCCAGCTTTGGGATCAAGTTCCCCACCCTCCACCAATATCAAACCAAAGACATCACATAAAAGCGACATAACGATAAATCAAATTGAATTGAATTGAATTGCGATGACGTGTCACAAATTGAATGCACATACTATCAAAATCATCTTTAATTTCTAACGGCACTCATAATGTAGGCTTCTTAGCTATTACTTGGTGTATTTTTTTCTTCTTTTTAATTGTCTAGTGATTATTTTCTTTCAATACAAATTGTCAAAATATGAAATCAATATCAACTAGTGCATATCATTTTACAATATAATTCTGTATTTTTACTTTTTTTTTTACTTTTGCTGATTCTTTTTCGTTTCAACCAAAACTGCTAAGTTGAGTTTTCAAATTCAAACTAATATTAATATGCTTTGACCACCGTTAATTTATATTTACCGTTAATATAGTACATATACTTTTAGATTCACCGAAAGCATGCATGCATATACTTGTATATAAACGGTATATATAAGCTGCTTTACAACCTAAACCATAAAAAGTAGCTAGCACAATAAATCAAACATAAAAATGCTAAAAAACGCAGCAATGCACGCAACATGACATTTACCGTTAAAAAGAAGAATAAGAAATGGAAATTAATCTACTATAGTATTATATTTACAAAAAAACGCAGTAATACACGCAACATGACATTTACCGTTAAAAAGAAGAAGAAATAGAAATTAATCTACTATAGCATTATATTTACAAAAAACACAGTAATACACGCAACATGACATTTACCGTTAAAAAGAAGAAGAAATGGAAATAAGATTAATTAGTACTATGCTATAGCATTATATTTACAAATATGCCATCAAAAAAAATCTTGGATAGTACTACATAAGCGTCTGCTTCACTCCTAATCTATTGTTTCATCTCATAATTGGCATAACTTAATTTATATATCACTCAATCAATTTCCCAGATTTTGCACAGAGCGGAAACATGAGAATGAAGCATACGAGTTCTTTTGTTCTGGGGATCGTAGGTATGTTTATATTGAGAGGTTCTCGTTCATGATACTTCAAAAAATTATGTTGTTCATAATTCAAAGCTCTCATTTCTATTTATTTCATTTTTTCATATTTTTTTTTCATGAGATATTGCTTCTATCGGGCTTTTTGTTTCACCCATGTAAGTTTTTTCTTTCAATTTTATATTATTGATGATGATTGATTGAATTGAATGCTTTTAAAAATGCTGTCTTTTTATTTCTAGTACTTTAATTTATATTCAAAATCGCCCCCTTTTCTGGATTTATTATGCTATTATAGGAATATGGTTATTCAGCCCACAACTAATGTTTATATTAATTTTATTTTCGGCTCATGATGGGGAACGACGTCGTTGTGTTCGTTCTCAATTCGAATTCAAACAATCGATTCGATCATTGATCAAGGCTGAGTTTTTCTCTAATTTTTTGGCGACATGATGATAGGGTTTTGGCAACCATTTAGGCTTAATCCTTAGGATTTGGATTATTCTGAATGTTTTTTGTTTGTTTGACAGCCTTACGATGCTCCATATCATTCACACATCCAGTGTCGGAGCATATCTCGTGCTTCCCTACTGCCTTACCCTCACCAGCGAGGTTCTGTGGGTTCTATACACCTCTCCCATAGTTCTGATCATTAGCGGGGTGGGGGTTGTATCTCAGTTATGTTACATTGCCATTGTTTCTGCGGTACTCTCCGGACAGACGCTTCAAAATCATCCACGACTTGTTGGTTGGGTTGATTATTCTAGCTATGTTGTACTTGAGCATAACTTTTGGCATCCCCGACCACGACCATATGACTGCCAGGACTGATGTTTATTGTGCCATTGGGTCTGTTCTCGCATATGTGTCTACTGCACCTCTCCTGATAAGTCCTTCAATGTTGTTTCCTCTTTTATTAATTGCACATAAGCACACTTATTCACATATACAAAATCAGGGTATGATGATGGGATATGTATGGTACAAATTGAATAATTAATGGTGAAATGTGTATCATGCAAAGTTTTTGTCATATTATCAACTCTAAAATTTATTAACTTTGGAGTATTATTGAAAGTGGTGATGATGTATAGGTCAAATAGTTTATACTTGTGGAGGTCAAATAGTTTTGTTTTGTGTCCAAATGTTATAGATAGTAAAGTTCTGACTTCAAAATATATTCCATCTTTGGCTGCATCATGAACTGGTTATGTTAGGTTTTTTGAAAGATGATGCTAGTTGATTGTTCATGAACTGAAGTTAAATCTCACTAGGTGAAAGTAACTAACTAGGATTTAAAATAATTAATGGTGAACTGTGTATCAAGCAAAGTTTCTGTCACATTATCAGCTCTAAAATTTGTTAACTTTGGAGTGATTTTGAAAGTGGTGATGATATATATGTCAGATAGTTTATACTCATGATATTATATAGGTTAGATAGTTTATACTTTCAAATGTGACGTGTTCTGTATTGTGTCCAAATGTTATGGATAGTAAAGTTATGACTTCGAAAATATATTTTTGAGATCTAAATTTTTTTTTTGTAGTATGACATAATCAAAGACACCACTGGTACCTATACGGGTAATCACCTCCCACTTGCTCCTATAGTGGCAGCATGCATCAGCGGAGCTATTTGGACTGCGTATGGTTCTGTTATGCATGATATGCATATTTAGTAAGTTCCTAATTTTTGTTTTGTTTGATATGTTAAGGTTCCGTTAGCTTATGTGAATTTGTCATCTCATTGTGATGGCTTACCTTTATGGTCTGAGGATTCAGTGAGTTCATCTCTGAGTTTATCATTTGATTGTGGTTCATCTGTTTGTGGATTCAGTTAGTTCATCTCAGTTTGTCATCTCAATTTATTTAAAATTTATTTTTTACTAAACTAAACTAAACTAAACTAAACCGAACTAAACTGAACTAAACTGCTAATAAGATCAAGAGAAGCTCCGCATTATAGTTCCAAAAGCTCTCTGACTTGTGACTTGTGACTTGTGACTTGTGAGAGCTCCTTGCAAAATGTTGAACCCAAAACTAGTTTGGGACAAATGAGATTGGAATGAATGTAAATTATGGTATATTCAATAGAAATTTCCATATTAGATAAGACTAATTTCTACCCTCCAAATATTTCATTTTTAGAAACTTTTCCATATTTAAAAAGGATGTCTAAATACAAAATATTATAAAGTAATGTTTTTATGGAAATTAGAACTCAAATCATGATGTGATTATAATTTAACTTGTCATATTCTACCTTCTATGAATAACAATCATCATCATCAATATATATATATATATATATATATATATATATTGAATCCACCAATTGTTTGAAAGAAAAAGTAAAACTAATTATTCCAATTCGAGTTTTCAAATGGTTAGTGAAAGATGACACTATTTATAGATGATCGGTATTGTTCTAAACTTCGATTTTTAAGTGGAACACAAGACTTTTGATAGAAGAACCTGATGAAGAATGAGAGGGCACCTCTTTTGCTCAAGCTACTGCAGTAATTATGATATGATCCACTACTACAACCACTCAAGAGGTAATCGACGTGCCATTTACACGGGAAAGGACATGCGCTCTTGCTAAGGATTTATTACTTGAGACCTTGAAACACATGTCTGTACTAGGCTCATGTGAAAACCTCGATTGGCTCGCATCCCAATTATCTATTGATTTGAGGTGTAAATTCCGCCATTTACTTGATGTTGCTTGTAATAGCTCATATGTGTTCTTTTTCGACCTTAGAATAACCCAAACAGAAGCAAACAACGCAAATGTATAAGATCAAGGTACTAGCAATGTGTTTTGGGAGAAGGTATATGTCATCCTTTCCTACGTATGCAAAGGCAGAGAAGACATGTCAGGAGTTAATAACACGAACTTGGTTTTGTCAGAAGTCGATGCATAGTTGGATGAGGGATTAGAGAATAATTTGATGTCGTGCACTGGAATGGTGGCACTGGAACCAAGAGGGATGAAGGAAGTCAGGGGCGCTATGGATATAGATGTGTGGATTGGGAGTGAAGATAATGAAATAGAATGTCCAATTTGTTATGTAAGTATAAGCATTGGTGATAGATTTGTCACAACTTTGTGTTCACATAGATTTCATAAACACTGTATTACCGGGTGGCTATCCATTGACAAGAGTTCATGTCCAATGTGCAGGTCCTCATTTTTTCGCATTCACAAATGAAAAGTTTTCCCCTATTTTATAGGTTTTAAATGGGTTTGCAGTATTGGATATTGTAGAGAAAGTCCATCTAAAAGTTATATACTTGATGTGTCATGATCTTCTGTTGAGTTTTTATTATATATATTAGTTGATACAGTGTTTTTATTTGTTGAATTTATCTTGACTTTGTTTATGTTAATATTTTATATCTTCGATGTTCTTACTTAAAAATAGTCTCTTGCCTTATCTGAATCGTACAATAGTTTGTGTCTAATTAAAACTAATATAATAATCATGGTGTGATAACTTAAGGGGGTTGCTCGATGCAGGTCCATTTTTTTCTTGCAGGTCCGTATTTTTACCATAATACCCCTAATATTGTTAAGACAAAAAATGGGCTTGAAATCATAGGGTTCCATCAAGGGACATTATGGTAAAAATATGGACCTGCAAAAGAAAAATAGACATGCATGATGCATGGAGAAATTGCTTAAATTAAAGGGAGTTGCTCCATGCAGGTCCATTTTTCTCTTGCGAGTCCGTATTTTTACCATAATACCCCTAATATTGTTAAGACAAAAAATGGTCTTGAAATCATAGGGTTTCATCAGGGGACATTATGGTAAAAATACGGACATGCAAGAGAAAAATGAACCTGCATGGAGAAATTGCTTAAATTAAGCCATCAAAGATTAAAAAGCCTAAAAAGGTGAGACTTGGTTTATATAACATAGCGAACCTCAATCTGAACGTCCTATAACATTAAACATTCATTAGCACAAAATAATTATGACCTACTAAAATTTAACATGTGATTAAATTTGCGAGTCATCAATATCACTTAAGGTTTCAACACTCAATGATATCAGTATCATCGCTTACAAAATCAACACAACCAAATCACCTGAAAAGCTAAAGAATACATAGAAATCTAAAAGAGCTCGACAATTACCAGCTATCAAAACCAACCGCATCAGCAAAAATAAAATAATTGGCTCACTAAAAAAGAATTAATCGTCAACAATCTTGGATAACAAATTTCACTATAGATCACTTACTATCAAAAAGAAGATTTATATTTCTACACATAAATAACAGTTTATAAAACACACAACGAAATTTAATTTGACCACGGAGATTTTTTTTGTTAAAACCTTGACTTTGATTGAATTTTCAACCATTTTATTGTGAAATTTTAGAATTGTTTAATATTGTGTTGCTGTATAATAAAATTGAAACACTAGGATTATAGTTATATGATTATTTATGTTTATTAATAATAACAACGAATAAAATAATTTTGTAAGTTTAGAATTATGTTGTAAGTTTGGGCTAAAATACTAAATTGAGTAGGACCAAACCAAACAAAGACTTGGAGGTTTGCAAAATCAAAGTTGCCTTAGCCTTGTGGAATTTAAAAAAATAAAAAGTCGATTTAGTACGTTTTCACTCATTTCTGTTTACCAAACAACACGAACCATCATAAATTCTCAGAATTTGTAATTACTACATATTTTACGCATACCAAAAAACCTCATATTGTGTACTATTACTCAAGAGTTTTGATTCATTCGTGTAAACCTAGCAATATCTCTTTTAATTTAAAGTTTTTATCTTTAGAGTTTCTTTGGTTTCCTCCTTACATGCATTTGAGAATTATGGCACGCAAGGTCGAGAACATGGGATGCAACCGACACAAAGCAATAAGAGGTATTATCAACATAAATATTGTTAACACTTTTGATGATAATAAAGAAGAAGAAAGTGATAGCGACGAAGCATGCTAGTTCTAGTGAGGTATTTGAGCATTCACGTGGAATCATATCACTGGAGATGGTGAAAATCAGGCTGACTTGGTTTTTCTCTAAACGTAAAATTTTATTTTTATTTGTTCATTAAAGTTAATAAAGTATTGTTTTTAATTAATCTTTACATATGTTTTATTAATATCACATACTCCGTAGATGTTAGTGCAATAGTGCAAGTGATGCTAATTCAATTTGAGATATGCATATGCTAGCTCATCGTTTATATGGTGAATGTTTGAACTTGGTTGGAAAAAAATGCATACTATTACCCAACCAATTATAATTGTAGAATGATATTTCGCATGTTTCTACCTAGATTGTTGTATTTCCAGCAGTTATGTCAACTAGTTTTTATTTTGCGCAATGTCGAATGTTTAAATTTTATTAGTGTTCAGGCAAAAAACCACATTAACATAGACCATAAACTCTCACATTTTTCTTTAAAATTATAAGGTAAAAATATTTTACTCTCAAGACATTTTCCATTAACGGTAGTATCTATCTATAAGCCATGACCTCATAAACTCATTTTGTCCACATTCAGGTGTACCCCATAAAAATTTGTAAGATATAACATGAAAGTTTACTACCACTACAAAGCTTAGTAATTTAGAATATGTAAAGGTATTACAAACAAAACATACTTACCAGTTACCATTAGTAATTTTTCAACTGCTAGAGTGCCCCCTTAACTGCAGCTTTGCAAGGACATAAATGCCATTTTTATATATCAAGGATAATTTTGATCCACTAAATAGTATAAGGGTAAGGAGGCTCTAAGTAGAAAAGTGTAGTGGAATTTTTACATCTTTGCCCATGATTTATTATTAGAACGGGATTACATTAAAGTTAGAAAATACACATAGGAAATAATCAATATATCAAAATTCAATGGAAGAAATACTTATTATTGCAAACACAAGACTTCAAGTAACAATTGCTAAAATGATAAACAAAAGCACCACACAAGTGCTAAAAATCCAAAGAAAAATAAAACACAAGTTGAAAAACACTGAAAATATAAGCAAATGAGTGCTAAAAATTTATTGTTTGTATCTTAGATAGATTATGGAGTCCATTTATGTAAATGTTATATTTTTCCATGATAAGAATCTTCGTGTTATAGCACGTGAATCACTCAATTTAAATTCAGTTAAAATGAGTTTATGTAAGTTCAAAAAAGTTGATAGTACATGTCATGATTTTTTTTAATTGACCTATATAAATATAATACGTTTTCATTATATGATTATTTGTTAATAACAAATGAAAAATACATTAAATTTAGTTCAGTTTGGATTAGATCAGTTCAATTCAGTTATAAGTATACTGAATTTTAGTTCAATTCAGTTATAAATATATATATAAGTTCAGTTCAGTTCAGATAAATTATTTCAGTTAAGTTCAATGTATCAAATTTATTATGCTAACCACCAGTGGCGGAACTAGGGGTGGCCCAAGGGGGTCTAGGCACCCCCAAAAAATTGAAAAATTGCATTTATATCCTTATACTTTTTTATGTATTAAAATTTAGTATCTATATTTTTTGAATATTATATTATGGCCCCTCCCAATTTTAATTCCTGGTTCCGCCATTGCTAACCACTCAGTTAAAGAAATTATCAATATATACAATTACTCCAAAAAACTAGAAGTTCAACTTAGACCCTAATAAGTTATTATTCGTCAAACATGCCGTCAAATATTATTTTTGGTCAAGGGTGCCAATAAGAAAAAGCAATTTCTCCATGCATGTCCATTTTTCTTTTGCAGGTTCGTATTTTTACCATAATGCCCCCTGATGGAACCCTATGATTTCAAACCCATTTTTTGTCTTAACAATATTAGGGGTATTATGGTAAAAATATGGATCTGCAAGAGAAAAATGGACCTGCATGGAGCAACCCCCTAAGAAAACCAGGGAGTAGTATTTATTGCTTATTTATTGGATTTGATTGGGTTCAGAGGTCAGACAATCGAGAAACAACTTTCATTCGAGTAAGATGGAAGTTCAACTTGGACCCTGATGAAATTGTTTGGAGTGAAGAGGCAAAAATTTTTAGAAAGAATCCAACAAAGAGAGTTTATAATCCGTGAAAGTATAATTTAATATTTTTGAGAATATGTTGTTTGTGTAGTTTGATTTTATCTTTGCAATTTTTTTTTAATATTCTATATTTCTGACAATTAAGTAAACAAGATTGAATTAAGTTATTGGAGTCTTGAATTTTATAGAATTTCATAGAATTTCATAGAACAATTAGTTTGTTGATTTCACCTGTTTTTAATTGTTGATGGACGTTTTCCAACATTATGAATGTGATTGTTTAGAAAAAAATATATGAATCAAAGTTGATAGGGGCTAAAGTTAAAACCAACACATCCAAGAACACCTCAACTACACGCACTTTTCTTATATTTATTATTTATTGTATGTGTACACGCGGTGCGTCGGGGTACTTTTTTTTAATCCTTTTTTTCCTAAAAGAAACTCTTCGCTTTCCGTTGGATTTGATACGCCCATGTAGAGTATTTCAAAATAACCAACCTTTACAACGTTCTTGTCTGTCTGTTTTCATTCGCAAAAGTTAAACAAATTTGAACCATTAACTTCTTGGAAATGCAGGAACAATTTGAATTTAATCTCAAATTTTTTTTCTTTTTTGAATGACATAAAAACATATATAAATTGATACATTACTTTGAGTTTAAAAACCCTTCTCAATTTCAATTATAGCAACAATTATGATACTCCAAAAGCACCACTAACAACAAACACACTTATAGATATTTTAAATTCCATGAATTTTGAAGATGGTAACTTTATTTTGGATCACATGGTGACATTTCAAATTAATTATAAATGGTCCTGTGATTTCTAACATTTGAAAGTTATGATATTTTATAAAAATATGGTAATCTCTGATTATTTTCTTTGACCTTTGTAAATTAATTATAAATGGTATTGTGATTTCTAACATTTGAAAGTTATGATATTTTATAAAAATATGGTGATCTTAGTTCTATTGTTTTTGAATTATGTAATTTTTTATAATTCTGGAAAATAAGCTACTAAACACTAGTAATATTTGAGGAGTGGAAAATGACATCATGATTTCCTTAATCCTGATAGAAACTACTCCTGGTAGAAAGTGGAAATAAAAAATTGAATACGTAACCTCCTCAATTAGTACTGCTTACGCGTGTGTCAGTGAGTTTGTGTGTGACTGTGAGTGAGAGAGAGAGAGAGAGAGAGAGAGAGAGAGAGAGAGAGAGTGAGTGTGTTCGCGCTTAGCAAATCCTTGCTCTTTTTAAGGCACATCTGGCCGTCCTTTCTGCTCCATTTCCCTTCTGATTTTCATCCGTTTTCACATTCTACCCTGTCCGTCTCCATCATCAGTAATCACCATCCTAAATTTGATCAACCTTCTTTTTTCTTCGTCATATACAAGGTATGTGATGAGCTTCGTACGATTATATCTTACCTCCTCTGCTTTTCTTCGATTTTTAGTTGTTGTGAATTGTGCTTATCTATGTTGTAGTTGTGATTCGTTTTGAGAAGTCTACGGTGGAAATTGTTTTTTTTTCTCTAAAGGGATTGGGGTTTATATGGATTGGGGTTTATGCGTACTTGTTTAGGCTTAGCAAGATGGGACATGCAAAATTGGGATGACTTAACTGTGGCCAAATTTGTTCCATTTTCTGGTTAATTGGTAGTTCACCAAGTAACAAACCAGATGGATTTTGAAACATGAAGGGAATCTTGATAGACATTAGGAGGGAGGTAAGGCTTAAGGAGTTAAGGGAGAAGGGATTTTACAATCTGGTTTCCCAGTTGATTCCGTTGCATCTTTCTGGTATTATGTATTTCAATCCTAGGTCGAAGCTTTGCATATTTTCCTTGTGGATAGTAGCAGTACATAGTTCGAAGTTCGGTCCATAAACAGGTTGGATAACTAAGTTTTGTTTGCTGGCTGCTGTTAACCGACATATTTGGTGCATCTGTGTTACTCGCTTTTATAATGTGATTAGCAATTGAGGGATTGAATGAGTTATACTGTTGTTATTACAGTATGTCATTTATTGTCTAACCAATCTAGTCCTGTGGCTCAGTGGGTGTAATCTGAAAAATATGTGCATGTGCTTCATATAGAAACTAGTACAACTGTTACTTCATGCTGAAATTGTCCTCTTTCAGGGGATTGCGTGCTTTTCTACTGCCGCTAACCTATCATCCTGTAAATTTATTATTTTAGTTTCCACATTGTAACATATGATTATCAAACATGAATGGTCTGATGTTGTGGTTGATGATTTAACAAGTGACCTTATTTCTTGTTATTCCCTAGTATGTGAGCTAATTGAATTTATCATTCAGGGTCGAAGGAAATGCAGAGGCAAAATTACCTAGATAATAATGTCCTGTCAGATGGTGTGCTGATTAGATTGTCAGCTCGGAAGTTGCAGTCGATGAAGTTTATTTGCACGGAGTGGCAGGGACTTATTTCAGACCGCTCTTTCATTCGGTCTCATTTGAAGAACAGAGAACCCTTGTCTGGTTTTTTCTTCCAGGAGAAGTACCAGCGTTATACTCAGGATGTTGATCGTGTCAACTACATTTCCATAGAACCTGTTGGAGTTCATACCACAGTTCTTGACTTTCTTCCGGAGAGGGTTGTGCTCCTCGCCTCTTGCAATGGTTTGTTATGCTGCCGGAGTATCCTTCCATCTCCAGAGCCAAAACTGTTTGTATGTAACCCCTTGAACAAGGAATGGACAAGTTTGGAATGGAAAACTTGTGACAGAAACGCTAGTGCAGCCTTGGTTTTTGATCCTATTCATCCCTTTGACGGTGCTTCTACAAACTACCATATTGTTGTTGTGGCTCGAGCTACAGGAACATCTGGAGAACCTCTGTTTGGATTTGACATCTATTCATCGACAACAAGAAATTGGAGGCGATCAGGGGAGAAATGTGAACGCAAGCGTGATATTTACAAGAACAAAGGGATTTATGTGGATGGGGTATTGTATTGGCTTACATATGGTGATCATATCCTCATGTTTGATCTCAAAAACGAGATATCGATGTTGATTAGGATGCCCATTCCTTTAGCAGATTTGGACTTCAGGGCTGAAATGTGTATAGGTGAATCAGGTGGCAAGCTTTGTTATGTGCTGCTGTCCAGTAGGAGACTCCAGTTATGGATACTCGAAGATGAATATGAATCTCACTGGGATCTAGCAGTTTCTGTGGATAACTTGGAGAAATATGGGTTCACTGCCACATCAATCAAGAACTGGAGGTTTTCTGACAGAGGTGAGGATACAATGGATCTTTTGAATTTCAAAGATGGTGTTTTGGGCATTAGGTACCTATCTGCAATATATTCATTTGAGTTCGAGACAAGGACAGTGAAAAAGCTCTGCCGCCTTGATCAGCTGGGAACACTCGGGCTGAATGGTCCAACAGTGCTTTCGTATTCAATGAGCTTGGCTCCCTTGCCGTAGTAGAGAAAACTGATGATTTTGTGCAAGGTTGGATATGATATTTCTTGTTTTGCTGGTTCGCTAAGACACCTCCCAGGCTTTCATCTTGTTGCTGAAGATTGCCATTTCTCTCTGTTCTCCCTTTTGTGCTGAATTGATAGCTACTATGGAATATTTGTGTTGATTATGAAGCATGTTTTGACTGTAAATTTGGATATGTTACTTGGTGTTTTGTTACTGTGCTAAGACAACTTTCCCATGCCAGGAGATACAAAATCTAGCAAAACAAAACACTAATACAACTTCATCAATTTCAAGTTCATCTAGTGTGTTTTTAATACGCCAGATTGGTGTGCCACCATGTAATTTCATCAATCCCACACCGCCACTGCCATTCTTGAATGAGATTACTTCATTTATTTGTTCCTTGGGACAACTTTATATCACTTCCAAGGTATCTTAAAACACGGCTCAATTAATTTGAACAATACCTTCTTGGTCTACTTTTGTTTGAAAAATATGTCAAAATAAAATAGATGTGCACGATAACTATTGAATTTGTACCTTTATCATGTTTGTTTACTATTTCATTACCAAGCATAGTGAATGAATTATATATTAATTTAAATGTTACTCCCATTATAACCTTTAATTTTTTATCCTTACAAATAAAAATGTTTTTAAATGTTAAGTTTAAAAGCTAAACTAAATTAGTCATCCAATATAAAATGTTTAATAGTAAATAAAGTTTAGTCGAATCGCTTAAGGCATGTATGCTTAAGCTTATTTTTTGTTGAACTGAATTGAATTGAACTTAACTGAAATAAATTCTAATAAATTTAACTGAACTAATGTAATTTTAAAATTTATCATTTATTAATCTATAGTTAAAAAGTAAAATTTAATAAAAAATTGTTAACCTAAACTAAAAACATATAAATATTCACTAAACTGATGATACATTTTTTCCTATTCCGGGTGAGTTTTGGATAGGGGTGGGCATCGGGTCGGGTTATTCGGTTTTTGGGTTATTCGGTTCGGGTTGACCCTCAAAAATCTCAAACCCAAACCCGAACCATATTAGCTATAAACCCGAATTCCGAATTCGGATTCGGGTTATTTGGGTTTCGGTTTGTTTCGGTTTGAACCCGGACAACCCAATTTACAACTTCAAGATTTTGGACAATCTAAAATTTCTAAAAAATGTCAATCAAAATTATTCAACTAAAACATAGATATGCTTAAATCATTAATATCACGACAAATGAAATCAAATCTTCAAATTTTGGATATTTAAGTCTGAAGAACGTAGATAAGAAAAGAGGGAGAGTTTAGTTGAAATACAAATTCAATATTCTGTTAACCAATTTAGAAGATTACTATCAATCTGCCAATCTGGACTCCAAACTCCATAACAGTTAGAAATAAGGTTAACTTCAAGTTTTGCTATTATTATGTATAGTATCTTAATTATTTTATTATATATTAATTTTTGAATTCGGTTTTCGGGTTGGTTTTCGGGTTGAGTTTCAATACCCAAACCCGAACCAAAACCCATGTTTGTAATTCGGTTTTTTAGAATTCGGATACCCGTAACCCATTTATTGAATTCGGATTCGGGTTAATTGGTTTCGGGTCATTTGGTTTCGGTTCGGTTTTCGGATTTCGGTTTTTTTTGCCCACCCCTAGTTTTGGATGCGAGGGGATAATTGAAAAAAACAAATTAAAAAAATAAAAAGGGTGGGAATTGGGGGGACGGAGTCAAACCGACCTAAAATAGAATGGAATGGAATGGCTTGTCGACCAAGACAAACCACTATATAAAGGTTTAATTTGATCCCCATCTCCTGAATCCGAACAAACAATTATCAATTTCCAGAGCCGCGAGAGAGAAAGAGATTAATCCATGGTAACTTCATGACTTATTAAATACGATTATTGCGCTTGAATTTAAGATGAGTATAATTCTTGTTTGGCCTGTAAATTCGTCCCTTAATTATTATGTGGTTTTGATGGGAATATATTAGGTTTCTGTGACGGTTGCGAGCTCTGCTGTTGGAGTTGCTGCTCTCGGGGCCAGACAATTGATAAAATTCTGGCAAGCGTTCAAAGCTGCACCCCGCCGGTTTTATCCCGGTGGATTTCAGGCCACCATGACCAGAAGAGAAGCTGCACTCATTCTGGGCCTTAGGTATGCAACATGATCTCTGTAATTTGTTATCTCGGATTGAGTCGTGTAGTAGTAAATTTTTATGTGGTACTCTTTTTGTATCTCAGGGAGAGCGGTGGCCCTGGTATTGGTAAGGTTAGTGAGGCTCACCGGAGGGTGATGATGGCCAACCACCCGGATGCTGGTGGCAGCCACTACCTTGCTTCCAAGATTAACGAGGCCAAGGATGTCATGCTAGGAAAGTCAAAGCCTTCTAATTCTGCATTCTAGCTACATAACTTGTAATTGTATTGATGAGTGTTATTTCTCAAGACATGGGATTTTATTTCCTATGCCTATGAAGTACAGTATGAACTTGTTGCCTGTTGTACAAATTGTCATCACAACTTCTTAATCAGGAAGCCATGGAACTCTTGTTACACTTATTTTGGTTGAAGTAAGGACACATACAATACAATTTATTTGGAGAAATAAAATAAAATAATGCAATTTGATTTAACTCAACTGCGATCATTAAGGGTAGGGGCGTGCATGAACCGGTCCGGACCGGAAAAATGGACCGGACCGGACCGGAAAGTAACAGACCGGAACCGGATATAAGGGATTCCGGTCCGGTCTCCGGTCCAAGTTTTTTAGGAATTCCGGGTCCGGTCCGGTCCGGTCCAAAACCGGGTATTTTCCGGTCCGGATCGAATGGACCGGTATTTAATATAATTTATATTTTTAAATATTTATTAATTAATTTATGTGTTATTTTATTTTTGGTCATTAATATTAATATTATTCTATCAATTCAAATTATATTTATTGAAATTTATAGATTTATAAAGGTGGTTTTTAGTTGTTATAAATTTTTTACTCTCATTTTTTTGAACAATATTAATCTTTTGGGAGACCATTGCATCTTCTTTTAATATTTAAAAATCATGCAATCATGTTTCACACACTCTAATTTAATATAACTCATTTTTATTATAATTTTCATATTACTAAATTTTTTTGTAGTAAAAAAAGTTTAATATTTAACATAAAAATAAAGTTTAAAAAATAATATATTAAAATTCCGGTCTAACCGGTCCGGTCCGGTCTAAACCCGGAATAATTCCGGACCGGTCCCGGTCCAGAATATCCCCTTTCCGGTCCGGTCTTCGGTCCAAGATTTATAGACATTCCGGTCCCGGTCCAAACCGGTTCCGGTCCGGTCCGGTCCGGGTCGGACCGGTTTCAGAAACAGCTAATTAAGGGGGTGTTTGGTGAAAAGCTTTTTGGGGAAAAATTAGCTGTTTGAACCCAATTAGCTGTTTGACCAAGTTAATAGGCTAATAAAAGTGTTTGGTGAAGAGCTGTTTGAAATAGCTGTTTGGGCCTGAATTAGCTGTTTGGGCCCAAAACAACGCTGATAAAAGTAGCGTTTCTGAAACAGCTAACTGTTTAATTCCTCATTACCCTTACGTAATTTACTTTGATGGTTTAATTTACGTACCAAGTTTTCCTTTTTTATGTTTTTTTCAATGGTTAAAAATTTACATTCCTTTTACGTGCAATTTTCAATGGTTAAAAAAATTACATTTCTTTTACCTACCTACCTTCCGCTTATAATATAACACGTACATATATTCCTTTATAAAATATGTGTTTTTAAGGATATATTTGACTGTATAATAATTCTTAAAAATACGTGTTCTTACCCAAATTTAAAAAAGGTGTACAGTAAAAATTAATTCATACAACATCAAGAAGAATTAGTAATAATATTGGCTATATCTAATTGCTCATTATTTGAACCGATTTTTTTAATAAGGTAATTATAAGGATTATTTTATTCAAATTTGTGTGAAATATATTTATAAGAATATAAGAATTAGTATATATATAAAATATTATAATAGTTTGAAAGACCATATGTTTGTTTAAAAAAAATCATATATTTGTAATTAAATATAATAGTCTCTACCCTTTATAATTCACATATAATATTTTATAGTAATTAAAATTATTTTAATTAATAATAAGAATAATTAAAGAATAATTAATTAATAAGATATAAGCATGCCCTTAAATGTCATTTTGTCTTAAACATCTAATGACTATCAGCTAACTTTACCAAACACTTACATACAATCAGCTTATCTAAACAGCTAGTCAAATCAGCTAATGCAATCAGCTAGTCAAATCAACTAATGCAATCAGCTAACAGCTAATCACCAAACACCCCCTAAATTTAATTTCAATCACATCTTACACAAAATTCACACATTATACAATAAATAGACATCTTTATTCTGTTTGTTCGCGTCTTTATTCTGTTTGTTCGCGTCTCTCTCCTGTCTCCAGATTTAATAGCGATTTTTTTTAAAATTTTAAAGGTACTCGGCAGATTGACTGCCAAGTTTACTTGCCACATGGGTAGGTCAGAACGACAGGGCCCACGTCGTTTTTAGAAACTCGGCAAACCATTTGCTGAGTTACCTAGACCTGGAATTTCCAAAAAAATCGACCATTTTCGGGATTAGACATTAAATAATGAATATTCCGGGAAAAAAAATCCCAAAATTCACACATTATACGATAAGAGTAATTGTCTTGTGAGGCAGCCTCACCAATGAGGCAAGGCCAAATAAGAAAAATTTCATTGCTACCACCTCATCATAACTCACTACCACATCATCAAAACCTCGACGCCACCTCATCAAACCTCGGTGTCAGTTCATCAAACATGTCACCTCATCAAAACATTTGTGTCAATTCAACAAATCTCACCAAAAAGAGTATTTACTTGGGTGAGGTTGTCTCACCCAAGAATTGGTCATACGATAAATAGACATTCTTCGAGTTTATCTATTACTTAATTGAACTTAGCTCACTTTAAATGGAGATAAATTACTATACCCAAAAATAAAATTAGTTAACTAAATTAGTTAATTACAAACGCTATACGATATTCCTCAATACAAAGTTTTGGGTGAGGCCGTTTTACCATAAGTTTATTATAGGATGAGTGATAGTTCATGTGTTTATTAGATTTGTTTGTTTGTTCGTAAGTGAACACACAAACAAATTTTACGAACAAACAAACAAATCTAATAAACGCATTAACCATCATTCGTCCCAAATGGTTTTACTCAACACCTTCCCTTGGCTCAAATATGCATAATTTGATTGCATAAGCACTTTGAGCATATGTAGCCAAAGCTAATGTCAAGTATAAAACTCTGTGTGATTTAAATACATTTTGTATTTATAAATGAAAATAAAAATAAAGAATTGATATACAGTGCAACGGAAATGATTTGGAGCCAGCCTTTAACAAGTAATTTCATCAATCCCATACCGGTGCTCCGACGGCCACCGCCAAAGCTTCCTCCTCCTTCCACAACGCGACTGAAGGCGCGGTCGGCGATGGGTTCAGAGTATGGGTTTTTGGAGATGAAGGCTTATGAGGCGCCTCCATGGGCATCCCATCTCACTCTTCACCCTTCTTATGTCTACTCCCTTGGCCATGTGTGCAATCCCTAACCTTCTTTTTGATCATTGTGTATGTTGTAATCATTCATTTGTTGTGAATTGTGATTGCGCAATTTGATTTGATTCGATTTGATCAGCTTCCTACTCCCATTCACAAGTGGAACTTTCCCAATTTGCCCAACAACACCCAAGTCTGGTTGAAGGTACCATTCCTTTTGCCTACTGCACTTTGCTGTGTGTTGGTGATGCTGTTTACTTATTTTTCGAAATCTGATGAGGAGTGCTTTGCGATTTCACAGAGAGATGATCTTTCAGGAATGCAGTTAAGTGGCAACAAGGTCAGGAAGCTCGAATTTCTCATGGCTGATGCTGTGGCACAGGGAGCTGATTGTATTATTACCATAGGAGGCATCCAAAGTAACCACTGCCGAGCTACTGCAGTGGCCTCCAAGTACCTGAATCTCGACTGCTATCTCATATTACGGACTTCCAAGGTGAACAACTGTGCATGTGTGTTTGTGTGTGTGTGTAGATATCCTGCTTTAAAGTATTGTTGGATTTTGCAATAACATCGCTTACTTCCACTAGGTTCTTGTGGACAAAGATCCTGGTTTGACTGGAAATCTTCTTGTTGAGCGTTTAGTTGGGGCACACATTGATCTTGTTTCAAAAGAAGAGTATGCTAAAATTGGAAGTGAGGTATGCCACTCTTTTTGCTCTTTGTTTTCATGGGACCCTCGTGGTCACTGCTGCTGATTTGTGGAAAAAAAGGGAATTGAATACTAATGCAAAATACATTCTGAGAAAACTAATTCAAATATCATGTTATGTTGTAATTAAGGACACAAATATTGAATATAAAATGTCTGTAAGAGCACAAATTTCTTGGAAACAGCGCATAAGGCCGCATGTAGTTTTACCTGTTGATGTAACTCCTTTTTACTATATTAAAATTTATTATTCAACTTCTGGGACTTCTAGGTTTCCAATTTTTATCATTGGTCATTTTATTTTGCTGATTCTATGGCTGGTTAAACTAAGAACCTGAAATTATTTCATGTATAACTGAGGCTTTGACGTGTAGATTGGCTAATGAAGGGCAATAACTCATTTTCATTATTACTAATGCAGCAGTTTATTTAACTCACCCTCGAAATGTTAGTTTTTCATTTTACCTAGTATTATTTTATGTAATCGCAGGCACTTGGTAATCTCTTGAAAGAAAAGTTAATAAGTGAGGGAAGAAAGCCTTATGTCATTCCTGTTGGTGGATCCAATTCTTTTGGAACCTGGTTAGTCTTATGCTTGATTCAATCTTGTTACTACTATATATAATGAATCCGTGGAAACTCTAATTTTGATGCTCTATTTATCGGAAAACATTTTTTGCATCTTCTCACGGTATCTGCAATTAGTTGTGATGACATATTTCTTCCCCTTGAAGTATCAAAAATCCTTGTTTTTTTTTCCGTTGCTATTGCACTAGTTTCCTTACAGTCTTAGAATTGTATGTGTTAGTAGAGATATCGTAGAAGCTTTTAGAATTCTAATGCTCTGGTTATGAATCCCTCAAGTTCCGTTCATGAATTGGGTTATGATCTCCATTTTTCAGGGGCTATATAGAAGCAATTAGGGAGATAGAACAGCAAGTTAAAAGTGGATCAGAATTTGATGACATTGTTGTCGCCTGTGGCAGGTTTACTCTTTTCTATTTAGAAAATTTTCCCTTTATGACTAGTTCTGTTCTTGAATCATGCAAAGACACACATTGGAATAGAACCCTATAAATATGACCTTGAATAGGATTTGATAACCATGTGGCAGATTTCTCACTTTCTAATTTGAAATTTATTTCCATGCAACTGCATATGTCCAAGAATCATACATAATTCACAAGCATTTTGGTATTAGGGATTTGACAAAATTATATAAATTTATATCAAGGGAAAAGATGCATATTCCCGTTATAACATAAAGAAAGAGTGAAAAATGGGTGAGGATTATTTTTTCCAAGTTTTTGTTAGGGAGATGGAGAATTATTACTCTAAAAAAAATCCATTCTTGACTATTCTTCTATGTAGGTTGATATGTTGAACATCTTTGGACTTTGTCTTCCTGATACAATTTACATTCCTAATCATAAATTTGCATATTGCAATGTTTTATTTTTTCATGCTTCATGTTATTCAAACTTACACACTGGCCCACATTCTGCATTGCATAATGTTTGGTTAAGCAATTTAATGATTGACTGGGTATTGGATGATTGACTTATATTGCATGCGCTTTCAGTGGTGGTACAGTTGCTGGTTTGTCAATTGGATCCTGGCTGAGCAACTTGAAAGCAAAAGTATAATTTCTCTTACTCTTTACTGACCTGATCAATCACATTATGGAGTCATCTACTGAACTCAATCTTGGATTAGGTTCGTGCCTTTGGTGTTTGTGATGATCCTGAGTACTTTTACGACTATGTCCAAGGGCTTCTTGATGGACTTGGTGCAGGAGTGAACTCCCGGGAAATTGTTGATATGCAAGATGTGAGTTGTTCTTTCAATCCCTGGAAATGATTTCTCATGTTTCTGTATTGGGTGGTTATTAATTTTCATGACTATGGAGGCCTGCATTATCATATGGTTCTTGTATTCGACTAATGTGGGATCTCACATCAATTATTTTATGCCATATCACATTGCCATCATATCAAAGGTCTTATAGAGTTGGCCTGATGGTACATCATCTCTGAGCTTAATGATGGAGGCTGGGTAGGTATATTTCATAGAACCAGTTCTCCCAACAATTGCTGACAGTATTCATAAAAAATTGATGGTGTTCATGTCAAAAGTTCTTCCCTGTGCTATGTTTATTTTGTAGTTATAACTTATATGCAGGCTACTGAATAACATTGATTAATGCATGTAATGCATAATCATATGCTGTTTTTTTTGGCAGGCCAAAGGTCTAGGATATGCTATTAACACACCCGAGGAGCTCAATTTTGTCAAGGAAATTGCGGAAACTACTGGTGTTGTTCTTGATCCTGTATACAGGTACACAATATATAACCACAACAACTCTGATAAATCCAAGGCCCTGAAATAGAAATATCAAATTCTAGGAATTAGGAAATACTAAAGGGATTCGTTTTTGAATAACCACGTACAAAACAGAACCCATCTTAAGCTTTATAAAATAGTGTAACAAATATTCCTGCTTCTGGACTTAGCAAATCTGCACCATCACCTAAAAGTCCCAGCTCTGATCTTGAAAGACCATTGCTGTCTGCCAAATCTGCCAAATCTGATAAAATATGGACCATTATCAGTCCGGTCCAGCTTGATGTAGGACAACGTAGGCGTAGGTTTAACGAAACGGATCTTGGTTATGAACAAGGTTGGCTTAGCGAAAAGTAGTGTTTATTGGCTGTAGATAACGAATAAACTACAGAAAATACGTAAATTGTAGATAAAACCCTCAGAGTCACACCGTGGGGTGTCTTCGGAGTCACACCGTCGACGGGGTCCTTCAGGAGTCACACCTTCGGGGTAAGCTGCTTCACACAACTCGGGGCTCACGATATAATCGCAAAATAGTTTTTTATTAATCTGAATTATGAATAGACCTCATAGAGGGATACAATATTTATAGCCATAAGAATGACCAATCCTAGATGGAATAGAACCCTATTTTCCTAAATAAATAATGTCCTAATAAGATTCTAACTAAAAGGAAATAAAAGAAAACATTCTAAAAATAAGAAAATAAAGAACATTCTAGAATACTATTCTGAGGTGAATAGTATTCTGAAAAACCCATTCCTTTTCCTCATCACAGCTGTTCCTCCTTTTCCACCCTACTGGCATATGAAATCGCCAGGACTTCACCCTTGCAAGAGTGTGAGTATCAGTGATATGCCCAACAAAAGGTGACAGAGAGTATGGGAAATGGGAATCTCTAACTGTGTAAGATGTTCAACATATCAACCTACATAGAAGAATAGTCAAGATCGGATTTTTTTAGAGTAATAATTCTCCATCTCTCTAACACAAACTTGGAAAAAATAATCCTCACCCATTTTTCACTCTTTCTTTCTGTTATAACGGGATTATGCATCTTTTCCCTTGATATAAATTTATATAATTTTTCTTATGATTTTTGAAACTAATGTTGATCATCTGTATATACTTTTGAGATGTACAATACTTGCTTTTAGCATTTAGGCAGTAGCTTCTTCTTTCAATGAAAAAATTAAATCTCCATCTCTCGTTGTTTGGTTGGTGTATGTTTTATATATAGCAGGTCCTTATGCCGCTGAGAATCTTATGTTGCTGTTTTGATTTCATATGTTTGCAGTGGAAAAGCGGCTTACAGAATGATGAAAGATATGGGTGAGAATCCAGGGAAATGGGAAGGAAGAAAGATCCTCTTCATTCACACAGGTGGACTGCTGGGGCTGTTTGACAAAGTAGAGCAGATGTCATCGATTGTGGGCAAATGGAGGCAGATGGATCTTCATGAAACCATTCCCCGCAAGGAAGGCACTGGAAAGATGTTCTGAGTAAAGAAACGCCACGTATACCTTGGAGTACATTGTTGCAAGATTAGATACCCTATGTTTGGATGTTTGTTTGCCTCAGACAGTAAATTATGCCGGTCCTTTTAATAAAATTCAAGTGTGTTGAACTGTTGATTATAACATTTTGTTGATGTATAAACTAGAAAGAAAACATCTATTGAGAAACTCTGAAACAAATAATTTTTAAACTAAAAAACACCTTTCAAGGAAAACATAGGACCTTTCTATTTTTTTAAAAAATATTAAAGAAAAGATTATTCATGGTTCCTTCTAAGCGAAAATACCTAAAGATTATTCATTTTCTATACTCTTGATAGGCAAAGATAGAAGGGTGTTTGGTGAAGAGCTGTTTGGGCCTAAATTAGCTGATGAAGAGTAATTAGCTGTTTGACCAACTCAAAAGTCTAATTAAAGTGTTTGGTAACTAGCTGTTTGAAAGAGCTGTTTGGGCCCAAAAAACTAATTTTCAAAACGCTAATAAAAGGAGCGTTTTTACATCAGTTGATTGAGTTTGGTATTAAAATAACATTTTTATCCTTCAACGTACGTATCGCTTACCATTTTTTTTAAAAAAATCTGGTTGCCTTCGTCTGGGCTCTTCTGCATAACGTATGAGCGTAATATTTCAATCATAGATTCAAAGCCACAAACTTCCTAATTTATATAATTAATTTTAATAATACTTCAAATGCAAGTTCGGTATTTTGAATAAAAATTAAAAACAAATACTATTTCATTTAAAAATTTAATTTAAATTACCATAAAATCCCATACATAAAATTAATAATATGTAGTATAACTTAGTTCTTTGAAATTTATAAAAAATAATTTGATTTAATGAGAAATTTAAAATGTAATATATGAAATAATATTATTATATAATAATTATGTCATCAAATATACACATGCTCATGTCCTATTGTTTCATTTTACTACAAACAGCTATTAACTATCAGCTAATTTTACCAAACACTTTTACACAATCAACTAATACAATCAGCTAATATAATCAGCTAGTCAAATCAGCTAATGCAATTAGCTAACAGCTAACAGCTATCCGCTAATCACCAAACACCCCAGAACCTTTCAACATAATTATAAACTTTTTACCTAGTCTATTTTTTGGTTACTTTGCTTAATTGAAATATGGTTAGATTTGCAGTAAAATTCTAAATATTAACTTCTTATAATTATTGATTATATATTTTTAAAGATATTATCATTCATATATTTTTGGCTTCAAAAAGTTAAAGTAAGAAGTTTAAAAGGGACAAATGTTAAATCAGATTAATGGGTGAGAATTTTACTAATTCGGGTGTTCAAAAATACTCAACCCGCACTACCCGGACGTTGACCCCCACAATATGCTCAGATCCAACAAATTGTGTTGTGATTTTTCAATCTATGGTTTTACTTAGGGAAAAATGCCATATCCAGTTATCCGATGAGCTCAGATTGCGAAGCGGCATCCCTCTAATCAGCTCCACATCCTCTCTCATAAATAACTCCTCCATCATCCCCATCTTCCACAATCTGGTATCCTCATCAATCAAATCCGCCACCCTAAGTAAATGTCCCGGGATACGTAACGGATCGTGGACCATAAAGTTCCCGTCTCGCGGAATCCATGGGTCATTACATATCAATGTTTGCTGACCAGAGCCTACCAATCTCCTTGCCCCCTTCCGAATCAACTCCAATGCACCATGGATGCTTCCCAGGCCCAGGATGGCATAGAACTTAAGTTCGAAGAAAGAAGGTCCCCATTGCGATAGTACTTCGCCCTCATCACTCTAGCAAACAACGACCCCGGCTCTGTAAGTAACCTCCACGCCTGCTTCCCTAGAAAAGCTTGATTAAAAGCTCCTATATCCCTGAATCCCAGTCCTCCTTTTCCTTTTGAGCGCACCTTCTTCTTTCATCCAACCCATGGAATCTTCCGTTCCGAAGATGAGCCGCCCCACCAAAAGTTGCTTAGTGCCATGTATTTCCTCCACCACGTAGTCTGGCAGCTGAAAACAACTCATGGTGTAGCTCGATATAGCCTGCAGCCCGGACTTGATGATGATCTCCTTCCCAGCCTTTAACAGATTCTGCTTATTCCATCAATCTATCTTCTGCCGAATTCGATCCTTTATGGCCTGAAAGATTTCACCCTTCTTCCTTCCTATGATACCCTTATTCCTTCCTATGACCGTAGGTAGCCCCAGATACTTCTCATTTGACTCGACTTCCGGAATTTTCAGCACGTCGCAACAGAATATCTTCGTCTTCCTCCATGGCTTCGATCGGTGTAGCTTTCGGCGATCCGATCTGAACAACACGGCAGGGACTGCGATCTTTTCTTGCGGCGGCCCTAGGGTTTTTGCGAGAGAGAAAGGTCATGTCGCCTCCAGGAGAAACTCAGGGTTTTATTCTGAATATAATAATCTCATAGTCTATTATATAAAATATAATCTAGTATATGATTTTATTTGATTTTTGATTTGAATGGGGATAGTTTTTAGGCAAAGCCTTGGAAGCGACTGTCTACATATGTAGACCGGATTAAACTATAAATAGTCTAATATTTCAAAAATAACGAGGGACCAATTTACAATTTTTAAAAATTTAGGAAATTCACGCGCTACAGTAATTCACCCCATGAACAGTAATTGCGACAGTACCCGTGAATAGTACTGCTACAGTCTTTTTCTCTCTCCTTTTTTTTTTTTTTTTACAAATTTCAGGTTTTGTTTTAAAATACTCATTTTTTAAGTTATAAAATCCATCTTTTAATTATATCTTTAGGTTTTTAAATGATTAATATTCATCCAATATTTATATGATTAAATATCTTTCAGGTTTTGTTTTAAAATCCCCATGTTTTAAGTTATAATATCAATGTTTTGAGTTAAACATTTTGGTTTAAATTACCCATGTTTTATGTTATAATGATCTCCTTTTGAGTTACAAGTTCAATTTATTAGATAATACATACCGGCCAAGGTTTTGATTTAAATTCCCTATGCTTTAAGTTATAATCCTCATCTTCTGAGTTACAAATTCAGTTTTTTGAAATAATGTATGTTTGTCATGTTTTGATTTAAATCCTCCCATGTTTTATGTTATAGTGATCATCTTCTGAGTTACAAATTTAGTTTATTAGATAATAAATATCGGTCAAGGTTTTGGTTTTAATTCCCCATGTTTTAAGTTATATTCATCATCTTCTGAGTTACAAGTTCAATTTTTAACTAATGTATGCTTGTTAGTTTTTTGTTTAAATTCTCCATGTTTTATGCTATAATGATCATCTTCTGAGTTACAAGTTCAATACATTATATAATAAATACCGACCAAGGTTTTGGTTTAAATTTCCCATACTTTTAAGTTATAATCATCATCTTCCGAGTTACAAGTTGAGTTTTTTGAAATAATGTATGTATGTCAGGTTTTGATTTAAATCCCCATGTTTAATGTTATACTAATTATCTTCTGAGTTACAAATTCAGTTTATTAGATAATAAATACCGGCCAAGGTTTTGGTTTTAATTCCCCATGTTTTAAGTTATAATCCTCATATTCTGAGTTACAAGTTCAATTTTTTAACTAATGTATGCTTGTTAGGTTTTTGTTTAAATTCCCCATATTTTATGTTAAAAGGTTATGCTTTTTAAGTGAAAAGTTTTGATTTTAAATTTAAAAGGTTGCACTTTTAATTTAAAACATTATGTTTTCAATTCAAAACATGCATAATTTTTAACATTATATTTTTAATTTTAAACGTTAGATTTACTGTAGCGAATCAATGTAGCGAATCAATGTAGCATACGCGCGGAATTTCTGTAACGCGTGATTTTTTTAATTTTTCAGAAATTGCAAATTGGTCCTTCCTTGTTTTTGATATATTACCCTATTTATAAGTTAGTCCATGGTCTACATACGTAGACGGCCGATTCAGAGACCTAGTTTTTATTGTAATTAGAATTTTTTAGATTTAAATTCTAAACCGAATTCTGAATTTGGCTCGGTTTATTCGATTTTTTATTGAATTCATTTTGGCTTTGGTTTTTAGATTTTCTAAAAACACACCAAGTAACCCAAAAGCCAAAACCAATCAAACCGAATCCACGCCCAAAAACGTCTAAAATCTGCCGTAAAGTCATGAAAATGTCGAAATGCTTCTACGAAGGCATCCCATTTTCTAAATCCCTCTAGGAAAAGCGAGTTCGTTTCCCGCCGAATTCATTTTCGCCACATCTATTTCCCGCGATGATAAACGAATAAAGGAGGTCTGCCTAAGAGAGATCCAGAAATCAGAAGGCGAGAATCGAATAATGAGCAGTTTACTGAGAAACAAAGTTCAGAAGAAATTCAAGAGAAGGGGATACACTCTCAGAGTTGAAGCTCTGCCTGAAATCCTCGGATTTGTCGAGAGCTTCCCGGAGGACCAGGACGGCGCCATTGACCTTCTTCTCGACGAGCTCCATCTTCTAAACTGTGAGCCCCCTCACTCATTCTTTTCTATATTTTGTAATCAGAAGAAATTTAGTTTGATTGTTATCGAACAAATCGATGCTTTTAGTTCGTTACCTGATTTTAATTTATTAAAATTGACAGTGAAATCTTCGATTTTGGATAAAGAGGTGGTTAGTAAAGTGATTGACCTTTTATCGGAGGCTGCGGCTGCTGGTGAGGAAAACCCTAGTAATGCTGCTCTTGCTGCCCTTCGAATTATCGATGCTTTTGATGCTCCCAAATTCATCTATGACCCCGTCATGAAAATTTTCCACGAGTATGACCTTTTACTCCTCATTTCTTGTTCAATCCTAATTAGTTTGGGTTTCGTTTCGTTCTAAAATGTGTAGAGTTGAATTACCTCTAGTAAGAAAGAGAAATCAAATTGTGGAGGTTAACATTTTGGGAGGGGGAGCAGCAAAAGATCGCTTGTTTTATTATTATCTACTTTTTTTGTGAAAATTTTAGATTCTTTGTAAATTTACCTAGTTGAAATGAAATTATTTACACGTTTATTTTGAATGCTTTTCAAGACACACAGGCAGAAACCCGATTCACGGTAATGCTTGCGCTAAAGCGGCTCTATATAGGAATAGGTTTCTCTTGCTCTCTCAGAGGGTTTCCCGTGATCCCCATTTCTTAAGGCCTGCTTTTGCATCTGAGATCTCCCAGTATGGAAGCTGCGAGGCAAGTTATATCTTGTGTCTCATTTAAGAAGCTGTTGTTTAAGAGTATCTTAAACCCACAGAATTCAGTAACGTCGAAATGGTATTTTCAAAGTGATTCTCTGTTTGCAGATATCTCCTATTCAATCCTTGGTTGGGCGTAGGGGAAGAAGGTGGATAATGGGTTTGATATCTCAGCTTGAAGATGGGCATTTTTACCTTGAAGATCTGACTGCTGCTGTTGAAGTTGATTTATCTAATGCAATATCCTTTACCCATGATGCATGCTTTGCATTGTTAAATGAATAAATTGAATTTCCATATAAGGATAATATGGTTCCAAGGGTTCTCTTTTTAGTGGTTTGTGAGTTAATTATGTCCTAATTTCTAACTCATTTCCTCTTTAGAGGTAAACAATCTGCCTTTATTTTTTCTCTTTCTGAAGTGTTTTCTTTAATAAAATTTATAATGAAAACCTACTGGTGGTGATATTTTTTCTATGCCGGTTTATTATTTCATGAACATTCTGAACTCGGTTTTTTCTTAGACTGTTAATGCACTGGTAGCTTAAATGTTAGAGTTTTACTACCATATCTGAGTAAAATGAAGAGATATTTGAGGTTTCCATGTATGCTTCTCATGGTGTCTCCCTCTTATGCAGTATGAACTGTTTCAATTCTTCAATATCATTATTTCCCCCCCCCCCCCCCCCCCCCCCCCCCATTTTTTAGCTACAATAGTTTCCAGAAGCATTTATCCTTGACATAGCCTACAAGACAACCATTGGATTCTTTTCAGAAAACACTATAGTTTTGGCAGAAGGAGAAATGCTCTTGAATGGTATCTTTCAGGTACACTGTTTATCTTCCTTCTCTTATTATCAGTCGTATTACATTTAAGTCACCCTCAAAAGAAGCTTGCTGGTGGGGTCAAGCTTTAGCTTTTTGTAGCTTTAATGGAACACCTCTTCCCACATATATAATATAATCAATCTTCTGAATGTTATTTGGCAGGTTAAATCATGTGGATTTCCTCCTCTGGAGGACAGAGAAAAGTCTGTTAGCTTTTTTACTGGCTCAGACTTCTATGGTGGTGGAACACTGACAAAAGAAGAAACTGTATCCTTTGATTTTGTGGAATTCTTTATAGCTTATGATGCATTATCTTGAGATTTATGATCCTTAATTTTGACACAGCTGAGACTGGCAGAGATGGAGGAGAGAGCCGTAAATGACATGTTTGTGGTACTTTCTGACATCTGGCTGGACGACGTGGAGGTGTGCACCTGCCTTCACTTATGTAAATGCTTTCCTTCTTAATACCAGTGCTTATACTCACTAGTTTTCTTTTCTTAGCAAAGACTTTGGGAAATTTGGAGATTGTTCTCAATGGTTATGAAAATCAAGCAGTGGTTCCTTCTCTTTTTGTTTTGATGGGAAATTTCTGCTCCCGTCCCTGTAATCTTGCTTTCATATCCTTTTCAAATCTCAGGTGAGGGACCAGTTAATTATTTTGTGGTTAGACTGCTCTTCGTTGTTGCATTAATCAGTAATCCACCTGTGCAGATCGCAGTTTGGAAAGCTAGGACAAATTATTGCCAGCCACAAAAGACTTTTAGAAAATAGTAGATTTCTTTTTATTCCTGGTCCAGATGATGTGGGTAAGTAGAATAGATTACATCAGTCACTCTTGAATTTCATGCTCATATTCTTTTGCATCTTGAGAATGCTGCTCTTCTTCTTTCAGGTCCCTCAACTGTTTTACCTAGATGTGGACTGCCAAAGTACATTACTGAGGAACTTCTTCAGTGCATTCCAAATGCAATTTTCTCAAGTAACCCATGCAGGTATGCTGAAGTATAAATCCTCTGAAGGTTTTACTCAGCATATTATATCTTGATTCATGCAATTCATATTTTAGAGTAATCCTGAGTGTTTGTATGGCAATTCATTTTTAAAGTAAAATTCTGAGTGTTTATTTGGCAGAAGGTTAAACTATCTGGAGCCAGCGCTTGTACTGACACATTTTTTTTTTTTTTTAAAATTTTCTCTATTCAGAGTGAAGTTCTATACACAAGAAATTGTATTTTTCCGCCAGGATTTGCTTTACAGGATGCGTAGATCTTGTCTCCTGCCACCTTCAACAGAGGAAACCAGTGATCCTTTTGAGCATGTAAGTCTAATGTTGATCGTAGTTTGAAGTACAAAACTATGTTATGTACTCCACATCTGTATTTATGTATTAATATGGTGCTTGAATGCAAAAATCAGCATTCCTTCACATTTTGGGCTGATAATTCCTATTATCTACTTATTTTGCAGCTTGTTGCCACAATTGTACATCAAAGTCATCTCTGTCCCCTTCCATTGAGTAAACAACCGGTTATATGGAATTTGGACCATAGTCTCCATCTCTATCCGGCTCCACATACGGTATGCAAGTTATTTTTACCACAACTTTTGTTTGGTTCAATAACATTCTATTTGCAAACCTTCCAGTTCGTGTAGTGAATTCTAAATGCAATTTCTTCTGTGTACGAATTTAAAAACTTCTCTAAATTTAATAATAGTCTTATCACGTGAAAGGTTTATGGATCCATATATTCCTGTAGTTCCTCCTAGTAGAATCGCATTGTTGGTTACTTGCAAGTAGGGAAAATAGTCTGGCATTGCTTAACCATGTTTTATGATTTCAAATATAACTGCATTTAAGCTCTCAAATATATATTACCACTGAAACCATAAGTTCTGATGCTTGGTTCATTTGATTGTGTCACCTCACAGATTGTATTGGGTGACAGAAGTGAGCAGAAGATTTACGAATATTCAGGAGTTACATGTTTTAATCCTGGTTCTTTCTCAGTTGATAATACTTTTGCTGTTTATTGGCCTTGTAGTCGAGATGTTGAGTTGTCAAGTTTGTGAAAGTTGTAAACTTGTCTTGTTATAACTTTTGGCCATTCTTCACAGATAACTTAACAGTTTACTAGTTTTTTTTAGAGAACAGTTTACTAGCATATGTATTGTTTGGGTTAAGGTAGACTTACATGTAAATGGTCTTGAGTTGCGTTGCACACTGGACCACAATGTTATTGTTGAAACTATTATGACTTTTTGAACATCCGTCGTTAGTAGTGACTAAATTTGGATCATTCTTAATCATCAATGTTGCCCTTCCCAAAAATTAGTGTTTAAATCATAAATTGGTGATTCGAACCTGAGAGATGGACGTCTCATTATTCTCATATAACTCCTTAGCTCCAAACTGCAATGATGAGATATAACTCATAATGATGAGATTAGTCTTTAAGAAGTAATCTATTATCAACACACCAGATTAGTCTTTAAGTTCTGCATATAGGGGATCCCTTGTGATGGAAAGCACAAAACATCCAATATATTTCACTTGTCCTTTGTTATCTCTAGCTACAAAACCAGCAGATGCATAGTTTAAGGCAGGACAAGCTGCATCAGTGTTGAGTTTGTATCCATTATCAGGAGGCTCCCATTTATAACATTTAACACTTTTGATCTTATGCTCCCTCCTAATAGGAAAAAAACCTTTTGCTGCAATGGAAACACAATCTGGTTTGATCACTTGGGGGTGAATGGTGAAAATGGAAGTAATGAAAAAATGTAACTGTTTTCTCATACCAGTGCTAGAGAGTCTAGTACCTTCAAAAATGAACTTGTTTCTAGTTGTCCAAAGAATCCATATAATCAAATTTGGGATAATATGAAACAAGTTATTTTTTGCTTTTGAGAAAATTGAGATTGACCAACACCAAGATAAAGCATCAAAGAGATGAGGGAATGATACAACTGGCATTTCTAGAATAGTGAACATGTCAATCCATAAAGTTATAGCTACAGGACATGTGTAGAAACAATGATCAAGGGAGTATTCACTATCACAAAAATGACATTTTGAGATTATGTTGATACCCGTTCTTTTCAGAATCTCATCAGTTGGTACAAAGTTATTAACAAGCTTCCAGGAAAACATAGAGATTTTTGGTGGGAGCATAGAATTCCATACCTTTGTCAGAGAGTAGCAAGGTTGCTTACTCCTAGCTATAGTGTTATCAGATGAAACAGAAAACTTACCTGTGTCAGATGGCTTCCAAATAAGCTTATCACTCCTGTCAAACAAGGTAAGATGATTCTGCAGTTTCAGAACTATGTTAGCAGAAAAACCAGTTCACAGTAATGGTAGAATAGAGGTTTTGTCCTGTTGGAATTGTGAGATAGTTAGGGTTGGGAGGGGATTTCCTCCTCACTCAGCCATAACTGTGATAAGAAACCCAAATCAGTCCAATTAGAATTCCAGAAATTTGAGTCCCCATTTTCCACAGTGATTCTACAATTACTTTCAGCCAGCTAAGTTATAGCATTGACTCTTTTCCAACGGTCTGAAGTTCTATGGGATTTTGGAAGTGACCATATCAATCTGGCCCAAAGAGTGGCTCCCATTTGTAGTTTCCAGTATAGCTTTATGGGAAAGCTATCAATGATGGTGTGAAACACCTAAAAACCCAGGCCATTTTGTGAGGTTGTATAACAAAGTTCTAACCAAGTTTTCCAGTGTCTTTTTGGAGTGTTGTTATCATTCATACCCCACAGAAAATTGGCACAAATGGATTCCATGATTTCAATCACATGTTTGGTAGGGGCCATGACACACCAGATGTGTTGGGGGATTGAGGCTAAGACATGCTTAATTAGAATGACTCTTCCTGCCATGTTTTAACCACTTATTATTCCATTTGAGCACTTTAGAACTCAGCTATTGATCATCTTTAGTACTAAGCACTTCTTGGCTGTATAATTCATCATCCCAAGCTCTGCAAGGAAGTTAACCGCCACTATTGCCTTTATATTAGCCAGCAGAAACTCCTGACAAAGCAATGCATAAATTACGCCAATGCAACTGGAAGAATCAAAGAGACAAAATCTGACCTTGTGTTATTTGGAAGTACCGCCCAAGCAGTAACCTCGTTTCCGATGTCTTCCAGTGCCGTCACTCCTACCCATGCCATGTTCTGCCAGATAACTACAAAGACGAAAGGGTCATTGAATATCAATTACATTCTATTAAATCTAATTTCCAGATAGTTAAAAGAAATACCTTTAAATTGATGTTGAAATCAGAGAATCGTACAAAAGAAATAAGAAATTGATGTTGAAATATCCCATGTTTCTGCCAAGGACATAGACATACCTTTAAATTGAGATATTAACTCATATCCAAGAAGATATGCAGGAGAAGCTTCTTCAAGGCAATGATCTCAGCCTTAGCAACAGCAATGACTCCTCATGCAGACAAAACAATAGCAATGATAACATGAGTAACAATACAAACTCACAAGCTGTATAAATGTGATCCCAGGCTGTATAGATTATGATTTAACTAGAACCAAAGTATTCTCCTTTATGGTAACTCTGTCACACATACTCAATCATCCATGCATACTTTTCGCCACCTTTTCACCCTTTTAAAGTACCGCTTTGTAATCCTACATGCATACCATTAACAATTCAAATATACAGATTTTAGAATGCAAAAAATAAAGAAAGGAACATGTTAAATAGAAATCAATGAAAGAAGTGGCAGTTTAATCTGATTACTTATCTGCAGCATTTTAAATCTGTTTCATTTCTGACATCTGCAGCATCGGTGTCCACCACAATTTCCACCTTGTCACGCCTTTTGCTCAACCCACATGCTACCTTGGGTCTTGTGACCGGTTTCTTGCATATACAGATAACACAAGTTACACTTGCTCATTCTCCTTAGTTTACCCAACTCAAATGTACCATACAGACAAACAAACACCACACCAATCTACAAAAGTTTTTTAATTAGCCAGCGTAATCATCACCATAATCCAGAAATATGGAGGATATGCATTTTATGATAACCAGTCAAAAAAATATTTATTTTTAAAATATCAAGCTCCTTTATTTTTTTTAGTTATACACATTTGAAGCTATTCACAATGAAATGTGTCTTTGATTTCATAGAAGTAAGGAAAAATCAATATAAAGGATGGAGGGAGTCTGTAATTTGATAGATAAGATTGTTTATTTCAGGTATACATGATCAAAGTCACAGGTTGTAATAAATTTGTTTCATGAATGAATGAGCATGTAAACATTAAAAATATCCCCTCATAGATTTTACCTGTATCAAAAGGGAGGTGAGTAATCATAGTTTTTACTCTTTTGTTGCTTGATGAAGAACAACTTGCTCCATCTTCCATTCGCTGAAATTCTTGCAACTTCTTCTCCAAATTGTCGTCTAAATCTCCAACCCCTCAGTGGACTAATAGTAGGAGGCCTGATTACTGGTATCTGTGATGAAAAAGACCAAAATCTTAACACAAGATTAATCAAAAATTTGAATACAGAACACAAGATAATTTAAGCTTACCAAAAAAATGTCCAGTAAGAAAATCATAATGAACTCCTCAGCCATTAGACAAGCACTGCAATTCTTTACTTCCATTATAAAGAGTCAACTTCTAGATCCTTAAACATCAAAATCGTGATGTCCAGTGAGTGCAATGGAGAGAGGGACTACTTTTTGTAAACTGCCTTAATAGCTGCACAAAGAATGTCACATCAATATAATTCTGAAAGTGCTCTATATGAATACATTTGCATGTGTGTGTATGAGTGAGAGAGAGAGAGAGAGAGAGTCACTTTTTTGCATCATGCTACCCTCAGAACAATATTCAGAACGCTCAAGGCCTCATATAAGAGTTCTATGACTCCTCTTGCAATGCATTGCTAATGGACATCATCATAAATTTGGCTCCAAAGGCAATATCAACCTTGAAAGTCTTGAAATGGTAAGGTTGTCTCAGCCTTTTCCTATCACAGTCATTTGTTTATTTGTCACCTGAGCTGTTATTTCTAGTGTTCCTGTACAAGACATCTCCTTAAGGTTATCCACTACTACTTGGAAAATATTAAATAAACAAAGAGGAGATGTACAAGGATAGAGCAAAGGAAAGAATGTCAACCTGCTAGGCAAAATCATTGAGCACAATTTCAAACTCATTGTACTAGCATTTCACACATTAAGAAACTTATTTAATAGCTGTAAGATCTCTACTAGCTGTAAGAAACTTAAAAAGTGCAGCAGATATTACCAGGATAAAAGGAGAACTCACCGTGCTAGCATTAATGTTACCATTGGAAACTAAGGCCTCAACCACAATTCCAATGCAGTACCCATAATTGAACCTAAGCATCATTTAAGAGTGGCTAGAAAGCTCTATGAAGAAGTAGTAAAGCATCAAATTAGTACACGTTTGCACGTGTAAAAGGGAGATCAGAAACTAAGAAACATACCCTCAGCCTGAGCCTACAATGCCCTAAAATCAAACACTGACTGAGCAGGAGCTCTGCCTTTATTAATTCTAAATCAGGAGCTCTGCCTTTATTACTCCTCATCTGCACCAAAACAATATAATTGAAATTATGAGTTATACTCCAATCCCATAGGCTGTAAAAACTATATCCTACGTTAAATTATGTGATCCCGGGCTGTACAAATTATGATTTAAGTGAAACCAAAGTATTATAACTCCTAGATACCTCCTCTCCCATATACACACATACCAGATAAAAGTGGACTCCCCATGAATGGCATCAGTAGTATTAAGGCGTGGGAATTTGAGGTTTTCTTGTGTATCTGCCTGTGTATAAAACAAATAAATTAATAAGCCAAAGTTCAGAAAATGACATGGATTGAGTATCTTCAAATCCCAAGAACTGTAGCTGATATAACAAACACTTAAGTTCTTAAGAATAGAGTGCTTAATCATAAACTTATTTGCATGAAGACTAGACTGGAAATTGTCTCATAAGCTGTGACAGACACTTTCCACCACCAAAACCAAAAAAGAAAGAAAGAAATACAAATGATAAAATATAAGATGATTATGGAACTGTGATGATTCTCCCAGTTACAAGACTGTACTCTAGACACGTCTATTCAAGATAAAAATAGATAAATAAAATATAGATGATACCTGTCCTTTAAGAAATATAATCCATTTAGCTGTCAACATCTTGTACAAGGATCTGCACTTTGATGGAGTTTCATCTGTGCACTTTAGTTTTCCAAATCTTTCTCCTTCTACCAAACTCGTGGAAACCCGTTGAGAATTTATGAAATAATCAGAAAAGATAAGCAAACATTATCAAAGAAACACATGTAGCAGATAATTATCATTCTACAATCAACGAGTTTTGAATCTATTCATTTGTCCATTAAGAAATAAAACTCATTTTACTGTGTAAAAAATCTGTAAAAGGATACGTAGAGGGTAGTTTTGCTGGCTTCAAGTTCCCTCTGCAATTCATTTTGCCATAAGAGGTTCATAATCCATGCTGTCCTCCCAAAATACCCCAAACGGAACCAAATGAGAATTCATGAAATAATCAGAAAAGACAAAAATTATCAAAATAAACACAGGTAGCAGATAATTTACAATAATCAATGGATTTTAAAAAAAAAATCAAGAAAATAACAAAGGACAAAATCACATCACAAAACCTTCTACTCTGCTAATGCATATTGAACAAACATCATAATTTTTTATCCATAGATTCATGTTTTAATATTTGTTTTCAGACTAGTATGAACTCGACCTAAAGCATTACCACATTCTGAGAAAATCTACGACCAATGTGCCTTCATGATACTATCTGGACTGACCATATAAACTTATATGCAACCATACAATGCTTCAACTTGTAATAGTAAGGTAATTAAATTCAAATATATAACCAGGTACTACTATAATTGGTCAGTTTTATAGTTTAACAATTGCCAATACTCATCTTTCTCTTCACATGTAGCACTTAATTGTACAAAACTAGACAATAAGATGTCCTAGCTCTGTATCACACCCTTAGAGTGGATCTTAATTACAAAACAAACAAGTTCAGATCGTTTATTGAATTATCAACAAAACTTCTGCTTGTAACTCTTTCTATAGCTCAACACTATTCCTGAGAATCTAGTGATAGGCAGAAATCGAACCGGGTTCAAGTTAAGACAGAAAAATACACAAGCTAAGACACTCAGCACAGAAAACATACCTTTGAAATTATTATTTCTAAACCAGGAGTTCTACCTATCTTATTACTCCTCATGCACCTAAACAACAGAAATGAAATTATGAGTTACATTCCAAACCCATAGACTGTAATTTAATATCCTGAACTGTATAAGTTATGATTTTAAGTAAAACCGGAGTATTAAAGTCTTAGGAACCTCCTTCCCCATATACACATACAGATTAAAGTGCGCTTCCCATGAATGTCATCAGTAGTATTAAGGCATGGGAATTCGAAGTTTTTTCATGTATCTTCCTGTAGTAAGGACAGGGAATCAGAATCTACAAATGTCAAGAAAAACTGCAGCTGACATAATTGATACATTTATTAAGTTAAGTTCTCAGATCAGAAACTTATCTTCTTGAAGATTCGTATGGATATTGGAAGTCCAAATCCCAAATATTACCCAAACCCACCGAATCCTAAGGAGAATTTATGAAATAATCAGAAAGGATATCAAACAGTATCAAAAGTAACATATGTAGCAGATCTCCTATAATGGTCAACGAGTTTTAAAAATTAATTTACATAAGAAAAAAAACAAAGGGCAAAATTTACAGCACAAAAGCTCTGCTCTCAATCGCACAAGCATCATAATTTTGATCAATAGATTCAAGTCAACCCTTAACCAACAATTAAGACACATAGTCGCTGATGGAATGTTAATCAACAATTATTCCTTCGCTAACTGGACTGACTGTATAAACTATATGCAACCCCTGTCTTAAGTTCAGATACAATGCTTCAACTTTTAATAGTTAGGTATTAAATTCAAACATCTGACAACTAGTTACAGAATTGGTCAGTTTTCAATTTTAACATTCATTATACTACTCTCATCTTTCTCTTCACCTATACAAAAATATGGAGCAAAACTGAAAAGTCACACCTAAACAGAGAAGTGTCATATGCCACTCAAAGTGCAGTCAACTCACTCTCAAATTTAATTTAAAGCACCTAGAAAAAATTGAATTACTCAAAATGACAAAGCACCAGTCCTTTTAAGCCCTCAATGATCTAATTATCCCCATTTGGGGGAAAAACTAAGTAAATTTTCAGAATCTTTCGGACAAAAACACTGATGCATCCCTCTAGCAATTCATCCATCAAAGTAGACAAAAAAAATCACAAACACGCAAATTAATAAACAGATGCATAGTTTCATGGAGACAAGAAGAGAAACTTATCTGTATGAAGACCATTATCAATATTCGCATAAGCTGTGCTATACACTGGCCACCACCTAGCCAAAAAAGAATCGACAGTCAGTCAAATAATCCTAATCAGGCGAAAGATGCAAGGAAATAACCATAGCACGTCACGTGCTATCAATAAACTCATGCAAAACAAAAACAAAATTACATGCTGGCCAAAAATGATGAAAAAAGATGTGTTGAATATACATAAGGGAAATCAACATACACATACAAACCACCATCAATATAAACAGGCACTTGTAAGACACACAAAGCCAAAGTTCATAAAATGACAAGGACTCAAAAACACAAGAGAAACATCAGAAGCTAAAACATTTGGAAAACCAATGGAAACAAATGATGCAACTCAGAAGAAGACTACAAAACCCACAGGTGGAGGCAAGCTATTATACTTGTTGAATGACATATTAATTTAATATTTCACTAAAATAATTAATTCAACATTTCACTCAAAAAAAGAGCACGGCAGATTCCTTTTTGGAAGTGATTTTCCTAGAGCCACTGCCCGAGCAGTAACCATGTTTCTGACGTCTCCAAGTACTCGGCGGTTCCCTCCTCCTATACTATCCATGTTCGTTTGCCTCCTTCAGCCTGAGTCTACAACCTGGCACCTTGAGCAGCCTGTTCACTGGCCCCATCTACCTGACAATTATTTTCGATTATATATCACATTAGCCCAAATAGGATAATAGTGGTCCTAGCTCTGTATTTAGACTGAATCTAAATTACAAAATTTATCTACAAAACCTCTGTTTTCTATTTTTACTATTGCTCAACATTGCTGCTAAGAATCAGGTGTTAGGCAGAATACAAACCGAGTTCAAGTCAAGAAAATAAGAGACAGAAAGAGAGAGACTTAGAGAGAGAGAGAGATGACCAATCTTAAAAACCGGGAAAAAAACATGTTCGGGACAGGCCTAGCAGATAACTCCTCATGCATACAACAAATTCTGTTTATTTTTTTTATATTTTTTTTCTGATATTATTTTTACTGGAGAGTGGCTAAAGTTTGAATTAAGTTAGGCTTCATTTTTCCATAGTTTTAGGTTGTTGGAAGTTACCTTTTGAGGAAGTTCTCTTTCACTGCCACATGGATTGAATCCTGCATGCATACATTGAAGCTCCTCCTATCCAATCTGAAAGAGAGACAACCTTCTTAGATCCCCCTACGCACTATCCTAGAAATCAGAAACACCACAATATTTAGCTCGGATTTCATTTAACCTTATTTATCAGCAAGCAGTTAATGCAGTTTGATCATTAGCCTCTCAAAGATAGGAGATGCCAGAAGCATTTATTCACTGCAAGCAAAAGTTCCTGACATTCTCAAAATGCTGAAAGATTCATATTATAAAATGACAGCAGAATGTTGACCAATATTGTAGTTGAAGAATTAGAAAGACATGCCTTCAGATGTTGCAACTGAGAATTATAAGCTCTCTTTGCTAACCCAAACAAGAGTTGGCCCAGGTGGTCAAGCTGCACCAAATCTAGCTGGCGTTCCATCTATGCCACTGTTTCCTTCAACTTTTTCTGTAGGAGTTAGAGAAAATTTGTCAATAAAGATACATCATCAATATACCAAAAGACAATGTAACGAAATGAAAGATTCAAAAAGATTGTGCAGCATTAAGGTTACTGATTTCAGAAATCGACGTATTTTACGAGACAGTGATACCACAACCAAATTCATGACAAAGCCTTTCTAGGGCTTGATATGCAATCCAAAATCAAATGAACTCAACATTTAGCCCCAATTTCTAAATCCAGGAGTCGAAAAGTAATGGAAAGAGGATCAGAGTCTGAGAATTACCGTCCACGGGAACCATTTCATTGATTCTGGAGAATGGAAAACATTTTGATTTATAGGGCATTAAAAACAATGAAAGGGATGCACTAATACCCTGGTCATGCACGTCTGGTAGCTTCTGCGAGTTTTGCTGGCTTTAAGTTCCACATCCGCTGCAAATTCATTTAGCCTAGTAAGGCCGAAATCCGGATCGTCCTCCTCAATCTGATTCAAATTTGCGATAACTCACAGAGAATTTCAGAAATAATCAGAAAGGCGTAAAATATTATGCGATTAAACACAGGTAACAGATAATTCTCCAGCTACAAATCAACGAGTTATAAAGTTTACCTTTAGTCAAGAAAATAAGAGGGAGAGAAAGAGAGAGAGAGAGAGAGATATGGCCAATCTTAAAAACCGGGGACTAAAACATGCACGGGACAGGCCTAGATGATGACTCCTCATGCATATAAACTCTATCTATTTCTTTCTTTTATTTCTGATATTATTTTTACTGGAGAGTGACTAAAGTTTGAATCAAGCTAGGCTTCCTTATTCCATTATTATAGGTTTCTGGCAGAATTAAGGTGCGCAAGTTATTATTACCTTTTGAGGAAGTTCTTTTTCACTGCCACATGGATTGAATCCTGCATGCATACCTTTCGCCTTCAATGACTTCAAACACCTTTTCACCTGCTGAAATTCCACTTTGTAATCCTACATGCATACCTTTAATAATTCAATGACACAGATTTCCTAATGAAAAAAATAAAGTAGGGAACATTTTATGTAGAAATCCATCAAAGAAGTGGCAGTTTAAATCAGATTACTTATCTGCAGCATTTTAAATCTGTTTCGTTTCTCACATCTTCAGTATCAATGCCCACCACATTTTCCATCTTGTCATGACTTTTGCCCAAGCCACATGCTACCTTGGGTCTTGTATCTTGAAAGCGAATCCAGCGCTAACCGCCACTGTTGCCTTTATTATATTAGGCCAACAGAAACTCCTGACAAAGCAATGCATAAATTAGGTCAATGCAACTGGAAGAATCAAAGAAAAGACGAAATCAGGCTGTGTTTTTTGGATGTACCGCCCGAGCAGTAACCTGATTTCCGATGTCTTCCAGTGCCCTCACTCCTACACGTGCCATGTTCTGCCAGATAACTACAAAGACGAAACGGTCATAACTAAAATCCCCATTCCAAAACAGAGAATCGTCCAAAAGAAATAAGAAATTGATGTTGAAAAATCCCATACTTCAAACAAAAATGAAACTGAGCATGTTCATACCTCGGGTATCTTGGACATCAATGTAAGAGTTTATTTCTCCCATCTGCAGCATCGATGTCGACCACACTCTCCACCTTGCCAAGTCATTCCTTAAACCACATGCCACTTAAGTGTCAATAAAAAATACAAATAAAATGACTTCAGATTAATTAGTACATATCTCCAAAACCTCTGTTTACAATCTGAACTATAGCTCAGCACTGTTTCTAAGAAATCAATGACATGAAAAATCAAACTAAGTTGAAGACAGAGAGAGAGAGAGAGAGCCAGAGACAGAGACAGATAAACTCAGCACAAAGACGTACCTTTAAATTGAGATATTAACTCAAACCAAGAAGATATGCAGGAGAAACTCCTTCAAGGCAATGCTCACATCCTTAGCTGATGACTCCTCATGCAGACAAAAAAATAGCAATGATAACATAAGTAACAATGCACACTCACAAGCTGTATAAATTATGATTTAACTAAAACACTTAAAACTAAAGTGTTCACCTTTATGAATAAGGTGCGCTCCCTATAAGCATAAGTAGTATTAACGCATGGGTATTTGAGGTTTTCTTCCTTATCATCCTGCAGATAAAAAAGATTAAATAAACAAAAGCCAAAGTTCAGTGGAAATTTTGAAGGATTCAAAATCCTCAATTGCAAGAAAAAAACCCGCAACTTGTTAATAAATAAATACATTAATTACGGTATCAAGAAGAGAGTAGGAGATTGGAAACTTATCTGTATGAAGATAAAATGGATATTGTCATAAACTGTGCCAAAAGCATTCACCACCTAAGGCAAAATTAAATTAATTTAAAAAATCATAAAGGTTTATAAGATGATGAAACTGTGAGTATTTTCCCAGTTCAGGAAGGGTAATAACTCAAGAGTAGCACACATCTTTAAAACTGATACCTGGTGATAATTTTGATTTCTTTCCGGGTCACTCTTTATGCTCAAACCATATTGCACGGGGGTGATCCTTCAACACTTCAGACTCTATTTGCTTTAGTTCCTTTCTCCCATTTTCCCATTGGTTAATATCCAATCTGCATGCACCCAAGTTAACAAAAACCACCTAGACAAAAACCAACACCAAAACAGTTGGGCAAAATAAAATATTTTGCAACTCTCCCTTAAAAATAAAAGAATCAAAACAAGAAAAGACCAGACCTTGTGAAGCTGCCTTGGGATATTTGGAACTGATATTCCTAGAGCCACTGCACCAGCAGTAACCACGTTTTTGACGTCTCCAAGTACTCGGCGGTTCGCTCCTCCTATACTAGTGATCTCCGTTTGCTTCCTTCAGCCTGAGTCTACAGCCTGGCACCTTGAGCAGCCTGTTCACTGGCCCCATCTACCAGACAATTATTTTTGATTATATTTGATCTACAAATAGTGACATATCATATTAGCCCGATTAGGATAAGTGGTCCTAGCTCCATACTTTCTTCTCATGATATACAAGATTTTAGTGACCTTTTATTTAAAGCCACGAGCACATTAATGTGAAACATTAGGGAGCACACAAAGTTGTGTTTAAGCATAAAATTGGGATCTACCCACATACAATTTCATAAAAGTAGAACTTGGAACCTCTACTTGCTTCAATAGCAGAAAACTAAGTAACTTAACACACAGTACACTCACCAGAACTATGCTTATCAAATTAACAAAACTAGCGGGTGTAAAGTACACACATATACAGATAACACAAGTTACACTTGCTCAATCTCCTTAGTTTACCCAGCTCAAATGTACCATACAGACAAACAAACACCACACCAATCTACAAAAGTTTTTTAACTAACCAGCGTAATCATAAACATAATCCAGAAATAAATTTGGTCAGCTTTATAGTTTAGCAATTGCCAACACTTATCTTTCTCTTCACATATAGCACTTAATTTTACAAAACTAGACAATAAGAGATCCTAGTCTGTTTCACACCCTTGGAGTGGATCTTAGTTACAAAACAAACGAGTTCAGATCGATTATTGAATTATCAACAAAACTTCTGTTTATAATTCTTTCTATTGCTCAACATTGTTCCTAAGAATCTAGTGATGGGCAGAAATCAAACCGGGTTCAAGTTAAGTTAAGACAGAAAAATACACAATCTAAAAAATTCAACACAGAAAACATACCTTTGAAATTATTAATTCTAAACCAGGAGCTCTGCCTAGCTTATTCTCCTCATGAGCACCTATACAACAGAAATGAAATTATGAGTTACACTCCAATCCATAGGCTGTAAAATTATATCTTAAGTTAAATTACGTGATCCTGAACTGTATAAATTATGATTTAAGTAAAACCAAAGTATTAAAGTCTTAGGAACCTCCTCTCCCATATACACATACAAATTTAGTGCGCTTCCCATGAATGGTATCAGTAGTAATTAGTATTAAGGCATGGGAATTTGAAGTTTTCTCATGTATCTTCCTGTAGTAAGGAAAATGACAGGGAATTAGAATCTACAAATGTCAAGAAAAAAATGCAGCTGAAATAATAGATACATTTATTAATACTCAGATCAGAAACTTACCTGCTTGAAGATTCGTATGGATATTGGAAGTCCAAATCCCAAAAGTGACCCAAACACACGGAATCCTATGAAGAAGCAATTTTACCGTTTTGCTGAATTGTAACACCTCTATATCTCAGAGCAGTCTTGAAAAATTTCCTTCGAAGTTATGCACACTATTACACTGTTGAAGAAATGATTTACCTACAGTAAAAAATTAGTAAAATGTATTAATAAAAACACACTGAAATAATTAAAATGGAAAAAATAAATTATTAAAGACACATTGAGCCAAGTCAGACCTATACCTGGCTGCATCAGTGATAGTCTCAAAAAATTCCTACGAATTCTGGGTAACATTCTCATAACAGTATGCACGTAGAAACTATCGACCTACAGTGAAAATAAATCCAAAAGGTATAAAAAAAAAGAAAAGAAGAATACATCATGGAAAACATGGCTAAGCATCATGCAGCAAATCATCAACTATACGGAGAGAACTTTTTTTGTACCTTTTTCCTGAATTAAGAAAGCGAATATCTGAGCAGCTTCAAACAAACCAAGCACAAATAACAGGTTAATGGTAAAATAAAAATATATAACAATAGTAAGTATTACAATTGACAGCATATATAAAAGACACCATTATCCTGCAAGCTCTTGTTCAAGGGGGGGAGGGTGGGGGAAGAAAAAAAAGTCCATGAAATTCCAAGCATCTTTTTTTTTTTTTTTTGATGGGATTACCAACCAAAAAAGTTTCTTTACAATATTTTGGCCTTCATTCCCAGCCATGTTTCTTTTTACCAGAACAACAGAGCTAACTAACAGATTAGAAAAGAGCTAACAAAGACAGCCTAATCATAACCTGCCAGAATTCTAGGGATCAAACACTCTGGCTGCAACATCTAAAATATCATCTACCCTTGATCACACATCATCTACACTAAAATTCATGCCATGCATTATCAGCGATCAACTTTTTGCTGAATTATAACACCTCTATATCTCAGAGCAGCCTTTAACCAACCATGCACAAACAACAAAAGTTTACGTAAACTGTTGACAAATATCATTATTGCACAAATTTTGACTGCCTATAGAAGGTATAATATTATCCTGCAAAAATGGAATAAAAGAGTCCAGGAAAAATTGCTAGCATATTCTTGCCATCAACACAGAAGGCCATGTCATCATCATTGAACACTTTTCTGCCAATCATCGTTGCAACAAAAATAGTTTACTAAAGTAAGTTCTAATTAACAAGTTATGTACTACTAAAATAATTTATTTAATGGCAACAATCTTCCCTTGAGTTCATCATTGTCTAAGACTCTATGTAGTTCTAGATATCAGTCACTTCAACCATCTGAGCATCTACTTGAATTTCTGGTCAAAAATTACTGGTAGCATTTATTTTTGAAAGAAAAAATAAAAAATGTCGAATCGCATCAAAAGTTATCTACATTACTGCTTTCATAAACTAGAAGTGCAAGTAACAGATGCTGATTGTGAACGTACCTAAAATCAGCAATAAGAACCGGCACAATTATTCTTTGTTTGTATCATTCAGAGGACATTTCAACACCAGCTTCAATACCCATCAGAGCTGTCAATATCCATTTCCTTTAGCTTGACATGACTCTCTTCCATGCCTACACATTTCATAAAGTAAAATCCTATTTAAGTGGTCAAGTCAAAGACATACCAAAAACAATAAGGAAGACTTATGCACAAGCTGCAAACTCAGTACACTGATAATCAGATTTATACGCATACATCTTGGTACATAAAGATTATATTCATGGAAGGAATAAAGTACCATAAACGCTCAAATGTAAGGCTAATGAGATGGGTGATTTGTGTGTTAAAGCAATCCATGACAGTAATATGCAAATATAGAGAATTCGAACACTTGAACCTGGCTGCAAGTAGAAATCGCGTTGCTCTCAGTAGTAACCCTGCAAATAGAAATTGTGTTGCTCCCAATTGGTCTGCATGTCCTTGCTGCAATTCACTGATGCATTGGAATTCCGTTGGGAATAATCCAGACCCAAGTTTTTCTCGAGCAAAGAATTTATATTAGCAAATTTAACTAAACAAGGGGGAATGTATTGAATGTAAAAGTTTGCAATTGGTATACCTTTGGAAGAGAACCTTGCCAGTCTTGTTTATCAAATATATTTGGAGGACACATAGGATGTCCTGTTCAAGTAAACCATCTTTGACACATCCGCTCGTTCCTTAAAGCCATTACACAGAATTACTCAGTAGAGAGAAAGCCAAATTCAATTTAAGTATGCTTAATCACATCAAACAAACAGTAGCATCCCTAATAGCCATAAATCCTGCAAGGAAAATACTGCTAAGAAATATGCTACATTAGCTACAGTAAATAAACTGTTTGAAGACTCAATCTCACCTGAAGTATGATTTTCTGAAATCCTTGAGAATTTGTTCCTCGATAAGATTGGTCCCATATCCTCCAAATCAGGAACCGAAGCCTTTATGAACCGCACCAGGAACATATAAGGGGTTGGCACTGTCAGATTCCATTCCAGTTCGCGCATAATTCTCTTTTCCATGACCAGCACCTGAGCATGAGTATAGGCATTTCCAGATATGCAGACAAAGTCATTGACCTCAGGCGCCCATATCTCTTCGTATTTTGAGGCCACCATCATGGCTCCCATCCCAAGAAGCTGCAGCTCCTTTCTCGGAGTGGCCCTAACTGAGAGGTACCGATCGACGATGTTGATGGTCAGGTAGAGCGTCTCGGGGCTAAGTTTCAACTTGAGGTGAACTTCAGTGAGCCACTCTATCAGAATAGCCTCATTTTCTCGTTTATATCAGGCTGGGAATTCATATAATCATCAAACCTGCTCTCTTTCTGCAAACAAACTGATAAACAAAGGTCAGTTTATACGACTACAAAATCAGCACCGAATTTTTTGAAAATGAGTATCATTGTATCAAGAAGAAGCTGTTATTAACTGTTACCTCAGCAATCTTGTAAAATCTGTAAAGTTGGTCCACATACTCAGTGACTGCCAACTCATTAGTCACATCTGCAGCATCAATGTCCATCACATTCTTCTTCTTCTCCTTGTGAGGTCTTTTGATCATTCCACATGCCACCTTACTTGTGGCGGCAAGAGTTGAACTAAGAGCTGGGGCTTTCTTGCCGGCCTTCCTGGTGTCTGAATCGGAAACCATCTCATTCTCAACCTCGGATTTTGACTTCGCGGCAGGTTTGTTGATCTTGGCCACACATTTCTATCTCTTATTAGCCGCTGCCGCTCTCTGGGCGTTGGGCGCATAGACTCCTGATACAAAACACACAGATATTACAAATTAGAAGAGGGAAAATCGGAAAAAGACGCAAACAAAACAAGTCGAAGTATCTAATTAGATGAAAAACGAGATCAAACCGTGGCCGCCTTGTGACATTAGCGAGTGGTTTTCCCTGAGCCGGCACTCCTCGAGTTGTAACGACATTTCCGATATCTCCAAGCGGTCGCCAGTTCTTTCCTTCGGCGCCGGCCATGTTCTTCTGCTTCATGGCGCCTACCCCAACTATACAACAAAATTAAGTCTCATCAACAAGATGTCTCACCGATTGAACAAAAAATTCCAGAAACCCATTTGGTTACTAACAACATCCGAACAAAAATTAACGGGAAAAAATCTAACAGTGAAGAACGTAGCCTGGATTCAATAATCAAGAATCCATTTAGTACCTCTGTTGCTCCGTTATTGGCCTTGAAGCCATTGAATTTTGCAGATGGCTTCAACAAGATTCAAAGTCTCTCAAAAGTACTTCTTTTCTTTACGATAGCAGGCAGATCCAGCTTCTGATTCTTCTGATTGAACTGAATTTGGGGAAATACGGATTTATGGGATGAGTTTTTCTCTCTTTTTCTTATTTGAAGCGTGAGAAGAATCGGTGTCCACCAACGGTCTAATTTTCCCCTAACTTCAACCGTTGGATTAATGCAGATCGGATGGTTGTATGTGAGGTGTCAATAGGCTGCGTAATGCTCAGAGATGTGAATAGTTCTTGATGGGAGGATTTTATGTACAGAATTCCTAAATGTTGCCCATAATTTTACTTTTTATAACTCAAAATTTCCAAAAAATAACTATAATGCCCCTTTTATTTTGCCTATTAGTTTTTCATGAACTAAAAATGAGGACATTTTTATTGTTTCACCCCGTGTTTTGGGTTATAAGAGCAAAATACCGGGTTACAATATACCAACACCTTTTATGTACAGGTACAAAAGTCATAATTCAATACTCCGTATATGTTAATGTATGAGGAACACTTGAACCGCCTGCATTGCTGCTTGTTCTCTGTCAGATTACAATACTGATCAAACGAATTTATAATTTTTGTGCATTTACAAATTACAATAATGTATAAAGGAATCACCGTCTTACAATTCGGGGTTTAAATTGTACATTTGAATATAATTATTTGACTTTAAACTTTAGTAACCCATCTATCAAAATTTACTTGTTAGGTAAAGCAAACAAGTTGATAGCTGGACTCTCCAACGGTACTTCAGTTTGATCAAAAACAATTTGAGTGAAAATAGTAATATTTTCATTAATATGGTCAAATAATGTGGAATCATAATCGATCGACTAAATAAAATAATATCATTAATCCAATAATGATGTGTATTATATATATAATTTCGTCTGAAATTTTTACGGTCAATCTTCCACTTTTCCTAATGGTGCCTGTTGACTTTTACATTTTATTTTTAAAATGCAATCTCTTACTTATTTATTATTTTCTTCTCTTTTTATGGAGGTGGTCTTTGAGGCGACCGTTTACGTATATAGACCAGACACTGACTTAAAACTACTATGATGTTCTTATTTGCAAATTTGAAAAAGCTAAAAATCCACGCGCTGTACGCGTACCTAATTAATTTCCGGTACATTGATACAAAATTTCCATGGAGACATATGGACCCCACACGGTCCCTTCATTTCCTGCTCCTTCGTTTCTTGGCAATTCATGCCTTTATTTCATGCATTTATGCATTCTTTTCGTTTCTTTCCCCAATCACCACATGTTAATTAAAATTCTTGGGAAGATTAAATTTTAATATAAGTTAAGGGATAGGATCATTTAACACTCTTATTTTAACACATACTTTTACACATCATCTTTACCCTTCTTTATGATCTCATCTAACGGTTGAGCTTAATTACTTTTCTTAATTTTCTGAAAATATTTTTTACCCCTTTTTAAATTCCTTTTCCCTAATTTTTTCGATCTTTCCCCAATCTCTTCTGCAACTTCAATGGTCATGTCAATCAGATTCTTCAAAACCAATCCCAATCTAATTCCAGAAACTAGAATTTAATATTTCTTTCAATCAAATCCCATAAATCATATCAACCTTCCAATTCCCACCGTTATTTCAATCTTTCGATCAAATAATTAAGCAGAGATCATCGTCAAAATCTTGAATGGACTCGACAACGAAGAGGTCAAGAAGAATCGTCTCGGGAAATTACTTGATCTCACGAAAATAGGTCGGATTGATCTAGGTTCAATCGAATGATTGATTATTTTGTTTATGGGGATGATTGGGAAAAAGTTAGTTTGATCAAAGGTTGATTTCTGGGGGATGGATTGGGAAAAAAGATAGTTTGACTGGGAAAATATCATTACATTTATAGGAAGGTTTATACACGATGATTTCTAATTTGTGGAATTTGATTAAGATTTTGTTTGGAGAATGCGGAAGCAATGCAGGAGACGGAAAAGATGAAGAACAGAAGAATCATGGAAAGAAAAGAAAGAGTTTAGTTTGGGGAAGATTGATGCAGATGAAACAAGGAAAGAAAATAAAGATTAATTAAAGAAATAATAAAAATCTGTAGTTAATTTTGGCCTTTAGATTAGAATTTGATCAAACGTTAGAATTATGTGTTAAAACTTGTGTAAAAATAAGTGTGTTGATTGATCCCTTCCCATAAGTTAGGGAAAACATGATAATTTCAAACATAAATATAATGATTATAAGTTAATACATCAACATGTTAAAATAAAAAGGTAATTCAAAAGATAATTATTATAACATGAAATATGGGAAATTTAAACCAAAACCTGACATACATACATTATTCAAAAAACGGAACTTGTAGCTGAGAATATGAGGATTATAACATGAAACATGAGTAATTTAAACCAAAACATGGCAGATATTTATTATTTAATAAACTGAACGTGTAACTTAGAAGATAATCATTATAACATAAAACATGACAAATACATTATTCAAAAAACAGAACTTGTAACTGAGAAGATGGGGATTATAACTTATAACATGGGGAATTTAAGCCAAAAAATTGGTAGATATATATATATATATATATCATCTAATAAATTGAACTTGTAACTCAGAAGATGATCATTATAACATAAAACATGGAGAATTTAAACCGAAACCTGATAGACATACATTATTATTCAAAAGATCAGGATTATAACTTAATGCATGAAGAATTTAAATCAAAACTTGACAAGCATTTTTTATCTAATAAACTGAATTATTAACTCAGAACATAATTATTTTAGCATAAAACATGAGTAATTTAAACCAAAACCTAACAGATATGAGCTCACACATTAATATTAAAACAACATCAAATTGGGCAAATAAAGGAAATAAATGGTTGCTAAGCATGAACCATGCATGAATATGGACAACAAGGCCCACTCATACATATGTGTATATGTGCGTGAAAATAGAACTTTGGTCATGTCCTAGTTGTTGAAAAAGGTTGGCAAAATTACAAAAAATCAACAACACGCACAATGCGTGAAATTAGTAAGTTTTTTGAAATTGCAAAATAAACCCCTCCGTGTTTTTACGATTATAACATAATTACAACTTAGTCCGGTCTACATATGTAGACGGTCGCTTCCAAAACTTTGCATTTATGTCTTCCTTTTATATGTCTTCTACATTTTTTTTCTTTTAAAATGCTTAAAGGCATCATGAATTGTCAACGGATCTTTAACAAGTCTTTCTCATTCAGTCAAAATACTATGCAGTCTTACATAATTAGATACATCAATTTCACAAGTCCATGTCATTTCTTATCTCTTATAATTTTTATTAAAAATTAGGCGTACGGCGATACAGACCACCTTTAGGCGATACAGACCCGTCTCTCTCGCAAAAACCTTAGGGCCACTGCAAAAAAGAGATCGCATTAGACCTTGTCGTGATTCTCAGTTCCGATCGCCAAAAGCTACACCGACTGAATTTATGGACGACGCCGAAGATTCAGTTCTGTTCTACGATCGCCTCTCCCTCATAGAGGGAGAAAGGAAGTGGACGCTACCCCAATGGCCACGGGCTACTCCGACGTTAAACCATCGACAATCGGCGAGCGGTGGGCACAACTTTAGGGTTTGGATGTTTCAGAAGAAGAAATTGCAGCAGGAAAAGGTGAACATGATTATTGAAGTCTGGGCAGTAAATTTTGGGTTTTAGAAGCTTCTTGGGGGCAGAAAAAACCAAGATTTCGAGTACGATTATAAGGGCATATCTTCGGTGAAGAAGACAGTAAAGAAGAGAGGCATAACAACTGGAGCCGTGAGGGAGGCAAAGAGGAAGTTGAGGCTGAATGATGTTCTTGAACAAGACGTTCAATCTGGATGGGACGGCAAATGTACAAGGGTTAGCGAGAAAAAACCTTGTTCACAAATTTAGATAGGCTTATAGGCCTAAAGTTTGAAAACCTAGAGTTAACCTATCTTTTTGGTATTAGAATGATAAAGGATGCAGAGATTGCTCTTGGGATTGGGACACCAGACATGTATTCATGCACAACTTGTAAAAGATCATTAGCTATGCAATCCCAACAGTGTTTATAGAAAGTGCCTGAGAAGCCATCTGGCCCTGGTGCTGAGCCACTATCCATCTAAAATACAGTGTGTTTCAGTTCATCCATTGTGACTTGTTTCATCAGTTCATGATTCATATGATCAGTGACTAAAGGGAGGATATTTGAAAGCATTTCATGTTCATGTGTATCATTATTTGCAGGTTGTTCCTCAGTTAGAAGTTTTTGGAAAAAATTAACTGCTTCTGCCCCAATGTCTTCTGGATTTGTGATCCAATGGTCATCCTCATTTCTGATTGATGCAATTTTCTTCATAGAGTGTTTAGCTTTAACAGAGAAGTGGGAGAACTTTGTGTTCATATCTCCTTCTTTTAGCTACTTAATTCTAGATTTTTGCTTCCAGAATGTTTCTTCCCTAGACAATGCTAAGGCTAACTGAGCCTGGGCTAGATGTAATGATGTTCTGCTGCTGTCATTATTAAGCAGTTGATGATCAAGTTCATTTTCCAAAACCTTATCTTCTGCTAGTTTGACATTATCATGTACATTCCCAAAAATATCTCTATTCCAATTCTTTAAGACCACTTTGAGTCTTCTGAGTTTTAAAGAAAAGTTTAGCATTCCATATGTGTTAGTGCCTTCTGACCAACTGTTAGCTATTGTTTGTGAGAAATTTGGATGAGAGGTCCAACAATTTTGAAATTTGAATGATTTAGGACCTGAGTTGGAAGATTGATTATCCATATTAACTAACAGTGGTGTATGATCAGAAGGCCATCTATTCTTTGCCCGAATGCTTATGTTAGGGAATATATTTAGAAGTTCTGAGTTAGCTAGCCCTCTATCTAATCTTTCCCAGACTTGACCCCTATTTCTCACCCCAGTCCATGTAAAATTAACCCCTGAAGTTGGAATTTCAGCCAAATGATTGTTATGTATGAAATCATTAAACTCCAACATTGAGTCTAGGTCTGGTGCTGACTGACCTAGATACTCAGAAGCCTCTCTCATAGCATTAAAGTCACCTATTAGCATTAGAGGTTGATAGGTGTGATTGCTTAGTGAATCCCATAATGAGATCCTAGCAGAATTTGTATGCCTAACATATATGAATGCTGCATTCCAAGGTTGTGTCATTGAGTAATGTGTGATTCCATCCAAAACAAATTGGTCATAGACATGATTGATTGAGACAGTGAATTCATTATTCCATAAAATCCAATTTTTGCTCCTTGGATCAGAAAAACGATTGTGATAACCAAGTTGAAAACTAATTGAGGATATCTGATTACTTCCTAAAAAGGGTTCAAGTAAAACAAATAAACCTGTATTATGTTTCCTTTTGATGTTCAAGACTCTATCTTGTGTTCTGATATTTTTAATTCCTCTAACACTCCAAACACAAATATTATATATCGTTTTAAAGTGTGGTTTTAGAGTCATTTTGAGACCTAGTCATTACAGTTTTAGTAACAACCATTTTGGTTGAGCTGGTGAAACATTTTTTCCTACCTCTTGTTGATTTTCTAGGTTGTGTCTGTTGAAGATTATCTAACAATTCAGCATCAGATACATCAACATCAACATTTTTAAGTAGTTTATTAAATTTTTCCTGATCCTTAAGGGCTGGTTCAAGAATAAAATCCCGTCTAGTTTCTTTTTTCCTATCTATTGACCATTGGAGTTTTTCAATAACACCATTATCATCATATGAAATAGGGATTCGATTCATACCTGGACTTACCTGGTTTTCCCCATCCGTTTCTGAGATGGAAAGCAGTTGATTTTGTTGCTGAATGGCCTCTTGCAATTGATGCTCAGCTACATTGTCACCTTGTTCCTGTGTTGTGCTTCCATCAGTAGCTTTTTTCTTCAAACCTGTATTTGCACACTCACCACCATTATCAGAAGACATCTTACCAGTGGGATTGTCACCATTAGTATCCATCAATGGAATAACATTATGCTCATGTGGTTGTATTATTACAGTAACCTCCTCAAAGTGAGTGGAACAATGTTTTTGGGTAAGCTCATCATAAACAGTGGTTAGACATTTTCATTCTGAGAATCAAGAAGCATGCTATCACTTTATTCAGGGTTTTCATCTTCAGAGGTTAAGACGGCAAATGAATTATGACCAGCAAAGAAACCTTGAGATTTTTCTACTTGCTTGAGAGTATTTTTTACCTTTTTCTTACCTTTTTGCACCTAAAAAGCATTAGGGTCAGGAGCTGTTGGTTGCTTCATTGGTGCTTGTTTGGGTGGCAGCAGAACTTCAGCCCTGGGAACTGAAGGATCCTGATATTGTGATGGTCTACATGCCTCTGTTCGCCTCTGATATGTATCAGATTTGCAGATTACAGACAAATGTCCAAGCTTTGAACATTTACCACAATAATCTGGCACATTCTCATACTCAAGTACCTGCCAAAAACCAATTCCCCTATATTCTAGCCATACACGATTAGGTCTCAGTTTGGTGATGTCCATCTCAACACAAACCTTCCCAACGTGAGGGCGAGTACGAAGAATCGTAGCTTTGTCTACTTTTATTGGAGTACCAACAATATTTCCAATGTTCATCATCGGGTTGTAAGAAATAAACCACTGAGGGATGCTGTAACAAGCGATCCAGATGGGGACTATTGGGGAATCTGCTAGGGGATCGAAAAGTGGTGTCCATTTGGTTATCCGGAGAGATTACTCTCCAAAACTCCAAACCTTATGTAACCAACAAGGAACGTAATCATCATGATTAAAGAATGAGATAAGAACCTGGAGGCCATCAAGGAGATTGATGTCAGCGCCACCAGTGAATCCGGCTGTTTGAAAATCCTTCCTCAATCTGTCCATTGTCGGTCGTCCACGAGAGAATTTACCAACCAATGTGAGTTTGAGTGGTTCCTCAAGCGCCTCGCGTTCAGCGTCGGAGAACTTCAGGCCTGGTTCACCCAAGTGAGTGATCGTCGGCTTTGGATTGAAGGTAAGTCTTACTGATTGGGTGTTTTGGGGTTTTTGTGGATCGGTGGTGTCAATCGGGGCAGAGGATTGGGGTGAAGTGATATGAGAATAACAGATGGTGTTCAGTGGAGATGGGTTCTCCCACCATGGCAGCGGAAGCCATGGGCCTAAGCCCTAGCAGGCGGCGGCGGCGGCCGATTGACGGAGGTGGGATGAGAGAATATTCAGATCGCAGAGATGAGAGAGAACACGAGAACAAAACAACAACAATAAAGTGTTGTCGTACTTACTCTCATTCTCTTCTACATATCTACCCCATATTCATCAATTAGTCTTATGTTACCGCACAAGCACTTTTTGTAAGCCACTAAAATAAGAATTTGTTAATCGACTTAATTTGTTTTATATAGCTTACTATTTTTATTTTTATTTTTTAAAAAAATTCATTCATGGTACTGGGAAAACGCCCAGTAACGATTACAAGTGGAATCAACATCTAATCAACTAGCCTATTACAAGGCTAACTAAATCATATGCTAACCAGACTCATACCGTTTGTACTATTACAAATTAAGAGATCCAATAAAAAAGCTGTAATACCGTCCTCGGGGATATCATTTTGCAACCGCGAACACCACAACCACTTGGCAGAGAGGAGCGTCTCCCGCATCAATCACTGCGCCAATCGGGGATCTGCTACAACCGCAACACCAGTAGATCCAAACCACCATCTATGGTATTCAAACTGTAAACACCTTGAAAATCATCACGAACAGGAACACGATCCACGACCTGTGTAACCAGATCAAGAATTATAAACAAAAAACATAAACCACGACCTGTCTAACCAGATCGGGAACAAAAACATCGACGAAAAACTAAATCATGGATTCAGCCGATCAAATCGAGAACAATTTCATTGTGTAAATCACACTTATTCAATGTAATAAAGAATCAATAAACGAAAAATCAACTGTTCCGCATCTCCCCATCAAGATTGAAGAAGAGGGTTTTTTTTCCGCTTATTGATTTGATCAATTGTTGTTTTGAATCAATAAATGGAAAATAATCCGCAACACCACTAGATCCATACCATGATCTATGTTCTTCAAACTGTAAATACCTTGAAAATCATAGATTACGAACGGGAACATGCACGATCCACCACCTGTCCAACCAGATCAAGAACTATAAACAAAAACCTAAACCACGACCTGTCCAACTAGATCGAGAACAAAAACACCGATGAACAACTAAATCATGGATTCAGCCGATCAAATCGAGAAAAAATTCATTGTGTGAATTACACTTATTCAATGTAATAAAGAATCAATAAACGGAAAATCAATTGTTCCCCATCTTCTAAGATTGAAGAAGAAGAGAGTTTTTTTTTTCTTTGGGGTTGTAGGGTTTTAGATTACTATTTTCTTTAATTTCCTTGTTTCTTTCTTTTGTTTATTAGATTTTATGATCCAACACTTATAAAACAAAGATGATTGGAGAAAAGAAACATCTTTGTGATTGGAGCACTTAATTCCAATGTAAGTGCTTTGTGGTTATTTGTATTTTATCAAATACAATCTCGTTCTTCATACCAGTAACTTGTTATAATAGATTAAACCTGTCAAAATTTAGTTTTCTTCAATTCTACAAAATTTTGAACTTTTTTATTTTTTAATTGTCACAACTCCGCTATATTCTACGTTTATTCTACGTTTACGTACTTCGAAATAAAAAAATGGGGGTCAGATTTCCTTGAAACATTGATTATTTTTGTGAATCTATTTTGTACATAATCCAATGTTTAATTTGTGTTGTAATAATGGAAACAAATCCGAGCTAATCGTTTTTTATCAAACTACTATGCTATTTTTGACTATTTCATAAAATGTTTCCAAGACATTCCTAACTTTTAGTGAATGTATCAATTTAGTTATTTTACATTCAATAAACTTTTAGTGAAATGTATAATATCTTTTAGTGAAAAGAACTAATATCATTTTTCAACACATTAACCTTTGACCGAACTAATCATCAACATGTAAATGAACCAAACTAGTACATTTCATCAAAAGTTAGAAATGTTTTGAGAACATTTTAATAAAATTGGGCAAGAAACTTGTTATTTCATCAAAGAGTGGGTACTAAATCTATCATTTTCTCTTGAAATAAAACACTTGTGGAAACTGAGGTAGTTCAGTGTTTGAACTCACTCATTAGGTATTCCTTCTAGCTGCCTTTTTCTTACATTACTTTTATATCACTTTAACATATATGACTTGCAGAAGTTCAGCTGCGGATAATTGTAGAGCGAGGTCTGAAATCTAAGCAAATCAAAGAAGATAGCTAACTTGATTGTGAAAATTTTAAACAACTTTCTCTCTCTAAAAATTAATGCTCTCACCTCTCTCTAACTTTTCTCACTTTCCGACCACTTTTCACTCTTTCCGCCACCGCACTGTTACTCAATTCGGACTGTTCTGACAACTTAACGGTTTCCAACGGTTACTTCTCCGCCGCGCCTATGGCGGCGCCACCGCAACAACGCGGTGGAAACATCCCAGACAACTCCTTTCTGCAAGCCCTAGCCAATCGACCTCCTCCATTAAGCTCTTTCCTCCCTTCTAACCCAGAAATCGCCCCCAAAACACTATACAAAGGGGAAATAGCCTGTATTGTTAACCATAGAGAAGCAGAGGCACTGGCCTCACACTATCAGAATGCACTTGTGGGAAAATTTGCTAGAGGGAAACCTTCGATGGAAGCTCTCTGGGAGGCTTTTAAATCAGTGGATTTCAAAGGAAAGTATCAACTGGGCTCAATAGATTACAGGAACATCCTGATTCGATTTCAACTCAATGAGGATTTTCAGAGGTTATGGTCAAAGGAAACTTGATCTTCAGTGGAGCTCCCACGAAGGTACTGAAATGGACAATTGATTTCTCCCCAGAGGCTAAATCCTCCATCGTTCCTGTTTGGGTCAACATACCAAAGGTACCCATTTTCTTCTACAACATCCCTATGATAGAATCAATGGGGATTCAGATAGGTAAATTCATAAAAATGGATATTGCTACTGCAACCTTGTCTAGGCCTTCTGTTATCAAGTTGTGTGTTGAGGTAGATGTATAACAGAAAATGCCTAGCTATATTAGGGTTGGAATAGAAGAAGATGGAGTGGAGTATGGTGTAGAAAAACTGCCTATTGAGTTTGAAAACTTGCCATATTAATGCTTTCATTGCAAATGTATTGGCCATCATGATGACCAGTGCATTCAGTTACATCCTGAGCTCAAGAGGACTAGACATCTTTGGTTGGATCCCACTGTTTCTCAAAATTCTAGCAGACCACAAAATGGGGTACAACAAAATAGGGTATAAGAGCCAAATGTTGTGCAACAGCAAGATAAGACAGAGTTACCACCTGACAATCCAAATGGCATTGCTTTATTGGATAGAGGGGATAAGGCTGGACCATCTGGTGTTAATGCTAAGGAAAAATCTAGAACCATACATGCTCAGAAGGGTAATCCTTACCAGTTCCAAAGGTTTCCAAAACCTAAGAAAACCTATATTCCAAAGCTAGGCAAACCCGAGGTACAGATCATCACTGATGCAGCAAGGGAGAAACCTCTACCATCTGAGGCACAAATCATCACTAATGCCCCATTGGAGAAACCTCAACCACAACCTTCATCACACAGTGCAGAAAGCTCACAGGCTGCATCTACTTCAAGTGAGATATATGAAGTGGTGGATGAATCTCCACTGACAGTTCCAGAAGAGAGGGGAGAAAGATACCTCAGATAGCTCTCCTTCAGTCATGTCTCATCCTAACCACCAAACTCGGAAAAATGATGATGGGTGGATCACTCCAAAACACTGGAAAAAAATTCCATGATACTAGGGATGACCTCAACCTAAGAATGGTCTCAAGTAACTCCTCTCGAGAATTTCCTTGTCACAAGCTAAGTGCCCTTCTCATTTCACAAAAGCACAAAAGGATAAGCTAAAGCATGATGCTAGGTTTTATGTGTGGGATGATCCCTATGTGTGGAAACATTGTGCCGACCAAGTGATTAGGAGATGCATTCCCAATAATGAAACCAACTCAATCCTTGCTTTTTGCCATTCATATGCATGTGGTGGTCATTTTGGTGCTAGGCGAACCGCTAGGAAAGTGCTAGATTGTGGTTTTTATTGGCCTAGTTTGAATAAGGATGCATACACCTTTTGCAAATCTTGTGATAAATGCCAAAGAGTAGGGAATATCTCTTCTAGGAATGAAATGCCCCAACATTGCCCTCTATATTGTGAACTCTTTGATGTTTGGGGAATCGATTTTATGGGACCTTTCCCTAATTCCTTTGGCTTTAAATATATCTTGCTTGCGGTTGACTATGTTTCTAAGTGGGTAGAAGCAATCCCCACTCGTACTGATGATTCTAAAGTGGTTGCAGAGTTCATCAAATCTCACATCTTCTCTAGGTTCGGGGTACCCCGAGCTCTAATCAGTGATCGAGGCACTCACTTTTGCAATAGAACCATTGCCGCATTGTTGAAGAAATATGGGGTAAATCACAAAACTTCTACCGCCTATCACCCACAAACAAATGGACAAGCCGAAGTTTCCAATAGGGAAATCAAGTCCATCCTTGAGAAAACGGTTAGGCCGACTCGCAAGGATTGGAGTACTCGGTTGGATGATGGATTGTGGGCATATAGGACCGCTTATAAGACTCCAATTGGTATGTCTCTATACCGATTAGTCTTTGGAAAGCCGTGTCATTTACCGGTGGAGTTAGCACACAAAGCATATTGGGCAATCACAAGGTTCAACTTGAACTTGGACGAAGCCAGGAATGAAAGGAAGCTTCAATTGCAAGAGCTTGAGGAAATCCGGAATGAGTCCTATGAGAACACCGCCATTTACAAAGAGAAAACGAAGGCATGGCATGACAAGATGATAATTAGGAAAACCTTTGAGGTAGGTCAAAAGGTTCTCCTATTTCAATCACGCCTCCGTTTGTTTCCAGGTAAACTGCGTTCTCGGTGGACTGGACCATTTGTAGTGGTGAGAGTTTTCCCTCATGGTGTGGTGGAGATCTGATAGCCCCTAGATATACTCTTATTTTGTAGCATTTGAGAGCTGTTTTAGATAGTATTTTGTGTAATTATATTAGACTTTTGGACCGAATCATTCATAGTGGTTTGAAATTGAAGACGTGCATTTCGATCTTGAATTGCACTTGCGATGGATTTGAATGATTTGAAGACCTTCTATGACCGTCCTGACCGCGTTTGATACATTGAAGAACCGGTCGTAGAAGTGGCGTGAAGGCACACTCTCGCGGGCCGCGAACCCTAGGTCGCGAACCGCGAGGGTGTGTGTTGCTGTTTTGACCATGCCAAGTTTCGCGCGGGCCGCGAGACTCCGGTCGCGAACCGCGAGGACCATGCCGAGACCGAGGCGCGCGGACCATGCCGAGACGGGCGCGCGGACCACGCCGAGACACGGGCGCGCGGGCGCGAGACTCCGGGCGCGCGGACCACGCCGAGACACGGGCGCGCGGGCGCGAGACTCCGGTCGCGGACTACGCCGAGACACGGGCGCGCGGGTGCGAGACTCCGGTCGCGGACTACGCCGAGACACGGGCGCGCGGGGCGCGAATCCTCGGCCGCGAGCCGCGAGAACCAGGCTCGCGGTCCGCGAAGGATCCCGCGCGACCCGCGAATGGCCCTGCAACTTGCATTTTGTTTGGCTTTAATTTTAATTATTTTGGAGTATATATTGGAACTTATCCTCATTGTTTTGGGGATCGTTTTTACAGAGCTCCCAATCCAAAAACACCCAATTTCCTTAGTTTTTCTTCCCTTTGATTCTATGTTTGAATATGTATTGGTTAGAATGATTGTTGTAGCTTAATCTTCCTTGGGAGCAATTGATTAAACTTCTATTCTTGAGATTTTCATGAACTTTCATATGCTTCTATATATGGTTTGATTATCATTTGATGAACTTGTCTTGAATTGTATATGAATGTTGTTAATCTTGCTATATTTGCCATGGGCTTTGTGTTTTAAATCAATTGCATGCCTCATAGTTTAGCTAATGGTAGTTTAAACCCTAGTTCTAGTTTAATTTGGAGATTAGGTTAATTAGAAGTGATTGGGGGGTGACAAACCCTTTTGCTTGCTAGCCATAGAGTAATTTAGCCTAGTTGGTAGAGTAATTGGTAATTAGAGAGGTTGTGTGATTGTTGTTATGAAACATGGTAAATTGTAGTCATGGGAATGAATTGTTTATGAGTTTGAATTATTGCATGTCTTCGTAGGAACCTAATGTGATCATTGATCCTTCGTTATATGTAATTGTAGAGTTGAGATATTCATTTCCAATGTGTGATTATATGCATCGAATTGCTAGATTCGTGGGTAGATGTTAGCATTTACCCCAATATCATAAAGTAGCAAATATGAATTGAGATTTGTATGTTATCATCATAATGCTAAACTAGTTGGAACGAAAACGTCGATTTTCGCGGTCCGCGGCTTGGTCGCGCGGACCGCGACACTGTGCTCGCGGACCGCGGTTTAATCGCGCGGTCCGCGAAGGTTTGTCGAGCGCGGCACGCGATTTCATCGCGCGGACCGCGACGGACTTGCGCGCGGCCCGCGACGGAGGGCGCGCGAACCGCGACGAGGACCGAGATTTCTCGGGAATCGCTGGAACGAAACGGGCCATTTTCGCGACCCGCGAAGAAGTGGCGCGGCCCGCGACGGTGTTTCGCGGCCCGCCAATGGATGCTCGCGACTCGCGAGGTGACGTGGACTATTTCTTCACCTTTTCTTCTTCTTTCTTTCTCTTCTTCTTCTTCTCCTATTCCTCCCGACCCCAAGACCCTTTTCCGGCCACCTACTCAATCCTCCATTCCGGCGAGTTTTGAACCGATTTTTTCCACCCAAATCAATCCCCCAAGCTTTCCCAACAAAACCCACCTAAAATCCCAATCCAAAACACCATCTTTTACCCACATTGCCGAATTCTCACCGGAAAGTTCTTCACTCCGATTCGCCGGCCTCCGGCGACTTTTGTTCCAAACCAACTACCCAAAAACCTTCCCTCCACCACCCTTAACCTTTTCCCAATCCCAAATTCCAAATTCCAACTCCCAATCAAATACCCCCAAATCTTATGAACCCTAATTTTTGGATTCTTTGATTTGGTGGTGTTTTGATCAAATTGATGATATACTTAAGCTACATTCCTACCAAAGGCTTCTATTGACGGTACCCTACTGAATTTATTTCACTTTTGGGTGATTTAGGGCTTGCCGCCAATAGGTTTTCATTGAAATTTCAAAGGCTTGCCGCCTTTAGTTATAAACTGAGCTTTATTAGTAGGGGCTTGCCGCCTTGTAGCTAGTATAGTTGTGCTGGACTGTTGTTGAGTAGAATTTGATAATGGCACCGAGAAAAAGGTCTCGCCGAGGGGAAGCTTCTAGTTCCCATGAACCTGTGATTCCCGAATCACCCCCTCGCCAACCTAGCCCTCCCCCTGCAGAAAACCTGCCTCCTATAGACCTTATGGGACTGCAAGGTTTAGATGAGGATGCCCAACAACGGTGGAGAAAGTTGATTGGGAATGGGAAGCGAACAATCATGGAGACGAAGTTCTTGTCCTCTGAGCTACTTCAGGAGCTGGGTTTGCAGCAACCAGTTCTATTTTTATTGGATCGCGTTGGCATGAGAGGATTCATTGATCGGTCGGCACCGACCTATACCCGCTATACATTTGAGTTCTTATCCACTCTAGCCAAGCACTATGACGAGGACCATGACATGCATTACATCACCTTCAGGTTGAATGATGTGGACCGCCGGATGACCTATGATGAGATCCAAGATGCTTTTGGGTTCCAATATGCAAGGGGATACAAGAATCCAAAAGAAACTAACCCGGACGGATTTGATCTAACTTACTTTTGGAATTGCTTGTCTGGATTTCCCAACATCACAGGCACTACAAAGAATAACCACATCATACATCCAGCTGTTCGTATGGTGCACAAGCTCCTAGTGATGACGATCTTCTGCCAAGGAGAGTTGACGCACATTACTAGGGAGCAGGTCCAATGCCTTTGGACCATGTGCTGGGGACCAGAACACCCTTGTTGGGTGGACCTTTTTGTGCAGAAATGTCTGGAGGCCTCTGAGAAGACCAAGGGAAAGATACCACAGGGGGGTATGATTTCACTTCTGGCAGCTTATCTGAACATCCACCTACCTCCAGACATTTAGGCAATAGGCAAGACAGCCGAGAGAGCTCACCAGTTTTACTCCATTGCTTCTTTGGAGTTCACTAATGTCTTGGCCATGCACAAATATCCTCCTCCTAGATTCATTTGGCTAGTAGCCAAGAATCAGCACATGTACCTGCCGAATCCAGAGGCTGTACAACTGACTGGGCGCACCCGCATAGAGGATCTCACCTTGCCAACCCAGATCACAGTTCCTGCACCTACCATTTCCCTTTCCAGGCTCCGGAGCATGGAGAGCAGTATGTTCCTCCACATCAGGATCCTCAGTATGTCACTCAGCAGCAATTCCAGGAGTTCACGCAGAGGCATGACGCGTTTACTCAGAGGTATGAGGACGACATGGAGGTGATGTTCGCCATGATGGCATCCATGCACCCACATGGACCAGGGGCTTTTGACTATGAGGGTCATCGCAGATCGCGAGCTCAGCGCCGTCGCGATGGTTCCGGCCCCTCGCAGTGAGTATATCCTACACCCTTTCCTTTCACTATGGTTTTCATTCGTATATTTAAACATTGAGGCCAATGTTTAGACTAAGTGTGGGGGAGAGGTATAGGACTTTTGTTGCTGTTTTTGCTGCTATTTTACTACTGTATTTTTCTTTAAAAAAAAAAAAAAAAAAAACATTTTCTTTTATCTTGTTTAAATATGTAAGCTCTCAAATGTTATGTGCTTAATTATTTAGAATATACAATTGGATCTTGATAGCCCCTAGATATACTCTTATTTTGTAGCATTTGAGAGCTGTTTTAGATAGTATTTTGTGTAATTATATTAGACTTTTGGACCGAATCATTCATAGTGGTTTGAAATTGAAGACGTGCATTTCGATCTTGAATTGCACTTGCGATGGATTTGAATGATTTGAAGACCTTCTATGACCGTCCTGACCGCGTTTGATACATTGAAGAACCGGTCGTAGAAGTGGCGTGAAGGCACACTCTCGCGGGCCGCGAACCCTAGGTCGCGAACCGCGAGGGTGTGTGTTGCTGTTTTGACCATGCCAAGTTTCGCGCGGGCCGCGAGACTCCGGTCGCGAACCGCGAGGACCATGCCGAGACCGAGGCGCGCGGACCATGCCGAGACCGAGGCGCGCGGACCATGCCGAGACGGGCGCGCGGACCACGCCGAGACACGGGCGCGCGGGCGCGAGACTCCGGGCGCGCGGACCACGCCGAGACACGGGCGCGCGGGCGCGAGACTCCGGTCGCGGACTACGCCGAGACACGGGCGCGCGGGCGCGAGACTCCGGTCGCGGACTACGCCGAGACACGGGCGCGCGGGGCGCGAATCCTCGGCCGCGAGCCGCGAGAACCAGGCTCGCGGTCCGCGAAGGATCCCGCGCGACCCGCGAATGGCCCTGCAACTTGCATTTTGTTTGGCTTTAATTTTAATTATTTTGGAGTATATATTGGAACTTATCCTCATTGTTTTGGGGATCGTTTTACAGAGCCTTAAGCTCATTTTCTTCATTTTCTCTTTGGATTTTCACTTTGAATTCACCATGTATTATTGTATGGATTATGGTTATGATTATATAGTTATGGTTGTAGGCTAAGCCCCATCTTGGGTATGTGAGATTAAACCTCTTGTTATGGTTTGAGAACATGGTTTATGAAGCTTAGGAATGGATGATTTGTCATTGAATGATCATGAATTATATGTGTATTTGATGCTTGAAATGGTTAGGAATGATTTCCTAGGTATAGATATGTGTTGGATATGTGTTAGACATTGCCTTTCCATGGTTGAAATGCTATCATTTCTTCTATGTAAAAGTAGTGAATTAGGAATCAAATATATGTTGTTATCAATTGTATTTGTTCTTGAGATCATTCATTAGCATTATATTTATGTCAATTGTGTTATCACATTGCATGGGTAAGGTGGGAAAACATCCAATTTGAATTAGCATTGGCCAATTTGTCTATTTGCTATCATATAGATAAGTTGCCAATGAAAGTTGTGAAAATGCTTTCATGATTCACAACTAGAATAGAGATGGTTTCCCATTAAAAACAATCACCATTCTCAAAGTATCATAACTAGGTTTGAGGAAAAATCCATAACAAGAAGATACAAATCTCATGTACCCAAGTCTCTCATTCTCATTAGTTAATCTTTTAGTTGAATCTTTAGATGCTAAACTAGTTGTAATTCTAAGGTTCTAGTAGTTTCACTTAGTAGTGTCTTAAACAAAACTCAACTCAAACCCCCCCCCTTTGTTTACATTGCTTTTATATATGTATATATATATATATATTCTACAAGATATACATAGAAATAACCTTTTCCCTGTGGAACGAACCTTACTTGCCATTGTACACTTAATAGTGTGGAAAGGTAGTAAGTGATCTATAAATTGTATATTTGAGAGGTACGGCGACGACCTCCCAAGATCCAAAGCGCCGAAGATGCCAAAGTCATCAAGGTCAACGGTCAAAGATTGAAACCGTATTACGAGGGTTTCAAATCGGAGATCCTAGAGGACATGTCTCTAGGCAACCCAACCTACGAGTGATCTTTACCATTGAGGTACATCGTGCCGACGATGTTAAATAAACGAGTTTTGATTTTTAAAAGCGTTTCGTCAAACAATTTCAACATTTGGAACATTACTCTATTTCTATATATTGTTTATGTACATTTTATTAAACTAGTAATTCAGATATGACGCAAGTTCTTTATTTGTATTTTTGTTTTGTAGAGGAAGAGGTGAAATGGAGCAAAACCAAAAGGCTAGAGGAGCCATTTCTTCGCGGCCCGCGACCGAGAACGCACGAACCGCGACCGGAGAATTCGCGAACCGCGAACGAAGCGCGCGAGCCGCAAAGGATGACGCGCGGTCCGCGAACGGAGTCTTGCGCCCCGCGAGAAAAGCTTGATTTCTAGGAAATCCCTGCCACAAAAACGTCGAGCTTCGTAGTCCGCGGCTTGATCGCGCGGACCGCAACACATTGCTCGCGGACCGCGAAGGTTTTACGCGCGGTCCGCGAAGAAGACCGCGCGACCCGCGAAATCCAGGGGATTTTCGGAAATCCCTGGAACAAAAATGCAACGTTTCGCGGTCCGCGGCTTGATCGCGCGGACCGCGACACTGTGCTCGCGGACCGCGATGAAATCGCGCGGCCCGCAAAGGTTTGTCGTGCGCGGCGCGCGAATTCATCGCGCGCACCGCGAAGGAACTGCGCGCGACCCGCGAACGGAGACGCGCGACCCGCGAAAATCCAGGGATTTTTCGACAATCCCTGGAACGAAATGGCCTGTTTTCGCGGCCCGCGAAGATGGCGCGCGGCCCGCGACGGAGTTTCGCCACCCGCGAAGGGGAGCTCGCGATCCGCGAGGGAACGGGCACTACTTCTTCAAATTTCTTCTATCTTTTTTCTCCTTCTTCCTCCCAAAACTCTCCCGACCGAATAGTGCCCTTTTCCGGCCACCATCTCCAATCCATCATTCCGGCGAGTTTTGAACCAATTTCTTCCACCCAAATCAATCCCCCAAGCTTTCCCAACAAAAACCACCAAAAAACCAAATCCAAAACATCCTCTTTCACCTCCATTGCCCAAATTCCAACCTGAAGAAGTTAGATACATTGAAGAACCGGTCGTAGTAGTGGCGTGAAGGCACACTCTCGCGGGCTGCGAAACCTCGGTCGTAAGCCGCGAGGGTGTGTATTGCTGTTTTGCGAGGACCAGACGCGCGGTCCTCGAAACCTTAGTCGCGGACCGCGGAAGCCGCAGACGCGCGGTCCGCGAAACCTCGGTCGCGGACCGCGGAAGCTATAGACGCGCGGTCCGCGAAACCTCGGTCGCGGACCGTGAAAGCCGCAGACGCGCGGTCTGCGAAACCTCGGTCGCGGACAGCGGAAGCCACAGACGCGCGGTCCGCGAAACCTCGGTCGCGGACCGCGGAAGCCACAGATGCGCGGTCCGCGAAACCTCGGTCGCGGACCGCGGAAGCCGCAGACGCGCGGTCCGCGAAACCTCGGTCGCGGACCGCGGAAGCCACAGACGCGCTGTCCGCGGAACCTCGGTCGCGGACCGCGGAAACCATAAACGCGCGGGCCGTGAATCCTCGGTCGCTAGCCGCGAGAACCAGGCTCGCGGTCCGCGAAGGATTTCTCGCGGCCCGCGAAGATGTTGCAAGTGGCATTTTGTTTTATTTTATTTTTGTTATTTTTGGAGTATAAAAAGAAAATCATCCTCATCTGTTAGAGGATCGATTTTACAGAGCAAAAACTCAGTTTCTTCATTTCCTTTCCATTTGATCTTTGAATTTATCATGGTTTATTGTATGGCTTATGATTGTGATTATATAAGTATGATTGTAGGCTAAAACCCATCTTGGGTATATGAGATTGGAGCTCTTGTTATGGTTTGAGAACATGGTTTTATGAAGCTTAGGAATGGATGATTTGTCATTGAATGATCATGAATTTTATGTGTATTTGATGCTTGAAATGGTTAGGAATGATTTCCTAGTTATAGATATGTGTTGGATATGTGTTAGACATTGCTTTTCCATGGTTGAAATGCTATCATTTCTTCTATGTAAAGGTAGTGAATTAGGAGTCAAATATATGTTGTTATCAATTATATTTGTTCTTGAGATCATCCATTAGCATTATATTCATGTCAATTGTGTTATCACATTACATGGGTAAGGTGGGAAAAACATCTAATTTGAATTAACATTGATCAATTTATCTATTTGCTATCATATATATATGTTGCCAATAAGAGTTGTGAAGATGCTTTCATGATTCACAACTAGAATAGAGATGATTTCCCATTACAAACAATCACCATTCTCAAAGTAACAAGAGGATGCTAATCTCATGTACCCAAGTCTCTCATTCTCTTAGTTAAATCTTTAGTTAGAATAATCATATGGTAAAGTAGTTGTAACTTTAAATTTCTAATCGTTTTACTTAGTAGTGTTTTAAACAAAACTCAACTCAAACCACCCTCCCCCCCCCCCCCCTTTTTTACATTGCTTTTATATATGAATATGTATATGCATGCTACAAGATATACATAGAAATAACTTCTTCTCTGTGGAAACGAACCTTACTTGCCATTATATACTTAATTGTGTATAGAGGTAGTAAATGTATCTAAATTGTATATTTGAGAGGTACGGCGACGACCTCCCAACTCACCCCAAAATCGAACAGGTAAACTGGCTTGAAACATCAAAGCTCTAGCAACATTGAGGAGATGCCTATGCTTTCGTTCAACTCGGCCATTTTGTTGAGGAGTGTAAACAATAGTAGTGTCAACGAGGATGCCTTCGTCCGCAAAGTAGTTTTGGAGAGGTAAGAACTCGGTTCCATTATCACTTCGAACCCGACAAATTTGTCGATTAAACTGAGTCCTAACTAAAGCACAGAATTGCTTGAATTTAGAAGCTACTTCTGACTTATAGACTAAAAGTCAAACCCAGACATATCTAGAGTAATCATCAACAATAGTTAAAAAATAAAATGATCCATTAGATGAGGAGGTTTTGTAAGGCCCCCAAACATTAAAATGAACTAAATCAAAAAAATCGTTTGCTTGAGACAAGTTTATAGGGAATGAATGTCTAGCCTGCTTTGCTCGATGACAAATGGAGCAGGGAACAGTTGTATTATTACTAAATTTTAAAGAGGGAATGGAAGACAACATCGTAGAGGATGGATGTCCAAAACGTTGATGCCATAAAGCAGAAGATGAAGAACGAACAGCAGAGATGACTCCGGTAAGCGGTTGAAAATCCTCCTCCAGTGTCCGAAGCCAGTAAACCTGAAGGTTGCAGAAAAATAAAAATAGAATATCTGCTGCTGCAGAAGGTGAACCGGCGTAGGGATTTAGTTTCAACAGAAAACCTGAAGGAGGATTAGGTTTTCGGAAAGGGAAAAATATGTAGTTTTGTGGAAAAAAAATTTTGGTTCAAGAAAGAACCGCTCTTGATACCATGTAAGAATGCAAAGAGAATTATGGGAATTGTGTGTCTTATTCACCACTGAGGGGATTAATATATACGAACTACAAAAGAGTATACAAGGTAAAATAGGATTCTACATATCAATCTAATATATTCACAATATATACTAAATATTCCTCAATAAAACCATGCTTTCCATATCCTCCGAATCAGGAACCGATTCGGAACCGAAGCCTTGATTTACCGCAGCAGGATCACATAAGGGGTTGGCAATGTCAGATTCCATTCCAGTTCACGCAGAATTCTCTTTTCCATGGCCAGCACCTGAGCATGAGTATAGGCGTTTTCAGATATGCAGACAAAGTCATTGACCTCAGGCGCCCATATCTTTTCGTATTTCGATGCCACGAGCATTGCTCCCATCCCAAGCAGCTGCAGCTCCTTCCTGGTCGTGGTCTTCCTTGCAAGGTACCGAACTACCGATCGATGATGTTGATGATCAGGTAGAGAGTCTCGGGGCTAAGTTTAATCTTGAGGTGGACTTCAGTAAGCCAGTCTATCAGAATAGCCCTCATTTTCTCGTTTATATCAGGCTGTGAATTCATGTAATCACCAAACATGTTCTCTTTCTGCAAACAAACATATAAAACAAATGCCAGTTTATACGATTACAAAACCAGCACTGAATTTGTCGAAAATGAGTATCAAGAACAAGAAGAAGCTGAGATAAATTCTTACCTCATCAATCTTGTAAAATCTGTAAAGTTGGTCCACATACTCAGTGACTGCCAACTCATTAGTCACATCTGCATCATCGATGTTCCACCACATTCTTCTTCTCTTTGTCAGGTCTTTTGATCAGTCCACATGCCACCTTACTTCTGGCGGTTAGAGTCTAACTAAGAGTTGGAGTTTTCTTGCCGACCTTTCTGGTGTCTGAATCAACCTCGGATATTGGCTTCACGGCAGGTTTTTTGATCTTGGCCACATTTTTAGCCGCTGCCGCTGCCTGGGCATTGGTCAGCGTTGGGCAGATTAGGGATGGCACCGGCGGGTATTTGGTGGATACCCACCCGCCATTGGGGCGGGTATGGATATGAGTTTTTTTAAATGGGGCGGGTATAGATGTTGGCTTCAAACCCGCCATGGGCAAATGAGTGAGTATGGATATTGATTTTAAACCCACCTCATACCCGCCGGCCCCACCCGCTCTATACCCGCCCATATAATACTTGTATAATACCCACTATATATAATATTAATAGTATTATTTGTATTTATATTAATAATATTATTGATTTTAGCATTTTTTTGAAGAATTTTATAAGTTAGTGATTAACATATTCTAAATTATTTTGTTCTATTAATATAATGTATTTGAATTATTAGTGCTTTTATTTAAATTTTTATGATAATTAATAGATTTTAGGTTAATTTTTTATAGAGAGCGTCGTCTCCTGTAAGATCCCCTTACGGCAAGGGCTGGTCAAAAGAAGCCCACCTTCTACCATATTAGGGGTTCCTATACAATTATTTTAAATATTTGGACCATAAATCATAAAAGATCAAAGAAGTAAAGTGAAAAATATTGCCCAAAACCGAAAAGATCAAGCCAAATAAAAATATCAGGCCAAAAACATAAAAGATCAGACCAAATAAAATCAAGCCATATAAAAGATCAAACTCAAGTAAAATAACATCAGGGTCAACTAAAATAACTAAAATAATTAAAATAATTGAATAGTAACACTCAATTTTATAGAAAATTGCCTCCTTACCGTAAGATGCTCATTCTTTTTTTATAAATATGGATTAAGTCCATGGGTATATAACATGGGTATGGATGTCCACGAATACCCCGATGAGATGCCCATCTTTCGCCCAATGCCATCCCTACTCCTGATACAAAACACGCAGAAATTACAAATTATAAGAGGGGAAATTGGGCAAAAACTCAAACAAAACAAGAAGAGATATCTAATTAGATGAAAAACGATATCAAACCGTGGACGCCTTGTGACATTAATCAATGATTTTCCCTGAGCCGGCGCTTTTCGAGTTGAAACGACATTTCCAATGTCTCCAAGCGGTCGCCGGTTCTTTCCTTCGGCTTTTCACGGCGCCTACCCCAACTATACAACAAAATTAAGTCTCATCAACAAGATGTTTCACCAATTCAACAAAAATTCCAGAAACCCATTTGGTTACGGCAATATCCGAAAAATTAACGGGAAAGAAATCTAATCGTGAAGAACGTAGCCTGGATTCAATAATCAAGAAATCGATTTAGTACCTCTGTTGTGTTGCTCCGTCTTTGGCCTTGAAGCCATTGAATTTCGAAGATGGCTTCAACAAGATTCAAAGTCTCCCAAAAGTACATCTTTTCGCATATCCAGCTTCTGGTGCTTCTGATTGAACTGAATTGGGGGAAATACGGATCTATGGGATGAGTTTTTCTTATTTGAAGCGTGAGAAGAAGAAGCGGTGTCCACCAACGGTCTAATTTTCCCCTAACCACAACCGTTGGATCAATGCAGATCGGATGGAAAAAGTTCCCACACAAAAAACAGTTCGGATCCTCTTTCAAACTGTGCGTTAATCTTAATTTTTTTGGCTAAATGTTTCAACCATTAGTACAATGAGGAACGTAAACAGCAGAAGGCACCTCGGTGATGATGATATCATATATCTCCATCTCGATCACCCGTCTTTCTTCAGAATCATTATAAAATCTTGTTTCTGTATCCAGGAGAAATGAATACAAGAATACCAAGTCCTCATGAAGAGTTCCCATACGTAAATGATACCGTTGGGATAAAACTAAAAACAGTTCCTTCCAGTGCATGGTGCAGAATTTAGCATGTAACACCTATTTTGTGTTGCTTTGTACTTAGATTAGCTATAAAGGATTTGCTACAATTTTCTTAATTGTGATGAAGCTAGAAAAAAAGGGGCAACATATAGACAACAAGAGTGTTGATTTTAAGGAGAATAGTGAAGGCAAATAAGAAGAAAGGGCATTAAATTATATGGATTTCGTCCATCCTAAAACCAATTGGCTGTCACATTCGATCTTATATATTAGTTAATAGATTTAGGGTTTCAACCAATATATATTTACTATTTATTTATATTTCTTATATCTTAATTATATATAAATTTGGATTTGGTGTATTTTTTTCAAACAATAAAAAAAGATATTTTAAACTCATTTATTAATATTGATATAAATTTAAATTAATGCACACGTACTTACGTAATAAATATATTATTCATATTTTTAAATATATATAATTAAAATGTACATATCACTTACTAAGGATAATTATATTTCAATTTTTTTTATAATTTAATAAATAAATTAAGGCCGAGGATGAATTAATCGACATTTATATATTTTATATAATAAATATTCTTTTCATATTAAAATGGTAAAAATATATATTTTATTTCATGATATACTCTACTTAATTAAAATCATACCAACGAAAAATCTATATGGACCTAGTTTAGAAATTTTTGCGAGTAGATAATTTAAAATTACAGTCGTAAGATAATTAAATTAGTTAAAATAAAGGGGAGAAAGCTGGAAGAGAATGGGTAAGGTAAAATATAATATCTCCGAGTCTGAAACTACGTCGTTTAGTGGTGTTTTGCGTAATGTTTGCGTAGAGAGTTTTGCATATCCGGATTGCAAAAAAAATTCCATTGTTTGCCTTTTACCCGCATTGGAATATAACTGTCTTGATCTATTTTTGAATTAATTAAGTTTTACTTTCCCTCTAAAAAATATATAAACTACAACTAAAAGTGGAAAACTATCAATATATCTCTTTGAGTACTTTAACATTCAATTGTTCTTGCTAGAACTATTTATTATTTTATTTCTATAATTTTTAATTCTATAACATCATTCACTAAAGTCATTTTAGTTGAACTAATAAATTTAATTTAGCTAACTGAATTGAATCGAGCTCGCAAGAAAGAAGTGGAATGAATAATATTTGTAGTTCATTAATTTCAGTGTGAACGACTCAATTTGTGGTTAGATTGATTTGAAATGAATTTAATTAAAATGAACTAACTAAACTACATTGAATTGAATTGAATTGACTGAAAAAAATTTGACTTAGAGATATGTAGTTTAAGAAATCAAATTTTCATCGACTCACAAATTAGGAGAAACTAAGTTGGCAAAGTCTTGGGAGTGACCGTCTACATATGTAGACCGGATTAAATTGTAAATAGGGTTAAGGTCAAAAACAAGGAGAGACCAATTTACAATTTCTGAAAAATTAGGATTTTCACGCGCTACAGTAACCCCGCGTGAACGGTACTAATGAATAGTATCAGTGAACAGTACGATGTACAGTGATTTTTGAATTTTTTTTTTAATAAAGATACTCATGTTTTAAGTTATAAAATTCATCTTTTAAATTACAACTTTAGGTTTTTAGATGATCAATACTCATCTTTCTTGCTTTGTTTTAAAATTCTCTAGTTTTAACTTACACATTTTGTTTTAAATTACTCATGTTTTGGTTTGACTTCATCATGTTTTATTTTAAAATTCTCTTGTTTTAAGTTACACATTTTAGTTTAAATTCCCCATATTTTATGTTATAATGATCATCTTCTGAGTTACAAGTTCAGTTCATTACATAATAAAAACCTTCTAGGTTTTGGTTTAAATTCCCCATATTTTATGTTATAATGGTCATCTTGTAAGTTACAAGTTCAGATTTTGAGTTAAATCCCTCATGTTACTGTAGCAACTTCAGGTTTTGGGTTAAATCCATCATGTTAGGTTTTAGTTTAAATTCCCCATGTTTTATGTTATAATGGTTATCTTCTAAGTTACAAGTTCAAGTTTTGGGTTAAATCACTCATGTAACTGTAGCAAACACTGTAGCAACTTCAGGTTTTGGGTTAAATCCATCATGTTAGGTTTTGGTTTAAATTCCCCGTGTTTTATGTTATAATGGTTATCTTCTAATTAAGCTACAAAGTTCAGGTTTTGGGTTAAATCACTCATGTTACCGTAGCAAACACTGTAGCAACTTCAGGTTTTGGGTTAAATCCATCATGTTAGGTTTTGGTTTAAATTCCCCCTTTTTTATGTTATAATGGTCATATTCTAAGTTACAAGTTCAGGTTTTGGGTTAAATCTCCCATGCTATTGTGTAGCAACTTCAGGTTTTGGGTTAAATCCATCATGTTAGGTTTTGGTTTAAATTCTCCATGTTTTATGTTATAATGGTTATCTTCGAAGTTACAAGTTCAGGTTTTGGGTTAAATTACTCATGTAACTGTAGCAAACACAGTAGCAACTTCAGGTTTTGGGTTAAATCCATCGTGTTAGGTTTTGGTTTAAATTCCCCATTTTTATGTTATAATGGTCATCTTCTAAATTACAAGTTCAGGTTTTGGGTTAAATCCCTCATGTTACTATGTAGCAACTTCAGGTTTTGGGTTAAATCCATCATGTTAGGTTTTGGTTTAAATTCCCCATTTTTATATTATAATGGTAATCTTCTAAGTTACAAGTTCAGGTTTTGGATTAAATCCCTCATGGTACTATAGCGGTATTGTAGCAAGTTCAGGTTTTGGGTTAAATTCATCATGTTACTGTAGCGGCACTGTAGCAAACATTGTACACGCGCGAAATTACTGTAACGCATGATTTTTTTTAACTTTTCAAAAATTGCAAATCAGTCTCTGGTCTACATATGTAGACGGTCGCCTCAGAGACCACCTCAACTAAGTTAATTGAATTCAAGTGAGCTTAATGAAAACTGGGCTATTTTTAATGTAAATTTGGAATAGAGCTGAACTGAAACTATTTAAATGTAATTGAATTTATTTTCCATATATTTTTATTTTTATAGTTTTCTATCAAAGGTAGAATAGTCATTTAAATATTATTTTAATAGTAACAACCCTATTGCCCTTCAGATTACATTACCGGCCGATCAAAGAAGTTGATTATTTCTTATATTATAAGTAGTGAACCATTTCAATATATCAGCGCAATTATAAAAAAGAAAATGAGTGCATTTTAGTCTTTTTGTTTACTATGTAGCAACTTCAGGTTTGGGTTAAATCCATCATGTTAGTTCTGCAAAATTAAGATAACGTTAATGTTTTTTTTCAAAAAAAAAGAAGATCGAAAAAAGAGAACGTTATTGTAGAACGAACACAGAAAGCAAAATTGGGTTTTGTTTGGAAACGTTAATCTATTCCCTTGACAGGTATAGGTATTAAAACATTTTAATTATTCAATGAAATTTAAAGTCTTACCTTTTAAGGAAAAAAATCAGTTACAATCCGTGGTTTAAGAACGGTATCAATTACAAGATCTTAACCATTTTCAAGCACACATTTCAAATTTTAAACAAGCATTTCAATTTGCTTCAAACTCTCCTTTTTATCTCAAAACCTGGTCAACTGCTCTTTATGATATCCCAGAAAATCTTACTCACTTCCTCAGCCATGGACGGAGAAATAATGGTACTGAAAGGCCGCGAGTCTGACGGTGTGAAGCGTTATCGGCCACCAATACGCGTGAGAACCCAGGCTCGCATGTTGTCGAGGGCGTGGAATAAACCGCAGAAACAACTGGTTAAGATGCCTAACACTCACCACAAATTCCAGGAACTATGTCGCAGATTCCAGGAAGGATATGTCAGATCTCGGTGCGACAAACAATTTCTTATTTTGATATACCATTTTGGATGATCTTTTAAGCAGCATTCGATTCCATCTGTAGTTGTTGATCCAAAACTATTGTAACTTTTCCTTGACAGTAAATTTTGCTGGCCCATACGCAAAGGTTGAAGAAAAGGTGCTTATAATCCTTTCTCTAATGCTTTATAAATTTGCTGTGATGAAAATGGTGATCAAGAAAATTACATGTTTATAAATTTTCTTGTTAATGCTTACTCATATTATGGTCCTGTATATTAACAGAGAGTGCCAATATTATCTGAGAATTGTTATGCATATTTTGTATTGTGTTGCCGATTTAAGGTCTCGGGAAGGCTTTGGACTGATGGAGTTGTTTGCTATATTTCAACAACCACTTTTCATTCTTTAATGTAATAATTTGCATAATAATGCAAAAATATTTGATGTGTTTTGATTCAGTTATGAATTTATTCGTATGAAAATATTTCCATGATATTTTACATAGAAATATTCTGCATTTTGGAGCATGCATTTTAGTTAAGACCTTAATTAAAAACAACAATTTAATGAACAATGATGATGCTTATACACTTAGATATTAAGTTGCAAGTTGTAGTAGTATTCGTATACCACGATCATATATATGCTTATACACTATATATCCATTCTCCTCTTCTCTTTTTTTTCTGGGTTTCATGGATTTGTAAAACCAGACTTTAATCACATGCATATGGCCTCGATGATCGATATTTTTCGCAACATTAACTGGTTAATTAGAAGACCCTAAGCTAGCTAGTCAGTACTTAGCTGCTTCAGAATTCAGCAATATCGATCATCCTCTTCATCTGATGATCAGGTGATTATCAGCAGGTTTTGCCAAGAAATCAATAAATGGCAGCTCATCATCACTTGATTTCTGTTCCACTTCTTCTTCATCTGGTTTTCTTGCATTCATCATGTCTATAACCTCACTTCTGTTAGTCGAGTGATCAGCAAAGAAATCATAAAACTCCTTCGGCTCATGTCTCTCTGCAACAACATCAACCATTAAATCGTTAACAGATCATCTGTACTACTGAAATGATGATTATGATTATGTACAAAAATATATACCTTTGCATCGATCTTCGTGATCAATATTACTCATGTGATGAAGACGATTCTGCTGGGAAAACAGCACCTTCAGGTACGGATTATTACAGCCACCAAACATTAGTGGATTCATGTTGATATCTTGCTGCTGCTTCATCAATATTCTGGACGACTGCTTATGATCATGATGATGATGGTCATCGGACTTTTGATGATGATGGTGATGGTGGTGATGATGATGGGGTGCTTTTCTGGCGTAGAGTTTGGAGCGCTCTCGGCATCTTCTGGCCATGATAACGTGCCAGTGGTTCTTGACGGCGTTGTCGGTCCGACCGGGAAAATGGCGAGCGATGATGGCCCACCGGTTTCCATGCAGATTGTGGAAACCGATGAGGCGCTCTTCTTCCTCCTCGGTGAAGGGACTCCGGTTAATTCTTGGATCTAACTGATTAAACCACCTCAACCTACAGCTCTTCCCTGCATATGCACATTATTAATACTTTGTACCTACCAGATTATAATTAAGTAGGAAACGTTTTCCAAATTATTACTTACAATTTTAACCACAAAAATGACTCCATCACTGTTTTATCAGATGAGCGAATCATTCCAACTAATTATTTACAATCTCTTAACTTCACTTAAGACTGAATCATATATATATATATATATATATTAGTCTAATTAATCAGTTTTTATATCTTCCAAAAAAAAGGCTTTGTTTTACACTGTATATATATAGATCTACATAAACTACATGAAATGAATTGTATGGATTCATATATAAGTATCAAGAATCTAATTTTCTGCCTTGAAAATCAAAATGAATAGATGGATGGATCAAATATTAATACATGCACATGAAGGTGAGCATGATGATGATCACCTGATCTGCCCTGCAACTTTTCAGCTATGGCGTTCCAGTTATGAGGTCCATACTTTTCCACCAACTCTCGAAGCTTTTCATCCTCAGCTGGCCTCCAATGCCCTCTGCTACACATCATGATCTGCTCAATTCACCATCCAAATCAACAAAAATCCATTAATTTTCCATATCAATGTAAGCTAACTGATCATGGATCAGAGACTACATCGATCCGGCAGCAAAGAAAATTTAATTATCACCATATAATGGAAAAATCAACCGGTGGCTAGCTAGATCTTTACAATCGACCGATGATATAAGTACTAAATCATTAATTATAAAACCAGTAAGTTTTATAAACTAATAAAAGAAGAAGATACATATGGCTTATACCTTGGAATGAAAATATATTTGAACGATATTGGGGAAAATGAAGAGGGATATATTAAGATGAGGAACAGTGTTTTCCGTTAGGGGAGGGGTAGAGCTTTACCAGCGATTGATGCAAACGTTGAGGCTAACTAAACTCAACTCCACTTAACCCCTCATTAGCTAGCTAGCCTCCTTTGTGGATATATATATATATATATATATATATATATATATATATATATATATATATATATATATATATATATAATTGTGTGTGTGTGAGTGTGTGAAAGAGAAAGAAGAGGGATTGCTTGGTGGGGTGAATTTGGTTATGCTTTCAACGTCCTCCTTTCTAAATTTCTAACCTACAACCTCTACTTATAACCCAACTATAGCCTTTTTTTCTTTACTAATTCCTTTCTAACTCTACAACAAATATTGCACGTACTACATCATATGATATCACCCTCATTCAACCTTATTTTATTACTTCCTTCCAACAAATTGACCCGATATATTTTTCACCATCTATCTCAATGTACGTAATTATATATAATATTATGAAAATATGTGTAACAACGAATCATTTCATGTGATCATATTTGATTACTAATGCTAGTACAATTTATATATTTAAAACAATCAATTTCGACTCAATGGATAATGACCATCTGCAACTTAAGTTGGGACAGAGTGAGTATAAAGTTAATTTTAGATCAAATCATAAAAATATAAAAATGCAAGACACACAATTATACCCTTTTCCTTGCCAAATTGTGATTTTAGGATTGAAAATTGTTATTATAGATTGTTCGAAAAATTCGAGAATTAACCGTCATTAATTAATTCCCAGATCTTCCCATATCCGAACATACTTCTTTTCACCTCCATTTTTGGTGTTTGACGTTTTAGTAAATTTTTCAAAGATGTGTCTAAAGCCTTCTCTGAATTAATATATAAATAACCTAACCTGGAAAGAGAAGAGGGCCTAATGATAAATTACAAAAACATACAAAAGTACGAGGTATTATGAAGGTGAAAAAATCTAGTCAAAATGCAAGGTTACACTTGAGGTATTATGGTAAAAAATCGGTCCTGCATGAGAAAATCGGTTCTGAATATAGCAATTGGGTATTAAAACCACTTTCCTGTTTGAAATTTACTTACGCTGTTAGAAAATTTGACGGAGAAGAGTGGAAACGGTATGGGGCGGAAGGAGTAGTTCAAAAGGTCATTTCCCTTAAGAAAATTCGTTAACTACTGCATTTTATTCTTTTTTATGACACTGAAATTTTCTTAAATGTGAATTAACGAATTTTTTATTAACGGAATTTAATTTCAAAAGTATGTATGACTAATTACGTTAGATATTTTTCAGTACCGCCCGACTTAACGTCAAGAACCATATGCTTTATTTTTAACCTATTTTAATAACAACCAACTAACTAATTGGTATTGCGACTTCCATCCGTTTCAAACATTTTTTTAATAGACGTCTCCAAGGCAAATTAAAGTTTGGAGGGTACGAACTATTTGGTTTACACTAATCGATCAGTCCCCTAATCAAGAGATTTAATGGAAAATGATGATAACAAAATAGTATTCTATAAAACAATATGATTCAATTTTTATTAGTAAAATGTTTCTGATCTAGATTAAGTAAAAGTTAATCAAGTAAATAGGAACATTCACTTTTGAAAAAAAGGATAAATAACTTCAAAGTTTTGGAAAACGTTCGGTTATACGAATGAGAAGATATTCAGAGCTTTGGAAAACGTTCAGACATACGATGAGAAGAAAGGAGGAAGGGAGGTAGAATTAGTTAAGTGAAAGTTGGATTAGTTTTAGATGCATGGTAGATAAAAATAACATGTGTATGTACGTGGATATGATTGTAGTTGTAACAAGATGGGGAAGGGCTTAACAACAGACTTGTGGAATGTTCCAACCTAAAAGAAGCTAACAGCAACCCTACCTTCACCCTTAAATTCCAAATATGGATTAGAGTTTGTTAATCTTACTTTAAATCTCACTTGTAATTGAAAAGTGTGATTTGTGGTATACCTAATCAATGAATACATATATTTTGTAATTAATTAAGTATATAATTTATGTATCTAATTTATTAAGCTTAATTAGCTAGATGTGTTGTTGACGAGAGAAGGATGGTTGGTATGCTCGTTAGACAGAGCTGGATCGTTTTAGGTCCTCGTCACCTTTTCCAGACCTAACTAACTGAATATTGGTTTACAACCTCTTTCAGAATTGCTTCTCGACACTCTTACAAGACATCTATTTCCAATTGTTTTAACATAAATTCTCGACTGAGACATGTCTTACTAAATAATTATGATTAATGTGTAAAATACTTTTCTTAAAAGTAAAGATCATACGTAAAAGTGAGAGGAATGATCATTCTTACAATACGTAAAATGTCAAATTTAAAAATCATTTATCCCTAGTATCAATTGAGACTGGTCTCATAAAAGACCTTCACCTATTTTAAACTTTTCGTTAAGGTCTGTTTGCCATAATAAAAAAATTTAGATCAATTCAATTCAGTAAATATACTAATTATTTATTCAGGTTAGTTAAATACATTTAATATTATTTTATGTTTATTATTTTTAAATCTATTTCAGTTCAATTCAGTAAGAAACAAACTCAGTCAAACCGGTCTAACTTCTCTTTCTTTCTAATGAAATAAAATATTCATTAGTTACGGAAAATTTTCATTAATTTCCTTTATTTATATATATAAACCCGGAATTGGAATTCATTTTTGATGGGTAATCTCCTCGCTGATCTCTAGCTTAATTATCTGAGTTTATGAAATATATATAGCGACTTCCGAATTTACTACTAGTACATTTTATCAAACTTTTGTGATCATATTACGAAATCATGAAACGAAAATTAGGCATTTAATTTGAAAGAGAGATCAAAATAAATAGCGAATGATCAAATATATATCTAACAAGTCAAACGGAAATGATTGCATTTTTTGGTCTGATTAAAAAGTAGTTGTATTTAATTAGATGACACACATCTATATCACGATTCGGTTGCTGTATATTAGTGCGATATTCATCATGCCTTTCGAATTCCAGGTTAACGAATTTCTATTTATACATAATATTAATACCAGATAATATTCGGACGATCCATGAATTCAAAATTCAATAATAATGTTTGTTGATAAAATCCAAAGATTTGGTGTTCACATACGTACACGAGTTCTAAATATCTTGTAAAGTTGAGAATTAAGTGGTTTCTTAACTGAAAAAAAAAAAGGATAAACATTACTGGGTTTTCCAGTTAATCGTGATAAAGTGTGATCATGTTTCATGTTACGGCCGGACGAGATCATCCCTCACCAACCATTTGTATGTTGGTAACCTTAATTTCCTAACTCCCATATTTTCCTAACGAACTTATTTTCCTTGTTTTTTCTAGCTCTGGTCTCAACACTGCTTAATTATAATTCCGGTGATGAAAGTTTTCTTCGATTTAACAATATGTTTATTTTATTTAATTTGGTTACATTTTGATTTAGTTTAGTTTGCTATCAATTTAGTTAGTTCATTCAATATAAAACGGAATCTTCGCATGATATGTATAGTTTGTTAAATAGTAAATAATAGATAACACGTCCAAATCATAAAATGTAATTCATTCTATTAATTGATTTTAATGTGAAAATAATGAAATAATAACATAAAATATATTAAAAGAGAACGAGCATCGGGTATGAGGCAAAACCTCATATTCTCATAACTATAAGTATAGTGTAAAACAGATTTATAAATTATTAGTGATCAAAATGAAAAGCTCATCTGTCACCAACATATCTAATATATGCATGCCATATCCCAACTACGTTTTCGGAGGCAGCAACCTCGCAACCGAAGACCCAAACCTTGTTGTCGGTATTGTCCATGTTATTAATGAGGGCCAAAACCTCACTACGGCAAATCGCAACCTTGTCATCGGCATTTGCAATCTCGCCATCAGTAACTTAAATCTCAAGTCACCACAACGTCGTGGGCGACAGTTCCACCGGAATTCTAAACCAATAACAAATTGAAAGCAATTTGATGTGATTCGGAACCTAAAAACATTCCAATTGCAATATAATCAGTTGATGCATAATCAAATTCTCTAAGAGAAAATTAACACGATCGCATTGTATGGCATACATGGAGTGGCAAATGTGATCGCACACGGGTTCTTCGATTTGATCGGATGACAATCAACATAGATTACGATGGAAGAACATAGTTGACCCGCTGGCATGGTGTAAGTGAAGCACTAAAAACAGGTGCGGACCCAGAAATTAAAATTAGAATGGGTCAAAATAATCAACTTTTCCCTTATTCCTGGTTGTAATGAATCCTTTGAGGTTGAGGAATTGCAACAGGTGATGTTGGAACATCGGATACATCATTCAAATTCGAGACTTGGAGTTGCTGATTGATTGGAGAAACTGTTTTACTTGGGCTAGTATCACTAGGACCATGAACCACTATCGGCGATTGTGCAGACACAGCCAGACTGCCACTATCTTCAACATCAGACACCAAAGTATGTGGATAGTCTTTTACCACTACGTTTGTTGATTCCATAACAACCCCAGAGCGTTTATTAAACACTCGATATACACGATTGGTTAGAGAATATCCCATAAAAATCCAATGTAAGATCGCTTGTCAAACTTGCCCAACTATTCCCTGACTCGTAGGATATAACACTCATCACCGAAGACATGAAAATAAGAGACATTTGGTTTTCTGCCTTTCCAAATTTCATATGTTGTTTTGGTAGTAAAGGGCTTGAGATGTACTCGATTTATGGTGTAGCAGGCAGTATTGATAGCTTCGGTCCACCAATTCTTATGCATATCACATTCAGATAGCATTGCTCGAGTCATTTCCTGAAGTGTTCGATTCTTCCTTTCAACTATACCGTTTTGCTGAGGTGTGATTGCAGCCGAGAACTCATGCTTAATTCCAGTAGTGTCATAGTATTGTTGTAATTTGGAATTCTCAAATTCATTTCCATGATCAGTCATGACTCGAATCACTTTCTGATTTTGGCTTATCTTCTTAGTATTTAGTCTGGTAACTAAGGTGATGAAAGCCTCAACTGCCTCTGTCTTGTCAGCAAGAAACTCTATCCACGTAAATCTTGAAAAATCGTCTACAGTGACAAATATATACTTCTTCCCTATTGAACTGGGAGTACTCACACGTTCCATCAAGTCAATATGCAGCTAGCAGTTCTAAATTCTATGATGTTGTAACATCATGTACTTCTGGATGTAAAGTTCTAATCTGTTTTCCTTCCTGACAGGGACCACACGTAATCTCCTTCTAATATGAAAGTTCGGGAATGCCTAGTACAGCTTGACTTCTGGATACTTTAGCTAGAGTTTTCATATTGGCATGACCTAGTCTTCTGTGTCAGATTCATCCAGTTTGGTGATAAGGCACGTTATTCCAACTCTAGTACATAACAATTATCTGATGATCTTCCTCCAGTGAAGACTTCCTTGGTTCCTCGTTGAACATTACACTTCTTATCATAAAAAAGTACGGTTAACTATCACACAAATGACTAATGCTAATGAGATTTGTTGTTAAGTATTCTATAAGTAGAACATTGTGGAAGGTAGGAAGATTCTTAATTTGTAGCTCTCTTTTCCCAATAACCTTACTGATTTTCCCATCTCCGAATTTAACCATTCCATGATACGTATGAGCTCACATTTGTCAGAAATGTTCGATAACCGTTCATGTGTCATGAACACTCGCTATGAAGTACCAGGTATCTCTAGAGTATGCACTAAAACATGTATGCACAACAAAACATTTAAGAGATGATTTAGGAACCCATACCTACCTAGTTAGTTTGACTCTCTTACTTGGGTCCATGTTGGAACATGACTGAAACTGCTTTCCAAACATAATATCTCTAAGTAGTTTCCTGCATTGGTAATCAACATGACCATGCATCATACAGTAGTCACATCATTTCGGTGGATCTTTTCTGACTTCTTTCCAGCTTGAACTTTGACCAGCATAGGCTTTCTGAGTAACTGATCCCTTTGGTACGAACATTACCCTATTCTCCACTCCTTTGACTGGGAAACTTCCCGTGACCAGTTTGCTGCTTCATTTTTGCGGCACTATGATCATAAACTAGTCCATATTTATTTCCATCACTTTTTTTCCATAACCAAAAGATTATCTAACTTGGTAGTTCCTTTATTAAGCTTTTGAAGAGTGGTCTCAACTACTTCGGTTCTCTTTGTTATGATTTCCAACTTCTTGCTCATAACATCTTGTGAAATTTCAGCATTCTTGGCCCTTTTTGACATATCCAATCATTTTTTTAGAGAGACTCATTCAGTGATTCAGCCTTTGTAGCTCTCTTGGTTCAGCACTTCAATAGTTCCCTCATCAATTATTACTCCACGAACCAGGTCCTCAATTTTACTCTTTAGAAGTCTGACTTAATTTAGAAATGAGTTATTATCCATAAGGGTTTCGGTTTCATCAGCCCTTGAACTTATGATGTCAACAACGTTCTTCTTGATGTTGGAACATGAACTGACCTCTTCAGTTAGTAGTGAGCTTCATTCTTCTAATTCCTCAATTCTAGCACCAAAAGACACAAACTCATTGTCACCTTTCTGAGCTTCTTCTTCTTCATCATCACTCCATGTAATATTATATGCCTTTAGCTACTATGGTCCTAAGATTTTCACAATTTGCTCTCATATGTCCAAACTCATCACATTCTCTACACTGCAATTTTCCAGCATACTTCTCTAATTACTTCCTCCTTGGTTCTACCTTGATAAAGCTTGTTGTAAAAACCTTTATGGTGGGCGTCGAATACCACCAAAATATTCCTACAAGCTAAGAATATTAGATAATAAAGCAGCAAGTAGGGTCGAACCCACAGAGAACAGATTAATAATTTTATATTCCTAAAGATCAATTTCGGTGTCTAGTCACCGTACTTTTTACGTGAAGATTGAGATTAACTACTGATTATTATATAATTAACTACGAAAGTAAACAAAGAGATTAACTAAATGCGAGAAGATTCGAAAAGATCAATTTATGAAGGAATCCGACTCAAATAAATCCACACTAGTCATATGTTCTGATCATTGATGCAAAGATTTAATTAACAACTATGAACCAACCAGTTATAGGGTACCGTGAATGCAGCGGACATACCCCAATTCCTACTTAATTTATCGATAGCTAGCAAGAGACGCTTAAACTAACTATTTCTCTTATCAAATCAGACCTAGTTGGAAACGCCAGTTCTAAGTTGTCTGATAGCATTAAGATCCGATTAAGGAACCCGATTTAGACAAATTAACCAAGAACGCAAGTATTAACTTGTCTACCAATTTATTCTCACTATCTAAACGATAGCTTTACCACTAATTAGCCCTTTCCAACAATTACGGATTGGTGGTTCTAATTGGCTATAATCCTATTTAATCTAAGTTGCGCAGGCTTAAATTAATCAGATATAAACTGGATGCACAGAGAATAAACCAAAATTCACAGCAATTAATCTTCATGCACAATTAGATCTCACAGAATTTCATGACTAGTGCTTCATCATTCTTGCCGAATTATAGAATTAGTTACTCATATTACGATTGATAATACTGGCCCAGAATCCGGCTGGGCCAGGAAGGTCCGCGGCCCATAACTATCAAAGCAGTATCTTTCCCGCTGGAAGGTACATCCGGATAAGGAAGAGGACATATGATGACAAAGGAAGTGGTCCTGCACCTTATCCCCAAGGCAGGTAGAGCTCGGCTATAAATACTAGTCTCAAACAGTAAACAAGGTATGTGACATATATCTCTCTATTTGATATTGAGTCTTTCCCGTACGATTTCCCTCGCATTACTACCCCCGTCTCATCATCACGCCGGAGCTTCCTCCCCGGGACGCCTCCCGGGGATTGTTTTGCAGGCCTCATCGCGGGTGTTCCAGCTAGGAGGCGCGGATAGCATCAAGTGCAGGGATACGGACGGTTTTGGTAGCATCAATTGGCACGCCCAGTGGGATCATTCCACCTTCGCACGATGGAGTCGCCAAGGAGAGGGCGCGGGCGCCCGAAGAAGAACGTGGCACCCTCAGGGGGTGGTTCTCTTCCACCCCCGGGGGACGAGGTGACCTTGAGGCAGTTGCAGGAGGAGGCTAGACACCAGCGGGAGCTAGGGGTACCGCAGGACGGCCATGTGGAAACTGCCTCCGACGAAGCTGACTCGGAAAGAGAGTACCAGGAGGAGCAAGAACCAAGGACCGCCGGGGGAGGCAGTCCCCGGACCCAGGGACCTGAAGCCCGGGAGGAGGGGCAATCCTTAGCCGAGGCGGAAGAAGTGGCAGCGTTGGAATTCATGAGAGCCAACAAGGAGTTGTACCGCCAGTGGGTACTCTCTACCCGGGAAAATCGTAGGCGGAGGGAGCCTGAGGGAGACCAGGCAGGACCTCTTCGGGGGTACCAAAGAGAGGTTATCGACCTGGACGGAGTCGTTCAGCCGCCAAGGGTACAGGGGCGTGTGAACTCTTCCACCGTCCCACCTTCATTCCCTCCAGGTCTCGGGGTCGGAGGGGGAATGGCTACGGGACAACAATCGGATTTGGTTCCACACGCTCCACCCTATTACCCGCGTTCCAGCTGGGGGGCGGGACAAATTGGATATGGCCTGCCAGCCATGCCGGTGGAGTCGTTGGGTTATCAGGCCCCTGGAACCCGGGGGAACCCGATCCAGTATTCCTTGCCCATGCACGGATCAATGGGGGTGAACTATGGTTACCAAGAGAAATACTATCGGGAGGACGATAGGATGCGGGGCTATCAGGTGGCTCAGCAGGACCCCAACTCTTTGGAGGCTCGACTAGACAAACTAGTGGGAAGAAACGGAGCTAGACCTACCTCCCCTTGGGTACCTCGAGTGCTTGCGTACCCATGGCCGCCGGGCCTTCGGACCCCGGAGGGAATCCCAACATACAATGGAGAGACAGACCCGGAAGAGTTTGTCAGGACGTACCAGAACCTGATGGTGTCACGGGACTTCCCGGAGGAATTAAGATGCAAGTTGGTGGGCTGTTACTTGAGAGGAAACTGTCTTTCATGGTTCGATTCCTTGCCTCGAGAAAGTCTCAGAGATTACTACGATTTCTCTAAGGCCTTGCTGTTCAGATACGCTGGGTTAAAGAAGGAAGGGAAGCAGTTGACCGAGCTTTTGGCTACCCGGCAGAAGGCCGCAGAAGGGTCAATGGAGTACTATCGAAGGTACATGGACGATAGCATGAAGGTTGTCGACAGACAGCAGCAGGAGAAGGCGGTGATTAGCGGGTTTATAAATGGCTTGAGGGATATGGCGTTGTTCCAGAAGTTGATGGAAAATATCCCGGAAACCTTTCACAACTTGCAAATGGCGGTGCAACTATACTGCGCGGTTAACGATGCCACGCGAAAGAGAAAGGAAGAATCTGGGGGATTTCTCCCGGACAAGATAGAAAGAAGGAGAGCGGCAGACCCAAGTAGGAGGGACCCCGCTCCCGCGACAGTAAACCGGGCAAGGGCGGACAGTTTCACCCCGCTCAGCAAATCCCGAACGGAGATTCATGCTATTCACAAGGATCTGTTCCCGGATCCGTTGCCCATCCATGGGACCCCGTCTAGGGAGAATGCGGACAAGTGGTGCGCCTACCACAAGTCTTATGGGCATGCGACAGAGGGGTGTAGGATGCTGAGGAACGAGATAGAAAAACTGATAGAGCGGGGACAGCTGAGAGATTGCGTGGCAGCGGAGGCAAAAAAGGAGAATCCCCGGGACCAACCTCAGGAGCCGCCCCGCAGGAGGTGGAGGCCTAACCCGGGGAGAGGAAACGGGAGAAACCAAGGCAACCAAGGCAACAGGGCCCCGGGGAGGCCTGCCATAGCCGCTGCACCGGTCCAAGCAGTGGAGCCGGCCCCAATACCCAACAGGATGATCAACGTGATCAGTGGAGAAGTGGGAGAAGCATGCCAGTCGGTTTCCGCTATCCGGGCCCGCACCCGGTATGTTCCCCCGGGGGAGATTCAGGGGAAAAGGTTTCGCCCTGATGAGTCTCTCACCTTTTCTGAAGCAGATGCAGCCCCGCCACAGATACCCCATTCTGACCCAATGGTGGTAACGGCGGAGATCGAAGGCTTCTTGGTCAAAAGGGTGTTTGTGGACGATGGAAGCAGCGTGGAGATCATGTTCGCTTCTTGCTTCGATCAGTTGGGAATTGGGAGACAGAACCTGAAACCCCCCTCGTCTCCCTTGTCAGGGTTCACGGGTAAACCCGAAGTTCCACTAGGTGTTATTCCCCTCGCAGTGTGCATGGTGGATGAGAAGGACCGGAGCAAGAGGATTTCGGTGACATGCAACTTCGCGGTTATTGATGCACCCTCACCGTACAACGTAATCATAGGAAGACCATGGCTAACCCAAGCCCGGGCAGCAAGTTGTCCGTATCTGCTGACGATGAAGTTCCCCACCGCGCAAGGTGTGGCGGTCGTGCGGGGTAGCCAAGCAGTCGCAAGAAGTTGTATGATGACGGCGGTCTTGGACGCGAAGAAAGCAGTAGGGGCGGTACACGGAGAAGCTCCCCGCCAAGAGTTGGAGGAGATGCAGGTGGCAGACAAAGGGACGGTCACGGTGGGAAAGGATCTCCCGGAAAAAGTAAAAGGCGCACTGAAGGAACTCTTGGCTAGGTACCAAGGAGTGTTCTCATGGAGCCCGGAGGATATGGTAGGAGTATTGCCGGAATTGGGGGTACACAAGCTGAACATAAGCCCGGCAACTAAACCAATCAGGCAGAAGAAAAGACCTGTAGCCCCGGAAAGAGCGGAATTTATAAAGAGTGAAGTTAAGAAGCTGGAGAGAGCCGGGGTGGTTGAGGAAATTATTTACCCAGAGTGGATAGCTAACCCAGTCCTAGTAAAAAAGCATGATGGAAACTGGCGCATGTGTATCGACTTTACAGACCTGAACAAATGTTGCCCCAAAGACAGCTATCCTCTCCCGAACTTGGACCGACTGGCGGAGGCCATCGCGGGGTATTCGGTGCTGGCCTTCTTTGATGCACACAAAGGCTATCACCAGGTGCAAATGGACGAGGCGGACAAGGCAAAGACTTCTTTTATTACCGATTTCGGGACCTTCTGCTACAAGAAAATGCCCTTCGGGCTGAAGAACGCGGGGGCCACATACCAGAGGATGGTGGACAAACTATTCAAGGACCAAGTGGGAAGAAACATGGAGGTGTATGTCGATGACATGGTGGTCAAAAGCAAGGCTTACGGGGTTTTCCTGAATGACCTGGAGGAGATGTTCGAAAAGCTAGAGCGGAGCAATCTAAAACTGAACCCCTCCAAAAGTACCATTGGAGTGGGTGCGGGGAAGTTCTTGGGGTTCATGGTGTCAAGCCGGGGCATCGATGTCAACCCGGAGAAGGTGGAGGCCATAGCCAAGATGACCTCTCCCAGGTCAGTGAAAGAAGTACAGCGGTTGACAGGGTCTCTCGCGGCTCTCAGTCGATTCCTATCAAAGGGGGCAGATAGGCAGTTGCCTTTCTTCAACATACTCAGGAGGGCCAAGGCGTTTGAGTGGTCCAAGGAATGCGAGAAGGCGTTTCAAAGTCTGAAAGAGCATCTTCAACAGTTGCCAACTTTAAAAAAGCCACTCCCGGGGGAGGAGCTTTTCCTGTACATAGCGGCGTCCCGGGAGGCAGTAAGTGCCGTGCTAATCAAAGAAGAGGAGGGAAGGCAGCACCCAGTCTATTTTGTTAGCCGGGCACTTCGGGGGGCAGAAACCCGGTACACCGAGTTGGAGCAGTTGGTTCTGGCTCTGGTTCATGCTTCAAGAAGGCTTAAACCCTACTTCCAGGGCCACCCCATAGTGGTCCTTACCAATTACCCGCTAAGACAGGTTATGTTCAAGCCGGAGGCATCAGGGAGAATGATGAAATGGGCCACAGAGCTGGGAGAATACGAAATCCGGTATGAGCCAAGGAGGGCGATCAAGGGCCAGGCCCTAGCGGACTTCTTGTTGGAATCAGAAGCAAGGATCAGTGAAGAACAGGAGATGCCTGAATCTCCGGAGAACACAACAAAGGCCGAGACAGACCCGACTTGGAAGTTGTATGTGGATGGATCGGCGCACTCCGGGGGCAGTGGAGCGGGAGTATTGTTGGTCAGCCCGGAAGGGAAGGAGTATCCCTATGCAGTCCAATTCACTTTCAAAACAACCAACAATGAAGCTGAGTACGAAGCCTTGATCGCGGGGTTAAGGTTGGCAAAGGAGATGGAAATCAAAACCCTCACGGCACACAGTGATTCCCAGATTGTGGTGCAGCAAGTAAAAGGAGAGTATGAAGCCCGGGAAAGGAGCCTGCAAAGGTACTTGGAAACGGTAAAACCTCTGATAGCCGGGTTTAAAGCCTTCAACTTGGTTCAAGTTCCCCGGGAGCAGAACAGTAAGGCAGACGTTTTAAGCAAGTTAGCTTCTTCGGAATTAAAACCTGAGCCCGACCAAAAGCTGTACATGGAGGTACTGGGAAGAAGAAGCTACCAGGAGAGCGATCAAGTAATGCTGGTGAACGAGGAAGAGTCCTGGATCACGCCCATGCGGGCGTACCTAGAAGAAGGAACTACCCCGGAGGATAAGGCTCAGGCTCGGAAGCTAAGAGTGAAGGCGCCTAAGTATGTGATTCAGGAAGGGGAGCTGTACAAAAGAGGGTATCTCCAGCCGTTGCTAAAATGTGTAGAAAGGTGGGAAGGCCAACACCTCATCCGGGAGGTGCACGAAGGATCTAATGGGAGCCACCAAGGGGCTCGCACCGTGGCCAGAAAGATCCTAAGGCTGGGGTATTACTGGCCGACGTTGTTCAAAGACGCGGAAGAGCATATACAGAGGTGCTTGGCATGCCAGACATTTGCCCCGCTAATCCACGTCCCCCGGGAAGAATTAGTCGGAGTCACAGGAGCTTGGCCGTTCAGCAGATGGGGAATTGACTTGGTCGGACCATTCCCGACTGCCCCGGGAGGAGCCAAATACTTGATTGTGGCGATCGACTACTTCAGCAAATGGGTGGAGGCAGAACCGCTCACCAACATACGGGGACTAACTTGCGTCAAGTTTTGCTGGAAGAACATCATCTGTCGATTCGGCATCCCGAAGGTCATAGTCACAGACAACGGGGCGCAGTTCGAGAACGATCCTTTCAAGTCATGGTGCGTCAAGTATGGCATAGAGCAGAAGTTGACGTCGGTGTACCACCCCCAGGCGAACGGGCAAGTAGAGGTCACCAACCGCACCATCATCAAGGGACTAAAAACCCGCTTGGAAGGCGCGCGGGGAAATTGGATCTGGGAGTTACCCAGCGTTCTTTGGGCCCATAGGACTACAGAAAGTTCGGCTACCGGGGAATCCCCGTATGGCTTGGTGTACGGGTCAGAGGCAGTAATACCCGCAGAGATTGGGATCCCAAGCCCTCGAGCTCAATACCAGCGCCCGGAAGAAGAAAACGATGGACGACGCCTTGACTTGGATCTCCTGGAAGAAAAGCGAGAGAATGCGGCACTTCAGGAAGCCAAGGTGAAGGAGCGAGTAAAGAGGTATCATGACAGAAGGGTGCGGAAAGAAGTTTTCACTTCGGGAGACTGGGTAATGAGGAGAAACGATAAGAGCCACCAAGCCCCGGAGGGCAAACTTGCGCCCAACTGGGAAGGGCCATACAAGATCAAGGAAGCATACCCGGGAGGGAGCTATGTGCTGGAGGACAAGCAGGGAAAGGAGATCCCCAGAAGGTGGAACGTAGCTAACCTGAGGAGGTTTTACGGGAAGTAGAGCGCCCCGCATCGCACCACAGCTACTGAAGCATGAATATGCTAGGCATGAATATGCCAGGCATGGATATGCCCCCCGGGAAGTGTGAATACGCTAAGCATGAATATGCTAGGCATGAATGTGCCAGGCATGGATATGCCCCCCGGGAAGTGTGAATACACTAAGCATGAATATGCTAGGTATGAATATACCCCTCCCGGACGCATGAATATGCCCGGAGAGATAACCCAACGTCTGGCCTCGTTCCGGGTTTAGAGTGGATTTGTAAAAAGGGACCCATGGGTAGCTCCCATTTGGGTGCCCCGCTAGAATGGACCCGGAGCTTGGATGAAGCCCGGGGATCAAAGAATGTAATGATTACAGGAAAGAGTTAATGAAAAGGGTCTTCCAGAGAAACAATTTTTATTTAATCCTCTTTAAATTACAAACCGCATGAATACGTGGTCATAGTCATGGTAGGACAATTACATAAGCATTTTTACATACAAGTATTCCTATCTATTTGCTGCTAGACCCACTTGGGACCTGACCCGGAAGCACCCTCAGGGTTACCCGGGCGGAAACCCCCTCCGAAGAACTGAGAGGACAGGAGATCTTCGGCAAAACGGGCATCCGGGGCCTGATTCCACGCAAGCTCCTCTTCCAATTGAGCAGCGTCCTCTTCATTTAATTCGGGGATGGGCACAACCACGGATCCCTCTGGAAGAGGCTCCGCCAGGCGCATTCTTCTCACCCCGGCAGAAGTAACAAACCTGTACTTAGGAAACATGACTGCTGCACTTTTGCCCTTCTCTTCCCGGCTAATACGAGTACCCTCGGCGGTCTTTATCCCCTTCGTGGTGACTCCAGAGTCGGCAATTTCCCGGATACGCCTTATCCGGCGGGCCACCTCTTCCGGGTCAATGGATACAGTCATGTCCTCATACCTTTCGTATGCCACGTCCACCTCCACCCGGGCAGGAACTCGGCGAAGGCTGGAGGGATAGGGCTCAACTTCTCCCGCGGCTATCTTATTATGCCATTCAACGACATCCAGATAAGCCTTATGATGAGGAGCTCCCTCACCAAACCTCTTCGGGTTAGCCTCCATACGTTCTATCGTCCTGCGAACCCCGGCTGGAATGTCGGTAAGAGGAGATACCCCAACTAAGCCATTCTTGAGACCCAACAGGTGGTAGGATAATCGGGTGATTAATAGAGCGTCCTGGAGGACCCTATTCCTATGAGTAAGGGACCGATTCTCCTTCTCAAAGTCACAGAGAAGCTTGTTCTGAGCGGAGCGGGTCTCCAATGTCCTCAATTTCTCCTGCGCCCGCTCTAGCTCGCCCCACACCATGCCTAACTCTTTGGTAGTACGATGCTGGGAGTCATCGTGAAGGGCTTGCAGCTCAGCTATGGTCTTATGAGAGTTCAGGGCCTCCCGCATATGATCAGAAGCAAGGTCGAAGCACTGGTTCAACGACCCGAACTTGGCATCAACTGCCTTAAGAAACGCCACCAGCACCCGGATCGACCCAAACTCTCGAAGGAAGCATTCCAACCCCGCCTCAGCTAATGCCCGGTTAGCCTGATCGCCTCCAAACCGCCAATGGGCTAGCTTCCTTTGAAGGAAAGAGCATTGGAGGCACCCAGCGCGGGGGAGAGAGAAGTAGGTGCCGGAAGAACTACTAGGATGAGGAAAAACATAAGGCATGGGCCCATGCGGGAGAATCTCCTCTAAGGGACGCTCAGACTACAAAAAAAAATAGTAATATCATCAAAAAGTAGAACTTGTCATTAATCAAAATAGGCACCAAGGCCAAAGTTCTACATACACTTCCCCGGGGGAAGGAAAGCTACAAAAGGCTTAAAAAAGGAAAACTACAAGGGAAAAGGCAGGCTAAAGTCTAGAGTTATACATGGTCTTCAGTAGAATGCCCTTCTCCCGGAATAGCGTGAGCCCTTTCGAACCTCCTCTCCAGCTCCACCAGATCCTCAGTGGTCCATTCAGGACCGGCATAAGCAGGGGCGTCCACGGCGGGCTCATCAGCGGACCGTTCAGGGTATCCCACCTTCCGCGTAGCCTTCCGGGTTTGATAGAGAAGGTCGTCTTGACCCGCAGCAAGGCCAACTCGGTAGTCCCCTCCTTGGACTTGAACTGCTTGGTACCCAAAATTGTCAGGCACCGCGCAGTATTCGAGATAATTCTCTGCCCAATGGGGTGTCTCTGGGACGACCCCATAAACATTGAAGTCCTCGGAGCCAGGATCGGGGCAGGAGGCCTCACAGATTGCAGGGAGCTTCATCTTCCTGATATCAGAAGCAGAGGAAGCCCGGGAGGACATCTCCAGCGATCGCCACAGCTGGGGCACCAAACTTTCCAGACTCGCTTCCTGAAGATCCCGGAAGCGATGGTTTAACAGGTCATTGGCCTTGGGCCGATAGTAGGACGCCTGGGCATCAAGACGCGCAGGCCCGGGCAACCAACCCCGCAAACTCCGATACATCTCATGACAGGCATCCGCGCTGGCCGCAGCGGCAATCCCCTCCAGCTTCTTCTCGAATGCCTCAGAACGAAGGAGCTTCTGTGTGACGGCATTGAAGGCCTCGAGCTGAGAGCTCTTCTTGTCCTTCTTCAGTGCGGAGTACTTCTTTTCCACCTCCGCCAACTTTTTCTCTTTGTCAGCCAGCTTCTTTTTGACCTCTTCTAGTTGGACCGCGAGGCCATCTTGTCCGGCCAGCTTCTCCCTGGTCTCGCGGAGTTCCCTCTCCATCTTGGCGAACAGCCCCGCGCTGTATTTGGAGTAGGTCCGGTTCAATGCCTCGGCAAACTGAGAATCCGCCAGGACGGCGTCGGCAAAGGCAATACTCTGCAAAGAAGCAAAAAAAAAAAATAAGAAAAACGGAGGAATTACCTTAGACAAAATATCTAGACCAGCGGTTACCTCTTCTTTTTCTTCCGGGATAACTTCGGAAGCAGTAGCCCGCGGAGGAGGAGGAGGAGGGAAGTCTTGGGTCCTCTGACGAGAGGAAGGGGGCGACCCGGACAGATCGTTAGGAGGCGGACGTTTGAACCGCGAGCTTGCCCCACCACTGTAAGTAGGGTGTTGGATGAAGGATCGACGCCCGGGAGTAGGTGCCGAGCTGGGAGTAGCACGGGCCTCAGAAGAAGGCCCGGAGGGTGTCTGCTGACGAGACTTGGGCGGCGCACGAGGCCTCTGAGGAACAAGAGCGGGGTTCTCGGGGGGAGATGGCCCAGATTGGGAAGCTATTGGCGGTGTCGAAGGAGTTTGTTGATCTGAATGAGCATTCCCCGTTAGAACATCACCCCCGGAAGACCTGTCGGTGGGGGCCATGACGTCTGCGTGCAAGGAAGGTTGAACTGGAACAGAGAAAACAAGGAAGTTAGCAAGCAAAAAAAAAAAAAGCAAAAAAAAAAGAAAAGTTCGGAAAAAACAAGATAAGAAATAAAGTCTTAACGGGCACCTCCATCCGGCCACACCGCAGAGATGCGCGGGAGCGTGAAGAGGTCGTTGGGGTAAATCCCGCGAGGCCAGAAATAACCCGCGTTCCCACTCTTATAAAAAACCTCCATATCTAAGGGGGAAAGACGGAGGAAACTGTGGTCACTAGCAACGACCGCAGGGAGGTTGGACAGAGGCTTCTTGTCCTCTGGAAGAATGGAATCGTTCCAGGCGGGCATGGGGTAAACCCGGGAGTCGCACAGGAAGAAGCCTTTGGAAAGATACCCCTTGGCTGATCGGGGTTTGCTCAGGAGGAAGTCCTTTATCCCAGAACGGATGTTGAAGGAGAAGACGCCCGGGAAAGAAGCGTGCGCCTTCCGTAGTGCGTAAAAAGAGCGAAAGAGGAGGAGAGTAGGAGAAATGGCGCATCTAGCGCAGTTGAGAAGGAAAGCCAAGATCAGAGCCACCCCGTTAGGATGCATCTGGGCCGGGGCTATCTTATAAAAAGTAAGTATCTCGAGGAAGAGAGGAGGGAAGGGAAGGCTAAGCCCGTATTGAAAATGTATACGCGGGATGCACGCGGCCTCTCGCTCGGAGGCCCCCGGGGGAAGCTTGGATAAGGAGGCATTAAGGGGAAGAGGAATGAAGGAGCGCTTGGCTAGATCCAAGACGTCCCTATCCACGGGAGGAGAGTCCACGGAAACATCGAAATACTTAAGCCCTAACGGGCGCACCCCGTGAGTAGGCCCCCGGGGAACATCGTCGCCGAGCCCTTCGTCAAAAGCCTCCTCCCCCAAGTCCTCCCGGGCATGACCAGGAGAACTACCCTGCCGGGAACTCATTTCGTCCAGGGCGAATGGGCGAGGGGCGTCTCGTTCCGGGGGAATATCGGAATCCTCGGAACGAGCGACCGGGGAAGGATTCGGAGAGGAGACAGGGCTATCGGCAGTCCTAAAATGGATCTCGTACGAGCTCTGGAACTCTTCGGTATCTAGAGAGGAGTTGGAGTGAAGAGGGGAACCCATAGAAAAGAAGAGAATAAGGAGATAGGGCTTACTTGGCTGAAAGGGCGAGGGAGCGAATGAGCGGAGCGTCTGAAGAAATTTTGCAGAAAGTAAAATAGTGAGAAGGAGGTCAGGCCCCTTATATAGACGGAGGAATAGGAACCGCCACCTCAAAAGGTGGAAAAGCAATAATGACACGATGAACGAGACAATGATCAATGCAGAAGAGGAAAAGGCAGCGTCGTCAGAAACCCATTTTAGCACGGATGGGTCCTACCAGGAGAGTAGCAACCAAAGAGGGAGCATTTAAGACCAGTTCCCCGCGTCATGAAAACCCGGATGACTGGTCTGGGGGGCTAGTGATAATACTGGCCCAGAATCCGGCTGGGCCAGGAAGGTCCGCGGCCCATAACTATCAAAGCAGTATCTTTCCCGCTGGAAGGTACATCCGGATAAGGAAGAGGACATATGATGACAAAGGAAGTGGTCCTGCACCTTATCCCCAAGGCAGGTAGAGCTCGGCTATAAATACTAGTCTCAAACAGTAAACAAGGTATGTGACATATATCTCTCTATTTGATATTGAGTCTTTCCCGTACGATTTCCCTCGCATTACTACCCCCGTCTCATCATCACGCCGGAGCTTCCTCCCCGGGACGCCTCCCGGGGATTGTTTTGCAGGCCTCATCGCGGGTGTTCCAGCTAGGAGGCGCGGATAGCATCAAGTGCAGGGATACGGACGGTTTTGGTAGCATCAACGATGAACACAAACAAAATAATAATAATTAAACATGAGAGAAAGAAATCACCGAATTGAAGAAAAAACTCGCAAAACCCTTGCTATTGCTCGTCCGTCAATATTCGGTCGAAAATAATATGCGTGTGTAAAATACAAAACAGGGTTTATATAAATAACCCCAATGCCTAATTAGTCTAGGTGGCATAATTAGAATAGGAATAAAACAACTAAAAACCTAAACCTAATAAAAGTTCACGTGAAAGGCTTATATGCATAATTATATGCATATTATTCTGCTGAGCCTCTTTATTTCTTTAATTGGGTTGGGCTTGAGAGGAATTCAGTCCAGAAGCCGACTTCTTAAATTGATGACATCCTTCTTGTTTCTTTCCTTCATGTGCCGAAATAATGGAACTTAATTGTTGCTCCTCACTAATTTCTCTCAATACGTATAGCTGATTAGTGATCCACCCACGGAACACAACTTAGCCGCCCGTAGAAGAAATCAGTAATAAGATTTGTCCATTAATTCAGCTTGTCGCTTCTTGTTCCTCGCCTCCCCAATGCCGGGATAATAGAATAATGATGGTCTATTATCTCCGTTGGAGCACACTACCTCATTAAAAACCCGTAGGAAAAAAGAGTGTAGTGTATAGCTCCCCTTCGTCTTCAAAACAACATCAAATTGCTCTCTTTCCAGCAATACTTCATTTAATCTCCTCCTCCATGGTTTCTATGTTTTCCTGCACAAAAAACACACCTTCGAGCACATCAAGTGGGAAAATAAACGTATAAAACCATATAAATTAGATGTATAAATACATCTTATCAAATATCCCCACACTTAAATCATGATTGCCGTCAAGCATGTAATTAGTTATCAATCCAAAACCATGGGCTAAATAAAACATCATCACAAAACCAAACCGAGCAACATTCACTATTGAACCAACCGTCTTACCACAAACCATCCCCCTTTGCTTATAAAATCACTTCATCCTTATATCCTGGTCAAAAATATGCAATAAAATCCAGCCTCACCAGGATCACTCAATGTCACTCAAAAATATAAAGGACAGTCACTCATATCACAGTTAGTATCTTTACAACAGGGCTGCATGTCACTATCTCCACCACATTAAAAATGACCACTTAAGCACAAATCAAATAGGTCTTTACAGGGTTGTAACGGGGCTAGGGGGTAAAAGGTAGGATAAAAGGAACGCGGCTAAAAATCCAGAATATGCAAGCAGTTCAATTTCATGATCATCATACTCCAATATCTCATAGATGCAACAATAAAAAGCATCATATCATAACCAAACATAATGGTGCACTAAAACATTCAATGAACTAACATCACACCAAATATTTTTCTTCAACTATCAACTGATTTTGTGCAAACTGCCAGATTGTTTTTCATTTTTTTCTTTCTTTTAGAACTTTTTTTTTCTTCCTTTAATTTTTCTTTTCTTTCTGGACAGCAGCATTTTTTTCTTTTCACAAACAACTAACAATGGGATCAACAATTACAATATTAAAACCATCCCATACATTCATATTCAGCACATCAAGAAATAAACAACTTGCACATTCTAGATGGGTAAGAAAGGCCAAAGGCTCTGAGCTTTTATATATCAGGTTAAATCACAAAGAAAAAGAGTCTTGGCTTCAGCGGGGCTCACTAGGGGATCAATGTAAGGTAGGAAAAATATGTAGAATCTGTGGGGCGAAATCCTAATGCCTAAAATCATTTTCATACTCAAATATCATTTAGCAGCCTCGAATCATGACAAACAACCCAAGAAAGAATACCAACGAATGATCACTCAGAAAAAAACAGAGAGCTTTATATATCATTTTTTTTCGGTGGCTATATTTTTTTATGCCTTTTTTATTTGCTCTTTAAGGCTCAAATCCTCACAATATAACTAGGTTTAAGAACAAATGATTTAATGCACGTTCGTCATCCCAGGATATATACAAGAACTACATGACTTCTCTCACAAAGGGGAATAACATCCATCTTACCACAGACCATGTTCCATAGCAAAATCAGCTCAGTACAGTTCATAGATAAATGCTTCATATTCACCAAAACATATCAAAATTGTGTTTTCCCTTTAATAAAAATTTCAAAAATTCCAGAATTTATAGCACTGCAAATAAAGAAAATCACAACAGAAAGTATATCCTCCCCACACTTAGTAATTTGCTTGTCCCCAGGCAAATAATTAACAAATAAGCATACCACACACATTCGAAATTACCACACATTCACGTTCAAACTTTCAACTCATCAAGAATAATATTAAATTAAAAGATGGGGGGGAGCTGACCAAAAACGTGAAGAACCAAAGAGATCGGTGAGTTTTCCAGGAAGGTAGTCCGGCGACCAAAATATCGTAGCTCACTGGGCATTAACACCATCACTATCAGGCATGTGTTAATCAAGCAAGGCTCGGTGGTGGTGATGTTAATTTCTGGTAGTGCTACGAGTCCGATTCCAATTCCGCAGCGTCTAGATGATCAAGATTCCAGCCGATGGATTGCCGGCGGTTACGGGCAGCTCCGGTTCTGTAATGATTAGGGATTCCAGTGGCAGCATGATGGCAGGAAACGAGGGCTTCCCAGCGGTGGTAGGTGTTGACGAGATTGGGGAAAATCGGGGATTCCGGCGAGTCCGATTCAGTGTCGAGGATGTGGGTTTCCGTCGATTGAGTGAATGGTTGGATTGGGCGGCCGCCGGTGAAGATGGTGAGCAAGGAGGCAAGGAGGACGGCGGTCCTTCTGGTGATACTGGTAAAGTTACTGAATTCTTAGAACAAAGCGGTGGAGCCACCGTCCATAAGGTACCAACTTTCTCCTTTTTGCTATTTAATCCCTTACTGTGATTCCATCTTGCAATTTTCCCCAATCCTTTTAGGATTCAGAATCAAACACCCTTTTCATAAATGGAATCTGCCAAAACAACAAATAAAACAAAATCAATAGAAATTCAACAATGAAACAAAGCAGTAAATAACTTTTATCATTTTTTTTTTTTGATTTTTTGATTTTTTGATTTTTTTGATTTTTGGTGTTAATTTTAATGAAAAATTGAACAAAATAAAAGGAAAGATAGAAAATTTGGGTTGCCTCCCAATAGCGCCTTTGTTTAGCGTCTTTGGCTAGACGTTAGGATGCGGTTAGTTGATATGAGAGTGAGGCAACAGTGAAAGCTTTTCCACTGTTTTCAATTCGGACGCATCGTGATACAACTTCAATCTGTGACCATTGACAGTGAATGTCTTAGCTGTTTCCAAGCTCTTTATTTCAACTGCTCCATTCTGTAAAACATTCTGTACTTCGAAAGGGCCAATCCATCTAGTCTTTAACTTTCCCGGCATCAATCTCAGCTTGGACTGGTACAACAAAACCTTCTGACCAACCTGAAACTTTTTCCCTCTGATATGTTTATCATGCCACATCTTAGTACGATCCTTATACCCCACAGCTGAATCGTAAGCTTCCAAACGTAGCTCGTCGAGCTCTTGTAGCTGAAACTTTCTGTCTTCCCCACACTTGAGATAATCCATATTCACTTCCTTGACTGCCCAGTAAGCTCTATGCTCCAATTCAACAGGCAAGTGACACATTTTCCCAAAAATCATCCTATAGGGTGACATGCCAATAGGAGTCTTGAAGGCTGTGCGGTATGCCCACAAAGCATCATCCAATCTTAGACTCCAGTCCTTTCTAGATGGATTTACAGTTTTCTCCAAAATCTGCTTTATCTCCCGATTCGACACCTCTGCCTGACCATTAGTTTGCGGATGATATGGTGTAGACATTCTGTGATGAACTCCGTATTTCTTCATTAAAGCTGCAATAGTTCTGTTATGAAAGTGTGTTCCTTGATCACTTATCACAGCTCTCGGAACACCAAACCGACTGAAAATATTACTCTTCAAAAATCCAATCACAACCTTAGCATCATTAGTGCGAGTAGCCTTAGCCTCCACCCACTTCGAGACATAATCAACTGCGAGTAAAATGTACAAATTACCACATGAGCTAGGAAAAGGGCCCATAAAATCCATCCCCCAGACATCAAAAATTTCACAAAAAATCATAGGGACTTGTGGCATCTCATCTTTACTAGATATATTCCCTGTTAATTGACATCTCTCACAACTCTTGCAAAATAAATAGGCATCCTTGTTCAGTGTAGTCCAGAAGAATCCACAATCCAACACCTTTTGAGCAGTTCTCTTAGGTCCAAAATGCCCACCACAAGCTAACGAATGACAGTGTAACAGCACCTCACCTTGTTCTTCCTCCGGAATACATCTATGAATAATCTGATCAGCTCCAATATTCCACAAGTAAGGCTCATCCCAAATATAATACTTACAGTCACTCTTTAATTTAGCCTGCTGTGTTGGGGAAAGGGTGTACGGTAGTTCCCCAGTGGTCAAATAATTAACAATGTCTGCGTACCAAGGGTCCTTGGGAAACTTGTTTGTAGTAGCTCTAACTTCCTTATCATAAAATCTGGTGCTTAATGCATACAAATGCTCTTCAGGAAATGTCTCACTTATTGGTAAACCATCATCTTCTCTAACCAGGCGACTTAAATGATCAGCCACAAAATTTTCTGCCCCTTTCTTGTCTCGTATCTCCCAGTCAAATTCTTGAAGTAAAAGCACCCACCTTATCAATCTAGGTTTCGACTCCTTTTTAGACAACAAATATTTCAATGCAGAATGGTCACTGTACACGATTACCTTTGAACCCAAAAGGTATGACCTGAACTTCTCAAAAGCAAAAACAATGGCCAGTAATTCCTTTTCAGTGGTAGCATAATTGCATTGAGCTGGATTTAATGTCTTCGAGGCATAATAAATCACATGGCTTTCCTTATCTAGTTTTTGTCCCAAAACAGCACCAACTGCATAATCACTAGCGTCACACATAAGCTCGAATGGAATATCCCATTTTGGTGGTTGAATAACAGGGGTTGTAGTTAACTTTGTCTTCAACAACTCAAACGCTGCCTTACAATCATCAGAAAGTTCAAATGGAACCTCAGCTTGTAACAATCTAGTCAACGGCTGAGCAGTTTTCGCGAAATCCTTGATAAACCGCCTGTAGAAACCTGCATGTCCCAAAAAACCTCTGATTTCCTTCACATTAGTTGGGTAGGGTAGCTTTGCAATCAGATCCACCTTTGCCTTATCAACTTCAATTCCTCGTTCAGAAACAACGTGGCCTAATACAATTCCTTCTTTCACCATGAAGTGACATTTTTCAAAGTTTAAAACCGGGTTTTTCTCTACACAACGAGCTAATACACGATCCAAATTACGTAGACAGCCATCAAACGAGTCTCCATAAACCGTAAAGTCATCCATGAATACCTCAATACACTTCTCGATCATATCTGAAAAAATACTCATCATACACCTCTGAAACGTACCCGGAGCATTGCAGAGACCAAATGGCATCCTTCTATAAGCATACGTACCAAAAGGACAAGTAAATGTCGTCTTTTCTTGATCCTCCTTATTGACACATATCTGAAAATAACCACTATAACCATCCAGAAAACAGAAATACGACTGTCTAGCTAGCCTCTCTAACATTTGGTCGATGAAAGGCAATGGAAAGTGATCTTTGCGAGTCGCAGCATTCAATTTCCTGTAGTCAATACACATACGCCATCCCGAAACAAGACGCATGGGAACGAGTTCGTTCTTGTCATTCTTTACAACCTGAAATCCAGACTTCTTAGGTACAACATGAACTGGGCTCACCCATTTACTGTCAGATATGGGATAAATTATACCAAGTGCCAAGAGCTTTAAAATCTCCTTCAAAACCACTTCTCTCATATTTGGGTTCAACTTCCTTTGAGGGTCGCGATGCGGCTTTGAATCAGTTTCCAGTAAAATAAAATGTTGGCAAACATCTGGACTGATTCCAGTAATATCGGCTAAGGTCCATCCAATGGCCTTTTTATGCTTCTTCAGTAAACCAATCAGTTCCATCTCCTGGCTTGAGCTCAACTCACTACTAACAATTACAGGCAGAGTCTCATTTTCTCCCAAGTAAACATACTTCAGATTTTTCGGGAGTGGTTTAAGCTCTAATTCTGGTGCTTTTACATCTGATGGTAGTGGTTTGTCCTCTCCTTTCTGTTCAGGCAGCAGCATCACATTTCCAGAATTTACAACCTCGGGCAGCGCATACAGTGACATTATAGCTTCCTTGAGTTCAGAATCACTCATTCCATGAGCATCCAGGTCAGTAAATCCTTTTGTCAATATTTGCTCTAACTTATCCTGCATGAACTCAGTCTCAAGATATTCTTGGACAATGGGGTCAATTATATCAATAGAATAAGCATTCTCAACATCAAAAGGATTTTTCATGGCATTCTCAATGTTGAAAGTAAATTTTTCTCCATAATATTCCAAACAGATTGTTCCATTATACACATCAATTAATGTCCTAGCAGTCCTTAAAAAGGGACGACCTAAAAGCACACCTGAAGAATCACTTGACTGATCACTACTCATTTTAATCACATAAAAATCCGCAGGATAGACAAAAGTATGTACTTTAACCAGAACATTCTCAAGAACACCTTCAGGGTAAATTATTGATTTATCAGCTAATTGTATAACAACTCTAGTTTCTACCAACTCAACCCCGGTTAAAGTATTATAGACAGATAGTGGCATAACATTTATAGAAGCACCCAAATCACACATAGCATGCTCAATATTTTTCTCACCAATACAACAAGGTAAAGTAAACATACCTGGATCCTTGCATTTAGGCGGTAGATTTTTCTGTATAGCCACAGACACATTCTCGCCCATTAAAACCTTCCCCGAGTTTTTAGGTTTTCCAGCAATAAAATCCTTCACGAACTTTGAGAGTGGAGGAATTTTAATGGCCTGTAGAAAAGGTATATTGATTTCCAGCTTCCTAAAAATTGACATAAAATCCATAGGATCTTGTTCTGGCTTTTTCGGCTTTGCTAATCTTCGAGGGAATGGTGCTGGAACTTTGATGTTTGGGTCATACAAACTCAAGGGTTTATGTGGCTCACTTGGCTGGGCAGAAACTTCATCTTTTTCAACCTCATTCTTTTCTACAGGAATGTCTTTCTTGGGCAGTTTGGAATGATTTTCAGCTTCTTCTTTCTCTACATCCCTTGTAACTTCAGTTTCCAAAGGTTCTCCTATTTTCTTTCCACTCCTCAAAGATATTTGGTTCACATTTTCCCGCAGATTGTGTTGAGCTTGAGATGGCAGCTTGCCTTGATTACCCTTTAGCTCGTTCACAGTATTTGCTAGTTGAGAAATTTGATGTGCATGCAGGTCCAATTGCACCTTAGTTTGATGTGAATGAGCTTCCAACTGCATCGTATTCTGGTTTGTCATAATTTTCAATTCATCCATTTTAGCTTTTTGGTCCTGAGTAAAAGTACTAATAGTTCCTATCAAATCTCCCATCATGTCCTCAAACGATTTGCCTTGCTTGCTTTGTTGAGGTGGTGGCTGAGCTTGATAAAATCCTCTCTGATTTGGTTGTTTATAATTATAGCTTGTCTGCTGAACTGGCTGCTGCATTTGATTATTATTGCCAACCCACCTTAAATTAGGGTGATCTCTCCATCCTTGATAATTTCCAGCCACATTAGCTTGAGCTATTGGGTCTTCAGGAGCCAATGCACATTCATCTGTAAAGTGCCCTTTATTTCTACATATTCCGCATGTTCCTCTGCTATCAACTTTTGAACCGGCAGACATCATCTTTTGCATCATCTTATCCATCATCTTTTCATCCCAATCCATGCTTCTAGCTTCTGAAACTTTTTTAGCTGATCGTGATGAAAGGTCAACATATCCTTTCGCAGTCTCGAGAACATTCTTCAATAGTTGTCTACCTTGGGTAGCTGTACGCCTCAAAAATGGAGTGTCGGGAGAGTCAAACAATTTCTTATCTTCTGGAGTTAACCCATTATAAAAACACTTTAGCAACTCTCCCTCTGTTATCTTATGGTTAGGACAACTATCCACTAACTTTCTAAACCTGGCATGGTACTCGTTTATGGTCTCGTCATACTCCTGAAGAATAGACCTGATTTGAGTCCGGATAGTATCTGTCCTTGCGTCTGAGAAAAAATGCTGGAGAAACTCCTTCCTCAAAGCAGCCCAAGTGCCAATGGAATTTGGCTCTAAAGTTCGGAACCATACATTGGCTGCATCGGATAAAGCAAAAGGGAATACAACAAGCCTGAAATTCTCCTCCGTAATGGTTGTAGGACGCTTCTGCACCTTACATATCTGTATAAACTCATGGAGAAAATTGTTTGGGTCTTCCCGTGCCTTCCCGTAGAATTTAGGTAAGACATTCAACAGGCTAAGCTTAATTTCAAGGTTGTTCCCTCCTTTAGGTACCACAATCGGAGAAGGGGGATCACTATCATCATAGTCATATAAGTCTCCAATTGCCGTCATTTCAGACCGCTCTTCAATCACTTGTGTTTGTTTGGCCAAGCTTAATAACCTCTTAAGTGTTCGCTCCGGTTCAGGATCGTAGGGAACGATGGCAGTACAAGAGGACCTAGTCATAAACTCATTGTCACCTTTCTGAGCTTCTTCTTCTTCATCATCACTCCATGTAATATTATATGCCTTTAGCTACTATGGTCCTAAGATTTTCACAATTTGCTCTCATATGTCCAAACTCATCACATTCTCTACACTGCAATTTTCCAGCATACTTCTCTAATTACTTCCTCCTTGGTTCTACCTTGATAAAGCTTGTTGTAAAAACCTTTATGGTGGGCGTCGAATACCACCAAAATATTCCTACAAGCTAAGAATATTAGATAATAAAGCAGCAAGTAGGGTCGAACCCACAGAGAACAGATTAATAATTTTATATTCCTAAAGATCAATTTCGGTGTCTAGTCACCGTACTTTTTACGTGAAGATTGAGATTAACTACTGATTATTATATAATTAACTACGAAAGTAAACAAAGAGATTAACTAAATGCGAGAAGATTCGAAAAGATCAATTTATGAAGGAATCCGACTCAAATAAATCCACACTAGTCATATGTTCTGATCATTGATGCAAAGATTTAATTAACAACTATGAACCAACCAGTTATAGGGTACCGTGAATGCAGCGGACATACCCCAATTCCTACTTAATTTATCGATAGCTAGCAAGAGACGCTTAAACTAACTATTTCTCTTATCAAATCAGACCTAGTTGGAAACGCCAGTTCTAAGTTGTCTGATAGCATTAAGATCCGATTAAGGAACCCGATTTAGACAAATTAACCAAGAACGCAAGTATTAACTTGTCTACCAATTTATTCTCACTATCTAAACGATAGCTTTACCACTAATTAGCCCTTTCCAACAATTACGGATTGGTGGTTCTAATTGGCTATAATCCTATTTAATCTAAGTTGCGCAGGCTTAAATTAATCAGATATAAACTGGATGCACAGAGAATAAACCAAAATTCACAGCAATTAATCTTCATGCACAATTAGATCTCACAGAATTTCATGACTAGTGCTTCATCATTCTTGCCGAATTATAGAATTAGTTACTCATATTACGATGAACACAAACAAAATAATAATAATTAAACATGAGAGAAAGAAATCACCGAATTGAAGAAAAAACTCGCAAAACCCTTGCTATTGCTCGTCCGTCAATATTCGGTCGAAAATAATATGCGTGTGTGTAAAATACAAAACAGGGTTTATATAAATAACCCCAATGCCTAATTAGTCTAGGTGGCATAATTAGAATAGGAATAAAACAACTAAAAACCTAAACCTAATAAAAGTTCACGTGAAAGGCTTATATGCATAATTATATGCATATTATTCTGCTGAGCCTCTTTATTTCTTTAATTGGGTTGGGCTTGAGAGGAATTCAGTCCAGAAGCCGACTTCTTAAATTGATGACATCCTTCTTGTTTCTTTCCTTCATGTGCCGAAATAATGGAACTTAATTGTTGCTCCTCACTAATTTCTCTCAATACGTATAGCTGATTAGTGATCCACCCACGGAACACAACTTAGCCGCCCGTAGAAGAAATCAGTAATAAGATTTGTCCATTAATTCAGCTTGTCGCTTCTTGTTCCTCGCCTCCCCAATGCCGGGATAATAGAATAATGATGGTCTATTATCTCCGTTGGAGCACACTACCTCATTAAAAACCCGTAGGAAAAAAGAGTGTAGTGTATAGCTCCCCTTCGTCTTCAAAACAACATCAAATTGCTCTCTTTCCAGCAATACTTCATTTAATCTCCTCCTCCATGGTTTCTATGTTTTCCTGCACAAAAAACACACCTTCGAGCACATCAAGTGGGAAAATAAACGTATAAAACCATATAAATTAGATGTATAAATACATGTTATCACTTTATTTTCATTGTTCGCTTCAGTGGTTTCTTAAAATTCCTGGATAGTAATCTACTTGCTTTTGATCCATCCCTTCAAGATCCAGGTCATCATTCTCACTGACTTTCCAGAGAAGTGCTTGGAGTGTGAATAGGTAGGCTAGTAGCTACACTGCTAAATGCAAAATTCTTCCTTGGTAGCTCTACACCATCATTCATGTGCCTCTCAACAGCTCTTATTCTCCTAGAACTTCATCAAAGGATACTGTTGCTCAGTTTATGGTTCCATGCATAACAAAAATCTTGTTGTCAAACTTGTGTAAGAGTGATCTAAGAATTTTGTCAACCAGAATCTTATCCTTGTACTTCTTCCCAAACTGAAAGACTTTATAAGTAAGTTCCCTGATTCTAACACTGAAATCATTCACAGATCATTCAACCATCTTTATTCTCAAATTTTGTTTTGATCATTCCCAATCTCCTTATCCGGATAGGATTGTTGCCTCTATGGTGTGCTTCCAAAGCATCCCAAACTGCCTTAGCAGTAGTCCACCCATGAATAATTTTGAATTTTTCTTCATCAACCCCAGTAAACATTGTATTTAGGACTTTGTTGTTGAGTTTCTTAACAAGGTTCTCTCCATTTGTCCACGGAGGTGAATTTTGTTCGCTTGCTCCATTCACCACTGTTGTAGGCGCTACCCAAGCAGTCTCAATTGAATCTCATGCATCATTATCCAGTTGAGAGATTAAGATAGTCATTCTGATCTTCCGGTAGTTGTAGTTCTCTACAATCGGCAGGGGGCCTTGACACATATACATCTTCTCTTCCCTCTATAGTAGATAGATTTGATCTCACCAACCTCGCAAGTGGATTAAACAATGTGACTCATGTCTAATACCAGTTGAAATTACTATCTACTTAAATTAAACAATTATTTTTAACAGTTTCTGGCTAACTTGATGTTCGAAAATGAAATATGAAATATGCAGAAATGTAAATGACACCAGCAATTGATTACGCAATTAGACGCATAGCATCTATGATTGCGGAGCCTTACCCAATATTGTAATCCTCCACTAATAGCAAAAGATACAGATTACAATTGACTAAACTTTTTTATCTTCTATGTGGATTTGCATTCCTTGTTGTCAATCGGCATGACTAGCTAAACTATCAATTACAACACGGTCACCTCTCTCGAAATTTTATGGTTAGGTTACACTACTAAAAAATAATTATGTCCCTGTGTAGATTTCATGAAGTTTGTTGGACTTTGCTTCCTTGCTCCGCTATAGACAATTCAGGGTGCATTTCCTCAATAAAAGCGGTTGTTTGAGCATTGCAACGATTGTCCTCTTCATAGTGCAGAGCCGTGTCTTCAATCAACTTGCACGGTTGTAGAATTTGATTTCCATTCCAACTCTCAATCAGTTCACACAAAGCCTGGAAGTAGAATTATGAATATCTCCAACTCCTTGATTACCACAGATAATCCTTATCAAACTCAAATCAAATCCTTTGCGTTACTCTTCCCGAAATTCTGAGCTTGTAATATTCATTCGACTATATTCATACCACAAATACCACGCGCAATAATATTCCACAATATACATATACCATAATTATACCATGTGTTGTTCACACTATGTCCGCAATTTAAATCCTGAGCTGATACAATTCAATGTTCCAACATGACTTCGTCTGATGATGTTGCAACATCGCTTTCCACAAATTAGCCAATTAAGTCTATGAACCTTACAGACTTAATTGGTTTTATATTGGTTACTATTCTCTTTAATTTCCTTGTTTTTTCTTTTGTTTATTATATTTTATGATCCAACACTTACAAAACAAAGATGATTGGGGAAAAAAAACATCCTTTACCATAAAGATAACATGTCAATTGCAATCGTGCTTTGTGGTTATTTTCATCAAAAATGTAATCGTGCTTCATACCAGTAACTTGTTATCATAGTTCAACCTGTCAAAATATTTAGTTTTTTTCAATTCAACAGAATTTGAACTTTTTTATTTTTCAACTGTCACTGTTTCGCTATATTCTACGTTTACGTACTACAAGCTAGAAAATTGGTGGTCAGATTTCCTTGAAATATCGATTATATTCGTGAATATATTTGGTACATAATCCATTGCTTAATTTGTGTTGTAATAATGGAAACAAATCTGAGCGAGTCATTTTTTTTATCAAACTACTATACCATATTTGATTATTTCTCATTTCAAATATGATTTTAGCTTTAATAAAATATACTTAAATGATTCAAAAATAGTTGGCTAGATTTCACTGGACCTTGTTCTCCAAAAATCTTTTGCCTGAAAATTAAATATTAAATTTACACAACACAAATAAATTCACAGTAGCCGATTCCGTCAAACTATTTAATCATTTTCGACGTTTTATGTATTTAAAACTTAAAATTATTTAAGTTTTTTTTTTTTTTTTTGTGATTTGAGATAAGGACCACTGCCATCAGAATAATTGAACCATTATAGTCAAACTATGATTTAAAATTTTAACAAGCCCAAAATAATAAAACACAAATATATTTATTTTTATTTTGTAAAGATTATTTAAATTGATTGAGCCAATACATTTGTATGAAAGATTCAGTTATTCAAAATTTAATAATGTGATTATCTTGAAATGGAATATATATTATTGGTACCTAAACCGTTTTGCAATTTTCATTTAATCTAATTGACAGGGCTGGTAGAAAATTATAAACTGTATTGATAAATTCACACGAACCGTTCAGTTTTAAACCGTATTGACCGGGCCCAATTCATTATCCCACAATCAAACACTAATCCGGAATCAGGGGTCAAAGAGAAGGAGACAATGGTGAACCCCAATTCTTTAGCTTCAAAACCCCACCCGGTAAGAAAAAGAGCTACTTCACATTCCTGTTATTAAAATACATTTGTTGTTGTTTATGTCAGCTTTCTAGGCGAAAAAAATAGTTCTTGATCAAGATTCAAGCCCCCCATTGTGTTAGTTTTTGTTGCTCTGATCGGAATTTCACATCCTTTATCTCTTCTGTTCGTTGAGCCTTTTCCATTTCTTTCCCCAGGTATGTGATTTGGTTGTACACACATTTCTTTATGTTTGAAAATTCGATTAGTGCAGAGATTAGGAGGGGGTTGTTGTACAGATGTTGTCGTCGATTTTTTTTAGATGCATATGACCATTTCATGTTGTTTGGATTTGGAGATTTGATTAACGTACAAATTTGAGGTGTTGTTGTGGAATTTTTGAAATTTTCCAGTGCTGGATAGAGTTTTATTGGGAATCATAAACTGCAAAAAAAGACCTTGATGCCTAAACTATGATATAAGTTTGTACATTATAATACGAAAGAATTCAGTTTGAGGTCATAATATCTAGTGTGTAAGAAATGGAACTTTAAAATTAGACATGAAGAATTTAAGTCAATATTCTCCGAGGAGCAGTTTCGAGAAGCAAAAATGTCAGAACCTAAATTAGCAACAACGTTATATCCCGCTAGGTAGCAGGTTAGGGAATCAGAAACACAATATGTATATGTTGTATTTTTTGGCACCATTACCCATGGAAGAAAAGTTCTTTCAGATTTTTTCAACTTGTATTTGTTGAGCACAATTTTCATTGTTTTTACCTCTTTTTGTATACTGCTTCGGTCCTACCACAATATGTTCCAACATATTGTGGTCTTCAACCTGCCATGAAAACATAGAAAACCAGTCGTGTGTCCCAATTTTAAACATTACAAATATATGGAAATTCATAATTGTGTAGATGAACCAGTTCTTTCTAGGAAATTTTTCATGTGGAAATCTATGAATGATATGAGTTGAGCTAGATAGTTTAGCTAATGAATTGACTATTAGATTCTCTAAAACATGACATAAGAGAAAGATGTCACCTTTTATTTCTGAATGTTCCTGATAATAAAGAAACTTTTCCTGAAAGTTTAAATTCTTTTGTGATCACTGTGAGTAATACCAAGGAATCAATCTCAATTTAAACCTCACTCATATTCAGGTAAAATACATTTCCTGAGCTCCAATACTCAAATACTGAATTCTGCTTTGAGACTTTAGATAAATTTCCCTTGTTGAGACTAGTTTTCCCCCTTCTGTCCCTTGCAATTTCAGCTTCTGAATGAGATCTATTGTTGATAGAGGATCCACTAGTATTTAACTTGTAAGCTTCAATAGGTAATATTCAGTTAACTAGAAAATCTTATCTAACTTGCACTGTTTGCAACATTAGAGCAAGAGATATCACGACAACATGGAATATCAAAGCATCTGATTAGAAGGATTGTTTTGGAGGTATTGGTCACGTGCAAATATGTACTAGAAAAATCATCCGCAATGGATAAGGTAAAATCATCGGTGTTCCATTTGGTGCCAATAACCATAGTCAAAACGAATTGTTAGAAAAAGCAAGATGACATTGTAATTAGAACCTCCTTACTTTTATCTTGGTTTAAGTAAATAAATATGATAGGATGATTGTTTTGCCAGTTTTTCCTAATAAACTTAGGAGTGACATATTGTTCTCAGTTAGTGATGTTTCCATTGGCTCAGTGTTTTGGCAAGCTATAGTTCTTATCAAGTAAACGGAAATTTGTAGTGCGGTTGCTTCTTGGATGTAAGGCAAAATTCTTTGTAACTAATTTTTCAATTTGTTTTCCAAATTTCTTAAAACCTCGAATATTTATTTAGGATATACCAAGTTATCATCTTAAAGTTAATTGAATAATTTTTAACATATAGAAGTAGTGATTAATTTTGTTAGTACACGAGCTTACTGATTTCCTAGTGTATAATTACTCTTCCATATATCTATATCCTTATATTTATTTTTCCTACTAATTTTATTGATTGAGTTCCCGCATCCTTATTGGCAATAACTGACATAAGTCCACTTTTTGCACCAAATTTGCTCTCATTTTGCACAAATATTGCACTGTGTCCGCACAATTTACCTTTTTTGATCAGTTTAATTATTTTTTATGTATGTATGTCAATTTTATTAATACACTATGTACTCCTTTTGCACAAGTATTGCACTGTAGCCGCTCCTTTACTTTTTTGTTGGGTATATTTAGTTTTTGTGGTTATAGGTTCGTTGTTTCATACACTATGTATATATTCATTGTGCACAAATATAGCACTGTATATATACATATATGTGTGTATATCTATATATATATATATACTTATATATATTCAATTTGCCATTTTGTGCTTGTTTTTATGTTCACATGTCAACTTTGTGTGAATCTACTCCGTATTCAAGATACTATTATTTCTTTTAAGTTCTCACCCTTTGCATGAAATAGTGATGATAAGATGAAAAATACATCTCACAAATTTCTCCTCGAATGTTAAGCAATATGCAAAGTATCAAAGCTCCGGTAGCTAGAAAACAAAGCTGAAGTTTCCCTTGATTTGAGAAGGCAAAATCATATTAGCAGTTTTAAGAAAGGCCACATCTTGCAAAACAAAGCTCCATTCTCAATAGTATGCTTTTGATCTAGGTGAAGGAGCTAGTCATCCACACAATATACCGTGACGTTTCACCAAGAAATAATGATGCAACTCCAACCAAATCCATGGATATGGATTTTGAGTCTCCATTGTAGCAGGTTAAATCATGCATGCCTTCCGCACGTATGAAATTGTGGTTAAAAAAATTACCATATTCATCTAATGGATTAAGGGGTTAGTTAATTACTACATAATGTTTTTTACAAATGTTAGCATTTATTTAATGTTAAAATCATTATAATTGTATAATATTTGACATGTAGAAATATAATTAACATGCACTCATTTTGCACCCTCTTTGCACCCATTTGGACTTATTTTGCACAACTATTGCACTGTATCTGCTCAAGTTACCAATTTTCTGCCAATTTAAAATGTTTTTACGGTCATATATCAACTTCATGAATCCACTTTGTACTAACTTTGCACAGTTATTGTACTATAGTTGCAGTTGCTATATATATATATATATATATATATATATATATATATATATATATACAATTTCCCATTCTGTTTTTGTTTTTATGGTCACATGTCAACTTTCTTAATCTATTCAAGATACTATAGATTCTTTTAACTTTTCACCCTTTGTAAGAAATTGTGATGATAAGATGAAAAATACATCTTACAAATTTCTCCTCCTTTGTGTAGGTAAAATGTAAAGTTTCATCAAAGGCACTGGTAGGAAATACAAGTCAAAGGCCACATCAAGGATCTAGTCAGCTTGAAGTTTCCCCCGATTTGAAAAGACAAAATTACATTAGCGATTTCAAGAATGTCACCTCTGGCAAAACAAAGCTACTTTCTCAACAGTATGGTATTGATCTAGTAGTCCATGTGTTGATATGAAACACACAATGAACCGTATTGTTTAATGAGGATCATTCTTGTAGCTCATGCCAAATCCATAGGATATAGATTCTGAGTCTCCATTGTAGCAGGCTAAATTTTGCACACATTTCGCACGTTTAAAAACTTGGCTTGAAATGAATCACTGCGTAAATATTGTTTTGACAAATTTTAGTGCACATAACATGATCACTTGCGATAAAAAGTTGATGTTGTTGTGATATTTCTAATCTTCTTTAAAATGATTTCTTGTGCATGAATGTTCGTGCACTTTCAAATTTTGTGTCAAACAAAATACGCTAAACTGATTGCTGGAATTCGCATGCTTTATTTTAACGTGCATGTTTGGTTTCCATTCAATTCGTAATTCACGTGATTCTGTTACATGACTGTAGAATTATAGAAATTTACTAACAAGACACTGATATATCCAACTTCATCTGGTAGACATAATTGTAATGGTTGAGTTATTTTAGACATTCTAAGTTCTAACATGTATCACATGAAATTATTTAGAAGGACAGAGACATGATTCAAAAAGCATTTAGGACTCGTTCGCGGTTCGCCCCACGTTATTTGAACACATCTGAACATAACAAAAAACAGGCTGAATTCATCTGAACTTAAAAAAACTTTATCTGAATTGTAAAATATGCTTAGCTTAACTGATTTAAACTGAACTAAATAAAAATATGTAATTAACTAAAATAAAAAATAATTCCAACATAGCTGAAAACTATGAAATTGAACTGAACTGAAGTGAAAATTAAAGTGTTGAAAAAAGAATATGTATCACTAAATTAATCTTAATTTCTTCAAATTATATTATACTGAAATATATTTGGTAAGAACCGCCGTGATATATTCTTGTTTCGGTGCAGTAATAGCAAAATGGGATTTAAAATTAAATCGAAATTGTGTTTGGTCGATTCACAATGATTTAAAATGGGATTTTCAATCCACAACAGTTGATTCACGTGACGGCGGTTTTGGAGAAGCCGCCGTAAGAGATCCTTGTTCAGTAATCGGAACATGTGAAATTGATTTTTTTAAAATAAAATTCAATTAAGGAAAAAGAAAATCATACATAATTGGAGTATGCGCCACCGAACGGTTTTTTAAAAAAAATTGGAGGATTATTGATGGCTTCTCAACCCAAATAAAATACAAATACAAATACAAAGGAGGCCCGAAGGCGATGTGCTCGAAGGCTATTCCTAGCCTTTCGCCTGGAAGCAATGTGATGCTCGAAGGCTGTGTTGCCCGAAGGCTATTTCATAGGCTTTCGCCCGAAAACAGGGAGTTGCCCGAAGGCTTACATGAAACTTATGAAATTAAATGTTCAAAAGGAGTTCCGAATGATGAACTTGATCCTTTTGGCTGAAACAATAGCAGTTCTAATACCAGGACTATAGTAAATCGTGTGTCTCAATTTTATCCCCAACCTTATCTCAATTCATCCTTATTTTCACTCATATCTCGATCCTACCCGAATCTAAACCCATCTTTCTTCTTTTATCCACAAAAATCTCAAATCTTTGTACTCAAATCTTCTACGAATTACATTCCCTAATCCGTTATCCATGAAATTTCTCAAAGAATTAGTAATTTTTATTGATTTGATATTTAATTTGCATTTATTTTTTTGATTGGTGTTGATTTGTTCTTGAGATTGTGTAGTTGATGAATGGGTGTTGATTTGTTCTTGAGATTGTGTAGTTGATGAGTTTATTTGTTCTTGAAATTGGATGGGTTTTGATTTGTAGGTATATATTAATATTGGTGGTATTGATGTTCTTGTTGGAGCACACAATATACACTGAAGAACACGATGAATATTGAAGAACACGATGACCACGCTATAATTGCATCTAGGTTTTTAGAGCAGTCATACTAGTTCCTGTAAGGAACTAATCTTCCTGTAACGGAACATTATTTACGACGGTTTTTTGTAACCGCCGTAAATTGGGTGGGCAATCATTGCCCCCAACAGACAGCGGTTTAAAACCGTCGTGAATTGGACTAGTTTCCAGTAGTGAGTCCACAAAGTTTCACCCTTTTGTAAATTTCATCAACAATGTTTGCAATTCATTAGTTTGACCCACAAAGTTCCCAAATCTTACTAAATTTAATCAATTTAACGGAAAATTAGACAAACTAACGGTCAACTAGTTCTTCATATTTAGTCAACTCACCTTTTATTTTTTAAATAAATTTCTTTCATGGAAAAGAATCATAATTAGTTTTTTATTTAAAAAGCATCTCCAACAAGTTTCATTTGTTTACGAATTCTAAAGCACATAATACAAATTTTAAAAAATTCAAAATACAAAACCAAATTTTTTTTTTTTAGTTAGATGCACAATCACGTAAAATGATTAACTTAATTTTTTTATTTATTTTTAGTTAAAACCACCATTGGTGGATAGGATTTTATAAGGCACCCCAAACCTTTCAAATTGAACATCAGTTTGTACAAAGATATTGAGGAAATGAAAGCATGGTTCTTAAACCGTAGGATTGATTCCTGAAAAGCGTTCCATAGAGGATTTCATCACCCATAGACAAGCCTACCATTGGTGTCCCGATCAACCCTGTGATGAAAGATTTTAGACCAGACTTTTCAGTATCAATCGAAAGTTAAAGATGTGCTCCTAAAGAGGATTTACAAGATGGCCAAAAGGCTCTGAAGCTAAACTTCCAAAAGAATCAATGAATTAGGACTTCATTGAGACAAAAGTGAGCTAGGTTATAGACTTCAACAGAAGTTGGCACCATAGAATATGCACCAAAAGATGGCTCCAACAATATGTGTATCTTTGAGCACAAAACTCCATGTCTCCACTGCAACATGACCTATGAGCTCATATGAGTCCACTGAAAGACTTGTCCAACCTTGTGCTGCTCCCCCAGCAATCTGCAAGAAAGAAGGAAGCAGTAACATGTCCATGGCAAATCAAGCTCCTATCAATCTAACAGAGGGAGTGCCAATTCTATCAAGATAAAGTATACCCCTGAGTTTGCTTGGTGCGGACTGGAGGGATATTTCTCCACTAAGTTTCAACTGAGAGCAATATTTTGCTAAAAAATCAACTGCACTATTAGCTTCTCTCAGAGTGTGACAGATAATGTGTGAGTTAAACAAGACATGCAGATCATGATCCACAGAGTACACAATCCAACTACAGGTCAAGGGATTCAGGATCCCAGTCACTGCATTCAGACAATCAGATTTTACACAGAAGGCATGCAAATGCATTTGTATTCCCATTTGATAACCAAATTGAATAGTAGCTAGTTCTGCATGTATGGGTGATTAACTTAATTTTTCATTGATATACTATGTAAACTGAAATCATAGTCCCAAAATACTCATAAACATAAATTGTATTAATTAAGAATCGGTCATCTTAACAAATAACTTCGTCAATAAGATAGTCAAATAAGGTCGTGTTTGCCTGAGATTATTTTTCGCTGAACTAAATTGAACCGGACATAGAAAATTTAAATATGTTTAACTGAACTTAAATAATTTAAATATATTTAACTTAGCCGAAATGAATTTTAATTTATCATATATGACTGTAATTTATAATAAAAAATTGTTGAACTGAATTGAACTAAATTGGAAAAATATAAATATTTAAGTTAATTGAAAAATATAAATATATTGAGCTAAACTGAAAAAATATAAACATATTTATTTGAATTCAATTGAACATGACTGATCTACAGAAAAGTTCAATCAAAAAGGGCCTAAGAGTTGGTCTTAAAAAGAGATTCAACTCCAATACCAAACCAAAAAAATCAAAAATCAAAAGACTAAAATAAATTTCGTTGCTCATTTATTAATATCTATTACTATACTAAAAGCGGATTGAATAAAGGCGTGATCCGGTTCAGGTACGGTAGTGGGTCAAAAAGACGTACAAAAATTTCTCCACCTCTCTGTTTTATTAAGTCGTTTGTTCACGTTTCTCGACCCCATGCGCCGGTTCCCAGTTCCATTCAATAATTGTACGTGTCTTGCTCTCCGGATTTTACTCATGACTCGCCTAGACAGGTGGCTCTTCACCGTTTCCCTTTTTTATAATTACTGTTGCCGATGACAGAGATATACTCATGGGCTTCTGAATTCTGATCAGCTACGAGCTTGTTCCTTTTTCTGGTACTTTTCCCGGTCTCCGTTTCTCTATTCATGTGTCACCCAACGTTTGATGAATCCATGTTTCATTTTTTATGATGTTCATGGTCTGATTCTATGCCTAATAGTCTGTAAATTTGTATGCCTAATCGTTTCTGTATGACTCGTTTTTTGGATTTCAGTAATTGCGAATTCACCATCACCTTATTCACGTACACAACATGTTTGATTTAATTCCTTAACTAATTACCCTTCTTGTTTTGGATTCTTTTATTTTCTAGAGGTTTTCACACAGCCTGAAACAAGCTTTGATGGCTACTCCGACTACCATCTCAACTAGGTAAAGTATTTTCCTCTAACACAACTTGTTTGACCTTTTGATCACCAATCAATGTTCAGTCCGAATGAAAATAATGCATGTTCAGTTTTGTACATATAGGATGCACTCTCATTTAAGAAGCCTTTAATATGTCATAATATAATGTTTCCTTGGTGATCTGTTAACAAAATAAGCGTTTCAGATACTTGTCAATTGATATATGTTATTGGTTGCACCCTGAAAGGCACACCAAAACTCCCAAAATGAGTGTTCCCCCTTTATATTCCTTCACCAGGTTACCTTCATTTGTTTACTATTTCAACTGTTTGTTTGCCAATTTCGATTACCGCAATGTATTACATGATGCACTCTAAGTGTTTGATTTTAGGTCTGAATGATTTTCTTCTCTTCATATATATCTCACCTATATGTTACCTCTTTATCCAGTGGTCATACGTCTGACACTCTTCTGTTACATAAACCTCTTTTGCCTGCAATATGCCCAAAAACAGTGCTTCCCTTCTGTGGTTCAATCATCTATAGCTTCCCCAGACTTACCTATTTCAACCACTCCAAAGTAAGTTTTCCTTTTATCTTTTTTCCTACATCTGATTAATCGTGACTCTGATTTCATTTATAAGTGTACTGTAACTATCCTTCTAATACAACTTATAGTTTACAGTCTGAAATTATCAAAACTGATTCAGTTTCCTGCAATCACTTAAACTCTCCTACGCTGCTCAAATCAGTAATCAGCTACAAAAATTATCACACAAACGAATGCCATACTATGCATAATCTTATCAATAGATGATCGGAATTCGATCCTCTTTATGTCTCAGAAAATTGAGATGATACCAGAAGTAATGTCCAAGAACATCTATAAAAAGTAATGTTCACTTAAAGATACCAGAAGACTGTAACTTCTTTAAGCCACTGCAGTGCCACCAATGTCACAGTACAATTAGTTACACGTCTTCTGATGTTACAGGTTCTTGGATAAGGTTATACCATTGCCTTATGTGCTCTAGAGTTTGTTGAGGTGACTATATATAATTTGGAATACTTAAAAGCCCTTGTTTATGCATTCAACATGTTTGGTTTTATTCCGAACCTTTTTTTTTTGAATTCAAGATAGATTACAACCTACCTATTACATATACACGTCCTAATCTAGAACTAACTAGGAGACACCACATTAGATCCATGTAAGCACAGTGAAGCTATACACGCTCCATCCACGTAGCTCTGAGACGTCCTCCTGAAGGACCCAGCTGCTTGCACCAACGAGCCACCGAACCACCGAAACCGGAACCACCGATCGCACCATCATGAGTCACCACCTGCAGCATGGGAGACCACAGCGGGGGCCACCAACACGGCCCCTGGGAAACCACCATCGGCCCCTCTACGTTGGGTAGACCCTGACAATAATTGCTCAAATATTCGCAATTTTGTCAGGGGTGTGTTTTATTCCGAACCTAATATGCCTTTAGTTGGACTCCTAATTTCTGCCCTCTTTTACTTCTTATCAGGCTTGCATAAGTGATTGAGCAAAATTAGCATGCTCACTCACAGTTCTGTACGTAACAGGTACTTTTGAGTCTCAAACAAATTAAATTTAATGTAGTAGCTGTAATGTTATATTTAGTGTCAGTGGTCTAGAGTTAAATCACACAAAGTTGTTGTGTAGTGAAAGACATAAGGAAATTAAAAACTATTTGACAATATAAAAGTGTTTGACAATTGATCCTTAGTTGCTATTCCGTACGGGATATCCGTAGACTTGGATTTTGAGTTGTACAAGCTTCTGCGTTTATTGCTTCTTTAAATATGCTCTCTTTTTCCACGTAGGACTTGTAGCCTATAGAAAAACCACACATGATAGAAAGTTGAGAAATATGTATTGTGTATGTTTGGATAGAAATTACAGGATTTTTATAAGCCATATCTATTCTGTAATGCTTGAATTTTTAATGTTTTTAAATGCTTAGATGCTGAAGTAGTGAAGTCATAGAAAGTTGAAGACTTTATGGCTTTTGTTCAGAACTCTAGGAGTTTTTAGACTTAATTTGCTTTTATTATTTCAGGCTTTAAATTGAAGGATAATGCAGGCTTTTGTGAATTTGGTGTCAAGATAATGCTTATGCAGGGTGTGATTTATGGCTGCATGCAGGCTTACATACAGGAACGTAGCCGTGGTGAACCATCCAAGCTCATGGGTCGTATGCACAATTGAGTATTATTCCACTGCACTTTATGTTCTCTATTGTGTGTTTCTGTTTGCTTAACTGAACCAGTAGCATCATAATTTGCGTTTCATTTGGTATGCAGGAAGATATTTCTAAACTATTACATTGTTCTGCTAAAAGAATAACCATTTAATATGTCAGTTTTCATTTTCATTGATGTCTTAGTTTGTTTATTTATTTTTTCATTGCAGGGTTACAAGTTGGCACAATCTTTGCTCTGTGCAATATCCGTCTACTTGCAGGCTTCATAGAAGATAGCTTCGGCGATTTCATGTACATGTACACCTGTAAGTCTTCGTTTTCTCGGTTACAATAACCGGAGACTACTTTATACTTTTGTGTTTCTCTGGGTTTTCGGACTATTGGTTTGTCGAAACATTGCTCTATACAGAGTTAAATAAGATCAGTATGTTTCTTTGTCATCTTTTCTCATTATTTTGCATTAGCTGATTGATATGGCCTTTTGATTTTCTCCAGGTGAATGAATGTTTCAGCGAAGAGGCATTGGAAATTGAAAATGAGTATGAAGACTTACAACTACTCCCTCCGTCCCCAAATAAATGTCCTTTAAACACTCATTTTCTAATTTGTTGTTTAGGGTTAAACACTTCTTATTTCTAATCCATGTTTTAAGTACTATTTACACTGATTTCTTATATAATTTGACCCTTATATTAGCTCGTACAATTTGGTAAAAGTTTCCGAAGGAGAACAAACCAGAAGTCCGGGTCAAAGTTGCACGAAGTGCAGCATACCATGCCTAGTTTTAATAAAAAGTGAGTTGACTACTAATGAAGAAAGTAGTTGATCGTTATTTTTTAATTTTTGTAAAATGACTTAAATTAAATAAAATTTGGAAATTATATAGATTAAACTAATGAGTTAGGAGTTGATCATTGCTCCAGTGGTAAGACACTAGTAAAATTACTCAGAGGTCCTGAGTTCAAAATTCCTACTGGGAACAAGGGGAGGGGTGTGATTTTATTGGGGTCCATTTTGAATTATTACCCAATTTTTTAAAAAAATGAAACTAATGAATTAAATACATTTAACTCCAGACGTTTTTTTACCACCTGTTTTAGGACTTTATCCACATGCTGCTTCATTTTGCCACTCCCGTAAATTCAGGACGATTACACCTAAACCTCTCTCGACTTGAGCCTAAGAAGAAGAAGGAAAAAGAATAATACTTGCGCTGTTGGTGAAGTAACTAATGCCAGCATCGTCCATGGAGAACTTAATCCTGCAACTCCACGACATCTCCGCCGTCAAGTTCGGAAACTTCAAGCTGAAATCCGGCATTTCATCCCCAATCTACATTGACCTCCGTCTCATCGTATCCTACCCAAAGCTCCTCTCCCAAATCTCCCAGACCCTGGTTTCCGCCGCCACCCTCCCTCCCACCGCCAACTACGACGTCGTCTGCGGCGTCCCCTACACCGCCCTCCCCATCGCCACCTGCGTCTCCCTCGCCAACAATGTCCCCATGCTCATGCGCCGCAAGGAGGTTAAAGACTACGGCACCGCCAAGGCCATCGAGGGCGCCTTCCAACCCAACCAGACCTGCCTCGTCGTCGAAGACCTCGTCACCTCCGGCGCCTCCGTGCTCGAGACCGCCGCCCCGCTTCGCGCCGCCGGCCTCAGGGTCGCCGACGCCGTCGTCATGATTGACAGGGAGCAGGGAGGGAGGGAGAATTTGGCGCGGAACGGCATCGCGTTGCATGCCATGGTTAAGTTGACTGAGGTGGTGAGGATACTCAGGGACAAGGGGAGGGTGTCGGAGGAGACCGAGGAGATGGTTGTGCGGTTCCTGGAGGAGAATCGGAAGGTGGCCGTCCCCGGTGGGCGAATACCGTATAGCGAGCGGGCGAAATTGGCTAGGAATCCGACTGGGAGGAAGCTGTTTGAGATTATGATGCAAAAGGAGACCAACTTATGCTTGGCTACTGATGTTGCCACTGCCGCTGAACTGCTTAATCTAGCTAACAAGGTGCATTTGTATGCTGTAGCTTAACACACTAGCATTATGCAACACTTTCTGCTTTACTACTTTTAGTCTATTTGATTATTGTCAAAAAACTGGTTGTTCTGTATTTTTTGCAGGTTGGGCCTGAAATCTGCTTGCTAAAAACTCATGTGGATATCTTACCTGATTTCACCCCTGAGTTTGGCTCTAAACTTCGAGCGGTATGTTTCCATATTCACATATCACTGGAGTGCGTTTTTGGTAAAATGTGTTGTCTTTGCATTATTTGGATAACATGGCCAATTGGTCTATCACTTGATGTCGTTCTAACATTTTAAATCATCAACCCACCCTCCATTTGGGGGTTTCTTAAAAAAGTTGTACCTCGGTCGAATAGGACTCTCTTCTAACAGGATGGAAGGGAGGGAGTAGCATACTTATTGACTTATTATTGTTCAGTCTTTCAATGAATGCTTATCTGAGCATACTATAAAGTTATTTGGATGATCTAGTACTTGTGCTGGATGCATGTTGGCTCTTATGTTAGCATCACTCTAATAACCCATTTCCATCCTAAAAATTTAGTAGAAAAAAGTGCAGCTAAGTGAAACTAGTATGTATGCCTGCTGAGATATATTACAGCACTTGTGCACCAAATTACTTGAATGTATTTCAACTACCGCATTGTTGCTTAACTAATTGCAGTCGTCCAGTCAAGGAATAATTAAGTTTCTATCTCTAGAATTAAGTTTTATTAACTAAGTTTTTATCACTAGAATTATTTGAAAGTAATTTAATAGTTTGCTTTTGATGATTGCCCAATGTGGAACTAAATATGTAATATTTGAAGATTGCAGAGAAGCACAATTTCTTGATATTTGAAGACCGGAAATTTGCTGACATTGGTAATACAGTAACAATGCAATATGAAGGGTGAGATTGCATCTTTTTCCCTAGTCTGTTGATAAATTTTCTATGCTAGAATCTGTCTCAACTGTGACTTGTATTTTCTGCAGTGGCATCTTTAAGATACTTGACTGGGCAGATATAGTGAATGCTCACATTGTTTCAGGTCCAGGAATTGTTGATGGATTAAAGTTAAAGGTTGGTTTTCTAAAACTTAGTCTTAGGGCTTGACCTATGTCTGATATTCTGATAACACAATGCTGTAAGTAGGGTTTACCTCGCGGTAGAGGCTTACTACTGCTTGCTGAAATGAGTTCAGCTGGTAACTTTGCCAAGGGTGAATACACAGCTGCTGCAGTTAAAATTGCAGAGGACCATCCAGACTTTATCATTGGCTTTATTTCTGTTAATCCCGCATCTTGGCCTAGTGGCCCTGGGAATCCATCCCTGATTCATGCGACTCCAGGAGTTCAAATGGCTAAAGGCGGGGATGCATTGGGCCAGCAGTATAACACTCCATATTCTGTGAGTTTAACAAATTCATAATTCCCCTGTGCTTACCAAATGATTGGAACTATCAAATGCTGCTTGTTAGTGCAGTGTTCAAGTTCACATGCATGCCTACTTTACTGTTCTAACCATCTGTCCATGTCACTGTTAAATTTAAATTACAATTAGAGTCTTGAATAGATTCCACATGGGAGGTATTGCAAATGTTAATTGCATAACAGATTGTAGGTCTACAGAAACAATACAACTAAGGTTTCTTTATGATACAATCTTATACCAAATGACATAATGTTGATCTGTCCAGGTAATTTCTGAAAGAGGTAGCGACATCATAATTGTTGGCCGGGGAATCATTAAGGCAGCTAACCCAGCAGAAGTGGCCAGAGAATACCGGCTTCAAGGATGGGATGCATACCTTGTTGACTGCAAGTTGTGAGTACTGTTGCAGCATATGACCATCTTCACCCCTTATTTTTGCTCTCTCGGCATCTTAAGTTTAAATGCATTTGTTTGAAGTGTTCTTTCCAAGCATCAATGCTAGTCTAGGCCAATTGATAGGGCTGTAGAAAATTGTCGCTACCTGCCCATTTTGTAACTGGTACCCAATATTTATCCTTTAAAGATAAAAATAAATAAAGTGAATGTGGTTGTTATTTTTATCCTCGGAACTCCTTTTTTTTTTTTAAAGGTAAAACCATCAAAGATTGGGGAATTCTATTTGGCCTCCCCAAGCCTACAAATAAAATAAAGATACATCAACAGCTTAGGAGCTCAGTTTTGTACAAAAGAACCTTCTAAGAGGTTCTCAACTTGCTAATTGCATGTCCATATTCCTAATGCATGTTTACTTAAGATACCCTTAGAGTAAATAGTCAAGGGCACACTAGTAGGCCAATAATCAAGGGTACACTAGTCATTTTCTGGGCCTGCAATGCAGACTTGCAATTAGTAATTCAGTTAATTTAAGGTCACTTTGAATGACTAAGAGTTCTGCATGCAAAGCTGAAAAAGCAATAGCAATCTCAGCTGCAACAAAAACACATTTAGTATAGGAGTCCCTAACAATTAATCCAATTCTACATTTATTAATATCAGAATTCCATGAAGCATCAATTTTGATTTTAAAATTGGACAGGGGAGGTCCATGTAATCTTAGTGATGCGTGAGGATCTTTTTCTCCTTAAGAAAGGGACTAAATTTGATTGAACCCAAACATCATCAAAATCATTGCATTTTTGAAAAGGAAAATTTTGAGCAATGTCATGCAAAGAATTCCTAGTATCAGATAGAATCAAAGGCTTATCAGGCTTCAATCCTTCAAAGAGATGTCTATATCTAGATTTTCATATATCAACACACTATCGAAGGAAATAAGTGAATTATGCAGTGTAAGTGGGAGTGAAACCAGTTGTTCACTTAGTAGGAAAGCATGTTCCATAGAGAATCAAAATGTGGTGTAGAAAAAAGCATCCATGTACCTCATCCCATATAAGCATGTTAAATGGACTGTTATTGAAAAAATGAAAGAGGGAATCAACATGCTCACAACAAGGACACTTGAGACAATTCGAAAGCCCATATATCATCAAGCAAATAGAGTCTCCCGGTAAATGTGCTTAACTTTTTTGGAGTTCTACGATTCCATACTCTTGTAAGAGATAAAACCTTAGATCTCCTTGCTCTGATGAGGTTGTATGCATTCTTGAATTCTTGAAGGTGAAATAGTATGCATTCTTGAAGGTGAAATAGTCATTCCATGAGTGCTTCCAAATCATCTTGTCCTCTCTATGCTCCCGGAAATTTATGTTTTGCAAAATAGAGGTAGTGTAGAAAGGAAAAGCATTAGAAAACAGGTCCAAATAATATTGTTTGTTAGCTACAAAATCCCATACAGTTCCTGGGGATTTCTGTAGTTAACAAATCTTCAAGAGGCCCATAGTCTGACTGACCAGCTAGAAGTCCATATATTGCAATTCCCATTTCCAATAATTGTTTTGGAGCTAGACCCGGCCCGATGATTGACAGAACAAATTCTTCTCCAATTCCCATATTTTTTTGGGATAAGGAAAATGACTACATGAATTTGGTCCAAGGATATTCCCCATGCTGGAATTTCCACCATAACTTAAGTGAGAAACCTTTGATTATTTCAGTTAGGCTTCTAAAACCTAAGCCATTTTCCAGTACATGGAAGCATATTTTCTTCCATGATCTCCAGGTCTGTTTCTCTATGTCCTAAGTTTCACCCCAGGAGAAAGTTGGAAAAAAATTCAAGTTCCTTGATCAAATTTTTGGGGGTTGTATGGTAGCCCAGATATGCTTTAGAGTCAACTATCTCCAATAAGGGTTTGAAATGAGCTTTTTTCATTCTTCCCGTAAAGATGGAATATAGAGTTGTTGTGGCAGTACCGCAATATTTCCTTTCGATATTTGTTTCGAAACTCTAATTTCTGTTGTTTTGCAGGTTGTAATTTCCATTTTTCAGTGTTAGGGTTGTAATTTGGGGGCTTAATTGAACTCTCTTTATTCAAGCCCTAATTTATGTTGCTTTGTATTTCTTGTTTTCAGTGTTAGGGTTATAATTTGAGGGGATTAATTGAATTCTCTTGATTCGAGCCCTAAATTTCTGTTGTTTTGCAGGTTGTAATTTCTGTTTTACATTATTATGGTTATAAATTGGGGGTTTAATTGAATTCTGTTCATTTAGACTTATTTGATTGCAGCCCTAATTTCTGTTTTGCAGAAGTTGATACTTGAGTAATTTATGTTTTAGGATTCAAACATTGTTCTGTTTAGTACTTGTAAATATTTGATATGGATATAGGTATTCCTCCAGCTGCCCATAAATCATTTTCTACCAAAGATACTCCTCTAATACCACCCAAGATGGCCCGAAGATTGTTCGCCACTCCCCCTCCCCCAGATACTCCTCTAATACCACCCAAGATGGCCCGACGATTGTTCGTCACTGCCCCTCCCTCAGATACTCCTCTAGCACCACCCAAAGTGGCCCGGAGATTGTTCGCCACTCCCCCTCCCTCCGATACTCCTCCAGCACCACCCAAGGTGGCCCGGAGATCGTTTTCCACTTCCCTTCCCTCAGATACTCTTCCAGCGCCACCCAAGGTGACCCGAAGATTGTTTGACACTCCCCCTCCCACCCCTCCATCACCACCTAAGGTGAACAGAGGACTATTCGGCACTCCCCCTGCAATACGTTACTACCCTCCCCCTCAAGATTTAGCCTGAAGACTCACTCTCGCGAAGTTGTTCGTCGAATCCCCTCCCGTTGCACCTGCACGGTGGCGACTCCCTGCCCCTACTCCTCTGCGCCAAAGATTTGACACTCCACCTCGGACTTGGGCCTATTACACTGAGTTTGAGCCATTCTGCTTGAAGTGGAACAGCAAAGCCATCATGGCATATTTTTCCAACTATGAACCAAAAAACTTTAGATAGAGAGGAGTAACTAAGTGGAAGAATGATACCTTTTGGCCATCTATAGGTCCCTCCCTTAGAAGAGATTACACTTGTTTTGTCAACATTCTTGTAACTATATGTTTAAGTATATTGAATAGAATCTTTTATATTTTTAATAGAAGAAAAGAATTGTCAATTCTCTATTAATTTCTCTCATGGTTAATTTTGCTTGAAAGGATCTTCAGATGCTGTTTTGTGCATGTTATTTTCAGCCTATATATATTTGGATTGGCCTCATAAGGTCTAATTATGGTTTTAACCTAAAATTTTCTCTAAAACTTAAAGCTGACAGAGGCAACTGGAATTTCAACATATTGTGTATCTGTGGAACTATTTGGTAGCTGATAGCAGAAACAACCTGTAAAATTTTAACACCAGAAAAAAAAAATTAAGTTTTTTTTTGCAGAAATTTAGAAATATAAAAGTTCAAGATAAAAGTTTCGTCCAAAAATAGCTTATAAATCTTTTATACCTTTAACCAAGTCAATTACAACATATACATGGATAACTCAGGGTTATAGTTTGCGCATATAAAATAAATAATGCAACATTTACCTTTGGAGAAAGAAGGCTAGGTTAGTATTGATGATCTTTGGTGGTTATTTATACAATTTAGAATCATCATCATTTGGTTAACTTAAGTAAGAAATGCATGGTGGATACCAGAATTAGCTGCTTCCCAGATTTTCATTTATATGTTGAGAGATTTCACCATTAAACAATTCAGGAAACGAAAAAGACTACAATTTTAGATATTTGGAGAAACATAATACAAAGGAAAAAGAAGATTAATATGAATAGCAAGATATCTCTTCTCAGCGTAAGAATTCAAAAAAAAAAAAAACTAATGGAATGAGTTATGTACAGCAAAATCGGAGGGGTTCATGAGTCAGAGTCATGACTTCTGAAACTTCTGATAATCCTTTCGATCCATTTCATAAAGAGCTAGAGTTCAAAATAACTAGACTTTACACAAGATTTAATAAACTACCAGTGACATGGGAAAAGATCAGAGAATGACCCATGCATTAATAAAATGTGCCACCTACAATCGAAAAACCTTGCTAATAACATTCTAACCAAACATGATAAAATGTACCTACGATCTCTGCTATTCGATCAAGTGAGAAATCTAGGAAGAAGGAACTACAATCAAAAGTACAAATAATAGACAGAATTGCCAAAATTTATTATGTTCACTTAGGTATATAATGTGATCATGTATCCATCTCATCTTGTAAGAGGATCTCATAGATATCTGTCCTTAGATTGATTTCTTTATCTCTCATCACTTCTTGAAGGTCTGACAGCTCCTTCACAGTTAGTGCTGAACTTAGACCCACAAAACCATCCAGCCATAGTGTTTTAGACCTGCAAAAAAGCACGGTCAGTTACCGGTTGACAGTCGCAATGAAAAGGTCATTTCAGGCATCCAATGAGTTTTCTGAAAATTAAACTCATAAACAGTATTTTTCAACCTACCAACTCTCAACATTTTAGAATAACGCTCCACACTTCCAAATGTAATTGTTTTCATCGTCCACCCACCAAGAAAATAGGATATTCACAAAAACAAAAAATGAAGTATCCATGCCTACTCAAGTGAGACAGAACCTTACCATGGGCAAGCATGAATAGCTCGGAAGAATACTCTTCTAGCTGCAGACAAATCTTGGAGTACATTGCTTTCATAGATAATGTACCAGCGCCAGAGGACCACTGTGTCACGAAACATATTGCTATCCAAGGCCCTCTCAAATACTGCACGAATTCTATGCTTGGAACTCCCTCTGCCAATCTCATATGCCAACGAGAAAATGCAAGCAACCAGTGATGGTTTCCTGAGTAACGTGATACAAGAAGTGGAAAACTGACAGTTAGAGCGCAACTCAAACCCCAATCTCATGAAAATGCATGAGTTAATACTTGTGGTAAGAGATGAATAATCCATCAAGCCAAATAAAATGATGCATATATGACAAAGAAATTGGCTTGTTATAAATAGCACATCACATTATGACATGATAAAAGGTTAAGAACTTACTTGAAACAAAATTCATCGAGAATCAATCGCAACTTATTGGATGAAGTGTGAAGAAGGGAGAATCCAACTAAAATATTGTAGAGATGGGGACTGGAAGGATACATATGCAACCCCTTAACTATAGCCTCCAATGTATTCGCAAACTTCATCTCCTTATGGCATTGACAAAGGATCTTCATATAACGGTTGAGTAAAGCTTCCAATTGATGGCTATGCCGTCTCTTTTCTATAGTGAAATGAAACTCAAGAGTTAAAACTTCGCCAAAATTGATTTTAAAGTACAGGATAGATGACAGTCTGAATGGGTGATTTTATGCTTAGAGCCTAACATCAACAGAACTAGGATCTGAGGAGAAAATACATGCCAGGTCAATTCTCCCATAAGGCTAACGTGTCAACTGTCAACCCTCCAAAACAAAACTTGTAGTATGAAAATTGGTATGAAGAAAAAAAATGTTCTAAATTTTAAACCATTGAAGAACTAGACAAATAGAGCTACAGAGCATCAACATCTCCCATCAATTGATTTTCATACATAGCTTATCAAGAGAGTCAAAATTTTCAAATGCGGCTGGAATTGGAATCCCTAGAGATGTATGTAGTACGTAGTAACTACTACAGAACATGTATCTGAAATATTTATATTTTTATGCATAAGTCTCAGACTTCAATACAAATACTGAACAAAACTGTTTTACCCAAAGAAGTAATCAATATCTCTCCTAAATCATCAGCAAGCCAAGCATATGCATATGCATATGATAACAAATCAAAATTAAGACTCAAACTTCAGCCTCAGAATGTAATTTTAAATCACCTGGAAGCACCATAGAGAAAGCTTCCTCCAAAATCTCAATTGCAGAAGCTGGGCCAGTTGTCAATTCTTCAAACAAAGAAGCGGAACAAATGAGAGCATAAGAGAAGTCATCAATTCTGCCGCGTGTCCACTGTTGACCCAACAATCTTATTCTTTCTTTGAAGCCTTGCCGTGCTCTGAGGAGCTGTAAACTGGATGGCTGACTTCTAAAAGGACTGTATTTGACTCCACAGCCCAAACAAGAAAGAATGTGCATAGCCCGAGATGACGACAACAATTTATCACCTTCCGCAATCTCCAATTCAGCATACCAGAGGTACAAAAGAGTAGCAACAGACTGAGCATCCTGTCCAATTATATTCAAAGAGACATTATACATATGGACTATATAGGCACCAGACAAGAATATCTTCAGCTTGGAACGAAATGCGGTGACAACATCAATCAGTAAATAACAGTGCTTGAATCAGACAAAATTTATGCTCCCTCTGTCCAAGCACTACACACTTATTTATTAATTTTTTCAAGACACGTTCAATCATAAAGATCAACTAGTATAGTAGTATATAAGTAATAATATGATAATCTGATGTATTGTAAGATTCATTGAAACGCCTACTTTCTAAACATCAAAATTTTATACGATATTATGATATGTAGCTGATGTTATTATTGGTCAACCATGATTTTTGTTAGGCTAGAGTGTATAATTCTTGTTCCAAGCTGACTTGCCCTACTCCAGGAGGCGGCTTCTTAATCATATCCTTATGCATAACATATCAAAGTTGAATGAGAGCAAAAGTTCTTACCAGTGGAAGCTCCTGAATGGATGATAATGCCGCATCGAAGATATTTCTAGCACGGTCAAGGTTTCCATAGGCTGCTACTCTTCGTGCGTAGACACCACATAGCAATATATCCTGATAAAAATAAAAATTATTAGCTATTCAAAAACAAGATATTACAATCACAAGTAGCTTTTTCCTATGATACAAATTTGCTATGCTTTACAACCATCATATCTAACAAGGGATTCAAACAGACCTTTAGGGATTCTAAGAGTTCTAATTCATAGTGTAATTAGTGCACCATAATCTTGATTTCTATAGGTTTCCCTTGTACATCAGCACATTTAGAAGCAAGTTCAGATAAGTAAGAAGAATACCTGCCGATTACTTTTCAGAAGAACTTTCGCTAAAGTACTGCATGGAGTAACAGAAGAAATGGATGAACTCGTCCTTTTGTTTGAAAGCTCTTCAGCAATGAGAACTGCTTCTTCCAATATATGGTTTTGGGGAAAAGCAGTCAAAAGGAGTAAGGTAGCATTCCGAACGAATTTCATCATACTAGTTCCCATGGAACACTCATCCAAATTGTTTTGAAGGCCTTCTAGATGAATTGCAATATGGTGGCTTTCCTTTTCAGACAACACATGTTGCATTTTTCTCAAATTATCAAGTATGTTCTGTGAAGGTGCCTCTAAACTTCGTATGCTCTCAAACCAACTTATACTGTTGGTGCAAGCCCTAAAACTCAACAAAAGAGCACAATCATCAAGATTTGAAAAAAATCCATCATAAAATATAGGAAATGAAAGAATAAATTACAAAACAAACCATTGAGTTATGCTCCCCCCAAAGAACTCGATAAACTGTGACACAAGGGATAATCGTGCTTCCTCAGACATCAGTGAAAACAGGTAATCAGATACATCTTCAAATACAATTATTCTCAAAAGTTGCTCATCACTTTCCGTGTCAACACCGTCGGCATCCCCAGCTGCAGTTGCTATTTTCATAGAATAAAGAAGGTTTAGATTCCCCATGCATTACCAAGAAGTTAATCAATCAATTCTAACAGTCAGGATAGCTGAAGCTTTGAAATAAATACAGATGGCCCTTAGCAATTACATCAAAGGCAATCTCACAACTCCATCCATATCAGCATAGACTCGCTAAATTAAACAAGGACCAACAAATGAGTAGCAAATATTTTAGGTTGGCTAAACTGAACACCAGTGTTAAAAAACTTTAATTCCACTGTCATACTTCAAGAGGAACCAAGCAGCAATTTCAAACAGATTATAGAATTCATCACATCTATGGAGTGATATACCGTGAATCACCAAGGAATATCTTAAATAAGGACCAGCCACTATATCTGTTTCATCAAAAATGTGAAACAGTTTCACATTTGTGTTCAGAAATCTATGGTGATCACTCATAGAAAAACTGGCAATTATGCAAGAACATACATAGAGAGAGAGAGAGAGAGAGAGAGAGAGCAACCTGACTCAGCACGTGCAGGCATCCATTGACTACAGTCTCTGGCCAACTCTTCTTTCGACCACTTAGTCCATGTTTTAATGTCTTTAACATCAATATTTGCATCTGCTTCTGCTGAGTCAATGCCTAATAATTTCAATAAAGTTTCAGTATCATCATTTTCCTCATTCTCTTCCTCAACAGCCATCTCACTAGTTACATCCTTTTCCCTTCCTTCCTCAGTTTTGGAAGGCAACTCTGACCAACCAGTCCAACCACCTTCATCAGCTTCAGGAGACAACTCCTCATTTCTCACCTGTTGCCTTTGTTCCTCCTCTTTAGTTAGCCATGTGGCCCAGCCGAGAGCACCATCTTCCCCAACTCTCGCACCATTACTGTTCCAGAAATGTTCAAATAGTCTTTGCTTGCTCTGTTCACTGAGAAGTAAGGAAGGGCAGAACAAAGCATACTCAATTTCAGCCTGAAACAAAGCAGTAGCCATTTCACGGTAGCCTGCCTGCCACTCAAATCGACACAGGCACATGTACGTATTGACTAAACCTAACTCTAGCTCAACAAGATGTCGATCAACAGTATGCCCATTAGCATTTCGGAATTCCTGAAATGAACCAAATCAACAAATTAAGACCTGAAATGAAGGCAGGCATAGAAACTACCCAAGAGGGAAAATACGAGAACAGAAGAGTGACCCACTGAGATGAAAGCAAAATAATAAAGTTAATCAAAAAGGGAGTACCAAAAAACATGTTTTCATCCCAAAATGTTCTCAACAAATACATGTTGCCCAAATTGGAACAAAAGTGACCATACATAATGCCCACTGATAAACCTTTTCCACATATTAAATTGCAAGGATAAATCTAGCTATCTAGTTCACATTCTGAAGCAGCCTAAACAAATAAAGGTACTAGATCGATAAAGGCACAAGCGCAATATAACAACGATCCATGAAAGCTGACCAGCAGACTGAGAAATATGCCATTGTTCATTGACAAAATGTTCTCAACAAATATATGTTGCCCAAATTGGAACAAAAGTGACCATATATAATGCCCACTGATAAACCTTTTCCACATATTAAATTGCAAGGATGAATCTAGCTATCTAGTTCACATTTTGAAGCAGCCTAAACAAATTAAGGTACTAGATCGATAAAGGCACAAGCGCAATATAACAACAATCCATGAAAGCTGACCAGCAGACTGAGAAATATACCTTTGTTCATTGGCAGAACTAAAATCCAAAAGCTAATTTATACTAGAAAATTGCAAAAACACTTCGGAAACAAAATGTAGACATTTTAAAAGTATAAGACAATCAACAAACACCAAATCATTGGTGATGAGCATATAACAATTATAAAATTACTTAGATAAAATAAATACATGACATGAGATGTGTTTTCAGAAGGAGAGAACCTGCCTATACAGCTTTCCGCAGGCACCTGATAAAGCTTGAACAGCATTAGCATAGAATTTCCTGATGTCTGACATCTTAAATCTAGAGAATTCACCCTGAACCACACGTAAAAATTCCCTCCATAACCTGTAATTCCCAGAATTCTGCACAAGTACCTTCTTCCATCTACCAATCAGAATATCAATGCTATCTCGACTCTGATAAGCCTTCAACAGAGAAAGTAGTAAATCTTCACTATCGGGGTTTAGTTCAGTAGCCTTCTCTAATATACTGATCTTCTTTTCAAGAGTTTGCAAACGAGCACCTTTCTGCGGCTGCTTGCTGGAAACTTTGTCTTGGAAATCAGCAAAGGCCAACCAAATTTTCTCATCATGTGGCTTTTCTCTAGTTAACTTATTATATTCTTTAGTTTTGCGAAGTACCTCATCTTCCCATGACTCCTCAACAAAATTAGGACTTGCATTTGATTTGGTATCAGATTCTCCATCATCCAGTAGTAACACAAAATCTGCAGGAACACTTGAGACGGTCTTTTCATCAAGTGGAATAACCCGGATTCGCTTCATGTTGCGGTGGCGTTCTAGTGCAGCATATTGTGTAGACCAATACCTTCCCCCCATCCTAAGATTATCATCTAATCCATCCACATCATGATCCCCATCGATAGCTGAGATCTTGTGATTCCGTCTATAAAAGCTAAAATCTGATGTTCTCTTAGTATTCCGAGCCTTGTATCGAGCAATATCCATCCTGCAGAGTAACAGGAATCAGTCCTTCACCAGCCAGTTATGATATCTAAGACAATTAATATCATATCATTTGTGTTTGGTGGAAGCAGGAGTTTCAAAACTGACGAATGAATTGCCAAAACTGCAGTTGTAATAATAAACCAATTCAAAGAACCCTTTTAAAACATGAAATTGATTTTGAAAAAATTTCCCTTCAAGGAACTTCTCTCATCACTCAAAAAAATGAAAATAATACAACCAAAGGATTCCTCATAACCTGTGATGACTAATGTATATGGAACAAACGATGTGGTCTATTCCAATGTTTAATACAAGAGCCAAAGCCAAACTACAGCTGTTGAAGCACAGTCATGTTAACTATTTTTCACTTTCACACCTAAATCACTCCAGCACCACAAACTGTCCAATTCAGAGTATCAACAAACAAAAATAAAAGAAATTGAGCAAGCCAGTCAGAATTGAGCACCAAATACCTGTAGAGGTAACCGAAAGCCAAATTATCCCTGTCGCCCCGGGAATCAAAGTAGTATTCTTTAGCATTATCAGTAGAGCTAGTTGAAGAGGCAGCCCAGGTTCGTACATCAGATTTCCTAGCTCCGATTGCATAATTAGGAAGCGGTGTTTGTTTCTCCCTTTTCCTCTTCTTCTTTTTCTTCTTCTTGTTTCTCCGCCTCTCGTCATCCGAGCCCGAGTCCGAAGGGGACGAGTTAACCAGCTCATACTGCGCACCTTTGTCTTTGTCTTTATCTTCTTCGCCGGAAGAGGATTCTTCCAGCTGTAATTGCTGATGAGTGTTGTTCAGGGCGGTGACGTCGGCGGCAAAGCTCGTGTTCTGTAGCCATCCTCCGGGGACGCTATCAATACTGCTGGACGAGGGTTGGTGGAAAACGGGGAAGAGCGATGTCGTTTGGGCAGATTTCCCGGTGGTTCCGCCGACTTCTTTCTCCATAGAGGAGGGTTCTTCAGTTTTCTGTTCAGCTTCGCATAGTATAATGAATTTAGAAAAATTAGGATGTTCGTGGGATGCAAAGATTTAAGATTTTGAATCTGAATGGTTAAATGGAGTCCAAGGATTTACTCTTATATCTAATATAATCATGTAAATGATAATTGAGTAATTCTCCTATGAGGCAGCCTCACCCATGAGGCAAGACCAAATGAGAAAAATTTCATTGCTGCCACCTCATCATAACTCACTAATAACTCATCAAATCTCGACGCCACCTCATCAAATCTCGGTGTCAGTTCATCAAACATGTTACCTCATCAAAATCTTTGTGTCAGTTTATCAAATCTCACCAAAAATATTGTTTACTTGGTCATGCCTCTTGGGTGAGGCTGCTTCACCCAAGAATTAGTCTACGAAATAAATAGATTTCCTTAAAAATTATAATTTTGTTTGAACTCGACCCATATAACTTGAATAGTATAATTATTTATATTTATAATATAAAAGAACATAATAATTATTATAACATAAAATTGGATAAAATGAAATAATAAAATAATTTTTTTAAAATAATAATAAATAATGTTCATTAGAAAATTATACTTCTATTCAAATTTGATCTTTATATAACTTGAGTTTATAATATTTACTGACCACTTTTTTGTTATCGTAGATTGAAAATTATTTTGATATTTATTTGATAAATCTTACTTATTAAATATATATACTTCAAATTTAATTTAATTAAAATTAAAGATAATCATAATTTATAATAAAATATTGATCAAAAATACAAACACGTAGAACCTATGAATTAATTATGGATGTAGCTCAGAATTGTTGGAGTGTGTAGCTTGCCACATTATTGGTTTGAATAGTGATGTGGCAAGGCAAACTATACCTTGCCATTGGAGATGCTCTAATGTTTTTTGGTTGTTTTATCTACTATATAATGAAAGCGCGGATGTTGAGGGATGGGCCTGTTTACAGGCGGTAGCCCGTTCCCTGCAGTTCAAGTTCACACACACAATGAACGTGGTCACTGACATCTGTCTGTGCGCCGCAATTGGGGTTCACACACACAATGGGCCTGTTTGCGCCCGGTTGCCGTCATTCTGTCTCATACCAATCTCTCCGCCGGCTATCTATGACCAAGACTTTGAGCTGTCCGTTCCAGGCTTCTCCGTCTCCCCGAAAGCGCCACGTAGTTGCTTGCTTGATCCATTCCCATGTAAGTCCACCCACATATTTTCAGTAGATATGTATATGCCTGCTCAGTTAAAAGCTTTTGTCGATGCTCTTCGTTGTGAACCCAATGCTTTTGTCGATGCTATTGTATTATCTCTGTGCTCTTTCATTTCATATTTTGGGTTTCTAACATTTAGGTTTGTTTCAATCCTCGCCACCGTAGTTACGCATTCAAGCTGTTCGATTAAATTCCCGTGGTAGTTACGCACTCAAGGTGTTTGATTAAATTCTGAAACTAATATTTCCTTACTCTTGCTCTTAATTTTGGTTCCTTTTTTTCCCCCTAGATTTGCTTCACTGACGTTGTTAGGCTCCTTCACGGTTTCGTCCGGGTTACCTGAACAGACTCTTGTTATCTTTTACTTCCATTACCTGTAAGTTTTCTCCTCCCTTTTATTTGTTAAGGCTTAGCATAGGTAGAACGTTAGCTTGGACTTTGGTAACATATACCATGGTCTAATAATTTGGTCTAATAACATAATTCTCTGTTTACTTTTTCACCTATGCTTTACATGTATTTCTAATTATTATTTTATTTTTATCGGTCGGAAGTAGCTTTAAAAGAGCTCATTTAATCAGATCAGCACATATAGGATTATGAATTAGGCATGGAACTTCTGCCTTTAAAATGCAAATTTGACCTGCATGCAAATTTTGGGTTTCTAACATTTAGTTTGTTTCAATCCTCGCCACCGTAGTTACGCACTCAAGCTGTTCGATTAAATTCCCGTGGTTGTGACTGAAGCACTCTCTCATCTTAGCTCTGACCTACAAATTCAGGTATCCTTGGTTTAAGGCTACTTATTTATCTGCAAATTCGTTTATATGGTGTTCTTTTCATAAATTGATTTGAACTATTCTATGTTTTTTAGTGGTTGCAAATTTGCCCGTATGATGGGGATTGTCAAACTTCCACGAAGCCTTTGTTTCATTATGTTTTAAAATCTGTACTTCATTAGGCAAAAATAGGAAACACAACAATTTTTCAAAATTAGGCTAAAAGCTTTTGTCTTTTCTGCCATACTTATAATTATACTGTGAAAGAATGCTATATTTTTCTGTGCACAAATGTTTTCATTTGTCTGAATAGTTATGTAACTATTTCTTCTGCTATTTTTGTTGGTGTTGTTGCTGTCTTGCTCCCCCACCCCAAATTACTATCATTATTATTAACTAATGTCATATATGTTAGGAGTTGGGATAGTTAAGTTTTTCTTGGCTTGTTTTGTTCTAAATAATTTGTATGCATGAATCTCCTGTCTCCATGTTGACCTCTATTTAACTGAGATTCCTGTCTTTCCCGGGTTCTCATATATTTTGCATCACCAAATAATCCTGCAGTCTGTGCTGTTATCATATTTTGGATTCTTGCCTTCATGGGATGCCCAGTAGATTTGTACGTATTTTATGCAAGATCATAATGATAGATACAAGTTGAATTGATGTGCTTTTTTAAAAGGGAAAAGCTCTTGCATCTTTGCTTCAAATTAGTACAATCCCGTGTGTAGACTTTCTCACGTTCTTTTTTACAAAGTCATTTGGTGCTCGCTGTTTCATTTTTATTTGTTGCTGTCATTTACGCTGCTTCTTAAACAATTGACGTGATTTATGCGAATACTGATTATCACTATCTGGAAATATGAATTTGTTGTATTCACAAATTTTACTCCTCACTTCACAAATTTTATTCTATTCAGCTACATGTTCTCTGACTGTCATTTACTATTTCCATTACTTGTAGGGAAATAATAGCTGATCTAAATTGTCCAGTTGTTCCAGTTTCAGAACATACTGGTGCGTCTTGCGGTTTCAATTCAGGTACGTATCACTCCCTCACCTGTACATTGCTTTACAAGCTCTCTGTACCTTCCATTCTTGTATTCACGTAAGGTAGACACCTCTGCTCATTTTCTGTTCCAATAATGTCTCGCTCAGTAAGCGATAAGAATTTCCAAACAGACAATATTACAATTCCTACTACATCATCAAAAAGAAAATATACTTCTGTTGATGATCGCAGAAAAGTAAAAAACACTAACCGCAGGCAAAAAAGACGATCTAATACTTCACAACTGGAGAATAATATTATACCTGATCCTTTGGGTTGTATAGTAAATACCCCAGATCTATTACCTAATGTACCAACCTGCAAATTTTGTGGTGCAAAACGCTTCTACTTGGAGCCACCTACATTTTGCTGCTCACTTGGAGAAATAAAATTATTCCAACCTGAAATGCCTGCAGAATTAGTTGAATTATATATAAGTAGAAATGAGCATGCTACACACTTCCGTAACTGTATTCGTAGCTATAATAACATGTTTGCATTTACATCCATGGGTGTAGAATGTAATGAATCTTTAGCCAAAAGGAATGCTGGTGTCTACACATTCACAGTACATGGTAACATTAGTCACTTTATTAAACCAATAAAACCATCAGATGGGAAAAAACCCAAGAATGTGCAATTATATTACTACGATACAGACCATGAACTCAAAAATAGACTCGCAGTTAGCTCAAAATTTAATGACATTCTTATATTAAAATTGACTGGCATCTTGAGGGAAAATCCATATGCCCTTTTTTTCCGAAATCTTATTCCTCTTGCTGACATAGATAATTATAAAATAGTTTTACAAACAGACCCTGCGTTTGATCAACGTGTATTTAATAAGCCAACTGCATCACAAGTTGCTGGAATATTCCTAGAACCAGATACAAGTGATCAGAAATTGAGTCAGCACATTCAAGTTTACTCAAAAGATAATCGAACCCAGAATATTAAACATTTTTTTGGTTGCTACGATCCTATGCAGTATCCCCTTATATACCCAAATGGCGAACCTGGTTGGCATAGAGCTGTTGCTAGAGTCAGTCGAAAAGGAAAATTGATACAATCCCAAACATTTGGCGCCAGCACAAGTAATGACATTCGAAATTACATAGATGGTGATCAATTTCTTGAATCTGAAACCACTAATGCTAATGACAAAAGGAAAACCACAGAAAGAATCACTGTATCATGTTGTGAGTATTACTGTTATAAACTCCAAATTAGGGATCATGACAGATCATTTTTATTACATACTGGCCGGCTCTTACAACAGTTTGTTGTGGATATGTACATAAAAATTGAAACTTCAAGACTTGAGTTCTTTAGACAGGAAGATATGCAAAATCGTTTGCGCAATGATGTTTATCGTGGCTTGCTTGACGGCATTACACAGGGCTGCCGCACAGGAGCTCATGTAGGAAAACGTACTATTTTACCTACTTCATTTATAGGTGGTCCTAGAGACATGCGAAAGAGATATCTAGATGCTTTAACTTTAGTTCAAAAATATGGGAAACCCGATATTTTCTTGACAATGACTTCAAATCCAAACTGGCCAGAATTAAAAGCATATTGTTTGCCTTCCAATGAATCACAAAATAGACCTGATTTAATAACAAGAGTTTTTAGGTCAAAGCTTGAAACTTTAAAACATGAATTGCTTAAGAAAAAGATTTTCGGTGACGTCATTGCATATACATATGTGATAGAATTTCAGAAAAGGGGTTTACCTCATGCTCACTTCTTGCTTATATTAGCCCCAAATTCTAAAATGTTTTCTCCTGAAGCTTTTGATAGGATTGTTTCTGCAGAATTACCCAATCCAGACACTGACCCATATTTATATTCATTAGTAACAAAACATATGATCCATGGACCTTGTGGTGTTCTTAATCCATCATGTGCTTGCATGAGAGCAGGATCAACATGTAAATTTAACTACCCAAAAAAATTCTCAGATGTAACTGAATGTGGACCTGATTCATACCCAATATATCGTCGTAGAGATAATGGTAGAACTGTTATGGTTAGAGGCTCACGACTTAATAACTCCTGGATTGTACCTCATAACCCATACCTCCTAGCAAAATTTAATTGCCACATAAATGTAGAAATTTGTTCAACCATCCAAGCTGTAAAATATATTTACAAATATATTTATAAAGGTCATGACAAAATTGTTTACACCTTGGTCGCCAACGATGATAGTCATGTGTTTGATGAAATTACAAATTTTCAATCTGCTAGATGGATCTCACCACCTGAAGCTACTTGGAGAATATTTAAATTTGACCTCAACCACACTCATCCTTTTGTAATATCTTTACCCGTACATTTAGAAAATGAACAACCAATAACTTTCCCTGCTAACCAAACATTGGAGAATATTCTTAGCAATCCTGGATGTAAGAAAACCATGCTCACACAGTTCTTCTGCATGAATAAATTCAATATAAATGCTAGAACAATGAATTGTCTATATGTTGAGTTCCCTGAATATTTCACATGGCACAGTGATTCAAAAGAATGGGCACTCCGTAAAAAAGGCCAAGTGCTTGGTCGTGTCTTAAATTGTCACCCATCTGAAGGTGAGAGATTCTATCTAAGATTATTGTTAATGCATATTAGGAAGCCAACCTCTTTTGCTGATCTAAAAACTGTAAACAGAAAAACTTATGACACATTTAGAGCAGCTGCTCAAAGTTTAGGATTAATGGAGCAAGATAACACCTCTGAATTGTGTCTACAAGAGGCCACTGCTTATTTAATGCCTGCTGCTCTACGTCAATTATTTGCGACCGTGCTTGTATTTTGCAACCCCACAAATCCTAAAGACTTATGGTTAAAATTTGAAAGTTATCTTTCTGAAGATTTTATGCGTGATAAAAACCTCTCCCCTCATGTAGTTAGACTTAAAGTCTTAGATACTATTACTTATTATTTGTACTCAATGGGAAAAAATTTAGAAGACTATTTCTCCGTAACAGATTACATCAACACAGACCATAATAATTTGTCAAAAGAGTTAAGGATTGAACGAGATATAATTGTATCTGAAGAAGACTATACATCAATAAATAACTTGAATGCAGAACAAAAGTTAGCCTATGACAGGATTCTTTATCATGTCAATAATAACATATCAAAGGTTTTCTTTTTAGATGGTCCTGGGGGTACTGGAAAGACATATTTATATAAAGCCATTCTTGCTACAATTAGATCACAAAATAATATCGCACTCGCCACAGCTACTTCTGGCGTAGCAGCATCACTACTTCCTGGTGGGCGTACTTCACATTCTAGATTTAAAATACCTGTACAGGAAAATGATCATACATCTTGTCGTATTAGTAAACAAAGTACACTAGCATATTTACTCAGGATAGCAAAAATAATAATATGGGATGAGGCTACAATGGCAAAACGAAGTATTATTGAAAAATTTGATGAAATGTTGCGAGACATAATGAGTACAGATAAGATTTTTGGTGGAAAAATAGTTGTATTTGGTGGTGATTTTCGCCAGACCTTACCAATTATTCCAAAAGGCACTGTAAATGACATTATTGATGCTTCCATAGTTATGTCACCTTTATGGAATCAATTAGAGAAGTTAAAGCTTACTAAAAACATGAGAGCGTTGCTTGACCCAGCCTTTTCCTCTTATTTACTTAGAATTGGTGAAGGAACCGAACATACTAATGATAGAGATGAAATAAAAATACCATCAAGGATAAGTATCTGCTTTACAGATGACACCACTTCATTAAACACATTAATAGACACTGTTTTTCCAAACATCAGTGATCCCACTTTTGATTCTTCTTTATTTGTAAAAAGAGCAATACTTACTACAAGAAACGATTTCGTTCACGAGATTAATGATATTCTGATTGCTGCATTTCCCGGAGAAGAAACTTTATATTTTAGTTGTGATCAAACCACAAATAGTTTTTCTATGAAGAATCAGCTGGAGCTAATTCACTCTTTGACTCCTCAAGGCCTTCCTCCACATAAACTGATACTGAAAAAGAATTCACCGATTATATTATTAAGGAATATTAATCCAACTGGAGGACTTTGCAACGGAGCACGTCTTATCTGTCAATGTTTTGATGAAAACGTCATTTATGCTACAATCTCTGTTGGTGCATTTGTTGGAAAACCTGTATTCATTCCTCGGATTACATTAGAAGCTCCACATGATACTTTCTCAGCCATTCCATTTAAAAGGAAACAATTCCCTGTACGATTATGTTTTGCAATGACAATTAATAAGGCACAAGGTCAAACCCTAGATTTTGTTGGGATTTATTTGAAAGAACCAGTCTTTTCACATGGTCAACTTTATGTTGCATTATCAAGAGCTAAAACTATTCACCAGCTAAAAATCCTTATCAGACCACCACTCCCATTGATAGGAAATACTAATTTTACTAAAAATGTTGTCTACCGTGAGGTTTTATCTGCTGCAAATGACAGCTAAACATGAGCTTTATCCAGTACTAAAAGTTCCTCCTTCCTATTCTTACAATTTCCCCCAAATATTGCTCAATTACAAAGTTGCTGAAAGCAAAGTTCATCGAACACCAAAATATTCAGTGCAAAAAATTAGCCAAAGATGACTCATTCGTTATAATAGAACATACAAAACTTCTGAGTTTCATGTCAACAAAGGCTTCAGTGTTCTCCTTGCCCACCTATCAACTTCTGGTAAACTATCTGTTCTCATGCCATATAGTTTTTATAAAATCTCTTTTCTCTTACATATTCTAATTTATTTTTACTGTTTTCTATTGATATTGCACCAAATGACTCATAATACCAATGACCACTTCAGAAGGTATGTAAACTAATATTCATCTGTACTTTACTGCTTATTTTCCTCTAACTTGTTAAGACCCAGTGGCAATTGTTTATCCGTTCATTGTGGTACTCTTTTTAATAGGCATCTTATTTCCTATAGGTGAACATAAATTGACTGATGAAAGTAGAAAGGCTCAGTTCACTCCAATGAATGCTTCGCTCATAAGGCAAATGGAAGAATAGCTATGTCGAACAAATACAGCATTGCCAAATAAATAGAAATAAATTAGTAAGTTATTGCCAAATACAGCATTGCCAAACTCCTTCAGAACTCAGTTTTGTTTTCATTGCCAATTTGTGCCTCAGTCTCTCACTGTTAGCCCACACTCATAGGCTTTTGACTTTCCGCAACAGTCCTTTTCAACTGTTAGTACACCTGATCATATATCTCCAGAAGTGTTTCTGAAAACAAGCTATGATTGGTAAGTCTCTTACTCATATAACTATTTGGTTATTGAATATCTTCTTATTCTGCATCTTCATATTTATAATATCTCATATGTTAAAATCCATGTGTATAACTGTTTCAGCTGGTCTGTTTGTGCTAAAATGTATGGAGTGGTTGCCGGTTATCCCCTGTTTTATTCTGCTGATCCAGTAACCACTTGCACAAACGTATGAGTATTTCTGTCATGTGTATCCTTGTACATAGGTTCATATTACAAAGCCTCATTCACAATTAGCTCTCATATATTTCATCCTGTTGAAATTTTCATTTGCCAGATTGTTACTTGGAAGCCTCACTTAAAATTTCTAGACGAAGCCACGCTGTCTACTAAAGCAAATAACTTTATGTCTTCGCTGCATTGTGATGTAGGCTACGACCTACTGGAAAGGAAATAAAGGTAATTCTTTTTTCCATTACTACATTGTGGGATTTCTTTGGGTTAGCTCTGACATATTTCACCTCATTCATGACTATGGTTTTTTTTTTTTTTTTTGGGTTTCAAACTATCATCAGGCTCATCCCTGGTTCATATATATTGTGTGGCATAAGCTTTACAGCATGGAGACTTTATATAAACTTTTTGGGTTTGCAAATTTGCTTCAGGTACTTTTATTACTTATTTTACATGAAACTGCATTTGTGTGATTATCATAGCTCTGCTAACTTCTTTTCCCGAAAATGTTTACAGTTCCTTTAATGAGGACCCATTCCATTACAAAGTTTTCCCTTCCAATTGTTATCTCAGAAATATACGACCTGAACAGGTACATCTTCTAGACATTCTTTCTTCCAATGTACATGAAATTAGTGATTCTTTATGTTAATCGACTGCAATGTGTAAAATTTGGCAGAAGAAAGGAACTACGTCAACTGTTGCGGATATGATTGACGGTTCGCACTCTTAATATGTCGTGCTCACCCGGACTTAGAACATGGTGATTGCAGCATTGATATTCATTATTCTTGTCAAGATAATATGTCATGAAACAACTATTATTGGCATGCCAGGAAAAGCCAATACTTAATGGACTTTGTAGAGTCAGCAACAAGGGAGTTGTTTTTTTGGACATAGTATTAATGTTATCACAGCAATTGAAAACATGGAAGCAGCTCAGTTGGATGTATATAGTAACATTTAGCCTAACACAGTTGTTTATTACACCTAAACTTTGTAAAAAATCAAATTCAATGCTTTGAAAACATAGAAGATTAGTAAATAAATTGCATTTCCTTACCGAGAACAAAACTGAAGCATCCAAATGAATCACTGAAAATCCGGGCCAAAACTGCACGCAGTGCAGTGCCCCTTGCCTAGTTTACATGAAAACGAGCAATTAATCTGCCTCAATCTAATTTGACAAGAAGATGTAATTTAGAGAAGAATAACTTTTGATTGGATATTGAAACTTAAATCAACTTGGGGAAAGAAAAAAACTCCCACTTGAGACTGTTGAGAGCTACAGTACGAGTTGTTTAAAAAAACAAGAGGGTCGTCGTTCCCCGCCAACTACATAAACAAGGAAAAATCACGTCCGGTCATCTCCATCCAGCCATGGGCGGTGTATTATCTCAAGAGGAGGATTCTATTGCTCATCTCAACCGAACCTCCGGGACCGACTTTCCCGGCTGCCATGACCGCCCCGGCGACCGGAAAAACTGGATGCTAAGTCTTGATCCCAGGAAACTACGTATAAACCAGATTGCCTGGCCGGGAACGCATGATTCCGCCACCAATCAGATCGGAGACCCCATCTTCGTCCGCCCTTTTGCGGAATGCCAGACCCTCTCTATCTACGACCAGCTCGTTAGAGGTACTCGGGTCCTGGATATCCGGGTCCAGCAGGATCGGTGGGTCTGCCACGGAATTATCCTATCGTACAGTGTCGACGTTGTGATCGGAGACATCAAGAGATTCCTCTCGGAAACCCAATCGGAGATCATAATCCTCGAAGTCCGGACGGAGTTCGGGCACCAGGATCCGCCGGGATTCGACGCGTACCTGAAGGATCAGCTCGGGGAACATCTCATCCACCAGAACGACGCCGTATTCAACAAGACAGTGGCCGATTTACTCCCCGGGAGAGTAATCTGCGTGTGGAAGCCGAGGAACTCGCCGCAGCCGAGGGCCGGCGGGCCGCTGTGGAGCTCCGGGTACTTGAGGGATGACTGGATGAACACCGATTTGCCAACGACCAAGTTCGAGGGTAACATAAGCCATCTCAGCCAGCAGCCACCGGCGAGCTCCCGGAATTTCTTTTACCGGGTTGAAAACACGCTCACGCCGCAACTCGGTAGCCATTGTTTGTATGTCGGGCCGGTTACGGGTCGGATCCATAGGTATGCTAGACTGTTCATAAGCCAGTGTTTTTCCAGGGGATTGGCTGATCGCCTGCAAATTCTGTCGACGGATTACATAACGGAGGATTTTGTTGATGCGTGCTTTGCCCTAACCTACGCCAGGATTCAAGGCTGGGCTTAGATCCAAATCACTCAATTCTGGTAATTATTAATACACAGTTTTCTATTGCATGTTTCATGTTTGGCCATGAATTTGAATTGGTATACATATTATAATAATATTGTGTGATACATTTATTGAAATTTTATATATTTTAGACTTAGTTAATACATGTAACAAAAGTTATTCTTTCAAGCCGTAACATATATTTCGCAAGCCGTACTCAGCATTTCGCCTGGAGATTTGCTACTGATAGTCTCCCGACATCGGAAAACCTAAGACGACGAACGATGCAGGTGTCGGCGGTGTGCCCCTTTTGTAAAGATGATAATGAACTTTCTTCCCACTTATTCTTTCAATGTTCCTATGCACAGAAGGTTTTTACCACCGCGGGGCTTTGGAGTACTATTTTAGCGTCGCAACGAAACCGTGGTGAACTTTGGTTCAGGCAAGCACTTTTGGGTACTAATTTGGAGAATTCAGAGCTCATTTTGATGCTATATGGAGACAACGGAACATGAAGCTTTTTGAGGATACATTTCTTGATAGCACGGTCCTTGTGGGAACAGTTATGCACTCATTATCAAGCTTTCATCAAGCAAATTCCTGGCCTGAACGTATTCCCGCCAGCTTGGAGGCTACATCGCTGCTGCGGCCGCCTCGGGACGTGCCCAGAATAAGCTTTGATGCGGGTTTAAGGGGTGGTTCAGCTGGACTTGGAGTGGTGGTCACTGATGGAGCAGGTTATTTTGTTAAAGGTCTGGCTCGAAGGACTGAGAATGTGCATCAGGCTCTACTTGCCGAGGCTTTGGCGGCGAGGGAGGCAGCAGCTTTGGCAATAACATTGCTGGAGATTGCTTGTGTTTGGTCCAGATGATCTGGGGAGAAATGGATTGCAATTTGGAGGTGGGGAGTATTGTGTGCGAAATCCGAAGCATGCTTCAATCGAAGGGACTGCATTTACCTTTTTGGATTTCACGTTTAAACAATTCCCCGGCTCACTTATTAGCTCAGTTTGCTAAGTAAAGTGTTTCTCCTTTTGTTTCGTGGGATATTCTCCTTTTCAAACTATTCTGAACGTCTTCCAGGAACTTGAAATGATAACACGTTTTTTACTTTTAAAAAAATAATTTATTGATGGTGAAACATGTCTTGAAAAACAGAGTAAGAAACCGGAATAATTTAGACGGCTGAAACTTCAGTTACATTACATTACATATAGTATTGCTAATGCTGTTCACTCGATTGATCGGCAATACAAATTGTATTCACCAATATTGCCACAGTTTCTGGTTTTCATTGGTATATAATGTGATTATGCATGTTTCCATCTTCAGCAATGAGTACAGCTTCAAGGCACCCCTGCATTATCATGTACATTATTTGCATTGTACTCTCTCCCATCCTCAACATTAGTGAATTTTCCCTTCATCACTTTCTATTGTCATCCTACTGAGTAAAGAAAGTTTATATTTACATTTACATGTATTTTTATGCCAGGTCCTTGAGAAAAGCCTCCCATTCAGAACAGTGGCTTTTATACAATCACGGCTATGGTTTATGTGCGAGTTTTACTCTCAGCAATACAGAAAAAAGTTTAAAATGAGATACCTAAACATTCAAAACGTATGAATCTCATTTTAACACTTCTTGAAAGACAAAGCAGGAAAAAGAAACATATTGTTTGCCAAATCAAAGACTTATTACTTCAATTTCTTAATTCTTGGTTTCTTAAGTACACTTTACAAATGACTTCGCCGCCTCACTCGGCCGCGCCTCCTATGTTCTAGAAGGTTCGGCAAAACTCCCAAAAAAATTATGTGAAAATTCACAAAATAGAAGAGATGAGCGAGCAGGAAACACAGAAAATTTTATATGTGGGGAAGTTCCCATGTGGGGATGTGGGCCTAATCAGATTTTGACACATGGCAAGTATAACCAAATCTAAAAACTCACGTTAACGTTTCTGTTAGCCATTAACTATTTTATTCTTTTGTCCTCCTTTCTTCACTATTTTCAATTCCTTTTATTCTTTTCTTTACAATTTTTTAATCCAAAAAAACATCGCCCCTTTCGTATTCGTCGAAACTTAGAATAAACCAACTCTGCACAATTTGATCCCGTTCCGCTCCGCCGCCACCCCGTCCTCATCGTCGTGCGCCCAACTCGGCACCGTCAATTTGCTGCCTAGCCCAACGTAGCTCAAGCAGTCCGACACGTTCAGCAGGTACGGGCTGCCTGGAGGATCTCTACAAAGTTCTTCTTGAAGCAGATTATAATGACTACCAGTCATGTTTATTACAGTACATCTGGTACTCCTTAACTCTAAACAACCAAAAGAACATAAATAAGTATCACAAGAGGATAAATCTGAAAGAACTTGCAATCATGTTCTAAGCAACTATTCTTCAGAAATCAGCTAAGGATTATTACCTGCTGTTAGTTAGGATCATAATAGAAGCCACTGACAGAACCATCACTGCAGGAAAAACGAACGTAATAGAAGCCAACAATTGTAAGCCCACAATCAGTTCAACCATTCACAAATTATTGCTCTTTCCATCTCTGCAACAAAAGGTTTACATATCAAATACTAGCAGAGATGCTTTGGATAAATTTGATATATGAATGGAATGGATACATATTAGGCTTCTTGTTACCATGAGCGTGAGCGGTGCTGAGGGCACGCGGCGGTGAGGATGGGCGATGGCGGAGCGGAGGAAAACAATTTGTGCAGAAAATTCTTTATGTATTCCGACACGGCGGTTCTGGGCGTCTCGGGCAGCGGCTGAACCAGGTGTCCCAGGCAGCGGCGCGCGATCTTTCTGGCCGCCTGAGGATGGGCGCACGGCATGGCGGTTCTGGACGGGGAGTTTCTGTGGATGGGCGGCGGCAGAGAGGATGGCGCGGAGCGATGTTGGGCGCACGGCGGGAGGCGGTTCTGGACAGGGAGTTTCTGTGGATGGGCGGCGGCAGAGAGGATGGCACGGAGCGGTGTTGGGCGCACGGCGGTGAGGACGGGGCGGCGGCGGAGCGGAACGGGATCAAATTGTGCAGAGTTGGTTTATTCTAAGTTCCGACGAATACGAAAGGGGCGATGTTTTTTTGGATTAAAAAATTGTAAAGAAAAGAATAAAAGGAATTGAAAATAGTGAAGAAAGGAGGACCAAAGAATAAAATAGTTAATGGCTAACGGAAACGTTAACGTGAGTTTTTAGATTTGGTTATACTTGCCATGTGTCAAAATCTGATTAGGCCCACACCCCCCACATGGGAACTTCCCCACATATAAAATTTTGAAGAGCCAAGTTCGTGGTTGAGTGATTTGAAGAGATGGATTTCAAATCGTTTCAATGTCCTGTTCAAAAGTTATCGAAGGAGAAGAACAATTACAGTGTGTGGGAGTTCGCTATGAGGTCGGCGCTTGAAAGCGAACAATTATTCAAGTATGTGTCAGATGGTTTGACAAGTACTGCCGATGATGCAGAAAAAGCTAAGGATAAAAAGGCTTTTTATGCGTTAATTTCGTCCGTGGAAGAATCAATTATGCTTCAATTAGTGCATGCTAACACAGCAAAGCAGGTATGGGATATAGTGAAGAAAATATTCAGAGGATCTGCTCAGGTTCAGGCTAGTAACTTGATGTTATTGACAAACAAATATAATAGAACTTCTATGGAGAAGACGGAAACCATAGACTCGTATTTTGAGAGACTTCATATAATGATTAATGAGATGGTGAACAATGGGTTCACGTATGTAGAAAAGGACCTTGTTTTCAAGGTTCTTAGTACTCTGCCCTTTGAATTTGAACCGATGGTGACGGTGATAAACGAGACATCAAATTTGAAGACCTTACCGATTGACGAACTTCATGGTAAACTAAAACATTATGAAAATAGAATGAAGGAGAAGAAAGAAGCATTTGGCGCCCAAGAGAAGATTGAGAAGGTGTTCCAAGCACAGACTCCAGCTGGAAAAGGAAGGGGTCGTGGACTTGGAGGTCGCGGAAATTACGGAGGTCGCGGAAATTATGGAGGTCGTGGAGGTTATGGAGGACAAGGAAAAGGTTACTCCAATCAGGAGAGAGATAATTTTGATAATTCGGGTAATTATCAAAGGCGTGAGATAATCTGCTATAATTGTGGGAAGAAAGGTCATATGAAAAGGGACTGTTGGCATGATGATGAATCTGGTCATGCTCAAATTGCTGAAACAAATGATGATACTCATGAAGCTCTTTTATTTTCCGCTAATGTAGCTGATGAGGAAGGTGAAAGTTCAGTCTGGTATGTTGATTCTGGTTGCAGTAATCACATGAGTGGTAGGAGAGATATCTTCTCAAATATGGATGAATCATTTCGTACCACAGTGAAGTTTGGAAATAATCATATTGTTCCTGTTACCGGTAAAGGTAATGTTCCGATCACTTTGAAGAATGGAGAGATGAGCTCTATTGCGGATGTTTACTATGTTCCTGAATTACACCATAATTTGTTGAGTTTGGGTCAGTTACAAGAGAAGAGCTATGATGTTTCCTTCAAGGATTGTGTTTGCACTATCCGTGATAAGAATAATGGACTTATAGCCAAGGTGAATATGACAAATACGAGGTTGTTTCCAATTACTCTAAATTATGGTAACTCTTCTTGCTATAGCACGGTGGAGTCTGATGATGTTTGGTTATGGCACATGAGATTTGGACATTTGCATTTTAGTGGTTTGCAATTTATTGTGAGAAATGGTGTGGTTTCTGGATTACCATCACTTGATTTCTCTCATAGGCAGTGTGAATCCTGTATTCTTGGGAAGAAGCACAAAGATTCCTTTCCAGTGGGACAAGTCTGGAGAGCAAAACAACCATTGGAGCTTATTCATTCTGATTTGTGTTCCGTTGAAGTTCCGTCTAGGGGTGGTCATAAGTACTTTATAACTTTCATTGATGATTTCAGCAGGAAGACATGGGTTTATCTTTTGGAAAATAAATCCGAGGCTTGTGATACATTCAAAAATTTCAAGAAATATGTGGAGAAGCAGAGTGGGAGAGTTATTAAGACTTTGAGAACTGATAGAGGAACTGAGTACACTGTATGTGATGGATTTCTTGAGGAACATGGGATAAAACATCAGATGACTGCCAGATATACCCCTCAGCAAAATGGAGTTGCTGAAAGGAAGAATAGAACAATTATGGATATGGTGAGATCCATGATGACATCAAAGTCAATGCCAAAGGATTTTTGGGCCGAAGCTGTTACTTGTGCTGTTTATTTGACTAACAGGTGTCCCTCAAGAAGCATTCATAAAATGACTCCGTATGAGCTGTGGATGGGGAAGAAACCAAATATTTCTCATCTCAAGGTATTTGGTTGTATTGCTTATGCACATATACCTGATGCGATTAGAAAGAAGTTGGACGCTAAAGCAGAGAAGTGTATTTTCATTGGTTATAGTAATGAGACAAAAGGATATAGACTATATAATCCGGAAACTGGAAAATTGGTTATTTCCAGAGATGTTGATTTTGATGAAAATGGAAGATGGGATTGGAAGATGAAAGCTCCTCAAGTGGTCGTGTCTGAGTACTCGAATGAGGAGAATAAAAATCATGAACAGACAGTTCATGAAGAGACAGTTCAGCAGCAAACCGTGCAACCAATCGTTGATCCTTCTAGTTCGACTGCTCCAAATGAAGGTCGGCCTAAGAGGAATATTCAATTGCCTGCTCGGTTGAATGACTGTTTAGTTGGTGATGAACTTGATAATCTCACTGACGAAGATATTGTGAATTTTGCCTTATTTGCCGACTGTGATCCTGTTGATTTTAAGGATGCTGTAGGTGATGATCGTTGGGAGAAGGCAATGGATACTGAGATAAATGCCATAGAGAAAAACAAGACTTGGGAACTCACAAAACTTCCAAGTGGAAAGAAACCCATTGGTGTAAAGTGGGTGTATAAAACAAAATACCAGTCAAATGGTGAAATTGATAAGTATAAGGCGAGATTGGTGGTGAAGGGATACAAACAGAAACTTGGAATAGATTATTTCGAGGTCTTCGCTCCAGTTGCTAGACTTGATACTGTTCGTATGATTATTGCTTTGGCGGCCCAACATGGTTGGAAAATTCATCAAATGGATGTGAAATCTGCTTTCCTGAATGGAGTTCTTGAAGAAGAGGTTTATGTTGAGCAACCTCAAGGATATGTTAAACGAGGAGAAGAAGATAAGGTCTATCGTTTAAAGAGAGCTTTGTATGGCTTGAAGCAGGCGCCAAGAGCATGGTATACACGCATTGATAATTTTTTTATCAATAGCGGTTTTGAGAGGTGTCCACATGAGCATACGACATATGTGAAGTGTTCACCAAATGGAGATGTAGTTCTTGTGTCATTATATGTGGATGATTTGATATATACTGGGAATAATTTGAAAATGATGAATGACTTCAGGGAGGCCATGATTAAGCAGTTCGAGATGACAGACTTGGGGCTCATGTCATATTTCCTTGGGATTGAAGTTTCTCAGACTAATCAGGGAATCTTTATATCTCAAAGGAAGTATGCTGGTGATATTTTGAAGAAGTTCAAAATGGAGAATTGTAAGCCGATCATGACTCCTGCTGAAGAGAGATTGAAGCTGACAAAAGAAGGTGCTGGAAATTTTATAAATCCAACATATTTTAAGAGTATGGTTGGAAGTTTGAGATATTTGGCATCTACGAGACCAGACATCAACTATAGTGTTGGGTTGGTAAGTAGATTTATGGAGGCACCGAAACAAATACATTTGCAAGCAGCAAAGAGGATTTTGAGGTACATTAAAGGTACTCAAGGTGATGGTATATTTTATCCCAGGGGAGAGAAAGTTGAGCTTGTTGGACTTGTTGGATACACGGACAGTGATTGGGGTGGTGATACAGTTGAAAGAAAAAGCACTTCTGGATATGCTTTTTTCCTTAGTTCTGGTGTGTTTTCTTGGAGTTCAAAGAAACAACCAGTGGTTACTTTATCAACTGCTGAGGCTGAGTACATTGCAGTGACAAATTGTGCTACTCAAGCAGTTTGGTTGAAGAGAATGTTGGAGTTTCTCAAGGAAAAGTTAAATGGTCCACCTACATTGTTTTGTGATAGCAAGTCTGCTATTGACTTGTCAAAGAATCCAGTGTTCCATGGAAGAAGTAAACACATCGACATCAAGTATCACTACATTCGGGAGTTAGTTCGTGAAAAGGAGATTGTTCTTGATTATTGCAAGACAGAAGATCAAGTGGCAGACATTTTTACGAAGGCTTTAAAGTTTGAGACATTCAAGAAGCTGAAGAGGATGCTTGGCATGGTAAGTGCAGCAACTTAGTTTAAGGGAGGCTATGTGGAATCATTAAACTAAGTTTCCTTTTAGTGTTTGGTTTAGGTTATTAAGATTCCTTTCTGTAATAGGGATAGGTTCTTGAGTTTTCCGTAGATACAAAACATTGGATATTTCTATACACGTGGATGTGGCCGGAAAAGGGAAAAAAACTACGTTGCTGAGACAGAGTGCAAAACTAGAAATGGAATAAAGATCCAAACATGTGGTCGAGGATGATAACCAGAGCCATAGCCGCAGCAGAGTCGATTCCGGGCTCGTTTACTACAAGACGGAAAACATCGGTTCCCATCACCACCCCTCCGACGCCCTCCTTCCGCTTGATCTCCGCCACGCACCGCCGCTTATCATCGTAAACCGCACAGCACCGCCGCGAATACGACCCCTCTATCGCATACACCGCCCTCTTCTGACCATTACCAGCTGTCACCTGAGCCAAGCACCTGGAATTCAGCATACCCACAACCTTCCTGACCGAATACCGATGATTAACCGTCTCCTCGCCATCATACACCAGCCAGTTCTCCGTCAAGCTCAGCCTCTTCATTAGCACAAAAAATCACATCAGAATCAGATCACTACAACCAAAAACACCATTTTTTCAAAAGCCAGAAAAATATATTACCTTCCGGCGAATGGTTAGCAGAGTCTTGCCGGAGGCGTCCATGAGAAAGATCTCGCCCTTGCCGCCGGCCAGGTAATTATCAACACGAAAGACCAGATTGCCCTTGGAATCGAACACGGTGAAGCCAACGCAGCTAGGAATGAGGGACTTTTTCCACACGGTTAAGGCTACTGCATTGGAACCCAGCGGCTTGCTCAAGCCATGATCGTCTGCAGCCGGTGCTGCTGCATTGGGGTACACCTTGGTCCTCGCCATTATCATTATCGAGTTCTTGTTCAGTGAGATTCAACTAAGCCAGGCGCAAAACTTGTTTTTGATGCTGTATTTGTTGACCCTTGTGTCTGAAAACTGTTGTTGTGATTCCACCTTGTTTATATAGATTGAGTAGTTGGCGAAAGGTCCACCGTGTTTCTGGATGGAAATTTTTAATGGTGGGCCATCGTTATCACCATTAATATTCATCATTGTGAAAGAGAACTGAGGAAGGGCCGCACGCACATGTACTATCAGTTTGATTATGGATGTTCGGTGAGCTATACTACACTTCTAATAAAGTGAAAAGATGCCTTACGTTAATTACATTATTTTTGAAAACATGATGGTATTAGTTTCTGAAATTACATTATTTTTCTTTAATATATTGTTTTCCAATAGTACCGAACGCATAATATACTAACATTAACTGTGCACGATTTGTTTAGTTTCTTTTTTTTTTTTTTAAACTAAACTCAATTGAATTGAAAACTAATATATTAGGGGAAAATTTTTTTAAATTTTATCAAATTATATTTTCACTAAAACTTAACTGAATGGAAAAGAACATAATCCATAGGTAATAAAACTAAGTTAAATCATGTTCATCACACTTTTAAATAGTTAGAATAAAATGTAAATTGTGTTTCCGCTTGTGATATTTGGTTTCAAAAGCGTTTATATTTGAAATATATACTTGTAGTTATAGCGATCTATTATTGACATAGTGCATCTCTGATCTCTAATTGGCATAGCAATCTCTTAATATGTAATAATTTAATAACACATACACTATCAATATGTGGCATGTGATTAGTTATTTTTGAAAGTTTTCCAAAAAAAAAAGGTAGTTAGAAGACAATTCCTAACCGTCTGTTAATTTAGTCAATTTATAACAACATTAGAACTAATGTTTCTTCTTTGTGGATGAAAATATATATTTCTAGAGAAATATTTGCAATATGGCGGCTTTATTGATACTTATTAACTTAGAAGAACATGGTTGTAATCTGTTTAAAATTACATAACTTTATAAATTATGAAACACCTATAAACTTCCATCTATCCAGTCTAATGATCTGAAATTTTGATCGGTCGACTAGAAATATACCGAGTTTGGATAGTGTTCTGAACCGTACTGACCAATTATTTTGTTTTATTTTTGTATCGCTCTCGCAACAATTAATCCGACTATAAAAATACGTATAAAACCATATCTTGAAGCTGGTCATCGTTATCAGCACAAAATAGTACTCCAATGGAGGAGAATTTAGAACAGTCCGTAAATAAATTAATTAGTCATATGATTATGAGCATGTGTGTGGCAATTTGATTGGATGACAGGGTCATGTGATAGTGAGCGAGAAAATGATAAAGAAATTTGACTACAAATGAAAGATGTGGCTGAGGATGAAGAAGCGGCTTGATATTTATATTGGAAAATTGATTGGATTCGGACGGCCGGTGCAGCCAAAACTAACATACTCCATTAGCCAATTATGACTTTCCGACCTCCTCAAAAGAAAATGGAAAATAGGAAAATGCCCATTAGTTTTTTTTTATATATATAAAATGATTTAGTATCTCTAAACGGGCATTGAATTTGTAAATTATATCTCGAGAATTTCCAACTAACATCTAGATTCTGACTTCAACGCTTTTTAAACTGGAAACAAACATCGGGATGGCTGGCATGAAATTTCATGGTACAATTTACAAAATCAATGTCAATCCTATGATATAAAGTCCCTATGTCGGAGATACATTATCCTTATTATGCATAGTTAGAGATGAACAACGTTAATTGATGATAATAATTGTAGCATGTCTTTTTGAATTCCTAGAGGCAAATTACTTGAAATCGGAAATAAACAACTAAATGGCCGACCTGAGATTTCAGTAAACAATTTACAAAATCAATGTCAGTCCAGAGATATTAAAATTTTAGGGGTACATGCGCAATTACCAATTAAGACGGTGATACAAGGACATTTTTCTCAAATATATGCAAATTAGATATTGATCTCATCGTCATCTTTCACCCAATTAGGAACCAGGAAAGAGAGATTAGTAGTGATTAGTGATTAGCAGCCACTAATTCAAGATCTGAGGTCCTAACTTGGTTCCAGCTGGATACTTAGCAATCTAACAATGATTAGTTTTTAGTTAAGCTAATTACAAGACCCTGAGGACAGTTTCCAGCCATGAACTTATGTTATATTTCTATGTCACTCTTCTATATATTGAATATTAAACTTAACGTGAAGTTTTCTAGATTAATACAAATGCATAGTTCTTGGATTTATGTCTTTATGACCTTATCCTAGATTATCTCAATTCTTGGATAAACTAAACATACAGTTATGGGATCAAATACTCATACATACGTGTTGTCGAAGCACATACTTCATGGAAAAATTGTCAGATATATTATATATAATATGTTTCTCATTTAATATAGCACTTATCATTCTAAGATGTTTCAGTCCAAAATTTAAGATTAGATCACTGTTTGTGTGAGTGAATTACTGCCACAGAAATCTTGTCAACTCCATCTAACCTCTTTGCTAATTTACCCCTAAAATTTAAGAAAGGGTTCTGAAAGAAAGAGTAAATCACTTGAAAATTAACAGAAGTGGTAACTTTTCCTACGGAAATCTTCTGTAAATGTAAAATTTACAAAACAAAAAATAGTGTTAAAATAAAAGTGTTCAGCAGATGAAAATGGGATGTGGGGAAAGGAAACCACCAAGATCTTTTACTACTCAATAGTGGAATCAAAGTGCTCTTCAAAGGCTGCTACAAAATACTTAGCGCGCCTAAACAAATTCAAAACAAAACAAAAAAAGTGCCAAAATTGGACAAGCTAGAGCCAGCTATTGCACAAGCCTTTTCACTAGATAACCTAAGCAAAACATTTATCACACATCATGTACAACAATGATTCAGTAGTATCCCTTCTACTGAGTAACGTAAACTAAAATCAAACGTACTGTTACATTCCACCCGTCCAATCGTACAACTCGATGTTCCTGGAAAGGAAAACTAGACCCTACTACCTGTTCACACCTTCCATTGTGCAAGCGTGGCACCACGATCCTCTAGTACTTTCTAGTGGGATGGGAGTTTTCCACTTGAGTAACATCCATTCCAGTTTCACTCAAGATGATATTGGTTCATAAGGGTATGATAGCCACGGGTGTTTCAGAGCATCAGCTGCTGAAGGGCGCTTTCGTGGGTTAACTTCAAGCAGATGACCTACAAAGTCGATGAACCCTTGATCACCCATTGGCAACCGATGCCTAAGGGACGTCTTCTTTGGGATCAAATATTCCAATCTGTTGGTCTCCTGAAACATTGGCACAATACAATCAGTACAAAGCATCAAGCCCAGTATCAATGCATTGGTATATCATTGACCTTGAGTACTCTGCATAATAAAGTGATAATTAACCTGATTCCGTTCATAAAGCATGTGATTTTTGGTAAAATATTTGTACGTATCACGTCCTTTAGCTAGCATTCCCTGGTCAATGGACCCTATGATTCCAATGACGCGAGCAAGTAAAGTCGCAGGAGAATCATTCTGGAAGAGGACCTAAAATAAAACAAAAAGCATAAAAAATATGCAGATGAGAAACGTACTCAAAGCAACCAGTGATAAAAATTGCATAAACTTTTCTCAATGAAATAATACCAGTAGGAACACAAATTCCGTATAATGGAGACTTATATGAAGGGACAAATTTCATTCTTTGATGACAGTTCAACACGAATTACATCCACGTTTTCAACTTTTCATCCTTTGATTACAGTAAAACATGAATTACAGCCGCCATCTCAAATCCTATCTCTTTTTATATTTCCTCCCTGATTTCGGAAAACAGGTTATGAACTGGATGGTTTAAATGTACCCCAGAGTCCCATAAAGGATGCTTTTCATGGCATTAATAATTATATCACCTCGCAAGAAAATCCATAGATTGCCAAGCAGGACCTACATGACTCTTATGGATTACATTTTCTAAAGGAAGGGAAAAAGGTCATTAACAAATGTCATACAGAAGCCTGAAGATGACAGAATGAAAGACTTCCAAGACAGATTATCAATGTAGAAGTGGGAGAAAGTACTTTCCCATTAACTAGAATTGAGATCACAAAGCTCAATAATATAACTGATTCGTCCATTTGCTTTTTGTCTTCTAACAATTTGTCTTCTACTGATTCATTTTTTGACCTGCTTTTTGCTTGAGTACTCAGGACTTATTTTAATTTTATTGCTATTGTTTTTCTTGAACAAAAGTTATGCCTGGATCTGATCACAAGACTGATGTTACCAGATTCTTAATGCTCTTGTCAGTGGCCAACTTGCCTGGTTAAGTGTGTGAGACATTTAAGAGGATGACATAATTAGACACAACATAAAAAACATGTTGTCATAAGAGTTCCCAGTCTTTCATTTTCAGAAAGGTTGGCAGTGCTGAAGGCAGCATAAAAAAAATGTGAAGTCCCTTTACATTGACTTAATTTGTCTACCTTGGTTATGCAACCTTTTGGTTGAGCTACCAGCAAGTAGTTTTCATGTCAGTCAAAATATGCTACACAGACACGTGGAATTGGAGAGAAAGTTTATCAATTACCTCTATTTTGACAATAAAAAAAAACTACGAAAAAAAGGACCTCTATCTCCAAAGCATTACTGAGGATGCTAACAAGATGCAGCAAGCAACAGTCAAGCTAATTAGGGACCAGCCAAGTCATTTGAAATTCTAATGATATATATTTTTATGATCAGCCAATAATATATCAAAATTTATACTCATGCACAAGAGAACAAAAACAGGAATACCCAAGGAAATATAAGATATGAACTACAATATCATAATCCTACAGGCAATACCCCCCATAGTTTCCATTTAAAGAGCCTAATATTCATGTTGCCTTTCTTAGGCCAAAATCATCCCCATTAAATTTTCCAGTTGTGAAGTTTGGAAAGTCCCCATTAAATTCTAATTATCAGGATATCTGTTTGGAAAGTCCAGATCAGTCAGAATGTAGGTTTGAATGTAGGTTTTTGATAAAAAACTTGTTTTGGATGTTGGTTTTAATTATGCCTCTTTTAAAGTTTACTTCATGAGAAATTTGGCTAAAATTTCAAAATTTCCATTTTAACTCTCTTCTTACTCATTTCAAACTACATATTAAACTTCAATCAAGTCTCAAAACTAAGTCATCAAAAAATAATTTCTTCCTCTTCATACTTCAGTTTAAACCAGATATCTACAAAACATAAAACCAAGCTGAACTGAACATTTCTAACACTAAAACTTAATTATTCTGAAAATTTCTAATTCCCTCGTTTGAAACTAAAAGAGATCTTGAAACAACTTCATGCAATCCAAGTTTACATATTGGACATCTCTTTAATACAATAGCTTATAGTTACTAGAGCATCAGGACAAATTGCCTTTCACTCTTTTTTAAAACCACATTGTAGCCAACTGGCTGCTGATTTCTAAATTAAAATTAAAATCAATAATAGCAATGGAAGGCTAAGAACTTACATTTCCAGTGCAAAGCTCAGCCAAGATGCAGCCAAGGGACCAGACATCAATCTTCTTATCATATGGAAGGCCCAAAATTACTTCAGGTGCACGATATGACCTAGACTGCACATAGGAACAAAGATGGTCTGTTTCAAAACAACTGCTACCCAAGTCAATGACCTTCACCTCACACCGACTGTAGCTCTTGACAAGAATGTTTTCCGGCTTCAAGTCACAGTGAATAAGGCCCAGACCATGCAAAAATTGAAGTGACTCCAAGCACTGAATAGTTATTGACTGCAAAGTTTATTCATATATTAGCTTGAGTTTCTATCATATCACCACATAGCTTATTCTTAAAAAGATCATTACACTACTAACCTGGAGTCTTGGCATTGTAAAGTAAACCTCTCCTCCAGATTCTCTATTGAATTTATGAAACTCGTATAAATTTGCCTTAAGGAGTTCACAAACAATTAACAAGTGCTCCTGAGAAGAAAGGGAATGTTTGAGGCAATTAATTCAACTGATCAGCTTTTAAGAACATAGCCATTTGAATATGAAAAAGGGAAGATGGAGTAGAAAAAAGCAACACCTAAGAATTGTACAATTTACTTACTCGATAGTAAAAATAATCATACAAGCGAAGAAGATGATATTTGTCACCAGGATCATGCTTGTTCACATACTTGAGAAGCTTTATTTCATCAAGGCTCTGATCAAAAAAATCTTTGTTGTTCTTTATAATTTTCACACAAACATCCATGCCAGTATGAAGATCATGTGCTTGGATAGCTTTACTAAATGCTGCAGACCCAAGATACTCAGTAACATGATAACGCCCAGCAATGACTGAATTTAACACAACGTGAAAATTTTTGTCCTCTTCAAATCCCGTCCTGAGCAACAGAAGCCGAGTGGAAAAGAAAGAAAATCCATATTAAATACGAACACCCAAAAAACTTCAAAATTACTAGAAATATAGTACTAACATTATTGAACAATTTATTACAAATACTGCAGAGTATAGACATAATCCAATATTATCAGAAGAAAAGGTAAATTTGCCAGCATGAAAGACAATTACCTACTTATTATTAATACTGATTCAAAATCTATAAATAATTTCACAGAAATTTTATAATTATAAGAATCTTCCTCGTCAAACATGAATTCAGCAGGAAGAATTATACACAATCATGTACCCCGCACTATGTGAGGCCAAATGTGAACCAGACTTTTCATCATGTTCAATAATTTCATTTGTGAGGAACAATCTAGGACAAATTTCAGGAGGTGATCTTTCCTTTTTTTCAAGTAGCCCAACACTTCTGCTATGCTTTTAGGCTGAGTGAACAGCCAAAACATGAGACCAAAGGCAATTTCATGAAGATGAAATTGTGCGATTCAGCTTATCATGAAAATGGTTAGGCAAAATCAACAACCTTGAACATGGGATGTAAGTGTTTGTCTTGAGTCCTGACACCCAAAAGGGTGAATGACTTGTAAAACTAACCTGCCAAGTACTAACCCAAGAATTCTGCTCCACAAGAGCAATAGAAAGCCAACAGAACTTGAAATGGGTGTAAAACAGATTAAACCACAGCATGAAACCTTATTTCATGGCGCTGTGTTCAACTAAACCAGGATTGGGCGTTGTGAGTACACAAAAATTAGAGCTGGAAATATTAAAATATCCAACCACCATAGGAAAAACATCTAAGACACAAACCAAAGATATTTTTAATATAGTATGCTTAATTTTTAGAAAGAAAAACAGGAAAAGATGCAGATATCAATACCTATTTTTCCGGTGCACAATCTTAAGATCAAAGGTTTCAAATTCTTCCTCTTGTGCCTTAATCTGTTTTACTTGCTCTTGCACAGCAATAGCTTCTTCATCCTCCAGTAATGCACCAGGATCTTCTTCTTCCCTTGATCTAGGTAACATGTCATCTTCTTTCTTTGTGTGATCCGTTTCAGCATAAGCATAATTAGAGAGTGATGATGGGCTAGAATTTGCAGATCCTGTAATGTTCGCATCATTTCCATCCTTAGAACTCTTTGTGGGTGAAGACTCACTGCTTTTACGCCTCCAAAGGGAAAGCATGTCATCATTTGCCATTAAACAATCACCAGCTTCATCACTCAAAACAACATTGGCTTTCTTTGACCACAAAGCCTTGTCGGAGTTCTCCTGGACTAACTCTTTGTCTCTCGGTGGAGGAAAAGAAAACCCAGCATCTAAGTGGCTCTTGGCCTGAGAAAATGCATTTTTATCACTCATAGACACAAAGTTATCCAAATTGTTTTTGTTTGACTTCCTTTTTTCACTTCTTGGAATTTCACAGTAGTTTTTATCTGAGTCACGCTGTGCGTGTCTGGGCATTCCAGCACCAATTTCTGTATCAGGGTAGTACTCTAAATCCCCCTCACTACTACCACCAACCAAACTTTCCCGAACCTCACTTCCCATATCAGCAGCATCACTATTAATCCCTACTCCTATAGATCTGACTGAACCATGTTGATCATCATCCATGCCATTATCTTCTAATCGAGGCCTTCCACACTCACCCAAAACTTTCCCATCTTCTAACATGATAAGTTCATTTGTCTGAGTAACGAAACCCTGCCACACAGGTTCTGCACGCATCAAATTTAATTCCTCTTCATCCATCAACTGTCCATCATAACGAGCAATTAAATCATTCTCGTGATTTCTATCATACATTTCAGTCACTGACAACCCTGTAGGGTCATCAGAAGAACCAACTGGATCAACATTTTTTGACTGAAAATACCTCTCACCCGAGAAGTAGGAATCCTCTTCTGCAAACGACTGGTCATCTTCATCATTTTTGGTTTGCCCTCCATCCTGAGGGTCTGGCACACTCCCATGTCCTGTCCCCTTCTCATTGTCACTTGGATAATCAATTTCGTGGGCTAAAAACCAGGCCTCATCTTCAATAGGCTGTCTCATGTAACCAACATCATCATCATCCTCGTATTCATCAGAGTCCCAGTACTCATTCGGATAGTCAATGGATTCACTCAATCCATCACCAATAGTTGCAAAACCAGATACCAAGTCAGATGTATCTTCAGCAATTCCCTGACTTACTGATAGCCAACTACCTCCAACAGGCCGTTTGCTACCTGTATCAATCAGGATAATACTCATGTTTCAAATAACAATTTCCCAAGACAAAAAATTTAACTTAACAGACAAAACTAGGCCCTCAAAATTCAAAACACGTTGAAGCAGCAAAACATGAATTTCAATAACAAGAAAATAAATCAAGTTTGAAGTTTAACAAGTGGACTTGGTCCTACGCATACATTCACCAGCTAGTTGATCACAGATAAGTTCAATCTATTATCTGATTTCTGGAGTCCCCATTTTAGAGTCCCATTTCAAAACCAGATTTTTCCCTATAAATAAGAGTCCTATTTCAATTTTGTTAATCTGTACCTCCAGAATAATATGTATAGATGCTATTGATTTTTTCCAAATAACATTTTAAGACTATATGGGGGAAACAAACTTGATTTCGTGATCATTTTAGAGTCGTACATTCCAAAACATCTTGGAAGCTTTATGGTTTCATAAGCTTTCCAGACCCATATTGCACACTAGATATGAAAAGGTCCTTAATAGCAGTAGAATGGACAAATACGTCATCAAGAGATTATGATGAACCTACTGGTAGTGAAAGATATAGTTGCAGGTTGCAAGCTCAAAGAAAAGCAGGAAAAAAAATCCGACAATAATCATCCTGGAAAGAATTAGAAGAACAAACCTGAAGAATTAAGCTCCTGTCCCATTGGAACATCCAAGAATGACCCTATTAGGTACGGATTATCTGAAGTTGAACACTTTGAGCCAACTCCATCAACTTCAAACTTTCTTTCCCAATTAGTGTAGGGCTTTTCTTCTGACTTGAGTTTAACAGGTGGCAACCTAGGGAATTCTTCCTTCTGGTGCTCAGGAGAATGAGGGAAGTAGGCATTAAAATCTTTTGACTCACTCCCTTGAATCTTCCCAAAGAATAAAGTTCTCCCTACCTCATCTACCTGCTCTTTTATTGCTGTTCGGATATCATTCATCTCTGCAGTCCTTTTTACTTCATTTTTATTGCTAGTGACACCATCATAACTGCTTGATGTATCATTTTTTGAAAATGGGAGAATCGTTTTTACTGAACATTCTTTCCATAATTCAGGAGAAGGGTGTGAGACTTCATTACCTCTGGACCATGGGCAGCTACCAAAATCATCTTTAGTAGTCTCTCCAATTTGCTTGCGTACTGGATCAACTTCCTTAAGATCAGAATCTTGACTTCTGTCATTCTTCAGTTCGAAAGTTGACTTACTTGAACTTCCAGGCCATGTTATTCTCTTTTCACCAGAAGAATTTTCATCTTCCCCACATTTGGCATTTGCCTTACCACCTTCCTTAACCTCATCAAGACTTAGCTTTGATCTCCCAGAGACCTGAAACCCCGAAAAATTGTTTGCACTAACATTTGATGCATCATTCTGATAAGACATAGATGGGCCATTACTATGAGCATATTTCCATGAACTCAAATCAAGCACCATATCCTCTGAACTCTTGGAAGAGGTAAAGATTTTGTCACTTGGTTCGTTATATTTCCCCTTGTCCCCAGAATTGGACACACCATTCCACTTCTCAGATCCACTTTTCTCAGTCCCACACTCTATCTCTTTAACAATAAGCTCCTTTGAAACTTCACTACTACTACGTGAATTATTAGACTCCTTAAAAACCTCCCCACTTACCCACGAACTAGTAGTGACATTTTCCACAGCTTGTTTTCCCCCATTCCCTTCTTCAAATGGTTTACTCATTCCCTTATCCTCAAGCATAAGCTTCTGAAAAACCCCATTCAAATCGGGGCGGTTACCAAGCTCATTACGCAAAGCGGCCTCCGCCTTGTTAAAATTGTTCCTTCTCAAATAATCCAAGATAACATCAACTTTGCTCGAGTCCGCCATCACAGAACTAATAATACAGCTCCCAAGTAAAAAAGAATAACAAAAATAGAAACAGCTACCAAAACCAACTCCTTGCAGTACCTGAAATCACACAGAAATGCATAAATTTCCCATCTTTTAAACGTACATTACACCTAAACCATGTGTATATGCAGTAACCAGAAATGTGGAACAAAACAGAAAACCAGCTGAACCCAAAATTTCCTTCTTTTCAGTCAATGAAAAGAATTCACCAAACAAAAAAGGGGGAAAGTCGGAAAATTGATTCCTCGGGATTCTCGCATATGCCCTCGTGCAATAGAACAGAAAAAAAAAACCTAGACCCACACAAATATTTCAAGATCTGAGGAACGCGAACCCTAGAACCCAATACTTGTTTACTCGGAAGAAGATTCAGAAATGATACAAAGATTGGTGAGGAAAAGCAAACAACTTACAGATCGAAAACGACGTTATCTCCGCAAGCAAGCAGACATTTTGTCTGGACAGTGTTGATGATTCAGCCATCATTTTTGGGTTCTCCTCGTAGATTTTAACCAAACATCACTTCCGTTTAAGTGAGGGAAGTGATTGTTATGAGTACTTTATTTTTGACCTATGAATCTCTTTTTTTCTTATTTCGACTTTTAGTTATTTTATTCTTTATTTTATCTATCTGTGCGATCAGTTCGAATTTTTCTTGGGCTCAATGGACAATGCCTATAAACAGTTACGCCCTGTTTGCCAGAGATTATTTGCAGTTCAATTCAGTTCAGTTCAGTTCAGTGAAAATGTAATTGATGAAATTCATGTTAATTTAGCTATGCTGATTCCATTTTTCAACACATCATTTTTACTTCAGTTCAGTTCAGTTCAGTTCAGTACATGGTGGAAATAAGATCTAGCAAACAAGGGCTTATAGTAATTCTGATCTGGCTGTGTTCCTGTAAAGCTTTGCATTACCATTTACCACCCCACGCTTTGTTATATTTACGCTTTGACTTTTGTTAGTTTATTTTAAAATATTTCATTAATAATTTAATATATATATATATATACATAAATACAAGTTATAAACGTTGGATATTTTGAAAATACGTGATATACAAGTTATTTTGAAAATCACGAATTCAACAAAATTATATATGATAATATTCGAACATGTTTATCATTTCAATTTGAAAGTCAAATTTCTACCAATTCTCTTTTTAGAGGTTGAACTTAAGGCTATTCAATTTGTTGTTCACCATGTTGAGGGTTTCACAGATACTATCACTATAGAATTGGTTCAATGCAGTTTCATCTGTTCTCAACCCTATCACAGCACACTGGAAACTTTTCCAACTTTCTGATACTATCCACTAGGCCATCAACTCTACTTCTTCATTACATGTGCACAGGGAAGCAAACATGCCTGCAGATGCCATTGCAAAATTATGTTTACAGTCACAGCATGCTTCTTCCTTTACCTTGTATGATAAGATTAGACCAAAAGGGTACCCCTGTTCTAAGGGTCTCCATAATGGATCCTACTGATTAATCTTTCTTTTGTTTTTTAGAACTAGGCTCATTAATGATCTATTATCCTTAAGTGGGTTTCCTGTTACCTTTGGAGATGTATTGTCCATACCCTTGGTGCCGAGGATCGACTCGGGGGCTGATTGCTTAGCGGCCGCTTGTATCTCGGGTTTTCCTTTTCCCTTTTCTTTTTCCGCTCTAGCGGGTCCTCCATGTGCTGCCCCTACAGACCTATTCGCGTCCAGTATGGCAGTCAACATGCAACTTATTGCATCAGCTTGATTTCCTCTAACTACAGCAACACCTTGCTTCGTGGGGAATTTCATCGTTAACAGGTACGTGCAAGTAACCACCCGAGCCTGCCGTCAGCCAAGGCCGTCCGAGGATCACATTGTAGGGTGACGGTGTGTCTATCACCGCAAAGTTGCATAGAGCCGGGGTTTTTCGGTTCCTATCTCGATCATCTACCATGGTGACTCGTAAGTTGATTACCCCGAGGGGCATCTCTGTTTTCTCTGTAAATCCGGACAGTGGTGACAACGGCGGTCGCAGGTTTTGCCGTCTGATACCCAATTGGTCGAAGTAGGGTGCAAACATAATCTCCACACTGCTCCCATCGTCTACAAAACCATTTTCACCAAAAAGCCCTCAATCTCTGTTGTTACAACCATGGGATCAGAGTGTGGCGCCTGTGTTGGTACATCATCCTACTCCGAGAACGTAATCGTCTCATTTGGTCTAAACCTTTTACCTTGTTCTTCTCTTGGTGGCACGTATCGAGTTTGAACTTTCAGTGTCGCCACAGATTGGCAGTTATCCCCAAAAATCCGGCTAATTATGTTTATCATCCTATTCGGTACGGGTTCTGGGGCCTGTGATACGACTATCACTGGTGCCGGTGCCTGATTCCCGTTGTTTCCATACACCTATTCTCCTTAGCTTAGATTTTGGTATTGGTTGCCTCCCCGCCACTTCTTCCTTCCAAGGGCATGTGGCTGCCCTTCCTTTCTAGCTTCCGGAGCCACACAATCCCGCAGATGCCCTCTCTCGGTCAATTTCTCAATTTCATTGCGTAAGCTACGGAACCCGTCTGTGGTGTGTCCATTCGATTTGTTATAGGCACACCATTTGTCCGCATTCTCCTTGGAAGGCATCCATTGGATTGGTGGGGATCGCTAAATGGTTCATGTAAACAGTTAATATTTATGAGTGGGGCTTAATTAGCGGTGTGTAGATTTCCATCCGAGGCTTTCCAATTGCCGAAGGTCCGGGTTCCCTTTTAGCCGACTCAAAAAACCTTCTTCTTATGCCCTTTCCTAAAAAGAAGCTCTTCGTGTCTTCCTTCCTCTTCCGAATGGTATCATTTACCGCACAGTAAAGCTGCACTGCCACCTGCAACGCATGGAAAGTACTTGGTATATTTTCCATTAGCTTCTGGAAAAGAGCATCATTTCGGGGTCCATTAATGAAGCCACTGATCACAGCCTTTTCCTAGCTGTTGTCGATCGGCAACCTTCATGCTATCGTTCATGTACCTCCTGTAGTACTCCATGGGCTCTTCTATTACGTTTTGCTTAGTGGTATCTAAACAATAAGGCCTGGCTGAAGTCGTAGAAATTTTTGAAACTTTCCGTCGGAAGGGAATCTAACCACAAAAGACAGTTTCCTCTGAGATAGCATCCGAGCAGTTTGCACCGTAAGTTGGGCGAAAATAGGGATGGCAATGGATTGGATTTGGATTGGATCTTACCATATCCATATCCAAATCCGCTTCTTAATACCTAGATCCATATCCAATCGGAATCCATTGAATCTAATAAAATAAAAATCGGAATCCATATCCACTAAATCCATGGATATCCATATCCATAAATAATTTGTATTTTGTTATATTTTGCATCACAAATTCATATTTTGACACATTTTGCTATGCAATAAAATTATCACTTTAACAATATTGTATTAGTCGAATCTAACTATATAATAATTATCATTAAAATTTTAGTAAATTAGTATATCTCACATTTATACATTAATTTTAATAATTACTTATTGAATTATATATTATATATTACTTAAATGGATTCATGAATTAGATATAGATTTTGAGGAATGAAATCCATATCCAAATCCGTTCCAAGAGGTATAAATCAGTATCTGATCCATATCCATTGGATATAAAATTCTAACATCCAAATCCGTACAACATGGATTTAAATCCATGGATTTGGATTTGGATTTGGATTGGATTCAAAATCCATTGCCATCCCTAGGTGGAATATCTCTTGACACCATTAAGTTCTGGGAAGTTCCGACGAACTCTTCTGGATTTCTTCGTTATATGTGGGGATGTCATTCGGCACCCGCAAACCTTGCGGCCATGGCTGGGCTAATATTTCTGGAATACATGGTGAGGATGGCCTCAAGCCATGCTTCCCTATCAGTTTGTCTAATTGTGCTTTAATTGAATTAGGATGTGGTGGCGGGTAGGTCTCATATCTCGTGGGGTACTGCTCGTAGCCCCACTGAAATTGTCATTCCATCGTTGCATACGGATACCCCGCATGGTATGTTCCCCCGGCAGGGCTGCTGAATGCCCCGCCGAGGGTGCTAATCCTCTTAGGTTGGTCTGATACCCTCCAAAGATCCCCACATCATAGTAACTGCCGGTAGGAAGTCCAGGTTTGCCGATCTGGTCACCAGATATCCATTGGTTATCGTTGATATTCCAAGTTGCAATCCTTCCGACGCGTGTCTCCACCCGCCTTGGTAGGCAATCTCTTACTGATAATTCGGCGGAGAACCACCCACATTCTGAAGCGGTGGTAGAGTTGGTGGTACCATACTCGAGCTAATGCTAGTTCTTCGGTCCCCACCTGCCTGCCGAGGGGGTCCCTCCAAGTCAATCGTTACTCTTGCCAATGGCGGCGGCAAGACTCCAGTAGTTGTGGCCATCGGCCCTTCTCCTTCCTACTCATTTTTATGGTGTAGCATACATTGACGATACAGGTCCTTGTGTGCTATCATGAAATCAAGTACGGCTAGTTCCTCTTCCCTCGGTGGGGGCAAATCATGGACTGTGTTTTCAGGCCCATTTTCCTATTGCCCTCCCAAGCCATTTACTTCCCTTAGATTTTCTTCTTCCGCCTCATCTTCTTCTGCTTCAGTGGCGGTTACTGTCACCCCTTCCGGCGTTCTCTCGTGTTTACTTCGTTGTCGGAGCACATCAGCTTGAACCTGAACTAATGTTGGAGTGTCGTTTGTGGTCTGCAAAGCCTCGGGTATGTCTGCAGCTGCTGGGCTGGAGTTTGGGACTTCCGAGGTTTCCACCATTTTGGAAGAAGTGGAAGCCTCTTTGCCTCGCGTCCCACTAGGCGTGCCAACTGATGCGGGGTGATCCGATCAATAAGTGTGGACCTCAGATAGATGTTATCCAAGGATGCTTGATTGCTGCAATCTGAGATGATTGAGACTCGTTGTGACCAACTCGGGCCGAGGCTCGCTCTCGCACCACTATTACCGAGGCTTGCTCAAATTGGGACATGTTCGTCCAAGCCTGCAAAACAAACCCCCGGAGCTACCTTGGGGGTGGTGATGCTACCAAAATCCGTCCGTTCTTCCGGGGCCAACGCTATCCGGGTCTCCTTGTTAATCAGCCCGCCACAATCCTGCAAAACAATCCCCGGGAAGCGTCCCGGGGAAGAAGCTCCGGCGTGATGATGAGATGGGGATAGCGGAGGAGGAAAACGTACGGAAGGTGCTCTCAATATAAGTAGAGAGATATAAGTCACATACCTTGCTCACTGTTCGAGACTAGTATTCATAGCCGAGCTTGCCTGCTTGAGATAAGGTGCAGGACCACTTCCCTTTGTCCCCGTCCGTCCTTCTTTCTTGTCCGGACGTGCCCCCTAGCGGGAAAGGCACCGCCCTTTTGGTAGGGTCCATCCGTGTTAAAATTAATTTCTGTCGACGCCGCCTTTTCTCCTTCTGCATTAATCAGTACCTTATTTACCGTGTCATGATTACTTTTCCTTCTTTTGAGGTGGCGGTTCCTATTCACCTGCCTATATAAGGACCCAAGCCCCTTCTCACTAAACTTCTCTCTCCACAAAACTTCCCTGAAGCTCTGCTCTTTTGATCAAGTAAGCTCTCGCTCTCTCCCTCTCCTTCTCCTCCAATCATGAATTCTCCAATTCTTTCCAACTCTTCCTCAGATACCGAGGGAGCTCAAAATCAGTTTGAGGTCCAGTCCCGGGCCGCTGATAACCTTATCCTCTCCCCAGTCTCCTCTCCGGACACCTATTCCGAGGCTTTCAGCTCACCCCGGGAACTACTCATCCTGGGTGCGTCGAACTTGGATGAGGCGGGTTCGCACCCGTCCGGGAATCCTGACCACCATCTGGATGATCAGGATGAGGACGTGTTTGGCGGGGAAATTGGTGACGACGTTCCCCGGGGGCCTACTCACGGAGTGCGCCCCTTGGGCCTCAAGTTTTATGATGTCCCCGGGGATTCCCCTTCGTTAGATAGGGATGTTTTATATTTGGCCAAGCGCTCTTTTATCCCTCTTCCTTTAAACGCCTGTCTTTCTAAACTTCCCCCGGGAGTCTTAGAGCGGGGGGTTACGTGCATCCCGCAGATCCATTTTCAATACGGGCTTAGCCTGCCCTTCCCCCCTCTCTTTCTTGATATCCTCCAATTTTATAACGTAGCCCCGGCCCAGCTACACCCTAACGGGGTCGTCCTTATTCTGGCTTTCCTACTTAATTGTGCCTAGTGCGCCGTTTCTCCTTCCCTCTTACTCTTCCGCTCCTTCTATGCTTTACAGAAGGCACACGCGTCCTTCCCGGGCGTCTTCTCTTTTACTGTTCGATCCGGGATAAAAGACTTCATCCTTTCCAAACCCAAATCCGCCAAAGGATACCCTTCAAAGGGTTTCTTCCTATGCGATGCCCGGGCTTATCCTATGCCTACTTGGAACGACTCCCTTGTTCCTGATGAAAAGAAACCTCTTTCCAATCTCCCGGCGACCATTGCCAGCGACCATAACTTCCTCCGCCTCACTCCCCTCGATATGGATTCCTTCTATAAGAACGGGAACGCAGACTATTTCTGGCCTCGCGGGATCTATCCCCGCGACCTCTTCACGCTCCCGCGCATCTCCACGGTGTGGCCAGATGGAGGTGCCTATTATGGCTTTATGTTTTGTCAAGATTTTTTTATATATATCTCGTGGTCTAACTTCATTGTTTGTTTGGTTTCAGTTCAACCTTCCTTGTACGCAGACGTCATGGCCCTTACTGATAAGTCTTCCGGGGTGATGTTCAAGCGAGGAACACTCACCCAGATCAGCATACCCCTTCTACACCACAAGTGGCCTCCCAACCTGGGCCACCTCCCACCGAGAATCCTGCTCTTGTCCCTCAGAAGCCCCGCGCGCCGCCCAAATCTCGCCAGCAGACATCCTCCGGGCCTTCTTCTGAGGCCCGCGCTACGTCTGGCTCGTCGCCTACACCCGGGCGTCGATCCTTTATCCAACACCCGACTTACAGTGGTGAGGCAAGCTCGAGGTTTAAACGGCCGCCTCCTGGCGAGCTATCCGGGTCGCCTCCTTCCTCTCGTCAGAGGACCCAGGACTTCCCTCCTCCTCCTCCTCCTCCGCGGGCTGCTGCTTCCGAAACTACCCCAGAGGAGAAAGAAGAGGTAACTGCCTTCCTTAGGCCTCATCTTTTATCTAAGTTTGTTCCAATTTTTGCCTAAGTTTTTTAAGTTTTTTTTTAAAAATAATTCCCCAGGTTTCCTTACTTTCTTGCCTCTTCTTTGTTGTACAGAGCATTGCCTTTGCCGACTCCGTCCTGGCGGACTCTCAGTTCGCCGAGGCACTGAACAGAACCTACTCCAAATACAGCGCGGGGCTATTTGCCAAGATGGAGAAGGAACTCCGCGAAACCAGGGAAAAGCTGGCCGGGCAAGATGGCCTCGCGGTCCAGCTAGAAGAGACCAAAAGAAAGCTGGTCGATAAAGAGAAGAGGCTCGTTGACAAAGAGAAGAAGTTGGCTGAGGTGGAAAAGAAGTACTCCACCCTGAAGAAAGACAAGAAAAACTCCCAGCTGGAGGCCTTTGATGCTATAACCCGGAAGCTTCTCCGCTCAGTGGAGTTTGATCAGAAGCTTGAGGGGATAGCTGCTGCGGCGAGTGCTGAGGCTTGCCACGAGATGTATCGCAGCCTGCGAGGCTGGCTTCCTGGGCCTGCTCGTCTTGATACCCAGGCGTCTTATTACCGTCCTAAGGCGGCTGACTTGCTGAACCATCGATGGCGATCCCTCCAGGAGTCTGACCTGAAGATCCTTGTCCCCCAGCTGTGGCAATCGCTAGAGATGTCTTCCCGGGTCCCTTATGCCTCGGAGATCAAGAAGGTGAAGGTTCCTTTCCCGATCCTGGCCCGGAGGACTTTAATGCTTATTCAGTTGTCCCGGAGACCCCCCACTGGTCTGACAACTATCACGAGTACTGCGCGGTCCCTGACAATTTTGGGTACCAAGCTGTCTATGAGGAGAGGGAGGAGAGGTACGTTGTGGGGCTTGCCGCGGGACAAGATGATTTGCTGTATCAATCCCGGAAGTCTACCCGGAAGGCCGGATTCCCCGAGCGTCCTGAAGATGAGCCTAAAGTGGATGCTCCCGCTTATGGCAGCCCCAACTGGTCTGCTGAAGATATAGCTGAGCTAAAGAGGAGATGGGAGAAGGCTCATGCTAACTGATGCAGCGCAAGATTAGGCGGAAGCGTCAAATTCACAAGATTCTCCAATATATCTAGACTAGCCTTTAAAATCTTCTACCAACAACATTCTTCTCCGAGGTTTCTTACATTGAACTGATCGATGACCATTTTCTCCGCAGTTGAAACACTTTAAAAAGCGAGCATTTATGACATCATTGGGTTGTGGATTAACCACATCTGCTTTTGACACAATACTATCGTTATTTCGAAATAGTGGATTGCTACTCGTGGAAAATATTCTGCCATTCTGATTTTGTCGTTCCACAACCAAGGCTTGCTGATGTGTTTCCATGACAGTAGTCAAATTTAACATGCTAACTACATTCTGAACTTGAGGACTCAAACCCCCAATATATCTCGCTACGAGTTGTTCTTCCGTTTCCGAAAGCTCATTCCTAGCGATTACTTGAAAAAATTCAGTTGTATAGTCCTCAACCGAACGACTTCCTTGTCGTAAATTCTGTAACCGCTGGTACATCAATGATCGATAATTGAAAGGCAAAAATGCATCTTTCATTAACTTCTTCATTTTTTCCCAAGTCACCACTTTCGGTTTTCCCCTCCTTTCACGAGTTAATTTGTTTTGTTGCCACCATGTTATGGCCCTTCCTCGCAAATGAGTTGCAACCAGCTTTACTTGTCTATCTTCTGAAACCTTGTTGCATTCAAGGATTTCGTCGACCGTGGATATCCAATCAAGGAATTCCTCTATCTTCATTCCTCCTTGAAACACTGGAATTTCAGCTTGCAAATTTCGTTGATTCACGCTAGTGTACCCATGAGAAAACAAGTTCCCTTGCGCCTTGGTATCACATTGATGGATCAACAAATTTGGAAACAGTGTGCGCGGCTGAAAATCCTGAAAACTTTTGTTGTGATCGGTGAAGTGCTGCTCCAAACACCGATTCATGATATGCCCGATATGCAGCCCCAATTATTGTGTCATCTCATAGACTTATCTTCCTTAGAGGTTGTTGTCGTGGTGGTATTATTCCCCAAAACAAGTCAAACTCCACTCCTTATGTAGCACGGATCAATTCAGCTCTGATACCAACTGATGTAGCGCAAGATTAGGCGGAAGCGTCAAATTCACAAGATTCTCCAATATATCTAGATTAGTCTTTAAAATCCGTTGATTCTAAGAGTTCCGGAAATTAAAATCTATTCTTGATTAGTATTTTGATATATCTAGATTTGCTTTCGACGTCCGTTGAGTCTGAGAATGCCCGGAAGTTGAATTCAATCTTGATTAGTATCCAACTTCCCGTTGAGTCTGAGAATGCCCGGAAAATTAGAGTATAAACTGAAAACTAAATTATATTATCTCAAATCAAATCAAAACCTTCCTAATTACAAAGCAAAGGGCAATATTTATAACCCATCAATCTCTATCCTATTACCCTACAGGATACCGATTCCCACTCTGAATAGGAGATCGATTCCTTCTTACCAAGATTAAAAAAACCTTTTCAGGAAAACTCTAAACCTTGATAAGGAAAGCCCAAAAATCCCTCAATGATTATCTTTAGAATAATCCAAAGATCCAACTAAACCAACCAAAATACGTATATGGCTCCCATGACTCGGAAATGTGACATATTTGCATCTTCCTAGTCCTGCCTGCACCACTAACCCGGGGGGAATGGACTCTGCCGATGATAACGTACTGCCCTAGACTCTGGTCTATGCTTTTGTTTTTTGTAGTTTTGAATTTTTGTAATCTTCCTCCCCGGGAGGCTCATGTAGAACTTGGTCTTGGTGCCTATTTTGATTAATAAAGAGTTCTACTTCTTAATGATATTACCATCTTTTGTAGCCTGAGCTCCCCCTAGAGGAGATTCTCCTGCGTGGGCCCATGCCTTATGTTTTTCCTCACCCCAGTAGTTCTTCTGGCACCTACTTCTCTCTCCCCCGCGCTGGATGCCTCCAATGCTCCTTTCTTCAGAGAAAGCTGGCTCACTGGAGGTTTGGAGGCGATCAAGCTGACCGGGCATTAGCTAAGGCGGGGTTGGATTGCTTCCTTCAGGAGTTTGGATCGATCCAGGTGCTGGTGTCATTTCTTAAGGCAGTTGAGGCCAAGTTTGGGTCGTTGAACCATGCTTCAACCTTGCTTCCGATCATATGCGGGAAGCCCTGAATTCTCACCAGACCATAGCTGAGCTGCAAGCCCTTCACGACGACTCCCAGCATCGCACTACCAAGGAGCTAGGCATGGTGTGGGGTGAACTTGAGCGAGCGCAAGAAAAGCTTAAGAAATTGGAGACCCGTTCCGCTCAGAACAGGCTTCTCTGCGACTTTGAGAAGGAGAATCGGTCTCTCACTCATAGGAATAGGGTACTCCAAGATGCATTGCTGGTTACCCGGCTATCCTACCACCTTTTGGGTCTCAAGAATGGCTTAGTTGGGGTGTCTCCTCTTACTGATATTCCAGCCGGGTTCGCAGAACGATTGAACGCATGCAGGCTAACCCGAAGAAGTTTGGTGAGGGAGTTCCCAGTCATAAGGCCTATCTGGACGTCATGGAGTGGCATAATAAGATAGCCGCGGGAGAAGCTGAGCCCTATCCCTCCATCCTTCGTCGAGTTCCTGCCCGGGTGGAGGTGGATGTGGCGTACGAAAGGTACGAAGATATGTCCGTATCTATTGACCCGAAAGAAGTAGCACGCCGGATAAGACACGTCCGGGAGATTACTTATTCTGGAGTTACCACAAAGGGGGTCAAGACCGCTGAGGGCACCCGCATCAGTCGGGAAGAGAAGGGTAAAAGTGTAGCAGACTTGTTTCCTAAGTACAAGTTTGTTACATCAGCCGGGGTAAGGAGGATGCGCCTGGCAGAACCGTTTTCCGAAGGATTCGTGGTTGTTATTATTCCCGAATTGAACGAGGAAGACGCCGCGCAATTGGAAGAGGAACTTGCGTGGAATCAAACTCCAAATGCCCGCTTTGCCGAAGACCTCTTGTCTTCTCAATTCTTCGGAGGGGGTTTCCGCCCGGGTAACCCTGAGGGTGCTTCCGGGTCAGGCCCCAAGTGGGTATAGTAGCAAATAGATTAAAAAATTTGTATGTAAAATACTTTGTAACATATCAGCATGTGTGCTTTGAAATTTATGAGTCAATGAATAAAAGTTTTTTCGAAAATCCCTTCTCATTAACTCTGTAAACATTACATTCTTTTGGTCCCCGGGCTTCATTCAAGTCCCGGATCCAATTTAGCGGGGCACCCGAATGGGAGCTACCCATGGGTCCCTTTCACCATCCTTCCTTTCTAAGCCCGAGACGAGGCCAAATGTCGGGACTATCTCTCCGGGCATATTCATGCTTCCGGGGGGGCATATCCATGCCCGGCATATTCATGCCTAACTAGCTAAGGTTCTGTGCGGGGCATTCTACTTCCCGTAAAACCTTCTTAAGTTAGCCACATTCCATCTCCTGGGGATCTCCTTTCCCCGCTTGTCCTCCAGCACGTAGCTTCCTCCCGGGTGTGTTTCCTTCACCTTGTATGGTCCTTCCCAATTGGGTGCAAGCTTCCCCTCCGGGGCTTGGCGACTCTTGTCATTTCTCCTCATCACCCAATCTCCGGGGGCGAAAACCTCTTTCCGTACCCTCCTGTCATGGTACCTCTTTACTCGCTCCTTCACCTTGGCTTCCTGGAGTGCTGCATTCTCTCGCTTTTCTTCCAGGAGATCCAAGTCAAGGCGTCGTCCAACATCTTCTTCTTCCGGGCGTTGGTGTTGAGTCCGAGGGCTCGGGATCCCAATCTCCGTGGGTATCACTGCCTCCGACCCATATACCAAGCAATATGGGGATTTCCCGGTGGCTGAGCTTTCCGTAGTCCGGTGGGCCCAAAGAACGATGGGCAACTCCCAAATCCAATTTCCCCGCGCGCCTTCCAAGCAGGTTTTTAACCCTTTGATGATAGTGCGGTTGGTGACTTCCACCTGCCCGTTCGCTTGAGGGTGGTACACAGACGTCAACCTCTGCTCTATGCCATACTTGATACACCATGATTTGAAAGGATCATTTTCAAACTGCGCCCCATTGTCTGTGACTATGATCTTCGGGATACCGAATCGACAAATGATGTTCTTCCAGCAAAACTTAACACACGTTAGTCCCCGTATGTTGGTGAGTGGTTCTGCCTCCACCCATTTGCTGAAGTAGTCGATCGCCACAATTACGTACTTAGCTCCTCCCGGGGCAGTCGGGAAAGGACCTACCAAGTCAATTCCCCACCTGCTGAACGGCCAAGCTCCCGTGACCCCGATTAACTCCTCCCGGGGCACATGGATTAGCGGGGCGAATGTTTGGCATGCCAAGCACTTCTGAACATACTCTTCCGCATCTTTGAACAACGTCGGCCAGTAATACCCCAACCTTAAGATCTTCCTAGCCATCGTGCGAGCTCCCTGGTGACTCCCGTTAGATCCTTCATGCACCTCCTGGATGAGATGTCGGCCTTCTGTCCTTTCTACACACTTAAGCAAAGGCTGGAGATATCCTCTCTTATACAATTCCCCGCCCTGGATCACATACTTAGGCGCTTTGACTCTTAACTTCCGGGCCTGAACCCTATCCTCCGGGGTGGTTCCTTCTTCTAGGTATGCCCGCATGGGAATGATCCAAGATTCCTCCTCATTTACTACCATTAATTGGTCCTTCTCCTGGTAGCTCCTTCTTCCTAGTACTTCCATGTACAACTTTTGGTTAGGCTCAGGCTTTAATTCCGAGGAGGCCAACTTGCTCAAAGCATCTGCTTTACTATTTTCCTCCCGGGGAACTTGGACCAAGTTGAAGGTTTCAAACCAGGCTACCAGAGGTTTTACCGTTTCCAAGTATTTCTGCAGGCTCCTCTCCCGAGCTTCATATTCTCCTTTTACCTGCTGTACCACAATCTGAGAGTCGCTGTATGCCGTGAGAGCTTTGATGTCCATCTCTTTTGCCAATCTTAATCTTGCGATCAAGGCTTCGTATTCGGCTTCATTGTTGGTTGTTTTGAAAGTGAATTGGACCGCGTAGGGGTATTCCTTCCCTTCCGGGCTAATCAACAAGACTCCCGCTCCGCTGCCTCCTGAGTGCGCCGATCCATCTACATATAACCTCCAAGCCTGGACTATCTCAGCCTCGGTCGTCTCCTGCTCTTCCTGTATCCTTGCTTCTGATTCCACCAGAAAGTCTGCTAGGGCCTGCCCCTTGATAGCCCTCCTTGGCTCATACCGAATTTCATATTCTCCCAACTCTATAGCCCATTTCATCATTCTCCCTGATGCCTCCGGCTTGAACATGACTTGTTTGAGCGGGTAATTGGTGAGGACCACTATTGGATGGCCCTGGAAGTAGGGTTTAAGCCTCCTTGAAGCATGTACCAGTGCTAGAACTAGTTGCTCCAATTCAGTATACCGGGTCTCTGCCCCCCGAAGTGCCCGGCTAACAAAGTAGATTGGGTGCTGCTTTCCCTCCTCTTCTTTGATTAGCACAGCACTTACTGCCTCCCGGGATGCCGCTATGTACAGGAAAAGCTCCTCCCCCGGGTATGGTTTCTTTAAAGTTGGCAACTGTCGAAGGTGATCTTTCAAGCTTTGGAACGCCTTCTCACACTCCCCGGACCACTCGAATGCCTTGGCCTTCCTGAGAATGGAGAAGAAAGGTAGCTGCCTATCTGCCCCATTTGATAAGAATCGGCTGAGGGCTGCAAGAGAACCTGTCAACCGCTGTACTTCTTTCACCGATCTGGGGGAGGTCATCTTAGCTATGGCCTCTACCTTTTCCGGGTTGACATCAATGCCCCGACTTGACACCATGAAGCCCAAGAACTTCCCCGCCCCCACTCCAATGGTACTTAGCTCAAGTTTTTTGAACATCTCCTCCAGATCATTCAAGAAAGCCCCATAAGTCATGCTTTTAACCACCATGTCGTCGACATATACCTCCATGTTCCTTCCCACTTGGTCCTTGAAGAGTTTGTCCACCATTCTCTGATAAGTAGCCCCCGCATTCTTCAATCCAAAGGGCATTTTCTTGTAGCAAAAAGTCCCAAAGTCGGTGATGAAAGAGGTTTTCGCCTTGTCCGCCTCATCCATCTGCACCTGATGATACCCTTTATGTGCGTCAAAGAAAGCCAGCACCGAGTACCCCGCGATAGCCTCTGCCAGCCGATCCAAATTCGGGAGAGGGTAGTTGTCTTTGGGGCATCATTTATTCAAATCTGTAAAGTCGATACACATGCGCCAGCTTCCATCATGCTTCTTTACTAAGACCGGGTTAGCTATCCACTCCGGATAGATGATTTCCTCAACCACCCCGGCTCTCTCCAACTTCTTTACTTCATTCTTTATGAATTCCGCTCTCTCCGGGGCTACAGGTCTTTTTTTCTGCCTGACTGGCTTGGTTGCCGGGCTTATGTTCAGCTTGTGCACCCCCAACTCTGGCAACACCCCCACCATGTCCTCCGGGCTCCATGAGAATTGATAGGTCCTTGATATACTCTTATTTTGTAGCATTTGAGAGCTGTTTTAGATAGTTTTTTGTACTTTATATTAGACTTTTGGACCGAATCATTCATGATGGTTTGAAATTGAAGACGTGCATTTCGACCTTGAATTGCACTTGCGATAGATTTGGATGATTTGAAGACTTTCTATGACCGTCCTGGAGGAAGCAGATACATTGAAGAACCGGTCGTAGAAGTGGCGTGAAGGCACACTCTCGCGGACCGCGAAACCTAGGTCGCGAACCGCGAAGGTGTGTGTTGCTGTTTTGAAGATGCCGAGTTTCGCGCGTCCGCGAAACTCCGGTCGCGATCCGCGAGACATCGGCCGCGGTTCGCGAAGCCGAAGACGCGCGGTCCGCGAAACTCCGGTCGCGAACCGCGAGGACCAGCGCGAGAACCGCAGCGAAGCCAAGACGCGCGATCCGCGAAACGTCGGCCGCGGTTCGCGAGGATCAGATGCGCGGTCCGCGAGACCTCGGTCGCGGATCGCGGATGCCATGGACGCGCGGGCCGCGAAACCTCGGCCGCGAACCGCGAGAACCGAGCTCGCGGTCCGCGAAGGTTTTCGCGCGGTCCGCGAAAGTTGCCCTGCAACTTGCACTTTATTTTGTTTTAATTTTTAATTTTGTTGGACTATAAAAGCAACTTATCCTCATTGTTAGAGGATCGAATTTTACAGAGCTTGAACTCATTTTCCTTCATTTTCCTTTTGATTTTGATCTTTGAATTCATTATGGTTTGTTGTATTGATTATGGTTTTGATAATCTAACTATGGTAGTAGGCTAAAACCCTTCTTGGGTATATTTGATTGGACTTCTTCTTATGGATTGAGAACATGATTCATGAAGCTTAGGAATGGTGATTTGCTATTGAATGATCATAATTTATATGTGTATTTGATGCTTGAAATGATTAGGAATGATTTCCTAGTGATAGATATGTGTTGGATATATGTTAGATATTGCTTTTCCATGGTTAGAATGTTATCATTCTTTCTATGTAGGAGTAGTAAATTAGGAATCGAATACATGTTGTTATCAATTGTATTTGTTCTTAAGATCATTCATTAGCATGATACCTATGTCAAGTTTGTTATCAAATTGCATGGGTAGGGTTGAGAAACATCTAATTTGAAGTGATATTGATTTAATTGAACTAGTTGTTATCATCTAGTAAAGTTGTCAATTGAAGTTGTAAAGATGCTTTCATGTTTCATAGCTATGGTTAAAGATAGTTTCTCACTAATGTTCACCATTCTCAAGGCATCATGATAAAGTTTGAGGAAAATCTCATAATAAGAAGTCACCAATCTCATATGTCCAAGTTTCTTATTCTCTTAGTTAAATCTCTAGTTAGAATAATCTTATGGTAAAGTAGTTTTAACTTTAAAGTTCTAATAGTTTTACTTAGTAGTGTCTTGAACAAAACTCAACTCAAACCCCCCCCCCCCCCCCTTGTTTACATTGCTTTTATATATGTATATATATATATCTACTACAAGATATACATAGAAATAACCTTTTCCCTGTGGAACGAACCTTACTTGCCACTATATGCTTAATTGTGTGTAGAGGTAGTAAGTGAACATAAATTGTATATTTGAGAGGTACGGCGACGACCTCCCAAGAATACTCCTTGATATCTGGCCAAGAGTTCCTTCAATGCACCTTTTACTTCCTTCGGGAGATCTTTTCCCACCGTGACCATCCCTTTGTCCGCCACTTGCATTTCTTCCAACTCTTGGCGGGGAGCTTCTCCATACACCGCCCCTACCGCTTTCTTTGCATCTAAGACCGCCGTCATCATGCAACTTCTCGCGACTGCTTGGCTTCCCTGTACGACCGCCACTCCCTGCGCGGTGGGGAACTTCATTGTCAGCAGGTATGGACAACTCGCTGCCCGGGCTTGGGTTAGCCATGACCTCCCTATGATTACGTTTTACGGTGATGGTGCATCAATAACCGCAAAATTGCATGTCACTGAGACCCTCTTGCTCCGGTCCTTCTCGTCTACCATACACACTGCGAGGGGAATAACACCTAGAGGAACTTCAGGTTTGCCCGTGAACCCTGACAAGGGAGACGAAGGAGGTTTCAGATTCTGTCTCCCGATTCCCAATTGATCGAAGCAAGAAGCGAACATGATTTCCACGCTACTCCCATCGTCCACAAACACCCTCTTGATCAAAAAGCCTTCAATCTCCGCCGTTACCACCATTGGGTCTGAGTGGGGTATCTGTGGCGGGGCTGCATCCGCCTCAGAGAAAGTGAGAGCTTCGTCGGGGCGAAACCTTTTCCCCTGAGTCTCCCCCGGGGGAACATATCGCGTCCGGGCCCGGATAGCGGAAACTGACTAGCATGCTTATCCGACGTCTCCGCTTATCACGTTGATCATTCTGTTTGGTACTGGGGCTGGCTCTACTGCCTGGATCGGTACGGCGGCTATGGCGGGCCTCCCCGGGGCCCTGTTGCCTTGGTTGCCTTGGGCTCTCCCGTTTCCTCTCCCGGGGTTAGGCCTCCACCTTCTCCGGGGTTGCTCCTGAGGCTGGTCCCGGGGATTCTCCTTCTTTGCTTCTGTCGCCATGCAATCTCTCAGTTGCCCCCGCTCTATCAGCTTTTCTATCTCATTCCTCAGCCCTCTACACCCCTCTGTCGAGTGTCCATAAGACTTGTGGTAGGCGCACCATTTGTCCGCATTTTCCCTAGACGGGGTCCCCTGGATGGGCAGCGGGTCCGGGAACAGATCTTTGTGAATAGCATGTATCTCTGTCCGGGACTTGCTGAGCGGGGTAAAACTATCTGCCCTTGCCCGGTTCCCCGGCGCAGGACCCGAATCCCTTCTACTTGGGTCAGCCACCCTCCTCATTTCCATCTTATCCGGGAGGAATCCCCCAGATTCTTCCTTCCTCTTCTGGGTGGCGTCATTAACCGCACAGTACAGTTGCACCGCCATCTGTAAGTTGTGAAAGGTTTCCGGGATGTTTTCCATCAACTTCTGGACAACGCCATATCCCTCAAGCCATTTATGAATCCGCTAATCACCGCCTTCTCCTCCTGCTGTCTGTCTATGACCTTCATGCTATCGTCCATGTACCTTCGGTAGTATTCCATTGACCCTTCTGCAGCTTTCTGCCGAGTGGCGAGAAGCTCAGTCAGCTGCTTCCCTTCCTTTTTTAATCCCGCGTACCGGAACAGCAGAGCCTTGGAGAAATCATAATAGTCTCTAAGACTCTGCCGGGGCAAGGAATAGAACCATAGGAGACAGTTTCCCCTCAAGTAGCAGCCTACCAACTTGCACCTTAGTTCTTCCGGGAAATCCCGTGACGCCATTAGGTTCTGGTACGTCCTGACAAACTCCTCCGGGTCTGTCTCTCCATTATACGTTGGGATTCCCTCCGGGACCCGAAGGCCCGGAGGCCATGGGTATGCCAGCACCCGAGATACCCATGGGGAAGTGGGTTGAGCTCCGTTTCTCCCTACCAACTTGTCCAATCGCGCCTCCAAAGAGTTGGGGTCCTGCTGCGCCACCTGATAGCCCCGCATCCTATCATCCTCCCGACAGTATCTCTCCGGGTAACCGTAGTTCACCCCCATTGGCCCATACGTGGGCATGGAATACTGGATCGGGTTCCCCTGGGTCCCAGGGGCCTGATAACCCAATAATTCCACAGGCATGACTGGAAGGTCATGCCCGGTCTGCTCCGTCCCCCATCTAGAACGTGGGTAGTAGGGTGGAGCATGTGGAACTAAATTTGATTGTTGTCCAGTAGCCACTCCTCCTCGAACTCCGAAATTCGGGGGGAAAGAGGGTGGGATGGTTGATGAATTAATTCGCCCCTGTGTTCTTGGCGGCTGAACAGCCCCGCCTAGATCGATAACTTCCCTTTGCTGTCCCCGCAGAGGGCCTGCCAGGTCCCCTCCAGGTTCCCTTCGTCTTAAGTTTTCTCGGGTAGAGAGTACCCACTGGCGGTACAACTCCTTGTTGGCTCTCATGAATTCCAACGCTGCCGATTCCTCCGTATTAACTAAGAGTTGCCCCTCTTCCGGGAAAGCCAGTCCCCGAGTTTGAGGGTTGCCAGCTGGGTATTGCCCCTCCTCCCGGGTTTCAGGTTCCCGGGCCCGAGACTGCCTTCCCTAGCGGGCCTAGGCTCCTGCTCATCCCGGTACTCTCTTTCCGAGTCGGCTTCGTCGGAAGTAGTCTCTACGTGACCATCCTGTGGTACTCCTAGCTCACGCTGGTATCTAGCCTCCTCCTGCAACTGCCTCAAGGTCACGTCGTCTTCCGGGGGTGGAGGAGGACCACTCCCTGAAGGTACCGCGCTCTTCTTCGGGCGCCAATGCCCTCTCCTTGGTGACTCCATCGTGTGAAGGTGGAAGGGTCCCACCGGGCGTGCCAATTGATGCTACCAAAATCCGTCCGTTCTTCCGGGGCCAACGCTATCCGGGTCTCCTTGTTAATCAGCCCGCCACAATCCTGCAAAACAATCCCCGGGAGGCGTCCCGGGGAAGAAGCTCCGGCGTGATGATGAGATGGGGATAGCGGAGGAGGAAAACGTACGGAAGGTGCTCTCAATATAAGTAGAGAGATATAAGTCACATACCTTGCTCACTGTTCGAGACTAGTATTTATAGCCGAGCTTGCCTGCTTGAGATAAGGTGCAGGACCACTTCCCTTTGTCCCCGTCCGTCCTTCTTTCTTGTCCGGACGTGCCCCCTAGCGGGAAAGGCACCGCCCTTTTGGTGCTGGGCCGTGGACCCTCTTCCTGGCTCAGTAGGCCTTTGGGCCGGTAATATCAGATGGTAGCTCTGGTGTGATGATGAGATTTCGTGTATTGAGGGAGGAATAAACCTAATCGAAAAGCTAGAGAGAGGAACTTACCTGAAATGACTGTATGTGACCTCTATTTATAGTCGTACCTTGAGCCTTGGTTCAACCCCCCCCCCCCTTTTTCCTTCTTCTGATGCGTCGTCATCTTTTCTCTCTCCTTTGTACCATCCTCATGTGCTCACTCCCTACATATCTTTCCCTCATGATCTCCTCACGTGCCTACGTCATTTCCTCTTATGGCTACGTCATCCCCCATGGTGCCTTTGTGGTAAGTCATTTGTACTATCAATTTATATTGTCGAAATCAGTTTCCAACAATAAAGCTACCGCATTCAGTTTCTAGCTGAGATATTAAGCTTATCGAATTCATTTCCGAACCTGAGATATCCTAAAATTGATGTTCGAGTGTGTCGTGCGCAATGGCATTCTGATCATGTCTAGTGCGAGCGGTGTTCGCAACCATGGGCTAAATTAAAATAGATACAATTTATATTTATGTGTCAATGCTAAATTAATTCACATGTCAAATTACAAGCCAATGAGGCCATTAATTTACACCAAGTCTCTTGCTCTTGAGATAGCCATCTGATAAGTCCAAATTGATCACCCTTTTTCATTTAAAAATGTCATATGTCATGAAAGCGAATAAGATAACCATAAAACTTTCACAAATTAGAGAATAAAAAATCAAATCGGACAAAAAATGAGGTAATAATAAATATGTAAATGTTCAAACTATCAGTTAATTATCTGAAAATTTCTTTAAACACCCTACTTGACTTCTGTAAGGATAGATGAAACCAAAGGTTGAGTAGAATCTCATACACTAATCAAGAAACAATACTTCTATAAGAGCATCTCCGATGCAAACACTCTCGTCCTTGAATATAGGAGACATATGTCAAGTGATGATAGGGCTTTCATATGACGCAGACCAAAAATTGAGATTGAAAATTTCTAGGTCTCCAATGCAAGCATCATAATACCAACTTTAATGTGATGTGTCAATATGTTATTATTTTAAATAATATATAAAAAAATAATTTATGCATTGAATTATATGATATTATAGCTAATTAATTTGAATATATGCATTAAATTAAATTATTTTTGGTAAATATGCTGATTAGGCCTATTGAGGGTTTCAATATGAGACTCAATTGGTAGAGGGTTTATTTGAGTGTGTCAATATCAGTTAATAAATATGTAAGATTGAAGAATATAATTGACATTTGCATTGGAGATGATATTTTGAGTTAAGAGTCTATTATAATGATGTGACATGTGAGTTTTTTCAAATTGAACCTAGCATTGGAGATGCTTTAAATGCAACACTTTTACACTAAGGCCCCATTTGGAGACTAGAGGTTTGAAGAGTGTTTAACTTTATAAAACTATATATGGATACTTGACTGGTCAATCAGTTTTTTATGGTTTTTGGTGAAGAGCTTTTCTAATTAGCCGTTTTGGTGAAAACTCTTGTTTTTGAAACGTTGGAAAGAGCAGCGTTTCAAAAAAATTAATCAGAAGAATATCACAAAGCATCTTTTTTTATCCCTATTCCTTATAATTTCCTATTATTAATCCTCAATAAAAATTCATCCTCATGAATACCATTTATCTTCATGTAAATAATTCATCCTCACATTTACAGTGTTTTTTTAAAGAACGAATCTGAACTCCACAAATCCAAAATTTCTATCACTTTAATTATAAATATAAATTTAGCTAAATTTAATATTAAATAATATTTTAAATAAAAAACATAATATAATGAATATATGAGTAGTAAAAATATTTTCCGATACTTCAAAACAAGTAATATATACTACATAAAATATAACTAATAATAATTTGTACTAATGTCTATTTTGGTCATTTAACATATTGAAATAGCTATCAGCTAATTGTTATATACCAAACACTCATATACGAACAACTAGTCAAACCGCTAGTCAAAACAGCTAATAAAATCTGCTAACAACTGATGGAATCCACTAACCGCTAACAACTAAACGCTGATCTCCAAACGAGGCCTAAATTCTTGAATGACAAATCCTACAAAATTTCATTTTTAAAGAAAACTCCTTAGACAGTAAAGATTGAGAAAGTAAAGTATAAAACTCTGCATCAAAGTCCAAATCATTAAATAACGTAAAATTTAATCTTTTTTTCAGGAAAAATCTAATCAACAGTACATTATACTATCATATGGAGTTCAGGAATGACGATCAATGGGAATAATATACAAAATAATTTTATCAAAAACCCATGATGCGGGGAAATCCGCTCCAGTAAATGGTGCCTCAGATAATTGACGTATCAGAGGGATTTGGGATGTAGATTGTTGGTGAAGTATGCAGACTGCTCGCTAGGAATGCCCGATTGTCCGAGCTCCTGGGCCTCAGATGAGACTCGTAAGGACACGGGGGTTGCGTTTTTCTTATGCAGGTCCACAATTTTACAATAATGCCTTTAATATTAGTAAGGCTAAAAATGCTAACCAAAATGCAAGGGTGCATTTATGGGTATGTTGGTAAAAATGTGGAACTGCATAAGAAAAATGTACTTGCATGAAGAAATCCAGCAAGAATCTGAACTCTTATGTTCATAAATACCATGCATGTTGCATAATAGAAACGATTGGTAATCCTTCTCAACTAATAAGGTTAAAAAATGAATGCAAATGGAAATGGGAAGAATATTTGGAACATTGCTAATTCTACTTTGAAATGTAGTTAATATCCACAAAACTAACAAAAACAAATAGTAAAAGTTTACAACTTTACACTCAAAGAAGGGAACCAACTTCACTTGACCACACCCCTAATCTTCAAAAATAAAAAATTCAATCAAGAAACCTCAAAAGGCACGTACTTTATGTGTGTACGGATCTGATGACCAGTAATACCAACCAAATAAGACACGACTATTTTTATGAAAACTGTGATGGAAAGGTAAATTATCGTTGTTGTGTTTCAACATATGTTGGGGTGTCTCATATACAGACATATACATATATTTATGATTTATCTCATTCTCATTGATCTTTACTACGCCCTTATATCCACGCCCATGCCTCTTATTCCTGATTATTTTTGCGTTTAACTCAATCTCATTCAATCTTTGGACATGAGGGATGAACTTGGTACGTGTGATTATGTTAGGGAGTATACTAAACTTTACATATATGTTTACATGGAAGATTAATGATTAAGTCTATGGTTTATTCGGACCAAAACTTGGTATACAACTTTTGTTCCTTTGATTTGGTTCATGTGGAATTTATTGCTGCACTTTCATTGTTTTCCACTTTCTTTTTCATACTACTAAATATTTTTGGAAACATTTCTACAGTCACTTTGATTAATTGCAACAATTTGCTACTATTTCAAGTTCCATTGAAGATATTTGTCGTTTTGATGTCCTTAAAATTATTATTGGTTGCATGTTTGTTGCCACACTCACATATGAATTTTGTTTCTATATTGGCTAGGTCAATAATGAAGAGGTAATTTATTCAAACATCTTCATATTTAACAATCTCAAATATTTGGAACTGTTGACTGGTAACTTGAGAGATGATATTCTTGGCCTGGAAGTTATACTTAAAAAATGTCCACTTCTGGAAACCATGGTTCTTATACACACTTACAAGTAACAGTTAAATGTGAGTCTTTGTTCTTTGTTTACCGCCTAACTTTTAGTTATGCTTGTGTTGTGTTTAGAAACTGCGATTAAGAAGGATGAAAGTTGAATTTCAAATGCCTTGTTTAAGGATATTCACTATGAAGTAGTATAGAGGAACAACAAATGAAAGGCCCGTAGTTCATCTTTCTAAGGAGCATGGCAAGGTTTTGGAAAAGATAGTTGCTTTTCCTCAAGGAGGAAGAATTTCATGCCCTCCTCAAGTTCTTTATGTTCAATGATTGTGTCTCAAGAATTTAAAGTATTGTGTTGTGTTCGTTGATGGTCACTATGTTGTGTTCCTCAAGAACTTCATGCTCTCCTCAAGTACTTCATGTATTAGATATGAAAATGTGTTTATATCGATTTGGATATTCTTGCATATTTTGGATACTTTTATTTTGGATTTACTTCACTCTAAATAATGGATATTTTGGTCATTGCTGCCTGCGATTTTTGCGCATTCAAAACATGAAATTTGGTGATATCATTTGAAACGTTACAATACTTCTTATTAACCTTACTACTCCAGGAGAAGTGTTGGAAAGTTTTGGATGTGTCATTTCACGGGGGATTTGAATGATGAAATGAGTTGCTAATCATATTTGTCTAGCTTGATCCATATGTACATTGTTGTTTGCTAATATACTTAAACTGCCTTTCACTATTTACTTGATTCATCAATGCTCGAATCTTCACATTACAGTTTAACTTGGAAAATAAGCCCATAATCTTTTTTAGCACATGAAAAGAAGAGATTTATGAGCGAAGCTTTTCAGCGCATGATATCAGCAGAACATGTTGCTGCCAAATAGAGTAATATTCATGCAAAAAGTTTGAAGTCTATGGAGTGGTTCTTGCACTTGCATTTGTTGCTAAAAGCCCTCATTATATCAAGGATCACTCTCTTCAAAAGTTATGTGAGGTTTTGGATGGTCAAAATGATGAAAGTTAGGACAGATAGAGGAGCGGAAATCACTCAGCACAGATGGTTTTGGTTTGAGTTGATGGACAAAGAGCTGTTGTGGAAGCAACGCTGAACACAACGACTCTTAAAGCACAGTCTACACGACAATGTATGAAATGTCATGTCCAAACCAACCAAGGTGTTGTTATGAAAAAATTTGGTTGGTACAGTAATATTAATTGTGATTACTTGGCAAAAACTTGTACTGTATTAATGTTACATACGCTTTTTGTAAGAGCCTAGAATTACCCACTCCATAGACTAAAATGCAAGTGCAAGAGCCACTCCATTTTAGGCATGCTAAGTTGACATTTTGGTTTATTCTACTCTTGAATTAGCCACTCATATATTATGCCAAAAACCCTATTCAATCTAACTCAAAAGGCACGTACTTTATGTGTGTACGGATCTGATGGCCAATGGTACCAACCAAATAAGACACGACTATTTTTATGAAAACTGAAACCACCACTCAGATAGCCGAAGTCCTTTATTGGAGTTCAGAAACCGAAGTGCGTGGAGGTCGACGGAGGATGTAGAAACCCTCTACAGTCTACACAAAATTATACCAAAACCCTTTTCAATCTAACTCTCACCTTAGAAGAAACATATGTGTGATGATACAGAACGCGTCACCCCAATTAGGAAAGGTGGTGACTCAGCTGCTTAAGGAAATTGCTAGGAAAATGCATGGGCACGTAAGAGAATCTTAAGAAAGATATGGGAGGTACAGTCTCACACGTGAGAAATACTCGGGGAAGAAAAAAAGAGTGATGAGTTAGCAAGGAAAATGGGACGAGGAAGGCGTTCCAGGACGCATATAAATAGAGGCCACAATCAACCATTCCAAGTAAATTCTTTAACTCTTAAATACAGAGTTTTTACATTCCAAAGCACGAAATCTCATCATCAGACCGGAGCTACCACCCCCGGGGTAGCGCTCGGGGGGGCTTGTTTTGCAGGTGTCGGAGGACAGGTTCCAAGCAAGTCCAGTCCGAGGGCAAGGAGCTCGGATGGTCAAGTACAATTAACGAGCAACATCCATACTTCATCAACATTCAACACCCAGAAGCCCTCAGATACGTCAGCTATCTGAGGCCCATATTACTAGTGCGGATTTGCCCCGCATCAGTTGGCACACCCGGTGGGACCCGACATTAGGGGTCTCATCCTCAATTCGGAATGACGTACGCAGCTCAGCATTTAGGGAAGCTGCTCAGACAACAAGCGATACCTCGATGGAGGAGAACTCAGCTGAGGAAAGATCGTGCAAGAGGAAATTCAACGGTTGCAACCAACCCGAGGAGGCGAATAAAGCTAGGACCCGCCTAAGAACAAAGAGGCTCGAAGGTGGAGGTATGTAGGTATATAACGGTATATATATTGAGCATTATTTGGATAATAGATAAAAGTTTTTTGCGAGATCATTTACGCTTATTGCTGGCTATGAAATGCGTAAGAATTAGGAATATAGAGGTATATAAGGGAAAGAGTAGGAATTTAGGGTATCGGCTGGAGTTCGCTCATGAGCATAGGTCGGATATAAGAAAGCTAGGGCTTTAGATCTTCCCGAGGACTAGATGTTGCGAAACAAAGAGTCGATAGAGGATTCAAGTAGGAAAATGATTAGTGGAGGAGATTTGGAGTAACAGGAAGGTTACGCTACCGGTGTGGGGTCGGATATCAGAATGGTTGGGTCTGACAGAGAAGATATCGGAAGGGAAATAGCATGAAAGGAATGTTGTAACTAATACCATTTTTGAGAAATCTCTTTGCAGGAGGCATACAAGGGTTACGGGAGAGGAAGCAAAACAAGGCAATGTTAAGAGGCTTACAAAGGCGTAAGTAGGAGGAAGGAGCAATAGAGGAGTAATTGCTAGAAAGGCAAAACAACCTCGGAAGGCAGCAATGCAGCAAGTTGGTAATGCTAGGAGAGGAATCAGAGGATCACATCAGACAGGCAACATCATCGGATAAAAGGGCATTCAGAGAGAAAAAACAACAGATCCAGCATGACACATCTTGGACGAGGAGAATGAGAGTGAGGGGTAGCCAGGAGAGCAACAACATAGAAAGGAAAGAGGGTTAGCATAAAAAGAAGGAGGAGGTAATAGGTAGGAAGAAAATTAGGATTACTAGCAGGGACCGAGAGAAAAAGAGAATGAGAGAGGAAAGGGTAGAATGGAGAAGAAAAGAGAGAAAAGGAAAAGGGGGAAAGGGAAAAGAGAGGAAGTGGAGAGGTAAAGGAAGGAAAAGGGGAAAAAATAAATGAATAGGGCCGGCCCGGATGGCATCCAGGACATCCGAAAAGAAGGAAAGGGTAAGAACAAATCATAAATGAGGTATAGAAAAAGGGAAGGGTAATATTAAGAAGAGGCAAGATATTGGAGAGAATGATCTTCGGATAAAAAAAACATAGAGACTCGGAAAGGGCAACAAAAGCGTGAAGTGATAGTTATAATAATACAAGGAGCTCTCGGACAGCACAAAGAAGGAATAATTCTGCGAAGAACGAGCAGAAGAACGTTAAGGGAGGAAGAGAAGAAAAAAGAAAAGAAAAAAGAGGGTAATTAAGTTAAGGTCGGAATATTCGAAGATGAGAAGAAGAATTCAAGAGGACAAAGAAAAGAAAGAGAGAACCTTGGGGTAGAATGAAAGGAGGGTAAAGTGAGAGAAGATAGGAAAAATGCAGAGAGCACAGGGGAAATAATAAAGGCGGTTCCGAACAAAGGGGGGAACTGGAAAAGGGAAGGTAAGGAGAAATAGAGAAAAGGGATGGATGAGGAACCTTCAGGTAGAATAAAAGGAGGGTAAAGAGAGAGAAGATAGGAAAAATGCAGAGAGCACAGGGAAATAATAAAGGCTGTTCCGAACAAATGGGGGGAACTAGAAAAGGGAAGGTAGGGAGAAATAGAGAAAATGGATGATGAGAAAATTTCATCCAAAATAAGAGGGAAGCATATAAGAGAGAACCTTTGGGTAGAATAAAGAAAGAGAGGTCGGATTAAAGGAAAGGGAGAGGATATTAAAAGACAGTAATCTCTGAGATGTTTAAGGGGATCAAGAAAGGGTAATCTAAAAGAATGATTATGGGCTCAACGTGGATAAGCAATAGCTCGGATGCGTGGATACGCATAATAATTGCATGTGCGACAGAAGACACATTGCAATAAAAGGGGTTTAGCGTGGATACGCCAAGGTTCGGATGCGTGGATACGCTCAGAACAGGAAAACGTACTGGATAGTGCGTTAGGAAAGCGTGAATACGCGAAAATTTGCATACGTGCTGGATAGCTCGGTGTAAATAAAGGGAAAGTCGGGACCTCTGGGTCGCTCCCACGATTGGTGCCCCGCAAAAAAGGAAGCAAACCTCGGCAAAGGCAATCTGAGTATAAAGGAAAGATAATAAGAAATAAGAAATACTAATAATAGGATGTTGAGTACCCTTGGGGAGACGTCCTCTCGGGACTTATACATTGCAAAAATTAAGATACATAAGATACAAGTAATTGAACTCATAAGGAAGAATTTAAAGGTTAAGATTTTAAGGCATTCAAACCATCGGATGGATGCCCTCGTCAGAAGAAGACCATCCGATGAACTCATAAGGAAGAATTTAAGGGTTAAGATTTTAAGGCACTCGAACCATCAGATGGATGCCCTCGTCAGAAGAGGACCATCCGATGAACTCATAAGGAAGAATTTAAGGGTTAAGATTTTAAGGCATTCAAACCATCGGATGGATGCCCTCGTCAGAAGAGGACCATCCGATGAACTCATAAGGAAGAATTTAAGGGTTAAGATTTTAAGGCATTCAAACCATCGGATGGATGCCCTCGTCAGAAGAGGACCATCCGATGAACTCATAAGGAAGAATTTAAGGGTTAAGATTTTAAGGCATTCAAACTATCGGATGGATGCCCTCGTCAGAAGAGGACCATCCGATGAACTCATAAGGAAGAATTTAAGGGTTACGATTTTAAGGCATTCAAACCATCGGATGGATGCCCTCGTCAGAAGAGGACCATCCGATGAACTCATAAGGAAGAATTTAAGAGTTAAAATTTAAGGCATTCAAACCATCGGATGGATGCCCTCGTCAGAAGAGGCCCATCTGATGAACTCATAAGGAAGAATTTAAAGATTTAAGAATTTTAAGGTATTCAAACCATCGGATGGATGCCCTCGTTAGAAGAGGCCCATCCGATGAACTCATAAGGAAGAATTTAAATATTTAAGAATTTTAAGGTATTCAAACCATCGGATGGGTGCCCCCATCAGAAGAGGAAGATCCGATGATGAACAAGAACAAACCAAAGATTTAAGAATATAAAGCTAGATACTTTCAGAAGCATTTACAGGATGCAGGGTATTAGGCGGTTGACTACCCTCAGCAGAAGGGGGGACGGAAAGGCGGATATGACTCGGATAGTCGAACCACATTATAAGGAAGGCGAAGGTATGCATATTAATCTTTTGTATATTCAGATTTTATATAAGGTTTAGTACATCGGACGACAAGTTTAGGTTCTTGCACCCGATGCTCCTAACGGGGGAGAACAAGGGGATACAAAAGGAAGAAAAAGGTGCACAAAAGAGAAGCAAAAATTACAACAAAAGCATATCTTTCTTCAAAATCAGACAAGGACAAATTACAAGGAGCAGACGCAGAAGAAAACTAAGAGTTAGGAGTAGCATCGGACCTAGGAGGAGTAACATCGGGCATAGGAAGTTGGGTCGGAGGGCGGGTAGCCTCGGGACATTGGATCCGGGGTCTCTAGCAGACTACCTTCGGTTTGCCATCTTCCTGGCCCGCGGTGAACCCATATAAGAAAGGAAGCCCACAATATTCGCGATAAACAGGGGTTTCAGGGCAAACTCCCAAGTAATTTATAACATCCTTGGGAGGAGGAGAATCAGAGTCAGAAGAAGAGGTAGGAGAGCCAGGAGGGGGTAAAGGCCCCTCTGGAGCAGACAGGGCTCGGAGAGAGGATGCTGATAGAGGGGGAGAGGTAGAGCAGAGAGCTTTCCAGATTGTGGGAGCCAATTGGCTCAAGGTCTTGTTCAGCAAGCACTGAAACTTATAGAGGTAGCGCTGATGGGCGCCAGGCTTGTAGAAAGACTTCTGGTAATCGAGTCGGGGACCCCCTGGGACCCATCCTCGCATTTTCTTATAAACCCAGGTGGTCGGTTGGTTGTTGGAATCCTTCAAGACCTCTTTTACGGTTATCGTAAACTCCAGGGATCGGATGATCTCTTCGGAAAGGGCATCACTGTGTTCGTGGAGGTTGGAACCATCCTTCCAGGGTTGTAATTCCTTCTCAAGCTCGGACAAGCGAGATTCTAGTTCAGCCGAACGAAATTTCTCTTGCTCCAGCCCTTGAGCAAGGACGGAAGACTAGCGTTTCACTTCAGCAAGACGACGCTGGTGAGTGGACTCTAAGAGATCTCGGAGACCAGCCGATCCGAGTATCTCGGAAGAAAAGTCAGATACCTGAAGCACCGAAGGTTAAGAGGTAACAATAATATAAATAGAAAACATGACACGGGAGAAAAAGGGAATTACCGAAGGATCGGGACGAGGGACCCGCAACTGTGAGTCATTCGAGGGAGACAAGGACTGAGGGCTTAGAGCCTCAGTCTGAGGTCTCTTCCAACTACAGCTTAAAGGATCACTGGCGAGGGCGCCAACCAAATCAGGAGGAGGAACCGGTATGGGAACCACTGTGCTGGTACCCACAGGATGAGTCTCACTTGGGGGGCTCGGGCCGTCCAACTCAGGCAAAAAGGTAGGATCAAAACTCTTTCTTATGCTTTGGTGTTTCTAATACCCCTAACATTCCATCAACATATGTTAACCTACCATTTTAACTACATTTTTTAGGATCCCTCCTAGTGTTAACTGTTTTAGTTGAGCTTGTATAGTCTTTTTTCTCCCCTCTAGTTACTTTTTTCTTTTTCTTTTTCTTTTGCCCTGCAAATATATATTAGTTTCACTAACCATTTCCTCATTAATTATCCTATTAAATATATTTTTATCTTGAATAATAAATTCTAAGATGAAATCCCCATCTTTACCTTTAGATTTTTTTTCCCGTGACCACTGAACTCTTTCAATCATAGCATTATCATCTAAAGAGATGTAAAATATAAGACAATAGCATTAGCTTACATTGTTTGCATAACATGTTCTTCATATGCAATTTTTTCAAGAGATGCATCTGTAGTAACACTAACAGTGAGGGAAATATCACTGGTGATAATTTGTTTGTAACAACTTCATGAGGGATCATTATAACCTCAACTTCCTCGGCATGCATTTGAAATTCATGAGTCTTATTATCCTTAGTTCTAGAAGACTTAACATTTATGTACTTAAGGCCTCAATAACATTATCTTCTTTAGAAACTATTCGAGTTCCATGTTGAGCATTTTGTGATCTCAAAACATTATCATCATGGTCAACAAGACTATAATAACGAGTTACATTTCCTTTACCTCCATTGAGTTGACCAGATTGAGTTTTGTTCTCAATATGTTTGACATTATTGGTTTGACCAGAAATCTCCTTATGTTTTGGACTAGAGATACTACCAGGAAAGAATACATGAGCTCTGGGCTGATTTTGGTTAGAATACTGAATTGTTGTCGGTCTCCAAGTCTCCATTTTTCTCTAAATCTCCCCTATATAGCAACTAGAAGCCATATGGCCTAACTTGGGGCATATCCCACAATAATCTGGAACGTTTTCATATTCCAATTACTGTTAGAAACCTATATCCCTATATTCCAACCAAACCCTAGAAGGTCTCAATTTAGTAATGTCGATTTCCTTGTAAACCTTACCAATGTGAGGACTTGTTTGATTAAGCATTGCTATGAGTCCTCACATTGGTAAGGTTTATAAGGAATAATCATCAGGAATGCCATGTGATAACATTTGAACATATTTCTCTTGGTTATAAAAGAAATCTCGACTGTTAGGTCTGGAAAAGGAAACTCATTATCTTCATCCCAAAACTCAGATTGCAAGACATTGTTTTTTTAGAACTATGTACCAACCACATATCTAGACCATAAACTATCTCCTTTTTGCATTTTCTACCATATCTTTAGAGAAAAGGTTTTTGTGATAGAGTTAAGATCTTATACATTTAAACTAGTTTCAAGGGATCACTTTTGTCAATTTGTCAAGTCACTCAAAAACTAAAAATACAAAGACCATGTTTGGTAATGGTTGTTGTCTGTTAGCTGATTTCATTTAGCTGGTTTGACCAGCTGTTTATGTTGGTTGTTTATGCAAGTTGTTTGACCATTAGCTGTTTACAAAAGTGTTTGGCAAAGTTAGCTTTTAGTTGTTAGATGTTTTATGCAAAATGACATTTATGATCATGACTACTATTCATATTATATTATAGAATAATTTTAGATATTATTACTATTCATTTATTTTAGTTGTTGTTATCTTGTGTTTGATATTATTATTGATACAATTTTTTAATTGTTTGGAATATTCACTAATAAAAATTATAAATAAAAACAATTTATTTCAAATAAATTTAAAATTATTGTTTGTGATTAATATCAGTGTAGTACAGTAAATAATACTTTTAAATTATATTTTATAGTATTAAATTTCTATAAGATCTAAATAAATTTATGAAGTTGAAATATTATTATTCAATATCAAAATTATATCATATACATAATATGAATTAGTTAAGTAGTAATTGATTTTTATGGAGTTGATTATTAACCGACTTGATTATATTTTAATTGAAATAAAATTTATAATAATCATATGGGTGTAAAAATTTATAAATACATAATAAATATCATTCAAATATACACTTAATTTAAAATAAATATAAAATTTACAATTGATTACCATTTAATAATTTAGTATACTTAATTAACTTATAGTCATATAATTATGATGTACATAAACATGTTTAGATAAACACACAATAAACTATACACGTACGGCATGTAGGATAAAAAAGTAACTATAAAAGTAAAAGAGTCGGTGTCTGAGTAGACCTCTATATTTTACAGAATATAGACTTGGACTTAGTTGCAGATAGTATATGGGCTCAAAAATACGGAGGTACTTTTTTTGCAATTTATGAAAATATTTAATATCATGCGCCACACACGCGCTTTCACTATTTATGTTTCTTTCCCATTCACCTTTCCGAACTATTTATGTTTCTGTTCCCTCTCCCACCTTCCCCCGCTCATTCACAAATCTGAGAAATAGAATCAGCACAGAGCGCTCGCGAATCAATCGTTGTCGGGAAAATGTTGGGCGGCCACTACATTGAACTGTTGATCACGCGCTGACACTGATCCCGCCTCCGACACCGATGTCGTCAAGGAGTTCGCCGGACTCGGGACCTACATCACCGGTCCTCATGGTTCCCACCGTGTCATCCTCTTGTGCCACGACGCTTTTGGTTAGTGCTTATCGGTTGGAATTTTGTTTTTTCTATCTGGGTTCGGGGAATAATTTGATTTTGTTGATTGGAGATGTGGATCTGATTTTTTTTTTGTTGGGATTGTTTTGCAGGTTTTGAGATTCCCAATTTGAGGCATGGTAAATAAAAACATCATGTTTACACTTGGTTTAGCTGCTTTAGCTCTTTTGTGAATGGAAAATAGGATACTGGTTTGTTCATAAGATGTTGTTGGCCTTGAATAGGTTTGTTGAGTTGCTGTGAACGGTAGAAAGAGTGCAAAATTATGTGTTTTCTTGTTTTCGGTTGCTCTTCTATCTTAGGGATTAAATCCTTCACAATTAGGGACTATAGTTTTGTACTTTGATGAAAGCCATTTGTATAAAGAGAAGTGGGGTTAATGGAAATTCACTCGTTAAATATTTTCTACATGTTTTCTAGCTGCCTTTGTCCTTTTATGCTTGAAAGATTCAAATTTTTTTTTTATAGGGATTGATTTTGGAGCAAGATCATTTTGTAGTGTAACATGCGTATTTTAAACCCACATAAAGGTTATAAGTTAAAACATGAACATAAAAGTTATACGTTCAAATATAAATATTTTAAATTTAAACATAAAGGTTATAAGTTAAAACATGAACATAGATGTTATAAGTTAAAACACGATCATAAATGTTATAAGTTGAAATATGAACATTTTAAACTTAAGCATAAAGGTTAAGTTGAAACATGAACATCTTAAACTTAAACATAAACGTTATAAGTTAAAACATGAACATAAAGGTAGAGGTTATAAGTTACAACATGAACATAGAAATTATAAGTTAGAACATGAACGTAGAGGTTATAAGTTAGAACATGAACATAGAGGTTATAAGTTAAAACATAAACATTTTAAATTTAAACATAGAGGTTATAAGTTAGAACATGAACGTAGAGGTTATAAGTTAGAACATGAACATAGAGGTTATAAATTTAAACATAAACATTTTAAATTTAAACATTGAGGTTATAAGTTAGAACATGAACATAGAGGTTATTACTTTAAAATGAAAATTTTAAACTTAAACATAATGGTTATAAATTAAAACATGAACATAAATGTTATAAGTTAAAATATAAACATTTTAAATTTAAACATAAAGGTTATAATTTAAGTTTTAGATTAAAAGGCTTTACTATTGAATTTAAATTAAAAGTAACAAAAAATAAACAAAAAGGAGATGCATGCAGCCGTGCAAGCATAGAGATGGCACTGGGGCGGGTTTGGGGCGGGTACTAGCTATCCCATCATCATCCCCATCTAATATTTTAAAATCCATCCCCGCCCCATGACCCATGATGGGTACAAAATTAAAAACCATCCCCGCCCCATCGGGTTTTATTATAAAATCATCCCCGCTCCATGACCCGCCCCACCCACTAGTACAAAGCAGGGGATTTACGGCAGTTTTTTAAGGCGGTTCACCATAGGAGCTCAGAACCGCCGTATATTTTAATGGTTTACGAACTCGTAAGACAGATTCGGCTGGTTTTTTTGAACAGCCAGGATGGGGAATTTCATAAGGCGGTTACCGTAAATCATTACGGCACTTTCCAATGAACCGCCGTAAACCATTTTAACTTACGATAGCGAAACCTGACTTTGTAAGGTTTTGCGAACTCGTATCGGTTACATAGACATATTCGACTTCGTCAGTGGTTTTACGGATATCCACTTTGAGAATGATTCGAACTCGAATATTTGGATTTTTAAAACTATATACATTATCATATTGACGAATGCGTAACATTAAGCGCCTAATTTAAACGATATCGTAAAACTTGAAGCTTAAACGTTTCGCTGTCGCATTACCGGTCGCTTTCATTGCAACACTCTAACAGAAACGGGTTACGATATCGTATGCATATTCGGTCAGGAATGTTTTGGTACGAGTTCGTATGTATTAATTTTAATATTAAACAAAATTAGTGTACGAACTCGATTAAGGATCCGACTTATAATTCGAGTTCGAAACATTTACGGGTTATGCATATAGTTTGTGTAAAAGTCAGAACTTTTTATTTCTCACTCTTGTGGGTAGTTTATGAAAAGAACCGAGTGTGAATTTGAAGCTCCATTACAAGGCATATAAGTCATTTGTATGTGGTTTGACTCGTACCCTCATCCTCCCATAAGGTTTGAAGTTTGCATAGTCATTGACATGTTGTGTTCTAACACTACTAAAAATATTGTCTTTGCCAACACAATTTTAAGAACACTTTTAAGTTAACGTAGTAATAGATAACTATTAGGACACGAGGTTTATTACTGGAATTGAGTTCCCCAAATATGTGTGGTTATAGAGTACATATGAAGACAATACAATAATTATGTTGGTAAAATATTCAATTGTGACATTATGCAAAAATCATATCACAACATTATATACTTGTGTATGCATATTGATGTTATAAACACAGTAATTTATGTAGCACGATTAAATCTGAATACAATATTTTGTAATTTATACATATTTTTTTTAGAAAAATAGAGTATTGTCAGTATACCATATATATTAGTTCTATAAAAAAAATATTATGAAAAATAAATTTTAAGTGTTTAATTACATTTATAACCCATTAACACATTGAGAAAGGATTTCAATTCTATCTGACCTCTTATTTCAAGTACACTAGGAGTAGGAGCACTCTCAGCAAACATCATTGATATCTTCTACACCACCCATAGCACACCTTTGTCAGTACAAAAATAGTCGGCAATTGGCACACAGTAAGAAAATTCTACAGAGAGCAAAAGCATATGCATCAGTGCTACTAATTAAACCTGAAAATTACAACTGTAATGTAAGACATATGTAGTCACATAGAGCATAGCTTGAACAACGAATATATAAGACATAGTCACATAGAAAATACTGCTTTTTGCAGGGTGCCAAGAGCAATGATGCTTTCCCTATCTGTTGTCTCCGCTCTTCTATAGCACATCTTCATTTAACATGTCTAATACACCTTCAGGCACTTTGAGTTTAGAAATGGTAAGGGCAACTGACTGCATGTAAAATGCCCAAATCATTTTTTGTAGATTTAAACATCACAAACTTTGGCCTAATGCCTTAACACTTAACCATACCAAGACTCAATTTGAAGAATGAAGACGAGAAACTGCACTCTTCAAGGCAAAAGAGAAAAATTAGTACATTTGATCACATGTTAGGCACAGGTTCCCTATTTTTCACCTGATCACTTCCAAGGAATTGAAAGAAATCTTTCCACCCTGCAAGTTCATATATATATTTGCAAATTCATATATATTGTGCCCTTCACCTTCAGTACATACGAAGGGAAAAAAAAAAGGAGAACGTATATAACTAAAACAAACTGTGCAGCAATAAATTCAAAAACAAAGTCATACTCATACCAGTCATGGACGTGTATGATGTTTTCTAATTTCCATCCTTTATGACTATGGTAGACCACGGAAAACAGGATCAACTCCGTAATCTGAAAAGAATAACAAGGCACAATCGGTATATATTACACATGTTTCCCACAAATAGTACAACTAGAGAAATTGGTACCGGAATTAGCAATGACGACATTCTTGCGGTCAAAGTGCGGGGCAGCAATTTTCGACCGCCACAATGTTGAGGCTAGATTTTACACATGCCCTCTGATTCATCTTCTCCTTCTCCACTTGGACGGGGACTCAAATCGCCACAACATCGTTCTTCGCCTGGACAAGGACTCAAATCGCCAGAGCATGGTGAAATTTCTGAATTTTTATAGAATTAATGGTTTCTGTAGTGTTTTTCGTGTGAATTCGATCCCAATTCTGATTTTCAGTCTAAAAATCTGCATCTAAACTGGACAAACATTGAAGGAATGGAATACAATACAAAGACTCTGGTTTGTTTGAAATTTCTATATTTTGCACTATTTTTTTACTTTTCTCCTGCGCCATCTTTTCCCTCTTTCTCCCGCGCTGTTTTCCTTCCTTCTATTGTCCATCTAAATTGTTTTCTTTTTCCTTTTTCTTTTCCATTACAAAAGGCATTTTTCCATTTAAAACAAGTTTATGATTTTTTTTAATTAAAGCCATAGGGCAGAAGGCTTATTTATGGGATCCTAACCCCATAAATAATTTAATCATTCTTTTATATGTATATCACGTTTAATTACAATAAAATTGAAAATAATATTCTCCCAGTAAAGGTCAACTTTCACTTAAAATTAAATTTATTGTATTTTCACATAGCTATCATATTTTATAAATATAGATATATTAACCTTAGAATGCACGATATTTAAATAAAAGTTCTAACATTTATCCTAATAAAAACTAATAAACACGTATCATTCACCATCTCATTTAATTAAATTTATGGTGTTCCGACCACATCGAATATTTTATCTTAATGTTATAGTTTATATGACTTTTACACTAAAATTTGATATTGTGATTGTATCACGGGCTAAATAATTATTTAATACGTAATATTGTCAATTTATAATCTGACAATATGATTTGATCAAACACAACTCAACTATCATTTTTACTTCTTTAATAATTATGATATATAAGTTTATATAAAGATCACGTAAAAAATACATTACATTGTTTAATTCAAATTGACACCTCTAATAGTGAGTAACATGTCGATATTACCATCTCAATATATTTCAAGTCAGTAATAGTACTTTGGGTCGATCCTAATTTTATATGGACTGAATACTCTAGAGAACTAGCGGTTTAAATGTAATGCTACTACCATATGAAGTTATGGGTCAATTTCCACCAAAAGGAGAAGAGGGGAGATTTTATTAGGTTAGTTTGAATTATTATTCAAAAAGTTTGTATGTGAAAATAATAATCTTGAATTGTATTTTGATGAATGAAGATTTTGATCATTTTTTTTTTGTATCTATACTTGAAATTAAACATCTCTTTATTTCATATCAGTAGTTGTACTTTTAGTCGACCTTAATTCTATATGGACTGAATACTTTAGAGAATTAGCTGTTGAAATGTAGTCCTACTATCATTGGAGACTATGAGTCAATTTCCACTATCCGTAAGAGTAGATATGAGATTTTACCTGGTTAGTGTGAATTGAAAAATTGAACTTAACTGAACTTATCTACAGAAAAACTCTAGGAAACAGGGCCTAAATTACCCTCTATATTATTGCAATTAAGGCCCTGTTTGCTAGAGTTTATTTCTTGATGGTACTGAACTGAACTGAACTGAAGTAAAATTGATGTATTGAAAAAATGGAATCAGCGTGACTGAATTAACCTGTATTTCATCAAATTACAATTTCACTAAACTGAATTGAACTGAACTGAACTGAACTGATCTACAGATAATCTCTGGAAAACAGGGCTTAATTTGGTTTACCGAAACAGGGCCTAAAATTTTATTATATTATTCCAATTAATTTGGTTTACCGAATATTTAATATATTATTATTTAAAAATTTTGCTAACATTATTTTTGAAACTACGGATTCAAAAAGAAATAAATTAATAACAATTCGAGGTTTAGAGGTCATGGAAATAAATGACAAATTAAGATACCACAAATAGTTATAATTTTAGTTGAATAAGCCGAGTAGAAGTACTACATCACCAGGCATTACGCCGGATTATGCTCTAAATATATCGATCCCTAATTTGACTCTTCGATATACTAATCTTCTCAAATCATAGATGTTTGCTGGGAAAGGGACTCCCCAAGAGGCACACCAAATTTTACATCACCAAAATTGGTGAACGAAGAAATTCGATTCGGGACCGTGGGCAAAATCCGTACAAAGAATGATGGGATTCGTCAGTCGTGATCAATCGAGGTGAAACCGTGAAAGGGCTTGTGTTTGTTTTTATACTACTGAAGCCTTCTCATCTAATTAATTTTCAGTTTTTCATTTCAATTTATGCGTCCAATTCCAGCTGTGTTAATTTGTGATCTCCTGAAAGGATGAGAAAGTCAAGGGAAAGGGCATCATCAGCCGGCTAGGCAGTCCACTGTCTGGCTTGCAAGGGCATGATCTACGAGGGTAAATCATTTCTAGACTGTCTTCATTTTATTGCGATCAATGTGTACATGGATAACCAATTAATGATTACAGTATACTTTAGACCACAAAAAAAGGCCCCTCACAAATTTCAATCTTTCAGAATACCTGTTTCAGATTATGTTAGAAAATGATTTTCCCTTTTTATATATATATATATATATATATATATATATATATATATTCAAATTGTTCAATGTTTACAATGTATCTGATTGACTTGTTTGTTCAAGGAATTTGGGTTGTGTTCAGTTTTAGTTACTTATATTTGTTTTTGGTTATTTTCTTTACTCCCTTTTGAAATGGTAGTATTTTTTATGTGTAGACCTAGATTGTATGCAAGATGAAAGAAGGGAATGTCAAAATGGAAGTCTATGACACTCCACATGCCATGTAAAACACTTACTGCTTTAAACATTAGCACACATGTGTGTTTACCTAGCATATAATCTGTTGTTAAATAAAGTTTCAGTGATTGGTCTACTTCAGTAGTTTAAACTAAATGCTCGCATATATTTACATGAGCTGTTTGCTTCTGTTTTAGGATCACAACCAGCAGAGATCATCCCATGGTCTTGTAGCTACGGATTTGCATAAGCAAGTGGAGCCTGTGCCACATTTATCGTGGTAGGGAGATTATTGCCACAATTATTTTCAAGGTATATTATTCGAATGATGGAAGTAAATCAAGTAATTAATTTTACCGGAATTCACAAATGCTTGTTTTTTCATTATTTTCTTTGGTTTTTTTACGACGTTCGTCATGTAGCAGACATTAGGGCATTATTTTGGGTTGCCTCTTATCTTGGTGGTTAATTTGCTGACTAGTGGGGTATTTCATGAATGTGGAAAATGGATTTTTCTTAAACATGTTTTATTCTCTGAGCAAATGAAAAATTTGTCATAACCTGAAGTTAAGACTACAATCTATTGTATTAGATAACCTGTTTTTGCTTCTACATTCTTTATATGTTGCTGCACTTCCTTAATTGTTCTCAGTCTCAGTTGTTTTTACACCGTAATTCACACCCAACTGATGTTGTAAAGTTGCTGACAGGATTATGCAAAGAAGTAAGAAGTATTGGAGGAGAAGTACAATATGAGCATTTGAACCACAATATAAGCGAATTGTCGTGAAGCAGTTTTGAAGATACAATATATAGAATAAGCAGGAGTTTTTGAAGATACAGAGAGCTTAGGATAAGTGACAATTTAAAGGCTTGAACTTGTGATGCAAATTGATTTCATTTATTTGTCAAAAGATTAGTTATAGACAAACATGTAAGTGTTCTGTTTTATATCCAATGAGACATTACAGTGGTGTGTTAAAAAAATGTTATTGTAACATCACACTATATTTTATGCAATAATGTCTTTATAGTCTATTTGATATAACACATAGTACTATTCACTGTATATCCTAGTGACAGTTTCATGTGTGGTTTCTGATGAATTGGGACACAATATGTACGTCCCATAGTGCACTAATTGGGACAGCAAATTATTGTGCTAACATGGACTAAATAAAACACAAGTTAATATGGTATTACCTTATGTATCCCTACACTATTATGTATTGGAATAGTATTCTATTCATACACTATCACATGTTGGAACACATGAGCTATTCCTACATTATTAATTTAAAACAGTCATTGAAATATAATTTAAATTTAAATAATGAATATGGATTATTGCATATTTAATATATATAAATACAATTTATTGTGTGATAACATTTATCTATCCCAACATTATATATTGTATATTTAATTATTTTATTCAGGTCTAAAATTACTTATTGCAACACTTTAGACTTATTATAACACCGGCAAACACCACACATTAACAAAGTGTTGGGATAAATATAAGTGTGACTATATATGTATTTCACAACAGTTTTTATGTGTTAACAAATACCCTTTTTCTAGTAGTGTAAATGCAATTGTTTGTTTTGTTTTTAACTTATTTGATGTATGTGGTGTTTTTTGATTTCATAGGAGTTTGTTAAGGTAATTGGGTTTGACATTGTTACTATAATCATTGATATGGACCGTGTTCAAATTATTCGGAGAAATGATAGATTGTCTAATGAGTATGGTGGGTTGATTGAAGAATTTATTAATGTTGCTTTTGAGGATGCATATAAGAAAGGGGTTGAGGGTGTTAGATGTCCATGCAAAGATTGCAAGAATAATGCTTATTTTGATGATGATATGGTTTTGCGTGAGCATTTGATTTGTAGGGGTTTTGACCCAAATTACACCCAATGGGTTTGGCATGGTGAACAGGTAGTTGAAAAGGTTATCCCCGAAGTTGAAATAGGTAGTGAAAATATGGAATACGATGCTTATTTAGGTGAAATGGTGGAGGATATTGCTAGGGAGTTTGTCGATAAGCCTAGCGTTCTAACGGCAATGATGAATGATAAGGAGACACCATTATACGAGGGTTCTCAGCATTGTATTATGGCTGCTACCTTGTTGATGATGAATTTGAAGGAAAAACATGGTATAACAGATAAAGGGATGACCGAATTGTTTGAGACTGTGAAAAAATTGCTACCCGTTGGAAACAAGTTGCCCGATAGAGTTTATGCGGCCAAAAAGGTTTTGTGTCCGATGGGGATGGAATTGGAGAAGATCCATGCATGTCCTAACGATTGTATGTTGTATAGGTCAGTAGAGGAAAAACAGTTGGACAGTTGTCTAGTATGTGGGGAGTCACGATACAAATTGAAGGAGCAAGAATCAATTGAAGTTGGTGCTGAAGATGGTATTATAAGTGGAAAAAAAACTCCGGCAAAAGTGATGTGGTATCTCCCGATACTTCCGCGATTGAAAAGGTTGTTTGCAAATCCAGATGACGCTAAACTTTTTACGTGGCATGCAGAAAGAGACTGTGGGGGAGATGACATCATCAGTCATGCCTCAGATGGTGAGCAGTGGAAAAAAATGGATGAGTTGTATCCAGAGTTTGGAAAAGAACCCCGAAACTTGCGATTTGGTTTATCCACTGATGGTATGAACCCATATGGGAATTTGTCTAGCACACATAGTTCATGGCCTGTGATGTTGGTTATGTACAATCTTCCATCTTGGTTGATGATGAAACGTAAATATGTATTGTTATCTATGATGATTTCAGGGCCGAAACAACCAGGAAATGACATTGACATCTACCTAGCCCCACTTATTGAAGATTTGAAGACTTTGTTTAACCCGGGAGTGTGGATTGAAGATGGTAGTCGTGGGGATGAGAAATTCGAGCTAAAAGGGATGTTGATGTGGACTATTAACGATTTTCCAGCATTAGGAAATTTAAAGGGTTATTCAGTGAAAGGTCACATTGCATGTCCTGTTTGCGAGAATAACACTAGCCATGTCCAATTGAAAAATGGTGGTAAAACTGTTTATCTTGGTCATAGACGCTTCCTTCCCGAAGATCATCCATGGAGATTTTCTAAGAAATGGTTCAACGGGAAGGTTGAGACCGATCCCAAACCAATCCCTCCTACCGGTGTTGAAATCCTAGGGAAGGTTGAGAATTTAGGTCACGTGTATGGGAAGAAGGAAAAGGTGACAAAAGGTAGTGTTGGTGGTTGGAAGAAGCGCTCAATATTTTTTGACTTGCCATATTGGAAATATTTAGAAGTGACGCATTGCCTAGACGTGATGCACATTGAGAAGAACGTTTGTGACGCATTAGTGGGAACGTTGTTGAATACGCCGGGCAAAACCAAGGATGGTTTGAAGTCGCGACTTGATTTGGTTAGTTTAGGCATAAGAGAGTCACTAGCCCCAGTAGTGGAGGGGGAAAACAGTTACTTACCACCGGCATGTTATACTATGTCTACGAGAGAGAAGGAGATTTTTCTCAACACTTTAAAGTCGGTAAAGGTTCCGACGGGGTATTCATCCAATATTAGGTCATGTGTACAAGTGAAGGAACTTAAATTGGCGGGGATGAAGTCCCATGATTGTCACAATTTGATGCAAGAGTTGAATGTCATCGCCATTAGGGGTTCCCTTCCTAAGCATGTGAGGTCAACTATTACCAAGCTCTGCTATTTTTTTAAGGCTATATGTCGGAAAAGTCTTAGTCATCGGAGGTTAGACAAGCTGCAGAGAATGGTGGTTGAGGTGTTGTGTCGATTAGAGATGTACTTCCCTCCATCTTTCTTCGATATCATGGTTCACTTGATCGTCCATTTAGTTCGGGAGATCAAATTATGTGGACCGGTGTTTTTAAGATGGATGTATCCATTTGAACGGTACATGAAGATCTTCAAGTTGTTTGTGAAGAACCGCTACCGTCCCGACGCAAGTATTGTTCAACGGTATGTCGCCGAAGAGGTTATTGAGTTTTGCACAAACTACTTAAAAGATGTTGATACCATCGGTCTACCTATCTCTAGGCATGAAGGTCGGTTGGAAGGTCATGGGTTGAGGCATAAGTGCTTGTTTTGTCCATCCGGTGAAGATCTTAGACAAGCTCATATTTATGTGCTCCGTAACCATAAGGAAATTGCTCCGTATGTTGAAATTCACATGAGCAAATTAGTGAAAGAGAATGGTAGTTTTACGGAAAAAATGTTACTAGAGGAACACAACCGATCGTTTGCAATTTGGCTCCAAACTCATGTTCAATCGGGAGAACACTCAGAAACAGTTAGATGGTTATCCCGTCGACCTATGGGGACAGTTCAATCATTTGGAGGATATGATATCAATGGATATACATTTGGCACAAAGGAGATGGATGATAATGGAGTGTATCAAAATAGTGGGGTTTGTAATATTTCCGATTCTTTGCAAGACGGTGGTTTGAAGAAAACGGTATTTTTCGGCACTATAACAGATTGGCCAAGGACTATATATACATGGGAGGGAAAAGAATTGGTCAAAATCCTCACCAAAAACACAATCACATCCTACCCTCTAGTTGGGAAGAATTCAAAAAAAGATGTCTAGATCACGAAGCCGATGTAAGTTATATTTTACTTATATTGTTATAGGTTTGCATCTTTTTAATACAAATAACAACATTACTAATTATGATAGGGAACCCGAGATACGAAGAAAAGGTGTGCAAAAGCCAATAAACTCTATCACACTATGAGTAGGGCGGGATATGTTGGGGTTGGCGAAAAGATTTCAAAGGAAGATCGTGTGAAAAAGACAAAAGGATTGGTTGAGGGGGGGATGACCGAAGAAGAGGCAAGGGAGAAGGTGGTGTCGTTGGACATGTCTCAAATCCCACGCCATCATTTGTATGTTAGAGGTAGAATAAAAGACAATGGAAAATACTCAACTCCCGAAGTGGAACAAGTTGCCAAAAAAGTGGTAATGTTGGATTTTTAACCTTTTCTTTATTTTGATCAATTCATACAAGTATTGTCATTGTGATAACCAATAATGGAAATGTTATCTCTAGGATGAGATTGTCGTTCAAGAAAGGGAGGGTCTATTTACACCCGTGGGTAAGAATGATATATTGGCACAAGCCATTGGAAAGGATCATCCCGGGAGGGCAAGGGGGATAGGTGGCTACTCAACACAACGTGAAGATTTTGGCATTAGGCGAAGTACCGGAAAATCCAAGCCTTCGGAACTCTATGTTGCCAAGAAGACAGTCATATTGCAAAACGAAACAATAGAGAGCCAAAAGGTAGATATTGCAGAGTTGAAAGAGCAAGTACATGCCATTTGCCAACAAATAGGTTACGTACATAACCACAAAGAGAATGTACGAGTTGGTGAGCGACGTCCATCTTCAAGAGGATCGCATCATTCTCCGGTCAACGAAGAACCTATTCTCGAGGTAATCATTGGTAATGTTGGAGTTGAGCCAAAACAACCATTGGAAGGTCAAGCCAAAGACATCACCTCCAAAAAAAAACCTCTTAAGGTAATACTTACAATACCAATGTCACCATTTATTAAAATTTTCATTTTACTAAGTTATAAATGATATTGTCATTAGATTTCAACATACAAGCTCTTCATTGATGTTGGTCCCAACGAACCCCCTAAGCACGTTGCTAATGGAACTTATGATGAAACCATGCGCAAACACCATTTTAAAGAATTTTCCTGTTGGATTTGGTAGAGTAACTATAGGAAGGGCTCTAGACCCATTGGCACTTTTACCAATGGCGGATGAAGAAGTCATTAGGGTGGGGGAAGCTGTAGGAAGATTTGTTATTTGGCCACGTTGGTTAATAGTTGATGGAAATTCTAATGACATACCTCAAAGGAAAAATAATTCCAAATTGAACAAACCAACACTAGCAAAAAAATATCCTACCATCATGGGTGAAAAGGAAACATTTGAATTCTTGAAAGCACTCCCCCTTTACGTTAGGACGTTACATGGTTACTTAGATCACTAAGCCAAAGATTCGGTTTATCACTTTGGGGGTAACGAGCATGTGTTTGGAGCGAGAAGGGACTTGATGGTGCCCTTGAACGATTTCAAAGATATTTGGAATATGAGCCTATTGGACTCCAATATACTATCACTCCATCAATTGTAAGTTTCCTCCATTTTAAAATGTTGTCATCCTATGCTCATCTTTACATTTCGGTTTCATTGTTTAGTTTTACTCTACTAGGTACATGTGTCATTTGGCTATGCAAAAGAAAAAAGGTTGGATTGGTTTTCTATGTCCCGGAAGCATGACCATATATCAAGGTATCGCCCCCACGGCCCAACTATGTTATCTAACCAATACACTACGAATGGAAAACAAGAAAATATTCATAGGTCCATACATCGAAGGGTACGCTTGTTTATATATACCTCCTTTTGAAACTTATAATGATATCTTATTTAATATTGATGTTTTGTATTTTTTAATAGTGCCCATTGGCGTTTTGTTGCTATGGTACCCGAGATAAAAAAAGTGTATTGGATTGATCCTCTAAACAATCCACCAACAAAAGCCTTCGCCGATCTTGTCGAGGTGGCTATGCATGAGGTTAATGATAATACTCTTCTACCTTTTGAACTCATACAAATTACGGTAAGCAATCGAATTAAATATCACATTTGAGATATAAATAAAATTTCATATGCTAACTACCATTATTTTGTTTTCCACGCAACAAAGTACAAGAGACAACAATCAAATTGGGAATGCGGCTACTACACATTCATATTTGCCGAAAAGTGTGTTGAATTACTCACGTTAGAAAATCTTGATCTCCGTCATGTAAGTTCATTTTTTTCATCGTCATGTTTTATCATAACTCATTCACCTTCTAATATAAGTTCAACTCAATTTTACCTAATTATTATCTAGGTTTTTGAGGATGACCAAACTCCCTACACCATCGCCAACTTAAATGATGCAACAAATAAGTTAGCTCACTACCTTGTTATGCTTCGTGCAAGAGTTATATCAAGCCCCCGGCTACCAAGTTAGATCCTATTTTGTGCATTTTAGAATGTTAGCTGACCTTTTGTTGGGATCATAGCTCTGTTCCTGGTGCAATAATAGATGTAGTCTAGTTAGAATCAAACCTTTTGATGTGGGTTTTGTATGGTCAGATTTGATTCACGAACTCGGAAGAGGTAATGTAAGACTTTCGGATTCGTAGGTTGTCTCTACTGGTTACGAGAATCTTTAAACGAATCTATTTTCGAATTCGAATGTTATTTTACAAAATACTCGAGTTCGTATCAAAATTCGCTAGTCTACCAGGGCACCAACCGAAATAACTATCGACTTCGCACCCAAAGTTTCAAACTGTTACGACTTCGTACATATTTGGTTCATCCTATCAATCTCAAACCAATCTACGAAATCGTAAGGCTCCGTTCTATAACTTCGATATCGAAACAGTTACAAACTTATACATTACTAGGGTTTAACGGCTTACGATACCGCAAGCGTTTTGATTTATGTTACGATATCGACTAAGAACAACAACCACCATGATTATCAAAAATAAGTATACGAGTTCGGGTTTGCCAACATGTTATTGTCGAGTGCGGAAATGTAAAATCAATATAAAGTTGAGTTGTGAACTATGTTACGAATTCGAGTATTATAATTTATTAGTCTCGAATTCGTGTTTGTTGTCGCTTGCATATTCTCTTCGAGTTCGACGCAGTTGATGACGTCGCTGCCGGGGTTCTTGCGATATCGTAATAATTTGCTGAACAGGGGATTAAAGGGACACTTACGAACTCGTAACATGGGTCAGCGACCATGAGTTACGAGTTCGAATCATGTATAAATATTACGTCTGAACCATTTACGGCACAACCAGAGAAGGCGGTTCCAATGTGCCTTCTCTGGTACTATGGAACCGCCTTAAATCCCCTGCGTCTCCACTAGTGACCCCATGCCCCATGACCCATCCCAGCCCCATGACCCATCCTCACCCACCTCTTATATCAGTTTAAAATACATTTGTTTATATAACTTTTACTCAAACACAATAATAATTATATTGAGAAATATAAATTTTTAAAAAGACAAAAATCTCAAACCCAAACAAAAAAATGTAATTGAAATCTCACTCAAATTTGAAGTAAACAAGAAGTTTGTAATTATAAAACCGATTGCCAAAGAATAGTCCAAATACATTATTATTGTTAGTTTTCTTCTAATTTTAACTATTAGTGGTTGATTATTAAATTATAGTAAGAAATTAATTAATATTATTTTTTATTAATTAATATAATTATATTGGGCGCGGGCCGGGTATGGGGCGGATATAACGGGGATGGGGCGGGTTGGGGCGGGGATGGGGCGGGTGATGTATAAAATCCATCCCCGCCCCATGACCCATGACGGGTTGTGATTTCATCCCCATCCCCGCCCCATTACCCATCAACTTTTCTCCATCCCCGCCCCAAACCGGTGCAAATGGCCCCAGTGCCATCCCTATGCAAGCATATGCTTCCTTGATAATAAAGGCCACGCCAGGAGGAGATGCGTACAGTAAATGTGACGCGTGGGGTCCACGGCTTCAATAACAAAAACATGTGAACGCCTAGAAGACTTCTCCGCGCGCGTGAAAAATATATTGTTCAAAAATTGCAAATTAAGAACCTCCTTATTTTTATGTTTATGAAATAAGCCATGGTCTATATTCTAGCTATTCCAAGACTTATTCAAAGTAAAAAGGCATTAGCCAGCAGAAAACGCTGGTCTTAGTAGCGTTTCGGATGTTGGCGGAAAGTTGGGTAAAAAAGCCAATGAACCAAACACTTTTCTTTTTCTTTCCTTGATTGTTTGCCCATGTAAAAAAGTCAATCTCAGAAAGTTAGTTAAAAAGTCAGTAAAAAAGCTAACACCAAACGAGGCCAAAGTTTGAGTGACTTTAACTCAATACAATTGTTTTTTCTAAAAAAAAATCAATACAAGTTCAGAGGGAGCATAATTCTTTTTAAAAAAGATCAAGGAGGACATATAAAAAAAACTAGCCTGTTATTTGCAGCTTGTGTTTTGATTTATTGCAACTTGTATTTTTAGTATAAAAATGAATATATTACAATTTTGATACATGTCTTATATAAAAGCCAAAGTCTTGGAAGCGACCGTCTACATATGTAGACCGGATTAAGTTGTAAATAGTCTAATATTTCAAAAACAAAGGGACCAATTAGCATTTTTTAAATTTTAAGAAATTCAAGCACTACAGTAATTTTTGCGCGTGAACAGTACTGCTACAGTTTTAATTCCATTTGATGCTACCAAAATCTGTCCGCTTCCCGGGTACTGACGCTATCCGGGTCTCCTTCCAAGTCAGCTCACAACAACCCTGCAAAACAATCCCCGGGAGGCGTCCCGGGGAAGAAGCTCCGGCGTGATGATGAGATGGGGATAGCGATGGAGGGAAAACGTACGGAAGGTGCTCTCAATATAGGTAGAGAGATATAAATCACATACCTTGTTCACTGTTTAAGACTTGTATTTATAGCTGGGGTTGCTTGCTTTGGATAAGACTCTGGACCACTTCTCCTTGTCTCCATCCGTCCTTGTCCTTGTCCGGATGTGCCTGTGGCGGGAAAGGCGTTGCCTCCATCCTGGGCCACAGACCTTTTGCCTGGCCCAGCATTCTACTGGGCCGGTATTATCACTAGCCCCCCAGACCAGTCGTCCGGGCTTCTGCGATGCGGGGGACTGGTCTCTTATGCTCCTCCTCCTGTCATAATTTCTTTTGGTAGGGTCCATTCGTGCTATCATTAATTTCTGACGACGCTGCCTTTCCCTATTATGCACTAATCAATACCTCGTTCGCCGTGTCATCATTGCTTTCCCTTCTTTTGAGGCGGCGAATCCTATTTCTCTGCCTATATAAGGGGTCTAGCCCCCCCTTTCACAAGGTTACCTTCTTCAGATATTCTCCAGACGCTCTACTTTTCCAATCCTCCGTTTTTCAACCAAGTAACCTCTAACTCCCTCTCCTTTTCTTCTCTTCATGGATTCCTCGCATCTCTCTGCCTCTTCCTTAGATACCGAGGAGGCTCAGAATCAGTTCGAGGTCCAATTCCGGGCCACTGACAGTCTGATCTCCTCCCCGAGCTCTTCCTCGGACACCCACTCCGAGGCTTTCAGCACGCCCCGGGAACCAAACAACCCGGGTGCGTCAGCCTTGGATGAGGTGGGTTCGCACCCTTTAGGTCATTCTAGCAACCCCCGGTCAGAGCTGGAAGAGGAGGTGTTTGGGGAGGACCTTGGCAACGATGTTCCCCGGGGCCCTACTCATGGGGTGCGCCCGCTGGGCCTTAAATTTTTTGATGTTCCCGGGGATTCTCCTCCTTTAGATAGGGACATCTTAGACCTAGCTAAACGCTCATTCATCCCTCTTCCCCTAAATGCCTCTCATTCTAAACTTCCCCCGGGGGTCTCTGAGCGAGGGGTCGCGTGTATTCCTCGGATTCACTTCCAATATGGGCTTAGCCTTCCATTCCCTCCTCTCTTCCGGGAAATAATGACCTTCTATAAAGTAGCCCCGGCCCAGCTTCATCCCAACGGGGTGGTCCTGATTATGGCTTTTCTTCTTAATTGCGCCAGATGCGCCGTTCCTCCTACTCTCCTGCTCTTCCGCTCTTTCTATGCCCTGCGGAAGGCACACGCTTCTTTCCCGGGCGTTTTCTCCTTTACCATCCGTACCGGGGTAAAGGATTTCCTTATGAGCAAGCCCAAATCCGCTAAGGGATATCCTTCAAAGGGTTTTTTCCAGTGTGACTCCCGGGTATACCCTATGCCTGCCTGGAACGACTCCCTCCTTCCTGAGGATAAGAGGCCCCTCTCCAATCTCCCGGAAATCATTGCCAGCGACCACAACCTTCTCCGCCTTTCCCCCTTAGATATGGAGGACTTTTATAAGAATGGAAATACGGGTTACTTCTGGCCTCGCGGGATCTATCCTAGCGATCTCTTCACGCTCCCGCGTATATCCGCGGTGTGGCCGGATGGAGGTGCCCGTTAAGGCTTTATTTCTTACTTTTCCTCTTATATATATATATATATATATATATATATATATATATATATCCCATGTTCTAACCTTGTCGCTTTCTTGATTTCAGTTCAACCTTCCCTCCACGTGAACGCTATGACGTTTGCTGAGAAGCCTTCCGGGGAGGATGCTCAAGCAAGAAATACCCATCCGGATCCACAGACCCCTTCTTCCCAACAAGTGGCCTCCCAACCAGGACCAAGTCCGACCGGGAATCCTGCTCTTATTCCCCAAAAGCCCCGCGCGCCGCCGCGGCCTCGGCAGCAGAATTCTTCCGGGCCCTCTTTAGAGGCCCGTACTACTCCCGACTCATCACCTACGCCCGGGCGCCGGTCCTTTATCCTGCATCCGACTTATAACGGCGGGGTAAGCTCGAGGTTCAAACGGCCATCTCCCGGCGAGCTGTCCGGGTCGCCCCCTTCCTCTCGTCAGAAGACCCATGACTTCCCTCCTCCTCCTTCTCCTGCTCGCAACACTCCTCCGCGGGCTACTACTTCCGAAACCCTTCCGGGGGAGAAAGAAGAGGTAACCACTTTCCTTAGGCCTCATCTTTCATTACAATCCAAATTTTATCTAAGTTTTATGCCCTGTTTTGCAGAGTACCACCTTCGCGGATTCCCTCTTTGCAGACCCCCGGTTTACCGAGGCGCTAAACCAGGGCTACTCTAAATACAGCGCCGGGTTGTTCGCCAAGATGGAGAAGGAATTCCGCGACACCCGGGAAAAGCTGGCCGGGCGGGATGACCTGCAAGCCCGGCTGGAGGCGTCTCAGAAAAAGCTGGCCGAAAGGGAGAAGAAGCTGGCGGACAAGGAGAAGAAACTTGCCGAGGTGGAGAAGAAATACTCCTCCCTCAAGAAGGAGAAGAAAGAGACCCAGCTTGAGGTCCTGGATGCTGTGACCCAGAAGGTCCTTCGCTCCGTCGATTTTGATCAAAGGCTGGAGGGTATCGCAGCTGCGGCGAGCGCGGTTGCCTGCCATGAAATGTACCGCAGTCTGCGGGGTTGGCTTCCGGGGCCTGCTCGCCTTGAAGCCCAAGCCTCCTACTACCGCCCCAAGGCTAATGACTTGCTGAACCACCGCTGGAGATCCCTCCAGGATGTGGACCTGAAAGGCCTGGTGCCCCAACTATGGGAATCTTTGAGGATGTCCTCCAGGGTCCCTTCCGCCTCAGATATCAAGAAGGTCAAACTACCGGAGATTGACGAGGCTTCTTTCCCTGACCCCGGCCCGGAAAGCTTCAATACTTATGGGGTAGTTCCGGAGACGCCTCATTGGGCAGAGAGTTACTATGAATACTGTGCGGTGCCTGACAACTTTGGGTACCGCGCGGTCCACGATCAAGGGGGGACTGCCGAGTCGGTCTTGGCGTGGGTCAAGATGACTTGCTATATCAGTCCCGGAAGGCCACGCGGAAGATAGGGTTTCCCGAGCGGCCCGCTGATGAACTTGCGGTAGACACCCCTGCTTATGCCGGCCCGGAGTGGAGCACCGAGGACCTCGTGGAGTTGGAGAGGCGGTTTAAGAGAGCTCATACTGTTCTGGGGGAAGGGAACTCTGCTGAAGACAATGTATAACTCTAGACTCTAGTTTATTATTTTTCCTTGTAATCCCTTTTTTTCTTTTTAAGTATTTTGTAAGTTTCCTCCCCCGGGGAGTGTATGTAGAACTTTCGGCCTTAGTGCCCATTTTGATTAATAACAAGTTCTACTTTTGACGAGATTATTATCTTTTGTAGTCTGAGCGCCATTTAAAGGAAGTTCTCCCGCAAGAGCCCACCCCTTATGTTTTTTCTCATCCGAGTAGTTCTTCTGGTACCTACTTCTCTCTCCCCCGCGCTGGGTGTCTCCAATGTACTTTCCTTCAAAGGAAACTGGCCCATTGGCGGTTTGGAGGCAACCGGGCCTTGGCTGAGGCGGGACTGGATTGCTTCCTTCAGGAGTTTGGAACAATCTGGGTGCTGGTATCATTCCTCAAGGCAACTGAGGCCAAGTTTGGGTCTTTAAGCCAGTGCTTCGACTTTGCTTCCGATCACATGCGGGAAGCCCTGAATTCCCACCAGACCATAGCTGAGCTGCAAGCCCTTCACGACGATTCTCAGCGTCGCACCGCCAAGGAGTTGGGTATGGTGTGGGGCGAATTAGAGCGGGCGCAAGAAAAACTTAGGAAATTGGAGACCCGTTCCGCCCAGAACAGGCTTCTCTGCGACTTTGAGAAGGAGAATTGGTCCCTTACTCACAGGAATAGGGTCCTCCAGGATGCTCTACTAGTCACCCGGCTATCCTACCACCTCTTGGGTCTCAGGAATGGCTTAGTTGGGGTGTCTCCTCTTATCGATATTCCAGCCGGGGTTCGCAGAACGATTGAACGCATGGAGGCTAACCCGAAGAAGTTTGGTGAGGGAGCTCCTAATCATAAGGCCTATCTGGACGTCGTGGAGTGGCAAAATAAAATAGTCGCGGGAGAAGCTGAGCCCTATCCCTCTAGCCTTCGCCGAGTCCCTGCCCGGGTGGAGGTGGATGTGGCGTATGAAAGGTACGAAGATATGACTGTATCTATTGACCCGGAAGAAGTAGCACGTCGGATAAGACGCATCCGGGAAATTGCCGATTTTGGAGTCACCACGAAGGGAGTTAAAACTGTTGAGGGCACCTGCATCAGCCGGGAAAAGAAGGGTAAAAGTGTAGCGGACTTGTTTCCTAAATACAAGTTTGTTATGTCAGCCGGGGTAAGGAAGATGCGCCTGGCGGAGCCGCTTCCAGAAGGGTCCGTGGTTGTTCATATCCCCGAATTGAACGAAGAAGACGACGCGCAATTGGAAGAGGAGCTTGCGTGGAATCAAGCCCCGGATGCCCGCTTTGCCGAAGACCTCCTGTCTTCTCAATTCTTCGGAGGGGGTTTCCTCCCGGGTAACCCTGAGGGTGCTTCCGGGTCAGGTCCCAAGTGGGTATAGTAGCAAATAGATAGGAAAACATGTATGTAGAATCCTATGTTATTATTCCTTTGTAATGTAATAGCATATTCATGCGATTTGAAATTTAAAGATGACTAACTAAACATCTAAGAAATTTTCAGAAAACCCGTCTTTTCATTAATGATAATACTAGCCCAGAGCTCTGATGGGCCAGGAAGAAGGCCCATAGCCCGGTGCCAATTGAGCGGTACCTTTCCCGCGGAGGATGCATGTCCGGACAAGAAATAGGGCAGATGGTGACAAGGGGAGTGGTCCTGCTTCTTATCCCCAGGCAGACAAAGCTCGACTATAAATACTAGTCCCCAAACAGTAAACATGGTATGTGACTTATATCTCTATTTCATATTGAGAGCTTTTCCCGTACGTTTTCCCGTATCGCTACCCCCATCTCATCATCACGCCGGAGCCTCTTCCCCGGGACGCCTCCCGGGGATTGTTTTGCAGGATAGACGCGGGCTTTCCAGCAAGGAGGCGCGGATAGCACCTAAGCGGGAACTCGGACGGATCCGGTAGCATCAATTGGCACGCCCGGTGGGACCTTTCCACCTTCGCATGATGGAGTCGCCAAGGAGAGGGCGCGGGCGCCCGAAGAAGAGCGTGGCACCCTCAGGGGGTGGTTCTCTTCCACCCCCGGGAGATGATGTGACCTTGAGGCAGTTGCAGGAGGAGGCTAGACACCAGCGGGAGCTAGGGGTACCGCAGGATGGCCATGTGGAAACTGCCTTCGACGAGGCTGACTCAGAAAGAGAGTACCAGGAGGAGCAAGGACCAAGGCCCGCCGGGGGAGGCAGTCCCCGGACCCAGGGGCCTGAAGCCCGGGAGGAGGGGCAATCCTTAGCCGAGGAGGAAGAATTGGCGGCGTTGGAGTTCATGAGAGCCAACAAGGAGTTGTACCGCCAGTGGGTACTCTCTACCCGGGAAAATCGTAGGCGGAGGGAGCCTGGAGGAGACCAGGCAGGACCTCTTCGGGGGTACCAAAGAGAGGTTATCGACCTGGACGGAGTCGTTCAGCCGCCAAGGATACAGGGGCGTGTGAACTCTTCCACCGTCCCACCTTCTTTCCCTCCAAGTCTCGGGGTCGGAGGGGGAATGACTACGGGACAACAATCGAATTTGGTTCCACACGCCCCACCCTATTACCCGCGTTCCAGCTGGGGGGCGGGACAAATTGGGTATGGCCTGCCAGCCATGCCGGTGGAGTCGTTGGGTTATCAGGCCCCTGGAACCCAGGGGAACCCGATCCAGTATTCCATGCCCATGCACGGATCAATGGGAATGAACTATGGTTACCAAGAGAAATACTATCGGGAGGACGATAGGATGCGGGGCTATCAGGTGGCTCAGCAGGACCCCAACTCTTTGGAGGCTCGACTAGACAAATTGGTGGGAAGAAACGGGGTAAGACCTACCTCCCCTTGGGTCCCTCGAGTGCTTGCGTACCCATGGCCTCCGGGCCTCCGGACCCCGGAGGGAATCCCAACATATAATGGAGAGACAGACCCGGAAGAGTTTGTTAGAACGTATCAGAACTTAATGGTGTCAAGGGACTTCCCGGAGGAATTGAGATGCAAGTTGGTGGGCTGTTACCTGAGAGGGAACTGTCTTTCGTGGTTTGATTCCTTGCCTCGAGAAAGCCTCAGAGATTATTACGATTTCTCTAAGGCTTTACTGTTCAGATACGCCGGGTTAAAAAAGGAAGGAAAGCAGCTGACCGAGCTTCTGGCCACCCGGCAGAAGGCTGCGGAAGGGTCAATGAAATACTACCGAAGATACATGGACGACAGCATGAAGGTCGTTGACAGGCAGCAGCAGGAGAAGGCGGTGATTAGTGGGTTTATAAATGGCCTGAGGGATATGGCGTTGTTCCAGAAGTTGATGGAAAACATCCCGGAAACCTTCCATAACTTGCAGATGGCGGTGCAATTGTACTGTGCGGTTAACGATGCCACGCGGAAGAGAAAAGAAGAATCCGGGGGATTCCTCCTGGATAAGATGGAAAGAAGGAAGACGGCTGACCCAGGTAAAAGGGACCATGCCCCCGCAACGGTAAACCGGGCAAGAGCGGATAGTTTCACCCCGCTCAGCAAATCCCGAACGGAGATCCATGCTATCCACAAGGATTTGTTCCCGGATCCGTTGCCTATCCAGGGGACCCCGTCTAAGGAAAATGCGGACAAATAGTGCGCCTATCACAAGTCTTACGGTCATTCGACAGAGGGGTGTAGGATGCTGAGGAACGAGATAGAGAAATTAATAGAGCGAGGACAGCTGAGAGATTGTGTGGCGATGGAAGCGAAGAAGGAGAATCCCCGGGATCAGCCCCAGGAACAGCCTCGGAGAAGGTGGAGGCCTAACCCGGGGAGAGGAAACGGGAGAAATCAAGGCAACCAAGGCAACAGGGCCCCGGGGAGGCCTGTTATAGCCGCCGCGCCGGTCCAAGCAGTGGAGCCGGCCCCAATACCCAACAGGATGATCAACGTGATCAGTGGAGAAGTCGGAGAAGCATGCCAGTCAGTCTCCGCTATCCGGGCCCTGACCCGGTATATTCCCCCGGGGGAGATTCAGGGGAAAAGGTTTCGCCCCGATGAAGCCCTCACTTTCTCTGAAGCGGATGCAGCCCCGCCACAGATACCCCATTCTGACCCAATGGTGGTAACGGCGGAGATTGAAGGCTTCTTGGTCAAAAGGGTGTTTGTGGACGATGGGAGCAGCGTGGAAATCATGTTCGCTTCTTGTTTCGATCAGTTGGGAATTGGGAGACAAAACCTGAAACCTCCCTTATCTCCCTTGTCAGGGTTCACGGGCAAACCCGAAGTTCCACTAGGTGTTATTCCCCTTGCAGTGTGTATGGTGGATGAGAAAGACCGGAGCAAGAGGATCTCGGTGACATGCAACTTTGCGGTCATTGACGCACCTTCACCGTACAACGTAATCATAGGAAGACCGTGGCTAACTCAAGCCCGGGCAGCGAGTTGTCCGTATCTGCTGACGATGAAGTTCCCCACTGTGCAAGGTGTGGCGGTCGTGCGGGGTAGTCAAGCAGTCGCAAGAAGTTGCATGATGACGGCGGTGCTGGACGCCAAGAAAGCAGTAGGGGTGGTACACGGAGAAGTTCCCCGCCAGGAGTTGGAGGAGATGCAGGTGGCGGACAAAGGGACGATCACGGTGGGAAAAGACCTCCCGGAGGAAGTAAAAGGTGCGCTGAAGGAACTTTTGGCCAAGTATCAGGGAGTATTCTCGTGGAGCCCGGAGGACATGGTGGGGGTGTTACCAGAATTGGGGGTACACAAGCTGAACATAAGCCCTGCAACTAAACCAATCAGGCAGAAGAAAAGGCCTGTAGCCCCGGAAAGAGCGGAATTTATAAAGAATGAAGTAAAGAAGCTGGAGAGAGCCGGGGTGGTCGAGGAAATCATCTACCCGGAATGGATAGCTAACCCGGTCTTAGTAAAGAAGCACGATGGAAGCTGGCGCATGTGTATTGACTTTACGGATTTGAATAAGTGTTGCCCCAAAGACAGCTATCCTCTCCCAAATCTGGACCGGCTGGCAGAGGCTATCGCGGGGTATTCGGTGCTGGCCTTCTTCGACGCACATAAATGGTATCACCAGGTACAGATGGATGAGGCGGACAAGGCGAAAACCTCATTCATCACTGATTTCGGAACCTTTTGCTACAAGAAGATGCCTTTCGGCCTGAAGAACGCGGGGGCTACGTATCAGAGAATGGTAGACAAACTCTTCAAGGACCAAGTGGGAAGAAACATGGAGGTGTATGTTGACGACATGGTGGTTAAAAGCAGGGCTTACGGGGCTTTCTTGGATGACCTGGAGGAGATGTTCGAAAAGCTGGAATGGAGCAATCTAAAGCTGAACCCCTCCAAAAGTACCATTGGAGTGGGTGCGGGGAAGTTCTTGGGTTTTATGGTGTCAAGCCGGGGCATCGACGTCAACCCAGAGAAGGTGGAAGCCATAGCTAAGATGACCTCCCCTAGATCGGTGAAAGAAGTACAGCGGTTGACAGGGTCCCTCGCGGCCCTCAGTCGGTTCCTGTCAAAGGGGGCAGACAGGCAGTTGCCTTTCTTCAACATTCTCAGGAGGGCCAAGGCGTTTGAGTGGTCCGGGGAGTGTGAGAAGGCATTCCAAAATCTGAAAGAGCACCTTCAACAGTTGCCAACTTTAAAGAAGCCACTCCCGGGGGAGGAGCTTTTTCTGTACATAGCGGCGTCCCGGGAGGCGGTGAGTGCCGTGCTAATCAAAGAAGAGGAGGGAAAGCAGCACCCAATCTATTTTGTTAGCCGGGCACTTCGGGGGGCAGAAACCCGGTATACTGAGTTGGAGCAGTTGGTTCTGGCGCTGGTGCATGCTTTAAGGAGGTTTAAGCCCTACTTCCAGGGCCATCCCATAGTGGTTCTTACCAATTACCCGCTAAGACAAGTCATGTTCAAGCCGGAGGCATCAGGGAGAATGATGAAATGGGCCATAGAGCTGGGAGAGTATGAAATCCGGTATGAGCCAAGGAGGGCTATCAAGGGCCAGGCCCTAGCGGACTTCCTGTTGGAATCAGAAGCAAGGATAAATGAGGAACAGGAGACGCCTAACACTCCGGAGGATACGGCTAAGGCTGAGACAGACCCGGCTTGGAAGCTATATGTGGATGGATCGGCGCACTCCGGGGGCAGTGGAGCAGGAGTATTGTTAGTCAGCCCGGAAGGGAAGGAGTATCCCTATGCAGTCCAATTCACTTTCAGAGTAACCAACAATGAAGCCGAGTATGAAGCTTTGATCGCGGGATTAAGGTTGGCAAAGGAGATGGACATCAAAACTCTCACGGCACACAGTGATTCCCAGATTGTGGTGCAACAGGTGAAGGGAGAGTATGAAGCCCGGGAGAGGAGCCTGCAAAAATACCTGGAAGCGATAAAACCTCTGATAGCCGGGTTTAAAACCTTCGACTTGGTTCAAGTCCCCCGGGAGAAGAACAGCAAGGCAGACGTTTTGAGCAAATTGGCTTCTTCAGAATTGAAACCTGAGCCCGACCAAAAGTTATACTTGGAGGTACTAGGGAAAAGGAGCTACCAGGAGAGTGATCAAGTAATGTTGGTGAACGAGGAAGAATCCTGGATCATGCCCATTCGGGCATACCTAGAAGAAGGAATCATTCCGGAGGATAGGGCTCAGGCCCGGAAGCTAAGAGTTAAGGCGCCTAAGTATGTGATCCAGGGAGGGGAGCTGTACAAAAGAGGGTACCTCCAGCCTCTGCTAAAGTGTGTAGAAAGGTTAGAAGGCCAGTACCTCATCCGGGAGATAAACGAGGGATCTAATGGGAGCCACCAGGGAGCTCGCACCTTGGCCAAAAAGATCTTAAGGCTGGGGTATTACTGGCCGACGCTGTTCAAGGATGCGGAAGAACATGTACAGAAGTGCTTGGCATGCCAGACATTTGCCCCGCTAATCCATGTTCCTCAGGAAGAATTAGTTGGGGTCACATGAGCTTGGCCGTTCAGTAGATGGGGAATTGACTTGGTCGGACCATTCCCGACTGCCCCGGGAGGAGCCAAGTACTTGATAGTGGCGATCGATTACTTCAGCAAATGGGTGGAGGCGGAACCGCTCACCAACATACGGGGACTAACTTGTGTCAAGTTTTGCTGGAAGAACATCATCTGTCGATTCGGCATTCCGAAGGTCATAGTCACAGATAATGGGGCGCAATTCGAAAATGATCCTTTCAAATCATGGTGTGTCAAGTATGGTATAGAGCAGAAGTTAACATCGGTGTACCACCCCCAGGCGAACGGGCAAGTAGAGGTCACGAACCGCACCATCATCAAAGGACTAAAAACCCGTTTGGAAGGCGCGCGGGGAAATTGGATCTGGGAGCTACCCAGTGTTCTTTGGGCCCATAGGACTACAGAAAGCTCAGCTACCGGGGAATCCCCGTATGGCTTGGTGTACGGGTCAGAGGCAGTAATACCCGCAGAGATTGGGATTCCAAGTCCTCGAACTCAACACCAGCGCCCGGAAAAAGAAAACGATGGACGACGCCTTGACTTGGATCTCCTGGAAGAGAAGCGAGAGAATGCGGCACTTCAGGAAGCCAAGGTGAAGGAGCGAGTAAAGAGGTATCATGACAGAAGGGTGCGGAAAGAAGTCTTCGCCCCAGAAGACTGGGTAATGAGGAGAAACGATAAGAGCCGCCAAGCCCCGGAGGGCAAACTTGCACCCAACTGGGAAGGGCCATACAAGATCAAGGAAGTACACCCGGGAGGGAGCTATGTGCTGGAGGACAAGCAGGGAAAGGAGATCCCCAGAAGGTGGAACGTAGCTAACCTAAGAAGGTTTTACGGAAAGTAGAGCACCCCGCATCGCACCACAGCTACTAAGGCATGGATAGGCCAGGCATGGATATGCCCCTCCCGGAAGCGTGAACACGCTCAGCATGAATATGCTAGGCATGAATATGCTAGGCATGAATATGCTAGGCATGAATATGCTAGGCATGAATATGCTAGGCATGAATATGCTAGGCATGAATATGCCAGGTATGGATATACCCCTCCCGGAAGCATGAATATGCCCGGAGAGAGAACCCGACGTTTGGCCTCGTTCCGGGTTTAGAGAAGGAAATTTGCAAAAAGGGACCCATGGGTAGCTCCCATTCGGGTGCCCCGCTAGAGTGGACCCGGAGCTCGAATGAAGCCCGGGGACCAAAGAATGTAATATTACAAGGAAGAGTTAATGAAAAGGGTTTTTTCAAAAAGCAATTCTATTCAATCTTTAAATTACAAAGTCGCATGAACATGCGTCCATATTGCAAAGGAACAATTACATAGAATTTTATACATCGCATGAATATGCGGTTATGTTGCAAAGGAACGATTACATATATAATTCTATCTACACATCCTTAAACCCACTTAGGGCCTGACCCGGAAGCACCCTCTGGGTTACCCGGGCGAAAACCTCCACCAAAAAATTGAGAAGACAAGATGTCTTCAGCAAACCGAGCATCCGGGGCCTGATTCCATGCTAATTCCTCCTCCAGTTGCTCGGCGTCTTCTTCATTCAGCTCAGGGAAAACGTAAGGCAGGGACCCGCGCGGGAGTTTCTCCTCTAGGGGTCGCTCAGACTACAAAAGATAGTAATCTCATTAAATTAAAAGGTAGAACTTATATTAATCAAAAGGGGCACAAGGCCAAGTTCTACATGAGCCTCCCGGGGAGGAAGATTACAAAAGACTTGAAAACTAAAAAAAAATAAAATATAAACTAGAGTCTAGGGGAATACATTATCCTCGGGAGGATTTTCTTCTCCCGGGGTAGCATGAGCACTCCTCCACCTCCTCTCCAGTTCAGCTACGTCCGCATCAGACCAGCTGGGGCCGCAGTAAGCAGGGGCATCCACTCTTGACTCGTCCTCCGGGCGCTCAGGAAATCCCACCTTCCGGATAGACTTCCGGGACTGGTAGAGCAAGTCGTCCTGCCCCCTTGGAAGCCCCACAGTGTACTCACCCGTTCCCCCCTCAACAGCCTGATATCCATAGTTGTCAGGGATAGCGCAGTACTCCTGATAACTCTCGGCCCAGTGAGGTGTTTCCGGGACTACCCCATAAGCGTTGAAGCTTTCTGGACCAGGATCAGGGTAAGAGGCCTCGCAGATCTCCTTGAGCTTGATCTTCTTAATATCCGAGGCTGAGGGGGCCCGGGAGGACATCTTCAGTGACTCCCACAGCCGGGGCACCAGGCCCTCTAGGTTCGCCTCTTGGAGGGATCTCCAGCGGTGGTTCAGCAGGTCGCTCGCCTTGGGACGATAGTATAAGGCTTGGGCTTCGAGGCGAGCAGGTCCCGGAAGCCAGCCCCGTAGGCTGCGGTACATCTCGTGGCAAGCATCCTCGCTAGCCGCAGCAGCAATCCCCTCAAGCCTTTCGTCAAAGTCGGCGGAATGAAGGACTTTTTGGACTATGGCATTCAGAGCGTCCAGCTGCGCGTCCTTTTTCTCCTTCTTGAGGGAGGTGTATTTCTTCTCCACCTCGGCCAACTTTTTCTCCTTTTCCGCCAGCTTTTTCTCCTTCTCAGCTAACTTCTTCTGAGAAGCCTTCAGCTGGGCTTCCAGGTCATCTTGCCCGGCCAACTTCTCCCGGGCATCGCGGAGCTCTCTCTCCTTCTTAGCAAATAGACCCGCGCTGTACTTAGAGTATGTTCGGTTGAGCGCATCGGCCAGCTGAGAGTCCGCCAGGAGTGCGTCGGCGAACGTGGTGGTCTGTAGAATAAAACAAAAGTAAGGTCATCCGGAAGAATAGAAACAAGATGAAAGTAAGTAATAAGAAGCAAGGTTAACGTACCTCTTCCCTCTCAGGGATAGCTTGAGAATTATCCCGTAAGGGAGAATTGGCGGGGGGAGGAGGAGGGGGAGGCGGGGCCGCACTTTCTACACTTTGACGGGAATGCGGAGGAGTCTCCTTGTTATCGGTTAGCGGCCGCTTAGGGCGAGAACTAGCCCCGCCGCTGTAAGTAGGATGCCGGATGAAATATTTTCTCCCCGGGGTAGGGGAGGACCCCGGGGCCATTTGCTGGGAAGGCGGTCGCTGCTGGCGAACCTTCTGAGGAATGAATCCGGGGTTTTCGGTAGCGTCCGGACCAGGCGGAGGAGCCACTGGCTGCTCGGGCGTAAGGGCCATCCCCGGATGGAGATCTTCCTGGCGACTGCTATCCCCGGAAGGCATCTCGTCAAAGGGAGTAGCGTCCGCGTACAAAGTGGGTTGAACTGAAATCAGGAAAAAGAAAATTAGAGTTAGATGCATGTATATAAACGAAACGAAACAAAATATATAAGCCCTAATAGGCACCTCCATCCGGCCACACCGCGGCTATACGCGGGAGTGTGAAGAGCTCAGCGGGATAAATCCCGCGAGGCCAATAATAGCCCGAGTTCCCGGTCTTGAAGAAGTCCTCGGTACTTAGAGGGGAAAGACTAAGGAGACTGTGGTCACTAATAACAATATCGGGGAGATTGGTGAGGGGTTTTCTGTTCTCAGGAACGAGAGAGTCGTTCCATGGGGGCATAGGATATACCCGGGCATCGCACATAAAGAAACCCTTTGCAAGGTATCCTTTGGCGGATTTGGGCTTGTTCAGGATAAAGTTCTTCATCCCGGAGCGAATGGTAAAAGAAAAAACGCCGGGGAAGGATGCGTGCGCCTTCCGCAAGGCATAGAAGGAACGGAAAAGTAAAAGGGAAGGGGGAACATGGCACCTGGCGCAATTAAGCAGGAATGCCAGGATTAAAACAACCCCGTTAGGGTGCAGTTGGGCTGGGGCCATCGAATAAAAATGGAAAACCTCAAGGAAAAGAGGGGGAAAGGGCAGGCTAAGCCCGTATTGAAAATGAATCCGCGGGATACACGAAACCTCCCGCTCAGAGACTCCCGGGGGAAGTTTAGAAAGTGAGGCGTTTAGAGGAAGGGGAATAAAGGAGCGCTTAGCCAAGTCTAAAACATCCTTATCTAGAGAAGGAGAATCCCCGGGGGTGTCATGGAATTTAAGGCCCACAGGACGCTTTTGCAAGCTAAAACCTTATTTAACTATAATTAAAATTCATCATACCATAACACAAAGGTATGAACGAATTTCTTAAATAAAAACAATAAAATAACCTAAATAATAAAGCGATAAACTGTTGTTGAATCAACCCACTAATTGAAGGCCCAGTCGGTTCTTTTAAAGCACTTCAATAAAACTTCTTCACGACTTCAATCTTCGGAAATGAGAGTAATAACTAGCATAGGCCTCATCTTCTTCTAATATTCATCACGAACTTGTTTCATAAGAGTATTGAGAACATTGAACAATTTCTTCCTTCCAGACCTTGACACAGTAAATAATATAAAAGAATAACCTCTGGATATTCGTATCATTCCCTCCCTCTTCAAGAAGATTCGTCCTCGAATCTTGGCTAAATGTAAGAAAATGAGATCAACATAAATACTCCAAGAAGGGAAAAAATTTCTCTTACGAAAAGGATTCAATAGCTTTTTAAAATCCAGAGATGCCCAATATGTGTCATGGAAAAACTCTTGATCCCTAAGACCAAAATTAGAATGTATATGAGCTTTAATGGACTTCTGATCATCAACAACTTCGGGAACACTTGCAACTACTAGAATATATTCATCATCAAACGTAGGAATTTCATCAAAAACATAATGAACATCTAGAACATCATCATCCTTAGACTCTTCATCGAATACTGGAACATCTAGAACCTCATCATCCTTAACCTCTTCGTCGAATACTGGAACATCTTTAAGGAAAGAGTCAGTAACTCGAAAATCACTCTCCACCAAATTAGGATCAACATCGCCAACATGGTCAGCCACATCAGTAATCAGAAACTCGGCCTCAGGAACATGGAATGGAGAATGGTCTTCTTTTAAAACTTCAGCAACTTGAGAAGTAGAATGCATATTAACCTTTGGTGTCTTCACATGCATCTTACGAGGAATACTCTGAATTGAATTCCGGATGTCTTGATACTGCCGTTGACGTTCTTTTTCTTCCAGAAAAGATACAAGAAAAGGTGCAGGGACAAAATGTTTTCTCAAATAGTACCTCAACTTTTCCCAAGTAACGATTTTAGACCTCCCTTGCCTACGACGATCTTTCTTCAAGTCATACCACCAGTCATAAGCATAGTCTTCAAATTGATCAGAAGCAATACGAACCTTCTCACATTCGTCGAACTTGTAAAACTGAAAGTGATATTCCAATTGTTCCTCCCAAGCCAAATATGCTTCGGGTCCATCATTACCCGTAAAGATAGGTGATGTGAAATACATTGAAACGTTCAGTAAGGATAAATAAGTATATGGTTGTAAGAATAATATATCCAAATTCTAGAAAGAATAAGGAAAATAACACAACTTGAATCACCCAAAACGGAACTATAACGAAGAAGATATGGAATTTAGAAGAAAGTATGGAAACTGAAGCAAGTAGTTTCGGAAATTCAGTGTACTTCTCCAAAACCCAATCTGATGAAGTTTAATCACCTTTAAACTTTCCGAAAATGATACAAATTCTTCTCCAATTATGAAAACTCGTCAGAAACTTCCACCAATTATGCCAATCACAATCAAAGCACAATTAAACTTCACAACTTTTTTTTTCTTTTTTTCAGAATCTACGAACCAACTTGAAAAATCGATATCTCCCAACTCGAAAATCCTTTTTGAACGATTCCAAAACCTAAATAAACTTCAATCAATCCACTTTCACCAGAAAAAATAAATTTCCCAATAGGATTAGTATAAGATATTCAAAACGTATGATCGAGCCAGCTGCAATTTTAGGTCAATACTGATAATCCAAAAATACTTTTCACTAGATGGTCGAAGATCTACCTTTACTCTTGATACCAACTGATATGAATCTCCTTACGAAGATCCTGGTTTTGCGGAATGATTAAGAGCACCATCCGAAGTGTCGATCGAAAGCACCCCCTTTCAAAGAAGAAGACACACTTCGAGATGAACTTGAAAGACACAACTTTTGAACTTCAGTAACACAAGGTCGAATTCCACACGCCAAGCACTACTTGCACCAACTTGAGATGGACACACCTAGATCTCAAAATCGGGGGTTTCAATCTAACGATTGACCTAATCTAGCGATTAGAGGTTAACCTAACGGTTGAATGAGATAAAACAATATAAGATGATTGTTGTATATAATTGTATTTAATAAATTCGTTCACCACCCTATTTATAAGATTATAGGGTGATTAAAAAGTGCAGGATACAATAAGGTAAGGAATATTACATCTTAACCAAAAAGGAAACACTGAAGGCAACATTTGCATGCTAAAACCTTATTTAACTATAATTAAAATTCATCATACCATAACACAAAGGTATGAACGAATTTATTAAATAAAAACAATAAAATAACCTAAATAATAAAGCGATAAACTGTTGTTGAACCAACCCACTAATTGAAGGCCCGGTCGGTTCTTTTAAAGCACTTCAATAAAACTTCTTCACGACTTTAATCTTCGGAAATGAGAGTAATAACTAGCATAGCCCTCATCTTCTTCTAATATTCATCACGAACTTGTTTCATAAGAGTATTGAGAACATTGAACAATTTCTTCCTGCCAGACCTTGGCACAGGAAATCATATAGAAGAATAACCTCTGGATATTCATATCAGTTCCCCTTACAATCCTTCCTCTCTGAGACCAAGACGAGGCCAAACGTCGGGACTTTCTCTCCGGGCATATTCATGCTTCTGGGGGGCATATCCATGCCTGGCATATTCATGCCTTAGCAGCTAAGGTTCTGCGCGGGGCACTCTACTTCCCATAGAACCTTCTTAGGTTAGCCACATTCCATCTCCTGGGGATCTCCTTTCCCTGCTTGTCCTCCAGCACATAGCTCCCTCCCGGGTGTGCCTCTTTTACCCTATATGGCCCCTCCCAGTTGGGTGCCAGCTTCCCTTCCGGGGATTGGTGGCTCTTATCGTTCCTCCTCATCATCCAGTTTCCCGGGGTAAAAACTTCCTTTCGCACCCTTCTATCGTGATACCTCTTTACTCGTTCCTTCACCTTTGCTTCCTGGAGTGCCGCCTTCTCTCGCTTTTCTTCCAAAAGATCCAAGTCAAGGCGCCGTCCAGCATCCTCCTCCTCCTGGCGCTGGAATTGGGTCAGAGGGCTCGGGATCCCAATCTCCGCGGGTATCACCGCTTCGGATCCATATACCAGGAAGTATGGAGACTCTCCCGTGGCCGAGCTTTCTGTGGTTCGGTGGGCCCAGAGGACACTGGGCAGCTCCCAGATCCAATTTCCACGCGCTCCTTCCAAGCGGGTTTTTAGGCCTTTGACAATGGTGCGATTGGTAACTTCCACTTGCCCATTTGCTTGGGGGTGGTACACAGATGTCAACCTTTGCTCTATGCCATACTTGACACACCATGCTTTGAAAGGGTCATTTTCGAACTTTGCTCCGTTGTCTGTGACTATGATTTTTGGGATATCAAACCGACAGATGATGTTCTTCCAACAAAACTTGACACAAGTTAGCCCCCGTATGTTGGTAAGCGGCTCTGCCTCCACCCATTTGCTGAAGTAGTCAATTGCCACAATTACGTACTTGGCTCCTCTCGGGGCAGTGGGAAATGGCCCCACCAAGTCAATTCCCCATCTGCTGAATGGCCAAGCTCCTGTGACCCCAATTAACTCCTCCCGGGGAACATGGATTAATGGTGCAAAGGTTTGGCATGACAAACATTCTTGGACATATTTTTCCGCATCTTTGAACAACGTCGGCCAATAATATCCCAACCTTAAGATTTTTCTAGCCATTGTGCGGACTCCCTGGTGGCTCCCATTAGATCCCTCGTGCACTTCCCGGATGAGGTGCTGACCTTCTGTCCTTTCCACACATTTGAGCAGAGGCTGGAGGTATCCTCTCTTGTACAACTCCCCGTCTTGGACCACATATTTCGGCACTTTAACTCTCAGCTTCCGGGCCTGCACCTTGTCCTCCGGGGTGATGCCTTCTTCTATGTATGCCCGCATGGGGGCGATCCAGGATTCTTCCCCATGTACCATCATTACTTGGTCGTTTTCCTGGTAGCCCCTTCTTCCTAACACCTCCACACACAACCTTTGGTTAGGCTCCTGATACGAATATCCAGAGGTTATTCTTCTATATTATTTCCTGTGCCAAGGTCTGGAAGGAAGAAATTGTTCAATGTTCTCAATACTCTTATGAAACAAGTTCGTGATGAATATTAGAAGAAGATGAGGGCTATACTAGTTATTACTCTCATTTCCGAAGATTGAAGTCGTGAAGAAGTTTTATTGAAGTGCTTTAAAAGAACCGACTGGGCCTTCAATTAGTGGGTTGGTTCAACAACAGTTTATCGCTTTATTATTTAGGTTATTTTATTGTTTTTATTTAAGAAATTCGTCCATACCTTTGTGTTATGGTATGATGAATTTTAATTATAGTTAAATAAGGTTTTAGCTTGCAAAAGCTGCCATTTCCTTCTCCTCATGTATCCTTGCTTCTGATTCCACCAGGAAGTCTGCTAGGGCCTGCCCCTTGATGACCCTTCTTGGTTCATACCGGATTTCATACTCTCCCAGTTCTATAGCCCATTTCATCATTCTTCCTGATGCCTCCGGCTTAAACATGACTTGTTTAAGCGGGTAATTGGTGAGGACTACTATGGAATGGCCCTGGAAGTAAGGCTTAAGCCTCCTGGAGGCGTGCACCAATGCCAGGACCAGCTGCTCCAACTCAGTATACCGGGTCTCTGCCCCCCGAAGTGCCCGATTAACAAAGTAAATCGGGTGCTATTTTCCCTCCTCTTCTTTGATTAGCACGGCGCTTACTGCCTCCCGGGATGCCGCTATGTATAGAAAGAGCTCCTCTCCCGGACATGGCTTCTTCAAGGTGGGCAATTGCTGGAGGTGCTCTTTCAAGCTTTGGAACGCCTTTTCACATTCCCTAGACCACTCAAACGCCTTGGCCTTCCTGAGAATGTTGAAGAAGGGCAGTTGCCTGTCTGCTCCTTTCGACAGAAATCGACTGAGAGCCGCGAGGGACCCAGTTAACCGCTGAACTTCCTTCACCGACCTGGGAGAGGTCATTTTAGCTATGGCATCTACCTTCTCCGGGTTAACATCGATGCCCCGACTTGATACTATGAAACCCAGGAACTTCCCCGCACCTACTCCAATGGTGCTTTTGGAGGGGTTCAACTTTAGGTTGCTCCTCTCCAGCTTTTCAAACATTTCCTCCAGGTCGTTTAAGAAAACCCCGTAAGCCCTGCTCTTAACCACCATGTCATCGACATATACCTCCATGTTTCTTCCCACTTGGTCCTCAAAGAGTTTGTCTACCATCCTTTGATAAGTAGCCCCCGCGTTTTTCAACCCGAAGGGCATCTTCTTGTAGCAAAAAGTACCGAAGTCAGTGATGAAGGAGGTCTTTGCCTTATCCGCCTCGTCCATCTGTACCTGGTGATAGCCCTTGTGTGCATCGAAGAAAGCCAGCACCGAGTAACCCGCAATAGCCTCTGCCAATCGATCCAAATTTGGGAGGGGGTAACTGTCTTTGGGACAGCACTTATTCAGGTCTGTAAAGTTGATGCATATGCGCCAGCTTCCATCGTGCTTCTTTACCAAGACCGGGTTAGCTATCCATTCCGGGTAAATTATTTCCTCGACCACCCCGGCTCTCTCCAACTTCTGAACTTCATTTTTTATGAATTCCGCTCTCTCCGGGGCTACAGGTCTTTTCTTCTGCCTGATCGGCTTGGTTGCCGGGCTTATGTTTAACTTGTGTACCCCCAACTCTGGTAACACCCTCACCATATCCTCCGGGCTCCATGAGAACACTCCTTGGTATCTAGCCAAGAGTTCCTTCAGGGCGCCTTTTACTTCCTCCGGGAGATCCTTTCCCACCGTGACCATCCCTTTGTCCGCCACTTGCATTTCCTCCAACTCTTGGCGGGAAATTTCTCCATGCACCGCCCTTCCTGCTTTCTTTGCGTCCAACACCGCCGTCATCATGCAACTTCTTGCGACCGCTTGGCTTCCCCGCAAGACCGCTACTCCTTGTGCGGTGGGGAACTTCATCGTCAGTAGGTATGGGCAATTCGCTGCCGGGGTCTGGGTTAGCCATGGTCTCCCTATGATTACATTGTACGGTGAAGGTGCATCGATAACCGCAAAGTTGCATGTCACTGAGACCCTCTTACTCCGATCCTTCTCGTCCACCATACATACTGCAAGGGGAATCACACCCAGAGGAACTTCCGGTTTGCCCGTGAACCCTGATAGGGGAGATGGGGGAGGTTTCAGGTTCTGCCTCCCAATCCCCAATTGATCGAAACAGGAAGCGAACATGATTTCCACGCTGCTTCCGTCATCCACGAACACCCTCTTAACCAGGAAGCCTTCAATCTCCGCTGTTACAACCATTGGGTCTGAATGGGGTATCTGTGGCGGGGCTGCATCCGTCTCAGAGAAAGTGATAGTTTCATCAGGGCGAAACCTCTTCCCCTGAACCTCCCCCGGGGGGACATATCGCGTCCGGGCCCGGATAGCGGAAACTGACTGGCATGCCTCTCTGATTTCTCCGCTTATCACATTAATCATCCTGTTGGGCGCTGGGGCAGGCTCCACTGCTTGAACTGGTATGGCCGCTATGGCGGGCCTCCCCGGGGCCCTGTTGCCTTGGTTACCTTGGGTTCTCCCATTTCCTCTCCCGGGGTTGGGCCTCCACCTCCTCCGAGGTTGCTCCTGGGGCTGGTCCCGGGCCGGGTACTCCTTCTTTGCTTCTGCCGCCACACAATCTCTCAGTTGTCCCCGCTCTATCAATTTTTCTATCTCGTTCCTCAGCCCCCTACACCCCTCTGTCGAATGTCCGTAAGACTTGTGGTAGGCGCACCATTTGTCCGCATTTTCCCTAGACGGGGTTCCCTGGATGGGCAGCGGATCCGGGAACAAATCCTTGTGAATAGCATGTATCTCTATCCGGGACTTGCTGAGCGGGGTAAAGCTATCTGCCCTTGCCCGGTTCACCGGCGCAGGGCCCGAATCCCTTTTACTTGGGTCAGCCACCCTCCTCCTTTCCATCTTATCCGGGAGGAATCCCCCAGATTCTTCCTTCCTCTTCCGGGTGGCGTCATTAACCGCACATCACAGTTGCACCGTTATCTGTAAGTTGTGAAAGGTTTCCGGGATGTTTTCCATCAACTTCTGGAACAACGCCATATCCCTCAAGCCATTTATAAATCCACTAATCACCGCCTTCTCCTGCTGCTGTCTGTCTATGACCTTCATGCTATCGTCCATGTACCTTCGGTAATACTCCATTGGTCCTTCTGCAACTTTCTGCCGAGTGGCGAGAAGCTCAATCAGTTGCTTCCCTTCCTTCTTCAGTCCGGCGTACCTGAACAGCAGAGCCTTGGAGAAACCATAATAATCTCTAAGACGAAAAAATTACTGTTTTGTGATGGAAAAAAAATTGGAAATTTTTGGGGCGATTTTTTTTTGGCTTTCTAATTGTAGGGGTTTCGCATTTGGCAAATGCGAAATAGTTGATAGTTCGCATTTGCCAAATGCGAACTAACAATTTTTTTTTTAAAATCAAAATTACACGTGGATATGGCCACGTGTACACGTAATTCGCATACCCCTAATATTAAAAAAAAATTTCGCAAAAAAACAATTTCGCAAAATCAGATCTGTTTCGCATTTGGGCGATTTCCACCGGCCGGCGAATTCCAGCGGCGAGCGGAGAGCGGACAGCGGCGCAGGGCGTGCGTCGAGCGGCGGGGGCGGGTGCGAGCGGCGGGGCGTGCGAGCGGCGGGGGCGTGCGGCGAGCGGCGGTGTGCTGCATTTCAGCGGCGGTAGACTTCATTGAAAAGATCGTGGGGATTGTCGCGCCTGTGCCTACAAGCAGCCAATGCATGAGAACATGGCATTCGGAACATTTGCCATTTCCCACATGAGCACCAACTCATGTTGTATTTCACAGTATGCTTATGACCACCTGTCCCAAACTGTGGCCTCAACTTGTTTGTCACCTTGTACACCGAATTTGTGAAATCAAACAACTCGACACGGTGCCCCATTGCAGCTTTCTCGCTACGCTTGAACTTCCTCATAATCTTCTTCGGAAGCGCCTCACTTCATATTCATCAAATATGAACATGTATCAATACAACATCACCGGAAAATATACATAATTAATTGACATAGTATTAAATAGATACCTGCACTTATTCGCTTCTTTTAATCTCTTTGCGAAGATCTGAACAGTTCTTTGCAATGTGGCATTGACTAAAGCCGTGATTGGTAAATGTCTCACTCCCCTCAAAACATTGTTGTAGCTCTCTGAAATATTTGTTGTTAAAATACCCCACCTAGCATTGTCATCATCATAAGAAACACACCACATTTCTTTGGGATATTTATGTAAATATTTCCATCCCTCAAGGTTTAGGCCCTTCAGTTCCTTCAAATGCACCTTTGCCTTACGCTTTTGTTTTGCAGAACCGATAAGCCACACTAGGTTTTTCTGATGAACATTCGAGTCATATCTTTTACCATAGTTACTCTTGAGATGTCTCAAACAAAGGCGATGGTATCCAACTGGTTCTTGCCACTCAGCCAAATTGTCCATCGCATTTTTCAGCCCAGCGTGTTTATCAGAAATCACACAAATAGGCATATGATCTGTCACGACAAACAACCGAATTTGGGTCATAAACCAAGTCCAACTTGCCGTTGTTTCCTCATCAACAATGGCATAAGCAATGGGCAATATATAATCGTTTGCATCATGTGACACAGCCACAAGCAACTTCCCCCTATAGGAACCTTTTAAAAAGGTTCCATCAACACTAATCATAGGCCTGCAACTGTAAGAAGCCTCCACTGCGGGAGGGAATGCTCAAAACACATACTTAAACATTTTTTGTTTAACTTCTCCACCACTATGAAATTTCCACTGAACAACGGTGGAAGGATTTGCGCGTTTTAATTCATGGAAGTATGTAGACAACTTAGCAAATGATTCCTCCCAAGTACCATAAATCATGTCGATGGCTTTCAATCTCGCATACCATGCTTTCTTGTAGGAAATGTCCATGCCCAAGGTTTCTAAGACATCTTGCATGATAGTTTTCACAGCTAGGAGTGGATTGTCTTCCACAAGATGTCGAATCTCTCCCGCAATCATTGTAGATGTCAAATTCGCATGACCACTAGATCGATTAATACCAACACATGTATGCTTTTTCACCCATCTAGTGATTTGCCACATACGGTGAGTGCTTTTTAGAACAGCACGAACATGCCAGCCACAATTGTCTTTTGACTTGCACTTCGCAGCCCATGTGTTAGCCTTGCTTTCTATCACATAATGCTCTCTATTTCGGCGCTCACCCCAAAAACTGACAGCCTTTTTCAACTCTTCCTTGCTATCAAAAAGCATGCCACACTTAATCAAGAGATTATCTCGACTATAGATTGGGGCTTCTTCGCTATCTCCATCGGCAGTTGGGTCAGGATTATAGTCATCTCCAATATCATTCAAAAAATGCAACACCCTAGAGTTACTAGATGTCCCGAATCTCATACCTCCAATGTTCGAATTACCAATGTCAGCATCATTATCTGAATCTCCAGAATTACAATCTGAATCAGATGAATCGGGTTCAACCTCTTCAATCTCTTCATCAGAAGATGGTGGAGCAGATGAATCAGAAGTTTCTTCATCTACTTCACAATGGTAGTCGTCATCATCTTCATCCTCATCACCACCATTAGCTCCATCTTCATCGCCACCACCACCAGTGACCCTCACATCAAATTCATCACCCCCAAAATCATCATATGCATTTGATATTTGGGAGGCGTACAACTCTTCTTCAATTCTGGTGGATTGACTACACTGCCATTTATCATAAAAGGGGTAGAAGGGGCATATGCTGAGGGTAGGGATGATGTGGATAGTTCGATGAACTAGGGAGATTGGGAGGATGAAAGCCATTTAACAATGAAGTAAAGGAGTATTGGGTTTCATGTCTAGATAATGCCTCGGTCTCTATGAAAAGTTCAGCTACAAATAATGATAATTGGTCAACCACCTCAAAAAATGTCTCCATGGCAGTATCATTTTGTAGCTTCAGTGGAGAATACGTTTTGCTCGCCCCAACAATTTCAGGGTACCGGTAAAATACCGTAAGCTTGACCACATCCCTACGAAGTTCGGTCTCAGCATAAATCAGGTCAACCAATTCGGAAAAGTTTAGCCTTCGACAAATTGTCGTTGAGTTCCTTGGAGTAGGTGGATCATAGTAGACACCAAGACCAGAGAAAAAAAAATTCGACCACCCCAGTACAAATTGATCATCAACGGCCTCATACTAATTCAAAAAATCAAATACCACAGTATAAGCAAATTTATATTCACAACCAGAATCACTAATATTTATTCAAGTTTTAAAACTTTATTTACTACTATTTTCTACTCATTTGTATTCTTTCAGTATCATATTAATAATACTAAGCTAACAAATGTATATAAAAAATCAAAAAAGTAAATTGCCAATTTAAGAAGTAACCTTTGAGTTTATAAGCTTCAAAACTTGCTAAGAAATCTGTCAGTGAGCTCCAAAATTCAGAATAGAACTCTACGAACTAAACCAATGGGGAGCAAAACCTACATAAACTTAGAATCATTAGAACCAAAATTTAAAAAAACTTCACCCATAATCTACTAATTCATACAATTATATTAGGCATCAAACACAATTACTAAATTACCTTTGAAGAACCGCCGATGCCATCCGCCGCCGCCGCTACCTGTCCGCCATTGCTTGTTGATTGTCCAAAAAAACCAAAACCGAGCCACCCAATAATCACCGAATCTTAAACCGATCAATATTATTTGATTCGGGGTTTGATTTGGATTATATTTGGAACATTTGGGTTTTAATATGGATTGTAGATTTTGGGCGGAAAATCAAATCGGATTGTAGATCTGGTTTTGAAATTAGATCTGGTCTCTGAATCAGAAATTTTGGGCGTGCTTTATCTGGATTATAATTCGCATTTTTGGGCGTGCTTTATCTGGATTATAATTCGCATTTGCCAAATTCGCATTTGCCAAATGCGAATTAGTTCCTCCGGGAAGTCCCTTGACACCATTAGGTTCTGGTACGTCCTGACAAACTCTTCCGGGTCTGTCTCTCCATTATACGTTGGGATTCCCTCCGGGACCCGGAGGCTCGGCGGCCATGGGTATGCAAGCACCCGAGGTACCCATGGGGAAGTGGGTTGAGCTCCGTTTCTTCCCACCAGCTTGTCCAGCCGCGCCTCCAAAGAGTTGGGGTCCTGCTGCGCCACCTGATAGCCCCGCATCCTATCGTCCTCCCGATAGTATCTCTCCGGGTAACCGTAGTTCATCCCCATTGACCCATGCATGGGCGTGGAATACTGGATCGGGTTCCCCTGGGTTCCAGGGGCCTGATAACCCAATAACTCTGCAGGCATGACTGGAGGGTCATGCCCAATCCCCCAGTTAGAACGCGGGTAGTAGGGTGGAGCATGTGGGACTAAATTTGATTGTTGTCCTGCGGCCGCTCCCCCTCCGACTCCGAAATTTGGGGGGAAAGAAGGTGGGACGGTTGAAGGATTCACACACCCTTGTATCATTGGCGGCTGAACAACCCCGTCCATATCGATAACTTCTCTTTGATGTCCCCGTAGAGGGCCTGCCAGGTTCCCTCCGGGTTCCTTTCGTCTATGGCTTTCTCGGGTAGAGAGTACCCACTGGCGGTACAACTCCTTGTTGGCTCTCATGAACTCCAACGCTGCCGATTCCTCTGCATTAGCTAAGGGTTGCCCCTCTTCCGGAAAAACCGGTCCCTGAATTTGAGGGTTACTGGTCAGGTATTGCCCCTCATCCTGAGTTTCAGGTCCCTGATCCCGGGAACAGTCTTCCCTGGGGGGCCTAGATCCTCCTTGCTCGTCCTGGTACTCTCTTTCTGAGTCATCTTCGTCGGAGGAAGTTTCCACATGACCATCCTGTGGTACTCCCAGCTCACGCTGGTGTCTAGCCTCCTCCTGCAACTGCCTCAAAGTTACATCGTCCCCCGGGGGTGGAAGAGGGCCACCCCAGAAGGTGTCGCGTTCTTCTTCGGGCGCCTGCGCCCTCTCCTTGGCGACTCCATCGTGCAAAGGTGGAAGTATCCCACTGGACGTGCCAATTGATGCTACCAAAATCCGTCCGCTTCCCGGGTACTGACGCTATCCGGGTCTCCTTCCAAGTCAGCCCACAACAACCCTGCAAAACAATCCCCGGGAGGCATCCCGGGGAAGAAGATCCGGCGTGATGATGAGATGGGGATAGCGATGGAGGAAAAACGTACGGAAGGTGCTCTCAATATAGGTAGAGAGATATAAATCACATACCTTGTTCACTGTTTAAGACTTGTATTTATAGATGGGGTTGCCTGCTTTGGATAAGACTCTGGACCACTTCTCCTTGTCACCATCCGTCCTTGTCCTTGTCCGGATATGCCTGTGGCGGGAAAGGCGCTGCCTCCGTCCTGGGCCATAGACCTTTTGCCTGGCCCAGCATTCTACTGGGCCGGTATTATCACCATTTTTATTTATTTTTTTTGTAAAAAATTTCATATTTTGTTTTGAATTGCTCATGTTTTAATTTATAAATTACATCTTTTAGGTTTTAGATGATTGATACTCTACCAATTTTTATATGATTAACTATCTTTCAAGTTTTGCTTTAAACTACTCATGTTTTAAGTTATAACCTCAATGTCTTAAGTGAGACATTTTGATTTAAATTCCACATGTTTTATGTTATAATGATCACCTTTTAGATAATAAAAATCTTCTAGGTCTTGGTTTAAATTCTCCATATTTTATGTTATAATGATCATCTTCTAAATTACAAGTTTGGGTTTTAGGTTAAATCCCTCATGTGACTGTAATAAACTTCAGGTTTTGGATTTTGAGTTAAATCTCTCATGTTACTGTAGCAAATTTCACGTTTTGGGTTAAATCTCTCATGTTACTGTAGCAAACACTGTAGTAAATTTCAGGTTTTGAATTAAATCTCTCATCTTACTATAGCGGTACTGTAGTAAACTTCAGGTTTTGGGTTAAAACTATCATGTTACTGTAGCAAAACTGTAGTGGTACTGTAGCAAACACTGTACATGCGCGAAGTTACTGTAGTGCGTGATTTTTTTAACTTTTCAAAAATTGCAAATTGATCCCTCTGCATTTTTAATAAATTACACTATTTACAAATCAGTCTCTGGTCTACATATATAGACGGTCGCCTTAGAGACCTTCTCTATATAAAATTGTATTGATTAAAAACAAGATTTATGATGATGCTGTCCAAATTTAAAAAATCTTTATTATTAATGTATGTATTCGTATTTTAAGTTGCAAATAAACAAAATATAGGGTGCTAATAGCAAACTCAAAAAAGAATACTTTGCAGTAGGAGACAAAACTGCCGCCAACATGAATACATGATCGAAGATAAAAATATCAGATTTAACTTCAACTTCTCTCTCTAGATTTTATGCTCCAGCTTCTCTCTAACTTACTGTTTTCTTTCCGGGATTTTCCCCTAAATAATACCATCACTTTCACTATTTACCGTTGATAACGTCTTTATAACGTTATAATAAAGGATTTTTCATGCGGAGCCGCCGCGGCCTAGTCTTTCAAACAGATTCTTGAAACCAAACATCAGCCTCTATATTCCAAGCTCCCCAACACCCCCAATATGCATCCCATCACTGAATACAAGGGCAAACTTGCCTATATCCTCCCACCGGAAGAAGGAGCCGTTCTCGCCTCTTATTATCATAATGCACTGGTCGGCAAATTCAATCGGGGCAAACCATCCATGGAGTCTCTCATCGTTGCTTTCAAATCAATAGGCTTCTCCGGACGGTACCAATTGGGCTTTTTGGATTTCAAACACGTCTTAATCCGATTCCAGGAGAAGGATGACTATCAACGCTGTTGGATGAAAGGGCTTTGGAGTTTCAGGAACACCTCGATGAAGGTCCAAAAATGGACGCCGGAGTTTTCACCTGAACATGAGTTTTCAATTATCCCTGCTTGGGTCACTATCCACAAGCTTCCTATCCTTTTCTACAATATCTCTGCAATTGAAGGAATCAGTGCTCAAATCGGTAAGTTCCTAAAGATGGATGCAGCTACAATGGCTTTGACAAGGCTCTCTGCCATTAAGGTTTGCGTTGAAATTGATTTACAGTCCACCTTACCCTCTTCTATTGTGGTTGGTGTTGCTCCTAATGTCAAGGAGTACCGGATTGAGTTACTGTAAAATCATAGGACATGGTAACATTGATTGTGGTTATGTGCATCCAAGGAGAAATCAGTCTCCAGTTATATCTGCTCCATTAGAGTTTCCTAAAATTGCAGTGAATAAACCTCCACAAGGCCCTATGAAACCAAACCCCAGATTGTCTCTATCACTAACCATTCCACCACTCAACAGGCCTATAACCTAGACCCCTCTAATCTCATGGACCAAGATAGTGTGCCTAACAAGAGTGTTCCCTCTTTGGCTGTCAAAGGTGGTCCCAAAAGAGGTTTCAAGAAGCCTCACAGAAGAGTGAAAAGGATTTCGAAATGGAGAAAAAATGTTGTTGTGCATCCTACTTCTGAGATTCATGCACCAGTATGTTCTGAGACTCCTGCACCAGTATGCTCTGAGACTCTTGCACCAATATGTCCTGAAATTGCAGCTGAAAATAGTGTGCCGAAGGATGTCATCCCAGTTCCTTTGATTGATATCACCACTGATGAACTACTCACTCCGCAAGATGACTCCCAGGATATCCACTCGCCACTATCACTCTCATCACCAGTGCTAAAAATGGCTTATTCCAAGGATGATATGGATATGGAGTTACATGAAAGTAATCTCTCTGAGTTTTCATGTCCTACTAATACTTTATTCTATCATTCCCAGGAAAAGCTCAGACAGAACAGATTCTTACCACTCATTGCTGAAGGGAATGAGGAGGCACTAATTGAATATGAGGATTTGAAAGATATCACTCCAAGCGTCTCACAACAGGAAATATCCATGGATCAATACACAGCCTCATCAAGGTAAAGGGAAAACAAAGAAAAAAGACAAGTCTAATCAGCCAAAGGTAACAAACTACTTTACTCAGCTGAATAAAGTAATGACCAGATCCTCTACTAAATGTCTTGATAATGTTCCCTATGTGAAATGTCCCTTTTAAATCTAAATGGTTAGTCTGGAACATTAGGGGCATATCTACTTCTTTAGATAGACTGTCTATTTTGTCTAGGAAACATAACTTTGAACTTATCTGTCTAATTGAGCCAATGCATGATAATGATCAATGTGATACTTTTAGAAGGATTCTTCATTTCACTAACTGTATGCATGCTGATAATGGCAAAATCTGGTTAATGTGGAACAACAGTCACGTTCAACTAATTCAAGACCATTTACAATTTCTTCATGTTATGATATCTGGTCCCATATTTCCTCAACCCTTTCATGCAGCTTTTACTTATGGTCTTAGAACTAGAAACGGTAGGAAATCACTTTGGACTGATCTGCTACCTCTAACACAGTTGAAGGCTATTTTCATTGGGGATTTTAATGCCATGGAATCCATCAATGAATATAGAGGTCCTTCCACTTCAAAACCAGGCAGTATAGCTGATTTTAGCAAATTTATAGTCTCAAATGGTTTACTTCACATAAACATTGTGAGTAATAACTATACTTGGACTAATAAAAGGCTTAGAAATCCCACTTTTCAAAGGTTAGATAGAGGATTGTATACTCCATCATGGTCTTCTAACCTCCCTGCTTCCTCTGTCCAGGTTTTGAATAGAACTTCTTCTGACCACAATCCTCTTTTCCGTACCATTAGTAATTATGTTAGGTCAACACCTAGACCTTTTAGGTTTCAAAATATGTGGTATAGTAGACCAGAGTTCCAAGATTTAATTGGTAACATCTGGAATACACATGTACCTGCCTCAGGAATGCTTGGTTTCAATTTTAAACTAAAAAATCTGAAAAAACATCTAAAGATGGGGAATAAGATTGTTTTTGGAAACATAGATGATAATGTACTTAAAGTAGAGGCTACACTTAATGCTCAGGAAATCATTTTTGATCTTGACCCTTCTGATCTTGAACTTGCTAAACTTAATGATGCTAGCCAGTCTTTACAGAGGGCTCTAAAAGAAAAGGCAAGTTATGGAAACAGAAATCAAAGATCAACTAGCTTAAAAGTGGTGATGAAAATACTAGTTATTTTCATAACATTGTCAAAGAAAAAAGAGGGAAAATGCTTATTTCTAAGATCAAAAATAGCCAGGGTTCCTGGATTGATGATCCTTATGAATTAGAGCTAGAAGCCATCCAATTCTATAAAAATCTTCTCAGTGAAGAATTTGAACATGAAGATGACCATTTTTACTCTAATTTCCTTAGTCAGATTCCTAAAATCATCACTGATGAGGATAATGAATTACTGCTTAAACCAGTTGACATGGAAGAGATTAGTAATATTGTTTTCAGTTTAAGGAAAAATAGCAATCCAGGGCCAGATGGAATATTGGAATATTATATGTCATGATTTACTCACTGCATCAAATGATTTTATGTCAAAATCCTCTTTGCCTAGGGGTATTAGCCAGCACTTGAATTATTATAATCCCTAAAAAGCCTACCCCTATTACCTTTGCTGACTATAGACCAATAAGTCTTTCTAATGTGGTAAATAACTTTTTTTCTAAAATTCTTATGGAGAGACTTAAACCTCTTATGCATAAAATCATCTCACCACATCAAACAACTTTCATGAAGGGAAGAGACATCTCAGATATGTTATTTATCTACAAGAGATGATCAGATTCCTTGATAGAGAAAAATAAGGATCCTAATTGCATACTCAAACTGGATCTTCAGAAAGTTTTTGATAGAGTGAGATGGTCCTTTTTAAACAGCATCTTACTTAAATTTGGTAGGCATGGAAAGTTTGTACATTGCATCATGAAAAATATGTCACATGCATGGTTCTCCATTCTTATACATGGGAATCCAGTAGGATTTTTTCAACCAACTAGAGGTATTAAACAGGGTGACCCTCTGTCTCCCTTTCTATGTAATATCTTTACTGAGGCCTTCACTAGAATCTTAGCACATATATTTAATATTGGGAGTCTGGAGTACTATGATTTTCCCCCACAATCCTTGCCAATCTCCCATTTAATATATGCAGACGATACTGTTGTTTTCTTAAAGACTTCCAAAACTAACTTGATAAAAATGAAAAGATTAATTATAATAAGAGTGACTTTTATATTAGTAAAAATGCTTCTCTTCATCATATTAGTTTAGTTAAGTCTACTCTTGGAATGAAAAGAGGCAAGTTCCCTTTTAAATATCTTGGCTGCCCTATTCACAAAGAGAGGATCACTAATGATCTTTTTCAGCCTTTAAGGGAACATATCTCTATCAGAATAAACAATTGGAAAAATGTTTGGCTTTCCATGGGAGGGAAGATCACTTTGATCCAGTCATGTGTTTATTCTATTCCTCAACATGTATGGAGTGTTGTTAAGCCTACTCAGTTTGTCATCAAGAAAATTGAAAGATGCATGTCTATATTTTTCTGGGGATCCACTGCTTTTAAACCTAAAAAATCTTGGAAAAAATTGTCCTCCCTCTGTAAGCATACAGGACAAAATGGCCTAGGTTTTAGATCACTCTCAGACATCATACTTACCTGTTCCATCAAGCTATGGTGGAAGTTTCAAATTGGAGAGGCTCCATGGACTCAGTTCTTATGGTTTCTTCCAAACTCACATATAACTTCTCAAAATTGGAGAGGATTGTGGCTGTTAATGTCATTGCTGAACAGAATTCTAGGGTGATTCATGGCAAGGGGGATTGCAACTTTTGGTTCTCCAACTGGACTGGTTTTGGTCCACTGATAGATAAGGTTGAACCAGGCAACACAAATATTCCATCAGATGCCAATGCCAAAGACTTCCAGGTGAACAAAAACCTTTACTTTCTATCCATCTCACCATTGTTACAGCCTGAAATCTGTTTTCTGCTGCAGGATTTACAACTACACAGCCACAGGCCAGATAGACTTATATGGAAACCAGACCTAAGAGGAAATTTCACATTCAAATCTGCCTATAGGCTATTAAGTCCAAATCAAGGTGATATCCTTTCTCTCTCTAAAATTTGGAATTCAAAAATTCAGAAAAAGGTATCAGTTTTCATATGGAAGCTAGTAAATGCTCTTTTCCCTTTTGATGATGTTATCACTCGTTTTGGATTTTACTTACCATCAAAATGCTAATTTTGCAACAATTTGGACAGTCTAGAACATTTTTTTAATGATTGCATCTTTGCTACACTTGTTTGGAAAGCTTTCAATAGTGCTCTAGGCCTTCCTGATAATTCATTCCACACACTATGAGAGAGATTATCTGTTTACTGGTCTTATGAGGGATTTACTCCTCTGCACTCCAATTTTATCATTATCTATTCATGCTATTTGTGCTGGTTTATATGGAAAGCAAGGAATCAATTTCTTTATGATAACATCTCTTCATGTCATGTTGTCCTCTTCAAAAATGTTAAAAAACTGATTTTTAACATCTTTTTGGCAAAACCAGTTAGAATCCACAAGGCTTTTGATAAAGAACTTGTTCTGTTGGGGATTCTTCCACCCACTTCCTTTTGTGCCATTCCTAGACCTAGTGAATCTCCAATTATTTGGTCCATTCCCGAGCAAGGTATAAAAATTAATGTTGATGCAGTTTGGAATAAATCAAATATGCATGCAGGTATAGGTGTCATTACTAGAAATAGTAATGCTGTATGTATCCTAGTTAATAGTTTTTATGTGAATGCCATGTCTGCTTTGCATGCTGAACTCTCTGCTATTCATAAAAGCTTTTCTATTGCTGAGTCCTTTTTCCCTATTTTGTGTATAGTGGAATCAGACTGTCTTAATGCCATCAATATGATAAAGAAGCCTAGTCTTGCTCCCTGGCCTCTTTATGATTATGTTGACCACTTACACAAAAAAAATTCCTCATTTACTTTAGTACATGTGTTTAGGGAAGGAAACCAACCTACTGATGCACTCTCTAAGATGGCTCTCATAGAGTTATCTGACAGAGTTTTTCAGCCAACTCTTGTACCTATCAAGGTCAAGGGGCTTATCAATTTTGATAAACTCCAAATGCCCACTCTTAGAGTAAATTCGAATGGATGCTGCTAAATAAATCTCTCTTTTTGCAGATTTGCAATTGTAGAAATGCAAATGGATTAAGGATGAAGGCTGAAGTTAGGATGCTAATGGCCTCATTGCAGCAACTACTACTTCTGGACTTTATACTTCCTTTTCACTCTCCAGTTTTACTTGATTTATACTCCTTTCTCGGCTGACTTGTGTCTCCTCGGATTCACTAATAAGCTTGGTCTGTGAGGTCTAATCCAACGAATGGAAATTGAAAGAGGAATATCTCATAGTTTTTTGGACTATTTTTAGTCTTTTGGATGCAATTTCTTGCATCAGGGGGACTTCCCCTTTTTGTCAATGTATAAATACACTATATTTGTACGTTTTCTTTAGGGGTGTAATCGGTACAATACCATATTTCTTTTCTCAATACCATGTACCATACCAAGTATTTCGGTACACATATTTTAAATACCAATACCAACCAAAAAGTTTGGTTGATATTCGGTACATACCATAATTGTACCAACAAAAAAAATGATTTGAAAAATAAAATAGAAATACATGTAAAATATGAAATTCGTCTAAAAATAATAAACGACTTAATCAATGTGACATGTTCAAAACAACTACTAATTTTCTTACTCATGGTATTACATCAAGAAAATTATGGCATTATTCAAAAATTAAATTTAATCTTAAGAGTTTAACATAAAAAAATATGAAATGGAAATAACTTGGAGCCTAGATAATGAAGTGGTAAAATACGTGTATCTATTATGGAATCCCATCTATTTTTACCGCGATTATGACAAAGTGTTGTGAGGTAAAAGATGTTTACAAGTTAAATTTGTACAAAAATAACCTAAGCCTTGCCAAAAAAATAAAAAGAATAAAAAAACACTCGCTTGAAAAATATTTAAGGCAAAAAATATTTAAGTCTTGTCATTATTATTTATTTTTTAATTTATATTATTATTTCGGTATGGTACGGTAATACCATGGTATTGAAAATTCATTACCAATATCATACCATTAAAGTCGGTATATAATTGGTACGGTGTTTTTGGTATGGTATTGGTTGGTATATTGGTTGGTACGGTATTTCGGTACATTTTGCCAGCCCTAGTTTTCTTTGGGTTTGGGATCACATAAAAATACATGATCAAAGAATACATGATCGAAGGCGTGGTTTGGTCACCCTGAAAGTCACGCTTCTACTTCTTTGGAGCTTTTAACTTTTAAGCCCTCAAATCAATCAGTGAGTGGAGGAAACAACTGAGCTGATCCAATGCCCAGTCGTAGACTCGTGGTGGATTAACAGAGAAACAAAAACACCACCGGCCGGCGTTCTTCTCCGCCGAGTTAGAGCGGCCTCGATATGTCCGCAACCCAAAACACTCTCTCCTCCATTTTCATCGCCCATAAAAGACCATCACTTGACCTTTCTCCTTGTTCTGAACCCTCCGTTCCTCTTCACTCTGATCAATTGGTAAGCATCTCGCGTACTAAGCTTTTCTTTCGTTTTGTAAATTAATGGACTGAGTTATAAAAGTCGTTAATTTGGAGAATTTCACAATGCTGCAGGTTTTTCCCAAGTCTCTGCGGATTCACCACTATTCTCCTAGACCTTCATTCTGCCGTGCTCACCATTCCCTTTCAAGGGATTCCACAAGTATATACCCTTTATGTCCAACAATTTCCATTTTATTCATATAAATTGACTTGATTTGTAAGTAATAATATCACTTATATGTCCTGTGAAATGAACTTTCACTTTGGGACGAAAGAAGCATGTATCTAACTATATTAATTTGTAAAATATGATTAGATATTCTGTAGATATCACATTTCATTTTTAAACATAATGTTTTATGTTAAACAAAAGCAAGAAACAGGTTTGGAATGTAAGGATTTATAGGTTAGATTTTTGGTTGTGAACTGTAAATATTGTTTGAACATATTTCCTTTAGGTACTAATACGTGCTTCCGTATTTTGAGTCTTGACTCTTAACACATTCTAAATTATTTCATGTACAGGAGTTATTGAGACCAGAAATGATCGTTTCCATGACAAAGATTCAGAGATGGACCAGGACCTTCGGGCAGTGCTTGAACTCGCTACTGATTCAGAACTATTTGAGCTTGAGCATATTTTATTCGGTACAAGGTGGTCTTTTCACTAGTTAAATATGTATTACACAAGGTGTGATTTTAGTTCTAATATTGTTGGATGATTTGCAGCTACTTTAGTCCACTATTGAAGTCACTGTCAAAAAGGGATGAAATTGATTACTACATGATCGGTGTAGACCCGGAAGAAAGGGAACATTATATATGTATGCTGGCCGATAGATTCTTGTACCTTGCTGCTGATGCATATTCTGTTCTGAGGTTATTCTACACCTTTGCTTGTTTAGCTAATTGAATGTGACGTATCTGGGACTCATGATTATTAGATTGAAGTATTTATTTTCTAGTGTGGGAATTCTAGATAGACTTTCTGTATCTTTGCATACTCCCCCCTATAGGTTGGCAGTTGATGGATGGTTACAGTAAAGTTTGAGAAAGACTGTTTAAGGTTAAATTTTTTTAAAAGCACGAATAGCTGTTCACTTCATGTACAGTACTGTTAACTTGAAAAACACAAAACAATTGTGCAATCTTCATGAACCCTTAAGCTATTAGTGTCTTTTTCTTGTACCTAACTTCCCACTGCTCTTAAATTAGTGACAATTGCTCTTTCCATGAGAAGGCACTGTGCTGCTTTCTGATCTGAGATGCATCCAATGAAAAAGAAAATTTTCATCTTCTCGTCCAAGGAATATGTGTGATCCTCCCAGAGATATATGACAAGTGGAAGAGTAATATATATTTTTTTTCCAAAAACAATTCTGTAAGTGGTAAATTCCATTAAGATAGGGCCTTCACTTCACGATATTTTTTTAAATAGGATCTGCACTCCAATAATTGTTGTTTAGTTGGAACTACCAGCGAGCCCTTCAATTATCAAGGGTATCTTCCCAAGCATCTGACTAATCCTAAATTAACCGATTTTGATTCCTACGTCATAGTAAATTTTTTCTAGATGATCATGCAAAAAAAGATAAAGTTAGTTCATCCCTTCAGACGTGAAATTGTTGACCAGTTATTTCACTGTTCTGATTTATATAGTCTATTTAGCTTTCTAATGAATTTGGAATGTTTGTCAACAATAAATACCATTGAAACTGTTGTTTTGTTTGTGTAAGATTGTTTGCTGAATTTTTCCTAAAGCGCATGAGTGGTTTTCTCTGACCTGCTTTTAGGTTTCGGAGACCTTCATATCGGAATGTACTGCTTGGTGTAAGAAAGAAGTTGCATGTGCCCTGTTTGTCTAAATTGCCAACCGAGGATCTAGAAGCAGAGATTTTTCTCCATTTGTTACAAGAGTATGCTAGGTACACATGTTGCAACTATGTTCTTCTTTTCATTGGTAATTTTTATCTAAGCAGATCACTATATATTCAGGCTATAGGATATGCCATAGACTTAAAACACTTAACTCGCAAGCTTCAGCGATACCCTTTTTATTAGTGTTTACGTGAATTGTCCAATACAAGGCTAGCTTTCACCCTGCCAAGCAGAATACCTATTATTTCACTGGACAAAACTTTTCCTTAGCCCACAAAATAAAAACTTCTTGAAAGTAGCCTAATCATTTTAAAAACTTCTGTTACTGTCGATGACATTTCCTCACATTTAGCAGATATATCAACCATTCTATTAACTGCTAATACAAATATGAAAAACTTTTGCCCATAGGCGGAGCCACCTTTAAGGCTGTGGGTGCAGTTGATCCCACATGATTAAATTAACCAGTTGACCCACATTTGACCAAATATTTTTCTTAATATTTAATAATATTATTGTTGCCTGGGATCCTGTTGGATTCGTGGTAATGTATTTTTTTTGAAGATAAAATTGTATAATTATAAGTTCTACACAATCAGAGATATTAACAATAAATGTATGATGTATAGTGGAAGCAAAATGAAGATGTACCTTATAGAGGGAGTATGTAAGTATTGCATTGATTGCTGCCCTAATAAGCTTTTTCCATTTAAAAGAACTAGGATCTAACTTTTGCTTCTCAAAACTGCCTAGGATCTAGCTTCTAAAAATACAAGCTATATTTCATTCCTTAACCTAAATCTAGTAAAAATTGATGAATGGATTATTGTCTTGCACATTGTACTCAAAAGGTTTTTACTAATGCATCAAATTTGTATAAACAAGGTGATGCTGCACAACATAGTGTAGCATTAGAAACTAATCTTAGGTTTAAAACTTGGCTTTATGGCTTTAGAAATAAATAAAAATCTACAGGAGAAGAATAGAAAATAATGTTTGTCTAGGAAATAGGAATTACGAGTCACTCCTAAAACAACCCTTTAATTAGGATTCACTCCTAAATCATGGCACCAGACCTCATCGTCCTTTAGGTGTCACACCTGAAGGCAAGCGCGTCTCACAACTCAGAACACGATAACAATGACTGGAATTTTTATGAAAATCAATCTTTATTTTTTTTATAGCTAGAAAAGTAATCCTAGTCGGAACTCGGAAACATAAGTTCCCTCTATTCTCTAAAAGAAACAATGTTCTAATTGGATTCTAAAACTAAAAGGAAGCAAACTTAAACTATTCTTTAAAATATGTTTTTCTTACCTCTTATTCTTCGTCATACGTGGATACTAACCTCTTGTAGTTTTGTTGGTATTGATCCTCTTTCATTTTGCATGTCCATTGGTATCTAAACACCACTCCTTAACTTCCTCATAAAGGTTTTAGGGATTATTAACATTATATTTGTTGTATGCAGAGAAGAGTTTGAAGGATTCTACAGCTCAGAGAAAAACCTGAAGGTTTATGACGGCAGTGGTTCTTTAGAACGTGGGCTCAGTCAGTGGAAGGTACAAACAACTGCAGCTTTAAGGGGTGGCTTGGACGAGCTACGATCTATGATCATGAAGGTTTTGCTTCACGCATTAGATTTTAGCTGGCTGCTTGATACCCTCTTGGTTTATCTTCTTCTGACTTTATCTTGGATTTTAGGGAGGGGGAGCTCTTACACTGGGAAAAATGTATGAAGTGGTAAGATAAATTATCATTACTTGCTTTCTTTCTAAGTTTGCTCCCCCGAAGCCCTTTCTCTGGTTTCTCAGTGATGTACTGTGAATGCTGTTGTAGCTTGGAAGGAAATTATCCGGGGTGATGTTTCAGGAAGCTGCTAAGTATCAATTAAAGAAGGAGGTGGTTAAGAAGGTACTATTTTAGTGTTTCTCAGTTAGTTACTGTGTGGAATTAAAGTGGTCTAGTTAGTTAACTTTCTAAATCAACTGTTATGCTTCATTTATCCTTCTTGTAGTAAGAGTTTTATCCCTGGGGTGTTTGATATTAGTTTTTGACGTAACAAGATGGATAAGAATGACTTTCTGTCTTGCCTGGTTCCTTCTCTTTACCTTACTAAATAGAAATGCATATCAACATATAGATAAGTATGGTAGTTTGGGCTTAATTTATTGAAATTCACTTCCTTTAATTACAACATTCACAGTTATTATTGGCTTATAGGGAGTGCGAGTGGCAGCTGCTAGTTTAGAATCCAGAATGGCTTTGCTTGCTGCAGAGAAGGTGAGTGTGAAATCAACTTCATTAATAACAAATTTAATGAGCTGTTCTATTTTGGTGATTTCACAACAGTATTTGGCTATTAGGCTGCAAGGTTGTATTACTATAATACTCTTGTTGTAAGTGAAATGTGCAATAGGTTCCTCTTTTCTACCATCCTTTTATGCATAAGTTCAAATTGATGATATTGACCTGTTAAGTAGGAACCTTGGCAGATACTCTAGGGATGCCATGGTTAACGCCACATAACTACGTAGCTTTTGTTGAATTGACAGAATTCTGATAATCTAAGACAATTATAAAAGAAAAAGACTCTGTACTGAGAAAATCCAGATCAAATACCTTACATTATACTTTGTCTGCAGGGCCCCGTGCATTTTCTAATTTCTGTCGCTTTTTCGCTAATGGTTTTTCTGTACATTCTTGACAGGGTCTTGCAACTGCTGCTGGCAACTATCTTGGTCTCAGGGCGCTGATGACAGTTTTTGGCTCAATGTTGTGTTTCTTTTTAACTGCAAGAATGTTGCGATTCATATAATCTGGAATATGATTTTCAAAATGTCTTATATTCTCATCTTTAATTCTTTCTCATACATCTTGATATATTTTACTGGCAATCGAAACGTTAACTGTGTAAACTCCTTATTTCACTGGCAATAAGTAGATGTTTTTGTCATGCTGAGGTTATATTGAAAAATGAATTACTGTCTTAGAAGTTAGAAGCACTAATATTTGGAGTAGGAGGGTGTTGTATATATATTCATGATATTAGGACAAAGGACAAACAATGATAATACGATCTCTCATGATTACTTGGATAATCTGTCTTACAATCTTATCCTATTGAGTACAGCTTTAAGTTCAATTGTTATTTAGGTTAAGTAATTTAAATTGAAGATCTTATATGGGTCAAAATAATAATAATGATCTCATGAACATTAAAAGTGTAATACATAAAATGCTTAAATTTGTTTTCCTATTCAAGGAACTTTGAGCTTTTTAGTTTGTTTGTGGTTTTAATTTCGTTTACTATGATAGTTTGCTTCAAGCTTGACATGTATTTCACTGAATCATTTGCAGGCTTTGGGGATTTTTATTAGCAGATGTTTTCAGACAAATGGTTGGAACTGACTATGCAAGAATTTTAAGGGCGATCTACGCATTTGCTCAGGTATGCTGATTGCTGAGCTACATAGCATAGTAGACCCTTGTGTTGTTCTTCCAACTTGATGGAGCAAATAAGTAGATATTATAGTCGATGGGTCTCTGAACCATGTAAGAACTCACGTTCTTCATAAAAAATTTCTAGTCATATTTTCACTTAAGCCTTTTGCCTTAGTAGTTGAATGGTTGTTTTTATCATAACCAAAATGACTGCAGTTGAAAAATATTTATTTGAATATTCAACTGATACAATGGCATTTTATGGTAAAGTTATAATATTTATAGGGTGTAACATCTCCATATGAACTGTAATGATGAGAACTGGAAGCTGTTTCTTTTATGAGGAACATGCAAATGATGTAAGGGTGTACTACCTATTTGTGCAATCCTACTCAAATGTTTCGTTAGGGTTTTTACGGAATTCATTACTGTTTCAGATCCGTATATTGCGCACATACAGGTCACCATCTGATTCTGGGTGATAGTGGCACTTCGAGAATTGTACTTTAGTTTTTGGCGGAGGCATGGTTGTTTGTAGGACATGTGTATTAAATTATAAGTAGCTCTAATGTTGTTTCATGGTGTACATTTTTTGTGTTGGAGCTGATTGTAAATATGAATACCCTATGCTCGTTTTATCTATAACAACGTCACCTATTGTACTTGGTGCAATTATAGGAATAAATTCATTTTCAATTTGACGACTTTTTACAAAGGAACTTCTAGCAAGAGAAAAACAGAGCACAAATCCTCGTATAGATGTTGTTCCTAAAGCGAAGTATAGGACTTGTAAGGACATGGTTTATGAAAGCTTCTTATGTTCTTAGCAATAAGACTATAATTTCACTGTTTGTTTGGTTTACTAACTAGGCGAGTTATCATTCGGCTCGGGCTCGTGAGAATGCAAATGCAAAATTAGCTTGGATGCGAATTAAGATATTTTGTACATCTATCTACTAATCGTATGTCTAAAGAGCATGGTTGTTTCAAAATAAAATCAATTCATATACTGAATAACTGTTCGCAATAATGAGTGAAATTGTCATTCAATGCCTATTAAAAGGATAATTACACTACATGCCAACTAAACTAATAGTATTTGTACTATTACCGATTAAGAGAATCATTAAATATGTCAGAGATATCAACATGCAATTGCGAAAACTGTAACCATTTGGCAATGAGAAGAAATCTCATGTATCAATTGCTATGCCAAACATAGATCTAACTGCAACAACGGTTGATTTAGAGTATGATGCATGTTCTTCAAACTGCGAACAACTTGAATAACACAAATCATGGACGAAAACACGATTTATGCAACCAGATCGAGAACAAAAATTCGACGTAACCCAAGTTCTAATAGAAGAACAATACTAATATGTGGATATATCACAGTTATCCAACAATATAAAGAATTAATAAATAGAAAAACAGTTGATTACACATTTTCCAATTATGGGAAGATATATATGGAAGAAAATTGAAGAAGAAGAGAGACAGTTGTAGATAGATATAGATTTTCTGAGAAATGTCTTGGGTGAGACCGTCTTACCATAAGCTTATGGTAGGACGAATGATAATTCATGTGTTTAATACATTTGTTCGTTTGTTTGGTTGTTTGCCTTTCACACACTATCATAATTTATACTTAAGAAACACACGAACAAATGTAATAAACACATGAATATAACTTATGTGTTTAATACATTTGTTCGCGTGTTTGTAATCTTTGTTTGTCATAAGCTATATTCATGTGTTTATTACATTTGTTCGTGTGTTTCTTAAGTATAAATTGTGATAATGTGTGAAAGGCAAACAAAACTTCCAAACACACGAACAAATGTATTAAACACATGAACTATCATTCGTCCTACCATAAGCTTGTGGTAGGACGGTCTCACCCAAGACTTTGTAATTTATTATTATTATATTATTGTAGAGAGAATTTAGTGTTTTCAAAGAAATGAACCCCATCCCTACCAAAATTACACACTTACTTTTCATAGTTAAAGTTTTTATAATTTTAAATAAATCAGGTAATATCCTGGACAATGTCCGGAATTTTAATACGATATTTGAATGGTATAATACTTGTATTAATTATGAAAATAAATATTTATATATGTATGAGGAATTGAATAAATAATATAGTTACCAGTAGAGAAATTCTCAAATAAGGGCAACTTAAGGTAAGGGAATGCCAAAAGGAGACTATATTCTACAACATTTGTAGTTACTATACAATTATTTTAATTATTTGAGTTATTTTAGTTCGGGCCTGATGTTTTTGTACTTGACCTTGATCTTTTATTTGGTTTGAGGTTTTATTTGGTTTGAATTTTTATTATATTTGATCCTTTAATTTTTTTGGCGGATGTTTTTATTTGGTTTGAACTTTTAAGTTTTTGGCAATATATATTCAATTATTTCCTTGATCTTTTATGTTTGGGGTGGTCTCTGGAGTGACCGTCTACATATGTAGACCAATGAATAAATTATAAATAGGGTAATATATCAAAAACAAGGAGGCATCAATTTACAATTTTAAAACAGGCAAACATTTCACGCGCTGAAATATTCCCCCAAACACTTCTGAAATCCTTCTTTCACACTTCACCAGCCAACCTTCAACTTCATTTTTTTTATACTGTTCAAACATATATATATATATATATATATATATATTTTTGACTATTAAAAACATAATGTTTTGAATTAATATCAGAATGTTTTAAATTAAAAGTGCAACCTTTTAAATTAAAATTCAAAACTTTTCACTTAAAAATCATAATCTTTCAAATTAAAATTTATACGTTTAAATTAAAAACATAACGTCTAAAATTTTGAATTTTTTAAACTTAGGCCCTGTTTACTAGAACTTATTTCTTGATGTACTAAACTGAACTGAATTGAATTGAACTGAACTGAATTGAACTGAGCTGAATTGAAGTGAAAATTGATGTATTGCAAAATGGAATCAGCATGACTGAATTAACCTGAAATTCATCAAATTGCATTTTCACTGAATTGAACTGAATTGAACTGAACTGAACTGAACTGAACTGAACTGAACTGAACTGAACTGATCTACAGATAAGCTCTGGTAAACAGGGTCTTACAGTATGGAGAATTTAAACCAAAACCTTGGTCGGTATTTATTATATAATAAATTAAACTTGTAACTCAGAAGATGATCATTATAACATAAAACATGGGGAAATTTACCAAAACCTAACAAGCATACATTATTTGAAAAATTGAACTTGTAACTCAGAAGATGAGGATTATAACTTAAAACACGGGGAATTAAAACCAAAACCTTGGTCGATATATATTTTTTTTTTGATGTAATATTTTCTTCTATTAAATTGCTCAAAAAAGTTCATACAACTGATTTGGCCATCACTCTAAGCCAAACATTCAACGGATATAAATAACTAACCAAAAGGAGAAAAAACAACTATTCTACAGCCATATGAAATGCAAGTGGCTATGATCATAACTAGTTCATCAAGATATTGCTAGGATTTTAGAATAACTATAATGAATGCGCTTCCATTCCATCTGTCCTTGCATATCTTGCCAAATCTGCATCCACCTTTGGAGCTTTGGTGTCTTCAACGTTCCATTTCTGTCTCCAGCTCGTATATGATTAAGGGAAAATCCACCTTGGTCGATATTTATTATCTAATAAACTGAACTTGTAACTCAGAAGATGATCAGTATAACATTGAACATGGGGGATTTAAATCAAAACCTGACAGACATACATTATTCAAAAAACTGAACTTGTAACTCAGAAAATGAATATTATAACTTAAAACATGGGGAATTTAAACCAAAACATTAACAAGTATTTATTATCTAATAAACTGAACTTGTAACTCAGAACATGATTATTATAACATAAAACATGGAGAATTTAAACCAAAACTTGATAGGTAGACACTGAACTTGTAACTCAAAAGATGATCATTATAACATAAAACATGGCAGATTTAAACCAAAACCTGACAAACATATATTATTCAAAAAATTGAACTTGTAACTCAGAACATGGGGAATTTAAACCAAAACATTGACATATATTTATTTTATATCTAATAAACTGAACTTGTAACTCAGAAGATGATCATTATAACATAAAACATGTAGAATTTAAACCAAAATATGACATGTATACACTGAACTTGTAACTCAAAATATGATCATTATAACATAAAACATGGGGAATTTAAACCAAAACCTGAAAAGTAGTTAATCATATAAAAATTAGATGAGTATCAATCATCTAAAAACCTAAATATGTAATTTAAAAGATGAATTTTATAAATTCAAACATAAGGATTTTAAAACAAAACCAAGCAAAAAAATAAAAAAGGATTAGTACTGTAGCAGTAAGTTCTGTAGCAGTACTGTTCACGATATATTGTTCGTTGGTAGTTCACGCGCGAATTACTGTAACGTGTGAAAATTTTAAAATTGTAAATTGGTCCCTCCTTATTTTGAAATATATCACTATTTACAATTTAATCCGGTCTACATACGTAGACGGTCGCTTCCAAGACTTTGCCTTTATGTTTTATGACCAAAATAATTAAAATAATTGTGTATTAACCCGCAATCTTGGCATGCCCTTACCGTAAGGGGACCTTACATGAGACTCTCTCAATAATAACTCTTAGAATTAGATATGTAATGAGAAAAATGATTGTAAAACAATCAAAAAGAAATATATGAATATCCTAAATGAATGAAAAAATGTATTCGTAGCAAATTGTGATAAAGGTAAAAAACTTTCGAAGCAAAAATTTACTACTTTAATATTAAAATTTAACTTTTCGCAATTGTTATTCTTTAATAGATAATTTAGAGGAGAACAATTGAGATTAAAATGAAAAGAAAGTGTAAACACATTAAATAAGGATTATTAAATGAATTAAAAAAATACAAATTGGAAGAAATTGCGTGAGAGCTGTTAGATTGTAAGATTGAATGGCTGAATTGCCATCTGAGCTTTCTGTATTCATTCATATAAATAGAGGTCTGTACAACTAGATTACCTAATATAACAGATAATTACAGAAAGTCTATATTCTAAATATGCTAACTAATATTCAGTAAATATTCTATTTACTAACACTCCCCCTTAGTCGAAGCAGGAGCAGAGCGAATGCAAAGACTAGAACGAAAATCTAGAAACAAAGGTGATGGAACTCCCTTCGTAAAGATGTCAGCATACTAATGAGCTGATGGAACATGAAGAATACGAACCTGTCCAAGAGCCACCTTCTCGCGAACAAAGTGAATATCAATCTCCACATGCTCAGTACGTTGATGGTGTACCGGATTAGACGAAAGGTGCACAACGGAGATGTTGTCACAGGAGACCAAAGTAGCCCGCTGAAGAGGAACACGCAATTCACAAAGTAAGTTGCGCAACCAACACGTCTCAGCTACACCATTAGCAACCCCGCGATATTCAGCCTCGGCACTCGATCTGGAGATAGTGGGTTTCCGCTTGGAAGACCACGAAATGAGATTGTCACCGAAGTACACACAATAACTAGAAGTAGACCGACGAGTGTCCGGGCAGCCAGCCCAACCCGCATCTGAGTAAGCAGTGATGGCTGAGGTAGAGGATGCCTGAAGATGAAGACCAAGAGTAAGATTACCGGATAATCCGCTTGAGAGCCTGAAAGTGTGGCTCCCTGGGGTCATGCATAAAAAGGCAAATTTGCTGCACGGCATAAGCAATATCCGGCCTCGTGAAGGTGAGGTACTGAAGGGCACCGGCAAGACTGCGGTAAACTGAAGGATCAGCTAGAGGGAGCCCAACATCAGCAGCAAGATTTGACTTGGTGTCCACGGGTGTAGTAATAGGCTTGCACGAAGTCATCTTGGCACGATCAATGATATCCCTGACATACTTCTGTTGAGACAAGAAAAGGCCTGACTCGGATCGAGTCACAGAAACACCAAGAAAGTAACTCAGAGGGCCGAGATCCGTCATAGCAAACTCAGCACCAAGCAACGCTGTGAGGCGATGAAGTAGAGCATCAGAAGAGGCGGTGAGGATGATGTCATAAGAGCAAGTATGCTGTCTCATTCCGGAAGGTGTAGATGAAGAGCGAGTGATCGCTCTAACTTCCACGGAAACCAATCCTGGAAAGATAAGTAGCAAAACGGTGGTACCAAGCACGTGGTGCCTGCTTCAGCCCGTAGAGAGACTTGCGTAGAAGACACACACGACCTAAATAACGCTGGTCTGAAAAACCAGGAGGCTGATGCATATAAACAGTCTCATGCAAATCCCCATGTAAGAAAGCATTCTTCACATCGAACTGGTGAATAGGCCACGACCGAGAGACGGCGATGCTGAGAATGAGCCGAATGGTAGCCGGTTTAACCACGGGACTAAACGTCTCATCACAATCCACTCCGACCCGTTGAGACTTATCGTTAACCACCAGACGGGCTTTATACCTTTCAAGTGTGCCATCAGACCTGTACTTATGCTTAAATAGCCACATGCATCGAACAATATTAGCACCATCCGGCCTCGGAACCAAGTCCCAAGTACCATTTTTAATAAGAGCGTTAAACTCATCATTCATGGCGGCACGCCAATGGGGGTTCTGCAGGGCTCGTAGCGGAGATTTAGGAAGATGAGAGACTTGAGAAGAAGAAACCAAAAGGTTGTAGCGAGGATTAGGTTTGGAAATGCCAGCCTTAAGGTGTGTCGTCATGGGGTGACGAGGAGGTGGAGGAGGTGATTGGGTAATCGGACTGAAAGTGGGCGGGGACACAAGTGGTGATGGTGGGGATGGCATGGGTGAGGGATCTGGTGAAATTTGATGAACAAGATCCAGAAAAATGGGCGAAGGATCAGATGATGAGATATCATTGTTGGATGGTTGGGTAAAACCAGACGGAGTGGCAAAAGGAAAAGTGGTTTCATCGAACACGACATGTCTGGAAGTGATGAGTCGATGGGAGCTAAGATCCAAGCAACAATAACCTCTATGGTCGGGAGAAGGACCCAAGTATAGGCATGAAACGGAACGGGGAGCCAACTTGTGAGGAGCAGTGGCTGAGGTGTTAGGATAACACAGACACCCAAAAGTCCGAAGATGTGTATATGTGGGTTCCCGATGATATAAGATAAAAGTGGGGGTTTAATTATTGATAGCTTTGGAAGGCAATATGTTATGTAGGTAGGTTGCCATTTGGAGGGATTCTACCCAAAAACGATAAGGTAGGGATGCATGAGTTAACAATGTACGGGTAATGTCATTGAGGGTGCGAAGAGCTCGTTCTGCTTTCCCATTTTGAGGTGAGGTTTGAGGACATGAAAAACGCAGAAGGACCCCTTTTTGGGCATAAAAGGCACGAAAAAGGTTGTTGTCAAATTCACCCCCCATATCACATTGGAAAGTTTTGATATTGGACTGGAATTGAGTTTGGATCATGGTATGAAAAAGCACGAATTTGTGGTAGGTTTCAGACTTGTGTTTAAGAGGAAAAACCCAGGTGAAATTAGAGTAGTCATCCAAAAACAACAAATAATATTTAAAACCACTAGTGCTGGAAACGGGAGAAGTCCAAATATCACTATGAATTATATCAAAAGGTTTAAAAGTAACAGTATGAGAAGGAGAAAATGGAAGACGTCTATGCTTAGAAATTTGACAAGAAGAACAAATAGCCGAACAAGTGGCTTTATTGAAAAATGGCAATCTACGCTTGAGCTGGTCCAAAACATGATCGCCCGGGTGACCCAATTGAGCATGCCACGGTGGTGGGTGGAAGGTTGTTGGAGGTGACCGGGTACAAATCCCCAAGGTAACATCTCGTTTTGATTTTCCCCGACTCTCGATCCTTGACAGAAAAACCGATTGGGTCAAACTCCACACGTATCGCTTCCACAAGCACTCTCACAAGACTCTCCTTTTATATATATTATAGATAATGATAAAGTCTTGTTTGAACCAGTTACGGTGAGGTAGGGACAAAAAAAGGCAAAAAACATTTAGCTACACACTGTCAAACCTCTTTCTATAAGTATTGGGGTAAAAAATAATTTTTAAATTCGGCTCTGCAATGAAAGATATGCTAAACCACAGGCACCTCATGAAAAATTAAGACTTCACCCGATTTGTGAACCCTCTCCGATTCATCCCCGTTGGCATTTTCAATTGGACAAATTAATCCTAAATCACAAATTTTGGCAGTAGCTATCCACCGTAACTACATCATAGTGAAAGAACGAAGCTGGAGGAGTCGTCGAAGTTCACTAGCTACAGATCCCTATGTTTTGAAACTAAGAACACCATATTCTCAATGTTTGCGCTCACCGCTTATTGTGGTGTAAAGTAGCAGAGTAGGTCGTCTGCAAGGTTCGAAGAGGAAAATGGAGACGATGTGGTTTATTTGAAATAGGACCAATGGTGGGCTTCTTCAAATCTAGCCTAGTAGAGTGGGATTAGTTGCAGATCAAGTTTGTTTTGGTGTGATTCCGACACTCTGATGTGTTTCTAGTCGATTTTATGTGTTTAATGGCTAGTCTGGTGTGATTTCGACTATGATTTCCGACACTGGTCCAACGTTGACATGACAATGAAGTTGCAACCACCGCGATGAGATTACACCATTTGGTGATGATGTGGCCGTCGTTGATGAGGTTACAAGTGTCGACGACAAAGTTATGACTGCTGGTGGTGAGGTTGCGATTACCGACAGTAAGGTTGAGATTACTGACGAGGTTACATTTTTGTCGGTGATGAGTTTGCGATGGTGACACTACTGACGATGATGTTTGGGTCTCTGGTGGAGAGTTTGTGACCGACGACTGTAGTGCAACGATGAGGTTGCTATCGACAGTGATAAAGTTGTGCCATCTAGTGATGATTTGACATTCGGTAGTGACGGTGAGGTAGCTAGCGGTGATTTTACAGGTGCTTGATGATGAGATTGGTTTTTGTTGGTAGTGAGGTTGAGGCCGCTGACTACAAGGTTGATGGAGATGTCACCCACAGTGAGGTTTGGATCTCCAGCAGTTAGATTGTGATCACCGATGGTGAACACACAATTGTGGAATAATGAGATTGCGCCATAATGAGATTCATGGCAAATAAAATAATTGAGTTAGAAAGGTAAACAAATCTAATAAACACATGAATTATTATTCGTCTTACCGTAAACTTATGGTAAAACGATCTCACCCAAGAGATTCTCTTAGTTTTATTATTTATTCAATTTCTCAATGCAAGTATTATACCACTTAGATATCGCATTAAAATTCAGACATTGTCCAGGATATTATCTACTTCCCCCGTCTCAACCAAAACTGCTTAGTTGACTTTTCAAAGTCAAACTGAGCCGACTTTGACCATTAATTTCTATTAATATATTTCTATTTTTAGATTCATTATATCATATATTTTCAAATTATTATAATTCTAAAAAAAATTCAAAACATTTTTTTTGAAAAATTCATTCATGGTACTGGGAAAACGCCCAGTAACGATTACAAGTGGAATCAACATCTAATCAACTAACCTATTACAAGGCTAACTAAATCATATGCTAACCAGACTTATACCGTTTGTATTATTACAAATTCAAAGATCCAATAAAAAATCTGTAATACCGCCCTCGAGGATATAATTTTGCAACCGCGAACACCACAACCGCTTGGCAGAGAGGAGCGTCTCCCGCATCAATCACTGCACCAATCGGGGATCTGCTACAACCGCAACATCACTAGATCCAAACCACGATCTATGTTATTCAAATTGGAAACAGCTTGAAAATCATAGATCACGAACGGGAACACGATCCACGTGTCCAACCAGATCAAGAACTATAAACAAAAAACATAAACCACAACCTGTCCAACCAGATCGGAAACAAAAACATCGACGAACAACTAAATCATGGATTCAGCCGATCAAATCGAGGGCAATATCATTGTGTGAATCACACTTATTTAATGTAATAAAGAATCAATAAACGGAAAAACAACTATTCTCATCTCCCCATCAAGATTGAAGAAGAAGGGTTTTTTTCTTTCATGGAGGTGATAGGGTTTAAAAAAAAAAATTCAAAACATAAAAAAAAAAATTCGTGTCAAAGTCGATTCAGTTTGAAAATTAAACTAACCATTTTGGTTGGTACACAATGATCAGTTTCAAGGAAAACTGTATTATTTTGGATTTTTTCCCAATATATTGAAGTAGACAATTAAAGAACTAGATTTCGCTTTTCACTCCCTACTGACGTCACCCGTGACATAACTATTGCGTTTATAAAAGCCAGGAAGTTGAAAGCACAGCCTGCAGGTCAGTAGGCAGTAGCACAGCCTACTGTTCTTTTTCTTTGGGGAGTTGAAAGCAAAAAAGTCCGAGAAAATGGCGAAGGTATCGAGGGTGAAATTGGGGTCGCAAGGGTTGGAAGTGTCTAAACAAGGTCTGGGATGTATGGGCATGTCGTCCATGTACGGTCTTCCGAAGCCGGAGCCGGACATGATCCAACTCATCCACCACGCTATCAACTCCGGCGTCACCTTCCTCGACACCTCAGATGTCTATGGGCCCCACACCAACGAGCTCCTCATCGGAAAGGCATGCCACTCTTTTCCTTTCCTTGTTTTTTTGTTTTTGTTTTTGTTTTTGTTTTTGTGGGATATAGTTATCTGCTTTTGAACACTCGTCGCTAGAATAGTATAAACTATCCCACTACTGAAATGAATTGGAGTATAAAATGTGGGAGCAATTTATGAGAATAAGAGGATCTTTAACATTGTATGTTACAATTTGTAACTCATGTTGGACATGGCACCATTTTTCTGTATTCCACATGATAACTTTCAATGACATTTATGCTTGGCCAGTTCCATTGAGTTGGTTTTAACTTATAAGATTACAATTGTTCTTCTTGTCTTTGGGTGCTAATTGTTTATTTACGGAACAATAAATGTGCTTGTTTCTGAATAGATGATAGAAAGATCAAAGATCATAAACAAAGTACTGAGCTTTGTTGGTTTGCTGCAGGCTTTACAAGGTGGCTGGAGAGAGAAGGTTGAAATAGCTACCAAGTTTGGAATTGGTTTTGTGGACGGGAAGAGGGCACTCCGTGGTGACCCAGAGTATGTGCGCGCTTGTTGTGAGGCCAGTTTAAAGCGCCTTGGTGTCGACTATATTGATCTTTACTATATTCATCGTATTGATACCCAGACTCCCATTGAAGTCACGGTTAGTTGATTTCTCAGATCATTATGTTTTCTGTACCTTGTATTTACTCCTTGGTTTGGAAATGGAAAAATGGAACCATAGAACTATTTTAGTGCTGTGGCATGATATTAGATCAACATACCAATTTTAAGTATTTATGTTGGAAATTTTGTGTCTTTTAAGTGTTAAAGTTGTTTAGCACATCATTCCACTGTCCCTGAATCTGACAGAATCAATCCGTGCTATTCTAATCTGTTTTCAGATTGGAGAAATGAAGAAATTGGTTGAAGAGGGTAAAGTAAAGTATATTGGTCTTTCAGAAGCCAATGCTTCGACTATCAGGAGGGCTCATGCAGTGCATCCCATTACTGCCGTGCAGAATGAATATTCACTTTGGGCAAGAGATTTGGAAGATGAAATTGTTCCTACTTGCAGGTAGAAGCAATTTTTTTCTCTTTTCTTGGGTCATCCAGGGAACATGATTTTGGTAATCTCACTATTACTTTTATTATCAGGGAACTTGGCATTGGTATTGTTCCTTACAGCCCTCTAGGAAGGGGATTCTTTTCAACAGGGCCCAAAGTGATGGAAAACTTGACAGAGAATGATTCTCGTAAGGTTTGTGCAGGATATCTGAACTATTTTGTATCATACCAAAGCAACTTACAATTTCCGCATATCTGAACTATTTTGTATCATACCAAAGCAACTTACAATTTCCTTGGCCCACCTGCTTGGGTTGTATAATTGTGCTCATTCCATCGATGAATGTGGATGTTAAAAGCTTAGAAGAGTTGATATTAGCTTTTGGACTATGCACTTCTCTTTTTGTCTGCTGTCTATATTATCATTGCAGCTGTCTTGGGAATGATCTTGTTTTTACATGGTATCTACAAGGACATGTTTCCTTATTGGAAAGAATTTTCTTTAGCGGTCCCTTATTTGAAAGAGAGTTGCAAGGAATTGCATTCTAAACCATTTCCTTGGCTCAGGAATTTATATTTAAATCAGCAGTTAACTTGCAATAAAATATACCACTTGATTAATCTGCTGTAGTTGACTGAAGTGCGAGAACCTCTCATGTTGATGTCATGCACAATAAAGTCAATCCTATGTTCTGATATGGCATAGCATATTGCAGAATTTCCCAAGGTTGCAGGCGGAGAACCTCGAGCACAACAAACAAATATATGAGCGTGTTTCAGAGATGGCAGCAAGAAAAGGATGTACCACAGCACAGCTTGCATTAGCTTGGGTTCACCACCGAGGAGAGGATGTGGTTCCCATTCCCGGCACCACCAAGATTGAGAATTTCAATCAGAATCTCGGGGCTTTAACCGTTGAATTGTCACTTGAAGAGATGGCTGAACTGGAGTCCTATGCCTCTGCTGATGTGGTTAAGGGTGACAGACATGCCTATATGAATATGACATGGATCAACTCTGACACACCTCCTTTGTCTTCTTGGAAAGCTTCACAAGTTTGAAAACCTTCTTTGAAGGCATTACGCTCTGCTCAAAGAATTTAGCCAGTTTGTGGTTTGTGGTATTAGTGACCTTTTTTACGTTTTCCAATAAGATTGCCGCTGCATGATGCTATCAAATTTGTATATTACTGGTAAAACACACTGGGTAAGTTTTGGAATTATTTCCAGCTCCCAATTATCAGTAAACTAGTAACAATAATATATGGTGTTATAGTACACATTGTTCCCTCTTGAGATGCTAACAGTAAGAAGCACTTTTTTTTAATCTGAACAAAAAGAAGCTTCACAAGAGTTGTTTGAACTGAGCCAAAGCCTATGATTTTACTTCCTATAGGTGTTGTGCACCGGAAGTCTTGAATTTTCATCTCCAATTCCATGATCAAATAGCCAAAAAGTAGTCATGACAGCCTCACGGAATCAATATTAATGTCAGTTTCACAGAAACTGCACTTGTCACCACATCAGCAGACTTTCATCCAGCAGCAACTGCAAAGAGAATTTGCACGTGGCTGGAATTTCAAAGACAGCAGAGAGAGTAGTATTCTCACGAAACATTAATTGGGTTTTCTGTTCCGAACATTCATTCATGTTCAAGAAATTGACACAAATAATCCTTATCGGATTGCTAAACGTTCAACATGAAGTAAATGGAAATGTTCGTGTACTTGTTAACAGAGTATATGGAGATGCAGTGACACCACCAGGCCACAACTTAGCCTATGTATGACTACACCCTTTCATTCTATATGCATAAGCAGAAAGGTAAGAAGAAATGAAATTAGAAGTCATACGTCATCAGAGAAACAAGAAAACAATTAGTCTGATTATGCTTCTGTCATCTGGAAAAAAATGTATGGTGTGCTTGAACTGTCAAATGTACATTTTATCACTTTATGGGATAGGCTATCTTCTTACTGGAACATTAATGGTGTCACCAAATTACATGCTTATTTATGCCAATCCCTGCCACTTCTCATTCTTTGGGAGTTGTGGAAATCTAGATGTTTATACTTATATGAAGGGATAAGAAAAACACCATCTGAGCTATGGCATATTATACTTGCTGCTAGTAGGTTGCAATCAGTGGTATCACCAATAGCTATCACACACTGAAAGTCCGTGCTTACTTGATCTATACTCTACCGTGTTCAAGTTTTAACTAAACAGTCAACTAATTAAAACTGTAAGTGCGGAATAAAAGAGAACACGATATGATCACCCAGTTCAGTGCAATGCACCTACGTCTGGGGGGCCGTAGCCCGTGGTAAAACCCTTCACTAGTTGCAATAAATATGTCCGGTCTATTACAAACTAATGGCTACTCTAGCAAGCCTATCACACTACCAATTGGCTACTCTAGCTTTGATAGTTGCTTCTATGATTACCTTCTTTTCCACGAAGGTGCGGCAAGTAGGGATGGCATTGGGCGAACTGGGCGTGGATAGTAGACTATCCATGCCCATCCTCATCTAAAATTTTACTATCCATCCCCGCCCATTTACCCATGACGGGTACAAATTTAATATCCATGCCCATCCAGCTGGATATCCATCTCATCTGGGTATCCGTGGATATCCATGCCCATGTTATACCCACATTCCTCATCCGACTTATTAATTCATATTTATAAAAAATTAACCTAAAATCTATTAATTATCATAATAAATTAAATTAAAACACTAATAATTCAAATATTAATTATTAATAGAACAAAATAATTTATAATATGCTAATCATTAACTTATAAAATTCTTTTATGTTTCAAAATAGACCAAACATGCTTAAAAAATGCTAAAATTAATAATATTATTAATATAAATACAAGTAATACTATTAATATTATATATAACGGATATTATACAAGTATTATACGGGCGGGTATGGGGCGGGTGGGGCGGGCGGGTATGGGGCGGGTATAAAATCAATATCCATACCCACCCATTTACCCATGGCGGGTTTGAATCCAACATCCATACCCATGGCAGGTATAAAAAACTCATATCCATACCCGCCCCGTTGGGCGGTTGGCGGGCGGGTATCCACCAAATACCCGTCGGGTGCCATCCCTAACGGCAAGGTCTTTCCCACCTGAGCTTTAACACACGTCCCTAGTGTTTTGTTATGGTTGCAAACCGTGGACTGCGTTGCCTCCTTGCTCGAAAGATAAAAACTCTGAATTACAGAATTTTGCTATTAAAATCGCCGATTGAGCACGCAACTGATGTCCTCCTTTTATAGCACAATGCCGTGGAAAAACTTCCTTTTTCACGGCTCTTGAATCCTTCCTTCAATACACTTCTATTCCAAATCTAAATCCTTGAAGAAAAGGAATTTATGGTTGTCTCAACTTCTATTTATGGAATATTTCATTCCCTGAATATTCCCATCTTAATACAGCTGCAGAACGCGTTGTAGACATCCATTAGGACTGTAGTTTCCATAGAAAAACCGCACACAATATTTCCTTCCATCTTTCAAAAACTGCGCTGGAACCTGGAAAATATTCTATCTTTTTCTGCCAACTGAAGTCATGTTGCAACATGACATTCCACAAAGCAGCCAACAAAATCTGGACTTACAATCTCCCCCTTTGGCAATTTGTGGACCCACTACAGCAAAAAGCTTCTACTGAACTCAGAATCCCAAAAAAATATATAAGCTTCTACTCCATGAATCCAACATAAGAACTTGGCAGAAAAAGTAGAATTACCAATTAACTACAGTCACAATATTTCTCCCCCTGGGGCCATAAAATGCCAAAGGCCGTGTAGAACAATGATTAGGGTTAAGACTTGAAATCCTTGTGGCTGGAATATTCTGTCTTCTGTCAAAACCATAATCCATGTTGCAACATGAATTTTCCAAAGATCGGACAGATTTTTGGTTGATTCTCATATTCTTGGCAGCCATAAAAACTCTCTCAAAATAGCGTCCTCTTCAAGTTAACATTGACTCCAGACCCAGCTTGCTTGCTCCACATACTCCATAATGACGTTGCAACATGAGTTGTGCAAGTTGAAAAAACTGTAATCAATTTCCCATCAGACTGTAATCTAGCAGCATCAACTTCGAATCCTTCTGCACTCAGAAAAACTGTAATCAAGCAGGGATGAGGTAATGCCTCAGTGCACCTAGTCAAGAGCACTATGAATTCTCTTGAGAATATACTTCCCAAGATTTACTTCAAATCCAGAGCCAACCCCATAAATCTCTTCTGCCTGATCCAAGGTCAAGATGGTTGTATTAGTTGTCTGCATCCAACAGTTGATGCGCACTGTGAAGAGCAACCAGAATCTCAAAGTGAGAGAACTAGCGGGCATGTATCCAGAGGGCCAGGAACCAAGATTTCCATAGGTTAAAGCTCTGGCCAACACATGCTAATCCACCTTGTAATCCCTTGGGTATACCAGATCATATCCCAATATTTAATGAATCCCTAATATAGAATTCAGTTTCTCAGAAGTTAATGCAATGATTCTCCCCCTGAAATACAGCTTTCCTGATCAATACTCACCATAAACTAGAGTCCCCTTCATCAGATTGTTATAGAATTCAAGAACCATCTCTGGATCATACTCCTTAAGTACATTAGCTGCTTGAACATACCCAATCTGGCCTAGAAGAGTGTCAAACCCACTATCTGCACACTTCTTCATCTCTAGCACTTTCTCAGCAAAGAAACCTCTTGTGGCCAACATATCATAATAAAACCTGTCAGAATAAACCAAAGATAACAGTATGGCACTGGTTATTTCAAAATCCTTCTCAGGTGCATCCTCTGCAGCTGGCATATCATCATCCATCACAGCCCCTTTCTCCACTGTCTCCTTATCCTTTAACACAACATCCTCATCCTCAAGATTAGCATAGTCCTCCTCAACATGTATTTCATAATGATTGGTAGGAGATGGAATGGCATGGTCTTCATTATCCATATCAGTGAAATCCAAATCAATAGGATGAGAATCAGGCACAGTCAACTTGATGGTTCAGGCACAGTCAACCAGATAAGGCTTAGCCATTGATTCAGGCCTCACAAAGCTAGATTTATAAACATCAGAGGCTATCATAACATCTGTCTTTGGGGGTTTTGGCCTCATCATGCCATTAAAAGAACATCTGCCAGAGTTGTTTTTACTCCCAAAAGTACTATGGTAGAAATCATCCAACCCCTTAGCATATTCCCAAGTTTCCAACCTATTATAACAGGCTTTTAGTTTAGTTGCTTCCTTGGTGCTGGGAGCAGCAATAAAGTTCTCGGGAAATACATCCACAATAGGAGTAGGGGGTGAACTAGGCAAGGTCTGAATAGTTCCAGTAAGATTAGCCTTGGGCTCAATCAATTCAACACAAAGATCACATATACCCCTAGCCCATCGAATATCAAAAACTCCCCCTAAATCTGTCAACTCTTGATCATCAAACCCCATGCAAAATCGATAGCTATCTCGGAATACATACTTCAGAATTACTCACAGATCGAATCCCAGATAGTCTTTAAGAAGTACAGAAACCCTAGCATGCGAGTCAAGAATCCAAAGAAAACTAACAGATCAAGAACCCAGATCGATACCTTAATGGAGAAGCTGTGGATTCCAACTGATTCAGAGGTTCGATGCTATATCCGTTGAAGATGTAGTTGATTACGAATCACAGAAAGGCAGCAAAATAGAAAAACATGATGTTGCAATAGGAATGGGGATAGTTTTCTTTCTGGGCGCGAAGAATGAAGAAACTAAGTACCTTTTCCGCCTTTTTGTGCAAAATTGAAGACGGCCCTAACGGAAAAATACAACATAAATACTATAGGCCCCCAGCTATCTCCCAAAATACACGCGCCTTTCACTTCATACGCGCACCATATATCTTCATGTTGCAACACGAAATGCAACCTTAACCATATTTTTGGTATTTTCTGATTTTTTATCAAGTGAAATACAGAAATAGAAATAACAACTGTACAAGTTAGGTAGTCTTCAGTACCTCAGATAGTGCATACCCCAAGAGGCTGTCATAGGGTTTCAAATGTAGACGCATCCAATGGCTTAGTAAAGATATCAGCATATTGACTCTCAGTAGGTACATGCTTGATTTCCACTTCCTTTCTTTCGACCAAGTCTCGGATAAAGTGGTGTCTGATATCGATATGTTTGGTGTGGTTATGTTGTACATGGTTCTTAGATATGTCAATGGCTGACTTATTAAGACTGTATAGCTTCACCCCAAAATCTCTGAGAATTTGTTTCATCCAAATCAGTTGAGTGCAGCAACTACCATCCGCCAAATATTCAGCCTCAGCAGTAGATAAAGAGATTGAATTTTGCTTTTTACTATACCAAGACACCAAATTCTGCCCAATAAAGAAACAACCTCCAGTAGTACTTTTACGATCATTGGCATTACCAGCCCAGTCAGAATCACTGTACCCATATACCTGACAACTTGTACCCTTAGAAAACCTGATGCCATAATCAGCAGTGTCATGTACATACCGAATGATACTCTTCACAGTAGAAATATGGGATTCCTTAGGAGCAGCCTGGAATCTTGCACAAATACCAACACTCAAGGACAAATCTGGTCTACTTGATGTTAGATACAGGAGGCTTCCAATCATGCTTCTATAGAGTTTTGTATCCACAACTGCACCTTTCTCATCTCTGGTAAATTTGTCAGTAGTGGACCTTGGAGTTCGAACAGCTTTAGCATCACCTTGTTCCACCTTGGCATTTTCCTCTGATGATTTTCCCACATCCTTTTGTGGGGATTGAACATTTGTATCAGTTGAGGAAGTTTCTTCATCAGTAGAATTAGTTGGACTACTCGGCTCAACTTCAGAAGACTTAGAAATTTGGCTATCTCCTATGACCAGTGGTGATGTTGCAACATGAGAACTGGAGCTTGGTTCCTGGGGGGAGAGATTTTTCGAACTCTCATTTTTCTGAATTGAGATTTGCTGAACTATTTCTACATCATCAATTTCCTCAGAAACCCTGGCTGGCACATCCTTAACAACAACCTTAGCACTCAAACAGGTAACTGATGGCTCCAAAATATAGCAGTTATCAGAAGATCTTCTCCCAGTGAGTACACCACTAGAGCCTTGCTTGACTGTACATAGGGATTCATTAAAGTGAACCGTCATCTGATGATCACACAGATGGCTGATGCTGATCAGGTTAGCCTTGAGATCCTCCACCAAAAGCACATCATAGAACACAGGAAAATCCTGAATTTGAAGTTCCCCCTTTCCAATGACTTTGCTAATTTTTCCATCTCCAAATAGAACCGTACCACTCCATGGGAGTACATTTCTCAGCAAGTCAGATGATCCCGTCATGTGTCTGGAGCATCCACTGTCAAAATACCAAGTGTCCCTGGCATACACACTATAACAGGTATGTACTACAAAGCAATTTAAAGAGGATTTTGGTACCCATACCTTCTTGGTGAGTCTCTTCTGCTGCTCGGGTTCCATGTTGCAACATGACGAGAACTGCTTGCCTCTCATAATGTCTCTCAGTAATCTCATACATTGATAATCATCATGACCCTGCATCATACAATATTTACAACACTTAGGAGGGGTTCTTCTTGGCAAAGTACCCTGTGATATCTTCACTTCCGAGTTAGGAACATAGGTGCTCTGGTTGACTCTGGCGATTCTCTTACTAGTAGAAGCTTGAATCCCAGCAGAGACAAACACTGTTTTCTTCAACTGAGAACTTGTACCAAAGTTGTTGTAACCCAGACCATGTCTATTTCCAGCATTCTTTCCCATAACTAGAAGATCATTCAATTTAGCAGTGCCCTTGTTTAGTTTCTGAATAGTTGCTTCAGCTTCCTCAGCCCTGGCAGTCAGAGATCTCAGTTTCTTTCCCAGATTGTCACAGTCAATAGTTCTGGCCCTGACTTTTTCTTCAGCATTCACAGCTCTGGTGGTCATGATCTCCAGCTTCTTGCTTAGAATTTCAGAGGTTACCTCAGCATCTTTAGCTCTCTTGGTCATTGTCTCTAGTTTCATGGCTTTATCCACATCATCCATGGGTTTCTTTCCTTCTGAAATCTCATTTTTCTTCAACAGATCAGCAAGCAACCCTTCAGCTTTCTCAGCTCTTTTAGTCATGGATTTAAGACTCAAAGTCAGCTCTTCAATTTCCTGCACCTCAACCAGTGAATCATTCACTAAGGTGTTGACCTTTACTTTCAGAGACTCAACTTCTTCAGCAAGTTTTAATGCTTCAGCTCCTCCACTTTGTGTATCCTTCAAGCTTTTGATGATCTCAATTGATTTTTCCCATTCCCTATACAGATCATCATATGCATTCTGGATATCAGTGTCTCCTTCTACCTCATCTGGAACTGGTCCTGAGTCCACAACCTTAACCCCAAAAGACACATGCTTTTCTGGCTGAATCTCATCTTCATCATCACTCCAGGTTTCACCAGCTGCTACAAATGCCTTAGGTTTATTTAAAAAATTTCCACACTGATAAGCAAGATGTCCATAGCCACTGCATTCCTTACACTGAGGTTTTCCAGCATGCTTTGTACCTTCCGGGCCTCTAGGTAGGTCATCAACAGTTCTGAGTCTATTCTGAGTGTAATCCCCTCCTTGAAAATTTTTAGCACTGTTCTGTGGATCTATAAGCTGAGCTCCTTGACCCTGATAAGGCTGAGCTCCCAGATTCTGAAAAGCCTGAGTTCCTTGACCCTGATAGGACTGAGTTCCCTGGTTCTGAAAGGACTGAGCTTGTACACCTTGTGGACCTGGAAACCCTCTGACTTGACCCTGAGTACCTTGATTTCCTCTTCCTTGATTTCCAGAGAAACCTCTGCCTTGATTTCCCCTCATGAATCTCCCAAAGTTTCTAGCCAGCAAAGCCATTTCATCTGAACCAGCATTTTCCATCTCCTCCAACTTTCCTTTCCCTTTTGATGTTGCAACATGAAATGACAGGGCCTTTTTGTTCTTACTTTTCTCAGTGCACATCTCTGATGTCTTCATAAACCCCATCAGCTCATCTAGAGTAACCACATCCAGCTGAGAATTAATCTCCAAGTTCATGACTAAAACCGAGAATTTCTCAGGTAGTGACCTCTTCACCTTGTCCAAAACTTGAGCCTCAGTATATCTTTCTCCAAACTGGTGTGCTCTATGAATTAAATCTTTCAATCTAGTGCTGAATTCATCAACTGACTCGTGTTCCAACATCTCCAGGCTTTCAAATTCAGATTTGATCATTCCAAGTTTAATTTTTCTGACTGACCTGGAACCTTCATGCTCCTTCTCAAGAGCTTCCCAAGCAGCTTTGGCAGTAGTACACCCCGAGATGATTCTGAATTGATCATCTTTTACACCATTATACAAAGCACCCAAAACCTTACTGTTAAGCCTCTTCATTGCCTTCTCTGCATCAGTCCATGGAGCAGGTTTAGATATAGTTTCACCAGCCGGATTTGTTGTGGTAGGTGGACTGTAACCAATCTCAATCATATTCCAAGCATCATCATCAAGTTGGTCAACAAATATACGCATACGCGTCTTCCAGTCCGGGTAGCCTCCATCAACCAGTAGAGGAGCTCGTGTGATGGATCCTCCTTCTTTGGCCATAGTAAGCAGATCGGTCACTCACCTCGCAAGAGGATTAAAAGAGTGATTAAGCTCTGATACCAAATGAAAGTCCGTGCTTACTTGATCTATACTCTACCGTGTTCAAGTTTTAACTAAACAGTCAACTAATTAAAACTGTAAGTGCGGAATAAAAGAGAACACGATATGATCACCCAGTTCAGTGCAATGCACCTACGTCTGGGGGGCCGTAGCCCGTGGTAAAACCCTTCACTAGTTGCAATAAATATGTCCGGTCTATTACAAACTGATGGCTACTCTAGCAAGCCTATCACACTACCAATTGGCTACTCTAGCTTTGATAGTTGCTTCTATGATTACCTTCTTTTCCACGAAGGTGCGGCAAGGTCTTTCCCACCCGAGCTTTAACACACGTCCCTAGTGTTTTGTTATGGTTGCAAACCGTGGACTGCGTTGCCTCCTTGCTCGAAAGATAAAAACTCTGAATTACAGAATTTTGCTATTAAAATCGCCGATTGAGCACGCAACTGATGTCCTCCTTTTATAGCACAATGCCGTGGAAAAACTTCCTTTTTCACGGCTCTTGAATCCTTCCTTCAATACACTTCTATTCCAAATCTAAATCCTTGAAGAAAAGGAATTTATGGTTGTCTCAACTTCTATTTATGGAATATTTCATTCCCTGAATATTCCCATCTTAATACAGCTGCAGAACGCGTTGTAGACATCCATTAGGACTGTAGTTTCCATAGAAAAACCGCACACAATATTTCCTTCCATCTTTCAAAAACTGCGCTGGAACCTGGAAAATATTCTATCTTTTTCTGCCAACTGAAGTCATGTTGCAACATGACATTCCACAAAGCAGCCAACAAAATCTGGACTTACACACACCATACTGATCACTTATGGGTCCAAAAACAGTTGATATCCAATCTCAGACCTCCCCAACCTTTGAAACTAATCCCACTGAAATGGAAACCTCCGGACAAGGGATTTAAACTTAATGTAGATGGATCCTACACTGACGCATCCTCCTCAGTTGGTGGAGTGATCAGGGGAATAGGAGGATCCTTCTACCTTGCTTTCTCCAAACTAATTTCAGCATCTTCTCCTTTGCAGGCAGAACTAACAGCAGCCTTGGAAGGTATGGAACTGGCAACGCAGAGGGATTTTCAGCCTTTGATACTCGAAATGGACAACAAGGTGGCAGTTGAAATCATTAATGGCACAGGAAATATCCCATGGTCCAGCATGCAATTGGTCAGGAAGATGCTAGTGACAGTCTCACACATTTTCAGAGAACTCAATGCTCCAGCTGATTGGCTTGCCAAATTAGCTCAGAAGGAACAACAATCCATTTGCTTTAGCTCACTAGAAGAACACATGGATTTCAAGATACAACTCACCAAGAATGAGCTCTTTACCTGGAGAAAAGTCAAAGGATAGAACAACCAGGGTGGTTTCCTAAGCTATTTTGACCTTGTCACTCATAACCAGCTTTGTGTCTCGACAGTGTCGATTCATTAATATGGGGGTGAGGCTTACAAGGTTGAAATGCTAACGGAAATGAGTGGTGTCTTTTAAACGTTATTTTCTATAGGCTTACTCTCCTAATTTTTTGTGGCATCTGTAATACCCGCACACTAGCGGTGTTTTTTGTCTAGCGCTAATTCTGCACTATAAACTTGATGCTTTGGTCAAGGGGTCTAAGTACCCATTTCATGGTTTAGGGAGCCAATTAAAATCCCTCCACCTTTTGGTGGTTTTAACAAAAAAAAAAAAAACAATTAGTCTGATTATCATTTAATTTAATTATCCTTGATAGGATGTCTAGACTAGATGTTTGATTCCACTTATTGTAATCGCGGTTGAGCGTTTCCCAACATTATGAATGATATTTAAAAAAAAAAAAAAAAAAAGAGAAACAAGAAAACAAGGCCAAATGGGTGTTGCTATTTACACCCCCTTTGACCAAAAATATCTTGAAAATACAAATACTACATTGATTTTTACAACAACACTTTCATCTGGCCAATCAGGATTTCAGGATTTAAATCAGTGGAGTCAGAATAGGGGTGTAAATAGAAAATGGGGGGTGTGATTAGAATCACCCGGCCAAATCCATCTGTTTGGTCATTGTTTGAAGGCAGTGCCACCTTTTCTGACAGCACTTTACACAATTCATCATATTTTCCTCAAACAGCTCCTTGAGATGACAATCAGAACCAGGAGACTGTGCATAGAGGGTTCTGCAACCCACCGCAGACGCTTGTTCATTTTTCTTCCCAGCATCTATCCAAGTATGATGTACTATAATTTAAGGCCAAGCATACTAAAATGTGGGAAAGAAACACAAGGGAATCCTAACTGTTATTTTGAACAAGTGTAAGTGTCCAAAGCTTGGGCAGCCATCCTTGGAACAAAGACATGTTTTCCTGAAACTAACCTAAACTTCACGTGCATATTCTGTAGTGAGGTATACTTCCATTGAGAAGTATAATAAGACTTTTGCCAGCTCTTGACCATACTTGTAGAAGCATAAACATTCCATAGACCCTCCCCAACTACAGTTCCTGACTCCTTATTATTGAAACTCAAGATTACTCAGCTATTAATTGCCTCCAAAATTTCTGGATTACATTCACAATATCTCCAGCAATCAAATTTAGCAAAGCCTTAGTTGATGCTAGAGAATTGAAAATTCTAATAGCCCTGGAAAGGTGTGACTCAGTTGACACTCCCCCCCACTGGATTTTCTACCAATGAAAAAGACAAGCGAACAGAGATGTCAATTGCACCTTCATCCAGGTAACATTTATCACTAAGTAATACAATGAGACTATTTCAGATAGCTGACAGGAAACAAGACTGTATGCCCTTGCCACAGATACCTCCATGTCATATAAGCAACAGCACCTTATGGTCAATGCATCTCAATAGTGTAGCAGCAGTTCTAAGTGAGACTAGAATTCTATCTTCCTTTAAAGAACGATGATATCCAGAAGTTGCATCCAAATTAAAATAGAGCATCAATAAGCTCAGATGATATCCAATCTCAAGAACTTTCTATGTAACTTAGAAATGCCAAACAAAGTTATGATGACAAGTGCAAAAATCCTTTTGAATCCAGGAAACGACCAGGACAATTCTGCAAAATCTTCTAACACACAGAAAAGACAGTTAAAATTGTTAGATTGTCACTATAACAGTTGAATACTAGCCAAAATGAAAAAAATATTGAAAATATGCCCCTTACGAGCAGGCTGAACAAAGCAGATAATACACATCATTATATGTGATATCAATCAGGCAGACTGAAAAGAGGCAACAATAAATACTCAACAGAAACATTTTAAATTCCTGCTTGGCCACAAATACCAGGGATATAAGACTAACAAATTATGAATCAAAATCTGTTATATTAAGTATAATCTTGCCTTATCAGGGGCATACTCAAATGAAACAGTTTGAATTCCTCTGCGCCTATAAATTCTTCCGCTTCAAGATATTCAATTAACTTAGGGCACTTATTTTCTTTTAGAGGGAGAGAGGGGCTACTGATTACAGATAACTTGGAAGAACCACCAAAATACTGAAACAGACGTATTTAATTTCATTGCAGTGAAACTAAGGTGACTCCACAGGTTTTATCTTTTTTCTCTTTCCCAGGGCGTGCAAGACTAGATGCGAAATCAGGAATATCTGGTATTAAACAAACAATATAACTGCCAGCTCCCTGCAAGTTTTCATCGAACAAATTTTTCACAGGAGTCTTGATATTTATAGCTTCATGTAAAATTTCCATCAGAACATATTTCCAGCTAAATGACTACAGGTGTATGGAATTTTAAGTGCAAAAATATGAGCATTCAGCATCTGCCCTGAAATCAAAGGTAAAACTGCATACATGTGAGGCCTTAATGACCCAACTATCCATCAGATTCAATACATATGCAGGTATCAGACATGACTCTGCCCTTTATCCTTAAGCCAGGTACTTACAGACTTCTGCTTAACCTTCCAAACGAATCAAAGTATGTGATAATGAAAACAAAAACAAATAATATTGGCACGGCCTGAAGTTTCTTTTCTATCATCGAAATTACTTAATTTAATAATCCATTACTCTGTATTCCACTGATGCCCACAAATGAAACAGTTTCATAGATACACACAAATAGAAAGAAGTTTCACAGCCTTCTTCAGACGACTCATATACATGGCTAAGTTATGATTACCGAAACCGCAAGCTCAGATATTTGGGGGTGCAAAAACTGAAAGCGTTTTTAATGAGACTCACACAAAGTAAAAACGCCATATGTAAAGCACCTTCAACAGATGTCCTATGTATTGCCACTGAAAGAGTATATAAGAAGTTTTGCAGCCAATGTAAGCAAATTAATCACTAAAAAGGCAAACCCATTTCACCAAAATAGTGAATGCAATTGGATCAAACACCTGTCAGAGAAACCCAAAATTAGCACAAGAGGGCGGCAATTACCTAGGAAGTTAAAACGCTAATCTTAATCGCATTTGATCAGTAATTAACAGCAAAAGGCCATTCATAGACTACTAAAGAGGGAGTTCTTCTTCACCAAAGTTGAAAACGCATGCCAAAAATAGAGTCACTTCCAAGATACATTGCAAGGCAACTTGTCACATAAAACTGACTGGAGTTTCACATATGGAACATGGGCAGTTGGCAACTGTGCACTTCATATCCATATAGACAAGCCTATAAGTAGAAATATGAATACAATGATAAAGAAATTCAACTTCAGAGCAGATCAATCCCCTCAGCATAAAATCACAAATTTTCCATTTTGCTTTACAAATGCAATTTGTCAGAGCAAAGAACAGACAACCACAAGTAACAAAGATGCAATTGAAACAATATTTAGTCCTTCACCTCAGGGCACACAAACATTAAAAGGAAAAGCTATTTATAATTAATAAAGAGTGAATTACACCTTCTTTCAATTACCGTCAAAGTTGGAGTTATAAATCAAATATCAGGAGACCTTGCTAGAACACAAACTATGAATAGAAATATACTCAAATTGATTTAGAGAGAGCAAACAAAGAGTTGATGAACTGTTACCTGAGAAAATGATAGATGAGCCTGTTCATGTGGAAAACTGAATGGCATCCCAAATCCCCCAGACTGACTCAAACACTGATACATATGCTGTCACCAGCCCTCTGCTCAAAGGTCAGAAACTACATTCTCAATCTCAGACACAAGCCGCAACTAGCCTAAAGCTCATCTCTCTAAATTTTTCATGAACTTACCTGCAATCCAAACAAACACTTTGGCCTAACAAGAACAAGAAGCTTTGTATCACGATTCTCACAATTTATGGCACACAAAACAGTAGCTCTCTCAAACATCGACGACCTTGAATTTCTAATAAGCTTAAATCTGTTACCAACTATGATACATCTTTTGCAGATATCACTAAAAATGGCCAGCCAATTTTTAATATTCTGCTACGCTCTGAAATAAAGAACTGAGTAAATCCTCTAGCTGGAAATAGTTGGGAAGAGATGAAAATCAACCAACAAACAGCCTTAACTCATGGTGGCAAGGAAGCACTTACAACCAAGGCAGCACTACCCCTAAAATCGACCCACAAACATGGAAGCTATCATGGATAAAAATTAACCAACAAGTCCATAAAAAGAAGGGAAATTAATAATAAGTTCCAACACCAAACATAAAATTGATCAAATTTAGCAAGATTACATTGTTAAATAACAAGTGATAAAGTTGACAAGGGTAGAACGCAAGTGATAAATACGTGCTCTTAAGCCTCTGCAGCAGGCTGGGTTAATCCAGAGCTCACTAACAATTTATCAAGTGCTTCGGGTGAGTGGACTTGGTACTTGACTTTTCCGTTGGATAAATACAGCTCAGCCAGCTCAAGCTTCTCCGCACTCAGGCTAGTACTATCCATAGTCTTACTAAGCACCTTAAGAACAAGCTGAACTGCTTCCTCCCTAGTCAGGTCCTCCTTGTAGTCCTGCTTTAGCATTGACTGTGCTGCCTGGTTATTTGCTCCTACTGCTGCAGCTTTCCAGCCACTGTAGTTTCCGCTGGGGTCACTCATGTAAAGCTGGAAGCCATAGTTCTTGTCCCAGCCAGCAAACAGAAACGAAACACCGAATGGCCGGAGCCCACCAAATTGTGTGTATCCTTGCTTGGTGTCACACAGTGACTGAACTAACTGTTCAACAGGCATGGGCTCACGGTAAGAAAAGGTATAGCGCTGGGCTTGGACCCTGGCAGTGTTAATCAGGATGTTGGCATCCGACATTATACCGGCCACAGCACAAGCTACATGGTCATCAATCTTGTACATCTTTTCAGTGGATGTTGAAGTCTGAAGAAGCTTGGAAGTGACTTTCTTTTCCCCAATCAATACAACCCCATCTTTAGACAGAATACCAATAGCACTCCCAGCGTTGCCAATGGCTTCCATAGCATACTCGACCTGGTACAGACGACCTTCCGGGGAGAAGATGGTTGTACGGCTGTCATATCTCCGCGACATCTTGCTCTCTACAAAATGTTCAATCAACCAATAAAGTATCACATATAAAAATCCCAATAAACCGATAAACCGATAAACCTAGGAATCATCTGTTATCCAGAAAAATCCCAGAATAAACAACAATCAGAACAGAAGAATGAATGACCAGCAACTAACAAACTTTACATCTGTGCCGAAATTTCGATGATTAGAACCCAACTCTTAATTCTTTAAATTTGCAAGATTGAGCTTACCCAAAGCAAAATTTACCCCAATTCAGAACCCATATCAGCAACTTACTCGTAGATTGTAACTAATCAAGAATTATTAAGCGACTTGTGCATAATTTGTGTGAATCCGGGTCGGTATAAGAGCTCATAAGAACTAGTATTAAAGAAAGAATGCGAATTACCTGAGAATCAAACAACGATACCGGCGAGGATTAGTAAAACAATCGGCCCCAATTCTTGAGCGAATCTGTAAATCAAACCTCGGAGTTGTGTGGGGGCTTATTTATATGGAGCGAGTCTATCTTTTTGCCGAAGTCACTTGTTTCAATTTGTATTTGAATAACGTAGCACCCTGCTTTTCAGGGTATTCACATTGAGTCCATTTCCTTTTAATAATCGGTTAATAACTTGGAGAAAAAGTGATAATATATTAAGTGCAATTATTAATTTTTAATTAAAAGAGGATTATTCATGCTCATCCCGACCAAAAATAACAAATGGTTACATTGTAAAACTCAAATAAATTTGAAGTGAAATTATAACCGTACATTATATTTTTGATGAGTTTTTAACCAGAAAAATTCGATGATATATAAAATTCACTTCAAATTTAAAGAGTGTGTTTGTTTATTCACACATGCGTATAATTGGTCATGTTAACACGTTTAAAGTTATATTTTACATATATTTGATGGACAGAGGGTCATAATCGCATTTAACCAAGAATTTGGAGTTAAATTGCACCCAAACCAAGAACGGGGGGTTACAACCGCACTAAAACCCAAAACTAAGGGTCATCTAGGCACTTTTCTCAATAACTTAATATAACGGCATTGAGTAGTACAAAATAGCTTTTATTTTTTTAATTTTTGGAAAATGGAAAACTTTTATGAGAGTCTTGAGTGAGACCTGTCCTTGTGGAGACCAAGAGCAGGAGAATGAGCATTTACTGTTTCTGCTTGATCTTTTAGTCAGTTTGTTTGATCTTTCAATCAATGTCCTTGAGTATTTTTGTTTTGCCTTGATTTTTCAATTAATTTGATCTTTCGTTCAATTTGTTTGATCTTTCGGTCAATTTTCTTGATCATTTCCTTGGTCAATTTCACCAACGACAAATTCAATCAAGGAAATCGGCGGGTTTAAAGCCCACCAACGACAAATTCAATCAATAGCAGTTTCATATAATTTTTGGTCTCATTTGAGACAGGTCTCAAATGAGAATTTGCCAACTTTTATTTAGCAGAGAAAGTCTCGTGCATGTGAGCCCGCCTATACATGCAGTTAATATTTTTTAACGTTGATTTTATATTGTAATTGATGTTATATATTTATTTGTTTAAGTCAGCTTATTTTCAATGGTTATAAATCGATGTTGTCTTTGTTTATGTTTGCTTTGTGCAGAAGTTCATTTTTGATGATATTTGTGATTGAGTAGCTTATTGACTAATCTTTACGTTGCTTCATATGAGATTTTGTGTATTTAGAAATTTTGTATATTTAAGTTCAAAGTCTCTTGTGAGGCAGCCTAGATGTTAGACATTTGATGTTCATTTAATTTTTTATGATGATGTTACTTAATAATTTCTTGATGTTAATCATGTATTGTAATTGATGTTATGCATTTATTTGTTGAGTTCAGATTATTTTCAATAATGATCAATTGATGTTGCTTTTGTTCATAACATGTGTACAAATTCATTTTTGATAATATTTGTGATTAAATATCCAATTTCCTAACATTTAGATTGCCTCATATGAGAATTTTTGTAAATATTATAGTTTTTTGTAACACAAATTCTGATCTGAAGCAGCCTAAAGATTAGCCAATATAGTATTAAATTACAAATAGAGAACGTCTCCTGTAAGGTCCCCTTATGGTAAGGGCAGACCATATTTTACAAGATTGAGGTTTATTATACACAATTATTTTAAGTATTTGGGTCATAAAACATGAAAGATCAAGGAATAAAGTGAAAAGATATTGCCCAAAATCTGAAAGATCAAAGAAAATAAAAACATCAGGCCTAAAACATAAAAAATCAAAACTAATAAAAAATCAAACAAAAAAAAAAAGATCAAATTCAAGTATAAAAACATCTGGCTCAAATAAAAATAACTCAAGTAATTAAAATAATTGTTTAGTAACTCCAATCTTGTAGAAGATGATTTACTTTTGGGTTGACATTACTGTAATGTACCCTTATTTGAAACTTACTCAAATGTCATCAAAAATAATCTTTTACACAGGGTTAACTGAATAAAGGTAACATCAGTTAATTATTATTGAAAATTAAGTTAAAAACATAAGTTGAACTTTAACAAATAAATCCACAATATCAACTACACAATGATGCGGGGATTTCCGCTCCAATAGATGGTGCCTCAGATAGTTGATGAATTTGCGAGCTTCGAGATGTTGGTAGCTGATGAATTATGCAAACTGCTAGCTAAGAATGCTTGTCTGTCCGAGCACCTAGGCCTCGGAAGAGACATGCTAAGGACCTGTTCGTCCGAATCCTGCAAAACAAGCCCCCGGAGCCACCCGAGGGTGGCAACTCCGGTGTAATGATGAGATTTCGTGTATTGAAAGGAAAGATAAAACTCTGTATTCGAGAGTTAGAGAACTTACCTAGAATGGTTGATTGTGGCCTCTATTTGTCGGCGCCCGGGGCCTCCTCCTTCTGCCTCATCATTAATGTGCGTCACCTTCCCGTACAAGCGGTGCCTCCTAGTCACGTGGGTGTATGGGCCGATTCTTATCTCTTCTCACGTGATTAGGAAATTTCCTGGAAAGTCACCTAGATCCGAATCATTACCTTCATTGGTATCATCACACAATTAATTAATAGATTATTAAAGAATGTTAATATATTGTTTAAGAACATCAACTATGAAACCTTTAGGCTGCCTCACACGAGCTTTTCTTTTAAAAAATAAAATAAAAGATAATTTAATTTTAGAGTTTTTGGTTTATAATATGTGTTTCCTTATAAATGATATTTCTTACCATATTAGTTTAAATTTGAGGATCCATAATTATTATAAAATTCGCAACCTCATTATCATTTTAATTTGAGTGATGATAGAGAGGGAAACTTTACAGGGAAATTTAATAGGGAATGACGTGTCATGCTATGTGTCAATTCCATCTCATCATTTCTAAAAATAATAAAGGTCATTCTTTTTTGAAAAAAGTGCTCTTGTACCCATGAGTGTTTGAATAAGTGCTAATGTACCCTCGAGTTTTAAGAAAGTGCTTGTATACCCCTGTATATCGGTCAATTGCCAGTCAATGGAATCGAATTGCACAAAAGACAATGTTAGCCTTGATTTAAAAATGAAAAAATAGAGCTGAATCCATCAAATTCCAGTAGCATAAATTTGTTCATTCCCTCGCGGTTTCAACAGCTTCTAACTCATTTGAGTTTCAATGCTGGGCACATTCTGGATTGGGAGCACTAAGCAAAACTTGTATGCTCAATTTGAAGGGCTCCAGACTCCAGACTCCAGTTGTCTTTGAGAATAACATCCCACATTTTTTGCCCCTTTCGCATATGATAATGTTGTCGTAATACAATAATGTTGTCGGCTCCACCACGGTGGAGGCTGTTAGGAAGAGTGGTAAAAATGGGGTTGTCGTCCACGATAGTAAAAAATGAATGATGTTGATATACCGTTAATATTTGTGACTTAGTTTGTGTGACATTTTGTACAAAGAATAGAGTTTTACGTATTTCTTCATTGTACATTAAAAATCAAATTTCTAAAATTTATCATCCTAAGAATGTTTCTTGAGTACTTGGATAGTACTTGAACATCAAAATCAAAAAATATTTGAGTACTTTTTATACACCCTTACAAAATGAGTACCAAAGTATGAATTTCAATTAAAAGTGGGTACTCTTTTTTATTTTTTCTCGGCAACTTTTTACTTGCACCAGGGGTATGGTGCTCTATGTACCCCTAAACCCCTTTAAATAAATTAATTAAATATTTTTTTTGTTTAATTTTAAATTACATTCCAAAATTAGTTCACATATAACCACATTCTCCAAATTTTGTAACCATAACTTTCCTCCAAATTCATTAGTGCTGTCAATTCGGGTTGGTGTGTCGGGTTGATATGAGTCGGGTTTCTTCGGGTCAAAACTTTTTTGTCGGGTCGTGTCAGGTCGCGTTCGTGTCGGGTTAAATTCGTGTCAGCGCTGATTGTCGGGTCGGGTCGGGTTAGAGTCGTTTGTCAGGTTGAGTTGGATTAAGTAAAACTATAATCCACAAAACTGACATGGGAAGAACAAAATTTTGATGTTGGATTATTATTATTAGTCGTGTTTATTCAGATCGAGTTGATTTCAAAATTTTAGTTCGGATTAGTTCAGGTAAAAATTTCAGTTATTATCACTATTATCTTATTGTTAAAAATATATAATAAATTACTAACGAGTTAACTTTATGAGAAAACTAAGGATTGAACCTGCTAAGTTGACACTAACTCAGATTTTTACATATACTAACTCAGATTTACGAACACAAATTCTCAATCGGTCTCATTAAGTAGTCATGCTTAATACGTAAAAGATCAATGTTGATTTATGAAAGCGAGAAGATCGACAATAATACACTAAATGATCACACTAAATATGTAAAAGATCATGTTTGAAAGTAAGAAGATCAACATTTGTCCTAGTCTCAAAAGAATAGTAATGCTTAGTATGTAAAAGATCAATGTTGATACATGAAAGCGAGAAGATCAGCAATAATACACTAAATGACCACACTTAATACGTAAAAGATCATGTTTGAAAGTGAGAAGATCAATATTTGTCCTAGTTTCAAATGAGACGAGTCTCACGGGAGACATTCTCTTTTATTAATACTAACTAAATAGAGTTTAATTACTTAACTTCCTATAATTAACAACTAAGCTTTAATAATCAAACATAAAATCTTAGTTGGGTTTAGGTTCGGGTCATCTCTGGGTTCGGGTTAGGTCGGGTTTGGGTCAGAATTTATCGGGTTAAAATTATTTTTTGGGTTGAGGTCGGGTCGTGTTGGGTTGGGTTCAACCTAAAAAATTCCAGGTTACAATCGGGTCACGTGTCAGATTGGGTTGGGTCGGTCGTGTCGGGTTTGTCGGGTTCGTGTCAGGATTGACAGCTCTAAAATTCATCCTTTCTACATTCTTTGTAAACAATAAACAACGGAAAAAACTAATTCCACCCTCTCACTAATTATATGCTATCTCATCCTCATTCTTTTCCATAGCATGACTTGCACGCACATTTTTTCCTTCCATACAAATTCTTAAAAATGAACATTTATTATCTACATGACTATATCTAAATATAACTATATCCATGTAAAGGAAACCATGTTAAGAAAAGAGGGTTCTCTCTCTCTAAAATATTCCAGAGAGCATATCTCCAGAAATTTTTCTGGCAAATCAGGTAAGGATCTTTTGTTAATTTCTATTTCATGATAAACGAGAGGTGGGTCTGAAGATCGGAGGTCGAATATGAGGTGATTCATAAGGGTATAGAAGGTGGGAAATTTAAATCAAAGAAGGGTATCAAGAAAAGTTGTAGATCAACACATGCAGAGGGGATTTGAGTGCTACTGTTTTAGGAAAAGTGGAGGTTGAGTCTTGTCAGATCTGTGAGATTATACAGGACAAAGTGAGTGGAGTTCAGGTCTTTAGGCGTTAGACCAGGATATTATTGGGGGTAACAAAATGGAGGTAGGACAACAATCATTCCTAGAGGATATGGACTAGACAAGGATGGACAAAAACTTAAAACAAAATTAGGGGATTGGATATCAAAAGAGGCAAGGAAAGTTAGTTGGTTGTCAAGAAAAGAAATTAAAAAGAAGAAAATTAAAAATGCTCGCATGTGAGGCATTTTGAGGCAAGAGAAAACTCACCCGAACCTGAGTCTGAGAGTGAGTCAATAAATACCATTCTAGCAATGGGTTGGATGCAGGAGGGAGGACCTTCTAAGAAGATCAAGGTTATTGATAAGGGGAAGTCAGAAGGGGTTAAGATTTATACTAGGAGGGAGAAAAAGGCACAGAATGGTGTGGAAGCATCTGAGGGTTTCAAGGCAATTGTCCCTTATCAACTACAGCAGTCACCATGACGTCCTTAGTGTGGAATTGTAGGGGCATTAAAAACGCCCCTACTCAACAAGTGCTGAGCAGATTGCTGAAGGAACTAGACCCCCAGATTTTATGTTTTTTTGAGACAAAAGCCAAGAAGGAGGACATGTTGAAGTGGCAACAAACAACTAGATTCTGGAATGGTTGGCATCTGGAAGCAAGAGGTTTGACAGGTGGTGTTTCTTTATTTTGGTCATATTCTGTAATATTAGAAGTAGTAGCTAGTAGTAATAACTTTATCCTAGTTAAGTGTAAAGGCAGTGCTTGTAAAATATGGTATCAGCCTTTTGTGTATGGAAATCCTGTAATAGCTGATCAGATGACTGTTTGGAATGAAGTTAGGGTTGTGTTGCCTGATTTGGATTATCCTGGTGTCCTTGTTGGTGGCTTTAATTAGATAATCTCTCACGAAGATAAGTATGGGGGAGTAGATTTAAACAAACAACTCAAAGTCAGGGTTTAATAGATTTGCTAGAATGGGGAAATTTTCAAGAGTTAAGGAATACAGCTTGTGGTTTACATGGATAAATAAGAGGCAAATACCTGATAATATTTCAGAGAGATTAGATAGAGCATTTGGGAATAGAAAGTGGTTTCATTTATTCCCTGCTTCTAAAGTGCATAATCTGCCAATCATTTCCTCTGATCATAGTCCAATTTGGATGGAGCTAGAGCCAAGGAAAATAAAAAAGGACTTCTGAAACAAATATGAGTCCTATTGGAGAAATAGCTCTGCTCCACATCAAATCATACAAAGGGTATGGTATCAGCATGAATCACAGTTTAGACATGAAAATCCCCAACAATTGTCTGGAGTAATGGATTGTGTGCTTAAGCATTTATCTAACTGGAGCAGGAAAAGTTATGGAAATATTGATTCTCAAATCAGGGACTTGTCCTCTGAGTTGGAGTTAATACAGTGTAAAGCAAGGACAGTGGAAGTGCAGGAACAAGAGAATAAATGTTACATAAAGTTGCAGGATTTGTTGGCTTTCCAAGCAGAATATTGGAAGCAGAGAGCAATGACAAACTGGGGAAAGCAAGGGGATAGAAATATAGAGTTCTTTCATAGATGGGCAACTAGGAAGAAAGCAATGAATCATATAAGTGAATTACAGGATACAGCATGAGAAGTCAGAAGATCTGAGGCAGCTATAAAGGAAATTTTGCTTTGTCATTTTAAACAATTGTATATGTGGCCAGCTCATTATCCAGTACAACCCTCACCTGAGTTGAGTATGAAGGAATTCATGGAAATTAATGGAAAATGCTTAAGCTTGGATCAGATTCAAATGTTACAGGCACCTTTTCAAAGTAAGGAAGTATAACAAGCTTTTCAAAACATGAAGTCATGGAAGTTTCCTGGTTTGGATGGATTACCAGTAGGTTTTTATAAGAATCACTGGAATGTGGTTGGGAGACAGGTGACTGATGTGGTTCTGTACATTCTAAATGGAGGCACATTGCCAATAGAATGGAATCAGACAGTTATAAACTTGATTCCAAAGAAGAAAATGGAAAATAAACTAGAAGAGTTTAGACCTATTTCACTTTGTAATGTGAAATATAAGGTCATTACTAAAGTGCTGGCCATGAGACTTGCAAAGGTGTTGGATAATCTGATAGATAAAGCACAGTCAGGTTTTATAAGGGACGGAAACATTGGTGAGAATGTTATTCTAGCACAAGAGATGATGAACACTTTGAAAAAGAAAAAAGGGAGACAAGGAGTAGCAGCCATTAAGTTGGATATGAGCAAGGCCTATGATAGGGTATCATGGCCATTTCTTTTTAGTGCCTTGAGTTGTATAGGTCTTCCTCAACACGGGATTCAGTTAATCCACCATTGTGTGACAAAGGTGACAATGACATTAAGAGTGAATGGAGTCGACTCAGAGTTTTTCCAACCTGTAAGAGGTTTGAGGCAGGGTTTCCCTTTTGTCACCCATGCTGTTCATCATATGTCGACAATACTTGTCTTCTATAATAGATCATTCTCTGAAGCATAATGTGAGGTGTGGTTTTAGTCCTGGAAGAGGGATTCAGAAGTTATCCTATTTGATGTATGCAGATGATTGTCTAATTTTTCCGGAGTGTAGAGAACAGACTATACAACAGTTAGCCAGATGTATTGATTTGTTTGCAAGGTTTTCAGGCCAAAGGATTAATTTTGGTAAATCAGGTATTATAGTCAGTTCTAACACAACAGATGATATGGAGAGGTATCTGAGAAATTCTCTGAATATTCATAATCAGGGAATAGGAGAAAAATGTTTAGGTATGAATATAAATTTCACCTCTTCAAAGTGTGACATGTACAAGGACATCATTGCTAAGTTCAGAAACAAGTTTGATTCATGGAAAAACAGATTTCTATCATTGGCTGGTAGAATTACTTTGGCTAAGCATGTTTTTTTAGCTCTTCCAATATATCCAATGGGCATATTCAGGATTCCAAAGAAGGTTCTGGATAATATTGATAGGATAACAACAAGGTTTATTTGGAAAGGGGATTTACAAGGTCAAGGTGTGCACTGGATGTTTTGGAAGAAAATGTGCTTGCCAAAGAATAAAGGAGGTTTAGGACTGAGGTCAGCATACCAAATGAATCAGGCCTTGATGGCAAAACATGCTTGGAGTATCATTAATAATAAAGATAGCCTTATGGTAAGGATTATGAAGCAGAAGTATTGTAAGGGATTAAAATTTTTGGATATTAAACAAAAGTCTTCTGACTCTTGGGGGTGGAAAAGCATTTTGTGGGGAAGAGATTTTCTGAAACCTAAGTTGAAATGGCTGGTGGGAGATGGTACAAGGATCAATTTAACATATAATTGGATACCAGATATAACAGCAAATAGTTGGAAGGGAGAGCTGGCTCTTCAAGCACATAGCATGAAGGTTGCAGAATTCATAGATGAGCAGAAGAAATGGAAAGTTCATGCTTTGAGAGGTGTTTTTCCAGAATATGTCTGTCAGAAGATATTTAGGCTGCAAATATATATCAGCTCAACAAATGAGTCAGGATAAAGTGATCTGGCCTTTTACATCATCTGGTGAATATACAGTTAAGTCTGGATATAGGAGCCAAGACAAGGAAATGCAGGATGTTCCTTCATCATCTACAACTCAATTGCCAAGATGGAAAGATTTTTGGAACTTGAGAGTTCCTATGAAGGTACTGGTGTGCATATGGAGGGCTTTGACAAATGCCCTTCCAACTGCACAGAATCTGTATAAGAAAGGGATCATAATGGAAGAAGCATGTGTGAGATGTGGAGGGCATTATGTGGAGGACATAGAGCATTTGTTCATGTCATGTGAAGTTACTAAAAGAATCTGGAGAATCTCATCCTTGGGATTTGATTTTAAACAAGGAATTCAGAGGTCCTTTAAGGACTGGTTTTGGGAATGGTTTCAGCAGCCACATTAAGAAGCCATTGAATTGGCATGTCACTTGTTAATTGTTATGGCAGATATGACTATCCAGGAATGGTAAAATATTTGAAGCCAAAGTGGAAGATCTAAAGAGGGTGGCGGACTTGGCATATTTGGACTCACACTTCTTTGCAAATAGAGAGCATGAACGTGAAGAGGTGTATAGTTCTCAAGAAATGATTCAGGGCAGATATGAAGAAATAGAGGTACAACAGGATCACAATCATCATCAAACACAGGATATGCATATTATGTTAATAGATGGAGCATTTTGGAGGAGTAGTATGCATGCATCTGCAACTTGGTCCATAAGAGAGGAAATCACTGGATTTCATAAGGCTAGCACTGTCACTCATTTCCAGGCTTCATCAGCTCTCCAAGCTGAAGCAATGGTTTGTCTTTTAGGTTTAAAGGAAGCAGTTCAACTACAGATCAGGAGGATATGCATAGTTCAACTACAGATCAGGAGGACATGCATCATAACAGATTCTGAGATACTGCAACAACACTTAAATCAGGGCAATTGTAGTGTGAGGTGGGAGATAGATGCTATTCTCAGGGATATTTTGGAATTAGTTAAAGTTTTTTCTTTGTTCTGTTGTGTAAAAGTTCCAAGAGTTGAGGTTCAGCAAGAACATCAAGCAGCAAACTCTTGAAATTGTGTGGTTCATGGTTGTAATTAATAAAGCTTGCATGTTTGTGTAAAAAAAAAAAAAAAAAATCTATATATGCAGTTTATTTAAAATGCACATTGCACTTTCAAGCAAACATTGTAAAGGAGTTTTCAAACAAACAAACAAACAAAACAAACAAACTGAACACGCTCGAATAAGCGAGGAAATACATTTAATTAATTTCAAGGCTGAATACGTTTATCAAACAAAGCCTGAGAAAGTGAGGCAATTGCAGAAGGTGACACGATGCATCTTCATTCTACACGTGTCAACTAAAATCCATGCAAATCAACAACAGTTTGCCAACTCATCACGCGAGTCTCTATGTTTAAGAACCACCTGAGCTGAATTCAAACACAGAAGCAAAAGTTGATCAGATGGGTTTGTTCAGTCCAATTTTCGATACCATAACCCTAATCAAAACCTTCTGGGATTCTGGGTTCGATGCTGTTACTTTCATCCAAGGCGCCTTTAACGCTTGGTTACCCCGACTAAGTACCTATGCTCTGCTCTTCGTTTTGCCACCTTATTTAGCTTTCAAATCCATCCGTTTTATCCTTAAATCATTACTATGGATGGAAGATCTGTCCGGAAAAATTGTGCTCATCACCGGAGCCTCTTCAGGAATCGGCGAGGTTAATCATTAACATTTTCTTCAGTTAATTTATTTTTAACTAATTTTGATGTTCATGTAATGTTTATTTTCTGGCGTAGCATTTGGCTTATGCATATGCGAAGAGAGGATCATGTTTAGTAATTGCAGCGAGAAGAGAAATGAGCCTGAAACAAGTTGCTGAAAACGCCGGATACTTAGGCTCTCCGCGTGTTGTTCCGGTCACTGCTGACGTTTCAAAGGTTGAAGATTGCCAGCGCCTGATTCAGACCGCAATTCAACATTTTGGGCGAAGTAAGTTGATTTTTTCCCATGAATTTCTAGTAATTAAGATTCACTACAAGGTAATTAAATGCAGAAGAATTCATGACTTTTTGAGTGTTGGTTGATTTGGAATCCCAGTGGATCATGTTTGAGGATCTGCAAGATGTCTCCAATCTCGCACCTGCTATGGTACATGGTTAAATTTGGCAGTAAAAATAGAAAGAATATGTTGATGAATTCCTGCTAAAACTTTCCAGGATATAAACTTTTGGGGGTCGGTTTATACAGCTTATCATGCAGTTCCTCACCTAAAGAGAAGCAGGGGAAAGGCTTCATCAAACAGCTGGCTGAATGTCCCCAGGATGAGTTTCTACAACGTAAACTCACACTTTGACTTGAATTTTTATACATTATCGAGACTTTTCATCATCACTCACCACCACCATCATTTTGTAAGATCTCAGGCGAGCAAAGCAGCAGTGGTAAGCTTCTTCGAGACGTTGCGAGTTGAGCTGGGGTCGGAGGTGCACGTCCTGATCGTGACGCCGGGATTGATCAAAGGCAAGTTTCTGATGCCGGATGGCCATATGGCAGTAGACCAAGAAATGAGAGATGTAAGCAATTAAGCAAGCTTCAACTTATGTAGCTAATTAAAAGCTACTGATATTGAAATTGTGTGGAAAGGTGCAAACAAGCGTGATCCCAGTGGAGAGAGTGGAGAGATGCGCGGAGGATATAGTGAGGAGCGCGCGGCGGGGAGATAAGTGGCTGTCGACGCTGTAAAGTCCAGATTTTGTTGGCTACTTTGTGGAATGTCATGTTGCAACATGACTGGTTTGGGCAGAAAAAGATAGAAAAATTCCAGAATCTCAGCACAGGTTTTTAAAGAGGAAAGAGAATATAGTGCGAGGTTAATATGGAATTGGGATATTTGTTTCGAAATATTACAGTCCAAATCCATCTCCAATTCAGATTTATACATGGGATATTGCAGAGATTTAATTGGAAAAGGATTTTCTGCATTATTTTAGGAATTGGAGATTTTCTGAATTCCTTATTCCAACGAGTTTCTGTTTTTAAACGTGGTTTAATTGGAATGGAATTCTACAGCTGTGGAGATGACTTAATTCACACGGCATTGTGCTATAAAAGGAGGACATCAGTTGCGTGCTCGATTGGCGATTTTAATAGCAAAATTCTGTAATTCAGAGTTTTTATCTTTCGAGCAAGAAGGCAACGCAGTCCACGGTTTTCAACCACTACACAAACACTAGGGACGTGTGTTAAAGCTCGGGTGGTACAAGATCTTGCCGCACCTTCGTGGAAAAGAAGGTAATCATAGAAGCAACTATCAAAGCTAGAGTAGCCAATTGGTAGTGTGATAGGCTTGCTAGAGTAGCCATTAGTTTGTAATAGACCGGACATATTTATTACAACTAGTGAAGGATCTTTACCACGGGCTACGGCCCCCCAGACGTAGGTGCATTGCACTGAACTGGGTGATCATATCGTGTTCTCTTTTATTCCGCACTTACAGTTTTAATTAGTTGATTGTTTAGTTAAAACTTGAACACGATAGAAGTTAGATCACGTAAGCAGGGACTTTCATTTGGTATCAGAGCTTAATCACTCTTTTAATCCTCTTGCGAGGTGAGTGACCGATCTGCTTACTATGGCCAAAGAAGGAGGATCCATCACACGAGCTCCTCTACTGGTTGATGGAGGCTACCCGGACTGGAAGACGCGCATGCGTATATTTATTGACCAACTTGATGATGATGCTTGGAATATGATTGAGATTGGCTACAGTCCACCTACCACAACAAATCCGGCTGGTGAAACTATTCCTAAACCTCTTCCATGGACTGATGCAGAGAAGGCTATGAAAAGGCTTAACAGTAAGGTTTTGGGGGCTCTGTATAATGGAGTAAAAGATGACCAATTCAGAATCATCTCGGGGTGTACTACTGCCAAAGCTGCTTGGGAAGCTCTTGAAAAGGAGCATGAAGGTTCCATGTCAGTCAGAAAAATCAAACTTGGAATGATCAAATCTGAATTTGAAAGCCTGGAAATGTTGGAACACGAGTCAGTTGATGAATTCAGCACTAGATTGAAAGATTTAATTCATAGAGCACACCAGTTTGGAGAAAGATATACTGAGGCTCAAGTTTTGGACAAGGTGAAGAGGTCACTACCTGAGAAATTCTCGGTTTTAGTCATGAACTTGGAGATTAATTCTCAGCTGGATGTGGTTACTCTAGATGAGCTGATGGGGTTTATGAAGACATCAGAGATGTGCACTGAGAAAAGTAAGAACAAAAAGGCCCTGTCATTTCATGTTGCAACATCAAAAGGGAAAGGAAAGTTGGAGGAGATGGAAAATGCTGGTTCAGATGAAATGGTTTTGCTGGCTAGAAACTTTGGGAGATTCATGAGGGGAAATCAAGGCAGAGGTTTCTCTGGAAATCAAGGAAGAGGAAATCAAGGTACTCAGGGTCAAGTCAGAGGGTTTCCAGGTCCACAAGGTGTACAAGCACAGTCCTTTCAGAACCAGGGAACTCAGTCCTATCAGGGTCAAGGAACTCAGGCTTTTCAGAATCAGGGAGCTCAGCCTTATCAGGGTCAAGGAGCTCAGCTTATAGATCCACAGAACAGTGCTAAAAATTTTCAAGGAGGGGATTCCACTCAGAATAGACTCAGAACTGTTGATGACCTACCTAGAGGCCCGGAAGGTACAAAGCATGCTGGAAAACCTCAGTGTAAGGAATGCAGTGGCTATGGACATCTTGCTTATCAGTGTGGAAATTTTTTAAATAAACCTAAGGCATTTGTAGCAGCTGGTGAAACCTGGAGTGATGATGAAGATGAGATTCAGCCAGAAACGCATGTGTCTTTTGGGGTTAAGGTTGTGGACTCAGGACCAGTTCCAGATGAGGTAGAAGGAGACACTGATATCCAGAATGCATATGATGATCTGTACAGGGAATGGGAAAAATCAATTGAGATCATCAAAAGCTTGAAGGATACACAAAGTGGAGGAGCTGAAGCCTTAAAACTTGCTGAAGAAGTTGAGTCTCTGAAAGTAAAGGTCAACACCTTAGTGAATGATTCACTGGTTGAGGTGCAGGAAATTGAAGAGCTGACTTTGAGTCTTAAATCAATGACTAAAAGAGCTGAGAAAGCTGAATGGTTGCTTGCTGATCTGTTGAAGAAAAATGAGGTTTCAGAAGGAAAGAAATCCATGGATGATGTGGATAAAGCCATGAAACTAGAGACAATGACCAAGAGAGCTAAAGATGCTGAGGTAACCTCTGAAATTCTAAGCAAGAAGCTGGAGATCATGACCACCAGAGCTGTGAATGCTGAAGAAAAAGTCAGGGCCAGAACTATTGACTGTGACAATCTGGGAAAGAAATTGAGATCTTTGACTGCCAGGGCTGAGGAAGCTGAAGCAACTATTCAGAAACTAAACAAGGGCACTGCTAAATTGAATGATCTTCTAGTTATGGGAAAGAATGCTGGAAATAGACATGGTCTGGGTTACAACAACTTTGGTACAAGTTCTCAGTTGAAGAAAACAGTGTTTGTCTCTGCAGGGATTCAAGCTTCTACTAGTAAGAGAATCTCCAGAGTCAACCAGAGCACATATGTTCCTAACTCTCAAGTGAAGATATCACAGGGTACATTGCCAAGAAAAACCCCTCCTAAATGTTGTGAATATTGTATGATGCAGGGTCATGGTGATTATCAATGTATGAGATTACTGAGAGATATTATGAGAGGCAAGCAGTTCTCTTCATGTTGCAACATGGAACCTGAGCAGCAGAAGAGACTCACCAAGAAAGTATGGGTACCGAAATCTTCTTTAAACTGCTTTGTAGTTCATACCTGCTATAATGTGTATGCCAGGAACACTTGGTATTTTGACAGTGGGTGCTCGAGACACATGACTGGATCCCCAGATTTGTTGAGCAATATGGTGCCATGGAATGGTACAGTACAATTTGGAGATGGCAAGATTAGTAAAGTTATTGGAAAGGGAGAGCTCAAGATTCAAGATTTTCCTGTGTTACATGATGTATTGCTAGTAGAGGATCTCAAGGCTAACCTGATCAGCATCAGCCATCTGTGTGATCATCAGATGACGGTTCACTTTAATGAATCCCTATGTACAGTCAAGCAAGGCTCTAGTGGTGTACTCACTGGGAGAAGATCTTCTGATAACTGTTATATTTTGAAGCCATCAGTTACCTGTTTGAGTGCTAAGGTTGTTGTTAAGGATGTGCCAGACAGGGTTTCTGAAGAAATTAATGATGTAGAAAGAGTTCAGCAAATCTCAACTCAGAAAAATGATGTCTCAAAAATTCTCTCCCCCCAGGAACCAAGTCCCAGTTCTCATGTTGCAACATCACCTCTAGTTGCAGGAGAGAGTGAAATTCCTCAGACTCCAGATATTAAGACCGACAGTCCAACTACTACAATTTCCTCACAGGGTAATGATGAAACTCCCTCGGATGATATGACTAAGCCAATCGGTAATGAGTTAGATACCTCTGATGAATCTGATCAGGAAAGTACAGAAGGAATTACTGGAGTCTCTCCGAGATTGAGAAATCCACGAGGAATAGCACGGTTGAACCTTGCTCAGATGCACCATGGAAGCCGTCATGTGCTACAATGTGTGTTGAATTTTAAGCTGCACCAGATGGATGTCAATAGTGCTTGTCTGAATGACATTGTGAATGAAGATGTGTATGTAGAGCAACCTAAAGGGTTTAAGGATCCACATCAACCGAATCATGTCTTTAAACTCAAGAAATCCTTGTCCAGACTGAAGCAAGCACCTAGAGCTTGGTATGACAGATTAACCCAGTTCTTGCTTCAGAAAGGTTGTGTTCGAGATGTTTTGGTGGAACGAAAAGAGGTGGAACTCAAGTTTGTGCCTACTGAGATTCAATATGATGATATTTTTACTAAGCCACGGGATGCTTCCACATTTGAGACCCTAAGACAGTACCTTGGGGTGTGCAGACTATAAGGTACTGGAGTTTACCTACTTGTACAGTTGTTATTTCTATTTCTGTATTTCATTTGATAAAAAATCAGAAAATACCAAAAATATGGTTAAGGTTGCATTTCGTGTTGCAACATGAAGATATATGGTGCACGTATGAAGTGAAAGGCGCGTGTAAATTGGGAGATTGCTGGGGGCCCATAGTATTTATGTTGTATTTTTCCGTTGGGCCGTCTTCAATTTTGCACAAAAAGGCGGAAAAGGTACTTAGTTTCTTCATTCTTCGCGCCCAGAAAGAAAACCATCCCCAATCCTATTGCAACATCATGTTTTTCTATTCTGCTGCCTTTCTGTGATTCGCAATCAACTACAACTTCAACGGATATAGCATCGAACCTCTGAATCAGTCGGAATCCACAGCTTCTCCATTAAGGTACCGATCTGGGGTCTCGATCTGTTAAGTTTCTTTGGATTCTTGACTTGCATGCTAGGGTTTCTGTACTTCTTAAAGACTATCTGGGATTCGATCTGTGAGTAATTCTGAAGTATGTATTCCGAGATAGCTATCGATTTTGCATGGGGTTTGATGATGAAGAGTTGACAGATTTAGGGGGAGTTTTTGATATTCGATGGGCTAGGTGTATATGGGATCTTTGTGTTGAATTGATTGAGCCCGAGGCTAATCTTACTGGAACTATTCAGACCCTGCCTAGTTCACCCCCTACTCCTACTGTTGATGTATTTCCCGAGAACTTTATTACTGCTCCCAGCACCAAGGACGCAGCTAAACTGAAAGCCTGTTATAATAGGTTGGAAACTTGGGAATATGCTAAGGGATTGGATGATTTCTACCATAGTACTTTTGGGAGTAAAAACAACCCTGGCAGATGTTCTTGTAATGGTACGATGAGGCCAAAACCCCCAAAGACAGATGTTATGATAGCCTCTGATGTTTATAAACCTAGCTTTGTGAATGCCTGAACCAATGGCTAAGCCTTATCTGGTTGAATGTGCCTGAACCATCAAGTTGACTGTGCCTGATTCTCCTCCTATTTGATTTGGATTTCACTGATATGGATAATGAAGACAAGGACATTCCATCTCCTACCAATCATTATGAAATACATGTTGAGGAGGACTATGCTAATCTTGAGGATGAGGATGTTGTGTTAGAGGATGAGGAGACATTGGAGAAAGGGGCTGTGATGGATGATGACATGCCAGCTGCAGAGGATGCACCTGAGAAGGATTTTGAAATAACCAGTGCCATACTGTTATCTTTGGCTTATTCTGACAGGTTTGTTATGATATGTTGGTCACAAGAGGTTTCTTTGCTGAGAAAGTGCTAGAGATGAAGAAGTATGCAGAGAGTGGGTTTGACACTTTTCTAGGCCAGATTGAGTATATTCAAGCAGCTACTGTATTTGAGGAGTATGATCCAGAGTTGGCTCTTGAATTCTATAACAATCTGATGAATGGGACTCTAGTTTATGGTTATTATTGGTCAGGGAGGCTGTATTTCAGGGGGAGAATCATTGCATTAACTTCTGAGAAGCTGAATTCTATTTTAGGGATTCATTTAATATTGTGATCTAATCTGGTATATCCAAGGGACTACAAGGTGGATGAGCGCCAGGGCTTTACCTATGGAAATTTTGGTTCCTGGCCCTCTGGATACATGCCCACTAGTTCTCTCACTTTGAGATTCTGGTTGCTCTTCACAGTGCGCATCAACTGTTGGATGCAGACAACTAATACAACCACATTGACCTTGGATCAGGCAGAAGAGATTTATGGGGTTGGCTCTGGATTTGAAGTAAATCTTGGGAAGTATATTCTCAAGAGAATTCATAGTGCTCTTGACTAGGTGCACTGAGGCATTACCTCATCCCTGCTTGATTACAGTTTTTCTGAGGGCTGAAGGATTCGAAGTTGATGCTGCTAGATTACAGTCTGATGGGAAATTTGCATTTACTGCTAGTGCATTGAAGAAGGGAGAGTGACATCTTTTCTACCAACAATGGCCAAAAATTGATGAAGATCAACTTGCACAACTCATTTTGCAACGTCATTATGGAGTATGTGGAGCAAGCAAGCTGGGTCTGGAGTCAGTGTTAACTTGAAGAGGACGCTGTTTTGAGAGAGTTTTTATGGCTGCCAAGAACATGAGAATCAACCAAAAATCTGTCCGATCTTTGGAAAATTCATGTTGCAACATGGATTATGGTTTTGACAGAAGACAGAATATTCCAGCCACAAGGATTTCAAGTCTTAACCCTAATCATTGTTCTACAAGGTATTCAACTCCTTCTACTGCGATCACTGGATTTTGATCATAATATTGGCTGTATGTGCATAGTAGTAGCTTATTTGGAGAAGGGTTTGATTTGATTGTTGCGGGTTGTGATTGTTTTTGGATTCTTGCTCAAACCTCTGTGCACTGGTGTTTCCGGTCGTACTCTGAGTAATGGATTGTTTTAGATCAAGCTAAAATTTGCGTGGTTTGCTAGCCTTTTGTATTTATGGTCTGATATGAGGAGTTCGAGCTATGAATGATCTCAAGAACTCAGAGACGTTGACGACAGGGGGAGTTGATTCTGTATTAATGGGATTTTTGAATGACCTTGGGGGAAGTTCTTTTGCAGGCCTTTGGCGAATTCATGGACCCAGGGGGAGATATATATGGATGACTGTATTACTTTTTCTGCCACCACGGAATTATTTTGATTGGATGTTGTGGTATGGTTAGTTTCAACTCGGGAGGAAGTTTTGCTCGTTGAATATTTTAGAAGTTCTGAGTTTGGGTTGAGCCATCCATTGTGTCCACAAATTGCCAAAGGGGGAGATTGTAAAGTCCAGATTTTGTTGGCTACTTTGTGGAATGTCATGTTGCAACATGACTGGTTTGGGCAGAAAAAGATAGAAAAATTCCAGAATCTCAGCACAGGTTTTTAAAGAGGAAAGAGAATATAGTGCGAGGTTAATATGGAATTGGGATATTTGTTTCGAAATATTACAGTCCAAATCCATCTCCAATTCAGATTTATACATGGGATATTGCAGAGATTTAATTGGAAAAGGATTTTCTGCATTATTTTAGGAATTGGAGATTTTCTGAATTCCTTATTCCAACGAGTTTCTGTTTTTAAACGTGGTTTAATTGGAATGGAATTCTACAGCTGTGGAGATGACTTAATTCACACGACATTGTGCTATAAAAGGAGGACATCAGTTGCGTGCTCGATTGGCGATTTTAATAGCAAAATTCTGTAATTCAGAGTTTTTATCTTTCGAGCAAGAAGGCAACGCAGTCCACGGTTTTCAACCACTACACAAACACTAGGGACGTGTGTTAAAGCTCGGGTGGTACAAGATCTTGCCGCACCTTCGTGGAAAAGAAGGTAATCATAGAAGCAACTATCAAAGCTAGAGTAGCCAATTGGTAGTGTGATAGGCTTGCTAGAGTAGCCATTAGTTTGTAATAGACCGGACATATTTATTACAACTAGTGAAGGATCTTTACCACGGGCTACGGCCCCCCAGACGTAGGTGCATTGCACTGAACTGGGTGATCATATCGTGTTCTCTTTTATTCCGCACTTACAGTTTTAATTAGTTGATTGTTTAGTTAAAACTTGAACACGATAGAAGTTAGATCACGTAAGCAGGGACTTTCAGACGCTTCTTCTACAAGACGCTTTGTCCGGAAGTGCTGGACTGGATTAACCGCCGGCTTATGTTTCCTCGAGCCGGGAGGCCGCCGACAGAGTCACCTAGCAAGACTATATTGGACATCGCCGGACTCAAATCCTGCTTTATCCACCCTCCATATTATCCCCTCGCATCAAAACAGAGTGATGATATGATACTTGTTTCTTCGAGTTAACATGAATAAGATTTTGAACTTTTGATTTCTTCTGTTTACTGCTGTCGATAAATAATTGTTGCTACGAATAAGATAAAAGATTGTTTTGAGGCCTTATATTAATGAGATTCAGTACTGAAGCAAAAAGATTGAACAATTAAATACAATCGCAAACCGCGTACGTCCTCAAGACCTCAACAACTAATTGCTTTTGATATAAACCAAGCTAGAGATAATTGAACTCAGATAATTTGATTTCCATTTGATACAAAAAAAACAAAGCAAAAAACAAGATTGAAGCCTATTATTTACACAGACTGGCTTCAGTACCAGTCTTCTTCGGCACCGAGTGGCAGAGGTTGATCGAAATCAACTTGCTAAACATTGAAAGGTTCCAATTTTACAACACAATAATGTAATATATAGAAAAAAGTACTATTATAACCCTCAGTTCTTGGGTAAGTGCATATATAACCTTCGATTCCTTGAAAGTGCAATTGTAACCTTAAAGTATAATTTTGGTAATATTGTGGCTGATGAATTACTAAAAGACTAAAAAATCCCTAACATTAAAATAAAATATTGTTGATATTCTGCTTATTCTCTTTCAACCCACTCCGCCGGCCGCCACTGTGGTTCTTCTTCTTATTATTAATCCCCGGATTCTCCACACCACCGCGTCTTTGAATTTTCATCATATTAGTGTTTGAATTTCCACCAACAATTTCCATCACATATTTCAAAGATCTTTAATGATTTTTGTTCTCTAATTTCTTTACTTTCTGCAAAATTACTTGAATTTTGAATTGGGGCTGTGAATTTGAAGATGGGGTAATAGAGTTGTTATGGGTTCCTTAGTTTTGGATAGATGGGGACGGTCTGATGAGTTTGTAACGGTGAGGGAGGCTTGTGGTGGTGGTCCGATGTGATGGAGAGTTTCGTGGTGGAAGAATGGCGATTTTATCAGGTTTTTGTGGTGGTGGGGACAGAGACATGTGTGGAGCTTTTGTGTTGTGGTGACAGTAGAGGCTTGAGGTAGTGGCGTTAGACGTTTTGGTTGGTGGCGGTGGCGGAAGGCGGTGGTCCGTGAATGATTTTGGAGTACGGCGGCGGGCCGGGTGACGAGTATCTTCATCCATGGAAGCCGATCCACTGAAAACGGGTCATTGATTTAGAACAAACATTGATGAGATAGGGTTGCAGTGGGCTATGATGGCGGTGATGAGGTAGCGTTGAAGAAAGTTGATGATGGTGAGACGACATTGACGTGGTGGAAGTTCTGGTGAGTTTGATGGTGGCGGCAGCTTCATTTTTCCAGATTCCGATGAGGTTCCCAGGTGCCAGCAGAAGGTGGGGAAATTTTGTCTTTTCAATTTGTGGTGGCTTGAATCTGTCAAGTCAGGGTTATCTCTAACGAAATTTGTCCAATTAAGGGTTAAAATTGCACTTTCAAAAAACTCAGGGTTATAATTGCACTTATCTCAAAACTGGGGGTCATATAAACATTTTGCCCTAATGTATATTGAAGATACGCTCATTAGTAATCTTCCAAAAAATGCAATATTAAAATTACACCTCCCTTTTAACTTTTAAGTTTTAGTACTTTTAAATAATGAAAGTTCAAAATTTTCCAATTTCATTTGTGTAGTCGAATAAATTGGCCTGTGACCAATAAAACGAAAAACAAAATATTATCAAGTCTATTGTTTAAAAATATATTAAGCAACCGACTCTGTGGCCCAATGGATAAGGCGCTGGTCTACGAAACCAGAGACTCTGGGTTCGATCCCCAGCAGAGTCGCTTTTTGGTACTTATTAAGTAATAAATATAAAAAAGCTACACTGTACTACAAATAACGTATCAGTTCTTGTTTTGCTAAACTTTGAACGGTTCCAATTTTAATGATGTTCAAAATAAGCACAATGTTCTTGCATTAGGAATGGGTCAAAGGAATAGTAATGCATATATCTCCAAAACGAGTGATCAAATCCGGCAAGAATCTGGACCAATATGATATTGTGCCGGCGACAACAATATATATTGCTATCATCGACATGACTGAATCATCTTTATAAACCATAACACTTCCACCAGGATTTACAGGCAAGATCACTAATAAGACCATATAATTAGCTAATCATCATATATATATATATATATGTATATAATGGCTTCAAAGAAGGTGGTTAATGCAGTCCTAGGTTTGAGGGTGGTCACACTATTGATACTAGCAGCTTCTGTTGTGGTCATGGCCACCAACACAGTCAAGTTCAATGACGTTGACAACTCCAAGCTCTCCTTCACTGATGTTCATGCTTACAGGTACGTTTTTTATCCAATTAATGAAAGTCTGTTGTTCGAATTTTGACAACCGACTTTATATATGCTGGCTATATTTTGACAGGTATGTGGTAGCTGCTGGAGGTGTCGGATTCGTATACACATTAATTCAGTTGCCATTTGCCATATACTATGCCGCCACTGACAAGCGGTGGGTTAGAGGCGGTTGCATTCCTTATTTCGATTTCTTCGGCGATAAGGTTATAAGTTTCTTCTTTAAGAACATATATATATTTTAACAGTTCAAAACTTGTTAACATACACGGCTGACCAGGTTGTAAGCCTGCTTTTGGCTACTGGAGTTGGAGTCGGATTTGGCATCACAATCGAGGTTCAAAGGTTCTTCAAACAGATCATTTCGTCGGGCGGCATAGCAGATGACACCGACAAAAAAACAGACAAATTTTTGGACAGAGCTAACATTGCAACTGCCCTTCTTCTGGCGGGAGTGGTCACCCAGGGAATCACCTCACTCTTTACCTCCATTAGGGCATCGGCTGCCCCGACAAAAGGAGGATTTTTCAGGTGAACGGCGGCAACATATTCCAATCAAGCTGCTATAATAATGGGTTTTCCAGTAATAATAATGATTTGCATTAATTTCATGGCTTTGTTTATTGTAACATTCAGGTAATTAATGTTGGTTTCTTCTTAAAATTGATCTCCCACTTTCTGAATTATATCTCTTCTTAGTAGTTAAACACGGTCAAGCTTTGTGGATCTATTTGTTAGATGGTTTTGTTTTCGTCCTAATACTGCAGTCAATTGTATGGCTATAATCATCAATCAGGTACTAGTGCAAATCATATGTGCGGAATTTTTTCTCTTGGTAATTAAAGAATAGAAAATCAGAATTCACAATACAGATTTTCGGTCATATATAATCCAATTTAAATATATAACACAAAACAAGTTATCAAATTGAAGCAACATTTTTGACACATCAATGTTTATGTACTGTAGTATCATCCCACGCGCAGTCCTCGGAATATTGAGGAACTATCCTCATCCCACTCATGACAAGGTTGACATTCTCAGAGTCTAATCTGAACAGGAATATCCTCTGTTCACCTTCATATGTGTCCGTCTTATGATGCTGCCAAAATCCGTCCGTCTCCCAGGGTTGGATGCTATCCGGGTCTCCTTCTTGATCCGCCCGCTACAATCCTGCAAAACAATCCCCGGGGGCGTCCCGGGGAAGAAGCTCCGGCGTGATGATGAGATGGGGATAGCGTAGAAGGAAAACGTACGGAAGGTGCTCTCAATATAAAATAGAGAGATATATGTCATATACCTTGCTCACTGTTTGAGACTAGTATTTATAGCCGAACTTGCCTGCTTGAGATAAGGTGCAGGACCACTTCCCTTTGTCCCCGTCCGTCCTTCTTTCTTGTCCGGACGTGCCCCCTAGCGGGAAAGGCACCGCCCTTTTGGTGCTGGGCCGTGGACCCTCTTCTCGGCTCAGTAGGCCTTTGGGCCGGTAATATCACTAGCCCCCCAGACCAGTCACCCGGGTTTACGCGACGCGGGGAACTGGTCTCATAAGCTCCTCCTTCTGACGCTACTTTTGGTAGGGTCCATCCGTGTTAAAATTGATTTCTGTCGACGCCGCCTTTTCCCCTTCTGCATTAATCAGTACCTCATTTACCGTGTCATGATTACTTTTCCTTCTTTTGAGGTGGCGGTTCCTATTCACCTGCCTATATAAGGACCCAAGCCCCTTCTCACTAAACTTCTCTCTCCACAAAACTTCCCTGAAGCTCTGCTCTTTTGATCAAGTAAGCTCTCGCTCTCTCCCTCTCCTTCTCCTCCAATCATGAACTCTCCAATTCTTTCCAACTCTTCCTCAGACACCGAGGGAGCTCAAAATCAGTTTGAGGTCCAGTCCCGGGCCGCTGATAACCTTATCCTCTCCCCAGTCTCCTCTCCGGACACCTATTCCGAGGCTTTCAGCTCGCCCCTGGAACTACACATCCCGGGTGCGTCGAACTTGGATGAGGCGGGCTCGCACCCGTCCGGGAATCCCGACCACCCTCTGGATGATCAGGATGAGGACGTGTTTGGCGGGGAAATTGGTGATGACGTTCCCCGGGGGCCTACTCACGGAGTGCGCCCCGTGGGCCTCAAGTTTTACGATGTCCCCGGGGATTCCCCTTCGTTAGATAGGGATGTTTTAGACCTGGCCAAGCGCTCTTTTATCCCTCTTCCTTTAAACGTCTGTCTTTCTAAACTTCCCCAGGGAATCTCAGAGCGGGGGGTTACGTGCATCCCGCGAATCCATTTTCAATACGGGCTTAGCCTGCCCTTCCCCCTTCTCTTTCTTGATATCCTCCAATTTTATAATGTAGCCCGGCCCAGCTACACCCTAACAGGGTCGTCCTTATTCTGGCTTTCTTACTTAATTGTGCCCGGTGCGCCGTTTCTCCTTCCCTCTTGCTCTTCCGCTCCTTCTATGCTTTACGGAAGGCACACGCGTCCTTCCCGGGCGTCTTCTCTTTTACTGTTCGATCCGGGATAAAGGATTTCATCCTTTCCAAACCCAAATTCGCCAAAGGATACCCTTCAAAGGGTTTCTTCTTATGCGATGCCCGGGCTTATCCTATGCCTACTTGGAACGACTCCCTTGTTCCTGAGGAGAAGAAGCCTCTTTCCAATCTCCCGGCGACCATTGCCAGCGACCATAACTTCCTCCGCCTCACTCCCCTCGATATGGATTCCTTCTATAAGAACGGGAAAGCAGGCTATTTCTGGCCTCGCGGGATCTATCCACGCGACCTCTTCACGCTCCCGCGCATCTCCGCGGTGTGGCCAGATGGAGGTGCCTATTATGGCTTTATGTTTTGTCAAGATTTTTTTTTTATATCTCGTGGTCTAACTTCATTGTTTGTTTGGTTTCAGTTCAACCTTCCTTGTACGCAGACGTCATGGCCCTTACCGATAAGTCTTCCGGGGGTGATGCTCAAGCGAGGAACACTCACCCGGATCAACAGACCCCCTCTACACCACAGGTGGCCTCCCAACCTGGGCCACCTCCCACCGAGAATCCTGCTCTTGTCCCTCAGAAGCCCCGTGCGCCGCCCAAATCTCGCCAGCAGACATCCTCCGGGCCTTCTTCTGAGGCCCGTGCTACGCACGGCTCGTCGCCTACACCCGGGCGTCGATCCTTTATCCAACACCCTACTTACAGCGGTGGGGCAAGCTTGAGGTTCAAACGGCCGCCTCCTGGCGAGCTTTCCGGGTCGCCCCCTTTTTCTCGTCAGAGGACCCAGGACTTCCCTCCTCCTCCTCCTCCTCCGCGGGCTGCTGCTTCCGAAACTATCCCGGAGGAGAAAGAAGAGGTAACTACTATTCTAGATCTGTCTTTTATCTAAGTCTTTTTTTTAAAATAATTCCTCAGGTTTCCTTACTTTCTTGCCTCTTCTTTGTCGTGCAGAGCATTACCTTTGCCGACTCCGTCCTGGCGGACTCTCAGTTCGCCGAGGCACTGAACAGAACCTACTTCAAATACAGCGCGGGGCTGTTTGCCAAGATGGAGAAGGAACTCCGCGAAACCAGGGAAAAGCTGGCCGGGAAAGATGGCCTCGCGGCCCAGCTAGAAGAGACCAAAAGAAAGCTGGCCGATAAAGAGAAGAGGCTCGTTGACAAAGAGAAGAAGTTGGCGGAGGTGGAAAAGAAGTACTCCACCCTGAAGAAAGACAAGAAAAACTCCCAGTTGGAGGCCTTTGATGCTATAACCCGGAAGCTTCTCCGCTCAGTGGAGTTTGATCAGAAGCTTGAGGGGATAGCTGCTGCAGCGAGTGCTGAGGCTTGCCATGAGATGTATCGTAGCCTGCGAGGCTGGCTTCCCGGGCCTGCTCGTCTTGACGCCCAGGCGTCTTATTACCGTCCTAAGGCGGCTGACTTGCTGAACCATCGATGGCGATCCCTCCAGGAGTCTGACCTGAAGAGCCTTGTCCCCCAGCTGTGGCAATCGCTAGAGATGTCTTCCCGGGTCCCTTATGCCTCGGAGATTAAGAAGGTGAAGCTTCCGGAAGTTGGCGAAGCTTCTTTTCCCGATCCTGGCCCGGAGGACTTTAATGCTTATTCAGTTGTCCCGGAGACCCCCCACTGGTCTGACAACTATCTCGAGTACTGCGCGGTCCCTGACAATTTTGGGTACCAAGCTGTCTATGAGGAGAGGGAGGAGAGGTACGTTGTGGGGCTTGCCGCGGGACAAGATGATCTGCTGTATCAATCCCGGAAGTCCACCCGGAAAGCCGGATTCCCCGAGCGTCCTGAAGATGAGCCTAAAGTGGATGCTCCCGCTTATGGCGGCCCCAACTGGTCTGCTGAAAATATAACTGAGCTAGAGAGGAGATGGAAGAAGGCCCATGCTAACCCAGGGGGAAGGGACTCTGCTGATGACAACGTACTGCCATAGACTTTGGTCTATGCTTTCTTTCTTTTGTAGTTTTTAATTTTTTGTAATCTTCCTCCCCGGGAGGCTCATGTAGAACTTGGCCTTGGTGCCTATTTTGATTAATAAAGAGTTCTACTTTTTAATGATATTGCCATCTTTTGTAGCCTGAGCGCCCCCTGGAGGAGATTCTCCCGCGTGGGCCCATGCCTTATGTTTTTCCTCACCCCAGTAGTTCTTCTGGCACCTACTTCTCTCTCCCCCGCGCTGGATGCCTCCAATGCTCATTTCTTCAGAGAAAGCTGGCTCACTGGAGGTTTGGAGGCGATCAAGCTAACCGGGCATTAGCTGAGGCGGGATTGGATTGCTTCCTTCAGGAGTTTGGATCGATCCAGGTGCTGGTGTCATTTCTTAAGGCAGTTGAGGCCAAGTTTGGGTCGTTGAACCAGTGCTTCGACCTTGCTTCCGATCATATGCGGGAAGCCCTGAATTCTCACCAGACCATAGCTGAGCTGCAAGCCCTTCACGACGACTCCTAGCATCGTACTACCAAGGAGCTAGGCATGGTGTGGGGTGAACTTGAGCGAGCGCAGGAAAAGCTTAAGAAATTGGAGACCCGTTCCGCTCAGAACAGGCTTCTCTGCGACTTTGAGAAGGAGAATCGGTCTCTCACTCATAGGAATAGGGTACTCCAAGATGCATTGCTGGTTACCCGGCTATCCTACCACCTTTTGGGTCTCAAAAATGGCTTAGTTGGGGTGTCTCCTCTTACTGATATTCCAGCCGGGGTTCGCAGAACGATTGAACGTATGCAGGCTAACCCGAAGAAGTTTGGTGAGGGAGCTCCCAGTCATAAGGCCTATTTGGACGTCATGGAGTGGCATAATAAAATAGCCGCGGGAGAAGCTGAGCCCTACCCTTCCAGCCTTCGTCGAGTTCCTGCCCGGGTGGAGGTGGATGTGGCGTACGAAAGATACGAAGATATGTCCGTGTCTATTGACCCGGAAGAAGTAGCACGCCGGATAAGACGCGTCCGGGAGATTGCTGATTCTAGAGTTACCACAAAGGGCGTCAAGACCGCTGAGGGCACCCGCATCAGTCGGGAGGAGAAGGGTAAAAGTGTAGCAGACTTGTTTCCTAAGTACAAGTTTGTTACATCAGCCGGGGTAAGAAGGATGCGCCTGGCAGAACCGCTTTCTGAAGGATCCGTGGTTGTTCCTATTCCCGAATTGAACGAGGAAGACGCCGCACAATTGGAAGAGGAACTTGCATGGAATCAAGCTCTAGATGCCCGCTTTGCCGAAGACCTCTTGTCTTCTCAATTCTTCGGAGGGGGTTTCCGCCCGGGTAACCCTGAGGGTGCTTCCGGATCAGGCCCCAAGTGGGTATAGTAGCAAATAGATAGAAAAATTTGTATGTAAGATACTTTGTAACATATCAGCATGTGTGCTTTGAAATTTATGAATCAATGAATAAAAGTTTTTTCGAAAATCCCTTCTCATTAACTCTGTGAACATTACATTCTTTTGGTCCCCGGGCTTCATTCAAGTCCCGGGATTCTCCTTCTTTGCTTCTGTCGCCACGCAATCTCTCAGCTACCCCCGCTCTATCAACTTTTCTATCTCATTCCTCAGCCCTCTACACTCCTCTGTCGAGTGTCCATAAGACTTGTGATAGGCGCACTATTTGTCCGCATTTTCCCTAGACGGGGTCCCCTGGATGGGCTGTGGGTCTGGGAACAGATATTTGTGAATAGCATGTATCTCTGTCCGGGACTTGCTGAGCGGGGTAAAACTATCTGCCCTTGCCCGGTTCACCGGCGCAGGGCCTGAATCCGTTCTACTTGGGTCAGCCACCCTCCTCCTTTCCATCTTATCCGGGAGGAATCCCCCAGATTCTTCCTTTCTCTTCCGGGTGGCGTCATTAACCGCACAGTACAGTTGCACCGCCATCTGTAAGTTGTGAAAGGTTTCCGGGATGTTTTCCATCAACTTCTGGAACAACGCCATATCCCTCAAGCCATTTATGAATCCGCTAATCACCGCCTTCTCTTGCTGCTGTCTGTCTATAACCTTCATGCTGTCGTCCATGTACCTTCGATAATATTCCATTGGCCCTTCCGCAGCTTTCTGTCGAGTGGCGAGAAGCTCAGTCAGTTGCTTCCCTTCCTTTTTCAATCCCGCGTACCGGAACAGCAGAGCCTTGGAGAAATCATAATAATCTCTAAGACTCTGCCGGGGCAAGGAATCGAACCATAGGAGACAGTTTCCCCTCAGGTAGCAGCCTACCAACTTGCATCTTAGTTCTTCTGGGAAGTCCCGTGACACCATTAGGTTCTGGTATGTCCTGACAAACTTCTCCGGGTCTGTCTCTCCATTATACGTTGGGATTCCCTCCGGGACCTGAAGGCCCGGAGGCCATGGATATGCCAGCACCCGAGGTACCCATGGCGAAGTGGGTTGAGCTCCGTTTCTCCCTACCAACTTATCCAACCGCGCCTCCAAAGAGTTGGGATCCTGCTGTGCCACCTGATAGCCCCATATCCTATCATCCTCTCTGCAGTATCTCTCCGGGTAACCGTAGTTCACCCCCATTGACCCATACATGGGCATAGAATACTGGATCGGGTTCCCCTAGGTTCCAGGGGCCTGATAATCCAATAATTCCGCAGGCATGACTGGAAGGTCGTACCCGGTCTGCTCCGTCCCTCAGCTAGAATGCGGATAGTAGGGTGGAGCATGCGGAACTAAATTTGATTGTTGTCCAGTAGCCACTCCTCCTCGAACTCCGAAATTCGGGGGGAAAGAAGGTGGGATGGTTGAGGAATTAATTCGCCCCTGTATTCTTGGCGGCTGAACAGCCCCGTCTAGATCGATAACTTCCCTTTGATGTCCCCGCAGGGGGCCTGCCGGGTCCCCTCCAGGTTTCCTTCGTCTTAAGTTTTCCCGAGTAGAGAGTACCCACTGGCGGTACAACTCCTTGTTGGCTCTCATGAATTCCAACGCTGCCGATTTCTCCGTATTAGCTAAGGGTTGACCCTCTTCCGGGAAAGCCGGTCCCCGAGTTCAAGGGTTGCCGACCAGGTATTGCCCCTCCTCCCGGGTTTCAGGTTCCCGGGCCTGGGGGCCGCCTTCCCTTGCGGGCCTAGGCTCCTGCTCATCCTGGTACTCTCTTTCCGAGTCGGCTTCGTCGGAGGCAGTTTCCACGTGACCATCCTGTGGCACTCCTAGCTCACACTGGTGTCTAGCCTCCTCCTGCAACTGCCTCAAGGTCACGTCATCTCCCGGGGGTGGAGGAGGACCACTCCTTGAAGGTGCCGCGTTCTTCTTCGGGCGCCCACGCCCTCTCCTTGGCGACTCCATCGTGCAAAGGTGAAAAGGTCCCACTGGGCGTGCCAATTGATGCTACCAAAATCCGTCCGTCTCCCAGGGTTGGATGCTATCCGGGTCTCCTTCTTGATCCGCCCGCTACAATCCTGCAAAACAATCCCCGGGGGGCGTCCCGGGGAAGAAGCTCCGGCGTGATGATGAGATGGGGATAGCGGAGAAGGAAAACGTACGGAAGGTGCTCTCAATATAAAGTAGAGAGATATATGTCACATACCTTGCTCACTGTTTGAGACTAGTATTTATAGCCGAGCTTGCCTGTTTGAGATAAGGTGCAGGACCACTTCCCTTTGTCCCTGTCCGTCATTCTTTCTTGTCCGGACGTGCCCCCTAGCGGGAAAGGCACCGCCCTTTTGGTGCTGGGCCGTGGACCCTCTTCTCGGCTCAGTAGGCTTTTGGGCCGGTAATATCATCTTCAAAGTCCTGAGGATGCGTGAACGTCGCAGGTCGTAGAAAACAACCTTTTCCGGCAGCGCCAACAATACGATGTCTCGATTGTAGAGCCCTACCGACCTCGCCTCCTCGCGTTTCAGAGACGACGGGAGTTCAAATTACGTCACCATTCTCCAAACGCCACCGCTCCAGACCCACACCTTCGTAATTCCTTTCTTCTTCCTCGTACACATCACTGCCAGCTTCCCTTCATACTCTACCAGAGATCGCCAGCAATGCTTGTCTGAACCAATTTCCGGTAGCGGAAACTGGTGGCACGAGTCGTGTTTGCAGTCGTACGCTAGGACGTGGTGGTCGGTGGTTAACCAGTGTACTAGGTTACCGACTGTCACGGGCTGACCGGCTGAGACATCGAGACTGAATGTCATCGAGTGTTTTCCATGTCCACCATTCACACTCGAAAACCTCGCAATGATAGCGGTTTTTTTTACGCTTTTGTCTGAGAGAGTCGTATGATGTTGTACCTGAATGGGTTAGAACGGACCACCACCGCCGCCGTCATCGTCGTGTATCTGAAATCTGGGTACAAAGTCATCATGAATTCGATACTAGGTTTACCGATGAAAACGCGGCATTCCTTGTCGCTCAGGTTAATCGCCACTACTAGAAAAACATCTATTAGAACCGGTATTTTGAGGCCATTGCACTGGTATTTCATTTTTTTGATACCGGTTCGGATAAGGGGGTGCAACGATCCTGAGCATTAATTGCACCGGTTATTGTTGTCGTGGGGCCGCATACACAAGTCAGTGGATTTTTGACCAGGCCTACCAGCCACGTCGGATTTTTATTGTTGCACCGGTAGAACTATCTGATGCAACTTGTATTTTTTTATTGGCCAAAATAATTGTTTTTAATAAATCTAATAATTATTGCACCAACCTGTTGCACCGGAATAAATGGATGATCGCTGGCAATGATAGTTGCGTTTAATGATAAGACGCAATATACATAGGTTGCGTTTAACGCATGAGTGCAAGGGTTTTATGTTGCGTTGTTACTGTTTTATTGCATCACTTTTACCGGTGTAACATTAGTACTGAATATGGTATAAATTCTAGGTGAATCTAGCCGGCATATATTATGCCGTTTTCAATTCACACCCCAGATAAATCGAATGGAACCTCAATACAGCATCCAGGAACTAAAACTACAAACATCTACAAATTTATTTAATAGCAGTGCAAAATACTTTGAATATCGATTTTCATTAAAAAAAAACCCAGACCAATTGTACACAAAAACACTATAATGTTATACTTAAACTACCATTCGGGAACACCCTGATAACAGATTGAAGGTGAGGAAACCATATGTTGATGTCGATGCATGCTGCTTAAAAAAGTGGCCACAGACCGAAGTTTCCTTAAAATGTCTTCCTTTTGATAATCAGTTGTATACCTGTGATTTAAAATGGTTGGTGTGAGTTTCAAGTTTCAACAAATTGTAAACAAATCTAATGCTTTAAATCTAAGTCAAAGCTGAATCATCCAAATAAAAAGTAATGTGGTTGTTGCTTAATGTTTTGTTCCAGAAAACAAGCATGTTTCAATGTATCATCACTCTTCAGGTAAGAACTCATATAAGAGATAACAAGTAATATTCTCTAGAATCATGTCATCTGCCACTACAAAGTACTTCTGAACCAATGCTATGTCTAAGCAGTAAAACATCTATACTCGTCAAAGTAAGTACTGAAAATTTAGAAAACCTATATGCCTAGTATGATGGTATGATTGAGTAAAACCAAACAAGACGCTTAAATTTGAGGAGTAAAGTTAAATGGGCATGTTTCTACCCTTATTTTCTCTATGATATGTCAATCACAAAACTCAGTACTTACCTTCCAACAAGATGCAAAGTAGGTGTGGCCTCTGTCATCCTTGATCAACAAATCTGTTTGACCGATGAGACGCCATTTCGGTTCAAATGCTACAACCAAACAAGCATATGCATTACTTTTACACAAAAACATGAGTAAATTTGAACATCAATTCTTCAAATCCAGCTTCAGCTTCTCCTTAGCTTAGGTAAATTTAAAGACTACAACTCAAACTTACAAGAGGAACTTCATACTGAAAACCAAGCCAATGCTTCATACTGAAAACCTAAATTCACAAAATAGATCACAAATTTCATACATTGGATTCACACATAGTCAAACTCTTTTTTTTTTTTTTTTGATGTAATATTTTCTTCTATTAAATTGCTCAAAAAAGTTCATACAACTGATTTGGCCATCACTCTAAGCCAAACATTCAACAGATATAAATAACTAACCAAAAGGAGAAAAAACAACTATTCTACAGCCATATGAAATGCAAGTGGCTATGATCATAACTAGTTCATCAAGATATTGCTAGGATTTTAGAAAACTATCATTCCATTCCTTATGTCCTTGCATATCTTGCCAAATCTGCATCCACCTTTGGAGCTTTGGTGTCTTCAACGTTCAAACTCTTTTTTAAAACAAAAGATTGTACCTTTTCAAATCCGATAGATGCAGGGTTCCGGAACGGGGTCCCATTGTCCCAAGTCGACTACCTCGGTCAAGTGGTGGTCAAATGGTGGAGCCGCGTGTGCTCGGTGATCCTCCGCCAAATCTCCTCCGCATCATTATCGGCGCGCTCAGCTCCGCCGTCACGCCGCCGCACCTCTTAGGCATCAGAAGGAAGTGTGTTGGTGAGGAAGACCACACAGATGTAGGCCCAGATCAAGGCGATGCCGGTCAGGTTTTAGGAGGCTACGCTAGCGGTGGAGGCTCCGCTCAGAATCGCCGAAGAAGATGGGGCAGAATAAATTCGATCTGAAATCTGAAAAATAAGGAGAAGGGTTTAAATTAATAGCAGGGCCGGATCAAAAAAAAAATAGCAGGGCATGAGAGTCATTGATGGGTGAGATTCAATTGGCAAAAACGATTGACGGTTCAGATTGACTTAATATAGATAATTCTTATTTATTTTATAGAAATATTATTAGTAAACATAAATAAAACATTTTTTTTCCTTTTACTAAATTTAATTACGGAAGAATTTTCCTTTCATTAAGGTAGAAGTTTCCTAATCAAAGAAGTACAATATTGGTTTATTATGAAAGTTTGTTGTTTTCTTTCTTTTTAATTCAATTATTAAAAATGTATAATATGATTTTAGATAATTTGGTGTAATAAGTAATTTCATTGTAATTAAAATAATTCTTATTCATATTTCAGATAGTAGAATAATAATTAAAAGTATCTATAAGACAGGTACAATCAGTTAGTTTATGTCTATAGAAAATTATTTGATTACTTAACTCAATTTATTTCATGCTTATAGAAAAATAAAAGTAAATAATTGTTAAGTAATTGGGTGAATAGGGTTGAAATGGAAAAATAACTATTAAGGATATGTATTTTTTTTATTAATTGAAGAATTCCAATAATATTTAATGTTGAAGAATTCTAATTTCAACAACATAGTAGTTACATTTAAATAATGAAGTAATGTATAAGTAGTGAGCGCTAGTTCAGACATCAACATTCTTACTACAAGTACACTCGATTGTTCATTTTTTTTGTTACGAAAGTTATATGAAAATCTCTCATATATAATAAAATGAATATTATGATCTAGAATTTTGATTACGTGGTTTAAATTGTGAAATTTTCGGCAATTTTGCCAAGTTCATACGTTTCAGCGGTAAAGTGTAACCGGTGAAATACTCGTAGAACGCGACTATATCATCTTGCTTTTCATAATGTAGATGACGTGGGCTTTCTCGCGACTGACACGTGCAATACGTGAGCTTTTGACACGTAGTAATGCTCCTTATTTTGACGACGTGGTTATGTTTAGATACCAACACGTGTTTTCATTGCACCTCTATTGAAGTTCTACCGCTGCAAGACTTAATTACCTAATTTTTAATATTATATAATTATATGTGCTATATATTATATTTTTCTATATATATTACACTTATAAATATAAATTAATCCTTTCTTGAATCTAAAATGTAACTACTTAATATGAATCGTGTGGTTACTTTGCAATTGTATGTAGTACACATAGATCACTTAAGTATCTACTAATAAGTACATAACTAGATATCCACATATGTGACAAGCATATATATTGTATATGTTTGGGAAATAATATACTTAATAACAACTTTAATTCTAAAACATTATGATATTATAAATTAAGATGGGTATAAATTAGTTATTGTATAGTTAAATTAAACTTGATGTACCCTAAAACTTGCATTGGAAAACACCCTAAACCGGTGCAATACAATTTTGGGCTAAAATAATTTATCCTACTCGCTTGCCTTGCATTGGGCTTGACCCAATTAGCGGACTGACCCACACAAAGTCAAAATTTATTTTTAGTCAATATTCTCATTGCACCGGTAGGGAAAATTATTGATGCAATATAAACGTGGAAAATTCAACACTTTTTACATTACACCGGTGGGGGAAACCAATGATGCAATAAAAAAGTGGGTACCACATCCACGTCGGATGTTTTGGCGTGGAAAATTCAACGATTTTCCATATTTCACCGGATTCACTTCAAACTGGTGTAATGCAAATTTTACAACCATGCCATGTCAGCATTTTCAACGCAATCTCAGTCAAAATTTTAATGTTGCATCGGTCGTAAAGTTTTTACCGGTGCTATATTATTCCTAGTCAACGATATTTGATTTTTGACCAAGGTGAATACCGGTGCAAAAATTAGTTTCACCGGTATTTGTGTTTCATTGCACCATATTTTCACTGTTCTCGGTGCAATATAACTGGTGCAATACCAAAATTTTCTAGTAGTGCGCGGCGGCGAATACAATCCTTTGTTTTGACGAGGATGCTAAGATCTTGGTGTCGTAGTACATGTAGTTGAATCCCCGGTCTCTGGCCATGGTTGTCGATTTGGGTAGCCTCCAAGGACACGAATTCTTGGCTCCTCGTTAGATTTCCTTGCAAGATAAAAGCCGCAAAGGTTTTTGGTGTTCTTGCAGCAGAAGCTCATTCCAGTCTCTGCACACCATCTTGCACGTGTCCCCAACGTTGTCAAAGAATGTGTTCGGTTCAGAATTTCAGAGACCAAATCTAACGGAATGTATTTCAGAGAATAATGATTAACAGAGCTGCATTCTGGTATTCTTGCAGCTGATCTACCCAAACATTCGGAAACCAGAGAATCCATTATTCCTAAACCACAATGATGAAAACCTGCGTATTAGATCGATTCATATTTAGGCAAGGAAGACAGTGTTAGTTTAAAAGTTCAAGCCAAATGGGATTCGTATTGTACTCTAAAAACATGAGTGTTTTAATTCCACCTTATTTTAGAAATCAAAACCAAATGGGATTCGATCGGGAAATTAAGGATGATTTTGCCCAAAACATTAAAGATGAGAAAGTCTCGTGTGGGACAGCCTAAAGGTGTGACATCCTCAAAGAGATTCTTTCTGGAGCTAAGCATTCTTCCGATCATCATCTAAAAGCCTTATGGACTAGGTTGATTAATGTTTGAGAACTTTAGAGGTGAGGACAGGTATCATTTAATTTTTTCCCCCAGATTTGCACTTGTTCTAATGTTTTGGTCCTAAAAGGACATTATAGGAAAATCATAAAAGATTTGCTCTGAGCCTTTGTTTTAAATAGGCCAACTCCAAATAGCTGGATGTAGACTAAAATTTGTTCAACCTTCTATCTTGTTTTTTTTTTTTTTTGGAAAATAACCTTTTATCTTGTTTTAGTTTAAGCGTAAATCATTTATAAGTTGACATAATGAAGATGCCCATTTTCCCATTGAAAAAGTTGTTTTAATTTAGATTTTATTTATTTCAAATATGCATTATATGACTTTCTAAACGTTACAAATTTAATGCATAATTTGTATTTACTATGAAATATTATGAGCTCAATTAGATATGAATCTTTATTTCGTTAGAAAAATATAGACCTTCGACTTACAAGAGACGATAGATACATTTGTATATTTATTAGTCATTGATTTTACAATAAAAAAAAACTTTCAACATAGAAGATATGTGAAGTATAATATTGAACTTGCTGTAAATAAAAACATCTAAAGTCCGATAACTTTTTGGTTTGTGTGATAATCTTCACCGCTAGAGCTAATCCTCGATTGATATCTCCGAACGAAAACACGATTATTTACGTACATTTCTAGCTAGCTGGACGATTTTGAACATGCAGGATAAGCCAAGAAAATTGTTGTTATCGACGGTGGAAAATTGGTGTGAAGATAAAGAGGCAACTTAACTGTATTTTAGTATATAAAGGGTGATAATGATCATCAAAGATGAAATTTTAAAGTTAATCATAAGCATCGAGATAATTTAGAAGATCATGGATTCAAAAAATTATGTCAATGCAATCCTGGCTTTGAGGATTTTAACTCTTCTGAAGCTGGCCGCTTCTTCTGTGGTAATTGGGACCGACAATTTCAAGTTATTTGGTGAAAAAGAGTTCTTTACTGACATACGTGCTTACAGGTCAGCCAGTTAATTTTTTTAAAAGAAATATTCCTCTTATTCACTAATAAAATGCACATTTCCAGGTATTTACTGGCAGTGGCAATTGTCGGATTTTTTTACACACTGATACAACTTCCTCTTGCTATTTATCGCGCTGCGGCCAAGAAGGGGTCGAATATTAAGCTGGGGAGATTTCTGCCGGAGTTCGATTTTTATGGCGATAAGGTCATATTCTGATTCGCAAACATGTTTTAATTTCTGCCGGATAAAGTTTAAAATCCGCTGCTAAATACTTGTAAAATAAATTTTAGCAACAATAATTATCTCCACGAAAATTACATCTAGCAGCAGTTTCGGTAAACCGCCGGTGCTTACGCTAGTAGTGAATTTCGTTAATTCATTTCATGTTTCTGAAACGGCTATATTAATGTCACCAGGTGGTGAGTTGGCTGCTGGCAAGTGGAGTTGGACTGGGAATTGGTATAACATGGGAGCTTAGGAAGTTCGCCCATGAAGAATTATCCGACCGGCTTAGCTCCGGCGCAGATCCGGCATTAGTAAACGAAGCAGAATCAAAGATAGACAACTTCTTCAACCGAGCTTACATCGCGTCTGCTGCTCTTCTCGCTGCCTTCGTATTCATGTCAATAACCTCTGTCCTAACCTCCATTCTGAGGTCCCGAAAGTGAGGATCGATGCTTCTTAATCATTAATCTTACCTGTAATATTAATGATTCTTGTGAAATAAGAAGCTTCATGCTTTCAAATTCTTTATTAATATATTTATGCTTGCTTGGAAGCATTGTAATTAATTTTTTGTTACTCTCACCATTTGCTCACTGCTCTCATGCTTCAATAAATTTCTTACTTTTAGTAAAAACATTTGATCAAATTCTATATAAACACACAAACTAATCGTCACTTTCTATTTTGAGACCATATAAAATCAAATTTTCATGTTTTTAAATTCTTTAATGATTCTTTTAGTCTAGTAGAATAAAGTGTCAAGTATTATGCAATTCTAGACCTTGATCGATCGTGGTCTATGATTTTCACCAGAGTAGTTTGATTTCACACAATCGTTGAATTGATGGTGTAGATAGTGCATATTGATAAAAGTACTAATATGAAATAAACTGAAAATAAATAACTTAAAATATAAAAATAGTTATTTGTTTATTTCATAAAACAATTCGTTACATATATCTTTGCATAAAATAATAATAAAGCGTATGCATCATGGTACATTACAAGTGGTAACGAGGCTAATCCCCTCTCCTGAAAACGTTTAGGCCGTGTGTATGGCTCACGTTCCCTAGGATAAAACCACTAAGACTCGACCAGTGTCGAGCCTAGTACTAGCAACCAGCCCGTAATCATCAAATCACCATTTACCAGAAAATTATACTAACCTGAGACACTTCACTAGAGCTGACAGAATTGACTGAGAGAAAATTGAAGAATAAGATGCGTGAGGCTTTGAATGAGAGTGTGTAAAACTATTCTCCTAACGATCCTATTTATACAGCTCTATACCTGTCTCTAAGTATGGAAGGTGAAAGTCTGATTATTCTCGAATATATTAATCAGCCATAATTAATATTTCGAAATCTCCCAATCAGCCATAATTAGTCTTGGAAGAATATATTTTACTATATCTCATATCTCCATGACCTAATTTAAACTGATTGCTTGTTGGATATTCTATAAATTCCGGAATTACCAATTCAGCAATTTCCACAAATAAGCTGATTAACTTACTGTCCAAGTATTCCGAATTTACACTGTCTTGAAGAATTCCGAATATATACTGATTAGTATTTTTCCGAAAATATATCTTCATGGACATGGGCTTTCTGAAGAGCAAGTTTCAATGACCAACTTAGAGCATCAATATCTCATTCATCGTTGGTCCGATTTGAGTGATTCAAAAACCAATCTTGTAGTACTCCCGGAGGAGAATCCACAGATACCAAATACTAGACCCGAATCAATTCGGATCACACTCAAATCGCAGCCCAAAGTTGATGACGAAAATTGCATTTAAGTCCCTCAACTTTTCCATTTTCCAACAGATGGTGATGTCATAGTATGGCAATGTAGGAATCAATTAAGGGTGATTAAGTTGGGGTTTAGGGATGAGGCTCATATTTGTTGAACAAGATCTGGTTGTAGTTCTTTGATGGTGCATTTCAAAACTAGGTTCCGCGCTTCTGCATGGTTCATTTGTGTTGAATTCGATAGAGTGTGGATTTGGACTCTAGATCAAGTTGTGTGTTTTGGGTTAGATCTCTTATACACTATTGTTATATATGTAAGGCAAGAATCCAAATTTTTTGTGTTGAATGGTGTGTGGTTGGAATTGTTTTATAGAAGTATGATTGACAATTTCTGAAATGACACGAAAATGCCTTGATGGTTTTGAGTCAACACACAGGATGTTGTTATATATGGTAAATATTGGGGTTTGAAATGAATGACACGAAAAAAAATCAAGTTAGTTCCTGAATAAGCTGCATAATAATTTGATGGAATATGTTTAGACTCCCAACCATATCGTTGTAGTATTTTTTTCTCTTCCAAGGAGAAACATTTAAATGCCCATGCGAATTTAAATATACTTAACTTAATTGAACCAATATATCCTCTCAATATAAAAGTAACCGATACAAAAATATAGCTCATAAGGATCAAAAGAGTACTCATAAACTAAAAGTGGAATTAAGCCCTATTTGTTTGAGCTTATTTTTTGTTGAACCGAAATAAATTGAATTGAACTGAACTGAACTAGATTGAACGAACTGAAGTGAAGTGAAAATTAGTGTATTGGAAAAAAGAATCATCATGACTGAATTAACTTGAATTCGATTAAATGGTATTTTCACTTAACTAGAATTGAATTGATCTGAAATGACTTAGACTGAATTGAACCAAACTAACCTGAATTACAGAAAAACTTCTAGCAAACGAGGCCTTAGTGTTACAACGTACAAAAAATGAAAGAGGCCACATGGTGCATGCACGTGGCATCTTGGATTAAAAATTAATCATTTGACAAATGTTGGGAACATAAACAAAATTAAACATAGAACAAAATTATTCCTGTGAATTATTTGTATTTAAAGACATTTTTTGTTTCATAATTATGTTTGCATCTGGCTTTATATTATAACATTCAAAAAAAAAAAAAAATCTATACCTTTGAGCAAAAAATTAGAAAAAAAAAAAAAAAAAAACTACTAAGGCCCTGTTTGTCACAACTTATCAGTAGATTAGAGCATCCACAATGGTGCTCTTTAAGTGCACTTTTTTTTTAAATAAGAAGCACTCCTTATTTTGAAATGACCATTGTGGAGTTTTAAGAACCACTCCTTAATTAGGACTTGTTCCTAATCCTTATTTAGGGAGTGGTTGCCTCTCTCTAGCTTTTTTTGTCTTACAAATTTGAAAATTAAAAATTAAAAATGATGAAGTAGTAATTAATAAGTTCTTCTTATTTTTCTTACCATTGTTGCTAAATAATTTTACTTAGTTTTTGTCAAAAATGATGATATGTCACTTAAGAAGTGGTTCTTAAGTTCAAACCATCGTGGATGCTCTTAGTTCAGTTCAATAAAAATGTAATTTTATGAAATTTATGTTAATTCAGTTATTCTAATTCTTTTTTTCAACACAGTAATTTTCACTTCACTTCAATTCAGTTCAGTTTAGTTCAATGTATCAAAAAATAAACTTTATTAAACATAGCCTAATAATAGTAAAATTCTTGGAAATAATTTTCAGAATCCTTAAAATCTGAGTGCTGACTTCTTTTTCCGGTTGTCTAAAAAAATAAAAATAAATAAGACTTATTTTTCCTGATAATTATGACCTCACTTTTTAAAATAATTATATTTGACAGTCCATTTACCTTGTTTTCATGAGTTTATTTCTTGTTAAACCGAACTAAACTGAATTGTACTAGAAACAAATTAAATGTATTAAATGAAATTAAATAAATTTAACTGAACTGAAATAAATTTATGTATATTTAATTGAACTGAACTGAAACAATTTTAGAATGTATCATATATTATTGTACTATATAGTAAAAAGAGTTATTGAAAAAATTATTGAATAAAAAAATCAATATATTTAACTAAATTGATAAAAATATAAATATTTTATTTTTAACTCACTGAACTCATGATCCTTCAAAAGAACCATTTAATAAAAAAATTATTTCTATTCACTGAACTAATAAAAGTGGCAACTTTTAGTCACTTGGCAAAAAAAAATGAAAATTCGTGAATTTTTTTTTTAAGGTGAAACCGCCAAGGCGGAGGAATATTGTAAGTGAAATCCCCAAACCAACAATATAAAATAAAGTACATAAACTCCGCAAAAGCTGAAGCGTTTTGACAGATTACAGAGAAATATCTAACAATCAAATTTTAATCTGCTCTGTATCTGAGGTTAGAGTAGCCTATCAAAAATACTAAAAAACTACTAACAAACTAAGAAAAACATGGAAGGGAAGAAAAAAGATAGTGGTCATAGCCAAACGTACATCTAACTAATCCAGGACTAACTCTTTGACTAAAACTGGCTATGGTATCAGACGATGACCCTGAAACTCTACAATCACTTCCCAGTTAGTCTCATTAATATTAAGATCCCCAACTAATGTAAGAGACTTTCCAGGTTATTAGTACAGAGACAAGGCATCAGTGGGCTGTCTAACACGACCTAAGCTGATAAATCAAAGGATTTCCAACCCATCCGGAAAGGTAAGTTTAAACTACCCCGACTTAGATTTCTCCTTACTACAATGTAAGACAGATCGAAAGCCAACAAAGTTTATTCAAGCAAACAGGTCCTGTCGAAAAAACAAAGAATTGACAAACAAACCCCCTGACCAATATGACCAATATGTGAGCAAAGTCTTCACTGATTAAACAAAAAAACTATATAAAAGAAAATCTAGACAGAAGCCCAAAATAAAAATAAAACTACAGTGAACTACAAAAGAACAAGAAACAGAAACAGAATGAAACCCCTTATCTCGAATTCACGAAAATCGAATCTGTTAGAAGTGTGAGAGAGGCGCAGATGCGTGGCGTCGCAGAATAGCGGCGGATGAGCGCGTGAAACGCATCATCTCCTTCATATTCTCCTTCCCCACCGCGTGAACGGGCGGTGGGCGGCAGCAGCGGCGGTCCAGCGGCACGTGTCCGACGCGTCTTAGGCCGGACTGTCTGTGTATACTCCTAATTTGGTGGGGATCCGTTTCCTGACGTTTCCGGCGATGTCTAGAGGCCTTTCCGGCGGCAAAAACTGCAAAGAAAACGTCGGCCAACCGCCCGTCCACGTGAAATATCTAAAAAGGCCTTAATTGTACTCACTTAACTATAGCGTACATGATCAGTTTTATTCGTTTGGTGACTAAAACCTAGTGAACAGTTAGGCTTAAAATGAGATTCACTTCTTTTCAAATTTTTATTTTTGGCTCGGTTCATATTAATTAAAAAAAAGAGAACGTTTCATATATTTAATATATTTATTCGTTTGTTTTTAAGCTTTGTTTGTTAGTGTGTCCATTTACACATGAACATAGTTTATAACGAACAAATCTTAGAAACACACGAACAAATTTAATAAACACATGAAGTATCATTCGTTTTATCATATAAATCTTATGGTATGACGGTATCGCTTCAGACCTTGTATTACAAGATATAAACCTCTTCGATCTTCAATACCGATTTGAACACTAATAATTTTAGTAATTTTATTTTCAATATTTTTGAGGTGTCCATAAATACAAATTTTAATGAGAAAAGAAAAACTCTCAAGTATATACTCGTCCCGAACATATGTACGTAGGAGCTTTATCAATCAGTGAACATTCCAAAATAGTACTACCAACGTATAATTTATTAAGCTGTTTATTTAATACTTTATTAGAAAATTTTAAAACCTCCCATTTTAAGTTTTTAATCACCTGATTCCAGAAGTCCAAAGAGATCCAATATATAGGGTTCTCTGTCTCACTCAGTTTTAATGAACAACTTCATCAAATATATTTCGACCTTACTGATTAATTGTTTGCTTGTTTATTTGGCAACAAAATATAGGAAATTTCCCACATTAGTCTTTTATAAAGTTGGTTTTCAGATATTAGCAACATTTATTGTCATTTTGTATAAACAATATAGTTAAACTGTCATATCAATACTAAAAGTCAAACCGTATGAATTAGTTAATAGGTCAACTACATGCCAATGAAACTAATGTATATTAATATTTGTATTGTCTGTGTGCAATGTGGTATATATCGACTATTACCGGTCTTGAGAACAAATATGTTCTTGTTATCACATACCGATTCCGAGCTTTCACGTTCTAAAGGATGCAAAGAGACCACTATTGGGTTTTGGACTAATACCAATCGAAATTCTGAGTAAATATTTGTTACCGGGTATTTCAGAACGAATGTAATGGATTAATCCATGAGGGCTGAGTGCAGGGCCGGTCCTGAGATTTTGAGGGCCTCATGCAAAAATATTTTTTTGTTGGGTTTTAAGAGTAAAATTTAATATTTTTAGGGTTACAACAAAAATGTTATAAATTATACATAAAAATGCCTATAAATATAAAAAATCTTTATTATATTTAGTTCTAATAATGTATAAGAATTGTATTTTAAAAAAATTAACACATTTTATTTATATAAATATTTCAAATTCATAAAAATACTACATATTTTTTCTAAAAATTGGGCCTTTTTTTCCAAAAATATTTGGGGGCTGAAGCGGGTGCGTAACCCGCTTCTATATAGGGTCGCCCCTGGCTGAGTGGCAATTTTGTATTTATGGATTATGATAATCAAGATAAATACGGAGATGATATCAGTACTAATATGGGCATTAGTAATTTATTGTTATTTACATACATCGGCATTCACGGAGACGTCAATTATAGAAATGAATAGAGAGGGATTAATAGAAACATTATGAATTTGTATATATCGTCAATATCATCTTATTATTTCCAATCTCATTGCATGTATCAATAGCCATACAATCACTCAAAAGACTACACAATTACTTGAACTAAGTTCTAAATATAGATTTGGGTGAATAAAACCGACACGTTAAATTGACTATCCCAATAGTCGAGTTCGTGTGGATACTATCGGAGGCCGAACCACTTTTGCGGCTTGAGATCGACACCATCAAGGTGCGCAATGGAGAAAAAGTGAACGAACAAACCAACACAATTCCAATGCATGTATAAAAAACACATCCTCCAAAACGAATTATTCGTTTATGCGATTGCAGAAAAAAAATTCTTGTTTATCTCATTAGTGTAGATGGCGTCTATGATGGACCTTGATTGTAGGGAATTCTTCTACATATCAAACTAGTACATGTGATATGTGACATGATTATATTAATTAGGGGCGCTTGTTAATTGCAGATATGCATGTCCGTATTTTTACTTGGAATACTTTTTTTTATTTTATAAATGACCACTGTTGGTGGGGAGTTATATTGACTTCCCCTTTCCTTTTAAAGAAACAGAAAAATTAAAAATGGTTACAAAAGAGCTGCAAGCAGGTAAGGCCTAAAGCACAGTGCAGCACAGAGAACATGGAAACCTAAATCTAGGAGCCTATAGTATAGTAATAACAGTCTAGCTAAAAAAGCTACACAAGGCAAAAAAGCCTTAAAAAAGAATGAGACAAGGTACTCATTCTGGGTAGCAAAATGGGGAAAAATTAAACAGAGCTGGAAAATCTTCTATCCACTTGCTTGTCAGAGATTTAGTGAACAAACACAAAATCTCTAGTCAGCCTATCACTAGTGCAGGCGCTGAGGTTTTAAGGCGGTTCCAACGTACCAGAGAAGGCACATTGGAACCGCCTTCTCTGGCTGTGCCGTAAATGGGAATGACATTTACGGCGGTTCCTGGAACCGCTGTCCGTTTACAGCTCTTGCGATATCGAAACACTCCTTCGGTCACCCATATTTCGATATCGAAAGTTCAATGACATCCGGTATTAACCCATATATTGGCGAGATCGTAGTTCTCCATACCTATTTTAGATCTTGTCGATATCGAAGATACATGTACCCTAGAAACATATGCGATATCGTTTATATGAAATAGAGTGTTTCGATATTGCAAACAAAATGGATTTCAAATTTTAACTACTGGACTTTTTGCTGTCGAAAGCACATATTAATCCTTTCGCCATATCGTAACATTGTTAAAATACTGATCGTTCCTCAACAAATAAGTTCGATATCGAATGGAAACCATATTCACAACGATATCGAAAGGGTTTAAAACTGAAAGATTAATGAGCGGTATCGAACCTAAAATCGGCCGTACACTTCCTCAGGACCCTAGATTCAGTACGATAGCGCATGGTTTTGCAATGTGTTTCGATATCGCAACGTGGATCGGTGATAACAACAAGCGATATCGAAAGGATTAAAGTGTGAACGATGCGTCGTTCGATATCTCCAGAATAATCGGCTGAATCCCTGGCACAAGACCCGAGAACATAAACCAACGCTCCAATGGTATATTAAGTAGTTTCGATATCGACAACAAGTTTCGTTAATATTATATTCGATATCGAAATAAGCAATTACATGGTCACGATATCGAACATCGCTAAAGTTAAACCTTCAATTTCGAAAGAAACATCTGTCCATACCAAAAGACACTACAATAGCTAAAATTTCAACCTTTCTATAGCTAACATCCAACTTCCCATCTATGATGAGAACATAACAGTTAAACTAATGTTTACCCTAGATCTACGTGAGCAAAAAAAGGATTGATATTACTCGGCCACGAACCAAAACAAGGTGGCGTGCAAACTTATTTCTCGCATCATTTAATTCGGCAAGGGTGTAGGGAGTTTGGTCATCCTCAAAAATCTGCAAATTTTGGTTATGTAACAAGAAAAGGAAAAAATCAATGTCAATTTATATTTCAAAATTGAATGAGTAATGAAAATACATTGAGATTTCGAAAATAGTCCTACTTGACGAAGATCAAGAATGTCCAACGTTAGAGAATCAACACACTTGTCGGCACTTACTTTTGCTCGGGTACCATAGTAACAAAACGCAATGGCCACTAGTACAAAAATTTGCCACCATTATTAGGGTTTAAATAAGACAATAACATTGATTACCCTTCTAGGTAGGGGCATATGAATATCTTCTTGTCTTTAATACGAAGTAAATTGGTAAGATAAGCACGTTGGCTTGTTGGTGCCTTGCCTTGAAATATAGTCATGGATTGGGGACAAAGGAAACCTATCCATTTTTTTTTTCTTTTGCAAAGACTTGTGATGCATATAGCTAATAGTGTAATTGTAAACAATTAGTATGGGATTTAAAGGTTAAAATAATATAATGCAAAATCAATATGAGGAAACTTACGTTTGATGTATTGATAGTATAGTGGAATCCAAATCCAACATATGCCAAAAATCTTTGAAATCCTGCAAAGGAACCTTCAAGTTCCTCCTCACTCCGAACACTTTAGCATCCTTTCTACATTTATTGTTACCCATAGTAAAATACGTACAAGCACTTCACAATAATCATAGGTTAGAAATCAAACCCTAGGGTACCAAAAAAAATTAATGAATCCTAAACCCTACACATGTTATTAAAGATAAACCCTATTTGGAGGAAACAAATCAAACCCTAGGGTACCAAAAAAATTATTGAATTACTCACCCTTAGTAGCAAATTGATGTTTGAAGTGTACCACCCAACCTTTTGAATGAAACCCCATGCAATTAACACATCCCTTTAGGTGTGAAGAACCCTAATAATGTTTCAATGTTGAGAAATATATTAAGAATGAACAACAAAAGTTCAATTTAGGGGTTGAGATAGTTGAAAACCAAAGCAATAACACACATATGTTGGGTTGAATGATAGAGATACAATAGAGAAGTAAATTGGATGGAAAAATGGGTGGGTATAGGTTTTGAAAACCCCCAAATGCGCAGAACTTGGAAGTTTGTGGAGTTTGGTTGTGTTTTGGGTGAGTTTGACCCGCACAAAACGCAGCTAACTCCTATAATATGCAGACCAACGATTATATTTTCGATGTCGAAAGCATATTTCGGTTCCTATACTACGCGTAACGATATCGAAAGTGCGCAGTCTTAGGGTTTAGGGTTTAAGCTCATGGCGGCTCACTGTGGGATCCAGCTGGCAATACCAGCTTGAGGATTAAATAATATTAAAAATTTAATACACGTGCGAATAATAAACTCTGTGTACCTAATGTGTCGATATCGAAAGTATAACAAAATGATTTATCGAGATCGAATATTTACTCGCCCAGGGCCCTGTGTCAATAAACGAACAGAGTTACGATATCGAATCGTATTTACTATAAACTTTCGATATCGAAAGTCCGATAGCTCTGTGTCTGTAGACGAACAGACTAAAAATATCTCATGCCTAACTTGTTGTTTTCTCCGTCCAATCAATCACATGGGGACCACAACTTGTTGTTTTCTCCGTCCAATTAAACACATATGTGATCACAACCATCATTTTCATCCAAACCTTTTGTTTTCTTCCTTATTCCTCCTCTCCTTGGTTTTTTTTTCATATTATGGCGGGCAATAGCAATATGTCCACAGTTGAACAAAGAAAGATAGCAATGGAAGCAAGGATTGCACAGTTGAGGACTGATATGATGAGAGGTATGAATTAATACTCAACATAGTGCTGGATCCTCAATGATTTTACATTTTTTGGTTACACACTTCATTATTATTAATTTGAATGTTGTATGAAATATGTAGAATGGGAAAACGTTGTTGAACCTGAGCAACGCCGCATGCTGGATTTCTTGAAGACTCAATTCGAATATCTTTTTCCTCGGTTGGGGGCAGCCCGAATTCCGTGGGATGATTCATACATAATCTTAGAATCACAAAAGGAGTTTGACAAAGAATACACTCATGGTGTAGTAAGTTATCCCCTCAATTATTCTTTTATGAAATTGAATTCAATATTAATCATATATACAGCTTTAAAGATCAAATTATGAATTTGTTGTTTTACTCGTTGCAATAATTTATGATTTTCAGAAAAAAAAAATTTTGAGTTGACGGGCCGTGCGGTTGAGAAAGGGCTGATTAGGGCGGAGAAAGAAATTAGGGAGACCCATGAAGCAAATGAAGAAATTAACAGACTTAGCAGACAGCATAATATTGGAGTTACTGTGGAACCCTCGGAACCAGAGTACCCTATGGAATGTTTTTTGTACTGGGACATTTCTGCAGAATCCTGTTCAAGTTCAACAGGTGAAGGATGGTCTTCAGAATGTGAAGAAGATTGAATTTGAATGCTTGTTTTGTAATAGTATGAATTTTGATTTGAAGTTTTATTTCTTCCAACATTTGGCCATGAATTTTAATATGAGATAAATTTAGTTATTAATTTGAATGTGTTTTTTCGATCACTTATTTCCTATTCCTCCTATTGTGTTGTTTTGTAATAGTGTGAACTTTGATTTAATAAGTATGGATATTCTAATATTTAATAAGTAGAATAATATATAATAAAACAAATGAATTTCGATATCGAAAGGTTAAATTTTGTAAAAGAATTTAGTTTCGATATCGTACTATTCTTGATAACCTGGTTCGAAATCGAAAGTAACTTCGTCTTTGGCCCTGTGACCCGGGGCGAACTCCGTTTCGAACTCGACAAAGGTTTTCTTCGATATCGAATATATTAGGAGATAATACGTGCGATATCGAAACGAGTAGCTCACCAATCCACGATATCGAAAATAATATTATTAGATAGTTCGAATTCGAAATAAACTTCGTACAACACATTTATTACTAGTTTAGCAAAACTATTTCTTTTTGCCGGCCCTTCTTCTCTTCCTCTTGGATACTTTACTGGTATTAGTAACCCAAATGCCCTCATCATGATCAATGCGAGCCATATAACGCTTCAAACTAGCTTCATCTTCTAAGAGGTTTTCTTCATCCAACTGTAGGTCCAATGGAGTATTTTCCTCTTCGGCATAATGCTCTTCTATTGTATCATCATCAACAAAGGTTTTCTTCCCACCGACTTCAACGTGTTAGAAAAACTCTCCTTCAAGTTCGAGTAATGTTTCGATATCGACGATGTATAAACTGCCAAAGCGAGTTCAAAAGGACCTGGCGGAGATAACAAAGCACCCGGCGGAGAATATAAAACTCAGCATCTTATCACAAATTTTTCAATCCTTCAGAGCAGAAAAACCCCAAAAATCATACATTTGACAAACCCATCAAATTCCAACATGTCCAAGAGTACTAGCCAATCTTCAGCTCAAAAGGAGACCGCAAGAGAGGTGGTGGTGTTGCCCACTTTCATTGACCGTGAAGCCGCCAAGGTAATTACATTCATGATTTCATGTACAATTTCAATACGGTGGAGATTTGGTATTCTCAATAGTTAATGCTAATTTTGCTCTTGTAATTACTTGTTGATATAGTAGTTGGTACCTTTATGCTTGGAATAGTTATCAATTTTGTGCAATCAAAAAGTTGATAGCTTTATACTTGGAATAGTTATAAATTTTGTACCTTTATAGTGTTGTCAATCTTTTTTGTTGTGATTTTGAATGGGTTTTTTCATTGTGGTTGACAAGGTTGCTAAGCCCCAGTCCCCAATCGCATCTGGAAGCAACATTGGTTCGGGCTCGACATCCGTAGAAGTAAGAGGTGCTAACAATGATGTTAAGAGCGTCGATGTCAATGATAAAGTTTCAGCCGCGACTAAGAAAATTAGGAAACCTTGCTATGGATGGATTACCGACGACGATAGTGATGATGAAGACAACTTTATTATGATGCCTCCAATGGAAGAGGATTGTTCTTTCAAAGGAGCTTAGATGCGACATTGTTCCATTAATCTTGTTTGACATTGTCCGTACCATTCATGTTTTCTCTTTTGTTGTTTTGATGAAGTAATAAACACTGTTGTTTCTTTATACTTGAAGGTATTTCTTTATATTCGAAGTTGTCCAAATATTTTTCAGAATGAAATATGTACTACTACCCTTGTTGCGATATCGCAAGGGGTTATTATAGAGTGTCGATATCGAAATATTTGGTCTTCAACAAAACCTAAATATATATGCGATATCGAAAGGGGTTGTATGTTACGTCGATATCGTTTACTTGCACAAACTAGGTTACGAATTCGAACTAAACTGCATGCGATAAACCCTAATTTGTATCACGATATCGAAGTAAGTATTTATATACATTCGATATCGCGCATGTGGTTTATAGTAGTGTCGAACTCGTAAGAATATTTGGTTTACGGCGGTTCTTTAAAAACCGCCGTCAAAAGTTACCCAAACCGCCGTCCTATATTTTCCAGGCCAACCGCGGTTCTTTCGCAGCCGAAATGGTCTTTCGAGTTCGAAAGACATGCCCATTTACGGCGGTTCCAATATTGTCTTCGGAACCGCCTTAAAAAAGTGCCTTAAATCCCCTGATTTGCACTAGTGTATGGACGAAAAAAAATCCCCCCTATTATTTCCTTTGAGTAGAAAAACCAGAAGTGAAGCACCAGAGGGGAATTGGCCCAGCCAATGGAAATTGGGGGCGCTGCTCAGATTCAGAGTAGTTCCGTGTTGAAGGATGAAGCCAAAGTGGGATTTATTGTCTTTAGCATCTGCAATAAAACCAAACAATAATCAGCAGTATCTAGTCCTGGATGCGCAAAGAGGGGAGCTCTAGTTTATCCAGAACTAAAGAAGATCATATTCAACATTTACTTGATTTTTTAAAGCATGTTTAGCAAATAGGTCAGCCACACAGTTACCCTGCCTCAGTGTATGTTTAATCAGTGCAGGAAAAAGACTTCAAGAAATGGATTCTACCAGAGAAAACAAAAACCAGGGAGCCTTGTAATTGTCATGAATCATTGATATAACATTCAAACAATCCGACTCAATAGTGTAAAGGAACAGATTGAGAGAGTGGGCAGTGAGGATGCCCAATCTTATAGCCTGTAACTCACCCTCAAGGGGAGATGAGGATTTAACATAGAAACATCTAGCAAGTAAGAGAGAACTTGAAGAGTTTCTGAGGATAATTCCCACTCCTGCACATTGACATTTATAGTCCCAAGCCGCATTTACATTTATTTTCACTCCACTTTGTGGTTTTAACCAGTTAATGGGTGATATGTTAGGCTTTAGTAGTTTCAACCACTTTGGCAGGACTCCGGAGTTGGCTATATCTATGTCATGTTGCTTACTGATAAATAAAGGCCTAGCTATATATGCATTAAATATCATATCTTTGACTTCCTTAACAAAGAATTGTGCATTTGAAGGAACATTATCAAAGAGTTTCATATTTCTAGCCTTCCACAAACACCAGACTACCAATGAAAGAACCATGTTCACAAGGTTAGAATGAAGTTTGGTGAGGCCATTAAAACAGCAGTAGCTGGCTAATCTATTCCACAGTGTATCAAAAACTGGATTTCCAATACACAGAAAGAAGTGTATGACAGCCCATATTTGCATGGCCATATCACAGCTATTGAAGGAATGATCTATATTGTCAATGTTATCAAAAAATGGACATTTTGACACTATATTGAAACCAAAAAAAGACCAGGATATCATCAAAATGAAGCAAACAGTTGAAAAGTTTCCACATAAACACAGAAACTTTCTTTGGAATTCTAGGAGACCATATCTTTTCCATGGAGGAGATTTTACCTCTTCTAGGCCTCAAATTATTATAAGCTGAGGAGAATGTGAAATTTCCTTTGTAGTCAGGTTTCCAAATAAGCATGTCCTGTCTATGGGGCGAAAGCTTGATGTCCTGTAAAAAAGAGATGGCATCAGGGTTAAGCAGAGGAGATAAAGAGTACATGTAAAGATCTTTTTGAGTGATGAATTCAGCAACAATGCAGTCAAGTGGTATGTTAGTAGCTTCAGGTGTAATGAGGTCACTAAGAACACCATAGTCATGCCAAATTGAAGTTCTAGCTGAGTGGGGGAGAGAAGATAAAAAAAGTGTCCATGGAGCTTGTGCTTTCTGGTATTTCCACCACAATTTAGCTGAGTAAGCTTTTATTATTGTAGGGAGTGATCTGATTCCAATACCATTTTCTACCGTGGGATAGCACAAATCCTTCCATTTCCTCCACTTTTTTTTTTCTCAGATTGTTCATTGTGACCCCAGAAAAAAGAGGAAATAACTCTCTCGAGGTTTGTCAAAATCAATTTTGGAGGATCATAAACTGCCCAGATGTGTTGAGGGATGGAGTATATGCATGATTTAATGAGGGTTAGTTTTCCACCAGTAGATAACCACTTATTCTTCCAACTATCTAGCCTTGAGTTTATCAGTTCAAAAACAGGCTGGAAGTGAGAGCAAGTCATTTTCCCTGTGAAAATGGGGCAGACTAGATACTTAAAATGATAGACTCTTTTTTTCATATTTAAAATGGACTGGATTAATCTTGTGGTGTGTAAAGATGCATGTTTACTGTAGAAAACTTCACTTTTTTGAAAATTAATTTTCTGTCCTGAAGTTTGTTCAAAAACCACTAAGAAAGCTTTTAGTCTTGTGAGACTAAGCTTGTTAGCATTTAGAAATATAATAGTGTCATCCGCATAACTCAGGTGAGAGATGCGGGTGGCACCATCAGGCAAGCTAAAGTACTGGATTTTACTTATCTGATATGCATATGTAAGTGATCTAGTGAAAGACTCAGAGAATGAATTAAAGAGGAAAGGTGAAATATGGTCTCCCTGTGTTATTCCTCTGGTTGGCTTGAAAAAACCAACTGCCTTTCCGTTTACCAGAACTGAGAAGCAACCTTGTGAATTGTGATAGGTTTTTGATGATGGTGTCAACAAAAGATCCATGGAAGCCAAATTTAAACAGAATTGAGCTGAGAAAGTTCCATTCCACCCTATCGAAAGCTTTCTGTAGATCCAGCTTAAGTATACAGTTAGCTCCTCTATTTTTCCTATTAATGAATCTCATCATTTTCTTTAAGTAAAGGACATTGGTTATTTTACTTTACTTGGAATACCGTTAGAGTAAAATGATATATAGTAGGTTAACATTTAAAACTACTCTAGTTATTTTCACATGTTTATCTCATTGTTTAGTATGATTCTCTAAAACTTTACTTGACACTTTTTATCAAAAAGATTTTAAAAAAACAAACACCCTTATTCAATAGTTCAAAAGTCTTCCAAAATAAATAGACATTTTACTAAGTATAGATATTCATGCATTCAATTTACACATTTAAAAAAAAAAAAAAAGAAAATGGTGCAAACCGTGGCTAAGCCTTGGTCCAGATGATATAATGGCCTACCCCATTCCTTTAATCACCCTTCAGCGTCACATGTAAATGTAAAGCCGTTCATCCTTTTTCACTGTTCCATTCATACGTCTGTTTTACCAAAAAGTGATATGCAACATCCCTGTAAGTTTACTATATAAAGAAACACAGAACAAAACAATCTTTACTAAATTACCGTAATGGCCCTCAATTCCCTGTTGACCTTGACCGTATCATTACACTCAAAAAGCTGCCCCGTTTTATATCGAAATGATTACCATGGGTATGCGCTGCATTGTGTGGTCAGAGAAGAAGATGGACAGTTCCGTAATTTTAACAGCACACCCACCACCAGATTGAAATCAACTGAAAAGGAAACAAAAGGAGAAAAAAAGAGAGGATACCCACAGACTGAAAAGCATGAGTAAAAAGTATTCATTTTTCCGACTTGAAAGCATGTGTAGATGAATAAGATACTCTCTCCTACATTTATTATGTTCCTGTAAAATTTTATTAACTTTATAGTTTCCTTTTTCCCCTTTAACACCTTATGCTTAGCAAAAAGTGTTCTTCCACGAGATTTGATTATTTCACATATCTTCATATTGTACTCTTCCTAATAAGCACCTTTTTTGTGGTTTTTAAATCTTACTTTATTTATTTTAGATCTAATCAAAATACAAACTAACTAAAGGTTTTATATCGGACGACTCAGGTTGAATTATCCATGCCTGTGTAAATAAAATTCGATCATATTAGGACTTTGGATCACAACAGTATACTAAAATTTACCTATTCAAATTATTAGAGAGGGGTGACATTGTTATATATAAAAAATATTGTGTATTAATTTTATGCTAAAGATACACACAACTATGTTACTTAACATATGATTGTACAACCAATGTATATGAATAAAAATGGATTGATTAAGGGTGTTTGTTAGAATAGTACTAGTGCATGGAAAAATTACTATAGGAATAATTTGGAGAATTTTGTTTGTTAGTGGGAAGATGTTTTCTTTTGGTCCAATTGATAGTTGCTAGATGAAATTTTGGAGGCACATGATTGGATGAGGGACTTTGAAGCCTCCACACAACAATATATAACCAAAAAAACCACACACCCCTACTCCATTAATATAATATCACTTCATCATCTTATAGCTAGCTATAGCTCCCTCCCTCCCCCCAACCCCAATATATAACCCCCTCCATATTCCGATGCTGATCATCAACACAACTCCACAGGCCCGCCTCAGCTAAAAGCACCTTCATCATCATCATCATTCCCAAAAGAGAGAGCCTCATCAAAAAAAGATAGCTGATCCTTTAATTGCTTCTGATCATCATTCGCCGAGCAATGTTCATCAACCCCTCCTCCTCCTCCGATCAGCCATTTTCGTGCGCCGACAACGGCGTCGGGAACGGCTGCAAGAGGAAGCGGAGGCCCGCCGGAACTCCAGGTAGCTCATCAGTCACGGCTTTCATTAATGAGGTTTTTGCTGCAGGTACGAGGTATTTATGTCGTGTTTTGCAGATCCGGATGCTGAGGTGGTGTCCTTGTCGCCGAAGACGCTGCTGGAATCGGATCGGTACGTGTGCGAGATCTGTAACCAGGGGTTTCAGAGGGACCAGAACTTGCAGATGCACAGGCGCCGCCACAAGGTGCCCTGGAAGCTGCTCAAGAGGGAGACTCCGGTGGTCAGAAAACGTGTTTTCGTCTGCCCTGAGCCCACCTGCCTCCACCACGACCCTTGTCACGCTCTCGGTGATCTCGTCGGAATAAAGAAGCATTTCCGCCGGAAGCACAGCAACCAGAAGCAATGGGTCTGCGAGAAATGCTCCAAAGGCTACGCCGTTCAGTCCGACTACAAAGCTCACCTCAAAACCTGCGGCACCAGAGGCCATTCTTGTGACTGCGGCCGCGTTTTCTCCAGGTCTTATCTCTTTTCATGATCATCATCATCTCCTGCCTTTTACTCCACTGTGTGTCTGTGTGTAAATTTCCTTCTTTCTTTCTTCTAGCTTCTTCTGTTTACGCAGTGATCATGATCTGATGAGTAAATTCAAGGAGATTGTTTATGTAGCTTTAAATGCTGCTAGCTAGCTTATGTTTGATTTCCCAAGATTCATTTTATCCACCCTTTCTTAATTCAAAACCCAAAATTTTATTATTCCATATGAGTGTGAAGTTTCAGCATTTTTTCGAGTGATCGAGAGGCTTCCATTTTTGTAAAAGAGAATTTGGAATTTTGGGGCTTATCTGGATTATGGCGGCCAAAATTGTTTATTTATTTGGTGCAAGTTAAAGCAGTTTGTTACCAAAGCATATTTATTTGTTGGATTAAAGAATTGGATCCCCCCTCACTCTAAATCTATACAGCATGTACTTCCAAATCCAACTGTTTAATTATTCGGATTAATGCATGCGCAATTTGATTCCTTAACTTTGTTTCTTAATTAATTAGTATATAGCACATTCTTTTCAATCATAAAAAAAATAAAATAAGATGCACTATAATTGACTTCTTCTCATATTTATACGTACAATATGCATATATTCCTTTCTTAATAAAGGATTTGATTAAGATGTGTAAAGTTCAATTTAGTTTGCATACTCCATCATAAATATCTATATTAAGGCATGAACTAAGATTTAATGTCTTAATTAAAGATTTCTCATCATTTTGTGCTTGTTTCTAGCTATCTAGCTGGTGCCCATCTTCATCACTGAATCATATCATTCCATATGAACGTGTCCTTGTTCAACTTTTTCAGTACATGAAGAATCATTTCATTATTTCCTCTTTTAAATAAATAAAAATAACCAGTGATTTAAATGTTGGATAATTAATTTCCTTTCAGGGTGGAAAGCTTCATAGAGCACCAAGATGCCTGTAACATGGGAAGAATCAGATCAGAATCAAATTCTATACAGCCAGCTCCTCCACCACCACCACCACCACCTTGTCTTTCTCGAACAGCTTCAAGCCCGAGCCCCTCAAGCGACACGAACCACCGCCAGAGCAGCGCTTCTCCATGGTCTCCGGCGTTAATGGCCGCCTCCAATAAACCGAAACCAAAGCCAATACCCATGGATACATCCAAGTTCCTCAACAGCTTAACCGTCCCTATAAATAAACCTCATCCCCACAACCTCGAGCTTCAACTCTTGACTACCAACAATAACGGTGCAAACTCCGGGATGCTGTTGGATCAGTGCAAGAAGGAGGAGGATCACTCAGCTTTATTGCAGTTATCCATTGGCTCATCGGAGTTCAGCAGCGAGAAGAGCGTAAGTCTTATAAGCCGATGTTCGCCGAGTGAGAGAGCAAACAGCATGGCTGCCGCTAGGATCAAGGAAGAAGCGAGGGAGCAGCTTGCAACCGCCATGGCTGAAAAAGCTTATGCCGAGGAGGCTAGAAGACAGGCAAAAAGGCAGATGGAGCTGGCCGAGCAGGAATTCTCGAATGCTAAGAGAATAAGGCAGCAAGCTCAGGCTGAACTGGAGAAGGCGGTGGCTTTGAAAGAGCAGGCCACGAAGCAAATCAATGCCACCCTTTCTCACATCACTTGCAATGCCTGTAAAGAAAAGTTTCAGGCTTCTTCAAGACCAAGTGTTATCCGTTCCGGCAGCGGCGGCGGTGCAGTTGCGAATGAGATGACCATGAGCTACATTTCTTCTTCTGCTTTGACAGTTCTTGATCATCCCAAATCAATCTTTCTCCATGATTGAGTAATGGGACGTCGACGGTCCAAATAATTGATCATATATCATCATCATATATTGTTTGTTAATGTTCATTATTTTTGGTATTCTTCTTTTCTCCTTTTTTCTATCTGATGTGGGTTTTTTCACCTCATATCAATGAAGATTAATATACGTACCAACATACAGTACTTTTGATGTAGTGAGTGTGATGATAAAGATGATAATTAATCCAGCTCCAAGTTCATGTGATTAGTATGAGTACATGAGGCGTTGTAATTTAGTAATCATGTGTATGTGAAATCATACTTAATAATGCTGTTATATATTTGTTGATACAATAAGTACACATGCATGGGAAGCATCGATAGTAAAGTTTGTGGTAGTAGCAATCTTTTATTTTGTCAACAATCACTATAGTCATTTCAAAGCACTTGATCTTGATCACCATCAATCATAGCATTTCATATTTGATTGAAACTAAGTTCACCTAATTATGCATGATTCTTAATATACTTTGCGTTGGACTATATAAATAATTGTTTTCTTTGAAAAACCAGTTTAAATAATCTTGTGGTAGTATCAAAATAATTTTTACTATCTCCATATTAAATTAATGTATTGAAAAAAAAAATTAGCACGACTGAATTAACCTGAATTTCATCAAATTACATTTTCGATGAACTAAACTGATCTACAGATAAGTTCCGGCAAATAGGGCCTTAGATTAGTCAATTTTTTTTATATTGGTCAGACGTAGAATACAAAATTTACCAAAAAATGTGCATGAAAAATTTATACTTTAGAAATACACGGTTTAATAACATCGAATCCAGGTAGTATTACAACTTTGATTAAAATTAGTTTGTGTGATTTAAAAGTATCCAATATATGATTTAAGATAATTCAACCATTTTAGTAAATTCCATTATTCTACTTAAACAAATCATGGTCTTTTAACAATATTACATGATCATCATGTATAGTTTTGGTTAGATGATTTGGTTTTTGAATGAGAGAGTAGCTAGCAAACTGAATTCCTAAAGTGGGGTATACCCGAGTAAATGATGTCGTACAAGAGTTGCGCAAGTAGGCATAAAATCGGAAGACCGATTAATAATTTTGAATTAAGGTGGCTAAATGAACAATGATGGCGTAGGTTAATGTGGATTTTGTGGTTGTAGCATGTGGAGATCTTTGTTGGGGCAGAATATGGGAGGGCATTTTCTAGTGTGTGAGTGTGTGAGAGAGAAAGAGAAGAGAAAAAGGAATCAGAAAAATGGTCCTTTCTCTCAGTGTGTGGCAGTTCTGAACCCCAATATAAATATGTGTTAATGGGAAAAACCAAAAAAACGCCATGGTTTTCAGTGCCAAAGTAACGCCAGTGTCGTCCCTCTCAAAGACCTACACCACTCAGACACAAACAAACTCCATTCATAAATTCACTCTTTCTTTGATCCTCATCAGAATCATCAGTCATATATATATATATATATATATGATCGTGATCAATGATCATCAGCGTCGCCTTGCCAGAATATGCATAAGACGTACTACGTGCCTCAGAAGCATCTTTCCATTTTACGCACAGACCATTGTTGTGCACTCAACTCTTAGTTTAGGGGGGATTCTATACTTAACTATTGCGTTAGGTTTCTCCTCTCTGCGTTGTCCTTCGGTTTCAACACATAAGTGGGGTGGTCAATTATTCATTTCCCCATCCAACTCCCTCATCTGTCCAAGCACAAACAAATTTCATCCAAATACAATCATAAACAAGGTTTCTCTCTTAGATTCTATAAAATAGGGGCACTCATTAATAGTCTTAGATTCTATAAATAATCGGGTAAAATGCAAAATAATTCAATTACTCCACCCTCCTACTAACTTCAACTCTTATTTTTTATTAATTAATTAGTATTTTACATTCTTTTTTTCCCTCTAAATTCTTCTTTTATAGATTTGTTTCCATTGTTTTGACATCTAAAACTTATTTAACTTATCATATAACTTAAGTCATCAGCCTACGTCTGCGGGGTTATGCCCAGATTAAGAATCATCATCCACTAGAATACGTACAATTTAGTACAAGAGTGCTTCCTGGACCATACTATCAATTGATTTATTTTCCTGTTGTAGTTCCGCCTCCAGCCACTAGTGGAGAGAGGCCGGACGGCAGCGCTTTTGGTCGGCGGTTCCGGCCAAAGATCCAAGAACCGCTGTGCAATTCGGTTTGCGAGTTCCCAACATGATCAGGTTCTCCAAACACCGGTGCTTGATCGGTTGCAAGTTCGTAACCCTGTCCAGATCATATTATGCACATTAAACCGCCGACCAACGATACATTACGCGGCGGTGCCATCAGATCCAGTTACGACATCATAACTGGGGTTACGGTTCTTTTAAATTGAACCTGAAGTAGTGGCGAAGTCGCAACCTAGCTAAATCTGAATTAACTAATTAGCAAAATTAGCAATAATTTCACTAATTAAGCGAGATAATCAAAGTGTTGGATCTTAATATCCATTTTATTGTGTATGAGGAACTTTTCATATAGTTTAAAAAAAACAACACACATTTGAGGGGATCTATAGTAAGAACGCTGATGTTTCAATGAGTATTCACTACTTATACATTAACTGATTACTTAAACATATGTACTATGTTGTCATGATTTCTTAATATGAGGAACATGATTTCTTTATGTATACTTAATTTGATATAATTACACCCCACATTGTGACACTTTTCAAAACATTCTAAACATTATATAATCGATGATCAAATTCATCAAAAGTAGGTCATAGTGAAAATTAACATAAAATATTATTGAAAATCTTAAATTGTAAAGGTATAGATAATTATAAATGTTTGTTACAATCATATAATGTTTATAACTCGTCGCTTTCTTTTTAATATTTACATATAATTACTTTCAAAAGTTCTTAATATTTCATAAAAATTTAGGGGTATAAGTGAAAATATTAAAACTTATTATTTAACCAAATTTTTTGATTCATGTAATAATTGACTCAAACACATCACTATTCATATAATTATATGTTTCACTCTAATTCAGTTGGATATAAATAATTTTAAATTAATTTAATTGAACTAATATCAGTCACATTCAAATGGATTTGATGAATATTATTGAAACTGAACTTATTTAAATATCAGCTACAAGTAAAATAAAATTATTTTAAATATAAAATGAAATTAATTCTGATTGGAGTCATAAAGTTCAAATAAATTAAGAAAAATAATTAAATTTATCCGAATCCATATAGAGAATGATATTTATTATAAAATTCAATAAATATATCAAATTATAATGTATTTATTTAAGTTTGATCTCAACCGTCAATATTTTTCATCAATTCTCAGCCATTAAAACTTCATCTCATACAACCATCTTAGGGTTTAGGGTGACTTGCATATTTAATTAGTGAAAACCTATATTTAATTGAGTTTAACTAGTGAAAAGTCAAATTTTTACTTGACTATCCTTAAACACTAGAAGTTAGTTTTTTTAAGCAATTTCTCCATGCAGGTCCATTTTTCTCTTGCATGTCCGTATTTTTACCATAATGCCCCCTGATGGAAACCTATGATTTCAAGCCTATTTTTTGCCTTAACAATATTAGGGGTATTATGGTAAAAATACGGACCTGCAAAAGAAAAATGGACCTGCATGGAGCAACCCCTTAAAAAATCAATAAACGGAAAAGCACTTGAAACAGTATTTTCAATTTTCATCATAATTTTTCATATCTTTTTTCTTAACTGTAAAGTGGATTCCCTTGAAACACAATGGCTGTTTTGGCATTGTTAAAAAGTTCTACAGGCTGCTGAATTGAGAATTAACTTTAGGCCCTGTTAATGGACATGTTAGAAGGAGAAATTAAATCCCTATCCGTGATTTCATTCATTGTTTTTTTTAACTTTGTAGAACTGCTTCAACTCTTATAGCCATACACTTGGTGTTTTTGCTTGCAAATAATGGATTTAATTGTTTCTTTGTAGGCACTAGTAGAGTGTGACGGTGATTCTATAGATTTGAGTGGTGATGTGGGTGTTGTTGGTCAAGTTATCATCTCGGTGGTGATGTGGGATTTAAAAGGTATGCTCGATGTTTTTGTCTTTGATTATCTAAAACTTTTCTGACTCTGACTAGTGATCACAAAGTAGTTATACTTTCCTGGATTGTGATAATACCGGCTCAACATCTGAGTTGGGCCGATGGGATTATTCCCGGCCCATCCTGGGAGAAGGAAGAATAACGCCGAGCGGGCGCAACAGTCCAAGAAAGGAGACGCAGGATAGGACAACTTAAGTGGTCCTTACCTTTATCCAAAGCAGGGGAGCTCCAACTATAAATACAAGATCCAAACAGTGAACCAGGTATGTGACTTTTATCTCTCTACTTTATATTGAGAGCATTTTCGTACGTTTCCCCCCTCATCGTTATCCTCATCTCATCACCACACCGGAGCCTCTACCCCCGGGTAGTCTCCCGGGGTTTGTTTTGTAGGTGCGTCATAGGTCTACCTCAGAGGACCCTTGGATAGCGTTGATCCACAGGAGACCGGCGGATTTCAGCAGCATCAATTGGCACGCCCAGTGGGATCCTTAAGTTCCACCTTCGCGAGATGGAGTCAGAAAGGAGAGGGCGCAGACGACCGAGGAAGAATACGGTACCTTAAGGTACGTGACCCTGAGACAGTTGCGAGAGGAGGTCAGACGTCAGCGGGAGCTGGGAGTGACGCATGACGGCCACGTGGAAACTACCTCTGAAGGAGCTGGATCGGAGAAATACTATGAGGAAGAGGGAGAGGAACCTGAACTCCTCGGCGGAGACAACCCCCCGCTCCGAGGGCCAAAAACCCAGGAGGAGGAGCAACTCCTATCCAGTAACCCTCTGACCCGGGGGCCGGTGCCCCGGGAAGAGGAGCGAACGCTAGTCAACACGGAGGAGCTAGCGGCGTTGGATTTCATTAGAGCCAACAAGGAGCTATATCATCAGTGGGTACTCTCCATCCGGGACCCTAGGAGGACATGACTAGTGGGGAACCAATCCAGTCCCCCGCAGGTATCGCAGAGAGAGGTTATTGACTTAGACGGAGCTACGGAGCCTCAAAGGATACAAGGGCATGTTAGCTCTTCAACCATCCCACCATCTTTCCCTCCGTATTTTAGGACCGGAATGGGAACTGTAGCTGGGCAGCAACCTAGCTTAGCCCCACACGCTCCGCCCTATTACCCTTGCTCTAGTTAGGAGTTGGGACAGACCGAGTATGTCCCACCATTTGTGTCCAGGGGCTTCTTGGGCTTCCAGGCTCCCGGGGTATACGGGAACCAAACCCAACATTCCTTGCCAATGTATGGGTCGATGGCATTGAACTACGGTTACCCAGAGAGGCACTACCGGGAGGATGACAGGATGCTGGGTTACCAGGTGGCACAGCAAGATCCTAACTCTTTGGAGGCACGGTTAGATAAGTTGGTGGAGAGAAACGGAGCTAGGACAACTACCCCGTGGGTGCCCAGGGTGTTGGCATACCCATTGCCTCCGGGCCTCCGCTCCATTGTATGTGGGGATACCCTCCGGGCCTCCGGGTCCCAGAGGGTATCCCCACATACAATGGAGAGACAGACCCGGAGGAGTTCGTCAGAACCTATCAGAACCTGATGGTGCCAAGGGATTTCCCGGAGGAGTTGAGAAGCAAGCTGGTGGGTTGTTACCTAAGGGGGAACTGTCTCTCATGGTTTGATTTATTGCCCTAGGAGAGTCTCGGAAACTACTACGATTTTTCAAAGGCTCTACTGTTCAGGTATGCGGGGCTAAAAAAGGAGGGAAAGCAGTTGACGGAGCTTCTTGCCACCCGGCAGATGTCCCCGCAGAGGGCCTGCCGGGTCCCCTCCAGGTTCCCTTCGTCTTAAGTTTTCCCGGGTAGAGAGTACCCACTGGCGGTACAACTCCTTGTTGGCTCTTATGAATTCCAACGCTGCTGATTCCTCCGTATTAGCTAAGAGTTGCCCCTCTTCCGGGAAAGCCAGTCCCCGAGTTTGAGGGTTGCCAGCCGGGTATTGCCCCTCCTCCCGGGTTTCAGGTTCCCGGGCCCGGGGACTGCCTTCCCTAGCGGGCCTAGGCTCCTGCTCATCCTTGTACTCTCTTTCCGAGTCGGCTTCGTCGGAGGCAGTCTCCACGTGACCATCCTGTGGTACTCCTAGCTCACGCTGGTGTCTAGCCTCCTCCTGCAACTGCCTCAAGGTCACGTCGTCTCCCGGGGGTGGAGGAGGACCACTCCCTGAAGGTGCCGCGTTCTTCTTCGGGCGCCCACGCCCTCTCCTTGGTGACTCCATCGTGCGAAGGTGGAAGGGTCCCACCGGGCGTGCCAATTGATGCTACCAAAATCCGTCCGTCTCCCGGGGGTGGCGCTATCCGGGTCTCCTCCTTGATCAACCCGCTACAATCCTGCAAAACAATCCTCGGGAGGCGTCCCGGGGAAGAAGCTCCGGCGTGATGATGAGATGGGGATAGCGGAGAAGGAAAACGTACGGAAGGCACTCTCAATATAAAGTAGAGAGATATAAGTCACATACCATGCTCACTGTTTGAGACTAGTATTTATAGCCGAGCTTGCCTGCTTGTGATAAGGTGCAGGACCACTTCCCTTTGTCCCTGTCCGTCCTTCTATCTTGTCCGGACGTGCCTCCTAGCGGGAAAGGTACCGCCCTTTTGGTGCTGGGCCGTGAACCCTCTTCCCGGCCTAGTAGGCCTTTGGGCCAGTAATGTCACTTGGTTAACACCTCTCTATCACGTTTGTCTTTAAACAAACTCAGATAGTAGACGTGGATGTTTCTGACACTTCAAGCTTTTGTCGCATGAATGGCTTAGGGAATTGCAATGTCCTATCTCCGTATCGCCTTTATTTATACACGAGTATGCTTCATGGATTCCTTCTCTAAATCTATTTCTACCTGAATTAAACTAGCTAGATAAGGTATGAGAATATATTCTCGTGTGTCCCGTACTAACTCTAACGTCAAGCTATCCTAGAGATGGAAGAAATATATTTCTAACTATATTCTATTAAGGAATGGTTCTTTATATTTAGAACATTACCTCAATTATAATCCACAAACCGAGTAAGGAGATATACACGAATATAGTACAAATTTGATTGCTCTTCACATGTTTCTTCATGATTAAGCCAGCGATCCGTTTATATTTTGGTTTCTGATTTCTTCAGTCTGTCTCGAACTTCTAGAGTTATAACTCCATTGCGCCCAATGACAATCTGTCTAAACCAAAGACCTCCAGAACTCTAGAGTTATAACTTTAACAAAATACTGCCAACACTTATGGTTCTTTCAAATGCCTAATTGATGTCTTCAATCCATGTCACGTGACACATGCATCATATTGACCCCTCAAATGATGCTTGAATTGGAGAATAATTTATAATTTTAGAGCATCAATCTTATATGGCCACAATATTTTTGATTGAGAGATTTTCATTGGAGATGCTCTAATCCATAAAAATAAAAAAAGCCCACCTAGGGGACTAGGGTAGACTCTCTAATGGTCAAGTTAATTAAGGGTTAATATGTATAGTATGTTGGATACCTAATGAATAATTCTTATACATACCAAGGTATATATAGGCAATGACACTGACATTAGTGTGTGAATTTACCTTGGGATCGATACGAGTACTTACCTTGTCGGAAGATTACTCTACCATTCCATGTTACCATCTATTACGATTACCTATAGACTCTAAATACTTCCTCTCACCCGGCTCGTAGGTCATGTAGTACTAATCGAGTACAAGCCCTCGATCCATGCGTTATTAGTTATTATGATGAAATTTTTAAATTTTTAGTAAGATGTTTGAAAAGTCGTGTTTGAGACAGCCACATAATGAGGCAGAACACAAACCATATTTCTATAAGTTTTGATGTCAAAAGGCTAATATATCATTTTCGGCACAATAGTGTAAACTCTAAAACCTTCATACAAGAACATGAAAGTCTTAATGAAATCCACAATTCTCAAGCCCAATTCCAATTTTTTCTTGCAATCTAAATCGCCTAAATCCTCGCCTCATAACCTCAACCTCAAATAGTGAAAATGGCATAAATACGCTAGAAATCTTCACTCGACCGAGGAATGGTGTGGTGTAAAATGATTGTAGAGCAATACCTTTACGTCGTTCAGCTATAATTAACATTGGATTCTGCCTCTAAACCTCGACCATTTTTAGCGAGAACGAGACGAACATGTTAAAAATCTCTACTCGATCGAGGAACATGTGGTGGCAGTTATGGGAGCGATCATCGTAGATCAACACTTCAATGTCGTTCTTCCTCCATTCATCCACCTTGCTCACTGAATCTCTTATCACCATTCATACACATCACTTCATAATCCCATGCCACCGATAGAGCAGATCGCAGTTTCGGAGTGGGAATTGCAATTTCTAGCGTATATATGTGCATATCTCGGTTCTGCTGCTATGATTGTATGCTAATATTAAAAGATCTTTTTTTAAAAAAATTAATATGGTAAGGTTCCTAAAAGTGATTCATTCCCCTGATACACCTACCCCTTGGTGCATCTTCATCCCCTAAATGAACCACTTAAAGGCCAGCATTCCACTATCAACTGAGAGGATTTAGAGGAAATAACCTCTAATTGCTAAAAGGAGATCAACCCTTATGCAAAAGAAAACAGATCAGCAAAAGAAACAGCTCAGCAAAAAGCTGTCATGTTATAGTAAGTTGCACCAATGAATTGGAAAAGTGCATTCCATGGGAGCTTGGGTGCTGTTCTCAAAAGGAGATGTACTGGATCCGGAGGAGTGACTGTTGTCCTGAAGATCTTCCATATGTCCTAATCTCGCTTGAATCAGTCTGACTCCACCTTTGGATAGGACCAAAGGGTCTTCTGCTGAAAAAAAGAAATTGACACAGCAGGATCAAAAGTCCCAAGAAATAAAAAACATGTTTTTGTATTTAATACAAGTACTTGCAGCAAACTAAGGAGAGCTCATTCAACTGGAGATTGAGAAATCCTTAAGTAAGGAGTTCCCTGTTTTTCCAATTGAATCAGAGCTCTTAGTTTCTGAGGAGCATTAGTAACAGAAAGGTTGCAAGTGATAGAGTCCTCAGAGGACATTTTAGCAAGAAAATCTGCAACTGAATTACCTACCCTATAAACATGTTTAATAATGCTAGCATGACTATTGAGTTCGTGGTAGAGACTTAAAAAAGACCAGTTTGCAGAGCCCGGGTTTTTAATCCCTTCCACTGCAATTTTACAATCTGATTCTATTACAAAGGCACAGCCACTTTGCAGTCCTAGTTTTAAGCCCTGTTGAATAGCTAATAGCTCTGCATGCAAAGGGGAAGATGCAATAGTATGCTTTCTAAACATAGAGCTAACTGAGCCATTTTTATCCCTGATTATTACCACTATTCCTACTTTTTCAGTAGAGATAAAAGATCCATCTACATTAATTTTATAGCCATAATCAGGGGGGGTGCCATTTCACAATCTTTGCAGGTTTTGGTCTCTTCTTTTTAAGGAAAGGAACCAACCCTAGCTTTTAGAACAATCTTAGCTTTTAGAACACTACCAGAAAGTGGAAAAGCTGTGAAAATCATGGACACCTGTTTGAAAATTGATCTGAACAGAGTCATGCTATCAATATATGCATTTTCGAAAAGCTTTTTATTTCTTCTACACCATAGATTCCACATAGTTACTAGTAAAGAGGTTACTATAACTGTGGTATGAATTTTTGAAGGCCCTTTGTAGTTTAAATAAAAAGACCACCTGTCCTTTGATGAAACAAAATGAGGGACTGGTATAGACGATATATTATGCATCATATTACACACCTCTATATTAGGAGCACATGAATTTAAAAAATGATCAGATGTATCAATATGATTGCATAATGGACACTTAGATGCTAAGTTAATCCCAAATCTCATCAGAATATCATCAAAGGGAAGCAGACTGTTAAGAAATCTCCAAGCTAAAACAGATATTTTCCCATGGATATTTTTTGACCATACCTGATTGCTGAGATAATGATTTTCTTGACTAGTCCTCAGAACCATATAGGCTGATTTAACTGTGAATTCCCCATTAGATGATGGCTCCCATACCAATTTGTCTGCATGTAATTGGTTGATTTTCAGCCCCTGCAAAATATTCAGTGTGTTGGTAGCCAAAAAAGGCTCCAGTTGGGGTAAAAATACAGCCTTATCTTCTAAGAATTGAGCTATGGAAATATCTGGGAAAGGTATGTCAGGTAATGGCCATTGATAATAGAGTGCACCATTACCAGTCCAATTTGCATCCCAAAAAGAAGAGTGCCCTGTTCCAACTATAATTCTAGAATGGCAGTTAGCAATCTCAGTAACTTGGCAGATTCTCTTCCAAGTAAGAGAACTCTTGTAGCTATTTGGCAAATTCCAGAGAAATCTAGTCCAAATTGTTTGGTTTAACTGAAGCTTCCACCATAGTTTAATTGAGAAAGCCCTAATCATTGCTCTAAAATCCCTAAATCCAAGACCATTTTCGTTTTTAGGGATAGCTATTTTTGCCCATTTTCTCCAGGTCTTCCTTTGCCCAAATTCATGCTCTCCGCAGAAAAATCTTGAGGCCATCTTTTCAACCTTCTTAATTACTTCTAGTGGTGGCTTTAAGACTGCTATCACATGAATTGGGATTGCCAATAGTACATGATTGATTAGAATCATTCTACCAGCAGTTGTAAGCCATTTAACTTTCCAGTTAGAGATAACTTTTTCCATCCTCTCTACCACAGGTTGGTAATGTTTGCATAGGTTTCTACCTGAGAAGATTGGAACTCCAAGATATGTGAAAGGAAGGGTCCCCATCTTCATACCTGTGACCCTTTTCACCAAATTAATTCTTGACAGAGGAGCTTTGGGGTGTAAGAAACAATCAGATTTAGAGAAGTTGATTTTTTGACCAGAGCATTCTTCATATGCTTCTAAAAATTCCATCATTCTCTTAAGATTTTTCTTTTTTGCCTGAAGAAATAAGACTGTATCATCTGCATACATTAAATGGGTAATCTGCTCCACTCCCCTTGGCAGAATAAAACCCTGAATGTGGTGTGCTGAGATGAGTCTTTTATAAGCCCTAGAAAAAGCTTCAGTTACTAAGTTATAGAGGAAAGGTGATAAAGGATCACCCTGTTTGATTCCTCTACTAGACTTGAAAAAACCTGAAGCTACTCCATTTATTAGAACCGAAAACCATGCTGCTGAGATGTTGCCCAGAATTATTTTGACTAGAAGTCCATGGAATCCAAATTTCAGTAAAACTGAGTTGAGAAAGGACCATGACACTCTATCAAATGCTTTTTGCATATCCAACTTGACAATAATGTTATTGTTTGATGGATTTTTATTTAGCAGTCTAGTCATTTCAAGCATTTGAAGAGTGTTGTCAGCTATATCCCTACCTTGAAGGAAGGCTGTCTGTTCCTGGGATGTCAGTTTTGGCATTAAAGGTTTAATCCTTTCCATGATAATTTTGGAATACACTTTATTCACAAAATTGGAGAGGCTGATTGGTCTAAAATCAGAGAATGATGATGGGGTAGTTTTTTTGGGATTAGAGCTAGCCATGTGCTTGACATAGCTCTTGGTATGCTGTCACCCCTCATAAATTCCTTAACTGAGTCCAGAAGGTCTTCTTTGATTAATTCCCAAAAGTGGGTGAAAAAATGGCCCGAGAAGCCATCAGCTCCAGGAGCTCCATTTTTATTCAAATCAAAGACAGCATATTTGAGTTCCTCCATAGTCACTGTTTTTAGAAGTTCTTCATTTTCCTCCTCAGTAACTAATTTGGGGATAACTTCCATAAAATGTCCAAGGTACATTCCTGTATTGTTTGAGTTTTCTTCTTCATTAAGGAGCTTCTCAAAAAATTGAGAAGCTTCCTCCTGAATCAACTCTGGACTTGAAATCCAATTTCCTTCTGTATCCTTGATTTTATTAATCTGTATTCTACATCTCCTCTCCTTTACAGAATTTTGGAAGTATTTTGTATTGGCATCCCCTTCACCCAACCACTTCAGGTTGGCTTTCTGTTTCCAGAAAGTGGTGAGTTCACACTGTGACCTTGCCAAGATGGCTTTCTGTTTATTGAGTTCAAGAAGGTCCCGATCTTCTCCAGTGACCTGATAAGTTTCCTCACATAGAGCCACCTTATTTTCAGCTATTTGGATATTTTTATGGACATCTCCAAATACCTCTTTATTCCAGCCTCTAATGACAGGTTTCAATCTTTTAAGTTTGGAGACTATTCTTCTCATACCAGTTTCTCCACAATATTGGTTCCAGCTATCAATAACCAATGTTGTGAATTCTACCCTTTTGAGCCACATTTGTTGAAACCTAAATGGTTTTGGCATTTGTAGTTCAGAAGTCTGGATTTTAAGCATCAGTGGGTTATGGTCAGAAGTAGCTCTATTCAACACTTGAATAGAGCTATGAGGGAATAAGGAGTGGAACGCTATATTCCCAAGACCTCTGTCCAACCTTTGGAGAAGTGTTTCTGATTTGGATCTGTTATTTGTCCAGGTAAAATTATTTCCAACAGTTGGGATTTCTAAGAGCTCTAGTGTATCTATAGAGGAGTTAAACTCCTTTATGCTGCCTAAGGGAGGAGCATGGCTTCCTTTATGTTCCAACACTGATTATACAGTATTGAAATCTCCAATGAAAATCATTAGAGCAAGTGGTAGTGCTACCAAGTCCTGCCATAGTGGCCTTCTAAGGCTCCTAAGTACTTTAGCATATACAAAAATACAGTTAAGAGACTTAGAGCTAGCAGTGTCAGTTATAAGAATATGTACAAATTGATCAGACTGGGATTGAACTTGCAACTTCATTTGGTTGTTCCAAAAAATCCATATTTTTGCTTCTGATGCACAAAGTGAATTTTGAAATTGTAACTGAAATTGCAAGTTAATAATATCACATTTATCATGCATAGGTTCAATAATGCATAGACAGTCAACTTTATGAATCCTAAGCAATATTCTTAGCCTTTTTAGTGAAGTACCATAACCTCTAATATTCCATACCATGATATTAGCTATATTTTGATGCATAATCATAATGAACTATTTTTGGTTTTTTGTGAAGATCTAAGCCAGCCCTCTACAGTAAATCCATCTGTCAAGATGTTTTTTCTTAATCTTTTATTTGGCTGAGCACGGAAATGAGTTAAAATAGTAGAGGGAGTGGAAATACCTGAGGGAGTGTCATCTGATTCTGCATCTTTCCACTCAGTATCACTCTCTGTTAGATCAATATCTTCAAATTCTTCCTGCAGCACCTAAAAACTGTTTGAGATTTCAAGGAGTGGTTGGTAAGGAACAATTGCAAGACTTGGTAATTTATAGTGTGATTTCTTATTATACTTTTTCCACTCTGAAACATTAGGAATCACAATCTGAGAGGGAGAAAGAATGTCATCATGAGAATAAAAGGATATAGCAGGAGACTCCAGCAAGCCTTTGACTTTGTGTTGTTTTCTGTGAGCTTGGGGAGTGTCCTTCTTAGTGACCTTGGGAGTGAGTGAAAGTTCACTATCACTGACCACAGAGAGGGCATCTGAGAAGATGTCTTTGCTCCCTGAAGGTTCAGACTGAGGACAGGCATGATGAATCTCAATCTCATCCTTCTGATGCTGAGATAAGCCTGATGAGTGTTGATGAGCTGATTCCACCTGTTGCCAAACCTTCTGAGGCTTTTTGTTTTTTGCTAACTTCTGAGTTTTGGTGGTCTGTTTGGCATCAGGGAGTTGTTGAGCTACAAATGGTTGGTGCTGCTTCTTTGATGGTTTCTTGAGTTCAAGATGAAGAGCACCACAGTTTGCATCCATGTGGCCTATCCTACGGCAATGCGAGCAGTAGTGGGGGATCTGATGATACTCTATATCACATTCCACTGCATTGTCAGGATCTCCAATAACCATAGAGTCAGCCCATTCATCCAGTAAATCCATTTCAACACAAAACTTAATGACTGAAGGTCTGGAGAGGGTACTAGCAGCTAAATCCATTCTAAGGTATGCTTCAATTCGATTCGCGAAGTCACGAATAGCAGAGAGATTATAGAACTGAATAGGAGCATTATGAATGGTAACCCAGATTGGGACAATAAAAGATTCTCTCTGAGTAGAGAATTCTGGGGTCCATTTTAGTATCTTCATAGGAAAACCCCCAATCGAACACACTGATTTAAGCCATAGATTTTGAAAATCCTCTAGGTTTTGCAAACGAATCAAGATGTAACGATAGTCTAGAGATCCTATTTGGTGCTTACCGGAAAATCCAAGAAGCTTGAATTCCTTCTGCACCTCTTCCATGTTTGGCCGACCATTTGTGAATTTTCCGATCAAAGCATTCCTGTAATGGGCGGCGAATGCTTGTACATCCTCCTTCGCATAAATACAGGCCACCTTGCCGTTGACCCGATGTGCGATCGGTTTGATTTCAGGGTTAGACGGAAGAGAGGGGTACAGAGGAGGATGTTTTGGAGCGAGAGCTCTAAGATAGGACTTTCCGACACCGGTTTCACCATGCCGAAGCGGTGGTTCCGCCATGGGAAAAGCCCAATTGTGACCGTTTGTTACCGTTGTGAGTATGAGCAGTTATGTTTCAGGCTATCGTCGGATGAATAGTGTGGTAAAAGAGGGGAGCGTGAAGTTACTTCTTTAGAGAGAAGGCAGAGCTTTCCTTAGAGAGAGAATGTAGCTGTCAAATAAATCTTTAGCTAGTGAAATAATATTAAAAGATCATATTATATGGGTAACAATTGGATTCTAGTGGTGCATATTGGATTCTAGCTTCCATATCGCTATTTCAACGTACATATTGTGTTCCTAGTGTTGTTGATGAAGTATTCGGTGCTTGAGGATACTACAATCGATAATTAGATGGCACTAACAATGAAGTTGCAACCGTTGGTAATAAATTTCAGGCCATCAATGATAAGTTACAATTGACAGCGATAAATTTTGGATTGTCTGCGATGAGGTCAGGGCATTGTTTGGGTTAAGATTGTGACAATGTGGCAGAGACTTGAGGTTGTGATTGTTGGCATTAAAGTTTTGGTCGCAAGTGTATCGTTTTTGGGTCATGGGGTGAGGTTTAGGTTAGTAGCAATGAATTTTGGGTTGTCGACAATGAGGTTTGGTCACCGACATTGAGGTTTAGGTCACCGACGTTGTGGTTGTAGTTGTCGGTGTTGATTTTTGGTTCAAGATTGTGATGTTTGGCCGAGGTTGTGAAGACATGGTTGCAGTGATAAGGTTGTTACTGACATTGAGTTTTGGGTCTGCGTTGTGGTAGACGGTGAGGTGCTGGACAACAAGGTTGAATAAAGTACGAGAAGATTTGCGGTAATAACATTTAGGCCATGTTCAGTTGAACTTATCAGTGGATAAGTTCAGTTTAGTACAATTGAGTGAAATTATAATTTGATGAAATCCGAGTTTATTCAGTCATACTTTTTTTTAAGTTAAGACCACCATTGGTGGGAGGTATATATTAGGCTCCTCAAACCTTTAAAACAACAAAAATACATATAAGGATCAGTGTTTGAAATGAATTGAAGAAAAGACTTAGATACACATGATCTAGTAACTGTAGACTATGTGATCCCCAGAATTCCTCATAATCCTTGATGTTGATGCATTGAGAGTTCTTATAAATGACTCATTACCCTGATGCACCTCTACCCCTGGTGCATCTTCATACCAAAAACAAACCATTCACAAGCCAGCTCACAGGCATTAACTGAGAGGATTTAGGGGAAAACCAAGTTCATAAATCTGCCTTGCAAAAATTTGGCAGTGAACACAACATCAGTGAATACATTTTGGAAGTGGATAGCTCAGCAGCATCCATGGGAGCTTGATTGTATATCAAGAGACTGTAGACTCCATCATCCTCTAAGGAGAGGGGAAATATCCTGCTGCATCTACCTCCACCTTTGTTTGAAAAAACAAAGGGTCTTCCAACCTGTTAAGAAAAAAGCAGCAGGATCAAAAGTTTCAGGGAAGTGAAAATATATGGGGAGGGGAGATAATGATATAGATAATCAGAACGTTAGGAAGACCTAAGATAAGGAATTCCAAGTCTATTTATATTTATTACTGGGGGGCATCTGTAACTGCAAGGTTGCAAGAGATGGAGTCCACAGAGGACATTTTGGCTAGAAAATCAGCAACTGAGTTACATTCCCTATGTACATGTCCAACCATACTAGCATAACATTTTAGTTCATGGCAGAGACTCAAAACTGACCATTTAGCTACAGAAGAGTTTTTAATCTCATCCACAGCCAATTTACAGTCAGATTCTAGTGTAAAAGGAGAACCAATGTCCAATCCTTTTTTTAAGCCAAATTGAATAGCAAGGAGTTCTTCATGCAGTGGAGAAGTGGCACTGGTGTGACATCTATGCATAGCAATAACTAGACCTAAAGAATTTCTAATCACAACCCCTAATCCCACTTTATCACTAGAAATGAAAGATCCATCCACATTGACTTTGTATCCTCTATCAGGGGGTGCCATTTCACTATCTTAATTGGTTTAGGTTTTTCATTTTAAGGAAGTGAATTAAACCAATATCAGTGAAATGTTTGACTTTCAATGCATTGTCACTGAGAGGAAAAACAGTGAAGAGCATAGACACTTGTTTAAAAATAGATAAAAATAAAGTCATACTGTTTATGCTCGGACTATAAAAAACCATTTTATTCCTTCTACTCTAGAGATTCCACAAAGTTAACATCATAGAAGTTAGAGTAACTGTGGTATGAGTTTTTGTTGGACCTTTGTAGTTTAGATAAAAAGATAGTCTATGTTTTGCATTGATAAAATGAGGTACATGGATAGACAATAAATTATGCATCATCCTAAAGAGCATTAAATTTGGAGCACGGCCATTGAAAAAGTGGTCTATAGAGTCAGTATGATTGCATAAAGGGCATTTGGAAGTTAAGTGAATACCAAACCTCATCAAAATATCATCAAATGGGAGTAAAAAATTAAAAAGTCTCCAAGTAAAAATTGAGACCTTTCCATGAATATGCTTATTCCATACCTGATATATGGAGAGCTGCTGTATTTTTCTGGTCTTCAATTCCTTGCATGCAGACTTAACTGTGAATTTCCCATTGGGTGAAGGCTCCCATACAAGAACATCTGAGCGAGATTGAGTGATGTCTAGCTCCTGCAAAATTAATAGGATGTTGGTAGCCAAGAAAGGCTCCAGTTGTGGTAAGTACAGAGCTTTGTCCTGTATGAACTGGGAGATGGATTTCTAGGAGTTCTAATGTATCAATGAATGAATTAAATTCACCAATACTTCCTAGAGGTGGAGGATTGTTGCCTTTATGTTCAGACATTGATAAGACAGTGTTGATATAACCTATGAAAATTGTAGGTGATAAAGGGAGTGCTACCAGATGCTGCTAGAGAGACCTTCTAAGTGTCCTAAGTACTTTAGCATACACAAAAACACATCTGAAGGACAAATTACTAGCTTTATCAGTTATCATGGTATGCATAAATTGGTCTGATTGAGATTCTAAAGTCAAAATAACATTATCATTCCAAAAAATCCAAATTTTAGCATCCACAGCAGCTAGTGAATTTTGAAAATGTAATTGAAATTGTAAATTGGTGATATCAAAGCATGTCAATTCTATGACTCCTAAGCATAATTTTTAGTCTATGTAGTGATGTACCATATCCTCTAATATTCCATACCATAACATTAGCAATATTTAGATGCATAATCATGAGGAAATTTTTTAGATTTTTGTGAAGATCTTAACCAACCATCTATAGTAAAACCTTATGGATGAAGGTTTCTTTTCTGTTTTTTCTTAGGCTCTGGTTTGATATCAGTTAAATCATTTGATTGTGAAGACATACCTGAATTGGATTCTTCATTGCCACCTTCTGGTTCACACTGAAAGATCCACATCCTCAAATTCATCTTGTAAAACCTGAAAGCTGTTAGAGATTTCTAGAGGTGGCTGGTATGGAACAATTGCTAGGTTCTGAGACTTATGGTGATATTTTTTCCACTTAGAAACATCTGGCACTACTATTTGAAGTGGAGAAATAATATCATCAAAAGAGTAAAAGGATAAAGATGAAGCTTCCATGAGTCCTCTGAATGATCTTGGGGAGCTGTGTATGGACCTATCATCAGCTTCTTTTTCAGTATTGAAACCATCCTCCTCACTGTCCTCACTAGTAACAGAAAGAGCATCTGAGAAGTTGTATTTATGTGGCTCTGTGGGGACTTTGGGATGATGAATCTCTATCCTTTCTTTTTGCTGCTCAGAGAGACCAGAGGAATGTTGGTGGACTGCCTGAGTCTGAGTCTGCTGCAAAATTTTTGCTGGAGGAGCTCTTCTATGAGGTTTCTTTGTGCTAGCAGCAGGGTATTTAGGCTGTGAGATTTTCTGCACTGGCTGACCTGGCTTTTTCTGCCCAGACTGCACTAATTTCTTCTTAATATCAGGATGAAAAACACCACAGATATCATCATTATGCCCAATTCTTCTACAGTGTGAGCAATATAGAGGAACTTAATCATATTCAATATCACATTCCACTGCATATTCAGGGTCCCCAATGACTATAGAGTGATTCCATTCTGCTAGTAAATTCATTTCAACACATATCTTGATAGCTGAAGGCCTAGAGAGAGTGCTAGTAGCTAGGTCCATCTTGATATACGTGCCTATCCTATTAGCAAAATCTCTAATTGCATATAGATTGTAGTACTGAATTGGGGCATTGTGGATGGTTGCCCAGATTGGGACTACAGAAGACTCCCTCTGGGTAGAGAAATTAAGAGTCCACTTAAGAATTTTTCATAACCACATGTGTCACCATCTTGTGCCTTGCGGGGACCTACAGCACGTGACTGTACCTCCTCATGCCTCGTCACCGCCTCTGGTCACGTGAGCATGCAGCTTCCTGGAAGATGGCTTAAATCTGAGTCATCTCCTTTATCATCTATCATCACTAAACTGAAAAATATTTGAATATATTTAACCGAACTGAACTGAACTGAACTGAAATAATTTTAAAATTTATCACACATCATTGTAATCTATAGTAAGGCCCTGTTTACTAGCGCTTATTTCTTGCTGCACTGAATTGAACTGAACTGAATTAAGCTGAACTGAACTGAAGTGAAAATTGATGTATTGAAAAATGGAATCAGCATGACTGAATTAACCTGAATTTCATAAAATTACATTTTCACGGAACTGAACTGAACTGAATTGAGCTGAATTGAGCTGAACTGAACTGATCTATAGATAAGCTCTAGCAAACAGAGCCTAAAAATGTAACTTATAATAAAATTATTATTAAACTGAACTGAACTGAACTGAAATAAACATAAATATATTTATTTGAACTGAACTGAACTGTTCTATAGAAAATCTCTAGCAAACAGAGCCTTGTAATTAAAAAATTATTGAACTGAAATGAAATAAATTTAAAGATATTTAACTGAATTGGAAAAAATAGAATTATATTTAACTGAACTGAATTGGAAAAAATATAAATATATTTAACTGAACTGAACTAAATTGATGTACAAAAAAACTCTAGCAAACAATGCTCACATGACTTTCCAATTTTTAGTGTTTCACCGCTCTTAATCCAAAAAAAAATTACATATTTAATATTTTACCTTATTTCCCTACCTATTTTATATTTTACCTTAATCCAAAATTTCCCTACATGTTATGCTTTGTCTTACCACTTACGTGACTCTAACTGAGTACGAATACGTGGCTAGCTTATGATAGACTTTTTCAAGATAAATCTTAGATTTTTATTTCATTTTCGACATTTATATTTTGAAATAGGATCGTCCCATGGTCTTATAGATGTGTAGATACTCGTATGTATTTTTCTATTAATTTAAGAAAATATGAAATGAAAACAAAAACCCAATATGGGATGCGTACAATCAATTGCAACAAGACAAAGAAGAAAATGCCAACCTTTGTTGATCCTTGATTAGACTTTTGCACCCCATGACAACTTTTATTGCACATAGAAACATTAGAAAAACAACCGGAAGAAGTGTGCTTGCAATGAGAGTCATTCAATGTACAAAATTTTCATAACTTTCCCAATAGAAAATATATGGTTGTCTTTCCACTACACTTGTCTCAGTTGTCTGCTGTGAAATGATATGATGATGCTCAACCATTTTTAATTTTATACACTCCGGACGGAGTACTAAATTATATTTTAATTGAGCTTTACCAAATTTTCTATTTCAAAAAAAAGCTTTCCCAAATTTTCATCCGTCTAAAATTTTCCTTAATAGGAGAAGAAAAGGAACATGCAATAGGCCCTCTTGGATGTCAGCTCTTCTTTTATTGTTAAAGCACCTATAAAGTATGACTTATACATTTTGAAAAATAGACTTTATCCTAAAGTATATATAATAATAATATTCTCTTGTCAACTGATGCTGCATTTCTGAATCAGTATGGCCCTGTCCAATAAGCTGCTGAAAAGTGCTGAAAGGTGCTGAAGGGTGCTGAACCTTGCTGAAAGGTGCTGAATCTTGCTGAAGGGTGCTGAACCTTGCTGAAGGGTGCTGAACCTTGCTGAAGGGTGCTGAACCTTGCTGAAGGGTGCTGAACGTCTGAAAATAAGCTGAAGGGTGCTGAAAGGTGTTGAAAATAAGCTGAAGGGTGCTGAAACGTGCTGAAAATAAGCTGAAAGGTGCTGAATGTGTTGAAATTAAATTAAAATTGTATGATATATATAATTATGTGTTGTGATTAATAAAATAATGGGTATTGGCCAAGGGACAATCTTATCGTGATGCTTCTTCACGATTCAACTGCTCCCCAACCACCATTGGTTCATGTTTTAAAGAAGTGGTGAATGCTTTGGTGATATTGTCGCACGATATCATTAGGCCTCATCGTGATTTATTGGAGCCTACCCCGGAGGTTACAAACGATGCACGATATTGGCCTTTTTTTGAGGTGATGTGTTGTACTAAATTTCTATTATTTTGGTCATACCAGTTTGACTCATTTTATATGATGAATATGTTTCAGAATGCTATTGGAGCTCTAGATGGAACTCTTATAGATGCAGTAGTTGGTGATGAAGAAGGTGTAGCATATTTCACTCGCAAGGGTAAAAAAAGTTGGAATTGCTTGGCACTATGTTCTTTTGATCAAATCTTCACATATATTCATGTGGGATGGGAAGGAACTGCCCACGATACAACAGTGTGGAGAGATGCATTGGGTAACCCAGAATTCTGTTTTCCTCATCCTCCGGAAGGTAATATTTCTAATTTACACCCACTTATCTAACAACTAATAATGTATAATGTATTTACGTATTGGTCAATCTGTGTAGGAAAATATTATTTGGTAGATTCGGGATATCCAAACACCCTTGGATACTTGGCTCCATACAGTGATGGAACAAGCCGAAGGCATCTACCGCAATTTAGAACCGCACCACCTCGAGGTATGAAGGAATATTTTAACAAACGACATTCTTCTTTAAGAATGAAAGTAGAAGGAGCTTTCGGTCAGTTGAAGAGTACTTGGAAAATCTTAAAAAGAATGCCCCAAACTGACATTGATTCCCAAAAAGCAATAATTGTTTCATGTTTCACACTTCATAACTTCATTCGAATGCAAAAACGAGACATTCCCGTGTTAGATCATCCTGAGGGTGAAGGAAGTATTGATTCAGGTTTGTACGCTGATGATCGAAAAGCTGCTATGAACGAAGTGCGCGAGAGTATTGCATTACAAATTTGGCATACAGGAGGTGGTGATTTAGAAGTTAGTGATGCTAGCGAAGATGAATCATTAGATGATAGCGATTAGTAGTATATGTAATTTTTACTATTATTGGAAGTACTAATATGTTTGCAAAAGTTGTACAATTTTTATATATAAATTTGGTTTACCATTGCTCAAATTGTTATTTATATATATTTGAAAAATGATTAAGCATTAGGAAACTATATATTTGAAGAATGATTAATTCGTTTTTAAAATTTTTTTATAACAATTTCATGTATATGAATAGTGACAAGTGCTGAAAGGTGCTGAAAATAAGCTGAAGGGTGCTGAAAGGTGCTGAAAATAAGCTGAAGGGTGCTGAAAGGTGCTGAAGGGTGCTGAACCTTGCTGAAGGGTGCTGAACCTTGCTGAAAGGTGCTGAACCTTGCTGAAAGGTGCTGAACCTTGCTGAAAGGTGCTGAAAGTGCTGAAAATAAGCTGTATTGGACAGGGCCTATCTTTTCCTCAGACTAAGGCTGATGTTCGAGGGGTATTTGGAATCTGTCGAGTCCTTATGAGGCTAAAGCCATCCGAGGGTAGCAGCTCAGGTGTGACGATGAAATTTCGAGTATTGAAAGGAGATATAATCCTAATGGTAAAAGTCTAGAGTTAGAGAACATACATTTTCCTTAATGATTGTGCCTGGTATTTATAGGGCTTGTTTATGCCAAAAGATCCTAGTCCCACTTTCCACATAATGCGTACTTTCGTACTATCGGTGGAGTTGGATCACGTGACTGTACTATCCGACCCCTACTCTTGGTCCTCCCCCTTGTTTAGGAAATTTCCAAGAAAGTGATAATCAAAGATGAGTCACCGATATCATCACAAGCCCCCCAAAACGGAGATTACACCTTTTTGAGGGGTAGTCTATCGTCTTTTCATACCCTCGGATTCTCCCTTCCTGACGTGGCCCTTCCTATCCACACGCTTTTCGTGGCAATAAGTAGATGGGTCCTACTGACATGGCTTCCCCAATACATTTTTTAATTTCGACGGCTACATGTGATGCGGGGAAATCCGCTCCAGTAACTGATGCCTCAGATAGTTGAGATATCTGAGGGCATTGAGCTGTGAATAGCTAACTGTGTTGTCCAACTATTTGCCGAGAATGCCTGTCTGGCCGAGCCTCTGGGCCTCGGAAGACGTAGCTTAGTACATGCTCGTCCAAAGCCTGAATGGTTGATTTCTTCTGTCGGATAGGTTTCACCGATGACTTGATCTTTAGCCGATGCGCAACAACAATAGGGGGAATGCCAATTACATTTTTCAATTTTAAGAAAAGACCTCTGCATACCTGGTCAGTAGCTTTCGCAAGCTTTCCTTTATATCGTCCAGAAGATCCTTTTTTACCTTCACCACTCCTTTATCCTCTACGGCCATCTCCTCAAATTCTTGCTCGAGAGCTACCCCTGGAATTGCATCCATCTCTCTCTTTGCTTCAGCCACAGCTATCTGTAAGCAGCTCCGAGCCTCTGACTAGATCCCTCAGACTGTTGCTATGCCTTGTTCGGTCGGAAACTTCAACATCAAAATGTGAGGGCAACTTGTTGCTCGAATTTGATTCAATCAGGGTCGCCCAAGGACCATATTGTATGGAGAAACAACATCTATTACCACAAAATTTCTCAAGACAGAAATTTTTTCGAGTGGTGTCGGTGTCATCTTTCATCACAACTCTCAGAGGTATTATCCCAAGAGGCTCCTTTGATTTTCATGAGAATTTCATCAGCAACGGCACATGGGAGCACAAATTCTCTCTTCCGATCCCCAATTGATCAAAACACGATGCGAAAATCACATCTACTCCACTGCCGCTGTCTATCAGTACTCCCCTCACCCTAAACCCCCAAACTTCTACAGTTGCCAGTAGGGGGTCGGAGTGCACCGCTTGTATCAGACCTTCTTCGTCCGCCAAGAATTCCAAAGTCCCTCCAAACCAGAACCTCTTGACTTGTTCCTCCCCAGTTGGCACGTACCTTGTCTGTACTTCCCAAGATATGTCCACATGTGTGCTCTCCATCCCAACTTGGTCAGGAATCGCCTCAATCATATTTGCGACCAAAGGCCGAATTTGCGATGAACCCCAAAAATGGCTTAGTTTAGCTTCTTTTAGCAAGAGATGAGAACCCACTTAGTCGGGTCTCACTAGGCGTGCCAACTGATGCGGGGAAATCCGCTCCAGTCAGATAGTTGAGATATCCGAGGGCCTTGAGCTGTGAATAGATAACTGTTTTCCGAGACTGATTTTCTAGCCGAGCGACTAGGCCTCAGAAGACGTAGCTTGGGACATGTTCGTCCGAATCCTGCAAAACAAGCCCCCGGAGCCACTCGAGGGTAGCAGCTCCGGTGTGATGATGAGATTTCGTGTATTGAAAGGAAAGATAAAACTCTGTATTCAAGAGTTAGAGAACTTACCTGGAATGACTGAATGTGGCCTCTATTTATAGGCGCCTTAGACCTCCTTGTACCTCATCATCATGTGTCACCTTTTTATACCGTCTGGGGGTCTCCAGCACGTGAATGTACCTTCTAATGTCTTATCATCGCCTCTGGTTACGTGAGCTAGCAGTTTCCTGGAAGATGACTCTGACCCGAGTCATCTCTTTTATCGTTTTACTATTATCTATTATCAACACGTTTCAGTATTTTCCAACCATTGTCCCTCTTTTGCGCGAATAATCATTCCTTTCCTTCTCCCCACACATCTTTCCCCAACTTCCATCTTTTATGTCTATATAAACTCTCTTAATTTCTGCCTTATCTCTCTATATGACCTCTTTCCTTTACCCTCCATCTTTTACTGTAAGTAAGATCTCTCTCCCTTTTTGATTGGTTTTTCTCTATATTTTTCTTTGCATTTTCTTATTTTCATATAGCAATCTCTAGCAACTCTCTTTTTCCCAATTCTTACTCCATCCACCCCCTAACTTCGTTCGCTAAACTTCTTTAACAATGCATTCCCCTAACCAAGATTCCAACCCTGAGTCGTCCACCACTCCCTCAGAACCCCTTCAACAGAATATTGTCCATTTTCAACCTGGCGACTGCCCTAAGTGTGAGGTTGAGTCCCCTTCTCCAATTTCTTAGGTCGAACCTCAACCAAAGAAAAAAGGCTACTCCCGTTGTCCACGAACACTCTTTTTACTGTGAATCCCCCTATTTTTGTCGTGACAACCATCGTATCTGAGTGAAATAATGGTGCCGCTCGGCTTTAATATTTTTGTCTGCTCCTCCCCGGTGGCACGTACTGCGGGCCTAGACCGGCAATTATCCCTGAAGACTCCACCAATGACGTCGATCATTTTTACCATAGAAAAATCTAGCTGCTGCAGTTATTCCATAGTAAAATGTTAGATTCCCAATATGTCGGGTCCCACTGGGCATGCCAACTAATGACGCGTCTCTGAATCAGTTGTTTTTCTTCGGACTAAGGCTGAAGTCTGAGGGGGTGTTCGGAATCGGCCGAGGCCTTGACGAGGCTCAACCTGTTTGTTCAAGCTTGCAAAACAAAGCTCTGGAGCCACCCGAGGGTAGCAGCTCTGATGTGATGATAAGATTTTGATCAGTATTGAAAGGAGGATAAAACTCTAATTGTAAAAGTATAGGGAATCTTCTTTAGGTTCTTCGTAGGAATTTTTTCCAAAGAGGAACGTAGAAACCTCATAGATTGGTTTTCCTATGGTGTTTCATTTTATTGTGGTAAAATGGATTGAGCGAAAATAGGTAGATCACTATTTATTTAACAAACAAAATCGATTATTTAAATTTGAAGCAATGATGAGAATTTTAGTTTAATTTTGACATAGTCAACAAAATTTTCAATTTGCAACGAACAAAAGACCATAATTTGTATTTGACACTCCCTCAATTCCAACCAAAACTTCTTAATTAACTTTGCCTCGGATTTTAAGAAAAATATATTTTATATCTTATAAGGGAGCTTTAACGGGTATAAATGGAATATAGTTACTCTTATTGTTGTTTGTAAGAATTTATTAAGCCGTTTTCTATATGCACTTACAATTTTCTTTTGCAAGTCCATATTTTACCATAATGCCCCTAAGGAACCTATGATTTCAAGCCCATTTTTCGTCTTAACAATATTAATGTATTATGGTAAAAATACAGACCATCAAGAGAAAATATGCACCTGCATCTAGCACACCCCATTAAGGATATATTTATCTTTTTATAGTTGTTTTCTTTGCTAAAAGAGAAAATAATGAAAGTAAGAAATTTTTTGTTTGGAACGGAACAAAAAGGAAAGTAAAAAGTTTTGGTTGGATTGAGGGAGTAATTAGTAAAAGATTAAATTCTCAAACATTGTAGCTAATAATCATCTCTTTAAAAGTTGCATATATATAACTAGAGACCTTTTAATATTCTATAGAGAGTGTTTTCTTAAATAATTATGTAAACCAATAATTAAATAATTAAGAGAATACTATTTAAAGCTGTAGTAGTACTGTAGTAGTAATAAAATCGAGAAAGACATTCAAAGGTTATAAGAAATACATAAAGATCAGAGGGAATTGGGTTAAAATAAATGAGTGGCTTATGAACATTACATGTGTTAAATTAAATAGTGTACATTTTGATGATTATCTTTATTCTGTTACTGGATGAATGAGAATATAAATTGATGTTTCTACCATGGTGGACGTGTGCATGCAGTTTCAAATGAATGAAACCGACATCTAATTGGGAAGAAACATGAATTGGAATCTATAAATAGTTAATGTGTAGATTGATTTTGAACAAATTAAGCAAAATTTGAGGGATAATTATTATTGTTGTGGTAATAACAGGTATAAACCTTAATTTGCTGACCAAGAGTATTTTCTTAGAACCATTCAAGTTACTTAATTTGAATTTGAGGAGAAATTCCACTAAATTTTCTCTCGGTTTGAAATTCCAAATACGTGACAAAACACCAAATGGTGTTTTCCACTTGGGTCAGATGTAGAATAAAATGTACCAAATCACATATATGGCAAATTCTCATTTGATACCTTTCTCAAATGAGACCAAACATTATATAAGACTGTTATTAATTGAATTTGTCGTTGGTGAGCTTTAAACTCGCCGATTTTCTTGATTGAATTTGTCGTTGGTGAAATTGACCAAGGAAATGATCAAGAAAATTGACCGAAACATCAAGCAAATTGAACGAAAGATCAAATTAACTGAAAAATCAAGGCAAAACAAAAATACTCAAGGACATTGATTGAAAGCTCAAACAAACTGACTAAAAGATCAAGCAAAAACAGTAAATGATCATTCCCCTACTCTTGGTCTCCACAAGGACAGTTCTCACCCAATACTTCATCCATATATATATTACTAATTCTCAATTGAGACCTGTCTCCATTGAGACCTGTCTCCATTGAGACCAGGGACTATAAAACTTATTTAAGGTGCATGGGGTTTCTGCTAATATTAGGTGAAAGTCTAGGGACTAGAATGTAATAATTGTTTTAATTCAATAACCCGGCCCCAAATCAGAAATAAAGCGTCGAAGTTGTCGCTCAGATCAAGCTTATGGAGTTTCTGCATTACTTGATTATTTGTGCTTATGAAAAGCTTTTTGATTCTGTTGCCAGCATGATTTGTTTATGTTGCTTGATTCTTATATGTGTTTTCTTGAGTTTTTATGTTCTTTGCATGATCTGTTATTTTGCCTGAGTTTTTATAATCTTTGCATGATGTTTTTTTATGTATGCCTGATTTTTTTTGTTTTTTGCCTGAGTTATGATCTTTGGATAATGTTTTATGTTGCCTGATTTTTTTTTTTTTTGCCTAAGTTTTTATGATCTTTGCATTATGTTTTAGGTTGCCTGATTTTTTTTTTATAATGTTGCATGATTTTTTATGCTGCTTGATTCATATATGTGTTTGCTTGAGTTGTTATGTTCTTTGCATGATCTGTTATTTTGCCTGATCTTTTTGTGTGTTTTGCCTGGGTTTTTATGATATTTGCATAATTTTTATGTTGCCTGATTTTGTTTGTGTTTTGCCTGAGTTTGTATATTCTTTGCATGATTTTTTATGTTGCCTGATTCTTTTATGTTTTTGCATGATATTTTATGCTGCTTGATCTTGAATTTGCAGAGCAGGTCCCTGAGCTCTGTTTAATTATGAAATGGCACCGAGTTTTTTGTAATTACATCTTGACCCCCGTTTTTATGTTGCTAGTTTTGTAGGATGCCTTTGGCCCTTGGTCTCCACAAAGACAGGTCTCACCGGTCTCACCGGAGATTTTCTCTATATATATATATATATATGGATGAAAACCGTCTTCTAAACTTGATACGTACCGAGATCCGCTATTTGCCGACTCCGAAAATAGTAGTTCCTAGTTTACATTCTTCACTGAAACGACTGCTCACTGCTGCACTACATTCATATCTTATCCAACAATGGAAAATAGTGAAAATAACAGTTCAAAAAAAGTAGTTGCAATTAAGTACGTGTTTAACCATTAACTATTAATTGATTAAGACTTAGGGCGAGCTAATCTCCTTTTTCCTTTTGGTTACATTAAATTGTTAAATAACCTTTTTCCGGGAAGAAGACTCTTTAACCTCCATGCATGTGCTGCCTTCATCACAACATAAATCTAAAACCCATGCTAGTGGATCGTCTCACTCTCATCATCAAAGACAAATACTGCCCAAAAAGCATCCCATGATGCAGAATTCCTTTTTAACTTAAAGACTTAATAAATTTATATATAAATCTGCTACTTTTTCTTGAAAAACTTAACGCTGATGATGAAGAATCATGATTTGATGAGTCCTTTTGGATCATTGTTTCTTGTTCTCAGTATACGTTGATAACCTAGCTAGTTAAAATAACGTGCAGCTGTCCTAAATTTTGCACAATTTACAAAACTTGTCGACAGATTTGACGGAGGTTTTAATGGATTAGAACAGTTTGTATGCTTGTTCTTGGATGGGTACGTGAGAAAATGCAATTTACGTGATGATTAATGGATAAACATTAGATCCATGATGAATGAATGGGTTGCATAAAACAAACAAAAAGTGACACCCAAAAAGAGGGGTAACAACTAACATGTCACACACGTTGGAAAGAATAAAGATAACAAAAGTTTTCATTTACAGCCAAAAAGCTTTCTTTGAGAGGACTTATACTTTGTGAAGAAGGATCTAAAGAGAGAGAGAGGGGCCGAACTGAAACAAAACCAAATAGTGTAGTTCTAACTATACAGTCCTTTTCCATTCATCTATCTAATTGTTGTAATTTATGTACATGAGACATGATGCATGAGTGGATATGAGACGTGCACCCTACCCGGCCTAAATATCAGCCCAACTCTAAGATGAGCGCTTTACTGCGGTTCCAACATACCAGAGAAGGCACGTTAAAACTACCTTCTTTGGCCGTGCCCGAACTACGAACAAATACATACGTAACACCAACTAAATAAACTGTTCAGGTCTCGAGCAAGTAATCTTTATGTTCGAATCATTTTTGGTTCGTGTTAGATCGGGTTCAACATTGTGGTAATTTAAACTTGAATTTGATCGGGATTGTGTTATTTCTTGATTAGAAACAGGTTGTACGTAGTGTATATGTATATTGATTTGATTCAAAAACATGGAGGTCTAGCTATCTTAATTCACTAAATATAATACATGAGTGTTATCTGAGAAAGGAGATAAAAGCAAGCCCCAAGAAACCCCAATCATGAATGCATGAAGGATGATATGGGGGTCCATATTAATCTTTGGGAATCTTTTGATCACTCAGGCGCATAATTACAAATTGTGATCATAGTGTGTTAGCTCAGTAAATTAATGAATTAAGAAGAAAAAGAGAGAAATATTTGTGATAAGCCAAGAAACAGAGCATGTGAGTGGGGCGACTCAGCTTTAAAATCCAAAAAGAGAAGTTTCCCTGGGCAAGTCCAAAAGTCAAAGCATCAAATCTTAAAGATAAAAAGCTCCTTTAGAAAAAAGCCAAAACGTGCAATTATACGATCGATTCAGCCCTTTCATTAATTTGTATCTAACTTCTCTAAGCATTTTATTTTTATTCTAAATAATAGGCTTCCAAGCTCCAAGAGTGTGTTAAAACGCCAAACGTCTCCTCCAGGATCCGAGAGAAATGCATTCTTGAGTTGGTCTCTCAAAAAAATGCTTACTATATAAAGAAAACCATATACGTAGCCAAAATCCAAAGCCACGGTGTACTGTACTTTTAGACGGTTCCTTTATGCCAAAATGAATCTGGCATTATTCTTTGAGTTCTATATCAACCTACTCTGTGTTTTTGGGAAAATTATACCGTATACTTGGATACTAGTGAAAAATATGCATTTTGAAGAAGAGAACGTCTCATGGGTGCACCATATTTTATAAGATTGAGCTTTACTATATACAACTATTTTAATTATTTGGGACATAAAATATAAAAGATCAAGTAATAAAGTGAAAAGATAGTACCCAAAATATGAAAGATCAAAGCAAATAAAAACATCAGGCCTAAAACATAAAAGATCAAACCACATAAAAAATCAAACCAAAAAAAAAATCAAACTCAAGGAAAAAAACATCAGGCTCAAACAAAAATGACTCAAATAACTAAAATAATTGTTTGGTAACTCCAATCTTGTATAAGATGGTCTACTATTGGCCTGACCTTACCGTAAGGTGTCCTTATTTGAAACTTTCTCTTTCGAGTATACAAATTCTCAATCTCTACAGAGACCAAGTATTATAACAGACCATTATCGGTTGAATTTGTCATTGACGAACTTCAACCCCACCGCCGTTGTTAAATTTTACGATGTTGTTGTGAGACCCCGTATTTTTGGATATTATTTAATACCATTTTAATATTATTTTAGTATATATTGTAGAAAAATGATTGGGTTAAGTTGACTAGACTTGCAATTAAGATAAGTTTAAAAGGTGAATATAAAAAAAATGTAAAAAGTAAATCAATTTGATTAGAGAATGTGATCAGTTGATATATGCTATATAATAGTCTTAATTGTAGAGTTGTAGAATGGTAATTGAAGGGAGTAATTGCGGACATAAATAAAAGATGTTTTATTAGGTAAGTTTTAAAAATATTGAAATTTCAAGAGATTATTGAGGCATCGATTAAGTAGGAAAGTTTTCCCTTGAAAATTTTTTAAACTAAAATGAATTGATTGTGTTTTTGTTGTGTTTCATTGATAATTATATGGAAACTGAAAAGTACAATAAGTTTTAAATTTAGTATGTAGTGAATAGAAGAGAGACTATTTAGTTTCTAAATAATATTAATTTAGGAGGTTAAGCGTTCAAAATGGAAGTTAAATTGTGTAAATTGATGAGTATATTAAATACTAATAATAACTTAAGCAACTGAACAGTCACCAAACTTGTATAAATAGGAGGGAATGATATGTTTGGGGATGAAATCAGTTTGGAAAATAATCAAGTTTGATGATAAATTTTAGGATCAACAAAGGTGAGGGTTTTATCATTTTCTTGATTCCTTTTCATGAAGCATTTTTATAATTGATCATGGATTGTTTTTGTGTGTGAACTCGATTGAATGCATGCTTTGTTGACTAATTGTTCACAATGTATGTTTGATTGTAAATTTGCCGATTGTTAAGATTTTGGGGAAATGTGAAATTCTCACGAGCTAGTTGTATCTCACCCTCTTTTCAAATCACTTTTCGTTCACATTTTGAATATCGAAAGTTTGTGGATGTATTTGACCATTCGAAAAACGTGGGGATAGTGTCGTAAAATTGTATTTTGTAGTTGAATATATAAATTGTAATAGAATGTAACCGATTTTAGACAATTTAAATTGTAATTTTATAATAACATCCCGATTGGACTTATTTTAATACATATTTAATTTCGGTAAAAAGGGGGTCTAGGAGGGATGTTACAAATGGTATCAGAGAAACGATCTTGGACACTAGTAAATTTTAAGTAATATTGATTTAGTTTTATTCAGTTTGGAATTTAGCTTTGGTGAACTAAATTGGACACTAGTGAAATTGTTTTGAGGACATATACTTAGAGAGAAAATTAATACTATCAACCTTAAGTTTGGATGAAGAGTTTGATTAGAACTTTTGGGTTTTATGCCCATTTATATGCTACTTATATGAAGTCAATTTGTTTTTTTTTTTGATATTTTGCTGTTGATATCTGTTAAAGCGGAAAATGGGATATTTCCAGTCTGCTCCCCGATGAGTACTGCAGACTGACGGGGTCTACTTCATCTTGCTGCTTGAGTCCTCTGTCCAGTGGTGCTATACCTAGAGGGTACTAGATCCGGTGAACTCTGCTCTGGTTGATGCTTTGGTCCAACTAGGTCTGCTTCTGTTGATGCTTCCCTCTTCTGTATGGGGTGTTGTGCTGCCGACCTGATACCTGTATAATAGAGCAGAAGTCACTCCGGCGACGTCGATCCGCTCTGATGCCAAAGTCAGGCATTTTGGGAGACTGGATGAGGAAGAAGATGAACAGTGAAGAGGGAGCTCAGATGCAGATCTGAAAGCTCTTGTCAACTTACCTTCTTTTTGCTCTTTTCCTCCCCTTTATATTAGATAAGGGAGAGGCCTCTTTTGGGCTTGATTTGGGCCTTTGGCCATTATTCTGAAGTGGGCTAAATTAGCCCAGGATTTATCAAGTCCCCTCAGTCCGAAGTGGTGATCTTGGAGCGTGCTTTGGACTGTAGCAGGACCTGATTGTGCCGATGGACGAGTCGCTGGATAGGTCACTGGTCGGACATGTATGTGGGATATGTTTATATCCAATCGTGTTGATCACGATAATCAAACCGTCAACACTTTTTGTCTTGGCTTGGTTGTCTTTCGGCGTTGGGCCTTGATTTCGAATGCCCTTGGAGTTGTGCAGTGGGAACATATGATTTTATGGTGTTAAGTCTGTCGAGACTTTTGTCTTCGACCTACCATTAGATGCTTGGCATCTTGTCGGTAGACGTGACGCCCGGTCTGTCGAAACATAGGTCTTCGACCTACCTTTACAAAATTTTGCGTCATGCCGTTAGACTTGACGCCTGGTCAGATCTGTTTGGACTTCAGTCCACGACTTACATTTAATAAAATTTGGCGTCCTGCCATTAGACGTGACACCTGGTCTGTCTGGACTTCGGTCTGCGACCAATCTTGGATTCTTGATAGGATTTGGCGTCGTGTCGCTAGACGTGACTCCCGTTGTGTCGAGACTTTGGTCTTCAACATACCCTTTAGAATTTTGGCATCTTCTCGTTAGATGTGACACCCGATCTGTCTGGACTTCACTCCACGACCAACCATGATAGAGTTTTGTGTCGTGCCGTTAGACGTGACATTCGTTCTGTCTGGACTTCGGTTCATGATCAACCATGATAGAGTTTTGTGTCGTGCCGTTAGACGTGACACTCGGCCTGTCTGGACTTTGCTCCATGACCAACCATGATAGAGTTTGATGTCGTCAGATTGACGCCTGGTCAGTCGAGACATTGGTCTTTGACCTACCATTAAGAATTTTGGCGTTTCATCGTTAGATTGAGGCCTGGTCAGTCGAGACATTGATCTTTGACCTACCATTAAGAATTTTGGCGTTATGTCATTAGATTGACGCTTGGTCAGTCGAGACATTGGTCTTTGACCTACCATTAAGAATTTTGGCGTTATTTCGTTAGATTGACGCCTGGTCAGTCGAGACATTGGTCTTTGACCTACATTAAGAATTTTGGCGTTATGTCGTTAAATTGACGCCTAGTCAGTCGAGACATTGGTCTTTGACATACCATTAAGAATTTTGGCGTTATGTCGTTAGATTGACGCCTGGTTAGTCGAGACATTGGTCTTTGACCTACCATTAAGAATTTTGGCGTTTCATCATTAGATTGACGCCTGGTCTATCGAGACCTTGGTCTTCGAACTACCTTTTAGAAGTTAGGCGTCTTGTCATTAGACTTGACGCCGGGACTGTCGAGACTTTTGTCTTCGACCTACCACCAAATAATTTTGTTGTACCTTTACCTGTTAAGCCTCTTTGCATGCCCTTATTATGCCTCAGTCCGTTAGACCGTGCGACAGTTTGGGAGCCTTCAGCTGTTAAGCCTCTTGGCATGCCCTTATGATTTATAACTTGGGCAGTTAAGCCTCGGGACAATCTGGGGTACTTCAGCAATTAAGCTTACTAGTATGACAGATGATTTATGTGTTGGATCGTTAGGCCGGGCAACAGACCGTCGGTTTGGGAACCTTTAGCCATTAAGCTTATTAGTATGCCCAAATTTACTGTTTTTCGGGCCGTTATGCCGCGCGATAGTCTAGGACTACAACTGTAGATGATAAGATGGAGTAGGGAACATACCCTTTCCGAATAACAGTAATCTCTAGGACCTTCCCTTAGGAATTTTGACATCGTGTCCTTGGACTCGATGGCTAGACTGTTCAGACCTTGGTCTGCGACCTTCACTTAGGAAGTTTGGCATTATGTCGATGACTTGACTATTCAAACCTTGGTCTGCAACCCTCCGTTAGGAAGTTTGGCATCGGTCCTTGGACTCGACGGCTTGACTGTCCAGACCTTGGTCTGCGACCTTCCCTTAGGAAGTTTTGCATCGGTCCTTGGACTCGACGGCTTGACTGTCCAGACCTTGGTCTGCGACCTTCCCTTAGGAAGTTTGGCATCGGTCCTTGGACTCGACGGCTTCATTGTCCAGACCTTGGTCTGCGACCTTCCCTTAGGAAGTTTGGCATCGGTCCTTGGACTCGATGGCTTGACTGTCCAGACCTTGGTCTGCGACCTTTCCTTAGGAAGTTTGGCATCAGTCCTTGAACTAACGGCTACACTGTCCAGACCTTGGTCTGCGACCTTCCTTTAGCAAATTCGGCAATGCATGCTTTGTTGACTAATTGTTCACAATGTATGTTTGATTGTAAATTTGCCGATTGTTAAGATTTTGGGGAAATGTGAAATTCTCACGAGCTAGTTGTATCTCACCCTCTTTTCAAATCACTTTTCGTTCACATTTTGAATATCGAAAGTTTGTGGATGTATTTGACCATTCGAAAAACGTGGGGATAGTGTCGTAAAATTGTATTTTGTAGTTGAATATATAAATTGTAATAGAATGTAACCGATTTTAGACAATTTAAATTGTAATTTTATAATAACATCCCGATTGGACTTATTTTAATACATATTTAATTTCGGTAAAAAGGGGGTCTAGGAGGGATGTTACAAATGGTATCAGAGAAACGATCTTGGACAATAGTAAATTTTAAGTAATATTGATTTAGTTTTATTCAGTTTGGAATTTAGCTTTGGTGAACTAAATTGGACACTAGTGAAATTGTTTTGAGGACATATACTTAGAGAGAAAATTAATACTATCAACCTTAAGTTTGGATGAAGAGTTTGATTAGAACTTTTGGGTTTTATGCCCATTTATATGCTACTTATATGAAGTCAATTTGTTTTTTTTTTTGATATTTTGCTGTTGATATCTGTTAAAGCGGAAAATGGGATATTTCCAGTCTGCTCCCCGATGAGTACTGCAGACTGACGGGGTCTACTTCATCTTGCTGCTTGAGTCCTCTGTCCAGTGGTGCTATACCTAGAGGGTACTAGATCCGGTGAACTCTGCTCTGGTTGATGCTTTGGTCCAACTGGGTCTGCTTCTGTTGATGCTTCCCTCTTCTGTATGGGGTGTTGTGCTGCCGACCTGATACCTGTATAATAGAGCAGAAGTCACTCCGGCGACGTCGGTCCGCTCTGATGCCAAAGTCAGGCATTTTGGGAGACTGGATGAGGAAGAAGATGAACAGTGAAGAGGGAGCTCAGATGCAGATCTGAAAGCTCTTGTCAACTTACCTTCTTTTTGCTCTTTTCCTCCCCTTTATATTAGATAAGGGAGAGGCCTCTTTTGGGCTTGATTTGGGCCTTTGGCCATTTGTCTGAAGTGGGCTAAATTAGCCCAGGATTTATCAAGTCCCCTCAGTCCGAAGTGGTGATCTTGGAGCGTGCTTTGGACTGTAGCAGGACCTGATTGTGCCGATGGACGAGTCGCTGGATAGGTCACTGGTCGGACATGTATGTGGGATATGTTTATATCCAATCGTGTTGATCACGATAATCAAACCGTCAACACTTTTTGTCTTGGCTTGGTTGTCTTTCGGCGTTGGGCCTTGATTTCGAATGCCCTTGGAGTTGTGCAGTGGGAACATATGATTTTATGGTGTTAAGTCTGTCGAGACTTTTGTCTTCGACCTACCATTAGATGCTTGGCATCTTGTCGGTAGACGTGACGCCCGGTCTGTCGAAACATTGGTCTTCGACCTACCTTTACAAAATTTTGCGTCATGCCGTTAGACTTGACGCCTGGTCAGATCTGTTTGGACTTCAGTCCACGACTTACATTTAATAAAATTTGGCGTCCTGCCATTAGACGTGACACCTGGTCTGTCTGGACTTCGGTCTGCGACCAATCTTGGATTCTTGATAGGGTTTGGCGTCGTGTCGCTAGACGTGACTCCCGTTGTGTCGAGACTTTGGTCTTCAACATACCCTTTAGAATTTTGGCATCTTCTCGTTAGATGTGACACCCGATCTGTCTGGACTTCACTCCACGACCAACCATGATAGAGTTTTGTGTCGTGCCGTTAGACGTGACATTCGTTCTGTCTGGACTTCGGTTCATGATCAACCATGATAGAGTTTTGTGTCGTGCCGTTAGACGTGACACTCGGCCTGTCTGGACTTTGCTCCATGACCAACCATGATAGAGTTTGATGTCGTCAGATTGACGCCTGGTCAGTCGAGACATTGGTCTTTGACCTACCATTAAGAATTTTGGCGTTTCATCGTTAGATTGAGGCCTGGTCAGTCGAGACATTGATCTTTGACCTACCATTAAGAATTTTGGCGTTATGTCATTAGATTGACGCTTGGTCAGTCGAGACATTGGTCTTTGACCTACCATTAAGAATTTTGGCGTTATTTCGTTAGATTGACGCCTGGTCAGTCGAGACATTGGTCTTTGACCTACATTAAGAATTTTGGCGTTATGTCGTTAAATTGACGCCTAGTCAGTCGAGACATTGGTCTTTGACATACCATTAAGAATTTTGGCGTTATGTCGTTAGATTGACGCCTGGTTAGTCGAGACATTGGTCTTTGACCTACCATTAAGAATTTTGGCGTTTCATCATTAGATTGACGCCTGGTCTATCGAGACCTTGGTCTTCGAACTACCTTTTAGAAGTTAGGCGTCTTGTCATTAGACTTGACGCCGGGACTGTCGAGACTTTTGTCTTCGACCTACCACCAAATAATTTTGTTGTACCTTTACCTGTTAAGCCTCTTTGCATGCCCTTATTATGCCTCAGTCCGTTAGACCGTGCGACAGTTTGGGAGCCTTCAGCTGTTAAGCCTCTTGGCATGCCCTTATGATTTATAACTTGGGCAGTTAAGCCTCGGGACAATCTGGGGTACTTCAGCAATTAAGCTTACTAGTATGACAGATGATTTATGTGTTGGATCGTTAGGCCGGGCAACAGACCGTCGGTTTGGGAACCTTTAGCCATTAAGCTTATTAGTATGCCCAAATTTACTGTTTTTCGGGCCGTTATGCCGCGCGATAGTCTAGGACTACAACTGTAGATGATAAGATGGAGTAGGGAACATACCCTTTCCGAATAACAGTAATCTCTAGGACCTTCCCTTAGGAATTTTGACATCGTGTCCTTGGACTCGATGGCTAGACTGTTCAGACCTTGGTCTGCGACCTTCACTTAGGAAGTTTGGCATTATGTCGATGACTTGACTATTCAAACCTTGGTCTGCAACCCTCCGTTAGGAAGTTTGGCATCGGTCCTTGGACTCGACGGCTTGACTGTCCAGACCTTGTTCTGCGACTTTTCCTTAGGAAGTTTTGCATCGGTCCTTGGACTCGACGGCTTGACTGTCCAGACCTTGGTCTGCGACCTTCCCTTAGGAAGTTTGGCATCGGTCCTTGGACTCGACGGCTTCATTGTCCAGACCTTGGTCTGCGACCTTCCCTTAGGAAGTTTGGCATCGGTCCTTGGACTCGATGGCTTGACTGTCCAGACCTTGGTCTGCGACCTTTCCTTAGGAAGTTTGGCATCAGTCCTTGAACTGACGGCTACACTGTCCAGACCTTGGTCTGCGACCTTCCTTTAGCAAATTCGGCATCGCATCCTTGGATTGATGCCGGAACTGTTCAAACCTTGGTCTGCGACCTAGACTGGCAGTGTCTTTTTGGCTTGGTTATGGTGACCCTTTACCAGACTGTCATGTCTTTGATATTTGGCTATGCACGCCAAAATTATTTGGTTTGTTCGCCGTCACATTATGTGCCCTCAATTTGATATTGTGAGGTCTAAGGTGGTCATATCGGGTCCTGCTTGACCCTGGCTTGTCCTGGGGACAGGTACTCAAACCAGGGTCTTGATCGGCTCCTGATTGTCGAAGGGACAGATACATGATTCTGCAAAATTTAGAGTTTGGCACGAATTTGTGGGTTTTCCAACTTGATCAGTTGGATATCTTATTGCTTTTACACAAAGGACACCACTTACTTTGTGGCCTTTCCAATTTAATCAATTGGATTATTTTTTACCCTATCCTCCATTCCTCTTCTTTTTAATGAAAATTGGATAAATCTCATGTGTTTGAAAGAGAATTACATGTGGTGAATGGGTTTATTTCAAGATATGTATAGCAAATCTTGAAGGTTGTGACACTTAGGCTATTCTTGGACGTGTTCATAGTCGTGCGAGATGCGGGACTTGTCCCTGGACAAGATGCCTGAACTGTCCATGCCTTGGTCTGCAAGCGTCCCTTTGGAAGTTTGGCATCACGTCCGTGGACTCGATGCCTAGACTGTCCAGACCTTGTTCTGCGACCATCCCTTAGGAAGTTTGGCATCAGTCCTTGGACTGACGGCTACACTGTCCAGACCTTGGTCTGCGACCTTCCTTTAGCAAATTCGGCATCGCATCCTTGGATTGATGTCGTAACTGTCCAGACCTTGGTCTGCGACCTAGACTGGCAGTGTCTTTTTGGGATAGTCCTTAGACAGGACTTCAGACACACTGCTAGATGAGATAGGGGACACACTACTGTTATGTAAGCATTGGAGACCAATGGTATGACCTATAACCATATGTCATTAATAAGGATAATTGACACCGTTGTCAGACGAGTATCTATATGATCACTTCTGCGCGTGTCGCTAGTCAAGGCCATGGACCGGTTGGCTGGTCGAGCTGCCCTTTTGGTGGTCCTTATACAGGACGCTGAACACGTTGCCAAAGACACTGAACATATCACTGCTAAATCGAGCATTGTATGAACGATTTAGACGTATCCCTGATTAATACATTCAACATGTTGTTAGAAGGGATACAATTTGATTTCAAATGACAGGTATGGAGTAATTGACCATGCGTGCGTCGCCTGGTCGGGATCTTAGACAGACAGTCGGTTAAAGAACCTTGGACAGACTACCGGTTAAGATACATTGCTGACCACGAGGCTAGTCAGCTCACATCTTGTTTAATTATCACGTACAACTTCTATTTATGCTAAAAACATAAATTAGAGAGTACAATTGAAGCAAAGGTATGATGTATTTCCTTTCCCCTCAAAAAACACTTGTGTAAAAAGAGATCTATGGATTCTTTTACAAACATTGGGTAGAGTCGCATCCTTATAGGAATCTAATAACCTTTTTGGATATGTTTTTAGCTTCTTGGAAGCTAATTTTTACAGATCTGAATTTTTATGCTCTAAAGATAGCATCTTTGATTTAAAGCTTCACTTTTTGAAAAGAATACTAACCCAAGAGTGGATTTAATTTCTCGTAATTGAAGATGCCCAACCTTGGTGGATATGGGTTGCCTCTAGGAGCTGCGTGGGGGACTGTACGACAAGTCCCCACAAACGGCGCCAATGTTAAAGCGGAAAATGGGATATTTTCGGTCTGACGGGGTCTGCTTCATCTTGCTGCTTGAGTCCTCTGTCCAGTGGTGCTATACCTAGAGGGTACTAGATCTGGTGAACTCTGCTCTGGTTGATGCTTTGGTCCAACTGGGCCTGCTTCTGTTGCTGCTTCCCTCTTCTGTATGGGGTGTTGTGCTGCCGACTTGATACATGTATAAAAGAGCAGGCGTCACTCCGGCGGACCGACGTTGCGTCGGTCCGCTCCGATGCCAAAGTCGGGTATTTTGGGAGACTGGATGAGGAAGAAGATGAACAGTGGAGAGGGGGCTCAGATGCAGATCTGAAAGCTCTTGTCAACTTACCTTCTTTTTGCTCTTTTCCTCCCTTTTATATTAGATAAGGGAGAGGCCTCTTTTGGCCTTGATTTGGGCCTTTGGCCATTATTCTGAAGTGGGCTAAATTAGCCCAGGATTTATCATTATCTAGACTTATTCAAACTAATGCAAAAGGGTAGTAGTGTATACATTTATTAAGAATGAATCAACCATTTTGTCATGAGGTTAATTTGGAATAGAAGATAATTCAAGATTTCATTTATTTTAGGAAATATATACGATATAATTGTGGTATTAATGTGTCAATATATTTGAACTTGATTATAAGAATTTCTATCTTAAACTTCTCCTGCTAAAATATGTGCAGTGTACCGATTAAAATTCAGCACCAGTTTATAGGAATATTAAAAAAAAATTATAGATTAAAGAATTTCAATTATCATAAAATAAAATATTTCCTATATCAAAAATAAGAATAGATCCAAAGAACGATTGAGTAAGTGATACATATAAATCCTTTCCATCAATACTAGAGGAACAAGTTTAAGTTTATTTCATGAAAATCTTATAAGCCATGGATTTTATTAATTTAACTCATTTTATTTTACAAAAAGTCGTTTTCAATGTCAAAGATAATGATTCCAAAAATAAATTTAATTTTCTTTTCATTGAAAGAGGTTATTTACAGAGACGTTATTATTTTTATTTCAAAAAAGTTTATGGAAACGAAACACTTTTATCGTTTTACAACTCTTTCCAAAAGAGATCGATTTAATTGAATCTACCGTGTGCCTTCGGCCGGTAGTGCGGTTACCAAAACCGTTAATACTTGTGGTCAGGGAATTGACCTACCTCGACCAGGGATTTGGTCTACTTGTGCCATGGAATTGGCGATACTTGTACCAGGGAATTGGCGATTACTTGTGCCACGGAACTGGCGTACTTGTGTCAGGGAATTGGCAATTTACTTGTGCCAGGGAATTGGAGATTTACTTGTGCCAGGGAATTGGCGTTTACACGTGGCCAGAGATTTGGCACATGGTTTTAAACTTGATTTTCTCTTGAGAAAATATTAACGTTACTTGACTATTTTTTTTTTTACAAACAGGAAAAAGTTTCAAAGAGATTTTAATGCTTGTTTTTAACTGGGTCATTCGAGTTGATAAATCTAAAGTTTTAATCATTTTCCAACAACGATTTTTTTAATTCACTTTTGATTTTTTTTTTCCAACAACCTGTCATTTTCTATATCACTCCGTCCCAGCCATAACTGCACACTTTTTGGTCAATTTTTTCAGAGCATGTTTGACCGTGAATAACTTTATTTTTATACATTATTATGGTCTAAAACTTTTATAGCTAAAAAATAGAGCGGATTGTGAAACTAATCATATCCCGTATGATATTATTATAGCACATATGCCAATTGCAATTTACGGTCAATTATGCCCAGACAAAGTTGACTAAAAAGTGTGCAGGTTCGCCTGGGACGGAGGGAGTAGTATTCTTTGATTCCGAAAGTAATTTTAATTTTTCTGTTAAATGAGATTATTACAAAGTTTGTAGTGAACTTATGACTTCTCATTTTACAATCACATATTCTTTTTCATGAAAGAGTTTAAACTACATTACCTCAATTAATGAATGAGAAATTTTATTTCAAGAGTACTTGGTGATAATGAAAGAATTTTACATCATTGATTTTGAATAGTCCTATGCTACTTTCACAAAAACAATTATTGTTCCTTTTTAATCTACCGTGAGCCAACGGCCGATAGTTTGGTTATCTAAACCGTTATATTTTTTTATCACTGTGAGCCTATGGCCGGTGAAGAAGTCGCGTAAATTGCTTGACTTAAAATCTACCGTGTGCCTTCGGCCGGTAGTGCGGTTATAAACCGTTACCGTACTTGTGGTCAGGGAATTGACCTAATTCGATCAGGGAATTGGTCTACTTGTGCTAGGGAATTGGCGATTACTTGTACCAGAGAATTGGTGTTTTCAGTCGTCGTGGTTTAGTACTGATTATTTTTAAAAACCCGAAAGTCTTTTTTTTAAATTTATTCTTTCTTTCCTTAGAATAAAAAAACCCAATTGCTATATGCAGGACCGATTTTCTAATGCAGGACCGATTTTTTACCATAATACCCCCAAGTGTACCCTTGCATTTTGAGTAGCTTTTTTTGCCTTCACAATAAAAGGGGCATTTTGGTAAAAAACCGGTCCTGCATGAGAAAAATGGTCCTGCATGTAGCAAACCCCTAAAAAAATCAAGATTGAACAAGTCATTTTTCGTTAAAAAAAATATATTTGTGGGTTTACTTATAGTATTCTTGGTTTTGATTTAAAAAAAACTCCATTTCAATGATTGAAGCATATTTCTTTCATCTCATGTTTATTAAATTGAAATTCAGGAGTTAAGTCAAAATAATCTTGAGACGTTAATACATTTTATTTCGGTAGTAGATAGGTTAAGAATTTCGGGACGAAATTCCCTTAAAGAGGGGTGATTGTGAGACTCCGTATTTTTGGATATTATATAATACCATTTTAATATTATTTTAATATATATTTTAGAAAAATGATAGGGTTAAGTTGACTAGACTTGCAATTAAGATAAGTTTAAAAGGTGAATAAAAAAAATGTAAAAAGTAAATAAATTTGATTAGAGAATGTGAAGGGAGTAATTGTAGAGTTATAGAATGGTAATTGAAGGGAGTAATTGCGGACATAAATAAAAGATGTTTTATTATGTAAGATTTAAAAATATTGAAATTTCAAGAGATTATTGAGGCATCGATTAAGTAGGAAAGTTTTCCCTTAAAAATAATTTTAGACTAAAATGAATTGATTGTGTTTTTGTTGTGTTTCATTAATAATTATATGGAAACTGAAAAGTACAATAAGTTTTAAATTTAGTATGTAGTGAATAGAAGAGAGACTATTTAGTTTCTAAATAATATTAATTTAGAAGGTTAAGCGTTCAAAATGGAAGTTAAATTGTGTAAATTGATGAGTATATTAAATACTAATAATAACTTAAGCAACTGAACAGTCACCAAACTTGTATAAATAGGAGGGAATGATATGTTTGGGGATGAAATTAGTTTGTAAAATAATCAAGTTTGATGATAAATTTTAGGATCAACAAAGGTGGGGGTTTTATCATTTTCTTGATTCCTTTTCATGAAGCATTTTTATAATTGATCATGGATTGTTTTATGTGTGAACTTGATTGAATGCATGTTTTTTTTTTTTGAAGAAAATTCATTCAAGGTCCTGGGAAACGCCCAGAAGCGATTATAATGAGTGGAATTGACATCCAATTCGACTAGAACCGAACTACTTGGCAACCAGACTAATTATGTCTGCTATTACAGCTTAAGAGATCCAATAAAAAATGTAATACCGCCCTCAGGGATATTATCTTGAAACTGTGAAAATCACATCCGTTTGGCAGAGAAGAGCGACTACCGCATCAATTACTGCGCCAATCAGGAATCCGCTACAACCGCAACACCACTTGATCCAAAACATGATCTAGGTTCTTCAAACTGCAAGCACCTTTGAAACCCCCAAATCACGAAACGGAAACACGACCCGTACAATCGGATCGGGAACAATAAAACAAATAAAAACATGATCTTTATAACCAGATCGGAAAAAAACTTCGATATAAATCAAGATTTAATCGAAGAAACTCTTATTTGTGGATTAGTCACACTTATTTCACCGTAAATCAATAAAGAGAAAAACCATTGCTTCCCCATCTTCCCATGATGGGAAGAAAGTCAAAGGGAAAAGAGGAAGAACAGCGGCAGCACAAGAAAATCCACGCCCTTCTTTAATTTCTCTAGTTTACAGCTGATTGAATGCATGCTTTGTTGACTAATTGTTCACAATGTATGTTTGATTGTAAATTTTCCGATTGTTAAGATTTTGGGGAAATGTGAAATTCTCACGAGCTAGTTGTATCTCACCCTCTTTTCAAATCACTTTTCTTTCACATTTCGAATATCGAAAGTTTGTGAATGTATTTGATCATTTGAAGAACGTGGGGATAGTGTCGTAAAATTGTATTTTGTAGTTGAACATATAAATTGCAATAGAATGTAGCCGATTTTAGACAATTTAAATTGTAATTTTATAATAACATCCCGATTGGACTTATTTTAATACATATTTAATTTCAGTAAAAATGGGGTCTAGGAGGGATGTTACAGTTGGCTTCGCTAGAGCTCAACCGACTCAAATGTACTGACTCGAGACTGAGATTTGGTATGAATTTGTACGGAATAACAGTAATGTACCAAGGATTAAGAATGATCAAGGAAATTGACTGAAAGATTAAGAAAATTGAATGAAAGCTCAAATGAACTGAAAGATCAAGGCAAAACAAGAATACTCAAAGGAACTGACTGAAAGATCAATCAAACTAAGTAAAAGATCAAGCAAAAACAGTAAGTGTTCAATCCCTTGTCCATTGGTCTCCACAATGGCAGGTCTCACCCAAGACTCTATCTTGCCGGTATCTAGTCACTAATCATTATTATTTTTCCAAATCATCTCTTGATACTTCTAGGTCTATCAAATACCATTTGTTCTTTTAAAGATTAGGTCAACATAAGCAGAGGTTGTTTCAGGTTCAACTAAATAATATGAGTTAACATATAACAACTACATTGAGTTGATCCAGTTAGTTAGAAACTGGCAAATATTGATCTGACACTCTAATTTTGCATTCACTTCTCCAATCATCTCATTAAACCGTATTTGCTTCTCTAAGAGGCCATGAGGGATTTACCAGGTTGTTATAAAAATATATCTCACACGACACAAGCTGACTAAACAAAAATTAGTTTGTGATCACTTCCAAGTCAATCCATTATATATTATTTGTCCCCTCAAATGCAGTAAAACTATTTTCGAGTTGACGAGGTTGAACCAGGTCAATCAGTCTTGAAATTCTAAATGTGTAATTTTAACCCTAACAAATAAAGTGAATTCTTATTCCCAACAAACAATATTAGTGCATGACACTTTTGACTCGGGTGAGTTGTTTATAGTTTTATACGGTAGTTATACGGGTAATTACGCAATTTCAAATTAAATATATCACATTACACCTACCTCTACTCTATTTACCCAAAATGATTTGTTCAGACTATAAACACCACTTAAAAACTCGTATACACTCCAAAAATTTGTTCACTTTCGGAATTCCTTAGTATGGCCCTGTTTACCAGACCTTATCTAGTAGATCAGATCAGTTCAGTTCAGTTCAGTTCAATTTAGTTCAGTTCAATTCAGTTCAGTTCAGTTCAGTTCAGTTCAGTTCAGTTCAGTTCAGTTCAGTTCAGTGAAAATGTAATTGATGAAATTCAGGTTAATTCAGTTATGTTGATTCCATTTTTCAATACATCATTTTTACTTCAGTTCAGTTCAGTTCAATTCAATTCAGTTCAGTTCAGTTCAGTTCAATTCAGTTCAGTTCAGTACATGGTGGAAATAAGTTCTAGCAAATAATATTAGCGTTAATATTAAAGACCTTTACAATAATAACAATATCTTAACACTCCAAATTACGATGATTTCACTTATGTATATTGGCAGTATATAAATTTTTTTCAATAATAACAATATCTTAACTTACGTATATTTGTATATAATATTTTAAGTTTATATTTATTCAAATATTCAGTAAAAATAATTTTACGCAAACCTTATTTGGACAGAGTGAGTACATAAGCTTAAATAGCATAAAACCAAATAAAGATAAACGAAATTGAACTAAGAAAAAGTGACATGAAATGAATTGAACTAAATTCAATTCAATTGAATAGATTTTAATGAAAATGGACTAAAGTGAACTAAATTGAATTAAAATTAAAGAAAATGATAGGGCTGAATTGAACTAACTTGATTATAAATAATTTTTAGTTAAACTAGGTTGAATTTATTGAAGCTAAACTGAATTTAATAAAATAAAAATAACATAACTAGGGTATTAGAGTCTTTATAAAAAAAAAAATTAAATTAAGTTAATTACTACTTTCCTTTGCAGAAATTATGTAAAAGTCACATCGCATTTCTCAATTTTTGATACTCCAATGCCTTTAATTCCAAATTTCCTATTTTATTATTATTTAAATATTGTAAATTAAGTTATTGAGTTAGAAAGACTAACAAATCTTTGAAAACATAAACCATTACAATAGAAATATGATAAATCATTCATTCTAACATAAATTTATGATACGATCGTCTCATACAAAATTTATAGTTTATTAACGATCTTTATTTAGAAGTCTTAGTTATATAACAAAGATTATGTTAGAAAAATAATTTCGGCGTGTTATGCAACCCAGTTGAAAACTCATTATTATGAGTTCTTAAAAATGAATGTGTTAAAAAATAGTTTAACGGAGTTACTAGTCTTTTACAAGATTATTGTGAAAGAAAACAATTGGACTAGGAAATGTAAAACATTTCATCTCTTGGACAGCATCAGCCAAAAATGTAGTCAAAATGATCTTGGCGGGCTGAATTCCTTTATCAACACATCATTAATATGGGTTTGAACTGAAATAAAACACCGGCCCAGGAGCCAGCTTCTAGGTGAGAATTTCGTAGGCCTTTAGTTTATAAATTAGGGGTGTTACCGAGGCGATTCGAGCCGATTACTAAGATATTCAAAATTTGTGCATTTAGATATAATTGATATTTTTTTCATTTGGATCAATTTGTATGAATGATATAAAATCATTGAACGATATATATATTTTCCATCAGTAATTTCACTTCTTTTTTTTGAAGATAAAATATTTATTTCTTTCGTAAACTACTGAAAATCGTCCAACTGCAGTTGAACATGGTTAAGAAGAGCTCCCTCTAGTAGGGTGCTCGATTCTGTGAGTAACGCTAGGGATTGAGCTAAATAAAATATTGAAGACCAAGGTTTCCAACATGACCCCGTAAATGTACTAATCCCTAACTCAGATGACTTCTCCATTGACATTTCTCGATTTCCGGACAAACTTTCCTTACAGCGAATGGCTTCCAAAGGAGTTCCTCATCCCTTTCTCCCATGAGATGCCTCCGGAAGAACCTAGGGCATTAGCTCCTACCTCGACGAGATGTACCTCCCCGTCGGTTATTGGTACCAAAATAAAAGACTGAAGTGGTAAACAAACAACAAAACAAAATAAAAAGCTTAGGCACATACTAGTGCACCTTTCGTGAACCGTCCGGAGATCTTTCCACTCAGTTTTAAGGGCATCCAGACGGTTCCAGCAGATGATACTCATGGATCCTGGCGGGACTGTGCCTCCTCGCCAGTCACCGCCTGAATGTTGAGAACACTACTGCCCAGGGAAGCGTCTGATTCGCTAACCCTGGGCCTCTTGTTTCTCGGGCTTCCGCCCTCTTCTACTGTCTGATCCAGCAAATCCAGTTTCCTCTTTGATGATCCCGGTTCCATTCCTTGAGCCACCTCATGTGTCCCCCCAGACACCTCATTTCCCTTTACCACACTACCCCCACGGCCACGTCCACGTCCCCGTCCTCGACTCCCTTTCGCTAGTACCGCCTTAGCCTTCATTGCGTACTGCTTCTCCAATAGCTTGTCCGGTGTGTCGATATTAACCGAAACTGAGACCAAGAAAGGACGTAGGGCATCCCCGACGTGATAATTTCATTGCTGCCCCTTAGTGGTGAAGCCTTAATTTCTGCTGAAAAAACCATTTCCGGAGCCCGATTCTCTATCTCATCGTCGGCCTCGCTGACCTATACCACCTTAATCATATTCCCGACCTTCTTCTGTATTTCCCCCGCCGATGCTTCCCTAGGCTCCGCACGTGGCATTTCAACCACCATAATCTCCTCCACTTCATCCCTCCATTCTCTCGGGTCCCTGTGAACTGGTCTCTATTGTCTGCCCACGTCCCCAGCATCGGTCCCCGATCCGTCCCGAAGCTCTACTGGCCCGTCCACTTTTTTTGTCCCCAAGGTCCTGTCGGGGCGGTCCCGACCCTACCCGGGTCCGGTACTGTTCCGACTCCTGTCAGCCCCGTCCCGCCAAGTCCGGGCTCCGACCCGAAACCCACAGCGTCCCTCCAGACCAGCCCTTCCTTATGTGCTGGCACTAGTCCTGGCCCCGGCCCGTCCTCAGCGACCCTCGGTCCTTGTCTTGGCCCGTTCCCAGCACCCATCTCCATCACCACCCAGTCCTCTTCCCCGGTCCTGGGATCCACCGGCAACATCTCAGTGTCCAATTTTTTCGTCCCTTTTTTGCTTTGCCGAGCTCTCGATATCCATTACCGTCGGTTTCTTCGTTTCCCAATACAACTGAACAATGGACTTCTTCACCTTTTCCAGCTGCTCCGACTCCATTTCCTTACCCATATTTCGGCGGTGCGCTTCCATAGCCAATCTCTCACTCACATGCCTCTCTACCTCGTGGAAAAATTGAATACATCTGATCGTGTTCCCGGCCTCGAAGTAGTCAAGCAGTCTTTGCTCAAAAGATTCCAGGATCCTAGCGCTCTTCTCCCCTACGAAAGCAAATGCCTGCAATAGACTCTCCCTGCTCGGTGTGATCACCGCTGCCGGCGGTTTCTCCGGCCTAGCCCACGACTTAGATCTGGCTGTGTGATCACCGTTGTCTCTCCTTGTCTCCTCGCTGCGAACCTTGGATGATCCCGGCCTGGTGTCTTTCCCCGTACGCTTCCAAGTCAACCTCCAAGCGCCATAACCCCGAAAACCCCAGGACGCGTCTCGGGAGAACGACGACGTGAAGAACCTTTGCCTGAAATCCTCTAGATACAGATCCTGCTCCCTGGTCTCCTCCGGCGCCGCGTGAAAAGCATTACAGACCTTATGGCCATGTCCAATGATGCCACAGAATCTGCAAAACGTCGGCAACTTCTCGAACTTCAGTGGCAGTCTCACGATCAACCCTAAATCCCTAATCGGGATGCTCCTCTTCAGTGGCTTCATGATATTGATATCGCAACGTACTCGTACGAACTTCCCTCTTAGCTTTATCCTCATCCTTCTCCATATCCATCAATCTCCCTATTTTCTTTCTGATCACCTCTGCTATCGGAACTGTAAGAAGATCATGGGGAATGTCATGAACATGCACCCAAAACGGAACTATGTCAAACGTCATCTTGCTCGGAATCATGCTAGGTAAAGGATCGCGAAACACGATCAAGTTAACATCGAAAACCCATGGATGTGACTGCAGAACCCTAATCTTCTCGCCGACGTTGGAGAAATCGAACGAGAAGATGTTGTGGCCAAGGGTTTTACATTCTAACGCAGGTACATTACATACTCCTTTAAAGACTTTCTGCAATTGCTCATGCAAAATCCGGCGCAGCGCCAGAACCTTTTCGATCAGAGAAAGTTCTGTCGCTCCCGGATTTTCTTGAGGGATTTGATCTGTGATGATCAAGTTCTCTTCTTTCTTCACCGAAAGGCGAAGATCACCGTACTTCAATGCCATAGAATCCATGGCGATCGTGTCTGTTCTCGGGGGATTTTATCGGCAGGCGCCGGTGCTGTAACTATAGTTCGCCGACGCATGTTGCTTCGCTGGGGACGTTCGCTGACGCTGTGCTAATAAGCCGATGGTGTGTTGTGACAGATCAGGGCTTGCACGGTGGACGGTGCGGCAAGGAAACGACTCTAAACCCTGGGTTTTAGAGAAGATGAACTTATGATAGTAATTTCACTTTCTTGAAAGACTTGATCATATCATGATCCTAAAATTTTAGGTTCATTGATCATATTATCAATATTGAGCCGGTATCAATCTTGTTTATATTGATTCTCAAATTGAAATTCAAGACAAGTACTTATTTAAAAAATCTAGCTGGATTTTGATTCAAATTAAGAGATGTTTAAGAATTAATAATAAGTTTAATCATTTTAACTATAGATCAAATTGAATTCGGACCAAAATTTACCTCGAGTCATAAGTTTAAAGTTTTTTCTATTGACTCCTTATCTACAATCTCTTCAAGTCATAATCTTTTTTTTCCCTTCATTAAATCACTTTATTTATTTAATTACATATTATTCTTATAAGTATTTTATTATACTAGCGGACACTCACCGCGCGATGTGCAGTGTATTTGTATACATATTTTATTCATATACGAAATACTCAATATATGATTGTACAATAGAACGAAATATTGCACTCATCTAGTTGCTATGTGGAGTGTATTTTTACGGGTAATTTGTTTGTATACTTTTCTTACACAGCGGCCCAATATATGATTGTACAATAAAATGAATTATTGCACTCGGATGCGGGGTGTTTATATAAATTCTAATAAGGAATGTTGTTGTGTTTAATAAAAGGAATAAATATGGTATAATTTATTGAGTGTGAAAATGTATAAATAATTGTAATTTGTAATGGAGTAAGACCACAACACAAATAAATGACCATAGCTCAGCCCGGGGTTCCAAGAAGTTACCACTTACCACATACAACATGTAGGCTCTGGCTCTCTACTGACATCAGTTTAAGTTTAATATAAATTCTCCTCAGAAGGCTAATAATGCATATGCTTTCTCCTCTAGCAAGGTGAGAGTTTTATACCATTGTCATGAACCGATATATGTAATATCATGATCATCATATGTGAATATTTCTTATATACGTAATTCCCTATATTAACAGTTCATAATTTGTTTTAATATCACGGTATGAAATTTCTGTTTTAGATGTTTTTTTCCTGGATTGTTTGTGCTGTTTGTAGTTTGTACTGTAGACATGTTGTTAAAGTTTGAAAGTGCTACTTACTAATTTCTTAGAGAATCTACATATTTTTTATACGGCTTGCTTTAATATGTCGTTTCAATGTCCCTTGAATTGATTAAAGGTTGGGCCTAATAGCAGCCAGGCTACCACTGTCTATAAAAGGCTCCAAGGATGGATTGATATAAGAAGTCCAAACTTTCAAACGTAACCGGAATTATGGAGAAAGGCTTCAAGAAGAATAGAAGATACAAATCTGGATTGATTCCGCAATCCTACTAAAGGTCTTAACTTTCAAGCGTAACCGGAAGCAGCTTTAATTCCATGATAGCAGAATTTAGATGTCTTAGTGTTTTTTGTTCTTAGATATCGAAATCTGTAAAGTTGCTAAATCATCTGTTGTTTGAACTCATGATCTAGCCAAACATGTAATACTTTCTATTTGTCCTAGACCACTATATAATAAGGATTCTTTTGATCCAACCAATTTTGGTATCCGGAGCCGCGCAGGGTATTTTTGTAATTTGAACCCTCGGCTGGTTAAACGACGTCGTTTAATCTTTACTTTTTCATATATAGTGAAACTTCTATAAATTAATACTCGATAAATTAATAACCTCGGTAAAATTAATAATTTGTCCGGTCCCAACTCGGGACCAGTATTAAATTGGACCTCACTCGATTAAATAATAAGATAATAATTTTTTTGAAACCCCTGTGTATATATATTGGTCCCAACAAAACTATAAATTAATAATTACTATAAATAAATTTCATATATGCTTCAAAATTCTAACATTGTCTAGTGAAAAATGAAGATTTAGTAAATTGTTTTTTGTTGAACTTCAAATCTATATTGAGTTCATCTTTAAATTTCCTCATTGTATTTAAGAGTTCGGTCACTGTCTTCTCGTATTGCAACAAAAAGTTATGAAGAGTTGTTGATGCTTGCAATGCTTCTTTCCGAGTGATTGGTTCCAACGCTATTGAATCATCTTCAACTTCATCATCAACTTGATTTTGAATGATATCCACCACAATTTTTTCAATGCTTTTAACCTCGTAACATTCATTATAGTTGTTGATTGGTCATGTTTGATTTTTGAACACCTTTTAGGTTAGGAGGAGCCATTGTTGATGTGATTTTAACACAAATTCAATGTACATTTATAGTTGATGGATCCCTATTCCCTAATCCTGTTCCGTATTGGTTACGTTAATCTTATTGTATTAGAACTTTATTTGTTTCTCTTATCCTAATTAGAAAGTTATTTCCTAATTTAAAAGTCATTCGTCAAACCTCTTTAAATTAATAAATTATTAATTTATCGATATAATAATATTTCGCTAAATTAATAAAATATCGTGGTACTAACATTATTAATTTATAGAGGTTTCACTGTATTTGTTTTTGTCTCTCCAGCTCGCGTTCTTCCCAATCATGTTTTATCTCCAAATTTTCACGGAAATCGGGATGTCGTCCTTCGTCAACCATACTTTCTCCTATGTTCGACGCGATGGGGGACGGGCTCGAGAAGGAAAGCGTGGAGAGCACACGGTAGAGCAGACACTATTGAAGTGCAATATTATGAACATTGTGGCGATCGGAGGTCCCAGAGGACCGGGGAACTGAAGATGGAGCGGTGGGGGGAGGACCTCAGGCGGGCGGGATTCCGGTAGGTGAGTATGGCGGAGAAGAAGATATTAGGCTAAGCCGATGGGGGATAGAGACGGTGACCAAAAAAGAGAAGAAATTGGGCGAGGGTGATGGAGAAAGGAGATTTCAGAAGGATTCGGTGATGGTAAATTGCAGGGTTCATAGCTGGACCACGACGACGGGTGGGGGTGGCATTGGACTTGGAGCGGAGGACCTGGGAGGCTAACTTAACTGATGGTGTCTCTGCCTAAGAGCATGTGTAGTGGTAGTTTTAGGAGTGGTGAGAGGGTGGTGTAAGGGTGGTGAGGGTTGGGTAGTGGTGGTGAGTGGGTGGTGAGAGAGTGATGAGAGAGAGAAGAAATGGGTGGGTGGTGAGAGAGAGAGGAAACCACTCTTGCAGCAAGTGGGTGGGCCCGCCGCTACAGTGCAGCCCACCCGAAATTTATTTTTTTTTAAAAAAAATTCAGCCTGGACGCGTGGCAGCTCCAGGCTTCGCCACGCGTCCCAACGGGCTGATTTCAAACGGCTCTTTTTTTTAAAAATGGTAAAATCTGAGCTGTTTTCAAACGGCTCTTTTTTGGTTTTTTTTTTTTTTTTTGTCTTCCAAGCATTTTTTCCCTATAAATAGAGCTCTCTCCATACACTAATCTTACAAATTCACAACTTCTTCTCATTCATTCTCTAGAATTATAATTTTTGTCCAAAATTTCGGATGGAGCCAAGTAGATCTTGGAGAGGGAAAAATGTGGTACTTCCAAATTCGGAAAATGTATCATATAATCCTAATACTCATCGTTTAGTACGGACTTTGGATTTTTCTCAAGATTCTTCCAATTCCAATGCTAATTTTTATGTGCATGACCAAAATCAACAAACCGACTCTCTTTCGTATACACCACAAACAAATATTTCTTCTCAACCACACCCAAACCATTCTCCCAATATGTTATACCCAAGAGCTATTCATAATCATCCTTCCCGAATGCAATATCGAAGCCCTCCTCCACAAATGCCCCACACAATGAATTCAAACATGGATCATGATTACCAAGCATGGAGCCAAAGTTACAATAACCCCACTCGTGAATATTTCGATGAAATGGAAGGTTTTTCACAACCCGGAGGTCGGAGATCGGTTCAACTTGGAAGCGAGCATTTTCCACATGGTAAATCATGTTTCAACATTTTACAATTGGTTATGTATATATATATATATATGATTATGACACATAAGAGTACTAATATTTGTGATTTGCATGCTTGTTCAAGATTTAAAAATTATTACAATGCTTATAAATTTGTTTAAATGTATATGAATATGTTATATATTTCACGCTCTAAAATAATCTATAAATAATTGAAGTTAGTGCGCAATTTTAATTATCCTAATCTTAATTTTCCTATTGCACATAAATTGTTAGACAATAACATATTTGACTTATTTAAATAATTTGATGTTTAGGAAATGTTGTCGATGGCCGTACTGAGCTCATTCATGTTTTGCCGGAGACTGTGGAAGAAGAGCCGAGAGAGCCGAAGAAGGCAGTGGAAAAATGGAGTGAGGCTGATGACAAAGTTCTATGCGGCGCTTGGTTCAACAACTCCACAGATTGTAAAAAAGGTACAAACTTGATATATGGTGGCAATGCGTCACTTGGCAATGCGTCACTTGGCATATGGAGCTGCATATGATCAACTTGATGAATCCTTTCAAATGGCACAATCAACAGTCAAACAGACAGTTGAACATTTCGCAAAAGCAATCATTGCCGTTTATCAGGAGGAATACTTGAGGCCACCAGGTCCAGCTGACATTGCACGTCTACAACATGTGGCTGAACAACGAGGGTTCCCAGGGATGCTTGGGAGTATTGATTGTATGCACTGGAACTGGAAAAACTGTCCGATGGGTTGGAAGGGTCAATTTCAAGGTAGAAGTGGACATGCCTCAATTATTCTGGAAGCGGTGGCATCTTACGATACACACATTTGGCATGCATTTTTTGGTATGGCTGGATCGAACAACGATCTGAACGTCCTTGACAAATCACCTCTGTTTGACGACGTATGTGAAGGAAAGGCGCCGAAAACAAATTATGTTGTGAATGGAACTTCATACGAGCTGGGGTATTACCTTACTGATGGTATCTATCCTAAGTGGGCTGCTTTTATGCCTGCATATACGATACCGAATGAGGAAAAGAAAAAGGTTTTTACTCAAAAACAAGAGAGTTACAGGAAAGACGTCGAGCGTGCTTTTGGTATTTTACAAGCTCGGTTCGCTATCATACGCAACCCTGCTCTATATTGGAGCTTTGAAACTGTGGGTAGTATCATGAAGGCATGTATCATATTACACAATATGATAGTTGAAGATGAACGGGATACGTATGGCCTACGAGTTCAACCGAGTGATTATGAGCAAGTGGGTGGTGATTACACGCCCGTTCAGCATCATGTTGATCTGGCTAATTATAAAGCCAATTGGAATGAAGTCCGTAACAGAGTGTTACATGATAAGTTGAAAAGCGACTTAACTGAACATGTTTACAATCATTTTGGTGGGAGGGCTGGCCAATAAGCCGAGCATCTTCACTATCTATGATCGAAGAAATTTTCAATTTTTGTATTTGTAATAATTGATCAGACTAGATCAATATGTTTGAATTTTATTTTCAATATTTGGTCAGACTAGATCAATATCGTATTTGTTTGTAATAACTGGTCAGACTAGACCAGTATTTTATTTATTTGTAATAAATTATCAAATTAGATCAATATAGTACTTTTTTTTAAATCGACTACTTATAGTATTTTAATAGCCATTAGTAGTGTTTTACATATCTATCAATGTGGGATATTAAATTTTCATTTCGTTTCATAGCATTATTTGTCGTCATATTTACAACAAACGAGCAATTAAATATACAGTAATCTTAAATATATATTATATATACAATAATGTTATTATTATAAATTAATGTTAGTAAATAATAAATTTGATGAGTAGATAATTAAGTAGGGTCCATTGAATAGTGCAATAGTGGAGATAGTGATGAGAGTGATTGTAGGAAGTGGTGAGATAGTAAATTGAAGTGGTGAGAGAGTTGTGATGAGAGATGATGTGGAAGAGAGATATATATTAATTTAATTGTATAAAGTGGTGAGAGGTGAAGGAGAGTGGTGAGACCACTACACATGCTCTAAACGCTTCATGGTGGAAATAAAGTAGCACCATGAGATCAGTTGAGGTACTTTTCTGTTGCTTCCTTTGAATTCACCTCAATATTTTTAACTGATCTTAGTTTTAATTTTACTGCATCCGTGAACTTTAATGAAATTTATTCTTTTTTTGATTTTACTATTAGTTCCGCAGGCAAAAAGTTTTATACAGACAATATGCTGGACTTTCTTCTCCTTGTGTGGACATTAATGAGCATGCACACGTATTTCGAGTGCATCTATTTGTTCCTTGAGATTCTGGATTACTTCTTCAACAATGTATTCGTGCTAGATCTGGTACAAGGTGTGTAGTTGTATTGTGTTATCTTGCATCTCATATAGTTTGCATCTCATAAGGATTTAGACTTATTGTTTTGTCAGTATCTGGGGCGAACACTGAGTTACTATGTGTGTAAACTTATATTTGATGTTTGCGGCATTCTGCAGATGTTGCTTAGTTCTTTATTATGTCTGCTAAGTTTATTTATAATGGTAGTTATATCTTGAAAAACCAATTATCCTGAAGTATAAAAAACCTCATATAATATAACCTTATTAATCTTTATGTAATAGCAGTATTTTTCTGTTGCTCTTTTATTTTTGGTATATATTGTTAAGCACTTGAGATTGGTAGTTGGTTGTGTATAACATGTTTATGTTTTTCTTTTTAAGTTGATTGAAATTTTTGTTTTGACTGTTCACTTGGATTAAGGACCAGATAGAATTCACTGGAATAAATTTTATTGTGAAAACGGTAATTTGATGGATTACATTTGGTACAGTTCACGTACTATGGATAAAATAATTAGCTATTATAGAATTAAAATTTAATGTGTCTCTGTATATATGGTTTTCCTAATCTAAATTGGTAGAATTTGAGATAGGAAATTAAATATTTTTCAATAATGAGGGCTGTTCTGTTCCATTTCAAAGTTTATCAAGCTTTGTAAAGTCATTTGATTGGATTGGACATTTTTTAAACTGGTTTATAGAGCTGGACAAGCATCTGAGCTTTAGGTGTACAAACTTGGTGCATAAGCTTGATAAATTAAATCAGCTCTATGTTTTAGCATTCTTCGTTTGTGACCCTGAATATGTTGAAATTACAGTTGAATTTTTTTAATGTGTTGTAATGTTGAAGTTTTGGAGTAAGAGACTATTATTCCTTTCGGTGAAATCTATTGCCTATAAGGTTGAAACCGTACAATCTTAAAGATCATGATATATCATAAGTGGGAAAAAAATAAATTTGGCTGGTTATTTTATTGTACAACACCTCTTCGTTTTTTTTTCCCGTTGCAATAAAGATTTTTGTGTAGTGTGTTTTAGAAGTATGTATATATTGTAGGTGAAGTCATGTAGTTATTGATCAAAATTCTAAAGATTTAATACTTAGTTCTCTTTTTCCTTCTTTTGGTAATCAGTTCATCTCAAAGCAGAAAGTTTGTTCCATTTTGCAAAAAGAAGGGAAGATGCTTTAAGAGGTAAAAATCCAGCATAAAACTCTCTTTTGGATTACTGATTTCAATTTAAAGATGCTGAATTTAACCTTTTGCATGCAATTAATGGGCTTGGGAAGTGCAATATATCAGTTACAGAAAGTCTGAGTTTTAGATGTTTTTAACAGCAAACATTTACCTGTGAGATGATCTTAGTAGCTGCTTTCTTTTGTTGGTGTGGGCATCTTTCATATGAAACACACTGCGGTGTATTGAGAAGTAAAAAACTTCTATTATGTAAAGGCCTTGTTGATTAGCTTATGTTCATCTAGACCCGTGTCATAACATATTTGTGTTTGATTATGTAGATAAAAGGTTACCAAACTCCTCAATTGGAATATTTTGTTATTTTTGGAACATTGAGTATTTTTCTTTTACAGTACTTTTAGATTTCTCTAAATCGGATACATATGGATGTGAATGTTTCTGGTGGTAGGTTCTTAAGGTGGATTGTATACATAATATCAAGGGTTGTGGTTTTAAGAAGATTTGATAGGTTGGGAGTAAAGGAACTTCCTTGGTAATTTTCAGGAATTATAAGAGCAGGATAAATGGTATTTTTAGTGAGAATCAAAGTAATAGTAAAGCAGACTAATATTTATGTTCACGTTTTAAGATCGACTTTAAGTGATGCTGTATTTTGTGTTTTTGATTCGTGTTTCTATATATGATAAAATACATTTGAACTTCACCTGGTGTAAATACTGTAGATTCACCACCTTACTAATTTGCAGTAAATTCATACACTTTGTTTACAATCATATTGCTGGATGACTTGGTAGAGTATGCAGGACCAAGAGCCATAACTATGATTTATATTTTGTTTGTTAGTACTTATTTATCTTGACAAAGAGCATCTCAGAATCCTAATCGTGACTCTGGTGTAGGGACATGAGTTTCAGTACATTCTACGTGCACACAACACCAATGTTGATGGCAAGAAGAAGGCCATGTTCATAAAGGGTATTGGGCGTCGTTTCACCAACATCATCTGCAAGAAGGCTGACGTATATATGAACAAGAGGGTTGGTGAGCTGTTGAATGCTGAGATGGATAACCTGATGACCATCGTTGCAAATACTCTTCAGTTCAAGATCCCTGACTGGTTCCTTAACAGGAAGAGAGACTACATGATAAAAAGTATGCAGTTATGCTATTGCTCACACAGATGTTGCTTTGAATATTTCTTATGCATTTCTGTTAACCATATTTCGTTTTGGCTCTCTTACGGAGTGATCATTGACAATGTTGAGAGTTGAGACATCTTCGTGTAATGATCTTGAACTTTGTTAAATCTCTAGAAAAGCTGAAAGGGAAGCTTTGATAATTGCTGGTTTAGAATGAGAGCTTGATAAACATCATCTATGTGCGAAAAAGAAAATTTCATTTATAGTCCTTTAAAAACAAATTAATATTTAAGTACAAATATAAAGAGGCGGTCTCTGAGTAGACCGTCTATATTCTGACAAAATATAGACCAATGATTAAGTTGTAAATAGCGTATAAGACAAAAACACGGAGGGACCTTTATGCAATTTTAGAAAATTTTAGACAAAAACACGGAGGGACCTTTATGCAATTTTACAAAAATACGGAGGGACCTTTATGCAATTTTATAACATGGAACCTGAAGGTTAAAACATGAAGTTTTTAACATGTAACATGAAGGTTTTAACACGAAACATTAAGATTTTAACACGAAACATGAATGTTTTATAACATGGAACCTGGAGGTTAAAACATGAAGTTTTTAACATGTAACATGAAGGTTTTAACACGAAACATTAAGTTTTAACACGAAACATGAAAGTTTTATAACATGAAGTTCTTAACATGTAACATGAAGGTTTTAAAACGAAACACTAAGATTTTAACACGAAACATGAATGTTTCATAACATGGAATCTGGAGGTTCAAACATGAAGTTTTTAACATGTAACATGAAGTTTTTAACACGAAACATTAAGATTTTAACACGAAACATTAAGATTTTAACACGAAACATGAAGGTTTTATAACATGGAACCTAGAGGTTAAAACATGAAGTTTTTAACATGTAACATGAAGATTTTAACACGAAACATTAAGATTTTAACACGAAACATGAATGTTTCATAACATGGAACCTGGAGGTTCAAACATGAAGTTTTTAACATCTAACATGAAGGTTTTAACACGAAACATTAAGATTTTAACACGAAACATGAAGGTTTTATAACATGGAACCTGGAGGTTAAAACATGAAGTTTTTAACATGTAACATGAAGGTTTTAACACGAAACATGAAGGTTTTATAACATGGAACCTGGAGGTTAAAACATGAAGTTTTTAACATGTAACATGAAGGTTTTAAAACGAAACATTAAGATTTTAACACGAAACATGAATGTTTCATAACATGGAACCTGAAGGTTCAAACATGAAGTTTTTAACATGTAACATGAAGGTTTTAACACGAAACATTAAGATTTTAACACGAAACATGAAGGTTTTATAACATGGAACCTGGAGGTTAAAACATGAAGTTTTTAACATGTAACATGAAGGTTTTAACATGTAACATGAAGGTTTTAACACGAAACATTAAGATTTTAACACGAAACATGAATGTTTTATAACATGGAACCTGGAGGTTAAAACATGAAGTTTTTAACATGTAACATGAAGGTTTTAACACGAAACATTAAGATTTTAACACGAAACATGAATGTTTTATAACATGGAACCTGGAGGTTAAAACATGAAGTTTTTAACATGTAACATGAAGGTTTTAACACGAAACATTAAGTTTTAACACGAAACATGAAAGTTTTATAACATGAAGTTCTTAACATGTAACATGAAGGTTTTAAAACGAAACACTAAGATTTTAACACGAAACATGAATGTTTCATAACATGGAATCTGGAGGTTCAAACATGAAGTTTTTAACATGTAACATGAAGTTTTTAACACGAAACATTAAGATTTTAACACGAAACATTAAGATTTTAACACGAAACATGAAGGTTTTATAACATGGAACCTAGAGGTTAAAACATGAAGTTTTTAACATGTAACATGAAGATTTTAACACGAAACATTAAGATTTTAACACGAAACATGAATGTTTCATAACATGGAACCTGGAGGTTCAAACATGAAGTTTTTAACATCTAACATGAAGGTTTTAACACGAAACATTAAGATTTTAACACGAAACATGAAGGTTTTATAACATGGAACCTGGAGGTTAAAACATGAAGTTTTTAACATGTAACATGAAGGTTTTAACACGAAACATGAAGGTTTTATAACATGGAACCTGGAGGTTAAAACATGAAGTTTTTAACATGTAACATGAAGGTTTTAAAACGAAACATTAAGATTTTAACACGAAACATGAATGTTTCATAACATGGAACCTGAAGGTTCAAACATGAAGTTTTTAACATGTAACATGAAGGTTTTAACACGAAACATTAAGATTTTAACACGAAACATGAAGGTTTTATAACATGGAACCTGGAGGTTAAAACATGAAGTTTTTAACATGTAACATGAAGGTTTTAACACGAAACATTAAGTTTTAACACGAAACATGAAAGTTTTATAACATGAAATTTTTAACATGTAACATGAAGGTTTTAAAACGAAACATTAAGATTTTAACACGAAACATGAATGTTTCATAACATGGAACCTGGAGGTTCAAACATGAAGTTTTTAACATGTAACATGAAGGTTTTTTAACACGAAACATGAAGGTTTTATAACATGGAACCCGGAGGTTAAAACATGAAGTTTTTAACATGTAACATGAAGGTTTTAACACGAAACATGAAAGTTTTATAACATGGAACCTGGAGGTTAAAACATGAAGTTTTTAACATGTAACATGAAGGTTTTAAAACGAAACATTAAGATTTTAACACGAAACATGAATGTTTCATAACATGGAACCTGGAGGTTCAAACATGAAGTTTTTAACATGTAACATGAAGGTTTTAACACGAAACATTAAGGTTTTAACACGAAACATTAAGATTTTAACACGAAACATGAAGGTTTTATAACATGGAACCTGGAGGTTAAAACATGAAGTTTTTAACATGTAACATGAAGGTTTTAACACGAAACATGAAGGTTTTATAACATGGAACCTGGAGGTTAAAACATGAAGGTTTTAAAACGAAACATTAAGATTTTAACACGAAACATGAATGTTTCATAACATGGAACCTGAAGGTTCAAACATGAAGTTTTTAACATGTAACATGAAGGTTTTAACACGAAACATTAAGATTTTAACACGAAACATGAAGGTTTTATAACATGGAACCTGGAGGTTAAAACATGAAGTTTTTAACATGTAACATGAAGGTTTTAACACGAAACATTAAGTTTTAACACGAAACATGAAAGTTTTATAACATGAAGTTTTTAACATGTAACATGAAGGTTTTAAAACGAAACATTAAGATTTTAACACGAAACATGAATGTTTCATAACATGGAACCTGGAGGTTCAAACATGAAGTTTTTAACATGTAACATGAAGGTTTTTTAACACGAAACATGAAGGTTTTATAACATGGAACCCGGAGGTTAAAACATGAAGTTTTTAACATGTAACATGAAGGTTTTAACACGAAACATGAAAGTTTTATAACATGGAACCTGGAGGTTAAAACATGAAGTTTTTAACATGTAACATGAAGGTTTTAAAACGAAACATTAAGATTTTAACACGAAACATGAATGTTTCATAACATGGAACCTGGAGGTTCAAACATGAAGTTTTTAACATGTAACATGAAGGTTTTAACACGAAACATTAAGGTTTTAACACGAAACATGAAGGTTTTATAACATGGAACCTGGAGGTTAAAACATGAAGTTTTTAACATGTAAGAGCAAGTCCAACAGTTTTGCTATAAATTTTTCTAAAGTAGAGAATGAAACCCAATAATCTCCATATTATTTTTTCTTAACTCCAACAGAATCTCTATATTATTTTGAATTAATCTCCTATTTTTGGCATATTGTGTGGTGGAGAATTTGATGAGAGTTAGAAAGGTAATTTAATTTCTATTTTTAGTAAACATACCATAAAATTAGTTCTCTAAAAATTTGTTTACAATCTGCATATATAGAGATTTTTTTCTTCTCTCTCCTCATTTTTCTATTTTAGAGAATCATATAGAGAATCTGTTGGAGTGAAAAATTTGTCAAAATCTCCAAATTTAAACAAAATCTCTATTATAGCAAAACTGTTGAAATTGCTCTAACATGAAGGTTTTAACACGAAACATTAAGATTTTAACACGAAACATGAAAGTTTTATAACATGAAACATTCAAACTATTCACTGGCACTGTTCACGCGCGGGGTTACTGTAGCGCGTGAAAATCCTAATTTTTCAGAAATTGCAAATTGGTCCCTCCGTGTCTGTATAGTTAACATATCAGTCCCGTCTATATTTTGATCAGAATATAGACGGTCTATTCCAAGACTTATCCAAATATAAATTATACTTATTTTTAGAGTGGTTTTCGGCCAGGAAAGAAAAAAAATAAGTTCTCACTTGTAGTAAGACAAAATGATACTCACTCATGCGTAAAATGACAGTAGTGCTCGAGAAATTCAGGGGGAGGATGACCGGGGGCAGAAAAAGCCAGTCTTTTAATCTCATTGATTTTACTGGTCTTACAAATTTGTATAAATAAATAATAGCAATGCTCTAATATTTTGGGTTTGAAGGTTAAAATAAATAAAAATTCACTTGTCTGAAGTAAAAATAATTTTATAATGATTATACAATATTTTTAAGAATTAGACATACAAAAAAAAAGAACTATAAATATTTAAAAAAATTAACATTATTTAATTTTTATAATGAATTTAAAATTAATATATTGTCTTACATACAAGTTTTAAATTAATAAAAATGCTATACATTATTTTTTGAAAATAAGGCATATTTTCTCAAAAAATTGCTTAATACATATATGTACGGCAGTACGGTAATGGTTTTGAACAACAGATCATGTTGATAATTGGGTCCCCAACCAAGTTGATAAATTTGGGGGTTGCAATTACTGTATTAATGTTACAAAGTTCAGATTGCAGATTTAATTTGGTATTCTTAAATAACTTTTGATAAATTCTTAATTGATTTCACTGAATGGTCATGGTTAATATGTAAAAGACAGTTCTGAAGATGAAAGTTAGAAAATCGGAAACAATACACTGAATGATCATGCTTAGTATTTAAAAGGTCGGGTTTGAAAGTGAGAATATCAACATTTGTCTCTGGTCTCAATTGAGACTGGAGAACTTCTCGTAAGTTTGTTGATAATAAACTTAAAAATATCACATTGAGACCTAAAATATTATTAGGTAGCCAAACGAATTTGGAGAAAACTTTTGTTTTCTAAATTAATGTATAAACCATTCTTATATAGGAAATATACTGTAATGACTATATAACTTTTGAAATTTAATTTAAATAATTCCGTTGACGAAATTTTGTTGAATATAATTTTTGAACTATTTGGTTGTTTTCAGCGCATAAAAACATCGCGCGATGCGCGATGTCACCTTCCTAGTTCTTAATAAAAATAATTCCGTTTCATGGAAAAAAAAAACTTTAAAAGACATACATAAAATACCATCGAAGGTGTAAGAAGTGTGGCATATATAGTTTAATGTTTATTGATGATCTATTGATCTTCAGCAGTGCTACCAGCAAGTCCATAGAGGGGGTCAAACAGGTTTTGGATGGCTTCAAAGGGGTGATTGGCTATTAATGAAGCTAAATCTTCTATCTACTTTTCTAGGATGGATGAGGTTGGTCAGATGCTACTTGCTGATATTCTGCAGATGAAACCAGGAATCTTTCCAGTTCAACAACTTGGGCTTCCACTATCTCCCAAGAGACGGAGTAAAGGGAACTGCGATAAACTACTAGGTAGAATGACAGTAAAACTGAAGACATGGGGCTCAAGGCATCTCAGATATGCTCGGAGAGTGTAAGTTGTTAGGGCCGGTCCTGACCATTAGCAATTGGTGCCTTGGCACAGGGCCTCATCCCGCCTTAACAATATTTTCTTTAATTATGGTACATAAGTCGAAGTCCAGAAGATTTGCATAAACTAAAGAATATTATGCCTATTTTATTTGGAGTGGTCTCTGGAGCGACCGTCTACATATGTAGACCAAGGACTAAGTTAAAAATAGGGTAATATATCAAAAACAAGGAAGGACCAATTTGCAATTTTTCAAAATTTTTAAAAAAATCACGCGCTACAGTAATTTCGCGCGTGTACAGTGTTTGCTACAGTACTTTTGCTACAGTGCATGAGAGATTTAACTCAAAACCTGAAGTTTGCTACATGAGAGATTTAACTCACAACCTGAAGTTTGCTACAGTAACATGAGGATTTAACCCAAAACCTGCAGTTTGCTACATGAGGGGTTTAATCCAAAACCTGAAATTTGCTACAGTAACATGAGGGATTTAACCCACAACCTGAAGTTTGCTACAATAACATGAGGATTTAACCCAAAACCTGAAGTTGTTACAGTAACATGAGGGATTTAATCCAAAACCTGAAGTTTGCTACATGAGGGGTTTAACTCAAAACCTGGAGTTTGCTACAGTAACATGAGGGATTTAACCCAAAACCTGAAGTTTGCTACATGAGGGATTTAACCCAAAAGATGAAGTTTACTACAGTAACATGAGGAATTTAACCCAAAACCTCAAGTTTATTATAGTCACATGAGGGATTAACCTAAAACTTGAACTTGTAATTTAGAAGATGATCATTATAACATAAAAACATGGGGAATTTAAACCAAAACCTAGAAGATTTTTATTATTACCCAAAAGGTGATCATTATAACATAAAACATGTGGAATTTAAATCAAAATGTGTCACTTAAAACATTGAGGTTATAACTTAAAACATGAGGAGTTTAAAGCAAAACCTGAGAGATAGTTAATCATATAAAAATTGGTAGAGTATCAATCATCTAAAAACCTAAAAGATGTAATTTATAAAATAAAACATGATCAATTTAAAACAAAATCTGATTTTTTTTGCAAAAGAAAAAAAAAAAAAAAAAAAACTGTAGCAGTACTATTCACATGCTGTTCACATGTCACTGGTCACGCGCGAAATTACTGTAGCGCGTGAAATTTCTAAATTTTTAAAAATTGCAAATTAGTCCCTCCTTGTTTTTGAAATATTAGACTATTTACAATTTAACCCGGTCTACATATGTAGACGGTCGCTTCCAAGACTTTGCCTTTTATTTGAGGCAGGTGTGTAAATTGCAATCAATTATTATGCATGAAAGGCAGAATGATCACATTAAACAGACGTGAATGGGTTAGAAGAGTAATAAATTGGTAATCAAATTTGGAAGATAAAATTTTAAAAATATTATTTGGTCAACTCGACAAAAGAAAGGGCAGTAAAATTGAGATATGAAAACTTAACCAGTGAGCATCCACAATGGTGGTTCTTAAAACCACTTTTCTTAATAAGAAACACTCTTTAAAAAGAAATGTTCATGGTGGAGTTTTAGTAATCACTCCTTATTAAGGAACTACTCCTTTAATAAGGAACCACTCCTTAGTTAGGGAGTTGTTGCCTCTTTTATTGTGCTTGACCAACCAATAAGAGAATTCTTTTCATAGTTATTATTTAAATAAATATTTTTAATGGTAAGAGGTGCTTGTCAATGTATACTACCATTGTTAATGGTTGGTTCTTACCTAATTTTTACCAAAATTGATGATGTGTCACTTAAGGAGCACTTCTTAATTCAAAACCATTGTGGATGCTCTTATGTTTATATATTTGTTAAGTTACTTATTTAAATTGGAATTTAAATTAAGTAAATATAAATAATGATTTTTTTAATATTTTTATTAAAACATTTTGAATCAAATTTTCAAGGAAGAAACTATTAGTAGTAAGGCCCTGTTTGCTAGAGTTTATTGTTTGTTGTACTGAACTGAACTGAATTGAACGGAACTCAACTAAAGTAAAAATTAATGTATTGAAAACTGGAATCAGCATGACTTAATTAACCTGAATTTCATCAAATCACATTTTCACTGAATTAAACTGAATTGAACTGAACTAATCTACAGAAAAGTTCTAGCAAATAGGGCCTAACTATCATATTATATGTATGTATCACTCTCACTTTATTATTGAAAGAAAAATAATTTATATACGAAATCTTGGAAGAGACCGTCTCTATATAGAGACCAGATTAAATGAATTGGTGGTCCTTTATTATTTAAATGTGTTAATCCAAATGAATATATATCTTGAATTTATGCTTTTGATTTTGTGTTTAATGAAAGGGATAATATTTTGATCATCATCTTAAACTTGTGGTATTTCGTTGATATTAATATTTAAAAAACCTAGAAGAAGAGATCAGAAACTCGGAAGGAGAAGGTCGATTTTGCATTCAAATAAAATTAGAAACCTAGAAGGATAAGGTCGATTACGCATTCAAATCAAATTAAAAACGCAGAAGGAGAGATCACAAACCCGGAAGGAGAAGGATAAGTTGAGGAAAAAAACATAGTAAAACGACGTCGTTTTGCCTTTTGGGGTTTAAATTACAAAAATACCCATGTGCTGGATACCGAAATTGGTTGACCATGGATCAAAAGAAGTGGTATTTCGTTGATACTAATATTTAATTTAAAGTTCCATGCGCTTTGGATTTGTGCATATTCAGAATTGGTGGTCATTTGTTATTTACTTGTGTTAATCCAAATGAATATATATCTTGAATTTATGCTTTTGATTTTGTGTTTAATGAAAGGGATAATATTTTGATCATCATCTTAAACTTGTGGTATTTCGTTGATATTAATATTTAAGAAACCCAGAAGGAGAGATCAGAAACCCGGAAGGAGAAGGCCGCTTTTGCATTCAAATAAAATTAGAAACCTAGAAGGATAAGGTCGATTACGCATTCAAATCAAATTAAAAACGCAGAAGGAAAGATCACAAACCCGGAAGGAGAAGGATAAGTTGAGGGAAAAAACATAGTAAAACGACGTCGTTTTTTCTTTGGGGGTTTAAATTACAAAAATACCCCTGTGCTGGATACCAAAATTGGTTGACCATAGATCAAAAGAATTCTTATTATGTAGTGTTCTAGGATTAAAAACCTAGAAGGATAAGATAGATTACACATTCAAATCAAATTAGAAACCCAGAATGAGAGATCATAAACCCGAAAGGAGAAGGATAAGTTGAGGGAAAAAACATAGTAAAACAACGTCGTTTTGGCTTTGGGGGTTTAAATTACAAAAATACCCCTGTGATACCAAAATTGGTTGACCATGGATCAAAAGAATTCTTATTATATAGTGTTCTAGGATTATTGTAATGACCGGACTTCATATGACAGTTCATCATATGTTACAAAGGATTGTATGATTTCTCCAACATCGAATTGTCTGAACGTGAAATGTTCATGTATAGGTCGTTTTAACGTGTGTGCTGAAATATTCGGAAATGTACCCGAGAGCTTGAAGTCATATGTGTACAATGTACACTCAGTTTGTAGAAGAATAAGCAGGTTGCCCTTACTTTTATCCTTTACTATTTGATTAAGGTCCTGTTCTCTAGAAATTATTTGAATATTTTTTAGTTCAGATAAAGTTTTTTTAGTTCAGATAAAGTTTTTTTAGTTCAGATAAATGTTTTTTAGTTCAGATGAGTTCAGATAAAGTTTTTTTAGTTCAGATAAACTTTTTTTAGTTCAGATGAGTTCAGATAATATTTTTTCAGTTCAGATGAGTTCAGATAATTTTTTGTTTCCAGTTCAGATGAGTTCAGTTCAGTAAACTTTTTTACTTTTCAGATAAGTTAAGTTCAGTACACTTATTTGTAATTTAGTTCATTTCAATTTAAATCATTTTAATCTTTTGAGCTTAATTGTTCATATCAGTTCAGTTCAACTTCATCCAGTTTAGTTCAGTTTCAATATGATTTGATGAAATTTAGATTAATTTAGTCATACCGATTCTTTTTTTCAATACATTAATTTCACTTCAGTTCAGTTCAGTTTAGCTCAACAACAATATAATTTGGTGCAATTAATTAAGGTTAATTTATTCATACCGTTTATTTTCATCACACTTATTAATTTTCAATTCAGTTCAGTTCAGTTATCTATATGCTTCAGCTCAACTCAAATCAATATGTTTAGCTAGCAAACATGATCATATTTTTTTAGCATTAAGGCCCTGTGTGCCAGAACTTTTATGTATCAGTTCAATTCAATTCAGTTCAGTTCAGTTCAGTAAATTGAAGTGAAATGTAATTTGATGAAATTCAGGTTAATTCAGTCACGTTGATTCTTTTTTTCGGTACATTAATTTTCACTTCAGTTCAATTCAATCAAGTTCAGTTCAGTTGAACAAGAAATAAACTCTATCAAACTCTAAGTTATACTCAAATTATTAAATTTCAAATGTTTGCTTGAAATGATTCAGTTCAGTTTATCTACGTCAGTACAATTCAGTTCAGTATCTTTTAATATTAAATGTATTATGCTATATATAGATTAATGAATTTCAAATATATTGTAAATGATCATATATTTTTTAGTTAGTTTCAATTTAGTTCAATTCAATTTATCTATATATTTCAATTCAGCTCAGTTTTTAAGTTCAAATAAGTTCAGCTAATTTTTTTAAGTACAAATGAGTTCAGTTCAGATGAGTTCAGATAAATTTTTTTAAGTTCAGATGAGTTCAGATAAAGTTTTTTAAGTTCAGATTAGTTCAGATAAAGTTTTTAAAGTTCAAATAAAGTTTTTTTAGTTCAGATAAAAAATTTTAAGTTCAGATGAGTTCAGATAAAGTTTTTTAAGTTCAGATAAACTTTTTTTAGTTCAGATAAACTTTTTTAAGTTCAGATGAGTTCAGATAAGTTCAAATACCTTGAAGAGAACAGGACCTAAGAGTTAAGTTGATCTTTGTTTTATAACTAGACCTGAGTTATATGGTGGAACTGAATTTAATTAGTTTTCATGGATACTAATCTATCATCTTCGTAGTAATATCTAGAGCAGTTAATAATACTTATTCGTTTCAAATTGTGTAGTACTACCGTGATATGCTGTAGTCATCTGTCTCAATATGTTAATTAGTAAATTGTAAGTCTACAAGTTTGTGTGATTGATTTTAGCCGACAACAGTATATTACCTATGTGATTATTTTTAGGTTAAATCGACAACAATATATGCACACTTGCATCATCAATCGATGATAATGTTTTTTAAGAGGAATTTGGAAGACATGGTAGTGGTTTTTCTCGAGTAAGATTTCGTGAATGTTTCATTTGCACGTTGAGTTCCTTTTGTGTATATATATTTAATGTTTAAATTTTTGTTTCGGTGAATCCTTTTGATATATTTTCTCAGTAATTTGGCGATTCGCCAAACAGTTTCCTCAGCCAAATAGTTTCATCAGATGACCAAGGTAGCTTCAATCCATAATAATCAGTTACTACTTATTTCATGGGTTTATTTACTTGATTTTTTTTATGTTAATTGGTTCTTGATGTATTGCATTTCTTTGAACATTGCAATTCATTTATATTTCGGGTATATGCATGTACCTGTTTTAATTAGTACTTTTTATCAAATGTGCTCCTAATCATGATATTTCGCATGCAAAACAAACAACCAAGTTAATATTGGGTTAATATTGGGTTAGAAATGATAAAATTAAATTATATCTCTGCTTATTTTGATATAATAATATCTTCTGATGAGACTATGGGGGTGTTTGGTGATTTGCTGATAACTGTTAGTTGTTATCTGATTTGACTAGCTGATTGCATTAGCTGATTTGACTAGATGTTTACATTAGATGATTAAAAATAAGTGTTTGGTAAAATTAGCTGATAGTTAATAGCTGTTTGTATAACAAACAAGGTAAAATGACATTTAAGGGCCTACTTATATTTTTATTTTTTAATATTTAAAACCAACTTAGCTAGAGGGATTTTTATTTGGCTCCCTAAATCATAAGTCTCAAAAGTCTTGATAAATTACAATAAGTCCAAGAAAAACCCCAACAAGTTGGGATGAAAAAACTTGAGATTCAAGAAAAACCCCAACTATTTGGGATGAAAAAACTTGGGAAAGACCAAGGAAATTGAGACTACAGTTTATAGATTCTAATCTATATCTACTCAACCAATCCAAGTTTGTAAACAAAAGGTTGCCCAGTTGAGCACATGTTTGCCATGGTGAGGATATCATTACAAGGAGCAGGTTTGTGATTATCAAGATGAACCTGACAGAGCACAGATTTGCCACTTGAATGTGATTAGAAACTACAAACTTTCCTGATAAGGTAACTGTAGCATAGATCAAGATACATAATTTTGTTTTACATTGAGCAATTGCTTTAAGGGCCTACTTATATTGGTTAACCATTTTATAAATAGCAAACAAAGTTTTAATATAATTTTAAATTATTAAAAAATATTATATGCGAATTATAAAAGGTGAATATTATAATATTTTATAAATATATTATATATTTATGGTCTTCAGAACTAATTAAAATTAATTCATAAAACATAAAAAATTTATAATATTAAAATTTATCTTTAACCAAGAAAATATGGAAATGGAATATGAATCTACATTAAAATTATTAAACTTTGGAACCAAGAATGTACGTAAATAAATTTTATTTATTTTAAGAATTTTAAGATGGGATGAATTTTTTTTAATCATAAAAAAAACGTAACGTAAAAGAAGGTAAATGGTAACGTACAATTTCGTATAGGCAAATAACTAAAAAAGAAAGGATAAAGAAGGAAGTAGATTAAAAAGAGAATTACCTGTTTCAGAAACGCTCCTTTTTTTAGCGTTTTGAAAATTAACTTTTTGGACCCAAACAGCTAATCCAAACAGCTCTTTACAAACACTTTTATTAGCTTTTTGAGATGGTCAAACAGTTAATTTTAGCTCAAAAAGCTCTTCACCAAACACCCCCTATAATTTACGTAACTATATGGAAAATTTGAAGATATCACATAATTCCTTTCTTTATTTTTAGTACTAAGGGGTCGTTTGGTACGAGTATTGTATGCGGTAAATTACAAATTCTCGGATTTTGGAATTGGTGTGGTTGTTTGGTTTGCGTGTTATAAGGAAAATGGAGTAATTTAAAATTCCGCGGATATTACAATTCTGCAAAACGTAGGAAAATTCTCACCTTGCTCCACCTAATTAATTTAAAATTCCGCGTTTACCATTCTATGAATCATTATTTTTTCAATACTACGTAGTAAATTCATGGAAGTACAAATTCCTACACGTACAACCAAACAATTTTATCTATTTTTGCGTATTTTGTTAAGGAATTACAATCCAAGTAATTATAAATTTTGTGGGAATTTAATTCCCACATGAACCAAACGACCCCTAAGAGATTGTGTGTACTCTTTAAGTCTTGTTCTCTAGATTTTATTTGAATATTTTTTAGTTGAGATAAACTTTTTTTAATTCAAATAAATGTTTTTTAGTTCAGATAAAGTTTTTTTAGTTCAGATAAACTTTTTTTAGTTCAGATAAATGTTTTTTAGCTCATATCAGTTCAGATAATCTTTTTTCAGTTCAGATGAGTTCAGATAATCTTTTTTTCAGTTCAGATGAGTTCAGTTCAGTAAATTTTTTTAGTTTTCAGATAAGTTAAGTTCAGTAAACTTATTTGTAATTTAGTTCAGTTCAGTTTAAATCAGTTCAATCTTTTGAGCTTAATTGTTCATATCAGTTCAGTTCAATTCCATTCAGTTTAGTTCAGTTTCAATATGATTTGATGAAATTTAGATTAATTTAGTGATACCGATTCTTTTTTTTCAATACATTAATTTCACTTCAGTTCAGTTCAGTTTAGCTCAACAACAATATAATTTGGTGCAATTAATTAAGGTTTATTTATTCATACCGTTTATTTTCATCACACTTATTAATCTTCAATTCAGTTCAGTTCAGTTATCTATATGCTTCAGCTCAACTCAAATCAATATGTTTAGCTAGCAAACATGATCATATTTTTTAACATTAAGGCCCTATGTGCCAGAACTTTTATATATCAGTTCAGTTCAATTCAATTCAGTTCAGTTCAGTAAATTGAAGTGAAATGTAATTTGATGAAATTCAGGTTAATTCAGTCATGTTGATTCTTTTTTTCGGTACATTAATTTTCAATTCAGTTCAATTCAATCCAGTTCAGTTCAATTGAACAAGAAATAAACTCTATCAAACTCTAAGTTATACTCAAACTATTAAATTTCAAATGTTTTGAAAATGTCATATTTATTTCATTTCGGTTCAGTTGATCTATATATTCCAGTTCAACTTTGTTCTACATATTTTCATATTAAGATTAATAAATTTAATATATATTAAAATTGATCATATTTGTTAATTCAATTCGGTTCAGTTTATCTACATCAGTGCAACTCAGTTCAGTATATTTTAATATTAAATGTATTATGTTATTTTTTTTTAATTTAAACCACCTAAGGTGGGAGGAATATATTAGGCTCCTCGAACCCTTGCATAGAAACTGAAAAATACACATGAGTGTTTAAAGGTTACAAAGTAGAGATATGTAAAGGAGAGAGAACCTAACTAGATTAGGCTATGTACTTCCTCATAATCCTTGAAGTTGATACAATGAGAGGTTCTTAAGAGAGGTTCATTACCCTGATACACCTACCCCTGGTGTATCTTCAACCCAAAATGAAGCTCTCCTAAGCCAATTCTCATGCATCAACTGAGAGGATTTAGAGGAAATGCATTTTGAAAAGTAAAAATGTTAACCAAAAAACAGATACGCTCATAATCAAAAGGCACGTTCTGTTGGAGTTTCCTTGTGCACCAGAGAAGTGGAGAGCTCAGTGGAGCATCCATGGGAGCTTGGGTGCATTCGTTAAAATCCTCATCTATACAAGCAGCCACAGCCTTGAAGAGATGGTTGAAGTGTGTTGTTGTTTTGGTCTTGTGCCACTGGATCATGTCCGCCACCTTTGGATATAAATTCCAAAGGGTCTTCCTTTCTGCATGTAAACAAAAGAGCAGAATCAAAAGGTCCCTGGATGATTAGAGGTTTGAGAGAACCTAATATAGGGAACTCCATCACCCTCTAAACTTATTAGAGCTCTGAGATTAGCAGGAGCTTCTGCTACTTTCAATATGCCAGTGATTGAAGATTTTGAACTAAGTTTTGAGAGAAAATCTGCAACAGCATTGCACTCCCTATAGGCATGACTGATCCTGGTGCTGTGAATTTTGAGTTCATAGCACAGACCTAGGACTGACCAGCTAGCATTAGTAGGATTCTTAATTCCTTTCACTGCCATTAAACAATCAGATTCAACACAAAAATCATTTCTAGATGCAACTCCTAGTTGTACCCCAAATTGAATGGCTAGTAACTCTGCATGCAGTGGGGAAATAGCCCTTATATGCTTCATATGCATTGTAATAACATTTCCCTTATTATCTCTAATTACCACTCCCAGACCTACTTTATCTGTTGAGATGAAGGATCCATCAACATTTATTTTAATACCATGGTCTGGGGGATGCCATTTCACTATCTTAACAGGTTTAGGCCTTTTCTTTCTGAAGAAAGGGACTAATCCCATCATAGTTAGGTCTCTTGCTTTCCTTGCATTCCCATAGAGTGGGGAAGCAGTAAAAAACAAGGAGATTTGTTTGAGAATTGAGCCAAATAGGACCATATTATTTATGGAGGTACCCTCATAAATTAATTTATTTCTTCTAGTCCATAGATTCCACAATACAAACACCAAAGAGGTGAGTGTAACAGTTGTGTGAACCTTTGAGGGGGCCTTATAAGTTAAATAATATGATAATCTATGTTTGGCAGATATGAATGAAGGAGCAGGCATGGATAGTAGATTTTGCATCATGCTAAATAAGTCCACATTTGAGGTACAAGAATTGAAGAAATGGTCCAAAGAATCAACATGACTACACATAGGGCATTTAGATGCTAGTTGAAAACCAAATCTCATCAGTATATCATCAAAAGGCAGAAGATTATTAAAAAACCTCCATATGAATATAGAGATTTTACCTGGAATATGTTTTGTCCATGCTTTCCTGATGATTAGCTGCTGGGGTTGTCTTGTTCTCAGTTCCAAGTATGCCGATTTCACCGAAAATTGACCATTTGGTGAAGATTTCCATATTAGCACATCATTGTGAAACTGATTGGTCTTTAAATCCTGCAAAAGTGAAAGAGTATTGGTAGCCAAGAAAGGCTCCAGCTGGGGTAAGTAGATAGCAAATGTATTATGTTATATTTAGATTAATGAATTTTAAATATATTGGAAATGATCATATATTTTTTAGTTAGTTTCAATTTAGTTCAATTCAATTTATCTATATATTTCAATTCAGCTCAGTTTTTAAATTCAAATAAGTTCAGCTAAATTTTTTAAGTACAAATGAGTTCAGTTCAGATGAGTTCAGATAAAGTTTTTTAAGTTCTAGATAAACTTTTTTTTTAGTTCAGATAAATTTTTTTAAGTTGAGATAAAGTTTTTTAAGTTCAGATTTTTTAGTTCAGATAAAGTTTTTTAAGTTCAGATAAGTTCAAATACCGTGAAGAGAACAAGACCTTAGTAGGTGAAATCAAATATTTCTTTCCTTATAAACTTATAATTTATATGAGAAAGTTCACCATGATTTATTTGGCCTACAATAATATAATATGATTTATGTATTTTCCAAATATATTTAGGCCATGTTTGCTAGAGCTTATTTCTTGATTTACTGAATTGAACTGAACTGAATTGAATTAAACTGAACTGAATGAATTGAATTGAACTGAACTGAACTGAACTGAAGTGCTAGAGTATTTATCAGGTTGTATTTTGGTATCAATATTTTTGCAATGCAATATTATAAATTTTCAAATAAAAAAATACTATTAGGCCACAATTTTATTTTTCACGTGACCTCTAAAATCAATCTTAATATAAGCTTACTATTGTTTTAAAGATTGCTTTTAGAATTTGTCGAATCTAAAAACTTCTATTGTTACCGTTGGTGCTGCCCACGCTTCAAACGGTGCCTGCTTCTGTGAAGAAGAAAAGAAAAAGTTTTCGGAGATTTTTAAACTTGTTGAAGCCATCTTTAAATTTCAATGGCTTCAAGGTCAATTACGCAGCAAGGTACGAAATCAACTTCTTGATTATTGAACTCGAATTTAACTCTTCTCTCGGATGTTGTAATACCCAGATGGGTTTCTGGAATCTTTTATTCAATTGGTTAAACTTCCTGTTGATGAGAGTTTCTTTTGTTGTATACTTGAGCGAGAAGCAGAAGATCATGGCTGGCGACCACTCGGAAATGTCGTTACTCGTTACTGCTCTAGCGCCGGCGGCTCAAGGAATGCCACATGCCAATATCACGGTCAGATCTCGTTTTTCATCTCTACCTGATTTTTGTTCATGTTTTGATTTTCCCCTTGTTCTTGTTTTCTTGACTTATTTTTTGATTGTTTGGGTATCAATAAACCGGCCGTGAAGCCAAAACCCGCTGAGGCATCTTCCAGAACAAAAGCCCCAACTCTTACTTCGATTCTCACAGCTAGAAGTAAGGAGACTTCTCAAGACTCTTTACAGGTGACCCACCGCCTATTCTCAAGTCAAATCAGAAGCCGGGGTTCTGCTTCCGCGCAGAAGAAACATCTTGTTGATTAGGGAGGCGCTGGCTGGCGTAGGGGGAAGGCACCGACGACCCCTCAGAGATATCGGAATTGCCATTGTTTGCTTGCTGTCATCGTAGCTAAAAGATCTGCAACATTGTCTAAGTAACTTTGCATGTTTAATTGGATGTTATACTGCTAGTGTTGTGATTTGATTAATGTGCATTGGTTTGAGGATTGTTTTTTAGCAGATGAGGGACACGTACGAGGAGGATGCATTCATAGTAGCGATGTTGAGGAGATGAACAGTAGGCCGAAGAAGAAGATAAGGATGGTGCTGAAGAGACACAAAGGAAGAAGCGGAGGAAAAGGTTACCTTGTTTTGTTTGTCTTTCTATAATTTTTGGTGATAATAATGGGTGAATTGGTAGTATCTGCTGATTTTGGATGATGCTTGTTTCACTGATTATTACAGAGGGGCAGAGAAGAATTATGTTCTTGATGAAGACCAAAGTATCCTCGACCAATATTATGCTCCAAGAGAGCATCATATCAGTTTCTTTACCAAAGGTTTTCATTTGTCTTTAGCATTTCGCTAAATATTTATTTTTAACTTTGCGCTTTTTCCTTGTTTTGCATATCTATTAGGAAAAGTTCATACGCTTGTATACTTTGCGCTTTTTGACCTTTTACACGCCTCAGGTACTCTGGCCATTCAAGATTCGGAGAAAAAATGGCTGCATGTTCAAGGTATCTTTATGCATTATTCTAAGATGATCTGATAATTATTAGAAAGATGTCAACAGAAATATGTCTGGATATTTCCTTGGACTAATAAGTTGGTGAATTTTGTTCTGCATAAGGAAATACATTATTTCTGAATTCATTTAATCAACTCTTGGTTCTGGTATAATAGACAGTTGTTCCTTGCTTGCTGCAGTTGCTTTAGGTTTTTCTATTACCTTATATACGCCTTTGTTACTTATTTAAGCAAACTTTTATAACTCAAAGAACACAGAAAGATTGAGTGGTAGATAAGAAAGTCTCTTGTTATCCTGAGTAAAAATAATGTTTGGTGTCAAGCATCTCTGATTCAGGGAAGATTAAATGATGATGTGATAGCAATCAAAGAGTTGGCAACAGAAATAAGTCTGGAAATATCCTTTGACTAAATTACTTTTAGCAAGAGCTTGCTGGTAGCTATTGTAAATCAAAAGAAATGATAAATATTCTCTTTATTTGAGGACATTTACGTGCATGGAGAAATTTATTTTAACTAAATTACTTTATTTCAGAAGGTTTAAATGACAAAAATTCTGACTCCAAAACTGTTTGGAATTTACCTACCCGTTTCCTCTAGCAATATTAGCAGTCATGATATGTATTTAAGAGATCTTTGCACGTCGCTTATTTTTTAGTCTTTTTCAATAGAATAGTAGATAATAGCCCTGAATAATATTTTCATGTACCTATAAGAGTACGAATTTCCCTCCAGGATTTGTGCATATGAATCTGATAATGAGTGTTCTCAATTTTCAGCCTTTGTGTGCTAATTTTGTGTATTGTACAAAACTGAGATCTTACTGTCCTTTTTATCTGGATTTTTGTGGTACTTCTAATATGCATGTATTTAAATCTAAATATTAAATAAATATTCTAATCTTCATCATCTGAAAATGTGTAGACGTGGAAGAGAAACGTGTCATACTCAAGAGCAAGCAATAGGATAAAGAGAGCTGACTGGTGGAAACCACATGTGATACTGCTGTTGAAATTTTCTTTGAAGGAGATAAACAAAGCAGGATTATGGTAGGTCTTATTACAACTATTGATGTAGTTCGACAGTCTGTATCTTTCTTTGCAAACTTCTAGTTTTATAAAACCAATAATTTCTTAAGAAAATTAGTGTTGTTGCGATTTGACTACTTGGACATTTAAAAAATATAATGAAAGCGGTAATTTCTGACCACTAAATTAAATAAGCGTGGACAAATATTCTGACCATATTTCAGAAGTACATATTAGACGAAGATTGTTAAGGGTGAAGATTGTTAAGGGTGGAAAGTTGACATTAAAATTACGTTTTGAATTTATCTAGGCCGTTTTAACCTTCTTGCAATATATGCATTGAATAGTGATACTGTAATGATTATTCTTCTCTTTTTCTGTGAACTTTCTGTGATATGTGGCTGGTTGGTCAGAAGCTGCTCAGGATACAGGACTGTTATATATGCAGGTAAGGTGACAAAAAATTCTGTCTCTTGTGTGGCGGGAATTTTTATATTAATTAAAGAACTTTTTGAATAAAAAGTTGGTGAATTTTGTTCTTCGTAAAGGAGCACTTAATTTCATGAACCTGTTTCCTTGGTTTATATTTATTGAACAGTTTTTCTTCCTGTTTCATGCTTACTGTGATTGCATTGTGTTTTGCTGTTACCTACTATTTTGTTAGTTACATAACCACACTATTATACTTAAAGAACACAGCAAGATTGAGTAGTAGATGAAAATGTTCTTGCAAACATGTGCAAAAATTTTGTTTGATGTCAAGCATCTCTGATCACAATAAATTTTCCAAAGCCCTTAAGTTTCTAATTTGCATCTGCAGATTCTAAATATATCCTCTTCTGTGCTTTAGGTTTAACTTCAGCTTGATCTTTTACACAGGTGTTCACTTTTATGAAATGTAGCCATGGAAGAGAGATGTGTAAAGGTAAAATTATGAGAGATTTTACCTGTGAGCTGCTGTTGAAGATTGCCAATACTATTTGTTGAAAGCTGCTATCTCTACTGCAGAGGTAACATTTTTTATATTTTAGGTAGGGCATCGTGGAGCTAATTTTTTTTTATGAATGGTGCATCCAAGAATGCAGGGAGTGGGAGAATGAACAGAATTTGGCTGTAAAAAGAGCATGAACCAATGCAATTTCTTAGCCACCTTTTACATCAATTACCTTCCCCCACATTTTTTTAATTAACCGATACTTTTATTATCTTTCATTTAGGTGTGTACTTCTACCGTTTGACGTCATGTGTAGGCATGGTAGAGAGCTGTGTCAAACTTAAGCAGTTGGATAATAAGAGCTCCAACTCGTAACCGAAATTGAGCTGCTGTTGAAGGTAATTCATTGCCTATACTGTTTGTGGAATGCTAATATTGCTATTTGTAAAACAGGTTCTTTAGGTAACTGTTATCTCCTTGTGAATCATGAATTAAAACTCTCCCAGGTGCATATGAAGAATCTTTTCTATAGTTGCATAGTACAGTTAGTGAGCTACTGCACTGTCCCACCTCCTTTTGTACTATCTACAACTCACTTCCACTGCCCAACCTGAAGCCTACGATTGATATTGTGATGTGTGAACTTATAGCTAGGTTTTCCATGATGTTTTTCTTCAGTAAAATTTAATAGATACCCTGTCACTCAATTTTTCACCATAGGCCAATTCTGCTATTCCACAGTTGGATGTGCATACAAAAGAAAATGTTACCCAGAATTCATAGGAAAAATATTCCAGAAGGTCACTGATGCATCTGTTAACATCCAGCCAGTTATATGACAAAATTGGCTCACTGTTAGACATGTCTTTATCATTTGCGTATCTGACCCATAGTATTACTTTTAATGTAAATAGCTTATTCTGTTTGCATTTTGATGTAACTCACACCGTAGTTAAAATAGTGTTACAAAAGTGTGTAAATGACAAATATTTTGACCATAAATAAGAAGTTTATATATGAAGAAAATGTCAGACCAAACACAAAGTTGGCTACAGATATAAGTTTTGAAATTTCTTTGGATTGTGAATTACTTCTAGCAACAGCTCTCTGAAAGCTATATCAATATTTGCTACATGAAGTCAAAATTAATACTGCCATGATTTTTTTCTTCTTTTCTGTTCCAATATTTGAGGCTGGTTGGTTAGAAGCAGCTGAGTTGATAGAGGTCTGTCACATTTTGGAGCCAGAAGGGTAAGCAAAAATTCTCCCTCCATATATGTTAGAAACTTAAATATTTAACAAGGAACTTTTTGAATAATAAGTTAGTAAAATTTTCTCTTGAACCCTCCTCTACAAAGAACAGGTAATGACCAGAAAGTTTGCAAATCAGGTTCTATTTGTAATTTTTTTCTTTTGAATCGTGATCTCAAATTACTTAGTTTTCTGCTGTTGAAGCAAATAGAGGTTCCAAGTTCTACTTATATGAAATTGTATGTGGCTAAATACCAATTTTATGCTTAAACACAACTTTGTGTGCTCCCTAAAGTTTCCCATTAATGTGCTCGTGGCTTTAAATAAAAGGTCACTAGAATCTTGGATATCATGAGAAGAAAGTATGGTGCTGCAAAGTCACAGGACTTGTGGCCCTGAAAATGGGGATTTTCTGGAGAGCATGTTGGATGTAGCACTGCTCAGGTTCTCTCTCTCTCTCTCTCTCTCTCTCTCTGTAATAATTGTAATAGTTTTTAGATATTTCTACATTGGTTTTGTAGACAAGGGGATGCAAGAGGGAAAAATAATTCTTTGTTGTGCAGTGAAGTTCGGCGTCATTCCAATAAGTGCATCCAATTTTGCCCAATTTGGTATATTTTTCATTTGCATTTTTCCTTTCATACTCCGGTGCTGATAATGAATCTTGTGAACATGGAAGGTGTAGGAGGAAGGACACTTGATGACATCGGAAACGAGGTAGTTTCCTACTCGGGCGGTGCTTCGAAATAAGACAAGGTCAGATTTCGTGTCTTCTTCTTTTGATTCTTCCAGTTGCATTGGCCTTATTTATGGATTGCTTTGTCAGGAGTTTTTGCTGGCAAATATAAAGGCAGCAGTGGTGGTGGCGCTCTCAAGATCATGAAACCGGTCACAAGACCAAAGGTAGCATGTGGGTGGAGCAAAAGGCATAACAAGATGGAAATTGTGGTGGACACCGATGCTGGAGATGTGAGAAATGAAACAGATTTAAAATGCTGCAGATAAGTAATCAGATGAAACTGCCACTTCTTTCACTAATTTCTATTTAACATGTTCTTTTTTTTTTTTTTTTTTTTTTTTTGCATTCTAAATCTGTATATTTGAATTGTTGACGATATACATGTTGGATTACAAAGCGGAAATTCAAGAGGGTGAAAAGGTGGCAAAAAGTATGCATGGATGATTGATATGCGTGACAGAGTTACCATAATGGTGAATACTTTTGTTTTAGTTAAATCATAATTTATACAGCTTGGGATAACATTTATACAGCTTGTGAGTTTGCATTGTTACTCATGTTATCATTGCTATAGTTTTTGACTGCATGAGGAGTCATCACCTAAGGCTGAGAACATTGCCTTGAAGGAGCTTCTCCTGCATATCTTCTTGGTTATGAATCTCAATTTAAAGGTATGTCTTTGTTCTGAGTTCCTCTCTCTCTCTCTCTCTCGGTTTGATTTCTCCCCTCATGGATTTCTTAGCAACAGTGCTGAGTAGTTCAGATAGTAAACAGAGGTATTGTGGATATAAAGTAATTTATCTGAAGTCATTTTATTTATAATTTTTATTGACACTCAAGGTGGCATGTGGTTTAAGCAATGACTTGGCAAGGTGGAAAGTGTGGTCAACGTCAATGCTGCGGATGGGAGAAATAAACTGGCAGTCACTGAGTATGGGGGCGACCCTTTCAAGTTTTCTAAGATACCCGGGGTATGAACAAGCTCAATTTCATCTTTGGCAGAAATATGGGATTTTTCAACATCAATTTCTTATTTCTTTTGGACGATTCTCTGTTTTGGAATGTGGGTTTTTAATTATCTTGAAATTAGGTTTAATTAAACGTAATTGATATTTAATGACCCTTTCGACTTTGTAGTTATCTAGCAGAACATGGCACGTGTAGGAGTGAGGGCACTGGAAGACATCGAAAATGAGGTTACTGCTCGGTCGATACTTCCAAATAACACAAGGTCTGATTCCGTCTCTTTTTTTATTCTTCCAGTTGCATTGGCGTAATTTATGCATTGCTTTGTCAGGATTTTCTGCTGGCAGTGGCGGTTAAAGATGGAGTCACTGGCCACAAGACCCAAGGTAGCATATGGGTTGAGCGATAGGCATGACAAGGTGGAAAATGTGGTGGACATCGATGCTGCAGATTGTGAGAAATGAAAGAGATTTAAAATGCTGCAGATAAGTAATCTGATTTAAACTGCCACTTCTTTGATTGATTTCTATATAAAATGTCCTTTATTCTTTGCATTCTTAAATCTGTATCATTGAAATATTGAAGGTATGCATGTAGGATTACAAAGCGGAATTTCAAGAGGGTGAAAAGGTGTTTGGAGTCATTGAAGGTGAAAGGTATGCATGCAGGATTCAATCCATGTGGCAGTAATAGAGAACTTTTCCTCATAAGGTAATAATAATTTGTGTACCTTATTTCTGCCAGCAAAAGACAAGGTCAGATTTTGTGTCTTCTTCTTTTGATTCTTCCAGTTGCAATGGCCTTATTTATGCATTGCAAGCAGGTCAGGAATTTGTGCTGGCAAATATAAAGGCAGCAGTGGAGGCGAACGTTGGAGGCACTCTCAAGATCAAGAAACCGGTCACAAGACCCAAGCTAGCATGTGGGTTTAGCAAAAGGCATGACAAGGTGGAAATTGTGGTGGACACCGATGCTGCAGATGTGAGAAATGAAACAGATTCATAATGCTGCAGATAAGTAATCAGATGAAACTGGCACTTCTTTCATTGATTCCTATTTAACATGTTCCTTTTTTTTTTATGCATTCTAAAATCTGTATATTTGAATTGTTGATGGTATGGATGTAGGATTACAAAGCGGAAATTCAAGAGGGTGAAAAGGTGGCGAAAAGTATGCATGGGTGTTTGAGTATGTGTGACAGAGTTACCATAATGGTGAATATTTTGGTTTTAGTTAAATCATAATTTATACAGCTTGGGATCACATTTATACAGCTTGTGAGTTTGCATTATTACTCATGTTATCATTGCCATTGTTTTTGTCTGTATGAGCAATCATCAGCTAAGGCTGAGAACATTGCCTTGAAGGAGCTTCTCCTGCATATCTTCTTGGTTATGAATCTCAATTTAAAGGTATGTCTTTGTGCTGAGTTCTTTCCTCAAAATGAAGCCTAACTTAATTCAAACTTTAGTCACTCTCAAGTAAAAATAATATCAGAATAAGAGAAAAGAACAGAGTTTGTATATATGAGCAGTTATCAGCTAAGCCTGTCCTGAACATGTTATTGTCCCCGATTATTAAGATTGGTCATCTCTCTCTCTCTCTCTTATTTTCTTGACCTGAATTCAGTTTGTATTCTGCCTATCACCCGATTCTTAGCAGCAACATTGAGCAATAGTAAAAATAGAAAACTGAGACTTTGAGTGATAAATTTGTAATTTATATCCAGTCTAAGACTGTTAATATGGAGATAGGACCACTTATCCTAATCGGGATAATATGATATACTTTCGATGTCACTATGTGTAGATCAAATTTAATCGAAAATAATTGTCAGGTAGATGGAGCCAGTGAACAGGTTGCTCAAGATGCCAGGCTATAGACTCAGGCTGATGGAGGCAAACGAATATTGGAGGAGGGGACCGCCGAGTACTTGGAGATTCTGTGTCCAAGGCTAGGAAGCGGCTTGGGCAGAACACAACAAAAAATGGAAATTAAAGGTACCAAATTCTTAATAGTTGGATTGAGACTCTATTTTTCTTCAGTTGACTATTTTTTCTGCTAGTTCATGCTTTCACAAGTTTCTGTATAAGCACACGTCACATTCCATGGTCTCAAATTTTGATTTTTGACTTCTGATTTACTTGTGTTTTAGGTAATTTTCATTGTCATGTTGTGAATTCATGGCAGTGGCCTTTTAGGTGAGTACTCAACTCCAAGCTTGAGATGATGGATTCCCTTGTCAAGCACGCTTCTCACACTGAAGATGATGGGATAATCAGGTGAGTTCCTATTCTCAATAACTATCATATAACTTCCACCATCCTCTTGAGATGATATATCTGAAAGTAGTCAATTATGGCTTGTTTGACTTGATATAAACATCATCATGTACATGAGATTGGAAAAAAAAAAATACAAGTGAGTTCCTCTTTTTGGGTCTGCTGTGTATGGAATTCTAATACCAACTTGCTTCACTGATCTCTTAGATAAACTGCTTAATCTATCTATCCTTCTCTTATTGTTTTATTGAGTAGTAAATGCTTAGTTTGAATTAGCTTTTGGTCTGTTATGTGTACAGCCTCGGTGTTTAAGAACTTAGCCCCTTCACAAAGTTGGATTCATTGTGCACCAGTGCCTGTCATAAAACATGGCTAAAGATTTCATTTCCTAGGTGGTTTTATTGCCCTGCTAATGCAACTTCCTTTTTTAATGTATAGGGAGGCTTTACTTGATTTCTACGTGTGCCAGATCAAATAATCAAATATGTTTACCCTTTGAGATAAGGTAGTTGTTGAGTGTACCATCTTTTTTAAGCTTCTACTGCATCTTAATTGAATACCTCATGTGCTACTTGTGTCAAACGTCCGACATGATCCCTATGGCATTATTAATAAAATATGCTAGATTATTTTCAGGGAGGGTGTCAGCGAATATCAATTTAATCAAGTTCTGAAAATTGAGCTTAACTAGATCACCAAGGTTAGAAAATGCATATAATTGAGAAGGGGTCATTAAACAACTGTAGTTTTTCTATGAACTTACTCTCAATTTTGTTTATGTTTGAATGCTTGCTTGCAAGTACCTTTACAAGAACTGGAATCCCAAATTTGATATGATTGTTGCTTAGAAGAATCATCATACCAAGTGTTTCCAGCACAATGCTCCATTAGCAGGTCTATTGGAGCTGTTAGCTGTAATGTTGTTTCAAAGTGGATATCCGAACAGAATAGTTTAAAATGTTGTTTCAATGCTGTAATTTTGTGCTGTGAAAAAATTCCCTAAAGTTAAACTTTATAACTCATTGATTTGAAAGCAGAGCTTTTGTGCTGTAAATTTTGCCCTTTGTTTTTTTTCTTATGTAAATTAATTTTTAAAACTCATTGACCATTATAGGAGAATCATCTGCTACATATGTTACTTTTGATACGGTTTGATATCCTTTCTGATTATTTCATAAATTCTCCTTAGGATTCGGTGGGTTTGGGTCATTGTTTGGATTTGGACTTCCAATATCCATACGAATCTTCAAGCAGATAAGTTTCTGATCTGAGAACTTAATTTAATAAATGTATCTATTATGTCAGCTGCAGTTTTTCTTGACATTTGTAGATTCCTAAGACTTTAATACTCCTGTTTTACTTAAAATCATAATTTATACAGTTCAGGATCACGTAATTTAACTTAAAGATATAATATTACAGCCTATGGGTTTGGAATGTAACTCATAATTTCATTTCTGTTGTTTAGGTGCGCATGAGGAGTAACAAGCTAGGTAGAGCTCCTGGTTTAGAAATAATAATTTTAAAGGTATGTTTTCTGTGCTGAGTTTCTTAGATTGTGTATTTTTCTGTTTTAACTTGAACCTTGTTCGATTTCTGCCTATCACTAGATTCTTAGTAATAGTGTTGAGCTATAGAAAGAATTTCAAACAGAAGTTTTGTTGATAATTCAATAAACGATCTGAATTTGTTTGTTTGTAATTAAGATCCACTCTAAGGGTGTGATACAGAGCTAGGACCTCTTATTGTCTAGTTTTGTACAATTAAGTGCTATATATGAAGAGAAAGATAAGTATTGGCAATTGTTAAACTACAAAACTGACCAATTTTAGTAGTACCTGGTTAGATGTCTATATGGTCAGTCCAGATAGTATCATGAAGGCACACTGGTCGTAGAAAACAAATATTGAAACGTGAATCTATGGATAAATAATTATGAAGTTTGTTCGATATGCATTAGCAGAGTAGAAGGTTTTGTGATGTGATTTTTGTGCTTTGCTATTTTCTTGATTTTTTTAAATCCATTGATTATTTTAAATTATCTGCTACCTGTGTTTATTTTGATAATTTTTATCTTTTCTGATTATTTCATGAATCTTATTTGTTTCTGGAGTTGGGGTATTTTGGGAGGACAATATGGATTATGAACCTCTTATGGCAAAATGAAGTGCAGAGGGAACATGAAGCCAGCAACACTACCCTCTACGTATCCTTTTACAGATGTTTTTACACACTAAAAGGAGTTTTATTTCTTAATGGACAAATGAATAGATTCAAAACTCGTTGATTGTAGAATGATAATTATCTGCTACATGTGTTTCTTTGATAATGTTTGCTATCTTTTCTGATTAGTTCATAAATTCTCAATGGGTTTCCACGAGTTTGCTAGAAGGAGAGAGATTTGGACAACTAAAGTGCACAGATGAAACTTGAAACCATCAAAGTACAGATTCTTGTACAAGATGTTGACAGCTAAATGGATTATATTTCTAAAAGGACAGGTATCATCTATATTTTGTTTATTTATTTTTATTTATTTTTATCTTGAATAGACGTGTCTAGAGTACACTCTTGTAACTGGGAGAATCATCACAGTTCCATAATCATCTTATATTTTATCATTTGAATATATATGTATTTTTTTGGTTTAGGTGGTGGAAAGTGTCTGTCACAGCTTCTGAGACAATTTCCAGACTAGTCTTCATGCAGATAAGTTTATGATTAAGCACTCTATTCTTAAGAACTTAAGTGTTTGTTATATCAGCTACAGTTCTTGGGATTTGAAGATACTGAATCCAGGTCATTTTCTGAACATTGGCTTATTAATTAATTTTTTTTTTTCTATACAGGCAGATACACAAGAAAACCTCAAATTCCCATGCCTTAATACTACTGATGCCATTCACGGGGAGTCCACTTTAATCTGGTATATGTGTATATGGGAGAGGAGGTACCTAGGAGTATAATACTTTGGTTTCACTTAAATCATAATTTATACAGCCCGGGATAACATAATTTAACGTAGGATATAGTTTTTACAGCCTATGGGATTGGAGTATAACTCATAATTTCAATTATATTGTTTTGGTGCAGATGAGGAGTAATAAAGGCAGAGCTCCTGATTTAGAATTAATATGTTCAAAGGTAAGTTTTTGGTGTTGAGTTTTATAGATTGGTTATTTTTCTCTATCTTGACTTGAACTTGGTTTGAATTCTGCCTACCAAAAGTAATTTATTCATCATTTAGAGAAGAAGGGAAGAGGAAGTTAAAAACAGAGTAGTTAAGGCGTGATGAGCTGAAAACTGAGATGCTTTTCAGAAGTTGATGGAGGAACATGTGGCTGCTGGGTATCTAACTGCTAAAACTCATTGCGGTGATTACTGTCAGAAGGTATAGGGTGGTGTATTTTTTTTCACAAATGTATTAAAAAAATGCAGGAGAAACAGGGTGGCTGTTGAACACGATGATGGTTTATCTGTTGCTATGCAGGTCAAGGATACTCCATATCAACACCCTGAACCCGATGCTTTTCGGAAGTTGATGGAGGAACATGTGGTTGTCAAAGGATTTCACTTGAGCTTCTGAACTGCTCAGGGAGGTTTGTCTCTTAATATTGGTAATCTGCTGTGCTCTTTTTGTATGAAATGCGACTTTATTTATTTATTTGAGCAGGTTAAAAACAGAGCAGTTAAGGCGTGATGAGCTGAAAAACCGAGAAGCTTTTCAGTAATATCTTACAGCTATTAAGTAAGTTTCTTAATGTGTGAAATGCTAGTACAATGAGTTTCCTTAATCCTAGTAATTTGATGTGCACTTATACTGGTATGTCTAGAAAATGTTTCATTGGTCTTTTGTCATGATATAGGTTTCAAAAATATCTTCTTCAATAATTCCCTGAATTTTATCATCTGATTCTTAACCTGATTCTGCTTTGCTCCCTCCTCCGCAGGTTCCTCCAAATTTGACATGCAGAGAACAAATGTGTAATTCTCATTCTACTTGGTTCCTTTCTCTTTCAACTAGATAGAAATTCCATTATTTTGATAATTTCATAATTTGTTACGGCTTTCTGTAATGTTCTATTCCATTTTCTAGTTTAATTTGATCCCGAGGGAGGAGGGACTTGAGACAGTGAGTCTAGGACTATTTTGTCAACCCCCAGAATTTGGTGTTGGGAAACCTAAACGACCGACTGAGAAGAGGAAGATGGAGAAAGTTGCTCTGCTCACTTTTTGCTACAGGTAAAATCTATGATGGGATATTTTTAATGCTTACATGCTCATTCATTCAAGAACCAAATTCATTACAACCTTTGACTTCGATCATGCGTACCTGAAAATAAACAATCATATCCATTAAATTACAGACTCCCTCAGTCCTTTTTAAAGATTTCTATTTACTTCTATGGAATCAAAGACACATTTCATTGTGAATAGCTTTAAATGTGTATAATTAAGAAAAATAAAAGCTTAATATTATTTAAATAAATATCTCTTTGGTTGATTATCATAAAATGCGTATCCTCCATTTTTTTCATGATTATGGTGATGATTACGCTGGTTAATTAACAAAGTTTTGTAGATTGGTTTGGTGTTTGTTTGTCTGTATGGTACATTGGAGTTGGGTAAACTAGGGAGAATATGCAAGTGTAACTTGTGTTATCTGTATAAGTGTGTACTTTACACCAGTTATGTTTTGTTAATTTGATAAGCATAGTTCTGGCGAGCTTACTGTGTGTGTTAAATTACTTAGTTTTATGCTGTTGAAGCAAATAGAGGTTCCAAGTTCTACTTATATGAAATTGTATGTGGGTATGCTTAAACTCAACTTTGTGTGCTCTCTGGAGTTTCCCATTAATGTGCTCGTTGTTTTAAATAAAAGGTCACTAAAAATCTTGGATATCATGAGAAGAAAGTATGGTGCTGCAAAGTCACGTGACTTGTGGCCCTGAAAATGGGAATTTTCTGGAGAGCATGTTGGATGTAGCACTGCTCAGGTTATCTCTCTCTCTCTCTGTAAAATTATAATAGTTTTTAGATATTTGTAAATTGTTTTTGTAGATAAAGGGATACAAGAGTGCAAAAGAATTCTTTGTTGTTCAATGAAATATGGCGTCATTCCAATTAGTGCATCCAATTTTTCCCAATTTGGTGTATTAATCATTTGCATTTTTCCTTTCAGACGTCATCGTGCTGATAATGAATCTTGTGAACATGGCAGGTGTAGAGGAAGGGCACTTGATGACATCGGAAACGAGGTAGTTTCCTACTCGGGGCGGTACTTCCAAATAACACAAGGTCTGATTTTGTCTCTTCTTTGATTCTTCCAGTTGCATTGGCCTAATTTATGCATTGCTTTGTATAAAGGTAACAGTGTAGAGGAAGGGCACTTGATGACATCGGAAACGAGGTAGTTTCCTACGAGGCGGTACTTCCAAATAACACAAGGTCTGATTTTGTCTCTTCTTTGATTCTTCCAGTTGCATTGGCCTAATTTATGCATTGCTTTGTATAAAGGTAACAGTGGCCGTTAACGCTGGAGGCACTTGTCAAGATCAAGAATCCGGCCACAAGACCCAAGCTAGCATGACAAGGTGGAAAATGTGGTGGACATTGATGCTGTAGATGTGAGAAATGAAGCACATTTAAAATTCTGCAGATAAGTAATATGATTTAAACTGCCACTTCTTAGATGGATTTCTATATAAAATGTCCCTTTCTTTATTTTTTGCATTCTAAAATCTGTATCATTAAATTATTGAAGGTATGCATGTAGGATGTTTGGAGTCATTGAAGGCGAAAGATATGCATGCAGGATTCAAGAGAACTTCCTCAAAAGGTAATAATAACTTCTTCTTTTTTCTTTTTCTTTTTTTGAGTTTAAGGTAATAATAACTTGTGTACCTTAATTCTGCCAGCAACCTTTAATTATGGAAAATTGAAGCCTAACTTAATTCAAACTTTAGTCACTCTCCAGTAAAGATAATATCAGAAAAAGAGAAAAGAAATAAACAGAGTTTATATACATGAGAATTCATCAGCTAGGCCTGTCCCGAACATGTTTTTTGTCCCCGGTTATTAAGATTGGTCCTCTCTCTCTCTCTCTCTCTCTCTCTCTCTTAATTGTTTGACCTGAATTCAGTTGTTTTCTGCCTATCACCCGATTCTTAGCAACAACGTTGAGCAATAGTAAAAATAGAAAACTGTGGTTTTGAGGGATAAATTTTGTAATTTAGATCCAGTCTAAGGCTGTTAATATGGAGCTAGGACCACTTACTCTAATCGGGCTAATATGATATACTTTCGATGTCACTATGTGTAGATCAAATACAATCGAAAATAATTGTCAGGTAGGTGAACAGGTTGCTCACGTTGCCAGGCTGTAGACTCAGGCTGACGGAGGCAAATGAACATTGTTAGTATAGGAGGAGGGAGCCGTCGAGTACTTGGAGATGTCAGAAACGTGGTTACTGCTGGGCAGTGGTTCTAGGAAAATAAGTTCCAAATATCCCAAGGCAGGTTCACAGGGTCTGATCTTTTCATGTTTTCATGTTTTGATTCTTTTATTTTTATATTTTATCCAGTTCTAATTGTGCTTGTTTTATCAGGAAGTTGTGTGTCCAAGCCTAGAAAGCGGCTTGGGCAGAACACAACAACAATTAAAGATTAAAGGTACCAAATTCTTAATAGTTGGATTGAGACTTTATTTTTCTTCTATTGACTATTTTTTCTGCATGTTCATGCCTTCACAAGTTTCTGTATAAGAACACGCCACATTCCCTAGTCTCAAATTTTGATATTTGAATTCTGATTTACTTGTGTTTTAGGTCATTTTCATTGTCATGTTGTGATTTCATGGCAGTGGCCTCCTAGGTAAGTACTCAACTCCAGTGCTTGAAGTAATAGATTCCCTTGTCAAGCGCGCTTCTCACACTGTAGATGATGGGATAATCAGGTGAGTTCCTATTCTCAATAACTATCATATAACTTCCATCGTCCTCTTGAGATGATATATCTGAAAGCAGTCAATTGTGGCTTGTTTGCCTTGATATATAAACATCATCATGTACATGAGATCGAAAAAAAAAATACAAGTCACTTTCATTTCTCAAATACAAGTGAGTTCCTCTTTTTGGGTTTGCTGTTTGTGGAATGCATCACTGCTTAATCAATCTATAGGACTCGGTGATCCATCTCTTCTTGTTTTTTTGGGTAGATTGGTGTTTGGTTTGAATTAGCATTTGGTCTGTTTAAGAACTTAGCCCCTGCACAAAGTTGGATTCATTGTACACCAATGCCTGTCATAAAACATGGCTAAATATTTAATTTTCTATGTGGTTTTATTGCCCTGCTAATGCAACTTCCTTCTCAAATGTATAGGGAAACTTTACTTGATTTCCGTCTGAGATAAGGTAGTTGTTGAATGTACCATCTTTTTTAAAGCTTCTAATGTATCTTAATTGAATACCTAGTTTGCTTCTTGCTGTGTCAAACGTCCCACATGATCCCTATGGAACTTGTAATAGAATATGCTAGTTTATTTTCAGGGATGGTGTCAGCGAATATCAATTTAATCAAGTTCTGAAAATCAAACTCAATTAGATCACTAAGGTTAGAAAATGCATATAATTGAGGGGTCATTAAACAACTGCAGTTTTTCTCTGAACTTACTCTCAATTATGCTTATGTTTGATTGCTTGCAAGAACCTTTACAAGAACTGGAATCCAATTTGAAATGATTATTGCTTAGAAGAATCATCATACCCAGTGTTTCCAGCCTAATGCTCCATTAATAGGTCTACTGGAGGTAGTCATGCTACTGTTAGCTTTAATCTCGTTTCAAAGTGGATATCCAAACGTGAATTGATAGTTAATAATGGTGTTTGTTTAATTTGTTGTAGCAGAGTAGAGCTTTTGTGCTGTGATAAAATGCCCTAAAGGTAAACTTTATAACTCATTGATTTGTAGCTGCTGAAGAATTATCTGTTACCTGTGTTTAATTGCATAATGTTTTATGCCTTTCTGATTATTTCTGGATTCTCTGTAAGTTTCCACAAATTTCAGTCAGATTGAGGAGGACGATACAGATTCCGGCCTTACTATGGCTAAATGAATTTGCAGCTGATGTGGAACTTAAAGCCAGCAAAACTCGTAGAAGCTACCAGACCTGCATGACCAGGGTATTAGCGCATCCATCCCTTTCGTTGCTTTCAAAATGTTTTCTATTCTCCAGAACCAATTAAATGGTTCCCATGGATGGTAACTCTTTCCATTGCTTTCTCGACTCCTGGATTTTTAAATTGGGGCTAAATGTTGTGTTCATTTGATTTTGGATTGCATATTGAGCCCTAGAAAAGCTTTGTCATGAATTTGGTTGTGCTATCACTGTCGCGTAGAATACGTTGATTTCTGAAATTAATAACCTTAATGCTGCACAATCTTTTTGAATCTCTCATTTCATTACATTGTCTTTTGGTATATTGATAATGTATCTTAATTGACAGATTTTCTCTAATTCCTACAGAAAAAGTCGAAAAACAGTGGCATAGACGGAACGCTGGCTGGACTTGGTGCAGCTCGACCACCTGGGCCAACTCTTGTTTGAATAAGAAAAGAGAGCTTATAATTCTCAGTTGCAACATTTGAAGGCACGTCTTTGAGAGCTAATATGAATCTCTCAACATTTTGAGAATGTCAGGAACTTTTGGTTTCAGTGAATTAAAGCTTCTGGCATCTCCTATTTTTGATAGGGTAATGATCAAACTCCTATTTTTGGTTGCAGTTTCTTTCTTTCTCTCCATTGCACCCACAAGACATCATGATTTTCATGTTTAATAATATAGAAGTTGACACTTTATAATGGAAGTAAACAATTGCAGATGCTGCTTGCTGCTTGCTATTAGGCTGAGGAGTTCATTATGATTTTCTTACTGGACGTTTTTTTTTTTGGTAAACTTCATTTATCATGTGTTCCGTGTTCAAATCTTTGATTAATCTTGTTATAGATTTTTGGTCTTTTTCATCACAGATACCAGTAACCAGGCCTGCTACTACTAGTGCACTGAGGGGTTGGAGTTTTAGACGACGATTTGGAGAAGAAGTTGCAAGAATTTCCGCAAATGGAAAGTTAAATTAGCAATGCTGAGAAGAGGAATATGGAGCAAGTTGTTCTTCATCAAGCAACAAAAGAGTAAAAACTATGATTGCTCACCTTTTTGCTACAGGTAAACCTATGACGGGATAATTTTAACGTTTACATGTTCATTCATTCATGAACCAAATTTATTACAACCTGTGACTTTGATCATGTATACCTGAAAATAAGTGATCTTATCCATCAAATTACAGACGTCCTCTGTCCTTTATATAGATTTCTCTTTACTTCTCTATGAAATCAAAGACACGTTTCATTGTGAATAGCTTCAAATGTGTATAAGTAAGAAAAATAAATATTTCTTTAGTTGATGATTACGCTGGTTAATTAAAAAACTTTTGTAGATTTGTGTGGTGTTTGTTTGTCTGTATGGTACATTTGAGTTGGGTAAACTAAGGAGTATAAGCAAGTGTAACTTGTGTTATCTGTATATATGTGTACTTTATACCAGTTATGTTTTGTTAATTTGATTAGCATAGTTCTGGTGAGCGTACTGTGTGTTATAAGTTACTTAGTTTACTGCTGTTGAAGAAACTTGAGGTTCCAAGTTCTAATTATATGAAATTGTATGTGGGTAGATCCCAATTTATGCGTAAACACAACTTTGTGTGTCCCTAAAGTTTCCCATTAATATGCTCGTGGATTTAAATAAAAGGTCACTAAAATCTTGGATATCATGAGACGAAAGTATAGTGATGCAAAGTCATGTGTTTTGTGGCCCTGCAAATTGGCCAATTGTTAAATTATAAAACTGACCAAATTTAGTAGTAGCTACTGGTTAGATGTTTGAATTTAATTACCTTACTATTACAAGTTGAAACATTGTATGGTTGCATATAGTTTATATGGTCAGCAGTATCATGAAGGCTTACCGGTCGTTGATTTTCTCAGAATGTGGTCATGCTTTAGGGCGAGTTCATTCTAGTCTCAAAACAAATATTGAAATGTGAATATATGGATAAATAATTATGATGTTTGTTCAATTTGCATTATAGCAGAGTAGAGGGTTTTGTGATGTGATTTTTGTGCTTTGTTATTTTCTTGAATACTGCTTTTTAAATCGATTGAATATTGCAAAACTAACCTCTATGTATCCTTTTACAGATGTTTTTACACAGTAAAAGGAGTTTTATTTCTTAGTGGACAAATGAATTGATTCAAAACTCGTTGATTGGAATGATAAGTAACTGCTACATGTGTTTCTTTGATGATGTTTGCTATCTTTTCTGATTATTTCATAAATTCTCAATGGGTTTCCACGAGTTTGGTAGAAGGAGAGATATTTTGAGAACTAAGGTGCAGAGATGAAACTTGGAGCCATCAAATTGTAGATCCTTGTACAAGATGTTGACAGCTAAATGGATTATATTTCTTAAGGGAAAGGTATCATCTGTATTTTATTTATTTATTTTTATCTTGAATATAGACGTGTATAGAGTACACTCTTTACTTTACCATCTTGAAACTGGGAGAATCCTCACATTTCCATAATCATCTTATATTTTATCATTTAAATTTTATTTTTTTGGTTTAGATGGTGGAAAGTGTTTGGCACAGCTTATGAGAATTTCCAGACTGGGTTTCATGCAGATAAGTTTATGATCTAGCCCTCTATTCTTAAGAACTTAAGTGTTTGTTATGTCAGCTACAGTTCTTGGGAAATGAAGCTACTGAATCCATGTCATTTTTTATGAACTTTGGCTTATTAATTTATTAATTTTATATACAGGTAGATACACAAGAAAACCTCAAATTACCATGCCTTAATACTACTGATGCCTATCATGGGGAATCCAATTTAATCTGGTATGTGTGTATATGGGAGAGGAGGTACCTAGGAGTTTAATACTTTGATTTACTTAAATAATAATTTATACAGCCCGGGATCACATAACTTAACCTAAGATATAACTTTTACAGCCTATGGGATTGGAATGTTACTCATAATTTCAATTATTCTGTTTTGGTGCACATGAGGAGTAATAAAGGCAGAGATCTTGGTTTAGAACTAATATGTTCAAAGGTACGTTTTTTGTGCTGAGTTTTTTAGAACTAATGTCTTAACTTGAACTCGGTCCGAATTCAGCCTATCACTAGATTCTTAAAAAACAATTATAAACAGAAGTTTTGTTGATAAATTCAATAAACGATCTGAACTTGTTTGCATTGTAATTTTGATCCACTGTTTGGGTATGATAAGGCTAGGACCTCTTATTGTCTAGTTTTGTGCAATAGATGAAGAGAGATAAAAACTGTATTATGAAGGTTGAAGAATATGGCAATGTTAAACTGGAAAACTGACCATATGTAGTAGTAACTATATTGGCTAGAATTTTTTGAATTTAATTACCTTACTATTACAAGTTGAAGCTTTGTATGGTTGCATTAGTTTATATGGTCAGTCCAGATAGTACCATGAAGGCATACCAGTCCTTGATTTTCAAAGAAGGTGGTCATGCTTTACGGCGTGTTCATTCTAGTCTGTCTCAAAACGAATATTGAAACATGAATCTATGGATAAAAAATTACGATGTTTGCTTGATTTGCAATAGCAGGGTAGAGGGCTTTTTTATGTAATTTTTGCACTTTGATTTCATTTCGCGAATACCAAACAAATCTATGACTCTATTACGAAACCATGGATTCTGATGATTCTCTGACCATGGTTTATTTGATAATCGGGCTTATCAGATGCAGGTTTGGATAAGAAATTGAATCGGTCTTGGAGGATTATGAAGAAGAAGAGAATATGAAAGTGGAGAAAATATTATACAACTGAAGGAAATAGGTGAAAAGAAAAGGAAAGAAAATTAATAAATCAAAATTACCATAACCGTTAGATTGAAGGTAAGGGAAGGGTTGAGATCATGTGTGAAACTATGTGTTAAAATTAAGATGTTAAATGATCCCATTCCATATTTTTAATAATTTGTATTTCATGTTTACCAAAGTTTCATAACAAACTGTTTATATTTAGGCAAAAAATAGACGATGTAAAAAAATTCATATTGAAGTTGAAAATTAAATTGATGTTTTGTCCATTGGAGATTACTTTTGTTGATCCGCAACCAAAACATCTACTTTATGAGCAATACATATTTGAAGAGAGGGCTTGTTCAGATGTGAAAATGATTGAGGTTATAAGCACATATATTTGACATTTTTCAAAATGACCCAGATGCATAATAATGAAAACACCCTCGCTTGGTATGCGAAATTATGAAAATGCTCCCCTTGGGATGCAAAATTATGAAATGCCCCGCTTGGGATGCAAAATTACAAAAATGCCCATACCGCATGAGTTGATCGTCATTGGACTTAGTTTTAATTGAACAAAACAACATAAATTGTGAAATTAAGGTTCTAAAAATTCCATATAATCAAAGTGGAAGGTAATGTTTGAATTAAAGATTAGTATATAGTTAAAATTTAAAGATAGATTTTGGCATGATCCAAATCATTAATCCTACTTACAGTTTTGCCTTCCAAATAGATGGCTCACAGTCATACCTTAAGCTTTCGATCAATTCCGTGCGTGGTCTGTAATGTACGGATTGGAATGGACTGATTAGTTATTCTTTTCTTAGAAAGTCGTGTTTCTTTTGTTAATTCTCCAATCATTAATAATACTTCAAGGGCCGCCGCCAACCTTGAATTTTCTAATTGAATAAAATTGTTTACTTTGAAAATGTGGTGATTTCAACGACTGCCTGAGATTCCCTCATTTGAACTTGAGTATATATTGGCGCATAGCAACTGGAATTCTCAGCCAGCCAGGGTAGACTGATTAGTTATTTAATTAGCTCAAAGAAATCAGTTGTGCGATAACTCATCCAAAAATGGCCCAGTTTGAACCAGTTCTCAGCCAGCAAGAAGAAGAAGAGCACTTCTCCAAGGCTTTGCTGCTGGCCTCCGCGGCATGGGTGCCGATGGTGCTAAACGCCGTCATCCGCCTCGACGTCCTGGAAATCATCGCCAAGGCCGGCGCCGGAGCACAGCTCTCGGCTTCAGAGATCGTGGCCCAGCTGCCGACCAAAGACGCACATGCGGCGGTGAATCTTGACAGGATGCTCGCGCTTCTTGCCAGCAACTCCGTCTTCACCTGCACCGTCGACGGTGACTCTCAGCGGCGTTACGGCTTGGCGCCGGCGGCCAAGTATTTCGTTAAAAACCAATTCGGAGCGCCACTCAGCCCGCTCAGCCCGCTTCTGTCCTACCTCGTTGATAAAGACGTTATGGATACGTGGTGAGTAAATTTTGGATTTACGATACGAATTGTGTCGGTAGCTCGCTCAAGTTTAGCCCGGGTCTTTAAAGTAATTGTGTCCGCTTCTTTCTGGCTTGCACTTACTCATATTGATTTGTTTTTTATTATTTAAGTGAACTTTAGTTGGTCAGTGGTCACGCATTCCATTTAATTTAGAGTTGGTTTAATGCAATTAGATTGGGGTACAAAGTAAGAGAATATTCATACAATCTTTTAGTAATAAAATGAATGTGATCGATCAACAGAAAGAGAACCGTAATATTATAGTATTTAATTAAAATGAATAAACAAATATTTTAATAATTATAAATAGTATATGACGAATAGGTAATATACAAGAATTTTATAGTTGCCGAAATATACGTTTGTATTGAATAGTGCTTATTAAGTCAAAGTCAAGCATGCCTAGTTGGACTTGATTTGATAACTAGTGCATTCAAATTGCTGGTTGATTTAGTGGCCCATGAAGTCAAAAGTACAATAATTGAAACATGGATTTAGAAATATTCAATACAAACTTGTTTTAAAATTCCATGATCCCTTTATTTGTATAAATAAACTTGAACTAATTGTTAAAATCGCTTATATTTACTCAATGAAAAAAAAAATTATAAACAATTATATTATTAAACTTGTGTCACTTATATTTTTAGCTTGTTATTCGTGTAGAGATTTTAAACTGACTAAAATTGAATTGCACAAATCAACCCAGGTACGGATTGGAAGCTGGAATTCTGGAAGGAGGAACGGCTTTTGAAAAGACTCATGGAGAAACATTGTTCAAGTATATCACAAAAGATCCCAAACTAATGAACGCCTCTAACGTAGCAATGACCAACTACACTGAGTTGATCGTCAAAAAGCTTTTGGAATCCTACCAGGGTTTTGCGAATGTAAATACCTTGGTGGACGTAGGCGGCGCTCGTGGTCAAGTTCTGTCCATGATAACGGCCAAGTACCCTAACATTAAGGGCGTCAATTTTGACTTGCCACATGTCGTCGCCAATGCCCCGTCTTATCCTGGTAATTTACACTTCTCTTGTATTTCACAATTGTAGAAAATATTGCTTTTTCCCTAACTTAAATTGTAAAATGTAGGAGTGGAACATAAAGGGGGAGATATGTTTCAAAGCGTACCAGAAACAGATGCAATTATAATGAAGGTAATGATGCATGCATCTCATTTCCATACTATTGGATGATGATTGTTTCCATAAATAACAATCGTCGAACCTATTTCTGGAAAGTTTGTAGGATCAAAGTTTTCAAAACTGACTGGTTAATTTTAATGACAGTGGGTGCTTCATTGTTTTGATGATGAGAACTGCTTGAAAGTTCTTAAGAACTGCTACAAGGCTTTACCTGAAGATGGGAAATTACATGTGATGGAATCCATAGTCCCAGCCAATCCATGCCACAGTGACAATGGAGAGAAGAGCACCCTCCAAATTGACCTTCTAAGGGTGGCTTTATCCACTGGTCCGAAAGAGAGAACGGAAATTGAGTACAGAGCGCTGGCCACTAAAGCTGGGTTCAAGGGCATCAAACTTGAGTGCCTTGTCTGCAATCTTTGGGTCATTGTTTTCTACAAATAGAGGTTTTACTTTCCACTTCAATTGTGTATGAGAAACTGTTGTTTATGATGCCTAAACTTTAATGGACGTGAAATGAAATAAGAGGATTCACTCAGCCATTTTAATTCAGAGAATTTGATATTCTTTTTTACTAGAATTTTCAATAAATAAAATTCATAGCATTGTTCACAATGAATGTTCACAAGTAAGTTTAGCAAGAGCATCTCCAACGTTATAAGTTGATTCTAATTGGATTCACCGAACGCCTTTAAAATGCCCATCGGAACTTGGATCCAAATGTATCCCTTTTTCGATCGGCACCTCTGTGATGGTGGAGCCACCCACAAGCACTCAACCTCCTACAAATTTATCTCCTCTATCCTAAGCCCAAATACTAAAAAACCCCTCATCAAATATAGTATATTCCAAAATCCTATACTCAATCGAAAAGAGTTCCCTTTATTGGAAAACTTAAAATCGAACAACTTGGGGAACCAAATTCACATATTAAAAGAGGCATGTGACAGACTCGAAGAACTGCTACGATTTACCCTGGTTGGATGTGTTCTCTTCCATGATTTTAGGGAAAGTAGAACAAAAACTTACCATGTATGGGATGAAACTAAATTTTGAAGCGTTTTTCAAAGTAGTAAAACTCCCATAGTAGATGCTCTAACTACGGCCATCCAAAATTAATCTCCTTAATGTTATTCGTTTCAAAAAGTGTGTGGAATAAACGACGTAGTTTTGTTATTATTATTTAGCAAATCGGCAAAGCTTCACAAGATATTGCTGTGATTTTGGTGTGATTATATATTGCTATAATTACTTAGTTGATGTGATTATTTTTGGTTACGTCGACCACAAGATATTACTGTATATTCCACCACAAGAAAATAAGATATTGTTATTATTAGTTGTGATTATTGCTATAATTATTTAGCTATTGCATTATATCTAAAATAAATTCCAATAAATCATTACAATCTACTTTCTTTCTCAAAAAATCAACTGTGTTCGTGGCTGTGAGGATTTTTGGATTTGATAAACTTGGGCTAGAGTTTTTACAGGTTTTTTGGATTAACATTACATTAGTGGTGAGTATAGGTGATTTACAAGGTACGTTTCGAAGGTTATACAAATTACTTACTTCTGATTTTTCTCTTGATCATATTTTTTTCATTTACGTGATTTCATCCATTACGATGAACTATTTCTTTATTTCATGTGATTATAGATTCATGGCTAACCCCACTATCATCATTGATCGGAAGTTTTGATAAATATCGAGGTGATTCATTTATTTATTTTGTGATTATTATGAAGGTACAATTTTGTGATTTTTGTAATTTTGTCGACGATCCTCAAGTACGTATGGTCTATTTTATCTAATGTTTTTTTAAAAAAATTTTGTCCAAATCAATTCTTTGATGAAACTGAGTTACACAATTTCATTTTGATGATGAAAATTGAGTGATTGAGTAAGATTGTGCATAAAATGTACGTAGATGCTGATATAGAAAATGTCCATCTAATTATATTTTGTATTGATGTTGAAAATTGATTAAAATTGCAATCAATAAGATTTATAGTGATGATCAATTATAATCTACGTAAAATATGTTAATTTATGATTATTAAAATATTAAGGCCCCGTTTGGTGACGAGAGTTTTGAAAAGCGTTTATCTTTTTAGGTTAAATATGGATAGTCAAAAAACTCTTTCTAGTGTTTGGTGAATAGAGTTTTCTAATTAGCTTTTTTGGTGAAACCTCTGATTTCTGAAACGCTAGAAAGAGCAGTGTTTACAAAAAAAAAATCAATCAAAAAAATTAGAAAATATCATTTTTATCCTTATCCTTCACACATTTCCTTAAATCTAATCCTCATCTTTATACAATAATAATAATTCTAGCATGTAAGAGCAAGTCCAACAGGATCTCTATAATAGAGATTTTCTATATTTTTAGAGTTTTTTGTCTCCAACAGATTTGCTATGTCAATCTCTATTATAGAAAAATGATGAGAGAGAAGATTTCATTCTCTATATATGCATAATGAGAGAGTAAATTTGGAGAACGAAATTTATGGGAATTGAATTAGAATTCCTATTTTTAGTAAATTTTTGAAAAAATATTCCATTTTCACTCTAAAATCTATAAAATAGCAAACCTGTTGGATTTTGGAAGGAAAAATTTATAGCAAATATCACCTTTTTTTCTCTACTTTAGAAAAAGATTTAGAAAACCTGTTGGACTTGCTCTAATACAGTTTTTTTGCGTACATCTTTTTTTACTTAAACGCAACTCGTGCTTACATATTCAACCTTTAGAATATTTCAATTTATTTTTGAAGTGTTACATATATAATATATTGAAATTAAAATGGCCCGCGTTAAATATATACTGATATATAAATTTCAAGCATTCTTATTTAAAATAATATTTTATTGAATAAAGAATAATATTTTAATAATAAATAAGTGATAATAATATTTATTTATTGAAATAAATATACATATAAGTGATAATAATATTTTTGATACTTCAAAAACAAGTAATATACAATACATAAAATAATGATTTATAAAGTGTACTAAAGTCTATTTCGGTCATTTAACAAAATGAAACAACTATCAGCTAATTTTTATTTGCCAAACACTAGTACACAAAACGCTAGTCAAAACAGCTAACAGCTAATAAAATCCGCAAACAACTAATCGCCAAACGAGGCCTAAATGTTATACTCAATTTAGGTGATTTGGGTTATTTTTTTGAGTAATTCTCCTGTGAGGCAGCCTCACTCATGAGGCAAGGCTAAATAAGGAAAATTTCATTACTGCCACCTCATCATAACTCACTACCATCTCATCAAACCTCGACGACACGTCATCAAACCTCGGTGCCAGTTCATCAAACATGTCACCTCATCAAAACCTTTGTGTCCGTTCATCAAACCTCACCAAAAAAAGTGTTTACTTGGTCCTGCCTCTTGGGTGAGGCTGCCTCACCCAAGAATTGTTCTATTTTTTTATTAAGAGTCCAAAAATAAGTGAAGTCAAATATTTCTTTACCTTAAAATTTATAATTTATGTATTTTGGTAAATATGTAAAATCTATTATTTGATTCTAATTATCTTTCGATTGATCATGTTATATTTTTGTAATACTAACATCAAATTAATAATTACATATTTGAAAATCAGATATAGAGAAATATCATTTAAAAAATATTTTTACTTATTGTTTGTTCAAAAAATATTGATTCAAAATATAAGCAAATATTCTTTTAAAACTAGATGGATTTCAAAATGATTGGTTTTTTTAGAACTAGGAGACAGAAGCGAAGTAACTTTCTCATGGAAAATTATAATGATTTATTTTTAAATGATATTCATTTTCATTACTTTTTTCCCCCATTGAAAAAGAAAATGAATATATGTAAGTTAAAATTTTGCAATTTCAGCTAAAATTCATTTATTTATCAGTTTGAATGAATTTTTAATGTGTTAATTGTTTTAATGTTAGAAGAAGTTTAAAAATGTACCACTAATAAGTGCTCAAGTATACCGCACAATGTGCGGGTGGTGCTTCACTAGTTTCATAGAATTTTAATAAACGCTAATCCAAAGATCATAAGGAAATATTATTGGACCAAATTTAATATATAATAATCTAATTGGGCCTTCAATATAATATGCATTTCAAAATTTTATCTAATTAAAAATTGTTGATTGGCCCATTTAGATTTTAGAGTGCTAAAATTTGTTGAATGGGTTAACCTGTGAGTGAATTTTATTTTTTCTCTTCCTCAATTCTAGGAAAACACGTGAAATAAAATTTTCGTAGTTTGGATAAAACCAATGTGCACCCGTTTTGCTTCTGTTTAGCACCTCTCATAGGAGATGGCCTCAATGGAATCCAATTAAGTCCAATTTCCTTGCATGTTTCTTCTGAGCTCTTTCTTTTTGTCACTCCGGAATAAAGACACGTAAAAAAAAGAGTATAGTGTATCACTCCCCTATGTTAGCTCAGATATACAAATTTCAAATAATTGAGGGAAAAAGTGCCGATGGGTCCGTTCGGGGGAACCAGAGGTTCACTTCTCTACACACAGTCCTAGCACATACATCGTCTTTTGGTTTCTAACTACAAATTTTCACTTTTCACGTAATAAATTTGAAGTTCTACATTTAATTATGTTCCGCCATTTTTCTTATTAATACTCAACAAAACAACATTCGTGTTACATTAATGCAAGGGTCAAGTATGAGCATCAATATAATGTGGCACAATGTTTAATTGAACGTGACAAATAAAGATTCAATATTGAGGGTCAAATTGTGCCCTTCACTTTCTATTTCAAGACATAGTGGTGGGACCTCTCATAAATTCATATGCGACCAATTAAATTGTGTTCATTCAAAAGTTGACACATCATACTAAAATTTTGTTTGTGAAGGTTGCATTGGAGATGAAATTTATAAGAGCAAGCTCAATTTGTTTAACTTTGATTACATCATATTAAAGTTTCATTCAAAATGTTCAAAGTGGACAAAGTGACTTTAGGGTTTTTTTTTTGATTTTTTTTAAAACCATCAAGTAATGGGAGGATTATTGACAGTTAAAGTTCAAAAGTACAAGATTGTCCGAAGGCTTTCTGAGCCCGGAGGCTGGAGAGCCCAAAGGCTTTTTGTGAGCCCGAAGGCTGGATACTGGGAAATGTCTAAAATTCTAGCAATAGGAACTACCCCGTCTCATGCCAGTGCGACATATCTAAAAATTAGTCTAAAATAGAGAAAAGGGGATATAAAAATTGAAAATGTTGCAACATTTTCAATTGACGATGAGGTTTGTATATGAGAATGTTGCAAAACTCCAACACAATGCATAAAACTGAACAACCATTGTCCTTTTTATGATAATACATTTCCATGTCCAACATAGGAAGTGTAGAAATTGATTGTGTTGTTGTAACACTTGGATCCAAATAACCTTTATATGATCCAGTGAAATCCCTAAAGACATAGATAAACCATAAACTCATATGGTCAATGCAGCAACCCTTTGTTCATTACCTTTGAGTAGGTTGACATCTCATTAACTAAACTCCTACTTTAGTTTCTCCACATTTTCTAAAATTGTGAGAACCATATGGTATCTAATACCAATTAATAGAGTGATCGATCATAGAGATTTTCTATAACGTAAATAAATGCAATTGTAAATTACTCGTCAATCTCTTTGTCCTCTAAGAACTAAAGGCAGTACATTTCCCATTGCAATAGAAGTGTTGAGAACTTAGGCGCATCAACACTATGCTTGCCCTTATCCTAATTCTTTATTCTTCCATGTTATATTCAAATCATTTTAATTATTGTACCAATAGAACCTCGTTCTCGGTCTCAATTTAGACACTTGACTTAGCGTTTGAAGCATCCCATGCAACTTAGTCAAAGTCTTCTCATTTCAACTAAAATGGTTCTAAACCATCAATGAAATGAATGATGTCACTGGCTAACTATCAGCCATAGGTAAACCGAGTATCTCCATGTTATCAAATAATCCAATTGTTTTTCAAAACATGAGATTTAATTTGTTTTCCTTTCTTAACTTTACAATTAAGAATAGTCGGCCTCAAACCTCTCAACCATGGACTGCTCCTGAGTTCCATGTTGATGTTGTAAGTATCTATGTTCAAAATTTGCCTAGCAATTTTGGACACATACTATACAACACAAGACATTTGACATCAATGATTTGAATATCAACAAATACTTCTTTTCTTTTCTTGCAATAGAACTTATCCCCAAGTTCATTTGCCAAGAAACTGCCGTTCAATTCAACCTTCCAAAGGTTTGAACATAGATAAGAAGAGTTGTTGTTTGTTTTCATACATGATTATTACAATATAAATAAAATGCAATAAAAAACCATTTAAATAAGTAAATAACAAGCAAGAAAAATACATGCAATCAAACAAGTTATTTACACATTTTATTCAAATTCAATTGTCCCATGAATAAAATGATTCCAAGACCCTCAAAAAGACAAGGAATTAAGCATGCTTTAGCTTGCTTAAAACCTTTGATTTTAGGTAAGCAATCCCATTGCTAATAGTATCCAATACTATTCTTGGTTGATGGGATACATCCAATGTAATATCCATCTGATTTTGTCTCAACATCTGAGTACCCCTCACTGATATTGATGAGCAAACCAACACTAACGTGCAAACCCCTTTCACTAGGTCTACCCGCATTTTACTCCCAAGATTATAGACAATACTATCGCTTTAGCGAAACCTATCATCAGTGATCAAAGACTAAATGAGTGTTATCTGTTTGGAAAGACAAATTTTAGCTCATTATTACTTTGGGAATTAGGTTCATTATGCTGGTTTGATTATTAGTGAACTAATACCATAATCATTCCACACACATAAACCATTCATATGCATTTATCATATAAAGCAATAAATAAATGCACATAAAGTGATACAACAAACACTGAATCCAATTCATATATTCTGACTATTCACTTCTAAAGAGAATGATCTAACATGCATAATAACTGAAACAAACAATTTATCATGCAAAAAGATTAATTATTTCCCAAATTATTAACCTCATTATTACCTTAATAATTCTAAATTATTAGAGTAATTTATTATCACATATACCTATGTAATTCTCCTTACAAATAATTAAGCTAAATAATTTCTAAATTTATTAACATTAATTATTATTTAGGCCATACTTTAATAATTCTAAATTAATAAAGTACAAAATATCAAGATAATTAAATTAACTAATTTCTAAAATTATTAAATTTAATTATTTATTACTAATATTAATTAAATTTTGGAAATTAAGCACATTCAATGCCTTAATTAAAGAAATGTACATGTTCATAAAATAATTTTGCACTTCCAAAGTCAAAATTACTCCCACTCAAATTAAAATTTTATTATTTCAAAAATAAAATAAATTCACTATTTAACCATCTGGTCTGGTTCAAATCTGACCAACCAAATCAGACCCGGTCTGATCAGTTGCGGTCCAACCGCTGATCCAAAAGCCGGTTTGTCAGCACCGGTCCAATCAGATGCTATTGGTCCAGACAAGTTTGGTCTGACCAGGCTCCGGTCCAACCAGATCATAAGGGACTTCTCCTGGGCCAAAAACTCCAGACAGCCCAACTTCTGGACATGGGCCAACAAGGACCAATCGACCCAGCTTCCTTAAACCCTTGTTCAACTAACAGTAACTGGTCATGAACAGTGACTCCAGTGTGAATAGTGATTCCGGCATGAATAGTAATTTTCAAAAAATTATTTGAATATTATGAACATTAAACCTAAAACATCAATTTATGCAAATCTCATCTACACAAATCCTAGATCAAAACTAAAACATGCAAGAGGCTACTGATACCACTGTTGGGAATTGATTAAGTCTAACTTAGCGGAACATCAATTATATAATCCCGGATCTCATGCATGTACTTAGTATGAATCTAAATTAGGGTTTAGGCTTACCTCTTGAAGCATGCTTTACTATCGGATTTAGTCAGATGATCCAATCAAATACGGAGACGAGAATCCCAAATGTGATCCCTCTATACGTATCCACACAGCACGATCAGACCACCTCACCGTTGTTAGCTTAGAACATCGATCAGCAACCAAAGACCTAGTCTTTGTTCTTCTCTTGACGATGAGGTTTGTATATGAGAATGGTAATACATTTCTAATTCTTCCAGGAATTGAAAATGTTATAATGTTTAGTTTCCTAATTCTTATATTTTGGATCAGAGCATTGATGATAGGAAAATAGGGAGATGACTCGGATCCAAGTCATTTTCCAGGAAGTTGCCTGCTCACGTGACCAAAGGCGATGATAAGACATGAAGAGGTACATTCACATGCTGAAAGGCCCCGCAAGGTACAGGAAGGTGACGCATGATGATGAGGAAGAGTGAGGTCCAAAGCGCCTATAAATAGAGGCCACAATCAGCCATTCCAGGTAAATATCTAACTCTTGAATACAGAGTTTTATCTTTCAAGACACGAAATCTCATCATTACACCGGAGCTACTACCCACGGAGTAGCGCCGGGGGATTTGTTTTGCAGGCATCGGAGAACAGGCACCAGGTTAGTCCTATATGAGGCCGAGGAGCTCGGATAGCCAGAAGTGGTTAGCAAGCTGCTCGCCCACTTCATCAGCAATTCATCCAGAAGCCCTCAGATACACCAGCTATCCGAGGCCCCGATTTACTAGTGCGGAATCGACCCGCATCAGTTGGCACGCCCAGTGGGATCCGACATTCGGGGATCTCACCTCGACACAAAATAACACATGCAGCTCAGCATCCAAAGAGATTGCTTGGAAAGTAGACGTTACCTCGGCGAAGGACAGTTCGGCGAGGCATGATTGTGCACTAGGAAACTCAGTTGCAGCAGCAAACCAGGGGGACGATCAAAGCCATAATCCACCTAGGAGCGTGGAGGTTTAAAGGTTGAGGTATGTAGGTAACTAATGTTATGTTGAACATTATTCAAATAATAAATAAATATTTTTTCGATATTTGATAATTGCTAAATTGCATGAGGTAGATAGGTATGAAGGATAGAAACATAAGAGAGAGGAATATCGATTAGAGTCAGCTCATGAGCATAGGTCGGGTATGAGAGAACTAGGGTTTTAGGTCCTTCTGAGGGATAGATATCGCGTAGGAAAGAACCAACATGAAAGTATTAGCGGTTTAAGATTGGTCACGACGATGGCACATGGTCGAATGTCGGAAATTCCGAGGGACACGGCAATAGGATATGGAGGGTTATCGATCAGATAAATAAGGGATCGAAAGAAAAACCACCACAAGAGAAATATCATAACTAATACTGTTTTTGGGTAAGAAATTCCTTTGCAGGTCATATGAGGGAAGAAGAAGCAAAACGGGGGATAATCAAAGGGCTCACAAAGGCACATGCATGAGGAAGGAATAATAGGAGAGCAGTCGATGGCAAATCAGAGCACTCCCCACGATTCGCACAATGAAACGGCGACAACAAGGTGATGCTACCAAAACCGTCCGTAACCCTGCACTTGATGCTATCCGCGCCTCCTAGCTGGAATACCCGCGATCAAGCCTGCAAAACAATCCCCGGGAGGCGTCCCGGGGAGGGAGCTCCGGCGTGATGATGAGACGGGGGTAGTGATGCGAGGGAAATCGTACGGGAAAGACTCAATATCAAATAGAGAGATATAAGTCACATACCTTGTTTACTGTTTGAGACTAGTATTTATAGCCGAGCTCTACCTGCCTTGGGGATAAGGTGCAGGACCACTTCCTTTGTCATCATATGTCCTCTTCCTTATCCGGATGTACCTTTCAGCGGGAAAGATACTGCTTTGATAGTTATGGGCCGCGGACCTTCCTGGCCCAGCCGGATTCTGGGCCAGTATTATCACTAGCCCCCCAGACCAGTCATCCGGGTTTTCATGACGCGGGGAACTGGTCTTAAACGCTCCCTCTTCGGTTGCTACTTTTCTGGTAGGACCCATCCGTGCTAAAATGGGTTTCTGACGACGCCGCCTTTTCCTCTTCTGCATTGATCAGTGCCTCGTTTATCGTGTCATTATTGCTTTTCCACCTTTTGAGGTGGCGGTTCCTATTCATCCGTCTATATAAGGAGCCTCACCCTCCTTACTAGGTTACTTTCTTCCATCAATTTCCAGACGCTCTGCTTTTCCCACCTTTCGCCCTTTTCAGCCAAGTAAGCTCTCATTCCCTCTTCCTCTTACTTTCATGGATTCCCCGCTCTACTCCGACTCTTCCTTGAACACCGAGGGAGCTCAAGGTCAGTTTGAAGTCCAGTTCAGGGCTGCTGATAACTTGGCTTCCCCCCCAGTCTCTTCCCCGGACACTCATTCCGAGGCTTTCAGTACGCCCCGGGAGCTAGGCGTCCCGGACGCGTCGACCTTGGATGGAGAGGGTTCACATCCATCCGGTCATCCTAGTCACCCCCGGGGGGGCCAAGATGAAGGGGTGTTCGATGAAGTTGGCGAGGATGCTCCCCGGGGTCCTACCCACGGAGCGAAGCCTTCTGGTCATCAGTTTTTTAATCTTTCCGGGCCTGCTCCTTCCTTAGACAGGGACGTTGTAGATTTAGTTAGACGCTGCTTCATTCCTTTTCCATTGGATGCGTCTTTATCCAAACTCCTCCCGGGAACATCCGAGCGGGAAGTGCCTTGCATTCCCCGGATTCACTTCCAGTACGGGCTCAGTCTCCCCTTTCCTCCTCTATTTTCCGAAATTTTCAATTTTTACCGAATGGCCCCGGCCCAGCTTCACCCCAACGGGGTCGTGTTGGTGCTGGCCTTCTTGGTCAACTGTGCGAGATGCAACGTCTCTCCCTCCCTCCTTCTCTTTCGTTCTTTCTACGCCCTGCGACGCGCTCATGCGTCCTTCCCGGGTGTGTTTTCCTTTGTGATCCGATCCCGGACAAAGGACTTTGTTAGAGGTAAGCCCAAATCTGCCAAGGGGTACCTGGCAAAAGGGTTCTTTCGGTGTGACTCCCGGGTGTATCCCATGCCCCCGTGGAACGATTCCCTCGTTCCTGAGGATAAACAACCCCTTTCCCTTTCCTCTCTTTCAATAGACCTTACCAACGATCATAACTTCCTCCGCCTATCTCCCCTGGACATGGATACTTTTTATAAGACCGGGAACGCGGGCTATTATTGGCCTCGCGGGATATACCCGTCAAAACTCTTTTCTCTTCCAACCGTCTCCGCTGTGTGGCCGGCTGGAGGTGCCTATTAAAGGCCTTATTCTTTGCTTATTTTGATGCGTATATGTGCCTTGTTTTGACTTTCCTTTTGCTTGGTTTCAGTTCAGCCTACTTTGTACGCAGACGTTACATCATTCAACGGGATGCCTTCCGGGGATCACACTCAGCAGAGAAGTCCTCATCCGGGGATGGTTACTCAGGAGCGGCAGGTGACACCCCCATCTGGTCCAGTTGCCACTGAAAATCCCGAGTTTATTGCCCAAAGGGCCCGCCAGCAGCGACCGCCTTCCCAACAGAAGGCTCCGGAGTCCTCTCCTACCCCGGGGAGGAGATCTTTCATCCATCACCCTACCTACAGTGGGGGGGCTAACTCTCGCTTTAAGCGGCCTCTGACCGATGATAAGGAAACTCCTCCGGCTTCTCGTCAAAGGTTAGAGGGTGCGACCCCGCCCCCGCCTCCTCCTCCCCCTGTGAATTCTCCTATGCGGGATAATTCTCAAGCTATCCCTGAGGATAGGGAAGAGGTATGTCAATCTTATTGTTTGTCATTATTTCTCACGGTACTATCTTTCCGGGTAACCTTACTTTTGTTTGAATTTTACAGACTACCACTTTCGCCGACTCACTCCTGGCGGACTCCCAACTAGCTGACGCGCTCAACCGGACGTATTCTAAGTACAGCGCGGGTTTGTTTGCTAAGAAGGAGAAGGAGCTCCGCGACGCCCGGGAGAGGTTGGCCGAGAGGGACGACCTGGAAGCCCAGCTGAGGGCCTCCCAGAAGAAGTTAGCTGAGAAGGAGAAGAAGTTGGAGGAAAAGGGGAAAAAGTTGGCCGAGGTGGAGAAGAAGTACACCTCCCTCAAGAAAGAGAAAAAGGAGGCGCAGCTTGACGCTCTGAATGCTATAGTTCAGAAGGTCCTTCATTCCTCCGACTTCGACAAAAGGCTTGAGGGGATCGCTGCTGCGGCTAGCGAAGATGCCTGCCATGAGATGTACCGCAGACTGCGGGGTTGGCTTCCGGGACCTGCTCGCCTTGAAGCCCAGGAATCCTACTATCGCCCCAAGGCGGGCGATTTGCTGACCCACCGTTGGAGATCTCTCCAGGAAGCCAAGCTGGAGGACCTGGTGCCCCAACTGTGGGATTCGCTTACGATGTCTTCCCGGGCCCCTTCATCCTCAGATATCAAGAAGATCAAGCTTCCGGGGATCAAAGAGGCGGCCGTACCTGAGTCCCCCGGCCCAGAAAGCGTCAATGCCTACGGGGTAGTCCCGGAGACGCCCCACTGGGCTGATAATTACCAAGAATTCTGCGCTGTTCCCGATAACTTCGGGTACCAAGCTGTCCTCGAAGAGAGTACCGGCGCTTACACCGTGGGACTCCCAAGGGGGCACGATGACCTGCTGTATCAATCCCGGAAGTCTATCCGGAAGGTGGGATTTCCTGTACGCCCTGAAGACGAGCCAAAGGTAGATGCCCCCGCTTACTATGGTCCCTGCTGGTCTGAGGAGGATGTGGCTGAACTGGAGAGGAGATGGAAGAGAGCTCACGCTACCCCGGGAGGAAGGGAATCTGCTGAGGATAATGTACTCTCCTAGACTCTAGTTCACATTTCTTTTGTAATTTTCATGTTTTTTGTAATCTTCCTCCCCGGGAGGCATTTGTAGAACTTGGCCTTGGTGCCCATTTTGATTAATATAAGTTCTGCCTTTTGATGGAATCACTTATCTTTTGTAGACTGAGCGCCCCTTAGGGGGAGTTCTCCCGCGCGGGTCTGTGCCTTATGTTTTTGCTCACCCTAGTAGTTCCTCTGGTACCTACTTCTCACTCCCCCGCGCCGGATGCCTCCAATGCTCTTTTCTTCAAAGAAAACTAGCTCATTGGAGGTTTGGAGGCAACCAGGCCACCCGGGCGTTGGCCGAGGCGGGGTTGGATTGCTTCCTTCAGGAGTTTGGAACGATCCGGGCACTGGTGTTATTTCTTAAGGCGGTCGAGGCCAAGTTCGGGTCCTTAAATCAATGTTTCGACCTTGCTTCAGATCATATGCGGGAAGCCTTAAATTCTCACCAGACCATAGCTGAGTTGCAGGCTCTTCATGATGATTCTCAAAGTCGTACTGCCAAGGAGCTAGGCATGGTATGGGGCGAACTAGAGCGGGCGCAAGAAAAACTTAGAACCCTGGAGACCCGCTCTGCCCAGAACCGGCTTCTCTGCGACTTCGAGAAAGAGAACCGGTCCCTTACTCACAGGAATAGGGTCCTCCGGGATGCTCTACTAGTCACCCGGCTATCATATCACCTGTTGGGTCTCAAGAATGGCCTAGTTGGGGTGTCTCCTCTCACCGACATTCCCGCCGGGGTTCGTAGGACAATGGAACGCATGGAGGCTAACCCGCGGAAGTTTGGCGAGGGAGCTCCTAATCATAAGGCCTATCTGGATGTCGTTGAATGGCATAATAAGATTGCCGCGGGGGAGGCTGAGCCCTATCCCTCTAGCCTTCGCCGAGTCCCTGCCCGGGTGGAGGTGGATGTGGCGTACGAAAGGTACGAAGACATGACCGTGTCCATTGATCCGGACGAGGTGGCCCGTCGGATAAGACGCATCCGGGAGATTGCCGACTCTGGAGTTACCACAAAGGGGGTTAAAACCGCCGAGGGTACTCGTATTAGCCGGGAAGAGAAGGGTAAGAGCGCAGCAGTCATGTTTCCTAAGTACAGGTTCGTCACCTCTGCCGGGGTGAGAAGAATGCGCCTGGCGGAGCCGCTTCCAGAGGGATCTGTGGTCGTGCCTATCCCCGAACTGAACGAAGAGGATGCTGCGCAACTGGAAGAGGAGCTTGCGTGGAATCAAGCCCCGGATGCTCGTTTTGCCGAAGATCTCCTGTCCTCTCAATTCTTCGGAGGGGGTTTCCGTCCGGGCAACCCTGAGGGTGCTTCCGGGTCAGGTCCCAAGTGGGTTTAGTAGCAAATAGATAGGAATACCTGTGTGTAAAATTCTATGTATTTGTTCCTTTGCAATTTGACCGCATGTTCATGCGAGGTATAAATTTCTTATGTAATTTAAAGATTGAATAAAATTGCTTTTTCTCATTAACTCTTCCTTACAACACTACATTTCTTGGTCCCCGGGCTTCGTTCGAGCTCCGGGTCCACTCTAGCGGGGCACCCAAATGGGAGCTACCCATGGGTCCCTTTTTACAAATCCTCTCTAAACCCGGAACGAGGCCAGACGTTGGGTTATCTCTCCGGGCATATTCATGCGTCCGGGAGGGGCATATTCATACCTAGCATATTCATGCTTAGCGTATTCACACTTCCCGGGGGGCATATCCATGCCTGGCATATTCATGCCTAGCATATTCATGCTTAGCGTATTCACACTTCCCGGGGGGCATATCCATGCCTGGCATATTCATGCCTAGCATATTCATGCTTAGCGTATTCACACTTCCCGGGGGGCATATCCATGCCTGGCATATTCATGCCTAGCATATTCATGCTTCAGTAGCTGTGGTGCGATGCGGGGCGCTCTACTTCCCGTAAAACCTCCTCAGGTTAGCTACGTTCCACCTTCTGGGGATCTCCTTTTCCTGCTTGTCCTCCAGCACATAGCTCCCTCCCGGGTATGCTTCCTTGATCTTGTATGGCCCTTCCCAGTTGGGCGCAAGTTTGCCCTCCGGGGCTTGGTGGCTCTTATCGTTTCTCCTCATTACCCAGTCTCCCGAAGTGAAAACTTCTTTCCGCACCCTTCTGTCATGATACCTCTTTACTCGCTCCTTCACCTTGGCTTCCTGAAGTGCCGCATTCTCTCGCTTTTCTTCCAGGAGATCCAAGTCAAGGCGTCGTCCATCGTTTTCTTCTTCCGGGCGCTGGTATTGAGCTCGAGGGCTTGGGATCCCAATCTCTGCGGGTATTACTGCCTCTGACCCGTACACCAAGCCATACGGGGATTCCCCGGTAGCCGAACTTTCTGTAGTCCTATGGGCCCAAAGAACGCTGGGTAACTCCCAGATCCAATTTCCCCGCGCGCCTTCCAAGCGGGTTTTTAGTCCCTTGATGATGGTGCGGTTGGTGACCTCTACTTGCCCGTTCGCCTGGGGGTGGTACACCGACGTCAACTTCTGCTCTATGCCATACTTGACGCACCATGACTTGAAAGGATCGTTCTCGAACTGCGCCCCGTTGTCTGTGACTATGACCTTCGGGATGCCGAATCGACAGATGATGTTCTTCCAGCAAAACTTGACGCAAGTTAGTCCCCGTATGTTGGTGAGCGGTTCTGCCTCCACCCATTTGCTGAAGTAGTCGATCGCCACAATCAAGTATTTGGCTCCTCCCGGGGCAGTCGGGAATGGTCCGACCAAGTCAATTCCCCATCTGCTGAACGGCCAAGCTCCTGTGATTCCGACTAATTCTTCCCGGGGAACGTGGATTAGCGGGGCAAATGTCTGGCATGCCAAGCACCTCTGTATATGCTCTTCCGCATCTTTGAACAACGTCGGCCAGTAATACCCCAGCCTTAGGATCTTTCTGGCCACGGTGCGAGCCCCTTGGTGGCTCCCATTAGATCCTTCGTGCACCTCCCGGATGAGGTGTTGGCCTTCCCACCTTTCTACACATTTTAGCAACGGCTGGAGATACCCTCTTTTGTACAGCTCCCCTTCCTGAATCACATATTTAGGCGCCTTCACTCTTAGCCTCCGAGCCTGAGCCTTATCCTCCGGGGTAGTTCCTTCTTCTAGGTACGCCCGCATGGGCGTGATCCAGGACTCTTCCTCGTTCACCAGCATTACTTGATCGCTCTCCTGGTAGCTTCTTCTTCCCAGTACCTCCATGTACAGCTTTTGGTCGGGCTCAGGTTTTAATTCCGAAGAAGCTAACTTGCTTAAAACGTCTGCCTTACTGTTCTGCTCCCGGGGAACTTGAACCAAGTTGAAGGCTTTAAACCCGGCTATCAGAGGTTTTACCGTTTCCAAGTACCTTTGCAGGCTCCTTTCCCGGGCTTCATACTCTCCTTTTACTTGCTGCACCACAATCTGGGAATCACTGTGTGCCGTTAGGGTTTTGATTTCCATCTCCTTTGCCAACCTTAACCCCGCGATCAAGGCTTCGTACTCAGCTTCATTGTTGGTTGTTTTGAAAGTGAATTGGACTGCATAGGGATACTCCTTCCCTTCCGGGCTGACCAACAATACTCCCGCTCCACTGCCCCCGGAGTGCGCCGATCCATCCACATACAACTTCCAAGTCGGGTCTGTCTCGGCCTTCGTTGTATTCTCCGGAGATTCAGGCATCTCCTGTTCTTCACTGATCCTTGCTTCTGATTCCAACAAGAAGTCCGCTAGGGCCTGGCCCTTGATCGCCCTCCTTGGCTCATACCGGATTTCATATTCTCCCAGCTCTATGGCCCATTTCATCATTCTCCCTGATGCCTCCGGCTTGAACATAACCTGTCTTAGCGGGTAATTGGTAAGGACCACTATGGGGTGGCCCTGGAAGTAGGGTTTAAGCCTTCTTGAAGCATGAACCAGAGCCAGAACCAACTGCTCCAACTCGGTGTACCGGGTTTCTGCCCCCCGAAGTGCCCGGCTAACAAAATAGACTGGGTGCTGCCTTCCCTCCTCTTCTTTGATTAGCACGGCACTTACTGCCTCCCGGGACGCCGCTATGTACAGGAAAAGCTCCTCCCCCGGGAGTGGCTTTTTTAAAGTTGGCAACTGTTGAAGATGCTCTTTCAGACTTTGAAACGCCTTCTCACATTCCTTGGACCACTCAAACGCCTTGGCCCTCCTGAGTATGTTGAAGAAAGGCAACTGCCTATCTGCCCCCTTTGATAGGAATCGACTGAGAGCCGCGAGAGACCCTGTCAACCGCTGTACTTCTTTCACTGACCTGGGAGAGGTCATCTTGGCTATGGCCTCCACCTTCTCCGGGTTGACATCGATGCCCCGGCTTGACACCATGAACCCCAAGAACTTCCCCGCACCCACTCCAATGGTACTTTTGGAGGGGTTCAGTTTTAGATTGCTCCGCTCCAGCTTTTCGAACATCTCCTCCAGGTCATTCAAGAAAACCCCGTAAGCCTTGCTTTTGACCACCATGTCATCGACATACACCTCCATGTTTCTTCCTACTTGGTCCTTGAATAGTTTGTCCACCATCCTCTGGTATGTGGCCCCCGCGTTCTTCAGCCCGAAGGGCATTTTCTTGTAGCAGAAGGTCCCGAAATCGGTAATAAAAGAAGTCTTTGCCTTGTCCGCCTCGTCCATCTGCACCTGGTGATAGCCTTTATGTGCATCAAAGAAGGCCAGCACCGAATACCCCGCAATGGCCTCCGCCAGTCGATCCAAGTTCGGGAGAGGATAGCTGTCTTTGGGGCAACATTTGTTCAGGTCTGTAAAGTCGATACACATGCGCCAGTTTCCATCATGCTTCTTTACTAGGACTGGGTTAGCTATCCACTCCGGGTAAATAATTTCCTCAACCACCCCGGCTCTCTCCAGCTTCTTAACTTCACTCTTTATAAATTCCGCTCTTTCCGGGGCTACAGGTCTTTTCTTCTGCCTGATTGGTTTAGTTGCCGGGCTTATGTTCAGCTTGTGTACCCCCAATTCCGGCAATACTCCTACCATATCCTCCGGGCTCCATGAGAACACTCCTTGGTACCTAGCCAAGAGTTCCTTTAGTGCGCCTTTTACCTCTTCCGGGAGATCCTTTCCCACCGTGACCGTCCCTTTGTCTGCCACCTGCATCTCCTCCAACTCTTGGCGGGGAGCTTCTCCGTGTACCGCCCCTACTGCTTTCTTCGCGTCCAAGACCGCCGTCATCATACAACTTCTTGCGACTGCTTGGCTACCCCGCACGACCGCCACACCTTGCGCAGTGGGGAACTTCATCGTCAGCAGATTCGGACAACTCGCTGCCCGGGCTTGGGTTAGCCATGGTCTTCCTATGATTACGTTGTACGGTGAGGGTGCATCAATAACCGCGAAGTTGCATGTCACCGAAATCCTCTTGCTCCGGTCCTTCTCATCCACCATGCACACTGCGAGGGGAATAACACCTAGTGGAACTTCGGGTTTACCCGTGAACCCTGACAAGGGAGACGAGGGGGGTTTCAGGTTCTGTCTCCCAATTCCCAACTGATCGAAGCAAGAAGCGAACATGATCTCCACGCTGCTTCCATCGTCCACAAACACCCTTTTGACCAAGAAGCCTTCGATCTCCGCCGTTACCACCATTGGGTCAGAATGGGGTATCTGTGGCGGGGCTGCATCCGCTTCAGAGAAGGTGAGAGCCTCATCAGGGCGAAACCTTTTCCCCTGAATCTCCCCCGGGGGAACATACCGGGTGCGGGCCCGGATAGCGGAAACCGACTGGCATGCTTCTCCCACTTCTCCACTGATCACGTTGATCATCCTGTTGGGTATTGGGGCCGGCTCCATTGCTTGGACCGGTGCAGCGGCTATGGCAGGCCTCCCTGGGGCCCTGTTGCCTTGGTTGCCTTGGTTTCTCCCGTTTCCTCTCCCCGGGTTAGGCCTCCACCTCCTGCGGGGCGGCTCCTGAGGTTGGTCCCGGGGATTCTCCTTTTTTGCCTCCGCTGCCACGCAATCTCTCAGCTGTCCCCGCTCTATCAGTTTTTCTATCTCGTTCCTCAGCACCCTACACCCCTCTGTCGCATGGCCATAAGACTTGTGGTAGGCGCACCACTTGTCCGCATTCTCCCTAGACGGGGTCCCATGGATGGGCAACGGGTCCGGGAACAGATCCTTGTGAATAGCATGAATCTCCGTTCGGGATTTGCTGAGCGGGGTGAAACTGTCCGCCCTTGCCCGGTTTACTGTTGCGGGAGCGGGGTCCCTCCTACTTGGGTCTGCCGCTCTCCTTCTTTCTATCTTGTCCGGGAGAAATCCCCCAGATTCTTCCTTTCTCTTTCGCGTGGCATCGTTAACCGCGCAGTATAGTTGCACCGCCATTTGCAAGTTGTGAAAGGTTTCCGGGATATTTTCCATCAACTTCTGGAACAACGCCATATCCCTCAAGCCATTTATAAACCCGCTAATCACCGCCTTCTCCTGCTGCTGTCTGTCGACAACCTTCATGCTATCGTCCATGTACCTTCGATAGTACTCCATTGACCCTTCTGCGGCCTTCTGCCGGGTGGCCAAAAGCTCGGTCAACTGCTTCCCTTCCTTCTTTAATCCAGCGTATCTGAACAGCAAGGCCTTAGAGAAATCGTAGTAATCTCTGAGACTTTCTCGAGGCAAGGAATCGAACCATGAAAGACAGTTTCCTCTCAAGTAACAGCCCACCAACTTGCATCTTAATTCCTCCGGGAAGTCCCGTGACACCATCAGGTTCTGGTACGTCCTGACAAACTCTTCCGGGTCTGTCTCTCCATTGTATGTTGGGATTCCCTCCGGGGTCCGAAGGCCCGGCGGCCATGGGTACGCAAGCACTCGAGGTACCCAAGGGGAGGTAGGTTTAGCTCCGTTTCTTCCCACTAGTTTGTCTAGTCGAGCCTCCAAAGAGTTGGGGTCCTGCTGAGCCACCTGATAGCCCCGCATCCTATCGTCCTCCCGATAGTATTTCTCTTGGTAACCATAGTTCATCCCCATTGATCCGTGTATGGGCAAGGAATACTGGATCGGGTTCCCCTGGGTTCCAGGGGCCTGATAACCCAACGACTCCACCGGCATGGCTGGCAGGCCATATCCAATTTGTCCCGCCCCCCAGCTGGAACGCGGGTAATAGGGTGGAGCGTGTGGAACCAAATTCGATTGTTGTCCCGTAGCCATTCCCCCTCCGACCCCGAGACCTGGAGGGAATGAAGGTGGGACGGTGGAAGAGTTCACACGCCCCTGTATCCTTGGCGGCTGAACGACTCCGTCCAGGTCGATAACCTCTCTTTGGTACCCCCGAAGAGGTCCTGCCTGGTCTCCCTCAGGCTCCCTCCGCCTACGATTTTCCCGGGTAGAGAGTACCCACTGGCGGTACAACTCCTTGTTGACTCTCATGAATTCCAACGCCGCCAATTCTTCCGCCTCGGCTAAGGATTGCCCCTCCTCCCGGGCTTGAGGTCCCTGGGTCCGGGGACTGCCTCCCCCGGCGGGCCTTGGTTCTTGCTCCTCCTGGTACTCTCTTTCCGAGTCAGCTTCGTCGGAGGCAGTTTCCACATGGCCGTCCTGCGGTACCCCCAGCTCCCGCTGGTGTCTAGCCTCCTCCTGCAACTGCCTCAAGGTCACCTCATCCCCCGGGGGTGGAAGGGAACCACCCCCTGAGGGTGCCGCGTTCTTCTTCGGGCGCCCGCGCCCTCTTCTTGGCGACTCCATCGTGCGAAGGTGGAAGGGTCCCACTGGGCGTGCCAATTGATGCTACCAAAACCGTCCGTAACCCTGCACTTGATGCTATCCGCGCCTCCTAGCTGGAATACCCGCGATCAAGCCTGCAAAACAATCCCCGGGAGGCGTCCCGGGGAGGGAGCTCCGGCGTGATGATGAGACGGGGGTAGTGATGCGAGGGAAATCGTACGGGAAAGACTCAATATCAAATAGAGAGATATAAGTCACATACCTTGTTTACTGTTTGAGACTAGTATTTATAGCCGAGCTCTACCTGCCTTGGGGATAAGGTGCAGGACCACTTCCTTTGTCATCATATGTCCTCTTCCTTATCCGGATGTACCTTTCAGCGGGAAAGATACTGCTTTGATAGTTATGGGCCGCGGACCTTCCTGGCCCAGCCGGATTCTGGGCCAGTATTATCACAAGGAAGGGGCCGTGAAATGGCAGGTACCTGAGAACTACATCGGACAGGCCGCTACATCGGATAACCCATCAGGAGGAGGCACTCTGAGAAGGAAGGGCAATCGACCGGGCAGGAGAATACTCAGGCAGAGAAATGGGAACAAAAGGTAGCTAGAAGAACGACGATACTAAGAAGGAAGGAAGTTGATTTAGGGAGAGTGATGAGATGATAAGCAGGGGGAGGAATTAGAGTTTATAGTAGGGTTTCAAAGGAAAGGGGAAAGGAAAAGAAAATAAACAAAGAGAGAGAAAAAAGAAAAGGAAAGAAGAGGAGGAGAAGTAAAGGAAGAAGGGGGCAAAGAAGAGGGTAGGATCAGATAAATAAAGGGTTTATCAAAGATAATATGGTAAAGTTAGGAAGAGACAAAGAATCGAAAAGGAAAACCTCAGATAAGGAAAAAGGGAATAAAAAAAAGAGAAAAAAGGAAGAAAGGTAGAGGATACAAGGAAAATAGAAAAATAAAGGATGTAAAGATTCGAATAGGATAATTACAAAGAGGTCGGTAATAACGCTATGGGGCTCAGACGGCCTTGAGAAGGGATAATTCCAAGGAAAAAGGAATAAAAGGGGATAAGAAAGGATATGGCCAGGGAAAGGACAGAGATGAACGGAATTAGAAAAGGGGTAGGAACGGATAAGGAAAGCAGGTAGGGAGAATCAAAGAATAGAAGGCAGTAAAGGAATAAGCCCGGGAAAAAACTTATCTAGGATAAAAGGAGGTTCGGAAGATGAGAAAGGGAGATCGGATATTAGAGAAAGGAAGTGAGGAAGAAGGAAAGTAATCCTTGAGATAATAAAAGGGATCAGGGAAGGAAAAAATAAAGGTAACTTAAAAGAATACTAATGGGCTCGTCATGAATATGCTATAGCTCGGATGCATGGATACGTAAGGTAATTGCATGTGCGACAGAAGATACATTGCAATGAAAGGTTTGGCGTGGATACGTCAAAGTTCGGATGCGTGAATACGCTCGGAACAATAAGCGTACTGGATAGTGCGTTAGGAAAGAGTGGATACGCTAAAAATTTGCATACATGATGGATAGCTCGGTGTAAATAAAGGAAAAGTCAAAACCTCTGGGTTGCTCCCATGATTGGTGCCCCGCAAAAAAGGGACAAGTCTCGGTAAGAATAATCCGAGCATGAAATAAAAGGAAAGAAAGATAAAAGAGAATAACAAAATATAAGAGATGTTGAGTACCCTTGGGGAGACGTCCTCTTGGTGCTTATACATTACAAAATAAGAACTTAAGATACATAAGATATAAGCAATTTACAAGTAAATTGAATCTTGATTACAGGGAAGATCAGGATAGGGTATCAGATGACGAGGACGCATTGGGGCTCGAAGAAGTATCGGAAGACGAACCGTTCTTAACGGGGTGTGTTGACTAGACCTCGCTCCTTGGTCGGAGATTTGGAGAGCTTTACCTTTGGAAGAAGGAACAGACTTGGGCACTATAGGCCGAAAGAGGGGACGATTATTCGTCCGAATGAGGGTAACTTCTACAGAAGGCCAAGGGACATTACCCACATCCAGAAGGTTTGATTTCCGAATTCTGAGTAGTTTTCGTACTCTTCTTTGAATCTGTTTAGGATCAGGGGATAGTCGAGAACTTTTATATCGGTGAAAGATAAAATCCACCTCGATCTTTCGATGGATTTGTTGCAAAGAAGGAGGAAGAGTATTGGTATTCCAGATAAGATGTGTTGGCGCCATTCCAAGGCTTCAGAATAGGCAGGGAACTTAGGGTTGTCCTGTAGGAATTGACCCGATTTTTCCATATCGATTATTGCGTTATGAACGGCATCAAGCATATCAGAAAAGGGAGTGGCACCAGTCTTGCCAGAAAGAAGGAATAGGAGGTCAAAAGACAGCCTTAGAATCAGAAGGTGATTTTGGAGCTCTTGATTTCGGAAGGTAAGCCTCCTATTTTCGGACTCCATCTTGGAGATAGCTTGGTTTACTTGGCCCCTATTTGCCAAAAGGCGCAGCTTTTCAACAGCTCGGGCATAATCGCCCCAGACCATTTTCAACTCCTCATGTTTGCGACGGTAAAGTTCTTCATGAGAAAGTTGCAATTGATGGAGAGTTTGGTAGATATTGTCAGAATCATTTACATAAGAAGCAGCAAGCTTAAGACAATCTTGCAGAGAACCGAACCTCTCCCTCACAAATTAGAGGGAGCTGGAGATATCATCCACGGAGGAAAATTCATCGAGGAGGGATCCGAGTCCAATATCGAATAACCTCTTCTCTCGACTAATTGGGCTAGAGAGACCCGAGGAAGAAGGGTTATCAGATGGGGGGGAAAGGAGGGCACAAATCATATGACAAGAAAAGGGAAACGAAGATGAGAATAAAGAAATAAGATGCCGGAGGAGAAAAGTCAAAATATTATTACAAGACAATGTTTAATACATAAGAAGGAAGTTTAAACCCTACAGCAGGGAAGAGGGTCAAGAAGAATGCAATAGCAAAGTTACAAAAGCTGCTAAAGCTAGGCAAGAGAGCTATGCCTTAGGATTCTTTGAAGATTCTTGGGTTAAGGAGTAGTCCATGGTGGCCTCGGGCATTTGAATGAAGACAGTCTATCTTCTATCTCAATCCGAGGACTGTCATCGGCCAAGGAAGCAATGAATCCGAAGTTGCCCGAGTCGGCGTAACGCTCCACATATCCCTGGTCGCTCTCAGAAGTAGGGGTGGGCAAAAAAAACCAAAATCCGAAAACCGAACCGAAACCAAATGACCCGAAACCAATTAACCCAAATCCAAATTCAATAACTGGGTTACGGGTATCCGAATTCTAAAAACCTGAATTACAAACATGGGTTTTGGTTCGGGTTTGGGTATTTAAACTCAACCCGAAAACCGAATTCAAAAATTAATATATAATAAAATAATTAATATAATAATAGTAAAATTTGAAGTTAACCTTATTTCTAAATGTTCTGGAGTTTGGAGTCCAGATTGGCAGATTGATAGTAATCTTCTAAATTGGTTAACGGAATATTAAATTTGTATTTCAACTAAACTCTCCCTCTTTTCTTATCTACGTTCTTCAGACTTAAATATCCAAAGTTTGTGATGGAATCTACACCTTCTCTGCTCTAGCCTTTAATTGTTTTCCTCCGGACCGTACTTGTTTTATTGCTCGGTGAGTTTATGCTGATAGGCTTCTTTTTTCTTGATAATTAGTTCTTTGCCATATAATTGAGAAACAAATTTGTTTCAAATTTAGATTTCCTGGGAATTTTGTGATACTTTCTTTTAATGTTTGAATTTATAGTGCTTATGAATTTCTGTTCTATTTTTGTTTATGTGTTCTAATAATATGTCTTGTAATTTTTGTTGTAGGTTGAAGGACCACAAAAATGTCCGATGGAATGGATTTGGAAGGAAACGAGAGCAACATCAATGTTGGTTTCTCGAGTGAGGGCTCACAAGGATCTAATGAAGATGAAGGGTCGGTGAAATTGCCCAAAACACGGAAGCCGTACAAAAAATGTCAGCAGCCTGGAAACACTTTACTGAGTTTATAGAGGAGGGTGAAAAGAAATCTAAATGTAATTATTATGGCAGAGAATATCTCTCTGATAGTACAAATGGGACCACCAATATGAGAAACCATTTGCTTAAATGCCCAAACCATCCTGATAACAAGCCCTCTGGCCAATCCCATTTGACATCCAGTACATCTCTAGATGGTACAACGGGTGAGGAAAAAGTAAGTCTTTTATCATGGAAATTTGATCAAAAACTTGGTAGGGTGGCTCTAGCTGAGATGATTATTATTGATGAACTCCCATTTAAGTTTGTAGAACATGAAGGTTTTAAACACTTCATAAGAAGAATTCAGCCTGCTTTTGTGATTCTGTCTAGAAGATCAGTGACTAGGGATTGTTATGAGCTATTTATTGATCAAAAGTCCAAGCTTAAATCTCAGTTAAGAAAAATAGCCCCTAGAATGTGTTTGACTACTGATACTTGGACATCGGTGAAACAAATTAATTATATGTGTCTTACTGGTCATTTCATAGACAAAAATTGGAATTTGAGAAAAGTTGTATTGAATTTTTGTCCTGTTGATAGTCATAAGGGCCACGATATTGGTAAAGCGGTAGAGAAGTGCTTGGTTGATTGGAGTTTGTACACTATTTGTACTGTAACAGTTGATAACGCAAGCTCTAACGATGTTGCTCTTGAGTACTTGAAAAGGAGATGTGTCAATTGGGGAGGTACTTGTGTTTTACAAGGAAAGTGGATGCATGTTAGATGTGTGGCTCATATTATCAATCTGATTGTCCAAGATGGGGTAAAAGAGCTAGGAAAATCTGTTGAAAATGTTAGGGCAGCTGTGAAATATGTTAAGCAATCACCAGCTAGGCTAAGGAAATTCAAGAGCTATGCACAACTGGAGAATTGTGAAAGCACAAAGTCATTGTCTTTAGATGTTGCTACAAGATGGAACTCTACCTATTTGATGCTTAGTGTGTCTTTGGAGTATGAGAGAGCTTTCTGCTACCTTGAGCAAGAAGATGATCAATTTAGCAAAGAGGTAAATGCTCCACAATATCTTGATTGAGAAAATGTTCGAAGATTTGTTATTTTTCTTAAACATTTTTATACAATTACCTTAAGAATCTCGGGCACAAAGTATATCACCGCTGATTCCTATTTAGATGACATTAGTTCTATTTACGGAGTCTTGAAAGAAAATTTGAGCAGTACCAATGTTGAATTGAAGAAAATGGCATCCTCAATGCTGAAAAAGTTTGACAAATATTGGGGAAATGTGAAAAAGTTTAATATGTTGGTCTTCATTGCTTGTTCTTTTGATCCAAGAAACAAATTAGACTATTGTGAAGTAGTTCTTTGTCAAATGTATGGTGCTGTGGAAGGGGCAGGTATTGCTGGAATTGTCAACACTGCTATGTATGAGGTGTTTGATGATTATAAGAGGATTTATAATGCTGATTCTGGAAGTTCAACTGTAACATCTCCTGGTTCGCCAACCTCTTCAAGTTCATCGTCTTCATCTTCGGTAGATAATCTTGACCCGCTGAAGAAAATGAATAGGGCTGCACTAAAAAAGAAAAAGACAGAATCTGGCTTTGTTAGGGATTTCAAATCTGAACTTGATAGGTACCTTTACAATCTTCTCTTCAGAGATCTTTAGTCAAGTTGGAATGAAGCCCAGTACTAAGAGGTCTCCAGTAAAAGGAAACGTAACTCAACTTGATATGGATGGTAATCAAACAACCAAAGAAAGATGGATTGGTACTAAACCATTTCATGCTGGTAATATTTCATGCTGGTAATATTTCTTGCTACGCTACTTAACTATATAAATCCATTTTTTTATGAATGAATTCGGGGATATCCGCGTAGGAAAGATGATCTATAGGCTCACAATTTTTTGAATGAAAGAACGAGGCCAGCGGGCGTACATTACCAGCATTCCCAGGTGTGGGTTAAGCCCAGGGTCTTATCGGTACGTGTTGAAGCTCTAGAATAAATACTGATAACTCGTAAAGCATATTGTTTCTCATTAGAGGTTTTAACCTGTACTCCTATGCTTACCAAGCCTAATCTACTAAAATAGGGCTACACCAAGCAAAGCAAGCTTTCCCCCTTCATTTGTTGTGGGTCGCGCCTCGCCGCAGGCAGAAGAAAGTGCTGAAGATACCAACGAATTTGAAGGAGTTGATTTCAATGTCTTGAAGTGGTGGAAGAGAAACTGTCCTCAGTTTCCTATTTTGTCTAAATTTGCTCGGGATGTCTTGGCTATTCCAATATCGACTGTTGCTTCAGAATCAGTTTTAAGCACCGGGGGAAGGGTTCTCGATGCATTTAGGAGTTCCTTAACACCTAAAATCGTACAAGCCTTGATATGCACACAAGATTGGTACCGTGGTGCTGGAATTCAGATTAAAGTGGAAGAAGATATTGAGGAACTTGAAAAGTTTGAAGAAGGTAATATTATATTTTGATAGTTTACTATATTGTAATATATGTATATGTATATTGCAGTACTAATTTGATACTTATCCTTTCTGTAACTTTATTGCAGAAATGCAACAGGTTACTATGGAGTCTACTGTTGTGGATGTTTAAGTAGTGCTTTGCTTTGAAATTTTAAGGTAACTTCTGAAAATTTCTCTTTATTATGCATATCTTATTGCGTCTGAATCAAGTTTGCTCAAACATTTTTTCAACAATTAGATATTTTAATTTAGTGTGTTTAAATTTAGATGATATTTGTTGGAAATTCCTGAAACGGAATAGACCCTTGCAAGTTAGTTAAATTGTGTTATAATTATGCCCTATATTTCTTGATATTCTGCAGGAATATATTTACACTACTGCATCAACCATTGCTTCACCAGAATCAAATTAGAAGGAAGGTTCGCTGCCAATAAAGAAGGATATCATTGAAGTGCTATACATGTTCCAAAATGTGGAAGATACTTCACTGTTTTTATTATTATAGTTTTTGATGCTTATGAATAATGTTCATGTAAAAACGTTTGAGAATTTGGTTTGCTTTTGTTTGCTTTTGTTGAAGATTTGATTTCATTTGTCGTGATATTTGTATGAATGATTTAAGCATATCTATGTTTTAGTTGAATAATTTTGATTGAGATTTTTAAAAAAATTTAGATTGTCCAAAATCTTGAAGTTGTAAATTGGGTTGTCCGGGTTCAAACCGAAACCCAAATAACCCGAATCCGAATTCGGAATTTGGGTTTATACTAATATGGTTCGGGTTTGGGTTTGAGATTTTTGAGGGTCAACCCGAACCGAACAACCCGAAAACCGAATAACTCGACCCGATGCCCACCCCTACTCAGAAGATAGGTGTGAAGGGGACTCAGGGTAAACCCCGACAGTATTGCAAAAGTCAACCTCAACCACAGGTTTTTCCTCAAGAACAGCACTCTTGAGCTCACCGATCGCCAGAAGGTCGCTAGCCAAGGTAGGAGGAGAAGAAGAGTGAAAAGCAATCCATATCTTAGGAGCAAGGGTACGTAAACTACCTTGGTGGAGTACTCAAAAGCGCTGCTCATACCGGGCCCAAGCCCCGGGATGATAGTAGGACTTTTGAAATTCCAAGCGCCAGGGTCCGGGAACCCACTCACGGAGCCTCTTATAGATAGAAGTTGCTTGATGATGGTTGGCTTCCTTAACCACCTCGGTCACGGTGTCATTAAAGACCTTGGAACCAACCACTTCCTCCACTAAGGTTTCTCCAAAGTCCCTAAGGAGGGACCCATCTTCCAGAGATTTCAGCTTACTCTGCAGAGAGGCTGAACTATCTTTTAGAGACCTCAGCTCGTCTTGCAGTACGGTTTGCCCCGATCATGAGACTCTATCCGACACAACAATCGAATGAAAATCAATTAAGGAACATATTTTTTGCAAAGAAAGATAAAGGTATAAAGGGAGGTTGGAATACCAGATAGGATATCTAGCAACGCATATAAGAGAGAAGAGAAACATCTTAGGTGGAATCCCTGGCAAAAGGTAAGTTTACTATCCCGATATTCTAAGATATTCGTCGGATTGAAACTTTAGAAATATTGCTTCTTAGGTCATATTTTCTTAGAAAATTAGGTCGGAATTAATTATTCAGGCCTCTTCGGAAACCTAATTCAGAAAGTAGGTTATCCGAGGTGGGAAAGAATAGGGTTATCACTACCTCTTCGGAAACCTAATCCAGGAAGTCCTCCCTTACTAGGTTATCCGAGGGGGGAAGAGATAGGTTAAAACATAAAATGATAATAAATAATTGATAACAAATGGATAATAAATAATTGATAGCAAACAGATAGCAATAATAAAAGAGAAGCATTGGAAGGAATAGCGTGTCAGAAATAAGGGATATCATTACATTATAAAGGCAAAAAATAAAGGGGAATTACAAAATATAGCCATCGGATTCATTACAAAGGAAAACAGATAGAAATGAATGCTAACAATACCATAAAAATAAGGAATACAGAAGAGACAAATGGTTACTATAACAAAAGATAAATCTAAAGGTACATTAGGAAAAGGTGTGCTCTCGGAACGAGAGAAAAACAGAAAATATAGGTCTTCAGATCGAAACTAGAGGGCTGGTCTTCAGAAAGGATCGCCATTCAAAGAAGATTGACAAGCACATGTACCATGAGATGTACATGAAGGTGAAAGGAAATGACCACAACCAGGAAGATTGACAAGCACATGTACCATGAGATGTACACGAAGGTGATGGGTAACGTTTACATGCAAGAGGATTGGCCAGAGCTTAAAAAGCTGCTAGGAGCCCATGTGACAGGTCCACCAAGGCAGGTTCCGGGGTTGTAGGCAGGTAGGACAGCATCATCTGACGCAACATCCGAGGTGCAAGTATCACCTCGGACAAGGAGCAGGCTACAACCAACGGTTCAGGCAAAGCCAGATCAAGGACGATCGAGCCAGGTATCGCCGATAAGTGCTCGGGGGCGTGGCATCGCTCTGCAGGATTCAGACCCAGTTTAACCGAGAGACCTTACGTTCGGAGATTGGGAAACGAGGTAAATCCTCGAGAAAAGAGGGTTGCTGTAAGAAAACAGCGAGTTAGCAGAGAGACAAGCAAAGTAGAAATAAAAGGGAAAATGAGAGAAGGGCCATACCAAGGAGATGGTAGAGGAAGGGTAGGCCGGCAGGCAGGACAGCTCAGCCTGGCGCACAGGAGTCGGGAGACCCATTTCTGGCTGCAATTTGGACAACCTAGGATCGCGAGGCAAGGAGATCGAGAGAGGAGAAAGTAGGGGAGGCATATTGGTCCCAGACCCGGATTCCAAACTTAGGGAAATTTCAGAAACTGTCCGAGAATCACGACGAGTATCACTAATTTCGGAGCCAGAGAGTGACGCATGCGCATTAAAGTAACCACCAAACTGCCATAAAAAAGGAGAAGATGTCAAGGCACGACCATGAGAAAAGTGGCCGGAGAAAGTATAAAACACACAGGGAAGGAATTGAGGCCTCACCAAGAGGAGTGTAGTGAGCGACATGGATAAATTTAGAAGAAGGGATGAGGCTATTTATAAGGAGATAGAAGAAGATCAAATGAATTGCCTTGGGGACGGGAAAAGTAATAACGGCAAAAAGGGAAGTAAAGGAGCATAGGGAAAAGGAAATGTGCGGGCGTCTCAAAAAATCTTTGGAGGCGCCAATTAATCATGGGAGTAGGGACCACATGAAGGATCAGGAAGCACGCCCGTCAAAAGGGGAGACAAAACGGCGTGGAATACCGAAGGTGAATCCGAGGGAAGGAAGGGCAACTTAGAGAAAAGAGAATGAGACAGAAGGTTCCCAGCTTCGGGACCCAGAAACCTCTGTCTGGGGGGCTTGTGATGATAGGAAAATAGGGAGATGACTCGGATCCAAGTCATCTTTCAGGAAGTTGTCTGCTCACGTGATCATAGGCGATGACAAGGCATGAGGACGTACATTCACGTGCTGAAAGGCCCGCAAGGTACAGGAAGGTGACGCATGATGATGAGGAGGAGGGAGGTCCAAAGCGCCTATAAATAGATGCCACAATCAGTCATTCCAGGTAAGTTCTCTAACTCTTGAATACAAAGTTTTATCTTTTAAGGCACGAAATCTCATCATTACACTAGAGCTACTACCTCCGGAGTAGCACTGGGGGTTGTTTTGCAGGCATCGGAGAACATGCCCCATGTCAATCTTATCTGAGGCCCAAATTTACTAGTGCGGAATCGCCCCGCATCAAGCATAGTAGCTTCAATGTTAATTATCATTAAAAAATGTTGACTTTTGGAATTTAAAAAAAGTAATTTATCTTTAAATTTTCTAGAATAAACACTTATTTTCTAACTCTCTCTTCCTCGTTTCTCTATTATGGGTATTCGAACGAAAGAACGAGATCATTCATCTTTCCGGTAATCAACTCATTTCTTTTCTTGCTTCATTTGAATCAATTTTACGGGGCCTAAACTATTCATAAACCCAATACTATGATTCAATGGTTTTTGTTGCTTGATTGAAGTAATAAATATATCTTTTGATAATAATGTAATAAAACTTATCCATGTCTCAAATTTAAGGTTTTCCATTTGGAGAACTCATACTTTTTATAATTTTTAATGACTTTGTAGCTATTAATCTGTTTTTTTTCCCGATAATATGAGTATTTTTATTCTTTTCAAAGAATCGTATTATATTTCTAGATTTCAACCATTAGGTTTTCTTTGTTGATTGTTTCTAATATTTTGACATGATCTAATTTCATGGTAATGATTTTCATTACTGTTTATTGATCTAATGTGTGTATTTGTAGTGAACTAAAGAGGTAATTGGATTACCGAATTTGAAATCATTCACATAGTTTACATCCTAATTGAAGTTTGGTTGCTTCACTATCTAGGTTCTATTTTTTCAATATTTTTATATTTATTTTGTGGTTGAAAGTAAAATAATGTTGTCTAAAAAACAACTTTTCAAAGCTGAAAAAGAAAAATAATATCAAAAAGGCCTAAATTCAAATTTTCGCACGGGACCTCAAAATACATTGGACCGGCCCTGCCCAAATGAGTTTAATACTTTAAATTAAAATTACCCATTCAACCAGGCCTACATTTCCAAATTTCCGAATTATAAAAGAAAGTAAGGGAAAATATAAAAAATATGAATAAATGAAGAGAGAGTTTTGGGGTGAGACATGTTCTTGTGGAGACCAATGATCAATATTTACTATTTTTGCTTTGATCTTTTAATCAGTTTGATCAATATTTCAGTCAATTCTCTTAAGCATTCCTTGATCTTTCAGTTAATATGATCTTTCATTAATTTTGCTTGATCTTTCAGTCAATTTCCTTGATCATTTCTAATCCATGGTACATTACTGTTATTTCGTACAAATTCACACCGAAGATCAATCTTAAGTCAGTCCAAGTGAGACGGCTGAGATCTGGCGACACTAGCAACCTAAAATCCAACAACGACGGGGTTGAAACTCACCAACAACAACTTTAACCGACAACGATCTCTTATATTAGTTGGTCTCTGTAGAGACAGGTGTTAAATGAGAATTTGTAATAAATGAATACATTAATTCTCTCTCTATATTAAAGGTTGTTATTTATTTTGCTAAAGCACTAGTGCAGTTTTGTCAAGTCAAAGACGCAGGTTATGGGCGGCAAAACTTGGGCGGTTGTGCCATCCAGCATGTATTTCCAATACAAGTATAAATAATGTCTTCATCTCTATCTCTGTCACACTGGTCAAACATGCCCCAAATGCAACACTTCCAGTTCCAGTGTCATCCAGCAGAGCATGCACTTCCACTCATCATTTGCCACCATGCACCAGAAAGCCTGTTCCGAGAAGCCTGCTTCAGAAATTAATGGATATTCTCCAACTTTAGAATTCCATCAGATTTTTGGATGGGAATGGCATGCCTTGATTAGCAAATTATAGGTGTAAAACACATTAGGAATTTGAAAAGGTTGTTTGAATGAACTACTTATATAGTCAGTAAATTATACATATAGGTTAGACTTAGAATTATCGTACAAATTAAAGTCTATATATCAAGTTTCTTTGGTTTGATCATCATGATGACGAAGTAATCTCTTGGAGAAAGAGTCCATCAACTCCAGCTTTAGAAGCTGCTGGAATGCATTAATTAGATCGATCAGTACTTCTATATAATGACACTATGGACCATGGAGAAACGCATGCGAGCAGCGAGCCGAGCAACCTTCATGATTACTTTTCCGATGTTGCATTCGCACCCTCGTACTCTATCTATATTACATTAAAACTCACGTGTCGATCTGTAATTAAAAATAAACCAACATCGATGAATTTCCTAACAGTATAAACTATGTCCACCGTGAAGCACCAACTGTAATCAAAATATACACATGCAATATTAATCGATAACTTTAAGTAATTCATTATCTGGTATTTTGTATGATCTTTAAAAATATGTTTAAATAAAAATAAATAAAAGATCAGATAAATATTTTGAATCATCAAGTTTTAAAAGTACTGTACGTAAGACAATCTAACACTAAAGACTTACAAATCATTTTATATATAATAAATTTGAAAAGAGTGGGTTTTAGTGCGCGTTAGTAGAACTAATTGAATAATTAATCAAATTAAACTAACATGCATGGCCACTTAATATAAACTTGTAACGTGTTAATTTCCATCTGACATAAAAGTAATCTCCACCAAATTAATATTATCATCTCACGAGTGGTGCAATATTTCAGGCACACCAGCCAATTTCTGAGAATTGACTTTTACGACATGAAAATTTCATACGTAACAAGAATAATAATCGTTGATTATGAAAAAAATTAGTCAAATGCATTATCAAACATTTTGGCAATTTTTTTTGTGATGGGTAAATCTTAGTGCACGTAGTATGCATTAGTCAATCAAATTACCAGAGACCAATAAGCATGACCACTCAAATCCAAACTTGTAACGTGTCGACCTAATTAAGCAAAATCACCATGCAACTTAAGCTTAGTGGGATGTGCATTTAAATAAAAAATTAATAGGTGGAAGAAACTACTACCACTAACATTTTCATGTCTTCTTTTATACAAAAGTCTTGGGTGAGTGCGGCCTAACATAACCTAATAGTTCATGTGTTTATAAGTTTTATTTGCTATAAACTGTGTTTATGTATTTAATGCATTTGTTTGTGCATTTGTAATGTTTGTTTGCCATAACCTATGTTTATATGTAAAAAGCAAACAAAACATACAAACACTTAAACAAACCTAACAAACACATGAATTATTAAGTCTATGGTAGGACGGTCTCACCCAAAATTTTTTTTTTTTAAAATGTTTGTTGCTTTTTGTCTACTCCACCTCAACTGTTTATACAATTTATGTACTCCTATCTATTTACAGATTTTAAATTTTTTTAACTTTGATTTTAAATTAAATTTATAAATAATTTAAAATCCTTGTATGTGATTTTTTGGATTCGTCACATATATCATGCACTTTTAAAATATTAAAACTTATACTTATATTAGTGATCAAACATTATTCGAATCAAATGATAAAAGTTAACGTGTACAAATAACACGGGATATAGGGTACGTATATATTTGTTGCCTGATTTTGCACCTATAAATAGGAATGCACGATCCTCGGCTTTTTGCAGAGAAACAAGGCAGCCCCCTGTAGAGGCATTATTCTTGCAAGCACCACAAATTTCCATTTCCATTTCCATACATATATACATATAAGGAGGAGGGAAAAAAGAAGATCAAATTCTTCAAGCAACTATATATATATATATATATATATATATAACACTGAACAATGAAACAGAAAAATCCTTGTCCAAAAGCAGGGCATAATATGGCTGCATGGAACTTGTTTCTTACTGCAATATTGGTTATGATTACGAGTGGATGGAGTATTAACGGAGTCGATGGGCTTAGCATGCAATACTACTCAATGGCTTGCCCTTTTGCTGACCAAATTGTGAGAAATACTGTGGATCGAGCTCTGCGTTCTGATCCTACGCTTGCAGCCGGGCTTATCAGGATGCATTTTCACGACTGCTTCATTCAGGTTAGTTACTTAATTGGTTCATTCTCCCCTTATTATTAAGATTACTATTGAAAGTTTTGTTTATTCATAAAATAATATATATATGACCGTAACAGTCAAGGGAGTAGGGCTCAAAGTTCCCTATATATTAATCTCTCTTGACTGTAACGATCATATACATATTCATCTTAACGTATGGATCTGGTTCTGCCACTGCTGGTTATAAAGTTGTTAATTTGGCAGGGATGCGATGCGTCGGTTCTGTTAGATTCCACGAAGGACAATGTTGCTGAAAAGGACTCCCCAGCAAACTTGAGTTTAAGGGGGTATGAGGTGATCGATGATGCTAAAGAGCAACTGGAGAGCCAGTGTCCTGGAGTGGTCTCCTGTGCTGATATTCTTGCCATGGCTGCCACATCTGCTGTTTTTTTTGTAAGTGCATCTCATCTTTAATTTAGTGACCAAAAATCATGTGTCCATAACAATTTATTCAAAGAGCTCATGCTTATATCAAAATTAGTCTACGTTAGCTTTTAATTTAATCAGTGACCTTCAGATTTTTTTTGAAAATGTGGACCTTAAGATTGAAATGAATATAAGTGTATGTATCGATAGTGCCCAATAATTGATTGTGTATGATAATACATCACCAGGACTTGACTTTCGAAAGAGAATGTTTTTATTAAGTATGTCATTCATATTTTTTATTTTTATTTTTATTCCATTTGATATGTGTCGGTGTCACCAACTATGGTGGGACGTGCACTAATTCGCATATATGTATATAATTTATGCATTCTCTAATTAATGTTATTAGGCTGGAGGCCCCTATTACGACATACCAAAGGGACGGAAAGACGGGAGAATATCAAAAATACAAGACACCATTAATTTGCCAGCACCAACTCTAAATTCCTCAGAGCTCATCAAGATGTTCGATCAACATGGTTTTACAGCTCAAGAAATGGTTGCCTTATCTGGTAATCTATTAATTTAACATTCTCCTCAAAAAAATTTAACATTTATTAAAAATATCGACAATACAGGGGCGCACACACTAGGAGTGGCAAGATGCTCATCATTCAAGCACAGATTAAGCAAGTTTGACTCAACCCATGACGTGGATCCAGCCATAGACACACAGTTCTTGAAAGTATTATCCAAGACATGCAGTGGCGGTGACAATTCAGAGCAAACATTTGACACAACTAGAAACGATTTTGACAATGACTACTTCAACCGGCTACAGATGAAATCAGGGGTACTTTTCTCTGACCAGACACTCTTCGCTAGCCCTAGAACAAGGCCGATTGTTAATGGCTATGCCTTCAACCAAGCCATGTTCTTCATGGATTTTCAGCGAGCAATGTTGAAGATGGGATTGCTTGATGTCAAGGAAGGTTCTAAAGGTGAAGTCAGGGGCAACTGCCGTACGAACAATTAATTTTTTAAATTTTCGATACTTGATTATTCACTTATTATAATTGTGTCATTTATGGACTGCAATATTAGTTTTGCATCGAATGCGTTCATGTGTATATTGTAATTGGTTGTTATGTTATGTGTATATCAATTTAGTGTCTCCATGTCATAATACGGTGAAGTGCAAAGTCTATTTTTTCTACATTTATATCAAAGCTAAGGTTTTCACTCTTTGAACATTAGTTTTGTTTACTAGATAAGTCGGGTGAAACAATAATTCAACCCAATTTTTGTCTGTATCACAGCAAAAGGTCACCAAACTCAAAAATCCTTTCACAAAGTTGTTTCCAGAACACCTCCACTAATTTACATAAAAACAAATTACAGATTCTCATTTGAAACTTGTCTCTACAAAGATCAAGTACTATAAAAGACCGTTATCGGTTGAAATTGTCATTAATGAACTTCAACCTTGTCGTCGCTGTTAGATTTTAGTATGTTGGTGTCACTAGAGCTCAACCGGCTCACATAAACTGATTCGAGACTGAGCTTCAGTATGAATTTGTACGGAATAATAATGTACCAAGGATTAAGAATGATCAAGGAAATTGACTGAAAGATCAAGAAAATTGAATGAAAGATCAAGGCAAAACAAGAATGCTCAAGGGAACTGACTGAAAATCAATCAAACTGACTAAAAGATCAAGCAAAAATGGTAAATACTTAGTCCCTTTTCCCTTGGTCTCCACAAGGACAGGTCTCACCCAAGATTCTCTCAAAAAAAAGAACACCTCCACTAAGGAAGTAACGAATATCGTATATTTTGATGATACCGATGACAAGGATTGGAAGGAACTTTCCTGGCAACTTCCGATGCACGTAACAAAAAAGGATCAGGGAAAAGTTTGGCCGGTAAATTCACGTGGCTGTGACCCCTCGATAGTACAGGATGGTGACGCATAATGATGAGGTACAAGGCCAGGGCCAAGACAATTATAAGTAAAGGTCATATTCAGCCATTCCAGGTAAGTTCTCTAACTCTAACTTTTAGAGTTTTCTCTTTCCTTTCAAATTTCAATACACGAAATTTCATCATCACACCAGGTGGCTATGGGGGCTTGTTTTGCAGGCTCGGGCGAACATGTCCCATTTTCCGCAGCCTCGGCGCTCAGCCAGCTTGGAAGCCTCGGCAAATAGTTAGCAAGCAAAGTTAACAATAATGATACTGATGATTCGAACGAAAGTAACCTTCCATGAAGTTGCATGGACATGTGACAGAGGACAAAGAGAGGCGGTCAGCCAGTACATTCACGTGACTGAGACCCCTTAATAGTACAGAAGGGTGACGCACGATGATGAGGTACAAGGAGCAAGGTCAAGGCACAACTATACGTAGATGCTACATTCAGCCACTCCATGTAAGTTCTATCTCACTACTTTTCCGGAGCTACCACCCCAGGGTAGCTCTGGAGTTCTTTTTTGCAAGCTCAGACGAACAAGTCCCAGCTTGAGCAAGCCTCGACTAAGGTGGTGTGATACCAGGCCTCGACTAGAGTCGGTCACTTCAAGTCTCAATCATCCCAGAATTCATCTACTCCAGCAGTTCAACATCCTCGGATAGCATCTCATCCGAGGCCTACGATTATTGATCAAATTACCTCACATTAGTTGGCACGCCCAGTGGGACCCAAAACGAAAGGTTCTCACCTTTATCTCAAACACCATGAATGATTGAATCCACAACAAAGGTGACTCGTGAGGAGCACCTTCCGATCGAGATCTTCTCCGAAGTAGGAACGCGGCATACTCCGCCTGGAGTGGGACAAGTCAAGAGGTTCAGGTTCAGCATCGCGGAATTCTCAGAGCAAGAGGAGGGTCCAATGCAAGAGCCTCATTTAGTTCCAACGATGGAGGACATCGAGATTGAAGGAATTGTTGTAAGTAGAGTCTTTATCAATAGCGGTAACATTGTAGAAGTAATGTTTGTTTCTTGCTTCGATCAACTGGGAGCCGGGAGATGATATTTGTGGTCCCCGGTATCTCTATTAACAGGACTCACAGGAAAGATGGAGATACTCTTCAAGGAGATAACGTTGGAAATAGGAGCCACAGATGACGATGATAGGAGTTGGAGGGTTTCAATAGTGAACAAGTTAGTGGACATTATGATAAACCGAAGAAGTCGGCCTAGGGCAAGAAACAACTCTAAATTTCTGCAAACGGAAGATAAAGAAGATCAATCAGCGCAATGCATGCTCAGATGTGTGCTTGGAAGCACCTACTATCAAAAGGTTAAACCCCAAGCTTAATCCGAGCAAAGACGCAACAAGAGAAGGCATTGGGATGTTCCTCGGATTTACGATATCAAGCCAAGGAAGGAATACCAATCCATGAAAGGAGAAGGCGGAATGGAAACATCAATAATTAATTTAGATCATCCATACATTCTATAGGGGAGCTATGATCGGCTAAAGGAGCGAGGATCGGAAAATAGAAGTTTTCAGCAACTTGGAGACAATGGTTTAGGCAAGAAAAGGGTGAGCATAAGGCTTGGGAAAGGAACCTGAAAAGGTATCTAGAAAAGGCGGGACATCCGACCACAGGATTCAGCGCTTTCACAGCTAACTGAGAGATTTGGTGAAATGTAACCCATTCGAGTCTCGAAAAATTCAAAAACCTTTTTCTTTGTTGCATATCCAACGTTAAAGCTCTATCACATGCTTCCATTGTTTTCTGCAAGACTTCGTCCGGAATAGGTTTTCCACTCGTAGTTGATCCAGTGATCGAAACAAGCATGATTGCTGCCGATGAAACAAGTCCTTCTAGATCAACAAGGGTCAAATCCATTTCATTCGACGCGGGCATAATCAATTCCGGAAACTTCAAACAATATTTATCATAGATAAAGATGTGGAGGAAAACTAATTTATTGTCGATTTTAGCTGATAATTTATTCCATTGTACAATCAACTGATTATCCTAGGCGTCATATTTCTTTGCGAGTGCAATTTCAACTCTCTTCATGGTATCTAGCTCATCGGAGTTCAGACCAACTTCTTCAGCGTCCCTATCAACACCTTGTACCGATAGCATAGCATCCGAAATACCCTCGTCAAAAAAAAATCATCGGACAACTCTTCAAGATAGTATAGCCATTATGATTATTTTAGCTAAGGTTTTTACTTAAGTCAACATGATTGAATGCTAGCTACTTTAAAAAAGGTTATAGGTGAATGCTAAAGAAACAACTTTGATTATGCTAAAGAAAAAGATTATGGACGATGGTTATGTTTTATCGCACTTGTGATGGATCCCATTTATATAGGAAGCAAAATAATTGATTTAAGAAGCCTTATTTATACTCAAAGTACAAAATTTTAAGGAAATTTATACTCCAAATACAAATATGAAAAGAAAATTTTGAAGAAGCCTTATTTTATTTGGCTTTGTCCCAATGGATGGCTTCCTCACATGTTTTTTACTTTTCAGATGAAATTAGAAGAACAGTTGGATAAGCTGTAAGTCGAGGTTAGGGTTAAGAATGAAAAGCTCAAGGCAATTGAAGTTGTTGAAGTGCTAAATGTAGCTCATATTTTTGTTCTTTGTAACCCACAAAATCCTTTTAAATGACGATAATGCCTTGTAGCCTAATAGTAGTTTCTCCATTAACTAAAACATGGGTATTTTGGGTTATAAGAGCAAAATATTTGGGTTACAAATAGTAGCACCCTTGAAGTTTATGCCAATGAGATAGAGAAAATGTGTTGGACTTGAAACTAAAAACTGAACACCCTCTTAAAATTGTTGATGGAGTTTCATCAACAAAGAAAACTAAATTACAATTTTTTTTTTAAAAAAAAGGTAATAATCCAAATGGTCCCCAATAAAATCTCACCCCACCCCTTGTCCCCTGCAGGAAAACTAAATTACAATAACTATAACTAATTTATAAGATCGAAAGTTAAATCTTTCTAATATGAATTGGGTTTGGAATGGAAGTTCGAGATCTATAAAATTTAATTGTTTGACACACGTTATAATATGTTGTACTCATAATATAATCTCAACTTTTCCAGTTGAAAATAGTTTACTACAGAAGTAGAAGACATTTTTTTTGACAAAAACAAAAATTAACTTTCAAAACAAGTGATTCAAAATTATGTTGCACCAACACACTACTAACTAATTCAAGACTTTCCATAAAAACAACTAATTCAAGACTTGAAAATAAACTTTCAAGATGGTAAGGATTAGCCATATATATCTTTGAAAAGAATTATTGAAGTTTTTTTTAAAAAAGTTGGCTTAGTATATGTTAATTTTTTAGATTAGTTCCTGGCTAGAGATACTTTTTGGCAAAGTCTTGGAAGAGACCGTCTCTATATAGAGACCGGATTAAATTGTAAATAGTGATATAAGTAAAAAATACGGAGGGACCAATTTGCAATTTCTAATTTTTTTAAAAAAATCACGCGCTACAGTGTCAAGCCACGCGCTACAGTACCAGTTTGCTACAGTGTCGAGTTGCTACGATAACACACATAAAACATGAACATTTTAATTTGAAACATAAAACATGAACATTTTAACTTAAAACATGAATATTTTTGAAACATAAAACATGAACATGAATGTTTTAACGTGAAACATGAACCTTTTAACTTAAAACATAAAACATAAAACGTGAACATTTTAACGTGAAACATGAAAATTTTAACTTGAAACATAAAACACGGGCGTTTTAACGTTAAACATGAACCTTTTAACTTAAAACATAAAACATGAACATTTTAACGTGAAATATGAAAATTTTAACTTGAAACATAAAACATTGACGTTTTAACTTAAAACATATAACATGAACATTTTAACGTGAAACATGAACATTTTAACTTCAAACATAAAAAAATATAAAACATGAACATTTTAACATGAAACATGAACATTTTTATTAGTATAGATTTCCAGAGAAGCTCAATGCCAATACGTAACCTCATCAATTATACTTATGTCAAACTTCAATTCATCGATGCAGTAGCTTCCTAGATTGAAAAGAGTTGCTTGAGATTGTAGAGTCAACAACCCCACCCCTCCCCCGGAAGATCACAACGAAAATCAACAAATTTGTATGCGACCTCATCGTTTCACAGCATCGGCTTCTCCAATCTTCAATAATCTGGAGCGGTTTCTCTGACCTGCAACTGTAAGGTCGACGGTGATGTGCGGCGCGAATTGGAAAGTGAAGATATAATCGAAGGCTGTGATGGTGAACAACAGGAAACGATTGACGATAGCATAATCGGAAAGCGCAGTCGTCGACGAAGGGCGGGTTCAGATTTTGGGAGCGATTTCCCGATTGGGGAGTGGTACTGCATTTCACAGTTGGAAATTTAGTACATATATGGCGCGTGTATACAAACACGGGTCACAAAATGGGTTGGATTAACCCGCGAAAATTGGCTCAATTTCTTATAATTGCAGCGTAGTCCCTGGTCTCTATATAGAGACGGTCTCCTCAGAGACCAACTCCTACGTTTTTTGGAAGTAAACTAATTTTGCTTCGGGGTCCTTGAAAGCTCCCATCTTTTGCAGTTGTCACTGCCCTTTCTAAGACAATTTTTGTTTTGTTTTGTTTTATTTAGGCGTTGGGGAGGTCAATCAAATCCCCCATCTACGTGATGGTTTTATTTTAAAATAAATAAATGATGCTCGGGAATGCATGAATTTTATTTTTATTGAGAAGAAAACTATTTCATTTAAGTTTAAAAATGCATAACGAGTGTTTGACAGCAGTGTATACGTGGATGTGAAACAATGGCAAGCAGTACTGATACAAAATTTTGGAAATAACAAGCAACTCCTTCCATGGAACCATTGGAGATGCTATTATGTTCCTACTCTATTTCACCTCTTGCTACCTTTTTTTTTGTCTGAGTTTTGATTTAACCAGTGCTACCTCTTGCTACCTTACAGAAAGCGATGGTACTAAACTTGCTAAATAAACGTCGTTAGTGAGTAAAAGTGGAATTTCTCCTTCGATGATCAATGATGGACTTTACTCTTAAATTAATAAAATAATACAATTTCCCCTGACTAGCATGGCCTCACCACGCGACGCGTGGTGTATTTTTAGTATTTATTTTGAATGAATTTTTTTGTTCATGGATCTCATATTTTAAACATGAGAAGCCAAGAAGAATTTTTCTTTTACCCAAGAAGTTGTTAATTGAAAAAGATATTCGTGAAACCGAAATATTAGATTAATTGATCATGTAAAACCTAGGTAGAACAACATGCAACATTCTTTAGTGAATTAATATAATTTCTCCGTTCGCATGAGACATGCTCAAGGTCTGATGGTTTTTCTTAGAAGTTCTGAACATCGCTTTCTAGAAGATGGACTTTCAGGGAAAGTTCCAGATCAGATCACTCAATCATCACAACATCCTCATCCACCTGCAACAACGCGTAGACTGCTAAAGATTCTGGTCTAAGTCCTTCTGCACTATTGAAGGAGCCAGCTCTCAAAGATCCCCAATCCTCTGAATGACCGTGTGGTACCATCATATTCAGTCATCTGACATCTCTTCATTTCAACATATCCTGGAGCTCAATATGAAATTTAACGAAAATATCAAGGAAACTCACAGTACCTAAAAAAAATCATATTCAACTTGCTTTGATGTTAAAGGTGTTTGTAAACGATTGCAACTAATCGTTTACAATAAGTTATGCACTGGACTAAAAATGCAGACTATTAGGTGCTACTTATAGGTACAAGGAGACTGTGAATTATTCATTAGCTCTTTCTGTTCATAAAACTGAAGCATTCTCCAACAGTATTTTACAAATAAAATAAAATATATACATCCGTATTATTGGTTTTTTACCATTATAAATAAATTCAACGGACATGATACAGAATCAAGCAACATCTGCAGCATGCCTCATCAAATTTAACTTTAACACTTTATAGCTAAGAAAACAGTTGATCATATCTTCAAAAAAAAGAAAACAGTTGATCGTAACTTCTACATAGATGCAATTAAATTAGATGGGAATGGATCAATACACACCCTTATTTGCACACCATTTACACACCAAATCACATCCATTTATTTCTAATCTAATCTAATGGTCATAATCGATTCAGATTTTTTTATTTTATTTATGTTCACCTTCTCCCCTATAATTCTTCACTTTCTCTCTCGTCTTGCCTTCTTCGACGTCTCCTTCATGCTTCCTTATTTCTCTGCAATTTTTTGCCTTTTGTTTTCTTTCTTCTTCTACTTCTCCTCTCACAAATCTATTTGACCCGCTTTGTACTGGTTTTATTTGCATATTTATTTTAAAATTACTGATGGATGGTTTCCTTATTTCTCATATGACTCTGAAAATTTGCAGATTTAAAAGAGATCCAAAAAACCAATTCATCAGAATATCAAGAATCCACTCAAAACGCATATGAAATATAAGGGGGGTATTAAACAAACATTTTCACTCAAAACATTCCACAACCACACATGTTGGTAGCATCCTGCATATTGATAATCTGCTTTCACGGAAAAACGGCGACCACTTCCACCCGAGATGGAGACACGATTGCCGATGAGGATGAGCTTGTTGCTACTTGCTAGTTTTTTTAACTGTGTTATCTACTCCCCGTCGAACACAAACTGTTTGGTCACCACGTGTTATTCTTTCCACCTCCCTTTTCAGCTTGCAAAAACACCATAAAAAATAAGGTCTGGTAAATTAGGCAGAGCAGGGAAAATACTGATCAACTCAGGAAAAGAAAATTGAGAAACAGGTCATCTGTAATTTTGCAAGCAACAATATGTCAAAGAAGGTTGGCTTAAATAATTTGTTAAACAAAATCAGTTGAGTTGACAAGTCAAACTTATAGACAACCAAATATAAAGACATTTCAACTGTCATTAAACAATTAAAATCCAAGTAATCAACAGTTTGAAGCCTACTCCATATATAAAGGAAACTCATTATGCTAAAAACCATAATAAAAGCCAACATAGACGTAGAATCAGCCCCATCGTATAGATAGAAAATCCTCCTAAAATTTTAGAATAAAAAAATATAAACTAAAAAACACCCCCAAATCAGACAAGGATTGAGAGGAAAGAAGAATAGCGGTTTGAGGAAAACCCCAAATCCCAAATCGAATACAATTAAAACAGAGGAGAAATTTAGTTTAGGTAAAACACCAAAACTCAAAAGGATATCGTTTTGGTAACGTGGGATTCTGAAGAAAAAAAAGTAATAAAAAAAGGAAAATCAGAGAGGGGAGAAATCGAGAAATAACTCAATAACTATTTATTATTACTCTAGGAAAAAAATAATATAATTCTGCCCAGTCTTAGCAATTCGCCCACCTAGCGACTAGCGATCAATAAACGTGAATATCTTCAATAGCTTGTAATTATCCGAGTTTGAGAGGGATCCATGTAAGATCATCTCCAATGGTTTTGTTTTGGGAGTTGCTTGCAATATTTAAAAATGTATAACATACTGCTGAACCATTGTTTCCATCCACGTAGGCACTGCTCTACGAGCAGTATGCCAGACTTCGATTCTTGCGTTCTTGCATTTATTCTACGTGTATTTTATGTATATTTTATTTTCTACTTAAGTTTGGTTGTGAATAATATATTTCCAAATGCAGCCAAAAATTAGTATTTTGTGTAATATTTTATTACTATAACTTATACTTAATTTCCTTTTCATATAAACAAAATGTAAATAATTATGTACGTTGACGCTATTCTATATTATATAATTTAATTTATATTAATTTAATTATATTAATTTATATTATATATTATAAATATATAGTAACTTCACTTTCTCTTTCAACGATTAAATTTATCGAGCATTACCTAAATTGTTAAGTAATAAAATATATACAATTAATCTAATCTAATTATATTATTTTATAATTAATATTTTTTTATAATTTTTGTAATAAATTAATGTTCTAATAATATAATAAAACAATCATCATGTTGGTCTTCAATTAATTATAAAACGCCATACAAGATTCTTGTTTAAAACTAACACTTACGTTTAATAATTATATAAAATTCTTAATTATAAATAAAATTGTTAAACAATGTTTTTAATACTTTTATGTAATGTGATGAGTAATTTAAATTTAATAATAAATGTTATTAAAGTGGGGATCAGCACAAGTAGTTCACCATTGTTGAAGTGTGTTGCTTGCCACATCATTGGATTGAAACATGACATGGCAATGCAAGATGTAGCTTGCCATTGGAGATGCTCTAATATGGTCATATGTGGTCATATTAACTGAGTATTTGAAAATGAATGAAGCTAAGTCTAATAAGTAATTCAAGAACTTTTATAGAATTTTGTACCTTATATGCTGCATCATTGACTAAAATTACAAACCTTTGGCCATTCTGATTGGTACGAAGGGGATTTAATTGTTATTATTATATATTTATACACTTTAAAGCCTTAGAAAAAATCCATATGTTTCATATAATTCAATTAAACTTTTCATTTGGTTTTAGCCCATGATGTTTCGCTGTGACAGTGTCCACTACCGCACCAACTAAGGAACACTCAAAGAAGGTGGAGGGCGATTGGTGCATAACAGTTGACAACCAGCTCAAGTTGCAGATTATTTTTAATATTTATCCAAAAATAAAAAAGTGTTAGCATGCACACCCCCACTAATATTGTTGCATTTAACCATTTACCACCACTAATGTTTGTGGCCTATAAAAGGCGATGATCCAGAATTACGTAGCTCATTATGTTCAAAAAAAAGTTAAGTTATTACAAAATGTCAAAAACAATACATTTCAGTTTCAGAATTTTGCTAATGTTTTTCCTGATGAGTCTTACTGTGGTTTATGCTGCCAACTTCAGTGAACTATTTCTCCCAATCTGGGCACCGGACCACTTTATCATTCAAGAAAACCAAACTTCATTATACCTTGACAATTCCTCTGGTAATCATACAATTCTTGAAAATGTACTTAATCAGTTGATTTCTGTGAAATGTTTTCGGCGGTTTCAGTGTCTCCTCCAAATGTACACAGGGTGCGGGTTCATGTCCAAGAGCAAATACCTGTTTGGAAAAGCTAGTGCAGAGATTAAATTAGTCCCAGGAGACTCTGCTGGAACTATCACAGCATTCTATGTAAGTATATATACAACATAATCTGTTTATAATTTGGCAATCAAGCTTCACGAATGATTGTATCACTGCAGTTGTCGTCAGAGGAGCCCTATCACGATGAGCTCGACTTCGAGTTTCTCGGGAACGTTTCAGGTCAGCCATACCTCGTACAAACAAACGTATTTGTCAATGGGACGGGTGATAGAGAGCAGAGGCACAGTCTTTGGTTTGATCCAACCACATCATTTCACAACTATTCTTTCTTTTGGAACCATCAATATATCATGTACAACTCCATACTTCAAATTCCTTTGTTTTCAGCTATAAATAATCAATGAGATGACTTGTAATGCATGTGGCAGATTTCAAGTTGACGAAACTCCAATAAGAATGTTTGCAAACAAGGAAAGCATTGGAGTTCCATTTCCGAAAAACAGAGGAATGAGAATCCATGGATCGCTGTGAAGACGAATTGGAACGAAGCGCCTTTTGTTGCAACATTTGGTTCATTTGATATCAACTCGTGTGAAATGGTGGATGACACTGAGGAACAAGTATCGAGATGCGGGAAAGAAAGAAGGTTTTGGTGGGATAAGTCTTCCTACAAAAAATTCAACAAGAAAGAAGAGGCTAAACTCAAATTGGTACAAGACCATTACTTGGTTTATGACTATTGTAAAGATGCAGCTCGCTTCTCTGTGATGCCAATAGAATGTCTCAACTGATCCACCTTTAATGTGTACATATATTCACGGGAATGAACTCGGTAAAGCTCTTTCACTATGCAACTCTTATGAGTCCAATAAAACACCAGTAAAGTTCTTTTACTATGCAACTCTTATCAGTTGAATAAAACACCATTGAATTGTTTTGGTACAAGAGCTTAATCCAGCAGTACCAGTTTTGGTGTCCCATTGGATCATTTGAAACATTTTGCATTTTTTTTTAATATCTAAATCAGAATCAGTTTGAACTTGGAATCCTAATCATTGTTTATCCTCTTTCTATCAACTGCAAGTCTTGAAAATCACGCTTCTATTCTAGTCATAGTCCTGGACTGAGAGATACCACAAAGGAGGACACCAACTCCATAAGGTGTGTGAAACCCTTCTTTGCCAAGCTGTATATATTTACCCCAACAAAGGGTTTGCTGATGAATAAAATTACCATGAGCAACCAGTGTACCAAAAATATTCATGAAATAACACACTATGCATCAAGGCCTGTAGACAATATTTTTCTTACAGCAATTACATGACCTCAAACCAAAACTCAAACATCTTGCATGCATATGATTTGCAAAAAATCCCCACTCTTTAATACAAATGTAGCCGAATCACTTCTGAATCCAGGAATTTTTGTTGCTGCACATCCATTATTATCTCATACGCAAAGCAGCAGTTTGAAAATTCAGTAAATAACTTGGTGGGAATTTTGAACTTTGTATAAGAGCAGTAGGAACCTGGTGGGAATTCCCAGAAAATGATTCTACCTTGTCCTTACAACCAGGCACCAATTTCTTTGGCTCTCCCTCCTCATGATAATCAGCAGAGCTCATAATCAACACAAGCACCTGAAAATATTCTCGACAAGAAACAATTTTCCCTTCGTTTCTGCAGAGATGAAATGTTACATACCCCCTTTTTTTCCTCTTTGAGAACATAAGGCTATTGTGCCATCTTTCTTGAAATGGAGAGAGTGCAGTCTCAAAAATAAAACCGAAAAATGAAGATATCAAACACATTCCACACACTTTCAAACACATAAATTTAAACAAAAAATATAAGCATCAAACAAAATAGTAGACCAAAATGGAAATCCCCTGCTGTTGGGAATAAAATTTTTACCAATGTTTAGGCGGTGAGCGTCTCTATCAGCTGTAGCTGATTGTTTTTAATGCAACTGTATTTTGCTACAAATAATTGCACAAAGAACACAAAAAGTCATACAATATATTAATTGGAAGCCGGTTTGATTGAGAAACCTGTGGTGGCTTATACAGGTGAGTCGAATAGATGGTCGGGGTGTTTTCGTTATGAGGGCATCAACACCGCTCTTTTCTGAGCTCCCTCACCTGCTTTCATTTTTAATGGTCAATCTTTTCCTGAACACCCAGTGTACAAGAAGAGCTCCAACTACACACTGACAACAATCATGAGAAAGAAAACAGTTTGACAGTATTAAAAAAATCATCATCATAAAAGGAATTTAAGCCAATGTAAATTCAAAATTCAGTACCTCTCTTGCTAGTTAAAGAAACATAAGGTAAAGATCGCACTGCATCTTGGTCCATGTAGCAGGCAACTGTCAGAGCAGCTAGGTATCTGCAAACAAAACTCTACAGAAGAAGTTCAGAGGACAAATATATCAAAGGTTGTGATAGATGACGTCTGATAAAAGTCTGGATCCTCGAATCCGCCACAACATTCAGACCACATGATCATGATTGTGTCAGATTCTTTAAACTGAACTCGGAGATGGTAATCAGTTGCACTGTCTGGCATGATCATTCAATCTGAGACCTTAATAAAATATAAGAACTCGAACATACGTATAAAAAAGCAGCACCTGAAACAAAAAGGAATGATTCAAAAAGAACAAAGAAAGTAGAGAGTCACGGGGGTGAAACAGCAGAGCCAAGTAAAGAAGAGAAACTCTAGACCAATGCTGTAGACCCATATAATTTTGAGTTTAGCAATAAGGTAGAAAAGAAGCAAGAAAAAAGAGAGTTCTTACTGACTAAACATCGGACGGTGATCCACGCCAGTTCTGCAGCCGCCAGGTACACCAAATTCGGAGCTTCGTCCCGCTCTCGGAGACTATGGAGTATGGAATCTGGGCTTTAGTTGCTGGTGGCGGTTTTGAGGTCAGCTATGGAGTTCTCGCAGAAGCTAGGGACCCCTCCGGCGGCAGCAGGGCCAAGTCCGCCGTCCTCTACGGTGGTCCCATTAGAGGCGTGGGGGTTGCTCACCTAGGAGAAGCAGTGGCGATCCTTGTCGAGCGGGCAGAGCTCCACGGCAGAATCGATTGCAACAGCCCATAAATCGATTGGAAATCACATGAAGATGGAACACTTTACTTGCCGACAAAAGCTGCAGGATGAAATCATGTTGTCAAATCCAGCTAATTCCAAGCCTGGGATATTTAAACATAGGAATGAAAGGCTCTGATGAAATTATGCATGAATAGAGTAGAGAGGAAGTGCGACGCGTGGAGTGCAGAGAAGAAGAGAATGAAGAACATACGACGCGTGCACATGCCCAATAAAATAATAAAGTACTGTAGATCGATGAACAGTAAACAGAGATCCACCCTTTTAGATTTAGATTTAGATTTAGATACTATGAGATACGTTTTTTGGTTGATGGAAATTACAATACTACCCCTGGCCGGAGATAATGGAGAAACCCAAGAATTCTCATTTCTCCTTTTAATTTCTCAATAAACAGAACGCTCCCTCATTACCAGACTTATCCTTGGCAGCTTCCGGCTCCCTCAATGTCCTGCAGTTTCGTGGTTTCTCCCGCTTCTCCAAAATCCAACTCCTTCGAGGGAGCCTCTGTTTCTTCGAGGAATGGCATCGGAGCATTGCCGCCTCTTTCCGTCTCCGGTTTTCAGCTGGCATGGAAAAAGAAAAGAACTGCGCCCTTTTGTCTCAATCGTATAAAAGCATTTGAAATTTGTGCATTGTCTTCGCATGCACAAGGAAGCAATTGGGTGAAGGTTGATGCTGTCAATGATCAGAATTTGGAGGAAGGGAATGGATATACCGTGGTCAATTTCTATCATTTCGTTTGTATTGAAGACCCTGAAGAGGAAGTAGCTAAACACCTATCCTTCGTGCAGGTTCTTCTTTTAGTCTATAATTCATTGCTTCCAGTTCTTTATTTTTCCATTTAAAAGCATCAATATTTATACTAGAAGTGGAGTTCGTATCTGTTGTTCTTGTGGCTAGAAATTGAATTGATAATTTTAGTTATGTTCATTTACAAGTTGCATTTTTTTTGGTTGATGATCAATTTAGGGTCTTGATTTACACGGACGAATTTACCTGAATGAACAAGGGATCAATGCGCAGGTTAGCAGATTTTCTGCCGTTTTATTCTTTCCTCTAGGCTTTAGCACATACCTTCACCCCAAATGGTACATTAAATGGGGTTATAAGATTCAGTTTGTTTGTAAGCTGTAGTGAGTCCCAAGATTTGGTTTGTAGTTCAATATTCAAAGGTGTGTTGATCCTGTTCTAGTGTTTATGGTCACGCTAGATTCCCATGAGCTAAATTGTTTACAGACTTTGCTAACATTTCTATCATTTATAACTTAATTTCTATGCGTATAATTTCTTAGTGCAAGATATATGAGGGTTTTATTTATATGAGCATTCAACCTAGTCCATGCCTCTTTTTCCTTCCTTTTTTTATTACTGAACAATTGTTTTTGTTTGTCCATTTTGGCTTGAAACTTCATCTTGGTGCAGTACAGTGGACCAGCCAAAGATGCTATGGTGTATCTTAGCTGGGTAAAAGAGGACTCCAGGTTTTCAGATATACTGTTTCAGATCTCACCAGCACCAAACGGCCATGCCTTTCCGAGGTTGAAGCTTCGTTATAAGCCTTCACTTGTTCAGGCATGTTAGATCTGGTTTTGTTCTTTTATTGGTCTTGTTTTAAAGTCATTTCCACATTCATTATCTCGTCCATTCTCTATTATTTTAAACTGTAGTAATCAACACTTGCTATTTGTTTGTTAATATGAAATGTTATGCTGTATTGAACCCTTCTTCGTGTGTTACTTCTAGATAATGATTGTTTTAAGGCCTTATAATCTTAGTTCATGTTTCATAAAAAGGCTGGTTTTGGGCTTGTCGCCCATGACCTTATAGCAAATGCTATCACTATTCATTCATGAGTACACCTTTTCTTTCTCCTGGTCAGCTATTCTAGCTGGATGAAGTAAACCTATCTTTCACCATTCTTGTGTACTTCGTGATTATAAACCTTTTCACTGCAGTCGTGGCATGGTGACAGATAAACTATATGCTTTTGACTGATGAATCTAATAATTGTAACAGGTTCCTGGGTGTATTACCTTGCGATTCTTCCATGAAAATTTATGTTTGCATTGTATTAGCATATTAGGCACTTAGCATTGGCTTTCATTTTGAATCTTATGGTAGTATGCATCTCAAATCTGGCGAAGTAATATCTATGTCGGGGCAATAACTTCCTGCATCTACTTTGCAGTTGGGTGAAGGAATTTCACATCTTCCTTTGCTTGAGCCTTCAAGCCGTGCTATACCTCTCACACCTAGCCAATGGAGGAACAAATTAGAGGCAATAAAGAAGGTCAGGAATTCCTCAGATGGGGATCCCAATTGTGTTCTTCTTGATGTGAGAAATGGTATGCACTGCTGTACATTGTTGATTTTCTTCAGCATTACTGCGGGTACAGTTTGATGCATTTTAATGACTAGTAACTACACTATTTCTCGTATTGTGTATCTGATGTGGCCATATATCATGGTTCATCTGTGTGACAAATTCTTTATATTAACAAAATTGGATGGTTGCCTGTTTGCCTGTTTGCCTGTGGGTTTCAGTTTGTTCCTTTTATTATATGATGTCTTTAGGTGTATACAGACTTCTGTAACTTGTAGGGAGGCCAGGTTCTCTACTAGAATTTGGTGAAATTAATGGCCTTAAAGAGGTTGGTCATCACAGAACCTTCTTTCTAGGCATACTTTGTGTTCAGTTTACTGTATGATGAGGATGATTGTGCCATTTGTGTGGTTTCTTCCATGGCATAGTGAATATCCTGCCCAGATATTGCCACAAGCTAAGGCTACCTACTTGCACTTGGATCAGATAGAATATAGGAGTTCGAAGTTAAAGATTCTCAAGACTGACCATGAGTCAAATGTTCCAGTGCTAGTGTTATATTGATTTTCTGTTTCGGGAAGAATTATATCACAACATGTTGGTAATTGTTTTACTTGAAATCGAAGGGGATCCTATACACTTTATGGTCTTAAAAACTGGATTCCTTTACTCATTGGTTTTATTTTATGCAATTTCATGGAACTAAGGATTCCTTTACTCATAATGATGTATTTCATATGTCTGTCCAGTCTATTCCTCTTATTGGATCTTGATTGTTAGGTCGTCTAATTTCAGTCTGAGATTGGGTGTGTTCTATACCTTACCAAAGTGGCATTTTTTTCTACCTCGTGATTACACTTTCTTATTTTAAGACCTTAATTTGTATTTCCTTCTCTTGACTCGTGATAGGTTATGAATGGGACATTGGACACTTTTATGGGGCTGAAAGACCTGATGTCGACTGCTTCAGGAGCACTTCCTTCGGTTTTTCTGAGCCAAATGTAAGCCAACTCAGAGATGTTGATCTATTTTGTTGGTATTTGTGCTGTTTTTACCTTTGCCTCTTCTTTTTTCTTATTTATTTTAGTAAAATCATGAACAAAGTGGACTAGATTGCTATAAGTCTATTAACACTAGATTGCTATAAGTCTATTTTATTTGTGAGAAATACTTCATGATATTAACACTAGATTGCTATAAGTCTATAACACGATCATATGTGCATGCATATAAAAAGTCCACGGAATTTCGTAAAGTTTCTTAGTTGGCTCTAAATATGTTATCTACAGAGGAATTGATTTAGCTTTATTTAACTAATATTTCGAAATCGTCAGTTGCGGTGGTTGTAAGTTGTAGCTTACCTACATGAGGCTTTTCAGTGTGAAGTCCAATATCCATGATGAAAATGCTCTTCTCTTTCTTATTCTTTTGCTTCAGGTAACTCCGTCAGATCCTTTAGCAACAGTTGACAAAGAAAAAACAGATATCTTCATGTACTGTACTGGGGGTATCAGATGCGATGTATACTCTGTACTCCTTAGGTAGACCCTGCACATTTATTTTTCTCTTCTCATCATTGTATGTTCGTATTTTCTAGCTTCTAAATACATGTGTTTGTGTCTTTTGGAAGATAAAATGTTTGGATGAATGAAAAATCTATGGTTAAAGTTGGTCATTGTTGTTGTATTGCTTCATTTTTATTTTTCTATATATATAAGATTTCTACTTCTTGAAGTCGATGCTAACTAAGACAAAAGTAATGGTGCATTTTTCGTTTATTTGTTGATTCATATCTTAAAATAGACAATAGAATTGGCCTTTAAAATGCACTGTATTTGTTTTCATTTTCCTTTTAAACATTATAGTGTTAAATGTTCTAACAAAAAAATGCTTTTTTTTCCTTTTAAGACAAAGAGGCTTTAAGAGATTGTATACCCTAATGGGAGGCATTTCTCACTATCTTAAGAATGAGGGATCTGTAGGATGGGTTGGCAATTTATTCGTTTTCGATGCTCGACTTGCTTTACCTCCTTCTACATACAAGCCTGAGTTAAATACTGAAGCAAACAGCGTAGAAGTGCCCAACGATAACAAATCTTTTGCCAAATGCTACATATGTGGATCACTAGTATCAGAATTGAAGCATCGGAATTGTGCAAACCTTGATTGCAACCTTCTTTTCCTGTAAGTCGCGTAGACAAATTTGTTACCTCAAGAAACTAGAAAGTTCAATTCCTATGGTCTCTATCTGTGATTTTGAAGAATGCAATATGTTATAGGCTTATAGCCTTGGAACCTTGATATTTTTGTGCTGAATTGCATACATTACACCACTTGTTCTACAGATGCTGCATGGCCTGCGTTGAGCAATTGCAAGGATGCTGCTGTCAAAAATGCACTTCTGCCTCTCGGCTTAGACCAATGCTACCAGAGCACCAGAGATATGACAAATGGCATCATTATCGAGATCTGGAATTAGAGAGACATTGAAGATTTGATAGCCTTAGACCTGAAAAAAATTCAGGATGACTGAAAGGGAGGCAGAAACGAACTTCGCCGGCCATGCATCAACAGAGGGGTTGGATTAGAAAATTTAAGCCTTGGAAGCTGTTGTTGAAAGATGGGCTATGTGTTGGGTGGTGGATACGGATATTTGTCTTGAGTGTATCCACTATAGTACAAGTTGTTTCAAATATTGTGAAGAAACTTAAACGACCATTGCATTCTAAGCTCTGGTGTATTAAGCTGTAGTGTATAAAATGACACGAGTTAACACTGTTCTGATCAACAGTAAAAAGGTATTTGCGACAAATATTTGTTGAATCAGAAGTATCATAGTAAATATACATAATGGTATAAATAACATAGGATCTGTTGTGTGCAGAACCAAAGATGTATTTACAACTACAAATCAGACTTGATCTGTTGAGCTTTTATAGCGTGGCATTTGAGTTGAAGCATTTTGTCTCTTAATTCATTTTCTATGATAGGTTTGCACTAATTGTAAATTCTAGCCACAGTTTGAAATCGAGTATTTCAACATCTTTCTTTCATAAGAAAAACTGAATTGTGGGCAGATGACATTGTGGTTGAAATTGACAAGACTCAGTTCAATCGAATATTATGTTTTAATGGATGATGATAGGTTTGCATTAGTGATCCGATTTATTTAAGCCTTCAATTAAAAATTGTGGGCAGATGAGATTGTGGTTGAAATTGACAAGACTCAGTTCAATCGAATATTATGTTTTAATGGATGATGATAGGTTTGCATTAGCGACTCGATTCAAATTGTCATTCATTTTTCAAAAAAAATCTATTTATTCAAAGTTAATGAAATATTCATTTTTAACCTAAATTAGTCCCGTGGAGAAAAAACTCACCTAAATTGAGTATATTATTATTTTGATGCATACAATTATCTTAACGCATGAGACGACAAAGAAAATAAGCATACATACATAGATTTGTTGAACTCGAACATCAAATATTACTGCAATAAGGTACCATATTTCATATTAAAATCATATTTATTCACCAACATATCTAGATTTGTTAAAAATTTATGCAAAATCACTATGGGTTTATACAAAATCACCTGACATGTCTAATTGATCCTTGAAATCTCCATCAAGGCCTCTGCCGGGGTGGTGGTGGTTTAATTAATTCAGCGGCAAAGCCTCGGGAATGGCTTGAACCACCACTGAAATTATCATCATCAAATCACAATGATGATCACAGATAGTATGTTGTGAATGGAATTCTATGTGACTGTTCCCTTCCCATGATAAAAATTTCAATGCAATCCCCATTAACAATGATTTCCATCTCATGAACTCCAGTATGAAAGCCATGTAAGTGTTTTCCAGTATTGAGCATCTTTGTTATCTAACCGAGATAATTGAAACTGTGTTGTAGACACAATTTAAACCCACCTCCTATTCTCCAAATTCATCCAATCTCTATAACAAGATAATCTAAGACAATTTTAAATGGACTTTATTCAGAAAATACATAAAGAAAAACACTTTCTAAGTTCATCAAATTCAGAAAAGATCAAAACTAATACACATGAGTCATCAATAAAAATAAAACAAAAAAAATCTAATGAAAGGTAGAACAATAAAAGGGCAAAAATTCAAGAATTTACCTATTCAAAAAAAAAAGAAAGCTCTATTTCATTTCTGTCATTTCAAAATTCAAACTACCTTAGAGCAAATTAAGAATCAACCAAACTAGTCTACTTTAAGCATTTAGTTGATTTTAGCTCGGCAAATACATAAAGAGGTGGTGGAAGAATATATGTTACCTTTCGAACTTATTTTTTATATATCATAAAATGTCTGACCCTTGTTCAATCTCAGGTAGACATGAGCTTAAGTCATTTTGTCCACAGGAACCTTTGAGAGTCCCAGGAAAACACTCAGAAAGAAACATCATGGATACAAAACAACTCACGGAAGCGGATGCAAAGATCAATTAGCACAAACTTTACTTTGAAGATTCCAAGCACCCGCTAAATATTTAGGCCCGTCCATTGTCTCATTTAAGACTCTTTTTTTCCACAAAAAATACAATTTTATTTTTATAGAACCGGAGGAGTAACACACATTGATGAGGAAAATGAATGGGTTTTCCAGAATACTATTCACGTGAACAGTACCCGGAATAGTATACTAGAATGTCATGTTATTTTCTTATTTTTATAATGTTCTCTTTCTTTTATTTTCTTTTAGTTTTAGAATCTTATTAGGACATTATTTATTTAGGAAAATAGGGTTCTATTCCATTTAGGATTATGGCTACAAATATTGTATTCCTCTATGAGGTTTATTCAGACTTTGAGATTAATAAAACTTTATTTGCGATTACATCGTGAGCTTGAGTTGTGTGAAGCAGCTTACCCCGAAGGTGCGACTCCGAGGGTTTTATCTACATTTTACGTATTTTCCACAGTTTATTCGTTAGTTTATTCGTTATCTATAGCCATAAACACTACTTTTCGCACAACTCTTTTATCTATAGCACAAAAGAGTTGTTGTTCCTTAGTTGTATTACTATCACGGGTCGGGAATTATCAAAAAAAAAGTTGTCTCTTTTGCAAAACAAAAGTTGTTTCTTTTGCAATAATTCAGCAAATAAAAATCTCTATTTAGGGAACCATAATTAATTGTATATGCTTATACATTGCACCATTTTATTTATTTATTAAAGTGAATAATATACAAAATATTTCAACAAATATAAATGGAAAATATCGAATTACTGTAATTCCACATTTACCTTTAGAGATAAAATAAAACAAACAGATAAGTTTTAACAAAAAATACCTTGGATGATAAAAATAAAACTTTCCTTTAAAATACGGAGCCTTTTACCTGGTCTATTTTTTGTTAAAATACAGACTTGTCTTTCACATTTACCTTTGGAGATAAAATAAAACAAACAGATAATTTTAACCAAAAATACCTTGGATGATAAAAATAAAACTTTTCCTTTTAAATACGGAACCTTTTACCTGGTCTATTTTTTGTTAAAATACAGACTTGTCTTTAATGAGACTTTGCCAAATATTTATACCTTTTATCTTAAACATTATACATTTTAATATTTAAGTCATAGACGGTTCGGATTTCTCCATTGCTGACTCTCTACGCCATGGCTGCCTCCGGACGTTTCTTGCAATGAGCTGAAAGCAAACGGGACCACACAGATTTCTCACAGCTGCAACTTCACCAGTAATCTGTTCATTAACTGTTTTTGTGTTTATTTATTTTAATTCGTTTATATCAGCCTTTAGTTTGTTGACATTATATTTTTTTCCATTCCAAATTTCACATTAAAGTTCCTGTTTATGAGAGTTTAGGTTGTTTGCAAGGTTAACTACTGCATTTCAGATATATGAGTCATAATTGTTTGAAGATCAGTGGTTGTTCATGTACTCGAGCCTTTTGTTATTGCGTATGATTCGTAGTGTAACAGAAATGTTAAATTTCAGAGTTGGGAATTGTAAATTCTGTGGCTATTAGTTTAGTTCATCAAGCTTTTGTTTTGGTTCATTAGCTTAGAGTATTAGTTCATCATGTATTTAATGCAGTTCCCGGAACTTGTTCCGACCACTGCAGAGAAGCTTGTCGGCACTAGTATGGCTAGTATCTGTGTTTTGTGTCATCATTTTATAGTATTAGTTTAGCTCACCAAGTTTTTGTTTGTTTAAATTCATCTGTTTGGAATGTTGGTTTTAAAAGCGTTCTAAATTTATAGTATTATCTTTTTACTTAGTTCATCATTTTATATGACTAGTTCAGTTCATTAAGTTTTTGCTTTAGTTCATATGTTTGGGGTATTAGTTTAACGTTGGTTTTAACAGCATTTTTTCCCCTATTAGTCAATGCCTTCAAAAAATATGTAACCTTTAAAACTATTTCTTTCAAATGTCCAACTACCTTTCTCAGAAACAGATGACTAATCCAGCAGGCCTATGGTGCTTTTTTACAAGGTTTTTTGGAAAGTTGAATAGATAGTTTAGAGTCATGGAATAGTACCGTGTCTTCCAATCCTTCAGTTGGCTAACTTGTGCTTCGAATATTAGATCACAAAACTGCTCGCTGAGTTTGTATACAACACCATTCTTAGAAATTATGCAAAACTTTTAAATTATAAAAGTCCGGCCATTAATCCCAATTTTCCGAAAAAATTGAATTTTAAAAGTAACTTTCAAAACATAAAGAAAATCCAACTCAAACAGAGGAAAGGGCTCAAAAAAGATTACTAACCTTGACCGCATACATGTCTTTTCTCTACAATGCCAAGCAAAGCAAAACCAACGCCTGGGTAACATTACAATTAGAACTACAATTAGAACTGGGTAACATTACAATTAGAACTACAATTAGAACTGGGTAACGATAAAATAACAAAATAATACTTGCATGCAAATTTTGGAACTTTATGTAGAAACTGCAGATAAATTAAATTGCGAGAGGATTTAATTTTAAAACAAACATAAATGTGTAGTTTTTTTTTAAAATGCTTTGGAAAAAGTAAAATTTGGGAAATAGAAAATAAAGACAATAATAAGTATTGAACTTCCATAGGAAGAAATTCATTCAAGGGGAATCATTTGCGTTTTTAGAGCTGAAATAACTTGCAATTTCTTCTTCTTTCTCAAACTATTGTTTCCGACATAAATATCAAGCTTTAGATTATAGGCCATAGTTACATAAAAACAGAACAGGCCATTATGTCAAACTTTCCATCTCTCTCTCTCTCTCCCTCACACACACACACACAAGAATACGGTGTGCTCCATATAATTGGCATTAGTAGATTAGGGATATTTGATACTGTCTGGAAGTAAAAAGTCACTGAGAGCATATATGCGACAAGAAACAAAAAGCCACTGTTGAATTGATACTCAAAGACCAAAAAAATCCAAACCAAATTGAAAGTCAAATAAAATGACTTCAGATTAATTATTACTTCCGCTAAGAATCCAGTGACAGGCAGAAATCAAATCGAGTTGAAAGAAAAGACAAAAAGAAAGAAAGATATACCCAATCTAAGAACTCAGCACAAAGTCATACCTGTAAGTTGATATTAACTCCATAACCAAGAAGATGCACAGGCGCTCAGCCTATCTAATGAGTCCTCATGCATAACAAAACAATAGAATTGATTATATCTCAGGTTAAAATAATGTGATCTCGAGCAGTAAGAATTATGATTTAACTAAAACCAAAGTATTCACCTTTATGTTAACTCTCATATATACACACACATCAGAATAAGGTGTGCTCCATAAAAATGGCATTCCTGCAGAAAATCAAAATTGAAGTCAAAGTTCTGTGGAAAATTACAAAGATTCAAACTCGTGTAATGCAAGAAAAAACTGCAGCTGATATCATAAAGGCATTAATGAATCTATCAAGAAAAGAGTACTAGATCAGAAACTTATCTGTGTGAAATACTGTATGTATATTGTCATCAGAAACTAATCAAATTGCTTCAAAACCGGCACCCTTGCGCTCCATTAAAGATATACTTGTAAGTACTCATACAAAAGACTCTTCAACTCAAAGAAGGAAAACACCACCTTCAATGCTTGCAGTTTTACTTTGAATCATGGTACTGAGTTCCTGGCGAATCATGCCAACTCTAATATCCCTGTGAAAATAAAGGCGACAATGAGACAAAACAAAGGTAGAGGAGACAGCTGCACTATGGCGTATAAATTTGTGAGTTACGTAATCATTACAACACCATTGAATTAAAAAGTTCTGTCTGAGCAATACTAAGGAATAACAGCTTGTCCATGAACACCGTCACTAGCATTACCAATATTAAAAAATATTAGAGTTCAACTATTTAAGTCAAGCAAAAGAAAAGAGGAACAAAATAAAATCCTGCTCACATTCAAAGAAAAGAAAATGCAACACCAATGGTGTAAAATTGAAGAGGTAAAGGAATTATAGACACCTGATGAGGTCTCTAAGGAACATCTCCTTATTGCTGTGCAGAAAAAGATCCATGAGACGGCACCTGTCAAAAAGAAACGAATAATCAAAAGAAATAATCATTGAGAGTTCATGAAATAAAAATAATCAGAACATATATCATTATCAAAAGAAAGACAGGTAGCAGATAATTCTTCTTCTACGTCTCAGCAAGTTCTAAGATGTTTAACTTATATAGAAAGCAAACATATTGTTGAGCTGTTTAATATAAATGCATTAGGGCACCAAAGCCACCAGCGAGACCAGTACCTAGTTAGGATTTGGGTGAAATTTGGAGTTTAAAGTTTTAGTCGTGAATACGGCATGAATAACACACATCTTAAAAATCAATACCTGATGCTAGAACCATATTGCACGGGGTCAATCCTCCAACACTGGGACCTCCCCTTCAGCTTTTACTTTGTCAAATATTTGCTTTCTCTAATCAAATGGAGAAACCCAATACTATTAAGACAACAATATGGTAGAAATTTTAAGCAAAAATCATAATATCTTTTGAATACTGAAACATGGAACTAAACTTTTTTAATACCTGTAGCAGCTCTAGTGATCTAGCAAACAAATATTACTCCTTTGCAACATCAAAAACAAGCATGGCATGCATTACTCCTTTGTCGCCACTCCTATAATATGGTCTTGATGCCAAGTAAGCAATCGCAATGGTGATGATTAGGTCGGCTGGCTTGGAGTGAACGTCAGTCAGCCAGTCCACCAAAGTATTCACCTTTGAAGATACACAGGAGATCAGCCTAGCTAATGACTCCTCATGCATAACAAAACGATAGCATTGATTATGTCTCAGGTTAAAATAATTTGATCCCAAGCAGTATAAATTATGATTTAACTAAACCCAAAGTATTCACCTTTATGCTAACTCTCATATATACATACACATCAGAATAAGGTGTGTGCTCCCTAAAAATGGTATATTAGTAGTAATAAGGCATGGGTATTTGAGGTTTGCTTTGGTATCTTCCTAGTTCCTACAGAAAAACAAAATTTAAGTCAAAGTTCTGTGGATAACTACAAAGATTCAAACTCGTGAAATGCAAGAAAAACTGCAGCTGATATCATAAACGCATTAATAAATCTATCAAGAAGAGAGTACTGAATCAGAAACTTATCTGTATGAAATACTGTATATATATCGTCATAAGCTGTGCCAAAGACATTCCTTCACCTAAACAAAACATAAATATATAAGAAATCATAGAGATTACTTATAAAATTATCCCAGTTTCGAAAAGTATATTACCGCATGAATAGCACACATCTTAAAAACCATTACCTGTTCATACATTTGATATATTGTTCCTGCCATTTAGTAACTTTCAAAACGTAAAGAAAATCCAACTCAAACAGAGGAAAGGGCTCAACAAAGAATACTAACCTTGACCGCAGACATATCTTTTCTCTACAATGCCTAGCAAAGCAAAACCAACGCCTGGGTAACATTACAATTAGAACTACAATTAGAACTGGGTAACGATAAAATAACAAAATAATACTTGCATGCAAATTTTGGTACTTTATGTAGAAACTGCAGATAAATTAAATTGCGAGAGGATGTAATTTTAAAACAAACATAAATGTATAGTTTTTTTTTTTTAAATACTTTGGAAAAATTAAAATTTTGGAAATAAAAAATAAAGGCAATAATAAGTATTGAACTTCCACAGGAAGAAACTTTCCAACCCTGCTACTGCTAGACTTCAGTCAAGGGGAACCATTTGTGTTTTTAGAGCTAAATTAACTTGCAATTTCTTCTTCTTTCTCAAACTATTGTTTCCGACATAAATATCAAGCTTTAGAATATATAGGCCATAATTACATAAAAACAGAACAGGCCATTATGTAAAACTTTCCGACTCTCTCTCTCTCTCTCTCTCTCTCTCTCACACACACACACACACACCAGAATAAGGCATGCTCCCTATAATTGGCATTAGTAGATTAGAGGTATTTGATACTGTCTGGAAGTAAAAAATCACTGAGAGCATATATGCGACAAGCAACAAAAAGTCACTGTTGAATTGATACTCAAAGACCAAAAAATCCAAACCAAATTGAAAGTCAAATAAAATGACTTCAGATTAATTATTACTGTCGCTAAGAATCCAGTGACAGGCAGAAATCAAATCGAGTTAAAAGAAAGGACAAAAAGAAAGAAAGATATACCCCATCTAAGAACTCAGCACAAAGTCATACCTGTAAGTTGATATTAACTCATAACCAAGAAGATGCACAGGCGCTCAAGCCTAGGTAATGACTCCTCATGCATAACAAAACAATAGAATTGATTATGTCTCAGGTTAAAATAATGTGATCTCGAGCAGTAAGAATTATGATTTAACTAAAACCAAAGTATTCACCTTTATGTTAACTCTCATATATACATACACATCAGAATAAGGTGTGCTCCATAAAAATGGCATTCCTGCAGAAAAACAAAATTGAAGTCAAAGTTCTGTGGAAAATTACAAAGATTCAAACTCGTGAAATGAAAGAAAAAACTGCAGCTGATATCATAAAGGCATTCATGAATCTATCAAGAAGAGAGTACTAGATCAGAAACTTATCTGTATGAAATACTGTATATATATTGTCATATGCTGTGCCAAAGACATTCCATCACCTAAACAAAGCATAAATATATAAGAAATCATAGAGATTAATTATAAAATTATCCCAGTTTCAAAGAGTATATTACCGCATGAATAGCACACATCTTAAAAACCATTACCTGTTCATACATTTGATATATTGTTCCTGCCATTTAGTAACTTCAAACCTTTGAATTTGCTCCTGGACAAGATCAGTCTTTATGCTAGAGCCATATTGCACAGAGTCTAGTTTCCAACACTGGGGCCTCCATTCAGTTTTTGCTTGGTCCACTATTTGATTTCCCTAAACTAGAGAAACCGAATACTGTTGAAACAACAAGATGGTAAAAACTTTATGCAAAAATCACAGTAACTTTTGAATACTTAAAGATGCAACAAACCTTTTTCAAAACCATTTACATCTACTGACCTAGCAGGCAAAGATTACTCCATTGCAACACAAAAAACAACCAATGATTCTGGTTATAGTTAATGTTTCCTCTGGAGCTAACCATCATCATTTGTCATCCTTTAAGTTGATTTGACCTCATAACCAAGAGGATATGCAAGAGCAGCTCCTCTGTGGACTTGCTCTCAGCCTAGCTGATGACTCTTCATGCATACCAAAACAATAACCATGTGAGTAACATTGGCCACCAATTCCAGTTCTACACATTCACACTGCCAAGATTTATTCCAGTTCTCCAATAAATCTTGTTTACATACCAGGGCCTCATTTCGAGGATAATCCTGGCAGACATGAACAGAACAATCCTTGGGGTTAGTATATCCAGTTGTACTAGTAAACGCAAGACAGAAAAAAACAAATGAAGAGTACTACAAGGTAGCTTCTGCTGAAAGGATATGTAGAGATGGGTTTTGTTGGCTTCAGATATACCCTTGAGTTGATATTAACTTATAATCAAGAAGATATGCAGGAGCAGCTCCTTCGTGGACATGCACTCAGCCTATCTGATGACTCCTCATGCAAACCAATATAATGACAATGATAATGTGAGTAACATTGCAAACCCATAAGCTGCATGAATCAGGATTTAAATAATGTAATTCCAAGCTGTAAAAATTATGATTTAACTAAAACTAAAGTATTCACCTTTATGGTTACTCTCTCACGCATACTCACCAGCCACTGCAGAGACTCCCTTCTTTCATTGTACACGGTACCTTCAAAATTAAAGCTTAAATTCATCAGAACTTGATATCTTGTATGTTCTAAACAAAAACAAAACAAAAATTCTTGACTTCAATAAAGGCTCCTGAAAAATGTCATCAAATATTCCAATTATTGCCAAGACTTCAATTGGGACCAAAATCATCTCAATTTAGCGCAGTTCATGAATTTTATATTTGTTTCAAAAGATAGAGTAAGAAAACCAATTAGACTTAGTCACATTAAATTCAACTTAGAAGCCCCCAAGAAGATTCATCAACACAAACAAAAAAGAACTCACAGTTTCAAGGAATCAGAGAACGTGGTTTATATTGGTGGTGGTGAACCCTTGCTGCCTCTAGTGGGTAATGTTGGTCAGGTGCCACTTTTCCCAAAGATCACCAACAGATTGATGATGAATCCAAATCAGATTTTTAACCTTTATTAAGAAAATGCAAAAGAAGCAGGAATTTGAATGCTAGATTACCTGGTCAGGTACAAAAAAGGCTGAATTAAACTCCAAATTGGCTAATCAAATTGCTTCAAAACCGGCACCCTTGCGCTCCATTAAAGATATACTTGTAAGTACTCATACAAAAGACTCTTCAACATAAAGAAGGAAAACACCACCTTCAATGCTTGCAGTTTCACTTTGAATCATGGTACTGAGTTCCTGGCGAATCATGCCAACTCTAATATCCCTGTGAAAATAAAGGCGACAATAAGACAAAAGAAAGGTAGAGGAGACAACTGCACTATGGCGTATAAATTTGTGAGTTACGTAATCATTACTACACCATTGATTTAAAAAGTTCTGTCTGAGCAATACTAAGGAATAACAACTTGTCCATGAACACCGTCACTAGCATTACCAATGTTACAAAATATTAGAGTTCAACTATTTAAGTCAAGCAAACATTCAAAGAAAAGAAAATGCAACACCAATGGTGTAAAATTGAAGAGGTAAAGGAGTTATAGACACCTGATGAGGTCTCTAAGGAATATCTCCTTATTGCTGTACAGAAAAAGATCCATGAGACGGAACCTGTCAAAAAGAAACGCATAATCAAAAGAAATAACCACTGAGAGTTCATGAAATAAAAATAATCAGAACATATATCATTATCAAAAGAAAGACAGGTAGTAGATAATTCTTCTTCTACATCTCAGCAAGTTCTAAGATGTTTAACTTATATAGAAAGCAAACATATTGTTGAGCTGTTTAATATAAATGCATTAGGGCACCAAAGCCACCAGCGAGACCAGTACCTAGTTAGGATTTGGGTGAAATTTGGAGTTTAAAGTTTTAGTCGTGAACTGCAGGTTTTGGGGAAGAAGCCGCAGGAACTATGCTTCTCTGTCTTTCTTTACAGCTATTTACTTTAAACTAGGCTTTCACTCCTATTGCATCGAAATTCAACAATTAAAAGAAGGTTATCATCTAGGAACTAACAAAAATCATCCTATTTATTTCTTGTGTTATAAAGTGCACCTGCATAAAATGGACTACATAAACAATTCAAATATACAGCATGTCAGAGAATAATATATGTGACAAGCCACAGTAGTTATCATTAAGCATATAAGCAAGCAAAAAAGATACTAATAACAAGAACGAGGTCTATCACTTGCTGAGAAATGAATTGTGCTCAGACCAAAACGAGATTCAAAGGTTTCATATATGCAAACTAAACTATATTGCACTAACAATTATGCAAATTGGAGATTGGCTAAAATGTGTAAAAATTCATACGTGTAACAAAATAATGCACTGCTACATTTACACAACTGATGAAGCATGATTTCCTTAGTTCAAACATATACAAAAATGGCAGCTGATAAACCTATTAATGAAGATGTCAAAAAGAGAGTACCAGGTCAGAAACTTATCTGTATGAAATACAATATACATATTGACACAAGCTGTGCCAAAGACTTTCCACCACCTAAACCAAACATAACTATATAAGAAATCATAAGATTACTTTAAAGCTGATGAAATTGTCTCCCAAGTATCAATAGGTATATTACGGCATGAATAACACACATCTTAAAAACCAATACCTGATGCTAGAACCATATTGCACGGGGTCGATCCTCCAACACTGGGAGTGGGACCTCTCCTTCAGCTTTTACTTTGTCAAATATTTGATTTCTATAATCTAATGGAGAAACTCAATACTATTGAAACAACAATATGGTAGAAATTTTAAGCAAAAATCACAGAAACCTTTGAATACTGAAACATGGAACTAAACTTTTTAAATACCTGTTGCAGCTCTAGTGATCTAGCAAGCAAATATTACTCCTTTGCAACATCAAAAACAAGCATGGCATGCATTACTCCATTGTCACCACTCCTATAATATGGTCTTGTTGCCAAGTAAGCAATCGACAATGGTGATTAGGTAGAGTGTCGGCTGGCTTGGAGTGAACTTCAGTCAGCCAGTCCACCAAAGTATTTACTTTGTGGTAACTCTCTCTCTCTCTCTCACACACACACACACACACAAGAATACGGTGTGCTCCCTATAATTGGCATAGTAGATTAGGAGTATTTGATACTGTCTGGAAGTAAAAAGTCACTGAGAGCATATATACGACAAGCAAAAAAGAGTCACTTTTGAATTGATACTCAAAGACCAAAAAAATCCAAACCATATTGAAAGTCAAATAAAATGACTTCAGATTAATTATTACTGTCGCTAAGAATCCAGTGACAAATCGAATCGAGTTGAATGAAAAGACAAAAAGAAAAATATACCCAATCTAAGAACTCAGCACAAAGTCATACCTGTAAGTTGATATTAACTCATAACCAAGAAGATGCACAGGCGCTCAGCCAAGCTAATGACTCCTCATGCATAACAAAACAATAGAATTGATTATATCTCAGGTTAAAATAATGTGATCTCGAGCAGTAAGAATTATGATTTAACTAAAACCAAAGTATTCACCTTTATGTTAACTCTCATATATACATACACATCAGAATAAGGTGTGCTCCAGAAAATGGCATTCCTGCAGAAAAACAAAATTGAAGTCAAAGTTCTATGAAAAATTACAAAGATTCAAACTCGTGAAATGAAAGAAAAAACTGCAACTGATATCATAAAGGCATTAATGAATTTATCAAGAAGAGAGTACTAGATCAGAAACTTATCTGTATGAAATACTGTATATATATTGTCATAAGCTGTGCCAAAGACATTCCAAAACCTAAACAAAACATCTTATATATAAAATCATGGAGATTACTTATAAAATTATCCCAGTTTCGAAAAGTATATTACCGCATGAATAGCTCACATCTTAAAATACATTACCTGTTCATACATTTGATATATTGTTCCTGCCATTTAGTAACTTCAAACCTTTGAATTTGCCCCTCAACAAGATCGGTCTTTATGCTAGAGACATACTGCACAGAATCGAGTTTCCAACACTTGGGCCTCCATTCAGTTTTTGCTTGGTCCACTATTTGATTTCCCTGAACTAGAGAAACCTAATACTGTTGAAACAACAAGATGGTAAAATATTTATGCAAAATTCACAGTAATCTTTGAATACTGAAAGATGCAACTAACCTTTTTCAATACCATTTACATCTAGTGACCTAGCAGGCAAAGATTACTCCATTGCAACACAAAAAACAACCAAGGATTCTGGTTATAGTTCATGTTTCCTCTGGAGTTAACCATCATCATTTGTCATCCTTTAAGTTGATTTGAACTCATAACCAAGAGGATATGCAAGAGCAGCTCCTCTGTGGACTTGCTCTCAGCCTAGCTGTGACTCTTCATGCATACCAAAACAATAACCATGTGAGTAACATTGGCCACCAATTCCAGTTCTGCACGTTCACACTGACGTGGTAATTTTATCTTGTTAACAGGCTCCAATAAATCTTGTTTACATACCAGGGCCTCATTTCGAGGATAATCCTGGCAGACATGAACAGAACAATCCTTGGGGTTAGTATATCCAGTTGTACTAGTAAATGCAAGACAGTGAAAAACAAATGAAGAGTACTACCAGGCAGGTTCTGCTGAAAGGATATGTAGACATGAGTTTTGTTGACTTCAGATATACCCTTGAGTTGATATTAACTTATAATCAAGAAGATATGCAGGAGCAACTCCTTCGTGGACATGCACGCAACCTAGTTGATGACTCCTCATGCTTGAGTTGATATTAACTCATAACCGAGAAGATACGCAGGAGCAGCTCCTTCGTGGACATGCACTCAGCCTAGCTGATGACTCCTCATGCATACCAATATAATGACAATGATAATGTGAGTAACATTGCAAACCCATAAGCTGTATAAATCAGGATATAATTAATGTAATTCCAATCTGTAAAAATTATGATTTAACTAAAACTAAACTAATTACCTTTATGGTTACTCTCTCACGCATACACACCAGCCATGGGTACTTTCGTATATGCCTGGAGATAAAAGATAAAGCCAAAGTTCTTTAGAAAATTACAAGGATATAAAATATTGAAATGCAAAAAAGAAATAATAAATAATAATAATAATAATAATGCAGCTGATATTATAAACACATTACTTAAGCTATTAATAAGAAAGTACCACATAAGAAACTTATTTATCTGTATGAAGAGTAGTGTGGATATTACCAAAATCTGTTCCAAATACATCACACCCCCTAAACCAAAAAATAATTCATAAAGATGGCTTATAAGCAGGATCACCTCATGACCTTAACTTCAGCTTTTGCTTAGTCCACTGTTTGCTTTCTCTAGAAACCAACAAACAGGAGGAAACACCCCAGTTAAGACAATAAGGTAAAAACTTTATGCGAAAATCACCGTAACTTTTGCAACGACTTTTTTATTACCTTAAATGATTGCAGCTCTGGTACCCTAGTAAGCAAAGATCCAAAATAGAAAATTGTAACACGGGAAACAAGCATGACCTGCATCTTTTGCTGCCACTCCTTCCTCAGTGTGGTCTTAATGGCAAAAAAGTGATCGACTATGAGAGTCTCCTGGCTGAGCTCAGCTCTGGTACCCTAGTAAGGAAAGATCCAAAATAGAAAATTGTAACACAAGAAACAAACGAGGTGTACGTACCTCAGTGACTAAAGAGGTGTACGTACAAACGAGGTGTATCTTTTTGTTCTTTACAAAAGAGACAACACAAATTACAAACTAAAGAATTCAAACGAGGTATACGTACCTCAGTGACTAAACCATTCCCTTTCCCATAAACAGGTGACTAAGCCAGCAGTTGAAAGCAGAATTAACATTTATAATTATCCTCATCTGCTATGCCCAGTAAAACTCCCCATATCCAATCTGAAAGAGAGCCCACAACCTTCTTATAGACACCCCTACAAATTATCAGAAAGACCAGAAAAGTTAGCCTGCATTTCATTTAAACTTATTTATCAGTGATCATTAAATGCAGCATAATCATTATCTCAAATAGAAAAGCCTCAGATGCCGGAATTTACAGCGACCAAAGAGTTTCCCAAATATGAAACAGATAAAGTAGCAAGAACCAACAAGAACATAAACAGAAAGCCTAATTTTAATCCTAGGGGTAAAAGGGAGAACATCTTTAAAGTCTAGGGGCCTTCATGGAATAATATGTGTAGAATTTATTTACAGATTCCATATTCACGAAATACTTTAAAATGTTAAGTGAGTTTAGTACAACAAGCACATTATATATAATATATACTTGTCAGGAGATCAAACTTTAACCAATGTTGGAATTGGCAATTCAATATGATTAATTGCGTCACCCATGTATGGACACCAAAGTGAAAAGGATCAGTCATAGAAAGTGTAATAAGAAAGGATGATGTCAAGAAATCTTTAGTTGAATCAACCAAAATCTCTCCATTTTTTGGAGTAAGCAAGTTATAATGCACCTGTACCATCAGAAACAATGTAGAAACAATATAGAACCTAAATTGAACCCTCACAAAAGACATGCAGAACACAAGTATAATTGGCAAAGAGAACAGGATAAATCAAGATATCAGAAAGAGGGGTATTATCCTATGGCTGTAATATACATTCAATGTAGACTAGGCTGTCTATCAAACAGAACAATGTCTCCATCTTCTAAATGACGATGCACTAAGTAACCAGATTTCAATTCATCAGCATGAAGCTAACGATCAATGATCTAGTAGAAAACATCAATGATTCACAGCAAATAAAAAAGGAAGTAGTCAAAGAAAACATTAAAAAGGAAAGGCCACTGCAAAAGATTGCTTAAATTTCAGTACCAGCAGGCGGCCTGATTAACACACTGCCTCAACTTCTCTATACTATGAAGGCCAGGATAGGTCAAAATCCAATCCATCATTATAGGAATCACTATGATAACATTTAATTTACAATCAAAGAATATTCACCACAATGGAACATGCACCAAAGGTGAGAAAATATGATAATCATAATAATGAAGTCAAGGATCTATGTCTACCTTAGAATATGAAAATTATATAAACATATAGGTCAGATGCTTTACCTCAGTACACTTAAAATTTGGATCTGGAGACATTACAGATCTTCAAGTACTTCCAGATAAATTTTCTCGAAATTGTCCCTGCTTTACATGGAATCCTCCCTGCTTCCCTTGTGCATCGGTATTGATATATCATACAACCTCCAGTTTGAGATCTATCCAATTACGCTGCATCATAGAACAAAAGGCACAAATTTAATTATTAAACTTATGCATACGTCCCATTGGTAAAAATTAGGTTTAAGAATTCTTTAGCTTCTGATTAATGGTACTCAGCACCCTAGATACTGTAGGTTCAGCCAGCTTCCCTGTTCTTGGCCCCAATTCCCCTACAGTGGAAGAACAACATTTCAAGAGTTAACCTTTTCATTAGAAATGATCAAAAAGATACACATAATAAGAGCTACTAACTGTGAATGTTAGAAGACCTAATAATAACTCCTGGACTGTTCTCATCTGATCATGCCAAATTCACCACCTTCAAGAATATACCTATATTTACACATCAGAAAGCAATGGCTTATGAGTACTAATAGCAAACAAGGTATCAAAAAACAAAACAAATGAAGTAATCTTGGAGATTTTTGGTTTCACAGCATTGTGTTTGCCTCTGGAGAACATCTATGAAATGTTCTGTTTTCCATCACATAAAAGGATTTGCGGAATCAACAATTATTCTTTATTGAATTTACCTCGAAGTTGTGAAGAAAATGGGTGGCTGAACCTCCTCAACAACAGTTAAATTCTGAGTCTCTGGTACTCCTCAACAACCTGAAAGAAAAGGAAACCAATTTCAGCATGTTATATGAGACGCCACTAAGGGCTCCTTGGAAATGGGAAATGTTTGCAATCTTTAATCAGAGAAACAATAAGAAGTTAAAAATACCTCAACAAGCCAATCTATTAGTATAGCTCAGATACTGGCATTTATGTCTTTCTGGACCGTTTCCATGAAATCAGTAGATGCTTTTTATCTATAAAACAGTTGGAAATAGAGTCGGACATGATCAACAGATAATATTTCTAAATGACCTAACCTTAAAATCCACTTCTAATGGCATTCATACTTCTCCTAGGATCACATTTCTAACCTCAGAAGCTCTCAGGTGTTTGTAGATGTCACAAGCCATAGTTGCACATGACTGCGGATCCACAACATCATTATCATCATCCAACTCCATGTCATTGCAGCTGCACCGCTATTAATATATTATGCAACCTCCAGTTTCAGATCCATCCAATCACACTGCATCATAAAGAATATAACAACAAGTTTAAAATTAATTACCAGAAAACTTATATTCGTAATTGCAAGTAAAAAATTTAGGTATGAGAAATGTTTAGCTTCTGATTAATGCTCCTCAAGATTCTGCCCAACTGCAGCTTCAGCCAATTTCAGTACTAACTGTGAATGTTAGAAGGCCTAATAATAACTCCTGGACTGTTCTCATCTGATCCTGCCAAATTCACCACCTTCAAGAATGTACCTAAATTTACACAACAGAAAGCAAGGGCATATGAGAACTAATAGCAAACAAGGTATCAAAAAACAAAACAAATGAAGTAATCTTGGAGATTTTTGGAGATTTTTGGTTTCACAGCATTGTGTTTGCCTCGGGGGAACATCTTTGAAATGTTCTGTTTTGCAACACATAAAAGGGTTTGCAGAATCAACAATTATTCTTTATTGAATTTACCTCGAAGTTGTGAAGAAAATGGGTGGTTAAAATCGTGTCTGGACGGTGGGCCCCCGCCCTAAAACGTGGCGGTGGAACAGCGCCTCATCACGTTTTGACATGGTTTGATGATCAGAAGACTGTAGACTCCGTCGTAAACACCTGCCTCGGAACATGGGTAGTCCTGAACAGCGAATACCACTATGAGACGTCACACACTATCACTAGATTAACATGCTTTCTTTGGCAGATATGCAAACTCACCTCATATTTAAATAATGTGTTGTCGGTAATGTAGCAGAATTCTTCCACCTGAGGAGCACAAATATCATCATATTTGCTGCCAAATTGAACAAGAATGCCCATTGTTAGACTTTAACAGTATAAAATTTAATATGAAAAGACAGTAAAGATGTAATGGAAGAATACTTATAAGGCAATCATCATACAAGCAACTCCCAGCAGCTGCAGTCTGTCCATCACATTACCAAAAAGATACTTGTCAACATAGTTAACAGTTAAATTCTGAGTCTCTGTTACTCCTCAACAACCTGAAAGAAAAGGAAACCAATTTCAGCATGTTATATGAGACGCCACTAGGGCTCCTTGGAAATGGGAAATGTTTGCAATCTTTAATCAGAGAAACAATAAGAAGTTACATCAACAAGCCAATCTATTAGTATAGCTCGCATACTGGCATTTATGTCTTTCTGGACTGTTTCAATGACATCAGTAGATGGTTTTATATAAAAAACAGTTGGAAATAGAGTCAGACATGATGAAAAGATAATATTTCTAAATGACCTAACCTTAAAATCCACATTTAATGGCATTCATAATTCTCCTCAGAAGCTCTCAGGTGTTTGTAGATGTCACAAGCACATGATTGCGGATCCACAATATCATTATCATCATCCAACTCCATGTCATTAAGAGTATCTCTTTTGCATACAGTCCCTGTGAGCATAAACAATCAAATGCGTCAAATGGTGTCAAACACCAACCTGTGATCAGAACTACACTGATACCTAAAATTACACGGTAAAAGATCAATTATCAAGAATAAATCAAACCTTCTGTATCGATATCCCCTGAGTTGAAGACGTATCCATGCTGATGCTAAGCTTTGGAGCAGTAATCAGCTCAGCCCTTTTCTGTGGCACTGCCTTCTTACTGACAGCAACTGCTTTTGGTTTCACAAATGATGATGGAGCCAAACTAGCCACTGCAGAGAGTCCCTTCTTTATACTCACTAGTTTCATTGTACATTCAAAATCAAAGCATTTAATTCATCAGAATTTGATATCTTTTAAGTTCTAGACATAACAAAACAAAAATTCTTGATTTCACAAAGGCTCCTGAAAAGTGTCATCAAATATTCCAATTATTGACAAGACATCAATTAGGACCAAAATCATCTCATTTTAGGGCAGTTCATGAATTTTATATTTGTGTGAAAATATAGAGTAAGAAAACCAATTAGACTTAATCACATTTAATTCAACTTAGAAGCCCCCAAGAATATTCATCAACACAAACAAAAAATAACTCACAGTTTCAAGGAATCAGAGAACGTGGTTTATATTGGTGGTGGTGAATCCTTGCTGCCTCTAGTTGGTAATGTTAGCCAGGTGCCTGATGCTGCGGTGGCATCCCCAAAAGATTGATGATGAATCCAAATCAGATTTTTAACCTTTTTAAGAAAATGCAAAAGAAGCATGAATTTGAATGCTAGATTACCTGGTCAGCTACAAAAAAAGGCTGAATTCAACTCCAAAATGACTAATCAAATTGCTTCAAGACCGCCACCCTTGCACTCCTTTAAAGATATACTTGTAAGTACTCAAACAAGACTCTTCAACTCAAAGCAGGAAAACACCACCTTCAATGCTTGCAGTTTCACTTTGAATCATGGTACCGAGTTCCTAGTGAATCATACCAACTCTAATATCCCTGTGAAAATAAAGGCGACAATGAGACAAAAGAAGGGTAGAGGAGACAGCTGCACTATGGCGTATAAAATTTGCGACTTACATAAATTTAATCAGTTTGGACACAAATATGAAGATCAACATCATCTTCCTTAAAAAAATCTGTCTGAGTAATACTAGGGAATAAATGCTACTAGCCTTACCGCAATTACAAAATATTAGAGTTCCAACTATTTAAGTCAAGCGAAAGAAAAGAGGAACAAATTAAAATCCCGCTCACATTCAAAGAAAAAAAAATGCAACACTAATGGTGTAAAATTGAAGAGGTAAAGGAATTAGAAACACCTGATGAGGTCTCTAAGGAACATCGCCTTACTGCTGTGCAAAAAAAGATCCATGAGACGGCTAACCTGTCAAAAAGAAACGAATAATCAAAAGAAATAATCATTGAGAGTTCATGAAATAAAAATAATCAGAAAATACATCAAACATTATTAAAAGAAAAACAAGTAGCAGATAATTCTTCTTCTACATCTCAGCAAGTTCTATGAAAAAAAAAAAAAACACATTGTTGAGCTGTTAAATATAGCTGCATTAGGGCACCAAAGCCACCAGCGAGACCAGGTACCTAGTTAGGATTTGGGTGAATTTGTAGTTTAAAGTTTTAGTCGTGAACTGCAGGTTTTGGGGAAGAAGCCGCAGGAACTGTGCTTCTTTGTCTTTCTTTACAGCTATTTTAAACTCTTTCACTCCTATTGCATCAAAATTCAACAATTAAAAACAGGTTATCATATAGGAACTAACAAAAATCATCCTATTTATTTCTTGAGTTATAAAGTGCACCTGCATAAAATGGAATACATAAACAATTCAAATATACATCATGATATGTGACAAGCCACAGTAGTTATCATTAAGCATATAAGCAAGCAAAAAAGATACTAATAACAAGAATGAGGTTTATCACTTGCTGAGAAATGAATTGTGCTCAGACCAAAACGAGATTCAAAGGTTTCATATATGCAAACTAAACTATATTGCACTAACAATTATGCAAATTGGATATTGGCGGAAAAACTCATACGTGTAACAAAATAATGCACTGCTACATTTACACAACTGATGAAGCATGATTTCCTTAGTTCTAGCATATAATAATACAAAAATTGCAGCTGATAAACATGTTAATGAAGCTGTCAGAAAGAGAGTACCAGGTCAGAAACTTATCAGTATGAAATATAATATACATATTGACATAAGCTGTGCCAAAGACAGTCCACCACCTAAACCAAACATAACTATATAAGAAATCATAAGATTACTTTAAAGATGATGAAACTGTCTCCCAAGTTTCAATAAGTATAATACGGCATGAATAACAACACACATCTTAAAAACCAATACCTGATGCTAGAACCATATTCCACGGGGTCAATCCTCCAACACTGGGACCTCCCCTTCAGCTTTTACTTTGTCAAATATTTGCTTTCTCTAATCAAATGGAGAAACCCAATACTATTAAGACAACAATATGGTAGAAATTTTAAGCAAAAATCATAATATCTTTTGAATACTGAAACATGGAACTAAACTTTTTTAATACCTGTAGCAGCTCTAGTGATCTAGCAAACAAATATTACTCCTTTGCAACATCAAAAACAAGCATGGCATGCATTACTCCTTTGTCGCCACTCCTATAATATGGTCTTGATGCCAAGTAAGCAATCGCAATGGTGATGATTAGGTCGGCTGGCTTGGAGTGAACGTCAGTCAGCCAGTCCACCAAAGTATTCACCTTTGAAGATACACAGGAGATCAGCCTAGCTAATGACTCCTCATGCATAACAAAACGATAGCATTGATTATGTCTCAGGTTAAAATAATTTGATCCCAAGCAGTATAAATTATGATTTAACTAAACCCAAAGTATTCACCTTTATGCTAACTCTCATATATACATACACATCAGAATAAGGTGTGTGCTCCCTAAAAATGGTATATTAGTAGTAATAAGGCATGGGTATTTGAGGTTTGCTTTGGTATCTTCCTAGTTCCTACAGAAAAACAAAATTTAAGTCAAAGTTCTGTGGATAACTACAAAGATTCAAACTCGTGAAATGCAAGAAAAACTGCAGCTGATATCATAAACGAATTAATGAATCTATCAAGAAGAGAGTACTAGATCAGAAACTTATCTGTATGAAATACTGTATATATATTGTCATAAGCTGTGCCAAAGACATTCCATTACCAAAATAAAACATAAATATATAAGAAATCATAGAGATTACTTATAAGATTATCCCAGTTTCGAAAAGTATATTACCGCATGAATAGCATATATCTTAAAAACCATTACCTGTTCATATATTTGATATTGTTCCTGCCATTTAGTAACTTCAAACTTTTGAATTAGCTCCTCGACAAGATCGGTCTTTATGCTAGAACCATATTGCACAGAGTCGAGTTTCCAACACTGGGGCCTCGATTCAGCTTTTGCTTGGTCCACTATTTGATTACCCCAATGAACTAGAGAAACCTAATACTGTTGAAACAACAATAGGGTAAAATATTTATGCAAAAATCACAGTAACTTTTGAATACTGAAAGATGCAACTAACCTTTTTCAATACCATTTTCCTGAAAACCAATACCTGATGCTAGAACCATATTGCACGGGGTCGATCCTCCAGTACTGGGACCTCCCCTTCAGCTTTTACTTTGTCAAATACTTTCTTTCTCTAATCAAATGGAGAAACCCAATACTATTAAGACAACAATATGGTAGAAATTTTAAGCAAAAATCAAAGTAACTTTTGAATACTGAAACATGGAACTAAACTTTTTTAATACCTGTTGCAGCTGTAGTGATCTAGCAAGCAAATATTACTCCATTGCAACATCAAAAACAAGCATGGCATGCATTACTCCTTTCTCGCCACTCCTGTAATATTGTCTTGATGCCAAGTAAGCAATTGACAATGGTGATGATTAGGTAGAGTGTCGGCTGGCTTGGAGTGAACTTCAGTCAGCCAGTCCACCAAAGTATTCACCTTTTTAAGATGCACAGGCGCTCAGCCTAGCTAATGACTCCTCATGCATAACAAAACAATAGCATTGATTATGTCTCAGATTAAATTAATGTGATCCCAAGCAGTATAAATTATGAACTAGAGAAACCTAATACTGTTGAAACAACAAGAGGGTAAAAAATTTATGCAAAAAATCACAGTAACTTTTGAATACTGAAAGATGCAACTAACCTTTTTCAATACCATTTGTAGCTCTAGTGACCTAGCAGGCAAAGATAACTCCTTTGAAACACAAAAAACAACCAAGGCATGCATTACTCCATATTCAATGGGGGCTGAACGCCAAGAAAGTATGTTGATGGTAAAGTAGTGTCTCCTAGCTTCTACTGAACTTCAGTCAGCCAGTCTATCATAATTGCCCTCATTTTCTCCATTATCTCAAGATGATGGAGGCAAACTAGCCACTGCAAAGACTCCCTTCTCTATACTCACTAGTTTCTTTGTACATGGTACCTTCAAAACCAAAGCTTTGATTCATCAGAATCTGATATCTTATGAGTTCTAACCATAACAAAACACAAATTCTTAAGTTCAATAAAGGCTCCTGAAAGTTTTCATCAATTATTCCAATTAATGCCAAGATTTCAATTGGGACCAAAATCATTTCCTTAAACCTTTCGGGCCCACGGAAATTTAAGGTTCTTATTTATTTTAATGGTTTATGAATTATATATGTAAAAAGATCGATGATGAAAAACAATAAAACTTAATCATTCAATTCAATTTAGAAGCACCGAAAACCCCCAAGAAAAATCACCGACACAAACGAAAAACATCTCACAATATTTTGAGGAATCAGAGAGCGATTTGATTAGTGGTTGCGGTGAACCCTTGCGCGGCCTCTGGTTGTTGGCCAGAGCCAGCCGTCTCTTGGCCGCCTGATGCAGCGGTGGCATCCCACCGACCACCGCTTTGCCAAGGAAGACGCCGTTGACGAGTGAAGAACCGCAAAAACCCAAGAAAAACAATTAGATTTAATCTGAAATTCAATTTAGAAACACAGCAAAACCCCAAGAAAAATCATCGACACAAACAAAAAACAACTCACAATTTTGAGGATTCAGGAGCGCGATTTGATTAGTGGTTGCGGTGAACCCTTGCGCGGCTTCTGGTTGTTGGCCAGATCCAGCCGTCTCTTGGCCGCCTGATGCAGCGGTGGCATCCCACCGACCGCCGCTTTGCCGAGGAAGACGCCGTTGACGAGGTGAAGCGCCGGTTCTGATCTGACTATGCCCCGCCATCGTCATTTCAAAAACGCAAAGAACTGAGCGTTCAACAGGGACGTCCGTGTGTACGCGTGTTTACTTTCGGGATTTGTTTTCTTTCCTTGGTGACAGGGAATAGAAACTTGGAAAGATTTGGGTGTGGATTTTGAAATTAAGATAACGTAACGGTCGGAAGCGGAAGCGGTTCCGTGGTCCTCATTTAACTATTTTCCCCTCTTTGGTTAGGAAAATACTAAACTAGGTACCTCAATATATTTAGAGCAAGTCCAAGAGATTCCCTAAAATTTGCTATAGTATATAATAGGGGAGATAATTTGGTTCTCTAAATTATTTTGTTCAGTTTTATCAACTCCAACTCCCCTAATTTATAGCATATGATTATTTTATATATTAATAAATATATATATATATATATATATATAACTAAACATAGTCATGTGTGATCTCGTTACGTTCATTGTAAAACATACTTTTATAATATATAGTTTTTATAATTTTTTGATATACACAATTTTAGATATTTTAATTTTATAATCATGTTTAGTTAAAAATAGATAAAAGTAGAGAATTTGGAGAGAGAAATGGAGAGGTGGAAGGAGAAAATATAATTTTTTAATCAAACTCACCCCCTAAAAATTTTCTCCTCTTTACAAAGTTATAGAGAGAGAACCAAAGCTACAAACTATAGCTTTTTATAGGGGAAATGTTGGAGCCATTTTGCAAGCAAAACCCTTAAAAACTACCAAAACCCCCATAAATAGGGGATCTCTTGGACTTGCTCTTAGGGTTGCTCCATGCATGTCCATTTTTCTCTTGCAGATCCGTATTTTTACCATAATACCCCTAATATTGTTAAGGCAAAAAATGGGTTTGAAATCATAGGGTTCCATCAGGGATATTATGGTAAAAATACGGACCTGCAAGGAGAAATTGCTTATATTTAAGAGAAAAGTGCTCATGTAACCCTCAGTTTTGGGTTAAGTGCACATATAACCACGAGTTTTTAAAAAGTACAATTATAACCCTCGTTATAATTTCGGTGATTTTCAGACATTTAAAATCTGGTGGTACGTGAAAAAGACAAAACTACCCTTGATATTAAATTAAATAAAAAGTCTAAACAAAGAAAAAGACAAAATGAACCCCTTGTCCCTCTCTTTACCACTCTTCACGCACAAAGCACACCAGGCCCCTTTCTTATCTCCGTGCCACTGCCCAAATTCCCAGCCCCGACTTCCCGCCGTCGCCACTATCCCGTTCTACCAGTGCCGGTCCTGGGTTTTCGGGGGCCTGAAGCGAACAAAAAAAAGAGGTCCCCATATAAATATAGTTAATTTTACAGAGGCCCCCAATCGCATGTATACATGCGTCGGAGTTTGGCCGAATTTTTTAAGATTTAAAAACTCTGAGTCGGGGAAGTCACAAATCGAATAAGATTAAATAAATTGGGGTTTTCAACTTTTTTTTTACATATTTGGTATTATATTTTAGGAAATTTGGGCCCCAAAAATTGCAATATTTTGGGGGCCTGAGGCAAGCACATCACTTGCCTCAAGGAAGGGCCGCCCCTGCGTTCTACCCTCAACCTTTCTCGACTTCCGAAATATCCATGACAACCTTCCCGTCTCGCCCTACTCCAGATCCCGACCGTCATTGCCCGCCACAATCCCCGTGCACTCGCCGGATTCTGCCACCCTCGCTACTAGTTTTTACTAGTAGTGAATTATTTTCAATTTTTTATAAATAAAGTGTACTTGGCAATTTTAAAATACAAGTCATGAACAACTAAACATTACACTTAAAAAATGGTTCAAAAAGTCATCAAAATTAAACGTTGCATTGAGAAATTCCTAAAGTCATTTTGAAATGGTCCCATGTGAGGTAGTTTTATGGAAAATTAAGTTAGGTTCAGGCCCTTTTGTCAGAGCTTATATGTAGATCAGTTTAGTTCAGTTCTGTTCAGTTCAGTGAAAATGCAATTTGATGAAATTCAGGTTAATTCAATCATTCTGATTTACATTAATTTTCAGTTCAGTTCAATTCAGTTCAGTTCAGTTCAGAACATCAAGAAAGAAGCTCTAGCAAACAGGTCTCATTAGTATCAAAAGTTAAGTAGCATCTAATATTCATTTATTAAGTTCAATGTTCTTCAATTGATTAAAGGGAAAATTTCTATTAAGGGCGTGGTACAAATGTAAATTATTATAAAGGGCGTGAAACTTGTATATTTATTGTTATACAAAGTCTTGGGTGAGACCGTCCTACCATAAACTTATGGTAGGACGAATGATAGTTCATGTGTTTAATAGATTTGTTCATATGTTTCACAGTTTTGTTCATGTATTTCACAGTTTTGTTTGTTATAAGGTGGGTTCATGTGTTTGATAGATTTGTTCTTATGTTTCACAATTTTGTTTGTTATAATCTGTAACAATATGTAAATGAATTAACAAAGCTGTGAAACACATGAACAAATTCATTAAACACATGAACTATCATTCGTCCTACCATAAGCTTATGGTAGGACGGTCTCACCCAAGACCTTCTCTTATTGTTAAGGGCGTTATGATGTTTTTTATTCTTTATTTTATTTAGAAAAGTCATTTATACCCCTCTCCTCCCTAAAAAATTCAGATTTTTAATTAAAATGTTTTGTTCTCTTGAGCTTATTTGTAGATCAGTTTAGTTCAATTCAGTTCAGTAAAAATTACATTTGATGAAAATTAGTTTGATTTAGTCGTGTTGATTTTTTTTCAGTACATTATTTTTCACTTTAGTTCAATTTAGTTAAGTTTAGTTGTATTCCTTTGATCATGTTTTGAGTAAGGAATTCAACTGAACTGAACTAAATTGAAAAAATCAGCATGACTAAATTAAACTAAATTTCATCAAATTTTATTTTTACTTAACTAAATTGAACTAAATTGTAAAATAATGTACTAACAAAAATCAGCATGACTGAATTAAACTAAATTTTATTTTTACTGAACTAAATTGAACTAAATTGTACTAAACTGATCTATAAATAAGCTCAAGAGAATAAAACATTTTAATTAGAAATCTAAATTTTTTTAGGGAAGAGAGGGGGTATAATGACTTTTCTTAATAAAATAAAGAATAAAAACATCATAACGCCCTTAACAATAAATATACAAGTTTCACGCCCTTTATAATAATTTACATTTGTAACACGCCCTTAATTGAAATTTTCCCTTGATTAAATGTTTGTTTGGTTACTCTTGGTTGAAAGTCAATTGTGTCTTGACATTGACTTTGGTTACTGTTAGTGTGGATGAAAAACATGTTAAGTAAAGTTCAGTGTTCTTTCATTAGTGTGGATGAAAAGTTAAACAAGAATTAGCCTTACTAGTTAAATTCAATTTATTTGTGTTTATAAAGTTATGTAAATTCATTGTTCTCTAAGTGAGGTTTGACGTTTATTAGTAAAACTCATCAATTTAGCTAGTATCAATACGGAGTATAATATTAGGTGAGTTATGTGTTCATTGATTAGTTAAGCTCCATTTGTTTAGCATCGATGGGAAGCTAAGTAAGTTTGACCATTGGTTAGCTAAATTCAATTTAGATCATATGCATAGTCTAGTTCAATATTCTTTACTTAATTAAGGCCACGTTAGGTAGAGCTGATTTCTTGCTGAACTGAAATAACCTAAACTGCACTGAAGTGAAATGTTAATGTATAGAAAAAAGAATCAATATGACTGAATTAAACTAAATTTCATCAGATTACATTTTCATTGAACTGAACTGAACTGATCTACATATAAGTTAGGGCAAACAGGCCTTCAATGTCTATTAGATTAATGATTATGTAGAAAGTCAATTGAGTTATGCCTTGATTAGTAAAACTCAACACTTTAGTAAGTATCTATAAAATGTACTCATGTAGTTTAGTGTTTTTTCTTGGGGGTTGCTCCATGCATATCCATTTATCTCTTGCAGATCCATATTTTTACCATAATACCCCTAATATTGTTAAGGCAAAAATAGGCTTGAAATCATAGGGTTCCATCAGGGTCATTATGGTAAAAATACGGGCATGCAAGAGAAAAATGGACCTGTATGGAGAAATTGCTTTTTTCTTTAGTATCAATGAAAAGTTATAAGTATAAGGTTTAACTTCACTAGATAAATTCAATTAGATAGTGTTTATAGTAAGTCATGTAAGTTCAATGTTCTTTTAGTAGTTAAACTCTAGCTGACAAGTGTCTATATAATGTCAAATAATGTTTGGCATTGATTAGTTACACTCATTTTACTTAGTATACCTACAGAAAGTTAAATAAGCTCAACCTTCTTTTAATTAGTAAACTATATTTAGTTAATTTATATAGAAGCCAACAATATTTGGTCCTGAATAGCTATACTTCATTCAGTTAATGTTCACTAAAATTTCTTTGGATAATTAAACTATAGTGTATATGATTAGAGTCGAACAAGGTTAGGAATTAAAGAAAGTCAAAGTTCGTTAACTATTTGAACTCTTTATTTTTGTAAAGTCACGCGAGGATTGACCTTGATTAGTTTAACTATAACTGGTTAAAGAAAGTAAAAATTGCAGTTTAATCTTTTTTTTTTGACCTTGATTGCATTTAAAATAAGATAATTAAATGTGGTTTGTAGTTTGAGATAGGGATGGCACCCGACGGGTATTTGGTGGATACCCGCCCGCCAATCGCCCAACGGGGCGGGTATGGATATGAGTTTTTTATACCCGCCATGGGTATGGATGTTGGATTCAAACCCGCCATGGGTAAATGGGTGGGTATGGATATTGATTTTATACCCGCCCCATACCCGCCCGTATAATACTTGTATAATATCCATTATATATATAATATTAATAGTGTTACTTGTATTTATATTAATAATATTATTAATTTTAGCATTTTTTAAGCATGTTTGGTCTATTTTGAAACATAAAAGGATTTTATAAGTTAATGATTACCATATTATTAATTATTTTGTTCTATTAATATAATATATTTGAATTATTAGTGCTTTTATTTAAAATTTTATGATAATTAATAGATTTTAGGTTAATTTTTTATAAATATGGATTAATAAGTCGGATGGGGAATGTGGGTATAACATGGGCATGGATATCCAGTTGGATGGACATGGATATTAAATTCGTACCCGTCATGGGTAAATGGGCGGAGATGGATAGTAAAATTTTAGATAGGGATGAGCATGGATAGTCTACTATCCACGCCCACTTCGCCCAATGCCATCCCTAGTTTGAGATAACATCAATTAAGCGACCATGAAAAGATGAAAAACATGAAACCACTAAATTTCACTTTGGCGGGAAAATTCCCGCTAAAATTAGGCCATCATTAATCATTACCTTCCCTAATTACCATAAGGCATAAACGACAGTCCAACAACCCCTCGTACAGAACAAACACAGAAGAAACGACCTTCTAAATATCTTCAAAGCACCGCAATTTTTACCAAATGCCATAACAAACAACAGACCCCCAAAACAAAACACTATACTTTCATCGACCAGTCCCTAATTCTGTCACCACACCGTACACACTCGTACAGAGCATCGACAGCGAGCTGCGTCGCTCACAGTTTGAGCCTCTAATTCTCTACGCCTCCATTCCGATCTAACCCCATACTTGTACAAATCTCTTAATGCCCAGGGAGTCACCACTGTAACCACCTACGTTGTTCATCCAAGCCCGCCCCGGCTCTCATATCCGGCCGGCGCCGAAGATCCCCGTGATTGACTCATCTCCCCTGCCGACGATTCCATGCAAGGATTTTTTCAAATCGACAACCATTCTGTGCACGATAAAAAGTATGCTTAACGGCGAGACCTCGTGCCCTGTCGTGCCGGAGTGGGCTTCAGCCCATCGGAATCTATTTTCCAGGTATTAATGGGACTATAAATCCCAATAAAAAATTCAGATCGGAACAAGGAGATTGGATTTGGATACTGAACAAGAAGAAAAGAAAGATGGATTGACTGAAGAAGTTGGGCAGGTGAAGATGGTAGCGGAGAAGATGGCGAAGGTAAAGACTAAAGACGTCTGTGCGATGGAATGTGGACATAAACCATTGTTTGAGCTTTAAACTCATTATTTTATGGATAAGTCTTGGAATAAACCGTCTATATTCTAATCAAAATATAGACGGGACTGATATGTTAACTATACAGACACGGAGGGGCCAATTTACAATTTCTGAAAAATTAGGATTTTCACGCGCTACAGTAACCCATGCGTGAACAGTGACAGTGAATAGTGTCAGACCTTCATGTTTGAACATCCAGGTTCCATGTTATAAAACTTTCATGTTTCGTGTTAAAATCTTAATGTTTCGTATTAAAACCTTCATGTTACATTTGAACATCCAGGTTCCATGTTATAAAACTTTCATGTTTCGTGTTAAAATCTTAATGTTTCGTATTAAAACCTTCATGTTACATGTTAAAAACTTCATGTTTTAACCTCCAGATTCCATGTAATAAAACCTTCATGTTTCGTGTTAAAACCTTCATGTTACATGTTAAAAACTTCATGTTTAAACCTCCAGGTTCCATGTTATAAAACCTTCATGTTTCGTGTTAAAATCTTAATGTTTCGTTTTAAAACCTTCATGTTACATGTTAAAAACTTCATGTTTTAACCTCCAGGTTCCATGTTATAAAACCTTCATGTTTCGTGTTAAAATCTTAATGTTTCGTGTTAAAACCTTCATGTTACATGTTAAAAACTTCATGTTTTAACATCCAGGTTCCATGTTATAAAACTTTCATGTTTCGTGTTAAAATCTTAATGTTTCGTGTTAAAACCTTCATGTTACATGTTAAAAACTTCATGTTTTAACCTCCAGCATGTTTCGTGTTAAAATCTTAATGTTTCGTGTTAAAACCTTCATGTTACATGTTAAAAACTTCATGTTTTAACCTTCAAGTTCCATGTTATAAAATTGCATAAAGGTCCCTCTTGTTTTGTAAAATTGCAAAAAGGTCCCTCCGTGTTTTTGTCTAAAATTTTCTAAAGTTGCATAAAGGTCCCTCCGTGTTTTTGTCTTATACACTATTTACAACTTAATCATTGATCTATATTCTATCAGAATATAGACGGTCTACTCAGAGACCGACTCTTATTTTATATAAAGTCACACTTTTCATCTTTTACGATTGTCATCATATTTCTTTACACATCATCATTTTCATTTATGTCATTTAACATATTCATGTATTTAATATATAATTTTTATTGATGACAAATATTATATAAAATGAAATTAAGTTAAAAATATATTCATATTTAAAATGATAAAGTCTCAAAATTTGATTATGACACATTCATATAAAACTTTATATGTATAAAACCAATCTTAATTAATAAGACTAATTTGTATACAACATACAATGAATCTAGACCAATATATATAGACAAAATCAATTTGATTAATTAATATATATCCTAAAAATTAAAAAGTGTAGATATAAAAAAAAATTATTTGTCTAAAAAGGCATTAATTAAATTGTTGATTGTTTTTTTTAATTAACGTATAATTAGTGAGAAAAAAAATCAAATTATGAATTTCAAAAATAATTTCAAACATCAAGAAGGAAGTAATTTTTCACTCTTCGCTTTCAAAATAATTATGCACTCTTCCTTTTTTTTAGAATAAAAAAAATAATACTACAGATGAAACCAAAATTTGCATGAAAGTGGTCCACTCTGCCACATGTCATCTTTTCATTTGGCATGATGATCAATTGATCGGCTTGATTTTTCAGTCCTTCTGTCTTTTTCTTTTCCGCAAAATTAGGAAAGCCCCGTGAAAATACCCCATTGTGGGAATTGATGTGGGCTTTGAACATTGAAAACCGATTCAAAGACCCCAATTGCAGGTGCTCTAAAGTAGGACATTCATTTTAAATTAAAAAGGCCAGCAAGTCATATGCTTTGGATGATGTGGCGTTTCCATGTGGGAGAAGTAGCTTACTCCCAAAGTAAATTTATCAGGGTCATCTCCAAAAAAGTATGCTTAACGGCGAGACCTCGTGCCCTGTCGTGCTGGAGTGGGCTTCAGCCCATCGGAATCTATTTGCCAGGTATTAATGGGACTATAAATCACAATAAAAAATTCAGATTGGAACAAGGAGATTGGATTTGGATATTGAACAAGATATTAAGAAAGATGGATTGACTGAAGAAGTTGGGCAGGAGAAGATGGTAGCGGAGAAGATGACGAAGGTAAAGACTAAAGACGTATGTGCGATGGAAAGTGGAAAGGAGCATCCACATTCATAAACCATTGTTTGGGCTTTAAACCAAAATTTGCATGAAAGTGGTCCACTCTGCCACATGTCATCTTTTCATTTGGCATGATGATCAATTGATCGGCTTGATTTTTGAGTCCTTCTGTCTTTTTCTTTTCCGCGAAATTAGTAAAGCCTCGTGAAAATACCCCATTGTGGGAATTGATGTGGGCTTTGAACATTGAAAACCGATTCAAAGACCCCAATTGCAGGTGCTCTAAAGTAGGACATTCATTTTAAATTAAAAAGGCCAGCAAGTCATATGGTTTGGATGATGTGGCGTTTCCACGTGGGAGAAGTAGCTTACTCCCAAAGTAAATTTATCAGCTGTCATCTCCAAAAAAAATAAAAAATTTTATCAGCGTCCACAAGCTGGTCCTCCTACGTGTAGCCACCCAACTAGAACTAGGCTACCTCAGTATATTTAATGATTAAATGGTATTTGATGGCCCCTAAATATGTGAAAAAGATGATTTATGGCCCCCAAAAATAAAGTACAGTTTTTGTGGCCCTTAAAAATAAAAATACATCATTTATAGCCCCGAGTTCATTTCCGTTAGGGCTCTTGATTTATGTTAAGGGTATTTTAGTATTTTTGAAAAATAAAAATTAATGGTAAATGAGGTTATGTCATGATGACATCATTGTGATATACAATATCTTCTTCTTTGCCTGCATCTCTCCACCACCAAATTGCCTGATACATTGCCGCTACGGTTCTTTTGTTTTCCTCCGCCGGTGGAGCTATCTCCCAGCCTCTGATCTCTCCAAAATTCAAGATCAAGATGGAGAATTGATCTTTTCTGGTGGTGGGATTATTATCTTTTTTGGGGAAAAGCTCATCCAAGCTAAATTGCTGAAGCAAGCCACCGTAGTCTTCCTCTTCCGGCGACGAAGAGTCCAAAAGCAAATCGCGCAAGATCAGGTTGTAAAAGGTCCTTGATACTGGCTGGATCGATGGAAGAAGCCGATCCTACGGCACCGAGAAAGGGCGTACCGCACCGGAAGGATATCTCCGGCGTTAGATTTGATTTTGCAGCCATCCAATTTGAACCAGTGGTTGGAACCCCGGCGGTGAGGTCGTGAGGGGCAGGGAGAAGAAAATGACGTCACGATGACATCAAACCTTATTTCCCTTTAATTTTTATTTTTGAAATATGTAATTTTAGAAAATTACCAAAATACCCCTGACGGAAATCAACAAATCTAACGGAAGTGAGCTTGGGGCTACAAATACTGCACTTTATTTTTGGGGGTCATAAATCTTCTTTTTGATACATTTAGGGGCTATCAAATACCATTTAATCATATTTAATTCACACCAAGTCCAGCTCATTAAAAATTTGCATCAAGTTGTTCTATTATCCCATCTTTCCATACATTTTCCAATAATTCTAAAATCAACCCAAAAACTTTATATCTTCCCATTTAAACCAAGAGACTATCATACTCTTAATTATAGTTGATAAGGGTAGTTTTGACGCTAAGATTAACTTATAAGAGTTAGATCTGAGCTTATGGCTGAGGTCCTATTAATCTAAATATAACATAATTTATTTAATATTAAAATATACGAAACTGAGTTGAACTAAAATATATATCAACTGAACTGAAATTAAAAAATATGACCATTTTCAATATATTTGAAATTTAATAATTTGAATATAACATGAAACATTTATATTAAAATATGTTGAACTGAAATGTATAGATACAGTAAACTGATTTGGACTGAACTGAACTAAATTTGATCAATTTCAATATATTTGAAACCTATTAATTTAGAAAATAACATTGATGAATCCTGGGTCCAGGAAACCCCGCGAGCCCTCGAGCTTGAGGTAGATTCAATACGAGCCACGAGCCCACGAGTCCGGCCTCGTCCGACTCAGAGATATATTCGCCAAAAGATCACTACAATCTAATCAGATCAATTAAAATCATTTTTATCGGTGATGCGGACTGATCCGATCAATATGATATATATCTGAGGAGGTTGAGCTGTTGTTGTGGATGAATTTTGGGATGATCGAAGCGGGCGGCCTTAGCCGAGGCTTGTATCTCCTCTCTTCTAGCCGAGGCTTGCTTGAGCAAGGACCTATTCGTCCGAGCCTGCAAAACAAACCCCCGAGCTACCCTGGGGGTGTAGCTCCGCTGAAATGATGAGATTTCGTCCTTTGTTAGGGGATAAACCCAATTGAAAAGTTAGGGAAAGAGAACTTACCTGGAATGGTTGAATGTGATCTCTATTTATAGTTGTCCCCAGTTCAGCCCTCCCTCACTTTTATGGTTCTACGTCATCCCCTTTTCCGTATTGTTTCCACGTGTTTTGTTCCTCTATATCTTTTCCTCTGATCTTCTCACGTGGTTAGGCAATTTCCTGGCTATTTCCTCTTGTGGCAGGATTATCCTACCGTGTGTCTTAATGACACGTTGTTAGTATTATCAGTCGGAAAGAATACATTCCTCCATATATTTTGAAATCTTCGATCAAGGAGTAATCACAGCTATGGTCTTCCCTATAAATACAGGGGTTTGGTACAACTCAATCTCATCTTACAACTCATGCAATACACATACATACTCACACACTTCGTTCTAGTAATTTGAGCGTCGAAATATTTATCCCGAGCAACCCCGGGCCTTGTCTTGCAAGTACGGCGACGTGATCGAAGAGGTTTGTAGTTCATCGGCTCGCACATTTACCTTGCATCAAATATAATATATTTAATGCTAAAAAATTTGTTCATGTTAGCTGAACATATTGTCTAAGTTGAATTGAACTATAAAATTGAAGTATTCAACATCTATGGTATTCAACATCTATGGTACTGTTTTTTTCAATTCTCTTAACAATTATTTCTATTTTAAAAAAATTGTATGATACATTACGATTGAGTTTATTTCATGTAGAATTGAAAAATAAATTATCTAATTCTTCTGAACTAAAAAAAACTCAGATAAGCTACATAAAAGAGGACCTAACTGAATTTACCAATATGATTCGATATGTGGGCAGACCGCAGAAGCACATTACCGGGAGATAAATCAGATAATAGACAAACATGAAGAAATGTGGTATTAGCACTCCATTTCTCATAATCCCCAATTTTTGCCCTGCAAAGAGATTCACAATTCCAATCTCATCATCATCATCAGCCAAAACCAGTGATAGCCACGAGGAGAAGACAACGGCGCCAGTTGAAGAAATCAGAGTGTGCACAAACAGAACATGTAGAAGGCAAGGCTCGCTCGATACTCTTCTGGTCCTATCTGGGATCTCCCCCTTTCGTGTCTCCATCAACTCCTGCGGCTGCCTGGGTCGCTGTGGCGCCGGTCCTAACGTCGTCGTTCTGCCTCAGGGACTCCTCGTTGGCCACTGTGGGACCCCTTTCAAAGCAGCCCGTCTCATGGTTTCTCTTGTGTGCAATGATGATGAGGGGGAGGTTGAGGTGAAGGGCAGGCAGTGTTTGGAAGCACTGGCTTTGAGAAAGAGGGGTGAAGATGAGATGGGCAAAGGCAACTTTGATGAAGCACTCATTTTACTTTCACAGGTACTCAACTCTTTATATTTAATCATACTTTCGGAATTCATGTTTTATATTTCTGAATTTTATTTCCATTTGTTTGGAAGTTGTAAGAAGCATAAACGTGTAGATTTGAAGAGTTTTTTCTCTGTTTAATTGACTGTGATAAGAAAGATTTGACTTAGAGAACTTTTATGTGGAAATGGAGGTAGTGTTTAATTCATGGACATAATGAGGATGTCTTTTGGAAGAACGACTGTTTTAGATTATTCTCTACGTGAATATGAAACTCGGAATGCTCAATTATTGCCATTTTTTGCATTTCATGTAGGCTATAGATCTTAATCCTATTGGAGGTGTCCATATTATGTATAAAAGCAGGTACTTTTTACTGCTATTCCTTTCCATTTGTTTTACCAGTAACTCATGAATTGTTGTACTACCTCATCAATACTAAGGAAGTGCTCAAAGAAATATATTACTCATATTTGGAAATGATAATTTACTAAATTTTGTCATGATGCAATAATCTCCTTTTTGAAGATGTCTGAAAATCGAAGATTCACAGTGAACTCATTATTGCCATGGTGTCGAATCTCTTGTGTTTTGGTGGATTCTTTCCTGATAAAGGAAATTGATGCGCTGATATCCCATTCAGGTCTGCTGCAAGGTTGGCAGTTGGAGACAAATCTGGAGCACTTGAAGATGCTAAAGAAGCCTTGACTCTTGCTCCTAACTATGCTGAGGTGAGCAATGCTCTTGCTGTTTTAATGAATGAATTATACGGAGTGATGAATTACAGATAAAATATGTCTGCAGTCATTCCGTCAATTATTACTAGACTTTGCAATAAGACATTCACAATATTCCAATGCGAAAGCCAAAGCCTTCACAACCTTATCCTCAAAGTTAACTGATACTCTAATATTCTTCTGCATGTCGGTTATATCTCTTCCTCTGTCAGTGGAATTTTGCGACACTATATTATGAATATAATAACATATAACAGCTCTTGTAAAAGTCACAGCTACAAATTTATAGGATGGAAGCCCATTCATTTCTAAACTTTTGGTTGAGATGTTTTATCATGTTAACCCTACCAGGGATATCTCTGCCAAGGTGATGCTTTAATTTCTATGGATGAACTCGATGATGCAGAAAATTCCTATGCTGTGGCATTGGATTTAGAACCCTCTCTTCGCCGTTCAAAGGCTTTTAAGGTATAAATCGGTGCCTTCTCAATACTTTAATTCCTCTAGTCTGAAATTATTTCATGTAGAGTTTCACAATATCCCTTTTGACACCTTTTTGAGTTGGTCTGGCTCATCTGCTGCGGTACAGTTTCAATTTGAGAGCGATTTCATTGGCTATGTCTCAGCTGATGGCCTTCTTCCTTTTTTTTTCTTTCAGGCTCGACTTGCAGTACACGAAGATAAACTTAGTCCTAAAAAAACAGTTTAAAACCATCCATGGTTGCACTAGAGGCAGCAAACTGGAAACTCTTAATGTGCTTTGAAGATGCAGTGTTAAATTGCTGCATATGTTTATACTCTGTAGTCAGCGATAAAGCTCTTTTTACCTGTATGTTTGCTTTCTGAATCACGAGTTACACATTTGGACTCTAGAGATTTATCAGTTGATATTGTTTAGCAACATATCATGGAATTTCAATATTGTACTAGGAAGCAACAGTCTGTATTCTTAACTACGTAGGAATCTCTCCTTCACCAACCCATTATTGTTTGAAAGCTAAAGTTCCTTCTCAAAGGAACGGTGTTGAGTTATATCACTATAATAGCTAACACTATTATCCATGTAGCTGTGCAGCTGTGCTGAATTATTTAGGGATGATATTTCCACAACCCAATATCCTAAATCCACATCTCATTTAGGCAGTGCCGGTCCCGGAAATTTGGGGGCATGAGGCAAGAAATAAGGCCCTACATATATTAAAAGGATAATAATTTAATAATATTTTTAATAAAGTAAAAATTATAATAAATATTTCAGTTAATGGAGAAATTTTTTAGAATCTATATTGTTTTTTAACGGTTTAATACCATAAAAATTAAGAATGAGCATATTTATCATTTTAGATCTCAATTTTTATCATATAACAAAGACAAGTTTTTTAAAAAAGGGCCCCAAAATCATATAATAAAAAGTAATTTTAAAAAATGGAGCCCCAAAATTACCCGAAAATTTGGGGGCCTGAGGCGGAGGCCTTAGTGGCCTCAAGGTGAGGTCGGCCCTGCATTTAGGGTAAATTTTACTAAAATATCTCTTATCAAATTTTAATTTTAGTTAGCTATTACTATGAAACTTAGTACTAATCAAACTCTAATTCATGAAATGTACCCCACTCTTTATGTATAGTATACACTATTCTTATCAACTTTCTCTACAAATTTCACGTAGCTATTCAGATTAAAAAGTAAATTCACATCCTGTTTGCCAGTGCTTATCTGTAGATTAGTTCAGTTTAGTTCAGTGAAAGTGTAATTTGATGAAATTCATATTAATTCAGTCATGCTGATTCTATTTTTCAATACATTAATTTTCACTTCAGTTCAATTCAGTTCAGTTCAGTTCAGTTCAGTTCAGTATACAAAGAAATAAGCTCTAGCAAACAGGGCCTAAATTTGAAGGTGTTGAATTAAGCTGGACAACTTATGAACGTTGAAGGTTTTGAGGATTTCTTGGGCCTACGATTAAATTTAACAAAAACTTGAATCCAAAATTTATTATTCAAAACTTAAGGAATTTAAATTAAATAATAAATGTTAATTGAACGCTAAATTTAATGAGGGGCGATTAAGTAAATTTATCACTAAATGGGTTGTGTACTTAGGATATTGGGTCGTGGATTTAGATATTGTGTTATTTAATTAGGGAAATGGCTTGGGGGTATAAACCTTCACCAATTCAACACTTGGGATCAGTATTGATGTGGCATGTTTTTGCTGATTTCTTTACAAAGGAATTTGAACACTCATGTATCTCATATGTTCAAACATTCATTCATCTCTAAACCATCAAAATGAAGACACAAATTTGTGTATCATACTTTTTAGGAAGCTTGAGTGGGTTTCCATATTATCCTTGTTAGACTATAAAGAAGGTGAACAGATTTGGGAGCCAACCATGGCTTGCATATGAATGAATGAATAAAGATAAGGTCTTACAAGAGTTGGTTTTATAGTCTTCCTATTCTATAAGTCAAATGACTATACTACCCTTTACATATATATATATATATATATTAACATCCCCCCTCAAACTCACGATGCTACAACAATTAGCATTGAGAGTTTGTCTGATAAGAAACGAAAGCGCGCAACTGAGTGAGCCTTCGTGAACAAATCAGCAATCTGGAGAGATGATGGAACAAATGGCAGAGAGATAGTACCAAGCTGTAAATGATGGCGAGTGAAATGACAATCAATCTCAATATGCTTGGTGCGTTCATGGAAGACTGAGTTGCGGGCAATGTGAATAGCACTCTGGTTATCACAATGCAGCGGGGTAGGACGATGAAGTTTGATTCCAAGATCAGCCAACAACCAACGCAACCAAACAATCTCAGCAATAGTCGAGGCCATGACACGATATTCCGCCTCTGTAGAAGAGCGAGAAATGACATCCTGTTTCTTACTCTTCCAAGAAATGAGAGAGTCACCAAGGAAGATGCAAAACCCAGTGGTGGACTTTCGATCGTCAGGATCACCAGCCCAATCAGCATCAGAATAAGCACGCAACTCCAAAGATGATGAAGAAGAAAAGAGTAGACTACGGTACTGAGTGCCCCGAAGGTACCTGAGAATGCGAAGGACAGCAGCCCAATGAACTGAGGTAGGACAAACTGGCTAACCACATGGACAACATGTGCAATATCCGGGCGAGTAACTGTAAGATAAACCAAACTGCCAACCAGGGTACGGTAGAGGGTGGGATCCGCCAAAGAAATGCCATCTTTAGGAGAATAGTGTGCATGAGGCTCAAGAGGGGTGTCAACCGTCTTATTGTCAGTAAGACGGGCACGGTCAAAGAGATCTGCTATATACTTCGACTGAGACAAACGATATCCTTTAGGAGAAGATGCTACCTCTATACCCAAGAAGTAACGAAGCTCACCCAAGTCTTTCATAGCAAAACAATGAGCCAAATCGCGCTTCAAGGACTCAATCCCCTCACAATCATCACCAGTAATAATCATATCATCAACATAAAGAGAGAGGAGAATACAACCCTTACTTGTATGCTTAAGAAACAAAGCAGAATCATGAGAGCTTGGGCGAAAACCAAGGGAGGTGACCACAGTGGAAAACTTCTCAAACCACGCTCTAGGGGCCTGCTTGAGACCATAAAGAGATCTCCGAAGCCTACAAACATGCCCAGACGCATGCTCCACCCCGGGAGGAGGCGCCATATAAACTTCCTCATGAAGATCACCATACAAGAATGCATTCTTAACATCCAATCTGAAAAATCTTCCACTGATATACAGAGGCAACTGCAATGACAGTACGAATGGTGGTCATCTTGGCCACAGGTGCAAATGTCTCATCATAATCCATGCCACACTCTTATGAATAACCCTTCGCAACAAGACGAGCCTTATATCGCTCAACTGATCCATCAGACTTGGTTTTAATCTTATAGACCCAACGAGAACCAATAGTGTGTTTTCCCAAAGGCAACGGTACCAAATCCCAAGTGTGAGTCTGATGTAGAGCAGTGAGTTTCTCAGCCATGGCTGCCTGCCAAAGAGGATCACAAACTGCCTCTCTATAGGATGTGGGCTCAGACAAAGAGTGAATAGATACGAGAAAAGAAGCAAAAGAATGAGAGTATGAGGAGTAAGCAAAATCAGGCATCTGAGTGGACTTACTAATACGAGTGGACCTACGAAGAGGAACAATCGTAGTCTCAGGAGGTGATGGGACATGTGGAGGAGGCACTGGTGGAGGAGAAGGTGGGGGAGTGTCGGTCTCCGGAGCCAAAGTATCAGTATCCGGTAGTGGAACATCACCGGTGGGGACATCAAAAGGATCAATACAAACAAGATCTGACTGAGTAAGACTATGTGGACTAGCCGGAATAGAAAAGAAGGAAATATGCTCCAAAAACACAACATGACGAGAGACATGTAACTTCCCACTGACTGGATCAAAACACCGATATCCCTTCTGACCACTACCATACCCCAAGAAAACACACAACGCAGATTTTGGAGACAATTTAGAACGCTCAACATGGGGTTTAAGGACAAAGCAAGTGCAACAGAACACACGTAACAGGGAATAATCAGATGCGTGTCCAAACAATTTTTCAAAGGATGACAAACCTGAATTATGAGATGTTGGAATACGATTAATGACATAAACAGCCGTGTGAATGGCTTCCCCCCAAAACTCTCTAGGAACATCAGCTGACAACAAGAATGAGCGAGCTGTCTCAACAAGGTGACGATTAGGGATGGCATTGGGCGAACTGGGCGTGGATAGTAGACTATCCATGCCCATCCCCATCTAAAATTTTACTATCCATCCCCGCCCATTTACCCATGACGGTACAAATTTAATATCCATGCCCATCCAGCTGGATATCCATGCCCATGTTATACCCACATTCCCCATCCGATTTATTAATCCATATTTATAAAAAATTAACCTAAAATCTATTAATTATCATAAAAATTTAAATAAAAGCACTAATAATTCAAATATATTATATTAATAGAACAAAATAATTTATAATATGCTAATCATTAACTTATAAAATTCTTTTATGTTTCAAAATAGACCAAACATGCTTAAAAATGCTAAAATTAATAATATTATTAATATAAATACAAGTAATACTATTAATATTATATATAACGGATATTATACAAGTATTATACGGGCGGGTATGAGGCGGGTGGGGCGGGCGGGTATGGGGCAGGTATAAAATCAATATCCATACCCACTCATTTACCCATGGCGGGTTTGGATCCAACATCCATACCCATGGTGGGTATATACAACTCATATCCATACCCGCCCCGTTGGGCGGTTGGCGGGCGGGTATCCACCAAATACCCGCCGGGTGCCATCCCTAGTGACGATGTTTCCTTTCGGCAACACCATTCTGCTGAGGAGTATCAGTACAAGAAGTCTGACAAATAGTGCCATCAGATGAAAGAAGCTGGCAAAAAACATTAGAAGTGTATTCACCCCCCAAATCACATCTAAAACACTTAATGACAGCAGAATGTTGAGTTCTAACAAGGGCTCGAACTCAGAGTAAAGCTAGGTATATAATAAACACGATCAAGAGACACAGATGATGTGATAACAGGACCAACACCCTCCAATGGCATAGAAGTGCCATCAGCAGTCATGATGGGATGAGATAAATGAGGTGATAAAGAAGCAAAAAACTCAAGATTGGGAGACATATGGTACGTAGCACCGGAATCTATAACCCAAGTATGTGTGACAGAGGATGATGGCAAACCTGAGCAGGAAGAAGGAGTTGAAGGATAAGGATATGAAGTGGCAGCCATGGCATGAGGATGTGACTGTGAGGCAATGTACTCCTGAATCTTCTCTATCAAATCAGCATCCACAGAAGGAGCAGCAGCTAGGGCCTTAGGAAACTGAGGTGGACGAGGCACCCAAGGAGCCTGGGGCCGAGCAAATGGCATAGCCGGAGGGCGGGGTGCCCATGGAACAGGTGGCCGATAAGGAGGTCGCTGTGGTGGAACACCCTTCTGAAGCAGCAATGGACATTGGGACTTCCAATGACCCTTCTGTTTACAAAATGCACACTCATCTGAAGAAACCCGTGGGCCATGGGACTTGCTACTGACACCTCGGACAGCAAAAACAGAGGGTGACTGAATGAGAGGAGGCTCAGGTGCAACCGTAGACTTGAGACGAATCTCCTCGGCTTGCAACTCATTCACCACGGAGTCAACAGAAGGAAGGGGATTACGATGAAGAATAGCCCCACGTAGCACCTCAAAGTCATGGCGAAGAGCCATCAGAAACTGAACCAAACACTGCTCTTCACGCCTCGCGATATAAGGTGCAAATGCTCGCAATTCTGCGGACTCAGTGAGTGCCAAATCATCCCACAAAGAAGTCATGGCAGTATAGAAATCCTGAATGCTCAACCCATTCTGCCTAAGTGCACGAATATCAGTCTCCAATTGGTACTGCTTTGCAAAGTTGGACTGTGTGTAAAGCTTTTCCAAATGCTCACAGACCTCCTTTGCAGTCTCATACTTGGCCAACTGAGCACCAATGGAGTGAGCAACCGAATTATTAATCCAAGTAAGAATCTTTGCATTCTCAGATTCCCAAGTCTCCAACAAATCTTCATAATCCTCAACTCCTAAAATGGGCAGCCTCTTTGTACCAGAGATATACCCCCACATATATTTGCCACGCAAAAAATTCCTCATCACAAAAAATTCCACATATATTTTACATATATATATTAACAATCCTCACTTCTGCTCTTGAAGAGTCCTATTTATATTATGCCGAAATGCAATCATAATTTTCACAAAGATTTACAGTGGTTGATTTCTTCAGCTGTGTTGAACTGTTTTTACAATTATTGAATGGCTTTTCTTGCTTTACCTGCTTGGCTGCTTCTTGAATTGTGATAGCTGCATCGGATATTCCGTGGTTTCAGTGCACTTGGTTTTTCATTTTCCCATATAATTATGTTTATTTGTTTCAGAAAATGATCAAAGCAGCTCAGTTTTTGGGCATGAATCCTCTTTATGTATTAGGTTATTCGGCAGTCATTCTTCTGATGCAGAAGCTTCTAGAATCAGGCAGAAGTGGAAGAAGCTCAAAAATGTATTAGGCGCTAACCAGTGACCAAAATGCTATACTAGAAGCTCAACATATTATAGTGATTTGTAGTTTTAGAGACCTATTTGGTTCAGCTAACCTGCACACAACTCTTCCCATCACAGTTTCTACCATTTCTGTAAGTTTACAGTGATTAATTCATAGTATTTCGACATTATTTGTTACAACATCACAGGTTGAAATACCTTTTGAGTTATAACTGTCCGGAGATCAGTCTTTGGCTATATTTTCACACTATGTTGCATAGTGATACATGTTCAACAGGTAATATTTATGTTCATCATTCTACTGGAGTCAAATTTTAACGTTTAAATGAAATCATACAAAAACAATTTTTAGCATCTAAATGATATCGTTAGACAAATACATTGTTGCCTCTTGCACTTGTATCTTATCCAACATCCATGATGAGAATATTGTTCATACTCATAGACATATTGCTACTACAAATTCATAGAGGTGCATGAGAAGAAGAATAACATCTGTTTACTTATACCTATAATAGGTTCAAAAGCTTCTTGCTCATGCTAGGTATTTTAGCAAGCATTAGAATTGACATGCGGCACACATGTGAAGACATCGAACTTCCTGACACGATCCCAGAGCTTTGAAACCCTCTTCCCTCCATAGTTGCTGCCATGATTGCTGCTTCCACAACTAAAACAAGAAAGATGTTGATGCACATGAAAGCAATCTTCCAAAGTTACCTCAGATTTAGCACTTTTGCCCTTGACTGCTTTGGCACTGTTTTTCTTTTCTTCTTCATGTTTGATGAGCTGATCATAGTACTCCTTGTTTCTCTTCTCCAATCCATATATCTGAGCTTGGAGATCCTCAATCTTTCGGCTCAGCATGCACACTCTGTGATCCTCCCTCATCTTTAACACGCACCGAGCTAGATCAGCAGCTTTCCTTTTCATAAACACCGACTCTGTAGCCAAACCCTTGTTCTCTTCAAGCAGTGCATTCATTCTGTAAGCTAAGCTGGCATTCTCATTGAGAAGTATCAGCCTCTCTGACTCCAAAACCTCCAGCAAGCTCTTCTGCAGCTCCATCTTTCTTGATGATTCCCCTGCCTTCATCTCCACCATGCTGAGCTCGTTGGTGATGAGCTCACAGTCAACATATTTGAGAACCAATTCGGCCACAATCAGATCAGCATCCAGCACTGCATCAGCTGGGAATGGAGCTTGGAAGGACAAGGAACTCCCAGCATCATCAGAGTCAACGACTGAATCCTCCTCATAGCACTGATTGGTTTCATAGAAATTGAAGGGCGAAATGGGGGACGAATAACGACGGCGGTTATTATTCTTGCCAAGGGCTTGACAGTAGCGATCGGCCAACAAGAGGTAGCCGTTGTAGAGGTCCTGAAGCAATGCCAGCAGCTGAGGGCGCTTATGGTAGTAGTCCTCTGCTCGCGTAGCAAAAGTATCAGCATTGCCTTCCTCACAAGTGTTCACCGACAATGCCTTCATCCTCTCATCCATATCTGCAAGCCAAGTTTGTATTGCATTAGATACAAAAATTGGATTCCCGGAAGCCTGAATCATATTGGCTTTACAGAAAAAATGATTACAGTACAGAATTTAATTCTCATGATTAGGTTTAACTGTGACAAATAAATGATGAAACTGCACATGTTAGATACAGTCATGGAATGAATTGGCCTCTTTACAAAGAGAAGGCATGGCAATCATTTGAAATTCAAACTATTTCATCAAAAAGTACTGACTAGTCATTGTCCTTACTTACTTACTGACTTTTCATAAGGCCAATTTTTAATAGTCATCATTGGTGGCATTTTTAATTCTAGTTCATCACAAATTACTTGAGAAACTGTTAAAAATCAAATTTACATGTAAAAATATCATCATTAAAGAAAGATAAGTAGTGACTTGACTTGAGATAAACATTGGAAAATGGGAAGAAATGAAAAAGATAGGAGGGGAGAGTTGTATAAAAGGTTTTGAAAGAGAATATAACAAAGATTGTTTTGTATACAACGGATAAAAAGTCCGGTCACTGACTCACTGTTGAGGAAGGATTTGTCATTATCAGACAAGAGAAAAAATATAAAAAAGAGATAAGAGGGAAAAACACAGGAACTTTTACCAAGAATCATTGAATCTCTGATACAGCCCAAAAGCTTTTGTCCATTTTACATTTCTGTAATTTTTGCAGCCAATTTCATTCAAATTTTAAATTTTGAAAAATCCAGCTTCTAGTACTACTTTGCTCACCAAAATCCAGCATATCTTTGTGAATAAAGACAACAGTAGGTGTTGAAAAGATTTTGGGGGTGATCAAGATCTTAATGAAATGGAACTATCACTGGACCCACCAACATTTACACATGGGTAACCCTGTACGTGACTATTCTTACAGAGTGGTAATTTAATTTTACTGATTTCTCTAGTAGTACTATTATTTAAGGGTTAAAACGAGAATTATAAGGATAAAAAAAAAGTTATGTCAAACAAGCTGTACTCCAAACGAGGACAGGCAAAAGTGAGACGTCTTGAGCAGTAAAACTCAACGGTAGCTGCAGTGCTTTAAACGTTCTATTTACTGCTTCTACAGAACCACTACCGACTGCTGCATATTCGATAGATTTGGTCAAACTAAAATTTCCAACACTAGGCAAGCCTAAAATTTTAATTGAAAAATAGTACTAGGCCAAAATTACCCTTGACACAATCTTGCAATAAATCATGGATAAGAACAACCAAATTATGAAGAAAAATAATCAGTTTTCAAAATTATTTTCACTGAGCAGATTTGAAATTGAGGATAGAAATTGAAGCACTGTAAATTTGGAAGTGGGGCATTGAGAGAGAGACAAAGGCCATAAGTAGGTGTTGGGAAAAAGGTGAACAAATCAGAACATTGAAAAGGGTGATGGATCCATACCGGCGATGTTATACAGGAGCCATGACGGCCGGCCAAAGCTACCACCGCCGTGGCTATGGCTAGCCACCACTCCACCTCCTTCAACGCTGCCGCCACAACCACCGCCAATTCTTTTCAGCTTCATCGGGACTTCCATTTGTCAATTTAACAACAGACCCAAAATAAGCAAACAGTCAGTATTTATTTTCTCTGAACTCAAACAGTCAAAACGAAACCGCTTCAGAATTTTTTTTAGTTAATGAAGCGACAAATTAAGTGTGAATGGTGGCTAACCAGTACAATATTAATTTCAACAAGCAACAAATTCTAAGGTGGAAATGTAGATCTCTAAAGGAACCAGCAGTGCATAAACATATGCAAATTAAGATTCATATTCATAAAACTCGTGTTGCCGGAATGCTAGCGAACACTAAAATCATGTATTGAAATGTAAAACACTAAACGCAAAGAGATGGGAAATAAGGAGAGCAGCAAGTTGTATTCATACCTGAATTACTGATGCAGCTGGAAAAGATGTAGTTGGGATTCAACCCCTGCTCTCATTTACACGCAGTCACACTCACACACTATATATATGGAACCGACACAAGGGGCGGTGTTTTTGAGTTTAGACTTAATATAGGATAGCCACTCAGCTTGGAAAAGGAAGGCTTGAGAGTTGAGACCTTTTGATTTTGAAGTTTCGGTACACCGTACACGTGTTTGCAAAGTACAATGAGTGTGCCTGTAAATTTTAGTTTGAGATTCTTCTAAAAAAAAGAGAGTAAATTTTAGTGTTACTACACCTCTCATTTTGACTTTATAGACTTAAATCTTGTTTCAATCATTTACATAGTGAAACACGGATAACAAAAGTCTTTCTACAATTTTGGTTTAAAAAAACTAAAATGTTTTTCATAATCCCTCGGGAGAGGTGATTGAGCATTCAACTGATAGTATACCTAGTCAGGTCAAGTTGGTCAGGAAAACATTGTTGTTTTGAGTGAGTCAAGCATGCTGTCAAAATGAAGAAGTTGGTTGGTAGAGCCATAATGTACTCATGCAAGTATTTGATTGTTTGAGATGTAGGCATATTTAAAATGATTAAATGAGGAATCGAGGTATTTATATTTTATAATCACCCACGGAAGTGTTTTGTAGATTGTGATTCTAATTGATGATTAGAATGAGAAAGTAAACACGAGTAGTTAATGATTTTGCATAATCACTTAAACAAACATGCTCTAAGTGATTATGCAAAATTATGGAGAATACTACATTTCCGTTCAGTCACGTAATTGATGATAAGTACTAATTCAATTCGATGGTGAGGAGTAAGTACTAATTAAATTATTATTATTTTTTAAATTAAACCACCCATGGTGGGGATCTTTATTAGGCTCCCCAAACCTATCCAAAAGAAGTAAGGTTTATACAAGGCCAAGATTGGCATATGAAGCAAAACTTCCAAAAGAATAAAAGAAATAGGCCTAGATAACCTATTCTAAGATATATTACATTCATGTTGAGAGGATATATTTAGCAAAAAAGGGGAGCCACTTAGTGATCACAATGCGAAGCACAACTCTGCCACCCGATATTGCAAAAGAAGATTTACAAAAATCCACTCAGAGATTTTATTCCAGGAAGGAGATACATCATTACAAGAGGGCATCCAGTCCCCTCTTATGTGTGCAAAAATTGATTTCAACTGCTCCAACCAGCAAAAATGGACATCCTGAGACTGTCCAGAAACATCCTCTTCCTGCAATTTGCCAAAAAATAAAACCAGTAAAAAGTTCTAAGGTGAGGCATAAGTTGTGACAGTGGGAGTACCCGGTCTATCCAAAGCAATTAGACCTATTAACTTTCTAGGGGCATCCTGTAAAGACAAGTTCCCAGAGAAAGTTAAATCATGGCTCCTTTGAGCAAGGAAATCAGCAGGGGAGTTTCCTTCTCTAAGAACATGAGACACTCTATCTTTAATCACAGCGTTAAGTTCAGCACATAGAGAGTAAACATGTCAATCACAAGAAAGAGGATCTTTGATCCCTTTAACTGCATTATAACAATCAGATTCCAAGATAAATGTAGAAAGTTGCATTTGGTTGGCAATTTTGAAGTCCCTTTTGAATAGCTAAAATCTCAGCCTGAAGGGGAGAGTTAGCTTGCGTGTAATACATGGACATTTTAAAAACCTTACCTTCTTGATTTCTGATGATAATGCCTAGACCTGTGTTAGGTCTATGGAAGGATGCATCTACATTAATCTTAAAACCTACATCTGGTGGATACCACTTGACAATTTTGACCTTTTTAAGTCTTTTCCTTTTTATAAAAGGTACCAGACCCACTGATATCAGAAAAGAGTTCTTCTCTAGTGCACCATTTAGTGGCCATGCATGGAAAATAAGTTTCACTTGTTTAACAACCTCTCTGCATACTGATTCAGATGAGAGTTTTTTGTTATCATATAAGAGCTTGTTTCTTTTAATCCATAGAGCCCAGAATACCATCATCATGGTTATTCTTATTACCGTGTTATGGATTTTAGATAAGCCCTTATATGATAAGTAAAAATCCATCATCTGTTTCGCATTTCTAAATAAAGGAGATTTAATTGCAAGTTTGTTGTTAAAAAAGATCCATATTTCATCATTAGAACTGCATGCATAAAAATAATGATCCATGGAATCACAGTTATCACAAAACATGCATTTTGATGGCAGATTAAAACCAAATCTCATCAAGATATCATCAAAAGGCATGATTCTATTTCTGATTCTCCAGAGCAGTACAGAGACTTTACCTGGACATGGATTGGACCAAACCTGTTTGAGAGTGTCTGAAGGTTGTGCTGTAGGTCTGAGACTTTGATAAGCCGATTTGATTGAAAAATTTCCAGATCTTGATGGCCTCCAGATGAGATGATCATCATGAGAGGGTCTGATATGAGCAACCTGCAAGATAGAGAGTATGGTGGTAGCCATATGTGACTCCAGAGTGGTCGTATATGAGACCTTATTATTAATAAAGGTCTCCACTGAAATATCAGAGAAGGGGATTTCCATCTCTTCTGGCCATAGATAGCACAGGGCACCTTAACCTGTCCAGTTAGAGAACCAGAAAGGACATGTGCCTTTACCCACCAAGACTTGAGAGTTAGCATTTGCATGTTCAGTAATGAAGCATATCCTTTTCCAAGTGTGTGAGCATTTATATGATTGTGGAAGGGACCAGAGATATTGGGTCCAAATGGTGTCATTTGTTTGGAGTTTCCACCATAACTTACATGAAAAGGCATCAATAAGCGCTGTTATGTCTCTAAATCCCATGCCATTTTCAATTTTTGGAAAAGTTAGTCTGCTCTATTTTCGCCATATTTTCCTTTGGCCAAGTTGAGATTCTCCCCAAAAGAATTTGACAGCAATGCTTTCCATTTTCTTGATAACAGTCTTTGGAGGTTTGAGGACAGAGAAAATGTGAATTGGTGTGGAAAGCAAAACATGGTTGATAAGGATCATCCTTCCAGCACTGCTAAGCCATTTGTTTTTAGAGGTGAGTTTCTCAAGTCTCTCAAGTATGGGCTGGTAATGGCTAACCTTATTCCTGCCATTAAAAACTGGAACAAAAAACTCAGATTTAGCATAATTGACCTTTTGACCAGAAGATTCCTCATAGGCTTGGAGAAAAAGTTTTATCTTCTTAAGGTTTTTTTTCTTAGATGAGAGGAAGAGAGCAGTATCGTCTGCATACATTAGGTGAGTGATTGGAGGGACTGCTGATGGCATTTGGAAACTTTCCAGGTATTGTATGCTTACAAGCTTTTTCAAGGTTCTAGAGAAAGCTTCTGTTACAAGGTTATAGAGGAAGGGAGAGAGTGGATCGCCTTGTTTGATTCCCCTGCTAGAGGAGAAAAAGCCAGATGCAATACCATTTATTAGTACTGAAAAACTAGCAGCTGCTATGTTTTGGAGTACTATCTTAACGAAAGAGCCATGAAAACCAAATCTTAAAAGAACTGAATTCAAAAAAGCCCAAGACACTCTGTCAAAGGCTTTTTGCATGTCCAGTTTGACTATAAGATTGTTAGATTTGGATTTCCTTCCCAGAAGTCTCGCCATTTCTTGCATTTGGATGGTGTTATCTGATATATCCCTACCTTTAATGAAGGCAGACTGCTCAATGGATGTTAGTTTATGAAAGATGGGTTTCAGTCTTTCCACCAGAAGTTTAGAGAAGACCTTGTTGAGGAAATTGGAAAGGCTGATTGGTCTAAAGTCTGCAAAGCAGGATGGGTTTGGCCTTTTGGGAATGAGAGTCAGCCAAGTGCTGGAAATAGCTTTTGGGATGGGATTTCCTCGGAGAAAATCGTTTGCTGCATCTAGAAGGTCTTTCTTGATAATATCCCAGCAGTTAGAGTAAAAGGATCCAGAAAAACCATCGGAGCCTGGTGCACTGTCTTTGTTAAGATCAAAGACAGATTGTTTGAGTTCCTCATAGTCTGAGAGCTTGAGAAGATTGGTGTTTTCTTCTTCTGTGACTAAATGAGGAATCTCGGATAAGAAATGCTCCAGATACTGGCAGGGGTTTGGAAGCTGTGGTTCATTGAGAAGATCTTCAAAAAATCTGATTCCCTCCTCTTTGATGACCTGTGGGTCTGTAATCCAATGACATGTGCTGTCTTTGATCTTGGTAATTCTGGATATGCTTCTCCTTTCTTTGACTGAGTTGTGAAAGAAAGTAGAATTAGCATCCCCTTCTTGAATCCATTTGATGTTGGATTTCTGCTTCCAGAAGATCAATTCTTCTTTCTGAGCACGTAGAAGAAGAGCTTTGTGCTTGTTTAGTTCCTCCCGATCAGACTCGTTTGAAGAAGCTTGATATTGTTCCTCCAATCTGCTCACAGCATCTTTAAGGTTTTGGTGAACATCTCCAAAGGATTGTTTGTTCCAAGATTTCAGAGTGGTTTTCAGCCTTTTAAGTTTGAAAACCATGTAAATTCACTAGGTTGACTCCAACTGTCATTAATCATATCAGTGAATTCAGGTCTGTTGGTCCACATTTTCTGAAATCTAAAAGGCTTAGGTGTCTGTTCAGAAGAATCTTGGATGGATAGAAGGAGAGGGTTGTGATCTGAGGTGGTTCTGTTAAGAACTTGGATGGAACTGTGAGGGAAGAGTGTAAACCACTCATGATTACAAAGACCTCTATCTAGTCTTTGTAAAAGTAGCTCATCCTTGGCTCTATGATTAGTCCAGGTAAAGAGATTCCCAACAAAGGGAATCTCCTGTAAGGCAAGGGTGTTGGACCAGTTACTGAAGTCTCTGATGCTACCTATAGGAGGGTGATGAGAGCCTCTTCTTTCTGAAACTGAGGCTACCGTGTTGAAGTCTCCAATGAATATGGATGGACTGTGAGTTAGATTTAGAAGATCACTCCAAAGTTTCCTTCTAGGGCCTCTGAGCACATTAGCGTAAACAAAAACCCCGTTCCAAGTGATGTTAGAGTCAGTGGCAGATATCTCAGTTTGTACAAATTGATCAGACTCACTAATGATTTTCAGAGTGAAAGAGTTATTCCAGAAAATCCAGATTTTTGTATAAGATGCTGCAAAGGAGTTTTGAAAATGGAGTTCATGCTTTAATTTTTCAATTTCAGCAGAATCATTCATAGGCTCTATGATACAGAGAATAGAGATTTTGTTTAAATTAAGAAGGGTTTTAAGTCTAGTCATAGAGGTGCCATATCCCCTAATGTTCCAAACTAAAACATTACCTATAATTTTGTACTTAATCATCTAAACAGGATATTTGATGTTTTGTTTTGGTCTAAGAATCCTACTGGCCTCAGAAGGAGTTCCAGTGATCATTTTCTTTTTGGCTTTACTCTTGGATGATTCAACTATTGGCAAAGAAACTTGTTCCTTACTAATCATTGACAGTTCCATATTTGTAAAAACTGGATCAGTGTTGATACTTACAGTGGTGGAGATTACCTCTTGCATTGAAAATTCTGTGATAGAACTATCACTTGGTTGATTCTGGTAAAGCTGTTGTTCCTCCATTTTCCACTCCGGTTCACTGGGAGCATCATCGAAGGATTCGTCAGAGCTGTTATCATCTTCCCGCAGGATAGAAAAATGGTTTGACAGGGTAACAGGATTTTGATATGGGACAATAGCCAAATTGTTGGCTTCTTTTTGAGCTTTCAAATGTTTTTTGAGACCAGCAATGTGGAGATCATCCTGTGAGATCACTTCCAGGAGCCTGGGAGCACAACTGAGAGGGACTCTTGGCGCCATCATTAAGGGACAGCTTGCTTGGCTGAGCTGCCTTAAGCATTGCAGAGTGATCAGAAGAAACCACTGCGGCATTCACCTCTTTGGTCCTCACAACATTCTGAACTAGGACCAAGGTTGTATCATTTTCTTTCTGTTGAGGGGGTAAACCAGAAGCGCCAGCTTCATTAAAGAAGTCTTTCTTCTTCTTCCATTCTTTCCGCAGTTCTGGATGAAGAACATTGCAGAATCCTTCATCATGCCCCAGCTTCTTACAGTGCTTGCAGAACCTAGGTAAGTTCTCATATTCCACTGGACATTCTGTGTATTCCTTCGTGGTTACAATTGGGATCGACTTGATTAATTCTCCCTGAAGATCTACCTCCACGCACATCTTCAGAACGGAGGGCCTTGTGATTCCATTCGTTGCAGCGTCCATTTTGATGAAAGATCCGATCTGACTCGCTACATCCTTGATCATCTTTTGGTTGTAATACCACAAGGGAGATCGGCACAATAGAGGATTCCTTTTCAGGTGAAAAATCAGGGGTCCATTTCATGACCTTCATGGCTGCTCCGGCTATGGTCCAATACGGACGGATCCAAAACCGCTGATAATCTTCTTGGTTCTGAAATCTGATAAGAATGTGTCTATAATCAATCAAACCGACCTGATAGTTACCAGTGAAGCCGATTGCCTTGAACGCTTGTTGGATCTGCTCCATTAAAATTAAAATGTTTTAAAAGTAGATTAACTTTCTGAATGTAATGGGGTGTTTGGGATTAGATGATAGCGGCCATTAGCTGATAGCCGTTAGTTGTTAACTAATTTAACTACCTGTTTGTATTAGCTGATAGCTGTTAGCCGATTTGACAAACTGTTTGTATTAGCTGATTGTGGTCCCGTTTGGTGACAAGAGTTTTGAAGAGCGTTTAGGTTTTTTGGTTAAACATGAATAGTGCTTTAAATTGGATTTTTTTGGTGAAATCTCGGATTTCTGAAACGCTAGAAGTATTAGCTTATAGCCGTTAGCTGTCAGCTGATTTGAAAAACTGTTTATATTAGCTGATTGTGTCCCCGTTTGGTGACAAGAGTTTTGAAGAGCGTTTAGGTTTTTTGGTTAAATATGGATAGTGTTTTGTGGGGAGAGTTTTGTAATTATATTTTTTTGGTGAAACCTCTGATTTCTGAAATGCTAGAAAGAGGTGCGTTTGTAAAAAATTAATCAAATAAATATTACAAAATATTTTTTTATCCTTATCCCTAAAAAATTTGCTTTTCTTAATTAATCGAATTCCTTAACACTAATAATTTATTAGTACACAATTCAACCATTTCGTAAATTTAACGTACACATATTTTGCATTAAGATTTTTTACATTATTTTTAATTTATTTTTAAAGTATTACACATATTCTAAATATATACTAAACTAAGTATTTTAATTCTAAAAATAAAATTTTAAATAAATGAATATATTAATAAAGAATAATAAGTCAAATAGTAAACATCATAAAAATAAATAAACATATAAGTGATAATAATTTTCGATGAAAAAGTAACACACTACAAACAAAATATTAATAATAAATTGTATTAATGTCTATTTCAGTCTATTTTAGTCAAACACTTATGTAGGAAATGCTAGTCAAACCGCTAGTCAAAACAATTAATAAAATCCGATAACAACTAAGCTAAACGCTGATAGTCAAACGAGTCGTGTATACAAGTGTTTGGTAAAATTAACTAATAGTTATTAGCTGTTTGGGATCAATGTAAAATGACGTTTAAAGACATGATAGGTAAATATGGATAGTTTGTCTTGCTACATCATATCATCTTCCATGCAAAACAAAGAGCCCTCGAAAAGAGCTGACGGATTGGGAAAATTAAAGTTACTTCCTATTCTAACTACCTTCGTTGACATCCTAACTTTCCATGTCTTGGATAATATTTTTATTATTCACAAAAGCAAAATCGTTAGAAAGAAACAAAATAGCATCTCAAATGTCAATGGATAGTTTGTCTTGTCACATCATATTTCAAACGAATGATTTAGCAATCTTTGTAATTATATTTCAACAAATTATCAAACTTTATAAATGTAGAAAGGCCAATAAGAGTAAAAATTGGAAATGGATCCAACATTATACTCTCTAAGGTCTGTAAAAATCTTAATATAATGATAGCAGGTGAAATATTTCATATTCCAACTGTATATCAACAAGAATCTGGAATAGATTTTATTATTGGAAATAATTTCTGTCTGTTGTATCATCCATTTGTCCAATACACAGATAGGATAATTTTCACTCTAAACAATAATCCTGTACATATAGGAAAATTAAGAAAAGCTCTTAAAGTAGGAGTTCCAGGTTATTTAGAATACATGAAAAAGAAATCTAAATTACCAAAACCTGAGGCGCTAAATATTAGCCCTAATAAAATTGCTTCTCTTTTAAGGAGGGGGGGTATATATACTAAAGAACAACAACTTTTTGTGCTTCAAAATACAAAACTTTGTAAAATAGAAACACTTTTAGATTCTGTGTGTTCAGAAAATCCAATAGATCCTAACAAATCAAAATATTGGATGACAGCAACCATAAAACTGATCAATCCTAAGACAATTGTAAAGGCTAAACCAATGCAATATAGTCCTAAGGATAGAGAAGAATTTGGAAAACAAATTAAGGAATTGCTAGAATTAAAAGTGATTAAACCTAGCAAATCACCTCACATGTCTCCAGCTTTCTTGGTAGAAAATGAAGCTGAAAAACGCAGAGGAAAAAAGAGAATGGTTGTCAACTATAAAGCTATAAACACAGCTACAATAGGAGACAGTCATAACCTTCCTAATAAAGATGAGTTATTAACTCTAATAAGAGGAAAGAAAATATTCAGTAGTTTTGATTGTAAATCAGGATTCTGGCAAGTATTGCTAGACGAAGAATCACAATTATTAACTGCTTTTACATGCCCACAAGGTCATTACCAATGGAATGTGGTGCCCTTTGGATTAAAACAGGCTCCAGCCATATTTCAAAGACATATGCAGAATGCATTTAGAACCTTTGAAAAATTCTGTTGCGTTTATATTGATGACATTTTAGTCTTCAGCAATAACGAGACAGAACATCTGTGGCAAGTTGCAGCAGTACTTAAAAAATGTGCTTCTCTGGGAATAATACTCTCAAAAAAGAAAACACAGCTTTTTAAAACTAAAATCAATTTTCTAGGACTAGAAATTGAGGAAGGATCTCATCGACCTCAAGATCATATCTTGGAACATATTCAAAAGTTCCCAGATATCCTCGAAAACAAAAAACAGTTGCAGAGATTCTTAGGAATCCTCACTTATGCTTCTGATTATATTCCTAAGCTTGCCCAGGTCAGAGCACCATTACAAGCAAAGCTTAAGGAAGATATTCCATGGGAATGGAAAGATTCAGATACCAACTATATGGTAAAAGTAAAGAAAAGTTTAAAAAACTTTCCTAAGCTTTATCACCCTCAACCTGAGGATAAACTAATCATAGAAACTGATGCATCAGATTTATTCTGGGGAGGAATTCTTAAAGCAGAAAATAATGGTAAAGAATACATTTGCCGATACACTTCAGGAAGCTTTAAAGCTGCTGAAAAGAATTATCATAGTAATGAGAAAGAATATCTTTCTGTTATTAGAGTAATTAAAAAATTCTCTGTTTATCTAACCCCTTGCAGATTTCTAGTAAGAACAGATAATAAGAATTTTACTTATTTCCTAAAAATAAATCTAAAAGGAGATAATAAACAAGGTCGTCTAGTTAGATGGCAAATGTGGTTATCTAGATATGATTTTGACGTTATTCATATTGCAGGTACCAAGAATTATTTTGCAGATTTTCTTACCAGAGAATTTCAGCAAGATTATAAAGAATAATACAAATGTTTCTAATGTTTGTTTCTTTGTGAAGCATCCAGCATGGATGAAATGGAGCAGCTAAAGCTGCAAGAAGGACTTTTAGTCCAGGAACTGGAGCTGGTCCGAGCCAAGCTCAAGTATCTTAACCTAATCAAATTGGGTAAAGAAAAAGAGCAAGCTTCTGAAAATGAAGTAAAAAAAGGTTATCTTATCACCTTCTCCCTCAAAAGAGAAAGATAAGACTATTCCAACGCAAACGGCAGTTGGTAAAGAATCAACAAATCCGTTGAAGGCTGTGGATTTGCCAAAAATCCAGAAGGAAGTACAAACTTCCATTAAACTGGTCAGTCCAGTAGATTTTTGTCTAAGGCCAAATCAGGGAATTCCAATCCCACAGACTAAAGTTACACCTTTAGCATCGGAGAAATCCGAAGAGGGAATTCAAATCCCAAAAAGATCTAAAACATATTATGTGGTCTATAATGGCCCTAATGCCGGGATCTATGAAGATTGGAGCTTCACCAAAAAAGCAACTGAAGGAGTCTCCAACATTGCACACAAGAAGTTCAAATCCTTCCAAGAAGCAAGAACTTCAGCAGACCTATATACTGGGTCATCTTTACTAGCACCTCTGGAGCTAATTACCAATGGAGAGATGATGAAGCCTAACACCTTCAGCGCAGCTCTATTGTCCAAAAAGAAGTCATTAACCTCTCTAGGAAGACTTCCCAGCAAACCAAGGGAAGACATGGCGAAATCTACGAAAGTAGATTACTCCGATGAAATTACGGAAGCAGGCTTCGAATACTGCTATCGATATGCAAGGTCTGCCAATGAAGAAAAGTTTTTGGAAGAAAAGTTCTTCACAACAGACTCCAAAAACTTAAGTTACTACAACTTCACCAAGAATGCTAATCCTGAACAGGTCTATGAGGCATTCCAATATGGTTTGGTAAAAACCATATATCCAAGTCCTAATTTATTAGAAATTAGCCATTTTCCTAAGGCTATTATTGATACAATTAAGACTTTCAGAAAAAAGTGCACCAAACCAGGGCAAGAAGTTTTTCTGAAAATTAATAGTTCCGGTCCATACTGGAATCAACTAGGATTATTGGTATATCATCCTCAGCATTTAGTCCAGATTGGCATTTGCAAAGGAGATCATTATCATCCATCTCAGCCCATGGAGTGCAAACTTGAGGCTAGCGATTTGCTACCCTTAGCAATGAAAAGATTGGAAGGTTTTGTTCAAAAACTTTTCAGTTTCAGTTCAGATGATGGACTATTTGTCAATTATCAAGATGCCACCATCTTGATATACAGCAAGTCACCCAAGAAGATCAGCGAAGCCGATGAAGACAAATTTGTCAAATTCCAAAATACTTTGGTTAATCCATTTATTTTGGGAGAACATATTCCAGACCTTTGTAAAAGGTTGAAGAATTATCGCAGCAATTACCTATGCGGTAGATGCTCAGAAGATAGTGAATCTCCCACTAAAGAAGATAATGACAGCTCCACCATCAGGGCTGCCGACAGTCCTATGGACCCCTCCACTTCAAGTGACAGCAAGTAGTGGGATAATAATGCATCTGCTCTGAGTGGGTGCAATAATGCAGTAGTGCGTCTACTTTAGGTGGAGGCAATAATGTAAGTGCGTTTGTACGTAAGGGATGACGCACCCCTCTTCAATAATACAGATCCTTCCTTCTCTATAAAAGGAAGTTCATTTCTTGTAATATGGGAGCGCCCCTCACTTCTGTGCCTCCTTGTCTTTTAAATTCAACCTCTGTAATCTCCTGGAGACGAACCTCGTCCAGGATTCTGTCTGATCTTCGGATCTACTATGTGTGAATAAAAAGCCCTTTAGGGCCCTCTTGTAATTACATGTAAGTTTCTATAACCTATATCTTCTTTCTTATTATTAATTGTTGTATACATGCTTATCTGTTATAATGAAACCTGGAGTCCATAGAATAGGGAGTACCGCTTAGGCAGGTGGCCGTTTAGGGAAACAAGATTCGCAGGATTGGTTAAGTTATAAACAGATAGCGTGATAACTATACACTCTTAATAATATAGTAAGGAAGATATAAGGATCTTGCATGAATTACTTAGGGTCCTAAAGTATTAAAATCATAAACTACATTAAATAAAATATCGAAGCTTGAATGAGCAAAAACATTTGTAAGTCAATTCTCGACAGAGAACTAACAAAAGAAGATAAAAAATTATCTGAATTCCGTAGGAATAATGATAATAGTCAATCCAGATATAGTTTTGGAACTAAGTTTTGTAAAAAACATCAACTCCAAATTTATATACAATTTATGAATACCTTTAAAGTATGCATAAAATGTATAAAAGAATCTCAAGATTCTGTAAAAAGTATGAACTCTTAAAAATATTTCAAATGAATAAAAACGTTTGTAAATTAATTCTTGACAGAGAAATAACTGAAGAAGATAAGAAATTATCTAAATTCCGTAGAGTTGGCCCTTATAGTCAATCTAGGTATAGTTTTGGAACAAGATTTTGTGAAAAACATCAAACTCTTGTGCATTATATGAACATCTATAAAGGAGGTTTAAAATGTATAAAAGAAAATTAAAAATTCCGCAGCACCGACAAAAACCTGGTATCAGAGCCATGTTTAAAATGACAACTGTTATCTAAAAAATTCATTAAAATGAATCATTTAGATAATATAGAAGAAACAATTGATGAAAATCAAGATGTTTCTAGCGTTCAAACCTTTGAATCTAATGAAGGATTCATCGGAAGCTTCTTGATCAAACAAGAATTACTCTCAAAAATTAGGTCTTCTAAACTTAATTTAAGAAAAGAAAATATCTTTAATATACCTTTTTTAGAAAAATTAAAAAGGAAAAATAGCATCTACTATTTTGTAGGTACTAAAGAGATGCATGTAGATATCAAAGATACTACAGGAGAAGTATATTTACCTTTAATTACTCTAAAGGAAATTAAAGAAAATTTAAACAAAATAGATATTAAAATCAGAGATACTATCACAATGGTACACTTTGGTGCCGTCAAAATCCTATTGAAATCAGAATTTCAAGAAGGAATAGATTCTCCAGTCAAAATGGTCTTGATAGACAACAGAATAAATGATAGGCAAGATTGCATTTTAGGTGCAGCTAGAGGAAATTTAGCTTACCAAAAATTCATGTTTACAGTCTATCCTAAATTTGGTATTAGTTTAGATACAGCAAATCTAGACAAAACATTATCCTTCATTCATAAATTTGAAAGAGAAGACTTAATGAATAAAGGAGATAAAGTATTCAGCTTAACCTATCTGGTTGCTTATGCTTTAACAAATAGTCATCACAGTATTGACTATAGAAAGAAAGAATACATTGAACTAGAAGATGTATTTTCTCAAATAGGAACTGTTCAAGATAAACAGTTTTCTGAAATCTCCCCTGTGGATAATAAATGGGCTATTGATATAGCTAAAGACAAAAAACCCATGGGAGAACGTTATAAATCAAGAATTGAAAGGAATAAACTTATTATTGGAGAACCTTCTAGAAGAAGTATTTCCAAAGAACCCAGCGAGAGAGATCTCTTGATGGGAATGTCAAAACGAATAGAGGACATGAAAATTCAGCTTGAAGAAATGTCCTAATGAGTTTTACAGAAATAAAGGAAGAAATAAACATTTTAAAAACAAAATTAGAAGAAATTCTAAATATTCTAACTAAAGAAGATAATAAGTTAGAAGCTGCAGCAGCAAAAATTATCATTGAATTAAAAACTGTAATTCAAGAAAACCAGAAAGCAGTTTTAGAACAAAAAGATTTAAAAATAACTCCTTTGGGAGATGAGGAAAAACCAAAACCTATAGGTTTAGGAAAATATTCTTACCCCAATCATGGAGTAGGAAATGCAGAATTAGGATCCTCTGGGAATCCTAAAGCATTAACTTGGCCATTTGGTAAAAATGACAAGCAACCAATATGACCAACTATATACCAAAGATTGAAAAAATCTTTTGGGATCATCTAGAAGGTGATGAATTACAGGTAAACGAAGAAAACTTCGATTTACTCGACCATGCTCTTAGGTTGCTAGAATTAGAAAACGATGAACTAGCAAACCAAGAAATAGAAAACAGTCCCAAACTAAAACAATTGTTTGGAATTGAAGACTTAAAAGTCTTAAATAATGAAGAGTCAGATAGCGAATCTGAAATAAGCGAACAAGTAATTAGCAATTACGATTCAGATAACGTACCTAAAAACTTTAACATAAATGTTAAAAGAGAAAAAGGAGAAAGCTCATATATGGGCTCTAAAAGAAGAAGAGCTAATCAACCATGGTATTTTCCCGAAAGTGCAAAATCCAAAGTTAATAGTTCAAAAGGATCAGATGATAATTTCCTAAATATTGACTGTCAAAATAATAGGAAAGAAATCATCGATAAATGGGCAGCAGAATTAAGTTTAGTAATTCAAACTAATCCTGATGCCTATACAGAATCACGAACAATTTTGCTATTAATAGAACATAAGAGTCTGGGAATAGCAAAAGAATTTATAAAAAACACCATCTGGACGGATGCTAATAACAACATTCCATATAATATTCTAGATATTGTTCTGGATGGATTATATACCATGTTCTTAGGAATTGATTTTTCCGGAGACAAAGAACATGAAAAACAATTAGTACAAGAAAAAGCTAAAAAACGGCTAACAGAGCTACAACTCTGTGATATATGTGAATTAGAAGATTTCAATTGTGATTACGAAGTAAATCTTTATAAATTAGAACAAAATGAATTTCCAGAAATGATACTTCAGTATCTAAGAAAAATCCCTTTGGTAGGAGAAAAAGCTTTAGAAAGGTTTAAAATTGAAACTTTCAATAGTAGAACTACTAGTTACAGTCTAGGATATGCTATGAGAGTAGTAAAAGACGAACTGTCAAAATTTTGTGAACTGATAAGAATTCAGAAAAAACTTAAAAAATTTAATAAAAACTGTTGTGCAATATCAGGAGAAAATCCGGTAGAATATGGTTGCAAAACACAATATAAAAAGAAGAAAAAATTCTTTTCTAAGAAAAAATCTTCTAAATATAGATTTATTAAAAAGAGAAAGAAATTCCGACCAGGAAAATTCTTTAAGAAAAAGTCTGATACAAGATCAGAAAAACAAAAATTCTGTCCAAAAGGAAAGAAAAATTGTAGATGTTGGATTTGCAACATAGAAGGACATTACGCTAATGAATGTCCTAATAGGCAAGATAATAACAAAATAAAATTGTTAGAAATTGCATGTAAAATGGGATATGAACCCATTGAAGAAAAATATGATGAAACAGAAAAAGTTTACATCATAGAAATAGATTCTAGTTCCAGTGAAACAGAATCAGATGAATCAAACCTATCTGATTAAAACATAGGGGTAAAAATAGAAAAATAAATAAAAGAAAGGACTAGAATGTAAAACATTCTTAGAACTCAATCAAAAACAACCCTATAAATGGAAGAGTTTCTAAATTCCATCACAAAACTAGAAAGATTTCTAGTTTTCACCCTAAAACAGCAAAATTCTCGTTGTTTTGACCGAGTGAAGCCTCTGTATAATGAATAGGAAAGCATACTGAAAGGATTGCTGACAAAATGAAGAAGTTGGTTGGTAGAGCCATAATGTACTCTTGCAAGTATTTGATTATTTGCGATGTAGGCACATTTGAAATGAGGAATCGAGGTACTTATATAGTCACAGAAGTGTATGTAGATTGTGAGTCTAATTGATGATTTGAATAAGAAAGTAAACACGATTAGTTAATGACTTAGGTCCTACTATCTCTTAGAGTTTTGTTAAATTTAGTTGGGTTGAATTTAGTTTAATAAAAAAAATGTGATTTTATAAATTTGAATTAATTTAGCCATATTAATTCTAGGGGTTTGCTACATGCAGGACCATTTTTCTCATGCATGACCGTTTTTTACCAAAATACTCCTATTATTGTAAAGGCAAAAAAACAACCTAACATGCAAGAGTACACTTGGGGGTATTATGGTATATTTCGGTCATGCATGAGAAAAAATGGTCATGCATATAACAATTGGGCAATTCTATTATGTATATACTAGCACGGCCTCGCGTGGTGTATAAAAGTAGAGAAAGTCTTGGGTGAGACCTGTCCTTGTGGAGACCAAGAGTAGGAGAATGAGCATTTACTGTTTCTGCTTGATCTTTTAGTCAGTTTGTTTGATCTTTCAATCAATGTCCTTGAGTATTTTTGTTTTGCCTTGGTTTTTCAATTAATTTGATCTTTCGGTCAATTTTCTTGATCATTTCCTTGGTCAATTTCATCAACGATAAATTCAATCAAGAAAATCGGCGGGTTTAAAGCTCACTAACGACAAATTCAATCAATAGCAGTCTCATATAATCTTTGGTCTCATTTGAGACAGGTCTCAAATGAGAATTTGCCATAAAAGTATTTATTTATTTTATTACCTTTTTTTTGTATTCCTTCTCATAATTTTTTTTATTAATGTATTACCTCATAACGTGTAATTCAATTATTTCTGAATCACTCTATTGAATTGCGTCCATAGATCAAAGTTGTATCTAATTTACTCTTCTCAAAAAATCAAACTATGAATTATTGCAAAGTTTCATCATGAGAAACCATGGTCCAGCATCTATTTTATAAAATTTGAAATTGAAAATATATTTTTCTTAAAGATAAAATTGTCAAAGGAACTTGATAATAAGGAACTTGATCACTTCGTAACTGAGCAAAATTATAACTGGAAGATAGTTCCAAATTCCTATCACCATATGTATTGTTTGATATAAAATATATACTATTAAAGAAAGTCATTTTCCACGAGTGAAGCATTTTTCCCAATAATTACGATATTTAAGAGTTTGAGTTCCAATTGTGGTCATATTGTCTGTCATAGAGTAACTTAAAGTTGATTTTCTGAAATCAGTAGTTCAATATTAGGAAGTTTTATTGAGTTTTGGAATAATTGTGATTAAGGGCAGTGGAACATTAGAAATTGGAAAGTGGGGTGTAAGTTTCACATAATTTCTGAAAAGGGCAGTGAATAATTAACTTTATTTTTTATTAATATGATTATTAATATAAAGACAACAATACCCTTATTTCTATTATTTTTATTTAGACTAGCTAGTTGTGCTTAGTAAAGTTTAGTTTAGTTTCAATAAATTTACTCCAATATCTAAATAAATGTATTTATATTCAAATTAGTCTAATTTAGCCCTATGTCATCTATGTAATTTTGGTTCAATTCAATTTAGTTCACTGTAGTAGTATTCGATTCAGTTTCATTTCATTAAATTATATGAATTCACTTTCCAATTTCTAATGTTCCACTGCCCTTAATCCCAATTTTTCCTTAAAAAATCACTATTGGTAGATCATGACTATTTACAGCACAAATAAACGTAATATTAGCCTACACAGTACTACATCAAACTTAATCTCCTCTATATTGCAATACTATCAAATGAGCAATACCAATTCAACTAACTACTACATTTGACTTAAACATTGGTGCTTGCAAATGTTGTTTACAACTTCTAGACTTTAATTTACACTCGTGAACAGGAGAGCTCTGTCAAAAGTGCTGAATCTTTGAGGTCCTGTGTGGTTAGCTTGGTTTTGTGTTTTGGTTTTGGTTTTTGGATTTTGAGCAAAACCTGGCAGGTTTTAGAATTGGGTTTGATCAAAATCAGTTTTGGGTAAAACCTTGTGTGGTTGGAAGGTTTGGGTTTTGGGTTTTGAATTAACTATTATTATATATATTTTTTACTATTTTAGTTTTGGATTGAAAATTTGACATGCCATTTGATTTTACTTAGTCATTCATAATATTTTATTAAATAAAAAATTTGATATTAGACCGGGCCAGATAATATTTTATAAAGCATTTTATATCAGGTTGGGTTATGAATTTATGATCAAATAAAAATTTTGGAATTTTTTTGACACAACCTCATTTTACATTGTTTGCACAAAAATTTTAATTTTAATTTTGGATGGGGTCAACAATTTTAATTTGACTCAAATAATTCAAATAATGCATAGCTCTAAGTTCAATATAATATTAAAATAATAAATCGTCAATTTTTGAGTAAAAAGTATAAACCCAACCCAAGACTTATTCTCTAGATGAGTGATATTTACATTTTTGATTAAGGCCCTGTTTACTAGAGCTTATTTCTTGATGTACTGAACTGAACTGAACTGAATTGAACTGAACTGAACTAAATTGAACTGAACTGAACTGATCTACAGATAAGCTCTGGTAAACAGGGCCTAAGAAGGGACATATGTTAATTTTTGAAAAAAAGAAAAGAAACACAATTCTAACTTGACTAAATTTTATTATTTTAAAATTAGAATGAGATTATAAATTTTGACCCAACCGTTCAGGGTATACAATTTTAACTCGACTAAATACAAAAGACAAAATCAAGTGTGTAGTTACTAAACTATTTGTAATGTTCTTTTAAATGGTCAATTTTGGGTCAAAACACGATTTTTACAAATTAATTTTTCACGTTAGAAAATGTAAATTTTAATTATAAATATTTAATTTTAGCGGATTTATAATGTTCATAATATTTTTAGAATAAAATGATCAACTATGAATCATATGTTTATTACCTATGTAATATAATAATTAATAAAAAACTTATTTTATTATATAATTTATTAATAAAAAATTACTTTTTATCTTATTTTATAAAATATATTTAGTTTACTATATATTTGTCCTAGTTTTATACAAAAAAAAAGAAAAAATAAGAAAAATATAATTTAAAATGAAAAGTCAAAACATTGTCAAAACTTGGTTTTGTACCAAAACCCAAAACATTGTGCGAAACAAACAAGGTTTTGGGTTTTGGGCAAAACCAAAACCCAAACCCAAAACCAAAACCTGAACCACACAGGGCCTGAAGTTCTACAAAGCCTGCCGGAAATACAAGAAAGCCCCATTATGAGTTTCACGAAGTTGGTCAGGAAAACATTTTTTATTTTTTTTTTGAAAAATTCATTCATATTGTTAGGAACGTCCAACCGCTTACAATAAGTGTAATCAAACTAAATGCTAATCAGACTAATTGTCCTATTACAAAGATGAGATCCAATAAAAGAGTAATATCCACTCCGGAATATATTGTCACCGGCAAAGCCGTACCAGCTAAAACCATAATCTGCTTAACAATGGATCCACATCCAAGCATAATCCACCATGTTAATCAGGGATCTTCAACATCTGCAACACCACGAACACGTTGGCCTGTGTAGATCAAGTTCAAACACCTTGATTCAAACTGTAAACACCTTGATCCAAAAATTGCAGACGCATTGAAACACAAAACCATGCATCCAAATATAAGATTCGGACGAAGTAACCGAATCACCACTAGATCCAAAACCCGATCTATATTTTTCAAACCGTAAACACTTTGAAAATCATAGATCACTAACAGAAACACGATCGTATAACTAGATCGAGAACAATAAACAAAAACACAAACCACGACCTGTCCAATCAGATCGGGAACAAAATATCAACGAACAACTAAATCAGCCGATCAAATCGAGAACAATTTTAATGTGTGAATCACACTTATTCAATGTAATAAGGAATCAATAAACGGAAAAACAATGAAGAGTTTGGGCATCGGAAAAAAGGCAGCGTTTTCATATTGAATTTTTCTGTCCCATAAGTTTTGTGCCATTGGAATTATTTCAATTATAAGTGTCATTTACCATTAAGAGTAGTTTAGTAATTTCATTTTATAATTTAAATCATAGAAAATAAAATAAAAACTGACGTGCAACGTCATCGTGACATCACCCCACTGCCTCTCCCCATCGAAGTTGATTGTCTACACTAGATCACTGCGAAAATCAAACCAAAATTAGGCAAGAGTTGGCTCTGCGATCAAACTGGGAATTCGCCATTGTAATTCGAGATCTAGTTGGACTCCCAAGGCGAAAGAGATGCAGGGTGGAGGGCGGAAGATGCACGAGAGGCACCGGGCGGGGTTGGCACTGATGAGGTGAAGATGGATTAGGTCGGAGATGGGATGGGCGGTGGTGATAGGAGGCAGAGAAATGGAGGTAGGAAAGAGGGGTTGGAGTATGCTGACGACGGGGCGGAGATGGGACGAGCACCAGCTGCGGCGGCTGGGGGATGAGGGTGATGATGACGATGACGTCACAATGACAGTATAATATAATCGGAAAGTGTTTTTTGTTTTTTTAAATTACAATTAATGAAATTAAAATTTATCTAACATAAAACTCATTTTGAAATTACGAGGGTCATGAGCAGTATACTTCTTTTAGGACCATAAAAAACATTTTAGTAAAAAGTAAACATCCAAATCTTGGCGCAATATTATAATTCTTGCAAAATTTTAGAATTTTTTTAGTAAATATTAAATAAAAAAGCCAATGATCCCCTGTTGGTAAACTCCAATTAGAGAGGCAACGATTATTGCGATGACGACATTGATCAAGTTCTCATGATCCAACACATTTCGCATTATTCTAGCGTTGATGGTTTGACTATTGGCGGCAACAATTAAAGATAAATTGTTGTTTGATTGGTGGTAGCAATATGAGGGAGTGTCGATCAACCGGTTTTGTAATTTTGAGGAGTGAGTTGTGTGAATCTGGCTAATTCCGGGGAAAAATTTTATACTCACAACGGTCTGGCAATGAGGTTGCATCATTTAATGACATGATATGTGTCAACCACCGATAAGGTTGCTAACACTAGACATGCGATTGTCTATAGTCATAAGGTGGCGACCGCCGATGGTAAGATTGCATTTTGCTAGCGGCGTTGAAATTCCCAATGGTGAGGTTGCGGAGCTGCTTAAAGTTGCGACCATCAGCGATGAGCTTACACAACCATGTCTCTGGTAGTAGCAACCTCACCGATGGTTGACACGCGTCATGACATCTACCGCTGATATAAAAAATAAATTGATGCTATCTGGAGGGGATTATTTGAGAAATAATCAATGATAAACTTTTATTAGCTACTACATGATCATGGATGACTATTTTATGACCCATAATAGAGCCATTGTGCCTAGATAGATTTTCGTATCGAAGGTAATTCTCCGCATCATCGTTGTTAGTGTCAACCATATCTTAGAATGTTTAGGGGTTTTATTGTTCCCACCGTTTCCTTTTGTAGTAAAAGTGACCAAAATTTAGTCAATTCATTTATCTTTATTAAATAAAGATTCAAGTTGATGTCGACACTCACTTTAGCATCTTCTTAATTGAAAAGCCAAAATGTTGGTGCCAAATATAAAAACAGAAAGAGTATGAGTTGAGAGGTTAAATAATATGCCAAGGGTAAAAAAATTCAATCATTTAGTAGTGGATAAGTCAATGACCAAGGAAACCAGTTATTGAATTTTTACTTATTTATATGACAAAACTTCCTTAGTTTCAAACTAAACCACTGCCACTTCCAAAGACACAAATTAAAGTTTTGATGAGGATAAGTTGTTGAAGTTATTTTCGGTTGCAATTTGCAAGTATCTCAAGACCCAATTGATACTTTTTGGTTTCGTATGCAAAAAAATTACAATGCAAGAGCAATAGAGATTACGGAGAGATCCATAAGTTCATGTTTCCCGATCATAAAGAAGGCAGTAAAAAAAGTTGATTGGATGTGTTAGAAAATATAAAATATATAAAAGGTGATAATAATATTTACAATGACACTTCTATTATCATCGAAGGTGATTCATCCAAGAGAATTATTACAATATTTATAGGGATACATAAGAGCATCTATCCTTCCATCTTCCGATGTGGGATAGATGCATACAGTACAAAGTATAATAGGAAAAGGTTATTATTCTATATTTTATTTTATATTCCTAATATAACAATATGACTATTCTATTTCTTCTCTATACCCTCCCTCAAGTTGGAGCACGATGATCAAGAGTGTCCAACTTGCAAAAAAGAACATGAAAATTGTCCGATGGAGCACACTACCTCATTAAAAAACCCAGTGGCATATAGTGTATCTCCTCTTCATTGGCTCCATAGTCTTCAATAGTAAAACATCTTGTATCAATTCCAATCATAGTAGTAATATCATCGGTAGTAAAAAAAAAAATACATAGTAGTTTCCAAAGGTCGGAAGAGTCGGCTAGGTAGAGTAAGGCCGGAAGAGTTCGGCGAGGAGGAAGAAACCACCGTCGGTAATACCGGAACGGCGGGACACGGAGAAGAGCCATCTAGATGGCCAAACAATTCTTGAGGTCAAAACACACACTGGACCTGTTGCTTCCATACACTGGACCTGTTGTTGCAAGCTTCCATACACTGGACATGTTGCTTCCTTTGCAAATACGTAACTTGGAGAAGAGGGGAGGGCGGCGACCAAAAAAAGAAAGAGGGAGAAAGGTTTTCGAAACCCTAGAAAAAAGATGAAGGATCGCAAATGGGCTTTGATACCATGTTAGAAAATATAAAATATATAAAAGGTGATAATAATATTTACAATGACACTTCTATTATCATCAAAGGTGATTCATCCAAGAGGATGATTACAATATTTATAGGGATACATAAGAGCATCTATCCTTCCATCTTCCGATGTGGGATAGATGCATACAGTACAAAGTATAATAGGAAAAAGTTATTATTCTATATTTTATTTTATATTCCTAATATAACAATATGACTATTCTATTTCTTCTCTATAGGATGTGTTCACCAAGTTAACTACAAGGAAAATAATATTGTAGTTAATTGAAACACTACTTTCCAGCTTCATTTTTTTGTTTTGGATATTAACATCTTCATTAATTAATCGTGTCTAAAATTTTATTCCATTCCGTTCATAGGCCCTGTTTACCAGAGCTTATCTGTAGATCAGTTCAGTTCAGTTCAGTTCAGTTCAATTCAGTTCAGTTCAATTCAGTTCAATTCAGTTCAGTTCAGTTAAGTTAAGTGAAAATGCAATTTGATGAAATTCAGGTTAATTCAGTCATGCTGATTCCATTTTTCAATACATCAATTTTCAGTTCAATTCAGTTCAGTTCAGTTCAGTTCAGTACATCAAGAAATAAGCTCTAGTAAACATGGCCATATTATATGAACGATTATGATTCGAAATTTAACTAATAATATACCAATTAGGGGTGTTCAAAATCGGGTACCCGGACTTACGGGTACCCGCACATCAGGGTACCCGTATATGCGGGTAGTTCAAAATGCGGTCCATGGCCCGACCCGAAAGAACAGGGTACCCGGAAGTGCGGGTACCCGAAATACCGGGCCGGGTTTCAGGGTACCCGTCGACCCGCTTGATACAATATATTAATTTTTTTTGAAGGATTTCATCATAACAAATCATCATAATTAACTCACGTATTATGTTTTCAAACAAAGAAAAGTTGAGAACTTTATTTCAAACATAAAAAATGAGTGTAAGAAAGAATGCATAAAAGAATAATTTGTATTTACTTCAAAATTTTCATTAAAAGATCCATTTGTGCGGAAAAAATCACACAATTTACAGTTTGAGTTAAAGGCTTATTTGAAAAGAGTATATATTATATATTATAAATGAAGTAGACTTGATACTCTCGATATTACCTACAAATTACGTATAATCTTAAGTCTCTTTTATAATTGAGGAAATAAACAAAACACTTGTATTGAGTTGAGAACTTTAATAGGGTAAATTCACTTCTCCAAAATTACAAGTGTAAATGATATTTAACATTGATTTCAAATAAATAAACATATACAATACCGGGTTCCCGGGTACCCGGAAAATGCATTTGTGTGACCCGGACCCGGACCCGAAAAATTGTATAATACTCGGGACGGGTACCCGACCCGGAAAAATAATAAATTACCCGGTTATTTTATCCCGGGTCGGCGGGTCAACGGGCCGGGTAGTGCGGGTCGGGTATTTTTGAACACCCCTAATACCAATATTATTTTATGAGAGAATTTTATGGAGACTCCCCAACCTTTGCAAAACTGTCAGTTTGACCTCCTATCGAATTTTAATGTCAAAATAACCTTCTAACTTTTCGTTTTTGCTTCATTTGAACCCCCTATGCCTAACTGGTTTGTTAACTCATTAAAAATGGTTAAATGTTGAGAGTATAACTGTAATTTCAAGTTTAATTTAATGGAAAAAAGTGCAACAAATGAGATTGTACCCGGGTCTCCCAAAACTATAGACAAAGATATTACCATTATGCCACAAGGACTTCAAAATGCACAAAAAAAGTCCTTTTGGCATAGAGGTAATAGATTTGTCTGTAGTTTTGGGAGACCTGGGTTCAAACCCATTTGTTGCACATTTTTTCCATTAAATTAAATATGAAATTACTGTTATATTCCCAACATATAACTGTTTTTAATTAGTTAACAACCCAGTTAGGCATAGGGGGTCCAAACGAAGCAAAAACGAAAGGTTAGGGGGCCATTTTGACATTAAAATTCAATAGGGGGTCACACTGACAGTTTTACAAAGGTTAGGAGGTCTCTATAAAATTCTCTTTTTTATATTTATGAACGATTATGATTTGACAATTTAACTAACCCCACACCAATCTTTTTCACCAATAACATGTTCGTTCTCATTTTACTAAGATTATAATACACTTTCTGTATGTCTGATTTTCATGTACAAATGCAACCCCGCATCTTACCAGGCGAATGAGAGAATAAATACGTAAATTGAAAGGCTTCTTGATTTTCCATAGTCGATATACATTTCCAGTTTTTCAGCACTACATTCTCAGTTGTCTACATGCAAATTGTTAAAATAGTCTTGGAAGTGACCGTCACTATATAGTGACCAGGGTCTCAATTGCAATTTTCAGTGGGCGGCTCCTTAATTGCAATTTTCAGTGGGCGGCTCCTTAATTGCAATTTGTGGAAGTTAAATCCACGCGCCTCCCATTATTATAAAAGCTAATTTTGTTTTCTTATTTCCCATTTTTCGTCGCTTTATTTTCCAGAAAATCCTCGCGCTCTGCTAATCCCGTCGCTTTAATTTCCTGCCAAACCTCGCGCCTCAACTGCTAATCCTCGCCTCGCCTCGTCGCTTCAACTGCTTCAATCGAGACGTGGATTCGCCGGGAAGCAGCTTCAATCGATCGGAGCTTCACCGCGACGCAGCTCAATTGATCGGAACTTGAAACGGTGAGTTTTGTTCGATTCGTATTCTTCGGTCACTTAGGGTTTTTGATTCGACGCTTTTTTCGACCTGTAATCCGGCGATGTTAGTCGTTTTTGTGTTTTTGTTTGATCGCTTGCTTGAATAAGTGTATTCAATTGTTAATCGATTGAATTTTTTTGTATCCGCTGATTGTTTGTATCTGCTGCAATTTTTGAACAGGTTTTGAAGAAGTTATGGTGCGAACTCGGAATAATCCAGTGTCAAGTGATTCTGGTGAAATGCAGCGGATCTCGAAGGTGATTCTTGTAATGCTTTTTTTTTAATTGATTCTCGCGCTGATTTTATTGTTGGTTTTTTGTCTGTTTGAAGTGATCCTTGCTATGAGTTGTTGTTTTGGTATGTATCCTAGTAGGTGTGTGGTTAGGGATGAAAGGTGCTATGTATATTGTAAAAGGTGATGGTTATCTTTTAAGCATAAAAGGTGTATGTGTGCTACTATGTTCCTAGTAGGTGTGTGGTTAGGGATAAAAGGTGTCATGTTTAATGTAAAAGGTGTATGTGTGCTACTCTGTTCTTAGTATGTGTGTGGTTAGTTTTAAAAGGTGTCATGTTTAATGTAAAATGTGTGTGTGTGATACTCTGTTCCTAGTAGGTGTGTGGTTAGTTTTAAAAGGTGTCATATTTAATGTAAAAGGTGTGTGTGCTACTCTGTTCCTAGTAGGTGTGTGGTTAGGGATAAAAGGTGTCATGTTTAATGTAAAAGGTGAAGGTTGTTTAAAACAACATCTTTTATATTATAATATCTATGTTTTCATAACACAAATGTTTTAGATGCAATGTCCCATGTTTTAAATTACATGTTGGAGACTGAGTTAGTAGTTATGGCTGTCATGTTTTATATTATAAATCCCATGTTTTTAAGTCATAAGTCTCATGTTTTAAGTTTCCAGGTTGTGCATTTAAAACAACATCTTTTATATTATACTATCCATGTTTTCATAACACCAATGTTTTAGATGCAATGCCCCATATTTTAAATTACATGCTGGAGACTGAGTTAGTAGTTATGGTTGTCATGTTTTATATTATAAATCCCATGTTTTAAGTCATAAGTGTCATGTTTTAAGTTTCCAGGTTGTGCATTTAAAACATCATCTTTTATATTATAATATTCATGTTTTCATAACACCAATGTTTTAGATGCAATGCCCCATGTTTTAAATTACATACTAGGGACTGAGTTAGTAGTTATGGCTGTCATGTTTTATATTATAAATCCCATGTTTTAAGTCATAAGTCCCATGTTTTAAGTTTCCAGGTTGTGCATTTAAAACAGCATCTTTTATATTATAATATCCATGTTTTCATAACACCAATGTTTTACATGCAATGCCCCATGTTTCAAATTATATACCCCATGTATTGATTTTGTGTGTCGATTGTTTTGGTGCTGCAGATTCTTGCGGGGAGCTTATTCACATGGATAGGAGAGATGGGTTTGGAACTGAGATTAGATCTGTGAAGGAGCGTAAGAGTGAGAGGGAAAAGAGGAGGAGAAACGAGAGACAAAGAGGACAGGAGAGCGCGTGTAAAGCAGCGGCCTTTTGTCATTTTCTTGGGAAAAGGAAAACAAACAAAAAGGAGAAGGTGTTAGGCGCTGGCAAAGGAGTGCTCTTTCCCAATTCCTTGCACACGCGCGCGCGAATTTAGCAATTTTGGAAAATTGCAAGTAAGGACCTCCGTGTCCTTTTGTTTGTAAATGGGTCCAGTCACTATATAGTGACGGTCACTCAAGAGACGGACTCTAAAAAGAATGGTACATTTTTCCTCAGCATTTCTTTCAAAACAGCCATTGCCAAAACAGCCATACGAACATTAACAGACGCATTCTGCAACTATTTTCCACTGGCAAGTTTATGCTTAGGGCACTAGATATGGCAGGACAAGCAGATGCAATAAAAGTTACAGTGGAATACCAGTTCAGAAGATGTCGGATATGAAGACACTGTATGCGGGACGGGACTTGGCTTTATCCAAACTGAAAACAGCAATACAATTACTGATTGGATGCCCCATATTTGCATTCAACTTCTTCACCTTCTAAAAGCCTCTCCACGGCATCGGAAGGAAGGCCAATAAGTTCCAATGTCTTTTCCCAAACTCTGGAAGCAGTTTCAACACTATGTGCTTCTTCAGAAGGATTAGTTGGACGACAGTCCTGAGATATAAAAGCAGAGACTGGCCACTCATCTGCTTTCAACATCTCACAGTATTCTGGAATTTGGGGGTCTGTAGCCGCAAAAAGTGCACTTCTAGAACCTGAAATTTCATGAACTAAATAGTGAATGTACCTGTTACGGATTGGATGCAACCATAGAAACACCAGTTCTGATGAATGAATATAAATAATGAGATGATAAAAACTAATAATGGACACCAAATGTGCAATTTAAAGGGTGGAACTGTTGATAATTTCCCACTTTTTAACCAGGCATTGTAGCAACAACAGAATCTTTATTATACTCAGTCTGTGAGATATAAGTATAACAAGTTGCAATCATGTTCATTCGAGATACATGCAATTGTTTACTTTTAGGTATAACTTGTCTTGTTCTGTAGCTGATTTCCCAAAAGTACTTATATCTATTAAGGCAAATGGTTGGTCTATAATAGTATGATTTAAGGGGTAAGGAACGACCATTAGGGTGAGAGACACATAAAGGCAGTCATGTCATATATACTTAACAATTTGACATCAGCAATATACAGTTTTGACTTTTGACTACAACTTTTTCTATCTTACGAAGATAAACACTTTTTTAGACCAAATAATTTATACAAAAAAGAAACAGTTGAAGACTAACCTTCTTCAGGACTGAATATAAAATAAGGAATCAGACGGTAACCAGCTTGGACAATCTTTGGAAGATCTCTGGCCTGCAAATAATGTTATCAGCAAACAAGAACGAAACTCTAAATTTCTTAAGACACACAATAAAAACCAAGTGGAACAAGGAAATGAATCACGCGACTTCACTTAAAACCTAGTGCTATCTATGTTCAGACTCAATATCTTATTTAACATAGTTAAGTTCTCAAAGGCTAAAAAACATGTGTTTGTTTCAAGTGTATAAGTACCAAATCATGAGTTGCTAATTGATGATTTCAGAACCACAGAAATGCCAGTTTGAATGCCCAGCAAATAAAATCAATACTATAATACTAAAACAACAAGTTTTGTGCCACGTGGCACTCACAAAGAAATCCACCTCAACCTCCAAAAATAATTCTAAAAGAAAATATTTTTCTAAACCTTCCTTAACACACATCCTTTATGTTTCCTAACTTCATTCTTCTAGATTCTTCTTCTTTCTTCTTCTTTTTTCCTTTTCATATACTCTTCTTCTTTCTTACAAATCTTTTACCATTTTTATATTATTTTTCCACAATTAATATACTGACTAAGATTTAGTATTATTTTATATTTTATTCATTCTCTTACATATTATTTTTGCAATTCAACATGTTGCAAAATTGTCGTATTTTATATAATTAATTAATGAAAATTCGGGCGCCGCCCAGGTATTATCTAGTGGAATTAGCTGCTTGAGCTTTGGAAGATGCTAATTTCAGCAAAATAGTATTAAAGAATCTTCAACAAAGCAGTCTAACATTAATTTATACTTGATCGCATGAAAATACATAAGAGCCATTATTGTTTTTAAGGTATTTCGCTTGTCCACCAATGCCTTGCAGAGGTATTAATACATATCTATATAAACTGTACAATTAAATGGGGAATATAATATTGTGTTGCGCATCCATCGTCTTGGCTAAAATAATTGATATAATATTCTACTTCACTTCATAAATTAAACTTTCCCATATGTCAGTCTCTCCTAAAATTTCTCATTAAAAATCCATCATTCCTGACATAAATTCACAAACATATTTTGGTCCTAGAAATATTAGCCTCATTTTTTATATAGATCAATATTACAGCATCTACTTTAGATGCAACGAAACAGTCCAACTAATTCCCTGGGGATTTCCATAAGTTTTGAAATTAAAGGCACTGGAGACTATGTTCATATTCTACTGTATTAAGGACAATAAAAAACCGGGAGAGTCAGCTAAATTATTTTCTCTACAACCAATTCCCTATGAACTTGTATTTCTTTTCTTTTTCTTTGTGCTTAGATAGATTTCATTGTGACATGTAAGAAAAACATTGTATTGGATCTTTACATCAAGTCATGATCTTCAATGACTTATGTTATGAACATGCTAACCAATCTTGCACATGGATATTGCTAGTACACAATTTACAGGTCATGCTAAAGAGATAAAGTTCAGATTAAGCTAGCATCATTACCACATTAGTTTGGACTATTCCAGGTGATACACATAATACGCTTATCCCAGATTCAGCAGGCAGCCGTTTATGAAGCACACTACTGAACATGACCTGAATTTCATATTGAAGGGATTAGAATGTAAGACAGAGAAAAAATATTACTTGAATATTACCAAAACAAAAAGTCCCAAACAAGAATATAACAGACCTCTGCCAATTTGCTCCCAGAGTATCCAACTAAACTAGAGTACTTCTTTGTTCCTGATGTAATATTCATATCTTCTGTATCAACGAATCCAACAAAATGCATCTACAACAAAGGGGAAGAACTATTAACAGCATGAAATGGACTGAACAACAATCGAAACATAGTTACATGAGTAAATATCAAAACATCTCAAATGAAAAATTACATGAAAGATGAAAAATTGAACCCACTGATTCTATCAAAGTATAATCATGAAGAAAGAGTAAAGACAGTAAGCTTACAATAGAATTCACATTAACAATTCGGCTTGGGGATCCTCTTATAAGAGATGGCAAAAGCATTACAGACAATAAAGCAGGAGCAAGATGGTTCACTTGTAAGTGCTGTTCATAACCATCTTTTGAGAACTTTTGAGGTTCTGTTCACCGAAACAATAAGTTTATAAAGTTTGGTAAGCAAATGAAGTTCAGAGAACTAGGCATATCAATAGTTTCCATACAAACCTCCAATTTGGAAAATGCCAGCATTGTTTATAAGAGCATGCAGAGGCCCCATACGCGCATTAAATGCATTTGCAAATCGCACCACTGAATCCAACGACAAGAGGTCAACTTCCATCACCTTTCAAGAACATTGCGCAGATCTTAGAAGAAAATCGCAAAAAAAAAAGAAAAAAAAGAGGGAGAGCTCAATTGAAGAATTAGCCACCTCAATATTCAAGGGGAGGCCCTGGCCGCACCACTCGTGAATCAAATCGCGAGCAGCGCTGGTATTCCTCACCGCCATTACCACGTGACCGCCGGCCTCTGCCAATTGGCGAGCGATTTCGCGACCAATGCCGCTAGTGGAGCCAGTGACTATGAAGGTCTGGTCGTTGAGAGGAGGGAGAGGCGTGGGATCAGCTAGGTGGCTGGCCATGATCCTCTGGAACAACATCTCATAGATTATGTAAAACCATCCTCTCAACCACTCCATCCATCCTAATGCTTCTTTCTTCGTCCTCGTCAACTTCTCGCCGTCGTCTGCCGTGGTTAGTTTGGCGGCTTCGCCTTTCAACAGCGTCGTCACGGCCATCGGACTGTTCTTGTGTGGGAGAGGAATAAAAACTAGAAAACCAGTAACAAAGTGAGCGAGTGAGTCAAACGCGAGTGTTATCTTTAAACAAAGAACATTTGATTTGAGTGTGTTCTTAGGAATGGTGCTAATTAGGATCTATAGGGAATTAGGGATAAGTAGGACTGTTAAACTTCAACTATTTGGGGTCAAACATAAAACAGGTGAAAATATAGGGGTCAAAGTGAAAATTATTATAAATAAATGAAAGGTTGTACTGAAAAAAGAGAGGTCAACGACTATTAAGGAAGATACGAATAGTCTTATATATCATATATCACTCTGTTCCAGACATAAGTGTAAACTTTTTTGTCAATTTTTTTAGAGCATGTTTGACCGTGAATAACTTTATTTTTATACATTATTATGGTCTAAAACTTTTAAAGCTAAAAAATAGAGCGCATTGTGAATCTAACCATATCACATATGATACTATTATAGCACATATGTCAATTGCAATTTACGGTCAAACATGCTCAGACAAAGTTGACTAAAAAGTGTGCAGGTTTGGCTGGGACGGAAGGAGCAGTATAAGTCTAGAGATAGTCTGTGAGAAAACCGTCTCTATATAAAAAACGGACTAGATTCTAAATAGTGTAATATATAAAAAATAAGGAGAGAATAATTTACAATATTTAAAAAAGTTTTAAAAGATTACGCGTGTACAATAATTTGCTACAATGCGCTACAGTGTTCATGTTTTATTTTCAAATTAAAATGTTCATGTTTTTGTCTCTCGTTAAAATGTTCATGTTTTATATTTCAAGTTAAAATGTTCACGTTATTCGACACACACACGACGAGTGAAAAGCGCGTTTGACTTCTAGAGAGAAAGCCCCAACTTTTCTCTAGAAAACACCAACCCTAAACAGCCTTGGGGAGGTGGTCGTCGGTCTTTCCGCCTTGCCGATCACCTCCCCACCTCCCCTAATTGTTTTCTAGACCACCCATCCTCTGCCTTCACCGGAACCCCCTCACCGCCGAACCTCTACAAACCTACGAACCTTTTCCCGGCCGGATAGCCGCCGGAGCAGATCTGGAGTCCATCACGCCGAAATGTCGGTCGCAACCCCGACACAGCTCATCGAGGTTCGGATTCGGGACGCCGGCCGCCGTCCCCGCCACAGCTCATCGGGACATCGCACTGGCAGCAGATCGGCGCTCAAGGAGCTCAGGCGCCATCAGATCTGTACTTGTCCGGTCCGTTTGGCCTGGAACCCCTAGGAGGAGGAGGTGGTTTCCATTCTTTTTATTTATTTTTTTAGTTTGTTTGTTTTAGTCTTAGTTTAGTGTCCGATCCCGGCTACTCCAACGGGAAAATGCATAAGGGTCCACCGATGTCGGGCGAAATCCAGCTATGACCTCCAAAATGGTCTCATTAGAGATACGGAGTTATAGCATCCCGGTGGTCCTGACTTGTATAATATGCATATTATGGGAGAAATCTCGCTAAAATCTCCAAAGTGGTTTCGTTAAAAATACGGAATTTTAGCCATTAAGTGAAAATAATGCAACTACGGACTAAATAAATATGGAGAGATAGTAGTTAGATTTGTTAGTTTTCCTCTTGCCTCCCTCCGGAAGACTGCCCCAAGTAGTGGTTTTTTTGTTTGTTATTAGCATACAACAGACATAGGCTTGGAGCTGGCGTTGTTAGCTACTAGCTTGCTTTGCTGGTTCCGAAACCGATTCTCCAGGGGGATATAGGCTACTTGATAGCCTTGAATAAAGATAGGACTGGATAAAGATGGAGGCGACGCAGTATCGTGCTGCTTTTACAAAACGGCGATGCAGTCTCGTGCTGCTACAAAACAAAGCGGAAATTACTTGCACCAGATTCAGAGGCACCCGTAATTGCCACCGCTTCTACATCGGGGCATGGGACAAGAACGAATCAGGTAGCATAATGTTGTATGACATGTGGCCGTTTATCCAAGCAGGTCTCCCTCATGGATTAGATTGGTCATTTTGGGAGGTTCACCCCATTGTGTGAGCCCGATAGTTTCCTCGCCTTTTAGGGTGTTAGCTTAGGTTAGGTAGACAACCCGCAAGTGCGGCATATTCCTAGTGTTTCAAGCATGTAACGCCAAAATACTTTATTAATGAGAATGAGGAACACTGTTTGAGAATGAGGAACACTGTTTGCAAAAAAAAAAAATGTTCACGTTTTATGTTTCAGGTTAAAATGTTCATGTTTTATGTTTCAGGTTAAAATGTTCATGTTTTATGTTACAATTTAAAATGTTTATGTTTTATATTTTATGTTTTAAGTTAAAATGTTCATGTTTTATGTTTTAAGTTAAAATGTTCATGTTTTATGTTTTAAGTTAAAATGTTCATGTTTTATGTGTAAAGTTAAAATGTTCATGTTCATGTTTTATATTTCAAGTTAAAGTGTTCATGTTTCACGCTAAAATGTTAATGTTTTATGTTACAAGTTAAAATGTTCATGTTTTATGTTTTATGATGTTTTATGTTTTAAGTTAAAATGTTCATGTTTTATATTTCAAGTTAAAGTGTTCATGTTTCACGCTAAAATGTTCATGTTTCATGTTTCAAGTTAAAATGTTCATGTGCTGTAGCGACTCGGCACTATTGCGCGTGAATTTTTAATTTTTTCAGAAATTGCAAATTGTTCCCTTTGTGTTTTTGATTTATAACACTATTTACAATTTAATCTGGTCTCTATATAGAGATGGCCTCTTCCAAGACTTTGCCATAAGTTCTATTATTTCTTTTGCATATCCATATTTTTTGGGGTTGGCAAAGTTTTGGAAGCGATCGTCTAAATATGTAGACCATATTAAATTGTAAACATGATAGTAAATCAAAAACAAGGAGGGACCAATTTACAATTTATGGAAAATTGAAAAAAATCACACGCTATAGTAAATTCATGTGTGTTTGCTACCGTAACACTACATGTTTGCTAAAGTAACGTTACAATTGCTACAGTACGTACTACTACAGTAAAAAATATAGTTTCGTTTTAAAATATTCATGTTTTCAGTTATAAGATCCATCTTTTCGGTTCTAAGATAATTAATACTCATCCAATTTTTATACGATTAATTATCTTTCAGGTTTTGTTTTAAAATCCTCATGTTTTAAATTATAAGCTCTATGTTTTAAGTTACACATTTTGGTTTAAATTCCTCATGTTTTATGTTATAATGATCATCTTCTGAGCTCAAGTTCAGTTTATTCGACAATAATTACCTGCCAAGTTTTGGTTCAAATTTCCCATGTTTTAAGTTAGGTATAATCATCATCTTCTAATGTACAAGTTCACTTTTTTGAATAATGGCAGTTAGGTTTTTGTTTGAATTCCCCATATTTTATGTTATACTATTGATTATCTTATGAGTTACAAGTTAAGTATTAGATTATTTTATGCTAGGCTTTGGTTTAAATTACCCATGTTTTAAGTTTAAAAGATTAATAACTTTAAACGTTATATTTTTTTAATTTAACATGTATAATTTGAAAGATAATGATTTTAAGTGATTTTTTATTTTTAATTTAAAAGGTTGCACTTTTAATTTTTTAAAATCCATAATTATAAATGCTATGTTTTTAATTCAAAACATACATAATTTAAAACATTACGTTTTTAATTTAAAAGGTTAGTGTTACTGTAGCAAACATGTAACATTATTGTAACAAACATGTAGCATTACCGTAGCAAACATGTAGTGTTACTGTAGCAACACGCGTGCGAATTTACTGTAGCGCGTGATTTTTTCAATTTTCCAAAATTGCAAATTGGTCCCTTCTTGTTTTTGATATATTATTATATTTACACGTTAGTCCATGGTCTACATATGTAAACGGTGGCTCCAAAGACCACTCCTTTTTTTACTAGTATGTTATAATTATTAGAAAAAGTGAGGGGGAGAATACTACAGTCAGTCTTGTCAATCATGATCATTGAATTTTATATGAGAGTAAGGATAAATTCAAATATTCTAAAAATATATACGTGTACTTAGTAAAGGTTATTTGTAAAGTTTTGGGCGAGACCGTTCTATCATAATCTTATGGTACGACGAATGATAGTTCATGTGTATACTAGATTTGTTTGTGTGTTTCACAACTTTGTTTGTCATAAGTTGTGTCATGTTTAAATGAACTAATAAATTTAGAAAGCTAAAGAAAGTTGTAAAACACACAAACAATTCTAATAAATACATGAACTATCATTTTTTCTACCATAAACTTATTGTATGACACTCTCACCCAAGACCTTCTCAAGGTTATTTAATCTGATTGTTCAGTCAAAAAATGTAAAACGAAACTGGAAAATTTCATGCAAAAAAACAAAAAAAAAACTCGTAATGCAAAAATAGGATATGTAAAAGAAAAATGAACTTGCATTGAACTCCCGTTTTCAGAAGTACTACAGTCGTATGTCTTCCTTAAATGTTCAAGGTCACATTGCTAAATATGTGCATATAACTAAAAGAGTGCCTTTTATTTCATGAATATTTTTTTAAATTTTGATTGACAAATTCAGACACATAATATCAACATATTATATTCACGATCGACGAAAATAAGAGGAGTGATGTTCGAGGAGCTAAGAGAAGAAAAGCAAAAAATGAGTAGTGAAAACGCACTATACTATGGCAGACCATGAAAACTCAATTTGAAATTATTGGGGTTAAAATCGATATTTCAAAGGCTGGGATTCTTCAATTAAATGTTTTAGGATGAAAAAAAAAACGTTTTACTCTAACTTTTTTAAAAAAGAAAAGGAAGTATGTTTCAAACTCTTTTGGTTTGATTTATTATGTCGCTCTTTTGGAAAATACAAAAAAAGTTGTACAAATACAAAATACATATACACGATGTAAACATCCTCTACAAGTACATATATTACACAAAATACATACTGTATATTAATTATTACACAATCTTTGGGGCTTATGAAGGCCACCAAACATCTCTATGAGTCAGATATCTGTACCACATTGGCATGAAGGTGGCCCGATTTTACACCGTTTAACTTCACTGCTCTCCCGATACTAGATTCTCTTGAAGTGTATCAATATCATGTAAGTACGGATCATTCTTGTATTTTGCATACCGGGGAAGTTCAAGAGCTTTCTCTGCAATGTCTCTATCCTCATAAATCTTTGCAATCAGACTATCTAGGGACGAAAAATTGGCCTGCCAAGTGAAATTTAGAGTCCACGTCATTTGTGTTTCACAGAACATTGAAAAGACAAGCCACACGAGTTGGTAGTAAGTGGGTACCTCAGGTCGAATATAGCCAACGATTACTAGATGCAGTTCTTCGCCATAGAAATCCTCGTTGAAATCATGGAGCAACCAGGGCTCCTGAGAGGGAGGTTATTCATAGGTTAATGCCTTTTGAGTATAAGGTCTGAAAAGAAGAAAATCATACAAGTTGAAAGACACTTACAATGGTTTTCTCAGCATTTTTGAAGTAAGGATTCCATCCGATGCTCATTACCATCTTGAAAACTCCTCGATTTGATAATCCGGCCCACCCAAAATAAACTCCACAAGGGTGCTCTTGAAGGAGATTTGAGTAGCCCTCCGCCGACAAATTTGCTACATAATTAACTTAATATTGTGAGATCCATTCTTGTACTATGACACAATCAAAAGCCACCCAGTTCATTAAAATAACTCGAATGTACCCGATTACCATTACAAAAACCAGCATGCAAGATACAATTGAATGAACTCTCGTTAATTATTATCGAACTGAGGAAGACAAACCTGTAGGGATCCCCAACACCTTTGATCCACGTCCAAACCCCTTAATGACTGGGCCTCCAATATGCCATGGTTCTATTGGTAAGGTGCCTTCAACTGATTCCATTCCAGACTGCTCACTGACTGCAATTCCAGGCCTGACACATACCAGACATTCAGTGGCAGCAAGCAACAGGAAAATGGTCCAAAACCAATCACAAAAATTACAGTGATACAAATGTCAAGATCCAGAGAAAGGATGGCAAAAGGGCAATTTTTTGTTTTTAAACTTTCCTTTGATATGCAAAGAGGTTGGTAGGAGTTATAACCAGGAAAGAAAAGAGAACGAAAGAGCAAACAGTTACTTCTGTCTCACCAAGACCAGGTATTTCTAATTATGGACATGTGGGTCCATATATTGTTTAGAGTCTATCTCAGCAAATTCAGAAAGTGTTACTTTTCACTTGTCAACAAAAGCACAAAAACTAGCTTCTAGATATAAGGGAATGGCAACAACGGTAATAGATGTCTCTAATTAATACTTGGTGATCCTGAACTTTTAACTGCTGATATTCTCTGTTTCAGACCATATTTGTAAATTGTATCTAAAAGAAAACTAGCTCTATGAGTGTAAGTAAGATACATGTTCCAATTATCATTAATTATATACTAGTATTTTGTAGTTTCGACCACTATCAAAATCAAAGCTAAGGTACATAGTTGCAACTTACAAGCAACAAACACTATAAAACCAAAAACTTAAGGCTGGGAATCACCAAATCTTATTGATGTGGCATATTAGGATATCTTATTATAAATTATATCTCAAGTGAGTTACATTATTATAATCAAACTGCCAGTGTCGTCACACTTATTATTGAGATAGCATAAGATTGCACAATTAAATCCCATCAGAAATATGTATTCACCATTATAAAATTACACTAACAAGATGACAATTGCACTTTAAACCATTATCTTTTGTTTATACCAAGATGACAATCACACTTTACACTAACAGATACCCGCACACTTAAAACTTGCACCATCATCATCAAATTTATCACACAATTCACCATTTCTGTCTTTTACATTTTCACTTTCCCACTTTAAACCATAGGAGAGACACCCTCTGAACCCAGATATCCAGTTTATAATTCAAAATATTCTCAAACTTTTACTTGATCAGTTGATCAACACAAATAAACAGAGATAGACTCATTCAATCTTAGACAAGAAATCAAACAGATTAAAATCTGAACATCAACAAACAACTGATGAACATAAAAAACTAAGGATAATTATCACACATTAAGAGAAATGATTACAATCAAGTAATCTATCCAGAAAGTGAACCGTTTTAAAACATTATCAATCACTAGCTACAGAAAGGTTCATTAGCATGTCATGCAGTTCGCAAATCCTCTAGAGTCTCGTAGCAAGTGTAGTTGCATACTAGTAAAAGATGCTTTAATACCAAATAACCTATGCATTTTTGACATGCAATCAATCTGAAATGTATCAATACTCATCAACAACGACCAACAAATATAGGTATTCACCATTATACTATTACACTAACAAGACGACTATCATCCTTGTCCCATTTTAACCTCACCTGACTACGAGACTACAAAAGAGAAGTATATTTCGAAAAGTTTACCTGTCCTGACAATGTTTCTCTTTATTTTCAACTTCAACAGCTTCAATCTTTTCAGGATTCAGTTTGGCTCCTGAAATGACAAGATATAGAACACATGATTAATTGATCCAGCCCTGATGAAAAACAGTGCGTATAATTCAAATGGTCCCTTTTAGTCCTGAAATGCATATAACTGAAAAAATTACCCTGATCCTCCATTTTTTCCTGATTGGCTAATTCAGATACGCCTGGCACATAACATTAACAGGTTAAACCTACGACCGATGAATATAAAATAGATACTCATAGAATAAAGTAGAATCAAAGTGCAGTGGTGGAACATTGGGGAAACCTACCTGGGCAATTATAACCTCTGAGTAGTTTTTATTAAACAGAGTACTACCTTAAAAAAAACCAGTTTTCTTTTAAACCATTTACGTTCACCCCATGGCCTTCAAGATAGTAAGAAGGCAAAAAGCAATGATAATAGCACTATCCAAATCTGTTTTCATGTTAAAGGGAATTCAAACTTGGTTGGAGCATTTTATCAAGCAGTTGGAGTGCATGCGGCAGAAGATGGAGGTACATACAAGAGTTTTGAAAACTTACGTAAAAAGTCACTCAATAAGGATGGAAGCGAAGAACAATGGAATAAGGTTTTTACACAGAAGATAAAATTGAAGAGCAGTGGTGGAGAAGAAATAGCAGATCTTACTTTGGAATATATTAGATGAAGCCGTGGCTGATTCGGAGAGCGTGAGAAGGTTGAAGCAGACAGGTGAAGCAGAGGTTGATTTTAGGAAAGGGTGGTGGTTACCGGATGTGAAGCAGAGAGGTTTTGAAAACGTTGACCAACTGGCGTACCTGCACGGCAACATTTTCGAGAGATTCTTTCTTAAGTCTAGACTCATTAAAAAGGGACGACCGGACGACGTCGTTTAATATTGAGTTATTGAGTCTAGCAGGCGGAGCCTTCTTCTCCGACGGGCAAAATCAGATCAGAGCACGCTCCAAATTTCCGGTGGCGCATACTAATCTTCCTAACCATTTCCAGTTCATAATCTTCCTGAACATTCTGTTCGTCGATTCAACGCAACTTCCATTCAATCCAGAAGTATCTAAATCATCTGCCATTTGACTCATTTGGTAAACTCTATTTCATTGTTGCCGATTTTATGAGTTATTCATTAGGATAACAACCTGTTTGTTTGTGTATGGAGTGATTTTATGTTCTATTTGGTTGAGGAAATTGCACTATTGTTTAGGGATTCTACTTTTATCTGTTGGCAGAAAAGAGAGTACTGATTAAGGATTGCTGTTTGTTTATGCATGTAACGATTTATTGTTCCATTTAGTTGAAGAAATGCATCATTTTATAGGGATTCTAGTATTTCCAGTTCTTATATTTTACTAGCTATCTGTTGGTTCATCTTTGTCGCGAATTAGGCACAAATAAGATGGATAGCAGGGGCCTGTGGGACACGCTGAGGCGAAAGCAAGCTGAGAATCCGGATTTCTTTTATGCAATTCAAGGTGATGATGTTGAGGACCCCAATGCGAATGTATTCTGGGCTGATGCAAAAGCCCGCGAAAACTATGTATATTTTGGGGATGCTGTTAGGTTTGACACTTGTTACAGATACAGGCATTACAATGTACCTCTTGTTGCCTTCACTGGACTTAATCATCATGCTCAGCCTGTGCTGTTTGGCTGTGCGCTGCTCTTCAATATGTCTGATGCCTCGTTTGTGTGGATATTTCAAACCTGGCTAATTGCAATGTCTGGACGCTGTCCTGTCTCGATAACAACTGATCTTGACAGCCTGATTAAGGTTGCTGTGACACATGTGCTTCCTAAGACACGCCACCGGTTTTCCAGCTGGAGCGTGTTTAAGGAAACGGAGGAAATTTTGGCTTGCATTTTTAAAACTCATCCTGTTTTTAAAGCTGAGCTCAAGAACTGTACTTATGAAGCTGAGACAATTGAGGAGTTTGACTCAAGCTGGCTTTCATTGTTGGGGAGATATCATCTGCTGGATAATGATTGGCTTCAAGCAATGTATAATGCTCGCCATCAGTGGGTGCCTGTTTACATGAGAGGCACTTTCTTCGGGGAATTCTCTTCAGCTGAGGGAAGCAGTTCTATGAACTCTTTTTTCGTTGGGTTTGTGAATGATTCAACCACCATTGGAGTATTGATTGAGCAATGTGAGAAGGCAGTAGCAATCTGGCAGGAAAGAGAAGGAAAGGCAGATATGGATACGATTGATGTTAGCTCTGTTTTAAAGACTCCGTCACCCATGGAAAAACAAGCAGCCAATCTTTATACGAGGGGAATATTCACGATATTTCAAGGGGAACTTGTTGAGACCCTTGCTTATCCCGCCTCTAAAATTGATGATGCTGGTGCTATCACGGTATACCGTGTGGCCAAATTTGGCGATGAGCACAGAGTGTATATTGTTAGCTTCGATGCACGTGAGATGAGGGCTAACTGTAGTTGTCAGATGTTTGAATTTTCGGGTATTATGTGTAGGCATATTTTATCGGTGTTTAGGGAAAAAAATGTCCTCACACTTCCCACAGAGTATGTCTTAAGACGGTGGACCAGAAATGCCAAGATCGGTGGTGTGGAGCAATCTCATGAGTCCGGAGCTGCCCGTTATAATAATCTTTGTGATGAGGCTATTAAGTTCGTTGAAGAAGGGGCCAAGTCCATATATGTTTATAATGTGGCAAATAATGCTCTACAAGAAGCTGGAAAGAAGGTTGTTGCAGCAAAGAAGAAAAGCTCAGAAGCCCTTCAGAGGAACTATCAAGCTAATGGATACAATCTGGAGAATCATGTTGGCAGAGATAACGCTGCCGCAGCAAGCACACATAGTTACTTGGTGAGATTTTACATAAACCTTCCCAGTGAAGTGCAATTTATCTCAAGTTCTGGATTTTAATCTTTAGGCATTTATTTGTAAATTTCTTCTGATTGGTGCTTTCCACTTCAAACTTTTAGGACTATGACCCTTAAACCTCCAAAATATATATGTACCATTTTCCACTTGCCAACTATGCGTCATAATTATAAGAAACATTCTCATTCTCATTCCCATTCTTCAGTATTGCTGTTCCTTCCGCATGTGCATTGAATCCATTTCTGGAATTTTTTGTGGCAAAAGATTTTTAACAGTAAATGTTTGTTATAGTGGGTAACTCAAACAAAAGGATAGGCCCTTCATAGCTTCATTTTCAGTCTTCTGATTAAAGCATGAGTTCAGCATCGTTTTGGTACTCGAATGCTGATTCCTATAGGCATGACTGATGATCATTCAGAAAAGATTAGAGCAATAATATTGATAAACAGTCAATTCTCTAATCACGTCTTTTCCATTTTATTTCCCTATTTTATTCTAAACGGTAAATTTGCTTTCAGGGTCAGAAAGAGAAGAAAATCAGGGAACTGACGGCTGAGTTGCAACAGACTAATCATCGATGTGAGGTTTACCGTGCAAATCTTCTTTCAGTGTTAAAAGACTTGGAAGACCAAAAGCTAAAGCTATCAGTGAAAGTACAAAATGCCCGACTTAGCGTAAAAGACTAGGTAACTATTCCCCCATTCAATGCTAGAGCTAGACTAGAGGGAAAGAATGTGGAAGTCGCCAAAACAAATTCCAGTCATCTTTCTGTAACCTAGGTTGTTAACATGTGGACTTGAAATTATGGGAGTAATCCAACTACTCGTGTAACTAGTTTATATTTTGTCGATTATTTACTTGATTGTTCCCCTTTCTAGTTTATAAATTTAGTCATCGAGCTTGCTTTTCTTTACTCTTTATGCATCTTAACTACATTTGATTTTCTGGATAGAAAAGTCCTGATAAACACAACTTTTACCAATTATGATTTGGTCAGAGGTAAAGAAATCTAAATAACCATAACTTTGGAATGGAGAAGTTACTGCCTAATTCTAACGAAGGATTATGGAGTATGAATTCTACCTAATTGTACATACAAAATGTTTCATTCTTGATACAAAGGAACAATCTCTCATATGCTGATGCCATTTTCCGTGCAGTGAACATTGAAGATGCATATTCTCTGCAGGCTCTTCCTCTCTCTCTTAGTCTCTTCGAACCCTCTCCCACCACAACCTGTAGTGCCTCCAGAAGTGACTCTGTATTTGGTGAAAACATGAAACCATACTCATCGTTCACCATGATCGTGCCTTTGATGCTCGGAAATCTTGAAGCCATCACAGGCTTCCCACTCATCATGGCTTCCATGAGCGTAAGATCAAGCCCCTGAGGCCTCAGGGTTGGGTTCACAAAGATGTCAATCGCATTGTAATATGCATGTAGCTCAGAAGGATCCAATGGCCCTAAAGCAATGACCTGAGACCCTAAGTCTTTGTACCTTTTTAGCCATGGTCCAGAACCTGCAACAACCAGGTACACATTTTCATGCTTTTCCCTGAGCTTAGAGAAGGCCTTGTGGAGTATTGGATGGCCTTTGTCCTTCACTAGCCTCCCTGCAACACCCAGGACCAAACTTGCATTTTTAGGGACTCCGATTTTGGATCTGAATTTGGTTCCCAACTGAGAGTCCTCATTGAAATCATCTTCATTCACACCATTGACAATAACATGCACCCTTCTACTGGGAATCTGGTAAACATCTCTCAGCATTTCGCCACAGCTATCGCTTATGGCAACATGGTGAGCGTAATCGTGGAAGAATCTGATCTCATTCAGAACATTCGGGATCATCCCTTGCAGGCTGCTGTTGAACAAAGGTGAAATAGGCTCATCAGGCTGCCTTGCCAGGTCCTGATATATACTGGAAGACACACTCTCTAGGGCTATACCATGCCATGAAACAACAAGGTTGGAAACTTTGTGGGCTACATAGAAAGGAAGTGCTGAACTTTCTGAATGAATCACATCAAAGGGCTTGTGACTAGTGGTACCCTCTTCCTCGTACTGTTCCCATGCTTTATTGTAGAGCCATTTCCCCACCTCACCCTCATGCCAATGGATGATGGGCGCAGAAGGCATCGGGCCTCCAGCATCCAGATTTTCCTTCAATTTTGCCCTTGAATCATTGTCATTTGGAGATGTGAACACGTGGATCTCGTGTCCTCGCTGAGCTAGAGCTCTGTGCAATGTGTGAGCATGGCGCTCCATGCCTCCGGGTACACTGCTAGTCGGCCATTTTCTGGTGAAAACTGCAATTTTAAGGATGACAGGTGGTGGATTGTCGGAGATAAATCTCAAGTGATTCCATGCAAATTCAGCTAGGCGGACATCACCAGACCATGACTTGTGTGCTGTTGAATTTATGCAGATGGAACTTGTGGGGGCGTGGAGGAGAAGCATAGCTGAGATGGTGAGAACAATGACAAAACAAAGAGCTGTGGCTAGGCTTGAATGGAGAGATAATATATGTCTTTTAGGCTTGTTTATGGCCATTTTTGCAGAATTGATTCAGCTTGAATTTGATGATGATGAACACAGTTTAGTGCGTTATTACTTATAATTAGGGGAGTTCTCCACTTAATACGTTTCTCTTGTGATAAGTGTGCTAAACAAATGTGTTTTATGGTATCAAAAGTCGCATTTTATTTGCTCTCTCTGGTCTATTCGTGAATTGCGTGTGCTTTTGTTTGAGTGTTTTTACAGTTTCACTTCCATCGAGAACAATTTTAATTTAATTCTGAAATGTTCAAACAATCAAACAGGTTCATTTTTTAGAGCAAGTCCAACAGATACTATATAAAAATCTCCAAGATGTAGTATGAAATGCTAAAATGTAGTATGAAATTTTTGGTCATCTCCAAGAGTTACTACATTTTGTAGCTTTTGCATTGATTATCATTAATATTTGCAACATTTTTTAATTTTATTTTCTACCTTTTTAGTTTTAAACAATACATTGTTTTGGGACTTTTGATGTTTTGCATTGAAGATGAGAGGAGAGAGAGTGAAATTTGCGCTTGGAAATTTGGGTTTTAAAAAGGAAAGAATGCATTAATCAATGTGTATTCATTAAATTTTCAATCCTCTAAATTTACTTTCTCTTAGAGCAAGTCCAATAGGTAGGTATAAGAAATGCTAAAATAGAGGTCTAAATTGGGGATCCTCTATATTTTTTGAGTCCAACTCCAACAGCTATGGTATTTTGCTATTCAAGCATTTATTAATTCATTAAATGAAAAGAAATTTTTTATTACAAATTGTATAGCTACAAAGCCATTTGTTTGCAATCATGCTTTAGCTACGTACACGGCTAGCCTCATAGATAAGTTTGGCAGCAAATTTTCCACTTTAAACTTGTCAGATGAACATAAACCTAAGTTTGGCAGCAAATTTTACTATTGGTGTTCTTCAATCTCACTTCCCATTCACCTTCACATTCAAGAACACGGAATCTCCCAAGCTGTCTCCATATGTCTTCATAAACAGTAGGAAATCCTGTCAAAAAAAAAACACAAACACACACACCAAGTCAACAAATTAGCTTCCACAATCTGGAAATAAATTAAGCAAAACATGTACACACCAAAGCATTGAGAAATCAACATAATCAGTCTAGGAATCTACTGTATAAACACTCGCTCACTCACACACACAGAGAGATTAAGGTCCAGCTAAACAATCTAGGAAGCATGGTAAGAAAACACCCATACTCACACGCATCAAGAAATCAGCGTACATCAATATTTGTCATTCATACTAAACAAGAACACAAAATAGGACAGCCATAGAGCCTATCATTGAAAAGAATAAGATTCAATGAACTCACAATGGGATGATCTAAACAAGCAGAAATAGTTTCGTAGAAGCGTGATGGTGGCCGCGAGTTCATCCCCTTGCGGCCTTGCCTGCCTCCATGAATAAAATTATCCAGCAATAGCACAGCAGTATATAAATACTCACAAAAACTCAGCAAACACCGATCAATATCGAACCAAGTTGAGAAAAACAAAGCAGACATGCAGACAGTTAAACACAATTCCTCAAACTATCCCACATCAGAACTAATGCAATTTACAGGGCCATGAAACGGCAGGGTTAATATTATTACATGAGCACGAACCATTCCGGAATTTCTATTTATACGCAAAAATGGTTTCAAGAAAACTACTTCATCATCATCTATGGAACAAAACAACTGCAGTTTCACAACTTCATCATCATGTGTTTCCCGAAGAACATGGGTGGCCTGGGCTTTAAGGATCTAGAAACTTTTAATATATCCATGCTAGGGAAACAGGCTTGGAGGATTTTAGTCAACTCGGACTCGATGGTAGCAAAAATTCTAAAAGCTAAATATTTCCAGAACACTACGTTGATGGAGGCTAAGTTGGGTCGGGATCCATCATATGCATGGAGATCAATCCTAGAGGGCCGTGATTTGTTATCGAAAGGAACTCGTAAGAAAATTGGTTCTGGAATGGCAACATCCGTTAAAACGGGAAGTTGGCTTCCACGAAGATGAATTCATTTCAGTATAGATATGATTATTACAATATTATTCAGCTGGTCAATTTTATATTTCTTAACTAGCGTTGACAGGTCGCACAAGGTGCGACCCTTGCCCAATTTTTAGTTTTTAAATTTTACATGTATTATTATGGCCAAATTACAATTTAAAATGTAAAATGTATAATTGTTTCGATAAAATAATAATAGATTTATTTTAAAAAGAATATAATTTGCATACAAATTTTAAACAAAAAAATAATTTGAAAATGTGATATGATCATTCTTTGTAACTCTTCTATTTGTTTCTGTAATCATGCACTAAATATGAAAAAATGGTTATATAATATTCTTATATTTGATATTTTAGCAATTGTTTATTTAATATCTTGTTACGTAAACTATAAATTGTAAATGTCTAGTACTATGTTGAGTAAATTATATCAATGCAAGAATGATTTTGGAGTTTTACAATTCATTTATTCATGATAGTTAAATTTAAGTAATTAATATGAAGAAGGCCATAACGGTCAAAATTATTATTAGTGTAATTATGGTTATACAATATTTCTAATATTTTCTACGTTTAGATTGAAATCGCAGGAAAGAATTTGATGGAGAGTTAACGGGATGGAAGATAAATTGTGTAAGACAAAGAGTTGGTTTCGGTTTAGAATCTAAAACTCTTTAGACGTTATTAGGTGGTCTTGTTTTTTTAATGTGGATAAGTAGATTTAAGCATCTTTTATTTTATTTTTTAAGATAGATATAAGGCCATGTTCTTTCAACCTTATAGGTGGATAATTTATGTTCAATTCACTTTAATGAAAATTTAATTAATTCACGCGGATTACTTTAGTTTTATCATATGCATAACACATAACATGGTGAGCAAAAATGCATTCACAGTCAATGATGTCACTAAGGCACTGTTCTACTATATAAATTTAGTTTTTGCTAAACTGAACTTAAGTAAATTGAAGTGAAACTCGATGGAACTCGATGAAATTAAGAGGGGATTAAATTTGAAACTGATGGATGTTAAGGAAATTGAAGAAGAATAAGAAACAATGGACGATTGGTGGTTTGAAATAAAGAGGTAATTAAATCTAAAACTGATGAGGAGTTGAAGAACTTCAGAACGAATCTCAATAGTACAAAACTTGGTCAGAAAATTAAAGGCATTGAATGAAAGAAACTCCATTGGAGAAGAAGAGAAATAATCTATGAGATTAAATTGAGGAAAATTTAATTAAGATAGAGGAAGAGAAGGAGTTGCGTAAGATTAGAAACTGAAATAAATAATTATAGTAGAAAATTAAGGTATGTAAATAATGAGATTTTATTGGAGGTCCATTTGGATTATTACCCAATTATTTTTTTTAAAAAAAATTATCACAAAATTAAGTAAATACATGATCAAAACAAACTAAAGGAAGTAAATACAAAATTCTTGTATATGTTTGTGCACGACTTAGAACTCTATTTCATATGCATCCAAAATTATGTTTTATGGGGTGATTGTCATATTCAATCATACACCAGACTCATATCTCATTTCCATATTCGAGTGGTATGACTTGAACAAATTTTAAAAAAAATTAGTGAATAGTAAATATTGAATGAAAAATACTACAGAAGGAATTTGAAAATACCTTTGCAAAACCCAATCACACATTATCCAATGCTCTCCACAATTTTACAAATAATAACGCTTATAATAGTTATCAAAAATCCATGATAACATGAGATATAGTTAAAATACCTTAGATAATGAATTATCACATGCATGTACCATGTAGTCTCACAATCTAGAATCTGTGTGAATACATGGTTGTGCTCCTGTAAAAATCAAAACAAAAAGTTTCATCAAATTCAGTAACAAATGAAAAATAAATTCAGCACATTCTTTTCCAAAACTATAATAAAAGGGAAACTAAATTTAAAAATAAGATATTGGCTTCACAGAAAGTTGTCAGCTATATGCTTCTAATCAAAATATATTGTAGTGATGAAAGATCAAAATAACATGAAATGACCACTATATATAGATAAATTACATGAAGATGAAGAGTTGCTGAGAAGATTAGTAGCATGAATGCATTAACTGAAAAAACGGAATCAATTGAATAATGAAATCAATGGATTAATTAAAGAATAAGAGGAAGATGATAAGGTGCTTCTGGTTTAGAAATTGAAAGGCCACACAAACAAAAATAAAGTTCAAAAATTAATTAAGAAATTAAAGAAAAGAAGAATGAATGGATGATTAATGCATTGAAGTAAATATTAAACTAATGAATATGGAATTGAAGAGGGTGGGGAGTTGAGAAAAATGGAAGAAACTTTTATAAATATAATTAGTGTGTGAATTAATGGGATGAGCTAGATAATGAGGTGGAGTTGAGGTGGCTGATAATGTGTCCTGCCACATGTCAGCATGTGAGGTTAGTTTTGTTAAAAAACATTGTCTTCTTATATATAGTTAGATATGTTATTTTTACGTGAGTTAAATCAAAATAGTCCAGTTTGGTTTAGTTAGTTCAGTTCAAACGGAATAGAAGTTCTGATATTCGGCTCAATTTTTTAATTATTTTTTGTTTAACTGTACATTTTGTTTACTTCAGTTGAAATCAATTCAATTTAGCTCAGATCAAAACAGTTCAGTTCAGTTCATTTTAGTTTAGATGTGATGATTACAATATTATTTGGCTGGTCAATTTATATTTTGCAATACATTATTTTTACATCGGGTCAAATTAATTATGTTCAAATCAAAATAGTTTAGTTTGATTCAGTTCAGACAAAACCATTCTCTTTACTTGCCGTCGTTTAATTTCTTCCCTCCTCATCAAATATCACATTTCTTTACTTTACTATAATCTTTACTTTAAATATAATATAAATATTTGATACATGATTTTATTAAATCGACTCATAAAAATATAATATGTATTAATTATATTTTCTTCAGATTTTGCATTCAAATCGGAGAACAATATTTTACTTTTGCACTACTCTCTTTGTAAAGGGGAAAAAACCTGTATTTTATATCCTTCTTGGGTGTCTGTGGGAAGCACTGGAAATGAATTCTTGTTTTGGCAATTCTACGAAGGATCAAGTGCGAGGGGAGGTTTGAAATTATTGAGAGGTCATGCTCATGAATTTGATGAGAAGGACATCATAATGGTGATACGCGAAGTCGAAGTCATTCTCTTTTCACCTCGCCATCAAGATTCTGAGAATTTTGAGATTATCCCAGATTCTGTTTTGCTATTATGACTCCATATCAGAGGCCATTAGCATTTTCTAGGAGGATCTTTCAGCTGGAAAGAAACTTGAGATGAATGATGGTATTTCTGGAGATATACATGTTGATAAATCCCAGGTTATGACCGGCAGAAGACTAGCGAAGGAACCAGAGAAACTCACAGAGGTAATAGCCTCTTACAAAGTTGTCGGTCTTGAAGATGACATTAAATCCACTGTTGACCGACTTACAATGGAGAACCTTACATTAACCGCCCACGAAAGGAATTTGAGAGTTTGGAGATATTGAGGACAAAATTACTCTCAGAGGAGAAATTCCATGTCATATTACACAAAATTGGGTGCGAAGTGCAAAGAGTTGTAATGGATTGTCTATAACAAATGTGGAAGTTGCTGAACTTCTAACTACTCTCGAGCCAGACGGTTGGAAGAAAGTTGTAGAAAGTTTAGATCCAAATACAGGGGTCGTTTGGTTGGCGTACGAAACGAAGTAATTACAAAATCTGAGCATTTATCATTTTTGATGGTTGTTTGGTTGACATAGAATAGTAAAAATGGTGGAAATGATGATTCCGCGTAAATTCAATTTCCCTCACAAAGTGTGAAATTTGTTACCGAGCTCTACCTAGGTCGAATTGAAATACGCGTTAACAAAAGGTTAGTAATTATTACTAAGTCAACCTCCTCAGACGAAGTTAAAATATGCCGTCTACATGAATCCATGCATTGTGTAAAAAAGGGTACAACAATATTTTGGCTGTTAATGAGTTTCGTGGCTCAAAAAGGTCATGCATTAAGTCGAGCATGAGGGATTTCAAAAGTTTGAGACCGTCTTGCCCTGACATACATTCTCTACTATTCATCCCTCTTAAGGACTCATGGGCTCGGGTGGTAGATGATGTCTCTTTCATTGTCCGTGTCTTCAAAAGTCTTAGGGTATTGCACATTAGGCAGATTGACTTGCCGGGGTTTTTCCTGCTCAAATGAAGCTGCTTATTGAGCTGAGGAACTTGGATGTACGAGATCACTTTGTTGACATCACATCATCAATAGGTGATCTCTCAAACCTACAAATATTGATTTTGGATTCACATCTCCAAGCCGATTTGCCAACAACAGTTTGGGGTATGCTTAAATTGAGGCATCTATGCATCAAAAAATGGTTTACATTTTCCCTCTGAATATCTCGACGATTCCTCTGATTTCCTTCAATTGGAAAGCTACTCTGTTGTAATTGTTGAATCATGGGACATCCTTGAAAGGCTTATGAAGAAGTTCCGAGATGTGAACAAGTTGAAGCTGAAATGCCACCATACCTCACCGTTTGCATCAAATAAAATCCCTACATGTGTATATGGTCGGAGTAGTGCTACATTCAAATCAGTTTGAGTTCAGTGTCCCTTCAATACTTCAGAAGCTTACGTTTGAAAACTTGGAGTTGAGTGAGAGAGAAATTTCTGCAGTTGGAGAATTGCCATATCTTGAGGGTCTCAAATTACTCCATGTATCCTTCTTTGGTGGACAATGGCATATGAACAAAGAAGAAAAAGAATTCGAAAAGCTCAAATATTTAAAACTCAATGACTCAAATATCCTCAGTTGGACTAGTAGTTTTGGTCAGCTCCTCGATCTTAAGAAGTTGATACTGCAAGAATGTGTTTGTTTAGAAGAGATGCCAACAGAATGTTAGGTGGAGAATCAAGATCTTCAAGCGAGCAGGGTCAATTCACTAAAGGTGCCTCGAGAAGGGTCTCTAGAGTTGTTGATCCCATGTATGCAGAGGCTTTGGCGCTTAGGGAGGCCATTTATCTAGCATCAAACTCGGGCATCACTAATCCATTGCTGATAGGAGACGCTCTGGCTCTAATATGTATGTTTAGGGACGAGCAAGAAACTTCACAGGTTTGTAGTGCTTTGGTGCCCAGTCTACATACCTTGATTAGCGAGAATAGTTTTAGCATGCCGCTCTAAATTCGTAGAGATAAAGAACATATTAACTCATTCGCTTGCTAGTTATGCAAAATCTTATACTTCGGTCTATGACTATGAGACGTGGAATTTAGCCCCCTCCTTCTTCCTATCAAACGATACTAGACTCTTTCCAGTAATTTGAAATGATATACTAATAAAATACCTCTTAAAAATAATAATGCACACACCATAAAGAAGTTTTTAAAAGGAAACAAGAATCACAATGGCCAACATTTAAAGTACGCTTTTCCGTGAAGTGGCGATCCGTGATAGAAAACGGTACTACACCTTATTATGATAAAGCATACGACAGCAACAATGTCGTATCAACCCACTGCGTTTTTACTGGAGCTCATCCTTCGCCCAATCTATCTACCCCCGTTTGTCTTCGTCGTCTTCTCCTTTCGCACTGTGTCGTCTTACCCTAATCAACTGATTTTCCTACAGATCAGTCTGCTCTCTCGATCCCCAAATTTCACTGTATTTCCGGCCGCTCAGATCCGCCGGTAACCGCCACTCCCCTCTCTTTAGTTCTTACTCATTGCTTTCACGGAGCACTCATATTATGTGAATATTGCGTTGAAATTTCGTGTGTATGAACATGTTTAGTTGAGGCGAATTGGCCTAGTTGAGGAGTGGTGGACAAGTTCAGTATGTTAGTTTGATGTTTTACTGATTTACTTTTACATGTTCAGGACCTGTTACTTGCATATGATTACGTGTTTGCGTGTTTTTGTGTGTTTTTTGAACTGATGAATTGGAGTTCAGACGTAGAAGTTATTTTGTTACTGGAATGATATTGAAGTGTTGTGCTGTGTTGATATTATTGTTGAGTGTTTGAAATAAAAAAATCTCCATGATTAGCTGAAATGAGGAAATCGAATTAAGTAGTGAATACATGTTGTCAATCTTAAATTTTCGGAAGTTCAAATGTGCCTGAGAGAATCTTAAAGCTTGCTTTATAAATCACAAAATATTTCTGATATTTGATGAACTACGGGTCCTTTTCTGGCTTGCTTTTTAATAAATCACACATCTTCACTATTTGGTGTTAACTTTGATGATTAATTCATAATTTCTTAAGATACTTTTTGTTCAACTTTCGTGCCACTTGGTGCTTGCAAATTTATGCGACGTAGAATAGTATATTAAATCAGTTTCAGTTGCCAAAGATTATTTGTATCTTAGCCTTTCACGTGAACTTTTCTAAATTGCATAGCTTTTAACTTAGATCTTCTTTTTCATTTAATGGAATGAAACTTTTTGGAAACAAAATAAATAGACACTTAGACAGTGTAGTTTGATTGCCATTTTTATAGTTGTCGGCAAGTAGGTGACGTTTCCTAAATAAATATTGTGCTTTTTTAACAGTCATGTAAATGGATCATCCTCGAATCTTCTGAAAGCTCTGGGCTCCCATTTACAACATCGTTTTCTGCTCAATCTGGAGCAGCCTCCCCTGCTTACCATCATACAGGTATTTCCGTCACTTGACTGTGGAATTGCTTTCATCTTGTTTCAAATCTTATTTGCTATGTAACGTGCAGGTATTCAGGGGCTGCACAACATTCACGGTAGCTACAATCTTCCAAATATGGCCAGTGGACTCGGTTCAAGAAACTCATCCATGAATAACGTGCCTTCAAGCGGGCTTCAGCAATCTGCTGGTAACATATCCAGTGGACAATATGCTTCAAGTAATCTTCAGATTCCTCTGTCAGAGATGAGTTCCTAATCTCTTTTGTGATATAGGAGTCTTACGCTCTTACCTAGTTCTGTATGCTATCATGAACCATCTCTGTACCGATTCATTTAGTTAAGATCTAAACCTGTGTGGATAGGATTTACAATTCAGCAATTTGAAAAAAAAATCCGAGTATATCAAAGAGTTTCCCTCTTTATGCAAAAAAATTTTCATTTTTGCATAAGAACTGGTGAAGGTTTTATAATTGCATGTGTTGGTATGATACCTGTATCATGTAGATGAATTTTATCTGATGTGATAGAAACACTTAAAAATGTGTAAATCCAGTTTAGCAAAGTTCACATCAAAGGCTAAGATCTGATTGACCCTGTAATCTAGATAATGAGTATCGTGCTTGTTGTGGTCAATTTTGAATAAAGTCAGCTGACTAGATAGTCAAATATTTGCCCACTCAGTGGATAGAAATGTTCAAGTCAAATGTTTCTTAGAATAGTATTCAAGTCAAATGCTTCTTAGAGCATCTCCGGAACTGCACCTTTGCGTTCCACATGGACTTTTAGCGTAAATGGACTCCAGTTGTACGTTAAAATTGCGTTTGGAAGCTCCCGTATGAACAGAAACCCGCTACATTTGCTGTATTCCTGTACAAACTGCATCTTGCCTTCATTTTTCCTCTTTTTTTTTTTTTTGTTGTAGATTCCGTTTTCTTTAATTATATATTTGTTTCTTTATTTTTCTTTCCTTTTTTTTCAGATTTCCTTTCTTTAATATTTTGTTTTGTTCTTTTTTTTTTATTTGAAATTTTTTTTTTTATCATTCATATACCTTTACATTAAATTATTGGATATTTTCTTTTTATGTACTTTTCTTTTTGTAATGCAATAAACTATAAAAATTAATTTTAATTGTTTATTTAAACTGTGGTTGTTTAAATTTAAAATGTTCTACAATTATTGACAAATTGTAATGGTAAGTGTTTTATTCATAAAAGTTATTTTTCATTTTATTTTTAATATTTTAAATTTATAATTACAAAAATAACACTTCATGATAAATATATAAATATGTATAATATAGCTTTGAAATATAATAAAGGATCAAACTATGTAATAATATTAAGACTTGTAAAGAATGCAAGATAAAATTATGTAATATACTGTAGCAACTCTAATTTATAGTGAACCGTTGGAGTAAATACACTGTACAAACTATAAAAGTACTGTAGAAGCTGAAAAATGAAGTTAAACCATTGGAGATGCTCTTAGAATAGTATTCAAGTCAAGTGTTTTCATGATTTAATTACGTCAATTTCAAAATTTTCGGAAGTTCAAATGTGCTTGAGAGAATCTTGTAGCTTGCTTTTGTAAATCACAAAATATTTCTGATAGTTGATGAACCATGGGTCCTTTTTTGGCTTGCTTTATAAATCGTACATCTTCACTATTTGGTGTTCATTAGTTTATTAACTTTGATTAATTAATTCATGTTTTCTTAAGATGCTTTTCGTGCAGTGCCTGCAAATTTGTGCCATGTGGAATAGTATTATTAAATCAGTTTCTGAGTAACACTTAAAAATATGTAAATTGACCCTTTAATCTAGTTGTGGTCAATTTCAAATAAAGTCAGCTGACTAGATTTTAATTGGCTTTCGTTAAAAGGTTTTCCGTTTCAAATCGAGTCAAATATATGCCCACTCATTTCAACAATGTTCTTTATCGATGCGCAGATGTCTCATGACAGTTCTCAGTTCTCACCGGCATTCAGGAATTACCAGTAGGGGTGGCATGAGTGTAGTTGGATGTCCTGGATATAATACTGGCACAAATAGTCTTGGTGGTTCTATGCTAGGAAATGTCCCCACCTCAGCAGCCATTGGTAACCGCAATGCAGTTCCCGGATTGGGGGTATCACCAGTGTTAGGAAATGCAGGGTCACGGATTACTAGCTCAGTAGTAAACATGGTTGGCGGCAGCGACATCAGCAGGAACATGGCTTCTGGTGGAGGATTGTCTATGCCCGGTCTTACTTCTCGGTTGAACTTAGGTCCCAACAGTGGGAATATCCCGTTACAAAACAGGCTAATGAGTGGTGTTCTTCAACAAGGTACTTACGTGATTGTGTCGTGCTTGCATTCCTCTTTTGTTGTGTTCAGTTTTTTCTTGATGCCGTAGGAAAGCATCTTAACATTTTATGTTTGTTTCTAATGTTGGCTTTTCTACTATTTGGCGACTTCTTGAATTCTTGCTTGGGATTATTTTTGAGGGCAAACATTGATTGCTATATAAGGGTACTTTTTGGTTATCGAGAGTTATATCCTTTGGAAGTACAGAAAATAAATTTCATTCCTTTGTTGCTCAAAGTTACTCACTTATTATAGAAGTCCTTGGGCTAGTTTAGTGCATGCACACTTCATGGGTGCACACTTAATGTACACACAATTCATGGGTGCATAGTGCACACTCACACACTCATGGATGCACATTTAATGCACGTTTAGTCCTTAGTTTAGGCACTCCTTAGAGGATCCTGAAGTATTGACCTCGCTAATTTTTATGCAGTCAAATTTTCGCTGTTTAGGACTTAGTGTTCAAACACCATCTGCTTTTTGCTGCAAATTAGAATTTGTTTTTGTTTAGCTTGGATCTCCAGTGTTGATGAATTCTTCAACACTCTTTTTTTTTGAAGATTTGCGACTGTATATTTTGTTGGATCATCTTCTATATTTTCGGGGCCACTGAATTTTCTTTTGTCTCAAAAGGCTTTGTCTTCTTTTATATTCCGACCTTTTTTAATGACTGGTTCTGCCTTCAGCTTCTCTGCAGTCATCTCAATGCTGGGAAATTCCTACCCTTCTCCTGGTCGTCCACTTTCTCAGAACCATCTTCAAGCTGCTAACAGTTTAAACTCCATGGGAATGCTGAATGATGTGAAGTCAAGTGATGCCTCTCCATTTGATATAAATGATTTCCCCCAACTATCTAGCCGGCCCAGTTCTGCTGGAGGGCCTCAAGGACAAATTGGTAACTAATATTTGTATTGAAATATTAGCTGTAGTATGTTCTTATTGAAGATTTCCCCAGTTACTTTTCTTTTGTGCTATTAATCCTTTAAGGATGTGTAACAACTTTCAGGTTCAATGAGAAAACAAGCTCTCTGTCAAATGGTTCAACAAAATCACGAGTTCAGCATTCAAAATGAGGATTTTCCAGCTTTGCCAGGATTTAAAGGTACTCCACATTAACTCTACTTCCTCATTTATTGATTTTGATTCCAATTTGCACGTATAGTCATGTTCTTAGTAATATTTTATGTGCATTCGAAGGTGGAAATGCTGAGTATTCAATGGAACAGCAGCAGAAAGAACAAGTTCATGATAGTAACGTTTCCATGATTCAGCCTCCACAGTTTTCGGTAAGAGCTATTCTGTCTTGTGCTAACACTAGTCTTCAACATTTATTATAATAATGATCCAAATTTGTTCTCTATTTGTATTCCCATCAGATGGGAAGATCTGCAGGTTATAATCTTGGAGCCCCCTACACACCGCATCGCCCACAGCAGCAACCACATACACCTTCAGCTAGTAGTGGTGTCGGCTCTTTCTCCATTATAAATAACCAGGATCTGTTTCACTTACATGGATCAGATATGTTCCCCTCTTCACCATCCCATAATCAGCAGGTTATACCTACTATAACTTTCAAGCATACTTCTAACTAAAAGAGGGGCCTGGCATATTCCAAATTCTAGTTCCTTTGTTACAACTGTCTTTTACGTTTTGTGCTACCCTTGTTACTGCACTGTCCTATATGTTTTGGTCACTTTTGTCCCCAACATGTTTGCTTAGTTTAGGTGTATCTAGTTTCCCACGAACACTTAATGCAATGTTGCATGCACACTTAGTGGACAATTGCCCGCACACTTGATGCACACTTGATGCACGCTTGCATGCCACTTGATGCTCGATTGGCCGCACACTTGATGCCGGTTGCAAGCACCCTTAATGCACGATTACCCGCATACTTAATGCTCACTGAAAGCATAGTTTAGATTTATTCAATTTCTGATTTACTGTCCTTGCTTAGTAAAAGGTGTGTTTCTTTATCCATTCAGCTGGTGATTGAAGTTCCTCAAAAGCTGTTAACCATCTTAACTTAATGAAGTCCCTGGCTTATTTAATGCACACTTAGTGAGCTTATGTTGATGCCAACTCCTCACGAATGCTTGAGCATCTCAACTTATTGAAGACTCTGAGCGCTTAGTGCTATTGAACCTAAATAATTATTATAAGCCATGCATTTCTTTCTAGTTGTGAAACTTTATGATAAGATAGCTTCTTAATTATTGTTGTTTTAAAGTCTAATCTGAAAATTTGTTTCTGTATCCAGACTGGAGGTCACCCTGGCATAGGCATGAGGCAGCTTAATTCTTCAAGTACAGATCTAGCATGGGATATGACCGACTGCGTATATGGGGATTCCCTGATCAGGCTTTCGAATTGGTGAGTCCCAGCTGTTAACCAAATCTCAAGATGTTAGAACTGAGTTTGGCCATAACTGATGATGACATCTTCACCAACTTTGCACAAACATTTCCACAACTTGAATGTTTATCCATTGATGATAACAGAAATTTGCATAGAATCACTCAAAAAAAAAGCCTAAGGACTAATGAAGCATTGCAGCAAATACATCTAATGTTGTTGACTTTGTTTATACTGAGAAAATGATATTCCCAAGTTATCATTCGTAGGTAACCCAAAGGGATGGATTTCTCACATCAAATTGGTTGAAAAGAAAGATGTAGTAGGGGCCGCATGGTTTCTGGAATTGAGTAATTTACTGGCGGCACTTAAGAGTTCTAAAATTTCGGTTGAAAACGAGATTTTGATCGAATAACTGAAGATTCCGTATCATTCCCTGGAATCATCGAATGGATTCATGACTTCTCTATAGAAACAAGTTGCCGGAAGTTCTCTTTATGTGCTGCCTTGGATGGCATCATCTGTATTTGCAGACCTGAGATTTTATTTTATTCCGGCTTTGGCGCGAATCCTCCCATTAACATGAGTGTTATACAGAAAGATACCGATTTTCAAGAGCATTATGTTGAGTTGTTCCAACACAATGCTAAACTACAAACAGTGAAGATTGATGAACTTCTTGAGCTGTTAGAAGCTCATGAGAATAAGGACAGGGATCACTGTTGGCTTCAACCTGGAATTTTTTCATTCCAAGTAGAGAACCAATTTAAATTTGCATATCACAACCAATTTGTATAATATCATAAGATCTAGTTTTTATTTTTTTTAGCAGAAGATGCTAAAACTCTGCCATCCTCGAGTTTATTATTTACAGTCACAGGTGGAAAAGCATCCATGAGTTTTTCATTTAGCCAGCTGTATTTGCAACAACACAGACCTGATCATTTATCACTTGAATTGGAAGTTTTGTTCGACGATAAGGACAACAAACAACCATTGAACTCATGACTTCAGATAAATAATGATGGATGGATGAGTGACTCGGACTTTCATTCTGCAAATACTATATACATGGAAGTCATGGCGTCCGCCGATACCCGCCAAATGGACGACTAGTCATGGCAGAAAATTTTCATCGCCGCAACTGTTCGCCGTGACTTTTGCCGTCTTTTAAACGAAAATATCCAAACAACGTTGTTTCGGTGAATTTTGCAAAGTAAATTAAAATATTTGAACTAAAAAGTTAAAATTTTACCCAATTAAAAACATACTTAAACTTTATTAAATAGAAAGACCAATTAGTTATGGCCTAATATCTTATATCTCAATGTTATAAACGGTCAAGTTTACTCTCATTTATATTAAAATTAAACTTTTTTTCTAAATTATAATAGCAGGATAAATATTTAAGTATAATTTAAATATACATCCTAAATATATCTATAGTTTAATATATTAACAAAACGCCGTGAACGCCACAACGTAAGCGCCGTAACGACTAGTCGTCCTGGCAGTCGACTAACGCCACGCCTTAAAAGTGCGCCGTGACTTCCTTGACTATATATCAGAAACAGACCAATGACCAATCCAAAGTTGATATGAATTTCAAAGAACAAGATGCTTCACTCTGAAAACAAGCAAATCAAACAAAAAAAAAAAACAAAACAAGCAAACCAAATTGGGATTTCAACCTGAGAGTAAAATGAATTACCAGGATTGCAATCAAAGGATGCTCATTCCTATTCTCCATACTTAATCAACATGCGTTTAACTTTTCAAGCACACAATATGATTGCATTCATTTAACCTTTTATGTAATGAATTTATCGTTGGAAAAGGGATCCGGGGAAGCAAAGTGATCCATATGTCGCAAAATATTACATCAAAGCTCTGTATTGCCTTCCCCGAAGATTCCCGACGCGCACGCGGTACACTCCTGGCACTGATGTAAAATCAAGATAAATCCACAAGAGGAGGTGTATTTTGCAGATGGAGGATAAGGATGATGTGTTGGATGAATGAATCCATTAGAATGGGAATTAAAATCAAGATAGTGTCACTTAGGGAATTAGTTCGAAAAAAATAAGGTTATTATGGAAAATAGGGTTATTCAAATCTAGATACTGATAGTTAGGGAATTAGTTTGAAAACAAGATTGGTATGAAACTATTAAGAATCGGAAAATAGAAGGTTTTACGGATTCTTCAATTTTGTTCGATTTTGGTAATGCGAATCACATGACAAAAAAAATAAAATAAATAAACATGTAAATTTTGTTGGTGAACCATAAATGGCATTTTAATACAAGTATTGATTAGGTTTGACATATTTACATTCGAAACAAAACGAAAAAAAGAAGAAAGAAAGATGAATTTAGAAGGTAGGTTAACGTTAACCATTGGTAAATTTTATTAACGTCAAAAATGGTCAAAATGCCCAAAACCAGTTTCCTGATCTATTACAAGAATTCATCATAAATCAACTAGAACAACTTTGTATGCAAATAGAAATAATAACCTTAAACATGGGGTATTTATGGCTACATTCCTATTTGATTGCGCATGTCTTCACGGATCCAAGTCTTCCAAATAACCAAATAGGAATGTAGCCATTTTCATGGAAGTTGACATTTTCATACCAAATAACCAGTCGTCAAGCAGAAGCTATCCAACCAAGTATCGGCTTTTAAGCATTTAATCCAGGTCCATCATCCCTAGTCCAGGTTGATACATGCCTCCTCAATGAAAGAGTGCACTCCACTGGCTAGGGTCTTCAAGTCTTCAATCTGTGTTATCCTTAACCGAGAATTATACATGCTGCCTCAATCAAAGGGAGCATTCCACGGGTGAAGGTCTTCCACTTCCGTCATCCTCGGCTAAGAAAGTCATAGCCAAGGTCTTCAAGCAGTCCTTCCATCCTAACCCAGGTTTATCCATGTTCCTTTGGTGAAAAGGAAAACACTCCACGGGCCAGGGTCTTCAATAATCCAAAGTATGTAGTCTACCATGCCTGGCCAAGGTTGGTCCAGCTCATGAGAGCACTCCACTGGCTGGGGTCTTCGGGAAGGTTTCCGAGGTGCTAGAAAATGACCAGGTTACGTGGCTCCGGGTTGTCCGATGCCACTCCTCCAGCAAATCCTGCATATAAGTTGGTTGGTCGGTGATGCGCCCAAGGGGAAGACGCACCAACCAGCCGTGGTCCTTCATCAAAATTGCGTCATAGCGAGAGATCTACACTGAGGTTTTTCCATGCACCCCATGGGGACTCGAGGGCACTCCATCAGCGTAGCTAGGTCCATTCAACATTTAGATACAAGTACCCAAATGTACTAGTTAGACCATTCCATGTAACATCAACAACTTGTTGTACGGATTAAATACGAGTTAAAGCAATACAATCCGCAGTACCACTTTGAGTTAGTGGAGAACTATAACAGCCATAAAGCAGGCATAAAGCTCCGTCAATTCTACCGTTAAATCATTAGTAAGTTAACCAGTTCATGTAAAATATTTCCTGATTAGGTTACTTAGATCGAGATGGTGTCTCCTCCTCCAATCCTACCTTCCTCTCAAAATAACAGATGACTTGGAAATATACGATTCAAAACAGAGTAAATATCCCTGAAGATAAGAGAGATTACTCTACCTTGATCTGGTGGCTTCCCTTCACGATTTATCTTGTTTCTCTCGATCCAGAGCTGATAAACCGTAATTTCCAAAGCTAGCATGCCGACCTTTTTCCTCACGGCTGGGCCCATCCCCTTATGCCTCACCCACTTTTCCGAGCTACGAATTGTAATAGGAAGTCTGTCAATTTGCAACCATCTCCTCACCTTATCCCAAATTTCCTTCGAGTAGGGGCAGCTGAAGAATAAATGGGTGTTGGTTTCCTCGGGGTGACCGCAAATCATGCAGGTTCTATCAATTGGGCCAGGGCCTTTGTGCCGATCCCGTGTCCCCAATCTCTCATGCAGTCCTAGCCATGTGATGAACGAGAACTTTGTGGGGATATGGCCTCTCCAGATAGACGCGAAGATTCTCCTTTCCGATGCTGTCCTTCCTTCATAGAATTCAGGCCAAGAAGCCTTATGGATGACTTTGTAAGCTCCGTCCATGAATCCTTTCCCTCCATTATGAAGCATCCAGCATGCCATGGTCATGATCAATTCCGGCCTCGAACCCTGCCCAGCTCTAGCTAGAAGAAAGTCCCTCAACTTACAAAGATGATTCATATGTGCCAAGGTCAAATCCTTTTTCGGCACATAATCCCAAATAGTTCCCCCCTCGTGAACCCACTTTACCCAAAGGGTGTCATTCTTTACGTGAAAATCCCAGATTTGTCGAGCCAATACTGCCTTATTCCAGCAGATAAAGTCCCGTAGACCCAATCCTCCATTTTCCTTGGGTGTGCAGACTCGCTGCCAGGCAACCTTATTCTTCTTCGGCCCTCCCCACAGGAATTCCCGAACCAAAGCTTCAAGCCACTTCATAACCTCCTTCTGGATAGTGAAGTTCTGGATCCAGTATCTGATTGTACCCTGTGCTACTGACTTGATGAGCTCCAGCCTGCCCGAGTACGTCATCGTCTTCCCCTTCCAAGCCGAGATGGCCTTACTTATATTCTCTATCAAACCCCCAAACCGAGAGACCTTGAGTCTGTTTGCATCCAGCGGAACACCCAAATATTTAACTGGTAGCTCTCCCCACGGTATACCGGTGAAAGTAAGATCATCTTTCAATCCAACGCCGAATATCTGACACTTTGTCGAGTTAATGGCAAGGCCAGACGTATTCTCAAACTCGTTCAAACACTGCATAAGTATCCCCACTGAGTCCTCATCTCCCCTTGAGAATAACATGAGATCGTCCGCGAAGGCCAGGTGTGTGATCTTCAGATCCCCAACGTTGCACCTCGGGTGTAATCCAAAACGTACAGTGTTGGTTCTCTTCAAAATCCTGGAAAAATACTCTATGCATATAACGAAAAGTAGGGGGCATGGGATCACCTTGTCTTAGCCCTCTCTTCCCCTGGAACATTCTGTGTAGCTCTCCATTCACGACCACCGAAAAGGAGACCGTCGAAACGCAGAGCATCACCCAACGAATAAACCTGGCTGGAAAGTGCATCCCCTCCAAAACCTCCTCCAGAAACTCCCAAGAAACCGTGTCAAATGCCTTCGAGATATCCACCATAATCATTACTGTACGAGAAGTGGATTTCCTCCTATATCCTCTGATAAGTTCTTGTGCCAGCATGATGTTGTCCGAGATGTTCCGCCCTGCCTCAAACCCCGCCTGAGCTGGATCAATGATAGTTGGTAGAATTGACGCCATCCTGTCAGCCATAAATTTGGTGATAGTCTTGTAGAAAACATTGCAACACGATATAGGTCTAAAATCTGCGACCCTGAGGTTATTGTCCTTCTTCGGGATCAAGGAAATCGATGTGTGGTTTGTCTGCAACAGAATCCGCTCATTCTCGAAGAACTCCAAAGCAGCCTCCGTAAAGAGGTCCCCAACTGTGCTCCATTGCGATTTGAAGAAACCTGCAGTGTATCCATCCGGTCCCGGGGCTTTAGCATCCTTCATGGAAAACAGCGCTCTCTTGATTTCTTCCGGTGTGACTGGAGCAACTAAACCCTTAGCAAGCTCGTGGGTTATGGTCGGTCCTACCTCCAGTATCTCTGGATCAATGCTCATCCTGTCCCTCGCTGTTCCAAACATACCTTTGTAGAATTCCACAAAAAGTTCTCCTTTCTCCCCCGAATTGACGACCACTCTGTCATTGGAGTCTAGAATAGCCGGCATATGTCCTCCCTTCTGTGCTCTAAACTGACTGTGGAAATAAGCTGTGCCTCCGTCCGCAAGGATAATGTGGTTAATCCTAGCCTTTTGGGCAAGGAATTTAGCCTCGACATTCTGTAGAAACACCGCTTTGGCCTTCAATTCCCTTAGCACGGCCAGGTCTTCTTCCACCGTCGGTGCCGTCACGTCTAAAGCATTCATTGCCGCCCCATACTCCTTGCAGGCTCTCTTGGTCTTCTCCGTGATATGGCTGAAGTTATTTTTTCCAAGTCTTCGCAACGGTCTCTTTAGATACCTCAACTTCCGAATAAGCTGGTACTGCTTAACCCCATGATAAGCTCTTTCCCATGCCTCTCTCACCAAGTCCTTGCAGTCCGGATGAGTCAGCCACATATTCTGAAATCGAAAAGGTCTTCGATAGAACTGTCCAACCTCCTCCAGCTTCACCACAAAAGGGACATGATCCGATGTTAGCTCAAAGTTGAAGAAGGTTGTCGAACAAGCTCCTTATCCCCATGAACCGTTAATTACGCTCATGTCCAGCTTTGCCTCGGATCTACTACTCTTCCAGGTAATTAGAGGACCAGTGTAGGGTGCATCTTGCAATGAACAACGCCGGCAAAAATCCTGAAAGTCCTGCATGTTATTCTGCGGCTCAATACGACTGCCCCTCCTCTCGGAAATACTCAAAGTATTGTTGAAGTCGCCAATGAGTAGCCAAGGCCGAGCCAAACCTTCTCCATGCTGCGTCAGTTGCCTCCAAAGATCTCTCCTCTCTCGCATATAATTAGTAGCATAGACAAAGGTACATAGAAATTCTATACTAGTAGACATGCATTTAACCTTAAAGTGTATGCATTGTTATATAATTTGAATTACTTCTACCTCAAACAATTTGGGATTCCAAACAACTAAAATTTTTTCATTTGCGATCATATGAAAGTTATTAGTGCTTTTCCACCCTTTTAACATGTTCAAAAATATCTCTAACCCCTTAGTATTAACCTTAGTTTCAAGAATGTTAAAGAAACCAACCTTATTATCGGAGATGAACCGTCTGATCTTCCTCCTTTTTGCGGAAGTCCGAAGACCTCCTTGAATATTCCAGCTGCCTATCGTCATTGAGAACCTGAGGGGAGTTTTGGCCCATCCCCGCCGCCTTTACAAGTGACATTTCCCTTGAGTTTCTCTGCCACGACCTCAGCTTTGGCTTTATCAGCCTTAGCCGCCTTTCTCCGTAGCCTTGCCTCCGTTTTTTTGACTTTTTTTGCTTGTACCGCAGCGGCTTCAGCATCCATCTCCTCCGAGGTCTTGGCTACACCATCTCGATTGTCTACAGCTTCAGATGTGGTTTCCTTGACTTTGGCTACCTTTGTTGTCCTATTTACTGGAACATACTTAACATTTGCTGGGGTCTGCTCAGTACCTTCCACACTGTGGTTTTTGTCAGTACCAAACACCTTGTTTTCCTTGATATTGGTCGCACTCTTGCCAGAACGAGGTTGCACAGGGTTTTCAGGTGCAACTGCCTTGCCGCCTCTTTTCCTCCGAGACTTCGAATCATAATCTGATACATCCGTTTCCTCCGCATATATCAGCTCCTCATCCTCGGCATCATCCTGCTCGTATTCCTCATCCCCGAGAACCGTCCCCTCTTTGTCAGTCTCCGATTCACCCTCACTAGTTGTTCCGAAGATTTTTTCCAAGTTGTCCACCACAGCTTTTTCAAGGGAAATAGCAGTCTCCTCGGACTCCTTGTCAAGAGCACTAAAATTTGATGTAGATGCAAAACCTCCAGTTTCCTCCACTACTGTCGAGGTCCCTTGCTGCTTTGCCTTCCCTTTGGATCTGGTTCTCTTTTTCCTCCCCTTCTTCTCTACGTTCTGCCATCCGGCCGAATCTGTCTGCTTCCCCTCGGCTTGCTTTCCCGCGGCTTCAGCACCATCTCTACTTTTCCCTCCAGCCTCTTCCCTTCCCACTTCTACCGTTGTCTTAGCCAAGTACTCCGCAGGCTCTTTAGCTTTCCTATCGGACCAAGCAATCCACTCATCATGATCCAAAGTGAAGTGACCAGTATTTTTGCAATAAGCACAAAACCTCTGGATGTCTTCATAGACCACCTCTTGCTCAAACACAGTACCATCAACCCAAGAGATGCTCAGTGAGGATTTGAAAAGCGTGGAGGTGTCTACATTAATCAAGAGCCTCGGAAGATCACCAATCCTGTCTTTTGTCATGAAATCCATACAGATAGGGGACCCTATGGCCGAGCCAAACTTGCTCAAGGCCTTAGGGTGCCAGTATGCCTTAGGGAGTTCTGGAAAATTTACCCAAACAGGGACCACAGAAAAAAGTCTTTTCGGTATAACACCATCCTCTATGATTAACTTCATAAAGAAATCTCTCCCAAAAGATGGCATATTCTCCTTTCATCACTGCATCTCTATCACTAGTTGAATCAAATTGAAACTTAACTCAGCCATTAGGTAGGAGGCTTACCTTGACATTCTTCTTTTTCCATTTGAAGGCCAGAATCCAGTATTGGTACAATCCCAGATATCCACCAGTGACTCTCCCCATGAAGCCATAGAACTTACTCTTCTCATCTTCGAATTCCTCCCCAGGAAGTAGAGGGATGTCACCATTAGGCACATCAAGTTCCTCAAGTCTGATCTCAGGTCTATTCGCCGGGATTTGCCTCGGGTTAAACCTGACAAGGGAGTGCTTCTTCAGATCAACTCTTCCAGCCAAGACATCCTTGAAAGAAAAAGCTTCGCCCGCGGAGGAGGACTCTCCACTAGCCTTAGCTCCATACCTTCCAGTGCCTTTCTTGATCACGTACTTAGTGGCTCCGGATTTGAATCCGACAAAACCTCGGGTTCCGGTACCTTCTTCTTGTCCGGGATCACTTGATCAATAACATGCGGGACGTTAGGATCCAAAAAATTTTCGGCCATGTTCACAACTAAATTCTGGATATATAGTAACCACAAGGTCCGATTTCGATTAGAAACGAATCAAAATCCTCGGGGTTAAACCCTAATGTCGCGCCGACCACAACTTTCTCCACACAACTCCGATCGGCACGAAATTGGTACCAATCTCCTCGTCTTGATGAGAGGAAGCTATATCAACAAAAAAATTCAAACCCTAAGGTTAAATCAATGCAATCGACCAAGAACTCTAATTTCGCCCAAAACCCCAAAATTGGGATCGGACAAAATTCCACGATGAAATCCCTTGATTAACCCATCAAAAGATGCGGAATTGAAAGGAGAATAACATACAAAAAATGCACGGTGAAAATGTGAGTTAATCACAAAAAGAATTGAGAAAAAACGATTGGAGGAGCCAAAGGCAAAAAATTGCCTGTTTTTCTCATTCAGCGTTAATTTAGAAGGTATGTGTAGTTATAGTTAAAGAAGAATATATTTAACAAGATAGCCTTTTGATTGCCGTATCCATACAAAATATATATAACAAGATTAATAGTATTTTGATTGCAGTAACCATATATAATTGCATTTCATAGAATGCAAAATATTTGATTGCATATTAATATCCATAGTTATGGTTAATTAGGAAAAGAATATATAACGAGATTCTATTTTAATTGCAGTATCCGTACGGAAAAAATATACATAATTGCATTAATTCCATAGAAAGTAAAATATTAGATTGCATATGCTACCAAGTTTAATATGCATAAGAATTAATATAAATAGATTAATTACTTATTCATTTCTCTCAAAGCCTACTCTTAACTTGAGTTTGAACTCGATTTTTTATCGAGCTCACGAGTCGAGTTCGAACTTTCTAAAAGTTAGATGAATCAACCTCAGCTCGAACGAACTCGATCACGAATATACAAAATCTTTGTATATTCACAAACTCGAACTCGAACACATGTATGTTCGAGCTCGACTCGACTCGTTTACCATTCTAATTATCACTACAAGAAATTTGCCCTTTAGTGACAATTGAAATTTGGTCAATGAATCCCCATTCCCCGATGACTCTAACTTTTAGTGACCAAAAAAGTGTGATGACCAGTTGGTCACCCTAAGGTCCATCACGAAAGGCCACTTTTCAACCTCGTCACCAAAGGCAAATCTGGTGACAAAATATATTTGGTCGTCACTCTTTTGGTCACCATGTGTGGATAATTTGGTCACTAAAGGCATGGACCAGATTTATGTGAAATAACCAAATTTTTGGTCATCATATCATATGTTCTTACCATGGTTTGGTGACCTAATTTCTGGTCACCAAATCATGTGTTCTTACCATGATTTAGTGACCAAATATTTAGTAGCCACTGTCGGCACTAAAAAATCACCTAATTAGCGCTAATCATTGCAATGATTGACCAATGATTATAATTATAAAAATCACCTAATTAGCGCTAATCATTGCAATAATTGACCAATGATTATAATTATCAAACAGTAATCTAATAGTAATATCTAAAAAATAAAAATTTATTTAAATTAAAAAATCATTATATTTACAAAAATTGTTCAAATGAATACCAAACTAAGCTATACAAAAAGTGTTTTCTTCTCTTCACCATTATCATCAGAGCAAGTCCAACAGAATCTCTAAAAGTTTTTCTAAAATAGAGAATAGAAACCTATATTCTCCAAATATTTTTTTGCTCAACTCCAACAGTATCTCTATTTTAGAGATTTTGTTAATTACTCTTTCCTTTTTTGTGTGTGTAGAGATTTTGAGAAAAGAAATTTACCAAAAATAACTTTTATTTCCTTTATTTTTGTCATTGTGCATATATAGCAAATCAAATCTTCTCTCTCATCAATTTTGCTATAATAGCAAATGGGATAGCAAATCTGTTGGAGTAGAAAATCTCTAAAAAATAAGAAAATCTCTACTATACCAAATCTGTTGCACTTGCTCGCTCATGAAACACCTAAAACAATCAACAAAAGGACGACATTGAAAAAAATCAGTAAATATACAATGACAATCTCTACATCAATATAAATGATGCAACAATTCCTTATAAGAGCAAAATATAATCACACACACCTTAAGTTGGCAGGCACCAATCTTGTGCATAGACTTATCGGTTCATCCACTTCACCATTCATGAAAAATACTTTGAAACTATATTAAGAATCAAATAGAAACACCAACACACCAACAAAAAAGTAATCAGATAACCACCCATAACCAACAAAAGTTCAAATCTATGCACAGAAACCCACTAATAGAAGAACATAATGGAAAAGCTACTAAATTCCAGGGCCAACTTAAATGGGAGAAGTCATGCAAAGAAAGTAGAGTTGTCAATCCCAACCCGAACCCGACAAACCCGACACGACCGACCCAATCCGATCTGACACGTAACCTGATTGTAACTCAAAAATTATTAGGTTGAACCCGATCCGACGACAATCCGACAATTAATTTTAACCGATAAATGTTGACCCGAACCCGACCTAAACCCGAACCCGACCTAACCCAAACCCGATCTAACCCAAACCTGAAGAACACATGACATCTCTGAGGACCCTACACAGCCATCTCCTCAGGCCAGAAATGGAAATCACATCTATAAAGGGCTCATAGAATCTCCTGCAGTATCCTTTTACTCTATAGATGATTTACTTTCTCCATCTCATGTTGTTGTTCCAAAGATTTCAGAATGGAAACAATATCACACTAAATCACACTACAGAGCACAAGAGTATGCCATAGTACCTTATCAACCTCCTCTGGAGATATCCAATAGTTTCCAGGTGTTACAAGAGGAATTTGATGAAGTATCCGGGTTCTTTTGCCACTTTGAAATTTTTTAACCACCAATTTGAAAATGTTGTACAAAAATACTCACAAAGGGGTTTTGAACTGAAGAGCTTTCTCCTTGGAGTGCAAGTGAATTACCACTACACCATTAAGCATCTTGTTTTAAGGACGGTAAGAAAAATTATATGGTTACATATACAAAAAATCTTAACTTTTACAAAGGGCCATAGCACTATATATGGAACTATCGGGTAACACATGTAAATATTTTTTCTACCTCTTCCGCTACATCAAAAATCCTTAAAATTATATTTTCACATTTCACATGGGTTTAATTTTATTTCGGACTACTCAATTTTATAATTCAACATTTCCCAATTTCTTGGAGGGACCTAAATGAAAAAAGTAAAAATTTTGTAGAAACGCCGAAATCGAAATTCGTTTGAAGGGATTTCTAACTAACATATTCATAATTAACATTATACTTATTACATCATTAAAAAATTTGTCTACATTGTATTGACAAAGTATCAATGTTAGTATGTTTGACCTTTGTAAACTCACTAATATAGTCTATCGATTTGTTCTACGTCTAGTACTTACGCAAATCAAAAAATATATAAATTTTTATATGCATTACATATGCCATATTAGGAGATAATAATGAGTTATAACACCATATGACGTTTGTAACTTAGCTAAATTTATTTCTAAAACACGTAAGACTCCCGGAAATTCAAAGTTACCAAATGTTTGATATTCAATTTGAGGTGTGTATTTATTAAACAAATGACATGAGATATAATGATATGTGTGAGTGTTTTCAATTAGAAATCTGATGGTTCTATTTGAGTGAAAAATGTGCGAAAAATAGGTAAAGAGTCGCAACATTATATGTGGAACTTTTGGGCAACACATGTGATATTTTTTCTACCTCTTCCGCTATCTCAAAAAAACAACAAATAATAATTCCACATTCACATGACTTCAATTGGTTTCGGACCACATAATTTTAGTAAAGTTGAATTTAGTTAGTGTTTATAACTAGTCAAAAAAGGTTTGATATTCAATTATTTAAGTTGTATGTAGTAAACTTTCTTAGAGAGTTAAATAAGATTTGATATTTGATCATTTAAACAGAATATACTTATTAATAAAAGGTCAAGTAAATATTGATATTTTATTAGTTAGTATGTATAGAAATCTGAGTTGGTGTCAACTTATCATGTTCAAACTTTAGTTTTTTTAATAAAGTTAACTTTTTAATCATTTATTATATATTTTAAACAAAAAAGTGATAATGACTAAAATTTTAAAATAATGTAATTCGTAAACACTATATAAGACAACAATTAATCCACAAACTTGTTGAACGTAAGAGTATTAAATGAATAGTATAAATTATTCAAGTATCAAATTTATAGTATACTCGAACTGACCTCACTTTGACCCAACATTAATGACCCAACAATAATGACCCAACATTAATAGTTTATTTCACCCATATATGTTTTTTGAATTATATTTTTACTTAACCGACTCAATCTGACGAATGAGTCGAACACGACACGACCCGACCCGAGGTAATTCTTTGTGAACCCGACCCGACCTGAAAAATGGGTCTGACACGAATGTAACTCGACACGGATGTGACCCGACACGACCCGATAAAAAATTCTGACCCGACACAACCCGACCCTCATCAACCCGACCCGCATCAACCCGGACCTATCTGACCCGAACACGAAACTCGACACGCCAACCCGAATTGATAGCTCTAAAAGAAAGTAACTTGTATTCTTAATATAGGTTCAAATTGAAGTACTATCCTTTTTACTACCACAATGTTGGTGACCTTATATGGTAGTATGGTGTAGAAGAAATAAGCTGCTATTTGATAATGTCAACTTGCATGCTTCGAAAATATGCTATGATGTGATGAGACAAGTATCAATGATTTTTACTGCACACCCACTCTTTGGAAATCCCATAAAACATGGTGACATAATAGGTAAAAAATGATCAATGATCATCCACACATGACTTCTTTGGAAGCAAAGACCTTAATTCCTCCGCACTACCGCCACTAGGGTTGTGCATGAACCGGTCCGGACCAAAAAATGGACCGGACCGGACCGGAATGAAGTGGATCGGAACCGGATATATAGGTTTCAGGTCCGATTTTCGGTCCAACAATTTTCCATATTCCGGGTCCGGTCCGGTGATGTACCCTATTTATATTCTAGTTTTTAGTGTATTTGAGACTTGTTTTGAATACCATTTTGTAACAAAGCATAGGATTTTAGAGTGAATTGTATTATTAGAGCTTTATGTTTAGAGCTTGTAAATTCCTATGTTTATGTGTGTATTTTGGAACTTCTTGATGAGAATTCTTGAAGACCTTCTATGACTATGCTATAGAGTTGATGATTTGATGCTCGGAACTTGAATAATTGGTAATAGAAGTGGCGAGAAGGCCACTTTACTAAAGGTGGTAGAAGCTGCCCAGAAAAGTGTCGCTCGTGCCCAGAAAAGTGTCGCTGGAGTTTGAAGGAAGTGTCACTCCAGATGAAGAAAGTGTCGCTGCTGCCCAGAAGTGTCACTAGCTGCCCATAAGCGTCACCAGCTGTCCAGAAGTGTCGTTGTGGAGAACAACGACCAAAGAAAGCGTCGCTAAAGCTTCAGCCCACTTGCCTCTTTGAGCTGAATTTTGAGGCTATAAATTCCCCCCTTATCCTCTCTTTTCCAACGAGTTCCCCTTGAATCCAAAGCCTTTTTCCTCATCTTTTCTTCCTTTTCTTCCATTTTTCTTCCTTTGATTTGATGAACAAACATGTATTAATTAGTATGATTGTATTAACTTAGTTTCTTCCTTGGGAGCAATTGATGTAGACTTCTTTGCTTGAAATCTTCATTAACTTCATTATGCTTCTATTTTGGGTTAGATTATCATTTGAATTCTTGATGTTGAATTGTGTATGAATGTTGTTAATCTTGCTAAATTTGCCATGGGCTTTGTGTTTTAAATCAATTGCATGCCTCATAGTTTGGATAATTGTAGTTTAAACCCTAGTTCTAGTTTAATTTAGAGATTATGTTAATTAGAAGTGATTGGGTGGTGACAACCCCTTTGCTTGGTAGTCGTAGAATAGTTTAGCCTAGTTGGTAGAGTAATTGGTCATTAGAGAGGTTGTGTGATTGTTGTTATGAAATATGGTAAATTATAGTCATGGGAATGAATTGTTTATGAGTTTGAATTGTTGCATGTCTTCGTAGGAACCTAATGTGATCATTGATCCTTCGTTATATGTAATTGTAGAGTTGAGATATTCATTTCCAATGTGTGATTATATGCATCGAATTGCTAGATTCGTGGGTAGATGCTAGCATTTACCCCAATATCATAAAGTAGCAAATATGAATTGAGATTTGTATGTTATCATCATCTTAGTTCTTTATAGTCTTCAAATGTCTTGTCCAATGCTCACGTTACCGACGAGTATGGGTGAGTTTGTCGATTCTCCATTTTTTATTCCATGTCGATGTATCTAGATGTTATCATCTAGGTGAATTGATAATGAGGGCTCTTGAGTGATGCGTTCATGCTCACTAGCTATTATCGAGAGAGAATATGGTGTTTTTCATCCACGACTTATGATCATAAACCCTAGATATGAAGCGTTCACTCATTGATTAATCGATAGTTGAAGTTGAAGTCAATTGCCTCCCAAGGCCTTGTATTTGTAGTATTTGCATTGTAGTGTAGTTCATCTTAGTTGCTTTCTTTCGTAGTGTAATCAACCAACTCAAAACCCCCCTTGTTTACCTTGCTTTCTATATAATATATATGTATGTGTTTATAATCTTCGCTAAAACACTAAACAAAACTCCTTCTCCTTGTGGTTCGATCCCTACTTCCCACTATCTACTCTATAGTAGTTAGAAGTCGTAGGTGAAATATAAATGTGTTTTGATTGAGTGGGATTCCCATTTACGACGTGGGAAAATCGCTTGTCAAAAATGGCGCCGCTGCCGGGGAGAAGGCATTTCTTGTTTTGTGTTTTATCTTAGATTTTATTTTTATCTCCTTTGTTTTCTTTTCTTTTCTTTGAAAGTGTATTGCTTGAGTTCTTTGTGTAAACGGCACCTTGTAATGTGTATTGCCTTAGAACCCTTGCACTATAATTTCAATTCTTTCTTTACTTTGTTTTCTTTGAAGTGTGTATTGCTTGGTTTCTTGGAATAAACGACACATTGTAGTGTGTATTATTACTCTAGAACCCTTGCACTACCATTTCATGTAAGAAAATTATTTCTTTCCTATTATGTGGTCTTATATTAATCAGTTTTCTTATTGGAATATTGTTATTCCATGATATATTTGGTGACTTATTAAATTAAGTATAAAAGAATATTTCCTAATAATCTCTACTTTGATGGACGGTTGAGATTAATTCTACGGAAACCTAATGAGGATTTAGGTCCTCTCTCCACCTATAAATTATGTCTTTGTTCCATTGAAAAGACATGCTAATATCCTTACTGTAAACTTATGACGAATCCTTATGAGCAACATCTTGATGAATTTGATGGCTGCCGATTCACAACACATAAGGTTCATATGCAAGGGGAGAGAAACCTGAACTCCTACACAAGGCTCACAGCAGGACATCAAGCTCTCCGCTACAATGAGTAAAGGTAAATAATTCTGCAAACCTTCATGATTCTATTATGTGATTGAATATGATGTTTAAAGATCCTAGGGACAATTATGTCATGTAAAATTATGCTTACATGTGGTATCAGAGCAAGGTTACGAACATCTATTTAATCCATTAAGAGTAATAGATTCATGAACTGAATGATTGAAGAATTAATATATGTGATTTAGGGTTTTGCATATATAAACTCATGATTAATTTTGACAACATGCATTATTCGTATATCTGTATATTAATTTTGTTTATCAGTGAACTAAAGATTTTCCCCGAATTATTTCTGTCAAATATCAGGTTTTCTGCAAATTAAGGTTGCAGATCCTATTACGAGATATTTATGTGATTGTATGTGTTATTAAATTAAGTTTAACCATGATTATTAAGTCTGCGAATATATTTGATTATGGTTATCGTATGCTAGCATGAAATAACTGGAATATCTATTTATGGAATATATATATACCATGATTTTACATATTATTTTGATACATGTGTATGGGTATATAGAATGCTATTCACTTAATTTGAGATGCATGCAAATTTGATTTGATGTATATTATTATACACATAATTTTATGTGATGAATGATAATCCTTGAATTGATTATGATACAAATATGCATCTGATTTCCATTAGAATGTGACTTAAGTGCATGAATATTGCAATGTCATTATGCAAGAATGGTGTATTTAAATTGTTGTATGCAAAGTTGAGTGAATTTGTATGCATGCATATATGTAATTATGAGCATACATATATTAAAGTTATTTTAACTTGTGATATTTTGTGATTATCTGAATGAATGATTTTCATGAATAATTATGTTTAGTTTGCATGATCCGTGCGAAATTAATGATGATAATTGATTTTATGCATAATCGTTTGACATGTAACTCGTGAAAACGTTTTTGTGCATTATTAGTACAAAAATGGTTTTGCATTAAGATTCCAAAAGTTGTTTTATGCATAATCCGTATAAAACATATTTGGATTAATTATGGACAAACGATATAATGGGCATAATTCGTACAATACATTGCTTTCATATAATGTGCATAAATTGGGTTTAGATATCACCGCAGTGACTAAATCCTTGAATGATTTGCATGTGAAACTATATCCTTGGGCCTCAACCTCCCTGTTGTCTATGTCATTTAAAGGCTGAGAGTGCCAACCATCTATTTGCTCAATGCAGTTTTGTTAGGCAACTGATGGTAAATCTGGAGTTGGGGATGTTTCGGAATCTGAGAGAACTCAAGAAGAGGATGGAGCAAATGCGAAAGAGACAGCAAATGAAAAAGTTGATGTTGCTCTCTACTTTACTGTATACAGTTTGGACGGAGCGAAACCGAAGGATTTTTGAAGGCCATAAACTAGAGTTGGAAATTCTGGGGGCAAGGATAGCAGCAGAATGCCAATGCAGGAGTTAGTTGTATCTCTTTTCTAGCTTCACAAGTGTGTTGGGTTGATGTAATTAAATAGCTACTGGTTAGGCTTAGAGAGATGGCCTAAACTTTGCTGTAATGTGTTTTGATGATTTTAATGAAAAAACTTTTCCGATCAAAAAAAAATGTCTAAAGAAAATTTTAATCTTTCTTATGTTTAATTAGTTACCCACAGGTAGACTATGAACATAAGATGATTAATAATTTATGAAGTGTTTGTATGTGTGTAGACTAAGGATATCCACAGATAACTTAGTTTAAATAATTCACTACATCACTTACTTATGATTTCTGAATATGTGACCTTATGAGATTATAATGATTCCCACAGGAACACTATAATTATTTGTCATATCATTCAATTTAAGTTTTGTGTTGTTTATATTTTTTGAAAGAATGGTGAGATTAGTGGGAGTGATAAAGTTCAAGATGTGGTCATTTAGGAAATTATGGTAAATTCCGAATGTTGGGAATTCTCTTGTTATTGAAGCATTTAACAATGAGGAAAACCCAGTGAATGATCATCTACTCCATGATGAAATATCACCAACAATGAACTTGTAGATTAAGAAACTACATGATGACATATAGAAAATCAACACATCCACAGATGGTTGGATTTTTTAATTTATTTTTTACTTAGAAAAGATTAAAGATTGTCATTAAACACAGGCACTGATGTTATGATCGCAGACATATTTACGAAAGCATTACCTCCTAAGACCATTATGAAGCATGCTAACGGTTTAGGTCTTGAGGAGAGCTATTATGTTGTCTGCTTTATGTTTAGCCTTTGTTTGACATTTATTTGAGATCTCTTATGATTTTATATCTTTTATGTATTCTGTTTCCCTTGTGCACACACATTATTGTGTTGGGATTTATGATAACAGAATTAGTCTTTCTTTAAGACATTAAAGGGACCATTATGAAATTCCTACTTATGTTTATGGTTTAGCTATGAAGGTATTCAATGCAGTAGTACATGGAAAGGATCATGTTACAGAATGATTTGTGACCGCCGTGACTCCCATTGATTACTAGATTAGTCAAGACACTTATTATGACCAAATGAATGAGGTTTAGCATTTTATGTCGGCCTTATGATTCCAAATAGAAAACATTAAAGGATACTAATAACGACCAAGTGGGAGACCGTAAGAAAAATATTTCTTTCCTATTATGTGGTCTTATATTAATCAGTTTTCTTATTGGAATATTGTTATTCCATGATATATTTGGCGACTTATTAAATTAAGTATAAAAGAATATTTCCTAATAATCTCTACTTTGATGGACGGTTGAGATTAATTCTACGGAAACCTGATGAGGATTTAGGTCCTCTCTCCACCTATAAATTATGTCTTTGTTCCATTGAAAAGACATGCTAATATCCTTACTGTAAACTTATGACGAATCCTTATCAGCAACATCTTGATGAATTTGATGGCTGCCGATTCACAACACATAAGGTTCATAGGCAAGGGGAGAGAAACCTGAACTCCTACACAAGGCTCACAGCAGGACATCAAGCTCTCCGCTACAATGAGTAAAGGTAAATAATTCTGCAAACCTTCATGATTCTATTATGTGATTGAATATGATGTTTAAAGATCCTAGGGACAATTATGTCATGTAAAATTATTTAAAGATCCTAGGGACAATTATGTCATGTAAAATTATGCTTACATTTCAAACTTTTTAGTCATGTTTAGTTTAAAAGAAAAGGATTTTTATGACTTCCTCACCTTTAACCATGAAAGGATGAGGAAGAATGTAGCAAGCTCGTGTGATTCTTATCCTAGAGTAATATGTAATAGTTATAGGGTTGTTTCTTAGTTTCTCCCCTCTCGGAATATTCCTTTTTTTATTTTTTATTTTTTCAGAATCCCACATTAAAACGATTTCCTTTTTCGGTTTTGGATTTTTTCCTATTTTCCTTTTTTTGTTTTTTTTTTTTTTCAGAATCCCACATTAAAACAATGTCCACAACTGATTGGATAAGGCTAATGCCACGTAGTTTAATTATGTTTGGGGTTTATTTTTAAAAACCCCGTTTTGGTGAAGCTCATGCCTAAGTCATTCTCGAGACAGCAGTGGCTTTAAACCTCCCTTTCCACAAATGACACCACAAAAGATGCCAGTTAATAACTAATATTAACATAACACAAACTTTCAAGAAGCATAATCACCTTTCCAGAAACTTCTCTGTAAACTTTAGCCCCTTGAGCTTAAACAATCTTTGTATGCCGGATTATTGGAATAAATAAAATAAGATGACTGGACATAATACCCATATCCATACGGATATTTTGTTGTGGATATTAGCAAAAAAACGAGACCGACATTAGAAGAAAAAATAAAGCACCAGAAGGTCCAGAACAGATTTTTTTTTTCCCATCTTTCGAGTTCAAATAAATTAGAAATGGTGATAGAAAAAAAAATTCCAAGAGATGAACGAATGCCATATATAGCAAACCCCTAATATAGATACTTATGACAACTCAATAGCATACAAGTATCTGATTATTAATAAACTAAGTCTGTCATTTGAATAACCAGAAATGGAATCTTCTACCATGAAAGTAAATAGCGGGGTTATCACAAACAAATTAAATCACAGGTACATTGATAATACACATGTGTAACATCTACTTGTGGCAAAATAAGTAAAATGGAAAATGGAAAAAATTCATAATCATACCACTAGTGAGTTGAAGAAGCCCAAAACAAGTTTGTCTTCAGATGTCAAAATGTGTTCAGCATCATCAACAGTGGTAACATTCCCAACCCCTGGACCGATCTGTAAGAAAATTATTTCTTTCCTATTATGTGGTCTTATATTAATCAGTTTTCTTATTGGAATATTACTATTCCATGATATATTTGGTGACTTATTAAATTAAGTATAAAAGAATATTTCCTAAAAATCTCTACTTTGATGGACGGTTGAGATTAATTCTACGGAAACTTAATGACGATTTAGGTCCTCTCTCCACCTATAAATTCATGTCTTTGTTCCATTGAAAAGGCATGCTAATGATAGACTTATGGAATCCTTATGAGCATCATAATAGCATCATCTTGATGAATCTGATGATCCCGATGACTGCTGATTCAACAACACATAAATTTCATAGGCAAGGAGAGAGAAACCTGAACTCCTACACAAGGCTCGCAGCAGAACATTAAGCTCTCCGCTACAATGAGTAAAGGTAAACAATTCTGCAAACCTTCACGATTCTATTATGTGATTGAATATGATGTTTAAAGATCGTAGGGACAATTATGTCATGTAAAATTATGCTTACATGTGGTATCAGAGCAAGGTTACGAACATCTGTTTAATCCATTAAGAGTAATAGATTCATGAACTGAATTATTGAAGAATTAATATATGTGATTTAGGGTTTTGCATATATAAATCCATGATTAATTTTCGACAGCATGCATTATTCGTATGTCAGTATATTAATTTTGTTTATCAGTGAACTAAAGATTTTCACCGAATTATTTCTGTCAAATATCGGGTTTTCTGCAAATTAAGGTGTTATTGCAGATCCTATTACGAGATATTTATGTGATTGCATGTGTTATTAAATTAAGTTTAACCATGATTATTAAGTCTGCGAATATATTTGATTATGGTTATCGTATGCTAGCATGAAATAACTGGAATGTCTATTTGTGGAATATATATATACCATGATTTTGTATATTATTTTGATACATGTGTATGGGTATATAGAATGATTTTGATCCAGGTTATTGAAAGTGCCTATTTGCTTATGTTATTCACTTAATCTAAGATGCATGCAAATTTGATTTAATGTGTATTATTATGCACATAATTTTATGTGATGAATGAAAGTTGATTATGATACAAAATATGCATCTGATTTCCATTAGAATGTGACTTAAGTGCATGAATATTGCAATGTCATTATGCAAGAATGATGTATTTAAATTGTTGTATGCAAAGTTGAGTGAATTTGCATGCATGCCTATATGTAATTATCGAGTGTACATATAGCAAAGTTATTTTAACTTGTGATATTTCGTGATTCTATGAATGAATGATTTTAATAGAATAATTTATGTTTAGTTTGCATGATCCGTGCGAAATTATTGATGATAATTGATTTCGTTTGACATGTAACTCGTGAAAACGTTTTTGTGCATTATTAGTACAAAATGGTTTTGCATTAAGATTCTGAAAGTTGTTTTATGCATAATCCGTATAAAACATATTTGGATTAATTATGGACAAACGATGTAATGGGCATAATTCGTATAATACATTGGTTTCATATAATGTGCATAAATTGGGTTTAGATATCACCGCAGGGACTAAATCCTCGAATGATTTGCATGTGAAAACCATGTCTAAAGAAAAATTTAATATTTCTTATGTTTAATTAGTTACCCACAAGTAGACTATAAACATAAGATGTGATTAATAATTTATGAAGTGTTTGTATGTGTGTAGACTAAGGATATCCACAGATAACTTAGTCTAAATTATTGGTTACATCACTTACTTATGATTCATGAATATGTGACCTTATTGAGATTATAGTGATTACCCACAGGAACACTATAATTCTTTGTCGTATTATTCAATTATATTTGTGTTGTTTATGTTATGAAAGAATCGCGAGATTAGTGGGAGTGATAAAGTTCAAGATGTGGTCATTCAGGAAATTATGATAAATTCCGAATGTTGGGAAACCTTTGTTATTGAAGCATTTAACAATGAGGAAAATTCATTGAATGATCATCTACTCCATGATGAAATATTGCCAATAATGAAATTGTAGAACAAGAAACTACATGATGACGTATAGAAAATCAACACATCCACAGATGGTTGGATTTTTTTATTTATATTTTACTCGAAAAGAGGAAAGATTGTCATTAAACACATAGACACTGATGTTATGATCGCTGACATATTTACGAAATCATTGCCTCCTAAGACCATTATGAAGCATGCATGCTAACGGTTTAGGTCTTGAGGAGAGCATTATGTTGTCTGCTTTATGCTTAATTAGCCTTTGTTTGACATTTATTTGAGATCTCTTATGAATTTTTACATCTTTCAAATATTCTGTTTCCCTAGTGCACACACATTATTGTTTTTGGATTTATGATAACAGAATTAGTCTTTCTTTAAGACATTAAGGGACCATTATGAAATTCCTACTTACGTTTATGGTTTAGCTATGAAAGTATTCAATGTAGTAGTACATGGAAGGGATCATGTTACAGAATGATTTGTGACCACCATGACTCCCATTGATTACTACATTAGTCAAAACACTTATGATGACCAAATGAAAGAGGTTTAGCATTTTATGTCGACCTTATGATTCCCGATAGAAAACATTAAAGGATACTAATAACGACCAAGTGGGAGACTGTAAGAAAATTATTTCTTTCCTATTATGTGGTCTTATATTAATCAGTTTTCTTATTGGAATATTACTATTCCATGATATATTTGGTGACTTATTAAATTAAGTATAAAAGAATATTTCCTAAAAATCTCTACTTTGATGGACGGTTGAGATTAATTCTACGGAAACTTAATGAGGATTTAGGTCCTCTCTCCACCTATAAATTCATGTCTTTGTTTCATTGAAAAGGCATGCTAATGATAGACTTATGGAATCCTTATGAGCATCATAATAGCATCATCTTGATGAATCTGATGATCCCGATGGCTGCTGATTCAACAACACATAAATTTCATAGGCAAGGAGAGAGAAACCTGAACTCCTACACAAGGCTCGCAGCAGAACATTAAGCTCTCCGCTACAATGAGTAAAGGTACACAATTCTGCAAACCTTCACGATTCTATTATGTGATTGAATATGATGTTTAAAGATCGTAGGGACAATTATGTCATGTAAAATTATGCTTACACGATCTTCTTCTTGATCCAAGTCACAATGGCATCCCTGTAAAAATACACTCTGCAAGTCAATATCTACCCTAACCACATCGAATATATTCTACCTCAATAATCACAATGCAAAACTTGGAACAATCGAATTTCGAGATCTACATGAAAAGTTCACAATGCTTCATCAAAATCACTCAAATCTTAGTATGAAATAGATGGAAATAGAGTTATTTACTTGGATCGTTGACCGCTGAATGGCTTATGCTCGCCATCAATGAAAAACAGCACGGTGGGGAACACCCCTGCACCCAGGGGCGGAACTGAGGGGAGCGCGGGGCAGCGGCCGCTCCCCGTAGATTTCAGATTACAGGCTATATTACTGTAGCAATTAGACGTTTAACCTTTGAAAATTTTGAAAAATAGGCTTATACAGTGCAATCTCGCTCCCCCTGTTCGATCTCGCTCCCACTGTTATACAAGAGCTTGGGTCTAGTTCCGCCACTGCCTGCACCTCATACTTCTCAGCCAGGTCACTCTCCTCGGTGGCGTCCACCTTCACAAGCGACACCGTTTCATTCTGCACTCCGGCCTTGAGCTCCGTCGCCGCCGCGGCGTACTCCGGCGCCAGAGACATACAGTGGCCGCACCACGGGGCGTAGAATTCCACCATCACATACTTATGGCTCTCGATGAAGTCGGTGAAGTTGCCGCCACCTAAAACCACGACGTTTTTCTCGTCCAGGCTAGGGTCCGCTCCCAGCTGGTCTTCTTCGTAACCAGGGCCGGCCCTGAGATTTTAGAGGCCCTGTGCAAAAATAAAATAGAGGCCTATAAATTTTAATATATTAAATATGAATATAATTTATTTATTTTAAAACAATCATGCACAATGTTGGGAAATGCCCAAAATAATTACAATAGGTGGAAGATTAGATATTAATCTGACCATCAAAGATAGTCAAACTAGATGCTAAAACTAATGTAAATTTAACATCACATAATAAATTGATTACATATTTAACTATTTATATATAGTTCACTCTTATTTCAACAATAAAAATGACAGTCATATAAGAGTTAGGAGTCTGGTTAGCATATGATTTAGTTAGCGTTATAATAGGCTCAGTACCATGAATGAAATTTTTCAAAAAAAAGAAGAAGTAGTATTTATATGTTTCTAATTGCACGTTAGTAGTATATAACCATTAAAATACTACAAATTTAACTTAAATAATAGTGAATGAATTGGTATGTTCAGAAGTAGTATTTAACTTAAATAATAATAATAATTAATTAATAGATATGTATCAAATGGCTAAATTTGGCAGTATCAATATTGCCCTTTTACTAGAGCCATGTTATCCGCCGTTATCGTTTTCATCAAATCCCTACTAAATAAATACTTACCCTATTTATCCTCTCCTGCATGCCCCTAATTAATACTGTTATTTTGAGGCCCTGGGGAGTGTGAGGCCCTGTGCCACGGCACAATCGGACCTGCCCCAGGGCCGGCCCTGCACGGCACAATCGGACCTGCCCCAGGGCCGGCCCTGTTCGTCTGTTCGTAACCGCCATCGGCGTGATCGAAATTGGAGGAGGCGTCAAAGTCATCGTAGCTGTCCTCCTGGTCGGAGAAGTCGTCCTCGCCGTCGATGCCATCGAAATGGTGGTCCGGTGAGGATTGTTTCAACGTGCCGTCATCGTCTTCTTCGAGAAAGTTGAGGTCTTCGTCGTCGTCATCGGCGGCGGGGGTTTTGGAGAGGGCGGGAGTGATGAGGGCGGAGATGAGGATAAGAGAGGCGAGTGAGAGCACCAAAACGAGTCGAGTCGGCATTTTTAGCGATGTGCCGGGGAGTGAGTTGACTCGGATCGGGAAATCACTTGTTTTTCTTTCACTATGAATGTCTGAGAGACGACCAAAGGGGCTTTTCACGACGGCATAGTCAAACTTTGTTTGATCGTCTGAACTCCGGAGATATGAACATATTTTATGTGTGTAAATCAAATTTAGTATATTTGGAAATAGTATATTTCTTCTCTAACATATTGAGAGGATATAAAAATGGTTTAATAATATTCCAAATCTAATTTCAAAAAATGTAGAGTATATTACAATCATTGGTATTGTATATAATAATAATAATAATAATAATAATAATAATAATAATGATAATAATAATAATAATGATAATGATATATAGAATTTTCATCTTTAATTTTTTTTGATATGTATATAAGAAAAAAAAATGTACAATTATTTTATATGTACATAATTTCCAAATTAAAATTAAAATTCTTGAATTCATTTTGAAAATTCAAAATTTTCAAAAACCAACTAAGAATTTAAAAGGTCCAAATTCTCTCAAATCTTCAAAAACCAAAACACAGAAACCAAATCAACTAATTTTAAAAATAAATTGCTTTTCGAAAAAATAATGTCTAAAGTTGATGGTCGATTGATGTAAAATGAGGAACGAAATCAAAGTACTACTTATGATGAAATTATATATTTGTAAATATATCTAAATGAATTTATTACCATACTATAATATAACTCAAGATAATTAATTAATAATAATATATTATTCTTCTATAAAAAGTAGTACTTGACTAATTTTTGTTTAAAATCTGGCATTTTCCCTTTGGTGCATTAGAGATTTGGGGGAAAATGGATTGTCGGGATGAGGTTTGGGTTTCACGAGCATCAGTGCTGGGTGTGACATTTAGGTTTTTGGTCTTAAAATTTATGTCTTCTAACGTTAAGCACATGGATAAGGTGGTTAGGGGTCATCCGAGTTGAGGTTTGGGTGGCTAGTCAGTGCTACAATGAGATTACGCCTTTTGGTTATGAGAATGTGGCATTCAATGTTGGTGTTTCACGACATTGAGGTTAGTCGCTGGTATTGAGGTTTAGAACGTTGACGTTGAGGTTTGGGTTGTCGGATGCAGGTTGGTTGTCTATGATGAGGTTTCATCCGCGTTGAGATTCAGAACATTAGAGGTGAGGTATGATGATTCCCTCGTGTTGAGATTAGGTTATTAGTGGTGGGGTGTTCAAATTTGACCAGTTTGAGTGTTTCAATTCGATTGGTTTGACCGGTTACGGAGGTCTGATTCGACATGGTCGTTGGCATTGTGATGCAAAGGTGGTCCTGAGCGATGTAGTGGCTGCAAGGTCGATAAAAAATGAGAGAAGAATTGGGAGAAATAGAAAGTTTTCTTAAAAGAAGGAACTTATATAATTTTTACTCTTATACAGTATACTCATATCACATAAATAGATGACTCCAAAAACTTATATACTCATATGTAGTATTTTTGCTACCAAACTCAAAAATAGGAACATTCCTTTTAATGATGCTAAATTGTCATTGTTACCATTATTGTCCAGGAGGTACCTACTTTTATGTCATTGTTACCATTATTTTTCAGGAGGTACCATTATTACCATTTGAGCTAATAGGAGGCTCCAAATTCAATTCACGTATTCACGTATCCAGGTGGACCAGGTCGCTTTCTCTCTCTAAAACCAATCTTCCACCTTCTCTCTAAAACCCCAAACCGCAGATCTACTGGGGAGGAAGTCGCCGGCGATAGGCGCCGTTCCTCCCCTACATTAGAGTAATTTTATTTTCTTGACCACCTATTTCTTCGCCACACTACAAAATAATCATTCCACCGGACGGGCAGCCAACACCGACACCACCACCAGTCGCCGACTCAGATGGCGCTCCAGATCAGAAGGATTAATCAGACTCTGTCCCTCCTCCTATGCGCCAAGGAGTCCTCGCCGATTCGGAGTACGACCGGGTGACCCTTCTGGTCGTGAATCACAGATCCGATGAACTGGCGACTCCGGATGGCCGGACCAGCACCCCGGCGACCGACCCACACCCCGATGCCCCCGGCAAACAGCGGACTCACGACGAGCCCATCTGGGCGGTACCCCGACGAACAGGAGCGGACTCCGGCGACAAGCCCATCCGGGCGATACCTCGGCGACCGCAGGAGCACAGGCGAGCTTCGTTGAAGATTTGCTGTCAAGCAGCACTTTCTACCGACATCAAGTTGGTTGGGCCGATTGGGCCGGTTCAGCCGGTCAGTTAGGGCAGGGTTTGGTCTGGACCAATTAGGAGAAGAGGTGGTTTTTTTTTCTTCCTTTTGTTTTAATTATTTTAGTTTTACTAATAAGGTCTTGAATATTTGAACTGGTTATTATTTGTTAACCTTAGTTTATGGACGTGTACGTTTATGTTTCAGAAACTTTGGTTGATTTCAACTCTTGTTTATGTGTGGTCGGTTAGGAGAAATCCGAGTCAGAGTAGTAATCATACGTAATTTTGGCGATACTGTCCCAGTATAAACTAGATTTGTAGACAGTGGAAGTTTGTTTTGCAACTTCTCTCTGTCAAATAATATCTTTGTTCAAATTTCTATACTATGTGGTATTTGCTAGCTAGTTAGACCCGGATTGGTTGAAATTGCCCATAGTATTTACCTTATTACAGGGAATATGATTTGGAACTGGTATTTTTTGCGAAACTCACCTGACGGAATTGGGGAGCATCCTTGCTCATTTGTTTGTTATATCCCTCTTAACCCTTAATTGGCGAGAGGTATGAGTTTCTGGACTAGGTAACATTTGTGCCTACTGCCTAGACTAGTAGACTTCGATTAAATAGTTTAAAATACGAGTTAAGGTACTACGCTAAGAGTCTAGACCGTAGATTTTTACGATGTATCCCCTTTTTGCTGTAAGCCTTCGGGCACTACGTTGCTTCTGAGCGAAAGCCTAGGAAATAGCCTTCAGGCCACATCAGCCTTCGGGCACCACTTCACTTACAGGCGAAAGCCCGGGAAATAGCTTTCGGGCAGCACCACATCTACATACAGGGAAGATTAGATTTTCTTTACGTTTCAGAAATTTCTCTATTATCTCCCAAATTGGCCCTACTTGTGGAGAACATCTTTTGGGCAACTTGTAGCCACTAAGGTCCTTATTTGGTCTTATGTGTATTATGTTCTGTTTTTATTTCGGTTGACAAGTCATGAATAGTACTCCCATCTATGATGGTTTTAGCATAAAAAAGAAAAAGAAAAAAAGAGCTTATAGATTATTAGATTTCACAATGTCTAATTGCTAAGAGTCTTATAGTAATTAGTAGTGACCTTTTCTCTCTAGACCTAAACCCTAGGCGGCATAAGAGAAAGATTTCGACCGGCAACTTCACGTTCGATTTCACGGCACCAACACGAGATCGGACCAGCAGTTGAGGATAATGGACGCGGAATCAATCGCATCTTTGTACTCGGGGCTCTCGCTCACGGAGGAGGAGAAACAGGTGCCGCAAGCAACACCGCGCGCATCGACGTTGGATCACAGGAAGCTTCTGATCGGGAAGTTGTTGGCACCGAGGAGATTTCCGGCGGATGACATACAGACATGCTTCGCTAGGGCATGGAGATTGGGAGCCGATCTTAAGGTAAAAACCCTAGCTGACAATAACTTCCAATTTTCGTTTCCGAATATTGGATCGAGAAACAGGGCATTCGAGACGCAGCCTTGGATCATTGACGGCAACTTGCTCGCGCTTCAAGAGTCCAGGGGTGATGTGGTGCCGACGGACATGGTGTTTGACAAGGTTCCGTTCTGGATTCTGGCGCATAAACCAACACAGGATCAGATGAACGTGGAGATAGCTTGGGATGTGGGGAACGCGATCAGAAAATTTATTGATGTGGAGAGGGATGAGGACGGGGAACTGATCGGTAAATTCCTCCGAATCCGATGTGAGATTGACATACTGAAACCCCTAAAAAGGGTTCAAATACCGCCGGGAGCGTCCAATATGCTTGTGCTGCAATATAAGAAGTTACCCGACTTCTGTAGTTTCTGTGGCATTATTGGGCACGTCTCGAAGAGCTGCACAGTCCGATGGGAGGCACCAGCCGAGAGGAGGAACGAGACCAACTATCCAGAGGGGATGCGTCTCAAACCAAGGCGTAATCCTTTTCCGAATAGCCGAAATCAGTGGAGGGAACCACCGCAGCGAGCACAGACAGAAAGATGGGAGGAGAGAGAGACCGGGAAGGAGATAGCGCGGACTAAGGAGATGGATATGGAACTGCCGCAGCCAACGCTCTCAGAGCTTGTGGGGAATTTCGATGATATCGACGTAAGAAGGGCGATTGAATTGCAGAAAGTGGCATGGAGACATATGCGCCCATTCGGTGAAAGGAGAATCCTCGAACAGTTCCACAAGGAGAAGGAGAGAGGGGCACCAATAACGCAAGAAGGACGCGTTAGGAATTTGTTGGATTGGTTCCTTCACGAACTGGGCGAAGGGATCGAGGTGCAACAGACCTTTGCTACGCCACTACTGACAGAGAACGAGGAAGCCAAAATCGCTAGGTAGGAGGAGGCCGAGAAGCGGCGTGTCGTCGAGACGCAGCGCACGAACGGAGTCCAGAGTACGAGCGGAGTGAGGCATAGATAGGGTGATCAGTAGAGCACGGGCAGTGTGCAGCGCATGGGCGAGGTGCTGGACACGGGCCGCGGGCAGTGCGAGACGAGAGGAGTAGTGTGGGAGATGGTCAAGATGTAGAGTGCGGGCGGAGGGCAGCGCGAACGAGGTATCGACCAGCGAGCAGCTCAGGTCGAGATCATGCCACGGGATGCGGAGACAGAACTAGGTCTGACCGAGGAAACCGAGCTCGCTCGACAACAGCATGTTGTGCATCACGGGAAAGATAACGATATGCGGCAGGTTTCGAGTTTGATGCAGCATGGGGGACACGAGATACTGCATACGGGCCAGTTTGAAGACTTCCCAATGGATCGGGGGATAGATAGAGACGAGCCTAATTCGTTCAGTGGAGATGACAGGCACGATGGCGGGTCCGATGATAGCCAGGTGGTTTTTATGCAGTTTTCGGTATCTGCGGTGGTGGTGACGCCACCACGAGGCCAGAGGGCTGCGACACAACCGACATCACCACTGAGCCCTTTTCTTGTGCCGGTCCCGGTGGTGATGGATACGCCAGCAAGGCTTTTGGAAAAACAGATAGGCAAGATGGTAAAAAATCGAAACAAAGTGGGTGTTGGCCGGGGATTGAGAGAAAGAGGACGAGGATGTGGTAGAGGGAACTCTGAAGCTGCTGCGCTTGATGAGATGGGGCCTGAGAGAGAAGAGGTGGAATCGGGGACGGCTAAGGAAGCAGGTCCAGTCAAGAGGAAATTACAGCTGATAGAAATTGAGGACAAGGAGGAATCGGATAATATGAGGGCAAAGAAGGCTAGGGTTTGCATGGATGGTGCTGTCCTCGACGACAATGTTATTTTTACACAGGCGGCGACTGGCGAGGCCCAGTCCCGCCAAGGGCCATGAGTCTGCTGAGTTGGAACTGTCGAGGTGGCCTCGGGGACACTAAGACAGTTCAGGAACTGCACACGTTAGTGCGCTTGAGAGCACCTTTAATTATTTTTCTTTGTGAGACGCATTGTTCTAGTTTTGTTATTGATAGGGTTAAAAGTCAGTTAAATTTTGATGGTGTTGCGGTGGATGCCCAGGGTCAGGCTGGGGGCATGGCTTTGTTATGGAATAAACAAATAAAAGTGGATTTTCAGTATTCGTCGGATTATTACATTGATGTGTTTGCTTACTTTTCCGGTGTGAAAGTCAGGGTTACTGGAGTTTACTGTGAACCGAATACAGCGTTTCTCCCACAAGCCTGGATTCGATTTAAGGAGCTTGCGAGAGATCATGGAGTTCCTTGGGTCTGTATGAGGGACTTTAATGAGGTTCTTTCTCAAGATGAGTTTGTAGAAAGGGGTCCGAGGTCGGAGAGTTAGATCGAGAACTTTCGGGAGGCATTACGATTATGTGGGCTGATAGACATGACATGTACCGGATATGAGGGCTCAGATACATGTACCGGATATGAGGGCTCAGATTTTACTTGGGTGAGGATCCGACGGAACAAACCAACAGTCTTGGCTAAGCTTGACCGAGCCACGGGGAACCAGGCATTGCTGGATGCTTTTCCGTGGTCGTCGAGCTCTACAACAAAGATGCCCTCGTCGGATCATATGGCAGTTCTGGTCCAACTACGGGCTAGAGACCCTATGGCGAATCGAACCAGGAAAAAGCGAAGGTTCAGGTTTGAGGCCTTTTGGGTGAAGTCTGAGGAGTGTGAGGTGAAGATTTAGGAATCATGGGGGGTGATAATATCCACCTGTCGGAGAAGTTGGAGAGATGTGCAGTGGGACTTATGGATTGGAATCGTCATAAGTTCCCAGCCAGTGCAAAGAGGATAGAGGAGTTGAAAAAGCTGATCCACGAATTGGAGATGAGGAATCCGACGGATACGAGCCATGATGATTTGCTCTTGCTCAGACAAGAGTATAGCTTTCTCCAGGAGGTGGAGGGGATAAAATGGAGACAGCGGGCAAAACAACACTGGTATAAGGAGGGGGACAGAAATACTAGGTTCTTCCATCGATTAGCAACAAATCGACGGTCGAGGAATCACATCTCAGGCCTCAAAGATGCAGCACAGGTGTTGCGCTCGAATGCTGGGAGTATGGAGAAGATCATTGTAGACTATTTTGGGGGTCTATTCTCGTCTTCGGAGCCGGATAAGAGGAGAACAAGGCAGGTTCTGGAATGAATGCCTCAGAAGGTCACGCAGGGAATGACGGGGAAGCTGATCAGGCCATACACAGATGAGGAGGTTTCCAAGGCGGTGAAGCAGATGCAACCTCTCAAGGCCCCCGGGCCAGACAGCATGAGCCCCATTTTCTTTCAGAAGTTATGGCATGTAGTTAAGAAAGATGTAGTTGCATGTGTTTTAGATTTTCTGAATAAGGGTGACTTACACCCTAGGGTTAATTACACCCATATTGTATTTTTACCGAAAGTGTCGCAGCCTGAGCTGATCACTCAGTTCAGACCAGTCAGCCTATGCAATGTGGTGTACCGGTTGGCATCGAAGGTGGTGGCGAATAGAGTAAGGCCTATTATCGGAGACATTATTTCACCATCTCAATCGGCATTCATACCAAGGAGATTGATCACTGACAACGTACTGGTGGCCCACGAGTTGCACTATACGATGAAAGTGAAGACGACAGGAAAGAGAGGGGAGATGAGTATTAAGCTGGATATGAGCAAGGCTTTTGACATGATTGAGTGGAGCTTTGTTCCGGGGACGCTCGAGTAGTTGGGATTTCCGCTAAGATTTGTGTCGATTATTCGGCAGTGTTTGTCTTCGGTGCAATTCTCATTCATCCTGAATGGCGAGGAGTTTGGGAAGCTAAAGCCGAATAGAGGTATTAGGCAGGGGGACCCTTTTTCTCCATACCTATTTATTATCTGCTCGGAGGTAATTTCGATGCTGCTCACGGATCTGGCAAGTGCGGGGCGGATTAGGGGAGCTTGTGCTTCCCCTAACGGACCAAGAATCTCTCATTTGTTCTTTGCAGATGATACCCTTCTCTTTGGTGAGGCGTCGGAGGAGGAGGCGAGGCATATACAGTGGGCATTGGCGTTGTACGAGGCCATTTCTGGACAGAAGATAAACGTGGATAAGCCGGGTGTCCTGTTCAGCCCTAACACGGCTTTGGATATCAGACCGAGGATATGTAACATTCTGAAGATTCCGGAGGTGGAGGCTAATGAGAAATATCTTGGGCTACCTACTGTCATTGGAAGGAAGAAGGGGAGATATTCAATTCCATCAAAGATCGTATCAAGCAGAAGATTGATGGTTGGAATGAGCAGAACTTGTCGAAAGCGGGCAAAGAGATTCTGATAAAGTCTGTTCTACAGGCTATACCGAGTTATACGATGATTTTTTTTCAGCTTCCAGATTATGTGGTGGAGGAGATACATGGTCTGTTGAGCAATTTATGGTGGGGGGATCTTCTACGGAGCGGAAGATTCCATGGGTGGCTTGGAAGAGGATGTAGCGTTCGAAAGAAGCTGGCGGATTGGGCTTCCGAGACCTAGGGGAATTTAATAAAGCGCTCCTAGGGAAGCATGCATGGAGGCTTCTTTCACAGCCAAATTCGCTGCTAGCTCAGGTTCTCAAGGCTAAGTACTACAGGAATGGCAACTTGATGACCTCGGAGCTCGGGTCGAGGCCGTCTTGGGCCTGGAGGAGTATCCATGGAGCCTTGGGGTTGGTGCAGAGTGGAGTCAGGAGATCGATTGGTTCGGGAAATGACATATCTATATGTCAAGACCCATGGATACCTTGGTTGGGCAACTTCTGGATCCAGCATCCGCAGGCTATTCCAGGAAACTTGCAGAGGGTGGCTGATCTGATCGATAGGGATACATGATGGTGGAAGACGCACTTGTTGAACCAGCTTTTCACTCCAGGGGAGGTGGTGAAGATTCTGGATATACCATTGCGGAACTTGAACTCGTCGGACAAATGGATATGGCACCACACTAAACATGGTGGCTATACAGTTCGGACGGCCTATCACATGGAGGTGGAAAACAGGCAACATAACCAAGCTTCAAAGTCAGTACACGACGAGGCGGCGGCTTTCTGGAAGAGGTTCTGGAAGTTCAGAGTTCCGAAGAGGGCACTTCACTTTGCTTGGAGGTTGTGTAAGGATTCCCTGCCAACGGTGGCGAACCTCAGGAGGAGGGGAGTAGAGGTTTCTTCTACATGTCCACTTTGCTCGGAGGAGGACGCGGATACAACAGCTCATCTATTCTTCTCGTGTGGCTATGCCAAGTCTGCATGGAGCACGGTGGGGTTACTGGGAAAGGTGTCGGCGATAGAACAACCCAGAGGAGATGCCTGGTTTCGGAAGCTGCTGAAGGATGAAGATGACGAATTCTGTTCACTAGCGATCATGGTCTGCGACGGTATCTGGTTCCAACGAAATAAGAAGATATTCGAGCAGTCCCACACAACGTCAGCTGTTATGGCCGCGGGGGTAGTGGCAAACCTAAGGAGTTACAGGGAGGCCCAACAATGGAGGGAGGAGACGTCGACTTCATTGTTGCCGAGGACGTTGCTGAGACCGCCAGACTCAGGGATCCAGATCAACTTCGATGCTGGTATCCTGAATGGGGGCGCGGGAATAGGGGTGATAGCTATGGGTTCAGATGAAAGCTTTATTCGGGGTGTTGCACGGAGAATCCCGAATGTCAGTGATCCGTCCCTCGCAGAAAGCCTTGCTCTGGAGGAAGCCCTCATCCTGGCCGCGGAGATAGACCAACCGGAGATAAAGCTGGTGGGGGATGCCCTCATCCTGGCCGCGGAGATAGACCAGCCGGAGATAAAGCTGGTGGGGGATGCCCTCCACGTAGTGCAGACGATTCACCAGGAGACAGACTGTTCAGTGCACTGCATGGAGACGATTCAAAGACTTCGAAGTTTGTTAGAGAATAGCAACTATCTAGGCCCCTTCTGGGTTCGTCGTAGTGAGAACTTTATAGCGCACTCTCTAGCTAACTATGCAAAGTCGAGCCCCCTGTTGTACGATTCTTGGGTCACACCTCCAAGTTTCTTGCCATTCCTGGGTCACACCTCCAAGTTTGAATGAAAGTAATTATTATTTTTCAAAAAAAAAGAAAAAAAGAGTCTTATAGTAATTAGAAGAAGCCACCAGTTTTCACGGTTAGGAGTCCCTCTTTACGGAATAAACTTCCTTGCTCCTGTGGAGTAATACTCCTCCCACAAGAGGACAAGGAAAAAGTGGGGCTATGAGGGAAATGTAGGGCGGATCTAAAGGACCATTGGTCCCGGGTCTGATTAAACAATATCCTTAATTCTCTTCATTTTCTCTCCCCATTTTCATCTTTTCCAAAACTACCCCTCTAATATTTCCTCCACCTGAACCTGAAGTACGCCTCTCCATCTGCTCCGACTCCACCTACTACCGCACCGACGACGTCGTTTTCACCTAGCTTCGAGCCCTTCAATTTTGCTACCGTGACAACCACCGCCACACCCGTCTTTTCCCCGGCCCCAAGTACCCGCCGTCTTCCGGCCGCTCAGCTCTCCATTTCCTTAAGCACTATTAAATTTTAAAACCTAATTACCTAATATTACGAGTGGGATTTCGATACGCACGAACCCACTGGAAGATTCTGCAACGGAAGAACCCCCGTTAATTATTTTGGGTATATTTCAAGAACTCGAATTACGTTTGTGATTAAATCTGTGGATTTTTTTATTGAAGATTTAAGATGAACAAACTGATGCTGCGCCTGATTATTTTTAAATCTCTGAGATTTTCACATTCAAGAGAATGTGTGAATTCTGTTATTTTGAGTTTGCAGTGAACCATGTTAATTTTGTTCTTCTTTGTGGGTGCAAGTTTCTGTTATCTAGAATTTGTATTGAACATGATGATTTTTCTCTTCTTTGTGTGTAAAAATGTGTTTGCCATGGATGTTCTTGAAGAAATTGTTATGGTTTTGTGTTTGTTGTACATTTGCATTTGATTTCTGTGGTTTATCTGTGAAGCTTTGCGTCTTGGATGGGAGTTTTTGCTGAGCTACCTTGGGCATGGTGGTGCTGTAGATGATATGTTTGGAGGGTTCATTTATGCATCTACTGACTACAAGTGCTGAGATAATATTCTCTATTGATTCGGAGTTGGTGAGCTGTGCCTTTTTCTTTTGGGTATGAATTGTGTCTTCTGCTTGGATGAGGGGAATAAGTGAGTCATGAATTGCCTAATCTCAGTGCTTATTGGTGCATATTGTCTGATTTTTACATGTCTTCGGCTGTTAGGATGATGAGATGGCATACTGAATGGTAGGTTTTGAATATGAATGTAGCTTTTATCAGTTATTAAAATTTGATTGTCTCCTGTAATTAGGTTGATTGACTGAGATTTAGGTATTAAAATTTGAATTGCATAGATGGACATATGGATTGCCAACAGAGGGCGTTAATACGCTTAGGCTATGTAAGATGCCAGGAAAGTTGTGTTCTTGTTCGAAATATAAGCATACACCTCTTTCAAACACATAGCTACATCTTTTTATAATTGCTCGGGTTTTACCTAAGTAGGAGAATGGTGTTCTCGATAGATGCTGGTTTAGCATTATGTTCATATTTGATGACTTTGTAAGTGATTTTGTGTTTCTGGATATGTATGAGGGGCGTGTGTTGATATTTATATAACATCATATTCTCAATTATTGAAAACATCTGTGCTAGTTTAGTTGTAGCAAGATTGGTTTGATCAATCAGTTTCATTTCCAGATTTCAGTATTCCTGATGCAATGACAAGGACGGTTTTGCTGTGTTCAATGATTCAACTCGAGCAACTACTGCAAAGTGAAGATTGGATCTTGGCCTTTTTATACTCTGGTTCTGTTGTGGTTTCCCAGAACGTGGGATCAGCAGAAGCATCAAATGCTTGGGGGCATCTTCTCCCAGGGATGGTGGAGGCAAGTATCCATGGAAGAAAACTGTAATGCATGAATGCCATGGGATGGAGACTTCTTGGGGATCTCAGAAATGGGTACATGTAAAGCCTTCTGCTCCAAAGGGAATCGGAGCTTCAGTTTCTGCAGCAAACAGGTGGAGTGTTCTTGACAGAAGTAGCTCAAGAATTCGATCAGCATTTGAAGACATTGGCAACTGGTGTGGCTTCAAGCAGTTTGGTTTTGGCTGGGAAGCAGCTGCAAGGAGTTGGGGATGAGTATGTTGTTGGTGGCTGGGAGAAGGCATTCGACAGAAGAGAGGATGTCAAACCTAAAATAGCAATATAGACCTCGGTTGAAAAAGTGATGATAGTACTGGAAGTCTGATCCATCAGAACTTCAGAAGCTAAATATTGACTATAATGGTAGTACTAGAATGATGTAGAAAATGGAAATGCGGAACAGTTGTCTGGTTGTAATCCAGAATCAATCACACGAAACAAATTATTTTCCTAATCGATTCTGTGTACGTCTACAAAGAAGCTTCCCAGGGTACGTATACAAAATTTCACCCTTCATTTGTAAAAAGGGACGGTTTTGGTGGCAAGATAATTTGAGGTGAGGATACCTGCAAACGGTTGGATCATCTTGAGATCGGAAAGGGAACTTGAGATTGATGCACGAATTTCCGCTACTAAGCAGACTTTTCCCACAGCTGAACTTGTCGGTTTTGTTTGTGTAGGAGAACAGAATCCAGACTCCAGAAGGCCGTTGTAGTTAAGGCTGGCAACGTTGATATTATATGTTTAGTACAAATAAGTGTGTTGAAAAAAAACCAAATTTGTAGACACCTCGGTTTGGGCTTGCTAAAGGTGGTATTCGGCTTTATCAAAATATGAGTTAACATTTTTAGCCCTGTTTTGTGAATATTCCAGATTAAAATATTTGTTTCAAAATGGGATAAAACTTTTAAAAAGTCCACATATCACGGTTCACGGGTACCCTCCTTGGATCCCAAGAGTCCAAAGCAATGCAAAATTACAAGCATGAAAGAAAAGTCCTTGCAAAATGGAATAGTTATATTAGACTAGTACACCTGTACAACTAAAATTAGTTGAATATAATCAAATTATCTTTCATATTTCATCTAATCTACAGTAAATTAAGTTGAATTGAAATCTTTGCATCTGCTAGAGATAGTAAAATCTTGCACCGTTTTTTTCCACTACTAGTATTGTTTTTACTCCCCGTATCAATGTTAATTTTACGCAGTTAGTGTGCAAACGTAAGTGTTCTTATTGTATAGTATAAAAAAACTACATAAATTAAAATTGTAATAACAAATTTTACCATTTCCTTCTACTAAAACCAAAAATACTGGAAATCAAAGATTATATTAATATAAAAATTATCCATAAATATAATACAAACTAATACTACTAAAACTAATTCTTGTTAATCTACATTTTTTGAAAAGAAACTCCCGAAATAGTATACGGGAGCTCAATCTACCAATATACAATACATCAACTCAGAGAGTTAACATATCATTTGGCTCTTGTACAAACCTCGATCCAAGATGCCTTGAGTTTCAAGTTGAATCACGTTGAAGTATGCTCTTATAAATAGTGATTATTTATAGAGAGCGTCTCTTGTAAGGTTCCGTTACGGTAAGGGTTTAGGGTAAAAGAAGATCACCTTATACAAGATTGGGAATGATATACAAATTGTTTTAATTATTTGGGCCATAAACATAAAAGATTAATGAAATGAAGTGAAAAATATTGCCCAAAACCTGAAGGATCAAACCAAATAAAAACATCAGGCACAAAACCTAAAAGATCATATCAAATAAAAGATCAACCCAAATAAAGTTCAAACTCAAATATAAAAAATATCAGTCACAAACAAAAATAACTCAAATAATTAAAATAATTGTATAATAACCCCAAATCTTGTAGAATGTGGTCTCTTTTAGACTTGCCCTTACCATAAGGTGCCCTTATTTGAGACTTTCTATTCTTTATAATTATTGGTTAGTCTTTACTTTGTTACTTTCAACAAGTAATGAACTTCCTTAATTGATTTTCTTTAATGTAAATTGAGTAGAGATAATAAAAAGTCAAGTATTACTTGACTTTTATAAAAGATATGTACTAAATTGAATTGAAGTAGTGAATGATCAATTTTACTTGATTTTCTTTAAACAAAATTGAGTTTGAATAGTGAGATGTCAAACATACTTAATTTTCCATAAACACTAACAAGGAAACTTAATTTAACTAATGAAATATCAAATCCTACTACAAGAGTATCATTTACTAATTGGAATCAAGGATGACAACTATAGTTTAAAATGAAACCCTTTAGTATAAATATTGTTACTCATGGAGACTACTATGATATCAAAATGGAACCTTAAGCTAGTATGAATGATGTTACTCATACAAAAATGTACCACTCTTATAAAATGGGTCTTTTTAATAGCATAAAAGTGTATCATTTGATTAATTCCAATGAAGCCTTTTGTATGAATGGTGTTGCTCATGGTTCTATTACTAAAATAATACTCATTTATTATATAGAGTGTTACTCATACAAAAACTGGTATCTCTAATCATATAGAAGTGTATTATTTGATTAATTGCAGTGAAAGATGACTACTTTAATATGAATGATGTACTCATGGTGCTTTTAATAAAATAGTACCCTTTAGTATAAAGATTGGTACTCATACGAAATGAGTCTCTCTAATAATATAGAAGGGTATAATTTCATAACCCATATGAAATACTTCTTAATATAAAGAGTTTTACTCATATAAAGTGGGTCTTTCGGAAAGAACATAAGGGTATCATTTGATAATTGTAATGTAGTGAGACTACTATGATATCACAATTGAAACCATTTAGTATAAATAAGGTTACTCATGGTCATGGTGCTTTTAACAAAATAGTACCCCTTAGTATAAAGAGTGTTACTCACAAAATAGTACCTCTTAGCATGAAGAATATCATTTGATTATTTGAGCATTAATTGCATTGGTCCCATGGTGGAAGAGAAGAGCCCATATGAGATATTCCTTAGTAGTCATCATTTATTGTAACTATCAATGGATGTTTTTCCATGTTATTAGAGAGACTCATTTTGTGTGAGTAATACTTTTTATACTAAAGGGTACTATTTGGGGACCATACTTTTTTCAATCCAGTAGTGTCATTTAGTATAAAGAGTTTTACTCATACGAAATGAGTCTCTCTAATAATATAGAAGGGTATCATTTCACATCAAATGAAATACTTCTTAATATAAAAAGTTTTACTCATATAAAATGGGTCTTTCGGATAAAACAAAAGGGTATCATTTTGATGTCACAATTGATAAGAATTGATATTTTAATTAGTTATACTTAATTTAATTATTAGTGTTTATAAAATGCCAAGTCATGAAACTAGTTAAACCTAATTAACTAGTATATATTGAAAAATATATATTCATAGATTGAAAGGTAAAAGGACCATTAATGCTTAGATTAAACTCAAATTATTAACAAATGTTAATCAGAAGTCAAATAGATGTTAATATTTGAATTATTAGTACTTAATTTAAATATTAGTGTTTGTAGAAAGTCAAGTAAGAATTGACATTTAATTAATAGTTTAGTTACATTTTGAAAGCATATGGAAGCACCACATAGAATTTTCTCATTCTTTTTAAAAAAAAACTAAAAAAACTATTTTCATATGCAATCTTTCCTTTTCCTTAATTATACAATTGATATGTTTGACTTTTCTAAACAAGTTTTTTAATGCTAAATTATTTAAAATAACAAATTTGCCACCTAATCATATAAAAAATAGAATTAATGAAATATACTCTACTAATCGAGATATGAAACTTATGGAGTATAATAAATCTTCCATGTGTCGATTTGATGACTATTAATATTATTTTAAGGATTAATCGTCATACTTATCTATATATTAACTTTTTTTGAAACATTGAACCTTAAAATATGTAAAATTATCATGCTAACAAAATTAATATGAATCGGGCATGAGCCCGGGCATTATCTAGTTGTTATAGAAAGTCTATTAAGAGTTGACATTTCACTAGTTATTAAGAGTTGATTAGCTTAACTCAATTAGGTAGTGTCTAAAGAAATTTAAATAAGATTTAACTTTTAATTGGTTAAACTCAATGTAGTTATTAGTATTCATAGAAAGTCAAGTATGGGTTGGCCTTATATTAGTTAAACTCAATTCAACTAGGTTATAAGATTTCACGTTTAACTAGTTAAATTCAATCTAGGTATTTGTGTTTAATAGATAGCCCTTTAAGGTTTTTGACCTTCAGTTAGTTAAACTTGATCTAGTTAGTATGTATGAAAAGATATGTAAGATTTGAATTTCTAATATTTGTACGCAATGTAGTAAAATTTCTACAAACAATTAAGTAAAAATCGAGGTTTAATTGCTTATTAGTGTAATAAGCAATTTAGTTAGTATTTGTAGAAAATCAAGCAAGATTTGATTTATTATTAGTTAAACTGAGTTTAATCAATCAAGAACTAACTCTTGATTAGTTGAAAACTAAACTTTGGAATCCCAATTAAGATTTATCCTTTGATAGACTAGTTTAAACTTAATTATTATTATTAGAAAGTTACGTGAGGTATGACATTTGGTTAGTTAACCCAATTTATTAGATTTATGGTTTAAAAGTTAAGGGTTTTGTGGGTGTAGGGTATTGTGAGTTTAGGGTGTATTGGATTGAAAAAAATATGAACCCCAAATAGTACCCCTTAGTATAAAAAGTGTTAATCAAACAAAATGGGTCTCTCTAATAACATGGAAGAACATCCCTTGTTAATTACAATAAAGGATGGCTACTATGATATCAAAATAAAACTCTATAGTATGAATGATGAAATTACTCATTGTGCTTTTACTAATATAATACCACTTAGTATAAAGAACACTACTCATATAGTGATACAAAATAGTACCCCTTACTTTAGAATGTTAGTCATAAAATTGGGTCTCTCTAGTAGTATAGAAGTGTATCATTTGATACTTGCAGTGGTTGATAACTACTATACCTACTTAATTGAGTTTTAGTGTTGCATTGAATTAATTCAGTTTAACTAATCATAGGTAAACTATAACTTGACTTTCTTCAAAGACTGATTAGGTTGAGTAAACCATCCTTAATTTTTTATAATTAAGTAACTAATATTTACTAATAAATAGTGATTCTTTATAGAGAGCGTCTTCTGTAAGGTTCCCTTACGGTAAGGGCATGGTAAAAGAAGATCACCTTATACAAGATTGGTGTTGATATACAAATTATTTTAATTATTTGGACCATAAACATAAAAGATAAATGAAATTAAGTAAAAAATAAATGATGTTACTAATGCAAAAATTTACTACTCTTACAAAATGGGTCTTTCTAATAGCATAAAAGTGTATAATTTGATTAATTCCAATGGAGCCTTTTGTATGAATGGTGTTGCTCTGGTGCTATTACTAATATAATACCCCTTTACTATAAAGAGTGTTACTCATACAAAAAATGGTATCTCTAATCATATAGAAAGGTATAATTTGATTAATTGCATTGAAAGATGCTACTTTAATATGAATGATGTACTCATGGTACTTTTAATAAAATAGTACCCTTTAGTATAAAGATTGGTACTCATACGAAATGAGTCTCTCTAATAATATAGAAGGGTATAATTTCATAGCCCATATGAAATACTTCTTAATATAAAAAGTTTTACTCATATGAAATGAGTCTTTCGGATAGAACAAAAGAGTATTATTTGATAATTGTAATGTAGTGAGACTACTATAATGTCACAATTGAAACTATTTAGTATGAATAAGGTTACTCATGGTCATGGTGCTTTTAACAAAATAGTACCCCTTAGTATAAAGAGTGTTACTCACAAAATAGTACCCCTTAGCATGAAGAATATCATTTGATTATTTAACTATTAATTGCATTGGTCCCATGTTAGAAGACTAGGGTCCATATGAAATATTCCTTAGTAGCCATCATTTATTGTAATTATCAAGTGATGCTTTTACATGTTATTAGAGAGACCAATTTTGTGTGAGTAACACTTTTTATACTAAAGGGTACTATTTGGGGATCACATTTTTTTCAATCCAATAGTGCCATTTAGTATAAAGAGTTTTACTCATAAGAAATGGGTCTCTCTAATAATATAGAAGGGTATCATTTCACATCAAATGAAATACTTCTTAATATATAAAGTTTTACTCATATAAAATGGGTCTTTCAGATAAAACAAAAGGGTATCATTTTGATGTCACAATTGATAAGAATTAATATTTTAATTAGTTATACTTAATTTAATTATTAGTGTTTATAAAATGCCAAGTCATGAAACCAGTTGAACCTAATTAACTAGTATATATTCATAGATTGAAAGGTAAAAGGACCATTAATGCTTAGATTAAACTCAAATTATTAACAAATGTTAATCAGAAGTCAAATAGATGTTAATATTTGAATTATTAGTACTTAATTTAAATATTAGTGTTTATAGAAAGTCAAGTAAGAATTGACATTTAATTAATAGTTTAGTTATCTATACTATATATAAAAGTGCTACATTTTGAAAGCATATGGAAGCACAAGCACCACATAGAATTTTCTCATTCTTTTTAAAAAAAACTAAAAAAACTATTTTCACATGCAATCTTTCCTTTTCCTTAATTATACAATTGATATGTTTGACTTTTCTAAACAAGTTTTTTAATGCTAAATTATTTAAAATAACAAATTTGCCACCTAATCATATAAAAAATAGAATTAATGAAATATACTTTACTAATCAAGATTTGAAATTTATGGAGTATATTAAATCTTCCATGTGTCGATTTGATGACTATTAATATAATTTTAAGGATTAATCGTCATACTTATCTATATATTAACTTTTTTTGAAACATTGAACCTTAAAATATGTAAATTTTGTGAATACATTTTGCCATTGATAAACAATATAAGATTTTTTTAAAAAAAATTTAAGCCACCAATGGTGGGAGGGATATATTAGGCTCCTCAAACCTTAAATGAGCCTATGAAAAGGCCAAATAGAATATTTATAGTATTACAATGAAAAACGAAATGGATTGTGAAGAGACTAGAATAAAAAACTGTTTTTGGATTTCCTCATAATCCTTGAAGTTGATATATGGAAGGGTTCCTAAAAGTTATTCATTCCCCTAATACACCTACCCCTTGGTGCATCTTCATCCCCTAAATGAACCACTTGAAGGCCAACCTACCACTATCAACTGAAGGCCAACCTACCAATATGTAAAATTATCATGCTAACAAAATTAATATGAATTGGGCTTGAGCCCGGGCATTATCTAGTTGTTATAAAGTCTATTAAGAGTTGACATTTCACTAGTTATTAAGAGTTGATTAGCTTAACTCAATTAGGTAGTGTCTAAAGAAAGTTAAATAAGATTTAACTTTTAATTGGTTAAACTCAATGTAGTTATTAGTATTCATAGAAAGTCAAGTATGGGTTGGCCTTATATTAGTTAAACTCAATTCAGCTAGGTTATAAGATTTCATGTTTAACTAGTTAAATTCAATCTAGATATTTGTGTTTAATAGATAGCCCTTTAAGGTTTTTGACCTTCAGTTAGTTAAAGTTGATCTAGTTAGTATGTATGAAAAGATATGTAAGATTTAAATTTCTAATAGTTATACGCAATGTAGTAAAATTGCTACAAACAATTAAGTAAAAATTGAGGTTTAATTTAATTGCTTATTAGTGTAATAAGCAATTTAGTTAGTATTTGTAGAAAATCAAGCAAGGTTTGATTTATTATTAGTTAAACTGAGTTTAATCAATCAAGAACTAACTCTTGATTAGTTGAAAACTAAACTTTGGAATCCCAATTAAGATTTATCCTTTGATAGACTAGTTTAAACTTAATTATTATTATTAGAAAGTTACGTGAGGTATGACATTTGGTTAGTTAACCCAATTTATTAGATTTATGGTTTAAAAGTTAAGGGTTTTGTGGGTGTAGGGTATTGTGAGTTTAGGGTGTATTGGATTGAAAAAAATATGAACCCCAAATAGTACCCCTTAGTATAAAAAGTGTTACTCACACAAAATGGGTCTCTCTAATAACATGGAAGAACATCCCTTGATAATTACAATAATGGATGACTACTATGATATCAAAATAAAACTCTATAGTATGAATGATGAAGTTACTCATTGTGCTTTTACTAATATAATACCACTTAGTATAAAGACCACTACTCATATAGTGATACAAAATAGTACCCCTTACTTTAAAAAATGTTAGTCATAAAATTGGGTCTCTCTAGTAGTATAGAAGTGTATCATTTGATACTTGCTGTGGTTGATAACTACTATACCTACTTAATTGAGTTTTAGTGTTGCATTGAATTAATTCAGTTTAACTAATCATAGGTAAACTATAACTTGATTTTCTTCAAAGACCGATTAGGTTGAGTAAACCATCCTTAATTTTTTATAATTAAGTAACTAATATTTACTAATAAATAGTGATTCTTTATAGAGAGCGTCTTCTGTAAGGTTCCCTTACGGTAAGGGCATGGTAAAAGAAGATCACCTTATACAAGATTGGGGTTGATATACAAATTATTTTAATTATTTGGACCATAAACATAAAAGATAAATGAAATGAAGTGAAAAATAAATGATGTTACTAATACAAAAATTTACTACTTTTACAAAATGGGTCTTTCTAATAGCATAAAAGTGTATAATTTGATTAATTCCATTGGAGCCTTTTGTATGAATGGTGTTGCTCTGGTGCTATTACTAAAATAATACCCCTTTACTATAAAGAGTGTTACTCATACAAAAAATGGTATCTCTAATCATATAGAAGGGTATTATTTGTTTAATTGCATTGAAAGATGCTACTTTAATATGAATGATGTACTCATGGTACTTTTAATAAAATAGTACCCTTTAGTATAAAGATTGGTACTCATACGTAATGAGTCTCTCTAATAATATAGAAGGGTATAATTTCATAACCCATATGAAATACTTCTTAATATAAAAAGTTTTACTCATATGAAATGAGTCTTTCGGATAGAACAAAAGAGTATCATTTGATAATTGTAATGTAGTGAGACTACTATGATGTCACAAATTAAACTATTTAGTATGAATAAGGTTACTCATGGTCATGGTGCTTTTAACAAAATAGTACCCCTTAGTATAAAGAGTGTTACTCACAAAATAGTACCCCTTATCATGAAGAATATCATTTGATTATTTGACTATTAATTGCATTGGTCCCATGTTAGAAGACTAGGGTCCATATGAAATATTCCTTAGTAGTCATCATTTATTGTAATTACCAAATGATGTTTTTCCATGTTATTAGAGAGACCCATTTTGTGTGAGTAGCACTTTTTATACTAAGGGGTACTATTTGTGGTTCATATTTTTTTCAATCAAATACACCATAAACTCACAAAATTACAAAACCCTTGACTTTTAAACCATAAATCCAATAAATTGGGTTACCCCTTACTCTTATTAAATCCAATAAATTGGGTTAATAAGATGACCTGTAATTTTAATTGGTAAGACAAAAAATGAAAGAAGAAAACGAAGAAGATGAAGATGAAGAAGAGGTGGAGAAGAAGACTGCTATCTGACATTTCTTAGCCTTATTTTATTCAAATTATGTCCGTATGTATTTATTACTCCATGAATGTATAGAAATTTCGTGTTGCCTTGGTGGTAAAGGACTCACCAAAGGCAAATAGGTGTTTTCAACAACCAAGTTTGAAACCCCTTACTCCTAATTTTTTGGCTCTTTAAATAGTTTCCATTATTATATCAGTTGAAAAAAATAGGGAAAATTCTCAGAAAGGGCGTAATGAGAATTGAAATTCCTACTATGGGCGTAAAACTTTCATAATTCCTATTTAGGGCGTGAAATTAATTTAATGATTAAAATTATAATTAAATTACTATTCTACCCTTGTAATAGAAAAATTTAGTAATAGGAACTAACTTGTCAAAAAAAATCTTATTTTTATTAAATTCATTTTAATTTAATTCAGTTTTAAAATAATATTTGTTAACTCAGGAACTTTTTTCATATAATTTTAATTTAGTTTAGTTCAATTCAACTCAGTTCAAGTTAGTCAAGCAAAAAATTTTACTCGTTGATATTTAAAATCAAGGAGTCTATTTTTGAAACTGAAATTCAATAATTCAATTTTTTTTGGACTGATTTGAACTGAAATTAACTGAACTAAACTAAATTAAATTAAAAAATTTACAAAAATACGTATGGAAATATAGTCTAAGTAATTTTGATTTAAGAACTTATTTGAACTAAAGTAATCTGAATCCATTCGAATTCGAGTTAAGTTCATGAAATTGAGCTAATTTTCTTTTAATGGAATTGATTTTTTTTGTCGAACTGAATATTTTTAACTTTACTAAACTGAATTTATTTTTCACATGTAGTGAAGTGTGATTTTTTATTTAAAGGGTAGAACTGTAACTTAGTTATAATTTTAAGCATTAAATTAAATTCACACCCTTAATAGGAATTATGAAAGTTTTACACCCTTAGTAGGAATTATAATTTTTATTACGCCCTTTGTGGGAATTTTCCCAAAAAAATAAAACATACATTAGTTGGGTTCGAACTCAGGTTGTTAGAACTTAGAGATCATCACTAACCAATTCACCACCACACCAAGGGATGAACTTGGGAAATATTTGAAACGAAAATATTTATATACTTACTATCTAACATATGTAAAGGGCCATACTAGTATTTATAGAATTATTGGGCACCGTATGTAAATATTTTTTCTACCTCTTCCGATGCATAAAAAAACCTTAAAACAACATTTTCATATTTTATATAGGTTCGATTTGGTTTTAAAATACTCAATTTTAGAATTTGACACTTCCCGATTTCTTGGAGGGATCTAAATGAAAAAAGTAAAAATTTTGCAGAAACGTTGAAAATGAAATCCGCTCAAAGAGATTTTTGATTAACATCCCCGTAACTAATATTTTATTGTTCACACCAATAAAAAATTTATCTACACTCTATTGACAAAGTATCAATGCTAATATGTTTAACCTTTGTAAACTCTCTAGTATAGTCCATGGATTTGTTCTACACCACTACTTCCATAGCTCAAAAAAATTCTAAAATTTTTGTATACATTACTTATATCATATTAGGATATAATATTGAATAATATTGTTGTAGACATCTTATATCCTTATTATTTAGAGTAACTTTGATGATTGGAATCAAAGAGGACTACTTTGTTACGAAATAGTAGCCCTTAGTTTAAAAAATGTTACTCATACAAAGAAAGATGACTACTCATATTAGTAATGAAATGGTATCCTTTCATGAGTAACATTATTTATACTAAGGGGTACTATTTTACAGCAAAGTAGTTCCAATCATCCAAAGTGGATAGAATTGACTTGAATGGAATAGAACTAAATTGAAGCTAGTTGAATCAAACTTAATCAAATTGAACTTGATCAAACTAAAATAAATCGAATTAAACACACAAAAAATGAACCGAGTTGAATGAAAATTTATTCAAGCAAAATTAATTACATCAAATTTAATTCAACCTGACTTAATTGAACTAAACTAAATTAAACTTAAGTGAGATGAATTGATTGTTGTTAAATTTAATTGAATTATTTACTTATTTTATTGAATTGATTTGCGATGTAAATAAGTTGAATTGGGCCGGCCTTATTATGTGTTACGAACAAGCTTATTGAATTGGATTAATTGGATATTTCATACCGAGAAGAAGCTGAATGAATGGAGAATGGGGCAGAAACGAAAGGGGAGAAAAGGCAGACAGAGAAATGAGGAAGTAGACTACACTACTGCTGCAAAACAGCTTACAAGCAACGCAATTGTCATGAATTAATGAATAATCCCCATTCTTCCTAACTATATCTATTTATCTAATTCTTCTCAAAAAAAAAAATCTATTTATCTAATTCTGCAGCTTCCCCGTTTAGTTTCCATCTTCCAGTAGTTGTAGTCCACTTCCCGTTTAGTCAACCAAGCATCTTGTTGAGATTACAGAATTACACCTGTCTAAGAGGCTGTCGTGCATTCCATCCCTCTTGAATTTGAGCTTGTCCTCAAGCTCGTGGTGACTGATTAAAAATATTGCAGAACGAGTATGTTGATGTACTGTCCATCCAGTTCATGGCTTCAGAAATGTCTTGATCAGGAACTGCCACATTGCTTTGTTGAATTACTAGCATGTGAATGCAGCTTGATGAGTTTGGTGAGTACTGAAATTGTTGAATCTGGTGTGTCTCTGCTGCATTATATCTCAGCATTTTTGTCTTTTATGCATGATAATGAGGCAGGAAGCAAGACTGATTCTTCATGGAAAATCATGAAAAATGGCTCCAAGCAATAAAGACGGCTGCTTCTTTCCTCACACCAGCTTCAACCTGTAAAATGGCAGTACCACCTTTAAAAATCCATTTCTTAAGCAAGAGCAGTTCCCCCCCTTGGATATCACAAGCTGCTGCACCAGTAAATTTACTCCCAAAATCAAAGATCAGAGAAGTACCAAATTTAATAATCAAGAGTTTGTTGAAAATTCCATGAGCCTGGTTGCACATTTTAGCACCTGATACCCTTCCATATTGCTGCTTCACAGAACCAGTACTATCAACCCCACAGATTTCAGTCATTCCCAAGTTAAATGCGAGCTGATCAGCAATGGTCTCTGCCTCTTTCTCTACTGCAACTACATGACCAAATATAAAGGTTTCAACACTGATAATCTTCCCAGCTGCACTAATACAACCCAGCAGTAACTCATACTCCAGACATTCCCCTTCTCTTAATTTTAAGCTTGACGTCAAGCTTGCAAGAACTAAATGGGAGTCTTTCTGAACTTCAAAAGAATTATTTTACCCAGAGGCACTCTTAGTAACATGTGCATCCGTGAGCTTCTCGATTTGAAAATGGAATTGCATTTCCCACTCCATCTGATCATTAGCACCTCCTGCACCACTTGGAGAATAAAACTGCATTTTTACTCGTTCGAGACAACTACACTCAAACTTAGCAGAATGATAATAATAATAAATTTACGAGATCTTGAGCTCTCCTCAAAGAAGTTCTGAAATTACCATGTCACCAAGTAATGAGAGGCTCATTAATGATACTGATGCATAGTAGTGCTCAGACCATTCAACAATCAAACCGAAACCCCAGCTAAAGATCTTGCAAGCTTGCCTACAATATGACCACCACTTACTTCCTTCTCCTTTCAAAAGGAATACAACTTCTTGAACTGAATCATTGAAGGTTATCAAAGTGCTCATTTCAGGAAGAAATAAAACATTGCCGAAAATCAGAGATATCAGATATCTATCACCCTTACTAGCATTCCCAATCTACACCGATGTAACATACTCACAACACATCTGTATACCGGTAGCAACATACAAAGTCGCCAAATATGAACATAAAGGTAAACCGGCATCTTTCAAGAACACTGCATTTGATATATGCATATCAAATCAAACATGGAAGTAGTTAATAGAGTTATAATTTAGGCCACCCTCAAACCGTCAAACGCTATCTCCTACTATATTTTATACCACTTACGGTTCCAGCTAACAATTCAAATATATGATCTCTTCAGGACAAGTATATACACCCCCACAAGCCAAACCTTAATTAATCCCAAGTCCCGACATAGTTCAGACAGCTTCGGTGAAACCTGAGCTATCTTAAAAACATGTAGCTATGTTTCTGAAAGAAATGGATCAAAGGGCTATATGCATATTTCGAACAAGAACACAACTTTTCTGGCATCTTTCATAGCATGAATGTATTCATGAAACATCATAAAAAGGGGCTATGCTTAGAAGCTACACTACACTGCAAGCTCAGAATCTGACCTTTATTATAGATTTCCTCAGAATTATATTCAGTGTCCGTTGTTGGGGCGTCTGTGTTGTGTTCATACCTCCGTCATAGAACCGTCGCAGTTGATAGTTATGAATTCATCCGTCAGTCTTGGCTGAAGAAGCAGAGGATCACTAGCCTGAGCACGATCACTGAATATTATTCCATTTCAAAAAAATATTATTCCATTTCAAGAAATGAGATGAATTCATACCAAAGGACACTGAATATATTAACTCCGTCAGTCTTGGCGGGATGAAGATGGACGGAAAATAGGAGTGCAAATTCTCCTTGATTTTCCGGTGCGGTAGCTGCAATTGGAGCTCCAAATAGTGGGATCTGTGTGCAGAAACTCTCGCCGCCTCTCCTTGGTATCGAAGAGCGGTGGCTATGGCGGCATCTGGAATTCCGGTAGCCATACCGTTGCAATGGCGAGGCGACCCCTGCAACTTCGACCTCTATATCTCAGTTTGGGACGATGAGAATGATGCTGAGATCGTCTTGCCGTGCCGGAGAATTTCCTTCACCTGAGATTAGCGGGTGTTTGGGGCCGGATGCGGCGGAGGTGGTGGTGGCGTTAGTTACGGTGGAGGGTCAAAGGCGGAGTCGGAGAAGGTGGAAAGGTGGAGGGGCATTTGAGGTAGAAGAGAAAAATGAAGAGATTTTTTAATTTGCCATTGGACCCACGTATGGGCATCAAAATTACAAACTGGACCAAACTAATTAATTCTATTGTCCTGTAGTAAGAGAAGTATTACTCCACCGGAGAGCCATAGCAATGTCCTTAAAATGTTGTTAATGTAGAGAATTGAGGAAAATTTGACGTCGGAAGAGAGACGAGAAGTTTTAGGGCAGATTCAGATATTTACGTATTAATGGTATCATATTATATCTTTTTGCAAAGAAAAACGAGTCAATAAACATAATATATTACTATATAATGATTACCCTGCTAGTTAGGTCATTTGAGATCGGTTAAAGCCTTAAACGGCATTTTAACATTTTTATTATTTATTTTTAATTTTAGAATTAGTTTATTTTAGCCTAGGGTTTAAGAGTAGTATTTATACTCCTTTCGTTGCAGCCAAGAAGGCATTCAATCAATTATTATATATTTTCAGAGAGTTTTCGCTTTTATCCTGGTGGATTCCAAATTTCAGATGGATTTCCGACCCTAACCCTTAGATTCGTGCTGACAAATGCTTAATTGTTTCTTAGAGATTCGTGCTCGCGAATTTTACGACTGCGTCAAAAACCCACTTAAGGTTCCAAATTGTGAGTGTTTGGATCAAATTCACACAAGAATCCAAAACCCACATAAGATGTCAAAGTGTGTGTGTTTGGTTCAAATTCACTTAAGAATCTAAAACGGACTTAAGATTCCAAATTGTGTGTGTTTGGATCAATTTCACTCAAGATTCCAACAAATATTTTGTTTCGAAAACAAATCTTAACATGATGGGGCGGAAAATCTCAACACAACAAAGCCCTTTTAGGCCCGATCACCACCAACCACCAACCTATAATCTCCCATCCCCTTCCATCACTTATTGTGAAATTGTGGGCAGTGTAAATGTGTTCAACCAAGAATCTTAATTGATGTTGTTCGTTAAAATTGACTACATAAAATTTGTTCTTTATCAAACTTCTCTTTTGTTTTCTATTTTGAAAATTATCAAGCTTCTCTATACTGTACCTAATGCAGCAAACTGCTTTCCCTGGACTGGTGAAGTTTGAGCTGTGGAGAGTTAGGCCTTGTCCAGTTCAGCTTATTTTCAACACTTTCAGCACCATTCGTCACCTTTCAACACTCCTTCATCATCATTCACCACCCTTCAACACCCTTCACCACCCTTCAACACTTGTTATTATTCACAGACATGAATTGTTTTACTTTTTTTTAAAAAAAAGATAGGAATGATTTTTCTTTTGAATTAGTTTCAATATGTTTTGTACGAATTAATCATTCTTCAAATATATAGTTTCATAATTATTAATCATTTTTCAAATATATATGAATAATGTTTTCGTACTGGTAAACCAAATTTATAAATAAATATTTTACTACTGTTGCAAACATATTAGTACTTCCAATAATATTACAAATTACATATACTACTAATCGCTATCATCTAATGATTCATTTTCGCCAACATCACTACCTTCTAAATCACCACCTCCTGAATGCCAAATTTGTAAGGCAATACTCTCACGCACTTCGTTCATAGCAGCTTTTCGATCATCAGCGTACAAACCTGAATCACTACTTCATTCACCCTCATGATGATCTAACACGGGAATGTCTAGTTGTTGCATTCGAATGAAGTTATGAAGTGTGAAACATGCAACAATTATTGCCTTTTGGAAGTCAATGTCAGTTTGGGCATTTTTTTAAAGATTTTCCAAGTAATGTTCAACTGACCGAAAGCTCTTTCTACTTCATTCTTAAAGAAAAATGTCGTTTGTTAAAATGTTCCTTCATACTTTGAGGTGGTGCGTTTCTAAATTGCGGTAGATGCCCTCGGTTTATTCCATCACTATATGGAGCCAAGTATCCAATGGTGTTTGGATATCCTAAATCTAACTAATAATATTTTCCTACACAGATTGACCAATACTTAAATACATTCCATCACTTGGGTTTTTTTTTATATTCAAAACATTCAAGGGTCTGTGAGAAAAAAGATTGTGGAATAAAATTACATGTTTTTAAAGTGAAATTGTAGGATTAATATAAATTTTTAAAAATATTGTACCTGAATATATAATTAATATTAATAATATGTAGATGATGGAGTATACATATAATTTATTCAATTTTTTTTACAGTTATTGTATTGGATATTATTTTATGATACACTTATGACTAATTAAACTTATGTTCAACTACTAAAAAAAATTTAGTAAATGCATTTCAAAATGTAACATTGACATTATTTTATTAATCACTGGCCACAACACATAATTATGTATATCATACAATTTTAATTCAATTTCAACATCCTTCAGCACTCTTCAAATCCTTCAGCACCTTTCAGCACCCTTCAACACCCTTCAGCACCATTCACCACCATTCAGCAGGGAAAAACTTGGCTACTCCTCTAGAGTAATACTCCTCCACTACAGGACAAGGAAAAAGTGGGGCTGAGATTGAAATGTGGGGAGGGTATAAATGATATTGGTCCCGGGTACAATAAAAAAATTTGACGAGTCCACCAGAAAATAAAAACACTCCTCACTAACCAACTAGAAAAGTCCTATTCACCGGTCAATATTTTTTTTTTTGAAAATCACCGGTCAATATTATTCTGGGCTAAAGTGCGCTATGTAACAATGCCTTATTTCTCTTCTTTTGTATCGTGAAAATTGGATTTGAACTTTGGGCTGAGTTGTGGGGTAGTATCTGTTATCCTTGAAGATATCACGTCACTTTGACCTTTTACATGTGTTAGCTACTTGATGTCTCATTTAATCTTAATGATTTATCCTGCTAATTTCAATGTTTTAGTAAATAACTAGTGTGATTGCTGATCACCAATATTTAGGTGAGCAAAAGGTTGAAGGAGGCTGGCTACCAGTTAATGATAAAGAAGTATAGTATAGGCCTGGTGCATCAACACTGCAAATCAACATATTGCATGATTTGCATCAACACTACAAATCAAGCACAGTAGGTCTGTTTTTTTCAAAAAAAAATAAAATGAAAAAAGCAGAGTAGGTCTGTTTTAGAGCATCTCCAATGGTTTAACACAATCTTTCAGCTTCTACGGTTATTTTTACAACTTCTACAGTGTATTTACTCCAATTGTTCACTCTATTTTACAACTTCTACAGTAATTTTTACTATTTAATTTTTTTTCCAATACTTAATTTGTGTATATTCCTCTTCAAAGAACCACTCCTTTATTATATTGTAAACTTTTATTAATTAAATATTTAACTTGAAGTAATATCTTAATAATAGAATTTAAAATTGATTAATAATAATTCATAATAAAGCTTTATTAGTAAAATATTTAAAACAAATCAGGTGCACAAAAAGAAAACACAATTGAAGGAAAAATATGATGGGATAATCAGGCCATATAATTATTTAAATAACCTAAAATATCAATTTTGTAATTATATATAGATTAAGATCATGAATTCCATAATTAAATATAACAATGCTAATAAATTTTAAAACAAAGAAAACGAAAACATTCGAGAATTGTGGTGAGCAAAAGCAAATAAGAAAGATCATTTTCTGTAGATCACCAAAGAAAAAGTTTAAGAAAAAGGAAAGAAAAGGATATAGCGCATGAACAGAAGGATGTATATTTGGGGCGGACTGTTCATGCTGTATATTTTGAACGTTAAAGTACAGCTCCGCTGGAGCTTGGAATTTCTTGTCTTTTTGTGAATAAGTGTAAAGATACAACACCATTGGAGATGGTGTTAAGAAAGAAATCAGTAGGTGGTCTAAATTCCTTTGACCCAGTCTTTCCGCCCCTATGAACATGTTTTCTTAATGAGTAAAGAGGGGGACATTGCTATGGCTCTCCAGTGGAGTAATACTCCTCTTACTACAGGACAATAGAATTAATTAGTTTGGTCCAGTTTGTAATTTTGATGCCCATACGGGGTCCAATGGCAAATTAAAAAATCTCTTCATTTTTCTCTTCTACCTCAAATGCCCCTCCACCTTTCCACCTTCTCCGACTCCGCCTTTGACCCTCCACCGTAACTAACGCCACCACCACCTCCGCCGCATCCGGCCCCAAACACCCGCTAATCTCAGGTGAAGGAAATTCTCCGGCACGGCAAGACGATCTCAGCATCATTCTCATCGTCCCAAACTGAGATATAGAGGTCGAAGTTGCAGGGGTCGCCTCGCCATTGCAACGGTATGGCTACCGGAATTCCAGATGCCGCCATAGCCACCGCTCTTCGATACCAAGGAGAGGCGGCGAGAGTTTCTGCACACAGATCCCACTATTTGGAGCTCCAATTGCAGCTACCGCACCGGAAAATCAAGGAGAATTTGCACTCCTATTTTCCGTCCATCTTCATCCCGCCAAGACTGACGGAGTTAATATATTCAGTGTCCTTTGGTATGAATTCATCTCATTTCTTGAAATGGAATAATATTTTTTTGAAATGGAATAATATTCAGTGATCGTGCTCAGGCTAGTGATCCTCTGCTTCTTCAGCCAAGACTGACGGATGAATTCATAACTATCAACTGCGACGGTTCTATGACGGAGGTATGAACACAACACAGACGCCCCAACAACGGACACTGAATATAATTCTGAGGAAATCTATAATAAAGGTCAGATTCTGAGCTTGCAGTGTAGTGTAGCTTCTAAGCATAGCCCCTTTTTATGATGTTTCATGAATACATTCATGCTATGAAAGATGCCAGAAAAGTTGTGTTCTTGTTCGAAATATGCATATAGCCCTTTGATCCATTTCTTTCAGAAACATAGCTACATGTTTTTAAGATAGCTCAGGTTTCACCGAAGCTGTCTGAACTATGTCGGGACTTGGGATTAATTAAGGTTTGGCTTGTGGGGGTGTATATACTTGTCCTGAAGAGATCATATATTTGAATTGTTAGCTGGAACCGTAAGTGGTATAAAATATAGTAGGAGATAGCGTTTGACGGTTTGAGGGTGGCCTAAATTATAACTCTATTAACTACTTCCATGTTTGATTTGATATGCATATATCAAATGCAGTGTTCTTGAAAGATGCCGGTTTACCTTTATGTTCATATTTGGCGACTTTGTATGTTGCTACCGGTATACAGATGTGTTGTGAGTATGTTACATCGGTGTAGATTGGGAATGCTAGTAAGGGTGATAGATATCTGATATCTCTGATTTTCGGCAATGTTTTATTTCTTCCTGAAATGAGCACTTTGATAACCTTCAATGATTCAGTTCAAGAAGTTGTATTCCTTTTGAAAGGAGAAGGAAGTAAGTGGTGGTCATATTGTAGGCAAGCTTGCAAGATCTTTAGCTGGGGTTTCGGTTTGATTGTTGAATGGTCTGAGCACTACTATGCATCAGTATCATTAATGAGCCTCTCATTACTTGGTGACATGGTAATTTCAGAACTTCTTTGAGGAGAGCTCAAGATCTCGTAAATTTATTATTATTATCATTCTGCTAAGTTTGAGTGTAGTTGTCTCGAACGAGTAAAAATGCAGTTTTATTCTCCAAGTGGTGCAGGAGGTGCTAATGATCAGATGGAGTGGGAAATGCAATTCCATTTTCAAATCGAGAAGCTCACGGATGCACATGTTACTAAGAGTGCCTCTGGGTAAAATAATTCTTTTGAAGTTCAGAAAGACTCCCATTTAGTTCTTGCAAGCTTGACGTCAAGCTTAAAATTAAGAGAAGGGGAATGTCTGGAGTATGAGTTACTGCTGGGTTGTATTAGTGCAGCTGGGAAGATTATCAGTGTTGAAACCTTTATATTTGGTCATGTAGTTGCAGTAGAGAAAGAGGCAGAGACCATTGCTGATCAGCTCGCATTTAACTTGGGAATGACTGAAATCTGTGGGGTTGATAGTACTGGTTCTGTGAAGCAGCAATATGGAAGGGTATCAGGTGCTAAAATGTGCAACCAGGCTCATGGAATTTTCAACAAACTCTTGATTATTAAATTTGGTACTTCTCTGATCTTTGATTTTGGGAGTAAATTTACTGGTGCAGCAGCTTGTGATATCCAAGGGGGGGAACTGCTCTTGCTTAAGAAATGGATTTTTAAAGGTGGTACTGCCATTTTACAGGTTGAAGCTGGTGTGAGGAAAGAAGCAGCCGTCTTTATTGCTTGGAGCCATTTTTCATGATTTTCCATGAAGAATCAGTCTTGCTTCCTGCCTCATTATCATGCATAAAAGACAAAAATGCTGAGATATAATGCAGCAGAGACACACCAGATTCAACAATTTCAGTACTCACCAAACTCATCAAGCTGCATTCACATGCTAGTAATTCAACAAAGCAATGTGGCAGTTCCTGATCAAGACATTTCTGAAGCCATGAACTGGATGGACAGTACATCAACATACTCGTTCTGCAATATTTTTAATCAGTCACCACGAGCTTGAGGACAAGCTCAAATTCAAGAGGGATGGAATGCACGACAGCCTCTTAGACAGGTGTAATTCTGTAATCTCAACAAGATGCTTGGTTGACTAAACGGGAAGTGGACTACAACTACTGGAAGATGGAAACTAAACGGGGAAGCTGCAGAATTAGATAAATAGATTTTTTTTTTTGAGAAGAATTAGATAAATAGATATAGTTAGGAAGAATGGGGATTATTCATTAATTCATGACAATTGCGTTGCTTGTAAGCTGTTTTGCAGCAGTAGTGTAGTCTACTTCCTCATTTCTCTGTCTGCCTTTTCTCCCCTTTCGTTTCTGCCCCATTCTCCATTCATTCAGCTTCTTCTCGGTATGAAATATCCAATTAATCCAATTCAATAAGCTTGTTCGTAACACATAATAAGGCCGGCCCAATTCAACTTATTTACATCGCAAATCAATTCAATAAAATAAGTAAATAATTCAATTAAATTTAACAACAATCAATTCATCTCACTTAAGTTTAATTTAGTTTAGTTCAATTAAGTCAGGTTGAATTAAATTTGATGTAATTAATTTTGCTTGAATAAATTTTCATTCAACTCGGTTCATTTTTTGTGTGTTTAATTCGATTTATTTTAGTTTGATCAAGTTCAATTTGATTAAGTTTGATTCAACTAGCTTCAATTTAGTTCTATTCCATTCAAGTCAATTCTATCCACTTTGGATGATTGGAACTACTTTGCTGTAAAATAGTACCCCTTAGTATAAATAATGTTACTCATGAAAGGATACCATTTCATTACTAATATGAGTAGTCATCTTTCTTTGTATGAGTAACATTTTTTAAACTAAGGGCTACTATTTCGTAACAAAGTAGTCCTCTTTGATTCCAATCATCAAAGTTACTCTAAATAATAAGGATATAAGATGTCTACAACAATATTATTCAATATTATATCCTAATATGATATAAGTAATGTATACAAAAATTTTAGAATTTTTTTGAGCTATGGAAGTAGTGGTGTAGAACAAATCCATGGACTATACTAGAGAGTTTACAAAGGTTAAACATATTAGCATTGATACTTTGTCAATAGAGTGTAGATAAATTTTTTATTGGTGTGAACAATAAAATATTAGTTACGGGGATGTTAATCAAAAATCTCTTTGAGCGGATTTCATTTTCAACGTTTCTGCAAAATTTTTACTTTTTTCATTTAGATCCCTCCAAGAAATCGGGAAGTGTCAAATTCTAAAATTGAGTATTTTAAAACCAAATCGAACCTATATAAAATATGAAAATGTTGTTTTAAGGTTTTTTTATGCATCGGAAGAGGTAGAAAAAATATTTACATACGGTGCCCAATAATTCTATAAATACTAGTATGGCCCTTTACATATGTTAGATAGTAAGTATATAAATATTTTCGTTTCAAATATTTCCCAAGTTCATCCCTTGGTGTGGTGGTGAATTGGTTAGTGATGATCTCTAAGTTCTAACAACCTGAGTTCGAACCCAACTAATGTATGTTTTATTTTTTTGGGAAAATTCCCACAAAGGGCGTAATAAAAATTATAATTCCTACTAAGGGTGTAAAACTTTCATAATTCCTATTAAGGGTGTGAATTTAATTTAATGCTTAAAATTATAACTAAGTTACAGTTCTACCCTTTAAATAAAAAATCACACTTCACTACATGTGAAAAATAAATTCAGTTTAGTAAAGTTAAAAATATTCAGTTCGACAAAAAAAATCAATTCCATTAAAAGAAAATTAGCTCAATTTCATGAACTTAACTCGAATTCGAATGGATTCAGATTACTTTAGTTCAAATAAGTTCTTAAATCAAAATTACTTAGACTATATTTCCATACGTATTTTTGTAAATTTTTTAATTTAATTTAGTTTAGTTCAGTTAATTTCAGTTCAAATCAGTCCAAAAAAAATTGAATTATTGAATTTCAGTTTCAAAAATAGACTCCTTGATTTTAAATATCAACGAGTAAAATTTTTTGCTTGACTAACTTGAACTGAGTTGAATTGAACTAAACTAAATTAAAATTATATGAAAAAAGTTCCTGAGTTAACAAATATTATTTTAAAACTGAATTAAATTAAAATGAATTTAATAAAAATAAGATTTTTTTTGACAAGTTAGTTCCTATTACTAAATTTTTCTATTACAAGGGTAGAATAGTAATTTAATTATAATTTTAATCATTAAATTAATTTCACGCCTTAAATAGGAATTATGAAAGTTTTACGCCCATAGTAGGAATTTCAATTCTCATTACGCCCTTTCTGAGAATTTTCCCTATTTTTTTCAACTGATATAATAATGGAAACTATTTAAAGAGCCAAAAAATTGGGAGTAAGGGGTTTCAAACTTGGTTGTTGAAAACACCTATTTGCCTTTGGTGAGTCCTTTACCACCAAGGCAACACGAAATTTCTATACATTCATGGAGTAATAAATAAATACATACGGACATAATTTGAATAAAATAAGGCTAAGAAATGTCAGATAGCAGTCTTCTTCTCCACCTCTTCTTCATCTTCATCTTCTTCGTTTTCTTCTTTCATTTTTTGTCTTACCAATTAAAATTACAAGTCATCTTATTAACCCAATTTATTGGATTTAATAAGAGTAAGGGGTAACCCAATTTATTGGATTTATGGTTTAAAAGTCAAGGGTTTTGTAATTTTGTGAGTTTATGGTGTATTTGATTGAAAAAAATATGAACCACAAATAGTACCCCTTAGTATAAAAAGTGCTACTCACACAAAATGGGTCTCTCTAATAACATGGAAAAGCATCCTTTGGTAATTACAATAACGGTTTTTCTAACGAGTGCCCATGGGCACTCGTTAACCTGCGTTAGATTCCATCGGTAAGTGTAATTTTATTCTTGTGAATTGTGTTGATGATAATTACCTCATAAAGTGCTTTCGTTGTCTGTGTTTGCTATTATTAACTTTGGTAATCGTAATTACACACCATTTAAGTACATCGATGTATGTGTTACTATTATAAATTACAGTTAAATATAGAGTATGGTAATTAACACCGTTGTATTTTTGGTTAAGGGAGGATGATTTATTAAAAATAAAAATATCTAACATATATACCTAATTCAAAGACGTGATTTAACTATCCAAAATTTGAAATTCATTTTTTTAAAAAACTTTTATGATATTCTAATTTTTATGAAGTCGATAATATTTTATAAATTTGAATATTAAAAAATACTAATATTGTTTTTTTTTATATTGATAACATTAAATATCATCAACAGTGAAGACAAAATAAATGTCATAAACACGTGGAATATGGGATTTTATTGAATGTATAAATTGTTCAGGTTTAAAGTCGAATAACTGTATTTTTTCTAAATATTTATTAAAGATATATTTGTTATTTAACTGCAACAGTAAGAGATATAAGATAGTGTATCATTAATAATCGGTGTTGTTTAAATAAGCATGTAAAGTTGTAAACAATGCATCTGAGCGGCGTAATTATGACACAAAATACATTTACCAACATAAAATACAATTTATTGCAAGGAGCACGGATAAGCATGCACTAAGGGTGTAATTACGATCAACACAATTAACAAGAGTAAAATTACACTTACCAATGGAATCTAATCCACGTTAACGAGTGCCCATGGGCACTCGTTAGAAAAACCGTTACAATAAATGATGACTACTAAGGAATATTTCATATGGACCCTAGTCTTCTAACATGGGACCAATGCAATTAATAGTCAAATAATCAAATGATATTCTTCATGATAAGGGGTACTATTTTGTGAGTAACACTCTTTATACTAAGGGGTACTATTTTGTTAAAAGCACCATGACCATGAGTAACCTTATTCATACTAAATAGTTTAATTTGTGACATCATAGTAGTCTCACTACATTACAATTATCAAATGATACTCTTTTGTTCTATCCGAAAGACTCATTTCATATGAGTAAAACTTTTTATATTAAGAAGTATTTCATATGGGTTATGAAATTATACCCTTCTATATTATTAGAGAGACTCATTACGTATGAGTACCAATCTTTATACTAAAGAGTACTATTTTATTAAAAGTACCATGAGTACATCAGTCATATTAAAGTAGCATCTTTCAATGCAATTAAACAAATAATACCCTTCTATATGATTAGAGATACCATTTTTTGTATGAGTAACACTCTTTATAGTAAAGGGGTATTATTTTAGTAATAGCACCAGAGCAACACCATTCATACAAAAGGCTCCAATGGAATTAATCAAATTATACACTTTTATGCTATTAGAAAGACCCATTTTGTAAAAGTAGTAAATTTTTGTATTAGTAACATCATTTATTTTTCACTTCATTTCATTTATCTTTTATGTTTATGGTCCAAATAATTAAAATAATTTGTATATCAACCCCAATCTTGTATAATGTGATCTTCTTTTACCATGCCCTTACCGTAAGGGAACCTTACAGAAGACGCTCTCTATAAAGAATCACTATTTATTAGTAAATATTAGTTACTTAATTATAAAAAATTAAGGATGGTTTACTCAACCTAATCGGTCTTTGAAGAAAATCAAGTTATAGTTTACCTATGATTAGTTAAACTGAATTAATTCAATGCAACACTAAAACTCAATTAAGTAGGTATAGTAGTTATCAACCACTGCAAGTATCAAATGATACACTTCTATACTACTAGAGAGACCCAATTTTATGACTAACATTCTAAAGTAAGGGGTACTATTTTGTATCACTATATGAGTAGTGTTCTTTATACTAAGTGGTATTATATTAGTAAAAGCACAATGAGTAACTTCATCATTCATACTATAGAGTTTTATTTTGATATCATAGTAGTCATCCATTATTGTAATTATCAAGGGATGTTCTTCCATGTTATTAGAGAGACCTATTTTGTGTGAGTAACACTTTTTATACTAAGGGGTACTATTTGGGGTTCATATTTTTTTCAATCCAATACACCCTAAACTCACAATACCCTACACCCACAAAACCCTTAACTTTTAAACCATAAATCTAATAAATTGGGTTAACTAACCAAATGTCATACCTCACGTAACTTTCTAATAATAATAATTAAGTTTAAACTAGTCTATCAAAGGATAAATCTTAATTGGGATTCCAAAGTTTAGTTTTCAACTAATCAAGAGTTAGTTCTTGATTGATTAAACTCAGTTTAACTAATAATAAATCAAACCTTGCTTGATTTTCTACAAATACTAACTAAATTGCTTATTACACTAATAAGCAATTAAATTAAACCTCAATTTTTACTTAATTGTTTGTAGCAATTTTACTACATTGCGTATAACTATTAGAAATTTAAATCTTACATATCTTTTCATACATACTAACTAGATCAACTTTAACTAACTGAAGGTCAAAAACCTTAAAGGGCTATCTATTAAACACAAATATCTAGATTGAATTTAACTAGTTAAACATGAAATCTTATAACCTAGCTGAATTGAGTTTAACTAATATAAGGCCAACCCATACTTGACTTTCTATGAATACTAATAACTACATTGAGTTTAACCAATTAAAAGTTAAATCTTATTTAACTTTCTTTAGACACTACCTAATTGAGTTAAGCTAATCAACTCTTAATAACTAGTGAAATGTCAACTCTTAATAGACTTTATAACAACTAGATAATGCCCGGGCTCAAGCCCAATTCATATTAATTTTGTTAGCATGATAATTTTACATATTTTAAGGTTCAATGTTTCAAAAAAAGTTAATATATAGATAAGTATGACGATTAATCCTTAAAATAATATTAATAGTCATCAAATCGACACATGGAAGATTTAATATACTCCATAAATTTCAAATCTTGATTAGTAGAGTATATTTCATTAATTCTATTTTTTATATGATTAGGTGGCAAATTTGTTATTTTAAATAATTTAGCATTAAAAAACTTGTTTAGAAAAGTCAAACATATCAATTGTATAATTAAGGAAAAGGAAAGATTGCATGTGAAAATAGTTTTTTTAGTTTTTTTTAAAAAGAATGAGAAAATTCTATGTGGTGCTTGAGTGCTTCCATATGCTTTCAAAATGTAGCACTTTTATATATAGTATAGATAACTAAACTATTAATTAAATGTCAATTCTTACTTGACTTTCTATAAACACTAATATTTAAATTAAGTACTAATAATTCAAATATTAACATCTATTTGACTTCTGATTAACATTTGTTAATAATTTGAGTTTAATCTAAGCATTAATGGTCCTTTTACCTTTCAATCTATGAATATATACTAGTTAATTAGGTTCAACTGGTTTCATGACTTGGCATTTTATAAACACTAATAATTAAATTAAGTATAACTAATTAAAATATTAATTCTTATCAATTGTGACATCAAAATGATACCCTTTTGTTTTATCTGAAAGACCCATTTTATATGAGTAAAACTTTATATATTAAGAAGTATTTCATTTGATGTGAAATGATACCCTTCTATATTATTAGAGAGACCCATTTCTTATGAGTAAAACTCTTTATACTAAATGGCACTATTGGATTGAAAAAAATGTGATCCCCAAATAGTACCCTTTAGTATAAAAAGTGTTACTCACACAAAATTGGTCTCTCTAATAACATGTAAAAGCATCACTTGATAATTACAATAAATGATGGCTACTAAGGAATATTTCATATGGACCCTAGTCTTCTAACATGGGACCAATGCAATTAATAGTTAAATAATCAAATGATATTCTTCATGCTAAGGGGTACTATTTTGTGAGTAACACTCTTTATACTAAGGGGTACTATTTTGTTAAAAGCACCATGACCATGAGTAACCTTATTCATACTAAATAGTTTCAATTGTGACATTATAGTAGTCTCACTACATTACAATTATCAAATAATACTCTTTTGTTCTATCCGAAAGACTCATTTCATATGAGTAAAACTTTTTATATTAAGAAGTATTTCATATGGGTTATGAAATTATACCCTTCTATATTATTAGAGAGACTCATTTCGTATGAGTACCAATCTTTATTACTAAAGGGTACTATTTTATTAAAAGTACCATGAGTACATCATTCATATTAAAGTAGCATCTTTCAATGCAATTAATCAAATTATACCCTTCTATATGATTAGAGATACCATTTTTTGTATGAGTAACACTCTTTATAGTAAAGGGGTATTATATTAGTAATAGCACCAGAGCAACACCATTCATACAAAAGGCTCCATTGGAATTAATCAAATTATACACTTTTATGCTATTAGAAAGACCCATTTTGTAAGAGTAGTAAATTTTTGCATTAGTAACATCATTTATTTTTTACTTAATTTCATTTATCTTTTATGTTTATGGTCCAAATAATTAAAATAATTTGTATATCAACACCAATCTTGTATAAGGTGATCTTCTTTTACCATGCCCTTACCGTAAGGGAACCTTACAGAAGACGCTCTCTATAAAGAATCACTATTTATTAGTAAATATTAGTTACTTAATTATAAAAAATTAAGGATGGTTTACTCAACCTAATCAGTCTTTGAAGAAAGTCAAGTTATAGTTTACCTATGATTAGTTAAACTGAATTAATTCAATGCAACACTAAAACTCAATTAAGTAGGTATAGTAGTTATCAACCACTGCAAGTATCAAATGATACACTTCTATACTACTAGAGAGACCCAATTTTATGACTAACATTCTAAAGTAAGGGGTACTATTTTGTATCACTATATGAGTAGTGTTCTTTATACTAAGTGGTATTATATTAGTAAAAGCACAATGAGTAATTTCATCATTCATACTATAGAGTTTTATTTTGATATCATAGTAGCCATCCTTTATTGTAATTAACAAGGGATGTTCTTCCATGTTATTAGAGAGACCCATTTTGTTTGATTAACACTTTTTATACTAAGGGGTACTATTTGGGGTTCATATTTTTTTCAATCCAATACACCCTAAACTCACAATACCCTACACCCACAAAACCCTTAACTTTTACACCATAAATCTAATAAATTGGGTTAACTAACCAAATGTCATACCTCACGTAACTTTCTAATAATAATAATTAAGTTTAAACTAGTCTATCAAAGGATAAATCTTAATTGGGATTCCAAAGTTTAGTTTTCAACTAATCAAGAGTTAGTTCTTGATTGATTAAACTCAGTTTAACTAATAATAAATCAAATCTTGCTTGATTTTCTACAAATACTAACTAAATTGCTTATTACACTAATAAGCAATTAAACCTCGATTTTTACTTAATTGTTTGTAGAAATTTTACTACATTGCGTACAAATATTAGAAATTCAAATCTTACATATCTTTTCATACATACTAACTAGATCAAGTTTAACTAACTGAAGGTCAAAAACCTTAAAGGGCTATCTATTAAACACAAATACCTAGATTGAATTTAACTAGTTAAACATGAAATCTTATAACCTAGTTGAATTGAGTTTAACTAATATAAGGCCAACCCATACTTGACTTTCTATGAATACTAATAACTACATTGAGTTTAACCAATTAAAAGTTAAATCTTATTTAACTTTCTTTAGACACTACCTAATTGAGTTAAGCTAATCAACTCTTAATAACTAGTGAAATGTCAACTTTTAATAGACTTTCTATAACAACTAGATAATGCCCGGGCTCATGCCCGATTCATATTAATTTTGTTAGCATGATAATTTTACATATTTTAAGGTTCAATGTTTCAAAAAAAGTTAATATATAGATAAGTATGACGATTAATCCTTAAAATAATATTAATAGTCATCAAATCGACACATGGAAGATTTATTATACTCCATAAGTTTCATATCTTGATTAGTAGAGTATATTTCATTAATTCTATTTTTTATATGATTAGGTGGCAAATTTGTTATTTTAAATAATTTAGCATTAAAAAACTTGTTTAGAAAAGTCAAACATATCAATTGTATAATTAAGGAAAAGGAAAGATTGCATATGAAAATAGTTTTTTTAGTTTTTTTTTAAAAAGAATGAGAAAATTCTATGTGGTGCTTCCATATGCTTTCAAAATGTAACTAAACTATTAATTAAATGTCAATTCTTACTTGACTTTCTACAAACACTAATATTTAAATTAAGTACTAATAATTCAAATATTAACATCTATTTGACTTCTGATTAACATTTGTTAATAATTTGAGTTTAATCTAAGCATTAATGGTCCTTTTACCTTTCAATCTATGAATATATATTTTTCAATATATACTAGTTAATTAGGTTTAACTAGTTTCATGACTTGGCATTTTATAAACACTAATAATTAAATTAAGTATAACTAATTAAAATATCAATTCTTATCAATTGTGACATCAAAATGATACCCTTTTGTTTTATCCGAAAGACCCATTTTATATGAGTAAAACTTTTTATATTAAGAAGTATTTCATTTGATGTGAAATGATACCCTTCTATATTATTAGAGAGACTCATTTCGTATGACTAAATGACACTACTGGATTGAAAAAAGTATGGTCCCCAAATAGTACCCTTTAGTATAAAAAGTATTACTCACACAAAATGAGTCTCTCTAATAACATGGAAAAGCATCCATTGATAGTTACAATAAATGATGACTACTAAGGAATATCTCATATGGGCCCTTCTCTTCCACCATGGGACCAATGCAATTAATGCTCAAATAATCAAATGATATTCTTCGTGCTAAGAGGTACTATTTTGTGAGTAACACTCTTTATACTAAGGGGTACTATTTTGTTAAAAGCACCATGACCATGAGTAACCTTATTTATACTAAATGGTTTCAATTGTGATATCATAGTAGTCTCACTACATTACAATTATCAAATGATACCCTTATGTTCTTTCCGAAAGACCCACTTTATATGAGTAAAACTCTTTATATTAAGAAGTATTTCATATGAGCTATGAAATTATACCCTTCTATATTATTAGAGAGACTCATTTCGTATGAGTACCAATCTTTATACTAAAGGGTACTATTTTATTAAAAGCACCATGAGTACATCATTCATATTAAAGTAGTCATCTTTCACTGCAATTAATCAAATAATACACTTCTATATGATTAGAGATACCAGTTTTTGTATGAGTAACACTCTATATAATAAATGAGTATTATTTTAGTAATAGAACCATGAGCAACACCATTCATACAAAAGGCTTCATTGGAATTAATCAAATGATACACTTTTATGCTATTAAAAAGACCCATTTTATAAGAGTGGTACATTTTTGTATGAGTAACATCATTCATACTAGCTTAAGGTTCCATTTTGATATCATAGTAGTCTCCATGAGTAACAATATTTATACTAAAGGGTTTCATTTTAAACTATAGTTGTCATCCTTGATTCCAATTAGTAAATGATACTCTTGTAGTAGGATTTGATATTTCATTAGTTAAATTAAGTTTCCTTGTTAGTGTTTATGGAAAATTATGATTAAATTGATTTTTATAGCCCCAACTTTGATCATTTGGGCAATTTTTAGCCCTAACAATAAAAGTGTCTAATTTCTAGCCCCAACATTATAGTTTGATCCGTTTATAGCCCCTAGGCCATTTTTTGCAAAACCCCATGGGTATTTTTGTACTTTCCATCCAAGAACCAATATCTGGTCGGAAAGATCATCGATTAGCCGTTCAAACACCGCCGGCAAAAATCATGCCTAAACAGTGAATGGATGCCAACAAAATTAGAATTTTATTTTGATTGAGAATCTTACCAGGTATCCACGGAGACGGCTTGAATTCTTTTCGCCGCCCAATTCTCCTCCCGGTTTCCGCCGCCGGGCATCGTTGTTCCCCGGCCGTGGCTGGTCAGCCTGACGACGGCCGCCGCTGCCTGTGCAACAGCGATTGCAGCGTCGGCTGCACGACAATAACTTTCTTGCTCTGTTCCTTGTCGGAACCGGAACTGCCACCGCCGTAGAACGAAGACTGCATCCACGTAACCTCCCCGGAGTTATATTTGATGATCTTTCCGACCAGGTTTCTTGGATGGAAAGTACAAAAATACCCTGGGAGTTTGCAAAAAATGGCCCAGGGGCTATAAACGGATCAAATTGTAATGTTGAGGCTAGAAATTAGGCACTTTTATTGTTAGGGCTAAAAATTGCCCAAATGATCAAAGTTGGGGCTATAAAAATCAATTTAATCGAAAATTAAGTATGTTTGACATCTCACTATTCAAACTCAATTTTGTTTAAAGAAAATCAAGTAAAATTGATCGTTCACTACTTCAATTCAATTTAGTACATATCTTTTATAAAAGTCAAGTAATACTTGACTTTTTATTATCTCTACTCAATTTACATTAAAGAAAATCAATTAAGGAAGTTCATTACTTGTTGAAAGTAACAAAGTAAAGACTAACCAATAATTATAAAGAATAGAAAGTCTCAAATAAGGGCACCTTATGGTAAGGGCAAGTCTAAAAGAGACCACATTCTACAAGATTTGGGGTTATTATACAATTATTTTAATTATTTGAGTTATTTTTGTTTGTGACTGATATTTTTTATATTTGAGTTTGAACTTTATTTGGGTTGATCTTTTATTTGATATGATCTTTTAGGTTTTGTGCCTGATGTTTTTATTTGGTTTGATCCTTCAGGTTTTGGGCAATATTTTTCACTTCATTTCATTAATCTTTTATGTTTATGGCCCAAATAATTAAAACAATTTGTATATCATTCCCAATCTTGTATAAGGTGATCTTCTTTTACCCTAAACCCTTACCGTAACGGAACCTTACAAGAGACGCTCTCTATAAATAATCACTATTTATAAGAGCATACTTCAACGTGATTCAACTTGAAACTCAAGGCATCTTGGATCGAGGTTTGTACAAGAGCCAAATGATATGTTAACTCTCTGAGTTGATGTATTGTATATTGGTAGATTGAGCTCCCGTATACTATTTCGGGAGTTTCTTTTCAAAAAATGTAGATTAACAAGAATTAGTTTTAGTAGTATTAGTTTGTATTATATTTATGGATAATTTTTATATTAATATAATCTTTGATTTCCAGTATTTTTGGTTTTAGTAGAAGGAAATGGTAAAATTTGTTATTACAATTTTAATTTATGTAGTTTTTTTATACTATACAATAAGAACACTTACGTTTGCACACTAACTGCGTAAAATTAACATTGATACGGGGAGTAAAAACAATACTAGTAGTGGAAAAAAACGGTGCAAGATTTTACTATCTCTAGCAGATGCAAAGATTTCAATTCAACTTAATTTACTGTAGATTAGATGAAATATGAAAGATAATTTGATTATATTCAACTAATTTTAGTTGTACAGGTGTACTAGTCTAATATAACTATTCCATTTTGCAAGGACTTTTCTTTCATGCTTGTAATTTTGCATTGCTTTGGACTCTTGGGATCCAAGGAGGGTACCCGTGAACCGTGATATGTGGACTTTTTAAAAGTTTTATCCCATTTTGAAACAAATATTTTAATCTGGAATATTCACAAAACAGGGCTAAAAATGTTAACTCATATTTTGATAAAGCCGAATACCACCTTTAGCAAGCCCAAACCGAGGTGTCTACAAATTTGGTTTTTTTTCAACACACTTATTTGTACTAAACATATAATATCAACGTTGCCAGCCTTAACTACAACGGCCTTCTGGAGTCTGGATTCTGTTCTCCTACACAAACAAAACCGACAAGTTCAGCTGTGGGAAAAGTCTGCTTAGTAGCGGAAATTCGTGCATCAATCTCAAGTTCCCTTTCCGATCTCAAGATGATCCAACCGTTTGCAGGTATCCTCACCTCAAATTATCTTGCCACCAAAACCGTCCCTTTTTACAAATGAAGGGTGAAATTTTGTATACGTACCCTGGGAAGCTTCTTTGTAGACGTACACAGAATCGATTAGGAAAATAATTTGTTTCGTGTGATTGATTCTGGATTACAACCAGACAACTGTTCCGCATTTCCATTTTCTACATCATTCTAGTACTACCATTATAGTCAATATTTAGCTTCTGAAGTTCTGATGGATCAGACTTCCAGTACTATCATCACTTTTTCAACCGAGGTCTATATTGCTATTTTAGGTTTGACATCCTCTCTTCTGTCGAATGCCTTCTCCCAGCCACCAACAACATACTCATCCCCAACTCCTTGCAGCTGCTTCCCAGCCAAAACCAAACTGCTTGAAGCCACACCAGTTGCCAATGTCTTCAAATGCTGATCGAATTCTTGAGCTACTTCTGTCAAGAACACTCCACCTGTTTGCTGCAGAAACTGAAGCTCCGATTCCCTTTGGAGCAGAAGGCTTTACATGTACCCATTTCTGAGATCCCCAAGAAGTCTCCATCCCATGGCATTCATGCATTACAGTTTTCTTCCATGGATACTTGCCTCCACCATCCCTGGGAGAAGATGCCCCCAAGCATTTGATGCTTCTGCTGATCCCACGTTCTGGGAAACCACAACAGAACCAGAGTATAAAAAGGCCAAGATCCAATCTTCACTTTGCAGTAGTTGCTCGAGTTGAATCATTGAACACAGCAAAACCGTCCTTGTCATTGCATCAGGAATACTGAAATCTGGAAATGAAACTGATTGATCAAACCAATCTTGCTACAACTAAACTAGCACAGATGTTTTCAATAATTGAGAATATGATGTTATATAAATATCAACACACGCCCCTCATACATATCCAGAAACACAAAATCACTTACAAAGTCATCAAATATGAACATAATGCTAAACCAGCATCTATCGAGAACACCATTCTCCTACTTAGGTAAAACCCGAGCAATTATAAAAAGATGTAGCTATGTGTTTGAAAGAGGTGTATGCTTATATTTCGAACAAGAACACAACTTTCCTGGCATCTTACATAGCCTAAGCGTATTAACGCCCTCTGTTGGCAATCCATATGTCCATCTATGCAATTCAAATTTTAATACCTAAATCTCAGTCAATCAACCTAATTACAGGAGACAATCAAATTTTAATAACTGATAAAAGCTACATTCATATTCAAAACCTACCATTCAGTATGCCATCTCATCATCCTAACAGCCGAAGACATGTAAAAATCAGACAATATGCACCAATAAGCACTGAGATTAGGCAATTCATGACTCACTTATTCCCCTCATCCAAGCAGAAGACACAATTCATACCCAAAAGAAAAAGGCACAGCTCACCAACTCCGAATCAATAGAGAATATTATCTCAGCACTTGTAGTCAGTAGATGCATAAATGAACCCTCCAAACATATCATCTACAGCACCACCATGCCCAAGGTAGCTCAGCAAAAACTCCCATCCAAGACGCAAAGCTTCACAGATAAACCACAGAAATCAAATGCAAATGTACAACAAACACAAAACCATAACAATTTCTTCAAGAACATCCATGGCAAACACATTTTTACACACAAAGAAGAGAAAAATCATCATGTTCAATACAAATTCTAGATAACAGAAACTTGCACCCACAAAGAAGAACAAAATTAACATGGTTCACTGCAAACTCAAAATAACAGAATTCACACATTCTCTTGAATGTGAAAATCTCAGAGATTTAAAAATAATCAGGCGCAGCATCAGTTTGTTCATCTTAAATCTTCAATAAAAAAATCCACAGATTTAATCACAAACGTAATTCGAGTTCTTGAAATATACCCAAAATAATTAACGGGGGTTCTTCCGTTGCAGAATCTTCCAGTGGGTTCGTGCGTATCGAAATCCCACTCGTAATATTAGGTAATTAGGTTTTAAAATTTAATAGTGCTTAAGGAAATGGAGAGCTGAGCGGCCGGAAGACGGCGGGTACTTGGGGCCGGGGAAAAGACGGGTGTGGCGGTGGTTGTCACGGTAGCAAAATTGAAGGGCTCGAAGCTAGGTGAAAACGACGTCGTCGGTGCGGTAGTAGGTGGAGTCGGAGCAGATGGAGAGGCGTACTTCAGGTTCAGGTGGAGGAAATATTAGAGGGGTAGTTTTGGAAAAGATGAAAATGGGGAGAGAAAATGAAGAGAATTAAGGATATTGTTTAATCAGACCCGGGACCAATGGTCCTTTAGATCCGCCCTACATTTCCTTCATAGCCCCACTTTTTCCTTGTCCTCTTGTGGGAGGAGTATTACTCCACAGGAGTAAGGAAGTTTATTCCGTCCGTTGTCAAGGCCATGCATTTTCACATTTTCCATTTTTGTATTCCCACTTTACTCACCTACTCTGTTGTGTCTTGTGTGCTAAGCTAAAATAACTTTGTTAATTGGACCATTTTCCTCGAGATCTGAGCTATAAACCCTCAGTACCCTCTTCTTCTCCAGCTTCATTTTCTGGTGTTGGTTCTTGGGTCTGATTTTTTTCCTGAAAAATCTCCTCACATTTTCCTCGGTAAGAACGAATCTGCATTTTTGCTGTTTTTCTGCCTTCTCGAGATCAGCATTTTTAAAGAATACTTATCGTTTGGGTCTTGTAAAATTGGTCAACACAATGCTTTAAATTACCATTGGGTTCTTCTCCCATTTTCACTCCCATTCTTGATGAGAAGAAGAGCAGAGGTGATGATGCCCTTTTGCTAGTGTTTGTGTGTGTGTTTTCAGTTTTTTTTTCTCTGACATGAGTAGATTTTTGTAGACAAGGAATGATAAAAATCGAATCTTGAATCTTTTTCAGTCTCCCATGATCTTTTCCCACCCTAGTTTAGCCCACTTTATTCCTTTCTGTGTCTCTTTTGCTCTTTTGCTCTTTTGCTCTTTTGCTCTTTTGCTCTCGTCTTATTCACCATTCTTCGGCAGCTTCTTCTACAAGGGTGTAGGTGTCGGTGTGTACTATAGGTAAAAAAAAAGTGATTTTCCAAAAGTCTCCTCAAGAGGACAGTAAATTTTCCAAATGCCCCATTTGACTACTTGAGTCTTTGTTCTTCACTTTAATATGATTATCATTACTAGTTTACTACTACTGTGTGTCTGTGTGTGATGGTAAATTTCTTTCATATGGTCATTCCTTTGCCTTGTGACAGCATTAATTACTGCCTGCCTTGATTTTTTAAGAAGATGAAACTGCAATATTACAAAATATCGCATTTAAATTAACAAGCTAATTTAATTATTAATCAGCATCCCTAGATCTGTTCCCCTTATCCTGACAGCGTTGCAGGTGCCTGGAATGGACTACAAAAGTACAAACAACTTTGCTTTTACATTAAAACCCAGAAAACATTCTTCAGTTTCTTATCATTCTTTTGTTTCCTTCTGTGCTATTTTAATTTTCTTTCTCACCCTGTTTCTCCGGCAGAAAATGGCCGGAGCCGATGGCCGATCGTTGGAGCAGACGCCGACATGGGCCGTCGCAGTGGTTTGCATGGTGTTGATAGCTGTTTCCATCTTCATCGAGCACATCATCCATCTGATCGGGAAGGTACGTCGCCGCTGGAATTCAAATATATTCTTTTGTCGGCTTGCTGATTCTTTTTTCTTATGAACATTTTACAGTTTTTGAAGTCAAACCAGAAGAGTTCACTCTATGAAGCATTAGAGAAAATCAAAGCAGGTAAATTATTACTTTCATTATGTAGTTTGTTTTAATGACTTTTTTACCTTTTGTGTTTAATTATTGAGTGATAATGGCAGAGCTTATGTTGTTGGGATTTATATCCCTGCTTTTGACGGTCGGCCAAAATTTGATTGCCGGAATCTGCATATCTAAGAAAGTTGGAGCAACTTGGCATCCCTGCAGTAAAGAACAAGAGCTGAGTAGCTACGGTGCCGTTTCCGATTCAATTGGCCGCCGGGTTCTTGCAGCGTACCCGGACAAATGTGCCGACAAGGTTTATATTTCTTATCTTTTTTCATTCCGCCATGTAGGAATTAAACCCAGACGAATGAGGGTCACAGAGAAATTAGTGATTTCGCTCTGTCAAGGTTACAGGCCGTGACGATCAAAATTGGTTCTTGGGTTCATTCCGGGCTTTGAGGCTATCCGACCCGTATCTTGGTGGGGCGACCCGGATGGCGCTCGCTAGAGCGCAACCTTGGTTCGCAGCCATGGCGGCGTTGGTCCTCTCTGCTCCGCATTTCAGCGGATCTGAGCCTTTTTTGTTGGAAAAGTAGATTTGTTCTAAAAATGTGATTTTGATGTTCTTCCAATGAATCTTCTTTGTGATTCTGATCCAGTGGTTAAGATTAATTAATGTTCTATATGTGACTTTTTTTAATGTCTTAACATGGTATTGGTTGGTCTATCATTCATATTTTACATGATCACTTGCTTAGTTATTTTTTAGAAAATTTAGGGAAGATTGGTAAGTTATAGTATATCTCACTCTGATGTGCAATTTTATTTTTACTATTTGCTGAGGATATATTTTTGCTGGCTTTAGCAAAATGCATGAATTTGTAGCTGTAGTAGTGAAATGTATATACATGGAGCAAAAGCTAACTGGAGAATTGGATGGATTTGTGTCCATCTATAGTTGGTGTTATGTAGTTTATGTTAGTCTATTGTACCTTGGTGTATATCCCTTGACGATGTGTATTAGGTGTGTCCATGGTGTAGTTTATGAACTGAAATTGGGATATTTTGGTAATTGAACAGGGAAAGGTGGCGTTTATTTCAGTCAATGGAATTCATGAGCTGCACATATTCATCTTTGTCCTGGCTGTTTTCCATGTTATGTATTGTATATTCACTTATGCTTTGGGCAGAGTCAAGGTAAGTTGACTAATAAGAATTGATCTCAAATTTTGTATTCTTATATAACTATGCAAAATATGATATAAATTTTGAGTGAAATTTTAAGTTTTTTATGGTTATGTACAGATGACTAGTTGGAAGGCATGGGAGAGAGAAACAAGATCCCCTGAATATCAATATTCACATGGTAAACTTGAATATAATTTCAAAATTTATAAGTTTGAATAGTTATTAATTATTTTATATGACATTATAGATCTTGAGAGATTCAGATTTACAAGAGAAACATCATTTGGAAGAAGGCATTTGAAGATTTGGAGCAAGTCCCCTGTTCTACTATGGATTGTAAGTTTACTAACTAATTAATTATACGTATGATTTGTTTTTATTTTTAGAAGAAATATTGCATTATTATCATTAAGAAATAATAACCAGCATGATAGTAATAAGTAATAAGGACTTAGTCTAGATTCTCACAATAAATGAGTGGCAATTATTTCTTTGAATTATAAATGATCTGGTCTAACCTGTCAAGTATTCAAGGGATTGTTTTCAACATCATTAATTAACTTTTTTTTTTTTGATAACATAATTAATTAACTTTTCTTAAATTGGCAGAATATAATTTTGCCAGATTATCTGTCTATTAATTTTGCATATCAATTAATTATTAATCATTCTTCCTGGCTTTGGTTTGTATAGGTTTGCTTCTTCAGGCAGTTCGAACTATCCGTTCCCAAAGTTGATTATCTGACATTAAGACATGGGTTTATCATGGTAAAAATTTCTTAATTGATGTTATATATTAAAGTTTTTGGTATTAAAATCTATGCTAATTAACAATTATCTGAATTTTAAATAATTTCAGGCACATTTGGCACCTCAGAGCCAAACAAAATTTGACTTCCAAAAGTATATTAACAGATCATTGGAAGAGGACTTCAAAGTGGTTGTTGGTATCAGGTCAGTAAAAAGTATATTGATTATTTATACATATATTTTTTTCTTTTTTTATTAGAGATGAATAATTTGTTTGTTTGTTTAACAGCCCTCCAATCTGGCTTTTTGCTGTTATCTTCCTACTCTTCAATACTCATGGTAAGAAAAATATATACTATAAATTATTTTCTTAATATTTGTAACGATTAATTTCTTATTCTATATGTTTCACTTCATATTTGGCAAAAGCTAATTATTCATTTTTTTAAAAAAAATTCGAATGAGCAGGATGGTACTCTTATTTCTGGCTGCCATTTATCCCACTAATTGTAAGTATTTAATTTCTTATTTTAGATTTATATTTATACTAATGTATTTCCCTTAACGATATTAATTTTAATTTTTTTTAAAAAATATTTCAGATAATATTGCTGGTTGGGACCAAGCTCCAAGTAGTCATAACAAAGATGGGGCTAAGAATTCAAGAAACCGGGGAAGTTGTGAAGGGTGTACCCGTGGTTCAACCGGGAGATGATTTGTTTTGGTTCAACCAGCCTCGGCTCATTCTTTATCTCATCCATTTTGTTCTCTTTCAGGTACTAATAATTAATTAATTTAGCTACCAATAAAGAAACATCATCCAAAACAAATTTATGAACAGTACTAATGTTAATATTTTCTGTTTGTTAATTATGCAGAATGCTTTTCAACTTGCCTTCTTTGCTTGGACTTGGGTGAGTAAACAATTTCTCTTCTTAATTTTTTACTTTGTAGTAATTAATGATATTATTATCATGTTAAATTTGTATTAAAATCTGATGAATTAATTAACCATTTGTGCAGTATGAATATGGTATGAGGTCTTGTTTCCATGAGCATCCGGGGAGCATTGCTATTAAAATATCTATGGGGTAATTATTTTGAATACTTTTATTTTTATTTAATATAAAAAGAGAATAATTGGATTTTATTAATACCAACTAACGGTATATTCAATGTTGTTCGTTTTCAGGGTATTTACACAGTTTCTTTGTAGCTACGTCACACTTCCGGTGTATGCCTTTGTGACACAGGTACAAACTAACACTTATTGTATATGTCATCTCTACATATCCAAGTGAACCAAATTCTAAATGGATCTAAAATTAAATAAATCGATTTGAATTGAATTTAACCGACAGATGTTAACGATTTTAATTATCATATTCAAATAAATGCCATGTTTATATTGATTGCATAAAAATTATATTGATTGTGTTTTTAGTATAACATGAAATGATTTTGTTTTTTTGAAAAATATATTGATTAATTTTGTGCATGGAATGTAACAGATGGGATCAACAATGAAGTCAACGATATTCAGCGATAGAGTGGTCTCAGCTCTGAAATTATGGCACCAGACCGCCAAGAAGCACGTGAAGGAGAGGAAGCACAACTCCGCCTTGAACACGCCGACGCACAGCATGTCTCCAGTGCACCTCCTCCGCAACTACCGGCAGGACGCCGACCAGTGCAGCCCCCAGACGTCGCCGAGATACCTGGAACAAGGCGGCAGCAGCAACTCCGAATACAACCTTCCTCGGCAGCAGCAGCAGCAGCACGGACATGGGGAAATTGAGCTGGTTTCTCAGGAGAACGCGGGATCGTCATCGATGCGGTTGCAAGTGGGCCCCCTGACTGATCCGGGCCCGTCGGGGACGAAGTCTCATCAGACGAGTAGCGGGAGATCCCATGATTTTACTTTTAACATATAAATGGCGCCATGAAGATGATTAATTAGCTTAGTTATCTGTCTATCAAAATGTACATCACCAAATTTGATCACCGAATCTTTAGTCTACTATCGAAATATTTCATGGGTGGTGACGATCAAAAACTTAGTTGAGGGGTGAATTCATGGTGAATGGTGACCATCGTTTTTTTATTTATTCAAATTCAGATTCAAAACGGTCATCAAATTCAGTTTTTATTTTTGTATTTAAGTTATCAATGCATGTATTTAAAGAGCGTGTAAGCAATTTTGTGGACAATAAAAGAGCGTGACCAACTGACCATGACCAGCATTGTCATTGCTTGCACAAAGTTTGGCAAATATATATGCACAAGTCTCGGTTCACAATTCACAATATTGCTAATTAAATGATTTTTATTCAATTTAATAAGTTTTAGTTTTAGTTCTTGACTTCTTGTAGATCAATCCTAAAAGCTTAATGCTAACCCGAGTTCGAATTCAATCGTTGAATGAATTACTCGAGCATTGCTCACGGCTTAGGTCAGTTGCATCCCTAGTTGTTGTTTAGGGGAGCCTTCTATCTCCCAATTACATAGATGAATGAATGATGATAAATTGTCCAGGAGGATGTCAAGCTGTGGAGTTGCTGCCTCTGTATAACAAAAATAAGCTCTGACAGCGTTCCCCCTTTGAACATTGTAGCAATTTTATCCCAAGACTTTAAGAACTGAGAACACTCCAAGTACTGTCTAATTCCAATCTTCACCGAATTTATAAGGTTGGAGCATGAGTCTGCTGTCATCTGTTGCTTGAAAATGCCATGAACTGAATCAGCCTTTTTTAGCCTTGGGAAATTTAGGGTTTCATGCTTTTGATCGAGATTGTTGTGACTGAAGCAAGAGCTCTTCAATCTGCAAGTCACCACTCCAAGTTTCTGAAAAATGCTTCTTTGCTGCACAAAATTTCCCAAGATGATGTTGCAGCCAAGAAATGGTACTGATATACAATCTTCAACAATGGCCAAAGAAATCCGCAGAACTGAAAGTAAGTTGTCTTTTGATCTTTAAAACCATATCAGCACTCAAGGCATCATTACCCTTGCACCGCGCCACCTGCAAAATCTCCAATCGACTAAACCACATATAGAGTAAATTATTAACCTTGTCCACAAGGTTAATAGGATGCCATGAACTGATCATTCTAACTTTTTCCAGAGCAAGGGTCTTCTGCAGCTTTAAACAACATCTATCCTCAAATAAAGTCACAATTTTATCAAATGGGACATGAAAACCCCTCATACCGAGAATGGGCTTGTAATCCCTCAACAATACTGCTGCAACTAAGATATCAACCACAAGCTCTTGCTTTTCACAGCCTTCAACTGAAGCAGAATGATCCAGCAACACAAAAGTAGCACAACCTTGAAAACACCAGTCATGCATCGGAGTCGAACGTATTCTCTTATTGAGTTGAAAATCCAGCTGAGAAGAATGACAACTAACTTCGACACATACTCTAGTGCACATCATAGCTCTCATTAAGATGACTACATTTCCCTGAACAATGGCACACACTTCAGCAGCCACAACACTTCCATCAACATTACCATAAAACTCATTCTTCCTCACCAGTTCAACACTGAGTTCACTGGCAAAATTTCCTAGAAAGATCACACAAATACCTGGATCAAAGCACTGCATAGAGCCAATCCATTTACTACACTCACCAGTCCTATACTCCTCTAGCTTGCAACTCCCACTACTTCCCATTATTTCACCATTGAAATGAACTCCAGAACAACCAAGAAGATTCACCCTATAAAAGACGCAAAAAGGTTTTACTGCAATGGTTACTTTTCATCATTCAGAAGACTTTCTATATACAAGAGTTTTTACTAACTGATTCCTAAACTATCTCTACGTAAGAATATTTACGTATCTAAATCCCTTGATACTGGGATAACAAATATTTTATGTTACAACAGAATACAGTAAAATAGTAAAAACTAATACCCTCCCGCAAGCTCATGTTCGGGCACGAACAAGCACCTTTGTAAACACATCAGCAACTTGGTGAAGATTACTGACATGACGAACATGTAGAGAACCATCCTGTACTTGCTCACGAACAAAGTGAAAATCCAGCTTAATGTGTTCGAAGTGATGATGAAGCACAGGATTGGCTGTCAAGAACGTTGCACTCAGATTATCACACAAACCTGTAGGAGGAGCAAGATGAGTAATGTCATTTCCTTGAGCAGTTGTTGAATCCAAATGATGTGTAACACCACAACCTACGAGGGATTCGAGCCCACCAATCTACTCAAATTAGATTAGTTACACTAAATTATGACGTAAGATACTCCAAAACCTATGAGGGATTCGAACCCACACTTCTGTGCATTCGCACAGCGCTCTACCATTTGAGCTAATAGATTTCACAATGTCTAATTGCTAAGAGTGTTATAGTAATCGTATAGGTAGATTTAGAGCCTGTCGTTAGAAGACGCCACCAGTTTTCACGGTTAGGAGGCCCTCTTTACTCATTAAGAAAACATGTTCATAGGAGCAGAAAGACTAGGTCAAAGGAATTTAGACCACCTACTGATTTCTTTCCTAAAACAAAACTACTGTGCTTGATTTGTAGTGTTGATGCAATATGTTGATTTGCAGTGTTGATGCACCAGACCTATACTATACTTCTTTATCATTAACTGGTAGCCTCCTTCTACCTTTTGCTCACATAAATATTGGTGATCAGCAATCACACTAGCTATTTACTAAAACATTGAAATTAGCAGGTTAAATCATTAAGAATAAATGAGCATCAAGTAGCTAACACATGTAAAAGGTCAAAGTGACGTGATATCTTCAAGGATAACAGATACCCCACAACTCAGCCCAAAGTTCAAATCCAATTTTCACGCTACAAAAGAAGAAAAATAAGGAATTGTTACATAGCGCACTTTAGCCCAGAATAATATTGACCGGTGCATAGGGCTTTTCTGGTTGGTTAGTGAGGTGTGTTTTTATATTCTATTTGGTAATTTAACTCTCCACAGCTCAAACTTACCAGTCCAGGGAAAGCAGTTTGCTGCATTAGGTACAGTATAGAGAAGCTTGATAATTTTCAAAATAGAAAACAAAAGAGAAGCTTGATAACGAACAAATTTTATGTAGTCAGTTATTCTTTGGTGGTCTGCAGCCTAAGCTGAGCTCATCTTATCTTGTATTAATATGTTTTATATTAAACCATAATGCTAACACCATTAAAAAAAATACTTAACATTTTTAACCACAGCCTCAACATCAGTAGCATTTGAGCTAGAAACATCATTTTCTATATGATTTATACATCGTCCATGGTAGGGACAACATCAATGAAGAGTTATAAATGTTCTCCAGGGAGCCAAGCATACACAGAGCAAGAATGTAGATAATAAAGAACCATACCTTAGCTTCTGATAACCTGTCCATGCTCAGAAGTTGCAGTATAAACAGTAAGGTTGACCCATTGATAACGAGCGAAAGGAAAACTACCCCACCAGTTAAGAAGATGAACGGCAATATTACAAAATATCACATTTAAATTAACAAGCCAATTTAATTATTAATGTATGCTGATGCTGATACACTATACTAATCAACACCATGTGCATAATAAAATTGCCTTACTGTTACATACCAGAGTTCCAGAATCAGAAATGATGAGTGGTGAATTGTCACAGGTACGCTGAAAAATGAAGGAGACCCAATGTTCACAATAGGTCAGCATAAGAATGCCAGTTATTTATGAAAGACTAGATTGGGAAGTTTTTAAAGCAGTCAAAGATAAACGGGAAGTTGAAAAATCTAATCAACTCTCTCTGCTCTTGTTTTAGAATTATACTGTATACCTTTCAAAAATGGTTTTCTTTTTGGACTTAACATTCCAAGTCTCTATTGTACTCTCAAGGATGGATCATACATCATTAATGTCTACGTATGAGGATAGTCCAGACATGCGAGTTTAAATACAATTGGGGAACAGAAGAGACTGAATAGAACTATAGTATTAGCGATTTGGACTGATCACTGGCAGTGCATCAATAAAACCTTAAAGCTACAGGTAACAAGCTGATTACATTTATCCAGACACTAGAGAAACATTTACCTGTAAACATTGATAAGAAGAAACACAGGAAAATAGTGCAAAACTTGCCTTAACTGAGAGGGCAAGTGACAGTCCTATAACCCCTCGTAGGCCAGACCATAACCAAAATACCGAAGAAAGGGAAACAGCACTCCAACAACTACAACCCGAGAGAATTGAACATATACATAGAGAAGAAAGAGATATCCCCATGAATTCTAAATAATTAACTTTAGCTGGTGAGTTTAACAGATGTAGAATCAGAACTGGAAAACCCTCCAATATGATGTAAAGAACACATTTGAATGTCAATATTGGTTTTAAATAGGCTGCCATTACGAAGAACACCATCTGCTATGACAAATCCCAGCAAAAACAAATTAAACAAAAGAAAGCCTTCAGCAGACCTCTTTGATCTACTAAAATGGTTACTCTCACAAATCACGTCAGAGACAGAATATTGGTATGTAGGTGAGATTGTAGTAGTTTCTATGACATCTCTAAATGGGTTTTCACATGATTTACAGCTGATACTTTAATTCATTAAACATGAAATTCACCATTGAAATGTTTCATTCTCAAAACTTAAAACAGAGTATATCTCACGCTTAGTCGCTTACTACGGATATTAGTGGTGTGTGGTGATTACAGAAACAACAAGCTAGCGCTTATGGTTTAGTCAAAATAACTACTGCACAAGATGTCCATACATGGAACCAAAACAAATAACATTAAATTTTACAGCACTCAGTCCAGTCAAGTGATTCTCACAAGAAGCAAAAATGTATATGTCAATCACTCAACCAACTGTCCCCCTCTTCACAAAGCTGCCCAACATTTCTGACAACTCCAGAAATACATTATTCTCCTTACCTAATTTAACACATGCACCTGAACCCATAATCAATTCACCTGATAGTACCCAGAAATATAGCCTTCATCTAGCAGGTCAGAAATAAATCAAGGATGGGATTCCTGATAAACACAATTTTGCTATTGACAACAAATAGCAGCAAAGAAACCAAAGATAGCTTACCTCAGGATAGATATCAGTGTATTAGAAATATAAACAGCTACCTCCCTGAGAGAAATATTTTGTCAGCCGAAATAAGGAGAATTTTGAAATATAAAAAATGAGGATAATCAAAATACTTGAGCAAAAAAAAAAAAGACAATGAAAATAGTTGAGTGCATACAGTATTAGACTTTTCAATTTCAGGATACAAAGTTTTTCAATATTAGAATCTAAAGTATGAGAAGCATAAGATGATAAGAAATTGCTCCCAAAAAAACAAATAAAAAAACGTTGAGGTGAGAGATGATACCAGATGCTATGCAAGCTTTCTTGACTTTCACCCTTGAAAGCAGTTCGGAAGTCCTCAATGTAGCAGATATGTTCCAAAGAGGTCAAACTTACATTCCTAGAGTCGTTACAGTCAAAATGCCAGAAATATCAGCCCCTTCTTGAGCCTGTCAAATGACAACTGCATTAGCTTATCTATATTCAAAATACTAGAACAGCCATTAGATTTACGAAGCTGTCCAACATTTTAGTCAGCAAGACCTTTAAAAGACACAAACCACATTCCTAGTTAAAATGTGATGTAGCTCTATGGCATACACTAGAAACAAATGGAAATTGTTTTAATAATGTAAGCTAGCTTTGCCACTGAGTGCACTTATAAATGCAGTGTGTATGCAACAATACAATATGCACAGCACAATATTTGCCAGGTAGCAGCATCTCAAATGAAATTTCAAAACGTAAAAATCATCTAGGCATTCCGTAGTGATGCCCCTTACAGTCACTACGTAGAAATTTCCCAGGTAATATTTTAGTAACAACTCACAAGTAATTCCTGTAATTATGAAGTTCATCAAATTCATTCTGTTTCAGCTGTCTGCTGTATATCAATACTAACGATGCATATTCACTGCCATCTCCAGCTTCTCATTTTACTTCATTGTACAAACTCTATGCAACAACAAACTGTTCCTATGTTTCAAAACTTACAGAGCTTCTTTCCTTGCTTTCCACTAGTCTAGACATCCTCTAGACCCTCACAAATTTCTCTTCAAAATCTTAAGTAAATTTTAACTCCATTTAAATAATTTATGGATACCCTAATTCATAAGAGCCTAATTTGGATATTTCTCAACTTATATAACATGGATCCTTTCTGATACGAAAGTTCATGATCTCATTCAGACTTAGACATGACCCGAGTCCTTTATGGTTTCAATACATCCGCAGACCAACTTAACAGTGCTTATCGCCTTTCTTATCTCGTTTTGTCTATTGGAGCTAACATGATTTAATTTCTAACAATCAAACCATTTATTCGAATTTCGATGACATGACTCCAGATATTCATTCTTCCTCAAATAAACAAAGAACACAAGAACAAACACATAGTAAACACAGGCCATTCTCATCATGAAAGCAACATTGGTTAAGTAATGCCCTACTCACAAGTCACAACAACATAGCGTTCCCATATATGAACTAATTAACATCACACTTGTTTCATACAAATGAATTCTCTCCTGTCCAGTTAGAGTTTCATCTCCATTATCCGATGAAACTAGAGTTCCACAATTCGAGCTAGATTAAACAAAGGGAGTACAACTTAGGCTATCATCAAGCGGAAAAAACTAGACTATTCCGAAAACAAGACCATAAAGGGATGAGGTTAAATAGATTATGTCAATCAACAGATGCTCTACAAGGGACTCAAGCTCTACAAAGCTATAAAGAGCTCAAACACATTAGGTAAATTAAGGGACTTTGTACTCAAGTACAAAAATTCATCATCATTAACCTTAAATAACTCTATATCTAAGGAACATTAATAAGTAACATATGTGGGTTCATGTACATATATGTAACATGAAATAAATATATATGTAACATGATATCAGTAATATAGACAAGACAACAAAGTGTAAGCCAGAAGAACAAAAGCTAGAATCCATTGATTGCATACCAATCATAAAAAACATAACTATACATGGTGGATTGAGAATAATTTAACCGAGGCTTCCATTCTACAATATGCATTGATTTCTTCCATCCTCGATTCATTGATTGCATACCCCTTAGAATATTTACATTTCAAATGAATCACCCACTCAGTAAATATAGCAAACCGTACAGAATTCGAAGAGAAAAGCGAAAGCAAATTTGAGATTTGAGCAAATTTGAATAGATACTTTATTTGAAAATAATAAGATACAGAAACTCTGCCACCCTACCACTTTGAGACCGATGTACTCTGAACCTAATTTATTTATAAAGAATTCAAATACTACTTTAAGCCCCCTCCCAGTTTATTTCCACAATTCCCATTTCCAGTGAGTTCACTGAAGCAGTGAAGCCTGCACAAATACCATTTCCACTATTGAAATAATCAAGTGCAAATGAGATCCAATTTTCAGTTGAAGCATTACCATTTTCAGCGAACAATTTTTTATCCTCCCTGTGAGATTCGCTACTTAATACTAGAATGGAGATGCTCAGGAAGAAACCTATGATAAGGCAGGTATACAAAGCTAATGCTAATCCAAAAACGCATGTTAGAAGTTGCTGGCAAAAATGGATCCCACACTTGAACAGAATAGCATCTACAAAATCCATGTTGCTGTAATATTACACTGAGCAGTAATATTTAACAGTGACAAGCTATGAACAATACCAGGTAAAAATTTGAAAACAGGCTTACCAGCAGTAACAATTATTCCCAAGCATAAGAAGCTAAACCATATTTCTCCATTTCCTCTTTCTGCTCCGGGGTGATTGTCCCAAAGCTCACAATTGCTGCAGAGCTTAATAAAATTACCAAAACAAAACCCAAAGTTTTAACTCTGGTTATCAGCAGGGAAAGGAATAATTATAGCAATCACTTACTTTTCAAGTGTGCTGTTGCACCTGGAAATGTTTTTAGTAACTGAAAATGGAAAAACAAACACAAAAAAATTCAATCACACATGATTTGTGAAACTTCATGCAATAGTCAAAACTTTTACAAATAAAAGTGAAACGCCAAAAGGAGGTCAAGCATCATAAAGGTAGTCACATAAAATTGAGACACCAGCAAGGTTATATGCATATCATCCACATTTCACATTAGAGTAAAATTAAGAAGAAGACATCCATTTCACATTCTGGTCATATTTATACGCCACCCCATTCAGCTCCACCGCCGCTTCTTGCAGGAGCAACTGTAACCGCCACTCAATTCAGCTCGCCGCCTCGATTCAGCTCCGCTGCGGCTCCTTCGCTCAAATGGAAGCAACAATCGAGACTTCCGTTATAATCTAACTAAAGTGTGTATGAATTGGGGGCCGGAACTGATCGGAGACTCAGCTCGATAAATCATCGCGGCGACGACGAATCGTTTCGGAGCGGTTAGGGCTCTCCTGACGATTGTCACGGGGTAATTTTTCAGGAAAGATAACAACACATTCAATTGGTGATTCCATTGCACCTACACGCCTGTTACAGTGGAACTTCACGGCGTCGCAGAAATGGGTAGAAAGAAACGCGAAAGGGAATAATTGGTTTGCAAATTAATAGTATTGGTTAGAGAAAAAAAACTGGATTGCTAAATTAGCAGAAATGGGTAGAAAGAAACGCGAAAGGGAATAATTGGTTTGCAAATTAATACTATTGGTTAGAGAAAAAAAACTGGATTGCTACTTTACGCCATGGATTTTGCTTACTACCCTAAGAGCAAGTGCAACAGATTCTCCAAAAAAAGTTTTTGTAAAATAGAGAATGAAAATGATGAAGAACTGAATCAGAACTGAAGCTGGTGTCACAACACAGCTGGGAAGGTCAACTCTGAAGTCAAAGGTGACAACAGACAACGGCTTTTGGCGCCAAAATTCAGTTAGACATTTCTAGAACTGATCCAAGTGGATTCAGTTGAGTAGATAAGTTTTTGTAACCGTTTCCTAACTGATCTAGGCTGAGCATGATAAATACATGCAAGCTTGTACAGATCAAGGGATGAACTTGTACTGCTAAATTTGGCAAGTTGATCTTCAATGAAAATATCTTCCGCCATTAATGTGTTTTCATTGAAGCTGTTCTACTTTCTTGTTATGGTATAAGAGCAGGTCAATTTCATGATCTGTGTTTTGATCGGTTTCATTCTCTGAGCGTTTGGATCCTTGCGATTTCCTTTGATCATCTTCTACACGATAGCTGCTGCATTTTTGAAGTTTCCTCGCAATGGCAGAAAGTCACGGCGAAAATGAGGAGAACTCCGTGCACGGCGGTGAAGATCAGTTCAGAGAGAAAGCGACTGGAGCGAAGCGAGGAGCTGCATCGGAAAAGCAGAAGATGTTGTATCTTCATCCGAATGATTCACCAGGTCTGCAACTGGTGACGGATAAGCTAACCGAACATAATTTTCACAACTGGAGTCGTGCGATGCGGTTCGCTCTCGGTGCGAAGAAGAAGTATAAATTTGTTGCAGGTTTTTATCCAAAACCTGAAGAGGATGCAGAAGATTTTGAGCAGTGGACAGATGTAGACATGATGGTGACTTCCTGGATTTTAAACTCGATCTCGAAGGAACTTGCTGATGGATTCATGTACTCAGGAAGCGCTGCAGAAATCTGGAAGCAGATTCAGGAGCGTTTTGGTGATGCCAGTGGAACTCTGGAGAATCAGTTACTCACAGATATAGTCAACATGAAGCAAGGTAATACATCTCTTCCAATGTATTACACAAACATGACGAAGCTTTGGGATGAGTATGCAAATATATCTCCTGTACCTTCATGTATGTGTGGCTGTACTTGTGGTTCTGTGAAGAAATCTTCTGACAGAGAAAATAGGACAAGAGTACTACAGTTCATGATGGGACTGAATGATCGTTTTGAAGCTATGAAGGATCAGGTTCTTGTCATGGATCCTTTTCCACATGTTGATAAGGTTTTCTCTATGATGATGCAAATAGAGAGAAAGAAAAATAACCATGCTCTATCTGTGGAGCCTGTTAACCAAACAGCCTTCGTGAGTCAACCTGTGATTGCTGGAACAAACAAGTCTGCTACTAAGAAGAAAGTGCCTGGGACTGGAAGCAAGAAGGATTTGAAGTGTGATCACTGTGGAGGTGAAGGACACAGCAAGGACACATGTTATCACATCTATGGATTTCCAGATTGGTGGAAAGGATCAAGGAAGATGCCTAATCAGAGGAATTTTGCTCATCAGGCTGAAGTTTCTACTGAAGGAAACACTTCCTCCTCACAGTCTGTGTTGGAAGGGCTAGACATAAGAGCTCTGATCCAGCAGGAGATTGCAAGATTGATCAAAGGGAAAGGCAAAGCTGATGAGGATGGAGCAATGATCAATTTTGCTCACCTGGATGATTTCTCAGGTACAACTGTCTGTCATGCTCTCAGTTCTCTTGATTCTAATTTTGCAAATGCTTGGATTATAGACTCTGGTGCTTCTGTTCATATGTGTGCACATGAAAGTAGTTTGGCTTGCTATAAGGAACAAAGAAATTATATACCAGTATATCTTCCAGATGGTTCAATCAAATGTGTTAAAAATATAGGCACAGCTGAACTTTCTTCTGAGATAAGCTTGTCTGACTGCCTGCATGTTCCTGGTTTTCAGTTTAATCTTCTATCTGTGAATAAGATGTCTAAGGATCAGAAGGTGTTGTTCACATTCTATCCTCATGTGTGTTGCATTCAAGACATTATTACCAGGGAGGTCATAGTTGTAGCAGGTGTGGAAAGAAGACTGTACATACTCCATAAGAAGTCATTTGACAAAGCTCATATAGCACTGGAGATTCAGAGGTTATCCAGATACCTTAGTGCTGTTAGGAATGTGTTGAGTAAGTCTATATCCTGTAATAGTGCTGTAACCATTTCCAAAGATAGGCTATGGCACTTAAGAATGGGACATCCTTCTATAGCTGTACTCAAACATTTACCTGTGAATGAAAAAGTTGTTTTCTCTGATGAGGAGTGTGATGTATGTCATCTTGCTAAACAAAGAAGACTGTCTTTTACCTTAAGGGATCATTGTGCTGAAAAATGTTTTGATTTAGTTCACTTGGATGTATGGGGACCATACAAACAGAAATCTTTTACTGGGGCTTTGTATTTTCTCACCATTGTGGATGATCACTCTAGATGCACATGGACCTATCTTATGGCCTCCAAGACTGAAGTTTATTCTATTTTCAAGGATTTTACCAAGATGGTACAAAATCATTTTGGAGTATCCATTAAAACAGTTAGGTCTGATAATGGAACTGAGTTTAAGAACTCCAACTTTCTGACTTTTCTTTCTGAGTCAGGGATTCTCCATCAAACAAGTTGTGCTTATACTCCTCAACAAAATGGAGTATTGGAGAGAAAGCATCAGCATATTTTGCAACTTGCAAGGGCTTTGTTATTTCAGAGCCATATGCCTAGAAAATTCTGGGGTGAAGCTGTTCTAACAGCTACTTATCTGCTGAACAGGTTACCTTCTTCTGTCATTTCTTGGAAAACACCTTTTGAAGTCTTATTTCAAAGGTCTCCTGATCTTCAACACTTGAGAGTGTTTGGATGCCTGGTGTTTGCTGCAAATCTTACTCCAGGAAAATCAAAGTTTGATCCTAGAGCTAAGAAGTGTGTCTTAGTTGGATATGCTACTGGACAAAAGGCTTACAGACTTTATGATCTCTCTGAGCATAAAATTTTTAGCTCTAGAGATGTTATTTTTTATGAGACATGTTTTCCTTATGGAACATCAAATGCACCTCAACTGCAAACATCAGTGTTACCTTCTTTTCCTGTATATGAGGATGTGGTTCCATCAGAAGGTTCAACTCCTTCTGTTTCAGATCATGAAATCATTATTTCATCAGAAGATCAAGCTTCTATTCATTCTGTTGAATCTGTTCATGAGGATATTGCTCCTCCACTTCCTCCCAGAATCAGAAAGAAACCAGCATGGCTTCAAGATTTTGTTTCTCATCAGGTATTCAGCAATTTCCCTGATCAATTTCTTGGAAATATACTGGACACTCAGGAGCCTCAGTCCTACAGTCAAGCATGCACCAAAGCTGAGTGGATACTTGCAATGCAAAAGGAATTGGGAGCCCTTGAAGCCAACCACACTTGGGATTTGGTAATTCCTCCCAAGAATAAAAGAGCTGTTGGTTGCAGGTGGATTTATAAGGTGAAGTTTAACTCTGATGGCACTATTGAAAGACATAAAACCAGGTTGGTGGCTAAGGGATATACTCAGAAGCAAGGGGAGGACTATAATGAAGTGTTTTCTCCTGTGGCAAAGTCTGTCACTGTGAGAGTTTTTTTTGCTGTAGCTGCTTCTAGAGGTTTATCCCTTCATCAGCTAGATGTTAATAATGCTTTTTTGCATGGGAAGCTGGAAGAAGTGGTGTACATGCATCCACCTCCAGGCTACAAAGTTCCATCACCTCATCATAAATGTTTGCTGAGAAGATCCTTATATGGACTGAAGCAGGCAAGTAGACAATGGAATCAGACTTTCTCAAAGGCTCTTTGCAAGTATGGTTTCAGTCAATCACCATATGATCCATGCCTTTTTACTCTTCATGATTCAGATAAGTTTCTAGCCTTATTGGTCTATGTGGATGATGTTTTACTGGCTGGAAGCTCTGAAGCAGATATTTCAGCTGTGAAACATTTTCTGCACACTGAATTCTCCATCAAGGATTTAGGAAATGCAAAATTCTTCCTTGGTTTGGAGATAGCTAGGGATGAATCAGGGATTATTCTTCATCAACACAAATATATTGTTGATCTCCTTCAACAAGCTGGGATTCAGAATGCAAAGCAAGTTTCAACTCCTTTGCCCCCTGGAACTCAACTTACTGAAGATTCAACAACACTTTTGGTTGATCCTAGCTCATACAGAAGACTGATTGGAAAGCTCTTGTATTTAAACTTTACAAGACCTGACACCAGCCATGCTGTTCAACATCTAAGCCAGTTTGTTCAGGCACCTACAGAGGCTCAATTCAAAGCAGATGTTCATGTGCTGAGATATTTATCTGGCTGTCCTACCAGAGGTTTATTCTATTCCTCTAATACTGGATTTGGAATAAGAAGCTTTGCAGATGCAGATTGGGCAATATGCAAGACAACAAGAAGGTCACTCACAGGCTATTGTGTATTTCTTGGAAATTCCTTGGTTTCTTGGAAGACTAAGAAGCAACCTACAGTTTCATGTAGCTCAGCTGAGGCTGAGTACAGGGCTATGGCAGCAGTCACTAGAGAGTTGTGATGCTACCAAAATCCGTCCGTCTCCCGGGGAAGGATGCTATCCGGGTCCCCTCCTAGAGCAGCCTGCTTTGGTCCTGCAAAACAATCCCCGGGAGGTGTCCCGGGGAAGAAGCTCCGGTGTGATGATGAGATGGGGATAGCGGAGAAGGAAAACGTACGGAAGGTGCTCTCAATATAAAGTAGAGAGATATATGTCACATACCTTGTTTACTGTTTGAGACTAGTATTTATAGCCGAGCTCTACCTGCTTTGGGGATAAGGTGCAGGACCACTTCCTTTGTCATCATATGTCCTCTTCCTTATCCGGATGTACCTTCCAGCGGGAAAGATACTGCTTTGATAGTTATGGGCCGCGGACCCTCCTGGCCCAGCCGGATTCTGGGCCAGTATTATCACTAGCCCCCCAGACCAGTCATCCGGGTTTTCATGACGCGGGGAACTGGTCTTAAACGCTCCCTCTTTGGTTGCTACTCCCCTGGTAGGGCCAATCCGTGCTAAAATGGGTTTCTGACGACGCCGCCTTTTCCTCTTCTGCATTGATCAGTGTCTCGTTCATCGTGTCATTATTGCTTTTCCACCTTTTGAGGTGGCGGTTCCTATTCCTCCGCCTATATAAGGGGCCTAACCTCCTTCTTACTAGTTTACTTTCTGCAAAATTTCTCCAGACGCTCTGCTCATTCGCTCCTTCGCCCTTTCAGCCAAGTAAGCCCTATCTCCTTATTCTCTTCTTCTCTTATGGGTTCCCCGCTTCACTCCAACTCCTCTCTAGATACCGAGGAGTTCCAGAGCCCGTACGAGATCCGTTTTAGGACTACCGATAGCCCTGCCTCCTCTCCGGATTCTTCCCTGGACGCTCGTTCCGCGGATTCCAATATTCCCCGGGAACGAGACGCCCCTGGCCCATTCGTCCTGGAAGAGATGAGTTTCCGCCAAAGTAGTTCTCCTGGTCATGCCCGGGAGGATTTAGGGGAGGAGGCTTTTGACGAAGGGCTCGGCGACGATGTTCCCCGGGGGCCTACTCACGGGGTGCGCCCATTAGGGCTTAAGTATTTCGGCGTTTCCGGGGACTCTCCTCCTGTAGATAGGGACGTCTTGGATCTAGCCAAGCGCTCCTTCATTCCTCTTCCCCTTAATGCCTCCTTATCCAAGCTTCCCCCGGGGGGCTCCGAGCGGGAGGCCGCGTGCATCCCGCGTATACACTTTCAATACGGGCTTAGCCTTCCCTTCCCTCCTCTCTTCCTCGAGATACTCACTTTCTATAAGATAGCCCCGGCCCAGATGCATCCTAACGGGGTGGCTCTGATCTTGGCTTTCCTTCTTAACTGCGCTAGATGCGCTATTTCTCATACTCTTCTCCTCTTTCGCTCTTTTTACGCTCTACGGAAGGCGCACGCTTCTTTCCCGGGCGTTTTCTCCTTCAACATCCGTTCGGGGATAAAGGACTTCCTCCTGAGCAAACCCCGATCAGCCAAGGGGTATCTTTCCAAAGGCTTCTTCCTGTGCGACCCCCGGGCTTATCCCATGCCCGCCTGGAATGATTCCATTCTTCCAGAGGACAAGAAGCCTCTGTCCAACCTCCCTGCGGTCGTTGCTAGTGACCACAGCTTCCTCCGTCTTTCCCCCTTGGATATGGATGCCTTCTATAAAAACGGGAACGCGGGTTATTTCTGGCCTCGCGGGATCTATCCTAGCGACCTCTTCACGCTCCCGCGCATCTCTGCGGTGTGGCCGGATGGAGGTGCCCATTAAGGCTTATACGCGGACGTCATGGCTTATACTGACAAGCCTTCCGGGGACGACGTTCATGCCCGGGATACCCATCCGGATCCCCAGGCCCCTCCTCAACGAACGGCTTCCGGACTTCCTCCGACTGAGAACCCTGCCATCATTCCCCAAAAGCCCCGCGTGCCGCCGCGGCCTCGCCCACAGAGCTCCTCCGGGCCATCTTCTGAGGCCCGTACCCCTTCCAGCTCATCGCCTTCACCCGGACGCCGGTCCTTCATCCAGCACCCGGTTTATAGCGGCGGGGCAAGCTCGCGTTTCAAACGGCCACCTCCCGGGGAGCTGTCCGGGTCACCCCCTCCCTCTCGTCAAAGGACGCAGGACTTCCCTCCGCCTCCTCCTGCTCGCGATACTCCTCCGCGGGCTACTACTTCCGAGACTATCCCGGAAGAGAAAGAAGAGGTAACTACTTCAGCCTCGTTCTTCTCCTTAGTATTTAATCCAAATTTTCTTAAGTTTATGTTCTGTTTTGCAGAGTGTCGCCTTCGCCGACTCCCTCCTTTCAGACCCCCAGTTCACCGAGGCACTTAACCGGGGCTACTCCAAATATAGCGCGGGGCTGTTTGCAAAAATAGAGAAGGATCTCCGTAATACCCGGGAGAAGTTGGCCGGGCGAGATGACCTGGAGGTCCGGCTGGAGGCCTCCCAGAAGAAACTGGCTGACAGGGAGAAAAAGCTGGCAGACAAGGAGAAGAAACTTGCCGAAGTGGAGAAGAAGTACTCTTCTCTGAAAAAAGACAAGAAGGATGCCCAGCTTGAGGCTCTTGACGCTGTGACCCAGAAGGTCCTCCGCTCGATCGACTTTGATCAAAAGCTGGAGGGCATCGCAGCCGCAGCAAGCGCGGTTGCTTGTCATGAAATGTACCGCAGCCTGCGGGGTTGGCTTCCGGGGCCCGCTCGCCTCGAAGCCCAGGCCTCCTATTACCGCCCCAAGGCCAACGACATGCTGAACCATCGCTGGAGATCCCTCCAGGAGATGGACCTGAAGAATCTGGTGCCCCAACTGTGGGAATCCCTGAAGATGTCCTCCCGGGCTCCTTCCGCTTCAGATATCAAGAAGGCCAAGCTGCCTGCGATTGACGATGCCTCTTGCCCTGACCCCGGCCCAGAAAATTTCAACACCTTTGGGGTAGTCCCGGAGACGCCTCATTGGTCGGGCGATTACTATGAGTACTGCGCCGTGCCTGACAATTTCGGGTATCGCGCAGTCCACGATCAAGAGGGCAACTGCCGGGTAGGCCTTGGCGCGGGCCAGGACGATCTGCTGTATCAGTCCCGGAAGGCCACGCGGAAGGTGGGATTTCCTGCGCGGGTCGCTGATGAACCGGCGGTGGATGCTCCTGCCTATGCTGGCCCGGAATGGAGCACCGAGGACCTCGTAGAATTGGAGAGGCGGTACGAGAGGGCTCATACTGTTCCGAGGGAAGACAACTCTGCTGAAGACAATGTATAACTCTATTCTAGTTGTACATTATTTTTCCTTTTGTAATCCTTTTTATTTTATTTTGTAATCTTCCTCCCCCGGGGAGCGTATGTAGAACTTTCGGCCTTAGTGCCAATTTTGATTAATGACAAAGTTCTACTTTTGACGAATTTACTATCTTTTGTAGTCTGAGCATTACTTAAAGGAAACTCTCCCGCAAGAGCCCACCCCTTATATTTTCCCTCATCCGAACAGTTTCTCTGGTACCTACTTCTCTCTCCCCCGCGCTGGGTGTCTCCAATGCTCTTTTCTGCAAAGGAAATTAGCCCATTGGAGGTTTGGAGGCAACCAGGCTGACCGGGCATTGGCTGAGGCGGGATTAGATTGCTTTCTCCAGGAATTTGGGACAATCCGGGTACTGGTATCTTTCCTCAAGGCAGTTGAGGCCAAGTTCGGGTCGCTAAACCAGTGCTTCGATCTTGCCTCCGATCATATGCGGGAAGCTCTAAATTCTCATCGAACCATTGCCGAGTTGCAGGCCCTTCATGATGACTCTCAGAGTCGCACCACCAAGGAACTAGGTATGGTATGGGGCGAACTAGAGCGGGCGCAAGAAAAACTTAGAACCCTGGAGACCCGCTCTGCCCAGAACCGGCTTCTCTGCGACTTCGAGAAGGAGAACCGGTCCCTTACTCACAGGAATAGGGTCCTCCAGGATGCTCTATTAGTCACCCGGCTATCATATCACCTGTTGGGTCTCAAGAATGGCCTAGTTGGGGTGTCTCCTCTCACCGACATTCCCGCCGGGGTTCGTAGGACATTGGAACGCATGGAGGCTAACCCGCAGAAGTTTGGCGAGGGAGCTCCTAATCATAAGGCCTATCTGGATGTCGTTGAATGGCATAATAAGATTGCCGCGGGGGAGGCTGAGCCCTATCCCTCTAGCCTTCGCCGAGTCCCTGCCCGGGTGGAGGTGGATGTGGCGTACGAAAGGTACGAGGACATGACCGTATCCATTGATCCGGACGAGGTGGCCCGTCGGATAAGACGCGTCCGGGAGATTGCCGACTCTGGAGTCACCACAAAGGGGGTTAAAACCGCCGAGGGTACTCGTATTAGCCGGGAAGAGAAGGGTAAGAGCGCCGCAGTCATGTTTCCTAAGTACAGGTTCGTCACCTCTGCCGGGGTGAGAAGAATGCGCCTGGCGGAGCCGCTTCCAGAGGGATCTGTGGTCGTGCCTATCCCCGAACTGAATGAAGAGGACGCTGCGCAACTGGAAGAGGAGCTTGCGTGGAATCAAGCCCCGGATGCCCGTTTTGCCGAAGATCTCCTGTCCTCTCAATTCTTCGGAGGGGGTTTCCGCCCGGGCAACCCTGAGGGTGCTTCCGGGTCAGGTCCCAAGTGGGTTTAGCAAATAGATAGGAATACTTGTATGTAAAATTCTATGTATTTGTTCCTTTGCAATTTGACCGCATGTTCATGCGATGTATAAATTTCTTATGTAATTTAACGATTGAATAAAATTGCTTTTCGAAAGAACCCTTCTCATTAACTTTTCCTTACAACACTACATTTCTTGGTCCCCGGGCTTCGTTCGAGCTCCGGGTCCACTCTAGCGGGGCACCCAAATGGGAGCTACCCATGGGTCCCTTTTTACAAATCCTCTCTAAACCCGGAACGAGGCTAGACGTTGGGTTACCTCTCCGGGCATATTCATGCGTCCGGGAGGGGTATATTCATGCCTAGCATATTCATGCTTAGCGTATTCACGCTTCCCGGGGGGCATATTCATGCCTGGCATATTCATGCCTAGCATATTCATGCTTAGCGTATTCACGCTTTCCGGGGGGCATATCCATTCCTGGCATATTCATGCCTAGCATATTCATGCTTCAGTAGCTGTGGTACGATGCGGGGCGCTCTACTTCCCGTAAAACCTTCTCAGGTTAGCTACGTTCCACCTTCTGGGGATCTCCTTTCCCTGCTTGTCCTCCAGCACATAGCTCCCTCCCGGGTATGCTTCCTTGATCTTGTATGGCCCTTCCCAGTTGGGCGCAAGTTTGCCCTCCGGCGCTTGGTGGCTCTTATCGTTTCTCCTCATTACCCAGTCTCCCGAGGTGAAAACTTCTTTCCGCACCCTTCTGTCATGATACCTCTTTACTCGCTCCTTCACCTTGGCTTCCTGAAGTGCCGCATTCTCTCGCTTTTCTTCCAGGAGATCCAAGTCAAGGCGTCGTCCATCGTTTTCTTCTTCCGGGCGCTGGTATTGAGTTCGAGGGCTTGGGATCCCAATCTCTGCGGGTATTACTGCCTCTGACCCGTACACCAAGCCATACGAGGATTCCCCGGTAGCCGAGCTTTCCGTAGTCCTATGGGCCCAAAGAACGCTGGGTAGCTCCCAGATCCAATTTCCCCGCGCGCCTTCCAAGCGGGTTTTTAGTCCCTTGATGATGGTGCGGTTGGTGACCTCTACTTGCCCGTTCGCCTGGGGGTGGTACACCGACGTTAACTTCTGCTCTATGCCATACTTGACACACCATGATTTGAAAGGATCGTTCTCGAACTGCGCCCCGTTGTCTGTGACTATGACCTTCGGGATGCCGAATCGACAGATGATGTTCTTCCAGCAAAACTTGACGCAAGTTAGTCCCCGTATGTTGGTGAGCGGTTCTGCCTCCACCCATTTGCTGAAGTAGTCGATCGCCACAATCAAGTATTTGGCTCCTCCCGGGGCAGTCGGGAATGGTCCGACCAAGTCAATTCCCCATCTGCTGAACGGCCAAGCTCCTGTGACTCCGACTAATTCTTCCCGGGGAACGTGGATTAGCGGGGCAAATGCCTGGCATGCCAAGCACTTCTGTATATGTTCTTCCGCATCTTTGAACAACGTCGGCCAGTAATACCCCAGCCTTAAGATCTTTCTGGCCACGGTGCGAGCCCCTTGGTGGCTCCCATTAGAACCTTCGTGCACCTCCCAGATGAGGTGTTGGCCTTCCAACCTTTCTACACACTTTAGCAACGGCTGGAGATACCCTCTTTTGTACAGCTCCCCTTCCTGAATCACATACTTTGGCGCCTTCACTCTTAGCTTCCGAGCCTGAGCCTTATCCTCCGGGGTAGTTCCTTCTTCTAGGTACGCCCGCATGGGCGTGATCCAGGACTCTTCCTCGTTCACCAGCATTACTTGATCGCTCTCCTGGTAGCTTCTTCTTCCCAGTACCTCCATGTACAGCTTTTGGTCGGACTCAGGTTTTAATTCCGAAGAAGCTAACTTGCTTAAAACGTCTGCCTTACTGTTCTGCTCCCGGGGAACTTGAACCAAGTTGAAGGCTTTAAACCCGGCTATCAGAGGTTTTACCGTTTCCAAGTACCTTTGCAGGCTCCTTTCCCGGGCTTCATACTCTCCTTTTACTTGCTGCACCACAATGTGGGAATCACTGTGTGCCGTGAGGGTTTTGATTTCCATCTCCTTTGCCAACCTTAACCCCGCGATCAAGGCTTCATACTCAGCTTCATTGTTGGTTGTTTTGAAAGTGAATTGGACTGCATAGGGATACTCCTTCCCTTCCAGGCTGACTAACAATACTCCCGCTCCGCTGCCCCCGGAGTGCGCCGATCCATCCACATACAACTTCCAAGTCGGGTCCGTCTCGGCCTTCATTGTATTCTCCGGAGATTCAGGCATCTCCTGTTCTTCACTGATCCTTGCTTCTGATTCCAACAAGAAGTCCGCTAGGGCCTGGCCCTTGATCGCCCTCCTTGGCTCATACCGGATTTCATATTCTCCCAGCTCTATGGCCCATTTCATCATTCTCCCTGATGCCTCCGGCTTGAACATAACCTGTCTTAGCGGGTAATTGGTAAGGACCACTATGGGGTGGCCCTGGAAGTAGGGTTTAAGCCTCCTTGAAGCATGCACCAGAGCCAGAACCAACTGCTCCAACTCGGTGTACCGGGTTTCTGCCCCCCGAAGTGCCCGGCTAACAAAATAGACTGGGTGCTGCCTTCCCTCCTCTTCTTTGATTAGCACGGCACTTACCGCCTCCCGGGACGCCGCTATGTACAGGAAAAGCTCCTCCCCCGGGAGTGGCTTCTTTAAAGTTGGCAACTGTTGAAGATGCTCTTTCAGACTTTGAAACGCCTCTTCACATTCCTCGGACCACTCAAACGCCTTGGCCCTCCTGAGTATGTTGAAGAAAGGCAACTGCCTATCTGCCCCCTTTGATAGGAATCGACTGAGAGCCGCGAGAGACCCTGTCAACCGCTGTACTTCTTTCACTGACCTGGGAGAGGTCATCTTAGCTATGGCCTCCACCTTCTCCGGGTTGACATCGATGCCCCGGCTTGACACCATGAACCCCAAGAACTTCCCCGCACCCACTCCAATGGTACTTTTGGAGGGGTTCAGTTTTAGATTGCTCCGCTCTAGCTTTTCGAACATCTCCTCCAGGTCATTCAAGAAAACCCCGTAAGCCTTGCTTTTGACCACCATGTCATCGACATACACCTCCATGTTTCTTCCCACTTGGTCCTTGAATAGTTTGTCCACCATTCTCTGATATGTGGCCCCCGCGTTCTTCAGCCCGAAGGGCATTTTCTTGTAGCAAAAAGTCCCAAAATCGGTGATAAAAGAAGTCTTTGCCTTGTCCGCCTCGTCCATCTGCACCTGGTGATAGCCTTTATGTGCATCAAAGAAGGCCAGCACCGAATACCCCGCGATGGCCTCTGCCAGTCGATCCAAGTTCGGGAGAGGATAACTGTCTTTTGGGCAACATTTATTCAGATCTGTAAAGTCGATACACATGCGCCAGTTTCCATCATGCTTCTTTACTAAGACTGGGTTAGCTATCCATTCCGGGTAAATAATTTCCTCGACAACCCCGGCTCTCTCCAGCTTCTTAACTTCACTCTTTATAAATTCCGCTCTTTCCGGGGCTACAGGTCTTTTCTTCTGCCTGATTGGCTTAGTTGCCGGGCTTATGTTCAGCTTGTGTACCCCCAATTCTGGCAATACTCCTACCATATCCTCCGGGCTCCATGAGAACACTCCTTGGTACCTAGCCAAGAGTTCCTTCAGTGAGCCTTTTACTTCTTCCGGGAGATCCTTTCCCACCGTGACTGTCCCTTTGTCTGCCACCTGCATCTCCTCCAACTCTTGGCGGGGAGCTTCTCCGTGTACCGCCCCTACTGCTTTCTTTGCGTCCAAGACCGCCGTCATCATACAACTTCTTGCGACTGCTTGGCTACCCCGCACGACCGCCACACCTTGCGCAGTGGGGAACTTCATCGTCAGCAGATACGGACAATTCGCTGCCCGGGCTTGGGTTAACCATGGTCTTCCTATGATTACGTTGTACGGTGAGGGTGCATCAATAACCGCAAAGTTGCATGTCACCGAAATCCTCTTGCTCCGGTCCTTCTCATCCACCATGCACACTGCGAGGGGAATAACACCTAGTGGAACTTCGGGTTTACCCGTGAACCCTGACAAGGGAGACGAGGGGGGTTTCAGGTTCTGTCTCCCAATTCCCAACTGATCGAAGCAAGAAGCGAACATGATCTCCACGCTGCTTCCATCGTCCACAAACACCCTTTTGACCAAGAAGCCTTCGATCTCCGCCGTTACCACCATTGGGTCAGAATGGGGTATCTGTGGCGGGGCTGCATCCGCTTCAGAGAAGGTGAGAGCCTCATCGGGACGAAACCTTTTCCCCTGAATCTCCCCCGGGGGAACATACCGGGTGCGGGCCCGGATAGCGGAAACTGACTGGCATGCTTCTCCAACTTCTCCACTGATCACGTTGATCATCCTGTTGGGTATTGGGGCCGGCTCCACTGCTTGAACCGGTGCAGCGGCTATGGCAGGCCTCCCTGGGGCCCTGTTGCCTTGGTTGCCTTGGTTGCCTTGGTTTCTCCCGTTTCCTCTCCCCGGGTTAGGCCTCCACCTCCTGCGGGGCGGCTCCTGAGGTTGGTCCCGGGGATTCTCCTTTTTTGCCTCCGCTGCCACGCAATCTCTCAGCTGTCCCCGCTCTATCAGTTTTTCTATCTCGTTCCTCAGGATCCTACACCCCTCTGTCGCATGCCCGTAAGACTTGTGGTAGGCGCACCACTTGTCCGCGTTTTCCCTAGACGGGGTCCCATGGATAGGCAACGGATCCGGGAACAGATCCTTGTGAATAGCATGAATCTCCGTCCGGGATTTGCTGAGCGGGGTGAAACTGTCCGCCCTTGCCCGGTTTGCTGTTGCGGGAGCGGGGTCCCTCCTACTTGGGTCTGCCGCTCTCCTTCTTTCTATCTTGTCCGGGAGAAATCCCCCAGATTCTTCCTTTCTCTTTCGCGTGGCATCATTAACCGCGCAGTATAGTTGCACCGCCATTTGCAAGTTGTGAAAGGTTTCCGGGATATTTTCCATCAACTTCTGGAACAACGCCATATCCCTCAAGCCGTTTATAAACCCGCTAATCACCGCCTTCTCCTGCTGCTGCCTGTCGACAACCTTCATGCTATCGTCCATGTACCTTCGATAGTACTCCATTGACCCTTCTGCGGCCTTCTGCCGGGTAGCCAAAAGCTCGGTCAACTGCTTCCCTTCCTTCTTTAATCCAGCGTATCTGAACAGCAAGGCCTTAGAGAAATCGTAGTAATCTCTGAGACTTTCTCGAGGCAAGGAATCGAACCATGAAAGACAGTTTCCTCTCAGGTAACAGCCCACCAACTTGCATCTTAATTCCTCCGGGAAGTCCCGTGACACCATCAGGTTCTGGTACGTCCTGACAAACTCTTCCGGGTCTGTTTCTCCATTGTATGTTGGGATTCCCTCCGGGGTCCGAAGGCCCGGCGGCCATGGGTACGCAAGCACTCGAGGTACCCAAGGGGATGTAGGTTTAGCTCCGTTTCTTCCCACTAGTTTGTCTAGTCGAGCCTCCAAAGAGTTGGGGTCCTGCTGAGCCACCTGACAGCCCCGCATCCTATCGTCCTCCCGATAGTATTTCTCTTGGTAACCATAGTTCATCCCCATTGATCCGTGCATGGGCAAGGAATACTGGATCGGGTTCCCCTGGGTTCCAGGGGCCTGATAACCCAACGACTCCACCGGCATGGCTGGCAGGCCATACCCAATTTTTCCCGCCCCCCAGCTGGAACGCGGGTAATAGGGTGGAGCGTGTGGAACCAAATTCGATTGTTGTCCCGTAGCCATTCCCCCCCAACCCCGAGACTTGGAGGGAATGAAGGTGGGACGGTGGAAGAGTTCACACGCCCCTGTATCCTTGGCGGCTGAACGACTCCGTCCAGGTCGATAACCTCTCTTTGGTGCCCCCGAAGAGGTCCTGCCTGGTCTCCTTCAGGCTCCCTCCGCCTACGATTTTCCCGGGTAGAGAGTACCCACTGGCGGTACAACTCCTTGTTGGCTCTCATGAATTCCAACGCCGCCAATTCTTCCGCCTCGGCTAAGGATTGCCTTTCCTCCCGGGCTTCAGGTCCCTGGGTCCGGGGACTGCCTCCCCCGGCGGGCCTTGGTTCTTGCTCCTCCTGGTACTCTCTTTCCGAGTCAGCTTCGTCGGAGGCAGTTTCCACATGGCCATCCTGCGGTACCCCTACCTCCCGCCGGTGTCTAGCCTCCTCCTGCAACTGCCTCAAGGTCACCTCATCCCCCGGGGGTGGAAGAGAACCACCCCCTGAGGGTGCCGCGTTCTTCTTCGGGCGCCCGCGCCCTCTCCTTGGCGACTCCATCATGCGAAGGTGGAAGGGTCCCACCGGGCGTGCCAATTGATGCTACCAAAATCCGTCCGTCTCCCGGGGAAGGATGCTATCCGGGTCCCCTCCTAGAGCAGCCTGCTTTGGTCCTGCAAAACAATCCCCGGGAGGTGTCCCGGGGAAGAAGCTCCGGTGTGATGATGAGATGGGGATAGCGGAGAAGGAAAACGTACGGAAGGTGCTCTCAATATAAAGTAGAGAGATATATGTCACATACCTTGTTTACTGTTTGAGACTAGTATTTATAGCCGAGCTCTACCTGCTTTGGGGATAAGGTGCAGGACCACTTCCTTTGTCATCATATGTCCTCTTCCTTATCCGGATGTACCTTCCAGCGGGAAAGATACTGCTTTGATAGTTATGGGCCGCGGACCCTCCTGGCCCAGCCGGATTCTGGGCCAGTATTATCAAGTTGCAGTGGCTAGCTTTTCTTCTAACTGATTTCAAGGTTGCAGTACCTAAGCCTATCCCTCTATGGTGTGACAATCAAGCAGCTTTATATATTACATCCAACCCTGTGTTTCATGAACGCACAAAACATATAGAGTTGGACTGTCATGTAGTCAGGAACCAATATCTCCTTGGTTTTTTGAATCCTCAGTTTGTTTCAACCAAACTCCAAGTAGCAGATTTCTTCACAAAGGCTTTAGCTCCACCACTGTTTCAGTTCTTCCTAAGCAAGTTGGGAATGCTAACTCTGCCTATTTCCAACTTGAGAGGAGGGTGATGAAGAACTGAATCAGAACTGAAGCTGGTGTCACAACACAGCTGGGAAGGTCAACTCTGAAGTCAAAGGTGACAACAGACAACGGCTTTTGGCGCCAAAATTCAGTTAGACATTTCTAGAACTGATCCAAGTGGATTCAGTTGAGTAGATAAGTTTTTGTAACCGTTTCCTAACTGATCTAGGTTGAGCATGATAAATACATGCAAGCTTGTACAGATCAAGGGATGAACTTGTACTGCTAAATTTGGCAAGTTGATCTTCAATGAAAATATCTTTCGCCATTAATGTGTTTTCATTGAAGCTGTTCTACTTTCTTGTTAGAAAACCCTATATTCTTCAAATATTTTTTACTCAAATCCAACAGTATCTCTATCTTAGAGATTTTATTAATAACTTTTTTCCCTTTTTCTTTTTTTGCGTTAAGAAATTTGCCAAAAATATATTTTTTCTTTTGCAATGCGCATGAATTCCGTTCCTCAAAATTTATTTGCCATTCTGCATATTTAGCAAAGCAAATCTTCTCTCTCATCAATTTTGCTATAATAGCAAATCTGTTGGAGTGGAAAAATACACAAAATCTCTAAAAATTAACAAAATCTCTATTATAGCAAATCTGTTGGACTTGCTCTAATACGCATAAATACTTAAAACTTTTAATTTATAGGTAAAATTAGTCTAATAAGGCACTGTTTGCCCTTTTTTTTTGAAAGGAATAAGGCCCGCCAGAGCTTATCTATAGATCAGTTCAGTTCAGTTCAATTCAGGCAAACAGGACCTAATTACCATAAACTAATAATATACTGCCTGAATAGTAATCTCAACTAGAGGGATGAATACTTGTCGGAGTAAATGCCGGAAAACTTATTTTTGCCGGAATATTATCTCTCCACTTTTTATTCACAAAACCAAAAGATGTGTAAGCTTTTTATTCCGGGAAGAGTGGAAGAAGCTCTTTACACCCTTAGTATCTTCCACAAATATGAAAACGTACAGAGATTTTCTGACTAAAATGCCGAGTGGAAGATGAACGGAAATATTCTCTATCACCTAGAGAACTTCCAGTACTACTCTCTCTTACTACTGGAGAAAGTAAGTGATAGTTTCTCCAGGTACAAGAGGAATTATTACCGTCTTTTCTGTATATACTAGAGAAACACTTGAAACAGTTTCATAATTTGGTGATGAACTACAAGAACATGCTCTACTAGTTAGAGAAAGTAAGCGACAGTTTCTCTAACTCCTATTGGAGCTTATTGAATGATTCTCTAGGTTTTGAAGATGAGTACAAAAAACGTTCTTTATATACTGGAGAAAGTATACATTAGTTCTCTACATCCTGGAGAGAAAATCAAAATTTTCTTTAAAGCATAGAGAAAACATATGCATTGTTTCTCTAGATTGTAAAGAATGAAACGAGAAAGACAAAGAGGAAGTAGAACCTAACCTCTCTAACACAGTTTGGAAATACAACTTAACATTCTCTAGGTACTAGAGAAAGGCTTTGGTCTCAAGAATCAACTACCGTGCTACGATACGAATCAAGAAGTGTGTGTTCTTGTGAGTGCAGGCGCCCAAATAGTACACTTTTTTTTTTTAAATTGAACCACACATAGTGGGGGGAATTTATTAGGCACCCCGAACCTGTAATCTTGCTCGTAGGCTGTTGCCCGAGGCTTACATCAAAAGCGCTTGGTAAAAGCGCAAAGAAAAAAAGAGAAAAAAGGATACATCATAAAATACTATAGTCTAATACTGTAAGAGTACTAAAGTTACCTGACAAGCGTAGTACCTTAACTCGAATTCTACAGCTAAATAATCGAAGTCTACTAATCTAGATAGACCAAAAGCCCATGGGGTTTACTTTTTTGCCGTTTAGACAGTTTAAGAGAGATATAACAAACAAATGGTAAGAATACTCCCCAAGTTTGTCAGGGTAACTCCGCAAAAAGACCAAATCCAAATCATATCCCCTAAATAAGGTCTAATACTAGTGTCAAATTCCAGCCACGAGTCTAACTAGCCAGCAAATTCCACAGAGTATATGAAATTTGAATGATGCTAAAATATTTCGTTACGTTGCGGTCATCCCTGGGTAAAAGGGGATTTCCTGATTGTGACTATACTATCATCTCAGAAACCACCGTCACATACCCATCAATCACATTGCGGTCATCTCACGGTAAAAGAGATTTCCTGATAGTAAATTTTTAGGGTTTGCTAAAGCAGTAACAAGTGCATAAATTATTATCTAACACGAGAAAAGCTGCCGAATCTAACTTCCACGGTCTACAAGTCTAGTCCGTATTGGATAAAATGTATCGCCAAAAGTATGTAGATTACTACTTTGACTTGGATTCCTCCTCACCAAGCATATAGAAACAGGAATTGAGGTCAAGCAAACTTTAAACGAAAGACCCGACGGTAAACTAAGGTTGGCAGATAATAATTTGTTCAAAAATTTAATGACCTTATTGATAAAAAGCTATACTAGCTAAAATAAAAGTAAGAAAAACCACCTCATCCTCTAGATGGTCCAGAACCAAAGAGACCATGTGACCCGAACCTGCCCGAGCGGTTGATCAGACCGGCCCGAACCGGCTTATTAACCCGACCCGTGGAGATCTGACGCAACAGATCTGGACCTGCATAAACAACCTCGTAAAAAACCCTAGAGGGGAGGGAAAATGATATGCGGTGTGAAACCGGGCTTGGGAGGATCCGGAGTCAGACCCAGCGCGAGCTCCGTCCCGAGCGGCCGACGATTCCAGGGGTGGGCGTGCCGATCTGCAAAAAAGCTTGGTGGTGACCGAATTGACGATGCCACAGTGTGGGTTGGTGCCTTCCAGTTGCAGCGGTGGCCGATGCTTCGTCGATCTAGGTCGTCTGGTGGCGGCCGTTGCCGGGAAGCTGGTCGGCTGTCTTGGATGGCGGCCGTTGCCGAGGAGGAGTATGGCTGGACTAAAAAAAATAAAAAAGTGTGTGGGGGGGGGCACCGGATCGGCGATGAACGTTGGACATGAGCTATCCAGAAGAACTAAAGAGTCTCTACATTGTGCAGACAACTCAAAATGCATTTCGTTTTCAAGAAAGAAAGCAATTTGGCTAAAAATTCAAGGAAAAATAGTAAATGCTCATGTACAATGACTAAAAGACCGAGACAGCCGATTAAATGGTCAAGCACATTTAGTAAGAGATCAAAATATAACAAGGTTGATCTTTTTTATCCTTTCTTTGATTTTTTTTTTTATAGTTATTACTTGAGATTGATCTTTTTGATTTTTTTTTTATTTTTTCCAGTTATCATTTGAACTTGATCTTTTATGGTATTGACTTGATCATCTATGTTTATTAATTGATTTTTTGTTACTGTTTGATCTTATTTATATTTTCTTTGATGTTTTTCAATTATCACTTGAACTTTTAGCTTTTGCAGTAATGGTTTGATCATCTAAGTTTACAACTTATTTTTTTCGTTTTGATCTTTTTGATATATTTTTTTAAAAATTTTTCAGCAATCAATTGAGTTTGTAATGACTTGATCATAGGTTTGATCTTTTACATCTTCTTTGATGTTTTGAATTTCTCAGCTCATCTTTTTTTGTTTGAATATTTTGATCTTTTCTTTGAGATTTTTCAACTATCACTTGAACTTTTTATAAAACTTTAAATTGAACCATTCAAAATCAAAATTTGACACTAAGGTGAATTGAAAACGAGTTGAATATAATCTGACATTGCATTTGAAACTATATTTACACTTTTCTAGGTGATAAGTGAAGCAGTCACAACGGTGAATTTTGATTGTGTTGTGGGATTGTTAAACCTTAAATATTACAAGTAGCAGTATAGGAAAACAAACATATTAATGATTCATATTTTAGTACAGATCTTGAAGAGACAAAATAAAGGCACAAAATACAAGTTTACAACACTAAGTAAGATTCATTGGACCAAACATTAAAGTTCATGACCTTAAAATCTAAAACAGTTTACAACATGAAACATTGTTCATTGGACCAAACATTACAGAAACATCACCTCAAAATCTAAATACGAGCCTCAGATGATTTTTCACATGCATTTAGTATACGAGACTTAGATATGCACTAAATAAATTTTTTCTGAATATGTAGACATAAAAAGTAGGGTAGTTCTATTTGAAGTTATGGGTTTCTTTTGAAGGTCTTAAATGTATAAAATACCTCTAAGTGTATCCTTGCATTTTGAGGTGAATTTTTTGCCTTAACAATAGTAAGGGCATTCTAGTAAAAATACGGATCAGTAAAAGAAATTTCTTTTCCTTAACAATAGTAAAGGTGACGTGGTTTATCCTTTCAAGAGGTATGATTCAATTACTCATGAGTCAAACTCAGCGGGCTTCATTATTCCATAACCTTCATATTCTTCATAAATGATTATACATGCAAGAAAGAGCCCGGGGCGGACCCCGGGGAGAAGTTTCGGTGCTTAAATTAGAATTGTCTTTTATACATCCCTTTAATTGAAGGTCTTACATTTGTATTTATAGAATTCTCTTGGAATCCTCAACGCCCACTCATTTAGTGATTCCACCTTTTTTTCCTTTGATGAGTTAGGCCCTGTCCAATTGGGCTGAAATTGAATTGAATTGAATTGAATTGAATTGAATTTAACTGAATTGAATTGATTGCTGTTGAATTGAATTGAATTGATTGCTGCTGAATTGAATTGAATTGAATTGATTGCTGTTGAATTGAATTGAATTGAATTGAATTTAATTGAATTGATCATAAAATAGTTTAACACCATAAAAATTGATTGCTCATTTAATGAACATTTTTTTAATATACTATTAATATCTATTTAATTATTTCATTGACATTTTTTAAAATTCAAATATTTAGATGTACATGTGATCATCTAATTCACATTCGCGCCTCATTTGATGAATATTTGAATATGTTATTATTATTTGTTTATTATTTTATGGAAATTTTTGAAAATTCAAATATTTAGATTTACGTGTGATTATCAAATTCACATTGCTAAAATATTTTGTAGCAATTTAAAAAATTAATTAATACCATAATATCATTGTTTTGGATTTTTTTTATATAGGATTGGTTTATAACTTAAATTTTATAAATATATAAGATTGGAAAATAAAATAATATCATATAAAATAGTGTATATAATATTGTTTAAAAAATAGTGTGCATATTTTGGTAGAAAAATTAACCATGCATTTTGATGTCGTTTATCCCACACACAATTTAAAGAGAATAACTTTTATAGTTCCCTTTAGAGATGATTTAAACTTAATAAAAATGAACTATAATAAATTTAAAATAATTTGAATAAATTGAATTGAATTGAATTGAACTGAATTGAATTGAATTGAATTGAATGCTGTTGAATTGAATTGAATTGAATTGATTGCTGTTGAATTGAATTGAATTGAATTGAACTGAACTCTGAATAAGTTGAATTGGACAGGGCATTAGTGGGTGTGATGATATCATGGATTTAGTGGATCAAGTTCAGTTCAGTTCAGGCAAACAGGACCTAATTACCATAAACTAATAATATACTGCCTGAATAGTAATCTCAACTAGAGGGATGAATACTTGTCGGAGTAAATGCCGGAAAACTTATTTTTGCCGGAATATTATCTCTCCACTTTTTATTCACAAAACCAAAAGATGTGTAAGCTTTTTATTCCGGGAAGAGTGGAAGAAGCTCTTTACACCCTTAGTATCTTCCACAAATATGAAAACGTACAGAGATTTTCTGACTAAAATGCCGAGTGGAAGATGAACGGAAATATTCTCTATCACCTAGAGAACTTCCAGTACTACTCTCTCTTACTACTGGAGAAAGTAAGTGATAGTTTCTCCAGGTACAAGAGGAATTATTACCGTCTTTTCTGTATATACTAGAGAAACACTTGAAACAGTTTCATAATTTGGTGATGAACTACAAGAACATGCTCTACTAGTTAGAGAAAGTAAGCGACAGTTTCTCTAACTCCTATTGGAGCTTATTGAATGATTCTCTAGGTTTTGAAGATGAGTACAAAAAACGTTCTTTATATACTGGAGAAAGTATACATTAGTTCTCTACATCCTGGAGAGAAAATCAAAATTTTCTTTAAAGCATAGAGAAAACATATGCATTGTTTCTCTAGATTGTAAAGAATGAAACGAGAAAGACAAAGAGGAAGTAGAACCTAACCTCTCTAACACAGTTTGGAAATACAACTTAACATTCTCTAGGTACTAGAGAAAGGCTTTGGTCTCAAGAATCAACTACCGTGCTACGATACGAATCAAGAAGTGTGTGTTCTTGTGAGTGCAGGCGCCCAAATAGTACACTTTTTTTTTTTAAATTGAACCACACATAGTGGGGGGAATTTATTAGGCACCCCGAACCTGTAATCTTGCTCGTAGGCTGTTGCCCGAGGCTTACATCAAAAGCGCTTGGTAAAAGCGCAAAGAAAAAAAGAGAAAAAAGGATACATCATAAAATACTATAGTCTAATACTGTAAGAGTACTAAAGTTACCTGACAAGCGTAGTACCTTAACTCGAATTCTACAGCTAAATAATCGAAGTCTACTAATCTAGATAGACCAAAAGCCCATGGGGTTTACTTTTTTGCCGTTTAGACAGTTTAAGAGAGATATAACAAACAAATGGTAAGAATACTCCCCAAGTTTGTCAGGGTAACTCCGCAAAAAGACCAAATCCAAATCATATCCCCTAAATAAGGTCTAATACTAGTGTCAAATTCCAGCCACGAGTCTAACTAGCCAGCAAATTCCACAGAGTATATGAAATTTGAATGATGCTAAAATATTTCGTTACGTTGCGGTCATCCCTGGGTAAAAGGGGATTTCCTGATTGTGACTATACTATCATCTCAGAAACCACCGTCACATACCCATCAATCACATTGCGGTCATCTCACGGTAAAAGAGATTTCCTGATAGTAAATTTTTAGGGTTTGCTAAAGCAGTAACAAGTGCATAAATTATTATCTAACACGAGAAAAGCTGCCGAATCTAACTTCCACGGTCTACAAGTCTAGTCCGTATTGGATAAAATGTATCGCCAAAAGTATGTAGATTACTACTTTGACTTGGATTCCTCCTCACCAAGCATATAGAAACAGGAATTGAGGTCAAGCAAACTTTAAACGAAAGACCCGACGGTAAACTAAGGTTGGCAGATAATAATTTGTTCAAAAATTTAATGACCTTATTGATAAAAAGCTATACTAGCTAAAATAAAAGTAAGAAAAACCACCTCATCCTCTAGATGGTCCAGAACCAAAGAGACCATGTGACCCGAACCTGCCCGAGCGGTTGATCAGACCGGCCCGAACCGGCTTATTAACCCGACCCGTGGAGATCTGACGCAACAGATCTGGACCTGCATAAACAACCTCGTAAAAAACCCTAGAGGGGAGGGAAAATGATATGCGGTGTGAAACCGGGCTTGGGAGGATCCGGAGTCAGACCCAGCGCGAGCTCCGTCCCGAGCGGCCAACGATTCCAGGGGTGGGCGTGCCGATCTGCAAAAAAGCTTGGTGGTGACCGAATTGACGATGCCACAGTGTGGGTTGGTGCCTTCCAGTTGCAGCGGTGGCCGATGCTTCGTCGATCTAGGTCGTCTGGTGGCGGCCGTTGCCGGGAAGCTGGTCGGCTGTCTTGGATGGCGGCCGTTGCCGAGGAGGAGTATGGCTGGACTAAAAAAAATAAAAAAGTGTGTGGGGGGGGGGGCACCGGATCGGCGATGAACGTTGGACATGAGCTATCCAGAAGAACTAAAGAGTCTCTACATTGTGCAGACAACTCAAAATGCATTTCGTTTTCAAGAAAGAAAGCAATTTGGCTAAAAATTCAAGGAAAAATAGTAAATGCTCATGTACAATGACTAAAAGACCGAGACAGCCGATTAAATGGTCAAGCACATTTAGTAAGAGATCAAAATATAACAAGGTTGATCTTTTTTATCCTTTCTTTGATTTTTTTTTTATAGTTATTACTTGAGATTGATCTTTTTGATTTTTTTTTTTATTTTTTCCAGTTATCATTTGAACTTGATCTTTTATGGTATTGACTTGATCATCTATGTTTATTAATTGATTTTTTGTTACTGTTTGATCTTATTTATATTTTCTTTGATGTTTTTCAATTATCACTTGAACTTTTAGCTTTTGCAGTAATGGTTTGATCATCTAAGTTTACAACTTATTTTTTTCGTTTTGATCTTTTTGATATATTTTTTAAAAAAATTTTCAGCAATCAATTGAGTTTGTAATGACTTGATCATAGGTTTGATCTTTTACATCTTCTTTGATGTTTTGAATTTCTCAGCTCATCTTTTTTTGTTTGAATATTTTGATCTTTTCTTTGAGATTTTTCAACTATCACTTGAACTTTTTATAAAACTTTAAATTGAACCATTCAAAATCAAAATTTGACACTAAGGTGAATTGAAAACGAGTTGAATATAATCTGACATTGCATTTGAAACTATATTTACACTTTTCTAGGTGATAAGTGAAGCAGTCACAACGGTGAATTTTGATTGTGTTGTGGGATTGTTAAACCTTAAATATTACAAGTAGCAGTATAGGAAAACAAACATATTAATGATTCATATTTTAGTACAGATCTTGAAGAGACAAAATAAAGGCACAAAATACAAGTTTACAACACTAAGTAAGATTCATTGGACCAAACATTAAAGTTCATGACCTTAAAATCTAAAACAGTTTACAACATGAAACATTGTTCATTGGACCAAACATTACAGAAACATCACCTCAAAATCTAAATACGAGCCTCAGATGATTTTTCACATGCATTTAGTATACGAGACTTAGATATGCACTAAATAAATTTTTTCTGAATATGTAGACATAAAAAGTAGGGTAGTTCTATTTGAAGTTATGGGTTTCTTTTGAAGGTCTTAAATGTATAAAATACCTCTAAGTGTATCCTTGCATTTTGAGGTGAATTTTTTGCCTTAACAATAGTAAGGGCATTCTAGTAAAAATACGGATCAGTAAAAGAAATTTCTTTTCCTTAACAATAGTAAAGGTGACGTGGTTTATCCTTTCAAGAGGTATGATTCAATTACTCATGAGTCAAACTCAGCGGGCTTCATTATTCCATAACCTTCATATTCTTCATAAATGATTATACATGCAAGAAAGAGCCCGGGGCGGACCCCGGGGAGAAGTTTCGGTGCTTAAATTAGAATTGTCTTTTATACATCCCTTTAATTGAAGGTCTTACATTTGTATTTATAGAATTCTCTTGGAATCCTCAACGCCCACTCATTTAGTGATTCCACCTTTTTTTCCTTTGATGAGTTAGGCCCTGTCCAATTGGGCTGAAATTGAATTGAATTGAATTGAATTGAATTGAATTTAACTGAATTGAATTGATTGCTGTTGAATTGAATTGAATTGATTGCTGCTGAATTGAATTGAATTGAATTGATTGCTGTTGAATTGAATTGAATTGAATTGAATTTAATTGAATTGATCATAAAATAGTTTAACACCATAAAAATTGATTGCTCATTTAATGAACATTTTTTTAATATACTATTAATATCTATTTAATTATTTCATTGACATTTTTTAAAATTCAAATATTTAGATGTACATGTGATCATCTAATTCACATTCGCGCCTCATTTGATGAATATTTGAATATGTTATTATTATTTGTTTATTATTTTATGGAAATTTTTGAAAATTCAAATATTTAGATTTACGTGTGATTATCAAATTCACATTGCTAAAATATTTTGTAGCAATTTAAAAAATTAATTAATACCATAATATCATTGTTTTGGATTTTTTTTATATAGGATTGGTTTATAACTTAAATTTTATAAATATATAAGATTGGAAAATAAAATAATATCATATAAAATAGTGTATATAATATTGTTTAAAAAATAGTGTGCATATTTTGGTAGAAAAATTAACCATGCATTTTGATGTCGTTTATCCCACACACAATTTAAAGAGAATAACTTTTATAGTTCCCTTTAGAGATGATTTAAACTTAATAAAAATGAACTATAATAAATTTAAAATAATTTGAATAAATTGAATTGAATTGAATTGAACTGAATTGAATTGAATTGAATTGAATGCTGTTGAATTGAATTGAATTGAATTGATTGCTGTTGAATTGAATTGAATTGAATTGAACTGAACTCTGAATAAGTTGAATTGGACAGGGCATTAGTGGGTGTGATGATATCATGGATTTAGTGGATCAAGTTCAGTTCAGTTCAGGCAAACAGGACCTAATTACCATAAACTAATAATATACTGCCTGAATAGTAATCTCAACTAGAGGGATGAATACTTGTCGGAGTAAATGCCGGAAAACTTATTTTTGCCGGAATATTATCTCTCCACTTTTTATTCACAAAACCAAAAGATGTGTAAGCTTTTTATTCCGGGAAGAGTGGAAGAAGCTCTTTACACCCTTAGTATCTTCCACAAATATGAAAACGTACAGAGATTTTCTGACTAAAATGCCGAGTGGAAGATGAACGGAAATATTCTCTATCACCTAGAGAACTTCCAGTACTACTCTCTCTTACTACTGGAGAAAGTAAGTGATAGTTTCTCCAGGTACAAGAGGAATTATTACCGTCTTTTCTGTATATACTAGAGAAACACTTGAAACAGTTTCATAATTTGGTGATGAACTACAAGAACATGCTCTACTAGTTAGAGAAAGTAAGCGACAGTTTCTCTAACTCCTATTGGAGCTTATTGAATGATTCTCTAGGTTTTGAAGATGAGTACAAAAAACGTTCTTTATATACTGGAGAAAGTATACATTAGTTCTCTACATCCTGGAGAGAAAATCAAAATTTTCTTTAAAGCATAGAGAAAACATATGCATTGTTTCTCTAGATTGTAAAGAATGAAACGAGAAAGACAAAGAGGAAGTAGAACCTAACCTCTCTAACACAGTTTGGAAATACAACTTAACATTCTCTAGGTACTAGAGAAAGGCTTTGGTCTCAAGAATCAACTACCGTGCTACGATACGAATCAAGAAGTGTGTGTTCTTGTGAGTGCAGGCGCCCAAATAGTACACTTTTTTTTTTTAAATTGAACCACACATAGTGGGGGGAATTTATTAGGCACCCCGAACCTGTAATCTTGCTCGTAGGCTGTTGCCCGAGGCTTACATCAAAAGCGCTTGGTAAAAGCGCAAAGAAAAAAAGAGAAAAAAGGATACATCATAAAATACTATAGTCTAATACTGTAAGAGTACTAAAGTTACCTGACAAGCGTAGTACCTTAACTCGAATTCTACAGCTAAATAATCGAAGTCTACTAATCTAGATAGACCAAAAGCCCATGGGGTTTACTTTTTTGCCGTTTAGACAGTTTAAGAGAGATATAACAAACAAATGGTAAGAATACTCCCCAAGTTTGTCAGGGTAACTCCGCAAAAAGACCAAATCCAAATCATATCCCCTAAATAAGGTCTAATACTAGTGTCAAATTCCAGCCACGAGTCTAACTAGCCAGCAAATTCCACAGAGTATATGAAATTTGAATGATGCTAAAATATTTCGTTACGTTGCGGTCATCCCTGGGTAAAAGGGGATTTCCTGATTGTGACTATACTATCATCTCAGAAACCACCGTCACATACCCATCAATCACATTGCGGTCATCTCACGGTAAAAGAGATTTCCTGATAGTAAATTTTTAGGGTTTGCTAAAGCAGTAACAAGTGCATAAATTATTATCTAACACGAGAAAAGCTGCCGAATCTAACTTCCACGGTCTACAAGTCTAGTCCGTATTGGATAAAATGTATCGCCAAAAGTATGTAGATTACTACTTTGACTTGGATTCCTCCTCACCAAGCATATAGAAACAGGAATTGAGGTCAAGCAAACTTTAAACGAAAGACCCGACGGTAAACTAAGGTTGGCAGATAATAATTTGTTCAAAAATTTAATGACCTTATTGATAAAAAGCTATACTAGCTAAAATAAAAGTAAGAAAAACCACCTCATCCTCTAGATGGTCCAGAACCAAAGAGACCATGTGACCCGAACCTGCCCGAGCGGTTGATCAGACCGGCCCGAACCGGCTTATTAACCCGACCCGTGGAGATCTGACGCAACAGATCTGGACCTGCATAAACAACCTCGTAAAAAACCCTAGAGGGGAGGGAAAATGATATGCGGTGTGAAACCGGGCTTGGGAGGATCCGGAGTCAGACCCAGCGCGAGCTCCGTCCCGAGCGGCCAACGATTCCAGGGGTGGGCGTGCCGATCTGCAAAAAAGCTTGGTGGTGACCGAATTGACGATGCCACAGTGTGGGTTGGTGCCTTCCAGTTGCAGCGGTGGCCGATGCTTCGTCGATCTAGGTCGTCTGGTGGCGGCCGTTGCCGGGAAGCTGGTCGGCTGTCTTGGATGGCGGCCGTTGCCGAGGAGGAGTATGGCTGGACTAAAAAAAATAAAAAAGTGTGTGGGGGGGGGCACCGGATCGGCGATGAACGTTGGACATGAGCTATCCAGAAGAACTAAAGAGTCTCTACATTGTGCAGACAACTCAAAATGCATTTCGTTTTCAAGAAAGAAAGCAATTTGGCTAAAAATTCAAGGAAAAATAGTAAATGCTCATGTACAATGACTAAAAGACCGAGACAGCCGATTAAATGGTCAAGCACATTTAGTAAGAGATCAAAATATAACAAGGTTGATCTTTTTTATCCTTTCTTTGATTTTTTTTTTTATAGTTATTACTTGAGATTGATCTTTTTGATTTTTTTTTTTTTTTTTTTCCAGTTATCATTTGAACTTGATCTTTTATGGTATTGACTTGATCATCTATGTTTATTAATTGATTTTTTGTTACTGTTTGATCTTATTTATATTTTCTTTGATGTTTTTCAATTATCACTTGAACTTTTAGCTTTTGCAGTAATGGTTTGATCATCTAAGTTTACAACTTATTTTTTTCGTTTTGATCTTTTTGATATATTTTTTAAAAAATTTTTCAGCAATCAATTGAGTTTGTAATGACTTGATCATAGGTTTGATCTTTTACATCTTCTTTGATGTTTTGAATTTCTCAGCTCATCTTTTTTTGTTTGAATATTTTGATCTTTTCTTTGAGATTTTTCAACTATCACTTGAACTTTTTATAAAACTTTAAATTGAACCATTCAAAATCAAAATTTGACACTAAGGTGAATTGAAAACGAGTTGAATATAATCTGACATTGCATTTGAAACTATATTTACACTTTTCTAGGTGATAAGTGAAGCAGTCACAACGGTGAATTTTGATTGTGTTGTGGGATTGTTAAACCTTAAATATTACAAGTAGCAGTATAGGAAAACAAACATATTAATGATTCATATTTTAGTACAGATCTTGAAGAGACAAAATAAAGGCACAAAATACAAGTTTACAACACTAAGTAAGATTCATTGGACCAAACATTAAAGTTCATGACCTTAAAATCTAAAACAGTTTACAACATGAAACATTGTTCATTGGACCAAACATTACAGAAACATCACCTCAAAATCTAAATACGAGCCTCAGATGATTTTTCACATGCATTTAGTATACGAGACTTAGATATGCACTAAATAAATTTTTTCTGAATATGTAGACATAAAAAGTAGGGTAGTTCTATTTGAAGTTATGGGTTTCTTTTGAAGGTCTTAAATGTATAAAATACCTCTAAGTGTATCCTTGCATTTTGAGGTGAATTTTTTGCCTTAACAATAGTAAGGGCATTCTAGTAAAAATACGGATCAGTAAAAGAAATTTCTTTTCCTTAACAATAGTAAAGGTGACGTGGTTTATCCTTTCAAGAGGTATGATTCAATTACTCATGAGTCAAACTCAGCGGGCTTCATTATTCCATAACCTTCATATTCTTCATAAATGATTATACATGCAAGAAAGAGCCCGGGGCGGACCCCGGGGAGAAGTTTCGGTGCTTAAATTAGAATTGTCTTTTATACATCCCTTTAATTGAAGGTCTTACATTTGTATTTATAGAATTCTCTTGGAATCCTCAACGCCCACTCATTTAGTGATTCCACCTTTTTTTCCTTTGATGAGTTAGGCCCTGTCCAATTGGGCTGAAATTGAATTGAATTGAATTGAATTGAATTGAATTTAACTGAATTGAATTGATTGCTGTTGAATTGAATTGAATTGATTGCTGCTGAATTGAATTGAATTGAATTGATTGCTGTTGAATTGAATTGAATTGAATTGAATTTAATTGAATTGATCATAAAATAGTTTAACACCATAAAAATTGATTGCTCATTTAATGAACATTTTTTTAATATACTATTAATATCTATTTAATTATTTCATTGACATTTTTTAAAATTCAAATATTTAGATGTACATGTGATCATCTAATTCACATTCGCGCCTCATTTGATGAATATTTGAATATGTTATTATTATTTGTTTATTATTTTATGGAAATATTTGAAAATTCAAATATATAGATTTACGTGTGATTATCAAATTCACATTGCTAAAATATTTTGTAGCAATTTAAAAAATTAATTAATACCATAATATCATTGTTTTGGATTTTTTTTATATAGGATTGGTTTATAACTTAAATTTTATAAATATATAAGATTGGAAAATAAAATAATATCATATAAAATAGTGTATATAATATTGTTTAAAAAATAGTGTGCATATTTTGGTAGAAAAATTAACCATGCATTTTGATGTCGTTTATCCCACACACAATTTAAAGAGAATAACTTTTATAGTTCCCTTTAGAGATGATTTAAACTTAATAAAAATGAACTATAATAAATTTAAAATAATTTGAATAAATTGAATTGAATTGAATTGAACTGAATTGAATTGAATTGAATTGAATGCTGTTGAATTGAATTGAATTGAATTGATTGCTGTTGAATTGAATTGAATTGAATTGAACTGAACTCTGAATAAGTTGAATTGGACAGGGCATTAGTGGGTGTGATGATATCATGGATTTAGTGGATCAAGTTGTAGAGAAGTGGACTGGTCTTTGGACCAACTTTGTTTGGGCCTAGTATACACCATAAGCCCCCCAAGTCTACTAGTTTTTTTAGTGAAGCGAGGAGCCATTATGTTGATTATTTTTTTATTATTATTAGTATTTTTTTAATACTATTTATTTATTCATTTTTATTTTTAACTGAAGTAGGGAGGTAAAGATTTTTTTTTAAAAATGATATATATATATATATATATATCTATATACTAGCATGAGTAGCATGGGTTCACCACGCGTTGCGTGGTATACTTGAGTTAAACCATATACTAATTTTTAAGGATTGCAAAATAATTAATTAAATTTAAATTTATTTGAATTGAAAATTAATCAAATTTTATTTAAAACTTGTACTTTACAAATATTAATTAGTCCATGTTCTACAAAGTTTGTTTCATACTCACCAGTGTTGAACAAAAATGAAGTGAAAAGTCATGTATTTCTTTGTAATTGATTGTGTATATAAAGAAATAGTCTACAATTAGTCATATCAAATATTTATGTTTTAAAAAATAATGTGATATAGTCACTAGTGGAAAAAGGGTGGACGGCGGCGCTTTTTCGCGGCGGTTCCGGCCAAAGATACAAGAACCGCCGTGCAATTCGGTTGCGAGTTCGCAAGATTGATCAGGTTTCCCAAACACCGGTGCTTGATCAGTTGTGAGTTCATAACTTGGTCCGGATCATCTTATGTACAGTAAACCGCCGACTAACCATATGTTCCGCGGCGGTTCTGAAAAACCGCCGCCGTTCGTTCCGGTTACGATCGTAACTGCGACTGCGGTTATTTTAAATTAAATCTGACGCAGTTGCGAACTCGTAACCAAGCAGAATATGAATTAAAAAGGATTGGTTTATTCATTTCTCAAGATCTAGAACTCCTCCACCCCTTACTTTGCAATTCCGCCCGTCACCCAGATCTCTGCGATTTCTCAGATTCTCCGCCCCGTCGCCCTCTCCCTTGCCACCCGTCGTCGTCTTTCTCCCTGGATTGTCACCGTCGTCGCCGCCCGACAACCGCCGATCACCGGGAATCATGGTCACGCTGGAGTATAAAGGCAGTATTTTCTACCTGACCTTGACCGGAGAAGACGAGCTCCGCCTTCACCCCATCGTCATCGAATCCATCCGCTCCCCCCTTGCTCAGGTCAAGTCCGCTAATTATACTCTTGTTTACAAAATTCTTTTATTTTGAGATTTATACTTATTTTGGTGTCATTAAAGAATTACGTGATTACGTAAATTGGGGCTATTCATTTTAAGTATCTGTTGTTCTCCTTTGTAGGCCTGGCTCAAATGAAAGGCATAAAATCGTGGAGGATAAGTTGATGAAGCAGAAGGCCAAACTCTTGCTCGATGATGCTGCATCTTGGTCTTTTCATGTTTTGATTATCATTTTCAAGCTGAACAATCATTAAATGTGTGAGCTTTCTTTTTTTTGTTATGAAATCTTGGTTTCTGAATTCTATTTTTTTTGGCACGTATGAAAGTTTAAACTTCTTGATGAGTCCCTATGAGTAGATACATATATGTGTTTAAAATTTAGAGCCATAGGTTTAGGAGCTTGGACTAGGAAAGAAATATGAGTGAGTATAGGAATCTGAAATTTGTGGGTGTATGTGAGGTTCTGAACTTTAAAAGATTATATATCTCAAACTGTTAATCAATCTACAACAATAATAATATATTTGAATACATGAGCTTTAAAAGTGCAGTTTTGAATCAAGAATCTTTCAATTTGGTTTAGGAACGAGGGAGAAAAAGGGTTAAGAAGTTCTGCCCTCGTTCATTCATGTTTACAGCGCAGCCCTCACTTTACAAACCCATTTCTATTTAACCCCAACTCTGATTTTGTTGATTCTTGTACCTGTGAAATATTTGTAAGATTCTCTAGGATTTAGAATCTAGAATTTCTGAATTTGCATAATAAATGATAGAGATAATCGAGTTTCAAGTCTACTGTGACTGGACTGGTGCTGTTCTGGGCAGCCAGCTGACTGTTACTTTAAAAATTCATATCTTCATAACCATAACTCCATTGTGTCTGATGTTTATACTGGTGTATTCACTGAACTCTGATATTTGATTTCATAACAAGAATGGGCCAATTCGGCTAAGTAACAAGAGAGATAAATGGTTTTAAAGTTCTGCAATTTCTAATTTCAGTTTTCTGCTGGCATCAGTTTGGAACTCACTTTAAAAATATCACAGCTGGTCTATTTGGAATAAATTTATTAGTTTTGGAAAAACGAGATTTCAAACTATGATTTAGAATCAAGAATGAGACAATTTGGTTTAGAAACGAGTGAGAAAAATGCTCTTGAAGTTCTGCATTTGTTAAGTACTTTTCTGCTCGCATCAGTTTTATAATTCACTTTGAAATTTTGTAACTGATGAACCGTAGCTCAAATTTTGTTAATTCTTGTGTCAATTAGATCCTTGTAATCTGGAATACACTCTCTGATTACAGAAATATAGCATTCACAAAGGGTTATAAAGTTGTTGTGGTTTATAACTAATGTGGAAATGTGTTTCTGATAATCAGTAATTGTATGCTTGTTTATTGCAATGGTCTTCTGCTGCAATTTTTATGTTATCAAGTGACCTGTTGAGAACAACATAATAAGGATAAAGCGATGTGTGAAAGATCATTAATAAATATAAATAACTATACTGCAGGTGTTGAAGGAAATTGTGAGTTTAGAATTCACGGTGAGGGTTTTATCATATCTTCTATATCTTTTCAATAGGCGCTTTACAGTCTGTTTAAGTTGTCTGAGTTGGTTGAGTTGCTAGTACTAAATAATCATAAATAGTGTTAAGTTATGTTTTAATTGGTTAAGTTCAACATTTGTGCAGGTGCTATTTCAAGTCATAATTTGTGCTTAAGAGCTATACGACAGCAGATGCAAGAGGTGGCTATAGTGAATTCCTAAATTAACTTATGGTTTCTTCAATTTTGATCTAATTGTATGAAAGTTGGAAGAAACTCATTCATGTATTGATGCTTGTAATATGTCGAATATTCTGTATTTATATTGAAGTGTAGCTCTGTTTCATTTCTTCGCTTTTGGCATTATAATTTTACCGGCCAGTTTTGGCCGGTATTTTTTTAGCAGAACCTAATTAGGTTACGACATCGTAACCAGATTCAGGAACAAACATAAACCCTAACCTGAAATGATGGTTGCGAGTTCCCAACCTTTGAACCGGAGGAGCATCCGATGTCGCAACACTCGAAAACAACCTGCAGGTTCTAGCTTGTTATGAACTCGCAACCGGATGAACCTCACAAGGTTGCGAACTCGCAACCTTGCGCGGCGGTTCACAACCGCCGAGGAATGGGGACGGAACCGCCGCAGTAGCCCTCTTCCTGCACTAGTGAGTAGCAATAAAGATTAAAAAAAGTTTAATTAAATATGTTACTGCAATAGAAATTCTTTCCTTATATTATTAGGTAATTAGATGTCAATTAATTGGATTATAATAACATAATTTACATATTTAAATTATATGTAATAAACTTATGGTAATTAATTATATTGATGTTGAATATCTCAATTAGCGGCTTATGGCAATCAAAAATCTTGTCAAGAAATGTTTAAATAGGTAATCTCTGTGCTTTCATCATCCTCATAATCATAAATAAACTAAGATTAACTATTATATCATCAAATCATGATCATATATAATCAGATGCGGATCTAGGATTATTAGAGCAGTGGGGCAAAATTATGACTGAATTTTTATTTTCTTTCATTCCACGGTAACGAGTCAATAATGTTTAAAAAGTACTAATAAACAAACAAAACAAAAAAAGTGTCCAAAATAAATATTTTTTCAATCCAAATACGGTTATAAGATATTTATTTCATACCCTAAGTGTGTATTCCACCCAAGATATTTCTTATAATAAAAATATAAAATTAGTAAGCATACATATATGTGCATCATATACATATATATATATATATATGCCTAACATATTTTGGTGGAATATTTGCCTATAATCTTGTATCATTTATTTGCCTATGTGGAATATATTTCTTACCACTTATACCTCTAATAAGTGTACAACGGTAAATAATCAAAAAATGAATGAAGGCTGAGTTGTACGTATAGAATAATCAAAAATCGAATGGTACATTAATACCATAATTAAAATGCCGTCCAATAAAATATAGATATGAAACTACGTCTTTTTTTTAAAAAAAATAAACCACCAATGGTGGAGGGATTTATATTAGCTTCCCCATGCTTTTTAAATAACAAGACAGATGAAGTAAAGATACAAAATACCACTTCCTAAAAATCTAGATTATGAAGTGGTTATAGTAGAAAACCTAAAGAGGATCTACATGAAGCTAAGCATAGCTTCCAAAAAGAATGAGTTAGACTAAATATTAACACTAGAATCAACTCATTCTATACATGAAGAAGTCACTAGGACTCATTTTATACATCAAAAGGTTTCTAGATTAGTGGCTCTGGGAAATGAGGGGTAAAATCCACTTGCTTATTAGTGAATCAGAAGCACAAGGCAACTCAGACACAAGGCAGCCTATGGATCAATTCCAAATTTCCACAGATAGCTAATCATAGAAAAAAACACCAGGAATAAGGCTGAGGTGCTGCTCATTGGTATTTATCTCCATTCTCAAGAATAGACCAGTGATATGAAGTTGAAGCTTTGATGGTGCAGTTGTGGTGTAGTAGGTGATTTGAAGCCTCCTTGATTGAGCTTTGGATTGTATAATCTGTTGAACACCAAATAGTTCTCCAGTGAACCTGTAGCAAGAGAAAATTTCAGTCAGTAGCATCCATTCTTGAAATCCTAAGGGATGGTGTACCCATTTGATCAAGTCTTATCATTCCTTGTATCCTATCTGGGAGAGAGCTAAAGGTAAAAGCTCTATCATCTTGAGATTCTAGACATAGCTTAGCTATGGCATCAGCTGGCATGTTAGCTTCTCTGTGAACATGATGCAATGTGTGGGAGCAAATAAGCTGGTGAATTGAATCAGCCAATTGAAACAATTTCCAGTGAGCAGTAATGGGGTTGAGCACAAAAGATATAGCATTAAGACAGTCTGATTCTATGATAGTTGGAACAATAAAGGAGGCTGAATGGTTTAAAGAAAATTGTATAGCTTTCATCTCTGCCTGTAAGGGAGAATCAGCATCAATAAAAGCACTCTTTGCAGAGATGAAACAACCTCTATTATCTCTAATAATCAGACTAATCCCAGCATGGTTAGAATAATTGGACCAAGCAGCATCAACATTGATTTTTAGACCAGAGAAAGGTTTTGACCATGCTATTTTGAAAATCTTTGGCTTGGGTGGTCTTTTAAATAGTGGTAAAAAACTGTGATTAGCTATCTCTGTGTCAAAAGATGAGGATATGTAGAAAGATTTGGCACAGAAATTTAGAAATATTAGCTCCTTGATCTGTTTCAATACCAGGACAGGCCTAATAGAGATATTATCATAGAGCCATTTATTTCTAGTTTTCCAAAGTATCCAGCATGTTATTGAAGGAGAGATCCTAATGATTAAGTTGTGCAATGAGCTCAGGCCAGTATATGTAAGGTAGAAGGACAGTCTCTCCCAGATAGATGAAAAATGTCTATCATTAATTCCCATGAAAACATGAATATGTTCCCAAATCTTAAGAGCAAAGACACAGGAATTAAAGAAGTGATCCAGTGAATCCTCATTACAGCACATTGGGCATTTAGATGGCAATGATATGTGAAAATATTTCAAGATATTATCAAAGGGAAGTAAGGAGTTAATCATTTTCCACATAAACACAGAAACTTTCTTTTCTAGTCTAGAATTCCAGAGATGGTGAATAGATGCAATATTACCCCTTAATTCTCTAAGCTTGAGATAAGCTGATCTGAAGGAAAAGGATCCTTTGATATCAGGCTTCCATATCAGCCTATCCTCTCTGTGAGAAGATATCTGTGCAACCTGTAAAAGAGTGATCAAGTTAGTTGGGAGATAGGAAGATAGTTGTTGCATAAATTGATTTCTATCATTGATGAAAGATGCAACAGAGCTATCTAGAGAAATATCAGTGAGAGTAGGATCACATAAATCAATGAGGGGGCCAATATCCAACCAGTTAGAGTTCCAAAAGCTACAGTCACCCTTTCCAATAATAACTCTACTGTTGGATTCAGCCCAGGGACTAATCCTACATATCCTTTTCCAGTTAGGGGATGTTTGATATGAAGTAGGAAGAGAGGCCAATAATCGAGTCCATAGGGCTTCTGCCATTTGATATTTCCACCAAAGTTTTACAAAGCATGTTTGTATAATTGTGTGAATTGATCTAAAACCTAAACCATTTTGGGAAATAGGGAAGCAAAGATCATCCCATTTTTTCCAAGATTTTTCAGGTTTGAGCTCAGTTTCACCCCAAAAGAAAATACTAAGTTTTCTTTCAATCTTTTTTATAACTTGCTTTGGTGGAATACAAACTGACCAGATATGCTGAGGCAGTGCATATATACAGGAATTAATCAATGTAATCTTACAACCAGTGGATAACCATCTGTTTTTCCAATTGAATAGTTTCTGATCAATGATTTCAAGTAATGGCTGGAAGTGAGAATTAAGAGCTTTACCTTTGAAGATGGGGACTCCTAGATATTTAAAGGGAAAGCTACCTAATTTCATCTCCAAAGTCCTCTTAACAGAGGATATTTGACTGGCAGATGCATGTTTACTGATGTAGATATCACTTTTGTTATAGTTTATCTTCTGACCAGAAACATCTTCAAATTTAGCAAGAAAAGCTTTGAATCTAGTCAGAGTTAAACTATTTGCATTTAAGAAAACTACTGTATCATCAGCATAGCTTAAATGAGAAACATGCATGGCATTGGCAGGAAGATCAAAGTAATGCAATTTACCATTTTCAAATCCAAATGCTAAACTTCTGGTGAAGGCCTCAGAGAAAATATTAAAGAGGAAAGGAGAAAGGGGGTCACCCTGTTTGATACCTCTTGTTGGCTGAAAGAAACCCACAGGCTTACCATTAATGAGTACAGAGAACCAAGCTTGGGAAAGATTCTGCATTATAGAATAAATGAACTGACCATGGAATCCAAATTTCATAAGCACAGCTTGTAAGAACTTCCATTTAACTCTATCAAATGCCTTCTGAAGGTCTAGTTTAATGATGCAGTTAGGTTCCTTAGTTTTCCTATTAAGAAATCTAACCATTTCCTGAAGGAAGATGACATTATCAGAAATATCTCTTCCCTTCATAAAAGCAGATTGGTGAGGTGAAATGATTTTTGACATCAAAGGCTTTAACCTTTCCATTAAAAGTTTTGAACAAATTTTGTTCAAAACATTGGAAAGGCTAATAGGCCTATAGTCATCAAAAGACACTGGAGTTTCTTTTTTGGGGATGATGGTGATCCAGGTACTTGCAATTCCTTTAGGAATGTCTTTCCCTTGTTGGAACTCAGTTACAGCATCTAGTAGATCAGAAGCTATAGTGTCCCAAGATTTTATAAAAAACTTGGCAGTGAAACCATCTGGCCCAGGGCTACTGTTTTTATTTAATGAAAAAACAATCTCTCTGAGCTCAGGAAGAGTGACTGGTCTGAGCGGGTCCTGATTATCCTCAGCAGTGACCAATTTAGGGATCTTACTGAGGAAATGAGATTGAAATTCATCACTATCAGGACTACTATCATCAGAAAGGAGGCTGTGATAATATTGAATGGCTTCAGTTTCAATTTCTGAATTATTATCAAGCCATATGCCATCTGAATTCTTAATTTTGGTGATACAAAGCTTATTCCTTCTTTCCTTAACCGAATTGTGAAAGAATTTAGTATTGTTATCACCATCTTTAATCCATTTAATCCTAGATTTCTGTTTCCAGAAATGTTTTTGTTCAGAAATAGCTCTAACTAGATTAGCTTTGGCATGTTTGAGCTTTAACAGTTAAGTCTGAGAGTTATTAAGATCAAAATTAATTTCCTGATTCTCTAACTCTCTTTCTGCTCTTTCTACATTCTCATGTACATTACCAAAATGATCCTTATTCCAGGTTTTAAGAACTTTTTCCAGCCTTATCATTTTAAGGAAGAAACCAAGCAAACCTGACTCATTTATAGGAAGATTCCAATTAGCATTGATCACAGAGCAAAATTCAGGTCTCTTGTACCAAGTGTTCAAGAATCTGAAAGGTCTGGGAGAAGAAGTTATAGAACTTCCTATAGTAAGCAACAAAGGATTATGATCAGAGGTATTTCTGTTCAAGATTTGGATAGAGGATGATGGGAATTTAGAGGACCACTGTGAAGTGCATAATCCTCTATCCAATCTTTGTCTAGTTGGGTTTCTAAGCCTATTATTACTCCAGGTAAAAAGATTGCCAACAGTATTGATTTCTTCTAATGCCAAAGAGTTAATAAAATCATTAAAGTCCCTAATACTACCTAATTTAGGAGTAGAAGGTCCTTTATATTCATGAATAGACTTAGTGGCATTAAAATCACCAATGAGAAGAGAAGCAGTATGAGTGTAAGAGAGAAGAGAGGACCATAAATCTTTCCTACCAACTCTAGTTCTTAGCCCATAAACAAAAAAGACATCCATGTCATCCTGAAGGGAAGAACAGTTGATGTGAACATGTAAAAATTGCAAATGGTCATGAATAAGTGAAACAGTAACCTTGGAAGACCAAAACAACCATATCTGACCAGAGCAACCATACATACAATTGTCAAAGTGAAAAATCTGTCTGTAATGATCACATTTAGAATTATCATGCATGGGTTCTATGATACATACAAGATCAAAGTTATGTCTAGTTGTTAAATTTTTTAATCTGTCTAAAGAAGTTTCCATTCCTCTGATGTTCCACACTAAAAATTTATTGGTGTAATTCATAGGGAAACTTCATTAGAGCTTTTTGATCTAGTCATGATCCTATTTAACTGAGTTACATAGGAATCATTTTTAGAAGTGGAAACCTTTTTATTTTTATTTTTGACAGTCTTTTGTTTCTGAGAGGTCAAAGAGTTGGATGCATCCAGATTTACCTGAGCAGTACTTACCTCTTCCCCCTGTATAGACTGAGGTTGAGTGTTGGAAGAAGACATCTCCTCAGCTGCTTGATGGTCCTGATCATCTTCAGTTGCTAGTACATGAAATCTGTTCTGATATTTCTTCTGCTGAGAGGCAAAGAAATTTTTAGCAGCAGAGAGAGTGTCAAAAGGAGAGAATGGCTTACTCTTCTTTGTTGTTGAGAGGATATCATCTTTTACTTTTCCTTTGCCTCTCTTGTAAATAGGATCAGACTTTGGAGTAGAAAATTTGACTGTCTCCTTGATAGGTGAAGATAGATGAGAATCTGAGATATGTTGTGGAGATCCATAGATTGAGTGCTCTGATGAAGAGTTATTTCCAGACTCAACAGTTGTGAATTGAGAGACTATCAGAGGCTCTGTGACAATAAGGCCTACTCCATTGGGTTTCTCAGTATGAATCACAGTTACAGGTATGTCAACCTGAGCATTTTCCACCTGAGCATTTTCCACAACAGTAGGCACCACCTGGGCATTTTCCACATGAGCTACCAGCTCAGTTGCATTTCCAACTTGAGCAGTTACTACCTCATTAGCATCCACTAAAGGATTCACCACATGAGTATCCAGTACCCCAGGATCATCTCTAGTGTTCATTTTAGGGACATAGCTCATCTTAGCCCTCTGGGATTTATAGAATTGGTGAAAATTGGTTTTATGAGGGCCTTTCTGACCTTGGACTGGTTTGCTTTTATCAAAAGTAAGATCAGAGGGGCCAGCCTTATCAGTTTGAGGTTGAGCAGGAGCATCTTGAGGCTTCAGTCTAGGCTTTTTAAGTTCAGGGTGAAGGTGAATGCATTGGTCATCACAGTGTCCAATACATTTACAGTGGAAACAGTATTGTGGTAGGTCTTCAAATTCAATAGGCAGTTTAACTACACCATATTCCACTCCATCTTCTTCTACCCCAACCCTAATGTAATTAGGAAGTTTCTGCTTTACATCTATTTCCACACAGATTTTTATCACAGAGGGTCTAGATAATGTAGCAGTAGCAAGATCCATTTTAATAAATTTTCCTATCTGATTGCCCATGGATTGGATCATAGCATGATTGTAGAAGAAGATAGGTACCTTAGGGATATTAACCCAGACTGGAACAATAGAAGACTCGGCCTCTGGGGAGAAATCCATGGTCCATTTCAGGACTTTCATTGCAGCTCCAGCGAATATCCAGTTGCCTTTTAGCCATAACCTTTGGTAATCGTCCTTGAGCTCAAACCGAATCAAGACGTGTCTGTAATCTATCGAACCTATCTGATATTTTCCTTTGAAATCAACAGATTTGAAGGCTTGCTGGAGTGCCTCCATCGTAGGTTTACCACGAGCAAATTTACCAATGAGCGCATTCTGATAATGAGAGGCAAGAGTTTCTGCTTCTTTTCGCGTAACAATACAGGCGATCTCTCCTTTGTATAGAGTTCTGGGATTAATTTCTGGATTTGATGGAAGTTCAGTGCTCAGAGGTGGAGGGCGGTTGGCTAGAGCGTTAAGAAAGGAGTTGGTTTGGTAGTTTTCGCCGCGAGCAGGCAGTGGCGCCGCCATGGCTCCGGTGGAGATGTAGCCGTTAATGACCGTTTTTTATGTCAGAACGGTTATATTGGGGAGGAGCCGCCGTGGCTCTGAAAATTAGGAATAGTAAAAAGGGGGAATAATGTAGAGAGAGGAGAGAGCATTTAGGAGAGTGAGGCAATGGGATAACTAGTTTGGTTCTACCGCACGATATTTGTTTGGATAGAGACTGATATGAAACTACGTCATTTATTCCACACACTTTTTGAAGTGAATAATTATTCTAGTTCCATTAGGGATTAAAAAGGTTTTAATATATATATATAAAAAGTGATATGTATATATATTTATATTAAAGAATGATGTTTGAATGTTTGAATGTGATAATAATGTGAGCAAACCTGTTTTGTAGCATACTTGTTAGAAAACTTATTGCTGCTTGCCATAATCGTGTTGTTGCGTGCTTGCATCCGAGGTTAAACCTTCTCTTAGGTTGATTTCTATTATTTATAGTCATTCGCTCAGAGCACATGATCCATCTTTCTCTGGATGGTACCATCAATCGTGGTACCACTAGTATTCCTTGATGGTATGGCTTCATGCATTATGAATTCGGCTTGCTTCCATGAGCAATCGGAGGACATTGCTATATATATATATATTAGGATATCTATGGGGTAATTGTTTTGAATACTTTTATTTTACTTAATAAAATGAGAATAATTAAATCAACGGTACATATATTAAATCTTGTTGATTTTCCGGGTATTTGCACGGTTTCTTTGTAGCTACGTCACACTTTGTAGCTACGGGTATTGATGATATATCATGACGTAGGGAGAATTTTATCCAAGAATTGAATAAAAACGATCGTCGGACAGACATGGTCTTTTCTGGGCAGATTTGGTATTGATATTGAATGGGCATATATTGTACCTTTTCGGAAAGGTAAACGAGTCAATAAACCTAACTCACTATTTGATAGTGAGCACCATACTGATTAGGCCATCGGAGACTGTTTAGAGCCTTAAAAAAGTGTTTTAATATTTTTATTATTTATTTTCTATTTTAGAATAAGTTTATTTTTAGCATAGGGTTTAAGAGTATTATTTATACTCATCTTGTAGCAGCCACGAAATTATTCAATCAATTATTATTATTTTGGAGAACTTTTCTGTTCTTCCTGGTGGATTCCAGATTTCGGATGGATTTCCGACCCTAACCCTTGGATTCGTGCTCGCGAATCCTTGATTGTTTCTTACAGATTCGTGCTGGCGAATCTTCCGATATTCCACTGCGTCATATCATCTTTACATACAGATGCCAAATTCTAAATGATCTAAAATAAAATAAATCAATTTGAATTGCACTAATTAAGTGGTATATATGAATTACTTGATTTCGTGCATGAATAGTAACATATGTGATCAACAATGAAGTCAACGATAGCTCTGAAAACCAGAAACACGTGAAGGAGAGCAAGCACAACTCCGCCTTGAAGACACCGACGCACGGCATGTCTCCGGTGCACCTCCTCCGAAACTACCGGCAGGACGCCGACCAGTACAGCCCCAAGACGTCGCCAAGATACCTGGAACAAGGCGGAAGCCGCAGCTCCGAAAACAACCTTCCTCGGTCGCAGAAGCAGCACGGACATGGGGAAATTGAGCTTGTTTCCCTGGAGAACACTGGATCGTCATCGATGCGGTCGCAAGTGGCCCCTGACTGATCCGGGCCTGTCGGGGACGAAGTCTCATCGGACGAGTATCGGGAGATCCCATGATTTTACTTTTAACATGTAAATGGCCCCATGAAGATGATTAATTAGCTTAGTTATCTGTCTATCAAAATGTACATCACCGAATTTGATCACCGAATCAAAATGTACATCACTTCTCTCGGTAGCTCTCATCAGACGAGTAGCGGGAGATCCCATGAAGTCGCCGGCCGGCGGAAGTTTTGTCCATATCGAGTAACTCTCGAGAATGGGTGGACTCTGGAAGAAAAATCGATGGCCCAATAAAATTTAAAAAATCTTGGATTTGTTATTATCTAATTTTATGGATTATTGAAGAGATTTGAGAGTTGTTGAATTTCTAGGATTTTTTGGTCCGTGTATCTTCGTTTAAAATTTATTTACAAGTTCAAAATTTGTGAATTTTTTATTCAAGTTGGATTTTTTCCCCTTTATTTCAAAAATTTTCGTCCCCTTATATGAGCAAAAGACAATTTTTTTTTTCCATTTGTTGACTAACTAGACCGTTTAATAAAGTGATGACTAAATGATCCCAAAAATGAGATTTTAATAACCGATTATTTATAGTATTATACTCAGAAAATATTTTTAATCAAACATGAGGTAACCATGACCTAACTTCATGGTAGGGAAGTTATGCATGAACGTAATGATCACAACTTCCCTCTAGATCTAGCTGCTATAGATGCTCCATCTATATATGGATAAGACTTCAGTCTTATTTTTTAAAAGTTTAGTAATTTGTTTATAAAAATCACTCTGTTTATCAAGAAACCAACCTAAAAGAATGAATCGGTTTCTTTTGGATAACTCGATGGTAAGATCACTTGATAATTTTACTAATTTGTTGATGCTATATTCAATTAATAGCATCAACAAGAAATTAAGTAACATCAAAGAAAACTTATTGTAATGTAATTAATGTATATAAGTTGTCTGCATCCTCAATTTTGTTTGAAATACATTTATGATTGCCTACTACATCTACATGCAGTCTCCCTGCACAAAATTAAAACTCCACAATTTTAATCCTTATCTAGTGCAAAATGTATTTGGCTTTTTTTTCTTTAATAAACTTATCTTATCTAGTGCAAAATGTATTTGCACTAGTGCAAAGTGGCCGATACAAGGCATCGATGCACGACGGTTATGCCATACTTTTTTAAACCGCCGTGCAATTACGTTAACGAAATTGTTAATGTCACTTTTTTATCAACGAATTCGTTAGCCCCTTTACTCTAAAGGTAAAGACCAATGTTGTCTTTAATAACGATGTAGTTAGCTTATAGTTATTAAAAACGATATAGTTAAAAGGTTTACTTTGTAGGTAAAGACCATTATCGTTGACGAAAATGAATTCGTTAGTTTCAATATATTAGTAAAGAATTAGTTAAAATGGTTACTTTGAAGGTAAAAATCAACACTATCGACAAAAATGAACTTGTGAAAACCAGCATTGGTGACAAACACGAATTCGTTAGTTTCAATATATTAATAACGAATTAGTTAGATTAGTTACTTTGAAGGGAAAGACCAGTATCGTTAACAAAAATGAATTCGTTAGTTTCAATATATTAGTAAAGAATTAGTTAGAATGATTACTTTGAAGGTAAAGACCAGCATTGTCGATAAAAACGAATTCGTAAAGACCAACATTGGTGACAAACACGATTTCGTTAGTTTCAATATATTAACAATGATATAGTTAGATTGGTTACTTTGAAGGTAAAGACCAACATTGTCGACATAAACGAACTCGTTGAAGGTTGGTTACAAATCAATGATTTCGTTAGCCACAATAGTCATGAATTAAATTAATTAGCTAACAAAAAATTAGTATTATTTATTAATAATAATGAATTAAAACACTGTGGCTGTGAAGAATCTGTTAGCAGTCTATTTAATGTTAACGATTTCGTTCTGTTTAATTGGGTATCTGACGGCGTATTCGGTTTCTTAACCCCGAAAATTTTTCACATTTAAAGAATGTGTAACCTCTAGGGACAGGGTTACGAATTTGTTACCTTGCCAGGATCTCATCAAAATCACACTTCGGCCTTAAGGTAACGAAATCGTAAAACCCACTAAAGTTGGGTAAGGAAATTGTAAGATTACATGGCTTAGGGTTTCAGGTTTGGGGTTCACATTTGATCTTTGTTTAGTTAAACTCAATTTAGTTATTTAAGGTCATACTATGATTGGTTAAACTCAATTTAGTAATCAGACTAATCTTTACTTCATTTAATTAGTATTAAGTGATTGACTTTTTCTAGTTACACTTAATTAGTTTAGTTGTTAGTGATTATGATGTTACTAATGTCTAAAATCAATTTGGTCAGTATCTATAGAAATCCAACTAAAATTTAACTTAATTTAATTAGTATACCGTAATTAATTGTCGAAATACTCAATTTAGTTGTTAGTGTTTATACTGCTACTGTTGTTTAACTTAATTTGGCTAGTATTTATAAAAATCCAACTACAGTTTAACTTAATTTGATTAGTATTAACAGAAATTCAGGTAATGGTTGATCTTTGTCCAATTAGAATCAATTTAGTTGTTAGTGTTTATTCTGTTACTACTGGTTAAACTCAACTTGGTTAATTTCTATAGGAATCCAACTAATATTTAACTCAATTTATATAAACACTTATAGCTCAATTGAGTGTAACTAATTAATCAGAATTAAACTCTTACTTGATTTTCTAAAGGCACTAAGTAAAATGAGTTTAACTATAGTGAAAGTTCAACACTTTGTACAGACACTACACAATTAACTAAATCGAATTTTACTAATTAGAGTTGAACTCTTACTTGAATTTGTAAAGCAGATAAGTAATGAAAGTTCAAAACTTAATTGATTTTCTATAAATGCTAATAAAAACTCAAAGGTCAGCTGTTAACTTGACTCTATGTATTTAGTCGGTAACTATATAAATTGAGTTCAACTAATCAAACGTTTAATCTTATTTGACTTTCTATAGTCATTAACAAATTTGAGTTCAACTAATTGAAAGTTAAAACCCCTAAACCCTAAACCCATGTATCACTACGACTTCATTAGATATCTTTAATGTATTTTACTATTTCGTTACTCAAATTCTCTATCAGCTACACTTAGCCAAAAAAATTGTTAGGAATTCTATATCTTACGAGTTCATTACCATGTAGTACGGGTTTACGAATTCGTCTCCCTATAATATAAGGTTCACGATTTCTGGATTTCGTAACATACTGGACTATAAATACATGTCTTATTCCCCATATATTAAACCCTATGCTAAAAACTGATACGCCAGAACGTGCTGTCATCGTTGCCCTTACCATCTCCCGATTGTGTTCAGGTAATCACTCGGATTCCAGGATCTTCACTTTGTTTTTATTGCTTAACCTATCAACATGTACATCACCTTTATCGTTTCCCTCATCCATCCCAGGAGATTCATACTGTGGTAATTGAGGCCGCACTACCGCTTGATTGAGCCCGCACCATCGTCTGATTGAGCCCGGGCGTGTATCTCTTTCCTCACTCTCTTCTCTTCTATTCAAATCAATTCCTTTTTATTGTTATCATAATGTGCTATTGCTCATAGATGTAGAATTAAACTAATTTACTAATGCATAGCAAGTGTTTGATAATTTGTCTAAACCAACATGTTTTCTCTTCTCTCTCTTCCTAGTATTCTCTAGATCTCGCCGTGAGCTTCTCGGGTTAGATCTTTATCTTCTTTTAATTGTTTTTTTCTTCTCAAAGATTGTTGAATCAATAATTGTTTGAGATCATGGGCATGGAAGTGTGAGGCTTTCTACCGGCTTACTAATTTAAGCTAAAAGATGGGATAGCTAGTTTTGAGTATTTGGGTACAAGCATGAATATTAAGTTATGTATTTCGTCATTAAACTTTTTATGTATAGCAAATTTAAGTTATGTTTTTTTTTTGTGTGGTGAAAATAGTGCATGAGAGTGGTGGTAATTTTGGGCTGGGAGTAAACGATTTATCATGGATGAGTATTGGATTAAGCAGGTCATTTCGATACCAAATGGAAAACACTTTTTCGTTCTCTTCTTTTAATGCTTGCTTTCTATTGTTGTTGATGATGAAGTGAGTTATCACTTTGTTGTTACATATAAGGGAATATATGCATATCTAATTGTTGTCTTTCTGAATGAATTGTGATGATGCTGTAAAGAAAGAAATGTTATACTTAAATGTAAACAATGTTGTCAATGTCACAATATGTATTGAGACAGAAATAGTTTATTGATATGATTCATATGTTGAAAATTTAGGAATTTAAATTATTATGCTGGATTTTATTCCAGTAGTGAATATGTAAAGTTTTTGTTGTTTTGATAATATGAATTGTATAGATGTAAAACCTTTGTGTTATTTTTTCTTGCAGCGAGCATGGAGATGGTGGTCAGATGAGGTTTTGTACCACAAGTGATATAGATGGTAGTTTTTTTTAAGGCAGTTCAAGGGGTTTTGTTAGTGTAGTTTAATTTATGGAAACTTGTGTTCATGATAGAACTAAACTTGTGTTCGACACTTATTATTTTATCTAGTATTGTACTTGTATTGTGAATAATGAAGTCGTGATCTTTCATGCATTCTCTTTATAATCAAGTTAGCCCGTAGAAGTTATACTGTATTTATATCCAGATTCAATTTAATAATGATATTCTAGCACTTTAACGAGCTCATTACCCTGCCCAGATTTCGGTTGGAAAAAAGGTTTTTGCAAACCAACGAATTCGTTAAAACATCTTGACACATGACGAATTAGTTACCATTTTCCACATCCAAGACAGGGGTCTCCCGGGTTACTTCCCGGTTCGTAACCTAAAAATATGTCCAGATGTCGTAAATCATACCCATATCATCCATCAACTTTAAAGAACTCGTAACTTCAGTCATTTGTTTTTCGATCTAACGATTTCGTCAGAGTTCTTGATTTACGATATCGTTCCCATTCTCCAACAAACGAACTCGTTTCAAATATTTAGCTGACGAAAGCCTACAGGTTTTAAAGACGATTTCGTAAATGTCCATGTTACAGTTAACGAATTTCAACATCTTAACCCCTCTTTAAGTAATGTACGATGTCATTACTTTCATAATCGGCCGAGTTCGTCAGGCTTACAGTTTTATTGTTTAACGAATTCATAATTTGGACTTAATCGGATAACGAATTCGTTAGATTTACACGGCGGTTTAAATACAAGAAAACCGTCGTGCAACAATGCACGGCTCAACCAGAGACGGCGGTTCAAAACCGCCTTGCATTATCAAAATAACCGCCTTAAACTCTATGTTCCTGCACTAGTGTTGGCTCTTTTTTCTTTAATAAACTTATCTTATAAAGTATATATATAAAGCTAATTCTCTCCGTTTTTCGTGTGTAAAATGGACGGATTTGTAAATTTACGCTTAATTGTTTGTTGAATACAATTAAAATTTCCAAATAAATACAATACACATGTACTTATAAAAGGGTATTTCAGAAATTGTACACCCAACTTATTTGGTAATGATTCTACAAAAATATTTTATTTTAGAATATACATCCAACTAATTTGGTATGATTATACAAAATATTTTTATATAATTTGTTTTTGGTAATAATATTTGTAACTAATATTTGTAACAACTAGATTTGGGAAACATTGACACCGATCAGAGATCTGTCCCGACGCAACACGGTATCTGGATTCCGGTGGATGCATCCCGGTCGAAGATGATGCGTTGAAGGAGGCGATGTGAAATCTACATGTTTAATTTAGTTTAACTTTTATATATATATATATATATATTGTAAAACTAATCCATGCTTAAAACCTTTGTTTGCTATCAGTTGTGTTAATGTGTAATAAGTTGTGTAAACAAATGTGTAAAACACATGAACAAATCCAACAAATAGGTGAACTATCATTCGTGCTATCGCTATTTTTACTCAAAATCATGACCATCCATTTACATCGATCTAATCTAATTACATTTAATTCCTTAATTTGACTTCATCCGACCAAGGCAATCGAAGCGGATCAAATACCTATTTTCATCTCCAATTCTCCGACTTTCAACATTCTTCCTCTACCCTTAGAGCATCTCCAATGCTAAGAAGGTCAGGAGGAAAATTCGCCTCCATTTGTCAACTTTTGATTGAGCGTCAATATGACGTAGATTTAAAAGATGTGATTGAAAATATTTTTTAAACTTTGCTCTACAATATATGAGCATCAGTTTTCATATTATTAATGTCAAAAAGAAAGTAAGTATAAATTTAGTAAACAAATTAATTGAAATATTAATGTTAAAAGGAAAGTAAACATAAATTTGGTAAACAAATAAATTGACGCCTTCAATATAAGCATCAATATATTGAAGGTCTAGTTGACACTTTCATTCCACGAATGCATCCACGTCAAACTGACATTTTAATTGATACTTGCATTGGAGATAGATTTTAATCTCTTATGACACTCAATCCTATGTGTCAATCAACATTTTCAACATTGAAAGTTGCATTGGAGATGCTCTTAAATGTACTAAAACTACGCTACAACTTTCTCCTCATGTGATTCTTAAAAGGGGCAAATCAATATTTAATTTTTTAAATAACTTCATATCATTTTAAGGTCCCCCGAAAAACTTTCAGAATTATTTGACATGAAAGGTGGTGGAGCTGTCCAAATATTAAAACATGAGACACTCAATTAAGATCGGTACAAATTATCAATTAAGATGTGTCTCAATTGGTCTCGCTCAATAATTATGGTTAATATGTAAAAATCAGTCTGGAAAGTGAGAAGATTAGACATGAACATGAGAACATCGACAATAATACATTAAACGATCATGTTTAATATGTAAAAGATCATATTTGAAAGTGAGAAGCTTCCTATAGTAGACGTGCATCATTTTATTGTAGATGCAAAATTTTTTTTTTTTGAGGAAAGGAGTTGATGCTATACGCTACGATAGAATTATTTATTCTATTAATTTCAAAAATGTCACACCAATATTTTGTTCAATTTAATATTTTGCATCAATTCATCCATCATGAAATAATTTATTTGGAGATTAATTGTATTAGTCAATAATTAATATTGTTAGTGATTTTTAAATGAGGTTTGTCTTGTTAGTTGTTGATGTTTCATATTTTTAAAATCAGCTTCATCTTTAGACTTTGTTGAGGTTCATAGCGTTGTTTGTGAAATCATCAAAATTAAAATACAGAGTGGGATAGCATATCGAGTTCATAGCATTTAATCTGAATTTCATTAAAATTGTAATTTTCACTGAATTTAATTTTACACAGAGGCGGAACATGGGGGTGGCCCATGGTGGCCCGGCCACCCCCGAAATATTAAAAATTGCACTTTATACCCTTGTAATTTTTATAAATTAAAAATAAAAATTACATTTTGTACCCTTGTAATTTTTAGTATATTAAGATTTAGTGCTATAATTTTACTTTTATTCTATAATGGCCCCCCTCAATTTTAATTTTTGGATCCATACAGAACTTAAGTGAAACACATACTATGTTAAAGCAAAGATGGCCTTACTTGGGTCTTGATTCGGCACAATTGCCAATCCGACCCAATTGCCAGCAAGACTCGAGTTCTTTCCTGATGTAGGGATAATGGGAGGGAAATGGAAGCTTTTGGGTTGAAATATGTGGGTGTTCCTGTAATAGGTATTTTGCATTTGCAAAATGCGAAACATACCTTATTTCGCATTTGTCAAATGCGAAATAGCCTTAAGTATTTTCAAAATTTTTTAAATGGAGAATCCACGGTGGAATGCATACGTGGCTTATTTCGCATTTGGTAAATGCGAAATAAGGCTTGTTTCGTATTTGCAAAATGCAAAATATGGTTTATTTTGCATTTGCAAAATGCATGATGGTATCAATATTTAATAAAAAAAATTATGTTATTATTTTGTAAATGAATCACATAAAAAGGGTAATTTGAAAATAAAAAGTTTTTTATTCCTATAATAATTTTGTACATCAGCTCAATTCAGTTACACTAGATAATACCTGTGCGGTTGCACAATTAAAAATAGACTATCTATTAATGATATTTAAAATACAAACTAATTGTAATAAATAATGGTACAAAAGGTCATCAAAAAATAAAAATTTATTCAAAATTGGGTTTTTAATTCTTTTATTTATTCATAGATGCTATAATGATTTTCGATATCATTTCACCACGAATTTGATCATTCATTTGATATATTGTATAGTTGCAAATGACTCATTACACATCTCATGGACAAACACAAGCTAACCAACAACTGATAGTAATAGAAATTTGAGAAGATTCAGTAGATGGATTGTCTGCCATCCTTTTGGCTTCAGCTCCAGTTTTCAAATCTCACTAACAGATAGAATCCCCAAGCTTGAGCCACAGATTTCTTAACACAGACGCTGAAAAATCCCCAATCTCGCCTGACCAAATTTTTGCAGGAGGATGAATCTGAGTGTCATAGGCCTCACTTTGAACACCTTCCCCATAATCATTATAATATACCGGAATCTCTACTTTCAGCATCGGATTTTTCTCATTCACTTTCATACTATCTCATAAGCTAGCAATCAGAGCCTACACTTGAGATTCAAGCCTAGCACTCTTCACTGGTAACTACTGACATACTGGTAATTACAACGAATCAGTAGATCACCTTAGCCTCAATCTCAACCTCTATGGACGGATTACTGAACCTTCTACTCAATTACCTGCTAATCAACAGCAGAACATACACCCTTCGCACACTGTTCATGGATGGAAGTAAAATAATTCTAGAAGCCCATGAAACTAATTTGTAGCCATGAAAAAGAGTTTTAATCTACTTACATAAGAAGACTATTTCTAAAGAACAAATTAGATAAGTTTTAATTAGAATTTGAAAAGCACCACGGTGCCAAAATATGGTATAAAAGCTTACTTATAAACAGGGGTGGGTCAGTTTAGCTTAGAGAACAATGAGAACTACACAAATTTATTATAAAGAGAACTCTCTTAGACTCTCACACATTACCATTTCTTATCATGAAAGTAAAAGCTGAAATTTTGGCATGATTTCCAGCTGAAAGCATGTAACTTATATTTGTCTGCTCATGTTCCTTAAAAGAAAAATTCTGACAAAAAACAAACCACACATTTATCAGCCAGGCAGCAATAATTATAAAAACAACCAATATAACTTCCAAAAGACAATCTTTATACAACAAACCTCTTAATATGCACAATGCACGCGACTACAGAACAATATTTATGCAACTTGTATCCAATAAAGCATAACTTAGCCCAGAAAAGAACTACATACTACGTGAATACTTATGAAACAAAAGAGCTGAATAATCTTACCATAAAGAAGCCTATTCATGATGTTGATGAGCACTTCATCCTCAGCCTGCTGACTCATTCGGTTTGCAATATATTGCCTCATCATCACACACTTTTTCACCTGCCAACCTGAACATGAAGGCACATATCAAAATTTTATTCCTCTAAACTTTCTGTACATTCATAAACATCTCAAATTCATAAACAACCTAATTTAATGAGAATATATACCTTACGAAGTTACAGAAAATCAGTAGCAACGCCAAGTCGGAAAACCAATTGAAGCAGCGGCAAGTCGAAAACACCACGAAATCAACCCCGCACACCACCACAATACCACCCCCTCTGAACCGTCGAAACCAAGACCTCCGAACTCGTCGAACCCAACCCTCAAAACGCGTAGCCGACGCCGTACCAACAAGCTACCGCACTGATACCACCGCGACGAACAAGCCCCGAGCCACCGAACCTCACGGCCGAAAATCAACCAGACATTCCGATTCGGGGTTTAACTCTGATTTTGGGAGATCTCCTGATTTTGGGGTTTTTTTGGGTTACTGAGTCTTGTCTGTGGCTTTTTAATTTTAGATCTGATCCAGTGGTATTTCGCATTTGACGAATGCGAAATAGTTTACCACGTAAGTTTGTCATGTCATTCGATACTCAACACGGATGAGCTGACGTGTTTCGCATTTTGTGAATGCGATATAATGCTTATTTCGCATTCACTGAATGCAATATACCTATATTTGGAAACTGCTCAATATTCACCCTATAAGCGTCCTATTTTTTCGATTTCATCATAAAACAATAAAAAATTCAGCAAGACTCTTGGGTGTATATATACGAAGAATTAAATTTGGGTGGATATGAAGAATTAATAACTGCTGCACAAGTTGGAGTTGATGTCATGCGTGATGCGTGTATGACTTGTATTCTAATCCAAGCTAAATTTATACTCACTAACAGCTTCTGCAAACTGCTGTGCTACTCCTCAAATGGAAAACATCACCATCCTAGATATGTGTCTGTTTTTTTATCCACATGCAGCCTAGGTATATGATTAAATTGAAATTGGTGACTTTCCAAAAGAAGTAGGACTTCTTGTCCAGTTGAGATACTTGGCAATTCAAGTCCAGCACTAGGGCTCTGTTTGGTGACGAGAGTTTTGAAGAGCGTTTAGTTTTTTGGTTTAAATATGGACAGTTGACTGGCCAATCAGCTCTTCTTAATGTTTGGTGAAAAGCTTTTTCTGATTAGCTGTTTTGGTGAAAACTCTCGTTTTTGAAAAGCTAGAAAGAGTAGCGTTTACAAAGAATTAATCAAAATAATATTACAAAATATCTTTTTTATCCTTATCCTTACAAAATTTCCTTTTTTCTTAAATCAAATTACTATATATAATCATCTTAGCGTACAACACATATATTCATATGTCTGCGTACACAAATGTGTACGTGTAGATTTATTCTAAAATATTATTTTTAATTTATATTTGAGGTATTTTATATATTAATATTAAAATGTCCTGGCTAAAAATAGACTACTATGAAAATTTTAATTAGTTTATTTTTTTTAAAAAAATGGGCATATTAATAAAGAATATTATTTTAAATAACAAATAGCATAAAAATAAATATATGTAATAAAAATACCTTTCGATAATTCAAAATAAATAACACATTATATAAAACAAATTATTAATAAATTATACTAATGTCTATTTCGGTCTTTTAACTTTACAAAACAGCTATCAGCTAATTGTCATTTGCCAAGCACTCAAATACAAACAGCTAGTCAAACCGCTAGTCAAAACAGCTAATAGAATCCGCTAACAGCTAACAGCTAAACGCTGATCTCCAAACGAGGCCTAGGTAAACTTTCAAACTTAGAGACTCTTATTCTTTTTTAACATACTAATTAATTCTATATTTAACAACTCTCTTCATATTTTTTAATCTTCTACTTAAAAAAAAAATCTTGTGCAAGATTTATTTGTGAAGCGCTAAAGCTCCATGCAATAATAGGAATAGAACAAGATAATAGAAACAAATCAAACTTTTGGATAGTAAAAACTGTAATTTATACTCCATAATAAAAATAGAAATATTCCACCTACAAGATATATAGTGTACGTAACATCAACGGTGAAGGCGCTGCCTCACCATGATGTTGCTACGCGTACGTGGAGTTTCCGGCAGGATGTGTCTTTATCTTTTGGGTACGAACTACTAAATTATGAATTAAAGTGAACCAAAATTAAGTATAATGTACTGCAAAATAAATTCTTGGTATGACTTCATTAATTATTGAATTTTATAGAATTATTTTTTAATCAATATGATAAGTTTAGATAATATTATATTAGCCATATTTGGTAATTTTACATGTATATGTAAATTGTTTTTAAAATTTATGTGACAGTTGCTTAGGAGTCGAATGCGCTATGATGAACATACACAGTTTTAGGGTACGTACATTTGGGTATAAGAAATGTGTCATTGTCATAATTTGTCACGTTTACATGAACGGGTTGGATTATTGAAATACAAGTTAAAGGCGCGCGTGAATAAAACTCTAGAAGCTTATGCAAGATAATTTAAAGATCAGGGATCAATTGGGCAATTAATTATAAGTTAACTAAATGCATGGAGTTATTCCTTGCATGTAGAGCTGTCGCTTCGGGTCTAAAGGTCGACCTCGGGTTCGGGTCTAAAAAGGTTCGGGTCAAACGGGTCGGGTTCAAACGGGTCTAAAATATATTTTCGGGTTTTGTCGGGTCGGATCGGGTCGGATTCGTGTCGGGTTGATGTCAGGTTGGGACTATTCATCGGGTCGGGTGGGTCGGGTCGGGTTGGTATCGGGTCAGTTTTATTTTCGTGTCGGGTTCGGGTCAAAATATTATATTTTGACAAATACTCATAACTATATTAAATTTAACAATTATTCTAACTTGTATTAACACTTCGGTTCGAAAGAAACTCTAGTTTTAAATATGAATATTAAAATGTCAATAATCACGATATCAGTAATAAATTAAATTACCAAAAAATAAGATATCAACAAATACTCTATTTTATATTAACACCAAAATAACATGAAATGAAATAATTATTGGATTGATTTTGATATTAGAATTGGGCATATTTGTTGGGCTTACTTTTGTCTTAAAGCCCCAAACCCCAAAACTCAAAACCCACTAAACCCTAAACTCACCCACTAAACCCTAAACCCACTAAATTGATGTAATTAATCGAACTGGAAACCTGCTAACTAACAACGATAACTAAATTGAAATAAATTTACCAAAAATTAACCTTAATTTAGTTTCAATAAACACTTAAATAAATTTAGTTACTTCCAAATATTATAATTAATTTATTTATTTTTATAAATACTATGAAATAATTTATATTGAATTTTACTAATCAAATGTCAAACCTTACTTGACTTTCCATATGTAACTGAGTTTTAATGCTAACACACTAACTTAATTGCATTTAACTAACCAAATGTCAAATATTACTCGACTTTATACAAAAATTAATTAAGTTCAGTTTAACTATATAACTGTTAATCATCACTTAATTTATAATAATCAAGTAACTTATATTTATTCAAAAATAGGAATCCTCTATAAATTAGTGATTAATGTTTACTTTGTTACTTTCGACAATTAATGAACTTCATTAACTGACTTTGTTTACTATGAGTTGAATAGAAATAATTAAAAGTCAAATATTACTTGACTTTTATAAACGAATGTAACTAGTATATTGTATTTAAGTAGTGAAAGATCAAATATTCCTTGATTATTTATAAATAATGGATAAATTGAGTTTAACTAGTGTTAGATCAAACTTACTTGATTTTCTAAAAATACTAACAAGTAATTAAAATTAAATAATAAAATATCAAATCTTACTTGAGTTTCTATAAACACTAGAACTAAATTGAGTTTCACTACATTCCCTTATAGTTCAATCCAATTTTATACTTGATGAGTTAAAAATTGTATCGTCGCCAGAGATTATTCAATTTAACTCAAGGCATTATGACGACATGATCTTCATAAAACAAAAATGAATTGAAATAAATATTAATATACACAATATACTGAATTGATATTTTTATACTTATATATATATATATATATATATATATATATCAACTCTACTAGAGAAAAAATGCTCTTGTAATAAACATATTATTTTTTACTGAACAATTGCTATAATCCACCAAATTATTCCTATAATGGACTTTGCTAATATCCAGTGTTTAAGCTCAGTAATGGCATGTCTATGTTGTAATTCATTCAACAAATTGCAGTGATCATAAATATATTTATAAACATTTTTATGGAAAACAAATTGCAGTGATCATAAACATTTTTACACCAATTCTATTACTACTGCTAGTTCATTAACTTAATTTCCGGGTTTGTGTCAAATCGGGTTCGGGTCACTTTCGGGTTCGGGTCATTCTCGGGTTCGGGTCGGGTTAAAATTTATTTGGGTTCGTGTCGGGTCGAATTTGACCTAATATTCTCGGGTTTTAATCGGGTCAAAAGGTCATTCGTGTCGGGTCAGTCGGGTCGGGTTTTCCCGGCTTCTACTCCAGTGTCATAATAATTCAGCCTTCGGAAACATCGTCGATCGGAGATCTCCCACCTGGATCCTAACGCATCTGATTTCAAGTGCCAACATCGTCCAACCCAGATCTCTTCTAAACGGCTGAATGCGATGGATCTTGTGAGATAAAATCCGTCGAACGTATTTCTGATTTTAGTTTTGCTGTTCTAGATCTTGTATTATATTGTGTGCATCTTGATTGATGAACGGTATTTTTTTATGCTTACGATGTTTCTCTTAATTGAGTCTTCAATTAAGTTTTTTAATTGGTTTTGGATTTATGATTAACAGAGGATGAGGATTACTCGGATTCCCCGTTTGGACATCTTGATTCTTGAATGATGTGTTTTAACAATGTTTTTTTAACCCAGCTATATTATGTAAATATTAATATTTTCAAGAATCGTTTCATACATATATAGTGGCTTAATTCTTCTTTAAATTTCCTTTTGGATTCTGTATTACATGTTACCATTCTGATTGATTTGTCAACAGGCTAGAATTGTTGCATATGTATCATACTTCTCGAAAAACCCGTGGTCTGCATATTATATATATCAACCAAGGTATGTATGTTTAATTTACTTCATGTTATTTTATTTACATTCTCACATAGTTCTTCTCAGAGAAAAAAAATGGGTGGTTCAACAGGAAGGAGCACTATTTGTGATGCATGACTTTTGCCTGGGAAATTTGCGAAAATGCGAGGAGAAGAGACAAGGAAAACTTGATTTTGTTTAATCCTGCTTCATGTATTTTAGTAATATTGTAGAATCATAAATTTGAATAGCTTGATATTTCATTATTGACATTCTCACAATGTATGTTTATCTTTTTGAAGTAATAAAATTAAATATATATTTAATTGCCTTTTATAGCATAAGAATTGTGTTTGTTTCAATAATATTACAATTATGTATGTTGTTGCATGTGTCATAAAGTACCACTACACATTGCCCATTTCTATCGCAATTATGGTTCGACAATTAAAGTTATGTCGCATATTCTGTTGCTGGTAAAACATGCTTCATTTCGGTGAAATGATGCATTGAGTGTTGCAAAAATACATCACTATAAATGTTGCACAATGTGTCGCAAATACCCCATGCATCACTAAACATAAATGATGCATAATATGCCGCGATACATATGTGTCACAACACATAAAAGTCGCATGATGTGTCGCAAATATTCACGACAAGTTAAATATTGATGCAAATTGTGTCATTAAATTTTACGTCACAATTGAACTTTTGTGTCACTAATTTGCTACACTGGCTTTTACGACACAATATACATTGATGCATATAGTGTCGCTAAAAATCATGCGTCGCTAAGTTTACATGTCGCATAATGTGTCACGATTTCTATTCGTCAAAAAACTTAAAAGTCGCACGACGTGTCACAAATATTCACGACATGTAAAATAATGATGCAGATTGTGTCATTAATTTTACGTCACAATCGAACTTTTGTGTCGCTAAATTTGCTACATCATCTTTTGCGACACAATATTTAGTGACGCATACTATGTCGCAAATAACCATTTACGGCACTTAATCAGCGCTAAGTGACACATATAAATGACGCAAAAGTACCAGTCTCCTGTAGTGCCTGAGATTGGGATTGGGAGATATCGACACTGAGCAGAAATATTTCCCGATCATCCCTTCCGAGCATGCGTATCCCCTGAGACTGGGTTTGGGAAATATTGACACCGATCAGAGATCTGTCCCGACGCAGCACGGTATCTGGATTCCGGTGGATGCATCCCGGTCGAAGATGATGCGTTGAAGGAGGCGATGTGAAATCTACATGTTTAATTAAGTTTAACTTATATATATATTGTAAAACTAATCCATGCTTAAAATCTTTGTTTGCTATCAGTTGTGTTAATGTGTAAACAAATGTGTAAAACACATGAACAAATCCAACAAATAGGTGAACTATCATTCGTGCTATCACTATTTTTACTCAAAATCATGACCATCCATTTACATCGATCTAATCTAATTACATTTAATTCCTTAATTTGACTTCATCCGACCAAGGCAATCGAAGCGGATCAAATACCTATTTTCATCTCCAATTCTCCGACTTTCAACATTCTTCCTCTACCCTTAAATGTACTAAAACTATGCTACAACTTTCTCCTCATGTGATTCTTAAAAGGGCAAATCAATATTTAATTTTTTAAATAACTTCATATCATTTTAAGGTCCCCCGAAAAACTTTCAGAATTATTTGACATGAAAGGTGGTGGAGCTGTCCAAATATTAAAACATGAGACACTCAATTAAGATCGGTACAAATTATCAATTAAGATGTGTCTCAATTGGTCTCGCTCAATAATTATGGTTAATATGTAAAAATCAGTCTGAAAAGTGAGAAGATTAGGCATGAACATGAGAACATCGACAATAATACATTAAACGATCATGTTTAATATGTAAAAGATCATATTTGAAAGTGAGAAGCTTCCTATAGTAGACGTGCATCATTTTATTGTAGATGCAAATTTTTTTTTTTTGAGGAAAGGAGTTGATGCTATACGCTACGATAGAATTATTTATTCTATTAATTTCAAAAATGTCACACCAATATTTTGTTCAATTTAATATTTTGCATCAATTCATCCATCATGAAATAATTTATTTGGAGATTAATTGTATTAGTCAATAATTAATATTGTTAGTGATTTTTAAATGAGGTTTGTCTTGTTAGTTGTTGATGTTTCATATTTTTAAAATCAGCTTCATCTTTAGACTTTGTTGAGGTTCATAGCGTTGTTTGTGAAATCATCAAAATTAAAATACAGAGTAGGATAGCATATCGAGTTCATAGCATTTAATCTGAATTTCATTAAAATTGTAATTTTCACTGAATTTAATTTTACACAGAGGCGGAACATGGGGGTGGCCCATGGTGGCCCGGCCACCCCCGAAATATTAAAAATTGCACTTTATACCCTTGTAATTTTTATAAATTAAAAATAAAAATTACATTTTATACCCTTGTAATTTTTAGTATATTAAGATTTAGTGCTATAATTTTACTTTTATTCTATAATGGCCCCCCTCAATTTTAATTTTTGGATCCATACAGAACTTAAGTGAAACACATACTATGTTAAAGCAAAGATGGCCTTACTTGGGTCTTGATTCGGCACAATTGCCAATCCGACCCAATTGCCAGCAAGACTCTTGGGTGTATATATACGAAGAATTAAATTTGGGTGGATATGAAGAATTAATAACTGCTGCACAAGTTGGAGTTGATGTCATGCGTGATGCGTGTATGACTTGTATTCTAATCCAAGCTAAATTTATACTCACTAACAGCTTCTGCAAACTGCTGTGCTACTCCTCAAATGGAAAGCATCACCATCCTAGATATGTGTCTGTTTTTTTCTCCGCAATGCAGCCTAGGGATATGATTAAATTGAAATTTTTTAAATGTATTCTAGGCACATGTATAACTGTTAATAACTATAACTAGACATATTTTGAATGTGTAAAAATTTGTTATTAATGAACTACTTGTTATGACGAATTTAACAATATTACATACAATATTATAAAAATCAGTGCCTACTTTGACTCAAAGTAGAATTCTCTTGACAAGTCGACATTCTGATGCCGGGTTTCTTGATGAAGAGCCTCATTTTCTTCGTCAGTTAACTTGTGATGAAAGTTTGGAGTTACTAGGTACAAAGTTACTCCCTCGGAAAAATTGGCCTCATTTCATGTATGATTTTGGTGTAGCAATTGCAGAATATTGTAAAGGGCTACCTCTATCTATTGTTATTTTTTAATCCTCTACTTAAAAAAATAAAAATCCTGTGCAAGATTTATTTGTGAAGCGCTAAAGCTCCATGCAATAATAGGAATAGATCAAGATAATAGAAACAAATCAAACTTTTGGATAGTAAAAAGTGTAATTTTGTAGGAACTATATTGACAGTAATTTGTAATAAATAAAATTACAGAATATAAATTACAGAAAACACATGAATAATAAAATACAAGTTATATTATTTATATTAATCATGCAAAACATGCCAAGAGTTACAAATAATTATGCATACAACATATTAAATATCCTAAACACAAAAACATAGATCATTATGGAGTCGAGCTAGTCTCCGCCCTTGAAACTTATGAGGCCAACAAATGACACCAAAGTCCCATAGGATAAAACCATAAGGTAACATACAAAATTACCTGGATTTCGTAGAGCCGATCTTCAATCACAATGACTTGACTCTCAACTCACTCAGCACCAATGAAAACACCAACACTCTCAATTTAATGTATCTATTACTAGGAGTACAAATGTGTGTAAAGGTTCTTTTCATATTGACTGATGACTCTATATATATACTCCTAAATCCTATGAATTAGGAAACATAATTTTCAGCTGGAAAGATTCTCAATCCAATACGCATATGGATTCTCTCACAAAATAAGGTAAACTGTGTTTTAATTATAGCATAAGAACTTTCCCAAATAATGAAAGTCTTATCTTTATGGAATAACACAAAGTAATTTCCATAAACCAAAAGAATGTACTACAAGTAATTCTTCAATTAAAACACATTCCGGGCTTTTCTAGATAGTTCAACATATGAACTTCATAAACAATAGAAATCCTATTTTGGGTAAATTTCTTTAACCAAAACTTTCTATATCTCATTCATCTCCGAATGATAAACCCCAAAAGTTACCATGACGGTAACTTTCAATTTACCTTAAATAAATCATTTTCCAACAATCCCCCACATGAATCAGATATAGATTCGGGATTTCAATTACGCATTACACTAATGTAGTCATTGTGATTTCCGTATCGGAAGCTTAGATGTCTGCATAGGAATAAGTAGATCATTTAGTCCTTGAACTTTTCCCTTGGGATAGTACACTGTTTCACTGGTTAGGAAGTATGCGGTCCCGCTTTGAACTTCCCTGAACCGCTGGTATGAACTTTCATGTACGTCCCACAGACATCTTACTATACTCTGCGATTTCCGCGGTTGTGCCCAATTATCGCGGCCATGGAGCACCTGCCTATTTCAGTCGCGTTTGTAAAGAATTGTGTCCTCATTCAATTCCCTCTAGAGGCGGCCACACCTCCCGCACATAGGTGACTGGTTGCTGAGGAATTTGTTATTTGTTAAATAACCCACTTCCACTCTAATTCCCATAATTAGAGGCCGTTAGTCATTAAAAGCATTTCATGCTTACCCTCATTTCCACTTCACTGTTTCATCATCATAGGAATAAGACAAGAGGTTTAAAGAAACCCCCACAGTGACGTCGGTGGGTCTTTGACGTTTAGTTGTCCCTTTGAACCTAGACCATGGGATCTCCAATCGCATAGGTTGGGTGTCCACAGACGTAACCTCACCATTTAATGGACTTCAGTCTCATTCCTCTCGATGATTTAACTACCTCTCGATTCAATTTCTTCGTCAAGAAATTGATCTAATCCTTTCGTCAAAGGAACACAACCTTATCTTAATGACGATAAGTCAATTTAGATAAATCCCGGTTTGAGAGTAGTTTTTTAATGATATTTTGTCTACGTTTAGACATACCATTATCGATATGGCTTTACAGTAAACCAATCAGCACAAATTTGCTTTGGTTACCTTGGGATTTCCTTTTTCTCAAAAGGTACGGATACTCATTTCCTTTCCCATAATCCAACATAATGGATTTAGATTCCTCATATGAATCTAAGAGAATCATTTCTCTACACATTTCAAACCATATCCACGAGAACACGAGTATCACACAAACTTGGATCCAGTAGTTTTTTCTCTTGACTACTCGTGTCTCATCTTACTTTCATAGTAAGAAATGTCTGACCATGTACAACTCATTATGTACTACAGACCTTCCATGACTCTACATTCTCTTTTCAAGAGAAGTCTCACCTTTACAAAGGTATTCCAACAAAGTTAGAGTCATTCCATTGAATACGATATATCTCTCATAGATTCAGTCATCGTATCAATACACTATCAATGAGCGAACCATTCGATTTGAGAACATAAATGACATAATCATTTCTCGTGTCTCTTAGCACTCATGACTTAACTAAGCTCATTGATTCAAATCATTGGCTCATCAACAATTAGTGTCATCAACTCATGGACTGTTTTGGAGCATTGAGCCATTCATATTGCTCTATTCAGATCTTAATATCTAAATCTCCATTTAACCACTAGGTCCATTTGATGTACTTTTGAGCTTACACAAAGCTTCAATCGGAAGTACCATCATTTCAGGTATCATTCTCATTTATGGAGAATACCATTAAGTATACGAATACTTACTAATTGTTGAAATCTACTAGCAGTCTAGTGATTTGCCTCAATGGTAGATCAATCTCACTATTGATTACCGTTTTTCCATAAACATCATTTCATGGAATTATAGCCTTTTAAAGCTCTCAGATATACCTCTAAAACAAAACAAGGCACAAGACTTTGTCCTATCACATTTGCTTCATTTAGGTTTATCATCACAGATTCTCTACGATTTCATCCATTGGCTCATAATGCCATTAAGGATAAATCAAGATCTCTAGGAATTTCCATAAAATACTCTTTCATCAAAAGATGTATTTATCAATTCCATCAAATATTTCTTATGAATATCACAATATTTAATATTCTTTCATAAGAAGTCAACAAGCACTACCATAATGTGCATTTTTAGTAAATATACCATTTCAGGTAATATCTTACTATACTTGGTTAGACGTCAACCCCCACATTCGAATGAACTTCTCGGATGAGTCTACACCGTTAGGTCAACCCCCACATTCGAAGGAATTCGTAGGATGACTCTACACCGTTAAGAGTTTTCATTTACTCTTTTGGGATATCTTATTTAAAAGATCACCTACCCATATATAGGTTTCCCACATCGCTTTATCATTTCTAGCGACTTTACGTTTCACTACTATATATAGCTAGTACATACGGAAAAATGACATTTGCGAATAATCTTGTAGTGTGAACGCAATCACAAAAAGATTTTACGTATTCGCTTTCACAATCAACTCATACCACAAATGATACAAAAATGGACTTAGAACCATTTATGTAAGTATCATTTTGGTGATTCTCGTTAATTATTACTTTAAGACAAAATTACTTTGTCTAGCACATGACTTATCAAAAGTCTCGTTTGTTCAACAAATGAATCAAACACAAGATTCTCATCCTATAAAACTATATTTTAAGGATAGATTCTTTCACTACAACACTTTCGTGTTTCAACTGATTGTGGGAATCTCTCTTATCTATACAACATACTTAGAATAAGAGATGACCAGATTTCCCAATATCAAGTAACCATTTATCCCAGCAATTACAACACCAGCTAGAAGTAATATCCATGCCATCAAGGATTTGATTAACCAATCACTTCAGGGATTTCGATTTACTATCCCTTATGGCGCAGATTTCCCATCTCGTAGGGTAAAATGTGAGTTAGCAAACTCTACACAAAATACTGCCCATTTCCAAGTCATTTTAGTACAACAGTACTTGACTACACTCGAGTGACTTTCTCAATTCACATATGAATTGATATCTCAGCTCAAGTCTGAGTTACGCCGTCTCGCTATGAGTTCACGTTTTACACTCTTGACCCAAACATGGTCTCATTCGAGTCTAATTCTTGCTCGAATACATTTCCCTTTAAGCTAGACTCAATCGAATTCGAGTCTTAGTCTGGGATTATGCCTTGCCGGCTCAACTTAGAGTTTTTCACGTACATTTTCAAGTGCTTAGTGATATCTCTCTACCTTGTCAAAATTCATCTATTGCTGAATTTTAAGGTTTCCAGTCCCCCACATTGGACCGATATTATCATCTCCACACGTATAGTTCCTCGGAACTTCGTGTCTTGGAGTTCCTAGACCATGTCTACGAATTAGATAATCTTAGAATTTTCAGTTCTTTCTGACCGAAATTCTAGACTTAACAAAGTCTCGGGATCCCTATCTCAGAATACAAAATTCTAGATTTGACCATATTGTCTTGGGATTTTCAAATCTCAGATTATTCAGGTTTCTCAACCAATCTGACGATTTATCAAATTCTTCAATTATGAGTAATTAGAATTTTAACCTCAGAATTCTTAGGTCTCTCAACCATAATTCTGACGATTATTTAATTCTTCAATTACAAATAATCAGAATTTCAGCATAGTTACGAAAACTCATGCTTTCAGGGTTTCTCGTTATGGTTCTTAAAACCAATACCCTTGACATAGTAAAATTACTCATGTCATCTCGTTCGTATTTTATAGATTATACACAATAATCAAAATATCGAACACAGAGCCGTATGCTCATCTCATGCAATATACAATTGCTCAGGTCTTACGAAGCTTGCTGTGAATTCATGACAATTGCACACAGCACATTGCCAAGTCTATCACATAGCATAACTTCTGCCACCAGTTCTTGATGATTGCACACAGCAAACCATCCACAAACCGTAGTCATGGCATAGCCAACATCATAGAATCTCATAAACTTGAATGTATAATAAGCCAGATAATATAAACAATTTATAGAATCACATATACACTGTCAACTCAAGTTCAGATTCAAACGGTCATAACCGAAATCAACATGCATACAATCTTACATACCATATGATCAAAATCATTCATGAGTCATGCAAGATTAAAATACTGGATTATATTAATAGATCATACTCATATATCTCGTATGAAAACAATAAATCCACACAATCGCATGCACGAACACATTGAGCATCATAATATGCATACACGTAATCCATATACCACGTACAGATTCTTCTTGCATGCATAATATTTATTAATGGTTTCATGCATAAAATTAATTACATGCATCCAAAACAATTAATTAGCTCAATTACAACACATGTGAGAATACAAGGGGTGGTTTGGTTCGCGTACTAAACGTAGTAAATATAGAATCCGCGTATTTAAGATTTTGGATTGTTGTTTGGTTAGCGTATAATGGTTAAAACGCTGGAAATGACGATTCCGCAGAAATTCAATTTCCCACATAACGTGGGAAATTTCTTACCGAGTATTACCTAGGTCGAAATGAAATACGCGTAATTTTTATACGAAATTACTATTTTCTCCCCACCATTACGTAATTTTTCTACGATCATGCATATATATATTTTTTATTTCCTCCAGTTTTATTTTGCTTCAATTTCTGTTTTAAACTTCTTATAACGTTTTTTGTTTATTTAACTGTACGTATACATATTATTAACATGGGATTTAGAATGGAATATTTTATTGTTATCAAATTTTCTTATTTTGTGATTTTATTTTTGAAGTATAATTATTTTTTGATTTTTTTTAGAGAACAATAAATTGTTTTTTATAAATTCAAGTGAGTTTTTTTGATTATTTGGAAAATTACAATAAGTTGAATATTTTATTCGATTGAGTTCATTTGAATGTTTTTGGGATATATAGTTGAAAAACTGTTAGATTCGAGTGAGTTCATTTGAATGTTTTTTTATATATAGTTGCAAAATTGTTAGATTCGAAAGAAATACGTAAGTCAACCAAACAACATGTAGTAAATAAAATCCTAGGAATTATAAAATACGAAGATGCAACCAAACATTTTTTCCAAATTCTGAGTATTTTGATGGAGAAATTTATTTCCGAGTAATTACTAAATCTGTGGGAATTTAATTCCCACATGAACCAAACGACCTCCAAGTATATGTTTCCAGCTAGGTATATAAATACATTATGACATATACTAATCCAACGCGTGTAAATTAGTAAATTTACACAATTATCATATATTTATACCAAGCATTCACTATCATATATATTCCAGGAAGCAATATACTCACAAAATCCAGACATGGCTTTCAAATTCTCATACATATTAATCATCACGTACTCATGCACTCAAATTAGGCAACAAATTCACCAAATTAATTCAGCATGCATCTCTATATATACATGATTTCCAAGGTCAAAACCTAATGCATTCAAGCATAATAATAATGAAATTGATTTAAACCTAAGTGCGAACCATGCACAAAATCATCATATATATCACCATAGATTAATAATACACAGAATTGCAAATTAATCCATTCATGCATAATTCGGTATCTCATGCAATTATATATGCCAAGCATTTAAGATTCAATTCACGTTGAAATTACAAATTCTCATCAATTTCAAATCAATCTTAACATGCATATAATTAAACCGAGGCAAGAGAAATAATCATGTTTATCAAAATAAACCCATCCAAACTAAATTGAATACCACATCTAATTCAATTTATTGGGATTGATACTCTAACCTTCGTCTAAAAGTCGAGACCAAAATATCTCTAACTGATCAACACCATCTCCTCCACGATGCTCGTTGATCCTCGTAATTGATATTTGTACATGCCAAGAAAACTCGGCAAACCATTAGAAAAACTTCACATGAGTTTTTCGGATTTAAGTTCACAAAGAACAATTTCCGAAAAACCCTAAATCAAATAACACACATAAAAATCATGCTCATATAAATATATAATATAAGCACATAATTAATCATGCACCCCTACTTTTGGTTTATTCAATATAATAACCTTAGCATGCATAATTTATAACTCACGTAGCATGTAGTCTTCGTAATTCTAATCACATTAAATTTCCAAAAACCACAATAATATTTCTGTAAAATATTCTATAATTTTCTGAAAAATTACACATCAATATCCGCCCTTTAAAAGTTTCATAAGTTTCAAGACTGTAGGAACTATATTGACAGTAATTTGTAATAAATAAAATTACAGAATATAAATTACAGAAAACACATGAATAATAAAATACAAGTTATATTATTTATATTAATCATGCAAAACATGCCAAGAGTTACAAATAATTATGCATACAACATATTAAATATCCTAAACACAAAAACATAGATCATTATGGAGTCGAGCTAGTCTCCGCCCTTGAAACTTATGAGGCCAACAAATGACACCAAAGTCCCATAGGATAAAACCATAAGGTAACATACAAAATTACCTGGATTTCGTAGAGCCGATCTTCAATCACAATGACTTGACTCTCAACTCACTCAGCACCAATGAAAACACCAACACTCTCAATTTAATGTATCTATTACTAGGAGTACAAATGTGTGTAAAGGTTCTTTTCATATTGACTGATGGCTCTATATATATACTCCTAAATCCTATGAATTAGGAAACATAATTTTCAGCTGGAAAGATTCTCAATCCAATACGCATATGGATTCTCTCACAAAATAAGGTAAACTGTGTTTTAATTATAGCATAAGAACTTTCCCAAATAATGAAAGTCTTATCTTTATGGAATAACACAAAGTAATTTCCATAAACCAAAAGAATGTACTACAAGTAATTCTTCAATTAAAACACATTCCGGGCTTTTCTAGATAGTTCAACATATGAACTTCATAAACAATAGAAATCCTATTTTGGGTAAATTTCTTTAACCAAAACTTTCTATATCTCATTCATCTCCGAATGATAAACCCCAAAAGTTACCATGACGGTAACTTTCAATTTACCTTAAATAAATCATTTTCCAACAAATTTATCCTAGAGTAATGTGTAATAGTTATAGGTAGAGCTGTCGATTCGGGTCTAAAGGTCGACCTCGGGTTCGGGTCTAAAAAGGTTCGGGTCAAACGGGTCGGGTTCAAACGGGTCTAAAATATCTTTTCGGGTTTTGTCGGGTCGGGTTGGGTCGGGTTCGTGTCGGGTTGGGACTATTCATCGGGTCGGGTTGGGTCGGGTCGGGTTTTATAGGGTCGGGTTGGTATCGGGTCAGTTTTATTTTCGTGTCGGGTTCGGGTCAAAATATTATATTTTGACAAATACTCATAACTATATTAAATTTAACAATTATTCTAACTTGTATTAACACTTCGGTTCGAAAGAAACTCTAGTTTTAAATATGAATATTAAAATGTCAATAATCACGATATCAGTAATAAATTAAATTACCAAAAAATAAGATATCAACAAATACTCTATTTTATATTAACACCAAAATAACATGAAATGAAATAATTATTGGATTGATTTTGATATTAGAATTGGGCATATTTGTTGGGGTTATTTTGTCTTAAAACCCCAAACCCCAAAACTCAAAACTCACTAAACCCTAAACCCACCCACTAAACCCTAAACCCACTAAATTGATGTAATTAATCGAACTGGAAACCTGCTAACTAACAACGATAACTAAATTGAAATAAATTTACCAAAAATTAACCTTAATTTAGTTTCAATAAACACTTAAATAAATTAGTTACTTCCAAACATTATAATTTATTTATTTATTTTTATAAATACTATGAAATAATTTATATTGAATTTTACTAATCAAATGTCAAACCTTACTTGACTTTCCATATGTAACTGAGTTTTAATGCTAACACACTAACTTAATTGTATTTAACTAACCAAATGTCAAATATTACTCGACTTTATACAAAAATTAATTAAGTTCAGTTTAACTATACAACTGTTAACCATCACTTAATTTATAATAATCAAGTAACTTATATTTATTCAAAAATAGGGATCCTCTATAAATTAGTGATTAATGTTTACTTTGTTACTTTCGACAATTAATGAACTTCATTAACTGACTTTGTTTACTATGAGTTGAATAGAAATAATTAAAGGTCAAATATTACTTGACTTTTATAAACGAATGTAACTAGTATATTGTATTTAAGTAGTGAAAGATCAAATATTCCTTGATTATTTATAAATAATGGATAAATTGAGTTTAACTAGTGTTAGATCAAACTTACTTGATTTTCTAAAAACACTAACAAGTAATTAAAATTAAATAATAAAATATCAAATCTTACTTGAGTTTCTATAAACACTAGAACTAAATTGAGTTTCACTACATTCCCTTATAGTTCAATCCAATTTTATACTTGATGAGTTAAAAATTGTATCGCCGCCAGAGATTATTCAATTTAACTCAAGGCATTATGACGACATGATCTTCATAAAACAAAAATGAATTGAAATAAATATTAATATACACAATATACTGAATTGATATTTTTATACTTATATATATATATATATATATATCAACTCTACTAGAGAAAAAATGCTCTTGTAATAAACATATTATTTTTTACTGAACAATTGCTATAATCCACCAAATTATTCCTATAATGGACTTTGCTAATATCCAGTGTTTAATCTCAGTAATGGCATGTCTATGTTGTAATTCATTCAACAAATTGCAGTGATCATAAATATATTTATAAACATTTTTATGGAAAACAAATTGCAGTGATCATAAACATTTTTACACCAATTCTATTACTACTGCTAGTTCATTAACTTAATTTTAGAGTTTGGGTCATTTCCGGGTTTGTGTCAAATCGGGTTCGGGTCACTTTCGGGTTCGGGTCATTCTCGGGTTCGTGTCGGGTTAAAATTTATTCGGGTTCGTGTCGGGTCGAATTTGACCTAATATTCTCGGGTTTTAATCGGGTCAAAAGGTCATTCGTGTCGGGTCAGTCGGGTCGGGTTTTTCGTGTTCGGGTCTGAATTGACAGCTCTAGTTATAGGGTTGTTTCTTAGTTTCTCCACTCTTAGATTTTTCCTAGAATAATATGTAATAGTTATAGGGTTGTTTCTTAGGTTCTCCCCTCTTAGATTTTTTTTAAAACGATGTCCTTTTCGGTTTTGGATTTTTTCTATTTTCCTTTTTTTTTTGTTTTTTTTCTAGAATCCCACATTAAAACAATGTCTTTTGGGTTTTGATTTTTAATTCGAATTTCAATCCTTGTGTTCATCTACCCTTAATGATTCGTTGTTTCAATTGGGACTCCAATTTGTGGGAATTAAATTGAACTGGTTTGGGAGGTTGGTGGCCAGATTAAATGCCCGGGTTTTGGAGCTTGGTGGCGGTGGGGTGCGGTGGCGGCAGGGAATAAGGGGCGGTGGTGGTGGGGGTTAAAGGGGCGGTGGCGGGACGCAGGTGGCTGGGCTTTTATTTATGGAGATTTTTGGCAGCGGGGGTCGGTGATTGGTGGAGGTGTTGAGGGGTTTCGGTTGTCTTTGGGGCTGCAGAGATTGGCCGACGACGGGTTGCAGGGAACGGTGACGGTTGGTGGGTGGCTGAGTGTGCTGAGTGTTCCGGGTTGATGTGAAGCTCGACACTGTTGCAAGCTGTACAGAACTTCGATGGGCCTGTCTTCATCATTCCGAGCTCGGTGTTGGTGATCTTTAGATTGGACTACAACCCACACGTCGGTTAATCTCCTGAACATTGGTTTTTGTCCCAATGGTGCTCCTGAAACATCTTGTCCACCCAGGACCACGCCCGTCGTCTCCGCCAGTACACCACCGGGTCCTTCCAGGGGATATTCAAAGGTATGCTTATTCTTCTCACTATCAAAGCATGATTTTATTTCCGTTCTTTGACATTAGATGCTGCATAGAGTTACAGTGCTCTTGTAATATGACCGTGCTTTGAAAATTGTATGTGATGATGCATGTGAAACCTGGCTCGGTCTCTGATATTGTATCAGTTTCAAAAGAAAAACTAAGTCTAAGAAAGCTTCAACTCGAAATATTTTTTGTTAGAAAACTTTATAGTGAGTGTTTAATTTGAATGGTTTTCTTTTCTGTTGTAGTGAAGAGGTGACCTATACTCTGAGTGTGCAGAACTATGAAACAAAATCAGGAAGTTTATATTCAGGTATAATTTAGGTATAATATTATTTTTCCTAATTCCTTGTAATTAAACTGGTTTTACTGTCTGAATTCCAATTTCATCCTCTTAATTGAGCAAGCAATTTTGTTTTCATGTTTTCTTCCCTTTGTGTTCAAGTAGGCCTTAAGTTCAAGTAGGATAGACAATAATTCGGTGGTGAACCGCCGGTGTGCTTTGATTCAAAATGGAAAACAGAAAGCATAACACAATTCTTTTGAAATTTTCTATCTATGATCTTTAAGTTGCACAAAATGTCAAGATTTAATCTTTTCCCAAGTTATGCTCATATTTTCTATGCAAATGCAATACTTTGTAGAGATTTAATTTTCTCAATTAGAAATTTGCGTTTTATCGAGAGTACCAGTGCCATGTATGATGTACCTGTAAGCTAAGTGAAGAAGTTGATAAATCAGGGTTACAAATTGCCAATTTTAGCTTTGTCAATATCTATTTATGAGTTAAGTGATTCCCTAATGCTTGGTGCTCTCAATTTCATATCCATCCAGTTTTCTAGAATTGACTGTTTGTTCAGTAGTAGATCATACATTTGAAAGAGACAGTACCGTGTTTGACTTAACTATTATAGAAGCGATGTAAAGTTTTTTTTCCCGTGTGAAGTCCTTACTGAATTTCAAATTAGAAGAAAATAAGTTAATGGTTTTCATTCACAGAAAAAAATAATCTTTGTGAGGCTTTCCTGTGATTCTTTATTCTTATTTGCAATTTTATATGATAATGGCATCTTTGGATTATCTTTCCCTTATTGTACCATTGTTTTACTTGTACCTTTTGGCCTATTATATAGGGAGCTGGTTTTAATACCTCTTGTGGCAAATTTTGTATTTTTCAGGGGCCATGGATTCAAATTGAAAAACAAGTCCGAGGATTCAGTTCGCGATCTAATTTGCTCAGAACGGCGGCGGAGCTGGCCATGGGTCTATGGCTGAGGGTAAACAGGCACAAGAAATCAAGAACATGGGTCACATTTACTGCCAAGTGGTTCTGAAGAAATTTCTCATGAGTAGATGTCCTTGCTCGTGAACTATTGAGTACCGGCTCGTGAACTATTGATGATTCTTCTTGCAGCTCATATTAAGCGGAGGAAGTCCATGCCTTTTTGGAGAATGAATGAGGTGAATCAAGAAGAATTAGATTTATAGGCTTCCTATGGATGATGGAAATAAAAATCTGTCCTCCTTGAGTTTTGCTTCATCTGGTTCAAGTGGCCCGAGCATACCATATCCTGGCTACATCAATGAGCCCGGGACAGGGCCCAGACCCGAGCTTTTGAGTTTGAGCAAACTCAGTGACAGTTTTGAGAAGTTGCTGCTTGATTTTGATTTTGATTTTAGTGATGCTATGATAGTTGTTAAGGGAACCAGTGTGTCACTGCATTTTGGCTTCAATGACTGTAATTGAGACCATAAGAATGACACCAGTATTTTACTCATCGGAGATGCGAGCTGAGAATCAGAATTAGTTCAATAGGGGAATCGTCAGTAGGCATGAGTTTCGAGCTGCACTGGCGGGTTTGTCGAGTCACCGATCATGAATTTGGACAGAATAATGCTTGATTCAACTTTAAAGATAGTACTATTCAATCCGTGGTTGATGCATTGGTTTGTTTGTCTACAAAATGGCACCAATTCATTGGTTTCATAGCTCCAGCGTCTATGTTGTAAAGAGAAAGTTACTTTGTGCACAATTTCTCAGTATCCCCTCGGTTTGATGTTTATGAATGGGGAGTTTGCTTATCACAGACATACTTTTGAGAAGGCAGGTTAGTTTTCGTTTTATATTTGCAACTTATAAGATGTTGATATGGAGGTAATGGGATCCTCTGAACATTCTGATTATGCTTATGTTATTAAGAATCAGAAATTTTAATCTGTCAGTATGATCATCTATCATTCCTTATCTTGCAGTTCCACTTTTGATACTTCATTCGCAGCAAGGAACATGTAATGATTCTGCTTTTTTCCCTGCACATTAGAGTAGTTTTTCTACTTTGCCTAATTTAATTTTCTTGAACATTTTGTATTTGGCTATCTTTCACCTATCAGGGTTAACCTATCGTGCACGATGTATTTAGAAAAGTTTTAATTGAAATTTCAATCATTGTGTATCTAGCACATTATAGTATGGTTTAAAGCCTGATAATAAAGCATATATTTTCACCATTTAACTGCAATAATACCAGTGCCGTAAATTGAACAAGGTTTATCAGATGTTACAGGCTCAGAAGGGACAGTTAGCTTCACTTCACATTTGATGCCCATGGCAACATTCTACTGTACTTCAAGACTGATATTTTTGGTCATAAGCATTTATAGAGAATTGTCGGTTCACTAAAAGGGTACTTGTAGAATCCTTATTTGTTATTGATGGAAAATGTTTAACAAGGTTGCATAATAAGATCTTTGTTTGCTCATAAGCTTTCAGATGTTCAGCTTTTTTTTTGCCTGTATTTTGGTTCTGCTTGTGTTCATGATGCTGATGTGTTTTGATGCTTTCACTTGATATCATTGAAAAGAGTGAATCTTTTATCTTTCAAAACAAACAACTGCATATCTGAAAGATTTATTTTTTCCATATATATAAGTCTTATATTATGCATGCTTTAAGAATCACTTTGGATCAATTCGATGGTCGAGTAGTCAGATGAGAAATTTACAGCATTGCAAACTAGGGATTAAGAGAAATTTTTTGTTTGAAAGAGATGAGAGAATAATTGTGTGTACACTAGGTGAAGAGGGGGAAAGATATTGAGGATAAAACTTATTTGAGTCTAAACTGTAAAAAGTCAGTATATTCTAAGTGTTATTTAGAACTGTTTGAAATCCTTTCTGTGCTCTAATTTTGCATTTGTTGTATGAGGGGAAAATGGACTATAAGAAATGTGTTGAAGCAGTCTATATTCTGTGATATATATTCTGCTCAGGTTCCTAATTGTTTTCTGCTATCCATCTTAGCGCATTTTCTTGAAGTTTCTATTTTTTCCATCTCTTTTAGGAGTCAAAGTTTTCAGGTTTGCTAGAATGAAGTATGTGCCATGATACTTTCTTTAGCACATATGTATGTGTTGTCCCTTTACAATTCTTAGCTTAATAATGAACATTTTCCTTTCACCTGCTCTACTGATAATGAGGTTTTACTTGACAAGAGTTTCTGCATTAACACACTTAAACTAACAAAACATTCATTTCTGGGTTTTGGTTGGATTCCTTCAATGCCTAAATTCACTTCGGATGTCCTAACTTTTCTTGAAAGGACATTCAAAAAGATGTTGGACTTCATATATTGAGGTATGAACTTGTTACATGATTTGATATCTTTATTTGATCTGGGGAACAAGATTGGAAAACCATTTCTCTTTTTTATTCTTGTCTGAATTTGGAAAAATGAGGTAAATCTCTGATGAGTATTAGGAATGAAATTTTGCTTTCCCCCACTCTTTTGAGTTGTTGTTTAATAAATGGGTTTGCTAAGTTTAAACTTTTCTTTTCCAGCTTAATCTTAGTTTGTTAATCATTTTCCTCATCCCATGTCACAACTTTTGGACCCGTGTTTCAGTGCACTGCATGGTTGTCATCATTAAGAAACTCATATTTGTAGTCAGGCACATAGTTGGTTGTTGACAATATCTTCCACTTATTTGACAAAGACATCTTTGGGTTCATTATTTAAGACTTTCTTAGATAATCTGGTTCTCTCCTTATTTTGTCGCTCCTCTGATAATCTGGTTCTCTCCTTATTTTGTCGCTCCTCTGATTGTATCTTTCAGACTTTCAGTTTATTTTTACCTGGTTAAAATTGAGTTCGATGCTCACCTACCCTCCTTTCTTTCATTCATTTACATGAATAAGACACCCCAAAGAAAAGAGAGAAAATAACGGTGTCCATTACTTCTGAGGCTGAAATACTGATAGTTGACAAAGAATTTTTCATATTTGGACTTGCCTCATGGGTGAGGCTGCCTCACCCAAGAATTTGTCCTGTTATTAAGGTTGCAAATAGTTAAGCATGTAAATATATAATTCATGGTGAGGTTGTAGCTTGGGCTCTCTGAGATTGCTTGTATTTTTTGATATATTTATAAATGTAAGAGAACAGTTTGGTTTTGAGGCAACCCCCATTCTCTTTTTGTGTCCACTTTTCTTCCAGGAAAACTTGATTCGAGATGATAACAAACTAATCAATCAGGATAGGATCTTTAAGTGATTCACTGGAAAATGTCATAGACTCAATAGAATTTTTTTTATAGAATTTGTTGATTATTTAATGGTTTACTCTGATAGTTTTGGTGGTTGTCCTGCGTATAAGTTCTCCAAGTTCGTGTTATTTGATAAATTCTTTTCTTTGCGTGTCCCTTATTGGTTCTCTGTCGTAAATGCCACGAGGCTTTTATTCTCACATGGCCTATATCCTGCTCACCTTATTATTTCTATGCAGATAATTATTATAGATTTGAGTCGACTTTACACATTCGGATAAAGTTTTAGTTATTGAGTCAAGTGCAAAGATATGATCCTTTTTGGAACATCATTTTCATTTCTTTCCTGAAAACCTTCCTTTTCCTCTCCATGGTTCAGGCTAGGGAAGTAAGGGACGGACCAAGAAAAAAAATTATCAAGTAGAAGAGAACGTAAAGCATAGAGGATCCCAACCTGCTAGAACAACAAGTACTATGTCTACCATCAGTAGCAGAAGAGTATAAGAAACTGCCAATTTTTTGCATTAGTGATGCTTCTGCAAACTATTCGTTTGCAGGTTTTTGTTTTTTATCTGCTTGTGTACAACCAATCAAATTGCCTTCCACAACTAAAATAGAGATTTGTATTGATGCAGAAAATGTCAAGTAGACTGTAGAAAAATCAATATCGACCAAGAAGTAGAAGAGTTAGATGATTTCATAAATATATATTAGTAATCTACAGTCTACTTTATTACATTATATATTAGTAATCTACAGTCTACTTTATTACATTATATATTAGTAATCCTTTCAACTGTTTTCACGTACTCCTCTCAGAGTTATGAGAATCATTAACTTTTTGTTGCTAAATTCTTCAATTTATCATCATTAATGTATAAATTATATAACTTGTTGACACCCCCTTTTTCAATTTTTTTCCATTGCATTTTTCCTTTGGCACATATCCTGTGGAGTAATAAGATACACATTGAATAGTGCGGAACAAGTTATTCTCCAGTTTGGGTTTCATCATTCTGTCACATGTTTGAAATCCCTCTATGTGAATTTCGTACACTTGGTTTCATAGAAATGTAAATTTTTTCTTTGAATTTCATGGCACCTGGATTTAATGTGCTGACATTCCATGCTATGATCTTTTAAATTGTGAAGCCCAACTTTGAACTACATGAAGAGACCTTGTATTTAGCCGTCAAATGCTTTTAGTATCCTCGTTCATTTTTAGGCGTTGAACCAATCACAATGAACCGTTAATCTATTTTTAGTAATTTTTATTTTTAAAATAAATAAATAATTAACCATTTGAGACATGGTTAATTGAATCATTTTAATATTTGGTAATCTATTTATTTGAATAAATAAGTAAATTATTTGCTCTTTGTGGGGCACAAATATGGTGTCAATGGAATCAGGAGGAGTGTAAATTGATTTACTCTTTTTGTATTTATGATATTTTTTCCATTGGGTAAAGTGTCACAATATTTTATTTATAATATTATTTTGATTTAAGCGACTATTGCCATAGGATGAGTGCAATACTTCGTTCTATTGTACAATCATATATAGGGCATTTTGTATATAATATTATTATGAATAAATTATGTGAGAAAATACACCGCGCGTTGCACGGTGAGTGCCCGCTTGTACTCCATAATAAAAATAGAAATATTCCACCTACAAGATATATAGTGTAACATCAACGGTGAAGGCGCTGCCTCACCATGATGTTGCTACGCGTACGTGGAGTTTCCGACAGGATGTGTCTTTATCTTTTGGGTACGAACTACTAAATTATGTTGGTTCTCCTGTATTTCTTTCTAAACTGAATTAAAGTGAACCAAAATTAAATATAATATACTGCAAAATAAATTCTTGGTATGACTTCATTAATTAATGAATTTTATAGAATTATTTTTTAATCAATATGATAAGTTTAGATAATATTATATTTGCCATATTTGGTAATTTTACATGTATATGTAAATTGTTTTTAAAATTTATGTGACAGTTGCTTAGGAGTCGAATGCGCTATGATGAACATACACAGTTTTAGGGTCCGTACATTTGGGTATAAGAAATGTGTCATTGTCATAATTTGTCACGTTTACATGAACGGGTTGGATTCTTGAAATACAAGTTAAAGGCGCGCGTGAATAAAACTCTAGAAGCTTATGCAAGATAATTTAAAGATCAGGGATCAATTGGGCAATTAATTATAAGTTAACTAAATGCATGGAGTTAGGCCCTGTTTACTAGAGCTTATTTCTTGATGTACTGAACTGAACTGAACTGAACTGAATTGAACTGAACTGAACTGAATTGAACTGAACTGAACTGAAGTGAAAATTGATGTATTGAAAAATGGAATCAGCATGACTGAATTAACCTGAATTTCATCAAATTGCATTTTCACTGAACTGAACTGAACTGAACTGAATTGAACTGAACTGAACTGAATTGAACTGAACTGAACTGAACTGAACTGATCTACAGATAAGCTCTGGTAAACAGGGCCTTATTCCTTGCATGCATGTGTTTGTTGTCCGTCCTGATCCCAGTTTTCCAATTTACCCCAGCTCGCATGAATCAATTTAATATAATTCAGATTCGTCAGATCAGATAAAATATAATTTACGTAATAATATTTAACTTAAAATGTTCGTTTATTCCTATTTTGAAAAGGAATTTTCACTTTTAATCGATACTAGAGATAAATATTAATCTTCTCACTTTTAACTATGATAAGATACTAGAGATAAATAATAATCTCTCACTAAATATAAATATTTTCAATCGATACTAAAGATAAATGTTAGTTTTCTCATTTTTAACCATGATTTTTAAAGCATTGAGCATAATTATTCAGTGTATTATTGAATATCCTTTCACTTTTATGAATAAACTTTTATGAATAATCTCTTACATGTAAAACATGATTATGAAGTGATACCATCTCAATTGAGAATTTGTCTCCGATTTTTCAGTATCTTAACTTTTACTCTAATTAAAATTAATTTGGTTATGATAAAATTGGTTAAAATTAATTCAAACCAGTACAGATAAGTACGAGAGAAGAGACACTTAATAATGTCCATGGACATAAGTTATGAAACACTATTCGTGATAATCAAGTTGATGGTAATGTGGCGAATTTAAGTCACTTTGTCGAACCCAAATTAATATTAAAGTTAAACTAACGTAGCCGCTTTGTCAGCTCCCTTCTTTAGTAGAAGTCTTTCCTTTTTTGTTCTTGTTTGAAATTTTCTTTCCACTTCTAGGGTGGTTTTTAATCTCTTTTCATTTCTAGGGTAATAATTTCTATTATTTATAGTATTGCCCTATTAGTTTAGTCAGATTTATCTGACTCTGATTTTTCATAAGAACTAGAGCTGATTTCTGATTCTATTTTTTCTATGATGTAAACATTTCTTGTTTCATCATATTTTTCTTCTATAGGTTCATATCCCATTTTATTTGCTAATTCTAATATATTAATTTTATTAGAATTTTGTCTATTAGGACATTCGTTTGCATAATGTCCTTCTATGTTGCATATCCAACATCTACAATTTTTCTTTCCTTTAGGACAGAATTTTTGTTTTTCAGATTTATGATCTGACTTTTTAAAGAACTTTTCAGGTTGAAATCTCTTCTTCTTTTTAATAAATTTATATTTAGAAGAATTTTTCTTAAAAAATGATTTTTTCTTCTTTTTATAATCTGTTTTACATCCATATTCTTTAGGAGTTTCTCCTGATATGGAACAACATCTCTTATTAAACTTCTTAAGTGTTTTCTGTGTTCTTGTTAATTCACAAAGTTTTGCTAATTCATCTTTGACTATTCTCATAGCATATCCTAGACTGAAACTGGTGGTGGTGCTACCTCTTGTTTCGTCTTCGAATCTTTTTAAGGATTTTTCTCCTACGAGAGGGATTTTTCTAAGATATTGAAGTACCATTTCTGGAAAATCAACTTGATTTAATTTATAAAGATTTAATTCATAATCACAGTTGAATTGTTCTAGCAAACAAATATCACAAATTTGTAATTCTGCTAATCGTTTTTTAGATTTTTCTTGTTCTATTGCCTTTTCATACTCTTTATTACTAGAAAGGTTAATTCCTAGGAACATGGTGTATAATGCATCTAGGATTTTATCTAAGATGTCATGTGGTATTTCTCCATTTGGAGGTTCTCTCCAATTTGTATCTTTTATAAATTGTTTTGCTATTCCTAGACTTTTATGTTCTAGTAATAATAATATGGTTCGGGGATCTTCATAAGCCTCAGAATTAGTTTGTATTATCAAACTTTGTTCTGCTGCCCATTTATCGATGCGTTCTTTTCTGTCATATTGGCAATCAATATTCAAGAAATCTCCATCAGATCCTTTTGAACTTCCTCCAACCCTAGTCTTTGCACTTTCTGGAAAGTACCGAGCTTGATTATGTTTTCTTCTTTTTCTTCCTGTGTTAGAAGGTCCAGCTATATCTTCTAATTTTACCCTAAAATTTTCAGGTATAGTTTCAGTTTCAGAATTACTGTTCGAAACTGCTTCTTCTGTTTCAGGTTCACTTAGTGAATCTTCTTCGTTTAATATTTTTATTTGGTGTTTTTCAAATCCAAATAATTGTTTTAATTTTGTGCTATTTTCTATTTCTTTGTTTGCTAGATCTTCGTTGTCTAATTCTAGCAACCTAATAGCATTGTCAAGTAGATTAAAATTTTCTTCCTCTACTTGCAATTCATCATCTTCTAGGTGATCCCAGAAGATTTGTTCTACCTTGTCCATATAGTTGGTCATTATTTTTTACCAAATGGCCAAGTTAATGCGTTAGGGTTACCTGATGATCCTAATTCAGCATTTCCTACTCCATAATTTGGATAGGAATATTTTCCTAGACCTATAGGTTTTGGCTTTTCTTCGTCATCTAAAGGAGTTATTTTTAGATCTTTTTGCTCTATGGCTTCTAAAACTTCCTTCTGATTTTCTTGAATTATTATTTTTAATTCAATAATAATCTTTGCTGCTGCGGCTTCTAACTTATTATCTTCGTTAGATAGAATATTTAGAATTTCTTCTAGTTTTGTTTTTACAGAGTTTATGTCTTCCTGTATTTCTTTAAGACTCATTAAGACATCTGTTCAAGTTGTAATTCCATGTCTTCTATTCTTTTTGAAATTCCTATTAAGAGATCTCTCTTGCTAGGTTCTTTGGAAATACTTCTTCTGGAAGGCTCTCCTATTATAAGCTTATTCCTTTCTATCTTTGATTTATATCGTTCTCCCATAAGTTTTTTTATCTTTAGCTATATCAATAGCCCATTTGTTATCCACAGGAGAGATTTCAGAAAACTGTTTGTCTTGAACAGTTCCTATTTGTGAAAATACATCTTCTAGTTCGATGTATTCTTATAGTCAATACTGTGATGACTATTGGTTAACGCTTAAGCAACCAGATAGGTTAAGCTAAATACTTTATCTCCTTTATTCATTAAATTTTCTCTTTCGAATTTATGAATGAAAGATAATGTCTTGTCTAGATTTGCTGTATCTATACTAATTCCAAATTTAGGATAGACTGTAAACATGAATTTTTGGTAAGCCAAATTTCCTCTAGCAGCACCTAACATGCAATCTTGCCTATCATTTATTCTGTTGTCTATTAAGACCATTTTGACTGGGGAATCTATTCCTTCTTGAAATTCTGATTTCAATAGGATTTTGACGGCACCAAAGTGTACCGTTGTGATAGTATCTCTGATTTTACTATCTATTTTGTTTAAATTTTCTTTAATTTCCTTTAGAGTGATTAAAGGTAAATATACCTCTCCTGTAGTATCTTTGATATCTACATGCATTTCTTTAGTTCCTACAAAATAGTAGATGCTATTTTTCCTTTTTAATTTCTCTAAAAAAGGTATATTAAAGATATTTTCTTTTCTTAAATTAAGTTTTGAAGACCTAATTTTTGAAAGTAGTTCTTGTTTTATCAAGAAACTTCCTATGAATCCTTGATTAGATTCAAAGGTTTGAACATTAGAAACATCTTGATTTTCATCAATTGTTTCTTCTATATCATTTAAATGATTCATTTGAATTTTTCAAATAATTATTTTTATTTTGAACCTGGCTCTGATACCAATTTTTGTTTGATCAGCTTTCGCTTAGCTATATTGATGCGGAATTTTTGTTTTCCTTGATACATTTTAAGCAACCTTTATAGGTGTTCATATAATGCACAAGAATTTGATGTTTTTCACAAAACTTAGTTGCAAAACTATAACTAGATTGACTATAAGGGCCAACCCTACGGAATTTAGATAATTTTTTATCTTCTTTAGTTAATTCTCTGTCGAGAATTGTTTTACAAACGTTTTTATTCATTTGATTCATTAAATATTTTAATGATTTATCATTCAAGTTATATATGTATTTAAACAAATTTTGTTTTTAAATTCCTCAGAGGAAATAGTGAAGTTCTTAAGTGCGAATAATAGATCATGTAAAGATTATCAAAGCAAATATCTGTCTTTGTATTATTATCAAAGTATACTGCCGTACCTTAATTTTCAGCTGATTTCTTCAATTTCTGAACCTGTAGATCCAATCCTTTGCCAATTCCTTTCCCTAGCGACCTCCTGTCTAAGCGGTACTTTTGAACTATTCAGGCGTTGAACTCCAGGATGCTACTTTGGTGAAATATGAAGATATACTGTGAAAATTATATGGTTTTTTATTGATAATAATAAAAGGTTACAGATAGTGCAAGTAAGATCTACACATGATCAGCACTATGACTATACTATTCCTTCGGGGAGGATTTTACTCAAACATGAAGGTTTTATTAACTGGGATGGATGGATGAAGGTAGTGGAGTGTGTGTGTGTATTCTGTTGCCTTCAACTGAAATGGAACTCTTCCTTTTATAGATAAGGAGAGAGGGTCTTATTCATCATTGCCGACGTTTTCTTCCACTAACTTTCACATGGTGGAGGATGAGCTGGTGGAGCCAAGGGCATCTTTAGGTGAGATGTCGCTGCTTCCTTTACAATTTTGGCACGTATAGTGGATGCCAGCTTTCAGTGCTTTTTCCTCCATCATTCTGCAGATAGTGGTTTTGTGGGACCCGAAGGTTCCATTATTGCAAATCTTTCTCTGATAAGATAAGATTGCTTTTTCACTTTCTTCTCCAATTGGTTTGAATGAGCTGGAGAAGATTAAGATCTTATCGTCTACATGATTGACGAAAATCTTATCCTCTGAATGGAATCCGAAGATACGGGATAAGTATTTTTCAATACTTTTTTCTGTAAGTTCTGGGAGATCTGATTCTTCCAGTTTTTCTTCCATTGCCTTTGAAGAAAGGTATTGCTTTCCGCTACTGATCCCGATTTGAACCAAGTAGTGAGGCGTATATATTTGTACATCGTCTTTCCATAAAGAAAGGGTACTTTGAACTTTGATGAAGATATCCTTTTCAGAATCTTTGAGCACCTTAGTTCTGTAAGTCTTGATGGCTTTCTTGACCTGCTTGGGTAGCAGACTGATTTCCAAGAGGTTTTTGCTGGGGTAGATTGTCCGAATCAATCCACAAGTCCATGCCTCTGCTATCTGTTGAGGATTAGCATTTTCACAAAAGTTATAATAACTAATGTTGGTCTTATCGTTGGTGAAGTAATGTTCATCAACAAATTGTTGCTCAGTGGCACGCCTTGCCATGGAATAAAGATACATAAAGTCAGAGACTCTAAGATCTGGTAATTTGCCGTCATCCACTGGGATCTTGACCGGGAGTTTTCCAAGAGAAACTTTGGTCATTTTTTCCTGGCTCATTGCTAATGCATAGCTGTTTGGCTTGAGAGTGGCAGCACTGGTGATGTATTCCAGGGGAGCTACATTGTTCTCTGTGCAGTATAAGTTTGCAGTCGTTCTTGCCTCCATGAAAGTTCTGTAATTTTTATGTTTAATGCCAGAAACACCACAGGTGGCTTTTTCCGCAATGCTCCATGTTTCATAGATGCCTGCATTGAGACCATTAAAGACAACATAGTATGCCTTTGAATTTGTATTTGGGATTTGAATTCCCTTTTCATTGGATTTCTCCAAGACTGATAATGAGAAGTGACTCAGGTTTAATAGGGACTGGAATTCCCATATTAGGCCTTAGAATTAAATCTATTGGCTTAATTAACCTTTGTGAGGTTTGTACCTCTGTCTGAATTTTTGGTAAATTAACAACCTTCTCCGGATTTGATATGTCTTTACTCGGAGCCGGACTCTCGAGACTAGATTCAGTTTTCTTCATTGTTTCAGAAGAAGGAACATAATTATCCTTTTGTTGTTCAGACTTAAAAAGTCTTACAAAATTGAGCTTGGCTCTAATGAGAGCAAGTTCTTGGACTAGAAGTCCTTCCTTTATCAACAACTGTTGTTCTTCATCATCGTAAGATGAATTAAACAATCTCAAATAGAGACTGAGATTTTACCCTCTAATATACCCCATCCATGATGGTTATCAGCTGCAGAAAACATAAGAGTTAATTAGTTGTAAAACTCTCTTGTCAAGAAATCTGCAAAGACATTCTTTGTTCCTGCAATGTGTTCAACATCAAAATCATATCGTGTTAGCCACATTTGCCATCGAACTAATCTTCCTTGTTTATTATCACCTTTTAGGTTGATTTTCAGGAAGTATGTAAAGTTTTTGTTATCTGTTCTAACAAGAAACCTGCAAGGAGTTAGATAAATGCTAAACTTTTTTATTACCTTAATGATTGCAAGATATTCTTTTTCATTACTATGGTAATTTAATTCTGCTGCTTTGAAGCTGCCTGATGCGTAGCGACAAATTCTTTCGATATTGTTGCTATCTATGACTTTGAGGATTCCTCCCCAGTATTCATTGGACGCATCTGTCTCAATGATGAGTTTATCCTCTAGAAGAGGATGATAAAGTTTTTCAAAACTTGTTAGATTCTTTTTTATTTTACCTATATAGGTTGTATCAGAATCTTTCCATTCCCATGCAACTCCATCTTTTAGTTTTACCTGTAAAGGTTTTTTTATTTATGCAAGTTTAGGAATGTAATCAGAAGCATAAGTCAATATTCCGAGAAATCTCTGAAGTTGTTTCTTATCTTCTATTTTATTTGGGAACTTATGTATATGTTCTAGAATATGAGGTTGAGGACTATGAGTTCCTTGATTTATTTCTAATCCTAAAAAATTAATATTTTCTTTGAAGAGTTGTGCTTTTTTCTTAGAGAGAATTATCCCTAATTCTTCACATTTCTTTAAAACCATTCCTACATGTATATAATGTTCTGGTTCATTGTTGCTGAAGACGAGAATATCATCAACATAGACACAACAGTATTTTTCAAAGGATCTAAATGCATTCTGCATATGTCTTTGAAATATGGAAGGTGCTTGTTTTAAACCAAATGGTACAACATTCCATTGATAATGTCCTTGAGGACAAGTAAAAGCAGTTAATAACTGTGATTCTTTATCTAGCAATACTTGCCAGAAACCTGATTTGCAGTCAAAACTACTAAAAATCTTTTTGCCCCTAATAAGACTTAAGAGTTCATCTTTATTAGGTAAATTATGGCTATCTCCTATTGTTGCTAGGTTAATAGCTTTATAGTTAACCACTATTCTTTTCTTTCCACGTCTCCTTTCTGCTTCATTTTCTACAAGGAAGGCAGGTGACATGCGCAGACTTTTACTAGGCTTAATTACCTTTAGTTCTAGTAATTCTTTAATTTGTTTACCAAACTCTTCTCTATCTTGAGGACTGTATTGCATAGGTTTAACCTTAACAATTGTCTTGGGATCTAATAGTTTTATGCTAGCTGTCATCCATTTTAGACTTTTGAGGGTCAATTGGATTTTCTGAGCATACTCTTTCAAGTAGTTTTTCTATGGCTGAAAACTTTTCTTGGTTTAAGATAAAAGTTCTAAATTCTTTTATTTTTCGTACCATAACTCCTCCCTCTTCTAATAAATGAATTTTATTGGAAGTTATGTTAATAGGTTCAGGTTTTACGGTCTTAGATTTCTTTTTCATAGCCGCTAGATATCCTGGTATTCCTACCTTGTAGGATTTTCGTATTTTGCCAATAATAACTGGTTGGTTATTTAAGGTAAAAATAATTCTATCTGTATATTGGACAAAAGGTCCATATAACTGACAGAAGTTATTACCAATTATAAAATCTATTCCAGATTCTTGTTGGTAAACTGTTGGTATATGAAAGATTTCTACTGCTAGAAGAATATTTAAATCTTTACATACCTTTGTTATTGTAATACTTGTGGCATTTGCAATTAATTTTAACATGAATAGGTCTTGCAACATTTTCCCAATGTTCTTCGGGATTAACATATTTTGATGCTATACAGAGGCTTGCGCTTGTATCTACGTAACAATGTAGCTCAATTTGTTTATATCCGGAAAATTTTAATTTTCCCTTGATATATATTGAGTTTGGGTTAGTTTTATTAACTATTTAAAGTTTTGGGGTTGTTTTTTCTATTATTAGAGACTTTTGTGGGTGGTTATCTAATAATTGAAAGAGTGTGTTTTGCATTTGAAGAATACAAAATACCTATTGTAGGAACACCCAAAATTTTCAACCCAAAAGCTGCTATTTCTCCCCTTATCACCCCTATTTTAGGAAATTACCCTTCTTTAGTAGCTTGCCGGAACAATGGCGTTCTTAGCAGTCTGAGCAGAAGGCTTGGCCGGAAAAATGGTGCTGGACTCAATTCTCTTACCGGTGAACTCGCCGCACATCATGACCTGGTCGAGGAAGTCCTCCAGTTTCGGCGGTGCATGGTGGTTCTGGTCGAGGAAGCTGGTGTAAATCGACCCCTGGTTATGATGAGGTTTGAACATGTCCGATGAATCAACATCGATGGATTGAAGAAACCTCGGCAATGATGTCCGGGAGAATTCACGTCCTCCGGGCTGCTTTCGCATGCATAAACGGTGACCGGGAACCGGAGTCAAACCGATGAGCAGAGAGGATCAATAAACAAAGCGTATACGACCAATTTCGACCATTTTCTAGTGCTCTGCTCCCCCTCTTAATTAGAGTAAATAATTCTATATTGACTTTTTTTTCTGGGACCGAATCAATCGTCTTAGGTCAACTAATGTGGTATGTACGTATTAATTATTCTGCAATGCCACAGCTATAAATTATGGGATCTGACCAAATGGTATGTATTTTTATCTATTTAAAAAGGCTGCTACATTATCCGCGCGTAAATCAGTTTTGCAAATTATAACTTCATATTTGATAAAATTTAAATTTAATTTTTTTTTTATTTCCAATCAATTTATTCAGTTCAATTTAGCAAGGACAAAGGAGGCTGCCAAAGAGAGGTGACCAAAAGTATGAATGAGAAACTCCTAGCACAGTCCAGCTCAAATTTTCTTTCTAGGTTTTATTATAATTAGCCTGCGCTATTTATGTATTTATTCAGTTGGGAATATGCTGATCGTATCATATTAATTAACTGTAACAACGACCACCAAAGTCATTGATTAAGCCGGAGATATATAAATTATGTCAGATGGTTGAAATGGTACGTTTTTGGTAGCCTAATTTAGACAATTAATCAAAACCTAAATAATTAGTCGCTCTTAATATATATATTGAGAGTTAAAAATTAAACTAATTAGTCAATTTCTCTAGACAAATTCCAGGTAAAATGGGACTGTCTTGAGTAATGCAAGTCAACAAACTTAATCAGCATTGAATATCCACTTATTAGTTTGTCTAATTAGTCTAAGGGGTCGTTTGGTTCATGTGGGAATTAAGTTCCCACAGAATTTGTAATTACTCGGAAATTAATTCCTCCATAAAAATACTCAGAATTTGTTTAAACTGTTTGGTTGCAAATACGTATTTTATAATTCCTAGTATTTTATTTACCACACGTTGTTTGGTTGACCTCTCGTATTTATTTTGGAATCTAAAAATTGACGCTACAGACAAAACGGGAGGGAAATAAAAACCGTGAATTGGGGAGAAAATGGTAATATCCTATTATGATCGACGCGTATTTCATTTCGACCTAGGTAGAGCTCGGTAACAAATTTCCCACATTGTGTGGGAAATAGAATTTCCGCGGAAATGGTAATTCCAGCGTTTTTATCATTATACGTCAACCAAACAACAATCCAAAATGTTAAATACTCAGAATTGGTAATTACAGCGTTTTGTACGCGAACCAAACGACCTCTAATTGTTTGTTTATATGACATAGGGTAACACTGGTAAATATACTACACACTTAGCCGCCTTTAATTATCTCATGTACATTAATTTTACTAATTAAGGATGTGTATTGTGCACTGTATATAAATTCGAAAACAAAAAAGTGTAACCACACTACATTTAATGTGCATTTTACTAATTAAGGATGTGCATTTTGACTGCATACAACCATGAACGTCACGTCGAGGATGCGTATTGTGCCTGCATATAACCATGAACGCCGATAATTTCAGGGACTAACCCATCCCTATCTGCATTTACCTATAACCATGTAATCAAAAATTTAAAATTGCATATATAAATAATGAAACAAAATTAATGTAATTGAAAATAGATTGAAATTGCAACTTACCGGAGCGATTAAGTTGATTGAGCACTATATTAAAATGAAAGAAATCAATCCAAAAAATATCTCATCATGAAAAGAACAGAAAAGGAGAAATAAGGTGAATAATTATAGTTTGTATAGAATGATTGGGAGTGCTTGTTGAGATTTGGTCTTTTCCATCGGCTGAATTGAGTCTAAGTTGGCTCGCGCTTCGGATTCTCTAACAAGCAAGTGGATCTGCAGATCACTTCTCTAAAGCCTCTCATCTGATAACTTATAGTTTGTATAGAATGATCATTCTTTTTGGAAGCTTGCTTAGCTTCATGTAGAGCTTTCTATGAACTCTACACATATGGAAATCTCTAGGATCTCCTTTGAGCTGCTATCTTTGAGGCAGTTTTGTGTATTTACTTTATTTCTTGTTTCAGTCATTTCTATGGCATGGGGAAGCCTATATATATCCCTCCACCCATGGTGGTTTCTACCAAAAAAAAAAAAAAAAAAAGGTGAATAATTAGGTTTAAATGGATATTTAAGGAACTGGGCGAGGGAAGTTAAACCCGAAACGGTTTTTCTAACGAGTGCCCATGGGCACTCGTTAACATGGATGAGATTCCATGAATTATTGTGTAGTTAATGTTAATAAGTGCAGAATTAATTATTACGAACATTTATACATTAATTGTGTGTGAATGCATTGAATTTACATCTATTTGTCTTAATTACTTTATATTTACCATCTAATTGGTTTCTTCTGACGATGATTATTCATGGTACACATATATCTGGAAAACAAATCCGTCTAATAAACATATTAATTATCTTTACTTGATATTATTCCATTTGAAATCACAATATATTTGAATTCAAAAAATAAATTGTGTTTATGGTATTAAAACAATATATCATTCGATAAAATTTCCAAGATAACAATATTTTAAATGTTTGAATCCATTATTGCTTAATTAATATTTAATATGTTTATTACATGTATTATTTCAAAAAAAAATCATATACATTATTTATAAAATTTATAAAGCTATCTAAATACAACTTTGTTATAGTAATAGCTGGTGGGTTTATAAAAACTAAAATATAACCACTAAATTGTATGAATATATTTATTACCTGACACTGTAAATTTTAAATATGTGTACGATAAATAATCATTATCGTTGATATAATTATCCGTAAATAGAATCCAATGGTAAGTATACAGTAATTGAGAAAGATAGATATTTACCACGTAATTAAGACAAACAGATGTATTTACCACCACGTAAATTCAATGCACTCACACCCAATTAATGTATAGATGTTCGTAATAATTAATTCTGCACTTATCAAGATTAACTGCACAATAATCCATGGAATCTCATCCACACTCGTTAGAAAAACCGAACCCGAAATTACGGGAGAAAATTGTGTGAACGTGTGAATGTGCAGACTTGAAATAAATTGTGTGCAGGTTTCATTATTTTTATTTACAAAATAGGGTATGGGGGTACGATGGGCTGTGTACCCCCAGTGTAGTATATAGTAATTGTTTCACAAGAGTCTCTAGAATATTCTTTTTGTTTTTGTTTTTGGAGCAAAAGATTCTCATGCAATCTTTCTTTTTCCTTAATTATCCAATTAATATGTTTGACTTTTCTAAACAAAATTTTTAATGCTAATTTATTTAACACAACAAATTTACCACCTAATCCTATAAAAAATAGAATTAATGAAATATACTCTACTAATTAAAATATGAAATTTATGTAGTATAATAAACCTTCCATGTGTCGATTTGATGACTACTAATACTATTTTAAAGATTAATCATCTTACATATCTATATAATAAATTTGTTTTAAACCTTAAACCTTAAATATGTAAAATTATCATGGTTAACAAAATTAATATGAATCGGGCATGATCCCGGACATTATCTAGTTAGTTTTAAAAGGGTGTCATTTTAGGAATTAGGTTCAAAAGTAAGGTTATTTAGACCAAAAACGGCTTCAGATCTACTGTCCCCAATTCCCTGTCCCATTACCAAAACGACTGCCGTTTTGGTCTTATTATTGTTTTCCTATTTTCCCCAAAATACACAGCTTCAATAATTATTATTTTCCCCACACCCTAACGTCGACTCACATATCCCAAGCCGAGCCGATCGAATCAATAAATCAGACTTTTGATACTTTTCTCTTTCCAGTTATCATCTACTGATTTTCGAAGGCTTCCATTATCATCATCGACTGATTTCTTCGACTGATTTGCTGTCGCTTTCGTGTGGGAATTCTGAAGATGAAGCCGAGTCACATTCTCCATCGTCGACTAATTTTCTGTCTCCGTCGAGCTTTTCCTGCCTTCGCCATCAATCTTCGGTTTTCTCCGATTCCTTCCTCTATGAAAGGTGAGTGGTCGATTTCGGTTTAGGTTCTTACTACTTTTTCGATTAGGTTTTAATGAATCTTTTTGGGCGTATTCTTATTGATAGGAGCTCTTCATCATTATTGTTTCTAAATTATTTGATGGAATTCGAAAACTACAATATAAGTACAAAGAAAGCACAATTTAACAATGTCATAAAATTTATACAAAACCTAATCAAAACTTTGATTAGTGCGAACAACTAAACCGAAATTGATCACTCACCTTTCAAAAAGGCAAGGAATCGAAGAACACTGAGCCGATGATTGATGAAGGCTATAACAAAAAGCAACCCTACGTTTTTTTTTCTTTTAAAAAAACAATCGACAAAGACGTGGAGGAAGTAAACACTTGACAATAAGGTACGTGGAGTAAAAAAAAGATGCGGCTCGGCTTGCGGTATGTGAGTCGATATTGGGTGGCTGTGGGGAAAATAATAACCAGCAACAATAATAAGGTAATAAGGTGGGAAAATAGGAAAACAATAATAAGACCAAAACGGCAGATCTGAAGCCACCAAAAACTCCTCAAGAATATACTTGAAAGTATTTTAGGCAAGATATCAAATGATTTCTTGATATCTATATGGAAAAAGAAATGATCAATCTCGATCTCAATCTCTTCCACATATATTATTTAAGTTAATTAAAGATATCACACCGGAAATCGGTAGGCTCACCAATCTTAAAAAGTTTCAAGCGGGGCAATGCTCTCTGCAGGGTCCCTTGCCAGAGACAATGGCAAACCTGACTTCCTTAGAGGATCTCAAACTCAACAACAACCCTTTGAACTGTCAGTTCCCTAAGTTTATTGGAAAGCTTCAGAATTTGACCCAACTCGATCTATCATACACTGGTCTAAAAGGTGCCATTTCTTCTGATCTGGGGCAGTACTGTTCGAGCCTACAGACGCTTTTTCTCCAAAGCAACTCCCTCATCGGCCCTTTGCCCGATGAGATGGCAAAGTTGATCAATTTGTTCGAATTTAGAGTGCAATTCAATCAGCTCTCTGGTCCTGTTCCTGCTTGGCTTGGGAACTGGACTAGTATAACCACCATCTTACTGGCAACTAATCATTTCTCAGGCCCAATTCCGCCGGAAATTGGGAACGCCACTTCACTCACCTATCTTGATCTGTCCATAAACGAGCTTACAGGCGAAATTCCCGCACAACTCTGCAATGCACCTCTTTTGAGATTATTGCTCTTCGGAAATATGCTCTCCGGGAGTATAGAGCATGCTTTTGAGAGGTGTACTAGTCTCGTAGGGCTGATTTTGACGTCTAATGATCTTGTTGGCTCTGTACCTGATAATCTTTCAAAACTGCCTCTTATGTTTCTGGCATTGGATAATAACAGTTTCACCGGTGCCATTCCGGTGAGTTTATGGAGCATGCCGATGTTGATTTCTCTTACAGCACTAGATAACCAGCTTGAGGGTAGCATTCCAGTGGAGATTGTTGGGGCTGTTAACCTGTTGGAGTTGAAACTGAGTAATAATCGGCTCTCGGGGTTCATTCCTAGGGAGATTGGAAGTTTAACTGCCCTTAGTAATTTGTATTTGAGCAACAATTTTCTTGAGGGCACGATTCCTGGCGAGCTAGCTAGGTGCACTTCCTTGAGTAGACTGGTTCTTGGCGGAAACATGTTGCATGGAACAATCCCTCAAGGGCTTCTACACTTGCCACTGCTGGGTGCTTTGGATCTTTCTCACAATGATCTCTCCGGGGTGATTCCTGGTTGCAGAAACTTCGGGGTGATCCCTATTAAGCCCGTCGTCACGGCTGATTATGTACAAGGAGTCTTCGATCTTTCGTACAATAGGTTGATTGGCTCCATACCTAAGGAGTTGGCAGAATGTGTGTTTATTCAGGATCTTTCCCTCGCCAACTTGCTTTCTGGGGTGATTCCAGTATCCATTGCAACTTTGAAGAATATCACAAAACTGGATCTTTCAGGGAACTTGCTCACAGGCGGTATTCCTGAGGAGGAATTCGGCAGTTTTCCTGCAATGCAGGGATTCTTTCTGGACAACAACCAGCTCTCAGGAGAGCTTCCTGCAAAGCTTGGTGAACTGAGTAGCCTGGTGAAGCTGAATGTGAGCGGTAATAAGCTTTCAGGTTCAATTCCATCCAGATTTGGGGATCTTAAGGGGCTTAATTACCTGGATTTGAGCCACAATGAATTGACTGGTTCTCTCCCGTCATTCCTCTCGGGCCTCTCGGTAATGGTTGACATGTATGTTTATGGAAACCGACTTTCAGGTAATTCATACCAGTCCTATTTATAATTATCAACATTTATCGGGTAATTAGTTATCAAACCGATTATTGAGTGGTCATTATTTGTTTCAGGTAATTTAGACCACCTTTTCTCCTCCCCGGCGTCCATGGGCTGGAAGATATCAGTCCTGGATTTGAGCGACAACGATTTTGAAGGGGCCTTGCCGAAAGCCCTTGGGGCTCTGTTTGTTGGGACTGCCGAGCCCACCACAATCACCATTAGTATGATATTGTCCGCTTTGGGCCAAGCCCGCACGGTTTTCACAATTGGGCTTATTCCCCAAAAGGCCTCATACTAATGTGGTGGAGCTATTCCATATAAGCTGAGGAATTGCCCTCTCCGCTTCCGATGTGGGACTTGGGTTTGACACACCCAACAATCTCCCCCTCAAACCAAAGGACCACACAACCCGGTATCCTTCATCCTTGGCATCTTGCACCGCCGCCAACATGCGGAACACGCCACCCGACAACCACCTTGGTCAGGTAGACTTTCGACACAAGGGGCACCTTTCGCCACCTCCAAGGGCACAACCGAGGGTCTCCACACCGGCATACAAGCAGTCCCGTCCCGAGCACAACCATGGCTCTGATACCACTTGTTGGGATTGCCGAGCCCACCACAATCACCATTAGTATGATGATGTCCACTTTGGGCCAAGCCCGCACGGTTTTAACAATTGGGCTTATTCCCCAAAAGGCCTCATACTAATGTGGTGGAGCTATTCCATATAAGTTGAGGAATTGCCCTCTCCGCTTCCGATGTGGGACTTGGGTTTGACACACCCAACACTGTTGAGCCTTACGGAGCTAGATGGCCATGGAAACAGGTTTTCCGGTGGAATTCCGGTTGATTTCGGGAATCTTGTTTCTCTACAGTCACTAGATCTCTCTATGAACCAGCTTTCAGGAACAATTCCTAAATCCATCTGTGCCTTGCCATATCTCGTTTCCCTGAATTTAACCAATAACAGCCTTTCCGGAGCCATCCCTGATGTTGGAGTATGCAAGAACGCTTCACTCGAGGGGAATACCGATCTATGCGGGGACATTGTGAACCAAAAATGCCATTTTTGGAGCCCTGAAAGGGGAGGACGAAATGTCTGGGTGGTAGCTTTTTCCGTTTTGGGTGCTGTGATATTGGTTCTCATTCTTGTGGCTCTCATGTGGATGTGGAGAACATATGAGAAGAAGAAGAATGAGTGTTTGGGAAAACTGAGCACTCCTCATGTCGGTCTCTTGGGCGTCAGCTCGGGAGTGTTCGAGCAGCAACCGTTGTTATTCAGACTGAGCGTGGTTCAAGTTCTAGAAGCCACCGGAAACTTCAGCGATGAAAACGTGATCGGAGAGGGCGGGTTCGGCAAGGTTTACCGCGCCAGACTTCCCGGTGGGAGGAAAGTGGCGATGAAGAAGCTGAACCCCGAGCAGACTCAGGGGACGAGAGAGTTCGAGGCTGAATTGAAGACTCTGGGACAGGTGAAACACCGAAACCTAGTACCTTTGCTCGGCTTCTGCCTCACTCCGAATTACAAGGTGCTTGTGTATGAGTACATGGCGAACGGCAGCCTGGACACGTGGCTGGAAAACCGTGGTTTAAGCTGGTCAAAGCGGCTGAATATTGCGATTGGCACGGCGAGAGGGCTGGCGTTTCTGCACCACGGCTTCACGCCCAGAATCATTCATCGAGACATCAAATCCAGCAACGTCCTTCTGGATGGCGATTTCGAGCCCAAGGTTGCGGACTTCGGAATGGCCAGGCTGATGGGCGACTACGAGAGCCACGTCAGCACAATCGTTGCAGGGACGTACGGGTACATTACGCCGGAGTATGCACAAACGTGGAAGATGACTCCCAAGGGTGACGTGTACAGCTTCGGCGTCATCTTGCTGGAGCTGGTTACGGGTCGGCAGCCAACCGGGTCGGAATTCAAGGAAGCTCAAGGCGGGAACTTGGAGGGCTGGGTTAGGTCCAAGGTGAAAGGGAACAAGTCTGTGGATGTTCTTGATCCCCGGCTGATGGATAAGGAGCCTGACTCCAAGGCGATGATGCTTCGAGTTGTGCAGATAACGTTGTTGTGCCTGTCGGAGAAACCTGCTAAGCGGCCGGACATGCTCCAAGTGGAGGAGCTCTTGAAGAAGTGCCGTCTTTAAGGCCTGGAGTTTTCCCAACCTTAATAATACTATTTGTTTTTTGTTGGCTATGTTTTTTTGTCAAGCATTCGTTTGTATTCTCGAGTAAGGAATTCATTTTTTGGTCATTACTGCTGGATTGCTCTTTTCACCACAGTGTTGAGCATTGTAGATGGGATGAAAGATTGGGAATATTGTTGTTTTCATGTGTTTTTTATATTCTACAATTGTTCTTGTTGGTGCAGGATTAAAGTTTTCAGTTGTAATAAACTTTAATGATGGAAGGGATCAGATAGAAGCAGTAACATACTGGATTAAACTTTTAGAAGAAATTCCTTGTCTAGGGATTCAATTGGATGATTGATTCCTTTACTTTGAATATATACCTAGCTAGGAATGTACTTATTTACATCATTGTGTAACATTGGCATTTGAAGCCCAATCTAAACGGTTACAAAGCGAATTACAGAATGTTCAGTTGATAGTCTCAAAGTTTCACTCGATATAAATGGAACTCCCTCTTCTGCATCTGGATACTCGTAGTACTGAAACAGAGATACTTCATGCCTCCATCAAAGAGATCAAGGAGACGGCGGGAGGACCAGGTTTTTCTGCAGATGACAGACAAGATATACTTCACCAGAAAAATAACTGACAGACAGGTTTTGCTGTAGATGACAATTAATGCCTCTTAGAGCATCCACAACGGTAAGTCACATTACCTTATAGCTTGAGATGCCACGTCACTTTTTCAAGCTACATAGTTTACAAGCTACACTCTCTAGCAATGGTAAGCTACACTAATAACTAGTTAGGTAGGTCCCACATGTTATCAACTTTTAAAAATAAATTTTAACTTGAATATCAACAATATACCTATAACTAATTATGGAGTATTATAAAAAATGTAATGATAATTTTAATATTAATATTTTTTTAATAAAAAATTAACTTAATTTTCAAAGTTATACAACAATATTTTTCTAATAATTATACAATGAAATATTATTGTATATTCTGTAAGTAATTTATTACAAACTATATTTAATATCAAAGTAAAAATATTAATTTAATTAACTATTAAACTTTAGTTTTAAAAACCAGATAATTAGATAGTATAATGATATAACTATACGTTAATTATCTATACAATTTTTATAATACGTGTAAGGCTAATTTAATAGCGTCAGAACTATTTATCATTTTACTTTCAAGTGGTATATGAATCGAAACTAATTCACAAATATAATTTCATTTGGATTTTATTTAATAATCATAATAAACATAAATATTTTAATTATATTTAAATCATACATGGTAAAATTTAGGTTTAATTGCTATGTGAATTGTGGAATTATATCTTCTGCAAAATTTAGGTACGCAACGTAGAAAAAAACTAACGAACAAACTAACATTATTCTAATGCACGTAAAATACATGTACACAATCTCCAACACAAACATTTAATGTTTTCTACGTTAAGCTATATTGCTCCGTGGAGCTACATCGTCTTCCAAAGCTACATACGTGGATCTGCAACAAGGGCGACGTCGCTCCAAACTTTACTAAATTACCAACGAGTCCAAAACACCACACGCGGATGCTCTTAGGCTCTAACCCATCCTAATCGTATTATCTTTGCTTTCTTTGCTTCACTTTCTTTTTGTCTCTAGTTTCTTAAAATAATAGAGCATAACTGCAACCTCAACAGGCCTAGGAAACTTTGGCGCAGAACCAAATCCTCCATACTCAGAATCATAGCTTTCAGATAACTATTCAACAGTAATATAAGGCTTAGTTTCTGAACTACACACTGAAGAGTACACAGAAGTACCAACGGCCAGAAGAAATAAGGTGGAAAATTAGATATTTGATAACATATGTTCCACAGTTCAACTGTCATCATGGGGATAACAGATATTGAAAAATGGTTTTGCATTAACCTACCAGCGCCCCCCAAGGCCCAAAGTCATATCACATAAACAACACCAACTTTTAATGATATGAACACTTGATAAACATCCATTGCCATCTCAAATCCCCACACCTCCCATCAACCAAAAAAGAAACAAACAAAAACAGACAGAATAGTGTAGGATTTAAGAAAATACCCTTTTGGCACAGAGTCGTAAGGCGGTTTGTGACAGTAAGTCTGGCAGTTTCTCTGACCTTGCAGTGGAAATCAAAGCTTCAGCTAGTTGCTCTATTGCAAGGGCCCCGCTACTTACAAGCATATCCTTCTTCTCATTCCAAGCTTCTTTGACCTTTCTGAAACCAAAAAAAAAAAACCAAGCTAGGAAACTACTGTAAATCTATACTGTTTCATCGTTTTAGGCTTTATCTGATAATAAAATCTAAGGCCAGGACACATGAGTAGGTCATTTTTCCAAGAGGACTGAAAGAAAGGTTCCGACATACAACAATGATATAGCCTTTATTCCAATATGAGGGTTTCAGCTATATGAATCACATTTTGCCATCCTAGTTAGTCTAGACAGATTGTATAATTTAAAATTTAATCTAGAATTTTGTCAGGATCTCACCTCAGTGCGGTTTTAAATCCTGGCCTTCCATATTTATCCTCTGGTGGGAAGTAAGTCCCACCCATGAATGGCTTTAGATCAGGAGAAAGAAAGACCGACAATGGCCAACCACCACCACCATACAAAGCTTGCACATATGTCATGTACACCTAGGCAGCACAAGGTTTCCAGTCATCAAAACTAAGACATTAACAAGAAAAGAAAAATGAATGGAACTTCTAGCTGAGACAATTGTTGGTTACCTTGTCAAAATCTGGCCGTTCTTCTCGATCAACCTGTCGAAAATTATTCCATCATTAACGTTTAATGAAGGTTATGCCAAACCATGCAATAGTTGTTCAACTTACTTTTATACAGACAAACCAATCATTGAGCAATTTGGCAACCTCATCATTTTCAAAGGATTCAACCTCCATGACATGACACCTAATCAAACACACATTAATCTGGGAATTCAAAAGGCATTCATATGAACAAATGAATACATTTGTGCAAGCTGAAGGCCAGCAAACATACCAATGGCAAGTGCTGTACCCAACTTCAAACCGAGAGCACCACCACCATCCATTCAATCAAATTCAAAACAAAAAGGATGTTAGGATCATTACAATCAAGATCGATATATATATATATCTCTCTCTCACACTCACACACACACACACAATCAAACGCACAAAAAGAGAGGAGCACAGAGCATCGCAATGATACTAACTTGATAAGAAGATTGGCACGTCTCGCCTCCTTGCTTCAGCAAATGCCTCCTCGCCCCAAGGATACCAATCTACCTTGCAGAAACCAAATCAATCCAAAAGTAAACCTCCAAGAAACCTAATTACACTGTAAATAACCCAAAACATGTAAAAATCATACCGGATTATGCGCATGTTGAAGAAGGTACGGACTGTATTCAGCCGCCAGACGATTCGTATGTGTATGTGATTGCTCCACCATAGCCGAAACCTTACCGAAATGAATCAGGCGGGTAAGACGGTTGTTTGTGTTGGGTATTCCTCCCTAATTCTAGAATCTTCTTTTGGCAAAAGGGAAGGGGAGGTTCTAGAATGATGAGAGATGATTCTAGTCCATGGAGAATATTCTAGAGAGCCTCCTAGAAGCCTCCAAGCATTAATTGGAGAGAAGGAGAAGAGAATTCTAGAGCAAGCCTACTCACCTATAAATAGGGTGCTCTTGGAGAGGTTTGATCATCCAACCAAAAACCATTTCCTTCCCTACTAGATATCCTCCAAGTGAGAAGTAGAAAGAAGTCTTCATCATCTCTAGTTGATAGGTATCCACCATAGTGTGAAGAATCCCTTGTAATCCATCCACCTTGGGTGAGAATTTGTAACCCTACTATAGTCATATAGTGGAAGACTTGGACTACCATAGTCCTGCGGTTTTTCCCGATTTGGGTTTTCCGCGTAACCAAATTTGGTGTCTTGCTTCACTTTCTATTTTTCTCATTCACCGTCTTAATCACACAAAGAGGGAAACCATATAATATTTCCCAACAGTGGTATCAGAGACAGGTTCGTCGGCGTCATATTCTTGTGTGATTCAAGATGGATGCGGGAGATATGTTCAAGCTCACGGCGGAGAACTATGTATACTGGAAGCCCATGATGGAGGACCACTTGTATTGCAAAGATTTGTACGAGCCAATCATGGAGGAGACCATGCCGGAGGACAAGGAAGAAAAAGAGTGGGAGATCCTAAATAGGAAGGCGGTCGCCATGATCCGTAAGTACATTGATAAAAGTTTATTTGAGCATGTGTCTACATACACGAATGCCTTCGAGCTATGGACGAAACTTGAATCTATGATTCAAAAGAAGACACCACGTAATAAAGCCCACCTAATGAGGCGGTTGGTGAAGTTGGAGTACAAGGATGTCGAAAATATGATCGAGCACTTGAATAGCTTCAAGGGGCTAGTGAACCAATTGGTGAAAACCGACATGAAGATCGATGATGAGTTGCAAGCTTTATTGCTCCTAAGCTCGCTACCTGAAAGTTGGGACACTTTGGTGGTCACGCTTAGCAACTCGGCCCCGGAAGGAAAGCTTACCATGGACGGTGTAGTTGATAGCTTGATCAACGAGGAAGCACGGAGAAGAGAACGTGGCACATCAACCTACACGGAGGAAAACGTGGCCGAGACGCGTGGAAGATTCAAAAATGGTGGACGTGACAAGTCACGAGGTCGGTCAAAGTCTCGTTCCTGAGTTACCTGCTACTATTGTGGCAAATTGGGTCATAAGAAAGATGAATGTCGCAGTTTCAAGAGAGCCAGAAGAATGGCACGGTCAAACCTGACCAAGTCAAGCCAAAGAAGAAAGCGGAAGAGAGCACTACAGCGGTGGCATCCGTGGAGCAAGGTGATGTATTCGTCATTGACGATTATGTCAATCTAGCTTACGATGAAAATTTATGGATCGGTGATTCCGGTGCCTCCTTTCATGTTACCCACATGAAGGGCTTTACTCGTCCTACCAGCGTGGAGATTTTGGCGTTGTGAAGATGGGAAACCAAGTCACAAGCAAGATTTTTGGCAAAGGCGACATCATCTTGAAAACTAACACGGGACAAAAGCTCGAGTTGAAGGATGTGCGACATGTACCTGAAATGCGGCTCAATCTCGTTTCAGCGGGGAAGCTTGACGATGCAGGAATGATAAGCCACTTTGGAGAAGGGAAATGGAGGATCACTCAAGGCAACATGGTGATTGGTCGAGGAAAGAAGGACGGATCGTTATATGTCATGCAAGGACAAATCTGCAAGGAGAGGCTAATGTTGCACATGAAACCTCGAACATGGAGTTGTGGTATAAGAGGCTTGGCCACATAAACGAGAAGGGATTGCAAATCCTCGCACGGAAAAATATCCTCCTTGACATAAAAGGTACAACACTTGACCCGTGCACTGACTGCTTAGCCGGTAAACAACATAGAGTCTCTTTCCTCAGACCTGCATATCCTCATAGAAGAGATAGTATTCTTGACTTAGTGCATAGCGACGTATGCTCAATGACCGAAAGATCCCTTGGAGGTGCACAATATTTTGTGAGTTTTATTGATGACCATTCCCGGAAGGTTTGGGTGTCTTTGTTGAAGACTAAAGATCAGGTTCTTGAGGCGTTCAAGGAGTTCCATGCTGATAGGTCCTAGATATACTCTTATTTTGTAGCATTTGAGAGCTATTTTATATAGTATTTTTGTACTTTATATTAGACTTTTGGACCGAATCATTCATGATGGTTTGAAATTGAAGACGTGCATTTCGACCTTGAATTGCACTTGTGATAGATTTGGATGATTTGAAGACCTTCTATGACCGTCCTGGAGGAAGCAGATACATTGAAGAACCAGTCGTAGAAGTGGCGTGAAGGCACACTCTCGCGGACCGCGAAACCTAGGTCGCGAACCGCGAGGGTGTGTGTTGCTATTTTGAAAGATGCCGAGTTTCGCGGGGTCCGCGAAACTCCGGTCGCGAGCCGCGAGGACCAGCACGAGGACCACGAAGCCAAAGACACGCGGTTCGCGAAACTCCGGTCGCGAGCCGCGAGGACCAGCGCGAGAACCGCAGCGAAGCCGAGACGCGCGATCCGCGAAACGTCGGCCGCGGTTCGCGAGGATCAGACGCGCGGTCCGCGAAACCTCGGTCGCGGACCGCGGACGCCACAGACGCGCGGGCCGCGAATCCTCGGCCGCAAACCGCGAGAACCGAGCTCGCGGTCCGCGAAGGATTTCGCGTGGCCCGCGAAAAACTCCTGCAACTTGCACTTTATTTTTTTTTAATTTTAATTTTGTTGGACTATAAAAGCAACTTATCCTCATTGTTAGAGGATCTGATTTTTACAGAGCAAAACACATTTTTCCTTCATTTTCCTTTTGATTTTGATCTTTGAATTCATCATGGTTTGTAGTATTGATTTTGGTTTTGATAATATAACTATGGCAGTAGGCTAAAACCCTTCTTGGATATATGTGATTGGACTTCTTGTTATGGATTGAGAACATGATTCATGAAGCTTAGGAATGGTGATTTGCTATTGAATGATCATAATTTATATGTGTATTTGATGCTTGAAATGATTAGGAATGATTTCCTAGTGATAGATATGTGTTGGATATGTGTTAGATATTGCTTTTCCATGGTTAGAATGTTATCATTCTTTCTATGTAGGAGTAGTAAATTAGGAATTGAATGCATGTTGTTATCAATTGTATTTGTTCTTAAGATCATTCATTAGCATTGTACCTATGTCAAGTTTGTTATCAAATTGCATGGGTAGGGTTGAGAAACATTTAATTTGAAGTAATATTGATTCAATTGAACTAGTTGTTATCATCTAGTAAAGTTGTCAATTGAAGTTGTGAAGATGCTTTCATTTTTCATAACTATGGTTAAAGATAGTTTCTCACTAACATTCACCATTCTCAAGGTATCATGATAAAGTTTGAGGAAAATCTCATAATAAGAAATCACCAATCTCATATGTCCAAGTCTAGTATTCTCATTAGTTAATCCTTTAGTTAAAATCTTAAATGTTAAACTAGTTGTAATCATAGAATTATAGTTGCTTTACTTAGTAGTGTTTATTACAAAAACTCAACTCAAACCCCCCCCCTTGTTTACATTGCTTTTATATATGCATATATATATATATATATATATATATATATATATATATATATATATATATACTACAAGATATACATAGAGATAACCTTGTCCCTGTGGAACGAACCTTACTTGCCACTATATGCTTAATTGCGTGTAGAGGTAGTAAGTGAACATAAATAGTATATTTGAGAGGTACGGCGACGACCTCCCAAATTTTGGCGCCGCTGCCGGGGACTAGGCGTATTTTTATGTGTGTATTGTAGTTTTATTTCTAATCTATCTTTCTTTTGTAGATTCTATTTTGGTTTGGAACCCTATAGCTCTAGCTCTTGGTGCATGGTTCTTACATGATCCTCGAATCAAGACCCTTTGCAATACGATTCCGAGCTAGTAAGAAGTCTCCGCCAACTTAGGAAGCAAGTGCAAGAGTCACTAGCATCTAATCCTTTCTCCCTTGAAAGTGAATCACTACCTTTCAACATGGCGGACGATGAAGAGGATACCGGCAAAAACCACCCCCGAAACCAATTCTACAACCCTTTCCAAAACCCTAACACTTCTCCTACCAACATTTCTATGAGAGAGTACATGTCCCCTAACTATGAGCAACAACAATCAAGCATTGTTTACCCGGACTCTCAATATGAAATCAAGACGGGAGTGATAAATTTGCTTCCGACTTTCCATGGTAGAGAAGTGGATGATCCCAATGACTTCCTTGAGGCGTTTCACCGAGTTTGTAGTAGTTTGAAACCTTCCGAGATGAGTGTGGATGAGTTTAAGTTGAAAACCTTCACCTTCACCTTGAAGGACAAGGCCGCTAAATGGTTAAGCCGTTTACCTTCATCATCAATCACTACATGGCCACAATTGAAGAAAAAGTTCTTAGACAAGTACTTTCCTCCCTCTAAGTCCTCGGTCTTGATACAAGCCATTAGCAACATCACTCAAGACGATGATGAGACGTTGTATGAGTATTGGGAAAGATTCCAAACCCTCCTCTCAAGTTGCCCGTACCATAGCTTCACCGAACCTCAATTGGTGTGTTTCTATTACAATGGTTTGAATGATAGAGAAACCGAGTTGATAAATCGGTCTTGCTATGGCTCCATTGCTAACCTTGACTCTTCCGATGCCATGATGCTATTTGAGCAACTAGCCGAAGGATGCAAACCAAAGAGAGACCGGAGGCTACGAGTGGGTAACTCCGGTGGAAACAATGATGGTTCTCGCCAAGACATCAAGGAGCTTACGGCATTGATGAAAGGTTTCATGATGGGAAATAGCTCCGGAGGGAACCAACCAAGGCAACAAGTGATGACGTGTGGGATTTGTGCTTCGAACCATCTCACCGAATCTTGTCCTCAAGCAAACGAGGATTATAACGAAGAAGTCAATGCCATGGGGGTCTATGGAGGAAACCAAGGTTTTAGAGGCGATCAAGGAGGGAACCAAGGTTTTAGGGGCTACCAAGGAGGACGAGGCTACCAAAGTGGTAGGGGTTTTCAAGGTGGACAAGGCCAAGGTGGTGATAGGGGTAACCAAAGGAAGTATGATCCTTTCGCTCAACATTACAACCCCGGAACTAGAGATCACCCCAACTTTTGGTGGAGAGATGAACCGATGGGGCAACAAGGCCAACAAGGTGGCTACCAAGGGGGTTACCAAGGTCAAAGTGGTCAATCCTTTGATAGATCGAGGGGGCAAAATGACTAAGGCTACCAAGGAGACCAAAGCCACCAAAATCAAGGGTACCAAGGTTACCAAAACCAAGGGTACCAAGATTTTGGTTATCAAGGGTACCAAGATCATCCCCCACAACAATACCCAAGGAACCAAGGTCAAGGCCGTTTCAACAACCGCAGCCCTCAAAATGCTTACCCGAGGTTGGAAGATAAATCTCGTGATCAAGGTGAAAGCTCGGGCCAATTCCCACAAGACGCTCGATTCAAAAGCATTGAGGTGCAAATGAGTCAAATGGCCACTGTTTTGGGGAAATTGGAAGCACAAAACTCCGGGAAATTACCCGCACAACCGGAGTTAAATCCAAGGCCTCATGCGAGTGCCATGACCTTGAGGAGTGGTAAACAAGCGGTTGAACCCGAAGTGGTTGTGAAAAAGGCACCCAAGAGAGGCCTTGTGAAGAAGAATTTGACCAACGATGAAGTTGAGGTAACCTTGGCCGATGAAGAAGTGATTCTTGAGGGGCTAACCAAAGAAAAAGGTGAGGCCGAGGTTGAGAAGGAGAAGGAACTAATTGATGAGGAACATGTGGACTCAACCGCTCATGTTGAACCAATGTCACCTCCATTCTCACCTCTCCACAAGAAAACTAGGGTGGACACTCCCTTCGAAGTGGAAGCACCATTCCCCGAGGCTTTGAAGAATACTCGCAAAAAGGAGATGGACAAGGAAGCTTTCGAAGTTCTTCGAAAGTGTGAGGTAAACATTCCTTTGCTCGATGCTATTGATCAAGTTCTTAGATATTCTAAGTTCTTGAAAGAATTATGTGTAAACCATCGTCAACAAAGGTCTAAGCATGTTAAAAATGAAAGAGTCAATGAACATGTGTCGGCTTTGTTTCAAGATAAAATGCCTACTAAGTGTGGTGATCCCGGCATGTTTACAATTCCTTGCATTTTAGGAAACACTTATTTTCCTAGAGCCATGCTAGATTTAGGTGCATCCATAAATGTCATCCCATACACATTGTATGAATCATTGAATCTTGGCACTTTGCATAAAACCGGTGTAGTAATCCAACTTGCCGACCGCTCTAATGCATACCCTAAGGATATTGTTGAAGATGTCTTGGTGAAAGTCGACAAGTTAGTGTTCCCGGCCGATTTTTACGTTCTTGACATGGAACATGATAAATTTGCTACCCCTGTCTTGTTAGGGCGTCCTTTTTTGAAAACGTCAAGAACTATTATCGATGTGCATAGTGGTAGGCTTACCATGGAATTTGATGAGGATAAAATAGAGTTCAACATTTATGGTGCAATGAAATACGATGATGAGGAAACTTCTTGCAATGCTATTGATGTAATTGAATCTTTTGTGCAAAAAGTTTATGAAAATGATGGTGATGATCCTTTGTTAAATGCTTTAGCCAATAGTTTACACACAAGTAATGTTCATACATATGCTTTGAGTGCTAACTTGAAGGAAAGCATTTTTGAGCTAGATACTTTCGAGGAACTTTCTCTTGATGCACAACTTTTAGACCTCGAGGTATTGAAAGGCTCGGGCAACCGACCATCTCTCAATAAACCTCCGGTGGTGGAATTGAAACCACTACCCGAAAATCTAAAATATGCATTCCTTGGTGATGGTGAGAAATTACCGGTGATCATCTCCAACAAGCTCACCAAGGAACAAGAGGAAAGGTTGATGAAAGTGCTCCAAGATCATAAGGAAGCCATTGGATGGACTATTGCCGACATCAAAGGTATGAGCCCAAGTACTTGTATGCACCGTATTCTATTGGAGAATGATGCTAAACCCATCCGACAACCTCAAAGGCGATTGAACCCTCCTATGATGGAGGTAGTAAAAGCCGAGGTGCTTAAATTGTTGGATGCGGGAATGATCTATCCAATCTCCGATAGTAAATGGGTAAGCCCAACGCAAGTGGTACCAAAGAAGACCGGAGTGACCGTGGTGGAGAATAGCCATGGCGAGTTGATCCCCACTCGTATTCAAAACGGATGGCGTGTTTGCATTGATTACCGAAGGCTAAATACGGTAACGAGGAAAGACCATTTCCCTTTACCATTTATTGATCAAATGCTTAACCGGCTTGCAGGTCACTCTTTCTATTGTTTTCTTGATGGTTATTCAGGGTACTTTCAAGTTGCCATTGCACCAGAAGATCAAGAGAAGACAACCTTCACATGTCCCTTTGGCAGTTTTGCATATCGACGCATGCCTTTTGGCCTTTGCAACGCACCGGCCACATTCCAAAGGTGTATGGTTAGCATATTTTCAGAATACCTTGAAAAGTTTGTAGAGGTTTTTATGGATGATTTCACTGTTCATGGAAACTCTTTTGACAATTGCTTAATCCATTTGTCATTAGTCCTAAAAACTTGCATTGATAAGAACCTTGTGCTTAATTCTGAAAAATGTCATTTCATGGTTGAAAAGGGCATTGTGTTAGGACATGAAGTGTCATCTAAGGGTATTGAAGTAGACAAAGCAAAAATTGATACCATCCAATCTCTTCCTTACCCTACTTGTGTGCGTGATGTGAGATCCTTTCTAGGCCACGCGGGTTTCTACCGCCGTTTCATAAAAGATTTTTCAAAAATTTCTTCCCCTTTATGTAGATTGTTACAAAAGGATGTGGAATTTGTGGTAGATGAAGGTTGTAAGAGGGGCATTTGATTGTTTGAAGTCTTTGTTAGTGTCGGCCCCTATCATACAACCTCCAAATTGGTCCCTTCCTTTTGAGATCATGTGTGATGCTAGTGACTATGCCATTGGTGCGGTGTTAGGTCAAAGAGTGGGGAAAATTCCCCATGCCATCTATTATGCATCCATGACTCTCAATGATGCTCAAAGGAACTATACCACTACTGAGAAAGAATTACTAGCGGTAGTCTTTTCCTTAGAAAAGTTTAGGCCATATTTGCTTGGTACAAAGATTATTGTTTTCACTGACCATGCAGCCCTTCGTTACTTGATGACGAAGAAAGAAGCAAAGCCTAGGTTACTCCGATGGATCTTACTCTTGAGCGAGTTCGACTTGGAGGTCAAGGACAAGAAAGGAGCTGAAAATCTAGTGGCCGACCATTTGAGCCGTTTGGTGCCCAATGAGGAGTTTGGGACCAAAGCATTGAAGGACCATCTTCACGAAGAGTTCCCCGACGAGCAATTGTTTGCTCTTAGTGTTTCTCTTCCATGGTATGCCAACATTGTGAATTTCCTTGTCACAAGTAAGTGCCATTCTCATTTCACAAAGGCACAAAAGGATAACCTAAAGCATGATGCTAGGTTTTATGTGTGGGATGATCCCTATGTGTGGAAACATTGTTCTGACCAAGTGATTAGGAGATGCATTCCCAATAATGAAACCAACTCAATCCTTGCTTTTTGCCATTCATATGCATGTGGAGGTCATTTTGGTGCTAGGCGAACTGCTAGAAAAGTGCTAGACTGTGGTTTTTATTGGCCTAGTTTGAATAAGGATGCATACACCTTTCGCAAATCTTGTGATAAATGCCAAAGAGTGGGAAATATCTCTTCTAGGAATGAAATGCCCCAACATTGCCCTTTATATTGTGAACTCTTTGATGTATGGGGAATTGATTTTATGGGACCTTTCCCTACTTCCTTTGGTTTCAAATATATCTTGCTTGCGGTTGACTATGTTTCTAAGTGGGTTGAAGCAATCCCACTCGTACTGATGATTCTAAAGTGGTTGCAGAGTTCATCAAATCTCACATCTTCTCTAGGTTCGGGGTACCCCGAGCTCTGATCAGTGATCGAGGCACTCACTTTTGCAATAGAACCATTGCCGCATTATTGAAGAAATATGGGGTAAATCACAAAACTTCTACCGCCTATCACCCACAAACAAATGGACAAGCCGAAGTTTCCAATAGGGAAATCAAGTCCATCCTTGAGAAAACGGTTAGGCCGACTCGCAAGGATTGGAGTACTCGGTTGGATGATGGATTGTGGGCATATAGGACGGCTTATAAGACTCCAATTGGTATGTCTCCATACCGATTAGTCTTTGGAAAGCCGTGTCATTTACCGGTGGAGTTAGCACACAAAGCTTATTGGGCGATCACAAGGTTCAATTTGATATTGGACGAAGCCGGGAATGAAAGGAAGCTTCAATTACAAGAGCTTGAGGAGATCCGAAATGAGTCCTATGAGAACGCTGCCATTTACAAGGAGAAGACGAAGGCATGGCATGACAAGATGATAATTAGGAAAACTTTTGAGGTAGGTCAAAAGGTTCTCCTATTTCAATCACTCGTTTGTTTCCAGGTAAACTGCGTTCTCGGTGGACTGGGCCATTTGTAGTTGTGAAAGTTTTCCCTCATGGTGCGGTGGAGATCCAAAGCGACGAGGATGCCAAAGTCATCAAGGTCAACGGCCAAAGGTTGAAACCGTATTACGAGGGTTTCAAATCGGAGATCCTAGAGGACATGTCTCTAGGCAACCCAACCTACGATTGATCTTTACCATGGAGGTATATCGTGCCGACGATGTTAAATAAACGAGTTTTGATCTTTAAAAGCATTTCGTCGAACAATTTCAACATTTGGAACATTACTCTATTTCTATATATTGTAGTTTACATGCATTGTATTAAACTTGCAATTCAGACATAATGCGAATTTTTGATTTGTTAGTTTTGTAGGAAAAGATGTGAAATGGAACAAAACAAAAAGGCTAAAGAAGCCATTTCTTCGCGGTCCGCGAATTCATCAGGCGGACCGCGAGCGAGGGTTTCGCGAACCGCGACTGGGATCGCGCGGACCGCGACGAACTTGCGCGCGCGGGGCGCGATTTCACCGCGCGCACCTCGGCGAGGTATTGCGCGCGCGGCTCGCGAATAAGGCGCGCGGCCCGCGAAGACGACCGCGCGACCCGCGAAAAACCAGGGGATTTTCAGAAATCCCTGGAACGAAAACGCCAGATTTCGCGGTCCGCGGCTTGATCGCGCGGACCGCGGCACTGTGCTCGCGGTCCGCGGTTACACCGCGCGGACAGCGAGGATTTACAATGCGCGGCGCGCGAATTCATCGCGCGCGCCGCGACGAGCACCGAGCGCGCGGTCCGCGGTTTTATCGCGCAGACCGCGAAGGTTCAGCGCGCGGTCCGCGGTTTCACCGCGCGGACCGCGAAAATCCAGGGATTTTTCGACAATCCCTGGAACATTTTGGCATAGTTTCGCGGCCCGCGACGGAGGCCCGCGACCCGCGACGACAGCCCGCGGCCCGCAACAGGATTCTCGCGGCTCGCGAGAAAACTCGGCCTACTTCTACCCATTTTCTTCTATCTTTTTTCTTCTTCTTCTTCCCAATCCCTCCCGACGGAATAGTGCTCTCCACCGGCAACCCACTCCAATCCATCATTCCGGCGAGTTTTGAACCAATCCTTTCCACCCAAATCCATCCCCCAAGCTTTCCCAACAAAACCCACCAAAAATTCACATCCAAAACACCATCTTTTACCCACATTGCCCGAATTCCAACCCAAACTTCTCCATTCCGATTCGCCGGACTCCGGCGACTTTTTCTCCAACCCCAATACATCAAAACCTTCCCTCCACCACCCTTATCCTTTTCGCCATCTCAATTTTTAAATTCCTAAACGAACTTAAATATCCCCAAATCTCAAGAACCCTAATTTTTGGGCATTTTTGATTTGGTGATATTTTGGTTCAATTGATGGTCTCCTCAAGCTACATTGCTTCCAAAGGCTCCAATTGACGGTACCCTACTGAATTTACTTGAATTTTGGGTGATTTAGGGCTTGCCGCCAATAGGTTTTATTGAAATTTCAAAGGCTTGCCGCCTTTAGTTATATACTGAGCTTTTTGAGTAGGGGCTTGCCGCCTTGTAGCTAGTTTAGTTGTGCTGGACTGTTGTTGAGTAGATTTTGATAATGGCACCAAGAAAAAGGTCTCGCCGAGGGGAAGCCTCTAGTTCACATGAGCCCGTGATCCCCGAATCACCCCCTCGCCAACCTAGCCCTCCCCCTGCAGAGAACCTGCCTCCTATTGACCTTATGGGACTGCAAGGTTTGGATGGAGATGCTCAACAACGATGGAGGAAGTTGATTGGGAATGGGAGACGAACAATCATGGAGACGAAGTTCCTCTCCTCTGAGCTACTTCAAGAGCTAGGTTTGCAGCAGCCTGTGATGTTTTTACTGGATCGCGTTGGCATGAGAGGATTCATTGATAGGTCGGCACCGACCTACATTCGATATACACTTGAATTCCTATCCACTCTAGCCAAGCACTATGATGAGGAGCATGACATGCAATACATCACATTCAGGTTGAATGATGTAGACCGCCGGATGACCTACAATGAGATCCAAGATGCTTTTGGGTTCGAATATGCGGATGGCTATAAGAATCCGAAAGATAATGCCCCGGACGGATTTGATCTAGCTTTCTTTTGGAATTGCTTGTCTGGATCTCCCAACATCACGGGCGCCACGAAGAACAACCACATCATACATCCAGCTGTTCATATGGTGCACAAGCTCCTAGTGATGACAATATTTTGCCAAGGAGAGTTGACACACATCAATAGGGAGCAGGTCCAATGCCTTTGGACCATGTTTTGGAGGCCGGAGCACCCGTGTTGGGTTGACCTCTTTGTGCAGAAATGTCTGGAGACCTCCCAGAAGAGCTCAGGGAAGATACCGCAGGGGGGTATGATTTCTCTTCTGGCAGCTTATCTGAACATCCACCTACCTCCAGACATTCAGGCAATAGGCAAGACAGCCGAGAGAGCTCACCAGTTCTACTCCATTGCTACTTTGGAGTCCACTAATGTCTTGGCCATGCACAGATTTCCTCCTCCTAGATTCATCTGGCTAGTAGCCAAGAATCAGCATATGTACCTGCCAAATCCGGAGGCTGTGCAGCTGACTGGGTGCACTCGCATGAAGGAGCTCACCTTGCCCATCCAAATCACAGTTCCTGCACGTACCATTGCCCTTGCCAGGCTAGAGGCACCCCTAGAGCATGGAGAGCACTACGTTTCTCCACATCAGGATCCTCAGTTTGTCACTCAGCAGCAGTTCCAGGAGTTTACGCAGAGGCATGACGCGTTTACTCAGAGATATGAGGACGACATGGAGGTGATGTTCGCCATGATGGCATCCATGCACCCACATGGACCAGGGGCATTTGACTATGAGTGCCATCGCCGATCGCGAGCTCAGCGCCGTCGCGACGGTTCCGGCCCCTCGCAGTGAGTATATCCTACACCCTTTCCTTTCACTATGATTTTCATTGATATATTTAAACATTGAGGGCAATGTTTAGACTAAGTGTGGGGGAGGAAATGTAGGACTATGATTCTGTTTTTGTTGCTGCTTTTGCTGCTGTGTTTTTACTAAAAAAAAAAAAAAAAAAAAAAAAAACATTTTTCTTTTCTCTTGTATAGATATGAAAAACTCTCAAATGTTATGTACTTAATTATTCAGAGTATACACTTGGATCTTAATCGTTCTTTCTCGAGGACGAGAAAGGTTCAAGTGTGGGGGATTTTGATAGGTCCTAGATATACTCTTATTTTGTAGCATTTGAGAGCTATTTTATATAGTATTTTTGTACTTTATGTTAGACTTTTGGACCGAATCATTCATGATGGTTTGAAATTGAAGACGTGCATTTCGACCTTGAATTGCACTTGCGATAGATTTGGATGATTTGAAGACCTTCTATGACCGTCCTGGAGGAAGCAGATACATTGAAGAACCAGTCGTAGAAGTGGCGTGAAGGCACACTCTCGCGGACCGCGAAACCTAGGTCGCGAACCGCGAGGGTGTGTGTTGCTGTTTTGGAAGATGCCGAGTTTCGCGCGGTCCGCGAAACTCCGGTCGCGAGCCGCGAGGACCAGCACGAGGACCACGAAGCCAAAGACACGCGGTCCGCGAAACTCCGGTCGCGAGCCGCGAGGGCCAGCGCGAGAACCGCAGCGAAGCCGAGACGTGCGATCCGCGAAACGTCGGCCGCGGTTCGCGAGGATCAGACGCGCGGTCCGCGAAACCTCGGTCGCGAACCGCGGACGCCACAGACGCGCGGGCCGCGAACCGCGAGAACCGAGCTCGCGGTCCGCGAAGGATTTCGCGCGGCCCGCGAAAAACTCCTGCAACTTGCACTTTATTTTGTTTTAATTTTAATTTTGTTGGACTATAAAAGCAACTTATCCTCATTGTTAGAGGATCTGATTTTTACAGAGCAAAACACATTTTTCCTTCATTTTCCTTTTGATTTTGATCTTTGAATTCATCATGGTTTGTAGTATTGATTTTGGTTTTGATAATATAACTATGGCAGTAGGCTAAAACCCTTCTTGGATATATGTGATTGGACTTCTTGTTATGGATTGAGAACATGATTCATGAAGCTTAGGAATGGTGATTTGCTATTGAATGATCATAATTTATATGTGTATTTGATGCTTGAAATGATTAGGAATGATTTCCTAGTGATAGATATGTGTTGGATATGTGTTAGATATTGCTTTTCCATGGTTAGAATGTTATCATTCTTTCTATGTAGGAGTAGTAAATTAGGAATTGAATGCATGTTGTTATCAATTGTATTTGTTCTTAAGATCATTCATTAGCATTGTACCTATGTCAAGTTTGTTATCAAATTGCATGGGTAGGGTTGAGAAACATCTAATTTGAAGTAATATTGATTCAATTGAACTAGTTGTTATCATCTAGTAAAGTTGTCAATTGAAGTTGTGAAGATGCTTTCATTTTTCATAACTATGGTTAAAGATAGTTTCTCACTAACATTCACCATTCTCAAGGTATCATGATAAAGTTTGAGGAAAATCTCATAATAAGAAATCACCAATCTCATATGTCCAAGTCTAGTATTCTCATTAGTTAATCCTTTAGTTAAAATCTTAAATGCTAAACTAGTTGTAATCATAGAATTATAGTTGCTTTACTTAGTAGTGTTTATTACAAAAACTCAACTCAAACCCCCCCCCCCCCTTGTTTACATTACTTTTATATATGCATATATATATATACTACAAGATATACATAGAGATAACCTTGTCCCTGTGGAACGAACCTTACTTGCCACTATATGCTTAATTGCGTGTAGAGGTAGTAAGTGAACATAAATAGTATATTTGAGAGGTACGGCGACGACCTCCCACATGCACGGGTGGAACGTGAGACCGGCAGGAAATTAAAGTCTGTCAGAGCTGACAACGGTGGAGAGTATCGCGGCCCATTTGAAGAGTATTGCAGGTCGTACGGGATCCGACTTGAGAAGACACCACCGAAGACACCTCAGTTGAATGGAGTTGCGGAGAGGATGAACCGCACCATTGAAGAGCGAGTTAGATGCATGTTATCTCATGCAAACCTCTCTAAAGGTTTCTGGGGAGAAGCAGTGAGGACCGGTGTTGACATCATCAACTTGAGCCCGTCAGTTCCCTTGGATGGAGACATACCGGAGGAAGTTTGGTCCGGAAGAAAGGTCTCATATGACCATCTAAAGGTGTTTAGATGTCGAGCATTCGTACACATTCCCAAGGATGAGCGGGCGAAGTTAGATTCAAAAACAAAGGAGTGCATCTATCTCGGCTCACCAAAGGACGAGTTTGGTTATCGGTTGTGGGATCCAGCCCAGAAGAGGATCGTGAGAAGCCGCGACGTCGTGTTCTTCGAGGACCAGAACATCAGTAACTACAAGGAGTAGCGAGAAGCTCAAACCAAGCGAACCAAAGAGCCTTTGGAGTCCATGCCATCTCCCGTAGTACAAGATAACGCAAGGAGAGAACCAGTGGAGGATGCTCGCACTGAAGAAGTTGAAAACTGCAACCTTGGAGAAGCTGCGGAGCAGCCTGAAACAGGTGGCGAAGATATGGAGGAAGAAACTGAACCCGTAGTACCGGTACCTCGACGTTCCCTTAGAGGGAGACAACCTTCGACCAGGTATTCACCAGATGAGTGGATGACATTCACCGATGATGGGGAGCCTCAACACTACGGAGAAGCTATGGCAAGTGAGCACAAAGATGATTGGGAAAAGGCTATGCAAGAGGAGATGAAATCCTTGCACGAGAATCATACTTATGATCTCGTAGAGCTACCAAAAGGGAAACGAGCTCTCAAATGCAAGTGGGTGTACAAGATCAAGTCCGAAGAAAACAATCCCAAACCAAGGTATAAGGCCCAAATTGTTGTTAAAGGGTGCAATCAGAAGAAAGGTATAGACTTCGATGATATTTTCTCTCCCGTGGTGAAGATGTCATCAATCCGAGTTGTGTTGGGACTTGCTGCGAGTTTGGACTTGGAAGTCGAGCAACTCGATGTTAAGACGGCTTTCTTACACGGAGACCTCGAGGAAGAGATTTATATGGAGCAACCTGAAGGATTCAAAGAGCCGGGAAAGGAGCACTTAGTGTGTCGTCTCAAAAAAGTCTCTATGGTTTGAAGCAAGCGCCCCGTCAATGGTACCAGAAGTTTGAAGCCTTCATGAATCATCATGGATTCAAAAAGACACACACCGACCACTGTGTTTTCATGAAGAGGTACGATCAAGGAGACTTTCTCATACTCATGCTTTACGTTGATGATATGTTGATCGTCGGGCAGGATAAAAGAAAAATCGCTGCACTTAAGAAAGCATTGAGTAGTTTATTTGCGATGAAAGATTTGGGGCCAGCGAAGTAGATCCTTGGGATGCGGATCACGCGGGATCGATCCAAAAAGCTATTTTGGCTATCTCAAGAAAGGTATGTTGAGAAGATCCTTGAGAGATTTAAAATGCACCAGGCCAAACCTGTTAGCGTACCGCTTGCCGGACATTTCAAGTTCGATGGAAAGAAAAATCCGAGAAGGGATGAAGAAATGAGAGGCGTTCCATATTTTTCCGCTGTTGGTAGCCTCATGTATGCGATGATATGTACCCGGCCAGATATTGCACATGCAGTTGGAGTTGTGAGCAGGCACTTGTCAAATCCTGGGAAGGAGCATTGGGCTGCGGTGAAGTGGATACTTCGATATCTCAGAGGAACAACCAAAAGGTGCTTGCGCTTTGGAGCAGGCAAACCTGTGTTGGAGGGATACACAGATGCTGATATGGCCGGGGACTTGGAAACTCGAAAATCAACGTCGGGTTATCTAACTACTTTTGCAGGGGGAGCTGTATCTTGGCAGTCAAAACTTCAAAAATGTGTTGCCCTTTCTACGACGGAGGCGGAGTACATAGCTGCCACCGAGGCTTGTAAGGAGATGTTGTGGATGAAGAATTTTCTACTTGAGTTGGGGCTAAAGCAAGAGAAGTATGTCCTCTATTGCGACAATCAAAGTGCCATCCACTTAGCCAAGAATTCAGCTTACCATTCCCGAACGAAGCATATTGATGTTCGTTATCACTGGATTCGGGACGTGTTGGAAGAAAAGCGACTACAGCTTGAAAAAGTTCACACCGATGATAATTGGTCTGATATGATGACCAAGGCACTACCGAGCAAGAAGTTCGATGATTGCTGCAAAGGCGCCGGTGTGGAGACTCCTTCCAATTAGGTCGGAAGGGGGAGATTTGTTGGGTATTCCTCCCTAATTCTAGAATCTTCTTTTGGCAAAAGGGAAGGGGAGGTTCTAGAATGATGAGAGATGATTCTAGTCCATGGAGAATATTCTAGAGAGCCTCCTAGAAGCCTCCAAGCATTAATTGGAGAGAAGGAGAAGAGAATTCTAGAGCAAACCTACTCACCTATAAATAGGGTGCTCTTGGAGAGGTTTGATCATCCAACCAAAAACCATTTCCTTCCCTACTAGATATCCTCCAAGTGAGAAGTAGAAAGAAGTCTTCATCATCTCTAGTTGATAGGTATCCACCATAGTGTGAAGAATCCCTTGTAATCCATCCACCTTGGGTGAGAATTTGTAACCCTACTATAGTCATATAGTGGAATACTTGGACTACCATAGTCCCGCGGTTTTTCCCGATTTGGGTTTTCCGCGTAACCAAATTTGGTGTCTTGCTTCACTTTCTATTTTTCTCATTCACCGTCTTAATCACACAAAGAGGGAAACCATATAATATTTCCCAACAGTTTGTGATGATGTTGCAACGCTTTGAAACTTTAGAGCTGGAGTGCCTTCTAGAAGGTGAAAAAGATGCGAAGAGCAGTCTTCTGATCATAGAATTTGGAGCAGAAGAAGAAAAAGGGAATTTGCGAGCTTGGTGAGATTACTGTGTGACTGTGCTTTACAAAGAGAGGATTGGAGAAAGTCTGCCATCTCACGGCGGCGCTGCCACACATAAGAGGGGCGGGAGTTAACTCGAATGGGTCTCTCAATGACACGTGTATAATATCTCGGATGATGTCCGTAATTTTAATACCATTGCATTAATTATGAAAAAAATATATTAAAATATGTATGAAAATTGAAAAAATAGAACAATATCTCAAATGAATAAAACATGTAACATAGCAAATTATAATATAATCAAAAAAACTTTCATGGCAACATTTACAACTTTAGTATAGTAAACTTTTACTTTTTCAATTGAAAATTTTAACAATTATAGAAAGTTTTTTAATCATAGTCCTATTTAAAAAAAAAATAAAGCTAAAAAATATCTTAATTGGAAAGAGATGGAAAATGATTTTTTTAAGGACTGCGAAGATATTACTGATGCGGCAAAGGATTAATTGGTTTTAAAAGAGGGAAGTAAGGAAATAATAAAGGTATTATTACATCAGATAAAAGGAAATTATGGTTTTTTTTTTCTCTTGAAAACGTACAGATATTAATCTGATATTTTAAATATATTTTTATATGCGTTGCTTAAAAAAAAACTAGATATCACCTTTTTCAATGATGATGATGATGATAAATTTCTATAGGAATATGTATATTAAGGCCTTGTTTGGTAGAACTTATTGTTTGTCAAACTGAACTGAACTAGAATAAATTGAATTGAATTGAAAATGAATGTATTAAAAAAGAATCAGCATGACTGAATTAAACTGAATTTCATTTTTTTAAAAAAATTCATCAAAATATATGTTCACTTAACTAAATTGAACTAAAAAAATAATCAGGTAAACATGGACTAAATAGGCTTATTTAATATTATTTAATAATTTTCTTTTTAATATCATATTTTTGTGAAGAGTTATGCAGTGCTTGCATAATTATTTAATATGGTGAAGATGGAATGTGATAAAGTCTTAGAGACGGCTGCTTGGGAAAGGTCATATTATTTAATGACATTCTCATTAATTCTTTTTCTTTTATAATAAAATATCTTGAATCTATAATGGAGAGGATATTTGAATATATTATAAATGATTGGGGGAAATGTTACGAACAAAATAATTGAATTGGATTAACTAGATATTTCAAACAGAGAAGAAATTATATGAATGGAGAATGAGGCATAAACGAAAGAGGGAAAAGGCAAAGAAATGTGGAAGAAAACTACACTACTGCTGCAAAACAGCTTACAAGCAACGCAATTGTCATCATCATTAGGGGTGATAACGAGTCGATCCGATCACGATCATCACTATGTTCATGATCGACTCGATTAAATTTTGAGGTGATCACGATCCGATCGCGATCAAAGCGATCAAAATAATTCATGATCATGATCGGATCGTTTAAAAATTATAATGATCGCGATCTGATCGCGATCGATTCGTTTAGATAATCGATCAGATGATCAATGATCAATAATGATCGGCTCGATCAAATGATCAATGATCAATCATGATCAGTTTAAAAGTTTTTTAAAAAAGTTAAAAATTAACAAATTACTAGAAAATAATTTATTTAGATGTATATATTTATATTATATTAATCGATTATCTTATCGATCGATATCGATCACCTTATCGATCTGTTCGCGATCATGATCGAGTTTTAATGTCTATGATCGTTGATCGTTCATTTATTAAACGATCAAAAATTTTTGATCATGATCGGCTCATTTATTAAATGAACGATCTCGATCCGATTTTTAACCGATCCGATCGCGATCCGATTAACGAACGCTCGTGATCGTGCTCACCCCTAATCATCATGAATGAATTGCTATTCTCACTCATTTCTTCTCTATATATTTAAGTTTACGGCTCGGTCAACTTCTTGCTCCAATCAACCCATCTACAATGACAAAATTACATATTTGCCCCTGTCTAAAATATTGAATTATTGATACATATTTACAATGATTAGTTTTAGTTGAATATAAACTCAATCAAAAATGAAATATTGTAACTACCATTATATATGTAAAATCAATCAAAATTGGAAAGTATTCCGAGATTACGTACGTGCTACAGCCTACAGGCAGCAAGTTGACAAATTTTGATGAGTATATGTGCCATGCATCAAACAAATTAAATTTCTTTTGATACGAGATTCTGCGTGTATACAGATTACAAAGTATCTGAGAAAAAGGAAACATAATCAATCACGTGTAATTACACAAAAACATCATCAATCATCATCTATAAATAATTAAATACCTATACGATCGAATATAATTATCATCATCCCACATCACCCTAATATTTCATTTAATCTATGTGATCCATGGCTCCCGTTAGGTTGATGTGTGAGTTTGTCGCCGCCGTTTTACTCTGCTCCTTCGCCTCCGCAACTTCACGTACGTATGGATTTCTAAATATATATCTGTAATAATTTTTCCAGTATTTGATGCACAGATCTGCCCGAACCGTACATAAAATTTGATGTTTTTTTTAATTAACAGGAAACGTTGCTAGCAGCCCAACGCCCTCCGCCTCGGAGTTAGCACCTGTTTCAGGTCCAATGGCTGCCGCTGCCTCAGAATTAACGCTTATTACCAGATACAATTCTTCCTCCAATACTGTTACAACAGACGGTTCCGACACAAATTGTGGTGGTTATGTGACCATAAATGTCGTACAGCTCCCAAGAGCTTTTTTTTGGACACCAATCACTGTGCAGGTGTCGGTTTCTGCACCCCGTACTGTAAGAGGCGGAGTTTCTGAAGTTAAGTTGTCGTGCAATGGGATCAATTTATTTAGTGTCCACCCTTTCCTCATGTTAAGTCCAATTGGCGACGGTCAGGGACTTTGCTGGCTCAACGGTGGGGCATTTATCAACGATTCTAAAACGATTAAATTTACTTATACTCAATTTTATAGACAAAATATTGCTTTATATTCTTATAGATGTTAGATAAGCTTGTTTCAAGATTCGTATTATATTCATTAGTTTGAATATTGTTCTTTTGTATTTTCAATTCCTTATAAATGTTGGAATGTTGGAATACATTATTTCATTTTAGACTTTGTCGCAACAAATTTTCGGACTCAAGCTGCACCGGCCACCACCACCACCTTCAAGACCCGGCCCCGATATCCTTTTTTCACTCCGACTACATCTATGCCGCGTCGGCCTCATTTTCTTCTCGCCAACGTTGTACACTTAAATATTTAGAGACCTCTAACCTCTTAGAATTTTGCATATGCATTTCAGCATCCTACAATTTGGAATTAGTTCAGTTTAGATTAGTTTAATTTAGTTTAGATAAGTTCATATCATCTGCACTATAATTTGATGATATTTAACTCAATTCAGTTCAGATTATATCACCTCAACGTGTTTTCATATTTAAATAATATAAAATTTTATTTCAATTTATTTCAGTTCAATATATTTAAAATTATTTCAGTTCAGTTCAGTTTAGTAAATTTAAAATTATTTCAATTCAATTCAGTTCAGTTCAGTAAATTTAAATTTATTTCATTTCAGTTCAGCAAAAAATATTTTCAGTAAACAGGGCCAAAATGGTTTATTTTTAGGCTGTCCTTATTTTAGGCTTTCTCCTATGACATTGTAACGTAGATATATTAGCAAATATAGAATTATTGTTTCCTTCCAGAGATAAACTAATAAATGGACAGGCCTTAATACATTAAGATTACAAGAATTAATGAGAATAATTATGACATATGTATATTACTTATCATCTATTTATTTGAAAAGCTATCATATATAATTGGTCCATACATGTGTAAGTAAATCATATTTTAGGCAGGATACGAAATGATTTCTTAATATCCATGGAAAAGAAAATAAGTGATTAATATCGATCTCAATATATCTTGTCCAAAAATATTATTTAATTTAATTAAAGATTTCATATTGATATTGTACATGATTGGAATTATGATCGAGAGTTTTTTTTTTTTTTTAAAGAAAATTCATTCAAGGTTCTAGGAAACGCCTAGAAGCGATTACAATGAGTGGAATTGACATCCAATTCGACTAGCCTATTACAGAATAACCAAACTACATGGCAATCCGACTAATTATGTCTGCTATTACAGCTTAAGAGATCCAATAAAAAATGTAATACCGCCCTCAGGGATATTATCTTGAAACTGTGAAAATCACATCCGCTTGGCAGAGAAGAGCGACTACCGCATCAAATACTGCGCCAATTAGGGATCTGCTACATCCGCAATACCACTTGATCTAAATCATGATCTAGGTTCTTCAAACTGCAAGCACCTTGAGACCCCCAAATCACGAAACGGAAACACGACCCGTACAATCGGATCGGGAACAATAAAACAAATAAAAACACGATCTTTATAACCAGATAAAAAAAAACTTCGACAGCTATTTGATCCGCAAGTATTTGATATTTACCCTTTTCTTATTATTTTATTTTGGTACTTTCAAAAATAATTATTTTATTTTGGGAATAGTCATTACATCTAGCACATGGGTCCCACACTCAGTCGTCGTTGCAAACATTTTATTGATTTACGAAACCTCTCTGGAATTCCAATTGTCATTTTGACAGTTTATTTTTTGTTTGTGTGTTGGGGACAAAATTTCAATTACCGTAAAAAATAAGGTGAGTTGGAATTAATTTGACAGAGTGTTATATATTTAGGAGTAAAAAATTTTGGGTGAGACTGTGCTACCATAAACTTATAGTAGGACGAATGATAGTTCATGTGTTTAATAGGTTTGTTCATGTGTTTCACAGTTTTGTTCATGTGTTTTACAGTTTTGTTTGTTATAAGCTGGGTTCATGTGTTTAATGGATTTGTTCATGTGTTTAACAATTTTGTTTGTTATGGTAGGACGGTCTCACCCAAGACCTTCTCTTAAGAAAAATAAGGTTAAGTTGGCAAGAAACTAATTTCCTAAATATTCTTTTTCAATTAAATCAATACATTTTTAATTCCAGCCTAAGTGTACATGGACCAACTTGTAATTTTAACTTCTAAAGTAATGAGTTTTAGGCACGGTTCTCCCCTCAGCTTAATTTTTTATTTTTTTTGGTTGAGTTGATAAACTGAATTGATTAAACTGATGAGATGAATTAAATTGAAATGAAACAAAAACTAATGTATTAATTGAAACAAAAAATTATTGAATTATTCTAAAGTTTATCCAATTATATTTTCACTAATTAAACTAAATTAAATTAAATTAAACTAAACTAATTTAATTTATAAATTAAATCAAGAGACGATATGTAACTGTTTTTTTTTAAAAAAAAAATTTGGATACCCCAATAAAATCTCACACTCCCTTAACTCCACCAGAAATATGTAACTGAAGTTTACACTACTAGTCTGATTTACAACACCAATAAAATTGAAACCTACACTACTAACCCGATCGATTTACATCACCAAGATAACTGAAATTTTACACTACTTTGCGTCAAACATAGTTTTTATGTAGGATTGGGAAATGATTTATCAATATCCATGGAAATAAAAGTAAAAAAAAATTTGAGTGAAATTATTCTACCATTATAAACTCATAGTAGAACAGTTCATGTGTTCAATAGTTCATTATAAACCTATCAACAAACGACTATTCGTACATGTGACATTCTCAATGTCCATGACATTTTCAAACAAAAGTAGTAATTATGCTCGATGGCAACCTCAATCTCGTCTACGTCCACAAATATTTTTTAAGTTAATTACAGATTTCATATGACCGTATAATTGATTGGAATTAAAACTGATAGCTATCCAAAAATTAAATGAGGGGATATATGTTTTTTTTTAAGGAAATCAGTGGATATATATGCAGTAGTTTTTACCCTTCTCTAATGATTTATTTTGGGAATATTTGCATGGGGTTTGGTAAAAAAGATAGCACATGGTCCCACATTCACACAGACGTCCCACATTCACATTCACATTCACATTCACCAGGCTCTCTGTTGAAGAGTAATCGAGATTTGAAGACACGATGGGGGTAACTAGGGCTTTGGTTTTTGCCTTGTCTTTGTTCTTCTTGCTCTGTTTTCCGGCCTCCGGCAAGGTGGTTTCGGAAAAGACAAGGTTAATTTCATTCAGGAATTCATTCAAAAACCCTGAGAATCTGAGTTTCTGGAAGCTAGATACTCCGCATTGTCAGTGGCGCGGTGTTTTCTGCAAGAACGAGAAGGTCGTCTCACTGGTTCTTCCTAATCTGCAACTCCGGGGAAGGCTCCCGCCGGCGATATTCTCTCTTGTAAACCTTGTCAACCTTGACTTGTCAAGCAATTCGATTGTAGGGGAAATACCAGTTCAGATATCCGCCTTGAAAAGACTCAAGCTTCTGAATTTGGGGGTAAATGAACTTACCGGAGAGTTACCGACTCAGCTTTTTGAGTTGACGAGCTTGCAGAATCTCACGCTCTCTGTTAATAAACTCTCTGGAGCCTTACCGCCAGATATTGGCAATTTGGTAAATCTTCGTCATCTGGACCTCTTGAACAATTGGCTTACCGGAAATATCCCTTCTGAAATTCAAAAACTCACTCAGCTCCTTGTCTTGTCGCTTGGGGTCAACGAGTTCTCTGGCGAGATTCCCCCAGTGATATTTTCAAACCTTTTGTCCTTAACCATTTTTGATGTGTCAAATAATACCCTCTCCGGCCAGATACCGCCTGAAATTGGACGGTCAACCGGCCTCACCCAACTTTTTATCCCAATCAACAACTTCTCTGGCCAAATCCCACCAGAAATCGGGCTGTTGACCAGCCTCACATTCCTCGATATCAGCAACAACAATTTCTCCGGCCAAATCCCACCGGAAATCGGCAGGCTCACCGAACTTGAAACCTTGATGGCGACGCAATGCTCACTGCAGGGTCCCTTGCCGGAGACAATGGCAAACCTGACTTCCTTAGAGAAACTCGGCCTCTCCGCAAACCCTTTGAACTGTCACATCCCTAAGTTCGTAGGAAAGCTTCGGAATTTGAAAACTCTTGATCTCACATGTACTGGTTTAGTTGGCGCCATTCCTTCTGATCTGGGGCAATGTTCGAGCCTAGAGTCACTTAAGCTCTCTGAAAACTCCCTTACCGGTCCCTTGCCTGATGAGATGGCAAAGCTGCTGAATTTGTCAGAGTTTGAAGTGCAAACCAATCAGCTCTCTGGTCCTGTTCCTGCTTGGCTTGGGAGCTGGCCTAGTATAACCTCCATCTCAGGGTCATATAATAGTTTTTCGGGCCCAATTCCGCCGGAAATTGGGAATGCCACTTCACTCAAACATCTGGATCTCAGCTTCAACCAGCTGATAGGTGAAATTCCCGCACAACTCTGCAATGCGCCTCTTGACACGGTCCAGCTCTACGAAAATATGCTCTCCGGGAATATAGAGCATGTTTTTGAGAGGTGCACTAATCTCAGCTTCCTGCATTTGAGGCAAAATAATCTTGTTGGCTCTATACCTGAATATCTTTCAAGCCTGAGTCTTGGTTATCTGCAATTGGATTACAACAATTTCACCGGTGCCATTCCGGTGGGTTTGTGGAGTATACCGACATTGGTGTTCATTAGTGCACAAAATAACCAGCTCGAGGGCAGCATTCCGGTGGAGATAGCTGGTGCTGTTAGCCTGATGATGCTCAATCTGGGTAATAATCAGCTTTCTGGGTTCATTCCTAAGGAGATTGGAAGTTTAACTGGCCTTGCAATGTTGAATTTGAACTCCAATTTTCTCGAGGGCACAATTCCTGTCGAGCTAGGTAGGTGCCCTGACTTGAGTGTATTGCTTCTTGGCAGTAACATGTTGCATGGAACAATCCCTCAAGAGCTTCTACACTTGCCACTGCTGGTTGATTTGGATCTTTCTCACAATGATCTCTCTGGGGCGATTCCTAGTTGCAGCCTGCGGAGCTCTTTAAACCCCAGTAATGAGATCCTTAAACAGCACGGGCTCTTCGATCTTTCGTACAACAGGTTGACTGGCTCCATACCTAAGGAGTTGGCGAACTGTGTGTTAATTCAGGATCTTTCCCTCGCCAACAACTTGATTTCTGGGGTGATTCCAGCATCCATTGCAACTTTGAAGAATCTTACATCTTTGGATCTTTCAGGGAACTTGCTAACCGGTGGTATTCCTGAGGAATTTGGCAGTTCGCCTGATTTACAGGGATTCCACCTGGGCAACAACCAGCTCTCAGGAGAACTTCCGACAAAGCTTGGTGAACTGAGTACCTTGGTGAAGCTGAATATGAGTGGTAATAAGTTTTCGGGTCCGATTCCATCAAGCTTCAGGGATCTCAAGGGGCTAACTCACCTGGATTTGAGCCATAATGAATTTAGTGGTGCTCTTCCGTCATCTCTCTCGGGAATGATTAACCTGTATGGCCTGTTTGTTCAGGGAAACCAACTTTCGGGCAATTTATATGGCTTTCTCTCCTCCCCGGCCTCCATGGCCTGGAGGATATCGATCATGGATTTGAGCGACAACGATTTTGAAGGGGCCTTGCCAAAAACCCTGGGGGCTTTGCCGAGCCTGATAGAGCTGGATGGCCGTGGAAACAGGTTCTCAGGTGGAATTCCAGATGAGCTCGGGAACCTTATTGATTTACAGTCACTCGATCTCTCCAACAACCAGCTTTCAGGAACAGTTCCTAAATCCATCTGTGCCTTGACATATCTCGTTTCCCTAAATTTAGCCAATAACAGCCTGTCCGGAGCCATCCCTGATGTTGGAGTATGCAAGAACGCTTCACTCGAGGGGAACACCGACCTATGCGGGGATATTGTGAACCGAAAATGCCACTTCTGGAACCACAGAGAGAGAGGAAGAAATGTTTGGGTGGTGGTTTTCTCCATTTTAGGTGCTGTGATGTTGGTTCTCATTCTCGTGTGGATTTGGAGAATCTACGAGAAGAAGAGGAAGGAGAGTCTGGGAAAATTGAAGAGTTCGACGATGGATCCTCATCTCGGTCTCTTGGGCGTCAGCTCGGGAGTGTTCGAGCAGCAGCCGTTGTTATTCAGACTGAGCGTGGTTCAAGTTCTAGAAGCCACCGGAAACTTCAGCGATGAAAACGTGATCGGAGAGGGCGGGTTCGGCAAGGTTTACCGCGCCAGACTTCCCGGTGGGAGGAAAGTGGCGATGAAGAAGCTGAACCCCGAGCAGACTCAGGGGACGAGAGAGTTCGAGGCTGAATTGAAGACTCTGGGACAGGTGAAACACCGAAACCTAGTACCTCTGCTCGGCTTCTGCCTCACTCCGAATTACAAGGTGCTTGTGTATGAGTACATGGCGAACGGCAGCCTGGACACGTGGCTGGAAAACCGTGGTTTAAGCTGGTCAAAGCGGCTGAATATTGCGATTGGCACGGCGAGAGGGCTGGCGTTTCTGCACCACGGCTTCACGCCCAGAATCATTCATCGAGACATCAAATCCAGCAACGTCCTTCTGGATGGCGATTTCGAGCCCAAGGTTGCGGACTTCGGAATGGCCAGGCTGATGGGCGACTACGAGAGCCACGTCAGCACAATCGTTGCAGGGACGTACGGGTACATTGCGCCGGAGTATGCGCAAACGTGGAAGATGACTCCCAAGGGTGACGTGTACAGCTTCGGCGTCATCTTGCTGGAGCTGGTTACGGGTCGGCAGCCAACCGGGTCGGAATTCAAGGAAGCTCAAGGCGGGAACTTGGAGGGCTGGGTTAGGTCCAAGGTGAAAGGGAACAAGTCTGTGGATGTTCTTGATCCCCGGCTGATGGATAAGGAGCCTGACTCCAAGGCGATGATGCTTCGAGTTGTGCAGATAGCGCTGTTGTGCCTGTCGGAGAAACCTGCTAAGCGGCCGGACATGCTCCAAGTGGAGGAGCTCTTGAAGAAGTGCCGTCTTTAAGGCCTGGAGTTTTCCCAACCTTAATAATACTATTTGTTTTTTGTTGGCTATGTTTTTTTGTCAAGCGTTCGTTTGTATTCTCGAGTAAGGAATTCATTTTTTGGTCATTACTGCTGGATTGCTCTTTTCACCACAGTGTTGAGCATTGTAGATGGGATGAAAGATTGGGAATATTGTTGTTTTCATGTGTTTTTCATATTCTACAATTGTTCTTGTTGGTGCAGGATTAAAGTTTTCAGTTGTAATAAACTTTAATGATGGAAGGGATTAAACTTTTAGAAGAAATTCCTTGTCTAGGGATTCAATTGGATGATTGATTCCTTTACTTTGAATATATACCTAGCTAGGAATGTACTTATTTACATCATTGTGTAACATTGGCATTTGAAGCCCAATCTAAACGGTTAGAAAGCGAATTACAGAATGTTCAGTTGATAGTCTCAAAGTTTCACTCGATATAAATGGAACTCCCTCTTCTGCATCTGGATACTCGTAGTACTGAAACAGAGATACTTCATGCCTCCATCAAAGAGAACAAGGAGACGGCGGGAAGACCAGGTTTTGCTGCAGGATATACTTCACAAGTTATACTTCACAAGAAAAATAACTGATGTAGATGACAATTAATGCCTCTCTCTAACCCATCCTAATCGTATTCTCTTTCAGATGGGCACATGCAAAGCATTCTCGTCCCTAGAAAAACTTACAACAAGATAAAACAGGTTTTCAAGAACTAAAACCGACACCAAATCTTAATGGAAAGGAAAGCTGTAAGAAACTTCTGCAAAAAATTCCATGTCAGAATACAATCATGTAAGAAGCTCCATGTAGTTTAAGTTTGCAGAAATTTGCTTAAGAAAAGAAAGCAAAGCTGAATATAGACAAGGAGAATGCTTCTGTAAACGAAAGCAAAAAAATTTACTAAGCTTAAGTAAACTTAAACTCCATGTCATGTAAGAAACTTAAACAAAAGCAATTTTTTTGCTTTCTTTACATGATTGTATTCTGACATGGGATTTTTTGCTTTTGCTTACAGAAGTATCCATGTAAGAAACTCCATGTCAGGACCCCTGCGAAACATTTGCAGAAATATCAGCAATACAATCATTTTACCCCTACAATAATTTGCCCCAAAGACATGACATGGAAGAAGCTCTTCATCCCAAACATTTAACAGAAAGAAAGTTTTTATGTAGGTGCTCTTATTCTTAAGCGGAAGCTTCAGCGAATATATAGGCATTGAAACTGCAAATGCTGACAGGAGAAAGTTAAAATAATTGGACTTCAAATCACCAACAATGATGATTTTCTAATTTCTTACATCATTAAGAAAGCATGTAACTAATTTTTTTTGGTGGAAATACCACTTTGAGGTAGAAAACCAAAATATTCAACAAAAAAACAAGGAAATTGAGTTTATTCTTTCAAGAAATATAAAAGAAGCTCGACGACATCCAACTCTACGAGGTTGCATTACTAACATGAAAGATTGCCAAAACAATATAGATATCAGAGATTCATATTAAAATTACCTTAATGAAGATAAAGCAAGGAAGCGAAGTTGCTCAAACATTTTCAATTTGTATTAAATGTAACAAATTACAATAGTAATGACTTTGCCATTCGTTAATGACTTTTCTTTTTGCCATATAAGTAAAAGATATTGACACTAAAATCTGATTGATAATGGCAGAAATATTTATTCACTTTTTGAATGATGGAGCACCGTACACAGTAACTAACAAATTTAAACGGGGGGATCTAATTAATAACTCGTCTTATGCTAATAAAATTGATTAAATAGTGGATACTTAACTGATGAATTTACCTTCATAATCTCAGCAAGAGCATCTTTAACTCTACATCCAAACTTCTCTAGGTGTTTTCCCAGCCCGTGTCTTCTATTTCATGATCGCGATCGACAGCATTCTGTAAATGTACTATCCAACAACAAAGACATTAAATCATATGTATAAAGCCAAGATATTCAAAATCTCAACAATCAAATATACCGAACTCAACTTCTTAACTGTGTGACAAAAGAAACAAACTACCCTCTTCTTGCTCTAGCGGTACAGAAACACACACACACACACACAAAAACTGCGAATATTAAAAGCTTCATATTCCCATCTATGATGTCAAACCAATGCTATAATCGTAAAATTAGTCCTTCAATGTTATTCATATAACTACTACAGACTGTTAATTAAACCATCAAAATTCTCTAAAAAGAGTCTGATACTCTTCTAGTAGATCTATTTTGGAAAGAAGTAGTGCAGAGAAATAACAAAGACATTCTATATTTTTCAAAATGTACTGTCAGGAAGTTACAATTTCTAAACCCATATCTCTTAGATGTTGTTTAAGAGAGGGCACTGGAAATTCTTCTCTAAAATGGAGCATCTCATCAAGCTCTGACACAGATTGTGCCAATTTTCTATATTGGCTTTGGTTCGATACTACCAACTTAACCTACAGCATAGAACTGGAATGTGTTTCCCTAATGTCATCAACATATAACAGTTACAATTACAAAAGGTATACATGGATTGGTGTAGATAAGATAAACAGTAAGGAGCTCAAAATGCATAAATACCAGCATTGGAATTTGTGCTGTGAATCTAGACATCAACTGGTTCATTTCTTCTGCTCTGAATCCCGGTGTACGCGGCGGCGGAGGCGGTGGTGCCGGAATAGTGGGATGGCTAGTTGGCTTTAGTTTGGAGCGGCCGGTTTTCGCTCAATTTGGATCCGACCCAAGAGTTCCATAATTCCGGGTCAAAATATGACGCTATGTGGACTGGGCTCAGTGACGTAGACTATTATCTTTCTCATGGATCTCAGGGTCCATTCTGATGCTTTCCAGCCCAAGTCAACATTTTAACTGAGCAGTCAAAGTAGCCGCTACACTAGCCGTTTGATTTCTCCACCGCCTTTTAACTGAGCAGTCAATGTACTTCACTCACTACGGTCTACGGACAAACATCATACACATTTCATTTGGAGCTATGGATATTGCCTTCATTCATTTGTAATTTATATACTTTTTCATATTTTCTAATTTTCAGTCACCTTATTCCCTTATTATATACTTTTCCTTTTTTTTAACTACTCTCTAACACTCTATGTTTTCTCTCAATCCGTATTAAAAAAAAAACTCTTTTGTTTCTTCAAAATTCCCACCTTATTTTTGTTATGATCCAAGTATCTAACAAGATTTTACGTTACAATTTTATATCATCCAAATTTTTAATAATTATACGTCTTATATGTATAGAGGACGTATAATTATAAGAAATATATGACAAATATTATACGTCTTAGACTACACAACCTTGAACTTCTCCTCAATATCTTTGATTTCACTGGTTAATTCATCAACGTCAGAAACGACCATCTCGGCCATTTCTTCTCAACGCCTTCTTCTTTTCCCATAGCAAAAATCAATGACAGAATATTCATGATTGGTATTTGGTACATTATTCACATGAACAGAAGACTCAAATCCCATAATCTAACAGGTACATATATATGGAAAGTGCAGAAGAACCTTTAGCTTCTTCCAACTGCTTCTCTCAAGCCTTAACAACGTTATAAAACAATAAGTCAAATTTGTTAATAATACCAATATGTAAAACAGTAAAATTAAAAAAGGGTAAGTGTGTAACACGTTTATCCGGATAATGACTCGTCAACTAATTAAATTATTTTTATTATTTTCAACACGTTTTACAATTTGGTGTAAAAAGTATCAAATTGTTGTATCAATCACGAGGGAAGGAAATTAATTTTGGAACTGGATAAGATAATTGATTTCAGGAGTTGGAATTCTCTTTCATGTACACCTTAGTAAATAAATAAAAAAGGTCAATAATAAATGCTAATAACGCATTTTTACTAATTTAGTTTGACAATGACTGCCAACAAAACCAACTAATTTACTGAACATGTACTCCACTTTGTGCTCTTCCAAAATAATTGTCCTTATCAACGGCACTGTTGACTTATCAACGGTCAATGGTCAGCTGACAAAGAAATTACCAGACCAACCTCTAGTTGGATTTTGCATCATGACAGAGGCCAATGAATTCGACCCAATAGTTTAAAACTTTAATATCTGGATCAAAATGAAATGATCTGGGCTCACATGTAGTTGTGTAGGCAAAGTGGTCTCAATGATGTGGGCTAAAGAATTCCCATTTCGAAATAGAAAATTGTGTGAAATAACCTTTGCTAAAAACACTCCTTCTATTAAGATTATTTTTCGCCTAGCTGAAATACAAATTAATATGTTAAATTATAGGATCAATGTAGATAAATTTAAATGAATTTTTTAAAATATTTATTTAATTAATCTGAACTGAAATAACTAAATAAAAAAAAACACGGCCTAAAACTGGTTTGAAGGTGTATTTACATAGGTACATACATACTTAACAAATATTTAAAGATATGAATTTAAAAAAAAATTCTAATATAAATTTTGGATTTCAATTTGGAATTATCCGTATTAGCTAATTTTTGGCTGAAAGGATTAGATGCGTGATGAATTCGGCCCAATGCATTAAAAACTCCGGCGATGTGTTCGAAGGGGTAAACCCTACTACATCGTAATCACCACCAGCAAGGCAGCAACAACAACCCGCGACGACATGGAAAATTGCACGGATCGCAGCGCTCTCCTTCAGAGCCGACGTGATGAAGCCGGTAGCCACGGCACTGCAAAGTCCGGCAATGCATGATTTCACCGGAATTCTCCCACCTCCCGGAGCCAAAAACAGCGGAATAATGGAGCTTGATCTATAGCTAATTGCGACTTGTGGTACAAAGATTGACCGATCCTGATGCAGGACACTTGGCGTCAAGAATAGAAAAGGAGATTGATCGACTCAAGCGTCCTCCCTAATGACAATCCCTTCTAGAAGAGGATTGATGGAAGGTTCCGATTCCAAGGTAGAAAGGGAGCGCTCACCAAGAGTTTCCAAGTCTACCTAAGAAGAGGAATATTCATAGCTTTTATATTTACCGTTTCAGTTTTATATTTAGATTTCTGTCAGGATTCATCCTAGTATTTATAGGGCTCTTTGTATTCATTAATTTTCAGCTTTCGGACAATAAACAATTTCAAGAACTACGTTCTTTATTTGGTGGATTCCAATATCCCCGGTGGATTCCGGACCCTGGACAAGGAAATAGCGTTTGCGATTCCTTACTTTCTTCAGATTCGTGCTGGCGGATCTTATCGATTTTTCCGACTGCGTCATTTGGTATCAGTAGCAGGCTTTCTCCTGTTCTCTGCCAGTGATTCATGATGAGAGATCACCCAATTATCAAGGCTGATGTGATGGCGGCTTTTTCCCCATATGATGCTTTGGTTAAGGATGTTTCTACAATTGCTGCGTTGTCAACGCAAATAGATGGATTGTGCAATAATGAACAAATAGACAGGAGAAATCCATGGGACGAGAAAATTATTTTGGATTATAAGAAGCCGAGGTCGGAGGATTATCATGTCAGTATTCCTAATTTTTATAGATCCATGAGCGTGAAGGATTTATTCAATTGGCAGATTAACGTTGGTAGGTATTTCGAGATCATGGAAGTTCCCGAGAGCCAACAAGTAAAGATGGTGGAGAAGAAGTTGAAAGACAGCGCTTCCACATATTGGGATCAATTGGCTCGAGATAGGCATAGAATGAATAAACCCCCGATTCAAACATGGAGGCATATGAAAGAATACATGTTAGCCGAGTTCCTTCCTGATGATTATGAGAAAACTTTGCGCAAAATGTATTTTAACTGCGTTCAAGGAAAGAGGACTGTGTGGGAATACACGACCGAGTTTTTATGTTATTGTGAACGAATAGAACTTAAGGAGACGGAGAATAAAAGAGTGACGAGGTATGTTAGTGGCTTAAAAAGTTCTATACAAGAACAGATGGATATGCAAACAGTGTGGTCTGTGAAAGAGGCTTACGCACTAGCCATGAAAGTAGAGATTACAGAGAAATTGCCTCGACATGATTTTACCCCAATCCAAGGACTCGTGAAAGTTAATGAAGAAGTGAAGCAGGCTATTACTAACCTTCATAATATTACTTCATCTATTGTTGGTAGTGTTGCTTCTAGTGCTCCAGAGAAGCAAGAAACAAAGGATGAAAAAATCTTTCATGTATACAATCATAATTCTAACTCTGAGAGTGTAGCATTGGAGGTAGAGTTGTGTGATGTTCCTTGTTCTAATAAGGATTTAAAGATTTCTCATGGAGTGCTTGATGGAGTGGAAGATGTGATACTTGAAGCCTCGAGTTGTGAAGTCTTTGTGGAGAAATCTCAAGTATTTGAGAGTGCTCTTGAAGAAGTTAACGCTTTGGATGCAAATTATGATGACGTGAAGATTCAAGTTCAGATCTGTGAAAGCTCCATAGATACCCTTTACGATGATGTTAAGATTGATGTTCATATTGGCGAGGGTTCTAATAAAGAGATAGTTCCTTTGAGAGATAAGAATGAAATTTTACGGGAACAAATTGAAGATTTGTTGAAGAAGGGATTCATTCGTGACAGCATGAGCCCATGTGCAGTTCCCGTCCTTCTTGTTCCAAAGAAAGGAAATCAATGGCGAATGTGTGTTGATAGTCGAGTCATCAACAAGATAACTATCAAATACCGATTCCCCATTCCTCGATTGGAAGACATGCTTGACGAGCTAACAGGATCGAAAGTGTTTTCAAAGATCGACCTTAGAAGTGGATATCATCAGATTCGAATAAGACCCGGAGATGAATGGAAGACAGCCTTTAAAAGCAAGGATGGGTTATATGAGTGGTTGGTAATGCCTTTTGGCTTGTCTAACGCCCCAAGCACTTTTATGAGGTTGATGAATCAAGTGCTACGTCCTTTCATTGGGTCTTTCGTGGTGGTATATTTTGATGATATTTTGATTTATAGTAAGACCAAAGAGGAGCATCTAGAGCACTTACGAAAGGTGATGCAAGTTTTGCTAGAGAATCAGTTGTACATTAATAGAAAGAAATGTACTTTCAGCACCAACAAGTTGTTTTTTCTGGGTTTTATCGTCGGCGAGGATGGAATTCAAGTTGATGAGGAGAAAGTTCGTGCCATACGAGAGTGGCCGCCACCAACGTCTGTCACAGAAGTACGTAGTTTTCATGGTTTGGCTACATTTTATAGGAGGTTTGTCCAAAATTTCAGCACCATTACCGCCCCTATAACTGAGTGTTTGAAGAAAGGAAAGTTCAACTGGGGTCCTGAACAAGAGCAGAGTTTTGTCTTAATTAAGGAGAAGCTTTGCACTGCGCCCGTACTTGCTTTGCCTAACTTTTATAAGGTTTTTGAAGTTGAATGTGATGCTAGTGGAGTAGGAATTGGAGCTGTCCTATCCCAAGAGAAGAGGCCGGTAGCATTTTTTAGCGAAAAGTTAACAGAAGCCCGACAAAAGTGGAGTACTTATGATCAAGAATTTTATGCCGTATTTAGATCCTTACGACAGTGGGAGCATTATCTTGTCCATAGGGAGTTCATTTTGTTCACTGATCATCAAGCATTAAAGTTTCTTCAAAGCCAGAAAGTAATTAATAAGATGCATGCTCGGTGGGTTAGTTATCTACAGAAATTCCCTTTCATTATCCAGCATAAATCGGGGACATTGAACAAAGTAGCAGATGCTTTTGATTAGAAGAGCTTCTTTGATGATTACCTTGGCGCAAGAAATTGTGGGGTTTGAATGTCTGAAGGAGTTGTATGAGAGTGATGATGATTTCAAGGAATTATGGCTAAAATGTACTGAGGGAAATTTGGATGGTGCAGATTTCCATATACGGGATGGTTATCTATTTAAAGGAGATCAATTGTGCATTCCTAGTTCTTCGTTAAGGGAGAAGTTGATTAGAGATCTACATGGCGGAGGCCTTAGCGGACATTTGGGGAGAGACAAAACCATTTCTAGTCTTGAGGAAAGATATTATTGGCCGCAGTTAGAGAAGGATGTCACCACAATTGTTAAAAAGTGTTATATTTGTCAGGTTTCTAAAGGTCAGTCTCAAAATACTGGTCTTTATATGCCTTTACCCATTCTTGAAGACATTTGGCAAGATTTATCAATGGATTTTGTGTTGGGATTACCTCGTACACAACGTGGTGTGGATTCTGTGTTCGTGGTGGTGGACAGATTTTCGAAGATGTCACATTTTATTGCTTGCAAGAAAACAGCTGACGCTTCAAATATTGCAAAACTATTTTTCAAAGAGGTTGTGCGTCTTCATGGTGTTCCCAAGTCTATTACATCTGATAGAGATACGAAGTTTCTCAGTCACTTTTGGATTACTTTATGGCGAATGTTTGGGACTGCTTTAAACAAAAGCTCAACAGCTCATCCACAGACTGATGGACAAACTGAAGTAACCAATAGAACGTTGGGAGCTATGATTCGTAGTGTTTGTGGTGAAAAACCAAAGCAGTGGGATTTAGCTTTACCTCAGATCGAGTTTGCTTATAACAGCGATGTGCATTCAGCAACGGGAAAATCTCCATTTTCTCTCGTTTACACTGCTACCCCTAAACATGTTGTTGATTTGGTAAACCTTCCTAGAGCTCACGGGGTTAGTAAGTTGGCTGAAAATATGGCTAAAGAGATTCAAGAAACCAAGGAATCTGTCAAAATTCGATTAGAGGCTGTTGGAGAAAGGAATAAAGCTGCTGCAGACAAACGTAGAAGACTCAAAGTTTTTAATGAAGGAGATGATGTGATGGTTTTTTTTACGCAAGGAGAGGTTCCCTGTAGGTATATACAAGAAACTCCAGCCACGAAAGTACGGTCCATTTAAGGTGTTGAAAAGGATTAATGACAATGCTTATGTCATAGCTCTTCTAGAGTCTATGAACATTTCCAACACTTTTAATGTTGCTGACCTTTATGAGTACCATGAAAATGAGGTTCTTTATCCTGAAGAGAACTCGGGGTCGAGCTCTTTTAAAGTGGAGGAGACTGATGCAGGACACTTGGCGTCAAGAATAGAAAAGGAGATTGATCGACTCAAGCGTCCTCCCTAATGACAATCCCTTCTAGAAGAGGATTGATGGAAGGTTCCGATTCCAAGCTAGAAAGGGAGCGCTCACCAAGAGTTTCCAAGTCTACCTAAGAAGAGGAATATTCATAGCTTTTATATTTACCGTTTCAGTTTTATATTTAGATTTCTGTCAGGATTCATCCTAGTATTTATAGGGCTCTTTGTATTCATTAATTTTCAGCTTTCGGACAATAAACAATTTCAAGAACTACGTTCTTTATTTGGTGGATTCCAATATCCCCGGTGGATTCCGGACCCTGGACAAGGAAATAGCGTTTGCGATTCCTTACTTTCTTCAGATTCGTGCTGGCGGATCTTATCGATTTTTCCGACTGCGTCAGATCCCTTCCTTGGTAGATAAAAGAACAGTCGGTTTATATTTTTACCGAGGCAAGTCGATTTCACTAAACCCTAGAGTTTAGAGTCGGCCGCCACTCGAGAGGAGAAGTTCTTCTATATTATACAATTTTAAAATTGCAACTTGTAGTCTTGTATAACATCTTGATGGTTATAGCAAACTAGATTGAAGCTAGTTTAAATAATCATGTTTGACTTTAAGATAACTTCATAGCCCATCTATTTTCTAACATACGTCAAATTTAATATTTTGCAAATTATGTGAGATAAACAGAAATGTTAACTGTGAGATTTCTACTTGAAATAAATTAATATATACAAAGATATTCCAAATGGTTTAAGGAAAAAGAATCTATTTGCTGTACAAATCACAGTCTACTACAAATCTATAGATCAGTGTATTTAAATTTATTTCAATTCAGATAAATATATTTAAACTTATTTCAGTTCTATTCAGTACAACAAATTATTAACTGAATAAAAGTTAAAAAAAATTAATGCATGAAAAAAAAAATTTAACATTACTAATTAGTATAAATTTTTCTAATTATTTTTTATTGAACCAATAATCAAGAAAAAGTGATTCATGAATAATTATACCACCGTCCCAGTTTATCTTAATTACGATGGGGAAGGAAAGAATTTTCCAAATTGGCTAATATTTATTTAACTAGAAAAATCTTGCACATATCTTGGTGTAAGTTTCTGGTGCTCATAATTGGTTAAGCATGTATGTATTTTTATACGTAATTAATAAAATCAATCCGGTTGACGAAATAGATGCTAAATGCTAACTATAAAATGTTGTTTTATTCTCATTCAAGAACGTACTTATCGATAAAAAAAGAACGTGCACATATAGCCCAAAAATTATATGGCAAAATAAAATATGCAAAGTTGGTAGTATATCAATTTTACTCATTCAAAAATGTCAATTTTAGTTGCAGTAAAGTATTTTTAAAATTGGATTATATTTTTCAAAATAATCCTCAACCTATTCACCAAAATAGGGTAGCTATTGTAATTGTAGTGCACATTTCATGGGCATAAAGTGCCAAAAATTGTATTTAGATCCATACTTTGTTCTCTCTCCCTTAAACCCTCTCTCCATGGCCGCCGTTGTTCCTCTTTTCATCTTTGATTTTCTTCCACATCTTTCCATAATGGGGAGATGGGGAAGCAATGGTTCTCTTTTTTGATTTACGATGAAATAAGTGTGCCTAATCCACAAAATAAGAGTTCTTCGATTAGATCTTGATTTATATCGAAGTTTTTTTTTCTCGATCTGGTTTTAAAGGTCGTGTTTTTTATTTGTTTTATTGTTCTCGATCCGATTGTACGGGTCGTGCTTCCGCTTCGTGATTTGGGGGTTTCAAGGTGCTTGCAGTTTGAAAAACCTAGATCATGTTTTGGATTAAGTGGTGTTGCGGTTGTAGCAGATCCCTGATTGGCGCAGTATTTGATGCGGTAGGCGCTCTTCTCTGCCAAGCGGATGTGATTTTCACAGTTTCAAGATAATATCTCTGAGGGCGGTTTCCCAGTACAGACATAATTAGTCTGGTTAAGAGATCCAATAAAAAATGTAATAGACTAGTCGAATTGGATGTCAATTCTACTCATTGTAATCGCTTCTGGGCGTTTCCCAGGACCTTGAATGATTTTCTTAAAAAAAAAAAAAAAAATTGCCAACAATTGTATATTTTGGGAAAGAAATATACCAGATTGCACAATTTACACCTTTGGATAAAACAAAAATAAGGAGCATAGATTACATTATTTTTGAAACGGATAATAAGGAATATAAGGAGGGAAGGAAAGTAAATACGAACTTACGCGTTTTACTATTTTAAATTCGATAATGACTGGCAACTGCTCAACTAATTTGCTGTAGATGTAGGAAATTATTATCCAAATTGTGTTCTAAAGAACGTTCTCCCAACCAACGGTAATAATTGGATAATTGTGTAAATATCTATAATGTAAATTACAGAAAAGCCCCTCCTTATTGTTGTTGGTATTATAAATAGCCGCTCCTTATTGTCAGCCTCTTCTTCTTCTTGTCGCTTCAACCAGAAACAGAGAGATGGCGAGCCTCATTCTTCTTCTCACCCTAGCCTTGTTTCTCTCCCCCTCTACCCCTGCCTCTGCCTCGACAGAAAACGAAACAATGGTGTTAATCCGGGAGAAATTCAACCTAACTTCTGTTTGGCCTGCCAATGAACCATACTGCCATTGGGTTGGCGTAGTCTGCTGGGCCGAAAACGAAACCATGGTGTCGCACCTAGACCTTGCAGGCACAGGTCTAAAGGGGGAAATCCCTCCCCAAATATTCCATCTGACGAAGCTGGAGGCTCTGAGTCTGGCCTTCAACGATCTTTCCGGCCCCATTCCGCCGGAAATCAGCAACCTCTCCTTCCTCATCTTTCTAGACCTGAGTGAGAACAGGCTGAGTGGAGCCATACCACCGAGGCTAACGGAGTTGCCACTTCAATTTCTGATTTTATCTGAAAATCAGTTGTCGGGGTCCATCCCCAAGGAGATCGGCGATTTGAAGGGGCTGCAGGTGTTGGACCTGCACTCGAACTCTTTCGAAGGGGTAATTCCCGGCGAGCTAGCCAACTGTGCTAACCTGAGTGTGCTTTTTCTTAGTGAGAACAGGCTGAGCGGAGCCATACCACCGAGGATGACGGAGTTGCCACTTCAGCTTCTCGATCTCTCCAGGAACCGCCTTTCCGGGGAGATTCCGACCAGCCCCAAGGCCAGATACTTCCATTCTGATGATGAGTTTCTTCTCATCGGTCCGTTGCTATGGGGAAGGTACGATCTCTCCGGAAATAATATCTCCGGCCAAATTCCGGCACAGCTGGGAGACTGCACTTCCATCAGAATCATGTCTTTAAGTCATAATCTCCTTTCCGGAAACATCCCAGGCTCCCTTTCCGCTCTGAAGAACCTGACGTCTCTAGACTTGTCGGAGAACAAGCTGTCCGGCGATTTTCCACCAGAAATATGCGAGATACCAAAGCTGGTTTCTCTGAAGTTGGACGGCAACATGCTGTCGGGAAACATGTGCCGGAAAGACGCCGCTGATAGCCCTATATCCCCCCCTGCCACGAAAACAGTCGCTGACAGCCCGGCCATGAAAACAGGGATTGATGCTTGCTTCATCTCCTCTGTTATGATTGCTCTGTTTCTACTATGATCTGATCTTCTGGTAGTTTAAGCTGTTAAAGAATTACTGTAGGTTGCGTAAGTTGTTCAGGCAAGAGTCAAGAAATTGGTGTTAGACTCTTGTTCTGTTTTATGTTGTATTTCAATTTTTCATCATCTCATTTTAGTTAAATGTCAACTGGTTCGTTCTTTTAGACCATTTTTCTTGTTTGATTTATGAATATCTAAAACTTTTTTCTCATCCTGGCCTGCAACTGAATGCATGATGATGATGATGGAATTCCCAAGAAGGTGCATATGGGAAAGAGAAATTGTTGATTTGGAAACCAACTCGGTCTATTTGGTGTTGAAATATATAGTTAAAATTTGGACTTCGTGAATCGTGATACATACCATCAATCTCAGGTGATGGGGTCGGAAGCAAGTTGTAAGTGACAGGTCAATCTCAGGTGGACAAGTGCCAATAATCTGACGGTTTCTGGGGTCGATTACACCGGTAGGAAAAGAACGGCGACTCAATGGGTTGTTTTCCCGGTGGACAAAATTTATTATATAGTATCATATTTTCCCTTTAGGTACTGAATGATTTGATTGGTCTCAGTCTTATGGTTAAGCTACACTAAAATTGCACTAAAAGGAGCTCTTAAAAGCTACACTAAAATTGCACGCATTGAGGTCCGGTTCCATTATTTCAAGTGTTAGAAAATATTCATAGTTTGACCGAACAAATGTGACTGCTTTTATAGATTGCTTTCATAGAGTGAAAATATTTTGTAGCCAGTCTCTCTTCTCCGTTTCTACTATGGCGAGTCACCGGTGGATAGCTTCGGTACTCATTTGATAATCATATTCATCACAAAAGGTATCATGGCTGTTGAGCTCGTTGCAGAAACTGCAGTGTACGGGAAAAAGGTGAGCACCTCTAAAAAGTTACAGATATGAAGGCTAACTCAACAGTTTGCCACTGAACAAAATGGAAACAACACAAGCAAGGCATGTAGAGCCATCTACCACCCTACTGCATAAAGTAGAAAAATCTCGAAAAGATCAAACAACAGTCCATTAGCACTGTGACTAACGCTTTATAGAGGTCGTTGATTCCCATAAGCCAAGCTGCCATATTCTCTTTAGGATCACCAGCAACGTCTTGATTGTTACCTCCCTTTCCCATCACTAATTTTCTCCTGAGTTTGTGTGTCTACTGGCTCTGTGTGGATGAAGCTTGAAAAGTCAACCGGTCAAGGATTAGAGAGACTACCAGACAACAGTATGCATTTCGAAATGGCTAAAGATGAGGAGCCCAACAAGAGGCATATATTAAATGATAAATAATGAGTGGCAATATGGATAACGATTCTTGTTGATGAGTCAATGATTTTGTTTCTAGTGAAAAAAAAAGAGAGATTTTTTATTTTATTTTAAAAAAACCAATTTTTAGAAAATAAATCAATATTATCCATAATATATAAAATATCGAAATATACATGGAACTTCTTAAATAAATTTTTGTTTTTGAGATAAACCACCGTTTGGTGGAGGAGTTATATTGGCTTCCCATGCCATTTTACAAAAATAAAAAATTACAGAGAACCGCATAATAGGGTTTGGTTAGAGAGAACCATAAAATGGCTTCTCTAAATGTAGCATTTACAAGAGGACAATGCTGCATCTAGGCATTAGAGGTGCCTCAAAAAGAATGAGTTAATGAAGGGATAGTTAGCCTAACTATTCTCATTCTATCAACAAAAAAGGATGTGGCAAATAATTTGCAGAAACTGTAAATGAGAACTATCTGAGTCAACTTGCTTGTTAGTGAATCGGTTAGACTGAGACACAAATCAGCCTATGGAGAGAGTTTCCTGACAGATTCTGCTTCATTGGTTTGCAGGCCACACAAAACACTTCTCTCGTTGGAGTTTGGTGTAGATAAGCAGTGAGAGAGTTCAGGTTTTGCTCACAGATAGTGAAAATATCCATGTCAGAGAGAGTTTCTGGGGACAACTCATATGGTGTAGCTCAAAGTGAAGTAGCCATATCCAGCTTGAGTTGCACCTGCATAAAAACAGACATCAACAACATCTATTCCTTATTCTGATGTTAGGGAGCCCTTGTTTATCTAAAATAAGAGCCCTTCTAGCAGTAGGTGGCAAGTCACTCAGAAACATTTCACAGGAGTGATGTTTGGAGAAAGAGAATTTTGATAGAAAATCAGCCACAGAGTTAGCTTGTCTCAAAGAGTGAGAAAGAATAGCAGGAAAGAGGTTACAGTGTATATCATATGCTAGATGATACAGTTTCCAATGAGATTTGGATGGATCATTAGCCATATGTACTGCATTTAAACAATCTGATGCCATCCAGAAAGTGAACAAATTAAGAGAATGGGCAGTAAATAAACCAAATTTCAATTCAAGGAGTTCAGCTTCTAAAGGAGAAAAAGCAGTTGTGAAGAAAACTCTAGCATGAAGAAAATCCCCCTTTTGGTTTCTGAAAATAATAGCTAAACCAGCAGTGTTGGATGAAGCCTCCCAGGCAGCATCAACATTTACTTTAACACCACTGGGGGCTTAATCCAACTAATTTTGACAATATGAGCTTTTGGGAGTTTTAACTAGGGCTGAGCATAACTAACCGGATAACCGAAACCGACTGGTTAACCGACCGGAACCGTACCGATTTTAAGGTTAACCGAACCGTAGGGTTAGGTTAAGGTTATCACTTTTTGACTAACCGGTCTTTCGGTTAAGGTTAAGGTTTTCAATATTCAACACGAATAGTTAACCGACTAACCGGGGATTATTTTGCAATTATTTATTTATATTATTATTATTATTAACCCTATATAAATAGCACCGAACCCTTACCAAAACTTAACCCTCCCACATTTCACTCTAGGTAGCTAGCCTTTGTATTCCTCTTGCCTATTGGTGTATGAGGAAATATGCATATATAGCTAGATTTTGTATTCCTCATGGAGGTAACTTTTGTACAACTCTTGACATATATATATATAGATATATATATATATCCCCACACATATATATATAGCTTTTGTAGTATGCTAAAATGTGTCTCAAAATATTTTATAATTAATGAATTATCAAAATTATTGGTTAACCGTAGGTTAACCGGCTAACCTAACCGGCACAAAGGTTAACCGGCACAAAGGTTATCTGATTTTATTCGTCAATTTTAAAGGTTAACCGAACCGTTGAATAGTTGAGCGGATAGTAAATTTTTTAGAAACGGGAAGGTTAACCGTACCGTGATCAGCCCTAGTTTTAACCATTTGGGTAGGACCCCAGAACTAGCAATGTCAATATCATGGGGTTTAGAAAGATAAAAAGGTTTAACAATGTATGAGTTGAAAATCATTTCTTTAACCTCTTTAAAAATAAATGGGAAAGAAGGTGGGATTTTCTCAAAAAACAATTTATTTCTTGCTTTCCATAAGCACCAGCACACAAAAGATGGCACAATATTGACCAGTTGTGTGTGAAGTGATGTAAGACCATTAAAACACCAGTAGGATGCAAGTCTGGACCATAAGGAATGGAAAGTTGGATTCCCTATACATAGAAAGATGTGGATTGCCTTCCAGACTTGTAGAGCCATTTTATATTTGTTAAAAAAGTGGTCAATACTGTCTTGACTATCACAGAAAGGGCATTTTGATGCTAAAGAAAAACCGGACCAAATAAGAATATCATCAAATGGTAAAAAGAGATTAAACAGTTTCCACATGAAGACATAGACTTTCTTAGGGGATCTGACTGACCATATTTTTGACATAGCAGGAGTTATGGCTCTTTTTGGTCTAAGCTTTTCATAGGCTGACTTGAAAGTGAAGTTGCCTTTGAGATCAGGTTTCCAAACCAATCTTCAAGCTGAGGAAAAAGCTTTGTTTCCTGCAACATAGAGATCATATTAGTGTTTAAGGTTAATTTAATATAATTTGGTGCAATTAATTAAGGTTAATTTATTCATACCGTTTATTTTCATCACACTTATTAATTTTCAATTCAGTTCAGTTCAGTTATCTATATGCTTCACCTCAACTCAAATCAATATGTTTAGCTAGCAAACATGATCATATTTTTTAACATTAAGGCCCTGTGTGGCAGAACTTTTATATATCAGTTCCGTTCAATTCAATTTAGTTCAGTTCAGTAAATTGAAGTGAAATGTAATTTGATGAAATTCAGGTTAATTCAGTTTCAAGATAATATCCCTGAGGGCGGTATTACATTTTTTATTGGATCTCTTAAGCTGTAATAGCAGACATAATTAGTCGGATTGCCATGTAGTTTGGTTATTCTGTAATAGGCTAGTCGAATTGGATGTCAATTCCACTCATTGTAATCGCTTCTGGGCGTTTCCTAGGACCTTGAATGAATTTTCTTAAAAAAAAAAAAAAAAACTCTCGATCATAATTCCAATCATGTACAATATCAATATGAAATCTTTAATTAAATTAAATAATATTTTTGGACAAGATATATTGAGATCGATATTAATCACTTATTTTTCTTTTCCATGGATATTAAGAAATCATTTCGTATCCTGCCTAAAATATGATTTACTTACACATGTATGGACCAATTATATATGATAGCTTTTCAAATAAATAGATGATAAGTAATATACATATGTCATAGTGTGTTTTAACACACTCTCTCTTTTGAATTATTAGGAAGTAATTCCTTTTTGGCATCCTTGTACATAGTCTTTGGCAGTGAGATCAAACTACGTTTTAGTCCTACTTGGGTGGCAGAGTTGTCTTTCGACTTGTCGATTGCTAAATTGCTCCCTGGGGTCATGGTCTATTTTGTAAAATCTCGTGCTAAATCTTGATAGAATAGGCTTAGACTAGCTTATTCCTTTATTCTTTTGGAGGCTAACTATGCCTCAATGAGCTTAAAGCTCTCATTTGTAAAACGTTTATATTTGTGAGGTCTGGGGAGCCTAATAAAATTTCCCTCCACCATGGGTGGATTCTGCTTAAAAAAAAAAAAAAAAAAAAAAATACATATGTCATAATTATTCTCATTAATTCTTGTAATCTTAATGTATTAAGGCCTGTCCATTTATTAGTTTATCTCTGGAAGGAAACAATAATTCTATATTTGCTAATATATCTACGTTACAATGTCATAGGAAAAAGCCTAAAATAAGGACAGCCTAAAAATAAACCATTTTGGCCCTGTTTACTGGAAATATTTTTTGCTGAACTGAAATGAAATAAATTTAAATTTACTGAACTGAACTGAATTGAATTGAAATAATTTTAAATTTACTAAACTGAACTGAACTGAAATAATTTTAAATATATTGAACTGAAATAAATAGAAATAAAATTTTATATTATTTAAATATGAAAACACGTTGAGGTGATATAATCTGAACTGAATTGAGTTAAATATCATCAAATTATAGTGCAGATGATATGAACTTATCTAAACTAAATTAAACTAATCTAAACTGAACTAATTCCAAATTGTAGGATGCTGAAATGCATATGCAAAATTCTAAGAGGTTAGAGGTCTCTAAATATTTAAGTGTACAACGTTGGCGAGAAGAAAATGAGGCCGACGCGGCATAGATGTAGTCGGAGTGAAAAAAGGATATCGGGGCCGGGTCTTGAAGGTGGTGGTGGTGGCCGGTGCAGCTTGAGTCCGAAAATTTGTTGCGACAAAGTCTAAAATGAAATAATGTATTCCAACATTCCAACATTTATAAGGAATTGAAAATACAAAAGAACAATATTCAAACTAATGAATATAATACGAATCTTGAAACAAGCTTATCTAACATCTATAAGAATATAAAGCAATATTTTGTCTATAAAATTGAGTATAAGTAAATTTAATCGTTTTAGAATCGTTGATAAATGCCCCACCGTTGAGCCAGCAAAGTCCCTGACCGTCGCCAATTGGACTTAACATGAGGAAAGGGTGGACACTAAATAAATTGATCCCATTGCACGACAACTTAACTTCAGAAACTCCGCCTCTTACAGTACGGGGTGCAGAAACCGACACCTGCACAGTGATTGGTGTCCAAAAAAAAGCTCTTGGGAGCTGTACGACATTTATGGTCACATAACCACCACAATTTGTGTCGGAACCGTCTGTTGTAACAGTATTGGAGGAAGAATTGTATCTGGTAATAAGCGTTAATTCTGAGGCAGCGGCAGCCATTGGACCTGAAACAGGTGCTAACTCCGAGGCGGAGGGCGTTGGGCTGCTAGCAACGTTTCCTGTTAATTAAAAAAAACATCAAATTTTATGTACGGTTCGGGCAGATCTGTGCATCAAATACTGGAAAAATTATTACAGATATATATTTAGAAATCCATACGTACGTGAAGTTGCGGAGGCGAAGGAGCAGAGTAAAACGGCGGCGACAAACTCACACATCAACCTAACGGGAGCCATGGATCACATAGATTAAATGAAATATTAGGGTGATGTGGGATGATGATAATTATATTCGATCGTATAGGTATTTAATTATTTATAGATGATGATTGATGATGTTTTTGTGTAATTACACGTGATTGATTATGTTTCCTTTTTCTCAGATACTTTGTAATCTGTATACACGCAGAATCTCGTATCAAAAGAAATTTAATTTGTTTGATGCATGGCACATATACTCATCAAAATTTGTCAACTTGCTGCCTGTAGGCTGTAGCACGTACGTAATCTCGGAATACTTTCCAATTTTGATTGATTTTACATATATAATGGTAGTTACAATATTTCATTTTTGATTGAGTTTATATTCAACTAAAACTAATCATTGTAAATATGTATCAATAATTCAATATTTTAGACAGGGGCAAATATGTAATTTTGTCATTGTAGATGGGTTGATTGGAGCAAGAAGTTGACCGAGCCGTAAACTTAAATATATAGAGAAGAAATGAGTGAGAATAGCAATTCATTCATGATGATTAGGGGTGAGCACGATCACGAGCGTTCGTTAATCGGATCGCGATCGGATCGGTTAAAAATCGGATCGAGATCGTTCATTTAATAAATGAGCCGATCATGATCAAAAATTTTTGATCGTTTAATAAATGAACGATCAACGATCATAGACATTAAAACTCGATCATGATCGCGAACAGATCGATAAGGTGATCGATATCGATCGATAAGATAATCGATTAATATAATATAAATATATACATCTAAATAAATTATTTTCTAGTAATTTGTTAATTTTTAACTTTTTTAAAAAACTTTTAAACTGATCATGATTGATCATTGATCATTTGATCGAGCCGATCATTATTGATCATTGATCATCTGATCGATTATCTAAACGAATCGATCGCGATCAGATCGCGATCATTATAATTTTTAAACGATCCGATCATGATCATGAATTATTTTGATCGCTTTGATCGCGATCGGATCGTGATCACCTCAAAATTTAATCGAGTCGATCATGAACATAGTGATGATCGTGATCGGATCGACTCGTTATCACCCCTAATGATGATGACAATTGCGTTGCTTGTAAGCTGTTTTGCAGCAGTAGTGTAGTTTTCTTCCACATTTCTTTGCCTTTTCCCTCTTTCGTTTATGCCTCATTCTCCATTCATATAATTTCTTCTCTGTTTGAAATATCTAGTTAATCCAATTCAATTATTTTGTTCGTAACATTTCCCCCAATCATTTATAATATATTCAAATATCCTCTCCATTATAGATTCAAGATATTTTATTATAAAAGAAAAAGAATTAATGAGAATGTCATTAAATAATATGACCTTTCCCAAGCAGCCGTCTCTAAGACTTTATCACATTCCATCTTCACCATATTAAATAATTATGCAAGCACTGCATAACTCTTCACAAAAATATGATATTAAAAAGAAAATTATTAAATAATATTAAATAAGCCTATTTAGTCCATGTTTACCTGATTATTTTTTTAGTTCAATTTAGTTAAGTGAACATATATTTTGATGAATTTTTTTAAAAAAATGAAATTCAGTTTAATTCAGTCATGCTGATTCTTTTTTAATACATTCATTTTCAATTCAATTCAATTTATTCTAGTTCAGTTCAGTTTGACAAACAATAAGTTCTACCAAACAAGGCCTTAATATACATATTCCTATAGAAATTTATCATCATCATCATCATTGAACAAGGTGGTATCTAGTTTTTTTTTTAAGCAACGCATATAAAAATATATTTAAAATATCAGATTAATATCTGTACGTTTTCAAGAGAAAAAAAAAAACCATAATTTCCTTTTATCTGATGTAATAATACCTTTATTATTTCCTTACTTCCCTCTTTTAAAACCAATTAATCCTTTGCCGCATCAGTAATATCTTCGCAGTCCTTAAAAAAATCATTTTCCATCTCTTTCCAATTAAGATATTTTTTAGCTTTATTTTTTTTTAAATAGGACTATGGCTCTGTTTACCAGAGTTTATCTGTAGATCAGTTCAGTTCAGTTCAGTTCAATTCAGTTCAGTTCAGTTCAATTCAGTTCAGTTCAGTGAAAATGCAATTTGATGAAATTCAGGTTAATTCAGTCATGCTGATTCCATTTTTCAATACATCAATTTTCACTTCAGTTCAGTTCAGTTCAATTCAGTTCAGTTCAGTTCAGTTTAGTTCAGTTCAGTTCAGTACATCAAGAAATAAGCTCTAGTAAACAGGTCCTATGATTAAAAAACTTTCTATAATTGTTAAAATTTTCAATTGAAAAAGTAAAAGTTTACTATACTAAAGTTGTAAATGTTGCCATGAAAGTTTTTTTGATTATATTATAATTTGCTATGCTTACATGTTTTATTCATTTGAGATATTCTTCTATTTTTTCAATTTTCATACATATTTTAATATATTTTTTTCATAATTAATGCAATGGTATTAAAATTACGGACATCATCCGAGATATTATACACGTGTCATTGAGAGACCCATTCGAGTTAACTCCCGCCCCTCTTATGTGTGGCAGCGCCGCCGTGAGATGGCAGACTTTCTCCAATCCTCTCTTTGTAAAGCACAGTCACACAGTAATCTCACCAAGCTCGCAAATTCCCTTTTTCTTCTTCTGCTCCAAATTCTATGATCAGAAGACTGCTCTTCGCATCTTTTTCACCTTCTAGAAGGCACTCCAGCTCTAAAGTTTCAAAGCGTTGCAACATCATCACAAACAACCGTCTTACCCGCCTGATTCATTTCGGTAAGGTTTCGGCTATGGCGGAGCAATCACATACACATACGAATCGTCTGGCGGATGAATACAGTCCGTACCTTCTTCAACATGCGCATAATCCGGTATGATTTTTACATGTTTTGGGTTATTTACAGTGTAATTAGGTTTCTTGGAGGTTTACTTTTGGATTGATTTTGGTTTCTGCAAGGTAGATTGGTATCCTTGGGGCGAGGAGGCATTTGCTGAAGCAAGGAGGCGAGACGTGCCAATCTTCTTATCAAGTTAGTATCATTGCGATGCTCTGTGCTCCTCTCTTTTTGTGCGTTTGATTGTGTGTGTGTGTGTGAGTGTGAGAGAGAGATATATATATCGATCTTGATTGTAATGATCCTAACATCCTTTTTGTTTTGAATTTTATTGAATGGATGGTGGTGGTGCTCTCGGTTTGAAGTTGGGTACAGCACTTGCCATTGGTATGTTTGCTGGCCTTCAGCTTGCACAAATGTATTCATTTGTTCATATGAATGCCTTTTGAATTCCTAGATTAATGTGTGTTTGATTAGGTGTCATGTCATGGAGGTTGAATCCATTGAAAATGATGAGGTTGCCAAATTGCTCAATGATTGGTTTGTCTGTATAAAAGTAAGTTGAACAACTATTGCATGGTTTGGCATAACCTTCATTAAACGTTAATGATGGAATAATTTTCGACAGGTTGATCGAGAAGAACGACCAGATTTTGACCAGGTAACCAACAATTGTCTCAGCTAGTAGTTCCATTCATTTTTCTTTTCTTGTTAATGTCTTAGTTTTGATGACTGGAAACCTTGTGCTGCCTAGGTGTACATGACATATGTGCAAGCTTTGTATGGTGGTGGTGGTTGGCCATTGTCGGTCTTTCTTTCTCCTGATCTAAAGCCATGTGGGACTTACTTCCCACCAGAGGATAAATATGGAAGGCCAGGATTTAAAACCGCACTGAGGTGAGATCCTGACAAAATTCTAGATTAACTTTTAAATGATACAATCTGTCTAGACTAACTAGGATGGCAAAATGTGATTCATATAGCTGAATCCCTCATATTGGAATAAAGGCTATATCGTTGTTGTATGGCTGAACCTTTCTTTCAGTCCTCTTGGAAAAATGACCTACTCCTGTGTCCTGACCTTAGATTTTATTATCAGATAAAGCCTAAAACGATGAAACAGTATAGATTTACAGTAGTTTCCTAGCTTGGTTTTTTTTTTTTGGTTTCAGAAAGGTCAAAGAAGCTTGGAATGAGAAGAAGGATATGCTTGTAAGTAGCGGGGCCCTTGCAATAGAGCAACTAGCTGAAGCTTTGATTTCCACTGCAAGGTCAGAGAAACTGCCAGACTTACTGTCACAAACCGCCTTACGACTCTGTGCCAAAAGGGTATTTTCTTAAATCCTACACTATTATGTCTGTTTTTGTTTGTTTCTTTTTTGGTTGATGGGAGGTGTGGGGATTTGAGATGGCAATGGATGTTTATCAAGTGTTCATATCATTAAAAGTTGGTGCTGTTTATGTGATATGACTTTGGGCCTTGGGGGGCGCTGGTAGGTTAATGCAAAACCATTTTTCAAAATCTGTTATCCCCATGATGACAGTTGAAATGTGGAACATTATGTTATCAAATATCTAATTTTCCACCTTATTTCTTCTGGCCGTTGGTACTTCTGTGTACTCTTCAGTGTGTAGTTCAGAAACTAAGCCTTATATTACTGTTGAATAGTTATCTGAAAGCTATGATTCTGAGTATGGAGGATTTGGTTCTGCGCCAAAGTTTCCTAGGCCTGTTGAGGTTGCAGTTATGCTCTATTATTTTAAGAAACTAGAGACACAAAAAGAAAGTGAAGCAAAGAAAGCTTTTAATATGGTGGTAGGCACATTAGAGAGCATGGCAAAGGGAGGTATCCATGACCATGTTGGAGGAGGTTTTCACAGATACAGTGTGGATGAGTGCTGGCATGGTCGGTCTTTTTAATTTCATTTGCAATATGTTCAGACTTGGGGACTCTATAATTGATCAAGCACTCTAATGCTTTTATTTGACTTTGTAGTTCCACATTTTGAGAAAATGTTATACGACTAAGGGCAGCTTGCCAACGCTTTTTTAGATGTATTTTCCATAACAAAAGATACATTCTATTCAAGCATAGCAAGGGATATTCTGGACTATTTGAGGAGAGATATGATAGGCTCTGAAGGGGAGATCTTTTCAGCAGAGGATGCAGACAGTGTAGAATTTGAGGGTACCTCCGGGAAAAAAGAGGGTGCCTTTTATGTTTGGACTGAAAAATAGGTACACTATATAGAGAGCATGATCTGTTATTTGATTTTATACTGGTCTGATGATTTTATATAGCTTTTAATTGAAGATTCTTATGGTGCAGAAGTAGTGGACAATGGAAACTTTCTTAGTATTTGTAACTAAATTAATTTTGTTTTTCAGTGAATGTCTGGCAAGATTTCCTCGTGCTCACTTGTTCCTGTTGATTACTAATTTGCAGGTTGAACACATTGTTGGGGAGTGCGCAAATATTTTGAAGGAGCATTACTACATAAAAGCCACAGGCAATTGTGACTTGCATGAGTGATCCTCATGCTGAATTCATGAATAAAAATGTGTTAATTGAAAGAAACAACACATCAGCCATGGCCTCGAAATATGGAATCCCAATGGAGAAATACCTTGATGTACTAGGCACCTGCCGTGAAAAGATTTTTCATGTGCGCTCAAAACGCCCTCGACCACATCTAGATGACAATGTATTACTACATTACTAGGGTCTAGGAATTTGAGAGAGGCTACTAATTTTGTTCTGTGTTTGCTATGGAATATTACTTTCTGGGTTTTTGGTAGGTTATTGTGTCATGGAATGGTCGTGTAATCTCATCTTTGGCCAGAGCTTCGCCGATTTTAAAGTGCGGGTCTGAGGGAGGAAAGTTCCATTTCCCAGTCATAGGGGCTAAGGTCAAATTCTTTTCTATGCTTTGATGAAATTTCTGATTGACTTTTTCTCGATAAAGCCTGAACAATATTTGGAAGAGGCGGAGAAGGCAGCATCTTTCATTAGGAAACATATGTACAACCAACAAAACCGCAGGTTGCAGCACAGCTTCAGAAAGGGTCCATCTAAAGTCCCAGGATTTTTAGATGATTATGCATTTCTAATATCACGAGGAAGCTAATATAAGAGCAAGTCCAACAGCTTCCCTACGAGATTCTCCAAGATATAGTACTACATCCTTATATTCCCTATCTTTTTTTTGTTTCAACTCCAACAGTTTCTCTAGTGTGGGGATTAGAATTTAATGCATGTACATTAAATTTCAGTATTTTATCTCTTTATTTCTGTTTTTCACTATTTAAATATATTTTGAAATCTTAATATTTTAAACTACGTATAATGAAAAAATGTGAAACCTATATATTATTAAAATACACATTACAACGAACATAACAAGATCTTACATGATAATATTCAAATTTATATATGCATGCGAACATAGTCATGTATGATCTTGTTGCGTTCGTTATAATATGAAAATTAAGAATATATTATTTTTATAATTTTTTGTTGTTTCTAACTAAAGATATTTACATTTGAAATGTATATTTAATTTGTTAAAAAATAAAGACAAACACATGAATAGGATAATAATCAGTCATAAATGCAAAAGCATTAAATTTTGCTTCCCCAAATATTTTTTCTCTCTCTACAGATTTGGGGAACCAACATGGAGATTTCTTCAAAATCCCCAAGTTGGAGAATGGGTTGGGGAAGCTGTTGGAGCAAAAAAAAGTCTCATATTCCCCAAATTTAATGAAATCCCCCAAGTTGGGGAAGCTGTTGGACTTGCTCTAACTCCCCCACCAATTTTTTTTTTTATTATTATTTATGAAGTTCCATGTATATTTCGATATTTTATATATTATGCCATGTAAATCCTCCTCTGGATAATATTGATTTATTTTCTAAAAATTGCCTTTTTAAAAATAAAATAAAAAATCTCTCTTTTTTTTCACTAGAAACAAAATCATTGACTCATTAACAAGAATTGTTATCCATATTGCCACTCATTATTTATCATTTAATATATGCCTCTTGTTGGGCTCCTCATCTTTAGCCATTTCGAAATGCATACTGCTGTCTGGTAGTCTCTCTGATCCTTGACCGGCTGACTTTTCAAGCTTCATCCACACAGAACCAGTAGACACACAAACTCAGGAGAAAATTAGTGATGGGAAAGGGAGGTAACAATCAAGATGTTGCTGGTGATCCTAAAGAGAATATGGCAGCTTGGCTTATGGGAATCAACGACCTCAAGATTCAGCCTTTCAAACTTCCACCTCTAGGTGATGGTATTAGTCATGCTTTGCTTTGTGATTTTTTTTCCTGCATCGAATTCAATTGATCAGTTACACTAATTCAAAAGTACACTAATTCGAATTCATTTTGTCCGTTTCTGATTTTGTGACTTGACTTGGCTAGGACCCCATGATGTTAGAGTCACTATGAAAGCTGTTGGTATCTGTGGAAGTGATGTTCACTATCTCAAGGTGAATTTGTCTTCTTGCTGGTTACGATCCTTGTTTTTGCTTTTGTTTTCACTGGTACGCCGAATTGAAGGGATAGGAGGAGTCTGTCTTTAACCTGTGAAACTCAGACTTTGCAGTGTGCACATTTTGTTGTGAAAGAGCCAATGGTTATAGGGCACGAGTGCGCTGGAATCGTTGCAGAAGTGGGTAGTGGAGTGAACACACTGTTTCCTGGTGATCGTGTGGCGATTGAACCCGGAATCAGCTGCTGGCGATGTGATCACTGCAAGAAAGGCCGATACAATTTGTGCCCAGAAATGAAGTTCTTTGCTACTCCCCCAGTCCATGGCTCCCTTGCCAATCAGGTCCTTTCCCAGGCTTGCTACTTAATATTAATGTTTTGTTGTCTATGTATTGAGAGAAAAGTATGACATTATTGCTTATTATATCTTGTGATTTTAACATAAGATCATATGTTCTGTTGTTGGAACAGATTGTGCATCCTGCAGATTTATGTTTCAAGTTACCTGATAATGTGAGCTTGGAGGAAGGGGCAATGTGTGAGCCCTTGAGTGTTGGTGTTCATGCTTGCCGTCGTGCGGAAGTTGGTCCGGAGACCCGTGTTTTGGTGATGGGAGCAGGGCCTATAGGGCTCGTGGCTATGCTTTCAGCTCGGGCTTTTGGCTCTCCTAGAATTGTAATAGTTGATGTTGATGATTACCATCAAACTGTCAAAGAGCTTGGAGCCGATCAAACTGTCAAAGTTTCTATCAACACAGAGGTTTAATCTCACTTCCTTTCTGATTAATTTTTGGATTTGTGGAAGATTACGTTTGTTCAGAGATTTGTGGAAGATTATGTTTGTTCATACCTCTTGTATAACATTTAATTGTAGGATGCTGCAGTTGAGATAGAACGGATCAAACAAGCTATGGGTGCTGACATTGATGTGAGTCTTGACTGTGCTGGATTTGAGAAAACCATGTCTAGTGCCCTTAGCGCAACACGCTCGGGTGGAAAAGTTTGCCTTGTCGGAATGGGACACAATCACATGACAGTTCCTCTCACCCCTGCTGCTGCTAGGTAACTAAATAATAAGGAAGTGTTGTTTTAATCAGATAATTTCGAGTTAGTTGTAAATGAACAAACGTGTCGTGTTCTAGGGAAGTGGATGTCGTTGGAGTGTTTCGATACAAGAACACGTGAGTTCATTAGCAGTGGTAAGATTGATGTGAAGCCAATGATAACCCACAGGTTCGGGTTCTCCCAGGAAGAGGTTGTTGAGGCTTTTGAAACCAGCGCTCGTGGAGGCAAGGCTATCAAGGTCATGTTCAACCTTTTAAGGAAGAAAACTGGGTGAGTATATCATCTTGGGAATGTAAGATGTACCATTGTGAGTATTTGGGTTTGTTTTTGCAGTGTAATTCGTATGTTATCGAGACAGTAAATTTTATTGATGGTATGTATTTCAGCTCCAAATAGACCGAGTTGGTGTCCAAATCAACCATTTCTCTTTCCCATATGCACCTTCTTGGAGAATTCCATCATCATCATCATGCATTCAGTTGCAGGCCAGGATGCGAAAAAAGTTTAGATATTCATAAATCAAACAAGAAAAATGGTCTAAAAGAACGAACCAGTTGACATTTAACTAAAATGAGATGATGAAAAATTGAAATACAACATAAAACAGAACAAGAGTCTAACACCAATTTCTTGACTCTTGCCTGAACAACTTACGCAACCTACATTAATTCTTTAACAGCTTAAACTACCAGAAGATCGGATCATAGTAGAAACAGAGCAATCATAACAGAGGAGATGAAGCAAGCATCAATCCCTGTTTTCATGGCCGGGCTGTCAGCGACTGTTTTCGTGGCAGGGGGGGATATAGGGCTATCAGCGGCGTCTTTCCGGCACATGTTTCCCGACAGCATGTTGCCGTCCAACTTCAGAGAAACCAGCTTTGGTATCTCGCATATTTCTGGTGGAAAATCGCCGGACAGCTTGTTCTCCGACAAGTCTAGAGACGTCAGGTTCTTCAGAGCGGAAAGGGGGCCTGGGATGTTTCCGGAAAGGAGATTATGACTTAAAGACATGATTCTGATGGAAGTGCAGTCTCCCAGCTGCACCGGAATTTGGCCGGAGATATTATTTCCGGAAAGATCGTACGTTCTCCACGGAGCCTGGAGAGGAAACCTATCTGAACTCTTGAAATACTTCGCATTTGGGCCGGTGGGAATTTGGCCGGACAGTGTGTTCCTTGACAGATTTAGAATCTGAAGGGGCAGCTGTGTGACCCATGGTGGGATGGCTCCGGTCAGCCTGTTGTCACTGAGAATGAGCACAACCAGCTTTGCACAATTGGCTAGCTCATCGGGAATCACCCCTTCCACGGAGGTCATGTGGAGGTCCAGTACCTCTATAACTATAGCTCCTTCAAATTTCCAATCTCCTTGGGGATGGACCCTGACAGGCGATTATCAGAAAGAGTGAGGCTCACCAGTTCTGCAGCGTTGCCAATCTCCTTTGGGATGCTACCAGTCAACTGATTTCCATCTGCGCTGAAATCTATCAGTCTTGGGAGGCTCCACACGCTCGTTGGTATTGAGCCAGAGAAATTGTTGAATTCCAGGAACAGCAAAGATAGATTACTGCACATCTCAAACGTATGCATTATCTCTCCGGACAGAGTGTTGTTGGCCAGAAGCAACACAGCAAGTGCAGGTGCATGGCAGAGCTCGGCCGGGATTTCTCCGGTTAGTGAATTGTTGGTGAGATCTAGGTTCCAGAGAGACTTTAAGTTGGCAACCTCTGGCGGAATCCGGCCGGACAACTGGTTGCTGGACAGACTCAGGTACTCCAGCCCGGTTAGATGAAAGAGTTGGCGCGGTATTTCCCCCCTCAAACCAAAGTCCAAAAACGTGAGGCCTGTCACCTTGTCCATACAGTTTACGCCAATCCAATGGCAATAGGGTTGATTGTTAGACCTATATATTATTCCGGGCAGAAATGTAAATATAAAAATTACAAGGACTAAATTGCAAAATAAATAAATACTGTAAATAATATATATTTATTCAACACTGAATATATTACATGAAATTTAAACATAGATTCGAAAATATCAACATATTTAACATGGACGGAGTAGTGAGTGCACTGCCCTTGAAACGAATAGGCCCCGCTATACGAGTCTTTCGCCCCCTAGGATAAAACCATCGGGACTAAAGTCAACCTGTGACAGAAGTCCGTACCGACGCACAGCCCGAAGGCATCTATCTATAATAGTTCTACTCAGGTTTACTTTGGAAGAATGAAAGTTCTGATTGACTTCAAAATCAGAGAAAATATTCATCTGATTTGATTTGATGATTCAGCTTAACAAAAACAGCTGATTCACACAGTTGGAAATATTTGATCTCATCTTTTCACATGCTTGAAATATTTGATCTTATCTTTTCATGCATGTCAGCTGATCCTACGAATTTGGACAACTTTCTGGGCCTTTTGGAAACATCTGGAAACTTCTGAAAATACAGTCGGGCCCGGTGCAAAATTGGACGCTAGTTCGACCACCGGAGGCATAACAAGCCCAAGTCCATCAAGTGATTGATCACTTGAACTCTTAAGAAATATTGGCACTTATAAAGTGAACAATTTCTCTCTACGTTTCCAATGTGGAATTTGTACAAAATTCCCATTTCAAGAGACCATCTTTGAGTATCCATAACTCGGTCATTCTTGATCCAATTTGAGTGTTCGAATAGCCGATTTTGTAGGTCTCGCGGAGGAGAATCCAACGGTATCAAAATCTCGAGCTAATTCAACTTTTAACTATCTCAAATTCGTGCCCAAAGTTTCCGGATAATTACAACATTTCCCTCAAATTTCCAACAATCCCCCACATGAATCAGACATCACTGCGGGAATCAGAACAATCAAGACAGACACGGAATTGTATTGATTATGTGATAGATCGTATCGACGGCTTAGAATACTGCATAGGATAAGTGTGCGATTCCGCTTTGAACTTTCCCTTGAGAGAGCACACCTGTTCCACCGGTTAGGAAGTATGCGGTCCCGCTTTGAACTTCCCTGAACCTTTGGTGTGGACTTTCAGTGTACTTCCCACAGCCTTCTTTCCTGGCTCGTGCGCTTTCCTCGGTTGTGTCCATTTGTTATGGCCCTGGATCACTGCCTAGTTCCGTAAGTTTCCTAGAGAATTGAGTCCCAACAATTCCCTTTCGAAGCGGCCCACACTTCTCCTTACATAGGTGATTCTTTGCTTAGGAGTAGTTCATTGAACTTTCTCGTCTCCACTCAAGTACTCCATACTTTGAGGCCGTGAATCATTAAAAGCATTAAATGCTTATCCTCTCGTTCCTACACTGTTTCTTCATCTTAGGAATGAGACCAGAGGTGCATTAAGCCCCCACAGTGGACGTCGGTGGGTCTTTGCAGTTCAGTTGTCCCTTTGAACCTAGACCATGGGATCTCCAATCGCATAGGAAGGGTTTTCCACATACGTAACCTCGCCCTTTAGTGGACTTCAGTCTCATCTTCTCGATGATGTCTCAACTATCTCTCGATTCAACCCTTTAGTCAAGGGATCGACTATGTTGTCCTTGGATCTTACATAGTCGATTGTGATCACACTCGTTGAGAGAAGTTGTCAAATGGAGCTATGTCTTCGTAGAGACATACCCTTATCGATATGGCTTTATAGTAAACCAATAAGCATACATTTGCTTTGGTTACCTAGGGATTCCTTTTCGTAAAAGGTATGGATAATAATTCCCTTTTCCTTAATCCAACCCAATGGATTTAGATTCCTTATATGAATCTTACAAGAGAATAATTTCTCTACACATTTCAAGCCATATCCACGACTACACGAGTATCACACAAACTTGGATCCAATAATTTCCTCTGGACTACTCATGTCTCATCTTACTATCATAGTAAGGATTGTCTGATCGAGTACAACTCAGTTAAGTACTACAGACCTTCAATGACTCTACATTTCTCTTATTATGAGAAATCTCACCTTTTCTAAGGTATTCCAACCACGTTAGAGTCATTCCATTGAATACGAAATATCTTTCCAACAGATTTAGTCATCGTTTCAATGCTTCTATCAATGAGCAAATCAACTGTCCAAGAACATAAATGACTTGGTCATTTCTCGTGTCCTTTAGCACATGTGCTTTAACTCAAGCTCATTGATTCAAATCATTGGCTCAACAACAATTAGTGTCATTAACACATGGGCTATTTTTGGAGCATGGAGCTATTTATATTGCTCTATTCAGATTTTAATATCTAAATCTCCACTTAACCATTTAGGTCTATTTGATGTACTTTTAGCTTTACAAAGCTTCAATACTGAGTACCATCATTTTAGGTATCATTCTCATTTGTAGAGAATACCCATCAAGTATACAAATATACTGACTAATTGTTGAAATCTACTATAAGTCTAGTGATTTGCCTCACATGGTAGATCAATCTTACCATTGATTACCGTTTTTCCATAAACAACATTTCATGGAATTCTAGCCTTTAAAGCTTTCAGATATACCTATAAAGCAAACAAGGCACAAAGCTTTGTCCTGTCAGATTTGCTTTATTCAGGTCTATCATCACAGATCATCAACGATTTCATCCACTGCCTCATAAGTCTAATTTCAGGATAAATTGAGATCTTTGGGAATTTCCAAATACTCTTTCCATCCAAAGATGTATTTCTCTATTCCATAGCGCATTTCTTGTGAAATTCAAAGATATTTGATATTCTTTCACAAGAACTCAACAAGCACTTCCATATTGTGTACTTCTGGTAAATATACCATTTCAAGTTATATATATACCATACATGGTTAGATATCAACCCCCACATTCGAATGAACTTGTCGGATGACTCTTCAACATTAGGTCAACGCCCACATTCAAACGAATTCATAGGATGAATCTTCACCACTTAGAGTTTCAATTACTCCTTTTTGGGATTTCTTAATTAAAAGATCACAACCTATATATAGGTTTCCTCTCACATCGCTTGACCATTTCTAGCGACCATCTGTTTCTACCACTATATATAGCTGGTACGTACAAAATAACTAGATTAGCGAATAATCTTACAATGTGAACACAATCACAAAGATTTCCCGTATTCGCTTTCACTGTCACGTTATACCACAAATGATACGAAAATGGACTTAGAACCATTTATGTATGTATCACTTCAGTGAATTTCCGTTAAATATCATTAAGACACAATGTCTATCTCATTGACTTGTTACAAGTCTCGCTTGGTCAACACAATGTGCCATACTCAAGGTTCGTATCCCTCAAAACTTTAATTTCAGGATAGATCCTTACATTCCAACACTTTCGTGTATCAACTGATTGCGGAAATCTCTCTTATTTCTATAGCATACATAAAATTAGAGATGGTCAAATTTCCCAGTCTCAATTAACCATGCATCCTAGCCCATTACTACAACACATTGAAGTAATATCAATGCTTTCAAGGATTTGGTCAATTTCCACTTCAGGGATTTCTTATCTCTATCCCTTATGGTGCATATACTTCCAACTCTTTGGGTATTATGTGAGTTACAGACTCTACACGGTGTCTGCCCATATCCAAGTCAAAACTCGACTGTCATACTCGAGTTGACTTCCTCATTTCATGTTCTTGTCTGAACTGACCTCTCAACTTAAGTTTGAGCAACGCCCTCTCGTTATGAGTTCACGTTTTAAGCTCTTGACCTGAGGTCCCATTCGAGTCTCATCTTGCTCGAATTTTATCTCCATCATGCTCAACTTAGTTGAGTTCGAGTCATGGCTCGGGATTTTGCCTCATTGGCATATGAGTTTCTCACTTTCTTGACTTTTAGTCTTTAGTGATAACTCTTTACCTTATTTAATTCACATCGCTGAATTTCCAAGGTTTTCGGTCCCCCCACATTGGGCGGATTATCTCCACACATTTAGTTCCTCAGAACTTAGTGTCTTGGAGTTCCTAGACCGTAAGTCTTTGGATTTTATAGTCTGAGAATTTTCCAGTTAATCTGGCCAAAATTCTAGACTTTGCCACATCTCAGGATCCCAATCTCAGAATTCAGAATTTCTGGATTTGACCATATGTCATGGGATTCCTCAACCTCAGATTTCTCTGGTTTATCAAACCAATCTGACGATTTTTCAAATTCTTCAATTACAAGTAACTAGAATTTTAACCTCAGAATCCTTAGGTCTTTCAACCATGATTCTAACGATTATATAATTCTTGATTACAAGTAATCAGAATTTCAGCATAGTTACGAAAACTCATGCTTTCAGGGTTTCTCGTTGTGGTTCTTTAAAACCAATACCCCTCGACATAGTTAAACAACTCATGTCCTCATGTTCGTATTATATAGATTATAAAATAATCATAATATCGAACCTTGAGCCGTATGCTCGTTCATGCAATTAAAATTGCCAACAGGCCTTACGTAGCAGCGCTACTGCCAAGCGTTCTCGTCAATTACGCAGAGCAGTCAAACACATGCATATTATCACAGAGATATACTTCACATTACACATGATCTCAGTTCGAATAATTATGCATAAATTGCTGATACATAATCAGACTATCACCCTGTTGCATGCATTTACTCAACAAAAATCCACATGCATGCAAAGACAATATAGAACGAGCCATAAATTCTTATGCAATCAAGAAAATTACATATGTATTCTTTACTGGAAATAGACATGCATACATACATACGTTCCTGATTAAAAGTGACTATAATTAACACACGTAACACAATCACGTATTTGTATGTATATATCTCACACCTTGCATGCACCACTTATATATATATTCCAGTAAGTCATTATTAGCATGCAATACCAAAGCTTTATGCATAAATATTTAAAACTATCTTATGCACAAATATAGTTCAACAAAATTCTCTCGTGCATGAATGAAAAACCAACATAAGCAAAATTTTGTGTTCGTACGTAGACATGCATCTTAAACGTAGAAATTGAATTTCAGAAAGCAATTCATTTGTTTTTATCAAAATCAATTTCATATGCGAACATTCACGTACACATGCATAGTATTAGCATGCTTATTTATAGCCACGTTAATATGAACAAGCATGCATAAGTTATGTCAAAACCATGCATTTGAACAAAGCATATATTCACACATATATCCCAATTTAATTATGCATGCAAATTTGATCAACCTTTAAACACACGCACGTTTCCATGTACATATGCATTGAATTTCACAATCAAAATCAAAACAGGATTATGATTTATCTTACTACCTTAATTAATTCCAATTCCAGTGGAAGTCTCATAGTTAATTAAGGCATATGATATAATTCAAGACAGCCGATCATGGTGACTAATCGTACTATTTGATTTATTCTTAAAACACAATGCAAATCTCAATATATATTTCTTGTACATAAATATATATTTTACTTAACATGGATACATGTATTAACAGTAATAAAATTTCACGTCAAGCATGCATATAATAGAGATCATACGTCAAGTATGCTAGTTCAGTTAGCATATAAACTGAGATTCAAAATAGTCCAACCTTTGGCTAAAAGTCGAGACCAGATGTTGTTGTAGTCTCCAATCCACACCTCTTCCATGATGCTCGTTGATGCTTGTATTCACTCATTCATGCCAAAACAAACTCGAAAAAGTATTAGTAAAACATTACATGAGCTTTCCGGATTTAAATTCACAAGGAACAATTTCCGGAAAACCCTAAACAAGTAATACACATATTTTCGAATAATTCATGTAATTAACATGCAATCAAGTTCTAATATTTGCAATCATAATTTCCGAAAAATATATAGATTAAAAATATATTCGTTTCAAGACTGTTAGACCTATATATTATTTCGGGCAGAAATGTAAATATAAAAATTACAGGGACTAAATTGCAAAATAAATAAATACTGTAAATAATATATATTTATTCAACACTGAATATATTACATGAAATTTAAACATAGATTCGAAAATATCAACATATTTAACACGGACGGAGTAGTGCGTGCACTGCCCTTGAAACGAATAGACCCGCTATACGAGTCTTTCGCCCCCTAGGATAAAACCATCGGGTCTAAAGTCAACCTGTGACTGAAGTCCGTACTAGCGCACAGCCCGAAGGCATCTATCTATAATAGTTCTACTCAGGTTTACTTTGGAAGAATGAAAGTTCTGATTGATTTCAAAATCAGAGAAAATATTCATCTGATTTGATTTGATGATTCAGCTTAACAAAAATAGGTGATTCACACAGTTGGAAATATTTGATCTCATCTTTTCACATGCTTGAAATATTTGATCTTATCTTTTCATGCATGTCAGCTGATCCTACGAATTTGGATAGCTTTCTGGGCCTTCTGGAAACATCTGGAAACTTCTGAAAACACAGTCGGGCCCGGTGCAAAATTGGACGCTAGTCCAGCTTTCTGGACCTTCTGGAAACTTCTGAAAATACAGTCGGGCCCGGTGCAAAATTGGACGCTAGTCCGACCACCGGAGGCATAACAAGCCCAAGCCCATCAAGTGATTGATCAATTGAACTCTTAAGAAATATTGACACTTATAAAGTGAACAATTTCTCTCTACGTTTCCAATGTGAGATTTGTACAAAATTCCCATTTCAAGAGACCATCTTTGAGTATCCATAACTCGGTCATTCTTGATCCAATTTGAGTGTTCGAATAGCCGATTTCGTAGGTCTCGCGGAGGAGAATCCAACGGTACCAAAATCTCGAGCTAATTCAACTTTTAACTATCTCAAATTCGTGCCCAAAGTTTCTGGGTAATTACAATATTTCCCTCAAATTTCCAACATTGATCGCCAGGCCAAACGGCCGTAAGGTTGAAGTAGTCCCTGAGATATGTCATTGTTTGGTTTTCTGAGTTTTGTTTTTCTGAGTTGGCAGAGAAGAGAAATAAGGCGGTTAGGGCAGCACATAGAAGGATGTGGCTTGCCATTTTCATTTTTTTTCTCTGGTTAAAGCGAGAAGAAGATATGTTTGTCTTGAAAAGAAAAGAAATGCGCTATTTATAATCCCAAACAGGGATTTTTCTGCTAATTTTTAATTTATGGATATGTACAGTAGACGGAAGGAATTATATAGGAATCCCATCTCCTTTTTGTAGTGTTATCAGTATTTTTAATTATCCCGTTTCTGATTTGAAAAATATAATTCAAATTTTAAAAATACTTTCCTTCCTTCACGTGATTGATGTATAAATTAAGAATGGAATTGTATCAAAATAGAATAGTTGTTGGAATTGATTACAACAATTATAGAGATTGTCCAATTATATGCTCTATATTTCCTTCCCTCACGTAATTAAGATAAACTGGGACAATTATTCATAAATCACTTTTTTTTTGAAGAACATAAATCACTTTTTCTTGATTATTGATTCAATAAAAAATAATTTAAATAATTTATACTAATTAGTAGTGTTAATTTAATGTTTTCATACATTAATTTTTTTACTTTAATTCAGTTAATTATCAATTGAATTTAATTTATTTTAGTAAATAACAAGCTCAATGGAGTCTTTGGAGTTTGGACTAATTTTTTGTTAAGCGCATATATGGTTTTAATTGTCACATGTAGTGATATGTTATTGTAAAATAGAAAGTTTTACAATTTATGTTTTGAAAATTATGGTGAGCAATTTAAGGCAATCATTGATTTCAAAATGCACAACAATATTAGTTAAATGTTGAGGTTATCATTATTGTACTAGTATGCAAAATAGAATGGTTGTTGGAATTGTATCAAAATAGAATAGTTGTTGGAATTGATTACAAATTTTTATAGAGAATGTCCAATTTCATACTCTATTTTAGCTATTCTTTTAGAACACTTGTTGAACTTGCTTTAAGGATCAATTATAAAGTTATAAAGCTGTAACGTTTCATGTTGACAAGGCTGATTATAATTTTGGGTTTAAACATGTTAGAGCTTGAAAATTAACTTTTTATTATCATCAGGTCTAAAAACATTTTCTTCCATTTATAATTCTACACTTTTACTAGTTCTTACTATTCTTTCCGTGTAATTCATGTATGTGTGAGTGAAGTTCTTGTTTATTCTTGAAAGATTTGATCCAAACTCAAAACTAAAACATTATATTACATATTCAAACAATATAAAAATAAAATAGTCAAAGTGCGCATTTATACCTTGTGCCAAAATAATTGCCGTAATGAAAACAATGGAGGGAGCACTATTAGAAACACCTACCATAGGCACCATTTTTTTGTAGCTGTTTTATAGAGACTTTGCAGCTGTTTTATTATGTAGCTACGCTTATGTAAAAAATCGTTGCCCAATTTTAATTTTTTTGGAACCTGTTTTGTATTTAACCGCTGTCGGGTTACATCAAAATATTTGGCGAAGCGGTTTTTTAAAAAACCGCATCTTCGTCCAGCCATTTTTGGCAACGATTTTTGTACTACCTGTTAAAACAGCTACTAAGTTTCTACCGCTTTTCCCCAAACCTTGTCAACAGTCTATGTTTCTTTCATATTTTAGCATTTCTTCCCAATCTCCGAAAGCTGAGATGATTTTTCTGTAGAATTTTTCTTCCCACTCAAGCCTTGCAAATTTGGATGTCCTTAAAAGACTTGAATCACTCAAAGTTAAAATGTCACGGTGAAGTGCAGAATTCATGTTTGTTCATTTTTCCTCAAAATCATACTCTACGAAATGTTCTCAAATCAGTTTGATTACTCCATTCCATTCCAGCTATTTGTTTTCCAATTCCACTACAAGATTTATCAGTAAAGACCTTTAAATTAGTTCATATTCACAGTACTTTCCTTTATATAATGGTAATGATGCATTACACCCTTTAAAATAATTAAACTGATATCCCCATACTTTGAACAATATTATTCATGCCTTGGAAATCAGTTTTTTACAATAATTTCTATTACTATTCGATCCTCCAACTTCAGTTTTAACGTCAAAGAAAATTTTAATAAATTTAATACACTAAAATTTTAATAAATTTGACACCAGCATACATGGACTCCATCTAAATAAATTGATGATAAATTATGGTTAATGTTATTGAAGACTTGTCACTAAATTATGCATAATCTAGTCAGTGCCGGTCCTGGGTTTTCGGGGGCATGAAGCGAAATAAAAAAAGAGACCCCCATATATACTCAAAACATAGTTAATTATACAGATGCCCCCAATCGCTACATACCTGCACCGGAGTTTGGCCAAATTTTTTTAAGATTTAAAAACCCTTAGTCGAGAGAAGTCACAGAATCGAAGACGCTAAATAAATATGAGTTTTCAGATTTTTTTTTTATTTGTAATATTTGGTATTATATTTTAGGAAATTGGGGCCCCAAAAATTACAATATTTTGGGGGCATGAGGCAAGAACATTAGTTGCCTCACGGTTGGGTCGCCCATGACTGTAGTTATTTTTTGTTTCATATATTGTTTTTCTGTTCCATTTAAGTTATTACTGTTTTAGTTATTACTTTTTCAGCACCCATAGGGTTTTCGTCAAAAGTTGAAAAGTCGACTCAATTGCTTTGGAAAGTCAAATAAATAGTGTGATTGAAATAGAGGAAGTATGTGTTTTGTTTGGGTTTACCTTTGTTTTTTATAGGTTATAATCAAAGTCGACTCAGTTGCTTTTGAAAATCAATTAAATAGTTTTGATTGGAATAGAGGAAATAGTGTTTTTGTTAGGGTTTGCCTTATTTTATAGGTTCTAGTCAAAGTCGACTCAGTTGCTTTGGAAAGTCAATTAAATAGTTTTGATTGGAATAGCGGTAGTATGTGTTTTGTTAGGGTTTTCCTTTGATTTTGATAGGTTATAGTCAAAGTCGATTTAGTTGTTTTGGAAAGTTAATTAAATAGTTTTGATTGGAATAGAGGAAGTATATGTTTTGTAAGGGGTTACCTTTGTTTTTGATAGTTTATAGTCAAATTAACACAATCAAGTTTAATTTGATTTAGTTCATCAGGAAAAAGCTCATGGTATAGGGTCTAACAATTGTTGAGTTTTGATTTTAGTTCGAACTGCTCACGAGTAGATTAGTCTATCGAGTTGAGGATATCTTTGCTCAATTGTCGGTTATAATGAGTCGGTTTGAGCTGCTCAACTCAATAAGCACCCGTAGTAGAGATTGGTACCATATGATATATGTCTCTACTACATGCAAAATGAACTATCAACTAATAACTAGAGGCGGATATAAAGTGGGTCCGGTTCTCACTGAACATGTAATTAAAATTTATTCTTTTATTTGTTTTTAAAAAATTATTATTTTATTTATATGTATAAATGTTTGGGAGAATTTTTTGCGCCCTTTTATTAAAAAGAATACCTCAGCATTAAACATATTCATATTACATATAAATAATAATGAATCTATTTATTCAAGACAAACATGAGAGCATTATGTTATCATTTCATTATTATATATGTTTGTTGAATTATTGTATTATTATGATTTTTAGTGAGAAACATGAAAAAATAATTATAAACATTATGTTATTGTTACATTATCTATTTAGGAATATTTTTTATAGTTTAAAAGAAAAAAAATATTTGTTATGAACTAAAAAAAAGTAATATTTTTTATAACTAGCGCATAGGTCTTATTCATTCCCTATGTATCTACAAGACTACACCTAATGCCATTTATAATTTTTATTATAAATGTCCAGAATTTTATTCCTTGACTAATTGCAATCCTTATTTATCTTCTATTATGTAATATTTTTCTACAATTACAATTCGGAACCGAATTGAAGTAGAGTTTAAAGTTATATTATTATGTTAATAATTTTTTAACATTATATTTTAATCTAATCAAGTTAATTTTTTTAGTATTATTTTTCTCGTATCTATTATTATTTTTGGAAACAATTCTCGTATCTAGTATTAAATATAAAGTAGTTGAATAAAAGGTAAACTATATCAATTGAATACACTCCCTTATCGATCAGGTTTATATTAGGTATATAAATTTGAATTTGTATATATTAGGCTATTATATATAAGAACGAAATAAATATATAAATTGGAATATTTTCTGTTAAGATTGGATATTATGAAGATTGATATTCTGTTCGGATGGGATAATTATTTTAAAAAATATTCCCATCTTTGGGTAATGTAGGCGGCAACAAGATCAATTTTTCATGGATTTTTATTAGACTTTGGCGGCATAAATTTGGGTGAAACGGTTTTGCAAGACCCTCGTCTTCACGTGATCACGTCTTCCAGCCACGTTCATATGCCTAATTTGTACTCTCCCTCTCTGCTTCATATGCAGCAAGATTACAGCAATAAGCCTAAGCTTAATAACTTCTGTCCGGATGGCTTTGATCATGCTGACCAAAATGGTAATTATGGTACAGCTGCTAAGCTATTTCTTCCCAATTACGAGGATCTGAAGCCGCTTTCGATGTCGGAGCAGTTCGAACACCGTGATCAGCAGGCGCAGGCGCAGGAGCAAGGCGGCGGCGGTGGCCAAGGTGGTAGTGGTGGTGGCGGCGGCGGAGGAGAGTACTGGAGTGGCGGGATGATATACGGAGGTTCATGGTAGATTTTGATTATTTATATTTGTTTTAAATTCAAATAACTTAATAGCCATGATTGAAATTGAGGTACTATACATCACATCTAAATAAACTTAAATTCTAGTAACCCTTTGAAGTTATTTTGTAGCTAATCTTGTTCTTTTTTTTTCCAACGGCAAGAGAAAATGAAGCGTAAGATGAAAGACTCATCTTCTGATTCAAGTGATGGTTCTGAAAACTCTAGGGACAAGGTACATTTGTAGAAACAAAAATCACAATTTATAGCATTCTTTATTTACTTTTGAAGTCAAACTCTACATATGATGTTTATGTTTGTTTTTACAGCGCAAGTGGAACAGAAGCATAAGCAAAAAGAGTCACCTCCTAATTCTAGTGACTCTAGTGATGGTTCTGAAATCTCTACAGATGAGGTACTTCTGTAGTAAAAATGTGAACATTTAAAATTAATCTATTCTGATAAAGACAATGATCCTTATCTTTAATTTTTTATTTTTTTTCACCTTCACACAAGGATGAGAGTCTGATGGTGTTTCTGTTGAAAAAAATCAGGTACATAGTTCATGTTGGTTGCATGTGAAATTTGTTTTTGGATTGTACCCAACTAAATATGTAATGTTTTTAGGAGGAATTAATTGACGTTGGAGTTATTGATGCACGGGAACAACTCATGGCCTTTTGTGAGGATTGTTCGATCAATGTATTTGGAGATCACTATTTTCAGGCTATGTTTAAGAATTCTGTTTAAATTGTGGCTATCTTCATAATACTCTATTATGAAGATTGTCCATCCTCTTGGTTTAAATTGTAATATTGGATACTTGAAAATTTTGTTCCGTATTTAAGAATGAAATCTTTTATTTCATGCACTAGTTTGATATTTTCTTAGTTTTAAAATGGATTTCTAGCCGATTTCGTCGTAGTAATTAGTTCTGGATTTTTTTTTGCAAAAATAAAATAAAAATGTATCAGTTTTAACAATATAATAAAAGTGTTGCCATATTATTGTAGCGCCTATAAATTAACCGCTTTGAAACCAAAAACAACTTCAAAGTGCAATACACACAACAAATATTTGCAGCGTTTATTACTTGTCATAAAAATAGCTCCTAGAAACTGCACCCATTTTGATAAAGTAGCAGTTTAACTTCAACCGCTATAAAAAAAAGCAACGGTTACAACATATCAAAGAAATAGCTACAATAACCTACACCTATTTTAGTGAAGCAATTACTATTGTACTTTTACCGCTTTAAAATAATGGAGCGGTTTTACAAAGTGTTGCTACATAAAAACAGTAGCAAAATCGGGAAGCGGTCTTAGAAAGTGTTGCTACATAAAAACAGTAGCAAAATCAGGGAGCGGTTTTAGAAACCGCTTCAGAATATTTTTCTCTATAGCACCACTCACTTAGGCAGCTGTGTGAAAAAAAACAAAAACAGCTTCTATGCCTCAGAAAAAATAGCTCCCAGAGGTGGGTGTTTCTAATAGTGGAGTACGCTTCTGCTTTCAAAACTAAAATGCACGCTTTTACATTCATGGAATTCTCCAAGAAGGTGCTGAAAACCAACTCGTCTATTTGGAGCTGAAATATATAGTTAAAATTTGAACTTCATGATAACCATCAATAATATTTACTGTCTCGATAACATACGAATCACACTGTAAAAACAAACCGAAATACTCACAATGGTACATATTTTACGTTCTTTACATCATATAGTGTCCTTCCTTCAAAGGTTGAACATGACCAGTAGTAATGTATTAATATACCCATATTTTTTTTCAAATGTTACAACAACTTTACAATTTATGTCTGTGAATTTGTCTTTTATCTTTGAAAGGACATAGAATAAATACTATTTCCTCCCTATTTTAACTACCTTGTCTTTATTATATGTGTTGCAAACCTTTCTGCATCTTCTATATATTATTACATAATATTCCCCCCAAAATAGAAAATTTGTATATTAAATTCTTAGATGATAATCAACGATCAACTAAATTGGTCACCTAATATTGCTGAATATGCTAATATTTGCTTACCAAATCTTATGAATGATATATTTGTCCAGCAATCTTATTTCCGGGAAAATCCCACCCCTCCGGTGACAAAAATTATTATATGGTAATACTTCCCTTTAGGTACAAAATGATTTGCTTGATCTCATGGTTAAGCTACACTAGCTGAAGAGGAGTTCTTAAAAGTGCCAAAAAGAGTTTTCTTAACTTTGAATATTCCTCAATTTCAATAGTGCATTTGTGCAAACGGGAAAGACTGGTCCATTGTTGCCTTGACTTATCCTAACTTACTAGAATAGAGTTACACAACGTCCAGTAAATTCAAATAACTTTTTTGTTTGATTCAAAACAAGTCCGCATTGACAATCCGCTGCTCAGTGATGTCCATCTACCTAAGTAAAACATTTTAGTAGCACATTTGTTTTTACCGAGCATATACAATGCTGAGATTTTTACAACAAAAAATTCACTCAGGTTACCAGGAACTGAATTGGGGCTTTATAGCCTTCTTAACATTTTCCTTCAAAGACAACAAAATCATTAAGCAACCTAAGGTTTTTCAGATGAAAAGCACTTTATTTGATCAGATTACAACATATACTAATGAGATCATTATGCAACTTATGCTTCTTCAGATTGAAAGCACTTTATTTGATCAGATTACGACATACTTTCAATAGCGGTGTGTCCGACAGGCAACAGCAGAAGCCATTACTGTGAATCTACGGTTATATCATGTTGAACTCTGAGCCAAACCGGAGTTCTTCAGAGTTCTGATCTTGACCTTTTTGAATTCTCAATTCTTTAGAAATGATTTGTATTTTATCGACGCCTGGCTTGAGTTTGACCGTGAAAACAGTGAGCAAGGGTAGAAAATTAAAATAATATAATAATGATAATACGCAAATTATTACGTAGGTACCCCAGGCCCCTTTAAATAAATAAATAATTTTTAAATTAAATTGCAAAATTTGTTCCTGTATGCAGTGGCGGAACCAGGATCTTATTTCAACTGGGGCACACGAACCCTAGGTTACATTTACTTCCAAAACGGCCGGCGGAACCAGGACAGCCGGCGGGCAGGGCCTGATCCCTGATGGGCGGACGGCAACGGCCAGCGGGGATGGGCCTGATCCTGATGGGCGGACGACAATGGCGGTCGGCAGCGGCCAGCAGCTCGGCGGTCACGGAGATTGGATCGTCGTCGGCTCGGCGGTCTCTCGAATTGGGGTTAGGAAGCCAAGGCGTTAACGGGTTTGGGGCATTTGGGCTTGGCCTGAATCGGGTAAGTTCGTTCTATATATATACATATATATTAAACATGACACGACGTCGTTTTTATATAGGATTTTTCAAAATTCGTCTGGGGCACGTGCCCCATTGTGCCCCTTAGTAGTTCCGCCCTTGCCTGTATGTACGTAGATTTGTAACCTCTACTGCACACGTTTTATGCTAACAAGGAATCACATTCCAACTTCCTTAATTCCAAATTTAAATGTTTATCCTGATTATCAAATCTTTATCCAATCATATCTTTTTAATTATCAAACAATGGCGTTCTTAGCAGTCTGAGCAGAAGGCTTGGCCGGAAAAATGGTGCCGGACTCAATTCTCTTACCGGTGAACTCGCCGCACATCATGACCTGGTCGAGGAAGTCCTCCAGTTTCGGCGGTGCATGGTGGTTCTGGTCGAGGAAGCTGGTGTAAATGCACATTTGACAGTGCAGAGATGCACTTTGCATTTATTTAGAGCATCCACAATGGTAAGCTATATTATCATGTAGCTTGACCCATATCCAACCTAATGAGTTGGCAAGCTACATGCAACTACAATGGTAAGCTACAACAAACAATACGGAATTGTATGTGCATCTCAATGAATTGTATGTGCATTTCAAATATACTATACGGAATTCTCAATCTATGATGAAGAGTATTTGAAAATTATAAAGATATGATTGGATAAAGATTTGATAATCAGGATAAACATTTAAATTTGGAATTAAGGAAGTTGGAATGTGATTCCTTGTTAGCATAAAACGTGTGCAGTACATACAAATCTACGTACATACAGGAACAAATTTTGCAATTTAATTTAAAAATTATTTATTTATTTATTTAAAAATCTACGTACCCCGTTGTAACAATTCCTATACTATACACTAGGGGTACAATGCACATCGTACCCCAAGACCCCAATATGTAATTATTAATCATTTTTTATTTTTACGTAGAAAAGTAAAATCCCACGTTTGACCCATTTAACCGTTCATAAAAAAACTGCAACGAAAACCGTCGGCCAGCGTACTAATTTATTAGTAAATCAAAATTTCAAATTTTAAAAGGGATAATTTTAGATATACACCGGAAATGCACAATTACCAAGAAACTTTTGACACTAAGTTACCATTCGATTTGCTTTTTGGTTATAAAGGTTTGATGTGAAAAACTTTTTGTACGTCGATGGGCTTGTATCGATGATAATGTTGCTCTGTAGTTATGCGTCATGGTAACGAATTCCGAAATTCGACCAGCAGATGATTTTGGTGATGCAAATAAAATACAGTCGCGGTTGGAGAAAGGTAAATGTCTCGTCGCTGATCAGATTGGATGGGGGAGTTGGTATGCGTATGTTTGTATAAATAAATGTGCATGTTGTTGTAGTTGAAAGGTGAAATTTGTGATGGGTGGATGTGCATTTGATATACATTTTGCAATTTAGTATAGGAAAATGTGATTGTGGTGGGCTTTGTTACGTGAATGTGCATTTGGTACAAGTAGTTATAAATAAATGTGCAGTTTAGTATAATTATAGGTGCATGTGTAAGTTGAATGTATATATGGTGCAGTTTGACTTGAGTGATTGTGCAATAGTTATGGGTGACTGTGGTAGGATTTGGTACGGTGAATGTTCATTTGGTGCAATTAGGTTTAAATAAATGTGCAGTTTAGTATAATTGGATGTGCATGTGTAGGCTAAATGTATATATTGTGCAGTTTGACGTAAGTGATTGTGCAGTGCAGTATAGTTATATGAGATGTTGGTGTATTTTGGTATGTGAATCTGCAGTTGGTGCAAACTGCTTTGTTTAAGTGTTTTCTTAATTATTTTTAGACACACCAAAAAATGGACATCAGATTGTTTGACTGGATCCTAACCGTTGACTAGAACATTGGATAACCAGGTTGTTTTGTATCAGGTAAAAATGAGTATTTAGTTTCGATACAATTTGAATGATTTTGCGAGTCATGTAATGAGTGATTTTATTAAAAGGAGATGAAAATACATTTGTTGCAAGCAGAAGATGGCTAATATTTATGTTGTTATCCAAAATATTTTGGCTTGGAAGGGTTTCTATGCAATTTACTATAGTTTGGAAGGATTTCTATGCAATTCAAGATCGTTAGAATTCAGATTGTGTAATAGACAATTTAGTATGTGGTGATAATGATGGTACACAATGTGCAATGCACATTTGACAGTACAGAGATGCACTTTGCATATATTTAGATTGCACATTGAATTTTTATTAGTCGAATTGTAGATTAGGAATGCACATTTGAAAGTATAGAGATGCACTTTGCTTATATTTAGATTGTACGTTGAATTTCTATAAGTTGAATTGTAGATGAGCAATGCACATTTTTGACCGTGCAGAGATGCACTTTGCATTTATTTAGATTGCACATTTAATATATATTAGTTGCGCAAATTATTACGTACAACGGGGTACGTAGAGCACCGTACCCCCAGGCCCCTTTAAATAAATAAATAAATAATTTTTAAATTAAATTGCAAAATTTGTTCCTGTATGTACGTAGATTTGTAACCTCTACTGCACACGTTTTATGCTAACAAGGAATCACATTCCAACTTCCTTAATTCCAAATTTAAATGTTTATCCTGATTATCAAATCTTTATCCAATCATATCTTTTTAATTATCAAACAATGGCGTTCTTAGCAGTCTGAGCAGAAGGCTTGGCCGGAAAAATGGTGCCGGACTCAATTCTCTTACCGGTGAATTCGCCGCACATTATGACCTGGTCGAGGAAGTCCTCCAGTTTCGGCGGTGCATGGTGGTTCTGGTCGAGGAAGCTGGTGTAAATCGACCCCTGGTTATGATGAGGTTTGAACATGTCCGATGAATCAACATCGATGGATTGAAGAAACCTCGGCAATGATGTCCGGGAGAATTCACGTCCTCTGGGCTGCTTTTGCATGCATAAACGGCGACCGGGAACCGGAGTCAAACCGATGAGCAGAGAGGATCAATAAACAAAGCGTATACGACCAATTTCGACCATTTTCTAGTGCTCTGCTCCCCCTCTTAATTAGAGTAAATAATTCTATATTGACTTTTTTTTCTGGGACCGAATCAATCGTCTTAGGTCAACTAATGTGGTATGTACGTATTAATTATTCTGCAATGCCACAGCTATAAATTATGGGATCTGACCAAATGAACTTAAAAAACTAACTCAGGCATTCAACAATATTTATTTTAAATACTAAATATTTAAACAATATCAGGAGAAAGGGACCTTATTACGTAAAACATATCCCACCTCTCAATTTCAATGGCAAAATTCTGAAAAAAAAAATAGAGAGCTATTTATTCCCAAGTTGTAGTGGTGGTAGTTAATTATGCTAGTCAACATTAATGCATTCATTAAATCTCTAACTGTCCAAATTCACGGTCCAGTTAACAGTCCATTACAGTAACATATGCAACTAATTGGTCACTTCTACCCCACCTTTCCCCCCTCCTCTTACTCCACTGTAACAAAAGTCTTTGTTTTCAGACTTATTCGAAATCAAAAACACGAACACGAACACGACAGAACCCACAGTTCAAAAACCATTCCCCCCACCTTGGATCGGTTCACATTTAAACATGCGTAGAACCAGATCAAATACTAAAATCCCTCCGGTGGTGGGGGAAAACACGAAGAAGAGAAAAGTTTCTAGCATTGTTTCAGGGCCGATCGATCTTGAAACCCAACATGCAGTTTCAGGCAGGGAATCATCGGATAAAGTGGAAGGATCTGAAAAAGAGGACGATCTGGGTCAACAAGACGAGATCGGGACCTGTTCGAACTCACCCATAGTTTAGGAGATGGGTAAGTAACAGACCACATTTAGTGCCATTCTTTTCTAAGTTATTATTGTTATCAGATTTTGTATAACATTGGTATTCTAATTAGTTGTTTTCGCTTAATCGCTTTATAGTATAGCATATATTCGTGTTGCATGTCATACTTTGTTTTCCAATTTGGGGATGTATTCAGTTGGTATATTAAATTAGAATGATTTGTCAAATGTATCGTGAATTTACACTAGAAAGCTTTTCATATTCAGCAAATAGTTCGATGATTTTGTAGATTTTATGTGTATAATAAAAACTCATGAACATTTTATGCTTTTAGTTGATTGGTTTGTACATTTAATACCTACCTTAAATTAACAAGTTCACATTAAACTAAATGTACGCATTCGTATTGACTTATTTTAAATGGAGATACTTGCTGTATTACACACTTTAATTTTTATTTTTCACACTTCATGTTGGCACAGCTGGGAATAAAAAGGCCAAACATGAGTTTTTGGTAGATGATGAGGATGATTCAGACACAGATGACGATGAGCTTGAAGGTCCATCGAGGATTTCGATGTCCATAGCGGCAAAGCCCTCCAAGATTTCTGAATTAGTAAGTGTACTTTCAGCAGATCAAAAAAATGACATCATTAAAGTTGGGTTTGGAGGATTACTGGAGATGGGCCTTACTGATGTTCCCCCTCACATGAACGAATGGATTGTTGATGCGTTCGACCATCACTCAAGGGAGGTAAGAAAGAATGGCGAAGAACTGTATACATTGAAAGCTGCTGATGTGCATGATTGCTTTTTGCTCCCCTGGTACCCTAACAATCCTGTGAAGGAGGACATCAATCATAAGAGGGTTGTGGAACTGAGATCAAGATGGTTAGAGGAGTACAAATTCAGCAATGTTGGTAATTTCAAAACTTACTCGACAAGGGTCAAGGAACAGATGCTGAAGCTAGAAAAGGGGGGGGGGGGATGATTTCATAAGGATGTTTATTGTCTATGCTGTGTCAACATTTCTTGCTCCGGTTGCAAATAACACTGTTGATTGGAAACTATTAAGAACAACATTTCCAATTCGGGAAATTTCCAAGTATGATTGGTGTGGGTTCGTCCTCAATAAGCTGTGTGGAGCAGTTGAAAGGTACAAGCGGGACAAGGGACAACATTCATTTTCTGGTTGTATTGCTTTCCTTCTGATTACCTACATGCATAAGATGGAGCTCAACGAAGTTCCCAGACCCAAATTGTCCCTGCCCCTGTGTGGAGAGTGGAATTTTGTTGAAATGCGAAAGAGGATGAAAACGGAACTGAGGGGAGGAGGTTTTGGCAGAGGTGTGGTGAACACAATTGATTATCCAGTCACTAAGGAAAGCTGCAACAAACAAGCTTCGCAAAGGGATAACCAATATGTGTGGCCTTCGATCGTGTTCAAAGTACCGGATACTTATGTACTTGATGCTCAGCTGGACAACCTTTTGCCAAACGTAAGTTTACTAAGCCTTACTATTTTAAAATTGTTGTTGTATTCTTTTATACTATACAACAGTCTCTATGTAAAAACTAATGTAATTGCATATATTGAAATTTGATATCCAGCAAGCCATGAAAGCTGTTACCAGACTCGTGAGAGATATGGAGGTGGTCATCGGAGACAGAATTGATGTTCTCCAGGAGTTGAAAGACCAAGACATGGCCGCAGATCAGGTTTTGGTCAAGCCTCTGATCCCTGTAGTTCAAGGTCAATGTACAAAGGCGCTTGGTATGTTGGAAAGGACCAAGGCCTTATTGGAAAAGGCAAAGGATGTCACGGACGTACAGATACAGCACTTTCAAAGACTACAAACTATTTCTGCTAACTGTGATACTCCTGAAACTGGCTTAGCTAACAGAACATCAGAGGATGGGCTAGGTGATGATGAGAATTGTGAGAGTGAGGTAGGTGAGAAACATATTGCATTTGTTGCAAATGATGCTCCAAAATCTCCAACTCACAACATCCAGGAGTCTGATGTTGTGGCTAGAATAGTAGAGGATTTGGCGAGAGATAATGTTGGTGATTCTGGTGTTGGTGAAGATAATGAATAGGGTAGTCGTGTTCATGATTCTCCAACGACTAAATTGAAAGATCCTTGCGCAGTGGTTGACCCTGCGGCTGATGGCAATGATAGTAAATCGGACAATGCTGAGAGGGTTCCAAGCTGTAAAGATACTCAAGTTGAGTTAAATACAACTTGTCCCTCTATCTTAACTCCACAATCCGACTACAAAGCGAAGGTATTTCAATTACTTTCTTTCATATTAAATTTTCAACATTTTTGAAAATGTATTTGTCTATGGAAACTAAGTCAATGTATTGTCATAGGTCATTGAATTCAATGAGTGCGATGATACGCAGAAAGTCCAACAGAAGTTGTCTTTGGAGGTTCAAGAGGAAATGACTGAAGATTTCTATCATACTAGTGCTGACGATGCTAGAGAGGAAAGCATGAGCAAAGTCAGACAGTTAGCCTCTGCGAAGATAGATGATGAATCATTTTGGTGTACCTGGCCAAAAAACACTAACAACGTCTTCTATTCATGTGCAACAAATATGTCGTCCAAGGAAGGAAGTACAAAGCTCAAATGTTACATGTTAGAAATCGCAGATTTTTGCATGTCAGCTCACGGATGTAACAAACAAAGGTAAGATAATTTTGAAGGATAATTTCTGAGTTAGCTTTTTTTATCTGTGCTGTTATTATTTATTCAAGTAATGATGATAGTTAATTCTTATAGTGTTGCATTTCCATACATGGACGGGGATATTGCGTTGGATGCTAATGACTTTCAATCGTTGGAGGTAAAAACCATTCCAAATATGGTGCTGATCAAAGCTTGGTCTAAATTGCTAAATTCAGAGCCAGCTTCAAAGTACCCGGCAAAACAATTATGTTTGCCCCCTACAAAGGTGAGCTTCGTTAAATTCATGCGAATGATGATATCAGTTTTGACTAAATCTAATCATTTTTTACTCAAATGACATTAGTATATTTGGGATGGTGAAAACTCTGAAATGGCGGAAAGCTGGAAATGTGTTAATGAAATAACAAGGAAAGTCATGTCTGCTGAATTGGTGAGTCAATAACAGCTTATTTTGACTAAATAGGTTTTGAATATTATATACACAACCACTTGGTGACAATATAGTAAATCGTTATAGAATGTCTACATGTATCACAAATGGTGAGGTTGTTTTTATAATATGTTACAATATCTTTTTTTTTTGTAGTATGCTAGCCTCAGTTGCTAGGTTGCTGTTATTCCATAAATGTTTTATCAGGATGGTAAGTATATTAACATACGAATATTGGATTTTTGTAGATCTTTGTTCCGGTTTGTTTTGATAGACACTCTGCCCTCCTGTTAGTGAATTTCCGAACCGAACAGCTCCAGGTTTTGGATTCCCGTGTTCATGTTAACACCGAACCTTGGGAGGAGGCTACAAAATCAATAGTATGTTAAAATTCTTTCAATAAAAATTCATGTGTTTAATTTTTAACACAAGCTGTATCTAATTCAACGTTTCCATATTTTTCCAGAGGAAAAACCTGTCCAGGTGGCTGGCTGATTGTGGCCATGAAATGGGTAAGTCTGTTAGGAAATTCAAAATACGATATGTTGAAGGAGAGTGGAGGGCTGGTGCTAGGAAGGCAGATGCTGCAGTTTACACTATGCATCTGATGAGGTCATATTGTGGTGATGCTGAATCTTTGAGGAACAAAACGTTAATTCGGGTGAGAATCATATGAATACTAGTAGTGTTACAGTTTTTTGGATTTCACTCAATCATAAAATATAATTATGCGTAATTGTATTTTATGCAGTTCCAGAGCATACACGATCTAAGGGTCTCAATCTGTTGTGAAATCGTATTAAACAAGGCCAACCTTAACAAGGTTCTATTGCTTGATGAAGTTGCTTGTTTCATCAACAGTAAAGTGAAAGGTGGCAACAATTCCTCAAACACCGACTAAATGATGTGTATGATTAAATTTCATTTGGTTTGGGGTTCCTAAACAATTAGCAATAGTGTGCAACTTTGCAAACACATTTTGGGGGGCACCTTCTACAGCTAGGTTTATAAGCTGTTTATGTTTCGTATGTTTTGGATTCATTATGTTTGTTATGTCCTTGAATTTGGACATGTCAAATTTGGTTTATTGTTCAATAACGATTTCAGTCTGGGCCTTGAATTGCACAACTTTTTGTTCTAGTGAAATGTATGACCAAGAAAATGTATGCAGTAAATGTTATCAATGAATGTTTGACATTGTAAATGCAGATTAATGTCAGCGTCGATATGTTAAAGTTTATTCTTCGTATAGTCAAATATTGTAGAAACCTTTTTTTTTGATGAGGGAATGTTTCGTTTAGACAAAATAATAAATATATAATCAAACATTACATTGGTTAAAATAACATACACATCTAGGTAGTTCAGTTCCTACATAACAATGTTTGTCAAAGAACCGAACAGATATGATAGCACATATGTTATCATATTATTGCATTAAACACCATCTGTTGTGTCCTTAAAAAATTCTTCTAGTTTTGGGGGTGGGATCTTCATGAAATCAGCCAGTGAGTATTCTCGCTCTCGTACAAAAAAAGGGTTTGTGGGAGAACTTCTAGCAAGGATACTGAGCTCTATTGCAGCAAGATCAGCTCTCATTTTTTCCTCCATCGCATTTAAAGCTTCAATCCCACTTTCGCACCAGTCTTTGATCACCTTCTGAATTATGACACAAATATTGTCTATGAGTAAATAATTCAAAACCTTTCACCTGAAATATCGGTTGTTAAAGGAATGGTATAAGATTACCTCATGCTTCTGAATAGTGGACTCAACATCGTCAATGGACAGTGAAGTATCGTGGGGGAACATAGACTCAAGAACATGGAAATAATCTCTCCTAACTTTTGCATCCTTCTCGAAATCAAGCTGAACCTCTGTGAGTTCTGTATTTATAGAGTACTATAATCAATATAGGCTCAAGACGTATAGGATTATATTAAATCATGTATAATATCTTCCCCAAACTAACCTTTTAGGACCTTCTCCCTATTTTGGGCAATGCCGGCTTCCAGAGTTGCCTTTCGTTCAGCTGGTGTTGAAGTCACTGACATTGTAATAGGTAACTGTAAAATATGAATGACCAATTTTTTGAGTACGTGGTGATGGCAAAATGTTTTTATAAACAAAATTTGGACAGGGGTAAACATATAAGTCATTTAATTAGTTGGTCCCATTTGTTACACGTTATACAAAATATGTGGCCTAAAATGCGGGTATCTATTATTCTGTATGCGACAGTGATTCGGGGAAGTGACATTGCTCTGCAAAGGCTAGGAGCAGACGTGCAGCAACCCCATTGTTAGGTAACTGGACCACCTAGGGATACAGACTTGTCATGGGGATTTTAGAATTTTATTACATTTGTTTAGATGGCTTGGCTTTATTCTAGGGGTTTAGTAAAACGATTGACTGTCTTAATCAATACTTCAACAACAAAACAGTAGTAGTCAATGTCTATGGTGCGAAGTAATCATTTTAATTTTTGGTCACTAATCTTTTTCAAATTAATTTATTGTTCAAACTAACCATTGTCTAAAATTTTATTAACTTATCACCATTCTGTGTAATATCACTTGTGAGGATCATTGACTAAAATCACTCTCTTTGTAATATCGTATTGTACGCTTTATTATATTAAATATTTCCCAAAATATTCAATTATTTCCTAGAGTTAAATTTGAACACGCTTAGTGGAAACCAACACGTTTTTTTTCAAAATTAAAACAAAACCAAAAAAAATACATATTCAATATGACACTAAACAATCAATGTAATTTTTTTGTTTGGGTTTAATTCCGTGGTTCAATTCCGTGGTTTAATTCCGTGGTTCAATAGCCTTAAACACTTGAAGTACAAGGCTAAATATGTTTTAATAGATGTTTTAAAACGAATCAATATGTTTTATATGTTAATTCACAAATTTTAAAATTATGTTGGAAACTTTAATTGATTAAAACTGTCTACAAAAAATGCAATCATAGTTTCCCATAAGGAAGAATCTGATTCCTTTAGCCAGGTACCACCGGACACATATAGACTACAACTCTTGTATAAAACTATGCGATATTCTTTGAACACAACTATCCGGTCAATCAGGTCACAGTACAATGGCTACTGTAAAATGTTCATTGACTTAAGAGGAGGACATATTGTTCACGTAACTTGTTTAACCGGATAATACTAAAAAATAAATAATGTAATACACACCAACTCTGTTGTTGTATTTAATATTAAGTGTAGATCTAGATCAGGGATTTTTAACCGGGCCATATTTTCAGGATGTTAAATCAACCCCGGGGGATGCCATTGTCACATGAATAATACTACATGAATAATAATATGGCTACATTTTTCATTATTATAAATTTAAACACTTCATGAATAATTATATAATATGATATATTATATAAAAAAAATAATGTCTTTACTAACTATTACCAATTTTAAATATCGTTAATATGTCTACAAACAGTGTAAACAAACCCGTCAAATAGTATTTTAGTCAAACGGTGTTAAAGAGCGTATCTCTTTGGGGTAGTAGGGGTTCAAAAAATTAATTTAAATTACTACAACTTCTGCCACTAAAAATATATACTATTAATTTCCATAGATGTAATATTTCTTAAAGCATGTGTTTGCAAGACAAGACAATCATGTATGGACAGGTTAATTTTGAGTGGAAAATATTGAACAAAAAAATCAATCACCACGACATCATTTTTGTTACTATCGGCCAACATATGTAAATATTTGTTAATGACACCGACGTTGACCTAAAAAACCTTAACATGGTAATTTCACTTTTCTCTTATACTTCAATTATGTTTCAGACTACTACATTTTTAAATTAGACGCTTCCAACATTGTTGGAGAGACGTAAGATTGAATAAAGTAAAAATTTTGTTTAGAGATGCCGAAATAGAAATCCACTTGAAAGAATGTCTAACAATAATCCTATATACTAATATTGTGCATTAACATTGTTGAATTTTCATTTTGATTACAACACTAAAGAGACAATGTGTTAATCTCTTGATCCTTTGAATCGTTACTTGTAAAAACTAGTGATTTGTACCACACCAACTATTCATGACCCTTCAATTATGTTTCGGACAACTTAATTTTGAAAATCTACGGTTCCAAAATTCTTGGAGGGACATAGGTGAATTTCATTAAAAATTTGTATAATTGTTATTCTAATGACCTATGTTTTGAACATCCTTTATTGCATGTTACACTTAACAAATATCTAGTCATGCAAACCATATTTGAATCTCTATGAGATCTATGTAATGTTTCAAATCTATTAAACTCATTTGGATAATTAGATCGAGTCGTAAATGTTTATTTATTAAATTTACGTAGGTTACATACGTTAATTGTATTTGAAAATCAGTATCATCTCCTAATATGACATATGTAGTGCATATAAAAAAATTGCATTTCTTTATACATCGTAACTACTAGACGTAGAACAAATCAGTAGACTATATTAGAGAGTTTACTGAGTTTATACATAGTAACGTTAGGTAATAGTTAATAAGTTTGAAACATAATTTTTTATAATCTAATATGTATAATATCTATTGTTGACATCGTTAGTAACAATTCCCTTCAAAAAAAATTTGATTTCGCCGATTCCATAAATATTTAATATTGTTGCACTTAGGTCCCTCCAACAAAATGGGAACTTTCAAAATTTTGAATCGGTAAGTGTTAAATAAAAGTTAAAACATCTGAAATGTTCAAATTTATTTTAAAGGTTATATGTTCTACCGGAACAGGTAGAAAAAATATTTACACATGTTTCCCGATACTTTTGTATACACTGTCATGGCCCTATGTAAAAGTTTGATTTGGTTTGTACACGTATATATAATATATTAATTGTATCTAAAACTCCTAACAACAAGATTGAGCAAGGTGTAGTGGAATACTAAGGTTTTTACTCCAGTGAGCTAGGTCTTGTGTTCGATTCCACTTGCATGCGGAATTTTGTACAACATTTTCGTAATTTTGGTGTTTTACGGTGGACCAGGTTCTTCAACTTAGTCTCTTCCTTATTTTGGCGTTTTACGGTGGACCAGGTTCTTCAAATTAGTCTCTTCCTTCCAGCTAATGTCTATGTCGGTATATTGAAAACATTATGTAACCTAATATTGTTCTATTAAAATGTTTAAAGGATATCCAACTACTAGTGGTGTCGATTCGGGTAAATAGGTCGGTTTCGATCTTTCAAAAACGGGTTCGGTTAAAAACGGTTTCGGTTTAAATCGGTCATTTTTTCCTATTCGGTTAATATCGGTTAGGTCGGGTTGATGTCGGGTCGGATTTATTCGGTTATTTTTTCTTTTCCGGTTCATTGCGGGTTTAAATAAATATTAATCGGGTCGGTTCGATTTGGATACTGATGTCAATACGGGTCATTCGGTCGGATTGAAATGGTTTTGGGTCAAAATATGTCTGGTTTTATAAAGTTCATTTAAATTTTTTTTTGTTCTTGTCGCCGAATTTGATTTTTCATATATATATATATGTGTGTGTTTGTTTTTTATTCATTTAAATCGATATATTTTCTCGATCTCCATAGCAGATTGAGTACTTTTGATTCTTTTATAGATTAATGTAATTGCTAGTTATTATTTGATTCATCTGATACTTTTGTTTTTGATCTATAATAGATCATGATTTTGTTACTAATTCTTGCTATTTATATGTTTAATTTTGCGATTCCAACGTGTTTATAGTTTGATACAAAATCTTTATAATTTTGACCACAATCATCTTGTTTATGGTATTACAGATGTTCTGTGAACCCTGATTAAAAATTTAGATTGTACTTAAGGTGGAGATCAATGTCAAGCGATTAATTCCCTGATTAACAATTTTGATTACTTTTAATAATTTTCCTCTCTATATGAATTAGTAATAAAATTGCAAATATTTAACACAAAAGTCGAATGTGTTAATGTGTACATTTATTTTGTTAAAATTGAGTAGAATTGTATATAGAATATGTATATTTTATATTTTAGGTGTTTACTATCAAAATTTTAGTTTAAATTAATTGGTAGGAACTAGGAAGTTTGAAAGTTTTATTTGCTTAGTAGTAATACAAACTTTAATTACATTTATAGGAATTTTCCATTTTCTTTGGTTGATTGAATCGATTGATTTATGATGGTTATTTATTGGTTTGAATCGGTTTAGGTTGGTTACAAGTCGGGTTGATTTCGGTTCGGTTCGGTTCGGTACCGTGCAAATTCGGATGTCGGTTGGGTTCGGGTCTAAATTCTCGGGTCAGTTCGGTTCGGGTCGGTTCAGTTCGGTGACCTATATCTCTCGGGTTATTATTGGATCGGTATTATTCGGTTTCGGTCGGTTTTTCGGGTTCGGGTCTGAACTGACAGCACTACCAACTACCCTTCTCCTTTCAAATATTGAATATGTTTTATTCAACTGTTCATTACAGATGGCACGCCATACTAGTTTTTTTGTTTCATAAACCGCAATGCAAAGCTAAAACCGCTCTAGAAGAATACCATGTGCTTTTCTACTTTTCCACAAATCCCGCCACGCTGACCAATCCAATAAAGTTTTTCCTATTCACTTCTACAAGGTTTGGTGGACATTTACTCACGCTATATGTTTACAACAAATATAAAATTAAAGATTATTTGTATTTACTCGAATTTAATATGAAATGACATGTATATTTATTTTCAAAGTAGTCCGTTTTGCTAAACACAAACATAACATATATACAATTAATAATTTTACATTGTATAAACAAAGTTAATTCAACATTTGTACCCAAGGTTCGATGTATACCTAACTTCATATATTTCAGCTCAACATTAATAAATTTTAACATACAATAATTGAAGAATTTGGTTGTTGACTAAATTCATTTAGATTCAAACGACGGAATTACAGCTTAATTATTCATTGGAACAATTAACATATCTAGACTTGAATAACCTCTAGAGAAATTATATTAAATTTCACTCAGAATTAATACATATATTTTCCTCCGTCTCCGAGTTTGTCTCCGGTGAATGTGCTTTATTTTCCGATGCAGCCTTCTTTTCCGCTGCTGCAGCCTTCTTGTCCGCTGCTGCAGCCTTCTTCGCTGCAGCGGTAGCAGCCTTTTTCTCCAAAGTACTAACCTTCTTCTCAGCTTCGGCAGCTTTCTTCTCCGCTTCAGCAGCCTTCTTCTCCGCTGTTGCAGCCCTCCTTGCCGCTGCGGCCGAGTTCTTGGTTTGTATAGCACACTTCTTCGGCGATAACTGAATTTTGTTCGACGGTACAGGCTCATTCATCTCCTGTCCAGGGGGAGGAGTACTCTTTCCTGTAGAGAAATCAAATTGAGAGTAGAGAACTTCACCATCATAAATATCATTCATGGTCAGAAGAGGAGGGGAGGCGACAAAGGATCTTTTCAGGATGTATCCATTTCCTCCAGCCAGTAAACGCCGACACATTTCGGCAGTCTCCTCTTTCAGCCTGTGATAATCGTGGTTGACTCTGTCATACATCTGCTCCATGGCTTCCGGCATAATTTCTACCACCGACCCCCCTGCCTTGCGCTTCTGCGCCAAACCCTTTTTGTTTGGCATGTTTTTGCTGATAAGTGGGGAAATATGTTAATTAGGACCTCATGTTAATGTCCAAGTTGTATAAATAGACCAAAATAATTGTAATATCCCGACTAAAACTGACTACAACTTATCCCGCCCAAAACGTACAACTTATCCCGCACAATGTTTTCATTACCTTACAATTATTCAAAATTACTATGCTATTTTTTACTTATAATGATTATAAAATTATTCAACATTCCAAAAATAAATTTGTAAATATGAAAGTTAATGCTTACGGTGCTTTTTAGAATATTGACTAAACTGGACAAATTAAATAATTATAACTATATTGCCAAAACAAATTGTCAAGAGGTAATGTTGCCTTTAATTAAGTTCCACGTTTGATCATCACTTATCATTATGAAACACAGTAACCAATTTATTTAAAAAGATCTATGATAAACTATTCCGGAACTTAATTTCTGAAATTGTAACAAAACTATAAATATAAACAACGTTTATTCTCAATGATGTGTATTGAATAATTACTGAATGACGCTATTTAAACATTATAATGTGGAAAATATTTAGTTCACCAAACACTAAACTAGCACAAGTTTTTTAACCGGTAGTTTTATTGGACGTTTTAGTACTACTAGTATGGAAGGTCAATTTCAAATGAAAACATTACAATTTATTATGTTCATGTAAATACATATATGACTAAGTACAAACATACACTGACATTGTCATGACTAAGTAAGCATGAATTTAATCACATGTCTTTAATCAGACTCTATAAAGTAGTGGATATAATAGAAGTTAGATGAATAGTATGAAACAAATACGAAAACATGTAGTTGGACTATGTTTGTAATATCGGAACTATTAAGAAAATAATGTTGTTTTGATAATAAAAGATGGTTTTGCCTTAGATGACTTAGATTTTCAATGTTGCAACAAAGATGACTTAGATTTTCAATGTTGCAACAAAGATGACTTAGATTTTCAATGACTTAGATTGATGCTGATAGTAGAACATTGGGACTAGAATCAATAGATTATTAAACTAAAAGATTTACATAAGGCCATACTAAAATAAAAACTGTAACAGAATCAACTTGTAGCTTATTTAAATGACCAGTTTAACTATAATTACCAAATATAAGTTTCCTAAATCAAGTACATGGCTATCATTACAAACAAATCCTTAAACTTTTAAGATAAAATTGTGCTAAAAAACATAACCCACTTATTCGTGATTTAGGTTAATCAATGAGTACCATATTCGCTTTTTATTTATTTCAACAATACTAGTCTACTCTTAGTTTAATAGTTATATGCATGTTATTTGCCTTTTTTCCATCCAAGGTTTGTTATATCTTTAATATACTAAAAAACATATGTGAGTCCCAATCAATTCAACTTCAAAATTAATCACTTGATCTAGTAAGGCGTTAGTACAACGACAATATTTAATCATATTTTCTTTGCGTTTGTCATAGGTAAGGTTTGTAAATTAACTACATATTCACAATTGAATACAAATTCGATTATCAAATGGGTTGGGTGGTTGTGGGTTTAGGGTTGGGTGGTTAATGCATGGGTTTAGGGTTGGGTGGTAGTGGGTTTAGGGTTTTGTGGTTAATGCATGGGTTTCTGAATTGGGTTCACTTAAAGGCCAAAATAACATATTTATAAGCACAAAATAAGTAAGCCCAAAAATTATAACACTGGACATTTCGGATTTCAGCCATCCTTTTGTTGAGGGTTTAGGGATATACTGAGTAGCAATTATATAACTTTCATTCAAATGTTTCTTGCCTTACACGTCTAATTCATGCAGCTGTGTCATATACAGGCCACACGTATCCAAATGTAATTCCAATAATTCATTATTAAAATAAATACATTTTATTCAGATGGATAATTTCGTTCCAATCCACACATCTATCGTTCTATGTCAACAAAAATATACTGGAAAATAATACATACCTAGATTACATTCTGCCCAGGTCCTGTCTAACGTTCATTTCAAGCCAGCAAAATTTCCTGTACTTGGATTCATTTGAAAACTGCTTCTTCTGAGGTTGCCTAACACCATCTGCAAGTTAATTTCAAACCAATGTATCATTATTTGACCAAAATCAAAACGTTTCCAGGGATACAAATTTTAATCGGCAGAATGTAATTAATATTCAAACCTTAACAGGAGTTCGATAGCTGGACTCCCCCACAGGTGTACCTCCGTCGTTATTCTTGCTTGTACCGGCATCTGCACGCCTAGTTTTTTTCCGACCTCTCCTCTCACCGAATGCTAGCTTCCTTTTAGTCGGTGCTTTCCCTCGTCCCCTTCTGTCGTCCGGGTCCCTCACTAATCTGGGCACCTCAACCAGGGGCGTTGTTGCAACTGTTGCTTGCGCTTCCTTTTCCCTTACCGTCCCTCTATTGAACACCCTACCTATGGTACCTTTCATGTAACTTCCTATCCCTGCAGGCAAGCCAATCTCCTTCAATCTTTTCCTTCATACTCTTAATCATACCAACAGCCTCGTTCTTCATTACTTCATCATTCATCACCATTTCACCAATCTCCTCACACAAACCCATTATTTCCTTATACCTCTGGGCTGGACCAGGAACACTACCAATCACTGCTTCCTCAGGATATAAGATTGTAACATACTTCCTTGGGATGTCTCTTCTCCACCTCTCCATCACATACTTGGCCGGTAACTCCAAAATATCTTCCATCCAGAAAACACGGAGGGCGTGTGCACAGAGAATACCTCTGAACTCAAAGTTTTTGCATTCGCATTCAACGTCAAGTGTTTCTTTTCGAAACACTACTCGGTAAGTCCTCTTCTTAGCCCAGTCAACCCTGAAGGTTTTAACCAATACCTCATAAACCACCTCCGTGTCGGTCTCACTAACCTTTGTCGCAACATTCTGTGCAAAGTGCTTTAACTCCACGTGCATCTCCTTGAACTTGGCCCTTGTCAGTAGACTGTCAAAATATGGCTCAAATGGATGGGCAGTGGTCATTATGGCATGCAAGTCCTCATCCCGGTTAATTTGATTCTCCTCCTCCCCTATCCTTCTACATATGGCCTTTCCATATTTCAGGACAAAGTCAGCCAAAGAAGTGTTCACACTAACGTATCCTTTGAAGTAATGATGCATTCCCTCGCTTCTTTGCGTACTGGACATTCCCGCCCAAAAATCATTTTTAAAAAATACAGGGCACCACCTGGCCCTCAACCTGTACATGTCTATCACCCACGAATTCTCCCCAACATCATATTTTTTAACCCAGTCAACCCACCGCTCCTCAAACTCAGGAACACACACAGAATCATGCAGGACGTTCTGCAGGCTACCGTACACCTGACCCCGGTCCTCCCTATTACCTAAATGCTTACGGCCATTTTTCATCACATGCCATATGCACCATCTGTGCTTGCAATCAGGAAACACAATTTGTATTACTTTTCCTATACATTTAGGATACACTTTCAGTAAAACAAACCTCTATCACTACATGGTTTACAATAAATTAATACAACACCCTTGTAATATTCATCTTTCACACTAGCCTTTAAACAATTTAATATAACATGCTTGTCCACCATTCAAGCTAGTCTAACAATAACCAGAATCAGGTATTATCAATTACAGCTATTAATGATATGGATTTATTTGCAAACTTGGTTATACAATTTAAACACACACTTTAAATATGCAAAATCAATCATTTAGAACAAAATGCTTGGAATAGATTGCATTTTTTCAACACATAGGCGGTCATATATGAGATTATAAAAACAGTGATGACATGTCGGTTATGAGGAGCATACCTATTGCAGCGTCTTGATCTGTCAGAATCCGCAATGGAGCCTTCTGCATGAATTTCTTCCACGTCCTAAACAACCATACAAAGGAGTCCGTGTCCTCTGAACGTATAAGCGCACAGCCAAACAAAATAGTCCTCCCACTATGATTTGTCCCAACGAATACGGAAAACGGCATCCTGTATCTGTTTGACACAAATGTTGTGTCAAAAGACACCACATCACCAAAACACTGAAAAGACTCTTTGCATCTTTCGTCTGCCCAGAACACGTTCTTCATCTTGTAATCTTCATCTACTTGGAAATAGTAGAAGAATCCTGGGGATTGTTCTCTCATTTTCTTGAAGTGACCCTCCATTTCAGCAAAATCACAGTCTTTCACAGGTCTCTTTATAATTGCCAGAAAATTCTCCAGATCAACCTCCCGAAATGGAACTTTGTTATACCCTTTGAACTTGTTCACAAACATATCAAATATCTTTGCTGAACCAACATTTGCCTTGTGGAGTTCAATGATATTTATCTGGTCTCCAGGAGATATTGTCCTGTACCTGGGGATAAATCTTGAACCACCCACATTCATGTTATGATTGTGCAAGCTTCTCACACTAGTGATTTTCCAAGGATTTCCCATGCAGGGATTCCTCCTAGCATTCACCAAGTACCTGCATCCTGTTTTACAAGTTAGGACACTTCTATTTGGATCCTTGCTTCTTGAGTCGTGTTTCCCTTCCTTCCTACAACACATCCTAATACGGTAGTAGTCTGCATATCCACTTATAAGAACATTATCAACAATCTTCATAACAACAGGCCCCCCGCCCACACCTCCCCTTATTCTGTCACTGCCATATATTCTAGCTCCAAAGCCTGCTGAATTTGCATAGCGATGAACATATGATATGAATTGTTCACCCATTTCAAAGGTCATGCCTATAGCTGGTTCAGGAACGATATCTTCATCCACACTTCCAGAACCATTCTGCCCCTCAATAACAATTGTTCTGTCTGCTGCAAATCTAAAAACAACATTACCCTGCTCAGCACCTTCCTCAACAACAATTGCATCTTCATCTCCTTCCAACCTTGCTAATACTTCATGCACAACATCCATATTCACAGCTGGAGTATCATCCTCGTTTTCCTGCTCCTCACTCTTAACAATGATTGCATCTCCCAACCTTGCTAAGACCTCTTCCTCACCTACCATATTCACATCTTCCTCATCGGTCATACCAATGAAGGCATCGTCATGATAATGCATTTCAGGCAAGTTGAGTGTGTTGATGAAGACGCCATTACATTGTGCTAATTCATCACTTTCTTCCATCACAGAACCACTACAAACAATTCCTATACAAAGATGATGTATTAATTAGACTTTATTCATTGAGTATTCATGCTTGCCATTAAAATATTGTATCGGTGAAACTGGTACAATATCCATTTTATCTAACAGTTAACTCAAAACTATAATATGCTCCATAAACAAAATTCGACCTTAAAGCTTATTACATTAACTAAGACAAATCAAACATAAAGTAATTACCTTGATTGGGAAGGGTTTAGGCCTGAACAGAGACCGACGTCAGCCCGGTGGAGTTTTCGGAGTAGTGCTCGCCGCCGGTGTCGTCAGCTGGTGCAGGCTACAATTATATAACCCTCGTACGGTGCCCGCCTCAGATCGCCGCCTATCTTGATCCCCGGCTGCGATTTTTCTACACCTAGGACTGCCCACCACCGTGATTTTGCGGAGGATAGGAGCCGTTGACAATTATCAGAACACCTAACTGCGACAAAGGCCAACGAGGGTTTGTTCTTATCCAATAAAGGGCACAATGGACTCTTCCCGTCAAAGTCACCTACAATAAAGGGCACAATGGACAATATTGTCAAAGTCACCTACAATAGAAGGTTGAAGTTACTATCGCCCAATCTCACCTCCCGTGCCATGAGCCAACCAGAATCGGCCACGTCTAAGGCTCGACGAGCCCAAGGGGCTCGTTATATGTTTGCCGATAGTACATGACCCTTCTAGAATTTTTTTGATTGGTGCTAAGTTGCTAATGTATATGACCCTTCTAGAATTATCTTCTAGTGCCGATGATCGGCTACATTTTTGTTCGTACTAATGATCAGTTACTCACATCACATCTACTCAAATAATCCGCTAGCACAATTTGATTATGCACTTTTGCATCAAAAGAAAGGGCAATTTCTTCCCTCTACACAAGCAATCTAGAAGATGGAGAAATCCAAAATTTTCAAATATCTTGTTCATCTTCCCTATAAAGTGTTGGAAAACACCATTAATCTTTCAGATATCTCGAAACAAGACCTTCCTATAAAGTGTTGGAAAACAACATTAATTTTTCAAAATCTCAAAATGCACAAACCATACTGTTATTTTCGTTCTAAAACAAACCACTGATACTAATAAAAGCCACGATGCAAACTGGATAACCAGAGAAACAAATGAGAACAAAACCTAATACCAAAAAAGTCTTTTACAGAGTTCTCCAAAAACTTTGGTTCAAGAGAGAGACTACTCCATCCTTTGAGCATGTAATCAAAGGCCCTGTTGATCTCAGAGAATGAAACTTCATGCATTACAAACTTTCTCCAGCTCTAGCTCCCTGTTCATGTATTTCTAAACCACTGCTGGAATCCCGAAGAAACTACCTTTCAGAGCCCTCTCATTCAGAAGATTCATGGTCTTGAATTCGGCATCCTTGTGTGGAACACCGACAAAAACTGCAACTCCTTATCCATCGTGCACGCTTTCAAAGGCCGAGGTCATGGCATTGATGTTTCCAGTGCACTCCACACTCCTCCATTTGTCTTCTCGGAGATCACCTCTTTTGTGCTCGGATTCACAAATTCATTAACTCCAAACTTCCTTGCTTCCTCAAATCTGGCCAGTTCAGGTCCATACCTATGGTTCTGAAGCGCCTGCTATGCTAGCCCCCTCTGCAGCCTGTTTATTCAAGCGGTATTACCATAAACATTACATATTTGAATATACAAATTCGAAACAAACAACAATGGGTTCAAAAACACATACAGCAAGACCAACAGCTCCTAATCCAAAAATGGCCACTGAAGTTCCCTTCTTTGGTTTAGAAATATTATAAGTGGCCCCCAAGCCTAATCATAAAACAACTAATATTCACTGTTTAATCACATATAGGCCATGTTAACCTGAGCTTTCTTATTGCTGAATTTAGTTGAATCTAAAAATAGCAACAACGGGACTAAACAAAACTAAATTTCATCAAGTTAAATTTCCATTGAACTGAACTGAATAAAATTAAAGTGCATGTAAGGTCCATAGTATAATCTCACACATTCAAAAGCTATTCACACACTATCGATTGATAAACATACCTGTGGAGATTCCAAAGCTGAGAACACACACTTTGTCAAGGGGAGCAAGAGGGTTGATCTTGGAAAGGCAGCCAACATGGACCACAGTGTATTCGTTAAATGTAGAAGTCCCCACGAAATGGTAAATCGGCTGTCTATTCTTTGAGAATCAAGTGTTTCCGCCGCTAAGCATCTGTCAGTATTGATCCTCAGAAGGTCACACATCTGACTCTCTTCAGATTTGCAGTGGGCACATTCCTTGCATTCACCGGTGAACATGATCCCCAGGCTGAAGGTCAGTCACACCTTCCAACATTCTCCACAATTCTAAAATCTGAAAGTTTTCAGCCATCAGCCATCGTTAACATATATGGTATATAAATAATTGAGTAAGATTCACATACCCTGCAGCCTGATGGCCTGATGGCCTAGATCCGTGGAAACACTGAGTTCTGGCAATGTAAAAATCAAAATACAAAAGATTCAGCAAGTTTAAAAACATTATTTCCATAAAATAGTATCATAAAAAAGTAAAGGAATATTGACCTTGGCTTCTCAGATTGCAGAGAGAAGTGAAGAGAATCTTGACACGAACTTAAATTTTCTGAGGAGGCGCAAACTCAACTTCTTCTGTCACCAATGGCTTCCCTGCCTCCCACGCAACAGTAGCTGTAATATGTACAACAAAACTTCCATTAATCAAGATCGAACAGCATATTCATACACTAGGTTAAAGAGAGCACAGCAAAGTTGTGGTACCTTTGCAGCAGATAACCAGCCTTGCAGAGCTCGACATCTTCAAATAGGCTTTGCAATAAAACAGTAAAAGTTGTACATTGTTTTGTTGTACTGGAGCTTTAATGGTTACTAAATACTGTACTCAATAGTATTTTGTTGAGAGTTGAGAATTGAAACTTAAGCAGCAATCAAGCTAAACTTATTTTTGTAAAGAAGATGAAAATGAAAGCAGACTTTTCTTGTAAGAAAAGAAATACTACAGGCGAACCAAACAAATGATTTACAGGCTACAGCTTTGCCTCTGGCTTTCAGCTTCCAATTTACAATCTTTATAATATTTTCCCATTTAGGTGGGGGTATAAACAAAGAAGCCTGGAAGGTCAAAAACATAAATGTGGTTGTATATACATGACACCATAAAGACATATTTATGATTTTTCCCAGTTGATATCTTTTTTATGAAGCATATACAAGCAGTAGTTTATAATTAATTAAGTTTAAACAGCTTTTAAAGGAGATGGTTCAGTACCTTCCAATGCATCTTATTGAGTTAGCAGAAAAACCATCACTCGGAAATTTGCAATTTTCCACAGACCTGAAATTCCATTACATTAAGACCTGATAAAACAACAAAACACAATTTTCTTGCATCCCAATTTCTCTCATTCACACAGTAAATCTCTTCATTCTTAGCTATCTATGACCGGATTTTCAAAAATAAAAGAGCAGATTTGAGTCAAACCAGAGACCAGGTTATCGCATATACCACAATGACTAAGGCAATAGCAGCAAAATTCACAGGCTTTTACCTTAATATCTACATGAGTCAGTAACTCAGTATGGACTCTCCAAGTGAAGGGTCAAGAGTGAATCCTTAACTCCATTTTTAGTACTATACACAGGCTGCAAATCACAAGAATGATGAATAGCATCAGAAAAGAAAAAGTAAAGTATATCCAACAGTAATTAACCAGAACTCAGAATCATACCAACAGCAAGATGGTTGTCCCAAATGAGGTTGATAGTCTTTTTATGATGGCCTTTGTATAATACACGCCTGCATAAAAACAAAGCCTAAATGCTAAGAATAAATACAGAGCCAGATATGAGTAATGTGAGTGCCTCTTAAAAAACCCTCAGTGAGACAGTGTTAAATTGTAGCCTAGAGGGAGGTAGTATTAACAACTATATAAGAATTATAGTCTTCCTACGTTTAAAATATGGTATCAAGCCATTTGACATACATTTCTTGTCACCCAACCTACCAGTCACAAGAAAAAAGGTTAAACACAAACCAGTAAAGTCCAACTGCTTACATTCACAATTAAAGAACATAGTCCTTATTTCTTCAGTTTTTTCCCTTAAGAAAATGCAAGTGTTTATGATATCCATAAAAACCCGCATATTATGCAAGGCGTATTTTATTAACAGAACTGGCAGCCACTGACAAAACAGCATGAGCCTCAGTCCCATATTGAGGAAAAAGTATTGAACGGATTTGTAACCAGCATTCCAAATGAAATTTAGAGTTAAAATTTGTTGAAAAAGAAGTTGATGAATAAATTCCAATTCACAGACACACTTAGAGACTTTATTCAAACCAAAATCCATGGGCATATAATTAAAGCCGAACATATGTCCATGAAACACCAAAAAAAAAACTGAATCTTATTTGGGGTGAAATTTCTACACACAGTGAATGCTTACATTCTGTGTTGCTTCAGATATTGATAGCATTGTTCAATACCGAATTTAGCTGTAGTTGTAACCTCCAAACCAAACTATCTTTAGCTTCTGAGACTTGTGATGTCACCTGTAACAGAAAATTCTTAACAAGATTGCCCCTTCTACTGCATAAAAAGGCTTCTCGAAATTATCCCCAAATTCTCCCACTCATACTCCAGAACACACTTAGTCTCCGCCGCCACTCTCTCATCGTCCATCAGGATTATTGCACAAGTATCGTATATGCTTATCCCTGCACTTGATTCTGCTGGCTTATTAACCTGGGCCATCAGTGCATCCCTCACAAGCTTGAATACGAACTTTACAACATTTCCAGCCACTAAATATGGGTTACAGGAAACAAATTTTCCTTGAAGCTCAGCAACTTGATTGATCAATGCTGCTACTTTCGGCTGCCTTGGCCCCCCATCGATGCGATCTGCAGATCAAGTACAATGTTGAAAGCTGTTTTTACACTTCAAAGTATCCTCGTGATTTGTGATGTGGACTATAATGCAACAATTAGCTAGCTTCAAACAGGATTCACAAAGATTTGATTTGATGCTTTCATAGACCATAACAATTCATAGAATAGTTTAGGTTGAGTGAAAACAGCGCTCTACAAAAGAGGTAACATGTAAAGGCATCATACTCTACATTCACAATAAAGATCACTACTGTAGCCGTGCAATTTAGCATTGATCAAGAGCCCATAAACAGGAAATAAAATAAAAAAATATCATGCAAAATGTAAATGTCCACACTTCACTGTTTCTTCCTATAAACACATACGTCCTTTGTCCACCCGTTATATTGGTTCCACACCAAGTTTTGTTTAAAAGTAACTGGCATACTTGCAAAATACTGAAAAGACCTTATTTCGCCCTAAACACCACCTGTGCTGATCAGCACTTTTTAGTTTTTACAAAAGCAAAAATAAAATTCCTACTGGCCTGAACTACATCTAAGGCCACATTATTATTCCATACAATAGCTAAACCCATTGATCTCTCTATTGGGTCAACAGCAGCCAAGTGTGAAAATCCTGAGTTATCTACCCAAGCTTCCATTTTGTCTCTGCACATTTTGGTTTCAATCAGACAAAGAATGTTTGGCTTGTGCTGTTTCACCAGTCTGGAGACCATCTTCTTTATAGAGGCCTTATTCAGACCTCTACAGTTCCACAATATGAGACTCATGGCCCCCCCGGGGCCTGACGTGGTTCAGCCCACTGCGACCTCAGATTAAAAAAGAAGCAGAATTTCAATCTCCGCCTCTGTGCACTACGATCAGTGCCACTGGGATCCTCAATCTCTTCTTCAACCATACCAGCTCCATCTCCCAGCTCAACAACATTCTCCTCAGCTTCATCTTCCTCTTGAGCAGCTTCAGGCTGAGCAACCTCCTCCTGAGCAATCGATTTTACATTCTGAGCTGCTATGTTTTCTGAGAAGACCATAGGGGAGGTGTAAATTTCCACTCATGGGGAGGTACTAATGACTTCCTTGATCACACTGTTGACCTCATATTCATCATTGATCAAGGCCTCCCTGTTAACTCTTCATTCATCTGCTAGTGATCTCCACCCTTCTTGTACCAGGTAAACTTTTGCTTTCTTCCTCAGTCATGCTCCAGAGTCACCGATCCCATGTTCATCTAAGAGCTCAACGGACCTGGCTCTTTTGACTCTTGCTACTCTTATGCATTCCTGAGAAGGCTCAGAGATAGCGGGACTGGAACGAAGACCTCTCTACACAACAGGAACCCTCCTTTCTCCTGGAGCTTGATGAGGGGATCCATTATCGCTGGTCGGGCACTGAGGAGCAGTCAATCTTGTTCTTTTCCTTCCATGCTCTGCTTCTGAGGAGCAGTTTTTCCTTAAAGCGAAAAACTGGGACTCTTTTCTTCAGAGTCTTCTTGACCCTAACCTGAGGGGGCTGCACCTTATTCACCGGCTCCCTCCTGTTTCTTTTCTGCTTCTGACCACTGAGGTTCGAGTGTGAGCCCGCACTTCCAACCGAACTACCAGCAAACGAGGAAGATCTCAGACGAGGAAGACCACATCTGCTAGATTCACAAATGTCAAAAGTGCTCTCTGGGGGAAAGTTTTTAGGGCTCAGGCTCATTTCCGATCCTGAGTTCAGGTCCTCCTTGGCAGTATCGTAGACTCCTACCAAGTTCTCATACGACTCACCCTCTGAGCTTTTATCCTCCGATAAGTCATAGCCATTGAGTGGCAATAAGAAATCTGAAAAGGATCAGATGCTGGCCTAGCAATGCTATCCCACACTGAACTTGAGCTCTCATCCGATGAGATTGACACAATGGGAATGTTCGATGCTGGGAGTGGGACATCAGCACCCTCTTCCGCTCCTTCTTCAACTTCTAAGACTTCCTCAATAGGAAGAGGGGCCCAGAATTGTTCATCAATTTCCACCACTCCTTCATTGACCAACGCTCCTTCCATAAGATTGAGAGCATTTGCATTCATCTCTTGTTCATGATGAAGAAAAACTTCTCCCAAGTTCATTTGGTTCTCCGGGACGTCCACCAGCATGTTCTGTAGTTCTTGTTCCGATGGCCCTCCTGCCACTGCTAGCAGTTCCACTATTAGTATCTGCTCATTATTATTGACATTCTGAAACGCTACCTCCATTTTATTGAAGTCTCCATTCGATTCTTATTCCGAATGAATCTCATTCGGATCAGGCTCTTCTCCTCCTTCCTCCATAGGTTGAAAAGGAAAGCCAGCACCAAAGTAAGGGTCAAAGTGCCTTTGATTGAAATGTTGTGGAGCGACATATCCTCCTTGTTGTCCCACATAACTAGCCCTGTGCAGCTCTCCTTCTGAAGCCATGGAAAAGAGGAAGCCTTCCTGAACATCTTCATCAGGAAACTCCCTAAATCTCTGCCACCTAGTGGCCATATATTTTGCCGGAATGTTCATGTTCCTTCTTTCTGGCCAGTTCCTGTGAGCATTCATGGACGCCGGGAATAACACCCTCTTTGGATCATAGAGGACATCGGTCCCCCTTTCTGCATTATGATGCAGGAACTTGCTTTCTATGAAATGATCCAACTCATTATCGCATACAATGGGGCATTGATGGATGAGATGGCTGATAACTCCACACCTTCTGCAGAAACGGTGCATGCACTCATACTTCATTCCAATCCAGACAGTGTCACCAGAAACAAGTTTGGCATAGTATCCAGACACCAGAGGATCATCTGGTTTCACCCAAATAGTGGCCCGTTGGTACTTAATATCTTCAGCAGGTCTGACATCCACGTCCACATCAATAAATTCACCAGTGTGATTGGCTACTTTGATGGCAGCCCTTGGGCAGAAGTATTCTCCTAGGAAGCCATGAAGTTGCACAACTATCTTTATCTTCTCCACTTTAACATTCTTTAAAGAGATTCCAGCTCCATATCTTCTTAGAGCTAGAAGACCTTCATCCACTGCATAAGGGCTTCTGTGAAGAACCGCCAGAGCCTCTTCTCTAGTGTTAAACTTGAAAACAAAGAAGTTTTCACATCTGTGTTAAACTTGGACATTGAGATTCCATAACTGATGAACATAGGTTCTCATCCTCTCAATGTCAAAGTCTCTGTTGTCTGCCCAGAAACCGCAATCAGTTTTACTCCATGCTTACTGCATCTTCGATATCAGCTTAGTTGAACTCCAACACTCCTCCTCTTCTGGTTGGACGAACAATGGCTCCGAGATCAGTCTCCGGATCAACTCCATCTCTAAGCTCCTCATCTTAATTTCCAGCATATTGGTGCAGATTAAACTCCGGCGATGGATCAGCAGAGCTAAAAGACATTTTGTCCTTGATTAACCAGAGGTGTTGGAAACTATACTTGTACTTAGAATTGTTTCTAACTATTTTATGGGAAAGCTCAGGAATGGAGCGCCTATTTATAGGGGAGGGATATATTTCGATATCTGATTATCCTCCACTATCTCCAAACGTTCCCTCTTCCTTACCCCTCGAGAATTGATTTCCATGATGGTTTTCCGAAACCCAAGATTCCAGCCGATCTATATGAAGCCTAGATACTCCTCTAAAGGCAATAAATTTTTTTGGAAAAAATGAGTAAAGAAAAGAAAAGTACCTTTTGTCGCATTGGAACCAGTCCAGATCACCTATCCAAGTTACCGTATCTAATTGTGTCCAAGTAGAAATACGACGGCGTATTAATCTTATTCCATCCAACCTCACTAACCCTGCTTTAACTCTAGTTAACCTTTTTAAATTATATTTTACAAATAATCAAATATTTCTTAAACCTCCTCGAAATTAATAACTCCCCCACTTCCCAAACTTTGCGATGGGGTTACCCTCCTCCTCCACCGCCACTTCCAAGCCTATCGGTTGTACCCGGAACACAGGTGGCGGAGATTCTCTACCCACACCGGAGAAACCCCTTCTCGAAGGCCAATCTGGATCTGCGATTTCCACCCAATATTTCTTCACTAATACCCTCAGGTCCTCCTTGGGACCAAGATTCCGGCGAGGATTACCCGGAAATCAGCGGCTTCGGCGACCTCCTATGGCGAATTCTGATGGTGTGGAAGGGCCCATTGGAGTCCCTGACGCCGAAAGCTAACTAGATTGAATGCAAGATGTGGAAAGAGTTGGGTTCGAGGTGGAAAGAGTCGAGGTGGCGGCGCTCTCGACAGAAGAGATATAGGTGGCGATCGAGGAAGGACAGGATGCGGAGATGGATGTGCTGGTGAGTGTTTTCCAGGTCACGAATGCTACGTGTGCTTGCAGGACGTACGAGAATGCTACATAATACGAGCTGCCCTGTTTTTCGAAGGCTTGGCTCAGTTTGTGGTTGGGTTTCCAGGTTCACAAATTGCTTTGAGAAATGCAAGATTACTGTTAGCTCATGAAGAAATCTGTGCTCTTCTGAATTTTCACAGGTTTTCGTAAATTTTCTCTCTGATTTTACTTAGTTGGGATAGTTCTTGTTTCATTTCAAATAGGCCCTTGTTGGTAGTTTTTGATTCAAATGTTCTTTGTAGATGAAGATCTTAGCATGTAGTAGGCCATTGATGAGTTTAGAGAAGCTAAATCGTATTCTAATGGGCACTTTGTTTGGGATTAACATTCCAATTGTAATGTTAGATCAAGCATATTAGAAATATGAATTCTTTACATATCAATATTATCTTCACACTTTTTTCTTACTACGATTTCTACTGTACGTTTCTCTCCATCAACCTAACTAATATACAAAATTCTATAGTAGACATCGATGTTGATTCAAATCAACCTGGAAACTATAGGTACTTGATTTCAAATCAACTGTTGAGATATTCCAAGATTTCTACAAGAGCATAGCTCTCTGTCTTTCACCTTAGCTTAGCCACGAACGTTGACAATTCTTTACACCAAGAGAAATAAAAATCAGAATTTGACGCAGTCGGAAAAATCAATAAGATCCGCCAGCACGAATCTGAAGAGTAAGGAATTGTAAACGCTACTTCCTTGTCATGAGGGTCCGGAATCCACCGGGGATATTGGAATCCACCAAATAAAGAACGTAGTTCTTGAAATTGTTTAATGTCTGAAAGCTTCTAAATAATGAATACAAGGATCCTATAAATACTATTACAAAACCATAAAGCAATCCTAAAATAAAACTAAACTAAAATGGAAAACAACAATATAAAATAGGAAAATATTAAAACTTCTATTCTAAAATGGAACAGGAAACGTTTGAAAGTCCACTTCTGAATGGAATTAGAAAATCTCTTGCCTTCACGGTCACGTTGGCGACATTTCTTTTCTTCTTCAATTCATACGTAAAACCGTCCTACATCAGTCTCCTCCACTTTAAAAGAACTCGTCCCGAGTTCTCTCCCTCCACCATCAAGAGCTTTAGGAGTATCAATTCAGAACCTCTCCCTAAAAATCTTGAACCATTTGCACGGGGATGTCCTTTCCACCGGACAAGGTACTTCCAACGCATAAGATATTTCTGTCCACGTACAAGGTTAGGTAGTACCTTAAGATTCGGAACACCCACACTTCTGACATATGAGTTAATCTCGGACTTCAGCTTCATATCCTCGTCTCCCTCCTTCTCCATTGAGTTAATCTCGGACTTCAGCTTCATATCCTCGTCTTCCTCCTTCTCCTCCACTTTAAAAATAACTCGCCCCGAGTTATTCCCATCACCATCAACAGCTCTAGCCTCCATTACATGCTCGACCGATGTATAGGCAACATGTAGGATTGACTTGAACTTCCAGCCTCTACTCATTGATACATTTAAGAAATCATGATCATGATGGAGCTTCTCTTTAAAATTAGCATCGCCATATTCAACATTAACGCATTCTCCTCCACTGGTTATTATCTTCGCATCTTCATTCTTATCTCTTAAAGGAACTATCTCCTTGTTGGAACCCTCACTAATATGAACATCAATCTTAACATCTTCGTAAAGGGTATTAATGGAGCTTTCATAAATCTGAACTTGAATCTTTGCATCTTCATAATTTTCATCCATAGAGTTAAGTTCTTCACTAGCACTCTCAAGGATTTGAGATTTCTCCACAAAGCATTCACAACTTTCAAGGTTCAGATCCTCAACTTGATTGACATCTCCAACAACGAAACTCCCAACCTCTTCACAAGCAACTTTAGACATGCATCCATCAACAAAATTGACCATGTCTTCACAAGAAGATTTTAAATCACTATCAACACTAGGAACAACAACACACGACTCTTTTTCCAATGCAACATCCTCGTAGTTAGAATTATGATTGTCGACATGAAGTATCTTTTCTTCCCTTGTTCCTTTTGCTTTAACTTCTTCAAGAGTAGTAGAAGCAATAATATCAACCTTCTCATTCTCAACACTCGCCATCGGATTTAAACAGTCTTCTTTAGCAACAGCTTCATCGAGCTTATCTTCATTTTGAGTCATAAGATGAGAACTTGATTTCTTAATTCCTAAAGGATGCTCAAAGCTCAGACGATTAGCCATAGCAATCTTATGCGTACCCCATGTGAACAAAACTACATCATCATGTGTCCTATGCCTAAGGTTATGGTCATACTGCCAAGTTTGACCAAGTAAAACATGACAAACATCCATATCAAGAACATCACAGATCACATTCTCTTTATAGTGTTTTCCGATGGAAATAGGCACACTGCATGTTGATGAAACTTTTATCAAATTGAACTTATTATCCAAACCTAGAGTGTAAGGTTTCTTGTGCAGCACTGTGGGTAAGTTCAGATAATCTACCGCCTTTCGTGAGATGAAGTTTTCGAAGCAACCATTATCCACAATTAAATTGAAAACTTCCTTTTGGATTGTACAAAAGCTCCTGAAAAGATGCACATGGTTCACCTCTTCTCTTGATGATAATAAAATCTGCTGCAACTCAAAATCCATCCTCTCGATTGATTGTTCTACATTAAAAATATTGTTAAGTCTCCTCCTTGATTCTTCATAAGCACTCAACTCCTTTCCATTGCCCGCTTTTATCTCGTCCCATGATGTTCTCCTGTTCGGTCGTTCCATATTATCAACTAATGTTGACATTGCACTAGTGTGCTTATTATAAACAACAGCCACGGGTAATGCGGAAAAAGCCGCAAAATCTGCCTTGGTTGTTGGTTGACCTTCCATCATGAATCACCGGTAGAGAACAGGAGAATGCCTGCTACTGATACCAAATGACGCAGTCGGAAAAATCAATAAGATCCGCCAGCACGAATCTGAAGAGTAAGGAATTGCAAACGCTATTTCCTTGTCATGAGGGTCCGGAATCCACCGGGGATATTGGAATCCACCAAATAAAGAACGTAGTTCTTGAAATTGTTTAATGTCTGAAAGCTTCTAAATAATGAATACAAGGATCCTATAAATACTATTACAAAACCATAAAGCAATCCTAAAATAAAACTAAACTAAAATGGAAAACAACAATATAAAATAGGAAAATATTAAAACTTCTATTCTAAAATGGAACAAGAAACGTTTGAAAGTCCACTTCTGAATGGAATTAGAAAATCTCTTGTCTTCACGGTCACGTTGGCGACATTTCTTTTCTTCTTCAATTCATACGTAAAACCGTCCTACATCAGAATTATAGGTAGTTGATTAGTTCAAATAATAAAAGAGGCCTTTAACACACTCAGACAAAGTTTTGCGGAGCAGAGAACAAGAAACAATCACAGACTTGAAGAAATATTATGTTGCCTTTAAGATGAATAACTTACTCGTTTTCACAATCATCGGTATTGGTTGATGGAGAACTTTTATGGGAGGAGAGTGGGGAGATGATCTGAAATCTGAACCAGGGGCGGAGCCACCGGTAGGCGTAGGGTGGCTCCAGCCTCCCCTAAAATCCCCGGCGAAGGCCCAGGAACAGTGCCGACGGGAAGCTCCGCCTTATGCCGCCTTCTCCAGAAAAGTTCCGCCTTCTTCAGAAAAGGTGATGCGTTGGGATTTCCGGTCCTCTTCCCAACGGTCGGCGAAAGCTATGGCGGCGGACCAAATATCTCAGGCCATTTAATCCACCTCCAACCTCCTCCACCTCATGCTTCAATCTTCCCCTGCTCAGGCGCGTGTCTGATCCATCGATTTGCGCGTATGTTTCATGTTCATCTGTTAATGCATTGTGGGCTGATTTTATTTTGATAATAAGCGGCAAAATTTGATCTTTTTGCCCATTTTGTAATTTTTAGATTCCGAGTAATTAAGGATTAATGCATTAGTATTTGGATGCTTAGCCAAGCTGATTCTTTAGTATTCTATGCATTTTGTGTCTTGACGGAACAAAGGGCATTCTGTGTAGTGGGATAAGGCTCAATTTCCCTTGTCATTCACCAATTTTGGATTCACCTATTTTAAAGTCTGGTTCATCGTGTGTGAGATATATATGTACTAGGATGGACATTTTTGAGTAGAAACATGGCTGATATGCGTGCAGGCTGAGTTGATGAAGCTTCATAAGAATCTTTTGGCTAAGGCAGCTACGGTAAAAAATACGGAAATGGTATGTACACTCGCTTGCAATTCAGAAATCTGCCGAGTATGAAGCTTTTTGAAATGCTCTTATACCGTCTCTTGTTTTTGTGATAATATCACAGTTGCTGGAACAGATGCCTCGGATAATTTCATCCTTGGATGCTCACATGGATAGCGGATTGCAAAGGTGTATTCTTGTCCCTTTTTAGATTGTGTGAACTGTAACAATCAGTTACTTATATGCATCATGCAACAATTATTTTTTCATTTACCTATGTTCTGAGCATCTCAATTCGAGGGTTTATCTTCTTCTGTGTTTTAAAAAGTCAAGGCTGATTGGTGAAAACTGCTGGACCATGTTCACTACTTGATTACCCTTCCATTGAGTGAAAGGGAAACTTTTTAGGGCATTAAAATTGTTGTCTAAATCTTTATTGGTTACTAGTTAGTGAATATTGCGAGGCAAATTTGTAATGTACGTTATTAGCACAATACAGCCAGACTAATGAAAAAATTGTATTGGTAAGAAATTTACATTATGGACTTGGCCTGTGCACTGGGACATACAGAAATGAGCCCACACAAGACAACCCAGACCAATACCTTGAACTCTTCACCTCTGTCATCCCAACACTGGTCACACCAGAAGAAAACACATCCCTTTTAAGACTCACAACCATGGAGGAGCTTAGGAGTGTGGTGTTTGACCTTGGAAAAGATAGTGCTCCTGGATCAGATGGTTTCTCAGGGTGCTTCTATACACACTGCTGGGATACTATCAAAGAGGACCTCCTGGAAGCAGTTGGAGAATTTCTTCAGGGTGAGAAAGTGCCAAAAGCCATCTCTAGTACATGGCTGACCTTGATCCCAAAAAAGCCAAACCCCAACACCTTTGCTGATTTTAGACCAATAAGTCTATCAAACAATCTTAATAAAGTTTTCACCAAACTTTTAGTAGAAAGATTGAAACCAATTATGCCCAGGCTTACATCAGTAGAGCAATCAGCTTTTCTCAAAGGTAGGGACATCACAGATAATACTATCCAGATGCAGGAAATGGCAAGGATAGTAGGGAAGAACCTTAAGCACCATAATCTAATTTTAAAATTAGATATGCAAAAAGCCTTTGATAGAGTTTCCTGGAGTTTTCTGAATACCATTTTATTAAGATTTGGCTTTCATGGAACTCTGGTCAGGATCATTATGCAAAATATTGCATCTGCTTGGTTCTCTGTGCTTATAAATGGCACTGTATCAGGCTTCTTCCCATCAAGTAGAGGAATTAAACAGAGAGATCCTCTATCTCCATTCCTCTACAATCTTGTCACTGAGGCCTTTACCAGATCACTTAAGAAGCTGGTAAGCTCAGGATATATAGAAAGTTTCACTATGCCAAGAGGAGTGGAGAATATCACACATCTCATGTATGCTGATGATACTGCTATCTTCACAAACTCCAAGAAAAGAAACATGAAAAGAGTAAAATCTTTTCTTAAGGCATATGAAAGCTCCTCAGGCCAGAAGGTTAATTACTCAAAATCAGAATTCTTTGTGCACCCCAGAACCTCTGCCACAAAACTTAGAATAATTAAGAGAGCTCTTGGAATGAAGCCAGGGGCCATGCCATTCACCTATCTAGGTGTTCCAGTCTTTAATGGGAGAAACAAAGCAATTTACTACCAACCTATCTTGGAAAGAATTTCTAAGTCAACCATGAATTGGAAAAATAAGTGGCTTAGCTATGCTGGGAGGATGGTTTTAATCAACCATGTGCTGCTAGCTATACCAATACATATCTTTTCAGTTCTAAGTCCTCCTAAAAAGGTGATCAGAAAGATGGAAAAGATGGCTATGAGTTTTTTCTGGGGTGAGACATATGCAGACCAGAGGAAAGTGTGGAGAAAGTGGTCCAGAGTGACCACCCCAAAACATGAAAATGGATTGGGATTCAGGGATATTACAGCTCTTATTGATTCATTCTCCTGTAAGATGTGGTGGAAACTTCAACAAAACGGGACCATATGGACTAGATTCATATGGTCTTTACCAGAATCTTACAAAAATTCACACACATGGAGGAGAATCTGTTCAGTTACTGAACATGCAAATTTACACTCATGTATTTTGTATGGAAAAGGAACATGTCCCTTCTGGTATGCAAATTGGATGGGTACTGGAGCTCTTTGTTATCATTGGCCAACAGAGATGGAAATTCCATTTCCAAATATTTCTCTGGCTACCTTTATTCAGAGCAAACAAATGTATCTAACTATCTTGGAGCCTCACCTGGCTACCAGTACTCTCTCATCCCTGCAGAATGTTCAGATCAACCATGATCATGAGGACAAGCTCATCTGGAAGCCATCAAGAAATGGAGCTTTCACAATCAAATCAGCTTACCTAAGCTACAGACCAAGAACAGTCCCTGATGAAGTTCTTAAGCAGGTATGGAACTCTATAATCCCAGCAAAAATTTCTATTTTAATGTGGAGGATTAGGAACAAGATTCTTCCTTTTGATGATATCCTCATTAAATTTGGTTTCAACCTGCCATCTAAGTGCCCAATGTGTTCATCTGTTGATTCAATCAATCATTATTTCAATGAATGTGCTGCAAGTTGTGAAATCTGGAGATGTATCAATAATATGCTAGTCATTAAACCTCCCAGATTTGGAACTATAGCTCACAGAGTTAGGTTTTATATGTCATATTCAGGTTTTTCAAAAGTTCATACCAAAGTAATAAGAACAACTATTTTGATAGTGTTCTGGGCTTTGTGGAACAGAAGGAACCAATTTTTATATGACAATAAAACTTTAACCATGCATAGCATTATTCAAGGCATAGTGAAGCAAGTAAATCTCATTTTCTGTGCATTCCCTCTGATAGGATTTGGTGAAAAGAACTCTTTTCTACTGCAAAATGGCCTTGTGCCATTCCTTAAAAGGAAAAGGTCAAGACCAATTAAAGTGGTTAAATGGTTCCCACCAGATACAGGCTTTAAGATAAATGTAGATGCTTCATTTCATCAAGGAAACACGGGGATAGGTATTATAGTAAGGAACAGTCATGGAGTTGTTCGTAGAATGACTATGATATGCATTGAAGCTAAATCCCCATTACATGCTGAATTACTTGCCATAAAACATGGCTATATCATTGGCTTGCAAATGCAGCTGCATAATTTCTCTATAGAATCAGACTGCTCTGTAGCAGTACATGGTGTTCAGGACCCCAGCTCCATAGACTGGAATTTCTTCTCAATGTGCTCAGATTTGTATAAAATGAGTGTCATAAACAACACTCATCATGTTTTCAGGGAAGGAAATGCTGCTGCAGATTTCCTTGCCAACCTAGGTAGACAGTTGAATCTAACAGAGGATTTGAGTCTTGAAAATGCCCCTAGGAAACTAAAGGGTATCATTCAGTTAGATAAACTGGGAATTCCCAGTCTTAGAATACCATTAAGATAATTCTTGGACTCTTTTACTGCTCTTTTCATCTAATTGCAGTACTGGCGCAAGGCCAATAATGAAGAAATGGAAGAGCTGGAAGAGCATGGATGGACGTGCAATCATTTAAGGATCATGGTAACTGATCACAGAACCGGAAATTATCAGAGTTGATCATGCACTCTTGTGTCGATTCAGAAATCACAAAAACATGAAGTGTTTTAGCACACTCTTTCTTTTGAAATATTAGGAAGTAATTCCTTTTTGGCATCTTTGTACATAGCTTTTGGCAGAGAGATCACACTACGATTTAGTCCTACTTGGGTGGCAGAGTTGTTTTTCGACTTGTCGACTGCTAAATTGCTCCCCATGGTCATGGTCTATTTTGTAAAATCTCGCGCTAAATCTTGATAGAATAGGCTTAGATTAGCTTATTCCTTTATTCTTTTGGAGGCTAACTATGCCTCAACGAGCTTATAGCTCTTATTTGTATAAACGTTTATATTTGCGAGGTCTGGGGAGCCTAATAAAATTCCCCTCCACCATGGGTGGATTCTACTTAAAAAAAAAAAAAGTAATCGGATGGATGGTGAAGGAGCCATTTCCCTAATTTACATCTAGCTGGGTTTTCACAGGGATTCAAAGAGCTCGAAAATCCCATGATGTTATCTTGGTTTGTAGGCGAGGAAGCTCTCGAATGCATGGCCGATTTAGTGGCCTTAGTGAAGCCGATGGGCTTCTTCAACATTGTAATTGTAGTTACCAGTGGTGGTTTAAGAAATATAAAAGCTTTGTTGGTATTTTTCTAGAATTTTTTTTTTCACTTTAGGGCATAAAGAGAAGCTATTTTTTTTTGGTTTTGGCCTTTTTTTTTTCCTCTGACAAATTTTTTTTTTGATGGACCTCTAACAAATTTGATTGGAAGGAAGTGTTTGAACTCACTGATTTGGAGTCGACTTATTTTCACTCTCTATAATTTTTTCCATCGATTTCTTATGAGGGTTATGTTTTGATTCCTTCTGATGAAGCTATCAATCTCTCAAGTTCAAACTTGATGAGTTCAAAGGAGGCAATAAAATTTTGATTTGAGATTATTTTAATTCAGTTTACCTCCAATTTGCACGAGTTTTAATTAACTTGCGAGTCATTTTCAACTCTGTCCGGTTGACAAACAGATTAATAAATGTTACTATGATTTTGTCCATGGTGAAGATGATGTTATGTCTTTGTTCTTCCAACTTACCTAACTTAATTGATCTAATCCAAATTTAAATTTACTGGTCTAAGCTCTAAACTTATTTGAAACTAATATATTGAGAAATAGAATTAGAATGAATATCTTAAGATTAAGATCACCAAATTATATTTCAGTTAATCTGAAATGATTTAGGCCCTGACTGTCACTATATAGTGACAGTCACTTATTCCTGACTTATCTTCCTTACAATTTTGTTTAAAAATTTCTGTAAAAAAAACGATTGTGGTTAAAATTATCATTATTGTATGTGAAACTTAACAATTCATTAGTAAGGCCCTATTTACTAGAGTTTATCTGTAGATCCGATCAGTTCAATGAAATGAAAATGTAATTTGATGAAATTCAGGTTAATTCAGTTATGCTGATTCCATTTTTCAATACATCAATTTTTACTAGGTTTCAGTTCAATTCAGTTAAGTTCAGTTCAGTTCAGTACATCAAGAAATAAACTCTAGCAAACAGGGTTTAATGTTTTCAAAAAAACACATTAGTAATCACTAGAATCTAGATCAATTTTGAGTAATTTTAACAATTACTGTAGGTAGCCGGGGCTAAAAATACTAGTATTATTTTTAAAAAAAAATAGTTGGATGATGCTAATAAAGAAATACTTTTTGATAGGTACACTAGTACTTATAGTAAAACATACTTCAAAATACAGTAGAACATACTAATAGTAATAGTAGTAGTACACTAGTACTTCAAAATTGATATTTAAATTTCTGTGATATTTAAAGTCCTCTCCCGAGTCCGGAGTCCCGCCGAAACCCTCCAATCTCCACACCCAAATTTCCCCTCTGACCCATCCAAGGTTCTCCGCTTCCCGCAGCCGCTCGCCGCTGCTGTATTATTCCGTCCCTGCTCGATTTTTCTGCTAGTGGAGTTGAGGTCAGCTTCCCTAATTCAATTCTTATGTGGTTAAGTTCTATACTATAGTCCAAACTCCAGGCAGGATGAGGGATGATTGATTATTGTAAAATTGTGAAAATTGAAATTTATCTTTGTCTCACTTCCTGTTACTTGTTCCCGCGGACGGACAGTGTCTGTGTTGTGTAGCATACAAGAGGGATGGCTGGAAAAAGGGGAACGGTTCCGGCGACGTACTCGCCCTCGGTGGCCACGACCAAGGGGAAGAGAAGAGTTCCCTTTATTAGCGGTGCTGAGTTGACTCGCCCTGACGACCGTGGGTTTCACCAGTGCAGGCCTGCCTGTATGTTATTTTGTGAACTGTTTGTTCTGTTTTCTTTTTCAGTTTTAAATTTTAACTGTTTTATTTATTTATGCAAGTTAATTGATCTGTTTGAATCTGGTTCTATTGTTTACAAGAGGAATGTGGTTGTATGTTAGTGATCAAACCAATATTCACAATGAAAATCTGTAAGCTCATAGTGTTGTATACAACACTACATTTAACATCCATTTCAAGGTACTCATTCTGTATAAAACCATGCATAGTTGTGGAAATAGGTAATGAGTTTTAGATGGTATGTAGAGAAAGCATGGAAGTATATAGATTCATGACAAGTATATTTTCTTGGTTACCTTGGAGCCATAGGCTAAAAAGCTGGCAACCCCTTTCTTAAATTTGATCTCTTTTATTTTCTGTTAAGTCGGGAAATCCCTGTTTGGATCACATGGCTAGTATTATTACAAACTGTTTTTCTTTTTCCCTTTATCTTTTCAAATTTTTACTGCAAGAATTGTGAACTTGACCCTGAGTAACTAACTATCTGTATATCTCAATTTGACTAAAGCTTGTACAACCCCGTGATCACTTGTGAACATTTAAGGGCAAAATATTATCTTGCTATCTTAAGGGCAAAATATTATCTTGCTATCTTAAAATGTTTGTTTAAGGGCAAACATTTAAGAACACTCTTGAATACTATCTTGCTAAAATTTGGTTTTCAAGGATCCTTTGTCAAAATCATAATGCAAAATATAGCCTCTGCTAGTTTCTCAGTACTCATAAATGGCATTGCATCAGGATTTTTCTCATCTAGTAGAGGTATAAAACAAGGAGATCCTCTCTGAAATTCTATCTACGTTAATTCAAACAATTGCTATTTAACTAGTTCTGCCTATCATGATGTTCCAACATGAAATAATGTAAAGTGCAGAAAGTAAATGACACCAGCAATTGTTTACGCAGTTCGATGCAACGCATCTACGTCTGCGGGGCCAAGCCCAGTAATGTAATCATCCACTAGTATGTCAAAGATACAGTTTATACAATAACTTATCTTTACTACTCTATTGTGGATCTGCAAATCCCTTGCTGCCAATCCTGCCTTAACCGAATCCCACCGGTCTCAACTTCCGTTGACGCTGGATCACCTCCTCCTGAGATTTTATGGCGTGTGATTACACTACTAAACTTCCATGTCCCAGAGTAGGAATCATGAAGTTTTAGAGGACCTTGCTGCCTATCGCCGCTATGGACAATTCTGAATGCAGAATTGTAGTTCAGTAAAAACGGTCGCTTTGGCGTTGAAGCTGTTGTCCCATTTATAGCTCAGAGCCGTGTCCTTCAACAATTTCCACGGCAGAGGAATTCTTCTTCCATAATAACTCTTATTCAGTTCGTTAACAGCCTGGAAGAAAGAATCCTGAATATATCCAACTCCTAAAATATAGCAGAATTTCCTTTTCCTAATCCAAGTAAATCTCTGCAAATATTCCATAAATAATTCCGATTTGGAGATGGATATGGACTGTATTTATTCCATAAATAACGTTGGACATGGACTGTATTTATTCCATAAATAATACATGCAGTAATATTCCGCCATATCCATATACCATAATTAAACCCTGTGCTGTCATCAATTTGTCCGCAACTTCTGTTCTGTACTGATACCCGTCTGTTGATGTTGGAACATCACTTTCCACAAATTAGCCAATTAAGTCTACGGACTTTACAATCTCCCCCTTTGGCAATTTGTGGACCCAATAAACTTTGGATGGCATAATAGACTGATAGAAATCCCAGGCAATAAATCATAAGACACAAACCTCCCCTGAGTATCAGAATCAACTAGTTCAAAACATATAACTCCCCCTGAGTTCTAGAATACAACTAGTTCAAACAGCCATCAACTTTTCAGCACACGAATTCCAGCAAATAATACCACCATGACAGATAGGAAACAAAATACAGTCATCCCAAAACAAAGTATCCCACATCATCCAAAATTCTCCCCCTGGGGCCATGAATATGCCAAAAGCCCTCAAAAGAACTCCTCAGAGGCAAGATTAAACATCAAATAGCCAGGATACTTGAGCTCATTTAGAGGTGCTATCATTACTAGAACTCTGCTATTCAAAAACGTCATCAAAACTACAATTCCAAACAGGTTCTAGCATCCTCAAGAGCTGCATATACTCAACAGAAAATTCCCAACTATATTGGCATAGATTTAAAGTTTACCTTAGCAGAAACGCAATATGCCATATATAACAGTCACTCTAGCAGACACTCTTCCTTCAATGTATCAACTGCTTTTAACTCATCGGAAGAAGTAAGTAACCTCAACTCCCATTTCTTTGAGAACAACAGTAAATAGTGTATCATCTCTTTTCCTGATAAACTTGGCAGCCAAATGCATATGCTTCAAAAACACCATGCCAAGAGCGAACACTATTCTTGTTCTAGTGCAATACAAAAGCTTTCCCATGTCTCAAGTCATATTAGTGGCATGTGACATTGTAACCCAGAAATACAACCACTTTGTGCAGACAAAAATAGCTCAAGAGACAACAATGACGAGAGAAAATTAATTCTGATTGATCAGACCCGAAACCGATGTTGGAACGTGGATTCCAATAGTATTTGCACCAAACGATTTAGACCCCTGTGCATTAAGTCCATACGGATGTCTCAGATACTTCTGCTCATAAAACTTATCAAACGCAATCTCAACCAGATCCAACCGAATGCTCTTCATTGGGATTGAAGAAATCACATCATCTCAAAACACATATCCCATCAACTGAACAACACTTTATGGTATATAAGATCTTCAGGATGAAACCTATTAGAAGAATGCTACTCATGATCTGAAAAACAACTTTTCTGAACATCATTACCATAAGTCACTCCCTTATTATACTCGCTAAAGTTTGACACTGCATCCCAAAAACTTGACATGTACTGCAAAACCAAATGCTTCAAACTTCAGACCAGCCAACTGCTTCATATGAAAGTGTAAGGGAAACATTGAATTCCATGTATGCATACGATGATGTTATCACATCACTAATAATCCCTTCAGGGGCATCAGTCACAGATGATGTCCCAACATCAATACTGATATCCATTTCTCAAATAACAATGATACCTCCCCTAAACTCGTGAAGGTCTCACCCTTAGGACAACCAATCATACAACTATATTCACCTCAGCAGTGAAACTGATTCAACCAGCCAAAGATAACCAACTCAAGTAGTGACGCCTAGGATTTCAGAAAGTGTACAACCTTGAGTTTGTGGCTTCCACAAGTACACTGTGATGATGGTTGTCTCTGTACAGTTCCTTGCAAGCACTCATAGCAGCGGAAGAAATCTTCTAACAAATTGAAGAGTCATTGAGAGCGGCAAGGAGGTTGTGTTAGAGTAATGATTGAAGAGCATGAGACATACTTACTGAGTGCAAAACCATTTTGGCCCAACATTCTTCTAGAATAAAATCCGACTGGGCCCTCAAAAATAAATTCCATGCACTTTCTCATACTTACCCGTGTTGCAACATCATCAGCCATTAATTGTGCATCCAGAATTTCATCATGTTGCAACGTCAAAATACTTCACTTCTGTCACTCAACTCACATCAAAATCTTCATTCAGAACATAGATAGCTCCCCTGACTTCTACCTCAGAATCCTCTCTGTTTCTCATCTCTAAGCCATATTCAATGATCCAGTAACATCCCGAAAATACACAGATTTTAGTACAGTATAGAATTCTCCAACAAACCAGAATGATCTTACCACACAGGAACAGATCCCCAGAAATTCAAATAACGGATCCCAAAGAAAACTAACAGCTTGCAGAGCAGACGTCCACCGAAACATCATTCAAGATTAATCTTCAAGAGTCAACAGATACCTGATGTGTTCGGTGTGGGATTTGATTCTAAAACAATAAGACTTAGTTACAGTTCAGATAGATACATTAACGTCGATCTCCTTGAGAATACCTTGAGTTGTAGACACATCAGCTACAATCTCCTTGAGAATACCTTGAGCTGATTCACTCTGTGCACAGACTGATGTTTCAACGTCACCAGGTACAGAACTGGTTGTTCTGATGTTCCAACATGGACAACATCACCTTTAAACATTCAAACCAGAATCAACTCCCCCTATGGTCAACACCTGAGTTCTTAATATCATTCATAACCAAGAATTACTCAGTTCAAACTATCAGCACGAGATCAAAACACCATACAGAGGTCTAGTTTAACCAAAACAGTCCAAAATCACCAGGATAAACTAGAACTCGTTCTCTAATTTGCAACCCAAATCCACCACTGCCCAGATTCAAAACAATCAACAACGAATAACAGTGGTAGTTCTCAAATATGAAGCTCTACTTAAGGCAGTTTCAATCCTTCAATTTTTTTCACCAACAAACACACTGCACCAAAGTACTCATGCATATGCAACCCAGAAAATCAACAAAATACCTGGTTCAATGCAGATTAGGGTAGTTAGAGACCTCGTTGCAAATTTTGCTTCACTAACTTCGGTTGTGCTTGTGATCCATGACCAGAGTATCCGATATGAGAGGACTATGAGTAGCTTCGTCATCCTCTGTTGTCTAGAAGTGCTTTGTGCAGATATAAGTACAGAAACTTCTTCATCAATACTCCTTAAATTTCCAGCACCTCCAGGTTGTTCTGACGTTGCAACATCAGCACCAACACTCAAGTCAATACCAACTCCTTGTTACTTCAACTCAGAGTTCTTACCATTATCATCACTCAAATACACTCTGAACATAACATAGAGGGCCTACGCATCGGGATTTGAACAATGAATCCAAAGAAAATCATATCAATGCCCATGCACAACCCGCAACAATTTAATCAAATCCTCATAGAACAAAGCTTAGCATTTAGGCTATTGAAATCCTTGTTGTCGCTGTCAATCCTCTTACCTCGGACTCAAACATCTTCACAGAATACAATACAATCGAGTACTCACTCATGTTGCAACATCAGTAAAACCATGCATCCAGAACTCAAGCATGTTGCAACATCGAGGACCAATACTACTATTTTTGTGTTTTTATTTTTATGAGAAATAAATAACAACTATACAGATTATAAGGGTATGTACCTCAAGTACGAGCACCGACAAAAGTGCAGTCTACTCCCCCTCGACGATAGCCCTGTTTGACAAGAGAGTGCCTGAGTCGCATAGTCCAAGCTTTCGGTGATTCTTTCGGACTACGTAGATTCTTATACCCCTTAGAATGGTGGAAATCAGCCATTGATATTGTATCGCCATATAGGGAACCTTCTTCACAAAAGATTGTAGCATCCGAATCATCCTGTTTTGAAGCATCTTGAGCCACTGAAACCTCCACTGAATCAGCATGTTCTCTAACATGTAAGTTTGTAGCACTAGGTATGTAAGCTGGTTCCATCAAATCCAAGTGCAATAATTCCAGATTACGCGATGTTGCAACATCCTGTACAACAGATTGTGAACTTCTGGTCTGCTTTCGCTGTTGACGAGGGCTGCCCGTAATTTCCTTCTGATACATCAGTACTGGTATTCCACTTACACCCTGAATTCTTGATAATTTGGCTAAGGTTTTCATGTTGGCATGTCCAAGTTTCCTATGCCATAAATCTGACTCATCCATCTTTGTGACTAGACACTGAACATCCTGTTGTAAGACATAGCAATTATCTGATGATCTCACTCCAGTAAATACTTCCTTGGACCCTTGTTGGACAGTACACTCTTTATCATTAAAGTGCACAGTAAGCTTGTTATCGCAGATATGACTAATACTGATTATGTTTGCCTTTAGATCCTCAACCAGCAAGACATCATGAAAAATATGGAGATTTTGAATCTGTAAATCACCTTTCCCTACAACCTTGCTGATCTTACCATCACCAAATTTGACCATACCATGATAAGGAACGACATTGCTCATAAACTTCCGAGACCCAGTCATATGTCTAGAGCATCCAGAGTCAAAGTACCATGTGTCTCTAGAATATGCACTTAAACAGGTATGCACAACAAGGCATTTAAGTGAGGTTTTTGGAACCCATACCTTTTTGGTCAGCCTGGTTCTCATCGTTGGCTCCATGTTGGGACATGAGGAGAACTGTTTCCCGAACATGATATCCCGAAGCAGCTTTCTGCATTGATAGTCAGAGTGACCTTGCATCATACAATACTCACAGCACTTCGGTGGGGCTCTTCTGATTTCCTTCCATCCTTCAGATTGATCAGCTACAGGTTTTGGCACAACTGTTCCTTTAGATACAAACGATATACTCTTATCATTTCTCTGGGGCAGTGGATCCTTAGCTATCACAGGTTGCTTAAGTTTAACCTTTTGCTCATAGCCTAGGCCAAACCTGTTTCCAGCATTCTTTCCCATACCAAGAAGGTCATCCAACTGCGCAGTACCTTTGTTTAGCTTCTGAATAGTGGTTTCAGCTGACTCAGCTCTCTTGATCATAATTTCAAGCTTTCTACTAGTGACCTCAAGGGAGATTTCTGCAGTTTTCGCTCTAGTTGACATGTCAGACCACTTCTGCTTCAGTGTCTCATTCAAGGTTTCAGCGTCTGCAGCCTTCTTGGTCATGACTTTCAACTGCAAGTTCAAATCCTCAATAGTTTCTTCATCTATCATGGCAGCACGAATTAAGTCCTCCACCTTATTCCTGATAGTCCTTACATCAGATGAAACTGAACTAATGACTGTCACATCTTCACTTAAATCTTCCATAACCATGATGTCGGAACATGACCCAGAGTTTTCTTCCAGTACAGGTGTTTCCTCAATTTCCTCAATTCTAGCACCAAAGGAGACAAACTGATTCTCACTTTTCTGGGCTTCTTCTTCTTCTTCATCACTCCATGTAGCAATGTAAGCTTTTGCCACAGTAGATTTAAGATTTGCACAGTTAGCCCTTATGTGTCCGTATCCATCACATTCCCTGCACTGCAGTTTTCCAGCATGTTTTGAACCTTCAGGTGCTCGATTGGGCTCCTCCCTTACTTTAGCTTGGTAAGGTTTGTTGTAGAAACCTTTCTTCTCATTACTTCGTTTCAGAAGTTTTTCAAAATTCCTTGACATCAGTGCCACATGCTGTTGATCCATTCCCTCTAATTCCAGATCATCAGTCTCACTGAATTTTTCAACCGATGTTCCCACATGACTTGATTTCTGAGCATGCATGACTGAACTTGTAAAGGCCAAGTTTTTACTGGGAAGCTCGACTCCATCGTTTAAATGCATTTCAGCTGCTCTGAGCTCTCCCACAATCTCGTCAAAGGTGACTGTAGCCCAGTTAATATTCGGATGCATAGCGAAGATCTTGCTGTCGAACTTATGAGAGAGAGACCTCAGCATTTTGTCAACAAGCTTCTTGTCACTGAATTTTTTACCGAATTGGAAGGCTTTGTGAGTGATCTCTCTTATTCTCACACTGAAGTCGTTCACTGACTCATCTTCTCCCATCTTCAGATTCTCGAATTCGGTTTTGATCATCCCCAACCTTCTCATCTGAATGGGATTGTTGCCTTCATGATGAGCCTCCAAGGCATCCCAAGCAGCCTTAGCAGTGGTGCATCCGTGAATAATTCTAAATTGTTCATCATCGACCCCAGTAAATAGAGCGTTTAATACTCTGTTATTCAGCTTCTTGGAAAGTTTCTCTGCATCAGTCCAGGGCTGAGGTTTTGGTAAGGTTGCTCCATCAACTACTACAGTGGGGGTTGACCAGGCTGTCTCAATAGAGCTCCAAGCTTCATCATCCAGCTGAGATATGAAGATCGTCATCTTGGTCTTCCATAGGTTGTAGTTGTCAGCATGTAGCATGGGAGGCCTTGTCACAGATCCGCCTTCACTTCCTGACATCGTAGATAGATCTGATCTCACCAACCTCGCAAGAGGATAAACAAAAGGTGACTCAGCTCTGATACCAATTGAAATTCTATCTACGTTAATTCAAACAATTGCTATTTAACTAATTCTGCCTATCATGATGTTCCAACATGAAATAATGTAAAGTGCAGAAAGTAAATGACACCAGCAATTGTTTACGCAGTTCGATGCAACGCATCTACGTCTGCGGGGCCAAGCCCAGTAATGTAATCATCCACTAGTATGTCAAAGATACAGTTTATACAATAACTTATCTTTACTACTCTATTGTGGATCTGCAAATCCCTTGCTGCCAATCCTGCCTTAACCGAATCCCACCGGTCTCAACTTCCGTTGACGCTGGATCACCTCCTCCTGAGATTTTATGGCGTGTGATTACACTACTAAACTTCCATGTCCCAGAGTAGGAATCATGAAGTTTTAGAGGACCTTGCTGCCTATCGCCGCTATGGACAATTCTGAATGCAGAATTGTAGTTCAGTAAAAACGGTCGCTTTGGCGTTGAAGCTGTTGTCCCATTTATAGCTCAGAGCCGTGTCCTTCAACAATTTCCACGGCAGAGGAATTCTTCTTCCATAATAACTCTTATTCAGTTCGTTAACAGCCTGGAAGAAAGAATCCTGAATATATCCAACTCCTAAAATATAGCAGAATTTCCTTTTCCTAATCCAAGTAAATCTCTGCAAATATTCCATAAATAATTCCGATTTGGAGATGGATATGGACTGTATTTATTCCATAAATAACGTTGGACATGGACTGTATTTATTCCATAAATAATACATGCAGTAATATTCCGCCATATCCATATACCATAATTAAACCCTGTGCTGTCATCAATTTGTCCGCAACTTCTGTTCTGTACTGATACCCGTCTGTTGATGTTGGAACATCACTTTCCACAAATTAGCCAATTAAGTCTACGGACTTTACACTCTCTCTCCTTTCCTCTATAATCTAGTCACTGAAACTTTCTCCAGAGCCCTTAAGCAAAAAGTCCAATCTGGCCAAATTGGTAGTTTCATAATGCCAAGGGATGTGGAACCTGTAACCCACCTCATGTATGCTGATGACACAGCACTTTTCACTAACTCCAACAGGAGGAACATGAAAAGAGTTAAGTCATTTCTAAAAGCATATGAATCATCTTCTGGTCAGAAAGTGAATTATGCCAAGTCTGAGTTTTTTGTTCATCCAAAGACTTCTGATGCTAAGAACATGCAAATAAAGAGAGCTCTAGGAATGAAACTGGGAAGTATGCCTTTCACTTACCTTGGAGTACCTGTCTTCAGTGGTAGGAACAAGGCCATATACTACCAACCAATCTTGGAGAGATTAACTAAAGCAACTCAGAACTGGAAGAACAAATGGTTAAGCTATGCTGGGAGGATGGTTTTAATTAACCATGTGCTGCAAGCTACACCAATCCATATAATCTCAGTGCTCAGTCCACCAAAGAAGGTGATCAATAAAATGGAGTCCTTGGCTTCAAAATTTCTATGGGGAGAGACTGAATTCGGACAGAGGAAGGTTTGGAGGAAATGGTCTAGGATAGCTTTTCCCAAAGACCAGAATGGTCTTGGTTTTAGGGATATCACATCCCTGGTCAATGCCTTCTCCTGCAAGATGTGGTGGAACCTGCAGAAAAATGAGACAGTTTGGACAAGATTCTTATGGTCTCTACCAGAATCATATAAAACTTCCCACAACTGGAGAAGGATCTGCAAAGTAACTGAACATGCTAACTTCAATTCCAAGGTTATCATTGGCAAAGGATCATGTCCTTTCTGGTTTGCTAATTGGTCAGGAACAGGTGCACTTTGCTATGAATGGCCATCTGATATGGAAGACATATCACTGAATGCATTCATACAAAGCAAAGGCAATTATCTAACAACCTTGGAGCAACATTTAGCTACCAGTTCTCTTAATCTTCTGCAGGGGATTCAAATCACAGAGGGACTCCTCTGGAAACCATCAAGAACAGGAGAATTCACCATCAAGTCTGCATATCTCAGCTACAGACCAAGAATTCCACCAGATTCATGTCTTACTCAGGTATGGAGTTCACCAATACCATCAAAAATCTCCTTCCTTATTTGGAGAATCTGGAATAGGATATTGCCATTTGATGATGTCTTGTGTAAATTTGGCTTCAATCTTCCATCTAAATGCATTATGTGTAATTCTCAAGACTCTCTTAACCACTATTTTAATGCATGCACATCCTCAATGGAAATCTGGAATTATATGGATAACTTGCTTGTTATTAATCCTCCCAATTTTGCAAATATCACTCAAAGAATGAGGTTTTACTTATCTTACACTGGTTTCTCCAAAGTTCACACTAAAGTAATAAGAACAACTATATCAATAGTGGTCTGGGCTTTGTGGAACAGAAGGAATAAATTTTTGTATGATAATAAAACCTTACCAAAACAAAAAGTTTGCAATGATATAGTAAAGCAGGTTTATCTGATATTCTCTGCATTTCCTTTAACTGGATCCAGTGAAAAGAACCTCTTCCTGATTGAAGCTGGTCTAGTACCTTTCCTGAAAAGGAGAAGGCCAATGCCAGTTAAAATTGTAAAGTGGTTTCCACCTGATACTGGTTATAAGATTAATGTGGATGCATCTTTCCATCTAGATTCTCCTCACCAAACTGGCATTGGCATAGTTGTTAGAAATAGCTTAGGCAATGTTTCAAGACTTACCATGAAAACTGTAGCTGCAATCTCCCCACTACATGCTGAATTACAAGCAATCCTCCAAGGATACATTTTAGGGCATCATATGAACCTGACTTCTTTCATTATAGAGTCTGATTGTAGTGTTGCAGTTCATGGAGTCATTAAGCCTAGCACAATTGACTGGAACTTCTATTCTTTATGTACAAAACTTCACAGTTTTAGTACTACAAATCCAATTTGTCATGTGCTTAGAGAGGCAAATGGTGCAGCTGATTTTTTGGCTAAATATAGTACTCAGACACAACAAAATGCTGATTTACCTATATCAATGGCACCAAGGAAATTAAAAGGAATCATTCAATTGGACTGTGATGCTGTACCGCATATTAGAGTATCTGAGTAGCTTCCTAGAACTTTTTACTGCTGTTCCTTTGAAATGCAGGAAATGAAGACATCAGGATGAAGTGCAGGAAATGATGTGGACTTGGAACATCTCAAAGAACTACTCAAAGAAGAACTGAACAGAGGGGTTTATCCTTGTAGCAGTTCAAAACACTACTGAGCAGCACCTGAATGCAAACACCATGGTGCTAACACAACTTACTCTTCTCGTATTCGCTCCTCGGCTGACTTGAGTTTCAACCTGGGGTAGCCTTGGGTTGATTCCCAGACAAGCTTGGGAGTATGCATGCAATTTGAGTACTGTTTTTTACTATCTTTCTGGAGTTATTTCTCAAACAATTGCTTATACATGTATTCATTGAGATTAAGGCCTCCTTTTTGGTAGTCTTTTCTCTTATTCTTTTGGAAGCAATTCCTCTTGCTTCGGGAGTTTCTTATACTCCATAATCTAGGCCACTGTTTGTCTCTTAGATTTTAGTCTACTAATGCATAATCCTAGCTTTGGAACTCATATGTAATATTTTGTTTCCTATGGGCTTGGGATCCCTTAAAAGACTCCTACCACATGTGTGGTTTTAATTAAAAAAAAAAAAATTTAAGGGCCACATAGGATGTTGACTTCTGACTTTGCTCTTTATGTTAAAGCATGTCTGTATAGTTGAATATATCAACAATCTTGTCTAAGATTCTCTAATGTCAATACTTCTTATTAACTCAGAGATTTTTCATTACAGATATGAGGGCTTCCGCTATAAATTCTGCCTCTGGATCAGCTTATGCAGAGTTTGGGAGTACCAAGGTCATGGTTTCAGTGTGAGTTAATTATCCTAGCTTGTACATTTGTCAGTTAATAATGAACTAACTTGGTATCTGTTAACATTCAATATTAGATTTTTCATGTTTATCATTAGTATTAACTTTTTGTTTATGCATAATGTCAAAAAAAGTGGTAGATCATAACCTGGACTGATGTCAACTTTGAAATTTAATCCTGTTTTTATCGATCTAGTTCAGTTTTTTTAATTTTTTTTTTCACAAACTGGATTTTTGCTGCTGTGGCAGAGAAACTGAAAAATGCACCCTATTCTTCATATGAAAATAATTCAACTAGACTCCGTGTTTTCAATTTGTACATTCAGCGCCCTGATTTTCTCTTGTCTTTACATCATTGTCCCCTTGATGCCAAAGAAGAAATGGAATGCAAATAGTTCTCAAACTTCTGAATATACACCCATGCCCAACTTCTTTATTTAAAAGGCTATAATTTCCTTAGCATTGAACCCTCCTAAGTATCCTGATTGCACATGACCTCATTGGGATTTTGTCTTTCACTTCCTCAGTTTGAACACAATCTATCTTTTATAATTCTACTATGCATCTATTGAATGTTTTGTAATAACATAGCATTCCTAAAATTCAACTGGCCTTCAAGTCTTCAGGTTCTTTGCCCGTATTTTATAGCAAAGGTTGCCTGCCTGGGGACTTTTGTCAGCCTTGCTTGTGTCAATATAGGATAGTTCACATATATTAATTGTAAGCTGCTAGGAATGAATCGACTGCGTTAAAGACTATAGTCTGTTCTGAACAAAGACATAGAAAGGCTGGAAAGAATGAACATTACAAATTGACTATCCTGCCTCAAAAACTTTTGTTTGGCAATCTTGTTGCCAAGTAGTTGTTTTGCTTAAAGCCTCAGATTCCCCGAGTTCAAGTTAAGCTTGAACACCTTTTGTAAAAAATAAGAATTGACTTGGCTGTCTGCATAGGGACTTTGGCAGCCTTTCTGGTGTTAATATAGGATAACTAACAAATATTAACTGTGAACCTTTAGGAGGGAATTGACTGCCTTAAGGCTATACGCTGTTTAAGATAAAGACATTGAAAGGCTGGGAAGACAGAACATTACAAAATGACTATCCTGCCTCAAAAAGACTTTTGTCTGGCTATTTTGTTGCCACCGAGCTGTTTTGCTTGAATCAAGTTAAACTTGAGCACCTTTTGTAAAACAAATGATTTGTTCCTAAATTTATTCAAGTTTGAGAATCTTATAAAAGCCTCCATATTACATTGCCATAATACACTGCAATATTACATCTAGTAACCTTAGCTGGGCCTCATAATTTGATCAGTCTTATGAACTTTCACCTAATATGAAAAATCTATTTACTTAAGGGTTTTTCAATTTCGTTCTAGACATTCTTATGCTACAATGAGAGCTTGGTTGATAGTAAAATAACAGTTCAAACTAGAAATATTTGGAGGAAAAAGTCACAAAATAATCATGAGCAGGAAACATTTCTCATGTGCTGGTCCTCAAACTGAGACTATGTGGTATCTGCTTTCCAGAGTGTTTTGTAGCACCATGTTATCTTGTGGTTGCTTTCTGTTAAATGAAACTAAATATTTTCACCCTTGACAGATTTGGGCCAAGTGAAAGTAAAAAGGCAATGATGTACAATGATGTTGGTCGGTTGAATTGTAATGTCAGCTATACAACTTTTGCCAATTCATCTCGTGGTCAGGTAAGCTTGCAAGCTAGCCATATTCCAGATGAATGTGGTCTGCTTTTAAATTATCTGTAGTACCTGAAATGTGGATTTTTATTATCTAGGAATCAGATAATAAAAACTTTTCAGCGATGCTGCATAAAGCTCTTGAGGGTTCTATAATCCTGAAATCCTTTCCTAAGACAAACGTGGATGTATTTGCATTGGTGCTGGAATCTGGTGGCAGTAAGTTTTAAACTTTAGATGGTGAATACTAAAATTATATGATTGTGGGGATACTAATGAAAGAATTTATGATTAGGCGATATTCCTGTGATTATATCTTGTGCCAGTCTCGCGCTTGCCGATGCTGGGATTCTGTTGTATGACTTGGTTGCATCCGTATCTGTGGTATGACCTGATTTGTTGCTTTATAGCTGATTCTTTGGTGCTTAGTTTTCATTGAGTTTTGAGGTTATTTGTTGAATTGGGTATTTTTGGTGCTGCAATTTGTTTTGTTTCATATTATATCTTTTTGGTGTAAGGTGATATATGCCCACTGGCCAATTCATTAGTAGTAACTGTCCAAATCCATTACTGGAAAACAGGGTGATTTTGTCTCAATAAAGCCAGGAAGAGGCTGAACTCTTTTTCATATGATATTAATTGTCCACTATCTCTACCTTCAAACCATCTGTTTTATGCTTTCTACCTATTCTTGAAAGAAGTAACTTGTTGAAATATTGGTGTTTTGTTGTAAAGATTGTCCAATGTGTCATTTGACATCCTTACATTTCAACCTTAGGTGGTGGTTTTCTAGGAGTTAAGATATTTATCAATTTAGGATCAATTAAAGTTTCTGTAGCTTTGAGGTCAGGTTATTTTGTGCTGGATTTATTGGACCTTATTATACATAATCCTTGTCGTTTCTCAGTCAGTTACTGAACTCTAGTTGTTGTGGTTCCTTTTTATATAGTCATGTATCGGGAACAATCTTTTCATTGATCCCGTGTCAGAAGAAGAAAGCCACGAAGATGGGAGCCTAATGATTAGTTGCATGCCTTCACGTAATGAGGTTACACAGCTGACTGTCACTGGAGAATGGTCGACATCTAAGGTTCAAGAGGTAAAGCTGTCAATTTGGCTCTGATGAATACGTTTCTCCTTTTGCTACATGAAGTTATGATGATGAAAGTTGGAAGAAGATTGGTGTAGATTCTTTGGTTTCTAGTAAGAATATTTAATGTTTTTTTTTATGACGAGTATGATTTACTTATGCAGGCGGTTAAACTGTGTATTGATGCTTGCTCAAATCTTGGAGACATCATGAGATCAAGTCTAAAAGAAGCTGCATCTCCTTCCGAGGACTAGGAGTCATTGGTAATGATAGGGCCTAACCAATTTTGATGGATATTTTGCGGAGCATATTCTGATTATTGCTCAAATGCTGGGGATGTAACATTGAGAAAGAAGTTAGCAGCGAGTTGATGACATTAAGGAGGGTTAAAATCTAGTAGAGTGATTATCATCTCTCTTTGGCTGTTGTTTCTTATTTTTTATTTTGCAGCTGGTGAACTTGATATTGTTTTCAAACTGCTCCATTGTATTAGCATTAAATTGTTATTTGCACAGCTTGATTGAGTTTCAGTTTAAATTATGTACTACATAATATGGAGTGTGGACCCATTGTTTTGTGATGAATGCCAACTGAAATATTGCCGTTTAATGTCGAAAGAGCCACATAATTTAGGGGAGTACAGCTAGATGAACTAAAACCTATTTGAAGCGAATTTAGCAAAACAAACCCTGTATTATTCTTCTTTATGAAATCTTGGGTGTGCTCATTCGATCTCATGTAGACTCTTTCCTCTTTCGTACAAATTTATACCTATCGAATAATTCATTTTGAATTTTAGTACACCCCTTTTGTCCCAATATTCGCACCTTGATCATGAGTAGCGTTTAGTTTGTTTTTTTTTTTTTTTTTTGATAAGATTCTAATTTGAGCACTTATGTCGGTGAAATACTTTTTGCTCTCATTGTTGCAATACTTGGTCCGATCCTCTTTGCCTTGCTTATTGGTAACATGCAAGTAAGTTTCATATATTTCTTATTCTTATATTTGTCAATACTGATATGTGAGTTTTGGCTTGTAGATTGTGGTAATAATGTGATAGTTAAACTGAATTTTTTTGATGAATTCATTAGGCCGGCCCTATAGTTTGTCGGATTTCTTAACTATTACTTGTACAATTTCATGGTACATGAATAGCGTTTTAAAAGCTGATTTACAAAACAAGATCATATGGCACTATGATGACTGCTATAAGCCCAAGCACTATCCATTTATTGAATTACAACAAATTTAGGCATCAACACATATTGAACAAAGCACAACAAAACTGATATTTCTGAATATCAAACCAATTAAAGCTACTCTAGAACATATTCACACATAAACTTCAAATTTCAGTAAGATTCTGCTAAAGAAACAGAAAACAAGGGCAAGCCAAGTCCAGTTTGGTCTAATCAAACTCAAACTCTCATCTAAGACGTTCAGAATCGAGACTCATTCGAATATATAAAAAAAAAACCACCTCATATAGATATCAAATGTGACGGGTAAAAAAATCAGTCTAACCTTCGATCCGTGCTCCGCCAATGCCATCTCGACTCCCCCTCCCTTGCCAAATCCCAAATAAACGTGTACTAATTATATATGTTTTCGAATGGTTACTTTAGTTTTCTTCTTATTAGTTGGCACAAGATGCAGACTATGAAGAATGATCATTCTCTCTAATGACATTATTTGAAAACAAAACTGTTTACCATTAGTCCCTTCATAAAAAATTGGCTTAGTGAAGAAGTAAATCATATTCAAGAAAAAACAACAGAAAGCACAAGAGACATGAAAGGCAAGTGCAACAGATGAGATACAACCTAGAAATGACAGTAATACAAATTTAGGAAGGTCAATCATCTAATTGCTTCCTAAGACATGGAATCCTGGGACTTCGCGGCCGGTTTTCGATCAGTTTCTTTACAGACCGATTGTCTCGGTTTAGTGCCTATATTAAAGGCCTGGTATGGAGTTTGAGTTTCTTTTTCATAAGATCCAGTTGTTTCTAGCTACATTTAGCTTTGTTAGGATTTTTAAAGTTTCTAGACAGGTAGTCCAGGAGGTTAATGACTTGGCCTGTGCAATTCGGCTAAGTAGTCTGTAAGATCTGGGTTGTAAGTTGGTATCATTATTATAATATCAGGTCCATTTTCAAAAAAAAAAAAAGTAGAAATAATCCGAGCACACAAGATTCAAAGAATACACCCCTGCCTACTATATGCTCATTCAGAGGCAATGAGGCGTAGTTTCATCAAACACTTCTAAAATATGCACAGGGTTTGAACAAAGAATAGGCAAGCATGAAATGCAATAGCTATCACCATAGGCAAGCATGAAATGCAATAGCTGTCAACAAAACAATGTAACGCCAAGCAAGAAGACAAACACAAATCATCATTCGAATACTGCAATAATGCTAGATCTGAACATAAATCATCTGATGCAAAATACGCTACCCTACTACACTTCCTGGAGTAAGTAATACCAAAACCATGTCCAAATACTTCAACAAAAAGATACTTAGCCCAAAATAAGGAAGCCACTGGCAACAACAGGGACAAACCATGAATAACTTCAATCCTCTTCCTCACCCTCACCATCAGCAATGTTGAAGTACCTCAGCTCATACACATTCCTGTCTTTGTTGGATGAGATAACCCTAAGCCAGTCCCTCACATTGTGCTTCTTCAAATACTTCTTAGTCAAGTACTTCAGATACCTATGTCAATGGCCTATCATCTAAGATTCTGATGAACACAGAGAAACAACTAAAACTATATTCGTTCGCATAAGGCCAGTTGAACTAATCACTAATCGCTTCAGTAAACCAATTCACTGATTAACCGAGACAAGCAAAACCATTCACTGACAAACAATCACTATTAACCAGGGATAATAATGTACACATTCTTACTATTCAAAAGTTGTAAACGAGTATAGTTGTGAGCTTCCACATCAGCTGCTACCAAACAAATTCAGCAGCATAACATAAGTAATCAATCAATTTCAAGGAGAATCTGAACAGATATTAACAAAATATCTCAAATCAAAACAATCTAAGAGAGGTTAAGGCTTAGCGACATCATTTAATTATACGTAAAACTGCGATATTAAGCTAGGGTTTTAATCACCTCTTGGAGAAGTTGGAATCGGAGGTGATGGAGATCTTGTTCTGCTCACGGCTGACGACGACGGAGTCGCCAAGAGCTCCGGCCTTGCCGCCGACCTTGATCTGAACTTCTCCAGAGACACAATCTCCATGATCCTGTCCTCGACCGGCTTGCCGCATTCGATGACGAAGGTCACGCTCTTCTTCTTCGCACCCTTATCTCCGGCGGCGACGCGACTCATTTTCGGCTCCGGTTTTTCCTCTGCAAAAAGATGATTTTGGGGAAGATGGGAGAGACGGAGGCGACGTAGAATGAAACCCTAGCTAATATTTTTTCGGCTCTCGCTGTTATTGGGCTTCAGCAATGCTAGTTGCTGAAGTAAGGCTAGTTGGGAGGATTTTCGGCTAGTTGGGAGGCTAGTTGCTGAAGTAAGGCTAGCTAATATTTTCGGCTTCGCTGTTATTGGGAGGATTTTAAAGTAAGGCTAGTTGGGCCCAATATGTTCGGTTCAGTGAACTGTTTGTCAGAATTTCAAGATCACAATTTGTTTGTTGTTGTTGTTGTTTGTTGGTGGGAAAAATTGGAGATATAGTCCACAAAGTTTCATCTTTTTGTTAATTTCATCCACAATGTTTCCAATTCATTAGTTTGATCTACAAACTTTCCAACTTTTATTAAATTTAGGCCATTTAACATAAAATTGGAAAACTAACAATCAAGTAATTATTCATGGTTACTCAACTCATTTTTTATTAACATGATGATAAATGATATATTTATTAGATTGTAGCAATGAAATTTAATTTTTAGTATTTTGATGTGTTTTATTTGGTTTGGGTTGGTATTGTAGCAATGAAACTCTTAGGCAATGTTTGTTTGACCTTTTCCGCGAATTTGTTCAGTGTTAAAGGTGTAAATGGGATTTTCCTGTAGCGCTCTTGCTGCTCTGCCCTGTAAACCTGCGTGTACAGAACGGAGGTCAGACAAGCCGGCTTATGCCTGCGCCTGCTCCGACGATCAAATTAGAGGGGAAACTCTGAGATCTGATCGTGATAATTGGTAGGGATGAGCAGAGAACTTAACTGTTCTCATTGTGGATCAGGTTCCATTTATAGTCCTCTGAGCTGCCGACATCTAATAGTAGAAGTCGCTACAGTGCTTGGACCTGTCCGTGGGCCGATGCTTGGTTCAGTCCAGCTTGGGCCTGCAGTATGGGCCTCTGACTAGGACTGGAATAGTGCAATATTTATCATTCAATTCAATTGAATTCAGCTAATTAAATATGTTTATACTTTTTTCATTTCAGTTCAGTGGATATTTAAATATTTTCAGTTCAGTTCATTATTGTATTTATTAAATTTTACTTTCTTATTATAGATTACAATGATATATGACCAACTAAAAAATCATTTCAGTTCAGTTAAATATATTTAAATTTTTTATGTTTAGGGCAGTTCAACGAGAAATAACCTCAGACTAATATGACCTTATTAGGCTATCTTATTGACAAAGTTAATTGCTAACTTGCTAAGATGATCGGTTCTTAATTAATAAAATTTGTGTTTATGAAAATTTTGAGATAATGTTTTCGGTGTATTTTCTTTTGGAAATTTGTATTATGTGCATTAGAATTCGTAAACAAATGAAAATGGATGGGAGATGCTTTCTAAAGCAAAATTATGAATCCTAACTAAGTTGATGTCTTTTCCAAAAATAGAAATTAATTTAAAACATTAAAGGTGAGTTGACCAACAGAAAAGTAGTTGATTTGTCTAATTTTCTATTAAAAGGATTATATTTAATAAAATTTAAAACTTTGTGGATTAAAGTATTGAATTGCAAACATTGTGGATGAAATTAACAAAAGGATGAAAGTTTGTGGACTAAAGCTCCAATTCTTTCTTTGTTGGTGTGTTGTGTATGTTTCCCTAATACCGAGAGCGGTACTTAAAAGGACCTTCTCACAAGCCAAGAAGGCAGAGCACCATGACATATTCTACTTCTGCTAATGGAGATCAAAGGAATATTACACACGTTTTATTTATGTTTTATTCAGAAGATAGATAGAACTTTAGAGCATCTCCAATGCTATGGGTGTCAATAGCAAAAATATGATACATATGTCAAGTTTTAATTGAGCATCACTATGACATAGACATTGAAATTTTGGTTGATGTCCAATTTAAAATTGTGTGCTCCAATGCAAGAGTGTCAATTATCATGTAAACTTTTTCCTACCAAAATTAGTGTTTTGAATTCAACTAGGAATTGGAGAAAAAAGGAAAATAGTTCTAAATATGCAAAGTAACCAAATTGATGGCTTCAATGTGACCATCAATATATAGAGTGTCTAATTGAGGCTTTCAATCCACCTCATATTCCACATAAAATTGACCCTCACATTGATGCTTGCATTGGAGATTCATTTTACATTTTTTAACCATCAATCTTACATGGCAATTGATTTTTTTGACATTGAGGGTAGCATTGGAGATGCTCTTAGTTTGTAACGAACGTAACTAGATAATACCCGTACATGGAATGTACGGTTGTTAAGTTAAAACCAATTTAGTCAGCTTTCTCTTTATTTAATTTGTATACCAAAATTTAAAATAATATTCTAGTATTTACAAATTATTTTCTAATAATGCAAAAATAATATTTGTCTTTTGAATAAAAATAGAATTTAAGTTGGGACAACAACCATCTAAGTTGTGCAATGGCTCTCGAAACCGCAGTACTACCCATTTGATAAAATGCATTCAAGAAGGTAAACCCCTTAATCATGTGCACACTTGCCTGAAAAAATTTCATTCTTCTCAACTCAACTACATTTTTAACTTCATACACTACTTCATCTTTTCCTCAACAAAAATCCAAGTTAATCAATTCTAGGACCTTAAAATTGTTAATCTGACTAAGAATACAGGGCAGAACTTTGAAACATCGTAGTAATGCAGAATAAACATAAAAAATATGTACAAATTCCAATTTCTGTAACAATTTGGTTGTTCTTTTCCCTCATCAACCTTACAAAGATTACAACAAACTAAGCTTTTGGAGTACATCTTTGAAAGATGTCCGTGTCAAGAATAACGCACTTTCATTTATTTCCAAGATAATGTAGTTGCAAAATCAGAAAGGTCGGAAATCCGAATGGCACTTATAGTGCCGCATTATTAACCCTTTTTTAATCTTCAAACATTAGGGTTTTCCAGCATTATCAATCCGAATCACACCAATCACCACACATAAATTTCCTGCCATGAAAAAAGAAAAGGAAAAAATAGGTTTTAGTAACACTCCATATTTTTGTTAGCAGAAACACTACCATTTCCGTTGTTCCTAGAAGCTAAACTTACAAAAACACAGCAAGAACTTAAGCATCCACTTTCTGAGAAAATTGTGCCTTGCTAAGGCAGAGAAAAAAAAAACCTTTAGTAAAATTGTTCAAAGAATCAGTTCTTCAAGCATACCCACAGAAAGTAGAATCAGGTTCAGTGACCAAAGAAAGGCAGTCTCACTGCAACAGATTTGATGAAGCCTAACCCACATTTTGCATACACGGAGACACTATTACTCATGAAATGAAACAATACAGAGAAATTCAGTATCAGTTCAGTGTTTAGAAATAATCATACAAATTACTTGTTGATTTGAGTGCTACACCTCATTAAATATTTATCAAGGTGGATCAAAGTGAACCCAAAAATGCTTAAGGGATTTTATTATACTAATATAAGAATGTATATCTATCACATATAGATGCATGAGAAAGGTACATATCCTTTGGAAAAATCAGTTTACAAACCAGAACAATACAAAGGTGAAGGAACAGGCACCAACCAAACAAAAGCTCAAATATATTAAACATTTCTCACCATTTGAAAAAAACCAAGCTAAAACTTAAACAGTTTCATGTTTATACACATAAAAAAAACTAAAAAAAAGGTTGATGTCCTTCCCTGTAATGATTAATACATGATACTGAAGATGCCTTTCTCAAGAATCTGCAAAAAAGGAAAATATGATGATGCTCAACTTCGGCTGCCTTTTCATGTAATTTGTGATACAACAACCTGATGAGCTTGAATCATATTAAACACTTCAAATGGTTCAACAACATTTGAAACATTCTACAATGTCTGCATCATCAAAGGCCTATCCAGATATCTAAAGAAAGTGATTTTAGTAAATTACATGATCTCATCGTATCTTCAAAGCTGCCATCAATGGTAATAAAGAGTCACGATACAATCAAAATTCAAGAAAGAAAACACACAGACAAAGGTCGGCAGCAACGACTTAAGACAGTCGCTTGAGTCACTTTAATCAATCTAACAAAAGCTTTTCCGAACTCAAAAGCAACTGACTGCTGGAAAAGATCAAAAACTATTTTACCATAGAAAGCAATAATCAAAAGTATTAAAGAAAAATTGCTCAGCATATTCCAAACGGTAATCATGATCAACATTTATCATGTGAAATAATTATTTAAAACTCACTCAAAGCAGAGAAGCCCCAGCCAAGGATTAAATGCCCAAGTCCCCAGCCTCCTCAAGCAATGAAAGCGTTTGTCTTCATTCTACTCCAAAGCTATAAACGAAAGAAACAAAGCAAGCTTGAAGCGATGATGCATTTGTCATTAAACAATAAAGAATAAACAGTTAAAGCCATGAAGAGGAAGATGTGGATTAGTCTTGACTCAGCATTATTAACAAAACTTATACTCCATAATACTAAATGCATAAAATTATGTGGCATTCAGCATGAATAACAAAGCAAAAACAGGTAATACTGAGAAAATTTCGGAAGTGAAAATCGTAGGCATACCAAAGACACAGCATTATGCATAATAGCTTAATGCTCAATAATTCGATATCACAAACACAATAACTCCTCATCAAACTAAGCTAAATAACTTGTGATAAGCCACAAAATCCTAACACATAAAGCAAAATAAACAAACATCAGAATCTAACAAAAAATAGGAAAAAAAACGAACCATGGAAGCGGCCACTCAAAGTTGCAGCCATCTCAGCTCCGGCCTACACCATCGCTATACATACACTTCCAGCCACCTTCTCTATCGAGCTCCCTCGCTATGAGTAACTGTGAATGTATGATATAAATCCAAAGAAAAAAAAAAGATTTAGACCAATCGTGGATTCTGATGTTGGAAGAAGAATGAAGAAAGTATTGAGGAAGCCTCCAAGTACGCTTGGGAAACAGTCTCAGAGGATTGAAGAAGAAAATATATTCCGGAAGATTGTGGGATAGACGCTTCGAAAGCTGGAGAGTATTAAAGATTGCAGGCGCCAGCCGGAATGCCATCGGAGGCGGAAGAAAGATTGCGAGGATGGAGAGAAATTGTAGTGGAAGAACGGTGAAGGGGAGGAAGAAGAGTCCAGAAGTCTGGTAAAATAAAACGACGGAAAGGAAGAGTATAGAAGAAGAGTCAGACGCCTGGGAGAAGGAAACAACGGAAAGGAAAAGTGTCCAGGAAGATTGGTTTCAGAATTACTTTTTTAGTTTATTTTTTAATTTGGGGTTTTTTTGTGAGAGCGCCACGTGGCAAATTGAATGAGGGAGCGCCACGTGGCGCCAAAGATCCTGCTTTGATACATAGGCCCTGTTTGGTACTAGCTGGTGGCTGTTGGCTGTTGGCTGTTTTCATTTAGCTGGTTTGACCAGCTGTTTAACTTAGCTGGTTTGACCAGCTGTTTAACTGTTAGCTGTTTATAAAAGTGTTTGGTAAAATTAGCTTTTAGGTGCTAGCTGTTTTATGTAAAATGACACTTAAGGGCATGCTTATCATTTATAAACTTATTATACATATTCATTACTCTTATTAGGAATTAGTATTAATATATTTATTTAATTTTAACATTTTTTATAAATTATTTACTAATCATTTCATATTTCATATTCTTACTATTATTTATTATGAACACTAATATTAAACAAGATTTATAAAATATGCTAGTTGGTTTATTTTCAATTGACATATATTAAAGTTACTTCGTATGCAAAATATTCAAATTATTAAATGGTATAATATTCAAATATTCAAAGTTACATATATATATATAAAGATAAATATTTATTTACATTCATACACATTATCAAACACGTAAACACACTACTATATAACATATATAAAAAATCAATGTTTACCTTGATGTCGATGATGATCTTCTGGATGTGGTTTGTAGATAGGGTTACGGTGATATAAACAACAACAAAGTACGCCTTCTGCAATAATGTTGAATATAACACACAATTTAATAAATTAGGTGGCATAAATAGTGAAATTTATTTATTACTCGGATATAATTTAATTTGGTTTTGAAATTTATACCATAACATTCATATATATATATATATATAGCATTCATATATATACCAAATCGAACAAAAATCATATCTTTAATTTGAAGAAATCTGACCTTTACAATCCTTTCAGTAACATTTATATATATATATATATATATATTTATAAATATATATACTTACTTGATACAACGTTGATCCGTCCACTCTACGTATACAGCGGTGGTTGATTCGTTTCTAGATTTAACAAGACGCAGCGGCGGCGGCAGAAGATGATTGATAGGTAGGGTTTATGTCGTTTATATAGGAATGAAGAGGTTAAAAGAGTAATTGTAAATGTAAAAAGCCATAAGCTAACAAAATACGCTGGTTTCACTAGCGTGTTGGTTTTGGCGGAAAGCCAAGTAAAAAAAGCCGTTGAACCAAACGCTTTTTTTGTGCGAAATTGGCTGTTTGACCAAATCAACAAGCCAATCGTAGAAGCTGGTAAATAAGCCGGTAAATAAGCTAGTACCAAACGGGGCCATAGTTTAGGCTCCGGATTCTCTATACCACAATTGTGTATTATTCTCTATACCACCAATTATATGTTGCCACTTGTCCAAACTCACTTAACTCCTAACTCATGACCTTAACCCTGATCAACTATAATTAATTGATCTCTGACTAAATTAAAATATGTTTCTACCTTTTTAGATTTTCAAATTTCTAAAATCTAATTTTACCATTCCTTTTTACCAAGATTTAATCTTTCCCCGCACAACCCATCTGCCCGCAGAACTTGATCGAGAAAGCAACCGGCATAACCCAAAACTCGCTTTCTCCAATTTGGTTCGCTAGATCTTCGAGTTCCCAAACCTGGATGATTACTCATCTCTAATACCGGAGTCGGTAAAGCCACCATATAAACATGATTTTGATTAGACCTCGATCAAAATATATTAATTCAAGCGAACCCAATCGAAAATCCTCCGTTGACTGCCCACTTGTCTCGTCTTGCTCTGAATCTGACGACGCTGATTTGAATCTGACAAGACAATGCTAGATGCCAAAGGGACATCCTTGTTGTCTTTTCGCCGGCCGTGCCCCTGAGTCGGAATTCGAAAAACGGGCATAAGCATGACCTAGTTGGAGCATGCTTGATTAAGCAAATTTAGGAGATGTATCGAAGTATTCTATGTAATATGAAAGTAAACTCTTAATTGAATTCCAGATACTTGGAATAGTTCACTTCACCGCAAATGAAATGGTTTGGTTATTGGTTTGGTATTTTTTTTTTGTTCAGAATATGTGTTCAGATGAATCAATACAGTTAATATTTTGATGAATTAATCAATCTTGCTTTCTTAATGTGTGCAGCAAGATGATATAATCATATAATATGAATGTCTTGCTTTGATCACTTTTTCATTCAATTCATTCTCGGTAGATTGTGTTTTTTTTAATCAAAACAGAGGCTTTTTGACACAATACACAGGTTTTGATCAAAACAATAGTTGATTTTCAGATGAATGGAAGGAAAATGGTTTTGATCAAAACGGATTCTTTTGAGACAATATAGAGATTCTGCCAGAGAATGGGTTTTGCGGGAAGGAAGATCACGCACGATAAGAGATTAAATCTTGGTAAAAAGAAATAGTAAAAGATATTTTAATTTAATCAGATCAATTAATTATAGCTGATCAGGGTTAGTGTCATGAGTTAGGAGTTAAGTGAGTTTGGACAAGTGGCAACATATGATTGATGGTATAGAGAATGGTACACAATTGTGGTATAGAGGATCCGGAGCCCATAGTTTAGATAGATACTAGCTAATACTCCGGATACCCGAATTTTCATTAATTAATTATGTTGAATATATTTAAATTTTATTCAATTTTAAAATAAAATAAAGTATACACAACATGTTGAATTGCGAAAATAATATGTAAGAAAATGAGTAAAATCTAAAATATTACTAAATCTTGGTCATAATTATAAAATAAGATTAAAATTATGAAATATTTTGGAAGAAAGAAGGAATTAAGAAGGGAATTATATGAGAAGGGAAAAAAGAATAAGGAGAATAATCTAGAATAAGAATAAAGGAAGTGTGTTGAGTAAGATTTAGAAAATATTTCTTTTAGAATTATTTTTGGAAGTTGAGGTGGATTTATTTATGAGTGTCATGTGGCACAAAACTTGTTGTTTTAGTTGATGAATTTGATGTGTTTTAAATACGTACAAGTTTCAAGGTTCATGAGAAATTTCCTAGAGCATCCACAATGGTTGTGTTTTGGAGTTGTTTGGCAATTTTTGTAAAATTTGTAGCTAGTAGCTTACCATTGTTGCATGCCACATCATGTAGCTTGACTCAAGCTATGTAGCTCCACCAAGCTACTAGCTTGAAGTTAATTTGGTGGATCCCACACAATTAATCTAATGCATTTTAGTAAGAATTAGAGTTATGCATGACCATTTTTTATCTTATCTCATTAATACAAGCTATTACTTGTTGTAGCTTACCATTGTAGTTGTATGTAGCTTGCCAACTCATTAGGTTGAAAATGGGTCAAGCTACATGATGTTGTAGCTTACCATTGTGGATAAGCTTTGTCAATAAAGTTGGTGTTCAATGCAAAATTTCTCTAGGAATTTTCTTGAAACCCTGGATTCGTATTCCGTAGAAGAAGAAATAATAATACTAATAATGATAAAAATCTAAAAAATTTCTACAATTATGAAGATGGGTGGTATTAGGGATTGGTGAGGTACAATAGCACTAGAGAAGAAAGAACTCACGTGTTCATGTTTATTGAAATAAAGGTTATAAATGCACCAATTCTAAAATCGGTTTTTCTAACGAGTGCCCATGGGCACTCGTTAACATGGATGAGATTCCATGGATTATTGTGCAGTTAACGTTGATAAGTGCAGAATTAATTATTACGAACATCTATACATTAATTGGGTGTGAATGCATTGAATTTACGTGGTAAATACATCTGTTTGTCTTTACGTGGTAAATATCTATCTTTCTCAATTACTGTATACTTACCATTGGATTCTATTTACGGATAATTATGTCAACGATAATGATTATTTATCGTACACATATTTAAAATTTACAGTGGTGTCAGGTAATAAATATATTCATACAATTTAGTGGTTATATTTTAGTTTTTATAAAACCACCAACTATTATTATAACAAAGTTGTATTTAGATACCTTTATAAATTTTTTAAATAATGTATATGATTTTTTTTGAAATAATACATGTAATAAACATATTAAATATTAATTAAACAATAATGAATTCAAACATTTAAAATATTGCTATCTTGGAAATTTTATCGAATGATATATTATTTTAATACCATAAACACAATTTAGTTTTTGAATTCAAATATATTGTGATTTCAAATGGAATAATATCAAGTAAAGATAATTAATATGTTTATTAGACGGATTTGTTTTCCAGATATATGTGTACCATGAATAATCATCGTGAAGAAACCAAGTAGATGGTAAATATAAAGTAATTAAGACAAATAGATGTATTTACCACGTAAAATTCAATGCATTCACATCCAATTAATGTATAAATGTTCGTAATAATTAATTATGCACTTATCAACGTTAACTACACAATAATCTATGGAATCTCATCCATGTTAACGAGTGCCCATGGGCACTCGTTAGAAAAACCGTTAAAAAGTGGATTTGGATATGGATATAGGAAGATCCAATCCAAATTCAATTCATTGCCATCTCTAAAGAGAGAGGATGAAAAAAACTAGAGATTCCCAAAAAACTACTTGCAACTAAGAGCATCTCCAATGGCAAGCTACATGATTGTGTAGCTTGTCTTGCCATGTCAATTTTTAAGCTAATGACATGGCAAGCTACACACTTTAACAATGGTAAGCTACATTCATAATAAATTCATAGGTCCCACATGTTTCTTTATTTTTAAATTATTTAATATATTATACTTACGAATATTTTAAAAATTGAAGTAAAAAATAAAATAAAATATATATGTATAATAAGTAATATTTATCAAAGAAAATATCAAAATTAATTTCAGTTTAGGAATTAAAACAATTAAAAATATTATAATTATATTATTCAATTTGTATAAAGATTCGAATTTGAATATAACCATATTTTTCTTATGAACATTGTTTATTATTATAAGAAATTATTATGTAATTTTATTCCATCCTATTTTATTACAATAATTATTTTAAATAATAAAATTAAATAATTATACAATTCGAGTTATATATAGGTTGATTTGAATGGAATTATAATTTTCAAAATATGTTGTTTTATTTAATTTATATAAATATATTTTTTATTCTATATTATAATATTATTTCACGAATAAATATTATATAACAATTAAAAATATGATTTTATATGCATCAAATCATGGATGGATCGATGCAAATGTAAATATATACTTTTTTTTACAGCAGCCATAAAATGGATTGATGCAATGCAACCAAAGACGTGTTACTTTACCTCTGCATAAAATATCCTGAACATCGTTTACAGCAGCCATAAAATGGATTGATGCAATGCAACCAAAGACGTGTTACTTTACCTCTACATAAAATATCCTGAACATCGTACGCGAGTGTAAAATTTAGTAAATTATGAATGGTTTGGTAAACAAATCTCGTAGATAAAAAGAAGTCACAAATATATGCCGTATCGATAAAATAAAAATATTAAATGCAGCAGTCGGCAGCTGCTGACATGGCAAGAAACAACGGTGTAGCAGTACTGGTTAATGTTTGGAATATTTGCAAGCAACTCCAAAACACAACCATTGGAGATGCTCTAAGAGAGATAGAACTACCATACATTAAATTCCACAAGACCAAAATCATCAAAGGTTTTCTTCATCGAAGAGAAAATGATGAGCTTTCTTTTGAGAAGAGAAAATGATGAACTTAAGATTGGGCAAAAGTATTGCTAGCTCTACTATATATAGTGTAACATATGTAATTTTTACTTAATTTAAAATTGAGTTTATTATGCTCTATAAAAAGTTGGATGTGGACAGTTGCAATCCATTAACATTTCTTATTTAAAAATAATAATATGTGTCCAACCACCATCATCTATGTTATAGATTGATCTTCAAGTCATTGACGTCCTCGTTATAATTCGTACCAAAGTGAATCAATTTAATTTTAATTGAACTAAATTAAATTAAACTATAGTATTATAAATATCTTAGATTAAGGTAAATTTTAAATTAACTAATTTGAATTGAACTAAATTAAAAATTATATTAGACAATCATGCAATTGGGTGTGAAATATGTTGTTGCTACTGTATTTCATTTCTTGTCACATGCACTATGGTAGAAAAGGGAAAGGTGGTCCCTTTAGACATTTACTTGTTTCCATTTTTATAAACGTCAATTTAGTTGTTGTGAAATATTTTTCGTTCTCAATCAATGACTTAAAACATTGCAATCTTTTGTATAATATAATACTCTAGGCTCTATTAGGTCCTATTTCGTAGAACTTATTTTTGCTGAAATGAATTAAAATGAAAATTCTTGTATAATCAACATGACTGAATTAATTTAAATTTCATCAAATTGTAATTTTATTGAACTGAACTGAATTGAATTGAACTAAACTAAACTGATCTAATTACTATCCAACTTAAACACATGCATTTGTATTGGATTTTTTTTTTTTTTGCCACTTCCCAATTTATCATACTCATCCTACCGTCCATATCATTTGTTTCCTAAAGGAGAAAGATATTTCATTATGTATGGTCCAAGCCTATGTACATGCATCCATGAAATATTATTTACTAGCTTGCTGCCCAAGTTCTCAGTTAGCTTCCTCTTTTATCATTTGAACTGAATTTATTTAAATTTAATTGAACTAAATTAAAATAAACTAAAGTATGGTAAATAATGTTAAATTAACCTAGACTTAAAAATTACCTTTAAATTTCTACAATTTAGGCCCAGTAATTTTATTTTAAATGGGTATGCGTCAAATGGGTAATCAAGATAAACGGCTTGGATGGGTTGGGTTTAGATGATTCCTAAAATTATCATCCATGGATTGATATTTTCTTTAGCTATTTATTTTTTACTTAATTTTGAAATTGGGATGATTATGCTCTTCAAACATAATTCGTTTACATATTTCAAAAGTTATGGTGAAATGTGCATAGAATTAACATAATATTCCCTATTCCCTATGTGATAAAAGATCACTTTTGAGCATGCAAATTTTTTCCAAGATGAATTTTCATTTGATTAGTATAAATCTACATGCTTAGAAGTTTTTTAAGCATTTTAGATGCTTGTTAGCTTCTTCCGTTGCTTTGATTGCTTAAGTCAATCACTTTCTTTGTGTGCTTACTTTCAATTTTAGATATGTAATTTTTACTTAATTTAATATGCTCTATAAAAATTTGGATGTGGACATTTGCAATCCATTCATATTTCTTATTTAAAAAATAATAATATGTGTCCAACTACCATCATTTATGTTATAGATTGATCTTCAAATCATTGACGTACTCGTTATAATTCGTACCAAAGTGAATCAATTTAATTTTAATTGAATTAAATTAAAATAAACTATAGTATTATAAATATCTTAAATTAAGCTAAATTTAAATTAACTAATTTGAATTGAATTAAATTAAAAATTATATTAGGCAATCATGCAATTGTGTGTTAAATATGTTGTTGCATCCATGTATGGTCCAAGCCTATGTACATGCATCCATGAAATACCATTTACTAGCTTGCTGCCCAAGTTCTCATGTAGCCTCCTCTTTTATCATTTGAACTGAATCTATTTAAATTTAACTGAAGTAAATTAAAAATAAACTAAAGTATGGTAAATAATGTTAAATTAAGCTTAGACTTGTCTTTAAATTTCTACAATTTAAGCCTGGTAATTTTATTTTAAATGGGTATGCATTAAATGGGTAATACCATAATTGGAATATAGCAAACTTTTGAAAAAAAAACAAAAAAAAACCACAACAGACCAAACACCTCCTAAATTCAAGGATGGAGACAATAATATGTTGGCACTTTTTTTGCACAAGTGGAATGAGGTTGTGCTCGGGATTTTGTTACATTATTCTCTTTTATCATTGTTTGAACAAACTAAAACATTTAATCAATGTGAACAATACGCGTTCTCGTTCTTAAATAATAAATATATATGGTGAACATAAATCAACCTTGTTTCAACTTCAATCCGTTCTTGTTCAATTAATCTTGTCCATTCAAAGTGAACAAATCTGTTCAATCTTGTTACCGACAAATAGAATGGGATGAACTGGATTCCCAACTAAGTTTCCTTTTCTAAGAGAAGTTGTATTACATTTGTACAAAGTCTTGGGTGAGACGAATGATAATTCATGTGTTTAATAGATCTGTTCATGTGTTTCACAGTTTTGTTTGTGTGTTTCACAGTTTTGTTTGTTATATGTTGGGTTCATGTGTTTGACAGATTTGTTCTTGTGTTTCACAATTTTGTTTGTTATAATCTGTAACAATATGTAATGAATTAACAAAGCTGTGAAACACATGAACAAATCCATTAAACACACTTATGGTAGGACGGTCTCACCCAAGACCTTCTCTTACATTTGACCTCCACAAAACAAAAAATCACACCACCTTCTATCAAACAAATTTAGTTAAGGATTGATTTTAAAACATTAACATTCTAAAAATTAACAAAAGCATATTTTAAATCATCTTGTGTCAAACGTAAATAAAACAACGCCGAATTTGTCACACACACTCACACAAAATTCTGGCTAAAAAAGTCGCATGGCATCTTTCTAACGTTTGAATTGCCTAGGGACTTGAGTGCTAGTGGTTAATTTCAAAATTCGAGGGAAATACAATGAGGCTTCCAACTTTGCAGATTCTGGGATTTTACTAAAAGATATTGGTAGCATTCCAATTGAGGTGGTGCCTCCGCCGCGCCTTGCAGATTCCGGCGGAAGTACAGCTAACGATTTATGGAGGTTTTCCTGTAGATTTAAGGCGCAAGGCTTTGGTTTTAGCCGGGAGATTCATCAGCATTCTCTAACGAGGAAGTTTGCGCCCGTGTTCAGATACAGGAAGAATTTCAGTCGGCACCAATTCCGCAGTTTTCGTCGCCTTCGCGTTGTACTTTCAGGTGGAAGAGCCTCCGACAAGGAGGCCAGGCATTGGATTGGAGTCTCGAACTTGGAAGATGAGCAATATGAGTTGTTCGGGTAAAAATGTTCACCTCTCTTGGCTCTTGCTATACTTGAGTTCATTCTGTGATAGAGATTGAGTCTAGGAGTACTTTTGATTAAAATGGTTGACATGAAATTTCAGTGAATATAATGAAACATGGATGTGTATGAGTTTCATGCTAAAAGTTAAGATAAAGGAGAATTTACAGCTTGGGAATGAACTCTTAGAAAGTGATGCGCGCATATGGGAGATGTAGTGATAAATGATGACAGTTTTCAATTTGTTGCACTTGTAACGTGTTATAACCCTGGCATTCTTAAGGCGTTTCATGAAAAATCAGCTAGAGTTGGTTAGGATATGATTAAGTCTTATGGTCGCGAGAAATGAAATTTCGTAGTCCTTGTCGGTTTCTTCCTTTCCCGTTCGTTTTCTGGTTTCTGGTTTCTAAGATATAGTATCTGCGTGGCAGCGTGGGTATGTTCAGAAAGTCGAGTCCAGATGTCATCGGAAATCGAGTCCAGATATATTTACTGTTTTTGTAATTACAGCTTAAGGCCTTAAGCACTAGAAATGAATGATTGATTTGCTTTGTTATGCAGGGAAAGTAGCATTTATCTTTCAAGGTCCTAGATGTTTATGGAGTATTCCAGTTTAAGGTTGAATACAATAGACTTGGGTACTCAACCGTGAACCTAGCGAAACAGGTCATCTCATCATCTTTTTGTTTTGACTTAAAACTATGTCTCAGAGGCTCGCGTAATCCCATTCTTGGGCCTCTTAAAAGTAATTACTATGTGTATTTATCAGTCTGCAAATTGCCAACAAGGTTAGATGGAAACATTAATAGAAACAAGGTTTGATCAAACACATTTATAGAAACAGGGTTTCTATAAATCTTCATCTTAACTGTAATTTTTCGGTTCAGTTGTTTAACCTTAAGAAATGGTATTGTGTTACTTTTCCAGGGCGCGATAACTACAACAACGACAGCCGTCGAGGAAATGGCAGGAATGGATGTTTTGTGCAGTGATAAAACAGGACAAAAATATGGTTGAGGTAATTAACCATACTTTCTTGAGCAAAACTAACTGTTTATTGATTTACTCGAAACTTCATAGATTTTCGCTAAGGGTGTTGACAAGGACATTGTTGTTTTGATGGCGGGGAGAGCTTCAAGACTGGAGAATCAGGTTGCTATTGATACAGCAATTGTATGAATGCTCGGAGATCCAAAAGAGGTATAGTTTGGAAACAAAACAAAAATCACGCTCTTCAGCTTCTAGCTAACCTTAAAAACTGCTTCATGTCGTAACCATTTAACTCTTATGTACAAGCGCACATGACAAGATACCACCTTTTGTATGAAATGCTATGATACATTCAGGCTCGTGCAGTTTGGTTAGCTGGTGACTGAGTGGCCACTGGTAAAGATCAAGATCAAGGTCAAGGTTTAACATTTTTGAGCTTTATACCAGCAGAAGAACGCTTTTGAGTGGAAGGTCTAACCAACCGTAGTGGACTGGCTGAATATCAGGGTTTCTTATAGCTATCTTGAATTCTTCAACAATTTTCAGATCAAGCCTTGTGTTTTCTGGGTACACAAGCCTTGATTTGGTTAGTTTTCAAGTGTTTTCGTCTGGTGGTGATAACGTTTTAGTTTATTGATGTAAAACATTGGACTTTTTTAAAGCCATGATAGAGGTGGAACATGTTTTAATTGTTTCATTCCTACAAGATTGTACATGCTTGTTCAGCTTCCTCTTTGTTGTTTCTTTTGCTTGCAATAAATGGTACTAGATGATTTTTTATTTATTTTCATTGTTGATTACTTATCAGTTATCCTCATGGTTATTTATTTATTTTCCTATGGATACGTTGGAGCCAAGCAACCAGACTAAGATGTAAGAAAATGTATATTTGGTTTGAGCCCAAGCCAGGATCCTGAGAACATCCCTCCGAATAATTTCACATATAGGATTGAAAAGATAGTTGGGATTCGGCGTTGTATCAACTATCAAGGTCAGCACGTGGCCGAAGAATGCATGAAGCAAAACTAAGAACTGCTAAGCTTGGATTGTTAGCATGTGCTCTCTTTCAATAACAACCCTTCTTCCATCTTCCAATTCAGAGAATAAAGCCAGAAAAGAATATGATTGTTTTTGTAGTACCAACTGAAAAATGTTTGGGGCAGATGTTCTTGTGGAGGAACACAGTTTAATATTGTGTCACTCAACAATCTTAATCAAATTCAAGCCTTCAAGTGGGAAACCGAATTAGTCTTAATTAGATGCTGATCCACAATCACCCTTTCCTAGAGCTGTGAAATCAGACCGACCCCGAAAAACCCGACCCGACCGACCTAACAAAAATTTAAACACAATATATATTAGGTTAAATCCGACCCGACACGGACCTAAAATTGACCCGGGAGAATTTTAATCCAACCCAACCCGACAAGAATCCGAACTCTTGAGTCCAATTCAACACGAACCCTAAAATGATCCCGCTTCCATGTAAATTTGATGCCATAAATACATTCTAATCACTACTAATCCACAACTTAGCTGCATTTAAATTAACATACATGCATTAACAATTTAATATATGTGTACGTTAATATATACACAACCTTATATATAACATTAATATATGTATATGTCTAAAGCATAGAAAATTCTCGTTGTTTGGCATATTATATATATATATATATGTATATATATATATAATATGATATATATGCTTGCTTAGCCGGCCACTGACCTTTCTCTCTCCGGAAAAAAAATCCCTATGGTTTAACGGTGAAGAGCACGACGATACCTGCAATTTTCGCACGGTTTTCACGGCAAACTCTGTGATTCCGGCCGAATCTTGAAGATGACTGACATAGACGTGATCGCAACGCTATACGCTGGGCTTTCGCTCATGGAGTAGGAGCAGCAGGCGCCGCTCGCGCCCCAGCGACGGGCTCCGATGATGGATCACAGGAAACTGTTGATCGGGAAGTTGATGTCGCCGAGGAGGATACTGGCGGCGGATGTGCAAACTTGCTTCGGTAGGGCATGGCGGCTACCAACGGAGGTGAAGGTAAAAACCCTAGCGGATAATCTTTTTCAATTTGCCTTTCCGAATATTGGTGCGAGGAACAGAGTGATGGAGACGCAGATGTGGCTCCTTGAAAACAATCTCCTCATGCTGCAAGAATCACGAGGAGATGTTGTGCCGACGGATGTGGTTTTTGATCGGGTTCCGTTTTGGATTATCGCACATAAGCCAACTCAGGACCAGATGAATTTGGAGACAGCACGAGACATCGGAAACGCGATCGGGAGGTTTATCGATGTGGAGAAGGATGTCGACGGGGAGCTCGTCGGAAAATTTCTTAGGATTCGATGCGAAATCGACGTGACGAAACCCCTGAAAAGGGTGCAGATTCCACCTGGGGCTTCAAACATGCTGATATTGCAATATGAAAAGCTTCCCAATTTTTGTGAATATTGTGGGATTATTGGTCATTTAGTCGAAAGCTGCTCGGCGAGGTGGGAGGCGCCACCGGAGATGAGAAATTCTGTTAATAATCCGGAAGGGATGCGCCACAAACCGAGGCGAAACCCTTTTTCGAACAATCGTGGACACTGGGAGCAGTCGTGGGGCCGGTGGAATGAACAGCAGCAGCCTCGTGCAGGGAATAAGGACAGTGCGGCGAATGAACGTGCAGGGCAAGAGGATCGTGCAGGGATGATGGTTGATCGTGCGGGGAGGACTGTGACAAACCAAGCCGCGGGGATGGAGATCGAAACCAGGCCAACGACGGTCGCTGAACTGGTCGGGGATTTTGAAAGGTGTCCATATGTCCTACTAGGATGGATCTTTCCTCCCTCATTTCCCTTGGGCCAATTAAGACCGAGCGCTCTTCTCTCCTTTCCAAGTTCACTCTGCTGCTCCCCTATTGGTGTTCTGGGCGGTCAATTGGTATCGATCTTTCCCATCTTTTGCTCTGTATTGGTTCTGTTGTCATCTGGAGTCCGTCTGGCTCGCTTGAATTGGACGAACAAGGTTTCTTTCTGTGCTTCCAGGAAAGCTTCAAATGCTTCATTTTCCCTTCTTTGGGCATGATCCGAGGATTCCTCACTCTCATCAGGATGTTGGTCCTCATGTGACTGGTATTCTTCTTCTTCTTCATGATGATCCTCATCTTGTTCCTCTCTTTTCCTATCACTTATAGTTCTAAAAGTGGAATTGCTTCCCTAAGGAACTTCCATCCGGCCTCTTCTAGTAGACACCATAAGGATTACAAAAGAACGTCCCCACAGATGGCGCCAATGATGTTGCAGGGTTCTTCTGAGTCCTTCGATGTCCTCTCTTTTCCTATCACTTATAGTTCTAAAAGTGGAATTGCTGCCCTAAGGAACTTCCATCCGGCCTCTTCTAGTAGACACCATAAGGATTACAAAAGAACGTCCCCACAGATGGCGCCAATGATGTTGCAGGGTTCTTCTGAGTCCTTTGATGTCCTCTGTCTGATAACCGGGTTTAACCTGTAAAGCCCCAGAATCGATCCGGGGAAAACTCTTTGATGCTTAAGTTAGCTTATGATCTCTCAGATACAATAATTCGAGTCTCTAGTAATGCTCCATTCTTCTCCTGTTTTCTGTACTATTTATAGAACTATGGCAAAGAGCACGATCCCACCCATTTCGGGCGGTTTCTCTTGATCGTGGTTTCTCCATCTCTTCATCGTGCATTTGACCATGTCTGCTATTGGACTAGTCTTCGTGGGCTTTGGTGCGTCTTAGTGTTCCGGTAGCTGGGTTGGTAGGGCCTTATGGCCCAGTATATACCATTTAATTTAGCAAGAAATAATTTCTATCAAACCGTATATAAGTTAAAATAAAACTAGACTAATCTACACAACACATGTACGTACACTATATACCTCCTCAATCAAAATATTCTATCAAATGTAAAAAAAAAAAAAGTGTCATCCAACTGTCCACACATTATTGGTTTTTCTTAAGTGGGTACAAGTCCAGGCCTTAAAATAATGCAACATTTCTTCTCTAAAATCTTGATAGTTAGGAAACGATATGATTCCTGGAGCCAAGAACTACCATATGCTCGGGATTTAATTTACACGCAGAGAGAGAGGGATGATAGTTGTTCTAGCTACTCTTGAGCATTTTACTTTCATTTGTTTGGATATATCCATGGAAGCCGGGAAGTTCAATCGCGCAATGATTCCTGGACTTTTTGCATCTGCTCTCCTTCAGTGTTACAAAAACAGAACATAGTCTATCCTGTCATCGAAGGCGATCGAGGTGATTGGGATTATAATTACCATTTTGGCCAGAAATTCATGGGGAAAGCTCTTCAACAATGAAGAAGAAGTGGTAAAATATGTTGCTAAAATGCTGCCTCTACTTGCATTATCAAACTTCTTAGATGGATTCCAATGTGTTGACAGATTTATTTCCTGCTTGAAACTTTCTTTACCAATATTATGTGCTTCCATTAATTTAGGGGCAGCCCTTATTATTATGTTGTTGCAATTTTCTTCTGCTTTCTTCTTTCATATTGGAGGAATGGTATTTTTTTTCCCAACCGCATTAATTTTGAGTTCCGTTTGAATTACCACACAAACACGATGTCCAAACACTCGATTTTGTTCACTAAACACAACAGTCTTGATAACAGTAGGGATTTTGGATTTTGGATTTTGGATTTTGTTCACTAACAGGGTTTTTTTTGGTGTGGTTACCGCTCATGACTATGTGGGCTTTGGGCGGGTGTTGGTCCATTTCTTTTCGGACAGGTATAAGGTACCCATTAACCCATTTAATGGGCTGAGTGCCCTGTTTGCCGGAGTTTATCTATAGAAAATATAATTTGATAAAATTTAAATTAATTCAATTATGCTGATTTTATTTTTTAATACATTAATTTTTAGTTCAAATCAGTACAGTACAATAAGAAATAACCTTTAGCAATTAGGGCGTATGGTGTGCCTTCAAGTTTCAATGACACGTTGACAATTTGACACGCCTCCACTTGTTATTTTGTTTTACTCTCGTACAGCATCTTTTTAATTCGTATAGTAACAGTATTTTGTTATACCCGCCCAAACAGTGAACCTTTTTTGCCCTTTTGTTCTGAGCAAATTAAAATAACACCTGCATCATATAAGTTTCCAGAGTGCATGACTGCTGGACTTTTTGGTACTCCCTCTGTCTCACCTCAAGCTGCACAGTTGACTTTTCAGAGTCAAATTTAGAAAACTTTGACTGTAATTATAGGTCAATATATAAATGATAAAACTATTATATGAGATATCAATAGATTCATTATAACATCTATTTTTCAAAAAGTAAGTTTTTATACATTGTTTCTATATGTACTTAAAGATATTAATGGTCAAACACGATCATTGAAGACCGTGAAAAGTCAACTGTGCAGCTTTGGGTGAGACGGAAGGGAGTAATCTGAACTAGGTTCAAAAAGTTTAAATAAGAAGAATAAAACTTCTTATTATTACTACTACGAGTCAAGGAAAAGTAGGCAAGTCAATTCACATGGCCGTTACAGCACGTGGTAGCCCAAATGAAAAATTCTTTTCTTCTTTTTTTATAAACAATTTCCCTTATTTTCCCCCTTTTGTAATGTAGAGTACCTCTGACAACCTTTCCATTAATCGTTCACTCACGTGTACTATTAAAAACTTTCATTGGAAAGCAGACTTACACACACTTTCAATTGAACATTTAATTTTAAACAACCTCAATTCCAAACCAAGACCTTACTCCTGAATCTGCCCCCATTTATTTAGAGCAAGTCCATTTTTTTAGAAATGGGAGAAATACGGAGTTTTTGACCATTTTTTAGCTCATTCCCTACATTTGTAGAAAGATAAATAAATTTGTAGAGAGGCTCATAATGCTTGTCTTTAAATCTTTATTTTTACTATAAAACATTTTAATAGTACAATATCTTAAGTTATAAATATCAAAACATTATAAAATATAGATATTCTAAAAGTATGTATTATGACGAATTCGAAGAGAAGTTATTATGGCGTAGTGGTAAGAGCATTGTACGTTGCTTTGAGAGAGCCATGTTTGAACCCTGGTATTACACTTTTTTTCATTAAATTGAATCTAAAAGTACTGTTATACCCCAACACTTAACGGTTTTTAATGAGTTAACGGCCGAATTAACCATAAAGGGTCGAAATGAAGCAAAAATTGAAGGTTAGGTGAATCTTTTTAGCATTTAGTTATGAATTTTTTTTAACCCAAACTACCGAACGGAAGATTGCATTCAAGTAAAAATGATACTATTCAACTACTAAACGTATAAATCGATGGTGGCCGATTTAATATATTATGCTTTCATGTTTTTAAAAGTATCCACCTAATAAAATATGAAATAATCACTCTTTTATTCTTATTTTTTCTGCACTTTGGTATTATGTTTTCTTTAATCTCTATTGCAAAAGGTTTAATATATTTTATATAATCTAACAAATATTTCAATGGTTAAAATTAAAGTATATATTGGTGTTGAATAAGAATTAACAAATTATCCAAAGACATAAACTACAGATTATATAAGAACATACACATATTAATTAAAAATCATGCAGTGAACACAAATTTAAACATAAATGGAATGTGTGTAAAGACTATAAAAAATTGTTCTAACAACCAAGTAAATGAGGTCGAATTGTGTGTGTAGTAAAATTTGAAAGAGGTAATCATGCTACGTAAAATTTTCTATTTCACTTTGATAATTGCATGTATGGCTGTTCAGGTCAAATCTGGCTGTTTTGGTCCTCTAGTTTATCTGTTTCACTTATTCAGGATCATTTGCAATATCTACATGTTAATATTAACTGTTTGACTCTTAATAATGACATGGATGCTTTTTTTGTATATGGTCTTAGAACTAGAGATGGTAGGAAAAACTTATGGTCCTCTCTGCTCTCTTTTAGCCACAATGCTTCACTTTTGATTGGTGATTTCAATGCCACAAAATCAGTATCTGAGTATAAAGGTCCCTCTACTCCCAAATTGGGTAGTATTGCTGACTTTAATTCTTTTATTAATGCTGTGGCATTAGAGGAAATTAATACTGTGGGAAACTTGTTTACCTGGAGTAATAATAGACTCAGAAATCCTACTAGGCAGAGACTGGATAGGGGACTTTGTACTTCCCAGTGGAGTTCAAAGTTTCCTTTTTCCTCCATTCAAACTATGAACAGAGCTACCTCTGATCATAGTCCACTCCTGCTTAGTATAGGTAGTATTGTTTCTTCTGCACCTAGACCTTTTAGGTTTTTAAACACATGGTATAAAAGGCCTGAATTTCATTCTCTCATTGCAAACAACTGGAATATACCACTCCATGAATCAGGTATGCTGGGTTTCTACCTTAAATTAATAAGGTTGAAAAAAGTGCTAAAAATCTGGAATAGAGAACATTTTGGCAATATTCATGTGAATGTTGAGAAAGCTGAAAAAGAGCTTGAGGTTCAGGAAATCTCCTATGATCTCAATAACTCTTCTGAAGAACTTCTTAAACTAAAACATGCTAAAGCCAAACTCACTAGAGCTGTTTATGAACAAAAGCATTTTTGGAAACAAAAATCTAGGATAAAATGGCTCAAAGAAGGTGACAATAATACAAAATTTTTCCATAATTCTGTTAAGGAAAAGAGGAATAGGCTTAACATTACTAAGGTTAAAAGTGCTGATGGTCAATGGCTAGAAGATATTGTAGAAATTGAGAATGAAGCCATTCAATACTATCAATCTCTCCTTACTGATGACAGTGATCAAGATAGTGACTACTTTCAGTCTCACTTCCTTAGCAAAATTCCAAAGCTCATCTCAAGTGAGGACAATTTGACCCTTTTAAACCCAGTCACTCTTCCTGAACTAAAGGATATTGTTTTTTCTTTAAATAAAAACAGTAGCCCTGGTCCAGATGGCTTCACAGCAAAAAATTTCATCAAATCATGGGAAACTATCTCTTCTGATTTACTCTCAGCAGTGCTAGATTTCCAAGCAGGGAAAGTAATTCCAAGAGGCATTGCAAGCACTTGGATTACTGTGATTCCCAAAAAAGAGACTCCAATCTCTTTTGATGACTTTAGGCCAATAAGTCTCTCCAATGTGCTGAATAAAATCTGTTCTAAACTATTAATGGAGAGATTAAAGCCTCTTATGTCTAAAATTATTTCTCCTCACCAATCTGCATTCATGAAAGGTAGAGATATTTCAGATAATGTCATCTATCTTCAAGAAATGGTTAGATTCTTAGATAGGAAAAGCAGAGAGCCCAATTGTATTATTAAACTGGATTTAACAAAAGCTTTTGATAGGGTTAAGTGGAGATTTTTGCAGGCTGTTCTTCAAAAATTTGGATTTCATGGACAATTCATCTATTCTATTATGCAAAACCTCTCCCAGGCATGGTTCTCTATTCTTATTAATGGTAAGCCTGTTGGTTTTTTCCAAGCTTCAAGAGGTATAAAGCAGGGTGATCCCCTTTCTCCTTTCCTTTTTAACATTTTCTCAGAAGCTTTCACTAGAAGTTTAGTATTTGCTTTTGAAACTGGGAAAATGCAATATTTTGATCTCCCTGTTAATGCTCTGAAAGTTTCACATTTAAGTTATGCTGATGATACAGTTGTTTTCCTCAATGCTAGTAAATTAACTTTGTTGAGATTTAAGGCCTTCTTGGTTAAATTTGAGGAAGTCACTGGTCAGAAGATTAACTACAATAAAAGTGATATCTTCATGAGTAAGCATGCCTCTCCCACATCTGTATGTTGTATTAAGAGAAGTTTAGAAATGAAAAATGGTAGTTTTCCCTTTAAATATCTTGGTGTGCCTATCTTCAAAGGGAAAGCTCTTAATGCACATTTTCTGCCCCTTCTTGAGTCCATTGATCATAAACTTAAGAACTGGAAAAATATTTGGCTTTCAACTGGTGGGAAAATTATTTTGATCAATTCATGCATCTATGCTTTGCCACATCATATATGGTCTGTGTGTGTACCACCTAAACAGATTATTAAGAAAATAGAGAGAAAGCTGGGTATTTTCTTTTGGGGTGAAACTGACCTTAAACCAAAGAAATCATGGAAGAAATGGGATGACCTTTGTTTCCCTACTTCCCAAAATGGTTTAGGTTTTAGATCAATTCATACCATCATAGAAACTTGCTCATCTAAACTCTGGTGGAAATATCAGCAGGCAGAGGCTATGTGGACTCATTTTATGGCCTCTCTTCCTAAATCTTACCAATCTTCTCCAAATTGGAAAAGGATTTGTAAGATAAGTGCTTGGGCTGAATCAAACTGTAGGGTAATAACTGGAAAGGGAGATTGTAATTTCTGGTCATCCAATTGGTTAGATATTGGCCCACTGATTGATCAATGTGATGCATCTCACACCAATATTTCTTTGGATACCACTGTTGCAGCATTTATAAATGATAAGAATCTATATATGCAACAGTTATCCTCTATTCTCCCATTTAATACTCTTTCTCTTTTGCAGGAAGCTCAACTATACTCCCACAGAGATGATCTACTGATTTGGAAGCCTGATATTACAGGGAATTTCACCTTCAAATCATCCTATCTAAGGCTAAGGGAATTAAGGGGTAATATCTCTTCCATTCATCACTTATGGAATCCTAGACTGCAAAAGAAAATCTCTGTTTTTATGTGGAAAATGATTAACTCCTTCCTACCATTTGATAATATTCTTAAAAAACTGCATTTCCAGATGCCATCTAAATGTTTTCTTTGTTGTAATGAGGACTCACTTGACCATTATTTTAATTCATGTGAGTTTTCACTACAAATCTGGAAAATTATTCATGCTTTCATGGGTATATCTGATAGGAATTTTTCATCTATATGGGAAAGGCTTTCTTTTTATCTTACATACAATGGATTGAGTGCCTTGCATAATATGATTATCAGACTGTCTCCTTCTGTTACTTGTTGGATTTTGTGGAAAACTAGAAACAGGTGGCTCTTTGAAAATATCCCAGCCAACTCATCATATGTTTTAAATCAGATCAAGGACCTAATTTTTCACAGTTTCTCCACAAAACCATACTATATTTTCTCTGCCATTGATTCAGAAATTGCTAAACATAGCTTTCTACCTCTCAGTAAAAGACCACCAAAGCCAAAAATATTCAAAATTGCTTGGGTTAAGCCTATTTCTGGTCTGAAACTGAATGTTGATGCTTCCTGGTCCTCCTCTACTCTAACTGCTGGTATATGTTTTCTAATTAGAGACAGTAGAGGGGGATTTGTTTCTGCCATTGGTAGATACATCAAGGCTGCTTCTCCATTAGAGGCAGAAATGATGGCTATACAACTTGCAGTTAATTATGCCATTGGTAGTTCTGAGTCAATCATTATAGAGTCTGATTGTTTAAATGCCATTACATCCATTCTTAGTCCTGCAACTGCCCAATGGAAGTTGTTTCATTTAGCAGATACAATTCACCAACTATCTTCTCAGTTTACATTGGTTCATATTCTTAGAGAAGGAAATGTGACTGCTGATGCAATTGCCAAACTGTGTTTTCAAAAAAAGCATGATGTGTCTTTTACATTCAGATCTTTACCAGATAGGATCCAAGGATTAATCAGACTTGACCAAATTGCTACACCCTCCCTGAGAATTACTAGATTGGATGCTACTAATGTCTGATTTTGTTTCAGGTATAAATAGGAGGTGTTTATCACCTCCTACACTGCACTGCACCACCACAGTTTTCACTCTCTGGTTCTTTTTGGAGTAAGGAGATATCCATCACTGAACAGCACTTTAATTCTGGTGCCTTCTTCTAGACTCAGCTTTCTGTGGTAATTTGGAATTGATCCATAGGCTGCCTTGTGTCTGAGTTGCCTTGTGCTTCTGATTCACTAATAAGCAAGTGGATTTTACCCCTAATTTCCCAGAGACCTGAACTTCAACTTTTTGATGTATAAAATGAGTCCTGGTGACTTCTTCATGTATAGAATGAGTTGAATTAGTGTTAATAGTTAGTCTAACTCATTCTTTTTGGAAGCTATGCTTAGCTTCTTGTAGAATCTCTTTGGAATTCTACTATTACCACTTCATAGTTTAGATTATTAGGAAGTGGCTCTTTGTATCTTACTTTATTTGTCTTGTTATTTAAAAGGCATGGGGAACCTAATACAAATCCCTCCACCATTGGTGGTTTTAACAAAAAAAAAAAAAAAAAAAAAAAAAATGCTACGTAAATATGAGAGGATTAATTATTAGATAATCATTTAGATTTATTAAGTGATAAGCACCTTTTTAGACAAGTGGGGCCTATGGAGAGAATATGGATTGAATTAAAAAAATAGTTTAATTGGTAAAGAATTATACGGGTAGGATGGTGAGGTTGGTCCCAGCTAGGGATGGCATTGGGCGAACTGGGCGTGGATAGTAGACTATCCATGCCCATCCCCATCTAAAATTTTACTATTCATCCCCGCCCATTTACCCATGACGGGTACAAAGTTAATATCCATGCCCATCCAGCTGGATATCCATCTCATCTGGGTATCCGTGGATATCCATGCCCATGTTATACCCACATTCCCCATCCGACTTATTAATCCATATTTATAAAAAAATAACCTAAAATCTATTAATTATCATAAAAATTTAAATAAAAGCACTAATAATTCAATTATATTATATTAATAGAACAAAATAATTTATAATATGCTAATCATTAACTTATAAAATTCTTTTATGTTTCAAAATAGACCAAACATGCTTAAAAAATGCTAAGTAAGACTATTAATATTATATATAACGGATATTATACAGGTATTATACGGGCGGGTATGGGCGGGTATGAGGCGGGTATGGGCGGGTATGAGGCGGGTAGGGCGGGCGGGTATGGGGCGGGTATGAGGCGGGTATAAAATCAATATCCATACCCACCCATTTACCCATGGCGGGTTTGAATCCAACATCCATACACATGGCGGGTATAAAAAACTCATATCCATACCCGCCCCGTTGGGCGGTTGGCGGGCGGGTATCCACCAAATACCCGTCGGGTGCCATCCCTAGTCCCAGCCGAAATGATGATGGCAGAATAAAAGTGGATAGCAACAGGGAACTTCCTCTGCAAGGGCTAGCAACAGCAACAGAGGATGTTATTGGCAGTCAAAGTACATGTGATTCTGTTGGACTTTGGCCCTGTCCAGTTGAGCTGCAGTGGGCGTTGCAGTGGTTTATTGGTGCTGCAATGGTGCTGCAGTGGTTTATTGGTGCTGCAGTGATACTGCAGTGGTTTATTGGTGCTGCAGTGGTGCTGCAGTGGTTTATTGGTGCTGCAGTGGTGCTGCAATGGTACTGCAGTGGTGCTGCAATGGTGCTGCAGTCGTGCTGCAGTGGTTTATTGGTGTTGCAATGAAGTTAAAATATCTAAAATTTAGTATAAATAGATGAATTTATATTGTGAATCAAATTTAACTAAATTGTATTAAAATGAATTGATCTAAACATTCATTCTATTTTAACTTGTAACTATTTTCATTTTATCTTTATCAAAGTGTATTAAATGAAGATGCTAAGAGCATCCACAATGGTAACGTGTTTAAAGAGCACTTCTTTAAGTGCCAAATCATTTTTTAAGCAAAAACTAGGTAAGAAGTAAGAACCAACAATGATAAAAAAGTTAGAAACCATTTATTATTCAAATTTTGGAGACAATAAATATTAGTTATTTTTTTCTTATTGGTTATCATAACATACGAAAAGAGATAACCACTCGTTAAGTAATGAGCAAATCCTTATCAATGAGTGATATTTAAAACTTAACAATGGTCATTTCAAAATAAAGAGTGGTTCTTATTAAAAAAAAAGTGCACTTAAGTAGGTGATGCTCTAATAATTTAGAATAATAACCAAAATTAGTAGTAGACACTTGTATGAATTGATGATTGTAAGAATTTTTTGTGATATTTTTGGAATTACAAGTTAAATTGTAATGAGTATTTAACTGTTGAGTTGAACTTAAAATGTATGTAATATATTATATAACAAAATTGTGTTGAATCAACTAAACTATATTTATCACAATCAGCTAAAACTGGATTGAATTAAACTAAGTTAAAGTTGCGATTAATTTATTCGTACTCCAGTGGTGCTGGAGTCGTACTGCAGTGGTGCTAGAGTCGTGCTACAGTGGTGCTGGAGTCGTGCTGCAGTGGTTTATTGGTGCTGCAGCGGTGCTGCAGTGGTTTATTGGTGCTGCAACGGTGCTACAGTGGTTTATTGGTGCTGCAGCGTGCTGCAACCGTGCTGCAAGAGCTGAACTGGACAGGGCCTTTGTACTCTTGACCAATTAGTTAAGAGATTCTATCACCTACCCTTCTTACACCACATTTTGCCTTATTTTATACCCAATTCTACAAGTCATTCCAATACTCCTTCTTTCAATTTCAATTCAGGTTAATTTAGGGAAAATGTAATTTAATGAAATTTATGTTAATTCAGTTATATTGATTTTTTTTTGATACAATAATTTTCATTTCAGTTCAATTTAGTTCAACAAGAAATAGGCTCTAGCAAACAATACATTAATTTACTAAATTTGAATGGGTCTATTTTTTTTTATTGAACTGAAATTAAATTAATAATTTGGGGATTGACAGAAAAGCCATAACAATTTCATTTTGTCGGTTACGTTATTATACCAATTATGAATCGAGCGGAACCGACGAATTTTTGAATGGTGCAAGCTTTGTGTTTATCTGTTTCTTGCTTTTGCGACCGAATTTTGACAGAATTTAGTTTGCGTGAAAAATTACTTTCTACAACGGAAGGGAAGCCGTGTTGTCGTGGGACAAAGTTTGCCTGGAATTTTATGTATATTAGTCCGTTTAATCTAGATGATAGTGTTTGATATGATTAGATTTTCAAATAAAAAAGTAATTATATCTTGTTTACGCCCATCTATAAATAGATTGTGCAAATAGCAAATAGGGTGGTACTAAATCATATTTATTACAATTAATTTTTATTATTTTTCCAATTATATTAAATAGTTTTATTACGATGGAAATTAGAAGGGTGGTATTGGACAGTCATTGTGAAATAAGAAAAGGTTTATGACATTTATACATGGTTGGTCTGGTCGAAACGCAGGAACGGGAAATTGAAAAATAAATAATTGAGGCACTGACACATAAAAACGGATTAATATGTATGAGTACATCAATTGGAAAAATAGTAAGACATATGATTATGTGACTCTAGTTAAAAATACTTTTAGTTAATAAATCAACAACATTATTTTTTTATGCTGAAGTTAATATAATTATACCCTTGTGCTGAAACCACCTACAACAAAGATAATATACCCTTTATGAATTATTACAAACAACAATAAAAAGTGATTGATATTTTATTTATACCCTTTAAAACTGCACTTATAAGATTTAAAATACATTTTTCTTATACATAGAGTCAAAATCAATTAAGAAGGTTTGGTTGTAACGAGGAGTGATTTGTAATTTTTTATTCATGTAAGGATCGTGCTTTTTTTTTTTTTGATGTAATATTTTCTTCTATTAAATTGCTCAAAAAAGTTCATACAACTGATTTGGCCATCACTCTAAGCCAAACATTCAACAGATATAAATAACTAACCAAAAGGAGAAAAAAACAACTATTCTACAGCCATATGAAATGCAAGTGCTTAATGTTCTTGATCCATCTCAAAGTAGATGATTTAAAAGGATGATTTAAAATATGTGTGTGACAAATTCGGCTTTATTTTATTTACGTTTGACACAAGATGATTTAAAATATGATTTTGTTAATTTTTAGAATGTTAATGTTTTAAAATCAATCTTTAACTAAATTGGTTTGATAGAAGGTGGTGTGATTTTTCATTTTGTGGAGGTCAAATGTAATACAACTTCTCTTAGAAAAGGAAACTTAGTTCAACAAGAAGGGAATCCAGTTCATCCCATTCTATTTGTCGGTAACAAGATTGAACAGATTTGTTCACTTTGAATGGACAAGATTAATTGAACAAGAACGGATTGAAGTTGAAACAAGGTTGATTTATGTTCACCATATATATTTATTATTTAAGAACGAGAACGCGTATTGTTCACATTGATTAAGGCCCTGTTTACTAGAGCTTATTTCTTGATGTACTGAACTGAACTGAACTGAACTGAACTGAACTGAACTGAATTGAACTGAACTGAACTGAACTGAAAATTGATGTATTGAAAAATGGAATCAGCATGACTGAATTAACCTGAATTTCATCAAGTTGCATTTTCACTGAACTGAACTGAACTGAATTGAACTGAACTGAACTGAATTGAACTGAACTAAACTGAACTGATCTACAGATAAGCTCTGGTAAACAGGGCCTAAATGTTTTAGTTTGTTCAAACAATGATAAAAGAGAATAATGTAACAAAGGCCCCGTTTGGTGACGAGAGTTTTGAAGAGCGCTTAGCTTTTTGGGTTAAATATGGATAGTTGATTTGTCAAACAGCTCTTTCTAGTGTTTGGTGAGAAGAGTTTTCTAATTAGCTTTTTTGGTGAAACCTCTGATTTCTGAAACGCTAGAAAGAGCAGCGTTTGTAAAAAGTTAATCAAAAAAATATTATAAAATATCTTTTATATCCTTATCCCTCACAAATTTTCTTTTCAAATTCATTAAATCTAATTAGAAAACCTTTTATATAAGTAAATAATAACCTTTTAGTAAATTTAAGGGATCATATTGCGTACGTACATTTTAAAGTTTTTTACATTATTTTAATTTATTTTGAAGTATATTACACATATTTTAAATATATAAAAAATAAATTTCAAGTATTTTAATTCAAAAAAAGTTTTTTTAAAATAGATGTAGATATATTAATAAAGAATAATAATTCAAATAATAAACATCATAAAAATAAATGAACATATAGTGATAACAATTTTCGATAAACAAGTAACACACTACAAAAATAAATAATAATAAATTGTACTAATGTCTATTTCAGTCATTTAACGTAATGAAACAGCTATCAGCTAATTGTTATTTGCCAAACACTCATATATAAACCGCTAGTCAAACCGCTAGTCAAAACAGCTAATAGAATCCGCTAACAGCTAACATCTAATAAAATCCGCTAACAGCTAACAGCTAAACGCTGATAGCCAAACGAGGCCAAAATCCCGAGCACAACCTCATTCAACTTGTGCAAAAAAAGTGCCAACATAATATTGTCTCCATCCTTGAATTTAAGGTGTTCCTTTTTAAGGTAGGTCTGTTGTGGTCTTTTTTTTTTTTTTTTGTCAAAAGTTTGCTATATTCCAATTATGGTATTACCCATTTAATGCATACTCAATTAAAATAAAATTACCAGGCCTAAATTGTAGAAATTTAAAGATAAGTCTAAGCTTAATTTAACATTATTTACCATACTTTAGTTTATTTTAATTTAGTTCAATTAAATTTAAATAGATTCAGTTCAAATGATAAAAGAGGAGGCTACATGAGAACTTGGGCAGCAAGCTAGTATTTAAATAATGGTATTTCATGGAAGCATGTACATAGGCTTGGACCAGTACATAATGAAATATCTTTCTCCTTTAGGAAACAAATGATATGGACGGTAGGATAAGTATGCTAAATTGGGAAGTGGCAATAAAAAAAAAATTAAAATTCCAATACAAATGCATGTGTTTAAGTTGGGAAGTAATTAGATCAGTTTAGTTTAGCTTAGTTCAATTCAATTCAATAAAATTATAATTTGATGAAATTTAGATTAATTCAGCATGAATTTTCACTTTATCTCAGTTCAGCAAAAATAAGCTCTACCAAATATGAATTGGTGTTTATAAAAATGGAAACAACTAAATGTCTAAAGGGACCACCTTTCCCTTTTCTACCATAGTGCATGTGAACAAGAAATGAAATAGCAACAACATATTTAACACACAATTGCATGGTTGCCTAATATAATTTTGACCAATTCTTGGGTGAGTCAGCCTCACCCATGAGCCAGGACAAATTTAACCCATTTTTTATGAGATTTGATGAATTGGCACCTCAAGACTTGATGAGTTGATCATGTTTGATGAATTGACACCGATGTTTAATGAGGTGATGTTGAGATTTGATGAGTTGGTAGCGACGTAGAATGAGGTGACAACATTGAAACTAACCTATTTGGCCTTGCCTCATGGGTGAGACTGCCTCATAGGAGAATTACTCTATAATTTTTAATTAATTTAAATTTAGCTTAATTTAAGATATTTATAATACTATAGTTTATTTTAATTAAATTAAATTAAAATTAAATTGATTCACTTTGGTACGAATTATAACGAGGATGTCAATGATTTGAAAATCATTCTATAACATAAATGATGGTAGTTAGACACTTTAAAAAAAAAAAAATGTGAATGGATTGCAAATGTCCACATCCAACTTTTTATAGAGCATAATATACTCAATCTTAAATTAAGTAAAAATTACATATCTAAAATTGAAACTAAGCACACAAAGAAAGTGATTGACTTAAGCAATCAAAGCAACGGAAGAAGCTAACAAGCATCTAAAATGCTTATAAAACTTCTAAGCATGTAGATTTTTACTAATCAAATGAAAATTCATCTTGGAAAAAATTTGCATGCTCAAAAGTGATCTTTTATCACATAGGGAATAGGGAACATTATGTTAATTCTATGCACATTTCACCATAACTTTTGAAATATGTAAACGAATTATGTTTGAAGCATAATCATCCCAATTTCAAAATTAAGTAAAAAATAAACAGCTAAAGAAAATATCAATGCATGGATGATAATTTTAGGAATCATCTGAACCCAACCCATTCAATCCGTTTATCTTAATTACCCATTTAACGCATACCCATTTAAAATAAAATTACTGGGCCTAAATTGTAGAAATTTAAAGGTAATTTTTAAGTCTAGCTTAATTAATTTAACATTATTTACCATACTTTAGTTTATTTTAATTTAGTTCAATTAAATTTAAATAGATTCAGTTCAAATGATAAAAGAGGAAGCTGAATGAGAACTTGGGCCGCCAGCTAGTAAATGGTATTTCATGGATGCATGTACATAGGCTTGGACCATACATAATGAAATATCTTTCTCCTTTAGGAAACAAATTATATGGACGGTAGGATGAGTATGCTAAATTGGGAAGTGGCAAAAAAAAAAAAAAATCCAATGGATGCATGTACATAGGCTTGGACCATACATAATGAAATATCTTTCTTCTTTAGGAAACAAATGATATGGACGGTAGGATAAGAATGCTAAATTGGGAAGTGGCAAAAAAAAAAATTCCAATACAAATGCATGTGTTTAAGTTGGGTAGTAATTAGATCAATTTAGTTTAGTTCAATTCAATTCAGTTCAGTTAAATAAAATTACAATTTGATAAATTTAAATTAATTCAGTTATGTTGATTATACACGAATTTTCATTTTAGTTCACTGCAGCAAATATAAGTTCTACGAAATAGGACCTAATGGTGCCTAGAGTATTATATCATGCAAAAGATTGCAATGTTTTAAGTCATTGAATGAGAATGAAAAATATTTCACAACAACTAAATTGATGTTTATAAAAATGGAAACAACTAAATGTCTAGAGGGACCACCTTTCCCTTTTCTACCATAGTGCATGTGACAAGAAATGAAATACAGTAGCAACAACATATTTCACACACAATTGCATGATTGTCTAATACAATTTTTAATTTAGTTCAATTCAAATTAGTTAATATAAAATTTACCTTAATCTAAGATATTTATAATACTATAGTTTATTTTAATTTAGTTCAATTAAAATTAAATTGATTCACTTTGGTACGAATTATAACGAGGACGTCAATGACTTAAAGATCAATCTATAACATTAATGATGGTGGTTGGACACATATTATTTTTTAAAAATAAGAAATGTGAATGGATTGCAAATGTCCACATCCAAATTTTTATAGAATAATAAACTCAATTTTAAATTAAGTAAAAATTACATATGTTACACTATATATAGTAGAGCTAGCGATACTTTTGCCCAATCTTCAAGTTCATCATTTTCTCTTCTCAAAAGAAAGTTCATCATTTTCTCTTCGATGAAGAAAACCTTTGATGATTTTGCTCTTGTGGAAATTAATGTATGGTACTTCTATCTCTCTTAGTTGCAAGTAGTTTTTTGGGAATCTCTAGTTTTTTTCATCCTCTCTTTTTAGAGATGGCAATGGATTAGATTTGGATTGGATCTTCCTATATCCATATCCAAATCCACTTTTTAATGCCTAGATCTATATCATGTCCAAATCCGTTGGAAAATATTTAAATCCGAATCTATCCGCTAAATTCATGGATATCCATATATATATATATATATTTCTTATATTTTGCATAAAAAATTCACATCTTGAAACATTTTATTATAAGGAGAAGGTGCAAAAATGGCCTTGTACTTCTTAACTTGGTGTATCCTTGCCCCGGTATTGTTCATTGCCTCAAATTTACCCTTGAAATTTTAGAATTGGTGCATTTATAACCTTTATTTCAATAAACATGAACACGTGAGTTCTTTCTTCTCTAGTGCTATTTCTTCTGCAACTTCTTCTACGGAATACGAATTCAGAGTCTCAAGAAAATCCCTATAGAAATTTTGCAGTTGATCGAACACCAACTTTATTGACAAAGCTTAGGAAATTTCTCATGAACCTTGAAACTTGTACGTATTTAAAACGCATCAATTACTTCAAATTCATCAATGATCGATCTTTCAAAAAATTAGATCTCAGGGTTGAGTAATGATAAGATATATACCTAGCTTATTGTATTGTCAAGAATAGAGCCAGCAAGCCTGAAAGTCTGATCCACTATCATAAGAGTGGCGGATATGTTCATGCTTAATTATCTACAATTCACCATTTACTTCATTAACTAAGTTCATAGTTCTTTCTTCAAAAAAAAAAAAAAACTAAGTTCATAGTTCTAGTTCTAGACTATATTTCTTTGAGAATATAAATTAATCTAGAAAATCATCAAAAAAAAATTAATTGAGTTAGGCATAGTCTCAACATAAAATAATATTTTATGTTTGTTTCCAAAATTATGAAGAAAATATTTCGTATATATTTCGTGACGGAACTTTAGAGAAGAAAATAAACCAAGTGTTCATATTTCTTGAGAGGAGGGTTATAGATGCACCCGTTCTAAATTTTCAAGGATAAATTTGAGCCAATAAATAATACAGGGGTAAGGATGCACCAAGTTAAAAAGTACAAGGACATTTTTGCACCTTCTCCCTTTAATTATACAGTCTAAAGTGTACACCTAGGAATAATTTACTTGCAACGAAGAACATGAATTGAAAAGGAATTTGACAATTAAAATTTCATTTATAACATTATTTATGTGACATGTTTAGGTACCCAAAAGGAAGAATGTTCTGAAATGAATTCCTAGGTTACATCATGTTCATCTCCTTCTTCCTCCTGGCCTCTCTAGCTGGTGGGGCGGATACCAGAGACTTTGGTGTACTCCGAGTGGATCTCTTGCCCCGAGTTGATACTAACATCCGTTCCGAGCTCAGGTTAACTACAAATGGTTTTTCCTCTTTCGTTTGGTTACTTTTCCCCAAAAAAAAAAAAAACTACTCATTTTTTTACTTATAACTAGAAAACAAAGCAATTTGTTCATGTTGGAATTTTTTTTTACTGAACTTATAATGAGCTCGAATTTAGTGGTGATGAGCTCAAAGATCATGACAAGTGCAAGACCAAATAATGAGTATAGGAATTAATTGCCACTAAATCCTATCGTTTTTAAGGAATTAGTTAATAATCAGTATTATATGTAAATGGAATTAGTGCCTGTGCTAGTATTCACAGACATGAAAACTTTTGTCATAACACATACACACAAGTCAAGAGATTAGCATTAACAATCTAGAAAATTCTATCAAGAAAACAACACACACAATTGAGAAAGTTGCCCAATCATCATCAATATAGAAAATCTATTAGGAAAGTATGTCAAATTGCCCGGCCACCTTGAATTGCATATACGTACTTTGTTGTACAATTTTGTTACTATCTTATATATATAAATTTGCTTTACAATTACGATAGACACCCTACACACTTAGATGGGTTTCCGTCGTGGCTTACAACCCAACAACGAAAACTCCTTCAGGCCCCCAGTTTTCCTGTCAGTGCAACTGTGGCATTGGATGGTAAAGATGCCATCCGAGCATTAAAGAGACAAAAATTTAAAGGTTGAAAAAATGATGAAAAGGACAAAACCATTATCTTATTCCCTGCACTAAGGACAAAAATGATGAAAAGGTCCACCCGAGCATTAAAGAGAATTTAAGGTTGTCCAAACCATTATCTTATTCCCTGCACTTTCGCAGTATTAAACTTTAAACAGAACAAGGCACATCCTTACTACTTACATCTATGTGAGCCCAACACGATTTGGTAGAAGATTTGCTGGATGATTATGATGTAATGAACAAAATAGAGGCCAACTTAATAGTACTGTTTCATAATTCCTAGCTAATTCCTTGCATTATTTTTAGGATTAAAATAGTATTTAGTTTAAAAACAAATGTAAAATCGAGTATGTTCAAAAGCTTCATAAGCACAAATGGGCATATTCAACAAAAACAAATACACAAGCTCACCAACTTAGATGTTTTACACTCTAACTCGTTGTACATTGGTTTATAGATAGGTATTTTAGATACAAATTAATTAGTTGCAGTAGTTTGTAACCAAGTTCAAGTTGATGATGAGTTAGCTAAATCATAGAAATATAAAATGGAACAAATGAATGAATGGTACATCTGAACTTTTAATTTACTCCAATTTAGTGTCATCGAATTGGAAACTGCTTTCATCTCATTTCAATTTATTATTCCAACTCATAACATATGTATTATTATGAATGATTACAATCATAAATTCATACAAGACTAATCACTTTGTTTCATATCATCAACTAAATTATTAAGTTCAGGTTCTAATTGATCAAACAAATTAGTTAGGTCATAATGAAAATGATCAAGGTCACAGGTTTAGTGTGTGACTGTGTGAAAGTGGGATGATGCATCTACTTAGCGTAATCATTTGATCTGACGGTGATAATTATGAGCATAAGAGATCATTATATATTTGCTGCAATTTTTGTTAAAGTTTTTGTCCGAAGAAGAACACACAATTGCAGATGGTGTTGTGTAATAGGTTGGTTTCATCGTTTCGAGAATAATGTGAAAGTGGGATGATATGCATCTACTTTTTCTGCCCCGCGGCTGACGATAGTGTGTCAGCTAATTAGTACCGCCTACGACCGTAGCTCTGATCCCATCTGACCGCCCGGTTGGCTGGCTAACCAGTTTTGTACTGCCTATCTCTGGCTTTTGGATTTGGTCCACGTCTTATGCCTACTACTTATAACAATCTCACTTGTCCCGAGAAATTCAAAGATATTGTGAGATCTCCCTATATCCTAGGACTCCCTATATTCAAATTAGAGTTTTGAATTTAATAAAGGATGATGCTTAATTTTCCATTGTTATTTATCCAATTTTTATTTAATTTATTAATAAATAATAGGGGTAAACTAAAATTACATTAGATATATATGAACGATAAAGTTATCTTTAGATTCATGTCATCTTCGATTTCGTGTTAAGTCGATTTAGGTCATCTTTATATTCGTGTTAATTTGAGTTCGGCGGCAGGTAATCTTTGAGTTCATATTAGGTAGGGTTCGGGTCATCTTTGGGTTCTCGTTAAATCGGGTTCAGATTTAAAATTTATCAGAATAAAAGTAAGTTTTGAAGGTGGATCGGACTGAATCGAGTACGACCTAATAATTTTTAAATTCCAATTTACGTATCGGATCGGATTAGATCGATGGTGTCAATTTTGGACCACTCTACTTTTATGCATACAATCTGCTAGTACTCACCACATGGTCCCTTTAGAAAAGAACAAGAAGCACTTTGTGTGCTGATCTTAGCGTATCTGAATGTATGAACTTTTTTTTAAAAAAATAAGATCCAACCACCATCATTTGTAGCACGTGCTCTTCAAGATTTCATTGAGGCTCTCTTTTATTATTTGAACTAAATCGCACGATTTAGGTTTTATCAAACAAAATTAGTGGCCATTACAAAATTTAGGTTGGTGATTTACAAAATTAAAACGTAATTTTGCCGCTCTAGATTTTAACGTTGTTTTACATACGGGTCGTCCCCTCGTCGGTCCTTCGCCAGGGTCCCCATCTCCCTTCCCCTATTCATTCCCCGCCCCCTTCTCTCTCCTCTCCCACATTATATAACCGATCTGTTCTTGTTGTTTCATATCCAATGGCTGGCTCGAAATCTTCTTCTTCTTCCCTTCTCGATCATCCCCAGGCGGATTCCGGCAAATACAGAGGCGTCCGGATGCGGGCATGGGGAAAATGGGTGTCCGAGATCCGACAGCCGAGGAAGAAGTCGAAGTCCCGCATCTGGCTGGGGACGTTCGACACGCCGGAGATGGCAGCCCGGGCGCACGACGTAGCCGCTCTGTCGATCAAGGGAAAGTCCGCCATTCTCAACTTCCCGCATCTGGCCGATTCACTGCCGCGGCCGGTCACTTGCTCCCCACGTGACATCCAGGCCGCCGCCCTAAAAGCGGCTGACATGGAGACAGAGCATTTATTGCCGCCGCCGCCGTCTTCCTCCACCACCGCGGTGTGGTCGCCGTCCTTCTCGTCATTGCTCTCCGGCGTGAAGTCAGCGGGGGAGTACTCGGAGCTGAGCGAGATTGTGAAGATGCCAAGTCTCGGAGCGAGTTACGACTCGGTGCTGGAGTCCGGCCAGACGGAGGAGCTTCTGTTCGTTGACCAACCCGACGCGGTGGTGGAGGGGATCAACGGGTGGGACTACGGCCACTACCCATGGTTGCATGGCGGCGTCGAGAGCTATGGCTATTTCGGAGAAATCCAACAGCAGGTCGGAATAATGGCGCCGGAGTTCGATTCTTCTGGAGGCTTCGAAGGCTTTCTGTGACGACAAAGATGACGCCAGAAGAAGATGACGCGGTGTGTGTTTAATTATTATAATTAGCGTAATGTTTCTATATATATATTTGGGTTAATTAATCTAGAGCTAGTTCTTTCTTCTTATGGGACCAATTAGCATCTTCGGGAGTTGATGTTCACAGGAAGATAGAAATTAGCATTGAAAAAAGTGACATCATGTTTCATCGAAAGAATCTATTATTGTCCTGAAATAAATTGTAGTTATATTTTTAACTCAAATAACTATAAAATATATTCATAAAAAATGTCAAACGAAAATCGTGATCTTTTTTATCATTCCATAAGATAACTAGCTTGTTGTTTCTGCATCATCTTAAATGACTTTAGATGCTTAACAACTGAAAATGTAAAACATATTGAATGCCATATATCAACATGGCAAAAGGCCACGGTTCCTCAACCACTAAACGGGAGCACCATTCACAGCTTTCGGATTATTAAATTTATGGTCATGGGAATACCAATCAAACCAAAAGCTGAAAACACACAGAAGAACAAACAAAAAGAAAACAAGAATTTGCAGAGATGAATTGGCATGCAGCTATATATAGCTGGTTTGACTTTAATAGAGGAAGGAAGGTACCATGTTTCTAAGCGGAAATCGATACACTTTTTCTTTCACCAAATCAGAGGTATAAATAACTGATGAACAATCTTTTTTGCTATAGGTTTTGGTATCCTGTAACGATCTTGATTCTTGAGGCCATGCTGAACCAATTTGAGTTTGATCTCACTTTGGAATTTTAAAAAGGAAAAGAAAAAGAACGAGTGCCTTTTATTTATTTATTTATTTTTAAATGTAATTTTACCTTCGATTTTGTTTAAGTACCCTTCATTTCTCTCTTCAATTTCTACTGATCTTAATTTTTTTAACTTTTAAATGTTGATCATTATGTTGTTTTTTAACATAGATATTTTAGTTACAAATCAATTAGTTGCAGTAGTTTGTAACCAAGTTCAAGTTGATGATGAGTTAGATAAATCATAGAAATATAAAATGGGACAAATGAATGAATGGTACAACTGAGCTTTTAATTTACCCCAATTTAGTGTCATCGAATTGGAAACTGCTTTACATCTCATTTCAATTTATTATTCCAACTCATAACATATATAATATTATGAATTATTACAATCATAAATCCATACAAGCGTATACAACTAATCACTTTCTTGGTGGGTTGACAATCGAGTCGGGTTGGTGGGTCAATATTAGGGCTGACAATCGAGTCGGGTTGGTGGGTTGGCAGGTTCGGGTTAACGGGTTGGCGGGTTGAAAACTCTAAACCCAAACCAAACCCAATAATGTTTCGGGTCACAAAATATGGACTCAAACCCGACATAGTAAATTGACAGGAACCGATTCCATTACATTGGAGGCAAAGCCTTAGGTCCTGTTCTCTTCACGGTATTTGAACTTATCTGAACTCATCTGAACTTAAAAAAGTTTATCTGAACTAAAAAAAGTTTATCTGAACTTAAAAAACTTTATCTGAACTCATCTGAACTTAAAAACTTTATCTGAACTAAAAAAACTTTATCTGAACTTAAAAAACTTTATCTGAACTAATCTGAACTTAAAAAACTTTATCTGAACTCATCTGAACTTAAAAAACTTTATCTGAACTCATCTGAACTGAACTCATTTGTACTTAAAAAAATTAGCTGAACTTATTTGAACTTAAAAACTGAGCTGAATTGAAATATATAGATAAATTGAATTGAACTAAATTGAAACTAACTAAAACATATATGATCATTTCCAATGTATTTGAAATTCATTAATCTAAATATAACATAATACATTTAATATTAAAAGATACTGAACTGAATTGCACTGACGTAGATAAACTGAACTGAATCATTTCAAGCAAACATTTGAAATTTAATAATTTGAGTATAACTTAGAGTTTGATAGAGTTTATTTCTTGTTCAACTGAACTGAACTTGATTGAATTGAACTGAAGTGAAAATTAATGTACCGAAAAAAAGAATCAACATGACCGAATTCACCTGAATTTCATCAAATTACATTTCGCTTCAATTTACTGAACTGAACTGAACTGAATTGAATTGAACTGATATATAAAAGTTCTGGCACACAGGGCCTTAATGTTAAAAAATATGATCATGTTTGCTAGCTAAACATATTGATTTGAGTTGAGCTGAAGCATATAGATAACTGAACTGAACTGAATTGAAAATTAATAAGTGTGATGAAAATAAACGGTATGAATAAATTAACCTTAATTAATTGCACCAAATTATATTGTTGTTGAGCTAAAACTGAACTGAACTGAAGTGAAATTAATGTATTGAAAAAAAAGAATCGGTATGACTAAATTAATCTAAATTTCATCAAATCATATTGAAACTGAACTAAACTGGATGAAGTTGAACTGAACTGATATGAACAATTAAGCTCAAAAGATTTAAATGATTTAAATTGAAATGAACTAAATTACAAATAAGTGTACTGAACTTAACTTATCTGAAAACTAAAAAAGTTTACTGAACTGAACTCATCTGAACTGAAAAAAGATTATCTGAACTCATCTGAACTAAAAAACATTTATCTGAACTAAAAACTTTATCTGAACTAAAAAACATTTATCTGAACTAAAAAAAGTTTATCTGAACTAAAAAAACTTTATCTGAACTAAAAAATATTCAAATAATCTCTAGAGAACAGGACCTTAGAATTAGATGAGAAAGAAATCAGAGTTTGAGATGAGAATAGAATACATTCTTGATCGGATTTACACATCCCGAAACCGATAACTAATTCTACTCAATATCACAGTAATATAGTGCAGCTCCATTCATGAGAAACGGCCACCAGAACAACCGCTCAACTGCTACCTTCTACACTCTTGAGTTGCTTTCCAAAACTGATCTCCTTGTCTCTGAATTTACCACTTTTCCCTTTGCCCAATTTAAGATCATGACAATTCCTCCCTGTTAAAAACAAGCATGTCCTCAAGGTTGGAAGACTGGAAAATGATTTCAATGTGATCACCAGTAAAATGCAGCAGAAGTCTTGTAATTCCTTCAAACTGAAATGAAGAAACTGGGTCTGGAAACAATTTCTAATAGTATATTTCTCCAAGCAAATGTGCCATTGCATCCCCATAATTGGCCAATCCAAACTTCACTTGAAAACATGCAAATTCCTTACTAATTTCGTCCTCACATGATAACACCAGATCTTTGCCTATTTCAAATTTCCATAGGTTTTCACCTTAATTAAAATTAGAATCAGGAAGGCTTGTTGGATATACATCGATCCCATGATCTGGAAGTTCTTCAAATGTATCCAGAAATACTCAAATAGAGCTGGATCCACTTCAAACTCCTTTTACTTCCCACAGATTTGACAATCGAAAAGACCAACACAACAACATCAATCTTTTCAGCCAAAATATAGTTACATGCAATTTTAAAATCCCTCCTATGCTCCCTGCAACATCATGTCTGTGAGATATAACCACCAGTTCATAACCACACCTTTTCTTGGAAGGAGAATTCTCCTTCTCATTGATTGTCTTTGGTTGGGATACAATTCCAAGAACGTTGCTTCAATTGGTGAACTTGTCCATGCAATGAGCCATTGCAAAACTATCTGCGCATAACATTTCACCATTCCTTTATGCTGAAATTGGAATGTAAAATGTGGCTGAACCCTTAGCCTTTCCCTCACAACATTAGACTTGTAGTTAGGTACTTGATCTTGAAGCCCTAACCTCAAAACCATGAATTTTCTGAGCAGCAGTACCCAAATTCTTGTAAATAAGAATCTTATCAACTTCTAGAAAAAGACGATCAACCATTATCACTTTCCATGCTATATCAGCCGGCCAGTTCACTGTTTCATCATTTTGCACAAGAACTTTTGAGACAAGCCAATGCGGGACTGATGTATCAAAATCAACCCCTACTGACTCAAAATCCAGTGGCTGATCAGCCTGTAGCTTCTTCTCCCATTCTTCAAGAAATTCAAGTTCCAGCCATTCGTTGTGCAAAAACCTTTCCTCCCTGTCAAAGTGCCCCCTTTAAATTTCGTAGATATCAAAATCCAAGAATTTGAGAGATGAATTGATGATTCAAGCTTCTAACCATCCCAGCTTTTGTGGAACACCAACATGCAGAATAAAAAAGCTTCAACTTCAGAATTGAATGGAATCAGAAAAGTTGTTGCAGAGCTCGAGCTTTTATACAAAAAGCTCACGTACGTATTCTAAATCTTGAACTCCTGCATTAGCTAACCTGCACATTCTGATATGGAATTTAGCAAAGTCTTGAGCTGCAAAAAGATTACAGAGTTTCAAGCACCACTGTGTAATTTTTCTGAAGTTAACCTGGTTGTTCTATGTCCTCTTAATTTTCTTACTAACCTTTACCTTTTCTCTCTCTTATACCTTGCATGGTAGGTTAGATGGATTCCTTCTATTCCATTTTAAACAAATCACTTAAGAATGGAGCATCATACTGTATGAAAGAAATTCTTAGCATAAGAATAGAGGTAAGGTAACTTCTTAGCATAAAAGAAATTCTTTGAAACTGTATGAAGGTATTATATGTACTCTTTATTTAAATACCTAACCGTTTTATTCATGAGACTTTGATCAGTAATATAAGATATTCCATATGAATCATGCTCATGCAGCAAAGTTTTGCATCCTAAGTTGAACCACCTACTCAGTGTTTTCACTTACAGTAGTTGCAGAATAGTAATTTGTTCAATACTTTGTTAGTCCAATAAGCAAACAATTGTTTTATTGCAGTTACCTGCTTACTGGTGATGTTGTTTCTCTTAAAAAATGATGCTACGTTGCTCATTAATCAATTCTAAAAAACTGCAGTCTGGAGAAGATGGTACTCAATATTTGAGACTGTTTTTGAGGGCCGATATAGAATTTTCATCCAATCCATTGATGCGGTTAGGAGTGTAAATGAACTGAACCGTTCGTGAACAACTCGCGAACAACTCGGTTTGACCAGTTCGAACTCGAACTCGAACTCGAGCTCAGGGCCGGTCCTGGGATTTTGGGGGCCTCAAGCGAAAATAATAATTTCTTAGTGTTCAAAACTGAAAAATTAAAAAATAGGTTTAAATAAAAATATTTTATGAATTATACATTAAAAATCACTATAAATATTGAATTTCTTATTTATAGTTAATTTCATACGATATCTAAGAGACTAATTATAGAAAATGATACAATTTCTTTATTTAATTGAGTTTTAATTAATAAAAATACTATATATTTTTCTAAAAATGGGGCCCTTTTTTCCAAAATTATTTGGGGGCCTCAAGCAATTGCGTAAGTTACGTACATGGAGGGCCGGCCCTGCTCGAACTCGTTCGTTTATATACGAGCTCAAACTCGAGTTCATAAGAGCCAGCTCGATAGGCTCGTCGAGCAGCTCGAATAGAATTTTTATATAGAATTCTTATATAAATTAATTAAATTTTATTCATTAATGCTTTAACGAGCTCGAACTCGATTTTTTATCGAGCTCACGAGTCGAGTTCGAACTTTCTAAAATTCAGACGAATCGAGCTTGAACTAAAATATGTCAACTCGTACGAGTTTGAACTCGATCACGAACATGCAATACGAATTCGAACTCGAACTCGAACACAGGTCTGTTCGAACTCGACTCGACTCGTTTACAGCGCTAGATGCGGTTAAGGGTTGAGGAAGAAGTACAAGAATCCATTGACGGAAGGGGTTAGGAGCTCATTGAAAGGTTCTCAAAATATTAGGATTCGGAGTGAATAATGAATTTGTGCAGGACAACCCGCTTTGCTCTTAAATTTTGTTTGTTTTTTTTAGAAAACCACCTTTCATTTAAGTGTAGGATCTTGTATCTCATGTGACTTTATGTCGTAGTATATATGTATTTTATATTGTATTCATTCTTTAGTTTTGGATGAAATAAAACATGGTTGCAGCTGTTGTAGACTTGTAGTACACCCCGCCTAGCAACATGTTAAAACACGAATGTTGATCAAAGGATAAAAATGAGATATTGCAACGTAATTGAGTTGAGGTTTAAGAGACAGAAATTTAAAAATAACATCTCACATGATCAATTTACAAATATTGTGAGACCCCAGAATTCAGTTAGTTTTGCTACCTTTAAACTTGAGTTCCTTATGTTCATAATAGCTATTTAGTTGGGGTGAATGTAGAAATAATGAATACTCTAGGCTTTAATGATAAAAAATAAAGAATGGGGTTTATACTTTTAATTCAAAACTGTCTTAGGTCCTGTTCTCTAGAGATTATTTGAATATTTTTTAGTTCAGATAAACTTTTTTTAGTTCAGATAAACTTTTTTAAGTTCAGATAAAGTTTTTTAAGTTCAGATGAGTTCAGAAAATCTTTTTTAAGTTCAGATGAGTTCAGATAATCTTTTTCCAGTTCAGATGAGTTCAGTTCAGTAAACTTATTTAGTTTTCAGATAAGTTAAGTTCAGTAAACTTATTTGTATTTTAGTTCATTTCAGTTTAAATTAGTTCAATATTTTTAATTTTTTTCATGTCAATTCAGTTCTGTTAAATATTGTATATTATAATAATTTCATTTCAGTTCAGTTCAGATCAGTTTAGTTCAACAACAATATAATTTGATGCAATGAATTAAGGTTAATTTATTCATACCGTTTTTTTCAACGCATTAATTTTTACTTCGATTAAGTTTAATTTAGTTCAGTTCAGTTTAGTTCTGCAAATTATAATTTGAGGAAATTAAGGTTAATTTAGTTATACCAATTATTTTTTCAACACATTAATTTACACTTCAGTTCAGTTTAATTCAGTTCAATTCATCATAAAATAAACTCAGTCATAATGAATCATTCTAAAAATTTTAAAATAGAAATAATTGTTAAGAGAATTGAAAAATAGTTCAATAGATGTTGAATACTATGAACATCTATATTTCTATTCCTATGTTTCGGCTTCCATATCACTAGCCACGGCATGCCAGATTCTTGTTGCTATATTTTTTCGAACTTGATTCATATACAACTTCCGTTGTGGGTTGAACAAATCACTATCTGCAGTTCCTTGAACATTTGAGTCATACTTTACAATGGGTATCCCAAACCTCTCCATGTGAATGAGATTATTGAGTGTAATGGAAGCCACTATAATGGACAATTGCCATTTATCCTTCATTTGAGGCATTACATCATGTTCAGTTCAATTTATTTATATATTTCAATTCAGATTAATTTTTAAGTTCAAATAAGTTCAGCTAAATTTTTTAAGCACAAATGAGTTCAGTTCAGATGAGTTCAGATAAAGTTTTTTAAGTTCAGATGAGTTCAGATAAAGTTTTTTAAGTTCAGATGAGTTCAGATAAAGTTTTTTAAGTTCAGATAAATTTTTTTTAGTTCAGATAAAGTTTTTTAAGTTCAGATGAGTTCAAATAATCTCTAGAGAACAGGACCTTAGAGTTGAATTGGCTACGGAGAAACCAGAACAACCCGGAGACATAAACCTTCAACCTCGGCAAGAATCATGAACTAACCAATATTATAGGAACAAACAGAAAATATCATTAATCCCTCTCGCCCATTCTTAAGCCCTTTTTCTCACCCTAACCACGGCAACCAGAAAACCCTGCGCGGAAGAAGCATTGGAGAAGGTGCCGATTGAGCTAATTGCCTATTGTAAGTTAAGCTTTTCGTATTTGAAGAATTTGAATAATCTACCCATCGCTGTATAATTCTTATGCATATTAAGAACCAGAGTACAAGTGCAGTGTGGGATTGTGATGATTGAGTTATATTTATGTTTTGAACAGGAATATAAGTAGGGCTGAATGTTGCGTGCTTCTGTGACATTGTATTTGTATGAAACTTTGATTAAGTTGTAGGTAGAATTGATCCGTGAATAAAGGTGGGTGTTCTTTGATGAACGGAGGCTGAGACTAATTTGACATAATATTTTTATGAACTAAGATTTGTGTGAGTGTGCAATGGTAGCTTATAGATGAATTTATCTATTCTATGTATGTGAATGGTGCTTTGGAGAATACCAAAGAGGCTAACAATGTTTGATAATCTGTAAGGAGTGGCTAGGTTTAGTTGAATTTTGCAAGTTGGAAATCTGGAAAGTTTTGCTTAAATGGGGCGCTGCTCTGTAATTGAATGTAACCCCGGATTTATTAGTCGGTTTTGAATAAGGTTTGTAGAGTTGGAAAGTTGAGATTTGGACTACAAGTTAGAAATAATAACAGACCTATTTGGTTAAGAAACAAGAAAGATAATGGGTGTTCAATTTCTGCAATTTTTGTCTAGATGCTGCTTCCTGGCAGCAGCACATGCTTACTTTAAAATCCATATCTTTATAACCGTAACTCTATTGTGGCTGATGTTTATACTGGTGTATTCTTTGAACTCTGATCTTTGATTTGGAAACAAGAATGGGCCAATTCGGCTAAGTAACAAGAGAGATAAAGGTGGTTTTAAAGTTCTGCAATTTCTTAATTCAGTTCTCTGCTTGCATCAGTTTGGAACTCACTTTAAAAATATCATAGATGGTCTATTTGGAATAAATTTGTTAGTTTTGGAAAAACGAGATTTCAAACTATGACATAGAATCAAGTGCGAGTCAATTCGGTTTAGAAACGAACAAGAAAAATGCATTTGAAGTTCTGCAATATTTCAGTACTGTTTTCTGCTCGTCAGTTTGGAAACGAACTTCAAAAATTTATAACTAATAAACCGTAGCTCTGATTGTGTTGATTCTTGTGTCATTAAGATCCTTGTAATATGTACTATTTTCTCTGATCAAGAATTATCTAAGTCGGTTAGGGATACATCATTCAAAAGGGGTTATAATTGAGGCTGAAAACGTGTGATGATAAATAGTGTCGATGTACTTATTGCAATGGTCTTCTGCAAAGTAGTTATTAAGTGGTCTGATGAGAACATTAAGCTTGGTTCTAAAATTGCGCGCAACGAGCGCAATATTGCGCGCAATGTTGTGATGCGCACCCTTAGTGCAACACATAGGTTGGTTTTTGTGATTTCCAAGTTGCGCCCGCAACGTGGCGCAACGAAGCGCAACGCGCGTTCGCAATATTGCGCTGTTGCGGGCGCATTACGGTGTGCTTTTACTGTTGCTAATTTTGAGCCCAGCCCACTATTTATTTATTTCAGCCCAATACTTTTTTATTAAATTAAGCCCAAAAAAAAACCTAAATTTCAACTATATCTTCTACGTTTTGTCTGCCGTTTGTTTTTGTCCCTGTTTTTGTCCGTCGCTTTACCCGTTCATCATCTCCGATCATCATCATCTCCGATCTTCATCTCCAATCATCATCAAATCCGATTCTTCTCAGACTTCAATCAACATAAGGTTAGTTATCAACTCTTGCTTCTTCTTTTTTTTTTCTTTTCTTTTCCTTTTCATTGTTTATTTTGAGATTTTGTTTGGGCTTCAATAATTTGTATATATTTTGTTGTATATGAAACTATGAATGATGAATGCATGTACGTTTTTTTTGTAACAAACGTTGTAGCTAAATTATGTTTGGTTTTTGTGTTTTCAATTTTGTAGGGACTAGAGATGTCTAATAATGGTGGTTCAAGTTCTAGTTCTACCCCGGTATCACGAAGTAAGGATCCGGCAAGAAAGTATGCGACACCGGATCCAATAAGGAGGAATAATTTTAGGTGTAACCTTTGTGAAAAAGTGATTAAAGGGGGTGCTACTAGGTGGAAGGAGCATGTTCTTGGATCGGGATCGGGAGATAGGAAAAATACACTTATTTGCACTAAATGTCCACCGAGTATTTTCGAGGAAGTACGTTCTTATGTAGACAAGAAGTTGGAAATGAAAGTGGCAAATCTTGTTGGTAGGCTACCCACCCCCCAAAGCATTCCCAATCCCGATGTTGGACTTGATATTCAAGAGATTGAAGGGGGAGGAGGAAGAGGAGGAGGAAGAGGAGGAGGAGATAGTGTTCCGCCAAAGAGACCAAAAACCATTGGTATGATGAATGCTTATTTTCCTAATGTTGAATCGGAAGCAAGTAAAGGAAAACAAAAGACGATGAATGAATTTGTGAAGAAGGAGTTAAGAAAGAAAGTTTGCAAGTCTATTGCAAGGTGGCTCTATGATGCGGGAATTCCTTTTAATGCGATTAGTCATGATAGTTTTGGAGATATGGTTGAAATTATTGGACAATTTGGTCCGGGCTTGAAACCACCTTCACAATATGAGTTAAGGGTTCCTCTACTTCAAGAAGAGGTGGAAGAAACCAAAGATCGAGTGAAGGAACATGAAAAAGAATGGGCTATAAAGGGATGTTCTATTTTATCCGATGGATGGCGTGATTCGGTGGTTCAAAAGGATATCATAAACTTTCTTGTTAACTCTCCCAAGGGTTCGGTATTTATAGATTCAATTGATGCTTCTCAAATTTCAAAGAATTCGACTTTGTTGTTCCAACTTCTCAATGACAAGGTTGAAGAAATTGGTGAGGAGAATGTGATACAAGTGATAACCGATAATGCATCCGCTTACAAAAAAGCCGGTAAGATTACTAATTTTATTTTGTGTTCTTTACTTGGTTTTTAGAAATCAATAAGATTATCATTCAAAACGTACTTAGTACTAACTTTCTTAAGTTTTTTTGTTTTTTTTTAAATTGATAGGAACACTCTTGGAAGCCGAGAGACCACATTTGTATTGGACTCCTTGTGCGGCACATTGCATTGATCTTATGTTGGAGGATATTGGTAAAATACCCACGGTTCGCACTACTTTGAAGGATAGTATGTTTATGAGTGGGTATATTGTTAGTCATGTTGGCCGTGTGAATATGATGAGACAATTTACCGAGCAAAGGAACTTGCATAGGCCCGCTCAAACAAGGTTTGCCACTTCTTTTATTACTCTTCAACAAATTTACAATCTAAAGGCAAATTTGAGGAGAATGGTTACTTCCGATGAGTGGAATAAAAGTAAGTGGGCAAAGGAACCGGAAGCAAGGAAGATTCATCAAATCTTGTTTAAAGATTCTTATTGGAAGGGTGTAGCCCTTGTTCTTCGATACTCGGGTCCTCTTGTCAAAGTTCTTCGAATTGTTGATGGAGATGTAAAGCCATCTATGGGTTACATATATGAGGCTATGGATAGAGCAAAAGAAACAATTTCTAAGTCTTTTGGTGATAGATCGGAAAAATTCAAGAAAGTGTTTGAAATTATTGACCAAAGGTGGGATTGTCAACTTCATCGACCTTTGCATGCGGCGGGTTATTTCTTGAATCCCGAGTTCTTTTATGATAATCCCGAAAATGCATATTGTGAGGAAGTTCAACAAGGATTTCTTGCTTGTATTACTCGGTTGATCCCGGATCTTGAAATTCAAAACACTATCATGAATAAAGAGGTTATAGTTTATAAGAATGCCGAAGGACTCTTTGGTAATTCATTGGCCATTAGAAGCCGAAAGGCAATACACCCCGGTATGATATTCTAACATTTTCTATTTAGTAGTTCTTTATTTTTTATTTTTACTTGGCTTTCGTTATTTAAATGATTGAGTTATTTGTTCATATATTGTAGCCTTGTGGTGGGAACAATATGGAGGAAGTGCTAAAAATTTGCAAAAGTTTGCAATTCGGATTCTTAGCCTCTCTTGTAGTGCTACGGGTTGTGAAAGGAATTGGAGTGTATTTGATCAAGTAAGTATCTATCTTTTTAAGATTTTCATTTACTAGTTTTTGTATTTAGTAATGGAAATTAATGGGATTTTTTTCATAGCTTCACACCAAGAGGAGGAATAGGTTAGCACAAGAGAGGTTGAATAACTTGGTTTATGTTAAGGCCAATCGTGCATTAAGCCAACGAGCCAAACGTAAAGACAAGAATGATGCTATTTGTTTGGAAGATGTCGATGAAAGTAATGAATGGTTGATTGGTAGGATGGAAGATGACAATAATTCCGATGATGATTTGGTGTTTCCAAATGAAAATTTGACTTGGAAAGCGGTGAGAAGAGCTTCCGGAGTGGATGAGCCTAGTTACAACACAAGAGCTACGAAAAAGGTTGTTGGATCTAGCTCAAAACGTGCATCAAAAAGGCCGGTGACTTTGATTGATGAAGAAGATGAGGACATTGAGGAGTATGAAGAAGATATTGGCGAGGATAGACATGGAGAGGATGTGATGGTCATTGATGATGAGGATGATGATGATGATGATCTTGATGGAGATGAGGACTCCCTTGACTTTTCGTCTTGAATTTACTTGAATTGTTTTGTAAACAATTAAGCCAAAACCGTGTTTGTGACTTTGTGTGTTTGTGACTTTGTGTGTTTGTTTTCTATGTTTTTGTTCTTTACTTGAAAGTCTTGGAAGTTTGGTACATTATATCATTCGCATATGTTCTTCGTATTTGGTATTTAGACACTATTTGGTATTTGATTGAACTTAATGAGTCATTTTATATTTGATGAATATTTGAACTCTCTTGCACATGCCTATATATTTGAATATAAAATAGGGAGCGCAACACACCGTGTTGCGCTCGCAATATTGAGCGCAACGCGCATTATTCATTATTAGGGGTCAAGCGCAACGGAGCGCAACACTTAATTTAGAACCAAGACATTAAGAAAGAAAAACTATGCTACAGATATTTATGTGATAACTATGTGATAAATTTTAGATTGTCATACATGATAGAGTATTAATGACTAAATCATTGATACTGCAGGTGTTGAGGGATATTGTGAGCGTTAGGATTCACGGTGAGGGTTTTACTGTTTTTCAATACCTTTGCAAGAAGCACTTTTGATCTGTGGTTTTACTTTTCTTGAATGAAATGGTTTAGAGTTTGAAAAGTTTATTCCCTATCTAGTGTGTTTATATAAATATATGAAATTGCTTGTTCTTGGTTCAGTGCAGTTGACATGTTAAATGAATTGTTGTGATACTGATCTGATATTTGACTATTGTATTGTATATTGAAATCCTGAATTGTAAATTGTGAATACTGTATCGTGACTTCGTGTATCCTGACTTCGGTGAATTGTGATTAGTGGATCGTGAACTCGTGTTTTTGTGACTTGAGCATCGTGAATTGTGAATTTGGTATCGTGAATTCGTGACTTTCGTGAATCGTGAATCGTGAATTGTGTATCGTGAGTTCGTGAATCGTGAATTGTGTATCATGAAGTCGTGAATTGGGTATCGTGAATTCGTGATTGAGTATTGTGAACTGTGATTTGAAAATAGTGTACCGTGAATTCGTGATCTCGTGACTTCGTGTATCGTGAACAATGAGTTGAGAACCAGATATCGTGAATTCGTGACTTCTTGTGTCGTGATCTGTCAGTTGAGAATTGAGTATCGTGAATTCGTGAGTTCGTGAACTGTGTTGTTGTGGTTTGATTTGGTACTCTCTAAGCTTGTATAGTGTCGTGTTTAGAGTACTTGTACATTATTAATACAAATGTGAGCGAAGATGTGGTTTGATTTGGAGCCGTATTTGAAAGGACGAGCAGCTTCATGGTTTGATTTATTCCGACGCGTAATGGCACAAAAGATTATTTTTGGAAATTTAGAAGCTATTGGCTGATTTTGGTTGATAATGTGAACTGTTATAGAAAAGAATTATTGGTGGATAGCAAGCGAGCTAAGAATAAGAGTGGTTTGGTTGCATATGGTTTGGATAAATGGGATAATTTTATTCAAGTGAATAGCCAAAGTCTCCTGGATGGATTTATTAGTAGGATACTGGAATATCCTAGCATTGAGGTTGGGTGCCAAAGTTTTATTATTGCTATTGGGAATTTAGGTGTATCTTTCCATGAACGAAATGATGTGCTAAGTGTTTTGAGAAGATGTGGCCAACTATAAGAAAATAGTTCCGTTTTTGTCCTTTGTGGGTGGTGCAATGTGCTTGAGTTAATAATGATAAAATATGTTGGGAATATTTTTTGGTGTGGTTCCTCGTTTAGGCTTGAATATTATTTTGAATACACCTATGAGGATGAGTTCAAAGCAGTCATGATTGCTTCATTCCCATGGAATATCCTACGCATTTTAAAGGGAAGGACGCTCAATTATGCATGGGAAATTGTGGCGCAAATGGACTCTTTATATGTGAAGTTCAGCTTGGAGAATCATAAAAATGCAGTATCTGATTTATCATCAGCTCAGTTTGTGTTAGCTTTTTCTAATGAGTCTTATGAGTTGAATTCCTAGTTCAATTTAAGATCATCTTTGACTCTGATGCATGTCTTGGGTGTTCATGGCCATGTTATTACTGCATTAGTGTTCTTAGAGTTGATGAAAACAGATGGAGTCAATTTCCAGGTTGTGAGTTTTAACCATTTAATCCTTGAGCTGAAAAAGAAAAGAAAATTTAGGGATGGGATTTGGTCTTTTGACATGAGGAAGATCAAAGCATGTGACCTGAATGGAAGGAATGAACAGGGGCCGTGGTATTATTTCCTTGATCTAGGAAAAGTTAGATGCTTAAGGGAGAAATTGTCTCTTTTGTTGTGGCGTTTCATATGTGGTGCCATTATTTTTAGATGTAATTTTTCGAGCAGATATTCCGAGCAGGTTCGATTCACAATTACTATGGCAACTCGGTTCAACCTTAATTCGTGTCTCTTTCATCACGGCATACTCTTTGGTGATGATTTTGAGCGGGTTATAGAGGTATCAGATGGGGATAATTTTCAGCTGGGCAGAAAGTTAGTTTCTGGAGAACTAAGTGGTGATCAGCTCAGAAAATTGGTTAAGGCAGAAGGCATAAGGAAGCATCATGAAGATTTTAATGGGTGGCTTCATAGAGCATGTTTTACTACTGAGGTTGAAGGTGTTACTTTGAGAAAAGAGGGAGAAATTGCAAGGTTATGTAAGTCCGAGTCTTCTGCCAACTTTGAGACATTGTGGTGCGAGTGTGAAGAAAGAAATAGAACTAGATGGTACTGTGTGGAGGTTTGTACTGCTACACTAAGTTGCACTAAAACTGGTACGAGTACAATATACGGAGACAGGTGCGGGAAACGGCAAAATCCAAAAATTAGAGGGTGCGGGTACGGCTAGGGTACAGATAAAATATACTAATAATATATATTATTAATAATATATAAATTTTCAAAAAATATTAATAATAAAATAGATATATCAAACAGATAAAATATATTAATATTAAATATTAGTCTTAGTATTAAATTCTGCAAATATTAATAACAAAATAAATATATCAACCCAAATAATAAGAATAAAGAAAATAGACTATTGATTGATACTAGTATGGTAGAAGAATCTTTTTTTTTTGGAAAATATAAGTCCAAAACAGTAAAGAGACTAGTATCAGTTTATATGGTAAAAAAATCTTTTTATTTTTGAAAAATATAAGTCTGAAAACGGCAATTATTTCACAAATTCCGTCCTCGGGACGCTAAGTAGCACTGAAACGTATTCGGGTACGGGAACGGATACGGGTACGGTACAGGAAACGTCAAATCTAAAATTTGAGAATACGGGTACGGCGGGGAAACGTCAATAAAATATATTAAAATTAAAATTATATATAATAAATTAATAATCAACCACACTAATATATTAAAAAGACAATCATGAAAAACTAGTAAATATAAAATACATAAGAGCATAATTCAAACTAGTTATAAATCAACCTGCCATAAAATCCAAATCTATATATAGCTAAATTCATAATCATCATCATGTGCTCATCTAAAAGAATATGCCATAAAAAATATATACTCATACCATATATACATAATTAGACTAATTAACCCATAAATATTCCCCCAATAAATCAATAAATACTCCAACAACCAAAAAATCCAAAAGAAAAACAAAAACAAAAGCTGAAGCCGCGTCGGTTTCTTCTGCCTTCTGTACTGCGAGTGCGACAAAGACAAAAAGATTTTCGGCTTACCTAAAAGATTACAGGTCCGTCGGGCGGAGATCGGCGGAGATAGGTTGTCGGCTGTGGAGATCGGCGAGCGGGAGATGTGAGAGAGGACTGATGATTTTCGGCTACCAGAAAGGTTGGTCTGATTTTGGGGTTTGATCTGATTTTGGGGAATTTTGTTTTCGGTTCTAAATAATAAATCCGACCCGTTAACCGTTTCCCCAGTGTTGACCCCGTTTCCCCATTTGTTGACTCCGTTTCCCTTTTACAAAACGTTTCTGAAACGAGTTTCCAGCGTTTCCCCGCCGTTTCCGTTTCCGTTTCCGGTACGGGTACGAAACGGGTTTCCATGCTTCGGAGCCGGGACGTCCCTAACCATCGGTCAACCTATCAACCGGGACGGCTGACCGTCTCCGTCATTCAGGGGGCGGCAAAGGGACGTCCCAAAGCCGAACCCGTCGGCGTACCCGTCCCCAAAACGCAAACGGCCGGGGACGGGTCTTCCTTATTAGGGCCGCACCCGTGCAACCTAGCTGCTACATCTCTGCATATTATTTTGCACGTTGATGCTACTCAACTTCGTGTGCCTCGCTTGCACCTTAATATTGTTCTAGCCTTAGCTCATTTTTTGGTTTTCTCTCGCTACTGTTCAGTTCCTCACAGTGGACATAGCTCCAATTTTTACTTCCAAGACTTGAGGACAAGTCTTCGTTTAAGGGGAGGAAGAGTACCATATTGTATAATGAGATGCATGGCTGTTACAATGGTTGCAAGGTGCTGTTGAATGAAGTTGAAGGTTGCTGCTACAATCCGTGGGATGAAGAAGTGATCCTACGATCTCTTAAACAAGATTCTTGTATGGGGAAAATTATAATTATTACAATGAATATGATGCATACTGCATTCCAGGTTAAGGTGAGATTTATAAAATTCCTATTGCTTGATTCCAAGGTTGCAGCAACCATTTTTGACTTGACATATGAAGTGCATGTAGACAAAAACTTCTTGTGGAAGGATAAAGTAATCTGGAAGGTTTGTTTTCTGCTACAAGTGTGGACTATCAGTGGAGAAATATGTGCTATTTTGTTAACTAAACAGCTGAATGAGGAAAAAATATATGAACCACTTTATCACTTGGAATCTGAAAAGCATCTTGGTGGAGTTATTTTTGTTATTGCAGCAGAGTTTTTGAAGTTTACACTTCAGAGAACTCTAGAGGAGGGAATACAAGCTGGACATCGTGGGAGAAAGCACCAGAGGTCGACTTCTCGAGGTTTCAAATTATATGATCAAGGACATGATAATTATGAAGGCAAAGATGTTCTGAGTTTGTCAACCTCGGGATTTACTGCACAACAAAATGATCAAATGATAACATGGTTAATAGCATGGAAAGGGAATTGAGATGTTATTACTGGGAAACATCATAGTACTCACAAGGATCTGCTACTGTGCTCAGAAACTTTGCACAGTAACTCGAGGAGGAGAAATAACCTGGGAAGTTAACAATTGTCGTGTGAAAATTTCTGAAAAATATATGGCTGTGGTGATACAAGTTTGCAGTGGTGGTTGTTTTGATGTCGAAGGAAGTGCAGAATATTTAAAGGGAAGGTGCTGGATAAGAGGTTTTAGCTACTGTTATCATCTTGAAATCATATTTTTTGAGGTTATGAGGGATGAATGGTACTGCAACAAACAATCAGAATCTCATCTCAACTGTTACAAGATTGCAATTATTCCAAGCTCGAGGCATCACCTCTTTACCCTTGCTGTTCCTGCTAGTACTACACTTCCTACTGATGCAGTTGCAATGAAGCTCCACTCAAGCCACACCACAACTCATTTCACTGGAAGAGCATGCCTACTGAAGGTGCATCTTGGGACGATGCTGACTTCATCACATCTCAGCTCCCCACTTTCCGTGCTTGAGGTCAAGCACAATTTCAGCAGGAGGGATTGTTACAATATGCTTGAGATGACGAGGGTAAATTGGTCTTTTGCGATCAGTCAATGGAGTTAGGATGCAGTTGACCAACGGAGTGATATAATCACAGGAAAGGCATGGAGAAAGGCTACGAAAAATCTGAATTGAAATCTTTGTTAGTTTAGCCTAGCTTATTCTCTTTCCTCTAGATTCCTTCTGTTCTTCCTCATCTCTCTGTAAATCTCAGCTTCTATGCTGCAAATTACTATTTCCTTTCATTGATTTAAGTGGATTGTTACATATTCCTCCTTCCTATTAGCCGACACCAGGCCCGGCCTCACCTTGAGGCCACTGAGGCCTCCGCCTCAGTCCCCAAATTTTCGGGTAATTTTGGACTCCATTTTTTTAAAAAAAATTTATTATACGTATAATTTTGGGGCCTTTTTTAAAACAAGGGAAAATATGTATTAAGGGTAGTGAAACTTTCTTTATTTGAAAGAAGGGTGAAATTTTATCATAGTTTCTAGAAAGGGCGGTAAGTAATAGTTAATTTTTTCGTAATATGATTATTTATTTAAAGACATTAATACCCTTATTTTCATTTTTTTTTTAGATTCATTAATATTCAATTAAGTTTTCAGTTTTTGTTTCAACTTAGTTTACTTCTATTTAATTAAAATTTAATTAAATCAGTTAAATTCAGTTTCATCCCAAATTCTTAGTTTTAGTTCAATTGAATTTATTTTTACCCCAATTTAGTTCTAGTTTAGTTAATTTAAGTTCACCTTTTGATATCAAACAAATAAATTGAGTTTATTAAGATTCGGTTGAAATCAGTTCAATTTAGTTTTATTTATTTTAGTAAATCTTCAGCAAATTATAGTAAAATTCAATTTAGTTTCATCCCATTTTTAATTGATTCAATTTAATTCAATTAGGTTAATTTATTCAATTTTGGCTAATTTTAATTTTAAGTTAAGTTCAATTCAGTTCAACAAAAATGATTTTTTAAATTAAAGGCGGAACTTTAATGGAGCTGAACTTTAAATTTAATGTAGCAAAGATGAATTTGAATAAACTATATTTAATTAAACTGAATTAAACTAAATAAAGTAAATCTAAAAATTTGGATGATCAAATTGAATGTCAAAAAAAAACTTTGTCTTGATTATTAAGATTAACTAAAATAAATTAAAGTGAACCAAATTTAACTAAATTCAAATGAACTTAATGGAATTTTTTGGATGCTAATAAAGTGAACTAAACTTAATTAATTGAAATAAAAGTTTGGGATGGAACTTAACTAAACTTATTTGACTAGAATCGATTTTAATTTAAACTAAACAAAAATAACCAAACGAAGGGTATTAGTGTCTTTAGTTAAATACTCTTATTAAGAAAATATGAATTAATTAACTACTTCCCTTTCTAGAAATTATACTAAAATTACACCCTTCTTTCAAATAATGAAAGTTCCACTGCCCTTAATATAAATTTTCCCTTAAAACAATTGTCCAGTAATATGATAACAATCGATATCTATACTCAGTCTTATGGTATTAAGGTCCTGTTCTCTAGAGATTATTTGAACTTATCTGAACTCATCTGAACTTAAAAAACTTTATCTGAACTAAAAAAATAATTTCGGAACTTAAAAAACTTTATCTGAACTCATCTGAACTTAAAAAACTTTATCTGAACTGAACTCATTTGTACTTAAAAAATTTAGCTGATCTCATTTGAACTTAAAAATTGAGCTGAATTGAAATATATAGATTAATTGAACTGAACTAAATTGAAACTAACTAAAATACATGATCATTTCCAATATATTTGAAATTTATTAATCTAAATATAACATAATAAAGTATTCTGAACTGAGTTGCACTGAAGTAGATAAACTGAATTGAATTGGTATAACTAAATTAACCTTAATTTCCTCAAATTATATTTTACAGAACTAAACTGTACTAAACTAAATTGAACTGAATCGAAGTAAAAATTAATGCGTTGAAAAAAATGGTATGAATAAATTAACCTTAATTCATTGCATCAAATTATATTGTTGTTGAACTAAACTGATCTGAACTGAACTGAAGTGAAATTAATGTTTTGAAAAAAAAGAATTGGTATGACTAAATTAATCTAAATTTCATCAAATCATATTGAAACTGAACTAAACTGAATGTAATTGATCTGAACTGATATGAACAATTAAGCTCAAAAGAAGAGGGTGTACGACTACAACGCATGATAATAAAATCACAAAATATTTTTAGCATTATTTAAATTATTATAATATACAATATTGAACTGAACTGAACTGAATTGACATGAAAAATATAAAAATATTGAAACTGAACTAAACTGAATGGAATTGAATTGAACTGATATGAACAATTAAGCTCAAAGAAGAGGGTCGGCGCATGATAGTAAAATCACAAAATAATTTTAGCATTATTTGAATTATTATAATATACAATATTGAACGGAATTGAATTGAATTGACATGAAAAAATATAAAAATATTGAACTGATTTAAACTAAAATGAATTAAAATACAAATAATTTTACTGAACTTAACTTATCTGAAAACTAAATAAGTTTACTGAACTTAACTCATCTGAACTTAAAAAACTTTATCTGAACTCATCTGAACTTAAAAAACTTTATCTGAACTAATTTGAACTTAAAAAACTTTATCTGAACTCATCTGAACTTAAAAAAAATTATCTGAACTAAAAAAACTTTATCTGAACTAAAAAAAGTTTATCTGAACTCATCTGAACTAAAAAATATTCAAATAATCTCTAGAGAACAGGACCTAAATCATTAAAAAACAATAAATATTCTAAAAAATTTCCCAATAACTGAAATATTTATTATCATTTTTATTTTATTAAAAATATTATCAAATTATTGTCCTTATAATATATGTAGGGATTTTTTTTTTCTTGCCTTAGGTCCTGTTCTCTAGAGATTATTTGAACTTATCTGAACTTAAAAAACTTTATCTGAACTAAAAAAACTTTATCTGAACTAAAAAAACTTTATCTGAACTTAAAAAACTTTATCTGAACTTAAAAAACTTTATCTGAACTCATCTGAACTTAAAAAACTTTATCTGAACTAATCTGAATTCAAAATACTTTATATGAACTCATCTGAACTTAAAAAAACTTTATCTGAACTGAACTAATTTGTAGTTAAAAAAATTTAGCTGAACTCATTTGAACTTAAAATTGAGCTAAATTGAAATATATAGATAAATTGAACTGAACTAAATTGAAACTAACTCAAATATATGATCATTTCTAATATAATTGAAATTTATTAATCTAAATATAACATAATACATTTAATATTAAAGTATACTGAACTGAGTTGCACTGATGTAGATAAACTGAATTGAATTGGTATAACTAAATTAACCTTAATTTCCTCAAATTATATTTTACAGAACTAAACTGACCTAAACTAAATTGAACTGAATCGAAGTAAAAATTAATGCATTGAAAAAAAAGGGTATGAATAAATTAACCTTAATTCATTGCATCAAATTATATTATTGTTGAACTAAACTGATCTGAACTGAACTGAAATGAAATTAATGTTTTGAAAAAAAAAGAATTGGTATGACTAAATTAATTTAAATTTCATCAAATCATATTGAAACTGAACTAAATTGAATAGAATTGACCTGAACTGATATGAACAATTAAGCTCAAAAGAAGAGGGTGTACGACTACAACGCATGATAGTAAAATCACAAAATATTTTTAGCATTATTTAAATTATTATAATATACAATATTGAACTGAACTGAACTGAATTGACATGAAAAATATAAAAATATTGAAACTGAACTAAACTAAATGGAATTGAATTGAACTGATATGAACAATTAAGCTCAAAGAAGAGGGTCGACGCATGATAGTAAAATCACAAAATATTTTTAGCATTATTTAAATTATTATAATATACAATATTTAACAGAACAGAACTGAATTGACATGAAAAAATATAAAAATATTGAACTGATTTAAACTGAAATGAATTAAATACAAATAAGTTTACTGAACTTAAGTTATCTGAAAACTAAATAAGTTTACTGAACTTAACTCATCTGAACTTAAAAAACTTTATCTGAACTCATCTGGCTTAAAAAACTTTATCTGAACTAATCTGAACTTAAAAAAATTTATCTGAACTCATCTGAACTTAAAAAATTTTATCTGAACTAAAAAAACTTTATCTGAACTCATCTGAACTAAAAAATATTTAAATAATCTCTAGAGAACAGGAGGTTAGTCCCCAAAACTCCGGGACCGGCACTGGCCGACACGACATGAATTACACCTTTTGTTAATTTTCATTTAATCTTTGTTTCGCCAACCTACCTGAATGGTTTGCGAGATTTTCATTTAATTTTCTTTGGGGATGATTTAGATCCTGTTCTCTTCACGGTATTTGAACTTATCAGAACTCATCTGAACTTAAAAAAATTTATCTGAACTAAAAAAATTTATCTGAACTCATCTGAACTTAAAAAAGTTTATCTGAACTTAAAATTTTTTATATGAACTAATCTAAACTTAAAAAATTTATATGAACTAATCTGAACTTAAAAAACTTTATCTGAACTCATCTGAACTTAAAAAACTTTATCTGAACTCATATGAACTGAACTCATTTGTCCTTAAAAAATTTAGCTGAACTTATTTGAAATTAAAAACTGAGCTGAATTGAAATATATAAATAAATTGAAACTAACTAAAAAATATATGATCATTTCCAATATATTTGAAATTCATTAATCTAAACATAACATAATACATTTAATATTAAAATATACTGAACTGACTTGCACTGATGTAGATAAACTGAACTGAATTGAATTAACAAATATGATCAATTTCAATATATGTGAAATTTATTAATCTTAATATGAAAATACGTAGAACAAAGTTGAATTGGAATATATAGATCAACTGAACTGAAATGAAATAAATATGACATTTTCAAAACATTTGAAATTTAATAATTTGAGTATAACTTAGAGTTTGATAGAGTTTATTTCTTGTTCAACTGAACTGAACTGGATTGAATTGAACTGAAGTGAAAAATTAATGTACCGAAAACAAGAATCAACATGACTGAATTAACCTGAATTTCATCAAATTACATTTCACTTCAATTTACTGAACTGAACTGTGATATATAAAAGTTCTGTCAGACAGGGTCTTAATGTTAAAAAATATGATCATGTTTGCTAGCTAAACATATTGATTTGAGTTGAGGTGAAGCATATAGATAACTGAACTGAACTGAATTGAAAATTAATAAGTGTGATGAAAATAAACGGTATGAATAAATTAACCTTAATTAATTGCACCAAATTATATTGTTGTTGAGCTAAACTGAACTGAACTGAAGCAAAATTAATGCATTGAAAAAAAGAATCGGTATGACTAAATTAATCTAAATTTCATCAAATCATATTGAAACTGAACTAAACTGAATGGAATTGAACTGATATGAACAATTAAGCTCAAAAGATTGAACTGAACTAAATTACAAATAAGTTTACTGAACTTGACTTATCTTAAAACTAAAAAGGTTTACTGAACTGAACTCATCTGAACTGAAAAAAGATTATCTGAACTCATCTGAACTAAAAGGCATTTATCTGAACTAGAAAAAGTTTATCTGAACTAAAAAAAGTTGAGTTGGTCTCTGAGGTGACCGTCACTATAGTGACCAGACTCAATTATTAATTAAAGGACACGGAGGTCCTTAATTGCAATTTCAAATAAATTATGAAAATCACGCGCTAGCGCGTGCAATAAATTGAAAAATGCTGCTCCACTCGTCCTTTTTATCTCCTTTTTTGTCTTGTTCCTAGAAATCCTTCTTATTTTCACTTTCTTTCTTCTTTTTTCCAAAATACTCACCATTGCTGCACCTTCTTAATCCTCCTCCCTGTCTAAACCTCAACCAAAAATAAAAAGATGGGCAGTTAGGGTTAGAACATCAACAAAAATAACTGAAACAATATACAACTCAACAACTAAAAAAAAGGAAACTAACTTTACAATAAAATGTGGGTGTTTATCTCAAAACAGTTAGGGTTTACAAAAAAAATGCAGGCAAGTATTGTTCAGATTTAAACCTACACATAAAAGTATTGTTCAGATTAATAGCTTGAAACATTTTTATGAAAGGTGGGCTTTTTATGCTAAAACATCCAGATTTTACAGAAAAACATTATAGTAAAAATTGCATTAAACATCAGCATGTTTCCGCATTAAACAACAATCTTTCAGACCAAAATTCTAATGTTCATGTTTTTGCATTAAACAACAACCTTTCAGACCAAAATTCTAATGTTCATGTTTCTGCATTAAACAAGAACATTTCAGACCAAAATTCGAATGTTCATGTTTCTGCATTAAACAACAACCTTTCATACCAAAATTCGAATGTTCATGTTTTTGCATTAAACAACAACCTTTCAGACCAAAATTATAATGTTCATGTTTCTGCATTAAACAACAACCTTTCAGACCAAAATTCGAATGTTCATGTTTCTGCATTAAACAACAATCTTCCAGGCTAAAATTCTAATGTTCATGTTTCTGCATTAAACAACCACCTTTCAGGCCAAAATTCTAATGTTCATGTTTCTGCATTAAACAAGAACCTTTCAGACCAAAATTCAAATGTTCATGTTTCTGCATTAAACAACAACCTTTTAGACCAAAATTCTAATGTTCATGTTTCTGCATTAAACAACAACCTTTCAGACAACCTTTCAGACCAAAATTATAATGTTCATGTTTCTGCATTAAACAACAACCTTTCAGACCAAAATTATAATGTTAATGTTTCTGCATTAAACAACAACCTTTCATACTAGCAGGTTAACGTCTTAAAAACATCAATTCTAAGCAACATGTTTCAGCATTAAACAACAACCTTTCAGGCTTGACGGGCTAACATTTTTAAAACACGCTAAGAACACCAAAACTACACAAAATCATTCTCAAAATCATTCGCGATTGCATAAATACAACTAACAAATGTAAATAAGTGATTAAATAATAGAGAAAAAGGACAAACCTCGCGAATCTGAGGTGGCGGATCTAGAGCAACAGCGACGGGCGGCGAGAGAGTAGCTGCGATTAGATTTCACCGTGCACCGTTATAGTGTGATTTGAACGCCACCGTCGCAGAACCGCAACGCCACCGCTGTGGTAGAGCGGCGGCGATTGGACGATCGAGAGTTGCGGGCCAATTTGGGAGATGTTTTGCGATGGGAACTGATTTCAAAATTGGGGAAAAAAGAAATGGCTTATATATTGGAGATGGCGCGTGGGATTAATATCCAGAAATTGCAAAAAAAGACCGCGTCTAGTAGTGACGGTCAATTCCAAGACTTATCCAAAAAAGTTTATCTGAACTAAAAAATATTCAAATAATCTCTAGAGAACAGGATATTAGTTCCTTGGGTTGACTCAGTGAGTCTGAGTTTTGGGTTGTCGTTACTCGGTCTGGTTTTTCCACACCCGTATGTTCTTGCTGTCGGAACCGTGTAGAGTAAGTCGCGCTTCGCCGTCAGGGAATAAATGTGGCCTTCTTCCCGGAAGAGGGGCACGCGCGTGCAACGACCACGGCGATCTTGACAGCGGCGAACCATTATCCCCAATGAAGATTTAGACCACCGCGAAACTGTTGACTCAACTTGGTTCGAGAGCTCCGACGTTATTATCGGTAAAGCGAAAGAAGAGAATATTCCGGCGGATATTGTCGATGTTGAAGATGAAATCCCGGTGGAGAAGCTGATGGAGGAGCTGATGGCGTATGAGTCGTACATGAAGTTCTATCAGATACCTTACGTGGATGGGGAGTCGGTGACGACGGCGCGTGTATGAACCTCTTGAGCTTTGACTACGGGGAAGATCTGCCTGCCGGCAACTAAGTGATCGACTCCGCCGCTAGCTAGCTAATTCGTTTTTCTATTCAATTTTTGCTCAATTTGTTTCTGATTAACGAGCTTTTGTAATCTCACTAATCTGTGCATACAGGTTTGATTTTGAATTACTACAACTTGTTTGGTGTTTTTCCATGGAATTTGTTGGAGCTAATAATTTTTTCTTAAAGTGTGCATATATTTATAAAACGAATGAATTAGATTTTTTATTTTTATTTTTTGTAATGGAATGCGTGACGATATATACATACCTGGAACCAATTGATGTCACCTTGAGATCTAAAAATTGGTCCCTAATTAGATAATCAGATAAATTTATATTTAAACTTAGCAATATAAAATAATTTATGCCACAAGTTCATATTTTATAGGAACTCAGATATCTCAGAACGGTGCAGTATGCAAACTGTTTGTGCAATTTGTGACGATGGTGGTGAACTATTGTGGTATACTTCTTTACTTCACACAAGAGAAGAAATCAATCATCATTTGAAACACCATCCATGATTCACATACCAGTGCTACAAAGAAATGGCCCACGGCATTTGAAGATATAATAAGTTTATTTTGCATCCAGGACTTCCTAATTGCTATACGTCAGCAAAATGGTTGCCAGCTGAGAGAATACCGATGAAAAGATCAACAGGTCTATCTTGAAGAGGAGGTGCCTTCTATATATCCGACATATTAAGATGTCTTTGTGGAGCAAAGCTAGGATAATATGAGGGCAATGAAGCTGCAACTATAGACACAACGTGAATGTCCCCATTCAAAGTCAATCCGGCAGCATCATCAAGCGCAAATCCCTGCTAAACAAATCCCAAAAAAATCAGCATAATACCATCAAACAGTCAATTTCACACAATAAATTTTCAAAACAAAGTAGAATACCGTGCATAAGACCTGAAGTCTCTCTTTAACTTTCTGTAAATGAAAATAAACCTTATTTGACTCATGCCTGCTTGCATTACATCCTTTAAATCACACAAAAATGTCAAAATCCATCCGACTAAAACGAACATATTTTATCAATTATTGTCGCAAGTAAATATATTTTTGTAGTAAAAAATGGATATAAGAACACCAAGAGCATGACAGATACATTTCAAAGGAGGATTCAATAGATCATCAGATTCATATGACTCTTATATAATTGGAAACAAAATAATCTAAAAGACTCTGAGGAAAGAAAAGTAAGATACTTGACCAGAAATCCACAACTTTTCATCAATCCACCAATTTCAGGCATAATAGAATTAATGGTATAATTAACTTGGATTTTATTGACACTGTCTAGATGCAATCATGTTTGCTTGATTTTAAAAAATACAATAAACTGTGAGCCAATAATTAACAATATTTTTACATGTGTACTGAGATTGAGACTCTTATTGTATTTTCTCCATTATTTTAGTGATGAATAAACAATTTATTGAAACAGCATCTCTCTTTTCAGAACCTACAAAATCCCGTAGTTGAAATGTTTAAAAAGTAGTGGCCTAAAGCCATAAATTTAACATCAATTTACATACACACCATAAAATAGGGAAATAAAACAATACCAAACAAACAGTACTCAACTTATTAGGCTCTTACAAATCAGTGTAGTAGCCTAATAACTTATCAGGCTCCAATAAATCACTTTACTGTACCATTCATATGCATATTCTCCAATGCAAAACCAACTTTCTAAAGAAATCCATTAAATGACAACAAGTATTTTATTTATAAAAGTAAAGGAAAAAAAGAAGGTTCTGTCATACATAAGTCTGATAAAATCCTGAACACAGTAGAGACCTGATCAATTAACAACTGTAGCAAAAGACATATAATTCTAAGAGGTGACAATCACTAGGCCAAAAACAAAGTGAAGGAAGTCACCAATATAAATTGACAGGCTGTTTCCAAATTTGTACAACTTATATTGAAGATTTGTCCGTGGAACGCACTGTACACACGCTACAAAAAATCAAAAGTCTAGTCTAAGCCTGTAGTATGACAAAAGTATTAAGCTAGTGATTTATCTAGCTAGAAAAACAATACACAACAGCCTAATACATTAATCAGTGTATATACCAGTGTTAACTATTTTTGTCATTGTCAGAATTTTTATCATTGTCAAAATTGCAGAACATTTATGATTTTGCAACATAATATTCAAAGTTGTGTTCAAAAGATGTTGAGCAGTACTTGTGTAAGCGATATTTGAAAACATAATCTGTTGACAAATGTAAAATTCAAAATTTGGAAACTGTAAAGAAAAGAAGCTGCAACTGCTAAGTAGAAAGAAAGCAAAGACTACAGTATATGATGAATGCAGTGGCTGCTGAACTATTTAGGAGCAAAAAATATTCTTACCCAGCAACAAGCATCCCAAATGGCACAATAAGGTTGTTAAAAGTGGAGAATAACAAGAGCCACACCAACTATGATTGTGAGAGCTTTGTCCAGGCCATCATCGTCATCATGGTCTGCATTTCAAGATGGCAATATATGCATTTCAGCTATCAGGGCCTGATTATCGAACTCGTTTGTAAATGAAAAACTTTATTCTCCATCAATGCACATGCTTCTATTAAGTGCAGCTGGTATCTCAAACAATTTGGATATACAGGACTAAAAGATTATAATGCCAAGTTTCAGAGCAAAAACTTCTGTAACACGAAACTTAGAGAAATTTTAAAAATAAACCTGAACTTAAATACTATACTGCAATGAAAATGAATTGAGCCTATCATTCCATCAGCCTATCAAATCTAATTAAAAAAAGGGAAGGTTCATAGCCACAAAGCATTCAAATCAAATGTGTAGAGAATGTAGAGAAGTAGTTCTAACAAGCATTTCATCAAACACCTGGTGTACTCATAATATAGTTGTTAAAACAGAATACCCAAAATTTGCAAAATAAAAACAGTTTAGCACATAGAGAAACCTCCATTAGAACTTGTAAAGCTGCATCGGTGTGTTTAGCAGGAGGAGGACACGTAAGTAGCAGTTGTCTGAAGATGGTGACCAGGGCAGAGAAAAGTGGCGGGTTAAGGGAAGAAGAAGGCGGCAGGGAAAATGGTAACCGGTGAAGCAGGCACGAAGAAAAGGCGGGCGTAAACGGAAAAGTTAAAGGAGTGTGACTGGGTAATAATGGACTAAAACAGGCCGGGGCGAAAAAACTCCCCATTTTTATATATACTCCCTCCGTCCCTCTATCTTGTGTCCAATTGCTTTTGGCACGGTTTTTAAGAAATCTGATGTGGCGCTGATGTGAGTGGTAGGGTTTGTGGAGTATGTGAGAGAAGGTTGATAGTTTATATTATAATTATTTGCCAAAATAGGAAATTGGTAAATCTCTTTGGGACGGACCAAAAGGGAAATTGGATAAATCTCTTTGGGACGGAGGGAGTAGTAGATTAGTTTCACATTTCAACTCCAAAGAAAGATACATTTCTTCCTTCGTAAACTCACCAATAATGAACTCTGACTTATAGAGAAATGACATGTTAGGAATGAAGTACTTTGCCACCAACGTTGTTTGAGAACTTTCTGGAACATAGTAGAGCCTAGTGGAAATCAAGAAAAGTGTAGTCAATAAAAGTGGAGTTTGATCCCACCATTTAATTTTGTTTCAAGAAACCAAAACTAACGTGTCAATAAACTGAAGCACAATTTACTACTTCTGCCTACTCATCCAAATAAGGTCATTTGTTCAAAGAAACATAAACCTACGAGAATAATGTAGTAGACATCAAGAATCCCAATTTAACTCTTTTTCGCATGATTCAGTTTTACAGCAAGACATCAAATAATTTTACACAAGCTCCATTGTGATTCACCGGATTGTGGTCAATTTTACCATGTCTCGAGCCTCCTTTTTCCTAGTGACGAAGAAAACGCATTGGGATTTGAAAGGGAAATCGCAGTTGGAGGTGTTGGAATAGTGTCCTTCGATCAATGTGCATTGTCCTGAATAGTTGGAAGATTAATTACGGAGATAATTAATTCAGTTATTTAAGTGATCAAAATGTTTAGCTGGAAACCGCTTCCGATCGGCTAGCATCAATGGTATTGAGCTCGCAGCTTATTATAACTGAACCTATAGGGTCACACACTAAGTATGAAATTGGACAAAGTAATTATCTAATTAGATTTGGAGTCTAATAGTAATTATATGAGAATTAAGTCTTATTGGGCTAGGCCCATATTGAATAAGACTAGCATTAGGTTTATGAGGATTCTGTTTATTCTGTATAAATAGACTTCTACAGGAATAAACAGACATACACACAATCATACTTATAGCTCATGTGTTGAGCGCCTCAGAACAAATAAACCTACCTTTCTCATACAAACCTCATCGTCAAGAGAAGAACAAAGACTAGGTCTTTGGTTGCTGATCGATGTTCTAAGCTAACAGCGGTGAGGCGGTCTGATCGTGCTGTGTGGATACGTATAGAGGGATCACGCTTGGGATTCTCGTCTCCGTAGTTGATTGGATCATCTGACTAAATCCGATGGTAAAGCACGCTTGAAGAGGTAAGCCTAAACCCTAATTTAGATTCATACTAAGTACATGCATGAGATCCGGGATTAGATAATTGATGTTCCACTAAGTTAGACTTAATCAATTCCCTACAGTGGTATCAGTAGCCTCTTGTATGTTTTAGTTATGATCTATGATTTATGTAGATGAGATTTGCATAAATTGATTATTAGGTTTGATGTTCATATTTTATTCAAATAATCATTGGATGATTGTATTTGATTTAATCACTCTGAAGTTGTAATTTTTGGAAAATTACTATTCATTGCCGGATTTACTATTCAGTAGTTAACTGTTCATCATCAGAATTACTGTTCATCGGCGGTGGTAGAGCAGCAGCACTGGGTGTTGCCGCTAGGGTTCCGCCGGAAGGGTGACAACAACAATTAGGGTTTTTGGCCCTTTAAATGGCTAGGCCATTTTTATTTGGGCTGGATCTTTTCGGCCCAACAGTGATGCAGCCATTGAGGTTGGCTGGCCTGATCGGTTGGACCGGTTAGTTGGGCAGACCGGATATGGTTTCGGTTAGACCGGGTCCAGAAATTTTTTTTTAATTAAAAATAAAATCTTAATTTGAGTGGGAGTAATTTTGACTTTGGAAGTGCAAAATTATTTTATGAACATGTACATTTCTTTAATTAAGGCATTGGATGAGCTTAATTTTGAAATTTAATTAAAATTAGTTATAAATAATTAAATTTAATAATTTTAGAAATTAGTTAATTTAATTATCTTAGTATATTTAGTACTTTATTAATTTAGAATTATTAAATTATGGCTGAAATAATAATTGATATTAATAATTTTAGAAATTATTTGGATTAATTATTTGGTATGGAGAATTACATAGGTAATTATGTAATAATAAATTACTCTAATAATTTAGAATTATTAAGGTAATAATGAGGTTAATAATTTGGGAAATAATTGGCTCTTTTTGCATGATAGATTGTTTGTCTCAGTTATTATGCATGTTAGACCATTCACTTTAGAAGAGAATAGTCAGAATATATGAATTGGATTCAGTGTTGTATCATTTTATGTGCATTTATTTATGCCTTTAATTATTGCTTTATATAATAAATGCATATGAATGGTTTATGTGTGTGGAATGATTATGGAATAGTTCACTTATAATCAAACCACATAATGAACCTAAGTCCCAAAGTAATAATGAGCTAAAATTTGTCTTTCCAAACAGATAACACCCATTTAGCCTTTGATCACTGATGATAGGTTTCGCTAAAGCGATAGTATCGTCTATAATCTTGGGAGTAAAATGCGGGTAGACCTAGTGAAAGGGGTTTACATGTTAGTTTTGGTTTGCTCATCAATATCAGTGAGGGGTACTCAGATGTTGAGACAAAATCAGATGGATATTACATTGGATGTATCCCATCAACCAAGAGTAATATTGAATACTATTAGCAATGGGATTGCTTACCTAAAATCAAAGGATTTAAGACAAGCTAAAGCATGCTTAATTCCTTGTGATTTTGAGGGTCTTGGAATCATTTTATTCACGGGACAATTGGATTTGAATAAAATGTGTAGATAACTTGTTTGATTGCATGTATTTTTCTTGCTTGTTATTTACTTATTTAAATGGTTTTTTATTGCATTTTATTTATATTGTAGTAATCATGTATGACAACAAACAACAACTCTTCTTATCTGTGTTCAAACCTTTGGAAGGTTGAATTGAACGGCAGATTCTTGGCAAATGAACTTCGGGATTAGTTCTATTGCAAGAAAAGAAAGAGGTATTCGTTGATATTCAAATCATTGATGTCAAATGTCTTGTGTTGTATAGTATGTGTCCAAAATTGCTAGGCAAGTTTTGATCATAGATACTTACAACATCAACATGGAGCTCAGGAGCAGTCCATGGTTGAGAGGTTTGAGCCCTTAAGATTATTCTTAATTGTAAAGTTAAGAAAGGAAACAAGTTAAATCTCATGTTTTGAAAAATGATTGGATTATTTAATAATATAGAGATACTCGGTTTTCCTATGGCTGATAGTTAGTCAGTGACATCATTCATTTCATTGATGGTTTAGAACCATTTTAATTGAAATAAGAAGACTTTGACTAAGTTGCATGGGATGCTTAAAATGCTAAGTAAAGTGTCTAAATTAATACAAGAACGAGGTTCTATTGGTTCAATAAGGGAAATGGTTTGAATATAACATGGAAGAATGAAGAAGTGGGATAGGACAAGGGCAAGCATAGTGCTGATGTGCCTAAGTTCCTAACGCTTCTATTGCAATGAGAAATGTATTGCCTTTAGTTCTTAGAGGACAAAGAGATTGGCGAGTAATTTACAATTGCATTTATTTACGTTATAGACAATCTCTACGATAACTCTACTAATTGGTATTAGATACCTTATGGTTCTCACAATTTTAGAAAATGTGGAGAAACCAAAGTAGGAGTTTAGTTAATGAGATGTCAACCTACTCAAAAGTAATGCAGCAAGAGTTGTTACATTGACCATAAGAGTTTATGGTTTATCTATGCCTTTAGGGTTTTCACTGGATCATATAAATGTTATTTGGATCCAAGTGTTACAACAACACAATCAATTTCTACACCTCCTATGTTGGACATGAAAATGTATTATCATAAAAGGACAATGGTTGTTCAGTTTTATGCATTGTGTTGGAGTTTTGCAAATTAGACACGAGTCTTTATTTGCTAGATATAGATAAACAAGTTTGTAACGTAAATATCAAAATGGCTTAAAACGAATGATTCGAATTCGACCTCATAAATTGTCGATTATGCCACTAATATTGAGCACTCATAGTAACTCGAGTGGGAGGGTTCTGTGAAATCGTTTGACTTGGAGTCATTTGATATGTGTATATATTGTGATGGTAAAATGACAAAATTACCCTTCATAGTGTCGGGTGATGGAACATGAAATTTATTGGTTTTATTAACAAATGGTTATGTAGACAAATGAGTTTAATACCATGAGGTGAATCACTTCATTAACTTTGCCGGTGACTTAAGTAGATATGGTTGTCTACTCGAGAAAGACAAGTTTGAATCCTTTAAGAAATTTAAGGAGTTTAGAAATGAAGTTTAGAATCAACTTGACAAGATAATTGAAATCCTTCGATTGGATTGAGGCGTTGGATATTTGAGTCAAGAGTTTGTTGACCATCTGACAAGAAAGAAATAATCATGTCGGATATGATTTTTCATGATGGGTCAAGCCAATCTTCCAGGAAAATACTTCTATAAGGCAGTGTTCACACTGAACAAGGCATTGTCAAAAGCTGAAGGAAAGACATCATATGTGATATGAGTAGGAATGGTTCCTTAAATGTCTTTTCTCATTAGATTTGGGGTTGCGAAGTACATGTGAAACATTGTTTGCATTAAACTTGCACCAAGTCTAATAATTGTCTCTTTATGAAAATGAGACAATGGGGGTACTTCTACAAACATTTTGAGAACTATGAGATGTTGCTCAAGAATGTGTCCTTTTGGAGAAGTGTCATCTTTCCAAAATGACAAGTGGGAGATATTTAGACCTCGATAGCTTTCGAGGTGAGCAACAATCAGAACCGAGAAACATTGATCCCTTCTTTAGACGTGGTGAAGATGAATGCGGTAAAGTCTTAGAGACTGCTGAAGTTACTCATGCCCCATGTAAGTCAATGAGATGTAGTGTTCAGACAAAAAGTACATTTATGTCCCTACGACTGAAACTATGAAATCACATTTTTAGACAATGGTGAACCTATGTGACTTACATTAAAGCTTTGATAAGCGCTAACTCCACAAAGTGGTTGAAGACCATGAAATTTGGAATAGATATTTTGTATTAAATCAATTTTGGAATTTGATTGAAAGGGTATAAACAAGTCTACAATGTAGATTGTGATGTGACCTTTCTCTAGTTGGAATACTTAAGTCTATCCGGATATCCTAGAAAAATTAGCTCAGTGCGATTTTGAGTTCTACTAGGTAGAGATCAAAATTGGCTTCCTTGATTGGATTTTGGAAGGAGATGTGTATTTTATACAATCTCGGAGCTTTTATAATGCTAGGAAAATATGCGAGTTGCAGATGTCCATTTATGGATTGAAGCGAGTATAATGGAGTTGGAAAATACATTTTGATGAAGCGATTTAGAGATTGGCGTTCAAAGAAATGTTATGGAATCTTGTGTATACAAGAAGGTCAGTGGGAACAAGATTGAATTCCTAGTCTTTTATGTCTATGACATTTATTGAAAATGACAATCCAAAACTGTAGTCTATGGAGATTTAGTTTGGAAAGTATTTTGCAATAAAGGACTTTGGAAATGTAGAGTGCAACTTGGGCATCAATTTCTACAAGGTAGATTAAAGATGATGATTGATACATCAAAGCAACTACTAGGTAAGGTGCTAGACACGTTCAATTGAAAGATCGTAAAAGATTTTCTACCCAAGATTCATGGCATAACTCTTAGCAAGATTCAGTGTCTAGCGAGACGTGATGAGCAAAAGAGAAATAATATGATCTCTAATGCATTGAGTTGTAGGGTCTATTATGTTTGCTATGAGATGTACTACATATAAAATTTCGTATGCTTATAGAGCACAACGATTTGATATCAAATAGACTCAGGTGAGGCACAATGGTTTGTGGCCAAGAAAAGTTCGTAGTGTCTGAAATGGACTATGGATTCCTTGATCTATGGTGAAAATGAGTTGGTTGTTAAATATGCTAATGGAAGCTATGTTGTTGATTTTACAATAAAAACTGAGTAAATTGCTGCTTTGGAAGTTGCAAAGGGAATGTGATGGAAATTGGATATTCATCACTAGACTTGGTAATGTCCCGTCTTAGCTGATTTAATGGCACTCGATTGAGAATCGTAGAGTCATTACTTAAGCAAATATAGGCAAGAGAATACCATGAGTCAAAATTCATACTCAGGATATTTCGTATTCTTTGAGAGAATGGTGAAATTATCATATGCAAGGGAAACAATGGATTTTGATCCATAATCTAAACCTCTTCCACAATTCCACAAATGTTGCATGTTGCCTAGGGCTCATACATTTGTGATAGGAATCAAGAACTTTGGATAGTGGCTGTGATTTTCTATAATGTTCTAGTTATCATGTACAGTTTGGTGATTTTAGACATTGAAGATTGAACCGTTTATAAAATTATGAAATTATTATTTCATATTCATTTAACTTGGTTTAGTGTTAAATGAAAGTCCAAAATCAATTTACATCTCCAAATAGGTTATCAAGAATATGTCTTGGATAATGAAACCCTATTTAGTGAACTGGAGTGTATGATTGATTATGTCCCTAGTCCAGGTCATTGAGAATGGACACTAATGACTGAAGAAGACTAGTTTGCAAGTTGATTCACAGTGTTGTTTCATGGGCTGAAGGACATGGGATGTCATGAATCGATTGCATGGATGCAGGTTGGGAACTTGTATTGGACTGACCCGCTATGAGAATATTTTAAGATATTTAAAATGTTATAAGTATTTCTCATTGACTGTTGGAGCATATTCCTCATACCTGAGTAATTCAGTGTTTGCTTGCTTGTGGATTGATTGCTTTGAGGGTTTTCAAACGCCGTGCCGTGAAAGGAGGCTATAAAGACAGCTCTTGGGTGACATGAATCGAGTAGAGAAAACTTGGATGTACAAGAGTGGGATTGTCCTCTCATTTTATGAGATTGTTGTCTTATGGGCCTCTCGTAGAGTTGAGACTGTAAAATGCATGGCCGTGCTCAGATGGATTATGGATTAATCATCTGTCTTAACAGTTTTACTCGGGAATTCGAGAAACACATTTGAACTTGATAAGGATAACATGGGATCTTACCTTATGTTCGAATGAAAACATTAAGCGACAAAGGAATATGAATGCACACTTGTTCCAAAGGACAAGTGGGAGATTGTTGGAATAGTGTCCTTCGATCAATGTGCATTGTCCTGAATAGTTGGAAGATTAATTACGGAGATAATTAATTCAGTTATTTAAGTGATCGAAATGTTTAGCTGGAAACCGCTTCCGATCGGCTAGCATCAATGGTATTGAGCTCGCAGCTTATTATAACTGAACCTATAGGGTCACACACTAAGCATGAAATTGGACAAAGTAATTATCTAATTAGACTTGGAGTCTAATAGTAATTATATGAGAATTAAGTCTTATTGGGCTAGGCCCATATTGAATAAGACTAGGATTAGGTTTATGAGGATTCTGTTTATTCTGTATAAATAGACTTCTACAGGAATAAACAGACATACACACAATCATACGTATAGCTCATGTGTTGAGCGCCTCAGAACAAATAAACCTACCTTTCTCATACAAACCTCATCGTCAAGAGAAGAACAAAGACTAGGTCTTTGGTTGCTGATCGATGTTCTAAGCTAACAGCGGTGAGGCGGTCTGATCGTGCTGTGTGGATACGTATAGAGGGATCACGCTTGGGATTCTCGTCTCCGTAGTTGATTGGATCATCTGACTAAATCCGATGGTAAAGCACGCTTCAAGAGGTAAGCCTAAACCCTAATTTAGATTCATACTAAGTACATGCATGAGATCCGGGATTAGATAATTGATGTTGCGCTAAGTTAGACTTAATCAATTCCCTACAGGAGGTTCATTCACCTGTCCCGTGCATACATGCACGGTATGTATGGAGGTTGAAGACAGACGTGTAGATCAGTTACAATTCACAATCTGTCAGCGATGTCCCAACTCCTATCATCGCAAGTGTTTGCCTAGGTTTGTTTCATGAATTTCATTTGAATTGTTTTATATAAAATATATTCTCATTTTCAGGCCCGGCCCAGACTATGAGGCATGTGAAACATGGGCCTCAGGCCACCATTTGGATTGATAAATTAGGGGCCTCAATTTCAAAACTTTGTTTACTATTTATAATGTGTTTTTATAAAAAGTGATGAAATTAGCCCAATTATGGACTAATCAGGAGTATATTTTATGCATATGGGCTTAATGTAAGATTAAAAAGGCCTCAAATTTAAACTCATTAGACTCTATACATATAGAAAGTAAAAATTAGACTATTATTTAAAATTTGTCTCAGGCCACCAAAAGTTTTGGGCCGGCCCTGCTCATTTTAATAGGTTTTCATTTGTTTTCTAAGTTCTATAAGGTTAGAACGTGATGAAGAAAAGAACATTCAGTGTAGAGCTTGGGAAGGCCTTTTGCCGGACCGCATATTGATATATTGCCTGTAAGATCATGATCTAACTCAATTACCGGTTTTAAATTAATTTTGTTGATTCATGAACTTTTTAATGATTTTTGTAGGGATCACGAGCTCAACTCTCCCATTGCAATTCCAGAAAGAGGCCATATAGTGTTCCCTAGCAAGAAGAGAATTGTGACAGTTGAAGACAATTCAGAAACTGAAAAGGCCAACATGAAAAAAAAGGTAATCATTTGCACTAACTTTTCATTAACTGTTGTTTTATTATGGCCCCGTTTGGTGACGAGAGTTTTGAAGAGCGTTTAAATTTTTGGGTTAAATATGGACAGTTGACTGGTCAATCAATTTTTTTTCTTGGTTAATTTTTTGGTGTTTTGATGAAACCTCTTGTTTCTGAAACGCTAGGAAGAGCCGCGTTTACAAAAAATCAAACAAAACAATATAACAAAATATATTTTTTATCCTTATTCTCACAAAATTTCCTTAAAACTAATTGACTGAAAAAATATTGTTTTCTTTGATGAAAAAGATAGGACATTAAAGATTTGCTTGACCTCTTAAGATCGTTTTAATATATTATATGCTTGACCTCTTAAGATCGTTTTAATAATTATTGAGAGAGCAGTACGTTCAAATTTCATCGAAAATCCCCAAATGATAATGAAAAATACCCATAAGTCCTTGTTGTCACCATCGTTGACAGCCAAACAGTATATGTAGTGTTAGTCAGCCCCACCTCGAAAATCATCCTAGTTCCGCCACTGGTTGCGGCGTTCAAGGCGTTTTATATATATTAAACTATAAACAAATTTATGATATATTTTTAAAAGTTATACTGAAATATTCATCCTAATATTATAATTTAGAAAAAAAAAGTTTAATTTTAACTATAAATGAGAGTAAACTCGTTGAGATATAAGATATTCGACCATAATTAATTGGTCTTTGTATTTAATAAGGTTTAAATATATTTTTTAATTGGATTAAATTTTATCCTTATTTAGTTCAAATATTTTAATTTACTTTGCACGGTTCACCAAAACACGTTTTTTGTTTAAAAGTACCAAAAGTCACGGCGAGCAATTGCGGCGATGAAAAATTTCTGCCATGACGACTAGTCGTCTATTAGGCGGGCCTAGGCGGACGCCATGACTTCCATGATGTACCTACAATGGTGAGCTACATTTAATATTAGCTTATATAGTGTTAAATAAATATAATATATAGCAAAATGTATTGGATTAGTGATGTGGAATCCACAAAATTAAATTCAAGCTAGTAGCTTGGTGGAGCTACATAGCTTGAGAAACCTATATTATGTGGCATGCAACAATGGTAACCTACATGCCACATATTTATCAAAATTTGCCAAGCAACTCCAAAAACTAATAGAGCATCCACAATGGTAAGAGCATCTCCAATGGTAAGCTAATGCTTAACTTGCCATGTCACTATTCAAGCAACTGACGTGGCAAACTACATACTTCTACAATGGTAAGCTACTTTTGTAATTAACTACAAAGGTCCCACATATTTTTGAAATATTTTATCAATAATTATTTTCTTATTAAAAATAACAAATATATTTATCAAATATGTATTATATAAAAATTATATTGATAAAAAATAAAACAATTATTTTCATAACTATTTTATATTTAAGTGACCTAATTAAATCATTATAATAATACAATTAGATATTAAAAACGTTTAAAAATATCATAGTCACATGTTCAAGTTGTATATATAGAATTTAACTAAAACTATATTGTTTGTTGGTTGAATTTTATTTCTTTTGCGTTTAATGTTATATATGTTAATAATCTTTTATATCTCATTGGAATGGGAAAGTGTCATATATATTGTTGTATATATGTGATTTGTGTATATTGTTAATGATATGTGGTTGTTTCGTAGTTATCAGCTCAATTATCAATCTCTTTTGAGGAAGGTTGTTTTGAATTATGGGATTAACCGCTCTACATCATCCAATCTCCCACATCTCCGAAATCCAAAACCAGATTAAAGAAAAAATATCATGACAATAAACTTGTTATATAATATATTTATTTATTCGGATTTACTATTACTCGAATATATTTATTTACGTGTGGAACACAGATTTACTATTACTCGAATATATTTATTTACGTGTGGAGCGCGGATTTACTATTAATCGAATATATTTATTTACGTGTGGAACATTAGCATTTAATGTTGGCAGTACTGCTTTGTAGAGCAGTACTGCTTGACGGAGCTGCTGACTTGGCAGTGAAACAACGGTGTAGCAGTACTGCTTGACGTTTTGAATATTTGCAAGTAACTCCAAAACACAACCATTGGAGATGCTCTAAGCTATATCATCATGTAGCTTGACCCATTTTCAAGCTAATGAGTTGGCAAGCTACATGCAACTACAATGGTAAGCTATAACAAACAATAGCTTGTATTAATGAGATGAGATAGAAAATTGTCATATTTAACTCTAATCCTTAAGAAAAATACATTGAAATAATAATGTGAGATCCACCAAAATATATTCAATCTAGTAGCTTGGTGGAGCTACATAGCTTGAGAAAGCTACATGATGTGGCATGCAACAATGGTAAGCTATTAGCTACATATTTTGCAAAAATTGTCAAGCAACTCCAAAACACAACCATTGTGGATGCTCTAAGAAGTAACACCAACATAAAAGGTTAAATACAATTAACACAAAATGTGTGTGGAAAAAAATGGGTTAAAGGCTGCACAATTTTTGAACATTGTAAGTATAAGTACGTTTTTGAGAACTCTATCAATGAGACCTTGAGAAATCCAAGCTTTAGCATATAATACTGGAAATTCTGTTTATGAGATCATTAAAAATCTCAATGCCGTTTTGAAAGAGCATATTCTAATAAAGGCCGCCACACATAGTCGATTCTTCACCACTAATGAAAATGCAAACATGCTATGTATTTTGTTCCTGAAAGAAAAAATAGTGTCAAATACATTGTTAATCATTGTGTTTAGGTAAAAAGGAGAAAAAAAAATATATAGCTTGAAACAATCAAACTTCAATAAATGGGTTAATAAACACGCACCAGTAAAACTCCCTTCTATCCTCCGTTTGTGAAGATAAGCAATCACAATAATACCCAAAAAAGGTAAAATTAGGTATGTGCAAGAAAGGGGTAGAAAATTATGCCTAAATTTTATTTCTTTATAATCTTAATTATTAGTGCAAGACTTTAAATTATTCAATTCGATTGGTAGATTGGATTTGTTGTCATCACAATTGTTCAACAAACAAACACATATGTATGCAAATGAGTGTGACGAAAGAAGAAACATGAAAAATACACCAGATAATAAAAAACGTGTGTGGCACCTTGCGGATGTACCTAGTGAATTAGTCTCTCCAAAATGCCTTCACACTCAATAGAAAAATATATATCAAATGGAAAAGAGGATATTACAAGATCCACGCGGTGTTTTACTCTTGTTCCTTTATTATTAAGCAAACATGTTCCAAACCCTACAAAAGAAATAACGAAAAAATTTATCAATTTGAAGATTAGAAACAACTAAAACAAAGAAGAAAATAGAAGCTAAGGATTACCTTGGCACATAAGAAAGTACATTTGATGAATGGATGAGAGATTTATAGACCATTTTCTACAATTGGAATCTACAACTCCAACAATAACAATGTGAATGTGAATGTGAATGTGAATGTGAATGGATTACGGTCATTCAACAGTCAAATGTTCCACATGCTCGTTTATGGCAGCCAAGGTGTGAAGCTACAAGAAATAACCATTTCTTCCCCATGACAGCCGCAACACCGACGGAATATTCCGTCACCCTAATGAACTCTCTGGTATCACCATATGAACTCTCTAATCGCCACCGGTGATGATTGCATCTCAATAGGTCCCGGAACTTCCAACTTATGGATCCAGGGCATCAATTGCGATTCCGGCCATGGTATAAGGTAACAATTAGAACCTAATTTAATTATTTTCTAGCTAGCCACATAACTCATTTTCTGTTTTTTACTAACCAATAACGTATATACATTGTTTTGATTTTTTTCGTAACTTTTGTTTCCAACATTGGGAATTTAGGGTGGCAGATGCAAGAACCAGGAGTCCAAAACGTGACTGTTAAATCCGTTGTATTTAGGGGAGCAACAAATGGTGTGAGAATCAAAACATGGGCTAGCTCAACCTAGCATTGGATTTGTCCAGGGGGTTTTATTTCAACATATTACAATGAACGTCGAAAATCCAATCCTCATCGACCAAAATTATGGTCCCCAAGGATAGTGCACAACTGGCCAAGTAAGTGTATATACTAAACAGAATAGGCTATATTAACTATAATATATCTCAGTTTTCATATCATAAAAATAATTAATTTGTTGTATTGTGACACAGGCCTCATGAGTAAGGATTAGTGATGGATAGGCCTGGCAAACGGGTCGGGTATAATGGGTAATTTTATTAAACGGGTCAAACCCGTTTAAACCCATTTAAAAACGGGTCATAAACAGGTCGGGTTTTAAACGGGTCGGGTAAAACCCGTTAAACCTGCCGGGTTGAAAACTATTTAAACGGGTCTTAAACGGGTTGGGTACAAACGGGTCTTAATTGGGTTGGTGCAAATTTGGTATAAATTCTAACCGATTTATTTGATGTACACTTTCAAACATTTTTGAGACTAAATTCTAGTACTAACCAAACGGATATATTGTAATTTATCATATATTACAAATGTAATTGTTGATGAGGTTAAAACTTTTTTTTAGTTATATAATGATTAGAATTATTTTGGCGAGACTCATATATTCTCAACAATTCATCACTGATGTTTTTTAAAAATAAAATAAAAATTATCACGGATGTTTTGTCATATTTTATCAACACGCATATTATTTATAAAATATCTATTTTTTTTTTTGTCTTGAGCTGATCAGATCCTACAAGTCTAAAAGTGCAGCAGGATGTCAACAGAATTAATCCTGCATGTGAAACTTGCAACCATGTTGGATAAACAAAAACAATAGGTATAGAAGCAGAAATGGAATTAAATGGGCAAAAAACAGCAGCAGAATTAATATAGTAAGCAGAAATATAACTGTGACCCGTTGCAACCCATTAACCAAACCGCCCAACCCATTTATTTTAATTACCCAATTATCACATACTCATTTATGCCCATACCCATTTATACCCATACCCAAACGGGTTTAGTTTAAAATTACTCATTTGACCGATGGGTAACGGGTCAATTTTGCCAGCCCTAGTGATGTAATATACGAAGATATACATGGAAAGTCGGCATCGGAATTGGCGGTAACTTTCAATTGTAGTTCGGAATACTATTGCAACGATCTAACACTTCAAAATGTGAATCTCAAATATAGGGATCAAGGCCCTATATTTCAACCGGCCATATCTTCCTGCACCAATGCTGCTGCATCTGCATTTGATTTTGTTACGCCAACGAGATCATTGCTTTAAAATAGATCTGTAATGTACAAAAGTAATGTAGAAAAGTATTTGTACGAATTAATCATTATAGCATAAGTATTTGAAAAGTAGTACTTGGCATGAGGTTGGGTTTTGGCACTTTTGGCCCTGCATGCAACACCTATTAGTGGATAGGGAAGACCAAGTTAGTTACACACTAAAATAACAAGTATCCCAGTACGATAATAATGTATTTAAATACTGCATGAACTGAAAATAACTGAAAATACCGAGAAAACACCACTAAAATAGAGAAGCAGCATACCATTTTTCAAGACTTCAAATATTATATTGCAGTATTATGTGAAAGGCCAGAGCCTCAACACTCGACAAACATGCGCCATAGATGATAATGGAACATCTGCAAAAAGCAACACGAGCGAGCTGTAAATGAAGACTCTTTTTTTTTTCTTTCAAAACCATCCTGTCGGATGGATGTGATTATATTAGGCTCCCCCAAGCCAATAAAAGACAGTGCAAAAAAGAAAGCCAAAAGGCTAGTTTGGATACAAGATAAGAGCAACGCTCTTGAAGCAAAAATTGCTTCCAAAAGAATAAATAATAGGCTACTTAGTAGCTCAACCTTCGAACTGGTTAGAGATCATCGAAACGAAACTCAACTTAGTCAAAAGGCACGCCAACTAAGGGAATAACTATTTACATAAAAAATGGATAGCTTATCTGATGGAAAACTTCAGCTACAGAGCAGTAGGAGCACTAAAAGTGTCACAGTGGCTCTGAGAAGTCGGGCAAAAAAAGGCTGGGAAGATATCCTCCAGCTAGCAGACAGTAAACATGTGTAGTAGCATCAGTTAAAAGCATAAGCTTAAGCATGACAGAGACATGATCTCATTGGATTTGAGGACCCATTAATGATCAGAGATCATCAATGAGCCTAAGCCTGAAAAAATGAGAAAAACTAATCAGTAGACCATTCTGGAGACCCTTAGAGCAGGGGTTCCCATTTGATCAAGTCTTATCAAACCCTGAATAGTATTAGGCAAAGAGGCAAAGGTAAAAGAAGAAGAAGTATGCTTTGACTGTAAACATAATTTAGCAATAGCATTTGCAGGCAAGTTTGCTTCCCTATATACATGTATTAAAAAATTTGAGTTGATAGCCTAGTGGATAGAGTCAGAAAGTGGAAAAGTTTCTAGTGTGCTGTGATATGGTTGAGAACAGATGAAACAACATTGAGGCAATCTGATTCTATAGTGATAGTGTATGTGTACCCCTCTGCCAGTTGAACTGCAAATTGAATAGCTTTCAGTTCAGCCTCTAAAGGAGAATTGGCATGGATGTAGGAGTTGTGCCCTGATATAAAACCACCCATATTATCCCTAATAATAATGCTAATACCAGCATGAAGAGAGGTACTCCAAGCAGCATCAACATTGAATTTTAGGTCAGAAATAGGTTTGATCCAAACAATTTTGAAAATTCTTGGTTTGGGTGGTCTTTTCCCTAATGGGAGAAAACTGTGGTTTGCAATTCCTGTGTCAAAAGCAGAGGAGATGAAGAAAGCTTTGGCTGAAAAGGTGAGAAAAAAATGCTCTTTAATTTGTCTAAGGACATTCACTGCAGAGGCAGGGACACTGTCATAGATCCAGCAACTAAAGACTCAATTAAAGCACAAAGCAGTTAAAATATAAGCTTCCTGAAGGCTAATAACATGACTTCTTAGTCAGCATTTTAACAAAAAAAACATACTTTACACAACAAATTTCAAAAACAAATATTGTAATGCGTGCAAATGTGTTACACTTTCACAAATAACTAATTAAAAGAATTCATTAGAATAGTGTATATCGTAAGATTCCTTCGTTCATAGTAGGTAGCTGAGATTCAATCTGATAGAGGCGAAAGGGTTTCGACAGCCAAATTGCACAGAGTTGTGTGATTGATTGTAATCTCGTATCATTGATTTCAAACAAACGGGTAAAGAAAGAGATATTACCTAAACAATCCCAATTCACTAGTGCAGAAAGCTTGATTAAAGGCTTCAAATGGAAGGCTGTTCGTTGAAAAATTCAAGAAAACGTTGTGCAACAATATTTCCAATATCGGAAGTATGTGATTCTAGGAGCTCTATCATTAGAAAACTTTTGAAATTTTTTAGAAAGCGGTCAATTTTGAACCGCTGTCTAAAAATTTTCATGAACGGCGTTTTATAATACCAGCTGTCCAATGTAATAAAAGACGGCGTTTTTTTAGAAACGCTGTCGAAACAAAGTAGTTTCCGATAACGAAAGCCCAGTTCCGAGATGGGAAGCAATATTCTAGTAAATAATTTTTGGGTTCCGAAGTTGGAAGTAAAGAAGTTAGTGATTAACCGGAAAAACAAGCATATTTCCGATATCTAGGACCAATTCTAATATATATTTTTAGGTTCCGAATTCGGAAGTACTAATAGGTTCCCGATCCCGGTTAATGTAGTAATCGGAGCTAAATTTTGGCTTTTTTAAAGTTTGACCGGCGTAAATATTTTAATGTTTCAATATAAATTGGAGATTGAACGTAGAATCTCATCATAGTTCCGAGATCGGAACCTTATTCTAGTATATTTTTAGGTTCCGGGATCGGAAGTGAATTTAATTTCCCAATCCCTATTAGTTCCGGATTCGGAACTAAATTAAAAAAAATTGAAAATATGTTAACCTAAAATACATGACTATATTTTTTTCCTGAAACCTAGCAGGAAAGGGATACTCAATTTTAAAGGGCCGAGTCAGAAGACTATATAAATAAAGGGACAGTAACTATATATTCAGGAACGGGTAATCACTTGTGAATGCCATAAAGTTTTGTATTTGTGAAGAAAGAATTGGTGTGTTCGAAGATTCGTGATCCGTCGACAACGAACAGAAAGGCAACGAACAATACAAGGTTATTAGAGCATCCACAATGGTGCTCCTTAAGTGCACTTTTCTTAATAAGGGACACTCCTTATTTAAGAAGGCCCATTGTGGAATTTTAAAAACCACTCCTTATTTAGGGAGTGATTACCGCTTTTGTTGTGCTTGACTAGCCAATAAAAACATTACTTTTTCCTTTGAGTATTTTTTAATTATAAGTTTAAAATAAAAATAAATAAAATAAGTGATTCTCTAGTACTGTTCTATTGTTAGTGTTGGGTTTTTCCTTAGTTTTGCTCAAAATTGATTATGTGGCACTTAAGAAGTGCTCTTTATATTCAAACTATTGGGGATGCTCTTACTTGCTTACGAGATATTGAATACATGAACTATCATATTTTACAAGATTATTTGGGCTTTTTATGTGAATTGATTGATTGAGTAATTTAATTGATATGATTCAAATATATTGTGATTTACATTGCAGGAGTATGAACTTGGATCGTGTTGGTATTGTTGGATTGAACATTCGAACATCTACTGAATATAGGGAGTTGATCGAATATTTCATTGAAGTTGCTTCTAATCATGCGAGAATGGAGAATATGTCGATGATGTGATGTCCATGTAAGGACTCGAGCTCGGTCAAAGTTCATGTTCGAAATCGGTTTGACTAATTCGAAATCGAACTCGAGCTCGTTCGTTAATAAATGAGTTCGAACTTGAGATCATAACTCGATAGGCTCGTTGAACAACTCGAGAATAATTTATGGATACTTTATTTAGAATTTATAAAAATAATTTACATGTGTTAAAGAAGGTAATTATATGTTTATTAATTTTAGTTCTTTTCATTTATTTATTTTAGTCTTTTTTATATAAAAAAGCCTAAAAGAATACATTTTGAATAAGAAATGGATAAGATATGACGTTATGAAGATTGAATAAAGAAGTAAAATAAATCTTGAGGAAAAAAGAAAGAGAAAAAGGGAAGGGAGGAAAGCTTGAATCCCACATCGGTGGCAAGAGAAAGGGAGAAATTTTCTCTTAGTTATAAATTGATCTCATTTCCTAACCATTCTTAGTCCAACTTGTTTTGGTGGATTTCCATGTGCAAAGCCATATTTATATGTTTGGACTCGAATTGGGCTTCTAGAATCTGAAAAGAACGTGGAGACAGAATAAGATTCCGGGATCAGAAAATTTAATAACAAATAGAATTCATACTCGACATTGTAACATTAAATATATCGAAACAATCATAGAATTCGGAACCGACGGTCGATTGCGGTCAATATTAGTGCGAAACAGAATTGAATTTTCGGTGTCGGAAACTTTAAAACTAACTAGAATTCATACTAGATAATGTAACGTATGATAAATCGAAACGCTTCTAGAATATGGAAAACGGTGAAACACAACCAACAAGTAGAATTGGATTTCCTAATTCGGAACAATGCTCATTAACCAGAATGGAACCTAGAATACGTAAACTATGCAAAATCGAATGTGGACTCGTATTCATAAACCTAATGGCCGGATAATTTTATCCCGACTGCAACTGAACGGAAAATACTAAATTCCGAACACGGAACTAATCACTAGTGGAGACGCAGGGGATTTAAGGCGGTTCCATAGTACCAGAGAAGGCACATTGGAACCGCCTTCTCTGGTTGTGCCGTAAATGGTTCAGACGTTTACAGCGGTTCACTGAACCGCCGTAATATTTATACATGATTCGAACTCGTAACTCATGGTCGCTGACCCATGTTACGAGTTCGTGAGTGTCCCTTTAATCCCCTGTTCAGCAAATTATTACGATATCGCAAGAACCCCGGCAGCGACGTCATCAACTGTGTCGAACTCGAAGAGAATATGCAAGCGACAACAAACACGAATTCGAGACTAATAAATTACAATACTCGAATTCGTAACATAGTTCACAACTCAACTTTATATTGATTTTACATTTCCGCACTCGACAATAACATGTTGGCAAACCCGAACTCGTATACTTATTTTTGATAATCATGGTGGTTGTTGTTCTTAGTCGATATCGTAACATAAATCAAAACGCTTGCGGTATCGTAAGCCGTTAAACCCTAGTAATGTATAAGTTTGTAACTGTTTCGATATCGAAGTTATAGAACGGAGCCTTACGATTTCGTAGATTGGTTTGAGATTGATAGGATGAACCAAATATGTACGAAGTCGTAACAGTTTGAAACTTTGGGTGCGAAGTCGATAGTTATTTCGGTTGGTGCCCTGGTAGACTAGCGAATTTTGATACGAACTCGAGTATTTTGTAAAATAACATTCGAATTCGAAAATAGATTCGTTTAAAGATTCTCGTAACCAGGAGAGACAACCTACGAATCCGAAAGTCTTACATTACCTCTTCCGAGTTCGTGAATCAAATCTGACCATACAAAACCCACATCAAAAGGTTTGATTCTAACTAGACTACATCTATTATTGCACCAGGAACAGAGCTATGATCCCAACAAAAGGTCAGCTAACATTCTAAAATGCACAAAATAGGATCTAACTTGGTAGCGGGGGGCTTGATATAACTCTTGCACGAAGCATAACAAGGTAGCGAGCTAACTTATTTGTTGCATCATTTAAGTTGGCGATGGTGTAGGGAGTTTGGTCATCCTCAAAAACCTAGATAATAATTAGGTAAAATTGAGTTGAACTTATATTAGAAGGTGAATGAGTTATGATAAAACATGACGATGAAAAAAATGAACTTACATGACGGAGATCAAGATTTTCCAACGTGAGTAATTCAACACACTTTTCGGCAAATATGAATGTGTAGTAGCCGCATTCCCAATTTGATTGTTGTCTCTTGTACTTTGTTGCGTGGAAAACAAAATAATGGTAGTTAGCATATGAAATTTTATTTATATCTCAAATGTGATATTTAATTCGATTGCTTACCGTAATTTGTATGAGTTCAAAAGGTAGAAGAGTATTATCATTAATGTCATGCATAGCCACCTCGACAAGATCGGCGAAGGCTTTTGTTGGTGGATTGTTTAGAGGATCAATCCAATACACTTTTTTTATCTCGGGTACCATAGCAACAAAACGCCAATGGGCACTATTAAAAAATACAAAACATCAATATTAAATAAGATATCATTATAAGTTTCAAAAGGAGGTATATATAAACAAGCGTACCCTTCGATGTATGGACCTATGAATATTTTCTTGTTTTCCATTCGTAGTGTATTGGTTAGATAACATAGTTGGGCCGTGGGGGCGATACCTTGATATATGGTCATGCTTCCGGGACATAGAAAACCAATCCAACCTTTTTTCTTTTGCATAGCCAAATGACACATGTACCTAGTAGAGTAAAACTAAACAATGAAACCGAAATGTAAAGATGAGCATAGGATGACAACATTTTAAAATGGAGGAAACTTACAATTGATGGAGTGATAGTATATTGGAGTCCAATAGGCTCATATTCCAAATATATTTGAAATCGTTCAAGGGCACCATCAAGTCCCTTCTCGCTCCAAACACATGCTCGTTACCCCCAAAGTGATAAACCGAATCTTTGGCTTGGTGATCTAAGTAACCATGTAACGTCCTAACGTAAAGGGGGAGTGCTTTCAAGAATTCAAATGTTTCCTTTTCACCCATGATGGTAGGATATTTTTTTGCTAGTGTTGGTTTGTTCAATTTGGAATTATTTTTCCTTTGAGGTATGGCATTAGAATTTCCATCAACTATTAACCAACGTGGCCAAATAACAAATCTTCCTACAGCTTCCCCCACCCTAATGACTTCTTCATCCGCCATTGGTAAAAGTGCCAATGGGTCTAGAGCCCTTCCTATAGTTACTCTACAAAATCCAACAGGAATATCTTTAAAATGGTGTTTGCGCATGGTTTCATCATAAGTTCCATTAGCAACGTGCTTAGGGGGTTCGTTGGGACCAACATCAATGAAGAGCTTGTATGTTGAAATCTAATGACAATATCATTTATAACTTAGTAAAATGAAAATTTTAATAAATGGTGACATTGGTATTGTAAGTATTACCTTAAGAGGTTTTTTTTTGGAGGTGATGTCTTTGGCTTGACCTTCCAATGGTTGTTTTGGCTCAACTCCAACATTACCAATGATTACCTCGAGAATAGGTTCTTCGTTGACCGGAGAATGATGCGATCCTCTTGAAGATGGACGTCGCTCAACAACTCGTACATTCTCTTTGTGGTTATGTACGTAACCTATTTGTTGGCAAATGGCATGTACTTGCTCTTTCAACTCTGCAATATCTACCTTTTGGCTCTCTATTGTTTCGTTTTGCAATATGACTGTCTTCTTGGCAACATAGAGTTCCGAAGGCTTGGATTTTCCGGTACTTCGCCTAATGCCAAAAGCTTCACGTTGTGTTGAGTAGCCACCTATCCCCCTTGCCCTCCCGGGATGATCCTTTCCAATGGCTTGTGCCAATATATCATTCTTACCCACGGGTGTAAATAGACCCTCCCTTTCTTGAACGACAATCTCATCCTAGAGATAACATTTCCATTATTGGTTATCACAATGACAATACTTGTATGAATTGATCAAAATAAAGAAAAGGTTAAAAATCCAACATTACCACTTTTTTGGCAACTTGTTCCACTTCGGGAGTTGAGTATTTTCCATTGTTTTTTATTCTACCTCTAACATACAAATGATGGCGTGGGATTTGAGACATGTCCAACGACACCACCTTCTCCCTTGCCTCTTCTTCGGTCATCCCCCCTCAACCAATCCTTTTGTCTTTTTCACACGATCTTCCTTTGAAATCTTTTCGCCAACCCCAACATATCCCGCCCTACTCATAGTGTGATAGAGTTTATTGGCTTTTGCACACCTTTTCTTCGTATCTCGGGTTCCCTATCATAATTAGTAATGTTGTTATTTGTATTAAAAAGATGCAAACCTATAACAATATAAGTAAAATATAACTTACATCGGCTTCGTGATCTAGACATCTTTTTTTGAATTCTTCCCAACTAGAGGGTAGGATGTGATTGTGTTTTTGGTGAGGATTTTGACCAATTCTTTTCCCTCCCATGTATATATAGTCCTTGGCCAATCTATACTTGTGTTCTCGGCTAGCTTTGGACACAATATTCAAAGCTTTTTTCCTCACGGCTTCCTCGTCGGGAGCCTCGATATCAAAAGGTGCTTATTCAAATAAAAATGCTACGATAAACTTATAACCATAAGAATTAATAATATGTTTTGTTCAAGTAAAGTTTGTATGGAAACAAGGTGTACCTTGCACTCATCCCACAAGTCATTCCTTTGTTTAGGTTTGACTTTCTTCCATGACTCTAATTTAATGTCCACCCTTGTTCTACCTTCTTTTCCACACCAACTCGACCACAATGCCCGGTCCTTTGAAATGGCAACACCCTTGTCATTAAAGGTCATTGGTGTCTTTATAAGGTTTCCCCAACGCGTCTCTACAATGCGGCAATGCTCGTTTGCCTTTTTCCGTTTAGAGAGCTCCGTTGGTTGAGTCTTATCTCCACTCTTTGCTCCACTCTTTTTCTTGTCGGTATTTTTCGGTCTTTTGTTTTGATTCCCATCATTTGAATCATTAGGCCGTTTATTGCTAGCCATAGGAGAAACCTAACAACAAAAGCAACTTATAAAAACATTGTTGAAATGATCGATTTCACACAAATATTTTCACATGCATCAATCAATATAGTAATGTCCTCTACACATTCTCAATGCTATAATCATACATAATAAGGTAATAAGAAGTATAATAAGTAAATCCATGTACAATTAATTAAGGGAACAAATAAAACCCTATATGAAAGAACAAAATAAAACTACTCACCTTTGGTATGAAATTGATGTTTGTTGGGACCAATCCAAGCTTCTTAAGCAAAGCCCATACAATTAATAAATAAAATCATATCATCAATGGTGGTGAAATTGATGATAATGGATAGATTGGAAAAAAGTTTCAACAATGGGGTAATAATATACTACAATGGCAAATCAATAACACCATGTTGTTGGTTGAATTGAAATATATGGTTTACACATATTTTGGAGGGAATGGAAGTGGGAAGATGGAGAAATGGTGTTTGAAGAGGAGTAAATGCGAGGTTTTTGGTGTTTTGTGAGAGTGGTGGGTGTTTGACCCGCTGCTGACTCGCATTAAATGCGGCCATCAGAAGGTTTTTACGAACTCGCAAGCCATGTCGGTACACCATAGCCAATATACGAGTTCGTAACATATTTAGTTGGTGGATTAGGGTTTAGGTTCTTGTTGGGTTTTTGTGGGTATCCATCGGGTAATACCCGAAAAACATAATATATTCAAAACATCAATCAATGGATACGCCATCGAGAGAATGTATCAAACACATTCGAACTCGTATCAGTATGATGGAGATTGTTACGATTTCGTAACATGTAAGTATAGATTTCGATATTAATTTAAAGTGACACTCCATTTATCCATGTAGTAGTCTGCCATTACTATATAATTGGAGAGATTGTGACGACCTAAATACATTTATAATTTGGAAAGAGTATATCTATAATTTATTAGTCGGCAATGCTACAATTCATTATTATGAAAAACTTGTGTCGTATCATTCGAGGAAAAGACAAGTCGACAATAAAATAATTGAGCATGTAGTAAATTTAGATCATACAAAAAGGTTAATAATGTCTCAACATGACCAAATTACAACATGTCCTTCACTTCTCATAGACACTATACAACAATCAATACACTACACTATAGTACTGTGTATACTATGCTAAAGTTAGACTTTTACATTAATTGTGTGTATTGACTAATATTAACAATGCTTAATTAAGTATATCAACTTTAAATGTTTTGAATCGACTGAACTTACTTATTTACAACCTGTCATTCATTCTACATGTCACATTAGTTGACGTATGTAACATAGTAGTGTGACTAGCTCATACATTGTAGTATAACATGTCACATTAGCTTGATTATTCATTTGAATATTTAAATTTTTGTACTGTTACAGTCATAATAAAGTCAACTAGTATAACTAAATATATTTGCAATGATAATGTGCAATGCTCATATACACGAATTTTTGTCTATATAATGATGAAATAATAATTACAAATAGTGCAATATAAAAAATTTTGATTAAATAAGTCTAAATATTTAATAATTAATTAATAAAAAATATATATATAATAAATTTTAAAATAAAACAAGATTCATAAAATAAAGATACAAAAATGTTTTACCTTTCGATATCGTTAGACCTTCAACCCTAAGCGATAAATTGTAAGATTTCGTAAATAGTGACTGATGGTAAACACGAACTCGTAACAAGTGTCGATCAAGGTTGCGAGTTCGATAGTGTCCCTACTATATAAAAAAAACGGGCAGCGAAATACAAAATACAAATCGCGTCCCCAAATAGAAAATCCCTAATGAGGAACCACAATCCCCAGTCCCCAATCCAGCTAATCACACAACCTCATCCATGCCGCCAAGAAGGAGAGCAGCCGCAAGGGCACCACAGGCAAACGTTGGAGGAAGAGGTGGAGGCCGCGGACCACCACCCCATCAAGAAGAGGAGGAGGGGAACCAAAACAATGGTGGCAGGGAAGTAGTTTTGAAACCCACGTTCATTGATGAGGCGGTAAAAAATAGGTATGAGGATTGGGTGTCTAGGAAGACCTTGTCGGAAAAGGTATTCAAACAATCTCATCTTGATAGTGATTTGAAGTTTGACTATATTTTGAAATACTTTAGGCCACATCATTTGCAAGGGTTGTTGTTGTTAGATGTCCCTATCTATCATGAAGAAGTTAGTCAATTTTATTCTAACTTTAGGAAGACTAGTGATGGTTTTATGACTAGGGTTAGGGGTAAAGATATTGTAGTAAACATGTTTACTATCAATGAAGCCATAGGTTGCCCTTATGTGAATTCTAGTTTTTTGAGAGGGGAGGATCCGAATGGTCCGTATGATATGTTCATTCAACAAAGTTTCACCCAAAACATAGATATGGTCCTTCCATTCTCCTTGAAAAAATTGTCCCAAAAGTATTTTCATCGTAGAGGACGTGGGTTGGGAAAGGCAAAGACCGACTACAAGATTGGTGAACTAACTGATGAGCAAAGACTAGTTTACGAGTTTATAGCCATGAACGTTTATCCCTCAGGTGGTCACCCTTGTGAGGCTACGGTGCACAACATAATGCTTTTCTATTTCATCATGGAGGAGAAGAAGATCAACCCTGGTTATGCCATTGTTAACTACATGAATAAGGCTGTGAGAGCAAAAGGGAGGAATTACCCTTATGGTCGTTTGATCACCAAGTTGATTACAAACCAAGGGGTAGCTCCCCAAGGTAGGCCCGAGGTGTCCGAGTACTATGACCATGCTTGGTTGACAAAGAAAGGGCTCGTGCTTAAGGAGGATGGGAAGTATGGTCCCAAGGATCCTAAGAAGAAGCGGATGACTCCAAGTAAGTTTTCACCTTGTATTAACAATTTGTATAAGGATGACTAATTCTTTGATGCTTTGAATTGTAATGCTTTTTGATGGTTTGTATTTTGAGTAGGCCAAGTTCGAAGGTGGCAATCTCATTTGGACTTGCATCTTGATTTACTTGAATCGGAGATTGAGTCTTACAACAAAGAGTCTATTGAATGCCAATCGGCAATGTCAAGGCTTGCTGACAAGCTTGGCTATTCAATGGGCCTGGCTAGTGACGAGGGAGGGCCATCTTACGAAATCGACGAGTCTGAGTTTGATGTGAATGCTGCTATGGTTGTATCCAGCTCAAGTGATGAAGGGTCCGATGTCGAAGGCGATAGCTTTGAGCGTGATGATAATGGAGAAGAGGTTGATGACGAAGAAGATGATGAGGATGAGGAAGAAGATGATGATCAACCACTTAGACGTAAACGGGGACGGATTTCCAACAATGATGCTGAGGATACCGTTGAGGACTCCGAACAAGATGATGACGATGAAAATCCTGAACAAGATGCTGATGAGGACATCGACCCAAACTTATCTGAGGAACAACTTCGCCGCATTGCTCAGCTTGGTGATGATTGATGTGTTAGATGTAAAACATTAATTTCCTCCACTTTTAGAATGTTATACATTTGTTTTTTAAGTTTTTTTGTATGTACGTATGACCATTTAAGTTTTTTAAGTTTTTTTGTATCAACGTATGACCATTTCAATAATTAAAAGCAATTTTATTGATAGTTTCTGATTTAACTCCGTAGAAATGACCTACTTTCAGGAAACATATAAACTCCATTTCAAAGGAATAATGCGAGTTCAACGTTGCGATTTCGTATATGCCTTCATAGCAATGTTACGAATCCCACAGGTTAAAGCGATAGGTGATGCGAGTTCGAATCATTGTTAAAACTAGTATACGATATCGAAACTAAAATCGTCAAAAGTCATTGGACTTTTACCGATACTATTTGCGATATCGTAACATTGTTTCACCGTGTATTCGATTTCGTGTCAGGTGTCGGCGATTGTGGCGATTTCGAGACCCTGTAGTATGTAACATACGAGGTAGAAACATGATAGTTACACGTCATCATGATAGATATCGTATTTGAAATTTATGAAGTATTAAAACGAAATCGTAACACGGGTCGTCTGTATATGCGTAATCGTGTCAGTGTAAAAACCCAACGAGGTAGGTTACGAGTTCGAATATTCCGTTACTATATATATAAAAAAGGGTCGGGTTTAAGGATTCATAAAAATCCCCAAATTCTAAACACCCCCGCCGGCAGGGTTCTTGCCCAAAATCTTTGAACTCGACCAAGACATTTCTTATCCATGGCTGGGCAAGGATCAAAGAGAAAGCAGGTACCACGTAAGGCTCCATTCGGAAGGTTCGATCGGTCCAAATTTGTAAGTAATGCTGCGTTCAAAAAGTATAAGGATTTGTATTCGGGTGCTACTTTGATGAACTGTTATGTGCTAGATTTTAATGATATGCAAAGGTTAGGATTAACTGATATCATGAGCCTATTCGAGCATCAACATATGGCTGAATTATTTGCTTTGAATGAGGATTGCCGATTAGATGAAACTTGTCAATTTTTTGCTAATTGGCAAGAGGATGAGGATAATGGGTTTACGACTGTGGTTAATGGCATTTCTTATAGTATAACCCCAAGTAAGATAAACAATTTGTTGGGAATTAGGTATGGGCGAGAGGTTCCTCCTAGGGTTTATACTAGTGGTAAGTGGCCCGAATCTTGTGCACCACCTAGGCTCAACTATAAGGAAATGGCTCATAAGTATTTTGGGATGCCCCCTAACAATGCCAAGCATCCCTGTGACTATAAGATTGCCGAACTCACCCCGACCGATCGTATAGTTTTTGATATGGTGGCTAAGAATGTGGTGCCTAAGGGGGGTAAGGACTCGGAAGCAACTTATAGTAGTCTTTTGATGTATTTTTACATCAAAGAAAAGCGCAAGTTTAATGTGGGATATACGATTATGAGTCACATGGAGATGGTGGCTAAAAACAAAAGGCTTGTCACATGCTTGCCGTATGCAAATGTTATAGCTCGATTCTTGAAGTCGAATGAGGACTTCCAGTTCTCAGCTTGTATGCCGACTCCTTGTAAATTCTATGACGAGAAATACTTCACCAAGAAGAATTGGGAGCTTGTGGAAGGAAAGTGGGAGAAAAATGATCCCTCGGCACACGCGGATGGTGAAGGTAAATAACGTTGCATATTTTATTCAAGAGTTAATGGTGATTTCATATTATAATTATGTCTCGTAAACAATGTTGTTTATATGATGTAGGTGAGGGTGAAGATTCATTTTTCAAGAGCCTCTTATCACGCACCATAAGGGTTCGAAAACAAGTGAGGGATGGTCGGCAATCATTGTGGCGTACTTTGTCTTGCATCAATGGAATTGAGAGTTTTGTTGACTCTTCTAACAGAAATGGTGAGCCCTCTAGAACAAATGCCAACGGAGAGCCCTCTACTTCAAATGCCAACGGAGATCCCACTATGAATGACAATGTCAACGAACCACTACAAGGAGAGAATTATACTAATGTAGGTGGTGGTGAATATAGTGTCTTGAATGACATCAACTTTGAAGTCTGAATTTATATGTTATAACTCTTACGGTTTATGATGTATGTTTTTTCTCATTAGTTCAACGATTTTAAGATATTTGATTGCCTTATTTATTGTTGGTATATTGTTTGAGCTTATTTTGTTAGAATTATAAGTTTTTTTAAAAAAACAAACATCGAAAGAACGAAAAATGTTGGATCGAAGTTGCCTATTTTTAACAAAGATATTCGAATTAGGTTGATTAAACGACATTGTGTTACGAAATCGAGTAATACGTAGTAGGAAGAGTCGATTTCGTAAATGTGTGTCGTTTCGATGATCTGAATTCGAAACAAATGTCGTATCCTAGACAGAGCTCCGGGAGAATACACTTACGAATTCGAGATTCAACTCTGTACTGTATTCGATATCGAAAAATGAAGTCGTTAATGGAATCGAGTTCGAAACGAATTTCGTACCATTCACAAACATTTACACACAAATTTCATTAAACAAACCATCACTTACAAAGAAGACATACACCTATTTCTTCTTGCTATTTTTCTTTCTCTTCCTCTTAGAAACTTTACCGGTACTTGATACCCAAATACCTTCATCATGATCAACCCGAGCAATGAACTGTTTCAAACTCCCGTCATCTTCCAAAAGGCTCTCTTCATCTATTAGAGACTCCAAAGGGTTATTTTCTTCATCGAATTCGGCATATTCTCTGAACATATCATCGACAAATGTTTTCTTGCCGTTGACAACAACTTCCCATCGAGGATCGACTGGATCTCTAACATAAAAAACTTGGTCGGCTTGGACGGCTAAGATGAATTGGTCATCTTTTGAACCCAATCTAGCCCTATCAACTAGTGTCACCCCTAAACCTTCATGTCGAACCCCCCGACTTTCATCAACCCACTTGCATTTAAAAACGGCTATTCGTAACTTCACGTAATCAAGTTCCCAAATATCTGTTATAGTGCCGAAAAATACCGTTTTCTTCAAACCACCGTCTTGCAAAGAATCGGAAATATTACAAACCCCACTATTTTGATACACTCCATTATCATCCATCTCCTTTGTGCCAAATGTATATCCATTGATATCATATCCTCCAAATAATTGAACTGTCCCCATAGGTCGACGGGATAACCATCTAACTGTTTCTGAGTGTTCTCCCGATTGAACATGAGTTTGGAGCCAAATTGCAAACGATCGGTTGTGTTCCTCTAGTAACATTTTTTCCGTAAAACTACCATTCTCTTCCACTAATTTGCTCATGTGAATTTCAACATACGGAGCAATTTCCTTATGGTTACGGAGCACATAAATATGAGCTTGTCTAAGATCTTCACCGGATGGACAAAACAAGCACTTATGCCTCAACCCATGACCTTCCAACCGACCTTCATGCCTAGAGATAGGTAGACCGATGGTATCAACATCTTTTAAGTAGTTTGTGCAAAACTCAATAACCTCTTCGGCGACATACCGTTGAACAATACTTGCGTCGGGACGGTAGCGGTTCTTCACAAACAACTTGAAGATCTTCATGTACCGTTCAAATGGATACATCCATCTTAAAAACACCGGTCCACATAATTTGATCTCCCGAACTAAATGGACGATCAAGTGAACCATGATATCGAAGAAAGATGGAGGGAAGTACATCTCTAATCGACACAACACCTCAACCACCATTCTCTGCAGCTTGTCTAACCTCCGATGACTAAGACTTTTCCGACATATAGCCTTAAAAAAATAGCAGAGCTTGGTAATAGTTGACCTCACATGCTTAGGAAGGGAACCCCTAATGGCGATGACATTCAACTCTTGCATCAAATTGTGACAATCATGGGACTTCATCCCCGCCAATTTAAGTTCCTTCACTTGTACACATGACCTAATATTGGATGAATACCCCGTCGGAACCTTTACCGACTTTAAAGTGTTGAGAAAAATCTCCTTCTCTCTCGTGGACATAGTATAACATGCCGATGGTAAGTAACTGTTTTCCCCCTCCACTACTGGGGCTAGTGACTCTCTTATGCCTAAACTAACCAAATCAAGTCGCGACTTCAAACCATCCTTGGTTTTGCCCGGCGTATTCAACAACGTTCCCACTAATGCGTCACAAACGTTCTTCTCAATGTGCATCACGTCTAGGCAATGCGTCACTTCTAAATATTTCCAATATGGCAAGTCAAAAAATATTGAGCGCTTCTTCCAACCACCAACACTACCTTTTGTCACCTTTTCCTTCTTCCCATACACGTGACCTAAATTCTCAACCTTCCCTAGGATTTCAACACCGGTAGGAGGGATTGGTTTGGGATCGGTCTCAACCTTCCCGTTGAACCATTTCTTAGAAAATCTCCATGGATGATCTTCGGGAAGGAAGCGTCTATGACCAAGATAAACAGTTTTACCACCATTTTTCAATTGGACATGGTTAGTGTTATTCTCGCAAACAGGACATGCAATGTGACCTTTCACTGAATAACCCTTTAAATTTCCTAATGCTGGAAAATCGTTAATAGTCCACATCAACATCCCTTTTAGCTCGAATTTCTCATCCCCACGACTACCATCTTCAATCCACACTCCCGGGTTAAACAAAGTCTTCAAATCTTCAATAAGTGGGGCTAGGTAGATGTCAATGTCATTTCCTGGTTGTTTCGGCCCTGAAATCATCATAGATAACAATACATATTTACGTTTCATCATCAACCAAGATGGAAGATTGTACATAACCAACATCACAGGCCATGAACTATGTGTGCTAGACAAATTCCCATATGGGTTCATACCATCAGTGGATAAACCAAATCGCAAGTTTCGGGGTTCTTTTCCAAACTCTGGATACAACTCATCCATTTTTTTCCACTGCTCACCATCTGAGGCATGACTGATGATGTCATCTCCCCCACGGTCTCTTTCTGCATGCCATGTAAAAAGTTTAGCGTCATCTGGATTTGCAAACAACCTTTTCAATCGCGGAAGTATCGGGAGATACCACATCACTTTTGCCGGAGTTTTTTTTTTCCACTTATAATACCATCTTCAGCACCAACTTCAATTGATTCTTGCTCCTTCAATTTGTATCGTGACTCCCCACATACTAGACAACTGTCCAACTGTTTTTCCTCTACTGACCTATACAACATACAATCGTTAGGACATGCATGGATCTTCTCCAATTCCATCCCCATCGGACACAAAACCTTTTTGGCCGCATAAACTCTATCGGGCAACTTGTTTCCAACGGGTAGCAATTTTTTCACAGTCTCAAACAATTCGGTTATCCCTTTATCTGTTATACCATGTTTTGCCTTCAAATTCATCATCAACAAGGTAGCAGCCATAATACAATGCTGAGAACCCTCGTATAATGGTGTCTCCTTATCATTCATCATTGCCGTTAGAACGCTAGGCTTATCGACAAACTCCCTAGCAATATCCTCCACCATTTCACCTAAATAAACATCGTATTCCATATTTTCACTACCTATTTCAACTTCGGGGATAACCTTTTCAACTACCTCTTCACCATGCCAAACCCATTGGGTGTAATTTGGGTCAAAACCCCTACAAATCAAATGCTCACGCAAAACCATATCATCATCAAAATAAGCATTATTCTTGCAATCTTTGCATGGACATCTAACACCCTCAACCCCTTTCTTATATGCATCCTCAAAAGCAACATTAATAAATTCTTCAATCAACCCACCATACTCATTAGACAATCTATCATTCCTCCGAATAATTTGAACACGGTCCATATCAATGATTATAGTAACAATGTCAAACCCAATTACCTTAACAAACTCCTATGAAATCAAAAAACACCACATACATCAAATAAGTTAAAAACAAAACAAACAATTGCATTTAAAACACAACATGTCAATGACTATGCAAACTTCAAACCTTATGGGAGGATGAGGGTACGAGTCAAACCACATACAAATGACTTATATGCCTTGTAATGGAGCTTCAAATTCACACTCGGTTCTTTTCATAAACTACCCACAAGAGTGAGAAATAAAAAGTTCTGACTTTTACACAAACTATATGCATAACCCGTAAATGTTTCGAACTCGAATTATAAGTCGGATCCTTAATCGAGTTCGTACACTAATTTTGTTTAATATTAAAATTAATACATACGAACTCGTACCAAAACATTCCTGACCGAATATGTATACGATATCGTAACCCGTTTCTGTTAGAGTGCTGCAATGAAAGCGACCGGTAATGCGACAGCGAAACGTTTAAGCTTCAAGTTTTACGATATCGTTTAAATTAGGCGCTTAATGTTACGAATTCGTCAATATGATAATGTATATAGTTTTAAAAATCCAAATATTCGAGTTCGAATCATTCTCAAAGTGGATATCCGTAAAACCACTGACGAAGTCGAATATGTCTATGTAACCGATACGAGTTCGCAAAACCTTACAAAGTCAGGTTTTGCTATCGTAAGTTAAAATGGTTTACGGCGGTTCATTGGAAAGTGCCATAATGATTTACGGTAACCGCCTTATGAAATTCCCCATCCTGGCTGTTCAAAAAAACCAGCCGAATCTGTCTTACGAGTTCGTAAACCATTAAATATACGGCGGTTCTGAGCTCCTATGGTGAACCGCCTTAAAAAACTGCCGTAAATCCCCTGCTTTGTACTAGTGAATGTAGAGTAACTCCCGGAATCTTAAGTTCCGCCACCATAAATTAATGGACAGCGGTTGAAAAATAAACAATGGATAACGTTTGAAAAAGCCTTTAATTGTCTCATTGGACGTCTCTTAATTAAACGCTGTCTAAAGAAATACAATGGACGGCTCAGCCACCTACGGCTCCTCCAAAATGCCTTCTATCGCATAAATAACAGCCGTTAATCCTATGCTCTCCCACTAATGATTGCTTCCTGTCCAAATTCTGGCGCAGCAACTAACGGCAGCGGACCGACACCTTAACACCGCCGCTGTACAAATTTCTAACAACCGCCGCCGAGCTCTGATTTGGTTTATTTCCGCTATGTTTCATATACCGCGATGATCTTGTCAATGTCTAAAAAGTCAAAATATCTTTCAGTAACTAATAATAATTTTTTTAATTTTTTTTAAAAAAAAGGTTTCAATTAAAATTTTTGGCTTGCTATTTACAGCCTCTTAGTCCGTTAGTCGTATTTTACTATATTGCAGTCTATATTACTATTTTAGTACATGTTTTATATAAAATTTAGTACAGAAAAATTAAACTTTGATGAGAGATTATAGTAAAAGTATTTTTTTTACTATTGCAAAAATAACACCTGTAAAAGAGGGGCAAATGTTGTAAAATAATGGAGATACTTACAGCTAACCTTTTATGGCCCTGACGAAGAAAGTGAGTATCGGTACCTGCCACACCAGATTTTTTCTCCTGATATCCTTTCAACCATCCAGTTACTGGAGGCACTGAGCGTTGTGGTGCATCCTGAGGATAAACGCTGGATTGGAAGTGCCAAAGCTGTAGTTCAGGAAGTAGGGAAACTATTGAACTTGTGCTACCTGGAATTCTACTTTCCCGAGGTGGAACTTGTAATGGATTTTGTTCAGACGAGTCCTTCCTGGCGCAGAATCAAAACAAACAAGTTCAAGTTTGTTGTGGGTAGAAATGTCAAACGCGTTCCTGGCGAAGATGCATACAATCTTCCAAGTTCTAGGCTGAGGAAGTAGGTTTATCAGATTGAAGTTTCAAGGGATGCTATCAATCTAAACAAGGAAAGAGAACTCACAATTAACTCACAAGAGAACTTGTCATTAGAGTGAAACAAAGTGTATGATTAATAGTCAACTTAGGTACATCAAAGCCATCAAACAGTACAACATATGTGATGTTTTTTTTCCAACATAAATTTAGGTAGCATTATAGAATTAAAATGCATAATATAAAAAAAATGTTAAGGCTATTAGAATGAATCTATAAAATACTTAAATACAAATCACTAACCTGGAGTAATAGAGTGAGACGTGAAATACTTTTTTATCTGACCAACCTTTGATGGCAGATGTCCCATTCAAAGGTCCATCTACAGTGGGAATAAAATGACTCCTACATCAAACATAAATGTTTCAATCTAATAGGGAAACAAGTTAAGATTATACCTACTATATTCTCAAAAAATTTTGAAGAAAACACAAGTAATTCATAGGGAAAGGCACAAGTACCATTTTTACCATAACCTATAAACTTAAAGTGACACAAACTGCTGTTCTCCATATAAACATCTAAAAAAATGCAATGCTTGGTAATGCTTCGATTTTACAGGATCCATAGAAAATGATAATGCACTTTCAATCAATTCACGTAACGGTGGTGAAAAATTGCTGAGCTCTTACCCTTTTCAGTCCAGATTTCAGCATTGTAATAATATGGATAAACAAATCCAGGATGTGGGGAAACAAAGCTAGAGGCAGAATACAGTAAGCATGAAGTAGAAAATGATGTATTGGTTAGCATGAAGCACTGTAATTGGAGGCTATGTATGGATTCGTTGCCAACCACAGAAAATTTGAGAAATAGGACGATGCAGGTAGCGCTGAACTGTCCACTATGCAATGAAGAGGATGGCACAAGGCATTTGTTTTTTAATTGCGTTTATGCGAAAAGGGTATGCACACACTCTCGGGCTCAGTGAAATGTTTCGGGCAAGCGAGACAGGTCGAGGTGATATGTGGTTCAGGCATGGTGTGTGATGGAATATGGTTTCAAAGAAACTGTAAACTGTTTCAAGGTAAAAAATGAACCCGGAACAAACAACGATGGTTAGCTTCTCAAATGCGAACCAATGGTCGGAGAGGGTTTCAGAGGCATTGGAGGTGGGGAATATCTTACGGTTGCTGAGCATGGGAATCGAGTGTGGTTTGATGCAGGTTTGGAAGAAGGTTACGCTGGAATAGGTGCAGTGTCTGAAGTGTGGCTAGAAGGATCCCAGACGTGAGGGATGCACTCTATGTAGACACGTTCGCATTTCAAGTATCAATAAAGCTAATTGAAATGCTCTTGCACTGGAGAGAATTAGTTGGGATTACTGGAGATGCTCTTGCACTTATCCAGATGATTCATAGAGATGTGGAGAGTCGGGCATCATGTGTCGGAATAGTGGTGGAGATTCGAGCTGATATCATCCATACTGGATTTGCATGGCCTACCTGGATACCGTGAAGGGACAACACCAATGCACATTTAGTAGTTAACTTTGCTAGAAGTGACCTCGAATATTATGTATGAGACTCGACTCCATAGTTTCTCTTGTCAAACGTTGTTGAACGTTTTTCAGCACTTTGAAATGATATAAACAATTTGTTTCTTTAAAAAAAATTAATTGTCTTATTTTGACTTTTCAAAGTCAATCAAAGACAGTTTTGACCATTAATAACTATTAGTTAATATGCTAGATTATTATCATATAATATATTATTGTATTCATAAAAAATATATTTTAAAATATTTATATTTTTCTGAAAAAACTTACATACTTAAATAAAGACATTAGTAGTCAAAGTTATCTCGTTTGACTTTAAAAAGTCAAACTAAGACATTTTGATGGGACATAGTAGAGTTTATTGCCTAAATAACCTTATCTCTAGAACTAATTTCCAAAGTTAAACTCTTTCAATATTAATTCCGAATCTAATACTACTCTTTTTGCCAAATGGGCACCACGTGGACTTATTTCAGTCTAGTCATCCCTACCTCTATGCCATCACCATCTGCTTCTCAATTATGATCCTTCCAGATCTTCAGCCTCTCCTAGCAGCTTCCCGCTCGATCTCCTCAGTGGCCTTCAAACCTGCAATTCGAGGGGTTATGAAAGCCAGTCCATATCCCAGCAGATTGATTGGGGTGACAGAATCCTAAATCACCGACCGCGGAAACGCTATCAAAAGCCAATCTTTCACCACTCCGACTACATCCATTGTCAGAGCAGAGGTCTCGACCAGCAAGAAACGGCGAGTTTCAACGCGAACGCGCAGAAAAAAATTCGTCCCCTGAATATCATAAAATCGAAATGCAGGCTAGCTAGAAGACTCCCTCAAACAAGAATCTCCACAAAAATCCAAAAAATACACATGTTTTAGGAACAAACAACTCTGGGCAACGTAGAACATATACAGAGTTGGCTTCATTGTTGCCAAGGACGTTGCTGAGACCGCCAGACCCAGGGATCCAGATCAACTTTGATGCTGGTATCCTGAATGGGGACGCGGGAATAGGGGTGGTAGCTATGAGTTCAGATGGAAGCTTTATTCGGGGTGTTGCACGGAGAATCCCGAATGTCAATGATCCGTCCCTCGCAGAAAGCCTTGTTCTGGAGGAAGCCCTCATCCTTGCCGCGGAAATAGACCAGCCGGAAATGAAGCTGGTGGGGATGCCCTCCACGTAGTGCAGATGATTCACCAGGAGATAGACTGTTCATTGCACTGCATGGAGACGATTCAGAGACTTCAAAGTTTGTTAGAGATTAGCAACTATCTAGGCCCCTTCTGGGTCCCTCGTAGTGAGAACTTCATAGCGCACTCTCTAGCTAACTATGCTAAGTCGAGCCCCTGTTGTACGACTCTTGGGTCACACCCCCAAGTTTCCTGTCATTCGTTTCTGGGCGATTTCCAGGACCCTGAAGTTGAATGAAATTAATTACATTTTTCAAAAAAAAAAGAACAGATACAGAGTATAAGACTATAAGTGTATAACAAAATTCAAAGATAAATAGAAGTGGTTCTTACTTCTTATTGCTCAAAGTGGTGAAAAGTTTACAATAGCCTACATTTATAGATGAGCTAAAACAGAAAATCCCTACAATTGCTCAACTAATTAACATTCCAGTTCTACTCCAGTAAAAGACTAGGATAAAATCAAAACTCCCATTATTCTGCAAGTTGAAAAATTTTGGTCCATCCCAAGAAAATAACAGCATCTTTGAGTTCGTAGGATACATTAATTTGTAACACAGAGCTGTAATCAAGTTCAAGCTGATACTTTTCCAAGTATTTGACATCCTTTGGAGAGGGCACTTTGTCAAAAAGGAAAACCCCCATAAATCGTACTTGGCCTCGCCGTATGCCGAAATCGCCACCATATAGAATATGGTGTTTTTCTTGTAACCGTCCTTCTTCAGCAGGATGTTGGAATTGTTGATTTTTGTCAGAATAAAAGGCTCGGCTCAACCTGTTTTTGGTGCAATTTGCAGCATTGTTTCTGTTTTATTTCCAGTTTTAATGTGCATTAGGCATGTGTTAGTTTCTTATTTGTTGTTAATATTTGTATATAAGCCCCCTGGGCTGAACGTGAATATTTGGGAAATTGGAAATCAGTTTCTCCGCAATTTTGTTCTTTCTCCCTCTTCTCCTCTCCCCCCCTTTCTGGCTCGTTTGATCTGAGTTTTTCTTCATGGTATCAGAGACCCAGGTGGCTCGATTCTGTTCATTGCAGTGTTATGATCAAAGCCCAGTTGGTTTCATCCACGGGTTCGTTTCTTTGGCGATCGAAAATCAAAATCTTGATCTGCTTTTTATTTTATTTTTCAGAAAGTTTGGAGAAAGTCTGAGTTGGATCTCGTCTTGATGATGGCTTTCAGGCATCCAGGGTCACATGTCTGATTGAGTAAGTTTTGTGTTGATTATGGATTTTCTTGTATCCGCTCGGCTTTGATCGGATTCGTTTTTCCTTTTGAGTAGTCTGGAATGTTGTTGATGTTGTCAAGTGAGTAGAATAGTCTTATGATGCTTTGAGACCTAGGTTGCAATTTGTTGAAGGATTGTGTTTATGGTTTACTAGCGGGCACCCACCGCGCGATACGCGGTGTATCTTTACTGAACTGTATACTGTAAAAGTTAATTCGGTACTTAATGTGAATTGATTTTTGTTAACATTTACTCCCTCCGTTTCTACCACTTTGGCACCCAGGCTAATTTTCAACTATTCATTTTATTTTTTGTAAAATTAAAATATTGTCCATGTTAACTTAAATAAATAACAAAATATATAATACAATATTATACTAATCAACTAGATGTTAAATATAATTTAAATTTATTAAGTCTATATAATAATAATGTCTAAAATTTCATTTCTTTCTCGTTCTACTTTTTGTTGTCACTATTCAGGGTGACAAAGTTGAAGAAACAGAGGGAGTACTAATTTGTATATGTGTTCAGTGGTTTCCATCTACTTTTTGCTGTTTAACACTCAACACGGGTTTAAAGTCAACTAAAATTAGTACTGTAATTGATGTTTTCCCTGTGAAAATATCGTACTTGGGTGAAGATGGTTTTGAGTTTTTTTGCCATTTAACTAAATGAGTTGAAAAAAAAGCTTGAAAAAAAAGCTAATTCCCATATCACAAACAGCGAATTCTCATTTAACAAATATTTTCATTTCACATCTCCAGTTTCCATTGCCGTGATATCCTGGCTCCGAAGTTGTTTCCGCTTCATTTTCCAACCTATGGCCGTATCCATGGCAATCTATTTGGGCTCATCTTGTTTCATTCGAGTAAGAGAAGTCTTGCCAGTGACGGCTAAAGAAAGACTTTGTCAGAAATGCTGCCTGGTGAAACAGTAGGGGAGGAAATAAAAAGAGGAGAGCTAAGTAAGACTGAGGATCTGAAATAAATAACATTCTTCTCAATAAAATGCATGCTAAGAATACATCATTCCACGGGTATTTGTATTAGCTTGAATCATCTCAAAGACTCGGAGGTTATGGAGCAGAAAGAGCACAAATACTTGTGAGGTTCCCAATGCCCATATCATTTTTAGTAATTTAACAACTATTTTAACACTTGCCTAGGGGAACTCAAACACTCTCTAAACTCCAGTGGGACAGCAATTCAAACGTCGTCGTTTTATCCTCCCTCCCCCTTTAATGTGCCGTTGATCGCTCTCCGATTCCGGCCATCCATGGAAACGGAGGTACAGACGGTGATGTCCACCGACAGCAGCAGTAACAGCAACACCACTTTCTTGTACATGGGCCGCTCCTTATCCGGCCTCTCCCTCTCCGACGACCACTCCTCCTCCGCCTTCAGCGATGATTGGGCTGAATTTACCATATTATTTCCTGAATATTTGTGCTGAATTATATTATTATTCTATGGAAATCTTATGTTTTGTTGACTTATTGCAGAATTGGAGGAAAAGATAATTAAATATCATTATCTGCAATTTATGGAGAAAATCAGAAAGATGGGAAGGAGCTAAATTCACACGCATGGAATGGAGGCTACGTAGCTGTTTCTGCAGAATTCAGTATGGAGTATTTCATGGAGTCACTATGGAAGCAAGGAAAGAAATATTTCATGGAGGCTAATTTGGCAAAGTCAGAGTCATATTTGGAAAGGGATTCCTTGAAGGCTTCTAATTCTTTATGGAAAAGGAGATCTCTTATTATTTTATTCTAATATTTTTAAGACATGGGTAAAAATAGACACGCATACTTTTACTTTCAGAAACTTAGACTGATTTCAGGGTTTGGGCGCAGACATTATTGGCCGCCAGTTTTTACCCTTAGTTCAATAAAAACCACCTTTTTCCAATGCTTGTTAATATGATTACTATCATGTTTTCCAGCTAAACTCCTTATTCTCGTGAAGATCAGGGAAGTGCTGGCTGTTTATTCTTGTGAGATCTAATTTGTTTTAATACTTTGAATTGCATGCTTATATCTGTTTATCTTGTTCTTAATCTATGATTACTTGCATGTTTTTAAGTAGTGTACAATACTTGTTTGCATGCCTGTTAATTGAATGCCAATTAAACTGATCATCTGTAATTGTGATCCAAGTTTAATTAGGGTTTAGGGATTGACAGTCTTAATTTAAATAAACCGGCTAATCGAGTTTGTTGATTATGTTTTGGGTCTTTCTCGTTCTTCATGCTGCTTACATATTAAATCTATAGAGCGTCTGTGGGTTAGAGAAATAGTTAGTGAGGCGTCCTCCTTTCTATCGACAAGGTAAGGAAAGATTTGTTGTTTACAACTAAACCAATTTATATGCATGTCTTTAAAGTTATCTTTGCATCGAGGATCAAGAATGCCATGCCAGCACTGAATTGATTGGAACCGGAATTCCCTCTCTATTGTTTAAACCTTAGAAAATCATTCTCTGTTTTGTTCATGTTTAATTTTCGTTAAATCATCTTAAATCTCAAAACACTCTTTTTGGTGACTGTTTCGCAGGTCAAGGTTAAGGAAGAAACTCGCCAGTCCCTTGGGATTCGATCCTGCTCGCCACTGTACTGTGAGCTTAATATTTTTGGTGTAAAACGACGCACCAAGCGACTGCAACAGTGACAGATCCAGCGGGTTCCCCACCACCTCCTCCCAGAGCCGCCGCCTCTTATTCTCCTGCGCCTCCGACAACTCCGACGAGTTCATCGCGCAGATGGTCTCCAGCCTCAGCAACGCGCGGTGGGCAGCTCCAGACTTCTGAAGTAAAGGTTCCCGTAGGTATTTGTGGACTTTCAGACTTAATTATTTCTTAAAAAGTTCAATTTTGGGTTATATTTATACACATAATTTATTCATAAAATTGTTTATATTCCCTATATATTCATAATAATTTTGAAGAAGTATTACACTCCTCTTATGGCAATGCTGGATTGTTGATTAGTATTAATAGGGAATGATGTTATTACCCTTTGACTAAATAGAAAGAGTTGGAAATTGGTATCAGCCAGTATTTGCTGCATTTTTCTATTATTGATGAATCATATTTTTTTTATGACAGGCTTCTGTCCGAGTTCAGTGTACTCTTTCAACCTAGGCAACAATAATTGTTTAGCTGTAGGTGGGCTGAGTGTGAATGATAGCGAGGCCATGTTTGTTCGTAGCCTTCAACCAGGAGCTGGGGAAGATATTGGTGGACGCTCTGCTATAGAGGATGTGTCAACTTGTGCTTATGATTTTGTGAATAACTATGGTTTGAAGAGTTCCATTTATGGCCCTAGTGCTTTTTATGGGGTAACTTTCTTCCCTAAAGACAAAGGAATATTAGCCTGTTGTGTTAATGGATTTTATCCTTAGTTGATTGAGCATGGTTTTCTGGTGCTAATTCATTTTTCTGGCTAATTTAGGTTTTCGTTGGTCATGGAGGAAAGCTTACCGCCGATGTTAAATGTCATCATCCTAGAGTAATATGTAATAGTTATTGGGTTGTTTCTTAGTTTCTTAGTTTCTCCCCTCTCAGATTTTCCTTTTTTAATTTTTTCTTATTTTCTTTTTTTTGTTTTTTTTTCCAGGTTTTGGTTGTTTTCCTAAACTGAATTTCGCCATAGTTTCCTAAACCCGTGGGGTTCTTGTATAGATTACTTAAGTTTAAAAATTTGCCTGATTTAGAAAAAAAAATGAAAATTCATGAACCCGTTAATTATAACCCTTTAATCATAAATCTTCTCCGATCCTCTTCTTCGTAATCTTCTTCTCTCCTTCGAATTGCAATCCTAATCCACAATCATTCCAATGAATGCTCCAATTGCTTGGCGAAATCGGTGAAGCAATTGTATTCGAATTGAAAAACAAAGAAGATTGGTACTCTGAGAACTCAGTTCTTTAAAATTGAAAGGTTTAGGATATAATTAAGGCATTGGTGGTAGAGCGCTGTCACTGCAACTGCAAGGGTTCACGGTGTGGTCGAGCTCCATGTGGTTGCTTGTCAGTTTAATTGTTTGGATTGAAACCGAAATTTTATATAAGAGTTTTGGGGTTATTATTTTTCCGACCTTCTCACATGTGAAGGAGACCAAGATATGTGATTGTTTGCTGCTGGTTTATAGAGCTGCATTGACAATGAAAAAATGTGATATGCTGAGAAGTGAGAACTACGAGTATGGTCAGGCTATGGAGAAGATTGCAAGGATTTGGAAAAACTTCGTGCCGGGATGGAACAATGCTAAAGTGACTATTGCCAGTATTTGCAACATTGAATCCAGGTAAACTTTTTCTACTTTTATCACGTATAAGGTAAACTTTTACTACTTGTCAGATTGGCTTAATGATCGGTGTTAGTGAGTGCATTAGTTTACATAGATGAAGTGCTATAATTTTTCCAATCTAAGGAGTTCAAGTTTTGAATTCTATTTGATTAAGGTTGGATTTTGTTGTGAAATAGTGGTTGATGTAGTATTATATCAAGGATGTGTTTTTTATGTCGTATTAAATCTTTTTACCAAAGATGAAGTGTGTATATGTGCAATATCAAGTAGTAGTAGTGACCGAAATTCAACTTGCAGGGAACACTAATTCTTGATCATGGTTTCTGTGTCTTAATTATTTAAATAAAAGAAAATTACTTAATTGCTTAATTATTTTGATCATGGTTTCTGTGTCTTGATCATGGAACACTAATTCTTGATCATGGTTTCTGTGTCTTAATTACTTAATTATTTTGTGTGATATAGAGGATAAAGAAAATTGATTTATTTCTTGGAAAACAGGATGAGACGAGGTATTTGAATTCTTCTGGCCATGCTATAAATATCTATAGGATTTAGTTCATGTGTTTACTTTTCCAAGCCAAGAATGTGTCTGAAAGAAGCAAAGCAGTAAAAATGAGACTTTCTGTTGGAGCTCAAGTCCATTCCAGGCAGAGGAAGTTGGTGAGATTCTTCTTGCAGCTCATATTAAGTGGAGGAAGTCCATGCCGTTTTGGAGAATGAATGAGGTGAATCAAGAAGAATTAATTTATAGGCTTCCTATGGATGATGGAAATTAAAATCTGTCCTCCTTGAGTTTTGCTTCATCTGGTTCAAGTGGCCCGAGCATACCATATCCTGGCTACATCAATGAGCCCGGGGCAGGGCCCAGACCCGAGCTTTTGAGTTTGAGCAAACTCAGTGACAGTCTTGAGAAGTTGCTGCTTGATTCTGAGTTTGATTTTAGTGATGCTATGATAGTTGTTGAGGGAACCAGTGTGGGCGTGAATCACTGCATTTTGACTTCAATGATTGTAATTGAGACCATAAGAATAACACCAGTATTTTACTCATCGGAGATGCGAGCTGAGAATCAGAACCAGTTCAATAGGGAAATCGTCAGTCGATATGAGTTTCGAGCTGCACTGGCGGGTTTGTCGAGTCACCGATCATGAATTTGGACAAAATAGTGCTGGTATCAACTTTCAAGATAGTACTACTCAATCCGTGGTTGATGCATTGGTTTGTTTGTCTACAAAATGACACCAATTCATTGGTTTCATAGCTCCAGCGTCTATGTTGTAAAGAGAAAGTTACTTTGTGCACAATTTCTCAGTATCCCCTCGGTTTGATGTGTATGAATGGGGAGTTTGCTTATCACAGACATACTTTTGAGTAGGCAGGTTAGTTTTCGGTGTCTGTCACATTGTTATATTTTTAGATGAATGTATTGTTCCTTGCCGAGGATTTTGAGTTTCTGTAGTCACTCATATCTTTATGAGTTACCAAGAAATATGTCCAAGTTCTGATGTAGAGGATTAGTTCAGTCAAGGAGTAGTTTCAGTTATATTTTTTTCTTCTGAATATAATGTCCTATGTTTTATTTGGTAATTGCTTGCCATTTGTGTATAAATTTAAATATCATTATCTACTCATAAGCACCCCACTCTGCTAATTTCAGTTGACACATGATATAGAGATTCTACTTTGATTATTTTATCGTGTTATTATTAAATTCCAGTTTAATACCACTTGCAAGGACATTTAATTAGATTAAGTTTCTTTTTATTTATTCTGTTATTTCAAAATGATTAAGGTAGATTCTGAAACTTAGACTCCAATTAGTCCCATTGATAAAATTGGGTATTTTAATGTATATTCTAGAATTTGGGTATGGCTTATTTCAGATTATCTTCTTGATTTAATTTCGATAATTGATACCAGTGATTTTATGGCATGAATGTAGTTCCCCGTACATGTATTCCTTCGATTTACTACTTTCTATGATCAAAAAATTGTCCGCTGTTTATATATAAGGCCTATCAATATCAAAATGGACTCACAATTAGTAATATAGAGCTGGTAACTTTGTAAGAGCGGTATTGAAAAAGATAGTATTGAACCTGGGCACATTTTTGGTGGAAATTTGTGATCTTTCTCTGCAATATTTTGTTCCCCATCTGAGTTTATTTATGGCATGATGGTCTTCCGAAGCAATGTCCGTCCAGGCGAGTCTGTGCCACATTTACTGCAGCGGTTCACATTCTGCTTCTATTATTGGTTTGCCTTGCCTACCATGGTGCTTGATTTTCTCCATTCCTTTCTTCCCTTTATTTAACAAATGTTGGCTTGCTTTTAAAGTTTTTATGTAATAAAGATATTTGATATTGAACAGGTAGAAGCCCTATCCAAAGCATGTAATGAATGGCGTAATACAAGCTTGACAACAAGTTCGTTGTATGTTAAGTATTATGGCTTTATGATTTGCAGTCTGTCTCAATCTAATTGAATTTGATAGTCATTTGATGCTCTGAAAAGAATGCAATGGTCTGGGAAAGGGTCATTACCTGGCCTGTAGGGGAGATTGTCGGGTGTAACTCTGTATGTCTGTCCTAATCCACGCGGGGATCTATGGTGGTGTGTTGTAGTGCAGACAGAGAGGTATGTTGGTTGAGTTTCTGTTGCTCATCCTGCGTTTTGCTTAAAATTCAAACTCATATTGTTCTCATGTTGCAGACAGGATTTTCCAAGAATTATTGGCCGAGACACATATATTGTAATTGTAAAGTATTGAATATACAAATGGCTAAAGAGAAAGGCTAGCTTTAAGGGAGTGAAGTGAATTGTGATGCCCTTGATATTTTGTCCAGCTTGAGGAGGTGTGTCTTCTGAAATTAGGTTGCTTGAGAATTAATATTACAATAGCAGCTCTATTATGGTAGTAAATTTAACTTTAAGTTTCCACTTGAAGGCAAACTTTGATGAACTTAATTATCTTGCTCTAACTAGAGGTGTTTTTGGGGATTCTGAAAGGGTCATGCACAAGGTTGTTTCTCGTGTAAAAAATCTTTTCTTCTTTATTTATTTTGATTGCTGAATATAGGTGATTGTGCTAAGCTGTTAGACGAAAGAGTAATACAGTTATATGAATAACATTTGCGTTTATCGTCACCACAAAGTAAGTAGCAAGTTCCTTTGTCTTACTGCTATGTATTTGATTGAGGTTTGATGATTTTATGTAGCTATCGATTTTTCTATTTGATGCTTTATGCTTTCATGATTACCTACAAAAGCTTCCGGGTTAAGAAAAATTCTATTGAGTTTCTATGATGTATGTGTTAGATAGGAGATTTTAGGCGATCTAAGTGACCGGTATATGTAGAAAATTCTTTGGAAGTTTGAGGCTTTATTTAGTTATCCATTTTGTTGTTTGATGTTTGATGTTTGATGCTTTTGTGATTAGCTGGACTAGCTTCTGTAATTATAATATTCTACCATTGAGCTTCTATGAAAGTTTTATTGTTAAGATTGGAGTTTTTTGGTGATATTAGCTCTCTGTTCATGTGTACTGTTTGCTGTATCACCTGCTTAGTGATAAGTTAACTGCTGTTATTTAAATGCTCTTTTGTTGAGTTAAGTTTCACGGTTTGAAAACGTTTGTTTAAGCTAAATTGTTTGTTTATTGGCTCTTAATGTCTCAGAGATACAGTCACATCAGCTAGCAGCTCAGAAATGGTTTCTAGGTGGAATTCCAGGCGAAACCGGGAGACTGGTCAACTTGGTGCATTTGGATCCCCAAGCCCTGGGTTCAATAGTCCTATTCCGTCTGAATGAGGCTGTCTGAAGTGGCTCAATCTCTCCTGAGCTGTGGAATCTGAGCAATGGTGGTTAAAATGTGTACACACTACACAGGAACTATAAATATCCTCATCATCTGGTTTGGATGGCTCTGCTCAAATTTTCAGGTCTTCCTCTATGCAAAAGTCTGATTTTGAACATCTATTTATGAAACATTCCACCTTATATGAATGCAAAACTTCCTGCAGTTTAGGTAACTTTGATGCATCATATAATTTTAATTTTTCAAGATATCAGTACTTTTCAGGGATATAGGGTGTGCATTAATTATGTTTTATTGAAGTTTATGTTGTGCTTAAAATCTAATAAATAGCGACCAGTAGCATTACATAAGCAAAACAACACTATGTGCTATCCCGAACATATACACATGAGATAACTAAAAATTTGCACAAGTTTATAAAATAATGGGTAGACTTTTGTAAAAAAAAATTGCAACAATAATATTTCATTTAGTGGCATAATCCCTGCTATATTTTTATAATACATGCACAACCTTAGTAGTTGTATTTGCTGCAGGAGGTTGTCAGCAAAGAGATCTTGCTATAAGTGTTGTTGTCGCTGCACGAAGGATGCACAGCTAAGCGATTTGGTGAAAACAATGGTCAATTTTCCACAGTTATTTATTACTTTTTACTAAGTTACTTTACCATTGTGGGATTGTCTTTTCTGAATTACTTTCGATCTAAGCAGGATAATAAGGGTTTTGATATTGGAGAACAAGCATATTTCCTCTGGAATCTATGCATTAAGGTTATAACTTCAAAAACAAAATTGATTTATTAAAATAGGTAGGATTTTTGATACGCTTTTAATAAATGCAAATTTGTTTATGCGTATCTTCGAGGCAAATTTGTCCATTTCTATGATTCTCTACTAGGCAAATTTGTCTACTAGGCAGATTTATATCTTCGAGTTTGATCAGTCTCTAGCTGTCCTTTTTGTTAGATTCTGAATGAAGAGTCTACTAAACAAACTGAGCCTCAGTATATGTATAAGAAACTCCATGTCTTCTGTGCCATATTTTGTTGGTATTGTATACTTGTAGGAGGTATTTTAGGTTATTCTTGTGGGTGATCACTGATATGCATGCTCGTTTAGCCTAAATGTGAAACTGCTAAGATTGCAGGTGATTCTCCAATTGTTTTTCCTATACTGATTTCAGTAAGTAATTTAGTTATGTTGGTTAGCTGTAGAGAAAGAGTTCTTAATTTAGGTTGAGAGTAAGGATCTTCTATGTTGGTCTAATGTTTATAAGCACTATTAGAAGAATGAGTTATATTATTTTTTATTAAAATGCTTATCAAACCTAAGTATATTTCTGAGGATGATGACTTTCCTCTGGAATCTTCATCTGCACGTATATGGAGTTCTTGATGAACTCGTGATCGAAGCTGCACTTGGTATTTTTCTAAACTCTCATCCTTATTAAAAGCATAATGTTTGAAAAAGATTTCATTTGGATTATCTTATGTTCGGTCAAATTCGGCCATTAAAAACTGTTTAGTAAACATAGGCCCTGTTTACTAGAGCTTATTTCTTGATGTACTGAACTGAACTGAACTGAACTGAACTGAATTGAACTGAACTGAACTGAACTGAAGTGAAAATTGATGTATTGAAAAATGGAATCAGCATGGCTGAATTAACCTGAATTTCATCAAATTGCATTTTCACTGAACTGAACTGAACTGAATTGAACTGAACTGAATTGAACTGAACTGATCTACAGATAAGCTCTGGTAAACAGGGCCATAAGCATTCCTATTAAGAATTTGAAATATAAAAAAATAAGGTCACTTCATTATTTGCTCAATATCAGAAAATGGTATATCAAAGACTTTTAATACCTGTAACTGAAATAATATATCAAAGACTAAACCCAGAATAAAAAAAATGTAACAAGTATAAAGTTGTTACTGTAAAAGTTGCATGATGACAATAACAAAAGCCATGCTGAAGTTGGTGATGCTGAGCTGTTTTATTTTGAACCAGATTTTATTGTCTGAGGCACAACAGGTTCCTATGATAGGCTTTGAATACAAACTCCAAAAATCCTGCCCAAATAGAATTAATCATTTAAATAATCAAAATATCATAAGTAACATAGCAGTGAGTAAATGACTTACTGTCTTAATTGCGATCAAAAATTTCACGGAAGACTATATTTTTTGTTTTGTTGTTGTCTCTGTTCTCTTCAAAAGTTGGTGGAGTTAAAAGGACTTTGACAGCACTGGATGTTTTTGCTCGAGATAAAGCAACATATAATTGTCCATGTGAGAAGACAGGCTGTTCCAAATAAAGTCCAACAAAATCCAGTGTCTGACCTTGCGACTTATTTATAGTCATTGCAAAACAAAGCTTTACCGGAAATTGATATCTCTTAAATGGAACATTATGCTTTTTCTTCTCACTCTCTGTTAATGGTATTCTTGGGATGAAAACTTTTTTACCTTTAAAGTGTCCAAAAGCTATTTCAGCTACTATAGTGGAATCACAGAGCTCCTTACATATCAACCTAGTGCCATTGCATAATCCTTCCGTTGGGTTTAGATTTCGTATTAGCATTATGGGACAATTTGGCTTCAACATCAGCTTATGATGTGGCAAACCTTTTGGGTTCAGTGTATTTAAGAAGTCTTCATAGTCACTCTGGTGTCTCTCATTTAAACACCTTTACTTTAAGAACTTCAAATACCTTTACTTTCTGCATCTAGTAGAGACTCTGGAGTAGTAAATTCCTGTACACTTTGTCCATTCTCATTACGAGAATTATGATGTCTTCTGATTTTCTTTACATTTAGATGTCATCCAGACTGTCCAGCAGGAAGCATAAGGGGATACTGCATTGGGTCGTAGCAACCAAAAAATTGCTTAATACTATGAGATTTACCCTTTAAATCCCTTACAACAACGGTAACTGTTCTATCTTCATCTTCATTTGTACTTCTATCTCTACTTTCTGTATAAATGCCCGCAACTTGAGAAACACTTGGAAGGTTGTACCTTCTTTGATCCAGATTTGGATCTGCGTTAAGAACTATTCTTTTTGTAACAAGACCAGGCATCATACTTTTAAGCTGCCGAAAAAACTGGCGATATGGATTGTCTTTGAGGATATCCATCAACAATTTCATTGTGTCTTCATTAAACATGTCCCATGTCTTCATCCTTTCTCTTAGTTCTAGGTCATCAGTATCATAGAAATAGAGTTGAACTCCTTGCTTCTTATATTTGCTTCCTTTCTCCCTTTTCAAGGGATTCAAAAAGTGGTGTACTTGGCCTTGTATTTTGAAAGTATAAACTCCATCAGAATTTGCAGTCAACTTAGGGTCATAACTTCCACCAAAATTTGTAAAGGCAAGATTATTGTTGTATGTCCTAATATTATTCCGAAAATGCGTACACTGTGGAGTTGTTCCAACTAACAGGTTGTGCAGTTCATGAGGCAGTTTAATAGGTTCCAAATATATTTCCCCTCTAGAGCAGCAAAAGAAATCTGAATCCCATTTAAATCGTTTAGCATTACAATGTCTACAATCAACAAGTCTTGGTAGAAGTTGGGCAGAATTTGGAACATTCTGCAACAATCCTACATTTCTCCTTTTCCGTTTCCCTGCTTGGTACAAAAGTTTAATAAAAATGTAAAACACATTTATCTCTAAAAAAAAATACCCAAGCTAGAACCAGCACGTTTAGTGTTCGTAAAGATTTATATGAACTAATATCAAGAGCATGCATTTTCTTACTAAAAGAGATACTACTTAATTGTGTAATCAAATTTTATGCCTAAAACACTCATTAATCTGTTCATTTTTTCCTTCAATGCAGCCCATCTCAACTGTATTTAGGCAAAAACCAGATCAACATACTAAGAGACTCAAGAAATGTAATGACGATATGAGCTGTAAGAAATAAAGATCTAAATAAATAGTTTACGACAGCAAATAAAACAACCTATAATAAATAGACCATGCCCTAATATATCCCTTCATGCCCCTATATTATGTTCTATGTACTCTTCTCCTCATTACTTTTTCTATCTGTTTGTGTAGAATGATGAAGAACTTAACATATCATTTTCATCAATGGCAATTTCTGACTACATTAAACTATGAATTTTATGCTCATTAGGTGGAGAGACATGGGTGAATGATGGTGAAATATTTATTTATGCTAATCAATTAGCTGTGGTGTAAGTACATGAGCAGGTACTATTATGTTGAAGTGACCTAATGATCAATAGGAGCCATAACACAACATATTAAAAAACATGTAATAAACGATAATGAAAATTCAAATACATACCAATACTATTATGGAAAAATGGATCTGGTGCACTATTGCTTTCATGAATAATATTCCCATCTGCATTTATCGGCCTTCTACTCATTTCGAGTTGTTCTTATATAAATATAGAGATAATGTATCAAAATCAAGTGCTACATAAAAATAAAATAATATAATACGTACAATATATAATTATTACATGTCTATATTGTGCTTCAAATTTTAAAGATTACCTTTTTGCTTAGAAGCTCTATTTTCTATGATCTGACGTTTACGATTTTCTTTCTTTTCCGGTGACATATCTGCATAAGCATTCCTTACTGCAGCATTGTGTTTATTTCTTCTATCACCACCTATCATCCCAGCAAAAAATATATCATATCAAAATAGTACACCAAAGTTTTTGAACCAAATTTTATCCATCTTAAAGTATACTGGACAAAAAACTAATATGTTAAACCAACAAATTTCTACCTTATTGTTTAACTGTAATTGAAAAGTCATAAAAAATTTAACTAAACTATGAACTCAAAAATATAGCAATAATATTCTGGGAAAATGAATCCTGCATAAATAAAAATTAATAATATATAATATATAAAATCATAAAATATAAAATATATAATAATTCCAAATTAGAGGATTACTTTTTTCCTTTGTAGCTCTACTTTCTATAATCTGACGTTTACGCTTCTCTTTCTTCTCCAGTAGCATCTGTGCATAGGCCTTTCTTTTTGCAGCATTTTTTTTATTTCGTTTATCACCTAACACACCATCATCAAAAAATATCTTAAACAAATTTTAAGATTATATCAACTTAATAAAAATGATCAACAAAAAAAAATCAAATCAGAAACCAAACCTAAAGAATCCTCAATTTCTGCTCTTGTTTGGTGTTCTTCTTCTGCTTGTATTATTACCATAACTACTGCATAGGTAAAAAAAATATAAGACAAATGTAGGAATAAGATTCAGTTGGTTTTCAATATACAAGAAGTGTAATTCAACAACAACTGAAGCAATTGAATTCGAATAGGAAATCAAATCAAACAAGAATTGTATAGCATGTGTGTGCTAATCATTATGAATATAAAATATATCCAATTTTGGAAAAAATTTATACAGTATGCTCGTCTGTCGATGTTCGGTCGAGAAAAGTATGTATGCGTGTGTATAAAATCATCTTTTTTTTTTTTGGCAAACCACCGTAGGTGGGGGGTGTATATTGGCTTCCCCAAGCCTATAGAAATAAATTAAACGTAGTATTTTACATGGAGATACTAAGAATCAAAGTTTCCTAAAAACCAAAACTATGGAAAACTAGAAATATACAACCTCATTGAGATGAGGTGAAATGTGTAGAAAGGAACTACACAGGCCAAAAATTGCCTTCAAAAAGAAAGAGTTAAACTGAAAAAACTCTTTCTATGTCGTAAAGGGGAGGAAATCAGATGAGAAGAAAAAATAATACACTTGCTTGTTAGTGAATCAAAGTGAGACACAGTGAGACACAAATCAGCCTATGCATCTATTTCTTCAACATCCAAAGACACTCCATGATCAAAAAACCCGATCTGTGTGTAAATCCCAGCCTGTTGAAAAGTGGTGCCAGAACTGTGAAGCTCTGCTCTGCTTCTTCCTTCATTGTGCTGAAGTGTACCTGCCATCAGATGAAAACTCAGCAGTATCTATTCATGGCTTATTATCCTCAGACTTGGAATTTCAGAATCAATTTTGACAAGTGCTTTAATGTGTGGAGGTAAAACAGTGAGAACTCCAGAAAAAGCATTTTCAGCAGAGAAACAAGCCAGTGCATCAGCTACTTTGTTAGCCTCTCTATAAACATGTTGCAATTTATTAGCACCTAACAGTCTGTGTATCTCATCTGCTAGGTTGAAGAGTTTCCAATGAGCAGTTATTGGATTAAGAATCATTGAAACCCCAACCAAACAGTCAGACTCTATAATAAAATCATGAATCCCTATAGATAAACCATAAAGAATTCCATGTTTTATTCCTTTAAGCTCAGCCTCAAGAGGTGATGAGGCATCTGTGAAGAGAACTGCATTAGTGATTATACCTCCCAAAAAGTTCCTAATTATGCAACTTAGACCAGTTTTCCCATTTAACCATGATGCATCAGTGTTAATTTTAAAACCTTGATTTGGTTTTTTCCATTTTACTGTGATGACTCTGGCTTTTGGTGGTCTGTTACATAAAGGGAGGACAGTATTGGAGTACATGTCAATGTCAAATTGTTTGACTAAGAAAACTGGTTTAACAAGAAATGAATAAAAAACCATATCACTAATCTCTTTAAATAAGGAGTTAGCATTCGGCTTTATATTCTCAAAGAGCATCTTATTCCTAGCCTTCCATAAACTCCAACAAATATATGATGTTATATTCTGAGTTAAAATGGATTGCAATTTTGTAAAACCAGTATATGACAAGTAGTATGCTAGTCTACTCCAAATACTCTGAAAAGGTTGATCTATGATACCAACTAAACACATTGATTTTTTCCATATGTCAACAGAGAGATTGCATTCATTAAAATAATGGTCAATGGAGTCTGTAGCATAGCATAGAGGGCATTTTGAAACAATTTGAAAACCATAGTGTATGAGAACATTGTCAAAAGGTAGCAAAGAGTTAAAGAGTCTCCACATAAAGATAGATATCTTTTTTGGAATCCTCTTATTCCACAGTTTTGATAAGGATTGAGAAGTACCTCTTTGCTCTTTTAATCTCTGATAGGCAGTTTTGAAAGAGAACTTTCCCCTGATGTCTGGTTCCCATATTAGAATATCTTCTCTGTGTGAGAATAAAGTTGTTACCTGCAAAAATAGAAGGGCATCAGGTGGGATCCATGGGGCTATGGAAGGTAAGAATTCAGCCTTATTATTGATGAAATCAGCAACAGTTGCATTTTCTGGAATTATGGTTTGGGCATGATGAACAAAGTCCCCCATGGTGCCCCAGTCAGACCATTTTGTATTCCAGAAACTACATTCTCCTGAACCATGCAAAACTCTACTGTGCTGTGTAGCAAATTCATCAACTAGGCAGATTCTTTTCCAAGTGGGTGATGATCTATATGACATGGGTAAAGATGCAATAAAATGAGTCCAAGGAGCAGAAGCAACTTGAAACTTCCACCATAATTTAACAGAACATGCATGTATGATGGTGGAAAATGACCTAGTGCCCAAACCATTTTGTGTGGTAGGAAAACAAAGATCACTCCATTTTCTCCAGGTTTTCTTAGGTTTGAAATCTGATTCACCCCAGAAAAAAATGGAAATCAATCTTGTAATGACCTTGATAATGTGTTTTGTTGGTGTGAGCACAGAGAAAACATGCTGGGGGAGAGAATAGATGCAAGATTTTATAAGAGTAAGCTTCCCCCCCGAAGATAGCCATCTGTTTTTCCAATTATTGAGCCTTTTCTCAACCATTTCCACCACAGGTTGGAAATGGATGTTAAGAGCTCTACCTTGGATGATTGGACATCCAAGGTATTTAAAAGGAAAGCTACCTTTCTTCATGCCTAAAATGTTCCTAATCTGATGGATTTTAGCTACTGATGCAGTCCTTCCTACAAAAAAATCACTTTTTTCAAAGTTTATTTTCTGTTCAGTCACAATTTCAAACTGGACTAAAAAGGCTTTTAATGTAATGAGACTCTTTTTTGATGCTTTCATGAAAATTACTGTATCATCAGCATAAGACAAATGAGAAATGTTAATTGCATTTCTTGGTAAATCATAAAAATGAAGCTTACCTGTGCAAAAAGCAAATGATATACTCCTAGTGAAAGCTTCAGAGAACAAGTTAAAAAGAAAGGGAGAAAGGGGATCCCCTTGCTTTATACCTCTGGTTGGTTTGAAGAAACCACATGGCTTACCATTTATCAAGACTGAGAACCAGCTCTGTGCTAAATTTTTCAAAATGCAGTGAACAAAAAGACCATGAAAACCAAACTTAAGAAGAACACTATTTAAAAAAGACCAACTAACTCTATCAAAGGCCTTCTTGAGATCCAGTTTCAGTATGCAGTTAGGTTTGCAGTTAGGTGTATAAAATCATCAAAACGGGGTTTTTATAAATAATCCCCAAACATAATTAATCTACGTGGCATTAGCCTTACTAGAATAGGACAAAACTACTTAAAAGACCTAAACTCAGTTTAACGTGGACATTATTTTAACGTGGGATTCTGAAATAAAAAAATAAAAATAGGAAAATAGGAAAAAATCCAAAAGCGAAAAGAACATTATTCTGGCAAACGGAGAAATGTACCTATATGAAATATTAATTGTATATTATTTAATATCATACTGTATATCATTTTTTTTGGCCTTTACTATATGCAGTCCGAAATTACTTTTTGCAGTCCATATTTATACCTAATCTACCATATATACCCTTAATTAGTTTAACTACATTCAAATTGCAAATCAATCCATTATATTCACATTAATTCCATATTTATCCTAATTAATTACTTACCTTCTATCATCATGTTTCTTCTCCTTCTCTCCTGCAAATCATCATCTTCAATTAGTTTAATGTATTGAAAAAAAAGAATCGGTATGACTAAATTAATCTAAATTTCATCAAATCATATTGAAACTGAACTAAACTGAATGGAATTGAAATGAACTGATATCAACAATTAAGCTCAAAAGATTGAACTGGTTTAAACTGAACTGAACTAAATTACAAATAAGTTTACTGAACTTAACTTTTCTGAAAACTAAAAAGATTTACTGAACTGAACTCATCTGAACTGAAAAAAGATTATCTGAACTCATCTGAACTAAAAAATATTTATCTGAACTAAAAAAAGTTTATCTGAACTAAAAAAACTTTATCTGAACTCATCTGAACTAAAAAAAGTTTATCTGAACTAAAAAAACTTTATCTGAACTAAAAAATATTCAAATAATCTCTAGAGAACAAGATCTAATTGTACCCACTTAAATAATCATGTACATATATGAAACCGTTTTAAGATTTTATCGACGAACAAAACTCTTGTCGGGTGACACACTGCTTCAAGTTTATCCGACCGACCTATCTGATTCATTTGTTTGATCCGCTCTGTTACACCAATGTTATACATTTGTGTTTATCTTAAATTTATTTCTGGTGAACTTAATTAATCTAATCTAAAATATTAATAATTATTGAATTGAATTAGTAAACTGAATTAATATACGATAAGTTGGAGAGTTAAGTTTATTTGGAATTATTTGGATTGATATGTTTAAACAGCTAGCCCATCAGTTATTTTAACATTTTATTATTTTTCAAATATCTTAAATCCATACAAAATATTTCCATGTGATGGAAGGTGCTAGTGTTATTTACTGGAATACTACTAACTTGAAATATTGTAGAAATGAAATCAGTGGAAAATGCAGAAGGTGATTTCTAATTTATTTGAACTCGAAAGATGGGAAAAAAATCTGTTCTGGACCTTCTGGTGCTTTATTTTTTCTTCTAATGTCGGTCTCGTTTTTTTGCTAATATCCACAACAAAATATCCGTATGGATATGGGTATTATGCCCAGTCATCTTATTTTATTCCAATAATCCGGCATACAAAGATTGTTTAAGCTCAAGGGGCTAAAGTTTACAGAGAAGTTTCTGGAAAGGTGATTATGCTTCTTGAAAGTTTGTGTTATGTTAATATTAGTTATTAACTGGCATCTTTTGTGGTGTCATTTGTGGAAAGGGAGGTTTAAAGCCACTGCTGTCTCGAGAATGACTTAGGCATGAGCTTCACCAAAACGGGGTTTTTAAAAATAAACCCCAAACATAATTAAACTACGTGGCATTAGCCTTATCCAATCAGTTGTGGACATTGTTTTAATGTGGGATTCTGGAAAAAAAAAAAAAAAAAGGAATATTGCGAGAGGGGAGAAAATAAGAAACAACCCTATAACTATTACATATTACTCTAGGATGAATATAAGTGATTATGGTTGACAATCTTGAAAAGGTGATAGAGGGTGTTGCTTGTGTGAGTTTATATGATTTACTGAGAATCTCAGAGATGGAACAAAACTTTGCTTGGTTAATAGCATGGATGTGTAATTGCTTTCAAAATGTGTTGGTTTGAGATTTTTGGGAACTGGTTTTTTTAGGTTGCTGTAAATATTCTGCTTGTAGTTTCTGATGATGAATGGATAGTGCTAAGAAAGATGGTGAATGGGATAGTGCTAAGAAAGATGGTGACTCCTTAAGGGATAGTGCTAAGAAAGATGGTGAATGGATAGTGTTAAGAAAGATGATGACAGCATGATGCTGATGGGATAGTGCTAATAGAGATGGTGAAAGAAAGAAAATGAAAGAAAAGAAAGAAGAAAAGAATTAGTAGAAGTTTAAATGATGAATGTGATAGTGTTTAGAAAGATGGTGTCTTCTTAAGGGCTTGTGCTTAGAAAGATGGTGAAAGAAGTAGGAAAATAAGAAAAAGAAGAAGAAGTAGTGAGAAAAGAAGAAAGAAAGAAGTTGTAGAAGAAGTTAGTTGTATGGATTAGGAGTGTGACACAGAACTGATATGGATGATGAAGATTTTGCAGAGGTTAGCAATGGTGGTGCCACTCACTTAGAATGAATGATGTTGTTGATGTAATAAAAGGAAGGAGAAAAGAGCATTCATAGAGTAAATTAGAGCAAATCTTGGAATATCTGCAGGGCTGAAGAATCACTCAAGGATTTATGTGAGCAGCAAGAAGAAAGGTGGGCAGCAGCAAGCTCACATCCAGCAGCAGATGATGATGATGCCCAGTTCAAGAACATGCAAATTGACAATCTCAAAGGTGGGAAGGACAACAAAGCAGATTTTAGAAGATGAAGGAGATGCTTATTTTGCATTTTTGGTCTTCTCCGCGGCATTCTGTCCAAGCTCAGTTTCTCTCCCTTCGCTGAGCTTGAGGAGGGGGTGTTGGAATTGTTGATTTTTGTCAGAATTAAAGGTTCGGCTCGAGCTATTTTTGGTGAAATTTGCATCATTGTTTCTGTTTTATTTCTAGTTTTAATGTGCATTAGGCACGTGTTAGTTTCTTATTTGCTGTCAATATTTGTATATAAGGCCCCTGGGCTGAACGTGAATATTTGGGAAATTGGAAATCAGTTTCTCCGCAATTTTGTTCTTTCTCACTCTTCTCCTCTCCCCCCTTTCTAGCTCGTTTGATCTGAGTTTTTCTTCAATTTCAATGGAGTTGTTGAAAAACAGAAGTCAAATAAAGTGGTCAACGAAAGCAGCAACTGAAGAAAGCAACTAGCTGAAGAAAGCAACAGGCTGGCTTGTAACCACTTTTCCCGCCAAAAACACAAGTTGCACGTTTTTGGCACTGGATTATCAGTTAGTCTGTTAGGCAGTTAGAATCTATGCTTGTTACATTTCTTAGAAAATATAAACGAGTTAGATTGTAACTTCAAAACTAAGAAATCAATATACAAAAATACTGCTTCTCTCTCAAATTCTCTCAACTGCCATTAATAGCGTTTCAAGCTTTGCTGTATTTTTAGTTTGTTTTCATGGTATCAGAGCAGGCAACGGTCTCCACCTGGCTCTAATCTTCTCCTTTCCTCTATAATCACGAATCTAGCGGTTCAGTTGAACGTCGTCTTCACCAAATCAGCTACGACATTCTTTCAGAATCTCATCAATGGCGGAAGGTCATGGAGAAAATAAAGAGGAGTCAGTGCATGGTGGAGAAGATCAAGGCGGAGCAAGGATCGTCGGCAATGCGCGAAGAGCGAGGCGAAGTACTGCTGTTGAGTTGCAGAAAATGCTGCAGCTCCATCCGAATGATGCACCGGGAACACCACTGGTTGCAGAGCTGATGGAGGATAACTTCCAATCGTGGAGCTGTGTGATAAGGTTTGCGCTCGGAGCAAAGAAGAAACTCAGATTCGTCGAAGGAGCATATCCAAAACCTGCTGAAGATGCGGAGGATTACGAACAGTGGATCGACATTGACATGATGGTAACCTCTTGGTTTCTGAATGCTATTTCAAAGGAATTGTCAGATTGTTTTCTGTATGCTGGAAGTTCTTGTGAAATCTGGAAAGAATTGCATGTGCGTTTTGGTGAAACTAATTCAACACAAATCTGGCAATTACAAAATGAAATCGTAGCTCTAAAACAAGGAAGTCATTCTCTAGCTGTTTTCTGCACTAAAATGAAGAAGCTATGGGATGAAGTTGCGAATGTAGCTCCAACTCTAGTTTGTATCTGTGGCTGTACTTGTGGATCTGTTAAGAAGACTATGGATAAAGATAATAGAGACAAGGTAATGCAGTTCATGATGGGGTTAAATGGTGAGTTTGAAATAGTCAGGGATGGTGTTCTAGTGATGGATCCAGTTCCTGATCTTCAGAGAGTATTCAACATGATGAATCAGGTTGAGAAGAAGAAGAATAGCACTGGTACTTATGCTGAGACTCCAAGTGCCTTCTCAACTCAAACTCAAGTTCAGAATGTTATTGCTAATGCAGTCAAAACCACTGCTGCTTCAGGTTTTAAGAAGAAAGTTGTTGGAAAAAAGAAGAATCTGAAGTGTGAGCATTGTAATTGAGAAGGTCACAACAAAGATACTTGTTTCTATATCCATAGGTTTCCTGACTGGTACAAGGGGTCAAGGAAACTACCTGCTCTCAGAAACTTTGCAAATCAGGCAGAGATGTTTAGCAGAATGTGAGCATGGAATGACTGGATATCAGGAGCTTGATCCAGCAGGAACTAAGCAAGTTGATCAAGGGGAAAGGGAAAGCTTATGAAGACAGTGGCATGATCAATTTTTCTCACTTCAATGACTTCTCAGGTACATCTCTTCAGTATGCTCTTAGTCTACTTGATTCAAGTTCTCAAAATGCTTGGATTATAGATTCAGGTGATTATGTGCATATGTGTGCTAATGGAAATAGTCTTGAGTCTGCTGCTAAACAAAAGGACTATATGCCTGTATATATCCCTGATAGAGCAGTGAAATGTGTGGACAGTATAGGAAATGTTTCACTTAATTCAAATATGAAGCTCACTGGTTGCTTGTATGTTCCTGGATTCAAGTACAATCTCTTATCTGTGAATAAATTGTCTGATGATCAGTTGGTATTCTTCTTGTTCTATCCTCAATTATGCTGCATCCAGGACCTCTTGACTAAGGAGATCATTGCGGTACCTAAGGTGGAGAAGAGACTGTACATACTGGATAATAAGTCATTTGACAAAGGATTCATTGCTCAGGAGGTGCAAGGATTGAAGAGCTATTTTCAAGCTGCTAGAAATAGATTCCAGGAGTTTCACACTTGTAATAGTGTTGTACATATTCCAAAGGATAGGCTATGGCATTTTAGAATGGGTCATCCATCTACAAATGTACTTCACCATTTGCCTATTAATGAGAGCATTAGTTTTTCTGACTTCACTTGTGATACTTGTCATCTGGCCAAACAGAAAAGATTGCCTTTTACTCTCAGAGATCACTGTGATTTGCATTGTTTTGATCTGGTTCATCTTGATGTGTGGGGTCCTTATAAACAAAAATCTATGACTGGTGCATCCTATTTTCTGACAGTTGTAGATGACCATTCCAGAGCTACATGGACCTTTCTTATGTCTTCCAAATCTCAGGTGTTTGAGGTTTTCAAGGGTTTCTTTAAGTTGGTGAAAAACCATTTTGGAGTTTCAATCAAGACAGTAAGATCAGATAATGGCACAGAATTTACCAGTTCTGTGTTCAAACTTTTTCTTTCAGAAGAAGGTGTTTTTCATCAAACAAGCTGTGTGTACACACCTCAACAAAATGGGGTGGTAGAGAGATAACATCAACATATTATTCAGCTAGCTAGAGCTTTGATTTTTCAAAGTTCATTACCCTTGAAATTTTGGGGTGAAGTTGTTCTTACTGCCACCTATTTGATTAATAAGTTACCTACTATAGTTTTAAATTAGAAGATACCTTATGCAATCCTCTTCAAGAAAGCTCTTGATCTTGATCATCTTAGAGTCTTTGGATGCTTGTGTTATGCTTCCAATACAACTCCAGCTAAAACTAAGTTTGATCCAAGATCAAAGAAATGTGTATTTCTTGGGTATGCTTCTGGACAAAAAGCTTATAGGCTCTATGACTTGGCTGATCACAGGATTTTCAGCTCAAGAGATGTATTCTTTTATGAGGAAATTTTTCCTTTTGAAGATTCCATTCCCTCTTTAGAGTCTACTTATGTTCCTCATGATTCCTATGTTCCCATTGTAACAGAAGATGATAATGTTGCCCCTGACAGAATTGTTTTTGAAAGTAGCTCTCAGATTCCTCATGCTTCATCTGATGTTTCTCAAGTTCCATCTTCACAGCCAGTACTTCCTCCAAGAGCAAGAAAACAGCCTGCTTGGATGCAAGACTATGCATCTCATCAGGTTGTCTGTGATTTTCCTGATGCTTTTCTTGGAACTGTGCAAGTTGAGCAAGAACCTGCTTCATACACTCAAGCTAGTTCTCAAGGTCCTTGGATATTGGCTATGCGGAAGGGCTTGGTGCTCTTGAAGCCAACCATACATGGGATCTAGTTATTCCTCCAAAGGGGAAGAGAGCAGTGGGATGTATATGGGTTTACAGGATTAAATATAATTCTGATGGTACTGTGGAGAGGCATAAGGATATACTAGTTGTTAAAGGGTACACTCGGAAGCAAGGGGAGGATTTTCATGAAGTCTTCTCACCTGTGGCAAAATCTGTAACTGTGAGAATTCTTTTTGCTATGGTTGCTTCTAGAGGATGGTATCTTCATCAACTAGATGTAAATAATGTATTTTTGCATGGCCATTTGAAAGAAGAGGTATATATGCATCCTCCTCCTGGTTATCCTGTACCATTTCCACAACACAAGTGTTTGTTAAAAAGATCTTTATATGGTCTAAAACAAGCAAGCAGACAGTGGAATCAAACCTTTTCCACTGCCTTTTGTAAATATGGATTTGATCAGTCTCCACATGACCCATGCTTATTCATTCTTCATGATTCAGAAAGATTCATGGCTCTCCTAGTCTATGTGGATGATGTCCTTATAGCAGGGAATTCTGAAGCAGATATTATCAAGGTGAAAGAATTTCTTCATCAGCAATTTACAATAAAGGATTTTGGACCACCAAACTTCTTCCTTGGTTTAGAAATTCACAGAACAAACTCAGGGATTTTACTGAATCAACAGAAGTACATCTCTTATTTGATTCAACAAGTAGGTTTGAAAAACACCAAGCCTGTTTCAACACCTCTTCCTCCAGGAACACAGTTATCAGAGGATTGCACCCCTTTTTTTGAAGAAGAAGAAGAACGTGTTATCATTTCAAGGTCCTGAAAAACGTCCAGAATCGTTTGATACAATGAAAGGGGGTGGAGTAATCCACGAACTAGAAGAATTAACACTCGACTTTGCAAACTGAGCAAGCAAATGAGCCGAGGAATTTTCCAAACGTGGCACCCAATATGGCAATTCTAAACTATAAGACCGAATCAGTGCTTTAAGCTCCCCCACCAGTGCTGTTGTTTCCAGTGAACATTGGATATCCTCCCGGATCATCTGAATTAGTGCCAAAGAATCACCAACTAAAATTGGTCGGCGCGGAGACAAGGACACGGCTAGTTCAATGGCGTCTTTTGCAGCCCAAGCCTCGGCTAAGAGGGGGTCGCTGACCATGTACATTTTCCTTGCTACAGCCTTAATAAAACCTCCCTGCTCATCTAAAGCAATAATCCCCGAGCCTGCAACTCCGTCCCTCGCTAGCCCCACGTCGAAATACACACGGGCTACCCCAGCTGGAGGCTGCAGCAGTACCGTATCCTCCAAGCAAGAAGACAATCGCTCCGGCCAAAGGTTGGCACGGTGAAAGCTGGATAGATTGCCTGCTACCATTGACGCAACCACCGAGCCGTCGATGTGAGTATTCTCGAAAACCAGCTTGTTACGTTGGCCCCATATGGCATCGCATAACATCACTATCATCTCCGACGTCTCCACGCTGTTATCCATGATAAGTTGGCGGAACCAGAACTCCCCGCGGCTCCTTTCCGAGTACTGAATAGTGTCCCAGAGACCAGCGACATCAAAAACAGTGTGTGCATAAGAGCACTGAAAGAACAAGTGGGCAGAGAGCTCATGTCCGGTCTCACACAAACGACAAATCGGTGAAATCTGTAGAGTTCTTCGGCGTAAATTATCCGTCGTAGGGAGACAATCAGTTGCTAGCCTCCAAGCAAAATGAAGCACTCGATTCGGTACACGGAGTCTCCATAATTTCTTCCAAAAAGTAGAATCCCCAGGTGAAGCTGTCGGAACATGATGACGGGATAGGTGTTGCGGCTGCTCTACAAGAACGTGGTAGAGGGACTTTACTGTAAACTTCCCAGAGGACGTGAAATGCCAACGCCAATGATCCCGGTCACCTTGGCCTCCAATCGGAATAGTTTTTATAAGAGCAGCATCCGAAGAAACAAAGTGGGCACTAAGAAGGTCTTCTCTCCACCATCTAGTGTCTGGGTCAATAAGATCACTTACAACATGAAGATTACACGGCACATTCTCCGGTGAAGCCACAAAGAAGGATTGAGAACTCGGTAGCCAAGGATCATGACAGATACTTATATTGCGTCCTGATACCACATGCTTCCTACAACCGAGACGTAGAGCCTGAGTCCCGCGAGATATACTTCTCCACGCCCAAGATGGCCTAGAGCCCATAGTTGCCTGAAAAAGAGAGGAATTCGGGAAGTACTTATCCTTATACACCCTCGCAATAAGGGACGTGGGATTAGTTAGCATTCTCCACGCTTGCTTGCCGAGCATAGCCAAGTTAAAAGATTCAAGGTCACGGAAACCCAAGCCACCATTCTCTTTAGCTCTTGCCATTCTCGGCCAAGAAGCCCAATGCATTTTCCTCTTATCTTCATCACCTCCCCACCAGAAGTTGCTAATCATAGCCTTAATGTCATCAAGAACAGTCCCCGGGATATGGAAACAACTCATGGAATAGCTCGGAATTGCCTGTAAGACAGACTTGATAAGAACATCCTTTCCTGCCTTAGAAAGATTCCTCTCACTCCACCCATCAATTCGCTTGCGAACACGATCTTTTATATTCTGGAAAATCTCAGCCTTGCTTCTCCCAAGCTCTGAAGGCAAGCCAAGATACTTCCCATGGGAATGGACCTCCGGAATTTTTAAAATATCACAAACCATCTTCCTCACGGCCTCACTGGTGTTTGGGCTGAACAGAACACCTGATTTGTCATAGTTGATGCGTTGCCCAGAGATACTTTCAAATAGACTGATTGCCCACTTAAAGTGAGTAGCCTCATCCTCTCCAGCTTCCCCAAACAATAAGGTATCGTCAGCAAAGAAAAGATGAGAAATCTTAGGTCCATATCTTGAGGCTCCCAATCCCTTAATTTTACCATCTTTTTCCAGGTCTGTAAGTAAGGTAGAAAAGATCTCCGAGCAAATAATAAATAGATAAGGTGAGAGAGGGTCACCTTGTCTAAGTCCCCTGTTAGGTCTCAGATTTCCCAACTCTCCTCCATTGAAGATAAAAGAGAAAGCGACCATAGACAGACATTGATCCACCAGTTGTACAAAAGACTCCGGGAAACCCATAAACCGGAGACATCGGGTCACAAAGCTCTACTCTATCCGATCAAACGCCTTACTCATGTCCAGCTTAATACTCATATGACCCAGTTTCGGAGTGGTCCTCTTCCTCATCGTGTGGTGAATCTCATGAGCAATAAGAACATTGTCAGTAATAAGACGACCAGGAACAAAGGCAGACTGCGATTCAGAAATAATGCTCGGCATGATCAACTTTAGGCGGTTCGCGACCACCTTAGAAGCAATCCTATAAACCACATTACACAGGCTGATGGGACGAAACTGGGTGATAAGATCAGGTTGATCCACCTTCGGAATGAGAACAATGTGGGTGAAGTTTGTAGAATGCTCAAATACTCCATCATTCAAGAAAGCCAAGACAAACCGAGTGACATCCCTTCCAACAATTCTCCAAAACTTTTGGTAAAATACTGGGCTCATCCCATCAGGGCCAGGTGACTTAAACGGATGCATCTGTTTGACCGCCCGAGCCATCTCCAAGTCCCCATATGGGCGAGTTAAGTTGACTGCCATATCCGGCAGCACTCGTGGCTGTAACCTCGAGAGGACCTGCTCCATTACATCAATAGGCGGCAAAGAGGAAGAAAACAGACCTCCAAAATAGTCTAGAATGATGCGTTGAATATCATCATAGAGGATTGCACCCCTTTGTTGGCTGATACATGAGTTTATAGGAGGCTAGTTGGGAAGCTTTTGTACTTAAACTTTACAAGGCCAGATATTAGTCATGCAGTGCAGCACTTAAGTCAATTTGTGCAAGCACCAACAGAAGCTTTGCATGTCCTTAAGTATCTGTATGGATGCCCTTCTTTAGGTCTCTTTTATCCTTCAAAGTCAAGCTTGGAAGTTCAAGGATTTTCAGATGCTGATTGGGCTACCTGTAAGACTACTAGAAGATCTCTCACAGGATATTGCATTTTTCTCGGTCAGTGTTTGGTTTCCTGGAAAACCAAGAAACAAACAACTGTGTCTTGTAGTTCTGCTGAGGCAGAATACAGAAGTATGGAAACAATGACAAGAGAGTTGCAATGGATCAGTTATGTGTTGAAAGATCTTTTGATTCAAGTGCCTAAGCCTATTCTCTTGTGGTGTGATAATCAAGCAGCACTTTACATTACATCCAATCCAGTCTTCCATGAAAGGACAAAGCATATTGAACTGGATTGTCATGTAGTGAGGAATCAATATCTCCTCGGCTTCTTAAATCCTCAGTTTATTTCTACTAAAATGCAAGTTGCTAATTTCTTCACTAAACCACTTTCTCCTCCACTGTTTCACTTCTTTCTTTCCAAGTTGGGAATGAGCTCTTTACCTAATTCCAACTTGAAGGGAGGATGTTGAAAAACAAAAGTCAAATAAAGTGGTCAACGAAAGCAGCAGCTGAAGAAAGCAATAGGCTGGCTTGTAACCATTTTTCCCGCCAAAAACACAAGTTGCACGTTTTTGGCACTGGATTATCAGTTAGTCTGTTAGGCAGTTAGAATCTATGCTTGTTACATTTCTTAGCAAATATAAACGAGTTAGATTGTAACTTCAAGACTAAGAAATCAATATACAAAAATAATGCTTCTCTCTCAAATTCTCTCAACTGCCATTAATGGCGTTTCAAGCTTTGCTGTATTTTTAGTTTGTTTTCAGGAATAAACCTCCACCGGCATCATAGCCCACCGACTAATATTTTATATATGTACGCAGAATTAGATAGCCAGAGACAACGCGTACAAGAACCCAATCGGCACCACCGACGTGATTTATACGTGCCGTTACAGCGCCACCGGCTCAACGAGTTTAATTAAAATGATGGTACGAGGATGAAGGCTAGGGTAGAGCAGAAAGCCTTGTGGGTTAGGAAGATTGGGGAAGGGCCAGTTGTAGAGTTCTTGTCGACTTCTCGCGTAGTGGAAGGGAAGGTGTAGCTAAGCTCTGGAAGGAGATCAGAATTGAGAAGATTCTGATAGGAGAGAAGTAGGGATGCATAGACTAAAATAAGTCCACGTGGTGCCCAGTTGGCGAAAAAAGTATTTTGGAATTAATATTGAAAAAGTATTATTTTGGAAATTAGTTTTAGATATAAAGTTATGCAATAAACTCGGAAGAAGGGTGTAGCTGGTTATGATGAGCAAACGGCTAGATGTAATGATGTATATGTACAAGTTAAACTAACTAACTAAATAAAATTGAATGAAAGAATAAATATAAGTGGAGTATATATGCATCGTGCAGGGTCGACCGTCCAATAAATTTATTAGTATTTTGATGTAGGATTTATTTGAATATATTGACTAAAAGTATCATTAATAATTTTCTATTCAACATATAAAAATATAAATTATTATGTATTTAGTGACGTATGTAAGCACCTTTTATTTTAAAAGTTGAATTATATAAAAATTATTTAAAGTGGATCAAATACATGCACACTTGGGCTAAATGATGCGCAAAATTCAGGCTGAATGGAAAAGTGCCCATAATCACCAGTGGGCCATAATCAAGCCATTGAAGCCAAGTTCGGTGACAATGTTAGCTACGTCCACTACAACGTGCAGTAGAAAATGATGTCATCAGCCTGGTCACCACCATGGCCACCATCTCCAAACACGGAAAGCTGCTCGTAATGTACAACAACGCCGGAAACTTCGAGGCCATGTATGGCAGCATCAGGGAGATCGACCACTAAGTCGGACTTAGAATGGGTTCTGAGCGTTAACGTTGTGGGTTCATTCCTGGGATGGTCCCGGCCGGAACGAAACGGTTGCATGCTGTTTACGGCGAGTGCGTGCATCAGCATTGCCGGAATCGGGACTGCGGCGTACGCAGTGATGAAACATGTCGTGGTGGGGCTGGCGAAGAACTGAGGGCGGAGCTTGGGGCGGCCGGAATACGGGTGAACTGGGTGCATGTCTCCGTTCATTGGGAAGACTCTGACGGCGGAGGATGTGGCCAGCGATGAATCTGGGTATGTTAGCGGGAATCTGTACGTGTATGAATTGATTATCAATTCAATTCTTGCAAAAAAAACTCTTGTCATTTTCATTTATTCATTTATACCGTATATAGATAAAAAGCAAATCATATCAAATCTTATGGCTTAACTTATTCATAGACCAGCAGTTTTAAATTTAGTTGAACAGTTTCAATTTTTCAACTTAATTCATTCATGTTAGAGAATCTCGTACTATATTCTTTAGCTATTAAAAAAATAAGAAAATCATCTTTCTAAAAAACACAACCTAAAAATCGAATTACATCCTTTACTTTATATAATTGAAAAAAATGCAACGTGGTTGATTGAATACACATCAGCAGCCACACAAAAAACAATAAATTAAGCTTTTCCGGCCGCTAGAAGCCTAGAACGACGATCGATGACTGTTGTTGGAAGACGCGATTCAGGCAGTCGCCGGGAACGTCGAATTGACAAGCACAAAAGGACATTGCTGAAGTTTCGTCGTAGATAACTCCGAAAGAAATAATTTTTTTTTTGAAATCAAATATCATTCATATGTTGCTGGGAAACGCCCAACATCGATTTACAATGGAATTGACATACAATCAAATCAACCTATGAAAAGGGTAACCAAACTACATGTCAACCAGACTATCTGTCTGTACTATTACATTAAAGAGATCCAATAAAACTGTGATATCGTCCTCGGGGAAATTAACTTGCTGCCGCGAAAACTATATCTGGTTAGCAAAAAGGAGCATCACGCATCAACCACAAAGCCAATCAGGGATCTGCTATAACTGCAACACCACCTGATAAAAACATGATTTATATTCTCCAATTTTTCAGCCCTTGAAAGACACAAATCACGAACAGGAACACGATCCGCAACAGCAGATCAAGAACAAGAAACAAAAAAACACGAAACACAATCTGTAAACTAGATCGCGAACAAAACTTCAACATGAACAACCAGACCGAGCATCATAAACACAAGATCTAATTGATCATATCGAAGAGTACTATTAATGTGTGAATTCACACTTATTTAAAGCAAAAAACAAATAAAAAACAAATAAACGATTGTTTTCCCATCTCCCCATGATTAATCCCACATTGTCGGTTGCACGTCGATAAATAATTTTCACCATCAACGTTTCCTTGATGACTAACAAAGTTAGTGTCTTAATTAGTTAATAAGATATCTATTATGATGGCTTCAAAATATCAAACAATTGTCAATTAAACCATAGAAATTTAATTCTAATTGGAAACTTACATAGGTAACTCTTAATCTATGAGAGCGTCTTCTGTAAATAGGGGGCGGAGATATAAATTTTGTTTTGGCAGGTCAAAATTTTATATAAATGAAAATTGTTTATAAAAAAATTACTAAAATAAATTTATTTTAAAAATATGCTTAAAAATTTAATTTTTTTAAAAAAAGCAGGTCACGTGACCTGCCATGTTGGGTGGTATCTTCGCCTCTGCCGGTAAGGTACCCTTACGGTAAGGGCATGTCAAATGGAAATCACCTTATACAAGATTGTAGTTACTATATATTATATAAATTATTTGGGTCATAAACATAAAAGATATATGAAATAAAGTCAAAAAATTGCCCAAAACCTAAAAGATCAAACCAAATAAAAATGTCAGGCACAAAACATAAAAGATCAAATCAAATAAAGGTCAAACTCAAGTATAAAAACATCACGCACAAACAAATATACTCAAATAATTAAAATATATAATTATATAATAACTCCAAATCATATAGAATTTGTTCTTCTTTTGGCTTGCCCTTACATCAATGTGTCCTTATTTGAAACTTTCTATTCATTTCTTTATTGATTTTGTTTTCAATTTCCAAAAAACAAAAAACTATTTTCTACCTACCCTATGATACTCTTTTTATAATAATGATTGTAAATTGAATAGGCCCTCATATTATTAGTATTTTGAAGTGTATGGGGTGTTTGTTGATTAACTGATAGCTTATAGCGTTAGCTGATTTGACTAACTGATTGTATTAGCAGATTTAACTATCTGATTGTATTAGTTGATTGTTTAAAAGTGTTTGGTACAATTAACTGATAGGTAATAGCGGTTTGTTTCATAAACATTGTAAATGACATAAAAGGACTTGGGTGATTTTACTATTTAAGAATTTAATAAATACTAATTTTAATTTACTAATTATTAAATTATAAATAGCTAAATTGTAAATATCTCTAATTATTTTAAACCAATTAAATATAACTATTAAAATGTTACTATTTACAATTTAAACCAATTAAAATTAATAAAAATATATGATTTTTCTTAGCACTTATTTTTTAACATTAATTACTTTGTAGAAAGTTACGTTTTATCGTTTATGTAAATCATTTATTGACATTTATAAATTTATGTTTATTAATTAATTAACATGAATTAAAAATAGAAGCTAAAATTAGTTTTGCTGGGTGACTGGGATGTCAAAACAAAATAAAGGAAATAACAAAATAAAGGACATAAATAAAAAAGTGGGCGTGCATATGATTATGCATCTTTGCAGAATAAATTCTGAAATTGAACGAGAAGAATTTGTAAGGAAAGAATTTGTTTGTGAGGAAAGTAAAAGGGTAAGAGAGTAATTTAAAATGGTAAAGACAAAAGCTTAATTGAAAACGCTCATTTTATTAGTGTTTAGAAAAATAGTTTTTTGGGCCCAATCAGCTCTTTCAATTAGCTCTCTACCAAACACTTTTTTAGTCTTTTGACTTGGTCAAACAGCTAATCCATCTCAAACATCTAATTATGCCCAAACAACTCATCACCAAACACCCCTGTAAGTGTACTTTAAATTAAATTGAAGCTTAATTTGTGTAACCCTCTGTCCCATCCCAATCTGCACATTAAATTTTCATAAAATTAAAAAAATTTAACCTTGGCCTTGGAATTGAATTGATAAATAACCAAGAAAATTATCGTATCTGATCTTGTTAAATTTATAATTTAATTTATTTTCAAAATATCAAAATTTTACAACTTGTATTTGCACATAACTAAAAATAATAAGATCAAACATTTTCTAAGTGATATTGGGCTGAGACGGAGGAATTATGTAAAATTTGACCTCCGAACAATTAGAGCGACTCGTGTTGACCTAGTCTGCATCATCTTTTCACATCACTGTGGGTTTATCATCGATCCACTTTGAATGTCTTGGTCTCATTTGAAACCAAGTATTATAAGTCACGTTATCTGTTAAAGTTGTCGTTAGTGAGATTTAACCCCGCCGCCACGTTTAGATTTTAGGTTGCTGGTGTCGCCAGACCTCTGTCGTCTCACATGGACCGACTCAATATTGAGTTTCGGTGTGAATTTGTACAAAATAACAATAATGTACCAATGATTATGAATGATCAAGGAAATTGACTGAAAGATCAAGCAAAATAAATGAAAGATCAAATTAACTGAAAGATCAAGGTAAACAAAGGAATGCTCAAGGGAACTAAAGATCAATTAAAATGACTAAAACATCAAGCAAAAACAATAAATGTTCATTCTCTTGGCTCTTGGTCTCTACAAGGACATGTCTCACCCAAAACTATCTCATCAGTTAGACATTTCAATTATCTTATCAATATAATCGCAGAAAGATATCCAGTTAACCACCAATGTAACTCAAATCATCTCGTATCATTCACCAAATTAAACTTCAAAATTTATCAAATCATTTACTCTTTAAAGTACAAGAATGAAAAGCTAAAGTAGAAATTTAATTTCAACCAATAAGTTCAATAATAAATAAACTTCAATTCCTCAATTTGTATGGGATGCGGAATTTTACTCTATGTTTAGCACTGATGAAACCAATCTTATACTATATACTTAATAGTGACTTCAATTTACATCTACAAATAAACTTCAATTCATCCATGTATACACACTTAATTTGCATAAACCAAAAGCATTTGAATTCATGTATGCATACTTTATTTGCATCTACATATATAGATATGAGTTATGTGAGTATAAATTATCTAGGGGTGGAATCGGTACGATACCATTTTTTTCTCAATATCATGTACCATATCTATTTCGGTACATATATTTTAAAAATCAATACCAACCAAAAATTTATGTTGATATTCGGTATGTACAGTTATCGTACCAAAAAAATCATTTGATCTTTTTATGATGTTATGTGAATAATTACACAAAAACAAAAAAATACGTATATACATATATCTAATTAAAATTTCAAAATAAATAAGAAAAATAAAATGAATTAGCCAATGTAACATGTTCAAAACAACTACTAATTTTCTTACTCATGTTATTATATCAAGAATATTATGGTATTATTTTCAAAAGTTTAATTTAATTTTAAAAGTTCAACATAAACAAAAATGAAATGGAAATAACTTGGAGTGTAGACGATGAAGTGGCAAAGTACATGTATCAATTTTTACAAGCGACATTGACAGAGTATATATTGTAAGGTAAATGACGTTTATAAGTTAAATTTGTAGAAGAATATCATAAGGCTTGTCAAAAATTTTAGGGGGTTACCATGCAAGACTGTTTTGCTCCTGCAGGACCAACTTTTGAGTTAAATTGACTATATTGCCCCTCTTAGTTTAAGAATTACCCAATACACCAATTGGCCTTGTAAATGATTATATTTGCCAATCAATTCCTTAAGTCCACTAACTTTTATACGGGAAGGTCATTTTAGCAACCACCCGGTACGAATCACGGCTAACTCTGCGGCAGCAGAATAGACTGCCGGGACGATCTCGGCATTCGTCGGCACTGTAATTCGACAGCTAGTAAATGCTGGGTTTTGTCACGGACGATGAGGAAACAAGATTTCATGCTCTGATTGATGGAGACCATCGTCGGGCGGCGAATCGTTCGCTGTAGCATGAACACGGGAGCTGTGTGGGTGAAGATGATATGATTTGGAAAATGAGGAGAAAGAGCGCGTGTTTTCTTATTTTTCCTAAATTGCAAAACGGTTTTTCTATGGCACTCGTTAACATGGATGAGATTCCATGGATTATTGTGCAGTTAATCTTGATAAGTGCAGAATTAATTATTACGAACATCTATACATTAATTGGGTGTGAATGCATTGAATTTACGTGGTAAATACATCTGTTTGTCTTAATTACGTGGTAAATATCTATCTTTCTCAATTACTGTATACTTACCATTGGATTCTATTTACGGATAATTATATCAACGATAATGATTATTTATCGTACACATATTTAAAATTTACAGTGTCAGGTAATAAATATATTCATACAATTTAGTGGTTATATTTTAGTTTTTATAAACCCACCAACTATTACTATAACAAAGTTGTATTTAGATAGCTTTATAAATTTTATAAATAATGTATATGAATTTTTTTTGAAATAATACATGTAATAAACATATTAAATATTAATTAAACAATAATGAATTCAAACATTTAAAAAATTGTTATCTTGGAAATTTTATCGAATGATATATTATTTTAATACCATAAACACAATTTATTTTTTGAATTCAAATATATTGTGATTTCAAATGGAATAATATCAAGTAAAGATAATTAATATGTTTATTAGACGGATTTTTTTTCCAGATATATGTGTACCATGAATAATCATCGTCAGAAGAAACCAAGTAGATGGTAAATATAAAGTAATTAAGACAAATAGATGTATTTACCACGTAAATTCAATGCATTCACACCCAATTAATATATAAATGTTCGTAATAATTAATTCTGCACTTATCAACATTAACTACACAATAATCCATGGAATCTCATCCATGTTAATGAGTGCCCATGGGCACTCGTTAGAAAAACCGTTTTCTTAATTACTTTATATTTACCACATACTTTGTTTCTTTTAACGGTAAACACATCCAGTACTATATATTTACCACTTGCCTTTGTTTCTTTTACCGGTAAACACATCTATTTATAATCCGTTTCTTTGTATTTTTTGTGGATAATTATTCATCTTCACAATATCAGTATTCAATGGTTATATTTTAGCGTTTATAAACCCACCAAACATTACTATAACAAAAAATTGTATTACTTGTATACGGATAGCTTTGTAAATGATGTATATGAATTTTTTTGAAATAAAATACATGTAATAAACATATTAAACACTAATTAAGCAATGATAAATTCTAACATATAAAATATTATTATCTTGGAAATTTTATCGAATGATATATTATTTAAATATAATAAACACAATCTATTTTGAATTTAAATACACAGTGATTTCAAATTGAATAATATCCATTTAAAATATTACCATGAATAATTATCAATCGTTAATATAATTACCGTGAAAGAATCCAAACACATGGTAAATATAAAGTAACTATACAAATAAATGTATTTACCAAGTAAAATTAATGCATTCTCATCCAATTAATGTAGAGATCATCGTAAATAATTGATTCTGCAATTACCAACATTAACTACACAATTATCTATGGAATCTCATCCTGTTAACCGTTGAATTCCCATGGGCACTCGTTAGAAAAACCGTTGAATTATTACCCAATATTTAAAAAAAAAAAAAAAAAAAAACTCTATGCTCTACCCCTTTCCAAAAAAAATCTTCTCCTTTCGTCAATCCACTTCCCTTCCCGTCCTTTCACTCTCCCCGCGAAGCCTTGAAATTAAAATCTCTGAACTCTTCTTCTTTCCTGTTTACCTGAAAATATTGCCAACTTAACTTTCTAGACACCTCCCCACCACGCCCAGCTCTTTGCCCTTGTGAGCTTTGCCCTATCGCATAGAATCAGCTACTTCTGCTCCGACTATGGTTGCTTCACCGGCGGCGTTTCAATCTGGTTTCAGATAACAAAAGAACTTAATTTGAAGGTATGGTGTTAGTTTTTATATTTAATTAGTGATGATTTTGTGTTTGATGTTGTGCCAATTTTATCTGCCTCAGACAACTTCCTCTAAATCGACCTGTTTGAAATTCAATTTAAATGAGTGATTTATTAAGTACTCCACTGTGCTCAAATAATAAGGTCGAGGGATATAATACGTACATTACATATAATAGGGCTGTTAAAGAAACCACTGCATTTTATCATGCAAATTTTGGACACTTCAATTCTAATATATCATACTTTAATACTCAGACGTGAATTGACGAATTCGTGATGAATAAGAGGCCAAGCAGTTAATTTTTGGATCAGCGCCAACTGGCAGAGAGAGTTTATGAGGTAGCTCTATATAAAGAGTTAAACTCCATGTCCAATGAAGGTAATCTTCTTTTCCGTTAATACCTCTTTAGTACTAATTCTTGGGAAGTTCAAATTCATAGACCAGAAGCTCTTATAATTGTCCTATTTCCAAATATAGTGCTAGAAGGGTAATTGACGATAAGGATGTTTTTTTTATGAAGACTGAGTTTATCGATTATTTCCTCGCCTTGGATGGAAAGAGAAAAACCCTTTTGGGAAAAAGAAAACTTCAACAATCTATTTATTCAGGCATGTTAAGTAACTTTTTTTTGTAAATGGTATAAATTTTAGTATTAGTATTACTCTACCAAGATTTGCCTTTTGTTGTTTCTCTACATTCAAGTATCATAATCATCTATATTTCTGAGTCTGCATCTGTGATATGTTCTCATGGCAATGTTTTTTTTATGGTCATGAGTATTGGTTGTAGCTGGCATGGTTAGAGCTGCCTTGGAAATGATAACCTTATTGGAGAATTTATTCACCTCAAAGGAGATTCTGCTACTATTCAAGGTATAATATTTATTTTCTTCTTTCCTGGAATTCAAAAGCTTGCATATTTATTATTCTTATTGTTTGAATTCGTTTTAGTTTACGAAAAGAAACACTGATGTACTGATGGTCAATGACCCTAAACCCAAATAAGAATATGTTCAAAATCTCTAACTTACCATTTCTATAGTTTAAAATGTTCCCACGTAGCCATAACTAAAATTCATGTTATCTATTGTATTGGAATAATTTCCATTTTAAAGCTTTACAACTCAAACAATAGTCTCAAATTATATAAATTATTTGATAAAATTTCAACTATCAAGTATTAGTGACTTTAGTTGTTTTATTTTTCTTGAGAGTATTGATGTTGCTGCTTCCTCTCTTTTTCGTACACAAATTCCATTAGCTATCCAAATATGGTCAGTTTCTAGCTCTTTTGTTTTTTTAACCTGTACACATTCATATGCAAAACTTAAATATCATAGATTACTTACACTTGACTTTTTACAAACATACAGTATGAGTTATGACCTGTATCTTCCGGGAAAGCAAATCTTCTGGCATTATTCCCTTCAGTGTTTTTCTGTGTTTCGTAACTTTCGTTTTCTGTTTCTGAATATCTCACTACAAAGTCTTTCAGCATTCTCCACGGACTTTTTAAATTCTGTGTTATCTCACGCACGGCGTTTTGGTTCTGAGCAAATCAGCTAGAAATTGGGGTGGACGGAAAACAAAAAGATTTCCAGTGTTCAACAACGATCTGATTCAGAGTTCAGATTTGATTTTCAAACGTGTGGTACTCTTCTTTTGCTGATCAAGATGGCATCATTTTGTGATTTTTATGCTCTGATCGATTTGGGAATTTTTATATTTTTGGGTTTCTTTATTGGTGTGTAGGAATCAACGATCGGAGCAGCGTTCTTTTCCCAGACGGTGGTGGTCAACGATGCAACGGTTAAGTTCGAGATATGGGATACTGTTGGTGAGGAGCGCTGTAGCTTGGCTGGCTCCCATATATTACCGTGGTTCCACCGCTGCCATTATCGTCTATGACATCATCAGCACGGTGATTAGCGATTACTTCATCTCCTTGACTATTTTGATAAAAAATGTTTCTATATTACTTTTTAAAAACCAATACAAAATGTTATTTACATTTCTCATATTAGAGACACGCTGATGAAACATACATTTTGAAAGGAACATTCTCTACTCATCTACTGGTTGTAGAGATCTTTCTATGTTATACTGAATTTTTAATAAGCATCCTGAGAATGTTTGGGAATATTTTTCGAACGTTTAGATTTTGTGAATTTTATGACTATGAGTAGATATTGTTGATGATGAAGTTTGACTGATTTTTTTACTAATTTTCTAATGTTTTGAGAAATGAGAGGATGAGAAGCCAACTGTGAAAAATGATGATGCAACGCTAGTAAAGTTACTTATTATTGCATGTTAGGTGTTCGATTTTTTGTCTGAGAGAACCACCTTCTCACAATTCAATTCATCGAAATCTCAACCCTCTAAAGAATTACCCTGCTGTCAAGAAAATGTATTGAAAGTCTGAGAAAACGTATGGAGGAAAGTGTCTCATGCATCTTTCTATTTTACTGATTCATAATGTGTAATTGTCTTATGTTTCGGGACTTTAATATGTCCTGCATTTTTATCTCTTATTACTGGACGTTGATGTCCCATCTAGGTTTTCATTTTCATACTATCTAGGTTTCCATTTTCATTTTTCAAGCTTCCTGTCCAGTATTCTTCCTTGAGGTTTAGTGGTGCTAGGAAGCATGTTCTGATCATAGACTAAGAAGTAGAGCATTATTTGATTTTTGTGTTTATAATGTGAAACTGTATATATTTTGTATGAAGAGATTGTTTGTGTAGATTATTATCACTTCTTCCACTAGAAGGATGAAACACCATTTGAGGGCCTTTGTTTATGATGGGAGCAAGTAGACAATATACAGGATTTTTTCTCCCCTCCATTAGTCCCTTTCTACAAACTGACTTATTGAACTATTTACAGGCTCTGCCAAAATACAGGAACACGGGGAGGACTCATCTGGAAGCTTGAAGCCACAGGAAAATTTACATTCAAATCCACATATAATGCATTGAGAGAGCATCAAGGTAACTCTGCATCACTTTGAAAAATCTGGAATCAGAGAATTAAAAAAAAGCTATCTATCCTAATGTGGAGACTCTTTAAGTCATTGCTTCCTTTTGACAACATTCTCATTTAATTTGGCCTCAAAATGTTGTTTTTGCATGCATTCTGACTCTATTGACCATTTCTTTAATGAGTGTGAATTCTCCATGGCTATTTGGAAAGAAGTTTTTGCATGTGTTGGCATCTTAGATAGATCTTTCTCTTCTGTTTGGAATGTACTCTCTTTCTACCTAAGCTATTCTGGAACTACATCCCTGCACTCCAAATCTATTCACGTGCTTACTTGCTTTATATGCTGGTGTCTGTGGAAAGCTAGAAATAGCTTTTATCTGTACTATACTAGTTAGTACCCGTGTGTTGCACAATTTATTAATTAATATTAAACTTGAATCTAAGAGCAATAGCAATAATGTTTATAGAAACTAAAAATAATTTTCCTTCAACTTTATTTTATTGTTTTATTTGTGTATGAAACTAATCTAAAATTATAATGTACTCTTATTAGTGGCATATAATGAAATTGTCATTCCCATCAAGTATATTGTATTGGGAGTTTTTACATTTTTGAGACTATCTATACCATCTAATTGTACATTGTAAAAATAGATTTGACTTAAAGTTAAAGTAGTATACGAACTCTTAAGGTATGAGTAAGTAAACTTGCTAAGCTATGCGTACTACTTCAAAAAATTATTATAACATAATTAAATTTAGATGCATGAAACTTACTTAAGACAGTGTTATTGTTTAAAGACATCCACCAATTCAGATGAAATGATTTCTTGATTACTATAAAATAGTCCTACTATGTTAGCAATGTTTAGTGCTTTAAGAATCTATATGTCAACACAGCAAAATCATCTAATTTAGCAGCCATATCAGAATCATACATAAGTTCAGCTGGAAAGCATCTTTTATTAGCCCTAGCAATTTGAACAGCGAACCAGCCTTAAGAAGGCTCTCTACTTTAACATCAAAAAATGGTTTACATTCAGCAATGATCAGCAACCATTGGCTTAAAGGGAAAACGTTCAACCGTCCCAGAAATATTTACATAAACCAACCTCTCAACTTTCTGAGCTCAAGTAAACTTCAGACAAAGCTCACTTGATCATAGAAAAGCTCAATTCGTTGAGTTTATTCAGTGATGATTCAATGCAGACATCTTAATGATTTCTTGACGTGCACTTAAATCCCATGGAGTAATCCAATACAGTTCAGACCCAAACATCACACACCATCTCAACCCCCCGCTGTAAAAAGCTATCTGCTGGAGCTTGGTAAAGTTCCATTGCCTATTCTTCAGATTCTTTGACTTCTGTGTCTACTAAGGTTTCATATCCTGTCTGTAATGTAGTGGTAGAATCACCTGAACAAATAATAAAGAGAACTATATGTACACATAAATAATAAACAAACAGCAATTTTGATTCGAACTTTCGCTCTTGCAATCACATGAATCTATCACTTTCAATCTAGGATACAAAAAACCTCATATCTAATTTACTTACTGAGTAGTCAACAAACATCAATTTCATGAGAAAAAAAAAAGATAAATCCTAACATGATCATATATATGCAAAATTCTCATTGAGCTCAATTTCAGTAAAATTTATTCCAGCATAACCGTATCTGGCTAGGTTGCTTCAGAAAATACCAAAATGATTTGTAAAATTTCTTGACCTAGCTATGAAATTAATTAATCAGATAAATCATGTATACGGGCAAGATGCAGTTAAATTTTCATGCATGTTGGTTGCTTGAAAGGGGGTTACCGTTCGCCCGGAGCTTCAGCTCAGTGAGATTATTTCAGCCGAGCCCCTGAACAAAGGTATTGTGCCAATATTGTTCCCTGCACAAATCAAAATATACTCAATTAAATCAAATATCAAACACTTGATACGCACTTTCAAACTTTAAGAAAATCAATACTCAAAATACAGAGATTAGTAAATCATCACAACATAAAGAAGTTTAAAGCGTAACAAATTCCAGCAAATAGTTCATAAACATCTGAAAAGTTACATATGTCAATTGATTCATCAACATCAGAAACAACCTTAACATTAAAAAAAATCTTTCATCATCTGAAAACGAATGGAGGAGCAAAACTGCAAATGCTTATGGAGACAGTGACAACAGAACCGAAATCATGACAAACTACAGTTTTAAAATGATTATCCAAAAACTACATAAACAAATGGACTGGATTTATCTAAAAAGGGTTTATGTTATGTCGGTGACATTTCATCAAACACTTTATGTTCATTGAATTGTTCACTGCTGTTTGCACAAATCCCACCAGATTTTGAAGAATACGTAGCTGATTTCGTTGTGACTAAACTCTGACTAAACACTTTGACAAACTGTAATCTATAAACACCATTTGTCTTCAATGGAAAACACTATCTATTAAGTTCATCACCCTCCAAAAATTATCGAATTTTAAAAAAATACATTAATTAGCATTACCTCGAAATCTATCTAATTTGTTGCCGGCGTTGAAGGTTTGATTCTTCTGGTCTCCTAAATGGCATAAAGAAACCCATCGAGAGAGGAAGTCATGAAAGGATGAATGAATGTTGGAAGAAGAGAACGTCATCATCATCAATGGTTTTGATAGACATATATTTAATGGGGGAGAAAGGATTGTCTTGGAAAGATTGCAGAAGAAGAATGTGGAGAGGGGAAGAAGAAGAGTCCGGAGAAGTCTGGAAAACCAAACGACGGGAGAGAATACTGTATAGAGAAGAGAGCTGTAGAAGTTTCTGGAGAAAAGAAACTGGGTAGGAAAGATTTTATTTAGAATTATTTTTTGAATCTGAGTTGGATTTTTTGTGAGTGCCACGTGGCACAAAACTTGCTGTTTTAGTAGTATAGTATTGATATAAAAGCGCAACTTTGTGAGAGTGCTTGTTGAAGCAACACGTTGCGTTCTCACAGAATTTTCTCAATTCTTAAAAAAAAAAAAAAAAACTTAATTCACGAGAATCTTCCTCGGTACTCTTCCTTTTCTGTCCTTTTCACTTTCCCAGAATTCTTGGAAACAAAAGTTTTTCTCTCCGGCCTTTCTTTCTCCTCTCCTCTAACAAATCAATTGGTTTCATTTTTCTTTTTTGCCAGGATTTTTATCAGCGATTGTTCGGATTTATAGCATATATACAATGAGGAAGGGCGATGGAGAAGATTGCTGGAACTGAAGGGATGACGATTGTAGCGGAGATGGTTGTGGTTGACGATGACGGTACCATGGTTCATTGGCTTTGAAGCTGATTTGCCAACGTAATCGAGAGTATGTGAAAGATTGCTGTTATGAAAAGATGGCAGGGATTTTTCTTTTTTTACCTACTATTCTTCACAGTTCCAGGTAAAGTGTTGTTAGTTTTGCTGACTTTGAGAAAGTTTGACCGATATATGCCATCTGTAGTTTGAGCTAAGGATTTTCTTTTAGTTGTCAGGAACACGAGGTAATGTTGTGTTTTGATTGTGTAATTGTGTTTTACCTTGATTATAAAATCAATTCTAGAGGCGGACTGTACAAGATGATAATGTTTATGGTGAGACTTTGGCTGCCTTCTGCGGTTTTTTGCTTTGATGAATTTTCATGGCAATTTGGTTCCTTTTTATGTTCTGCTCTTTGTTGTTTCTTTTCTGAATTGCATGTTGATACAATGAATATATCGGGACAGTGAAGATATTTCTCAGTCGCTGCCAATTCTCTAACCTTTGTATAGAATTTATCTTTGCTTTGTGATATTACTTTTACATTCCAGATAATTCCACCAGGTTGGTTGCAACAATCTTGGCAAACATCTTGAGCTCCGTGGAACTGTGATGATTGTTTCGTGCATTGTTTATAAATATAAGTTAAAACGAATGTGGTTTGTTAGTTGTTGGTTCGATTGATTATGTGAAAACCAATTTTAATAATTCTGATTTGGGACATGCAGGTGAGACATGTTCACTTGACTGTGCTTTATTGCATGGTATTTTAGTTTTTGGCTGATTTTATTTCAGATATTAGACTGGGTGGATTTTGTTGAATGGTTAGGCAAAGACCTCGGATTTCAACTTGATTGCGTTGCTTTGTTTCCAGGGCATGGCATGACAATACAAAGAAGTGTTCTGTTTTCATGAGAAGCATGGGAAAAATCTGGTGCAGCTTTATGTTAGCTTATATTTTCTGCTTTGTTCAAGGTTGATTGTAAAATACACCGAAGTGCACCTCTTAATGCTGATTAGGATTCCCCGGTAATAAGGGTTTGCAACTGATGCATGGTAACAGCTTTATTTAAATCTAATATCTTTCATTTCGGTCTGTCTGTCGGGTATTTACTATTAACATGTTTTTGTTCTCTTTCCGCAGGTCAATTCCATTGCACAGTCACAAAGACCTTGCCAAGAAGCTTCAGGTAGCTTAGTATTTGTTCTTTCAACACAAGGTGAGCTCACTGCTCTCAGAGTCACACTGTTTATGTTTGGTTTCTGTTACCTGCTCATTGTAAAATGCTCATTTAGCATAAAAGATAATAATGAATCATTTCATTGCTGCTCCTCATCTCGGGGATGAGTCTGGATGTTTTTATAATTTATATATATATTGCGAATTTAGTTGTGTTTTTTTGGTATGATTCCATCAATGGAGTCTCTTGCATGTGTTTGAAGATTTTAACCAGTTAAGTTTTATCCAGTAATATGTCTTTAATGGAGGCTGGTGTAAGAATGTTCATCATGTTCATATTTTATAATCAGAGAACTGCATTCTAAAAAAAATCTAGAACTGCAATTGAGGGTTTCTTTGCATTGGAGATTACTTGCATATTACATCAATCTTATGTTTTTTGGCTTTTATCCTATGCCAGAGCTGCTTAAAATATTCACATGTTCAGGCATGTATTCTGTGCATGAAAATCAGGATTAAAGTGGCATAAATGTGAACAAATATTTGTCCAATCTAGCACATATCTATGTGAGTGTGGTTTGTAAATTTCTTTAACTGAACGTCCTGTTTGCGTGTTTTTTAAAATGAAATGTTTCTGTATTTGTTAATGGCCTATCTATTTCTTTGTATTGAAACTGCTTTATCTCCACCTGAGTATAGATTGATACCAAATGATTGGTTGTGTCTCTGCAGAATTTGTTTGACGTTTTGATATTGAGCGAGCTGCTGTCAGCCTGTCACCATGCTCTCTAATACAAGTAAAAACACCTTGATGGAAGGCGTAAAATACATGACTTAGGAATGTTATTAAATGGTAATGCTTCTGGCTTACATATATACTAAGGATTACCAACTCATGCCTTCTTACATCTGCCGACTTACACTTAAATTCCTTCTGGATGGGGTGATAGCACAGCAACACAGAACAGGAGCTTCCATATGCCTTCTCTAAGGATTCATCACGCATTTTGCTTAGATTCTTCATGTAATTAATGAAACTTTGTGTACTTATAGCTTCATTGTAATGCCTTTTTAAAGGCCAATAAAATCTCTTCAACCAAACATTTGATCTGAAATCTGATTGACGTATTGATGTCTATTTCGGAAGCAGCCTTTTTTTCGTCTGTATTATACTCTATATAAAGAGTTTTTACCATGTAGCATTTCAAAAAGTTTTCACATTAACTCCTAAAAATTTAATAACAGTTATTACACGAACCTTAATAATCTGCATTTAACTTTTTATTTATCATTTTCTCCATACGTCTTTTTTCTCTTAACATATTCTTTAGACAATAGTATCCTATGTTTTCCTTTTTTGAATTTAAAGATGAATAAGTATTGGAATAGACGGGCTTCACACCTTCGGGGTAAGCTGCTTCACACAACTCGGGCTCACGATGTAATCGCAAATAAGTTCTATATTCTACTAGAATATAGACCAGGGTTGTTTAATAATTATAGAAACAAGGAAGGGTTTAAATTGCAAATTTTGAAGAATTACCATCCATTCGCCTATATGTGTTGGACCCAAACCCCAAAATAAAACTACAGAAAATCATTTCCAAATTTACAGTGACGACGGGAACGACACAGTTACAACGGAGACGACTAGAAGCAACGATCTAGCTGTTTTTCAGCGATGGCGGTTATTCCAGTGACTGCAGATTCGCGGGCGGAGGTCGATTGTTGAAGCAGCGGGGATTGAAAAGAGGCGGTTCGATTGCGGCGGCGACCGGTGGTTGATTGTGACCTTCGGAAGGCAATGACATGGTGATGGTGGTGGAGGCATGAACAATGATGATGAATTTGTTGTCGATGATGAAGATTTCGATGAATTGTTGATGGTGATGGTGTTGGATTGATGTTAATGATGATGATGATGATGATTGGGATGAATTAACGATGATTTAATTTGAGGTTGATGATTAGTGTTGAATTGATAAACATGTTTAGATGTTTAATTGTTCATGTTAGATCTTAAAGTTGGCAGATTCTATCATAAAATCTGCATGTTCTAGCTCCTTGCAGGTTGTATGATAAAGTCCGCATGAAAAATATCCATGCATGTTATATCTTAAAACGTGCATGTTTTATCATAAAACATGCATGTTATATCTCCTTGCATCTTCTATCATAAAACATGGATGTTCCATATACTTGCAACTGCAAGTTCAATCATAAATCATGCATGTTTTATCATAAAACATGCATGTTCTATCTCCTTGCATCTTCTATCATAAAACATTTGCATCTTCTATCATAAAACATGGATGTTCCATATACTTGCAACTGCAAGTTCAATCATAAATCATGCATGTTTTATCATAAAACATGCATGTTCTATCTCTATTCATGTTATATCTTAAAATGTGCAGGTTCTATCAAAATCCTGCATATTCTATCTCCCTGCAAGTTGTATGGTAAAACTTGTATGTTCTATCTCCCTACATGTTATATTTTAAGCATGCTAGTTTTATGATAAAACATACATGTTTCATCTCCCTGCATGTTATATTGTAAACCCTGCATGTTCTATCATAAAACCTGCATGTTCTATCTACCTGCAAAATCTTCAGCGCGTGGGATTATTGATGAACTTGAATACATTAAGGCGTGTGGAATTAAGCAGGGCGTGGAAATTTAAAATTTTCAGAATTTGCACTTAAGGACCTCCATATTTATTATATTTGTAATTTAGTCCCGATCTATATTTTATTAGAATATAGACGGTCTACTCAGAGACTGACTCTTTAAAGATTAACAAGTTGGTCACCAGGACCACATGCAAATATTTAGGACAACAAATTGCAAATTAAAATTGGGCGCGTTTATTTGGAATTAGTCCAAGCTGTCACCGAATTCCAACAGTAACCGCATAATAAAGAAATATTCCTATAATATCGTGATTATTTTTAAATTCCTAAACTAGGAGATTCGATTTTTGAAAAATCGATGTTAAAATCTACCTTCCAAAAAGCGACTTTAATATCGACATTCTGAAAATCGATTTCAAGGTAAATAAGTAATTATTCTTTTAAAACCCGTCAAAAGGGTGAGTTTCCCACGCAGTTATATTTTATGTCGTGGACCTCGCGCTCGACGGTCTAAAAACAGTAAATGGCGATTTTTGGGTTTCTGGTCGACGGGCGACGGCGGAAGAGTTCTGGGGTCTACGTCGTTGGAGAGGGGTTTTTGGGATTTGGTCGACGGCAAAAAAGGAGCATCGCAAGGTTTCTGGTCGAAGGGTTTTGGGGTCTGCGTCGCCGGAGATTGGGTCAAAAACCGGCTATTGGAATTGGGCGTTTTCGGTGTGGACGAGGGATAAGCTTGATGTTTTGAATTGGGAAGAAACGTGATTGATTTCAGCAGAAAAAGAGCCACTTTTCTGGTTAGATATATGTATTCACAATTCATATATAGAAGTATAGAAGAGATTTGTAGAAGTCATGCTAATGGTTGAATTGTCGTTGCCTGCTATGACATAACTAGATGTGTTCGTGGACGAACTTCTCACCAAAGATTACTCCTGTGATATTGTCTTACCACATGTTAAGAAAAGGTTTGTGTTGTGCTTATTTTCTTCTTCTTTGGAGTTCGGTTGATTCTTGCTTATTTTGCTGAGAATTCACCTTTATTATACTATCAGATGGACTCTCAAGTCTTTGGGTACACTGGAACCTAGAATAAGTGTCCTAGAAGATGACTTTGAGGAGGATGAGGAAAAGGATGAAGATGAAGTACCTGCTAATGGCCTAGATGCTAGGGATCATGAAAAGGTAAGTTTTCCTTGATGTTCTTTTGGGCGTGTGAATCAAATCAGGTTCTTTACCGATAAGCTAGTATGATGGCCCTTGTAATTCTGACTTGTATTTGTAACTCTGGGGGTCTTGATCACAGAATTACTATCACAGACGCAGTTCAACCAGAGAAAGAGACCGAGAGAGAAAACGAGATAGCCACAGATACAGGTATTATATCATTCATTCATTCACCTTTTGAATGTTTTAGCAGTAAAAACTGGCTCTTAATATAGTTTTTCCCATCTAGGGACTGAAATCTTATCAGGCTCATTACGCTGGGAAGGAGGATGCATTTATAGACAGTAAGGAGCCCTGGAAATGCAGTAAGCTTCTCAAAATTCTGTAGCTTTTTACAGCTATCGTACAATGTCTTTGCTTACTCTTAACCAACTTCAGCTTTTATGCCACTAGATTTTCTGTTACTGTAGTACTCATAGTTAATTGTTGCTTAAATGAGAGTAAAACCATTATACTGCTTAGATACCTTTTTGAAACCGACTTATTATGGTTTCAAGTCAAGTTCCCATATTCATACTGCAGAAAAAATACGTAGAAAACTAGAGCAGAATAAGATTGTTCTTATGTCTCTCTGGCATTCATGGTGATCTTGTACATCCAGATCAATTTTAGTTTCAGACTCTCCTTATGTAGCGTTATTATCTTTATGTACTCAAGGATTGTCTTTACCTTTACTTTCTACCTATTACGATACTTTCTTATGTTTCCTCTTTGTTTCAGAATGGCATAATTGCTTCGTATGCAAGAGATCAGCCTCCTTCCATTGTTATTCTTGCCCCTAAGCAGTGTGCTCAAAGTGCATCAGTGTAGGCGAGTTTGTGGTTGTCAGACGGAAATCAGGGTTTTGTTCTTTTTGCTATGGATGATTGCAGAAAACCAAGATGCTGACTCTGATGGGGTATGAAATCAGGTTAGAGATGAACCAAAGAAGAAGAAAGAGAGGTCACCGGTGCCTTTGTAAACGCCGCCATTTGTAGACTTTATTGTTTTAGTGACATTGGTTTGTGTAATACGCTAGTGTGACCGTAACATTTGTAAACAGTGTCGTGTTAACTATTTCAATGTATATGTTTGATAACAATTTTCAAGTTTCTTTTCTTTCATGTTCTTAGAAAGTGTTTAAAAGTGGTGGAAAATTAGGAGAAGAATTCTCGGGTTATTTTGGTTCTGGAACACAGAAATCGATTTTTGAGAAGTAGATTTTAATGTGTACATTCCAAAAATCGATTTCAATGTCTACTTTTCAAAAATCGATTTCAATGTCTACATTCCAAAAATTGATTTTAATATTTAGTTTTCAAAAATCGATTTCAATGTCTACATTCCAAAAATCGATTTTAATATTACTTTCAAAAATCGATTTCAATGTCTACATTCCAAAAATCGATTTTAATATCTACTTCTCAGAAATCGATTTTAAAATCGATTTTTGAAAAATTGATTATTCTACTTTCGGAAATTAAAAAGTTTTCTAGTTATTTAGACAATTTTATCCAACAAAATAATTATTTAGGTAATTGATAAAGGACCACACATGGCAAATTTAATGGACAACAAATTGCAAATTCAATTGGACACGTTTACTTGTCCATCATTTCAGAGTAGCAGTTAGCTAGCGGATGAAATTGATAATTCAGCCATAAAAGACAGCCAAGTATATTATTTTTAAGGTAGGTTAGTATAATTCTCTTTTTGCTGTCTTGTCAAAAGGTTCAACTATATTCCAAATATGGAAACTTAGATCGAGAGTGTAATAAAAAAGGAGTAGGGTGGACCATATCATTGAGTGCATTGACAGATAAGATATTTCATAGGGACCAAATTGGATTTCAAAGTTTGCTCACACCTGACACCACACATGGGGATCATGTCCATTATTACCTTAATCAATAAGATGTTTCATAGGGACCGAATTGGATTCTCGATAGGTTCAAAAAGATACTTAGCATTTGCAGCCATGTAGTCAAACAATTAATTTTTAATTTCACTTTTTCATAAAACTTAACTTTACAACTTTAGCAACAATCATTTAATCCATTACCTCACCAAACACCTTTACACATCATTAATTTATACTACACTAAATTAAAATTTTAGAATGTTAGTTTCACACAAAACAACTTTTTAGAACTTTACATTGTTTAGTTCAATTTAAGTAGTCTTAATTTTTTGAAAAGTTTATTTTTCAGGACTTATGGATGGAAAAGTTAAGTAACAAACGGTCAACTAATGCGGCATGTGCATTTTTGTAATTTTTGCATATCAAGCTAGGGACGTTTTTGTAATTTGCATCCCAAGCGGGGGAGTTTTCGTAGTTTTGCATCTCAAGAAAGGGGTATTTTTGTCATTTGAAAAGGTCAAATATGTGCTTGAACTCAATCATTTTAGTCATTTGAACAAGTCCTCTCAAACGTTTCCATCAATTCTCCACTGAGAATTAAAAACTATTCAAATTTTAATTATGGATTTAATTTATCTTGAGTAAATTATGGATTTCAAGACTTTGGATTTCTATTAGACTAAATAAAAAAAAAAATGGACATTACTTTTTCAAAATTATTTTTTTAACACTTGAGTAATGTCTGAGTATTGGAAAATTAAAGAGAAGGATATGTCAACACTCAACACTCAACACTCAACATCACTTTAATTTAGAAAACCCAAAATAGAAAGTAGTAGTGGGTGGAGTGGTCCGTTAGCTGAGTGGGGACAAAGCCAAAAAGGGTAAATCAGTCGGTTACCAAAGTCAAAGTGGTCATTGATACATGCATGTGTTCATTGATAGAGTACATCTCTACTTCCTATCCATTCATCTCTTCCATAATAAAACAACAAGCCCTCTCTTTCCATCTTGTCCTCTTTCCCTTCTTCCACATCAAGCCTCACCCTGCTTCCTTTCACTAATCAACTCTCCTTAATCTAGATGCATGTGATCCTGCATTTCTGACTCGACAATTTGATTGATCGAATTAACTTTACATATATTCCGAATTATTAATCAAATTTAACATCATAATTAGTTGTGGTTGATGTGACTTTGATTGTATCAGGTGTATTTGAACTGAAATGGACTAAATACATGTATTAAAATAGTAACAATTAAACTTGATCAAGTTGGATCATAGATGTACTAAAATCAAAATGAAATAAATTGAACTAAAGCCTCAAAAAGAGAATAGCAACTCTCAAAATAAATGACAATTGAATGTAATCTACAATAACATTATCATGCAACTATATGCAAGAATTAATGACCACAATGTATAACATTCATTTTATGAAAATAAATGTGTAATAATAATTGAGGTGATTAGGGTTTAGGGCTATTTAGATATACATAGCTAGCATGAAAGTGTAAAACCGGGAATTTGTTTGGTACTTATTGTCTTGTTAATAAAACATGCCCAAACTATTTGACGCGGCGATGGTCCCTAACTTTTGGTTGAAAATCTTGCTTAATGCTTAGAAATGTAATCTCAACAAAATTTAACAACGAAAAAAAAAAAAAGTGTAGAGAAGCCTCTACCGTCCACAGTGGATAGACAAAGTTCTCAAGATGAGATGAACTAATTAATGATAAATGAATTATCAAGGCAAGAATTAATTAATAGGAAGATTTTAGTACTAGTAGTAGTATAGGAGGCGTGAAGAGAAATTTGATAAGATATTGACCTGTGCCCACGTGAGAGATGCCAACTCCCACCTACTTCATCATCAAGACTCCCTTCCATATCTATCTATCTACTATATATAAAAAGCTTGTTCTTTTTATGGTGTTCATTCAAGAAAAATTGATGCCCTCAGGAACAATGTCTAAGCCCAAGCCCAGAGCCCACCTCGGAAAACAAATTGGTCTGCATTATAAAAGTTTGAATCATCTTATGCAAACTTTACCTAGAGTAGCTCTAGAAGATCGCGAGGAGAAGAGTGCAGAGCAGGTGAAGAAACAAAAAAAATTAAAAGGTACTGATTTTCCCCTGTATTATCTTAATTTCTAATGGTTTTGTGGCTGACTGTTTGAATAGTGACATTATTAACATGATGGAAATTTCTGTAGCACGTGGCAGTAAAACCGACCCTTCTAAGTTTGTGGAGTATTGGGTTCCTGTACCATTGTCTAATGTGCAGTTGGAGCATTACTGTGCTACACTTCTTGATGATACCACCATGGCTATGCTTTGCTCTCCTTGGAAGAAGGATGGTGTTGGTGTCCTCTCAAATATCCATAAGACAGTTCAAAAGGCACGTGCCTCTCTTTTGCTGCTTTACATGACATTTCTTCTTTTTTATTTTCTTTTTGTCTTTCACTTTGGTTTGTTACTGATGAAATCTGTTAATGTTAATTATTCTTTACCAGCATGCTTAGAAATGAGGAAAATGTCTTCCCACTTGTGAAGTTGTCCAGAATAACTTTTCTGCCTTACAATGCTGAAAAATTTATTTTATGGCTTGTTGACAGTGTTGCGACCATCCTTATCTTGTGGACCAAACTCTTCAACCTTCAATAATGAAGGAGTTCGCACCACAGGATCTTTTGAATGTTCGAATCAAGGCTAGTGGTGTAGAGTCCAGATTTTTGTTGGCTAATTTGTGCAGATTCGATGTTGCAACATCGATTAGGGTTTAGCAGAAAGTTTCCAGAAAATTCCAATGCAGCTGTTAAATGGTATGAGGATATTGTGTGTTGGAATTTTATGGTAAATACAGTCCAGAGAATATCTACAACTGAGTATTTTTCACCGTGGAGATTTGATCATGAGCTGGATCGAATCTTTCCATATTTTTCAGATTGGAAGATATTCTTTATTCCTTATCTTCAGAGAATTTGAGAATCAAATCATCCATGATTGAAGGAAGGAGTTTGATGCCGTGAAGTAATCCTTTCAACCACGGCATAAGGCTTTAAAAGGGACATCAGCTGCGCTGCTCAAATTAAGGATTTTACACGCAACAATTCTGTCTTCAGAATCTGTTTTCAATCTTGAGCAAAAGGCAGCACAGTCCGTTTTACTTTATCACAACCATTTGGACGTGTGGAAGCCGGTGTGTTCGAAATCACCATAAAGCTCCTGGTGTGGGAGTGATCGTAGACTGGGGAGAACTAGTGGTCCGATTGGAGCGAGGGATCGCAACATCGAAGACTAGGAGAACTGGTGGTCCGATTGGAGCGAGGGATCGCAACCACTTAGAAATTGTAAAAGATAAGTCTGTAATCTGTCTTTTGACAATTTAGTGGAATGATTTCAACACAGGGCTACGGCCCCGCAGACGTAGGTGCATTGCACCGAACTGCGTGATCAAATCTGTGTGTCTTTTATTTTCTGCAAATTAGGTTTTTTCATGTTGCAACATCGTTTATGCAGTAAAACCTAAAACACAGATAGTCAGTATTTTAGACAACTTATTTGATCTGAATCTGGTAGATAGATATTTCATTTGGTATCAGAGCTGAGTCGCTTCTTTGTCCTCTTGCGAGGTGAGCGAGATCGACTATCTACCATGGCCAGGGAGGGAGGATCCATCTCTAGACCACCACTGTTGAACGATGGGAATTATCCCTACTGGAAGACAAGGATGGCAATGTTCATATCCCAGTTGGACGATGATGCTTGGGATGTCATTGAGACCGGTTGGGTGCCTCCAACTAGTGTGAATGAGGCTGGAGTTACAATCCCTAAACCTGCTCCCTGGTCTGAGGATGAGAAGAAAGGAAAAAGACTAAACAGCAAGGTGATGAATGCACTGTTTCAGGGAGTTGATGATGACCAGTTCAGATTTATATCAGGGTGTACTCAAGCCAAGGCTGCATGGGATGCTTTGCAGAAACGTCATGAAGGTGCTAAACCAGTCAGGAAGAGGATCAGTGGAATGATCAAGTCAGAATTTGAGAGCTTGCAGATGATGGAACATGAAAGCGTCAATGAATTCAGTGTCAGACTTAAGGACTTATCTCATAGGGCACACCAGTTTGGAGAACATTACACTGATGCGCAAATAGTTGATAAAACTATCAGATCCTTACCTGATAGGTTTGACAATGTAGTGTTAAATCTGGAAAATAACAACATGCTGGATGAAATTTCAGTTGATGATCTTTTGGGGTTTCTGAAATCTACAGAGATGCTTCAGGAGAAAAGCAAGGAGAGGAAAACCATGGCTTTTCAAGTTCGGCAGTCAAAAGCAAAAGGTAAATTGGAAGAATCTGACTCAGGAGATACAGAGGAGACTAAGATTGCACTTCTAACAAGAAATTTCAGCGAGTTTCTCAGAGGGACTAATGACAGAAAAGGATACTTTAATAGAGGAGGAAGAGAGTATCATAGTAGAGAACTCAATCAGCACAAGGATGATGTGTACCCAGATGGCTCTGGTAGAGGTGTTGAAGGGTCCAAATATGCTGGACAACCACAATGCAGGGAGTGTGGCGGTTTTGGACACATCAAGGCAAATTGTGCCAATCTCCGAAATCCCTCAAAAGCCTTGATTGCTACTGGAGGAACTTGGAGTGATGATGAAAATGATGCTCAACCTGAAAAACATGTGTCCTTTGGTGCAAAGGTCATAGATTCAGAACCAGTTGATCTGGATAGCGAAGACATTGATTTTGGAGGGGGAATTGACCTACAAACAGCTTATAATGAGCTATTTGATGCATGGAAGCAAGGTGTTGAAACTATCACATCTCTGAAAGAACATGGAAATGTTAATGATGACTCTAAGAACTTGATGGAAGAGATTGAAGATCTGAAGCAGAAGGTCAATACCCTGATGAATGCTGCACTAGTAGAAGAAGAAGCTGTTGATGAACTGACCACTAATCTTGAGTCTATGACAAAAAGGGCTGAGGATGCAGAGAAGAAGCTTGATGATGTAATGAAGAGAGTTGAAATTTCCGAAGGAAAGAAACCAGTTGACAAACCAGTGAATCTTGAAAAATTGGAAACTATGACAAAGAGGGCTAAAGATGCTGAGGTTGCTGCTGAAACTCTTGAAAGAAAATTAGAAATCATGACCAAAAGAGCTCTGGATGCTGAAGGAAAGTTGGTCCAAAGAACTGCTGACTATGACATGGTTGGAAAGAAGCTAAGGTCTATGACTACTAGAGCTGAGGAGGCTGAAGCAACTCTTCAGAAATTAAACAAGGGTACTGCTCAACTGAATGATTTGCTGATCATGGGAAAAAATTCTGGAAACAGACAAGGTCTTGGTTTTATCCACAGAGCACCACTAGCCCCAAAAACTCAGGTCAAGAAAGCGATCTTTGTTTCAGCAGGAAGTCAGGAAGCATCCAGCTCACAATTCAACAATTTTAAGCAATCTCGTGTAATGACTGGGAGTGTCGATACTCAAACTCAGACAATCTTCAAGGCCAGGAAGGTTCCTCCCAGGTGTTGTTCATATTGCATGATGCAGGGACATGAGGAGCATCAGTGCAAGAGGTTGCTGAGAGATATCATGCAGGGAAAACAATTTTCTTCATGTTACTACATGGAACCTGAGCAGCAAAAGAAGCTCACAAGAAAGGTGTGGGTGCCTAAAACCTCTCTGAATTGTCGAGTTTAAGGTATCCCAAAAACCTTACATTGTTGTATAGTTACTTTTGAAGTTTTGTTGTTATTTTGGTATTGTTTTGCTTTTACATAAACCTAAAAACACAAAAATATGTGAGTGGTACTGGTACTGGGTGGAAATTCTGAAAGTGCTGGGAAAATTTTCGATGTTGCAACATGAAACCCTAGAGAGCGGGTTTGCTGGTCAGACTGTTTTTGATGTTGCAACATGAAGCCCTAGTTCGCGCGCGGATAGTTAGTGGCGAGTGATGAACAGAAATGCGGGACTAGTACTATTTTTCAGCTGACTATTGGCATTCTATTGGAACACAAACTCAGCCCTCTAAACTCTCAATCTCTCTGGAATCGTCTTCCGCTGTCTATAAATTTCTCCAGAGATATTTTGCTGTGTTTGGTGTTCAAGTTCTTCTCGGTCATCGGATTTCCGTCACAACTCGAAAGGAACTGGCTTTGCATCTGAATCTTCGTGGTTGAGTTTCGTTCGGGTTTGTCGAGTATATCGGAGTTTGCTGCTGTATTTTGATTCGGGGAGTATAGTACTACGGATGAGTCTAGCTTTCGACAGTGTAGTAGGTTCAGTCTTGGCCCTGAAATGCAGACGATTACAAATTTAGGGGGAGAAAACCCCAGGGGTCGATTCACTCGTGACGGTGTTGCTGAGTCTGACTTTTACCCTGAACCTAATCGATCCGAAAGCTTCTCGGAGACCTCTACATGAGCTACCAAATCCCATGAGCCTGCCCTAGATGTGCTCCCCTGGGGCTGATGATGTTGTGGCTGAAACTGAATGGTTTGGCAGGGTGTATTTCAGAGGTCAGATACTTGCTTTCACCCCTGAGAAGATTAATGAAGTTCTCTGTGGAATAGGGATTGGTGCAGAGGTTGATCTGGGGAAGTGAATTTTCAGGACAATTCATCATGCCGCATCCATGTCTAATTACTGCCTTGTTTTGCCTGCAGACACTCTGCTAAAGTCTAAGTTTTTTTTGCTCTCACTAAATCCACTGCAAAGAGAGATGTGTTGGATCTTCCCAGTGAGGCTTGTGATTCTGTTCCAGCTTCAGCAGATGCTTTGATTAAGATTAAACTTAAGGCTGTGAAGATGAAGTTAAATTATCATATGGGTCAGATGGAGTTTCACTCTGAGATGGCTAAGAAGTACAGTGAGGATAGAGAGAAGTTGTTAAGCTCAATAGCTCAGCGGCAATCCAAGAAGTCCAAGACCAATAGTGCTAAGGATTCTGACTCACCTGTTCTTCGTCGTTCCAAGCGGAATATGTCTCCTCGTACGGATTAAATTCTGGTCTTTGGCAGTTCATGGTCCGAGGGGGAGTCACTTTTGGATTTTGTTGGATATTAATATTGGATGACTGTATTTTTTAATAATTCTCATTTTCTGCTACATTATTGATTTTCTGGATTTGGATGGTTTGATCTGTTGAAGTATTGCTATCACTCAGGGGGAGTTGATTATTAAAGGTTGTTTGAGAAGTAGCTGTTATTTTGGCGCCATCCAAAAGTTGTTTCCGGTCCACAAATTGCCAAAGGGGGAGATTGTAGAGTCCAGATTTTTGTTGGCTAATTTGTGCAGATTCGATGTTGCAACATCGATTAGGGTTTAGCAGAAAGTTTCCAGAAAATTCCAATGCAGCTGTTAAATGGTATGAGGATATTGTGTGTTGGAATTTTATGGTAAATACAGTCCAGAGAATATCTACAACTGAGTATTTTTCACCGTGGAGATTTGATCATGAGCTGGATCGAATCTTTCCATATTTTTCAGATTGGAAGATATTCTTTATTCCTTATCTTCAGAGAATTTGAGAATCAAATCATCCATGATTGAAGGAAGGAGTTTGATGCCGTGAAGTAATCCTTTCAACCACGGCATAAGGCTTTAAAAGGGACATCAGCTGCGCTGCTCAAATTAAGGATTTTACACGCAACAATTCTGTCTTCAGAATCTGTTTTCAATCTTGAGCAAAAGGCAGCACAGTCCGTTTTACTTTATCACAACCATTTGGACGTGTGGAAGCCGGTGTGTTCGAAATCACCATAAAGCTCCTGGTGTGGGAGTGATCGTAGACTGGGGAGAACTAGTGGTCCGATTGGAGCGAGGGATCGCAACATCGAAGACTAGGAGAACTGGTGGTCCGATTGGAGCGAGGGATCGCAACCACTTAGAAATTGTAAAAGATAAGTCTGTAATCTGTCTTTTGACAATTTAGTGGAATGATTTCAACACAGGGCTACGGCCCCGCAGACGTAGGTGCATTGCACCGAACTGCGTGATCAAATCTGTGTGTCTTTTATTTTCTGCAAATTAGGTTTTTTCATGTTGCAACATCGTTTATGCAGTAAAACCTAAAACACAGATAGTCAGTATTTTAGACAACTTATTTGATCTGAATCTGGTAGATAGATATTTCAAGTGGCAAATTGCAACTTCTTGATATGATTCTTTCAAAGTGCAGGAGACCAAAACTTAAAGTTCTCATTCTTTACCAGGTATGGACATGAAAAAACTTAAGCCGAATGTCTCTTTGCTCAGCATTGTAAAAAATATATCTTTGCTGTCAATTGATGTGTAGAATGAGTGTTGGGGAGGATATTTTTGAGTCTGTGACTTCAGTAGAGTATTTCATGAATGTTGCTCAACATATGTTTTCTTGTAAATTCCTCTCATCAGAGCTTCTCTTGTGGCATTTTCAAGCACGCTTTGCATTTTTTTATGCTCTACAAATTGTGATGTTTTTTGTTTCCCCCCCATTGCAGTCATTTGCTGGTTCAGGAGGAATAGGGAATATACTGGATGATTATATGAGACAGAAATATGGAGAAAATTCTTATGGAAGACTTGAGTCCAGTTTGATTCCATCTAAAAGACAAGAAACTTTGGTTAAGTTCCATGACAAGGAAGGTGAACAGTTTGTGCTTTTATTGGAGCATCGAGCTTGTTCTCAAAGTGTGAAGTTGCTTCAAGTGGATTTTGTAATCATTTTTAATACTGAGCTTAGCTGCCCTGCAAATGAAGTGAAGGATCTACATCGGATATCAATTGCACAAACGAAGCAGATCAAAGTATTCAGGCTCTATTCTTGTCATACCCTCGAGGAAAAAATACTCATACTGGCGAAACGTCATAAGATTATAAATATCTTGCAGAGTACAAATCGCACTATGAGTGACAATGTCCTGATGTGGGGCGCCTCAGTATTATTTGAGAGATTAGACAAGTTCCATGCTGAACAGAGCACAAGTTTTTCTCTAGATTTTTTATCTGGTCAACAATCATTGCTTGATGATATTGTGAAGAACTTTATGGACAAAATAATCAATGACCCTGAAGTCAAGTGTGAGCATGGTTCCATGATCAGTAGAGCACTTTTCAGTGAAGGTGTTTACCATGTGGATAAGCTGTTGCTTGGTGAGAAAGATGTTCAACAGACAGATGAAGGTGATCGTCAATTATTTTGGAAAAATATATTGGAGGGACGGAAGCCTTGCTGGAAATTTTGCGAACCAACTTCAAAAAGCAGGAAGAGAGGTACTTATGATGAGAACAGTGAAACTGCTACGAAGCACCAGAAAGTGGTTGATACTAGAGATACTGTATCCAATGCTCAACCTGAAGTGGAAAGTGGGGATCAAGATGCAGTTCAAAAAGCAGGTAATGTTTTTTGAAGATTCTCAACATGCCTTGAACTAACCAAGAAACAGTAAGTTCAATTCTTTCTTTACTTCCTCGTCCTGAATATTTTTTGCGTTTGCAGGCTTCGATCAGCCTACATCTGAAAATGATCAGACAAGTCTGCATGAGTTTCTGAAAGATGAAATGGAAAAGCTTTGTTTAGTTCTGCAGCTTTCAGTAAGGCCTCTAACGATCCCTATTTTCTACATCATATTTCCTCCATCTTGCTCTTGGTTTCACAACTTCACTTTATAACATTACCTCGTGGGATTTTGTTTGATTTGCCTTACTTTGTAATATAACTAAATGCAGATGGATATCAAGCAACTGGTAGGAGCCTTTTTGGAGTATGTAATAAAGAATCATCAAGTCAACAAGGAGCCTGCATCAATCCTTCATGCTTTTCAACTATCTACGGTTTGTGGTTTTTATAATACAATACTCCTCCTCTTTTGACATGCTGTTAGTATGGATGTAGATGTGTAATGAAAAATGGATATTTTTTCTTTTCTTTCTAGAGCACAATGGATGATACTTGATTCTGCTGCTTTTCCGTTTTTCAGTGCTGGGCTGTAGCCAAAATATTGAAAAAGCACATGGATAAACGGGAAACTCTACTTCGGGCAAAAAGTGCTTTGCAATTTCAGTGCACAGAGGAAGAAGCATACTTTGCCTATGCAAAGATGCGTGCTTTGAAGAAAACATTTCAGCAGCTTCGTAGAAAAGATAATCCAGTGGGTTCTGAAGCTACAGGTGAACACATTATTCCAGCCCCTCAGTCATCAAGAGAAGAAATGGTACCATCTTCAGAATTGTTATCAGAAGCTGAAAGAGGAGATAATAATGGACCGAGTGTTGAGCAGCCTGCAGCATCTCAAAATGTTTTAGCTCCAGTTCTAGCGCAATTGGTGCCAAACTTAGCTATTGCTGAAGGACCTAGCCAGCTTCATGTGAATCCAATGCACCATATCGGGTCTAGGATTTCAGCTTTGGCCCCTCAATCACTTCAATCCGAGTTGGATTATTTACGAAAATATAGGGAAGAAATGATTAAACAGTTTGATAGCAAAGTAAGTGTGAGCTTTCTTCTTTGTCAATGGCTACCTGGTTAAAAATTTGGTTTTCCATAACTTTTTTCATTTGATACAGAAATCATCTCTGATGTCCGAATGTGAGAGGGAAATGTTGCAAATCCGGAAGAAGTATGAGGAAAAACAAAAAGAAGCTGAGTCTGCAATGGAGCAGGGCTTGACACTAGTAGATTCAAACTACAATGTGGCTTCCATGCACAAGACGTTATCTGATGTTTTGCAATTTAAATGCTCGGATGGTGGGATTCCTGGAAATTCCACAACGCAGCAAGGTAATTAGCTTCCCCTTGGCATGCCTTGATGAACTGAGCAATTTCTTTTACAATTGTTTTATTTAATGCCGGCTGACTGAGTCTATGATTCATACTCAAATAACCACAAATTTGTTTAGCAATCACTGATAAATTCTCTCCTTGTTTGATAGGTTTAGGTGCTGGAGTTTCTCCTCTTTTCACCCAGCAAATGCATCAAGGGCAGGCCAGATTGAGACATCACTCTCCTGCTGCCACATTGTCTTCAACGAGCCATCATCCTACAGCCGTGCAGCAAAATGCCTTTTCACCTTCCACCTTCTCTTCAACAGGCTATCCTGCGCCGAGCATTGCAAGTTCATCCGTACAATCTCATCGGTCTTCGGGGCCCTTTGCAGGTGCTTGGCGTCCTCACTCCAGTTCTTGTTCCAGTTACAGTTACAGTTACAGTTCCATCACTCCTTCTGTGAGCAGTACTCGAGTTGGTGGAGTGATTCGTTGCCCAACTCCACACCTTCAACCGTACAGACCACCTGCCAACATCTTCATGCCCATCCAACTGATGGCTGCTCCATCCTCTGTGCCAGCTAATCAACCTCCCCAATCCTCACTCTGGCCAATGGAGCTGCTTAGGACTAATGCACCGGAGAATAGGGGTGAGCAAAAATATGAACACCCCTACCGGAGAGTGTAGCAGGTGCTGCTTCTGATTAAGTGGAATAACATGGTATTATTATTATTAGCTACAAGCCTCGGCTGAATATGCCAAATAGAGGCTTGCTTTTGTGTATTGTGAACCCATCTTCTGGGGGGTCCATGAAACCCTCTTATTATCTAATCTAAGCAGATTTTTATTATTTAAATTTGTTTACTTAATTGTTAAATGTAGTCTTTAATATGTCTTCACTGGTATGAGTGCGAAAACTTAATTCATGGGTATACTTCATTTCCTTTCTGTCAAATTCAACAATGATACTTTCTTTGGAATTTTTTGAACCAGCACAAAAAGAAATCACACATCACAATCTTCAAATATCAAATGACAAAAATAAATTGAGTTGCATGTTAAACAAGTACTCTATCAAAAGAATGCAATTCCCATCGGCAATTCTCGAGTCGGTGAAGAGTTTCAGTCAACTTTGTTCAGCCTTTGGAAACTTATATTCTTCAAAATTTCATTCAAATGTTTAATTTTTTCAAATGGAAGTAGTTTTGGCCTTTTAGGACAAAAAGTGCCTTATCTTCCATCTAACTATCTTCTTACTAGTTGTGTGGTGAAAATTGGTTAAAAACTATCTTCTAAGCAGTACTACACTATATGCTTAGAACAAAATAGAACTGAACTCCAATTTCCATATAAGTGGAATCCTATGATTAAAAAGATCGTGAAATCCTGATCCACCTAATAATAGATCAGTACAATCATGATTTGAAGAACTGATTTTGAATTTTTATGAATTCAAAAGTTTGTGAGAATTGTGTTACAGTTGCAGCAAAAAGAAAAACAACAAAACAATCGTTGTTTCTTTATTTACCATCCAAAGTAAACTAACTACATTGGCTCCCCGCATCCTTCAAAATCAATTCCTCGGGTCAAAAGGAGCCCCTAGAACAACAGGGTTGGGTGGGCACAAGCTCAGGTTTCTGTTTTGAGCACTCTAACCTGTATCTAAGAAGTCTGGTAGCTTCCTGTTGCACTGCATGAAGATCGATGTCACTAAGAAACTGATCATCGTCATATATACCCACATTCTTAGTTAGTTTAGCATCCTCCTGGATTGAGTCTTTTCTTGAAGCCATTGACTGAACAAGAAACTCCTGCTCTAAATTCTGCTCCAACTCCAGCTCCTGCTCATTCGTTGTAGCTCATTTCCACTCATTTCAATCAATTTACTGCAACAACATCAAACAAATTACCCCGATTTACTAACGAAAACTATAAATATTTAAAATTCCAGTGGCAAAACCATACTTTTTTTTATCTTGGATAGGTCTGACCAATGACATAATTTCATGTTCCAAAATCACCCAAATATTCATCAAAATGGAAAACAAAGCAATAGAGCAAAATCGGAAACAAAAACCCCCCAAAATATGGAATTATACATTTTCAAGAATATCAATCTGTTCCTTAGAAGCAGGATCTAAGGAGGGCTTTTCTGCACTCGCCGGGGGAATTCGATTGATTTTATTAGACAGCCACCTCCTCACAATGGTCCCAAAAGAAGACTTTTTCGCCATTTTATCCTATTTAGAGCAAGGAGATTAACTCGGACATACTCCACAATTCACAGGTTTCAGCAGGAATTTTCATGGTAAAACTCACATTTACAGAAATAAATTAATCAGCTGGGCATTTCATCAAGCAGATAATGTTCATAGAAAACAGTCAGTGAATGGAGAAACAATCTGAAAACAAGAGATATGCTCAGAGAGAAGGAGAAGTTAAAAAAAAGGACCAAGTTTATATATATACATAAAGCACAACAAATGCATTCATCAACAGAATCTTTTCCAGGGTGTAAAATTCACTGAAAGAATTGAATAAACATGGAGCATTCATCCCACTATGCTGGCATCAGGGACAGTAACAGTCAAAATAAAAAATAAATTACGCTGAGAGAGGAGGTGGAGATTTCCAAAGTGAATTAAACCTCTTTTGCAACTCAAATATGGGCCAGATTATTTCCAGTCTCGAAGTCCACAGCTGCCACCGACATTCAACCTATATCCAAACCAAAGTAAACCCTTTACCTGTTACTGGTTACTTGTTCCTCCAAAATTACATTTTATTCAAGCAAACATTTGATAGACCCTTTACCTGAAATAACAGCATCTCCAGCAATTGTCCCTTTCTCAAGATATTCTTGGGTACCTCCAGAAGTATACCTGCAAACTAACATAACAATTAGCAGGTGTAAACTAAATACTAATGTACACTTTGACATATTTACATGAACTGAATAAAATAGTAGCAAACAGACATCAGCAAGATCAGCTAAAAAGAACCTTTCAAATTACATCTTCTCCCAGGTGTTCTCTTTATAATATGACCAATGATATAGGTAAGGTTTGTCATCTCCATAAGAACCAAATTCATTTTCAATATATTACAGACACTACATATCAGAATATTGACCGCTTAGACAATATTTCTCAGTGCAAAGGATGTGATAACACAATTTCTTTGACAATAAACTTTAAAGAAAACAACCGAACCCCAGATAACTTGTTCAGACAAAAACCTAATTTACAGAAGCAATGGACTAACATAATCCCTATAAATATATATTGGCAATCAAAAACGAAAATACCATGCAAGAAAATGTCAAGTCAGTTGCAATTTTTTTGCCATTGTAAATTTAAATTACTCCAGATTTTTTTTATTTGGTTCTCTGGCAGGGGTAACTCACCTGTCAGATACAAAATAATAAGAAGGCATTAGAGAACAAGATTTTAAAAAACAAAACAATGCATATACGTGTGCCGTCAACACAAACAGATATCCCAATCAATCTCACATAAGAAAAACACACATCAATAGAAAAACACCACCGCCTCAAAACACCACAAATTAACAGGCAAAAAACAACAAATGTACCGATGCGGAAACATTATGGGCAAAAAACAATATTACAAAAATCCTCCAAGAAATCCTAGCAATATAGAGCAAGAATAATCTGCTAAACCAAAATCAATCTATCCTATTTGTTTTTATTTTCTTTTGGATACACAGTAACAGGTGCTACCAAATTAAAGATTCCATCTGTTTAACTCTTTAAGGATATTTGAAGATAATGATTTTCCAAACTAGTTCTGCAATATTCACATATAAAGTTCCAACAGAAACCAGACAATACAGTTTGTTATTACTAACAACAGAGTAAGGATCAACAGCAATTATAGAAAGGAATAAAGTATAAAAGAGGGAATGAACACCGTTAAAGGGAATGCAATGCAGATACTGATTTGACTCATGAGAAATCAGTGCTATCTTATGGAAACTCTAAGCTGTAAAATGAAAACATCTCAAGGAACAGTGGCAAAGGGAGGCATGAAATCTTTAGTGATTTGGTTCAAGAACAAGAGCAGCAAGAATATGAATCAGATTTTTCTCGTTTATGGCTCTTTCCTTTTACCTTTCTAAACAGCAAAAAATTTACAAAGATAATACAGACTAATTTCTCAAATAGAAGTGTACTCCCGTCATAGATCTTTAAAAAGTTCAGAGAAATGGCACAAATATATGTATATATAAACAAATCTCTGAACCAGCACTATATTATCTCCAATACAAGAGTCTTTTGAACTGAAGCAAGACCTTGTCAGATCAGCATTTCGGGTCTACGAAACATAACGAGAGAATTATATTTGCTATAACACTCTCAAGTAAACTGAAAGGCAATAAACAAACAATACTTTCAGAACTTGTTATAGTTTCTATGCTGAAATATTGCTGCTCAAGAAAGATTAATGGAATAGCAGAAAAGAAAAGAAACCAAAAGAAATAAATCAAGGACCTAAAAACAAGGGAAAAAAGGTCAAAAACAGTATCCAGTCTAGGTTTCCTGTGCTCAGGGTTTCTAAGCTACTACACTTAACCCTTGCCATGACCTAGTAGTACAACATCTTGATAATCATGTTTAACTAACACATTATTAACGCAGGCAGTTAACCAAAACAAAATTGAAATTGATTGGACTATAGTCTTGTGTCTATCATTATTCTAATCATGCCACGACACTATCATATATTCACATCATTCAATTTACAATAATAATAATGCATAAGCTAAGACAGGCAGCATAATCAAAACTAGCAGAAGCAGAAGCAGAAGCAAATGTCACCTCATTTATAACAGCTTCTCAAAAAAAAAAAAAAAAAACTTTACAACTGCAAACTATTTAGCAAAACCATAGGATCACCTACATGGGCTTTGAAACTTCTTCATAACTCAACAGAAAAGCGCACATTCATATTTTTATTAATTTACTGGGAGTAAGCAATGTAGGTAACCACTGACATATAAAAAATAAATCTGAGTGCCAGTGCCTAACACCAAGAGTCATTTAACATGTAAATAATTTTCATGAAGTTGCGTAATATAGCTTTTGGAACATTCTAAGCAAAGCAGCAAGATTTGAAACATTTACAAAAAAAATTTAAGAAGATACTCCCATCAAATGTCTAAGAAAGCGTACTTGCGCATTAAAGTAAGATTTGTTCATTTTTCTCTACAAGCACATCACACATATATTTCAAAGAAAATAGAACAGGTAAGGAAGAAGTGCCGGATTTCAATTCATCAAAAAGAAATCACACTATAGCATGCAAGAAAATAACCTGAGGGGGGTAATGAAAGGGAAAGTTTGGAAATTACCCGACGACCGGCAGTAAGGTGACCTGAGGGGGGTGTGCTCCACTGTCATATACCGTCCCGAGAATCCACGAATTCAGGAACATCAATGCAAATAAATGTCCCCCAAATCAGGTCGGTGAATTGTGGTAGGATAGTGTCAGCGATTGAGGAGTGGTGACGAGCGAACGGGTGGGAACGGTGGAGAGATTTGAGAGGCGGCGGTGACAGGCTGGGGAGAATCCGGTGGGGAGGAGGAGGAGGGTAGTGTAGCGACGGCGATGGGTTGGTGACGGGGAGAAGGGTGGTACGGTGGAGGAGTTGCTGTAATGTTCACTGCGGTGATTGGGGCGAGCGGCGCTAGGGGATTGGGGCGGCCGGCGATTGGGATTAGGGCGGGTGAAATTAGATTTGGAGCTGATGATAAATATGAAAAATATATTATCATAATTATTATTATTATTATTCAGGTTTCAGTGTTTATAAGATTTTATTATTATTATTGAGGTTTTAGGCCCTGTTTACCAGAGCTTATCTGTAGATCAGTTCAGTTCAGTTCAATTCAGTTCAGTTCAGTAAATTTAAATTTATTTCAGTTCAGTTCAGTTAAATAAATTTAAATTTAATTCAGTTCAGTTCATCAAATTTCCTTTTATATGATGATGAGCATTCATTAATAACAAATGAAAATATGTTATTTTTATTTTAGTTCAATTCATATCAGTTCAGTCCAAATTAGTTCAGATCCCCTGGAAAATACATGGCTATGATATTCAACTCAATATATTTCTTTAATATACCATAACATTTACTTTTTATACATCCAATATAATTATTTGAATCGTGATTCATTTAAATCGACTCAACCATATATAACATGTCTTCATTATATGACAATTTGGAATTAGTTCAGTTTAGTTCAGTTCAGAACAATTCAGTTCAGTTCAGTTCAGTTCAGTTCAGTTCAGTTCATATGCTCTTAAATATAATTTTATGATATACAACTCAATGAATCATAAAAAAAGTGTTTATATAAAGTCGGTATAGTGTTTTTATAAAGTCTTTTTTTAAAAAAAAGTGTTTATATAAAGTCGGTAAAGTGTTGCGCTTTGATTAATTAAACATAATTTAGTTTGTGTATAAGAAATCAAGTAAGATTTGAATATCCAATAGAGAAAGTCTCTTATAAGGGCACCTTACGGTAAGAGCAGCCCAAAAATATACCATTTTCTACAAGATTGAAGTTACCAAACAATAGTTTTAATTATTTTTGTTTGAGCCTGATGTTTTTATAATTGAGTTTGATCTTTTTTTAGTTTGATTTTTTATTTGGTTTGATCTTTTATGTTTTAGTCCTGATGCTTTTGTTTGCTTTGATCTTTCACACTTTGGACAATATCTTTTCACTTTATTCCTTGATATTTTATGTTTTATGACCCAAATAATTGTGTATAGTCGACACCAATCTTGTAGAATGTGGTATGCCCTTACCGTAAGTGGACCTTACAAGAGACCTTCTCAATCTAATATTCAATGTAATTAGTGTTTATAAAATGTTAAGTATAAGTTTTCATTAAATTACTTAAACTCAATTTAGTTACTACCAAGTGAAGTAAATTATATAATTAGTATTTGTAAAAAGTCAAGTTCGTGTCCGTTGATTAGTTATACTCAATTTAGGCCCTGTTTACTAGAGCTTATTTCTTGATGTACTGAACTGAACTGAACTGAATTGAACTGAAGTGAAAATCAATGTATTGAAAAATGGAATCAGCATGACTGAATTAACCAGAATTTCATCAAATTGCATTTTTACTGAACTGAACTGAACTGAACTGAATTGAACTGAACTGATCTACAGATAAGATCTGGTAAAGAGGGCCTTAATTAGTGTCTATAGAAAGTAAGAACTTACTTTTGATCAGCTAAACTTAATTAAAATTTAACAATTTATTAAATAAACTCATTTTTGTGTGACTTTAGAATTTTTGTGTGCGTGTTTTTGAGTTTAAAGTTGAGGAAATTAACTCAATTAGCATTCTTATTGCTAATTGAGACTTTAAAATAATAATAAATAGTATAGCATGCACGTTACAACTATTGTTTGATCATTTTGTATTCACCTTATAATCAACTCAGTCACATACTTTATCATTATTAGGGAGCTAGTATTTTCCTTTAGTCTCATAAAAAACTTTGTTCCTATTTGGTCTCATAAAAGTTATTATTGGTTCAATTTGGTCCTTTGGTTAGTCAACTAACAGAATAATAATGTTTACTAACGATATTTCATAAATATATTGCACAAATACCTTCCATCTATTAATATATCAATTTAGCCTTGTTATCTTTGAAACATACAAGTTAACTAACGTTAGAAAAATTAAATTTATCTTTGAAACATACAAGTTAACTAACGTTAGAAAAATTAAATTTCATTAAAACTAATGTAGCGAATTAAATTATAAAATTCTACCTCAAATAAGAACAAAACTAGTAAAATTTATGGATGATTAAAATAAGATACTACCCAAAAAAATTCAAATTCCGTGTGATTGTGCATGGGCGTGTATATTGAGAAATTTAGGGTTTGTGTAAATTAAAATAAAATAAATTTTGTTAGACCAATTAATTATCTAAATGTTTCAAAAATTACATGGCTATTTTGATATTTGAATAAAAATGAAGGGTATTTGTACAATTTATTTTAAAAATTCCGTTAGCCAACACTATTTCTCCGTTAGAGCATCCACAACGTTAAGCCAAATTGCATTGTAACTTGAGATGTCACGTCACTTTTTCAATCTACTTATTTTACAAGCTACACCCCCGCTCAATGGTAATCTACACTAATAATTAGCTTAAGTACGCCATGGAGAAAAAAACTAACGAACAAACCACAATTCTAATGCAGGTATAATTAGGGATGGCATTGGGCGAATTGGGCGTGGATAGTAGACTATCCATGCCCATCCTCATCTAAAATTTTACTATCCATCCCCGCCCATTTACCCATGACGGGTACAAATTTAATATCCATGCCCATCCAGCTGGATATCCATCTCATCTGGGTATCCGTGGATATCCATGCCTATGTTATACCCACATTCCCCATCCGACTTATTAATCCATATTTATAAAAAATTAACCTGAAATCTATTAATTATCATAAAAAATTAAATAAAAACACTAATAATTCAAATATATTATATTAATAGAACAAAATAATTTATAATATGCTAATCATTAACTTATAAAATTCTTTTATGTTTCAAAATAGACCAAACACGCTTAAAAAATGCTAAAATTAATAATATTATTAATATAAATACAAATAATACTATTAATATTATATATAACGGATATTATACAAGTATTATACGGGCGGGTATGGGGCTGGTGGGGCGGGCGGGTATGGGGCGGGTATAAAATCAATATCGATAGGTAAAATACACATACACAAACTCCACACAAATATTTAATGTTTTCTACATCAAGCTATATACATCGCATTTCAAAGCTACATATGTGGATTTGCAACAACGATAGGGACGTCGCTCCAAACTATACTAAATTGCCAAGCAACTCCAAAACACCACCGGATACTCTTAGTTGACTAACCAAATGACTTAATAGATACACTAATAACTTTTACGGGACCAATAGAAACGACAAATTTTAATGGGACTAAAAGAAAATGATACGATATTTTATGGGACCATTAGGGTAATTAATTCTATTAAGAATGCAAAAATTTAAAATGCTAAAAAAATTTAAAATAATCTATATTGGATGTGTAATATACAATTTCGTATGCTCAACTACTTTTACCAAAAATACAAATGTTTACTTTATACGATTAAAACCCCGTTTTCATACTAAAAGTATTAAAAATTAATTTAAATCTTAACAAAAGTGAAGTAGAGGATCATTCGTTTATTTAAATGTTGGGTTTCTATTTAAAAATATTAATAAAAATATTAAACATATATATAACTAATAATATATAGTAGTATACTAGAATATTTATCAATGTACCTATCTAGTTTTATTAACGTTTATTCCATTTGGTCTGTAGGTAATCGCTAGTCTAATTATTTTAGGGGTTGCTCCATGTAGGTAAGATTTTTTTATGTAGGTCCGAATTTTTACAAAATTGCCCTTAATATTACTAAGGCTAAAAAATCTAGCCAAAATGCATGGAGGCATTTGAGGGTATTTTGTTAAAAATGTGGACGTGCGTGAGAAAAACGTACTTTCATGGAGAAATTCGGTTATATTATTGCTAGTTTTAAAGAAGATGGCTGGCTCAATTGTCAAAACTCAAAACCATACAAATATTTTCATTAAAGTGTGAATTTCACGACCTAATAGTTTTGAGTGGGACTCATGTAAAGTTCTCTTACGGTAAGGGCATATCAAAGGAAACTACTTTCTACAAAATTGGAAGTTATTATATAAATTATTTTAATTATATAGGCAATAAACATAAAAGATTAATGAAATAAAGTGAAAAGTATTGCCCAAAACCTAAAAGATCAAACCGAATAAAAACATTAGACAAAAAATCTAAACAATAAACCAAATGAAAGATAAACCCAAATAAAGGTCAAACTCAAGTATAAAAACATCAGGTACATGCAAAAATAAGTCAAGTAATTAAAATAATTGTATAATAACCCCAAATCTTGTAAAATATGGTGTTACTTTGTCATGCCCTTACCGTAAGGTACATGTTAGGAACTAATCAATCATAATATAATTCATCATATAAATATATTAGCGGAATAAACAGATTCATTTCCAAGATCATTTTGAAATCTATGAATAATCTATGAAATCTATGTTTGATGGATTACGTACCTTTGAGATGCAAATCCACTCTCACTCAATGTAATCCTCACGCAACTGACACAAGCCACACGATCATTCAATCCAATGTCACCTATTATTGCCTCATGACCGATGGGGATCAACATGGTGTCGACGTGATTTGATCACAAGCGCTTGACCTCTATCAAATCCACACAAATTGCTTTCCAGGATGCTATCGAATAGGAGTGACTGACTATTTGTTACGGGGAATAAAATTGACCCGTAAAATCGCGGACTAAATACCGCGCCGAAGGCTTCCAAAAACCGGAACTCCTCCAGGATATGCAAATTATTGGTCGGTCCAAGGAAAACCCAGTCCTTGACCTTTTTCTTTGATAAACTTTGAGAATGCACACTTACAAGTATACAATCCTAAGTGCGGACTCAAACATCCCACTAAAGCTTATTGATTTTTGCTTTGATCTCGCACACTATTTATAGAGGTGCCTAAGGCGGTTTCCCCTTTTGTTTGGCCCACTACCCTAGACGGTTTCCGACTGTTCCCACGTTCTCGCATAACCACTCGGCGGTTTCCAGCTTTCTCGGCCAACCGCCCCGACGGTTCCGCGTACCGGAACAATCCCACCAATGCCAAGTTCCCTGATCTATCAAGGGGAATGGCAGATCCAGACGCGTACGTGTGTGTGTGAGTGAGTAAGTGAGCAGGTGTGTGTGTGAGAATATACACTTGTAAGTCCCCGATGACATATATATGGGATGTTTTCCGTTCAATCAACTATTTAATTTCACTCAGGATCTCACTCAAAATACGGGCTTTTGGATTTCATCTAATATGAGTGTGACATAGTTAGGAGTAGAGATCGTGTACATACTATTACATTACTCGCCTCTATATTGCTTTCCCCAAATCCATACCCTCTATGGCCCTGTTTGCTAGAGCTTATTTCCACCATGTACTGAACTAAAATGAATTGAACTGAACTAAACTGAATTGAACTGAACCGAACTGAAATGAAGTAAAATTGATGTATTGAAAAATGGAATCAGCATAACTGAATTAACCTGAATTTCATCAATTACATTTTCACTGAACTGAACTGAACTGAATTGAACTGAACTGAACTGAACTGAACTGATCTACAGATAAGCTCTGGTAAACAGGGGCCTATGTACACCTTGTCAAAAGTTAGGAAATTCAAAGGAGAAAATATTGAAGGAAAATAATGGTTCTCTCTTTTCATTATTCACTTTTTTGTTGGTTTATCACCGTACCTAAACAGGCTCCCAAAAATAATGGTTTGCTCTTTTCCGGTATAAGATAGATATAAATAATTACTTACTCGTATGTATTTATCCTGTGGAAATGAGTTTTCTCAATAGTAAGATTTCATACGACCAAAAAAAAAATAGAATGGGGTATATATATTTTGTTTGTAGAAAATATTACTCGAATAATTTAACTAAGAAAAACACGATCAAAGGAAATTAATTATAACCTGAACTGGTCATCGAAGAATTTGGGGAGGAGAGTATAGTTTGATTTCCATGTCCTTCATACCACTGTCCCGAGCCAAGAAGCCACTGTCCGGTGATCATGATTTCATTGTATTTTTTAAATCCAGTTGATAATTTGTGCCAGTAAAGATGGAAGCAAAACGATGATCAATGATGATAATAGATTGATAGGAAATGGTGGTTAAATTTAAGTCTTCCTTTAATTTGTTAGCTTATGAAATTGTTACTGTACTTCACTATTCATCAAATCCTGGTACAATCCTGACACAAGGAGCCCAATTTCTTCTAACTACGAACTGCTATCTACCTCTTAAAATATCATCGATGGTTTGTGATAGCTAACAGCCGCACCAGTACCACTCGGTCGGTAAAGGGGTCACAAATGGATCATTTTGATACTCCGAGACGAGCGGTGTTTAGTCGGGTTGATAATCCATCGCGAAACCAATCCATCAACCCATGAAGAGCGGATCGTAGGATAAATTATAGGGGCTTTAACAGATGGGGCCCACATCGTTGAGCTCTAGTAGGAAATGTGATGTTGTGAACCATTCACAACATGTGAGAATCCAGATCCGGTTGGAAATTTGCTAATGATCTGGCCCAAGAATGTTCCACGGCGGATGAGTACGAGAAGCTGTAGGCGCAACCACTACAAAAAATGACTCAAGTAGTGACGTATATTTAGTGACGGATAACAAAGCGTTACAAAATTAACTGCATTTTTAATCGTCACTAAAGTTTAGTGACACGTGCACCCGTCACTATAAAAAGTTCACGTTTTAAATTTTTGTGACACGTTTAAATATCATAAAAGGCTTTAAGAAATTGGAGGGTTTTTGTGCAAATATAAAAAAGATTTAGTTAAAAGCCCCAAAACCCAGCAGTCAGCACCATCTCAAATCAGTTCACGCCGGCGACAACCTCTCAAATCAGAACCACGCACCATCTTCGGCCTTTTCTGGATCGTAACCGATGCGAATTTATCAGACGGTTGAATCGACGGCGAATCGATTTTCCCGGAATCGAGACGGAGATTCGACCGGCTCTCTAATCCCTGCATTTCCGCCGATTGCAGAATCTTACAACGCGACGCCGAAAATCGACAACGATCTGGAGGTTGAGTGATGGTTGGACTTGTTGTGGGGCGGCTGGAGGTTGTCGAAGAATCTTTGACGATCGGCGGTTAGAGGTTTTGATTGACAGTGACGAGCGGCGGTTAGAGGTTATGAAATCTCTTATCTAAACGTTATAAATTTTCATGAATTTTTGCTTAAACTGACCTTGATGATTTAAATTCAATTGTTTTTTTTATGTTCTGAGGACCCGACCCATGATCATCCCTAAGTAGGATAGGTAATCATACTTCTATAATTTTAAAAGGCAACCATTGTGAAAACCCCAACTACAACACCATAATTGCAACATCCAATGATCATTTCTCTCTGCTTTTTCCACGGTGGCGAAGAACAGTACCGAAGAATCTTCCTACTACTGGCTGCCGGACTTCCTTGTCAACGACGAGGACGGTGGCGACGCCGTGCTCTTGCCGGAACAAATCCACACGGAGTTGTCTCTGTCCAGCGACGCCACTTTGCAGCGCCTGCAAGATGAGAATGGGAGGTTAAGGCTCTGCGAACCATACATAAGATGACCCCGGTTCATTCACTTTCCAGCGACGCCACTTTGAAGGCTCTGTTTCAGACTCTGCGAACCATACATAAGATGGCCCCTGTTTACGTACCCCGGAACTGGCGTCTTCGTACCTCCTCTGTGGTCGCAACAAATGGAGGCAGTTTAGAAGGCGCATGGAGGGACTCCACGGAGGTGGAAGAATGCCGGCGAGCGGCTCCAGCGGAAGATATGTGTTTGAGGGGATATTAGGCGCCGGACTGGGACCATCATCGTGGAAGAAGCATGGTATAATCTCTTTTTTCTTTTTATCGTTGTTTTCTGGTGGCTAATTCATGTGTTTTTCTGCAATTTGTTTGATCTGGATTTGAGGTTAGTAAGTAGGGGTATACATGAACCGGTCTGGACCGGAAAAATGGACCGGAGCGGACCGGATCCGGAATTCCCAACAAACTTGGACCGGAGATCGGACCGGAATCCTTTATTAGTAATACTCTATCACTTCAAATTATATTTTTTAAAATTTATAGATTTAAAAAAGTAGTTTTTAGTTGTTATAAATTTTTTACTCTCATTATTTTTGAACAATTTTAATCATTTGTGAGACCATTGGCGAATCAGCAAGCGGCAGTCAGCAGTTAATGGATCAAGTACAGCTTCCCCAGGAGTGGACTTACTGAGGAACAAATTGCGTAACTACTAGTTAGGGGTAACTTTTGATGGGAAAGTAAAATCACATGGGTTTTTTACCATTTGCCACTGGTTTCAATTGGGACCTTCTCCTAAATCGGTGCTTAAACAATTAGAATGAGTAACAATATAGTTTTGGGAAAACTTCTAATAAGGGCATATGTACAAATGTAAATTATTATAAAGAACGCGACATTTATATATATATATATATTGTTAAGAATATAATATGATATTTCTATTCTTTATTTTACAATGAAAAATCAGTTATACCCTTTTCTTCCTATCTAAAGAATAATTCACTGTTTAAAATGGTTTGTTAAAACTGGCCAGTCTGGAAAATGTTATTACAAGTAAAAAAAATACTATTTCAAATCCCATTCCAAATCAGATTCTACTTGTCTTCATCCTTGTGATCCTACTACAATTACAGTTGTGAAATGCATATGAAGATAAAGCTCATTACATAATACTAGTAAGATTTATTTATAGTCATCTCTATATTTTCTCAAATTGTCTTCATTTGTGGAGAATTTTTATCATGATGTAATATGTGTTTGGTTGGGAAGAGCCATGAATAGTCCTCTCTTTTTGATTTTTTTTTTTAAAAAAACAAACACATGTCATTGTAGTATAAATATATTTGATGAGTAGTGGTTTTCAAGTACCTCATGGTTTCTCCTCTCTCCTCACCATCTCTCCAGCATTAATCCCCATTCCCCACCACTACACTACTCGCGTGGTTTCCCTCCCACCTTTATGATTCCATGCTCTCACAACCTGAGTAGGATGTAATCATTACTTCTTATGGTCGATTTCTACGACAAATTACAACCCGAGTAGGATGTAATCCAAACTTGATCACCCTCCTTAATTTAGGTGTTAAGAGCTAACGAACTAATTATTTTCATGGGAAAAATGGTATTTTTAATAAAATAGTGCTATTTAACTCCTAATTTAGTGTGGGTGATAAAATTTGAATCATTCTTTAAAGCTCAATATATACAATTTTGGGTTAAAAATAGTTGATTGATCAATAGCGAGATTTTATGAAAGTTTGATGATCAATTAAGGATTTTATTCTTTATAATATAACTTGCTAATTTTAAAATATTAGTTGATGATCAAATGTGATGATGAGGCTAAATTAATTGATGATGATCAAACCCTAAATTAATAGATACAATTCAGGCTCAAACATTAAAGTATGAACCTTAAATTATAAAAAATCAAATCAACCAATTCAACCACATCACATGTAATGTTTTTTATCAAAAATTAAAACATCAATGCCGCGCAATGCTATCGGAACAATTAGAAAACCACCAGCCCACCCTCATAATTATGATCATGAAGTGATTCAATGTAATCAATTTGAATTTCGGTAAGGCTCTTTGATATCCATATAATCATCCGGATTGTTATTTAAGCGTCACCAGCACATTGATTTCACCCAACAATTTCCACCTGATCTTGGGCCACTAGTCAAGGACTTGGTTAACGTTCAAGAATGCTCGAATACGTGGAACCTAACCACGTGGCCTATCAATAGAATGAAGGCTCTTACGAAGGCTTCAGATCTCTGAATGTCGCACTTCTCAAACTCTAGTACGGTGCACAACAACCCGGTAACTCTATATATTACTAGCTAGCTAGAAATCACACAACATATAATGATCATCAACTAGGTAAGCATACACAACATATGATTCCTTACCTCTGTGTCCATCCACAAGTTTCTTTGTTTCTCCATATCCATTTCTATCATTATTTTTTTCATTTTCCATTTAAATTAACATCAACATATATATAAAGCGTCGATCATGTCGGTGTTTTCGTCGTTACCATTATTTTAATATTTTTTAGAGCGTCGGCGAAGAAGATTATTCACAATAATCTGCAATTCATCCTTTTTCTGAGCCGTGAACAATATTCCGATATTCTTCTTCGACAAAGTCATTTTCCTCACAATCATAGTCCACAGAGTCTTTGGATTTAATTCCAATAACACTATCTTACTCTTCACGCTCATCAGCTTCGAGAACGTCGGCCACGGCGTCCCGGCGGCGGCGCAGTCCACCACCAGGGCGTACTTCTTACCGTACGGGCTTTTCAAATTTGCTCCCTCTGGCGTCCTGTAATCGATCACCTCTTCGGCCCCAAGCTGCGGACGAAATCGATGTTCCGGGCACCGCGCGTAGTGGTCACGTAGGAATCTGGAGCCAGAATCTTCGCCAGCTACGGCGATGTGGCCTACGCCGTCGGAGACAGCGGTGATCAGGATGTTCTTGATGTGAGTCATGGACCCGTGCTTGGGAAACCCTCAGCTTCCGGTGAGGTCTTGGTAAGCCGGAGAGGAGCGGTTGCGAGGGACTGGATTTTAGTCATCTGCTCATTCATTTTGAGCTCGGGTCTAATTGTACGAAAAAATATTGCAAAGCCCCGCGACGCGCGGCTGGAAAACCTAGTTTACTATAAATATTCTTATACTTTTCCTAGAGCAAAACTATAATGAGAATTCTTTGGTTTTAATTTCTCCTTATCTTCCAGCAACGGTATCTTCTAGCAAGGGTAATTTGGTAATTCTATACTCCATGTGCCAAAAAACTACACCCCATACCTTTTCAGTAATTATAATTAAAAAAAATTGTGTCTTTTCAATAAAAACCTATGTCTATTTGTGCCTTTTTAACAAAAATAAAATTTCAAAATTTCAGCACATTTTCAAGTTCATTTACATCAAATGAGAGGGATTAACAACAGTATGTTTCAATTTGTATTCAAACTTAGTACCTTTATAATACATTTTTGTTGAAATATGTATGTAAATATATGTTCCTTTACTATTCATCATAGAGCAATACTATAATAAGAATTCTTTGGTTTTAATTTCTCCTTATCTTCTAGCAAGGGTAATTTGGTAATTCTACACCCCATGTGCCAAAAAACTACACCCCATACCTTTTCAGTAATTATAATAAACAAAAGGTTGTGTCTTTTCAATAAAAGCCTATGTCTATTTGTGCCTTTTTAACAAATTCTATTTTTTAACAAATTACAACAGTTAAAATAGTAAAATATAAAATAAAATAAAGTTGCAGTGGTGATTCTGATAAGTTATAGCACTAGGAACTGACTTTCATTCTAACCTTTAAAATGAAAACAGTTAAGTCCATTAAGTGTAGCAACCATACCCTTCATTCTGGCCTACAAATAATGTCAAAATAAATTATTTTACATGAATGATTTTTTAACTTTAGTTGGGCCTATAATACTTATTTTTTATAGTTTTATTATTGAATGGTTGAGTCAAGTTTGTTTTAGAGTATTTCATCAAATATACCATGCAACGCGCGGTGTACTCCCGCTAGTACGTTATAATATTAATATTTTATCATAAAATATAAATTAAATTTAACTTTTTAATATAAACACCATAACCTTTATCTTATAATATTAACCTTTTACTATAAAAAATACAAAGTTACGTTTTAACCTTAACTTAAAATCTCAAAACTTTGTGATATGACCTATAACTTTCATGTTTAACTTAAGCCCTGTTTGCTAGAGTTTATTTCTTGATGTACTGGACTGAACTGAACTGAAGTAAAAATTGATATATTGAATAATGGAATCAGCATGACTGAATTAACCTGAATTTCATCAAATTACATTTTCACTGAAATGAACTGAACTGAACTTAATTGAACTGAACTGATCTACAGATCATTTCTGGCAAACAGGGCCTTAAAATCTTTCACTTTTAACCTGTGATGATACGAAACACGTCACCAGATAGAAGGAGCATGGTGAGTCGACCACTTGAGGAAATTACCAGGAAAGTATGTGGAACATGTAAGGAGATCTTAGTAAGATACAAGAGAATAAAAAATTTGACACACCATCCTATAAAAAATAGATTTAATGAAATGTACTTTACTAATCAAGATATGAAATTTATGGAGTGTGTCGATTTGATTGACTACTAATACTAATACTTTTTTTGAAATCTTGAGCCTTAAAATATTTAAAGTTATGATGGCTAACAAAATTAATATAAATCAGGCATGAGCCCGGACATTATCTAGTTTTCCTATATAGTATTAATACATGATCTTGCCTTTTGGGGTGATAGCCCGGACACCTCATCACAGAGATTGAAAAGAGACCAAGGGGCTTTGCATGGGTGTTTGATTGCCATAATGGCATTGATACAATCAGAAAGTATCGCACATTGTTGATTCAAGGATAGAGCCATTTGGAACCCCTTATAAATAGCTTGTATCTCAGCCTCTAGAGGAGAGGCTGCATGTATGTTGTGAGCAGAAACAGCTACAGGGTTACCATTTTTGTCTCTCCCTATGATCCCAATCCCAGCCATATAATTGTGGTGCCAGGATGCATCCACATTGATAGTAATAGGAGCAGTCCATTTAATTGAATTGAAGGAAGTCTAGTTCAGAACAAGTACCATACCAAGTTCAGTAGTATTTCCAAATCAACATAAATACATCTTACCGAGTTCCCAAAGCAACATAAATACTGTAGACTTTACTCCCAACTAAGTCTAAACTGGAGCAGAGAATTAGTAATGGGATATATTCTCAGTATAATGAAGTGATAGAAAAACTGGTGCAAAATTCATGAGTTTCAAGGCACGATGATTTCAATCTCTAAAAAACATGAGTTAGAGCACAGTCTATTACTGCTAAATCTAGTTGAATGCCGAATATATTTCCGAATGCCACAACAACAACAACAACAAGGCAACTTTAATACCCAAATACAAGTGCCCTGAGTTCACGTAGGGAAAATCAACAGGCTACACATAAAAGAAGAGAAGAGTCAAAGAAAAGAGGTACCTTTCTGAGAAAAATGGCAACGTCGGCTTGGGAGTCTTCAATGGACTGACTCCCACATTCAGTGCAGCGAACATTGTGACTGATATTTCTAGCTCGAGCTTCCACTGTGCGCTCCTGTTTCACTACTTCGCCCTCCTTCTCCATTGCGTATCACCTGCTCGATAATATTACCCAAGCACAGATAAATTCAACAAGATCCCTCTAAATCATATCTATTCTTATCACTAGACATGCCCAGAGGTAGGCCTCTTTTTTTTGAATTCTATCACATATGTATAAGCAACAATATTACCAAAAATCTTTTTCTTAAATAATTCCATTTTCAATACCGCAAGTTTTGCTCTAAAAATTCATGCAATTAAATCTGGTCTATTTTGGGCCTCGTCAATTGGGAGAGATGATGCTTTGATTTCTGGCCAGTTTGGGTTTGCGGTAATTGTAAAAAATATCTGGTTTGCCATATCGTTGTACTAATTAAAGCCATAGCATCTATAGATCTTTTACGCATATCTCTAGGTCCTCCAATAAATGAAGATGGTAGTATTATACATTTTCAAATCTCAGAACCTACACGACATCCTTGTGCTATGCTATCTAGTAAACCACTATATACTTCATTTTTAACCGTTTTTGCATCTCTTCAGATTTAAAAAAATGTCAATCTTGATCTTTCAATTTTAATGGACATATCAACTACATATTGTTGTAAGAGTCTCCCGGCATGCAAAAGGAATGACTTAACATTTTCTCTAATTTGTTATTTGTATCAGTAAATTCACGGCAAGAAACAGTATTCCTTTGGGTTTTTTTTTTGGGTCAGTTGTATTGGTATTTTCAGATTCCAAGAAATCAAGTACATTGCTATAATTTCGTGTATCATGTACAGTTTCATCATGACATGTTCTGTTAGTGTGTATCTCTTTTCCTTTTTTAGGTAGTCTTTGAATAAATTTATGCCAACCTGGCTCACCATTTAAAAATATAAATGGGTACTGCATTGGATCGTAACAAGCAAATAAATGAGAAATAATTTGGTGTACTGTGTTTCAAATAAACTTTAATGCATTGACTTTTATTATATTCAACCTTATCAGATTCTAACCATATTCCAGCAACCTGTGATACAGTAGGCTTGTCTACCGTAGGATTGCCATGTAAAACTATTTTATGTATACATTTATGTGCTCAACATAATTGAGGTTGCGAAAGAAATTACCATATGGATTTAATTTAAGAATGTTGATCAGTTTCATGACAATATGATGGTTGAATTTTGAGCTGACAGACATATTATTTCATCTTCAGTATCATAATAATATAACTGAATAATTTTTGGATCTTTTTTTTTCCTTTTCTGAATGCAACATGTTTGTTTCATTATTTACTGTATCTTCTGTGTCCTTACTATTTACTGAATGTAGTTATTCTAAGTCCGTACTTACTAAGTGTGAGTCTTTCTTATCAGGGGGTTCTAATTGATCCATGAAATGATAAAGTTGGCCTTGGACTCGAAATGTATACACACCAGCATTTCTTTGAGCTAATGTCTTATCACTATGCACACCAATTGAAGTGAATGCAAAAATGTTTTTATAGCTACGTAAATAGTTTCGAAATTCTGTTCCATGTTCATTGTTGGCAAGAAAAATTTCCATCAGTTCTAAAGCCATATTTGCAATTTATCATATTTACAGAACGAAGGTGGTTCTAAGTAAATACGCTTAGCACTACAATATTTGCAATTTTCTACATCAGGCAATAAATTAGGTGTGCTTACAATACATTCCAACAAATCAGGCTTTTTAGTTTTTTTGGCTAGTTTTATTTCTTTAGTAAGAATTTTTTTTGGCTTCTTTATGGCTTTCCCATGATGAGTACTTCCTTTTTGAAGATGAAGGAATATTTGAAATGTCCTGTAACTTACTTTTGCGGGGCTTTTTTTTAGGAATGGACTGAAAGCAGAAAGTGAAATTCAAAAATATGTACGTGTGATAGGCTAGTTAAGGGATAGGTAGTATACAAAGAAGCAGAGGTTAGAAAACGTACCTATATAATTTGATGATTCACCAACCTCGCGGAAAGGATGAATCTGGAAGTGAAAATTATAGTCTTGTGAAAAGTGGGTGGAAACACAAACTCTTGCCTTCCTGAGCAGCAAGTTCAGCACCCTAACAGCCACCAAATGTCCACAACTTAACATAGATACAGTAAAAGTACAAAACCACTAAAACTTAACATTTGAAAAATGTCACTGCATTTTTACGCGAAGGCAGAATGGACGAAAATAGAAGAAGAAAGAAAACTCGGAAACTATAACTTATGATGAAACAAGTTACCAAATATAAGATCGTTTTTCAAACAGTCTATTTTCATATACATTGAACACTCAAAATAAATGTTACATTTCTCAATATACTGAATTGGACTTTCTACTGTCTGTCAATGTCTCATGTACATCCCCCCACCACCAGGACTTGACAGAGTTATGCATTGAATAGAGTTTAATATAAATCAAAAAGACATTTGGATATCTCAAATTGTTGGTTGTGCTATAAAAAAGGATTCGCTTAATCTGGAATGACATCCAAGTAACTATTCTACCAAAGTTGAGTACCTGCTGAGCATCCCAAGTCCTAATTCAAAAGGGGTTTCAGCTTTAAAATATCAAGACTGGGCTTTATTGGGTAAAAATAAAATTACACATGCATCTTGTAAGTTTCTTAATGTTATGAATTAATAAAATAAATGAGACAAGATAATGGTAATACTCCATCACAAGTTTATCCTGTAAGTCAAAAAGAAGTCAAATTTAACCATTTATTTTTTATAGCTAATTACTACTTCAAATTTACATAAATTATGTTTTCAAGTTAAATCAAACAGTAGATAATGCACAACAGCATTATCACTATGCACACCAATTGAAATGAATGCAAACATGTTGTTACAGCTACATATATAGTTTCGAAATTATGTTCAAGTTTATTGTTGGCAAGAAACTTTTGCATCAGTTCTAAAGCCATTTCTGTGGCTGACAATTTTATTTCCCCCGATGAACAACAGGACGAAGGTGGTTCTAAGTAAATACGCCTAGCATTACATTATTTGCAGTTTTCTACATCAGGTAATAAATTAGGCGTGCTTACAATACATTCCAACAAATCAGGCTTTTTAGTTGTTTTGGCCATTTTTATTTCTTTAGTACGATATTTTTGGCTTCTTTATGGCTTTCCCATGATCAGTACTTCCTTTTTGAAGATGAAGGAATATTTGAAATGTCCTGTATTTAACTTTTGTGAGGCATATTTTTTGGGAATGGACTGACAGTAGAAAGTGATATTCTAAAATATATACGTGTGACGGGGGTAGTTAAAGGGGAGGTTAGAGTATACAAAAGCTGAGGTTAGGAAACGTACCTATATAGTGCTGGAACAGCAATAAGTAAGGGCCTTGGAAGGTGGAACGGTCGTTGAGAATAATCTACAATGTGAAAGAACTATGAGACTGAATTAGAATATATGGGATTAGAGAAGAAAACAAAAATTGGGATGGCAGAATATTTATATACTATGCAAAATTGAAAGTGATTTCATGGGAAGGAGGATAGAGTGTGGTTGTTAATGAGTAAAAAGTGCAATACATCCAATGGATGATGGAATATGATGGTTTAGGAGACTACGAGGGGCTCTGATTGTAGAACAATTTAGCATGGTTATTATTCCATATATTTAAACATGTTTATTAAAGGTTCACTCATTGCTCTGTATGAATCAACTTTCAGTTTTAAGTCATTTTGATACATAGTTCCCTGCAAGTTGAAGCAATTTCTTAAATGTTCTTTACCTGTATTAGCTCCTGTTTATTTGTTAGTGTATTAAGAGATCTTGAATACCAGCAACCCTTTAATACTTTCGTATTAGCATCTGGATTTTAGAAACAATTAGAATGAAGGACTGATTCAAATTATTAGTGTTATATAATTAAAATGAAGAGCTTTCCAATTAAGAGCTGATTCAATTTTTTGACTTCAGCTAACTGGGTCATATTTTTTACTTCAGTTTAGCCAAGATTTGTAAGTTATACATTGTTTTAACAAACTATTACAGGCTTCGTAACTCTGTTTACACTCGCTAGGTTAGGCTCTTTCATCCTGCATAATTACTATTGCTTATGGATGATTTTCAACTGACCCAGTTGAGATGGCATTTCATTCAGCTGAGCCGTTGTACTGCTCTTTTCCCAGTCTGTTGTTTAAGATGTGTGATGTTAATAGTTTGTGCTCCCTTATTCTTGACCTTCTTACAAGATTTTAGAATGTTTTTAACGTGAATCTTGTTTTTCGTGCAGATTTTTCTTAATTGTACTACCGGTACAGTTCCCTCACTTCCCTGTGTTTGAGTTGCTTTTTCTTCAGGTTTGTCATTTTCATAACATATTTTTTATACCGCCCTTCATTTCAGTCATTAGCTTTGGGTGTACTTTTTACTGCCGTGATTTTTTTTCACTATTACTCTAGTAAACTAGCCTAATTAGAATAGGAAAATGAATAGTAATTGAAGTAAATATGGAATAGGAATCCCATCACAATCTAATTGACATGATTACATATAAATTGGTCAAACCATACCTACATGTAGGCTTGTTTGTTGTAGTTCTATTCATCCATTTTACTGAAATTATCAAACGCTTGTTGAAACATGAGTCTTATTCTACTTCTTATTTGTTAGAACAGAACCCACACATCAACAAGGCTTTCCTCCATTCCCAGGATACAACTTATCTAATGATTGTTGCTTCCACTACAATAAAATCCCAAGTTTTTCCAGTCTGCAACTCCTTCTTCCATTCTTCCACTGGTACGTACTGCTCTACTGTATCATCAATTCACGCATTTGAGTTTGAGAAATTCTGATTATTATATTATATCGTTGCAGTCTCGCAAAAGATTGGGTTTTTGAAGATTTTCCAGCAGGGGAGGATTAGAGGGACACTGAGGAATATGAGTATGACTGTTGAGAAATGTGATGGTGGGAATTCAAGGAGAAAATTAGAATTGGTGCATCCTGCTACACAGGAATATGCTCAAGAAGCTGTTGAAGCTATCAGAGCTGGGAAGGTCATTGCTGTTCCAACAGATACCCTTTATGGGTTTGCTTGTGATGCTTGGTATTTTTCTTCCTTTATGATTCCAGTTCTTATTTTTTCATTCAAATTTTATTTTCTTATGTTGTTGTGAATTTTCTTCATCCTGCAAAAGTATGGGTATGGGAAAGGTGAATGTTTTATCTGGCTTAGCCATCTTAGGTATGAAATTCATCCCATGTTGGTAAAGGATAGATATTTCATTGTGGTATGCTTATTGTAGTACTTTTCCCAGAGTGCTTTTGAAACCAGTGACTTATGTTTCCCAGAAAGTTGCATAATCTAACGATACTTGATCTCTTGGGCTACCTTTTCAACAATAGCATCCCTTCTGATATCTAGAAGCTTTAGAAAATAAAGGTGATTCAGTTGTCTCGTAACTCCCTCACTAGTTTGATCCCACCAGAGGATCGGTAATTCTACATTGATGACGGAGCTCCATTTCAGCAAGAACATGATCAATGGTTAACTTTTGCATCAACTATGTGATTCCCTTAAGACTATTGAGTTTCAATTCACTAAAGTCTCTAAGTATTAGGTTTAAAGCATGATTGAGTTAAGGAAAATTTACTTACAATTTAATTTTATACACGTTATTCAAAATATTTGCACGAATAAGAAACAACCAATTTGAGCGTTATTTTATGGTTCACATTGAAGTGCATTTCCCAAATCAACTTCAAAGATAATTTGGCTGGAGATTAACTTCCCTTGTCGACTTGGATCTGTGCAACAACTTTCTTGAAGGCGGAAATTCCAGAACCTCTTTACTCCATCAAGACGCATGCCAACTATCCCAAAGCTCATGACTAGAATCAGACCATTTTTCAAGGAAATTAGATGATTGTTTGTTCGTTGACTCTGTTTTTTTTTTACGCTGAAATCATCACAGATGGGAGGATTATTCATGACTACTCAACCGAAATAAAAAACATAACATAATAGACATAAAGCCAAATAAGGTGCTTAGTGGCTACATGTTGCCCGAAGGCCGTTTGGTAGATAACAGGAAAATGTCTGAAACGTAAAGCAAATCTAGTCTTCCCTCTATCTAAATGTCCGAAGGCTAATTCCTAGGCTTTCGCCCGGAAGCAAGGTGGTGCCCGAAGGCTGACATCAAAAAAGGGGATACATCGTAAAATCTACGGTCTAATACTCGAGAGTATCGAATTACCTCACAAGCATAGTACCTTAATTCGCATTCTAAGTTATCTAATCGAAGTCTACTAGTCTAGGCACAAATGTTACCTAATCCAGAAGCCCATGGGGTTTACCCTCTCGCCAATTAAGGGTTAAGAGGGACATAACAAACAAATGGGCAAGGATACTCCCCAAGTCTGTCAGGACAATTCTGCAAAAAAAAAGCAGTTCCAAACCATATCCCCTAGAATAAGATAATATTATGGGTAGATTCCAACCAATCCGGGTCGAAGTGGGAAACAGTTATTTAACAAAGATTTGAACAAAGATATTATTTAACACAAGAGAAGTTGCAAAGCTAACTTCCAAATTATACAAATCTTATTTATATTGGGAAACAGTATCGCCATAAGTATGAAGTTTTTACTACCATGACTCGGATTTTTCCTTACCGACCACACATAAACAAAAGTTGAAATCAACCAAAGTTTCCGAAACGAAAACGTACCCGTCCGTAAACTAAGGTTGACAAATAATAATCAAGTTCAAATATTTCGACTTTAATCATAAAACTAATAAAATAAAAGAAAATAAAAAACCACCTCATCCTCTAGTTTGGCCAGAGCCAAGAACCCAACCCGGCCCGTCAGCCCGACCCGACCCGAACCGGTCTGATCCGATCGAGCTAGCCCAACCCGATCTGGTGAGCCCGAGCAGGTATTCGCCCATCCGAGACGCTGGGGCTTCAAGATCCACTCGGCCAGCCTCGCCGTTGGGCCGCGCAGTAGGATCTGAACCAGTTCGAAACCGATCTGAGCCGCCGCTGTTGCCGGAGACGCCGTATCTCGGCGAGGATACCCCTTGAGGCGATCCGGCGGGTACCTTTGCGCGACCTGGCTGAGATCGGCATGGGCGGCGCGGCCTGGACTGGGACCGGCCCTGGCCACTGGCGCTACTGGTGGGAGACCGGCGATAGCCGGGCTCATGTGCGTCGGCAGCGGAGGGGACGTCGGAGGCACCGATCAAGCAGGGGGACGTCGACCGCCGGATCTGTAATGGGTGACCCGATCCGGCTTGGCGTGGTACCCCTAAAAAACTAGTAGGGGTGGGGAGGAGATCAGCTCAGGCGAGACATCGGCGATCTCCTCCCCGATCTGGATCTGGGGAGCGAAATTTACTGTTTAGGATTCTGGTTTGGATCTAGTGTTGACTCTGGTTCAATTCTGCATCTAATTTTTACGATCATTTTATGCAAGCAAAATTTCATATAAAATAAAAATTAATAAACATTGCCAAAACCGATATTTTGATTAACAATATTTAACCAAACCCGATATTGGGCATGCTAAAGTATTTCAATGAAAACTTTGTAGTTGTTCTATCGTGAAGTGCTGCAGGTATTACATTTATTCTCATGAAATTAACATTTTAAATGTTAGGACTGAAATAAATAAATACGATGTAAATAAGAATAAAGATTATATAGTGAAGTACAGCTATCGTACATTTATATTGAGCTAATGAATTTGACCATTTGACGCTAGGACTGAAATGATGAACTAAATTGGAGATAGTTCTTTTATTCTATATCGTACATATGCATTTAAAGAATTACGTATGGCCTCTTTTACTTGCTTATCTTATAAATCGTATGATTTGGGTTCTCTTTATCCTCGTTTGGAGACTATTACAGTTAGTTGTGATTCTTTGTATTAAAGTCAAATGGCCGTTGAATAAATTATGAACTTTTCATAGAAAGAAAAGACTTCTTATAAATTCCGGGGTTGCCTTAACCTGTAATTTTGAGTTTATAGAGGATAATCATGGGCTTTGATACGGGGATGTATATAAAAAAATAACAGGGACGTATGTTTATAAAAAATAATTTATATGAATTTATTTGAACAGGGATGTATATTAATTAATAAAAATTAAACAGGGATGTATATTTGAAAATGGACGTTTTCCAGCATATAAACAATTTATTTGTTCAAAAAAATTTAAATTAAATTTCTCTTTTTTGACATAAAATAATTAGAACTAGAATGTTTTTTTTTTTCAACTTATAAGTTCAGTTAAATTAGAGCTAAAATGCTTTTATTTTTATCAAGGCCTAAAAAGTAAATTTAAATCACGATCTATAGATGGTTTAAATACAAAAAAAATTGATGATGAACAATCGACTACAAAAATTATACATCAAATCTGCAGCATGTATGAAAAAAATCATGCAGTCAAGAATTAATCTTTCTTTACACTACTGTCATATAGTGACTACTGGTACAGTCATATAGAGAAAGTAAACAACATCACTCTAGCTAGTAAACTCTACCTTCCTATTTAATCACAGTACTTTTTTTTCATTAACTGATAGCCTCCTTCTACCTTTTGCTCCATCTAAACATTCGTGATCATGAGCAATATCACACGTTGCATTGTATTCAAAATTTTAATATACGTGCTTTTAATTTTGAGAAAGTTTTGGGTGAGACCTGTCCTTGTGGAGACCAAGAGCAGGGGAATGAACATTTACTGTTTCTGCTTGATCTTTTAGTCAGTTTGTTTGATTTTTCAATCAATGTCCTTGAGTATTTTTGTTTTGCCTTAATTTTTCAGTTAATTTGATCTTTCGTTCAATTTGCTTGATCTTTCGGTCAATTTTCTTGATCATTTTCTTGGTCAATTTCACCAACGACAAATTCAATCAAGGAAATCGGCGGGTTTAAAGATTAATAATGACAAATTCAATCAATAGCAGTCTCATATAATCTTTGGTCTCATTTGAGACAGGTCTCAAACGAGAATTTGCCTTTAATTTTTACCCTTTTACGTGCTTTATAGTAATTAATGTATAATAATTATGTTAAATCATTAATCTTTGATGAATTAATCAACCATTTATGCATTATGAATTCGGCTTGCTTCCATGAGCAATCGGAGGATTGTTTTGAATACTTTTATTTTACTTAATAAAATGAGAATAATTAAATCAACGGTACATATATTAAATCTTGTTGATTTTCCGGGTATTTGCACGGTTTCTTTGTAGCTACGTCACACTTTGGTAGTATGCCTAGTAACACAAGGTACAAACTAACAATTGATGATATATCATGACGTAGGGAGGATTTTATCCAAGAATTGAATAAAAATGATTGTCGGACAGACATGGTCTTTTTTGGGCAGATTTGGTATTGATATTGAATGGGCATATATTGTACCTTTTCGGAAAGGTAAACGAGTCAATAAACCTAACTCACTATTTTATAGTGAGCACCATACTGATTAGGCCATCGGAAATTGTTTAGAGCCTTAAAAAAGTGTTTTAATATTTTTATTATTTATTTTCTATTTTAGAATAAGTTTATTTTTAGCATAGGGTTTAAGAGTATTATTTATACTCATCTTGTAGCAACCACGAAATTATTCAATCAATTATTATTATTTTGGAGAACTTTTCTGTTCTTCCTGGTGGATTCCAGATTTCGGATGGATTTCCGACCCTAACCCTTGGATTCGTGCTGGCGAATGATGTAGCCAATATATACTCTACTTTTAGCACATTTGAGAGTTCATTTGGGGTAGCATTTAGTGCAAAGGGTTAAGAATTAAAGCTAAATTTCTCTTACCTTGCATTTTGAAGAAAGACTTGTGCACTAACGTTTTGAAGCTGAAATTTGGAAATGTTACAAGAGGAATTGGAGTGCATAAGTGGTACCATTGGCTTCGTCTTCTCGAGTACTACAAAATGGACTACTAGAACGTCAAAAACGGATCAACGGTTCATCCGTGGCGAAGCAAAGAAGATTGCTGCCAACCAGCACAAGCATCTCGCGGGCCGCGAAATGCGCCTCGCGGGCCGCGAAAATGGGCGGATTTCTGGCAGAAAAAAGGCTAAAGAAGCATTTTTTTGAAGGGCTATAAATACCCCTCTTATCCCTTTATCATTTGGTCGAGCTCTCCAAATCCAAATCACATTTTTCCCATCTTTTTCTTCCTCTTCTTCCATTTTCTTCCATTTTCTTCCATTTTGATTTGATGAACATGTGTGTATTAATTAGGATTATTGTTGTAGGCTAAAAACCCATCTTGGGGGCATGTGATTAAACTTCTATTATGGATTGAGAACTTGTTTGTGTAGCTTATGAATATATGATTTGCAAGTGAATGATTGTGTTGTATTTGTGTGTTTTGATGCATGGCAATGGTTAGGAACTATTTCCTAGTTATACAAATGTGTTGAATGTTGCTAGAAACATGGTTGAAATGCTAACATTTCCTCTATTGTTGAGTAGTAGATTTATGAGCTAATTTCATTATGCTATCATATTGTGTTTGCTCTTGATCTCATTCACTAGTGTTATATACATGTTAATTTCGTTATCGAATAGCATGGGTAGTGTTTATCGAGTCTCTAATTGATAATGCCATCAACAAATTGGTCTAAATGCTATCATTTAGGTCATTTGTGGATGAGAGTTGTGGTGATGCTTTCGTCATCCATAACTATAATAGTGAGATTGAGAAATATGTCTCTACGATTAGAGGTAGTTTCTTATGATAAACGATCATCATTCTCAAAGCAACACGTCATAGTTTGAGGAAAAATCCATGGTAGAAAGTTGAAATCACATGCACCCAAGGCTTGCATTTTAGATAGTTAATCTTTACTTAGATAATTGCATGATAATTTAGATTTTCATTTGCTTTGCATCGTAGTGTTTCCTACAAAACCAACTTCAAAACCCCCCCACTTGTTTACCTTGCTTTCTTTATAATATATATGTATGTGTTTATAATCTTCGATAAAACACTAAACAACACTCATTCTCCTTGTGGTTCGATCCCTACTTCCCACTATCTACTCTATAGTAGTTAGAAGTTGTAGGTGAAATATAAATGTGTTTTGATTGAGTGGGATTCCCATTTACGACGTGGGGAAATCGCTTGTCAGCGAATCCTTGATTGTTTCTCACAGATTCGTGCTGGCGAATCTTCCGATATTCCATTGCGTCAATTGGTATCAGAGCAGGATTTTTCCTGTCTTTTTTCGATTGATGCACGATGGGAGATCAAACTATCACCAGGGCCGATTTGGATGCGGTTATCGCATCGATTGCCGCTTTGGGGAGTCAGATAGAATCGTTGTCAACGCGGATGGATAACCGGAGTAGCGACAATCGATCAGGCAGGAAAAATTCTTGGGACAAGAAGGTGTTCGATGAATTGTCAAGTCCAGATGATAAAGGTGTTCGATCAAATCAAGGTAATCAACAAGTTAATTGTGATTTTGCCATGATCAATGACATTCACTTGTTCTATGGAGGAGGGGAAGAGTTTATGGATTGGGAGATCAAAGTTGATAAGTTCTTTGGCTTAACTTATGTTCCTGAAGACACACAAGCAAAAAAGGTGGCGAATAGGCTAAAATTAACAGCATCTTTGTGGTGGGATGGATTGGTTGTTCAGAGACGTAGAGAGAACAAGACCTCAATAAGAACATGGAGGAAGATGAAACAACTGATGCGAGATCAATTTCTACCTAAAGATTATGAAGAGATTCTTCGTAGGAGAAAGAAACTGGAAAGAGACAAAGAGCTTGAATCTTGTATTGAAAATGATGGATTGGAGGAATTAATTGCATATTTTAGCACCATTGGCTCGTGCAAGATTGGAATTGTTGCTTCTGATACTTTAGAAGAGGTTGAAGAAAAAGGAACAAAAGAAGATGAGGTATTTCATATGCATGATCATGATTCTTTTTGTGATGTTGCCGCATTGGAAGAAAAGTTGTTTGATGTTTCTAGTGATGATATTGTTATAAAATCTGTTTGTGAAGACACGATTTCTTGTGGATATTTGTCTGAAGTTGTTTGTGAAGAATTTGCATTGGTTGTTGGAGATGACAGTAAAGTTGAAGATGAGAAGTTCGGGGTTCATATATATGATGAATTTTTGGATGAATCTCTAGTGTTTGAAAACTCCATTGAAGAAAAAGTTCCATTGAAGGTCATCGATGAAGATACGAAGATCAAGTCCAACGAAGGAGATCTAATTCAGGTGGAGGTGGAGTTGGACTAGAAAGAGATGGAAGAAAATTTTATCCCAGAGAAGAATGGTTTAACATGGATGATTTCTTTGAGAAAATGTCAGAATATATTTTTACGGAATTGGAGTTCATGAGTATGTCGATGATTATCTCTTGGGGGTTCAAGAAAGTTCTCCATGTTTCTTATACTTCAAGGGAATTTGCTATGGAGGTTGAAGCTCTTGATGGTGGAGGGGAGAACTCGGGGCGAGTTCTTTTTGAAGTGAAGGAGACTGATGTAGGGAGGATTTTATCCAAGAATTGAATAAAAACGATCGTCGGACAGACATGGTCTTTTCTGGGCAGATTTGGTATTGATATTGAATGGGCATATATTGTACCTTTACGGAAAGGTAAACGAGTCAATAAACCTAACTCACTACTTTGTAGTGAGCACCATGCTGATTAGGCCATCGGAGATTGTTTAGAGCCTTAAAAAAGTGTTTTAATATTTTTATTATTTATTTTCTATTTTAGAATAAGTTTATTTTTAGCATAGGGTTTAAGAGTATTATTTATACTCATCTTGTAGCAGCCACGAAATTATTCAATCAATTATTATTATTTTGGAGAACTTTTCTGTTCTTCCTGGTGGATTCCAGATTTCTGATGGATTTCCGACCCTAACCCTTGGATTCGTGCTGGCGAATCCTTGATTGTTTCTTACTGATTCGTGCTGGCGAATTTTCCGATATTCCACTGCGTCATATCATCTTTACATACAGATGCCAAATTCTAAATGATCTAAAATAAAATAAATCAATTTCAATTGCACTAATTAAGTGGTATATATGAATTACTTGATTTCGTGCATGAATAGTAACATATGTGATCAACAATGAAGTCAACGATAGCTCTGAAAACCAGAAACACGTGAAGGAGAGCAAGCACAACTCCGCCTTGAAGACACCGACGCATGGCATGTCTCCGGTGCACCTCCTCCGAAACTACCGGCAGGACGCCGACCAGTACAGCCCCAAGACGTCGCCAAGATACCTGGAACAAGGCGGAAGCCGCAGCTCCGAAAACAACCTTCCTCGGTCGCAGAAGCAGCACGGACATGGGGAAATTGAGCTTGTTTCCCTGGAGAACACTGGATCGTCATCGATGCGGTCGCAAGTGGCCCCTGACTGATCCGGGCCTGTCGGGGACGAAGTCTCATCGGACGAGTATCGGGAGATCCCATGATTTTACTTTTAACATGTAAATGGCCCCATGAAGATGATTAATTAGGTTAGTTATCTTTCTATCAAAATGTACATCACCGAATTTGATCACCGAATCAAAATGTACATCACTTCTCTCGGTAGCTCTCATCAGACGAGTAGCGGGAGATCCCATGAAGTCGCCGGCCGGCGGAAGTTTTGTCCATATCGAGTAACTCTCGAGAATGGGTGGACTCTGGAAGAAAAATCGATGGCCCAATAAAATTTAAAAAATCTTGGATTTGTTATTATCTAATTTTATGGATTATTGAAGAGATTTGAGAGTTGTTGAATTTCTAGGATTTTTTGGTCCGTGTATCTTCGTTTAAAATTTATTTACAAGTTCAAAATTTGTGAATTTTTTATTCAAGTTGGATTTTTCCCCCTTTATTTCAAAAATTTTCGTCCCCTTATATGAGCAAAAGACAATTTTTTTTTTCCATTTGTTGACTAACTAGACCGTTTAATAAAGTGATGACTAAATGATCCCAAAAATGAGATTTTAATAACCGATTATTTATAGTATTATACTCAGAAAATATTTTTAATCAAATATGAGGTAACCATGACCTAACTTCATGGTAGGGAAGTTATGCATGAACGTAATGATCACAACTTCCCTCTAGATCTAGCTGCTATAAATGCTCCATCTATATATGGATAAGACTTCAGTCTTATTTCTTAAAAGTTTAGTAATTTGTTTATAAAAATCACTCTGTTTATCAAGAAACCAACCTAAAAGAATGAATCGGTTTCTTTTGGATAACTCGATGGTAAGATCACTTGATAATTTTACTAATTTGTTGATGCTATATTCAATTAATAGCATCAACAAGAAATTAAGTAACATCAAAGAAAACTTATTGTAATGTAATTAATGTATATAAGTTGTCTGCATCCTCAATTTTGTTTGAAATACATTTATGATTGCCTACTACATCTACATGCAGTCTCCCTGCACAAAATTAAAACTCCACAATTTTAATCCTTATCTAGTGCAAAATGTATTTGGCTCTTTTTTCTTTAATAAACTTATCTTATCTAGTGCAAAATGTATTTGGCTCTTTTTTCTTTAATAAACTTATCTTATAAAGTATATATAAAGCCAATTCTCTCCGTTTTTCGTGTGTAAAATGGACGGATTTGTAAATTTACGCTTAATTGTTTGTTGAATACAATTAAAATTTCCAAATAAATACAATACACATGTACTTATAAAAGGGTATTTCAGAAATTGTACACCCAACTTATTTGGTAATGATTCTACAAAAATATTTTATTTTAGAATATACATCCAACTAATTTGGTATGATTATACAAAATATTTTTATATAATTTGTTTTTGGTAATAATATTTGTAACTACCCAAAATTAGTAAAGAAACAACTAGCCTTACCAAAATTATGTAAATAATTATCTCATAATAAATTAATCAATAAGATAAGCTCACGTACAAAACGATATATTATTCATTCATTGGTTTAACTTATGAGGCAGAATTGTATATGATGCAGAATTGTTCAAGAAGACTCCGTTGATCACACCACTTCATTTGCTAAGGTATTGTTCGTTCTTTTGCTATTGCTATGATTTCATGATTTGATTGTGATGTTGCAGGGTTCTTTTGAGTCCACTGATAACTCCCGTCTGATGGCCGAAGATCACCTGAAAGTTCCCGGAATGAATCCGGGGAAGAATCTCCGATGCTTAAGTCAGTCTCCAATCTTTCAGATAATCTATTCCAGTCTTGTTTAATGCTTACCTTCTTCTCTTGTCGTCTGTGCTATTTATACAGCCATGGTCGAGGCCACGATCCCCCTTATTTCGGGCGGTTGCTTTAGATCGTGGTTTCCCCATTCTACCATGTCTTTGACTGTGTCCGTTGTTGGGCCACTCTATATTTGTCTGTGTTCATTATTGGACCGGTCTTCTTGGGCTGGTTGGGCCCTAAGGCTCAGTATATACCATAAGCCCCCCCAGTCAGTATGGGCGAACTTGTTTATGGAGAATGTCAGTTGGTCGAATGAGATCAGTTAGTTCTCTTTGTTTGTTCGCCTATGTTGACTTGAGAGGACTTCTTTCTTCTACCTATTTTTTTTTTTTTTTTGAATATTTGATTTGAGATTCGAATTTTGAAATCCTTTCAACTTCCCAGCTATCTCCACGCATTACCAAAGTGCCGTTCCGCTATCGCTTCCTCTGTTTACTCTAGTTGGTTAGCGTACTTATTATAAGTACTGGATCGGTATCCGTGCTAATTATGGCTTTTTGCTTTTTGCTTTTTGGTATCAATTTGACGGCTTGGGTGTCTTTTGGTAATTAAATATTCAGTGGAACATCTTTATAACTAAGGTAGCTTTTAATTTTCTTCTTTCTCTCTCAGATTTTTCGACTTACTCCCGAAGCTCAAATAAAGCTGCTCTCTGCCCTAATTAGGTAATCTCAGTTTCTCCTTCTCTGCGACTTTTTCCACTCTGTTTTCTTTGCATTGTTTTAATCTTCGATTTTCCTTATCTCCTGTTCTCCATCTTGCATTTTTGATTGATTGGGTAGATTATAAATATTGAAAATGAGATCTGAAAGTGATTTGATTGATGTCAACAATATATCCTTTAATACAGAGGATTTTATGTTTCCTGATAATCTCTCCCCTGCTGAGGAAGCGTCTCATGGGGTTCCGGTTGATGCCTGATATTGCTCCGGCGGGATCATCGGAGATTGATTTGGGGGGAACAGAGGTAGGGGAAAATGATTCCGCGACACCCATGGTCCCCGTGTTCAGTAAGGTGACTGAGCGGATGTTACAATATGATAGGGGTAGGTTTCCCTGCCTTGTTGGTCGTGAGATTGTGCTGCCTCGGACTGGGGAGACAGTCGATGAACCTCCGACCGGTTATTTCTCCGTTTATAGGGAGTATTTTAAGTGTGGTATTAATCTTCCACTTCTAGATTGGCTAATAGAGATTCTTCAGGGTTATAACATTGCCATTTGTCAGATGGCTCCCAAGAGTGTGATGATATTAAATTCCCTCCACTCTGCTTGTGAACAGGCGCGGGTGGTGTTCGACTTCAAGCTAGTCAACTCCCTTTACTATTTGAAGGCCACTAGGCTTGGAAAGGGGCGATATACCTTGATCGCCTATTTTTCAGAGATGGCCTTTGTCTCCGAGTATCCCAATATTATGTCAAGCATGTAGATGGTAGGGATAAGGAGATTCCCGTCTGGAATAGGAGGTTGGGGATTGGGAGTTATGTATCTCCTTCTGGTCGTATAAGCTTAAGTGACGCTTGTTGCGTCAAGTTGCTGAAGTTCGCCATTAAAGGTGATTCTGGGGCGTCGTCCCTACCTAAGGAGAAAACGCCATATTGTGCTAAGAAGAAGCTAGCTCGTAAGGCGCGAGTTCTTCCATCTGGTAAAGGTGGTTTAGTGCTATGTGATATTGTAGCATAGGACTTTTACTCATCTACCTATTTTTCTTTCTTACTTCTCTGAGTGTTTTTTTTTTCCAGACATGAAGAATGCTCGGAACATAGCCGGTGCTCGATCTACTTACAAGTTTGGGTCTGGAAGTTCCTCTGTGGGAAATTCGGGGAAACAAACGCCGACCCCTGCTGTTACTGATAAACCGACGAATGGTGGTTCAAACACTTCTTCGCCCATTCGCCAAGTGGAGGACAAGCGTCAAGATCGTGAGAAACGCAAGGAGGCTCAAGATGTTCTAACCCAGCAGGCGAAGAGGTCCAAGCTTGCCAGTGTTTCTTCCCCTGATCCTTTCACCGAGTATATCAACAAACTCTCCTTCAATGAAGCTTTGCAAGTGGTATGTTTTGTTATAGCGTAATACATATATATATATATTATTTAATGGTTTATTTTTCAATACTTTGTATGTTATATGATGTTTCCTATATGTTTCCTCTTCTTAGGTGGCGAATGCTCTGAAGTCAACCAGCAGTAGGGCGGATGCCTTTGCTGATACTTATTCATCATTGAGTGTCGAGCACAAAAAGGTTGTTGCGTCTCTGAAGGGTGAGATCGCCCAAAAGGACAAACTTGTTGCTGATGCCAACTCTCGCCGGGATGATATGATGAAGTTCATCGATGGTCTAAAGGCCAACGGTCCTCTTCATCCCCATTATCAGCAGATTTATGTGGACGCTTTGGCTAAGACCAAGTCATTTTTTGACTTGTTTTCTGCTATTCTTGCTGCCGGGAAAGAGATTGGGGCGATGGAGTATTATCAGCAGATGAAGGAGGAACATCCAGATCCCTCTAGCCTTGTGTGGGATAGTGATGAGCAAATTGAGCTGAACTTGGCTGCGGCGACCAGTCGAGCTAATGATCTGTTCAACTCCAAGATCGAGGATGGCGGTCATACTTACAGTCTCATTGAACATTGCAAGAATCGTACCAGTCCTATGACCATTGAGGAGTTGCGGGCTTATGAAGATCAGTCTCCTGCTGTTGAGGATGTGATTGAGCCTGATAGTATGCCACCTCTTCAGGATTTTGTACGGAGTCAAGAGGCGATCATACCTACAGTGGCTCCTTCTCTGGCGGATCCTCCTACCTCCACAGGTGCAGATGCTGCTAGTACTGCGGAGGCGGGTGATCCTCTGGCTGATGTCACGGTTGGGAATGCTCAAGAAGCCCAGGGTGCATCTGCCGATCTTGCTGGTGTGGAGAATGCCGCCAATCACGATGTTAGTTATCTTTAAGATAAATTGGTAGGATTGCTAATTTATTTTTATCTTTTGTTGTATTTGGGATATTTAATTTGATTTTGTAAGAATTTATTTTAATCCATTTGTAAATATTTATATTGTAGGCGAATTCTATCAGAGGTCTAGCTTCTCGCTCTGTTGACTTGCAAATGATTACTCGAAGTTTAGATCCCCGGGCGCTGATTCAAACTTCCCCTATTGAAGTGTTACAACGTCGTATTGGGACAATATTTCGCGAGTTTGGTATATCCACCCCTTCCATAATTGGTGGTCCCTCAACTGTTGTTCCCTCTTCTGAAAAAATGAAGGCGCCTATGGAAGGTGGATCCCAGGACGACTCTGCTACTCAGACGGAATATCCCTTTGACAGATACTCTCGGCAAGGAGGTCGCTATGAGTTTCATGATATCATTTCTCAATGCTTGCTGGATGTGGATTCGGTTGCTCTTCATTTATCCACTTTATGTTTACCTCCTGGGCCGTATAATTGGATACTTGACATGGGGCGTAGACTTCGTGCCGTCCTTCTCACTTGTCGTGAGTGTGAAGATTCGTGGGTAAATGTTAACAAAGAGATCGAAACTCTGAAGGGCGAATGGTATGAATTATGTTCCCAACATAATGAGTTGATACATACTCATCAGACTCAGATGAAGACAGTTGTTCAGCAGAGTAGGGAATTGCATGTTCGCTATGAACGTAAACTCGATGAGTGTCAGATCCAAAAAGATGGTCTTCTTCAGGCCGCTCACAATGAGAAGGTTTTGAAGAATACAATCTTGACTCGTAATCAACAATGTGAGTACTTTCGTCTTGAGGGCGAAAGGTGGCGAACTAAGTACGATGAGGAGTATGCTGTGAATATTGATTTAACCACCAAATATGGCGATTTAGAGGCCAAGTATAATGAGGTGGTCGGGTTGCTGAAAGAAATGGAGTCACATTTGCATGTGGTGGAACAGGAGAACACTGACTTGAAAGGGGAGATGTGTTCTCATGATGAAGTCAAAACCCGGCGGATCCAGCATATATTTACTAATGGTGATTCAACCTGGAGTGCTGATTCCGTTATGAATGAGTATATTGAGAAGCTGCAGCATACTATTAGGAAGCAGGAGTTAGAGGTTTCCCGTTATCATGATTCATGTTATGTGATGGGTCTGCAGCTAGGCCGGGATGATTATGGTCCTATACGTGATTTCCGGGCTTATTATCAGCAAGAGCTCGCCAAGATGGATGCAAATAACGAGGACAGGAGAGGATCTGCATATTGTTATATGCGCGCTCAGTTGAACGATATTATTCAAAGGGAGGCTGAAGATCCGGAGATATCTTGCCTGCGACATCGCCGAGATGCTGGATTACCAATTGATGATATCCAGAGGCGTTTACAGAGTGAATCACCCCGCGGAGTTTCTGTTAGAGGCGAATCCACCCATGGCGAATCCTCTCATGGCGAATCCTCTCGTGGCGCATCCTCCCGTGGTGGTACTTATCATGGTGAATCATCGCGTGGTCGTTTGTCACGCGGCGAATCCTCCCGCGGCGAATCATCTCGTGGAGTTTCTTCGCGAGGAGGTAGCATACGCGGGCGTTCGGGGCGTGGAAGAGGGCGTTCATGATCATGCACTTCAGTTAATTTTATCATCAACGTTTTTATTATCATTCAGAAATAAAGTTTATTACTGGCGCTTGCCGTTATTGTAATTTCTTCTCCTGGATTGTATTACCTATATGTAGGTATACATACTTTTCGCCAGTCGATTTACAACTGTTATAGGCGTTTTTGGTAACTTTTTTTTTTTAATTTTTTTTAGACATGAAGTCTCTCTTTTTTATAAGTCAGGCGTGTATACGCTGGCGATTGCCTTTGCGATTTTTGTGTCGTACTGCCAATTGTAAGGCGAATACTGCATGTGATGTCATTATTTCAATGATCTCTTTTAGTTTCCTGTATGTGCGACCTTTAGGTGCTCTTATACAGAAGATATGGTGCCGAAAGGTAGGCATTTTGTTTATATATATACAAATGATAATTATTTCATCGAGAATTTGTATGTACATTTTTGAAGGGAAAAACATAGACCAATGATAATATCATGGTTTCTATACACAGGTTTGTTCTGGAGCACCTTAGACGTAGTATCTCCTAAGATTTGCGGCGTGCCATGAGTTGGGCACTATTGTGTTATCCAATCTTGCTAATTTGTAGGAGTTTGATTGCCTGGCTTCTATCACCTTGTATGGTCCTTCCCATTTAGGGCAAAGCTTTCCTGACTTTTCTGCTAGACTGGCTTCATTCTTCCGGAGAACCAAGTCCCCTACTTTGAATCTAACCTCTCTGCAGCGGCGATTGTATGATTTAGCCACTTTTTCCTTGTAGCTGGCGTTTCTGACGTTCGCCCTATCGCGCTGCTCCTCTAGTAGGTCCAGGTCAAGCCTCATGGTTTCTTCATTTTGAGATGTGTCAAAAGAAGTGACTCTGGGTGATGGTGTCAAGAATTCTACAGGGATCATTGCCTCATGACCATAAGTTAGGTTGTATGGGTTTTCGCCCGTTGGGGTTCTGGGTGTTGTGCGATAAGCCCAGAGGACTTCTGGCAGCTGTTCCATCCACCCTGTGCATTTGCCTTCAAGGCGCTTCTGTAGGCCTTGTAGGATTGTGCGGTTGGTGACTTCTACCTGTCCGTTTGCTTGTGGATGTGAAACAGAGGTAAATTTCTGAGCGATTTTGTACTTGTTGCACCATTCTGAGAAAATTGCACTTGTGAACTGAGTTCCGTTATCTGAAACTATTGTATTTGGTACCCCGAAACGGCAGACCACGTTCTGCCAAACAAACGCCACTGTTGCTTCGGCTGTTATTTTGGGAATAGCTTTAGCCTCATAAAATAGTCAATCATGACAATGAGGAACTTGGCATTTCCTGTGCCTTTTGGAAATGGCCCTACGAAATCTATCCCCCATTTTTCGAACGGCCATGCACCCTGTACTCCAATTAGTGAAGACTTTGGTAGATTCGTTGAGTTGGAGTTAATTTGGCATGATCTGCATTTTTGTATGTAACTGTTGGTGTCATCGAACATTGTTGGCCAATAATATCCAGCTCGAACTATTTTCTTTGTGACCGTTCGTGCACCTTGGTAGGAGCCACACTCTCCCTCGTGGACCTCTGTTATGATCACCTTTGCTTGATTTGGACCGATGCATCTTAACCAGGGGGTTAAGTAACCTTTTTTGTACAGAATGTCATCCACCATGGTGTAGGAGTAGGATTTTCTTTCGATAGCTTTCGCCACTTTTGTATCCTCCGGTAGTGTTCCATTTCTTAAAAAATCAACAATTGGTGACATCCATGTTGTTGGTTCATCTAGTATAGTTGACACTACCTCAGTCGGCGGATGTTTGGAAGACACTACTTCTATCTCAACATCTTTGTGCTTGCTTAATGTAGAAAAGTCAGCATTCGCTAGTCTGCTTAGTGCGTCTGCCCTTTGGTTGAGGTTCCTTGGTATCTTCTGAATGTGAATGTATTCAAACTTGGTCATCAGGTTCCTGACCTTGACCAAGTAATTGACTAAATGTGGTTCTCTAACCTCAAAGTCACCCAGGACTTGTCCCACTACAACTTGTGAGTCGCTGAACACCTTTATGCTTTTTACTTTCATGCGAACTGCCACTTCAAGTCCACCTGTCAAGGCTTCATACTCTGCCTCATTGTTGGATAGGTGAAAATCAAATCTGATTGCGTGTTTGTATTCGTATCCTTCTGGGCTAATGAGTAATAGTCCAGCCCCGCATCCATCTTTATTCGACGATCCATCGACGTATAGGTGCCATGCGACCTCCATTAGTTTGGATTTCCCTTTATCCTGGCAGGTATTGTTCGCCAGAGGTTTGGGTGTGGATGTGTCTTTGTGCTCAATGGAGGACATTTCTGCTAGAAAGTCAGCTACCACCTGTCCTTTAATCGCCTTTCTTGGGCTGAAAGTGATATCGTGTTCACTTAGTTCGATTGCCCATTTTGTCATTCGTCCCGAAGAGTCCAGCCTTGATAGGATTTGCTTGATCGGCTGATCGGTAATGATGGTTATGTGGTGGCTCTGAAAATAGGTCCGTAGACGTCTTGTAGCATGGACTAATGCTAGTATAAGTTTTTCAAGCGGCGTATAATTTTCTTCGGCCGGTTGTAAACATCTACTAGCATAATATACTGGTTTTTGCACCGCACCATCATTTCTAATGAGGACCGAGTTGATCGCCTTCTGTGAAGCCGCCAAGTATACGAATAATGGTTCACCTTGTATTGGTATAGATAGTTCTGGCAGCGATGCTATTTCTGATTTAAGCTGGGCGTATGCCTTGTCGCAATGTTCGTCCCATTGGAATTTCCTAGACTTCTTTAGTATGTCAAAGAAAGGCATGTGTTTGTCTGCTGCTTTTGCCACGAATCTATTTAGGGCAGCGAGCGACCCTGTCAAGATTTGGATATCTCTGATTGATTTTGGAGTAGGTAAGTTCAAGATATTTTCTACTTTTTCCGGATTCGGGGCAAGTCCTTTGGATGAAACCTGAAATCCCAGGAAGCGCCCTTCTCCTACCCCAATGGTGCACTTTTTTGGATTTAGTTTCATGCCTATGGTTTGGAGAGTTTTGAAAGTCTCTTCCAGATTCCCTGGGAAGGCTTCCACCCGCTTGCTTTTTACCACCATGTCATCCACGTATACTTCTAGGTTTCGGCCTATTTGGTGGGCGAATGCTTTATCAACAGTACGTTGGTATGTTGCTCCGGCGTTTTTTAACCCGAACGGCATTCTGACATAGCAGAAGGATCCGAGCGATGTGATGAAGGCTATTTTTTCCGCATCCGCTGGGTCCATTAGAATCTGGTGATACCCTTTGTAAGCATCTAGAAATGCTAGCGCGTCATGGCCCGAAATAGATTCTACTAACTTGTCGATTTTTTGAAGCGGGTAACAGTCCTTTGGACAATATTTATTTAGAGTTGAGTAGTCCACGCACATTCGCCATCCTCCATCTGGCTTTTTAACCATCACCGGGTTAGCCAACCAAGATGGGTACTTCACCTCTTTCAGGATACCTGCTTCCGTTAAGGCTTGGACCTCGCTTTCAATTGCGTGTTGTCTGTCAGAGGCGAAGTTTCTTTGTTTCTGTTTAATAGGTCTGACCTCCGTATCAACGTGGAGTTCGTGTGTTGCGATGTCAGGGTTAACGCCTCCCATGTTATTGGGGGACCAGGCGAACACATTTCCATATTTTAGTAGGATAAGCTTGATGTCCATCTTGACGTTGTCCGGTAGGTTTCGCCCTATCTTGATGATGGACAATGGATCATCTTCTACCATCTGGAAATCCTCGGTTTCACTTCCCAAATGAGTATTTGGCGCAGACGACGATGTTAGATCGGCGTTTATGGAATTTACCATTGGGAGGGGTTTTGCTTCCGTTAGCTTCACTGCTTTCATGGCGATTGCCATGCATTGCCTGGCTACTTGTTGACTTCCCCTGATGATGGCTATTCCATTTGGTGTTGGAAACTTCATTACCAGGTGGTATGGTGACCAAATTGCTTTCGCCGCGTTCATCCATGGTCGTCCTATAATTGAGTTGAAAGGGCTGTGTGCATCCATTACCACAAAGTCACATAGGATGGTGCAGCATTTATCGTCTTCGCCTACTGTCACTGGTAATTGGATTTGTCCTAGGGGCATTTCTGATCTCCCCGTGAATCCCACTAACGCAGAAGTGGGTTTCTTGAGATCCTCCCTTTTTAAGCCGAGTTTATCAAAACAGTCGGCGAAAAGGATATCCATCGCGCTCCCGTCGTCTACAAAAACTCTATGGACCGTAGAGTTTCCAATTTTTGCCACTATGACTAGTGGGTCATTATGTGGGGAGGCGTTTGGTACTGTGTCATTCTCATCAAATGTAATGACTTCGCTGACTTTGAATCTTTTTTCCAATGGCTCTTGAGGTGGTACATACCGTGCCCTGTTCTTCCATGCATTATTTGAGACGTACCCTGTTGTCCCGTGTATGGATAGTATGATCTTGTCAGATGTTTGGTAAGTAGGCTCTGTCTGAACGACCGCCGCCGCCATTGTTCCAGGGGTTTTTACCATTTCCTTCGTGTTCATCCTATTTCCATTTGATGCATCCTTCCTATATTGGAGAAGGTTCCCTTGTCGTATGTTATCCTCAATCTGTCGTTTGAGCGACGTGCAGTCTTCAGTGTCGTGCCCATGATCGCGGTGAAACGAACAATAGAGTTCTTTTGGACGTTTCTCTGGTGGGGCTAACATTGGCCTAGGTTCTCGAAAGAGCGCCTTATTATTTTGCCAAACTTCTTTCCTGGATTTTGTTAGAGGAGTCTCCTCAAACGTTTTTTGGCTGAAGCTATCTTTCCCTTTTTGTACCTGCGCTGGCCTGTCTTTTCTGCCTTGTTGCTTTGCTTCTCCTTCCAGGGGTTTTTTTCCTCCTCTCTCATTTTCTATTTTTCTTTCATTCGCCTCCTCCGTGCGAACATATATTTCTACCAACTTTTGTAAATCACGTTCATTACTGGGCATTTCTTCCTGCAATTTCTTATAGAAATCTCCAGATTTGAGCCCACTCATGAACGCCCCCATGAACATTTGGTAGGAAAGGTCTTTTACCTGTAAACTTTCCATGACCATTTTAGAATGGTATTCGCCAATACTGTCGCTGTTCTGTTTTATGTTCACCAAGTCAGCGATTGTGCGTTCAAATTTCTGGTTCCTGTAGAATCTTCCTAGGAACGTATCCGATAGCTGAGCCCATGATCTAATACTTTGGCGAGGAAGGTTTTCATACCATGTGATCGCCGGCCCAGTTAAGAATATTGGGAATGCTTTACACACTACTGGTAATGGGGCGTTCCTGAATCTCATGCTATTTCGATAGGAGTGCAAGAAGTCCTTTGGATCTGATGTTCCATCATATATCTTGACGTGAAGAGGGAGCTTGAAAGAATCAATCATCGGGTAATCCTGTATTTCTTTGACGAAGGGCGAATAGTCACTTTCGTCTTCGGCGATGATTGATTGTAGTTCTTTTCCATAAACCAAAGTGTCTCTATGTTCTATACGAACGGATCTCTCTTCCCTCCTTTCCCTTGGGCCTATTAAGATGGAGCGTTCTTCTTTTCTCTCTAAGTTTGTTCTGCGGCTCCCTTGGTGGAATTCTGGGCGTTCAGCTGGTATTGACCTTTCACTTCTCTGCTCCGTGTTGGCCCTGTTGTCTTCTGGAGTTTTTCTGGCTCGTTTGAATTGGGTAAACAGAGCTTCTTTCTGGGTTTCCAAAAAGGCTTCGAACGCTTCTTTCTCCCCTCTTCGGGAATGATCTGAGGATTCTTCGCGTTCATTGCGACGCTGATCCTCCTGTGATCGGTGCTCATCTTCCTCTTCTTGATATTCTTCTTCTTGCTCATCTCCTCTTCTATTGCTTATAGTTCTAGAAGTGGAATTGCTGTCTTGAGGGTCCTCGTGTCGGCTTCTTCTAGTAGTCACCATTAGGATTACAAAAGAAAGTCCCCACAGACGGCGCCAATGATGTTGCAGGGTTCTTTTGAGTCCACTGATAACTCCCGTCTGATGGCCGAAGATCACCTGAAAGTTCCCGGAATGAATCCGGGGAAGAATCTCCGATGCTTAAGTCAGTCTCCAATCTTTCAGATAATCTATTCCAGTCTTGTTTAATGCTTACCTTCTTCTCTTGTCGTCTGTGCTATTTATCCAGCCATGGTCGAGGCCACGATCCCCCTTATTTCGGGCGGTTGCTTTAGATCGTGGTTTCCCCATTCTGCCATGTCTTTGACTGTGTCCGTTGTTGGGCCACTCTATATTTGTCTGTGTTCATTATTGGACCGGTCTTCTTGGGCTGGTTGGGCCCTAAGGCTCAGTATATACCAGATTGTTTCACTTTTCTTTTTTTGACGCGGTTAGTATCATGTTTAGTGTGTGATTGAAAGCTTTTGATGGTAAAAAAGTTTATGTATCGCCCATGTATTTTTGCCCTCTTCAAATTGATGTTCGGTTGCTTTGAGTTGGAGCCATCTCAAACTGATATAGTCATCAATATATCCATACTGATATAGTCAGTTCTTATAACTGATTTTTTATAAGTTCTTACTCTTGCAAACAACAGGCAGTGAGATTTCCTAAAAGAAAAGAGGGAAAGTGCAATAAATTATAAGAACATACACATCAATCTTGAGGAATCGACAAGGAAAAGTAACCTAAAACACCAAAGATAATTGTGAAATTTATCCATGGCAGCGACCAACAAAAAGCAAATAGCCGAGATGATGATGATGATGGTGATGATGATTAGTGTGTTTCTCTTGAGAGAGAAGATGAGTAAGGCATTCATATAATAATCCATGTAAAAGATTTTAAAAAATTTAAGATTTTCAAATCCTCCGATGGATGCCCTCGTCAGAAGAGGATCATCCGATGAACGCATAAGGAAGAGTTAAAGGTTTTAAGATTTTAAGGTTTTCAAATCCTTGGATTGATGCCTTCATAAGAAGAGGACCATTTGATGAATGCATAAAGAAGAATATAAATCTAGATGCCTTCAGATACATTTGAATGATGTATGATTTCAGGCAGTTGACTACCCTCACCAGAAGGGGGGGAAAGTACGTGGATTTGACTCGGATAGTCGAACTACATATTTTCGAAGGAAAGGACGACAAAAGGTACGAAAATAAGTTCTTCGAGCATTTGATTTTATATAGGCTATAGAACATCGAGCATCAAGCTTAGTATCTTACACCCGATGCTCCTAGAGGGGGAGAACAAGGGGATAAATAATAAATGATGATGCGGGGCGAATCCGCGCTAGTAATCTGGAACTTGGATAGCTGAGGTATCCGAGGGCTTCTGGGTGTTGATTGCTGATGAAGTACGCAGACTACTCGCTAATGGCTCCTGACTATCCGAGCTCCTTGGCCTCAGATAGAACTTGCTTGGGATCTGTTCTCCGAAGTTTGCAAAACAAGCCCCCCAGCGTTACCCCAGGGGTGGTAGCTCCGGTGTGATGATGAGATTTCGTGCCTTGAAAGATAAAATTCTGTATTCAAGAGTTAGAGAACTTACCTGGAATGGCTGATTGTGGCTCTATTGATAGGCGTCCTGAACCTCTTCTTTATGCCTCATCATCAGTGTGCGTCACCTCCCCGTACGAGTAGCGCCTCCTCTCCACGTGAGCGTACGTGTCGATCCTTATCCCTTCCACGTGACTCGGAAGTTTTCTAGAAACTCACCTAGATCTGAATCTTTGGTATCATCACAAGCCCCCCAAGACGGAAGGTCTGAGGGTTCTCTTTCGCAGAGCTTTTGTCTTCTCTTGCCTCAGAGTTTCTCATATTTTGGTGAGTTATCGCTACGCGCTTTTAAATGGGCCCTACCACGTCCCCAATTTTTCGACGGCTACACGATCCTTTCATCGCATTGCTCTTTCTCATTCTTCTACTCCCGGGGTGTTTACCTTTTACCCAAGGGGCAGTCCGGTCGTGCGTAGTAAAAGCGACTTTGTCAAAAGCTGGATGAATTCTGGGTGTTACTCTTTCAATCTTGCTGCCTATCCTACTCCTTCCTGGAACGAAAAGCTTCAATCCGAGGAAGCCGGATCTTTTCTCCCGGATGATGTGATATCCGAACATGACTCTCTTGCTAGTCATTCCATTGATATCCTTCAATATTGGATTAAAGAAAACAACGCGTTCAGCTGGCCCCATGAGATTTATCCTCCAAGCATCTTTACGGTTCCTCGATTTTACTCTGAGTGGCCCTCCGAAAGTTTCCTAGTGATTTCCCATTGTTGTTGTTACTTGTTGTTTTCTTTCCCTTCATGTTTCCTTCTTGCTATCTTATCCTGTGTTGTTTCTTTGTAGTTATCCGAGGTTTGCCCGAAGAGCTTTCCTTAATTTCCAATCCTCAAATGACAGGCAGCCACTCTCTACGCCGCCTAACAGTCGAGAAGCCTGCCGAAAAGATTCCGAAGCGGATGCCTTCTTCACAAACCGCCTCTGCCTTACCTCCTAGTGATTCTGCTTTCCTGGAGCCTACCATAAATTATGCGTCCAGACCTCGGCCTTCCTTGAAGAGGACTCGGACCGAGGAGACTCGCCCGAGTCTTCCTCCACCAATCAGGTCTGAACAGGTGCAACCTCCTCCTCCTGCTAACAAGCAACCAACTTCGACCCCAACGACAGATTCCACACAGAGCCTCTCTGCTCGTTCCACTGTAAGTCTTTCCTTCTTACCTTCTTTCTCTTATTCTGTGCGTCTTTCCCTTTATTAACATGTCCTCCTTGACTTAGCCCGTGCTTTCATGAAGGGCATATGCAAATCTCCCCTATTCCAATCTCTTTTATCCGAGCAGCTCAGTAAGTCTCATGCTGGTCTAGTGCAAGAGATAGAGCAATGCCAGGTGGATTTGACCTTGGAGAAAGAGCACTCAGCCGCTCTACACAACGAACTGAGATCTCTGAAAGATGGCTCAACCACTCTACAAAACGAGTTGAGGTCTCTGAAAGATAGTTCAGCTTCTCTGCAGAGTAAGCTGAAATCTCTGGAAAATGGGTCCCTTCTTAAGGACTTTGGGGAAACCTTAGTGGAGGAAGTGGTTAGTTCCAAAGCCTTCAGTGACACTGTGATCGAGGTGGTTAAGGAAGCCAACCACCGCCAAGCCACTTCTATCTACAAGAAGCTCCACGAGTGGATTCCCGGACTCTGGCGCTTGGAGTTTCAGAAATCCTATTACCACCCCGGGGCTTGGCCTCGATATGAGCAGCGCTTCCGAGCACTCCACCGAGGCAGTTTACGTACCTTTGCTCCCAAGATATGGGATGCTCTTTGTTGTTCTTCTCCTCCTACTTCGGCTAGCTACCTTCTGGCAGTCGGTGAGCCCAAGAGTTCCGTTCTTGAGGAAAGGACCGTGGTTGAGGTTGATTTTTGCAATACTGCCGGGGGTTTTCCCCGAGTCCCCTTCACACCTATCTTCTGAGGGTGACCAGGGATATGTGGAGCGTTGCGCTGACCCGAGCAACTTTGGATTCGTTGCTTCCTTGGCCGATGGCATTCCGTGGATTGAGATAGAAGATGGGATGTCTCCACTTCAAATGCCCGAGGCCACTATGGGCTACTCCTTAACCCAAGAATCTTCAGAGAATCTAGAGGCATAGCTCTCCTGCCTAGCTTTAGTAGCTTTTGTAACTTATCTTTTGAACTCTTCATGTCCCTCTTCTCTGTTGTGGGGTTTAAATTTCCTTTTTATGTACCGAGCATCATCTTGTAATAATATTTTGAATTTTCTCCTCCAGCATCTTATTTCTCTATTCTCATCTTCATTTTTCTTTTATTGACATATGATTTGGCCCTCCTTTCCCCCATCGGATAACCCTTCTTCCTCGGGTCCCTCCAGCTCAGTTAGCCGAGAGAAAAGGTTATGCGATATTGGACTTGGGTCTCTCCTTGATGAGTTTTCCTCCGTAGATGATATCTCTAGTTCCCTTGAATTTGTGAGGAAGAGGTTCTGATCTCTGCAAGATTGCCTTAAGCTTGCTGCTTCTTATGTAGATGATTTTGAAAACATCTACCAAACTCTCCATCAATTGCAACTTTCTCATGAAGAACTTTATCGTCGCAAACATGAGGAGTTGGAAATGGTCTGGGGCGATTATGCCTGAGCCGTTGAAAAGTTGTGCCTTTTGGAAAATAGTGGCCAAATAAACCAAGCTATCTCCAAGATGGAGTCTGAAAATAGGAGGCTTACCTTTCGAAACCAAGAGCTCCAAAATCACCTTCTGATTCTAAGGTTGTCTTTTCATCTCCTGTCTCTTCTTTCTGGGAAGACTGGTGCCACTCCCTTTTCTAACATGCTTGGTGTCGTTCAAAATGCAATAAACGATATGGAAAAATTGGGCCAATTTCAGCAAGACAGCCCCAAATTTCCCACCTATTCCGAAGCCTTGGAATGACGCCAACATACCTTATCCGGAATGCCCAATCCTCTTCCTCCTTCATTGCAACAAATCCCTCAGAAGATCAAGGTGGATTTCATCTTTCACCGATATGAAAATGCTCGGTTGTCCCCTGATCCCGAACAGATTCAAAGAAGAGTACGAAAATTACTCAGAATTTGGAAATCGAACCTTCTGGATGTGGGTAATGCCCCTAGGCCTTATGTCGAAGGTACCCTTCAAACAAATAACCATCCTCTCTTCCGACATACAACACTCGAGTTTGTTCCTTCTTTCAAGGGTAAAGCTCTCCAAATCTCTCACCAAGGAGAGAAGTCTAACCAACGTGTCCCGTTGAGAACAGAAGAAGTAAATATTCATAGCCTTTCGTCTTCTGATACCCCTCCGAGCCCCAATGGGTCCTCGTCATCCGATGCCTTATCTTGATTTTTCCTGTAATCAAGACTTAATTTCTTCTATAAATTGCTTTATGTATGTTAAGTTCTTATTATGTGATGTATAAGCCCCGAGAGGACGTCTCCCCATGCTCAACATCTTCTTATTTTTCTTGCAAAAATATTTGTTGTTTTTTGTTATCTTTCGTTCCTTTATGCTCGGATTATCTTTCTTGTCGAGGCTTATCCCTTTTTTGCGGGACACCAATCATGGGAACGACCCAGAGGTCCCGACTTTCCCTTTATTTACACCGAGCTATCCAGCACGTATGCAAATTTTTGCGTATCCACGTTTTCCTAACGCATTATCCAGTACGCTTTATGTTCCGAGCGTATCCACGCATCCGAACTTCGACGTATCCACGCCAAACCTTTTATTGCAATGGCTATACGTATCCACGCATCCGAGCTACCGCGTGTCCACGCTGAGCCCATTAGTCTTCTTTTAAATTATCGTTATTTTATCCTTTCCCGATCCCTTTAATCATCTCAATGATTTCCTTCCTCATCCTATTCTCCCTTTCCCTTTCATCTGATCTCCCTTTCTTTTCTTCTGGGTTTTTCCTGAGATCATCCCTTTACTGCCTCTTTTTCTTTGTTTTTTTTCTATTTGTTTCCCCTGTCCGATCTTACCCCTTTTCCCTTTTTCCGAACTTCCTTTCATTCTGAATAAGCTTTTTCCGTGCTCATCTATTTCATTCCTCCTTTCCTTCCGTCCTACTTTCCCTTTTCTTCCGATTCTATTTCTTTTCTACCCTCTTATATGTTTTTTTTTCTCTCATGCCTTTTAATTTTCCTTTCCTGAAGATTATTCCTTCTCGGAGTTATCCGAGCCTCCCTAGCATTGTTACCGACCTCTCTTTTCTTCTCCTATTAAAACCTTAATATCTTTTATCTCATTATTTCCCTTGCGTACTCTACATTTTTCCTCTTTTTTTTTCTCTCCTTTTACCCACTGTTCTTTTTATCCGAAGGTTCCCCTTTTCGGTTCTTTGTTCCTCCCTAACCTTACCCTTTCCTCTTCGGATAAGCCCTCTATTATCCTATCCTACCCTCTTCTTTTCCCCTTTCTTCCTTTACTTCTCCTCTCTTTTCTCTCTCTCTTCTTTCTTTTTCTTTTCCTTTTTGTTTTGAAAAAAACTCCCTTCCTTCCCTTGTTCTCCTGATTTTCCTCTCCTATTTCCCTTCTTTTTCCTTCTCTTTCTTTTTGGAACCCTACCAACAATTTTTATTTTCCTCCCTGCTTATCATCTCCTCCTTTTCCCTGAATCAACTCCCCTTCCTTCATATGGTGTTGCTCCTCTGGTTATCTCTTGCTTTAGTTCTCCCCATCCGAATCCTAACCTGCTCCGTCTGTTGCTCTTTACTCTCAGAATGCCTCCTCCTCGTGACTTATCCGATATAGTCCTTGAGATGCTGTCTTCTCGCGGCCCCTTCCATGGTGTCTCCGATTAATCGTGCGAATCATGGGATTCCCTTCGTGGGCGCTCTGCTTTGCCATCATTGCTCTCCTATTACTCATTCCTCATGCCTATGCCTTTGTAAACCCTTTGGCTATCCTCCATCTTGCTTCTTCCTACCACGTTCTCGTACATAACCTGCAAAGGAATTTCTTACCAAAAACACTATTAGTTATGTTGTTTTTCTTGTGATAATTTTTCTTCCGATCCCTTATTCGTCTGATCGATAACCCTCCGTGTCCCTCTGCTTTTCAGACATCCGACCCTGTGCTGTTATCGTGACCAACCTTAAACCGATATCCTGTCGGTTCTTTCCTATGCGATACATATCCATCGGAAGGATCTGAAACCCTAATTCTCCCATATTCGACCTATGCTCATGATCTAACTCTAATCGATTTCCTACGTTTTCCTCTCTCCTATGTTTTTATCCTTCCTACCAATTTACCTCATGTAATCTAGCAATTATCAAATACTTTAGCGGAAAAACCTTTATTTATCATTTGAATAATACTCAACATATCGTTAGTTACCTACATACCTCCACCTTTAAGCCTCCACGCTCTTGGGTGTATCGTGACTTTGATCGTTCTTCCTGGTTGTTGCAACACCTGAGTTTCCTTGTGCACAATCCTGCCTCGGCTGAACTGCCCTCCACCGAGCTGAAGTCTACTTTCCGAGCAGTCCCTTTAGATGTTGAGTCGCATGTGTTGTTTTGCGTCGAGGGTGAGATCCCTTAATGTCGGGTCCCACCGGGCGTGCCAACTGATGCGGGGCAAATCCACACTAGTAATGCGGCCTCAGATAGCTAAGGTATCTGAGGGCTTCTGGGTGTTGATTGCTGATGAAGTGCGCAGACTGCTCGCTAATGGCTCCTGACTATCCGAGCTCCTTGGCCTCGGATAGAACTTGCTTGAGACCTGTTCTTCGAAGCCTGTAAAACAAGCCCCCCCGGCGCTACCCCGAGGGTGGTAGCTCCGTTGTGATGATGAGATTTCGTGCCTTGAAAGATAAAACTTTGTATTCAAGAGTTAGAGAACTTACCTGGAATGGCTGATTGTGGCTGTATTTATAGGCGTCCTGAACCTCCTCTTTATGCCTCATCATCAGTGTGCGTCACCTCTCCGTAGGTGGTGCCTCCACTCCACGTGAGCGTACGGGATGATCCTTATCCCTTCCTGGAAAGTCACCTAAATCCGAATCTTTGGTATCATCAAACGATGCATATACATAAGGTAAAAAACACAGGTGCATAAGGTGAGACTTAGAGAAGAATGGTGCATAAAAATAAAAGAAAAAGCATAACAAAAGTATCTTTCTCTCAGATATTACATAGAAGAGGAGAAATTACAAAGAAAACAAAGATTACAAATGGTAGATGCAATGGATAATTAAGAGCCAAAAGGACGGGAAGCATCGGGAAGCTGGGATCGAGGGTTTTTGCAAACTACCTTTGGTCGACCATCCTGAGATCCACGGAGAACCCATATAGGACAGAAACAGGGGATTCAGGGCAGACAACCTTATCGTTCTTACCATCCTCTGGGGGAGGAGAGCCAGGGGAGACAAAGGTCCCTCTGGAACAGATAGGGCACAAAGAGAAGAAGACGAAAGAGGAGGAGAGGAAGAATAGAGAGCTCACCAGATTTTGGGAGCCAATTGGCCCAGGGTCATGTTCAGCAGGCACCGGAACTTATAAAGATAACCCCGCTCAGCACCAGTTTTTAGAAAAGCCTCTGGTAATCGAGTCGGGGCGCCCCAGGAACCCAACCTCGCATTTACTTATAGACCCAGGTGGTCTGGTGATTGTTTAACTCGGTCATAACTACTTTTACAAATTTATCAAATTTGGGGGATCGGATGATCTCTTCCGAGAGGAAATCACTATATTCACGGAGGTTGGAGCCATCTCTCCAAGGTTGTAATTCTTGCTCGAGTTCGGACAGACGAGATTCTAGCTCGGCCGAGCGGAGTTTCCTTTGTTCCAACTCCTGAGCTAAGTCAGAAGATCTACGTTTTTCCTCAGCAAGGTTATGGAGAAGGGTAGAGAGGTAGCGTTGATTGGTGGATTCGAGAAAATCTCAAAGATAGGCCGAGTCGAGTATTTCAGAGGTAAACTCGGATACCTGAAGCATTAAAGGTTAGGAGTTGTCAATAAAATGCGTAGAAAACAAGACACAAAAGAGAAAGAAAAATTACCGAGGGATCGGAGCGAGGAATTTGTAGATGCGTATCGCTTGGGGGAGAGAGGGAGGGACTGACAGATTGGAATCTCCAGCCGAGGTCTTTTCCGACTGCAACTCAGAGGGTCATTGGCAAGGGCACAGAGCAGGTTAGGAAAAGCAACAGGTATGGAGACCACAGTGCCAGTACCCACGGGCAGAGTCTCCCTCGGGGGGCTTGGGCCGTCCAACTCTGGCAAGACGGAAGAGTCTGGAGCTGGATGGCGAGACCAATCATCCGGGAGAGATCGGAGTACTAAAAAATAGGAGAAATAGATTAGAAAAGGAAAGAAAGCACAAGGAAAAAGGGGAATCAATTATCAGAATAAAAGTCTTTAAGGGTAACCTTGATCAGGCCAAATGGCGCGGTAGTAAGGAGCAGAAAAAATCTCGGTAGGGTACACCTCTTAAGGCTAGGAAAACCCTCTGTTCTCAGGCATCCAGTATTGAGACAAGTATACAGGGCTATTCAGCAGAGTCTCATGATCCGACCGTAGCCTATCAGGGAGCCAAGGTACCTGGTCATCGGATGTGATATCGCGGTTCCACCAAGGAGCCGGATAGGTCACATGGTCATAAGAATAATGACCGTCCACTAACCATCCCTTCTAATAATTGATGAAGTCCTGGATGAAGTGGGCATTGGGAACACGAGATGCAAAACCAAAGATGCCAGGAATCCGGCTTGCGTTCCCTGAAAGGCAGAAGAAAGATCGAAATAGATCCACGGACTCAGAGACCTCACATCGGCGGTAGTTGACTAGAAACGCCATGATGACTACAAACCCGTTGGGATTAATTTGAGCAAGAGAAATTTTGTAGTGGTAAATGAGTTCAGAGTATAAAGGAGGAAAGGGCAGGCTCAGGCCATACTGGAATAGGCACTTTGGAATTCATGGCCCATTGGTCTGATATTCATCTGCTTGCAAGGGAGTGAGTTGAGCGTCCATCGCTAGAGGGCAGAACATCCTGGAGGCGGCTTTAATGGTTTCGGCTCAGATCCAATCCTGTGTTGGTTCAGCAGGGAGCCCCGGAGCATTGGAGATGACCCTCAGCTGTCGGATTCGTTTGGGGTTTCACCAGTTCCTGTTTAAGAATCCAGACAGCGAGAGTTAGGAACCTCACCAAAAGTGACAATCTTGGGGCGGGTCATATCGCTGCAAGGAGATGAGGCGGTGGCACTATCAGAAGATTTACCAGAAGTTGGTGAAGCCAAGCGAGAGCGATTTAGAACAAGTGGACAGGAATCTTCAGAAAAAGAGGAAGAATTGCAGGAAAGATAGTCAGCCATGCGAGTGGAAGAGGGAAAAGGGGGAGGAATTTATAGTACAGATAAAAGAAGCAAGGCGGTGTAAGATAAAGGGGCAAGGACAAGCCGTACCTAGGAAGAAGACAAAATGATTAAATCACTCAAAAGAAGGGGAAAATCGGAAACTGGGCATCTGTTAGGCGAAAAGCGCGCCAATCGGGGCCCACTCATTAAAAGGATGTCACCCCCGGGATAACGAAACAGAAAAGCCCACGAAGTTTCGGCTAAGAGAGTTTGGATAAAAGGGCAGAAGGGTCAGACAAAGTCAAGACAAGCAATGCTCTTCCAGAGCTAACAATCGTCTTGGGGGGCTTGTGATAATACAGAATCAAACATGAGAGATGCGGTGACTCAGCTACTTAAGAAAATTAACAGGAAAATACACGGGCACGTAAGAGGATCTTAAGCAAGATACAGGAGATACAGTCTCACGTGAGGTATACGTGGGGAGGGTGATAGGTCCTAGATATACTCTTATTTTGTAGCATTTGAGAGCTGTTTTAGATAGTATTTTGTACTTTATATTAGACTTTTGGACCAAATCATTCATGATGGTTTGAAACTGAAGACGTGCATTTCGACCTTGAATTGCACTTGCGATAGATTTGGATGATTTGAAGACCTTCTATGACCGTCCTGGAGGAAGCAGATACATTGAAGAACCGGTCGTAGAAGTGGCGTGAAGGCACACTCTCGCGGACCGCGAAACCTAGGTCGCGAACCGCGAGGGTGTGTGTTGCTGTTTTGGAAGATGCCGAGTTTCGCGCGGTCCGCGAAACTCCGGTCGCGAGCCGCGAGGACCAGCACGAGGACCACGAAGCCGAAGACGCGCGGTCCGCGAAACTCCGGTCGCGAACCGCGAGGACCAGCGTGAAAACCGCAGCGAAGCCGAGACGCGCGATCCGCGAAACGTTGGCCGCGGTTCGCGAGGATCAGACGCGCGGTCCGCGAAACCTCGGTCGCGGACCGCGGACGCCACGGACGCGCGGGCCGCGAATCCTCGGCCGCGAACCGCGAGAACCGAGCTCGCGGTCCGCGAAGGATTTCGCGCGGCCCGCGAAAAACTTCTGCCACTTGCATTTTGTTGCTTTAATTTTAATTATTTTTAGACTATAAAGGAAACTTATCCTCATTGTTAGAGGATCGGATTTTTACAGAGAAAAACTCATTTTCCTTCATTTTTCCTTTGGATTTTGATCTTTGAATTCATTATGGTTTGTTGTATTGATTATGGTTTTGATAATATAACTATGGTAGTAGGCTAAAACCCTTCTTGGATATATGTGCTTGGACTTCTTCTTATGGATTGAGAACATGATTCATGAAGCTTAGGAATGGTGATTTGCTATTGAATGATCATAATTTATATGTGTATTTGATGCTTGAAATGATTAGGAATGATTTCCTAGTGATAGATATGTGTTGGATATGTGTTAGATATTGCTTTTCCATGGTTAGAATGTTATCATTCTTTCTATGTAGGAGTAGTAAATTAGGAATCGAATGCATGTTGTTATCAATTGTATTTGTTCTTAAGATCATTCATTAGCATTGTACCTATATCAAGTTTGTTATCAAATTGCATGGGTAGGGTTGAGGAACATCTAATTTGAAGTAATATTGATTCAATTGAACTAGTTGTTATCATCTAGTAAGATTATCAATTGAAGTTGTGAAGATGCTTTCATTTTTCATAACTATGGTTAAAGATATTTTCTCACTAACCTTCACCATTCTAAAGGCATCATGATAAAGTTTGAGGAAAATCTCATAGTAAGAAGTCACCAATCTCATATGTCCAAGTTTAGTATTCTCATTAGTTAATCCTTTAGTTAAAATCTTAAATGCTAAACTAGTTGTAATCATAGAATTCTAGTTGCTTTACTTAGTAGTGTTTCTTACAAAAACTCAACTCAACCCCCCCCCCCCCCCCCCCCCCTTATTTACATTGCTTTTATATATGCATATATATATATATATATACTACAAGATATACATAGAAATAACATTTTCCCTGTGGAACGAACCTTACTTGCCACTATATGCTTAATTGTGTGTAGAGGTAGTAAGTGAACATAAATAGTATATTTGAGAGGTACGGCGACGACCTCCCAAATTTTGGCGCCGCTGCCGGGGACTAGGCGTATTTTTATGTGTGTATTGTAGTTATATTTCTAATCTATCTTTCTTTTGTAGATTCTATTTTGGTTTGGAACCCTATTGCTCTAGCTCTTGGTGCATGGTTCTTACACGATCCTCGAACCAAGACCCTTTGCAATACGATTCCGAGCTAGTAAGAAGTCTCCGCCAACTTAGGAAGCAAGTGCAAGAGTCACTAGCATCTAATCCTTTCTCCCTTGAAAGTGAATCACTACCTTTCAACATGGCGGACGATGAAGAGGATACCGGCCAAAACCACCCCCGAAACCAATTCTACAACCCTTTCCAAAACCCTAACACTTCTCCTACCAACATTTCTATGAGAGAGTACATGTCCCCTAACTATGAGCAACAACAATCAAGCATTGTTTACCCGGACTCTCAATATGAAATCAAGACGGGAGTGATAAATTTGCTTCCGACTTTCCATGGTAGAGAAGTGGATGATCCCAATGACTTCCTTGAGGCGTTTCACCGAGTTTGTAGTAGTTTGAAACCTTCCGAGATGAGTGTGGATGAGTTTAAGCTGAAAACCTTCACCTTCACCTTGAAGGACAAGGCCGCTAAATGGTTAAGCCGTTTACCTTTATCATCAATCACTACATGGCCACAATTGAAGAAAAAGTTCTTAGACAAGTACTTTCCTCCCTCTAAGTCCTCGGTCTTGATACAAGCCATTAGCAACATCACTCAAGACGATGATGAGACGTTGTATGAGTATTGGGAAAGATTCCAAACTCTCCTCTCAAGTTGCCCGTACCATAGCTTCACCGAACCTCAATTGGTGTGTTTCTATTACAATGGTTTGAATGATAGAGAAACCGAGTTGATAAATCGGTCTTGCTATGGCTCCATTGCTAACCTTGGCTCTTCCGATGCCATGATGCTATTTGAGCAACTAGCCGAAGGATGCAAACTAAAGAGAGACCGGAGGCTACGAGTGGGTAACTCCGGTGGAAACAATGATGGTTCTCGCCAAGACATCAAGGAGCTTACGGCATTGATGAAAGGTTTCATGATGGGAAATAGCTCCGGAGGGAACCAACCAAGGCAACAAGTGATGACGTGTGGGATTTGTGCCTCGAACCATCTCACCGAATCTTGTCCTCAAGCAAACGAGGATTATAACGAAGAAGTCAATGCCATGGGGGTCTATGGAGGAAACCAAGGTTTTAGAGGCGATCAAGGAGGGAACCAAGGTTTTAGGGGCTACCAAGGAGGACGAGGCTACCAAAGTGGTAGGGGTTTTCAAGGTGGACAAGGCCAAGGTGGTGATAGGGGTAACCAAAGGAAGTATGATCCTTTCGCTCAACATTACAACCCCGGAACTAGAGATCACCCCAACTTTCGGTGGAGAGATGAACCGATAGGGCAACAAGGCCAACAAGATGGCTACCAAGGGGGTTACCAAGGTCAAAGTGGTCAATCCTTTGATAGATCGAGGGGGCAAAATGACCAAGGCTACCAAGGAGACCAAAGCCACCAAAATCAAGGGTACCAAGGTTACCAAAACCAAGGGTACCAAGATTTTGGTTATCAAGGGTACCAAGATCATCCCCCACAACAATACCCAAGGAACCAAGGTCAAGGCCGTTTCAACAACCGCAACCCTCAAAATGCTTACCCGAGGTTGGAAGATAAATCTCGTGATCAAGGTGAAAGCTCGGGCCAATTCCCACAACACGCTCGATTCAAAAGCATTGAGGTGCAAATGAGTCAAATGGCCACTGTTTTGGGGAAATCGGAAGCACAAAACTCCGGGAAATTACCCGCACAACCGGAGTTAAATCCAAGACCTCATGCGAGTGCCATGACCTTGAGGAGTGGTAAACAAGCGGTTGAACCCGAAGTGGTTGTGAAAAAGGCACCCAAGAGAGGCCTTGTGAAGAAGAACTTGACCAACGATGAAGTTGAGGTAACCTTGGCCGATGAAGAAGTGATTCTTGAGGGGCTAACCAAAGAAAAAGGTGAGGCCGAGGTTGAGAAGGAGAAGGAACTAATTGATGAGGAACATGTGGACTCAACCGCTCATGTTGAACCAATGTCACCTCCATTCTCACCTCTCCACAAGAAAACTAGGGTGGACACTCCCTTCGAAGTGGAAGCACCATTCCCCGAGGCTTTGAAAAATACTCGCAAAAAGGAGATGGACAAGGAAGCTTTCGAAGTTCTTCGAAAGTGTGAGGTAAACATTCCTTTGCTCGATGCTATTGATCAAGTTCCTAGATATTCTAAGTTCTTGAAAGAACTATGTGTAAACCATCGTCAACAAAGGTCTAAGCATGTTAAAAATGAAAGAGTCAATGAACATGTGTCGGCTTTGTTTCAAGATAAAATGCCTACTAAGTGTGGTGATCCCGGCATGTTTACAATTCCTTGCATTTTAGGAAACACTTATTTTCCTAGAGCCATGCTAGATTTAGGTGCATCCATAAATGTCATCCCATACACATTGTATGAATCATTGAATCTTGGCACTTTGCATAAAACCGGTGTAGTAATCCAACTTGCCGACCGCTCTAATGCATACCCTAAGGGTATTGTTGAAGATGTCTTGGTGAAAGTCGACAAGTTGGTGTTCCCGGCCGATTTTTACGTTCTTGACATGGAACATGATAAATTTGCTACCCCTGTCTTGTTAGGGCGTCCTTTTTAGAAAACGTCAAGAACTATTATCGATGTGCATAGTGGTAGACTTACCATGGAATTTGATGAGGATAAAATAGAGTTCAACATTTATGGTGCAATGAAATACGATGATGAGGAAACTTCTTGCAATGCTATTGATGTAATTGAATCTTTTGTGCAAAAAGTTTATGAAAATGATGGTGATGATCCCTTGTTAAATGCTTTAGCTAATAGTTTACACACAAGTAATGTTCATACATATGCTTTGAGTGCTAACTTGAAGGAAAGCATTTTTGAGCTAGATACTTTCTGATAGACCCTAGATATACTCTTATTTTATAACATTTGAGAGCTGTTTTAGATAGTATTTTGTAGATTTATATTAGACTTTTAGACCGAATCATTCATAGTGGTTTGAAATTGAAGACGTGCATTTTGATCTTGAATTGCACTTGCGATGGAGTTGAATGATTTGAAGACCTTCTATGACTGTCCTGACCGCGATTGATACATTGAAGAACCGGTCGTAGAAGTGGCGTGAAGGCACACTCTCGCAGGCCGCGAACCCTAGGTCGCGAACCGCGAGGGTGTGTGTTGCTGTTTTGAAGATGCCGAGTTTCGCGAGCCGCGAGGACCAGACGCGAACCGCGAGAGCCAGACGCGCGCGGGGCGCGAGACTCCGGTCGCGAACCGCGCGAACCAGCACGAGGACTGCCGAGGCACAGACGCGCGGGGCGCGAACCTTCGGCCGCGACTCGCGAGGACCATGCCGAGACACGGGCGCGCGCGGGCGCGAGACACGGGCGCGAGACACGGGCGCGCGCACCACGCCGAGACCGAGACGCGGGGCGCGACTCCTCGGCCGCGAGCCCGGCTCGCGGTCCGCGAAGGATTTCGCGCGACCCGCGAAGGCCCTGCAAGTGGCATTTTATTTTGTTTTATTTTTAATTTTTAAAGTATAAAGAGGACTTATCCTCATTGTTGGAGGGATCGAATTTTTACAGAGCTTAACTCTTTTCCTTCATATTTCTCTTTGATTTTGAGCTTTGAATTCACTATGGTTTGTTGTATTGATTATGGTTTTGATTACATAACTATGGTAGTAGGCTAAACCTCTTCTTGGATATATGTGATTGGACTTCTTGTTATGGATTGAGAACATGATTTATGAAGCTTAGGAATGGTGATTTGCTATTGAATGATCATAATCTATATGTGTATTTGATGCTTGAAATGATTAGGAATGATTTCCTAGTGATAGATATGTGTTGGATATGTGTTAGATATTGCTTTTCCATGGTTAGAATGTTATCATTCTTCCTATGTATGAGTAGTAAATTAGGAATTGAATGCATGTTGTTATCAATTGTATTTGTTCTTAAGATCATTCATTAGCATTATACCTATGTCAAGTTTGTTATCAAAGTGCATGGGTAGGGTTGAGAAATATCTAATTTGAATTTATATTGATTCAATTGAACTAGTTGTTATCATCTAGTAAAATTGTCAATTGAAGTTGTGAAGATGCTTTCATTTGCATAGCTTTGGTTAAAGATAGTTCTCACTAATGTTCACCATTCTCAAGGCATCATGATAAAGTTTGAGGAAAATCCTATAGTAAGAAGTCATCAATCTCATATGTCCAAGTTTCTCATTTTCTTAGTTAAATCTCTAGTTAGAATAATCTTATGGTAAAGTAGTTGTAATCCTAGAAGTTCTAGTAGTTTTATTTAGTAGTGTCTTAAACAAAAACTCAACTCAAACCCCCCCTTGTTTACATTGCTTTTATATATGTATATATATATATATGCTATGAGATATACATAGAAATAACCTTCTCCCTGTGGAACGAACCTTACTTGCCATTGTACACTTAATAGTGTGGAAAGGTAGTAAGTGATCTAAAAATGTATATTTGAGAGGTACGGCGACGACCTCCCAAATTTTGGCGCCGCTGCCGGGGAATAGGCGTATTTTTATGTGTGTATTGTAGTTTGTTTCTAATCTATCTTACTTTTTAGGTACTATTTTGGTTTGGAACCCTATTGCTCTAGCTCTTGGTGCATGGTTCTTACACGATCCTCGAACCAAGACCCTTTGCAATACGATTCCGAGCTAGTAAGAAGTCTCCGCCAACTTAGGAGGCAAGTGCAAGAGTCACTAGCATCTAATCCTTTCTCCCTTGAAAGTGAATCATTACCTTTCAACATGGCGGACGAAGAAGAGGATACCGGCCAAAACCCCCCCCGAAACCAATTCTACAACCCTTTCCAAAACCCTAACACTTCTCCTACCAACATTTCTATGAGAGAGTACATGTCCCCCAACTATGAGCAACAACAATCAAGCATTGTTTACCCGAACTCTCAATACGAAATCAAGACGGGAGTGATAAATTTGCTTCCAACTTTCCATGGTAGAGAAGTGGATGATCCTAATGACTTCCTTGAGGCTTTTCATAGGGTGTGTAGTAGTTTGAAACCTTCCGAGATGAGTGTGGATGAGTTCAAGTTGAAAACCTTCACCTTCACCTTGAAGGACAAGGCCGCTAAATGGTTAAGCCGTTTACCTTCATCATCAATCACTACATGGCCACAATTGAAGAAAAAGTTCCTTGACAAGTACTTTCCTCCCTCTAAGTCTTCGGTCTTGATACAAGCCATTAGCAACATCACTCAAGACGATGATGAGACCTTGTATGAGTATTGGGAAAGATTCCAAACTCTCCTCTCAAGTTGCCCGTACCATAGCTTCACCGAACCTCAATTGGTGTGTTTCTATTACAATGGTTTGAACGATAGAGAAACCGAGTTGATAAATCGGTCTTGCTATGGCTCCATTGCAAACCTTGGCTCTTCCGATGCCATGATGCTATTTGAGCAACTAGCCGAAGGGTGCAAACCAAAGAGAGACCGGAGACTACGAGTGGGTAACTCCGGTGGGAACAATGATGGATCTCGTCAAGATATCAAGGAGCTTACGGCTTTGATGAAAGGTTTCATGATGGGAAATAGCTCCGGAGGAAACACGGGGAACCAACCACGGCAACAAGTGATGACGTGTGGGATTTGTGCTTCGAACCATCTCACCGAATCTTGTCCTCAAGCAAACGAGGATTATAACGAGGAAGTCAATGCCATGGGGGTCTATGGTGGAAACCAAGGTTTTAGAGGTGATCAAGGAGGAAACCAAGGTTTTAGAGGCTACCAAGGAGGACGAGGCTACCAAGGTGGTAGGGGTTTTCAAGGTGGACAAGGCCAAGGGGGTGATAGGGGTAACCAAAGGAAGTATGATCCTTTTGCTCAACACTACAACCCCGGAACTAGAGATCACCCCAACTTTCGGTGGAGAGATGAACCGACGGGACAACAAGGCCAACAAGGTGGCTACCAAGGGGGTTATCAAGGTCAAGGTGGTCAATCTTTTGATAGACAAAGGGGGCAAAATGATCAAGGGTACCAAGGGGACCAAAGCCACCAAAATCAAGGGTACCAAGGTTACCAAAACCAAGGGTACCAAGATTATGGTTATCAAGGGTACCAAGATCATCAAAACCCTCAATATCACCCTCAACCACAACAATACCAAAGGAACCAAGGTCAAGGCCGTTTCAATAACCGTGCTCCTCAAAATGCTCAACCGAGGTTGGAAGATAAATCCCACAATCAAGGTGAAAGCTCGGACCAATTCCCCCAAGATGCTCGACTCAAAAGCATTGAGGTGCAAATGAGTCAAATGGCCACGGTTTTAGGGAAGTTGGAAGCACAAAACTCCGGGAAACTTCCCGCACAACCGGAATTAAATCCAAGGCCTCATGCAAGTGCCATGACCTTGAGGAGTGGTAAACAACCTATGGAACCCGAAGTGGTTGTGAAAAAGGCACCCAAGAGAGGCCTCATGAAGAAGAGCTTAACCAATGATGAGGTTAAGGCGACCTTGGCCGATGAGGAGGTAATTCTTGAGGAGCTAGCCAAAGAAAAAGGTGAGGCCGAGGTTGAGAATGAGAGAGAACCTATTGATGAGGAACATATAGACACAACCCCTAATGTTGAACCAATGTCACCTCCATTCTCACCTCTTCACAAGAAAACTAGGACGGACACTACCTTTGATGTGGAAGCACCATTTCCCGAAGCTTTGAGGAATATTCGGAAAAAGGAGATGGACAAGGAAGCGTTCGAGGTCCTTCGAAGGTGTGAGGTAAACATTCCTTTACTCGATGCTATTGATCAAGTTCCTAGATATTCTAAGTTCTTGAAGGAATTATGTGTGAACCATCGTCAACAAAGGTCTAAGCATGTTAAAAATGAAAAAATCAATGAACATGTGTCGGCTTTGTTTCAAGATAAAATGCCTACCAAATGTGGTGATCCGGGCATGTTTACAATTCCTTGCATCTTAGGGAACACTTACTTTCCTAGAGCCATGCTAGATCTAGGTGCATCCATAAATGTCATTCCATATACGTTGTATGAATCGTTGAATCTTGGCACTTTGCATAAAACCGGCGTGGTGATCCAACTTGCCGACCGCTCTAATGCATACCCTAAGGGTATTGTTGAAGATGTCTTGGTGAAAGTCGACAAGTTGGTGTTCCCGGCCGATTTTTACGTTCTTGACATGGAACATGATAAATTTGCTACCCCTATCTTGTTAGGGCGTCCATTTTTGAAAACGTCAAGAACTATCATAGATGTGCATAGTGGTAGGCTTACCATGGAATTCGATGGGGATAAAATAGAATTCAACATTTATGGTGCAATGACATACAATGATGAAGAAACTTCTTGCAATGCTATTGATGTGATTGAACCTTATGTGCAAAAAGTTTATGAAAATGATATTGATGATCCCTTGTTAAATGCTTTAGCCAATAGTTTACACACAAGTAATGTTCATACATATGCTTTGAGTGCTAACTTGAAGGAAAGCATTTTTGAGCTAGATACTTTTGAGGAACTTCCTCTTGATGCACCAATTTTAGACCTTGAGATATTGAAGGGCTCGGGCAACCGACCATCTTTCAATAAACCTCCGGTGGTGGAGTTGAAACCACTACCCGAGAATCTAAAATATGCATTCCTTGGTGGTGGTGAGAAATTACCGGTGATCATCTCCAACAAACTCACCAAGGAACAAGAGGAAAGGTTGATGAAAGTGCTCCAAGATCATAAGGAGGCCATTGGGTGGACCATTGCCGACATAAAAGGTATGAGTCCAAGTACTTGCATGCACCGTATACTATTGGAGGATGATGCTAAACCCGTCCGACAACATCAAAGGCGGTTGAACCCTCCAATGATGGAGGTAGTAAAAGCCGAGGTGCTTAAATTGTTGGACGCGGGAATGATCTATCCAATCTCTGATAGTAAGTGGGTAAGCCCAACGCAAGTAGTGCCAAAGAAAACCGGAGTGACCGTAGTGGAGAATAGCCATGGCGAATTGATTCCCACTCGTGTCCAAAATGGATGGCGTGTTTGCATTGATTACCGAAGGTTAAATGCGGTAACAAGGAAAGACCATTTCCCTTTGCCATTTATTGATCAAATGCTTAACCGGCTTGCAGGCCACTCGTTCTATTGTTTTCTTGATGGCTATTCAGGGTACTTTCAGGTTGCCATTGCACCAGAGGATCAAGAAAAGACAACCTTCACATGTCCCTTTGGCACCTTTGCATATCGACGCATGCCTTTTGGCCTTTGCAATGCGCCGGCCACATTCCAAAGGTGTATGGTTAGCATTTTTTCAGAATATCTTGAGAAGTTTGTAGAGGTTTTCATGGATGACTTTACTGTTCATGGAAACTCTTTTGACAATTGCTTAATTCATTTGTCATTAGTCCTAAAAACTTGCATTGATAAAAACCTTGTGCTTAATTCTGAAAAATGTCATTTTATGGTAGAAAAAGGCATTGTGTTAGGTCATGAAGTGTCATCTAAGGGTATTGAAGTAGATAAAGCAAAAATTGATATCATCCAATCTCTCCCTTACCCTACTTGTGTGCGTGATGTAAGATCCTTCCTTGGCCACGCGGGTTTCTACCGCCGTTTCATAAAAGACTTTTCAAAAATTTCTTCCCCTTTGTGTAGATTGTTGCAAAAGGATGTGGAATTTGTGGTAGATGAAGGTTGTAAAAGGGCATTTGATTGTTTAAAGTCCATGCTAGTGTCGGCCCCTATTATACAACCTCCAAATTGGTCCCTTCCATTTGAGATCATGTGTGATGCAAGTGACTACGCCGTTGGTGCGGTGCTAGGTCAAAGGGTGGGAAAAATTCCCCATGCCATCTATTATGCATCCATGACTCTCAATGATGCTCAAAGGAACTATACCACAACTGAAAAGGAATTGCTAGCGGTAGTCTTTTCCTTAGAAAATTTTAGGCCATATTTGCTTGGTACAAAGATCATTGTTTCACTGACCATGCAGCTCTTCGTTACTTGATGACGAAGAAAGAAGCAAAGCCTAGGTTACTCCGATGGATCTTACTCTTGAGCGAGTTCGACTTGGAAGTCAAGGACAAGAAAGGAGCTGAAAATCTAGTGGCCGACCATTTGAGCCGATTGGTGCCCAATGAGGAGTTTGGGGCCAAAGCATTGAAGGAGCATCTTCACGAAGAGTTCCCCGACGAGCAATTATTTGCTCTTGGTGTTTCTCTTCCATGGTATGCCAACATTGTGAATTTCCTTGTCACAAGTAAGTACCCTTCTCACTTCACAAAAGCACAAAAGGATAAGCTAAAGCATGATGCTAGGTTTTATGTGTGGGATGATCCCTATGTATGGAAACACTGTGCCGACCAAGTGATTAGGAGATGCATTCCTAATAATGAAACAAACTCAATCCTTGCTTTTTGCCATTCATATGCATGCGGTGGTCACTTTGGTGCTAGGCGAACCGCTAGGAAAGTGCTAGATTGTGGTTTCTATTGGCCTAGCTTAAATAAAGATGCATACACCTTTTGCAAGTCTTGTGATAAATGCCAAAGAGTAGGAAATATCTCTTCTAGGAATGAAATGCCCCAACATTGCCCTCTATATTGTGAACTCTTTGATGTGTGGGGAATCGATTTTATGGGACCTTTCCCTACTTCATTTGGTTTTAAATACATCTTACTTGCGGTTGACTATGTTTCTAAGTGGGTTGAAGCAATCCCCACTCGTACTGATGATTCTAAAGTGGTCGCAGAGTTCATCAAATCTCACATCTTCTCTAGGTTCGGGGTACCCCGAGCTTTGATCAGTGATCGAGGCACTCACTTTTGCAATAGAACCATTGCCGCATTGTTGAAGAAATATGGGGTAAATCACAAAACTTCCACCGCCTATCACCCACAAACGAATGGACAAGCCGAAGTTTCCAATAGGGAAATCAAGTCCATCCTTGAGAAAACGGTTAGGCCGACTCGCAAGGATTGGAGTACTCGGTTGGATGATGGATTGTGGGCATATAGGACGGCTTATAAGACTCCAATTGGTATGTCTCCATACCGATTAGTCTTTGGAAAGCCGTGTCATTTACCGGTGGAGTTAGCACACAAAGCCTATTGGGTAATCACAAGGTTCAACTTGAACTTGGACGAGGCCGGGAATGAAAGGAAGCTTCAATTGCAAGAGCTTGAGGAAATCCGGAATGAATCCTATGAGAACGCGGCCATTTACAAGGAGAAGACGAAGGCATGGCATTACAAGATGATAATTAGGAAAACTTTTGAGGTAGGTCAAAAAGTTCTTCTATTTCAATCACGTCTTCGGTTGTTTCCAGGTAAACTACGTTCTCGGTGGACTGGACCATTTGTAGTTGTGAAGGTTTTCCCTCATGGAGCAGTGGAGATCCAAAGCGGCGAGGATGCCAAAATCATCAAGGTCAACGGCCAAAGGTTGAAACCGTATTACGAGGGTTTCAAATCGGAGATCCTAGAGGACATGTCTCTAGGCAACCCGGCCTACGAGTGATCTTTACCATGGCGGTACATCGTGCCGACGATGTTAAATAAACGAGTTTTAAGCTTTAAATGCATTTCGTCGAACAATTTCAACATTTGGAACATTACTTTCTTTATATTTATTTGCTATGTACATTTCATTAAGCTTGTAATTCGAACATTACGCTAGTTTTTATGTTGTTTTTGTAGAAATAGGTTTGAAGTGGTGCAAAACGAGAAACGCCAAGGGGTCATTCCTCGCGGTCCGCGAATTCATCGCGCGGACCGCGACCGAAGGTTTCGCGGACCGCGGCCGAGAACACGCGAGCCGCGACCAAGCTCTCGCGGTCCGCGACCGAGCTCTCGCGACCCGCGAGCTGAACGTGCATTTCTAGAAATGCCTGCCACGAAAACGTCGGTTTTCGCGGTCCGCGGCTTGATCGCGCGGACCGCGACACTATGCACGCGAGTCGCGACCGGGATCGCGCGGACCGCGACGGGAAAACCTCGCGCGCCGCGACGGTGTCTCGCGGTCCGCGAAGAAGACCGCGCGACCCGCGAGAAAACAGGGGATTCTAGGAAATCCCTGGAACGAATATGACCATTTTCGCGGTCCGCGACTTGATCGCGCGGACCGCGAAACTGTGCTTGCGGTCCGCGGTTTCGTCGCGCGGACCGCGAAGGTTTGCCGAGGATTTGCGCGCGGTGCGCGATTTCATCGCGCGCACCGCGCCGAGGTTTTGCGCGCGGTGCGCGCGCGCACCGCGCCGAGTTCCAGTGCGCGCGAGCCGCGACGAGACACTGCGCGCACCGCGACGAGGATTCGCGCGCACCTCAACGGTCTTCAGCGCGCGATCCGCGATTTCATCGCGCGGACCGCGACGGACTTGCGCGCGAACCGCGCGCCCAGCCGCGCGAACCGCGAAACCATGCCGAGTTTTCTCCGAATCCCTGGAACATTTTGGGCCATTTTCGCGGCCCGCGAAGCGGTCTCGCGACCTGCGACGGAAGCTCGCGGCCCGCCACGGAGTGCTCGCGGTCCACGACGAAACGGGGAGCCTATTTCTTCAATTTTCTTCTATCTTTTTTCTCCTTCTTCTCCCAATCTTCCCACCCGACCCCAAACCCCTTTTCCGGCCACCTTCTCTAATCCTCCATTCCGGCGAGTTTTGAACCGATTTCTTCCGCCCAAATCAATCCCCCAAGCTTTCCCAACACAACCCACCAAAAATCCCAATCCAAAACACCATCTTTAACCCACATTGCCAAATTTCCACCGGAAAGTTCTTCATTCCGATTCGCCGGCCTCCGGCGACCTTTTTCCCAAACCAATTACACAAAAACCTTCCCTACACCACCCTTAACCTTTTCCTCATCTCAAATTCCAAATGCCAAAACGAACTTAAATATCCCCAAATCTCAAGAACCCTAATTTTTGGGCATTTTTGATTTGGTGATATTTTGGTTCAATTGATGTTCTCCTCAAGCTACATTGGCTCCTAAGGCTTCAATTGACGGTACCCTACTGAATTTATTTCAATTTTGGGTGATTTAGGGCTTGCCGCCAATAGGTTTTCATTGAAATTTCAAAGGCTTGCCGCCTTTAGTTATAAACTGAGCTATTTGAGTAGGGGCTTGCCGCCTTATAGCTAGTATAGTTGTGCTGGACTGTTGTTGAATAGATTGTGATAATGGCCCCGAGGAAAAGGTCTCGCCGAGGGGAAGCCTCTAGTTCCCATGAACCTGTGATTCCCGAATCACCCCCTCGCCAACCTAGCCCTCCCCCTGCAGAAAACCTGCCTCCTATAGACCTTATGGGACTGCAAGGTTTAGATGAGGATGCCCAACAACGGTGGAGAAAGTTAATTGGGAATGGGAAACGAACAATCATGGAGACGAAGTTCTTGTCCTCTGAGCTACTTCAGGAGTTGGGTTTGCAGCAACCAGTTCTATTTTTATTGGATCGCGTTGGCATGAGAGGATTCATTGATCGGTCGGCACCGACCTATACCCGCTATACATTTGAGTTCTTATCCACTCTAGCCAAGCACTATGACGAGGACCATGACATGCATTACATCACCTTCAGGTTGAATGATGTGGACCGCCGGATGACCTATGATGAGATCCAAGATGCTTTTGGGTTCCAATATGCAGGGGGATACAAGAATCCAAAAGAAACTAACCCGGACGGATTTGATCTAACTTACTTTTGGAATTGCTTGTCTGGATTTCCCAACATCACAGGCACTACAAAGAATAACCACATCATACATCCAGCTGTTCGTATGGTGCACAAGCTCCTAGTGATGACGATCTTCTGCCAAGGAGAGTTGACGCACATTACTAGGGAGCAGGTCCAATGCCTTTGGACCATGTGCTGGGGACCAGAACACCCTTGTTGGGTGGACCTTTTTGTGCAAAAATGTCTGGAGGCCTCTGCGAAGACCAAGGGAAAGATACCACAGGGGGGTATGATTTCACTTCTGGCAGCTTATCTGAACATCCACCTACCTCCAGACATTCAGGCAATAGGCAAGACAGCCGAGAGAGCTCACCAGTTTTACTCCATTGCTTCTTTGGAGTTCACTAATGTCTTGGTCATGCACAAATATCCTCCTCCTAGATTCATTTGGCTAGTAGCCAAGAATCAGCACATGTACCTGCCGAATCCAGAAGCTGTACAACTGACTGGGCGCACCCGCATAGAGGATCTCACCTTGCCAACCCAGATCACAGTTCCTGCACCTACCATTGCCCTTGCCAGGCTAGAGGCACCTCCGGAGCATGGAGAGCAGTACGCTCCTCCACATCATGAGGCTCAGTATGTCACTCAGCAGCAGTTTCGAGCATATACTGAGAGGTACGAGGATGATATGGCAGTGATGTTCGCCATGATGGCATCCATGCACCCACAGGGACCAGGAGCATTTGACTATGAGGGCCATCGCAGATCGCGAGCTCAGCGCCGTCGCGACGGTTCCGGCCCCTCGCAGTGAGTATATCCTACACTCTTTCTTACACTATGATTTTCATTGATATATTTAAACATTGAGGGCAATGTTTAGACTAAGTGTGGGGGAGAGGTGTAGGACTTTTGTTACTGCTTTTGTTGCTGTTTTTGCTGTTATTTTACTACTGTATTTAAAAAAAAAAAAAAAAAAAAAAACAGCCCGGATGGTTCCAAAAATACGAGAGAATCAGGCAAAAATGAGAGGCAAAAAAAAAAAAAAAAAAAAAAAAAACAAAAAAACTTTTCTCTTGTTTAAATATGTAAAGCTCTCAAATGTTATGTGCTTAATTATGTAGAGTATACACTTGGATCTTAATCGTCCTTTCTCGAGGACGAGAAAGGTTCAAGTGTGGGGGATTTTGATAGACCCTAGATATACTCTTATTTTATAACATTTGAGAGCTGTTTTAGATAGTATTTTGTAGATTTATATTAGACTTTTAGACCGAATCATTCATAGTGGTTTGAAATTGAAGACGTGCATTTTGATCTTGAATTGCACTTGCGATGGAGTTGAATGATTTGAAGACCTTCTATGACTGTCCTGACCGCGATTGATACATTGAAGAACCGGTCATAGAAGTGGCGTGAAGGCACACTCTCGCAGGCCGCGAACCCTAGGTCGCGAACCGCGAGGGTGTGTGTTGCTGTTTTGAAGATGCCGAGTTTCGCGAGCCGCGAGGACCAGACGCGAACCGCGAGAGCCAGACGCGCGCGGGGCGCGAGACTCCGGTCGCGAACCGCGCGAACCAGCACGAGGACTGCCGAGGCACAGACGCGCGGGGCGCGAACCTTCGGCCGCGACTCGCGAGGACCATGCCGAGACACGGGCGCGCGCGGGCGCGAGACACGGGCGCGAGACACGGGCGCGCGCACCACGCCGAGACCGAGACGCGGGGCGCGACTCCTCGGCCGCGAGCCCGGCTCGCGGTCCGCGAAGGATTTCGCGCGACCCGCGAAGGCCCTGCAAGTGGCATTTTATTTTGTTTTATTTTTGTTAATTTTTAAAGTATAAAGAGGACTTATCCTCATTGTTGGAGGGATCGAATTTTTACAGAGCTTAACTCTTTTCCTTCATATTTCTCTTTGATTTTGAGCTTTGAATTCACTATGGTTTGTTGTATTGATTATGGTTTTGATTACATAACTATGGTAGTAGGCTAAACCTCTTCTTGGATATATGTGATTGGACTTCTTGTTATGGATTGAGAACATGATTTATGAAGCTTAGGAATGGTGATTTGCTATTGAATGATCATAATCTATATGTGTATTTGATGCTTGAAATGATTAGGAATGATTTCCTAGTGATAGATATGTGTTGGATATGTGTTAGATATTGCTTTTCCATGGTTAGAATGTTATCATTCTTCCTATGTATGAGTAGTAAATTAGGAATTGAATGCATGTTGTTATCAATTGTATTTGTTCTTAAGATCATTCATTAGCATTATACCTATGTCAAGTTTGTTATCAAAGTGCATGGGTAGGGTTGAGAAATATCTAATTTGAATTTATATTGATTCAATTGAACTAGTTGTTATCATCTAGTAAAATTGTCAATTGAAGTTGTGAAGATGCTTTCATTTGCATAGCTTTGGTTAAAGATAGTTCTCACTAATGTTCACCATTCTCAAGGCATCATGATAAAGTTTGAGGAAAATCCTATAGTAAGAAGTCATCAATCTCATATGTCCAAGTTTCTCATTTTCTTAGTTAAATCTCTAGTTAGAATAATCTTATGGTAAAGTAGTTGTAATCCTAGAAGTTCTAGTAGTTTTATTTAGTAGTGTCTTAAACAAAAACTCAACTCAAACCCCCCCTTGTTTACATTGCTTTTATATATGTATATATATATATATGCTATGAGATATACATAGAAATAACCTTCTCCCTGTGGAACGAACCTTACTTGCCATTGTACACTTAATAGTGTGGAAAGGTAGTAAGTGATCTAAAAATGTATATTTGAGAGGTACGGCGACGACCTCCCACTTTCGAGGAACTTTCTCTTGATGCACCACTTTTAGACCTCGAGGTATTGAAAGGCTCGGGCAACCGACCATCTCTCAATAAACCTCTGGTGGTGGAATTGAAACCACTACCCGAAAATCTAAAATATGCATTCCTTGGTGATGGTGAGAAATTACCGGTGATCATCTCCAACAAGCTCACTAAGGAACAAGAGGAAAGGTTGATGAAAGTGCTCCAAGATCATAAGGAAGCCATTGGATGGACTATTGCCGACATCAAATGTATGAGTCCAAGTACTTGCATGCACCGTATTCTATTGGAGGATGATGCTAAACCCATCCGACAACCTCAAAGGCGATTGAACCCTCCTATGATGGAGGTAGTAAAAGCCGAGGTGCTTAAATTGTTGGATGCGGGAATGATCTATCCAATCTCCGATAGTAAATGGGTAAGCCCAACGCAAGTGGTACCAAAGAAGACCGGAATGACCGTGGTGGAGAATAGCCATGGCGAGTTGATCCCCACTCGTATTCAAAACGGATGGCGTGTTTGCATTGATTACCGAAGGCTAAATGCGGTAACGAGGAAAGACCATTTCCCTTTACCATTTATTGATCAAATGCTTAACCGGCTTGCAGACCACTCTTTCTATTGTTTTCTTGATGGCTATTCAGGGTACTTTCAGGTTGCCATTGCACCAGAAGATCAAGAGAAGACAACCTTCACATGTCCCTTTGGCACATTTGCATATCGACGCATGCCTTTTGGCCTTTGCAACGCACCGGCCACATTCCAAAGGTGTATGGTTAGCATATTTTCAGAATACCTTGAAAAGTTTGTAGAGGTTTTTATGGATGATTTCACTGTTCATGGAAACTCTTTTGACAATTGCTTAATCCATTTGTCATTAGTCCTAAAAACTTGCATTGATAAGAACCTTGTGCTTAATTCTGAAAAATGTCATTTCATGGTTGAAAAGGGCATTGTGTTAGGACATGAAGTGTCATCTAAGGGTATTGAAGTAGACAAAGCAAAAATTGATACCATCCAATCTCTTCCTTACCCTACTTGTGTGCGTGATGTGAGATCCTTTCTAGGCCACGCGGGTTTCTACCGCCGTTTCATAAAAGATTTTTCAAAAATTTCTTCCCCTTTATGTATATTGTTACAAAAGGATGTGGAATTTGTGGTAGATGAAGGTTGTAAGAGGGCATTTGATTGTTTGAAGTCTTTGTTAGTGTCGGCCCCTATCATACAACCTCCAAATTGGTCCCTTCCTTTTGAGATCATGTGTGATGCTAGTGACTATGCCGTTGGTGCGGTGTTAGGTCAAAGAGTGGGGAAAATTCCCCATGCCATCTATTATGCATCCATGACTCTCAATGATGCTCAAAGGAACTATACCACTACTGAGAAAGAATTACTAGCGGTAGTCTTTTCCTTAGAAAAGTTTAGGCCATATTTGCTTGGTACAAAGATTATTGTTTTCACTGACCATGCAGCCCTTCGTTACTTGATGACGAAGAAAGAAGCAAAGCCTAGGTTACTCCGATGGATCTTACTCTTAAACGAGTTCGACTTGGAGGTCAAGGACAAGAAAGGAGCTGAAAATCTAGTGGCCGACCATTTGAGCCGTTTGGTGCCCAATGAGGAGTTTGGGACCAAAGCATTGAAGGACCATCTTCACGAAGAGTTCCCCGACGAGCAATTGTTTGCTCTTAGTGTTTCTCTTCCATGGTATGCCAACATTGTGAATTTCCTTGTCACAAGTAAGTGCCCTTCTCATTTCACAAAGGCACAAAAGGATAAGCTAAAGCATGATGCTAGGTTTTATGTGTGGGATGATCCCTATGTGTGGAAACATTGTTCTGACCAAGTGATTAGGAGATGCATTCCCAATAATGAAACCAACTCAATCCTTGCTTTTTGCCATTCATATGCATGTGGAGGTCATTTTGGTGCTAGGCGAACTGCTAGAAAAGTGCTAGACTGTGGTTTTTATTGGCCTAGTTTGAATAAGGATGCATACACCTTTTGCAAATCTTCCAAAGAGTGGGAAATATCTCTTCTAGGAATGAAATGCCCCAACATTGCCCTTTATATTGTGAACTCTTTGATGTATGGGGAATTGATTTTATGGGACCTTTCCCTACTTCCTTTGGTTTCAAATATATCTTGCTTGCGGTTGACTATGTTTCTAAGTGGGTTGAAGCAATCCCCACTCGTACTGATGATTCTAAAGTGGTTGCAGAGTTCATCAAATCTCACATCTTCTCTAGGTTCGGGGTACCCCGAGCTCTGATCAGTGATCGAGGCACTCACTTTTGCAATAGAACCATTGCCGCATTATTGAAGAAATATGGGGTAAATCACAAAACTTCTACCGCCTATCACCCACAAACAAATGGACAAGCCGAAGTTTCCAATAGGGAAATCAAGTCCATCCTTGAGAAAACGGTTAGGCCGACTCGCAAGGATTGGAGTACTCGGTTGGATGATGGATTGTGGGCATATAGGACGGCTTATAAGACTCCAATTGGTATGTCTCCATACCGATTAGTCTTTGGAAAGCCGTGTCATTTACCGGTGAAGTTAGCACACAAAGCTTATTGGGCGATCACAAGGTTCAATTTGAACTTGGACGAAGCCGGGAATGAAAGGAAGCTTCAATTAAAAGAGCTTGAGGAGATCCGAAATGAGTCCTATGAGAACACTGCCATTTACAAGGAAAAGACGAAGGCATGGCATGACAAGATGATAATTAGGAAAACTTTTGAGGTAGGTCAAAAGGTTCTCCTATTTCAATCACGCCTTCGTTTGTTTCCAGGTAAACTGCGTTCTCGGTGGACTGGGCCATTTGTAGTTGTGAAAGTTTTCCCTCAAAGCGACGAGGATGCCAAAGTCATCAAGGTCAACGGCCAAAGGTTGAAACCGTATTGCGAGGGTTTCAAATCGGAGATCCTAGAGGACATATCTCTAGGCAACCCAACCTACGATTGATCTTTACCATGGAGGTACATCGTGCCGACGATGTTAAATAAACGAGTTTTGATCTTTAAAAGCATTTCGTCGAACAATTTCAACATTTGGAACATTACTCTATTTCTATATATTGTAGTTTACATGCATTGTATTAAACTTGCAATTCAGACATAATGCGAATTTTTGATTTGTTAGTTTTGTAGGAAAAGATGTGAAATGGAACAAAACAAAAAGGCTAGAGAAGCCATTTCTTCGCGGTCCGCGAATTCATCGCGCGGACCGCGAGCGAGGGTTTCGCGAACCGCGACTGGGATCGCGCGGACCGCGACGAACTTGCGCGCGCGGGGCGCGATTTCACCGCGCGCACCTCGGCGAGGTATTGCGCGCGCGGCTCGCGAATAAGGCGCGCGGCCCGCGAAGAGTGTACGCGCGGTCCGCAAAGACGACCGCGCGACCCGCGAAAAACCAGGGGATTTTCAGAAATCCCTGGAACGAAAACGCCAGATTTCGCGGTCCGCGGCTCGCGGTCCGCGGTTACACCGCGCGGACCGCGAGGATTTACAATGCGCGGCGCGCGAATTCATCGCGCGCGCCGCGACGAGCACCGAGCGCGCGGTCCGCGGTTTTATCGCGCGGACCGCGCGCCGAACCTTCGCGGTCCGCGGTTTCATCGCGCGGACCGCGAAGGTTCAGCGCGCGGTCCGCGGTTTCACCGCGCGGACCGCGAAAATCCAGGGATTTTTCGACAATCCCTGGAACGTTTTGGCATAGTTTCGCGGACCGCGACGGAGGCCCGTGACCCGCGACGACAGCCCGCGGCCCGCGATAGGATTCTCGCGGCTCGCGAGAAAACTCGGCCTACTTCTACCCATTTTCTTCTATCTTTTTTCTTCTTCTTCTTCCCAATCCCTCCCGACGGAATAGTGCTCTCCACCGGCAACCCACTCCAATCCATCATTCCGGCGAGTTTTGAACCAATCATTTCCACCCAAATCCATCCCCCAAACTTTCCCAACAAAACCCACCAAAAATTCACATCCAAAACACCATCTTTTACCCACATTGCCCGAATTCCAACCCAAACTTCTCCATTCCGATTCGCCGGACTCCGGCGACTTTTTCTCCAACCCCAATACATCAAAACCTTCCCTCCACCACCCTTATCCTTTTCGCCATCTCAATTTTTAAATTCCTAAACGAACTTAAATATCCCCAAATCTCAAGAACCCTAATTTTTGGGCATTTTTGATTTGGTGATATTTTGGTTCAATTGATGGTCTCCTCAAGCTACATTGCTTCCAAAGGCTCCAATTGACGGTACCCTACTGAATTTACTTGAATTTTGGGTGATTTAGGGCTTGCCGCCAATAGGTTTTATTGAAATTTCAAAGGCTTGCCGCCTTTAGTTATATACTGAGCTTTTTGAGTAGGGGCTTGCCGCCTTGTAGCTAGTTTAGTTGTGCTGGACTGTTGTTGAGTAGATTTTGATAATGGCACCAAGAAAAAGGTCTCGCCGAGGGGAAGCCTCTAGTTCACATGAGCCCGTGATCTCCGAATCACCCCCTCGCCAACCTAGCCCTCCTCCTGCAGAAAACCTACCCCCTATTGACCTTATGGGATTGCAAGGTTTGGATGGAGATGCCCAACAACGGTGGAGAAAGTTGATTGGGAATGGGAGGCGTACAATAATGGAGACGAAGTTCCTCTCCTCTGAGCTACTTCAGGAGCTAGGTTTGCAGCAGCCTGTGCTGTTTCTATTGGATCGCGTTGGCATGAGAGGATTCATTGATAGGTCGGCACCGACCTACATTCGATATACACTTGAATTCCTATCCACTCTAGCCAAGCACTATGACGAGGAGCATGACATGCAGTTCATCACATTCAGGTTGAATGATGTAGACCGCCGGATGACCTATAATGAGATCCAAGATGCTTTTGGGTTCGAATATGCGGATGGCTATAAGAATCCGAAAGATAATGCCCCGGACGGATTTGATCTAGCTTTCTTTTGGAATTGCTTGTCTGGATCTCCCAACATCACGGGCGCCACGAAGAACAACCACATCATACACCCAGCTGTTCGTATGGTGCACAAGCTCCTAGTGATGACGATCTTTTGCCAAGGAGAGTTGACACATATCAATAGGGAGCAGGTCCAATGCCTTTGGACCATGTTTTGGAGGCCGGAGCACCCGTGTTGGGTTGACCTCTTTGTGCAGAAATGTCTGGAGACCTCCCAGAAGAGCTCAGGGAAGATACCGCGGGGGGGTATGATTTCTCTTCTGGCAGCTTATCTGAACATCCACCTACCTCCAGACATTCAGGCAATAGGCAAGACAGCCGAGAGAGCTCACCAGTTTTACTCCATTGCTACTTTGGAGTCCACTAATGTCTTGGCCATGCACAGATTTCCTCCTCCTAGATTCATCTGGCTAGTAGCCAAGAATCAGCATATGTACCTGCCAAATCCGGAGGCTGTGCAGCTGACTGGGCGCACTCGCATGGAGGAGCTCACCTTGCCCATCCAAATCACAGTTCCTGCACCTACCATTGCCCTTGCCAGGCTAGAGGCACCTCCGGAGCATGGAGAGCAGTACGTTCCTCCACATCAGGATCCTCAGTTTGTCACTCAGCAGCAGTTCCAGGAGTTTACGCAGAGGCATGACGCGTTTACTCAGAGGTATGAGGACGACATGGAGGTGATGTTCGCCATGATGGCATCCATGCACCCACATGGACCAGGGGCATTTGACTATGAGGGCCATCGCAGATCGCGAGCTCAGCGCCGTCGCGACGGTTCCGGCCCCTCGCAGTGATTATATCCTACACCCTTTCCTTTCACTATGATTTTCATTGATTTATTTAAACATTGAGGGCAATGTTTAGACTAAGTGTGGGGGAGGAAATGTAGGACTATGATTCTGTTTTTGTTGCTGCTTTTGCTGCTGTGTTTTTACTACTGTATTTAAAAAAAAAAAAAAAAAAAACCCGGATGATTCCAAAAATAACAGAGAATCAGGCAAAAAAAAAACATTTTCTTTTCTCTTGTATAGATATGAAGAACTCTCAAATGTTATGTGCTTAACTATTCAGAGTATACACTTGGATCTTAATCGTTCTTTCTCGAGGACGAGAAAGGTTCAAGTGTGGGGGATTTTGATAGGTCCTAGATATACTCTTATTTTGTAGCATTTGAGAGCTGTTTTAGATAGTATTTTGTACTTTATATTAGACTTTTGGACCAAATCATTCATGATGGTTTGAAACTGAAGACGTGCATTTCGACCTTGAATTGCACTTGCGATAGATTTGGATGATTTGAAGACCTTCTATGACCGTCCTGGAGGAAGCAGATACATTGAAGAACCGGTCGTAGAAGTGGCGTGAAGGCACATTCTCGCGGACCGCGAAACCTAGGTCGCGAACCGCGAGGGTGTGTGTTGCTGTTTTGGAAGATGCCGAGTTTCGCGCGGTCCGCGAAACTCCGGTCGCGAGCCGCGAGGACCAGCACGAGGACCACGAAGCCGAAGACGCGCGGTCCGCGAAACTCCGGTCGCGAACCGCGAGGACCAGCGCGAGAACCGCAGCGAAGCCGAGACGCGCGATCCGCGAAACGTCGGCCGCGGTTCGCGAGGATCAGACGCGCGGTCCGCGAAACCTCGGTCGCGGACCGCGGACGCCACGGACGCGCGGGCCGCGAATCCTCGGCCGCGAACCGCGAGAACCGAGCTCGCGGTCCGCGAAGGATTTCGCGCGGCCCGCGAAAAACTTCTGCTACTTGCATTTTGTTGCTTTAATTTTAATTATTTTTAGACTATAAAGGAAACTTATCCTCATTGTTAGAGGATCGGATTTTTACAGAGAAAAACTCATTTTCCTTCATTTTTCCTTTGGATTTTGATCTTTGAATTCATTATGGTTTGTTGTATTGATTATGGTTTTGATAATATAACTATGGTAGTAGGCTAAAACCCTTCTTGGATATATGTGATTGGACTTCTTCTTATGGATTGAGAACATGATTCATGAAGCTTAGGAATGGTGATTTGCTATTGAATGATCATAATTTATATGTGTATTTGATGCTTGAAATGATTAGGAATGATTTTCTAGTGATAGATATGTGTTGGATATGTGTTAGATATTGCTTTTCCATGGTTAGAATGTTATCATTCTTTCTATGTAGGAGTAGTAAATTAGGAATCGAATGCATGTTGTTATCAATTGTATTTGTTCTTAAGATCATTCATTAGCATTGTACCTATATCAAGTTTGTTATCAAATTGCATGGGTAGGGCTGAGGAACATCTAATTTGAAGTAATATTGATTCAATTGAACTAGTTGTTATCATCTAGTAAGATTATCAATTGAAGTTGTGAAGATGCTTTCATTTTTCATAACTATGGTTAAAGATATTTTCTCACTAACCTTCACCATTCTAAAGGCATCATGATAAAGTTTGAGGAAAATCTCATAGTAAGAAGTCACCAATCTCATATGTCCAAGTTTAGTATTCTCATTAGTTAATCCTTTAGTTAAAATCTTAAATGCTAAACTAGTTGTAATCATAGAATTCTAGTTGCTTTACTTAGTAGTGTTTCTTACAAAAACTCAACTCAAACCCCCCCCCCCCCCTTATTTACATTGCTTTTATATATGCATATATATATATACACTACAAGATATACATAGAAATAACCTTTTCCCTGTGGAACAAACCTTACTTGCCACTATATGCTTAATTGCTTGTAGAGGTAGTAAGTGAACATAAATAGTATATTTGAGAGGTACGGCGACGACCTCCCAGAGGGGGAAAAGGATGATGAATCAGTAGGGAAAAAGGGTCGAGATAGGCGCTCTAGGACGCCCCGCAATTAACCATTTCAGGTAAATTCTCTAACACTTGAATACAGAGTTTATCTTTTCAGTACACGAAATCTCATCATCACACCGGAGCTACCACCCTCGGGTAGCGCCGGAGGGGGGAGGTGGGTGGGTTTGTTTTTCAGGCATCGGAGAACAGGTCCCAGAGTGGTCCTATCAGAGGCTGATGAGTTCGAATAGCCAGGAGTAATCAACGAGCATCTCTCATACTTCATCAGTAATTCATCCCAAAGCCCTCGGATAAATCAACTATCTGAGGCCCCGATTTACTAGTGCGGATTTACCCCACGTCAGATAGTATTTTGTAATAGGAAGTCGGGACCTCGGGGTCGCTCCCACGATGGTGCCCCGCAAAGGAAGGATGTTTTATGAAGGAATTAGGATTTGATCATTTTAAGAATATAAAATTTTCAAACCATCGGATGGATGCCCTCATCAGAAGGGGACAATCCGATGAGCGCATAAGGAAGAATTAAAGATTTAAAAATTTCAGGTTTTCAAACAATCGGATGGATGCCCTAATCAAAACAGGACCATCCGATGAACGCATAAGAAAGAATTAAATGTTTAAGAATTTCAGGTTTTCAAACCATCAGATGGATGCCCTCATCAGAAGAGGACCATCCGATGAACTCATAAGAAAGAATTAAAGGTTTAATAATATCAGGTTTTCAAACCATCGGATGGATGCCTTCATCAGAAGAGGACCATCCGATGAACTTATAAGAAAGAATTAAAGGTTTAAGAATTTCAGGTTTTCAAACCAGTAAACCATCGGATGGATGCCCTCATCAGAAGAGGACCATCCGATTGTTGGTGATGATAGCAAAAAAGGGATTAGAAGTTTCTTCCAGGGCGATGAAGTACCACGGGAATTTAGCAGGGCTGTTTTTACACTAATACCGAAAGTTGATAATCCGCAATCAGCTGGGGACTATAGGCCGATTTCCTGTTGCCCTGTTTTATATAAAGTCATCACAAAGATCATGAGTAACAGGTTAAGTGAGGTACTCCCTAAAGTGATAAATGGAAAACAAGGTGCATTCGTGAAAGGGAGGAGGATATCACATAATTTTCTCCTAGCGCAAGAGCTTTTAACAGGATATAACAAGCCGAGCAATATTCCAAGCTGCATGATAAAAATTGATATACAGAAGGCTTTCGACAGTATAAGTTGGGACTTTCTATTCAAATGGCTGGTAGTTCTAAAGTTCCCAGGATTGTTTAATGAGTGGATAAGACGATGCGTTGAGGATACTACTTATTGTTTCTCTTTGAATGGTGCTTACACGGATTGTTTTAAAGGGAAGAGTGCTGTTAAATAGGGGGATCCGATATCACCTTTAATGTTTGTAATTAGGATGGAATATCTGTCGAGACAGCTTAGCCTGGCCATAAAAACGAATGATATAGAGTTCCATCAGAGGAGTTTGAAGGAAGAAATACATAGTTTGATGTTTGCAGATGATCTGTTAATTTTCTGTAGGGCGAGCAAGCACTCAATGGAAGGGGTTAAACCTGTTTTGGAGGAGTTCAGGAAGGTTTCTGGCATGAGGATAAATGAAGGAAAATTCGAGGCTTTCTTCTTGACAATAACAGAAACTAAATCAAAGATGTTGGCTGATACTCTGAATATAGTTCAAGGAAGTTTCCCAATGAATTACCTGGGACTTTCAGTCTCGACAGGGAAGTGGAGAGCTGAAGATTGTGAGAAAATGGTTGAGAAGATTGCAGGATAAATAGGCACTTGGGGTTCCAGGAATATGGCATATGCAGGTAAAGTGCAGCTTATAAACACAATTTTGTTGAGTAAAGCTAGTCACTGGGCGAATGTTTTTCAAATATCTAAGAGTGTGCACAAAGCCATTGAGACAAAATGCAGAAATTTTCTATGGGGCAGAAAGGAAGGGGAGAAAATAGTTACACCAGTGTCTTGGAAAATACTTTGTATGCCAAAGAAAAGTAGAGGAGTTGGCCTAAGGGATCCTTCATTCTAGAATAGAGCTTAAAGAAGGATATATTGTGGCTAAAATGGGTGCAGACATACTAAAAGGATAGAGAGTTTCTTGACTACAGCCTAGACAGGCACACATACAGCTGGAGTTGGGGCAAGTTGGTATCACTGAAAGATGAAATTCGTCCATACCTAATGGAATGTGTTGACATAAAGAGAAATTTCAGTACGAGCAAGGCATATGGATACCTCAAAGGGGCGGCCAAGAAAACCATTGGTCAACGAATATATTGTGAAAGTCAGGACTACAGCCTAAACACTCATTCTTTCTATGGATGTTGTTAAAAGAGAGATTATCGACCATAACGATACTTCAATCGAAAGGGATAATACCTCATGTGGCAGATGTTTGTACTCTTTGTGGGCAAAATGGAGAAACGATGCAGCACAGATTTTGTACATGCTAGTTTACAGTGGAGCTCCAAAAACATTATAGGGTGGAGACTGGCGGAAACTTCGGAGAATGCTTGAGGAGGATGAGAAGAATGGTAGGATGGAGAAAGAGAATAAGATTCCACCGACTTATCAGCATCTTCTATAATGTATGGAGGGAGAGGAATAACAGAATCTTTGAGGGGAAATATAGGCAGGTGGATGCTCTAAAGGTGATGATTGAAACAGGTTGTGACCCCTCTGATTGATGTTGAGGATAGTGTGAATGGATCCTAGTATGAAACTTGGTACATATGTCGTAGGTACCACACTGATTACCTTTGGTATTTCAGAGGTGTTGGGTTGCTGGTGTAAAAACCAGTTACCCAGCCTTGGCCCGTGACACTATCTAAAGACTTGACGGATTGCTTGTGGGGATAAATCCTTAGTATGAAACTTGTACATATGTCGTAGGTACCGCACTGATTACGGTCCTGTTTTCTAGAGATTATTTGAATATTTTTTTAGTTCAGATAAACTTTTTTTAGTTCAGATAAATATTTTTTAGTTCGATGAGTTCAGATAATCTTTTTTCAGTTCATATGAGTTCGATTCAGTAAACTTTTTAGTTTTCAGATAAGTTAAGTTCAGTAAACTTATTTGTATTTTAGTTCAGTTCAGTTTAATCTTTTGAGCTTAATTGTTCATATCAGTTCTGTTTTTTTTTAAATAAATTACCGTTGGTGGGGGGAGTTATATTGGCTTCCCCTTGCCTTTTAAATAAACGAAAAGAAAAAAAGTACATATTCCCATACGAACGTATATGGCTTTAAAGTATTGTGCCGAAACATAATTACTTAAAGTAAGGCAGCTATGGTGTAGAATTACAAAGTAAAAACTACACTAGGCAAAAGAAAAACCCTCCAAAAAGAATGGGATAAGCTTTGAAGAAACTAATTCCTCATTCTGAAACAAAAGGTGGGAAATTGAGGGTGAGGAGAAGGCATCACTCCACTTGCTTATCAGTGATTCAATGAGCAAACAAAGAAAAACACTAGGCAGCCTATGGAGTAATAAGCTTCGTCCATCCTCAATCCCTTGCTGTTTACAATAGAAATAGCACCAACATAAACTGGTTTCCTTGCAGTACTTCCAGAAATATAAACTTTTGGGTGCAGCTCAGAGTTGGTTATGCTAAAAGAGTCCTGTCCTTGGAGCGCCAGAAATTGGCAATCCTATTGATCCGTATTATGCATAGTCTTGTACCTGCAAGTTGAAAGAGAGAAACTCAGCAGTATCCATCCTATAACCTGAGTGTAGGGAGCCCTAATTTATCAAGGATTAGGGCTCCTTTAGCTGTAAGAGGCAGATCACTGTAACTCATTTCTGAATTCAGATGTAGAGTGAGTGCATGTTTTTCCAATATGTCAGCAACTGTATTTCCTTGCCTAAGAGTGTGAATAGCAATAGCAGGAAATAGGTAGTTATGTATGCATTCAACCAATTTTAATAGCTTCCAGTGGGACTTTTCTGGATTTTGATTCATGGAAATTGCATTTAAACAATCAGATTCTACCCAAAAAGTATAAAGTTGCAAAGAGTGTGCAGCAAGGATACCAAGTTTTACACCTAGCAGTTCTGCTTCTAATGGTGAGGATGCATTTGTATAGAAACATCTTGCATAGATAAAATCTCCACTCGAGTTTCTAAAGATAATTCCTATCCCAGCCTTCCTAGAAATCCTATCCCAAGCAGCATCCACGTTAATTTTTACCCCGCTAGATGGTTTTGACCATTTTATTTTAGCAATATTTGGTTTTGGGGGTTTTAACCATTTGGGAAGGACTCCTGAACTAGCTATGTCAATGTCATGGGCATTACTGATGAAGAAAGGCTTAGCAATATAGGCATCAAAAATCATTTGCTTAACTTCATTGATAATGTGATGCATTGATGGAGAAATATTATCAAACAGTTTCCTATTCTTTGCTTTCCACAGACACCAACATACAAATGATGGGATTAGATTGACTAGCTGTGTGTGAAGTGTAGTGAGACCTTGGAAATGCCAATAACTAGCAAGCCTGTTCCAAAGTGCGTCAAAATTCGGACTTCCAATGCATAAAAATACATGTATGGCAGCCCAGACTTGTTTAGCTATTTTACATTCACTAAAAAAATGATCTAAGCTATCCAAGTTGTCACAGAAAACACATTTTGATGCAAGTTTGATACCATATAATATAAGGATGTCATCAAAAGGGAGCATAGAGTTGAAGAGTTTCCACATATCAGTTCTGTTCAATTCCATTCAGTTTGGTTCAGTTTCAATGTGATTTAATGAAATTTAGATTAATTTAGTCATACCGATTATTTTTTTTCCAATACATTAAGTTCAGTTCAGTTCATTTTAGCTCAACAACAATATTATTTGGTGCAATTAATTAAGCTTAATTTATTAATACCGTTTATTTTCATCACACTTATTTATTTTCAATTCAGTTCAGTTCAGTTATCTATATGCTTCAGCTCAACTCAAATCAGTATGTTTAGCTAGCAAACATGATCATATTTTTTAACATTAAGGCCTTGTGTGCCAGAACTTTTATATATCAGTTCAGTTCAATTCAATCCAGTTCAGTTCAGTAAATTGAAGTGAAATGTAATTTGATGAAATTCATGTTAATTCAGTCATATTGATTCTTTTTTTCAGTACATTAATTTTCACTTCAGTTCAATTCAATCCAGTTCAGTTCAGTTGAACAAGAAATGAACTCTATCAAACTCGAAGTTATACTCAAATTATTAAATTTCAAATGTTTTGAAAATGTCATATTTATTTCATTTCAGTTCAGTTGATCTATATATTCCAATTCAATTTTGTTCTACATATTTTCATATTAAATGTATTATGCTAAGATTAATAAGGCCCTGTTTTCAGTTTTATTCAGTCATGCTGATTCCATTTTTCAATACATCATTTTTTACTTCAGTTCAGTTCAATTCAATTCAATTCAGTTCAGTTTAGTTCAGTACATTGAAATATATTGAAATTAATCATATTATTTTTAATTCAATTCAGTTCATTTTATCTACATCAGTGCAACTCAGTTCAGTATATTTTAATATTAAATGTATTATGTTATATTTAGATTAATGAATTTCAAATATATTGGAAATGATCATATATTTTTAGTTAGTTTCAATTTAGTTCAATTCAAATAATCTATATATTTCAATTCAGCTCAGTTTTTAAGTTCAAATAAGTTCAGCTAAATTTTTGAAGTACAAATGAGTTCAGTTCAGATGAGTTCAGATAAAGTTTTTTAAGTTCAGATAAACTTTTTTTAGTTCAGATAAACTTTTTTAAGTTCAAATGAGTTCAGATAAAGTTTTTTTAGTTCAGATAAACTTTTTTTAGTTCAGATAAACTTTTTTAAGTTCAGATAAATTTAAATATCGTGAAGAGAACATGACCTACCTTTTGGTATTTCAGAGGTGTTGGACTGCTGGTATAAAAACCAGTTACCCAGCCTTGGCCCATGACACTATCTGATTTGAGGAAAAGGTTGAGGGGTTTTACCCCAAGTATGAAACTTGTACATATGTTGTAGGTACCGCACTGATTACCTTTTGGTATTTCAAGGTATTTGGCTGCTGGTATAAAAACCAGTTACCCAACCTTGGCCCATGACACTATCTGATTTGAGGAATGGTTGAGGGGTTTTACCCCAAGTATGAAACTTGTATATATGTCGTAGGTACCGTACTGATTACCTTTAGGTATTTCAGAGGTGTTGGGCTGCTGGTGTAAAAACCAGTTACCCAGCCTTGGCCCATGACACTATCAAAAATATTTGACGGACTGGATGAGGGATTATGGCCCTAGTATAAAACTTGTACATATGTTGTAGGTACCGCACTGATTACCTTTGGTATTTTAGAGGTGTTGGGCTGCTGGGTAAAACGAGTTACCTAACATTGGCCCATACACTATCTAAAGACTTGACGGGCTGGATTGAAGAAGATTATAAGCATACTCAGACCAGACTACATATGCCTTATTTGATTTCTATGGGAACTGAACCGAGGCAGATTTGTGTTTTGACATGTCAATTCACAGATATGCTACGGTGAATTTTCCCTTAATCGTATACGAGCTGGAGACAGCAGTGGAATGTTGAAGACACCAAAGCTCCAATGGTGGATGCGGATTTAGCATGATATGCAAGGACAGATGAAATGAAAGCGCATTCATGATAGTTATTCTAAAATCCTAGCAATATCTTGATGAAATAGTTATGATCATATCCACTTGCATTTCATATGGTTGTAGAATAGTTGTTTTCTCCTTTTGGTTAGTTATTTGTATCTGTTGAATGTTTGGTTTAGAGTGATGGCCAAATCAGTTGTATGAAATTTTTGAGCAATTTAATAGAAGAAAATATTACATTAAAATAAATTCAGGTTTTCAAACCATCGGATGGATGCCCTTATCTGAAGAGGATCATCCGATGAACGCATAAGGGAGAATTAAAGGGTTTAATAATTTCAGGTTTTCGAACCATCGGATGGTCGAATCTAAGCCAAGACATCTCCAGATACATCTGAATGATGCAGGATTTTAGGCAGTCGATTGACTACCCTCGCCAAAAAGGAGGGGAAGAACTTGTAGACTTGGCTCGGACAGTCAAACTTCAGGTGAAAGGACTTTGAAGGTATGTATTGGATATTCTTGGATATTTAATATTATATAGAGTTCAGAACATCGGGTATAGGACCTAGTACCCGATGCCCCTAGAGGGGGAGAGTAAGGGGATAAATGATAAATAAACGTTGCATATATGTAAAATAAACAACGCAGGTGCATAAGGAAAGACTTAGGGGAGAGTGATGCATAAAAATAAAAGGGAAAGTAGAACAAAAGTATCTTTTCTTAGATACTCCCTCCGTCCCAACCAAAACTTCTTACTTTCCTTTTTTGTTCGCCCCAACCAAAACTTCTTACTTTCATTTTTTCCTCTTTTGGCAAAAAAAATAACTACAAAAAGATAAATATACCCTTAATGAATTCTTACAAACAACCATAACAATAAGTGATATTCCATTTATACCCCTTAAAACTCCACTGATAAGATATGAAATGCACTTTTCTTAAAATTCGAGACGAAGTCAACTAAGAAGTTTTGGTTGGGACGGAAGGAGTATTACACAGGAAAAGAGAAATTACAAAGAATACAAAGGAAAAGAAAGCGCCATGAATAATCAAGAGTCACGAGGTCAGCCGGGGGTTCTTGCAAACTACCTTTGGTTGACCGTCCCGAGAACTCACGCTGAATCCATATAAGGTGGAGGTAGTGCAATATTCGGTGTAGCCGCAGGGAACAGGGAACTCAGGGCAGACCCCCTTGTCGTTCCTTCTATCTGCAGGAGGAGGAGAGCCAGGAGGAGACAGAGGTCTTTCTGAAGTAGTCAGGGCTCGGAGAGAAGAAGTGGAGAGAGGAGAAGAATCAGAGCAGAGGGTCCCCCAAATCTTGGGGACCAGTTGACCCAAGGTCTTGTTCAGCAGGCATCAGAAGTTATAATGATAACACCGCTCGGCGCCTGGTTTATAGAAAATTCTTTGGTAATCGAGCATGTGCCTACCGGGAACCCATCCTCGCATTTGCTTATAGACCCAGGTGGTCTGGTGGTTGTTTGACTCGGACACGACTTCTTTCACGGCTTTCTCAAACTCGGGGGATCGGATGATCTCTTCCGAGAGGGAAACACTATATTCACGGAGATTGGAACCATCTCTCCAAGGTTGTAATTCTTGCTCGAGTTCGGACAGACGAGATACTAGCTCGGCCGATCGAAGTTTCCTTTGTTCCAACTTTTGAGCTAAGGTAGAAGACCTACGATTTTCCTCAACAAGGTCCTGGAGAAGGGTAGAGAGGTAACGTTGATGGGTGGATTCAAGGAAATCCCGGACATAGGCCGAGCCGAGTATTTCAGAGGTAAACTCGGATACCTGGAGCATTAAAGGTTAGGAGTTGTTACCAAAATACGTAGAAAACAAGACACAAAAGAGAAAGGAAAATTACCGAGGGATCAGAGCGAGGAATTTGTAGCTGCGTATCAATCGGGAGAGACAGGGACTAATGGTTTGGACTCTCATGCCGAAGTCTTTTCCAACTGCAACTCAGAGGGTCATCGGCAAGGGCGCCGATCAAGTTAGGAAATGGAACGGGTATGGAAACCATAGAACCAGTATCCACAGACAGAGTCTTACTTGGGGGGCTCGGGCCATCTAGCTCTGGCAAGACGGTAGAGCCGGGCACTGGGTGGCGAGACGGATCATCTAGGAGAGACCGGAGCACTAGAAATGAGGAAAAATAGAATAGATAAAGGAAGGAAACGCAATGGGGGGAATCAATCATCAGAACAAAAGAAGGAGTCTTGCAAGGTAAACCTTGTTCAGGCCAGACGACGCGATAGTAAGGAGCGGAGAAAACCTCGGGAGGGTACACCTCGTAAGGCCAAGAACACCCCCCTTTCTCAGGAATCCAGTATTGAGACAAGTATACTGGACTATTCAGCAGAGTCTCATGATCCGAGCGTAGCATCTCAGGGAGCCAAGGTACCTGGTCCTCAGATGTATTGCGGTTCCACCAGGAAGCCGGATAGGTCAGATGATCATAAGAACAATGACCGTCCACTAACCATCCCTTCGGATAATTGACGAAGTCCTGGATGAAGTGGGCATTGGGAACACAAGATGCAAAACCAAATATGCCAGGAATTCGGCTTGCGTTCCCGGAAAGGCAGAAGAAAGATCGAAATAGGTTCACAGGCTTAGAGACCTCACATCGACGGCAGATGACTAGAAACGCCATGATGACTACAAACCCGTTGGGATTAATTTGAGCAGGAGAAATTTTGTAGTGGTAAAGGAGTTCAGAGCATAAAGGAGGAAAGGGCAGGCTCAGGCCATACTGGAATAGGCGCTTTGGAATGCAGGGCCCATTGGTCTGATATTCATCTGCTTGCAAGGTAGTGAGTTGAGCGTCCATCGCTAGAAGGCAGACCACCCTGGAGGCGGCATTAATGGTTTCGGAGCGGATCCAATCTTGCGCTAGGTCAGCAGAGGGCCCCAGATCATTGGAGATGACCCTCAGCGGCCGAATACGAAGGATTCATTCGGGGTTTCACCAATTCCTGTTCGACAATCTAGACAGCGAGAGCTGGGACCCTCACCAAAAGGGACAATCTTGGGGCGGGTCATATCGCTGCAAGGAGACGAGGCGGTGGCACTATCAGAAGAGTTACCAGAAGTTGGCGAAGCCAAGCGAGAGCGATTTAGAACAAGTGGATATGAATCTTCAGAAAAAGAGGAAGAATTGCAGGAAAGATAGTCAGCCATGCGAGTGAAATGAAGAAAATAGGGGAGGAATTTATAGTACAGATAAAAGGAGCAAGATGGTGGCAGATAAAGGAACAAGGACAAGCCTTACCTAGGATGAAGACAAAATTACTAAGTCACTTAAAAGAAGGGGAAAACCGGAAATTGAGCAGCTGTCAGGTGAAAAGCATGCTAATTCCGAGTGTTAATAATACAAAAGGATTCATTCGGGGTTTCACCAATTCCTGTTCGACAATCTGGACAGCGAGACAAGCGATTTCCCCACGTCGTAAATGGGAATCCCACTCAATCAAAACACATTTATATTTCACCTACGACTTCTAACTACTATAGAGTAGATAGTGGGAAGTAGGGATCGAACCACAAGGAGAAGGAGTTTGTTTAGTGTTTTAGCGAAGATTATTAACACATACATATATATTATATAGAAAGCAAGGTAAACAAGAGGGGTTTTGAGTTTGATTTATTACACTACGGAAAAAAGCAACTAAGATAAACTACACTACAATGCAAATGCTAAAAATACAAGGCCTTGGGAGACAATTGATTTTCAGCTTTGAACTATTGATTTATTGTTCTACAACACATTGCTTTAGGAATCTTCTCTCTAATATAGTTATAGAGAATGATCGCATTCAAAATAACCCTCACTAGTGAATGACCTAAACGATAACGTTTTAGACCAATTCACCAATGACACCACGATTAGAAGACCAATAAACTTACCCATGCAATACGAAAGCGAATTAAATACATAGATAACACCATTGAGAACAATCAAGAGCTAAATGAAAAGATAACATTCTAAATCAACCCTTAATTCTACTACTTTGAGACAAGTCCAAAATGGTAGCATTTCACCCATGCATCTAGCATATAATTGATAGCAATTCGTTACCCAAGGATAGCCCAAGCTAATTCATGCTTCAAACAACACATTCAAACACAATTCATCAAATGGAAATTAAATTGCCCATGAACAAATATGCATCAAGAACTCAAAATCAAGAATAGAAAGTTTACATCAATTGCAACCCAAGGTTTAATTAGCCTACAGCAATCATTCTAATACAACATTACATAAACATAGAATCAAAGGGAAGAAAATGGAAGAAAAGATCAAGAACAAAGGAAAATGGGGTTTTGGATGAAGAGGAGCTCGTTTTTCTCCCAAGGGATAAGAGTGGTTTTTATAGCCCTTCAAAATATTGTTTTTCTGGCCTTCATTCAGCCAAAAATCCGCCCATTTTCGCGGCCCGCGAGAAGCTTGTGGCTGGTTGGCAGCAATCCTCTTTGCTTCGCCACGGATGAACCGTTGATCCGTTTTTGACGTTCTAGTAGTCCATTTTGTAGTACTCGAGAAGACGAAGCCAATGGTACCACTTATGCACTCCAATTCCTCTTGTAACATTTCCAAATATCAGCTTCAAAACGTTAGTGCACAAGTCTTTCTTCAAAATGCAAGGTAAGAGAAATTTAGCCTTAATTCTTAACCCTTTGCACTAAATGTTACCCCAAATGAACTCTCAAATGTGCTAAAAGTAGAGTATATATTGGCTACATCACATACCCCCACACTTAAACCTTTCTCGTCCTCGAGAAAGAACGTTTAAAGTTTAAGGTTATACCCAATTTTTTTTTTCTAATGCACATTTGAACTCCTCCAAAACTATGACACTAAACAAGAACTTCCAACAAGTAATAAGCACAATCACATATACCACATGTAGAACACCCCCACACTTAAACCTTTCTCGTTCTCGAGAAAGAACGATTCAAGGCCAAGATGACAATTTCACAACAATCAAACACATGGCATACTCAAACAAAAAAATTGCAAAGTAGAATATCCCAAATTGTACTACTTTGCTCCCACTAGATGAAATATCCCAACAAAGCCAAGATGCAAAACTACCCAACTCTCCATTAATCACCGCATCCTTATGACTTCAACCATCGGAAAATGAGGATAAAATGAGATTTCTCTCCTTTTGTTTATACTTAGCCACTTTTTTTTTTTTTCACACAAAGCCTCTCATTTTTGCCTAACTCTCTATTTCTTTTGGACTTATCCGGGCTTTCATTTTTTAATTTTTTTTTTCAAAAACAAAATCTTCAAAGAAGTACATATTTACAACACCAAAAACAAAAATTAAAACGAAAATCCTAAACCTCTCCCTCATACTTAAACCAAACGTTGTCCTAAATGTTCAAGAACAACTATCAAAATTGTGAGGAAAGGAAGGGACTGACACACTAAATGTTGGCTCTTAAAAAAGAAAAATTTATTTTCGCGGGCCGCCAGGCCAATTCGCGGCCCGCGAGCCTTTTTTTTTTTTTTTTCTCGCGAGCCGCGAAAAACAGCCGATTTGTGGCAGCGGGCTGCCGCAAAATCCCCTATTTACGCGGGCCGCGAGACCCAATTCGCGACCCGCGAGCCCGAATTTTTTTTTTAAATTCAAATAAACTGACAAAAGAAAAACAAGAATAAAAACGTAATCTACTAATTAAAACAATGCAAGACAGAAAGAAATTTTTTATTATTATTATATAAATACAATAAAAGTTAAATAACAATAAAACGATCAAAATCGATTTATTTAACGTCGTCGACACGACCCAAATGTTATTCATAGAACAAAAGTCTGAAATCCTTCACCTTTGAGAGAAAAGTGAAGGGGGGGTTGAGAAATTATAGGTAGATGAGTAAGGTGAGGTTCTTAAAGGAGTATGGATGGTTGGAAGCATGAATGAGTAAGTTGGCTTCCTACTTGGCTCCTCTAAGATTTCCGAAATTGGTGATTTTGGTTGAATAGGTGGAGGTAGGGGTGGCAATGGTGATGGTAAGTTCTCAAGTTCGATCACCTCCCTCTCTTCTTCTTTTTGTTCAACAACCAACTCCTCATCCATTTCAAATTCTTCTTCGTGCAAAGCACTCGGAATATGTTCTACTTGGGATGGTTCTCCTTTGGAATATTGAGCTTCTAATCTCCTCACCGCTTCCCACATTAAATTCAATTGCCTCTCAAGATTTTCTAAGCGTAAATTCTCTTCATAATTCATTGCATCTTGTTCTTGAGGCAATTCAAAAGGTGGGTGAGGTAGATTTTGTTGCTCATAGGGTTGGTTTTCCGGTGGGTATCCAAACCTCAAATTCGAATGACCACTCCATTGCGACTCATAAGAATCGTAGTAAAGATCATAAACTTGTTGATATTGGAATCCAACTCCCTCCTCATTATAGCTAGGGCTGTGCATGAACCGGTCCGGACCGGAAAAATGGACCGGACCGGACCAGAATGAAGTGGACCGGAACTGGATATATAGGTTTCCGGTCCGGTCTTTAATCCAACAATTTTCCATATTCCGGGTCCGGTCCGGTCCGGTCTAAAACCGGATCTTTTCCGGTCCGGACCGGATGGACCGGTTTACATATACTATATAATTAAAATTAATAAATATATGATAAATTTGGTAAGTATTATAATCTTAAATGAGAAATGCTTAATTTAGTTAATATATTCATTGAATTTTGCATCTTGGTATCTTTTCTATTTTATGGAAACCTAACTTTTATTACTAATTAAGTAATTGAAGAGTATTATTATGTGCAAAGATTGATTTGATATATTAATACTTAATCAAAGGCTTAATTTGAGTTACAAAACTTTAATTCAAGATTTTATTTTCAAATTAGGCAGATTTAGAAGGTAAAAATTGAAAAAAATTCATACCATATTTATGTAAAATTCAATCTCAATATTTAATGTTTTGATTGATCCGGTCCAACCGGTCCGGTCTGGTCCAAGACCGGAATTATTCCGGACCGGTCCCTGTCTAAACTATTGCCTAACCGGTTCGGTCTTCGGTCTAAGAATTTTGAGAATTCCGGTCCCGGTCCAAACCGGTTCCGGTCCGGTCCAGACCGGTTGCACAGCCCTAATTATAGCACTCATCATGGTACCCTTGGTATGAGGAACCAACGGGCATTTCGTGTTGAAAGTGCTCATTTCTCAAATCAAAATTGCAAGACTCAGAAAAATTAGTAAAATTGTATGCATCACGCGAGTTTGCAAAATTATCATCATCCCTTGAATAGTTATAAGGGAGGTTATCCATATGTCAATTAAAATTAAAACTACAAACAAAGATATTGAAATTGTAGTGAAAGGGTTCTAGGGTAATACACACTACAAGGTGTCGTTTACTCCAAGAAACCAAGCAATACACACTTCAAAGAAAACAAAATAAAGAAAGGATTGAAATTATAGTGCAAGGATTCTAAGGCAATACACACTACATGGTGTCGTTTACGCAAAGAACTCGAGCAATACACTTTCAAAGAAAACAAAGGAGGTAAACAATAAAATCTAAGATAAAACACAAAACAAGAAATGCCTTCTCCCCGGCAGCAGCGCCATTTTTGACAAGCGATTTCCCCACGTCGTAAATGGGAATCCCACTCAATCAAAACACATTTATATTTCACCTACGACTTCTAACTACTATAGAGTAGATAGTGGGAAGTAGGGATCGAACCACAAGGAGAAGGAGTTTGTTTAGTGTTTTAGCGAAGATTATTAACACATACATATATATTATATAGAAAGCAAGGTAAACAAGAGGGGTTTTGAGTTTGGTTTATTACACTACGGAAAAAAGCAACTAAGATAAACTACACTACAATGCAAATGCTACAAATACAAGGCCTTGGGAGACTATTGATTTTCAACTTTGAACTATTGATTTATTGTTCTACAACACATTGCTTTAGGAATCTTCTTACTAATGTAGTTATAGAGAATGATCGCATTCAAAATAACCCTCAGTAGTGAATGACCTAAACGATAACGTTTTAGACCAATTCACCAATGACACCACGATTAGAAGACCAATAAACTTACCCATGCAATTCGAAAGCGAATTAAATACATAGATAACACCATTGAGAACAATCAAGAGCTAAATCAAAAGATAACATTCTAAATCAACCCTTAATTCTACTACTTTGAGACAAGTGCAAAATGGTAGCATTTCACCCATGCATCTAGCATATAATTGATAGCAATTCGTTACCCAAGGATAGCCCAAGCTAATTCATGCTTCAAACAACACATTCAAACACAATTCATCAAATGGAAATTAAATTGCCCATGAACAAATATGCATCAAGAACTCAAAATCAAGAATAGAAAGTTTACATCAATTGCAACCCAAGGTTTAATTAGCCTACAACAATCATTCTAATACAACATTACATAAACATAGAATCAAAGGGAAGAAAATGGAAAAAAAGATCAAGAACAAAGGAAAATGGGGTTTTGGATGAAGAGGTGCTCGTTTTTCTCCCAAGGGATAAGAGTGGTATTTATAACCCTTAAAAATATTGTTTTTCTGGCCTTCTTTCAGCCAAAAATCCGCCCATTTTCGCGGCCCGCGAGAAGCTTGTGGCTGGTTGACAGCAATCTTCTTTGCTTCGCCACGGATGAACCGTTGATCCGTTTTTGACGTTCTAGTAGTCCATATTGTAGTACTTGAGAAGATGAAGCCAATGGTACCACTTATGCACTCCAATTACTCTTGTAACATTTCCAAATATCAGCTTCAAAACGTTAGTGCACAAGTCTTTCTTCAAAATGCAAGGTAAGAGAAATTTAGCCTTAATTCTTAACCCTTTGCACTAAATGTTACCCCAAATGAACTCTCAAATGTGCTAAAAGTAGAGTATATATTGGCTACATCAGATTCATTCGGGGTTTCACCAATTCCTGTTCGACAATCTGGACAGCGAGAGCTGGAACCCTCACTAAAAGGGACAATCTTGGGGCGGGTCATATCGCTGCAAGGAGACGAGGCGGTGGCACTATCAGAAGAGTTACCAGAAGTTGGCGAAGCCAAGCGAGAGCGATTTAGAACAAGTGGATATGAATCTTCAGAAAAGGAGGAAGAATTGCAGGAAAGATAGTCAGCCATGCGAGTGAAATGAAGAAAACAGGGGAGAAATTTATAGTACAGATTAAAGGAGCAAGACGGTGGCAGATAAAGGAACAAGGTCAAGCCTTACCTAGGATGAAGACAAAATTACTAAGTTACTTAAAAGAAGAGGAAAACCGGAAATTGAGCAGCTGTCAGGCGAAAAGCATGCTAATCGAGGCCCACTGTCGCTCCAGGGATAACGAAACGGCAAAGCCCACAAAGCTTCGGTTAGGAGAGTTCGAATAAAAACAGAAGGGTCGGATAAATTCAAGACAAGTGTTGCTCTTTCAGAGCTAACACTCGTCTTGGGGGGCTTGTGATGATACAGAATAGACATGCGAGATGCGGTGACTCAGCTACTTAAGAAAATTACCAGGAAAATACATGGGCACGTGAGAGGATCTCAAGCAAGATACATGAGGTACAATATCACGTGACGTATACGTGAGGAGGAGGAAAAGGATGATGAATCAGCAGGGAAAAATGGTCGAGATAGGCGCTCTAGGCCGCCTATAAAAGGAGGCCGCAATCAAGAAATCTCATCATCACACCGGAGCTACTACACTCGGGTAGCACCGGGGGCTTGTTTTGCAGGTCTCGGGAGAACAAGTCTCAAGTAGGTCCAATCCGAGACCAAGAAGCTCGAACAGTCGGGAGTCAGTAGCGAGCAATCTGCATACTTCATCACCAATCCACATCTAGAAGCCCTCAGACGCATCAACTATCTGAGGCAGTGATTACTAGTGCGGGTTTCCCCGCATCAGTGCAGTAAGTTATGACTTTGTTCGGCTTTCAAAGAAGTATGCTGATGTTATAATACCACGAGGTACTGAGAATCACGTTGCTGTTGATTTGATTGTCCAGCACACATGATCTCTGCAACATTTATCCCAACGAATACGTTATTCTCTAGAAAGTATCCAAAATTTGTTTGTCACTTTTTTTTGTTAGGTCCAAAAATTATGCATGTGATGTTTGTTGGGCTATAAAAAATCATTTTTATCAGTGAAACTAACTAATCTCTTATCTAACATTTGACATAGAGATAAAACGGAACTTTTCAAGTATATAACTAACTATCAAAAGAATAATTGGAAGATGTAATCCAATTGTGAACAATTCTACTAAATTGAGATTGCTCATATTGTTTTATTACAGTAAATTTATGCATTGAAATCTTCAGCTACACAATCTAGCCCAACTAAAAACAACATCACTTTTCTCAGTCAATCAATCTTACTTATTTAATGATATTCATAATGTAAAAACCTATAAGTTGGATATGTAAGAAGCCTAATCAAAATCCTTCAAAAATTAGATAAAAGAAAATTTTATGCATAAAGAAGCTAGTCCTTCCGGTTCCCTTAAATTGGCAGCCTCTTCTACTTTTTGAGTTTCACTTAATATAACAACATTGTTATAATAACTTTAGTGCCTTTTGAAATTTGGTCAAATTACATTATATGAGCTGAGCTCCCCAATTGTTCCATTGCCCTTTTTATCATTTTCGGAGGCAAAGTACTCTTCTTTTTTATTAATTCAAGTGAGGCTTCTGCTTTTATCAGTTTTCTTAATCCACGAGCCTTTTGGTGTGCTGCCAATTTAAAGGGAATGGAAGGAGTACTATCATGCATTTCTTGATATTACAATTATAATATAAATTGCCAAAACATAAGCCCATAAATAACACTAGCTATTCTGATATCACTCATTTGAATTTTATATTTTCAATCATTTGAATTATATATGTCCCTCACTACTACACACATCATTTTCCACTCTCTAAGTCTCAACCATAAAATTCACGTACATGCACCAATTTACCTCATTGTACAACTAAACTCCATATGATAAAGAACTTATCCGGTTACGCATCAAAAAGACAGTTATCTACGAAGGATCATCTCGCATATATGGATCTTAGTTGTACAATCGTGTAATTCGTGAGGACATAGTTCAAATTGAATTCACCAAAGTATGGTTTCCTTGGAGCTCAAAAAACTCTAATCAACTGTCGAAAACTATTATCATTAGTATTAATTCTCATTTGACACATGTCTCTACAGAGGCCAATTATTATAAGAGACTGTTATCAGTTGAAATTGTCGTTGGTGAGCTTCAACCCCGCCGACGCAGTTAAGTTAGGTTTTGGTTGTTGGTGTCACTAGAGATCAACCCGCTCACATAGACTGACGCAAGGCTGAGATTCAGCGTGAATTTGTACGGAATAACAGTGACTGATAAATCAAGCAAATTGAATGAAAGATCAAATTCATTGAAAGATCAAGGCAAAACATGAATATTCAAGGGAACTGACTAAAAGATCAAGCAAAAATAATAAATGTTCATTCTGTTTGCCCTTGGTCTCCACAAACAGGCATCACCCAAGACTCTCTATTATTAGTGTTTTTATTCTATCAGTAAATTAAAACCAACATACATGTTTTTAAACTAGTATAAATATCTCTATTCCTACAAAAAAAAAAAAGTGCCATGTTAATAACTTAATATAGTTACTCACAAGTTTTATTCAGCTCAAATTCTTCAAATTTGAGTCACGAAAAAATGAGGTCTGATAAAATTGAAAGCGAGTTGCTCAAGGGCCGATCAATTTTTTTACTTTGCACTTTTAATTGGAAAAATAGACATGGTACCAAAGTAGTAGTATTACTTTTTTCGGGAATAAGAAAACTAGTTTTTTCTTAAGGCATACAAAGACCAACATGTTGTACAAAATTTCGGGAAAAAAAAATAGTCACTCTCACTCGAGTCTTCTCAAATTATCCTCACTCCGCACTAGAACATGGGCTCCAACCGATTTTTTTGATTTCCGACCATTCTGGCCTATAATAGCTATGATACTAAATTTGATGCCATATTTCCTCCCCTTTGACAGTCTTGTGAGTCGCCTGAAAACAACAAGCTAACGTGTTCGAGGGCTGACTTATGATATTCTCTAGGTCTTTCCTTTTACAGACTTCGTCCATTCTCTTGATAGCAAATGTTGTATACTGCTATAACAACTCTTCCCTTTAGAGTTTTAGTTAAGCTCTACTTATGTACAATTTGTGACTACGCCTTAAGGTTTTCATTCCTCAATTTTATTTTTATATTTGCTGGCTTGGGGAAGACAAATAAAATGTCCCTCCATCTATAAGATGGTTTAATTAAAAAAAAAAAGTCTTTCTCAAATTAAAACAAGAACATTCTGCTTAAGTTAAGCATATATATTATTTAAGCAAAACTACTTAGATACTTGACCTCATGTTAGGCATGTATACTTCACCAAACAACAAAGTATATAGTTATTCGCACATCTTTAAGCGAGGCTTAAAGAAATGGAGTAAGATTTTGAATGCTTCCATAACGAATCCATTAACTTATGTATTATTAATATTATTTGTGGCCACAGATTACATATGTGGTTCTGTTGTCTATTTCCGGGACTTGTTATATATTACTACTGCTAAGTGCTAACTAATACATTCACTGCATAGGTTTGGTTTAAATAAACAACTCGATTTGTCTATTGTAACAAACATTTTGTCTACTGTATTAAGAGTCAACTCTATTGTATGTGTCAGCAACAATACGTGAAAAGAGATTATTTATTTATTTATTACATAAATACTAAAACCTTTTGGAATTTGTTTATTGGTGAAGAATTCTCCCAACTTATATGAACGTATATAACTTGTAAACTGATTTGTTTTGTATTGAAGTAAAAATTAATCTATTATAATATATTTTTATAGAAATGTCCTCAAATTACATTTGATCTCGCATGATCATAATTGTATTGAGCTTATCTGAACAAGCAAAAATAGTTTAATAGGTTGAGGAGAACAAAATTTTCTTTTTTTTTTGAAAAAAAAAGAACGGGAATTATTTTTAAGAGTTGAGTAATTATAAGTTAAATGGCCTCCTAATTTAAAATCCGATGGTCAAATTCGCACTAAATTATAATAATGTATCAAATAAATCTCAAATGATCTTTCTTTTATGAAAATACACCGTCCACATCATCTGTAACGAATGTTACCAAACATGATTAATTCTCATCATTGACAAGTTGGTTGTAATTTGTAAGTGTTAGCGCAACTGGAATTGTTGGGTTCTTGGATCATTCAAACAAGATAAGAATTCAATGCGTTCGGAAAACAAAGTTGACAATCCTTTTGATTCTTCGGATTCCTCAATGAAAATGCCATCTCCAGATTGATTTGTTCGAAGACGATTTCTTGTGGAAAAAGTAGGAAAGTTGAACTTTAAATATCATGAAGAAAGTCTTTCTTAAATCTCAATTCATACATCAATTTTAGTAGTTTCCCAACTAATATGATGAAAATAGTGAAAGAACACTTGATAATCGTAGTATAATTACTTGTGTAACTTCTGGCCTCTTATTTGGGATGCCTAATAAATCTTTCCCATTCAAAATGTGACAAGGTGAATTTTTTTTTAAAAATTTTATAGTCATACAACTATTTAAACTAATTTCATATAATACAAAAATACAAAATCTTGGGTGAAACTAGGGATGACATTGGGCGAACTGGGCGTGGATAGTAGACTATCCATGCCCATCCCCATCCCCATCTAAAATTTTACTATCCATCCCCGCCCATTTACCCATGACGGGTACAAATTTAATATTCATGCCCATCCAGATGGATATCCATCTCATCTGGGTATCCGTGGATATCCATGCCCATGTTATACCCACATTCCCCATCCGACTTATTAATCCATATTTATAAAAAAAAAATAACTTAAAATATATTAATTATCATAAAAATTTAAATAAAAGCACTAATAATTCAATTATATTATATTAATAGAACAAAATAATTTATAATATGCTAATCATTAACTTATAAAATTCTTTTATGTTTCAAAATAGACCAAACATGCTTAAAAAATGCTAAGTAATACTATTAATATTATATATAACGGATATTATACAGGTATTATACGGGCGGGTATGGGGCGGGTGGGGCGGGCGGGTATAAAATCAATATCCATACCCACTCATTTACCCATGGCGGGTTTGAATCCAACATCCATACCCATGGCGGGTATAAAAAACTCATATCCATACCCGCCCCGTTGGGCGGTTGGCGGGCGGGTATCCACCAAATACCCGTCGGGTGCCATCCCTAGGTGAGACTGTCCTACCATAAACTTATGTTAAAATTATAATACAAAAATACAAAATCTTGTGTTTATTACATTTGTTTGTGTGTTTGTAAGCTTTGTTAGAGCATCCACAATGGTTACCTTTTGAAGTTGCTTGGAAAATTTTGCAAAATATGTGGCATGTATCTTACCATTGTTGCATGTATTAGGGAATACGGTTCTTACAGTGATTGGTGTGGGTGAACAGTATGGTGGGGTTTATTGGCTTCGGAAACTGAATGAGGATTTTCATCCTACCGGAGTCGTCTCTGCCGTTCAGTCTTCTTCATCTGCATTATGGCATCAACGTTTTGGTCATCCGTACTCTACGGTGTTGTCTTCCATTTCTTCTTTGCAATTTCGTAATAAAACTTCTGTTCCCTGCTCCATTTGTCATCGAGCGAAGCAGGCTAGGCATCCTTTCCCTGTAAGCTTGTCTCAAGCATTTGATTTTTTTGATTTAGTTCATTGTGATGTTTGGGGGCCTTACAAAACCTCCTCATCAAATGGATCTTATAATTTTTTAACTATTGTCGATGATTACTCTAGACATGTCTGGGTTCAGTTATTAGTTCATAAGTCAGATGTAGCTTCTAAATTCAAGCAATTTTGTGCTTTAGTTAGAACTCAGTTTAATCGACGAATTCGCCGGGTTCGGACTGACAATGGAACAGAGTTCTTACCTCTCCAGAACTACTTTGCAGACGAAGGCATACTTCTTGACACCACTATTGTGTACACTCCTCAACAAAATGGCCGTGTTGAAAGGAAGCACAGACATTTACTCAACGTCGCTCGTGCTTTGATGTTTCAGGCCAGTTTACCTATTTGCTTTTGGGGAGAGTGCATTCATACGACAGGTTACCTCATCAACAGAACTCCTTCACATTTGCTTCAGAATCGATCTCCATTTGAACTAATTTATGGAACTCCACCTACCTACTCGGAGCTTCGTGTATTTGGCTGCCTTTGCTTCGCCTCTATGCTTCCTCGGCCTCGCGACAAGTTCGCCTCACGGAGTCACTGTTGTGTCTTCTTGGGCTATACTCCTGGAAAGAAGAGGTTTCAACTCTATGACTTAGAAACTGAATCCTTCTTCGACAGTCATGATGTGGTCTTCTACGAGCATATATTTCCTTTTGCTAAGGATTCCTCTACTGCTGTTCCGGCCTCTCCACTTCCAGCTCTGTCGACTTTCCTTTTGTTCAGCCAGCTCTGGTTCAGCCGCCTCCTGTTCAACCATCTACGGCTCAACCAACTCCGGTTCAGCCACCTCCATCTCAGCCGTCTCGCTCACCGGTTCAGCAACATCTGACCTCTACTCGGGCTCCACCACCAGTCCTGTCTTCTTCAGCTCCTCTTCCGGGTCGGCAACCGAGCACTCGTGTTAAATTTTTGTTAGCTTGGACAAAAGACTACGTCCTCACTGCTTATAAACCCCCCATGCTACTTCATCTGCATTGCCTTCTCTGTCTTCAGGTATTCAATACCCTATTTCTAATTTTGTAAATTATGATAACTTTTCTGCTTCGCATTCTAGATTTTTGTGTGCGGTAACTTCTAGTGCAGATCCTACTACCTTCTTAGAGGCTTCTAAACACCCTCATTGGCGGACTGCTATGTCTAAGGAAATTGGTGCTCTCGAGCGAAATGGCACCTGGACCATATCTCCTCTTCCTCCCGGCAAGAAGGTTATTGGTAGTAAATGGGTTTTTCGCACCAAGTTCAAGTCTGATGGATTCATTGAGCGTCATAAGGCACGTTTGGTTGTTCTCGGTAACCGTCAGATTGAGGGAACTGACTTCACGGAAACCTTTGCTCCAGTTGCCAAGATGGACTTTGTTCGTCTGTTTCTTACTGTTGCTGTCATTCGTGGTTGGGAGCTTCATCAGATGGATGTTCACAATGCTTTTCTTCACGGTGATCTTCATGAGGAAGTCTACATGCGTCCGCCGCCTGGTTATGGTTCATCTTCTGGACTGGTTTGTAAACTTCAGAAGTCCCTTTATGGTTTACGCCAGACTCCTCATAACTGGTTTGCGAAACTATCTACTGCCTTGTTGACCTTTGGTTTCGTACAAAGCAAGGCCGAATACTCCCTTTTCTCATTTCTTTGGGGTTCAATTTCCATGCATGTATTGCTTTATGTTGATGATCTGGTCATTTCCTCTAGCTCTCCTACTCTCCTTGCCAGCCTTAAGGAATATTTGGACTCATGTTTTCACACGAAGGATCTTGGTCCCTTGAAGTATTTTCTTGGAATCGAGGTAGCTCGCGGCCCAGATGGGATGTTTTTGTGTCAACGGACATATGCCCTAGATATTTTATCTGATGCTGGACTTTCAGCCAGTAAACCGGTTGACTTTCCGATGGAGCCTCAACATGATCTTGCCTGTGTGAAAGAGCCCCTGTTTGACGACCCTGCCCGTTATCGTCGCCTGATTGAACGATTGATTTACCTTACTATTACTCGACATGAGTTGAGCTATTCGGTTCATACACTCGCTCAGTTTATGCAGTCACCATGCCTTCTTCATTGGCAAGCTTCCTTACGTGTGTTGCACTACTTGAAGAGTCATCCTGGCCAAGGATTATTCCTGTCTGCACGCAGTTCCCTTCAGTTAACTGCTTATTGTGACTCTGACTGGGCTACTTGTCTCATCACTCGTCGTTCTCTGACGGGTTACTTCCTCATGCTCGGAAATTCGCCCGTATCTTGGAAGACGAAGAAGCAAGCTACTGTCTCTCGTTCGTCTGCTGAGGCTGAATACTGTGCTAGGGCTTACACTTGCTGTCAACTTTTGTGGGTGAAAGCCTTTCTTCGCTCTTTGGGGGTTCTTCATACTGCTCCTATGCGACTATTTTGTGACAGTCAGGCTGCTCTTTACATCGCCGCCAATCCTGTGTTTCATGAGCGAAGAAAGCACATTGAGGTGGACTATCATTTTGTTCGTGATCTTGTTCAGTCTGGTGCTGTTGTTACTTCTCATGTTTCTACTAAGGACCAACCAGCTGATCTTTTCACTAAAGCCCTTGGTCGTGCTCAGTTTCAAGTTTTGCTTGGCAAGTTGGGCATTCGAGATCTTCATGCTCCAACTTGAGGATGAGTATTAGGGAATATTTTGTATATATCTTTTTCCCTTTTAGATTGTATGGATAGAATCCTTTTCCTTGGTGAATACTCTTTGTAACTCTATATATTAAATCCCTCGTGGTGAATAATACACACAATTCCCACAATCATCTTTGCATTCTTACAGCATGCCACATATTTAGATGTCTTCAAGGTATATAGCTCCACCAAGCTAGTAGCTTGAGTTTATTTTGGTGGACCCACCCCATTAATTCAATGCATTTTGCTATATTTTACATTTATGTAAGACTACACAAACTAACATCTAAGCTAATTCACCATTGTTAATGTGTAGCTTACCAACTAGGTAGTTTAAAAATGTGTCAAGCTACATGGTCTTGTAGCTTACCGTTGTGGATGCTTATAGCCTCATATTCAAAACATTTGCAAGTCTAATTTTAGCTTTCATAATATTTTATTATGTGAGAAAATAACTAGACTTTAAAATGGGAACAATCACTAAAAAACGACTATTAAGTATTGCCACTTTGTGTGGATGCACTTCAAATTAATGAAACTGAAAGCATACAATCGTTGAACCAAAAGAAGATCCTAGCCCACCAATGTCAACAACAAGTTTATATTCATTAGTGGCGTTGGTATCATCATTAAATATATTATAATATAAGGAGAAAACCACAATTTCAATATATAAGTACTACTATTAATGTATAAATGGTATTCAAACTATTAGAAAATCTCATCTAAAGTATCTAAATTAATTTTACTCCATTTTTTGTATTCAAACTCTATTTTTTGTTCCAAATGAGGTACTTCTGTTCTGTCAAGTCTTCTGTTAGCTCCAAACGGAAGCATTTCTTTGAGAGATAAATGACGCTTATGATGATAGGAAAATAGGAAGATGACTCGGATTCAAGTCATCTTCCAGGAAGTTGCCTAATCACGTGACCAAAGGTGATAACAAGGCATGAGGAGGTACATTCACGTGCTGGAAGGCCCCGCAAGGTACATGGAGGTGACACATGATGATGAGAAGGAGGGTGGTCTAAAGCGCCAATAAATAGAGGCAACAATCAGTCATTCCAGGTAAGTTCTCTAACTTTTGAATACATAATTGTATCTTTCAAGGCATGAAATCTCATCATTACACCGGAGCTACTACCCCCTAAGTAGCGCCGGGGGTTTTTTTTTGCACGCATCGGAGAACAGGTCTCAAGTCAGTCCCATCCGAGGTTGAGTAGCTCGGATAGCTAGGAGTGATTAGCGAATAACTCGCCCACTTCATCAACAATTCATCTCAAAGTCCCCGGATACATCAACTGTCTGAGGCACCGATTTACTAGTGCGGAATTGCCCCGCATTAGTTGGCACGCCCAATGGGACCCAACTTTTGAGAGTTCTCACCTTTTTCTAAGAGAAGTTGGCCGACCACCTTCGGAAGGGATCACAGCCTTTGGACCACGTGTTCAAGATGACGAAGGTGGTGCCTGATCGAGTGAAGGTTGAGACAGACATATCTTGGGAGGTGCAGACAAGGTATGTACCGCCAGGGGAGGAACATGTTAATAGGATCCGGCTCGGAGGCAGGCTAGAATTCTAAACAATTGAAGAAGGTCTGATGCAGATAGTACACTCCGACCCCTTTGCTAGTTACTACCGAAGTTGGAGGGTTTAAGGTCAGGAAGGTGTTGATAGACGGCTGCAGTGGAGTGGAGGTAATGTTTACATCATGTCTTGATCAAATGAGAATTGGAAGAGAAGTTTGTGTCCCCCGGAACGGCCACTGGTAGAGTTCTCTGGGGAGTTAGGGAGGCTCATCGGGGAAGTGTCCCTGAGAGTGGTGGTGAGGGATGATATCGATGTCACTCGAAGGGTTTCGACATTCAACACTTTCGTTGTAATAGACGCACCATCTCCATACAACATAGTCCTCGGAAGACCTTGGTAGACCAGGTCCGAGCGGCCAGTTGTCCTCATCTCTTAATGTTGAGGTTCCCAACCGAGCAAGGTATGGCGACGATTCGAGGAAGCTAGTTAGAAGCACAGAGTTGTTCACAGGCAGCAGTGGCTGAGGCCAGAAAGGAAATGGGAGCGGTATCGGGGCCCACTCTCAACCAGGAATTGGAGGATATGGCCGTCGGGAATCGATGAGTGGTGAAAATCGGGAAAGATCTCCCGGATGACATCAAAGAAAAATTTGTGAAAGCTGCTAGCCAAGTATGCCGAAGTCTTTTCTTGGAATTCAGAAGATGTAGTTGGGATTCCCCTTGCCATTGTTGCACATCGGCTTAAGGTTGACCCGTCGGTAAAACCCATCCGACAAAAGAAAAGATCGATGGCTCCGGAAAGAGACGAGTTTATTAGAATCGAGGTGGAGATACTTCGGAAGGCCGGAGTAATAGAAGTGATCACACACCCAGAGTGGATAGCTAATCCGGTATTGGTGAAAAAGCACGACGGGAGTTGGCGGATGTGCATACACTTCACTGATCTTAACAAATGTTGCCCAAAAGATAGTTATCCATTGCCTTCTTTGGACCAGTTAGCCGAAGCTATTACCGGATATCCGGTGTTAGCTTTCTTTGATGTACACAAGAGTTACCACCAGATACCCATGGCTGAGAAGGACAAGGAGAAAACATCTTTTATTACCAACGAATGGACTTTCTGCTACAAGATGATGCCATTTGGGTTAAAAAATGCAGGAGCCACGTACCAAAGGATGGTGGATGATGTGTTTGGAGGACAAAAGGGAAGAAACATGGAGGTTTACATAGACGACATGGTGATTAAAAGCCGAAGCCACCGAGAGTTCTTAAGCGACCTTCAGGAAACATTTGCTAAGTTGGAGGCAACCCACTTAAACTTGAATCCAAAGAAGAGTACTATAGGAGTAAGTGCAGGGAAGTTCCTCAGATTTATGGTGTCAAGCCGAGGTATGGATGCAAATCCCGAGAAGCTTGAGGCAATCAAAAAGATGCAGTCTCCTACAACTGTAAAGGAGGTCCAGAAATTGACTGGGTCACTGGCGGCTTTGAGCCGCTTCTTGTCCAAAGGAGCGGAGAGACAATTGCCTTTCTTCAATATTCTAAAAAAGATGAAGGATTTCCAGTGGACGGATAAGTGCGAAAAGGCTTTTCAGGAGCTGAAGCAGCATTTGCTGAAGTTACCCACTTTGAAGAAATCGATCCCAGGTGAAACTCTTTTTCTTTACATAGTATCCTCGGCCGAGGCAATAAGTGTGGTATTTATTAAAGAAGAGCATGGGATTCAACATCCTATATACTTTGTAAGCCGAGCGCTAAGAGGGCCAGAAACGAGGTATACGCAGTTAGAGCAGTTGGTGTTGGCATTAATGCATGCATCGAGAAGGTTGAAATCATACTTTCATGGTCATCTGATAGTAGTAACGACCAACTATCCGTTAAAGCAAATTATGCAAAAGCCCGAGGTTTCGGGAAGGATGATGAAATGGGCAGTGGAGATAGGGGAGCATGATGTGACATATCAACCCAGGAAGGCAATCAAGGGACAGGTGTTAGCAGATTTTCTAGTAGAGTCTATGGCTAACAAAGAGGAATATGCTAAGGAGGGGGTGATCGGAACAGAAATAAAAGTTCGGACACCATCCAAAGCCAAAAGGAAGGATAAGATTCAAGTACCATCTAAGGATAAAGGGGGGGGGGGGAGAAGGATCCAGCTCCTGAAAAGGCCAAAGAGCCGGAGTGGAAGATGTTTGTAGATGGGTCATCCCACCAAGGAGGAAATGGAGCAGGGATATTGCTAATCAGTCCCGAGGGTAAGGAACATTTATACGCTTTGTAGTTTTCTTTCAAAGCCACTAACAATGAGGCAGAGTACGGAGCGCTCATAGGAGGCCTACAATTGGCAAAAGAAATTGGAATAAAAAAGGTAGTGGCGTTCCGTGATTCCCAGATTGTAGTACTACAACAGATGCAGGGAAAGTACGAAGCAAGAGAAAGGAGCTTGCAAAAATATCCGGAGGTTGCTAAACAACTAGCAGCAGAGTTTGACAGCTTTAAGTTGGAGCAAATCCCTAGGGAAGAAAACGCCAAGGCCGATGCACTATGAAAATTGATGTCCTCGGAAGTGAAGCCTGGACCAGACCAGAAGTTATACATGGAGGTATTGGAGAGAAAGAGCTATGAGGAGACCCCAAGAGTAGAAACGATTGAAGAAGATGAGTTGTGGATAGCTCCAATTTTGGCATACATTAGAGATGACGTGCTCCCAGAGGATAAGAATTTAGCATGGAAGATCAGGGTAAAGGCTCCGAGGTATACGCTGCATGAAGGATTGCTATACAAAAGAGGATATATGCAGCCGTTGTTGAAGTGCGTAGAAAGAAATGAAAGAGAATCTCTGATAAAAGAGGTGCATGAAGGACCAAATGACAGTCACCAAGGATGTCGGGCAGTGGCAAAAAAGATCTTAAGGCTCGGATACTACTGGCCAACCCTTTTTAAAGATGCTGATGATATACCCTATTTGTACTCTAGTTTTTAGTGCATTTGAAACTTGTTTTGAAGATAATTTTGTAACAAAGTATAGGATTTTAGAGTGAATTATATCATTGGTTCTTTATGTTTAGAACTTGTAAAATCCTATGTTTATGTGTGTATTTTGGAACTTCTTGATGTGAATTCTTGAAGACCTTCTATGACTATGCTATAGAGTTGATGATTTGATGCTCGGAACTAGAAGAATTGGTCATAGAAGTGGCGAGAAGGCCACTTTACTAAAGGTGGTAGAAGTTGCCCAGAAAAGTGTCGCTCAAGCCCAGAAAAGTGTCACAAGAGATGAAGAAAGTGTCGCTGGAGTTTGAAGGAAGTGTCACCCCAGATGAAGAAAGCGTCACTAGCTGCCCAGAAGTGTCACCAGCTGCCCAGAAGTGTCGCTATGATGAACAGCGACCAAATAAAGCGTTGCTAAACTTTTGCCCACTTGCACTCTTGAGCTGAAATTTTAAGGCTATAAATACCCCCCTTATCCCCTCATTTTGGACGAGCTCCCTCCCAATCCAAACCCAATTTCCCATCTTTTTCTTCCTCTTCTTCCATTTTCTTCCATTTTGATTTCATGAACATGTGTGTATTAATTAGAATTATTGTAGTAGGCTAAAAACCCACCTTGGGGGCATGTGATTAAACTTCTATTATGGGTTGAGAACTTGTTTGTGTATCTTATGAATGTGTGATTTGCTATTGAATGATCATAATTTGTATGTGTATTTGATGCTTGAAATGGTTAGGAATGATTTCCTAGTTATAGATATGTGTTGGATATGTGTTAGACATTGCTTTTCCATGGTTGAAATGCTATCATTTCTTCTATGTAAAGGTAGTGAATTAGGAATCAAATGCATGTTGTTATCAATTGTATTTGTTCTTAAGATCATTCATTAGTATTGTATCTATGTCAAGTTTGTTATCAAATTGCATGGGTAGGTTTGAGAAACATCTAATTTGAAATGATATTGATGAATTGAACTAGTTGTTATCATCTAGTAAAGTTGTCAATGAAAGTTGTGAGGATGCTTTCATCTTTCATAGCTATGATTATAGATAGTTTCTCATGATAAACAATCATCATTCTCAAAGCAACACGTCATAGTTTGAGGAAGAACTCATGGTAGAAAGTTGAAATCACATGCACCCAAGACTTGCAATTTAGATAGTTAATCTTTACTTAGATAATTGCATGATAATTTAGATTTTCATTTGCTTTGCATCGTAGTGTTTCCTACAAAACCAACTTCAAAACCCCCCCTTGTTTACCTTGCTTTCTATATAATATATATGTATGTGTTTATAATCTTTGCTAAAACACTAAACAAACTCCTTCTCCTTGTGGTTCGATCCCTACTTCCCACTATCTACTCTATAGTAGTTAGAAGTTGTAGGTGAATATAAATGTGTTTTGATTGAGTGGGATTCCCATTTACGACGTGGGGAAATCGCTTGTCAGCTGATGAATACATACAGAGATGTGTGCAGTGCCAGAGATTCACTCCCCTGGTTCACATCCCCAGGGAAGAATTGGTAAACGTGACTAGTGCATAGCCATTCCAAAGATGGGGAATAGACCTGGTAAGTCCCTTCCCAACAGCACCAGAAGGATTTAAATACCTCATTGTGGCCATAGACTACTTTACAAAATGAGTAGATTCTGAGGTGTTAAACTATATCCGAGGATTTAACTGTGTGAAATTTTGTTGGAGGAACATGATTTGCAGGTACGGGATACCTAGAGTCATAATCACAGATAACGGAGCTCAATTTGAAAATTATCCGTTCAAGTCTTGGTGTGCAAAGTACGGAATCAAGCAGAACCTCACCTCGGTGTACAACCCACAAGCTTTTTTTTATGTAATATTTTCTTCTATTAAATTGATCAAAAAAGTTCATACAACTGATTTGGCCATCACTCTAAACTAAAAATTCAACATATATAAATAACTAACCAAATGGAGAAAACAACTATTCTACAGCCATATGAAATGCATGTGGCTATGATCATAACTAGTTCATCAAGATATTGCTAGGATTTTAGAATAACTATCATGAATGCGCTTCCATTCCATCTATCCTTGCATATCTTGTTAAATCCGCATCCACCTTTGGAGCTTTGGTGTCTTCAACGTTCCATGTCTCCAGCTCGTATATGATTAAGGGAAAATCCACCGTAGCATATATGTGAATTGACATGTCAAAACACAAGTCTGCCCCGGTTCAGTTCCCATAGAAATCAAATAAGTCATATGTAGTCTGGTCTGAGTATGCTTATAATCTTCTTCAATCCAGCCCGTCAAGTCTTTAGATAGTGTCATGGGCCAAGGCTGGGTAACTGACTTTTATACCAGCAGTCCAACACCTTTGAAATACCAAAAGGTAATCAGTGTGGTACATACGACATATGTACAAGTTTCATACTAGGGATATATCCCCACAACCAATCCGTCAAGCTTATAGTATCACGGGCCAAGGCCGGGTAACTGGTTTTTACACCAGCAACCCAACACCTCTGAAATACCAAAGGTAATCAGTGCGGTACCTACGACATATGTACCAAGTTTCATACTAGGGATATATCCCCACAACCAATCCGTCAAGCTTTAGATAGTATCACGGGCCAAGGTTGGGTAACTGGTTCTTACACCAGCAACCTAACACCTCTGAAATACAAAAGGTAATCAGTGCGGTACCTACGACATATGTACCAAGTTTCATACTAGGATCCATTCACACAATTCTCAACATCAATCAGAGGGGTTATAGCCTGTTTCAATCATCACCTTTAGAGCATCCACCTGCCTAAATTCCCCTCAAAGATTCTGTTATTCCTCTCCCTCCATACATTATAGAAGATGCGGATAAGTCGGTGGAATCTTACTCTTTTTCTCCATCCTACCATTCTTCTCATCCTCCTCAAGCACTCTCTGAAGTTTCCGCCAGTCTCCACCCTGTAATGTTTTTGGAGCTCCACTGTAAACTGGCATGTACAAAATATGTGTTGCACCGTTTCTCCATTCTGCCCACACATAGTACAAACATCTGCCACATGAGGTATTATCCCTTTCTACTGAAGTCTCGCTATGGTCGATTATCTCTCTTTTAACAACATCCATAGAAAGAATGAGTGTTTAGGCTGTAGTCCTGACTTCCACAATATATTCGTACCAATGGTTTTCTTGGCCTGCCCCTTTGAGGTATCCATATGCCTTGCTCGTGCTGAAATTTCCATTCATGTCAACACATTCCATTAGGTATGGACGAATTTCATCTTTCAGTGACACCAACTTGCCCAAACTCCAACTGTATGTGTGCCCTTCTAGGCTGTAGTCAAACAGGCTAATGGGCGGGTAGAGGTAACAAACAGAACCATTGTTAATGGTATAAAGGCAAGGTTAGAGGGAGCCAGAGGCAATTGGATATGAGAGGTGCCAAGTGTCTTATGGACCCACATGACTACAGAAAGCTCGGCAACAGGAGAGACTCCCTACAACATGGTGTATGGGTCAGAGGCGGTCATTCCTGCTGAGGTGGGAATTCCAAGTATCAGAGTTCATAACTTGGACGAGGAAGAGGTAGAGGAAGAGCGTCGGATGAATCTCGACCTTATTGAAGAAAAGAGAGAGAAGGCCTCGTTTCATGAGGCAAAGGTGAAGGAAAGAGTCAAAAGTTATTATGACAGAATGGTAAGGAAAGAAAGCTATAAGGTTGGTGAATGGGTAATGAGGAGGAATGACCATAGCCACAAGGAAAAGTAAGGGAAATTGGCGCCCAATTGGAAGCTCACCCAGGGGGGAGTTATGTACCGGAATCTAAGAATGGGGAAGCTGTTCCAAGGAGATGGAATGTAGCCAACCTAAGGAGATTCTATGGATGATAGAATCAGATCAATGGTTCGGAAAGGAAGAGCTCGGCGTGGATACGCTAGAGTTCGAATGCATGGATACGCTAAAAGGGTTGTTTGTGTACTGGATAGTACCCTACAACAGGAAAATGGTGTGGACACACCGAGGGCATATACATGTGCTGGATAGCGCATTGTAATAGAGAAAGTCGGGACCTCGGGGTCGCTCCCATGATGGTGCCCCGCAAAAAGGAACATACTTCGGCAAGGGTAGTTCGAGTATGCCGGAAAATATTTTGAAAAGGAAAGAAATATTTTAAAGGAAAGATTTTCGTAAAAAGAATGCTAAGAAGCTAACACATTCAAACAAAAGGTGTTGGAGGGAGACGTCCCCCAACACACACCAATCGAATGACAATCAATTAAGGAACATATTTTTTGCAAAGAAAGATAAAGGTAAAAGGAAAATTTTAAAGGGAATCAGCCGAGGTAGCCTTAAAGGATATGCCTCAGATAAGATAATATTAATCCCGAGGTATTGGCAGGTATAAAGGAAGGTCGGAATACAAGATAGGATATCTGGCAACACAGATAAGGGAGAAGAGAAGCATCTTAGGCGGAACCCCTGGCAAAAGGTAAGTTAACTATCCCGATATTCTAAGATATTCGTCAGATTGAAACTTTAGAAATATTGCTTCTCAGGTCATATTTTCTTAGAGAATTAGGTCGGAATTAATTATTCAGGCCTCTTCGAAAATCTAATCCAGGAAGTCCTCATTTACTAGGTTATCCGAGGGGGGAAGAGATAGGTTAAAACATAAAATGATAATAAATAATTGATAACAAACAAATAGCAATAATAAAAGAAAAGCATTGGAAGGAATAGTGCGTCAGAAACAAGGGATATTATTACATTATGAAGGCAAATCATAAAGGGGAATTACAAAATATAGCCATCAGATCCATTACAAAGTAAAACAGATAGAAAGAAATGCTAACAATACCAGAAAAATAAGGAATACAGAAGAGGAAAATGGTTACCATAACAAAGACAAATCTAAAGATACATTAGGAAAAGGTGTGTTCTCGGAACGAGAGAAAAACAGCAAATAGAGGTTTTCGGATTGAAACTGGAACGCTGGTCTTCGGAAAGGACTGCCATTCAAAGAAGATTGACAAGCACATGTACCATGAGATGTACATGAAGGTGAAGTGAAATGCCTACAACCAGGAAGATTGACAAGCACATGTACTATGAGATGTACATGAGGGTGAAGGGTAACGTTTACATGCAAGAGGATTGGCCAGAGCTTGAAAAGCAGCTATGAACCCATGTGACAAGTCCACCAAGGCAGGATCCGGGGTTGTAGGCAGGCAGGACAGCATCATCTGACACAACATCCGAGGTGCAAGAATCACTTCGGACGAAGAGCAGGCTGCAGCCAACGGTTCAGGCAAAGCCAGATCAAGGACGATCGAGCCAGGTATCGTCGATAAGTGCTCGGGGGGTGTGGCATCTCTCTGCAGGATTCGGACCCAGTTTAACCAAGATACTCTACGTTCGGAGACTGGGAAACGAGCTGAATCCTCGAGAAAAGAAGGTTGCTGAAAGAAACAGCGAGTTAGCAGAGAGACAAGCAAAGTAGAAATAAAAGGGGAAAGGAGAGAAGGACCATACGAAAAAGATGATAGAGGGAGGGTAGGCCGGCAGGAAAGACGGCTCAACCTGACGCACAGGAGTCGGGAGCCTCATTTCCGGCTGCAATTTGGACAACCTATAATCGCGAGGCAAGGAGATCGAGAGAGGAGAAAGCATGGGAGGCATAATGGTCCCAGACCCGGATTCCAAACCTAGGGGAATTTCAGAAACTGTCCAAGAGTCACGACGAATATTCAGAATTTTGAAGCCAGAGAGTGACGCAAGCGCATTAAAGGAACCACCAAACTGTCGTAAGAAAGGAAAAGATGTCAAGGCACGACCATGAGAAAAGTGGGAAATACATAGGAAAGGAAAGGAGGCCTCACAAAGAGGATTGTAGTGAGCGCCATGGGGAAATTTAGAAGAAGGAAGGATGCTATTTATAGGGAGATAGAGGAAGATCAAACGAATTGCCTTGGGAACGGAAAAAGTAATAACAGCGAAAAGGGAAGTAAAGGAGCACAGGGAAAAAGAAACACGCAGGCGTCTCAAAAAATCTCAGGAGGCACCAATTAATCATGGCAGTAGGGACCACGTGAGGATTAGGAAGCACGCGCGTCAAAAGGGGAGACAAAACGGCGTAGAATACTGAAGGTAAATCCGAGGGAAGAAAGGGCAATTTAGAGAAAAGAAAATAAGAGAGAAGGTTCCCGGTTTCGGAGTCCAGAAACCTCTGTCTGGGGGGCTTGTGATGATAGGAAAATAGGGAGATGACTCGAATTCAAGTCATCTTCCAGGAAGTTGCCTAATCACGTGACCAAATGCGATGACAAGGCATGAGGAGGTACATTCACGTGCTAGAAGGCCCCGCAAGGTACATGGAGGTGACACATAATGATGAGAAGGAGGGAGGTCTAAAGCGCCTATAAATAGAGGCCACAATCAGTCATTTCATGTAAGTTCTCTAACTCTTGAATACAAAGTTTTATCTTTCAAGGCACGAAATCTCATCATTACACCGGAGCTACTACCCCCGGAGTAGCGCCGGGGGGTTTGTTTTGCAGGCATCGGAAAACAGTTATCAAGTCAGTCCCATCCGAGGCTGAGTAGATCGGATAGGCAAGAGTGATTAGCGAACAGCTCGCCCACTTCATCAACAATTCATCTCAAAGCCCTCGAATACATCAACTGTCCGAGGCCCCGATTTACTAGTGCAGAATCGCCCCGCATCAGCTTTTACCCCTCTGAACTTGAGGGGGAACAAGTAAAAAAATACCATGCTTTGGTAAAGGTTGTGAAATTCTAAAATAAGTAAAATTACTACATTAGCTTTTTTGGGCAATAATATTTCTTCTTGATTTGCTTAATCTGAATTTTAGTGTCTTTTATTTTGGTGTGCAATTCAAGTTCAGAGGGATAAAATCGTCATTTATCCCTCAAAGAGATGCTTCTGTTTGGGGCTGGAAGAGGGACTTGATAGAAGTACCTCATTTGGAACAAAAAGTACAGTTTGAGTACCAAAAATGAAGCAAAATTAATTTAGGTACCTTAGATGAGACTTTCCAATAGTTTGAGTACCACTTATGCAATTCACTCTTATTAATACCATGCATAACCAACACCAAGGCGGATGTAGCAATCACCAATGGTGTAAGATTGGCTTTTATTGGCCGACTACCACCGTAACCCGATCATGACCTACATCTTGCCTTTTTCTCTTCTCTTTTTACAATGTGATCGAAGTAATAAAACATTATTAGAGAATGTGTGAATATTATGCTCTCAATAGCAAGAAAACAAGCTTCTTCAGGGAATGAATTAAATTCTAAATATATGTTCAATAAAATTTAGGAGAAATTTTAGTTTACTTTTTTTTAAAAAGGGTAATAATCCAAATTGACCCCAATAAAGAATCGAACCCAAACCTAGGTCTAATAATACAAGTGTTTTACCACTTTAGGAGCAAATTATTTTAGGCAGCGGTGAGATGAAGTTGTTACTTGTTAGAGCATCCACAACGGTTGTATTTTGGAGTCGTTGTGCAATTTAGTATAATTTGAAGCGATGTAGCTTGCCGTTGTTGCAGAATCCACGTATAAAGCTTTGAGACATTAAATGTCAGCTAGTCGCTCGGGTGAGCGACATCGCTTGCCGTTTGAAGCATTAAATACTAGTTTAAATTGTGTTTTTCATGTTCAGATTTGGTGTGTATATATTCTTTTACCTCTTTGTATCATATATAAGTTGTGTATATATTGTGTGTTTTTCAGATCCAAATGCGATATATATATAATGCGTTATATATGTTCTATGTATTTTGCATCTGCGTACGTATATATTCCACATGCAAATATATTGCATTTGATTCACTATTTACCATAAGAAATTAATTTTACGTTTAATTCAAATGTTTTTATTATAAATTATTATTAAAAATAGAGTTCAACTTGAAAGTTAAATTAAATTACAAATACCAGTTTTGAAGCATTTATGGCTCGGGATTCAACAATTCGAGATAAAGAAATGCATCATCAACTTAAGTCGGAATTGGTGGAGCATATATGTAAACGTTTTGAGGTCAACACTAGAAGTGAAATTTCTTAAATTTATTTAATTACTTCTTTTTTTTACTAAAATTAATTTATTTAATGAAATAAAAGTGATTTTTCATTAATTATTGGTAGATCTTCAATTATTTATTTATTTTTATTGTTGAATAAATTATTTGCATTCTAGAAAAAAATAAAAAAATAAATTTAAGTGGGACCTATCAAGCTATACAAGAATGTAGTTTACCGTTAATGGGGTGTGTAACTTGCCAACTCATTGGATTGAAAAATTGACATGGCAAGTCAAGCTACATGCACTTGTAGCTTACCATTGTGGATGCTCTTAGAGCAAGTCCAACAGACCCCTCATTTTAGGGATTTCCCTCATTTATAGGGAATTTGGTCTCCAACAGAACCCCCATCACTTTCTATGTCTTAGAGAAACATCAAACCCCTATATTTGTAGAGCGAGAAGCAATTTTTTAGGGGTTCTCATTGGAATAAAATATTCAATTTTTGGGAGTTTCTTCTTCTCAGACCATTCTTGCTAAATCCAACACCTTCCGCCGATTCCTCCACCAGCCTTCCTCCGACCCGTCAACATCTCATAAAAGGCTCTTTTAAAAATCCGAAATCACATTTATGAATGAACGAAGGAGAAATCACATTTTCAGTGAACAAAATTCATCTTCTTGACAATTCCCACTGATCCCACGAGCGTTATGTTTTGGACAAAGAAACCCAGATTGGGCACATCAATTTTGGTGTATTCTCGGCAGGCAAAGAAGAGAGCATGACTTTGTTTGATTGTTAGTTGGTGAAATGAAATCTGCAGATTGAGATTTGATTTAGCTGTAAATTTGTTTCAATGTTGAACAAAAAAATCATCGTTGAAAGAAAGTTATTTATTAATTAATATTTGCTTCTCTTTTTTAAAGAAGCTGTTGGAGCCTTTGTGGTGATGAAAAAGATATAGGGATTCTTAGTTTTGAGCCCCTATAAGAGAAAGTCCAACAGTTTTGCTATAAATTTTTCTAAAGTAGAGAATGAAAGCCAATAATCTCCATATTATTTTTTCTTAACTCCAACAGAATCTCTATATTATTTTGAATTAATCTCCTATTTTTGGCATATTGTGTGGTGGAGAATTTGAGGAGAGTTAGAAAGGTAATTTAATTCCTATTTTTAGTAAACATACCATAAAATTAGTTCTCTAAAAATTTGTTTACAATCTGCATATATAGAGATTTTTTTTCTTCTCTCTCCTCATTTTTCTATTTTAGAGAATCATATAGAGATTCTGTTGGATATAAATTTTTGCTATAAATTTTTCTAAAGTAGAGAATGAAAGCCAATAATCTCCATATTATTTTTTCTTAACTCCAACAGAATCTCTATATTATTTTGAATTAATCTCCTATTTTTGGCATATTGTGTGGTGGAGAATTTGATGAGAGTTAGAAAGGTAATTTAATTCCTATTTTTAGTAAACATACCATAAAATTAGTTCTCTAAAAATTTGTTTACAATCTGCATATATAGAGATTTTTTTCTTCTCTGTCCTCATTTTTCTATTTTAGAGAATCATATAGAGATTCTGTTGGAGTGAAAAATTTGTCAAAATCTCCAAATTTGAATAAAATCTCTATTATAGCAAAACTGTTTGACTTGCTCTAATAGAGTAAGGATAAGGGAGCTGTTGGACTTGCTCTTAGATGCATCTTTGCAGAGTAGAGAAAGAGAAGCAGCACAACCAATTATTTGACCATGTCGGCTGCGTCGGCACAACTCCCAAACAAAAGTATTATTTATTGGCTTTTCTTATTACCAGAATTTTGTGGTTATGATGTGTTAGGTTGAAGATTCAAAAAAATATGAAGTTCATCACCCCCACCAAAAACATGACCTCCCTCGGGTTGACCGAATACAATCGGGTGATACTAAGTTTAAAATAAAAGATTCGGGGTATGAATTTAAATTCAAACAAGTAAAAATGCATCAATTTGTATCCCACCAGTTGACACTTGTTCATAGTGTAAAATAAGTAAAATGATTGACCATGGAAGTAAAATGAATTAGTGGCACAAGAGTAACATAATAAAACAATCTATATCTGCATCCCCACCGTCTCTCTGTGTACACTGCATGTTGTAAAAACACCCTTATAATTTCAGGGTATGACCTTCTTCTCTATACATGGAATTCGATTATTGAAGTATAGACTACTAATGCCATGCCCTCTTTTTCTCAAGCTTTGATTGTAAAAAATCTGTATGAACTCTTCCGTAAGAGTCCTCCTGGAAATCAAAATTCGCCCTCTCAGCATTTTAAGCCCTGGAGAACTCTCTTTGCTTAGTTCACTCAAGAACCGCATACGCATAGCAAGAATGTGGTAAGTCAACTCCTAACGGCCAACAAGGTTTACAATTCATATACTGCTCAACAGGTCATCTTCAGCTGATGGCTGCAAACATTCCCAAGGATTTGCGTAAAAATAATCTTCTTCTTTAGGTCTATCAGGAATCACTACCCTTTTGATGGGATTTCCCATTCTCTCGGCATGTGCTTCCTTGACAGCAGTTGAAAACTCATCCCACGTTAGTGCTCCCGTGTTGTACTGATCTATCAGATCAACTAGAAGCTTTCTGTCCAACAGAATAGTCTTCCTGTACTCAAGATATCTGAGGGCAACACCAGGCCAAAGACATTTAAGATGCTCTTAGATAAAGAGTAACATGCAGAGTAACATAAAGAATACAACGAAGAGGACATTAGATAAAAGAAAACATAAACTGAGTCATAGATAAAGACGATTTCATACCTTCGAATCCCTTCAACAACTTTAGCCATATTCCCATCGTATGTTGGAACATATATATCACTCTCAAGAGACACGAGATAGTCTAGCGCAGCCATCTGAGAAGAGTGATTCTGAAAAAATCTTAGGTCTGAAGGATCCAAAAGTGTTTCCTTTCTCACCTGTCAAAAACATAGTAAGGCAAGGGGTGAATAAATTATGATACAAACACCACAATTTTCCCAAATAAAGATAAAAGCTATTCCGCACAACTAAGAGAGACAAGAATGTGCATATTCTATACTGACCACGTTCGGAAAAGCTGCTGTGAGACTGGCCATTCTCCGTTCTCCCCCATATATTTCTCCGGAAGCAATGTATATATGGATGCTGGGATCAATGTCTAAAGCTCTTAATATAAGAGCAGTTTCCTCGGGTGTCAAGGGGCATTGACCATCTTTCCTTTTCAGCTCAGAATTTATTATCTTCTCTTTCCACCACGGATAAGCATATCTGTCAAATGATAGGGAAGTTAGCAGAATGATGAAATAAGCATCTGTTATTGCCAGACTCAAAAATTCAATGGTGGAAAAAAGATTACCTCATTCTTGTCAACTCATCCACCTCCTCTTGATTACATCCTTGAGTGCAGCCAGAAAAGGCCAACATGTCCATTTCGTATCTAAGATGGAGCACAAGAAAAGGACCCTTTTGTCTGAGGAGTTGGATGACCTTCCTACCCAGCTCTTCTATTTGAGGTGTAAATCTCAAAGCATTAAAATTCACTCGACATCGCAGCTTCTGAATCTCAAATGGCTGGCCATTGTTGGCAAGTCGAGCATCTGTTCTATTTAAGTGCACAACTTTGTATTTTCGTATAAGTGGAAGAATCTGTGCAAATAAAAAGGGAAGCTTAAGAGCACAAACAGGGCACTGAAGTAGGTTTTGAAGCATAAAAATGAGCATCATGGAACTCTAAGATACCTGAAATTCATAGTAAGACATATCTGACCAACTAATAGGTGGCATAGAGTAAATGTTTCCTTGCTCTACTCTTTGCTTGAGGCGGGGAGGTAGCTCTTTCAATATCCGCACCTCATCTCTCAAAGATGTGATGAAATGATCGACATCAAAAATGTCTTGAAACTCGCTACAAGAGAATGAAACGTCACTCATAATTACCCTTAATGATAGTCAAACAAATATTTAATACTTTTAGAAAGGAAACACGCACCTTGGATCAGCCCAAAAAGAAGTTTTATCCAGCTCAGGGACTATAAGTGTAACATTGAGATGCCTTGCAATCGCTACCATGTCACATATCTGCATTCCATTACTTTATGTCATCAAAAGTAATGATAACATAGTCAAACAAAAACAAGAGAAAAATGACAAAGCGAACGACCAACCGCTAATCGCATTTGATTAAGGCCTCCATTACAGGAAACCATCAAATAACCATTATTCTTGTAAACCCCTGCAGGAAGAAAAGCAATTCCACTTAACAAATAAACACCAACACCAACACTAACACCAGGCAACCAATAAAACAGCAACCAGAAAAACAAGACAAATCATCAACTGCAAGTACCAACTTAACCAAAACACAAAGCGCACTAGAATTTCAGGATCAACTTATTCTAACCATCTATTCCAAAAAGAGCAGTCATGTGAAATACAAACTTGTACTTTCTAACACTTAGGGTCAAAATAGGCACATAAACAATACAAACAAAGATACAAATTCTGGGACTCACTTTTAGGCGGGAGAACTCTAGCCGGAACATCGAAAGAAGCAGATTTAACATCTAAAGAAGCAGATTCCTGAGAAAAACAAGAGGGCCAGCCTTTGAGAACCCTTGGCCCAAAATTCTCACCCAATGCAGTCAACTGAACCAAGCAAATCCAGAGCAAAACGGAGGTAGTAGCCCTAACAATCCAGAGCTTCATTTTGGACCTAGAAATCCTCAGCTTATCAACTCTACCCAGACCCACAATGTTTCCACCTTTCAACGCCATCACCCCCAAACTTAAACCCCACTTCCTTTCTTCACTATCTTCTCCTCTATTCTGCACATCAATCTAAATAAATAACCAACCAATAATCTCTCTAAATAAAGACAATAATATCCTTGGCCAACCCGCATTTATGTAAAAGATACGAACAAGAGGCTCGATCTTCGCCGATCACGCAAGCTCCCTCCCTCCTCTATGTTTGTTCTCAGGAAGCAGGGGGTTAATTGGAGGGATTACGTGGAATATGCGAAAAATCTGGAATGGTGCTCCCGCGCGGGAATCTCGCAGGAATCTGGGCTGCCGGAGATGTTAATAAGTAGGTTGGCGGAGGAAGAGACGTTGAGAAAATTGAGAGAGAGAAAGGTGCAAATGAATGAGAGAGAGAGAGAGAAGGACAAAGGGAGATATAAGAATGGCGGAAGTGGTGGGTGGTGGCGCACAATCGCACAAATAATGCGAGTGGGGGAGTTGTACTAATCTACTCCTTATTGCATTCCGGGAATTAGAATGGTTGTGCGGCAAGGCCCTTGTTTTTAATCACCCCTTTTTTCTTTTCCAATTTGCTTTGTCTTTTTTCTGCATGATGCGGGGTTAATCCACACTAGTAATGAGCGCCTTGGATACAAGAAGTGCCCGAGAACTTGGAGATGTAGGTTGACAGACTGCCTGCCGATATGCTTGACTATCCGGGCTTCTGGGTGTTGGATGAATACCTGCTAAGGGCTTGTTCCCTGAGACCTGCAAAATAAAATTCCTCCGGCGCTACCCCTGGGGTGGTAGCTCCGGTGTGATGATGAAATTCCGTGTACTGAAAGATAAAACTCTGTATTCAAGAGTTAGAGAACTTACCTGGAATGGTTGATTGTGCCTTCCTTTTATAGGCGTCCTGGAGCGCATGTCTTGCCCCTTTTCCTTGCTGACTCACCATTCTTTTCCTCCTCCCCAAGTATGTCTCACGTGAGACTGTACCTCCGTATCTTGCTTAAGATCCTCTCACGTGCCCGTGTATTTTCCTGGCAATTTTCTCAAGTAGTTGCGTCATCACATTTCCTATTATTAAATGACGCATTCTGTATCATCACAAGCCCCCCAAGCCGAGCGTAAGATAGGGGCAATTCATCACCGAAGTTATTAGATAGGGGCAATTCACCACTCGAGTCTGTGTCAACCAGGGCCTTCTGAGAATGACGTTGTATGGAAAGGGAGCGTCTATCACCACAAAAATACATAACGCCGAAGTCCGACGGCTCCTGTCCCTGTCGTCCACCATTGTCACTCTAAGGGTGATTATGCCTAAGGGCACCTCAGCTTTTCCAGTGAACCCTGAAAATGGCGACATCAGTGGCCTGAGATTCTGCCTTCCTATTCCCAACTGGTCAAAGTAGGTGGCGAACATTATCTCCACACTATTGTCATCATCTATAAAAACTCTTTTTTACCATAAAGCCCTCTATCTCCGCTGTGACCACCATCGGATCGGAGTGCAAGACCTGAGCAGGCACTGCATCTTCTTCGGAAAAAGTAATGGTTTCACTAAGTCGGAAACGCTTACCTGGCTCTTCTCCTGGCGGCACATACCTAGTCTTTGCTTTTAATGCTGTAACCGATTGGCAGCTATCTCCTATCATCTCACTGATAACATTTATCATCCTGTTTGGGATGGGCTCTAGGTCCTGAGCTACTGCTACGATCTGGTTCGGAGCTTGGTTTCCACAAGCTTGTTCCCCTCCTTGGATCCGAGCCTGGTTCGGATATTGGTTTTCGTCATACTGGTTTGCCCATGAGATTTGTGGTAAGCGCACCACTTTTCTGCATTTTCCTTTGATGGGATCCCTTGGATCGGAGGGGGATCACCGAACAAATTCTTGTATACCGTCAATATCTCCGAGCAAGGTTTTATCAGCTGGGTATAGATCTCTACCCTTGATTTCCCTGTTGCCTAGTTCATGAATCCCTCTTTCCTGTTTCAGGTGCCTTCTTCTTGTCGCCCTTTCCCGAGAGAAGGCTATCATTGTCTTCCTTCCTCTTGCGGGTCACATCGTTGACAACACATCATAGATATATGGCAATCTGTAGTGCATGAAAAGTGCTCGGGATGTTTTCCATCAGTTTTCGGAACAACACCTCATCATTTAGGCCGTTGATGAATCCACTGATAACGGCCTTCTCTTGTTGCTGCCTGTCCGACACTTGCATGCTGTCATCCATATACCTTTTATTGTATTCCATTGGTTCTTCCAAGGCCTTCTGTTTGGTTGTCAGCAACTCGGCTAACAGTTTTTCTGACTTCTTCAATTGGGAATACCTGTATAGCAGGGCTCGGCTAAAATCGTAGAAACTCCTTAAACTTTCCCTCGGAAGAGAGTCAAACCATATCAGACAGTTGCCTCGGAGATAGCATACTAGCAACTTGCACCTCAGGTTGTGTGGGATATCCCTAGAGATCATCAAGTTTTGATAGGTTCCTACAAACTCCTCAGGATCTGTTTCTCTGTTGTAGGTGGGAATTCCTTCTCGCAGCCTTAATCCTTGAGGCCATGGCTCGGCCAAGATCTCTAGGACCCATGGAGAAGAGGGCATCGCCCCATTTCTTCCAATTAACTTATCCAAGCGCGCCTCCAAAGAATTTGGATCCGAAGGATACTCATTCTCACCTCTATAGTATATATCCTCATAAGCTCTCCCTTGATACCCTCCTTGGTATTCTCCTCCTTGATTTCCTCTTTGGTGTCCCCCTTGGTGTCCTCCTGCTCCAGTCGTGGCCATCGGATGGCTTTGGCCTTGCATTCCTACCGTCTGATACCTGCCTGAGATTGCCACATCATAATACCATGTCGGAAGCTGTTCGTCGGGTAACCTCATCGGGGTGGAGACCAAGAATTCTGGTGTTGCAAATGATATCGCCGGCAGCGCCAGTCCTGGAGGATATACCCTTTCTCCTTGTCTGGTGCTCCCATGTAGATAGTTCGGCTGGAGATTTACTGCGTCTGCACCGGTCCTCTTAGGTGGAACAATTGGAGGTACCGTGCTAGAATTTACCGGCATCCTTCTCTCTGGCTCTCTCAGTCTATCCAGAGTCGCTGATCTTATGGGCTGAGCGGGTCCCCCTTCCTGCTCTCTCTGATGTTGTATCATTCATTGGTGATATAGCTCCTTGTGGGCCAGCATGAAATCTAGCGCTGACAAATCTTCACTCCTCTGTCTTGAGTTGTTCCGAACCGCGCCAAGTGACCTCGGATTGTTTTGAATCGTGCTTGTTTGCCTTGGGTTATCCTGAGCAGTCTCTGTTTGCCCTGCCCCAGGTAACGCTCTTATTCCCAGCTCCAAAGGGTTGTTTTCGGCCTCATTTTCTTCTCCTTCTGTGTCAGGCTCCCCATCGGTCAGACCTTCAGGCGTACTTCTTTGTCTCAACCCTTCGGCTTGCAGCTGCAACATCGTAGGATCATCTTCATTTTGTATCACCTCATCCGTATTTGCCACTGTGGAAGCTGGAGTGGTGGTATATTTTCGAGGCCGACCAGGTCGGCACTTTGCTGTTTCCGACATGACGGTCGGGAGTAAGGACTCTCAAAGTCGGATCCCACTGAGCGTGCCAACTGATACGGGCTAATCCGCACTAGTGATGAGCGCCTCGGATACAGGAAGTGCCCGAGGACTTGGAGATGTAGGTTGACAGCCTGCCTGCCGATATGCTTGACTATCCGGGCTCCTGGGTGTTGGATGAACTCCTGCTAAGGGCTTGTTCCTCCAAGACATGCAAAACAAAAACCCCCCGGAGCTACCACCCCCGTGGTAGCTCCGACGTGATGATGAGATTTCGTGTACTGAAAGATAAAACTATGTATTCAAGAGTTAGAGAACTTACCTGGAATGGCTGATTGTGCCCCTTTTATAGGCGTCCTGGAGCGCCTGCCTTGCCCCTTTTCCTTGCTGACTCACCATTCTTTTCCTCCTCCCCAAGTATGTCTCACGTGAGACTGTACCTCCTTATCTTGCTTAAGATCTTCTCACGTGTCCGTGTATTTTCCTGGCAATTTTCTCAAGTTGCTGCGTCATCACATTTCCTATTACTAGATGATGCATTCTGTATCATCACTGCTTGTCGACATAACTCATAATTCATTACAACATTATAATATTTTAAAAAAAACAGGTCGAACATTGTTAAACATTGAGAATTCACAACATTGAAATGGAGGACAAGTGCCCACTTTTTGATGAAATAACAGGTTTCTTACCCACTTTTATGAATTGTTCTCACAACGCTCCCAACTTTTGATGAAATGTACCAATTTGATTTCTTTACCTGTTCATGGCCTATTATTGCAGGTCAATGGTCCGTTCAAAGGTTAATGTGTTGAAACATGATAAAATCATTTTTAATGGACCTCTTATGTAATTTAAGAGGGGTTTTTATACAAATCTTTAGGTGGCTTATAAAACATGTTGAGGATATTACGATATCATGTTCCCGAGAATCGCCAACCAGTTGGAGAAGCGATTCTCGGATATATCAAGTTTTGATCGATAGGTGTAAATGAGTTGAGTTAAACTCGAAAAATCTCATCTCGAGTTAACCCCATCTCAAGTTCACTCTTTTCAAATTTCATAAGTTTGAGTTTGGCTCAAATTTGGATGAGTTAATGAAATCTTGGTTCGATCTCCAATTTGAACGAAAATAATGAGCTCAAACTCGTGTTTGAGATCGATTTAAAACACAATGAAATATTTCCTAACATAAAATTTATATTTTAGTATATTATTATATTTATAATATTTGATAAATTTTAACTGATCAATAATCTTGACAAATTTGACGAATAACAATTTTATCGAGTTATCAATTTTAAAATGTTACATTTTTTTTCTAAACAATAATTTATAATGTTTTTGGAAATTAATTTTATAATTTTTATTCACAAAAAACTTTTGACTAGACCATTGACCTGCACTTAACATGTCATCAACGGGTAAAGGAATCAAACTAAACATTTCATTAAAAGTAGGGAGTGTTTTGAGAACATTTTATAAAAGTGGGTACGAAACCTGTTATTTCAATAAAAAGTGGGCACTAAATAATCCATCATTTTCTCCATTGAAATGTACTACTCCCTCCGTATCAGCTGTATTTGCAAGGAATGTTTTTCACGGTCTTCTAGACATGTGTTTGACTGCTAATATCTTTAACTACATATATTATATGTATATAGAAATTAGATATTAATTAACTTTATGTTAAGACTATATCAACAATATAAAATATGATAATTTTTTTATTTATCTATATATTCGAAAATCTAGTCAAAATTTTGCATGTTTGACCGAAAAAAAAAATTCTTGCAAATACATCTGGTCCCGGGAGTATAAGAAATATTGTATTAGATAATAAATGAATAGGCAGAATTGCGAACGGCGAAAATAATTGAGAAGACTCTGGTGATGTTGGGATGACACATATATATTTGATTGGTCGAAAAATCATTTAATCGATTTTTTCCTTTGATGCCCGTCCCTCAACATCTTCACTAATTTGGTGCAAATGCAGCTGATTGGTATATGCTTTTATGGGATTGTTTTAAGTTACCAGCACATTGTGTTTGATTGTTCTTGGTTATGGTTTTGGTTGACTTGAGTTTAGATGACATAATTTGTAGCAGTATTATTAGGCTTTCGTCGGTAATTTTTTTATCAATATCATATGCATGACTTTTCATCGGTAATTTGTAGCAAACATGACATTGGAGTTGAGGTACTGTGTTGTTGTTTCATTCGAAGCAGGGGCGGAGCCACCGGTAGGCGTAGGGTGGCTCCAGCCTCCCCTGAATTTCCCGGCGAAAGCTTATGAACAGCTGGGCCGGCCCAAAACTTTTGGTGGCCCGAGACAAATTTTAAATAATAGTCTAATTTTTACTTTTTATATGTATAGAGTCTAATTACTTTAAATTTGAGACCCTTTTTAATCTTACATTAAGCCCATATGCATAAAATATACTCCTGATTAGTCCATAATTGGGCTAATTTCATCACTTTTTATAAAAATACAATATAAATGGTAAACAAAGTTTTGAAATTGAGGCCCCTAATTTATCAATCCAAATGGTGGCCTGAGGCCCATGTTTCACATGCCTCATAGTGTGGGCCGGACCTGATGAACAGTACCGGAGGAAAGCTTCGCCTTATTCCGCCTCGTTCAGAAAACTTCAGCCTCTGCGCCGTCGGAGGGAAAGGCGCAAATTTAGGCAAAATAAAATTAAAAAATAAAATCAGTCGGCCGGCCTGAAGAAGCTTTGAATTTGACAGAGAAAGAGAGAGAACAGTAGAGAAGGAAGAAAATATTTTATATTGAAGTTTGGCAAAACGCGACTATACAAGTCTTCTACTTCTAATATATATAACTAACTCAGCAGCAAAGAAGACCAAGAAGATTTATCTATGGCCAAAATAATTCACAGTGTCAAAAGAAGAGAAAATCAGCTGAGTGCTGGATGTGAGCAAAACGAATTCAAAAATGGCGCCAACCGAATCCGCGCCAATTCCTGTGCATCAGCTTCTCTGCTGTATTTTCTTCACGGCCCCTGGAATCCCAACCGCGTCGCCGCCGGCCGCCACAATTACCTGGGTCCTGGACATTCATCACCGTGGCTCCGCACAGGCCCGGCGGCCCCATTGCACTCGGTGACAGTTTTCTCAGTTTGACGCTCGGCTCAGAAGAATAATTTTTTAATTGGGTTTTCCTTTTTATTAATTAGGTTGTATTTAGATAAGAGGGTAATGAATTGATTTTTGGTTATTACATCTATTGGATAGTTCATGGTGTCTTGTATTTTTTTTATTTTTTATTTTAATTAAAACCACCGAAGGTGGGGGTGATTTATTTGGCTCCCCAGACCTTTATAGTCTCAAAAGATAACAGAATTGAGTTTACAATGTGATCAAGAAAAACCCTATCAAATAGGATGAAAAAACTTGGGGGCGATCCAAGAAAAACCCTAAATGATAGGATGAAAAAACTTGATAAAGTCTTTTGAGCCTATAGTTGAATACTTCTAATCGAAATCGACTATGCTGATCCAAGTTAGCACTTGACAGGCATGACACTTGTCGAGCGCAAGTTTGCCACAGCGAGGATACCATTGCAAATGGCAGTTCGGTAGTCGTCAAGTCGAGCAAGACGAAAATCCAGTTAGCCATTTGAATGGGATTAGAAGTTCCCAACTAAACAAAGAGGAGTAGAGGTGATATGGAGGAGTAGGTGATTCTAGGTCCATTGACATTAGATGATGCTTCCTGAACTTGTAATGTGTTGTTGCTACTACCAGATACATGAGTAGATAGTGCTGCTTCCTGGTGAATCTGTGATGTCAGCTTGTGAATCACAAGGCCAAGAGGCCTTGTGAATCACAAGGCCAAGAGGCCTTGTGATTTTAGTCTGCAACACAGAGAAGGAGATGAGAGATGATCTCATAAGAGATAGAATAAAAAGGGGATTTGGAGAATCAACACCTAAGCAAGGTAGGCTGGCTTCATTGTGTTGAACTTTTAGCTGCAACCTGCAGGGAGAGATTCTAAACCAGTAAATAGTTTCAAGCATTTATTTAACTCTTAAATAAGGAAACTCTCTGCAGTCAAGACCAACCAATCCTTTAATTTTCTTAGGGAGATTAAGATGGTTGAATTCATGGTGTCTTGTATAAGTAACGTTGTTCTTGATTTTAATTTTGTGCTGGATGCTAATTTTATTTTGTATTTTGATTTTTAACTTATATGAACTAGCTAGATTGGGACTACGGCGTTTTGCACCTCATTTTGATTAATATTCTAATGTCCTATTTAAATAAATCAAATCAAATAGATTAAACATGAAAGCTGAAATAATATATATAGGAGTTTATTACGTATGGTTTTTTAGAAGTTTAATTGTCTAATACAAGTATTTATTTTGAAATATTAAATATTAGTATTAATATAAGTATCTACGGGATTAAAATATATTTAAGGGAGCTTTAACGATCGTATACACATTGAAATAATAATATGTTGAATTACTAATTTTAAACTACCTGAATCCATTTAAAGATGTTTAGCCAATATTTGTATTATAAATAAAATAAAAATATTTAGAGTATATTGTTTTAACAGAAACGTCGTTGTAGAGATGAGTTTGATTTATATATTTATTAAACTTGTTGTTTTATAGGTTATGGTGGAATTTATAAAAATATTTCTTGATCGGAGTAAAGGGAAGAGATCTAGAGATTAGAGAATTAGAAATATATTTTTTCAGTTCTTTAGTTAACTTGTAAAAACACTATTTTATCACACTCGGTTTATTGTATTAAGTTTGTGTTTAATAATTTTTGAGTTGAATGGCAAAAAGAATTATTTTCCCGCATAATACTATTCAGCCTCCCAAAATTTTGTTGCTAGATCCGCCACTGATTCGAAGTTACCTCAAAATTTTAATTGATTTACTTGTAGCTCTATTCTTGATTCTATTTGTTGTTTTTTATCAAATGACATAAATATGAAGTTTGTTTGCTGCTAAGCCTCTCTGGAGATTGTAGATACTACTCTGAAAATTGACCTAAGAAGGACAAAGTCTCCAAAATCATACTCAATTCTGGATTGTAATTTGATACCAACATCTAAGTGACATTGTGTCAACATTGTAAGTAGAAAGGTTTACGAACAGAAGTACTTGGTAGACCACCACGCAATACAACTATATTAGCAACTTATGAGGTCAATCATACGAAACATTTTCTTTATTGAATTTGATGGTAAAATACTGTAAATTTCCGCTGGGACATAATCCTTTCCTGATATCAGAGAGGTATATGGTCTATATTTGCATTTGAATTCTATGGTGTATCTTGATAGGTATGCATGACTGTTAAATTTCTTCTTTTGGTACGATTCGTGATGTAATAAGTTTTTATGACTTGTGAAGTTATATTTTAGCTTGTGGCAATCACTTGAATTTTTATTTTGTAAAATGTATGATACCTGTAAATAGATCCCATGTTTATTTTAATTCATTCACAGAATTCATGAAGAAAGCATAGTCCGGATCCCGTTCAACATGTTGTAAGTTTTCTGTTCCCAAAGAATGTATATGTCAAAGTGAGCATGTTAATTCAGAAGCTCTATTTACTGTTCATTGTGCATAAGGTATTCTAATGTAAACATTTTGAAATCTTTTATAAGTTTCTTGTGTTGAAACTTGAAGTGTGGAAAACATTTTGGCAAAAAAGAAGAAGAATCTAAATTGCATCCATGATTGTGTGATGAAAATAAATAGAGATAGGTTTGATAAAGACCAATATTTTTTTCCTGGAATATTTTTTTTATAACAATTTCCTGAAATAATTACTAAAGAAAGAGGTTGATTCATGCATCACACAAGTACGAGAAGTTCTCTAATCTTCTGAAGATTACTCAAGTTTGTTTCTCATTGTGCTTTCTTTAATATGTGTTGAGATAAACATGCTTAAATTTTCTATATTGTATGTTTTTTGCAGCTCACTTTGAGTGTATGGGGAAAATAGATATGACCAATTATTCCACTGGAGCTAGGTTACAAATTATAAAAGGTCAGTTTTAGAATTTCATTTAATATAAAATAACAATAATTTGATTTAATTAGTAAGTCTGAATTAATATACTCAAAATATTAAGATATAGGACTGCATAAAACGTTCAAAAGATCTCATGCTCTTCTGACAAAGGATTGTTTCTCTCCTTGAACTGAGTGTACTTCTTGGGCGCATGTGCATTTGAAAGAGGTTTTCCTGATGCATTGTACTTCGATATCCTACTGGCTCTTTAATTAGCTAGTAGCTACATGAGGTGATAGTTACGTGGTTATAATAATGCCTGAGCTATTCTTCTGCTTGATTCTCTTACATTATTTCAATGCACATAGATTTTTTGCTCCATTTTAGCAGCCTCTGAGGTTTCAGCTTGGTAGATTTTGTGTTCAAAATTTTGTTTGTTTAAATCGAATCTTCTGTATTTTTTTTATGTTCATGTAGTATTTTTTGTAGCTTCAAAGTAGTTTGTGTTCTCATATGACGTTTTTTGGTGTGTGTGTGTGTGGGCGTTGTATTTTTCAGCTTTTAGCTTCGGCTTAATGCATCCTATGTGAAGGAGCTAAACCAGGGGTCGAACAAATGGATACAGTACTTTTTCCAGTCAATTATAACGATGATTCTGAGATTGAGAATCCTTTCCAGTCAATTCTGACGATTCTGAGACCGGCAGGATTCTTTCAAAAAGTATGAAAATTGGGTAATGATGTTGAGAGAAGCATGTCAAAAAAGAGCAAAGGGAGTATTCTGATGATGACAGTGATGAGGAGGAAAAGCGGTATAAGAGTAAGCACAAGAAGGTTGATTTTGATTGGAGTGCTGATTCTGGTGATGATGGACGGGTTGGTCTGAAAGAAGAACATGAAGAGCTGCCATATGGAGACGATGACTACTGTGTGGGTTGGTGTTGTTTAATTAATGTCTCTTTGATTTGGGTTGTGCTTCAGTCATGTATCAAGGACTTTGTATAATTGTATTGATGCATGTTTGGCTTTCTTGTATTTTCTATTACTCAAATACAATTCAAAACTTTGATCAAAAAAACTGCAAATAATTTAATAACAAGTAAAGGTCTTTTTTCCTTTGTATGATTCATGATTACATACTTGCTGAACTTCTGTTATAGATCAATGCTACTTCTGAACTTCTGACTTTGAGTTTTCTTCTCACATATTTGTTTTGGGATTTTTTTCTAAAATGCCCTTATTAGTTGATTTTGTATTTAATTTATTGCAATACAACATGTCAACTTATTTTCTAAAATACTCTTATTATTTAATTTATTGCAATACCACATATCAACTTATTTTCTAAAATGCTCTTATTATTTAATTTATTGCAATACCACATGTCAACTTATTGCATTTAATTTCCGAGATTAAATTACATATTGCTACAATTTTTGTTTAAAATGTATAGCTAAATAAAGAATTCACGTCACATAATGCACCACAATTTTTGCATATAACTCTAAATTTAAATTTAAATTAATTTTGACAGCAAAAAAACAAGCTAATCAATTCGTCGAGTATAAATTTTAAACATCTTGGGTGTTTTTTAACACCCAAAAACATCGCACATCGAGCGATGTCACCTTGCTAGTTTTTGTAAAAACGGATTGAAATTGACTGCATTGAGGAGATTTGGGTTACAGGTAGTAGAGGCAAACCTAGAAGATTTTTAATGGGGTGTTTATTATTAAAAATATAAAATAAAATTTATCTACCACTAATATTTGGATTTTGAGTGAGATTAAAGATTTAATGAAATTAAATTTTGAGATTTGAAGTGAGTGAGAGTGATAGAAACTTCAAGAGATATAAAAACGTGAACTGAAAGGGTATAAAATTAGAAAAAAGGAAAAACATAAATGGAAAAATCTACTCAGTTTCTTTATGAAAAATGGCAACATATTATTTACAATTGGCTAGCTAAGATACTAATTACTACTTGTTTCTAATAATTATGGGTAGGTAGTGATGTGTATCGATGGTGTTGAAATTTAGATTATCGAAGTTTTTTTTAATTTTTTTTTTTTAAATTGAATCACCAAAGTGGGAGGATATTTATTAGGCTCCTCAAACCTTATAATCTCCTTAAAGGGAGTCAATTTGACAGATTACAGAATAACCTAAACTGTATCTAAAGCGCGGTAACACGCTATTCCTACATCTAAAAAGTGCTATGGAATACATCTTGTCAACCTAAAGTCTAATGCCCAAGGGCATCTAACTACCTAGCAGGTAAAACATCAATAACTTGGACCAACCGGAAACCAGTCAGTCAAATCTACCAGTCTAGATCTTATCACAGAAACGCCAAGAGTAAGTTGACTAAACTACTCTGACTTGGACTTCTCCTTTACTGTTCAGAACAGAGACTCGAAGCCAAGGGAATTTTCCATCTGTCCCGCTAGTCCAGTTTCAGGGGAAAACAGCAGTTAGGCAAAGAATACTCGATAAACTAGTCCAGCTAATTATACAAAAGACCCATTTAAAGCACAATTCCATCTGACAGAAATAAATAAAAGAAAAGAACCAAAATCTCAAGAAACCCCGGAAAAGCTGCAGGCAGTATCAACAGGCGGGCGATGTCGAAGTGGCGTGTGACTAACACGCGCTTACTACTGAGTGCGTTGACCGATTCGTGGCGTGTGTATCGTCTGCGAGGCACCTCGGCGCATTGATACGCCGACTTGTTCACACCAACGGCGGCGCGTGGGACGCGTGCAGCTTCAGCGGCCGCCTCCGGGCAGATCCAGACTGTTGTTCTCCCTGTTCGCGACCTCCTAGTATTTCCGATAAAAAAACCTTCTTACCGGCGTGTGTTGTGGTGGATCGAGGGTTGTGACAGATGAGGTGTCCGACTCCAGCCGAGTAATTGACTTCCCTGTCAGACTACTGTCGACGGGTTGGTGGCGACCGTCGAACGGTCTATCCACATCCAGTCGAGAAAAAACCTCATTGTAAACGCCGATCTGGAGACGGCGGCTTCGAGGACGTCGGCATCGGCAAATTGACTGTAGTTTGGCGGAGGAGCTGGATGGGCAGGGGATAGGGCGGAGGACAGGGGATAGGGCGGCTTGGGACAGAAAATGGAGTAGGGGTGGCCGGGCGGTGGCGAGAAGCGCCGATGGTGGCACTAGCCACCCCTCCAGTTTGATTTTAGATCTAGTCTTGGGACTCGCGCTTGAGAGCGTTTCAGAGGAGAGAGAACGATCAGAGTGGGGTGACTTTACTGGATAAATCCGATTATCAAAGTTACGGTTTCACGAGTATTGAGCTTTGTGTAATTGGAGGTTTGGGTTGCCGAAATTGATATCTAAACCAGAAGAGATGATATTCAGGTTCAACAGCAGTATGGTGGTTGCCCTAGTTCGTGATGTGTTAAGTGACAACAAGGTGAAAAATTACTTTGGGAATTAGTTTCAAAAGAGTATTACTTTGAGAATTAGTTTCAAAGATAAGGTTATGAGTCGGTCTCTGAGTAGACCAAGATCTGCTTCATAAACATTAAAACAAGGAGGTCCTTAATTTGAAATTTTAAAAAATTATATAATTCGCGCGCGAAAACAAGGAAAATATGATGCGCCTTTTTAATCGGATGGGCTCACCAATATGGTTGTCGGCTGCATTGAAAGGCAATTCATAATTCCTGGCAAAACAAAACACACATGATCACGTGAATCCCACCAAACATGATCCTATATTTAAATTATTCACCTTTCATATTAAAAGTTCAACATTTTTAAATATTTAAACAGAAAAACATCTATACGGAAGCACCATATTTTAGCTCTATACGGATACCCTATCATAAACAACCACGTAAACCTTAATTAACCCAGTTACTATTATTTACTCTTTCTTTTACCCCATTTAATTTCATCGTGGTAAACCTCTATCGATTCCCACGCGCTTAATTCTTCGCATTCTGGATTCTTTTGCGGCATCGGCTTTATCGTTCACAAATCAAAACTCTCTCTTCCAATTCAGGTATTTTTCGTTTTTTAATATTAATATGATTACACAAAATTTCTGTTTATGAACAAGAAAAGGATTCCGATTAAAACAAAGGGTTTTGTAGACTTTTTTGGTAAACAAATTTTCATATGAACGCTCTCAAATTTTATATTCCGACGACCTTGTAATCATCACTCAAAAATATCTTATGCATTTTATAATTGCAAAATTTCGAAAAAAAACATGTACGATGAGCAATGAGGATGACAATCAGTCCCCTATTGAAATCGATCATTTTAGTTGTGATGATGTTGAAACAGATGATGAAAGATTTCTGTAAAGCTGAAGGGCGTGATGCTCCATCTAAAACACTAATCGTGCGGTGTTTTTAGATGTTAAAAACATTAATTAAACTAATTTGTCATTACTGTCCGATGAACTATTTTCTTTAATTAGTTCAAGTAGTTTAGCAAAGCAAATTGTAGCAGTGTAGCACTCTTCCACTCTCTTTCGGCCACATCTTTTCGAACCAAATGCATTTTTTGAATTTTCTTTTCGATAATACCCAAGGTGTTCACTGGAAAATATAAGAGAGTATTTCATGGATCATTACAACCATAATAATGCTTGATGGAAAAAGATTTACCCTCTATACCATAAACCTGAATTGGAACCGTTTTCCCCATCTTCCTTTATACTTTCTATATAGTATATGGTTGTAACTTGATAAATTATCGGGAGACTGTGCTTGCTTTGATCAAAATTAGGATCTTCATTAAAAACTATCTTGAAACTTTTTGCTAGTAATTGTGTTTGAGCATCTTGAAAATCTGTCCCATGTATTCATCTTTCTTTTAATTCTTTATGATCAATATTGAAGAAATAAAATTATAGTCTTGATTGCATGGTTTTATTAGATGAAAATTTTAATTAATTTAAACAAATTTTAATATAGATGCTTGTATAGATTATATGACTAAACCATTACAGATTTTTATAACCAAGTAATAGTGAAGTCAAAAGAACACAAGTTACCAACTTCATGTAGTAAGATTTCAGTTAGCTCGAAAGGAGGCAACAAATTAATTATAGGCAATTTGGCTCCGTTCTCTTGAACTTATTTGTAACTCATTTAAGTTTAATTCAGTTTTACTTAATTTAGTTCATATTAGTTAATTAAGTGAAATTATAATTTGATGAAATATAGGTTAATTCTATTATACGAATTTCTTTCCAATAAATTCATTTTCAATTTAATTCAGTTTAGTTCTTTTCAACAAAATATAAGTCCAGCAGAACAGTGGTTGAGAGAATATTCCGCTTGAAATTTCTGGTAAGTGTGAGCAAATAAATGGTCATTATTTACCTAAATTTGCTTTAAAATATTAATTTAATTAATTATTATTTTTATTTAAAAATATCAATCAAGAAAGTTCACATTTTTATTAGGAGAAAGTGTCTTGCGACTATGTGAGACCATTTAAAGGTTAAATCGTTGGTGTTCTTCAATAGTCGGTTAATGTTCTTAACAATCCGTTGATGTTGATTTATACTACATTTTATTTTTTTTGTTCAAGACTTCAAGTTCAACTTATTTTTCACATTGAATAATTGATATTGTCTTTGTTTTTTTAATAGTATTTGTGATTAAATATCCAACTTTCTAACATGTACGCTTACGCTGCAATGATATGAGAATGTGTGTACAGGTTAGATGTTTTTTTTAATGATATAGGCAATAAATTGAAAGTCATTATTTATTTATATTGTAATGCATATTGTTTGACAAATACATAATAGCAATATATAATCACTGGATTTAAATAGAACCGATCATAGCTATTAAACAAAATATCGAGATGAAATTATCCTGTAACTATTGAAGTAAAATAATTTGAATTATTACTTCTGGTTCAATTTGAAAAACAATACAGGTACGAAAATCATCCCTGAAAGATTATTATTGAAGTAAAAAACAAAGAATTTAATTTGCTTATTTGTGCATGTGCATTACCTATCCCATGGACGGGAAAACATTTGCAGTGTTTTCTTGAATCTTGATCTTCCTATATAAACATTTGCTGTGAAAACCACATCAATCTCCTATTCTACACTCATATCCCAAGATAAAAAACAAAGGCTGCTTCAGCTCAAATTCCAAAGCTTTCCAGCCATTCTATTAGCTTGCCGACCTAATCTCATCCTCTCATCACAAATGTTGAAGATCTTCAAGGGCTTAGGTCCCCAGGAGATGCCCCATCATCCATATTCTTTGGCATGCAAGAAAATCTGCTTCAAAAATCACAATGCTTCATTTCATTCCGTTCTATGTTCATGACACTTCCATTCCATCAAGGTATCCTAAAGAAAAGCAAACTATGACAAGGGAATACATTTTCAGCAGGGATCAGGAAAAGATACATCTAACAAGAGGATAATATCTTTAAGTATCAACCAGAATTCTATGGTAGCAAACTGTCTGTCTGTCATACCAATAGGTTGAATTATCACTTTAGGTATATCTATTGAGCCCAAACAACAATATAAAGGTAAACTGACAGAGGGTCAGAACAAAAGTGTACATGATTTGTTGAAAATTATGTTAAGTTTGTCATTTCTGTTAAGTGAGAAGCACGTACCACGAAAACATCCAAATCAAATAAACAAAGCACTAATGTAGTCAATGAACAAAACCGTCAATTGTGTTCACTCATGTAAGCTGCAGAAGAATCATGTCATGTGAACTATAGCTTGTTTTATCATCTTTCAATGTGATTTTGCTTGTTGTCAGGGACTCTAGTTCTTTCAGCACCCTACAATACAACAAGTCAGAAATGTAAAATCTGAAGATATATAGAATTGAGCTAAAACAGCCAAAAAATTCACATTAAAAATTTAGAGTAACCCCAGCAGTGCAGTTCTTCTTCATTGAGTTCATCCTGAATCTCCTCCAACTTTTGCATACACACGGTTCACTAAACTTTTGTAAGAAAGAAAATATAAAAAAAGCAAGAGACACAAATATGATTTATGATTTATTATTTCTTCTTGTTCTAAGAAATATACTGGCAACCGGATACCGAATGAAAGGTAAAGCATGTTGCAAACTTTCTGTTACAAACTGAACAGCCATCATAATATATCTAAACCCAAATAAATTCACATAAGCAACGAATGAATTCCAGGGGAAAAAACATAACATGCTTAAGGATTCTACCTATGGAAAACTTGCCCGCTTCTTATCATTTGAAATAAAGATGACAAAGAGAGATCTGAAACATCAGATTCAGCAAGTCTATTAGAGCTCAGCTTCTTGCATAGTAAGTATATACTCTCCTCACTGCAAAGTATGCCACAAAGAAACTTAAATACCAATCTTCACCATCAACCTAGAATTACCTGGGACTTCCAGTCTCAACAGGGAAGTGGAGAGCTGAAGATTGTGAGAAAATGGTGGAGAAGATTGCATGACAAATAGGCACTTGGGGTTTCAGGAATATGGCATATGCAGGTAAAGTGCAGCTTATAAACACAATTCTGCTGAGTAAAGCTAGTCACTGGGCAAATGTTTTTCAAATACCTGAGAGTGTGCACAAAGCCATTGAGAAAAAATGCAGAAATTTTCTGTGGGGCAGAAAGGAAGGGGAGAAAAGAGTTATACCAGTGTCTTGGAAAACACTTTGTATGCCAAAGAAAAGTGGAGGAGTTGGCCTAAGGGATCCTTCATCCTGGAATAGAGCTTCTCTGTGTAAGCTGGTTTGGGATGTATGTCAGAAGAAGGATATATTGTGGCTGAAATGGGTGCAGGCATACTACTTGAAGGATGAAGAGTTTCTTGACTACAGCCTAGAAAGGCACACATATAGTTGGGGTTGGGGCAAGTTGGTGTCACTGAAAGATGAAATTCATCCATACCTAATGGAATGTGTTGACACGAAGGGAAATTTCAGAACTAGCAAGGCATATGGATACCTCAAAGGGGCAGGCCAAGAAAATCATTGGTCAACGAAAATATTGTGGAAGTCAGGACTACAGCCTAAACACTCATTCTTTCTATGGATGTTGTTAAAAGGGAGATTATCGACCATAGCGAGACTTCAGTCGAAAGGGATAATACCTCATGTGGCAGATGTTTGTACTCTGTGTGGGCACAATGGAGAAACGATGCAGCACATATTTTGTACATGCCAGTTTACAGTGGAGCTCTAAAAACATTACAGGGTGGAGACTGGCGGAAACTTCAGAGAGTGCCTGAGGAGGATGAGAAGAATGGTAGGATGGAGAAAGAGAATAAGATTCCACCGACTTATCAGCATCTTCTATAATGTATGGAAGGAGAGGAGTAACAGAATCTTCGAGGGGAAATTTAGGCAGGTGGATGCTCTAAAGGTGATGATTGAAACAGGCTTTGACCCCTCTGATTGATGATGAGGATGGTGTGAATGGATCCTAGTATGAAACTTGGTACATATGTCGTAGGTACCGCACTGATTACCTATGGTATTTCAGAGGTGTTGGGCTGCCGGTGTAAAAACCAGTTACCCAGCCTTGGCCTGTGACAATATCTAAAGACTTGACGGATTGGTTGTGGGGATATATCCCTAGTATGAAACTTGTACATATGTCGTAGGTACCGCAGTGATTACCTTTTGGTATTTTAGAGGTGTTGGGCTGCTAGTATAAAAACCAGTTACCCAGCCTTGGCCCATGACACTAATGGAATGGTTGAGGGGTTTTACCCCAAGTATGAAACTTTTACATATGTCGTAGGTACCGCACTGATTACCTTTTGGTATTTCAGAGGTGTTGGGCTGCAGGTATAAAAATCAGTTACCCAGCCTTGGCCCAAGACACTATCAAAAATATTTGACGGACTGGATGAGGGACTATGGCCCTAGTATGAAACTTGTACATATGTCGTAGGTACCGCACTGATTACCTTTGGTATTTCAGAGGTGTTGGGCTGCTGGGTGAAACCAGTTACCCAACCTTGGCCCATGACATTATCTAAAGACTTGACGGGCTGGATCGAAGAAGATTATAAGCATACTCAGACCAGACTACATAATGGCTTATTTGATTTCTATGTGAAATGAACCAGGGCAGACTTGTGTTTTGACATGTCAATTCACAGATATGCTATGGTGGATTTTCCCTTAATCATATACGAGATGGAGACAGAAATGGAACGTTGAAGACACCAAAGCTCCAAGATTTGGCAAGATATGCAAGGACAGATGGAATGGAAGCGCATTCATTATAGTTATTCTAAAATCCTAGCAATATCTTGATGAACTAGTTATGATCATAGCCACTTGCATTTCATATGGCTGTAGAATAGTTGTTTTTCTCCTTTTGGTTAGTTATTTATATCCGTTGAATGTTTGGCTTAGAGTGATGGCCAAATCAGTTGTATGAACTTTTTTGAGCAATTTAATAGAAGAAAATATTACATCAAAAAAAAAAACCTAGAATTACCAATCATCTTTAAAACAAAATTCAAGCATTCAGCCGAGAAACTCCAAAAACTCCAAAATGAATTTGTAACTTATTGAGAGTTCTTTCCCGAAAGGGGGTTAAAATCAAAACAAATTCAAAATCTTGGTTGAAAATTTTGATGTTTCTAGGTCTAGGTATTTCGCATTTGCCAAATGCGAACCATCGTATAATTCGCATTTGGCAAATGCGAACTATCCTTTTTATTTTTTTTTATTTTTTTTAAATGATTTCCTTATTTGGCAGCCACGTTGGATCATAATTCGCATTTGGCAAATGCGAATTAGGCTTAGTTCGCATTTGGCAAATGCGAACTATCCCTTTTTTTTTTTTTTAAATTCTGCAAGGACCTTCTTTCTGCAACAACGTATCAGTAACATATCAATAAATGTTTCTTTTTAAAAACAGAAAATCAATAACACATTTAAGTAAATGAAATAAATGTTAACATACTAGTGTGATCAACTTTGCACCGTTTTAACAAACAAGTAGAAAAAGTACCATAAAGTATCATAATTCAATAAAGTATCATAGTACAATAAAGTTCTGCTTCAAAGGAAAATGCTAAGAAAACTCTATCGAAAATTACATGTTCTCTTGTCATGACCAGTTCCCCCGCAAATAGCGTGACTTATGATCCATTTCATTTCGTATTCTTCTCTCTCCAAGCTTACCATGCTTTCTCTTTTTGAACATGTCTTTGTTAGGCAAAATAATCCTACTTGATGAGCTCCAAACACATTCATCTCTTAGAGGTGAGAATCCAAGTGCATATTGAGCTTTGAAAGTTTGGACGGAGTAGACTTCATTGAAAAGAATGTGGGGATTGTCGCGCCTGTGCCTACAAGCAGCCAATGCATGAGAACATGGCATTCGGAACATTTGCCATTTCCCACATGAGCACCAATTCATGTTGTATTTCACAGTATGCTGTCCCAAACTGTGGCCTCAACTTGGTTGTCACCTTGTACACCGAATTTGGAAAATCAAACAATTATTTTAGGCATCAAACACAATTACTGAATTACCTGTGAAGAACCGCCGCTGCCGTCCTCCGCCGCTGCCCTTGCCCCGCCACTGCCCGTCGATTGTCCAAAAACACCAAAACCGAGCCACCCAATAATCACCGAATTTTCAACCCATCAATATTATTTGATTCGGGGTTTGATTTGGATTATATTTGGAACATTTGGGGTTTAATTTGGGAGATTTAGGGGGGGAAATCAAATTGGATCTGGTTTTTGATAGAGAGATTTTGCAAAAGCTTTCAAATTATATCTGGTCTATCTCTAAACCAGAAATTTTGCCCGTGGTTTATCTGGTCATAATTCGCATTTGGCAAATGCGAACTATCTTTTTTTTTTTTTTTTTAATTCTTCAATCCACGTTGGTGTCCACGTTGGTATACTAACATCAGAAAAAAAAAATTAAAAATAAAAACTTAGTTCGCATTTGTCAAATGCGAACTAGCTGATGGTTCACATTTGGCAAATGCGAATAACCTATAAATAGAACTTCCCAATTTTTCAGCCCCATAAACTGAATTGTTTTTTTTTTTAATCATAAAACAGTAAATTTTGTTAACCTTTAAAAATGGGGCAAATTGAGTAGGACAGTCAATATCAAGAGCATTTTGTGCTCCACTTTCACAATCAAAAGACAAACTTCAAGTGCAATTTTGACTCCTAAGGCACGTAATTACATTATCATGCCATTATGTTATGTTTGCTGACTTTTGCATCAAGCTATTAATGTCAAACACAGTCACAACTACATGCTTCTTAAGGAAAAAGTAGGCCATGCAGTGGCAGCCCTGCTTTACGCCTCTTCCTGTTAAAAGCACTGGAAACCTCACGAGCAATATTTCTCTGGCTGGAAGACTTCGAACCTCTAGATATTCTAGACACTGTGCCGTCCTGTGGTGCCATTGCACTTGCAGAGTTGTCCTCCACACTCACTGATCCAGATTCATGCGACTCTCCAAGACCAGAAGCATGATGCCTTTTTGTTTTCTACAAAAAGAAGGGAGGAGGACCAGACCATTACTACACAATTAATCAAAAGACAAACTTCAAACTTGTCTCTATCAATTGATTTTTTTTACAAAAAACTTATTTGGTGGGAGAGGTGTGAGAGTTGATTTATTAACACTCATTTTGATGCAGTTTCATTAACACTCAATACTGTGGACATTCTGGTTCTCTTTAAGGAGTCCAAGTAAGACATTTAGAAGAAAAATATAGCAAGTCAACTAACCAAAGCCAATCTAGGATCTTCTCCCTTTTAATAGTACGTACTTTTGATTTCCCGTCTTGTAAAAATTACATACAATCACAATGGCAGTAATTCAATTTGTAGAACTCTAGATTATGATTTTAGGTAAAACTTACCCGCGACCATGACCTGGGACAAATAGAATTTGTCTTATTGTTGGATTAGCATATAGAAATCTTTCCCAGCGAATCTTCAATCTCCCTTGCATTAATTCCCCGATCAGAAAGATTAACTATAACCAGTTTTCAACAACTGTTCTATTTTAAAAATGGAGGATTTTGTACCTTAAATCTCTGCTTTGGTAGCCATCGTAGCCACAATATTCATCCAAAAGAGATCAAAATCAGCCAAAAAGCTGCCCCCATCTCCATGGAACACCTCCCATGGCCATCACGCTCTCCAAAAAGCTCACTCTCTTTCCACCAGACTTTCTCTTTGGAGACAAATATGCTCTCTCTTTTGGCCAAACAAGCATTTGTTGACAAGATCCTATGACTGTCGAAGTTTCTTCAACACCTGTACATTCATGCATTATCAGCCTCATCACCTCTCAAGAGACTCCTTCTTCTGTGCAACAATAGCTTCGGCTTCAGAGAATTTATCAAAAGATATCCCATTTTTCACCTCAATAGCTAACAAATACTGCTCTCTCCTCAACTCCAGTGAAACCTAACCAAAAACTGTACTCTCCTCTGAACTTTAAATGTTATGAGTTGAAGCCTAGCCTACTGCAATCTGTAAAGGAAAGGATCAAATGTGCAACTAAACATATCGTTTTATTAATTAGTAACACCAAATGCACCACAAATTCTGATGAAGCTCGAAGCCCAAAATAGAGTAACAGTGCCAATTCAAAATCCAAAATTTAAAAAGCTTCTAAGCTTTTACTGAGAATGCCCTTAGGGTTTATAAATAACAACAAACATTGAACCTATTACCTGAAGATGATGATGTTCCATAACTTTGGCCAATGGAGAAACAAAAACTTTCCTAAATGGCCGAGTTTAATGGCCATACCATGTATGGTGCGACCCATGGCATTGTGTTCGGTAGCGGAGGCAACGGCGTGCGCCACGACGGCGAAGACGTAGGCGTTGGGCGGCGCTTGGTTCAAGTGGGAGAAGATGTGGAGGGCTTTCTGGGGATGTTGGGAGCGGGAATAGGCGGAGATGAGAGAGGCCCATAATGCGGTGTCTCTAAGATCGGGAGGTACCTGGTTGAAGACTCGGTGGGCGTGACACAGTGAGTAAGTAGTTCGGGCAGCGGCGTATTCGGCGATGAGTTTGGAAGCGTGGAAAGGATTGGTGTGGAGCCCGAGCTTGATGATTCCGGCATGCCTGTTCATTCATGGGGATCGTCACTGTCAGTTCTACACATACATGAGGCGGCTGAAGCCTTTAAGCTAAAACACGACGTCGTTTGACATTAGGGGGATAAGTTACACAAATGCCCATCCGGATACCATAGATCAAAAGAATTCTTATTATATATTGTTCTAGGAAGAGTGTCAAAGTAAGAATCCGGGATTCTTTTATTCTATCGAAGTTGGTGAAAACGATCGTCTGGGAAATTGTTTTTGGGCTGACACTAGATCAAGACTAGCTTATGCATCATTTGGAGATGCTGTAACTTTTGATGGTACTTATTTGACTAATTGCTATGGAATGCCTTTTGTTCCTTTCACTGGAGTTAATCACCACTTTCAGTCTGTAATGTTTGGTTGTGCATTACTAGTTGATGAGACTATTGAATCTTATGTTGGTTGCTTAAGACTTGGCTCGCGGCGATGGGTGGATGTGCTCCGAAAACAATTTTTACTGATGATGACAAGTCCATGCGTAGAGCTATCATTGAGGTACTGCCTAAGACTACTCACCATTTATGTATGTGGCATATTCTTTAGAAATTTCCTGAACATCTAGCTCATGTGTACAATAAATATCCATCGTTCAAATCCGAGCTGCATCATTGCATACACAACATTAGTGTGGCTGAAGAATTTGAATTGGAATGGCATGGACTTTTACAGAAGCATGAGTTACAAGAAAATTCTTGGTTGAGAGATTTATATGCAAGGCGTGACAAGTGGGTTCCTGCTTATGTTCAAAGTACATTTTGTGCAGGTATGTCATCTACACAAAGAAGTGAAAGTATGAACAAATTTTTTAAAGGTTTTGTTCGACCTAGTACTTTGGTGAGTGATTTTGTCTTTCAATATGAGAAAGCATTGGATTCAAGATATCAGAAGGAAAAGGAAAAAAATGTGAAGACGGTTAACTCCAGTCCCCTCTTGACAACGTATTATCCAATTGAACAGGATGCATCAAAGGTCTACACTCGAAAAATGTTTAAGAAATTTCAAGATGAATTATTTTCAAGTCAAAAGTACAAAGCAATCAAGCTTACCGAGGTAGATGGAAGAAAGACCTACAAGGTGATACCGATAGGTAAAGAAAAACTTGTTCACAATGTTGTGTTTCATGTTGGAGAGGGTAAAAATAGCTGCAGTTGTCATATGTTTGAATTTTGTGGTATTTTGTGCAAGCATATCCTCACCGTTTTTGTGAAAAAGTCTCTGTTAACTCCCTCCCGAAAGAATATATTCTGAAAAGGTGGACAATGGAAGCTAAAATTCGTACATTTGAAGGTATGCCAACTTATGATTTGGAGGAAACAGATTCTTCATTGATGATACTAAGACATCATTTGATGATGAACTTCTTAGAAGTTTTAGAATTGGGAAATTCAAAGGAGAAATTGACTACTCTTAGTCATTCTATTGAAAAGGCACGTGAAGAGTTTAAATTGATGGATGAAGATGTTGAAGGCAATAAGGTTGAAGTCGAAAAAGCGGGTGCTGATTCTAATATGGATTTGCACCAGAACTGTGATGAAAATGTGTCAGATGGTACTTTGAAGTTGCAAGATCCTGCATATGTAATTACTAAGGGACGACCTAAGTCATTGAGACAGAAACATCCCAAATAAAAAGGAAACATAATAAGTGCGGAACTTGCGGTCAACTTGGACACAATCAGAGGATTTGCTCTTCCAAAAAGCAAAAGAGGTAATGTGTGATAATGTTTATTTTGCTGTCATTCTGAACTTTTTTTGAGAACCCATTATGAATATTGTTACTGTGCCATTTGTAGGAATGAGGATTAAGGCATGGTAGAATGGTGCAGGAATGCAAACGTGTAAGTTTGAGTATGGTTTCATGAACATGAAGGAATAAAGCACTAATAAAGAGCTGCAAATTGTTATCGTGTAAATCCAGTTTGAGAGGAGCAAAAACTTACTCTTTGTTTGCTTCTACCTTATTGTAATATGGATAACTTTTGGAGATTTAGTCACATAATTATATCATTGTTTTTTGAATATTATTTGGTTCCTTTTTATCTAATTTATTGGCTTATAGCTACTTTTGCTTTGTGAGTTACCGTAATTTAGGCTTATTTTATTTGGTCTTAGGTGATGGTGCTATTTGGTTTTGATGTCCCTCTGTTGGAATATTATTCAATTTTATGTTGCAGAGCTGTGCTCTTTGGTTTTATGTCACTGCTACTGATAGTATCATAAGGAAATATAGTGAAGATTTGCGTGCCTAAGTCATTGGTCCAGCACCTTCTGCCGTGTGCATTGCTCTCTCAGTTTGATGATGAGAATGCTGAGCTAACAGCATTGAGAGATGCTAATATCTGCAGCAGTGGTCTTGATTCTGATCAACTAAGGCTTGCTCTTCCTGTTCTTACGAAAGTTCTGACTAGTTCAACCGATGAAAAAGTGTTGTCGAATGCTTGTTCCACTCTCTCGTGTCTTTCCGAAGACTGCACAGATGACAAAATCCAAGCTGTTATAGATTCCAGGGTATGCCCTCGATTGATAGAACTATTGGAGCATCGGCAGCTGGGATAATATATGGGTCATTCACATGCTTGTATTAAAATCCAAGTCTTTGGAAGCTGACCTTTCAGAATGACGAGCTTTAACTTTTTTGGCCTTGTCTAACTCTACATTTAATTTCTCTAAAGGGGTATACAGAAATCATCATGAAGGTGGTCTAAAAGAAAGAAATGTTATTTGTATACCATAGACTAAGAAGACATATATGAACCATATACCTATTAAATATACCATTCATTCGTTTGTACAAGATCAAATGTTCGACAACACAACTCAACACTACTATGATTCAAGAACTACTGAACTAGTATTTGCCTAAAAGTACATCTCTTTCATATTTTCTGGAAAATGATGTTCATATTGCATGCAGTTGACGAATATGAAAGTGTGAAAGAAGCAAAGCTTAGTGGATCGGTTGATAGGTACCATTTCTCCGAATCCTACATGAGTACATCACATGGAGCCTTATATCTCACGTTCCCTCACCAAATTATCACATTTTAGTTTGCTGCAAATCATGAGTTATATATATATATATATTTCAGAAAAAAAGCAGAAGAAGAAGAAAATGAGATATATTGCAATAATGTAAAAGTTTATACCAAGTCTTGGGTGAGACCGTCCTACCATAAGCTTATGGTAGGACCAATGATAGTTCATGTGTTTAATAGATTTGTTCATGTGTTTCACAGTTTTGTTTGTTATAAACTAAGTTCATGTGTTTGACAGATTTGTTCTTGTGTTTCACAATTTTGTTTGTTATAATCTGTAACAATACGTAAATGAATTAACAAAGCTGTGAAACACATGAACAAATCCATTAAACACATGAACTATCATTCGTCCTACCATAAACTTATGGTAGGACGGTCTCACCTAAAACCTTCTCAAAAGTTTATATTAGCCTCTTTCATATTGCAAATAGATAGGGCAAAGAGCACCCTACAAGAGCTAGTCATACTCCTGGATGATGCGAACGTCTTATTCGGTGAACGTGTCTTTTCCATGATGATGCGGAACTGTAAACACCTTATTCGAAGAACTTGGCTTACTCCAAATTGATGTTGAACTGTAAAAACCATATTCAAAGAACTTGTCTGACTCCAGGATGCCGAAAACAGGATCATTCAAGTGCATCATTTGCGAAACAGGCAAAAAAAAAAAAATCTGATGAAAATCCCCAAAGTCATCCCTACGAGAATACCATTTCCGGCGCCGCCGGTGACTTAGACCCCAATTTCTCTGCTCCCGCACGCGGTGGACCTGTACTCGTTGTCGTCGTCGGAGATATCGAACTCATCGTATCAGAATTCCGATTTTTTTTTTATGTAAATAATTTTCTATTAATCACTCAAAAGGTTCATACAACGATTTTGGCCATCGCTCTAAGCCAACATCTAACAAGTGGAAAAAAACCCGAAACAACTATTCTAAAGCCACTCAGGGTACAAGTGGCAACTACCATAACAAGTTTATCAAGATATTACTATGATTCTCAAACATCAATGCTAGAGTTTCATTCCAGTTGTCCAGCGGAACGTTTTTATCTCCTCGGCGCGTGAGGAGATATAGAAGTTTTACCAAAATGGGTAAAAGAAAGAGTAAATAATAGTAAATGGCCTGTTAATTAAGGTTTACGTGGCTGTTTCTGATAGGGTATCCGTATAGATGTTTTTCTGATATTTAAAACATGAAAGTTTTAACATGGAAGATAAACTACAAAAGTTAAAACATGAAAGTTTTAATATTGAATATAAAGTGCAAAAGTTAAATCATGAAGATTTTAACATAAAGCATATTCAAAAGTTAAAAGTTAAAACATGTATGATTTTTCATTATCAAACCTATAAGTAGAAAATACTCATGTTTTTGGTATATGGAAAATGAATAAGTCTTGGAAGTGACCGTCACTATATAGTGACCGGAACTGTTTTAAAATTAAAAAACACGGAAGGGTTTGTTTACAATTTATTCAAACTTTACTAATCACGCGCAGGCCACGCGCCATAACACTTCTGTGTCCTATATTTATCAATCCTGCACCAAAATTTTGGTAACCTCGTCTCACGCTCATGGCCCTCATGCATATGTACAAATATGGGCTTTATAAATATGGGTCTTTCAATATGGCCTTTCTCCCGTTTCTAAAGCAAGATAAACTCAAATTTTAGATAATTAAATATATTTTCAGGTTTTGTTATAAAATGTTCATATTTTGAGTGATAAGCTCTTTGGATTTTTTTTTTCCATATGATTAACTACTTTTCAGGTTTGTTTTAAAATGCTCATGTTTTAAGTTATAACCTCCATGTTTTTTTTTTCATATGATTAACTATCTTTCAGGTTTTGGTTCAAAATGCTCATGTTTTGAGTTATAAACTCCATGTTTTACTTTTTCATATAATTAACTACCTTTCAGGTTTTATATTAAATTGCTCATGTTCTCAGTTATAACCTCCATGTTTATTTTTTCATATGATTTACTACCTTTCCGGATTTGTTTTAAAATGGCCATGTTTTATGTTACAAGCTCCATGTTTTATTTTTTCATATGATTAACTACCTTTTAGGTTTTGTTTTAAAATGCTCATGTTGTACGTTATAAGCTCAATGTTTTATTTTTTCATATGATTTACTACCTTCCAGGTTTTATTTTAAAATGATCATGTTGTACGTTATAAGCTCAATGTTTTATTTATGATTAACTACTTTCAGGTTTTGGTTCAAAATTCTCATGTTTTGAGTTATAAACTCCATGTTTTACTTTTTCATATGATTAACTACCTTTCATGTTTTATTTTAAAATGCTCATGTTCTCAGTTTTAACCTCCATGTTTATTTTTTCATATAATTAATTACCTTTCCGGATTTGTTTTAAAATGGTCATGTTTTAAGTTACAAATTCCATGTTTTATTTTTTCATATGATTAACTACCTTTCAGGTTTTGTTTTAAAATGCTAATCTTGTAAGATATAAGCTCAATGTTTAATTTTTTCATATGATTTACTACCTTTCAGGTTTTGTTTTAAAATGCTCATGTTGTACGTTATAAGCTCAAAGTTTTATTTATGATTAACTACTTTTCAGGTTTTGGTTCAAAATTCTCATGTTTTGAGTTATAAACTCCATGTTTTACTTTTTCATATGATTAACTACCTTTCAGGTTTTATTTTAAAATGCTCATGTTCTCAGTTATAACCTCCATGTTTATTTTTTCATATAATTAACTACCTTTCTGGATTTGTTTTAAAATGGTCATGTTTTAAGTTACAAGCTCCATGTTTTATTTTTTCATATGATTAACTACCTTTCAGATTTTGTTTTAAAATGCTAATCTTGTAAGATATAAGCTCAATGTTTAATTATTTCATATGATTTACTACCTTTCAGGTTTTGTTTTAAAATGCTCATGTTGTACGTTATAAGCTCAATGTTTTATTTATGATTAACTACTTTCAGGTTTTGGTTCAAAATGCTCATGTTTTGAGTCATAAACTCCATGTTTTACTTTTTCATATGATTAACTACCTTCCAGGTTTTATTTTAAAATGCTCATGTTCTCAGTTATAACCTTCATGTTTATTTTTTTATATGATTAATTACTTTTCCAGATTTGTATTAAAATGGTCATGTTTTAAGTTACAAGCACCATGTTTTATTTTTTCATATGATTAACTACCTTTCAGGTTTTGTTTTAAAATGCTCATGTTGTACGTTATAAGCTCAATGTTTCATTTATGATTAACTACCTTTCAAGTTTTGGTTTAAAATGCTCATGTTTTAAGTTTTAAACCCCATGTTTTATTTTTTTCATATGATTAACTATCTTTCAGTTTTTAATTTAAAATGCTCATGTTGTAAGAAAATACATTATTGAATGACTCATGAGTCATGACAGTACTTCTTGAAAGGCTTGCAACATACTGTTAAACAAGGACCATTTACAATTAGATAGTGCTGAGGCAAACATTTACTGCTGCATATGCTCCAAATTCCAAATCAATGCACATAAACAACAGAAAATGGTAAGAAAAACACGTTCATCATTTTTCAGGATACAGTTTATACCAAGTACTATTTTTGAAACACACAAAACTACTGAGAAGACATCATACGAATATACTGCAATGATTAATCGCCAGTATAATTTGCACAACGAGTGAACAACAAGACTGCAATTGTTCAAATTGGAATCCTAAAAAAGTATGCCGAATCATCTTTAAATCTAAGCGGCACAAACCTGATGCGGCTCCGATCTCCACCTCTTCGTCGACTCCGATCTCCGCCTCGGTGGAAAAAATACGATCGGTGGAAATCAGGGAAGCCCAGAAGTCGCAGTCCATCGACGACAGAGCTTTAATTCCCAACTAGTTTCAATTCGTGATTCAGACTATGAATCTCTGCATTCGACGGTGATTGCGGCAACCCGAACAAGGATCCGGAGGGGGTAACCGGAACGGAAGAGAGTTGGGAGGACATAGAAGATTGTTGTGGCTCTGGATTGCGGTGGGGAAGACGGGATTAGATCGAAGAGAATTGGGAATTCGGTATAAATGTGGCGCGTGTTGTCACACGCCGGGCCAGAAGATGGGTCACCCGACCCGCGAGTTTTTTGACTCTATTTTTCTTATTTGCAGTCCAGTCCCTAGTCACTATATAGTGACGGTCACCTCAGAGACCAACTCGAAAATAAATGGTAAAAGTTAAAACATGAAGATTTTAACATGGAACATAAACCACAAAATTTAAAACTTGAAAATTTTGCAGGTAGATTAAGATGAAAGCTTTATGATAGAACCTGCAAGGTTTAAGATGTAACATGCAAGGTGTGAAACATGCATGTTTTATCATAGAACATGCAGGCTTTAACATAAAACATGCATGGAGACAGGACATGCATGCTTTGTCATACAACTTGCAGGGAGTTAGAACATGCAGGTTTTTTGATAGAACCTATAGGTTTAAAGATATGACATGAAGGAAGATAGAACATGTATGTTTTATCATAAAACCTGCAGGATTTATGAGAGAACAGCAGGTTTTATAACAGAACTGCGGGATTTAAGAAATAACATGAAAGGAGATAGAACATGCAGGTTTTATGATAGAACATGCATCGTTAAGATAAAGCATGCAGGTTTTATCATACAACCTGCAGGGAGATAGAACATGCATGTTTTATGCTAGAACCTGCAGAATTTAAGATATAACATGAAGGTAAATAGAACATGCATGTTTTATCATAAAACCAGTAGGATTTAAGATAAAACATGCAAGGAGATAGAACAAACCGTTTTTAAGATAAAACCTTCAACTTTTAATTTAAAACCTTCAACCTTTACTTCAAGCAATTGTAACAAAATCACCCTGGCAACATACACTAATCATACTTCAAACTATAATTCTCACCACACCATTAGCCTACAATTGTCAACTTAAATTAATTTTCTAGCAGGGCAAAACTCAAGGATTACCTGCTCAACTAAAGAGTTTCGATGTTGGAAAAGCCTCGACGCTGAAATCCAAAGAGTGTCGCCACCGGAAATCGCCTCTGCAATCTCCCCGGAGTTCACCATCCTTCTCTCCAATCTGATTCCGCCACCAATTGTCACAACCGAGAAGAGATTTTGAGTTCGTTTCTGAGAAATTTGAGGTCAACAACGATAAGCGCGAGCACATCATCATCATCGTCGTTTTTCTCGCCACTGAAACCTGGTGGCGCGCTGCCTTGAAATCTCTGGGGAGAAAGTGTCAGACCCGCGGGCAACTGGAGGTGAACGACGGGGCAACATACGGTGATTGGCAGAGTGGAACGACAACCGACAATCCGCGGAGAAAATGAGGCACACCTAAACTGGAGATCGGTTTGGGAACGGAAGTCCATATTGAGGTTTTATTGAAACTTTAATTAATCATCAATTTTTAGAAGTTGCATTATAAGGACCTCCGTGTTTCATAGTTGATAAATGAGTCCCGTCTATATTTTGATCATAATATAGATGGTCTATTCCAAGACTTATTCTAAGGGTATTTAGGCAAAAACAAATTAATTATTCATGTTTAAAATGATTAAGTAACTAAATTTAATTACTATGAAAAATTTATATCAAAATATATTATTCAAAATAAATTTATGAAACAAGGTTAGTTAGGATATTTTCATTAATTAACATTCATTTTGTACAAGATACAATGGCTCTGTTTGATATTACTTTTTTTCTACTTTACTTCAAAGCCCAACCACTTTTTCTGTTTGGTAACTTAAAAACAAATAAATTTTGAAAGAAGTAGAAGTAGAAGTTATTTTCAAGGGAAAAGTAGAAGTAGGCATACCCCAACTTCAAAAAAACATTTGTGTTTGTTTTCTAAAAATAGACATTTTATCAATTAAAAACACTTTTAACTTTAAATTTACCAACACTCCAACTGTTTTTAATTCTAAAAATAGAAATTATAAGCTAATTTACCAAACACTTTTAATTTTATACAAGATATTATGAATCTAAACTAATCTATATATGTACAAAATTAACTTTAATTAATCAAGCCTGATTTTATACAAAGAAATCCTCTTTTGAGACAATCTCACCTAATAAGCAGGGTTTTATAGGGCCAATAAAATAAGAATAAGGGCCAAGCAAAAATCCTTTCTATAAGTTTTGGGACAAAAAAATAAACAATTAATTTTCGGGTCCACAACATAAGAAAAAATAAATTGCAGGGACTTAATTGCAAACCAACTTTCTTTTCTCCCAATCTACCTTTGCTTCCACCAGACCACCACTTTGCTATTATCGGACCACCGCTTTGCCGCCACTAGTGCTGGTCCCGGACCACCACCGGACCTCCGATGTACCGCAACCGGACCGCGCTGCCAACCTCGTCGGTCAATGTAAGTCAATGCTAGCTCACACCCTCTAACCACCATGCTAGCCGCTGCCACCTCATAAACTGCCACATCACCACTGACGGACCTCATCAATAAGAGCAAGAATCTCACCATTTAAACCTCATTGAAAATGCACATAACATCATCACAATCAAAACCTCATTGATCTGAGAAAAACCTCAAGTGAAACCTCACTTAAAAATCACATAACATGACCAACTTAAACATAATCTTCACACAAGTATATCACACCATCAACAACTATATATCATCGTCAAGAAACCACTCAAAATCTAAATACAAACTTCATTATCATGAAACTCATAATCTAAACGAAAAACCTCATCAAAATTGTAGCAAAACTCATAATCTAAATCACAAACCTCATCATCTCAAAGTGTAAACGACAAACACCATCAAATATGCCACATCATTATTGACAAACCTGATCACCACATAAACCTGATTGAAAACGTACATAACCTCATCGATTTGAGCAGAAACCTCATAAGAATCTAACCTCTTGGAATTTAAACAAACCTCATCAGAGTTTAAACGACATACATATCAAATCTTCAAAACTCGATCAGAATCTCAAACAAACACACAGAAAATTGCCGGAAAACCTAATCGGAAAATAGACCTGCAATATGGTGCTATGATCTCAACCGCACGACCTTCCAACAACCTGTAATCGCAATCCTTTGTGATGAACCGACGATGATCCCGTGAGCGGCAGAAAATCAAGTGTTGTTACATCGTCGGGGCAGTGAAAATCAGGCGCGGCAGAGGTTTCCGATCTGATGCGTGGAGGAGATGACCGATCTGGTGCGCGGCGGAGGTTTCCGACCTAGTGCGCGGCGGAGGTGACTGATTTGGTGCGCAACGGAAACATGAACGACATTTGCAGGTCCGATGGCGATTGCAAAATTAATTAGACGCGGGTTAGACGGCGGTTGAGTAATTAAATAGAAACGGATTGTTTTGGGAATTTATTGAGTTACTTGTAACTGCAGTATGAGTCCCTATATTGTCTGCTAATATAAAACATGACCTCATTCCAATTAAATTGTCCAGTAACTATATTATGGCCCTGCCTCTTGGGTGAGACCGGCTCACCCAAGAATTTGTCTTTTGTACAAGGTATAATAAACCTAAACTTGTCTATATATGTCCAAAATTAACAAGAAAATATAGATAATACAAGATTACAATTTATTAGATAAACAACATTTTTCGTATTTACGATAACAAATAAAGAAAATGTACTTATATCTAAGTAAATTAGCAAGTTTATGTTGCCATGTGTTGTTTCATTGGTTTTCAACTTTTCATCATAAAATTCAGGAACTTGTGATGTTACCGAAACCCGCTTGTTCCCCGGGTCTCAACGTTATCTGGGTCTCCTTCCAAGTAAGCCCGCAACGATCCTGCAAAACAATCCCCAGGAGGCGTCCCGGGGAAGAAGCTCCGACGTGATGATGAGATGGGGATAGCGATGAGGGGGAAACGTACGGAAATGCTCTCAATATAAAGTAGAGAGATATAAGTCACATACCTTGTTCACTGTTTGGGACTAGTATTTATAGTTGAGGTTGCCTGCTTTGGATAAGAGTCAGGACCACTTCTCCTTGTCACTATCCATCCTCCTTCTTGTCCGGATGTGCCTCTCGCGGGAAAGGCGCTGCTTCCTCAATCCCGGGCCATGGGCCCTTTTCCCGGCCCAGTAGAGTGCTGGGCCGGTATTATCACTAGCCCCCCATACTAGTCATCCGGGCTTCTGTGATGCGGGGGACTGGTCTCCTACGCTCCTTCTCCTATCATTATTTCTTTTGGTAGGACCCATCCGTGTCAAAATTAATTTTTGACGACACCGTCTTTCCCTATTCTGCATTAATCAGTACCTCGTTCACCGTATCATCATTGCTTTTCCTTCTTTTGAGGTGGCGATTCCTATTCATCTGTCTATATAAGGGGCCTAACCCCCCCTTTCACAAGATTACTTTCTTCAAATATTCTCCAGACGCTCTGCTTTTCCGATCCTCCGTCTTTTCAACCAAACTATAACTCCCTATCCTTTTCTTCTCTTCATGGGTTCCCCACTTCTCTCCAACTCTTCCTTGGACACCGAGGGGGTCCAAGATCAGTTTGAGGTCCAGTTTAGGGCTGCTGATAACCTGATTTCCTCCCCAGTCTCCTCCCCGGACACCTATTCCGAGGCTTTCAGCACACCCCGGGAGCTAAACATCCCGGATGCGTCGACCTTGGATGGGGGGGTTCACGCCCGTCCGGGCATAGTAGTCACCCCCGGGAGGATCAGGATGAGGAGGTGTTTGGCGAGGAAGTTGGTGACGACGCTCCCCGGGGGCCTACTCACGGGGTGCGTCCAGTGGGTCTCAAATTTTATGATGTCCCCGGGGATTCTTCTTCTCTAGATATGGATGTCTTAGATTTAGCCAAGCGTTCCTTTATTCCTCTTCCTTTAAATGCCTCTCTTTCTAAACTTCCCCCGGGAGTCTCCGAGCGGGAGTTTACGTGCATCCCGCGGATCCATTTTCAATACGGGCTTAGCCTGCCATTCCCCCCTCTCTTTCTTGAGATTCTTCGATTTTACAACGTAGCCTAGGCCCAGCTACACCCTAACGGGGTTGTCCTCATCTTGGCCTTCTTGCTTAATTGCGCCAGGTGCGCCGTTCCCCCTTCTCTCTTACTCTTCCGCTCCTTCTATGCCTTGCGGAAGGCACATGCGTCTTTCACAAGCGTTTTTTCTTTTACCATTCACTCCAGGATAAAGGACTCCGTCCTTTCCAAACCTAAATACGCCAAAGGATACCCTTCGAAGGGTTTCTTCCTATGTGATGCCCGGGCGTACCCTATGCCCACCTGGAACGACTCTCTTGTTCATGAGGACAAGAAACCTCTTTCTAATCTCCCGGCAATCATTGCCAGCGACCAGAACCTCCTCCGTCTCTCCCCCTTAGATATGGATGCCTTTTATAAGAGCGGGAATGCGGGTTATTTCTAGCCTCGCAGGATCTATCCCAGCGACCTCTTCACGCTCCCGCGCATCTCTGCGGTGTGGCCAGATGGAGGTGCCTATTAAGGCTTTATTTATTATCTTTCCTTTAGGTCAATAATTTTTTTATATATATCCCATGCTCTAACTTCGTTGTTTGCTTTGTTTCAGTTCAACCCTCCCTATACGCGGACGCCATGATGTTCGTTGACAAGCCTTCCGGGGGAGATGGTCAAGCAAGGGATACTTACCCGGGTAAGCAAGCCCCTTCTACACAACAAGTGGCCTCCCAACCTGGGCCAAATCCTACCGAGAATCCTGCTCTTATTCCGCAAAAGGGCCGCGCCCCACCGCGATCTCGCCAGCAGAACCCTTCCGGGCTATCCTCTCCCCTGGCCGCCTCTGCGGCCACTACTACTACTTCTGGCTCGTCACCCATTCCTGGGCGGTGATATTTCATTACCCATCCCACTTACAGCGGCGGGGCCGGTTCGCGGTTCAACCGGCCGCCTGCTGATGAACTGTCCGGGCCTCCCCCCTCCTCGCAACAGAAAACCAATGATTTTCCTCCTCCCCCTCCTCCTTAGGCTCGCGACACTCCCCCTGAGGCTACTGCTTCTGAGGCTATCCCGGAGGAAGAAAAGGTAACTGTCTTCCTGAGGCCTAGTTTTTTATCTAAGTTTAATCAAAATTTTGTCTAAGTTTTATGCCGTCTTGTAGAGTACTGCCTTTGCTGATGCCCTCCTCGCGGACTCCCAGTTCACCGAGGAGCTGAACCGGGCTACTCCAAGTATAGCGCTGGTTTGTTCGCCAAAATGGAGAAAGAACTCCGCGACGCTAGGGAAAAGCTAGCCGGGCGAGATGACCTGGAGACCCGGCTGGAGGCATCTCAAAAGAAGCTAGCCGAAAGGGAGAACAAGCTGGCGGACAAGGAAAAGAAGCTAGCTGAGGTAGAGAAGAAGTATTCCTCCCTCAAGAAGGAAAAGAAGGATGCCCAGCTTGAAGCCCTGGATGCTGTGATCTAGAAGGTCCTCCGCTCCGCCGAGTTTGACAAGAGGCTGGAGGGTATCGCCACTGCGGCAAGTGCGGACGCCTATCACGAGATGTACCGCAGTTTGCGGGGTTGGCTTCCGGGGCATGCTCGCCTTGAAGCCCAAGCCTCATACTACCACCCCAAGGCAAACGACCTGCTGAACCACCGCTGGAGGTCCTTCCAGGAGGCGGATCTGAAAAGACTGGTGCCCCAGCTATGGGATTCATTGAAGATGTCCTCCCAAGTCCCTTCTACTTCAGATATCAAGAAGGCCAAGCTTCCGGAGATAGGCGAGGCTTCTTTTCCTAACCCCGGCCCGAAAAGCTACAATACCTATGGGGTGGTCCCGGAGACGCCCCATTGGGCCGAGAACTACTATGAGTACTGCGCGGTGCCTGATAATTTTGGGTACCGCGCGGTCCATGATCAAGGGGGTGACTTCCGGGTTGGTCTTGATGCGGGTCAAGACGACCTGTTGTACCAGTCCCGGAAGGCCACGCGGAAGGTAGGGTTTCCCGGGCGATCCGCTGATGAGCCCGCGGTGGACGCCCCTGCTTATGCCGGCCCGGAGTGGACTACTGAGGATCTCGCGAAGCTAGAGAGGAGGTTTGAAAGAGCTCATGCTGCTCCGAGGGAAAGGGCCCCTGCTTAGGACAATGTACAGTCCTAGATTCTTAGTCTGCCTCTTTTTTTTTGTAATCTTTTTTTTTTCTAAGTATTTTGTAACTTACCTCCCCGGGGGGTGTATGTAGAACTTTGGCCTTAGTGCCCATTTTGATTAATATAAAGTTCTACTTTTTAATGAGATTATTATTTTTTGTAGTCTGAGCGTTATTTAAAGGAGGTTCTTCCGCAAGGACCCACATCTTATGTTTTCCCTCATCCAAGTAGCTCTTCCGGCACCTATTTCTCTCTCCCCCGTGTTGTGTGCCTCCAGTGCTCTTTCCTTCACAGGAAACTAGCCCATTGGAGGTTTGGAGGCAACCAGGCTATCCGAGCCTTGGCCGAGGCGGGGCTAGGTTGCTTCCTTCATGAGTTTGGGTTGATACGGGTGCTGGTGTCATTTCTCAAGGCGGTTGAGACCAAGTTTGAATCGTTAAACCAGTGCTTCGACCTTGCTTCCGACCATATGCGGGAAGCCCTGAATTCCCACCAAACTATTGCCGAGTTACAGGCCCTTCATGACGATACTCAACATCGCACCGCCAATGAGCTAGGTATGGTGTGGGGTGAACTCGAGTGGGCCCAGGAAAAACTTAAGAAGCTAGAGACCCGCACTGCACAGAATAGACTAATTTGCGACTTAGAGAAGGAGAATCGGTCCCTTACTCACAGGAATAGGGTCCTCCAAGATGCTCTACTGGTTGTCCGGTTATCCTACCACCTTCTGGGTCTCAAGGTCGACTTAGTTGGGGTGTCTCCCCTTAGTTACGTTCCAGCCGAGGTTCGCAGGACAATTGAGCGCATGGAGGCTAACCCGAGGAAGTTTGGGGAGGGAGCTCCTAGTCATGGGGCCTATCTGGACGTCGTGGAGTGGCATAATAAGAAAGTCGTGGGAGACGTTGAGCCTTATCCCTCTAGCCTTCGCCGAGTCCCTGTCCGGGTGGAGGTAGATGTGGCGTATGAAAGGTACGAGGATATGTCCGTGTCTTTTGACCCGGAAGAAGTAGCACGCCGGATAAGGCGCGTCCGGGAGATTTCCGATTCTGGAGTCACCACCAAGGGGTGAAGACCGCTGAGGGTACCCGCATTAGTCGGGAAGAGAAGGGTAAAGGCGCAGCGGACTTGTTCCCTAAATACAAGTTCGTCACTTCTGCAGGGGTAAGAAGGCTGCGCCTGGCGGAACCACTTCCAGAGCGGTCCGTAGTTGTTCCAATCCCGAAACTAAACAAAGAAGATGCTGAGCAATTGGAAGAGGAACTTGCGTGGAATCAAGCTCCGGACTCCCGCTTTGCTGAAGACATCCTGTCTTCTCAATTCTTCGGAAGGGGTTTCCGCCCGGGTAACCCTGAGGGTGCTTCCGGGTCATGCCCTAAGTGGGTATAGCGTAGCCTAGATAGGAAAACCTGTGTGTAAAAAGCTTATGTAATTGTTCCCTTGTAATACAATAGCATATTTGTGTGCTTTGAAATTTAAAAATAATGAATAAAAGTTCTTTCGGAAACCCCTTTTCATTGATTCTTTTCTGCAAGCATTACATTCTCTAGTCCCCGGGCTTCATTCAAGCTCCAGGTTCAATCTAGCGGGGCACCCAAATGGGAGCTACCCATGGGTCCCTTTTTTACAATTCTTCCTCTCTAAACCCGGGACGAGGCCAACGTCAGGGCTATCTCTCCGGGCATATTCATGCTTCCGGGAGGGGCATATCCATGCCTTAGTAGCTAAGGTTCTGCGTGGGGCACTCTACTTCCCGTAGAACCTTCTTAAATTAGCTACATTCCATCTCCTGAGGATCTCCTTCCCCTGCTTGTCGTCCAGCACACAGCTTCCTCCCGGGTATGCCTCCTTTACCCTGTATGGCCCTTCCCAGTTGGGTGCCAGTTTCCCTTCCGGGGATTGGTGGCTCTTGTCATTCCTCCTCATCACCCAGTCCCCCGGGGTGAAAACTTCATTTCGCACCCTTCTATCGTGATACCTCTTTACTCGTTCCTTCACATTTGCTTCCTGGAGCGCCGCGTTCTCTCGCTTTTCTTCCAAAAGATCCAAGTCAAGGCGCCGTCCGACGTCCTCCTCCTCCGGGCGTTGGAATTGGGTCCGTGGGCTCGGGATCCCAATCTCCGCGGGTATCACTGCCTCGGATCCATATACCAGGAAGTATAGAGACTCCCCTGTAGCTGAGCTTTCTGTGTTTCGGTGGGCCCAGAGGACACTAGGAAACTCCCAAATCCAATTCCCCCGCGCTCCTTCCAAGTGGGTTTTTAGGCCTTTGACGATGGTACGGTTGGTGACTTCCACTTGTCCATTTCTTGGGGTGGTACAAAGATGTCAACCTCTGCTCTATGCCATACTTGACACACCATGCTTTGAAGGGATCATTTTCGAACTGCGCTCCGTTGTCTGTGACTATGATCTTTGGGATACCGAACCGACAAATAATGTTCTTCCAACAAAACTTGACACAAGTTAGCCCCCATATGTTGGTAAGTGGCTCTGCCTCCACTCATTTGCTGAAGTAGTCAATTGCCACAATTACGTAATTGGCTCCTCCCGGGGCAGTGGGTAATGGTCCTACCAAGTCGATTCCCCATCTGTTGAACGGCCAGGCTCCTGTGACCCCGACTAACTCCCCCGGGGAACATGGATTAGCGGGGAAAAAGTTTGGCATGGCAGCATTCCTGGACATGTTTTCCCACGTCTTTGAACAACGTCGGCCAGTAATACCCCATCCTTAAGATTTTCCTAGCCATTGTGCGGGCTCCCTGATGACTCCCACTAGATCCCTCGTGCACTTCCCGGATAAGGTGTTGACCTTCTGACCTTTCCACGCACTTTAGCAAAGGCTGGAGGTATCCTCTCTTATACAGCTCCCCGCCCTGAACCACATACTTTGGCGCTTTAACTCTCAGCTTCCGGGTCTGCACCCTATCCTCCGGGAGGGTCCCTTCTTCTAGGTACGCCCGCATGGGGGCGATCCAGGATTCTTCCTCGCTTATCAACATTACTTGGTCATTCTCCTGGTACCTCATTCTTCCTAATACCTCTATGTACAACTTTTGGCTAGGCTCAGGTTTTAGCTTCGAGGAAGCTAACTTGCTCAAAACATTCGCTTTACTATTCTCCTCCCGGGGAACCTTGACCAGATTGAAGGTTTTGAACCCGGCTATCAGAGGTTTTACCATCACCAGGTACTTTTGTAGGCTCCTCTCCCGGGCTTCGTATTCCCCCTTTACCTGCTGTACCACGATCTGGGAGTCACTGTGTGCCGTGAGAGCTTTGATGTCCATCTCTTTTGCCAACCTTAATCCTGCTATCAAAGCCTCATACTCGGTTTCATTGTTGATTGTTTTGAAAGTGAACTGGACCGCATAGGGGTATTCCTTCCCTTCAGGGCTAACATACAAGACTCCCGCTCCGCTGCCTCCGGAGTGTGCCGATCCATCCACGTATAACTTCCAAGCCGGGACTATCTCAGCCTCAGTCGTTTCCTGCTCCTCGTGCATCCATGCTTCTGATTCCACCAAAAAGTCCGCTAGGGCCTGCCCCTTGATAGCCCTTCTTGGCTCATACCGGATTTCATACTCTCCCAGCTCTATGGCCCACTTCATCATTCTCCCCGAAGCTTCCGGCTTGAACATGACTTGTTTGAGCGGGTAATTGGTGAGGACCACTATGGAGTGGCCCTGGAAGTAAGGTTTAAGCCTCCTTGAAGCGTGCACCAATGCCAAAATCAATTGCTCTAATTCAGTATATCGGGTCTCTGCCCCCCGAAGTGTCCGGCTAACAAAGTAGATTGGGTGCTGCCTTCCCTTTTCTTCTTTGATTAGCACGACATTCACTACTTCCCAGGATGCCGCTATGTATAGAAAAAGCTCCTCCCCTGGGTATGGCTTCTTTAAGGTTGGCAACTGTCGAATGTGCTCTTTCAGGTTCTGGAACGCCTTTTCACATTCCTCAGACCACTCAAATGCCTTGGCCTTCCTGAGAATGCTGAAGAAGGGCAGTTGTCTGTCTGCTCCTTTTGATAGTAATCGGCTGAGAGCCGCGAGGGACCCTGTCAACCGCTGTTTTCACCGACCTGGGGAAGGTCATCTTGGCTATGGCTTCTACCTTCTCCGGGTTGACGTCGATGCCCCGACTTGATAACATGAATCCCAAGAATTTCCCCGCACCCACTCCAATGGTGCTTTTGAAGGGGTTCAGCTTTAGATTGCTCCGCTCCAGCTTTTCAAACATCTCCTCCAGGTCATTCAAGAAGGCCCCGTAAGCCCTACTTTTGACCACCATGTCATCGACATACACCTCCATGATCCTGCCCACTTGGTCCTTAAAGAGTTTGTCCACCATCCTCTGATAAGTAGCCCCTGCGTTCTTCAACCCAAAGGGCATCTTCTTGTAGCAAAAATTTCCAAAGTCGATGATGAAGGAGGTCTTTGCCTTGTCCGCCTCATCCATCTGCACCTGGTGATACCTTTTGTGCGCATCGAAGAAAGCCAATACCGAGTACCCCGCAATAGCCTCTGCCAACTGGTCCAAATTTGGGAGAGGGTAGCTGTCTTTGGGGCAGCACTTATTCAAGTCTGTAAAGTCGATGCACATGCGCCAGCTCCCATCATGCTTCTTTACTAAGACCGGGTTAGCTATCCACTACGGGTAAATGATTTCCTCGACTACCCCGGCTCTCTCCAACTTCTGGACTTTATTCTTTATGAATTCTGCTCTCTCCGGGGCTACAGGTCTTTTCTTCTGTCTGATTGGCTTGGTTGTCGGGCTTATGTTCAACTTGTGTACCCCCAGCTCTGGTAACACTCCCACCATATCCTCTGGGCTCCATGAGAACACTCTTTGGTATCTGGCCAAGAGTTCCATTAGCGCTCCTTTTACTTCTTCTGGGAGATCCTTTCCCACCGTGACCATCCCTTTATCCGGCACTTGCATCTCCTCCAACTCCTGGCGGGGAGTCTCTCCATGTTTCACCCCTACTGCCTTCTTTGCGTCCAACACCGCCGTCATCATGCAGCTTCTTGCGACTGCTTGGCTTCCCCGCATGACCGCCACCCCTTGCGCGGTGGGGAACTTCATTGTCAATAGATATGGGCAATTCACTGCCCGGGCTTGGGTGAGCCATGGCCTCCCTATGATTACGTTGTACGGTGATGGCGCATCAATCACCGCAAAGTTACATGTTACTGAGACCCACTTGCTCCGATCCTTCTCATCCACCATACACACCGCGAGGGGGATAACACCGAGAGGAATTTCTGGTTTGCCTGTAAATCCTGATAAGGGAGACGAGGGAGGTTTCAAGTTCTGTCTCCCGATCCCCAATTGATCGAAGCAAGAGGCGAACATGATTTCCACGCTACTTCCATCGTCCACGAACACCCTCTTGACTAGGAATCCTTCAATCTCTGCTGTTACAATCATTGGGTCTGAGTAGGGTATCTGTGGAGGTGCAGCATCCGCCTCCGAGAAAGTGATAGTTTCATGGGGGAAAAATCTTTTCCCCTGTGTCTCCCCCAGGGGGACATACCGCGTCCGGGCACGGATAGCGGAAACTGACTGGCACGCTTCTCCAATTTCTCCGCTTATCACGTTGATCATCCTGTTGGGTACTGGGGCCGGTTCCACCGCTTGGACTGGTACGGCAGCTATGGTGGGCCGCCTAGGGGCCCTGTTGCCTTGGGCCCTCCCATTTTCTCTCCCGGGGTTGGGCATCCACCTCCTCCGGGGTTGCTCCTGAGGTTGTTCCCGAGCCGGATGTTCCTTCTTTGCTTCCGCCGCCACACAGTCTCTCAGTTGCCCTCGCTCTATCAATTTTTCTAAATCATTCCTCAGCCCCCTACATCCCTCTGTCGTATACCCGTAAGACTTGTGATAGGCACACCACTTACCCGCATTTTCCCTGGATGGGGTCCCCTGGATAGGCACCGGATCCGGGAACAAATCTTTGTGAATAGAGTGTATATGCGTCCAGGATTTGCTGGCGGGGAGAAACTGTCTGCTCTTGCCCGGCTCACCGGCGCGGGACCCGAATCCCTTCTGCTTGGCTCTGTCGTCCTTCTCCTTTCCGTCTTATCTGGGAGGAATCCCCCAGATTCTTCCTTTCTCTTCCGAGTGGCATCATTAACCGCACAATACAGCTGCACCTCCATCTGAAAGTTGTGAAAGGTTTCCGGGATGTTTTCCATCAACTTCTAGAACAGCGCCATATCCCTCAAGCCATTTATAAATCCACTAATCACCGCCTTCTCCCGTTGTTGCCTGTAAATGACCTTCACACTATCATCCATGTACCTTTGGTAATATTCCATTGGCCCCTCTACAGCCTTCTGTCGGGTGGCGAGAAGCTCAGTCAGCTGCTTCCCTTCCTTCTTCAGTCCGGCATACCTAAACAGCAAAGCCTTAGAGAAATCATAATAATCTCTAAGGCTTTCCCGGGGCAAGGAATCGAACCATAGGAGACAGTTTCCCCTCAAGTAGCAGCCCACTAACTTGCATCTCAATTCCTCCGGGAAATCCCTCGACACCATTAGGTCCTAGTACGTCCTGACAAACTCTTCCGGGTCTATCTCTCCATTATACGTTGGGATTCCCTCCGGGACCCGGAGGCCCAGCGGCCATGGGTATGCAAGCACGCGAGGTACCCACGGGGAGGTGGGTTTAGCTCCGTTTCTTCCCACCAACTTGTCTAGTCGCGTCTCCAAAGAGTTGGGGTCCTGCTGCGCCACCTGACAACCCTGCATGCTATCGTACTATCGATAGTGTCTCTCCGGGTAACCGTAGTTCATCCCCATTGATCCATACATTGGCATGGAATATTGAATCGGGTTTCCCTGGGTTCCAGGGGCCTGATAACCCCATAACTCTGCAAGCGCGACTGGCGGATCATACCCAATCTGCCCCATCCCCCAGCTAGAACGCGGGTAGTAGGGCGGAGCATGTGGAACTAAATTTGATTGTTGTCTTGTAGCCGCTCCCCCTCCGACTTCGTAATTATGAGGGAAAGAAGGTGGGACGGTTGAGGAATTCACTCGCCCTTGTATCCTTGGCGGCTGCACCACTCCGTCCAGATCGATGACCTCTCGTTGGTGTCCCCGTGGAAGGCCTGCCGGGTTTCCCCCAGGTTCCCTTCGCCTAAGGCTTTCCCGGGTAGAGAGTATCCACTGGCGGTACAACTCCTTGTTGGCTCTCATGAACTCCAACGCTGCCGATTCTTCCGTATTAACTAAGGCTTGCCCCTCTTCCGGGAAAACCGGCTCCCGGGTCTGAGGGTTGCTGGCCGGGTACTGTCCCTCCTCCCGGGCTTCAGGTCCTTCCTGCTGATCCTGGTACTCTCTTTCCGAGTCAGCTTCGTCAGAGGCAGTTTCAACGTGACCGTCCTGTGGTACTCCTAGCTCACGCTGGTGTCTAGCCTCCTCCTGCAATCGCCTCAAGGTCACATCGTCTCCAGAGGGTAGGGGAAGACCACCCCCTGATGGTGCAGCGTTCTTCTTCGGGCGCCCGCGCCCTCTCCTTGGCGACTTCATAACGCAAAGGTGGAACTGGTCCCACTGGACGTGCCAATTGATGCTACCGAAATCCGCACGTTCCCCGGGTCTCAACGTTATTCGGGTCTCCTTCCAAGTAAGCCAGCAACGATCCTGCAAAACAATCCCCGGGAGACGTCCCGGGGAAGAAGCTCCGACGTGATGATGAGATGGGGATAGCGATGAGGGGGAAACGTACGGAAATGATCTCAATATAAAGTAGAGAGATATAAGTCACATACCTTGTTCACTGTTTGGGACTAGTATTTATAGTTGAGGTTGCCTGCTTTGGATAAGAGTCAGGACCACTTCTCCTTGTCACTATTCGTCCTCTTTCTTGTCCGGATGTGCCTATCGCGGGAAAGGCGCTGCTTCATCAATCCCGGGCCATGGGCCCTTTTCCCGGCCCAGTAGTGCTGGGCCGGTATTATCAACTTGAAAACTCAAGCTCTCCGCATATTATTTTTCCCAAATTTTACGGAAATTCTTTTTTTTTTTTTTTTGTAAAACCATCCGAAAGGATGGGAGGATTATATTAGCCTCCTCAATCCTGTTAAAGACATTAACAATGAAAAAAAGGCCGAATCAAGTGTTATAGTGATACAATGAGTGAGCTCTAGGCTCATGAAGCAACATATTTGCTTCCAAAATAATGAAAAAGTGGTGGGCGTCGAATACCACCAAAATATTCCTACAATGCTAAGAATATTAGATAATATAGCAGCAAGTAGGGTCGAACCCACAGAGAACAGATCAATAATTTTATATTCCTAAAGATCAATTTTGATGTCTAGTCACCACACTTTTTATGTGAAGATTGGGATTAACTACTGATTATTATATAATTAACTACGAAAGTAAACAAAGAGATTAACTAAATGCAAAGAAGATTCGAAGAGATCAAATTATGAAGAAATCCGGCTCAAATAAATCCACACTAGTCATATGTTCTGATCATTGATGCAAAGATTTAATTAACAAATATGAACCAACCAGTTATAGGGTACCGTGAATGCAGCGGACATACCCCAATTCCTACTTAATTTATCGATAGCTAGCAAGAGACGCTTAAACTAACTATTTCTCTTATCAAATCAAACCTAGTTGGAAACGCCAGTTCTAAGTTGTTTGATAGCATTAAGATCTGATTAAGGAACCCGATTTAGACAAATTAACCAAGAACGCAAGTATTAACTTGTCTACCAGTTTATTCTCACTATCTAAGCGATAGATTTACCACTAATTAGCCCTTTCCAACAATTACGGATTGGTGGTTCTAATTGGCTGTAACCCTTTTTTTTTTTTTTTTTTTTTTTTGATGTAATATTTTCTTCTATTAACTTGCTCAAAAAAGTTCATACAACTGATTTGGCCATCACTCTAAGCCAAACATTCAACGGATATAAATAACTAACCAAAAGAAGAAAAACAACTATTCTACAGCCATATGAAATGCAAGTGGCTATGATCATAACTAGTTCATCAAGATATTGCTAGGATTTTAGAATAACTATAATGAATGCGCTTCCATTCCATCTGTTCTTGCATATCTTGCCAAATCTGCATCCACCTTTGGAGCTTTGGTGTCTTCAACGTTCCATTTCTGTCTTCAGCTCGTATATGATTAAGGGAAAATCCACCATAGCATATATGTGAATTGACATGTCAAAACACAAGTCTGCCCTGGTTCATTTCCCATAGAAACCAAATTATCCATTATGTAGCCTGGTCTGAGTATGCTTATAATCTTCTTCGAGCCAGCCCGTCAAGTCTTTAGATAGTGTCATGGGCCAAGGTTGGGTAACTGGTTTCACCCAGCAGCCCAACACCTCTGAAATACCAAAGGTAATCAGTGCGGTACCTACGACATATGTACAAGTTTCATACTAGGGCCATAGTCCCTCATCCAGTCCGTCAAATATTTTTGATAGTGTCTTGGGCCAAGGCTGGGTAACTGGTTTTTATACCTGCAGCCCAACACCTCTGAAATACCAAAAGGTAATCAGTGCGGTACCTACGACATATGTACAAGTTTCATACTAGGGATATATCCCCACAACCAATCCGTCAAGTCTTTAGATATTGTCACGGGCCAAGGCTGGGTAACTGGTTTTACACCGGCAGCCCAACACCTCTGAAATACCATAGGTAATCAGTGCGGTACCTACGACATATGTACCAAGGTTCATACTAGGATCCATTCACACCATCCTCAACATCAATCAGAGGGGTCAAAGCCTGTTTCAATCATCACCTTTAGAGCATCCACCTGCCTAAATTTCCCCTGGAAGATTCTGTTATTCCTCTCCCTCCATACATTATAGAAGATGCTGATAAGTCGGTGGAATCTTATTCTCTTTCTCCATCCTACCATTCTTCTCATCCTCCTCAGGCACTCTCTGAAGTTTCCGCCAGTCTCCACCCTGTAATGTTTTTGGAGCTCCACTGTAAACTGGCATGTACAAAAATATGTGCTGCATCGTTTCTCCATTGTGCCCACAAAGAGTACAAACATCTGCCACATGAGGTATTATCCCTTTCGACTGAAGTCTCGCTATGGTCGATAATCTCCCTTTTAACAACATCCATAGAAAGAATGAGTGTTTAGGCTGTAGTCCTGACTTCCACATTATTTTCGCTGTAACCCTATTTAATCTAAGTTGCACAGGCTTAAATTAATCAGATATAACAGGATACACAGAGAATAAACCAAAATTCACAGCAATTAATTTTCATGCACAATTAGATCTCACAGAATTTCATGACTAGTGCTTCATCATTCTTGCCGAATTATAGAATTAGTTACTCATATTACGATGAACACAAACAAAACAATTAAAAGAAAACATTATGAAAAGAATAGAGATGAAAAGAATAAACCCGAAATCTTGATGAATAAAACTTCAAGTCCCCTTCGTGTCTCTACGATTCTGTAAAATTAAACTGACAAAGACTAAATAAGTCTGCCCCCTGCGTCCATATTTATCATTTGTCCCCAATTTCCCAAAATAACAGAATCCTAATAAGAATTGTTATCTGCCTAAATAAATAAATAAAGGAAAATAATAATCTTCCTTATGCGTCCAAAAACACACACACACAATTCTAATCCTTTCAGAATTGCAGTCTCCTGGAGTCTTCAAAATAACCAAAGAATTAAGCTTTTCTGGGCTAAACTAAATTATAGCCCAATAGCATTAAAAACTCTTATTATTCTTTGGCCCTTCAATTTCTTCCTTCTTGCTCCTTGCCTCTTCAATGCCGGAATAATAGAATAATGATGATCTATTATCTCCGTTGGAGCACACTACTTCATTAAAAACCCGTAGGAAAAAAGAGTATAGTGTCTAGCTCCTCTCCGTGAGCTCGAAATCCTCCATTTATGCTTCATTTGCTCCAAAATCCAGCAAATCATCTCTCGATCTCCTTCATCCATTTTCATCCATAATCCGATGAATATCTGCACAAAACACACCTAAACGTGCACATCAAGTGGGAAATAATAATATAAAATCACATAAAATAGATGTATAAATACATCTCATCAAAAAGTAGACTAGTTGACTAAACTAAACTCAACACAATAACTTATAACTTCCGAACATTTTAGAGAATCGTTGAAACAAAACTCAACACAATAACCTATAACTTCCGAACATTTTAGAGAATCGTCGAAACAAAACTCAACTTAGTCAAGAGGTCAAGTTAAATGTGAGAGACTAATTACAACAAAAATGTATCATAGCCTATTCAGAGTCCCACAGATTCAGAGAAAAAAGAGGCAAGCTCCTTGTAGCTCCAAGTCTCCAGGCAAAAAGGAAACCATGGTTCTGCTGGAATCACCACCACCACCAGACATCAAATAAGACTCATTGATGATCAAAGACCATCAATGGTCTGTCACATCTGCAAGAAGAAAACAAGTTAGTAGAATCCATTCTAGAGATTTTCAGGGAAGGAGTGCCCATTTGGTCTAATCTAAGCATACCATGTATCTCATTAGTAAGTGACAAGCGATTTCCCCACGTCGTAAATGGGAATCTCACTCAATCAAAACACATTTATATTTCACCTACGACTTCTAACTACTATAGAGTAGATAGTGGGAAGTAGGGATCGAACCACAAGGAGAAGGGGTTTGTTTAGTGTTTTAGCAAAGATTATTAACACATGCATATATATTATATAGAAAGCAAGGTAAACAAGGGGGGGTTTTGAGTTTGGTTTATTACACTATGGAAGAAAGCAACTAAGATAAACTACACTACAATGCAAATGCTACAAAAACAAGGCCTTGGGAGACAATTGATTTTCAACTTTGAACTATTGATTTATTGTTCTACAACACATTGCTTTAGGAATCTTCTCACTAATGTAGTTATAGAGAATGATCGCATTCAAAATAACCCTCACTAGTGAATGACCTAAACGATAACGTTTTAGACCAATTCACCAATGACACCACGATTAGAAGACCAATAAACTTACCCATGCAATTCGAAAGCGAATTAAATACATAGATAACACCATTGAGAACAATCAAGAGCTAAGTCAAAAGATAGCATTCTAAATCAACCCTTAATTCTACTATTTTGAGACAAGTGCAAAATGGTAGCATTTCACCCATGCATCTAGCATATAATTGATAGCAATTCATTACCCAAGGATAGCCCAAGCTAATTCATGCTTCAAACAACACATTCAAACACAATTCATCAAATGGAAATTAAATTGCCCATGAACAAATATACATCAAGAACTCAAAATCAAGAATAGAAAGTTTACATCAATTGCAACCCAAGGTTTAATTAACCTACAACAATCATTCTAATACAACATTACATAAACATAGAATCAAAGGGAAGAAAATGTGAAGAACAAAGGGAAGAATCTGTTTTGGATGTGAGGGAACTCGTTTTTCTCATAAGAGATAAGAGGGTTATTTATAGCCCTTCAAAATTTGCTTTTCTGGCCTTCATTCAGCCAAAAATCCGCCCATTTTCGTGGCCCGCGAGGCCCATTTCGCGGCCCGCGAGATGCTTGTGGCTGGTTGGCAGCAATCTTCTTTGCTTCGCCACGGATGAACCGTTGATCCGTTTTTGACGTTCTAGAAGTCCATTTTGTAGTACTCGAGAAGACGAAGCCAATGGTACCACTTATGTACTCCAATTCCTCTTGTAACATTTCCAAATTTCAGCTTCAAAACGTTAGTGCATAAGTCTTTCTTCAAAATGCAAGGTAAGAGAAATTTAGCCTTAATTCTTAACTCTTTGCACTAAATGCTACCCCAAATGAACTCTCAAATGTGCTAAAATTAGATTATATATTGGCTACATCAGTAAGTGAACCAAAAGTGAAAGAGGCATCATGCATAGATTTCAGACATATTTTTGCAAGAGCATCAGCAGGCTGATTTGCTTCTCTTTGGACATGAATCAGGTCATAATTAGAAATGCATATCTTGATAGAATCAACAAGATTGAATAGTTTCCAGTGTGCAGTGATGGGGTTCAAGATGAAAGAAATTGCATTGAGACAGTCAGACTCTATAATGATAGATTATGAATATCTACTAGCAAGAAAGACATCAAATTGAATGGCTTTGATTTCAGCCTCAATGGGGGAATTGACATAGGTAAAAGAGCAGTGTCCAGAAATAAAAGCACCCATGTTATCCCTGATGACAGTACTAATGCCAGCATGTAAAGAGGAACTGCACCATGCTGCATCTACATTTAGTTTTAGACCAGACAAAGGTTTGGACCAAGCAATTTTGAATTTTTTTGGTTTAGGGGGCCTTTTACCAAGAGGTAGAAAACCGTGGTTAGCAATCTCACAATCTATAGGAGAGGATATATAAAAAGGTTTAGCACAGAAGATTAGAAAAAATTGATCTTTGATCTGTCTGAGAATATGAACTGATGAGGTAGGGACATTATCATACAGCCATTTGTTTCTAGCTTTCCAGAGAATCCAAAAAGTAATAGATGGAGTGAGCCTAATGATTAAATTATGCAATGCACTCAGTCCATTATATGTAAGATAAAAGGAAAGCCTTTCCCAAATAGATGAAAAAGCCCTGTCTGAAATACCCATGAATCCATGCAATGATTTCCATATGCCTACAGTGAACTCACATGAGTTATAGAAGTGATCTAAAGAGTCCTCATGATTACATTTGAAACACTTAGATGGTATGCATATATGCATAGATTTCAAAATGTTATCAAAAGGTAGAAAAGAGTTAATCAGTTTCCACATAAATACAGAGACTTTTTTCTCTAATCTAGGATTCCATAAATGATGAATGGAAGAGATATTACCCCTAGATTGCTGAGCTTGTTGTAAGTTGACTTAAAGTAAAATTTCCTTTGATGTCTAGTTTCCATATCAGTCTATCTTCTTTGTGTTCCTGGAGCTGAGTATCATGCAAAACAAGAGTATCAGAGGCTAGATGGGGGATAGCTGTTGCATAAAATTGGATTTATCACTAACAAATGATGCAACAGTACTATCAAGAGATATGGCAGTGAGAGAGGGGTCACAATGGTCCATTAATGGACCCTTATCCATCCAATTAGAGGACCAAAAGTTACAGTCCCCCTTTCCAATGATGACTCTAGAATTAGATTCTGACCAAGCATTGACTTTACAGATCCTCTTCCAGTTAGAAAAAGATTGAAAGGAAACTGGATGAGCTGCTATGAGGTGAGTCCATAAAGCTTCATCTTGTTGAAACTTTCACCATAGCTTAACAGAACATGTTTCTATAATGGAGTGGATAGATCTAAAACCTAACCCATTCTGGGAAATGGGAATGCACAAGTCATCCCATTTTCTCCAAGATTTTTTAAGACTTCGTTTCATATTCACCCCAGAAGAAAATGGCCAGTTTCCTTTCAATCTTTTTAACTACTTGCTTAGGGGGAGCAATAACAGACCAAATGCAAGAATTAATAAGAGTTATCTTGCCGCCTGTTGATAACCATTTATTCTTCCAATTTTGGAGTTTATGATCAATGGTTTCAAGTAAAGGATTGAAATGAACATTAAGAGCTCTGCCTTTAAAAATAGGAACACCAAGATATTTAAAGGGAAAACTGCCTATTTTCATTTCAATAGTTCTTTTAATGGAATTAACTTGAACATGAGAAACATGCCTACTTATAAAAATATCACTCTTGTTGTAGTTAATTTTTTGACCAGTTACCTCCTCAAATTTTGACAGAAAAGCCTTGAATCTAATCAAAGTTAATTTACAGCATTTAAGAAGACTACTGTATCATCAACATAACTTAAGTGAGAAACATTCAAGGAATTGGCAGGCAGGACAAAATACTTTAAACTACCTTTTTGAAAAGCAAAGGATAGTAAAAGCCTCTGAAAAAATATTGAATAGGAAGGGAGAGAAGGGATCACCCTGTTTTATACCTCTTGATGGCTGAAAAAATCCAACTGGCTTACCATTAATCAGAATTGAAAACCAAACCTGTGAGAGATTTCACATGATGCTAAAGATAAATTTACCATGAAATCCAAATTTTAAGAGAACAACCTGTAAAAAATGCCACTTAACCCTATCAAATGCCTTTCTAAGATCAAGTTTTATGATGCAATTAGGTTCACTACTCTTTCTATTTAAAAATCTGACCATTTTCTAAAGGAAGATAACATTATCATAAATGTCCCTTCCTTTCATGAATGCAGATTGATGAGGAGAGATGATTTTTGACATTACAGGTTTTAGCCTTTCCATGAGAAGTTTAGAACAAATTTTGTTCAGAACATTGGAGAGGCTAATAGGCCTATAGTCATCAAAGGACACAGGAGTGTCCTTTTTGGGCATGATAGTGATCCAAGTACTGGCTATCCCTCTTGGAATTTCCTTGCCCTGTTGAAATTCAGAAACTGCTGCAAGGAGATCAAGTGATATAGTATCCCAAGATTTTATAAAAAAAATGGGCAGTAAAACCATCAGGTCCTGGGGTACTATTTTTATTAAGAGCAAAAACAATCTCCCTAAGTTCATGTAAAGTGACTGGACTGAGAAGTTTATGATTATCTTCAGCAGTAATGAGCTTAGGGATTTGACTAAGGAAATGGGACTGAAAGAGATCACTATCTTGAGAGCTATCATCAGAGAGGAGATGTTGATAATATGAAATAGCTTCATTTTCAATATTTGCTATATATTATCTAACCAAATACCATCGGAACTTTTAATTTTAGTGATATTGAGTTTGCTCTTTCTTTCCTTAACAGAGTTATGGAAAAAAATTGGTATTATTATCTCCCTCTTTAAGCCATTTGACTCTAGCTTTCTGTTTCCAGAAATGCTTTTGTTCAGCAACTGCTCTAATTAATTTAGCTTTAGCAAGTTTTAGTTTTAAAAGTTCCTCAGGTGAGTTGTTGAGGTCATAAGCAATTTCTTGTTCCTCTAACTCACCCTCTACTTTTTCAACATTCTCATGAACATTGCCAAAGTGCCCCCTGTTCCAAATTTTGAGGACCTTTTTCAACCTTATTAATTTAAGGAAAAAGCCCATCAAGCCTGTTTCAGAAATTGGCTGATGCCAACTGTCATTGATGACAATTCTAAAATCGGATCTTTTGTACCAAGTATTAAGAAATCTAAATGGTCTAGGAGAAAACTGAATAGAGCTACTAATAGTGAGAAGAGGAGGTTTATGATCTGAAGTAGCTCTATTAAGGATTTGAATAGAAGAAACAGGGAATCTAGAACTCCACAATGAGGTACATAATCCTCTATCAAGTCTCTGCCTAGTGGGGATTCTTCTCTTATTAGACCAAGTGAAGAGGTTCCCAGCAGTGTTAATGTTTTCTAATGCCAAAGAATTAATGAAACTATTAAAGTCTCTGATACTACCTAACTTAGGAGTAGCAGGGCCACTATATTCATTAATTGAAGTGATGTCATTAAAATCTCCTATAAGGAGGGAGCAGAATGGTTATGAGAAAGAAGAGAAGACCAAAGATCTTTCCTACCCAGCTTAGTTCTCAAACCATGCACAAAAAATGCATCCATGTCATTTCCTAGGGAAGAACAAGTAATGTTAACATGCAAAAATTGTAAATGATCATTTTTTTTTGATGTAATATTTTCTTCTATTAAATTGCTCAAAAAGTACATACAATTGATTTGGCGATCACTCTAAGCCAAACATTCAATAAATATAAATAACTAACCAAAAGGAGAAAACAACTATTCTACAGCCATCTGAAATACAAGTGGCTATGATCATAACTAGTTCATCAAAATATTGCTAAGATTTTAACATAACTATCATGACTGCGCTTCCATTCCATCTGTCCTTGCCTATCTTGCTAAATCCGCATCCACCTTTGGAGCTTTGGTGTCTTCAACGTTCCATTTCTGTTTCCAGCTCGTATATGATTAAGGGAAAATCCACCGTAGCATATCTGCGAATTGACATGTCAAAACAAAAGGTCTGCGCCGGTTCAGTTCCTATAGAAATCAAATTAGCCATATGAAGTCTGATCTGAGCATGCTTATAATCTTCTTCAATCCAGCCCGTCAAGTCTTTAGATAGTGTCATGGGCCAAGGTTGGGTAATTGGTTTTACCCAGCAGCCCAACACCTCTGAAATACCAAAGGTAATCAGTGCGGTACCTACGACATATGTACAAGTTTCGTACTAAGGCCATAATCCCTCATCCAGTCCGTCAAATATTTTGATAGTGTCATGGGCCAAGGCTGGGTAACTGGTTTTTACACCAACAGCCCAACACCTCTGAAATACCTAAGGGTAATCAATGCGGTACCTACGACATATGTACAAGTTTCATACTTCGGGTAAAACCCCTCAACTATTCCATCAAATCAGATAGTGTCATGGGTCAAGGATGGGTAACTGGTTTTTATACTAGCATCCCAACACCTCTGAAATACCAAAAGGTAATCAGTGCGGTACCTACGACATATGTACAAGTTTCATACTTAGGGTAAAACCTCTCAACCATTCCATCAAATCAGATAGTGTCATGGGCCAAGGCTGGGTAACTGGTTTTTATACCAGCAGCCCAACACCTCTGAAATACCAAAAGGTAATCAGTGTGGTACCTACGACATGTGTACAAGTTTCATACTAGGGATATATCCCCACAACCAATCCGTCAAGTCTTTAGATAGTGTCACGGGGCAAAGCTGGGTAACTGGTTGGTACACCAGCAGCCCAACACCTCTGAAATACCAAAGGTAATCAGTTCGGTACCTATGACATGTGCACCAAGTTTCATACTAGGATCCATTCACACCATCCTCAACATCAATCAGAGGGGTCATAGTCTGTTTCAATCATCACCTTTAGAGCATCCACTTGCCAAAATTTCCCCTCAAAGATTCTGTTATTCCTCTCCCTCCATACATTATAGAAGATGTTGATAAGTCGGTTGAATCTTATTCTCTTTCTCCATCCTACCATTCTTCTCATCCTCCTCAAGCACTCTCTGAAGTTTCCGCCAGTCTCCACCCTGTAATGTTTTTGGAGCTCCACTGTAAACTGGCATGTACAAAGTATGTGTTGCATCGTTTCTCCATTCTGCCCACAAAGAGTACAAACATCTGCCACATGAGGTATTATCCCTTTTGACTGAAGTCTCAATATGGTCGATAATCTCCCTTTTAACAACATCCATAGAAAGAATGAGTGTTTAAGTTGTAGTCCCGACTTTCACAATATATTCGTTGACCAATGGTTTTCTTTGCCTGCCCCTTTGAGGTATCCATATGCTTTGCTCGTGCTGAAATTTCCCTTCATGTCAACACATTCCATTAGGTATGGACGAATTTCATCTTTCAGTGATACCAACTTGCCCTAAGTCCAGCTATATGTGTGCCCGTCTAGGCTGTAGTCAAGAAACTCTTCATCCTTCAAGTAGTATGCTTACACCCATTTAGCCACAATATATCCTTCTTTTGACATACATCCCAAACCAGCTTACACAGAGAAGCTCTATTCTAGAATGAAGGATCCCTTAGGCCAACTCCTCCACTTTTCTTTGGCATACAAAGTGTTTTCCAAGACACTGGTGTAACTCTTTTCTCCCCTTCCTTGCTGCCCCATAAAAAATTTCTGCATTTTGTCTCAATGGATTTATGCACACTCTCAGGTACTTGAAAAATATTCGCCTAGTGACTAGCTTTACTCAACAGAATTGTGTTTATAAGCTGCACTTTACCTGCATATGCCATATTCCTGGACCCCTAAGTGCCTATTTGTCCTGCAATCTTCTCAACCATTTTCTCACAATCTTCAGTTCTCCACTTCCCTGTCGAGACTGGAAGTCCAAGGTAATTCATTGGGAAACTTCCTTGAACTATATTCAGAGTATCAGCCAACATATCTTTGATTTAGTTTCTGTCATTGTCAAGAAGAAAGCTGCAGATTTTCCTTCATTTATCCTCAGACCAGAAACCTTCCTAAACTCCTCCAAAACAGTTTTAACCCCTTCCATTGAGTGCTTGCTCGCCCAACAGAAAATTAACAGATCATTTGCAAACATCAAACTGTGTATTTCTCCCTTTAAACTCCTCTGATGGAACTCTATAGCTTTCGTTTTTATTGCCAGACTAAGCTGTCTCGACAGATATTCCATCCCAATCACAAAAAATAAAGGTGATATCGATCCTCCTGTTTAACATCACTCCTCCCTTTTAAAACAATCTGTGTACGCACCATTCAAAGAGAAACAATAAATGGTATCCTCAACACATCGTCTTATCCACTCAATAAACAATCCTGGAAACTTTAGAACTGCCAGCCATTTGAATAGAAACTCCCAGCTTATACTGTCGAAAGCCTTCTGCATATCAATTTTTATCATGCAGCTCGGAATATTGTTCGGCTTCTTATATCCTGTTAAAAGCTCTTGCGCTAAGAGAATATTATGTGATATCCTCCTCCCTTTCGCACCTTGGTTTCCATTTATCACTTCAGGGAGTACCTCACTTAACCTGTTACTCATGATATTTGTGACGACTTTATATAAAACAGGGCAGCAGGAAATCGGCCTATAGTCCCCAGCTGATTGCGGATTATCAACTTTCGGTATTAGTGTTAAAATAGCTCTGCTAAATTCTTGTGGTACTTCATCACCCTGAAAGAAATTCCTAATCCCCTTTTTGATATCATTACCAACAATCTCCCATGTTTTCTTGAAGAAAAAGCTCAAATACCCATCTACTCCAGGACTTTTCATTGATAAGTGAGACAGTGATGTTAGGAGACCAGAATAACCAAATCTGACATGAGCATCCAAACATACAATTATCAAAATTAAGCAACTGTCTATAGATGTCACATGTAGAATTATCATGCATGGGTTCAATGATACATACAAGATCAAATCTATATCTAAGAGTCAAGTTAATCAATCTATCAAGGGATGTTTCCATTCCTCTAAGATTTCAAACTAAAAATTTTGCATTGATGTAATTCATAAGGAAACTTCATTTGAGCTTTTTGACCTAGTCATAACCCTATTTAACTATGTTACATATGAGTCATTTTTAGGTTTTGAAGATTTTTGACCTTTCTTAGAAGTTTTCTTCTGATTAACTAACACATTGGTACTTACCTGTGAGTTACTTACTTCTTCATGATGTGGAGAGAGATCCTTGTGCATTGGATTAGACTCAGATTCATCCTGATCCTCACTGGTTGAAAGCACCTGAAACCTGTTCTGGAATTTCTTCTGCTGGGACAGAAAGAATTTTTTAGCAGTTAAAAGGGTATTGAAAGGAGAAGAAGACTACTTTGCTTGGTCAAAGAGAGGGTATCATCTTTAATAGCCATCTTTCCTTTCCCTCTATTTTTCGTTGGATCAGATTTGGGAGTAGATAAAGATTTCACTTTATCCACATTTCTGACTGGAGAAGAATACTGTGATTCAATGACATGTTGAGGAGAGCCATAAATTGAGAGTTTTGGAGAAGAGTTGACTGAAGGTTGTTGTGGCAGATGATGCTGCCTAACATATGTCGGTCTCCTGAGTGTCAATGCTATCTGAGGAGGAAATCGTATGGAAACGCTCTCAATAAGGAGTAAAGAGATAAAAGTCACATGCCTTATTCACTATTTGAGACTAGTATTTACAGTTGAGGTGCCTGCTTTGGATAAGGGTCAGGACCACTTCTCCTTGTCACTGTCTGTGCTCTTGCTTGTCCGGACATGCCTTATGCGGGAAAGGCGCTGCCTCCTTTAGTCCTGGGCCATGGGCCATTTTCCCGGCCCAGCGGGGCGCTGATCCGGTATTATCACTAGCCCCCCACACCGGTCACCCAGGTTTCTACGACGCGGGGTACTGGTCCTATAGACTTCTTTCTTTTCTCCTCTTCTGTATATATATATATATATATATATATATTTCAAGTAGGACCCATCTGTGTTGGATTCAATTCCTGACGCCGCCTTTCTCTATTCCGCATTGATCAGCACCTCGTTTATCGTACCGCAATTGCTTCTCCTTCTTTTGAGGTGGCGTTTCTTATTCATATGCCTATATAAGGCCCCAACCCCCCTTTCACAAGGTTACTTTCTCCAAAAAAAATTCCAGACGCTCCGTTCTCCCATCAAGTAAGCTCTAATCCCTTCTTCCTCTTCTTCACTTCCTCCCATCTCCTTCCTTCTAACATGAGTTCCCCGCCTCTCACAACTTCTTCCTTGGATACCGAGGGAGTCCAGAATCAGTTCGAGCTCCGATTCAGGACCCCCGACAATCCAATCCCCTCTCCGGGTTCTTCCTCGGGTACTCGTTCTGAGGCTTTGAGCACGTCCCAGGAACTAAACGTCCCGGGTACTGTGTCCTCTAATGGGGCGGGTTCATTCCCGGCCGGGCATTCCAGTCCCCCCTGGAAGAACCGGACGAGGAGGTATATGCTGAAGAAGCTGGTGATCCCCGGGGCCTTCAGGCCTTCGCTTTTCGGGTGTTTCCGGGGATCCCCCTTCTTTAGATAAGGACGTCCAAGATTTAGTCAAACGCTCCTTCATTCCCTTCCCTCTAAATGCCTCTCTTTCTAAAATCCCCCCGGTGGTCTCTAAACGAGAGGTTGCATGCATTCCTAGGATCCACTTTCAGTACGGGCTTAGCCTCCCCTTCCCCCCTCTATTTATCGACATCCTTAATTTCTACAAAATGGCCCCGGCTCAGCTACACCCCAATGGGGTTGTATTGATAATGGCCTTTCTTCTGAATTGTGCCAGATGCGCTATTCCTCCCTCCCTCCTTCTTTTTCGCTCCTTTTACGTTCTGCGACGCGTACACGCGTCCTTTCCAGGCGTCTTCTCCTTTACTATCCGTTCCGGGGTAAAGGATTTCCTCACGGGTAAACATAAATCTGCCAAGGGGTACCCTTCGAAGGGTTACTTCAGCTGTGATTCCCGGGTGTATCCCATGCCTACCTGGAACGATTCTCTCCTTCCAGAAGACAAAAAGCCCCTCTCATCTCTCTCTATGGTTATAACCAATGCATATCCGTTGTGTGGCCGGCTGGAGGTGCCTATTAAAGGCTATATTTATTTGTTTTTTTTTATTTGTTAAGTCTTTGAATAGACTTTATCTTTGTTGGTTTTCAGTTCAACCTATTTCATACACCGACGTCATGACATATGTTGAGAGGTCCTCCGGGGAAGATGGCGCACAAGGAATCCTCGTTAGAGGCAGCTAGCTCCTCCTGAGCAGCAAGCGGCTCCCCGTCCGGGCCCTCCGAGAATCATGTTATCATCCCGCAGAAAACCCGCAAAGGCCTCCCGGGTCATCTTCTTTTCCAGTCGCCCCCGTCACTCTTCCAACTCCTTCCGGGTCGTCCTCTACGCCCGGGCGAAGGTCCTTCATTAGCCACCCAAACTATAGTGGCGGGGCCAGTTTCCGATTCAAGCGGCCATCTTCTACCGAACTACCAGGTTTTCCCCCACGCTCCCGGCAGAGAACAGATGATGTTCCCCCTCCACCTCCTGCTTATGCCACTCCCCTGCAGGCCGTTTCTTCTGAAGCCATTCCGGAGGAGAAAGAGGAGGTAAGTTTTCCTTGTCTAGATTTTTATTTTTTATAACCCCGGATCCCCTTAACCCTTCATCCTTTCTTTTGCAGAGCACCACCTTCACCGACTCCCTTCTGGAGGACTCGCAGTTTACCGAGGCGCTGAACCAGACCTATTCTCGGTATAGCGCTGGATTGTTCGCCAAGGTGGAGAAAGAACTCCGGGAGGCCAAGGAGAAGTTGGCCGGGCAAGATGGCCTTGAGGCCCGGCTGGCAGAGTCCCAGAAGAAGTTGGCTGAGAATGAGAGGAAGCTGGCCGATAAGGAGAAGAAACTTGCTGAGGTAGAGAAGAAGTATTCCTCCCTCAAGAAGGACAAGAAGAGCGCCCAACTTGAAGCTTTGGACGCCGTGACCCAGAAAGTCCTCCGGTCAGCAGAGTTTGAAAAGAGGCTAGAGGGGATTGCTGCTGCGGTGAGCGCTGACGCTTTCCACGAAATGTACTGCAGTCTGCGGGGTTGGCTTCCGGGGCCCGCTCGTCTTGACACCCAAGCATCTTACTATCGTTCCAAGGCGAGTGATTTGTTGAACCACTGCTGGCGGTCCCTTCAGGAGGCGGATTTGAAGAGCCTGGTGCTCCAGCTGTGGCAGTCACTAGAGATGTCCTCCCCGGGTCCCTTCTGCCTCAGCTATCAAGAAGGTGAAACTCCCAGAGATTGGCGAGGCTTCGTTCCCCGACCCTGGCCCGGAAGACTACAATGTTTATGGGGTAGTCCCAGAAACGCCCCATTGGGTGGAGAACTACCACGAGTACTGTGCGGTGTCTGATAACTTTGGGTACCAAGCGGTCCATGATCAGGAAGGCGCGTGCCAAGTGGGTCTTGGAGAAGGGCAAGATGACTTGGTGTACCAGTCTCGGAAATCTACCCGGAAGGTGGGATTCCCCAAGCGTCCGGTGGACGAGCCTCAGGTGGATGCCCCTGTTTATAGTGGTCCCGACTGGTCCACTGAGGATATCATCGAGTTGGAACGATGGTGGGAGAGGGGCCACGCTACCCCGGAAGGAGGGGATTCTACCGAAGACAATGTACAACCCTAGACCTTGGGCCTTTTCTTTTTGAAATTTTTAATTATTTTGTAATCTACCTCCCCGGGGGGTATATGTAGAACTTGGCCTGAGCGCCCGTTTTGATAATATAAAGTTCTACTTTTAATGAAATCGTTCTCTTTTATTATTATTTTTGTAGTGTGAGCGCCACTTGAGGGAACGCCTCCCGCATGGGCTAGTGTCTTATATCTTTCCTCACCCTACTTGTTCTTCTGGTAATTGCTTTTCCCTTCCCCGGACTGGGTGCCTCCAATGCTCATTCCTTCAGAGGAAGCTGGCGCACTGGAGGTTTTGAGGTGATCAATCTGAGCGGGCTATATCCGAGGCGGGATTAGATTCTTTTCTCGATGAATTTGGGTCGATTCAAGCCTTGATATCATTCCTGAAGTCGATCAAGAACAAGTTTGGGTCCATGAGTCATTGTTTTGATTCGGCTTTCGACCATATGAGGGAAGCGTTAAACTCTCATCAAACCATAGCCAAACTCCAAGCCCTTCATGATGATTCTCTGCATCGCACTGCCAAGGAGTTAGGTATGGTGTGGGGCAAGCTCGAGCGGGCGCAGGAGAAGCTTAAGAAGCTGGAGACCCGGACTGCGCAAAATAAGCTGATCTATGACCTGGAGACGGAGAATCGATCTCTTACTCACAGGAACAGAGTTCTCCAGGACGCTCTACTAGTAGTCTGGTTGTCCTATCACCTTCTTGGGCTTAAGGTTGGTTTGGTTGGGGTATCTCCTCTCACCGATATCTATGCCGGGGTTCGTAGGGTGATTGAGCGTATGGAGGTTGATCTGGGAAAGTTCGGGAAGGGGGCTCCTCGTCACGGGGCATATTTGGATGCCGCAGAGTGGCATCGTAAGATAGTTGCGAGGGAAGTCGAGCCTTACCCTCATAGTCTTCGCCGGGTCCCCGCCCGGGTGGAGGTAGATGTGGCTTATGAGAGGTATGAGGATATGTCAATGTCAATCGACCCAGACGAAGTAGCAAGCAGGATAAGACGTGTCCGAGAAATCACCGCTTCCGGAGTTACCACCAAAGGAATGAAGACCGCAGAGGGTGTCAGCCGAGAGGAGAAGTGTAAAGGTACAGCCAACTTATTCCCCAAATACAAATTTGTTACTTCTGTCGGGGTAAGGAGGATACGTCTGGCGGAACCACTCCCAGAAGGGTCTGTAGTTGTTCCTATCCCAGAGCTGAATGACGAAGAGGCCGAGCAGCTGGAGGAAGAACTTGTTTGGAATCAAGCTCCAGATGCTCGCTTTGCTGAGGACATCCTATCTTCTCAGTTCTTCGGGGGAGGTTTTCGCCCAGGTAACCCGGAAGACGCTTCTGGTTCCGGCCCCAAGTGGATCAAAGCGTTCATAGATAGGAGTGTAATAGTTCAAATTACTACCATGTATTCTTATGCACTCATTTGATTGTAAATGTAATGTAAATCAAATAAAAGTTTTGAAATGGATCATTTTCATTAATATTTCTTGCAAACAAGCAGTACAACTTCTATTCCCCGGGCTACATTCGAGCTCCGGGTCCTCCCTTGCGGGTCATCCAAATGGGAGCTACCCATGGGTTCCTTTTGTAATTCTCTCTTTCTATGCCCTAAGCGTGGGCGCTGGGGCTTCCCCTAGGCATATTCATGGTTTTGGGTGATGGGGGCATATCCATGCCTGACATATTCATGTCTTTGCAGCTAAGGTCTAGGCGGGGCACTCTACTTCCCATAGAACCTTCTTAAGTTAGCTACGTTCCATCTTCTGGGAATCGCCTTTCCCTGCTTGTCTTCTAGCACATAGCTTCCTCCAGGGTAAGCTTCTTTCGCCTTGTATGGTCATTCCCAGTTGGGTGCGAGTTTTCCTTCCAGAATTTGGTGGCTCTTATCATTTCTCCTTATTACCCATTCTCCCGGGACGAAGATCTCCTTCCGGACCCTCCTGTCGTGACACCTCTTCACTCGCTCTTTCACCTTTGCTTCCTGGAGCGCGGCATTCTCTCGTTTTTCTTCTAAGAGGACCAAGTCGAGGCGCCGTTCTGTGTCTTCTTCCTCCGGGCACTGGAATTGGGTCCGGGGGTTCGGGATCCCAACCTCCGCGGGTATTACCGCCTCCGACCCATATACCAAGCAATATGGGAACTCTCCTGTAGTTAAACTTTCTGTGGTTCGATGGGCCCAAAGGACGCTGGGCAACTCCCATATCCAGTTCCCCCGGGTGCCTTCAAGGCGGGATTTTAGGCCATTGATGATGGTACGGTTGGTGACCTCGACCTTTCCATTCGCCTGGGGGTGATAGACAAATGTCAACCTCTGCTCTATGCCATATTTGACGCACCATGACTTGAAGGGGTCATTTTCGAACTGTGCCCCATTGTCCGTGACTATGATCTTTGGGATACCGAATCGGCAGATGATGTTTTTCCAGCAAAATTTGACGCAAGTCAGCCCACGTATGTTGGTGAGCGGCTCGGCCTCCACCCACTTGCTGAAGTAGTCAATTGCCACAACAAGTACCTGGCTCCTCTCGAGGCGGTGGGAAACGGTCCTACCAAGTCGATTTCTCATCTACTGAATGGCCAGGCTCTTGTAACTCCTACTAATTCCTCCCGGGGAACATGGATTAGCGGGGCAAAGGTTTGGCACAGAAGGCATTCCTGAACGTATCTTTCCGCATCTTTAAACAACGTCGGCCAGTAATATCCCAACCTTAGGATTTTCCTAGCCACCGTGCGGGCTCCCTGATGACTCTCATTGGATCCCTCATGCACTTCCCAAACAAGGTGATGGCCTTCCGCTATTTCCACACATTTGAGCAAAGGTTGGAGGTATCCTCTCTTGTATAGCTCCCCACCTTGGACCAGGTACTTGGACGCCTTTACTCGCAACTTTCTCGCATGCACTTTCTCTTCTGGGGAGATTTCTTCCTCTAAATATGCCCACATGGGGATGATCCATGACTCTTCTTCATTTATCAGCATTACCTGGTTGTTCTCCTGGTAACTCCTCATTCCCAGTACCTCCATATACAGCTTTTGGTTAGGTTCAAGTTTTAGTTCTGAGGAAGCCAGCTTGCTCAGGGCATCTGCCTTGCTGTTTTTTTCCCGGGGGACCTGGATCAGGCTAAAGGATTCAAACCCGGCTACTAGAGGCTTCACCATCTCCAGGTACTTCTGCAGACTCCTCTCACGGGCTTCATATTCTCCTTTCACTTGCTGCACCACAATCTGGGAGTCACTGTGTGCCGTAAGAACCTTGATTTCCATTTCCTTTGCTAACCTCAATCCCACGATTAAAGCCTCATACTCAGCCTCATTGTTGGTTGTTTTGAAAGTAAACTGAACCGCATGGGGGTACTCTTTCCCTTCCAGGCTAACCAATAGGACCCCCGCTCCACTTCCCACGGAATGTGCGGACCCATCAACATACAGTTTCCAAGCCGGGGCTATTTCGGGCATCTCCTGCTCCACTTATATCCCTGCTTCTGACTCTACTAGGAAGTCCGCTAGAGCCTGCCCCTTGATGGCCCTTCGTGGATCATATCGGATCTCGTACTCCCCCAATTCTATAGCCCACTTCATCATTCTCCCCGAGGCCTCTGGTTTAAACATGACTTGCTTGAGCGGGTAATTGGTGGGGACCACTATAGGATGGCCCTGGAAATAGGGCTTAAGCCTCCTTGATGCATACACCAACGCTAAAACCAGTTGCTCCAACTCAGTGTACCGTGTTTCTGCCCCCCGGAGTGCCCTACTAACAAAGTAGATTGTGTGTTGCTTTCCCTCCTCTTCTTTGATTAGCACGGCACTCACTGCTTCTCGAGATGACGCTATATATACAAGAAAAGCTCCTCCCCCGGGAGTGGTTTCTTTAGGGTTGGCAATTATCGCAGGTGCTCTTTCAAGCTCTGGAACGCCCTTTCACACTCTGGGGACCACTAGAACGTCTTGGCCTTTCTGAGGATGCTGAAGAATGTCAGTTGTCTTTCTGCTCCTTTTGACAGGAACCGACTGAGAGCTGCAAGGGACCCGGTCAGGCGCTGCACCTCTTTTACTGACCTGGAGGAAGTCATTCTAGATATGGCATCCACCTTCTCCGGGTTGACATCAATACCCCGGCTTCACACCATGAAACCTAAGAATTTCCCGCACCTACCCCGATAGTGCTTTTGGAGGGGTTTAACTTTAGGTTGCTCCGTACCAGTTTCTCAAACATCTCCTCCATGTCATTCAGGAAAGCGCTATAAGTTTTGCTCTTGACCACCATGATACATACACCTCCATGTTCCTACCCACTTGGTCCTTGAAGAGTTTGTCCACCATCCTCTAGTAGGTAGCCCCCACATTCTTTAACCCAAAAGGCATCTTCTTATAGCAAAAGGTTCCGGCGTCTGTGATGAAGGAGTTTTTTGCCTTGTCCGCTTCATCCATCTGTACCTGGTGATAGCCCTTGTGCGTGTCGAAGAAAGCCAGCATTGAATACCCCGCAATGGCCTCTGCCAACCGATCCAGGTTTGGAAGGGGGTAGTTGTCTTTAGGGCAACACTTGTTCAGGTCCGTAAAGTCGATGCACATGCGCCAGCTTTCATCATGCTTCTTTACCATGACCGGGTTGGCTATCCATTCCGGGTAGATGATTTCCTCAACTACCCCGGCTCTCTTCAACTTCTGTACTTCATCCTTTATGAATGTTTCTCTCTCCGGGGCTAAAGGCCTCCTTTTCTGTCTGATTGGCTTGGTCGTCGGGCTTATGTTCAGCTTGTGCACCCCAAGCTCTGGCATCACTCCCACCATGTCTTCCGGGCTCGACGAGAATACTCCCTGGTATTTTGCCAAAAGCTTCTTCAATTCCTTTCACTTCCTCCGGGAGATCATTTCCCACCGTGACCATCCCCTTGTCTGCCACTTGCATTTCTTCCAACTCCTGACGGGGAGCTTCTCCGTGTACCACCCCTACTATCTTCTTTGCATCCAATACTGCCGTCAACATGCAAATTCTTGCGACCGTCTGGCTTCCCCGGATAACCGCTACTCCTTGCGCGGTGGGGAACTTCATTGTAAGTAGATATGGGCAATTCACTGCCCGGGCCTGGGACAGCCATGGCCTCCCTATGATTACATTGTACGGTGAGGGAGCGTCGATCACCGTGAAATTGCACATCACTGAAACTCTCTTGTTCCGGTCCTTTTCGTCCACCATGCAGACTGTGAGGGGGATAACGCCGAGAGGAGTTTCCGGCTTGCCAGAAAATCCTGACAGGGGAGAAGAGGGAGGTCTTAGGTTCTGTCTCCCAATTCCCAATTGATCGAAACAAGAGACGAACATGATCTCCACGCTACTCCCGTCATCTACAAACACCCTTTTAACCACGAAACCTTCGATCTCCACTGTCACAACCATCGGGTCCGAATGGGGTATTTGTGGCGGTGTTGCGTCTTCCTCAGAGAAAGTGATAGTCTCGTTGGGGTGAAACCTCTTACTCTGAGTCTCCCCCGGGGGGACGTATCGCGTCCGGGCCCGGATAGCAGAAATCGACTGGCATGCTTCTCCAATTTCCCCACTTATCACGTTGATCATCCTGTTTGGTGCTGGGGCCGGCTCCACCGCTTGAACAGGTACAGCAGTTGTGGCGGGTCACCCCGGGGCCCTTTTGCCTTGATCTCTCCCATTTCCCCTGCCGGGGTTTGGCCTCCACCTCCTCCGGGGTTGCTCCTGGCCTGATCCCGGGCCGGGTATTCTTTCTTTGCTTCAGCTACCATGCAGTCCCTCAGCTACCCCCTTTCTATCAATTTCTCTATCTCATTCCTTAGCCCCCTACACCCTTCGGTTGTGTGTCCATAAGACTTGTGGTAAGCACACCATTTATCCGCATTTTCTTTAGATGGGGTTCCCTGGATAGGCAACGGATCCGGGAACAAGTTTTTATGAATGGTGTGTATCTCCGTCTGGGACTTGCTAAGCGGGGTAAATCTATCAGCCCTCGCCTGACTCGTCTGCGCGGGGCCCAGATCCCTTCTGCTTGGTTCTACCGCCCTTCTTCTTTCCGCCTTTTCGAGGAGGAATCCCTCCGACTCCTCCTTTCTCTTCCGGGTGGCGTCATTGACAGCACAATACAATTCCACCGCCATCTGCAGCTTATGAAAGGTTTCCATGATGTTCTTCATTAGCTTCTGAAACAGCGCCATATCTTTCAAGCCGTTTATAAATCCGCTTATCACCACCTTCTCTTGCTGCTGCCTATTTGCTACTTTCATGCTGTCGTCCATATACCTCCGGTAATATTCCATGGGTCCCTCCGCATCCTTCTACCGGGTGGCAAGAAGCTCAGTCAGCTGTTTTCCTTCTTTCTTCAGCCCTGCATACCTAAACAGCAGGGCTTTTGAAAAATCATAGTAGTCCCTAAGGCTTCCTCTGGGCAAGGAATCAAACCATAGGAGACAATTTTCCCATAGATAGCAACCCACTAGCTTGCATCTCAACTCCTCCGGGAAGTCCCTTGACACCATCAAATTCTGGTAAGTCCTGACAAACTCCTCCGGGTCTTTCTGTCCGTTGTACGTAGGAATGCCCTCCGGGACCCGGAGGCCATGGGTACGCAAGTACTCTAGGCACCCACGGAGAGGTGGGCCTGGCTCCATTTCTTCTCACCAGCTTGTCTAGCCGCGCCTCTAAAGAGTCAGGGTCCTGATGCACCACCTGATAGCCCCGCATCCTGTCGTCCTCCCTGTAATGGCCCTCCGGGTAACCGTAGTTTAGTCCCATAGACCCATACATCGGCAAGGGATACTGAGTCTGGTTGCCATAAGTCCCAAGGGCCTGGGATCCCAAGAAATCCCTGGACACGAACGGCGGAACATACCCGACTTGCCCTAACTCCCAGCTAGAGCTAGGGTAGTAGGGCGGAGCATGTGGGGCTGAACTAGACTGCTGCCCTGTTGCAATTCCCACTCCGGTCCCGAAGTTCGGAGGGAAAGAGGGTGGGACGGTTGAGGAGCTGATGTGCCCTTATATCCTCTAGGGCTCCGCAACTCCATCTAAATCAATGACCTCTCTCCGGGGTACCTGTGGGAGCCCAGATTAATTCCCCGCAGATCCCATTCCCTTAAGGTTCCGAGTGGAGAGTACCCACTGGCGGTATAGCTCCTAGTTGGCTCTCATGAAATCCAACGCCGCTAGTTCTTCTATGTTGGCCTGCACCCGTTCCTCTTCCGTGGGTGCCGACATCTGGGCCCAAAAATTATGAGTCAGGAGTTGCCCCTCCTCCCGGGTTTCTGGCCTCCGGACCATGGGATTGTCTTCCCCAGAAGGCCTGGGCCTCTCTCGCTCCTCTCGGTATTCCTCTGACTCAGCCCCCTTAGAAGCTGTTTCCACATGGCCGTCCTGTGATACTCCCGGCTCATGCTCTTCCGACCGATGCCGGCGCCGGGCCTCTTCCTGCAACTATCTCAAGGTCATGCTGTCTTCTGGATGAGAGATGTGATCATCCCCCAAAGGTACTACATTCTTCCTTGGTCGTCCGCGCCCTCTTCTTCCTAACTCCATCTTGCGAAGGTGGAAATGTCCCACAGGGCGTGCCTATTGATGCTACCTAAAATCCACTGGTCTCCTGAGTGTCAACACTATCCGAGGAACCTCCAGGTTTTACCGCGATGAACCTGCAAAACAATCCCCGGGAGGCTCCGGTGTGATGATGAGATGGGGATAGCGGTGAGGAGGAAATCGTACGGAAACGCTCTCAATAAGGAGTAGAGAGATAAAAGTCACATACCTTATTCACTATTTGAGACTAGTATTTATAGTTGAGGTTTCCTGATTTGGATAAGGGTCAGGACCACTTCTCCTTGTCGCTGTCTGTCATCTTGCTTGTCCGGACGTGCCTAATACGGGAAAGGCGCTGCTTCCTTTAGTCCTGGGCCATGGGCCATTTTCCCCGCCTAGCGGGGCGCTGGGCCGGTATTATCAGCAGAATCTTAGTGGATGGATTTGTATCTATGATTTCCACAATCACTGATAGATCAGATGTTTGGACCTCAAGTATCACATGGTTGAGACTATCAGTAGAAAGGGCATCAAATAGTAGTATATTTTGGATGGGGCTGGCAGGCACCTTCTCAGAGTTCAAAACATCAACAGCAACTGGCCAGAGCTCAGATGATACTAATGCAGGAGCCAAAATATCAGGAAAAATAGCAGGGGCCAAGACATCAGAAGTTTTCTCAACAGCATCAGTAGTATTATCCTTCAGCTTAGGAACATAGTTCCTTTTAAGCTTCTGGGATTTATAAAAGTGGTGGAAATTTTTCTTGTGAGGACCTCTCTGAAGAGGGAGAGTACCAGAGGGACCAGCTTTATCAAATTGAACATCCAACTGATGATGTGCAGGAAAGGCGGTGTTAATCAAATCAACTTTTGTACCATTTGCAGCAACATTCTGAACCTTAGGTTGTGCAGCAACATTCTGAACAGGTTGAGTCCCTTGCCTAGGTTTTCTAAGTTCAGGGTGTAGATGAATGCAATGATCATCACAGTGACCTATACATTTACAATGGAAGTAATACTGTGGCAGGTCTTCAAAGTCAATTGGAAGCTTAACTACCTCATATTCAACACCATCCTCTTCTACCCTTATATGATTAGGAAGCTTCTGCTTAACATCACCTTCCACACAGATTTTTATAACTGAGGGTCTAGATAAAGTGGTTGTGGCAAGATCCATTTTAATAAATTTACCTATCTGATTGCCCATGGATTGAATCATAGCATGGTTGTAGAAAAAAATGGGTGGGTACCTTAGGGATGTTTACCCATACTGGCACTATAGAAGACTCAGCTTCAGGGGAGAAATCCATCGTCCATTTCAGAAGTTTCATAGCCGCTCCAGCAAAACTCCAATTACCTCTGAGCCAGAGCCTTTGGTAATCTTCCTAGAGTTGAAAACGAATCAGAATATGTCTATAGTCAATAGAACCCAACTGATATTTCCCTTTGAATTCAACAGATTTGAAGGCTTCTTGGAGAGCCTCCATAGTTGGTTTGCCTCGAGCAAATTTGCCTATGAGAGTATTCTAATACTGGGAGGCAAGAGTTTCAGCTTCTTTCCGCGTGACAATATAGGCAATCTCTCCTTTGTATAGGGTTTTGGGATTGATTTCTGGATTGGATGGCAGTGAGGTGGGGTCGATTGGCTAGAGCGTTGAGAAAGGAGTTAGCTGGACCGCTCTCGTCGTGATTAGGCGGAGGCCCCGCCATGGCACCGGTGGAGATCTAACCGTTTCTGACCGTTAATATGTCAGAACGGTCTAAATTGGGAAGTTCCGCAGTGGCAGAAAAGAGGAAACAGTAGTCGGAGAAAAAGGATTGAAATTGTAATTGAGTACGGAAATTAAAGGTGGAAGTCTCCCATTGTGGCAAATACAAAGCCTTTGAAGGCGATAAATATCCTATCAAAAGCCTGGCAGGTGCACTTCTATACCGTTAATCTTATGGTAATCGACCCATATCTGGAGAGATCTCCTACATTTGTAAACACTATTTGACAGTTGAATAAATTCCACACAATTTTCCTTATGATTCACGAATAACGAAGGCTGAAAGTACATTCACACTTCCGTGTGATCCGAGTATCTGACAATGCAAATACATTTAACTATACCGTTTAATCCGAGTACATGCAATGCAACTTTGGTTTGTTTTCATACGTTTAACTGTTATAAATATATAAAATACGGAGTATGAATGAGAAAAATTGCAGGCCTGAAACCTTTCTTTAATTGCAATGTTTAACTGGCCAACTCATCATAAACAGTTACAAACAGAAAATCCTATGGTCAACAGCATAGGCTTGAATTCCCTTCAGTCCAACCTTCTCATGAGCCTGGAAATTAGTTTAGTCATTCGGAGGATCAAGAAAGCAAATGATTGTTTGTGGAGGAATATATGTAAAATTAAGAAAAATAAAAGAACATATATACAAATTCTAATGACTTACCAATCTATATCTTGTCAAAATCATCATCGAAACCATCATCTCCATCGTCTCCGTCATCTATAAAATTACAAGAGACAGTCATAGTGCCTAAACTTCATACCAACTTGTACGTAAATTTGAAATGCACTTGTAAGAAGAGATTAGGAGTCAAAAATGTCACAGGAGGTCAAACGAATCAGAATGCCAAACATCATGTCACAGTAGAAAGTAATCAAGTTGAAAGGACTCACTAACAAGCAAACTCCATACAGACTATAGTTATCAGAGTTACAGCATAGAAATAAATGCTTGCAACTGCAGATATAGAGACTAATGCATTCTACTGAAAATTTTATGAGATTTTCTTTGGGAAAGAAGGAAAAAACACAGACGGTTTATTATTCTAGTCACAAGGAACTGATTACTTGATTATAATGTCGTAGGATGCTTTCAGATATAAACTTGATGTAGGACAACGTAAGCGTAGGTTAACGAACGGATCTTGGTTACGAACTAGGTTTAGATAGCGAAAGTAGGGTTAAAGAACGTAGAAATCGGTAAACGGGCAACGAACTGGAACGGTAGATAAACCCTCGGAGTCACACCGTGGGGTGTCTTCGGAGTCACACCGTCGACGAGGGTCCTTCAGGAGTCACACCTTCGGGTAAGCTGCTTCACACAACTCGGCTCACGATTTAATCGCAAAGAAGTTTTTATTAATCTGAATTGTCCATAAACCTCATAGAGGGATACAATATTTATAGCCATAAGAATGACCAATCCTAGATGGAATAGAACCCATGAATCCTAGATGGAATATAATATTTTTGTCTAAATCCATTAGGAGATTGACACCTAAATTCCTAATACGAATAAGGAAAATAAAACAAGCTGAAAATAAAAAATACCAGAACCTTCTAGAATGATATTCTAGAACCTCATTCCTATTCCGCATCATTCTCCCCCTCTTAAAAAAACTCGACTCTGGCGAGTTAAAAACATTAAGATCCTCCAAAAATCCAAAGCCCATATCCTGTAAAGTTGACTCCTTACGTGGATGATCCCTCCAGTTAATTAGATATTTCCACCACACAAAACATTTCGGATCCAACACTGGTGTAGGAAGTCTGCTGAGACATAACACATTTTGCACCCGTGACTGATCTTGGAAGACTTCATGCACTTGGGAACCTTGAAATCCAAGCACTGGAGTTGCATTAAGTATTGTCTCGACTCTGTCGAAATGCCTCAATCCCCCCATCGTACGATCCATTGTCTTAATGGAATCTCTGATAGGGAAAACTCCTGGTTCACAAAAACTTTGAAATTTGGGGATGGAAGTAGGAGTAGAAGCATTCCAGTCAACCACAACATTCGTCTCATCCACCACTTTATCGTCTGGCACAGACTCCTCTTCGACTGAAACCTGGTCTACCATGATTTCCTCTCTCCCGATCTCCTGATCAATCGAGGTCTTGTCAAGAACTTCGAGGCACTCCCTGTCCTTCTCAACAATCTTTGGCTCCTCAAACGATCGGATGTTCTTAGCATCTTCACCCTCCGGTAACTTCGCAATCACTAGGTTGTTCTTATTCCCCTCAACCCGATCAATCTTATCAACTTCTTGAGCTGTCGTACTGCTGCCCCTAGCACGGTTTGGCTTCACCAGGTTCCTCATAGCCTCTGGGCTTAAAGATTCTAAAACGATACGCTTGTCGTCAAAGTCGAAACTATAAGTGTTAGCATAACCATCATGCACCACCTTACGGTCATACAACCACGGGCGACCTAGGAGTATATGGGTTATCGTCATAGGGACAATGTCACACCAAACAGAATCAGTATAAGCACCCTTCTTCAAATGTACTAGGCATCGTTTGTCAACGGGAATAGTAGTATTGGTTATCCATGCCACCTTGTATGGTTCAGGATGGGGTTCAGTTGGCAGTTTTAGTGCTTCCACGGTAGATTCTGATACTACATTCATGCTACTACCCCCATCAATGATCAGCTTCCTGTACTCTGTACCACACGCAACCGAAGTTTGGAAAATAGTTGTTCTTTTCCAATCTTCCTGAGGAGTTCTTGGAGTACTCTGAATCCGCCGCATAAGATTCAGCAACGACGTATCGGCCTCTTCCTTTTCAAGATCATCACAGTAAATTACGGGAACACCATCATCCTCCTTGTCTTCATATTGTTGGGCAATGTGTAGATTATTTTTCACGTTCTTGGTAGGGCATTCCCAAGCCAAATGTCCTCTCAGTCCACATTTATAACATTCACTTTTGTTGTTCCTCCGATCATCAACTTTAGGTGTGTTGGTTTGGACTTCAACAGCTGTTGGTTTGGCAAACCTCTCGGGTGTCACCGAGTTCCTGGCATTCATGTCCCTCTCAATGTTCATCCTCCCGAAAGAGCGGGACTGCAAGCTCTTTTCAAATTGCCAAGCCAATTGAAAAGCATCATCCACCGTAGTTACTGTATGAGGTATCATTAAGTTGCGAATCTCTGGCTTGAGTCCTTGCTTGAATCGTGACAACGTCATCTGCGGGTTCTCGCGAGCCCTGCTACGAACTCTCAGCTCTTCAAATTTGTTCATATATTCGATGACTGACAAGCTTCCTTGTCGTAGATTCGTCATATCATCGTACAAATCAATTTGGTATTGTCGAGGTAAGTACTTCCTCTTTAAATCTGTCTTGAGCTCTTCCCATGTCACATGCTGTTGAGTACGACCAGAAAATTGTAGGTCATATTCTATTCCGGACCACCATATTTGTGCTTGACCTGTCAGCTTCATTATGGCGAATCTGACTTTCCTTTCTTCTGACATGTCATACCAGTCAAAGTATCGCTCTAATGTGGCTAACCAATCTTCGAAGACTCTCGGATCGATTCTCCCATCAAAGTCCGGGACGTCGATGCGTACCCTTTTGGTGATGTCTCCAGCGTTATCATTGTTATCACTCCTTGGTTGCTCCACTTCAAGGATTAACTCTCTGAGAGGAGTCTTAACAGGAGTTCTCAATGCACTTGATTCAGGAGTTTCTTGGTCCTTTCCGTTAGGTTTGGCTCCAGGCGGCTTTCCATCCCCAGACCTTTCTTTCTCTTGCTCTATCCTTGTCTCCAATTCGTCCACTCTTGTTATGATACGATCGAAGAGCTCGTTAGTCGTCATCTTTCCGCTTCTTGTCATGTTCTCCGGCTGCTGATACCAAAATGATGTAGGACAACGTAAGCGTAGGTTAACGAACGGATCTTGGTTACGAACTAGGTTTAGATAGCGAAAGTAGGGTTAAAGAACGTAGAAATCGGTAAACGGGCAACGAACTGGAACGGTAGATAAACCCTCGGAGTCACACCGTGGGGTGTCTTCGGAGTCACACCATCGACGAGGGTCCTTCAGGAGTCACACCTTCGGGTAAGCTGCTTCACACAACTCGGCTCACGATTTAATCGCAAAGAAGTTTTTATTAATCTGAATTGTCCATAAACCTCATAGAGGGATACAATATTTATAGCCATAAGAATGACCAATCCTAGATGGAATAGAACCCATGAATCCTAGATGGAATATAATATTTTTGTCTAAATCCATTAGGAGATTGACACCTAAATTCCTAATACGAATAAGGAAAATAAAACAAGCTGAAAATAAAAAATACCAGAACCTTCTAGAATGATATTCTAGAACCTCATTCCTATTCCGCATCAAAACTTCAACCAAACACCACTCCAGAACAGAAAAAGGAACATGAACGACAAGAAAGTGGCTCAGATATTTAGTTCAATAGAGGGAGAACACCAGGAAAAATAGTTTCTACAAGTGCACAAGTCATGTACCTGGGCCGTCATCACTGTCCCCAGCATCTCCAAGGAGAAACACGTCCAAATCTTGCTCAGATGTTGCATTCTTGCTTTTCTGGTTTGTTTTTAACCCAGCATCTTCTGAGCTGGTTCCAACGGCTTTAGTTTCATTCCCGTCACTGTCCTTCCTTTCTAAAGCCTTTAGTTTCTGCTCGTTCATGTATCTCTTTTCATGCCTATAACAAGTTAACAATGATCAATTCTTCTCTTGCCTTGAAATGGGATAACATTCAGGCATGTTTTGGGGGTTGGTTGGTGAGCTGCTTAAACAATCAACCACAATATACAGTGCTAGTTCCAAAAAAATATAATCATAAACCTATTACAGAATTATCCTGACAATCCCGAACTCATGAGACACCATATGGAATCCCATACATTCAGAATTAGTCTCTGAAAGGCACCTAATCAGTATTGTCTTTTTTAAGGCCAGAGAAAATGGTGAGAAAAAATGGGCATTTCATCCCGTTATTTCCAAAATTAAATATAATATTAAATACAGAATTAAATACAAAATAGAAAAATAAAAATGAGAGCTGATTCTGTAAGCCGGCAGAGAATTAATGTAAAAATTAAAAAACGGACAAGAATGTCCCGCTTCATTTAGGAGTGCTCAACAAAAGAGCTACCTAAGCATACTTTTTTTGATCCAGTTACCAGTTTGTTTAAAACAGACTCCCACTCAATAATGAGATTTTTTTAAAAAGACACCAAAAATGCATTTCAATCAACTGTGTAAAGTCAAGCACTAAGGAGATTTACTAGGCTATACAATCTGGAAAAAAGACTTTCCAAACTCTATATGTTGGTGTATATGCATGAAGGACCACCACCTTAAATGAGCTCATAAACTTTGGCAGCAAATTTAAAGCTTCAATGAAGAAGAATAGAGTTACTCACTGGTCCACAAAGCTACTAACTAGAATGAAGTAGATCCGCCAGAACTTCCTCTCCTTCATTGCGCGGGGGCACAACTCATACCTTAACCTTTTTATTTCCTGAGAGATGATTTCAGTAACATCAGTAATGATAGTGGAATCAAGCAGAAGCAGAACAATTTAAAAACGGATGAAATTTGAAAATATTCTTAAGCATTATATTATTTATCCTGAATAAAAAACAGTTATACACATTATACTCATGCAGAAACTGCAATCAACTTAACTACATATAACTTTATATAACCATGCCACAAGAAGCCAAAAATTCAGCCTATCTATCTAGGCAAAAGAAAATCATAAAGAAATCACAATGAGGTGATGACTGCATATATTTGCTGTAAAGAGAAAATCATACTCCCTCTGATTCACTAGAAATGCAAGCTTTGACCCCCACTTTTTCGAGAAATCTTTGACCATCAACAACTTTAATTATATAAAATCATGGACAGTAAATTTTTGATATTTAGAAATTGTATGCTATGGAGAATCTAAAGATATCTCACATCATGATATGATTACATAGACACTTTATGAAATTCATGGCCAAACATGTGTTGAAGGAAGTTTTGAAAATGGTGCCATTCTTAGTGAATTGGAATGATAGAGTACATAACATGGAGCATGAATCATACATGATTTCTTAACATGCTATAAAAATGAAAAGTACAACTTATCCAAGAGTTATACCACCAACCAAAGAGGCTATAAATCATATGCAAAGTATTATGGATAAATAAGAGCAGAGGTGAGTCGCAGACCAACAAAGGTTATGAGTGAATAGCTGATTGCCCATACTTGTGCAAAGGAGAACATAAATGAATTGCATGAAGTGAACCTCATAATTAATAAAACAGGTGTAGCATTTTCCCGAAAAGAATTTGACATCAAATTCAAGCCATGGCTGTTCAATCCCCCCATGCATCCCAAAAGGCACCATTCACAGCACTGAATTTACTTATTACTGAATTCACATCAATGAATCTCACCTTTACAGTTGCCAGAACAAATTTTGCATGCTTCTCTTGCCATTCAGTAAGATCCTGTCTCACATTTGACACAGCAGGAACATCAGAAATTTCTGAATCATCTGCAAGGCCAACACCAACATAAGTTCAGTTCCAAGTTATGCAAATCAAAAGAAGTCAAACCAGCATTCATATAACGACAAAAGAACGCCAAGAAACATAGCAACAATAGCATACAAAGTGAGAATTCAATCTAAAAGGGGTAAAAAAAGAGAGAAGTTGCAAAAGAAGAGAAAATTACTAAAATCCCCAATTCTAGAGCCTTGAGAACAAAAAAAGAAAAAAAAAGTGGAAATGTATAACTGAAGATATCAATAGTATATGGGTGTTGTTAAAGCAGTTCAGATTTCTGCTTAAAAAATCGTGTTCCATGACTCCAAAACACGTCTCCTGGACAAATGGGTCAACAACTTCCATATCCCAACATACATTTTGTGAAACATGATTCCAAGATACGATCCATATAACCAACAGCCATGGTAAGAAGTGGTTCTTGTTGTTGTGAAATGATTTGTAGTTATGAAATGACACAGGTAAAGCCTAAGTTAAAAATGCCAAGCTAATTCTGGCTAATCATACCGTACATCGACAATAGCTCAACCCCCTTTTTCTTTCCAATTTCTAGTCAAACCTCAAACGTAGGAAACTACCACATAATTCTAATGGGGGTCGTTCTTCCACATCCAACAGCATAAATTTCAATATCAATTATCCTCACACCTAGTAATTTTATTATTTATTTCTATGAAAAATCAAACGAGCAAATCAAAAAGCGTGACTCCGAACAAATCAAAAAGCGTGACTCAGAAAAATAAGAAAAGCGCAGATGGCAACCTTCAAGAGGAAAATCGCGGAATGTATTGGAAGTGATCCCCTTGACAAACTCTCGCAAGTCATCCGTGACTCCGAACATCTCCAGATCAGCGTCGGACACCTCCGAAGCTATAACCGGGGTATTGGAATCGACGAGGTTCGAAAATGCTGAGCCTGCCGGAGGGAGCTGAGACTTGATCTGGTCGGCGCGCTTAAGTGCCTCAGACGCTATCTCCTTGGACCTCCGGGAAGCCTCAGTGGCGATCTCCATGGAACGTTTCGAAGCTTCCGAAACGACGTCGGAGAGCTTCGACGGAACGCTTATCCCGCTCGTAAGCTCCTGCGAACGCCTCGCCGCTTCCTCGGCGAGGCCTCGAGCTCTCTGCCAAAAATCCATCGTCGGTAATTTGCAAGTTTTAGAGAGACGGTTTTTTTTTTGTTTTTTCTCTCTCCGTTTTCCTCTCTATGTTTGAAATAAATAAATTATAAACAGGATTCGATCGGTCACGCATTTTGATGACCAAGACCAAGAAAGAATTTAATTGATTATAAAGATTTTGAACCATTTTGAGTTCTGCAACAGCCAACAGGCCAACAGCTGCCCTGTAAATTAAATTAATTTACCTATTACTTATATCTGCAAATTAAATTAATTTACCTATTACTTAAATTAAATCAATTTTTTCAGAGAATGTTTGACCATGAATAACTTTATTTTTATATATTATTATGGTCTAAAACTTTTATAGCTAAAAAATAGAGCGCATCGTGAATCTAACTATATCCTAGGGAGGAGTAAAATTTACTTATTTTAAGGGGTCAAGAAATTAACCCAAAAGCATTCGAATCAAGTATGGTTATGAATTTATGATAGAATCTCAAAAGAAAATGTTACGATAGTATCTCTTTTTTGCTTCTTAACTATTATGGTCCCGTTTGGTAACGAGAGGTTTGAAGAGCGTTTAGCTTTTTCATCTATATATGGATAGTTGATTAGTCAAACAGCTAGTTACTGTGTTTGGTGAATAGCTTTTTCTACGTAGCTGTTTTGGTGAAACCTCTCGTTATCGAAACGCTGAAAAGAGCAGCGTTTACAAAAACTTCATTAAAAAAATATTACAAAATATTTTTTTTATCCCTATTTCTCAAGAATTTCCTTTTTCTTTATTTCATCAAAACCTCAATATTTTTTATCTACGTGACTTTTTGTACGAAGGCAACCGTACAAAACATTAATTTTATATTTATTTAAAAACCTCAATAAATAATTTTTTTATGCAAGAGTATAAAAAATAATAAATCTCACATAAATAAATAAAATTAAAGGGGCCACACATTCATGTTTAATCTAAAAATAAATTTTAAACAAATATAGGTATAAACATTAATAATGAATAATTTTTCAATTTTCAAATAACATAAAAAAAAACAAACATATAGTAATAAAAATATCTTTCAATACTTCAAAACAAGTAACAGATACAAAATAAAAATATATATAATGAATTGTAATAATGTCTATTTTAGTCATTTAACACAATAAAACAGCTAACAGCTAATTGTTATTTACCAAACACTCATATACAAACTGCTAGTCAAAACGCTAGTCAAAACAGCTAATTAAATCCGCTAACAGCTAACAGCTGGTGGAATCAGCTAACAGCTAACAGCTAACAGCTGAATGCCAAACGAGGCCTATGTCGTGTAGTACAAAAATTTTGGGTTTCCCGTAAACAATTTTCATCCCATTTTTCTAGTTTATAATGCAAAAAAGTGTGGATTCCATGCAATGTGCATACTATCGCTTAAAATTGTGAAGTTTGTAATTGTTGGATGTGCGTTCTAAACTTCTAATAATATAAGATATTTTTCAATGATTATTCTTTATCATATAATAATGCGTAGGGGTGTAAATGAACTGAACCGTTCGTGAACAACTCGGTCAAAGTTCGCTTTCGAACTCGGTTTGACCAGTTCGAACTCGAACTCGAACTCGTTCATACTTAATTAATTTATATTAAAATTCTATATAAAATTCTATTCGAGCTGCTCGAGTCGAGCAGGTCGAATAGAATTTTATATAGAATTTTAATATAAATTAATTAAGTTTTATTCATTAATGCTTTAACGAGCTCGAACAAGCTCGAGTTCGAGTTCGAACTCGATTTTTTATCGAGCTCACGAGTCGAACTCGAACTTTCTAAAAGTCAAACGAATCGAGCTCGAACTAAAATATCTCAACTCGTACGAGCTCGAACTCGATCACGAACATGCAATACGAACTCGAACTCGAACATAGGTCTGTTCGAGCTCGACTCGATTCGTTTACAGCCATAATAATGCGTATATCAATTTTTTAATTGTACAGTATGTTAATGATGGATGTGCATCATTACTTCTTGCTAAATTTACAATTATTGATTATTTATTTCACAATTAATATTCATATAGTAAATATTGATTTTTTGCATTTCATTGTGTAAGCATAATTTTACATGACATAATTGTCCCTAAGATTTTTAAACATCTAGATCAATCACGTAATAAAATCATGAATATTTATAGAATTACTTACCTCTAGTCATTGTAGAGGAGAGACTGATATCTTGAATCTGTGAGCTTTGTGTAGGAGCTTAGGTTTCTCTCCCCTTGCCTATGAATTTTATGTGTTGTGTGAATCAGCAACCATCAAATTCATCAAGATGTTGCTCATAAGGATTCATCATAAGTCTGCTCGTAAGCATCTTCATAAATATGCCTTTAGCATGCCTTTTCAATGGAACAAAGACATGAATTTATAGGTGGAGAGAGGACCTAAATCCTTATCAGGTTTCCGTAGAATTAATCTCAACCGTCCATCAAAGTGGAGATTATTAGGAAATATTCTTTATACTTAATTTAATAAGTTACCAAATATATCATGGAATAGCAATATTCCAATAGAAAAATGGAATATTATAAGACCACATATAGGAACGAAATAATTTTCTTACAGTCTCCCACTTGGTCGTTATTTGTATCCATTAATGTTTTCTATCTGGAATCATAAGGCCGACATAAAATGCTAAACCTCTTTCATTTGGTCATCATAAGTGTCTTGACTAATCTAGTAATCAATGGGAGTCATAGTGGTCACAAATCATTCTATAACATGATCCCTTCCATGTACTACTACATTGAATACCTTCATAGCTAAACTATAAACATAAGTAGGAGTTTTCATAATGGTCCCTTTAATGTCTTAAAGAAAGACTAATTCTGTTATCATAAATCCCAACACAATAATGTGTGTGCACAAGGGAAACAGAATACATAAAAGATATAAAAATTCATAAGAGATCGCAATTAAATGTCAAACAAAGGCTAAGCATAAAGCAGACAACATAGTTAATAGCTCTCCTCAAGACCCAAACTGTTAGCATGCTTCATAATGGTCTTAGGAGGTAATGCTTTCGTAAATGTCTGCGACCATAACATCAGTGTCTATGTGTTTAATGACAATATTTCTTCTTTTCGAGTCAAAAATAAAAATAAATAATCAACCATCTGTGGATGTGTTGATTTTCTGTACATATGCATGTAGTTTCTTATTCTACAAGTTCATTATTGGTGACATTTCATCATGGAGTAGATGATCATTCACTGGGTTTTCCTCATTGTTAAATGGTTCAATAACAAGAGGATTCCCAACATTCAGAATTTACCATAATTAATTTTCGGAATGACCACATCTTGAACTTTATCACTCCCACTAATCTCACTATTCTTTCAAAAATATGAACAACACACAATTTAAATTGAATGTATATGACAAAAAATTATAGTGTTCCTGTGGGTAATCACTATAATCTCATTAAAGTCACATATTCACGAATCATAAGTAAGTGATGTAGTGAATTATTTAAGCTAACTTATCTGTTGATATCCTTAGTTTACACACATACAAACACTTCATAAATTATTAATCATCTTATGTTCATAGTCTACATGTGGGTAACTAATTAAACATAAGAAAGATTAAAAAAAAAATTAGACATGATTTTTACATGCAAATCATTATAGGATATAGTCACTGTGGTGATATCTAAACTCAATTTATGCACATTATATAAAACCAATGTATTATACGAATTATGTACATTAAATCGTTTCTCCATAATTAATCCAAATATGTTTTATACGGATTATGCATAAAACAATTTCCAGAATCTTAATGCAAAACCATTTTTGTATTAATAATGCACAAAAAAGTTTTCACGAGTTATATGTCAAACGATTATGCACAAAACCAATTTATCGTCATTAATTTCGCACGTATCATGCACGACTATAGTAAACATAAATTATCCTACGACAATCATTCATTCATAGAATCACGAAATATCACAAATTAAAATAAATTTACTATATGTATACTCATAATTACATATAGGCATCATGCATAAAAAATTCACTCAACTTTGCATGCAACTATTTAAATACACCATTATTTCATAATGACATTGCAATTTTCATGCACTTACGTCACATTCTAATGGAAATCATATGCATATTTGTATCATAATCAATTCAAGGATTATCATTCATCACATAAATATACATGCATAATCATGCATGTATAACAAAAGGTCCAAAACGGAAGTTATACGGATATATACATCAAACAAATTTGCATGTGAATACTACAAGCAAGCATGCACTTTCAATAATCTGGATCATACTATATAACCATGTACGCATGTATCAAAATAATATAGGTACAAATCATGGTATATATATTCCAGCAAATAGACAATACATAAACATCTATTTATTTCATGCAAACATACGATAACCATAATCAAATTTATTCGTATACTTAATAATCATGGAAAAACTTAATTAACACAATCACATTAATATCTAAAAAAACATCTGCAATAAAATCTTAATTTGCAGAAACCCGATATTTGACAGAATTAATTCAGTGAAAATTTTTAGTTCACAGATAAACAAAATTAATATGCAGACATACGAATAATGCATGCTGTCGAAAATTAATCATGGATTCATATATGCAAAACCCTAAATTGCATATCTTAATTTCTCAATTATTCAGTTCATGAATCTATTACTGTTAATGATTAAACAGGTGTTCATAACCTTGCTCTTGATACCACATGTAAGCATAATTTTACATGACACAATTGTCCATAAGATCTTTAAACATCTAGATCAATCACGTAATAGAATCATGAAGATTTATAAAATTACTTACCTACAGTCATTGTAGCAGAGAGACTGATATCCTGAATCTGTGAGCTTTGTGTAGGAGCTTAGGTTTCTCTCCCCTTGCCTATGAACTTTATGTGTTGTGTGAATTAGCAACCATCAAATTCATCAAGATGTTGCGCATAAGGATTCATCATAAGTCTGCTCGTAAGCATCTTCATAAATATGCCTTTAGCATGCCTTTTCAATGGAACAAAGACATGAATTTATAGGTGGAGAGAGGACCTAAATCCTTATCAGGTTTCCGTAGAATTAATCTCAATCCTTATTAGGAAATATTTCTTTATACTTAATTTAATAAGTTACCAAATATATCATGGAATAGCAATATTCCAATAGAAAAATTGAATATTATAAGACCACATAATAGGAAAGAAATAATTTTCTTACACATTGATGTAAAATATGCATATTAATCATTTAATTTTTTCATTTTGTTAACTTATACTATCTACATAGTAACTATTTACTTGGTGCATTTTGTTAGTGTTATATGTGCATTTTAAAAGTAAAGTTATAAACTATTTAAACTAGTGTACATTTTGATGTTATATGTGCATTTTGTTAATGTTATATGTGTATTATTTAAATTATGTAGATAGTAAAAAGAGAGAAAAAAAATGTTATTTGATTTATCCATTTTGTCAGAAAGGTTTAAAAAAATACAAAAAAGGGAAAACGTAACAATAAAAAAAATCCTACAAAAAAAATCGTTAATGTAGTAATTCGTTAATGTAGTAATGTAGTAAATCGTTAATGTAGTAATGTAGTAAGCCGTCTGTCACGCGCCACCTCTCCACCCACGTGCCTTCTGTTTGAGTCCGCGCATTGACAACGCGCGGCTCGCCAGGCCCGTTCTCATGCGCATTGACAACGCGCCCGCACTTGCCGGCCACGCGCTGTCGTGCCGGAGTTCTCTGCTACCTGCCGACGTCCGCCGTTTGAGGGGGTTTCACTTCTTTTTGCCTTTCTTTGTTTTATGCTTTCTAGTTTTTATTTTACTTTATTTTTTTAGGTTTCATTAGATTTGTTAGAAAATAGGCATACTGGATATGCTCTTCAATTGGTTACTTTTGTTCAAATGTTGGTTAAGTTGGATTGTCTGTCAATAAGGTTTTGCCGACGGGTCGATTCTCGGTTAAAACTTTTTTGACTTCTGCTCTGATAATGATTAGGGGACAGGAGAAATCCGAGTCGAGATTTGCATCATAGTACTTTCCTTAAACGATTCCCCTATGTTTAGAGTTGTAGGCCGTACTGATCTGTGGTAGCGTCCAGGTCTGATGCGGTTGGGCAGTCCTTCCGATTCCTTGCGCCTGTGATATATACTAACATGTAAAGTCTTGTCGGTCTCTTACTGGCTCCAAAGGGTGATCGAATAACTTCTTTAATGAGACTTACATGAGACCGGATGGGGAGGAATCACATGCTCGAGGTGTTAATCCAACATTGCAAGCAACTTGCAGTCAGCAAATTCGACCCGGATTTGTTGGAAGTGCTGTTGTTTTAAGACCATTATCTTTATTATCCATTTGCTCTATTTTAGTCTAGTTAACCTGCTACAGGCTTGGGATATGGAGAAGGTTATTTAGAAATCTATTTAATCCCACAAATCGCCTCCACTTGTGGAGTATTTGTATTTTCATTGCGCATTTAGTGACTTGGGAGGCCCAATAAAATTTCCCCCGCCTTTCATAGGTGGTTTAATTTTATTTATTTTTTTTAAAAAAAAGGGAAGCGTACTTTGTAAACAATAACCAAGGGAACCATACAAGGTTGACCTTGGACATGTACAACAGGTTCGCCGAACAGAGTCCCAAAATTTTATTATAGGATATCTTATATATAGTACATAAGTATATTTATTTATTTTTAATAAGAAAATTAAATTTTAATTTTTTAGAATCTGATAATTTTTCCTTTGTCTAATTCAAATTTCAGAAATTACATCGAAATCTGCACCATATTCTCCTCTTTCTTTGTATTTATGGTTTCTTTTTCATTATTTTTTTCAATTTCCAAACTGTCTAAATATAATTCCCTGGAATCACTCCCCCTTCCGTTAAACTCGCAGTCCAAGGATGAAAATTAACGGCATAGCCAGTTTTGTCCGGTGAAATATTCAAGAATTTAATTGACAAATCATTAAACGGTCTAATTTTTACTTATTTATAGCAAGTTGTCTATCTCAATCATCTCTCCAAATACATTACCCCAAAAAAACTTGTTTATACTTTATTTAAAAGTCATTATATTTCTATACTAATGTATTAGGGCCGGGTCTCATTTTTACTTTTGTACATGGCCTCCAAAATGCCAGAGACGGCCATGACACCATATACCGATTGTTGTAGATAGAGAAAGAGTGGTTCCCGTTTACTTTTGAATTGTATATAATAAAATGGGGAAAAGTGCAAAAAATGACCCTAAACTTTTATAATTGGAGCATTTTTACCCTTGCCCTATTTAATGGCTCAAGATTACCCTTGAAATGTGGAAAGTAGTGCATTTGTGCCTCTGGTACATCTTTGGAAAGAACAGAACCGGTTCCCGACGGCTGACGCACTTCATCGTAAGGAGAATAATTGGCAGTACTGAATTCGAGCATGATAAAATATTGTCAAAATTTGGGATTGTCTGATTGTCTCAGCAAATTCTACTATCTCCGTATAAACCATTATCCATTAAAACTAATCGCAAAACATATTGTTAAACAATCGCTGCCTTGGAAATGAACAGCCACATCGTACACTTCATTGTACCAACTGATTATGCAAAACGAGGGCTTTTCTTCCAATTTGGTGGTTGATCATGCACGCGGCGGCTATATTAGATGACCTATAGTCAGCAATAGGTTTAAGGCTCTAGAAAACGTGGCAGCTGATCACACGGTTGAGATTTACTACCTCTTTGTTGACGATTATAGCTATGCAAAGGAGAGGGTGGAAACTTCCGGAATCCATGTTTCATGAAACATAAACAAGGTTTCTCCGCTCTTGCAAAAAAGTGGAGAGGACTTTGTGTTGGTGTTTTTGTGAACACAGTATTTAAGTATATTTGGATTTGAATATTGTGAGCTCGGGACGTTAGAACAAGGTCGGTGGTGCGGGGTGCACACTTGTATAAACTGTTCTACGAGTTTACTGTTTAATACATTGTACGTAACATTATGTCTTTTAGACAGTCACATGTGGTTTTGTATCTCTTCATTTTTGCACCTGTTTATTGTGCATGAAGGAGATAAGAAAATAACGACGCGTGTTTGGTATACGTGTATGTTAGCATGGTGAGATGTAACGATGTATCGTTACAAATGTGGTTACTGCAGTTTTCTTGTGGTTACTGCAGTTAATCGTACGTTTTGTATTGTAACGTTTCAGTTGTTCTCCTATGAAATGGATACGAAAAGAAACACAGAGAGATACATTATTTTTCACCACAGTGAAGATCATTTATGATTTTCTGTATCAATCCATAAACTAAAATACTCAGAAGCTTTCTTCTTGTTCGAAGCCTAGAACAAGAAGGTTCGATTGTTTTATCTCTTTAGGGATTTCGTGTAACCCAGGCTTTGATAGGGTCGAAATACTCTTTAAGGAAAGCGTTTACGTGACTCATATCGACTATCCAGATTATCACAATTGGACCCACTTTTCCCAACAATCTTAAAGAGTATTTTCTGATTGTGATAATGGCATCGGTACGAGATATGACATCCAAGTTTGAAAGCGTACGTTTGTCCACAATGACAGATCCAGTCGAGATGGAAGAATGACGACTACATATGTCGCGGTCACATGTTACAGAAAAAAGGGAAAATGATGATTGCCGTTCACATAAACCGCGATAAGTTTTGATTTAAGTTTTGTTTATACTGCTTGTGTATAAATACATGTCTATGTTTGTTTTAAAATTTGAATGAGTATCATGTGGTTTTTGATGATGAATGATTTGATCTAACATGTTTGTCCAAATGTTAAAAAAACAAGCAAGAAAAGTTTTAAGTTTTGTATTGCATATATATGATTAGGTGGTTAATTAATTTTAACCTGGATGGATTGATATTTAATTGAATTTTGAGTTAAATATGATTCGGTGTAAATTCAAATTACGGATTGACGTCTTGTGAAATTTTAGATGCGATTGAAAATTGATTAAATGTTTAATTAATTCAATTTGATTTCTGTTGGACGGTTGTTTTGCTTACATAATGTTTACTCTGATTATGGAAGGTAACTGTTCGGAGATGATGAAAATTCTGACAAGGAAAGGAAAGACACGACTCTTCAACCAATCACGTAATGGTGCAGGTTGGATTTGCCAGGAGAATGGTATCACACCATTTGGGCAAGAATCCTAGGCTAGATGTGAAATTGATGGTTGAATAGTTTCTGGTGCAACCAAATATGTCTGTAATGACAGTGGGTGGTTCAAGTCATATGAATGGGTAATGGATGATATGGTTACATTTTTCATATGGGAAACTATTCTACCGTGAATATTAAATGGTTGAGGAGACGTTCCACGACATTTCAGTCGAGTTATTATAAATTTGGTTGGTCTCCAGCAATAAAAACAGATAAGTTTTCTTGTCAAATTTTGTGTAAATTATTTGTGAATAAATGTGTATGACCTTGAATTGACATGTCTGATACAATTTGAAAATTTATTTTCTGTCTGAACATGCATGTATATAGTCATAATTATTTTGTGGAAACTCAAGCATATGAGTAAAATGCAAAATTTGTTTATAGTAATCAGTGTGAACCTGAAGAAACATGAATGATTATTCTTGTGAACAAAATTATGATTTGAAAATATCTAAAATTTTGTAGAGAAATTAAAGGTTTCAATTACCTTTGATCCGGAGAAATTGCTAGAGTAATTTATAATTGGATGAATTGCTAGAGTAATTTATAATTGAATGAATTTATGTTGGTGTGGTGGTGTCGAGTTTATTCGACAAGTTTCCATTTTTATGGAATGATTTTAACCACATGTTTAAAAAAAAGGAATTATTATGGTAATGGAATGTTTATGTTAAATATTAAAAATGTGTGTAATTTTATCTACATGTTTGTTTTAAGTGTTGATTTACCATATTTGACATACGATTAGGACGTGTGTTCAGTATAATCGAATGATTGATATGTCCAATGTTTGATTCTGTTGGATGTGTTTTAAATCATACACGGTGACATGTGTGTGATTGGTATGCAACACCATTTCTGGTGAATTGAAAAGTTGCGTATTAACAGAATTGGTGAATATTATGATCTTTCGATTTTGAAATATGTGTGGCAGTATTACACATAAAATGATTTGGATTTGTGGCATAAAATATAAATTTTAGTAAAAAGTATGAGACTCGAGTAATTGGAATGGATTTATCGGTGTTCATTGATAATCATAAAGTATATATTGGTAGGTTTCTTTGATACTTTATCATGATAATATTGAGTAAAGTTATGAATAATATTATCGTGTGAAGTAGAAGAAAATTAATTACTGAAGTAATGTGCCAATAATTTGGAGATTATGAATAAAAGAATTGCTCGGTGGATTTTAATTAAAATAATTATTTGTATGGTTTAGTTTTGTAAACCAGTTGCTGTGATTTTCTTTGTGTTGACCGACGTGAATGATATGTAAGTTAGGTGTCAATTTATTTACATAAAAGAAAAAATTCAGTAGTGTAAATTTTATTAATCTTTGATTTATTAAGGAATGTACATGTGTATGACTCAGGTTTATATTATATCATGAGTGGATTGATTAGAATAATTGATTTTTAAATTTTGAAAAATTGTGAGCAAAAGTTTGACAGCTTGATATTGTTTGGAATAAAATGGTGATTACTGAAATTGTTATTGTCTGAAGTTTTATTGGTCATAAGAAAATTTATTAAGCATGAAAATTTGTATGCTTAATGCTTGTATAGTGCAAATTATTATTATAACCTGTATTGGTCATAATTAATCAAAATTCTCTTGAGTCAATTATGATTTGGTGGAAATTAGAACCATGGTTAAGATTTTGTGCAACTTTGCTTATCTAATTAAGTTGTGTTTTGGTATTTGCTTTATACTGCACATGATATTGATTATGCATTTATTAAATAGTTGAGAACTGCATGTATTATATTGAGATTGATCTAAATCCAATGATATATTTTGTGATATATTGTTTTTCTCTGAAAGTGAAAGTGATTTCCAGTATATATGAAATTCTTTTGAGCAAAGTTATGATTTGAGAAAAATCTGAAAATTTTGTTGAAAAGAAAAAGGGAAACCTTTGATCTTAGAAAATCGCTCTGGATATTAGAGTGATTTCAAAATGGATGGATTTATTGATGTTGATTAAAATCAAAAAAGCTTACATTTTCATGGAAGGATTTCAAAGCACATCCTTAGCCAAGGCGGAAGAATTGGCGGCGGTGGAGTTCATGAGAGCCAACAAGGAGTTGTACCGCCAGTGGGTACTCTCTACCCGGGAAAATCGTAGACGTAGGGAGCCGGGGGGAGACCAGGCAGGACCTCTTCGGGGGTATCAAAGAGAGGTTATCGACCTGGACGGAGTCGTTCAGCCGCCAAGGATACAGGGGCGTGTGAACTCTTCCACCGTCCCACCTTCTTTCCCTCCAAATCTCGGGGTTGGAGGAGGAATGGCAACGGGACAACAATCAAATTTGGTCCCACACGCTCCACCTTATTACCCGCGCTCCAGCTGGGGGGTGGGACAAATTGGGTATGGTCTGCCAGCCATGCCGGTGGAGCCGTTGGGTTATCAGGCCCCCGGAACCCAGGGGAACCCGATCCAGTATTCCATGCCCATGCATGGATCAATGGGGATGAATTATGGTTACCAAGAGAAATACTATCAGGAGGACGATAGGATGCGGGGCTATCAGGTGACACAACAGGACCCCAACTCTTTGGAGGCTCGACTAGACAAACTGGTGGGAAGAAACGGAGCTAAACCTACCTCCCCTTGGGTACCTCGAGTGCTTGCGTACCCATGGCCGCCGGGCCTTCGGACCCCGGAGGGAATCCCAACATACAATGGAGAGACAGACCCGGAAGAGTTTGTCAGGACATACCAGAACCTAATGGTGTCAAGGGACTTCCCAGAGGAATTAAGATGCAAGCTGGTGGGCTGTTACCTGAGAGGAAACTGTCTTTCATGGTTTGATTCCTTGCCTCGAGAGAGTCTCAGAGATTACTACGATTTCTCTAAGGCCTTGCTGTTCAGATACGCTGGATTAAAGAAGGAAGGGAAGCAGTTGACCGAGCTTTTGGCTACCCGGCAGAAAGCCGCAGAAGGGTCAATGGAGTACTATCGAAGGTACATGGACGATAGCATGAAGGTTGTCGACAGGCAGCAGCAGGAGAAGGCGGTGATTAGCGGGTTTATAAACGGCTTGAGGGATATGGCGTTGTTCCAGAAGTTGATGGAAAATATCCCGGAAACCTTTCACAACTTGCAAATGGCGGTGCAACTATACTGCGCGGTTAATGATGCCACGCGAAAGAGAAAGGAAGAATCTGGGGGATTTCTCCCGGACAAGATAGAAAGAAGGAGGGCGGCAGACCCAAGCAGAAGGGACCCCGCTCCCGCATCAGCAAACCGGGCAAGGGCGGACAGTTTCACCCCGCTCAGCAAATCCCGAACGGAGATTCATGCTATTCACAAGGATCTGTTCTCGGATCCGTTGCCTATCCATGGGACCCCGTCTAGGGAAAACGCGGACAAGTGGTGCGCCTACCACAAGTCTTACGGGCATGCGACAGAGGGGTGTAGGATGCTGAGGAACGAGATAGAAAAACTGATAGAGCGGGGACAGCTGAGAGATTGCGTGGCAGCGGAGGCAAAAAAGGAGAATCCCCGGGACCAACCTCAGGAGCCGCCCCGCAGGAGGTGGAGGCCTAACCCGGGGAGAGGAAACGGGAGAAACCAAGGCAACCAAGGCAACAGGGCCCCAGGGAGGCCTGCCATAGCCGCTGCACCGGTCCAAGCAGTGGAGCCGGCCCCAATACCCAACAGGATGATCAACGTGATCAGTGGAGAAGTTGGAGAAGCATGCCAGTCAGTTTCCGCTATCCGGGCCCGCACCCGGTATGTTCCCCCGGGGGAGATTCAGGGGAAAAGGTTTCGCCCCGATGAGGCTCTCACCTTCTCTGAAGCGGATGCAGCCCCGCCACAGATACCCCATTCTGACCCAATGGTGGTAACGGCGGAGATCGAAGGCTTCTTGGTCAAAAGGGTGTTTGTGGACGATGGAAGCAGCGTGGAGATCATGTTTGCTTCTTGCTTCGATCAGTTGGGAATTGGGAGACAGAACCTGAAACCCCCCTCGTCTCCCTTGTCAGGGTTCACGGGTAAACCCGAAGTTCCACTAGGTGTTATTCCCCTCGCAGTGTGCATGGTGGATGAGAAGGACCGGAGCAAGAGGATTTCGGTGACATGCAACTTTGCGGTTATTGATGCACCCTCACCGTACAACGTAATCATAGGAAGACCATGGCTAACCCAAGCCCGGGCAGCGAGTTGTCCGTATCTGCTGACGATGAAGTTCCCCACTGCGCAAGGTGTGGCGGTTGTGCGGGGTAGCCAAGCAGTCGCAAGAAGTTGTATGATGACGGCGGTCTTGGACGCAAAGAAAGCAGTAGGGGCGGTACACGGAGAAGCTCCCCGCCAAGAGTTGGAGGAGATGCAGGTGGCAGACAAAGGGACGGTCACGGTGGGAAAGGATCTCCCGGAAGAAGTAAAAGGCGCACTGAAGGGACTCTTGGCTAGGTACCAAGGAGTGTTCTCATGGAGCCCGGAGGATATGGTAGGAGTATTGCCAGAATTGGGGGTACACAAGCTGAACATAAGCCCGGCAACTAAACCAATCAGGCAGAAGCAAAGACCTGTAGCCCCGGAAAGAGCAGAATTTATAAAGAGTGAAGTTAAGAAGCTGGAGAGAGCCGGGGTGGTCGAGGAAATTATTTATCCGGAATGGATAGCTAACCCAGTCTTAGTAAAGAAGCATGATGGAAACTGGCGCATGTGTATCGACTTTACAGATCTGAATAAATGTTGCCCCAAAGACAGCTATCCTCTCCCGAACTTGGATCGACTGGCGGAGGCCATTGCGGGGTATTCGGTGCTGGCCTTCTTTGATGCACATAAAGGCTATCACCAGGTGCAGATGGACGAGGCGGACAAGGCAAAGACTTCTTTTATCACCGATTTCGGGACCTTCTGCTACAAGAAAATGCCCTTCGGGCTGAAGAACGCGGGGGCCACATATCAGAGAATGGTGGACAAACTATTTAAGGACCAAATGGGAAGAAACATGGAGGTGTATGTCGATGACATGGTGGTCAAAAGTAAGGCTTACGGGGTTTTCTTGAATGACCTGGAGGAGATGTTCGAAAAGCTAGAGCGGAGCAATCTAAAACTGAACCCCGCCAAAAGTACCATTGGAGTGGGTGCGGGGAAGTTCTTGGGGTTCATGGTATCAAGCCGGGGTATCGATGTCAACCCGGAGAAGGTGGAGGCCATAGCTAAGATGACCTCTCCCAGGTCAGTGAAAGAGGTACAGCGGTTGACAGGGTCTCTCGCGGCTCTCAGTCGATTCCTATCAAAGGGAGCAGATAGGCAGTTGCCTTTCTTCAACATACTCAGGAGGGCCAAGGCGTTTGAGTGGTCCGAGGAGTGTGAGAAGGCGTTTCAAAGTCTGAAAGAGCATCTTCAACAGTTGCCAACTTTAAAGAAGCCACTCCCGGGGGAGGAGCTTTTCCTGTACATAGCGGCGTCCCGGGAGGCGGTAAGTGCCGTGCTAATCAAAGAAGAGGAGGGAAGGCAGCACCCAGTCTATTTTGTTAGCCGGGCACTTCGGGGGGCAGAAACCCGGTACACCGAGTTGGAGCAGTTGGTTCTGGCTCTGGTGCATGCTTCAAGGAGGCTTAAACCCTACTTCCAGGGCCACCCCATAGTGGTCCTTACCAATTACCCGCTAAGACAGGTTATGTTCAAGCCGGAGGCATCAGGGAGAATGATGAAATGGGCCATAGAGCTAGGAGAATATGAAATCCGGTATGAGCCAAGGAGGGCGATCAAGGGCCAGGCCCTAGCGGACTTCTTGCTGGAATCAGAAGCAAGGATCAGTGAAGAACAGGAGATGCCTGAATCTCCGGAGAATGCAACGAAGGCCGAGACAGACCCGACTTGGAAGTTGTATGTGGATGGATCGGCGCACTCCGGGGGCAGTGGAGCGGGAGTATTGTTAGTCAGCCCGGAAGGAAAGGAGTATCCCTATGCAGTCCAATTCACTTTCAAAACAACCAACAATGAAGCTGAGTACGAAGCTTTAATCGCGGGGTTAAGGTTGGCAAAGGAGATGGAAATCAAAACCCTTATGGCACACAGTGATTCCGAGATTGTGGTGCAGCAAGTAAAAGGAGAGTATGAAGCCCGGGAAAGGAGTCTGCAAAGGTACTTGGAAACGGTAAAACCTCTGATAGCTGGGTTTAAAGCCTTCAACTTGGTTCAAGTTCCCCGGGAGCAGAACAGTAAGGCAGACGTTTTAAGCAAGTTAGCTTCTTCGGAATTAAAACCTGAGCCCGACCAAAAGCTGTACATGGAGGTACTGGGAAGAAGAAGCTACCAGGAGAGCTATCAAGTAATGCTGGTGAACGAGGAAGAGTCCTGGATCACGCCCATGCGGGCGTACCTAGAAGAAGGAACTACCCCGGAGGATAAGGCTCAGGCCCGGAAGCTAAGAGTGAAGGCGCCTAAGTATGTGATTCAGGAAGGGGAGCTGTACAAAAGAGGGTATCTCCAGCCGTTGCTAAAGTGTGTAGAAAGGTTGGAAGGCCAACACCTCATCCGGGAGGTGCACGAAGGATCTAATGGGAGCCACCAAGGGGCTCGCACCGTGGCCAGAAAGATCCTAAGGCTGGGGTATTACTGGCCGACGTTGTTCAAAGATGCGGAAGAACATATACAGAGGTGCTTGGCATGCCAGGCATTTGCCCCGCTAATCCACGTTCCCCGGGAAGAATTAGTCGGAGTCACAGGAGCTTGGCCGTTCAGCAGATGGGGAATTGACTTGGTCGGGCCATTCCCGACTGCCCCGGGAGGAGCCAAATACTTGATTGTGGCGATCGACTACTTCAGCAAATGGGTGGAGGCAGAACCGCTCACCAACATACGGGGACTAACTTGCGTCAAGTTTTGCTGGAAGAACATCATCTGTCGATTCGGCATCCCGAAGGTCATAGTCACAGATAACGGGGCACAGTTCGAGAACGATCCTTTCAAATCATGGTGTGTCAAGTATGGGATAGAGCAGAAGTTGACGTCGGTGTACCACCCCCAGGCGAACGGGCAAGTAGAGGTCACCAACCGCACCATCATCAAGGGGCTAAAAACCCGCTTGGAAGGCGCACGGGGAAATTGGATCTGGGAGCTACCCAGCGTTCTTTGGGCCCATAGGACTACAGAAAGCTCGGCTACCGGGGAATCCCCGTATGGCTTGGTATACGGGTCAGAGGCAGTAATACCCGCAGAGATTGGGATCCCAAGCCCTCGAACTCAATACCAGCGCCCGGAAGAAGAAAACGATGGACGACGCCTTGACTTGGATCTCCTGGAAGAGAAGCGAGAGAATGCGGCACTTCAGGAAGCCAAGGTGAAGGAGCGAGTAAAGAGGTATCATGACAGAAGGGTGCGGAAAGAAGTTTTCATCCCAGGAGACTGGGTAATGAGGAGAAACGATAAGAGCCACCAAGCCCCGGAGGGCAAACTTGCGCCCAACTGGGAAGGGCCATACAAGATCAAGGAAGCATACCCAGGAGGGAGCTATGTGCTGGAGGACAAGCAGGGAAAGGAGATTCCCAGAAGGTGGAACGTAGCTAACCTGAGAAGGTTTTACGGGAAGTAGAACGCCCCGCATCGTACCACAGCTACTGAAGCATGAATATGCTAGGCATGAATATGCCAGGCATGGATATGCCCCCCGGGAAGCGTGAATACGCTAAGCATGAATATGCTAGGCATGAATATGCCAGGCATGGATATGCCCCCCGGGAAGCGTGAATACGCTAAGCATGAATATGCTAGGCATGAATATGCCAGGCATGGATATGCCCCCCGGGAAGCGTGAATACGCTAAGCATGAATATGCTAGGCATGAATATACCACTCCCGGACGCATGAACATGCCCGGGGAGATAACCCAACGTTTGGCCTCGTTCCGGGTTTAAAGCAGATTTGTAAAAAGGGACCCATGGGTAGCTCCCATTTGGGTGCCCCGCTAGAACGGACCCGGAGCTCGAATGAAGCCCGGGGACCAAGAGATGTAGTGTTGTAAGGAAGAGTTAACGAGAAGGGTTCTTTCGAAAAGCAATTTTATTCAATCTTTAAATTACATAAGAAATTTATACATCGCATGAACATGCGGTCGAATTACAAAGGAACAATTACATAGAATTTTACATACAAGTATTCCTATCTATTTGCTACTAAACCCACTTGGGACCTGACCCGGAAGCACCCTCAGGGTTGCCCGGGCGGAAACCCCCTCCGAAGAATTGAGAGGATAGGAGATCTTCGGCAAAACGGGCATCCGGGGCTTGATTCCATGCAAGCTCCTCTTCCAGTTGCGCCGCGTCCTCTTCGTTCAGTTCGGGGATAGGCACGACCACAGATCCCTCTGGAAGCGGCTCCGCCAGGCGCATCCTTCTCACCCCGGCAGAGGTGACGAACTTGTACTTAGGAAACATGACTGCTGCGCTCTTACCCTTCTCTTCCCGGCTAATACGAGTACCCTCGGCGGTTTTAACCCCCTTTGTGGTGACTCCAGAGTCGGCAATCTCCCGGATGCGTCTTATCCGACGGGCCACCTCGTCCGGATCAATGGATACGGTCATGTCCTCGTACCTTTCGTACGCCACATCCACCTCCACCCGGGCAGGAACTCGGCGAAGGCTGGAGGGATAGGGCTCAACTTCTCCCGCGGCTATCTTATTATGCCATTCAATGACATCCAGGTAGGCCTTATGATGAGGAGCTCCCTCCCCAAACCTTTTCGGGTTAGCCTCCATACGTTCTATCATCCTGCGAACCCCGGCTGGAATATCGGTAAGAGGAGATACCCCAACTAAGCCATTCTTGAGACCCAACAGGTGGTAGGATAACCGGGTGATTAATAGAGCATCCTGGAGGACCCTATTCCTATGAGTAAGGGACCGATTCTCCTTCTCAAAGTCGCAGAGAAGCTTGTTCTGAGCGGAGCGGGTCTCCAATGTCCTCAGTTTCTCCTGCGCCCGCTCTAGTTCACCCCACACCATGCCTAGCTCCTTGGTAGTGCGATGCTGGGAGTCATCATGAAGGGCTTGCAGCTCAGCGATGGTCTGGTGGGAATTCAGGGCTTCCCGCATGTGGGCGGAAGCAAGGTCGAAGCACTGGTTCAACGACCCAAACTTGGCCTCAACTGACTTAAGAAACGCCACCAGCACCCGGATCGACCCGAACTCCTGAAGAAAGCATTCTAACCCCGCCTCAGCTAATGCCCGGTTGGCTTGATCGCCTCCAAATCGCCAATGGGCCAGTTTCCTCTGAAGGAAAGAGCACTGGAGGCACCCGGCGCGGGGAAGAGAGAAGTAGGTGCCGGAAGAACTGCTAGGATGAGGAAAAACAAAAGGCATGGGCCCACGCGGGAGAATCTCCTCTAGGGGGCGCTCAGGCTACAAAAGATGGCAATATCATCAAAAAGTAGAACCTTTTATTAATCAAAATGGGCACCAAGGCCAAGTTCTACATGTGCCTCCCGGGGAGGAAGATTACAAAAGACTTAAAAAATTACAAAATGAAATAACTAAGGGTAGAGTTATACATTGTCCTCAGCAGAATTCCCTTCCCCCGGAATGGTGTGAGCCCTCTCAAACCGCCTCTCTAACTCCACGAGGTCCTCGGTGCTCCACTCTGGGCCAGCATAGGCAGGAGCATCCACCGAAGGTTCATCAGCGGGCCGCTCGGGAAACCCTACCTTCCGCACAGCTTTCCGGGACTGATACAGCAAATCATCATGACCCGCGCCCAGACCGACTCGGCAATCGCCCTCCTGATCATGGACCGCGCGGTACCCAAAGTTGTCAGGTACCGCGCAGTATTCATAATAATTCTCCGACCAGTGAGGCGTCTCCGGGACTACTCCATAAGCATTGAAGCTTTCCGGGCCAGGGTCAGGGAAAGCAGCCTCGCCTATCTCCGGCTGCTTGGCTTTCTTGATATCCGAGGCGGAAGGGATCCGGGAAGACATCCTCAAAGACTCCCACAGTTGGGGGACCAGGCTCTTCAAGTTCGCTTCTTGGAGGGATCTCCAGCGATGGTTCAGCAGGTCGTTCGCCTTAGGGCGATAGTAGGAGGCCTGGGCTTCCAAACGAGCGGGCCCCGGAAGCCAACCCCGCAAACTGCGGTACATCTCATGGCAGGCGACCGCGCTCGCCGCAGCTGCGATATCTTCCAGCCTTTGATCAAAGGCGGCGGAGTGAAGGACCTTCTGGGTCACAGCATCCAGGGCTTCAAGCTGTGCCTCTTTCTTCTCCTTCTTGAGGGAAGAGTATTTCTTCTCCACCTCGGTGAGCTTCTTCTCCTTATCCGCCAGCTTCTTCTCCTTCTCAGCCAGCTTCTTTTGAGACGCCTCCAGCCGGGCCTCCAGGTCGTCTCGCCCGGCCAACTTCTCCCGGGTTTCTCGGAGTTCCTTCTCCATCGTAGCGAACAAACCGGCGCTGTATTTGGAATAGCCCCGGTTCAGCGCTTCGGTAAATTGGGCGTCTGCAAGGAGGGAATCCGAGAAGGCGGTGCTCTGCGAAATGAGACATGAAACTTAGGAAAGAAGTAGATTAAAAGGAGAGGTGAAGAACAAAGCTAGAAGAATTGTTACCCCTTCTTTCTCTTCCGGGATAGTCCCAGAGGCAGCGACCCGTGGAGAAGCATCCCGGGGAGGAGGAAGAGGGAAGTCCTGAGTCCTTTGGCGAGAGGGAGGAGGCGACCCGGATAGCTCGCCGGGGGGCGGCCGCTTGAATCTTGAGCTTGCCCCGCCGCTATAGGTCGGATGCTGAATGAAGGACCGGCGTCCGGGTGTAGGCGATGAGCCAGGAGTAGAGCGGGCCTCAGAAGATGGCCCGGAAGAGTTTTGTTGACGAGACCGCGGCGGCGGGCGGGCCTTCTGGGGTATGATGGCTGGATTCTCGGTCGGAGGTGGTCCGGAGGCCATTTGTTGAGAAGGAGCCGGGGGATCCGGATGAGTATCCCTGTCTTGAACATTGTCCCCGGAAGGCTTATCAGTGTAAGCCATGACCTCCGCGTATAAGGTAGGTTGAGCTGAAATTAAGCAGACAGTGAAGTGAGACCATGAGATATATATAAAAAAAAAATTGGATTTAACTCCCGAGGAAGATGGGAAATAAGAGCCTTAATGGGCACCTCCATCTGGCCACACCGCAGAGACGCGCGGGAGCGTGAAGAGGTCGCGGGGATAGATCCCGCGAGGCCAGAAATAACCCGCATTCCCGTTCTTATAGAAGACGTCCATATCTAAGGGGGAGAGGCGAAGAAGGTTGTGGTCACTGGCGATAATGGCCGGGAGGTTGAGGAGAGGTTTCTTGTCCTCGGGAGCAAGAGAGTCGTTCCAGGCGGGCATAGGGTATACCTGGGTGTCACAAAGGAAGAAACCCTTTGAAAGATATCCTTTGGCGGATTTGGGTTTAGAGAGAATGAAATCCTTCAGGCCGGTACGAATGGTGAAAGAAAAAACGCCCGGGAAGGACGCATGCGCCTTCCGCAAGGCATAGAAGGAGCGGAAGAGCAAGAGAGAAGCGGGAATGGCGCACCGGGCGCAGTTAAGCAAGAAGGCCAGGATGAGGACCACCCCGTTGGGATGTAGCTGGGCGGGGGCTACGTTATAGAATTGGAGAATTTCAAGGAAAAGAGGAGGGAAGGGCAGGCTAAGCCCATATTGAAAATGGATCCGCGGGATACAGGAAGCCTCCCGCTCGGAGACTCCCGGAGGAAGTTTAGAAAGAGAGGCGTTCAGGGGAAAGGGAATAAAGGAACGCTTGGCTAAATCCAAGACATCCCTATGTAAAGAAGGAGAGTCTTCGGGGACATCATAAAACCTGATACCCACCGGGCGCACCCCGTGAGTGGGCCCCCGGGGAATGTCGTCACCGCCTTCCTCACCGAACTCCTCACCCTGATCCTTGCGGGGATGATGAGGATGCTCGACTAGGCGCGATCCCACCCCATCCGAGGCCGACGCACCCGGGGCGACGGGCCCCCGGGGCGTACTAAGAGCTTCGGAAGAGGTGCCCGGGGAGGAAGGGGAGGAAATCACGTTATCAGCGGCCCGGAATCGGGCCTTAAACTGATTTTGAACTCCTTCGGTGTCCAAAGAAGAATTGGAGAGAAGCGGGGAATCCATGAGGAGGAAAAAGGAATAGGGAGTTAGGGCTTACTTGGTTGAAAATGCGAGGGAGCGAGTAAGCAGAGCGTCTGGAGAGATTTTGCAGAAAGTAACTTGTGAGAAGGGGGGTTATGCCCCTTATATAGGCGGATGAATAGGAATCGCCACCTCAAAAGGAGGAAAAGCAATGATGACACGGTGAACGAGGTACTGATCAATGCAGAAGGGGAAAAGGCGGAGTTGTCAGAAACCAATTTTAACACGAATGGGCCCTACCAAGAGTAACTTCAGGAGAAGGTTATGAGACCAGTTCCCCGCATTACGAAAACCCGGGCGACTGGTCTGGGGGGCTAGTGATATTACCGGCCCAAGGGCCTACTAGACCGGTAATGGGATCCATGGCCCAGCGCCAAAAGGGCGGTGCCTTTCCCGCTAGGGGGCACGTCCGGACAAGAAAGAAGGACGAACGGGGACAAAGGAGAAGTGGTCCTGCACCTTATCTCAGGCAGGCAAGCTTGGCTATAAATACTAGTCTCAAACAGTGAACCAGGTATGTGACTTATATCTCTCTACTTTATATTGAGAGCACCTTCCGTACGTTTTCCTTCTCCGCTATCCCCATCTCATCATCACGCCGGAGCTTCTTCCCCGGGACGCCTCCCGGGGATTGTTTTGCAGGACTGAAGTGGGCTGATCCAGGAGGAGACCCGGATAGCGTCGAATCTCGGGAGACGGACGGATTTTGGTAGCATCAACAAGGTCGGTGGTGCGGGGTGCACACTTGTATAAACTGTTCTACGAGTTTACTGTTTAATACATTGTACGTAACATTATGTCTTTTAGACAGTCACCTGTGGTTTTGTATCTCTTCATTTTTGCACCTGTTTATTGTGCATGAAGGAGATAAGAAAATAACGACGCGTGTTTGGTATACGTGTATGTTAGCATGGTGAGATGTAACGATGTATCGTTACAAATGTGGTTACTGCAGTTTTCTTGTGGTTACTGAAGTTAATCGTACGTTTTGTATTGTAACGTTTCAGTTGTTCTCCTATGAAATGGATACGAAAAGAAACACAGAGAGATACATTATTTTTCACCACATTGAAGATCATTTATGATTTTCTGTATCAATCCATAAACTAAAATACTCAGAAACTTTCTTCTTGTTCGAAGCCTAGAACAAGAAGGTTCGATTGTTTTATCTCTTTAGGGATTTCGTGTAACCCAAGCTTTGATAGGGTCGAAATACTCTTTAAAGAAAGCGTTTACGTGACTCAAAGCGTTTGTTGTAGTATTGCTGAAGCTACAAAGTGTTGGGAAAAGTGGGTCCAATTGTGATAATCTGGATAGTCGATATGAGTCACGTAAACGCTTTCCTTAAAGAGTATTTCGACCCTATCAAAGCCTGGGTTACACGAAATCCCTAAAGAGATAAAACATTCGAACCTTCTTGTTCTAGGCTTCGAACAAGAAGAAAGCTTCTGAGTATTTGAGTTTATGGATTGATACAGAAAATCATAGATGATCTTCTCTGTGGTGAATCATTAATTTCTCTGTGTTTCTTTTCGTATCCATTTTATAGGAGAAAAGTGAAACGTTACAATACAAAACGTACGATTAACTTCAGTAACCACAAGAAAACTGCAGTAACCACATTTGTAACGATACATCGTTACATCTCACCATGCTAACATACACGTATACCAAACACGCGTCGTTATTTTCTTATCTCCTTCATGCACAATAAACAGGTGCAAAATTCAAGAGATACAAAACCACAGGTGACTGTCTGAAAGACATAATGTTACGTACAATGTATTAAACAGTAAACTCGTAGAACAGTTTATACAAGTGTGCACTCCGCACCACCGACCTTGTTATAACGTCCCGAGCTCACAATACTCAAATCCAAATATACTTAAATACTGTGTTTCACAAAAACACCAACAAGCCTCCCCCATTTAAGTATACTCCTTGATTCGGAAAATCCAACAATCCAACCAAACCAAACAAGTGCATAAATGAAAATGTCTTAAAGATTGAATTTTCATTTTAGTGAACTACACATTCCAAATGCTCGAGAATCGGGGTATCTTAAAGATTGAACCCTTCAACTCATTTGAACACCTGAAGATAATCCACACACAAGTTCAATACAACTCAAAAGCGAACTGACACTATACAAGCCATGTGTCCCTATCCATTCATGGGTGTATACATAGTCCAGCCCTGACTTGCTGAAGCGGCTGCACTTCACACTCCATATAGGTGAATTCTTTTAATCGTACACATGCACATGTACTTTGTCAAAAGATTCATTAAGAAGCTAAACTTCAACCTGGCTTCATGCATGTCCAAACATATTACCTTCGGGATAAAATCATATGTTTCAATCTTAAACAATAGGCCTTCCACATTGAATTTGACTCTAACATCGTATTAGAGCGAAATTGGGTATCCCATTATCAAAGAATTATATAGGCTTTAACCTCCCGATAACCGACTCATTTACAAAGTCCCTAGTTAATTCACTTCGTCAAGTGATCCACTAGTAAATTTCAATATCTCATTATCTCTTCACTTTGAACCAGCCACTTTCTCGTGCCTTTAGATACACCTCTACGCACAAAATCACAAATGACTCCGTCTTAGAAGAGAGATAATTTTTCATTTCGAAGCATGTGCTTTGAAATCCTTCCATGAAAATGAAAGCTTGTTGATTTTAATCAACATCAATAATTTCATCCATTTCCAAATCACTCTAAAATCCAGAGCGATTCCATAAGATCAAAGATTTCTCAAACCTTTTTCATTTCAACAAAATTTTCAGATTTTTCTCAAATCATAACTTTGCTCAAAAGAATTTCATATATACTGAAAATCACTTTCACTTTCAGAGAAAAACCATATATCACAAAATATATCATTGGATTTAGATCAATCTCAATATAATACATGCAGTTCTCAACCATTTAATTAATAAATGCATAACCAATATCATGTGCAGTATAAAGCAAATACCAAAACACAGTTTAATTAGATAAAGCAAAGTTGCACAAAGGTTAATAATATTTACAACACTGAATCTTTTCTTTTATGTAAATTAATTAATTGACACCTAACTTACACATCATTCACATCGGTCAACACAAAGAAAATCACAGCAACTGGTTTTAAAAACTTAACCATACAAATAATTATTTTAATTATAATCCACCGAGTAATTCTTGTATTCATAATCTCCAAATTATTGGCACATTACTTCAGTAATTAATTTTCTTCTACTTCACACGATAATATTATTCATAACTTTACTCAATATTATCATGATAAAGTATCAAAGAAACCTACCAATATATACTTTATGATTATCAATGAACACCGATAAATCCATTGCAATTACTCGAGTCTCATAAGCATGGATAATCAATTTTAAAACTTTTTACTAAAATTTATATTTTATGCCACAATTACAAATCATTTTATGTGTAATACTGCCACACATATTTCAAAATCGAAAGATCATAATATTCACCAATTCTGTTAATACGCAACTTTTCAATTCACCAGAAATGGTGTTGCATACCAATCACACACATCACATCATCGTGTATGATTTAAAACACATCCGACAGAATCAAACATTGGACATATCAATCATTCGATTATACTGAACACATGTCCTAATCGCATGTCAAAGATGGTAAATCAACACTTAAAACAAACATGTAGATAAAATTACACACATTTTTAATATTTAACATAAACATTCCATTACCATAATAATTCCTTTCTTTTTTAAACATGTGGTTAAAATCATTCCATAAAAATGGAAACTTGTCGAATAAACTCGACACCACCACACCAACATAAATTCGTTTAATTATAAATTACTCTAGCAATTCATCTAATTATAAATTACTCTAGTAATTTCTCCGGATCAAAGGTAATTGAAACCTTTAATTTCTCTACAAAAATTTTGATATTTTCAAATCATAATTTTGTTCACCAGAATAATCATTCATGTTTCTTCAGGTTCACATGGATTATTATAATTACTCAAGTACTTGAGTTTCCACAAAATTACTATGATGGTATACATGCGTGATCATACGGAATATAATTTATTATATTTTCTACCCAATGAAATTCAACATGCAATTGAATGCTACTGATTAACAAAATTACTTAAGTTCATTCTCACACATGATCATTTAATAACCAACAAGTACATGCAATTACTCACACAATTATTATATACAAAATTTGAAAAGAAAACTCATCTGTTTTTCTTATCTGGCGACCACTCGAATTTATAACCACTCGAATGAGAAAGGTTGTGCAACATCTCCTCAACCAACTAATATTCACGGTAGAATCGTTTCCATATGAAAAATGAAACCATCATTAACCATTCATATTTTGAACCATTCACTGTCATGACAGACATACATATTTGGTTGCAGCCGAAGATATTCACCAATCAATTTCATCATCGACGGTGAGGTATCTAGCCTACGATTCTTGCCCAAATGGTGTGCTACCATTCTCCTGGCAAATCCAACCTGTACCATTACGTGATTGGTTGAAGAGTCGTGTCTTTCCTTTCCTTATCAGAATTTTCATCCTCTCCCATATAGAACAGTTTTGTCCGAACAGTTACCTTCCATAATCAGAGTAAACATTATGTAAGCAGAACAACCGTCCAACAGAAATCAAATTTGATTAATTAAACATTTAATCAATTTCCAATCGCATCTAAAATTTCACAAGATGTCAATCCGTAATTTGAATTTACACCGAATCATATTTAACTCAAAATTCAATTAAATATCAATCCTTCCAGATTAAAATTAATTAACCACCTAATCATATATATATATAATACAAAACTGAAAACTTTTCTGCTTGTTTTTTACCATTTGGATAAACATGTTACACCACATCCTTCATCATCAAAAGACCACATGATACTCATTCAAATTTTAAAACAAACACAGACATGTATTTACACACCAGCATTATAAACAAAACTTAAATAAAAACTTATCGGTTTATGTGAACGACAGTCATCATTTTCCCTTTTTTCTGTCATAATTTCACCATCATTTAAGATGTGACCGCGACATATGTAGTCGTCATTCTCCCATCTCCAATGGATTTGTCATTGGTGTGGACAAAAGGTACGCCTTCAAACTTGGATGTCATATCTCGTACCGATGCCATTATCACAATCAGAAAATACTCTTTAAGATTATTGGAAAAATGGGTCCAATTGTGATAATCCGGATAGTCGATATGAGTCACGTAAACGCTTTCCTTAAAGAGTATTTCGACCCTATCAAAGCCTGGGTTACACGAAATCCCTAAAGAGATAAAACATTCGAACCTTCTTGTTCTAGGCTTCGAACAAGAAGAAAGCTTCTGAGTATTTGAGTTTATGGATTGATACAGAAAATCATAGATGATCTTCTCTGTGGTGAATCATTAATTTCTCTGTGTTTCTTTTCGTATCCATTTTATAGGAGAAAAGTGAAACGTTACAATACAAAACGTACGATTAACTTCAGTAACCACAAGAAAACTGCAGTAACCACATTTGTAACGATACATCGTTACATCTCACCATGCTAACATACACGTATACCAAACACGCGTCGTTATTTTCTTATCTCCTTCATGCACAATAAACAGGTGCAAAATTCAAGAGATACAAAACCACAGGTGACTGTCTGAAAGACATAATGTTACGTACAATGTATTAAACAGTAAACTCGTAGAACAGTTTATACAAGTGTGCACTCCGCACCACCGACCTTGTTATAACGTCCCGAGCTCACAATACTCAAATCCAAATATACTTAAATACTGTGTTTCACAAAAACACCAACAAGCTACAAGTTTTTCCATGTGACAATCGAAATCCCTCTGGTTTTCGAGGCTTGTGGTTATTCTTAAGGTAAAGTTCGAAGCTCTTCCTGATGACCACGACATTAAGAACATCAAACTCACCAAGACTTAAAGATGGAAAGGTGTTTGGGTTTTACTTGTTGGTGATTGAAATGCGGCCTAATTCAGTGCACAAACATAATAATGAGTAACCATGAGTAATTGAAATTGCGTACATCTTCCAAAACATATGTAATTCAATGCATAAACACAAGAATGACGACACAAGGAATCAGGGTCGGCCCAAGACCAGTGCGGGCCGTGCGACCGCACAGGGCCCGTAACTGGTTTGGGCCCAAAATTATTTATTTTTTACTTTAGTCTTGATATTTCGTTGGGTATTGACTATTGATGTTATAATTTATCATATTTTAAAATTGCACATGTCCAACTTAAATAATTTGGCAAAGACTTTTTGGGCCCTACTGTATATATACTCCCTCCGTCCCATTATCTTGTACCCAATTCCTTTTGACACAATTTTTAAGAAATCTGATGTGGTGCTGATGTGGGTGGTAGGGTTGGTGAAGTATGTGAGAGAATGTTAATAGTTTATATTATAATTTTTTGGCAAAAATGGAAATGGGTTAATCTCTTTTGGACGGACCAAAATGGAAATTTGATAAATTTCTTTGGGACGGAGGGAGTAATAATAAGTGCATTAATTTGATTTTTTATTTTTCCATAGATTTTACTTCTCTACATTTTGCACACGTATATGAATATTTAATTTTTACATTTAGTTTAAGCATGGTGAAAATCGTATACCATATCTTCATTTCTCTTCATAGTTCTCCTGTTCTATTTTGAATCATTCTAAAAGTAACACATTATTTTATTTTATTTTTCTTAATTAGTTTTTTTTTTTTTGTAAATATTTGCCTTCTCAATTTCAAATAAAATTCCTTTAAAATCTGTTCATTTGATGATTAATTATAAATTTATGAATCTAAAATTGTGGTCATAGGTTCATTATATGTTAGTTACAGTTATATATATATATATATATATATATATATATATTAAAAATTATAAATAATATATAAAGGGACTCAAATTTCTTTTCGCACGGGGCCTCATTTGAGTTTGGACCGGCCCCTGCAAGGAATGATCCATATATTAATATTTGAATTCTAATTAAACATGGCTGCAGATGAAAATTGTGAAGAAGTGTATTGGGTAGGATCAAATAAAATTGAGCGGTAACTAGTAAGTAGCTCATGAAAGTCCTCAAAACAAAGTTCCGCAGAGCTTAGATGGGGTACACGAAGTTGCACCCGATATTAAAGGCGGAAAAATTTCAATTATTAGGGAATATTTTGTAGATATCTTTTTCCCTTTTAGATTGTATAGATATAATCTTTTTCCTTGTTAAATACTCTTTGTAACTGTATATATATCATTGTTGGTTTATGTCCTGAATCCAATTCATATTTACTACCAACGTGAGTAGAAACCTAAAGGGGCACACACATAAGGATTGTGTACTAGGTTAAAATGATTAGGGTTAATTTATAAGATCAATTAATCTCAGAGACTATTTGATAAATAGGCATTGGGGTTTACCTATTTGTAGCCCAAGCCCATTTATATGATATTATATATATCGTAGTTCAAACTATTGGAAGTATGTTGAAACACATTTAGACCTAGCCAGTCACTTCAATAGTCAATCAATCATATCTGATAGGATCCTGGAAAGCAATTCGTGTGGACTTAATAGAGGTCGGGCACTTGTGCGGCTTGTGGTCAAATCACCTCGACACCATGTTGATCATCATCATTCATGAAGCAATAGGTGACGTTGGATTGGATGATCTTGCGGCTTGTGTGAGTTGAGTGAGGATTCACTACAAAAAATATGGTCTTTGCCAACATATTTTTAAAAACATTTTAAAGTTACGTTATAATAAGGAGATATTGTCACAATAAATATATTACTGGAATTGAGTTTTGTAATTAAGTGTGGTAATAAATAGGTATAAGGACAATATAAAATTTGTGTTAGTAACAGCGGCACGGACAAGGATGCTTATGTTGAAGTACATGCTGACTTTGATAAGGATGGTTGTGACTGTCAGGATTAATGACCTTCATAGGCTGACTTGTGTTTCAGTTTTCTGACTCACTAATAAGCAAGTGATTGGTTTATATTTCTATAGTACAGTCACTTCTTCACTGAATTTCACTCTTTGTTTAGTTTATCGAATGAGTTTTAGTTTTAGGCTAAGCTCCTTGCTAACTCATTCTTTTGGAACATTGCTAATGCCCAGTGCAAGCGCTGCTGCTTGGCACTATGGGAAACCTTTTGGTTTTCTCTTTTCCAACCGCTGGGAGTTTACTTTAACCCCTGTTTTTATGCGGTTTTGTAATCTTATTTTTGCTCTTTAAATATGGCAAGGGGAAGCCAAATATAACTCCCCCCACTATGGTGGTTTAATTAAAAAAAAAAAAGTGTTAGTAAAAGATTGTATTGGGACACTTTGTAAAAAACAAATCCTAACACCGTAGGATTGTGTGTGGAAATTAATACTATGTTAACAATAATTTATGTAGGACGGTTAAAACTCAATTAACACAAATAATTAAATTTCAATAAGCATGATAATATGGTAATAAATTTATTACCACACTTTGTAACTTGTAAAATTTTATTATTGAAAAATTGCGTTCTTCCACGTCAATAATTTACTTCTATAACATATACTATTTTAACATTTCGTAGATTAATGTATTCTATAACATATACTATTCTAATTTATACTTGTTTGTATTTTTTATCTTTTAATCTTGATTAAATTTAAGACAAGTGGTGTCATTTGTCTCATCATTTTCTCTCCTTTATGAAGTCCGATCATTTCCAATCTTAGTTCTTCTCTAACTTTCCTTGTATTACGTTGTTTATTAATTCCGAATAAAATCGAAAACAACTTTTAGGATAGATAAAACTATATTTAGTTATTAGATAAAACTCTACTTCTATTATATTCATCTAGAAATATTTACTTAATCTGAGTAAAATTGGAATAGGATACACAAGTCCACCAGTGAACGATCGGAGAAACCGTGGATAAGTGAGTCGGAAATTTACTTCAGAATCAACTAAAATCTGAGTAATTAAATATAGAGTTTTATCTAATTAAATTAATATAGATATTATAATAAGGGATGGGATCAATTAACATCTTTATTTTTACACATAATTTTACACATGATCTTGATCATTAATTAAAATCTCATCTAATGGTTCTCAATTTTCCAATTTTTCTTTAAATTCTTTTTTTTCTTCTATTTTCTATTATTATATTTCTCCCATCAATTACCAAAGTTCATACCTCCTGAACAAAACCCACCGGCAAGCCGCCGCCGCCATCAAATTATACCCCTGAATCTAATTTTCTTTTTCTTTGATCATCCTCTCCATAGATCTCAATCAACCCCAGTAAGTTTTATTTTTCTTTTTCCATGGATGATCAGTCTAATATATCTTCAACTCTTATTATCCAAATCATTGTTCTCGTATATATCACACTGAAACTCTTATTCGGAATGGATGAATGACTCCCCCTCTTGCTATTATGATTCCGAAAGTTTGATTAGGTTCAATTGGATGATATTTACCAAACAAATCTATGAATCTAAAAAAACAATATATTCCGATGGTTCTTTGACCATGGCTGATTTGATAACCAGGCTTATCAGATATTACAGGTTTTGATAGAAATTGAATCTGTCTTAGAGGATTACGATGAAGAAGAAGATCATGAAAGGGAAGAAAATCTTATACAAGGAAGTAAATAGGTGAAAAGAAAAGGAAAGAAAATAAATAAATCTAAATTACCTTAACCGTTAGATTGAATGTATGGAAAGGGTTGAAATCATGTGTAAAAGTACGTGTAAAATGATAAATGATATCATCCCTTATAATAATTAGAGTTTCACCTAATAACTAAATATAGTAAATTCTAGGTATGTGGTTGCTTCTCGGATATAACCAAAATCAAGAGTCACTCTTATTTTAGGAGGCTTAAAAATCAACCTCGGGGCTACGCTACCTCCCTTACGTGTTTGCTTTTCATTAATCCATTTCTATTTTCGGACAAATTATCATTTACCAATTTTAATCTCACAATAAGCTACGTAAGTTTACGCACTGTACTTTATTAAAATACGATAAGTACTTTTACTTTTCAAAAATTAGAGTACAATCTAGTTTGAAAAGGTAAATAATATATAATAAAACGTTTAAATTATATAATTAATATTTTTATTTTTTATAGCGTGTATTATCAAATGAGACCAATACATTTAAACAAACCAGTAAAAACGGTATATCGCAAATTAATTATGGTGTAATTAATATATGTTAGTACATTTACCGAGTAAATAATGATTAATTCGCGTATGATCAATGCGTGATAATTAATTATCACTATAATTATTACTACAATTACCGACGTAAGATTAGGTATTTCAATGGAATCTCATGGCGGTTATCGAGTGGTTAAAAAAATCGATTTACATTTACATTAAATAAAATTTATTTTACAATTAGTAACTTTTGATAGCGCGTAGGAAATTATTTTAACATAGTTAAATTTATTGCACTCGCCCTCATGCACAAGGTGACACGCAGAGGCGAAGCCAGAAATTTAAAACTGGGGTGCACCTATAAATATTTAAATTAACTCTACATAATTTAAACTTATTCCAATATAAATGAAAGTAAGATTTTTATACAATTAAATTCAAAAAATTAAGTCTTAATTTGAATATCTTAAATTCTTGACAAAATCGTAATACTCAATGTCTAAATAGTACAATATAAAATACAAAGTAGTCACTTGTTCAGTTTTCATACTTTGAAATCGACTTACAAACATATCAATACTAACATACAAGACCAATTTTTCCTCTAAATATGTAACCAAACTATCATTCGAAAATTTTGGAAGAAGAAAGTATAAAATAATAGAATATTTTGAGGTGCATAAACATATTAAATAAAAACTTTGTCTTATAAAAAAATATAAATGTTTTAAAAAATAATAATTTCCGGGGGTGCACGTGCACCCCGGGTTCCTATGTAACTACGCCTCTGGTGACACGTAGGGGGAGGTAGTCCACCCCCAAAGTAATTTTTTGATTTTCTCTTATTTTAACACAAGTTTTTCCACATCATCATGATCATTCCTTATAATTCAATTTAATGGTTGAGATTAAATTCAATATTTTCTTATTTTTCCTTTTATTTTCTTATTTCTTTTTCCTAAAATTGTTCTCTTCTCCGTTTCATGTATGACTTCTACATTGAACATCCATTCCTGCTCTCATACACATTCCGAGCAAATTTGTGTATAAAATCAATCTTTCTAATAAACCCAGAAACTAGAATTAATTTTGATATAAACCTAATGATTTATTAGTCTTTGTATCAAACAATTTTTCCCTGGAGCCACCGTGAACCTAGTTGCCACCGTGAGCAACCACCAAAAAAGCAAATCCTAACAAATCACCTCACAAACCCATTCATGATCGAACTATTTCAAACTAAAACCAATATCAAAACCAAAATCAATTCATGATCGAACTATATATTTCATAACAAAACCAATTATATTTTTTATTTTTTTTGAAGATACCAAAACCAATTCTATTAATATATATTGATATTGCGGGAGGAGAAGAATAAGTAGAAAGAAGTAAAACAATTACAGAAAGAAGTTGCAGGTAGAAGAAAAGGGGCATGAAACGATGAAGAAAAAGGATAGTAGGAAAAGGAAGGATAGGGCTTAAAGAAAAAGGAAAAAATGATTAAGGAATATTAGAAAATGCTTAATTACTATAACCGTTAGATTGGATGGAAGGGAAGGGTCAAGATCATGTGTAAAAAGATGTGTTAAAATAAGAATGTTAAATGATCCCTTCCCATATTTTGATATTTTTCATATGATATTATGAATTTTCAGAAAATATATTTAATAAAATATAGTTAAATATCATTTTTTATAAAATATAATATTTAAATTAAAAACATAAGGGTCAAATTAGAAGGTACCCTAAAATTGAACGCATGTACATAATTAAATTGAAGGCTATGTCCCTAACATTAAACATAATATTCAAAATTTTGAACATAGTCATTTGGTTGAATGCATGGACATTACAACTAATTTAATTAAATATTATTTTCAAAACAAAAATTTACTTAAATATTTTCAAATAATGAAAATAGTCTTACTTTTGATAAAAACCCTTAGTCAAGACCCGCAGTTTAAAACCACGGTCAACCCTCACAGTTAAAATCCTCTAGAGAAAATTTTAAATAAGGACACTTTACGGTAAGGACAAGTAAAAAGCAGACTAATTTCTACAAAATTGGGGTTACTATACAATTATTTTAATTATTTGAGTTATTTTTATTTGGGCCTGATATTTTTAAACTTGAGTTTGATCTTTTATGTCTTGATTTTTTATTTGGTTTGATCTTTTAGGTTTTTGGCTTGATGTTTTGATTTGGTTTGATCTTTTAGGTTTTGAGCAATATATTTTCAATTTATTTCCTTGATCTTTTATGGTTTATGGCTAAATAATTAAAATAATTATTTAGTAACGCTCAATCTTGTAGAAATTAGTCTTTTTTTTTTACATACCCTTACCGTAAGGAGACCTTACAGGAGACGCTCTCAATCTTCTATTAGAGACTTCTATTTTCATATTTGTAAATATTTAAGTTTGTTGAAATCTAAATTTGTACATCAGTACATGCGTTCAACTAAATGACCCAAGCTTATACCCTAGTCAAAACCCATGGTCAAGACCCATGGCTAACACCCTAGTAAAACCCTACTGAATACTGATGTACATATCGTCTGCTGAAATATCACTGAACTTCGACAACTAGCTAGACACATCAATTCCCTCATTTTCTAATTTCTATTTGCTATTGTATAATGTTTGAAGTACACCATCTAGTATAATAAACTCTGATGCAAACTATTAGACCCTGTTCAATTGATCTTATTTCTTACTGAATGAACTGAAATAAAAATTAACATATGTATTAAAATATATGATTAATATGACTAAATTAACATAAATTTTATTTCTTTTACTAAACGGAATTGAATTGAGTTGATGATAATTTATCATTAACATGACTAATTGAGATGAATTGATGTATCAATAATATTAAAATAACAGGTATAAATGAATTCACATTTTCTAAATTATATTATATTTTGTATACATGCATCATCTATATTTAATTTGACTCGAATAATTATGCTATATTTTATTTTAATCTAAAAATAATATTTTATCAAAAAGATATTTGTAAAATATATGGTTTCCATTTTAGAAAGGTTTTAACAAGTTAAATAGAGTTAAGATAATAATTTTTTAATTTTCAAGTAGAATTACTATACCTATAAACACATTGGAAGTATGTTGAAACACATTTAGACCTAACCAGTCATTTCAATAGTCAATCAATCATATCCGATAGTATCCTGGAAAGCAATTTGTGTGGACTTAATAGAGGCCGGACGCTTGTGCGACTTGTGGTCAAATCACCCTACACCATGTTGATCATCATCATTCATGAAGCAATAGGTGACGTTGGATTGGATGACCTTGCGGCTTGTGTGAGTTGAGTGAGGATTACATTGAGTGAAAGTGGATTTGCATCTCAAAGGTACGTGATCCATCTCACATTGTATATTTACATTATTCATAGATTTCAAAGTGATCTTGGAAATCAATCTGTTTATTCCGCTAATATATTTATCTGATAAACTATATTATGATTGATTAGTTCCTTACAGTGGTATCCGAGCCATCTTTGTTAGTCTATATTTAATGTATTGATAATTATATTATCGAAATAAAATTGTTTTATTTGTATAGTAAAACATGAGATGATTTGCTTTTCCGAATTTAATTTAAAGGTCTTTAAATGTGTTTGCCTTAAGCCTACAGTATAATAATATTTTATGTTATGAAGAAATGATCAAGATCATTAGATCATGCATGAAATATGATTAATGTATTTTATCAAAATAAAATTGTTTTATTTGTGATTAAAAAGTAATTTTATAATAATAAAAAATCATTAGATGATTTACTTTGGCAATTTTGTATTAAAAAATTGTTTATATCTTGTTCACAATATTAATGTGCAACTCAAAGTTTGATAATTTGATTATCATGTATTGCATATTTTTGTATATGATTTGAAAGAGTGTTCAAATATTAGATGTAAAATAATGTTGACTAAATACAAAAGGTTTTTATCACTTATTTAGTTGGTTTTAAAGAATTTTTATTGGCATGTGATTAAGTTAAAGAGTTTAGAATATATATATCTTAGCATGTGGTCATTGAATGAAAATCGTTCCAAATCAATGTAATAATCTGAGATTATATATATTTGGTCAACTCCTGTGTTTGTCTACCCGAAATGACGCATTAGGGGATGCGGATTTGATTTGTATGATGGTGGCACTAAAAGACGATCAGTTGATTAATCCTAAAAGACTGTTGAATTTAGGAAAGAGTTTCTTGATCATGTCAAATTAGTTCTTTATAGATTAATCCTAAAGTTAAAGTAAACAGAAACTTAATTACTTATAAAATGGTTTTATAAATTTATTTATTTCTGCATTTACAACTTTAAAGGTTTTGTAACATTTAGTCAATTAATATGATTAATTCAATATTATGCATTAATGTGGTTAATGACATCAAATTTTGATTTATTTTAAACTGATAAGAAACATAATTAGTTATGAAACGGTTTTATAATTGATTTATTTCAGTTTTAAAATTTACAGAATTGTTACAATTAGTCAATTAATTTGATTAATTGAGTGTTATGCATTAATGTGGTTAATATCATTTAATATGATTAATGTAATTTAACTAATGCTGAATAATTTGAATTTGATTCAATCGATTTAATGTGATTAAATGTGATTAAATGTGATTGATGTGATTCTTATAAAATTATATGTGATTAATGATATTTAACACGATTAAATGCAATTTAAATATAATTAATGTGATATAATATATGATTAATAAGATTTAATCAAATTATATGTGATTAATGAGATTTAATACGGTCAAATATGATTAATATCAGTTATGAAAGATTTAAGATTGGCTTCCTACTAAGTTTCCTCGTTCTAAATAAATTATTTTGAATTATGATTTATGAAGAAACTTTCAAGTAGACCAAGAAATTCTATTTAAGGGGTCTGGATATTAAAGTGAGACATTACCTCTCCACGAGTCTTTCGTTGAGATCTTCTATGGAAATTCTAGAAGTAATAAATCTATTCAATACAATAGTTTTAGAACGACCACTCAATAGCTAATAGAAGTGTTAAATCAGCCATTTTCATATTTATGATATTATTATTCATGATTTGTAACATTTGATAAAAATTCTAAATTTGATTTACATTTTTTTATCATCTTAATTTCATATCAATTAATGAGATTAATGAGTTTACAATTGATATGATCAATTGGTAATTTTTCCGTTGACAAGAATTCTTATGCAAATTATGCTACTAATTGTATAATTAATGTGATTAATTTGGTTTAAATGCATTTAATGTGATTGATTGTGTTTAAAATTGAGTAATTATAAATGTTATGTTTGTACCATTTTTGGATAACTCAAGATTCAGCAATTAATATGATTTACTTGTCTAACTTATCTAAACTTAACTGTGATTAAAATTAGAATTAATTTGACTGAATGAGTTTGGTCTAATGGCTGAATTTTATCATTTTAATTGTGAATTAAATATGAGTGTTCAAATGTGATTTACAAATTTTCATTTTTGAAATTGTGCCAAATTTTGACATATATTTAATTAATTGTGAATTAAATATGTTAATTACATAGAGATGTGCTAATTTAAGTTATTATTAGATTATAATTTGACATAATTTATAATTTGTCTTATAGATTTTAAATAGTTTAAAATGTGACGATTATATTATGTTAGTGTAATTATTTTATTGGTTATATAATTACATGTTGATATGCAATTTTTGAATGATTATTTCAGTGAAATAATATTTAATATATAATGTGATTATTTGTTATACTTAATTGTATGAGTGTCGCATATCGTGATGAAAATTTATTTTTTATAAATTATAACAATTACAAAATCCCTTATATGCCTTCCCATTATTTAGTAGAGATAGAACTTTCGCGAGAATTTCATTTGTTGGGAGTTCTCAAGGTGAAATTTAAGTGGGCGGAAAATTTCTACTAGTCATATGAGATATGATCTTTGTATGATGGGACTTTAACAGAACATTGAATTTAATGAGTTTACTCATGATTTTAGTTTTGGGGCAAATTATTAAGTTATACAGTTGCCTTCCATTATTATACCACTACAACCATCATTGTTTGAAACGATTTGTTGGGAGTCCTCAAGATCCTTCTTTCTGTGGTGTGTTTGGTGATATGAGATGCGATCTCTAAATAATGGGTCCAACTTAACGAGACATATGATTTGTTGGGAGTTCTCAAGGTCATATGTTTTGAGGCAAAGAGTTAGGCAACACATATGATGTGCATACTAAGAGTTAGTAACCTGACAATGTAGGAGTTACAAAGGTGTTATAATTGATAATATGTATCTACTCGACTTAATTATTTTGATTTGTTGGGAGTTCTCAAGGTCAAGATAATTAGTTGGGATCCTAGCTCACTTGGAATTATAAGATAATTCCCGAACCAATATTTAAGGGTTATTGATTTGATTAAAATAGTGGGAGCAAAACCAAAATTTAAATTTTTATCCGGTTTTGTTAAATTGCATAAATTTAACTTTCTACCCCGTAGTTATGGTATATTTTAGAATATAAGTAAGTAAATTTCTATTATTTTAATTAGCCCTAAAAGTTCTTGAATCAACTTTAAGAATCGTTCTCGTCCAAAAATAATGATTTAGTTTCTCAATGCTAACTAAGATAAACAATTTAGAATGTTTAGAAGAAACACCAAGTATATGATGATGTAACCGTTATATCTCATAAACTCGTAGCTCTATATTGTTGGGAGGACACATGTTCACATAATGATGATATATTTTGAATATTTATTGATGTATTGTTTGTGATTTTTAAGTGCCGTATTAGTTAGATTAATATTTGATATTGAGAATTGAGAATTGAGAATTTTATTATAAGATAAGAAAAGTTTGAGTGATATGATCCATAATTAATTTTGATAAATCAATTGTTAATAACTATTTCATTTCTTAAATTAAGACTGTAAGACATTGCTAGGTGATTTAAGAATTTTAGAAATTCATTCATCACGTGCAATGCTAATTATCATTATATTTTTTAAAAAAATTGATGGTAATTGTGAAAGGAGTCATATACTTTACAATTGTTGTACAAGTATATGTTTGGAAATTTTCTCTTTCACTTGTAGAGTAATAATAAAATCATGTAAATTTTAATTTGACTAAAATTATCAGTATCATGTTTGACATGTTAAAATGAATAAAGTTGTTATTCTTTTGTACGATGAAAGTTGGTTTTGAATTGATTTTCAAGTTTAAAGTGATTTATATTACCTACATCAGATAACTTACTTTTAGTGTCAGAACATGGTCTGATAGATGATATGTGAAACTTTTGTTTTATAACTTACTTTTTGTTTTAGAAAATGTATTTGATCTTATAACATTTTATGTTAGAGAACATAAATCATACTCAATTTTAATCATTTTGATAATTAAATAAGTTACAAATTTCAACCGTTGAAATTCAAATGTTCTGAGAAAAGTAATTTAATGTTCGATTTGATCGCACTAGTTATATTTATACACACTATTAGACAGTGATGTATAAAATAAATCTAAAATATTTGATATATTTATGATTTATGCGGTATATAAATTATGTCATTAGTATTGTCTCCTTTTATTATTTAGTTGATTATGTATGATATGTGTTACACTTTCGATATAATTCTTATGTGAGAATTTGTCTCAAAAGTAATTATCTTTCTAAAATAAAGTGTTTATTCAAGAAAGATAAGTGGGAGGAATTATTGTAACCAAACAAAATCAACTACTGGAACAAATATGTCACATAATGATGTGATTGCAATAGTTGCATATGATAGTCAAAAATATACAAAATTGTATTGTACATCATGAGTTTTATAACACTAATTTCTTACTAATGATTATCATAGATTGTGCAAGATTAGTGAATTGTATTTGAATTTTAATACTATTTTGTTTGATGATCAATTAGTTGATTGTATCAAACTATATTAGTAAATTCAGCACATTCAATTTTTTAAGTGGGAGCAATATATTTTCTTATTGTATTGTATCATATGTGATAAATGCATGTAGAAAAAATAAATTTATTTGAGAGTTCAAGAAAATAATAATAAATGTGAAAACAATTAGTTGACTTTCACAGTCAATGTCTATCAAATAGACAATGTTGCAAATGTGTATTCAAGTGGGAGATGCACTTTGTAAAACTTAAGAATATTTAAAATACGTTGAGACGTATTTAAAACTATTCTTGGTGGAAATGGACTAATTTTAATGTTGTAGATTTTGATCACTACTCTTGTTTATTTTATGTTATTTGTCAAATGCAATAGAATATTATTGGACTCATTGAATTAAACAGTATTTCATGATCCAATTTTGTGCAAGACATTAACAATTGAGTTTCATCAATGATAAAATTCAAGGAGTAGAAAGTAATGTCCACTAAATTTCATTGAATTTGTTTAGTAGTTGACTAAAACAATTAGATTGAATTGATTTAGTCAAAGTGGGAGTTTAGTACGTGGACATGTCTTGAAAACCAATTTAAGTTTATGCAAAACTATTGGTGATATGGAATTATTTATTATTTACTCTTTGTTTAAATACAGTAGATAAATAATAAAGTCCCTAAAATAATATTTGCATGAAAGAGATCGTAAGAGTTACGATGATGAGATTCTTTACATTGCTTACATATTATTTTTAAATTATCCCTAGTCGTACTATTAACAATATGAGACATTGTTAATACAGATAGATTAGCACGTATTTTGTTCCTTTCTATTGTAGAGAGTAGTTGATCTCATCAACTATTGTGTGGCGACACAAGAACAAATATGTGGATGCTTGTTAGAGAACAAGTTCATTGGATTGACCTGTCTTGAGATTTTCCATGAGGTAAACTATTTAAGTGGTAATGGAATTAATCCTGAAAGTGAAAATAATCCTTAGCCTTGAGATCATAAGAGTGTCTAGAGTGTGGAGTGTTACACCCGTTTCTCTTTTTGCCCTTATCCTTAGTTGGTTACTGTGCTTTTAGAGTTGGGTGTATCAATAAAGGATTAACCACTTCTAATAGTAAAAAGAGTTATCCCTTTTATGGCCACTTGTTGGAATATGACTCGAAAATGTTTGCGCAAACTGGAAGTAATTTTTAGAATGAGTTCTAAATTATACTTCAGATAAGTCATATCTCAGAAACAAGAAAATAAATAATTAGTTCACTAAGAGTTAGCACTAAACCTTACTCTTGAACTAATTGGGATATAGTATGGTGAAAGGATAATATAATTGCACGACCTCCTTTATTTGGAGAGGTGAAAACGATCACATATATTTTCTATCACTTGGGTGGTCATGATGCCTGGTTAGAGGCCAATCTTGATATGTTAATATGGATTGGAAATTCCATGGCTTAATTGTATTTAGGCCAAGTGGGAGTTTGTTGGTTTATGTCCTAAATCCAATTCATATTTACTACCAACGTGTGTAGAAACCTAAAGGGTCACACACATAAGGATTGTGTACCAGGTTAAAATGATTAGGGTTAATTTATAAGATAAATTAATCTCAGGGACTATTTGATAAATAGGCATTGGGGTTTACCTATTTGTAGCCCAAGCCCATTTATATGATATTATATATATATATATATATATATATATATATATATATACTGTAACAACTAGGGAAAATAGTTTGTATTTTAGAGTAATTAACAGCTCTAATGGCTGGATTTACAGAAGGGGAAGAGGAAAGAGATTAAGAATTGTAGGAGAGAAGAAGAACTAGCTAAGAAACAAAATAATTCAATTCCAATTTCATGATCCACTCCTCTCAACAAATCTCTGATTATATCCTTCCCCTTTTGCTATCACTCACGTGCTCATGTAACAGAATCATCCAGCTCATCATGGCTATATAGAAATTACCGAATTGCCCTTATGTCCTTAAATGAATTGTAACAATCCCTCCTGCTGAAAATGTGCTTGCCCTCAAGCACTAAAATTAGGAAACTGAGCTGAGATAAATTCAGCATCTTCCCAGGAGGCATCATCCACAGGCATATTTCTCCACTAAACTAGCCATTGCAGGACAGTTTGATCACCTCTGGAGATAAGTCTTCTATTCAGAACAGAAGCAGGTACTAAAGATGTATCATTATCAAAAACATCAGTGGGGATTGCAGTGCTAGTTGTAGGAGTAGGGCCAATGTGTTGCTTCAGTAGAGAGACATGGAAGACATGATGAATTCTACACTGATCAGGAAGCTTGAGCTGATAAGCCACTGAACCAATTTTTTTCACAATCTGATAAGGACCAAAGAACTTGGGAGCCAGTTTGGGATTGAGGTTTCCTTGAAGGGAATGTTGTCTGTATTTATGGATCCTCAAGTACATCCAATCACCTTCCTTAAAGTGTCTCTCAGTCCTCTTTAAGTCTGCATAATATTTCATCCTGTGCTGAGCTTTGAGGAGATGGTCTTTTAGCTTCTGGTCCACCTGCATTCTCTGCTCCACCATATTATGAGCAGCTGGTACAATAGAATCAGTAAGGACTCCCAGAGGTAGATGGAGTGGCTTAACTCCATAAAAAGCCTCATATGGTGTCATGTTGATGCTGAGATGGTGTGATGTATTGTACCACCTCTCTGCTGAACTTAACCATACCTTCAAACTGTAAGGCTGATCACCACAAAAGCTCCTCAAATAACCTTCTAAAACCTGGTTCACCCTTTCACTTTGACCATCTGTTTCTGGATGATATGCAGTGCTGAGTTGAAGTTTGACTCCCAACCTTCCAAACAGCTCCTTCCAGAAGTGACTAGTAAAATTTTTATCCCTGTCACTTGTTATTGATTCAGGCAGGCCATGGAGTTTATAGATCTCATCCATAAAATGTGTGGCAATTTGATGAGCAGTAAAGGGATGAGATAAGGGTATGAAGTGAGCATATTTTGTAAACCTGTCAACTACCACCATAATGGTATCATAACCATGGGAATTTGGTAACCCTTCTATGAAATCCATAGTTACCTGTTTCCATGCTTGAGTTGGAAGTGGTAGTGGTTGCAATAAGCCAGGAGGGTAGCAATGTTCTCTTTTATTCCTCTGGCAAAGTTCACAATGCTTAACAAAACTGACAATGTCATTTCTGATTTCAGGCCAGTAGAAAAGAGATAAGACTCTTTTAATTGTAGCACCCTGACCTGAGTGTCCTCCTATAGCAGAAGCATGCAGTGATGAGAGAGGTTGTTGTCTGACACCACCCTTTGTCCTCACTACAATCTTGTTCCCTCTTTTAAGCAGTCCATTCTGATAGGAATATTCTTGACCCCCTTCTTTGTTGAGTAGTGCAGCAGTTATGAGTGACTGAATTTCTTCATCCCTTTCATAACTTTGTTCAATTTGAGAAATCCACTTGGGCACCACTGATACAGTGTTGCATTCCCTCATGCCACATTCTATTATTTCAGATAGAATCTGTCTTACATCTTCAGGTAAATTCTCACTGACATCTGTGATCTCCTTAGCCCAAATAACCTGAAATTCAGAGGTATTTTCTGAAGCTCCTTCCACCACTTCACTTGTTTGAAAAACGGAATCCCTTGGCATTCTAGAAAGTGCATCAGCTGCATGGTTGATTCTCCCAGATTTGTATTGAATTTCAAAGTCCAATCCTAACAATTTTGTAAGCCATTTGTGTTGAATGGTAGTGTGGAGTTTCTGATTCCATAAGTACTTCAGACTTTGGTGATCAGTCTTTATAAAAAACTTATGTCCAACCAGATAATGTTTCCATTTCTCTACAGCCATAACTAAAGCTAAGAGCTCCTTCTCATATGTTGATAGTCCCTTGTTCCTCTGACTGAAGGCTTTGCTCAGAAAGGCTATAGGTTGATTTTCCTGCATCAATACAGCACCCATGCCATCATTACAGGCATCAGTCTTCACTACAAAAGGCTTACTGAAATCTGGCATTCTAAGAACTGGTGATGTAGTTATGGCTTGCTTCAGAGCCTGTATAGCCAGAGTGGCTTCCTCATTCCACAGAAAGGCATCTTTCTTTAATAACTCATGTAATGGCTTACATAAAACACCAAACCCTTGGATAAATCTCCTGTAATATCCCACCAATCCTAGAAATCTCCTTAATTCCTTTACAGTTCTTGGGATTGGCCAGTGATATACCCTATTTGTACTCTAGTTTTTAGTGCATTTTAGACTTGTTTTGAAGATAATTTTGTAACAAAGTATAGGATTTTAGAGTGAATTATATCATTGGTTCTTTATGTTTAGAACTTGTAAATCCTTTGTTTATGTGTGTATTTTGGAGCTTGTGGATTGATATTATTGAAGACCTTCTATGACTATGCTATAGAGTTGCTGATTTGATGCTTGGAACTTGAAGAATTGGTCATAGAAGTGGCGAGAAGGCCACTTTACTAAAGGTGGTAGAAGATGCCCAGAAAAGTGTCGCTTGTGCCCAGAAAAGTGTCGCTGGAGCTTGAAGGAAGTGTCACTCCAGATGAAGAAAGTGTCACTGCTGCCCAGAAGTGTCACTAGATGCCCAGAAGTGTCGCTATGAAGAACAGCGACCAAAGAAAGCGTCGCTAAAAGTTTCGGCCACTTGCCTTTTTGAGCTGAATTTTGAGGCTATAAATACTCCCTTATCTCTCCCCTTTTTCAGACGAGCTTCCCCCAATCCAAAGTAGATTTTTCATATCTTTTCTTCCATTTCTTCCATTTTTCTTCCCTTTGATTCTATGTTTATGTAATGTTGAATTAGAATGATTGTTGTAGGCTAAGTAAACCTTGGGAGAAATTGATGTAGACTTTGTGCTTGAGATTTTCATGAACTTTCATATGCTTATATTTATGGTTTGATTATCATTTGATGAACTTGTCTTGAATTGTATATGAATGTTGTTAATCTTGCTATATTTGCCATGGGCTTTGTGTTTTAAATCAATTGCATGCCTCATAGTTTGGGTAATGGTAGTTTAAACCCTAGTTCTAGTTTAATTTAGAGATTAGGTTAATTAGAAGTGATTGGGTGGTGACAAACCCTTTTGCTTGTTAGTCATGGAGTAGTTTAACCTAGTTGATAGAGTAATTGGTAATTAGAGAGGTTGTGTGATTGTTGTTATGAAACATGGTAAATTATAGTCATGGGAATGAATTGTTTATGAGTTTGAATTGTTGCATGTCTTCGTAGGAACCTAATGTGATCATTGATCCTTCGTTATATGTAATTGTAGAGTTGAGATATTCATTTCCAATGTGTGATTATATGCATCGAATTGCTAGATTCGTGGGTAGATGTTAGCATTTACCCCAATATCATAAAGTAGCAAATATGAATTGAGATTTGTATGTTATCATCATCTTAGTTCTTTATAGTTTTCAAATGTCTTGTCCAACGCTCACGTTATCGATGAGTATGGGTGAGTTTGTCGATTCTCCATTGTTAATTCCATTGTCGATGTATCTAGATGCTATCATCTAGGTGGATTGATAATGAGGGCTCTTGAGTGATGTGTTCATGCTCACTAGCTATTATAGAGAGAATATGATGTTTTTCATCCACGACTTATGATCATAAACCTTAGATGTGAAGCGTTCACTCAATGATTAATCGATAGTTGAAGTTGAAGTTAATTGCCTCCCAAGGCCTTGTATTTGCATTGTAGTGTAATCTATCTTAGTTGCTTTCTTTCGTAGTGTAACAAAACCAACTTCAAAACCCCCCTTTGTTTACCTTGCTTTCTATATAATATATATGTATGTGTTTATAATCTTTGCTAAAACACTAAACAATACTCCTTCTCCTTGTGGTTCGATCCCTACTTCCCACTATCTACTCTATAGTAGTTAGAAGTTGTAGGTGAATATAAATGTGTTTTGATTGAGTGGGATTCTCATTTACGACGTGGGGAATTCGCTTGTCAGCCAGTCAAGGACACTTTTTATTTTTCTACTGTCCATCTCAACTCCTTTTTCAGAAATGGTATGCCCCAAATAATCTACCCTTGTTTCAGCAAATACACATTTGGACAATTTGGCAAACAATTGATTACTTCTCATCACTTCCAAAACAGTCCTAACATGTTCAATGTGTTCATTCATAGTCTTGCTGTAAACCAGAATGTCATCAAAAAATACCAGGACATATTTTCTCAAAAATGGTTGAAAGACTTGATTCATAAGTGCTTGAAATGTAGCTGGAGCATTAGTCAATCCAAAAGGCATTACTAAGAATTCAAAATGGCCAGAATGAGTTTGAAAGGCAGTTTCGTGTACATCCTCAGTTCTTACTCTAATTTGATGATATCCTGATCTCAAATCCAACTTAGAAAAATACACAGCTCCTTGCAACTCATCTAATAGTTCATCTATTACAGGAATTGGAAACTTGTCCTTGATTGTAATGTCATTAAGTTTTCTATAGTCTATGCATAATCTCCAAGAGCCATAATTCTTCTTAACCAGCAATACAGGGGAGGAATAGGGACTGGTACTGACTTGAACTACTTGATTGTTGATCAGCTCCTGGACTTGTCTTTCTATCTCAGACTTGTGGGAGTAAGGGTACCTGTATGGTTTAATTTTGACAGGTTCAGAGTCAAGCTTTAAGGGAATCTGATGATCTATATTCCTAACAGGAGGTAGGGATTGAGGAATGGAAAATATATCTGAGTAATGAATGAGAACCTGTTTCAAAGAGTTGGGGATTTCCAGCATATCCAATGTTGCTTCAACTCCCTCCAATGGTGCTTCAGTGTTGTTTAAAAAGTCCTCATGTCCAGAGTTCTCCACCAGCTCCTTCATAGTGTAAGACAGTCCTTGATAAGGATCTTCTTCTTGAACTCTACCTCTGTGATCCCTCCACTTCCTCACAGGCCTGTTACCATAAACTCTAGTGTTACCAACTGGTGTCCCCATCCTGTCATAATCCTTCTCATCATCAAAGTAATGGTAGTTCTCAATCTTATCTCTGTCATAGATCTTGCCCTGCTCATAGTTGGCTTTCCTTTTCTTGTAGTCAGATATGTCATGTGCTTCTTGTCCCCTTAGCAACCTCATCTCTACATCATTTGTATTTCCCATCAGCATCCATTGAGCTCCCTTGTTGCAGAAAGAAATCTCATCATGCCTGAAGTCAAAGGCTATGGGACTCAAGTGAGTCATCCAATCCACTCCCAAAACAGCATCCATGCTGATGCTACCAGTTTCCGTCCGTCTTCCTGGATTGGACGCTCCCCTAATCCCCTCCTCGGCCGGCCCTCTTTAGTCCTGCAAAACAATCCCCGGGGGGTGTCCCGGGGAAGAAGCTCCGGCGTGATGATGAGATGGGGATAGTGGGGAAGGAAAACGTACGGAAGGAATTCTCAATATAAGGTAGAGAGATATAAGTCACATACCTTGTTCACTGTTGGAGGCTAGTATTTATAGTTCGAGCTTTGCCTCCCTTGAAGATAAGCTGCAGGACCACCTCCCTTGTCATCTTCTGTCCTCTCTTGTCCTCTTTTCTGTCCGGACATGCCTCTGAGCGGGAAAGGTTCCTCTCTGTTGGTTCTGGGCCACGGGCCCTTTTCTTGGCCCAGCAGGGCTCTGGACCGGTATTATCACTAGCCCCCCAGACCAGTCTTTCGGGTTTCCTTGACGCGGGAGACTGATCTTACATGCTCCTCCTCTGGCTACCTCTTTCGGTGGGGCCCCTTCATGCTATAATTAATTTCTGACAGCGCCGTCTTTTCCCTTCCGCATTAATCAGTACCTTGCTTCCCGTGTTATCATTGCTTTTCCTCCTTTCGAGGCGACGTTTCCTATTCACCTCCCTATATAAGGGGTCTAACCATCCTCGCTAAATCACTCTCCACATCGTTTCCGGACGCTCTGCTTTTCCTCAACAAGTAAGCTCTAACCCTCCTCCTCTGCTTCTTCCGCTCCTCTTTCATCATGAGTTCCCCGCACCTTGCCACTTCCTCCCTAGATACCGAGGGGGTTCAAAGCCAATTTGAAATTCAGTTTCGAGCCCCCCACCCTATTTCTTCTCCCGGCTCCTCCTCGAGTACCCCCTCTGGGACCTTCAGCACATCCCCGGAGCCAATCGGACCGAGTACGTCCGCCTTAGACAGGGCGGGTTCATCCCCCACACAGCGTTCCCATCTTCCCCGGGAGGATCCGGATGGGGAAGCCTTTGATGAGGAAGTTGGCAATGATGCTCCCCGGGGTCCTACCCACGGAGCGAAGCCTTCTGGCCATCGGTTTTTTAATCTCCCCGGGCCTCCCCCCTCCTTAGATAGGGACGTTCTAGATTTGGTTAGGCGTTGTTTTATCCCTTTTCCGTTGGATGCATCGCTATCAAAACTTCCCCCGGGGATGTACGAGCGGGAAGTACCTTGCATCCCCCGGATTCACTTCCAGTACGGGCTCAGCCTTCCTTTCCCTCTTCTTTTTTCAGAAATTTTCAACTTTTATCGAATGGCCCCGGCCCAGCTACACCCCAACGGGATTGTACTGGTACTGGGCTTCTTACTTAATTGCGCCAGATGCAATGTTTCCCTCTCTCTCCTTCTCTTCCGGTCCTTCTATGCCCTCCGACGCGCTCACGCGTCCTTTCCGGGGGTATTTTCTTTCGTAATCCGTTCCGGGACGAAGGACTTTATGAGGGGTAAGCCCAGATCCGCCAAAGGGTACCTTGCGAAGGGTTTCTTCCGCTGCGATTCCCGGGTGTATCCAATGCCCCCCTGGAACGATTCCCTCGTTCCTGAAGACAAGAAACCCCTTTCCTCCCTTCCAACAGACCTCACCCATGATCATAACTTCCTCCGTCTATCTCCCCTAGACATGGACGCTTTCTTTAAGACTGGGAACGCGGGCTATTATTGGCCCCGCGGGATATACCCTGAGAAACTCTTTTCCCTTCCAACCGTCTCCGATGTGTGGCCGGCTGGAGGTGCCTATTAAAGGCTTTATTCTTTATTTTCGTATTCATATATGTGTGTTTTATTCTGATCTCTTTATTTTTGTTCTTCCTGACTTCAGTTCAGCCTACTTTGCACGCGGACGCTACCCTATTCGAAGAGATGCCTTCCGGGGATAATAGTCAGCAGGGAAATCCTCACCGGGGGCTGGTCTCTCCAGCCGAGCAGCAAGCAGCATCCCCAGTCGGGGTGGGGGCTGCCGAGAATCCCGAGTTCATCCCCCAAGGGACCCGTCTGCAGCGCCCTTCTTCCCAACCGAAAGCCCCCGGGTCCTCTCCTACCCCCGGGAGGAAATCTTTCATCCAGCACCCGACATACAGCGGCGGGGCTGGTTCCAGGTTTAAGCGGCCTTTAACCGATGACAAGGAAACTCCTCCATCTTCCCGTCAGAGGTTGGAAAGTGCGACCCCGCCGCCTCCTCCTCCTCCCCCTGCGAGTTCTCCTTCAAGGGATAACTCTCAAGCCATCCCCGAGCAGAGGGAAGAGGTGCGCTAACCATGTTGCTTATTACTACTTTTGTCCTCCATCCTTCCGGATAATCTTATCTTTGTTTGAATTTTGTAGACCACTACTTTCGCCGACTCTCTCCTGGCGGATTCACGGCTGACGGACGCGCTCAACCGGACCTACTCGAAGTATAGCGCGGGTTTGTTTGCTAAGAAGGAGAGGGAACTCCTTGATGCCCGGGAGAAGTTGGCCGAGCGGGATGACATGGCCGCTCGACTGGAGGCTTCTCAGAAGAAACTAGCCGAGAGGGAGAAAAAGCTCTCCGAGAAAGAAAAGAAGCTGGCGGAAGTAGAGAAGAAATATTCTTCTCTTAAGAAGGAGAAGAAGGAGGCCCAGCTCGAAGCCTTGGACGCTGTGGTTCGAAAAGTCCTCCACTCTGCCGATTTTGACAAGAGACTAGAGGGCATCGCCGCTGCTGCCAGTGCTGATGCATGCCACGAGATGTATCGCAGTCTGCGGGGTTGGCTCCCGGGACCTGCTCGCCTTGAAGCACAAGCATCCTATTATCGTCCCAAGGCGAGCGATCAGCTCAACTATCGCTGGAGGTCTCTTCAGGAGGCCAACCTGGAGAATCTGGTACCCCAGTTGTGGGATTCCCTGAAGATGTGTTCCCGGGCCCCTTCAGCCTCGGACATTAAGAGGGTCAAGCTTCCGGGGGTCACCGAGGCTGCTATCCCTGAATCCCCTGGCCCGGAGTGCTTCAACGCCTACGGGGTGGTCCCGGAGACGCCTCACTGGTCCGAAAGTTACCATGAGTTCTGCGCTATACCTGACAACTTTGGATATCAGGCCGTTGAGGAGAGGACGGGTGAATATGTTGTGGGGCTTCCCAGGGGGCAGGACGACTTGCTCTATCAATCCCGGAAGTCTACCCGGAAAGTGGGATTTCCTGAGCGCCCGGAAGACGAGCCAAAGGTGGATGCCCCTGCCTACTGTGGTCCCAACTGGTCTGACGCGGACGTGGCTGAGCTGGAAAGGAGGTGGAAGGGCGCTCATACTACCCCGGGAGAAAGAGGCCCGACCGAGGATAATGTATTCCCCTAGACTCTAGTATATTTTTTTTTGTAGTTTTAAGTTTTTTGTAATCTTCCTCCCCGGGAGGCATATGTAGAACTTGGCCTTGGCGCCCATTTTGATTAATATAAGTTCTACCTTTTAATTTGATGAAGTTATTATTTTTTGTAGTCTGAGCACCACTTGGAAGGAGATCTCCCGCGGGGATCCGTACCTTTTGTTTTCCCTCACCCTAGTTGTTATTCCGGGACCTACTTCTCTCTCCCCCGCGCTGGGTGCCTCCAATGTTCATTCCTTCAAAGGAAGCTCGCTCATTGGAGGTTTGGAGGCGATCAAGCTATCCGGGCCATGTCTGAGGCTGGATTGTGTGCGTTTGTTCACGAGTTCGGGTCCATCCAGGCATTGGTTTCATTTCTTAAAGCCATCAAAAACAAATTTGGCTCGCTGAATCACTGCTTTGACCTGGCTTCTGATCATATGCGGGAGGCCTTAAATTCCCACCAGACCATCGCCGAGCTGCAGGCCCTTCAGGACGATTCTCGCCATCGTACTGCCAAGGAGTTAGGTATGGTGTGGGGCGAACTAGAGCGTGCGCAGGAAAAACTTAGGACCTTGGAGACCCGCTCCGCCCAGAACCGACTCCTCTGCGACTTTGAGAAGGAGAATCGGTCCCTTACTCATAGGAATAGGGTCCTTCAGGATGCTCTGCTAGTTACCCGGCTATCCTATCACCTGTTGGGTCTCAAGAACGGCCTAGTTGGGGTGTCTCCTCTTACCGACATTCCCGCCGGGGTTCGTAGGACGATGGAACGCATGGAGGCTAACCCGCAGAAGTTTGGTGAGGGAGCTCCTAATCATAAGGCCTATCTGGATGTCGTTGAATGGCATAATAAGATTGCTGCGGGAGAAGCTGAGCCCTATCCCTCTAGCCTTCGCCGAGTCCCTGCCCGGGTGGAGGTGGATGTGGCGTACGAAAGGTACGAGGACATGACTGTATCCATTGACCCGGTCGAGGTGGCCCGTCGGATAAGACGCATCCGGGAGATTGCCGACTCTGGAGTCACCACAAAGGGTGCTAAAACCGCCGAGGGTACTCGTATTAGCCGGGAAGAAAAGGGTAAAAGCGCAGCGGTCATGTTTCCTAAGTACAGGTTCGTCACCTCTGCCGGGGTGAGAAGAATGCGCCTGGCGGAGCCGCTTCCCGAGGGATCTGTGGTTGTGCCTATCCCTAAACTGAACGAAGAGGACGCTGCGCAACTGGAAGAGGAGCTTGCATGGAATCAAGCCCCGGATGCCCGTTTTGCCGAAGATCTCCTGTCCTCTCAATTCTTCGGAGGGGGTTTCCGCCCGGGTAACCCTGAGGGTGCTTCCGGGTCAGGTCCCAAGTGGGTCTAGTAGCAAATAGATAGGAATACTTGTATGTAAAATGCTTATGTAATTGTCCTACCATGACTATGACCACGTATTCATGCGATTTGTAATTTAAAGAGGATTGAATAAAAATTGTTTCTCTGAAAGACCCTTTTCATTAACTCTTTCCTGTAATCATTACATTCTTTGATCCCCGGGCTTCATCCAAGCTCCGGGTCCATTCTAGCGGGGCACCCAAATGGGAGCTACCCATGGGTCCCTTTTAAGCAAATATTCCTCTAAACCCGGAACGAGGCCAAGCGTCGGGTTCTCTCTCTCTCTCCGGGCATATTCATGCTTCCGGGAGGGGTATATCCATACCTGGCATATTCATGCCTAGCATATTCATGCTTAGCGTATTCACGCTTCCGGGAGGGGCATACCTATGCCTAGCATATCCATGCCCGGCATATTCATGCTTTAGTAGCTGTGGTATGATGCGGGGTGCTCTACTTCCCGTAAAACCTTCTCAGGTTAGCTACGTTCCACCTCCTGGGGATCTCCTTTCCCTGCTTGTCCTCCAGCACATAGCTCCCTCCCGGGTGTGCTTTCTTGATCTTGTATGGCCCTTCCCAGTTGGGTGCAAGTTTGCCCTCCGGGGCTTGGCGGCTCTTATCGTTCCTCCTCATTACCCAGTCTTCTGGGATGAAGACTTCTTTCCGCACCCTTCTGTCATGGTACCTCTTTACTCTCTCCTTCACCTTGGCTTCCTGAAGTGCCGCATTCTCTCGCTTCTCTTCCAGGAGATCTAAGTCAAGGCGTCGTCCATCGTCTTCTTCTTCCGGGCGCTGATATTGAGTTCGAGGGCTTGGGATCCCAATCTCTGCGGGTATTACTGCCTCTGACCCGTACACCAAGCCATACGGAGATTCCCCGGTAGCTGAGCTTTCTGTAGTCCTATGGGCCCAAAGAACACTGGGTAGCTCCCAGATCCAATTTCCCCGCGCGCCTTCCAAGCGGGTTTTTAGTCCTTTGATTATGGTGCGGTTGGTGACCTCTACTTGCCCGTTCGCCTGGGGGTGGTACACCGACGTCAACTTCTGTTCTATACCATACTTGACACACCATGATTTGAAAGGATCGTTCTCGAACTGCGCCCCGTTATCCGTGACTATGACCTTCGGGATGCCGAATCGACAGATGATGTTCTTCCAGCAAAACTTGACACAAGTTAGTCCCCGTATGTTGGTGAGCGGCTCTGCCTCCACCCATTTGCTGAAGTAATCGATCGCTACGATCAGGTACTTGGCTCCTCCCGGGGCAGTCGGGAATGGTCCTACCAGGTCAATTCCCCATCTGCTGAACGGCCAAGCTCCTGTGACTCCGACTAACTCTTCCCGGGGAACATGGATTAGCGGGGCAAATGCCTGGCATTCCAGGCACTTCTGTACATGCTCTTCCGCATCTTTGAACAACGTCGGCCAATAATACCCCCGCCTTAAGATCCTTTTGGCCAAGGTGCGTGCTCCCTGGTGGCTCCCGTTAGATCCCTCGTGCATCTCCCGGATGAGGTATCGGCCTTCCAACCTCTCTACACATTTTAGCAGAGGCTGGAGGTACCCTCTTTTGTACAGCTCCCCTCCCTGGATCACATACCTAGGCGCCTTAACTCTTAGCTTCCGGGCCTGGGCCCTATCCTCCGGGATGGTTCCTTCTTCTAGGTATGCCCGCATGGGCCTGATCCAGGATTCTTCCTCGTTCACCAGCATTACTTGATCGCTCTCCTGGTAGCTCCTCCTCCCTAATACTTCCAAGTATAACTTTTGGTCGGGCTCAGGTTTCAACTCTGAGGAGGCCAATTTGCTCAAAACGTCTGCTTTGCTGTTCTTCTCCCGGGGAACTTGAACCAAGTCGAAGGTTTTAAACCCGGCTATCAAAGGTTTTACCACTTCCAGATATTTTTGCAGGCTCCTCTCCCGAGCTTCATACTCTCCCTTTACCTGTTGCACCACAATTTGGGAATCACTGTGTGCCGTGAGAGTTTTGATGTCCATCTCCTTTGCCAACCTTAACCCTGCGATCAAAGCTTCGTACTCGGCTTCATTGTTGGTTGTTCTGAAAGTGAATTGGACTGCATAAGGATACTCCTTCCCTTCCGGGCTGATTAACAATATTCCTGCTCCACTGCCCCCGGCGTGCGCCGATCCATCCACATATAGCTTCCAAGCCGGGTCTGTCTCAGCCTTAGCCGTATCCTCCAGAGTGTTAGGCGTCTTCTGTTCCTCATTTATCCTTGCTTCTGATTCCAACAGGAAGTCCGCTAGGGCCTGGCCCTTGATAGCCCTCCTTGGCTCATACCGGATTTCATACTCTCCCAGCTCTATGGCCCATTTCATCATTCTCCCTGATGCCTCCGGCTTGAACATGACTTGTCTTAGCGGGTAATTGGTAAGAACCACTATGGGATGGCCCTGGAAGTAGGGCTTAAGCCTCCTTGAAGCATGCACCAGCGCCAGAACCAACTGCTCCAACTCAGTATACCGGGTTTCTGCCCCCCGAAGTGCCCAGCTAACAAAATAGATTGGGTGCTGCTTTCCATCCTCTTCTTTGATTAGTACGGCACTTACCGCCTCCCGGGACGCCGCTATGTACAGAAAAAGCTCCTCCCCCGGGAGGGGCTTCTTTAAAGTTGGCAACTGTTGGAGGTGCTCTTTCAGATTTTGGAATGCCTTCTCACATTCTCCAGACCACTCAAACGCCTTGGCCCTCCTGAGAATGTTGAAGAAAGGCAACTGCCTGTCTGCTCCCTTTGACAGGAACCGACTGAGAGCCGCGAGGGACCCTGTTAACCGCTGTACTTCTTTCACCGACCTAGGGGAGGTCATCTTAGCTAAGGCTTCCACCTTCTCCGGGTTGACGTCGATGCCCCGGCTTGACACCATAAAACCCAAGAATTTCCCCGCACCCACTCCAGTGGTACTTTTGGAGGGGTTCAGCTTTAGATTGCTCCGTTCCAGCTTTTCGAACATCTCCTCCAGGTCATTCAAGAAAGCCCCGTAAGCCCTGCTTTTAACCACCATGTCGTCAACATACACCTCCATGTTTCTTCCCACTTGATCCTTGAAGAGTTTGTCCACCATTCTCTGGTACGTAGCCCCCGCGTTCTTCAGCCCGAAGGGCATCTTCTTGTAGCAAAAGGTTCCAAAATCGGTGATGAATGAGGTTTTCGCCTTGTCCGCCTCATCCATCTGCACCTGGTGATACCCTTTATGTGCGTCGAAGAAGGCCAGCACCGAATACCCCGCAATAGCCTCTGCCAGCCGGTCCAGATTTGGGAGAGGATAGCTGTCTTTGGGGCAGCACTTATTCAAATCCGTAAAGTCAATACACATGCGCCAGCTTCCATCGTGCTTCTTTACTAAGACCGGGTTAGCTATCCATTCCGGGTAGATGATTTCCTCGACCACCCCGGCTCTCTCCAGCTTCTTTACTTCATTCTTTATAAATTCTGCTCTTTCCGGTGCTACAGGCCTTTTCTTCTGCCTGATTGGTTTAGTTGCAGGGCTTATGTTCAGCTTGTGTACCCCCAACTCTGGTAACACCCCCACCATGTCCTCCGGGCTCCACGAGAATACTCCCTGATACTTGGCCAAAAGTTCCTTCAGTGCGCCTTTTACTTCCTCCGGGAGGTCTTTTCCCACCGTGACCATCCCTTTGTCCGCCACCTGCATCTCCTCCAACTCCTGGCGGGGAACTTCTCCGTGTACCACCCCTACTGCTTTCTTTGCGTCCAGCACCGCCGTCATCATGCAACTTCTTGCGACTGCTTGACTACCCCGCACGATCGCCACACCTTGCGCAGTGGGGAACTTCATCGTCAGCAGATACGGACAACTTGCTGCCCGGGCTTGAGTTAGCCATGGCCTTCCTATGATCACGTTGTACGGCGAGGGTGCGTCAATAACCGCAAAGTTGCACGTCACCGAGATCCTCTTGCTCCGGTCCTTCTCATCCACCATACACACTGCGAGGGGAATAACACCTAGTGGAACTTCGGGTTTGCCCGTGAACCCTGACAAGGGAGATAAGGGAGGTTTAAGGTTCTGTCTCCCAATTCCCAACTGATCGAAACAAGAAGCGAACATGATCTCCACGCTGCTCCCATCGTCCACAAACACCCTTTTGACCAAGAAGCCTTCAATCTCCGCCGTTACCACCATCGGGTCAGAATGGGGTATCTGCGGCGGGGCTGCATCCGCTTCAGAGAAAGTGAGAGCTTCATCGGGGCGAAACCTTTTCCCCTGAACCTCCCCCGGGGGAACATACCGGGTCCGGGCCCGGATAGCGGAGACTGACTGACATGCTTCTCCGACTTCTCCACTGATCACGTTGATCATCCTGTTGGGTATTGGGGCCGGCTCCACTGCTTGGACCGGCGCGGCGGCTATGGCGGGCCTCCCCGGGGCCCTGTTACCTTGGTTGCCTTGGATTCTTCCGTTTCCTCTCCCCGGGTTAGGTCTCCACCTCCTGCGGGGTTGCTCCTGAGGCTGGTCCCGGGGATTCTCCTTCTTTACCTCCGCTGCCACGCAATCTCTCAGCTGTCCCCGTTCTATCAGTCTTTCTATCTCGTTCCTCAGCATCCTACACCCCTCTGTCGCATGCCCATAAGACTTGTGGTAGGCACACCATTTGTCCGCGTTTTCCCTAGACGGGGTCCCGTGGATGGGCAATGGATCCGGGAACAGGTCCTTGTGGATAGCATGAATCTCCGCTCGGGACTTGCTGAGCGGGGTGAAACTGTCCGCCCTGGCACGGTTTACCAGTGCGGGAGCGGGGTCCCTTCTACTTGGGTCTGCCATTCTTCTTCTTTCTATCTTATCCGGGAGGAATCCCCCAGATTCTTCCTTTCTCTTCCGTGTGGCATCATTAATCGCGCAGTATAGTTGTACCGCCATTTGCAAGTTGTGAAAGGTTTCCGGGATATTTTCCATCAACTTCTGGAACAGCGCCATATCCCTCAAGCCATTTATAAACCCGCTAATCACTGCCTTCTCCTGCTGCTGCCTGTCGACAACCTTTATGCTATCGTCCATGTACCTTCGATAGTATTCCATTGACCCTTCTGCAGCCTTCTGCCGGGTAGCTAAAAGCTCAGTCAACTGCTTTCCTTCCTTCTTTAATCCGGCGTATCTAAACAGCAGGCCTTAGAGAAATCGTAATAATCTCTGAGACTTTCTCGAGGCAAAGAATCGAACCATGAAAGACAGTTTCCTCTCAGGTAACAGCCCACCAGCTTGCATCTTAATTCCTCCGGGAAGTCCCTTGACACCATTAGGTTCTGGTACGTCCTGACAAACTCCTCCGGGTCTGTCTCTCCATTATATGTTGGGATTCCCTCCGGGGTCCGGAGGCCCGGCGGCCATGGGTACGCGAGCACTCGAGGTACCCAAGGGGAGGTAGGTTTAGCTCCGTTTCTTCCCACCAGTTTGTCTAGCCGAGCCTCCAAGGAGTTGGGGTCCTGCTGTGCCACCTGATAGCCCCGCATCCTATCGTCCTCCCGATAGTATCTCTCCGGGTAACCGAAGTTCATCCCCATTGATCCATACATGGGTCCGGAATACTGGATCGGGTTTCCCTGGGTTCCAGGGGCCTGATACCCAAACGGCTCTGTAGGCATGACTGGCAGGTCATACCCGATTTGTCCCGCCCCCCAACTGGAACGCGGGTAATAGGGTGGAGCATGTGGAACCAGATTCGATTGTTGTCCCGTAGCCGCTCCTCCTCCAACCCCAAAATTCTGAGGGAAAGAGGGTGGGACGGTGGAGGAATTTACACGCCCCTGTAGCTTTGGCGGCTGAACGGCTCCGTCCAAGTCAATAACCTCTCTTTGGTACCCCCCTAGAGGACCTGCCTGGTTCCTCCCGGGTTCCCTTCGCCTCAGGCTTTCCCGGGTGGAGAGTACCCACTGGCGGTACAACTCCTTGTTGGCTCTCATGAATTCCAAGGCCGCCACTTCCTCCGTACTAACTAAGGGCTGCCCCTCCTCCCGGGCTTCAGGTCCCTGGTCCCGGGTGGTGCCATCCCCGGCGAGCCCAAGCCCTTCCTGCTCATCCTGGTACTCTCCTTCCGAGTAGGCTTCGTCGGAGGCAGTTTCAACGTGGCCGTCTTGCGGTACCCCTAGCTCTCGCTGGTGTCTAGCCTCCTCCTGCAACTGCCTTAAGGTCACCTCGTCTCCTGGGGGTGGAAGAGAATCTCCCCCCCAAGGTGCCGCGTTCTTCTTAGGGCGCCCGCGCCCTCTCCTTGGCGACTCCATCCTGCGAAGGTGGAAAGGTCCCACCGGGCGTGCCAATTGATGTTACCAGTTTCCGTCCGTCTTCCTGGATTGGACGCTCCCCTAATCCCCTCCTCGGCCGGCCCTCTTTAGTCCTGCAAAACAATCCCCGGGGGGTGTCCCGGGGAAGAAGCTCCGGCGTGATGATGAGATGGGGATAGTGGGGAAGAAAAACGTACGGAAGGAATTCTCAATATAAGGTAGAGAGATATAAGTCACATACCTTGTTCACTGTTGGAGGCTAGTATTTATAGTTCGAGCTTTGCCTCCCTTGAAGATAAGCTGCAGGACCACCTCCCTTGTCATCTTCTGTCCTCTCTTGTCCTCTTTTCTGTCCGGACATGCCTCTGAGCGGGAAAGGTTCCTCTCTGTTGGTTCTGGGCCACGGGCCCTTTTCTTGGCCCAGCGGGGCTCTGGACCGGTATTATCACATGCTACCTAGGGGTAACACCCTCAGAGTATACTTGAAACAATGGTTCTGAACCTTCCATTCCACACCAGGGCATTGAGTGCACCCACCCACTTTGCTTCCATCAGCAATGGTAACCATGAAAGGTTTCACTACTTTCTCTCTCAGTCCTAGTTGCCTTACCAAACTGGGATTAATGAAACTGTGAGTAGAACCAGTGTCCAACAACATAGTGACTTTGTATCCCTTCATGATGCCAGATACTTTGATGGTGTTGGCTTGAACTTCATCATTTCCTATTGAATTCAGGTGCAGCTCCTCAGGATCATCACTCAAGTGTATGAGCTCCTCACAATCCAATTCTGCTACCAAGATATCACCCTCCTCATCTTGTTCCAATCCTGAAATGAAGTGTATCTGTTTGAATTTGTAGAGGTGTCCTGGTCCAAATTTCTCACCACACTTGTAGCACAACTTGTGTAACCTTCTGTAAGCTTGTTCCTCAGGTGATATTTTCTTGAAACCTTCAGTAGGAACTCTTTCTCTTATCTCTCCCCTGGTGCTACCTCATTGGTTCTTCTATCATTGCCTTGAGGATTAGCATTCCTCCATGGAAGTCTAGGAACATCCTGTCTGGGAATAGGCACAGGGTTAGGTCTCATGTTGTTCAAGGACATGTTCCTCTTGTGAATGTTTTCCAGATTCATCTCCTGTAGCACTGCAATGTGAAAAGCTTCCTGTAGAGTGGTTGGCCTGAACAGCTTGACCATAGGCTTGAGCTCCTCTTTCAAGCCACTCAAGAAACTAGACACATAATATCCTTCACTCATATATGGATTCTTAATAATCATTAAGGATTTCAGAGCCTCAAACTCCTCCTGATATCCTCTTACTATCCCCTTTTGGTAGAGCTTGTTGAACTCTTCAGTCTCATCCTCCATTCCTAGCTCAGAGAACCTCTGTAACAAAGCACTCACAAACTCACCCCATCCACTGAACCTCTTAGTCTTGACCACAGATCTATACCAAATTTCAGCCCTACCTTCTAGATACAGGTCAATTGAAATCAACCTATCTAGCTCATTCACACCATGATGACCAAAGAACTTCTCAACTTTCCTAATCCAATCCTTGGGGTTATTACCCTCAAAAGCAGGTAATTCTAGCTTAGGATATACTAGATTAGGGTTCTTCACTGGTAATGGCAAATCAGAAGGGGTTGGCACATGATTAAAACCAAACACATCAGGAATAGGTTGCACAATATTTCTACCAAATATATCAGGATTCTGATTCAGAAAATTCCTAGGAGGCAACTCATGATGCAGATTCATGAAATGTTTTGCATAGAATTCATCATCCAGATTCACCCTTGGATTTGTGATCACATTACCCCTAGAAAACCTAGGAGGGGGGTTCAGAATGCACCTGGATCGGAGATTTCAGGGTTGGATCTAAGACTCGCTGCCGCTGCCTCGGAGCTTTCAGCAACGTTGCTCGGAGGAATCGGTAGCTGTTGCATCAGCAGCTGGAACTGGTGATTCGTCTCTTCTAGTTGCTGTTTGTGAAGATCGTGCTCCAGCTTCCTCATCGCGGACTCCAATTGATTCCGATGCTCAGCAGCTTGGTTCTTCAGCTCCGACGACTGCAAGCTCAGAGTCGTTTCGAAGCTCTTCATTCCATTGGAGATGTTGTCGACCTTCGTTGTCAGCTCCCCGTACTTTCCCTCCAGATCCTTGACCAAGTTCTCCATCGATTTCATCCGTGTTTCCGCCATTTGATCCGAGGAGCGATCTGCTCTGATACCACTTGTAACAACTGGGGAAAATAGTTTGTATTTTAGAGTAATTAACAGCTCTAATGGCTGGATTTACAGAAGGGGAAGTGGAAAGAGAATAAGAATTGTAGGAGAGAAGAAGAACTAGCTAAGAGACAAAATAATTCAATTCCAATTTCATGATCCACTCCTCTCAACAAATCTCTGATTATATTTTTCCCCTTTTGCTGTCACTCACGTGCTCATGTAACAGAATCAGCCAGCTCATCATGGCTATATAGAAATTACCGATTTGCCCTTATGTCCTTAAATGAATTGTAACATATACTAGCGTTGGCAGGCCACGCCCACGCGGCCATTGCCCAATTTTCATCATACAAAAAATATTTTGAACACTTGTAATAATAATATGTAATTGATACATGTATTGCAATCGAAAGGAAGTAAGATACAAGTGTAACGATAAATGTGAAGAGATTTGACATGGTTTAAACTTGCCCGTTTGATTTTGAAGGGTCTAAAAATCATTTTTCCGCAAGTTACGATTTAGAAACAAAACTTATAGTCACCTAGCGAGATTAATTATTTGAAGGTAAAAATCTGTGTAACTGAAATTTGTGTAAATAATGAATCACTTTATTATATTTAACATGATAAAATTGCATTTTTTATCCATATGGACCCAAAATTAAAGGTCACTTTATGAGGGTAATTGTCTGAAGAGGTAAAGTTGTGGGTGTAAAGACGTTTTATTCATGTAGCTGAAATTTGTGGTATGTAACTGAAAATTTCTATATACCTTAGTTTGATTCATTTTATTTTATTAGGGTCGTTAAGTTAATTTCAGTTCAAATCATATGTCTCTACAAGTTTATAGTATTCGGTTTTAAAGTTTTATTCCACAATAAATTATTTTTACGTCAGTCCAAATTGATTCAGTTCAAATCAAAATAGTTCAGTTTGATTCAGTTCAGTTCAGATGAAATATTAGTTAATGATATTCGGCAAAATTTGTTTATTATTTGTTTGTTTCCTAATACATTTTGTTTACTTCAGTTTAATTCAGTTAAAGTTCAAATAAAAAATTCAGTTCAATTCATTTTAGTTCAGATGTGATTATTACAATTTTATTTCACAACATATTATTTTTACGTCAGTTTAAATCAATTGAATTTAAATCAAAATAGTTTAGTTTGGTTCAGTTCAATTCAGATGAATTAAATTTATGATATTCGGCTCAATCTTTTTATTATGTGTTTAATTAATTATGTCAATTATTATCATATCAGACCAAACTCAAGCCAAATAATGTATCATTCAAACTTGAACTTCTAACTTAGCTTATGTACTCCACTTTTAGCATGTAAAAACTATTTGAGGACAGAAGAACTGCATAAGTATTCATATTGGTAGCATTTTTAAGATACTCATCTCAAAACTCAAACTCAAATGATATCCTATATCATGCCAACATTTTTTCTCGCATATTTCAATTCAATAACCTGGGATGTTAATTGTTACGCGCCGACAACAACCTCACATGTATGTATTAGAGGTTAAAATAGGAGAGGGTGTTGCATCCCTAACAGAAACATATTTCAGTGCTCAATTATCATATGAATAAATGACTTGAACATGCATGTTTATAAATTAGGAGTGCATCTATTCTATAGAGAGAGCTATATAATGCTTAAATTTGATTCAAAGAAAGTTTTCATACATAATTCCATAAAAGACATAGTAAGAAGAAAAAAAACTTAAATTTAAAGATTAAATCAAAGTAGCTAGCCTTGATTGATAAAATCCATAGTAAGAGTTTCGAATGGTTGCTCAACCTAAAATGTGGATCTGCTCATCCAAAAGTCCAGTCCTTTGGTCATTTCTTCCAACTCTTGTTTGCGTTATTCGTCCTTTCTTGCCTCTGACCTCGAGTTTTTCTTGCAACACAAATGCAGACCAAGTTTCTGTAACCTTTGAACAGCCTTCTGTTAATTTAATTTGCGGATCAAACAGAGGCGACAATCCAATCAGTCACCTTTCCAATATGGTTATAAAGAGTTCATTTAAATTGTGCAAAAAATGTTATTGAAAGGTGAGGGAATATGTTCACCACCACCCAAAATCACCTGGAAAAGAAACCAAAACGAAGCAAAATCAGATTGAGGTTAGTTTTATTTAATAAATTACCAAACTTAAAAGAATGACTTCTAAAAAAGATACAATTTTCAAAGATTCAAGCATGAAGCAATGTCGAAATGAACAAACCATTTACAAAATGCAAGCTTTTCTTCCATCTTCAAAATAACCCCTACCACCTGTAATTCACAAAGTCTAAACAATCAAACTCGATAAGCATACAAATACATTCAATGAACACGTAATCAGCACCCGATCCTGCACACATAATCAATCCTTACTAATATTAGCACAAATTTGTATAAAAGTGATTTCTTCCTCAACATGGAATTGGAAGTCGAGATAGCAGACATGAAGGCCGGAAGAGGAGTTATATACAAATTGCAAACCATTCATACGTGTGAAAGAATGAATGATCCCATTTAAAGAAATTAACTCAATTAATGAAGGTGGGAAGCGACAGTGGATGAAAGAGAGGGGGTGGAGCAGCATCTACTGCAGTTCTTTGGTGACCGAATGGGAAAGACAGTGATTGTAGAGAGTGAAATTGATCTTTTAGTTGCAGCTGAAGGTAACTTTCTTACAGTGGAACAATAAATACCCTTGATAAAGCCGATTACAGATGATGAGATATGGAGAGCTCTGAATAGCATTGAGAATGACAAAAGTCCTGGAGTAGATGGATATTCGAGCTTTTTCTTCAAGAAAGCATGGGGGATTGTTGGTGATGATTTCAAAAAGGGGATTAGGAGTTTCTTTCAGGGTGATGAAGTACCACGGGAATTTAGCAAGGCTGTTTTAACACTAATACCGAAAGTTGATAATCCGCAGTCAGTTGGGGACTATAGGCCAATTTCCTGCTGCCCTGTTTTATATAAAGTCATCACAAAGATCATGAGTAACAGGTTAAGTGAGGTACTCCCGGAAGTGATAAATGGAAACCAAGGTTCATTCGTGAAAGGGAGGAGGATATCACATAATATTCTCCTAGCCCAAGAGCTATTAACAGGATATAAGAAGCCGAGCAATATTCCGAGCTGCATGATAAAAATTGATATACAGAAGGCTTTCGACAGTATAAGCTGGGAGTTTTTATTCAAATGGCTGGCAGTTCTAAAGTTTCCAGGATTGTTTATTGAGTGGATAAGACGATGCGTTGAGGATACCACTTATTGTTTCTCTTTGAATGGTGCGTACACGGATTGTTTTAAAGGGAGGAGTGGTGTTAAACAGGGGGATCCGATATCACCTTCATTGTTTGTAATTGGGATAGAATATCTATCAAGACAGCTTAGCCTGGCGATAAAAACGAAAGCTAGAGTTCCATCAGAGGAGTTTGAAGAGGGAAATACACAGTTTGATGTTTGCAGATGATCTGTTAATTTTCTGTAGGGCAAGCAAGCACTCAATGGAAGGGGTTAAAACTGTTTTAAAGGAGTTTAGGAAGGTTTCTGGCCTTAGGATAAATGAAGGAAAATCTGAGGCTTTCTTCTCGACAATGACAGAAACTGAATCAAAGATGTTGGCTGATACTCTGAATATAGTTCAAGAAAGTTTCCCAATGAATTACCTGGGACTTCCAGTCTCAACAGGGAAGTGGAGAGCTGAAGATTGTGAGAAAATGGTGGAGAAGATTGCTGGACAAATAGGCACTTGGGGTTCCAGGAATATGGCATATGCAGGTAAAGTGCAGCTTATAAACACAATTCTGCTGAGTAAAGCTAGTCATTGGACACATGTTTTTCAAATACCTGAGAGTGTGCACAAAGCCATTGAGACAAAATGCAGAAATTTTCTGTGGGGCAGAAAGGAAGGGGAGAAAAGAGTTACACCAGTGTCTTGGAAAACACTTTGTATGCCAAAGAAAAGTGGAGGAGTTGGCCTAAGGGGTCCTTCATTCTGGAATAGAGCTTCTCTGTGTAAGCTGGGTTGGGATGTATGTCAAAAGAAGGATACATTGTGGCTGAAATGGGTGCAAGCATACTACTTGAAAGATGAAGAGTTTCTTGACTACAGCCTAGAAGGGCACATATATAGTTGGGGTTGGGGCAAGTTGGTGTCACTGAAAGATGAAATTCGTCCATACCTAATGGAATGTGTTGACACGAAGGGAAATTTCAGCACTAGCAAGGCATATGGATACCTCAAGGGGGCAGGCCAAGAAAACCATTGGTCAACGAAAATATTGTGGAAGTCAGGACTACAGCCTAAACACTCATTCTTTCTATGGATGTTGTTAAAAGGGAGATTATCGACCATAGCGAGACTTCAGTCGAAAGGGATAATACTGATAGGTCCTAGATATACTCTTATTTTGTAGCATTTCAGAGCTGTTTAAGAATGTATTTTGTACTTTTATATTAGACTTTTAGACCAAATAATTCATAATGGTTTGAAATTGAAGACGTGCATTTTGACCTTGAATTGCACTTGCGATGGATTTGGATGATTTGAAGACCTTCTATGACCGTCCTGAAGAAGTCAGATACATTAAAGAACCGGTCGTAGAAGTGGCGAGAAGGCACACTCTTGCGGGCCGCGAAACCTCGGTCGCGAGCCGCGAGGGTGTGTGTTGCTGTTTTGCGAGGACCAGACGCGCGGTCCGCGAAACCTCGGTCGCGGACCGCGGAAGCCAAAGAGGCGCGATCCGCGAAACATCGGCCGCGGCTCGCGAGGACCAGACGCGCGGTCCGCGAAACCTCGGTCGCGGACCGCGGAAGCCGAAGACGCGCGATCCGCGAAACGTCGGCCGCGGCTCGCGAGGACCAGACGCGCGGTCCGCGAAACCTCGGTCGCGGACCGCGGAAACCGAAGACGCGCGGGCCGCGAATCCTCGGCCGCGAGCCGCGAGAACTAGGCTCGCGGTCCGCGAAGGATTTCTCGCGACCCGCGAAAATCCTCTGCAACTTGCATTTTGTTTGCTTTAATTTTAATTATTTTTTGACTATAAAAGAAACTTATCCTCAATTGTTAGAGGATCGTTTTTTGGACAGAGAATTCCATTTTCCTTCACTTTTCTTTCCATTTTGATCTTTGAATTCATCATGGTTTGTTGTATTAATTATGGTTGTGATTATCTAATTATGGTTGTAGGCTAAAACCCACCTTGGGTATATGTGATTGGACTTCTTGTTATGGATTGAGAACATGATTTATGAAGTTTAGGAACGGTGATTTGCTATTGAATGATCATAATTTATATGTGTATTTGATGCGTGACATGATTAGGAATGATTTCCTAGTGATAGATATGTGTTGGATATGTGTTAGATATTGCTTTTCCATGGTTAGAATGTTATCATTCTTTCTATGTAAGAGTAGTAAATTAGGAATCGAATGCATCTTGTTATCGATTGTATTTGTTCTTAAGATCATTCATTAGCATTGTATCTATGTCAAGTTTGTTATCAAATTGCATGGGTAAGTTTGAGAAACATCTAATTTGAAATGATATTGATCAATTGAACTAGTTGTTATCATCTAGTAAAGTTGTCAATTGAAGTTGTGAAGATGCTTTCATCTTTCATAGCTATGGTTAAAAATAGTTTCTCACTACAAACAATCACTATTCTCAAAGCAACATGATAAAGTTTGAGGAAAATCTCATAATAAGAAGTCACCAATCTCATATATCCAAGTCTAGTATTCTCATTAGTTAATCCTTTAGTTGAAACCTTAAATGCTAAACTAGTTGTAATCCTAGAATTCTAGTTGCTTTACATAGTAGTGTTTCTTACAAAAACTCAACTCAAACCCCCCCTTTGTTTACATTGCTTTTATATATGTATATGTATATGTATGATATAATATATACGTAGAAATAACATTTTCCCTGTGGAACGAACCTTACTTGCCACTATATGCTTAGTTGTGTGTAGAGGTAGTGAGTGAACATAAATTGTATATTTGAGAGGTACGGCGACGACCTCCCAAATACCTCATGTGGCAGATGTTTGTACTCTGTGTGGGCATAATGGAGAAACGATGCAGCACATATTTTGTACATGCCAGTTTACAGTGGAGCTCCAAAAACATTACAGGGTGGAGACTGGCGGAAACTTCAGAGAGTGCTTGAGGAGGATGAGAAGAATGGTAGGATGGAGAAAGAGAATAAGATTCCACCGACTTATCAGCATCTTCTATAATGTATGGAGGGAGAGGAATAACAGAATCTTCGAGGGGAAATTTAGGCAGGTGGATGCTCTAAAGGTGATGATTGAAACAGGCTTTGACCCCTCTGATTGATGATGAGGATGGTGTGAATGGATCCTAGTATGAAACTTGGTACATATGTCGTAGGTACCGCACTGATTACCTATGGTATTTCAGAGGTGTTGGGCTGCCAGTGTAAAAACCAGTTACCCAACCTTGGCCCGTGACAATATCTAAAGACTTGACGGATTGGTTGTGGGGATATATCCCTAGTATGAAACTTGTACATATGTCGTAGGTACTGCAGTGATTACCTTTTGGTATTTCAGAGGTGTTGGGTTGCTGGTATAAAAACCAGTTACCCAGTCTTGGCCCATGACACTATCTGATTTGATGGAATGGTTGAGGGGTTTTACCCCAAGTATGAAACTTGTACATATGTCGTAGGTACTGCACTGATTACCTTTTGGTATTTCAGAGATGTTGGGCTGCAGGTATAAAAACCAGTTACCCAGCCTTGGCCCAAGACACTATTAAAAATATTTGACGGACTGGATGAGGGACTATGGCCCTAGTATGAAACTTGTACATATGTCGTAGGTACCGCACTGATTACCTTTGGTATTTCAGAGGTGTTGGGCTGCTGGGTGAAACAAGTTACCCAACCTTGGCCCATGACACTATCTAAAGACTTGGCGGGCTGGATCGAAGAAGATTATAAGCATACTCAGACCAGGCTACATAATGGCTTATTTGATTTATACGAGCTGGAGACAGAAATGGAACGTTGAAGACACCAAAGCTCCAAATGTGGATGCAAATTTGGCAAGATATGCAAGGACAGATGGAATGGAAGCGCATTCATTATAGTTATTCTAAAATTCTAGCAATATCTTGATGAACTAGTTATGATCATAGTCACTTGCATTTCATATGGCTGTAGAATAGTTGTTTTTCTCCTTTTGGTTAGTTATTTATATCCGTTGAATGTTTGGCTTAGAGTGATGGCCAAATCAGTTGTATGAACTTTTTTGAGCAATTTAATAGAAGAAAATATTACATCAAAAAAAAAACTCAATTAATGAATGATTGAATTAATGGGAAGTTGAAGAGGAAGAATTAGGGGCCGGTTTCGAGAAATTGAACCGGCTTTTTAATCATTAAACGCAATTGAATGGAATTAAGGCACAAATTAAGGTATTGAAGAGTATGAATTAACGAGGAGATTAATGGTATTGGAAGGAAGAGTGGAATAATTAATAAATAAAAATGAATTGAATAACAAAGAAGAGAAAGAGGTGAGCGGTTTTAAATCTTAAAGGGTATTTTGGTAGAAAATTTAGTTTGCATATTAATGAGGTGGGACAAAATGCTGAAGTGTATATGAGGTGTTCAATGATGTGGCATGCCACGTGTCAGCATGTGAGGCAAGTTTTGTTAAAAAACCTTGTTTTCTTATATATAGTTAGATATAGACTAGCATGTTAGATCGCGCAAGGCGCGATCATGGCCCAATTTACAAATTCAGATAATATCGTGAATACATAATTGAAAACATTGTTGTATATAACATTTATCTTAAAGTGTAATTTTTTTTTGAATAATCTTAAAGTGTAATTGCATTCTAAATGTTTTGAAAACACGGAATTTAGTTAGTTTAATATAATATAATAATATGTTTAAAACAAAATTCTTTCATAGATTATTTTCAAATAAAGTAGATCTAATATAAAAATTAGACTAAAGTGTATTGTAAGGCACAAAAAATATTATTTTGGATAACTTTGGTTCTTTACCACTTCACTAACTTTCATTATGGTAAATTTCATTTTTATTTTTTTAGATGTTATGTTTTCATATAAATTAACCTCTTAGTAATTAATTTTCTAAATTATTTTTGGGGAAATAGGTGCATAAGTTTTGAAAGAATAAATGAAAGCATAAAATTACTAAAAGTGCCTCATAGAAACTTATAATGTTAACAAATTTATCCGTGATAATTTGTTAAGCATATGACCATCTACTTTATCTTTTTGGCATAAAAGCAATTTAGTCTATAAACATAACTTCCCATCTTTGAAGAAAGGTAGTGTCACTTTACTCACTTGTTTATCTATGCTCCGCGGTACGATGAAAATCACATCTTAAATCAAAGAATATTTAAACACCTCTCAAACCTTATAACATGAAATACTCTTGTTTAGTGATCATTCAAATATAAAGCTGAACTTGAGCTTTCAAGATAGAAGAAGAAGATAAAGGCTCATCACTCATCAACTATATAATGGCTACCAAATAAAGATTAGGTTTTACATTAAACATGCGTTTTCAAGGGATATATAATCTAGACAAATCATATTAATTCTAATAGTTGGCTTGAGTATACAGTTTGAAAACAAAGAATTATAATTGCTTGTGTCGCATCTTGAATGAGTGGATTTGCATCACCATGCAATATATACATCAGTAGCACCAATTCATCGAACTACCAATTCATCCAACCTGCACATTTCCCGTCTTCCCAATTTTATAAGTTGCTTGATAAGTTGGCCAAATTCTTGAGACAAAAGAACAATCAAAAGAATTAGGAATGGATGAATTAAATTTAGCATATAAAATTTGTTTGAATTTCAAAAAGAAAGAAAGAGTTTACCTTTACTAATGAGTGATGAGAAGAAGTGAGATTGTAAGTCCTATTTATAGCTACGGGAGATGCCAATAACCCTCTGGAATATGAAAAATTACTCTACAATTTCATAAATATTATAAGGGTTGTAAATTGCAATAATTGCATGAGTTTTATTGTAAAAATAAATTGATTTAATAACAAATTATGAGGTTAGTAATTGAAGGAAGATGAGGGGGTTATTGGCCATCAAATAAAGGGTAATGAATAAGGGAATTGAATTTAAAAAGAAAGAAGAGGAAGAGGTGCCTTTTGTTGAGAAGATTAATAACATGAATGAAACTAAAGAAAATTGAATGAAATCAATAGATTAATTGAAGAACAAAAGGAAAAGGAAGATGAGAAAGTGCTTCCGGTCTAGAAATTGTAAGGTCACAAGGAAAAATAAAGTTCAGGAAATAATTAAGAGAATTTAAGAAAAAAAAAGAATTGATGGGGATTAATGACATTAAAGAAAACAATTGATTAATGGACATGAAATTGAAGAGGTGAGGAGTTAAGCAAAAATGGGAGGAACTCTTGTGAAATTAAAGAGGTGAGGAATTAAGTTTGTGAATTAAGGGTTAGAGCATCTCCAATGGTTGTGTTTTGGAGTTGCTTGCAAATATTCCAAACGTCAAGCAGTACTGCTACACCGTTGTTTCTTGTCATGTAAGCAGTACTGCTCTACCAAGCAACACTGCTGCATTTAATATTTTTATTTTATCGATACGGCATATATTTGTGACTTATTTTTATCTACGAGATTTGTTTACCAAACCATTCATAATTTACGAAATTTTACATTCGCGTACGATGATCAGGATATTTTATGCAGAGGTAAAATAACACGTCTTTGGTTGCATGCATCAATCCATTTTATGGCTGCTGTAAAAAAGTATATATTTGCATTGCGTTCCCTTCTTAGGTTATCCGAGGGGGGGGGAGGCAGGTTACTATTACAAAACAGTTAATACTATAAATAATAGTAATTAAGATAACGGTAATAAAATAGAAACAAAATACTAGAAGGAATAGCGTGTAGGAAATAAGTGATATTATTGCATCATAAAGGCAAAATGCAAAGGGAGATTACAAGATATAGCCATCGGATCTATTACAAAGGAAAACAAATAGGAAGAAATGCTAGCAATACCAGGGAAACCAGGAATACAGATAAGGTGAACGATAACAATAACAAAGGATAAACTTAAAAATACACTGGGAAAAGAGGTCTTCAGATCAGAGCTGGAGGGCTGAACTTCGGATGTGATCGATAGTCGAAGAAGATCGACAAACATATGTACCATGAAATTACATGAAGGTCAGGGGAAATGCCTACAACCAGGAAGATTGACAAGCACATGTACCATGAGATGTACATGAAGGGGAGGGTAACGTTCACATGCAAGAGGATCGACCAGAGGTGGAGAAACAGATATGAGCCCATGAAACAGGGCCACCAAGGCAGGGTCCGCAGCTATAGGAAGGCAAGATAGCATCATCTGACGCAACGTCAGAGGTGTGAGGATCGCCTCGGAGAAGGGACAGGCTACAGCCGACGGTCCGGACAAATTCAGATCAAGGATGATCGAGCCAGGCATTGGTGATAAGTGCTCGGGAAGTGTGGCTTCGCTTTGCAGGATCCAGACCCAGTTTGGCCAAGAAATCCCACACTCGGAGATTGGGAAATGAGCTAGTTCCTTTAGAGAAAATGGTTGTTGAAAGAATGCAGCGAGTCAGCAGAGAAACAAGCAAAGTAGAAATAAAAGGAGGAATGAGAAAAAGACCATACCAAGGAGGTCGCAGGAGAAGGGTAGCCCAGCAGGTGAGACAGTTCAGTCCGACAAACAGGAGTCAGGAGTGCCCTTTCCTGTCAGAGATGGTCCTTGGAAGACCATCCCAGGTTCCCAACATGTTGCCCCGCGACGTATCCAGGCAACGTGCTCAGCCAGCTACTAGTTGGACCTCTCTTACTAGTATATATACCATGAGAGAGAAAGGTAAAAGAGGAGTTCAATCTGAGATATCCACAGTGATATATCTTTTCCTCCTGCACTATTCATCATCTTCTCCACCAAATTATAGCTCCATGACCCAACCTGACTTGGGCGTCGGAGCGGGCTACAGCTACCTGCCGCCCCGCCCTGAGTAATCCCAGTGCTGCTGTACAGGTACATAGGACCAGTACAGCGCCATCAACAGATCCAGATAGGAGGAAGAGCTTCCCGCCGGAGCATGACGCGTCTGTCACGTCGACGGCCAAATCCTGCTCTGACACTTTTCGGTTCCAATTCAGACAACCAAGAATCGTGAAGCGAGGAGATCAAGAGAGGAGAAACCAGGGGAAGCATCTTGGTCCCAGACTCGGATTCTGAGCCTGAGGGAATTTCAGAGACTGTCCAAGTACCACTGTAGATATGCCTTCTTTTGGAGCCGGGGAATGACGTAGGCGCACCAAAAGAACCACCGAACTGCCGTAAGAGAGGAGAAGATGTTAAGACGTGATCATAAAGAGTAACCTAGGAAAGTGCGAAACGCATAAGAAAGAGAATAAGAACTCACCAAAAAGGAGAAAAGTAACAAGCGCCATGGAGAAATTTGGGAGCATAAGGAAAGCTATTTATAGAGGGATAAAGGGAGATCAAACGAATTGCTTCGGGGACAAGAAAAGTAAATGACGGCGAAAAGGAAAGTAAAGAGGCATAGAGAAAGGGAAATATGCGGGCGTCTCAAAATCCGGGGAGGCGCCAATTAATTATGATGGTAGGGACCACCTGAAGGATCAGGAATATGCGCGTCAAGGGGGAGACAAAACGGCGCGGAATACCGAATGCGAATCCGAAGGAAAGAAGGATGTGTAACACCCCCAATTTTCATTCGATAAAATAATCATTTGTTAAAATATGTCCGGATGCTAATACATTATTAAAATTTATGTGGTCTAACTGAATATAATATTTTACAAATATTCCAGTTCATTATTTTTCTTACTCAATTCCTAAAACATAACTCGATGATAAACTATGAGATTGAGTCATCACTTTGAGAGGTCGCCTAATGGTCAATTGTACCCAAACAAGATCTGTAAAACAAGATCTCTGCTCAATCCTTTTGTCAATGGATCAGCCAGATTTTCCTTGGATTTGACAAATTCCACGGTTATGACTCCTCTTTGTATCAAGTCTTTAACCATACTATGCCTCACTCCAATGTGTCTTGATTTTCCATTATACACTTCCTTATAAGCATTGGAAAGTGTTGATGTACTATCACAGTGAATGGACACTGGTGATACCGGCTTGGGCCATGATGGTATGCCATGCAACAGGTCCCTTAGCCATTCAGCTTTTTTGTTTGCCGAAGCTAATGCCACAAATTCTGAAGTCATGGTGGAGTCAGCAATAAGACTTTGTTTCTTTGATGCCCATGAAACCGCTCCACCACCCAACACAAAGATCCAACCACTTGTAGATGAGTGATCATCTTTGTCTTTAATCCAACTAGCATCAGAATAACCTTCAAGAGCTGAAGGATAACCCTTTGTAGATGATACATTAATCCTTTGTGTGTTTGAGATATTTTAGAACTCTTGTAACACCAAGCCAATGTTGTTTACTAGGATTACTCGTGAATCTTCTTAACACTCCAACTGCATAAGCAATATCAGGACATGTACAAGTCATGGCATACATTAAGCTGCCGATTACACTTGAATATTCAAGCTGGGATATTGCATTTCCCTCATTCTTTGCATACTCAATTTTAGAGTCAATGGGAGTTGAGACCGGCTTGCAATCATGATGATTAAACCTTTTAAGGATTTTCTCAATGTAATGAGACTGTGAAAGTGTAATGCATCCTTGGTCTTTCTTTATTCTTATTCCCAGAATAACATCAGCCTCTCCCATGTCTTTAATATCATACTTGCTCGAAAGCAACTATTTGGTTTCCAAGACTTGTTCTAAATCTGAACCAAAGATTAACATGTCATCGACATACATGCAAATAATAACACCCTTGCCACATGCATACTTGTTGTAGATGCATTTATCTGATTCATTTATTTTGAATCCACAACCAAGTATTACTTGATCAAACTTTTTGTGCCATTGTTTTGGAGCTTCTTTAAGTTTACACACTTTGTGTTCTTGCCCAGATACTTCAAACCCTTCGGGTTGTTTCATATAAACTTCCTCATCCAACTCACCATTTAAAAATGCGGTTTTAACATCCATTTGATGGATAACCCATTTTTGAATTGATGCTATGGAAAGTAGTATCCTTATCATAGCGATTCTTGCTACTGGAGAATAAGTATCAAAGTAATCAAGGCCATATTTTGAGTAAAACCTTTGGCTACCAACCTTGCTTTGTACTTATCTATTGTCCCATCCACCTTCATCTTCTTTTTGAAGATCCATTTGCAATCAATGGCTTTGGAAGTACCCAAGTATTATTACTCAATATCGAATCCATCTCATCGTTTATAGCTTCTTTCCAAAATGGAGCATCGTGAGATTTCATTGCTTCATCAAATGTCTTTGGATCATTTTCAACATTCAAGCAATAATACATTTCATTACTTAGTTCATCCCTTGTTCCTTCAACAAGATAAGTAACAAAATCCGGACCATATGATTTGGCCCTTTTAGCTCTTTTGCTTCTTTTGAGCTCAATGACTTTATCTTTGTCATTCATGTCATTTGACATCGACTCGGTTTGCTTTGAATCATTTCCATCATCTCTTGGAATAGATTTGAATCTTTGTTCATCAAATATTGCATCTCTTGACTTTATAACTGTATTAATTGAAATGGAGTCATTTGGATCAATAACCATAAACTTATAAGCTTTGTTATTGTGAGCATAGCCTATGAAGATGCATTCAACACCTCTTTCTCCCAATTTCCTTTTCTTAGGTTCTAGGAGTCTCACTATGGCTCTACAGCCCCAAACTCTCAAATGATTGAGGCATGGCTTTCTTTTATGCCAAAGTTCACACGGGGTAACCGAGTACTTTTTATTTGGAACCGTATTGAGTATATAACAAGCTGTAAGTACAACTTCACTCCAAAAGCCTTTACGGAGGCCTTCCATGGACATCATGGTGTTAACCATTTCCATCAGCACTTTGTTTTTCCTTTCAGCCACACCATTTTGTTGTGGTGTATAAGGAGCTGTTACTTCATGTTTGATTCCTGTAGTCTCAAATAATTCTTTGTCAAAGTATTCGCCCACCTCTATCAGTTCTTAAACATTTAACTGATAAGTCACATGCAAGTTCAACTTCTTGTTTATAATTTTTAAACATTTGCATAGCTTGATCTTTAAAATGTAGCAAATACACATAATAGTACCTTGTACAATCATCAATAAAAGTTGCAAAATATTTATTTCCTCCCAAAGATGGGGTCGCATGCAAATCATATAAGTCACTATGTATCAATTCCAATTTGCTTGATTTTCTTTCAATCTTTGGAAAAAGGTTTTCTGGTTATTTTGTTAACATGCGAGTAGTGCATTTTCCATCATCATTTTGCAAACATTTAGGCAAAAGATCCAATTTCATCATATCATGGATTCTTTTATAGTGAACATGACCTAACGTATTATGCTATAGTATAAAAGATGACTCAATCACATAAGCAACAGTAGCATTCAAATTATTGATAGGCATAACGTTAAGTTTAAACATCGCACCACAGAGGTACCCTTTCCCCACAAACATCCCACCCTTGGAGATTACAATTTTATCAGCTTCCATCACAAGTTTAAAACCAAACCTGTTAAGGAGTCATGCAGAGACCAAATTTTTTCTAACTTCAGGAACATACAACACATTAGTGAGTGTAATAATTTTCCCAGAAGTGAAATTCAGATCAATCTCCCCTATGCCTTTTATGGGCACAGTTGCTGCGTTTCCCATGTAGACAACAGAGTCATGATCATCCACATCTTGCAGAGTTTTGAAAAAACTTTTGTTTTTGCAGATGTGCCGGGTAGCACCTGAATCGACCCACCACTCAAAGTCTTCATGAACTATGTTGATTTCTGAGATCATGACCACAAGAGCTTTGTCATCCTTTCCTCCAATTGAGGAGTTCAGGCCCTGCTTCTTTTTAAGAAGCCTACATTCATATTTGTAGTGCCCTTCCTTTTTGCAATGATAACACTTGCCTTTTTTCTTTTGATTCTTTCCATGATCATCGCCACTGTAAGCCCTTTTTTTGGACTTGTTACTCTGGCCTTCATCAATCATATTGCTCTTGGTGACAGGGTCCATGCCTTTGGCATCATCCTTTTGCAGAGGATATTCCTGCAGTCGAAACTCTTCTTCAACACGAAGAGAGCTAGCCAAACTTTCAAGTGAAATCTCATCCTTATTATGTTTGAGATCCCTCTTAAAGTCTTTCCAGGATTGATAATACAAAAGGTGATTGGATAAGGAGACCTTCCAGGAAATCTCCGACGCACGTGAGAGACAGCTAAGGATGAAGTTTGGAAGTACAGTCACGTGACCAGGACCACAGCGAGGTACAAAGAGGTGACGTTTGATGAGAAGGCGAAGGCCTAAAACGCCTATAAATAGAGGCCATAATCAACCATTCCAGATAAGTTCTCCAACTCTTGAATACGGAGTTTTTACATTCCAAAGCATGAAATCTCATCATCACACCAGAGCTACCACCCCCGGGGTAGCGCCGGGGGGGCTTGTTTTGCAGGTGTCGGAGGACAGGTTCCAAGCAAGTCCAGTCCGAGGGCAAGGAGCTCGGATGGTCAAGTACAATTAGCGAGCATCATCCATACTTCATCAACAATCAACACTCAGAAGCCCTCGGATACGTCAGCTATCTGAGGCTCAGATTACTAGTGCGAATTTGCCCCGCATCAGTTGGCACGCCCGGTGGGACACCGACATTAGGGGTCTCATCCTCAATTCAGAATGACACATGCAGCTCGGCATTCAGGAAAGCTGCTTGGACAACATGTGATGCCTCGGTGGAGGACAACTAGGCTGAGGAAAGGTCAAGAAAGAGGAAATTCAGCGGTTGCAACCAACCCAAGGAAGCGGATAAAGCTAGGACCCGCCTAAGGACAAAGAGGCTCAAAGGTGGAGGTATGTAGGTATACAACGGTATATATATTAAATGTTATTTGGATGATAGATAAAAGCTTTTTGCAAGATTATTTACGCTTATTGCTGGCTATGATATGCGTAAGGATTAGGAATATAGAAGTATGTAAGGGAAAGAGTAGGTATTTAGGGTATCAGATAGGGTTCGCTCATGAGCCTAGGTCGGATAAAAGGAAAACTAGGGTTTTAGACTTTTCCAAGGGTGAGGTGTCGGATTATGAAGGCCGATAGGGAGTTTAAGTAGGAAAAGAGACAGTGGAGTAGAGTCGGAACAATAAGGAGGTCCCGACTACCTATATAGGTCGGATACCAAAAGTGCCGAGGGGTACGGCTATAAGACAATAGATGAGTACCGGTCCTGATAAACAGGGGATTGGAAGAAAAATAGCATGAAAGAAATCGTGTAACTAATACTATCTTTAAGAAATTTATTTGCAGGCAATGTACGAAGATGATAGGAAAGGAAGCGGAACGAGATAAAAGGAAGGGGTTTACCCAGGCGAGAGTATGAGGAGGAGGCAATAGAAGAATAAAAGCTCGGAAGCGAAACATCCATGGAAGGCAGCAACGCAGCAAATCGGTGATGCCAGGAAAGGAACTGCAGGATTACGTCATACATGATATGACATTGGATAGGCAACGACGTCAGACAAGGAGGCACTCGAAGAGAAAGAACAACAAACTCAGCAGGATAGGCTCGGACGAGGAGAAGGAAAATGAGACGTAACCAGAAAGGTAACAACTTAAAAAGAAAAGAGAGAGTTAACTTAGAAAGAATGAGGAATTGACGGGCGGGAGAAAATCAGAGTTACTGGCAGGGGCCAAAAGAAAAGAAAGATAAGGGAGATTCGGAAGAAAACAGCCTCGGAAGAATACGGGGAAGGGAATTCCAAAAACAAAAAAAACAAAAAAAAAGAGAAAAAAGGGGAGAAAGAAAGAGAGCTTGAAAAGAGAGAATAGGGAAATAGATAAAATAGAGAGAAGAGCGAAAGTGGAGAGACAAGAAAAGGGAAAAATACGGTAAGCTCGGATCACTGTCAGGATATCCGAAGATAGGGAAAGGGTAAGGGCAAATCACAAATGAGGTATAGAAAATGGAAGGATAATATTAAGAAGGGACAAGATATCGGAAATAAGGATCTTCGGATAACGGGAGCGTAAAGGCTCGAAAAGGGCAACAAGAGGGAAAAAGGGATAGTTATAATAATACAAGGAGGGCTCGGACAGTGCATTAAGGGAATGATTTCGACGAAGGACGAACAAAAGAGCATAAAGAGAGGAGGAGAAGAGAAAGGAGGGTGATCAAGATAGATTCGAGGTGAAGGGAAGGAGATTCAGGAGAACAAAAAAAAAAAAAAAAAGAACTTCGGGTAGAATAAAAGGAGGGTAAGGAGATGGAAGATAAGAAAAGGGCAGAGAGCACAGGGGAAATAATAAAGGCAGTTCCAAACAAAGGGGGGAACTAAAAAAGGGAAGGCAAGGAGGAATAGAGAAAAGGGATGGATAAGGAAATTTCATCCAAGATAAGAGGAAAACTTAAAAGGGAAATCGGATAGAGAAAAAAGAAAGGTCGGATTAAAGAGAAATGAAAGGATATTAAGAGGGGGTAATCCATAAGGTGTTTAAAGGGATCAAGAAATGGAATTCTAAAAGAATGATTATGGGCTCAGCGTGGATACGTCATAGCTCGGATGCGTGGATACGCATAATAATTGCATGTGTGACAGAAGACACATTGCAATAAAAGGGGTTCGGCATGGATACGTCAAGGTTCGGATGCATGGATACGCTCGGAACAGAAAAGCATACTGGATAGTGCGTTAGGAAAGCGTGGATACGCGAATTTGCATACGTGCTGGATAGCTCGGTGTAAATAAAGGGTAAGTCGGAACCTCTGGGTCACTCCCATAATTGGTGCCCCGCAAAAAGGAGAAACCTCGGCAAGGGTAATCCGAGGAAAAGAAAAGGAAAGATAAAAATATTTCATTAAAATAAAGGTAAGTACCCGAGGGGAGACGTCCTCTTGATACTTGTGTATCTTACATAAAGTACAAAATGAATCTAAGAAAATGCACTAATCATTGGATATATGAATTATTTCGTCTCCTTGAGAAGGCAATGAACGAATAGTTAAAGGGCGGATAGGAGGTCGTTCTCTTTCTAGGGACGCATTATTAGGAGGAAGGTGCAGAGATCGGAAGATCACAGATGAGGAGACAAGAGGAGCGTTCGTCGAGAGAGCATCCAATGAAGGATCAGGTTCACTATAGGCAGACAAACCCATTTGCCGAACGCGAAGAACTTCCCAAATTCTCCTTTGGCAATCCTCGTATGTGGTGGAAAGTCGAGGATCGATATATCGGTGGAAGGCATTATCGACAGAAATGATAAGAGGAATTTCCCAGAGGGAAGGGAGAGGATCAGGCATCCCAGAAGATAAGCGGCGACTCCATTCAACAGCTTCGGGATAAGCAGGATGAGATGAACCCCCGACTTGGAATTTACCCATCTTCTTCATAGCAGAGATGGCATTCCGGACAAAAACAACAATATCAAGGAAGGGGATGGCATGAGTTTTCCCACAAATGAGAGATGATAGATGAAACGAGAGCCTCAAGTGGAGAAGATGATCCTAGAGATCACGGTTGCGAGAGGTAAGTTGTTTGTTCTCATCTTCTAGCATGGAAATCATCTGCCTTTCGTTGTTTCCGCTTTCTAGATTCCGGAGTTTGGTAAGAGCCCTAGAGTACTCGCCCCACACCAAGCCAAGCTCCTCGCCAGCATGGCGTTCAAGCTCCTTGCATGAAATATGCAATCGATTTAGAAAGTCATGAATATTCACAGTCTCCTCGAGATAGGAAGAGATAATCTTATAGCTTCGTTGGATAGATCCGAACCTAGCCTTCATGAACCTAAGAAACCGAGTTGCGGCGCTAAGGTTAGGAAACTCCTGAAGCAGAAATCCGAACTCATCTTCGGACAACGCTTTCTCCCTCGGACCTGCTACTATTTGTGAATCGGGTAAAGCCGGTGTTCGGCATTTAGAGCACAAAGAAGGAGAAACCTTGTCCGAAGAGGGGGGAAGAGGACCCTGCAGAAAGGTATAGGGATACATTATAAAACAGGAATCAGAAATAATAAAGAAGGAAACGCATATAATAGGAAAAAATAAAACAGGAAAAAAAGGAATTTAGGATATAATAAGGGAAATGGATAGACTATATTATAGAAATACAAGAAGACGGTCGGAAATGCCCCTAACAGGTGGGGAAAGCCAAACATCATAACAAAAGAAGCAAAAAAGATTGCCAAAGCCAAGATAAAGGAAATTATACATGAGAACCAGACGCTTCTCCAGGAGACAGATACCCCTCAGTAGCTTGGGCAGTTGAACAGGGTCTGGCACTTTGGCGAATTTAATGATAGGGACGCCATTGGACAAAGCAGGCTTGAAGCCGAAAGATTATGGATCGGCGCACCATTCAACGTATCCCTTGTTGTTGACAGAGTAGCGATGGGACGGGGGCTCTGGAAAGACCCCATGAGGATTGCGAAGGTTGGCTTCAGGGACAACCCTCTCCTCCGGAACAGGAGTCTTCTCCTCTCCGATCTTCAGGAGGTGGCGGCAGAAACAGGTGGCTTAGATGACGCAAGGCAGCCCAAATCTTGGGGGCTAGAGTCTGGAGGGTACTCAGGCGAAAATCCCTAAGACGCTGCTCATAACGAGCCAGGGCTCCAGGATGGTAGCAGCTCTTCTGCACAGACAGACGAAAGGTCCCAGGAAACCAGCCTCGGATCTTCTCATATTCTCCAGCCAGTATGGAGATCGGAGCTGGTTGTTCTTCAAAAAGAGGGGAAGAGGGCTCACTTTGTTGAGCGGCGTACAGAAGGGGATCGTAATCCATAGAATCCCAGTTAAAAACATCATTCTTTGGATGAGTTGGGCAAAGGAAACCAGGGTTCTTTAGAGAGGAAGGACCCTCGGATTGAACCACGTGATCTGCTAAGGGCGTCTCAATAGCCTTGAGCTCGGACACCTTCCCGAGGGTTTCCTTAGCAGATGAATCAGGACCTTTCGCCAAGGCATCTTGGCCGGGAGATGCATCGGGCTTCTTCGTAGAAACTTTCTTCTTGCTCACGGGCTCGGAACCCTTTCCCGAAGCCTCGGAACGGGCTCTCTTTGGAATAGGAAATGCAGGCTTTTCCACCATGCCTTGGCTCGGGGTCTTCTCTGCCCGATGATGGGAATCAGATATGGCATCCTTCTCTGGTGTCAAGATTTGTCAATCTTAGCCAAGCCATGTCATTACTCTGCCCGAAGTGTCAATCTTAGCAAGCACCAGAGAGACACTTCGGGGGTAAAATGTAAAGATCCCTGGGGTTTTCACATGAGAGGCGTGGAGACGATAGAAGGAACGAAACAAAGCCAGAGACTCCACAATACCATGCCTGCGACATGGGGTGATGAACCCCAGAATCACAGTTACTCCGTTAGGATGGAGTTGGGCATGAGACATCTTAAAATAATTGAGCAGTTCAGAAAAAAGATTAAGGAACGGGAGAGATAAGCCAAAATGTATATGACGAGCGGGTAAACACGAAACACCGAATTGGACTTGGTCAGCATCCAAAAGTTCCAATTCCGCGTCTTCAGGAATAGTGACAAAGTTGTTATTGCAAAGATTGATGACATCCTGGGTGACCCACTCAGGACGAGGATCAAAATCACAATGGAAATCAATAGGACTAATCTGAGGTACGCGAGGGAAGGATCGACGACACCTTTTCTTCCCTTTAGCGACAGACAAGGGCTCCAAAGAAGAAGATTTAGAACCGGGTCGGGAATAGGAGGAGATACCAGATTAGAAGCCTGAGCTTTCAGGCTATCGGCAAACACAGGACCCGCAGACCGAGAATCCATAGCAAAGAATAGTAACAAGCACGCTAATAAAAGATAGGAGGATAAACCAAGAGCAGAAGCAACTCACCAGGAAGCAAGAGGTAGGCAGAGGATAAAATTGGAGGGCAACAAGGGAGGAAAAATAAGGGAACCAAGGAGATATATTTATAGAAAAGAAAATTAGGAAATAGTAAAAGACAACGCATCGGGGGCAGGAGTAATGATGACACACAAGAAAATAGGAAGAACTTGGGGAAAAGCGAAGTGTGTAGCCGCCAAAAGCTCGAAGATATTGGTCGTCTGCGGCCCAGAGGCCCACTTTCCAGAATAGCAACCAGCGCGTGTGAACCAGAGACGTCGACAAACAAGGAAAGAGTGGCAAGACACAAAATTCCAACCTCGAAAGACTGAAACATTTTTCTTGGGGGCTTGTGATAATACAAAAGGTTATTGGATAAAGAGACCTTCCAGGAAATCTCCGACGCACGTGAGAGACAGCTAAGGATGAAGTTCGACAGTACAGTCACTCAAAGAGGTGATGTGTGATGAGAAGGTGAAGGCATAAAACGCCTATAAATAGAGGTCATAATCAACCATTCCAAGTAAGTTCTCTAACTCTTGAATATAGAGTTTTTATATTCCAAAGCTTGAAATCTCATCATCACACCAAAGCTACCACCCCCGGGGTAGCACCGGGGGCTTGTTTTGCAGGTGTCAGAGGACAGGTTCCAAGCAATTCCAGTCTGAGGGCAAGAAGATCGGATGGTCAAGTACAATTAGCGAGCATTATCCATACTTCATCAACAATCAACACTCAGAAGCCCTCGGATACGTCAGCTATCCGAGGCCCAGATTACTAGTGCGGATTTGCCCCGCATCAAGGATGGGGGGAGTTTATCAATTAAAGCTCCAACAATAATAGATTCATCCATTTTAAGGTCGTGTTGGGAAAAGTGATTTAGCATTTTTTCAATTTCGGAAAATTGTTGCATCACCGGTTTGTTATCAACCATTTTGTAATTAAAGAAAGATGATACTAGAAACTTCTTACTGGTAGAGTCCTCTCTCATGTACCTGGCCTCCATCTTTTCTCAGAGCTCTTTTGCAGTCACCATTGAGTGGTAAACATCAAACAGGTTGTCATACATCGCATTGAGGATATGTCCTCTACAGATCTCGTCATCTGTCTCTCACTTCTGCTTCTGGCGAATACCATCCAGTGTCTCTTCATCTCCAACAATGATTGGTTTTGGAGTGACAAGAACATAGGCCACTCTTAGTGCATTCAACAAGAAATGCACCTTCTTCTTCCATCGAATGTAATTTCCTCCATCAAAGCGGTCGAGCTTGACAATGTTGGATGCAAGGTCCTTCATGTTGTTTGTCATTCTTCTTGTTTGGAGAAGATAAAGCCTTAAGATTTTTGGTTTATTGACCTTTGTACCTCACAAGAATGGCAACGAGCTGCTGAAGAAATCACAAAACATGGCCGAACTTTTTTGTATAGTAACGATTCAAATCGTGCACAAGACACCTTCATTAAGGCATTATTAGTCCCCTTTTGTGTGCAAGGAATACTAGACAATTATCCTCTCAGGATAATTTGAATTTAAAAGCTGGTAATTAAAGTCTGCACAAACTTTCCAACACCTAAAGCAAAAAAATGAAGTGCAAGAGCTTTAGATATGAAAAGACATGTTGTAGTGTTTTTCTTTTTGGTGTGTTCTGTGTGTTCTTAGAATTCCAAAGGAGAGTTCCTTTTATAGTAGTTCAAGAGACCTAGACATTGATGTCTTCTCTTCAATTTCATGACTTGAAACTCTTCCATAAATTCAAAAGATAAACTAATGAATTCATAGGTTTAACTCATTCTAAGATAGAAACTTAATTTCTCCAAGATCATGCATTGATCTCCACTTCCTTTATTTCAAGAAGTTGCCACTTGATTAATGTCAAGCTTATCTTCCATGTAATAGGTTAGATGGTTAGATGTTGATTCCACTTGTAATCGTTAATGGGCGTTTACCCAATATCATGAATGAATTTTTCAAAAATAATAATTTCATTGTACTCTCCAAGTATAATAAAACATGAGTATTAAAACTAAGTGGATCGGAGCAAGCATAAAATTAAATCAAGAAGAATACAAATAAGCCAGATGACCTTCTCCGAGACCCAGCGTGCGCGCCTAATCCGTACTACCTTTCCTTTGGTGTTTTCCAAGATTATCCAATCTGATGAGTCAGCTGCAGCGTTCACCACTGCTCTTCAAGACTCTGTGGCTTTCCCAGATGAGGTCTACGAGGATCCTGCCAAGCACTTTGCCGCTCTGGACAGTCTGTTTCAAGTCTTCTCTGGATGCCAGTATTCTGACTACTTCAACGCCCTAGCTGCTATGAATACTGCAGAGGAGATGGAAGCATGAGAAGCTCCTGCGTTGTCGTTCCCTGCCGCTCAGCCTTGTCAACCTCCAGCTGGTGACGATCAATCTAAGGCTGGCGGTTCGCAGCTTCACAGTGCCGGTGATCAGACCAAGGACCAGTTGGTGGCTCAACTTGGGAACCATGTCGTGTCTCAGACTCAGGATCGGACCAAGGCCTAACATCATTCTGTTAATTTGCTTTAGCTAACGCGCCTGTGTGCGCTGTTTTGTGTGCGTGTGTGCGCTTTTGCTTTAAAAATAATTTCAGCTGTTCAGCTGCGGATTTTGTTTTTTCTTTGCATTGCAATTGATTCATATTCATGCACCTTTTGCTTTATGATTTTTTGAGGGTTTGTACCCTCTCCTTACCTTAGGAAGTTTGGCTTTGTACCCTCTCCGGGCTGTCCAGACATTGGTCTGTGACCTTTCCTCTGGAAGTTTTCCATCTAGTCTTTGGACTGGTGGTCAGACTTTCCAGACATTGGTCTGTAACCTTCCCATAGGAAGTTTTCCATCTATTCCTTGGACTGATGGTCAGACTGTCCAGACATTGGTCTGTAACCTTCTCTTGGGAAGTTTTCCATCTAGTCCTTGGACTGATGGTCAGACTGTCCAGTTATTGGTCTGTAACCTTCCCTTAGGAAGTTTTCCATCTAGTCCTTGGACTGATGGTCAGACTGTCCAAACATTGGTCTGTAACCTTCCCTTAGGAAGTTTTCCATCTAGTCCTTGGACTGATGGTCAGACTGTCCAGAAATTGGTCTGTAACCTTCTCTTAGGAAGTTTTCCATCTAGTCCTTGGACTGATGGTCACACTGTCCAAACATTGGTCTGTAACCTTCTCTTCGGTAGTTTTCCATCTAGTCCTTGGACTGATGGTCAAACTGTCCTGACATTGGTCTGTAACCTTCCCTTAGGAAATTTTCCATCTACTCCTTAGACTGATGGTCAGACTGTCCAGACATTGGTCTGTAACCTTCTCTTAGGAAGTTTTCCATCTAGTCCTTGGACTGATGGACATACTATCCAGACATTTGTCCATAATCTTCCCTTAGGAAGTTCTTCATCTAGTCCTTGGACTGATGGTCAGACTGTCCAGACCTTGATTTGTGAAAGTCGATTTATGAATGCTTCAGCAGTTAAGAATTTTTGGATATTTAATCCTAGCCTTGTTCATTGCTTGTAAGCAAACAAAATATAGATACGGTTACATAGAAAGTGTTAACTTTGATCACTTCCCCTATTGGGTACCCAAAAGATGTGATCAAACAGAATTTCTACATGAAATTCCTATCTTACCGTTCTATCAGGCACAAGAAAATATGTACAATACGGCATTGAGTTTTGATTACTGCCTTTTCTAACCATAATATCTCCGAAGGTTGTTGATGTTCCAGGTTCGGGGTATTGGCTCTCCCGCCATAGTTTCCAATCGGTAAGCGCCGTTTCCGGTGACTTCAAACACTCGGTAAGGTCCTTCCCAGGTCACATTTAGTTTCTTCTGTCCCTCCACGCGGTTGGCCTCATTATTTCTCAAGGCCAAATCTCCCACACGCAGATTCCGGATTCGGACCCTTGCGTTGTACCGTTGTTCAACATATGATTTGTATGACGCTACTTTCAACTGTGCGGTCTCTCTGCTCCTTTCCAATTCTTCTAGCTTTTGCCTGACTGCTTCATCATTATCCCCTTGATCCAAAAGCTCGGAGACTCTCGCTGTAGGGACAATGATTTCAGGTGGTATGATGGTTTCGTTCCCGAAACAGAGAAGGTATGGGGTTTCTCCTGTCGCCGTTCGGGGAGTGCTTCTGTAGGCCCACATGACACTGTAAAGCTCTTCTACCCAGTTCCCCTTGGCGCGAGTCAGCTTTTTCTTGATCCCTTCGACAATCGTCCGGTTTGTTCTTTCGGTTTGACCATTTGCTTGGGGATGTTCCACAGATGTGAAGTTTTGTCCGATATTATAGCCAGTGCACCATGATCTGAAAGGTTCGCTAGCAAACTGTCTTCCATTGTCGCTCACGATGGTGTGGGGGATCCCGAAGCGACAAACGATGTTCTTCCAAACAAAGTTCGTTATCCGCCATCCGGTTATCGTAGCCAGTGTTATAGCTTCCACCCATATCGTGAAATAGTCCACGGCAACGACCAAGAAACGCTATCTTCCGACCGCCATCGGGAATGGTCCGACGATGTCAATGCCCCATATGGGAAACGGCCACGGCGAAGATATGTTGGTCATTTTCTGTCCCGGTAGCCTTGGTATGGTGGAATGAATCTGGCACTGATGGCACTTCTTGACTAGCTCATCTGCATCGTCCTTCATCCTTGGCCAATAATACACTGCTCGGGTAGCGCGCAAAGCTAGTGTGCGCGGTCTTTGATGTGTGCCACAAGACCCTTCATGAAGTTCTTTCATCACTTGTACGCCTTGCTCAAGAAAATCTCGTCTGTAAAGGATCCCGTCCTTAACTGTGAACCCTAATTCCTTTTTTCCCAATGCGCTCGCCTCTTTAGTGTCCGCGGGTCTGACCCCGTGCATTATGAGTCTTTTGAGCGGCGTCGTCCAGCATTCTGTGCCTTCTGCTATCAAACCGACATTCGTGCAATCCGTTGACCTGATTGCAAGTGTCTCCACTAGCACGGTTTTGGTGAGATGTCCGCTGGCCGAGGATGCCAGCTTACTCAACGCGTTCGCGCGAGTGTTCTCTGATCTGGGAACCTGAGTGACGTCGAACTCCTCAAACCTGAGAGCCAAACTTTTGACCTTTTCCAGATATTTCTGCATGGCTGGTTCTCTCGTAGCATATGACCCGTTGAATTGATTTGCGACTAAAGCGGAGTCTTTGTATGCGTCCACCTTGATGGCGCCTAGTTTCTTTACGATTTCCATTCCAGAAATTAGAGCCTCATATTCGGCCTCGTTGTTGGTTGCTTGAAAGTCGAATCGGAGAGCATATATGGTCTCTACTCCTTCCGGGTCTGTGACGATCAGACCGGCTCATGTGCCTTCCACACCGGATGCTCCGTCGACGTGCAATTTCCACCAGTCAGCCCTATCTTCATGCCTCACCCGACGCTTTCTAGCCTGTATTTCTTCAATGGTTAGGTCCGAATCCACAGCATTAGTTGGACCGTCGATCTCTTCCGACATCTCCGCTAAGAAATCTGCCATGACCTGGCCTTTGATCGCCTTTCTAGGTGAGAATTCAATGGAGTGTTCGCTTAGCTCCACAGCCCATTTGGCCATGTGGCCGGATGCCCCAGGCTTGGTTAGGATCGTCAATACTACAACTAGATGGGACTGGAAATAGGTTCACAGTCTTCGGGCCGCGTGCACCAATGCTAGTACAAAATTTTCTTGTGCTGAGTATCTGGTTTCTGCTCCTTGAAGAGTGCGGCTGATGTAATAAACCAGTCTCTGTACCTTGGACACTTCCCTGATTAGCGCTCTGCTGACGGCCTCTGTTCCTGCAGATACGTACAGATAGAGAGTCTCCCCGACAGTCGGAGGTGATAAGACCGGAAGTTCATGAAGATGTTCTTTCAGCTCCGCAAATGCTCGTTCCTCCGTTTCTCCTCATTGCACGACCCCTCCCTTTTCCACGTATCCTTTCAAGACTCGTAGGAACGGGAGGGTTCTCTCCGCCACCCTTGATAGGAAACGGTTCATTGCAGCCATCCGGCCATTAAGGCTTTGAATGTCCTTGACGGTTCTGGGCGAACGCATATCAACGATCGCCTGTATCTTTTTCGGGTTCGCTCTCAAGCCCTCCTTCGATACCATGTGCCCTAGGAATTTTCCTTCCCCAACGCCGAATTGACATTTCTTCGGGTTTAGCTTTAACCTGTTTGCTCAAGTTTTTCAGGGTTTCTTCCATGTCATTGATCAGATCGGAGAACTGGTGGCTTTTGATCACCATGTCATATACGTATATCTCAAGGTTCTTTCCCAGTTGGTCTTCGAAGATCTTGTCGACAATTCGTTGGTAAGTGGCCCATGCATTCTTTAATCCGAAGGGCATCATCCTGTACTCGAACGCACTCTTCTCTGTTATAAAAGTTGTCTTTTCTGCATCGGATTCCAGCATTGGTATTTGGTGATATCCTTTGTAAGCGTCCAAGAAACACTTGATTGGGTATGCTACCAAAGAGTCCGCCTTCTGATCGATCAGCGGGGATGGATAGCAGTCTTTTGGGCATGATTTGTTTAGCACAGCGTAATTAATACACATTTTCCAGCTGCCATCCGGTTTTTTGACCAGCACAGGGTTGCTGAGCCACATTGGATATGGCACATCAATTAGGACTCCAGCGTTCAATAAGTCGGTGACCTCTTGATTGATCGCAGAATTGCGCTCCGGACATTGCAATCTTTTGCGATGTAAGACTGGTTTGTGGTCTGGGTCCACTTTTAACGCATGGTAGCCTATCGTTGGAGACATACCAGTCATGTCACTTGGTTTCCAGGCAAATGCCGATGCATATTTGGACAGTACAACCAACAACTCTCGTTGGACGGATGCAGGAAGTGTCTTGCCAATTTGGACTATCGCCTCGTGGGCGCAGTCAAGCTTCACCTCAACCACTTCTCCAGACAGTTCAGTAGGCCTGGATTCTCCTTCTGTGATTGTCATTAACACTTCTCGTCTGGTGTGTGTCCCGACCACTGGACTATCCCTGTTTACCTCTCTTTTTCTTTTGCTAAGGGCTATCCGGTGGCATTCTCTGGCTTTTTGTTGATATCTTTTCACGGTAGCCATACCGTACTTGGTTGGGAATTTTAGTAGCAAATGCAAAGTAGATATTATCCCTTTCAACAGCGCCAAAGCTGGTCGCCCTATAATGAGGTTATATGGACTGTTTGATTTGACAACTACGAACTCAAGTTCGATTACTTTTCGCGTCGGGTGCTCCCCGAACACTACTGGTAAGGTGACGGTTCCTTCTGGCCATATGGTTCTGTCCGCGAAATCTACCAGCGGAGTGTCGGTTGGTCGTAGCTTGGCCTTCATCGTCTCGTCCATCTGTTCAAAACAATGCCAGTACATGATTTCTGTCGAGCTGCCGCCGTCCACATAAGCCTAGTGAATGAGCTTGTCAATCACCTGGACTGTTATGACAACTACGTCGACTCCGGCTGGTCTGCACAGGATAGGATCGTTGGAGTAAAAAATGATTGATTCTTCCGGGCCGAGACGTCTGTCCGCCGGAGTGTCCTCCGGTACACGCTTACATCGCTCCTTTCGTTGTGACTCTGTCTTGCCCCCCGCGCTGCCGCCAATGATAGCGAATATATTGGTGGTAGTGGGATTAACTCCTATTGGTTCAGGGGACAAGTCTTCATCTTCGTGCTTGCGCTTAATGCCTTTAGAATGCTCTCCGACCAGTGCAACCTCCTTTCCTTTATCTCCATTTCCGGGATGGTCCTGATATCGAGGGTTATATCCGCCGGTCTTTCTGGTCGACCCTTCAGATTTCCTCGCATACTCTGCATCATTATGGGACCGCACCTCTTTTGCAAAGTGTGAGAGCTGACCTGTCTTGATACAGTTCTCAATGGCATGTTTCAAGTGTTTGCACTCATTTGTGTCATGCCTATGGTCATTATGGTAATCGCAGAACAGCTTCGTGTTTCGGCTATTGCCAGAGGTCTTCATCTTGCGAGCCGAATCAAGAACATTCTTGTATGCCACCAACGTGAATATCTCTTTTGGTGTTTTATTCAACGGGGTGAATGTCTTTAGCGGCGAAACTCGGCATGTGTTCGCTTGTGGGTATTCTCTCTTTCCCAGCCTTTCCTTCACAGGTCTGCGCCCGCCTCGGTTCATTCCAGTGACCTTCTTCCCACTCGACAGAACTATCTTGTCTTCTTCCCGGTTCCTGTAATAGGTCTTTTCATATATGCGTACCTCCATTATGTCTGCCTTATCAAAGAATTCAACTCTGATCATTAACGCATGCACAAAATATAACGGGTTTAGTACCAAGTCCCGACTGAGGACTTTATGGCATAATCCTCGGATGAAAGCATCGATGACAAACCGAGCACCTCCACGGTGATCAATTGTGTTAACCAATTCATTGAACCGTTCCCAATACTCCGACAGCGTTTCTCCCACGTGCTGCATGATTGTCAGCCAATCATTCCTAGTCCTTGTGAATTTCCGCTTCTGGATGAACCGGCTCAGGAACTTTTCTTCCAGCTCCGCAAATCGTGAGATGGTGTCATTTGGCAGGTTTGTGAACCACAGCCTGGCTGCCTTGGTCAGCGTTGTGGCAAAGACTTTACACCAGATGGGTTCTGGGATGCCAAATGTTGACATGTTGGAGGTGAACGTATGGAGATGGTCCGCTGGGTCCGATGTTCCGTCATATACTCCCAAGTTTGGCGGTATCTTCAATTTGTTGGACGCCGAGAAACTTAACACTTCAGCTTTGAACGGACACCCTCTTGTGTTCAGTTCTGGGTCCTCTTCAAAGTCGATTGCGAGGCGTTGTCTGACTGGAAACCTTGGCTTGATCATCGGGAAGTGCACGTAGATTGCCGGCCATTTCGTGGTCTGGTCATCGCTCCGTCCCGACCCTTCCATGGTTGAGTTTCTCGGGAAGGAATGGGCCTCATCTACCCTGCGAGAAGGTATCGTTTCGCGACGGGTTCTGTTGGCTCCAGACGCATCTTCCCCGTCATCAAACAGTCTAACTGGTCGCATACGCGGGATCAGTTTCTGACATGTGGGTCCATTGGATCTCATTGTGGCTCCAGCTGTGTTTTCTCTATCCTGGCTCGCCGGTGTGCCCTCTTTCAGCTCCTGGAGCTGTCGGAGCATCTCGGTCTGAGTAGCCATTACTTGTTTCAAGATCTCGGCCGTATCCGTTACTTCGGAAATGCGCCGAATTCGCTGTGTCGGATTGCTTGAAGTTTGTTCCGTCGTTACGATTGGCCTGCTCGTTGATACGATTGGCCTGCTCGTCGTTACGATCGGTCTATCAGCAGAGTCCAAGATGGGACCATCCTTGTTGGCCTCCAACAGAGCGCGAGCTCCTCCCAACGGGATCCTTGGTAGCTCCGGGAATGGATCCGGATCTGCTCTTTCTTCTGTCATGATATTAAAGCTGCGTGGGCTGTAAAGATAACGTTATCCCCACAGACGGTACCAATGTTAAAGTTGTAAATGGGATTTCTCTGTTATGCTCCTGCTGCTAAGCCCTGTAAACCTGCACGGACAGAACAGAGGTCAGACAGGCCGGCTTAAGCCTGCGCCTACTCCGACGATCAAATTAGAAGGGAACTCTGAGATCTGATCGTGATAATCGGTAGGGATGATCAGAGAACTTAACTGTTTTGGTCGTGGATCTGGTTCAATTTATAGTCCTCTGAGCTGCCGACATCGAACAGTAGAAGTCACTACAGTACGTGGACCTGTCTGTGGGCCGGTGCTTGGTCCAGTCCAGCTTGGGCCTGCAGTATGGGCCTCTAACTTGGACTGGGAATAGTGCCATATTTATAACTTTGTTTTCCGCTTTGACAACTCCATATTCGGAGATTTTCCTCCAAATTACAACTATCAATAATGGAAAGGTAGTCCAAGTTATATTTACGTAAAGCAATAAAAAAAAACTAGCAAGATTTTCCTCCAAATTAAAATGATTAATAACAACAAGGTAGTCCAAATTATTTTTATTTTGTGTTTTATCGCAGATTTTATTTGTCATTCCTCCGTTCTCTTATTGCCTTTGACGTGTGTGTTGCACTAGTTCTTCGTGTAAATGACACATTCTAGTGTGTGTTATTTACCCTAGACACGTACACCAAAATGTTAATATCTTCAGTTGATAAGAAAAAAAGATATGGATCTATAAATATCCAATAGAGTGATAATTTTGCAAAACTCGTGTGATTCTTACGTTTTTAATGATTTTTCCGAGTCTTGCAATTTTGAGTTGAGAAATGAACACTTTCAACATGAAATGCTCTTTGGTTCACCAGTTATCACCTCTCATTGGGTTAGAAATTCCCTCATTTTCCTCTTTGTCATAATCCAACACAAACCAACTATCCTAGCACAGTTGCCAAAGAGATTGTTATGGCTAGAAAAGGTTCATGGATTCTATCTTAGTCTATCAAATTTACATCACCTCGCAAGAGTCGTGCTCAAGTGAGCAACGAGAACTGCATTAACTAGCGTACATCGACGAATGTATGTGGGCTTCTTACCCTACTCAAAACCAAAATGAGGTCTTAGCCCACTTGATATACGAGATATCTAGAGTAGGCTAAATTAGAATTACATTATCACCACTCCACCACCGACCATGTCTCCACCAAGTGGTGGACTCAGGGATGGCTCAAGGGGTCAAGGCCACCCCCAAAAAAAAAAATCAAAAAATTGCATTTACACTCTCAAATTTTATTTTTTTAAAAAATATAGCACTTATAATTTATGTATATGGTCTCTTAATTTTAATGCATGGGTCAGCCACTGTCTCCACCATCACAATCGCCACCACTCCTCCACTTTGGTTATAGATGCCATTAATTTTCCTAGTAATCAACCAAACTAAAACAAAAAGAATGAAAGAAAACTTAGTTTCATTAACATGATTTGAAACAAAAATGAGAACCACCAATTTTTTTCCTTTATTCATTTCCATTTCTCTAGTGTAATCCAAACGATTCATTGAATACCATATACTCCCTTCGTCCCAACCAAAGTGTTTTAGTTTGACTTTTCAAAGTCACAGAGACAACTTTGACCATTAATATCTATTAGTTTATATTGTTGGATTCATAATAATATATATTTTTAAAATAATACATTTTTCAAAAAGAATTCACATACTTAAGTAAAGATATTAGCAGTCAAACTAAGACACTTTAACTGGTACTGAGGGAGTACTTTTTTTTTTTTTTTTTTTAAGGTGAAACCCACCATTGGTGGGAGGAGACTTGTTTATGGGTTCCTAAGCCCAAAGAGACCATACAAATAATTCTCTTAAGAGTATATTTATACAGACTTTGTGAGGAGTGGAGTCCTCCTGATGCATAATTGTTGCATCCAAAATTAGAAACTAAAAAGAAAAAATCATTCTCATTGTCCAACTCCCATTACTTGGACTCACTAATCAACCAAGCTTATTAGCGAATCCTAAGAAACACAATTCAGCCGAGCTGGAAATGAATCCAAGTATACAGATGACAGTTGTTATGAGAATGTTGCTGGTGGTAGGAGAGCTGTGATTTGGCCTTGAACTTGAAGCTCCATCCTTTAGTTGCAAAATGTCTGAACTTTGGTGCATTCTGTTTCATCTCCAATCTGCAAAAGAGTGATATACTATTAGTAGCATCCATTCAGGTTCACTCTTAAAGTGGGAAGTTGGAGCTTATCTAATTGGATAAGCCCCTTAACTTTGTGTGGAATGAGACCAGGCTGAAAAACTCTATTGGTCAACTCAGAGAGAGCAACCTTTGAGAGTTCATCAGCTGGTTGGTTTCCTTCTCTAAGAACATGGACTAAAGGTGTTGAGGAAAATCTAGAATGTAACTGCTCAACATAATCAAACAGATTCCATGGGGCAAGAGAGGGTTTTTGTATCATATTGATGGCATTGAGATAGTCAGATTCAACAATGCATACTATAGGAAAGAAAGACTCAGCAGTTATAAAACCTTTATGGATGGCACAGATTTCAGCATGCAAAGCAGATTTGGCATTCTCATAAAAGCAATTTGCCTGGATGCAATCAGCATTATTGTTCCTAGTGATGACTCCTATACATGTATGCCCATTAGATTTGGTCCAAGCAGCATCAACATTGATTTTTAAGCCCTGCTCTGGAAGTGACCAAGTAATGGGGATGGCATTTGGACTATTAATGGTTCTAAAAGAATAGGCAGGAAGGATTCCTAAATGAACCAATTCTTTATCAAAACAACACTGTAAAGTGAATTTCCCAAACTAATTTCTATTAGGATTTACATAGCTATTTATATTACAAGTAAGACCCTATAGCTAAATAAGAAAACCCTAAACACATATGTGCAATTTACATAAAAAGACTATTTTAATCATCATCCAAATATTCTATTGTCACTCCCCCCCTCAAGCAAAGCGTCGGGTTGACCGAGACGCAAAGCTTAGATCGAAAGAAGTCAAACAAAGCTCGGTTCTGTCCTTTGGTGAAAATGTCCGCAACCTATAAAGAAGTGGAGACATGACCAACACGAATTTTACCAACAGGCACTAGCTCGAGCACAAAATGGTAATCAATGTCAATATGCTTAGCCCGCTTATGAGCGACAGGATTCTCAGCAAGAAAGATAACACTAATATTGTCACACGGTAGCAAAGGCGAACCCTGCAGCGGAAATTGGAGATCACGAAGAAGATGCACCAACCAAACAACCTCTGAAGCAGTGTTAGCGAGAGCCTTGTACTCCGATTCCGAGATCGAGCGAGAAACGGTAGGCTGTTTCTTCGCGCTCCACGAAACCAAATTTCCACCAAGAAAAACCGCATAGCCATAAGTGGACCGACGCGTCTCCAAGCATCGTGCCCAATCGTCATCGGAATAAGCAAGAACCTCCGAAACATCACCAGCATCAAAGGTCAAACCACAATGCTGGGTACCACGAACGTACCGAAGAATCTTAGTAACAGCAGAGAAATGATCGTCGCGTGGATCCTGAAGACACTGACTCACTGAATTAACAGCAAAGGCCAAATCCGGTCGAGTGATGGTAAGGTACTGGAGAGCCCCAACTAACGAACGATACAGCTTAGGATTGTGAAACGGGCCACTCGTGCTACTATGGAGTTGTGATAAGGGTAAAAAAGGCGTAGAGACTAGAGAAGCATCCAACATTCCAGCCCGCTGAAGAATGTCCCTGGCATACTTGGCTTGGCCCAAAAACAGTCCAGTGGCAGTAGGGGTAACCTCCAAACCAAGAAAGTAGCTAAGAGAACCAAGATCCTTAACCGAAAATTCACAATCAGCACGAGCAATGAGCTGCTGAATAGCAACACCATTATTCCCGGTGAGGATGATATCATCAACATAGACAAGAAGGTATAGAACAATGGAGCCGCAAGAGAAGACAAACAACGATGGATCCGACAAACTGCCAATAAACCCCAACTGCCGAACAAAAGCACTGAACCAGTCAAACCATGCTCTGGGCGCCTGAATGAGCCCGTAGATAGCCTTCCGCAAACGACAAACATACTGAGGATGGGCAGGATCCTGGTATCCAGCTGGCTGAGCCATGAACACAGGAGTATCAAGAACACCATTGAGAAAGGCATTCCTGACATCCAACTGATGTAACGGCCACTTCCTCATAGAGGTTATGGCAAGAACAGTGCGAACAGTGCTAGCCTTGATCACAGGGCTAAAAGTGTGATCAAAATCAAACCCCAGAATCTAAGAATAGCTCTGATACCATGTAAAGTGAATTTTCCAAACTAATTTCTATTAAGATTTACATAGTTATTTATATTACAAGTAAGGCCCTATAGCTAAATAAGAAAATCCTAAACACATATGTGCAATTTACATAAAAAATTTATTTTAATCATCATCCAAATCTTCTATTGTCACAAACACTTACTTTATTTTTGAGGGAATATGAGGATATAGATTATGTGGGGAATATTTGTGAAATGGGGAACTAAAGTAGAGTTAAGAGCTTCCTAAACAAAAATAAAAAAGGAGTTAAGAGTTGGAGAGTAGATATGCAAAGGATATGTGTCAGAATACACTGAGTGCATGTGCAGCATCACTCTTACTCCAGCAGCAGCCACAATCCACACAACCTTCCAATATCACAATATCTCTCATCATTCCCTCTTCCTCACTCTAACCAGTCGGCAAATGTGAATCTTCTTTCCTCCTCTTCTTCTCTCCAATAATTTGAGAAATCGATCCCACTCTTTCCTACAAATGCAAGATACACAAGCAATCGCCGGAGGAGGAGGGCGGCTGTTCGCCGGTGCCGGAGAGAGGAGGTCCCACCACCAGCAAGGCCTCAAGTGTCCCCGCTGTGATTCCCTCAACACCAAGTTTTGCTACTACAACAACTACAACCTCTCCCAACCCCGCTACTTCTGCAAGGGCTGCCGCCGCTACTGGACCAAAGGCGGCGTCCTCCGCAACGTCCCTGTCGGCGGCGGTTGCCGGAAGACCAAGCGCTCCTCCAAGGCCAAGAACACCACACCGCCCTCCAACTCCAACTCCAGCAGTGACAGTTCCAGCCTCACTGCTGCCGCCACCACCACCACTACGGAGGTCAAGAATTCCACTACCACCGGTGAGGTGGGTTCAGATTCGGCGCCTAATCCGTCGTCGGACTCGCGCTACATTCTGGATCAACCCCAACCGCTGATTGATCCGATCGGTGCACGGGAGGGACAGATTTTCACGGAGATGGGGAGCTTCACAAGCCTGATGACGTCATCAAACGATCCGGCTGGTATGTTGAGTTTCAGTACTGACATTTCCGGGTTCCAAGTGGATCAGCTGAAGCTGCAGGGCGGCGGTGAACTGAAGATGGAGGAGCAGATCAGCTACTTAGATGATCAGACCACCCATATCGGCGGGCTCTCGGGTTTGGACTGGCAAATCAACGACGGTGGCGGTGGCGGTGGTGGTGGTGGAGAAGAGCAAGGGCTGTTTGATTTTACAGGAGCCGTTGATCAGACTTACTGGGGCCAGAACCAGTGGTCCGATCATGATCACGACCGCTCCCTTAATTTCCCTCCTTTAGTATAGTCCTTTTAACTCATAATTATCATCTATAAATACATCTATATATATATATATAGCTTGACAAGAAAGAATTAAAAGTGACAATACCTGCGAGGGAGGTGAATTGGGTTTCAGTACTGAATTTTCTATGTAAATTTGTCTTACAACTTTATATCCATTTTTTTCTCACCTACACTTTTCCTTCTGGTTTGTGGTTTGTGGTTTGTGGTTTGTGGTTTGTGGTTTGTTTGGGTTGAATGAATCCATATGTATCGTATGCTTAGCATAGCATATACTCCTATGTACAATGCAACTAACTGGTTGCATTTTCTGGGTAGGTGTTCATTCTTTTCTAGAAGCTTTTGAATTGAGCCCCTTGAGATGGAGTAAATTATACATTATATTTCAGCGTGCTGCGTTTGCTTGTGAATTTCTTGTGTGATTGGGTGTGTCCGGCCAAACACGGTGTCATAATCTGTCCTGATGTTTAGGCTGTTTTTGGGTCGGTGCCTGACTCATTCTCTTAAACTGAACTAATCCCACAGTGTAGTGAATGTGATGTTTATTTAATTTACTCCTCCCTCCGTTTTTCTTGTACAGTATATTCAGTTTTCTTGTAAAAAATATGCTGGTAAATAGTAAAACTTGATATCTATCAATATACCATGTATATTGGCCCTGTCCAGTAGTGCTTATTTCCAGCACCCTCCAGCACCTGTCACTATTCACATACATGAATGATTTATTTTTTAAAAAAAAATTAATTTTTTTTCTTTAGAATTAGTTTCAATATGTTGTGTACGAATTAATCATTCTTTAAATATATAGTTTCATAATTATGTACATCATAATTATACAATTTTAATTTAATTTCAACATCCTCCAGCACCCCTCCAGCACCAGCTACCAATTCCAGTGCCCTATTGGACAGGGTCATTGGGTGGCGACAAAACAACGAGGTATACTCCTCTTGTGTCCACGAACGGTTCTACCAAAAGTAGAAAACTATTTGGAATATGCTCTCTTCACCTACATTATCAGCGTGTTTAATTAGTAATGACTTCAGTTACAGTACCAAGTTGTACTAGTAGTCTTTACTAGTAGATGTGTACTTGTGACTTGTGCAAGGATTGGTTTACTACTGACTGTGGTTTACTAGGATGAGATTTAGAGCATCTCCAATGCAACACTCTCAATCAAAAATATTGATGGTCACGTAAGATTGATACTCTAAAATTCTAAAAATCTTCTCCAATCCAAGCATCAATTAAGGGGTCAATATTATGTGTCACATGACATGGATTGAAAGCATCAATTAAGGGGTCTATACGTTGATGCTCAATTTGAAGGCATCACTTTGCCAACTTAACATATTTAGACCTTTTTACTAATTTAATCAATTAATCATTCCATATTTGAATTTAAAAATTAAATGTAATATTTAATTCAATAATATTTTTGTGACAATTGATGGTTGCATTGGAGAGCCAAACTTCAAAATAAAAGTTTTCAATCTTACATCACATTGACGCCCAATACAATTTTGACAATTGGAACCTATTTTTACTCATGACCCTCTCTCACCATTGGAGATGCTCTTAGCCTTTAGGTGAAGTTGTTGTTTGGTGTTAGTGATTATGTACGGAGATAGAATGGGTTTGGGGGAGTGGCATGTGCCATGTGGTCGGTTGGTCATTGCGGGGCCGTGAAGTGGACAACTACCATGCGTGATTATTATTACTCCACGTGTATCGTTGATTGAAATTTATTCCATCTTCGTGATTATGGTCCTGTTTCTTAGAACTTATTTTTTTGCTATACTGAACTGAACTGAACTGAAATAAATTTAAATTTACTGAACTGAATTGAAATAATTTTAAATTTACTGAACTGAACTGAACTGAATTGAAATAATTTTAAATTTACTGAACTGAACTGAAATAATTTTAAATATATTGAACTGAACTGAAATAAATATAAATACATTTTTATATTATTTAAACATAAAAACACGTTGAGGTGATATAATTTGAACTGAATTGAGTTAAATATCATCAAATTAGGTCCTGTTCTCTAGAGATTATTTGAATATTTTTTAGTTCAGATAAACTTTTTTTAGTTCAGATAAATGTTTTTTAGTTCAGATGAGTTCAGATAAACTTTTTTTAGTTCAGATAAACTTTTTTTAGTTCAGATGAGTTCAGATAATCTTTTTTCAGTTCAGATGAGTTCAGATAATCTTTTTTCAGTTCAGATGAGTTCAGTTCAGTAAACTTTTTTAGTTTTCAGATAAGTTAAGTTCAGTAAACTTATTTGTAATTTAGTTTAGTTCAGTTTAAATAAGTTCAATCTCTTGATCTTAATTGTTCATATCAGTTCAGTTCAATTCCATTCAGTTTAGTTCAGTTTCAATATGATTTGATGAAATTTAGATTAATTTAGTCATACCGATTCTTTTTTTTCAATACATTAATTTCACTTCAGTTCAGTTCAGTTTAGCTCAACAACAATATAATTTGGTGCAATTAATTAAGGTTAATTTATTCATACCGTTTATTTTCAACGCACTTATTAATTTTCAATTCAGTTCAGTTCAGTTATCTATATATGCTTCAGCTCAACTCAAATCAATATGTTTAGCTAGCAAACATGATCATATTTTTTAACATTAAGGCCTAGTGTGCCAGAACTTTTATATATCAGTTCAGTTCAATTCAATTCAGTTCAGTTCAATAATTTGAAGTGAAATGTAATTTGATGAAATTCAGGTTAATTCACTCATGTTGATTCTTTTGTTTGGTACATTAATTTTCACTTCAGTTCAATTCAATCCAGTTCAGTTCAGTTGAACAAGAAATAAATTTTATCAAACTCTAAGTTATACTCAAATTATTAAATTTCAAATGTTTTGAAAATGTCATATTTATTTCATTTCAGTTCAGTTGATCTATATATTCCAGTTCAACTTTGTTCTACATATTTTCATATTAAGATTAATAAATTTCAAATATATTGAAATTGATCATATTTTTTTTAAATTCAATTCAGTTCAGTTTATCTACATCACTGCAACTCAGTTCAATATATTTTAATATTAAATGTATTATGTTATATTTAGATTAATGAATTTCAAATATATTGGAAATGATCATATATTTTTAAGTTAGTTTCAATTTAGTTCAATTCAATTTATCTATATATTTCAATTCAGCTCAGTTTTTAAGTTCAAATAAGTTCAGCTAAATTTTTTAAGTACAAATGAGTTCAGTTCAGATGAGTTCAGATAAAGTTTTTTAAGTTCAGATGAGTTCAGATAAAGTTTTTTAAGTTCAGATTAGTTCAGATAAAGTTTTTTAAGTTCAGATAAACTTTTTTTAGTTCAGATAAACTTTTTTAAGTTCAGATGAGTTCAGATAAAGTTTTTTAAGTTCAGATAAACTTTTTTTTAGTTCAGATAAAGTTTTTTAAGTTCAGATGAGTTCAGATAAGTTCAAATACCGTGAAGAGAACAGGACCTTAGAATGCAGATGATATGAACTTATCTAAACTGAACTGAATTGTTCTGAACTGAACTGAACTGAAACGAACTGAACTGAACTAATTCCAAATTGTCATATAATGAAGACATATTATATTTGGTTGAGTCGATTTAAATGAATCAAAATTCAAATAATTATATTGGATGTATAAAAGGTAAATGTTATGGTATATTAAAGAAATATATTGAGTTGAATATCATAGTCATGTATTTTTCAGGGGATCTGAGTCATTGAGTTGTATATCATAATATTATTATATTAAAGAGGATCTGAGTCATTCAGGATATTTTTCAGCATCCATGTTTTAATTCGCTTCCAGGAGAAAGATGACTATCAACGATGCTGGATGAAGGGCCTTTGGAGCTTTGGAAACGCGGTTATGAAAGTGCAGAAGTGGTCTCCTGACTTCTCTCCGGAGCAGGAATCATCAATCATCCCGGCGTGGGTAACAATTCACAAACTTCCTGTTCTATTCTATAATGTTTCTGCTATCCAAGGAATTAGTACACAGATTGGTAAGTTTTTGAAAATGGATGCTGCTACCATGGCACTTACCAGACCATCTGCTATTAAAGTCTGTGTCGAAATCGATCTCTTATCCCCTCTACCCACATCCAAAGTTGCTGGAATAGGTTCTAAGTTTGCTGAGTATGACATTGAATATGAGGACCTCCCCCTCTACTGTGGTCATTGCAAAATTATGGGACATAGTGATAGGAATTGTGGTTTTCTGCACCCTGAGTTGAAGCCTAAACATATAGATAATTCTCACTCCATTCAACAGCAGAAAAATACCCAATCCAATCCTAAAGTGGCTAAACCTGCTATGGTCCCAACTATTCCCAAACCGATAGCACAGCTGAAATCCAAAGATGGAGCAGGTGGCTCTGGCCTTTCTATGCAAGAGAAGCTCAAAATCCCACAAGTTCAGTCTAAAGGACCTCAAAGAGGAATGTTCAAGAACTCAAACAGATATGGTTATAGGTTTAGCAGACCTGGTATAAAGCTTAAGTATATTCCTAAAGCTTCTGTCCCTACAGAGCTCCCTAAAAATGATCTAATCATTTTAGAATCACCAGTTGCTACACCAAAGGAAATTCCTACTTCACCAGTCAAGTCTACTCCATCAGCTATTCTTCAGCCTCCATCATCTACTACTCCCCTACTGGATATGGATCCTCAACTGTTATCTGCACAAGGAGCAAGACTCTTTCCAATAGTTGATGCAACAAATCCACCAGTTCCTGAGTTTCTTTGGGGTGCTGCTCCTCCAATTACTACTGGTCCAATTTCTTCTCTGATGGATGTCCTACAAATCAGCAGTCAAACTGTACCATCAGCCACAACTCCTCCATCAAGAAGAAACATATCTCCTACACCAGCAAGCTCCCATCTTTCACTCTCCAGTGAAAACTCCAAATCTCCAAGGCTCTTTACTAGTGGAAAAATGGCTGCTACATCTCTTGCACCAACTAATAGTGGAGGACTTATATCAACATCATCTTCAACAGCTAATAGAGACTCACGGGCTCAGAATAGATTTATGGCTATGGATGATATCTCAGTTCAAGGTATCAGCAAAACCAGAGCCTTTTCTCCTGTTATTTCTAACAAAGCTACTTTTCACTCACAGGAAAAGTATAGAAACAAATTCCTACCACTGCAGGAGTTACCTCAATCCATTTCTGACAAGCTAGAGGATCTCAACCTTTTACACAAGGAATATAAAAATTCACAAGGAGAAGCTCCCAACAGTTCAAAGGAACAAGAGGTAAGCACAGCAAAGGTATCACCCCCCAATATTCTCAAAAGAACAAAGAAAAAATCTAGGAAAAATGCATACACAAATGAACTTCATAAGGTTGCATATCTTCTTAGATCATCCACCAAATGCTCAAACAGTAGCCATTTATGATTAATACAACCTGTAAAATTAAAATGTTGATATGGAACATTAGGGGCATGGAAACTTCTATGACTAGATTAAATAGATTGCTCATTTCATATAGACCAGATTTATTGTGCATTATTGAACCTTTTCATCTTAATATTAAATGCTCTTCATATATGAAGATTTTAAAGTTTGATAATTGCATGCATTCAGCTACTGGACAGATATGGTTATTTTGGAAGAACACTATTTCCTTGACTATCATAAATGACCATAGACAATTTCTAGCAGTCTCAATTTTCAGTCACCATTTAAGAGCCCCAATGGAAGGGGTTTTTACCTATGGACTGAGAAGTAGAACTGGTAGGAAGCAAATGTGGAGTGATTTAATTTCTTTAGGGCTAACTAATGCTTTCTATGCTGGTGATTTTAATGCTTATAAATCTGTGCATGAATATAAAGGCCCTGGTTCACCTAAATTAGGAACCATTAAGGACTTTAATGATTTTATTCAAAATATGGCCTTAGAAGAAATTTATACAGTGGGAAATCTTTATACATGGACAAATGCTAGGCTCCATCCCACCATAGAAAGGCTTGATAGAGGAATTGCATCTAACCAGTGGATATCCAATTTTCCTTCATCCTCTATCCTTGTCCTGAACAAAGAAACTTCTGATCACTGCCCTCTACTACTGACTGTAGGTAGCCCCATCCCCAGCACACCTAAATCTTTCAGATTTTTGAACACCTGGTTTAAAAGGAAAGAACTTTTAGAGGTGATTAAGAACAACTGGACTCCTCAAACTCCTCATCAAGGCATGCTAGGTTTCTTTCTTAAGCTAAATAGACTGAAAAGATTCCTAAAATATTGGAATAAAGAAGTCTTTGGAAACATTACAAATAATGTTTGCTTAGCTGAAGAAACCCTTAGACTCCAAGAGATAAGCTATGATCTTGACCAGAGTGATCTAGAACTATCCAAACTAAAAGATGCTAAATCTAGACTTAACATGGCTCTGGCAGAGGAGAAACATTTCTGGAAGCAAAAAGCCAAAATCAAATGGTTGAAAGAAGGAGATGAAAATACTGAGTATTTTCACAAAACTGTTAAGGAGAGAAAGAGTAGACTAGGAATTACAAAAATCCAAAACTCTCAAGGAGTTTGGATTGATGATACAGCTCTAATTGAACAAGAAGCTATCTCTTTCTATGAAAACCTCCTTACTGCAGAAACACCACCCTCCCCTCCTTTTCTTTCTCATTTCCTCAGCAAATCCCAAATTTGATCACTTCAGAAGAAAACTCCAAACTCAATAGCCCTATCTCCTTGGATGAACTCAGAACTGTTGTTTTCAGCCTCAATAAAACCAGCACTCCTGGTCCTGATGGCTTCACTGCCAAGTTCTATATCAAATCATGGGATATCATCTGTGATGACCTTCTCAATGCAGCAAATGATTTTATGACAAACCCAAACATTCCCCAGGGCATCTCCAGCACTTGGATTACCATCATTCCAAAAAAACAAGTCCCAACATCTTTCAATGACTATAGGCCCATTAGTCTCTCAAATGTCTCCAATAAGATTTTTTCAAAAATCTTAATGGAGAGATTAAAACCTCTAATGCCAAAATTAATTTCTCATCATCAGTCAGCTTTTCTGGCAAATAGAGACATTTCAGATAATGTTCTCTACCTTAGAGAGATGATGAGATTCATTAATAACAAAGGCAGAGGGACTAATTGTATACTTAAGCTTGACTTACAAAAAGCTTTTGACAGAGTAAGCTGGGACTTTTTAAGTGCTGTACTTTTTAAGTTTGGTTTTAATGGTTTGTTTGTCCATGCAGTTCTGAAGAACCTTTCACAGGCATGCTTTTCTGTTCTCATTAATGGAAAGCCAATGGGATTTTTCAATGCTACAAGAGGAATCAAACAGGGAGACCCCTTATCCCCCTTTTTATTTAACATCTTTTCTGAAGCTTTTACTAGATCTTTAGCTTATGTATATGAGATAGGAAAAATTGATTATTTTAGAATTCCAACTAACGCAATTCCTATTTCTCATTTATCATATGCTGATGATACCATAATTTTTCTTAATGCTAACAAAAAGAATCTCACTATTCTTAAATCATTCCTGGTGGTTTTTGAAGAAACTTCAGGTCAAAAAATAAATTTTGAAAAAAGTGAGGTTTTTTACAGTAAGCATGCTTCAGTTCATTCAATAAATTTGATCAAATCCATTCTAGGCATGAAAATAGGTGCATACCCATTTAGATACCTAGGGTGTCCTATTTTTTCTGGTAAAATGCTACAAGTACATTTTCAACCTGTACTTGAGATCATTAATACTAGATTAGATAGTTGGAAAAATAAATGGTTGTCCACTGGAGGCAAACTCACTTTGATTAAATCATGCATTTACTCTATTCCACAGCACATCTGGGCTGTCTTTGATCCTCCAAAACAGATTATAAAAGCTCTGGAAAGAACTGTTTCTACTTTCTTTTGGGGGAAAAATGAAAATGATCAGAAAGCTAAGAAAAAATGGAGGAAATGGAGAGATATGTGCTACCCTATTTCTGAAAATGGCATAGGAATTAGATCAATCTCCACCATAGTCAATACTTTTTCAGTTAAATTATGGTGGAAATACCAATTAGCACATGCTCCATGGACAAAGTTTCTAGCTTCACTGCCATCCTCTTCGAAAACATCCCAAACCTGGAAGAGAATTTGTAAAGTAGATACTTTTGCATCATCTCATATCACAGTTTTGATTGGAAAGGGTAACTGTGATTTCTGGAACACTACCTGGTCAGGGAATTCTCCCATCATTGACTTGGTAGATCCAAGCCAAACCATCATCCCCACTACATGCACTGTTGCTGAATTCATCAGAAACAAAGATTCTTATTTTCCTTCAATCTTACCTCTATTGCAGAACAATAATGTTATCTCTATGTTGCAGGAAACTACGATATTTCCTCATCTTGAGGATAAATTGATTTGGAAACCAGAGCTCAAAGGCAATTTCACCTTCAAGTCAGCATATGAGAAGCTCAGACCAAGGAATTCCACAACTCCAGTTCTATCAAAAATCTGGTCAGTTAGATCCCCTAAAAAAGTTTCTATCTTTATGTGGAAAGTTTTCAATCTATTTCTACCTTTCGATGATGTTCTTATTTGGTCTGGTTTCTCTTTCGCATCAAAATGTCCTTTTTGTAACAGCCAAGACAGTATTGACCACTTTTTTAACAGTTGTAAAATAGCTCTACAAATCTGGAAAGCAATTCACATTTTCTTATGTATAGGAAATCCATCTTTTCCTTCCTTTTGGTCCAGACTTGCATCCTATTGGTCTTTTAATGGTCTCACAACCCTTCACACACAACTGGTCAATATTGTGCCATCTTTTGTTTGCTGGTGTCTATGGAAAGCAAGAAATAAACTACTTTTTGAGGAAACCCCACCTTCATCCTTATTCATCATCAAAGAGGTTAAGGAAATGATTTTCAATTCATACATTGTCAAACCTTTCTATCTCTCTAAACCCCATGATATTGACATTGCTAGTTGTGGGGTCTTACCTAAATGGTTAAAACCTCCAAAACCTAACATTGTCAAAATCAGTTGGATTAAGCCCCCCAGTGGTGTTAAACTAAATGTAGATGCTGCTTGGGATGCCTCCTCCAATTCTGCTGGTTTAGCTGCTATTTTCAGAAATTCTAAGGGTGATTTTCTTCATGCTAGATGCCTTTTCACAACTGCTTTTTCTCCTTTAGAAGCTGAACTCCTTGCATTAAAGTTTGGTATATCTACTGCCCATGCTCTTAATCTTTTCACTTTCTGGATTGAATCTGACTGTCTAAATGCAGTGAATATGGCAAATGATCCATCCAAATCTCATTGGAAACTGCATCATTTAGCAAATCATATACACAGTACTATTTTTCCTGCTATCCTCTCTCACTCTTTCAGACAAGCTAATTCTGTGGCTGATTTACTAGCTAAATTCTCTCTTTCCACACATCTTTCCAGAGAAATGTTTCTGAGTGACTTACCACCTTCTGCTAGAGGAGCTCTTTTTCTTGATAAAAAAGGACTTCCTAACATTAGAATAAGGAATAGATGCTGCTGATGTTACTCTTTCTAATGCAGGTACAACAGACACTGATAAGGGGCGCTTCTTGTCAACTGTCACTCACTCTCCAGGCTCTTCAGCAAACCACAATAATAAGAGAGCTGCTCTCCTATGCTGCTCAGAACCTTTCACAACTCTCTGAGTCATGCTGTTTTTTGAATGTGGGAACTATTAAGGATCTATCTCCATAGGCTGATTTGTGTTTCAGTATTACTGATTCACTAACAAGCAAGTGGATCCAGATATTTCTTTTTATAGTTCTTACAAACTATTTGTCTAATCCATGAAGTAAATAGAATGAGTAGAGTTAGGCTAACTATTTTTTCTTTCTTAACTCATTCTTTTTGAGGCACCTCTAATGCCTAGATGTAGCTTTTCCTGTAAATGCTACATTTGAGAAGCCTTTGCAAGGTTTCTTTTTCTTCCAAACCGCAGGGTATCTTATTCCCTACTATGCGGTTTTCCTTTGTAATCTTTATTTTTGTTTTTTAAATGGCATGGGGAAGCCAATATAAATCCCTCCACTTTAGGGTGGTTTATCAAAAAAAAAAAAAAAAAAAAAAAAAAAAAAAAAAAAAAAAAAAAGAGTCATTGAGTTGTATATAATAAAATTTTATTTAAGAGGATATGCACTGAACTGAACTGAACTGAATTGTTCTGAACTGAACTGAACTGAATTGAACTGAAAGGTACTGAACTGAACTAATTCCAAATTGTCATATAATGAAGACATATTATATATGGTTGGGTCGATTTAAATTAATCACGATTCAAATAATTATATTGGATGTATAAAAAGTAAATGTTATGGTATATAAAAGAAATATATTGAGTTGAATATCATAGTCATGTATTTTTCAGGGGATCTGAACTAAATTGGACTGAACTGATATGAATTGAACTAAAATAAAAATAATATATTTTCATTTGTTATTAATGAATGTTCATCATCATATAAAAGGAAATTTGATGAACTGAACTCACCCCCCCCCCCCCTTCCCTTTCTGCATATCAGACTAAAATACGACAAAACTTCGTCCTCTCTCTCCTGCGAACCAGAAACACCCCCCTTCTGCATCGCCGGGGAGGCACCGGTCGGCGCCCTCGCCGGTCCGGTGGTGACCTCCCCATCCCCACTAGTTGTAGTTTAGTTGACCACTTTTTTCTCGCAAAATTACAGAACCAAACTCCAGTCGACTGTGCGCCACGACCCAACCTAGCCGGCCAGACACGCAGCTCGATCGGGTCACCCAAGATCGGATCTGCAGATCTGGATCGGACGCCGATCGCGGACAGCCCACCACTCGCCGGATTGGCTGCGGGATCTCATCAATGGGCGGCGGTAGCGGGCTCGATGACGGGCTCGAGCGGATCAGTCCGGCGGATCAGCGGGCTTAACGGCCCAAGCTCCGGGTCGGGTCGGGTCATCAATCGGGTCGGGTCGGGTCGGTCCGATCATGGTTTCTGGTTCTGGTCCAATTAGAGGGTGAGGTGGTTTTTTTTTTTTTACCTTTTCTTTTATTGTAGTAGTAGATTTTATGTTAAGGTCGGGAAAATTTGATTCTGGGTATTATTTGTCAACTTCAATTTACCGGACGGGTACGTTTCTGTTTCGGAAAATTTTAGTTGACTTCAACTCTGGTTTATATCGGGGTAAGGAGAAATCCGAGTCAGAGTAGTAATTATACGTACTTCTGGCGATTTCCACAAATATAAATCAGATTTGTAGACCGTGGAAGTTAGCTTTTGCAGCTTTTCTCGTGTTAGATAATACCTTTTTTCAGCTTTCTATACTATGTGTTATTGCTAGCTAGTTAGACCCGAATTAGTTGGAACATGCACATGGTATTGACCTGATAGTAGGGGATATGATTTGGAACTGGTCTTTTTTGCGAAACTGTCCTGACAGACTTGGAGAGTATCCTTGCCCATTTGTTTGTTATATCTCTCTTAACCCTTAATTGGCGAGAGGGAAAACCCCATGGGCTTCTGGACTAGGTAACATTTTGTGCCTAGACTAGTAGACTTTGATTAGATAGTTTAGTATGCAAAGTTAAGGTGCTACGCTTGTCAGGTAGTTTCAGACAGTAGATTTGTAAGATGTATCCCTTTTTTGATGTAAGCCTTCGGGCACCACAGCCTTCGGGCACACACTGCTTCCGGGCGAAAGCCTAGGAATTACAGCCTTCGGGCAACACCTTGCTTCCGGGCGAAAGTCCAGGAAATAGCCTTCGGGTCACCTTTGTATTTTCTTTTATTTGCTTGGGTTGAGGAGCCGTCAATAATCCTCAAATTCGCCTTCGGGCATAAAAAAAAAAGATGAACTGAACTGAAATTAATTAAATTTAAATTTATTTAACTGAACTGAAATAATTTTAAATATACTGAATTGAACTGAACTGAACTGAAATAAATTTAAATTTACAGAACTGGACTGAAATGAAATGAAATAAATTTAAATTTACTGAACTGAACTGAACTGAACTGATCTACAGATAAGCTCTAGTAAACAGGGCCTATAAGCTCTGAAAGGTAATAGTATAAATGCTTATTCCAAAATTTACGTGTTATATAACCTAAAAATAGACATCGGAACGTAATAGGCGGGTCTGAATCGTGTGTACAAATTGAACGTGATAAATAAGTGATTTATTTTCACTTATCACTTAATGCCCTGTTTGCCCGAACTTATCTATAGATCAATTCAATAAAAATGTGATTTGATGAAATTCAGGTTAATTCAGTCATGTTGATTCCATTTTTCAATACATGAAATTTCACTTCACTTCACTTCAGTTCAGTTCAGTTCAGTACATCAAGAAATAACCTCTAGTAAACATGGCCTAAATCTGAACACACGTACTACCTACCTACCGTATTTGGAGAATAAAATAACGTACAAATTTATGGTGAAAATACAACTCATACATAATGATTATCTATATTTATATTATCTAGTAATTTTTTAAGAATGCTAAAATAATATTAGATATGTTAGAATAAAATATTTATTATAAAGATAATGATTATCTATACTTGTAATTTTTTAAGAATGCTAAAAATTTATTAGATATATTAGAATAAAAGATTAACCTAATCTAAATTAATTAGTTAACGTATATTTTGTTTATAAAAATTATGCAGTTCTGATTTCATTAACATTAATATATATATTAAAATATTAACTATCTTGTGTATTTAACGTAAATTATTTTTACTATTAAGTTATTTTTTTGTTATACATTTAGGAATTAGTTATTACTATAGAGATAAAATGCTAGTTTATTTCGTTTTCTACTTGAGATTGGTTATATATATTATTTGCAACAAATAAATATTTGATAAAATTATCTAACTATTATATTTAATACACATTATCTTTCTTCTATTTTAACCAATCAATTTTAACTTTATATAATTAATATTTCTGATTATAGACATATTTTTGATTACTTCAGAAATATTTAATATTCAACACTTATTTGAGTTTATCAAACACCTTCCCATATTCAGTATTCATCACTTATTAGATTCAGACTTCAAATTTCAGACTTTAAACATAAGTCTTCAGACATAAGTTTTATCAAACACACCCTTAGTATATTTAACCTAACTGAAAAATCATATACTTTATTTATATTTTAAAATTGAATAAAATTTAAATATATTAAACATAATTAATTAATGAAAATTCAGGCATATTATCTAAAATTTCTATTAAGGGCGTGGTACAAATGTAAATTATTATAAAGGGTGTAAAACTTGTATATTTATTGTTAAGGACATTATGATATTTATACTCATTATTTTATTAAAAAAAGTCATTATTAACCTCTGCTTCCATAAAAAAAATTCACATTTCTAATTAATAGGATTTGTTCTCTTGAGCTAATTTGTAGATCAGTTCAGTAAAAATGAAATTTAGTTTAATTCAGTCATGTTGATTTTTTTTCCAGTATAATATTTTCCACTCTAGTTCAATTTAGTTCAATTTTTTTCATTTTCCACTCTAGTTCAATTTAATTCCGTAAGAATATACAACAACCCGGATAAATGTGTTCTTGAATTATTATTTTTGTCATGTTCTTCGTGTAAAATTATTTTTTACAATGTAAAATTTTAGGATTTTTTTTTCAAGTAATATTTTTACTAAAGATATTAAAGTGTTCCAAAATTTTCTTATTTTTTTGGACTTTTTTCCCCTTTATAAAAGTAAAAAGACATAAATACTCTTTTCCAAATTGATCAAATGATTGACCGTTAGTTGACTAACTAAGCATTTAACAAAGTGACCCAAAAAAAATCATTTTCAATAGTATAGTGACCTCATAAAATAATATGAGAGATAAGTGACCTAGATACAAAATGGTTAAAAATTTAGTGATCCCAAATAAAAATCACTCATTAAATAAAGGGTAAAAATATAAAAAACACACTTAGGTCCTGTTCTCTAGAGATTATTTGAATATTTTTTAGTTCAGATAAAGTTTTTTTAGTTCAGATAAACTTTTTTTTAGTTCAGATAAATGTTTTTTAGTTCATACTAGCAGGGCTCCACCGTGCGTTGCACGGCGTATTTGAGCACTTATTAATAGAATTTTTGGTTAGTATTAGATTGCATGTTTATCTAAATGATAATTTTTTAAAATTTTGATATAATGTTGTTTAAGAATACATAATATATAACCAGAGCTTATCTGTAGATCAGTTCAGTTCAGTTCAATTCAGTTCAGTTCAGTTCAGTTAAGTGAAAATGCAATTTGATGAAATTCAGGTTAATTCAGTCATGCTGATTCCATTTTTCAATACATCGATTTTCACTTCAGTTCAGTTCAGTTCAATTCAGTTCAGTTCAGTTCAGTTCAATTCAGTTCAGTACATCAAGAAATAAGCTCAAGTAAACAGGGCCTTAACCGTGCGTACATATTTATATAATATACATAAATAAAATCCGTTAATATAGTACATGATATATTCGAATATATTAAGATGTGTATGAAGATATATGTGTATATATATTTAAGTTTAAGAAAATACATAAAATATCTCATCAATTAAACCGTGTAATATATTTGGAAAAATATACTTCTTGATCAATAAACATCAATATATTTCGAAATCTCCTACGGAAAAATCTATGGCATTTAAACATAGAAAGGGGAAAATTGTAGTAATCACCTAATCCTGCAGATTTTCGTAAGCACTTCTGTATTTCTTTTTTTTCTTTTTTTTTTTGAAAAAAAAGTACTTCTATATTTCTCGTTCAATAATTTCAACATTAAATTCCTTTAGAATTACTTTTATATTTTCCTCATCAAACGTGTGTAGAATAATCTTCACAAAAAATTTGCAAATTAATTTGTGTTGGTTGAGATTCACACTAACTTCTGAATCATCTGAATTACAATTGTGCATTTAAAATCTACGTTTGTGTGAGGACATCATCGACAAATTGATGGCATAAACAAAGTTGAAACTAAAACATTATACGAAACCTTCACACCTAACCCTTCCATCTCCCATTCAATTTATATGGGGAGCCACACAACATCCCCTCTCCGGCGGTTACAAGGTGATTGTTGTAACCCTGTCCTTAACGAACTTTGCCCCCATCATAGAGGCTGCTCTGAGAATTGGTTGCCGTCCGATTATCCGGCGTTGGCGGGTGAACCGTGAATCCGGCGTACTGCTTCGTGGTCTCCTTCGGGATGAGTGATACCTGTTTTCGGCACTGGAATCCCGCCAGAATCCTCTCCCACTCAATGGAGTTCGGATTCTGATTTGACAGCGCGACTAAAGGAGCTCCACCACCGGAGGTTGAAACTGAAACCATCACCGGATGTTGAAATCTTATCTCACGATTTCTCTCTGGTTTTCTTAATGAACTGAAATCTTGCATAGTTGGGGACAAAGTAGATCAAAAGGGTCAAAGAACGCCGGTCATAGCGGCTGCAACCTTTCCTTTCACAAGGTCCATATCAATTATTACTTCTTTTTTTATATCCATATCAATTATGAGTCTTTTAGGGAAACCGAGGATTGAGTATGATGCACGGAAAATAAACCCTAATACTTGGTAAAAAGAATTTACCTGGAATATTAAAATCATCATCAAAGCAATATGCAATGTAAAAATTATTTTTTACAATGTAAAATTTTAGGATTTTTTTTTCAAGTAATATTTTTACTAAAGATATTAAAGTGTTCCAAAATTTTCTTATTTTTTTGGACTTTTTTCCCCTTTATAAAAGTAAAAAGACATAAATACTCTTTTCCAAATTGATCAAATGATTGACCGTTAGTTGACTAACTAAGCATTTAACAAAGTGACCCAAAAAAATCATTTTCAATAGTATAGTGACCTCATAAAATAATATGAGAGATAAGTGACCTAGATACAAAATGGTTAAAAATTTAGTGATCCCAAATAAAAATCACTCATTAAATAAAGGGTAAAAATATAAAAAACACACTTAGGTCCTGTTCTCTAGAGATTATTTGAATATTTTTTAGTTCAGATAAAGTTTTTTTAGTTCAGATAAACTTTTTTTAGTTCAGATAAATGTTTTTTAGTTCATATGAGTTCAGATAATCTTTTTTCAGTTCAGATGAGTTCAGATAATCTTTTTTCAGTTCAGATGAGTTCAGATAATATTTTTTCAGTTCAAATGAGTTCAGTTCAGTAAACTTTTTTAGTTTTCAGATAAGTTAAGTTCAGTACACTTATTTGTAATTTAGTTCATTTCAATTTAAATCATTTAAATCTTTTGAGCTTAATTGTTCATATCAGTTCAGTTCAACTTCATCCAGTTTAGTTCAGTTTCAATATGATTTGATGAAATTTAGATTAATTTAGTCATACCGATTCTTTTTTTTTTCAATACATTAATTTCACTTCAGTTCAGTTCAGTTTAGCTCAACAACAATATAATTTGGTGCAATTAATTAAGGTTAATTTATTCATACCGTTTATTTTCATCACACTTATTAATTTTCAATTCAGTTCAGTTCAGTTATCTATATGCTTCAGCTCAACTCAAATCAATATGTTTAGCTAGCAAACATGATCATATTTTTTAACATTAAGGCCCTGTGTGCCAGAACTTTTATATATCAGTTCAATTCAATTCAGTTCAGTTCAGTTCAGTTCAGTAAATTGAAGCGAAATGTAATTTGATGAAATTCAGGTTAATTCGGTCATGTTGATTCTTTTTTTCGGTACATTAATTTTCACTTCAGTTCAATTCAATCAAGTTCAGTTCAGTTGAACAAGAAATAAAGTCTATCAAACTCTAAGTTATACTCAAATTATTAAATTTCAAATGTTTGCTTGAAATGATTCAGTTCAGTTTATCTACGTCAGTGCAATTCAGTTCAGTATCTTTTAATATTAAATGTATTATGTTATATTTAGATTAATGAATTTCAAATATATTGGAAATGATCATATATGTTTTAGTTAGTTTCAATTTAGTTCAATTCAATTTATCTATATATTTCAATTCAGCTCAGTTTTTAAGTTCAAATAAGTTCAGCTAATTTTTTTAAGTACAAATGAGTTCAGTTCAGATGAGTTCAGATAAAGTTTTTTAAGTTCAGATTAGTTAAGATAAAGTTTTTTAAGTTCAGATAAAGTTTTTTTAGTTCAGATAAAGTTTTTTAAGTTCAGATGAGTTCAGATAAAGTTTTTTAAGTTCAGATAAACTTTTTTTAGTTCAGATAAACTTTTTTAAGTTCAGATGAGTTCAGATAAGTTCAAATACCGTGAAGAGAACAAGACCTTAACAATAAATATACATCTTTCACGAACTTTATAATAATTTACCTCTATAGAACGTTCTTAATAAAAAATTTCCTAGAATTTTCCTTAAATACAAGGTGCGGTATATTAATATAATTTCTAATTGTATTTGAAAATAAGAATGTTTAAAATTAGAGACAAAAAGACCCGTAATTTCAAATTTGGGCCGGTCCATAATCCACCAACCCTTACCCTTCTATAAAAGCAAAACCCTAGGCACTCTTGTTTATCGTCTCAGTCATCAGCGGCGCCCTTCTCCCCATCTCGACTAATCCTCAGCCTTTTACTTTGGTTAGTTTCGTGTTCTCTCGACCTCTGTTAACTTCGAATTACTATTTTGTTTGCGTGTTGTGTTTGGATCTAGATATATGTATGGAACCTATGACAAATTATGGATTTTTATATAATCATGGATGAATTTCTATTTTGTTTGCGTGCTGTGTTTGGATCTAGATGTATAGGTATGTGACAAATTAGGGATTTTTTATAATTAATCGAACTGAATCATGCTTGTTTGATGCTTTGTTTATAATTTGTTAATGTTGATATAGTCTTAAAGGATTTGAATTTTGCACTATATCGTTGTTTAATGATGAAAAATTTGGTGGAGGATTTGAAGATGTTTATTTTATGCCCCACATCTATACTTAAATGTAAATCTGGTTGCTTAACTTACAGACTCATCGATGGCTGTGGCATTTAGCAACCTCAATTTAGCTTCAGGCCTCAAGAAGCTTGACGAGTACCTTCTTAGTCGCAGTTACATTACAGGGTAAAGTATCAGTTGCTGCTGTATTTGTCAACTTTTTTGGAGGAATGTTGGTTTGTTAATCAATTTTCTCTCAGGTACCAGGCCTCTAATGATGACCTTACAGTTTATGCTGCTATTGTAAGCCCCCCTTCCTCGGATTACGTGAATGTGGCTCGTTGGTTCAATCACATTACTGCTCTTTTGAGGATTTCGTAAGTTTTATATGCCGAAGATTTTCTACTATGTGGTATCTCTTCATATATGTTTTAATTGACCTCTATGAATAATGGTGTTCTAGTGGTGTGTCTGGGGAAGGATCTGGTGTCATTGTTGAAGGTTTTGCCCCGGAGGAAGCCATTGCTACCCCTCCTGCTTCTGATGCTAAGGTATGATGCAAAGTGTCTTTTATCATTTGGAACTTTTTTTGCTTACTGTATGATTATATGTGACATCATTATTTTCCTGAAATTGATAATTTAATCACGGTAATGTATAGGTTTTAGTTAGTTTTGTAATGATTAGCATGTTTGATGTGATTACCATTGTGGCTGCAGGCATCAGCTGCTGAAGAAGAAGAAGATGATGATGATGTGGATCTCTTTGGTGAGGAAACTGAAGAGGAAAAGAAGGCTGCTGAAGAACGTGCTGCAGCTGTGAAGACCTCTGGCAAGAAGAAGGAATCTGGGAAGTCCTCTGTTCTGATGGATGTCAAGCCATGGGATGATGAGACTGACATGAAAAAGCTTGAAGAGGCTGTCCGCAGTGTTGAGATGGAAGGCTTGTTTTGGGGTGCATGTAAGTCTCTCTTGCACCCTATTTATTGAGATGGAAGTCTAGGTTTTACATAATCACTGTCACTTTGTGAAATGTCCTGTAGATCATATCTGATTAATTTTTTTGTTCTAGCCAAATTGGTTCCTGTTGGATATGGTATCAAGAAACTGCAGATTATGCTTACCATCGTTGATGACCTAGTGTCTGTGGATGATCTCATCGAGAGTGTCTTAACTGTTGAACCAATCAATGAGTATGTCCAAAGCTGTGACATTGTGGCCTTCAACAAGATATGTAAGTTTTACCATCCTTCATATTCGTTGCCTACATTTTTTAATTTCACTCTATTATTTTTAATCTTAATGAATGTATACTATTTTGTTGTTAACAGAGATTTGTGGATTGGATGAAGGATGTCTGGAAGGAGTCTGATGCTGGTGTTTTCTTATTAAGCCGTTCCTTTTGTTTTTGATCTCATATGATAATTCATGAACCTTTTGTTATGGCATTTAAGTTGAATTTTTATCATTTGAGCTTGCATGTTTTATTACATGCTCCCTTCCCACCTGCATCTAATCCAAACAATCACACATAATTGCTTGTTCTAATCATCTCAATGTAAACTAAGAAACAAAAGTGAAAACTAAATTTTAATTAAACAACAGTATAGTAGATTTAGCAGGATCAAGAATGTCTGGAAGGAGATTATCATTTGAGCTTATACAATTGCATCTATCCAGATTGCCATCATATCCCAACACCAACAGTATAGCAGACTTAGCAGGGAGTCAATTTGAAATAATCACTAATGAAGGTGAGGTAATTGTAAAATTCAGTTGTAAATCTGGGGTTGATGGATTTGCTGATGAAATAATCAGTTATCATGCAAAGGTAAATATAAAATTAGGAGAGATTGGATGGTCTGTAGGTCAAAGAAGATGACAACTCTCAAAAATGGGGGCATGTAAAACATCCAGCATATGTTTCTCTGAGATGTTCTTGGCTTCCTCGTTTCAACTTGTGCCATTCTTGCGGGGTTTTCACTCCATTCCGTTGCTAATCTGCTCAAGAGAGACTCTCAACTGATATGCCCAACAAATTGCGATCAAGTTTTAATCAGCAACTCACACAGGGAAAGCAAAATGTTAATCATTGCAACTTTGTAAATCAGCAACTCACACAGGGAAAGCAAAAGATGTGGTGCTATTTGAGTGAAGTGAGATGTCACTGCAACTTTGTATTGAGCCTGAGAATTCCATATGACCCCTTGCTGCAGCTTCCAATATCACCATCAAGTGCTAGACTGTTTTCTGATGGCAACAGATGTTGTTTCAATGTGCTTTCAACTTCACCATTTCCCGATACTTTTGTGCACTTCTCCTCTTCATTCTTTTGTCCACAATGCGGAATTTCCAACCGTCCTGAAGAAAAACATTATGGGTCACATCAGTCGGTCAAAGATAGATATTGGATAAGCAGAGGGTATTTTCACTGAAAATTAATACTTCATATACAGTATACTCGGCAATTTTGCCTTCCATTGGAATGCCGAGTAATTGGAAAAGGGAGATTTTAGTGGAGAAATTCGGGCTTTTGAACGGGGCTTATTACGATCATTCTCATTAGAATTTATTGTTTTGGAATTGTAAAAATTTCAATTTTTGAATAATCATGTTTGGCGTATGCTCTCTATTCTTTTGTTTGCGATTTCCGCCGCCCCACCGTAATCCACTCACCGTCGCCGGCTAGGGCTTAGGCCATGGCTAACGCCGCCGTTATGGCGGAGAACTCATCTCCGCCTCATACCCTTTCCATTGCTCAGATAATATCTCCAACAACAGCCCCAATCGCCTCTATCGAATAGATCCCCCAAATCCCCCAAGTCATGAGACCTCTCTTTAATCCAAAACCGAAGATCGACCATTTAGGCGAACTCGGCTTGAAATTTTCGAATGAGGAATGCGAGATCCTCGAAGAACCCTTCAAATTCACTTTGGTTGGCAAATTTTCCCATGGGAGACCGACGATGGACAGATTGCAAAGGGATTTACAAACCGCTGGGTTCGCTGGTGATCCGACATCAACCTCCTGGATCATCTTCAAGTTCTTATCACTTTCTTTAACCAGGTTGACTACGTTCGATGTTGGCTTAACAAGGTTTGGAGTTTCGGGGAGTACTCAATCCGAATCACCAAATGGACTCCCCTCTTTGATCCTGCAGCAGACTCTCCGATCGTTCATATTTGGATCGCTTGCTACAGGCTCCCTTAGCATTTCATTGCCTACAACCCGATGGTGAACATCGGCAACATAGTGGGCAGCTCCATCAAGGTCGACAAAGCAACTCTGCATCACACTCGCCCTCATGTTGGAATGGTTTGTGTTGAGATAGATATCACCAACCCAGACCACATCGTGTTTGGTTAGAGTATAGGGGTACATGTTTCTGGAAGGTACTGGAATACGAGAACATCCAATATTATTGTGACAAATGCTCGAAACTGAGACACATGGCCTCAATTTGTAAGTCTGGCACACTCCAGAGACAAAAGAAAACCTAGAGACCCAACCAAAATCGGCATACTTCAACTTCTAGGGCTGAAGTTTGGATGCCAGCCAAAGCAGCTCCGCAAAAGCAATCTGAACCATTGTCATTGCCGGTCCCCCAGCCTTTCCAGCTGCAAAAAGGTAAGGAGAAGGTATCTCAAGTCATAAAACATATTGAAAAAACTCAATTTGTTTTTACAGATCATAATCCTTTTGCTGTTTTAGCTTCATAAATTGAAATGCCTTATCAAATTGAATGTTTAGTTTTAAACTCTCAAAATGATAATACTTTAGCTTTATTTCTGATAATTAGGGAAGGCTTACTACCTTTAAATGCGATTCTTGAACAACATGGTAATCATGTTAGTGGTGAGAATATTTATAAGGAATTTGTTCAGAAACATTGTCCCACTCACTTTGAGGAAGTAAATATACTAAGGATAATAAGTCTAGCTCTATTGTTTATGTTGAAACCAGTGGCCACTGGTAAGGTGTCATATGATAATGTTGTTGAGTGTGCAGGTACAAATTTAGAAAATACAGGTATTGAGGAGGGAGAGTTGCAACAACAGGAAGATATTGTAGTGAACGACACATTCAGGAAGCTATTCAGCAACAAAACCAGCTGCAGCCAATCTCTGAAGCTCAGGAAGAAAACCAGGTAAGTCTATGTATGAACAGAAATTCCATTTCTTATGATGATAATGGAGTGATTGAAAAACTTCAATGGTCTATAGAAAGGAAATCCAAAGATTATAGGGGAGATTTTATTCCAAAACCACCCTTAAAGGATCAAGAAAGATTCAATAAACTTATCAAAATGTTGAAGTATGTGATGCAGAACTTTTATATAATCTTCAACAAACACAACCTAAAAAATCAACAAGAGGTAGGAAAAAAGATTACATTGGCTCAACTAAATCAATAGCTACTAAAACATTAGTTACTAGATCTCAAATTGACTCTAAATCCACTCTTTAAAATGGTATACAACATTTTTGGTTGGAATGTTAGAGGTATCAAAAATAAAAGAGCACAAGAGAGAGTATTAAACATAAAAAGAAAACATAACATATGCTTATTTGTCTTCTTGGAACCATTTATGGGTAGTAAACAGATATCCTTTGTTAGTTTCCAACTAGGCTACAATAATCATTTTTCGGATCCAAGAAAAAAATATGGATCTTATGGAATAGTGATTTTAATGTTACAATTAATCTTGTCCATGATCAATTTCTACTGGCTGAGATGTCACACTCCTCAATAAATCAAGCTTGGAATGTAGCATTTATATATGTCAGGCATACAATTTCTACTAGAACTCCACTATGGAATGAACTTAGCAGACAGTGTAATCAACCTTAAATGCTCATAGGTGACTTCACCAGACCTAGAATCAATGTTGGATTTCAATGATTTTATAAACAACAATCATTTAACTGAGATTCCAACATCAAGGGTTCATTTCACATGGTCAGGGGTTAGAAAATGGGTCAAGTCTAGGAAAGGTTGGATAGAGGTTTGGCTAACTTAGAACTTCTAAATATTTTCCCTAATTTAAGTAAAAGAGCAAAATCCAGGTGGCCTTCTGAACATTCACCACTATTAGTAAAAATGGATAATCAGTCCTTTAATTCAAGACCTAAATCATTCAAATTCCATAACTGTTGGATTATAGAGGCCCCCCTAACGTTTCCAAAATTATCGGTTTGGTCCCCTATCGAATTTTAGTGTCAAAATGGCCCCCTAACCTTTAGTTTTTGCTTCATTGCGACCCCTATGGCTAACTTGGCCGTTAACTTTTAAAAACGTTAAATATTAGGGGCATAATAGTAATTTCAACTTCATTTAAGTTGAAAAAATATGCTTCCAGCTGGGTTTGAACCCGGGTTTCCCAAAATAATAGACAAAGCTCTTACCACTATGCCATACGATATTTATGTTATATTTCCAAACTAAATATATGTAAACTTCAATCCTCTGCCCATCTTAAAATATACAGAATAAACCAGTGGTAAGACGATTTGATTAATTCATTATGACATTTATCCAATTGACTTTTCTTTGTTCTTTGGAGTTGTATAGTAACATTTGTGGTTCTTTATTCAACAGGTAAACAGAGATCCCATATCAAATGAGATGTTGAAGATGAGACAACAGCTAGAGCTTTTGCAGGCTGAACTTTGTGCTCGTGGAGGTGGAAATTCTCCAGATGAATTACATGTGCTTAAAGTTGTTATTTACTGGCAACAACTTCCTCCCTTTTCTTTGACTCCTCCATCATTTACTAAAGGTCATCATATGAAGCACGCAAGTCTTTTTCTTATGCTGCTTAGTGGTGCAAAAGACAGTTTCAAACATTTTGTGTACTAGACTTGTGAAGGTGCATCCAATTCTGTTTAGCAACAATCAAGGAGCCTTCGTTAAAGGCAAGAGCATAGCCCACAATGTACTTCTTAAGTACACCACCAGTACTATGATAGGTATTACCTTGAAAACGGTAGACATCTTAAAGGCCTTTGACACTGTGAGTTGGAACTTTATGTTTCAATGGTTAGAGCTGTTGAAACTTCCATGTATGATGCTCAACTTGATAAGACTAACTCTTCATTTTTCTATTCTGTAAATGGGAGTTTCACACATTCTTTGGAGGGAAGAAGATGAGTAAAGCAAGGTGATCTCTACCTCCCATGCTTTTTTTAATTTTTTGTATGGAATATCTTAGCAAAATGTTGAAGAGATGCAATAAACAGAAACTCATTGACTACCATCAGAGATGTAGGAAGTTTGATCACATCCATAATTTATTGTTTGCTGATGATCTTTTTTATCTCTGTGAAGCCTCAAGCAAATCAATGGTGGGAGTTAACAGTTGCTTGCTACTTTTTATGGTGGGACATGATTAGCCATTAAGAGAAACAGTCTTCAGCCTATTATCCAAAAATGGCAAATCAAATAAAATGCTCCAGAGAGATATCTTGAAGATGTTTATAGGGAAATTTCCATCTCTCTCTCTCTCTCTCAGATGGACTAAGGCTAACTGTGACAAGCTATTAAGCAAGATATCTGCCAAGTTGAAGACTTGGAGCTCAAGAAACTTAAGTTGTGCAAGAAGAATCCAGGTGGTGAATACAGTTTTACTCAGCATTGGTATCCACTGGATCAGTGTATTTCAAATATTAGAAGGTTGCTACTTGCTACCAAGGCAAGGCAATGACTTTTCTTATGTTGAGATAGTTGTATGGCACTCAATCTTATGGATGGCACTTTTTCATTCTAGACTGTTAATAGTGGACAGATTGCAAAGGTTTGTACTTGGACCGCAACCAAATTGTTGTTTATGCCAGGCACATGATGAAGATGCATTTCATTTGTTTACCAAATGTGACTTCATTGTCCAGGTTGCCCATTTACTGGGCTTGGGAGCAGTAACAAATATGAGAGATTTGAAGTACTTGGAATAGGTGAGAAGAAGGAAGCAATGGCAGAAAGCCAATGACATACACAACCTTATTATATGAGGTTTGGGCTAAGAAAAATAGAAGAATCTTTGAAAGGAAGGAATTAGTGGTGGATTAAATGGTGGCAGGGATTATTGACAAATGTTCTTGTAGAAACTAGTTTACTTACAAGTTTTGTACTATGTTTTGTTCAGTTTGGTCACAACCTTTCCATAAAATAAAATAAACTGTAATTAATAAAATATTGTTACATGACACACATGAGATTTGATTTGCAATACTTGCATTGGAAAAAGTTTCATCAATCTCAATCATCAATACATTTTTATCCACATCATATTGAAGTCAAATAGTAATTTGCTAAGTGTCTCCAATATTTGAGGAAGAAACTCTTTGCATTGGAGATGCTCGAAAACTCAAACAGCTGACTCCCTCTTGATAAACAGAGAAAGTGGCCACCAATATTAATCCAACACATATGCATAATAAACAACTACAGACAACAGAAAGATGACGGCTCCGAGATGAAAGACATTCTCTGCATAGCAGCAATGACTAAGGAGAATCAGTTGGTTTGTTAGGTTTCCGACAAATGTATATGAAGTGTGACTCTGGATCTTCCAAAACATAATCAGCTGGAAGTGTTCCTTTCTCAGAGATGGGAACAGGTTCTTGGAAAGAATTTGTTGAAGATGCCGAATCAGATTTTCTGTTTCTTTGAAATCCTGGTCTAGCTGCAAGATGGAACGTAAGAGTGAGGATATAAAAATAGTAAAATCTAGAGGTTACCTCAAATAACCTTAAATTATAAATTCACTCAAGCTATAAGTAAGGATGAAGGATTGCTCAACGATTCATCATTCAATTATCATCAACAACAAACCGAGGTGAAGGAAGAATGACTAGGATGGAGCCTATAAAGGATAATAGGCAGCTCTTAAGCCATGGCAGTTGAGATGTAGAATGATGGTCTTGTAATGAAGTAGAACTTAATTTCCTTTTATCTGTATATTCAGAGCATTACAAGTATAGTTTAACTCTGATTCCAAATCATCATTTCAGGATTTCTGTCCCTTTTAACCAAGTACAATCTCTATTAAATCAAAAGAAACTAACTCATATTAAAAGTTTTTCGATGAATAAATTCGTATAATTCTGCATCTCAACCCTCATTCATGAAACTTGGCTCCTAACCAGTTATCTCCTAATATTTTATGGTTTATGAAGTAGCCAAGAATCTTCTGGACACCTTGCCCAAATATTTTTAGTAAAACCAGAAACACAGAATGCCTAAACTCAGAAACATACTCATGCTGGACGTGATTGTAAGTATAATATAGTTAAAAGAGATAAATTGTTATCTTAAGTATTACAATTATGGTTCCCAAGATCAGATTCAAGAGTTCAGTTTACAGGTTATTTTCATGCGTGCAAATTAAAACACAGCACTATCATAATGATGATTTTCACCAATATTATGTTTTAAACAAGTGTTGAATATGCGACCTGTTGAGTATTGAGTAGATATTCTTACCTTGTTGGAGGCCTAGTAATATATATAGATTAACACTTATCATCATTGCACACCTAGTAATATATGAAACTGATTGCCACACAAAAAGTATTACAGAATATCCATGCAGGCAAAGAGAACAATAGAGGTGAATTATGCTCCCTACTCTGAGGGATATGGACATAGAGAAGCAAGCAAACTGACCACCAGAACAACACCAATCCAAACACCGTGTTAACCATAATATCATAATTTAAAAAAAAAGGAGAAGTAGCCTGTTGAAAATTGCATGAATATGATATATCTCAATTTCTGTGAACTAAGAGATGGAGTATAGTACATTTTAAAACAGGAAAAGTTCATGTCAACTACCAACTTACGTATTATGTATAGTTCTATTTTCCAGTTGTATACTGATTGATTTACATGTGGGATTCTCACTGTCGGATCACCATAAGTTATCTGCAAAGGTAGGTAGATAAAGTGTCAAGTCTATGGTATGCCATTTGGTTATCTATGAGAACTTAATCCAGTACATGTATTCATCATACCAGCATGTAGACTCCTCCGGGTTTTAGAAGCCTTATTAAAATGAAATGAACCAAATTGTGTCAGACGAATTGTGTGAAAAAACATCTCAGAATCCCATAAGATAATCTCAAAATACAAATGAACTTGAAAGGCCTATAGATCCAACAACCTGCTCACCTCCCCCAGCATTTGAGCAGCGCTAATTGGAGCATTCGTCCCACACTAAAAATAGCAAAAAAAATAATAATAATCGTTTGAAAAATAAATGATGTTTTAGACACGATTGAAAATGAAGTAATATCACTCACCATCAATGAATCTAGTGTTCCTACGTAGAGATCATCACCAAACAAGAGATGGAAAATTGAGGTGCACAAAAAACATAATTACCAATCAGTAACCACATTATCAACTTTAAAATAAAATAAAAAACAGAGGGAAGATAGGAATACCTTTATCGATCACACCTTGGAATGATTCATCAGGAAAAAGGCTCATATCTCTGACATCCATTTGCATGTCTATGGGTTTTACAAGGTAAACTAGATTAAGAAGAACAGTAGCTACAGTGTATATATAGCAAAGCATCTAAGGACAAATGAATATAATTCAGACTCATAGAGGATACATTTCAACTGCGGAACCTGCTCGTACTTTCCCCGCATTATATCTATAGCCACAGATGATATGTCAATATTCATTATATCTTCATAACCATCCTTGACCATGTCCTCTGACATAACTGCATGTAAAAAATCAGTTCACTCAATTGTAACATTAAGTGTAGTAATGTTTACAAATTGCACTGAAGAATAAGAGACACGAGTGAGATACATAAAAAAATAATCATTCTTGTGAAGACGTGGGAGAGTGAGATTTAGTTCTAGTTATGGGGAAATAACCATCAAGATTTCAGAACCTGATCATATAAAAAACCCAATTCCCTCTTTGGTCAATAAAGTTAACAAATCATGACAATCAACAGTCAACTTGATTGCACTTGTGAATAGCATGTAAATGTGTGTTTCAAATAAGCAATGAATTGCGGAATCAAATTTTGTCTGCTTTAATTTAATTATACTCAAACACTACCTTCACAGTTGCAAAATGTCAATAGGAAACTTAAAACCATAAAAGTAAAAATTAAAGCAGAAGATTGAAAGAACTAAGGAAGAGTATAGAATTACGGGCATTGCCACAGCCGACCATGAGGATGGGGGAGGAATTGGGGATATACTTGCGGACGAAGGGGCGAAGAGCAGCATAACGTTGGTACCAATCAAATGTACCGCAATGGGCTTCTTGGATATAACGGGCGTCCCAGTAAAGAGCGTCCCCATAGTTGTAGGAATTGCAAGCTGAAACGTCCCTGAACATGCTTTCTTCAGGGATCAGGTTAAAATTCGCAGTGAAATCAAGTCCACGAGTTGGTTATGTCCGAACAGCTCTTAGCTTTGGTTGCTGGGTTCGAGGCTAATTTCTACAATGTTGCGAAACATCGGGGAATATAAGGACATATTAGAAAATTCGAAACACATCATTTTGAGTACTCCAGAATTTTAATACAATTTGTGGATGAATGTATAATATTTGTATCAATTATAAAAATAAATATTTAAATATATATGGAATTGAATACATTATAAAATTAATAATAACTTCTTCTTTTTTTTTGAAGAAAAATTAATAATAACTTCTAGAGGTATGTACATGAGAAAAATTCTTAAATGACAATTTTAAATAAATAAATGACTATAAATGAAGGGGAAAAAAATTATGCATAACAAATTGTGATAAAAGTGAATGACTATTGTGGTAAAAACTTTTGAATTAATATTGAAATTCAACATTTTGCAATTGTTATTCTTAAATAGAAAATTTAGAGATGAATAGTTGAGATAAAAATGAAAGAATGTGAGAAAAAGAATGTAAATGCATTAAATAAGACATATTAAATGATTTTTTAAAACAAAAATTACAAATTGAGAAAATTTTGTGAGAATGCCACACGTCGCTTCCATAATCACTCTCACAAATTACCCCTTTTGTGTACACTGTAGATTTGTCTCTATTCTTTCTACACGTTAACTATTAAATTTAAAATTGTTTAACTTTTATTAAAAAATTAAATTATTGTATTTTGATTTAGTTAGATTTATAATATCACGTATTTTCAAAATATTAAATTTTATAATTTGGGTTTGCATATAACTAAATATACTAATGATTAAACATTTTAAGAGTTAACTGAAAAAAGTTAAAGTGTGTCAATATATTTAGGACGAAGGAATCGTTATTTTCTAGGCTAAGGCTAAACTTACACATATATTGGTTCTCTCCCTTCAGAATGATGTCGTTTGAGGTAGAATCCCAAATTATTTATGTACTCGAATTCAATTAAAAAACAAGAATTTACATAAGATACTTTTAATCATAAATTAGTATTTCTCTTTTTAATTTTTGCTTCATAAATAGTATAAAATAATAAGGTAAAAAAGTCACGAGGTAAAATATCTCATCAATATTTACACAACATATATTATAATATACCATTTTTGCGGGCAAAAATGGAATATCAACACAATGAAGCTAACACCAAAATTGTTGTTATTTAAACGATACTAGGAACACCTAGGGTGTAACCCATTGGTTGGACATTGGTTCAATTGTCCCGAGGTTGTGAGTTTGAGCCATGCAACGGGCAGTGTGGGGATTTTCTTGTTTCAAAGGTCCCTTGTGCGCACCGATTAGTGGATCGACTAATGATTCCTGGTGTTGGGTTACCGTGATTTACCTTCTCAACGAGTTCGGTAGAGTCGGACGAGCGCTTTTTGTCCCTAAACATGACCATAAAAGCATTTTTCATCTTACTATGCCAGAATGTTGATCCAGGACAAAATCATTTGAAGATGAGAGGGGCTTGATTACTTACAATTGCACAAACATCATTATTCATTAATTATACTTATACAGTCCCAGTTACATTTTTTACAAATCTCCTCCTGTGGGGAGGGAAATTATATTTGACATCCCCAATTGTCAATAATAATAATAATAAAAACAGGAAGCTGGTGCTCGGTTGAGTACATTCCATCATGAGATGGAATATAAATAGCTTTTACCTACACAAAATATTCATGTGTTTGTTTTTGTGTGTTCGCCTATGTTGACTGTGCTGTCATAAGCGAACGTCGAGTGCTAGACACATAAATTTTATTTCACTAGGAAAGCATTCATGTGTATGTATTTGTACGTTCATTTGTGTTGATGGTATTTTCAGAGGCAATTATCTAGTGCTAGATACATAGCTTTATTATACTTGGGATGTCCCTAAGTGTTTATTTGCGCGATCACCTATGTTGACCATGCTGTTAAAGGCGAATGCCATGTGGTAGATATATAGATTTTGTAATTGTAAGTTGACAAAGAGATTGTGCCGAAAAGAATGGCATTTTTAAATTTATGTTTTTACAAATGGTGATGATGTCACCTTTGGGAAGTGTCAGAGCAAGGATTTTCCTGATGAATGATTCTCTTTCTGGTCATCTGTTCGATCACCTACACAAGTAGACAGGGGTTAGGTGGGACGGCGTTGTGTCGTAACCCGCTCCGACACCCAAGTTAATACAGGAGTGTTACGGAGCTATTTGATATCGAGATGATCAGAGAAGTGAACTTACCCTCTCACTTCTGCAGTCGTGGCCTTATATACTAAGTGAAGTCGGGCCCGCTTGCTGTTGCTGAGTCGTCAGCGTTAGCCTGGTTAGCGATGTTGTGATGGGTAGACTGCCTCGTGCATACGGGATGGTCGTTACAGGTTTATCACTGACAGGAAGAACAACAATGGGAAGCCGCCAATGATCATATCATGGCTCACATACATGGATGTTTTACCTTTTTAAGCATAATACTTCTGAAGGTTCATGACATGCCAAGAATTAGGTATTAGGTTACCAACTGATCTAGCCAGTCTATAAGAATTTGACTGCCTTGCTTCAGTTACTCGATATGGTCCTTCCCATTTTGGACAAAGCTTTCCTACTTTTTTCCGCCAGGCTTGCTTCATTTTTTTTGAAGGACTAGATCTCAACCTTGAATCTTGTTTCTTTGCTACGAAGATTGTAAGCTTTCACTATTCTTTCTCTGTATTTGGCGTTGTAGACATTTGCCTTTTCCGCTGCTCTTCTAGCAAATCAAGGTTGAGTCTGATGGCATCTTCATTCTGAGATTCATCAAATATAGTGACTCTGGGCGATGACATATGTATTTCGATAGGGATCATTGCCTCTTAACCATACGTTAGGATGTATGGCGTATATCCAGTTGGAGTGCGAGGAGTAGTCTTGTATACCTAAAGAACCTTAGGTTACTGTTCTACCCATCATGCTTGTTTCCCTTCAAGGTGTTTCTGTATGTCTTGTAAGATAGTGCAATTGGTGACTTCCACTTGGCCATTCGCCTATGGGTGTGATACCAAGATGAACTTCTGAGTTATCTTCTACTTGATGCACCAATCAGAAAAGGCCGCACTTGTAAATTGGGCACTATTATCAGAGATAATTGTGTTTTGCACTCCAAATCGACACACCATGTTTTTCCAAATGAATGTTATTGTTGCCTCTACAATCATTTTAGGTATAGCTTTCGCCTCAACCCATTTTGTAAAATAGTCGATCATAACTATTAAGAATCTGGCATTTCCATACCCTTTTGGAAATGGACCACAAAGTCTATTCCCCATTTCTCAAATGGCCAAGCTCCTTGTATCCCCACCAATTGTAATTTCGGTGTGTTGGTGGCATTTGATGCGGGGAAATCCGCTCCAGTAATTGATGCCTCAGATAGTTGGGAAATCCGAGGGCCTTGTGTAACACCCCCAACTTTCATTTGATAAAATAATAATATATGTCGGGATGTTAATACATTATTACAATTTATATGGTCTAACTAAATAGAATATATTACAAATTTTCATTAATTCTAATTCAATCTTTTGATGCAGTTCCTAAAACAAAACTCAATGATAAACTATAAGCTTGTGTCATCACTCTTTGAGAGGTCGCCTAATGGTCAACTGTACTCAAACAAGATATGTAAAAGAAAGGTTATGAAATGGGTGAACTACGACATGCTCAATGAGAGTTTTCCTATTTTTCAAGACCTTAACTGGTGCAGGCAGGACTAGGAAGATGCAAATATGTCACATTTCCGAGTCATGGGAGCCATATACGTATTTTGGTTGGTTTAGTTGGATCTTTGGATTATTCCAACGATAATCGTTAGGGATTTTTGGGGTTTTCCTTATCAAGGTTTAGAGTTTTTCCTGAAAAGGTTTTTTTTAATCTTGGTAAGAAGGAATCGATCTCTTACTCAGAGTGGGAATCGGTATCATGTAGTTAATAGGATAGAGATTGATGGGTTATAAATACGGCCCTTTGCTTTGTAATTAGGGACCTTTTGATTTGATTTGTGACAATATAATTTAGTTTCAGTTTATTCTCTAATTTTCCGGGCATTCTCAAACTCAATGGGAAGTTGGATACTAATCAAGATTCAATTCAACTTCCGGGCATTCTCAGACTCAACGGATTTTGGAGGAAAATCTAGATATATCGGAGAACTTTGTGAAACAACGCTTCCGCCTAATCTTGCGCTGCATCATTAACAATCGACACCTTTGACAGTCAAACACTTAATGGCACAAATTGAACAAGAAAACAAGATAGTTTCATCCAAGCATCTAACTCTATTGCATTTGTTTAAAAAAGAACATGTTGAGTATGAAGTTAAATTCAGGAAAACATGCAATAATACATGGTAGAAACAATTACACAATTACATATGTCGTAGGTACCGCACTGATTACCTTTGGTATTTCAGAGGTGTTGGGCTGCTGGGTGAAACCAGTTACCCAACCTTGGCCCATGACACTATCTAAAGACTTGACGGGCTGGATCGAAGAAAATTATAAGCATACTCAGACCAGACTACATAATGGCTTATTTGATTTCTATGGGAAATGAACCAGGGCAGACTTGTATTTTGACATGTCAATTCACAGATATGCTATGGTGGATTTTCCCTTAATCATATACGTGCTGGAGACAGAAATGAAACGTTGAAGACACCAAAACTCCAAAGGTGGATGCAGATTTGGAAAGATATGCAAGGACAGATGGAATGGAAGCGCATTCATTATAGTTATTCTAAAATCCTAGCAATATCTTGATGAACTAGTTATGATCATAGTCACTTGCATTTCATATGGCTGTAGAATAGTTGTTTTTCTCCTTTTGGTTAGTTATTTATATCCGTTGAATGTTTGGCTTAGAGTGATGGCCAAATCAGTTGTATGAACTTTTTTGAGCAATTTAATAGAAGAAAATATTACATCAAAAAAAAAATTACACAATTACAGTAGTCGTAAAACCACAAATCAGAATACTATGACAAACTTATCACATTGTCATAATAAACGATACAAGATAATGGATCACTCAAGTCAATCTCAAATAACACGATCCACGATAAAGGTTTATGACACACCTTATGAATCTTTAATAACACAATTTATCAATAAGGTTACATGTCTCACAATAAATAATTCACGATACACAATTCACGATTCACAATACACAATACACGATACATTCAGTACAATTACATGGGTCACGAAATGATCCCATGACTTTCGTATTCATTTAGTTCAGTATCATGGGTCACCAAGTGATCTCATGGTTAAATTATCCATTCAGTACACTATCATAAGTCACCGAGTGATCTCATGGTACCAGTATTCATTTGTACACCATCATGGGTCACCAAATGAATTAATTCCATCAATATTCAGTCACATGGATCACCAAGTGAGCACATGCCATAAGTATTCAGTAATCAGTCTCATGGATCACCAAGTGAACGCATGTCATCAGTAGACAGTAATCAGTCTCATGGATCACCAAGTGGACACATGCAATCAATATTCAGTAAACAGTCTCATGGATCACCAAGTAAACACATGTCATTAGTATTAAGTAATCTATCTCGTGGATCACCAAGTGAACACATGCCATCAGTATTCAGTAATCTGTCTCATGGATCACCAAGTGAACACATGCCATCAGTATTCAGTAAACAGTCTCATGGATCACCAAGTGAACACATGTCATCAGTATTTAGTAATCGGTCTCAGTAATCAGTCTCATGGATCACCAAGTGAACACATGCCATCAGTATTCAGTATACAGTCTCAATGTATTCTGTAAACATTCTCATGGTGCATAAAACCGGTAAATGGAACATTAAGTGTATTCACTATCAGTGTTCATTAGACATAAAACCATCTCATGGTACACAAGACATGTTTATGGAACACTAAATGAACTCACTATCAATGTTCATTAGACATTAAACCGACTCATTGGAAACACTCATAAGACATGTCAATCCATAGCAACATGGTATGCATACATTCATTTCCCGAAAACATAATTCTACAAGTGTCTTCAATACTTGTTGCTGAAGTCATTTTGTGAGACAAGTGTCTTCAATACTTCAATACTTGTTGGAAACACTCATAAGACATGTCAATCCATAGCAACATGGTATGCATACAGTCATTTTCCGAAAACATGATTCTACAAGTGTCTTCAATACTTAGCACTTAGTTCCTTAGAAATACAGAATAATCATGCAATTTAATGATCACATTTAATTAACATACCAAGCATAACAAGCAAGCATATATTGCACATAGTCATGGTAAAAATCAATCACGGATTACATATTTAAGTTAACATTTAAATAGCTAAGCATTTAACTAATCACAGGCACTCTTCAAAAAGGGATTTAAAAACAGTAAAACCATCACCTAATTTCTTGCATTACAAGAGTTATGAGTTTCAATGAACCTATAGCATGCAACTAATCAAAACCGTTAAAATTTATATAAATCGAATGAACAATTTCTAAATCTGATTGGACACTTCTGACTAGTACTTATTAAACTGATCATAACCATTCACACACTACCCTTAAAATTATAGGGTGTAAGTAAGAAAATCTAGACTTCTGTATTTTTCATTTGAATGTTTATAACCTAAATTTCATTTTGGATTGACCCTCCAAAAATCATCTTTAACATGAACTAGAACTGGAGAGCTTACAACTGACTAGTACTCACTCAAACAATCATAACTTATCACACCTTACTCATAAAATAATAGGGTTTAAATATTTAAAAGCTACACTTCTCTACCTTTTATTTAACAGTTCATAATCTGAATTTCATTTATGACTGACCCACCAACATTTCGCTTTAAAATTAACTATAACTGGAACGTTTATTAGTGACGAGTACTTACGGAAAGGATCATAACTCTTAACACGAAACTCATAAAAATATACAACTTATATCAATGGAAACTAGACGTCAATATCTTTCATATAGTATATTTACACAAAATTTAGACCTTATTTCTACATCAACGACCCACTGCAACATGACATGCAGATTTGAGAGTCAAAACGGGAACACTATACATATAGAAATCACCATCACTTTAATTAATTGATGTGATACGACCAAAGCTCTATCACACATGTACCAACCAATAAATTATTGTACACAATAAATTAACAATTAAATTTTATTGTCTTTGAATTGATGCTCAGTTCTATAGGGATTAATTTTAATATTTACCCGATCGAGCGTACTTTAATCCAGACTATAACCAAGATTGGTATACAAAGAACTTACCATGCACGAAGAATTTATGTTTTTTTGGTTGCGCCCTCTACCCTTCCTATATAGCAATGTATTTAACAGCTCTTCTCGTCTCATGTGATGTGCGGCTCAACCGATGATGAAAAAGGCTAGGCTTCCTTATGATTTTAGACAGTGAATGTATTTGAGGAGTCTAAGTGGTATTTGATTTACCAGATTTTATGGAAGTAACGAATTATTCTGTTTCACAAATTTTACCTAAAATCTCGAAGTGGTTGTATGCTCATAAACTAATTCAATTTGTAGATTTTGTTTTATTGTATTTTATTCTTAAAATCCTTTCTTCAAATTTTATTATATTCTAATTACCATGACATATAATTTTAACTTTCAAAAATATCCTTAAATCTCAAAAAAAAATTCTAGAATGTCACACCTTGCGCCGTGAATTCGCTAGCTGACTGACTGCTAAAGGTGCCTAACTGGCCGAGTGCCTGGGCCTCGGAAAGATAAACTCAGGACTTGTTTGTCTGATGTCTGCAAAACAAGCCCCCGGAGCCACCCGAGGGTAGCTGCTCCGGTGTGATGATGAGATTTTGTGTATTGAAAGGAAAGATAAAACTCTGTATTCAAGAGTTAGAGAACTTACCTGGAATAGCTGAATGTGGCCTTTATTTATAGGCGTCTTGATCCTCCTCTAGGTGCCTCATCATCATGCGTCACCTTTCCGTACTGGTGGTCCCATCTGGCTACGTGAGTGCACTGGCCGATCCTTACCTTTTCTCACGTGACTCAGAATCTTCTAGGAAGGTCACCTTAATCCGAGTCATTGGTATTATCACAAGCCCCCCAAGACGGAAGTTCGAGGATTACAAAACCGCGGGACTTGTCTTTGTTTCTCCTCGGAATTTTTCTTCGCTCAGCGTTTGCCTCTACGCGCCTCTAGGTGGGCCCTGCTGTGTCCCCAAATTTTGGTGGCTACACGATTCTTCTACCACCCGCATAATCATTCCTCCATGTCTCCAATGTTTTTTTCTCGGTTCCTCCCCTTTTCTTAAAAATAATCCCTTCTCTTTCTTCTCTTTGCCATACTTTTCTTCTGTTATTCCGCCTACAGGTAACCCTTCATTTCTCCTTCTATTCCTTTTCCCCTGTTTTCCGTTTGCTTCTCGTTCTTTGATCTGGTCAACTAGAGTGCCTCCTCCTGATTCCAATCATCTACTAGTGAAACCCTTCTATTAAGACTATACTGGATTTGCTCAGCCAACAATCTGATTCTTCTACCACCCGCTCCAAGCCTGAGGAGCGGGTCGATCACCGGAGACCCGATGAGCCCGATCTTGACCCTAAATCCCTATCTTCCTTTGAACAACTCGATGTTGCTTCTTCTTCAAAGCGGTCAAAAAAGGGAAATAACGAGATCGGGAGGGTTAAACGACCTCGTCAATTTTCCGCTCGATTTCCACGCATTCTTCCCCTCGGGTTCCACTACGACGTCAAATCCTTCCCGGCTTCGCTTACTGAGGATATCCGGATTCTTTCTGAGAATTCGTTCATTCCCCTTCCCCTCAACGCCGAACTGATGGCTTTAGACAATAGCCAACTCCAATCGGGTGTGCCTTGCCTTCCTACCCTCCATATTCATTTTGGGCTTTCACTCACCTTTCCTCCTTTCTTCTCTTCTATTCTTACGTACTTCTCTATATCCCTAGCTCAACTTCATCCGAACGGGGTTGCCACAGTTCTTGGATTCCTTACTCTTTGCAATCGGCACGGAGTATCCGAATCCCTTGATTTATTCCGATCCTTCTATCGTATTGCCCTTTATCATTCTTTCACTCCGGGGGTGTTTACATTTTATCCGAGGGGTAGTCCCATTGTGCTTAGCAAGAGTGATTGTATTAAGCGCTGGATGGATTTCGGGTGTTATTCCTATAATCTGACGGTTTATCCCACCCCTTCTTTGGAACCACGTTCTTCAATCTGAAGACGCGGGATCTTATCTTCCTGAAACTGTGACTTCTGAAGATGCACGTCATTTGTTAACATTCTTTGGCATAAATCGAACATGCATTTTAGGTAAACCGCTGGCATTTTGGAAATGGGAAGCAATGCAGTATGGTGCCTCAAATAAACTAGATAGAACGATGTTGTATTGTGCGGTTGGGCAGATTAGACTGAGGTTTTGTTCTCTAGAGATTATTTAAAGTTTTTTAGTTCAGATAAAGTTTTTTTAGTTCAGATAAATGTTTTTTTAGTTCAGATGAATGTTTTTTAGTTCAGATGAGTTCAGATAATCTTTTTTCAGTTCAGATAATCTTTTTTCAGTTCAGATGAGTTCAGTTCAGTAAACCTTTTTAGTTTTCAGATAAGTTAAGTTCAATAAACTTATTTGTAATTTAGTTTAGTTCAGTTTAAATCAGTTTAGTTCAATTCTATTCATTTTAGTTTAGTTTCAATATGATTTGATGAAATTTAGATTAATTTAGTCATACCGATTCTTTTTTTTCAATACATTAATTTCACTTCAGTTCAGTTTAGCTCAACAACAATATAATTTGGTGCAATTAATTTATATTAATTTATTCATACCGTTTATTTTCATCACACTTATCAATTTTCAATTCAGTTCAGTTATCTATATGCTTCAGCTCAACTCAAATCAATATGTTTAGCTAGCAAACATGATCATTTTTTTAAACATTAAGGCCCTGTGTGCCAGAACTTTTATATATCAGTTCAGTTCAATTCAATTCAGTTCAGTTCAGTAAATTGAAGTGAAATGTAATTTGATGAAATTCAGTCATGTTGATTCTTTTTTTCGGTACATTAATTTTCACTTCAGTTCAATTCAATCCAGTTCAGTTCAATTGAACAAGAAATAAACTCTATCAAACTCTAAGTTATACTCAAATTATTAAATTTCAAATGTTTTGAAAATGTCATATTTATTTCATTTCAGTTCAGTTGATATATATTCCAGTTCAACTTTGTTCTACGTATTTTCATATTAAGATTAATAAATTTCAAATATATTAAAATTGATCATATTTGTTAATTCAATTCAATTCAGTTCAGTTTATCTACATCAGTGCAACTCAGTTCAGTATATTTTAATATTAAATGTATTATGTTATATTTAGATTAATGAATTTCAAATATATTGGAAATGATCATATATTTTTTAGTTAGTTTCAATTTAGTTCAATTCAATTTATCTATATATTTCAATTCAGCTCAGTTTTGAAGTTCAAATAAGTTCAGCTAATTTTTTTAAGTACAAATGAGTTCAGTTCAGAAGAGTTCAGATAAAGTTTTTTAAGTTTAGATGAGTTCAGATAAAGTTTTTTAAGTTCAGATTAGTTCAGATAAAAAACAATTTAGTCCAGATAAACTTTTTAAGTTTATATGAGTTCAGATAAACTTTTTTAAGTTCAGATAAGTTCAAATACCGTGAAGAGAACAGGACCTAAGTGTAGTTTGACAGACGCGAACAGGTATTGAGCTGATGGGGTCACAGTAAATCTAGGTCATGAATGTATTATGGATCTGGTGCCAATTCTTTTGATGTAATATTTTTTTCTATTAAATTGCTCAAAAAGTTCATACAATTGATTTGGCCATCACTCTAAGCCAAACATTCAACAAATATAACTAACCAAAAGGAGAAAAACAACTATTCTACAGCCATCTGAAATACAAGTGACTATGATCATAACTAGTTCATCAAGATATTGTTAAGATTTTAGCATAACTATCATGACTGCGCTTCCATTCCATCTGTCCCTGCATATCTTGCTAAATCCGCATCCACATTTGGAGCTTTGGTGTCTTCAACGTTCCATTTCTGTTTCCAGCTCGTATATGATTAAGGGAAAATCCACCGTAGCATATTTGCAAATTGACATGTCAAAACACAAGTCTGCCCCGGTTCAGTTCCCATAGAAATCAAATTAGCTATATGAAGCCTGGTCTTAGCATGCTTATAATCTTCTTCAATCCATCCCGTCAAGTCTTTAACAAGAAGCCTTCAACAAACACCCGTAAGTTGTAACCATATATTGAGAATATGGTGGTTGAGACTGTACTTAAAACGTAAAAACAACATTTCACAATTTGGCTTCTTTGACAAATTGAAGTACAACGGAGTTAGCATGAAGAAGCATAGAGACGTAATGTGTTCACCTAAATATCAACAAGAAGCCGAATCTAAAGTTTATAGCAAACCAAGCAAGCTGCGATAATTCCTTGCTGCCTCTAGTTTCCATTTAAGCTTTACTTTTGACTCATTGGCTCATTGACTAATAGCACAAGACTGCAGATGCATCCTTGCCTTTGCAGCTGCAGCAACGGATTCATCGTCTTGCTTCTCTTTGGCAACCGCAACAGCATGGGCATAAGCTTGTCTAGCTGCCTCTAGTTTTTGCATCTCTGAGTCAGTAAAGTTGTCCTGTACAACAAAACACAAAAAGTTTCATATTGTAAGTTGATAGTAGCTGGGAATGCAATCCCAAGAAGAAAGAAGTCAGTCGCTAAATTTGAAGCATTGTAGTGAAAATGGAGGAAAAGAGTATAACTTCAATAAGGCTCATCAATGAGTATAAATAGAATATAGTGCTTACAAGATCAAGATTGTGCTCTGAAGGACATGATCCATCATCATAAGTTCCAGCAAGAGGGGAAAAAACATTCCTGGTCAACCCTTCAAATACTAGCATAAATGAAGAGATCTCTTCTTGCACCACTTCTAAATCTTTCTGTAGCTTTTCTACTCTTAGATTGGAGTTTGTTGCTTCCCATTGTAACTTTTCCACTGCTGCTTGCTTGTCAGCTAGCTTGATCTGCAAGATTAAACAGACATTATATGGGGTAATCTCTACATGCTTAAGCAAGTTTTTTTGCCCATAAATCCCAAAATCAAGATGCAGGCAACAAAACAGGTTCCAAGAATAGAGACATACTCCAAAAATAAAGAAACAAAACTAGGAGCCATTTACCATGAAGTAAAATTTATATGAGAGAGAGAGAGGGTTTATCATAGATTAATTAAGCCAACACAACTATCCGACCATAGTTCTCATTAAGTATCTGGAGTCACTAATCGCATATACCCATATTAGATTTGGTGGTAATCCGATTTTATCTAAGTTGAAATGCAATATTTCTTTCCTAGTATTTTCAAATATGTTTCAGTTGCCTTTCAACTTTGTTCTACTGATTCTCCATTTTCTACAATCTACTGTCTTCTGCTTATGTGCCCAAATTCCAACACACCTACTCAGTTTTGCCATTAGGGAAACCTCTGCTTCATTCATTACTTGTTTATTTAATCTAGAGTGACTGCTTATATATAATCTACTTATACATTTTCAAACTTGCAACCCTTTTTTTGTGTTCATGTTCACATTTGACTGTCCAACACTAACTACAGAAGAAGATAAAATGGAATATTTTCAAAGGGAGAGAATATTTCAAACAGAGAGAGATGCTACATAATCACATTTGAAACAAACCTTTGTATCAGAAAGTTGTGCTTGGGCAGTCTTGAGCAAAGAGTCCTTTTGTGATGCCTCCATGCTTAATTCATTGAGGTTGCCTTTCAATGAAGCCATCTCAGCCTTTAAGGTCTCTCCTGACTTAAGGAGTTCATCCTTTTCTGATAATTTCCTTTGCAGATTATCCACTTGTTCTCTCAATGACAGTAATTCTTCCATGTCCTTTTCAGTAGGCAATGATCGTGAAGAAATCAAAGATGAGTTGTCACCATTTCCATTTTGGTTACTCCCCAGACCTTTGTTTGGCTTCTTATTCCTTTTGGTGACAATTGAATAAGCTCCATTCCTTGCTTTCGGGTCAATTGTCTGCATCAATCGTGCATGTAATAAAACCATTGAAACTCCACAGTTAGGTTACGTCATGAACCTTTCATGCATCAACAGTACAGTACAGTTACAGTTATGTAACTTCCAGTCTCATTTAAAGCAAAATAATGATTACTTTAAAATATGCAGACAACTCAGCTTTTTTAAAGTAGACTGCCAAAATACTAATCCCTCGTCACAATACGTCTTGAACAAGTTTCCAATTTTTCTAGCGGTCTCAAACAATGTGCATGACACTTCATTGTTGATAATTTTTTTGTTAAAGATCAGAATTGTTTGTAATGCATTCAACCATTAAGACTATCTTTAATCTTTTGTATCCCTGGATAGGTCCAACAATATCAGGGGAGGAGGGAGTACAGAACTGGAATCGTATACTCAACACTCAACAATCATCTTAGAAATCACTAACAGTAATGTATGGATCGTCAAGCACAACCAACCCTAGGTGATATGCCAAGATAGTAGGCACTGTTTGGAGTTTGCAACTAAAGAGAAAAGAACAAGATAGCATGTTGTCAGAATGGTTTGGAATTCGAAATTCAAAACCACTCACTGGAAATACTAAAGGGGCATCTAAGATCATGCATGTTTACCACCTGCCCTCTAGATGACTGCATATGGAAGCATTCACCAAGGGTACTTGAAATGCTTCGAAACTAGTAAAAATAAATAGAATGAAAGAGAAGAAGCTTGGCAACTGGTGAATTTTGTTGGAAGAAAGAAGAAGATAGGTCAATGATATGGATACTAAGTAAGACACGCTAAAATCTGTTAATGCAAAGTATGAACTGAGACCAGAAAGCCATTCAATATACATTGAAAGCTCAAGCCATACATGTTAGTTTCCTAATCATTAAATTTATTAATTTTTTTATAAACCAGCAAATAGCAAGCATAACCTTGATAAGGCTGTAACCTAGGGCCTATGGAGAAGAAAGGTGTGATTCTCACACATATGCAAATTCTACCTAAATACAGATTGTGAAGCTACAAAGAAACAGTTCTCACATTTGAACGCATATACACTTGAAATTGAATAAAAGAAGAATAATTATAATGTTACCTAACTTACCTTTCTGTGAAGTGATTCTCTAGCAGGCGTCTTGGTATAGATCACCGATCCCCTTCGCGTGAACGAAGAATTCGGTTTCGGATCCTAAACATTTTCAAACATAAATTTTCAAATGCTGCTCCACACGTGCTTAGTGCTTAACTCACAGATTTTTTTTTTTTTTTTTTTAAAAAAATTCGAATGTGCATAAACAGCGGGCTAGTTTGTGACTGCGTGTATACGAAAGAAAAATGAATTTGAAAAGGGGACTTACGATAAGTGATTCAATTAGGGGGACTATTTGGACGAGATCGTTGAATAGAACAGGGTCCACGGTGCCGGCCGAGGTAAATTTGGAGAGAGAAGAAAGAGTTCGGCTAAGAGAAGTGGGAGACGACGACGTATGATGGACGGAAAGCCATGACTGCTCGTCAGCTCCGCCGCCGCCAGGTTGGTGGCTATCGTGTAAATCTAGTAAGTTCTGTGGCTCAAACATGATCTCTGCTTATACCAGGTAAATCTTGATGGATCGAGTCGAAATTTTGAAATGGAGAAGTAAAAAAGGTAGGATACGAAAAGGTGTTTTGACAGGTTTTGGGTAGGAGTCCTCTTGCAGCGAGAGGGACGGGAATGAGTGGAGTGAGTGTAGGATTTCTATTTGGGTTTTGAATTGTTTTTTCCGTAGAAAAAGGTGACACCGCGTATCGATTTGGATACTGTACCCATTTATCCTAGAGTAATGTCATGTTCTCTTCACGGTATTTGAACTTATCTGAATTTAAAAAATTTTATCTGAACTTATTTGAATTTAAAAAACTTTATCTGAACTTAAAAAATTTTATCTGAACTAAATTTTTTTTATCTGAACTTAAAAAACTTTATCTGAACTTAAAAAACTTTATTTGAACTCATCTGAACTGAACTCATTTGTACTTAAAAAATTTAGTCGAACTTATTTGAACTTAATAACTGAGCTGAATTGAAATATATAGATAATTTGAATTGAACTAAATTGAAACTAACTAAAATATATGATCATTTCCAATATATTTGAAATTCATTAATCTAAATATAACATAATACATTTAATATTAAAATATACTGAACTGAGTTGCACTGATATAGATAAATTGAACTGAATTGAATTAAAAATAATATGATCAATTTCAACATATTTGAAATTTATTAATATTAGCATAATACATTTAATATGAAAATATGTAGAACAAAGTTGAACTGGAATATATAGATCAATTGAACTGAAATGAAATAAATATGACATTTTCAAAACATTTGAAATTTAATAATTTGAGTATAACTTAGAGTTTGATAGAGTTTATTTCTTGTTCAACTGAACTGAACTGGATTGAATTGAACTGAAGTGAAAATTAATGTACTGAAGAATCAACATGATTGAATTAACATGAATTTCATCAAATTACATTTCACTTCAATTTACTGAACTGAACTGGATTGAATTGAACTGAACTGATATATAAAAGTTCTAGCACGCAGGGCCTTAATGTTAAAAAATATGATCATGTTTCCTAGCTAAACATATTGATTTGAGTTGAGCTGAAGCATATAGATAACTGAACTGAACTGAATGGAAAATAAATAAGTGTGATGAAAATAAACGGTATGAATAAATTAATCTTAATTAATTGCACCAAATTATATTGTTGTTGAGCTAAACTGAACTGAACTAAACTTAATGTTTTGGAAAAAAAAAATCGGTATGACTAGATTAATCTAAATTTCATCAAATCACATTGAAACTGGACTAAAATGAATGGAATTGAACAAAACTGATATGAACAATTAAGCTCAAAAGATTGAACTGATTTAAACTGAAATGAACTAAAATACAAATAAGTTTACTGAACTTAGCTTATCTGAAAACTAAAAAAGTTTACTGAACTGAACTCATCTGAACGGAAAAATGATTATCTGAACTAAAAAAAGTTTATCTGAACTAAAAAAATATTCAAATAATCTCTAGGGAACACGACCTAAACTTAAACAAATACTGGGTATGTTTTTGGTATCTTCCATCTTTGAAAAATAAAATAAAATTAACCCCACGTGCAGGAACCCCCATCACATATATTTTTTGATTAGTATGCATACAAATATTAACAAATATACAGGGAGCGGTAGATTTTTACATTTGTAGGTACTCCTAAATAATTTTTTATGTATTCACCACTGCCCACGTGTCAACTTTAACATGAACTAATAGGAATCAGAAAACTCATCTCTAAAGAACAGAGCCATCAAATCAGAACTAAGATTAGGCACTGCTACTCGCCGCACAGAAACCTTTTTCTCCGCAAAACCATTCTGAGATCCAATCCGGGGTGGCCGCCGGCGACCTCTGCCGCGACGGTAATCCTCACCATCACCAAACTACGTGCCGTGACTCCACCCGTCGGCGAAACCTCCGATCCGAAAACTCCGCAGGCTCTAAAATCTGTGACCGCTCCGCTGACGCCGACGCCGATCTGCTGAAAACTCCGTCAACGCTGATCCGCTCCGATTTCTCTTGGAACAAGGCACCGAGATTTTTGAGAGATCTATTGCCGCCGACTCTCTAAACCTTATGGTTTAAAGAGAAAAAGACTGCGTCCACAAGAACCAGATATTGGTTGCTTCCTCCGATAAATTCAAGTCGATCGAGAAGCAAAGCCAAGAATCAGAGAGCATCAACCTTTTGCACAGAAGCATCACCACTATAGAGCTTATTGCATCAAGAATATGGGGTTTAACCCCGATAGCAGACGAACGGGAAGTGATTTTTCCGGTGACGGAGGGCAACGACATCTGTTTCATGCTGGCGGGGAAGACCAGACTCCGAAACCGCTACCCCCAGGAACGGATCCCCGTCGCGTTCGAAAAGGTGTGGAAACCACCTTGGTGACGCTGTCTGGTGGATGCTCCCATACTGGATACCCTGGCGAAACGATTCGAGGCGCATGAGAAATTTGCGTGTGCTTGTTTTCTTTTATTTTTTCGACCCCGTATTTTATTTTCGTACTAATAACCGACGAGAATCTACATCTCGTTGAGGAAGAAACTGATGCCCGAGGGTCTTCCTGAGGCATATCACGGGAGAAAGAAGATGAGGAACCCCTTTGGAAGCACCCTACTAGAGGGAGCTCTTCTGAAGCATGTTCAACCGCGGCTGGACGATTTCCAATAGTTTACGAAAGAAATAAATATTTTATCTTTAAAAAAAACTAAGATTAGGCACCTTGTGATAATTCTAGAGTAAATTTAAATAGATATTGGGTATGTTTTTGGTATCCTCTTCTTTGAATTTTTTTTTTAACCCCACGTGTCAACTTTAACCTGACCTAGGGGTCGGTATGCGTACGAAATGCGGTAATAACCAAATACGAGGATTTTAACATTAGATTGGTTGTTTGATTCACGTAAATTAACCAAAACGTCGCAAATATAAATTCCGCGAAATTTCAATTTTCCACAGAACGAGGGATATTTGTTACCTCCAGCCCCTAGGTAGAAAACAAATACGCGTTTATTTTGTACGATTTTACCAATTTATCTTATTATTGACGCGGAAACTTTCCACTTCTACGCGACAAATTTTTATTTCCCTCCCATTTTACTTCATATTTTAGTTATTTTTACTTTTATTGATTGCATATATATATGAAAAAATTGATTTGTGCCATAAATTATGTAATTTTATTAGTTATGAATTTACATGATATTTAAAATTTTGATGGTTAGATTAAAATATATTCGAGTGATGTTGAGTTGATTGCAATTAATTTATTACCCAAATTTTGTAAATATCGTATAAATTTTGATGGTTAGATTAAAATATATTCGAGTGATGTTGAGTTGATTGCAATTAATTTATTACCCAAATTTTGTAAATATCGTATAAATTTTGATGGTTAGATTAAAATATATTCGAGTGATGTTGAGTTGATTGCAATTAATTTATTACCCAAATTTTGTAAATATCGTATAAATTTTGATGGTTAGATTAAAATATATTCGAGTGATGTTGAGTTGATTGCAATTAATTTATTACCCAAATTTTGTAAATATCGTATGTCACTAATTCAACGTAAGAAAATTGCAGCAACATGGATGACAATGTACTGGCAAATGTTGAATCAGGTTATGAAAATGATGATTGAAATCACCCACCCTGTACCTACCATGAACTTAAGAAAAACAACTTCATATGTGGGTAGAATAATATTGGCATGTGATCTGGTACATAACTTCATTAGAACATATGTTACCTTCAGATTTCTAGTATATTTGGCGATGTATGGTCAAGATTTCGAGTGGAATATGTTATTTTCAATTTATTTTCGATTTATTTTAAGAAAATAATAAATTATTTTTAAAGATTTTAGTGAGATATTGTTTGAAAATTTACTATAAGTGATATTTTGGTTGAGTTAATTTGAATTTATTTTTGAAAAAATTCAAATACAAAATCCTTAGGTTTTAAAGAATTACGTGAAGTCAACCAAACAACGGGTAGTAAATAAAATCCTAGTAATAACAAAATCCGCATGTGCAACCAAACAAGTTTTTCAAATATAAAGAGAATCATGTCAACCTTGGTATTTTGAACCAGAAAATGAACTGAAATGCTCCCAACAGCAAATCAGCAGTCGGGAGTGAGTCAGCATTAAAAACAACAGTGTCTAAAGAACGAAAAATACAGATGATAAATGAGACAGAAATAAATCCACTATCTGTTTTACGCGAAGCAATACGTGGAGTAACTCCTGATATAACAGTAAAAGCAAGACGTGTAGACGGTCAAAATATAGATTCTTGAGGGACCAACAAGCCAGCAAAACCAATATTGGGGGTTATACGTAATTGTGGGTTCTATTTTGTCCGATTTTCTTCTGTTTTTGCTCTTCTCTCAACTCCGACAATTAAGGATATTCTTCAGAACAAAGAAAGGGTACAATTTAAAGACAACCCATTCTCAGCAACTTGAAACTCCAATTTGTATTTACAGTATTCTAGTGTGATGAAAACAATTTAAAAATTAAACACGAGATAAATCGAGAATGAACCATTATCATTTTATCACTTATTAGATTAACAATTATTAATGACTAATATAATTATTGTGTATGTTTCCATCAATACGATAGTTTTTATTTACAATATTTATGCATAAATAGTTGATTTCTCAATTCTCACCATGTATACATCACTATAAAATAAGGGTTTGTTTAGTTTGAAGATATTGGAGAATGCCAATAATTTTCATCATAGAGTGGGGTGTTTGGTTGTGTATCGTACTTTCTTTTACTAAAAATTGCCAAAAACCATTTACAAAGTCTTGGGTGAGACTTTGTCCTACCATAAGCTTATAGTAGAATGAATAATAGTTCATGTGTTTAACATATTTGTTCGTGTGTTTCACAATTTTGTTTGTTATAAGCTGGGTTCATGTGTTTGATAGATTTGTTCGTGTGTTTCACATTTTTGTTTGTTATAATCAGTGTTCATGTGTAAATAAACTAACAATGCTATGAAACACATGAACAAATCAATTAAACACATGAACTATCATTCATCCTTCCATAAGCTTATAGTAGGACGGTCTCACCCAAGACCTTCTCAAAACGATCTTGAAATATAAGACTTTATTATTTAGTACCATTGATTTCTGAGATTTCTGCTGCTATGTTACCCAATTATGGTAACTTTCTTCCCTGCAAAAAACTCAGCTGGCTTATCAAAATTAGCATAATCCATGGAGTGCAAAACCATGCCTTCAAAGACCTCTGGACCTTTATTTACTGGAAAATGTGGTATGTTGGTCATGTATTTTCTAATCCACAAGATCACAAAATCAAACTGGTATTCCTGCAATGAGCAGCATAGTGAATCGAAAAAAAACACGACTTTTCATGTGTACTATATCGTGTCCGGGGGTGACACGTGTCACCTCGGGACTACATAAAATTTACCTAGTACCCCACTATCTTCATCATGATCTGTGAAACTTAGTTAAATTTACATCAATCATGCATCTGCACTGTATTATAATACTAGATCCGCTACTTAAATTTCATACCTCGAATGAATTGTTGAGCATATCCTGAACAATAACACTCAATTTGCCTCCTTGAAGCGAAAAGGCATGACCAGAGCCACCCCACAGTACTTCACGATCTTCTGACTTTCTTGAATGCTCTATGCTTATTGCTCTTTTGTTGAACTTTATAAGTGGAACTAATTCGAAATGAACCGCGTAGGAGTTAATGTAGCTGAGCACTTTGTTGTGGTCTGGGAAATCTTGTGTGACTGAATCAGGCTATGCAAAATCTGAGAACTGGAAGTGGTTTTTGGGAGCCTGCAGTTTTGTGGAGTTTAAGGTTTTGGACCAGACTCCTCCGATGCAACCCTTGGCTTCTAAGACTGTGGGACAGAAGCCCTTCTGGAGGGCATGTTTGCATACTAGAAGGCCACTTATTCCTGCTCCTATGATACCTATGGTTTTTGTTTTTGGTTTCTGATCTATTTTTTTGTGTTATTTAGCAAAAAAAAAGACTAATTGTTATGTCCTAGAAGTTTCAAGTGCTAATACTTGGTGGCAAGTTCTCCTTGCTCTATGCACAATGCCATTAATACATTCTGCCTCTAACACCTTCTGAAGTGTGTTTGTGTTTGTGTGTGGTTTGCAAAGGCAAGTTAGACCTTTTAAGCCCATAATTTTGATATAGTTTTTAGATTGTTGTGTTCACAATGATTAATTGATATAGTTTTTCAGTTCAATATTGATCTGAAATGATGGAAACAACAATAAAAATGATGTGAACTTGATTTATTATAAACCGTTGAAATGATGGGAACAACAATTTTCAGTCAAAGAGTCATGTGAATTTAAATGTTGAGCCAAAAAAAAAAGGGGTAGAAATGGTACCTAAGATTTTTTTAAAAAGAAAAATCTCAAAAATCCCAATCACCTTTTCCATGCATCAAATGTATTTAAAAAAAAAGGATAAAATTTATTTAAAAAACAAAATAGCATATTCATGGAAATAAAGCCTTCCTCTTTGCAAAACAAAGTCTGGGCCACGGTTTAAATCCAACAGATTTGAAATGCAGCCCAGTCATCAACTGGAAATGATGATTTGAATGACGCAATAAAACTCAATAATTGGCAAATCAAAATATTAAAATCTTAATAAAAACGATAAATATGACCGTTGGATTCTGCCCCCGCTCCACTGTATCTCGTTCGCATAAATTCAAACTCCTCACACTTTAGCCCTACAAAAATCCCCAAATTGCAGTATTCAAATTCACGCAAATTTCCAGAGCTTTTCACGATGATGCAATCCACCCGGAAACCGCCGCTGCCCCGATCTCCGATCAACCTCTGCCTCCGCTAGCGCCGCCCTCTCCAATCGGCGGCGACCACCAACGCCAGGTACTTTTTATGGTTATTCTTTCTGTTTCATGATTGCAAGGTGTTTGATAAATGTTCTGAATGAAAAAAAATAGGATTTTTGGTGAAACCCCAGTTTTCCGACGCGGTGGGACCCGAGATCCGGCCGGAATACCGCACCATTTCCTCTGAACTGAGTGCTCTGGCGAAGATGGTTCAGCAAGAGCTCGGCGACGGCGGGATGGATCCATAACCAGAGGCCGCAAGGGTTCACCGCCACCACTAATCGAACCGCGCTCTCTGCATCTTCGAAAAGTGTGAGCTTTCGTTTTTGATTTCTCGATGAATTTCCTTGGAGTTTTGTGGCGCTTCTAAATTGAAATGAATGATTAAGTCTAATTGGTTTTCATCCTCAATCTTTTGGGGAAATTGATATCATGATAATGATGGGGTTATCTTCAATTTCTTTGTTCCTATGGGTATGGGCGATTATAATTTGTTGATTATCTGTTCGCGTATGTCCGCTTTAACCCTTGAAAATTGTGAGTTTTTGTTTTGTTTTTGTCGATGAATTTCCTTGGGGTTTTTGTCGATGAATTTCCTTGGGGTTTTTGTCTTTGTCTTTGTTGATGAATTTCCTTGGGGGCTCTCTGATGGGTTTATTGGTAAGAAGTTAGGGTTCTTAGTAATTGACAACTTTGATGATTAACAAGGTTTTCTGGGTGAACTATAGTCAATTTGTTTAGGAAGTTTGCACATTCTGATCCTTGTTTGCATGTGTATTAGGAAAAGTTGCAGTTGTCTTATGATCCTTGGTTGAAATGGGCACAAGGAACCACTTCAGAAATACATTCCTGGATTATCTGACTTTATTAAGTTATATTTTGCAGCAGTTTTTTTTGAATTTTTCATTTCTATTTAATTTTGGGTATATTTGAAGTTGTGACTTTGTTTTGTTTCTGCTCACATGTTGTGAATTATGACAGAATTTTGTACAGATTGTGACTGGGTAGAACTATAGTGTATGTCTGGTGAGGAATATCTCTATTGACAACATTTATTTTTATTCCTACAGAAAAAGTTGAATGATATAGTGATATAGTTGGGAAACTAAGGAATCAGATGGAGAGTACCCTGAAACAAGTGATGGTGCTGAAGAAACATGTTCGCTAAAGCAGAGTTTTCCTATTTCAGAGACAACCTATTCTTTGAAATACAGCTATGGTGTTTTTTCTTATGTTTGTTTTTATGGAGGAGAAATAATATATTTTTGACCAATTCTTATGGTGATTTTTTTTTTTTCTGTATAATTGATAGGCTTGAAGATTGAGCTGGCAAATATAAGCAACACCAACAAGGGCATGAACTTGTAAAGAGAAGTATCTTGACGTCATTCAGCTTGAAGGCAACATCAGAGTCTTTTCCAGGCATAAATTTGGTGAGAACTCCTTACCATTGTGACCAACCTGCCTGGAACTCCTTACCTTTGTTACTGCACATCCGTGCAAGTTTAATGAAAATCTTAATACTGGGATTTATTATGATGCTATTTAGTTTGATGTTTGTTTATATATTTAGTTTGATATTCTGATGAAGGCTGAAGTTTCTGTAGGCAACCATTTCTGTAATAGTGAAGACTTCAGCGGAGTGGGGCATTACACAAACACATGCAGTGGCTTCTGAATTGGTCTTCATATATCTCTACCTTGGGTCCTTGCAAAAAAATAACTAGAAGTTTCTACTCTGAATCCCTTACTCAGGTTCGTTGATTTTAGTAATTGAATTGCATATTTACTCACCATTGTGGTAATATATTAGGTGCTTTTGTGGATACTGATATAGCAATTCCTTATGTTCATTCTTCCAATATTGGATAGTTTCATTTTAAATAGGTCTCTTAGAGGTAGTCTTGCTACTGGTAAGTCCAGTCTTGTATTAAAGGGAATATTCAAACACGACTTGACATATAAAATGATGGTGTTTGTTCGATTTGCAGTAGCAGGGTAGAACTTTCGCTGTGATATTGTTCCCTAGGTTTTTTTGCTAAGCATAAAACTTTATAACTCATGATTATCTATTACATGTGCTTATTCTGATAAGGTTTTATGCCTTTCTGATTATTTCTTGATTTCTCAATGAGTTTCTGCAAGTTTGTGTTTGTTTGAGGAGGACAATATGGCTTTGGACCTTATTATGGCGAAATGAAGTGCAGCTGAAATGAAGTCCACGAGTTTCTGCAAATTTGGGTCTGTTAATTGATGCTTTCACTGAATATATCAGTTCCTCGACCAAAGGTTTTCTTTGTCTTTAGCCTTTTGTTATGTATTTCTTTTTCATGCACTTTCTGATCCTTGTTTGGATGTCTATTAGGAAAAGTTGCAGATGTCTTCTGATCCTTGGTTTAAATGGGCCCAGGGAGCCCCGCTTCACAGGAGGAATTTGACGAGAATTGAGGAGAAGCCGAAAAGCCTCATACAGGGACATAATTGGTAATGTGTGACCTATTGAAAAGTTATTTTACATGTACTAGTCTTTTCATGCTAAGAAATAAGCCGAATGTTATCTGATAAATGATGTGGTTTGTAAAGTGCTCTTATAGTATCACATTGTTGGTAGTTCCAAAACATTGGTTTTTGCACAGTAGTAAATGAGTTAGATTTTATTCTTGAGCATGTTATTATACTTTTATAATATATATTATATATTACAGGAATTCAACGAGTACGAGGATGATGGGTTCTCATAGTCAGCGATCCTGCGGAGGAAGATGAACAGGAGGCCTAAGAAGAATACAGTAATGGTGCCAAAGAGAGGCGAAGGAAGAAGAAACGGAGAAAGAGGTTTGTTTTACTTTCTATAGTAGTTGGTGACAATAATTGGTGTATTGTATTATCTTCTGATTTATCTTTAGCCTTTTGCTAACATTGCGCTTTCTGATCCAAATTGGTTGAGGAACGAAGGGAGCAGCTGAGAATAGAAGAGAATTTGCATGCAAGTAGCCTTCGTGTTCCATGCAGGCATGCACCCTCTATTGAGCTCTTTGTCATCTTATTCAATTACTTTGTCTCACAATATCTATACTGATATTTCTTCTACAGGCCTCCATGTATTCCCAAATGTCAGCTCAAAGGGTGCGATCAGTAAAAATAAAGAGTTCTGCTGAGCTAGAAGAAGAAATGATGGCTAAAATTCCAAAGTTTAAGGCTCGTCCATTGAATAAGAAGGTGTTATCTTGTTTTGATTTTTGATTTATGCTGTTTTCTTTGTTAGATGATTTCTCATCCTTCTTTCCTTCCATATTGGATTCCGGAGACTCCAACTTTGCCTGTGGTGTCCAGAAAAAATACGCAAGTTCGTGAGTTTTAGGTAACTACTGTGAAAAACTAGAAGAGTTCCAGTGGGGTAGTTAGAGAATAACTTTAATCTAATTCTGTTGTTACAGGAGTTCCACCTTGAGACAATGTCAAGAGCCAATCAGAATGCAGAAACATCCACCATAGCCTCGGTCGAATCTTCTCAGGTAACATTAGCACCATTGAAATGTCACATTTTTTTTCAGGCACTAATAAATGTTCTGAAAGCTGATTTTAAATATTTTTATGATCACAGAGTCATCAATGGAAGCCAAATTATCTCACAGCACCAAAATCACCTGTTCTTCAAACAACATTTGAGGGCACGACCTACCAGCTTTAAAAGCTCAATTGAACTGGAAAAGGAGGAACTTGAGAAAATTCCCAAGTTCAAGGCTAGGCCTTTATACAAAAGGGTACCTCCTTACAGACCAGCTCTTATTCATGTTGGTACATCCCTGTGCTCCCATTTAACTCCACTAAACTTTTCAAACGTAACAGATTTTTGAGAGCAAGGGCGATCTGGGGATATTCAGCAACAAGAAAAGGTAGATCAGTGTACCTCAAGAATTCCATTTTGCCATAGATGAGAGGATTCCACCTCCAACAACAAATGTTGGTGACATGTTTGACAAGGTAAAGAGTCTGCTATGTTAACTATCTTCTGTGCATTTCAGTTGGATATTTAGACAATGATTTGTTGTTTGTTTTTTCAGCTTTCAATTCAATCGGAACCTCAGCGTGAGAAACCTCTTCCAAGAAATACCACCCCTCAGCCTTTCCAGTTGCACACTGAGGGATGCTCTCGCATACTGAAAATCAACCAAGTTCCAGCTTTTTGCAAATACTAGTGACTATCTTTGAATCGGCAGGAAAGAGGAACAGAGAAAGTGAGGAGATGGGCTAATGAAGTTTTGCAGAAAGAGTGGGAAGAGGAATGTGCTAGGATACCAAAAGCTCACCCATATCCTTACGCTACAGACTATCCTGTGGTATGCTTTTTATCTTTTTGTGGATTGTGTTAGTCCCTTTGCCATTATTCGTTTACTTAAGGGTGCTTTTACTGGAGCGGGTCCCACCAAAACCAGAGCCTAAGCCATGCACAAAGCCTGAACCTTTCGAGCTGGAGAGTCTGATCAGGCATGAGGGGAAGTACAGAAGGAAATGGAAGAAAGGCGGCAGAAGGAATTGGAGGAAGCCCAAATGAGAGTTTTCAAGGCTCAGCCTATATTGAAAGAGTAAGTGTAGCGTTGTTATATTACTGAATCTGATTTCTTCTCTCTTTGCAAAAGCACTCAGAAATGTAATGTTTTTGTTCCACAAACTGCAGGGATCCCATTCCACTCCCAGATAAACCACGTATACCTCTTACGGAGATTCAGGAATTCAATCTTCAAGTGCCAAATGAGTTGTAGACTGATCTGAATTTGATAAGAAGATATGGATGGTGCTGAAGAGAGACAGCGGAAGAGGTTAACTTATTTTGCTTGTCTTTCATAAGTTGGTGATATAATAATTGGTTTCTAGGTATTATCTGCTGATTGATCATGCTTTTACTGATTACTATAGAGAGGCAGAGACGAATTTTGGTCCTGATTAAGATTAGTAGTTGCTCGAGGAGACCAATATATAAGTTCCTTGACCAAAGGTTTTCTTTTGTCTTTAGTCTTTTGTTAAGTATTTCTTTTTAGCTTTGCACTTTCTGACCCTTGTTTGCATGTCTATTAGGAAACGTTGCACTTCACAGACCAAGCTCAGAGTTCAATGTTGTTTTGGAAGATGACTCCTTCACCAGGTCTGCAGTATTTCTCCCCTTCTTAATTTAGTGATTATTTCAACGAATTAATTAACCATCTGTATGTGTGTGTGTCTGCTCCTGGTAGCCCTCAGGGTGATCAGAGAAAGGCTCGGCGCCAGGGTCGATCCTCCACCTATAAAGTCTGCATCAGCTACGATACCAGGAGACGATTCGGGTTCTCGTCTTGAGTCAGCATGCTGACAAACAGTAATTACGCCATCTCCATTTTTGTAGATCTAATTGAAAATAATGTTTTTTCATACAAGTGATTGAAATGTTGCATATTGACCAGGGGCTGGCTTCTGGTTCGCCTGCCATTTTTTCACTATCAGCCCGCCAACTTTCTCCCCCTTACAGGAGCGGTGTGATGGGTTGTAGAGGTTTTCACTCCAGTTACCGAGCCACTCAAGGCGGTCTGTCTCTAAATCTTGGTATGTTATTGCCAGCTTCATCTATCGTTCCATATCCCTGTTGTGTTAGTGTTGCTGGTTCTAATTGCTTCGTATTCGTAGATGTATCAACCACCATATCGTGCAACAACTGATCAATGATCTTTATGGAAAATCAGAGAAATCAGCGAGCTGCACTTGTTGAGAAATCTCACCAGAATCCCTTTTGAGAGGATGGAAACCTTGACAAATTAGTCCATTCTTACTTGAATTTTGATTATATTATAAGAGCTTTATCTTCTTAACTGTCAAGGGCTAATTATTTCTCATTTTTACAGGCTCTAAGTGTTAGTAATTATAATGCTGATCATCGTCTTCTGGTGTCTTGTGGGATTTCCATTAGCAACCAATTCACTCGAGTTGAAGGACGAGTGCTGCCAACTCCCAAGGTTATTAACTACCATTTTCCGTTGTAACTCGCTCATATTTTTTTTTTAATTTTACTTTGATCACTACTAAGCTTGTATTGTGTATTGCAGTTGAGAGTAGGCAAAGGACTTGTCACATCGGGATGGAAAGTGGAACTTTAACAGGAAGAACATTCTGGATTTATCTGACGAGGATTAGTTTGTCGAGACTTGAGGAGAAGCCAAAAAGCAGAGGATGAGGGTAAGTCAACATACCATCTTATTAAGTCATGAATTTAGGTTAGCTCATTTTAAGATCCTACCCTTGTGGTGCAGGACGACGACAAGGATGAAGATGACGCCCTCTTCTGTAAGATTTAGGTTTGTGTTGAAAGTTTAGAAAAATTGAATGCAATCTTTTTATTTTGAATATTTGATGGGGGTTGAGTGAGAAGTTATGGTTTACATAAATTGACAACTTGATGTTTTACTGGGTTTTCAGTTGGACTATAAAAATTTGTTGATGAAATGTTATTTTTGGGCTGGGTTGTGCTTTGTGTTTGTTTCCTTGCTTGCTAATCACACTGCATGTTGAATTGGATATTACTGCTAGTGTTGTGATTTGGTTGATGTGCATTTGTATGAGGTTCTTTTGTGCAGAGGAGGGGCACAACGAGTACGAGGGTTATGGGTTCATAGTCAGCGATCTTGCGGAGGAAGATGAACAGGAGGCCTAAGAAGAAATTAGGGATGGTGCAAAGAGAGACGAAGGAAGAAGAAACGGAGAGAGAGGTTACCTTGTTTTGTTTGACTTTCTATAGTAGTTGGTGACAATAATGGGTTAGTATTATCTTCTGATTTATCTTTAGCATTTTGCTAACTTTGTGTTTTCTGATCTTAGGTTGAGGAACGAAGGGAGCAGCTGAGAATTGTTTCCTGGGCAGTTATATCATTTGGTACGAGTGAAATGCTCATTTTTATTACTTTACCTATGCCAGTGTTGGTTTAAAGCTTGATTAGGCTGGTAAATGTGTGGGCTTTCTACATAGTGTAAGATTTAGTGGGAAGATATCCAGGAAAGAAAACCGGTGCTAGTATTTGTTCTCTCCTTCACTTTGCTTTTGATTCTGAGCTTAAATCTCAGTCTGATCCTAACTCACAGGGCAGTTAAGCAATTTTAAGATGTTGTGAAATGCATGTAAACTGTTGGTGATTATTAAACCAGGAAAATTTAGGGTTTTCTGGCTATTTATGGATAATCTAGATGTTTGTTGTGCTAGATAATAGAGCCCATTCTTAATAGATATGATATCTTATTGAAGACCCTAATGACTCAAAATCTATTTAGATTAGGGTCCTAAGGAGAGAAAATCTAACTAGTCAGATAGTTATGTATTATGCATTATTTGGTTGAAAGATGGAAATGATATATGTTTGTTGTTTCTTTTGAGCTATAGCTATTGGTTACATCCATTATATTTTAAACTTGTGATTTTTATGTATTAATTCAGGTGCGACACAGTTTCTTGGTGGATGGGATATTTTTGCGGATTATCATATTGGGGATTTTCTTGGTAACTCTCTCTTCCTCCCTCTCTCTCTCTCACACACAAACACGCACACGCACACATATGCTTGTATGTATTGTGCTCTTAAACCTTTAACCATCATGAATTTCTACTATTGGGGCAATATTTTCAGCGACGGGTTTTGTGTGTACTTTGCAGGTACACTAATATTCTAATGGAGTTACGTAGAATATGGAGATATAGTATGTTCTAAAACAATAACCACTCATGCAGTTACTCAATCAGGATGAAACTCCCCTTCTTTACAGTTTGGTGTTGGGAGAAGGTGTTGTGAATGATGCGACATCAGACCAAGCTCGAGCTCGTTGTTGTTTTGGGAGATGACTGTCTCTAAATTTTGGTATGTTATTGTCAGCTTCATCCATCGTTTCATATCCCTGTTGTGTTATTGTTGCTGTTTCTAATTGCTTCGTATTCGTAGATGTATCAACCACCATATCGTGCAACCTAGACTGGTCAATGATTTCTTCATGGAAAATCAGAGAGCTGGACTCGTCAAGAAATCTCGCCTGAAGTCCTCTTGAGAGGATTGGAAACCTTGACCAATTATTAGTCTATTCTTACTTGAATTTTGATTATATTATAAGAGCTTTACTTTTTAACTGTCAAGGTCTAAATATTTTTTTCTCATTTTTTCAGGATCTAAGAGGAGGTTGGAGGAGGGGTGGACAGATATGGTGCTATTTGGCTGCCATTGCGGCAGTTTTGGTGGTTGCATTTCCTAAGATAATGTAGATGGATGCTAAGATATAATGCTCTCTGTCTCTTTGTCTCTCTCTCTCTCTCTCTCTGAGCTCTCTCTGTGTGTCTCTGTCTCTTTCTCTCTCTCTCTCACACACACACACACATACAGGTGGAAGATCTAGTTAGCCAGGTAGGGAAACCTCATTCTTGTTATCTGGCAAGATCATTCATTACTATTTCTGATGCACCTATTTTGTCTAATGTTGTTAAGAATGAGGGTTCATCAAGTAATGATTTGGTCAAGGTGAAGGTGATATGGGAATTTTATGAGCAGAGTTTGAATGAGGATTGAGGAAAGCCCCCAGTCAGTTATTGTGGACTAACACTTTTGCTCATTAGTCAAGTATAGTAGAGCTCCTAGTTTCAGTCGTTTTGCCATCTACTTCCTTCTGAACTTAGATAAGAAATCACGAGTGTTTTCTGCTTCTGGGACCGATGTCGATGGTAATGGAGGCCTCTCACAAGTTAAACAGCCTTGTGAAGGCCCAAATAGTTGTTTATGATAAAAACTCGGACCTTATTGAGAGGACAAAGGTTATTTCCATAGAGTTATTATCTTGTATTACAGTAGTTCACTTCCTGTCTGCCTTCTTATATAGTTTCTTATCAATTGCTATAGATATCTGTCACACTTGCTTTGCTACCTTGTCCTTCTTATGTTGAAAGCCTGCCGTACTTTCCATCCTTGCTTTTGTGGATTCAGTAAATATGGTGTTTGACCAGCACAGCTCATCCACTGATACTCTGATGACTTCTGACTAATATACAATATACTGAGGTTTGCTTTCAGTATTCTTAGGTATAGCATGAGCCTATGTGTCAGAGGCAGGATTTTCTTGAGCTCCATACAACGTGGCACTCTCTGGTGACTTCCGGTCTCCTGTATTTTGGAATATCTCGTTTGCGGCATATTTAGCCTCAGTATCTTTATTAGCAAATTTTATCTCCTCCAGAAAAAGGTAAAAGAACAGTGTGTTAATGACATAGTTGATGAAATCGGTGTCTGCAAATACTATCCGAAATCACGAGTGTTTTCTGCTTCAGTTGCCGCTTATGATTGCTTTTCTTCTTATTTTATCTTTCCAATTTCCAATTGCCGCTTACGATTTCCTTCCTATTTCTCTCAATGTTGCTTGTAAGTTCATCACGTCTAGCTGGAAAACAGAATTTTGAATCCAACCCGTCTGATTTGTAAATGTTGCAAAGATTAGCAATGGTTGGATTTAATTTTGCTGATTGTTTGTATTGGATGCTTTTGTCAGCTAGGCTTTTGAATCTATGGCGTGCATGGTTAATTGGCTTATATGTCGGATGAGTCAAAACTCATCACTCTCCTTTTCTTGAGGACTCGTGCTCTGTTCTGACAATCGATGACAAACAGGTTGGCGCGGACATTTTGAATCTGTTACTTTTTGTGAGTTCTTTTTGTTTTTGACCCAGGTCCGTTGTGATTGGATAGCTGCCCTATTCTATGGTTTTTGTTTCACTACTATTTCGACGAGGAAGCTGGAAAGTGGGATTCTGGATGCTTTGTTTTGTTGTTTAGCTGGGGCTCTGCTTACTATTTGACAGGCATTTATTTTTATTTGGATTTGTGAGTGCTGGGATCTTGATAGAGTTGATTGAGGTTTTACCACTGGTTAATGTGGTTGCATTGTCAAGGAATGGTTGCATGGTAAGTATCTGAAAATGTTAGAGCTAAAGATTCTTCTGGAGCTACCCCTGAACTGAACTTAACATAGATTTTATAATTGCTAAACCTTTTATGTTCGGCCAGCCTTTTATGCTATTTGTAATTTTTCCATTAACTGTCTGCTTATGTGGGTTCTTGTATACGTATCCAATGGAAGGCTTTGAGTCACAGGCAGTAACTGAGATTCTGGCTTTGACTTGACTTATATTCTCCTCCTATTTTTATGATTATTTATACATTTTCTCTGTTGTCAAATTCTTGGCAGAAAATCTGATTGTTTTGTTGGACATGCTTTTGAGCTCAGTGGGATTCAACATAGGGTGTTGCAGTTGATTTCTTTTCTGCCTGATGAGGGTTCTAGCATCTGTAGTCTTTATTATTTTGTTTGTTCTAATGATTATTAATGGTTCTGCAACCACAAAAATTGCTTGTGAAGATCGGTGATGGTGTTCCCAATTATCAGGATTCTTGCTCGATCCAATTTTGGGATCGCTATCTGCTCTAATTTGCAGTTCCATGGCTGTGATTATTTCTACGGCTTTGAGCTCCAAATCTGAGCCACTTTGTATTTATTTACTTTTTCTATGTGGTATGTATAAATTTCTCTGAGACCCTCATATTATATTTTGATGGTCTGTGCGTGAGCTACTTCTTTCTGTGTGCTCGACGATCAAGCATTACGAGGATCTATTTGGTTTGCCCTTAGAACCTAACTTTGAATCAGTTATTAATTGATTTTGAATGATTGGATTTCTAAGATTTTATGATATGGATATATATGCTTAATCATTTGTGGATCTGTAGGAGTTTGACATTTTTAAGCTTTTGTTCCATTTGTGGATCTGTAGGAGTTTGACATTTTTAAGCTTTTGTTCCTTAACTGTTGCATTCAGGTTGATATCATATCACCCTTCCTTCCTGTACCATTCTTTGTACGGCTTAAGCTGTTAGCCTCCAAAGATGCACTTTTTGGGTTAGCTTTTTGGTGCATCATTTATAATAATTAAAGTGATCCACGTAGGATCATATCCCTGTGTGTATGTATATAATATCATATGAGAAACTAGATTTCAATAAATATATTGATCTGAGCTTTATTATTTTATTATTAACTGTTGATATATTGGTCATTTCACTGTGGGGATTGTTACCTATCAGATTTTGTGGCAAAATCTGAGGTTTAGTGTCATCCTAATCACTTTTTTTCGCATGTGATTGGGCTTTAGTTTATTCTATCTTTTCTGATGGATGTCTTCTTGAAAATAAGTTCCATTTATGCACTTACTGCTTGCTTGTTATCATCAACTGGTAAGTAAAAGTTGAAAATACGACTCTAGAAAGAGACGGATGTAATTTTTTGTGACTGCTGGTTAGAGATATCAAATAAGGTCTTGAGGGGCAACATTTTGATGCTTGAAGGATGGTAGAGTGAGGCTGCTAGGTGAGGATATTTTTGTGGACCAAGTTTTGAACCAAATTTCAGATTTTTTTTACTATTGTCTTAAGTATTATGGGTAGAGGATTAGAGATTAGAGCCATGAAAACTGTTAGTGTATTTCATGTTATGAAAAGCTTGATTCTCTGGCTAATGAAAATCGACCAGAAAAAGGAAAGCTTGAATGAGTTCACAACTGAGTTTTATGAGAAGAATATGTCTCTCAGTAGAATAATGCAGGAAAAGGAGATGGATCAGGCTTTTGTGAAGATTTTCTCTTTTGTTTTTCTGTTTCTTTAAGAGATTTGCTCAGTAAAAATCTGTGTCATGGTTCTATGTTTTTTTTAAAAAAATCTGTGTCATTTCCAGAATGTAGTTGCTGCTACAATTAACTCTGATGTTCCAAGTTTCTGGAAAAAAAAATCTTCAATATCATGTATGTTTTTAGTCAAATATAACAATGTAGTAACTGTTTTTACTCTGTTGGGGTTAAGTTAAAAAACAGGCACTCGATTGAAGCAGAGTTGTAAAAAAGCAACCAAGGTTTATCTTTAAATGCAGTTTTCGTTGTTGGGTTGCTTCTCACCCAGGCAATGATTATCAGATTATTGTTAAGATTTGATCTGAGCAAGGTTTGTAAGGATTGAATTTTAAAAATACAACAATACTGATATTGATTTTTTTATTTGATCAGTGAAATCTCAGTATTAACTTTATAGCTAATGCTTCATCTGATTAGTAAATTTGATCAGTGGTTGATTGATTCTACATTCCCAGTCCATATATTGATTGCTTGCCCAATATTTTGGACCTGTTTAACTTCGATAAGTTGAGTTAATTTCTTGGTACATTCATAGAAAGATTATGCTGCTTACTTTTATGCTACATTGATATTGGGGCTGAGTGTGAATTTCTTGGATGAATTGTGATTGTGGTTTTGAGCTTGAAGTAATTCCTTAATATGTTAAGATTTGAATCTTAATTGTGATTGTAAGCTATATCATGATTGACTGTGTTGGTAGATATGCTGACATGAGTGAAATCCAGAGGATGGAAGCCAGAGGGAGATCTTCAAAATGTGTCTGCGCATTGCAAATGAAGCAAGCAAAAGTCAGCAAGTTGTCAATAGTTAGAAAATAAAATGATGCAGTTTAGTTTGAAATTATTGGAAACGAATGATTTTTGTCTGTTGATTCCTTTCCTCCTATTCTGTTCTGCTGCTCTGATGTGTATGCCATTGTACCATTTCTATAATCAAGCAGTCAAAAGCTAACTTATCTAATCTAATGAAAGGCTTAGGTAAGATATATAGGTGTCTCTACGTTTTGTGTTTCATGCATGACAAGTTGGATTGAGTGTTTTGGATGGTTGTTAATAAATAAGGAGTACGGCCCTGTCCAATTCAACTTATTCAGAGTTTAATTCAATTCAATTCAACAGCAATCAATTCAATTCAATTCAATTCAACAGCAATCAATTCAATTCAATTCAATTCAACAGCATTCAATTCAATTCGGTTCAATTCAATTCAATTCAATTTATTCAAATTATTTTAAATTTATTATAATTCATTTTCATTAAGTTTAAATCATCTCTAAAGGGAACTATAAAAGTTATTCTCTTTAAATTGTGTGTGGGATAAATGACATCAATATTATAAATGACACCAAAATATGCACACTATTTTTTAAACAATATTATATACACTATTTTATATGATATTATTTTATTTTCCAATCTTATATATTTATAAAATTTAAGTTATAAACCAATCCTATATAAAAAAATCCAAAACAATGATATTATGGTATTAATTAATTTTTTAAATTGCTACAAAATATTTTAGTAATGTGAATTTGATAATCACACGTAAATCTAAATATTTGAATTTTCAAAAGTTTCAATAAAATAATAAACAAATAATAATAACATATTCAAATATTCATCAAATGAGGCGCGAATGTGAATTAGATGATCACATGTACATCTAAATATTTGAATTTTAAAAAATGTCAATGAAATAATTAAATAGATATTAATAGTATATTAAAAAAATGTTCATTAAATGAGCAATCAATTTTTATGGTGTTAAATTATTTTCTGATCAATTAAATTAAATTCAATTCAATTCAATTCAATTCAATTCAACAGCAATCAATTCAATTCAATTCAATTCAGCAGCAATCAATTCAATTCAATTCAATTCAACAGCAATCAATTCAATTCAGTTAAATTCAATTCAATTCAATTCAGTTTCAGCCCAATTGGACAGGGCCTACGTACATAATCATACTCCTACTCCATAGTCCCATTATGTTTAAAATACGGTTTAAACCGCTTTTATATAGTAATTTTTTGATAATTTATGTTCAAATACTCATATGTGCATTTGTACGAGTACTATCTAGTAGATTTAGAAAGCATGGTGGTTTGCTGTGAAAGCGCCTAGTACTAGATAATACCCATAACTATTATTATAATTAAATAAGTTTATATTTTACCTAATCAAATCAAAAGTTTATTATTAAAATATAATGTGAGTCCGTCTCTTTAATAAGAAAAAATAATAATAAAATTGCATAATAGAATGGTAATATTGCGCTTTAATTTTATAAATATTTTAGATCATTACATTTCATAAGTGCATACTATCTAATATTTTCGATTGTAAAATATTGTTTTAAGAAAATCACCTAATAATTTCAAAAAACACAATTCATCGGTAATGATAATAAATTAAGAAGTGGTGAGAGGAAGCATGAAATTACATTCATAAAGTTGGCAGTACAACTTTTACCATATGTATTCACAAAGAATATATAGAAGTTTCTAATTATTGAAACTGGTGGTGCTATTATATACCAAAAGCTGATAATTTGCTCCAATAAACATCCTATTCAAACTCAGGCACTATTGAAACTTATAACCTCAGTTGCTCCCTGCACTGTCAGAAGAAAGACTTCAATGCCATAGTCATAAGAACTGAGAATCTGCAAGCACAAAGAAATGTCATTTTTTCATAACGAACATTAATAGAAAGCATTAACTTTTTAAAAAGTGAGATAACATAGTAGCAGTTCACATACACAACAAAACAAAGATCAGTGTACAAAGAAACATTTTGCAAATGTGAGATTTGAGCATCAATCAACACTTAAATTGCTCAAAAAGTTCATACAACTGATTTGACCATCACTCTAAGCCAAATATTTAACAAATATAAATAACTAACCAAAAGGAGAAAAACAACTATTCTACAGCCATCTGAAATACAAGTGGCTATGATCATAACTAGTTCATCAAGATATTACTAAGATTTTAGCATAACTATCATGATTGCGCTTTCATTCCATCTGTCCTTGCATATCTTGTTAAATCCGCATCCACCTTTGGAACTTTGGTGTCTTCAACATTCCATTTCTGTTTCCAGCTCGTATATGATTAAGGGAAAATCCACCGTAGCATATCTGCGAATTGACATGTCAAAACACAAGTCTGCCCGGTTCAGTTCCCATAGAAATAAAATTAGTCATATGAAGCATGGTCTGAGCATGCTTATAATCTTCTTCAATCCAGTCTGTCAAGTCTTTAGATAGTTTCATGGGCCAATGTTGGGTAACTGGTTTTACCCAACAGCCCAACACCTCTGAAATACCAAAGGTAATCAGTGCGGTACCTACGACATATGTACAAGTTTCATACTAGGGCCATAATCGCTCATCCAGTCCGTCAAATATTTTTGATAGTGTCATGGGCCAAGCCTGGGTAACTGGTTTTTACACCAGCAGCCCAACACCTCTGAAATACCTAAGGGTAATCAGTGCGGTACCTACGACATATGTACAAATTTCATACTTGGGGTAAAACCCCTCAACCAGTCCATCAAATCAGATAGTGTCATGGGCCAAGGCTGGGTAACTGGATTTTATACCAGTAGCCCAACACCTCTGAAATACCAAAAGGTAATCAGTGTGGTACTTACGACATGTGTACAAGTTTCATACTAGGGATATATCCCCACAACCAATCCGTCAAGTCTTTAGATAATGTCACGGGCCAAGACTGGGTAACTGGTTTGTACACCAGCAGCCCAACACCTCTGAAATACCAAAGGTAATCAGTGCGGTACCTACGACATATGTACCAAGTTTCATACTAGGATCCATTCACACCATCCTCAACATCAATCAGAGGGGTCATAGCCTGTTTCAATCATCACCTTTAGAACATCCACCTGCCTAAATTTCCCCTCAAAGTTTCTGCTATTCCTCTCACTCCATACATTATAGAAGATGCTGATAAGTCGGTGGAATCTTATTCTCTTTCTCCATCCTACCATTCTTCTCATCCTCCTCAAGCACTCTTTGAAGTTTCCGCCAGTCTCCACCCTGTAATGTTTTTGGAGCTCCACTGTAAACTGACATGTAAAAAATATGTGCTGCATCGTTTCTCCATTCTGCCCACAAAGAGTACAAACATCTGATAGCTGTTAGATGTTTGCATTAGCTGATTTGACTAACTGATTGTATTAGCGGATTTGACTAGGTGAATGTATTAGCTGATTTTTTAAAAGTTTTTGGTACAATTAGCTGATAGATAATAATTGTTTGTTTCATCAACATTGTAAATGACATAAAAGGACTTGGGTGTATTTTACTATTTAAGAATTTAATAAATACTAATTTTAATTTACTATTATTAAAATTATTAATAGCTATATTGTAAATATCACTAATATCTCTAATGATTTTAAACCAATTAAATATAACTATTAAAATTTTACTATTTACAATTTAAACCAATTAAAATCTATGATTTTTCTTAGCACTTTTTTTTAACATTACAATGTAGAAAGTTAAGTTTATCGTGTATGTAAATCATTTACTGACATATATAAATTTATGTATTATTAATTAACAAAGCTAAAATTAGCTTTGATGGCGATGGGTGGTGACTGACTGGGACGTCTAAATATTTTAAAGGAAATAATATTTACATAAATAAAAAAGTGGGCGTGCATATGATTACGAATCTGGAGAAAAGAAATTTGAAATTGAACGAGAAGAAAATTTTGTAAGGAAAGATTTTTTTTAAGGAAAGTAAAGGGTAAGAGAGTATTTTAAAATGGTAAGGGCTAAAGGCTAATTGGAAACACTCATTTTATCAGCGTTTTGAAAATTAGCTTTTTGGCCCAATCAGTTCTTTCAATCAGCTCTCTACCAAACACCATTTTTAGTCTTTTGAGTTGGTCAAACATCTAATCCATCTCAAACAACTAATTATGCTCCAAACAGCTCTTCACCAAACACCCCCAACTCTTTATTTAAATAGTAAAAAACATAATTAAAGAGATAAAATACTGAAATTTAATGCACATGCATTAAAATCTAATCCTCACACTAGGGAAGTTGTTGGAGTTGAAGCAAAAAAAAAAAATTGGAAATATGAGAATGTAGTAATATATCTTGGAGAATCTTGTAGGAATCTTGTTGGACTTGCTCTTAGAATGCATTTGAAAAGTAACGTGGTTTGTTGTAGAAGCGCCACGTGGCCAAAATTGGCCTACTTTAATATAAAGTATAAATAAGGAGTTACTATTTGCATGACCAGTTCAGGACATGGAAAAGACAAAATTATCCATGGTATTTCTTTGCTTCAAACTTCAAAGTATCCCAAGTTTAAAGAAAGGGAAAAGGCCTCAGGTACCCTGAGTTCCTCAAAAAATGCAGTTGTACCCCTGAGTTTTCTTAAAGTGCTTTTGTACCCCTGAATAACCTTTGACCGGCGCTGACCGTGGTCCGTGTCAACTACTGTCGACGAGTGATTACCGGCACATTAATGAATTAGAAAGACTATAATGCCCCTTATTCATTGGCTGATTTTTTTCGGGACATAAATGCCCTCGGCCACTTGTGTTTTTACAACCGTAAGAGAGAGTTTGAGATGGACGTGAACGGGGAATCATCGGAGTTCTTCTACAATCTGAAAAACTGTGGGAATCAGAGTTACAGAACACCTCTAACAAGAACATTGAACAAGCTTAATGACATTAAAATCATTGCTTTTTATGAGAAAAAACAATACCCTTAAAAAACCCTAAACTGAAAACCCCAATAAATGTAGAGCTAATCTTTTCACATAACTAAATTGGAAGAAAAAATCAAATTTTGGAACCAAAAGGAGCCGACTTACCATTTTCGAAAACACCTCTGTTTTGACCCCAACTAGGTCTGCAATTGTAAATCAACGGCGGTGGTTTTGTTGTTGTTGTTCCATATTATTGAATTAAACGGGGGCGGCAACTGGGTGACCAAAATATTCGAATTTCTGAACAAGATTTTTCGAATGGCTGAGATGGTCGAAACGGGAAACAAGAAAAGTGAAGGTAAAGGTGAACGAAAAGTCTGGAGCCTCTGGGCACTGAATGGACTCTCACCTTTGTCTTTATTTAATTTTTCTTTTTTTCGTTTTTTTTTTATAAATTTTATCTAAGGACAATTGTCTTTTTCTTATTCTACCGGCGTTGACAGGCACAAGAGATTTTGACTTATAGAAAGAGGTGTACCAAAGCACTTATTTTAAACTCACGGTACAATTGCACTTTTTAAAGAACTGATGGGTACCAAAGCCCTTTTCTCTTAATGAAAACCTAGAGGGAAGCAAATTATAAATGAATTGGGGTTGTTGACTTGGTTCTTGACTTTGCGTCCTGCTCACTTGGGCATACCGTGAAAGCGAGTCGATCCCGAGTACACTGGGATTTGTCGCCAAATCATCTTTTTCCGAGAGAAGTCCCGTCAAATTTAACCCCACTGCATTTTCCAGCCACGGCCTAGAACCCGGACCTACAAGAGCAGGGTGTTGTCACCGCTTGATTTAAAGGAAAGATCGAGCTTTTACAAAAGGGCTAATAAAAGAGAGGAAGTTTCGATTTGGGTTTTATTCATGAGGGTTTTGCATAATTTTGGGGGCTGAATTCAAATTCTTATTGGTGCTTTCCGGGTTTTTTCAACCGCGATTGGCATTCCAGCGCTATATTCCATCGTCGGTAATGAAAATAAGATGCAGACAAAAAGAATGGAGAAAACGACTCTATTTTCGACACATCAGATCTGCTGTGTTCACTTTCTGCATGTTCTTTTATATTGTTATTTTATTAAGTTTTCACTGCTTTGATGTTAATATGTGTTTTGGTGTAGTGGTAAATGGAATAAGGTTCATTTCTGTAGGTCACGGGATCGAATCTTTTTTTTACAGCCTTGGACGAGTTTTTTGTTTTATATGTGATATTACCGGCCCAAGGGCCTACTAGACCGGTAATGGGATCCATGGCCCAGCGCCAAAAGGGCGGTGCCTTTCCCGCTAGGGGGCACGTCCGGACAAGAAAGAAGGACGAACGGGGACAAAGGAGAAGTGGTCCTGCACCTTATCTCAGGCAGGCAAGCTTGGCTATAAATACTAGTCTCAAACAGTGAACCAGGTATGTGACTTATATCTCTCTACTTTATATTGAGAGCACCTTCCGTACGTTTTCCTTCTCCGCTATCCCCATCTCATCATCACGCCGGAGCTTCTTCCCCGGGACGCCTCCCGGGGATTGTTTTGCAGGACTGAAGTGGGCTGATCCAGGAGGAGACCCGGATAGCGTCGAATCCCGGGAGACGGACGGATTTTGGTAGCATCCGACGAAACTGACTCAGAAACTGCCTCCGACGAAGCTGGAGCTAGGGGTACCGCAGGATGGCCATGTGGAAACTGCCTCCGACGAAGCTGACTCAGAAAGAGAGTACCAGGAGGAGCAAGGACCAAGGCCCGCTGGGGGAGGCAGTCCCCGGGCCCCGGGCCCTGAAGCCCGGGAGGAGGGGCAATCCTTAGCCAAGGCGGAAGAATTGGCGGCGGTGGAGTTCATGAGAGCCAACAAGGAGTTGTACCGCCAGTGGGTACTCTCTACCCGGGAAAATCGTAGACGTAGGGAGCCGGGGGGAGACCAGGCAGGACCTCTTCGGGGGTATCAAAGAGAGGTTATCGACCTGGACGGAGTCGTTCAGCCGCCAAGGATACAGGGGCGTGTGAACTCTTCCACCGTCCCACCTTCTTTCCCTCCAAATCTCGGGGTTGGAGGAGGAATGGCAACGGGACAACAATCAAATTTGGTCCCACACGCTCCACCTTATTACCCGCGCTCCAGCTGGGGGGTGGGACAAATTGGGTATGGTCTGCCAGCCATGCCGGTGGAGCCGTTGGGTTATCAGGCCCCCGGAACCCAGGGGAACCCGATCCAGTATTCCATGCCCATGCATGGATCAATGGGGATGAATTATGGTTACCAAGAGAAATACTATCAGGAGGACGATAGGATGCGGGGCTATCAGGTGACACAACAGGACCCCAACTCTTTGGAGGCTCGACTAGAAAAACTGGTGGGAAGAAACGGAGCTAAACCTACCTCCCCTTGGGTACCTCGAGTGCTTGCGTACCCATGGCCGCCGGGCCTTCGGACCCCGGAGGGAATCCCAACATACAATGGAGAGACAGACCCGGAAGAGTTTGTCAGGACATACCAGAACCTAATGGTGTCAAGGGACTTCCCAGAGGAATTAAGATGCAAGCTGGTGGGCTGTTACCTGAGAGGAAACTGTCTTTCATGGTTTGATTCCTTGCCTCGAGAGAGTCTCAGAGATTACTACGATTTCTCTAAGGCCTTGCTGTTCAGATACGCTGGATTAAAGAAGGAAGGGAAGCAGTTGACCGAGCTTTTGGCTACCCGGCAGAAAGCCGCAGAAGGGTCAATGGAGTACTACCGAAGGTACATGGACGATAGCATGAAGGTTGTCGACAGGCAGCAGCAGGAGAAGGCGGTGATTAGCGGGTTTATAAACGGCTTGAGGGATATGGCGTTGTTCCAGAAGTTGATGGAAAATATCCCGGAAACCTTTCACAACTTGCAAATGGCGGTGCAACTATACTGCGCGGTTAATGATGCCACGCGAAAGAGAAAGGAAGAATCTGGGGGATTTCTCCCGGACAAGATAGAAAGAAGGAGGGCGGCAGACCCAAGCAGAAGGGACCCCGCTCCCGCATCAGCAAACCGGGCAAGGGCGGACAGTTTCACCCCGCTCAGCAAATCCCGAACGGAGATTCATGCTATTCACAAGGATCTGTTCCCGGATCCGTTGCCTATCCATGGGACCCCGTCTAGGGAAAACGCGGACAAGTGGTGCGCCTACCACAAGTCTTACGGGCATGCGACAGAGGGGTGTAGGATGCTGAGGAACGAGATAGAAAAACTGATAGAGCGGGGACAGCTGAGAGATTGCGTGGCAGCGGAGGCAAAAAAGGAGAATCCCCGGGACCAACCTCAGGAGCCGCCCCGCAGGAGGTGGAGGCCTAACCCGGGGAGAGGAAACGGGAGAAACCAAGGCAACCAAGGCAACAGGGCCCCAGGGAGGCCTGCCATAGCCGCTGCACCGGTCCAAGCAGTGGAGCCGGCCCCAATACCCAACAGGATGATCAACGTGATCAGTGGAGAAGTTGGAGAAGCATGCCAGTCAGTTTCCGCTATCCGGGCCCGCACCCGGTATGTTCCCCCGGGGGAGATTCAGGGGAAAAGGTTTCGCCCCGATGAGGCTCTCACCTTCTCTGAAGCGGATGCAGCCCCGCCACAGATACCCCATTCTGACCCAATGGTGGTAACGGCGGAGATCGAAGGCTTCTTGGTCAAAAGGGTGTTTGTGGACGATGGAAGCAGCGTGGAGATCATGTTTGCTTCTTGCTTCGATCAGTTGGGAATTGGGAGACAGAACCTGAAACCCCCCTCGTCTCCCTTGTCAGGGTTCACGGGTAAACCCGAAGTTCCACTAGGTGTTATTCCCCTCGCAGTGTGCATGGTGGATGAGAAGGACCGGAGCAAGAGGATTTCGGTGACATGCAACTTTGCGGTTATTGATGCACCCTCACCGTACAACGTAATCATAGGAAGACCATGGCTAACCCAAGCCCGGGCAGCGAGTTGTCCGTATCTGCTGACGATGAAGTTCCCCACTGCGCAAGGTGTGGCGGTTGTGCGGGGTAGCCAAGCAGTCGCAAGAAGTTGTATGATGACGGCGGTCTTGGACGCAAAGAAAGCAGTAGGGGCGGTACACGGAGAAGCTCCCCGCCAAGAGTTGGAGGAGATGCAGGTGGCAGACAAAGGGACGGTCACGGTGGGAAAGGATCTCCCGGAAGAAGTAAAAGGCGCACTGAAGGGACTCTTGGCTAGGTACCAAGGAGTGTTCTCATGGAGCCCGGAGGATATGGTAGGAGTATTGCCAGAATTGGGGGTACACAAGCTGAACATAAGCCCGGCAACTAAACCAATCAGGCAGAAGAAAAGACCTGTAGCCCCGGAAAGAGCGGAATTTATAAAGAGTGAAGTTAAGAAGCTGGAGAGAGCCGGGGTGGTCGAGGAAATTATTTATCCGGAATGGATAGCTAACCCAGTCTTAGTAAAGAAGCATGATGGAAACTGGCGCATGTGTATCGACTTTACAGATCTGAATAAATGTTGCCCCAAAGACAGCTATCCTCTCCCGAACTTGGATCGACTGGCGGAGGCCATTGCGGGGTATTCGGTGCTGGCCTTCTTTGATGCACATAAAGGCTATCACCAGGTGCAGATGGACGAGGCGGACAAGGCAAAGACTTCTTTTATCACCGATTTCGGGACCTTCTGCTACAAGAAAATGCCCTTCGGGCTGAAGAACGCGGGGGCCACATATCAGAGAATGGTGGACAAACTATTTAAGGACCAAGTGGGAAGAAACATGGAGGTGTATGTCGATGACATGGTGGTCAAAAGCAAGGCTTACGGGGTTTTCTTGAATGACCTGGAGGAGATGTTCGAAAAGCTAGAGCGGAGCAATCTAAAACTGAACCCCTCCAAAAGTACCATTGGAGTGGGTGCGGGGAAGTTCTTGGGGTTCATGGTATCAAGCCGGGGTATCGATGTCAACCCGGAGAAGGTGGAGGCCATAGCTAAGATGACCTCTCCCAGGTCAGTGAAAGAGGTACAGCGGTTGACAGGGTCTCTCGCGGCTCTCAGTCGATTCCTATCAAAGGGAGCAGATAGGCAGTTGCCTTTCTTCAACATACTCAGGAGGGCCAAGGCGTTTGAGTGGTCCGAGGAGTGTGAGAAGGCGTTTCAAAGTCTGAAAGAGCATCTTCAACAGTTGCCAACTTTAAAGAAGCCACTCCCGGGGGAGGAGCTTTTCCTGTACATAGCGGCGTCCCGGGAGGCGGTAAGTGCCGTGCTAATCAAAGAAGAGGAGGGAAGGCAGCACCCAGTCTATTTTGTTAGCCGGGCACTTCGGGGGGCAGAAACCCGGTACACCGAGTTGGAGCAGTTGGTTCTGGCTCTGGTGCATGCTTCAAGGAGGCTTAAACCCTACTTCCAGGGCCACCCCATAGTGGTCCTTACCAATTACCCGCTAAGACAGGTTATGTTCAAGCCGGAGGCATCAGGGAGAATGATGAAATGGGCCATAGAGCTAGGAGAATATGAAATCCGGTATGAGCCAAGGAGGGCGATCAAGGGCCAGGCCCTAGCGGACTTCTTGCTGGAATCAGAAGCAAGGATCAGTGAAGAACAGGAGATGCCTGAATCTCCGGAGAATGCAACGAAGGCCGAGACAGACCCGACTTGGAAGTTGTATGTGGATGGATCGGCGCACTCCGGGGGCAGTGGAGCGGGAGTATTGTTAGTCAGCCCGGAAGGAAAGGAGTATCCCTATGCAGTCCAATTCACTTTCAAAACAACCAACAATGAAGCTGAGTACGAAGCTTTAATCGCGGGGTTAAGGTTGGCAAAGGAGATGGAAATCAAAACCCTTATGGCACACAGTGATTCCCAGATTGTGGTGCAGCAAGTAAAAGGAGAGTATGAAGCCCGGGAAAGGAGTCTGCAAAGGTACTTGGAAACGGTAAAACCTCTGATAGCTGGGTTTAAAGCCTTCAACTTGGTTCAAGTTCCCCGGGAGCAGAACAGTAAGGCAGACGTTTTAAGCAAGTTAGCTTCTTCGGAATTAAAACCTGAGCCCGACCAAAAGCTGTACATGGAGGTACTGGGAAGAAGAAGCTACCAGGAGAGCTATCAAGTAATGCTGGTGAACGAGGAAGAGTCCTGGATCACGCCCATGCGGGCGTACCTAGAAGAAGGAACTACCCCGGAGGATAAGGCTCAGGCCCGGAAGCTAAGAGTGAAGGCGCCTAAGTATGTGATTCAGGAAGGGGAGCTGTACAAAAGAGGGTATCTCCAGCCGTTGCTAAAGTGTGTAGAAAGGTTGGAAGGCCAACACCTCATCCGGGAGGTGCACGAAGGATCTAATGGGAGCCACCAAGGGGCTCGCACCGTGGCCAGAAAGATCCTAAGGCTGGGGTATTACTGGCCGACGTTGTTCAAAGATGCGGAAGAACATATACAGAGGTGCTTGGCATGCCAGGCATTTGCCCCGCTAATCCACGTTCCCCGGGAAGAATTAGTCGGAGTCACAGGAGCTTGGCCGTTCAGCAGATGGGGAATTGACTTGGTCGGGGCAGTCCCGACTGCCCCGGGAGGAGCCAAATACTTAATTGTGGCGATCGACTACTTCAGCAAATGGGTGGAGGCAGAACCGCTCACCAACATACGGGGACTAACTTGCGTCAAGTTTTGCTGGAAGAACATCATCTGTCGATTCGGCATCCCGAAGGTCATAGTCACAGATAACGGGGCACAGTTCGAGAACGATCCTTTCAAATCATGGTGTGTCAAGTATGGGATAGAGCAGAAGTTGACGTCGGTGTACCACCCCCAGGCGAACGGGCAAGTAGAGGTCACCAACCGCACCATCATCAAGGGGCTAAAAACCCGCTTGGAAGGCGCGCGGGGAAATTGGATCTGGGAGCTACCCAGCGTTCTTTGGGCCCATAGGACTACAGAAAGCTCGGCTACCGGGGAATCCCCGTATGGCTTGGTATACGGGTCAGAGGCAGTAATACCCGCAGAGATTGGGATCCCAAGCCCTCGAACTCAATACCAGCGCCCGGAAGAAGAAAACGATGGACGACGCCTTGACTTGGATCTCCTGGAAGAGAAGCGAGAGAATGCGGCACTTCAGGAAGCCAAGGTGAAGGAGCGAGTAAAGAGGTATCATGACAGAAGGGTGCGGAAAGAAGTTTTCATCCCAGGAGACTGGGTAATGAGGAGAAACGATAAGAGCCACCAAGCCCCGGAGGGCAAACTTGCGCCCAACTGGGAAGGGCCATACAAGATCAAGGAAGCATACCCGGGAGGGAGCTATGTGCTGGAGGACAAGCAGGGAAAGGAGATTCCCAGAAGGTGGAACGTAGCTAACCTGAGAAGGTTTTACGGGAAGTAGAACGCCCCGCATCGTACCACAGCTACTGAAGCATGAATATGCTAGGCATGAATATGCCAGGCATGGATATGCCCCCCGGGAAGCGTGAATACGCTAAGCATGAATATGCTAGGCATGAATATGCCAGGCATGGATATGCCCCCCGGGAAGCGTGAATACGCTAAGCATGAATATGCTAGGCATGAATATGCCAGGCATGGATATGCCCCCCGGGAAGCGTGAATACGCTAAGCATGAATATGCTAGGCATGAATATGCCAGGCATGGATATGCCCCCCGGGAAGCGTGAATACGCTAAGCATGAATATGCTAGGCATGAATATGCCAGGCATGGATATGCCCCCGGGAAGCGTGAATACGCTAAGCATGAATATGTTAGGCATGAATATACCACTCCCGGACGCATGAACATGCCCGGGGAGATAACCCAACGTTTGGCCTCGTTCCGGGTTTAAAGCAGATTTGTAAAAAGGGACCCATGGGTAGCTCCCATTTGGGTGCCCCGCTAGAACGGACCCGGAGCTCGAATGAAGCCCGGGGACCAAGAGATGTAGTGTTGTAAGGAAGAGTTAACGAGAAGGGTTCCTTCGAAAAGCAATTTTATTCTATCTTTAAATTACATAAGAAATTTATACATCGCGTGAACATGCGGTCGAATTACAAAGGAACAATTACATAGAATTTTACATACAAGTATTCCTATCTATTTGCTACTAAACCCACTTGGGACCTGACCCGGAAGCACCCTCAGGGTTGCCCGGGCGGAAACCCCCTCCGAAGAATTGAGAGGATAGGAGATCTTCGGCAAAACGGGCATCCGGGGCTTGATTCCATGCAAGCTCCTCTTCCAGTTGCGCCGCGTCCTCTTCGTTCAGCTCGGGGATAGGCACGACCACAGATCCCCCTGGAAGCGGCTCCGCCAGGCGCATCCTTCTCACCCCGGCAGAGGTGACGAACTTGTACTTAGGAAACATGACTGCTGCGCTCTTACCCTTCTCTTCCCGGCTAATACGAGTACCCTCGGCGGTTTTAACCCCCTTTGTGGTGACTCCAGAGTCGGCAATCTCCCGGATGCGTCTTATCCGACGGGCCACCTCGTCCGGATCAATGGATACGGTCATGTCCTCGTACCTTTCGTACGCCACATCCACCTCCACCCGGGCAGGAACTCGGCGAAGGCTGGAGGGATAGGGCTCAACTTCTCCCGCGGCTATCTTATTATGCCATTCAATGACATCCAGGTAGGCCTTATGATGAGGAGCTCCCTCACCAAACCTCTTCGGGTTAGCCTCCATACGTTCTATCGTCCTGCGAACCCCGGCTGGAATATCGGTAAGAGGAGATACCTCAACTAAGCCATTCTTGAGACCCAACAGGTGGTAGGATAACCGGGTGATTAATAGAGCATCCTGGAGGACCCTATTCCTATGAGTAAGGGACCGATTCTCCTTCTCAAAGTCGCAGAGAAGCTTGTTCTGAGCGGAGCGGGTCTCCAATGTCCTCAGTTTCTCCTGCGCCCGCTCTAGTTCACCCCACACCATGCCTAGCTCCTTGGTAGTGCGATGCTGGGAGTCATCATGAAGGGCTTGCAGCTCAGCGATGGTCTGGTGGGAATTCAGGGCTTCCCGCATGTGGTCGGAAGCAAGGTCGAAGCACTGGTTCAACGACCCAAACTTGGCCTCAACTGACTTAAGAAACGCCACCAGCACCCGGATCGACCCGAACTCCTGAAGAAAGCATTCTAACCCCGCCTCAGCTAATGCCCGGTTGGCTTGGTCGCCTCCAAATCGCCAATGGGCCAGTTTCCTCTGAAGGAAAGAGCACTGGAGGCACCCGGCGCGGGGAAGAGAGAAGTAGGTGCCGGAAGAACTGCTAGGATGAGGAAAAACAAAAGGCATGGGCCCACGCGGGAGAATCTCCTCTAGGGGGCGCTCAGGCTACAAAAGATGGCAATATCATCAAAAAGTAGAACCTTTTATTAATCAAAATGGGCACCAAGGCCAAGTTCTACATGTGCCTCCCGGGGAGGAAGATTACAAAAGACTTAAAAAATTACAAAATGAAATAACTAAGGGTAGAGTTATACATTGTCCTTAGCAGAATTCCCTTCCCCCGGAATGGTGTGAGCCCTCTCAAACCGCCTCTCTAACTCCACGAGGTCCTCGGTGCTCCACTCTGGGCCAGCATAGGCAGGAGCATCCACCGAAGGTTCATCAGCGGGCCGCTCGGGAAACCCTACCTTCCGCACAGCTTTCCGGGACTGATACAGCAAATCATCATGACCCGCGCCCAGACCGACTCGGCAATCGCCCTCCTGATCATGGACCGCGCGGTACCCAAAGTTGTCAGGTACCGCGCAGTATTCATAATAATTCTCCGACCAGTGAGGCGTCTCCGGGACTACTCCATAAGCATTGAAGCTTTCCGGGCCAGGGTCAGGGAAAGCAGCCTCGCCTATCTCCGGCTGCTTGGCTTTCTTGATATCCGAGGCGGAAGGGATCCGGGAAGACATCCTCAAAGACTCCCACAGTTGGGGGACCAGGCTCTTCAAGTTCGCTTCTTGGAGGGATCTCCAGCGATGGTTCAGCAGGTCGTTCGCCTTAGGGCGATAGTAGGAGGCCTGGGCTTCCAAACGAGCGGGCCCCGGAAGCCAACCCCGCAAACTGCGGTACATCTCATGGCAGGCGACCGCGCTCGCCGCAGCTGCGATATCTTCCAGCCTTTGATCAAAGGCGGCGGAGTGAAGGACCTTCTGGGTCACAGCATCCAGGGCTTCAAGCTGTGCCTCTTTCTTCTCCTTCTTGAGGGAAGAGTATTTCTTCTCCACCTCGGTGAGCTTCTTCTCCTTATCCGCCAGCTTCTTCTCCTTCTCAGCCAGCTTCTTTTGAGACGCCTCCAGCCGGGCCTCCAGGTCGTCTCGCCCGGCCAACTTCTCCCGGGTTTCTCGGAGTTCCTTCTCCATCGTAGCGAACAAACCGGCGCTGTATTTGGAATAGCCCCGGTTCAGCGCTTCGGTAAATTGGGCGTCTGCAAGGAGGGAATCCGAGAAGGCGGTGCTCTGCGAAATGAGACATGAAACTTAGGAAAGAAGTAGATTAAAAGGAGAGGTGAAGAACAAAGCTAGAAGAATTGTTACCCCTTCTTTCTCTTCCGGGATAGTCCCAGAGGCAGCGACCCGGGGAGAAGCATCCCGGGGAGGAGGAGGAGGGAAGTCCTGAGTCCTTTGGCGAGAGGGAGGAGGCGACCCGGATAGCTCGCCGGGGGGCGGCCGCTTGAATCTTGAGCTTGCCCCGCCGCTATAGGTCGGATGCTGAATGAAGGACCGGCGTCCGGGTGTAGGCGATGAGCCAGGAGTAGAGCGGGCCTCAGAAGATGGCCCGGAAGAGTTCTGTTGACGAGACCGCGGCGGCGGGCGGGCCTTCTGGGGTATGATGGCTGGATTCTCGGTCGGAGGTGGTCCGGAGGCCATTTGTTGAGAAGGAGCCGGGGGATCCGGATGAGTATCCCTGGCTTGAACATTGTCCCCGGAAGGCTTATCAGTGTAAGCCATGACCTCCGCGTATAAGGTAGGTTGAGCTGAAATTAAGCAGACAGTGAAGTGAGACCATGAGATATATATAAAAAAAAAAAATTGGATTTAACTCCCGAGGAAGATGGGAAATAAGAGCCTTAATGGGCACCTCCATCTGGCCACACCGCAGAGACGCGCGGGAGCGTGAAGAGGTCGCGGGGATAGATCCCGCGAGGCCAGAAATAACCCGCATTCCCGTTCTTATAGAAGGCGTCCATATCTAAGGGGGAGAGGCGAAGAAGGTTGTGGTCACTGGCGATAATGGCCGGGAGGTTGAGGAGAGGTTTCTTGTCCTCGGGAGCAAGAGAGTCGTTCCAGGCGGGCATAGGGTATACCTGGGTGTCACAAAGGAAGAAACCCTTTGAAAGATATCCTTTGGCGGATTTGGGTTTAGAGAGAATGAAATCCTTCAGGCCGGTACGAATGGTGAAAGAAAAAACGCCCGGGAAGGACGCATGCGCCTTCCGCAAGGCATAGAAGGAGCGGAAGAGCAAGAGAGAAGCGGGAATGGCGCACCGGGCGCAGTTAAGCAAGAAGGCCAGGATGAGGACCACCCCGTTGGGATGTAGCTGGGCGGGGGCTACGTTATAGAATTGGAGAATTTCAAGGAAAAGAGGAGGGAAGGGCAGGCTAAGCCCATATTGAAAATGGATCCGCGGGATACAGGAAGCCTCCCGCTCGGAGACTCCCGGAGGAAGTTTAGAAAGAGAGGCGTTCAGGGGAAAGGGAATAAAGGAACGCTTGGCTAAATCCAAGACATCCCTATGTAAAGAAGGAGAGTCTTCGGGGACATCATAAAACCTGATACCCACCGGGCGCACCCCGTGAGTGGGCCCCCGGGGAATGTCGTCACCGCCTTCCTCGCCGAACTCCTCACCCTGATCCTTGCGGGGATGATGAGGATGCTCGACTAGGCGCGATCCCACCCCATCCGAGGCCGACGCACCCGGGGCGACGGGCCCCCGGGGCGTACTAAGAGCTTCGGAAGAGGTGCCCGGGGAGGAAGGGGAGGAAATCACGTTATCAGCGGCCCGGAATCGGGCCTCAAACTGATTTTGAACTCCTTCGGTGTCCAAAGAAGAATTGGAGAGAAGCGGGGAATCCATGAGGAGGAAAAAGGAATAGGGAGTTAGGGCTTACTTGGTTGAAAATGCGAGGGAGCGAGTAAGCTAAGCGTCTGGAGAGATTTTGCAGAAAGTAACTTGTGAGAAGGGGGGTTATGCCCCTTATATAGGCGGATGAATAGGAATCGCCACCTCAAAAGGAGGAAAAGCAATGATGACACGGTGAACGAGGTACTGATCAATGCAGAAGGGGAAAAGGCGGAATTGTCAGAAACCAATTTTAACACGAATGGGCCCTACCAAGAGTAACTTCAGGAGAAGGTTATGAGACCAGTTCCCCGCATTACGAAAACCCGGGCGACTGGTCTGGGGGGCTAGTGATATTACCGGCCCAAGGGCCTACTAGACCGGTAATGGGATCCATGGCCCAGCGCCAAAAGGGCGGTGCCTTTCCCGCTAGGGGGCACGTCCGGACAAGAAAGAAGGACGAACGGGGACAAAGGAGAAGTGGTCCTGCACCTTATCTCAGGCAGGCAAGCTTGGCTATAAATACTAGTCTCAAACAGTGAACCAGGTATGTGACTTATATCTCTCTACTTTATATTGAGAGCACCTTCCGTACGTTTTCCTTCTCCGCTATCCCCATCTCATCATCACGCCGGAGCTTCTTCCCCGGGACGCCTCCCGGGGATTGTTTTGCAGGACTGAAGTGGGCTGATCCAGGAGGAGACCCGGATAGCGTCGAATCCCGGGAGACGGACGGATTTTGGTAGCATCAATATGTATATGAAATATGCATATAATACAACATTATTTTTACTTCAAATCTAATGGTGTCTAAAGTGGAATGTTAGTTGTGGTGATTCATACAAATCTTTTACTTTTTTACCTGTCCCTCCACGACAATGGGAAGTATAGATTGTTAAATTTAAGTAATTTCTCTATGCAGGTCCATTTTCTATTGCAGGTCCGTATTTTTACCATAATGCCCCCTGATGGAACTCTATGATTTCAAACCCATTTTTTGCCTTAACAACATTAGGGGTATTATAGTAAAAATACGAACCTGCAAGAGAAAAATGGACCTGCATAGAGCAACCACCTAATTTACTAGTTTTAAACCTAAGAGTAATTCTCCTGTGAGGCAGCCTCACCCATGAGGCAAGGCCAAATTTCCTTATTTCATTGCTGCCACTTTATCATACCTCACTACCACCTCATCAAAACTCGACGCCACCTCATCAAACATCGATGTCAGTTCATCAAACATGTCACATCATCAAAACCTCGCTACTAGTTCATCAAACCTCACTAAAAAGAAGGTTTATTTGGTCCTGCCTCTTGGGTGAGGCTGCCTCACCCAAGAATTTGTCTAAACCTAATTGAATTCATTTTTAATGTGAAGCTATTGTTTTAAGGTTTCGTGCATCAGAAGAGGCATAAATAATATTTACATATGTTGACCGAAAGTTTCATATATGTTATTGCGACCTTTTAAATATTTTTCCAGCACTTTTCCCTCAAATCGAACCAAAACATTTCTTAATAGAGTATAAAAACACATTTGGTGGACGTCGTTTACCACCAAAATATTCCTACAATTGCTAAGAGTATTTAGATAATATAACAGCAAGTAGGGTCGAACCCACAGAGAACAGATTAATCAAATTTAATTTTCTTACAACCAATTTTTGGTGTAGTCACCACACTTTTAACTTGAGAATGAGTTTTTATCAACTACTGAAATAAAACAGAAAAAACTAAATAGACAAATAGATATCAAATTATAAAGAAATCCGGCTTTGAATGAATTCACCCTAGTCAATTACTGATCCTTGATGCAAAGATTTAATTAACCACCATGAACCAACCAGTTATAGGGTACCGTGAATGCATCGGACATACCCCAGTTCCTACTTACTTTATCGATAGCTAGCAAGAGACGCTTAAACTAACTATTTCCCTAATCAAAACACAACCTAGTTGGTAACGCCAGTTCTAAGTTTAATGTTTTGACAGCATTAAGAATTGAAGGAACCCAGTTTAGACAAATTACCCAAGAACGCAAGTAATAACCTGTCTACCAATTTATTCTCACTATCTAAGCGATAGCTTTACCACTAATTAGCCCTTTCCAACAATTACGGATTGGTGGTACTAATTGGCTTTAACCTAATTTCATCTAAGCTGATCAGACTCAAATTAATCAGATATCACAACAGGCACAGAGAATAAACTAAAATCCAGAGCAATCAATTTAAGCACAATTAGATCTCACAGCATTCTTACGACTAGGGTTTCATCATTCTAGCCAGATTAAATGCTTAGCTACTCATAATACGATAAAAACAATCAAAGCAATTAAAAGAAAACATCATAGATAAACAGAATAGAGATGAAAAGATCAAACCCGAAATCTTAAATAAAACTTTTTCTCTTTTTGCGTCCTATGCGTGCGTCTGAAATCTCTGAATGTCTCTAAAAAATAAAACTGACAAAGACTAAATAAGTCCGCCCCCTGCGTCCATATTTATCCTTTGTCCCCAATTTCCCAAAATAACAGAATCCTAATAGGTATTGTGTGACGCCCCAATTCGACTCATCTACAAGGAGTCCAATTGGACGTCTGCCTGATTCGCATCAGGACTCGAGAACGAGAACAGAGAAAAATAATCCAAACAAAAGTGACATTTTATTATTATTATTACACAGGCAATAATCCAGGATTGAAGATAGTGAAAACAAAAGATGGCACACTAGCCTTTATTTTGTTTACATATACATAAGCTTTTCTAAGATTGTAACAGTATCTGGTGACCTTCTAGCTTCCCACTCCAGATTGGCGTGATGACTTTCCTAAGGCTGTCATGCCACATATAACACATATGAGCTTTTGCCCAGTGATATTCTCTTATAAAAAAAATTTATAATTAAAAACCTTCTACTTAGAAATAACAAAATATTTTCAAAGCACATTAACCAATTCCAACAGAATACCTGAAGCAATATTTTTAGCATACTAGAAAAGTTGATGCATTTGATTATTTTATACCAGGCCTAACTTATTGTCAAAAAGATCATGATGATGTTCTACCATTTACCAATCTTTCAAAACACAGTACAAGTAAGCTAGCATTTACCACTGCAACATGAGATAAACAACAAAAATATCAAAATATTTAGAAGGACTGCACATGCACATGTGTCTCAATCTCAAAACAACTGAACTTAAATGAAGTTTACATATCACGAAAATCACATATACCACCTCATCCCTTATATCACCACATTCTCCACATCACCGAATCTCCACCACAATACGCCCTCATGGCAATTTCGCCCTTTCAGACCGTCTTGCACGTTATTAGCCGCAAACAGGACCTAACGTGCAAGTCCTGGGCACAATATACTCTCACAGCACAAAACACCCCTCCTATCGATAAAGGGCTGTGCAAGCAAGTGGTATACTGCTTCGCCTCACATGTTATTGGCCGCAAACTGGACCTAACATGCAAGTCCTGGTCACAACATACTCTCGCATGCATACACGCCTCGATAGGGGCCGTTGCAAGAAAGTGGTATGCTGCTCATGGTATCAGAATACAAATTGCAAAGATACAAATAATTTCATCAAGGTATAAATTGCCAATTTGTATCTACCTATACATACAGAACATTCATTTAGCATATGAGCTCACAACTTACAAGCTGTACACATCAGTAGATCCCATTATAATTTAGTCACTTGCTTTACTAAAAATAAGACTTATTTTATGACAATATATCCAGAATAGTCTTGTACATGTTTCTGAAATATTTGTGTGAAGTGGTAAAAAAAACAAACATACATATAGTACACATAGGCATGACAGCTTAAAGATATATAGGTTTAGAAAAGTGAGAATACTCACATTTGTCCGTAGACCTGGTAAAGTGGTAATGTGTCCCTCAACGTAATCTGCAGGTGACAGGTTTTGAAGAAAAGGTTACTATATACTTGTGGTATACTAAAGGCATGATCCTTAGAATTCTAAGGATGTACTGTGATAATATTTTCATCACTATGATGAACTCCTTAAAGAAATAGTAGTTCTTATTCAAAGCATATGTTTTGCTGTAACAGAATAAGAATATCCAGCATGCACTCAGAAAACTTATGAAAAAATTAATCATATCCTCTGAAGTACCTTTCTTTCCTATTTTTAGTAGAATCAAGTGTTCTGAAACTAGAACTAAGTTACTGAGGTTACCGAAAATTAGTTCAGCTCATGTAAGCTTGCTAACATAATTTATGTCCTTAATGAATTTCCAATTTGTGTAGATAGTGCTACAGTAAACTGATTCAAGTAGTCCTGTACCGCTGAGACTCAAAAATTAACTAAAAACGGTACCGATCTCTTAATAAACATACAAACTTGCAAATATCACATTATCCGCCATCAGTTAATTAAACCTGCAATTTTCCCTTTCTTTCAAAGTTTATGAAATTAAATACTGCTCAACCCCATCATTAGCATATACCTCACCACATTATTAAAGCATCTAAGAAAACAGAGATAGCTGTTTTATACCAATGTGTAAATTTGGTATCAGGAGCTGCCATACTACATAAAAGCTGGAAGCCTGCAATTTCCAATCTTTTAGTTACTGAAATCCAACAAGTTTGTCTATTTAGTACTCATTAATTAATATATCAACACCTGAGTTTAGCAAAAAAAATGACACAAGACCTCACTGCTAAATTCTGATACATATATTCACATTATCCAGTACCTTAAAATCTTATGAAACCAAATAATCGGCAAAACAGATTGGGAACGGAACGGTTTTGAGATAAAATCTACCTTTGCTCTCCGTTCGCTTTGGTAACTCTTCTGGGTTGGGTGCTAATTAGGCTTCTGCTTCACTCTGGTGATGTTTTCCCCAAACTGATTAATCCCTTTTGTTTAATCTCATCCTTTCAAAGTTACTGTATTAATTAATACTCATCCTCACTACTCTCTCTCCCATCTCACACGTGTCTCCTTCATTTTCAAAGATTAAATTAATAATTTCTTTTCCTTTTTATTAAGTCTTTCTTTTTCTTTTCTTTTTCTTTTATTTGTATTATGTATAGTTATATTCTAGTTTAATTCTTTTTCTAGCATATTCACCAGACCTATATAAATATGAAAAATACATTAACTAATTATCAAATTTTAATGTATGCATTATACCAGGTAATATATCACGGTTAAGCTAGTACCTTAAAGCGGTTCTTCACAGTCGCCCCTCCTTCAAGAAATTCCGTCCTCGGAATTATAGCTAGGAGTTAGGAATAGGTGAGGGTATTTATTTTTCATCTCTTCTTCAAGTTCCCAAGTAGCTTCCTCTACTCCATGATGCTTCCACAGAACTTTAACTGTGGGGATTTCCCTTGTGCGCAACTGTTTTACTTGATGATCTAGTATCCTGATAGGTTGCTCTTCAAACGTCACTTTCTCATCTAATTTCAAATCTTCATGATTTATAATGTGGCTTGGATCTGGATGGTATTTACGAAGCAAAGAAACATGAAACACATCATGCATTTTCGCAAGGTTTGGTGGTAAGGCTAAACGATAAGCAACAGTGCCAACTCGCTGAGTTATCTCAAATGGTCCAACAAACCGAGGACCCAGTTTTCCTTTCTGTCCATGTTTGATGAGACTCTTGTGAGGGGTAACCCTCAAGAAAACGTTATCACCTACTTGAAATTCCAGATGCTTGCGGCGATTGTCTGCATAACTCTTTTGTCGGTTTTGAGCAACCTGCAACCTCTGTCTAATAAGCTTTACCTTTTCATAGGCATCTTCGATCCATGGCACCTTTCCATCTTGAATTATTTTTCGCTCTCCAACCTCATCCCAGTAAACTGGAGATCGACACTTGCGCCCATACAGAGCTTCATATGGAACCATTTGGATCGAGGCTTGGTAACTATTGTTGTAGGTGAATTCCACCAAAGGCAAATGTGTATCCCAGTTCCCACCAAATTCAAGCATACAAGCACGCAACATATCTTCGAGGGTTTGTATTGTACGTTCAGACTGGCCATCTGTCTGAGGATGAGCTGATGTGCTGAGATTAAGTTTGGTCCCTAGGGCCTCTTGTACTTGCTGCCATAACCTTGAAGTAAAGCGAGGATCTCGATCAGAAACTATTGAAGCAGGCACTCCATGAAGGCGAACAATCTCATTCAAATATGTTTGTGCTAATTTCTCCAAGGAGTATTTCATATTAATGGGAAGAAAGTGAGCAGATTTGGTAAGTCTATCTACGACAACCCATACTGCATCGTGCCCTCGCTGCGTTCTTGGAAGTCCAGACACAAAATCCATGGTAACATGCTCCCATTTCCACTCTGGAATTTCTAGTGGCTGTAGCAGTCCAGATGGTCTTTGATGTTCAGCTTTGACTTGCTGACATGTTAAACAAGATGCAATAAATTGAGCGATTTCACGCTTCATATTATCCCAGCAATAATATTCTTTAAGGTCATGGTACATCTTGTTGCTTCCTGGATGTATTGCATATCTGGAGCGGTGGGCTTCAGATAGAATTTTCTCCTTAATCTTTGAGTCATTAGGTATATATACTCGGTTATGGAGTCGAAGAAGGCCATCTGCTCTCACCGTGTAACCTGGTAACTCTCCATTTTGCGCCCTCTTTTTCCGGTCCTGAAGTGTCATATCCCGCTCTTGTGCCTCTTTAATCAGGTCAGGTAAGGGAGAGTGTATACGTATGTTGGCCAAGATTATACTATCGGTAACCCTCATAGGATTCCAATCTATGATATGCTCCCACATCTCCCCTGTTTTCACCATCATCCGAGCAACCTGAATCTTTCTACTCAATGCATCAGCTACAACATTAGCTTTTCCAGGATGGTATTGGATTGAGAAGTCATAATCTTGTAAAAATTCAATCCAACGGCGTTGTCTCACGTTCAGATCCTTTTGAGTAAACAGAAACTTAAGATTCTTGTGGTCAGTAAAAATCTCAAAAGTCACGCCATATAGATAGTGTCTCCATTTCTTCAGAGCAAACACAACAGCTGCCAATTCTAAGTCGTGAGTGGGATAGTTTCGTTCATATGGTTTCAGCTGTCGAGAGGCATAAGCAATAGCTTTATTATCTTGCATCAAAACACATCCCAATCCTTCTTTGGAAGCATCAGTAAACACTACAAAGACTTTCCCTTCTTCCGGTAGTGTTAATATTGGGGCAGTGGTTAGTCGTCTTTTTAGTTCTTGAAAACTGGCATCGGTTTTACTATTCCACTCGAACCTTACATTCTTCTGGGTAAGCCGTGTGAGAGGACTAGCTAGTTTCGAGAAATCTTTAACAAATCTACGATAATATCCCGCCAATCCCAGAAAACTTCTTATCTCAGTAATACTTTCTGGACGTTTCCAATTGAGTATTGCCTCGACTTTTGAAGGATCCACTGCTAGGCCATCTTTTGATATGATATGCCCTAAGAAGGAAACATGTTCTAGCCAGAATTCACACTTGCTGAATTTTGCATAAAGCTTGTGTTCCCGCAATGTTTGCAACACCATCTTCAAGTGTTTCTGGTGTTCTTCTATATTTTTGGAGTACACAAGAATATCATCAATAAAAATAACCACAAATCCATCCAAGTATGGGTGGAAAACTCGATGCATCAAATCCATAAAAACAGCAGGGGCGTTTGTTAACCCAAATGGCATGACCATAAATTCATAGTGGCCGTATCGGGTATTGAATGCAGTTTTTGCAACATCTTCCTCCCTTATTCGTAGCTGGTAGTACCCCTGTCGAAGATCAAACTTCGAAAACACTTTTGCACCTTGAAGTTGGTTAAATAGTCCATCAATTAAAGGCAGAGGGTACTTATTCTTTATAGTCACATTATTTAACCCTCGGTAATCAATACATAATCGGAGCGTACCATCTTTCTTCTTCACAAATAGTACAGGTGCTCCCCACGGTGAGGTAGAAGGTCGAATAAACCCTCTTAATAACAAATCCTGAAGTTGAAGCTTTAATTCCTTAAGCTCTGCAGGAGCCATCCGATATGGGGTTCTAGAAAATGATCCGGTTCCTGGAAAAAGTTCAATACTAAACTCAACCTCGCGTGCAGGTGGCAAAGACACCAACTCTTCAGGAAACACATCAGGGAAATTATTTATGACTGGGATATCCTCTAATTTACTTTTATCCACAGGTTTGTTGATTAGGTAAGCAAGGTAGGCATTAGCCCCTCGTTGAATAGATCGGGTAGCTCGAACGGCTGAAATGAGAGTCAGTGGAGATAGACTTTTCCTTACATTGACCTCAATTATATCCTCCCCAGGAATACATAGTCGTACCACTTTGGATCGACAATCCAGGTTTGCATGGTTTTTTGACAACCAGTCCATTCCCAAAATCACCTCATAATTTCGAATGGGTAGGGCGAGTAAATCTGCAGGAAAATTTCTACCATTTATCTCTACTTTACACTCTCGATATATCCTATCAGTAGTTATTTTCTTATCAGTGGTGGGAGTGCTAACCTCGAGTGTATACAATAATATCTCAGGTATTAACTTAGTATTTCTCACAAAATTGGGGGCAATAAATGAATGAGTCGAACCTGGATCAATTAAAGTACGAGCAAGACGATCTATTATTGGAATCGTACCTTCCACCACATCCGTGGTTGTGGGCACCTCAGTGTTCTCCATCGCATAGACCCGTGCGGGTACTTTAGGCTTTGTGGCTGCTTCATCGCCTTTCTGTGCAGCTGAACGTCCTGCTGATTGGGGTGCTTGGACCTCCCCTCGGTATCTAGGGCACTCGCGAACTGTGTGTTGTGTACTTCCACAATTTACACACTTTCCACTCTTCCTCCAGCAATTACGCTCCCCATGTCCAGGTCTATGACAGTAGTTACAAGTATTTTCCTGCCACGCCAAAGATGGTCTTTGGCTATTAGTGTTACTGGTAAGATTTCTAGTAACCATAGGTCCAGGACGTGGCCGGAACCCAGTATTCCATTGATGCATATCGATCCTTCCACGAGGTCTAAGCCAACTGCTTGGTCCTTCTACCCGACCCTGCATATGCCTTCTTTCTATCTTTACTCGTTCTAGACGCTGAGCATTTTCTACTGCGGTTGCATAGGATGGTTGTTCTGCTGAGGCCAACCCTTCTTTTAACTCAATAGCCAGGCCCTGAATGAATCGCGCCTTCCTATCACCATCTGTGCTCACCAATCCTGGCACGAATTTGGCTAGCTTATCAAATTTAGCCACATACTCCGAGACAGTATGAGTTCCTTGTTGCAGTTTCACAAACTCTTCGACGCGAGCCTCTTTAACCATCGTAGTGAAGTACTTCTTGTCGAACTCCTTCACAAAGTTCTCCCAAGTTTTAGGGGTATGTTGTTGTTCCCACATTGTCTCGATAAGCATCCACCAAGCAGCTGCTGCTCCAGTCAATTGAAATTTTGCAAAAGATACTTTGCGTTCATCGGTGTATCGAAGGACTGTAAAGATATTGATAATTTCTTCCATCCAAGCTTCAGCCTTTTCAGGGTCGAGGTCTCCATCAAATTTTGGCGGATGAAATTTCTGGAATCTTTCCAAGGCAATGTCCTCCTCATCAAGTCGTCGATTGCCTCCCAGATTATTTTGGTTCAAAAGGACTTGGGTGATACGATCTAAAGCAGTGGCAACCTGGGTATCATAATCTTGTGTGTTACGCCTCCCAGGTTGTTCAGGCGGTGTTTCTTGGGATTCCTGTTGCTCCATCTATACAAGAGGAATCACATCACTCTGAATCTCTAAAAGGCAATATACTTTTGGAATGAAAAAAAAAATGTAAATAAATAATTTTGCAGTCATCTAATTATGTGAGCATTTGTACAAATCTACTGAATTCAAATACACACCCAAATCATATATATCATGTATCCATCTATATAACATTTTTCCAACAAATAGTGATAATTTTCAGAATTTATGACCCATACTGCACTTAATGTTTGGTGCTTATTAGCACATTCTAAAGCTCAATTTCTATTTAAATACACAACATAAATCTCACTTCCATTAATGACAGTTCAAGTAAAATGGTAGAAAAATTATCAAAACGTCAAGATTATAATTAACATCAGAAAGCTATTTTATTTATCAACATAAGGGGTAATACAACGATTAATAGATAGACTGTCTATGACCCCCTAAACGCTACCTTAGTAAGCATTCCACGAAGGCACCACATGTTATAAGCTTCATAACAAGAAATCACTTATCCTACACATATTTTCAAACCTGATGTCACCTTTTTAAAGTTTGGCTCTGATACCATTCTGTGACGCCCCAATTCGACTCATCTACAAGGAGTCCAATTGGACGTCTGCCTGATTCGCATCAGGACTCGAGAACGAGAACAGAGAAAAATAATCCAAACAAAAGTGACATTTTATTATTATTATTACACAGGCAATAATCCAGGATTGAAGATAGTGAAAACAAAAGATGGCACACTAGCCTTTATTTTGTTTACATATACATAAGCTTTTCTAAGATTGTAACAGTATCTGGTGACCTTCTAGCTTCCCACTCCAGATTGGCGTGATGACTTTCCTAAGGCTGTCATGCCACATATAACACATATGAGCTTTTGCCCAGTGATATTCTCTTATAAAAAAAATTTATAATTAAAAACCTTCTACTTAGAAATAACAAAATATTTTCAAAGCACATTAACCAATTCCAACAGAATACCTGAAGCAATATTTTTAGCATACTAGAAAAGTTGATGCATTTGATTATTTTATACCAGGCCTAACTTATTGTCAAAAAGATCATGATGATGTTCTACCATTTACCAATCTTTCAAAACACAGTACAAGTAAGCTAGCATTTACCACTGCAACATGAGATAAACAACAAAAATATCAAAATATTTAGAAGGACTGCACATGCACATGTGTCTCAATCTCAAAACAACTGAACTTAAATGAAGTTTACATATCACGAAAATCACATATACCACCTCATCCCTTATATCACCACATTCTCCACATCACCGAATCTCCACCACAATACGCCCTCATGGCAATTTCGCCCTTTCAGACCGTCTTGCACGTTATTAGCCGCAAACAGGACCTAACGTGCAAGTCCTGGGCACAATATACTCTCACAGCACAAAACACCCCTCCTATCGATAAAGGGCTGTGCAAGCAAGTGGTATACTGCTTCGCCTCACATGTTATTGGCCGCAAACTGGACCTAACATGCAAGTCCTGGTCACAACATACTCTCGCATGCATACACGCCTCGATAGGGGCCGTTGCAAGAAAGTGGTATGCTGCTCATGGTATCAGAATACAAATTGCAAAGATACAAATAATTTCATCAAGGTATAAATTGCCAATTTGTATCTACCTATACATACAGAACATTCATTTAGCATATGAGCTCACAACTTTCAAGCTGTACACATCAGTAGATCCCATTATAATTTAGTCACTTGCTTTACTAAAAATAAGACTTATTTTATGACAATATATCCAGAATAGTCTTGTACATGTTTCTGAAATATTTGTGTGAAGTGGTAAAAAAAACAAACATACATATAGTACACATAGGCATGACAGCTTAAAGATATATAGGTTTAGAAAAGTGAGAATACTCACATTTGTCCGTAGACCTGGTAAAGTGGTAATGTGTCCCTCAACGTAATCTGCAGGTGACAGGTTTTGAAGAAAAGGTTACTATATACTTGTGGTATACTAAAGGCATGATCCTTAGATATCTAAGGATGTACTGTGATAATATTTTCATCACTATGATGAACTCCTTAAAGAAATAGTAGTTCTTATTCAAAGCATATGTTTTGCTGTAACAGAATAAGAATATCCAGCATGCACTCAGAAAACTTATGAAAAAATTAATCATATCCTCTGAAGTACCTTTCTTTCCTATTTTTAGTAGAATCAAGTGTTCTGAAACTAGAACTAAGTTACTGAGGTTACCGAAAATTAGTTCAGCTCATGTAAGCTTGCTAACATAATTTATGTCCTTAATGAATTTCCAATTTGTGTAGATAGTGCTACAGTAAACTGATTCAAGTAGTCCTGTACCGCTGAGACTCAAAAATTAACTAAAAACGGTACCGATCTCTTAATAAACATACAAACTTGCAAATATCACATTATCCGCCATCAGTTAATTAAACCTGCAATTTTCCCTTTCTTTCAAAGTTTATGAAATTAAATACTGCTCAACCCCATCATTAGCATATACCTCACCACATTATTAAAGCATCTAAGAAAACAGAGATAGCTGTTTTATACCAATGTGTAAATTTGGTATCAGGAGCTGCCATACTACATAAAAGCTGGAAGCCTGCAATTTCCAATCTTTTACTTACTGAAATCCAACAAGTTTGTCTATTTAGTACTCATTAATTAATATATCAACACCTGAGTTTAGCAAAAAAATGACACAAGACCTCACTGCTAAATTCTGATACATATATTCACATTATCCAGTACCTTAAAATCTTATGAAACCAACTAATCGGCAAAACAGATTGGGAACGGAACGGTTTTGAGATAAAATCTACCTTTGCTCTCCGTTCGCTTCGGTAACTCTTCTGGGTTGGGTGCTAATTAGGCTTCTGCTTCACTCTGGTGATGTTTTCCCCAAACTGATTAATCCCTTTTGTTTAATCTCATCCTTTCAAAGTTACTGTATTAATTAATACTCATCCTCACTACTCTCTCTCCCATCTCACACGTGTCTCCTTCATTTTCAAAGATTAAATTAATAATTTCTTTTCCTTTTTATTAAGTCTTTCTTTTTCTTTTCTTTTTCTTTTATTTGTATTATGTATAGTTATATTCTAGTTTAATTCTTTTTCTAGCATATTCACCAGACCTATATAAATATGAAAAATACATTAACTAATTATCAAATTTTAATGTATGCATTATACCAGGTAATATATCACGGTTAAGCTAGTACCTTAAAGCGGTTCTTCACATATTGTTTTCTGCCTAAATAAATAAATACATGGAAAATAAATATCTTTCTCATGCGTATAAAATATCACACACGCATGGAATTCTGTCGAATCAGTCTTGGAGTCTTCAAAATAAACCAAAGAATTGAGCTTTTCTGGGCTGAAATAAATTATAGCCCAATAGCATTAAAAACTCCTATTATTCTTTGGACCTTCAATTTCTTCCTTCTTGCTCCTTGCCTCTTCAATGCCGGAATAATAGAATAATGATGGTCTATTATCTCCGTTGGAGCACACTACCTCATTAAAAACCCGTTGGGAAAAAAGAGTATAGTGTCTAGCTCCTCTCCATGAGCTCGAAATCCTCCATTTATTCTTCATTTGCTCCAAAATCCAGCAAATCATCTCTCGATCTCCTTCATCCATAATCCAATGAATATCTGCACAAAACACACCTAAACGTGCACATCAAGTGGGAAATAATAATATAAAATTACATAAAATATATGTATAAATACACCTCATCAAATATCCCCACACTTAGACCATGATTGCCCTCAAGCATGTAACCATTTATAAATCCAAAACCATGGGCAAAACAAAACATCATCAAAAACCCAAACCAAGCAACATCCACTATGGAACCAACCGTCTTACCATAAACCATCCCCCTTTGCTTATAAAACCACTTCGTCCTTATATCCTGGTCAAAAATGTGCAATAAAATCCAGCCTCACCAGGATCACTCAATGTCACTCAAAAATATAAAGGACAGTCACTCATATCACAGTCGGTATCTTTACAACAGGGTTGCATGTCACTATCTCCACCACATTAAAAATGACCACTTAAGCACAAATCAAATAGGTCTTTACAGGGTTGTAACGGGGCTAGGGGGTAAAAGGTAGGATAAAAGGAATACGCGGCTAAAATCCAGAATATGCAAGCAATTCAATTTCATGATCATCATACTCCAATATCTCATAGATGCAACAATACAAAGCATCATATCATCAACCAAAAATAATGGTGCACTAAAATATTCAATGAACTAACATTGCACCAAATAATTTTTCCTAACTTTCCAATGATTTTCTGCAAACTGCCAGATTTTTTTTCTTTTCATTTTTCTTTTAGAACATTTTTTTTCTGGACAGCAGCATTTTTTTCTTTTTTTCCACAATCAACTTACAATGGGATCAACAATTACAAATGATAACAACAAACCATCCCATACTTTCATACTCAGCACACATCATGAAATAAACAACTTGCACATTCTGGATGGGTAAGAAAGGCCAAAGGCTCTGAGCTTTTATATATCAGGTTAAATCACAAAGAAAAAGAGTCTTCTGGCTTCAGCGGGGCTCACTAGGGGATCGATGTAAGGTAGGAAAAATATGTAGAAGCTATGTGGGGCGAAATCCTAGTGCCTAAAATCATTTTCATACTCAAGTATCATTTAGCAGCCTCGAATCATGACAAACAGCCCAAGAAAGAATACCAACGAGTGATCACTCAGAAAAAACAAAGAGCTTTATATCATTTTTTTTCCGGTGGCTATATTTTTTCATGCCTTTTTTATTGCTCTTTAAGGCTCAAATCCTCACATTTACTAGGTTTAAGAACAATTGATTTAATGCACGTTCGTCATCCCAGGATATATACATGAACTACATGACTTCTTTCACAAAGGGGAATAACATCCATCTTACCACAGACCATGTTCCATAGCAAAATCAGCTCGATACAGTTCATAAATAAATGCTTCATATTCACCAAAACAAATCAAAATTGTGTTCTCCCTTCAAAAAATAATTTTGAAATAAATTTCAAAAATTTTCAGCATTCAGAACATCAGAGAAAAGATCACAATAACCAACCACAATAATTCTCCCCACACTTAACATTTTGCTGGTCCTCAAGCAAATAATTAAATTAATAAAATGTAAAGACCACACAAAATGAAGCAAAAATCACAAATAATCCCACCAAAGAAAAGTCAACCAGACCACTCATCATATCGCATTTCGATTCCACCGAAACAAGTATTATGACCAAAAGGGATAGAAAAAGTACTTAGCTCGTTTCAGACACAACCCGTGGCTGGGCTTTGCTGCAGAAAATACTCCGGCGAACAGAGCTGTGTTACCTCGCCGGAAATTAACACCATTAAAACAGGCAGCAATGTGTGGTGGTGATGATGTTAATTTCCGGCGATGTTAAACGGCGGAACCCAGACTGAATTTGGGGCTTTAACGAACTGATTCGATTCCGGTCGATCCAAGCTCGTGGCCGGTCGACATGATCACCGCCAATCGGAAATCGTAGCTGGCTTTGTGGGCAGCCGTGGATGGTGGGGAAACCGCCAAGGGTTTCGGCATAAGTTCCGAGCAGTAAACACCATATTCCGGGCGGCCGGAAAAATTGGGGCTTCGGCGTTGATAGGGGCCGATGGTGCAGTGGGTTCCGGAGTTGACAGGCACGGCCAGTTCCGGCTTCTGGCGATGAAGGTGATGCTCAGCTGAGACTGATTCTTTTTTTTTCAGAACAGCCGCGCGTGCAGCCCAGACAGGTAACAACACTTCTCCACATTTTTGCTAATTAGTCCCCCATTTTTGAGTTATCTGAAATTTTCCCCAAATCCTGATTGAAATCAGATTCTATGGCTCTTGCATCCCTTTCAGTCGTTTCTGCCAGGAAAAAAAACAAAACAAATAAAATGCATCAATAAAAATAAAAATAAACAACGAAAATACAGTTTTTTTTTTTTTTTTTTTAAAGTGAATAGAAATTAACAAACAAATTAGAAGAGAGTAAGAAATTTTGGGTTGCCTCCCAAATAGCGCCTTTGTTTATAGTCTTTGGCTAGACTTTACGATGCATTAGTGTTTCGGTTGAGGCAACAGTGAAAGCTTGTCCACTGTCTTCAATTCGGACGCATCGTGATACAACTTTAATCTGTGACCATTCACAGTGAATATCTTAGCTGTTTCCAAGCTTTTAATCTCAACTGCTCCATTCGGAAAAACATTCTGAACTTCAAATGGACCAATCCATCTAGTCTTTAACTTTCCAGGCATCAATCTCAGCTTGGATTGGTATAACAGAACCTTCTGACCAGCTTGGAACTTTTTCCCTCTGATATGTTTATCATGCCACACTTAGTACGGTCCTTGTACCACATCGCCGCGTCATAAGCCTCTAGACGTATCTCTTCCAGCTCCTGTAATTGAAACCGTCTATCTTCCTGACACTTTAGGGATTCCATGTTCACTTCCTTAACTGCCCAATAAGCTTTATGCTCTAATTCAACTGGCAGGTGACACATTTTACCGAAAACCAACCTGTAGGGAGACATGCCAATAGGAGTTTTATAGGCTGTACGATATGCCCATAAAGCATCATCCAAACGTAAACTCCAATCCTTTCGAGATGGATTAACTGTCTTCTCCAAAATCTGCTTGATTTCCCTATTCGATACCTCTGCCTGACCATTTGTCTGTGGATGGTATGGTGTAGACATTTTGTGATGGACTCCGTACTTCTTCATTAATGCCGCAATAGTTCTGTTAAGGAAGTGTGTTCCTTGATCACTTATCACAGCCCTCGGCACACCAAACCGACTGAAAATATTGCTCTTCAAAAATCCAGCCACCACCTTAGCATCATTAGTGCGAGTAGCCTTAGCCTCCACCCACTTCGAGACATAATCAACCGCGAGTAAAATGTACAAATTACCACATGAGCTAGGAAAAGGGCCCATAAAATCCATCCCCCAAACATCAAAAATTTCACAAAAAATCATAGGGACTTGTGGCATCTCATCTTTACGAGATATATTCCCTGTTAATTGACATCTCTCACAACTCTTGCAAAACATGTAGGTATCCTTGTTCAGTGTAGTCCAGAAAAATCCACAATCTAGCACCTTTCGAGCAGTCCTCTTAGGTCCGAAATGCCCACCACAAGCTAACGAATGACAGTGTAACAGCACATCACCTTGTTCTTCCTCGGGGATGCATCTTCGAATAATCTGATCAGCCCCAACATTCCACAAGTATGGTTCATCCCAAAAATAATACTTACAATCACTCTTTAGTTTAAGTTGTTGAGCTTTTGAGAATGTGGACGGTAGTTCCCCAGTGGTCAAATAATTAACAATGTCTGCATACCAAGGGTCCTTGGGAAACTTGCCCGTAGCAGCTCGAGCTTCTGTTTTTGTAATTACGCCCTGGCTGGCCAAACAGGATGAATGGTTGCTAAACTCGGTAATACTCACAGCATATAGATGCTCCTCCGGAAATGTCTCTTTAATCGGCACACCATCATCTTCTCTTACCAAACGACTTAAATGATCAGCAACATGATTCTCTGCCCCTTTCTTATCTCGTATCTCCCAGTCAAATTCTTGAAGCAAAAGCACCCACCTTATCAATCTAGGTTTTGACTCCTTTTTAGACAACAAATACTTCAATGCAGAATGGTCACTGTACACAATTACCTTCGAACCCAAAAGATATGACCTGAACTTCTCAAAAGCAAAAACAATGGCCAGTAACTCCTTTTCAGTGGTAGCATAATTGCATTGAGCTGGATTTAACGTCTTTGAGGCGTAGTAAATCACGTGGCTTTCCTTATCTAGTTTCTGCCCCAACACAGCACCAACTGCATAATCACTAGCGTCACACATGAGCTCAAATGGAATATCCCATTTAGGTGGTTGAATAACAGGGGTTGTAGTCAATTTGGTCTTTAATAGCTCAAAGGCTGCCTTGCAGTCATCAGAAAAATCGAACGGAACTTCAGCCTGTAGAAGTCGCGTCAAAGGTTGAGCAGTCTTTGCGAAATCCTTGATAAACCTTCTGTAGAATCCGGCATGTCCCAAAAAACCTCTAATTTCCCTCACACTCGTTGGATATGGAAGCTTTGCAATCAAGTCCACTTTCGCCTTGTCGACTTCAATTCCCCGTTCAGAAACAACATGACCAAGTACAATTCCTTCTTTCACCATAAAGTGGCACTTCTCATAGTTCAGAACCAGATTTTTCTCTACACACCGAGCCAAGACTTTATCCAAATTACGTAGGCAGCCATCAAAAGAGTCTCCATAAACCGTGAAATCATCCATGAACACCTCAATACAATTTTCGATCAGATCAGAAAAAATGCTCATCATGCACCTCTGGAAAGTGCCTGGTGCATTACAAAGACCAAATGGCATCCTTCTATACGCGTACGTGCCAAAAGGACACGTAAATGTTGTCTTTTCTTGGTCCTCCTTATTTACACAAATCTGAAAATAGCCACTGTAACCATCCAGAAAACAAAAATATAACTGCCCAGCCAACCTTTCTAGCATCTGATCGATGAACGGCAAAGGAAAGTGATCCTTGCGTGTCGCAGCGTTTAGCTTCCTGTAATCGATGCACATACGCCATCCTGAAACAAGACGCATTGGAACGAGCTCATTCTTTTCATTCTTAACCACCTGAAATCCCGACTTCTTTGGTACAACATGAACAGGGCTGACCCATTTACTGTCTGATATAGGGAAAATTATTCCAAGTGCCAAGAGCTTCAGAATCTCCTTCATCACCACTTCCCTCATATTTGGATTCAACTTTCTTTGTGGGTCACGATGTGGCTTCGCATCGGATTCCAATAAAATATGGTGCTGGCACACATCCGGGCTGATTCCTGTAATATCAGCTAGTGTCCAACCGATGGCTTTCTTGTATTTCTTCAGCAAATCAATTAACTGCATCTCCTGGTTTGAGCTTAATTCACTACTGACGATAACAGGCAGAGTCTCATTTTCTCCCAAATAGACATACTTCAGATTTTTAGGGATAGGCTTGAGTTCCAGTGCTGGTGCCTTTATGTCTGATGGTACTGGTTTATCCTCAGGTTTCTGTTCAGGCAACAAAAACATATTCCCATAATTCACAACCTCGGGAAGATCATACAATGACATAATCGCCTCCTTTACTTCATAATCACTCATCCCATCAACATCAATATCTGTCAAACCTTTGGTCAATATTAGCTCTAGTTTATCCTGCATAAACTCAGTCTCAAGATATTCTTGGACAATGGGGTCAATCACATCAATTGAATAAGCATTTTCAACATCAAAAGGATTTTTCATGGCATTCTCAATGTTGAAAGTAAACTTTTCTCCATAATATTCCAAACAGATTGTTCCATTATACACATCAATTAATGTCCTAGCAGTCCTTAAAAAAAGACGACCTAGAAGCACACCCGAAGAATCCTTTGACTGATCACTATTCATTTTAATCACATAAAAATCCGCAGGATAGACAAAAGTATGTACTTTAACCAGAACATTCTCAAGAACACATCAATATTTTCCCTGACTCCTGAAGCTTTCCAGCAATGAAGTCCTTTAACAACTTAGTTATTGGAGGGAGTTTGATTGCTTGTAAGAATGGAAGATTAACTTCGAGTTTTTCAAAGATCGACATGAAATCCATAGCATCTACTCTTTGCTTCTTCTGTTTTGCTAATCTTCTAGGGAATGGTGCAGGGATTTTGACATTTGGATCATACAAACTCAATGGTTTATGTGCCTCAACTGGTTTGCCAGAAACTTCATCTTGTTTGGCGTCATCTTTTTCTGCACTCATATTCTGCTTGGACAGCTCGGATGTATCCCTGGTAACCTCTTTCTCCACATTTCTTGAAGTTTCATTTGTTAACAGCTCACCGATTTGCTTCCCACTTCTCAAAGAAATTTGGCTCACGTTTTCTCTCGGATTTAGCTGAACTTGAGATGGCAATTTCCCTTGATTACCCTTGAGCTCATTCACCGTATTTGCCAACTGGGAAATTTGATGTGAGTGCAGGTCCAATTGCACCTTAGTTTCCTGTGTAAAGTTCTTCATTGTACCCATCATCTCTCCCATCATATCTTCCAGCGATTTACCTTGTGTGCCTTGTTGAGGTGGTGGTGCAGCCTGATAATATCCTCTTTGCTGTTGAGTTCTGTAATTATTGTTCATCTGCTGCCCTGGATGGTTCGGTTGCTGCTGTACTTGGTTTCCATGACCACCCCAACTTAAATTAGCATGATTCCTCCATCCAGGATTATAAGTATTTGAATATGGATCGTTCCCGCGCTGATTTCCTTGAAAATTCCCAGCCACGTGTGCTTGAGCTATAGGATCTTCAGGGGTCAAAGCGCATGCATGTGTTAGATGCCCTGTATTGCCGCATATCCCACAAGGTGTCATACTATTAGCACCTTTTTCTCCTACGACAGACATCACTTTCTGCATCATCTTATCCATCTTTTCATCGAACCTGTCCTCCCAGTCTATACTCTTTGCTCCAGCAACTCTCTTCTCTGAAAGTGATGGTGGATCAACATAGCCCTTTGAAGTTTCCAATACAGTCTTCAACAACACTTTACCTTGTGCAGCCGAGCGCCTCAAAAATGGAGTATCGGGAGAATCTAACAACCTCTTGTCTTCTGGGTTCAGCCCATTATAAAAGCACTTCAGCAGTTCCCCCTCCGATATTTTGTGGTTAGGACAACTATCAACTAGTTTTCTGAACCGGGCCCAAAATTCATTTATTGTCTCATCGTATTCCTGCAGAATAGACCTGATTTGTCTCCTCACTGCATCTGTTTTAGAACCCGAGAAGAAATTCTGGAGAAACTCTTTCTTCATGGCACCCCAGGATGCGATTGAATTCGGCTCTAGAGACCGGAACCACACATTTGCAGCATCGGAAAGTGCAAATGGGAATACAGCGAGCTTGAATTGATCTTCTGTAATCCCAGTTGGCGGCTTCTGCACATTACAGATCATTAAAAACTGCTTCAGAAAATCGTTTGGATCCTCTCTTGCCTTCCCGTAGAATTTTGGAAGGACATTCAGCAAACCGAGCTTAATTTGGACATTAGCTCCTCCTTCAGGCACTACAATTGGTGATGGTGGATCACTCTCATCATGGCCTGATGTAGCCAATATATACTCTACTTTTAGCACATTTGAGAGTTCATTTGGGGTAGCATTTAGTGCAAAGTGTTAAGAATTAAGGCTAAATTTCTCTTACCTTGCATTTTGAAGAAAGACTTGTGCACTAACGTTTTGAAGCTGAAATTTGGAAATGTTACAAGAGGAATTGGAGTGCATAAGTGGTACCATTGGCTTCGTCTTCTCGAGTACTACAAAATGGACTACTAGAACGTCAAAAACGGATCAACGGTTCATCCGTGGCGAAGCAAAGAACATTGCTGCCAACCAGCACAAGCATCTCGCGGGCCGCGAAATGGGCCTCGCGGGCCGCGAAAATGGGCGGATTTCTGGCAGAAAAAAGGCCAAAGAAGCATTTTTTGAAGGGCTATAAATACCCCTCTTATCCCTTTATCATTTGGTCGAGCTCTCACAATCCAAACCCAAATTTCCTCTAGTTTTTCTTCCATTTCTTCCCTTTTCTTCCATTTTGATTTGATGAACATGTTTGTATTAATTAGGATTATTGTTGTAGGCTAAAAACCCATCTTGGGGGCATGTGATTAAACTTCTATTATGGGTTGAGAACTTGTTTGTGTAGCTTATGAATGTTTGATTTGCAAGTGAATGATTGTGTTGTATTTGTGTGTATTGATGCATGATATGGTTAGGAATGATTTCCTAGTTATAGAAATGTGTTGAATCTTGCTAGAAACATGGTTGGAATGCTAACATTTCCTCTATTGTTGAGTAGTATATTTATGAGTTAATTACATTATGCTATCATTTGTGTTTGCTCTTGAATCCATTCACTAGTGTTATATCCATGTTAATTTCGCTATCGAACATCATGGGTAGTGTTTATTAAGTCTCTAATTGGTAATGCCATTAACGAATCGGTTTAAATGCTATCATTTTTGTCATTTGTTGATGAGAGTTGTGGTGATGCTTTCGTCATCCACAACTATCATAGTGAGATTGAGAAATATGTCTCTACGATTAGAGGTATCTTCTTATGATAAACAATCATCATTCTCAAAGCAACACGTCATAGTTTGAGGAAGAACCCATGGTAGTTGAAATCACATGCACCCAAGACTTGCATTTTAGATAGTTAATCTTTACTTAGATAATTGCATGATAATTTAGATTTTCATTTGCTTTGCATCGTAGTGTTTCCTACAAAACCAACTTCAAAACCCCCCCTTGTTTACCTCGCTTTCTATATAATATATATGTATGTGTTTATAATCTTCGATAAAACACTAAACAAGACCCTTCTCCTTGTGGTTCGATCCCTACTTCCCACTATCTACTCTATAGTAGTTAGAAGTCGTAGGTGAAATATAAATGTGTTTTGATTGAGTGGGATTCCCATTTACGACGTGGGGAAATCGCTTGTCATGGCCTGATAGATCACACATTGGAGTTTCATTTGTTCCAGCCATCTTAGTACGAGCTTCTTTTGCCTGCTTTCTCAGACGCCTAAATGTTCTCTCAATTTCTGGATCGTAGAGGATGATCGCGCTTGAGCTGCTCATACACAACAACAAAAGGTAACCGAGATCAATAAGAAAAATAAACTAAAACAATTAAAACTGCTCCCCGGCAGCGGCGCCAATTTGGTGGACGTCGTTTACCACCAAAATATCCCTACAATTGCTAAGAATATTTAGATAATATAACAGCAAGTAGGGTCGAACCCACAGAGAACAGATTAATCAAATTTAATTTTCTTACAACCAATTTTTGGTGTAGTCACCACACTTTTAACTTGAGAATGAGTTTTTATCAACTACTGAAATAAAACAGAAAAAACTAAATAGACAAATAGATATCAAATTATAAAGAAATCCGGCTTTGAATGAATTCACCCTAGTCAATTACTGATCCTTGATGCAAATATTTAATTAACCACCATGAACCAACCAGTTATAGGGTACCGTGAATGCATCGGACATACCCCAGTTCCTACTTACTTTATCGATAGCTAGCAAGAGACGCTTAAACTAACTATTTCCCTAATCAAAACACAACCTAGTTGGTAACGCTAGTTCTAAGTTTAATGTTTTGACAGCATTAAGAATTGAAGGAACCCAGTTTAGACAAATTACCCAAGAACGCAAGTAATAACCTGTCTACCAATTTATTCTCACTATCTAAGCGATAGCTTTACCACTAATTAGCCCTTTCCAACAATTACGGATTGGTGGTACTAATTGGCTTTAACCTAATTTCATCTAAGCTGATCAGACTCAAATTAATCAGATATCACAACAGGCACAGAGAATAAACTAAAATCCAGAGCAATCAATTTAAGCACAATTAGATCTCACAGCATTCTTACGACTAGGGTTTCATCATTCTAGCCAGATTAAATGCTTAGCTACTCATAATACGATAAAAACAATCAAAGCAATTAAAAGAAAACATCATAGATAAACAGAATAGAGATGAAAAGATCAAACCCGAAATCTTAAATAAAACTTTTTCTCTTTTTGCGTCCTATGCGTGCGTCTGAAATCTCTGAATGTCTCTAAAAAATAAAACTGACAAAGACTAAATAAGTCCGCCCCCTGCGTCCATATTTATCCTTTGTCCCCAATTTCCCAAAATAACAGAATCCTAATAGGTATTGTTTTCTGCCTAAATAAATAAATACATGGAAAATAAATATCTTTCTCATGCGTATAAAATATCACACACGCATGGAATTCTGTCGAATCAGTCTTGGAGTCTTCAAAATAAACCAAAGAATTGAGCTTTTCTGGGCTGAAATAAATTATAGCCCAATAGCATTAAAAACTCTTATTATTCTTTGGACCTTCAATTTCTTCCTTCTTGCTCCTTGCCTCTTCAATGCCGGAATAATAGAATAATGATGGTCTATTATCTCCGTTGGAGCACACTACCTCATTAAAAACCCGTTGGGAAAAAAGAGTATAGTGTCTAGCTCCTCTCCATGAGCTCGAAATCCTCCATTTATTCTTCATTTGCTCCAAAATCCAGCAAATCATCTCTCGATCTCCTTCATCCATAATCCAATGAATATCTGCACAAAACACACCTAAACGTGCACATCAAGTGGGAAATAATAATATAAAATTACATAAAATATATGTATAAATACACCTCATCAACATTCTATCACATCTTATGTTGATTATTTAACATATATACACCTTAAATTAAATCACCATTTACTTTGAATTTTCTAGGTCGGACTTGTTTTAAAATATTATAAACACAATAAGGACGATTACGGTTTTATAACTCGGTGTATTTAATGCATGTAAAAATTTTAATTTTTTTGAGCTACTCGAATAGGTGGTAGTATAGAACAAATAAATAGACTATACTAATGAGGATGCAAATGTTAAAGTGGTTAGCATTGTCAACTCATAACTAGAATTTAGATAATATTTTTGATGGTGTATAAAGTGCAATGTTGGTTGTGGAGATGTTAATTAGAAATCCCATTAAGCAAATATCAATTTCGACATTTCTACGAACTTTTTACTTTTTTTACCTACGTCTTTCCTAGAAAATGGGAAGTATCGAATAGTTAAATTCACTAGTGCTAAACTTAATTGAAACTATTTTCAATTATATGTACAATTTTAAGATTTTTTTGGGCATCAGAAGAGGTATAAAAAATATTTACATATGTTGCCCGAAAGTTCCGGGTATATATGGTTGTGGTCATTTACATAAGATTAAATTGATTTTTATAGCCCCAACTTTGATCATTTGGGCAATTTTTAGCCCTAACAATAAAAGTGCCTAATTCATAGCCCCAACATTATAATTTGATCCGTTTATAGCCCCTGAGCCATTTTCTGCAAACCCCGGGGTATTTTTGTACTTTCCATCTAAGAACCAGTATCTGGTCGGAAATATCATCAATTTAAGTTTTCACAAAATCATCTCTTTCTTTTTCTCACTTCTAAATCTCTGTATTTTACACAGGTTTATGGCGTTGAAGAATTGAATCTCTGTATTTTACACAGGTTTATGGCGTTGAAGAATTGAATCTCTGACTAGATTGGACGGAAATGGGGAGAGCCACCAGGTGGCTGAAAGGCTTATTCAGAATCAAAAGAGATAAGGTTCAAGAACAGAGGGATGGGATGAATTCCGGCGGCCGGAAAGATGGTAGATAGCCGGGAAAACTCTGACATTCCGGCAGAGACAGCGACGGAGACGGAATTCGAACACAATCTCGTCGACTATAACTCCGGGGGAGGCTACGTGGCTGGGGTCGTTCTACGGCGGTGGCGGTTCCGATTCCGACAAGGAACAGAGCAAGAAAGCCATCACCGTCGTAGCCGCTGCGGTCGACGCCGCATGTGCTGCAGCTGCCGTCGTCAGGCTGACCAGCCACGCCCGGGAACGATGATGCCCGGGCGGTGGAAACCGGGAGGAGAATTGGGCTGCGAAAAGAATTCAAGCCGTCTTTCGTGGATATCTGGTAACATTCTCAATCATTAATTTTGTTGGCATCCATTTTTCACCTTCTTACATAAAAAATCTAATCTTTTTGCAGGCAAATCGATGAGCTTTCCGACCAAATACTGGTTCTTGGATGGAAAGTACAAAAATACCCTTGGGATTTGCAAAAAATGGCTCAGGGGCTATAAATTGATCAAATTATAATGTTGGGGCTAGGAATTAGGCACTTTTATTGTTAGGGCTAAAAATTGCCCAAATGATCAAAGTTAGGGCTATAAAAATCAATTTAATCTTTACATAATTACGAGGAGAAGATAAGCAGCCGTGTCTCTCTTACTACAAATTTGTCTTCATTATATATATTTTCAACACACTTTTCCAACTGAAAAATGAGTGTGGATCATATGGTTTTTTTTTTTTTTGATGTAAAACAAACCTTATATTAAGTAGAAGAAGCAAGCAGGGATGTTGCCCTGCTATGTTCATTACACACTATATTCCTAGACACTTTTTGAATAAAACTTAAAGAAAATATCTGTAATTTATTCCTAATATCTTTCATCAGAGCTTGAAATTGCCAAGGTGGCCTAAGAGCACTGTTCTTGATTAGATCAACAAGTACCTGCGAATCAGTTTGCATCCATATCGCCATAGCATGTTCATCAGGGATTTGCATTAGCGCTTTCCAACATGCTAAAGCTTCTGCATGGAGGGCAGAATATGCTCTGAACTTCACTTGACCCTCCTTGTGTTGATGTCCCATTTGAGCTGGCTCTGCAACTGTCCATGCTCCTGCTGCCTCCTGCGTTGATTTGTTAAAAGCTCCATCTGATTTGATGATCCAATGAGGCACCAAAGGTAACCATCCTGGATTTGTACTCTGAACTTGTTGTAACTGTTCTTGAGTGTTTATATCTTCAATATCTTGTGCCACTACCCTTCCATCCATCACTTTTAGCATTTGAACAGCATCACTTGCTATTAATTGAGCCTCTATGTAAGAATGCTGAAAAACTACTTTGTTCCTGTCCTTCCATATTTCCCACATTAAACACACCAAGAGCTTGATATCTTGCTGCTGTCTTGTTTTCACAAAACACTTCCAAAACCAGTCCTTGATATTGTCAAGGCCAGTTATTTCAAAAACACCATTGACACCAAAATGATGACTAAGTGGTGATGCCTGCCACACCTTCTGGACGCTTCACACCCAAGAAATAGATGTGTCACATCTTCCTGAAACTGGTAACAACGTACACACATAGGAGATTCTACAGATTTCCTATACCATAGCCCCAAGGCAGTTGGTAATGAATTTTGTACAGCTCTCCACACACATACTATGATCTTAAGAGGTAGATTTAGGGCCCAGAATTTGGACCAGTGTTCCATGGGATGAGTCACTATCTGTCTTTGCAAACTTCTGTATCCCTCTTTTACTGTATAGACTCCTGTGGCTGAGCCCTCCCAAATTATTCTATCCCTTTCTGGAGTAGCTGAAAGATGTATCTTCAAGATCTCCTTTATAATCTCTGGAGTGAAGAGGACTTTGAGTAGGGGAACTCTCCATGTACCATTTTCCTGGATTAAATGTGATACCTTTAAATCAGTATGTAAAACAGCTCCCTGCTGCTGACTCATTCTATTTTGAACCCCTGGGATCCATTGCTCACTGACCAGTACATTATTCCCACTCCCTATTTGCCACTTTAACTGTCTCCTTATGAGTTCTTTCCCCCATAATATGGACTTCCAACTCCATGTATCATGTCCTCTAGCTTTGACATTCTTGAAGTTTGTGTGAGTACAATATTTCTTTAAAAACACCCGTGCAAACAATTCTTCTGGTTCATTGAGTATTTTCCATGCATGCTTTGCCAGTAAAGCCCTATTCATGTCCTTTGCTTTCCTGAGACCTAGACCTCCTTTACTCTTTGGCAAACACATTTGCTCCCATGACATCCAATGTATACCCCTGCCTTCTAGCTCTCCTTTCCATATAAAGGCTGCTGTCATTTTATCTATTTTCTTCAAGATGGAATCAGGTATTTTGAAAACTCCCATTGGATATATAGACAATGATTCCAAAGTATGTTTAGCCAGTGTAATCCTACCTGCCACATTAAGGAATTTGGTTTTCCAGCTATCATACTTCTTCCGTACTCTAGAGATCAACTCCCCAAAAACCTTCACTTTCCCTTCTGTCAGATCCAGATTAATCCCTAGATATTTAGATCCTATTCCAGTGTTATGAATGTTCAGAGTGCATCTCAATAAGCTCTCCTCCTGTGGTAAAACATTCGGGCTTACTTGAAGAGAAGACTTATTGAAGTTGATTCTCTGTCCTGAGAATCTAGCAAAATGATCCAGAATTTTTGCCAAATGAAAGTACCTATCATATTCACATTTTAGAAAAATGATGCAGTCATCTGCATACATCAAATGAGTGATCTTTGGTACCCTCTGTGCACACTTATATCCTAGAGATTGCTTTTCCTGAATATGTTGTTGTGAGTTAAGCATACCTGATAGAAACTGTTGGCAAATTATAAAAAGATATGGAGATAGAGGGCATCCCTGTCTGAGTCCTCTTACTGGCTTAAAGGCTTGCATCTGTACCCCATTTACATTAATAGAATATGTCACTGATGTAACACACTGCATGATGAGTGATATCCATTTGTCTGAAAAGCCAAAATACTTTAAAGCCTCCTCCAGAAATACCCAAGAAACCCTATCATAAGCCTTACTCATGTCTAGCTTCACTGCCACCAGTCCCACTTTCCCTTTCTTCTTCTTTCTTAAAGACTCCATCATTTCATGTGCCAGCAACACATTCTCTCCAATATGTCTGTCCTTAATAAACCCTGTCTGATTTGCTGCTATTAAGTCCTTCATTATTGAACTTAATCTGCTAGCCAAGACCTTAGCTACTAATTTGTATTTCACATTGCATAAGGATATGGGTCTAAAATCTTCAACTTTAATGGCACTTGTCTTCTTAGGAATGAGAATGATGTTGGTCATGTTCCATTCTACTGGCATTTGCTGTCCTTGTAAAATGTGCAGTATAACTTGTTGGACCTGTGCTCCTACTAATTGCCAATGTGTCTTATAAAAGCCTGCTGGCAATCCATCTGGTCCAGGAGATTTCCAAGATTTCATTTGAGATAATGCGTTATGTACTCCTGTTCCATAAAGGGTGCATCTAAACTTTCCTTTTGCATTACAGTCAAAACCTGTTGAGTCTGAGATAAGCAGTGTCCCATATCCACATGATTTACCATTTGTGGCGGATAAAATTCAGGTGTACAGAACAAAGCTTGAAATTGCAATTGAAATTGCATCTGAATATCAGCCTGCGAAAAACTTGCCCTAATCCATCCTGGATATTATCAATCTGATTTCTCCCTTTATTAATTGTGGCCCATTTGTGATAAAAGGAGGTGTTTCTCTCCCCTAACTTACCCCATTTACTATTCGATCTCTGTTGCCAGTAATCACACTGCCTCTCCATCAGTTCTGCTATCTCCAGCTTGAGCTGTTTCTCCCTTTGTCTGAGCTGTATCACATCACTACTAGCTTGTATATCCTCAAGCATTCTAGTCTTCTGAGCAATTATCTTATCCAAACAGCCAAAAGTCTGTCTGCTCCAGTTGGACAAGTGATCTAGTCCACACTTAAGAAGCTTGGATAGCTGCTGTGCTGATATAGTATCAGTCATACCTTGTGAGTTCATTTGCCAGACTTTCCCAATAATCTGTTGTGTTGGTTCTAGATTGGCCCAAAAAGCTTCATATCTAACCACATGTTTTTTGTTTCTTTCTTTGGCATAAAACTCAAAAACTATTGGACTGTGATCCGACTCTAATATTGGCAAGGTTGTTGTGTGCACTAAAGGAAAGAGCTGACTTGCTGATTCTGTCAAGAATGCTCTATCTAACCTTTGAAACACACTGTGCTGTTCTTCTCTATTGTTAGTCCAAGTGTACCACTGACCTATATTTCTGACCTCATGGACCCTCAATGAAGCCAGCATATTTCTAAACTTCTGACAGTTCTCATCTCTCACAAAAGTCCTACCTCCTACTTTGTCCTCTTGAGACAAAACCTGATTGGTGTCTCCAATTATGAACAAAGGGTAGTCCAAAATGCTAGGAAGCAAAAGTATGCTTTCCCAGACTTGCTGCCTTTGCATTCGATCAGCATTCCCATATAAAAACAACTGCAACCATACTGTTCCTACCGCATCAGTACATCTGCCTAGCATAAAGTTTTTAGTACTAGCTATTACATTAATATTAATACTACCAGTCCAGAAAAGAGCTAAACCTCCTGCAGTACCCAAAGGATTTACAACAGCATAAGATGTAAAATAGGTAGTCTGCTTCCATTTTATTAGGTCTTTTTCCTGCATCTTAGTTTCCATTAAAAAGAGAACCCGTGGCTTCCACTGCTTCAGCAAGCGTCTGATCGCTCGCCGTGTAGGAGCATTATTCATGCCCCTACAGTTCCAGCTGAGGGTCGTCATGGAAGGTTTCGCGGTTGTTTTGGGACAACCGCCTGGAAACCCTGAGTGCAGCTTTGAACTTCCTCTCTGATTGGTAGGATATGAGCAGCAATGAGTACATCCTGAAGTCTTCTTTTCTTGCTACTTATCTCCTGTCCATCCATGCCAATAACCATCATTGTATTCCAATCCTCTTGCCCCTCCTCCTCATCCTGAATCCTAGGGGATCCTCCTGAGAATTTGCGTTTCTTGATTGGCAAACTTGTGCTATCTACCTTCTGCTTCCCTTTATTCTGAGCTGTGACCTGCTTCTGAGGCTGTTTATCCTCATCTTCCTCTCCCTTTCCAGCCTCCCAGTTCTGACCTTCATCTTCATCCATAATTGGAGGTTCTAGTGACTGCTTCAGCGGAAAAGGAGGAGACTTTGTGAACTTCTGAATTGTATCCAAGGTGTCAACCTCACCACACCTAATGATGATCCCAGTTCTACACCCTCCTCTTATTTTGAAACTCCCCATAGTCTTCTTGAAGCATGCCAAACCTGAGGTCTTTGGCTTCAAAACCCTCTCTTTCCTCTCCTCAATGCTAGACATCTGCTGTTTATTTTTGCCTTCAGACCTCCCTTTGCTGACCTCTATAACAGGGCTAGGTTCCTTAATAGAAAGATCCCTAAGGTGTTGAGCAATGAAGCCCTCATTCAAGAAAAATTTCCCTTTTTGTTTATTAGCACCAAAGGGGGTCCCACCACATAGGGTTTCAACTATCCCCTTCTTTGCCCTCTTATGCATACCAGCCCTACTTTCATTTTCACCCAAATCAGATACATGCTGCACAGATACTTCCCTCCTAGTATGACTATCATTCATATTACTAAGCCATGCATCTCTAAGATCTACACTGCTGATATCCATAGCAGTAACAAACCCTGGCCTTTTCCCTCTAATAACATAAATTGGAGTTTCCAAAATAGCATTTATAGAGGTCATAGAGTGATCCTTACCATATTCCACAGGATTGAAAGGATCCATATCTCCAGTTAGCATGAATTGAGATGGAGGGCTACCCTCTGAAGCCCTGATTTCCTGCAGCTGCATGGTAGGTGTGTCCTCCATATCTGGTGTCTGATCATCTTTCCCTTTCCTGTGATAGAGAATCTCATTTTCCTTTTGTTCATTGTCTCCTTTCTTCTGTCCCCTCCTTTCCTTCATCTCCTCAGCAACTATTAAATCCTCCTGTAGCATACACAATTCACCTTCTTCCATACCTGGAACAAAGCCATTTGGCATACCACTCTGATTGTGGTCATGCCCTTCTTCCATATCCTGATTTGCCCCTTCTTGTTGAGGTTGTTGTGGCTGAGGTGGTCTCCCAAAGAATTCATCAAATTGTTCCTGTTGAAAAAACCCTCCTCCTCCTCCTTGCTGCTGCTCATTATGAATCTCCTCAGACACCAATCCTGAGTCATCTGACATAGAAAACTGAAATCCATCCAAAATATTCTCCTCCGGTGTATTTCTGAAGTAATCACTTTGATAATCCAAAAATCCATCCGGGAATCTAGTAGACCTCTGTTGCGGCCTATGTGCATGAGCACGCATATAGGCCGGGAACATGTCTTTTGTTTGATCAAAAACCAGCCTGGTACCCCTCGACGCATTATGCTCCTTGATCTTCCTATCTATGAACTGAATAAGCCCGAGGTTATCATTTATTGGGCATCTGCTCATAGGATGTCCAATACGACCACATTTCCTACAGAACTTATGGATCCTCTCATATCTGCACTGTATCCAAAATCTCTTCCCATTCGGCATACGAATATAGAAACCAGAAATTAGAGGATTCCTCGGATCAACCATCACCCTTGCCCTCATATACCTTATATTGACTGCTGGAACAGTATATATCTCCACATCTACCCTCTCCCCTATCCAATCCACAATCTTTTTTGCTGCTCTGGGGCTATAACATTCTGCAGGTAAATTATGAATCCTGACCCCTATCATTATCTTTTCAACTACCACCCTAGGCAACGAGATCCCTGCTCCCCATCTTCTAACAGCTAAAAACCCCCCTGCAACTGAATATGGAGAGTTCTGCAAGACAGCTAACATCTGTTGCCTAGTTCCTAATTTAATGACATAGAAATTACGGAACGAGTGAATTACCGTAGCATTGAAATCCACCCAATACGTCTGCAGATATTGCTCCATTCTCCAAACAGCAAATTCTCTGTCATCTAACCAGAAAGCCAAAACACAGTTTTGCTCTCTTGCCACCACTTCGTCAATATCCTCTTGCTCAATCTGAAGTTCCCATCCCATCCTGGAGTGCCGGAATATGCTAGACACCTGTTGCGCATTCAGATTGGAATCTCTCATTTCTTCCGAGAACTCTGGCCCCTCCACCGTATATATCGACGGCGAGTTTGGCTCTGATATTCTCCCCAACATATTTCCCGAGTTACAAGAGACTAGTTTTTTGGAATCTCCAGAAGATGTTTTCGTGTGACCATAAGAGGGAAATGAAAACACCCTACTTGCAGACCTATTTATATTCTTACGTTGATTCTGGAGCCTCCGTCCACAGCTATGATTAATTGATGTTTTCCAAGCTCCCTCCCCACTATCGCCTCCATTTCTCATCTTTGAAAATTCCACTTTTGCAATATTTGGAATAAATTAATCTACCCACTAACCGACCTTTCGATTTCTGCTTGTTTGTATCCTAAACCGCCAAACCCCACTATCCCTAAGACCACAGTATTCTCTCCTAAGCTGGTTCACGAGATTTTTTATGGATCTTGCCCAACTTCAAGGAAAGTCCAACTTTCCACAACTTCCAATTACCACTTTTTCCCAAAAGAAAAAACCACCTATAGTGTTACTCACCTTCAAAGCTAGCATCCAAAAACGAAATTAAAAGTAACGGCCAAGCATCGGTAGCTTGGGAAGGGTAAACCCTAGCTCTCTGTGTTTCTAGAGAGAAGAAGACGCATCCGCCTAAACTTTGATCATATGGTTTTGGAGTTGAACTAAAGTGTAAGAAGACTCGTGTTCGATCTTCTCCACCACCATTTTGTTTCTGGAAAATAGATTTTATTTTTGCCACGTGGGTTGTCTTCTCCATTTTTTTGTTCCGGTTGGATTCTTCCGGCCTATTCCTCAAATTTTTAGTTGCCTATCCCTTTTCTAACGGCGACGGTTTCGGTGTCCTTGTAAAATTTATGGGACGCTAATCCGGGGTTCGTTTGGGTTTTTCCGGTCATGGGTTCGTTTGGGTTTTTCCGGCACCGGTTTCGGTTCACGGCGGTGGCAAGATTCTCCGAATTCGCAGGCCCCGATTCAGTGTGACATTAGTTTTTTCGGTTTGATTTCAAACGGCGTTGGTGGAGTGAAGCTCTCCGCCTCCGACATTAGTGCAGCCTGTAAGTATTCACTTATACTAAATAGCCAGAATCATGATAAAGTAATGCGTAAATTAGATTACCAGATTGATTGATGAATCGTCTATCTCCGGTATCCGATGTTTGCTTGAAGATGTTGATCTTTTAGTCGCACAAAAAGTCCGACCTCTGATGGTATCCACACGAACTCGACTACTGAGATAGTCAGTTAAACGTGTCAGATCCATTCACCAAAGACAAACTATATAGAACTAATTTCTTGAATAGTTGTGTGTTATCTTGTATATCTTAGATGAACCTAATTTTGGCTATATATAGAGGTATGGAAAGGAGAGTTAATATTGTATTCATCATATGAAATAATAACGTCTAACGTTATTACAATAATACCTCCATATTTATGTTTTCTATGTAACTGACAACCGTTTTGTCATCCTGGTATGAATACCATACAATATTAATCTATATTAATATTGATTAAGAAAAATGATAACTCTTATCATTTGTACAGGTCCAAACCATGTAATTTCTCAATTAGCCTTTATGGATTAATTACTCCATTAATCCAACATAACCCTAATAACTTGTTCTGTTGTGTATGACCCTTGAGATCCCCAAATATCCGGTAACAAATAATTAATCAGAAATTTTATTGGCATTAGTCCATAACCCACATACTCCCACTTGGACTAAAGACAATATTTAGTCGTGATATTTCTGAAACTGATCAAATTAACAACTTAATTTATCATCATATTTGTAGGTCAAGATTGGCCTCTAGCCTGCATCATGACCACCCGAGTTTTTAGGAATAAGTCAAATGATCGACTTCACCTATCCATGAACCAGATTCCGTGCAATAAATATCCTTTCACCACACTATATCCATTATCAGTACAAGAGTAAGGTACTGTGCCAACTATTTACCATACTGATATTTTCTTGTTCCCGAATTCAACTCCCTCCTAATAAAGTTAGAACTTTTCTAACTATATCAGATCATTTGCAAACATTTTGAGTTGAAATTCCAACAAGTGGTCATCTCTTAGATATACTCTCCCACTGGAGTGGTGAATCCTATGTTAATCATAAAATATCAATCTATGCTTCTTGTCATACCCAATCCAACCGTACGCGGAGTCAGTTACGACCAAGGACAAGAATGGTCAGTAATATCAGTAATAAGTAATAAGCATTGGAGATCAGTGGATTGACTGCATTTGCCGGAAAAAAGAACTCGGGCTGGAGTTTTACTTGACGGTTGTTTATGCTCATAATAGTGAAGTAGAAGCAGGGACCAAACAACCGCTTAGGCTGAAGTTATGGCGTTATCTGGAGACTGCAAATCACCAGGATAAGCCATGGATGGTGGTGGGGGATTTCAACTCCCCCCTAAATTTGGGAGACCGAGCTGGAGGAGAGGATGTACAACTAGCTGAGGTGGAAAATTTTAGAGACACGGTGAACTTGATTCAACTGCATGAGCTGAAAAGTACAGGACCTTTTTTCACGTGGGACAATAAAAGGGAAGAAGGCAGAATTTTCAGTAGAATCGACAGAGCAATGGTGAATGAGATGTGGATGGACAGATGGATGGAAGCGATATGTGAAGTAAAACCCAATGATGCATCGGATCATTTACCTTTACTTATACACCTAGATACGCCAAGAAAGTGTTCTGCTAAACGTCCTTTTAAGTTCTTCAATATGTGGGTGAACTCGCCGGACTTTCTTACTTTAGTGGAGCAGAATTGGAGGATGCGGAAACACAGTACTCTCGTGGATCTATTTAAAACTCTGAAGGTGCTGGAAATAGCACTTAAACGATTGAACAAGAGGGAATTTTCAGACATTCAGAAAAGAGCCATGGAAGCAAAAGGGAAGTGGGAGAACCAGTTCAATCTATTACAAACAAATGTATTGGATAAAGGGCTGCAAGAAAACGAAGCAAGGGCAAGGAGAGAATCTATGGAACTAGCTGAAGCGGAGTTCAGTTTCTTACAGCAACGGTCTAAGGAGAAATGGATAAAGGAGGGGGACAGGCCAACCAAAATTTTCTATGCAAGCATGAAAAAGAGGCAATACAGAAATCATATAGTCAGCCTGAAGGTGGGAAGCGACAGAGTGGATGGAAGAGAGGGGGTGGAGCAGCATCTACTACAGTTCTTTGGTGACCGAATGGGAAAGACAGTGATTGTAGAGAGTGAAATTGATCCTTTAGTTGCAGCTGAAGGTAACTTTCTTACAGTGGAACAACAAATACCCTTGATAAAGCCGATTACAGATGATGAGATATGGAGAGCTCTGAATAGCATTGAGAATGACAAAAGTCCTGGAGTAGATGGATATTCGAGCTTTTTCTTCAAGAAAGCATGGGGGATTGTTGGTGATGATTTCAAAAAGGGGATTAGGAGTTTCTTTCAGGGCGATGAAGTACCACGGGAATTTAGCAGGGCTGTTTTAACACTAATACCGAAAGTTGATAATCCGCAGTCAGCTGGGGACTATAGGCCGATTTCCTGCTGCCCTGTTTTATATAAAGTCATCACAAAGATCATGAGTAACAGGTTAAGTGAGGTACTCCCTGAAGTGATAAATGGAAACCAAGGTGCATTTGTGAAAGGGAGGAGGATATCACATAATATTCTCCTAGCCCAAGAGCTATTAACAGGATATAAGAAGCCGAGCAATATTCCGAGCTGCATGATAAAAGTTGATATACAGAAGGCTTTCGACAGTATAAGCTGGGAGTTTCTATTCAAATGGCTGGCAGTTCTAAAGTTTCCAGGATTGTTTATTGAGTGGATAAGACGATGCGTTGAGGATACCACTTATTGTTTCTCTTTGAATGGTGCGTACACGGATTGTTTTAAAGGGAGGAGTAGTGTTAAACAGGGGGATCCGATATCACCTTTATTGTTTGTAATTGGGATGGAATATCTATCAAGACAGCTTAGCCTGGCGATAAAAACGAAAGCCATAGAGTTCCATCAGAGGAGTTTGAAGGGGGAAATACACAGTTTGATGTTTGCAGATGATCTGTTAATTTTCTGTAGGGCAAGCAAGCACTCGATGGATGGGGTTAAAACTGTTTTGGAGGAGTTTAGGAAGGTTTCTGGCCTTAGGATAAATGAAGGAAAATCTGAGGTTTTCTTCTCGACAATGACAGAAACTGAAGCAAAGATGTTGGCTGATACTCTGAATATAGTTCAAGGAAGTTTCCCAATGAATTACCTGGGACTTCCAGTCTCAACAGGGAAGTGGAAAGCTGAAGATTGTGAGAAAATGGTGGAGAAGATTGCAGGACAAATAGGCACTTGGGGTTCCAGGAATATGGCATATGCAGGTAAAGTGCAGCTTATAAACACAATTCTGCTGAGTAAAGCTAGTCACTGGGCAAATGTTTTTCAAATACCTGAGAGTGTGCACAAAGCCATTGAGACAAAATGCAGAAATTTTCTGTGGGGAAGAAAGGAAGGGGAGAAAAGAGTTACACCAGTGTCTTGGAAAACACTTTGTATGCCAAAGAAAAGTGGAGGAGTTGGCCTAAGGGATCCTTCATCCTGGAATAGAGCTTCTCTGTGTAAGCTGGTTTGGGATGTATGTCAAAAGAAGGATATATTGTGGCTGAAATGGGTGCAGGCATACTACTTGAAGGATGAAGAGTTTCTTGACTACAGCCTAGAAGGGCACACATATAGTTGGGGTTGGGGCAAGTTGGTGTCACTGAAAGATGAAATTCGTCCATACCTAATGGAATGTGTTGACACGAAGGGAAATTTCAGCACTAGCAAGGCATATGGATACCTCAAAGGGGCAGGCCAAGAAAACCACTGGTCAACGAAAATATTGTGGAAGTCAGGACTACAGCCTAAACACTCATTCTTTCTATGGATGTTGTTAAAAGGGAGATTATCGACCATAGCGAGACTTCAGTCGAAAGGGATAATACCTCATGTGGCAGATGTTTGTACTCTGTGTGGGCACAATGGAGAAACGATGCAGCACATATTTTGTACATGCCAATTTACAGTGGAGCTCCAAAAACATTACAGGGTGGAGACTGGCGGAAACTTCAGAGAGTGCCTGAGGAGGATGAGAAGAATGGTAGGATGGAGAAAGAGAATAAGATTCCACCGACTTATCAGCATCTTCTATAATGTATGGAGGGAGAGGAATAACAGAATCTTCCAGGGGAAATTTAGGCAGGTGGATGCTCTAAAGGTGATGATTGAAACAGGCTTTGACCCCTCTGATTGATGATGAGGATGGTGTGAATGGATCCTAGTATGAAACTTGGTACATATGTCGTAGGTACCGCACTGATTACCTATGGTATTTCAGAGGTGTTGGGCTGCCGGTGTAAAAACCAGTTACCCAGCCTTGGCCCGTGACAATATCTAAAGACTTGACGGATTGGTTGTGGGGATATATCCCTAGTATGAAACTTGTACATATGTCGTAGGTACCGCACTGATTACCTTTTGGTATTTCAGAGGTGTTGGGCTGCAGGTATAAAAACCAGTTACCCAGCCTTGGCCCAAGATACTATCAAAAATATTTGACGGACTGGATGAGGGACTATGGCCCTAGTATGAAACTTGTACATATGTCGTAGGTACCGCACTGATTACCTTTGGTATTTCAGAGGTGTTGGGCTGCTGGGTGAAACCAGTTACCCAACCTTGGCCCATGACACTATCTAAAGACTTGACGGGCTGGATCGAAAAAGATTATAAGCATACTCAGACCAGGCTACATAATGGATAATTTGGTTTCTATGGGAAATGAACCAGGGCAGACTTGTGTTTTGACATGTCAATTCACAGATATGCTATGGTGGATTTTCCCTTAATCGTATACGAGCTGGAGACAGAAATGGAACGTTGAAGACACCAAAGCTCCAAAGGTGGATGCAGATTTGGCAAGATATGCAAGGACAGGTGGAATGGAAGCGCATTCATTATAGTTATTCTAAAATCCTAGCAATATCTTGATGAACTTGTTATGATCATAGCCACTTGCATTTCATATGGCTGTAGAATAGTTGTTTTTCTCCTTTTGGTTAGTTATTTATATCCGTTGAATGTTTGGCTTAGAGTGATGGCCAAATCAGTTGTATGAACTTTTTTGAGCAATTTAATAGAAGAAAATATTACATCAAAAAAAAAAAAAAAATGGTCAAAGCACAACAATCCACACAAACTATACTCTTTATGATCTCAAGTCAAAGGATTACTTTACACTACTGTCATATAGAGATTTTCCATTAGCACTAAATAATAAACCCTATGGAAATCTCTAAATGGTCATTCCAATGAACTATTCTCCAATAGCTCACTCATGTATCACGAGCTACAAGCTAGTATGTCCGTATTAATAACGCCCTTATTATTGTTAATACTATGACTAGGGAAATTTAAGAATAATAATATATATTCTAAGGACTTTACCATTTTAATTGTAGCTAAGTACATAAGTAATAAAATGATAAATTGTCACATATATGTGTATAAAAGATAATTTATGAATGTCATATTTCCATAATCCAATTAAACTGTGAATCATAAATGCATTTCTTATACTTTTCAAACAAACATAGCACTAGTATTCATATTTATCTTCTTGTACTTCTCAAGTACCTAAAGATTAATCATGTGTCTCATACTTCTCAACACTTGAGAATCATAAGTATTTTACGCTTCTCAACACTTGAGCATTGACTGAATTAGCGTTTCACACATCTCAACACTTGAGCATTATCTAATGAATTAACGTTTCACACATCTCAACACTTGAGCATTATCCAATGAATTAACGTTTCACACATCTCAACACTTGAGATTCATCATAGTGCATTAGTGTATTCTCAACACTTGAGCATCTTTAAGTGAATTAACGATTCTCACATCTCAACTCTTGAGTTGCCTGATCTCTTTTACGTTGTAAAATGTGCACGACTATGCAACGGAAACATTAAATGCACATATATCACGTTGATATAGACGTTAATCACTAGAAACACTTTAGATTTACCATTTCATTGAGAATTTACTATTTACATCCTTAACATACTTAAGGGAAAATAAATCATTTCTCAAATTCATCCTTAACAAACTTAAGGCTTTAGAAAGACCATAACACTCCCACTTAACTCTTGTATACCCGCAACTTATCAAATAAATTAACTAGTATACTTATTACTTATCATATAACTTATCATATAAGTTTCGTTCAACTAATTTTGACTACTAGTTTGTGACTTTAGAACTTCTCTAAGTTCAATTTTCTCCCACTAAATATTTTAAAATAAACCATTTATTTTAAAACATTTCATAACAAACTAGATCTTGTTCTTCTTCTAGGAATGTTGAACAACCTCAAAATCAAATGGTTGAAAAAATGGGTGTTAAAGCATTTTAACATATCTATGAAATGATTAGAAAAATCAAATGGCTAACTGGTAAATGAACTCTAATATGGTTCAATAAGATAATCATGAATATCTAATATGGTTCAATAAGATAATCATGTACTTGAAAAAAAAATTACTTTTTCAATAAAAAACAAAAATGTACTTGAAATTGCATTCTAAATTCTCAACGAATTCAGAAAAGTATTTCGAAAAATACTTGTAAACATTTTGAAGTACGGAAAAATCGTCTAAACTTACATAAGTCTACATTCATCAAGATATACCAGATTTAGTATACAATAAACTGTTTTACCTCCCACTTGAAGTATGTATAAACAATATTTGCATTGTCAATGATTCACAATCAATTAACTTAAAAATGCATCTCATGCAGTTTAATTGCATATATTCTAGTTAATAAGTCAACATTTTTTTTATGGCCAAAATCGTTGTATGAACCTTTTGAGTGATTAATAGAAAATTATTTACATCAAAAAAAAAAAAAGTCAACATTTTTCAAGAAAGATTTCTCGTTGTATTATCTTAATATCCTTGTGATAGGTGAAAATATTCATATAGCCTATGCAGCAACACTTGCTCCACCATAGGTCAATTTCTGTATCACCTAATCTCTTACTATTCCATCGGTCCTCCATATTTCAGAAATATGAGAACATGTATCAAATACCCACATTCTAAAAGTATAAAGATTTATTTATTTCACACATACCTAAAGTAGAAACTTCTCTAAGTCTCTTCACTTTCATGGTATTAAGATATTCCTTGCATTTCCCTTTCCATTGTCAACTTTTGACCATAGTGGAAACAAATGCCCTTAGCCTTTTCGTCCTTAGCTTTCTTAAAGCTTCCTCCTTCTATTGGAAAGAGGTACAACCAATAACAAATTTCCCCAGTATTTCTGAATAGACTCCATGGTTGTTAATATCAATATATTCAGCAATTGAAGTAGACGGATAGCTTCAACATCATTCATGTCAAAGTTGATCACAAGCGTAGAGAAACTATTTAGTAAGGAATTGCACAATCAAGTTAACATTTAACTGTTGTGGCAAAACAAATCCCAAACTTTCTAATTTCTCGATGATACTCGTCATCTTCAACACATGAGATGAAACAGCTGACCTTCAACCATCTTAGATCTAAAAAGTTCATGAGAAATGCCACATCTCTCATTCCTAGCCTTTTTATGATACTAAGACTTAAGATGCATAAGCATTCCACAAGCAGTCATGTTTTCGTGTTGCTTTTGTAACTCAATACTCATTAAGACTAACGTAAGACAACAACCATTCCCGGAATCATCAACATGTTTCCAAAAGACACGTTTGACTACTTGACCATCCTCATCATAAAGGGAGTATCAATGATATGCTTATTAAGGACATAAATGATATTTTCATGCCTCAAAACAATTTTAAGGTTATGGATCCATCCATTCAATGAAAATTTGGACCAGTAGGCGCATTCTAAAAAGTACGTTATGCAGATTCAAATTGGCAGACATTTCTACAATAACAACTTAATGAAAAATAAATTATCAAACACATTGACAAAACTAAAATTAATATTGTAAATGACATAACTCCATTTTAGTTTTGCTCCTACTATTTTATCCAAATCAACATCACTCACTAAAATTAACAACTTAATGAAATAAATTATCAAACACATTGACAAAACTAAAATTAATATTGTAAATGACATAACTTCATTTTAGTTTTGCTCCTACTATTTTATTCAAATCAACATCCCTCACTAAAATTAACAACTTAATGAAAAATAAATTATCAAACACATTGACAAAACTAAAATTAATATTGTAAATGACATAACTCCATTTTAGTTTTGCTCCTACTATTTTATCCAAATCAACATCCCTCACTGTTGATTTCGAGAATTTACATATAAATTCATAGCAGGCTAGGATCCCAATCTTAGCTATCGTAACCTTGGGTATGCCCAACAAATCACAATAACCTTAATAAGGTAGGTAACTACTTACCAATTATAACAATCAGATATCATCATATCTAACTATCATGTCATAATCACAAATAACTGATTTAAACACTTCTAAAATTTCCTCAAAATTCCCAGGAAAGGCTTGTGGAGGGGTCACAAACGGTCCCACTTAAAATCACCAGCCTCCTTAGACATAATTTTTCTTGGTTATTTTTAAGAAGTTGCTCTTAAATCTTATTCAAAATGAACGCTTCAACCATTATGACAAGATACTTATAATTCCTAGATACTTGCCTCAAAACCATTTAACCTTGGGTATGCCCAACAAGTCAAACGATTTTGTTAAATCGGACCCATTATTCACAAATCACATTTAAAATGGTACAAATTATGATTTTGGTGGAACAACCTTGAGTATGCCCAACAAATCATTCCAACAAAAGATTTATTTAATACCACCAATAATGGAAGGCAACGATTTCTGATTTAATATAAAATTGAGGGAATTTGTAATAATCACATTATTACGTTACCAAAGATATACATATTGGTTAAATAAACATATAAACATTTTATTTCCCTTTATTTACTCAATAACAATCTTTTATTAATTCTATAATAATTACATTATTAGTTTAACATATGTTACAAACAATTGGTGATATTCAATTATCATATTAATTTCATTAAACTTAAATAATCTCATTATTAGTATAATGTAACCACCAATTGACATTACTCATTTAATCATATTAAAATTAAATAATCATATTTTGAGCAACATATGTAACCACCAATCATGAATATCTAATTAATCACATTAATTTCATTAAATTCAAATAATCATATTATCAAAATTACATATGCAATAATTTTCAAATTAAAAATAATTTAATCACATTAAATATATTAATTACACTGACTAACTTTTAATCACTTTAAAATCCAATTAATCACATTAATCGGTAAAACATGTGTAACATTAACCTTAAAATAACAATTAATCATATTAATTTGATTTAATCACATTAAAACTCAATTAATCTCATTAATTTGTAATTCTTCAAAAAACAAATCTCATTAATTTGTAAAATATTTAGTTTGCATTTCGAATTAATCACATTAACTGGATTACACATGTTTACTTACATTAAAACCAAATTAATCTCATTAATTTCTATAACATATGTAGCATATAATTTGTATTGTTAAACTAATCAAATTATATTCAATTAATCACATTAACTGAAACAATACAAAATTTTAAAGTCAAATTAATCTCAATATTTCAATCACATATGCAACGTTTCATTTGTATTGTTAACTTAATCATATTAAATTTTAATTAATCACATCAACTGATATAACAATACGAAAGTATTAATTATATTAAGACTCACTTTTTTTTTTATTTATTTAAACCACCCAAGGTGGGGGGTGATTTATTTGGCTCCCCGGACCATAATGTGCTCAAAATCTTTGTTTGTAGTTACAATGAGTTCAAGAAAAATCCTAACAATTAGGATGAAAAAACTTGGAATGTCCAAGAAAAACCCTAACTGATAGGATGAAAAAACTTGAGGAGTACAAGGTCCCTTGAGCCTATTGTCGAAGATTTCCAATCGATATCTACTCAACTGATCCAGGTTAGCGCACAACAAGCATAACACATGCCGAACACAAGTTTGCCTCAGCGAGGATAGCATTGCAAAGGGCATTTCGGTAATCGCCTTGGCAAGCAAGACGAAAAGCCACTTAGCCCCTTGAATGTGATTGGAAATCAATGACTTAATAAAACTGACTAATAGTATTATGCAGAGAACCATAATGGATATGCTGAGAAGTTCTCCTGTCCTGTTTAGACAAATCATTGTCGTTGAATGTGCTTGAAGATTAGCTGTGTTGTGCTCCATGGATGCATGAAGATGAGCTGAGTTACTATGCAACACAAGACCCTGATGCCAGGGCCTTGTGTATTTGACCTGAGCTAAATATCCAATGATTGATTCTATCAGATTTTGAAGATCCAAGATTGTCCTTTTGTCCTGCAAAAACAAAGAGTAAACACCAGTAAATAGTTCACACATTATTTAACTCTAATGTATGGGAACTCTCTGCTATCAAGTGATACTAGTCCCTTGATTTTATTAGGTAGAGATGAATGATTAAATTCATGAGATACTTTCAAGGTACTAGCTAATTTAGCAAGTGAATCAGCCACTGAGTTAGCCTCTCTATAAATATGTGAAAAGGAGATTATAGAGAACTCACTTTGAAGGTCCCATATGGTTCTAATTTGATCAATTAGTTTCCATGGGACCTTGTACTGTCTTTGTATCATTTGGAGTAAAACCAGTGAGTCTATCTCCACCTCCAGGTTATTGATTCCTAGACAGAATGCCATATGGAGTCCCTGAATGAGAGCTAAAACTTCAGCCTCCAAACTGTTTTTTTGCTGGATATAGTTGGATCTTGCTGAAACCACCCTTCCAGTTCTATCCCTTATGATCATGCCGGCCCCTGCATGGAGACTATCTCCCAAACTAGAGCCATCTGTATTGAGTTTATATTCCTGAGATGGCAACTTCCAGCTGACCTGAGAGACAATCACAGAGTGTATGAGTCTATTCACAGGAGCTAGTGCAATAATATGAGCAGGTAATAAAGTAGCATCAGATAGACTCCAGCTTAGGTTATGAGCATGAAGTATTGCATGTAGTATGTTCAAAACTCTTTGTTTCAGCCTTAAGAATGATGGTAGTATATTATCAAAGAGATATGAGTTCCTTGCACACCACACTACCCAGCTAACCACCACTGGTATCAATCTGACACATATTCTCTGCAGTTTAGATTTGAAAGGAATATTCCAGTAATGGAAAAACCTATTCCATAGACTATCAAAGTTCACAGGTGTAAGTTCAAAACACAAGTCTATGTAATTCCAAATATTTTTAACCATGATGCAGTCATTAAAAACATGTTGCAGATCATCTTCTTGTTGGAAACAAAAACAACATCTGGAAGCCATTTGAATATAGTTTTCTTGGAGCACATCTGACATAGGAATGATTCTATTTAACAATCTCCAACAGAAAACAGATAACTTCCTAGGTATATATTTGGACCATAGGTGTTGGAAAGAGTTCACCTGAAGTCTCTTTGGTCTGACAAGTTCGTATGCTGACGCCAGTGTGAACTTGCCACTGGATTCTGGTTTCCAAATGAGCACATCCTGGTACTCCTCCAAAACAAGCAAATCATGTGAAATCAAAGCATGTATATCAGGAGAAAAACCTTGTGCTAGAGGAGCCAATAGGTTCTCTTGGTCATAAAAGTAGTCCCTTACGGTCATATCAGGGTTAACAATAAGAATATCATCATCCCAATAATCAATAAGTGGACCTTTATCAGTCCAGTTTGCATTCCAAAAGGAAACCCCTCCTGCACCAATTTTAACCATAGATTGCTTAATTGCAATATCATTGACTATTCTATATCGTCTCCATGTTTTAGATTTTCTTTTTGTATCAGGGAGAGACCACATGAAATCAGACCATAAACTACCCCCCTTTTGCAATTTCCACCAAATTTTGATTGAAAAACTCTGAGTAATGCTATAGAGATCTTTTACAGCTAAACCATTTTCTATAAGTGGATAAGACATATTAGGCCAGGATCTCCATATTTTATTTTGACCATATTCTGAACTACCCCAGAAGAACTTTGCAAAAAGCACATGTAATTTATCTATCACTCCATAGGTGGGTTGAATAACTGTTAAGATGTGTAATGGAATAGCAGATAATACATGTTTAATGAGGACTAGCCTTCCAGCCTGATTTAACCATCTATTTTGCCATAAAATCAGTTTAGCCGCTATTGAATCAAAGATGGTTTGAAAATAACAGTGCTTGACCCTCCCTAAAAATATGGGAGAGCCTAGATACCTGAAGGGGAAGCTTCCCTGTGTCATGGAGGTAACTTGTCTGATCATACTGTGATAAGACTGAGGAGCTGATTCAGATAGATAGTAAGAAGATTTGTCCAAGTTAACTTTCTGACCAGAGACACTCTCATAACATTCCAGAAAAATCATGAAGTTTCTAAGACTCCTATTAGTGGCTGTCATAAAGACTACTGTATCATCAGCAAATCCTAAATGAGTAATATTTCTAGATGCATATGGCACTCTATAGTATTCTATTCTTGATTGCTCAAATAGGAAACTTAGGTTTTTTGTAAAGACTTCTGTCAATAGGATAAAAAGGTAGGGGGATAAGGGGTCCCCCTGTTTTAATCCTCTTGAAGCTTTAAAACATCCATATGGCTTCCCATTCACAAGAACAGAAAAACTTGGTGCTTTAATGTTGCCCATAATATTCCTAATCAGACCTAAATGAAAACCCATTTTTTGTAATAGTTTTTCCAGAAAGTTCCATGCAACTCTATCAAAGGCCTTCATCATGTCAAGTTTGAAAAAGACATTGAAACCCCCCATTTTAGTATTTAAAAAATCAGTTAATTCATGCATGAGTAAAACACTATCTGCCATTTCCCTTCCATGCACAAAAGCAGATTGTTCAGGGGAGATTAATAATGGCATAATGGGCTTCATCCTATTAGTGATTATACGAGAAAAGATTTTGTTTACAAAGTTAGACAGGCTTATAGGTCTGAAATCTGAGAATCTAGTATTAACTTGTCTTTTTGGGATAAGAACGATAAAGGAAGCAGAAATTGCTCTTGGGATTGGGACACCTATCATATATTCATGCACTGCTTGTAGTAGATCATTAGATATGTATTCCCAGCAATGCTTATAGAAGGTGCCTGAAAAGCCATCTGGGCCTGGTGCTGAGTCACTATCCATCTGAAACACAATGTGTTTCAATTCTTCCATTGTGACTTGTGTCATCAGATCATGATTCATTTGATCAGTGACTAGTGAGGGGATATTGGAAAGCATTTCATTTTCTAGTGTGTCATTATTCCCAATATGCTCCTCAGTTAGAAGTTTGTGGAAAAAATTAACTGCTTCAGCTCCAATATCTTCTGGATTAGTGATCCAGTTGTCATCCTCATTTTTGATTGATGCAATTTTTTGCTTAGAGTGTTTAGATTTGACAGAGGAGTGAAAGAACTTTGTGTTCATGTCACCTTCCTTTAACCACTTAACTCTAGATTTCTGCTTCCAGAATGTTTCTTCCCTAGACAGTGCTAATGCTAATTCAGCCTGGGCTAGATGTAATGATGTTCTACTGGTTTCATTATTTAGCATTTGATGATAATGTTCCATCTCTAAAACTTTATCTTCTGCTAATTTGACATTATCCTGTACATTCCCAAATATGTCCCTGTTCCAATTCTTTAAAACCTGTTTTAATCTTCTAAGCTTTAAGGAAAAGTTTAGCATCCCATATGTGTTAGTGCCTTCTGACCAGCTATTAGCTACTGTTTGTGGTCCAACAGTTTTGGAATTTGAATGATTTTGGACCTGAGTTGAATGCTTGATTATCCAAATTAACTAATAGTGGTGAGTGATCAGAAGGCCACCTAGTTTTTGCTCGAATAGGGAATATGTTAAGGAGTTATGAGTTAGCTAGCCCTCTATCTAATCTCTCCCAAACTTGCCCCCTGTTTCTAACCCCTGTCCATGTAAAATTGACCCCTGAGGTTGGAATTTCAGTCAAATGATTGTTATGGATAAAATCATTGAATTCCAACATTGAGTCTAGGTCTGGTGCTAACTGACCTAGATACTCAGAAGATTCTCTCATAGCATTGAAGTCTCCTATGAGCATTATTGGTTGATTACAATGGTTACCTAGTTGGTTCCATAAAGGAACCCTAGCAGAACTTGTATGCCTAGCATATATGAATGCTGCATTCCAAGGTTGGGACATTGAGTTGTGTGTGATTCCAGCCAAAACAAATTGGTCGTGGACATGATTGATTGAGACAGTAAAGTCACCATTCCATAAAATCCAAATTTTATTCCTCGGATCAGAAAAATGGTTATTGTAGCCAAATTGAAAACTAACAGTGGATATCTGATTACTCCTTAAAAAAGGTTCAAGCAAAACAAATAATCCTATGTTGTGTTTCCTTTTGATGTTCAAGACTCTATTTTGTGCCCGGATATTTTTAATACCTCTAACATTCCATACACAGATGTTGTATACCATTTTAAAATGTGGATTTAGAGTCATTTTGAGACTTAGTCATTACAGTTTTAGTAACAACTGATTTGGTTGAGTTGGTGAAATCTTTTTTCTTACCTCTTGTTGATTTTCTAGGTTGTGTTTGTTGAAGGTTATCTAACAGTTCTGCATCAGATACATCAACATTCACAGTTTTGATAAGCTTATTAAATTTTTCTTGATCTTTAAGGGCTGGTTCAAGTATAAAATCACCTCTTGTTTCTTTTTTCCTATCTATTGACCATTGAAGCTTTTCAATAACTCCATTATCATCATAAGAGATAGGGATTCTATTCATACCTGGACTTACCTGAGCTTCCTCTTCAGTTTCTGAGATAGAGAGTAGCTGATTTTGTAGTTGGATTGCCTCTTGCATATTTTGTGCTGCTATTTTGTCACCTTGCTCCTGTGTTGGGCTCCCTTCAGTATCCTTATCCTTTGTTATCATTGTATCTGCACAATTATCACCATTGTCAGAAGACATCATACCAGTGGTGATAACACCACTGGTATCAATCAAAGGGGATTCAATATGCTCATGAGGTAGAATAGTTACAGTGACCTCCTCAAAGTGAGTGGGACAATGTTTCTGAACAAGTTCATTATAAGCAGTGATACTAGTATCAGAACTAATTTCATTTTGTTCTAACAGGACAGGACAGTTAAAAGCCACTTTCTTAGTTTTTGAGGACTCAGGAGCTTCTGAATGAACATTTTGTGAGTTTTCCTTGTTTTTTCCAGACTCTAGCATATTGACAATATCAATTTGAGACTCTACCAGCAAACAATCACTTTGTTCAGGATTTTCATTTTCAAGAGCTAAAGCAGCAAATGAGTTATGATCAGCAAAAACAACTTGAGCTTTTTCTATCTGTTTAGATGCATTATGTACCTTTTCCTTACCTTTTTGCAGCTGGAAAGCAGTGGGGTCTGGAGCTACTGGATGCTGCTCAGGTGCTGGTTTGTGAGGTTGTGCTGGAGTGAGAGCCTCAACTCTTGGAGCCTGTGGATGCTGTTTTGGTCTCCATGGCTCGGTTTGCCTTTGAAACATTCCCGATTTGCATATAGAGGACATATGCCCTAACTTTGAGCACTTGCTGCAATAATCTGGAATGTTCTCATATTCAACAGGCTGCCAAAAACCAATTCCTCTGTAATCCAGCCATACACGATTTGGTCTTGGTTTGGTGATGTCCATTTCAACACAAACCTTGCCGACGTGTGGACGGGTACGATGGAGTGTAGCTTTGTCAACCTTGATCGGGTTTCCGATCAGATTTCCGATATTCATCATAGGATTGAAAGCGATGAGTTGATGAGGGATGCCATAGCAAGCAACCCAGATTGGTACAACGGGCGAGTCTGCTTCAGGATTAAAAAGTGGAGTCCACTTGGTGATTCTCAAAGAGTATTCCCCAAAGCTCCATACTTTGTGCAACCAACAACGAACATAGTCTTCTTGATTGAAAAAGGAGATCAGAACCTGACGACTGTCGAGAAGATGAATATCAGCTCCACCGGTGAAGCCAGCCGTTTGGAAATCTCGTCGGAGCTGATCCATTGTTGGTCTGCCTCTGGAGAACTTGCCCACTAGCGTCAGCTTCAGCGGAGCTTCGAGTTGATCGCATTCATCATCGGAAAATTTGAGGCCGGGTTCGCCGAGGTGGGTGATTTGGGGCTTTGGATTGAAGAGAGGTCCCTCGGGCAGATTGGGATTCACTATACGAGCGAAGGATTGAGGGTTTGGCGAATCGGTATCCGCCATAGGGGCGGCGGCCATGGGCCGAACCCTAGCCGGCGCCGAGCGGTGGTGGAGGATCTTTCAGATAGCAGAGATTCGAGGAGAGAGAAACTGAATCGCCACTATTAAGACTCACTTAATTTCATTAAACTGTACACACTCAAATTGGTATTATCTAATTGAAAGCGTCAATTAAATTAAATTTAATCACATTAAATCTCAATTAATCTCATTAATTTTCATACTCCCTCTGTGCCAGTTAGATCTGCACTCTTTTTGGTCAAATTTATTGGAGCATGTTTGACCGTAAATTTCAATTGGTATATGTATTATAATAGTATCACACGAGATATTGCTAGATTCACAATGCGCTCTATTTCTAAACTATACAATTTTTAGACCAGGTTAATATATGAAAATAAAGTTATTAACGGTCAAACATGCTCCGACAAAGTTAACTTTAAAGAGTGCAGATCTAGCTGGTCTAGAGGGAGTACCATATTTGACACGTCATTGAAAATAAAATTAAAACTCAATTAATCTCATTAATTGATGAAACATCACAAATTTATTTGAATAAATAAAATATAAACATTTCATATCCCTCTATCTATTCAAATTAATCATGAATCACAATTGTATTCAACTAATTTAATTTAAACTCTTTAAATTTTTTTAAATTAGTTCAAATAAATTTCAAATTATTTCACCAAATAACATATACTATGAGTGATTCAAAACAAAAACTGGAGTCAGAGGAATAAAGTACTAGAGTCGATCTACAATTAAATAGAAATTAAGGGCTTCATTGCAAATTTCAAAAATTTACGGCCTTGCTAACATTTAGCTACCCTAACAGCACTTGGAGCAACCGCCGCCCGGCAGATCCCATCGCCGGAACCGGGTGTTGCCACCGATGATCGTTAGATCATTGGGACCAAATTTCTATCTAATCATCTAGGCACCAACGTACCTTGTTGGTTTCTTTTGCCAATTTTATGATATTTGCTCAAGTGACAATCAATTGAACTCGAGTAGATCGAATCCAACGTTGACTTTGTATCCAACACTTGACCGAGTTCATCTTAGATTGCCTCCATGTAAAATCCTATCCAAGCCGGACTTTCAGGTTGATACCAATGTTCTCGAAACTTCCCAAGCTCCACCGGAATCCATCGTATTTCACCGGATTGATGAATCGTCTATCTCCGGTATCCGATGTTTGCTTGATGATGTTGATCGTTTAGTCGCACAAAAGGTCCGACCTCTGATGGTATCCACACGAACTCGACTACTGGGACAGTCAGTTAAACGTGCCGGCTCCATTCACCCAAGACAAACTATATAGAGCTAATTTCTAGAATAGTTGTGTGTTATCTTGTATATCTTAGATGAACATGACTGTGGCTATATATAGAGGTAATGGAAAGGAGAGTTAATATTGTATTCATCATATGAAATTGTAACGTATAACGTTATTACAATAATACCTCCATATTTATGTTCTCTATGTAACTGACAACCGTTTTGTCATCCTGGTATGAATACCATACAATATTAATCTATATTAATATTGATTAAGAGAAATGATAACTTTTATCATTTGCACAAGTCCAAACCATGTAATTTCTCAATTAGCCTTTATGGATTAATTACTCCATTAATCCAACATAACCCCAATAACTTGTTCTGTTGTGTATGACCCTTGAGGTTCCCAAATACCCTGTAACAAATAATTAATCAGAAATTTTATTGGCATTAGTCCATAACCCAACACAGCCGAATCAAAGCACGGCGGTGTGGACTTGGCCGAGTGGGGCGAGTTCGGTTCCATATACCAAGGATTACATATATTTTTTTTCCGAGGATTGAAAAGCAGTACTCCCTCTGTCCCAGCAAGAGCTGCAGAGAGAGAAAGTCCTGAGAAAATTAACAATCGTGCAAAATGACTAAACTACCCTTACTAAAATTCAAATATTACACCCACCAGCCACCACTGCCAACCTCGCCCGCTACCCCTCTCATCCTACCACAAATCTTCTGCAAGTTCTGCCACACAACCGCCGCCCTTCCACCACCTCACCACATGCCCTTCGCCACCGCCTCACCACCCTTACCCACTATAACCCATCACCACAATAGATCAAATCTTGGGTTTTCAAAATAAAATCAACAATCAGGGTTTTTGGATCGGCGCCCAATTGAGCGCTTCTCGAAAATCGTGGCGCCGGCTCCCGCCCACACTCGACGGAGACGGTGATGGTGCGGCCTTGGAGATCAACTGATTGAGGTAGTGGTGAAAGGAGGAGAAGGTTAAATCTAAAAAAATTGGTGGTGATGTGATGGTTTTGGAATGGATATGTGTTTGTAATTTGATGGCATCTGAGTTCGGTTCTGAATGAGAACCGTGTCTGTGGCCAGTGGCGGATCTAGCACTACTATTTTGGGGAGGTTGAACAGTATTATGTAGGGATGGTGGGTGACGGCGGCGGACGGCGGCTCCGGTGGGTAACGGCAGATATGCCGGCGATCGGCGACGGGAATTTGGGATTTTGGTTCAGACTTCGGAGCTTCTGGACTCTGGTTCACGTACACGGTACGCCTCTGATTTGGATGAGGCTGACCAAAATAATTAATATTTGACTTTTTTTTTTGCCTAAATTAGAATCAAAACGACGTCGTTTTGATTCAAATTTAGGCAAAAAAAAATTGCAGCGGTCATCTTCTCAGGCGGACTCAAGGCGGCCTTAGGCGGACACTATTCCTAGCAGCTGTTCGGCCGATATCAGGGAAGGCTAACGCCTCCCTGCGCCTTGGTGTACGTCCGCCACTGTCTGTGGCTATAAAATTGGTGGTGAAGTGATAATTTGGGAAATGGGTTTTGGTTGGGGTCTTGTTCAGCAAGTGGGAGAGAAGAAAGGATTGAGGGGTGGTTATGTCTTTTACATGATTCATTATTTCCTGAAATGGAAAGTGTGCATCTTCTGGTGGGACAGGCTAATAAGGAAAGTTTTTCACCATTCAAGTATATTTTGGAATCTTAATATTTTAAATTACGTATGATAAAAAAAATGTGAAAAATATATATTATTAAAATATGCATTAAAACGAACATAACAAGATCTCACATGACAATATTCAAATTTTTATAAACATGTAAACATAGTCATGTATGATCTTGTTTTGTTCGTCAAAATATGAAATTTAATAATATATATTTCTTATAATTCTTTATTACATACAATTAAAGATAATCATATTTGAATTATAAAACTAATAAAGAGAGGTAAATGATCAACATAAATGCACTAAGCATTAAATTTTGTTTCCCCAAGTTTTTTTTCTCTCTCTACAGATTTGGAGAAGCAACATGTATATTTCTTCAAAATCTCCAAGTTGGGAATGAGATAGGGAATCTGTTGGAGCTGAAAAATGGCTCATATTCCCCAAATTTATTGAAATCCCCAACTTGGGGAAACTGTTACTTGATCTAATGGGTCATATGTGTATTTGAATTGGGAAAAACTAAATGGGGGCATATTCGTCTCATCATGTCAAATATGGTTCTACACTAGTAATTCTGGCCTACAAATAGAAGAACCGTATAAATAGTATTGATAGATAGATCAGTCTGCATTCTTTATCCCGTCGGCCGTCACAGGTAAAGAAAACCTCTGCTTTCTTTTGCGCCGACGATCGACAGAATTCAAGCAAATTAAAATTGACGATGATGAGCATCAAATCAATTCGGAGATATAACAAGAGGTGGCATATGTAAGAGCATGCACAATGGGTTTCAAATGTGGTATGAAAAAGGGTATGAAAAGTGAGAAAGGCTCACTATGGGTATTATAGGTGTATGAAAAGGGTCTCAATGTTTGAGACGGAGGGGAGACGCCTCAGTTTCTTCATACTCTTTCCATACCATGTTGTGGTCCCTGCGGGGACCACATGTCTTTTTTTTCTTTTTTTTAAACAAAATAATTTCATACAGAAATTTTTTTCTTAAAAATAATGTTACCAATAATTCTAATATTTTTTTCACTATAAATAGAGCTCAAATTTGCATATGTTCTCACACTTGAAATTTCATATTTTTTCACACATTCAAAATCCGAGAATTCATAGTTTTCTTCTCTTTGATCCAATTTCTTGAAAGTGTTTTCTTGAAAATGTTTATCAGCACTTCGGGTCAAGAATGATTTGATTAATTATGTGTATAATGTGATTTTCATTATGTTATTTCTTTTAATTTCTTGGTTAAAATTTGTTTCAATGAACGGTTAATACATATTCACACGTATTAATACTTTCAATTATACTTAAATAAATTATATTATTTATTTCATATTTCGTAGCAATTGTTTATTTTTATGTTTATTTAATAAATAAACATGAAAATATTATTTAAATAAAGTGGGGACCACATTAATGGATGATAATGTAGGGTAGTGGTATGAAGTTGATTATATGATAGTAGAGTATAAAATTGTTGATGATATGAAGTTGAAGTGGGGTATGAATATATTAATTAAAAATTAAAAAGGGGGTATGAAAAAGGTATTATGATAGTGGATGCTCTAAGTGATGTAAACCGATCCGTCGATGTTGCCTCCTACCACATAGTTTATTCACCCTCGCACCTTCGTTCCTGATTTTTATAATGATTCTTGGTTTTGCTTTTCTTTGCATTCAAGGTGTTCGATGATTTTCCTGACTTCAATTTTTCACGGGTAAGCGAGTTTTTTCTTTGACATTGTTTTGTTGTATACTACTGGATTTCATCACATGTTTTGAGATTATGATCAATTTTATTTTCTTGTGACAATTATTTTTGAATAAGGGGCCAATCTGTTAATTTTAACAGTTTCTATCTTGTGTTCTTGATTAATTTTAATTGCAGGATGCAGCATGTTTTATATATGGTGCAAGAGAAACTGTTGTGGAAGCAGTTGAAACACAGCCATAAGGTGTCATTTTTATCATTCTTTCCTTTGCAATTTTTATTGTCAGCCCTCTCAATTCCATTTTCCACGGTTAACATGTTTTCCGCTGGTTCCATGGAGTATTCGATCAAGTTCTCATTTTTCTTACTTTGCTTTGTTCCATTGTGATTTCGTCTGTTTCATATTATGGGTTTCAGGCGTTTAGTCGATTTTTTGCTGACGAGTAATAGGCTTTGTTTTATTTTTTATATGATAATCAGGGAGCAGGTTACTCAGCTACACAGAAAACAATACCATACTGCCATTTCATGGCTCAGGAATCTCTTTAATGACTGCATGGTTAAGGTTATACTACTTATGATATGTCTTATCAGCCATCTGTCATATTCGAAACTGCACATGACTTTTTTCACAGGTCTAATAACGGCAGTAGTATGGCAACATGTTGGAGTTTCTAGAGTGCTGGAATTACCATAATGCAATTGGCCTCTCAAATTAGCTGATTCTAATGTTGGTGCCGCCAACAAATCCATGATGACGGCTGCTCATTTTCTTGGTGATGGCATAGCTTCTTTCATATATTTTACTTGCACTTTCTTATTTTCTGGTTTATGGGTTTATGATTTTCTCCACCAAGAATTTGTACATGTAGTGGAAAGCATGTAGCGAAGACAATGTTTTGTGAATGGGGAGTATGATGGTTTACTTGCATGTTTTATGAATTGGACTTTTATAGTACAATCTGAATTAGGTTTCACTTGTTTGATGGTTGGACTTTTTCTTTTGTTTATTGTTTCGCTTTTGTTGGTGCACTTAGAGAGAGTTCCCTGGGAGTCTATGACAGCACCGATGGTAACTGATTTCTTTTTACAGGTTTCTTATTCCAAATTCATCTCCTTTTGTTTTCTTCGGGTGATAGGTAAGGTTTACTGTTTGTGTCTAACTGGACTGGACCGTACGTGATTCTGTGTATATGTTTGATGTTTCATACCACTGCACCTTATGTTTTTCTGTGTTGAACTCCGTATTGGCTATCAGGTATCTGCAGTATATGTTATATTATAATGCTTGTGAAATGTTTTGGTTATTTTCTTGTTTGACATAGGATGGAAGCTACTGTGGGTAGGTGATCAGATTGGTAAAGGAGCTGTTGGGGAGTAATGCATGTTGTGTTGATAAAATCATTTTACCACATTCATGGAGATTCAAGCAAAGCATTATTCTCATTTCAGCAGGGTAATCTTTCGTGCTTCTCTTTTTAGCTTGATTCTTAAATAATCAAATGAGTTTGTAACGTTGGCTTAGTGGTACTTGTAACAATTTTCTTCTATGGTAATATATAGGAAGTGGTATACAAGTTCAAATAGTTTTGTATGAAATATACCTGATATTGCCATTTTATTTTCAATTTTATGGGTTGTCACCTCTGTTTATACTGATTTCTTTTTTATCGATTTAACTGAATTCATACTGTTTACTGAGTTGAGGCCTGTACTCAAAGCTTTCTGGTTTACGGGAATCTGCTGCAGAGATGGGAAGGGTGGAACCGCCTTCAACTACTGTATTTGTTTTGGCTGATTGATTAACATAAGTGAAATTTGGTTTCATGTATTCTTTTTTGTCTTTGGCATGGACATCTTTCTCTCTTCCATACATTCATATTGCACTGATTATTATAGAATTGAATTTGTGAGAAAATATTGTTGTAATAAAAAATTATAATTTACTTCTGCAGAGATGAAGTTGAACTTTAGCCGTATGGTGACCAACTGATGTCAATGTGAACATACATAGGGACGGGTGGGCCGTTTGGCATCGAAAATTATAATGTAGCCAACTTAAAAAGAACAGATTATACAAAGAACAATCATGAAGCATGCTTGTGACTTGTGAGGTTCATCATCAGTAGTTCATTGAGCTCGGGATTGGTTTTGAACTATAAATCTATAGATCTGTATCGTGTCTTGCTTTTTATACATAAACTTTCCTGAGCTACGAGGATCTTTTTCCAATTTGATTTCATTACAGTTTTCTGTAAAATCTGTTACTAGAAGAAAATCTCGTATTAAAGGAATTGTTAGGCCATTACCACTAATTACTCCCTATGCGTTTAATTATAGCATAGGGATTTATTTGGATGCTGAAATATAAGTCCCAGCCTTGCAAAGACCTATAGCACCCTAATTGAAGGTGCTAATTGAAACAGGTTACAACCCCTCTGATTGATGTTGAGGATGGAGTGAAGAGTTCCTAGCATGAAACTTTGTACACAATGTCATTGGCTGGAAAAAAGTGAAGTTGTGCATGCATTACAACACTTTCTATAGCCAAGTAATGAAACTTGTACATATGTTGTAGGTACCGCACTAATTACCTTTGGTATTTCAGATGTGTTGGGCTGCTGGTATAAAAACAAATTACCTAGCCTTGACCCATGACACTAACTAATGATTTGACGGGATGGATGAGGGGTTATACTGATTACGTTTGGTATTTCAGAGGTGTTGGCTGCTGGTGTAAAAACTGGTTACCCAGATTTGGCCCATGATACTATCTAAAGATTTGACGGGCTGGATGAGGGATTATGGACCTAGTATGAAACTTGTACATATGTCGTAGATACCGCACTGATTACCTTTGGTATTTCAGAGGTGTTGAGTTGATGGTGTAAAAACCCGTTACCAAAAATGTGTATTATATTATTATGTCCTATATCGGGTGCTCGTGTTGATTAGTTAAAGTGATATGGAATTTGTAATATGGATTGAAAAATAATAATTTTGAATCGAAATGTTTAAAATTTTATCCTAGTTTATAGGGTTGTTTCTTGGTTTCTCCCCTCTCGGAATATTCCTTTTTTATCCGAGTAGTATCTTGGTAAAAGAAATACCTATATTTTTGTTTGATGTAAAAAAATAATACTTATCCACAATTATAAATTAACACTTTATTATCATCGTCATCTGAAGTCTGAACCCATGATTTTCATTCTGAAACGATCTGGCAAAACAAGAGTTCGGCCTACACGGTTCAACATAACATGTAAAATAGAAAAATAAGTGTTGTGCTTAGAACGGTAGCTTTTTAGGATTAATTTGCTGAATCAAACATCTCTGCACATATAAATTGAATCTATAGGTACACTTTTATTAGGATTATGAAATATGATTCCCATATGACTTAGGATACATTTATAGTGTACAACTAGAATTACGAAATATGATTCCAAAATGCAATCGGATACATTACGTACACTTCTATTAGAATTAAAGAATAAGATTCCCGTTTTTTCAAAAAAATAGAAAAAAGGAATAAGATTCCCGTTTGCATTCGAATACAGTATCTAAAATCTAGAAATCAACAAATCAAATTAATTTTAAATTCTCGTGAAAGCCCTATTTACTAGAATTTATTTCTTACTGAACTGAAAAAACTGAACTAAAATAAGTTTAAATTTATCTTCATGAACTGAAATAAATTTAAATTTACTAAACTGAACTGAAATAATTTTAAATATATTTAACTGAACTCAAGTAAATTTAAATATTTGAACTGAATCAAACTGAACTAAATTAAATTAAATAAATTTAACTGAACTGAACTGAACTTGTATACAGAAAATCTGTAGTAAACCGTGCCAATATCTCCATGATGCAGCCCACATTTAACTATATTGGGCCTACTATTATTACATAATATTTGAGTGTTTTTCTAACAATAATTAGTAAATGTCCATAATTAGCTCGAAATTCCATTTAATTTTTAACCGCAATTAGTTCATCTTACATGGGGATGGCACTGGGGCGGGTTTGGGGCGGGTACTATCTATCCCATCCCCATCCCCATCTAATATTTTAAAACTCATCTCCGCCCCATGACCTATGATGGGTACAAAATTAAAAATCATTCCCGCCCCATCGGGTTTTATTATAAAACCATCCCCGCTCCATGACCCGCCTCACCCCATGCCCCATGACCCATGACCCATGACCCATCCTCACCCACCTCTTATATCAGTTTAAAATACATTTGTTTATATAACTTTTACTCAAACGCAATAATAATTATATTGAGAAATACAAAATCTTTAAAAAGACAAAAATCTCAAACCCAAACAAAAAAAATGTAATTGAAATCTCACTCAAATTTGAAGCAAACAAGAAGTTTGTAATTATAAAAACGATTGTCAAAGAATAGTCCAAATACATTATTATTGTTAGTTTTCTTCTCATTTTAACTATTAGGGGTTGATTATTAAATTATAGTAAGAAATTAATTAATATTATTTTTTAAATTATATTGGGGCGGGTCGGGTATGGGGCGGGTATAACGGGGATGGGGCGGGTGATGTATAAAATTCATCCCCGCCCCATGACCCATGACGGGTTGTGATTTCATCCCCATCCCCGCCCCATTACCCATCAACTTTTCCCCATCCCCGCCCCAAATCGGTGCAAATGGGGCGGGTCAACACCAAAACCCGCCCCAGTGCCATCCCTAATCTTACATGCACATACTGTCTCATCCAGAGGCGGATCCAGAATTTCAAGAGCAGTTTACTTCTAATTTATTATTTCATTTCATTGCATAAACGATAACTTAAAATGCAACAATTTAAATACAAATATATCAAATAAAAAGATGTATATTAAAGAAAATGTTTTTCAATACAATTAAATATCCTTGAATGACTTCAAAAAGCAGACTAATTATCTGTATTTTCACAAAAGTTGTGGGGCAAAATAATAAATTTTAAAATTTAATACCTAAAAATTATAATTTTTGGGTGGCAATTGCCACCTTTGCTCTAAGCTACGTCCGCCTCTGATCTCATCATAGAAGTATTTTTGAAGAGTATTATAAATATATACACTTCCTTAATATGAATGAACCGTGCGTGGATAGAAAATTAAAACCAAAGAAAAACTTATTATCAATGAACAAAAAAAATACAACATAAAAACCAAAAAATCCGTTAATATAGAATTCACGATTGAATAATACATCAAACCAAAAAATTGAATACTTTAACCCTATTAATTAAAAATTTAATTTCCACAACACATTTATGGATTAACAACTTCAACTTCTCCATCTGAATATAGGCTAATATCTTCAACATCGCTGTCTAAACTTCCTTCTGAGGAATCATCTGCAAAAAATTTAGAATTAGACATCCAAATAAACCTACCAGATAAATTAAATTAAATATAATATTATTAATTATTAATAATAACTTACTTATCAATAAATGATCGCTTAATGTTGATGTCGATAAAGCTACTGGATAAAAAATATCAGGAGGATATTGGCTACCATCAGATAGATAGAACATTGCACTTAACTTAACATCATTCTCATATTGAAAGATTACGAACTTAGCCCGCTTAAGATCATTCAAATCATAGAAAATTTTCCAACATGTATCCTTAAAGCTTAGCCCGTTTATTCCCAAATATGAAACTTTCACGGTAAAATCATCAACTTTAGTTGAAATTTTTGCAACTTTCACACATGTACTCATTCTTGAATAACCAAACGTAGATGGTAACCACTGCACACATACAAAAAGTAGTATATTAATAAACAACCACTAATTTGATTCATTAACATAATTCAAAAACCAAAGAAAAATTATTTAATAACTTACAAGTTTGACATCGTCGCCGTCTCTTAATTTCTTCAAATAATGCGGGTACATATACTCATGCATATAATGCAGAGCAGAATCATTACAACGAAGTCGAAACTCGGTACCATAATAAAATGCTCTAACTAAGAAACAATTTAGAGAAATATTGATACACTGTAAAAATCCAGACTCAAGAATCCCAAATGGTTTGATAAAATTACAAATTTGGTTGAGCATTAATTGCTCATCGCCATCCATTAACAATCCAAACTTCTCTGATTTAAATGGACTTAGTATTTCAATTGCTCCACCATTATACTTTCTAAGCAATGATTGAATTCTAATGGGTAGTTTCTGCAAAAACAATTTGAACATACGTTAATAACGTGATCAAATATAAAGAATATGTTAAATGGAAAATTAAAAAACTCACTAAAAAAAACTTATTCTCCGTCCTTGATTCGAATAAAAAACTTGGGTAAATCATTATTCGTGAATAATAATCCGGAATTAAGAGTTGGGAGATTAAGCAACACAAATATAATCCATGAGATTGGCTACTTATTAGGACTGGGATAAAAACCTATATAAAATTGGATTAAACAAGAAATATAAGAACAAGTATAATATAAGAAGAAAACCACTTTCAATCACGGTAGGAATCTTACGCGGTCTCTCATTAGTAAAATCCCAATTAGGTTAACACACAGTCTGTATTATAAGGCAAAACAAATGTAAATTAATTTCAATTACTATAGGAATCTATCAAATACGGTTATTTTTATAATAATAAAGATAAAGAAAAATAAACCAAATCCAATTATATTGAGAAAAATATTATCATCAAATCCAACCAAAGTTTGTATGTTAATCTTACAACAAATACTACAACCTATACTATAAATATAACATTCGGCCATAACATCAAGATACTTTCCCCAAAATAAACACATATCGCAAAATTTCATACAAGGTAAAGCTTTTTTTTATTCTTTTGAAATAATATCAAAACGATTATGATTTTATTATGATTTTAATTATATGATAATTATTACGTTTTCTATTTTCAGGTATTCGGAACAATGGATTCAAACAAGGCTATTGATCAACTGAGTAACACAGACCAACCATGGACACGTATAATCACAGTTGTAGACAAAGAAGCAGTTTACAAGAATGATAGAGGCACCGTATTACAACGATTTATTTTTGAAGATGAAAAGGATATTCATTAAAACCTTATGAATAAAATAAATTTATTTTTCAATAAAAATAATCTATTAGTACAATTTGAATGAATGCAGAATACTATATAATTACAACATATTAAAAATGTATTCATAATATAAAAAATGTATATTTATAATATATTTGATATCGTCTCTATGTTAATATCATAAATGTATACTGATACACTTTTTCAAATAATATATAGGGAGCCAGAGTTCAAGGAATTACCTTGTAAAGTATAATGGATAAATTGCAGTTTAATGGAAAGTATAAAATAACAAATGCAATTATCAAGAATATACACAAGGATTTGATCAAAAATGATGTAAAGATGCAGTGGGTAATTGAGACAAGCACCCCTATTGAAGAACTTCCAAAGGATTTGGAAGTAGATAATGTCCAAAATAAGTATGTCTCATTTGACCAGATTAGTGACCATCTCAGCGACGACAACAAGAACAACAAACTTATAGGTAAAACTTATAGAACTTTCATTCAATCCATGATTGTTTACACTTTTAATGTTTATATACACTCACTATTTTATTTTATTTTAAAATTTAAAACCACATAAGTGGTAGGAGTCTTTTATGGGATCCCAAACCCAACATACACTCACTAATTAATTTATGACTTACAGATATAATAGGAAAATTGTAGTGCAACATCTATCCATCGCCAAGATCAAGACCAAATATGGACTTAAAGATAATCAGGATTTCATTCTAATCGATGACAAGTAAGTTTTTTTTTAAAAAAAAATTATAAACATATTGATGCTTATCATAAAAATACACAACAAATTTATATTCAAATTTTATTAATCATGATTACATTAGGTTACAAACACTTACACTATCATTGTGGGGAGAATCTATTCAATCCGAAGGAAAAACTTTGGTTGAAAAAATCAAATCAATGCCAGTTATTATTGGAAGATCCCTCCATGTTACTTGTTTTAATGGTAAACAAAATTATTATTATTTTATTTCAATTTATTTAATAAAATATTTCATTACATTAAATTTTGTATAGTATTTGTAGGTATACAAGTTATAAACAACAAGAGGACAACGCTTCAGGTTAATGATGAGAGTGAAGAATCAACAAAATTAAAACAATGGTAACACTCTCAATTTACTGGTTCAACATGTTTACGAATGCTAAATACATGCTTTTGTGCTTCCTTTAACATTATAACACATTTACTACCATTTTTAAAAATTTCTAAAAATGATAGATTTAATGTTATATATTAAGAACTTCGCTGGTTGATTTGTTTTTTGTGGTTTACTACCAAGAATTTAATTTTGTCCTTGATTAGAGCCCAATCTAGCATTTAATTTTATCTATAATTGTTCTTCAAACTTTTAAGCAAGCATCTTTTATTTAAATAAATTCAGTTTCATACTTATTATTACAGTGCACTGCTTGATCAATTATATTTATTAAATTTATATCATTTTGCAGGGCCAATCAACATCGAGAGCAAATCACATTTGCAATGGAAAAACAATCTAAAATTGACAAAGGAAATGGATTTGCAATACCTATAAAGGAAATTACAATATATACTCATATTCCAAAAATCACAACAAATCAAAGGGTAATTAAAATCTTTTAGTCAAATTTTTTCCTTTTTTTAAAAAAAAAATAAAATTTAAAACCACTTTAGTGGTAGGAATCTTTTATGGGTTCCCAAACCCGAGGATAAAAACCAAATAATTACAAACTATAGCCAAATTTGGCTAAGTACATGTTACAAAAAGCTGAAAGTGAGATAGCCAAAAACAGTGGCTTGAAAGTGGAGTTATACAGGCTCCACAAGCAATAGGGATTGCTTCCAAAAAGAATAGGAGAGCAACAACCTGAAGAAGGTTTGCTCCCAATGAATAGATATGTATATATATTATATATAGACCTACAGTCTAATTAGCTCCAGCTGAATTAACACAGAGCTCCAGGCTTGTACTACATATTCCAAACTTATTTGCGAATCTTACCAAGTCATAAACCCAGCTCGAAAGTCAAGGCAGCCGAGAAAAGAGTACAAGAGGAGTAGACTGTGTTTGGCAGCTTGGAGGGGAGCACCATTTATAAGCATTCGGGTGCAGCTCAGTATACGTCTCACTACATTGCAGTGATTGCTCCAACATGTGTTGTCAGTATAAGGATCACTTCAGTTCAGTGATTTCGCCAACTCTGCTGTCACTTCAGTTCCTTCTGTATCTTACCATATTTTATCATAGAAACTAATTTTATCATATTTCAGAGGGTAACTACAAGATTTAAGATTTTCATTCAAGATATACATCAAAAATATCATTACATGGCTTGTATCAAATGTTCAACTTCTACAAGTGCACCATACCTGTCTGGATTTAAATGCAACCTATGTGGACAAAAGCAAATTTCGACACCAAGGTAAAAAGTCTCTTTAAATTTGAACTATAATATGATGAATATTTTCATTTTTATTCTTATTATTTACCATGCTATAATTTCATTACCATTTTATTATTACTTCTATCATGCATTCGGTGATGCACTTATAAATATAAGGAAACATTAGATATATCACATCCATTGTGTTTCACCTACTGCATATTGAAAGTTTTCTAAACATATATTTGTTTCAATAAAAATAATAACACTCTCCACTATGGTGATATTTATAATTAGGTGTAAAATGCAAGCAAATTTGATGGATGAAAGTGGACTGATTACGGCTACATTTTTCAACAAGTATCCTGAAAAACTATTGGGATTAACTGCTTTGCAAGCAATGGACAAAAGCCACTGAGGTTCGAATTTTTATCCCTAAATTTATACGACGATATAATTTACATCTTACTTACATATTGTTATTTTCAATTTCTTTTATTAACAGGATTATATTGAGCCCCGCAATAATGAAATCACAAGTATTGAATATATAGTTCAACTCACTGTTTCAAAAAAAGATAGTGAAATTAGCCCCAGATACACGGTCATATCTTTTGGAGACAAAGAGGAAATAGAAGCATCAAACTCAAAAATATTACCAGGTGACAAAAATGAAGATAAGGAAGATGGTGGTCCGTTCAAAAGGCTAAACAAGAAAAGACAGCTATTCAAAGGTACTACACCATTTATTTTTTAAAAGTCAATCACATATTTCGTATTTAAAAATAATTTATATAACATAATCTTTCAATCAACACAGAGCAAGAAAAAGACAAAGACAAATATCAACATTTTGAGGATGATGAAGATATTAAATCCTGTTACATTCTTAATTTTTGTTCTTTTCATTTATCAAGTATATAAACTAAATATAGTAACTCGGATTTGTTTGGTCCTAGCTAGCACTAGAAACGAGACAAGAAGTGGAAAGAAGTGGAAAGAATGGATTCTGAAGATGATTTACCACTCATACAAATGACCAAAAAAAGAAATACAAATAAAGGTACAATTGTAAATACTATGTATATTACTATAAATAAATGATAAATACATGATTTTCATAACAAATTTTATTACAATACAGGAAGAAAGAACAACAAAACCAAGAATTGAAAGTGGAGATGATCAACACAGAATCAACAACAACAAACAAATATTTTATTCTTGTAGTTACGTTAGAGTTCTATTTTAGTTCCATTAGAATATATTCTCTTGACTATATATTTCTAATACAATGTAATGAATTTATTTAATTTATCGTCTTTACTTTTATTACATATTCAAGTATTTTGAACCACCCAAATACACCGCGCGATTGCTAGTAATACTAAAAAGTATTTCATACTAATTAAATCACATAATTAATTTAAAAGTATGTGTTGAATTTTTTTTCCTTAAAAGCATCTTGACGTTTTTATAATATGATGAGATTTTGCATTACGTCTCTATTTTTTTTTCCAAATGGAAGAATGCATTAAATGTGCAGAAGAGTTTTTCGACAAGGTTTTTAATTGTATAAAATTCTTCGAAATAGACACTTACTTTAGTTACTTTCAATTTTCAAACCACCTGGACATAATATGCAAAAGACATACGAATCAGGCAAGAGAAAAAAAAAAAAAAAAGTAATTAAGAGCATCCACAATGGTAAGAATATGGGTGTAAATGAACTGAACAACTCGCGAACAACTCGCGAACAACTCGGTCAAAGTTCGTTTTCGAATTCGAGTTCATAAGAGTCAGCTCGATAGGCTCGTCGAGCAGCTCGAATAGGATTTTTATATAAATTTTTTTTATAAATTAATTAAATTTTGTTCATTAATGCTTTAACAAGCTCGAACTAGCTCGAGTTCGAGTTCGAACTCAATTTTTTATCGAGCTCACGAGTCGAGCTCGAACTTTCTAAAAGTCAGACGAATCGAGCTCGAACTAAAATATCTCAACTCGTACGAGCTCGAACTCGATCACGAACATGCAATACAAACTCGAACTCGAACTCGAACACAGGTCTGTTCGAGCTCGACTCGACTCGTTTACAACCCTAGGTAAGAATATAAGGAGCACTTCTTAAATGACACATCATCTATTTTTATAAAAACTATGTAAGAAGTAACAACAACAATGGTAGTATATTCTTACTACTTCTTTAATTAAAATCAAGCAAAATACAATAAAAAAGAAATATTAAATGGAAATAGTTGATTAGTTGGTCTTGCACAATAAAAGAGGTAACAACTCCTTATTTAGGGAGTAGCTCCCTATTAAGGAGTGGTCCTTAAAAACCCACAATGATCAAAGTGCTTCTAGGAAGAACAATACTCTAATAAAATTGGGGAAATTGCAAGCTGTGGTAGGAAATGAACGTGGAAGATTGCAGTGGAAAAGGATGCCCAGACAAGTCTGTAAGAGCAGAAATTATATGTTGGCATAATTTGTGAACGAATAGGTTAGACATTGAAATGTCTGTTCCGCAGTTCATCAGAACTCAGACATTGCAATGTCCTTTGCACATCAGAAACAAAGAAGGTCCAGGATTATTATGGCTGGTCGGATTAATTATGGTAAAGAATTCAGCCGTGTTCTTTCTAGATTCTATGTTTTGTTTAAATAGGTTAGATTATACAAATAAGGAAAAAGATCTAGGATTTGTAAGGTCTTTTCCTAATTAGAATTAGAATAGGTTTTATTTTCCTTTTCCAGGCTCTTGTAATTATAGTAAGATTAGAATAGAAAAGAAAATCTGAGAAGTTGTATCCAACTTGGAAAAGGATACAATCTGGTCTATAAAATAAGGGGTCCTATGGCGATATTGAGCATCGATTCAGAAGCATTCAACGCAGAAGCATAAACCATCTTTGAGGTTTAACCGAGGAATCGACGACAAAGCTAAGCTGTGTTTGAGGCCCCGAGTACTGAACGACAACGACAAACAAGCAACGAAGGCAGCTCGTGTTTGGAACAACTTGGGAAGTTGCAGCCTTAGCTCGCACACTGGATATAGGGTTTAGTACATAGAGAGAAACATTGTACTGTTACCAGGCTTTCTAGTGAATCTTTCAAGTTGGGCAGAGCAACCCCGCAGAGTAGGTGTGATAGACCCTAGATATATTCTTATTTTGTAGCATTTGAGAGCTGTTTTAGATAGTATTTTGTGTATTTATATTAGACTTTTAGACCGAATCATTCATAGTGGTTTGAAATTGAAGACGTGCATTTCGATCTTGAATTGCACTTGCAATGGATTTGAGTGATTTGAAGACCTTCTATGACCGTCCTGACCGCGATTGATACATTGAAGAACCGGTCGTAGAAGTGGCGTGAAGGCACACTCTCGCGAGCCGCGAACCCTAGGTCGCGAACCGCGAACCCTAGGTCGCGAACCGCGAGGGTGTGTGTTGCTGTTTTGAACATGCCGAGTTTCGCGCGGCCCGCGAAACTCCAGTCGCGAGCCGCGAGGACCAGACGCGCGGTTCGCGAGACTTCGGCCGCGAACCGCGAGAACCAGCACGAGGACCTGAGCGAAGCCCAGACGCGCGAACCGCGAAGACTCGGCCGCGAACCGCGAGGACCAGATGCGCGCGGGGCGAGATTTCTCGGTCGCGGACCGCCGAGACCACGGACGCGCGGGGCGCGAATCCTCGGCCGCGAACCGCGAGAACCAGGCTCGCGGTCCGCAAAGGATTTCGCGCGACCCGCGAACTGTCCTGCCACTTGATTTTTGTTTGCTTTAATTTTAATTATTTTTAGACTATAAAAGAAAAACTTATCCTCATTGTTGGGGATCGAATTTTACAGAGCCTTAAGCTCTTTTCTTCATTTTTCTCTTTGGATTTTCACTTTGAATTCACCATGTATTATTGTATGGATTATGGTTATGATTATTTAGTTATGGTTGTAGGCTAAAACCCATCTTGGGTATGTGAGATTAAACCTCTTGTTATGGTTTGAGAACATGGTTTATGAAGCTTAGGAATGGTTGATTTGTCATTGAATGATCATAAATTATATGTGTATTTGATTGTTGAAATGGTTAGGAATGATTTCCTAACCATAGATATGTGTTGGATATGTGTTAGACATTGCCTTTCCATGGTTGAAATGCTATCATTTCTTCTATGTAAAAGTAGTGAATTAGGAATCAAATATATGTTGTTATCAATTGTATTTGTTCTTGAGATCATTCATTAGCATTATATTTATGTCAATTGTGTTATCACATTGCATGGGTAAGGTGGGGAAACATCTAATTTGAATTAGCATTGGTCAATTTATCTATTTGCTATCATATAGATAAGTTGCCAATAAGAGTTGTGAAAATGCTTTCATGATTCACAACTAGAATAGAGATGGTTTCCCATTAAAAACAATCACCATTCTCAAAGTATCATAAGTAGGTTTGAGGAAAAATCCATAACAAGAAGATACAAATCTCATGTACCCAAGTCTCTTATTCTCATTAGTTAATCCTTTAGTTGAATCTTTAGATGCTAAACTAGTTGTAATTCTAAAGTTCTAGTAGTTTTACTTAGTAGTGTCTTAAACAAAACTCAACTCAAAAACCCCCCCCCCCCCCCCCCCTTGTTTACATTGCTTTTATATATATGTATATGTATATATATCCTACAAGATATACATAGAAATAACCTTTTCCCTGAGGAACGAACCTTACTTGCCATTGTACACTTTTTTTTTTTTTGATGTAATATTTTCTTCTATTAAATTGCTCAAAAAAGTTGATACAACTGATTTGGCCATCACTCTAAGCCAAACATTCAACGGATATAAATAACTAACCAAAAGGAGAAAAACAACTATTCTACAGCCATATGAAATGCAAGTGGCTATGATCATAACAAGTTCATCAAGATATTGCTAGGATTTTAGAATAACTATAATGAATGCGCTTCCATTCCACCTGTCCTTGCATATCTTGCCAAATCTGCATCCACCTTTGGAGCTTTGGTGTCTTCAACGTTCCATTTCTGTCTCCAGCTCGTATACGATTAAGGGAAAATCCACCATAGCATATCTGTGAATTGACATGTCAAAACACAAGTCTGCCCTGGTTCATTTCCCATAGAAACCAAATTATCCATTATGTAGCCTGGTCTGAGTATGCTTATAATCTTTTTCGATCCAGCCCGTCAAGTCTTTAGATAGTGTCATGGGCCAAGGTTGGGTAACTGGTTTCACCCAGCAGCCCAACACCTCTGAAATACCAAAGGTAATCAGTGCGGTACCTACGACATATGTACAAGTTTCATACTAGGGCCATAGTCCCTCATCCAGTCCGTCAAATATTTTTGATAGTATCTTGGGCCAAGGCTGGGTAACTGGTTTTTATACCTGCAGCCCAACACCTCTGAAATACCAAAAGGTAATCAGTGCGGTACCTACGACATATGTACAAGTTTCATACTAGGGATATATCCCCACAACCAATCCGTCAAGTCTTTAGATATTGTCACGGGCCAAGGCTGGGTAACTGGTTTTTACACCGGCAGCCCAACACCTCTGAAATACCATAGGTAATCAGTGCGGTACCTACGACATATGTACCAAGTTTCATACTAGGATCCATTCACACCATCCTCATCATCAATCAGAGGGGTCAAAGCCTGTTTCAATCATCACCTTTAGAGCATCCACCTGCCTAAATTTCCCCTGGAAGATTCTGTTATTCCTCTCCCTCCATACATTATAGAAGATGCTGATAAGTCGGTGGAATCTTATTCTCTTTCTCCATCCTACCATTCTTCTCATCCTCCTCAGGCACTCTCTGAAGTTTCCGCCAGTCTCCACCCTGTAATGTTTTTGGAGCTCCACTGTAAATTGGCATGTACAAAATATGTGCTGCATCGTTTCTCCATTGTGCCCACACAGAGTACAAACATCTGCCACATGAGGTATTATCCCTTTCGACTGAAGTCTCGCTATGGTCGATAATCTCCCTTTTAACAACATCCATAGAAAGAATGAGTGTTTAGGCTGTAGTCCTGACTTCCACAATATTTTCGTTGACCAGTGGTTTTCTTGGCCTGCCCCTTTGAGGTATCCATATGCCTTGCTAGTGCTGAAATTTCCCTTCGTGTCAACACATTCCATTAGGTATGGACGAATTTCATCTTTCAGTGACACCAACTTGCCCCAACCCCAACTATATGTGTGCCCTTCTAGGCTGTAGTCAAGAAACTCTTCATCCTTCAAGTAGTATGCCTGCACCCATTTCAGCCACAATATATCCTTCTTTTGACATACATCCCAAACCAGCTTACACAGAGAAGCTCTATTCCAGGATGAAGGATCCCTTAGGCCAACTCCTCCACTTTTCTTTGGCATACAAAGTGTTTTCCAAGACACTGGTGTAACTCTTTTCTCCCCTTCCTTTCTTCCCCACAGAAAATTTCTGCATTTTGTCTCAATGGCTTTGTGCACACTCTCAGGTATTTGAAAAACATTTGCCCAGTGACTAGCTTTACTCAGCAGAATTGTGTTTATAAGCTGCACTTTACCTGCATATGCCATATTCCTGGAACCCCAAGTGCCTATTTGTCCTGCAATCTTCTCCACCATTTTCTCACAATCTTCAGCTTTCCACTTCCCTGTTGAGACTGGAAGTCCCAGGTAATTCATTGGGAAACTTCCTTGAACTATATTCAGAGTATCAGCCAACATCTTTGCTTCAGTTTCTGTCATTGTCGAGAAGAAAACCTCAGATTTTCCTTCATTTATCCTAAGGCCAGAAACCTTCCTAAACTCCTCCAAAACAGTTTTAACCCCATCCATTGAGTGCTTGCTTGCCCTACAGAAAATTAACAGATCATCTGCAAACATCAAACTGTGTATTTCCCCCTTCAAACTCCTCTGATGGAACTCTATGGCTTTCGTTTTTATCGCCAGGCTAAGCTGTCTTGATAGATATTCCATCCCAATTACAAACAATAAAGGTGATATCGGATCCCCCTGTTTAACACCACTCCTCCCTTTAAAACAATCCGTGTACGCACCATTCAAAGAGAAACAATAAGTGGTATCCTCAACGCATCGTCTTATCCACTCAATAAACAATCCTGGAAACTTTAGAACTGCCAGCCATTTGAATAGAAACTCCCAGCTTATACTGTCGAAAGCCTTCTGTATATCAACTTTTATCATGCAGCTCGGAATATTGCTCGGCTTCTTATATCCTGTTAATAGCTCTTGGGCTAGGAGAATATTATGTGATATCCTCCTCCCTTTCACAAATGCACCTTGGTTTCCATTTATCACTTCAGGGAGTACCTCACTTAACCTGTTACTCATGATCTTTGTGATGACTTTATATAAAACAGGGCAGCAGGAAATCGGCCTATAGTCCCCAGCTGACTGCATTATCAACTTTCGGTATTAGTGTTAAAACAGCCCTGCTAAATTCCCGTGGTACTTCATCGCCCTGAAAGAAACTCCTAATCCCCTTTTTGAAATCATCACCAACAATCCCCCATGCTTTCTTGAAGAAAAAGCTCGAATATCCATCTACTCCAGGACTTTTGTCATTCTCAATGCTATTCAGAGCTCTCCATATCTCATCATCTGTAATCGGCTTTATCAAGGGTATTTGTTGTTCCACTGTAAGAAAGTTACCTTCAGCTGCAACTAAAGGATCAATTTCACTCTCTACAATCACTGTCTTTCCCATTCGGTCACCAAAGAACTGTAGTAGATGCTGCTCCACCCCCTCTCTTCCATCCACTCTGTCGCTTCCCACCTTCAGGCTGACTATATGATTTCTGTATTGCCTCTTTTTCATGCTTGCATAGAAAATTTTGGTTGGCCTGTCCCCCTCCTTTATCCATTTCTCCTTAGACCGTTGCTGTAAGAAACTGAACTCCGCTTCAGCTAGTTCCATAGATTCTCTCCTTGCCCTTGCTTCGTTTTCTTGCAGCCCTTTATCCAATACATTTGTTTGTAATAGATTGAACTGGTTCTCCCACTTCCCTTTTGCTTCCATGGCTCTTTTCTGAATGTCTGAAAATTCCCTCTTGTTCAATCGTTTAAGTGCTATTTCCAGCACCTTCAGAGTTTTAAATAGATCCACGAGAGTACTGTGTTTCCGCATCCTCCAATTCTGCTCCACTAAAGTAAGAAAGTCCGGCGAGTTCACCCACATATTGAAGAACTTAAAAGGACGTTTAGCAGAACACTTTCTTGGCGTATCTAGGTGTATAAGTAAAGGTAAATGATCCGATGCATCATTGGGTTTTACTTCACATATCGCTTCCATCCATCTGTCCATCCACATCTCATTCACCATTGCTCTGTCGATTCTACTGAAAATTCTGCCTTCTTCCCTTTTATTGTCCCACGTGAAAAAAGGTCCTGTACTTTTCAGCTCATGCAGTTGAATCAAGTTCACCGTGTCTCTAAAATTTTCCACCTCAGCTAGTTGTACATCCTCTCCTCCAGCTCGGTCTCCCAAATTTAGGGGGGAGTTGAAATCCCCCACCACCATCCATGGCTTATCCTGGTGATTTGCAGTCTCCAGATAACGCCATAACTTCAGCCTAAGCGGTTGTTTGGTCCCTGCTTCTACTTCACTATTATGAGCATAAACAACCGTCAAGTAAAACTCCAGCCCGAGTTCTTTTTTCCGGCAAATGCAGTCAATCCACTGATCTCCAATGCTTATTACTGATATATCATACAAATCTGGCTTCCAACATAGCCATATTCTTCCTGTTTGTGCTATCGGGCAGTTTGTTAGTAGCTTCCAACCCAAATCAAGACTTTCCCATCTGTCCACTTCATTTTCTACCTTCACCTTTGTTTCCAGCAAGCCGGCAAGGCCTATATTATTTTCAAAACAAAATTGCCGGCATTTTCTCTGCTTACTTGGCTGATTTATACCCCTAACATTCCAGAATAGCATAGTACTATGCATCATTAACAATATTATAAAGGGGATCATACCTTGAATGAACTTCAAGGTCTATGTTTTTAGCCGCTTCTCTCTCATTGACGTCAACATTTGTAGACTGTGAAATCTGCAATACCACACTATCATTCGATTCAACCGTTTGTTTCCCTTCTCTGTGTTGCCTTATTTCTCTACCCGGAACATCCCTAGCTTCAGTCTCTCTTGATTGTGCATCCAAAACTGTGCTACTGCTCGTTCCACCACTTTTTGCACCCCTTTCTTTTTCATACCCTGCTTTCTTTTCCAGTTCTTTTTCGGCCCCAAGAACAGCCTCTCGGTCTCCCTTTTTCTGTTCTACATTGGTTCCTTTGGTGCCCATTTTATTTCCCTCAATTTTGTCTCCATTCTTCTCTGCCCTTTTTACACCAACAACCACCCAATCCCCAGTATTTCTACCATATCGTCGATGAGGAGCAACTATGCTTGGTCCCCTTTCCCTTGGGGCTGATTGAGTTTGGTTCTCCCTTTTGCCTCTATATGTGCTCAACTGCGTCCTGCCATTCACTCCAGGCGAAAGGGATTTGGGCTTCCAGACACATTCTTCTGTTTCATGTCCAATCAGCTTGCATTTACTGCACTTTGATGGCTTCCACTCATACTCCACATCTTGGTGCTGAATGATATTATTCTCATCTTTGTATGGAATTCTTTTTTGCATTACCTTCCCCATGTTCACCTCAACTAGTACCCTTGCAAACTTTGTCTTTTCCATGTGCCATGTGGCCTCATCAATCCGCAAGGGGATTCCGATTACACTTGCCAATCTACATAACAGGCTCGGCTCCCAATAGACTGGATCCAATCCAGGAAATTGCACCCATATAGGAATTGTATCTGGCTCATCAAAATCCATTTTTTGTTTCCATAACTTTACAAAAACTGGTTTTTTATCAAAGAAAACCATCCCCCGTTCTATCACCTCATCTCTATGTTTTTCATTAACAAGCTTCACCAGAAAGATCCCTGGTTTTGCCTGCCAGACCTTTTCAACCATACCAAACCATATTCTTCTAAGAAAGCCTTCAAAATATTTAATCGGAGGATGACCACCAATAACCTTGCATACAACCACATTCTTCCATTTTTTCACGCTGTTTTCAACCTCATTCAAAGGAAAAGAAGGCAAAAGCATACCGTCTACAAGTTCAGGTTTATAGTATTTTACCTCTGCCTGGTGGCTCGTGAACAGTTTCGACCAGCTTACCTTCTCATTTACTGGTGTCTCTAGCTCTTCCCCTCTCTTCAGTATACGTACTTGTGAATTCTCCCCAACTTTGTTTACTACTGTGGCAACACCATCACCTTCGGGTTGAGTGATCACAGTCGACAAAACAGCATTCTCCAAACCCTTCTCTAAATGAGACTTCTCGGCTTGTTCTGAACTCTTCATTTTTGTTTGTACACCTTGCTCTATTGTCTTAGACGTATCCTTGCTGCCCTCACTCTCCTCTCTGCCCATTGTTTCCAAGAACCTCGAAATTGGTATACCGGTTTTTATCATCATCGGCTGCCTACGAACCCCGGCTGCCATCATCGATTTCTTGCTGCCCCCTTCGCTTTCCCGATCATATGTACTCTCATCCGCTGGCCATGTAGTCCTATTCCCAGATTCAATCGGATTCATCTCAACGTTTTCCTTTTCCAATCCAAACAAGGGTTTTCCTCCATTCTCCATGACCTCACGTTCAGCCACATTCAATAGTTCTTCTCCAGCTTTTTCCTTAAGTTTCTGTTCAATCATTCTAAAACCTTCGTAAGCTTTCCCCATATTTTCAAAGAGCTCTTCGACCGACGCTTTCTGAATCCATTTTTTCATCGCCTCACTGTGTGAATTTGACTCAGCCTTTATATCAAATTTTCCGCTGCTAAGGTTTTTCTCTGCTGCAGCCCGAGGGTTTTTTGCCGCATCTACCATCCCAGCGATAGGATTCTGCCCGCGAGCCATCCCGTCGTTACCTCTCCGTTCAAAGTTTAATCCTGACAGAGTGCCCGGGTTTTCAATCACGGTTGGCCGTTTCGGCAAAAACTCACCATCATCGCCAAACAAACTTCGTCCATCACTTCCCAAGACCATCTTCGTCACATCCTTAGGCTTATTTCCCGCGTTTCGTTTACCACTACTGTTCTTGCCCATGGCGGCAGAATCAAACGAATTTGATTCACCAGAAAATAGTGGAAAAAGAAAAACGGAAATCGCACATAATAGGAATTAGAATCGCAGCATAGGATTTAGGTCGCCGTTCATACAGATTCGTCCGTACAGAACCGTGTACTACAGATCCGTACAGATTCGTCCACTGATCGTCCGTACAGGATTGGTCCTTGAATCTGTGTCCTTGGTGAGCGGTGCGTACAGATTCGGGCGTACAAAACCCCAAATCGCCGTGCGTACAGATCCCCAAATCCCCAAATTTGGGAGCGGCCGTGCGTACAGATTCGGGCGTACAAATCCCCAAATCGTTTGCCATTGTACACTTAATAGTGTGGAAAGGTAGTAAGCGATCTATAAATTGTATATTTGAGAGGTACGGCGACGACCTCCCAAGGTGTTAACCGAACTGCGTTACCAATTTCAGTGTTCTTTATATTCCGCACATTTGACATTGCAATATCCAAACCAACCTTGACATTGCAATATCTGAAACACTGAAACTTAACATCGATTAAACTTGCTAGATTAATCAAATTTAGGTATACTCACAATTTCAATTGGTATCAAGAGCGGTCACTTAACAGCCCTTGAATTCAAGGAGAGTGAGATCCGGACAGAGTATTACCTATGGCTGCAAAAGAAGGAGCTTCGACAACAAAACCACCTCTGCTGGAAGGTGAGAGCAACTATGCATTCTGGAAGACAAGGATGAGAGTCTTCATCGGTGCAATCGATGACTATGCTTGGGATGTTGTACTGACTAAATGGACACCACCAGTAGAAACCAAAGTAAAGGCTGATGGATCTGGATCTTCTGAGACTGTTCCAAAAACTAAATCCAATTATACTACTGCTGAACTTAGAGAATGTCAAGGAAATTCAAAAGCTCTCAATGCAATTTTTACTGGTGTGGATACAGAACAATTCAAGATGATTGCTAATTGTACAACTGCAAAACAAGCTTGGGATATTCTTGAATCAGTTCATGAAGGTGATGCAAAAGCTAGAGAGAGCAAGTTGAATACCCTAACTGGACAATTTGAAAGATTGATCATGAAGGAGGATGAGTCTATAGCTCAATTCAACAGCAGATTCAGAGATATTGTCAACAAGATGACGTCACTTGGTAAATCATATAAGGAGCCTAAGTTGATAAAGAATTTTCTCAGATCCTTGCCCAAGAAGAGATTTGGACACAAAATTGAAGCTATTAGAGAAGCCAGAGATCTAGACATAATGACCTTGAATGAGCTTATTGGAAATCTTCAAGCATTTGAAATAGAATATGAAGGTGAAGCACCAGAGGAGAAGAACTTGGCTTTCAAGGCTACTGCATCAAAGAAATATGAAGAAGTTCTGAGTGATGATGATTGCAGTGAAGATATTGCTCTTATATCCAGAAATTTTTCATGAATTATGAAGAAAGTCACAGGGAGGAACTCTCAGGATAAACCAAACAACTGGAGACCTAGATTTCAAGATTCCAGAAACTTCAATTCTTCAAGGAATGACCAGAGAGACCAGCAGCAACAGAATATCAAGAATAATGTCTCTGGAAATAAGAATGAAGATAACCTGAAGTGCAGAAATTGTGGAGGCATAGGTCATTTTCAGAATGTATGTCCTTCTCCGAAGAGGAATAATGACAAAGCCATGGTGTCCTCTTGGAGTGAAGGTGAAGATGAGCATGAAGATTTGACCAGTAATTTTGTAGCCTTCGGAGCAAGAGTAACTGAAACTTTAGATATTACGTCTGGACATTTCAATGTCGAATCGGAGTCTGAGAATTCTAGTGATGGTGAAAGCGTGACAGATGAAGATATTCGCACTGAATATGCTAAATTGTACAATTCCTGGATAAAGATTGTCAATGTGAATAAAAAACTCATCAAGGAGAATGAGTCATTGACAGAGAAAGATCGACAATCTGTGATCAAAATTGAAGAGCTAGAGCAGGAGAATAAGGATTTGAAGATGAAGTTGACAACAACTACTAATAGAGCTGAGAAGGCAGAAAACTCAATTCACAGATTGAACACTGGGAAAGCCAAGCTTGATGAAGTACTTATCATGGGACAGCACACAAGGCGTGGCATTGGATATGAGAAAAGTCCTTTGAAAATCTTGAGTCAGTACAAGAAGGATACTCAGCACAAGATGGAGAAAGTGGTGCAACTTCCAGTACCTCAGAAGAAGAAGAAGAGAGTTAGAAGGTGCAGTTATTGCAAGAATATTGGTCACTCAAAGAACAGATGTTTCACTTTGCTTCGAGATATGGTTCATAAACAGCAACGTGTGGGACATTTTAATGTCCGATCCAGACAGACTCAACCAGTGAAGAATACTGGACATTGCAATGTCCGATCTGCAAATCAGTTGAACACTACTGCTAAGGTCTGGAGACGTAAACCTACCACTGTATGCTACTCGAGCTATGTCTGTCATCATTCTGAGTTTAGAGATGCTTGGTACTTTGATAGTGCATGCTCCAGACACATGACTGGATCTCCTGATTTGCTGCAACACTTGAGTCCTTGTTTTGATGGTTCTGTGAAGTTTGGTGATGGAAAGAGAAGCAGAATTATTGGAAAAGGTGATCTTGTGATCAAAGGATTTCCGGTATTTAAGAATGTGTTTCTGGTGGAGGATTTGAAAGCAAATTTACTAAGTATCAGTCAGCTCTGTGACAGTGATATGTTTGTAAATTTTGATAAGAAACAATGCACTGTGAAGCATGATGGTGGATTTTTTACTGGTTCGAGATCTTCAGATAATTGTTATTTGTTGGATGAGAATTTACAATGTATGAATGCAAGTATTGATAATGAGAAGCTATGGCACAGAAAGCTTGGTCACATGAACTACAGATCACTGGTGAAGACATCCAAGAGTGGAGCGGTGAGAGGACTACCATTGTTGAAGGAGAAAATTGTAGAAGTGTGTGGATCATGTCAGCTGGGAAAACAGACAAAGAAGCCTCACAAGGTAGTTAATCAAATCACTACATCTCAAGTTCGGGAGCTCTTACACATGGACTTAATGGGGCCTATGAGAAATCCTAGTGTTGGTGGAAAGAAGTACATCTTTGTCTGTGTTGATGACTATTCAAGATATACTTGGGTGGATTTTTTGAAAGAAAAATCTGAGGCCATTAAAGTATTCACGAATCTTGTTACGAAGTTGCAGACTGAAAAGGGAGCAAAGGTTATTAGACTCAGAAGTGATCATGGAGGAGAATTTGAGAACAATCAGTTTACAGAATTATGTGAAACTCTGGGAATTCATCATGAGTATTCTGGTCCATATACTCCAGAACAGAATGGGATTGCTGAGAGGAAGAATAGAACCCTTACAGAGATGGCTAGAACAATGATTGCTGAAAGAGGAGTTGCATTGAAATGGTGGGCTGAGGCTGTTGGTACTGCATGTTATGTGATTAATAGAGTGTATTTGAGACCATTGACTGCAAATACTCCTTATGAGATCTGGAAAGGAAGGAAGCCTGATGTATCCTATTTTCATGTGTTTGGGAGTACGTGCTACATTCTCAAGGAAAGGACTTTGCTTGGAAAGTTTGAACAGAAGAGTGATGAAGGGATGTTTCTTGGCTATTCTACAACAAGTAAAGCTTACCGAGTTCTGCGATTGAAGGATAATGTTGTTATGGAATCAGGGAATGTTGTTGTTGATGATTGTGAAAAGTCTGATCAATTGGAGGAAACTATTCCCATGATTGGTGTTGAGCAGGATCAGCAACACTCTAACATTTCAATGTTCAATGACAGTTCTGGAGCTTCGAACAGTTCAATATCTATACCTGCAACAACCACCAGTGCAGTTTCTGAAACAGCTCAAGACACATCGCTACCAGCTACAGATGACTCACTTTCTGGAGAGTCGGATCAGGACAAGGAGCCGGGACGGACACATGGAATGCAGCTGAGACAAAAAGAGCCAATTAACTACACACAATTGGCTGGATATTCTTGCTTTATCTCAATGGTTGAACCTAAAAATGTGAAAGAGGCACTTCAGGATGAATATTGGATAACTGCTATGCAAGAAAAATTGGAGCAGTTTACAAGAAATGATGTCTGGTTTTTAACCCCACGGCCTAATCATGTGAATGTTATTGGGACAAAGTGGATTTTCAAGAACATATCTGATGCTGAAGGTTTGGTGGTCAGGAATAAAGCAAGGTTGGTTGCTCAAGGATATACACAGGTTGAGGGTGTGGATTTTGATGAAACTTTTGCACCGGTTGCAAGGCTTAAGGCAATCAAGATGTTGCTTGTTGTTTCTTGTATCTTGGATTTTACTTTGTATCAAATGGATGTGAAGACTGCCTTTCTCAATGGCATTGTGAATGAGGAAGTTTATGTTGAACAACCTAAAGGCTTTGAAGATCCACATTTTCCGGATCATGTCTACATATTGAAGAAAGCTTTATATGGTTTAAAACAGGCACCGAGGGCTGGGTATGAACGTTTGACACGTTTCTTGATTCAAAAAGGCTACAAACGAGGGGGAGTAGATACAACTTTGTTTGTGTTCGAACAATCTGGACATATTCTCATTGTTCAGATCTATGTGGATGACATTGTGTTTGGATCCACATCACCATCTCTTGTGAAAGGATTTGTGGAGTTGATGAAATCAGAATTTGAGATGAGCATGGTTGGAGAGCTTACGTATTTTCCTGGATTACAAGTAAAGCAAGAGAAGACTGGAATTTTCTTTAACCAACAGAAGTATGCTCAAAATTTGGTGAAGAGGTTTGGCTTGACAAGTGCTAGAGCAGTTAGGACTCCTATGGTAGCGACTGAAAAGTTGACTGAAGACAAGCTTGGAGTTCCTGCTGATCAAAAGCTCTACAGAAGCATGATTGGATGTCTATTATACTTAACTGCAAGCAGGCCAGATATTTGTTTGAGCGTGGGCATATGTGCTAGGTTTCAAGCAAATCCAAAGGAGTCCCATCTTGTTGATGTGAAGAGGATTATAAGATATGTTAGTGGGACAGCTGATTATGGTGTGTGGTTCTCTAAAAATCAGACTTCACAACTGATTGGTTTTAGTGACTCAGATTGGGCTGGCAACGCTAATGACAGAAAAAGCACTACTGGAGGATGTTTCTACATTGGTGATAATTTGGTTTCTTGGTACTGTACGAAACAAAATTCAATCTCATTGTCTACTGGTGAAGCTGAGTATCTAGTTGCTGGAAGTTGTTGTGCACAACTGCTTTGGATGAGACAGATGATGAGGGATTATGGATTCAAGGATGTGACTCTTACTGTGTTGTGTGATAACAAGAGTGCAATTGATATTGCTAAGAATCCAGTTCAACATACAAGAACAAAACACATTGATATAAGACATCATTTTTTTAGAGATCTTGTTGAGAAGAAGGAGATCAATTTGATTCATGTGCCTACCTCAGAACAGTATGCCGATATTTTCACCAAGCCTCTTGATGGTGAAAATTTTGAAGCCCTCGGGCAACACTTAGGTGTTTGCAGGATATGAGGAATTTAGAGCTTTCATTAAAAAAAATCAAAATACAATAAAATACAAAAAACAGTTCGAAAGAAGGTTTAGACATTATAATGTCTACGAAGTTGTGCTGGAAGATGAAGGCTTAGACATTATATTGCTGCTCTGTTGAAGTGATTACTGGGATTTTTTTTTGGTTGAAGGTCTTGCATGTTTTGGTGTTCTATGGACACAGTTTTGCAAGATCTGTGGATTCTATGCCATCTCTTGATGCTGTTTTGAAGCTGGCTTTTGCATTTTAGTGTCCCCAGGGGAAGAGTAGCTGAATCTTGGAATTCTGAAGTTTTTCTGATGTTTTTTTTCTGGATATTTAAATGTCCTACGTGTGACCTGTAACTTGATGGATTCTAGATTTTGGTATGATAAAATATCAAGTTCTATTCTGGAATTCAGGGGGAGTTCAATCTACACTTGTGATACTATGAAGATGATATTGAAGCCAAGAAGTGTAGGGTTCACAAAAATACCAAAGGGGGAGATTGTAAGAGCAGAAATTATATGTTGGCATAATTTGTGAACGAATAGGTTAGACATTGAAATGTCTGTTCCGCAGTTCATCAGAACTCAGACATTGCAATGTCCTTTGCACATCAGAAACAAGGAAGGTTCAGGATTATTATGGCTGGTCGGATTAATTATGGTAAAGAATTCAGCCGTTTTCTTTCTAAATTCTATGTTTTGTTTAAATCGGTTAGATTATACAAATAAGGAAAAAGATCTAGGATTTGTAAGGTCTTTTCCTAATTAGAATTAGAATAGGTTTTATTTTCCTTTTCTAGACTCTTGTAATTATAGTAAGATTAGAATAGAAAAGGAAATCTGAGAAGTTGTATGCAACTTGGAAAAGGATACAATCTGGTCTATAAAATAAGGGGTCCTATGGCGATATTGAGCATCGATTCAGAAGCATTCAACGCAGAAGCATAAACCATCTTTGAGGTTTAACCGAGGAATCGACGACAAAGCTGAGCCGTGTTTGAGGCCCCGAGTACTGAACGACAACGACAAACAAGCAACGAAGACAGCTCGTGTTTGGAACAACTTGGGAAGTTGCAGCCTTAGCTCGCACACTGGATATAGGGTTTAGTACATAGGGTTTGTTACCGAGCTTTCTAGTGAATCTTTCAAGTTGGGCAGAGCAGCCCCGCAGAGTAGGTGTTAACCGAACCGCGTTACCAATTTCAGTGTTCTTTATATTCCGCACATTTGACATTGCAATATCCAAACCAACCTTGACATTGCCATATCTAAAACACTGAAACTGAACATCGATTAAACTTGCTAAATTAATCAAATTTAGGTATACTAGAAATTTCAAAGTCCACACAAGAATGATGCAATAATGGCCCTCTTTGGGAGATAAAAGTCGGCTTCCGACGGCGGCTTGACAAAACTGGCCGATTATATCCCCACCCCTCCAACTCACAATTCTACAACAATAAGCATTGAGAGTTTATCAGATAAAAATCGGAAGCGCGAAGTGGAGTGAGCCTTCATGAACAAATCAAAAATCTGTAGAGAAGACGGGACAAATTGCAGGGAGATTATACAAAGCTGTAAATGATGGCGCGTGAAGTGACAATCAATCTCAATATGCTTGGTTCTTTCATGAAAGACTGAATTTTGTGCAATATGAATAACACTCTGATTATCACAATTTAGAGGTGTGGGACGAGTAAGCTTGATTCCAAGATCAGAAATTAACAGCGCAACCAAAAGTTCTCAATGGTGGTCAAGATCGTGGCACAATACTTAGCCTCCGAAAAATGACATCATGTTTCTTACTTGGGATCCTCGGGATCACAGCCCAATCGGCAACAGAATAAGCACGCAACTCCAACGATGATGAAAAACAAAATAACGACTACGAAACTGAGTGCCCCGAAGATACCTGAGAATACGTAGAACAACAGCCAATGAACCGAATTAAGGGCAACACAAACTGACTAACAACATGGACAACATGCGGAATATCTGGGCGAGTAACTCTGAGATAAACTAAGCTTCCGACTATTGCACGATATAAAGTGGGATCAGACAGGGAAATCCCATGAGATGGAGAGTAACAAGTATTGGTCTCAAGAGAGGTGTCAATTGTCCTATTATTAGTGAGACGAGCACGCTAAAAAAGACCTGATATATACTTCGACTAAGACAAAAGATAACCCTTTAGGGAAAAAGCCACATTAATACCAAAACAATAATGGAGCACACCCAAGTCTTTCATAGCAAAATAATAAGCAAAACTACGCTTTAATTATTCGATTCCCCCGCAATCATCACCGGTAATAGTCATATCTCATCATCTACATACAAAGAGAGCTGGAAGGAAATCCTAGAGAGCTGATCACAGTGGAGAACTTCTCAAACCAAGCCCGGAGAGCCTGTTTGAGACCATAAAGAGATTTGTGAAGCCGACAAACATGTCTATGCTCATGCGCTACACCAGAAGAAGGTTTATATGAACCTGCTCGTGAAGGTCACCATACAAAAATGCATTCTTAACATCCATATGTGAAATCCTCCACTGATAAACGGAAGAAACTTCAATTATATTACGAACGGTGGTCATCTTGGCAACAAGGGCAAAGGCTTCATCATAATCCAACCCATACTCTTATGAATAACCCTTCACACCAAGGCGAGCCTTATAACGCTCAACAGATCCATCAGACTTGGTCTTAATCTTAAAGACTCAACGAGAACCGATGGTGTGCTTTCCCGAAGGAAAAGGTACCAAATCCCATGTGTGAGTTTGATGCAAAGCAGTAAGTTCCTCAGCCATGGAAGTCTGCCAAAGGAGGATCACGAACAGGCTCTCTATAGGATGTAGGCTCAGATAAAGAATGAATGGACACTAGAAAGGAAGCAAAGGAATGAGAATATGAGGAATACGCAAAATCAAGTTTTTGAGTAGACTTACAAATACAAGTGGACTTACAAAGGGGAAGAGGGGGCATTGTAGGAGGAGAGATATGAGGAGTGTCTATATCCGGAACCAAAGTATCAGATGCTGCTAGTGGTGATGTCAAAAGGATTAATGCAAATGATACTGACTGAGTCAATGATGTGAGCTAGACAAAAGAGAGAAAAAAGTATATGTTTGATGAACTGTGAACCCTTCGATCACGCCGGCCTACCTACAAGACAAGGGCTGGGGGTTGCTAGGGGTTGCCAGGGGTAAATACTCCGACGCTCAAGCTAGTATGGAGAAGTGTATGAGTATGTATGTGTAATGCATAAGTTGTAAGATTAATGTGTACCAAAACTATGTATTTATTGGGAAGAATCTCGTAGCTGTGATCACTCCGTGATTGGAGGTTCCAGAAGATATGGAGGAATATATCATTTCCGATAAGCATGATCATAATTGATATGATAGAACCGGTTGGATTGTGATTATCTTCTGGCGAGTATATCTCTAAGGTCCTGTTCTCCCCACGGTATTTGAACTTATCTGAACTTAAAAAAAATTTATCTGAACTAAAAAAAACTTTATCTGAACTTATAAAAGATTACTTGAACTCATCTGAACTTAAAAAAACTTTATCTAAACTCAACTCATTTGTATTTTAAAAAACTAGTAGGACGGCACCGCGCGATGCGCGGTGTATTTGGATGTTAAATAACAGCCAAATAGTACAGTTTAAAGAATAAATTGAGTAACGGAGAGTACAAAAGTGCCTCTGTGGTTTGTAGTAAAATATCGCACGTGCCTAACTTCCATATGAAGGAAAATGATATGGGGCTATAAAGAGATCACATTATATGTTAGGGTTAGGATTTGAGCACTTTTATTATTAAGACTGAAAATTGCCCAAACTGTTAAAGTTTAGGCTATATTAAATAATTAATCTATATATACACAAATTTAGTACATGTTTTAACTCATTCCGACTAATTCAATCATGCTTATCATGCCATATAAACCTCCATGCCATATATGGAGAATATAATTTAGACGAAACACGATAATTTCACGAAAGATATCTAACCAAAATTAATTTCACGATATTTAAATTGCAATTTACCAAATTTACGTATCAGTCTTAAAATTTACATCCAAAGCTTGCTTTAAAACGTAGCTTTTTCTCTTCTACCAAACAAGACTTTATATCTTTTTGCAAGTGGCATCTCAGCGTATGCTTTTCTTTTTTTAGCATTATCCTGAATTTTATCCCCTAGGTTATCATGAACATCAAACAATAAATTGCAGGAAACGTGGTGAGAAATAGACATTAATGCACACCATTAATACTATGGGAAATTGAATCCGATGATTGTTTGTTGCCTCCAACAATACTATCTTCGTTCAACCCCAGTGGCATTTTCTTTTATTTTAACTGAAATATTTTGTATTCGTACAAAATATTTTTATATTTTTTGATGGTTTGATTGACTGCTCATCTGAAATCACTGTTTTATGAAGTGCTTCAAAGTGTTTTCCAGCTTCATACGTGTATCGGTTCATCTTCTTGCCTGCTCTTCTGTGTAGAGCTGTGCATGAACCGGTCTGGACTGGAAAATTGGACCGGACCGGACCGGAATTGAGAAGACCGGAACCGGACCAAGGTTTTTCAAGATTCCGGGTTCCGGTCTAAAACCAGATATTTTCCGGTCCGGACCGGATGGACCGGTAATTTATAATTAAGGTAATTTATAATATAATAATGGTATAATAAATATATCATATTTATTTTTGTTAAGTGAATTTGATGCAATGACGTCCAAATTGGATTGGAATATTGTAATTAATGTAATTTATAATTATAATAATGGTATAATAAATATTAAACATTTATTTTTGTTAAGTAATTATTTTGATTTGCTTCTATCTCATGCTATCCAGACTAGAGGGACGATTGGTTTTTTTTTTTGTTTTTTTTTTGGAAAATTATTTCTTTACCTTGAGAAAAGTTAAACTATATTGTTGTGTCATTGACTCAAAATAGTACGCAAAGAGTACGGGTAGGTTACATGTATTTCAAATAATTTTGTTTTGTAAAAATCCGGTCCAACCGGTCAGGTCCGGTCCAAACCCGGAATAATTCCGGACCGGTCCCGGTCCAAAATTTGCACTAGCCGGTCCGGTCTCCGGTCCAAAGATTTTAACAATTCCGGTTCCGGTCTTAACTAGTTCCGGTCCGGTCCAGACCGGTTGCACAAGCCTACTTACTGTTCTTTCTTCTGAATGACTGTAATAAAGGAAATATGACGTAAAAAATGCCTAAAAGTCCTGGGAAAAGCTCCATCTACCAGCAATCCTTTACAAGCCTCTCATCAGCACCTTTATCAAAAAAATAAAATCAGGCGCTCATTGTAAATTTTCCACGCTAGGTTAGTGCATGATGAAATCAGACTCTACTCTAGGATTGAAATGAAGTGGTGGAAGCATAAATGCTCGGCAAAGGTGGATTTATTAATCTATTGTAGTAATTATATGCTCGACAGAATATTGGTTCAATTTGTCTTTTATTAAAAAAAACTGATTATAGGATAAATAATAGTTAGTTCAATACCTAAAACTACAATAGTATACATGAATATGAGAGATACTCTTCTAACCTGAACTGAACATGCATGTCCTAGTGTTGTGGAGGCATAGGTCCTCTAGAACTAAACTTATTGATGAAAGATAAAATAACTCATTTTCTATCATAAGCATGTCCTAGTGCTGTGGAGAGCTTTATTTTTTGTTCACATAAACATTCAATGAATCTATATGAATTTCGCAAAGAATTTGGATATATTTATTGACAATTCAGAGCTTTTTTAGAAGAAATCCAACAATAAGTTCCCTCGTCTAACTTAATTTCCACCAAACAAGGATGATCAATTGCTTCAGGTTGAGAGACACTTGGCTGAACTGGAGGAAGACACTCAGAGACTGGCAGAGTACCACACCTTTCTGGTCACAACTCCCTCGTCCAACAGTCTTCAACAAATTATGAACACAAAAAGCCATTCCTTTTGAACTTTTCATGTAAAAACTGAATCTCTGCCGCAACTGCAACCTCCTAGAGCCATACAGACCAATCCACTGCTATTGGACAAAGTTTGACACGTAATGAGCAAGATCAAGAACAAGATTTCAGTGTCCAGATGAAAATAACATTACAAAACACATCCAAATTGTTGTCTAGTAAGTACCTGATAAATTAGCTCAGCACCCAATCATATATTATTATGTCAATATGTGCTCTCTTTAGCTATAGCACAACATTTCAGTATCCAGATTGTAGTCTAATATTCTTTCCGAAAAACATATACTCCGTATTAAACCTTTCGCCAGTGAGCATTAAGCATAGACAAAGGAAATTTCACAAGATGCTAATTTTATATTAACTAAGACCATCTACATTCACAACATAGCAGAAAAAAAGCCTGCAACTTGAAAAGAAAATTTTGAAAAGTTTGATTTCTTCTCCATCAAACCATGCAGCTTCATCATTCTTTTAAAAGTTTTGGCTTCAAAAGAGAAGTTTGATGCTGAATACAAACATAGCAGATTGTTTTATTAGAAAAGGCAATCTACTGTTTTCCATCATGAACATCACTATAACCATTTAACTAAAGAGCATGCTTTTCAGCCAGATGAAAACTCTTATCTTCAGATGCACAACTTACTGAAGTCTTCATAATTTAGAGAATTGGACTCACAAGAGAATAACTAACTAAAGTGACTCCAATAATTAATCAAGAGAAGAGATATCAACCAATAACTACATTCATCAGGCTCTAACACAAAACAATTTCATGTCCTGGGAATGCTCTTACTTTATAAATATACACAAACGAAAGTTATACTGGTAGTAAATATATAGCCCATACCCAAACCAAATAATTTTTACAATAATAATTAAGTAGCACACTAACTCAATCATAACTCCGAGAAAAGAATAATTCAAAGTAAGAATAACATTAACTGGACATGTAAAAGTTGAAATAACATTAACTGGATGCAAAAAGAACTTATAATTCAAAGCAGCTTTTAAGAGGATGACTCTTTTAAGTAAATTGGTGCTATAAGGAGCTAAATGGAGGAATGCCCCAAGCAAGTGACAAGTGAAACAGGGAAAAGGACCAACTTCGTCACTTATCTTTAAGATACACAGCACGAAACATCAAATTTCAACTAAATGCATCGCTCAAGAAACATTTATACTTTACGAGGGAAAATTTTGACAAGTGAAACAGGCAAAGGGACCAACTCCTTCACTTAGCTTACAGGATCATCCAGTCGTAGTCATCAAATTTCAACGGTAGGCATGGCTCAAGACACATTTTTAATGGACATGGTTAAAAATACAGAGACTTGTAGTTGATTCGAGAAATACAAAACCTGACAAAGGGCTGGTCTCGCGCTCCTGAACCTTGCTGCCTGCATGTTTCAGGGAAGGCAAAGACTCTTCATGGGGAGGGTGAGGGATCCGGACGATTGAGAAGGCCCTTCTTGGCTTCTTCATGGGGAGGGTGAGGGATCCGGACGATTGAGAAGGCCCTTCTTGTTCTCATCGGCCGCTTCGGAGTTGGTCTGCGGATCAACTTGCAGGGCTTTGAAAGCGGGTGGGGAAAAAGCTGGCAGAAAATTGAAGGGTTTGAGGATGTTGGTGATGAAGACAATGAAGCAAGCAATTCCTCCCAGCTCAAAGAAAGCTACAAAATTTATCGATTCTTAATCAGCAAAAAAGGGTCAAAACATACTTAAATTAACTAAAGGTTCAAATGCATCCAGGAAATTGGGACACAAACCTAACAAAACACAACCACATTATTACTGCATTAATTTTAGTGTTACAGAAGATTGAGTTAGTTGATAAAGTATATTGTGCATGTTGTTTTGTCATATACAGAGTATCCTAATCACAAGTCAACGAAAACAAAAATTCATTATTTTGATGTTCTTAAGGCTTGGAAGAATCTTAAGTATAAAACAAAGGAGAAAATCTGAGGTTGTTTAGGTCAAACCAATACTTGAGCAAATCTAAGAAGATCTTAGGTCAATATACTTGTTTATCCAGAATCCTTCCCTAACAATATTGTCATAATGCATATCATCAAGACACTACACATAACTGAACTGATTATTCATGAAAGCTCCACAAATTAAAGCTTCAGAACTAAGCTTAATCCCAAATCCAGTCTAAAAAATAAAACCATATCTATAACATTATATATATGTGTGCAAAACAGACAGTATGATTACTCTCACATATCAGTCCAGTAAGATTACTCTCACATATCAGTCAAGTATGATTATACCTCTGAATGCTGGCCTGACCACCGGTAAAATCAGAAGTCGCTCGTCACAGTGTGTGCTTCCTGGGCTGAGGGTTCGTCTCCCTAAAGAAAAGAGGCTGTCTCGCAAGCTAGACATGAAACAGATTTCAGCCAACAATTCAAAATAACTAACACTAGAAAACAAAAATTAACACATGTAAGAGAGCAGTGTAAAAACCACAACATCCAGAGTCCCTGGTGCCTCCTCTGGGTAAGTCGCCTTCAACCCAATGATATCAGACCACTGAATTTCAATGTTCTTCAAACCACCATCAAGGACCACACCAGCTTATGCTTTGCAAAATAACACTTAGCAACCAAATCGCCTTCGTACCTCGACTTATACTGCAAAATCACAAAACCAACATATAAACACCAAATCACAGATGATCATATTTTGTTTTTTTTAAATCACTTCTCATTTCTAAAAACCCCAGATCAAAACTACACATCAACATACCTCCCAGGTCCCGATTCTCAAAATCGTCGCTGGAAAGTTCGAGGCCTTGAGCTTTTCCGTCCCTGACGAAGACCCTTTATGCTCCTTCTTCAGTGAACTCCCCTGCTACAACCTCGTCTGAATCAACTCCAACAGCGACAGGCTTTTCCGCAGCCGCAATCCCAGGGGCTCGGCTCGTCCAGTGGGTTGTACTGAGCCGCCGTCGCTTCCTGCTGCAGTGACCAAAAACCATTCAATCACAAAAACACGCAAACACACCAAGATAAAACCCAGAAAATGAAAATTGATGCGTACCGAGTGTTTGGATCGCTTGTGGAGAGGGCCGTGTTCGTCTTCCAGGGAGTCTTCGATCTCCGTTTTCACCGCAGCCATTCCGCCGCCGCTCTATAACTTCATCAAGTAAACCATAGCAATCAAATCGCTACCGGAACTAATAGAGATATTCTCGGTGAAATAGAAGAAAACCGAAAAAATAACCAATAGAGATAGTTCAGATCAGAATTAGAATCAGAATCGGCGACGGCAGTTCAGAAACCCAGTAGGATACGGTGATGAATTATATTCAGAAAGGGCACAAATCAGAAACCAGAAGGGGATAAAGAAAAATTAAGGACGAAAATCACAAACAAAAACGACGTCGTTTAGCCTGTAGGGGGGGGGGGGGGGGCGGTGTGTGTGTGTTTGTGTTTAAAAATTACGAAAATACCACAACGCAGCTCCGGATACCAAATTTGGTTGTATCAAAAAATCCTTACGATATAGTGATCTAGGATTATCTGAACTCATTTGAACTTAAAAAACTGAGCTGAATTAAAAAATAAAGATAAAATGAACTGAACTAAATTGAAACTACCTAAAATATATGTGATCATCTATTGAACTATTTTTCAATTCTCTTAACAATTATTTCTATGTTAAACTTTTGTATGACGCGTTATGACTAAGTTTATTTTATGATGAATTGAACTGAAGTGTAAAATAATGTGTTAAAAACTAATTTTTATATTTTAATTAACACTAATTTCATCAGATTATATTTTTACTGAACTATGCTGAATTGATCTAAATTGAACTAAATTGAAGTAAAAATTAATGTGTTGAAAAAAGTGGTATGAATAAATTAAGAGACCATAATTGTATCAAATTATATGTTTGCTGAGTTAAACTGAACTGAACTGAACTTAAGTGAAAATTAATGTATTGAAAAAAAGAATTGGTTTGACTAAACTAAATTGAACTGAACTAAGTTTCATCAAATCATATTTTTATTGAAATTAAATTAAACAAAATGGAATTGAACTGAACTAATATGAACAATTAAGCTCAAAAGAACAGGGTTTACGACGCATCACATTAAAATCACAAAATATTTTTAGCATTATTTAAATTATTATAATATATAATATTGAACAGAACTGAACTGAATTGACAGGAAAAAAATATGAAAATGTTGAACTGATCAAAACTGAACTGAACTGAAAAAAAAATAAGTTTACTGAACTTAACTTTTTTGAAAAATAAAGAAGTTTGCTGAACTGAACTCATCTGAACTGAAAAAAAATTAACTGAAAAATAAGCAGCGTGGCTTGGGAGTGTCTAGGATTCATCCACGTATCTCGGAAGAAGGATGGCTGCGATCGAACGCTTCTCTGCCTATCCACGTGTTTCAGAATATAGAAAATATACTAACCGCTCAATTATTCAACGGTTCGGTTAACCTTTAAAATTGACAAATAAAATCAGGTAACCTTTGTCACGGTTAATTAAAAACTCAGTTAGGTTAACCGGTTATACTACGGTTAACCAATGATTTTGAGAATTCATTAATTATAAAATATTTTGAGACACACAGTTTTGCACACTTGAGTTGTCACCATCTATTCACTCCATTATTCTCACTCAAATTGTCACTCAAGATCTTGACTATTCAATCAACTCATCCAATGGTTGTTAAGATATTTCTATTTTTAGAAATAGATGAGAAAAGGTAATAACCATATATATCCCCATATACCAAGAGTTATACAAAATCTACCCCTAAAAGTAATACTAAATCTAGCAAAATAATATAAATAAATAAGGAAAAATTTCTATTAAGGGCGTGGTACAAATGAAAATTATTAAAAAGGCGTGAAATTTGTATATTTATTGTTAAGGGCATTTTGATATTTCTACCTTTTATTTATTTAATTAAGAAAAGTTATTTATAACTCTCTCATCCCTAAAAACAATTTATATTTCTAATTAATAGGGTTTGTTCTCTTGAGCTCATTTGTAAATTAGTTCAATAAAATTTAGTTAAGTGAAATTTAGTTCAATAAAATATGATCAAAGGAATTCAACTGAATTCAACTAAATTGAACTAAAGTGAAAAATAATGTACTGAAAAAAATCAACATGACTGAATTAAACTAAATTCCATCAAATTTCATTTTATCAAACTAAATTTTATTTTTACTGAATTGAATTGAACTAAATTGACAAACAATGTAATGAATTTTTTTTAGCATGACTGAGTTAAACTAAATTTCATCAAATTTTAGTTATACTGAACTAATTTACAAATAAGCTCAAGAGAACAAAATCTATTAATTAAAATCTGAATTTTTTTTAGAGAAGAGAGGGTTATAAATGACTTTTCTTTACTAAACATAGGTAGAAATATCAAAATTTCTTTAACAATAAATATACAAGTTTCACGCCCTTTATAATAATTTTCATTTGTATCTTGCCCATCAAAATTTAACCTTAACCTAAATGTACGGTTCGGTTAACCTTAAAATCGGTACGGTTCCGATCGGTTAACCAATCAGTTTCGGTATCCGGTTAATTTGCTCAGCCCTACTCCCTCCGATTCTCTTTAAATGACTTACTTACCATATTTGGATGATATTTTTTATTTTGTCCTATTTTTCATTTTTGGTAATATTCTTTCAATCACAACCACATTATTTACTTTATCAATTCCTAATCAAATCTCCATCATTCATTTTCTTCTTCTTAAAATGAGTTCAAAAAGGTCTAAGCTAATAGTATCAATGAATCATATGGAGTATTATTTAGGGAAAACCATGGGATATGCTTTAACGACCTCCACTCTCACTAGTCACTAGTAGTCACTGCCCTCAATTCTCTTTCCTCTTCTTTTCAACAAACTCAAAGCAACAGACCCTACTCTATTCTGCTCTCTTTCCAACTCAGAAATCAAACCTCATTTCTGCTGCTATCTGTGTGAAAATTTGATCTTCTGGGTTGCTGTCAAAACAAAGTTTTTAGAAAGAAAGTTGGTGGAAAAATGGGATTGCTGAAGTAAAATTGTGTGTTTACTTGCTGATTCTTTGCTTTGGATCAATGTGAGTGGTGGGAGATCTTAGCTTTTGCTTTCGGTTCCCATTTACCTTTCCGGGTTTATTTACTTTTGGGGACTACTTATTCTTTGCTTCATTCTTAGCTTTGTGGCTTTCATTATTCTTGATTAAATGTAGTACTAGTAAGAATTGATTGTACAGTATATGGTTGGGTAAAATTTAACATTAACTTGAAGTTGGGACCCTTTTCATTTTTTACTTCATTTACTGGGTCAGATTCTCATACACACTATCCAATTATAGGCCCATTTAATCTCTCTTTTTTTTTTTTATATATTTATTGTATGTTTGTATGTGGCTGGTTGGGTGGTTGGATATGCTGCAGTCCTTGTTGTCTTATTCTTGTGTTCATTTATCATCCAAGCAGATTGATATTGTCCTGGTGAGATTGTACTGGAGCTAAGGGAACCAGTGAGGATGAGGAATGCGGATATTCATGTTCTTCTTATTGCTGTGATGCTGCTAGGGCTTTCGATTGCGAGTGTGTTTTCCGAGATATATATAGTAACCATTGAAGGAGATCCTGTGGTGAGCTACAGAGGCGGTGTCAGTGGGTTTGAAGCCACTGCAGTAGAATCTGATGAGCAAATTGATGTCACCAGGTATTGTTTTTAAGTTTAGATTCCATGTAATTAAGTTGTTTATGGAGAGGTGATGTTTATGAATATTTATTTATTCATGTATTATGTTGGTCAATATAAGTGATCTGGAATAACTTAGTATTTTGGATACAATTGGTGTGAATTGTGATATTACCAAGTATGCTTGTATAATTGAAGCATTATAAAGCTGATAGCAAATGCACTGATTGTGTGGCTGTCTTGAATTGTACATGTGTCCTGTTTGACCTTGTCAAATTTCATGTCTGCAGTTTAGTCATTCATGCGTCCTAGATTCTTTTTGGAATCAAGTTAAAGTTTATTTGATTAAAACTCAAAGTGACAATATATCTTACTCTTTGTATTTTGCTTACTTTCAGTGAATTGGTCACATCATATGCACGACATCTTGAAAACAGGCACGATATGCTTCTTGCTATGCTATTTGACCCAGGGACTTATAAAAAACTCTACAGCTATCGTCATCTTATTAATGGTTTTGCTGTTCACATGACACCTGAGCAGGTGACACCATCTGGATTCTTTTCATTTCCCTTTCTCTGCTGAGTTGATATTCATATGTGTGCTTTCTTACACCGTCTTTGTATTAGTAGGCAGATATTTTAAGACAAGCTCAGGGTGTCCGGTCCGTGGAGAGGGATTGGAAGGTGAGGCGACTTACAGTCCATACACCTCAGTTTCTGGGTCTTCCCACTGGTGTGTGGCCAACAGGCGGTGGCTTTGACCGGGCTGGCGAAGATATTGTGATAGGCTTTGTAGACTCTGGAATTCATCCAGATCATCCTAGCTTTTCAACAAAAAATTCTGAGCCCTATGGACCACTCCCAAAATACCGAGGAAAATGTGAAGTTAATCCAGAAACAAAGAAGGAATTTTGTAATGGAAAGATTATTGGAGCCCAGCATTTTGCAGAAGCTGCTAAAGCTGCCGGTTCATTTAATCCCGAAATAGACTTTGATTCTATCCTGGATGGCGATGGACATGGAAGGTTTGTGTGTATTCATTTGTTGATAGTTCTTGTTTACTGTGATGAACAGAAGAAAGATGTGAAAATTTTCTTCACTATTATGATGTAAATTCTTGACATATGTATTAGAAAGGAAGTCAAGTTAGTTTCAATGGGCGAAAAGCCAAGAGAGACAAGGTCAATGTGGTTACTGGGATAGGAGTTCTTTAAAGGCCATTGTCCTGCTTGTATGAATAACAGATCCCAAGAAGAGGAAGAGCCGAAGAGAATTAGGAAGAAAACATCACTAATAATAGATATAAATGCTGTCACAAACTCTTTCTTCACCAATATGTGATCCATATAACGAACTTGATATAGTTGGATCCTTTGGTTGTTGAAGTACCCCTGAGATGATTCTTCTATGAAGTTTTTATAACTGGACTTGCTTTCCCATTTTGTTCTTAAGTGACATTTCCTGTGTTTGCAATCTTATGACCAGTCACACAGCATCCATCGCAGCTGGTAACAATGGGATTCCTGTAAGAATGCATGGATTTGAATTTGGAAGAGCCAGTGGAATGGCACCCCGTGCCAGGTGAGTTATAGGTCAATTTTAAATTCAGATTCTGTGAATATGACCATCCATTTTCTCAATGAATCTCTTTTCAACCTTTACCCCCCCAAGGATTGCTGTGTACAAGGCACTCTACAGGCTATTTGGCGGATTTGTTGCAGATGTGGTTGCTGCTATTGATCAGGTAAGATGGTACTCTGTATCCCTATCTGCGTGGTTTAATTGCCCTTAGTAAGCAGAGTGCTCGAGTTTTCTTGTTCTAGGAAGTTATAGCTTTCAAATAGATGTCATGTCATCAAAACTCCCTCGCCACGTAGAATTTTCCTTGTTCTAGCCAGTGAGCTAGATGTTATTCCCAGTAAAAATGGTTGTTCCGAGACCTGAAGGAAGGTTTTCATGCCTTATATTTACATTCTTAATGATAGAATATGAAATTGATTGATTTGTAACTGATCATGTCTCTGATTCTTAATGATTGATTTCTAAGGATCAGAGACATGATCAATTACAAATCAATTTCATATTCTATCACTTAATTGTACAATTACTGAAACCAACTTTTTAAACTTTTTTTTTTTAACATTTTGCATGTGGAGACTTTATTCATAACAAGAGACTAGACTTGTAATTTTAATACAAGTTATATTGTCATGACTCATGAACCCTTTAAGCTATAAATTATAAAAGATGACTGTACTTCCATAAAACTTAACAATATGTATATTGTTCTGTCCTTGTGGAGATTTCCTTGATGAAATCCTTAGAATATTTTGAACTGGACTGGCAATATCATGCATATGATCATGTACTTGCAATTCCTCTAAGTTGTTTTGATTCAAGCTATGTAACCTTTATTTTAGGCAGTTCACGATGGCGTGGATATTCTCAACCTCTCAGTGGGGCCAAATAGTCCGCCAGCTACTACTAAGACAACATTTTTAAACCCCTTTGATGCAACACTTCTTTCAGCAGTCAAAGCAGGAGTATTTGTTGTACAAGCAGCAGGAAATGGTGGCCCGTTTCCTAAAACATTGCTCTCTTACAGCCCATGGATTGTAACAGTCGCTGCTGCAATCGATGATCGTAGGTACAAGAACCATTTGACCCTGGGAAATGGGAAAATGTTACCTGGACTTGGGTTGTCACGTAAGTACTTTACGTTTTCCCCATTCGTCGTATCTTGTGTTGATTTTTGATTCAGCTGTATTTAAACCTCAATACCCTGGGTCCAAGTTGAGTGAAAGACGTCTTCTTTTCCAAGGATCATTCTGGCTGTTATCCCTAGATTCTCTAGTTTACAAGTAAAATCTCTACATTCAAGGAGTTGATTATACTTCATGGTTTTGTGCAGCTGCGACCCATGCAAACCAAACATTCACCTTGGTTGCAGCCAATGATGTGCTTTTGGATTCCTCTGTCATGAAATATAGTCCGTCAGACTGCCAGAGGCCAGAAGTTTTGAACAAACGCTTAGTGGAAGGAAATATCCTTCTCTGTGGCTACTCTTTCAACTTTGTAGTTGGTACTGCCTCAATTAAAAAAGTTGCAGAAACAGCTAAGAGTCTTGGTGCAATTGGCTTTGTCCTTGCCGTGGAAAATGTTTCTCCTGGAACAAAATTTGATCCTGTGCCTGTTTGTATTCCTGGAATTCTGATTACTGAAGTTAGCAAGTCAATGGTAAGTATCTTTTGCTGTCTATTGTGCAAGCCCATAATTTTTAGTAAAGAATTACGGGTCTTGTTAAGAATGTATTCTATATGTTGATCTTTTGGAACCTACAAATGCAACCTTTTAAGATGCGTAGCATTGTTGCAAAAAATAGTTGTTGGACATGTTGTGTTTATGAGTATTTTAAACACCATATCTATGTTAACTGAAAAAAAAAAGTAAGAATTTGAGTGGAAATATATACAAACGTAACCTTAATATTTCTGAGATTTCCCTTTATAAATTGCTTATTCTTCTCCCACGTTCAGAATCCTGTAATTGCTAGTTTCTTATTGGATGCATGGTCATTTTTTCATAGGAGCTCATTGACTATTACAACACTACCACATTAAGAGATTGGACTGGCCGGGTGAAGAGCTTCAAGTCAATGGGAAGCATTGGACTTGGTTTATCACCTATACTTTACAAATCAGCTCCACAAGTAGCACTGTTCTCATCTCGAGGACCGGATATTAAAGATTATAGCTTTGAGGATGCAGATATCCTCAAACCAGATATTCTGGCTCCTGGATCTTTAATTTGGGCTGCATGGTCACCAAATGGAACTGATGAAGCAAATTACATAGGTATGTATTCTTGACTACCTTTTGTTATGTTTGATAGGATGAGCCTTATAATTTAATCTTAATTTTTTTTTAAATAAAATAAACAAGCACTATATCCCTACTTCAAAAATGATAGCAGAACACTTTCTTCTTTCACTAACTTGAACTACTTGATTTCTCACTGTCAGAACTCTCTAATATTAACATCTTTTGTTAATGAAAATTTAAGTGTCTTTAATTTGTGCCTCCAACAGTAAGACTTTCACAATAAGTCCTATTTAGACTTGTTTGGAAGTCGGCTCAACTTAATTTTAACTTGTAAAATTGGGCAGGTGAGGAATTTGCAATGATATCTGGGACTAGTATGGCAGCTCCACACATAGCTGGTATAGCAGCTCTTGTGAAGCAAAAGCACCCTCATTGGAGCCCTGGTGCGATCAAATCAGCCTTGATGACGACGTCAACAACCCTTGACAGAGCGGAGAAACCTCTGCAAGCTCAACAATATTCTGACTCTCAAACTATGACATTTGTCCATGCAACTCCTTTTGATTATGGAAGTGGTCATGTGAATCCTAGAGCAGCTCTAGATCCTGGTCTTGTATTCGATGCTGGTAAGTTTTTGTTTCTTGTTTGTGATTAAACAGTATGATTCATTTAGTACTTTGGTTTACTTAATTTTGTTATTCTGTTGGATGACACACATTGGGTAGGTTATAACGACTATTTGGGGTTCTTATGCACTGTCCCTGGGATTGACAAGAATGAGATAAGGAATTTCACTCATTCTCCTTGTAACTACACTATTGATCGCCCGGCAAACCTCAACAGTCCCTCGATTGCTATCTCACATCTTGTGGGAACACAGACAATTACACGAACTGTAACAAATGTTGCTGAAGAAGAAACTTATGTGATCCAGGCAAGAATGACCCCAGAAATTGCCATTGAAACCAATCCGGCAGCAATGACAATAAAGGCTGGTGCATCTGGAAAGTTTACAGTTACTCTCACTGTGCGGTCAGTCACGGGATCCTACAGCTTCGGGGAGGTTGTTCTCAAAGGCAGCAGATGGCACAAAGTCAGGATTCCTGTTGTGGCTATGGGGTATTATAGATAAGCCTTTGGCTATGCATGTTGAGGGGAGAACACGCACTATGTTTGTGGTATTCTTTGGTTTGTGAGTAAAAAAAAACATGCATAAGGGGTAGATGTTTTGTTTAAAAAATAAGGGGTAGATGTTTTTTGTCAAAAAAATAATATATATATTTAATATACTAGCGGCCACCCACCCACCGCGCGTACACAATTTATTTATAATAATATTTATATACGAAATGCCCAATATAATTGTACAAAAGAACGAAGTATTGCACTCGTCTTGTGGCGATGCGGGATGTATTGTTACGTGTATATGATTGTACAATAAACAAATTATTGCATTCATTTCATGGTGATGTAGGGTGTTTTTATTAATTTTAATAAGGAATATTGTTGTTGAATAAAACTAGTTGGGCTCACCCGCACGTTGGGCGGTATATTTGATCACTTTTTTATTAACTATCTAAATATTTTAATTTATATAATAAATTAGTATTTGTACTAACATAGTAATATGAAATATTAGGTGAAATCAAACCAAATATTGAAAATATGATAGTATATATGTATTTGTTTTATATTATTGAAGAAACGAAATTTAAAATATTAATTAAAAACTATTTTAAATGTAAAAATGAACCATTCCTCCCAAGCCAAATAGAAAAAATATACATATTCAAACGAACTGAACCAAACAAAATTCAATAAAAAATAAATCCCAACAAAAAGTCTCAAATAAGGTCAGCTTATTTGAGAGGTTTAGGTATTTTTCAATATTATATGTTTTAACAATCAGTTGAATATTATATTAACAAATTTACTATTATAAAATTTACTAATATAACATACTAGCAACGTCTAATTATACAATATAATCAGCACATGCCTAATTTAAAATAATATTTGATATAGGCCCTGTTTACCAGAGCTTATCTGTAGATCAGTTCAGTTCAGTTCAGTTCAGTGAAAATGTAATTGATGAAATTCAGGTTAATTCAGTTATGCTGCTTCCATTTTTCAATACATCATTTTTACTTTACTTCGGTTCAGTTCAGTTCAGTTCAATTCAGTTCAGTTCAGTTCAGTTCAGTACATGGTGGAAATAAGCTCTAGCAAAAACAGGGCCATAGGCCCCGTTTGGTGACGAGAGTTTTGAAGAGCGTTTAGCTTTTTGGGTTAAATATGGATAGTTGACTGGTCAAACAGCTCTTTTGAGTGTTTGGTGATGAGAGTTTTCTAATTAGCTTTTTTGGTGAAACCTCTGATTTCTGAAACGCTAGAAAGAGCAGCGTTTGTAAAAAGTTAATCAAAGAAATATTACAAAATATCTTTTATATCCTTATCCTCACAAATTTCCTTTTCAAATTTATTAAAACTAATTAGAAAACTTTTATATACGTAAATAATAACCTTTTAGTAAACTTAAATATAAATTTAAGGTTATTTAAAAATAAATAACCTTTTATGTACTCATCATTTGTGCGTACGCACATTTAAGGTTTTTTACACTATTTTTAATTTATTTTTGAAGTATATTACACATATTTTAAATATATAAAAAATAAAATTTCAAGTATTTTAATTCAAAAAAGTTTTTTTAAATAGATGTAGATACATTAATAATGAATAATAATTCAAATAATAAACATCATAAAAATAAATGAACATATAGTTATAACAATTTTCGATAAACAAGTAACACACTACAAAAAATAAATAATAATAAATTGTACTAATGTCTATTTCAGTCATTTAACGTAATGAAACATCTATCAGCTAATTGTTATTTGCCAAACACTCATATACAAACCGCTAGTCAAAACAGCTAATAGAATCCGCTAACAGCTAACCGTTAAACGCTGATAGCCAAACGAGGCCATATTTTTAGCAAAAATATTATGAATTCTATATATATTAGCTAGCGGCTAAAGATAAAAGATGTGAAAATAATGATAGGATCACGTAGGTAAATAGAGTTTAAAAAGGCATATTAGAGCAAGTCCAACAGATTCTCCAAAAGTTTTTCTAAAATAGAGAATGGAAACCCTTTATTCTCCAAATATTTTTTACTCAAATCCAACAGTATCTCTACTTTAGAGATTTTATTAATAACTTTTTTCCTTTTTTCTTTTTTTTTGCATTAAGAAATTTGCCAAAAATAGTTTTTTTCCTTTTGCAATGCGCATGAATTCCGTTCCTCAAAATTTATTTGCCATTCTGCATATTTTGCTATAATAGCAAATGGGATAGTAAATCTGTTGGAGTGGAAAAATACATAAAATCTCTAAAAATTGACAAAATCTCTATTATAGCAAATCTGTTGGACTTGCTCTTATTATAGTATGAAGTATTTTAATAGGTTAAATACATTTTAATGAAGTATTTAATAAAAGATGTAAACTGTATTATTATGGTGTCTATCAATTATGTTATATGTGCCAAAACTGTAATAAAAGGTACAAAATAAATTATATTGTAAAAGGTAAGGTAAGGAAATACTTGATTTCACCTATCTAAAAACATATAAATTCCTTTGTTTTTTTTTCCTGAGATATGTAATATTCTCTTCAGAAATAAAATAAAATAAAACAATATAAATCTTCAGTCATACCTCAAACTTCTAGAGATACACGGCATGACAGAAGAAAAAAATTGTTATGGAAGAGTATAATTAGAGATCAAATACATATACACAAATTTGCAAAATATAAATATGGAAAATATATATTATGAATACATCAAAAGGGATTTCTTTGACATCTAAAAGGCGAAAAAGGCACTGTTTACCAGAGTTTATTTGTAGATCAGTTCAGTTCAGTTCAATTCAGTTTAGTTCAGTGAAAATGCAATTTGATGAAATTCAGGTTAACTCAGTCATACTGATTCCATTTTTCAATACATCAATTTTCACTTCAATTCAATTCAGTTCAGTACAACAAGAAATAAGCTCTAGTAAACAGGGCCAAAGAGGAGCTCCTCAAAAAACTCAAAAAACTAATCACGCAGGCTCCTCAAAAGAGAATATTGATTTGATGCTTAATTAAAAGAGTGCAATATTTAATACCATAAATACATAAAGAAATTACCTAAATATTTTATACTATAATAATATAGTAAAATACCTAAAATATATATACTGAAACAAAATGTCTTAGCATTGTTGAAGCATGGTTACTTCTATAAGAGCAAGTCCAACAGGTTTTCTAAATCTTTTTCTAAAGTAGAGGAAAAAAGGTGATATTTGCTATAAATTTTTCCTTCCAATCCAACAGTTTTGCTATTTTAGAGATTTTAGAGAGAAAATGGAATGTTTTTTCAAAAATTTACTAAAAATAGGAATTCTAATTCAATTCCCATAAATTTCGTTCTCCAAATTTACTCTCTCATTATGCATATATAGAGAATGAAATCTTCTCTCTCATAATTTTTCTATAATAGAGATTGAGATAGCAAATCTGTTGGAGACAAAAAACTCTAAAAATATAGAAAATCTCTATTATAGAGATCCTGTTGGACTTGCTCTAACTACTCATCCCATTAAAAAAATTCAAGATCTAAATTCACATTCCAATATTCTAAATACACATCCCAATTAGTGATAAAATAATAATTAGAAGACTATAAGTAGGATCGCGAATAATAATTAAAAGACTGATCACGGTATGCTATACACGTGTTGATGATATGAGAAATATATATAGAATTGAGTTTAGGGCTTTTCCTCATTTTGATTAATATTTTAATATATTATTATTAGTCATCAAGTGTAATTTAGTATTTTTATTCATCAAAGTTATATATTTAAAACAAAGAAATAACTTATAATTAGTGAAGGTAAAATATTTGTATTGTGTAATGAATTAGGCCCTGTTTACCAGAGCTTATTTCTTGATGTACTGAACTGAAGTGAAAATTGATGTATTGAAAAATGGAATCAGCATGACTGAATTAACCTGAATTTCATCAAATTGCATTTTCACTTCACTTCACTTCACTTCACTGAACTGAATTGAACTGATCTACAGATAAGATCAGGTAAACAGGGCCTTAATTATGAGGACTCTTTAAAAAAATGGTGGAAGAGTGAATTAAAGACTCAGAAGGAGGCCTTCACGGTAAGGCGGAAAAAAAGTATTTAATAAACATCAAGTAAATATTTTAATTTAATAAAATTATTCTAAAATAAGAAATTACTTAAAATAAATTTGGCAAAGTCTTATACATGTACGTCGACAATGTATAAAATTATGTAAAATAAGCATATTCTTATCCTTTAAAGCATGCAGATATTTAGCTACCAAAAATACATATTTATTGAAATATGATGTCATTTGTTAAATAAACTTTGATGAGTAAGAAGAAAATAATCATGTAAAACATAATGAGGTACTACCTTCATAAATTTCATAATCATGTAATTAACTTTTTTAACATTTTTATCGATTTGATACTCAGATTCTGTTTCACCTAAATTTTTTTCATAACACTACTATATATAAATTTCATAAGATTACAATGCACAACCCTATAAGTCTATAACCTATATGGAAAACACAAAGTACAAAGCAAAAAGCATATAATAAAAATGTCTTCCCGGCCAATCAAATTATAAATCATCTAGGGATATCTTCATGCATAAACACAAAAAACCTAGAAACCCTAATATGCATAGTAAACTTTTCGTAATTTCATACCAAAGGAAGATCACCCAGGGAACAGTATTCTTCTCTCTCCAAAACTTCCTTTCTTTTCAGATCCAGATCGGGGAGGAGATCGCCGGCGTCTCGCCGAGATGATCTCATCCCCACCCCCTACTAGTTTAGCTTTCTATTTTTATTTCCCCCCACCTATTTTTCCTCGAATATCTACAGACCCAAGCTTCCAGTCGCCGTCAAGTCGTCATTTTTCATCGCCGGGGTATCGAGCGACGCCGGATGGGGTCACCCTTACAGATCCGGTGATCGCCGTTCCCCTGCTCGGGATCGGCCAGAGGCTCTCGTCGGAGCCCAGCTCCACGCCGGCCCAGTTCCCAGATCCACAGCCAGGCGTACCGGAGCCACGCGGCAGAGTTATGGGGCGGCATCGGAGCCCCGCTCCAGGCCCGGATCCCCCCACGGGGACCCCTCGATGCCTTCTGGTGTCCTCCACGATGCACCTTGCAGCTTGACGACGCCGGCCCTCGCACCGAGGCTATCGAGACGCACCAGACGGGGCGGCGCCCAGCTGTTCCAGGCCGGTCCCAGATCCAGTTGCCCCAGGCCGGTCCCAGATCCAAGGTCGACTGACCGGATCCCCCGAGGGGTCCCCTCGTCAACCGTAGGTGCTCCTCGACGCCTCCACTGCTACGGGCATAGCCGGTTCGGGTCGGTTTTGACCGGCCCGAATTGCTTCAAACCGGCTCGGGTCGGTTCTGCCGGTTCGAGTCGGGTAGGTAAATGGTCTCTTGGTTCTGGCCAAACTAGAGGATATGTGGATTTTATTTTCTGTTTTATTATTATAGTAGTTTTTATAATAAGGTTGGGAATATTTGATCTGGGTATTATTTGTCAACTTTAGTTTACCGGACGGGTACGTTTCTGTTTCGGAGAAACTTTAGTTGACTTCAACTCTTGTTTACATTGTGGGTAAGGTGAAATCCGAGTCAGAGTAGTAATTATACATACTTCTGGCGATATATCCTCAAATATAAACTAGATTTGTAGACCGTGGGAGTTAGCTTTTGGCAGCTCTTCTCGTGTTAGATAATACTTTTGTTTCAATTTTCGATATTGTGTGCTATTTGCTATCTAGTTAGACCCAAACTGGTTGGAATCTGCACATAATATTGACCTTATAGTAGGGGATATGATTTGGAACCGGTCTTTTTTGCGAAACGGTCTCTCTTAACCCTTAATTGGCGAGAGGGAAAACCCCATGGGCTTCTGGACTAGGTAACATTTGTGCCTAGACTAGTAGACTTTGATTAGATAGCTTAGAATGCAAAGTTAAGGTGCTACGCTTGTCAAGTAGTTTCAGACAGTAGATTTGTAAGATGTATTCCCTTTTTGATATAAGCCTTCAGGCACCACTGCCTTCGGGCAACACCCTGCTTCCGGGCGAAAGGCTAGGAATTACAGCCTTCGGGCAACCTCATTTAGATACAGGAAAGATCAGAATTGCCTACGTTCCAGGAATTTTTCTGTTATCTACCAAATTGCCTCAACTTGTGGAGAAACAGCCTTCGGGCAACTTGTAGCCACTAAGACTCTTATTTGGTCTTATGTGTATTATGTACTGTTTTTTTATTCTGGTTGAGGAGCCATGAATAATCCTCTCATCTCTGATGGTTTTGCCAAAAAAAAAAGCATAGTAAACTTTTGGTAATGTAGGAAGCTTACCTGGTAAAAGTCCGGGTCGATAATTTAGGGTAAAATTCCCTACAAATACACACCAAGAGATCACAAAAACTAAATCTCAGAGTTTATCGTGCTAAAATCTTCAAATTGAAAGCCTTTACGGTCAAACCACATGGCTTCTATATGTTTATATATATTTTAGCATGACATATTTGCTAATATATATAACAATTTTATTTTATTTCTTGTCCTAAATAAGTGTGTATACATTTACGTGAATAATATATAAAATATTTCAGCATATTAAAAAATATTTGCGTTGAACTATGAAAATCCAACGACAAAATTAGAAATATCATATGGTTGTCGACGGTTGTGAATGTATATATTTAGAAATCCCATTAAAACTCTAATGATATACAGTATTATCTAATTTTATGAAAAATTAGATAACTTAATTAGAGTAATTATACGGTCATCAACAATCATGAATGGAAATTAGGATTAAAAAAGATTGTTCAACGCATATATACCTTGAAAAGATTAATTACATAACATATTTAGAAATCCTGGTTTCAATACGACGTCGTTTATTCCACACACAATTTGAAGCGAATAATTATTCTAGTTTCCTTTAGGGATGAGTGTGAAGATGTATAAGTTATGGTAGTTGTATAGTTAAATGAGTGTGAAGATGTATAAATTATTGTAATTTGTAATGGAGTAAATTACGTAAAGATAGTTTGTGTAGTCCTCATCAGTTTAACAAAATTTTAATTCATAAAAAATAAGTTTAGGGATTTTATATTGAGTCTAAGTAGTTTTCGTTGCCATTTTAATACATCTCTTTCATATTGTACTTTATATATATCTTCTTTCATCTCTTTCATATCCATACATTTTTCATATTCATGGAATGCATTATGTAACCTTTTGGCCATCGGGCAAAGTGCCACAATATTGTATTTATAATATTATTTTAATTTAAGCAACTATCAAGGCTCTGTTCCCTAAACTTATTTTTTAGGAATGCAAGACTATAAAAATTTACAAAATAGAAATCAATTTTCATTATTATAGATGGAATTTTTTAAACCTTTGAAAATCTCTACTATAGATATACGAGGTTATCATCAGAGTTCCATTAATAGCAGTCGGTTCAGAATCATAGTTTATAGTTTGTACCTATTCAGTTGTGAATCGTGTGAGCGTGGTGATTTAACTTACTGAATCCTATGAGCAACAAAAAGAACTTAGGATGAGAAATTAATAAACAAAGAGTATAAGGCCAGAGCAATTACACTGGAAATAATTTTAATTTTACTAGTAGGAGCTCACCGCGCTAAGCGCCATGTATTTTTATTTATAATTTGTGTGTATAATTTAGGCCCTGTTTACCAGAGATTATCCGTAAATCAGTTCAGTTCAATTCAGTAAATTTAAATTTATTTCAGTTCAGTTCAGTAAATTTAAATTTATTTCAGTTCATTTCAGTTCAGTTCAGTATATTTAAAATTATTTCAGTTCAGTTCAGTTATATAAATTTAAATTTAATTCAGTTCAGTTCAGTTCATCAAATTTCCTTTTATATGATGATGAGCATTCATAAATAACAAATGAAAATATGTTATTTTTGTTTTAGTTCAATTCATATCAGTTCAGTCCAATTTAGTTCAGATCCCCTGAAAAATACATGGCTATTATATTCAACTCAATATATTTCTTTAATATACCATAACCTTTACTTTTTATATATCCAATATAATTATTTGAATCGTGATTCATTTAAATCGATTCAACCAAATATAATATGTCTTCATTACATGACAATTTGGAATTAGTTCAGTACGTTTCAGTTCAGTTCAGTTCAAAACAATTCAGTTCAGTTCAGTTCATATCCTCTTAAATATAATTTTATGATATACAACCAAATGACTCATATCCTCTTTAATATAATAGTATTATGATATACAACTCAATGACTCAGATCCCCTGAAAAATACATGGCTATTATATTCAACTCAATATATTTCTTTAATATACCATATCCTTTACTTTTTATACATCCAATATAATTATTTGAATCGTGATTCATTTAAATCGATTCAACCAAATATAATATGGCTTCATTATATGACAGTTTGGAATTAGTTTAGTTCGTTTCAGTTCAGTTCAGTTCAGTACAGAACATTTCAGTTCAAAACATTTCAGTTCAGTTCATATCCTTTAAATATAATTTTATGATATACAACTCAATGACTCATATCTTCTTTAATATAACTAGTTGAGCACCACCGCACGTTGTGCGGTGTATTTGAATTCCAATAAGTAGCTGGTAATATAAATTTATTATTAACACAATATCGAAGGGAAATTTGAAATTTTGCTTTTAGTGTTAGTAGAAGAAAAGAAGTATTTCCATATTGAATGAATCAACATAAAATAAAATGTAAGAGTTGAAAGCTCTCAATCATAAAGTAAAACACTATAATAGACCGTGACTCCATGTAAAACCCTTCATATAAAACCCTTCATCCGAGCATGCTTCATGACTTCCTTGATCCTCCATATGGCTGGAAACTCTAAAAATCTATAGGTAAATTAGACATAAGGCTAAATATTTTTCGCAAAAGAAGAAGAATAAACCATATCATGATATAGCCACCAATTTCTTTTTTGAAAGCCATCAATCTTTTTAAATATGTATTTATCCATGAAATCATCGAACAAAGGAACACTAATATATAGTTACTTCATATCATGTCAAACTCATATCCACCCAGGTTTTCAGTTTCAAATACAAATATATTTAGACTTCTTTAAGGTTGAATTTGTACATTTATAACAAAATACAGACACACCCGCCAAAAATCCTATTTTATTATACATACCAAAAGAATAATCAATCCATCTTTATACACAATAGTTAAAATTAATAAAAGTATTTGCATTTCTAAAAATAAATCAAAATCATATTTTACAAATAAGTAATTAAAATCAATAAAGATACACATATAACTCTATTTCTAAAACCAAAAAAAATGACTAAAATAAAACAACAAATATTCTACGGTTTTGACAAACTAAATCCAATGTTGCAACTCAAATACTGTGTTATGTTCGAAAAAATATTAAATTATAAATGCATTGCATAATTCTACAAAATTAACATCAATATTGCAAATCAAATATTGTTTTATTTATTTTCTCAAAAAATCAAATATTTTGTATAACTATTCCTAGACCCTAAATCGTACATTTTCTAAAATTCTCATTTCATATGCAAATATTCACTTACCATTCTATTATCCATAAAATAAATATAACTTAAAATTAACAAACAAATAATTAAATGTCAAATTTCTAAACTGCTCATTAAATATTTTTTAAATACTCTATTAAAATCAAAATCAGAAAGCACGACCATAATATGGTAAAAAATTGTACCCTATAAAAAATGAAATCAAAGGACGATCATAATTCAAAATCAAAAAAATCAAATTGTTGAATAATGAGTATTAACTGTAAAATTATGATGTGTTGCTTACTTGTTGGTCGTTATGATTGTTGCTGATCATGATTCCGGCCACGAAACTAACTGAGAACTAAATACTGCACACGTTTGAAAAAAAAAAGAGCAATATATCTTACAATAATACTTTCATCTGATCAATCAAATTTCCGTAAGGTTAAAATAGGGATATAAATAAAAATAGATGACGGAAAATAGAATCACCCAAACATAATTACTCATAATTTAACATCCTTGGAAGAATATTTGTAGTAAAAATTGTAATATGGTGGATTAATTTCCCCATACTTGCATGCATTCCTACTTTTTATGAGTTTACCAATCACAGCTATCCCACTTTTCACCATGCACCAATCTAGCACTAGGAGAAAAAACCTTTTCTTCTTCGTTCCATTGGAGTTTGCATTCTTTTGTCGTACCACAGATGCCGAACACATAGTCATAATCAAATATATTTATAGATTAAGAAAAGATGTTAAATTAGTAATATATGCACAAAGGATATATTCTCGATTTATTATTTCCACTTTGCAAAATCGTAATTTGAACCAAAACTGCAATTAAATATTTAAATAAGTTAAGAATATGAGCTATTTGGAAATATGGTAAACTAAAGTTTGAATGATTTAATAATTATCGTAGTATGAGATGAGATGATCAACTTTAGAGTAATTGCCTGGATTAATATTTGGGGTTACTATTTGCACGACCAAATTACTACTCCAGGACCATATGAAACTTGATCAGACGTATTTTTTCCCAATTGGTTTTGCCCAATTCAAAATGCAATATCTGATATCTTAGTGTGTCAAATGTACATTTGAATCGGGCAAAACTAATTGGGGGAAAATGCTTCTGATCAAGTGAAATATGGTCCTGCAGTAGTAATTTGGTCCTGCAAATAGAAGTTCCCTAATATTTCTGTAGTGAATGGGGAACAATTTTAGAAAATCCGAGTTGTAATATTTCATCAATACCTAAAATAAATAATATATAAATACCATATTAGCATCAATACGTCGTCGTTTATTCCACACACTTTTTGAAGCGAATAACTATTCTAGTTCCCTTTAGGGATTATATCTACTTACTCTTAAAAGCAGGGATCCCCGTTTCTACAGTATTTTGTGGTGGTCGTTATTTTAATAATATTTTACTGTACAGCACCACGCGTCACCATCATCCCTCTTTTCATGTTTTGCCAACGCGAGTCCCTACCCTACCCGAGAATTCCATTTGCTTCTTTACACAGACTTTCATCACACACTATCTTCTCTATTCCAGATTCCTTCTTAACGAGATCTTCAGTGTCGTAATTACGAAGAAATAGATTCCGGAAATGACGAACGAACTAAGGTTAAGTAACCCCACATTTCTCAACACCTCAGGTACAAATTCATCTCTGGCACTTTTCCACCGTCTAACTCTTTGTTTATCTGACATCATTAGCCTCCGTTGATTTCCTTTCAGATTTTCTAATTAAGATTTATTTTTATGTTTCTGCATGCAAGATGTTCGATGATATGCCAAAGTTAACTTTATTCAGGTTAGCTCAGTTTCAGTTTACTTCTAGATTTTCAGATTGAACTCAGTTTTGATTTTCGGTTGCCTGCATTTCAATGGTCATTTATGGACGGATGAGTTCCGGTCATTTAACTTTGTTAAGACTTTTTATTCTCTTAAAGATGATTTTAAAGAGGTTATGATGTAATTGATGCACATCGTAATGGAAGTGTAGGTGGCCATTTATGAGAATTAAATTGGAGAGCAGACATCATGGCGACTGCTTTTATACTCTTTTTGATCATATGGCTCAACTGCTTTTATACTCTTTTTTATCTCGGCTTAGTGATTTTTGAAGATAATTGAGCTCAAGTTTTTGATTGCGCAGAAGATGCCATCAATGTTGTTGAAACTTTCAAAATGCAAATACTGGCATGAGTAAGTGAGTTATTTCCTCCAAGTTTTGATTTTCCTTTGCTAAAAAATCAAAGTATTACCACCAGTCTAGATGTAGAGATTGCTTTGTGGTTGTAATTTGTTTTAACTGAATACCTGTAGCAAATCAGTTCTGTTGTTGGTGTTAGTTTGTGTTATGAATTTTCTCTTGAATGCCGGCGTTTTGCTTCGAAATCCGTATTTTTTCTTGATTTTTCCCACTGATTTTTTACCTCAAAGATGATACTGGCCTAGAACTCTGGTAAAATCTGTATCCGTATAGATACAGTAATCTGTTTTTAACCTTTTCTTTTTCGCACACTCATGTTCTTACAGGACATCACTAAGGTAGTTATTGTTTTTTCAAAAAATGATTAGTAATGTTGGTATTTACTTTTGTATGTTTATTCTCATCAGTTTAACCACGGTAGTTTACCCAGGATATAATTTATGTTTCTTTACATATATGGATGACGTGATTCATTGTACATTTTGTAGATGAACAGTCTAATTAAAGCTCTCTGGAGTTAATGCATTTTCTCCTTAGTCAGCTGGATTGGTTTTTTGGTGCTGTTGAACTTTTCATATTCCTCTGTTACCATTTTATTGGTTGAGATGGTGTCATTTTTATTCTTGGCTGGTTAAATTTGTTTGATAAAAACTTTACGTGCAAGGTATTTACTGATTTGCCAAAGAGACGCTCCCTCAAGAACTTGATTTCAAAATGCTTTGGTAAGTAATTTGAATTTTTTTGTTTGGATTGATCTTTTTCTGTCTAAATGGTTTGTCTAATTGACCATTTTTTCTTACTAACGCATGGATTGAGCAAAGAGGCACTTTTGAATATGATTGAACAGTTAAAGACCCTGAGATTTTTGTAGCATCTGGAATGGTGTAGTTAAACAAAAAATTTGGACTGGTTTGCTCTGGGAATATATCTCTATCCTTGCTAATGCCCACAGGCACGGATGCTTTTTTCTATTAGCAATAACATACTCTCAAATCCTTGCGATTCCGTTGAAAATCGAGTCCTAAAGCATTTGACAAGACGAAATGGTTGCGGTGCTAACTGTACGTTTACACACCTATTTTGATAACCTTCTGTTTGTTTACGAATTAGTTGAACACACCAGGTTTTCCGGCCTATTGTTGTATGATTCTTTTTTTTAGTTATCTAATATGTAGATGTTGCATGCCAAGTATTTGACATTTTGGCATGAGTGAGTTTTTTTTTTCATGGAGCTTTTCCTTTTCAGTTCAGATCAACATGCAAAGCCTCTACCTTCTTCTGCAAAATTGAAACTGTACGATGTGAGCCTCGGTTTGGAGCTTGTTTGAAAGGTAGCACATACAATCGATTAGTTCTTTGCATGTAAGTCTTACTCTTCCTCCGGGAGTATTGATATTTGATTTCTATTTTTATATATGTTTTGATGTTAGGACTGAAAGCAAAAACAATCAGTATTTGATAAACTAATGTAATGGTTGTGGGTTCCGGGGCTGGTGGTGTTTGGAGAATAGCAGCTATACACCAATGAAGCTGGCGACTTGAAAGAAATGACAACAAATTTAACAATTAAGTACCTATCCGAGGTTTAAGACTGGAATTTGGTTGATGGCCTTTCACATTCTCTTTGACTCCCTTTGAGAGCAGGTATACTTACAATAATGATAGATGATACATGCTTTAAAAATTACAGCATAAAATTATGATTGTTAATATTGCAGGGCTAAAATTATGATTGTTAAAATTGCAACGGCGATTCGATGAAACCTTTATGACTGACCTATATAACATAAATCAAACAGCAAAGAGAGAAACATGGATTGGACGGATTGGTAAATTTTCCTATATTTTGGTGGGAAGAAAAAGAAGGCGATTTATCAAAGCTATTGAGTGTGCTATATTTGTGGTTTACTGGTTTTGTTTGATTTTTCCTGTCAGTTGTACAGAGATGAGTGCTCGGTTTACATTCCTGAAGTTGATCAACATCAAAATGGAGTATTGACTGGTTTTGTTTGGTTTTTCCTGTCAGTTGAAACAGAGGTGATTGCTCGGTTTACATTCCTGAAGTTGATCAACATCAAAATGGAGTAATTGACTGGTTTTTCCGGAGGGTTTTCAGTCCTACTGCTCTCTATTTTCTTCGAAGGCGGTACTGCTAAAATCAAAAGGTAAGGTGTGGGTTCCATGCATTTCCTCCTTTCTGTAATGCAACTTATACCGTGTCAATGTGTTGTAAGAAGTGGTCACTGGCTTTCAAACTATAAAGGTTCTTAATGTCATTAAATTAGCTGGGAAACAATCAGGGTTAATAAGGTACTCATTCACACACATCTATTCTTTGCAAATTATTTTACCTTTAGTAAGAAACTTCTGCTACTTTTAATAGTTGTGCACTCTTTTGTATATTTGATTCTCTGCCTTGTTTGGTTCTTAGGCATCACAAGACAAGAAAAGCGTAAATAGATTTTTTTATTGGGAATCTCGATAGTTGTGTAATTTTTATTAGATTGAGATTTTCAGTTTTCAACTGTTGTCTTCCCAGGATAGTTGTGTAATGCTTATGTATTATGCATACGAAGTCTACTTGGTCTTAGAAATAAACAAGCCTGACATTGAGATACTTCAATTTTGGTGCCAAAATTGGTTGCAACTTTGTTGCATTACCTCATCTTCATTACCTCATCCTCATGTTGATTCCATTTTCAATACATAAATTTTCAGTTCAATTAACTTCAGCACAACAAAAAATAAGCACTAGCAAATAGGGCTAAGTATTTTTTAAAAAGCTTGTGCATGGGACAAGATGATTGCGCTTCCAGCTATGATAATATAAAAACCTCCAAATTAGCAAATAATTATCAGAGATTTAGCATGAAATCTGTCAGCTGCAAGTCTGCAACAGACTGTGATTTTTGCCCAATTTACAAGCACGCGCACAGGGCGTGCCACCCCACCTAGTTATGATATACAACTCAATAACTCATATCCCCTGAAAAATACATGACTATGATATTTAACTGAATATATTTCTTTAATATACCATAACCTTTACTTTTTATACATCCAATATAATTATTTGAATCGTGATTTATTTAAATCGATTCAACCAAATGTAATATGTCTTCATTACATGTCAATTTGGAATTAGTTCAGTTTAGATTAGTTTAATTCAGTTCAGAATAATTCAGTTCAGTTTAGATAAATTCATATCATCTGCACTATAATTTGATGATATTTAACTCAATTCAGTTCAGATTATATCACCTCAACGTGTTTGTATATTTAAATAATGTAAAAATGTATTTTTATTTATTTCAGTTCAGTTCAATATATTTAAAATTATTTCAGTTCAGTTCAATTCAGTAAATTTAAAATTATTTCAATTCAATTCAGTTCAGTAAATTTAAATTTATTTCAGTTCAGTTCAGTACAACAAAAAATAAGAAACGTAATCAAACATCAGAAACACTCAAATTTTGCCACAAAATACGACCTTATGAATATATAATATAAAATTGAAGTGTTTATTCAAAAACTCAAATTATAACTCACATAGTTTTACATAAAAAAATATTATAATAAAAAGCGCATCCATAAGCATAAAAATTTATAATAAAAAATGTATTAATATGTGTGAAAATGTATAAATAAACTTGCAAATGTAAGGAAGCCGTAATTTTTTATTTTTTTTGATGGAAAAGTTTTTTCATTAAAAATTCATCAACATATTACATCCAAATTTAGGCCATCTCTCTAACCCAAACTAAAAACTAGTCCAGGGTATACCCCAACAAAAACAAGATAAAAGAGAAACTACATCCTATTTGCACATTCTGATGCAATTTTCACCACCATCACCTCCAACTCAACTTTTTTACCTTCAAAAATTCTTCTATTTCTTTTTGTCCAAATTTCATATAACAATGTGGACAGTAGCATCAATTTCCTCACTTCTTTCCTTCTCCTCATCCTCTCCATTAACCTTTTCACCTCTGTCAAATTTCTGGCCATTCTCATGCCTAATTCAATCATCAGTTTCCCAGTAAAAGCACACTGAGCAAACAAGTGAGTGGCACTTTCATCCTGTGCATGACAAAAACAACACTGAGGTTGAGGCCCCAGTATTTTGAACCTCTGCAATCTGTCCACTGTTGCTAATCTTGCATGAAAGAGCATCCACAAGAACACTCTATGTCTTGGGAGGATGGCTGAATGCCATATCAGTTTAGCAGATAATTCCTTCTCCCTCTTGTTCAACAATAGGTCATATGCTCTTCTAATGCTGAAACCTCCTGCTTGTGTTACACAGCCCTTAAGGCTAGCAAACACCATATCCTTCATCTTCATTAGTACCTTCCAACTCCAGCTATGGTAAGTGGTTGCTGTGCATTCCTCCAAAGGCTTGCCCTTCATATAGTACGTTTGCAGCCACTGAATCTATAGAATATCCTGCTTGCTACTGACATCCCAAAGAAGCTTACACATTGCTGCTTTGTTCCATGTAGTTGAGTCCCTGATCCCCCAACCTCCAGCTCCCTTTGCAACACACATAGAGGGCCATCCCACTGCTGTGAATCCCCTCTCACCTTTCTCCCTTTCCCAAATGTAGTTCCTACACAGTTCAACAATGGTTTTATGTACACCCTCTGGAATTTGGAATACATTAGTCCAATAACTCCCAATACTTAGCAAAACTGTATTGACCACTTGGATTCTACCTGCATAGCTTAAGTTTCTGGAACTCCAAGATTTGAGTTTTTCTGTCATCTTCTCTATCAACTGTTCACAATCCAATCTAGTCCATCTCTTGGGAGAAAGAGGGAGTCCTAGATATTGAACTGGGAAAGTTCCAGGTTGCATTTTCAGGATTTCAGCCAGTAACATCTTGTCAGCTTCCTCCATTCTAGAAAAATAGATGGAAGATTTCCTCTCATTTACAGCTAGGCCAGTCGCCCCCTTAAAATTCTGAAGGACTGTTTTGACCCCTTCAAGTGACTTCCTGGATGCACCACAGAACACCAGTAGATCATCAGCAAAGAGAAGACTATGAATCCCACATTTTTGACATCTCTGATGATAATCTATAAGCTTCAAATTGTACCATTTCTTCAACATCCTACTCAGATACTCCATGCATATTACAAATAACAGTGGAGAGAGAGGGATTCATTTGCTTCACTCCTCTCTTACCAGCAAATGATCCATTTACAGAAATACAGAATGAAGAATTTGTAACACACCTTTGTATCCAACCAATCATTAAGCCTGGGAATCTGAGAATCTCCAACCATTTGAACAAAAACACCCAGCTGACGCTATCAAATGCTTTAGATATGTAAACTTTAATCAGACAACTGTCTCTCATAGTTTCAGTGTGATACTTTTGGAGAAGTTCTTGTGTAAGAAGGATATTATGGGCTATACTTCTGCCCTTCACAAAAGCACCCTGGTTACTGCTAATCACCTTTGGCAGTACTTTCCCAATTCTGTTGCATAGAACTTTAGTCACAATCTTGTAGATCACAGAACAACAAGCTATGGGTCTATAGTCACTGGCTGTCTGAGGATTAGGCACTTTTGGGATCAAAGTAATTACTGCTCTACTAAAGTCTCCTGGAATTTCATCCCCTCTGAAGAACCCCTGTACTGCTCTTGTAACATCAGCTCCAAATTCTCCCCACAAGTGCTTAAAGAAATGACTTGTATAGCCATCTAGACCTGGAGATTTACTAGATTTAATACTCTTCAAAGCATCATGGATTTCCAATGCAGTTACTGGTTGTATAATTTTAGCCTGATCCTCAAGTCCTAGCACTGCCCCCCTCCATAACAACAGTATTATCCAGTTGGAGCTCTGGCTCTATAGCTGTTCCGAATTGGCCCTGAAAATGAGCAACCAGATGAGCCTCAATCTCACTTCTTCCCTGTATCATCCTTCCATCATCCTGCTGCAAGCAAACTATCTGGTTGGTGTATTGCCTAGATTTTAAGGCCGCATAAAACAATTTAGTTGGCCTATCTCCCTCCTTAAGCCACTTCACCTTAGCCTTTTGTTTTAAAAATTTGAACTCTGCCCGTAACATCTCCTCAGCCTTCTTCCTTGTTTCAGTTTCCTTGTTCTGGCAGATTGTGTCTTTTGGATTCTGAGTTAAGAGCACCAAGGCTTGCTCCCATTCTGATTTTGCTCTGTGTGCTTGTTTTCCAATGTCTCTGAACTCCCTTTTATTCAAAGATAATAAAGGCATTTCCAGAATCTTCAGAACTGCAAATAAGTCAACAAGGGTGTGCACTTCCCTAGTCTTCCATGCAGCTCTTACAGTCCCCAAAAAGTGCTCTGACATAGTCCACATGTTAAAAAATCTAAAAGGAGAAGATGGTCTCTTTTTTGATTTTTGTACTTTAACTACCAAGGGAAAATGATTAGAGCAACCCTTTACCTTCACCTCGCAAACCGAATCCACCAGTGTATCCACCCATTGATCACTCACCAGTGCTCTGTCAATTTTGCTGTAAATTCTCTGATCTTCTCGTCTTCTATTACTCCATGTAAAAGCAGGGCCCATAGTTCTCAGTTCCTTCAGCTCTCCCTTATGCATCAAAGCCTGAAAGTCATCCAACTCTTCCTGTTTTACATCATTCCCTCCAATTCTATCCTCAAACTGTAAAAGGGCATTGAAGTCTCCCATGATCAGCCAAGGCTTGTCACTGTAAGCCATTGTTTTAAGATGAGACCAAAGAGTTTTCCTGGCTGTGATGGTGTTAAAACCATACACCACAGTTATATACACCTTCTGATCCATCCCCTTCAGCCAGCATTCCACCTCTATCCATTGGTCACCCTTGTTTAGGAGTTGAATCTGGCAATAGTTCTTCCTCCATGCCAACCAAATTCTCCCCTGGTCTATAACTTCACTGTTTGTTATCAGTTCCCACTTCAAACCAAATTGCTCCCATATTTTTTGTTCATCTTTTCTTTTGATTTTAGTTTCCAAGAAACCTGCTAAACAAATCTGATTTTGCAAGCAAAAGTCTCGGAACTGTCTTTGTTTTATTACACTATGTACCCCTCTTAAATTCCAAGAGATGAAATTATACTCCATCCGGAGGGTCTGGTAAAAGTGTGTGCACTTCTCTCCCCACCTCAGTCTGAGAAGTACTAGCGCTTCCCACTGGACTGGTTGCCTCCTTGCCTTTCACCCCTGGAGCTTCTACTTCCTCTTTCTGCTTATCTTTCTCCACTTCCTCTCTCTGCTTATCTTTCTGCCCTCCAGTGGTTTTTGTTTTCCTCCTGGTGATCATGGTAAATCCATCATCGTCCGTTTTTGGTACCTCTTTCTGTGGTTCAATAGTCCTAATTGGCACAAACACCTGATTAGGCTGTCTTCTAAAAGGCTGCCTGGCTAGTTTCACAGGCTGCTTCATAGGCTTAGGGTCCTTTGCTGCCACAATCCGTTTCTTCTTACACACTACTTCAGCATCATCCCACACTGTCCACAAGATGCAGGATACCATTCACTTTCTACCTGTTGATGCTGGATAACTTCATTCTCATCTATATAAGACACCGAGGTTGGAATATGTTTGCCAAGTGGTACTTCCACCAGTATCCTAGCATTACTCAATCTCTCCACCTCCAGAGTAGCTCTGTCAAGTCGTAAGGGAGTACCTAGTGGACTGACTATTCTACTGAGGATAGAAGGTTTCTAGTAAACGACATTCAGCCCAGGGAGTTGCAGCCACACCGGAACTGTAGTAGGCAGGGTAAGGTCTAACTTTGGTGTCCAACCCTGCACCACCACGGGTTTATTATCAAATAACACTAGGCCTTGGTCTACTACCTCATCTCTATGGGATTTCTGGGCAAAACGAACCAGAAACACACCACTCTTTGCTAACCAAACTTTTTTGCACAGACAAATGACTCCAAATTCTCCTAAAAAACCCATTAATGATAACGTGTGGGGGAGAGGCTCCAATTACCTTACAGACAACGGTGGTGTCCCAGTTTTTGGCGCTGTCATCCACTTCCTGCTTTGGGATTTTACCCATAACCATCCCATCGATCTCTACAATCGCATAGTATTGAACACCTTCTTGTTTCTGTGGTTGGAATAGGTGGGACCAGTCCACCTGGGCATCCTTCTGTTCTTTGGGGGACATTCCCTCCCGAGGTGTCGTCGGTGCGGAGGAAGTTTCGCTCGCCGCCGTTGACTTCGAGTCTCTTGCTTTATCCTTGACGAAAGTCCCCCGATCAATGACTTTCGCCTCCTTCCCACTCCGAGTGTTCACTGGCGTAATTGGAGTACCAGGTGAAAACCCCATATTAGCCGCATCCTCCAGGTGACGGAGATTCTCCATCTCCATCGTCTGCTCCAAGTTTTCATCGTACGTCTGCGCCGCTAGAATGACCCGTTTCGCTTGCTTGCCCTTTTTGCTTCCCGATTTACCCATAGGGAGGCAGGATCTAGGTATAATCAAACCAGAATCACCAAATCTGGAGAAGCAAAAAAACACATAGTAGCGGTGTGTTCGCCTCTGCAAAAGAAGAGATCACAGCAATTCCAGTGATAGTTTGTTAAGTTTGGTACAACTCCACAATTAAATACTTCAGTAAATTTAAAATCAGAAGACAACTATAAATATCTTTTAACATCATTATTTGTTTATGTAGTTTTTAATCTTTTGTTTTGGACCTTTGCTCACTTCGTTGTAGAGGGCATACAAAAATGGCACGCCCAGTGGGCCAGGGAATACCATCCTTGACGCAAAGTAACGAACACGGCTCATCATCCGAAGGGACTGCTCGGAAAGTAAGCACAACCTCGGCGAAGGACAGTTCAGCCGAGGCAAGACCACTCGCGAGGAAACTTAGTTGTTGCAACACATCGGGGAGACAGTCAAAGCCGTAACTCACCAAGGAGCGTGGAGACTGGAAGGTTGAGGTACATAGGTAACTAACGATACATAAGCATTATTTAAGTAGATAAAGGCCTTTTGCAAGAATATTTATGATTGTTCTCAGATAGGATCAATAAGATAAATAGGTATGAACCTTTTTGAGCAATTTAATAGAAGAAAATATTACATCAAAAAAAAGATAAATAGGTATAGGGTCCGGAAACGTAGAGGCAAGTATGAGGGGAAATGAATGTGTAGGAAACTAGGCAGAGTCAGCTCATAAGCATAGGTCGGATTTGGGAAAACTAGGGCTTTAAATCTTCTCCAAGGAATAGCTATCGTACAGGAAATGACTGATAGGGAATACAAGCAGGAAAAAGAGTAGGATCAGTGGTTCAGGGTCGGAATAGCAGGCAGGTAAGAAGGATTACTCCGACGGTAGAGGGTCGGATGGTAGAAAAGAAGACGTCAGAAACATTAAAAGGACACTGCCACAGAAGGTAAAGGGGTATCGGTCGGATAGACAGGGGGTCAGAAAGAAAAACAGTGCAAAAGATACATCATAAGTTCATAACTAACACTGTTTCAGTAAGAATTTCCTTTGCAGGTCACATATGAGAGCAAGGAAGGAAGAAGCAAAACGGAGGGAACCAAATGCCTCCAAAAGGCAATGAGGGAAAGATTTGAGAGCCGTTGCAAGCGAAGTAGGATGCCCCCGGAAGGAATCCAATGTTTCGCACATTTGGATCGGCAACGCTAGAAAGGGAGCACCGGGAAGACAGAAACTTGAAGACTACATCAGATAGGCCATGACATCGGATAAAGTCGCGGGGAGGAGACATTCAAAGAACGAACAGGGATTGAGCAAACAGGCTAGGGTTGAAACTGGGAGAGTATAGGCGATAGGTGATTGAAAGAAATAAAGATATTTGAGGGGTCCAAAGGGCATCCTCGGATAGAGGAAAGAGAAATAAAGAAAGAAAAAAAGAAGGGTAATTCAGGGGAGAGAAAATATAGAAGAATTACGAGGAACTGATTAGGAAACAATCACCCTCGAATAATAAGAAAAAAAGGTAGATAACTAAGGAGCAGACTTAGGAGAAGCCCACCTAGAATATGAGGGAACATGAAGGCGAAGAGAAAAGAGAGGTCGGAAAATGGTTTAAAAAAGAAACAAGGACTATGTAAAGAAACAAATGAGCTTGACGTGGATACGTCATATCTCGGATGCGTGGACACGCAAGATAATTGCATGTGCGATAGGAGATACATTGCGATGAACAGGCTTGGAGTGGATACGTCAAAGTTCGGATGCGTGGATACGCTCTGAACAATATGTGTACTGGATAGTGCGTCAGGAAAGCGTGGATACGCTAAAATTTGCATATGTGTTGGATAGCTCAATGTAAATGAAGGGAAAGTCAGGACCTCTGGGTCGCTCCCATGATTGGTGCCCCGCAAAAGATAAGCCTCGGCAAGGGTAACTCGAGCATAAAGAAAAGAAATATAAAGGTAATAGATACGGGAAAATTTTGCATTATCAAAAGGTAAGATGATTGATAAACGTCCGAGGGAGACGTCCTCTTGGCGCTTATGCGTCTTACGTAATAAAAAATAAAGGCTCCCACAATGCAACAAAAGAAACCTAAGTAATCCCTAACTATCTGATGTGTTTGGATCGCCCTCGAGCCCACTGATGACATCCGTCTAGTCGCCGGACCTCACATGTAAAGTCCCGGAATGAATCCGGGGAAAACTCTCCGATGCCTAAGTTAACTTCAATCGTGGAGAAAGAGAATAAGATTCCACCGACTTATCAACATCTTCTATAATGTATGGAGGGAGAGGAATAACAGAATCTTTGAGGGGAATTTTAGGCGGGTGTATGCTCTAAATGTGATGATTGAAACAGGCTATGACCCCTCTGATTGATGTTGAGGATGGTGTGAATGGATCCTAGTATGAAACTTGGTACATATGTCGTAGGTATCACACTAATTACCTTTGGTATTTCAGAGATGTTGGGCTGCTAGTGTAAAAACCAGTTACCCAGCCTTGGCCCGTGACACTATCTAAAGACTTGACAGATTGATTGTGGGGATATATCCCTAGTATGAAACTTGTACATATGTCGTAGGTACCGCACTGATTACCTTTGGTATTTCAGATGTGTTGGGCTGCTGGGTAAAACCAGTTACCCAACCTTGGCCCATGACACTATCTAAAGACTTGACGGGATGGATCGAAGAAGATTATAAGCATACTCAGACCAGACTACATATGGCTTATTTGATTTCTCTGGGAACTGAACCGGGGCAAACTTGTGTTTTGACATGTCAATTCACATATATGCTAAGATGGATTTTCCCTTAATCATATACGAGATGGAGATAGAAATGGAACGTTGAGGACACCAAATCTCCAAAGGTGGATGCGGATTTAGCAAGATATGCAAGGACAGATGGAATGAAAGCGCATTCATGATAGTTATTCTAAAATCCTAGCAATATCTTGATGAACTAGCTATGATCATAGCCACTTGCATTTCATATGGCTGTAGAATAGTTGTTTTCTCCTTTTGGTTAGTTATTTATATCTGTTGAATGTTTGGCTTGGAGTGATGGCCAAATCAGTTGTATGAACTTTGCTGCACTCCTTTTACTGCACTTTGCTGGCTTCCACTCATACTCCACATCTTGGTGCTGAATGATATTATTCTCATCTTTGTATGGAATTGTTTTCTGCATTACCTTCCCCATGTTCACCTCAACCAGTACCCTTGCAAACTTTGTCTTTTCCATGTGCCATGTGGCCTCATCAATCCGCAAAGGGATTCCAATTACACGTGCCAATCTACATAACAGGCTCAGTTCCCAATAGACTGGATCCAATACATGAAATTGCACCCATATGGGAATTGTATCTGGCTCATCAAAATCCATTATTTGTTTCCATGCCTTTACAAAAACTGGTTTTTTATCAAAGAAAACCACCCCCCTTTTTATCACCTCATCTCTATGTTTTTCATTAACAAGCTTCACCAGAAAGATCCATGACTTTGCCTGCCAGACCTTTTCAGCCATACCAAACCATATTCTTCTAAGAAACCCTTCAAAATATTTAATCGGAGGATGACCACCAATAACCTTGCATACAACCACATTCTTCCATATTTTCACGCTATTTTCAACCTCATTCAAAGGAAAAGAAGGAAGAAGCATACCGTCTACAAGTTCAGGTTTATAGTATTTTACCTCTGCCTGGTGGCTTGTGAACAGTTTCGACCAGCTTGCCTTCTCATTTACTGGTGTGTCTAGCTCTTCCCCTCTCTTCAGTATACGTACTTGTGAGTTCTCCCCAACTTTGTTTTTTTTACTATGGCAACACCATCACCTTCGGGTTGAGTGATCACATTCGACAAAACAGCATTCTCCAAACCCTTCTCTAAATGAGACTTCTCGGCTTGTTCTGAACTCTTCATCTCTGTTTGTACACCTTGCTCCATTGTCTTAGACGTATCCTTGCTGCCCTCACTCTCCTCTCTGCCCATTGTTTCCAAGAACCTCGAAATTGGTATAACGGTTTTTATCATCATCGGCTGCCTACGAACCCCGGCTGCCATCATCGATTTCTTGCTGTCCCTTTCACCTTCCCGATCATATATACTCTCATCCGCTGGCCATGTAGTGCTATTCCCAGATTGAATCGGATTCATCCCATCGTTTTCCTTTTCCAATCCAAACAAGGGTTTTCCTCCATTCTCCATAACCTCATGTTCAGCCACATTCAATAGTTCTTCTCCAGCTTTTTCCTTAAGTTTCTGTTCAATCATTCTAAAACCTTCTTAAGCTTTCCCCATATTTTCAAAGAGCTCTTCGACGACGCTTTCTGAATCCATATTTCATCGCCTCACTGTGTGAATTTTATGATGCCTTTACATCAATATCTCCGCTTCTAGGTTTTTCATTTTTACTGCAGCTTGAGGGTTTTTTGTTGCATCTACCATCTACGTCGTTTCCTCTCCGTTCAACATGAAAGTTTAATCCCGACAGAGTGCTCGGTTTTCAATCGCGGTTGGCCGTTTCGGCAAAACCTCACCATCATCGCCAAACAAACTCCGTCCATCACTTCCCAAGACCATCTTCGTCACATCCTTAAGCTTATTTCCCGCGTTTTGTTTACCACTACTATTCTTGCCCATGGCGGCAGAATCGAACGAATTTGATTCACTAGAAAATAGTGGAAAAAGAAAAACGGAAATCGCACATATTAGGATTTAGAATCGCAGCATAGGAAGAACTGGATTCTGGATCAGAAGGGGGTCCGGTTTGGGGGAACAGCATGGTCTCCGAACGGCAGAATAGTCTGCGAACGGTAACAGCAGGGTTCAATCTCAGGGGCGACCCCTTCTGGTTCGGAAATCGCTAAACCCCTTCTTCATTCTTGATTTCATTTTTTTTCCCAAGTTGGTTAGGTCTTTGTTGATTGTGTTTATTTATGTATTCTAGCTTGCATGTTGTGTTGATTAGGTGTATTTTAGGGATTAAAGATGGGATCTGGAGAGGGTTTAATCAGTACCGCTAATTCCTCAATTGACATGGATGATTTTTCTATCCCACTGATAAAGCGTCTAGTAGTGTTGGTGATGGAATAGTGCTCCGGTTGACTCATCGGAGATTGATTCAGAGGGTATTGAGGAAGAGGGGGAATGATACCCTGATTCACGTGAATAGTAAAGTATCTGAGCGAATGTTGAAGATGGATTTAGATAGGTGCCCTAGTTTACGGGGCCGTGATATCATCCTTCCCCAACCTGGGGAGACCGTTGATAAGCCTCCGGTCGGTTATTTTTCTGTTTATAGGGAGTATTTTAAGTATAGTGTTTCTCTGCCATTTCCTGATTGGCTGATTGAGTTACTTAAGGGGTATGCGATTGCTTTGTGTCAGGTAGACCCTAAGAGTGTGATGATATTATATTTGCTTCACTCTGTTTGTGAGCAGTCAGAGGTGGCGTTTGACTTTAAGTTATTGAATTCTCTGTATTATCTGAAAATTACTCAAATTGGGCAACAACGATATACTCTGATCGCCTATTTCCCAGAAATGGCATTCGTGCCTGAGTTTCCCAATAACTTTAAGACTTGGTGGGAGGGATTTTTTATGTTAAGTATGAGGATGGATAAGTGGGAGGGATTTTATTATCTTGACTACAGCCTAGACGGGCACAAATACAGCTGGAGTTGGGGCAAGTTGGTATCACTGAAAGATGAAATTCGTCCATACCTAATGAAATGTGTTGACATGAAGGGAAATTTCAGCACGAGCAAGGCATATGGATACCTCAAAGGGCCAAGAAAACCATTGGTCAACGAATATATTGTGGAAGTCAGGACTACAACCTAAACACTCATTCTTTCTATGGATGTTGTTAAAAGGGAGATTATCGACCATAGCGAGACTTCAGTCGAAAGGGATAATACCTCATGTGGCAGATGTTTGTACTCTGTGTGGGCAGAATGGAGAAACGGTGCATCACATATTTTGTACATGCCAGTTTACAGTGGAGCCCCAAAAACATTACATGGTGGAGATTGGCAGAAACTTCAGAGAATGCTTGAGGAGGATGAGAAGAATGGTAGGATGGAGAAAGAGAATAAGATTCCACCGACTTATCAGCATCTTCTATAATGTATGGAGGGAGAGGAATAACAGAATCTTTGAGGGGAAATTTAGGCAGGTGGATGCTCTAAAGGTGATGATTGAAACAGGCTATGACCCCTCTGATTGATGATGAGGATGGTGTGAATGGATCCTAGTATGAAACTTGGTACATATGTCGTAGGTAGAGGCTAAGGATGATGAGGTTCTAGATGCTCATTATGTTCTTGATGAAATTCCTACGTTTGATGATGAATATATTCTAGTAGTTGCAAGTGTTCCCGAAGTTGTTGATGCTCAGAAGTCCATTGAAGCTCATATGCATTCTGATTTTGGTGTTTGGGATCAAGAGTTTTTCCATGACGCATATTGGGCATCTCTGGATTTTAAGAAGCTGTTGAATCCATTTCGTAAGAGAAATATTTTTCCTTCGTGGAGTATTTATGTTGATCTCATTTTCTTACATTTAGCCAAGATTCGAGGAAGAATCTTCTTGAAGAGGGAGGGAATGATACGAATATCCAGAGGTTATTCTTTAATGTTATTTCCTGTGCCAAGGTCTGGAAGGAAGAAGTTGTTCAAAGTTCTCAATACTCTTATGAAACAAGTTCGTGATGAATATTAGAAGAAGATGATGGCTATGCTAGTTATTACTCTCACTGATTACCTTTGGTATTTCAGAGGTGTTGGGCTGCTGGTGTAAAAACCAGTTACCCAGCCTTGGCTCATGACACTATCTAAAGACTTGACGGGATGGATCTAAAAACCAGGGGTACTCGTTACGAGTTTCGCGATATTATCACCCAATGCTTACTTAATGTGGACTCTGTCGCTCTCCATGTGTCAACCTTATGTCTTCCTCCTGGACCGCATAATTGGGTGATCGACATGGGTCGTAGACTCCGAGCTGTTCTTTTAGCGTGTCGTGAGTGCGAAGACTCTTGGCCTAATGTCACCAAGGAGATTGAGACCTTGAAAGGCGAGTGGTATGAGTTTTGTACCCAGCATAACACATTGATTCATACTCATCGCACTCAAATGAAGACATTCGTTATTAAAGTAGAGACTTGCGGGTTCGCTATGAGCGGAAGCGTGATGAATGTTAAATCCAGAGAGATGTAATATTTTCTTCTATTAAATTGCTCAAAAAAAGTTCATACAACTGATTTGGCCATCACTCTAACCCAAACATTCAACGGATATAAATAACTAACCAAAACGAGAAAAACAACTATTCTACAGCCATATGAAATGCAAGTAGCTATGATCATAACTAGTTCATCAAGATATTGCGAGGATTTTAGAATAACTATCATGAATGCGCTTCCGTTCCATCTGTCCTTGCATATCTTGCCAAATCCGCATCCACCTTTGGAGCTTGGGTGTCTTCAACGTTCCATTTTTGTCTCCGGCTCGTATATGATTAAGGGAAAATCCACCATAGCATATCTGTGAATCGACATGTCAAAACACAAGTCTGCCCTGGTTCATTTCCCATAGAAATCAAATAAGCCATTATGTAGTCTGGTTTGAGTATGCTTATAATCTTCTTCGATCCAGCCCGTCAAGTCTTGGGCGGTACCTACGACATATGTACAAGTTTCATACTAGGGCCATAGTCCCTCACCCAGTCCGGCAAATATTTTTGATAGTATCTTGGGCCAAGGCTGGGTAACTAGTTTTTATACCAGCAGCCCAACACCTCTGAAATACCAAAAGGTAATCAGTGCAGTACCTACGACATATGTACAAGTTTCATACTTGGGGTAAAACCCTCAACCATTCCATCAAATCAGATAGTGTCATGGGCCAAGGCTGGGTAACTGGTTTTTATACCAGCAGCCCAACACCTCTGAAATACCAAAAGGTAATCAGTGCGGTACCTACGACATATGTACAAGTTTCATACTAGGGATATATCCCCACAACCAATCCGTTAAGTCTTTAGATAGTGTCACGGGCCAAGGCTGGGTAACTGGTTTTTACACCACCAACCCAACAACTCTGAAATACCAAAGGTAATCAGTGCGGTACCTACGACATATGCACCAAGTTTCATATTAGGATCCATTCACACTATCCTCAACATCGATCAAAGGGGTCATAGACTGTTTCAATCATCACCTTTAGAGCATCCACTTGCCTAAATTTCCCCTCAAAGATTCTGTTATTCCTCTCCCTCCATACATTATAGAAGATGCTGATAAGTCGGTGGAATCTTGTTCTCTTTCTCCATCCTACCATTCTTCTCATCCTCCTCAAGCACTCTCTGAAGTTTCCACCAGTCTCCAGCCTGTAATGTTTTTGGAGCTCCACTGTAAACTGGCATGTACAAAATTTGTGCTGCTTCGTTTCTCCATTCTGCCCACACAGAGTACAAACATCTGCAACATGAGGTATTATCCCTTTCGACTGAAGTCTCGCTATGGTCGATAATCTCCCTTTTAACAACATCCATAGAAAGAATGAGTGTTTAGGCTGTAGTCCTGACTTCCACAATATTTTCGTTGACCAATGGTTTCCTTGGCCTGCCACTTTGAGGTATCCATATGCCTTGCTAGTACTGAAATTTCCCTTCATGTCAACACATTCCATTAGGTATGGACGAATTTCATCTTTCAGTGACACCAACTTGCGCCAACTCCAACTATATGTGTGCCCTTCTAGGCTGTAGTCAAGAAACTCTTCATCCTTCAAGTAGTATGCTTGCACCCATTTCAGCCACAATATATCCTTCTTTTGACATACATCCCAAACCAGCTTACACAGAGCAGCTCTATTCCAGAATGAAGGATCCCTTAGGCCAACTCCTCCACTTTTCTTTGGCATACAAAGTGTTTTCCAAGACACTGGTGTAACTCTTTTCTCCCCTTCCTTTTTGCCCCATAGAAAATTTCTGCATTTTGTCTCAATGGCTTTGTGCACACTCTCAGGTATTTGAAAAACATTTTCCCAGTGACTAGCTTTACTCAGCAGAATTGTGTTTATAAGCTGCACTTTACCTGCATATGCCATTTTCCTGGAACCCCAAGAGCCTATTTGTCCTGCAATCTTCTCCACCATTTTCTCACAATTTTCAGCTCTTCACTTCCCTGTCAAGACTGGAAGTCCCAGGTAATTCATTGGGAAACTTCCTTGAACTATATTCAGAGTATCAGCCAACATCTTTGATTCAGTTTCTGTCATTGTCGAGAAGAAAGCCTCAGATTTTCCTTCATTTATCCTCAGACCAGAAACCTTCCTAAACTCCTCCAAAACGGCTTTAACTCCTTCCATTGAGTGCTTGCTCGCCCTACAGAAAATTAACAGATCATCTGCAAACATCAAACTGTGTCTTTCCCCCTTCAAACTCCTCTGATGGAACTCTTTAGCTTTCGTTTTTATGGCCAGGCTAAGCTGTCTCAACAGATATTCCATCCCAATTACAAACAATAAAGGGGATATCGGATCCCCCTGTTTAACACCACTCCTCACTTTAAAACAATCCGTGTATGCACCATTCAAAGAGAAACAATAAGTGGTATCCTCAACGCATCGTCTTATCCACTCAATAAACAATCCTGGAAACTTTAGAACTGCCATCCATTTGAATAGAAACTCCCAGCTTATACTGTCGAAAGCCTTATGTATAACAATTTTTATCATGCAGCTCGAAATATTGCTCGGCTTCTTATATCCTGTTAAAATCTCTTGTGCTAGGAGAATTTTATGTGATATCCTCCTCCCTTTCACGAATGCACCTTGGTTTCACTTTATCACTTCAGGGAGTACCTCACTTAACCTGTTACTCATGATCTTTGTGACGACTTTATATAAAACAGGGCAGCAGGAAATCGGCCTATAGTCCCCAGCAGACTGCGGATTATCAATTTTTGGTATTAGTGTTAAAACAGCCCTGCTAAATTCCTGTGGTACTTCATCGCCCTGGAAGAAACTCCTAATCCCCTTTTTGATATCATCACCAACAATCCCACATGCTTTCTTGAAGAAAAAGCTCGAAAATCCATCTACTCCAGGACTTTTGTCATTCTCAATGCTATTCAGAGCTCTCCATATCTCATCATCTGTAATCGGCTTTATCAAGGGTATTTGTTGCTCCACTGTAAGAAAGTTACCTTCAGCTGCCACTAAAGGATCAATTTCACTCTCTGTAATCACTTTCTTTCCCATTCGGTCACCAAAGAACTGCAGTAGATGCTGCTCCACCCCCTCTCTTCCATCCACTCTGTCATTTCCCACCTTCAGGCTGACTATATGATTTTTGTATTGCCTCTTTTTCATGCTTGCATAGAAAATTTTGGTTGGCCTGTCCCCCTCCTTTATCCATTTCTCCTTAGACCACTGCTGTAAGAAACTGAACTCCGCTTCAGCTAGTTCCATAGATTCTCTCCTTGCCTTTGCTTCGTTTTCTTGCAGCCCTTTATCCAATACATTTGTTTGTAATAGATTGAACTGGTTCTCCCACTTCTCTTTTGCTTCCATGGCTCTTTTCTGAATGTCTGAAAATTCCCTCTTGTTCAATCGTTTAAGTGCTATTTCCAGCACCTTCAAAGTTTTAAATAGATCCACGAGAGTACTGTGTTTCCGCATCCTCCAATTCTGCTCCACTAAAGTAAGAAAGTCCGGCGAGTTCACCCACATATTGAAGAACTTAAAAGGACGTTTAGCAGACACTTTTTTGGCTTATCTAGGTGTATAAGTAAAGGTAAATGATCCGATGCATCACTGGATTTTACCTCACATATCGCTTCCATCCATCTGTCCATCCACATCTCATTCACCATTGCTCTGTCGATTCTACTGAAAATTCTGCCTTCTTCCCTTTTATTGTTCCACGTGAAAAAAGGTCCTGTACTTTTCAGCTCATGCAGTTGAATCAAGTTCACCGTGTCTCTAAAATTTTCCACCTCAGCTAGCTGTACATCCTCTCCTCTAGTTCGGTCTCCCAAATTTAGGGGGGAGTTGAAATCCCCCACCACCATCCATGACATATCCTGGTGATTTGCAGTCTCCAGATAACGCCATAAATCCAGCCTGAGTGGTTGTTTGGTCCCCGCTTCTACTTCACTATTATGAGCATAAACAACCGTCAAGAAAACTCCAGCCCGAGTTCCTTTTTCCGGCAAATGCAGTCAATCCACTGATCTCCAATGCTTATTACCGAAATATCATACAAATCTGGCTTCCAACATAGCCATATTCTTCCTGTTTGTGCTATCGGGCAGTTTGTTAGTAGCTTCCAACCCAAATCAAGACTTTCCCATCTGTCCACTTCATTTTCTACCTTCACCTTTGTTTCCAGCAAGCCAGCAAGGCCTATATTATTTTCAAAACAAAATTGCCGGCATTTTCTTTGCTTATTTGGCTGATTTAGACCCCTAACATTCCAGAATAGCATAATACTATGCATCATTAACAATATTATAAAGGGCTCATACCTTGAATGAACTTCAAGGTCTATGTTATTAGCTGCTTCTCTCTCATTTACGCTAACATTTGTAGACTGTGAAATCTGCAATACCACACTATCATTCGATTCACCCGGTTGTTTTCCATCTCTGTGTTGCCTTATTTCTCTACCGGAACATCCCTAGCTTCAGTCTCTCTTGATTGTGCATCCAAAACTATGCTCCTACTCGTTCCACCACTTTTTGCACCCCTTTTTTTTCATACCCTGCTTTCTTTTCCTGCTCCTTTTCAGCCCCAAGAACAGCCTCTCGGTCTCCCTTTTTCTGTTCTACATTGGTCCCTTTAGTTCCCGTTTTATTTCCCTCAATTTTGTCTCTATTCTTCTCAGCCCTTTTTACCCCAACAACCACCCAATCCCCAGTATTTCTGCCATATCGTCGATGAGGAGCAACTATGCTTGGTCCCTTTTCCCTTGGGGCTGATTGAGTTTGGTTCTCCCTTTTGCCTCTATTTGTGCTCAACTGCGTCTTGCCATTTACTCCAGGAGAAGGGCTTTGGGCTTCCAGACACATTCTTTTGTTTCATGTCCAATCAGCTTGCATTTACAGCACTTTGCTGGCTTCCACTCATACTCCACATCTTGGTGCTGAATGATATTATTCTCATCTTAGTATGGAATTCTTTTCTGCATTACCTTCCCCATGTTCACCTCAACTTTGTCTTTTCCATGTCCCACGTGGCCTCATCAATCCGCAAGGGGATTCCAATTACACTTGCTAATCTACATAACAAAATTGCACCCATATGGGAATTGTATCTGGCTCATCAAAATCCATTATTTGTTTCCATACCTTTACAAAAACTGGTTTTTTATCAAAGAAAACCATCCCCCTTTCTATCACCTCATCTTTATATTTTTCATTAACAAGCTTCACCAGAAAGATCCTTGGCTTTGCCTGCCAAACCTTTTCAACCATACCAAACCATACTCTTCTAAGAAAACCTTCAAAATATTTAATCGGAGGATGACCACCAATAACCTTGCATACAACCACATTCAAAGGAAAAATAGAGGCAAAAGGGCTTTGAGGTCTTCAACGTTCCTTATTTTTTCTCGGTTCTTGTTGGATAGAGGGATGGTCCTCCGTAGCATATCTGCGAATTGACATGTCAAAACACAAGTCTGCCCCGAAGAAATTCCCACAGTTCATGTGTTAACAGAGAAAACAAAGAAGCCGTATGAAGTCTGAGCCTCAGTCTGTTCTCATTCAATCCAGCCCGTCAAATCTTTCGATAGTGTCATGGGTCAAGGCTGGGTAACTGGTTCTTACACCAGCAACCCAACATCTCTGAAATACCTAAGGTAATCAATGCGGTACCTACAAAATATGCACAAGTTTCATACTAGGGTCATAACCCCTCATCCAGCCGTCAAATCCTTAGATAGTGTCATGGGCCAAGGCTGTGTAACTGGTATTTACTCCAGCATCCCAACACCTCTGAAATACCAAAGGTAATCAGTGCGGTACCTACGACATATGTACAAGTTTCATACTAGGTTTTCGAGAGATATAATAGTTATGCATGCACTATTGCTTCATTCTCATAACCAACAACATATGTACCTAGTTTCATACTATTGTAAGCAATAGAGTTCCGCCAATTCATAGTTACAACTAGGATATCCTCCCCTCCATCCTTAACTTCAGTCATATCCAGCTTCAATTCTCGCCTTTAAACCCTCCGGTTTCTGCTCCGTTTTTTGGAAGATTCTCCTATTCCTTTCCAACCATACGTTATAGAATATGCTAACAAGACAATGAAACTTCTTCTTATCTTTCCATCTTGCCATCCTTCTCATACTTTTCAACCATTGCAAGAGTTAGATTGTCTGGTTTCGATAACCTTGTAGGGTCCTTCCCATTTGAGACGAAGCTTTCCGGTTTTCTCTGCTAGACTTGCCTCATTTTTGCGAAGAACCAGGTCTCCCACTTTGAATCTAACTTCTCTGCTGCGGCAATTATATGCTTTGGCGACCTTTTCCTTATAAATGGCGTGTTTTATGTTCGCCTTCTCACGTTCTTCCTCCAGTAAGTCCAGATCGAGCCTCATTGTTTCATCATTTTGAGTTTCCTCAAAAGAGATGACTCTGGGTGATGGCGATTTTAGCTCTACAAGAATCATCGCCTCATGTCCATAGGTCAGGATGTATGGTGTTTCACCTGTTGGAGTCCTCGGCGTAGTTCGATACGCCCAAAGAACTTCCAGAAGTTGTTCTACCCATCCTGTGTGTTTCCCTTCCAGGCGTTTCTGTATGCCTTGTAAGATTGTACGATTAGTGACTTCCACCTGGCCATTCGCTTGGGGATGAGAAACCGATGTGAACTTCTGTGGTATCTTTTGCTTTGTGCACCATTCAGAAAACATTGTGCTGGTGAATTGAGTTCCATTGTCCGAAAGTATTGTATTTGGTACTCCAAATCGGCACACCACATTTTTCCAAACTAACGCCACCGTTGCTTCCGCTGTCATTTAGCGTATAGCTTTCGTCTATATCTACTTTGTAAAGTAGTCGATCATGACAATAAGGAATCCGGCGTTTCCGTTTCCTCTTGGGAATGGGCCAACAAAATCTATACCCCACTTTTCAAACGGCCATGCGCCTTGTATTCCTATCAGCGAAGACATTGGTGAATTCATTGAGTTGGAGGTAATCTAGCATAATCTGCATTTTTGGACGCGATTATGAGTGTCATCGAACATTGTTGGCCAGTAGTATCCTGCTCACATTTTTTTTTTGGCGATCGTTCGTGCGCCTTGGTGGGAACCACATTCTCCTTCGTGGACCTCTGCCACGATTGCCTTAGCTTGTTGTGAACCTATGCATCTTTGTATCTTTTTTATATAAGGTATCGTCCATTCCTTAGAAAATCAACTATTGGCGACATCCATGACCTCGGTTCATTCAATATCGTAGATACGACCTCTGTTGTTGGGTTTCTTGATACTTCAATTTCAACGTATCTATGATTGCTTAAATCGGAGTAACTTGCATTCGCCAATCTACTCAATGCGTCCTCCCTTTGGTTGAGGCTTCTTGGTATCTTCTAAATGTGTATCTAATCGAACTTGGTCATGAGGTTTCAGACTCTAACAAGATATTTGACCAGATGATGCTCTCGTACTTCAAAGTCGCCCATTACATGTCCTACCACAATTTGTGAGTCACTAAATACTTTAATGCTTTTTTGTTCATTCGACTTGCTGTTTCGAGTCCGCCCACTAGTGCTTCATACTCCGCCTCATTGTTAGATAGATGGAAATCAAATCTAATAGCGTGTTTGTATTCGTAACCTTCTAGGATAATGAGTAGTAGTCCTGCTCCACAGTCATCTTTATTTGATGACCCGTCCACATATAGATGTCATGCGATCTCCTCTAACATGGATCCCTTTATCCCGATTATTGTCAGCGGTTAGAGATCCGAGTGGAGATTCTTTTGTGCGATCCATTGAGGATATCTCCGCTAACACTTGTCCTTGATCGCCTTTCTTGTGCTGAAAGTGTTTTTTTTAGGCAATATTTTCTTCTGTTAAATTGCTCAAAAAAATTCATACAACTGATTTGGCCATCACTCTAAGCCAAACATTCAACAGATATAAATAACTCACCAAAAGCAGAAAACAACTATTCTACAGCCATATGAAATGCAAGTGGCTATGATCATAACTAGTTCATCAAGATATTGCTAGGATTTTAGAATAACTATCATGAATGCGCTTCGTTCCAGCCCGTCAAGTCCTTAGATAGTGTCATGGGCCAAGGTTGGGTAACTGGTTTTACCCAGCAGCCTAACACCTCTGAAAATATCAAAGGTAATCAGTGCGGTACTTACGACATATGTACAAGTTTCATACTAGGGCCATAATCCCTCATCCAATCCGTCAAATATTTTTGATAGTGTCATGGGCCAAGGCTGGGTAACTGGCCTTTATACCTGCAGTCCAACACCTCTGAAATACCAAAAGGTAATCAGTGCGGTAGCTACGACATATGTACAAGTTTCATACTTGGGGTAAAACCCCTCAACCATTCCATCAAATCAGATAGTTTCATGGGCCAAGGCTGGGTAACTGGGTTTTATACTAGCAACCCAACACCTCTGAAATACCAAAGGTAATCAGCGCGGTACTAGGGATATATCCGCACAACCAATCCGTCAAGTCTTTAGATAGTGTCACGGGCTAAAGCTGGGTAACTGGTTTTTACACCAGCAACCCAACACCTCTAAAATACCAAAGGTAATCAGCGCGGTACCTACGACATATGTACAAAGTTTCATACTAGGATCCATTCACACCATCCTCAACATCAATCAGGGGGGTCATAGCCTGTTTCGATCATCACTTTTAGAGCATCCACATGGCTAAATTTCCCCTCAAAGATTATGTTATTCCTATTAGGTTGTGGTCAAGAAACTCTTCATCATTTAAGTAGTATGCATGCACCCATTTCAGCCACAATATATCCTTCTTTTGACATACATCCCAAACCAGCTTACACAGAGAAACTCTATTCCAGAATGAAGTATCCCTTAGGCCAACTCCTCCACTTTTCTTTGGCATACAAAGTGTTTTCCAAGACACTGGTGTAACTCTTTTCTCCTCTTCCTTTCCGCCCCATAGAAAATTTCGGTATTTTGTCTCAATGGCTTTGTGCACACTCTCAGGTATTTGAAAAACATTCGCCCAGTGACTAGTTTTACTCAACATAATTGTGTTTATAAGATGTACTTTACCTGCATATGCCATATTCCTGGAACCCCAAGTGCCTATTTGTCCTGCAATCCTCTCCACCATTTTCTCACAATCTTCAGCTCTCAACTTCCCTGTCGAGACTGGAAGTCCCAGGTAATTCATTGGGAAACTTCCTTGAACTATATTCAGAGTATCAGCCAACATCTTTGATTCAGTTTCTGTCATTGTCGAGAAGAAAGCCTCATATTTTCCTTCATTTATCCTTAGGCCAGAAACCTTCCTAAACTCCTCCAAAACAGTTTTAACCCCTTCCATTAAGTGCTTGCTCACCCTACAGAAAATTAACAGATCATCTGCGAACATCAAACTGTGTATTTCCCCCTTCAAACTCCTCTGATGGAACTCTATAGCTTTCGGTTTTATGGCCAGGCTAAGCTCTCTCGACAGATATTCCATCCCAATTACAAACAGTAAAGGTGATATCGGATCCCCCTGTTTAACACCACTCCTCCCTTTAAAACAATCTGTGTATGCACCATTCAAAGAGAAACAATAAGTGGTATCCTCAACGCATCGTCTTATCCACTCAATAAACAATCCTGGAAACTTTAGAACTGCCATCCATTTGAATAGAAACTCCCAGCTTATACTGTCGAAAGCCTTCTGTATATCAATTTTTATCATGCACCTCGGAATATTGCCCGGCTTCTTATATCATGTTAATAACTCTTGTGCTAGGAGAATATTATGTGATATCCTCCTCCCTTTCACGAATGCACCTTGGTTTCACTTTATCACTTCAGGAAGTACCTTACTCATGATCTTTGTGACGACTTTATATAAAACAGGGCATCAGGAAATCGGCCTATAGTCCCCAGCTGACTGCGGATTATCAATTTTCGGTATTAGTGTTAAAACAGCCCTGCTAAATTCCCGTGGTACTTCATCACCCTGAAAGAAACTCCTAATCCCCTTTTGGATATCATCACAAACAATCTCCCATGTTTTCTTGAAGAAAAAGCTTGAATATCCATCTACTCCAGGACTTTTGTCATTCTCAATGCTATTCAGAGCTCTCCATATCTCATCATCTGTAATCGGCTTTATCAAGGGTATTTGTTGCTCCACTGTAAGAAAGTTACCTTCAGCTGCCACTGAAGGATCAATTTCACTCTATGTAATCACTGTCTTTCCCATTCAGTCACCAAAGAACTGCAGTAGAAGCTGCTCCACCCCCTCTCTTCCATCCACTTTGTCGTTTCCCACCTTCAGGTTGACTATATGATTTCTGTATTGACGTCAATGAGAGAGAAGCGGCTAAAAACATAGACCTTGAAGTTCATTCAAGGTATGATCCCCTTTATAATATTGTTAATGATGCATAGTACTATGCTATTCTGGAATGTTAGGGGTATAAATCAGCCAAGTAAGCAGAGAAAATGCCGGCAATTTTGTTTTGAAAATAATATAGGCCTTGCCGGCTTGCTGGAAACAAAGGTGAAGGTAGAAAATGAAGTGGACAGATGGGAAAGTCTTGATTTGGGTTGGAAGCTACTAACAAACTGCCCGATAGCACAAACAGGAAGAATATGGCTATGTTGGAAGCCAGATTTGTATGATATATCAGTAATAAGCATTGGAGATCAGTGGATTGACTGCATTTGCCGGAAAAAAGAACTCGGGCTGGAGTTTTACTTGACGGTTGTTTATGCTCATAATAGTGAAGTAGAAGCAGGGACCAAACAACCGCTTAGGCTGAAGTTATGGCGTTATCTGGAGACTGCAAATCACCAGGATAAGCCATGGATGGTGGTGGGGGATTTCAACTCCCCCCTAAATTTGGGAGACCGAGCTGGAGGAGAGGATGTACAACTAGCTGAGGTGGAAAATTTTAGAGACACGGTGAACTTGATTCAACTGCATGAGCTGAAAAGTACAGGACCTTTTTTCACGTGGGACAATAAAAGGGAAGAAGGCAGAATTTTCAGTAGAATCGACAGAGCAATGGTGAATGAGATGTGGATGGACAGATGGATGGAAGCGATATGTGAAGTAAAACCCAATGATGCATCGGATCATTTACCTTTACTTATACACCTAGATACGCCAAGAAAGTGTTCTGCTAAACGTCCTTTTAAGTTCTTCAATATGTGGGTGAACTCGCCGGACTTTCTTACTTTAGTGGAGCAGAATTGGAGGATGCGGAAACACAGTACTCTCGTGGATCTATTTAAAACTCTGAAGGTGCTGGAAATAGCACTTAAACGATTGAACAAGAGGGAATTTTCAGACATTCAGAAAAGAGCCATGGAAGCAAAAGGGAAGTGGGAGAACCAGTTCAATCTATTACAAACAAATGTATTGGATAAAGGGCTGCAAGAAAACGAAGCAAGGGCAAGGAGAGAATCTATGGAACTAGCTGAAGCGGAGTTCAGTTTCTTACAGCAACGGTCTAAGGAGAAATGGATAAAGGAGGGGGACAGGCCAACCAAAATTTTCTATGCAAGCATGAAAAAGAGGCAATACAGAAATCATATAGTCAGCCTGAAGGTGGGAAGCGACAGAGTGGATGGAAGAGAGGGGGTGGAGCAGCATCTACTACAGTTCTTTGGTGACCGAATGGGAAAGACAGTGATTGTAGAGAGTGAAATTGATCCTTTAGTTGCAGCTGAAGGTAACTTTCTTACAGTGGAACAACAAATACCCTTGATAAAGCCGATTACAGATGATGAGATATGGAGAGCTCTGAATAGCATTGAGAATGACAAAAGTCCTGGAGTAGATGGATATTCGAGCTTTTTCTTCAAGAAAGCATGGGGGATTGTTGGTGATGATTTCAAAAAGGGGATTAGGAGTTTCTTTCAGGGCGATGAAGTACCACGGGAATTTAGCAGGGCTGTTTTAACACTAATACCGAAAGTTGATAATCCGCAGTCAGCTGGGGACTATAGGCCGATTTCCTGCTGCCCTGTTTTATATAAAGTCATCACAAAGATCATGAGTAACAGGTTAAGTGAGGTACTCCCTGAAGTGATAAATGGAAACCAAGGTGCATTTGTGAAAGGGAGGAGGATATCACATAATATTCTCCTAGCCCAAGAGCTATTAACAGGATATAAGAAGCCGAGCAATATTCCGAGCTGCATGATAAAAGTTGATATACAGAAGGCTTTCGACAGTATAAGCTGGGAGTTTCTATTCAAATGGCTGGCAGTTCTAAAGTTTCCAGGATTGTTTATTGAGTGGATAAGACGATGCGTTGAGGATACCACTTATTGTTTCTCTTTGAATGGTGCGTACACGGATTGTTTTAAAGGGAGGAGTGGTGTTAAACAGGGGGATCCGATATCACCTTTATTGTTTGTAATTGGGATGGAATATCTATCAAGACAGCTTAGCCTGGCGATAAAAACGAAAGCCATAGAGTTCCATCAGAGGAGTTTGAAGGGGGAAATACACAGTTTGATGTTTGCAGATGATCTGTTAATTTTCTGTAGGGCAAGCAAGCACTCAATGGATGGGGTTAAAACTGTTTTGGAGGAGTTTAGGAAGGTTTCTGGCCTTAGGATAAATGAAGGAAAATCTGAGGTTTTCTTCTCGACAATGACAGAAACTGAAGCAAAGATGTTGGCTGATACTCTGAATATAGTTCAAGGAAGTTTCCCAATGAATTACCTGGGACTTCCAGTCTCAACAGGGAAGTGGAAAGCTGAAGATTGTGAGAAAATGGTGGAGAAGATTGCAGGACAAATAGGCACTTGGGGTTCCAGGAATATGGCATATGCAGGTAAAGTGCAGCTTATAAACACAATTCTGCTGAGTAAAGCTAGTCACTGGGCAAATGATTTTCAAATACCTGAGAGTGTGCACAAAGCCATTGAGACAAAATGCAGAAATTTTCTGTGGGGAAGAAAGGAAGGGGAGAAAAGAGTTACACCAGTGTCTTGGAAAACACTTTGTATGCCAAAGAAAAGTGGAGGAGTTGGCCTAAGGGATCCTTCATCCTGGAATAGAGCTTCTCTGTGTAAGCTGGTTTGGGATGTATGTCAAAAGAAGGATATATTGTGGCTGAAATGGGTGCAGGCATACTACTTGAAGGATGAAGAGTTTCTTGACTACAGCCTAGAAGGGCACACATATAGTTGGGGTTGGGGCAAGTTGGTGTCACTGAAAGATGAAATTCGTCCATACCTAATGGAATGTGTTGACACGAAGGGAAATTTCAGCACTAGCAAGGCATATGGATACCTCAAAGGGGCAGGCCAAGAAAACCACTGGTCAACGAAAATATTGTGGAAGTCAGGACTACAGCCTAAACACTCATTCTTTCTATGGATGTTGTTAAAAGGGAGATTATCGACCATAGCGAGACTTCAGTCGAAAGGGATAATACCTCATGTGGCAGATGTTTGTACTCTGTGTGGGCACAATGGAGAAACGATGCAGCACATATTTTGTACATGCCAATTTACAGTGGAGCTCCAAAAACATTACAGGGTGGAGACTGGCGGAAACTTCAGAGAGTGCCTGAGGAGGATGAGAAGAATGGTAGGATGGAGAAAGAGAATAAGATTCCACCGACTTATCAGCATCTTCTATAATGTATGGAGGGAGAGGAATAACAGAATCTTCCAGGGGAAATTTAGGCAGGTGGATGCTCTAAAGGTGATGATTGAAACAGGCTTTGACCCCTCTGATTGATGATGAGGATGGTGTGAATGGATCCTAGTATGAAACTTGGTACATATGTCGTAGGTACCGCACTGATTACCTATGGTATTTCAGAGGTGTTGGGCTGCCGGTGTAAAAACCAGTTACCCAGCCTTGGCCCGTGACAATATCTAAAGACTTGACGGATTGGTTGTGGGGATATATCCCTAGTATGAAACTTGTACATATGTCGTAGGTACCGCACTGATTACCTTTTGGTATTTCAGAGGTGTTGGGCTGCAGGTATAAAAACCAGTTACCCAGCCTTGGCCCAAGATACTATCAATTGACGGACTGGATGAGGGACTATGGCCCTAGTATGAAACTTGTACATATGTCGTAGGTACCGCACTGATTACCTTTGGTATTTCAGAGGTGTTGGGCTGCTGGGTGAAACCAGTTACCCAACCTTGGCCCATGACACTATCTAAAGACTTGACGGGCTGGATCGAAAAAGATTATAAGCATACTCAGACCAGGCTACATAATGGATAATTTGGTTTCTATGGGAAATGAACCAGGGCAGACTTGTGTTTTGACATGTCAATTCACAGATATGCTATGGTGGATTTTCCCTTAATCGTATACGAGCTGGAGACAGAAATGGAACGTTGAAGACACCAAAGCTCCAAAGGTGGATGCAGATTTGGCAAGATATGCAAGGACAGGTGGAATGGAAGCGCATTCATTATAGTTATTCTAAAATCCTAGCAATATCTTGATGAACTTGTTATGATCATAGCCACTTGCATTTCATATGGCTGTAGAATAGTTGTTTTTCTCCTTTTGGTTAGTTATTTATATCCGTTGAATGTTTGGCTTAGAGTGATGGCCAAATCAGTTGTATGAACTTTTTTGAGCAATTTAATAGAAGAAAATATTACATCAAAAAAAAAAAAGTATTGCCTTTTTTTCATGCTTGCATAGAAAATTTTGGTTGGCCTGTCCCCCTCCTTTATCCATTTCTCCTTAGACCGCTGCTGTAAGAAACTGAACTCCGCTTCAGCTAGTTCCATAGATTCTCTCCTTGCCCTTGCTTCGTTTTCTTGCAGCCCTTTATCCAATACATTTGTTTGTAATAGATTGAACTGGTTCTCCCACTTCTCTTTTGCTTCCATGGCTCTTTTCTGAATGTCTGAAAATTCCCTCTTGTTCAATCGTTTAAGTGCTATTTCCAGCACCTTCAAAGTTTTAAATAGATCCACGAGAGTACTGTGTTTCCGCATCCTCCAATTCTGCTCCACTAAAGTAAGAAAGTCCGGCGAGTTCACCCACATATTGAAGAACTTAAAAGGAAGTTTAGCAGAACACTTTCTTGGCTTATATAGCAGAACACGTCCTTGATCGCTTTTCTTGGGCTGAAAGTGACTTTTTTTTAATGTAATATTTTCTACTATTAAATTGCTCAAAATATTCATACAACTGATTTGGCCATCACTCTAAGCCAAACATTCAACAGATATAAATAACTAACCAAAAGCAGAAAACAACTATTCTACAGCCATATGAAATGCAAGTGGCTATGATCATAACTAGTTCATCAAGACACTGCTAGGATTTTAGAATAACTATCATGAATGCGCTTCGTTCCAGACCGTCAAGTCTTTAGATAGTGTCACGGGCCAAGGCTAGGTAACTGGTTTTTACACCAGCAACCCAAAACCTCTGAAATACCAGAGGTAATCAGTGCGGTACCTATGACATATTTACCAAGTTTCATACTAGGATCCATTCACACCATCCTCAACATCAATCAGGGGGGTCATAGCCTGTTTCGATCATCACCTTTAGAGCATCCACATGCCTAAATTTCCCCTGAAAGATTATGTTATTCCTCTCCAACTGGAGTCAAGAAACTGTATGTGTGCCCTTCTAGGTTGTGGTCAAGAAACTCTTCATCCTTTAAGTAGTATGCATGCACCCATTTCAGCCACAATATATCCTTCTTTTGACATACATCCCAAACCAGCTTACACAGAGAAGCTCTATTCCAGAATGAAGGATCCCTTAGGCCAACTCCTCCACTTTTCTTTGGCATACAAAGTGTTTTCCAAGACACTGTCGAAACTGGAAGTCCTAGGTAATTCATTGGGAAACTTCCTTGAATTATTATTAAGAGTATCAGCCAACATCTTTGATTCAGTTTGTCATTGTCGAGAAGAAAGCCTCATATTTTCCTTCATTTATCCTTATGCCAGAAACCTTCCTAAACTCCTCCAAAACAGTTTTAACCCCTTCCATTGAGTGCTTGCTCGCCCTACAGAAAATTAACAGATCATCTGCAAACGTCAAATTGTGTATTTCCCATTTTAAAAGTGATATCGGATCCCCCTGTTTAACACCACGCCACTCTTTAAAACAATCCGTGTACGCACCATACAAAGAGAAACAATAAGTGGTATCCTCAACGCATCGTCTTATCCACTCAATAAACAATCCTGGAAACTTTAGAACTGCTAGCCATTTGAATAGAAACTCCCAGCTTATACTGTTGAAAGCCTTTTGTATCTTGAGTGATGTAAATCTTCGGTGTCATATCCATGATCACGATGGACTCTCGACCTCAGGATTACTCAGAAGCGACCTGATTAATCCCTGGGCTACAGCGGGCATGTACATACGGCAATTAATCCAAGGGCGCACAGATCATTCCGTTTTTGGATTCTGTACGCAAAGGGTTTACGGCGATCCTGCTCCAAATGATCTGTACACACGGCGCACAGTGACAGTGGATCCAAGGTCAGTGCACGGCGATCCTAAATCCTATGCTGCGGTTCTAAATCCTAACATGTGCTACTTCCGTTTTTCTTTTTCCACTATTTTTCTGGTGAATGGAATTCGTTTGATTCTGCCGCCATGGGCAAGAATAGTAGTGGTAAACGAAACGCGGGAAATAAGCCTAAGGATGTGACGAAGATGGTCTTGGGAAGTGATGGATGGAATTTGTTTGGCGATGATGGTGAGGTTTTGCCGAAACAGCCAACCGCGATTGAAAACCCGGGCAATCTCTCAGGATTAAACTTTCATGTTGAACGGAGAGGAAACGACGGGATGGATCGCGGGCAGAACCCTATCGATGGGATGGTAGATGAGGCAAAAAACCCTCGGGCTGCAGCAGAAAAGAAAAACCTTAGCATCGGAGATGTAAAGGCAGCGTCAAATTCACACAATGAGGCGATGAAAAAATGGATTCAGAAAACCGGCATACCAATTTCGAGGTTCTTGGAAACAATGGGAAGAGAGGAGAGTGAGGGCAGCAAGGATACGTGTAAGACAATGGAGCAAGGTGTACAAACAGAGATGAAGAGTTCAGAACAAGCCGAGAAATCTATTTTAGAGAAGGGTTTGGAGAATGTTGTTTTGTCGACTGTGGTCACTCAACCCGAAGATGATGGTGTTGCCACAGTAAAAAAAAGTTGGGGTGAACTCACAAGTACGTATACTGAAGAGAGGGGAAGAGCTAGAGACACCATTAAATGAGAAGGCAAGCTGGTCGAAACTGTTCACAAGCCATCAGGCAGAGGTAAAATACTATAAACCTGAACTTGTAGACGGTATGCTTCTGCCTTCTTTTCCTTTGAATGAGGTTGAAAACAGCGTGAAAAAATGGAAGAATGTGGTTGTATGCAAGGTTATTGGTGGTCATCCTTCGATAAATATTTTGAAGGGTTTCTTAGAAGAATATGGTTTGGTATGGCTGAAAAGGTCTGGCAGGCAAAGTGATGGATCTTTCTGGTGAAGCTTATTAATGAAAAACATAGAGATGAGGTGATAGAAAGGGGGGTGGTTTTCTTTGATAAAAAACCAGTTTTTGTAAAGGTATGGAAACAAATAATGGATTTTGATGAGGCAGATACAATTCCAATATGGGTGCAATTTCCTGGATTAGATCCAGTCTATTGGGAGCCGAGTTTGTTATGTAGATTGGCAAGTGTAATCGGAATCCCCTTGCGGATTGATGAGACCACATGGCACATGGAAAAGACAAAGTTTGCAAAGGTACTAGTTGAGGTGAACATGGGAGTATGAGTGGAAGCCAGCACCAAGATGTGGAGTATGAGTGGAAGCCAGCAAAGTGCAGTAAATGCAAGCTGATTGGACATGAAACAGAAGAATGTGTCTAGAAGCCCAAATCCCTTTCGCCTGGAGTGAATGGCAGGACGCAGTTGAGTACAAATAGAGGCAAAAGGGAGAACCAAACTCAATCAGCCCCAAGGGAAAGGGGACCAAGCATAGTTGCTCCTCATCGACGATATGGCAGAAATACCGGGGATTGGGTGGTTGTTGGGGTAAAAAGGGCAGAGAAGAATGGAGAAAAAATTGAGGGAAATAAAATGGGCACTAAAGGTACCAATGTAGAACAGAAAAAGGGAGACCGAGAGGCTGTTCTTGGGGCCGAAAAAGAGCAGGAAAAGAAAACAGGGTATGAAAAAGAAAGGGGTGCAAAAAGTGGTGGAACGACTAGGAGCACAGTTTTGGATGCACAATCAAGAGAGACTGAAGCTAGGGATGTTCCGGGTAGAGAAATAAGGCAACACAGAGAAGGAAAACAACCGGCTGAATCGAATGATAGTGTGGTATTGCAGATTTCACAGTCTACAAACATAGATCTTGAAGTTCATTCAAGGTATGGTCCCCTTTATAATATTGTTAATGATGCATAGTACTATACTATTCTGGAATGTTAGGGGTCTAAATCAGCCAAGTAAGCAGAGAAAATGCCGGCAATTTTGTTTTGAAAATAATATAGGCCTTGCTGGCTTGCTGGAAAGAAAGGTGAAGGTAGTAAATGAAGTGGACAGATGGGAAAGTCTTGATTTGGGTTGGAAGCTACTAACAAACTGCCCGATAGCACAAACAGGAAGAATATGGTTATGTTGGAAGCCGGATTTGTATGATATTTCGGTAATAAGCATTGGGGATCAGTGGATACTGCATTTGCCGGAAAAAAGAACTCGGGCTGGAGTTTTACTTGACGGTTGTTTATGCTCATAATAGTGAAGTAGAAGCGGGGACCAAAAAACCACTCAGGCTGAATTTATGGCGTTATCTGGAAACTGCAAATCACCAAGATATGCCATGGATGGTGGTGGGGGATTTCAACTCCCCCCTAAATTTGGGAGACCGAACTGGAGGAGAGGATGTACAGCTAGTTGAGGTGGAAAATTTTAGAAACACGGTGAACTTGATTCAACTGCATGAGCTGAAAAGTACAGGACCTTATTTCACGTGGGACAATAAAAGGGAAGAAGGCAGAATTTTCAGTAGAATCGACAGAGCAATGGTGAATGAGATGTGGATGGACAGATGGATGGAAGCGATATGTGAGGTGAAATCCAATGATGCATCGGATCATTTACCTTTACTTATACACCTAGATAAGCCAAAAAAGTGTTCTGCTAAACGTCATTTTAAGTTCTACAATATGTGGGTGAACTCGCCGGACTTTCTTACTTTTGTGGAGCAGAATTGGAGGATGCGGAAACACAGTACTCTCGTGGATCTATTTAAAACTTTGAAGGTGCTGGAAATAGCACTTAAACGATTGAACAAGAGGGAATTTTCAGACATTCAGAAAAGAGCCATGGAAGCAAAAGAGAAGTGGGAGAACAAGTTTAATCTATTGCAAACAAATGTATTGGATAAAGGGCTGCAAGAAAACGAAGCAAAGGCAAGGAGAGAATCTATGGAACTAGCTGAAGCGGAGTTCAGCTTCTTACAGCAGCGGTCTAAGGAGAAATGGATAAAGGAGGGGGACAGGCCAACCAAAATTTTCTATGCAAGCATGAAAAAAAGGCAACAAATGCCCTTGATAAAGCCGATTACAGATGATGAGATATGGAGAGCTCTGAATAGCATTGAGAATGACAAAAGTCCTGGAGTTGATGGATTTTCGAGCTTTTTCTTTAAGAAAGCATGGGGGATTGTTGGTGATGATATCAAAAAGGGGATTAGGAGTTTCTTTCAGGGTGATAAAGTACCACAGGAATTTAGCAGGGCTGTTTTAACACTAACACCGAAAGTTGATAATCCGCAGTCACACATATGGTTGGAGTTGGGGAAAGTTGGTGTCAATGAAAGATGAAATTCGTCCATACCTAATGGAATGTGTTGACGTGAAAGGAAATTTCAGCACTTGCAAGGCATATGAATACCTCAAAGGGGCAGGCCAAGAAAACCTTTGGTCAACGAAAATATTGTGGAAGTCGGGACTACAGCCTAAACACTCATTCTTTCTATGGATGTTGTTAAAAGGGATATTATCGACCCTAGCGAGACTTCAGTCGAAAGGGATAATACCTCACGTGGTAGATGTTTGTACTCTGTGTGGACAGAATGGAGAAACGATGCAGCACATATTTTGTACATGCCAGTTTACAGTGGAGCTCCAAAAACATTACAGGGTGGAGACTGGCGGAAACTTCAGAGAGTGGAGGAGGATGAGAAGAATGGTAGGATGGAGAAAGAGAATAAGATTCCACCGACTTATCAGCATCTTCTATAATGCATGGAGGGAGAGGAATAACAGAATCTTTGAGGGGAAATTTAGGCAGGTGGATGCTCTAAAGGTGATGATTGAAACAGGCTATGACCCCTTTGATTGATGTTGAGGATAGTGTGAATGGATCCTAGTATGAAACTTGGTGCAGATGTCGTAGTTACCGCACTGATTACCTTTGGTATTTCAAAAGTGTTGGGCTACTGGTGTAAAACCCAGTTACCCAGTTTTAGCCCGTGACACTATCTAAAGACTTGACGGATTGGTTGTGCGGATATATCCCTAGTACCGCGCTGATTACCTTTTGGTATAAAAACCAGTTACCCAGCCTTGGCCCAAGACACTATCAAAAATATTTTCCGGACTGGATGAGGGACTATGGCCCTAGTATGAAACTTGTACATATGTCGTAGGTACCGCCCAAGACTTGACGGGCTGGATCGAAGAAGATTATAAGCATACTCAGACCAGACTACATAATGGCTTATTTGATTTCTATGGGAAATGAACCAGGGCAGACTTGTGTTTTGACATGTCAATTCACAGATATGCTATGGTGGATTTTCCCTTAATCATATACGAGCCGGAGACAGAAATGAAACGTTGAAGACACCAAATCTCCAAAGGTGGATGCGGATTTGGCAAGATATGCAAGGATAGATGGAATGGAAGCGCATTCATTATAGTTATTCTAAAATCCTAGCAATATCTTGATGAACTAGTTATGATCATAGCCACTTGCATTTCATATGGCTGTAGAATAGTTGTTTTTCTCCTTTTGGTTAGTTTTTTATATCCGTTGAATGTTTGGGTTAGAGTGATGGGCAAATCTGTTGTATGAACTTTTTTGAGCAATTTAATAGAAGAAAATATTACATCCAAAAAAAAAATGATCACGATGAAAGGAACAGTAAAACTCTTTTGGGCGTTTATCCGGTGGGGCTTGCATTGGTTTAGGATCTCTAAAGAGCACCTTATTATTCTACCAAACCTTTTTCCTGGACTTCATTAGTGGCGTTTCCTCGAAGTTTTTTGGTCCAAAGCCATCCTTCCCCTTAGGCGCTTGAAAGAATTATTCTTTGTTACCCTGCTGTCTTGATTCATTGTTAAATGGTTATTTACCACCCCTCTCGTTTTCTATTTTCCTTTCGTTCGCCTCTTCAGTACGTAGGCATCGTCTGATTTGAGCCCACTCATGAACGCCCCTAGAAACATTTGGTAGGAGAGATCTTTGACCTGGAGACTCTCCATTACCATTTTAGAATGGATTCGCCAATGCTGTCATTATTTTGTTTTATGTTGACTAAATTGGCGATCGTGCGCTCAAATTTCTGATTTCTATAAAATCTTCCTAGAAACATATCAGATAATTGGGTCCATGACCTAACGCTTTGCCGAGGAAGGTTTTCATACCACGTAATCGCATGTCCAGTTAAGAATATTAGAAACGTCTTACATACAACAGGTAATGGGGCGTTTCTAAATCTTTTTTTTTTGATGAACATAAATTTTCATTTCATCAAGAATCATTACAGTACAAGATTTTAGCCTTCACTCCCAGCCTTACAAAAAGAACCTAGAATCTAAGTGTCCTTACATATGAAAGAAACACTAGTTCTACAGGTTAATGAAGTACAAGACAGATTAATGCCAAAGTTTAAATTCAGATTCAATGAGAGAGCAAAGCCTTTGAACTGTCATGGCTTGTCCCTGAAAAATTCTATGGTTTCTCTCATTCCAGAGGTGATAGAGACTTGCCACCAGGAGTGTGAAAACCCTCTTGTTCTTCCTGGCTTGCCAAATGAATAAGAGCCTCTTCAGATGCCTCAGATCCTGTGGAGCAGGAAGATGAAGGAGTAGCAGGACTTGCTTGAAGTAGGGACATTGGATCAATAAGTGTGAAACAGATTCTGTGACTTGATGACAGAAACAACATGAGGATGGAGGAAGTGGTATGCCAAGGTGCTGTAACCTGTCAACTGTAGATAGTCTCCCCAATGCCAATCTCCATAGGAAAAAGGACTGTTTGGGAAGAAGCTTACTGCTCCATATAGTAGCATAGAAAGCCCTGGTGGTTCTTTGTCCTAAAAGGAAATTATAGGCCAGAGAGACCTGGAATTTTCCTTTCTGATTGAGGCAAAGAGGGAGGAAATCCATAACCTGATTCTTCAGAGTAATCAGGACAGTCCAAGCATTGCTGCAATGAGAAGGTGCTATGGCCTTGCTTAAGCTTCTCCCTTTCATATAGTATTCATGCACCCATTTTACCCAAAGGTTGTTCTGATCACTTTGGATACACCATAGCTGCTTGCAAAGTAGAGCTTGGCCCCAAAGATGGGGGGTCTCTAATCCCTGCTCCACCATAGGCTTTTGTGAGACAGAGAGTTTCCCAAGCCACTGGAAAAATACCCTTCCCATCAGGATTCCCCCATAGATAATTTCTACAGATGGCCTTGATATCATTGTAGACATGGGTAGGTAGCTGGAAAGCACTGATCCAGTAGCTTGTGATGCTGAATAGGACTGTGTTGATGAGCTCAATCTTCCCTGCATAAGAGAGAGTTTTCCCTTGCCATTTATTCAGTCTCCTCCTAAGCTTTTCCAGTAGCTTTTGGCAATTAAGAATGGTCCATCTCTTTCCAGACAGTGGTAAACCAAGGTAAGAAACAGGTAAGACTCCCCTCTGAATTTTCATTAAGGACAATAGAGAGTCTGCTGTAGTGTCATCCATCTTGGAGAAGAATACTTGAGATTTAGCTGTATTGATGGAGAGGCCAGTGACTGCCTTAAAAGAATCAAGTGTTTGTAGCACTCCATGAATTGACTTCTGATTGGCTTTGCAAAAGATTAAAAGATCATCAGCAAAAAGTAGGCAGTGGAGATGCACATACTTGCACTTGGTATGGTAATCAATTAACTTCTGCCTAAAAGCAAGGTGTAACATTCTGGTGAAATACTCCATAGAGAGGACAAAGAGAAGAGGTGAGAGGGGATCTCCTTGTTTAACCCCTCTTTTGGCAGCAAAGTGATCAGTGTAGCCTCCATTCAGGGACAAGCTGAAAGTAGTACTCTTTAAGCAAGTTTTGATCCAAGTAATAAAAGCTGATGGGAACTTGAGAGCAATCAAAAGATCTATCAAGAATGACTACTCTAGATTGTCAAAAGCTTTCTGAATATCCACTTTGAAAAAACAGCTTTGCATACCAGCATATTTCCAATTGTAAGTCTGCAGCAACTCTTGAGTCAATTGGATATTGTGAGAGATCAGTCTGCCTTTGACAAAAGCTCCTTGGTTAAGCCCAATAATATCTGGCAGAACTGCTCCCAGCCTGGTATAAAGGACCTTTGCAATTACCTTGTATAGGACTGAGCAGCAAGAGATTGGCCTGAAATCAGAGGCTACCTGTGGATGATCCAGCTTTGGCAGCAGAGTAATAACTGTCTTGTTGAACTGTTCTGGCAGAATTCCCCCTGAAAAGAAATCTTGGATGGCCACAACACAATCAGGACCAATGATGTGCCAAGTTTTCTTGAAAAACTGACTAGAGTAGCCATCATATCCTGGGCTCTTATTATCAGGTATGCTGTTGAGAGCTTGGAGAATTTTAGCAGGAGAAACTGGTCTGATGAGAGATAGCTGATGAGTATGAGTAAGCACTGGACCTTGAGCTATAACCAGTGGATCCACTTGGCTGGAAGGTGGAGAGCTAGTGCCAAGCTGATTTGAGAAGAAAGCCACAAGATGCTGTTCAACCAAAGAAGGAGACTCCAGGAGTGTAGTTCCATTATAAAGACATAAAATGTGGTTTTTAAACTGTCTAGCCTTCAAGAAGTCATAGAAGACTTTTGTAGGTCTGTCACCAGCTAAAAGCCAAGTACTCTTTGTCCTTTGCCTTAAGAATTGTACCTCTGCCTCATAAATCAAGATGGCATGTGTTCTGATATCCTTCTCCCTCTCCTGTAAGGCTACATTCATGGGGTCAGAGTGAACATCAGCTTGAATTCTGGATAAGTCCTCAGTAATAGTTAAAGCTCTCTTCTGAATCTCACTAAACTCATTCTTATTGATCCTCTGTAAAGGGGATTGCAGCAAGGAGAGATTAAAATAGAGATCAGTGAGAGAGGAAACTGAGTGGTTCTTCCAAGTATTCTCCACAGTGGGTAGGAAATTAGGGGAAAGACACCACATGTTATAGAACTTGAAAGGTTTTCTCATGCTGTGCTGTTGAGCAGAGAGTTGAAGAAGGAGGGGGTTGTGATCTGACTGCCCTTCCATAAGTACCTTGCATTTGGATTCCTTAAGCTCCTCTAGCCATTGCTGATTGACTAATGCTCTGTCCAGTTTGCTAAAAATCCTCTGTGGGGCTGCTTGCCTATTAGACCAAGTGAAGAAGGGGCCAAATGTCTTTAATTCAGCCAAGCCTAGGATGTCAAAAGTATCTTTAAAATCAGCAAATTCATCAGCCTGAACAGGTGAACCACCCAGCCTATCATCAAAGGATAGTGGAGAATTAAAATCCCCCACAATTAACCATGGAAGATGCTGTATAGCCTGCTGTTTCAGTGCATCCCATAGAGGTATTCTTTTTGAGCCCAAATTTTCCCCATAAACAAAAGTGATGACGCAGGACAGATTGAGGGCCTTTAGCTGGCAGGTAGCATGAATCCATTGCTCTCCCATTGAAACTACTTGTAGATCAAATAAGTCCTGCCTCCATCCCACTATTATTCTGCCACAATCATTACAGGAGTTGTTAGAAATGAACTTCCATCCAAGGCCTAGTGCATCACATACTTTTGCTTCATTCTTTTGTTTAACCTTTGTTTCAACCATACAAAGAAGACCAACCTTATTTACAAGACACTGATGTCTAACCTGTTTTTGCCTAGCACTGCTATTTACACCTCTAACATTCCAAACCAGAATGTTAGTGTCTATCATTGAGGACAAGTTGGGGGGTGATCCACTGAACCAAACTTCAACTTGGACAGTGGACTTGGTTTAGCAGTAGAGCTAGGTGGAGAAGCAATGGGAGGGAAAGTTGCCCTGGATGAAAGATCAGGAGGATCAGGGCCAGGTTTTTGTGTCATATCAGTGATAGGTTGCTTTCCTGGTCTTTGGTGGGGATTAGGGACTTCTTGAGGTTGTTGCTTTGGTTGATAGAACTGTTCAGGCTTCCTCTTAGGTTTAGGAGCTGGTTTTGGAACTGGCTTTGGCGCCACAGGTTCACTAGGGTGCAGCTTTTTGCAAGCTTGAGCTGCATGTCCCAGCATTTTACAATGAGTACACTGTGTTGGATTCCATTCAAACACTACCTCCTGCCTTTGAACTATATCATTTTCATCAATATATTCAAATTGAGAAGGCAAGTCATGCTTTATATCCATTTCTACCTGTACTCTAGCAAAGGATAGTCTATCCATAGAGTGAGTGGCTGTATCAATCTTCAAGGGCTTCCCCAAAGGGCTGAGAATCCTGATCAAAATTTCAGGGGTCCAATAGACAGGGTTTAGACCAGGTAGCTGTATCCAAACTGGAACCTTTGTTGGGGTAACATTCTGAAAATCCTTGGTCCAAGGATGAACTAGTACAGGTTTGTTTTGGAATAACAGAGCACCTCTAGCTAGAATCTGTGCACAAGACTCTACATCTTTGAATTTAATCATAAAGACTCCAGGAGATAAGATCCATACCTTTAGAATAGAAAATTGCCACCATACTCTTCTGAAAAATCCTTCCATAACATGAAGAGGGGGATGATTACCTAGTACTGTGCATATCAAAGTGCTCTCCCACTGTTGGAAACTTTCCTCCACACAGCTTTTTGGGATTTTCCCCATCTGGACGCCACCAATCTCCACTGGCTTGTAAAATTGCATTCCAGCTGTCCTATCCTTGAAGATGTCTGCTAACACTGGTTTCTCCCAATCTAGCTTCCTGTGTGTTGGAACAGGCTGCTCTGCTGCGGGCTTGATTGGGGAGCTAGCATATGGGCGCTTTGGTGGGGGAGTGATGAGATCTAGCTCAGTAACCCGTGGGGGTGGTGCTGAGTTGGTCGGAGTTACAGTTGTGTCAGAAGTCAGTGTGGATTCAACCTCAAAAACTGGATCTTTCTTTTTCAGTTCGCTTTGAGCAATTGCAAGTAGCTCTTCTCTCTTCTCCAAAGGGAGCTTCTGGAACGCGTCCCTTATGGTCTGGATCCTCTTCTTCCTAGCTGAGCTTCCCATAGCAAGAAACTAAAAGCTGGAGCTAAGAAAGATAGGATTTTCAGATCAGAAATGGTAGCACATAGTGAAGGTCTAAATCTCATATTGTTTCGGTACGAGTGTAGAAAATCTTTTGGATCCGATGTGCCATCGTATATCTTCACATGGAGAGGGAGTTTGAAAGTATCGCTCATTGGATAATCCTGTATTTCTCTGACAAAGGGAGAATTAGTCGCTTTCGTCTTCAGCGATGATTGATTGTAATTCCTTCCCGTAACGTGGGTGTCCTATGTCCTATTAGGATAGATCTTTCCTATCTCCTTTCTCCCTGTCCGATTAAGACAGAACGCTCTTCCCTTCTCTCCAGATTTACTCCGCGACTTCCTTGAAGGTTCTCTGGGCGGTCGACCTCTCGCCCCTCTGGTCAGTGTTGGCCCTGTAGTCATCTTGAAATCTTCTGGCTCTCTTAAATTGAACAAACATGGTTTGTCTGTGCTTCCAGAAAGGCCTCAAAGGCTTCTTTTTCTCTCCATTGGTCGTGATCCGAGGATTCTGCGTTATCCTCGGGAATTTTATATTTTTTGATGTAATATTTTCTTCTATTAAATTGATCAAAAAGTTCATACAACTGATTTGGCCATCACTCTAAACCAAACATTCAACAGATATAAATAACTAACTAAAAGGAGATAACAACTATTTTACAGCCATATGAAATGCAAGTGACTATGATCATAACTAGTTCATCAAGATATTGCTAAGATTCTAGAATAACTTTCATGAATGCACTTCCATTCCATCTGTCCTTGCATATCTTGCTAAATCCGCATCCATCTTTGATCCTCGGGATGTTAATCCTCCTGTGACTGATATTCTTCTTCTTCGTATTGCTCTTTCTCTAGCTCGTCTCCTCTCCTGTCACTTATCGTTCTAGAAGCGGAGTTACTGCTCTGAGGAGTTTCTCTCCGGCCCCTTCTAGTGGTCACCATAGGGATTACAAAGGACGATCCCCACAGACGGCGTCAATGATGTGATTGGATCACCCTCGTGCCCACTAATGACTCTGTCTAGTCACCGGACCTCACCTGTAAAGTCCCGGAATGAATCCGAGGAAAACTCTCTGATGCCTAAGTCAGCTTCAATCGTTGAGAATAATAATCCAGTTATGAAGTGCGTACCTAGTATCTCGTTCTTCGTAGCTATTATAGAGTTCTCGTAGTAGAGTCTACGATTCCACCTATTTCAGGCAGTTTCCATCTATCGTGGTTCCTCCACTCTTCCATCATGTATTTGACTATATCAGGCGTTAAACTAATGTCGGCCCAAGTGGATTTTAACCTTGATGGGTTACAAGTTACCCTTATAGTAAAGGAAGAGATAAGCCAAAGTGAATATGGCAAGCAGGTAGGCATGAGGCACCAGACTGGACCTGGACGGGTTCTAAGAGCTCCAATTCCACATCCAAGGGAATCTGGACAAAGCTATTGTAGTAGAGGTTGATGATATCCTCGGTAAGCCACTCGGGATAAGCCTTGGAATCACAATGGAAACCAATAGGAGGGATCTGAGGCACCCGGAGAAGGATCGACGAGACCGTTTCCTTCTTTTGGCTGCAGCCAAGGACTTCGAAGAGGAGGATTCAGAACCCGGATCGGGAACGGAAGAGGATACAGGGTTAGAGGCATGCGCCTTCAAGCTATCAGCGTGCGCCAAACTCAGGGCTAGATCGGTGGAATCCATATTGAAAATAAGGCGGAAATACAGACAAAAGACAAGCAGAGAAGCCAGGGGCGGAGGCAACTCACCAGGAAGCGAGAGATTGGCAGAAGATGAATTGAAGAGCAGCAAGAGAGGAGAGATAATGAAGCAAGAGGGATCTATTTATAAAAAAGATAGAAGGGAATATTAAAAGACAGTGCATTGGGGGCATGATTAATGATGGAACGCGAGGAAAGAAGAAGAATTTGGGGAAAAGAGAAGCGTGTAGCCGCCAAAAGCTCGAGGATAATAGCTCTAGAATAACGACAAGAGCGTGTGGAGTAAATGCATCGGAAATCAAGAAGAAGAGATGACAAGACAGAAGCTCCCAACCTCAGAAGCCTAAAGCATCTGTCTTAGGGGGTTTGTGATAATACTGAATCACGTGGTCATGACCACAACGAGGTACAAAGGATGATGTGTGATGAGCTGAGGGGAGAAACAAGACAACACAGAGAAGGGAAACAACCTGCTGAATCAAATGATAGTGTGGCATTGCAAATTCACAGTCTACAAATGTTTGCGGCAATGAGAGAGAAGCAGCTAATAACATAGACCTTGAAGTTCATTCAAGGTATGGTCCCCTTTATAATATTGTTAATGATGCATAGTACTATGCTATTCTGGAATGTTAGGGGTCTAAATCAGCCAAGTAAGCAGAGAAAATGCCGGCAATTTTGTTTTGAAAATAATATAGGCCTTGCTGGCTTGCTGGAAACAAAGGTGAAGGTAGAAAATGAAGTGGATAGATGGGAAAGTCTTGATTTGGGTTGGAGGCTACTAACAAACTGCCCGATAGAACAAACTGGAAGAATATGGCTATGTTGGAAGCCAGATTTGTATGATATTTCGGTAATAAGCATTGGAGATCAGTGGATTGACTGCATTTGCCAGAAAAAGGAACTCGGGTTGGAGTTTTACTTGACGGTTGTTTATGCTCATAATAGTGAAGTAGAAGCAGGGACCAAACAACCACTCAGGCTGAATTTATGGCGTTATCTGGAGACTGCAAATCACCAGGATATGCCATGGATGGTGGGGGGGGGGGGGGGTTTCAACTCCCCCCTAAATTTGGGAGACCGAACTGGAGGAGAGGATGTACAGCTAGCTGAGGTGGAAAATTTTAGAGACACGGTGAACTTGATTCAACTGCATGAGCTGAAAAGTACAGGACCTTTTTTCACGTGGTACAATAAAAGGGAAGAAGGTAGAATGTTCAGTAGAATCGACAGAGCAATGGTGAATGAGATGTGGATGGACAGATGGATGGAAGCGATATATGATGTAAAACCCAATGATGCATCAGATCATTTACCTTTACTTATACACCTAGATAAGCCAAGCAAGCACTCAATGAAAGAGGTTAAAACTGTTTTGGAGGAGTTTAGGAAAGTTTCTGGCCTTAGGATAAATAAAGGAAAATCTGAGGCTTTCTTCTCGACAATGACAGAAACTGAATCAAAGATGTTGGCTGATACTCTGAATATAGTTCAAGGAAGTTTCCCAATGAATTACCTGGGACTTCCAGTCTCAACAGGGAAATGGAGAGCTGAAGATTGTGAGAAAATGGTGGAGAAGATTGCAGGACAAATAGGCACTTGGGGTTCCATGAATATGGCATATGCAGGTAAAGTGCAGCTTATAAACACAATTCTGATGAGTAAAGCTAGTCACTGGGCAAATGTTTTTCAAATACCTGAGAGTGTGCACAAAGCCATTGAGACAAAATGCAGAAATTTTCTGTGGGGCAGAAAGGAAGGGGAGAAAAGAGTTACACCAGTGTCTTGGAAAACACTTTGTATGACAAAGAAAAGTGGAGGAGTTGGCCTAAGGGATCCTTCATTTTGGAATAGAGCTTCTCTGTGTAAGCTGGTTTGGGATGTATGTCAAAAGAAGGATATATTAAGGCTAAAATGGGTGCAGGCATATACTACTTGAAGGATGAAGAGTTTCTTGACTACAGCCTAGAAGGGCACACATATAGTTGGGGTTGGGGCAAGTTGGTGTCACTGAAAGATGAAATTCGTCCATACCTAATGGAATGTGTTGACACGAAGGGAAATTTCAGCACTAGCAAGGCATATGGATACCTCAAAGGGGCAGGCCAAGAAAACCATTGGTCAACGAAAATATTGTGGAAGTCAAGACTACTGCCTAAACACTCAGGGGGTGCTTGGTTGAAATAGAGGAATGGGAATGATAATAGGGTATAATGATTATAATGTTGTTGTTTGGTTTGCATAAGGGAATGGATAAAAATAGTAAACTAAAATGACGGAGTGGCTAAATATAGTAAACAACTAGGTAATGAAACCCATAGTTGTCAATTTTGGGGGGTTTGGGTGATTGGCCAGTATTGGGCAATGAAGGTGGGCCCCATATAATCATAATACCCAACCAAACACCCCTACTCTGTAATCAAACCCATTACCCACCTCCAAACCCCTCAACCAAGCACCCCCTCATTCTTTCTATGGATGTTGTTTAAAAGGAGATTATCGACCATAGCGAGACTTCAGTCGAAAGGGAAATACCTCATGTGGCAGATGTTTGTACTCTGTGTGGGCACAATGGAGAAACGATGCAGCACATATTTTGTACATGCCAGTTTACAGTGGAGCTCCAAAAACATTACAGGGTGGAGACTGGCGGAAACTTCAGAGAGTGCCTGAGGAGAATGAGAAGAATGGTAGGATGGAGAAAGAGAATAAGATTCCACCGACTTATCAGCATCTTCTATAATGTATGGAGGGAGAGGAATAACAGAATCTTCGAGGGGAAATTTAGGCAGGTGGATGCTCAAAAGGTGATGATTGAAACAGGCTTTGACCCCTCAGATTGATGCTGAAGATGGTGTGAATGGATCCTAGTATGAAACTTGGTACATATGTCGTAGGTACCGCACTGATTACCCATGGTATTTCAGAGGTGTTGGGCTGCCGGTGTAAAAACCAGTTACCCAGCCTTGGCCCGTGACAATATCTAAAGACTTGACGGATTGGTTGTGGGGATATATCCCTAGTATGTAACTTGTACATATGTCGTAGGTACCGCATAGATTACCTTTTGGTATTTCAGAGGTGTTGGGCTGCTGGTATAAAAACCAGTTACCCAGCCTTGGCCCATGACACTATCTGATTTGATGGAATGGCTGAGGGGTTTTACCCCAAGTATGAAACTTGTACATATATCGTAGGTACCGCACTGATTACCTTTTGGTATTTCAGATGTGTTGGGCTGCAGGTATAAAAACCAGTTACCCAGCCTTGGCCCAAGACACTATCAAAAATATTTGACGGACTGGATGAGGGACTATGGCCCTAGTATGAAACATGTACATATGTCGTAGGTACCGCACTGATTACCTTTGCTATTTCAGAGGTGTTGGGCTGCTGGGTGAAACCAGTTACCCAACCTTGGCCCATGACACTATCTAAAGAAGATTATAAGCAAACTCAGACCAGGCTACATAATGGCTTATTTGATTTCTATGGGAAATGAACCAGGGCAGACTTGTGTTTTGACATGTCAATTCATAGATATGCTATGGTGGATTTTCCCTTAATCATATACGAGCTGGAGACAGAAATGGAACGTTGAAGACACCAAAGCTCCAAAGGTGGATGCAGATTTGGCAAGATATGCAAGGACAGATGGAATGGAAGCACATTCATTATAATTATTCTAAAATCCTAGCAATATCTTGATGAACTAGTTATGATCATAACCACTTGCATTTCATATGGCTATAGAATAGTTGTTTTTCTCCTTTTGGTTAGTTATTTATATTCGTTGAATGTTTGGCTTAGAGTGATGGCCAAATCAGTTGTATGAACTTTTTTGAGCAAATTAATAGAAGAAAATATTACATCAAATGTTGGAATTGACTACTTCAACAAATGGGTGGAGGCCGAGCCGCTCACCAACATACGCGGGCTGACTTGTATCAAGTTTTGCTGGAAAAACATTATTTGCCGATTCGGCATCCTAAAGACCATAGTTACAGATAATGGGGCACAGTTCGAAAATGATCCCCTCAAAGTCATGGTGCGTCAAATATGGCATAGAGCAGAGGTTGACCTCTGTCTATCACCCCTAGGTGAATGGACAGGTCGAGGTTACCAACCGCACCATCATCAATGGCCTGAAAGCCCGCCTTGAGGGCGCCCGGGGGAATTGGATATGGGAGTTGCCCAGCGTCCTTTGGCCCCATAGAACCACGGAAAGCTCAACTACGGGAGAATCCCTATATTGCTTGGTATATGGGTCAGAGGCGGTAATACCCGCGGAGATCGGGATCCCGAGCCCCCGGACCCAATTCCAGCGCCCGGAGGAAGAAGACACGGAACGGCGCCTCGACTTGGACCTCTTAGAAGAAAAACGAGAGAATGCTGCACTCCATGAGGCAAAGGTTAAAGAGCGAGTAAAGAGGTATCACGACAGAAGGGTCCGGAAGGAGATATTCATGCCGGGCAACTGGGTAATGAGGAGAAATGATGAGAGCCACCAAGTTTCAGAAGGGAAACTTGCACCCAACTGGGAAGGACCATACAAGGTGAAGGAAGCTTACCCTGGAGGAAGCTATGTGCTGGAGGACAAACAAAGGAAGATAGTCCCCAGGAGATGGAATGTGGCCAATCTAAGAAGGTTCTATGGGAAGTAGAGTACCCCATTTAGACCTTGGCCACCGAGGCATGAACATGCCCCCTCCCGGAAGCATGAATATGCCCCCTCCCGGAAGCATGAATATGCCCGGAGAGATAGTCCTCGGCGTTTGGCCACACCCCGGGTCTAGAGAGGAAGGATTATGAAAGGGACCCATGGGTAGCTCCCATTTGGGTGCCTCGCTAGATAGGACCCGGAGCTTGAATGAAGCCCAGGGACCAAAGGATGTAATGTTTGCATGAAAAAAAATTTTAATGAAAAGATGGGTTTCCAAAAAACTTTTATTCGATCATCTTTAAATCACAAGCACATAAGTATGTTGTTATATTACAAAGGGATATTTACATAGTATAAGTTTTCCTATCTATACCCACTTAGGGCCTGAACCGGAAGCACCCTCTCCGAAGAACTGAAAAGACAGGATGTCTTCAGCAAAGCGAGCATCCCGAGCTTGATTCCAAGCGAGTTCTTCCTCCAACTGCTCGGCATCTTCTTCGTTCAGCTCTGGGATAGGAACAACTACAGATCCTTCCGGAAGTGGTTCCGCCAGACGCATCCTCCTTACCCCGGCAGAAGTAACAAACTTGTATTTGGGGAATAAGTTGGCTGCGCCCTTACTCTTCTCCTCTCGGCTGACGCGTGTGCGCTCAGCGGTATTGACTCCCTTGGTGGTAAGTCCAGAAGCGGCAATCTCTTGGACACGCCTTATCCTGCGCGCTACTTCTTCTGGGTCAATAGACACTGACAAATCCTCATACCTCTCGTATGCCACATCTACCTCCACCCGAGCAGGGACTCGGCGAAGACTAGGAGGATAAGGTTCGGCCTCTCCCGCGACTATCTTATGATGCCACTCGACGGCATCTAGATAAGCCCCGTGACGAGGAGCCCCATCTCCGAACTTCCCCGGGTTAGCCTCCATGCGTTCAATCGTCCTACGAACCCCGGCTGGAATGTCAGTATGAGGAGACACCCCAACTAAACCTACCTTGAGACCAAGGAGGTGATAAGATAGCCGGACAACCAATAAAGCATCTTGGATGACCCTATTCCTGTGGGTAAGGGATCGATTCTCCTTCTCCAAGTCGCAAATTAGCCTATTCTGCGCGGAACGGGTTTCCAGTTTCTTAAGCTTCTCCTGCGCCCGCTCGAGTTCGCCCCACACCATACCTAGCTCCTTGGCGGTGCGATGCTGAGAATCGTCATGAAGGACCTGCAGCTCAGCTATGGTCTGGTGGGAATTTAGGGCTTCCCTCATACGATCGGAGGCCAGGTCAAAGCAATGATTCAATGACCCAAACTTGTTCTCAAGTGCCTTAAGGAATGACACTAGCACCTGAATGGACCCGAACTCATGAAGGAACGAACACAACCCCGCCTCGGCCATTGCCCGGTTAGCCTGATCGCCCTCCAAACCTCCAGTGAGCTAACTTCCTCCGAAGGAAAGAGCATTGGAGGCACCCAGCTCGGGGGAGGGAGAAGTAGGTACCAGAAAAGCTATTAGGATGAGGAAAAATACAAGGCACTGGCCCTCGCGGGAGAAGCTCCCCTAAGTGGCGCTCAGACTACAAAAGAGAATGATTTCATTAAAAGGTAGAACTTTATATTAATCAAAATGGGCACCAAGGCCGAAGTTCTACATATATCTCCCGAATAGGCAAATTACAAGGAAAGCAAAAATAAAATTACATCAAAAGGCTAAGGACTAGGATTATACATTATCCGCGGCAGCCCCTTCCCCCGGAGTAGCGTGAGCCGTTTCCAACCTCCGCTCCAGCTCTGCGAGATCCTCAGTAGTCCATTCTGGGCCAAGATAAGTAGGGGCGTCCACCGTGGGCTCATCACCTGATCGCCCGGGGAAACCCACTCTCCGGGTAGCTTTCCGGGATTGGTACAGCAAGTCGTCATGCCCCGCGCCAAGACCTACCCGGCAATCGCCCTCCTGATCATGGACCGCCTGGTACCCAAAGTTATCAGGTACTACGCAATATTCATGATAGTTCTCTGCCCGATGGGGCGTCTCCGGGAATACCCCATAGACATTGTAGTCTTTCGGGCCGGGGTTAGGGAACGAAGCCTCGCCAATCTCCAGAAGCTTCACCTTCTTGATGTCTGAGGCAGAAGGGACCCGGGAGGACATTTCTAGTGATTGCCATAGCGGGGCACCGGGCTCTTCAAGTCTGCCTCCTGAAGGGACCTCCAGTGGTGGTTCAACAAATCGTTCACCTTAGGGCGATAGTATGATGCATGGGCGTCAAGACGAGCGGGCCCCGGAAGCCAACCCCGCAGGTTGCGGTACATTTCATGCCAAGCGTCCGCACTTGCCGCAACGGCAATACCCTCCAGCCTCTTGTCAAACTCTGCGGACCGAAGGACCTTTTGGGTCATAGCGTCCAAGGCCTCCAGTTGGGCATTCTTCTTCTCCTTCTTGAGGGTTCTCCACTTCAGTTAGTTTCTTCTCCCTTTCGGCCAGCTTCTTTTCCTTGTCGGCCAGCTTCTTCTGGGACTCTTTCAGCCGGGCTTCAAGTCCCTCTTGCCCAGCCAGTTTCTCTTTGGTCTCCCGGAGTTCCTTCTACATCTAGGCGAATAGCCTGGCGCTATACCGAGAATAGGTCCAGTTCAGCGCCTCGACGAACTGTGAATCCGCCAGGAGAGAGTCAGTGAAAGTGGTGCTCTGTACTTGGCTATTGGCAGGTGATAGACCTACAAAAGTCTTCTATGATTTCTTGAAGGTTAGGCAGTTCAAAAACCACATCTTATGTCTCTATGATGGGAATACACTCCTGGAATCTCCAGTTTTGATTGAACAGCACCTAGTGGCTTTCTTTTCCTCACAACTTGGTACTAGCTCACCAGCCTCCAGTCAATTGGACCCTCTGGTAATAGCTCAAGGATAAGTACTTACTCAGTCCCATCAACTATCCCTTATCAAGACAGTTTCATCTGCTGAAATTTTTCAGGCTCTAAACAGCGTACCAGACAATAAAAGCCCATGCTATGATGGCTTCTCTAGCCAGTTTTCAAAGAAAACTTGGCATATTATTGGCCTTGATTGTGTTGCTGCCATCCAGGACTTCATTTCAGAAGGGCTTCTACCAGAACATTTCAACAAGACAGTTATCACTTTGCTGCCAAAACTGGATCATCCTCAGGTAGCATCTGATTACAGGCCTATTTCTTGTTGCTTAGTGCTATATAAAGTGATTGCAAAGGTACTCTGTACTAGGCTGGGAGCAGTTCTGCCAGACATCATAGGTCTTAACCAAGGGGCCTTTGTAAAAGACAGACTGATATCCCACAATATCCAATTGACCCAGGAGCTACTTCAGACCTACAACTGGAAATATGCTGGTATGCAAAGCTGTTTTTTCAAAGTTGATATTCAGAAGGCCTTTGATAATCTTGAGTGGACATTCCTCATAGATTTTTTGGTTGCTCTCAAATTCCCCTCAGCCTTTATTACCTGGATCAAAACATGCTTAGAGAGTGCTACTTTTAGCATATCTATTAATGGAGGCTACACTAAACATTTTGCTGCCAAAAGAGGGGTTAAGCAAGGAGACCCCCTCTCTCCACTTCTCTTTGTTCTCTCTATGGAGTACTTTACCAGAATGCTGCAACTTGCTTTTAAACAGAAGCTAATAGATCATCATACAAAATGCAAGTATGTACATCTTCACTGCTTGCTTTTTGCTGATGACCTTTTAATCTTTTGTAAAGCCAACCAGAAATCTATCCATGGGGTGCTGCAGGCTCTTGAATCTTTTAAATCTGTCACTGGCCTATCCATTAATGCAGCTAAGTCTCAAGTCTTCTTCTCCAGGATGGATGATGCTACTGCAGAATCTCTTTTATCCCTAATGCAGATTCAGAGGGGGATCCTACCAGTCACCTATCTTGGTCTACCACTTTCTGGTAAGAGATGGACCATTCTTAATTGCCAGAAGCTGCTGGATAAGCTTAAGAGTAAACTAAGCAAATGGCAGGGAAGAAGCCTATCTTATGCTGGGAAGATGGAGCTTATTAACACAATCCTTTTTAGCATTACAAGCTACTGGATCAGTGCTTTCCAGCTACCTACTCATGTATACAATGATATTAAAGCCATCTGTAGAAACTATCTTTGGGGGAACCCTGATGGGAAGGGAATTTTCCCAGTGGCTTGGGAAACTCTCTGCCTCACAAAGGTTTATGGTGGAGCAGGACTCAGAGATCCCCACCTTTGGGGCCAAGCTTTACTTTGTAAGCAGCTCTGGTGTATTCAAAATGACCAGAACAACTTATGGGTAAAATGGGTACACGAGTACTATATGAAAGGGAGAACCTTGAGCAAGGCCATAACACCTTCTCACTGCAGCAATGCTTGGACTGTCCTGGTTGCACTGAAAAATCAGGTTATGGATCTCCTCCCCTTTTGCCTCAATCAGAAAGGGAAATTTCAAGTATCTATGGCATATAATTTGTTTCTTGGGCAAAGAACCACCAAGGCTTTCTCTGCAACTATATGGAGCAGCAAACTTCTACCCAAACAATCCTTCTTCCTTTGGAGATTGGCATTGGGGAGATTATCTACTGTTGACAGGTTACAACACCTAGGCATCCCACTCTCTTCATCCACATGATGTTTCTGTCAACAAGACCTGGAGACTGTGTCTCACCTACTGATCCAATGTCCTTACTTCAAGCAAGTTCTACAACTCCTCAATCTTCCAGCTCCACAGGATCTCAGGCATTTGAAGAAACTCTTATTCATCTGGCAAGCAAGGAAGAACATGAGGGTTTTTCCACTTCTGGTGACAAGTCTTTATCACCTTTGGAATGAGAGAAACCGAAGAATTTTTCAGGGGCAATACTTGTCAGCTCAACGGCTTTGTTCCCTCATAGATATTGAGTTCAAACTATGGCACTAATCTATTTCTTGTACTATCTTTTTTTACAGACTAGGGGACTGGTATCTTTCACTTGAAAGGATACTTAAATTTATTTTTCTCTTTTGTAAGGCTGGGAGTGAAGGCCAAAATCATGTACTTTTTATTTGCTTATTGATGAAATGAAATTTATGTTCATCGAAAAAGAAAGTGGTGCTCTGCAAAAAAAAAAAAGGATGAAAGGTTAGGGGAATCCGGGGAAATATAAATGAAAAAAAATAAAATAATAACGAGACTTAGAAAGCTACCTCTTTTTTCTCCTCCGGAATAGGTTCCGAAGAAACGGCGTGCGAGGGAGTGGCTTGAGCAGGGGGAGGAGGGGGAACATCATCCGTTCTCTGCTGGGAGCGGGGGGAGAACCTAGCAGCTCGGCAGAAGATGGCCGCTTGAACCGGGAGCTGGCCCCACCTCTATAGTTTGGATGGCTGACGAAGGACCTTCGCCCGGGTGTAGAGGATGACCCGGCAGGTGTTGGAAGAGTGGTGGGCGCAACTGGAGTAAAAGACGACCCGGGAGGCCATTGCTGCGGGCGGGGTCTCTGCGGGATAATGGCAGGATTCTCGGCGGGCCCGGGCGGGGAGCCACTTGCTGCTTAAGGGGAGCTGGCTGCCTCGAGCAAGGATTTTCTTGTGAGCCATCTTCCCCGGAGGATCTCAGTATACGTCATGGCGTCTGCGTGTAGGGAGGGTTGAACTGAAATCCAACAAAGATAAAGTTAGAACAAAGACAACAAAGCAAAAAAAAAAATTATTAAGAAAAAGAAATAAAGCATTTAGTAGGCACCTCCTTCTGGCCACACAGCAAATATGCACGGGAGAGTAAAGAGGTCACCAGGGTATATCCCGCGAGGCCAGAAGTAGCCCGCGTTCCCGGCCTTAAAAAACTCATCCATGTTTAAGGGAGAGAGGCGGAGGAGGTTATGATCGCTGGTAATAATTATAGGCAGAGAGAAAAGGGGCTTTTTATCTTCTGAAAGGAGAGAATCGTTCAAGGAAGGCATGGGATACACCTGGGAATCGCACGTGAAGTAACCTCTTGAAGGTACACTTTAGTGGATTTAGGCTTACCCGTGAGGAAATCCTTTACCCCGTAACTGATAGTGAATGAGAAGACGCCCGAAAAGGACGCGTGTGCGCGTCGCAGAGCGTAGAAAGAGCGAAAAAGAAGGAGGGAGGGAGGAACGGCGCATCTAGCGCAATTGAGAAGAAAGGCCATTATCAATACAACCCCATTAGGGTGTAGTTGAGCCGGGGCCATGTTATAGAAACTAAGGATTTCTATGACTAGAGGGGGAAAAGAGAGGCATTTAGGGGAAAGGGAATAAAAGAGCGTTTGGCCAATCCAGGACGTCCTTATCCAAAGAAGGGGGATCCCCGGAAACACCCGAAAAGCGAAGGCCGGAAGGTTTCACCCCATGGGTAGGACCCTGGGGAACACCATCACCAGCTTCTTCAGCATATACCTCCTCGTCTGGTTCTTCCCGGGGGGACTGGAATGCCCTGTCGGGAGTGAACCCGCCCCGTTAGTAGACACAGTACCCGGGAAGTTTAGTTCCTGGGACGTGTTCAAAGCCTCTGACGAGTGCTCGAGGAAGAACCGGAGAGAGATTTGGACTGGTGGGGGTCCTAAATCGGAGTTTGAACTGATTTTGGACTCCTTTGGTATCCAAGGAAGAAGCTGTGAGAGGTGGGGAATTCATGTTAACCTGGAAGGAAATGGGAGGAAGTGGAGAAGAGGAAGGGGTTAGAGCTTACTTGATGAGAGAGCGGAGCGGCTGGAATTTTTTTGGTGAAAGGAGGGTTAGGCCCTTATATAGGCAGGTGAATAGGAAACGCCGCCTCAAAAGAAGGAAAATCAATTGTGATATGATAAACAAGGTACTGATCAATGCGGAATAGGGAAAGTAGGGTTGTGCAACCGGTCCGACCCGGACCGGACCGGAACCGGTTTGGACTGGAACCGGAATGTCCATAATTCTTGGACCGAAGACAGGACCGGACAGGGGATATTCTGGACCGGGACCGGTCCGGAATTATTTCGGGTTTGGACCAGACCGGTTAGACCGGAATTTTAATATTTTATTTTTATGTTAAAAGTTAAACTTTTTTTTACCACAAAAAATTTAGTAATATAAAAATTAGAATAAAAATAAGATATATTAAAATAGAGTTTGTGAAATATGATTGCATGATTTCTAAATAACAAAAGAAGATGCAATAATCTCACAAACGATTAAAATTGTTCAAAAGAATGAGAGTAAAAAATTTTTAACAACTAAAAACCACCTTTATAAATCTATAAATTTCAAAAACTATAATTTGAAGTGATAGAATAATACTAATATTAATGACCAAAAATAAAAATAACACATAAATTAATTAATTAATATTTTAAAATATAAAGTATATTAAATACCAGTCCATCCGGCCCGGACCGAAAATACCCGGTTTTGGACCGGACCCGGAATCCCTAAAAAACTTGGACCGGAGACCGGACCGGAATCCCTTATACCCAGTTCCGGTCCGTTACTTTCCGGTCCGGTCCATTTTTTCGGTCCGGACCGGTTCATGCACACCCCTAAGGGAAAGGCGGCGTCAAGAATCGAATCCAGCATGGATGGGTCCTACTCAAAGAATAAATAAATAAATATATATATAGATGAGCGGAAAATAAATTTATAAGACCAGTCCCCCGCATCATAGAAACCCGGGTGACCGGTTTGGGGTTATAGTGATAATACCGGCCCAACACCCTGCTAGGACGGGAAAATGGCCCATGGCCCAGGACTAAAGGAGGCAGTGCCCTTCCCGGATAAGGCATGTCCGGACGAGGATTCGGACAGATAGCGACAAGGAGAAGTGGTCCTGGCCCTTATCCAAAAGCAGGTAACCTCAACTATAAATACTAGTTTCAAACAGTGAATAAGGTATGTGACTTTTATCTCTCTATTTCTTATTGAGAGCATTCCCGTATGATTTCTACCTCATCGCTATCCCCATCTCATCATCACACCAGAGCCTCTTCCCCGGGAACCCTCCCGGGGATTGTTTTGCAGGTTTGTTGCGGGTCCGGCCTGGACGCTCCCCGGATAGCGTTGATCCACAGGAGATTGGCGGGTTTCGGTAGCATCAATTTCCATCAGTAAATTCAATCCAAAAATCTACCAAAAGTATTATATATGTTACTATACATAATACTTATCATATGATAATTGAAGTATAACACAATCAAAACTTTCCATCAATAAATTCAATTAATTAATTCGAAAATTTACCATAAAAATGTAATTTACAAAGTTATAAATACATATCACAATGAAACTCGGTAACTTGATAAAGAAAGGTACGACTTCATTACCCTCAATTAATTCATTGTTTCTTCTTGAGTTTATTTTATTTTATTATGTTTTCAATATCATTGAAATTTCTGATAATGCTTCTTTATTCAATTAATTTTTGGTTTCTTTATGGTTGATTCTTGAGTTTTTCTTTATTTTGTTTTATTTAATATATGTATATATTGCATTATTGAAAATTTTAATAATATTTTGAGTTCTTATATTATTGTTGTTTTCTAATATCCGTCACCAACTCTTACGTTCCATGATCTTTGATTCGAAGGAAACGTAATTAATCTAGGGCATTTATTTTGCTCAAATTCAATTTCATTTTTTGCTCTTTATTTTTATTCAGAATTTATTTTACTTATGATATTATGTGATTATCAATTTATCATGTTCGTTAATTTTCAATTCGTAGTTTCTAAATGCTTGAGGCTTTATCATAATTTTTTTTGTAAATAGCACTAAAGTTATTTTGTAGATTTTAATCGAGTGAAGCGATTCAATCTATCGGTGGATGGAGAATCATTGAAGTTACCTATTTCTTTTGTCAAAGATTAGCTGGTGCTGGTGGGACTCCACCGCACAATGAAATATACAACGGAAAGATGGTTTTAGTAAAGTAATTTAAATTAATCTAATATACAACGGAAAGATAATAACTATAATGAAATTGAAGAAAATTATGGCTATTATAATTAAAAATAATTGAATTTCAAAAATTAATTTAAAACTATTACAAAATGTGATAATGAAGGCCCTGTTTGCCATAACTTATCTATAGATCAGTTCAATTCAGTGAAATCGTAATTTGAAGAAATTCAGGTTAATTCAATCATGCTGATTCTATTTTTCAATACATCGATTTTCACTTTAGTTTTATTCAATCCAGTTCAGTTCAGTAAGAAATAAGCTCTAGCAAACATGACCGAACTATTCCATCCAAATTAAATAACAAAATATGGAAAATCACCGTGTCTCTAGAAAGAGCCAAACAAACCCAAAAATACTATTGCAATATATGAATGTAAAATATCCTAGTTTGAGCTTCTTGTTACCATTGTGGTGTTTTCCTTAAATTTCTTGAGCTTAGTATTTGATTGATAGTAATATCATCATCAAGATCTGATTAAATGCCAATTTTACCGTATTTAATAGTCTGGGTTTTTCTTTATTTTGATTCGATATTCCATATTTTTGTTTGATTGAGATTTCTTTCTCAAAATCTTCTTCCAAATACATAACATGAATACATATTTTTTATTCTTTCCTCCATTTTTTAGTTTTATGGTCTCAATTGAACAATTAAATAATAATAATAAATAAACACTCTAAAGTGTATACTTGTTTTTACTCATGGTTATTTTACTCAAAAATAAAAAGTAAAATATATTTTAAAATAAATCTAACATGGTTGGATTTAATATTCATACGAAATCAATTATAATATTATAAATTTGGATATTTATTACATGAGATATATTAAACTATATTATACCATATTAATAATATTACTCAACTAAATTAGGGATAGTTGTCAACGATATTGCTATAGCATGGTTGGATTTAACATTCAAATGGACTCAATTATATATATATATATATATATATATATATATATATATATATATATATATATATATAAGATGACTAAGATCAATCTAATTAATTAGTTATTATAAAAGGTAATGAAATGTTGAGTTAAATTATAACGTCTCATTCTTTAATAAACAAATATTCTCATCATACGATAAATATAAAAATAAAGGTAAACAAAATAATATTGTATTAAAAAATAGCATTTTAAGGACAATAAATATCTCTTGATTTTCCGTACATAATCAAAATGCAAGATTGATCTTTTATCCTCGTTTGTGTAGTTTCTTTTTTATGAATGAGATCATGTACAAAATCCCTACCATATGCATAATCAGAATATGTTTAAAAAATAAAATCTTCATAAAAACTCTAGCTTTCGTAATCCTAATTAACATGCATAATTACAAAAATATAGGTAGAATATATGTAATCTAGAATGCTTATGCATATAATATCAGTATTAATCACTATATCCGTTCTGATGTTATTGTATTTGTAGCTGATGTTGCTCTATTTTTAAAAGCTCCTGAGATTTAAGCCTAGAACCACTGTGATACCGTTTGCATTTGCACAGATTCATCGAAAATGTATATTGCTTATCAATGTAATCAAAATAAAACAATTACAAATAACTAACAATCGGCAATTGATCAGATCCTCCCTGAAAAACACCTTCGAGGTCCAACACTTCCAGACCCGTGTAGTTCTAGTTCTTGATCACGTTGTACAGCCCATCATGGATCTCGATGTAATTACGGTATCTTGATCAATTTCATGTCCACAAACATAGATCACGTTGTCCGGTGAGATGGCTCAAGATCATTTATGACCATTGTATAGGTGTCCAAAGAAAAAATCAACGATCAATTCATATATATATATATATAGGACAGTGATGTACAATAAGGAAATGAAATATATGCACATGGAATTTTGGTGAAACATTGATCCTATATTTGTATACATTTATATCCATAATTATCATGATAAAATATCGCCTTGTGAGTTGTAAAGCCATCCATATACATCGCATAAAACAACATCATATATTATATCCTTAATTATCATATATTGATTATGGTAAAAATGACGAATGATAATCAATAAATTATGGTATATACATAATTTATACCATAATGACGCGTATAAAATTTACTATATTTATAAAATGATGGTTTAAGATATATATATATATATCATTATATGCAATTTAAAAAATTGACGGTAAAAAATGTTACTTTATACGAAACGAAACGACGTCGTTTATTCCACACACTTATTGAAGTGACTAGATATTCAAGTTCTCTTTAGAGATAATTTTTGGTTTGGTGTGGTGGTTTTTTTTCTCTTTGCTTCCATTAAAATGGAAAACTTCAATTTTATTTAAAGTTTCTTCCTTACCTCTTTTATGTAGTATCTATTTTTGATGATGATTTAGTCTTCTTATTCCCAATAAAATATCTTGATTGTCCAAATATTGTAGCTTCATCAACAAGAGGACGAGGATGAGTAAATTGAAAAAAAACCATGTAATTTTCTTCCTTTATTTTAACCTTAAATGTATATTGTAGAACTTCCATATATACAAAATTGAATTAGCTTCCATATATGATCATTTTTAAAATATATAATTCTTTTCTTTTTTGATTTAATATTTTCTTCTATTAAATTGCTCAAAAAGTTCATACAACTGATTTGGCCATCACTCTAATCCAAACATTCAACAAATATAAATAACTAACCAAAAAGAGAAAAACAACTATTCTACAGCCATCTGAAATACAAGTGGCTATGATCATAACTAGTTCATCAAGATATTACTAAGATTTTAGCATAACTATCATGACTGCGCTTCCATTACATCCGTCCTTGCATAATCTACTGGGAGTTTCTATTCAAATGGCTGGCAGTTCTAAAGTTTCCAGGATTGTTTATTGAGTGGATTAGACGATGCGTTGAGGATACCACTTATTGTTTCTCTTTGAATGGTGCGTACACTGATTGTTTTAAAGGGAGGAGTGGTGTTAAACAGGGGGATCCGATATCACCTTTATTGTTTGTGATTGGGATGGAATATCTGCCGAGACAGCTTAGCCTGGCAATAAAAACGAAAGCTATAGAGTTCCATCAGAGGAGTTTAAAAGCTATAAAGCTATAGAGTTCCATCAGACGAAAGCTATAAAGCTATAGAGTTTCTATGGATGTTGTTAAAAGGGAGATTATCGACCATAGCGAGACTTCAGTCGAAAGGGATAATACTTCATGTGGCAGATGTTTGTACTCTTTGTGGGCAGAATGGAGAAACGATGCAGCACATATTTTGTACATGCCAGTTTACAGTGGAGCTCCAAAAACATTACAGGGTGGAGACTGGCGGAAACTTCAGAGAGTGCTTGAGGAGGATGAGAAGAATGGTAGGATGGAGAAAGAAAATAAGATTCCACCGACTTATCAGCATCTTCTATAATGTATGGAGGGAGAGGAATAACAGAATCTTTGAGGGGAAATTTAGGCAGGTGGATGCTTTAAAGGTGATGATTGAAATAGGGTATGACTCCTTTAATTGATGATGATGATGGTGTGAATGGATCCTAGTATGAAACTTGGTACATATGTCGTAGGTACCGCACTGATTACCTGTGGTATTTCAGAGGTGTTGGGCTGCTAGTGTAAAAACCAATTACCCAGCCATGGCTCGTGACACTATCTAAAGACTTGACGGATTTGTTGTGGGGATATATCCCTAGTATGAAACTTGTACATATGTCGTAGGTACAGTACTGATTACCTTTTGGTATTTCAGAGGTGTTGGGCTGCTGGTATAAAAACCAGTTACCCAGCTTTGACCAATGACACTATCTGATTTGAGGGAATGGTTGAGGGGTTTTACCCCAAGTATGAAACTTGTACATATGTCGTAGGTACCGCACTAATTACCTTTAGGTATTTCAGAGGTGTTGGGCTGCTGGTGTAAAAACCAGTTACCTAGCCTTGGCCCATGACACTATCAAAAATATTTGACGGACTGGATGAGGGGTTATGGCCCTAGTATGAAACTTGTACATACGTTGTAGGTACCACACTGATTACCTTAGGTATTTCAGAGGTGTTGGGCTGCTGGGTAAACCAGTTACCCAACCTTGGCCCATGACACTATCTAAAGACTTGACGGGCTGGATTGAAGAAGATTATAAGCATGCTCAGACCAGGCTACATATGGCTTATTTAATTCTTATGGGAACTGAACTGGAGCAGACTTGTGTTTTGACATGTCGATTCGCTGATATGATATGGTGGATTTTCCCTTAATCAAAGCGCATTCATGATAGTTATTCTAAAATCTTAGCAATATCTTGATGAACTAGTTATGATCATAGCCACTTGTATTTCATATGGCTATAGAATAGTTGTTTTCTCCTTTTGGTTAATTATTTATATCTGTTGAATGTTTGGTTTAGAGTGATGGCCAAATCAGTTGTATGAACTTTTTGAGCAATTTAATAGAAGAACATGTTACATCAAAAAAAATTCCTATGGTACTTCATCACCCCCGAAAGAAACTCCTAATCCCCTTTTTGATATCATCACCAACAATCTCCCATGTTTTCTTGAAGAAAAAGGTCGAATATCCATCTACTCCAGGACTTTTGTCATTCTCAATGCTATTCTGAGCTCTCCATATCTCATCATCTGTAATCGGCTTTACCAAGGGTATTTGTTGCTCCACTGTAAGAAAGTTACCTTCAGCTGCCACTGAAAGATCAATTTCACTCTTTGTAATCAATGTCTTTCCCATTCGGTCACCAAAGAATTGCAGTCGATGCTGCTCCACCCCCTCTCTTCCATCCACTCTGTCGCTTCCCACCTTCAGGCTGATTACATGATTTCTGTATTGCCTCTTTTTCATGCTTGCATAGAAAATTTTGGTTGGTCTGTCCCCCTCCTTTTGGTTGGTCTGTTGTAAGAAACTGAATGTCTGAAAATTCCCTCTTGTTCAATCGTTTAAGTGCTATTTCCAGCACCTTCAGAGTTTTAAATAGATCCACGAGAGTACTGTGTTTCCGCATCCTCCAATTCCGCTCCTCTAAAGTAAGAAAGTCCGGCGAGTTCACCCACATATTTTTGATGTAATATTTTCTTCTATTAAATTGCTCAAAAAAGTTCATACAACTGATTTGGCCATCACTCTAAGCCAAACATTCAACGGATATAAATAACTAACCAAAAGGAGAAAAACAACTATTCTACAGCCATATGAAATGCAAGTGGCTATGATCATAACAAGTTCATCAAGATATTGCTAGGATTTTAGAATAACTATAATGAATGCGCTTCCATTCCACCTGTCCTTGCATATCTTGCCAAATCTGCATCCACCTTTGGAGCTTTGGTGTCTTCAACGTTCCATTTCTGTCTCCAGCTCGTATACGATTAAGGGAAAATCCACCATAGCATATCTGTGAATTGACATGTCAAAACACAAGTCTGCCCTGGTTCATTTCCCATAGAAACCAAATTATCCATTATGTAGCCTGGTCTGAGTATGCTTATAATCTTTTTCACCCACATATTGAAGAACTTAAAAGGACGTTTACCAGATTACTTTCTTGGCTTATCTAGGTGTATAAGTAAAGGTAAATGATCCGATGCATCATTAGGTTTTACCTCACATATCGCTTCCATCCATCTGTCCATCCACATCTCATTCACCATTGCTCTGTCGATTCTACTGAAAATTCTGCCTTCTTCCCTTTTATTGTCCCACGTGAAAAAAGGTCCTGTACTTTTCAACTCATGTAGTTGAATCAAGTTCACCGTGCCATTATAATTTTCCACCTCAGCTAGTTGTACATCCTCTCCTCTAGTTCGGTCTCCCAAATTTAGGGGGGAGTTGAAACCCCCCACCACCAGATAACGCCATAAATTCAGCCTGAGTGGTTGTTTGGTCCCTGCTTCTACTTCAATATTCTGAGCATAAACAACCATCAAGTAAAACTCCAACCCGAGTTCCTTTTTCTGGCAAATGCAGTCAATCCACTGATCTCCAATGCTTATTACCGAAATATCATACAAATCTGGCTTCCAACATAGCCATATTCTTCCAGTTTGTTCTATCGGGCAGTTTGTTAGTAGCCTCCAACCCAAATCAAGACTTTCCCATCTATCCACTTCATTTTCTACCTTCACCTTTGTTTCCAGCAAGCCAGCAAGGCCTATATTATTTTCAAAACAAAATTGCCGGCATTTTCTCTACTTACTTGGCTGATTTAGACCCCTAACATTCCAGAATAGCATAGTACTATGCATCATTAACAATATTATAAAGGGGACCATACCTTGAATGAACTTCAAGGTCTATGTTATTAGCTGCTTCTCTCTCACTGACGCCAACATTTGTAGACTGTGAAATCTGCGATACCACACTATCATTCGATTCAGCCGGTTGTTTCCCTTCTCTGTGTTGCCTTATTTCTCTACTCGGAACGTCCCTAGCTTCAGCCTCTCTTAATTGTGTATCCAAAACTGTGATACTGCTCGTTCCTCCACTTTTTGCACCCCTTTCTTTTTCATACCATGCTTTCTTTTCCTGCACTTTTTCGGCCCCAAGATCAGCCTCTCGGTCTCCCTTTTTCTGTTCTACATTGGTCCCTTTAGTACCGTTTTATTTCCCTCAATTTTGTCTCCATTCTTTTCTTCCCTTTTTACCCCAACAACCACCCAATCCCCGGTATTTCTGCCATATCGTCGATGAGAAGCAACTATGCTTGGTCCCTTTTCCCTTGGGGCTGATTGAGATTGGTTCTCCCTTTTGCCTCTATTTGTGCTCAACCGCGTCCTGCCATTCACTCCAGGCGAAAGGACTTTGGGCTTCCAGACACATTCTTCTGTTTCATGTCCAATCAGCTTGCATTTGCTGCACTTTGCTGGCTTCCACTCATACTCCACATCTTGGTGCTGAATGATATTATTCTCATCTTTGTATGGAGTTCTTTTCTGCATTACCTTCCCCATGTTCACCTCAACTAGTACCCTTGCAAACTTTGTCCTTTCCATGTGCCATGTGGCCTCATCAATCCGCAAGGGGATTCCGATTACACTTGCCAATCTACATAACAAACTCGGCTCCCAATAGACTGGATCCAATCCAGGAAATTGCACCCATATGGGAATTGTATCTGGCTCATCAAAATCCATTATTTGTTTCCATACCTTTACAAAAACTGGTTTTTTATCAAAGAAAACCATCCCCCTTTCTATCACCTCACCTCTATGTTTTTAATTAACAAACTTCACCAGAAAGATCCCTGGCTTTGCCTGCCAAACCTTTTCAACCATACCAAACCATATTCTTCTAAGAAATCCTTCAAAATATTTAATCGGAGGATGACCACCAATAACCTTGCATACAACCACATTCTTCCATTTTTTCACGCTGTTTTCAACTTCATTCAAAGGAAAAAAGGTAGAAGCATACCGTCTACAAGTTCAGGTTTATAGTATTTTACCTCTGCCTGGTTGGCTTGTGAACAGTTTCGACCAGCTTGCCTTCTCATTTAATGGTGTCTGTAGCTCTTCCCCTCTCTTCAGTATACGTACTTGTGAGTTCTCCCCAACTTTGTTTTTTACTGTGGCAACACCATAACCTTCGGGTTGAGTGATCACAGTCGACAAAATAACATTCCCCAAACCCTTCTCTAAAGTAGACTTCTCGGCTTGTTCTGAACTCTTCATCTCTGTTTGTACACCTTGCTCCATTGTCTTAGATGTATCCTTGCTGCCCTCACTCTCCTCTCTGCCCATTGTTTCCAAGAACCTTGAAATTGGTATGCCGGTTTTTATCATCATCGGCTGCCTACAAACCCCGGCTGCCATCATCGATTTATTGCTGCCCCCTTCGTTTTCCCGATCATATATACTCTCAACCGCTGGCAATGTAGTCCTACTCCCAGATTGAATCGGATTAATCCCATCGTTTTCCTTTTCCAATCCAAACAAGGGTTTTCCTCCATTCTCCATAACCTCACGTTCACCCACATTCAATAGTTCTTCTCCAGCTTTTTCCTTAAGTTTCTGTTCAATCATTCTAAAACCTTCATAAGCTTTCCCCATATTTTCAAAGAGCTCTTCGACCGACGCTTTCTGAATCCATTTTTTCATCGCCTCACTGTGTGAATTTGACGATGCCTTTGCATCAATATCTCCGCTGCTAAGGTTTTTCTTTTCTGCTACAGCCCGAGGGTTTTTTGCCGCATCTACCATCCCAGCGATATGGTTCTGCCCGCGAGCCATCCCATCGTTTCCTCTCCGTTCAACATGAAAGTTTAATCCCGAGAGAGTGCCAGGGTTTTCAATCGCGGTTGGCTGTTTCGGCAAAACCATCATCGCCAAACAAACTCCGCCCATCACTTCCCAAGACCATCTTCGTCACATCCTTCGGCTTATTTTCCGCGTTTCGTTTACCACTACTATTCTTGCCCATGGCGGCAGAATCGAACGAATTCGATTCACCAGAAATTAGTGGTAAAAGAAAAACGGAAATCGCACATATTAGGATTTAGAATCGCAACATTGAATTTAGGTTGTCGTTCATACAGATTCGTCCGTACAGATCCGTGTAGTTACAGGACTTCGCAGTGAATTAATGTTCTTATCAGTTTAATATTATTCTTTTCTTTCAAACATTATGTGGATTTGATCAATTTGAACTTTCAACTTAAAGTTTGTATTTTAATATTTTCTACATAAATTCTTCTTTGTAAGTTGAATATTTTCGTTTTCGTACTTTGCTACGGGCTACATATATATTAACTTTATAATATCACCCATTTATATGTCATATATCATATAATGATATAGAGAATGTATTAATTTAGGTGTCAATATTTTTGTAAAATAAATTATTGCTAAGGAATTAAATTTTTTTTAAATAAACCGCACAACTGTGCGGTGTACTATCACAAGTATATATAAAACGTATTGTATAAAATAAAATAAGTTGGGCTCACAATTTCTAAAATACCCTATATAAGTATATCTATATTGTATTTATTTGAAAAGTTTAATTGTATTCAACAAACAATTAAGCGCAAATTTACAAATCTATCCATTTTACACATGATAAACGAAGCGAATTGTCTTTTTATATATATACTATATAAGATTAAGAACAGAAGACTATTCCAAAAAACAATAATTTAAAACTACAAAGCAAATCAAATTCACAATTTGTGCCTTATCAATAAAAAAGACACCTGATTCAAAAATTTCATGAAATATGGCACTGTATGTCATGTTCAATAAAAAGGCAAGGGAAAACATAAAAAAGCAGGGGAAGTTAATCACCAAGAAGCTGTGCAGTTTCTGCTTCCTGAGCATCCTTGAATGTCACATAATCAGTTTGAGACCGTTCAGTAGCACTTTGCATCTCAACATAAATTCAATATCCCTAGAAAAGGAGAAGAACTCCTGGAGATCTCTAACTTGCTCCAAGGAAGCATCACAAACCTTAACCGTCCTTACCTGCACAAGGAATCACAAATTCATAACATTAAACTACTCATCACCATCCAGTCAAACACATTACACATAGCAGTTCAGTATAACTTAGCAGCTAAGTTATTGATACTTTTCTACTGAATGATTGAGTCCAACATTAGGACACCCAATTTTGAGCAGATACTTATCTGAATCCCGAGTATAATTCATTTTTCAATTAGGTCACCACATTATCATACCCCCAATGAACAAAAAAGACAGCTAAGAATTTTCTTTCTACCATGATCAGAAAACGTCTGGAACGACCATTCATATTGTTCTGTTCTAGACTTCTTTCATTGTAAGTATATCTAATACCACATTGCTATGCAAAGAAGGTTTTAAATTTTTTCCAGACAAAAAAACAATTTTATGATTATAAATCATATTAAAAAGAGAGAATTTTATACAGACCCCCCAACGTTTTCCAAAATACCAGTTTGCCCCCCCCCCCCCCTCGAATTTTAGTGCCAAAACGGCTCCCCAACCTTACATTTTTGCCTCATTTTGATCCCATAGCCCTAACCGCAATCATTTTTCCATCCATTCTGGGAAGGGTAGGACTGTCTTTTTGACCCCCCAACTTGTTTGATTAATGCTGCATTTGGCCCCCTAAATTTTTTTGGCCCCTTCAATTTTTTTGACCCCCTAATAGTTGTGTTTCATGCTGCATTATCCAAGAATGATTGTGAAATATCAATAGAATTAATTACCCTAATGAAATGTTCGGAAAATGCATTTTCTACCAATGCATTTTTTAAAATATTTAAATAATCAATTTCTCTAACAAGTTTTATTTTTATTATAATATACACCAGCCCGATTTATTTATTTATTTTTTGAACTCTAATATCTTTAATTTCAACATCAATCACATTCATATTTTTAGATTTTTCTCACTGTACATGCTCATGTACAATCACACGAAGTTTGAACGATATTGGATAGTCTCTATGAAATTGGAGTGATATATGTGAAATTAATCACATCCATTTTTTTCACGTTGTTTTCAACCTCATTGAAAGAAAAAGAAGGCAGAAGCATACCGTCTACAAGTTCAGGTTTATAGTTTTTTACCTCTGCTGGTGGCTTGTGAACAGTTTCGACCAGCTTGCCTTCGCCTTTACTGGTGTCTCTAGCTCTTCCCCTCTCTTCAGTATACATACATGTGAGTTCACCCCAACATTGTTTTTTTACTGTGAGTTCAGTATACATAAATGTTCACCCCAACATTGTTTTTTTTACTGTGGCAACACTATCTCCTTCAGGTTGAGTGATCACAGTCGACAAAACAACATTCTCTAAACCCTTCACTTAGTGAGATTTATCGGCTTGTTCTGAACCCTTCATCCCCTTTTGTAAACCTTGCTCCACTGTCTTGGTCGTATCCTTGTTGGCCTCACTCTCCCCTCGGCCTATTGTTTCCAAGAACTTCAAAATTGGTAAACCGGTTTTTATCATCATCGGCTGCCTACGAACCCTGGCTGCCATGAAAACCTCCCGTTCCATCTATTTCTAGCTGGCCCCTTCGCTTTCCCGATCAAATATACTCTCATCCGCTGGCCATGTAATCCTATTCCCAGATTGAATAAGATTCATCCCATCGTTTTCCTTTTCCAATCTAATCAAGGATTTTCCTCCATTCCCCAGAACCCCACGTTCAGCCACATTCAATAGTTCTTCTCCAGCTTTTTCCTTTAGTTTATGTTCAATCATTCTAAAACCTTCATAAGCTTTTCCCATATTTTCAAAGAGCTCTTCGACCGACGCTTTCTGAATCCATTTTTTCATCTCCTCACTGTGTGGATTTGGCGCCGCCCTTACATCAGAGTTATCAATGCCTCCGCTGCTAAGGTTTTTCTTTGCTGCTGCAGCCCTAGGGATTTTTTGCTGCATCTACCATCCCAGTGATAGGGTTTTCCAACTTTTCAGTGTTTCCGTCGCGTTCAGACTGCCCGCGAGCCATCCCATCATTTCCTCTCCGTTCAACGTGAATGTTTAATCCCGACAGAGTGCCTGGGTTTTCAATCGCAGTTGGCCGTTTCGGCAAAACCTCACCATCATTGCCAAACAAACTCTGTCCATCACTTCCCAAGACCATGTTCGTCACATCCTTAGGCTTATTTCCCGCATTTGGTTTACCACTACTGTTCTTGCCCATGGCGGAAGAATCAAACGAATTTGATTCACTAGAAAATAGTGGAAAAAGAAAAACAGAAATCGCATATAGTGTCTTTTAATCGCACTTCCGCAGGGTTGAGGCTAGCAAAAGAGATGGAGATCAGGGCATTGACAGCACACAGTGATTCTCAGATAGTGGTGCAACAGGTGAAGGGAGAGGGCCCGGGAGAGAAGCTTACAGAGACACCTGGAGATGGTGAAACCTCTAATATCTGGATTCGAAATCTTCAATCTTACCCAGATACCCCGGGAGGAGAATAGCAAAGCAGACGCCTTGAGCAAGCTGGCCTCCTCGGAGCTGAAGCCCGTGCCTGATCAAAGATTGTACATGGAAGTTCAAGGAAAAAGAAGTTATCATGAGGACCAGGTGATGTATGTGAACGAGGGAGAGTCATGGATCCTCCCTATGATGGCATACTTGGAGTATCCCCAGAAGACAGAGCTCAGGCGAGAAAGCTAAGGGTGAAAAGCTCCCAAGTATGTGGTTCAAGATGGGGCACTGTACAAAAGAGGTTACCTCCAGCCTTTTCTCAAGTGTGTGGAGAGGGAAAATGGACATCATTTGATTTGGGAGGTACATGAAGGATTCAACGGGAGTCATCAGGGTGTCCGCACGGTAGCAAGGAAAATCTTGGGATGGGGGTACTATTGGCCGACGATGTTCTAGGATGCGGAAAAGTATATCCAAGAGTGCTCACGTGCCAAAGTTTTGCCCTGTAAATCCATGTGTCTCAGGAGGAGCTAGTAGGGGTCACATGATCCCGTCCATTCAGCAGATGGGGAGTCGACTTGGTGGGACCTTTCCCAACTGCTCCAAGGGGAGCCAAGTACTTGATTGTGGCCATAGATTACTTCAGCAAGTGGGTGGAGGCCGATCCACCCACTAACACGGGGGCTGACCTGCGTGAAATTCTGCTGGAAAAACATCATCTGTCGGTTTGGTATTCCCAAGATGATAGTCACAGACAATGGTGTACGGTTTGAGAATGATCATCTCATTTCAAGTCATGGTGTGTGAAATATGGGATAGAACAGAAGCTTTTTTTTTCTTTGATGGAAATTTTTCTTCTATTAATTGCTCAAAAAGTTCATACACATGTTTGGCCATCACTCTAAGCCAACATTTAACAAATGTAAACCAAAACAACTATTTTACAGCCACGAAAGGTACAGTGGCGATGATCATAACAAGTTCATCAAGATATTGCTAGGATTTTCATGCTAGAGTTTCATTCCATCTGTCCATGCATATCTTGCTAAATATGCTTCTACTTTAGAAGCTTTGATGTCTTCAATGTTCCTTTATCTTTTTCCCGGATAGAACAGAAGCTGGCATCTGTGTACCACCCCCAGGCGAATGGGCAAGTGGAGGTCACCAACAGAACCATTGTCAACGGCCTGAAAACTCGCTTAGAAGGGGCCCGGGGAAATTGGATAGGGAGTTGCATAGCGTACTTTGAGCTCACCGCACCACAGAAAGCTCTGCCACTGGAGAATCTCCCTATTGCCTAGTTTACGGGTCAGAGGCAGTCATCCCAGCGGAGGTGAGAATTCCAAGTCCCCGGACCCAGTTCCAGCTCCCGGAGAAGGATAGTGAAGAGCGACATCTTGATCTGGACCTCCTGGAGGAAAAACGAGAAAATGCTTCACTTCACGAGGCAAAGGTGAAAGAGCGAGTAAAGAGGTATCACAACAGGAGGGTTCGGAAGGAGGTCTTCACCCCGGGAGATTGGGTGATGAGGTGGAACGACAAAAGCCACCAAATACCAGAGGGGAAGCTTGCACACAACTGGGAGGGTCCCTATAAGGTGACGGAAGCACACCCTGAAGGAAGCTACGTCCACGAAGACAAGCAAGGGAAAGCTATCCCCAAGAAATGGAATGTAGCTAACTTTTTTTTTTGATGTAATATTTTCTTCTATTAAATTGCTCAAAAAGTTCATACAACTGATTTGGCCATCACTCTAAGCCAAACATTCAACAGATATAAATAACTAACCAAAAGGAGAAAACAACTATTCTACAGCCATATGAAATACAAGTAGTTATGATCATAACTAGTTCATCAAGATATTGCTAAGATTTTAGTATAACTATGATGAATGCGCTTCCATTCCAATGTCCTTGCATATCTTGCTAAATCCGCATCCACCTTTGGAGCTTTGGTGTCTTCAACGTTCCATTTTTGTCTCCAGCTCGTATATGATTATGGAAAAATCCACCGTAGTATATCTGCGAATTGACATGTCAAAACACAAGTCTGCCCCGGTTCAGTTCCCATAGAAATCAAATAAGTCATATGTAGCATGGTCTGAGCATGCTTATAATCTTCTTCAATCCAGCCCGTCATGTCTTTAGATAGTGTCTTGGGCCAAGGTTGGGTAACTGGTTTTACCCAACAACCCAACACCTCTGAAATTCTCTGAAATTCTCTGAATGTAGCTAACTTAAGGAGGTTCTATGGGAAGTAGAATACCCCCACTCCTCAAGTTCAGTCACGCAAGCATGGATATGCCCGTTCCGGAAGCATGGATATGCCCAGAGAAAGCCCTAACGTTTGGCCGCGCTTTGGGGTTTAGAGAGGTAGAAAGGTAGAAATTTAAGGGACCCATTTGAGTGCCCCGTTAGATGGGACCTGGAGCTTGAATGAAGACCGGGGGTCCGGAGTTGTAATCTGAGTTATTTTACAGTAATATTTAATGCAATTTCCAAGATATACTCGCAAACACAAAAACTTTATATTTATCGTGGTAAAACTACAACTTGGGAGATATACAAGCAAAAGGTAAATACTATCTATTACAAAGTCCTCCTCTATCTATCGAGGTAGGAGGCTCCCTCATATCCATTTAGGGCCCGAGCCGGAGACACCCTCAGAGTTGCCTGGACGAAAACCACCTCCAAATAAATGGGATGACAAGATATCTTCGGCGATGTGTGTGTCCGGAGCTTGACTCCAAGCAAGTTCCTCCTCCAGCTGCTCAGCCTCTTCTTCATTAAACTCGGGGATAGGGACAACTACTGCCCCCTCTAGAAGTAGTTGCGCTAGGCGCATTCGTCTAACCCCGGCAGAAGTTACAAATCTATACTTAGGGAAAGAATCGGCTACACCCTTTTCTTTCTCTTCCCGGCTGAGGCGGACACCCTCTGCAGTCTTTACTCCCTTAGTAGCAATCCCGGACGCAGCAATATTCTCGACGCGCTTGATCCTACTCGCCACCTCATCCAGGTCAAGTGACACAGACATATCCTCTTACCGCTCATAGGCCAAGTCTACCTCCACCCGGGCAGGAACCCAGCGAAGGTTTGGAGGATAAGGTTCACTCTTTCCCGCAGCGATCTTTCGGTGCCACTCTATTGCATCTAAATATGCCCCATGACAAGGGGGCCCTTCGCGAAATCTCTCTGGGGTAGCCTCCATACGTTTGATGACCATGCTAACTCCGGCGGGGATATCTGTGAGAGGGGACCTAGCAACCCCTTTTTAAGTCCAAGAAGGTGATAAGAAAGTCGGGCGATCATCAGGGCATCTTGGAGGACCTTGTTTCGATAGGTAAGGGACCGGTTCTCCTTCTCTAGATCGTTTATCAACTTGTTCCCTGCGGTCCGCGTCTCGAGATTTCTGAGTTTCTCCGCATCCTTGACTGCAGCCGGTGATCAGAAAGGAAGGATAAAGGGAGGGGCGTCCACGGTAGACTCGTCCTCATGACGCTTGGGGAACCCTATCCTCCGGGTGGACTTCTGCAACTGGTATAGTAGATCCTCATGACCATCACCGAGGCCCACGCGGTAACTCTGCTCAGCAGCCTGCACGCCTTAGTACCCAAAGTTCTCCGGAATCACGCAATACTCCTTATAACCGTTGGCCCAATGCGGCGTCTCAGGGACCACGCCGTAAGCATTGAACTCCTCCGGGTCGAGGTCGAGGTAGGAGGCCTCACCAATCTCGGGGAGAGAAGCCTTCTTAATATCTCTGGCGGAGGGTGCCCGGGATCCCATTACTAGCGACTACCATAGCTGAGGCCCCAAGTCCTTTAAGTCAGCCTCCTGGAGAGCGCGGAAACGATGGTTTAACAGATCTGAAGCTTTGGGCCTGTAGTAGGAGGCTTAGCCGTCCAGACGTGCAGTCCCCGGCAACCAACCCCGCAGACGGCATTACATCTCAAGACAAGCATCAGCGCTTTCCGCAGCAGCGATCCCATCCAGCCTGATTTCAAACTCCACCGAGCGGGCAAGTTTTTGAATCACAGTATTTAGCGCCTCGAGCTGGGCACTCTTCCTCTCTTTCTTCAAGTAGCTATACTTCTTCTCCACCTCAGCGAGCTTCTTATGAGAGGACTCCAGCTTGGCCTTTAACCGGCCAAGTTTTCCCGGGCCTCGCGGAGATCCTTCTCCACTTGAGCACATAGCCCGGCACTATACTTCGTATAGGACTGATTCAGCACCTGTACGAAGTTGGGATTTCCCATGAGGGAGTCGGCGAAGGAAGTACTCTGCAAAGGGAATAAGGATCAGATGGAGAAATAAAGCAATACAGAGAAGAGACAATTCTGAAAAAGTTTACCTCATCCTTCTCTCTGGGAGGATCGGATTGAGGAGGAGCACCATCAGATCGCTGATAGGAGCACGGCGGAGAGCCTTCGAGGTTATCTGAGGAGGGTTGCTTGAAGCGAGAGCTAACTGTAGCGCTAAAGTCCGGGTAGATAATGAACAATTTGCACCCCGGGGCGGAAGAGGACCCAGACAGGGTAGTTTGAGACTGAGAAGTCACCGAAGAGGAAGAAGGCTCGGGGGTTTCTATTGATGAAGGCTTTGTTGTTGACGGGGCTTCTGTTGTTGATTGGCCGGAGGGACTTCTGCCTGCGTCCTCCCGGAGGTAAGTTCTACCTGCTGCTGTGGAGGGATCGTTTGCTTCTCGCGAGGAGCCTCTTCTCTCCGGAGGGTCTCTCCCCGTGAGCCATCACGTCAGTGTACTTGGAGGGTTGAACTGAAACAAAAAACAAAAAACAAAGGAAAGTTAGGAACCGGTGTAACGCCCCAACTAAACTACCAATCCATTATGGTGAGTTCAGTCGGACTTCTGCCTGGTTTGCACTAGGACTCACGAATAAACAGAGTGAGAAACACAAGCATAAGTAAACTAATATTATTACATGATTCTGAAAACCCAATACAATTTTAATTTGAATTACAACTGCCACCTAAACTCCTAATTTAATCTACATGTACAAGGGTCTCACAAGCTTGGCACCTCCATCTTGCGATATCAGATCGTCTCTCAACCATGACTTAATATCTTTAAAGTTTTCTAGGACTGTCATGCCACACAAAAACACATAAATGAGCTTTCGCCCAGTGATGTCTCGCGTAAAACATAAATATATAGTATACTATTTCAAATTAAAGTTAAAACCCGGTTCATAAAATGCAAGGTTTAGGAAATGGTTATAATTTCAGAAACAGAGCACATATCCACCAGTCAACTATAATGCAGTAATATGACATTAGCAAGTGACTTACCATATAATCATGTTTTGATACCTTAACAGCAAGAGTTTATACATTCAACAACCTTTCCATCATTCATCTACTCTTTACAGATAGCAAGTCAGGCAGAAAAGCAATTCATGAAATTCTAATATTTATCTTTGTTTCATTTCTAATACCGATCATTGTTCATTACCAACACAACAAATATTCAATCAATACAATGAGCGAGCAAGTTATACCATGGATTCACAGAATTTACAAATAAGGTAACAGATAAGTACAGGATGAACAAGTTCTGAATTAATCCACTCAAACGCGGGAGTTATACAAATAATCAAGCATGGTATGGAAAACAGTATTGTACTCAAAACAATTAACTCATCACATAATAGTGCACAACAATAAACATGCCATCAACATGGCAAGATCTCATTGTAAATACATACAAGTCCGATAAAACACTTCCCAGTCAAGTGAGATAGTTCAACCACGAGTTATGGGATTCTAGAGGTGTCTTTCGTGTGTAGCACTTAGGTCCATTTGGATTCTAGAGGTGGCTCACCCACACGTAGCACTTAGGTCCCAAAGGGATTCTAGAGGTGGCTCACCCCGTGTGTAGCACTTAGGTCCATTTGGATTCTAGAGGTGGCTCACCCACACGGCCTTTAGGTTCCTGGTCACAACTGAATTCCATACTTCACACATTTTCAATACTAGTCAATATAATTTAGTTAAACAATCTGGATATCCATGTCACAGCTCACATCACATCAAACTCGCAAGATCACACAATAATAATTTGGAACTTCACCAACTACAATATCAGGTGTCAAGAACGAAAGACAGCAACAAAACAACTAGTAAAATCAAAGTTCAGTAACATCACATTCTCATATAACACCAATAGTGAATAATCAATCAGATCGGTATGCTCAAGGTCATTAATTAACAGTTTATTAACAGTCCAACTATATCGGTGACAACACATTGTACTCATGGCATCACAAAATAATCCAACTACAACTCAAGTACAATATATCACAACTGGAGTACAATATATTGTATATACTCAGGAACAGGATCCACACAATCAATTATACTAGTCATATTACACTAATTAGGTAGAGAAGATACAGTTCAAGTTACCGTTGGTGGCATAGTCTCAGGTAGCATATATTCCGAGAATAAGACTAAAGTTCTCATCTGTTATTTTAAAGATACATCTCACGTTAACAAGTAATCTCACACAAAATAACACCACAAGGTCATCTATTAGTGAGTAAAAGTAAACAATGTGATATCATATAACCATCTAACTAGATTTACAATAAATACACTTTATCACCTCAGGATAATCCATGATGTAAGCACGCCCAATACAACCTTATCATTATCCACCAGCCAAATCACAACAAGACAATATATAATCAAGACATTAAATCATAAACAGAAGTATCAGATAACTATCCAGACTATCAACGTATCCTTTCTTACAAGTCATACCAAATAAAAATATATATACACATCACATTTACAGGTAGCATATGACAGTCTCATATAGCACATATCTTGAGAATAAAAGTACTTACTTATATCTTAAACAATCTCAAATATCATAAACGAATACCTTTTGTATTTTTAAAAATATAGATAGTACACATATTACACATAGGCATGACAGTTTAAAACTATATATAGGTTTTGAAAAGTTAGAACACTCACCTATCACGCGTTTCAGATGATAGAAGTTTCAGAACCATGCGGTTATAATGTATCACAGAACTAATCAATCCCTAAAGGAGAGTTTACTGGCACAGGACGGCTACACAGCTGAACTGAAGTTGTAGTTTACTGGTGACCAGTTCTGTGAAATATATTGAAGATCAGTTCTACTAACTAAATTCTGCAGCGTACTTTACAGTCCCTTCTGCTACCGTTTCCCAACCAGATAAAATAATTTTTGATTTTTAAATATAGTTCATCACTTCGAGATCACAACAAAACAACAACCAATCAAAACCGAGTCACGGTTAACAAGATATGGATATTTCAAGTTAAGCATGCTAAAACTCTTCATTCAGCAGCAGATTCAAAAGTCCATTATCTTACCCATTATTTATTCCTTTTTTAACAACTGAACGTTCTGAAATACAGATGACATGACAAGGTTTGTAATGGTGCTGGTTTTAGCAAAAACAGAGTTGCGGTTAGCGAGATATGGCTATATTAAGTTAAGACTTTATTCTATACGCAGCAGACTTAAAATTCACTTTATCTCACTCATTACCTATCCGTTTTTAACAATTCCAAATCCTAAACTGAAGATTATCCTACAAGGATTACACAGGTATAAAATTCAACAAAATCCGAGTTATAGTTTGTAAAATATGAATATTCAAAGTTAAGACTGAAACTAATCCTCATCTGCAGCAGACTATGATTGCAGCGCACTTCAAGGTTGATTTCCTATCTCATTACCTTTTCTATTTTGAAGATTCAAATTCCTATGTTATAGTTTAGGTCAAAAGGGTTACACAGGTTCAAAATTTAGGAAAAGTAGAATTATGGTTCATTGAATACGTTTATGTTCTCTGGAAACCCTTTTACAAAAACTAAATATGCAGCAGAGTTAGAAGATGATTTTCTCATCCATTTATAGGTTAACTTGGATGAATCAAGACTCCATTATGAAGTTCATATTGCAAGGGTTGTACAAGTATAAAATTCAGTACAATTGGAGTTACGGTTAACAAGATACGGTGATTTTAAGTATGTTCATTCTGTGCTGCAGAGTGCAGAAGTTCTGTCGCAGCAGACTTCAACATCGATTATCTAATTCATTTCCTACTCTTTTTCAATAATTTCAAGTTCCAAACTGATATTTATTCTACAAAGATTACACAGCTTCATGAATCGACAAAATCGGATTTATGGTTGATTAGATATGGATTTTTAAAGTTTATATTCCTGCTACAACACAACTGGAAGAGGGCAGAACTTAAAAATTCTCTTTCTCCCTCATTCCTTAACCAAATTGGATGATTCTTGATTCTGATTAAAGTTATGAATCATAGGCTTCCAACGACATAAATTTCATCATAGTTAGATCTATATTTTGTAAGATAGAAGCTTTTAAAGTTCACTGCGACACCTAACATCAAACTGTTCAGATTTCATAAGTTCTCCCTTAACCCATTTTCTTTCCTTGATAAATCTACTCCAAACATATATTTACAATTTTTAATCACATGCATAGACCTATTACTCTATACGATTTCATTAAGACTTCCTCAACAACTCCTGACCAAAAACTCAATACTCACTATCCAATTGATTGTGTTCGATGTCTAAGGGTTATGAGGTGATGGGATCAAGAAGGTTCGGTTGATACCTGAATTGAGTGATCAGAAACTGAAGATGGTGTGGTTGCATCGAGAAGCGGGCAGCAACAGAGAGAGACGAACAACATGAAGGTTGATCTGAAGTGACCGCAACGTCGAAATCCCTCATTCCCTAGCTCCTTCTTCTTTGACATGGTGGTAAATGGACAGAGCCATTACCACCACGGAGGTGATGGCCGTGTTTAGGATGGAGAAAGAGGATGGCAAGATTATGAAAGAGAGATGGTGGCTGATTGAGTTTTCCATCGGAATCGGCGGAGTAAATGGTGGAGCTGTGTGATTTTGTAGAGTTTATTAGAAGATTGATGTTCTAATTTTGGGGAAAGGAATTTCTACAGAGTTCTGGCCAGTTTCTCTCTTTTTTTTTCTTTTTTTTTTGACATGTAAACAATATTATTAAAGAAAAGAAAGCAAAGCAGTAGCTCTGTTATGTTGATTACAAACTGCTAGTCTACTTACTTTTTGTACAAAAACCAAATGAAACAAACATAAAACTGCTCTTATGTCTTCAATGACAGTACTGATCTGCCATGGAACAGAGGTGCTTTGAAGATTAAGTAGATTTACCAAAACTTGACAATCCGTTTGCACCCAAACTGCTCCTAACTGATGTTTTGGAATCTGGTCTAAAGCTTTGAAACATGCATATGCCTCCGCATGCAGTGCTGAAAATGCTTTGAAAGCTTGCTCACCAGTATAATGTAATTGATCAGTTGATTCAGACCATTCCACATCCCATGCTGCTACTGCATTTGATGAAGCACTTTTATAAGCTCCATCCAGTTTGATATTCCAGTGAGGAACCACTTCTAGCCAATCAGGAATCTGCTGTTCATTAACCAGAATTTGAAAATGTTCACCAATATCCTCAATATCCTGTGCTACTGGCCTGGCTTCCATTACCTTCAAGATTTGGATTGCTTCATCTAATACAAACTGAGGCTCTCTGTATCTGTGTTGAAATATCACAAAATTCCTATCCTTCCAAATCTCCCATAATGTGCAAATAAGAAGCTGCTGATCTTGTTGTTGATTAAGAGATTTGAAAAGATTCCAAAACCACTCCCAGAAAGCTGTTCTGTGCATTGCTGTTGAAATAGGGAACTTATTTGCTAGTCTTTGCAAAGCCCAAACTCTCTTAGCTGAATGACATCCCATAAAAAGATGCATCACATCCTCCTGATACTGGTTACATCTAACACAGATAGGAGATTGAATTGATTTCCTGTACCACAGATTTAGTGCAGTAGGCAAAGAGTTCTGTAAATCTCTCCACACACAGACTATTCTCTTCAAAGGTAAATTAAGTCCCCAAAACTTTGTCCATTGTGCATCAGTCTGATTCATAACCATCTGCTGCAACTTCCTATATCCCTCTTTTACATTATACTCTCCTGTATAAGCTCCCTCCCAAATAATTCTGTCTATTTGAGGTGTAGCAGAAATATGTATCTTTGAAATTTCTTTAATGATGTGTGGTGGGAACCATACCTTGAGTAATGGTAGTCTCCATTCTCCATTCTCTGTTAACAAGTGTGATACTTTCAAATCAGTTTGATAAGCAACACCCCCGTTTTGCTGATGTAATGGATTGTTCATTCCAGGGATCCACTGATCACTTATACTTATATTTTTCCCTGTACCAACCTGCAATTTTACCTGTGCTTTAATCAAATATTTTCCCCAAATTATTGATTTCCAGCTCCAAGTATCCTGTCCTCTTGATTTAACCTTGAGAAAGGATTTTCCTTTGCAATACTTGTTGAGGAAAATGGAAGAAAACAAACAGTCAGGCTCCTTAATGATCTTCCAAGCATGCTTTGCTAATAATGATCTGTTCATATCTCTAGACTTCCTCATTCCCAGACCACCTTTACTCTTTGGTAAGCACATATTTTCCCAAGACATCCAATGTATTCCTTTGCCCTCCAATTCTCCTTTCCAAATAAAGGAAGCTGTCATGCTATCTATTTTCTTGAGAATGGATTCAGGAATCTTAAAGATACCCATGGGATATATGGCTAAAGAGGCTAAAGTATGTTTTGCCAATGTAATTCTTCCTGCAACATTCAGATACTTGGTTTTCCAGCTATCATACTTTCTTCTGACTCTTGAAATCATTTCCCCAAAAACTCTAACCTTTCCTTCAGACATATTAAGATTCATTCCCAGATACTTTGTACCTATACCTCTATTATGAATATTCAGAGTGTACCTTAATCTGCTTTCCTCCTGTGGCAAGACATTAGGACTGACTTGCAATGATGACTTGTTAAAATTGATCCTTTGTCCTGAAAATCTTGCAAAATGATCTAAAATTTTGGCCAAGTGAAAGTATCTGTCATACTGACACTTTAAAAATATGATGCAATCATCTGCATACATAAGATGTGTTATCTTTGTAGTTCCTTGTCCACACTTATATCCCAAAGCCTGATGCTCTTTAATATGATGTCCTGAGTTTAACATTCCTGTGAGAAATTGTTGACATATGATGAACAGGAAAGGAGACAATGGACATCCTTGTCTGAGTCCTCTTACAGGTTTGAAGTATGGCAATTGTACTCCATTAATATTGATAGAGTACTGTACTGATGTAACACATTGTAAAATAAGAGACCTCCATGATGCTGTAAATCCAAAGTATTTCAAAGCCTGCTCTAAAAAAATCCCATGAGACCCTATCATATGCCTTGCTCATATCCAGTTTTACAGCTACCAGTCCAACCTTTCCTTTTTTCTTTTTCCTTAGAGTTTCCATCATTTCATGAGCCAATAGGACATTCTCTCCAATATGCCTATTCTTGATAAACCCAGTTTGATTTCCTGTAATGAGTATCTGCATAATTGGACTTAACCTTCTTGCTAATACTTTAGCCATCAACTTATACTTGACATTACATAATGAGATTGGCCTGTAATCCTCTACTTTGCCAGCTGCTGTCTTCTTTGGAATAAGAATTATGTTTGTCATATTCCATTCATCTGGCATCTTTTGACCATTAAGCATATCCAAAATGACTTGTTTAACCTGTATACCAATTAAGTTCCAGTGAGTTTTGAAAAAACCTGCAGGTAAGCCATCAGGACCAGGTGCTTTCCAAGACTTCATTTGAGATAATGCTACTTCAATCTCCTTTCCTGAGAAAGTTTCATTAAGCTGTCTGAGTTGTTCCTCTGATAAATGATTTTCTGTTTGCTTCATACAATATCCCATATCAACTATATTCATCATCTGTGGAGGGTAAAACTCAGGGTCACAAAACAAAGCATGATATTGAAGTTGAAACTTCATCTGGATGTCTGCTTCTGCTGTAAACACCTGTCCATTATCATCCTGTATAGAGCTAATCTGATTTCTCCCTTTGTTCACCGTAGCCCATTTGTGATAGAATGAATTATTCCTCTCTCCCAACTTACCCCATTTACTTGTAGCTCTTTGCTGCCAATAATCACACTGCTTCTCTATAGAATCTGCTATTTCTAATCTCAACTGTTTCTCAAGTTGTTTCATGTGCAAGATATTCGGACCACTTTGTAACTTCTCCAACTCTCTAGTTTTTTGAGTAATAAGTTTATCAAAATTCCCATAGGTTTTCCAACTCCAGTTTGACAAATGATCCAAAGAGATTCTGAGAATCTTAGACAGTTCCTGTGCTGCATTTATCCCATTTGATATTGGAAACATGTTCCAAACTCTATTAAGGATTTGCTGGGGTGGCATTAGGTTAGCCCAAAAAGCCTCATATCTGATCACATGCTTCCTATTTGTCTGTCTAGCATGTCTTTCCATCAATACTGGACTATGATCAGAAGCTAATATAGCCAAAGTCCTAGTATGTGCTAATGGAAACAGTTGTGATGCAGAATGATTTATAAGTTTCTCTCTTTGATTCCCACAAGTTTTCATGATTAGTCATCTTGATGCATTACTCTTGGATTGACACGTATTCTCATCATGCTTTTATTTTTAAAAATTTATTTTGTCTTTTATTTTTCCTTTGAAAACCATACATTTTAACTCAATTTACTCCCTTTTTAATTCTTCAAAACTCTCTATACTTAATTCGACTTTCATCATTTTAATAATCTCCAACAATTACTCTTTTTTTTTTTTTTAGTTGAGGTTATCCTGATTAAAAATGTTTGTCTACGATATAGGACCTTTTACCTTATATATTATAGAAGTTTTTTTTTTTGGATGTAATATTTTCTTCTATTAACTTGCTCAAAAAAGTTCATACATCTGATTTGGCCATCACTCTAAGCCAAACATTCAACGGATATAAATAACTAACCAAAAGAAGAAAAACAACTATTCTACAGCCATATGAAATGCAAGTGGCTATGATCATAACTAGTTCATCAAGATATTGCTAGGATTTTAGAATAACTATAATGAATGCGCTTCCATTCCATCTGTTCTTGCATATCTTGCCAAATATGCATCCACCTTTGGAGCTTTGGTGTCTTCAACGTTCCATTTCTGTCTCCAGCTCGTATAATGATTAAGGGAAAATCCACCATAACATATCTGTGAATTGACATGTCAAAACACAAGTCTGCCCTGGTTCATTTCCCATAGAAACCAAATTATCCATTATGTAGTCTGGTCTGAGTATGCTTATAATCTTCTTCGAGCCAGCCCGTCAAGTCTTTAGATAGTGTCATGGGCCAAGGTTGGGTAACTGGTTTCACCCAGCAGCCCAACACCTCTGAAATACCAAAGGTAATCAGTGCGGTACCTACGACATATGTACAAGTTTCATACCAGGGCCATAGTCCCTCATCCAGTCCGTCAAATATTTTTGATAGTGTCTTGGGCCAAGGCTGGGTAACTGGTTTTTATACCTGCAGCCCAACACCTCTGAAATACCAAAAGGTAATCAGTGCGGTACCTACGACATATGTACAAGTTTCATACTAGGGATATATTCCCACAACCAATCCGTCAAGTCTTTAGATATTGTCACGGGCCAAGGCTGGGTAACTGGTTTTACACCGGCAGCCCAACACCTCTGAAATACCATAGGTAATCAGTGCGGTACCTACGACATATGTACCAAGTTTCATACTAGGATCCATTCACACCATCCTCATCATCAATCAGAGGGGTCAAAGCCTGTTTCAATCATCACCTTTAGAGCATCCACCTGCCTAAATTTCCCCTGGAAGATTCTGTTATTCCTCTCCCTCCATACATTATAGAAGATGCTGATAAGTCGGTGGAATCTTATTCTCTTTCTCCATCCTACCATTCTTCTCATCCTCCTCAGGCACTCTCTGAAGTTTCCGCCAGTCTCCACCCTGTAATGTTTTTGGAGCTCCACTGTAAACTGGCATGTACAAAATATGTGCTGCATCGTTTCTCCATTGTGCCCACAAAGAGTACAAACATCTGCCACATGAGGTATTATCCCTTTCGACTGAAGTCTCGCTATGGTCGATAATCTCCCTTTTAACAACATCCATAGAAAGAATGAGTGTTTAGGCTGTAGTCTGTATGTAAAGTACAACTTATAAACACAATTCTGTTGAGAAAAGCTAGACACTGGGCGAATGTTTTTCAAATACTTGAGAGTGTGCACAAAGCCATTGAGACAAAATGCAGAAATTTTCTATGGGGAAGAAAGGAAGGGGAGAAAAGAGTTACACCAGTGTCTTGGAAAACGCTTTGTATGCCAAAGAAAAGTGGAGGAGTTGGCCTAAGGGATCCTTCATTCTGGAATAGAGTTTCTCTGTGTAAGCTGGTTTGGGATGTTTGTCAAAAGAAGGATATATTATGGCTGAAATGGGTGCATGCATACTACTTGAAGGATGAAGAGTTTCTTGACTACAGCCTAGAAGAGCACACATACAGTTGGAGTTGGGGCAAGTTGGTGTCACTGAAAGATGAAATTCGTCCAGACCTAATGGAATGTGTTGATATGAAGGGAAATTTCAGCGCGAGCAAGGTATATGGATACCTCAAAGCATGCTCAAAACAGACTACATATGGCTTATTTGATTTCTATGGGAACTGAACCGGGGAAGACTTGTGTTATGACATGTCAATTCGCAGATATGCTATGGTGGAGTTTCTCTTAATCATATACGAGATGGAGACAGAAATGGAACACTGAAGACACCAAAGCTACAAAGGTGGATGCTGATTTAGCAAGATATGCAAGGACAGATCGAATGGAATCGCATTCATGATAATTATTCTAAAATCCTAGCAATATCTGGATGAACTAATTATGATCATAGCCACTTGTATCTAATATGGTTGTAGAATAGTTGTTTTCTCCTTTTGGTTAGTTATTTATATCTGTTGAATGTTTGGTTTAGAGTGATGGCCAAATCAGATGCATGATAAAAATTGATATACAGAAGGCTTTCGACAGTATAAGCTTGGAGTTTCTATTCAAATGGCTGGCAGTTCTAAAGTTTCCAGGATTCTTTATTGAGTGGATAAGACGATGCGTTGAGGATACCACTTATTGTTTCGCTTTGAATGGTGCGTACACGAATTGTTTTAAAGGGAGGAGTGGTGTTAAACAGGGGGATCCGCTTATCACCTTTATTGTTTGTGATTGGGATGGAACATCTGTCGAGACAGCTTAGCCTTGCAATAAAAATGAAAGTTATAGAGTTCCATCAGAGGAGTTTAAAGGGAGAAATACACAGTTTGGTGTTTGCAGATGATCTGTTAATTTTCTGTAGGGCGAGCAAGCACTCAATGGAAGTGGTTAAAACTGTTTTGGATGAGTTTGGGAAGGTTTCTGGTCTGAGGATAAATGAAGGAAAATCTGAGGCTTTCTTCTCGACAATGACAGAAACTGAATCAAAGATATTGGGTGATACTCTAAATATAGTTCAAGGGAGTTTCCCAATGAATTGTTTTTTTTTCTTGATATAATATTTTCTTCCATTTCTATCTCCAGCTCGTATATGATTAAGGGAAAATCCACCGTAGCATATCTATGAATTGACATGTCAAAACACAAGTATGCCCCAGTTCAGTTCCCGTAGAAATCAAATAAGCCATATGTAGTCTGGACTGAGTATGCTTATAATCTTCTTCAATCCAGCCCGTCAAGTCTTTAGATAGTGTCATGGGCCAAGGCTGGGTAGCTGGTTTTACCCAGCAGCCCAACACCTTCGAAATACCAAAGGTAATCAGTGCGGTACCTACGACATATGTACAAGTTTCGTACTAGGGCCATAATCCCTCATCCAGTCCGTCAAATATTTTTGATAGTGTCATGGGCCAAGGCTGGGTAACTTTTTTTACACCAGCAGCCCTACACCTCTGAAATAACTAAAGGTAATCAGTACGGTACCTACGACATATGTACAAGTTTCATACTTGGGGTAAAATCCCTCAACCATTCCATCAAATCAGATAGTGTCGTGGGCCAAGGCTGGGTAGCTGGTTTTTATACCAGCAGCCCAACACCCCCGAAATACCAAAAGGTAATCAGTGCGGTACCTACAACATATGTATAAGTTTCATACTTGGGGTAAAACCCTCAACCCTTCCCTCAAATCAGATAGTGTCATGGGCCAAAGTTGGGTAACTGGTTTTTATTGTAGCAGCCCAACACCTCTGAAATACCAAAAAGTTTTCAGTGTGGCAAAGACAGATGGAATGGAAGTGCATTCATAATAGTCATGCTAAAATCTTAGCAATATCTTGATGAACTAGTTATGATCATAGCCAATTGTATTTCAGATGAACTTAGCAATATATTTTCGTAATATTAAAATTGTGAAGCCACCATACTCGACCGGCCCGAATAGTCCACACACGTCAACAGAGAAAGGCTAGAGGATGGCCCAATAAACATGAAGTAAGGACCAAGTAAACACAATAACATGAAACGGGCGGCACGACCACCCACAAGTAGATAAACGCGGAAGTGATCGTGTAGAGAGAAAAGCGGGAACCAATCATTATAAAAAGGGACAGGCCCCTCATGAAAAAGGTACGCACTAAATAACCAAGACTATAGTTTCATCAGAGAAAGGAGCTAACTTTAGCATCGGAGCTTTTCCCCGGAATCTTCCCGGGGATCTTGTGCAGGTTCTCCATCAGATTGTTTGGAGTGGCGATCAAAGGAGCAAGGAAGGAAGAATCACATCAGTGGCGCCGTCTGTGGGGAAATTCTTTCTTCTCCAATAGTTTCCATGAGAAACGATCGGGGAGAGAATCATCACCTTAGCAGAACCACTTGACGAACCATCAGTGACATGCGAGGAAGAAACTGTGCCATTAATCAAGGCAGAAACCAAATGTGGATGCGGATTTAGCAAGATATGCAGGGACAGATGGAATGGAAGCGCAGTCATGATAGTTATGCTAAAATCTTGGCAATATCTTGATGAACTAGTTATGATCATAGCCACTTGTATTTCAGAAGGGTGTAGAATTATTGTTTTTCTCCTTTTGGTTAGTTATTTATATTTGTTGAATGTTTGGCTTAGAGTGATGGCCAAATCAGTTGTATGAACTTTTTGAGCAATTTAATAGAAAAAAACATTGCATAAAAAAAATCAAGGCAGAAACGACCAGGCAAACGATTGACTGAGCAATCGAGTTAACAACCAATGAAGCCAGATGAAGGATCAAGGGAATGACTCGGAGAATAGCAAGGTAGAAGCCCGGGCGACAAATTGCGAAAATGAAAGAACAAGGAATCAAGATTACAGCCAGGAACACGATGACGAGTATGAAAACTCGGATGAAAACTATGACGACGAAGCGGAATCCCTGCTGACAAACCATTAGAGAGAACAAAAATAGTTCGAAGATTTTTTGGAAAATCAGAAAGCAAACTTGTACGAATAGTTCAAAAGGGAAAAGGAAGACCACGGTAGGAACAAATGGGTAATCCCAAGCGAGAACAGGGTCCAACCCTCACACGAGTACCCGCAGCCGTTACAGTACGAAGACGAGTTGATAAACATCGTCGCGGGCGAACACAACGATGATTCGCCACTCTCTTGGGACATACAGAATTTAAAGATGTCAGATAATTTCAAGCTGCCGCTACATGTGAAAGTATATCACGGCACGACGGACCCGAAAGACTTCTTGCACTCGTACGGGAGCAGCATGCGTTTTAGGAACGCATCACAACAACTGATCTGCAAGGCATTCCCAATATTGCTGACCGGCTCGGCTATCACATGGTATGAAAATTTGCCAAGGCACAACATTCACTCATGGGCACAGTTATCAGACATTTTCTTGGGCAGATTTTATAGGAATCAAAAGTTCGAACGTACCATCGCTGCTTTGGTAAACATCAAGCAAAACAGTGATAGTGTTGGAGCTTACCATGCAAAGATGGTGATCGAAAGCTTAAGTATTAAGGACTTGACATACCAGATGTTTTTAGGAGCCTTAATGAGTGGCCTAAAACCAGGATATTTTTACAAAAAGCTACGAGAAGAGATGTCATCAAATGAACGTGAGTTACAAAAGATGGTTGAAAAACATGTGCGGTCGGAGGAAGCAAGCGATCGAAAGATCGAGAGCGAAAAGGGAGACAAACAAACACTCGAAGATGATTCTAAATGGAGAGGGGAAAAGGAAAAAACAACGTTCCCAGCAAAAACTAAAGAACCAAGAGGCAGAACCTTTGTCACCACCCCACTGTCTAAGCCAAGGAAAGAAATTTGGCAACTACATAAAGAACTCTTCAGCGAACCGAAACCTATTCTGGCATCACCGGACAAGCGTTCGAAGGAAACTTACTGTTCTTTCCACCGGGATCACGGCCATGATACCGAAGACTGAGTCTCACTCAAAAGGCAGATAGAAGACAACCTACGTCAAGGAAATCTCACTCAATACAAAACAGAGGGAGGATACCCGAACAGACAAGCCGGTACCACCCAAATGAACGCCGGGAAAATAACAGCAACAGTGGAGCGAGCGGAGGACCTTTCGTATCAAACAACCGACAGAGTGATTCTATCTATCCATGGAACAACAGAACATATTTCGAACAATGGATGGAAACAGAGAACTAGATACCTCCCACCACAAGAACCTTCTGAAAAATGGTTAAAGATGTCAGAAACAATAACATTCGATGAATCGGACGCGGTACCAAACGCATCTCCACACAACGACCCTCTGGTAGTTGTGGCAAAGATCGGAAACTCTACGGTCCATAGAGTGTTTGTAGATGATGGATGCGCGGTAGACATACTGTTCGCCGATTGTTTTGACAAATTGGGTTTCAAAAGGGATGACCTTAAGAAACCAGCATCCGCTCTAGTCGGATTCACAAGAAAATCAGAAATGCCTCTAGGACAAATCCAACTACCAGTCACTGTAGGAGAAGAAGGAAAAATCATGACAGTCATGTGCGATTTCGTAGTGATGGAAGCACAAAGCTCGTTCAATGCGATCATCGGACGCCCATCTGGTCGCCTTACCATTTGGTCATGATATTTCCAACACCAGCGGGCATAGCTTCAGTCCGGTGGAAATCAGTGAGTAGCCAGGCAATGTATGGCAATCACAATGAAACCAACGAACGCAAAAACAAGGTCGAAAATACTCCACTCGGTCAATGCAGTGACGATCTCACCCAATGTTGACCTAGGAGAGCAAGCTGAACCTTTCCAAGCCATAGGCGGGGACCCCTCGTCGGTTGTTAGAGTGGGATCGAACTTGCCAGGTCAAGTAAGATTGCAAGTGGAAAAAATACTGAGAAAGTATGCTTCAGTGTTCGCATGGTCAATAATGGATATGGGAGGATTTAATCCAGACATTGTGACACACAAACTACAGATAGACAAGGCCGTTAGGCCTATAAGACAGAAGCAGCGATTATTCGCAGCAGAAAGGCAAGCCGCAATAGAAGAGGAAGTACAAACGCTAACTAAGGCAGGAATACTGCGAGAAGTGCAATACCCAACATGGTTGGCAAATCCAGTAATGACACGCAAGGCGGACGCTGGGTGGAGAATGTGCGTTGACTATACAAATCTAAACCAACACTGCCCCAAAGATTATTATCCACGCCCAAAGATTGATAGACTTGTTGATGCAATAGCTGGATACGAAGTGCTAGCTTTCCTGGACGCTTACAAAGGATATCACCAAATCCTGATGGATCCACTTGACGCGGAAAAAACAGCTTTCATCACAAGTGTAGGAGTCTTCTGTTACACTAAAATGCCGTTTGGATTAAAAAACACTGGAGCGACTTACCAGCGAACAATGGACAGAGTGTTCGCACCACAAATCGGACGGAACATGGAAGTATACATAGATGACATGGTCATCAAAAGCTCGAAGCTGGCCAATTTCCCAATGGATTTAGAAGAAACGTTCGCATCGCTTCATCGCATTGGAATGAAACTCAATCCAAAGAAATGCGTTATCGGAGTAGGAGCAAGTCAATTTTTAGGGGTAAAAGTTTCGGCCAAAGGGTTGAACCCAAATCCTGAAAAGATCAAGGAAATTTTGGAATTACCAACGCCTAGATCCATCAAAGACGTCCAAATCTTGACAGGATACCTCGCATCTTTGAACCGTTTCATGGCAAAGGCAGCAGACAAACATATTCCTTTTTTCGACGTCCTCAAAGGGGCAAAGAAATTCGCATTGGGCGAGGAGTGTGAAGCAGCATATACACTTCTCAAACAAGAGATTCAGAGCCTGCCATCTCTGTCCATTCCACAAGCAGGCGATCCTCTGTTCTTATACTTAGCCGCATCATACAAATCAGTTTGCTCGGTGTTGCTTAGAGGAGAAAACAGAGCACAAAAACATGTTTACTACACGAGCAAGATACTAAGTGTCGCTGAAATGAACTACAAGCCCATCGAGAAGATCACCTCGGCATGGTACACTCGGCTCGAACGTTGAGAACATATTTTCAAAGCCATGTCGTAACGGTACTAACCGATCAACCAATCAAGCAGATATTATTTAAACCAGAGTCATCAGGAAGAATGATGAAATGGGCAATTGAATTGAGCGAACATGACATAAATTTCAGCCCTCGGAAAGCCATTAAAGGACAGGCCTTGGCAGACTTTATGGCAGTAATGTTTTCACTGGATACCAATGTACCAGACAAATCGTTTCAAACAATTGAGGATAAGGGCAAGTCAAAGCTCGAAGACACAGCATGGCTATTGTATGTAGATGGTTCATCAAGTAAAGAAGGATCCGGAGCGGGTCTTCTACTAATAAGCCCAAAAGGAGACGAGCTGAAACATGCGCTAAGATTTGACTTTCATCTTTCGAACAATGAGGTGGAGTACGAGGCGTTGATCAGTGGCCTAGACCTTGCGAACAAAATGAAGATCACGAGACAAATATAGGGAGACTTCGAAGTACGAGACACCCAACTATCAAGATATTTGGCAAAGGTACAACAAATTTTATCGTTGTTCGAGTACATCAAGTTCATCAAAATCCTGCGAGAAGAAAATCAAAAGGCAGATGCTTTAAGCAGACTAGCGAACGCCAGGTTCAGTGTTTTGCACAAATCCACAGATGTACTGATCGACGTGGTACCTGTTAGAAGCACCGCTATCGTCACAGTCGCCAGTACGGCCACCGAAGAGGCAACTTGGATGACACCTATCAAGTCATTCCTCGAAGACAGAACGCTTCCAGAAGATAAAAAGAAAGCTAAGGCCATCGAGCGAAAGGCATGCATGTACCAAGTAGAAAGCGGAATTCTGTACAAGAGAGGTCACTTGGTTCCATGGCTACGATGCGTTACCCCAAATGAAGCACTCAAGATTGTTAAAGACATGCACGAAGGATGTTGCGGAGCCCATCAAGGAGTGAGTACTCTTGCCAAGAGAATCATACACTCGGGATACTACTGGCCCAAGGTATTCGAAGACACGAACACTTACGTGCAACGATGCCGCTCCGGTCAGATCAATGCAAATGACAGCCATGGCCCAAAAAGCAGATTAATCAACGTCCATGGGGAATGGCCATTATAAAAATGGGGGATAGACTTCGTCGATCCATTCTCAAGAGGAACGGGATACGCCAGGTTCCTTATAATCATGGTCGACTATTTCACCAAATGGGTAGAAGCGAAAGTCATTCCAAAGGTTACAGCGAACGCTACTATAACGTTCGACTGGAAGAACATAGTTTGTCGTTTCGGCCTACCAAGAATGATCGTTTCCGACAATTGTACACGGTTTACAAGTGCAACCTTCAAAGAATGGTGTACAACAAAGAAAATTTAACAAAAGTTCACTTCAGTCGCACACCCACATGCGAACGGGCAAGTTGAAGTTACAAACAGGACCTTGTTGCAAGGCATTCAGAAACGACTAAGCGGGAAACTCACAGGATGGGTGGAAGAACTTCCAGAACTACGCCGCGAACACCACACGGAGAAACACCCTATAGCCTAGTCTTCGTCCAAGAAGCAATGATACCTAATAGAGGTAGAGGTACCAAGCGAAAGAGTCCTCAACTTCAACGAATCGGCCAGTGACGAGACCATCAAAGGAAATTTGGATCTTCGGGAAGAACGACGCGACCGGGCACACCTTCGCGAAGCAAAATACAAGGAGCGAATGGCGAACGCCTATAATTTGAGATCGAGAGAAGTGCGGTTCGCGGTAGACAATTTTTAGTACTAAGGAAGAACGAAGCTAGCTTGGCAGAAAAGACAGGAAAGTTATCAACAAAATGGGAAGGACCATACAGAGTGGTCGAAGCAAACCAGTCGAACTCGTACAAGCTGGAAAGAATGGATGGAAGCGCTATACCGAACACCTGGCACGCGTCAAGTCTCAGGAGGTATTACGCATAGCAACATAAGATAGACACTTGTATAGGAGCCTTGATATGATCATTGGCGGCATTTTTCAAGCGATTTTTCATTTTTTTGTCAATATATAAATCAGAAACGCCAACTCTTCGGCACAAATCTCTTCTAACAAACAAATGCTATTGACCAAAATACAGTACTTAAGAATCCTAAGTACACAAACCAAGTCACAACGATTAATATATAAAACCCAAAACAACAAAAAACGAACTCAAACATATTGAGTATATAAACCAAGTCTCGACAACTCATGTCAACAAGACTTGTAACAACACACCAATTGCAACGGGCAGTTGTGACAAATACCGAAAAATCCTTTACAAAGGTACGATACAAAAAATTCATGCAAAATAAAGCCACCAGCAGTGGTACAAATCTTATTTACATAAACAATGCGCTCACGAGAACCGCCCCTCCCACCAGAAAACCACCTAGCCGCGCCACGAGCACTGTGAGATGAATTCCCACGACGACTACCTTGTGAAACACTCATTCGCCCATGAGTTGTTTCTTGTCGACGACGAGCGCGGGCCCGTTCGGCATCACTCTCATTAAGCCGAGATAACTCATTACGCATAAACACTACCGCAGGATGATCTTGCGAGTACCTAATGACAGACTGGTTCGCCAACTGATCCTGATAATACTGACAAAAGTCGACAATTGGCCTTGTTCCGAACTGATTAAGCTGAAGCCTCATCACAACACAAGTCTGTTCGTAGGCTTCAGCGTCAACCTTCTGCTGCTGTATCTCTAGCTTCAGAGGCTCGATCTCTTCCTCCATCTCAAGGATACGCTCGGAAACTTTATCATCAAGGCGATGAAAATTTGAGCCATCTTTCACGAAGAATTCGTGCCGAACGGGTACAGTAGCCCCATTGCTCGAAGACCCAGCCCTTAGCTCTTCATACCTACTCTGCAACACACGCAAATCATGTTCCAGTTGCGCGGACCGCTCCAAAGCGTCTCGATGTTTTCGAGCAACAGTTTCCGCTATCGAACACTGTTCGTTATACTTCTTTTGAAACTCATTTATATGACCATTAAGTTTATTGATCCTCTCCTTCAGATGGCACTCGACACCTCTCAAATTGGAAATGGTTTCGACTTGTTTTTCGGCTCGAAGTTTTTCATCACTACGCACGCTTGAACTCTCGCCCTTGAGAAACAAGAGTACCGATTTGAACGAGATTGTGATGAATGATGCCATTTTGCTGAGAACACATCTTGTGTCATTCAAGCCTCATCACGTCCACGTGTTCCATCAACGCTTCCCAGTAATTTTCACGACGCCCAAATTGAGAGAGAATCTGATCAAATTGATTACCAAACTGCATAACCCAGTGATAAGGACCAACGGGAAGCTTGAGACCAGATACATATGTAGAAACACCTGCTAAATCACGACGGCATTTCTCTATCTCATCACGAAGTTCGAAACACTCTTCTTCTTCATAAGCAAACTCTTCCTCCTCGACCGAAGGAGACGAACAACCACCTTCATCGTTGGTAGTCTCATCAGTATCAGACAAAGCAGCAATTCGCTGCTTTGCAAGGGCAACCTTCTCTCTCTTGTAGGCATCAATAGCAAGTGTTTGATTCTTCTCAAGCCAGCCTAAATCGGATATCTTAGTGAAGACACCTTCTAACCGACTTTGGAGCAAGCCAATGGGGGTTTGCCTAAGTACAGCGGCATCAGTACTTTTTCTCAGTTGAGCAATTTTAACACAATCGGCCAGTCCTACGGAAGTTACTTTACCCTACACAGTGGGAATAAAATATTAAAATTAACCAAGAATGATAGACGCGAAGATAAGCAAGAAAACATGGTTCTTCATTATTAATATGGGAAATTAATACACTACGAAGAACTAAGGACTAAGGTTGGCATTAATAGCCTCCTCCTCTGGCTTGACCACCTGCCTTTCACCCTGACAACATTATCAACAGCCAGTAGTAATCCCTCGTTCATCACGGGAGCAGCTGCACCTGCAGTTGGAGGAACACTATTCACGACTGGAGGGATAGCGTCCGCCGCCACTTCCTTATAAAGCTGATCCACAGCACAATCTCTAAGCTCGCGAATGCTCATGGGCTTAGCCAGGCGTTTGCAGTATTCAAGAAGAGCAAACGAATGTCCACCCTTACGAACACTTCTTCGAAAGCAGTCGGAACCTTGGCCTTAGCATCAAATATCATTGCTTTCAGTGTGGCATCATCTTGATACTGAAGAAGCGCGGAGTCTGGAAACTTCATTTTCAGATGATTCATGTACTCGCACATCCCCACCCGCTTTACAGCACCATAACCAGCGCAGATATGATCAGCATAATCCTTGGTTCTGAACAAAGCGTCAACGAACTCCCCGACACTATCTAAGGATTTGACGTAGGTACCGCACTGATTACCTTTGGTATTTCAGAGGTGTTGGGCTGCTGGAGTAAAAACCAGTTACCCAGCCTTGGCCCATGACACTATCTAAGGATTTGACGGCTGGATGAGGGGTTATGACCCTAGTATGAAACTTGTGCATATGTCGTAGGTACCGCACTGATTACCTTAGGTATTTCAGAGATGTTGGGCTGCTGGTGTAAGAACCAGTTACCCAGCCTTGACCCATGACACTATCGAAAGATTTGACGGGCTGGATTGAATGAGAACAGACTGAGGCTCAGACTGCATATGGCTTCTTTGTTTTCTCTGTTAACATAGGAACTGTGGGAATTGCTTCGGGGCAGACTTGTGTTTTGACATGTCAATTCGCAGATATGCTACGGAGGACCATCCATCTATCCAATAAGAACCGAGAAAAAAAAATAAGGAACGTTGAAGACCTCAAAGCTTCTAAAGTGGGAGCGGATTTAGCAAGATATGCATGGACAACTGGAATGAAACTCTGGCATTGATGTTTGAGAATCATAGTAATATCTTGATAAACTTGTTATGGTAGTTGCCACTTGTACCCTGAGTGGCTTTAGAATAGTTGTTTCGGTTTTTTTCCACTTGTTAGATGTTGGCTTAGAGCGATGGCCAAAATCGTTGTATGAACCTTTTGAGTGATTAATAGAAAATTATTTACATAAAAAAAAACGAACTCCTCGAGATACGAAGGGTTCAAAGCACCCTCCGTTTTATGGAAAGCCGGTTCGTTGGCCAACGCCCGTTCACGAACCATGGATGCTTCCAACTATTTTTCAAACTTAAGTTCTTTCTTCCAGCTTGTTCATAGCCTCCTGAGTAGCGACGGTAGTACTTAAGGTACTAATATAGTCCGCAGCATAGCGGAGATGGTCAGATACCTACAACGAAAAGATGATCAGCGTAAGACAATACTTACAAATATTTATAAACAGTTTGAGCGAAAGCTACTCACCGCACACAACATCTTTGGAGCCAGATAGCTCTAAAGAGTGGCAAGTGACGGCTCGGCAAGCACCGTCACAATAGTGCTCGAAGAACTGGAAACATCTCCCTCAGCATTTCGAGACCCACGTTTCGAACGATCCGTAGCATAGGGAGGATCACTTTCTTGGGAGAAACCATCCCCCATTCCGTCGCTTGGAACACCAGACGAAGTGCCCTTCTTCTGTACCTTTCGAGGAGTGGGCCGAACGACTGGTTGCGCAGGTACTTTCACATCAAACTCCGGAAAGTCGATCGGGAAATCAGTCATGTCCTTATCTAAGAGAAAGCAAATGACATTAGTCAAGGCGAAAGACCGCACAAGTAGAACGAACAACTAGCACACAAAGAAAACAGAAATAAAGTGAAAAAAAATATAAGAAATCATAGGAGCCACAATAAAATAAGTGCCCGTCAACCTTTCGAGGTGGTTTTCCTCATCTTTTCTCTCGGCTTATGAGTATACTACAGCAGCTGCGAATACAAGGGATGATCACGAGTCAATCGATCCTTCTTATCAACAGACTTATCTACAGACAGAGTATTCGACCAACAAGGCATATCTTCATCCACCCCAGCTCTCCGTCGGATAAAAACATACTCATTCCACCACCCAGCAAATCGGTCAGGATACTCCTTTACGAACGACGGCTTGGTAAGGTAGCTGTACACGGTGAACCGATCACTCTCACCGCGAATGGTCTGTAGCCGAAACACAGATCGAAAGAACTGGACCGTGAATGGAATACCAAGGGTCGAACTGACACCATGAAAATCTAGCATGACCATAATACTTTTGGGATGAAATTGAGCAAGGGCTATGTTGAAACCCTTCGCAATGCCCATCATCCATGGAGGAATAGGAAGGGATAAACCCCTCTTAAACCAGTCACAGTAGACAGCAAAGAATTCAGCCTCGGGATTTTTTACCGTCTCACTGGGCAGAGGAGAATGTATTTCAATCTTCTCCAGAAAGGTATGCCGGCGCCGGAAATAGGCCAGAATTCGGCCATGCATAAGACTGGCATCTTTAACCTTCATAGCAGACTCAAGCAACGCTACCGTCTCGTCGGAATCAGGCGGAACACCAGTATCAAGGGAAACCAGAATTCCGGGAAGAATTAGTGGAAACCTCGGAATCGCTCATCCTTATATCAGAACTAAATATTCCCAAATAAATGTTAAGGGAGAAAGAATTCAAACCACAAGCAACACAAATCACACAAGCCTAGCTAAATCTAGACCGCTAGGACGAAAAATAAATAATCTACGAGAGAAAGTAGAAGAAAATACTTGATCAATGAAGAGAAGAAAAGGCATAAAACGTTGCAAGCTTTAAGTAGATTTGAGGAAGATTAATGGAGACTGATAATGGTGAGAAGTTCAAGGATTCTCCCCTATTTAAGAAGTACAAACGGCGGCGTCAGGCCAAACGCATCACAACCGTCCAATTCAAATTACAGATATGATTAGGCACAAAAACCGGAAAGGCAACTACCTTTATAGAATTTAAATATTCAAAAAGGTGAACCACATCAAAATACATACGGAGCGGCGTACATACCGGGATACGAAATACGGAGTTAAAGGGCCACATTCGGAAAAACCAACAGCCAGTACCAAGATTTGCGTTCGACTACCAACCATAGCGAACAAAAGGAAACAAAAGCACTAACCATCAGCCGCTCTGATTAGAAAGATTACCCGTTCGATTCACAACATCGCAAAAGTGAATCGTGTAAATCGAACGCCAAATCTCAAACCTTAGCGATTGGGGGGCTTATGGTGTATACCACCATACTTGACCGGCCCGAAAAGCCCACACACGTCAACAGTCAACAGAGAAAGGCTAGAGGATGGCCCAATAAACATGAAGTAAGGACCAAGTAAACACAATAACATGAAACGGGCGGCACGACCACCCACAAGTAGATAAACGCGGAAGTGATCGTGTAGAGAGTAAAGCGGGAACCAATCATTATAAAAAGGGACAGACCCCTCATGAAAAAGGTACGCACTAAATAACCAAGACTATAGTTTCATCAGAGAAAGGAGCTAACTTTAGCATCGGAGCTTTTCCCCGGAATCTTCCTGGGGATCTTGTGCAGGTTCTCCATCAGATTGTTTGGAGTGGCAATCAAAGGAGCAAGGAAGGAAGAATCACATCACTTACTATTTTACTATTCTTCGTACTATTAAAATTATATTGCTATTATAAATAAAATATATTATGTAATCATTACCAAATAAGTTGGGTGTCCAATTTCTAAAATACCTTTTTATTTTTTATTTTTTTGATGTAATTTTTTCTTCTATTCAATTGTTCAAAAAAGTTCATACAACTGATTTGGCCATCACTCTAAGCCAAACATTCAACAAATATAAATAACTAACCAAAAGGAGAAAAACAACTATTCTACAGCCATCTGAAATACAAGTGGCTATGATCATAACTAGTTCATCAAGATATTGATAAGATTTTAGCATAACTATCATGACTGCGCTTCCATTCCATCTGTCCTTGCATATCTTGCGAAATCCGCATCCACCTTTGTTGCTTTGGTGTCTTCAACGTTCCATTTCTGTTTCCAGCTCGTGTATAATTAAGGGAAAATCCACCGTAGCATATCTGCGATAGTGTCTTGGGCCAAGGTTGGGTAACTGGTTTTACCCAGCAGCCCAACACCTCTGAAATACCAAAGGTAATCAGTGCGGTACCTACGACATATGTACAAGTTTCATACTAGGACCATAATCCCTCATCCAGTCCGTCAAATATTTTTGATAGTGTCATGGGTCAAGGCTGGGTAACTGGTTTTTACACCAGCAGCCCAACACCTCGGAAATACCTAAAGGTAATCAGTGCGGTACATACGACATATGTACAAGTTTCATACTGGGAGTAAAACCCCTCAATCATTCCATCAAATCATATAGTGTCATGGGTCAAGGCTGGGTAACTGGTTTTTATACCAGCAGCCCAACACCTCTGAAATACCAAAATGTAATCAGTGTGGTACCTACGACATGTGTACAAGTTTCATACTAGGGATATATCCTCACAACCAATCCGTCAAGTCTTTAGATAGTGTCAAAGGCCAAGGCTGGGTAACTGGTTTGTACACCAGCAGCCCAACACCTCTGAAATACCAAAGGTAATCCATGCGATACCTGCGACATATGTACCAAGTTTCATACTAGGATCCATTCACACCATCCTCAACATCAATCAGAGGGGTCATAGCCTATTTCAATCATCACCTTTAGAGCATCCACTTGCCTAAATTTTCCCTCAAAGATTCTGTTATTCCTCTCCCTCCATACAATATAGAAGATGCTGATAAGTCGGTGGAATATTATTCTCTTTCTCCATCTGGGAGGTCGTCGCCGTACCTCTCAAATATACAATTTATGTTCACTCACTACCTCTACACACAACTAAGCATATAGTGGCAAGTAAGGTTCGTTCCACACGGAAAAGGTTATTTCTATGTATATCTTGTAGCATGTATATATATACATATATAAAAGCAATGTAAACAAAGGGGCGAGGGGGGGGGGGGGGGGTTTGAGTTGAGTTTTTGTAAGAAACACTACTAAGTAAAGCAACTAGAATTCTAGGATTACAACTAGTTTAGCATTTAAGGTTTTAACTAAAGGATTAACTAATGAGAATACTAGACTTGGATATATGAGATTGGTGACTTCTTATTATGAGATTTTCCTCAAACTTTATCATGTTGCTTTGAGAATGGTGATTGTTTGTAGTGAGAAACTATCTTTAACCATAGCTATGAAAGATGAAAGCATCTTCACAACTTCAATTGACAACTTTACTAGTGATAACAACTAGTTCAATTGATCAATATCATTTCAAATTAGATGTTTCTCAAACTTACCCATGCAATTTGATAACAAACTTGACATAGATACAATGCTAATGAATGATCTTAAGAACAAATACAATTGATAACAAGATGCATTCGATTCCTAATTTACTACTCTTACATAGAAAGAATGATAACAATTTAACCATGGAAAAGCAATATCTAACACATATCCAACACATATCTATCACTAGGAAATCATTCCTAATCATTTCAAGCATCAAATACACGTATAAATTATGATCATTCAATAGCAAATCACCATTCCTAAACTTCATAAATCATGTTCTCAATCCATAACAAGAAGTCCAATCACATATACCCAAGGTGGGTTTTAGCCTACAACCATAATTAGATAATCACAACCATAATTAATACAACAAACCATGATGAATTCAAAGATCAAAATGGAAGGAAAAGTGAAGGAAAATTAGAGTTCTTCCTCTGTAAAAACGCCCCTCTAACAATTGAGGATAAGATCTATTTATAGTCCAAAACAAATAAAATTAAAGTCAAGCAAAATGCAAGTTGCAGGACATTTTCGCGGACCGCGAGAATTCCTCCGCAGACCGCGAGCCTGGTTCTCGCGGCTCGCGACCGAGGTTCTGCGGTCCGCGCGTTTGTGGCCTCCGCAGTCCGCGACCGAGGTTTCGCGGACCGCGCGTCTGGTTCTCGCTCTGGTCCTCGTGCTGGTCCTCGCGGCTCGCGATCGGAGTTTCGCGGACCGCGCGTCTGGTCCTCGCGGCTCGCGAACGGAGTTTCGTGGACCGCGCGAAACTTGGCATCTTCAAAACAGCAACACACACCTTCGCAGTTCGCGACCTAGGTTTCGCGGTCCGCGAGAGTGTGCCTTCACGCCACTTCTACGACCGGTTCTTCAATGTATCTACTTCCTTCAGGACGGTCATAGAAGATCTTCAAATCATCCAAGTCTATCGCAAGTGCAATTCAAGGTCGAAATGCACGTCTTCAATTTCAAACCATTATGAATGATTCGGTCTAAAAGTCTAATATAAATGTACAAAAGACTATCTAAAACAGCTCTCAAATGTTACAAAATAAGAGTATATCTAGGGCCTATCACCATCCTACCATTCTTCTCATCCTCCTCAAGCACACTCTGAAATTTCCGCCAGTCTCCACCCTGTAATGTTTTCGGGTGGAAGGAATTTGGGGAAGAAGAAAAAGATAGAAAATTTTGGAAGAAATAGGAGCCCGTTCCTCGCGGGTCGCGCGCCCTTCATCGCGGATCGCGAGCTCTTCGTCGCGGGCCGCGGGCCGTCTTCGCGGGCCGCGAAACCACGCCATTTTGTTCCAGGGATTGCCGAAAAATTCCTGGATTTCGCGGGTCGCGCGCTAATTCGGCGTGGTCCGCGCGATGAAATCGCGGACCGCGCGCGCAGAACCGTCGCGGTCCGCGCGATGAAATCGTGGACCGCGCGCGCGATGAATTCGCGCGCCGCGCACGATAAACCTTCGCGGGCCGCGCGATCAAACCGCGGTCCGCGAGCAAAGTGTCGCGGTCCGCGCGACCAAGCCGCGGACCGCGAAAAGTTGCATTTTTGTTCCAGGGATTTCTGAAAATCCCCTGGATTTCGCGGGTCGCGCGGTCTCCTTCGCGGACCGCGCGCTAAACCTTCGCGAACCGCGCAGTGAAATCGCGGTCCGAGAGCTTTGTGTCGCGGTCCGCGCGATCAAGCCGCGGACCACGAAACTCGACGTTTTTGTTGCCGGGGTTTCCTAGAAATCAAGCCTTTCTCGCGGGTCGCGAGACTCTGTTCGTGGGCCACGAGACACGGTCGCGGCTCGCGCGCTCCGTTCGCGGTTCGCGAAGTCTCCGGTCGCGGTCCGCGCGATAAATTCGCGGGCCGCGAAGAAATGGCTTCCTAGCCTTTTTGTTTGCACCATGTCACATCTTTTTCTACAAAAAACACAAATCAAAAACTCGCATCATATCTGAATTACAAGTTTAATAAAATGTACATAAACAATATATATAGAAATAGAGTAATGTTCCAAATGTTGAAATCGTTTGACGAAATGCTTTTAAAGATCAAAACTCGTTTATTTAACATCGTCGGCACGATGTACCTCCATGGTAAATATCAATCGTAGGTCGGGTTGCCTAGAGACATGTCCTCTAGGATCTCCGATTTGAAACCCTCGTAATACGGTTTCAACCTTTGGCCGTTGACCTTGATGACTTTGGCATCCTCGTCGCTTTGGATCTCCACCGCACCATGAGGGAAAACTCTCACAACTACAAATGGTCCAGTCCACCGAGAACGCAGTTTACCTGGAAACAAACGAAGGCGTGATTGAAATAGGTGAACCTTTTGACCTACCTCAAAGGCTTTCCTAATTATCATCTTGTCATGCCATGCCTTCATTTTCTCCTTGTAAATGGCAGCGTTCTCATAGGACTCATTCCGGATTTCCTCAAGCTCTTGCAATTGAAGCTTCCTTTCATTCCCGGCTTCGTCCAAGTTCAAATTGAACCTTGTGATCGCCCAATAGGCTTTGTGTGCTAACTCCACCGGTAAATGACACGGCTTTCCAAAGACTAATCGGTATGGAGACATACCAATTGGAGTCTTATAAGCCGTCCTATATGCCCACAATCCATCATCCAACCGAGTACTCCAACCCTTGCGAGTCGGCCTAACCGTTTTCTCAAGGATGGACTTGATTTCCCTATTGGAAACTTCGGCTTGTCCATTTGTTTGTGGGTGATAGGCGGTAGAAGTTTTGTGATTTACCCCATATTTCTTTAACAATGCGGCAATGGTTCTATTGCAAAAGTGAGTGCCTCGATCACTGATCAGAGCTCGGGGTACCCCGAACCTAGAGAAGATGTGAGATTTGATGAACTCTGCAACCACTTTAGAATCATCAGTACGAGTGGGGATTGCTTCAACCCACTTAGAAACATAGTCAACCGCAAGCAAGATATATTTAAAACCAAACGAAGTAGGGAAAGGTCCCATAAAATCGATTCCCCAAACATCAAAGAGTTCACAATATAGAGGACAATGTTGGGGCATTTCATTCCTAGAAGAGATATTTCCTACTCTTTGGCATTTATCACAAGATTTGCAAAAGGTGTATGCATCCTTATTCAAACTAGGCCAATAAAACCACAGTCTAGCACTTTCCTAGCAGTTCGCCTAGCACCAAAATGACCTCCACATGCATATGAATGGCAAAAAGCAAGGATTGAGTTGGTTTCATTATTGGGAATGCATCTCCTAATCACTTGGTCGGAACAATGTTTCCACACGTAGGGATCATGCCACACATAAAACCTAGCATCATGCTTTAACTTATCCTTTTGTGCTTTTGTGAAATGAGAAGGGCACTTACTTGTGACAAGGAAATTCACAATGTTGGCATACCATGGGAGAGAAACACTAAGAGCAAATAATTGCTCGTCGGGAAACTCTTCGTGAAGATGGTCCTTCAATGCTTTGGTCTCAAACTCCTCATTGGGCACCAAACGGCTCAAATGGTCGGCCACTAGATTCTCAGCTCCTTTCTTGTCTTTGACCTCCAAGTCGAACTCACTCAAAAGTAAGATCCATCGGAGTAACCTAGGCTTTGCTTCTTTCTTCGTCATCAAATAACGAAGAGCTGCATGGTCAGTGAAAACAATAATCTTTGTACCAAGCAAATATGGCCTAAATTTTTCTAATGAAAAGACTACCGCTAGTAATTCTTTCTCGGTAGTGGTATAGTTCCTTTGAGCGTCATTGAGAGTCATGGATGCATAGTAAATGGCATGGGGAACTTTTCCCACCCTTTGACCTAACACCGCACCAACGGCATAGTCACTTGCATCACACATGATCTCAAATGGAAGGGACCAATTTGGAGGTTGTATAATAGAGGCCGACACTAGCATAGATTTCAAACAATCAAATGCCCTCTTACAACCTTCATCTACCACAAATTCCACATCCTTTTGTAACAATCTACATAAAGGGGAAGAAATTTTCGAGAAATCTTTTATAAAACGGCGGTAGAAACCCGCGTGGCCAAGAAAAGATCTCACATCACGCACACAAGTAGGGTAAGGAAGAGATTGTATGGTATCAGTTTTTGCTTTATCTACTTCAATACCCTTAGATGACACTTCATGACCTAACACAATGCCCTTTTCAACCATAAAATGACATTTTTCAGAATTAAGCACAAGATTTTTATCAATGCAAGTTTTTAGGACTAATGACAAATGGAATAAGCAATTGTCAAAAGAGTTTCCATGAACAGTGAAGTCATCCATAAAAACCTCTACAAACTTTTCAAGATATTCTGAAAAAATGCTAACCATACACCTTTGGAATGTGGCCGGTGCATTGCAAAGGCCAAAAGGCATGCGTCGATATGCAAATGTGCCAAAGGGACATGTGAAAGTGGTCTTCTCTTGATCCTCTGGTGCAGTGGCAACCTGAAAGTACCCTGAATAGCCATCAAAAAAACAATAGAAAGAGTGGCCTGCGAGTCGGTTAAGCATTTGATCAATAAATGGCAAAGGGAAATGGTCTTTCCTCGTTACCGCATTTAGCCTTCGGTAATCAATGCAAACACGCCATCCATTTTGAATACGAGTGGGGATCAACTCGCCATGGCTATTCTCCACCACGGTCACTCCGGTCTTCTTTGGTACCACTTGCGTATCAGCCAATATCAGCCAATATCTTGATTCGTTGGGCTTACCCATTTACTATCGGAGATTGGATAGATCATTCCCGCATCCAACAATTTAAGCACCTCGGCTTTTACTACCTCCATCATAGGAGGGTTCAATCGCCTTTGAGGTTGTCGGATGGGTTTAGCATCATCCTCCAATAGAATACGGTGCATGCAAGTACTTGGACTCATACCTTTGATGTCGGCAATAGTCCATCCAATGGCCTCCTTATGATCTTGTAGCACTTTCATCAACCTTTCCTCTTGTTCCTTGGTGAGTTTGTTTGAGATGATCACCGGTAATTTTTCACCATCACCAAGGAATGCATATTTTAGATTCTCGGGTAGTGGTTTCAATTCCACCACCGGAGGTTTATTGAGAGATGGTCGGTTGCCCGAGCCTTTCAATACCTCGAGGTCTAAAAGTGGTGCATCAAGAGAAAGTTCCTCGAAAGTATCTAGCTCAAAAATGCTTTCCTTCAAGTTAGCACTCAAAGCATATGTATGAACATTACTTGTGTGTAAACTATTGGCTAAAGCTTTTAACAAAGGATCATCACCCTCATTTTCATAAACTTTTTGCACAAAAGATTCAATCACATCAATAGCATTGCAAGAAGTTTCATCATCATCGTATTTTATTGCACCATAAATGTTGAACTCTATTTTATCCTCATCAAATTCCATGGTAAGCCTACCACTATGCACATCGATTATAGTTCTTGATGTTTTCAAAAAGGGACGCCCTACCAAGACAGGGGTAGCAAATCTATCATGTTCCATGTCAAGAACGTAAAAATCGGCCGGGAACACCAACTTGTCGTCTTTCACCAAGACATCTTCAACAATACCCTTAGGGAATACATTAGATCGGTCGGCAAGTTGGATCACTACACCGGTTTTATGCAAAGTGCCAAGATTTAATGATTCATACAATGTGTATGGGATGACATTTATGGATGCACCTAAATCTAGCATGGCTCTAGGAAAATAAGTGTTCCCTAAAATGCAAGGAATTGTAAACATGCCGGGATCACCACACTTAGTAGGCATTTTGTCTTGAAACAAAGCCGACACATGTTCATTGACTCTTTCATTTTTAACATGCTTAGACCTTTGTTGACGATGGTTCACACATAATTCTTTCAAGAACTTAGAATATCTAGGAACTTGATCAATAGCATCGAGCAAAGGAATGTTTACCTCACACTTTCGAAGAACTTCGAAAGCTTCCTTGTCCATCTCCTTTTTGCGAGTATTCTTCAAAGCCTCGGGAAATGGTGCTTCCACTTCGAAGGGAGTGTCTACCCTAGTTTTCTTGTGGAGAGGTGAGAATGGAGGTGACATTGGTTCAACATGAGCGGTTGAGTCCACATGTTCCTCATCAATTAGTTCCTTCTCCTTCTCAACCTCGGCATCACCTTTTTCTTTGGTTAGCCCCTCAAGAATCACTTCTTCATCGGCCAAGGTTACCTCAACTTCGTCATTGGTCAAGCTCTTCTTCACAAGGCCTCTCTTGGGTGCCTTTTTCACAACCACTTCGGGTTCAACCGCTTGTTTACCACTCCTCAAGGTCATGGCACTCGCGTGAGGCCTTGGATTTAACTCCGGTTGTGCGGGTAGTTTCCCGGAGTTTTGTGCTTCCAATTTCCCCAAAACAGTGGCCATTTGACTCAATTGCACTTCAATGCTTTTAAATCGAGCGTCTTGTGGGAATTGGCCCGAGCTTTCACCTTGATCACGAGATTTATCTTCCAACCTCGGGTAAGCATTTTGAGGAGCACGATTATTGAAACGGCCTTGTCCTTGGTTTCTTTGGTATTGTTGGGGTTGAGGGTGATATTGAGGGTTTTGATGATCTTGGTACCCTTGGTAGCCAAAATCTTGGTACCCTTGGTTTTGGTAACCTTGGTACCCTTGATTTTGGTTGCTTTGGTCTCCTTGGTAGCCTTGGTCATTTTGCCCCCTCGACCTATCAAAAGATTGACCACTTTGACCTTGGTAACCCCCTTGGTAGCCACCTTGTTGGCCTTGTTGCCCCGTTGGTTCATCTCTCCACCGAAAGTTGGGGTGATCTCTAGTTCCGGGGTTATAGTGTTGAGCAAAAGGATAATACTTCCTTTGGTTACCCCTATCACCACCTTGGCCTTGTCCACCTTGAAAACCCCTACCACCTTGGTAGCCTCGTCCTCCTTGAAATCCTTGGCCACCTCTAAAACCTTGGTTTCCACCATAGACCCCCATGGCATTGACTTCTTCGTTATAATCCTCGTTTGCTTGAGGACAAGATTCGGTGAGATGGTTCGAAGCACAAATCCCACACGTCATAACTTGTTGCCTTGTTTGATTTCCCGAGTTCCCTCCGGAGCTATTTCCCATCATGAAACCTTTCATCAATGCCGTAAGCTCCTTGATATCTTGACGAGAACCATCATTGTTCCCACCGGAGTTACCTACTCGTAGTCTCCGGTCCCTCTTTGGTTTGCATCCCTCGGCTAATTGCTCAAATAGCATCATGGCATCGGAGGAGCCAAGGTTAGCAATGGAGCCGTAACAAGACCAATTTATCAACTCGGTTTCTCTATCATTCAAACCATTGTAATAGAAACACTCCAATTGAGGTTCGGTGAAGCTATGGTACGGGCAACTTGAGAGGAGAGTTTGGAATCTTTCCCAATACTCATACAACGTCTCATCATCGTCTTGAGTGATGTTGCTAATGGCTTGTATCAAGACCAAGGATTTAGAGGGAGGAAAGTACTTGTCAAGGAACTTTTTCTTCAATTGTGGCCATGTAGTGATTGATGATGAAGGCAAACGGCTTAACCATTTGGTGGCCTTGTCTTTCAAGGTAAAGGTGAATGTTTTCAACTTAAACTCATCCACACTCATCTCGGAAGGTTTCAAACTACTACAAACTCGGTGAAAAGCCTCAAGGAAGTCATTGGGATCATCCACTTCTCTACCATGGAAAGTTGGAAGCAAATTTATCACTCCCGTCTTGATTTCATATTGAGAGTCCGGGTAAACAATGCTCGATTGTTGTTGCTCATAGTTGGGGGACATGTACTCTCTCATAGAAATGTTGGTAGGAGAAGTGTTAGGGTTTTGGAAAGGGTTGTAGAATTGGTTTCGGGGGTGGTTTTGCCCGATCCCCTCTTCTTGGTCCTCCTCCGCCATGGTGGAAGGTGGTACTTCACTATCAAGGGAAAATGGATTGGCGGCTAGTGTCTCTTGCACTTGTCGCTTGAGTTGACGAAGACTCCTAACTAATTCGGAATCGTATTGCCAAAGGGTCTTGGTTCGAGGTTCTTGTATGAACCATGCACCAAGAGCTAGAGCAATAGGGTTCCAAACTAAAAATAAGATGAAAAAGAAAGATAGGATGTTAGTACAACTACAATAAACACATAGAAATACGCCTAGTCCCCGGCAGCGGCGCCAAAATTTGGGAGGTCGTCGCCGTACCTCTCAAATATACAATTTATGTTCACTCACTACCTCTACACACAGCTAAGCATATAGTGGCAAGTAAGGTTCGTTCCACACGGAAAAGGTTATTTCTATGTATATCTTGTAGCATGTATATATATACATATATAAAAGCAATGTAAACAAAGGGGCGAGGGGGGGGGGGGGGGGGGTTTGAGTTGAGTTTTTGTAAGAAACACTACTAAGTAAAGCAACTAGAATTCTAGGATTACAACTAGTTTAGCATTTAAGGTTTTAACTAAAGGATTAACTAATGAGAATACTAGACTTGGATATATGAGATTGGTGACTTCTTATTATGAGATTTTCCTCAAACTTTATCATGTTGCTTTGAGAATGGTGATTGTTTGTAGTGAGAAACTATCTTTAACCATAGCTATGAAAGATGAAAGCATCTTCACAACTTCAATTGACAACTTTACTAGTGATAACAACTAGTTCAATTGATCAATATCATTTCAAATTAGATGTTTCTCAAACTTACCCATGCAATTTGATAACAAACTTGACATAGATACAATGCTAATGAATGATCTTAAGAACAAATACAATTGATAACAAGATGCATTCGATTCCTAATTTACTACTCTTACATAGAAAGAATGATAACAATTTAACCATGGAAAAGCAATATCTAACACATATCCAACACATATCTATCACTAGGAAATCATTCCTAATCATTTCAAGCATCAAATACACGTATAAATTATGATCATTCAATAGCAAATCACCATTCCTAAACTTCATAAATCATGTTCTCAATCCATAACAAGAAGTCCAATCACATATACCCAAGGTGGGTTTTAGCCTACAACCATAATTAGATAATCACAACCATAATTAATACAACAAACCATGATGAATTCAAAGATCAAAATGGAAGGAAAAGTGAAGGAAAATTAGAGTTCTTCCTCTGTAAAAACGCCCCTCTAACAATTGAGGATAAGATCTATTTATAGTCCAAAACAAATAAAATTAAAGTCAAACAAAATGCAAGTTGCAGGACATTTTCGCGGACCGCGAGAATTCCTCCGCGGACCGCGAGCCTGGTTCTCGCGGCTCGCGACCGAGGTTCCGCGGTCCGCGCGTTTGTGGCCTCCGCGGTCCGCGACCGAGGTTTCGCGGACCGCGCGTCTGGTCCTCGCTCTGGTCCTCGTGCTGGTCCTCGCGGCTCGCGATCGAAGTTTCGCGGACCGCGCGTCTGGTCCTCGCGGGTCGCGACCGGAGTTTCGCAGACCGCGCGAAACTTGGCATCTTCAAAACAGCAACACACACATTCGCGGTTCGCGACCTAGGTTTCGCGGTCCGCGAGAGTGTGCCTTCTAGCCACTTCTACGACCGGTTCTTCAATGTATCTACTTCCTTCAGGACGGTCATAGAAGATCTTTAAATCATCCAAGTCTATCGCAAGTGCAATTCAAGGTCGAAATGCACGTCTTCAATTTCAAACCATTATGAATGATTCGGTCTAAAAGTCTAATATAAATGTACAAAAGACTATCTAAAACAGCTCTCAAATGTTACAAAATAAGAGTATATCTAGGGCCTATCACCATCCTACCATTCTTCTCATCCTCCTCAAGCACACTCTGAAATTTCCGCCAGTCTCCACCCTGTAATGTTTTTGGAGCTCCACTGTAAACTGGCATGTACAAAATATGTGCTGCGTCGTTTCTCCATTCTGCCCACAAAGCGTACAAACATCTTCCACATGAGGTATTATCCCTTTCGACCGAAGTCTCCATATGGTCGATAATCTCCCTTTTAACAACATCCATAGAAAGAATGAGTGTTTAGGCTGTAGTCTTGACTTCCACAATATATTCGTTGACCAATGGTTTTCTTGGCCTGCCCCTTTGAGGTATCCATATGCCTTGCTCGTGCTGAAATTTCCCTTCATGTCAACACATTCCATTAGGTATGGACGAATTTCATCTTTCAGTGATACTAACTTGTCCCAACTCCAGCTCTATGTGTGTCGTCTAGGCTGTAGTCAAGAAACTCTCCATCCTTCAAGTAGTATGCCTGCACCCATTTTAGCCACAGTATATCCTTCTTTTGACATACATCCCAAACCAACTTACACAGGGAAGCTCTATTCCAGAATGAAGGATCCTTTAGGCCAACTCTTCCACTTTGCTTTGGCATACAAAGTGTTTTCCAAGGCACTGGTGTAACTCTTTTCTCCCCTTCCATTTTGCCCCATAAAAAATTTCTGTATTTTGTCTCTATGGCTTTGTGCACACTCTCGGGTATCTGAAAAACATTCGCCCAGTGAATAGCTTTACTCAACAGAATTGTGTTTATAAGCTGCACTTTACCTGCATATGCCATATTCCTGGACCCCCAAGTGCCTATTTGTCCTGCAATCTTCTCAACCATTTTCTCACAATATTCAGCTCTCCACTTCCCTGTCGAGACTGGAAGTCCCAGGTAATTCATTGGGAAACTTCCTTGAACTATATTCAGAGTATCAGCCAACATCTTTGATTCAGTTTCTGTCATTGTCGAGAAGAAAGCCTCAGATGTTCCTTCATTTTTTTCTCAGACCAGAAACCTTCCTAAACTCCTCCAAAACAGTTTTAACCCCTTCCATTGAGTGCTTGCTTGCCCTACAGAAAATTAACAGATCATCTGCAAACATCAAACTGTGTATTTCCCACTTTAAACTCCTCTGATGGAACTCTATAACAAATCATCCGCTGTAGCACTGGCTAACAACCACCAAAAACAAAAAACCTTTTTATAAGTATATTAGTGTTGTATTTATTTGGAAAATTAAATTGTATTCAACAAACAACTAAGCGTAAATGTACAAATTTGCCCATTTTACACACGAAAAACTGAAGCGAATTGGCTTTATATATGCACTATTAATTTTGTAAACAAAATTAAATAAAACATATTAATACTATAAATTTCATCAATCTACTGCATATATATAGTTGTTAAAATTAATTTTATCTATATTTAGATGAAGTCTGAAATAAATTTACCTATATCTACTTTATCTTAAAAGGGAGAATCCCCTTTTCTACAGTGATCTCAAATGGTCGTTTTTTATTATTTTCCTACTTCACGTGTTTGTTTTCCTTTTATTTCTTCATTTTCCCCTTCTGAACGTGCGCTCTTCACCGTGTCTTCACCGTCCATCTATAATTTTATTCATTTTCACGGCCACGCGTCCTTAGCCCGCTTCTCCTTCTTCATGCTTTATGCTCTACTTCCACGTGTCCAGCCTTTCCAGGGTGTTCCAAACTCTTCTTCGCATATGAACGGATTGATGCGATTTTATTCTTCCAGGTCTTTATATCGCGGTGAGCAGTGAGCTCTTTCTTTTGTTTCTTCTTACCAATTCTCCCATCCAAGTCAAAATTCCCATTTTGATCTGTGTTTTTATTTGAAATATTTTTGTTTAGTTTTGCGTAAGTGTAATCCTTCAAGCACCTTTGAACTTCTTTAGTTTACGTGTTTTGATTGTCTAATGGTCTGTTTTTGGAGTTAATTATTTTTGTTTTGGGATTTATCTTCTTAAGTTTTACTTCTGCAGGTGCATATCAGGTGTTTGATGTTTGGTTTGAATGAATTTTTTTACTTTGAAGAAGGATCGCAGAGAGAGTTTGACATATTTAAGGTAATCATTAGAATTCCCATATTTTTACCTTTAATTATTTTGTGCTGATCATGACCATCAAAGGGTTGATTGTTGCTTCCTTGCTGGCCATTTCGAGTTCTTATGTGAAGTTTGAAACATAATCAGTTTTGCTTAGTTTTTTTTGTGTCTTTTGCTTCAAATGTTCTGATCAAGACCGGTCTTGCTCCTCTGTGCATGATTAGTGCTCGATGATTTGCTTTTGTCTGCAAGCCAACTTTATGGTTAAGATTTAATGATTTTCCTGCATGCAAGTTTGATGATGTGTCATGATTCGTATGATGATTCACTATGCGCGTAGGGTGTTAAGCAGGGAGACCCAGAACGTGTGGACATTTGATTCCCCAGAGATTTAACCTGCATATCGTTGTTGGAGACGTGAGGGCTCTATGCGTATGGCTGAGCCAGCATAAAAACCAACATCTCGGTGACTTTGGGGCACATTGTGGTGGATTTTAATATGCGTTTGGATACAGAGTTGGTGTTGGTTTTGGTTTTGGTTTATCAGCTCTTATGCTATATAGCTTTGGTGAGTTTTGTTCCCGATGTTTTTGGCCAGGGTCCTTTTTTATTACTAGATTAGAGCTCTGTACTTCAGGACCATTACACTTCTGATATGCTAATCCTAGCATATTCAAAGACTTAGCATATATTGTTAGGTCCAAAATTAGTATGATTTCTTGAGTTTTAAGCGTGCGAAATAAAATCTCCCCACGGTCCAAATCTTCTTTTGCAGCTCCAAAAAGATGCTCTAAAAATTGGCATTGATACATCAAAATCTTTTATTAAGGTTTGTGAATAACTTCTACAGGTAATGGAATATTGAGTTACTTTGTAGCTTCAGCTGAAAAGGAGTATGGGTAGCACAATGACAAACGCGTGTTTCAGCATTAAGACATCATGAAACTGTGAACTACTAGGAAGGCCATGTGCTCCATCCTACAAATCTGGGTAGATTCCGCAACCATGTCAAAGATGCACCCAAGTCTCAAAACGAGAGGTGGGTTAGCCTTGAAAAGGTTAATTACTTAATTTCTATTGAGAACTCCTTTGGTTGAAAATGTTTGCTTTTTTCTTGGTCATATTCGATTTTCTGAGTTTTGTTTTTATAAAAAATTACTTCAAGGCTGCTTAAGATTAGCATCACATCTGCCAAAAATCAGGGCTAATAATTTTCTTGGAAGTTGTTCATACTTGTCCATGTTCTTGTCACATATGTTTGCCTTCATAATGGCATGGTCACATCCGATCTTGAACGAATATAGTTACTTTCCACTTTTCAGGGGTGGTTAGTCTTCTTAGCAAGGAATGCATTGTGTCGTTTAATTATTATCGATGATGCATACTTTGCTGATGATTCTTCGGTTGTTGATTTATGCGTAGGTTGTGGTACTTATAAGCAACCAAAGAGAACTCTGTTTGGATGGTTAAACTTATTTGATAAAACTGGAACTAATTATTGTTGAAATGTATATATGTACCGTATACAATCAATGTTACAGCAATTAAACATTAGATTTCGTATGATATGCATGTTTAGCACTATGTTGTAGTGGGAACTGGGATGTAGAATTCTGTTTATTGGAGCCAATTTTGTACCTGGGGATAATGTCCAGTTCTCTGGTTTTCTTTGGTGAGCTTATATGCTATTGATTTTTATGGAGTCTACTTGATCAAGAAATACGTTTAATTTCTTATTGGCATACAAGCTTTTCTTTAACATACTTGATACTACCATCGTTTGTTTTTAATGTTGCAGTGATACTCATATTATTGCTACAAATCTTTTCCTCATCTTCAAATACTGTGGTACACTCTTTATTTAAATAGCTAACTGTTTTATGCATGAGACTTTCAGTAATATAAGATATTCCATTTGAATCATTCTCATCCAGCAAAGTCTGCATCCTAAGTTGAACCACCTATTCAGTGTTTTCATTTACAGTAGTTGCAGAATAGTACTTTGTTCAATACTTTACAGCAGTCTGCATCCTAAGTTGAACCACCTACTCCAACAATACAAGGCCAGTTTAGTATTCTGTTTTCAGTTTATCGAAGGGCTGGCAATTTCAATAGGGATTATGAGCATGCCCTTACCTTGGCCTTAGCCGTTCAATTGATTGTTCTAAAGTCGAACAATCAATGTGTTTGATTGAAGGGGAATTCAATTAATCAAGAAGAAAAAGAAGTAAAAGATGAATCCATTGATCGAAGGGGTTAGAAACTTAGAAGCTCATTGAAAGATTAGAAGTCAGAGTCAATAATGAATTTGTGCATGACAATCAGCTTGCTCTTAAATTATTTATTCTTTAAAAAAACCACCTTGGTGTTTAATTGTATGTTCTTGTACTCCTATCTCATGTAACTTTATTTTGTAGTATATATTATTTTATATAGTGTACGATAGTAATTGGTTAGTCTCTAATCCTTCTTTGATTTTTGCAGCTATCGTAGTTAGTATTCGGCCAAATATGGATACACCCAATTTACAAGCTACGGAAATATTGATACACCCAATTTACAAGCCCGCGTGCGCTGCGCGGGCACACCCCACCTAGTAGTAACTAAAATAAATCCATCAAGCTTAATTTTGTAAACATATTAAAATAAAACATGTTAATACATAAATTCATATATCTACTGTTTATATATGGTTATTAAAATTAATTTTATCTATATTTTGATGGAAGAATTTCTGAAATAAATCTACCTATATAATGACTAAAATAAATCAAAGATATTTTTAAGTAATATAAAAGGTAATCAAAGACGTGCTATTAAAAGAAAGTGATGCTTAACTTTGTAATCATTATTTTTCGTAATATTAAAATTGTGAAGCTTACTATTTTACTATTCTTCGTACTATTAAAATTATATTGCTACTATAATTAAAATATATTATATAATCATTACCAAATAAGTTGGGTGTCCAATTTCTAAAATACCCTTTTATAAGTACTTTAGTGTTGTATTTATTTGGAAAATTAAATTGTATTCAACAAACAAATAAAAGTATATATAGAAATTTACCCATGTTACACACGAAAAACTTAAGCGAATTGGCTTTATATATATACTATTAATATGATATGATAATGAAAATGTAAACTATTTAACTTGACCACGAGAGTTCTCTTATTTCTATTATCCTAGAACACTACATAATAAGAATTATTTTGATCCATGGTCATTGGTCAACCAATTTTGGTATCCGGATCCGCGAAGGGGTATTTTCGTAATTTTAAACCCCTGCTGCTAAAACGACGTTGTTTTAATTATAATTCCTTCCTCCCCCTTTTCTTCTCCTTCTGGGTTTCTGAATTATGTTCTTAGGATTCGATTTGGTCTGGGCAAGTTCTGGGATTCAAATATTGGTCACGTATTGATCGTCAAATTGTTAAGAGCATCAACGAGATTGTTTTTGATTTGAGGTTGAACTTGGGGATATGGTCTTTGCCAGCACCGAGGCTGTTTGATAATCCGTTTGACGAACAGATTGAAGAAGTTTTGAGTTCCTTGATTCTTACCGGCGTGCCGGTGAAGGCCGTGGGAGTTGTGGCTTCTGAACTGGTGGGAAAGGCTTTTGATCCGAAATCGGTCACTCCGTTTAGTATGTCGACGGTTGATCAAGTGTACAGCTTTTACAATCTGATATCTACGATGAATAGTCTATAACAGTGGCTTGCTTTTCCGAATTCGTTCAGAGTTTAGTGTCTTTTTGGTTTTCTTTTTGCAATGCCGTAAGCTTAGCTATTTGATGCTACAACTTACAGGGGTGTTGATGTCTGTTTCACTCCAGCAGCTCGGCTCCGACCTTCATGGTTTTGAACGGATCGATTCCGTCTTAAGTAAGTTTCCAAGCCATACGTTTTTGTTTTTTGTTTTTTGTTCCTTGTTTTTTTGGTTCTTTCTCCTTACATTCTTATGTCGATTTCCCAGGCTATAATTTAATTCGAGAGCCTGGATAGTTATCTAGTTATGAGCTGAAATCCGATACAGATGGTTTCTCATGGGAGGATGAAGGTGAAGAGAAGGTTGAAATTAAGAATGGACATCTTGCTGCCTATATAGGAACCTGAGGATCAGGGAAATCCTCCTTACTTGCTGATGAGCTTCACATATCTTCAAGAAAGATGTTTTTCTGTTAAAAAAAAAAAGCCTGTTATGGATTTATACTTTGCAGGTATATATTTTAAGCAAATTATTTTGCATTTTATCCGCAAACTCATGTACTCAACGGAATCAACAAAAAATGATATTATTTGGATAATCTAAATGAACATCACCCAATCGGATCTAGATTGCAAACAGAGACTTCGATTGTGACATGTACTGGTTTCTAGAAAGACTCATGTCAGCTCCAACTTATTACCTTTAAGGGCCGTTTGGTTGAGGAGTTTCAGGAAAGGGAAAAGGAATCAATGGTGATGATTCCCTTTGTTGATGTTTGGTTCAATTTTTTTGCTTTCCCTTTCCCCATTTTTCATGTTTTGTTTCCCCAAAATCCTTAATCATCATTCCCCACTCCCCCCTTGGGATTGGGATTCCCTCATTTCCCTCTTAGCCAAAATCAACTATCACCACCACCACACCAGTCATTATTCCTGTCTCCACCACCACTCTGATCACCGTCACCGCCGTCGCCACTCCGATCGCCGTTACTGCCACCCCATCGCCACCACGCCGACACACCACCACCGCCACCACCACTCCGATCACCATCACGGCCACTACTCTGATCACCATCACCGCAGTCACCACTCCGATCATCATCACCGTCACCGGCACTCCGGCTACCACCACCACCACCACCACCACCCCGTCACCGCCACCATCACCGCCACCCCGTCACCGCCACCACTCCGATCAACATCACCGCCACCCCGTCACCACCACCGGCACTCCGGTCACCGCCACCACCAACACCACTCCGATCACCGTCACCATCCCGATCACCGCTACCACCCGGCCGGTATCTCCACACCACCACGTAAATTACCGCCACTTCCGCCGCCACCACCACCACCACTCCTACCACCATTATTCATTCCCTGAATTTTGAACCTAACAAGAAGAAAGACAATGAAAGGGAACTTGATTCCGTTACATGACTTGAACCAAACAAAATGGGGAATCACCCACTTTTCCTTTCTATTCCTTTCCAATCTCTTTGTTGATTCCTTTCCGTTTCTCTATGTGAACCAAACGGCCCCTTAGGGTTGAACCTGTATTCCACATCTGTACTCTGCCACTTTCATTTTCTCATTTACTAGCACTATAATTATATTATTGCTCTTTTATAATATCTGACATCAATTTTATATCATTTATATGATATGAATAATATGCTAATAGTAAATACATAATTTTACATGTCAACTCAGTGGTTTCATTCTGGAATATGCCATTTTAGTTTGTTTTAACCAATATCTGATATGTTTACTGGATGGATGCTCTGTAGCATCAATAATTAAGGCTCAAGAGGAATCACTGATGTTTCTGTAATTTGTATAAGTAGCCTATTGATGTATAGTTAGTTTATCTTTGATGTTATGCAATTAGGATAGAGTTATTATAATGGGGGAAAAGTGTCCCATGAAAGATTAAAGGAAATATGCATTCTAGCTATAGTACAAAAAAAAGTGAAGATCAGGAGTTTCCCTGTAAATGTGGAGCATCAAAAATTTCAATGGTCTCTTTGACCCTGTAACCCAGTTCAATTGTATAGGTTTTAAAAATTATGAGTAATGAGTTTTTGGGTTATTGTTTAAATTTTACTAGAGCTTAATTATCTAAAGATAAGTATTTTTTTCTGGAGTGTTTAAGTTTGGTTGTAATTTTGATGCAGAAACGGTGGATCGTGAGGGGAAATCGCCTCTGCTGTCTCTTGTGAAAGCTTTTGACTCTGTTCTTTCAGTTTATAAGGGGTTCTGCATAAGGTTTGAATTACTTTCCTTCTTTATTATTTTTTGTTTTAGAGTTGTCAGTGGCATCCACCCCTTTGGCTTTTGGGAGGATTTGTGAGCTTGTGATCACTTTCATGGGTTGAAATTCAAAGGTTTGAGTTTTGATTCTGATTGAATTTAACCTTACCGTATCTCGTATCTTAACTCTCTTTTACTATTGTCATGGCTGGCAACCTCGAACTCTAATGATGCTAATTATGTGTTGTGAACAAGGATTGGTTAGAGTATTAGATAATTTATACATATGATGATTATGGTTGCCCCTTCATTTTTCCCTCACACTTACTGTTTATAATGGTTGTTTGGATGCGGAAGTGAAGCTTTATTTTTGCGGCTGAAATTTGATACTGAGTTGTTGATGGAACTAAAATTGTCTATGTGCTCTGGAATGAAAAATTCTTGATCAGTGCTGGTATACATCCATAATTATTATGCTCATTCTCTAACTATCAAGTTAATTTCCACACAACGGGTATTAATATTGTTCATAATAGGAAATAATTATGGGACTACGTTGTTTCTAGGTGTTTTGGCATCTATATTATTGCTTCTCAAACCAATTAGTCCTTCTGTAAGTAAGTTTAAATTTTTGTGCATGTAGAGTTTTACTGTTGAACCTGCCTAGACAGGAAGGTCCAGTGGCCAAGCTGCGAAAAAACCCAACAATGGAAGCCTAATATGGGACCATTTATACTCACTGTCTTCTTCTCTAAGAGGTTCGTTCGTGCCAAAGTGATGAATAAAGAAACAAGAAAGGTTATATCTGTCGCGACAACCAGTGCCAAGGATCTGCGCAACATGCATGCTTCCTTCTTTGACAGATAACGGAGCCAACAAAATGATTGGGAAACTTATTGCCGAGATGTCAAATGAGGCTTATTTCTTTGCGATTGCCTATGAACCGGAAAAAACCAGCTAATTGAAGGCATGCTTAGCATTGTTCTTGATACCATCCAGGAGCACGTTATCATCTTCGTTGAGTCAAACCTTTTGTTTTATTACCAGGAAAGATTTTGTATGGAGTTTATTGCAGATAGAAACCATTGTTCATTTAATACCTGTTGGTGGAAGGCTCTTGACTGTTAATAAGGCTGATTGGACATGAAACAGAAGAATGTGTCTGGAAGCCCAAATCCCTTTCGCCTGGAGTGAATGGCAGGACGAAGTTGAGCACAAATAGAGGCAAAAGGGAGAACCAAACTCAATCAGCCCCAAGGGAAAGGGGACCAAGCATAGTTGCTCCTCATCGACAATATGGCAGAAATACCGGGGATTGGGTGGTTGTTGGTGTAAAAAGGGCAGAGAAGAATGGAGACAAAATTGAGGGAAATAAAATGGGCACCAAAGGGACCAATGTAGAACAGAAAAAGGGAGACCGAGAGGCTGTTCTTGGGGCCAAAAAAGAACAGGAAAAGAAAGCAGGGTATGAAAAAGAAAGGGGTGCAAAAAGTGGTGGAACGAGCAGTAGCACGGTTTTGGATGCACAAACAAGAGAGAATGAAGCTAAGGATGTTCCGGGTAGAGAAATAAGGCAACACAGAGAAGGGAAACAACCGGCTGAATCGAATGATAGTGTGGTATTGCAGATTTCACAGTCTACAAATGTTGGCGTCAATGAGAGAGAAGCGGCTAATAACATAGACCTTGAAGTTCATTCAAGGTATGATCCCCTTTATAATATTGTTAATGATGCATAGTACTATGCTATTCTGGAATGTTAGGGGTATAAATCAGCCAAGTAAGCAGAGAAAATGCCGGCAATTTTGTTTTGAAAATAATGTAGGCCTTGCTGGCTTACACCAGTGTCTTGGAAAACACTTTGTATGCCAAAGAAAAGTGGCGGAGTTGGCCTAAGGGATCCTTCATCCTGGAATAGAGCTTCTCTGTGTAAGCTAGTTTGGGATGTATGTCAAAAGAAGGATATATTGTGGCTGAAATGGGTGCAGGCATACTACTTGAAGGATGAAGAGTTTCTTGACTATAGCCTAGAAGGGCACACATATAGTTGGGGTTGGGGCAAGTTGGTGTCACTAAAAGATGAAATTCGTCCATACCTAATGGAATGTGTTGACACGAAGGGAAATTTCAGCACTAGCAAGGCATATGGATACCTCAAAGGGGCAGGCCAAGAAAACCATTGGTCAACGAAAATATTGTGGAAGTCAGGACTACAGCCTAAACACTCATTCTTTCTATGGATGTTGTTAAAAGGGAGATTATCGACCATAGCGAGACTTCAGTCGAAAGGGATTATACCTCATGTGGCAGATGTTTGTACTCTTTGTGGGCACAATGGAGAAACGATGCAGCACATATTTTGTACATGCCAGTTTACAGTGGAGCTCCAAAAACATTACAGGGTGGAGACTGGCGGAAACTTCAGAGAGTGCCTGAGGAGGATGAGAAGAATGGTAGGATGGAGAAAGAGAATAAGATTCCACCGACTTATCAGCATCTACTATAATGTATGGAGGGAGAGGAATAACAGAATCTTCCAGGGGAAATTTAGGCAGGTGGATGCTCTAAAGGTGATGATTGAAACAGGCTTTGACCCCTCTGATTGATGATGAGGATGGTGTGAATGGATCCTAGTATGAAACTTGGTACATATGTCGTAGGTACCGCACTGATTACCTATGGTATTTCAGAGGTGTTGGGCTGCCGGTGTAAAACCAGTTACCCAGGCTTGGCCCGTGACAATATCTAAAGACTTGACGGATTGGTTGTGGGGATATATCCCTAGTATGAAACTTGTACATATGTCGTAGGTACCGCACTGATTACCTTTTGGTATTTCAGAGGTGTTGGGCTGCAGGTATAAAAACCAGTTACCCAGCCTTGGCCCAAGACACTATCAAAAATATTTGACGGACTGGATGAGGGACTATGGCCCTAGTATGAAACTTGTACATATGTCGTAGGTACCGCACTGATTACCTTTGGTATTTCAGAGGTGTTGGGCTGCTGGGTGAAACCAGTTACCCAACCTTGGTCCATGACACTATCTAAAGACTTGACGGGCTAGCTCGAAGAAGATTATAAGCATACTCAGACCAGGCTACATAATGGATAATTTGGTTTCTATGGGAAATGAACCAGGGCAGACTTGTGTTTTGACATGTCAATTCACAGATATGCTATGGTGGATTTTCCCTTAATCATATACGAGCTGGAGACAGAAATGGAACGTTGAAGACACCAAAGCTCCAAAGGTGGATGCAGATTTGGCAAGATATGCAAGAACAGATGGAATGGAAGCGCATTCATTATAGTTATTCTAAAATCCTAGCAATATCTTGATGAACTAGTTATGATTATAGCCACTTGCATTTCATATGGCTGTAGAATAGTTGTTTTTCTTCTTTTGGTTAGTTATTTATATCCGTTGAATGTTTGGCTTAGAGTGATGGCCAAATCAGTTGTATGAACTTTTTTGAGCAAGTTAATAGAAGAAAATATTACATCAAAAAAAATAAGGCAGCCCCAAGAGGATCAAGAGCAGAATGTCCTCCTTGAGTGTTTGAGGCATCCTCCAGAATCTTTGTCGGTAACCTGTCATGGGACTTAAACAAGTGTTCAATGAACATGGGAGAGTGATCTTAGTGCACGTGTAGTTACTGATAGTGGTCGATCATGGGGATTCGCCTTTGTAGCGATGGCGAGAGGCAGAAATGAACGAATCCATTGCTAACCTGGATGGACAGAATCTGGATATGGGAGAAATATCAAGGTGAATGTTGCTGAGGAGAGGTCACACCGCAACTTTTAGTTGAGGACCTGGGGCATGAGATCTTAATTTGTGTAGCTTTTTGTTTATGTTGATGGAAATGAGTCTGTAACACGATTGCTCCATTCATTTAGGATGAAATCTTTGTGTTATGAACTCATGTGTTAATTTAGTTTATTGCTTACAGCATCAGTATGAGTAGGCAACACTTTTAGCAGAGTTAAGCCTGTTAATATCTCTACCAATTTAAATGTATTGTAACAATTTCAGATTATTATATTATATTAATATCATTAGATTTTAATTTAACTCTTTTTCTGATTTCTTTACCACTTTTTTCTACTCATTGCAAGTTATTTGATCGCCCTTGCAATATCTTATTTGATCACCCTTGCAAGTTGCAATGTCTTATTTACAAACGTGTGCATTTTTCCTTCAGGGGTTTGGTTGTCATGCCATTTTCAATACTCCCCGTCCCAACTTTGTACAATTAACTTTTCAAAATTGTAATGATTATTCTTGAGTCTTGACTAATATGTTCAACTATAAATAATAATAAAACCTACATATTGGCCTTTTTTTTTAAATAGATGTTACAAATAAATTTTATAATATCTAATATGATAGTTAATTTTATCATACATATATTAACTTATAATTAAAATCAAATTTAGAAAATTTGACTCCTGAAATGTTTTAGTTTGTCTAAAGGTGATACGGGCTGGATTAATTTTTTGTGTTGTATGACTGTATAAGTTTAGTTGATAGTTCATGGTACCTTTTTATTTGACACAATGTTCAATCTTTGTGTGTGTGGTTCAACAGATTTGGCATGATGTTGAATGTATTTCGACTCATTTTCTATAAATCGAATAATTATGCTTTCATGATTTTTCGATTTTGATGGTGACTTTTAAGTATGCACAATAATCAACTTTGGTCAAGGCTAATTTTGTTTGTTTGACGTGCGTGTTTCATTATTTTAGAACTGCTAGGATATCAAATACTCCGATTTTGAAGAAAGAGCCACATCATACACAATATCATTTCTACAATGTGTTAAGCAGTAGTGGAAAGGTACTACTGGAGTAATGGGAATGAGTTAAACCAGTGAAAATGGTATTTTTATTGTATCATTGTTTGATTTGGTGACTTAAACCAGTGATAATGCTTAATTATTTGATTTGTAAAAATGTCACTTATAATTAAAAAAAATATTGAACTGAACTGAAAAAAATTTAAAAATATTTATCTGAACTGAAATAAATTTAAATATATTTAACTGAGCTGAACTGAATTGATCTGCGAAAAAAAATCTAGCAAACAGGGTCTAAAAGTAATGAATGTACAATAATGTATTTACTTGACTATATATTACTATTGTTTATTTTGAAACGATATACATAAAAGAGAAAGTATCAAATAAGTGCACCTTACGGTAAGGGCAAACTAAAAATAGAGCACTTTTTTACAAAATTGGGGTTATTATTATATAATTTTTTAATTATTTGAGTTAGGCCCTGTGTACTAGAGCTTATCTGTAGATCAGTTCAATTCAGTTCAGTTCAGTTCAGTTCAGTGAAAATGTAATTTGATGAAATTCAGGTTAATTCAGTCATGCTAATTCCATTTTTCAATACATCAATTTTTACTTCAGTTCAGTTCAGTACATCAAGAAATAAGCTCTAATAAACGGGCCTTATTTTTGTTTGAACCTGATGTTATTATACTTGAGTTTGATCTTTTATTTGGTTTGATCTTTATTTGATTTGATCTTTCAGGTTTTGGGTCTGATATTTTTATTTATTTTGATCTTTTAGGTTCTGGACATATATTTTCACTTTATTTCCTTGATCTTTTATGTTTTATGGCCCAAATAATTAATAAAATTTTATAGCAACCCCATTATTGTCATTAGTAGTCTTCTTTTGGTCTGCCCTTACCGTAAGGGGACCTTATAGGAGACGTTCTCATAAAATGTAATAAGGGATTCGTTCAAATTATTGCATTTACTTTTCAAATTTTAATATTAATTTGTGGCAAACTTTTAAAATGTAAAACTAAATTGAAAAATCATGGATTGTCAAATCCAAACATTCTAATGTTGATTAGAGCAGCTTCGGTTCCACAATGTTAATCTGTTACAAATAGAGTAGCTTAAAAGAATATTCAACAGAATTCCAATGCTTTGAAGAATTCTCTTGGTTTAATGCGTCTTATTCACCCATGGTTAAACAACTACTATGAAACGTATGTGTACCCACATGCTTGATCAAGTGGTTAAGTGCCTGGTTAATTGCTCCATAGGTCAAATGCTCAAATCCTGGCAGCTGCAGTTGTGAGAACCAGGAAGTAACCGCCAGGTAGATGACACCCTTGGACAGCGTGATTAACTTTCTCATCACCCCGTGGTGCCGGGATGAAAGGGGCCATGCGAGCGAGGAATATCGTCTTTTGCTCCACTATGAAACGTACGTGGAATAACTTTATCATAGGACTTATAAAATGATTATTTTTTTAAACTTTCGTGCACCCAAATTTATTTTGTTACATATAACATTACATTTTTGAAGTGTGTTTTGCCGCACAAGTAGTTATATAAATAAATTTTAAAAAAATTATTAGTTTTCCAAATTAATGATGGTAAGAAGATTAGAAGAAATCAAGAAAGATCATTGACAGTAACCCTAGTTCATAGAAACCAAACGAAGAAAACGGTCTCAAACGTAAAACAATCAATGATAGTAAAACAATCTCATACGAAAATCATCATTATTTCATTGACAACATAGGCGAATAGCAAATAGTAAAAGAAAAATTAAACACCTTTACGTAGATTTTATGGCCATGGAAAATGCTTGATCCCTTTCAATATTCTACCTGCATTTGGATATTGGCTATTGGCTAATAGAAATAATTAAAATTAAAATATTGATAATAATGCTTCACTGAGTATATGAGGAGAAAAACTTAAATAATAGTACCAACGATGATCTGAATTGAACCGCTATCAGTGCTGATATTGTTCATAATTTTAACACTCATCACTCATCACTTATCGTCATCTCAACCATTGTTCCATATAATTATGATCATTCATTTTACGAAAATAATAATAATATGGTTTAGTTGGTTTACCTGATAATGTGGTATCATCATCATCTACGTTTATTTACCAATTCATGAATGGATCAATACAAAAATATTAGATATTCAATATAATCATAATCCAGGGATTATATGTCAAATTTTTGACAGAGTTAAAGCAAATCGATTGAAACATACCTTTAATATGATGACCGGAAAAATAATTGTGATGCGATGTTGCTTTATGTGTCGTCATATTTGATGTATCGAGACCTCCGGCCAGAGCGTTCCAACTTCCAATCACCATGCTCGTGGGGTGCAAGTCTCTTTTTTGGGAGAATTTGGTTCAATTCCCGTGAAGAAACCCTTATAAAGCTAAGCATAATGAAATATTAGATGCATAATTAAATTTTGGTATAAAATATTTTATGTGATTGATATTACTACTATAAATAAATTGTTTTTATAATCATACCAAATTAGTTTCGTGAGCAATTTCTAAAATATCCTTTTATAAGTAAATTTAGGGGGTTGCTCCATGCATGTCCATTTTTCTCTTGCAGGTCCGTATTTTTACCATAATACCTCTAATATTGTTAAGACAAAAAATGAGGTTGAAATCATAGGGTTCCATCAGGGCTCTATGTTAAAAATACGGACCTGCAAGAGAAAAATGGACCTGCATGGAGAATTTGCTTAAATTTATAGTGTATTTATCTGGAAAATTTAATTGGATTCAATAAACAATTAAGCGTAAATTTATAAATCTACCCATTTTACACACGAAAAACGGAATAAATTGGATTTATATACTATATAAGATTACAGTGGTGTGCATTTTAATAACTTGATGTGGTGCAAATCAAGTGGGGATCAAAATAGAAAATGTTTACCTCCAATTTTGCATAGCACTTGCATATAACATGTAGGTAAATGGTGCATTATGAATTCAAACCATTAGAAGCTAAAAATCATCATGAGAAAATGAAATCATAAATCAGCCAGCAAAAATCAAATTAAATCAACTAGCGAAAATTGTCCCATGTTTCAATTTTGTTGTCGTGGTTGAAAGTTATGTTTTTTTTTTTTTTTCTTCTATTAAATTCCTCAAAACTTTTATACAACTGATTTGACCATCACTCTAACCCAAACATTCAACAAACATAAATAACTAACCAAAAGGAGAAAACAACTATTCTACACCCATCTGAAATACAAGTGGTTATGTTCATAACTAGTTCACCAAGATATTGCTAAGATTTTAGCATAACTATCATGACTGCGCTTCCATTCCATTTGTACTTGCATATCTTGCTAAATCCGCATCCACATTTGGAGCTTTGGTTTCTTCAAAGTTCCATTTCTGTTTCCAACTCGTATATGATTAAGGGAAAATCCACTGTAGCATATCTGCGAATTGACATGTCAAAACATAAGTCTGCCTCGGTTCAGTTCCCATAGAAATCAAATTAGCCATATGAATCCTGGCCTGAGCATGCTTATAATCTTCTTCAATCCAGCCCGTCAAGTCTTTAGATAGTGTCATGGGCCAAGGTTGGGTAACTGGTTAACCAGCAACCCAACACCTCTGAAATACCAAAGGTAATCAGTGCGGTACCTACGACATATGTACAAGTTTCATACTAGGACCATAATCCCTCATCCAGTCCGTCTAATATTTTTGATAGTGTCATGGGCCAGGGCTGGGTAACTGGTTTTTACACCAGCAGCCCAACACCTCTGAAATACCTAAGGGTAATCAGTGTGGTACCTACGAGGCTACGACATATGTACAAGTTTCACACTTGGGGTAAAACCCCTCAACCATTCCATCAAATCAGATAGTGTCATGGGCCAAAGTTGGGTAACTGGTTTTTATACTAGCAGCCCAACACCTCTGAAATACCAAAAGGTAATTAGTGCGGTACCTACGACATATGTACAAGTTTCATACTTGGGGTAAAACCCCTCAACCATTCCATCAAATCAGATAGTGTCGTGAGCCAAGGTTGGGTAACTGGTTTTTATACCAGCAGCCCAACACCTGTGAAATACCAAAATGTAATCAGTGTGGTACCTACGACATGTGTACAAGTTTCATACTAGGGATATATCCCCACAACCAATCCGTCAAGTCTTTAGATAGTGTCACAGGCCAAGGCTGGGTAACTGGTTTGTACACCAGCAGCCCAACACCTCTGAAATACCAAAGGTAATCCATGCGGTACCTGCGACATATGTACCAAGTTTCATACTAGGATCCATTCACACCATCCTCAACATCAATCAGAGGGGTCATAGCCTATTTCAATCATCACCTTTAGAGCATCCACTTGCCTAAATTTTCCCTCAAAGATTCTGTTATTCCTCTCCCTCCATACAATATAGAAGATGCTGATAAGTCGGTGGAATATTATTCTCTTTCTCCATCCTACCATTCTTCTCATCCTCCTCAAGCACACTCTGAAATTTCCGCCAGTCTCCACCCTGTAATATTTTTGGAGCTCCACTGTAAACTGGCATGTACAAAATATGTGCTGCATCGTTTCTCCATTCTGCCCACAAAGCGTACAAACATCTTCCACATGAGGTATTATCCCTTTCGACCGAAGTCTCCATATGGTCGATAATCTCCCTTTTAACAACATCCATAGAAAGAATGAGTGTTTAGGCTGTAGTCTTGACTTCCACAATATATTCGTTAACCAATGGTTTTCTTGGCCTGCCCCTTTGAGGTATCCATATGCCTTGCTCGTGCTGAAATTTCCCTTCATGTCAACACATTCCATTAGGTATGGACGAATTTCATCTTTCAGTGATACCAACTTGCCCCAACTCCAGCTGTATGTGTGCTCGTCTAGGCTGTAGTCAAGAAACTCTCCATCCTTCAAGTAGTATACCTGCACCCATTTTAGCCACAGTATATCCTTCTTTTGACATACATCCCAAACCAGCTTACACAGAGAAGCTCTATTCCAGAATGAAGGATCCTTTAGGCCAACTCTTCCACTTTGCTTTGGCATACAAAGTGTTTTCCAAGGCACTGGTGTAACTCTTTTCTCCCCTTCCTTTTTGCCCCATAAAAAATTTCTGTATTTTGTCTCAATGGCTTTGTGCACACTCTCGGGTATTTGAAAAACATTCGCCCAGTGAATAGCTTTACTCAACAGAATTGTGTTTATAAGCTGCACTTTACCTGCATATGCCATATTCCTGGACCCCCGAGTGCCTATTTGTCCTGCAATCTTCTCCACCATTTCTCACAATCTTCAGCTCTCCACTTCCATGTCGAGACTGGAAGTCCCATGTAATTCATTGGGAAACTTCCTTGAACTATATTTAGAGTATCAACCAACATCTTTGATTCAGTTTCTGTCATTGGCGAGAAGAAAGCCTCCGATTTTCCTTCATTTATCCTCAGACCAGAAACCTTCCTAAAATCCTCCAAAACAGTTTTAACCCCTTCCATTGAGTGCTTGCTCGCCCTGCAGAAAATTAACAGATCATCTACAAACATCAAATTGTGTATTCCCCCTTTAAACTCCTGTGATGGAACTCTATAGCTTTCGTTTTTATTGCCAGGCTAAGCTGTCTCGACAGATATTCCATCCCAATCACAAACAATGAAGTTGATATCGGATCCCCCTGTTTAACACCACTCCTCCCTTTAAAACAATCCGTGTACACACCATTCAAAGATAAACAATAAGTGGTATCCTCAACGCATCGTGTTATCCACTCAATAAACAATCCTGGAAACTTTAGAACTGCGAGCCATTTGAATCGAAACTCCCAGCTTATACTGTCGAAAACCTTTCGTGTATCAATTTTGATCATGCACCTCGGAATATTTCTCGGCTTCTTATATCCTGTTAAAAGCTCTTGCGCTAGGAGAATATTATGTGATATCCTCCTCCCTTTCACGAATGCACCTTGGTTTCCATTTATCACTTCAGGGAGTACCTCACTTCACCTGTTACTCATGATCTTTGTGACGACTTTATATAAAACAGGGTAGCAAGAAATTGGCCTATAATCCACAGCTGACTGTGGATTATCAACTTTCGGTATTAGTGTTAAAACAGGCCTGCTAAATTCCTGTGGTACTTCATCACCCTGAAAGAAACTCCTAATCCCCTTTTTGAAATCATCGCCAACAATCTCCCATGTTTTCTTGAAGAAAAAGCTCGAATATCCATCTACTCCAGGACTTTTATCATTCTCAATGCTATTCAGAGCTCTCCATATCTCATCATCTGTAATCGGCTTTATCAAGGGTATTTGTTGCTCCACTGTAAGAAAGTTACCTTCAGCTGCCACTGAATGATCAATTTCACTCTCTATAATCTTTGTCTTTCCCATTCGGTCACCATAGAACTGCAGTTGATGCTGCGTCACCCCCTCTCTTCCATCCACTCTGTTGCTTCCCACCTTTAGGTTGACTATATGATTTCTGTATTGCCTCTTTTTCATGCTTGCATAGAAAATTTTGGTTGGCCTGTCCTCCTCCTTTATCCATTTCTCCTTAGACCGCTGCTGTAAGAAACTGAACTCCGCTTCAGCTAGTTCCATAGATTCTCTCCTTGCCTTTGCTTCGTTTTCTTGCAGCCCTTTATCCAATACATTTGTTTGTAATAGATTGAACTGGTTCTCCCACTTCTCTTTTGCTTCCATGGCTCTTTTCTGAATGTCTGAAAATTCCTTCTTGTTCAATCATTTAAGTGCTATTTCCAGCACCTTCAGAGTTTTAAATAGATCCATGAGAGTACTGTGTTTCCGCATCCTCCAATTCTGCTCCACTAAAGTAAGAAAGTCCGGCAAGTTCACCCACATATTGAAGAACTTAAAAGGACGTTTAGCATAACACTTTCTTGCCTTATCTAGGTGTATAAGTAAAGGTAAATAATCCGATGCATCATTGGGTATTACCTCACATATCGCTTCCATCCATCTGTCCATCCACATCTCATTCACCATTGCTCTGTCGATTCTACTGAAAATTCTGCCTTCTTCCCTTTTATTGTCCCATGTGAAAAAAGGTCATGTACTTTTCAGCTCATGCAGTTGAATCAAGTTCACCCTGTCTCTAAAATTTTCCACCTCAACTAGCTGTACATCCTCTCCTCCAGTTCGGTCTCCCAAATTTAGGGGAGAGTTGAAATCCCCACCTCCAGATAACGCCATAAATTCAGCCTGAGTGGTTGTTTGGTCCCTGCTTCTACTTCACTATTATGAGCATAAACAACTATCAAGTAAAACTCCAACCCGAGTTCCTTTTTCCGGAAAATGCAGACAATCCACTGATCTCCAATGCATATTACCGAAATATCATACAAATCTGGCTTCCAACATAGCCATATTCTTCCAGTTTGTGCTATCGGGCAGTTTGTTAGTAGCTTCCAACCCAAATCAAGACTTTCCCATCTGTCCACTTCATTTTCTACCTTCACTTTTGTTTCCAGCAAGCCAGCAAGGCCTATATTATTTTCAAAACAAAATTGCCGGCATTTTCTCTGCTTACTTGGCTGATTTAGACCCCTAACATTTCAGAATAGCATAGTACTATGCATCATTAACAATATTATAAAGGGGACCATACCTTGAATGAACTTCAAGGTCTACGTTATTAGCTGCGTCTCTCTCATTGCCGCCAACATTTGTAGACTGTGAAATCTGCAATGTCACATTATCATTTGATTCAGCCGGTATTTCTGCCATATCGTCGATGAGGAGCAACTATGCTTGGTCCCCTTTCCCTTGTGGCTGATTGAGTTTGGTTCTCCCTTTTGCCTCTATTTGTGCTCAAATGCGTCCTGCCATTCACTCCAGGCGAAAGGGCTTTGGGCTTCCAGACACATTCTTCTGTTTCATGTCCAATCAGCTTGCATTTACTGCACCTTGCTGGCTTCCACTCATACTCCACATCTTGATGCTGAATGATATTATTCTCATCTTTGTATGGAATTATTTTCTACATTACCTTCCCCATATTCACCTCAACCAGTACCCTTGCAAACTTTGTCTTTTCCATGTGCCATGTGGCCTCATCAATCCGCAAAGGGATTCCAATTACACTTGCCAATCTACCTAACAGGCTCGGCTCCTAACAGACTAGATCCAATACAGGAAATTGCACCCATATGGGAATTGTATCTGGCTCATCAAAATCCATTATTTGTTTCCATACCTTTACAAAAACTGATTTTTTATCAAAGAATACCATCCCCCGTTCTATCATCTCATCTCTATGTTTTTCATTAACAAGCTTCTCCAGAAAGATCCCTGGCTTTGCCTGCCAGACCTTTTCAACCATACCAAACCATATTCTTCTAAGAAAGCCTCCAAAATATTTAATCGGAGGATGACCACCCATAACCTTGCATACAACCACATTCTTCCATTTTTCCACGTTGTTTTCAACCTCATTCAAAGGAAAAGAAGGCAGAAGCATACTTAAATATGCATTAAAATTAGAATTTTAATATGCATTAAAATTAAAATATGCATTAAATACAACCACATTAAGATAAATATGCATTAAAACAAAGTCAAATTAGAATTTGGATTTGGCCGCATAAAATTCCTTCTTCATCGATACATCAACTACTTTTCTCTTGGTTTTTTTTCTTCGGAAATAGTTTCGGCTTTGAGTTCGGAGCCGATTTTCTCCCAATTTCTTCACAAAAGTTCCATTTGTTTATTAAAAGTTTACGAATAGTTTTGAAATTAAGATTGGTAAATCCAAGGCCACGTTTAAAATTTTGCACAGGGCATCCAAAAACTCAGGGCCGGCCCTGCATACTGTCTACAATTTGAGGTTGGAAGTTATGCTTAGTCTTGAAAAATCATCCTACGATCATGCCTTTGTTTCTGTGAAAATCATCCTACGTTCAACGGTGGGGTTTGAGAAATATATTACATTTTTTTTTGATGTAATATTTTCTTCTATTAAATTGCTCAAAAAAGTTCATACAACTGATTTGGCCATCACTCTAACCCAAACATTCAACGGATATATTACATTGAAACAATGTTGAGAAACTAAAACCGTATATACAAATAAGGTAAAACTAATTAAATACAAGTGTAGCATAAAACCGTATATAATGAAATATACATGTATGATCAATCATCATAATTATATATGGCCACTAAAAAGTCTAAAATTATAGTCAAATATTAGTTTTGGTAATTATAGTTTTGTTTTACCTTTCTTTACATAAATTATGGAAATTTACAAATATTAGTTACGTAAATAAATATTTTGAAATGTTTAATATGGAAATTTTATTTTACATGATTGTACAAGAGTAATTCTCCTGTGAGGCAGCCTCACATATGAGGCAGGACCCAATAAGGCCCATATTATAAGTAAATATAAAAGAACACTAATTATTAAAAAATTCAGGGGTTAATTTGTAAATATCACTAATTTTTATTCTTTCTTCGCCACCTCATCATTAGTGATATTTGTAAATATCACTAATTTTACCTTGATGCCACCTCATCAAACCTCGACGTCACCTCATCAAAGCTCGTCGTCACCTCATCATACCTCTACGCCACATCACCATACCTCAACGCCACCTCATCAAACCTCAACGCCACCTCATCAAACCTCGTCGCCACCTCATCAAACCTCAATGCCACCTCATCATAGCTCAACGCCACCTCATCAAAACGCATCGCCACTTCATCATACCTCAACGCCACCTCATCAAACCTCGTCGCCACCTCGTCATACCTCAACGCCACCTCATCAAAACCTCATCACCACTTCATCATACCTCAACACCACCTCACCAAAGCTCAACGCCACCTCATCATACCTCAACGCCACCTCACCAAACCTCCTAACCACCTCATCTTTGGTTAGTGATTCATGTCAGGGCAGACCATAATATTACTACATGTTTTATATCTTTTTTGGGCTGAACTTGTTTACTAGTGATGATAATCTGAAGGTTCGTTCTTCATTGTACAATAACTCACCCCTTTGAATATAATTTTGGTCGGTGCGTTTATAAATTACACACCCCACTTTCCGTCTTTCTTCTTCTGAAACTAGCAAAACGCCCAAAATTGGATATCCCCTTCCTTGCGTCCGCCGACCACCCATTAGCTTGTCACTGCAGCTCCGCCACTCCGCCGTCATCACAGTCTTTGCAACGATCTTGGATCTTCTTCGCTGTATCCAGGACTCGACAGTACCGGACTAGCATTGAGGTCAGGTAGCATGAACTCACTTTCCGGCAGCGTCGGCGGCGGTGGCTTCTGGTGAATGGTGTTTTCCGGTGTCGACGGTGGCGTCCGCTCTGCGATTCCAAGTCTGATTTCTGTAGGTTTTGAATATTCTCAAGTGGTGCATTTTCTGTCCACGATAATTGCCTCCGACGCGATTGCTGGGAGGAAATGGATGTTTCTGATTGCATGTCCGAACAAGAATCTGGAATTTCCGGTCGTTGCTTGATATTTGGGGAAGAAGGGAAAATTTATCCAAAGTTTACAGATTGGTCCCTTAATTTTGAAAATTCTTTTAAAAAAGGCCCCGTAAACAGTGCTTAAGTATTTTTAGGTCCTGGCTCTTGGGTGAGACAGCCTCACCCAAGAATTTGTCATTGTACAAATTAGATGCATAATTAAACTTTGGTAATGTTACAATATTAGTACTATAAATAAAATTTGTTTTTGGTAATTTACAAATATTAGTAACATACATATATATTTTTGAATATATTGTATAATCATTACCAAATAAGTTGAGTGTACAATTTCTAAAATACCTTTTTAAGTATATGCGTATTTTACACAAAAAAACGGAGTGAAATAGACCATTTTAAAAACTAGTACGGCGGTCCGCACGTTGCGCGGTATAGCAGAGCACTTATAAATTATTAATAGTTAACTTTAAATTTGCACTAATTCATATTCAGCAATGAATTTTATCAATCAGTTTTACCGATGATCAAAAACTAAAATTTCCGTTATAAAATGTAAAAAACGTATTGAATCAGTCATTTCAGTTCAGATAGATATATTTAAATATATTTTAGTTCAACTAAGAAAAATAATCCTTAATACAATGCTGGATATCACCGCCGAGCGTGTGTTTGCAAGCATCCCGGAGAAATTGAAAAGACAATTAGGAAATGGATAATTCTGTCTCCCGGAGAAACTGAATACAATTCGGAAAAGGGGAGCCGGGGAAGAGGAGGAAAAAATTCCTCTATTTTTTTTCAAACATGAACCTACCTGACGTGGTTTTAGCATCAGGTGGGTGCAAAATAACGAAACTGCCCCTGCGGGAATTAGTGGAAGATAGGCGATGGATTTTTGAGAGAATACTCATTATAGATTGCTCTAGGATTAAGTATACATTTAAAGTTATTTAAATTACAGTAAAAATAAAGAGAAAATCTCCGGTGAGACCTGTCTTTGTGGAGACCAAGGGCCAAAGGCATTCTACAAAACTAGCAACATAAAAACGGGGGTCAAGATGTAATTACAACAAACTCGGTGCCATTTCATAATTAAACAGAGCTCAGGGACCTGCTCTGCAAATTCAAGAACAAATTCACAGAGCTCAGGGATTTGCTCTGCATCTTGAGATTATTCCACTTCATCATGAGCTTATTCAACTGCATCTTGAGTTTCTTCTACTGCACAAGTTTGTTGGATTGATTTGTTTGTTTTCATGGTTTGCACAAGTTACTCATAATCAGTTTGTCATAATCAGTTTATTGACTTGGTTTCATCATTTTCATGTTGCTTGCTGGTGTAATTTTCCCGGTTGAGTTTACCATTTTTGCACAAATCATCAAGTAAATACGAAGAGATAATCAATATAATTCATAAAAGGCTCAAGTCATAAAGGAAAAAAATCAAAGAAAAAATTAAAAAATCAAATAGAAAAAGATCAAGTAATAAACATAGATGATCTATTATTACTACAAAAGATGTGATAACTGAAAAAGCTCAAGGTATAACTGAAAAGGATCAAAGAAAAAATCAAATCGATCAAACAAAAAATATTAAAGAAATATCAGAAAGATCAAACAGAAAAAAAATCAAAGATTAAATTCAACAGATCAAAGAAAAATTGAAAAAGATCAAAGAAAAAATCAAAACAATCAGACTGAAAAAGATCAAAGAAAAATTAAAAAAGATCAAACTGTTTTGTCTTGATCTCTTACTCAATTTATTTGAGCATTCATAACTCATTGAACTTGAACTTTTATTGTGATATTTTGATCTTTTACTAAATGTGCTTGAGTTTTTAGTGTGATGTCTTGATGTTTTAGTCAATGTGCTTGACCTTTTAGTACAAAGTTTTGATCTTTTAATGAAATATGATGCAGAGCTTCTCTCACGCATTTCATCGAACACCTTCTCGGCATCCTTGACGCTTCCACATTCAATGTATACCTTGAGCCCGTTCTGATTCTCAATCTTCATTGAGCCTCCCGTTTTCGAAGCCGGACCTTTCCTCCGCTCAAAAGTGAGCGAAAAAGCATTAATATCAAGCAAAAACCATAACACACACAGACAACCAAAAATAACCGCATCAAAACAACGAGGAACCTACCTGAATTCAAACAGAAAACCGCAACAATATCGTCGGCGAAAAACAGTAGAGCAAACCTGGAGAAAATACATGGAAAAAACTCCATCAGAAAATCACAGAGCACGATTGAAAATAAAAAATGAATCAATACGCCGGAAATACCAGATAATTGAAGAAACGCGTTGGAAACGTTGCCGGAAAACGTCACCGGAGCTCGAATCTGGAAGAATCGCTCGAAGAAACGTTGAAGAACTAGCTCTGGAAGTTCCCGATTTGTGAAGAACGAGGATGAGAGGAGCAGGATTATATAATATAAACATTTTACATTTTAGTCCCTAATTATTTAGGTAATATTAGTAAAAAACCCTTCCACTCTAAACTGGGGGTAAAGTCCCTGGTCTCAATGGAGACAGGTCTCAATTAAGAATTAGTAAAAAATAATATCAGAAGAATATGGCTTAATTTGAATAGCACTCAATTTAATCACAATGAAAGCGTAGGTGCTTTAATGTTAATTCGAATATTCATTTAAAAGTTTACTAAAAAATGCCCCATGAAAAATGGATAAAAAAAATGTTCTTAATTTAGGTCTTGAAATGGAAATTTTACACCAGTGTCTTGGAAAACACTTTGTATGCCAAAGAAAAGTGGAGGAGTTGGCCTAAGGGATCCTTCATCCTGGAATAGAGCTTCTCTGTGTAAGCTGGTTTGGGATGTATGTCAAAAGAAGGATATATTGTGGCTGAAATGGGTGCAGGCATACTACTTGAAGGATGAAGAGTTTCTTGACTACAGCCTAGAAGGGCACACATATAGTTGGGGTTGGGGCAAGTTGGTGTCACTGAAAGATGAAATTCGTCCATACCTAATGGAATGTGTTGACACGAAGGGAAATTTCAGCACTAGCAAGGCATATGGATACCTCAAAGGGGCAGGCCAAGAAAACCACTGGTCAACGAAAATATTGTGGAAGTCAGGACTACAGCCTAAACACTCATTCTTTCTATGGATGTTGTTAAAAGGGAGATTATCGACCATAGCGAGACTTCAGTCGAAAGGGATAATACCTCATGTGGCAGATGTTTGTACTCTGTGTGGGCACAATGGAGAAACGATGCAGCACATATTTTGTACATGCCAATTTACAGTGGAGCTCCAAAAACATTACAGGGTGGAGACTGGCGGAAACTTCAGAGAGTGCCTGAGGAGGATGAGAAGAATGGTAGGATGGAGAAAGAGAATAAGATTTCACCGACTTATCAGCATCTTCTATAATGTATGGAGGGAGAGGAATAACAGAATCTTCCAGGGGAAATTTAGGCAGGTGGATGCTCTAAAGGTGATGATTGAAACAGGCTTTGACCCCTCTGATTGATGATGAGGATGGTGTGAATGGATCCTAGTATGAAACTTGGTACACATGTCGTAGGTACCGCACTGATTACCTATGGTATTTCAGAGGTGTTGGGCTGCCGGTGTAAAAACCAGTTACCCAGCCTTGGCCCGTGACAATATCTAAAGACTTGACGGATTGGTTGTGGGGATATATCCCTAGTATGAAACTTGTACATATGTCGTAGGTACCGCACTGATTACCTTTTGGTATTTCAGAGGTGTTGGGCTGCAGGTATAAAAACCAGTTACCCAGCCTTGGCCCAAGATACTATCAAAAATATTTGACGGACTGGATGAGGGACTATGGCCCTAGTATGAAACTTGTACATATGTCGTAGGTACCGCACTGATTACCTTTGGTATTTCAGAGGTGTTGGGCTGCTGGGTGAAACCAGTTACCCAACCTTGGCCCATGACACTATCTAAAGACTTGACGGGCTGGATCGAAAAAGATTATAAGCATACTCAGACCAGGCTACATAATGGATAATTTGGTTTCTATGGGAAATGAATCAGGGCAGACTTGTGTTTTGACATGTCAATTCACATATATGCTATGGTGGATTTTCCCTTAATCATATACGAGCTGGAGACAGAAATGGAACGTTGAAGACACCAAAGCTCCAAAGGTGGATGCAGATTTGGCAAGATATGAAAGGACAGATGGAATGGAAGCGCATTCATTATAGTTATTCTAAAATCCTAGCAATATATTGATGAACTAGTTATGATCATAGCCACTTGCATTTCATATGGCTGTAGAATAGTTGTTTTTCTCCTTTTGGTTAGTTATTTATATCCGTTGAATGTTTGGCTTAGAGTGATGGCCAAATCAGTTGTATGAACTTTTTTGAGCAATTTAATAGAAGAAAATATTACATCAAAAAAAAAAAATGGAAATTTTACTATCCTTTCCCAATTTCGAAAAAAATACTAAATAATTTTACATATTTTTTTTGGTGTATAATACTTTTGCTAAATTCTTGTTTACATAGTCTGAAATATTGAGTTAAATATTGGGAAAGTCCAAGACTTTTTTTCTCACAAAACCTTTGGGTTCCCCTATTTCATTGCTCAATTCACATGCATCATCTTATATTTTATCCCTAAACGGAACTTGAAAAGTTATTCGATTCAAAAAGTGTGTGGAATAAACGATGTAGTTTTGTATTTTATATGGTATTAGCCGTTAATTTAATTATGGCAAATAATGTACCATATATATGATTATTTATCGTATTGTTTTTATTATGTAGTGTATTTTTTTAGCCGTTTTTTGGCTGATTAATTCTATTTATTGTTAGGCTAAATAAATGGACAATAATATATTCTTGTGATCTTTACTTGGACTCATTTTAAATATGACAATAATATATTACCCTTCAAATTTTTAAATAAGTAATTATATATATTGTTATTCTTCATGGACAAATATAATGGAGTTTAATCCAAATTATTTTTTATAATATTTGGTGTTGAATTTATGCATGTGTAAAAAAATTAATCACATGCTTTCTTCAGGTAAGGTATGATCATCTAATCTTCAAAAATTTTAATACTATTTGTTTGGTGTTAAATTTGATTTCTATGTTTCAGGCATACGTGTGGCACCGTTGCATGTTCATGGATAAGTGATGTAGCCAATATATACTCTACTTTTAGCACATTTGAGAGTTCATTTGGGGTGGCATTTAGTGCAAAGGGTTAAGAATTAAGGCTAAATCTCTCTTACCTTGCATTTTGAATAAAGACTTGTGCACTAACGTTTTGAAGCTGAAATCTGGAAATGTTACAAGAGGAATTGGAGTGCATAAGTGGTACCATTGGCTTCGTCTTCTCGAGTACTACAAAATGGACTACTAGAACGTCAAAAACGGATCAACGGTTCATCCGTGGCGAAGCAAAGAAGATTGCTGTCAACCAGCCAGAGACATCTCACGGGCCACGAAATGGGCCTCGCGGGCCGCGAAAATGGGTGGACTTTTGGCATAATGAAGGCCAGAAAATCAGATTTTGAAGGCCTATAAATACTCCTCTTTATCTCATTCATCCAAAACGAGCTCCCCTTGAATCCAAACCCAAATTTCTCATCTTTTTCCCCTTTCTTTCCATTTTCTTCCCTTTGATTCTATGTTTATGTAATGTTGTATTAGAATGATTGTTGTAGGCTAATTAAACCTTGGGTTGCAATTGATGTAAACTTTCTATTCTTGATTTTGAGTTCTTGATGCATATTTGTTCATGGGCAATTTAATTTCCATTTGATGAATTGTGTTTGAATGTGTTGTTTGAAGCATGAATTAGCTTGGGCTATCGTTGGGTAATGAATTGCTATCAATTATATGCTAGATGCATGGGTGAAATGCTATCATTTTGCACTTGTCTCAAAGTAGTAGAATTAAGGGTTGATTTAGAATGCTATCTTTTGATTTAACTCTTGATTGTTCTCAATGGTGTTATCTATGTATTTAATTCGCTTTCGAATTGCATGGGTAAGTTTATTGGTCTTCTAATCGTGGTGTCATTGGTGAATTGGTCTAAAACGTTATCGTTTAGGTCATTCACTAGTGAGGGTTATTTTGAATGCGATCATTCTCTATAACTACATTAGTGAGAAGATTCCTAAAGCAATGTGTTGTAGAACAATAAATCAATAGTTCAAAGTTGAAAATCAATTGTCTCCCAAGGCCTTGTATTTGTAGCATTTGCATGTAGTGTAGTTTATCTTAGTTGCTTTCTTCCGTAGTGTAATAAACCAAACTCAAAACCCCCCTTGTTTACCTTGCTTTCTATATAATATATATGCATGTGTTAATAATCTTTGCTAAAACACTAAACAAACCCCTTCTCCTTGTGGTTCGATCCCTACTTCCCACTATCTACTCTATAGTAGTTAGAAGTCGTAGGTGAAATATAAATGTGTTTTGATTGAGTGGGATTCCCATTTACGACGTGGGGAAATCGCTTGTCAATAAGAATCATATTCCTTTTGGTATTGACTTATATTTTTTTTTCATAATATTTGGTGCTGAATTTATAACTTTATATTTCAGGCCTTTGTGTATTACTGCGTGTTCTTGTGTGAAGTTTTCATCTGCGTATCGATAAGAATCATCTTCTTTCAGGTAATGTTGGATCAATCCTTCAAGATGATCTAAATGATTATTGATTATCAATGATTTGTATCTTATTCTTACCCAAAGTTGTGATTTAGTGTTTACATAACATATTTGTGAGCTTCATAGATTCAATATTTGGGGCACAAAGAAATTGAAGTACCAAAGTTCGCACCAACAATATCAGTCTGAAGCTAAAAGGTATAACGGTGAAACTATTCAAAATGACATGAAACTATGGTTTTTCAAGGTCATCTGCGTACGGACCAATAATTTTAGTCACATGCAAAAGTGAGAAGAATTTTTTTCTCCCGATCAAGGATATAAGTTCTTTGTTGGCATGACGAATATGAAGCAAATCGCCGAGTTATTCAATATTGGGCCGAGTTATTCAATATTGGGTCAAATCGCCGAGTTATTTTGGTATGATCATATCTGCAAACCGGTGAGAATCAGTTACATATTCAATCATGGAGTGAGATTCTCCAACCTCTACAATTTGAAAATGTAATTGCGACTAAATATGGAAAATTACACTCAATAAGCTGGTTGAATGATTCCTTTCATTATTTTTATCACAAAGAAATTGTTGTGTGTATTCTTTAATAGGTGAAGTGAAATCAAATATTTTCTTTCTCATAAACTTTATAATTTATTTCAGACATGACCTGATTTATTTGGACTATAATACTTTGATATATACTTACATAGTAATTAATTGTGTATATTATTTTCCAATATATGATTACTCAATATGTTTCGATTAGTTTTTTTTTCCTAATATTTTGTAAATTATTTGCTTACTAAATATATGTGAATTAGATGTGCAAATAATTTGTAACAAAATATTATCTTAAAATAGGAATAACAATATAAGATGCACCCTATTAAGGATGGAAATAATCACGGTTGGGTTTACTGAAATGTGTATTTTTGGTAAATATTTTCTTGCTACATTAATTTGAGTTAATGGTCAAGATCATGTGTTAAAGCATGTGTAAAATGAACATGTTAAATGATCACTTATATATGTTTATTAAGGCCCTAATTGTTAGAGTATATCTATAGATCAATTTAATTCAGTTCAGCAAAAAAATAATTTGATGAAATTCGAGTTAATTCAGTCCGCTATTTTTTATTAAATACATGAATTTTTAGTTGAATTCATTTCATACCAATTCAGTTCGATTCAACAAGAAATAAACTCTAGCAAACATGGCTAAGTACATTTATCATCTTGTCCAATTATAAACAATAATCAAATAACATTACCTTATCGTGTATACATTAATGACTAACCTGATAGATTAAAATGTTGATCAAAATAAGGGAAAACTAAACAGGGAAACATTCCAATCAGTAACTTTCTATTAAGAAAATTATATAACTAAATATCTATATGTCTAATATAACGATATAACTAAATATATTTTTCCTCAATATTATGGAATATCAAATCAAATACAAAATAAACTAGATCTTCAAATCTCCATATGAAAATATGGAACATATTTAATCAAATTTTGTTGATGATATTACTAAAGAGCTCAAGGAAGACACCATATAGGCCCCGTTTGGTGACAAGAGTTTTGGAGAGCGTTTAGATTTTTTGGTTAAATATGGATAGTTGGCTGGTCAATCAGCTCTTTCTTTTTTTTTGATGTAATATTTTCTTCTATTAAATTGCTCAAAAAAGTTCATACAACTGATTTGGCCATCACTCTAAGCCAAACATTCAACGGATATAAATAACTAACCAAAAGGAGAAAAACAACTATTCTACAGCCATATGAAATGCAAGTGGCTATGATCATAACAAGTTCATCAAGATATTGCTAGGATTTTAGAATAACTATAATGAATGCGCTTCCATTCCACCTGTCCTTGCATATCTTGCCAAATCTGCATCCACCTTTGGAGCTTTGGTGTCTTCAACGTTCCATTTCTGTCTCCAGCTCGTATACGATTAAGGGAAAATCCACCATAGCATATCTGTGAATTGACATGTCAAAACACAAGTCTGCCCTGGTTCATTTCCCATAGAAACCAAATTATCCATTATGTAGCCTGGTCTGAGTATGCTTATAATCTTTTTCGATCCAGCCCGTCAAGTCTTTAGATAGTGTCATGGGCCAAGGTTGGGTAACTGGTTTCACCCAGCAGCCCAACACCTCTGAAATATTTGTGTACAATCAGCTCTTTCAAGTGTTTGGTGAGGAGAGTTTTCAAATTAGTTTTTTTGGTGAAACCTCTGATTTCTGAAACGCTAGAAAGAGCAGCGTTTGTAAAAAGTTAATCAAAGAAATATCTTTTTTATCCTTATCCCTCACAAATTTCCTTTCTTAATTAATCGAATTCCTTTAAAAAATAATTTATATACGTACACAATTTGTAAAATTAAAATACGCATATTTGGTTTCTTTAAAAAAAAAAAGCATTTTTGTGTACGTACGTGCATTTGAGATTTTTAAAAATTATATTTTCAATTTGTTTTTAAATTTCTACACATATTAAAATTAAAATGACACCAAAATAAAAAGTTCAAGTATTTCAATTCTAATTTTTTTAAAATAAATAAATGTAGATATATTAATAAAGAATAATAACCGAAATATAATAATCGAAATATATATTCTAAACATATGTCATTGTGAAAATATCAAGCATTTTAATCTAAACATTTATTTTTTTAAATAAATGTAAGTATATTAATAATGAATAATATTTCAAATAACATTAAAATAGATAAACATATTAGTAATAAAAATACTTTTTGATATTTTAAAATAAGTAATACACACTACATAAAAATAACTTATAATAAATTTTACTAATGTCTATTTCAGTCATTTAACAAAACAAAACCGCTAACAGCTAATTGTTATTCACCAAACATTTAAATACAAACAGCTAGTCAAACCGCTAGTCAAAACAGCTAATAGAATCCGCTAACAGCTAACAGCTGATAGAATCCGCTAACAGTTAACAGCTAACAGCTGATAGCCAAACAAGGCCATAATAGCCACGAGAAGATCAAACTAGGATATAATTTAGGGGATCAACAATTTAAACTGATTCTTTACATATTACAATGTTATTTTTGGGTTTTTTTGGCTCACTTTATTTTAATAGATTTTCCCTATTTTATTTCTTTGATTTGGGTGGAATAGTTCATTGTTACATTTTGTAATAGTTTTAAATTAGCTTTTGAAATTACATTTGTTCAATAATACAAAAATACATATATTTAATTATAATTGAAATATTTTCCTTCAATTTCATTAAATTTATCATTGTATAAAAGGTTAATTTAAATTTCTTTATCAAAACAACCTTGCTCAAGCACACCGTGCAACGTGCGGCGGAGTCCCACTAGTATATATAAAACCAATTCTCTCCGTTTTTTGTGTAAAATGGATAGATTTATAAATTTACGCTTAATTGTTTGTTGTATACAATTAAATTTTCCAAATAATTACAATACAAATCTACTTATAAAAGGGTATTTTAGAAATTGTACAACCAAATAATTTGGTATGACAATACAAAATATGGTATTTCAGAAATTACACATCCAACTAATGTAGTATGATTATAAAAAATATTTAAAAATATTTGATTTATGGTAATAATATTTGTAATATTAAAGAAACACAACTAATACTACAAATATTATGTAAATAATTAGCATAATTATAAAATTATTTATGTGTATATATTACAAATAAAACATCGGAGGTAGGCCCTGTTTACTAGAGCTTATTTTTTGATGTACTGAACTGAACTGAACTGAACTGAACTGAAATAAATTTAAATTTACTGAACTGAACTGAAATAAATTTAAATTTACTGAACTGAACTGAACTGAATTGAAATAAATTTAAATTTACTGAACTGAACTGAACTGAATTGAAATAATTTTAAATTTACTGAACTGAACTGAACTGAACTGAAATAATTTTAAATATATTGAACTGAACTGAAATAAATATAAATACATTTTTATATTATTTAAATATAAAAACACGTTGAGGTGATATAATTTGAACTGAATTGAGTTAAATATCATCAAATTATAGTGCAGATGATATGAACTTATCTAAACTGAACTGAATTAAACTAATCTAAACTGAACTAATTCCAAATTGTCATGTAATGAAGACACATTACATTTTGTTGAATCGATCTAAATGAATCATGATTCAAATAATTATATTGGATGTATAAAAAGTAAAAGTAATGGTATATTAAAGAAATATATTAAGTTGAATATCATAGCCATGTATTTTTCAGGGAATCTGAGTCATTGAATTGTATATCATAATATTATTATATTAAAGAGAATATGAGTCATTGAGTTGTATATCATAAAATTATATTTAAGAGTATATGAACTGAACTAAACTGAACTGAAACGAACTGAACTAATTCCAAATTGTCATTATAATGAAGACATATTATATTTAGTTGAGTCAATTTAAATGAATCACGATTCAAATAATTATATTGGATGTATAAAAAGTAAAGGTAATGATATATTAAAGAAATATATTAAGTTGAATATCATAGCCATGTATTTTTCAGGGAATCTGAGTCATTGAATTGTATATCATAATATTATTATATTAAAGAGAATATGAGTCATTGAGTTGTATATCATAAAATTATATTTTAGAGGATATGAACTGAACTGAACTGAATTGTTCTGAACTGAACTGAACTAAAACGAACTGAACTGAACTAATTCCAAATTGTCATATAATGAAGACATATTATATTTGGTTGAGTCGATTTAAATTAATCACGATTCAAATAATTATATTGAATGTATAAAAGGTAAAGGTTATGGTATATTAAAGAAATATATTGAGTTGAATATCATAGCCATGTATTTTTCAGGGATCTGAGTCATTGAGTTGTATATCATAATATTATTATATTAAAGAGGATATGAGTCATTGAGTTGTATATCATAAAATTATATTTTAGAGGATATGAACTGAACTGAACTGAATTGTTCTGAACTGAACTGAACTAAAACGAACTGAACTGAACTAATTCCAAATTGTCATTATAATGAAGACATATTATATTTAGTTGAGTCAATTTAAATGAATCACGATTCAAATAATTATATTGGATGTATAAAAAGTAAAGGTAATGATATATTAAAGAAATATATTAAGTTGAATATCATAGCCATGTATTTTTCAGGGAATCTGAGTCATTGAATTGTATATCATAATATTATTATATTAAAGAGAATATGAGTCATTGAGTTGTATATCATAAAATTATATTTTAGAGGATATGAACTGAACTGAACTGAATTGTTCTGAACTGAACTGAACTAAAACGAACTGAACTGAACTAATTCCAAATTGTCATATAATGAAGACATATTATATTTGGTTGAGTCGATTTAAATTAATCACGATTCAAATAATTATATTGAATGTATAAAAGGTAAAGGTTATGGTATATTAAAGAAATATATTGAGTTGAATATCATAGCCATGTATTTTTCAGGGATCTGAGTCATTGAGTTGTATATCATAATATTATTATATTAAAGAGGATATGAGTCATTGAGTTGTATATCATAAAATTATATTTAAGAGGATATGAACTGAACTGAACTGAACTGTTCTGAACTGAACTGAAACGAACTGAACTGAACTAATTCCAAATTGTCATATTATGAAGACATATTATATTTGGTTGAGTCAATTTAAATGAAGCACGATTCATATAATTATATTGGGTGTATAAAAAGTAAATGTTATGGTATATTAAAGAAATATATTGAGTTGAATATCATAGCCATGTATTTTTCAGGGGATCTGAACTAAATTGGACTGAACTGATATGAATTGAACTAAAATAAAAAAATTATATTTTCATTTGTTATTAATGAATGCTCATCATCATATAAAAGGAAATTTGATGAACTGAACTGAACTTAGTTAAATTTAAATTTATTTAACTGAACTGAACTGAAATAATTTTAAATATACTGAATTGAACTGAACTGAACTGAAATAAATTTTAATTTACTGAACTGAACTGAACTGAACTGAAATAAATTTAAATTTATTGAACTGAACTGAACTGAACTGAAATAAATTTAAATTTACTGAACTGAACTGAAATAAATTTAAATTTACTGAACTGAACTGAACTGAACTGAACTGATCTACAGATAAGATCTGGTAAACAGGGCCGTAGTCAAAATCTACCCACGTGTATACCATGCAGATAATTTCCGTGGTGGTTTAATTACTATGAAACATGCATCATTTTAATAAACCACCACGTACGTAATTCTACAAATCTTTTTTATGCAAAACCAAATAAATAATCTTCTGAATATAAAGATCAAAATCCCGGAAATACTATAAATCCTGGTTTCATAGTAATACTATAAACCCTTGTGGACGACTTTCATAGCCACAACTCAAGATCAAAATTTCTTGTTATGATATATTCCTAATCCATCTAAAGTTTCATAGTAATACTATAAATCCTGGTTGACAACTTACATTTTTGCTGTTTGATGTTTAATGTTTAATTAGAATAATCTACTATTGAGCTCCATGCAAAGTTTATTGTTAAGATTGCAGTTTTTTGGTGATTTTTGTAAGAACTATATTGACAGTAATTTGTGCTAAATAAAATTACAGAATATAAATTACAGAAAACACATGAATAATAAAATATTAGTTAAATTATTTATATTATTCATGCAAAACATGTCAAGAGTTACAAATAATTATGCATACAACATATTAAATATCCTAGATACAAAAGCATAGATCATTATGGAGTCGAGCTAGTCTCCGCCCTTGAAACTTATGAGGCCAACAAATGACCACAAAGTCCCATAGGATAAAACCATAAGGTAACATACAAAGTTACCTGAATTTCGTAGAGACGATCTTCAATCACAATGACATGACCCTCAACTCACTCAGCACCAACGAAAACACCAACTCTCTCAATTTAATATGTCTCACTATATTAATTCTACGAGTTCAAAAGTGTTTTCTCTATTGACTGATGGCTCGTTATATATACTACTAAATTATAGGAATTAGGAAACATAATTTTCAGCTGGAAAATTTTCAATCCAATACGCATATGGATTGTCTCACAAAATAAGGTAAACTGTGTTTTAATTATAGCATAAGAACTTTCCCAAATAATGAAAGTCTTATCTTTATGCAATAACACAAAGTAATTTCTATAAACCAAAAGAATGTACTCCAAGTAATTCTTCAATTAAAACATATCACGGGCTTTTCTAGAATGTTCAACACATGAACATCATAAACAATATAAATCCTATTTTGGGTAAATTTCTTTAACCAAAACTTTCTATATCTCATTCATCTCCGAATGATTAGCCCCAAAAGTTACCATGACTGTAACTTTCAATTTACCTTAAATAAATCATTTTCCAACAATTTTAGCTCAATGGCTTTGTGCACACTCTCAGGTATTGGAAAAACATTCGCCCAGTGACTAGGTTTACTCAATAGAATTGTGTTTATAAGCTGCACTTTACCTGCATATGCCATATTCCTGGAACCCCAAGTGCCTATTTGTCCTGCAATCTTCTCCACAATTTTCTCACAATCTTCATCTCTCCGCTTCCCCGTGTCGCCCTTCTTCCGCTCGGTCTTGCATTATTTTGACACTCCCCTGCACGCCCTTCCGCCTAACTTCGTTCGGGTCGAGGTCCTGTGTATCCTGCGCAAGGTTCGGGCCAGTCCACAGCTGTCAGGGCCTTCCTTTACCCAGCCAACATGAGCGGCGGAGGTGGTTGGCTTCAACTGAAGTACCGCGAGAAGATGCTGAAGCTAGTCGATGAACGTCCGAAGAGGCATGACTGGAAAACCCGTTGGGTTTTCGTGGAGAACACTCTGGTCTTTGGCGAGGGTCCGGAGGACATGACAGTCCCGGTCCTTCCTCTGGCGATCCGGGGTAAAGCGTCTCTTCCTGCAGAGGCATCTCGTCTGGCCCCTCAGATAGCGAAAATGGGGTTTAAGAGCTACAGTTACTCCATCTTGACTGACGACATGGTTCTCCGGGCTGCTAGTATACCGTACTACGTAGATCAGATCCCCGATGATGATTTGGGTATTAATCTAGTTATGCTTTTTAGCTTTATTCGATAATGGTCCGGCCCACCGGCCGCTCCTAATTCTGACTGTGTTTTCATTACGTCTCCGCATGTGCATGCTCTATGGGAAAGTCTCTGCAATCCATTATCAATGAGCTGGCCACCATGCCGAGACCACACAACAGACCAGGACTGCGACAGATAAAGGAGGAGGTGGATTCTGGGACTGGTGCAGGGGATTCGTTGTCCGCGACCGCGTCTGGGTCTGTCAAGCAGTGTGAGGACGCCGACGACGCGCAGGTTGGAAATAGCAAGGAGGAGGAGTCCGAGCCGATCTGGAAATTGAGATGCCCAAGATGACCCGAAAGCGCCAGAGAATCGAGGGGCAGGATGATGAGGACATAGCGCAGTCCCACTCTGACATTCAGTTCCGACCTCCCAGTCCGAACATCCAATCGCCTGTTAAGTCTGTAGATGACGACGAGGTTAAGATCCTAAGCCCTCCGCGCAACAACGAGCAGATCATTGAGACCTTGCAGGAGCGAGTTCTGGACACTCCTAGTGGGCGCAATGCTTTCATGGATCAGATCTTTTCCCCGACTTACTTGGAGGACTTGGTGGCAACAGTGAAATTACTAGTTAAATGATTGCATTTGTAAGGCATAAAATTACTAGTTCATTTTCAGTTCAGATAAATCTGTGATCTGATTTCTAATTAATACACCCGTACTAAAGAAGTGAAACTAAAGCTTAGCAATTGGAAATATCGAGAAAATAAAGACATGATCAAATGATTAGACTGCCAAATTTGGCCTCAAAAGATTAGACAGAAAAATAAACATGTCTTCCATATAGAACTTGCAGAACGGTTAAGCTAACATGGTTCTTTATGGCTACTTCACTGATCGAGGTGTCTAATCGACAACTGCAAGGATCTCAAAATGAATTAAGATGTGAAAGTATGGTGGAATAGCTCCACAAACATTTTTTAAAAAGACCTTCTCGACTAAGCCAGATTTTAGTGACCTTTTATTTGAAGCCACAGGCACATTAATGGGAAACTTTAGGGAGCACGCAAAGTTGTGTTCAAGCCATTTAATATAAGTTGCTTCAACAGCAGAAAACCAAGTAAATTAACATACAGTGCGCTCACCAGAACTATGCTTGTCAACTTAGCACAACATAACCGGTGTAAAGTACACACGCATACAGATAAGACAAGTTACACTTGCTTATTCTCCTTAGTTAACCCAACTCAAATGTACCATATGTACCACACCAATCTACAAAAATTAATTAATTAACCAGCATAAACATCACCGTAATCCAGAAAAATTGGATGATACACATTTTATGATAATCAACCAATGAAATATTTATTTTTATTTTTTAAGATATCAAGCTTCAACAACTCTTAGTTATACACATCTGAAGCTATTCGCATTAAATATGTCTTTGATTTCATAAAAGTAAAGAGAAATCTTTATAAAGGAAGGAGGGGAGTCTGTAATTTCAAGGATAAAACATCGTTTATTTTCAGGTATACATAATCGAAGTCACAGGATGTAATTAAATTTTGTTCATAAATGAATAAGCATGTAAACATCAACAATATCTCATCACAGAAATGACCTCTCAAATATCTCCAACAGTTCCAGTACACTCCTCTCGACCATTAAAGCAAGCTCTCTGAATGGAACACTGAAATCAGAGAGAGACATACCTTGAACCTACCACCATCACCCTTCAATAAATCTCTTACTCAGCGCACTGATATTCGAAGCCAACTGGTATCTGGGATGAAAACAACGAACAAGTTAAACACATGATATATTAAAATATTTGAAACTGGAAAATAAACAATAGGTTAAGCTTAACAAAAACAAAGCAATAAAAATGTTTGATTAGTAGTCCATCATTTCCTTGAAATGTTGTAGGAATAATGAATATGACATAACCATTGTATTGCAATCCTCTGATTTAGAGCCAAATCCAAAAGTTCCAGTACACGCCTCAACCACTAGAGAGCAAGCAGCATCGGCGATTCTTTACTTCCAATCTGAAGAGTCAACATCTAGCACTTCATGTCGGGAGGCCGAAAAAACTGGACCCAATCCATTTCAAGCAAGTCCAGCGACCTGCTTTCGCGGCTTCAAAGCAAAAAAAAAGAGAAGTTATGTCACATGAATATCATTTCTATGTGAATACATTTTATCAAGAGAGCAAGGGGCATAAAGGCAATCAAACACAGAACTTATTAAAGCACTAAGCTTAACTTGTTTTATGCAACTTAGATAACCAGAGAGACATTCAGAGCCTTAAAAAGATATGAAATACGCACCCATGGAAACTTTGAAGCCATACAAATCCACGACAATATTCCCATGCTTACCAGCAAGGCTATTAATAACTAAAGGCCATCCAAGATCAACACTAATCTAAACCAACATCTTTTGCACACATCACTTCAGTTTCTAACAACAAATGAGACTAACTCTATCTACAATAAAGTAAATTTTCTCATACTTCTGTTTCCACCAATATATTAAAAAGCCATTTCACACAAGACTTATAGTTGTAAGATATCACTCTGCGCGAATAAGTCCATATTTTGCAAAGTGCACTTGTAAATGTGTAGACTAAGCGTCATTTAAATGTGTAAAACTAGAAAGATCCCTGAAGAAGTAGTAAAGCATGGATTTGTGTGGAAACAAAAACATCTACAAGACAGATGTATATTGTGTGGAAACATGGGAGAAACACCACAACATCTTTTGTTAAAATGTGACTATTCCTTAGAGTTGCAGGTTTTGCTAAGGATTAGATTGGGCGGCTGTTTCAGGGGGCTATTGAGACGCATGTACTTGATGTCCAAAAGGAAAATGAAAAAGGAGCTTCACTTGGCTGTCAGCCTGTTTTACCACATCTGGCAGGAGCGCAATAGAAGGATTTTCCAGCTGAAAAAATGGACCCCGGAGAGTTTAGTACCGAGAATTTTAGCAGGATATGATTAGAGTGCATTTCTATTCTTGGTAGCATGCATTTCTAGTCTGTTATTTCCTTATGTGAGGTACAATAGGTGTATGTATGGCTGGGAGTGAAGGCCAAATATTGTAAAGAAACTTTTTGTTGGTTATTAATATAAACATGCTTCCATCAAAAAAAAAAAAGCATGGATTTAGTGAAGTTGGAAAGTGTAAAAAGGGACGTCAGAGACAAAGAAGCATTACCCTGAGCCTTCAATCCCTTCCATAAATCTAACACAGAGAAAGTGTTTATCGTCACCTGAAATTCCTACCTCTCAATGTGTCATCAGCGGGACGATTTGACATCAACTCGTAGCTATCATGAAACAAAAACACAAGGTTAACTTTCATTAAAAAAAAGAAAAAAAAATGATATTTATTCAGAGAAAAACTGGTCATACACCACCATTATAGATTCTGAGTCAACCCCTGCATCTTCAATAGCTAACACATGCCTCAACCATTGGAGCAAGCAAGCAGCATCTGCAATGAAAAGGAGTGATTTCCTTACTTCCATTGTACATTGACAGACAAATTTGTTAATCTTAATTTGGAATGAATAACCTGTAGAAATTCCAGGAATATTTGAGTTGGATTATGAATATACCTTAACCCAGTCAAGGGAGAATGGATCCTGAGCATTCTGGCTGCCACTGCCAATCCAAAGTCAACCATAAGACCACCAGCTGGATTATCATGGTTGTAGAGACATCTGAAGGAAGAGTTATGATTATATTATACTACACAATAAATGAAGTCAACATTTCACAAAATAAAAGGCACGGCAAATTAACAATATTAAAAGACAAGCCTCCCTGAGAAGTCTCTGAAGGTTGAGTGAAATCCTTGACAACCAAGCACACCACATGAAACATCAGCAAAGTTCCACGGTTCATTTAGGAAGTGTGAATGCCGAATCAATAGACACCCCCTGCAAAACAAAGCATCAATTTCATGCTTCAACATGTTAAACCATTCAAAGAGATGAATAATATCAATTTAGACTCACTGTTTTGCAGCATGCTGCCTCGGAACAATATCCAGAACTCTGAAGGCCTCATAGGATTTCTCTGACTTCCGGCCTCGCAATGCGTTGCCGATGGACAGAATAAAAAATTAGGCTTGCAAAGCCAATCTCAACCCTAAAAGTCTTGGAATGGTATGGTCGTCTCAGCCTTTTCCTATCACTGTCATTTAACACAATAGTTTAAAGGTAGTAAGATATCACTCGGCACAAATTAGTCCATATGTAAATGTGTAAACTAGGCATCATTTAAGAAGTAGTAAACAATCGATTTAGTACAAGTTGGCAAGTGTAAAAGGGATATCAGAGGCAAAGAAGCATTACCCTGGGGCCTGCAATCCCTTCCATAAATCTAACACTGAGCAAGTGTTTATCACCATCTGAAATTCCAACCTCTCAATGTGCCATCAGCAGACCGATTTGGTATCAACTGGTAACTGTCATGAAAAATAAACACAAGGTTAAGCTTCATAAAAACAAACCAAAAAACAAAAAAGATAATAAAAGTTCATAGGAAAAATGGTCAAACACCACCATTATAGATTCTGAGTCAACCCCTGCATCTTCAATAACTACAGAACATGCCTCAACCATTAGAGCAAGCAAGCAGCATCTGCAATGAAAAAGAGTGATTTCCTTACTTCCATTGTACATTGGCAGACGATTTTTTTATTCTTAATTTGTAAAGAATAACCTGTAGAGCTGACCTCTCCGACTGCGTATAAGAGACATATCCTGGACCTTCGATCACCTTCAATAAATCTGACACTGAGCAACTGTACATCGTCGTCTAAAACTCCAACCTCTCAGTAGGCCTGATTAGCCTGATTACTGGTATCTGTGATGAAAATGACCAAAACTTAATATAAGATAGATTAAGAAATTTGAACACAGAACATGCACAAAAATAGAAAAAAATTAAGCTTAAAAAAACTTTTATGGTACAGAACACTGCTAATCCATGCCCAACTTCACATGTTCAAGGAATAATGATCAGACAAAGCAGCCATATAGCCATCTCAGATATCTCCAACACTCCTCAAGCATTAAAGCAAGCTCTCTGAATGAGTGGTAAGACATCGAATCAGTACAAGTATAGTGGAAAACTGAAATCAGAGACAGAGACATATCTTGAACCTACCATCACCCTTCGATAAATCCCATATTCAGTGTGCTTATTTTCGACACCAACTGGTATCTGTGATGAAAACAATGAAGAAATTAAACACATGATGTATTAAGATATTTGAAACTGAAAGATAAACAATAGGTTAAGCTTAACAAAAACAAAGCAATAAAAATGTTTGTTTAGTAATCCATCATTTCTATCCTCTGATTCAGAGCCAATCCATGCATCTCCAAATGTTCCAGTACACGCCTCAACCACTAGAGCAAGCAGCATTGGCGATTCTTTACTTCCATTCTGAAGAGTCAACTTCTAGCACTTTATATCGGGATGCCGAAAAAAATGGAGCCAATCCATTTCTAGCAATTCCAGCGACCTGCTTTCGCGGCTTCAAAGCAAACAAAAAGAGAAGTTATGTCACATCAATATCATTTCTATGTGAATACATTTTTGCAAGAGAGCATGGGGCATAAAAGGCAATCAAGCACAGAACTTATAAAAGCACTAAGCTTTATTTTATTTTTATGCAACTTAGATATCCAGAGAGACATTTGGAGCCTTACAAAGATATGAAATAGGCACCCATAGATAAAACTTTGAAATCATACAAATCCAAGACAATATTATTATGCTTGCCAGCAAGGTTATAAGTAACAAAAGGTCATCCAATATCTATACTATTACCACACCAACATATTTTGCACACATCACTTTAGTTTCCAATAAACATATGAGACTAACTCTATTTACATTAAATAGATAAAATAATTTGGACAAAGCATACCAATTTTCTTGATAACCACATCTAAATGGTAGATAAAGGTCGGTGTACTTAATCTTTAATAGTGATGGAAATTGTTTGCACTGGTGATGACCCCATATAGCATACAGATCTGAAATTAAAAATAAGCAGAAATTATACAGCGTACAGACAGTGAGAAGTGAAATCCAACAAAGCAAATCACCTCCTTTTCATTTTAATGAAAATCACCTTTTACCCTGGACGAGCATCAATCTCCAAAAAAAGAAGTCATCTCCAAGCAGTTTGTGAAAGCTTGCAATTGAATCAACTTCTTGAATAAAGCACGCACTTCCTGTTTAATCATTGATTAAATTGGTGGAAATCTAATTTGAATTGTGTAGTCATTAAAAGCAGTCAAAGAGATGCACAAATACCTAAGTCGTGCAGAAGGCCTGGAATCTTCTGCTATGAGGATGTGCAGAGGTGATATTTGATGGCGTAATGTTCCATCTCAGCTGCACTTCATTTCACCATAGCAAGGTCCAAATCTTTAGCGTCCTCCTCAAACCGACCCAAACTTGTGGAAACACATGGAGAATTCAAGAAAACACATCAGAAAGGCATAAAACATTATCAGAATAAACACGGGCAGATAATTCTCCAGCTACAAATCAATGAGTTTTTAAACTATTACCTTTAGCAAAAAAACATTGAGCACATCATACCGCAGCCCACGAGCTGTACTGCAAATCAAATGAACACCATCAGCAAATCCCACTCTCTAGTCTTCTTGCTTCACTGTAATGGGTATAGCAGGAGCACCTTGTAAGTATAAGGTTAATCAAGGTAACATAGACAAATATCAAGATTAGCTTCTGTATAGTCAATAAATACTAATAAAGGAACTCTTGTAGAATTGGTATACTCAGTGAATACTTCTTTTTTATAATTGACAGAGAGTGAGAGAGAGAGAGAGAGAGGAGATTATCAATTAATTACATTCCATTTAACCCAATATTTCCAGACTACTAAAAACCCAATAATCAAGATAACCCACATGCCAGAACAGAGAAAAATCCACAAGAACAAAGAAATTAATGAAGAAAAAACCCCCCAGAAATGGCTACAAGTTCTCTTCCCATTTATAAGATTCTCACCCAAAACAGTCGTTTGAAAAAATTCAGTAAGACTTCAATATTTTGCACAAAGACTCAACTTCTAGAACTTAATCATGCAGTGGGATCGACAGCCAAGCTCATAATAATTTGACGCCCAGAACTAAGAAATCATCGAACCTCATCTGTGCGGAATACATGAGCATCAACAAGCCCAGCCCAGAACGTTCAATTGCTCACTAATCAATCTGCCATCCAATTTACAAAATTCACCTGACAAAACCATTACCAAAACAATCGATCAAAAATAAATTATTGCAACTTTATAACCAATAAAAGAAGAAAGGGATTTTAAACTTATCTGAAACGGGAAAATACTGCCGTGGTGAACATGTTTCTACAGCCATCGCTTGCTTCATGGTAATCTCCCTCTGATTCCTCAACTATAACTTCCTGCCAACTATCTAATGTGTCATGGGGTTACTACGAAGAGGAGAGAATCTCAGGGACGAGGAGCCTGTGATTTCACCGTGAAGAAGAATGTTTAGAGAGAGACCGCGTTTAGAGAGAGAGTGTTTGGACAAAGATGAGAGTGTAACGGTTAGATCTGATTTGCCATTATAATAATAATATCAAATTTTGAATATTTTTAGAGATGATAGTTGTTCTTGGCAGGGCCGGCCCGGCCTCAGGTTCCTTTGGGCCTCAAAATATTTAAAATCTTTCTAAAATAATATTTGTATTTAAAATCTTCCAAAATAATGTAAAGAACTCGCTTTGTATTAATGGTGAAAAATATAAAATTACAGAATAAGGAAAGAAGCTGTCAAGCTACACATTTGATCAATCAACTAAATCGATGCCTTCCACTCACCTACCAATTCTCTATTTATCTACATTGAAGAAATGGATAATTACGAAGCTGCTGCTCCAACTGAATTGCTCAGCTCCACCATCTATTTGGTAAAGTTGGAGTAGTGATGAGCTGTCCCCAACGGCCAGTTGACCAAAGCTGAAAAAGACGTAACTGCCCTTGCTAATAAGACAGATTCTTGACAAATAATTTTCTAATCGGAACCGCATACGTTTACCATGAAAGTGAATCGTAAAATAGAATTCAATATTTATTAGATAAGGAATGATTAGGGAGATATAGGCCTCGTTTGGCTATCAGTTGTTAGCTGTTAGCGGATTCTATCAGCTGTTAGCTGTTAGCGGATTCTATTAGCTGTTTTGACTAGCGGTTTGACTAGCTGTTTGTATTTAAGTGTTTGGTGAATAACAATTAGCTGTTAGCGGTTTTGTTTTGTTAAATGACTGAAATAGACATTAGTAAAATTTATTATAAGTTATTTTTATGTAGTGTGTATTACTTATTTTAAAATATCAAAAAGTATTTTTATTACTAATATGTTTATCTATTTTAATGTTATTTGAAATATTATTCATTATTAATATACTTACATTTATTTTAAAAAATAAATGTTTAGATTAAAATGATTGATATTTTCACAATGACATATGTTTATAATATATATTTCGATTATTATATTTCGGTTATTATTCTTTATTAATATATCTACATTTATTTATTTAAAAAAAATTAGAATTGAAATACTTGAACTTTTTATTTTGGTGTCATTTTAATTTTAATATGTGTAGAAATTTAAAAACAAATTGAAAATATAATTTTTTAAAATCTCAAATGCACGTACGTACACAAAAATGCTTATTTTTTTTAAAGAAACCAAATATGCGTATTTTAATTTTACAAATTGTGTACGTATATAAATTATTTTTTAAAGGAATTCGATTAATTAAGAAAGGAAATTTGTGAGGGATAAGGATAAAAAAGATATTTCTTTGATTAACTTTTTACAAACGCTGCTCTTTCTAGCGTTTCAGAAATCAGAGGTTTCACCAAAAAAACTAATTTGAAAACTCTCCTCACCAAACACTTGAAAGAGCTGATTGACCAGCCAACTATCCATATTTAACCAAAAATCTAAACGCTCTCCAAAATTCTTGTCACCAAACGGGGCCATAAAAAGGGAGGAGAATAATTTAGGAGAGTTTTAGTGGACATTAAAGTTTTCACGTTCTATGCATATCAGGATTAGGGAGAGAAAGGGAAAGAGAATTAATTTAGGGAAAGGTAGATGGAAAGAAAATAATTTAGAGAGAGAGACCGCGTTTAGAGAGAGAGTTTGGACAAAGATGAGAGAGTAACGGTTAGATTTGCCATTGTAATAATATCAAATTTTGAATATTTTTTAGAGCCGACAGTTGTTCTGATAACCTTTTTCTCATATTAATTGCCTTTCTTATAATTATTTATTTGATCATACAACCTGCAACTTTATTAGAGAGATTTAATTACACACTGTGCTAGATTGTGGGCTACTTTTGACCATATACAACAAACAAGTATATTTATTTTTAAAATTTAAAATAAGAAAACGTAAAACACCAATTCTGGCCAACACAAACAAAATTAAGGCCATGTTTTCTAAATCTTATTTCTTGATGAGCTGAGATAAATTAAACGGAACTAAATTGAATTGAATTGAACTGAACTGAAATAAATTTAAATGTACTAAACTGAACAATATTAAAGCCATGTTTGCCCGAGAATATTCTAGAACAATTGAAGTTAGGAGACTATTAAATAGGTTTATTTAATAATCATTTTTAGTTTTTTTTAGAATAATTGATGTGGATTATTGTGGGAGCGCCATGTGGCAAAATCAATGTGAGAGTCATGACATGTGGTAGATTTATGTGCTATCTTTCGTAAATATATTCTCTTGGTTTCAGTTTAGTGGTGTTGTTCTCTCTATCCATTGAAGAATATATTTATAGAGGATTATTTCTGCAAAATTTTCTAGGTTTCTTCCGTGTATCATTTCAATTTGGCATAACCTTTGACACAGTTAATGATTTTGAAATAGTATATACGTGTAATGAATCTATCGATCCATTAATTACTACACCATTTGTGTGTGTGTAGCAGTGTGTGTGAGTACGTAAAATATGTATATCTATACATGCATGAGTGTAGAGATCCATCCATGGGATTAATTTGGATGGTTGCGCGGGTCAAGAAAGCCGCGTACGGAACCCACTATATTTATATGTTGTGTAAATTCATCCAATATTATTCTGTTGACAATAATACAGTACTTACTTTTTCAACATCAATTCAAAACATCAAAACTATGTGTTGAATTAGTTTCAGACTTTGGAAAAAAAAAATAAGACTTTGGAGTCGTTAAATATATTTTTGTAGTCTTATAATTAATATCTTGTGTTCTCGGTGTACAAAATCTGGAATATTAATTAAAAATATTAATAATATACATAGTTAAAAATCCTATAGCAGCCAAATATATGCACATGTCACAAGAGTGACGAGTATATGAATTAATAAGAATTTGACATTATATCAATGTATTTTTTTCTTTAAAATATATTGAGATATAAAGTTATTTATTTATTTTAAATGGGACCGTTTTTACCTCACTCAAATTTTTATTTGGATAAATATTTATCCAATTTAAATTTTTTTATGAATTATATTTTAAATTAATGCCCCAATTTTGACAACTTGTTTATATTAAAACAACTTCTTTTTTTGAAAGTAAAACAACTTAAAATTTAAAAGACACTATGAACGATTAATGAATTTTACGACATTTCTTTTGGGATTGGGCATTTTGAAAGAAAAACATCATCTCTTTGAATGACATATATATATATATAATTTTACATTTAGAGAGAGACTTTAAAATCTTGACGAAGTTTTCATATTTTCGATCGTATTTTTTTGGGAGGTAATTTCCGTGGTTTTCTGCACCAGACGCGGTCATCTGAATTACAACACTAAATCCTAGTTTACACACATAAAAATACATGCAACACGTACGTAAACACACATTTCATGAATTAATTTCATTGTACGTATATAGTACATGTATTAAACCGTACGTGCTTCCAACAATTCATACGTATAATTCCAGTGTTATTTTATGAAGAGGATGGTACATGTAATGAAATTCAGATTAAAATGTTGACAAAAGTACTTAGAAGCTTGTCGAAAAACGGGTATAAATACAGCATAGAACCAGTTGAGATGGGCACAACAAAATCAGTCAAGCCAAACCAGAGAAAATACAACTTTCAAGCTCTCAAATATTAATTAAGCCAGAAAAAAAGAAACAAATCTCTTTTGCTTATATATATATATATATATATATATATATATATATATATATATATATATATATATATATATATATTTTTCGGTCGAAATGGACGGCGGCGGTTACAGAGGGCAGCAGGGGAGCAGCAGCAGAGGAAAAGGTATGGCTACTGTGATTCCTGCGCAGAAGGAATCGGTAACGAAGATGGCTGTGAAAAAAATTGTCGAATCGACCGCAAAACCTTTCAAGAAGAAGAAGATAAATCCCAAAGATACCACTGAAGATGATGATTAACTTTATACTTTTGAAATGTTTGATTTCTGAATTCATTTACATATTTTAAATTCATTTGGATTAATTGTTGTGTGTTGTATTCTATATTAAACAGAAACGTAGCTAGTCCTTGTGTCTACTGTGTATGCCATTTCTGTCTGTTTTATTTCATGTGATGTGTATATGGTTGTATCTTTTCAGTTGAAATATGCATGAGAAGAGACCATGTTGTACTGTTAGGCACGAGTATCATGTTAATTAATTTGTTGTTCCGGTAAAATTATTATAACGTCTTATTAATTCAATTTGTAGAAAATGTTGGATTATTGTGGCATTTCTTTGTCCCACCGCGTAACCATTAGCTTTCACGACTTAAATGAGAATCTTGACCTAGGTTATTCTTCGTAGAGTAAAAAGCTGATTAAAAATCAATATATATGACATCACGTCCTCATTTAAGTTTCAGAAGAATAGACTGATGATGCAAAAGTGATCATGATTTTCAACTCCAAGTCCCAATGCATAGTTCAATGTCAACGTAAACTAAGCAAAGATGTCAACCCAAATTACTTAACGCTATTGAAAATCTGTAATTTAGAGAGAATAATTAGGCGATTAATTTGATGACAAATGAGAAATGGATTTTCTTTGTACGTACTTTTCAAAAAGTTAGTGCCAAAAATCACTAATTCAACCAAACTAGGGGTCAATCGATAAATCTTTATCCAATTAATTAAACTCTCTTTTATAAATTATATTTTAAGTGCCCCGAATTTGACAAAACCTTATTTAAAACAACTTCAAATTTAAAAGACATGATTAATGAAATTTTAAGACATTTCTTTGGGGATGGGGTATTTTTAATGAAAAACACCATATTATTTACATTTAGAGAGAGAGACTTTAAAATCTTGACGAAGTTTTCTTATTTTAGATCATACTTTGTGGGAGGTAATTTCCGTGGTTTTCTGCACGGCGCAATGTCTAACAAAATGAAGAAATGAAGGAAGCTTGAAAGGATGTTAATGGCGGAAAAAGTAACTGCCTTTCATGGCAACAGAATTAATTAGCAGAAAGTAGAAGCAGTTTTACATAAAAATTAGTTTACAAAATGTGATCCAGCTTGTATTTTTTTTGAGGTAACATTTTCTTCTATTAAATTGCTCAAAAAAGTTCATACAACTAATTTGACCATCACTCTAAGCCAAACATTCAACGGATATAAATAACTAACCAAAAGGAGAAAAACAACTATTCTACATATGAAATGCAAGTGGCTATGATCATAACTAGTTCATCAAGATATTGCTAGGATTTTAGAATAACTATAATCAATGCGCTTCCATTCCATCTGTCCTTGCATATCTTGCCAAATCCGCATCCACCTTTGAATCTTTGGTGTCTTCAACGTTCCATTTCTGTCTCCGGCTCGTATATGATCCAGCTTGTATTTAATTATTTATAACTGATCTTGTTGTTTATAACTAACTAATTAATCAAACTTGCTAATACCTGCCTAACTGAATCTGAGACGTGACTCTCAGCAAAACAGCTCGATCACAGCAACCGCTATTAAATCGGTGGAAATGAGTTAAACTTGCATTTGACTGTTGACTGCTCCAACTGCTATGTTGACTTCACCAATTGACCTTCCAACTTGATTCATTCAACAACGTCGCCGGACGCGGTTTACAACACTAAATCCTAGCTTAATTACACACATAAATATACATGCAACACACATTTGATGTATTAATTTCATTCTACATATATAGTACACGTGGCTTGATCTCCTGCTTCCAACAATTCATACGTAGTGTTATTTTAGAAGGAGCTGGTACTCATGTTAATGAAATTCAGATTAAAATGTTGAGAAAATTACTTAGAAACTTGTCGAAAAAACGTGTATAAATACAGGATAGAATGGCCACAACGAAATCAATCAAGCCAAACAATAATACAACTTTCAAGCCAGAAAAAAAGAAATTAAACAAAACCTTGTTTGCTTATATATATTTCGGTCGGAGATATTCGAAATGGACAACGGCGGCTACAGAGGGCAGCAGGGGAGCAGCAGCCGAGGAAAAGGTGCGGCTACTGTGATTCCGGCGAAGAAGGAATCGGTGACGAAGATGGCTGTGAAAACAGTTGCTGAATCAACTGCTAACCTCTTCAAGAAGAAGAAGATTAATCCCAAAGATACCACCAGTGAAGATGATCATTAACTTGATACTTTTGCTGCTTTAAATCATGCAAATACTTGATTTCTGAATTCATTTACATAAGTTTAATTCGGTAATTTGGATTTGTTTTGTGTTGTATATTATATTAAACAGAAACTATAGGGCATGAAGTCCTTGTGTGTAATGTACTTTGAACTATGAAGCATATATATGGTGCAATAAATTTGTTATTTATTTTCTGTTGTTATCAGTTTATCACTATCGAAATCAAATTACAGTGTTAAAGCTGATGAAGCTCGTACACTGTTTTAATTTGTTATGATGATTGAACATATATAGCAACAATTAGAAGAATTGACTTTAAATACAGAATGATGAAAAAACCATGTGAATCTGCGTGTACAATCGCTCAGATATATCCATTGTCAGTTACATGTATGATATATCTCCATTAATTTGCACAAGGAAGGATTGACCTAGCTTGTTCTTGTTCTTGATGTTCTTAAGCCCAGATGATATTGTGTCTGCGATTTCCTCTTCCGAGACCGCCTCGTCGTCGTCTCAGCATTTCTCTTTTCTTCTCTGTCTGTATTTACTCTCTCTTTCCTGAGTGTATAAATTATTGTATCTTTTTAGTTTTCTTTCATGAGAGTTGCATGCATGGAAGATTAGTTTGAAACGTTGTACGTACGGTTAGGTAACATGGGAGACCATGAACAGCTACATTAGTTAATATGTAGAGTATCGTGTTTGATTTGTTATTCCTGTAAAAATTATATATATATATATAGTATATTAATTTCTAATTGTTGCATTTCTCTTTGTCCCACCGCGTAAGGAGAAACGCGGACAACAATATTAATCGGTAGCTTTTACGTCTTAAAACAGAATCTTGACCTAGGTTATTCGTTGTAGAGTAAAGCTTATTTAAATTTAAATATGTATATAATATATATATATATATGACATGAAAAAGTCAACCCGTCCTCCCTTAATTTCAGAAGAATTAATAGACTGATCGACAAAAGTAATAATCATGAGTTTCAACTCCAAGTCGCATGAATAGTTCAATGTCAACGAAAATGAATCAGAGATGCATGTCAACCCAAATTACTCGGTTTCCACACCAACGCTATTGAAAATCCATACTAATATAGGGTTTAATTTGGATTATGTTGATTTACATACATAATCATTAAAATGTTTTATATGGCCCTTAAAACCTTAAAAAGGTAATTTTTTAATTTACGCTTTAAAAAAAGTGCAGCGTTTATAACCCCAATAATTTAAAATAATTTCCGTGGCCTCATATAATTTAAATTGAGTTTTCATGGCATTTTGGCCATTTTCGTTATAACATTTTTTTCTGTTATGAGTATTTTAGTAATTTTATAATTTTAAGGAAAAGTCTAGGGAGTGACCGTCACTATATAGTGACCGGACTAAATTATAAATAGTGCAATAAAGAAAATCAAGGAGGGACCAATTTGCAATTTTTAAAAATTAAAAAAAATCACGCGCTACAGTGTTTTTCTACAGTGCGCTACAGTGTTTGCTACAGTGTACTTTAATGTTTCAAGTTAAAATGTCCATGTTTTATGTTTCAAGTTAAAGTGTTCATGTTTCACGTTAAAACGTCCATTTTCACGTTAAAACGTCCATGTTTTATGTTTTAAGTTAAAATGTTTATGTTTTATATTTCAAGTTAAAATGTTCATGTTTCAAGTTAAAGTGTTCATGTTTCACATTAAAACGTCCATGTTTTATGTTTTAAGTTAAAATATTTATGTTTTATGTTTCAAGTTAAAATGTTCATGTTTTATGTTTCCAGTTAAAGTGTCTGTGTTTCACGTTTAAACGTCCATGTTTTATGTTTTAAGTTAAAATATTTATGTTTTATGTTTCAAATTAAAGTTTTCATGTTTCAAGCTAAAGTGTTCATGTTTCACGTTAAAACGTCCATGTTTTATGTTTTAAGTTAAAATGTTATGTTTTATGTTTCAAGTTAAAGTGACCATGTTTCACGTTAAAACGTCCATGTTTTATGTTTTAAGTTAAAATATTTATGTTAAATATTTATGTTTTATGTTTCAAGTTAAAGTGTTCATGTTTCACTTTAAAACGTCAATGTTTTATGTTTTAAGTTAAAATATTTATGTTTTATGTTTCAAGTTAAAGTGTTCATGTTTCACGTTAAAACGTGCATGTTTTATGTTTTAAGTTAAAATATTTATGTTTTATGTTTCAAGTTAAAATGTTCATGTACATGTTTTAAGTCAAAATGTTCATGTTTTAAGTTAAACTATTCATGTTTTATGTTTTACTGTAGCAACTCCTCACTGTAGCAAATCGGTACTGTAGCAACTCCTCACTGTAGCAAATCGGTACTGTAGCGGCTCGGCACTGTAGCGCGTGCCTTGACACTATAGGGCGTGATTTTTAAAAAATTTCTGAAATTGCAAATTGGTCCCTCCGTATTTTTTAAACTTATATCCTATTTGCAATTTAATCTGGTCACTATATAGTGACGGTTACCCAAAAGACCAACTCTTAAAAAAATGGAAAATACAAAGTAATTAAAAATAAGCGATGACTTCACGTGATGTCATGTTAACCATAATTCTTCAACAACATAAATCATTGTCTCTCACAAAAATCACCACCACCCTTTGTTGCGTCGGCTCCAGATTCCGGCGATCCGTTCGCCGTTCGCCCATTGATCATCGAAAACCACCTCCGTGGCCTGCCCAACTCCAGGTGATTTGTCAAAAACAATATGGATATGATGTAGGACGGCATCATGATACCGGCCGATTAACGATTTTCCTGTCGTGGCCTTGATAAAATCACCGTAGACTTCGTCGATTTGGATAGGACTTTGGATTACGGCCGTGTGTTTCGTCGATTTAGATTTTTTTTATTTTGAATTCGATTATGGTCGGCAACGGCCAACATTAAAGGATGATTAATCCTGCCGGAAAATGGCGAAATGGCAACCAGCCTAGGAAATTAGGATTTGGATTTGGATTTGCTGGACGTTGGGATTAAAGGATTTGGCTTGGACAGGATGAATGGGATTTGCAGGAAAATAATATCTTTCCGGCTGCCTCTGATCTTGGAAATTTGGAATTTTTTTTCTTGAATTTGTATCGACACCGACACCTTCACTACTAGGAGACTCCCTATATGCACCGGTTTTCAGCAGCACTTCATCAAAATCGGTGCTGGAAGTACAATAAGCACCAGTTTATAGCAGCGCTTCATCAAAACCGGTGCTGGAAGTACAATGAGCACCGATTTTTAGCAGAGCTTCACCAAATCCGGTGCTGGAAGTAGAATGAGCACCGATTTATAACGACGCTCCACCGAATCCGGTGCTGGAAGTACAATAAGCAGCTGATTTAATCATTAGCATTGATGCACCGCTGCTAAGATTTTTTTTTACATTCTGACACAAAAATGTAGCAACGGTCAACGCAGTAGGATTTTTTACCGCTGCTTGGTGTGGAATAATAAAACTAAATTTTCTTTCAGTTTATTTAATTAAAAACTAAATTTTCTCTCGGCGTGTGGAATTATTTACTGCTGATTGATTGATGAAAGACGATTATTAAATATTACATGATTAATATATCAAACATATAATAATATAAATATAAATATTTTTAATGAAAATTGAGTATTGTATTTTTGACTAATTAATGTCAAATTCTAATATAAATGTCAATTTATTTACTGTAGTTAAGTTGTTATGAAACTATTTTCATTTTATGTTTTACCAATTAAATTTGAAATTGAGTTTAAATTTAAATCCCGCATCCGATAAAATAGATAATTTGTATATGAAAATTATGAAATACGATCGTGAGTATACTATTTTGTGATTATTTTTAAAAACTAAAGTACGCCATGTTACTTTTATTGAAAATGAGAAGAGTCAAAACAACCAAATTTAAGACCACAAATTTGTATTTGCAAAAATCGTTGAACTCTCATTCATATTGTTCTAGACTAATTCTTGGGTGAGTCAGTCTCACCCATGAAGCAGAATCAAGTAAACACTTTTTTTGACGAGATTTGATGAACTGACACAAAAGTTTTGATGAGGTGACATGTTTGATAAATTGGCACCGAGATTTGATGATGTGGCGTCGTGATATGATGAGGTGGTAGTGAGTTATGATGAGGTGGCAGCAATGAAATTTTGCTTATTTGGCCTTGCCTCATGGGTGAGGCTGCCTCACAGGAGAATTACTCATTGTTCTATTATTTTAAACACATTTTTTTCTCAAAACCAAGAGACCAATCCCATACAAATTTTTCACACAATTTGTTTTTAGTTGTTAGAATTTTTTTATAAAAATGAATAATTAGTGTATTTATGGTAATTAAAGTATCCGTCGATATCTTCAACTATTATGGCATAATTAGTGTATTTATGGTAACATTAGGTGTAGTAAATCAGTACTAAAATAACTTTTGCACAAATAATTACTATAGAATCTTTAACAAGTGCACTCGTTAATCTCTTTTATCAATTAAATCTCACCTTAAAATAATTGTCAAATAAGTAACTCTTTATCAATTAAATCTCACCTTACAATAATTATCCTTTTTCTCAAAGTATCTCTATCTTCATCCCTTTCTCTCTCAAAATCCCTCACGGCTTCCACTGCAGGTTCCAATCCCTTGTGATGCAGGTTCAAATCGCCATCTCCGCAATTTGCAGATACCATTGTTTTTTTCTCGCTTCTATGTGCTCTCATGTCGTTTTTGGGCGCGACCCGATTCATGATTTGGTGGGTTTTACGCATATGTGAGCTTTTTTAATGTGCAGACTAGGTGTTTGATGAAATGTCTGACTGACTTTGCAGGTTTTGGAATCACTAGATACCGTGCTTGATGTGGACAAGAAAGATGTTGGACTCAGTTAGTAATCTCATTTACATAATATATATTACCACCTTGGCATGGCCAGAAGAGAGATAGAAGCAATTTTTGGTGACGATGATGAAGTAGGAGGGTTTCAAGATGAATCCTTTTTTTATGTAGATGAGATTTCGAGATGAATTTTGTGGATTTGCTAAGGTAAATATAGAACTTTTAGTGTGAATTTTTTGTTGTAAAAAGTAGATAGTATAGGGCTTTTAGAATAAAATTGTAAGTAAAAAAAACTTTGTAGTTCGATTTGTTATATATAAAAGTATTGGATTTTTTCGCAAATGTAAAAATTTTGATAGTCAATTTGCAAATGAGAAAGTTATGGGGACTGGATTCTTACTAATCTAGCAGTGGTTGGCGAAATTCAGGCGGTGCTATATTTTACCGCTGCTAGAGAAATCTAGTAACGTTTTAAAGCAGCAGTACAAAAACCGCTGCTTGTCGGGATTAAAGTAGGAGCGGTACAAAAATCGCTGCTAAGAAAAATCCAAATCTAGCACCTCTATATATACGCACCGGTCAAAATTTGGCCTAAAAATCGCTGCTTGGGGGGTAAAAAACCGGTGCCTATAGGGGGGTCTCCTAGTAGTGCCTTGCAGGACCTTTCGATTTGATCGATATCGAATAATTTCGGCCAAGAGGAGTGGTCTAGAGTTGGGGCAGGTTGTCGCGTGGTGTTCGGCGATGATTGTTATCGGAGAAGATGATCTGGGGTGATGATCTGAATCCGGTTTATAGGGAAGATGACAATGACGCCATGCTGACGTCAGGGACATTTTTATTTATTTTTAGATTTATGAATTAATGAAAATTACTAAAATACCCCTACCATTTAACGGAATGACTATAGGCCACAAAAAATCATTTTGAAATTTGAAGGATCCTGCACTTTTTTTGGGGCCGAGAAAACTTTTTAGTCATATTTTATAATTGAAGGTTTTCTTTCTTGGGAGGGGCTCAATTATTTTTACTCATTTTTTTACCCTTAAAACACATCTAATCTAACGTATATTCTCTCATTTATTTCTTATTTTCCTCCCAAATATATGGATATAGGTCAGTTGGGGGCTGGTTCATCCGACCCGTGGAATCGGGAAAGGTTTAATTGTTGCAATTAATGTGGGATGGTGGTGGTGTTGCGCGGTTGGGTGGTGGTGTGCGCGGTTGGGTGGTGGTTGCCGGATGTAAATTAATTTTTAAAGTGATAATTATATTTGGTTAATCATAATTAGTGTTATTCTATAGCTGCCGATCGACAACCTCTGCAAATTCAAAATACCATTGTCGTTGTTGCAGCTTTAATTGTTCTTAGTTGGGGTTCAAATCTGAAGAATAGATTGGAACAGATTGAATGTCATTTTATGATCCCTATCATAAGTTTAGGCTGCTGGGACCAGATTGAGAGAAAACTAGATGTAGAAATTTCCTTTGCGAAAGCATGTTGGATAGTATATAAAAAGGTTTTGAACAAAAGACACTGATGACCAGTGTCGTTTCCTTGATTAAATGTCCAAATTAGAGTGGATGTTATCATTTTCCCCCCTTTTTATCCTTCTGCAAAGGGCCGTTTGTCCAAGAAATTTTCCAAGAGCGTTTACAAATTTAGTTTTAAATATAAATATTTGACCGGTCAAACAGTAAGTATTAATGTTTGATGAACATTTTTTCTACCTAAAGTTTTGAAGGAATACACAGTTTTCATAAATGCTCGTCGTTTCTCAACTTCATTTAAGATTATCATGGCATGATTTTAATTTTATCCTTTTCTTTAATCTAAAATTCATAATTAATAAAGTTTCAATACAAAATTCATCAAAACATATATGGTAATGGTCAAACTAATTTGAATAGAAATAAATTTTAGTAAACTTATTAAAACTAAACTTAGTTTAACTAAACACAAGTTATTTAAGTAAAAATAATAGAAATAGGGATATTAATTTCTCTTTATCAATAATTAAATTTAAATATTCACTACATTTTTCAGAAACTAGGTAAAGTTACATCTCACTTTTCAATTTTTAATTCTCCACTACCTTTGATTAAAAAAAATCATTTTCTTTAAGAAGTAGTATTTGTCACACCTTATTATATAAACGCATAAGCAAAGTCTCATAATAGATCATCTACATTTTACCAAAAATAAATTAGGTCAAAAGTTTCATTTTTAGGTTGAAAGTTTCCATTTTAAATTTTACTGAATTGCTAAATGTACCCCATGATTTTGCACTTGTAGTCCCAAAAACTATTATAATACCCCTTTATGGCCCAGCTGGAACGGGTAGTTTAACCTGCTATGCTGATGATCGGTACACAATCTCGCCGACCCGAATGCCCAGATTGACGGCGTGCTGAAAGCTGATGCCCACGGATGGAAACCCTTACCAAATTCTAATTCAGTGGATTTGAGCAATTTCACACCGGATACTAATAGAAGGAGAGGGAAAACAGGGAGACAGAAGGGAAAGAAAAATAGGAGTGACGAATGTAAAATCCAAACGACGTCATCGTTTAACTTAAGGGGTGGAAAATTACGAACCTACCCCTACGGATCCGGATACCAGAATTGGTTGACCATAAAAGAAAGAATCCTTATTATATATTGTCTAGGAGGATTGGAGCAATTTCACATCGGATACCAATAGAAGGAGAGGGAAAATAGGGAGACAGAAGGGAAAGAAAAATAGGAGCGACGAATATAAAATCCAAACGACGTCATCGTTTAACTTAAGGGGTGGAAAATTACGAACCTACCACTACGGATCCGGATACCAGAATTGGTTGACCATAAAAGAAAGAATCCTTATTATATATTGGTCTAGGATTATGATGAATAGTTACATAGTTTAAATTCATAAATTATATTATTCATTGATTATAAACTTGCTAATTTAATTATATCTATAATTTTTTATTTGTTATCGTAAACATGAAAAAGATCGTTTATCTAATAAAATATCCTAATACTAACCTTTTCCTCATAAATTTTATTTTGAAAAATAAATTTGATATAAATTTGTCATAGTAATTAAATTTAGTGACTTAATAAATTTTTTTAACATGAAAAATTCTCCAACGTTTTCATATTTTAAGTAACATTTATCATCCATCAAAATTACATAATAAATGCATATATTTAAGGATGTTAATGGAAATAATGATGTGTGAGAAATATGATGATGTGGCAGGGTGTATGACTGTGAGTAAAAAGTTGAAGGAAAAGTCTTGGGAGTGACCGTCACTATATACTGACCAGACTAAATTATAAATAGTGCAATAAAGAAAATCAAGGAGGGACCAATTTGCAATTTTTAAAAATAAAAAAAATCACGCGCTACAGTGTTTCCGCGCGTGTACAGTTTTTTTCTACAGTGCGCTACAGTGTTTGCTACAGTGTACTTCAATGTTTCAAGTTAAAATGTCCATGTTTTATGTTTCAAGTTAAAGTGTTCATGTTTCACGTTAAAACATCCATGTTTCACGTTAAAACGTCCATGTTTTATGTTTTAAGTTAAAATGTTTATGTTTTATATTTCAAGTTAAAATGTTCATGTTTCAAGTTAAAGTGTTCATGTTTCACATTAAAACGTCCATGTTTTATGTTTTAAGTTAAAATATTTATGTTTTATGTTTCAAGTTAAAATGTTCATGTTTCAAGTTAAAATGTTCATGTTTCAAGTTAAAATGTTCATGTTTTATGTTTCAAGTTAAAGTGTCCATGTTTCACGTTAAAACGACCATGTTTTATGTTTTAAGTTAAAATATTTATGTTTTATGTTTCAAGTTAAAATGTTCATGTTTTATGTTTCAAGTTAAAGTGTCCATGTTTCACGTTAAAACGTCCATGTTTTATGTTTTAAGTTAAAATATTTATGTTTTATGTTTCAAGTTAAAATGTTCATGTTTTATGTTTCAAGTTAAAGTGTCCATGTTTCACGTTAAAACGTTTATGTTTTATGTCTTAAGTTAAAATATTTATATTTTATGTTTCAAGCTAAAGTGTTCATGTTTCACTTTAAAACGTGTCCATGTTTTATGTTTTAAGTTAAAATATTTATGTTTTATGTTTCAAGTTAAAGTGTTCATGTTTCATGTTAAAACGTGCATGTTTTATGTTTTAAGTTAAAATATTTATGTTTTATGTTTCAATTTAAAATGTTCATGTACATGTTTTAACTCAAAATGTTCATGTTTTAAGTTAAACTATTCATGTTTTATGTTTTACTGTAGCAACTCGACACTGTAGCAAATCGGTACTGTAGTGGCTCGGCACTGTAGCGCGTGGCTTGACACTGTAGGGCGTGATTTTTAAAAAAAATCTGAAATTGCAAATTGGTCCCTCCGTATTTTTTAAACTTATATCCTATTTGTAATTTAATCTGGTCACTATATAGTGACGGTCACCCAAGAGACCAACTCAAAGTTGAAAAGGTAGAACTTTATTAAAAAAAAAAAAAAAAATAGGTTTAAAGCCAAAAGCTTAACTTCAATAAGCCGGATCAATAAATTACGCCACGTGCCATGTCTATATGACCGTTGGGGACGTGCTCCCGAATTCACACGCAGGCAGTGTTTGTTCATTTTGAATCAAGTCGCCCACCCCTTTTCTCCACCTCTATCCATTTGTCTTTCACTGCCACATTTTCTTTCTCATTGAGCTTTCTATTCTTCGTCTCTCTAGGATGGGAATCGCCTCTGAGACGCAACAAGATCCCAAGGTAATTTGTGAACAATGTGGGGGAATTTTCTGTTTTCTGTTTTCTGCATCTTTAATCGGAGATTCCTCGACGTTCTTTGCTATGATTTTTTGGGGGAATCAGTGCTAGGGCTCGTCGAGGATGCGGTTTTCTTGATAGATCTGGTGTTCTTGATGATTTTTTAAATCTCGCCCCCCGAACCTAGGGTTATTTGGATAATTGATTGACACGTTCGTGATTGACAAGTTCGTGTTTTATTCTGTGATTTTCATGTTTCGATTGCTTTTATACATATACCATTCTGCTCGTCGTTTTAATTTGCCTTTTTCATGACAGATCTGAGTTCCTAGTAATTAGGGGTTCTTGATTTTGAAATTCAAATTCAGGTTTAAGTTTGAAATCTGGCAATCGGCCATCATATTCTGTGTTCATGATTTCAAATTCTTGCATGGTATTTGGTGTAGGGTTCTTCAGAGGGTTCAGTGGAGAAAAAGCTTCGATGAGTTTGACATCGGAAAGCCCCTTGGCCAAGGCAAATTTGGTCATGTAACATATCTGTTTAGGGAAAAGAAGGTTTAATCACTGATTATGTTCTCAGTTTTATTAATTTTCCATTACATTATTCCAGGCCTTAAGGAACTGTTGATTTGTGTGAAAATTGCATCAAGCTTTTTCCACTTTCCCCTTTTCACTTGCATATGTCTTTGATTGCATTATTACTTTGCATCAGTATGTAGAACATACTCTGATGGTTTGAAACTAGACGCTACTCTCTTTCAGATATTTATACGATGGCATAGGAATAGGAATATTAATTCTTTTGACTCTTTCGTTCCCTTTAATAGAGTAATCACATCGTGGCACTGAAGGTATTGTTCAAGAGCCAGCTTAAACAGTAGCCGCTTCGTCGTGAAGTGGAAATACAGAGTCACTTGCGACATCCAAATATTCAGAGACTCTATGGATACTCCTAGGATCAGGTAAACAAGTCTGTTACTCAATTTTATTTATGATGACTGGAATATGAAAAAAAGACTGACTAGGAATAACTGTGTAGAAACGAGTTTATCTGATTCTGGAATATGCTGCTAAGGGAGAACTATACAAGGAACTGAAGAAATGTAAATATTTCAGTGAACGACGTGCAGCTACTGTGAGTCCTTCCTCCTCTTTGCTGCTAAAATTACTTTATATAGGTATTAGGTCTCAATAATTTTGGTGAAATGAAATCCAATCTATGATTGCTTTTATTGTAAAACTACTTCAAGTTTCTAGGTTTTTATATATGGTTACTTATATTACAAAACTCTCTCAAACTCTTCCAAGTTCCACATTTGTCTGTGATGCATTCACCTATTCTTTGTAAGTGTGTCTGTATTTTAAACTAGCAATGGTTTCTCTTTACCAGTATGTGGCTTCACTAGCTCGAGCCCTCATTTATTGTCATGGGAAGCATGTGATCCATCGAGATATTAAACCAGAAAACCTGCTAGTTGGTGCACAGGTAAATCTTGCCAAAGTGTTCTTTCATTTTGAGATATCTGAACGACTTTTGCTCATATGTTGTTTATCTGTGACAGGGTGAGCTCAAGATAGCAGATTTTGGTTGGTCAGTTCACACATTCAATCGCAGACGTACTATGTGTGGGACTCTTGATTATTTGCCACCAGATATGGTTATGTCAATTTCAATTTGTGTTGATGCAACTACAAGAAATGCTATATTGTGTTTCACTGTGGACAGTTTCCACTCGAAAATTTTATTCACACTATGTTGAACAACCTTGCCTGAAGAATTTATAATCTAACATTTTAACTGAACTCTGACAATGATCCTCTTTGTCAATTACAGTGGAGAGTGTGGAACATGATGCAAGCGTAGATATCTGGAGCCTTGGTGTCTTGTGCTACGAATTTTTGTATGGGGTGCCTCTTTTTGAAGCTAAGGAACATTCAGACACGTATAAAAGGTAAATACACAGATTTTGCGTGTTCATCCATCTGACCTAAAAACAAAATTCTATTCCTTTAAGTGTGTATTTGAGTTGCCATGTTTTCTCACATGTTTGCGGTTCTCAATGTGAAGTAGCATATTCTGTAGATCATCTTTAGAATGTTTGCTCACACATTTTCTGGAACGAAACAGGATAGTCCAAGTTGACTTAAAATTTCCTCCAAAACCAATCGTCTCATCAGCAGCCAAGGACCTCATTAGTAAGGTTAGTCCTATTTTTCCACCTTAATTGTAGATCCTTATTATTGAACTTTGATGGTCCTTTCATATAATTTATTTTATCGTGACAGATGCTGGTCAAGGGTTCTGCAGAACGTCTGCCTCTGCACAAATTACTTGAGCACCCATGGATCGTAAATTGTGAGCTTTTGTTTTTGTTTTCTCGATGAATTTCGTTGGGGTTTTGTGGCGCTTCTAAATTGAATTGAATGATTAAGTCTAATTGGTTTTCATCCTCAATCTTTTGGGGAAATTGATATCATGATAATGATGGGGTTATCTTCAATTTCTTTGTTCCTATGGGCGATAATAATTTGTTGATTATCTTCTGTTATGGAATGTGGGTTTTAGCTCTCTGGAAATTGGGTTTTACTCAATGATCCCGTCATGATAACCTGTTATTTCTCTCTCGTTCATGCTATTCAAATTTTGAAAATGGGGGTTTTCTTATTCTGGAATGTGTTTTAGTTGTCTGAAAATTTGGTTTTGATTGTAATTGATACTCAGATTGGGTTTAATTGAGTTTTAACTTTATGGAAAATAGGTTAATGCCAGTCATCTCTAACTTTTCCTTTGTCCTTTGTTTTTGGTGTTGTTGGATATTTTCTGCTGGGCAATGCATGGTCTCTGCACGCTGTGGCATCAAAGGTCTTGTCAGAGATTTAACAAAATGGGGGGATATGAAATAAGAAAGGGAAAAACTGCGATCAAAATGGGCTGTCTTTATTACCTAGTCAAATTCATCTCTAAGCATACAATCTACTTTGTGTATTCCATGTGTTCTATGCTGTTTGTTTAATCATCCTCTGATGTTTCTTTGAGGTCCCAAAGAAAAAGAAGAATCTGGCTTAAAAGGACCTTAATAATGAATGTTCTGTTCAAGGTTAATGCTAAGGTTAGAAATTTTGTACCCTGAAAATTTTATATGCGAGTTTAGCGTGCTGTTGATTTTTGTTTTTGTTTTGCCCGCAGCATGGATGAGAGGCGGTGATACATTTTTGCTTGATTTGTAGTTGTCATTTTACTTTGTGATGCTGTCTACTTCACTTATTTTAAAGGGATTCTTAAGGTGTAACTCATCAGAGCATCACTTGGCTCATTCTTGTTGATCTAGCTGGCACCGAAGGTACACAAAAATAATCAATTTTATAAAGAATATCTTCTTGGATCAGTCTTTTTTTTTTTTTGATGTAATATTTTCTTCTATTAAATTGCTCAAAAAAGTTCATACAACTGATTTGGCCATCACTCTAAGCCAAACATTCAACGGATATAAATAACTAACCAAAAGGAGAAAAACAACTATTCTACAGCCATATGAAATGCAAGTGGCTATGATCATAACAAGTTCATCAAGATATTGCTAGGATTTTAGAATAACTATAATGAATGCGCTTCCATTCCACCTGTCCTTGCATATCTTGCCAAATCTGCATCCACCTTTGGAGCTTTGGTGTCTTCAACGTTCCATTTCTGTCTCCAGCTCGTATACGATTAAGGGAAAATCCACCATAGCATATCTGTGAATTGACATGTCAAAACACAAGTCTGCCCTGGTTCATTTCCCATAGAAACCAAATTATCCATTATGTAGCCTGGTCTGAGTATGCTTATAATCTTTTTCGATCCAGCCCGTCAAGTCTTTAGATAGTGTCATGGGCCAAGGTTGGGTAACTGGTTTCACCCAGCAGCCCAACACCTCTGAAATACCAAAGGTAATCAGTGCGGTACCTACGACATATGTACAAGTTTCATACTAGGGCCATAGTCCCTCATCCAGTCCGTCAATTGATAGTATCTTGGGCCAAGGCTGGGTAACTGGTTTTTATACCTGCAGCCCAACACCTCTGAAATACCAAAAGGTAATCAGTGCGGTACCTACGACATATGTACAAGTTTCATACTAGGGATATATCCCCACAACCAATCCGTCAAGTCTTTAGATATTGTCACGGGCCAAGGCTGGGTAACTGGTTTTTACACCGGCAGCCCAACACCTCTGAAATACCATAGGTAATCAGTGCGGTACCTACGACATATGTACCAAGTTTCATACTAGGATCCATTCACACCATCCTCATCATCAATCAGAGGGGTCAAAGCCTGTTTCAATCATCACCTTTAGAGCATCCACCTGCCTAAATTTCCCCTCGAAGATTCTGTTATTCCTCTCCCTCCATACATTATAGAAGATGCTGATAAGTCGGTGGAATCTTATTCTCTTTCTCCATCCTACCATTCTTCTCATCCTCCTCAGGCACTCTCTGAAGTTTCCGCCAGTCTCCACCCTGTAATGTTTTTGGAGCTCCACTGTAAATTGGCATGTACAAAATATGTGCTGCATCGTTTCTCCATTGTGCCCACACAGAGTACAAACATCTGCCACATGAGGTATTATCCCTTTCGACTGAAGTCTCGCTATGGTCGATAATCTCCCTTTTAACAACATCCATAGAAAGAATGAGTGTTTAGGCTGTAGTCCTGACTTCCACAATATTTTCGTTGACCAGTGGTTTTCTTGGCCTGCCCCTTTGAGGTATCCATATGCCTTGCTAGTGCTGAAATTTCCCTTCGTGTCAACACATTCCATTAGGTATGGACGAATTTCATCTTTCAGTGACACCAACTTGCCCCAACCCCAACTATATGTGTGCCCTTCTAGGCTGTAGTCAAGAAACTCTTCATCCTTCAAGTAGTATGCCTGCACCCATTTCAGCCACAATATATCCTTCTTTTGACATACATCCCAAACCAGCTTACACAGAGAAGCTCTATTCCAGGATGAAGGATCCCTTAGGCCAACTCCTCCACTTTTCTTTGGCATACAAAGTGTTTTCCAAGACACTGGTGTAACTCTTTTCTCCCCTTCCTTTCTTCCGCACAGAAAATTTCTGCATTTTGTCTCAATGGCTTTGTGCACACTCTCAGGTATTTGAAAAACATTTGCCCAGTGACTAGCTTTACTCAGCAGAATTGTGTTTATAAGCTGCACTTTACCTGCATATGCCATATTCCTGGAACCCCAAGTGCCTATTTGTCCTGCAATCTTCTCCACCATTTTCTCACAATCTTCAGCTTTCCACTTCCCTGTTGAGACTGGAAGTCCCAGGTAATTCATTGGGAAACTTCCTTGAACTATATTCAGAGTATCAGCCAACATCTTTGCTTCAGTTTCTGTCATTGTCGAGAAGAAAACCTCAGATTTTCCTTCATTTATCCTAAGGCCAGAAACCTTCCTAAACTCCTCCAAAACAGTTTTAACCCCATCCATTGAGTGCTTGCTTGCCCTACAGAAAATTAACAGATCATCTGCAAACATCAAACTGTGTATTTCCCCCTTCAAACTCCTCTGATGGAACTCTATGGCTTTCGTTTTTATCGCCAGGCTAAGCTGTCTTGATAGATATTCCATCCCAATTACAAACAATAAAGGTGATATCGGATCCCCCTGTTTAACACCACTCCTCCCTTTAAAACAATCCGTGTACGCACCATTCAAAGAGAAACAATAAGTGGTATCCTCAACGCATCGTCTTATCCACTCAATAAACAATCCTGGAAACTTTAGAACTGCCAGCCATTTGAATAGAAACTCCCAGCTTATACTGTCGAAAGCCTTCTGTATATCAACTTTTATCATGCAGCTCGGAATATTGCTCGGCTTCTTATATCCTGTTAATAGCTCTTGGGCTAGGAGAATATTATGTGATATCCTCCTCCCTTTCACAAATGCACCTTGGTTTCCATTTATCACTTCAGGGAGTACCTCACTTAACCTGTTACTCATGATCTTTGTGATGACTTTATATAAAACAGGGCAGCAGGAAATCGGCCTATAGTCCCCAGCTGACTGCGGATTATCAACTTTCGGTATTAGTGTTAAAACAGCCCTGCTAAATTCCCGTGGTACTTCATCGCCCTGAAAGAAACTCCTAATCCCCTTTTTGAAATCATCACCAACAATCCCCCATGCTTTCTTGAAGAAAAAGCTCGAATGCTTTCTTGGATCAGTCTACCCTTGAACACTCATTCCCTTGTTTTTCTTTTCTTGATCAGGGAAAAGAGCTCTTGTTGTTTGGAATTTACCTTCCTGTTATTTCCTTGTAGCAATATATGCAATAGTAAACAGTAATACTGTAATGATTGTTCTTTGTTTTTCCTTCTGTCTAATAACTTGCTATTATTTTTAGCTAGTTGGTAAAAAGCTCTTCAGGGGATGATACATGTCGAATCTGGTAAGGGCACAAAATGTTCCTCCCCTTGTTTGTTTTAGGAACTTTTAATTGATTATTTGATGATTAACTAGGTTATTGGATGAACTATAATCAATTTTTTGAGAAACATAATCTTAGGGCCTGAGGTTGTGTTTTGTGTTTGCTTGGATGCTGTCATATTTGCATGTTTAAGTGGATGTTACTGTTAGTGTTGTGATTTGGTTAATGTGCATTTGTTTGCAGGCTTTTCTGAGAAGGAGCAGGACAAGTACGGTGATGATGAACAAAAGGCTGAAGAAGTAGATAGGGAAGGTGTTGAAGAGAGACAAAGGAAGAAGAAACGGAGGAAGAGGTTACCATATTTTATTTTTCTTTCTATATAGTTGGTGATAATAATGGGTTTATTGGTTTATCGGCTGGTTGATGATGCTTTCACTGATCATTTTAGAGGTGCAGAGAAGAATTACGGTCTTGATGAAGACGACTATGAGTCCTGGAGGAGAGCAATATAACAGCTCCTCTACAAAAGGTTTAGTTTGTCCTAAGTCTTTTGCTAAGTGTTTCTTTTTTACATTGTGCTTTCTGATCTTTATTTCCATGTCTATTAGGAAAAGTTCATACGGGTGCAAAAGGAACAGGGTGCCACTTCAGAAGAACATTCTGGATTATCTGTTTAATGACTTCCACTTGGTCACAGTTTCTTTTCTTTTTGTGAAAATGAGGGTAATTTCATTATACCACCTTTATAAGTCATTTTTGTAGCTTGGCTCATTTTTTAGATTCTACCCTTGTGGTGCAGGACAACCACTTGAAGATATTGCTGAAGATCTTGGGGACGATGTCGAGATGATTGAATTGATTTTGGATAAGGAAGAAGTTGATGAAAATGGAGCTTTCTGAACTAGGTTGAGGGACATGGTAATAAGACCTTCTGTGTGATTCAGCATGGTCCAGAGTCTGTGTTGGTCTTTCAGTTTCTTTAGTACTTACTGAGTTGACTGATAATCATGGTGCAGACGAAGGTGAGCAAGAAAAAGTCTGGGCAGGCATTGGGAGTTTCTTCCTTGGCACTTCAGGAAGCTCATGACATATTGGGTGATGTTGCTGAACTTTTGAACCTCCGCAAACAAACATCATTAAAAATTATCCGTCATGAAGATTCTACTGAGAGGAGGGAGAGAAGGCTGTATGATGAGTTTGATCCCTGTGAACTTTGACTAACTACATAGTTTGTTGCCATAATTTTTTTGAGGTATACTGTTTCGCTTCTGTAGGAATCCGAAGAAAGCACTGGGCCCCCTTCAGATGGGAGAGAGGCTGAGTTTTTCATGGATAAGTATTTAATAAACGTCCCCATGGCCTTTTTCCCATACCAAACTGTAAAAAGGAGAACTGTTTCAACAGACTATTTGAATGAGACATTCATAAATGATGACACTCAGAAAGTGGTGGAGGTTACAAAAGAGATATGGCTAAATCCTGGACCCTGACGCATCCGAATATTAGAGGTATGTTTTTGTTGGAATAGTATATTTTTGAATTAGTAAAAATAGTTTTTAGGACTCTCTGATAGGTGAACACACTTTCTTTCTGCAAGGTTTTTGCATTGATATGTATTGGAAGGAAGACTCCCCAAGTCTTCTCAAGGATTCAGGGGATCATGACCCAAATAATTCAGAAGAACCCACTCTAGGGTAGCACAAGGTATGTTGTTGGTTTCATATATTGTGCTGAGCATCTGAGTGATATTGAGTGAATTATTGTTTGCACACTTCAGGTACTCTGGGCCATGCAAGATCAGGACAAAACAAAGGGGCAGAAGCAAAGACAACTAGATTCATTCTACCACTGATGTTATGGTGAAGGATCAACATGAATCAGAGTCTTTTTGAGTCAGTTACTGTCCCTCTTAAGGCATGTTAAAAAGAAAAGTTGATGATGTTGACCTGCATTTTCCTGCAGGAGAAGTTGGGGGCTGATGAAGGGGCAGTTCAAGAGGCCAAAGAGGAGCAAGCATGTTTTTCACTAACTCTGAGAAATTTGGTATGCAGATAGCACTAGAAAATATGGTAAGTTTTCATTAAGATTTTGTTTTAAATTGCTCATGTTTTAATTTATAAATTACATGTTTTAGGTTTTTAGATGATTGATATTCTACCAATTTTTATATGATTAACTATCTTTCAGGTTTTTCTTTAAACTCGTCTTGTTTTAGGTTTTAACCTCAATGTTTTAAGTGACACATTTTGATTTAAATTCTACATGTTTTATGTTATAATGATCACCTTTTGAATTACAAGTACAATTTATTAGATAATAAAAATCTTCTAGGTTTTGGTTTGAATTTCCCATGTTTTATGTTATAATGATCATCTTCTAAATTACAAGTTCAGCTTTTAGGTTAAATCTCTCACGTGACTGTAATAACTTGAGCTTTTGGGTTTTGGGTTAAATCCCTCATGTTACTATAACAAAGTTCAGGTTTTGGGTTAAATCCCTCATGATACTGTAGCAAACTTCAGGTTTTGAGTTTAATTTTCTCATGTTACTGTAACAAACACTGTAGTAAATTTCATGTTTTGAGTTAAATCCCTCATCTTACTGCAGCTGTACTGTAGCAAACTTCAGGTTTTGGGTTAAATCTCTTATGTACTGTAGCAAACACTGTAGCGGCAATGTAGCAAACACTGTACACGCACGAAGTTACTGTAACGCGTGACTTTTTTAACTTTAAAATTACAAATTGGTCCTTCCTTGCTTTTTATACATTACCCTATTTATAACTTAGTCCCTGGTCTACAAATGTAGACTGTCGCTCTAGAAACCACCCCAAAATATAGACCTTTTAAATGAAAATGTAATCTTTTAAAATAAAAACACAAAATTTTATCATCTAAATTGTGGATTCATGATCCAACTTCAAAATTTATATTTTATTGTCCAATTTTCATGTTTTATTAATCTTGGCATTTCAACTGAAAAGACCCTTACGTTGCAATTTAAAATCGTTATGTTTTAATAAATTATTATAAAAAGATAAAATTAGCATGAAAAGGATGAGGTAGGCTTAAAGGATTTTGAAAGTTAACTAAACAAAAAAAATTCAATTACGCTTAGTTGAATTTTAATTTAATTAATTAATATCTTTTGTTCTATTTTACATCACGTTTTAGCCCATTATTTAATGGGCTGAACATTTCTATTTACCCAATCTACGAGCCCAAAGTTAATGGCCAGTCGCTAATGTCTTGTGCTGATGTCATTTTACCGTTATGAATTATGATCGTGATCCCCACATAAATCAAAAATCCCCTTCTCACTTTCCTTGGCATTTTATTTTAGAAATTAAACCAATTGCTGGGGAACTTGGTAACCGCCTTGGTACCTTTCAGAGTTCAGAGACACCATGGTTCAGGCCTATCCTCGGCGTGCCCAATCAGCAAGATGCAAGCTTTTGCGTACACTCTCCAAAAACATTATCGTTTCTTGATCCGCAGCTACGGCGACGGATTTCTTCATTCGGCCTTCATCCAGAAAACTGTTCGTTTCTTGATCTGCAGCTATGGCGATGGATTTCTTGATTAGGCCTTCACCCAAAGCCTCATCTTCAGCCCCCTGGGGATCATCCTCCGGTTCTGTATGATGGGTTCCGATCGAATTGTCAGATTAATGGGTTCCGAGAATTGGTGAGGCGGCGGTCTGGATCTCCAGAGGGTGATCGGGTTTTTCTTGTGTTCTATGTACGTGCATGTGTGTATTGGTTTATTTCTGACTTTTTGATGGGTTAAATGTGAAGCTTCTATTTGTTAAACGTGTTTTCTGGTTTAGGCATTTTTTGTTTTATGTGTTTTCTGGTTTAGGCATTATTTGTGACACATCTATTTGTTGAATGCGTTTTCCTTTATCCGTGTATGCAGAAAGAGAGCAGGTTTGGTGGTTATATGCATTTACATCTATTTTTCGCTTATTGATATGTCTGTTAGGGTGGAAATTTCATTTCTTGATATGTATTCCCTGGATCAGTACCACCCATTTCTATATAAAACATTCCCATCACCTGTGGATTTTCAATGTAAGTTACACTTATCAGTTTCTGTTTTAAGTGTGTTTTTCTTTTCCTTTTTGGCTGATTACCTTTGATGTTTGCTTCAGAAAGTATCACAATGAAACAGTGATATATCACCGTTATCATTGTCTCCTTGGAGAAGGTGGAAAGAAATTCTAGATCACTAATTGGTAGCAGCGTTTCAATGCAAAAAAGTTCAGGTCGGCAGGTTATAATTTACTCTTTACGATTGATAACTCTTTTATGAATTTGGAATGGAAGTAAAGAAGTCATTCTCAATTGCAGATGCTGCTTGCTGTAATGGTTATGGCATGCACTGGAACTATTAAAGATAAAGGGGTTTGCTTGGAATTTGAGGAAAGCATTACCGCAATGGTTATATCTGATTTTTTAGTCTTTGAACTTTTTAAAGATGAGAATGATGGTCCAACAGTGTGTTCCGTTGCATCTTTTTTTTTTACTATTATTTGTTTTTGTTAATCTTAACTTTGTGTTTATTTTCATCACAGATACCTGTTGTAGATGTCAAATCGGGCCTGCTACTATCAGTGAGAGTTTGGGATTCAAGCGATCATGAATACTTGCTCTGTATGAGATATGTTGGAGGCGATTGTAGGTAAGGGTATATCTTTGAATCTATGGATCACTTTTCCAAGTGCAAACTTGTACTAATATGATGCTAATGGATCTGATGTTACTTTACTCTATGTGTGCCTTGTTCTTCATCATGTTTGATGGAGTTCCATCATTGATCTTGCTGCACTGGAATTGTCATTGAGGCCTTACTTTCCAGAGGTGACTCTAGCACGGCGAGTTCTCTTTAATCCCGGTAATTCTAACTGCGTATAGCTATAGATGTATGATGTATTTATTTATAGATGCAGAGTGATGTTAACTAAGTTGCTTAATGAGTAAAATTGGTTGGAAATGGACCTGGATGCTATATTGTCAATGCCAATTTTACTTAACCCGGCATTATACATTACTTTGTTCTGCAAAACTATTCACTCTTGTTGCTGATCTTCCATGCAAGTTATTGTTTCTAGTTACTGTTAAAATTGATAAAATCTTTTATCATGGAAGTAAAGAAGTCATCTTCATTGCAGATGCTGATTTCTAATGGTTGAGGCATATACTATTCGAGATGCAGGGGTTGACTGACTCTATATACAACATAATGGTGGTGTCTGATCCTACTTTGAAGTATCACTTATTATTTTTATTTTGCTTTGTCTTTGTTAAGCTTAACCGGTGTATCTTTCGATACAGATACCAGTTGATGTCAAATAGGGCCTGCTACTTCAACTGAGAGGTTGTGGAGTTTTACATGAGGATGAACACTTGCTTACTGTGAGATTTTATGGTTCACGGTATGTCTCTTAGCTTCTGATCTCCCTTTTCCATGTGCGAATTTGTACTAATTCGATGCTTTACTCATAGAACATTCAGTTGACAAGTTTAAATGAGCTATCTAGTTTTATCTGATGTTACTTCTTACATATCATGTTTAATGGGGGCCCAATCATTTATCTTGCTGCTTTGGAATTATCTTTGAGGTGTGTTAGTTTCCAAAGGTAATAGGAATATTACCACTCCTTTATCGTTGAAATTTTAATGCACTTAGCTATAAATGGAACTTTTATGCAGCATGATAACTTATGGCCTATCAGTGTGTTTTGTTCTATCATTTATTTGCTTTGTTTTTTAAGCTTAACCTTGTGTTTATTAATCATTACAGATACAGTTGATGTCTAGTAGGGCCTGCTGATGGCACTCCGAGAGGTTGGAATTTTAAATGATGTTTAAGTTCACTAATTGGTTTTTCTGTTCAGGATTTAGTTTCCGGAGGTGATATATTAATGCTAGCGTGGTGAGTTCTCCTTCTTAGTAATTCTAATGCACTCCTATTTATGCAGAGTATTAAGTAAGTTTCTTTATGTGTGAGACTTTTATTTAGTTTCTTAATGTGTGATATTAACTAGAAAATGTGTCACATCTATTTTTTGCTTCTTGATATGTCTAGAAGATGTTTAACTGTTTTTTTTAATTTTTTTTGTGATATAGGGTGAAAGTTTGTTTCGTGGAGTATATCCTGCATTAGTATCTTTTTTTATTTATTTGTTTTTGTTAATCTTAACTTTGTGTTGATTTTTCATCACAGATACCCATCGATGTCATAGCCTGCTACTATTCTGCAGTGAGAGGCTGGTCTCAAGCGGTAATGAATACTTGCTCTGTGTGAGATACTGTATGTTGGAGGTGATTGTAAGTAAGGGTATGGCTCTGAATCTCTGATCTCACTTTTCCAAGTGCAAACTTGTACCAATATGATGCTGATGGATCTGATGTTACTTTGCTGGCCTTGTTCATTTGTGGCTGGTTAATAATTATGAATTTATGATCCACTCCAAGGCTGTATAGCATGATTCTTTATGCTGCAAGGTATAATGCTGTTTCCAAGGCATTTGGGATTTGGTTTACTTAGACGATTTATCCTGGTAATTTTAACTTCTTTTTTTTTTTTTATAAAAAAAAACTTGTCTCAGTAAACTTTTAATTGCACCTACGGCTGTCCTTTTTGATTTGCATATTGATGTTAGCATCTCTCTATCAATTGAGTTCCATAGTGATGATGTGCAGTTTCAGTTTTTCTATAATAAATTTTACAAAATGAGACATTTTATCCACTAATGGTTCCCTATATCTGATGCCAGGTACCTTTTAATTGGCAAAGCTTATGACAATATCCATACTACTCCATAGCCAGATAAGTTTTTTATTTGGAGACATCAGAAATGTCATTACTGCTCGAGCGCCGGCAGCCCAAGGAAAGCCACTTGCCAATATCACAAGGCGCCGCTAATAAATCTGCCATAATAAAAAAGGTATATGCCATCAGATAATTCTCCTTATGAAATATGCCATAATAATTCACCTTGTTCTTTGCAAGCAAATAAGTTGAGTAGTTCTCTTTGCTGGAGCTAGTCCTCTGTACTGCTTTTCAATTTTTGTTGGGGCTTACCTCTTTTTTAGAGGTTTTCTTGCCTCAGGAGCTTTTATGCTCCTTTTCGATGCACCTTATGGTGTTTGTAAAAATTTGCCTTTCAAAGGCTCCTATTGGGACTGGGGATCCCATACAACATCTTACCTCACTTTTCATAGGTGTTTAATTTGAAAAAAACAATTATGCTTCTTTTGTCGGGAGTTTTAATGCCCAGTTTCTGGAAAATGCAGCGGCTGAAATATATTGGCAAGTAGGAGAGCATGGTGGACATCGATGATGCAGATGTGAGAAATTAATTGGTGTGTGGATGGCCTTTACAGGATTTCTGGGATAAGAACAACTTATATTTCATTTTTTTGGGCACAACTAGTTTTTCTTGGTCAATTTCTTTCTTCTTGTGGTCGATTCTCTGTGGATTTTGGTTGTCTGGAAATTGGGTTTAATTGAGTGTAAACCTGATGTTTTTCTCTCGTTCTTGCTCTTCAAAATTTTAATGTGGGGGTTTTGTTAAGGGAATTCCTTCATCAATTTATTTCTTCTTGTGGACTATTATCTGTTCTGGAATGTGGGTTTTATTATTTTGAAATTTAGTTTTAATTATTCTGAAATTTGGAGTGTATGTAAGATACCCTTGTTGGGTTTAATAGAATATAAGCTTTATCTCTATTTTTGGAAGGTATTGCTCTTCAAAATTTAAATATGGGGGTTTTGTTAAAGGGGGATTTCTTCATCAATTTATTTCTTCTTGTGGACGATTATCTGTTCTGGAATGTGGGTTTTATTGTTCTGAAGTTTAGGTTTAATTAATCTGAAATTTGGATTGATACAATACTTATGTAAGATACCCTTTAATGGAATATAATGACTTTTATCTCTTTTTGTTTTTTGAATGTAATGAGTTTTATCTATTTATTTTCTCCTTATACATAGAGTAATCACTTTGTGACACTGAAACAGTGACATGTTGAACACCAGCTTCGTCGTGACTTTGGAATATAATGGCTCACTCGTGGTATCCAAATCTTCTGAGGCACTATGGTTTCTTCTGTGATCAGGTAACAAGTTTGTAACTCAATTTTACATGAAACCATTGAACATGAAAAAGACTATCAACTGGGAGTAACTGCATAGGAACGAGTGTATGCTGCCGAAGGAAAACTATGCAAGGAGCTGCAGAAATGTAAATTTTTCAGTGAAAGACATGCAACTACTGTGAGTCCTCCTCCTTTATTTTGTTTACTGCTCTAATTACATAATAGGTCTTAAGAATTTTGAGTGCACTAAAAATGTATTCCATCTATGACTTCTTTATTGGAGAACCTATCCCAGTCTCTAGGTTAGTATCTTTGATTACAAAAATCTCTAAAAATTCTTCTAGGTTCCATATATGTCTATGATGCATTCATACCTATTCCTTGCAAGTGTGTCTGTAATCTTAACTAACAATCATCTGCTTTACTAGAACGTGACTTCATTCACTGACTGAGTTCTGCTGATGTTCATTTTAATAGGTCATCTCTATGTAGTTTTTTTTTGGGGTTAAGGCAGCTTATGTCAATATCGATACTGGTCTTCATGAGGACATGTTTCTGATCTTGAAAGCATAATTAATGTGCTTATTATCTGCTGCAGTTTTGTTATTGCCGTCAAAAGATTTTGAATACCTGTCATTTTGCAAATTTAACCCTGCTTGCACTTCTACACCTCGAAGACACGCTTTTATAGTGTTCCTATTTATATTAAGTTCTTGTGGTTTATGTATATGAACGAGGGATTTGGTGGGGCCTCTGCTATATATACATGCACAGTTCCTCCTATTCTTCTCTCTTCCTCTCGTCTGCTATTTATTCATTTTTGTTTATACTTTATATATATGGATCCAAATAATATGCAGAATACCGTCGCATCTACCAAGGTGGTGGAGAAGCGGCTGCAGCTAGAAAGGCGCGGGGTCAATACCAGAGGCCAGAAGTACCACTTGTTTACCTACCATTTCAACGTCAGCATCTCCACTTCTATCTATCACTACAGCGTGAGCAATTTGATCTTGTTGTTTTACATTATTATTGATCATGTTAATTATATATCATGAGAGTCTAAATATTTAGGGTGTGATTGATGCTATACAGGTGGCCATAATATACGAATATGGCAATCTGGTGGAGGGAAGGGGTGGGAAGAAAGATCCTGGATAAGGTCCAGCAGACTTATGAGACTGAGCTTGCTGGGAAAGGCTTTACTTTTGACGGGGAGAAGAGTCTATTCACCATCGGTCCACTTCGCAGACCAAGCTCGAGTTCGACTTTGTTTTTTGGGAGATGACTCCTCATCAGGTCTGCTATATATCTCCCCTTCTTAATTTAGTGATTATTCCAACAAATTAATTAACCATCTATCTATGTGTGTGTGGCTGCCCCTGGTAGCCCTCAGGGTGATCAGAGAAAGTCTCGGTGCCAGGGTCGATCCTGCACCTATAAAGTGTGCATCAGCTACGCTACCAGGATCTCCTTGCGTGCCATTACTACTGCTCTGACCGGCAGAGAGTCTGAAACTTTCTGGAGGCGATTCGGGTTCTCGGTGTCGTCTTGCGTCAGCCTGCTGTGATGATAAACAGTAATTACACCCATCTCCATTTCTGTAGATCTAATTGAAAGTAACGTTTTTTTATACAAGTGATTAAAATGTTGCATATTAACCAGGGGCTGCCTTCTGGTTCACAATCAGCCCGCCAACTTCATTCACTTACAGGGGCAGTTTGATAGGTTGTAGAGGTTTTCACTTCAGTTTCCGAGCCACGCAGGACGGTCTGTCTCTACATCTTGGTATGTTATTGTCAGCTTCATCCATCGTTTTATATCCCTGTTGTGTTAGTGTTGCTAATTCTAATAGCTTCGTTTTCGTAGATGTATCAACCACCATGACCGTGCTACCTGACCGGTCAATAATTTCTTCATTGAAAATCAGAGAAATCAGCGAGCTGCACTTGTCGAGAAATCTCGCCAGAAGCCTCTTGAGAGGATGGAAACCTTGACCAATTAATTAGTTCATTCTTACTCGAATTTTGATTAATTATAATATTATATAAGAGCTTATATTTTTAACTGTCAAGGGCTACATATTTCTCTTTTTTACAGGCTCTAAGTGTTAGCAGTTATAATGCTGATCTTCTGGCATTTTCTGAGATTTCCATTAGCAACCAACCAATTCACTCGAGTTGAAGGACTAGTTCTGCCAGCTCCCAAGGTAATAAAACTATCGTTTTCCGTTGTAACTCGAGTCAATTTTATTTTAAAAAAAAACTTTGATCACTACTAAGCTTGTATTGTGTATTGCGCTTGAGAGTTTGCATTGGAGAGGACTTGTCACCTCGTAATGGAAAGTGGAACTTTAACAGAAGGTAATTAGAAGGATACTTTACAATTTATTTTAACTAAGTACTTAGACCAGTATTTCTCTAATTCCAAGTGTTTTTTCATCTGACTAGAAACTGATTGAGCCTGTGACACTTGAGCGATGGGGCTGTAATGTCGAGCACCTTCGCAGGGAGCTTTTAAACTGTGTAAGGATGAAGGGAATTGTAAGCAGGTTTCTTTAACTTCAACAGAGAGCTTATGTGTTTAAATAAATTGTTGAGGCTTATAAATATGATGTTTGCTACTTGTTTTACAGGCTTTGAGTGATCCTTTTGACACATTTGATGAGAACCCTCAATGAAGGCATTCCCCTACTCCCGTAAGAGTTGAAAAAAAATGTTTGACAGATAAAAAGGCTTCCAGGACCCCGCCTCAGCTTCTTCTTTGCATTCTTCCCCAGCGGAAGAACTCTGATATATATATATATATATATATATATATGGTATGATTTGTTAAATAAATGCTGATTTTACAGATTCCAGTTATCCCACTGTTCTTTCTCTTCCTAATTCATTTTGGGATCCTTTCAGTTGTCGATTAGAGACCTCGAGCACATTGAAGTTCACAAAAATGGCAAAGTACATAAAAGAACCAGGTTAGCTGTACTGTTCTGCAAAATGTTCATGGAAGATATGTTTATTTCTCTGTCTAATCTTTTGTGTATGCCAGGTCAGTTTAATGTGGCCAGTTTAATCATTTGAGCATGTCATTATTTTCATGATATTTCAAAAGTTAAGCTTTAGTTTCTCTTCTTTAGTTTGGATATATCAACTAGAAATCAGAGTACAAATTTAACAGAAAAATATATTGCTAATCACTACTTGAGGAAATTGGCATCTTTCTATCCTAGGTTGTCTACAATTTTATTAATTAATGATGTTGCATTTTAAGCAAAAACCTATTCACTGCTTTGAATACTTAGCTTTTTTCTCAAAAGGTGGCTCACTTATGGCAGATTCTACTGGTTTTCTATGATAGTTGCAGTGATTATCTAGTAAAAGCCTTTATTCTCACAATGTGTGTGCTATTTTGTGCTTAAAAATATGCTTCTGATGAAGATGATTGTACATGCTCAATGCTAGCCGTTATTTTTTATTACTGGGACTCACTAAATTCTTCCTGCTTGATGTGTGTGAATTTCCTCATGATTTAATCCCTTAAGGTCTGATTATGTAGCTCTTTTGAGAGAACTGGCAGGATCCTGTTATGATTGTGCTAACTATGATATTCCATTCAGAAAATTCCGGTTTACGTTCTTGTTTTCATGCATTGTAAGAAAGAGCACGTGATATGCAGTTTACTTCTAGGAGTTACAATTGTAAAGCTGTAATTAAACTGGATCAGGAGTTACTTTATAAAACCTATTTATATTGACAATAGGAAAGATACCCAGTGCAAAGTGATCAAATCATTTAGATTAGTTGTAATGATTACTGCTCACTTTTCAAGTTTCTAATATTTTTTAAAGCAAAATCATATCACTTTTTTTTTAAACCTACCTACCCTAGTCAGTTTAAGAGGTGATCGGCTTCTTGTTTTCTTATGTTCTATGTACATGTGTATTGTCTTTGTGACTTTTTAATGCGTTAAATGTGACACGTCTATTTTTTAAATGTGTTTTCCTTTATCCGTGTATGCAGAAAGAGAGTAGGTTTGGTGATTATATGCATTTGCAGCCTGATATTAACCAGAAAATGTGACACATCTATTTTTTGCTTCTTGATATGTCTAGAAGATGTTTAATTTTTTTTGTCGTGATATAGGGTGGAAATTTCTTTTCTTGGAGTATTCCCTGGATCAGTATCACTAGGTTCTTTATAAAACACCCATTTCTTGTGGATCTTCAATGCAAGTTATGCTTTCCAGTTTCTGTTTTAAGTGTGTTTTTCTTTTCCTTTTTGGGCTGATTGATTACTTTTGATGTTTGCTTCAGAAAGTATCACAATGATATAGTGATATATCACAGTTACCATTGTCTCCTTGTAGACGGTGGAAATAAATTTTAGATCACTAATTGGTAGCAGTGCAGCTTCAATGCAGGTTATTATTTTATGAATTTCGAATGGAAGTAAAGAAGTCATTCTTCATTGCAGATGCTGCTTGCTGTAATGGTTATGACATGCACTGGAACTATTAAAGATAAAGGGGTTTGCTTGGAATTTGAGGAAAGCATTACCGCAATGGTTATATCTGATTTTTTAGTCTTTGAACTTTTTAAAGATGAGAATGATGGCCCAGCAGTGTGTTCCGTTGCATCTTTTTTTTAATTATTTGTTTTTGTTAATCTTAACTTTGTGTTTATTTCCATCACAGATACCTGCTGTCGATGTTAAATCAGGCCTGCTACTATCAGCAGTGAGAGTTTGGGGTTCAAATGATGATGAATACTTGGTCTGTATGAGATATGTTGGAGGCGATAGTAGGTAAGGGTATATCTCCGAATCTCTGATCTCACTTTTCCAAGTGCAAACTTGTACTAACATGATGCTAGTGGATCTGATGTAACTTTGCTCTATGTTCGCCTTGTTCTGTATCATGTTTGATGGGGTTCCATAATCGATCTTACTGCACTGGAATTGTCATTGAGGCCTTACTTTCCAAAGGTGACTCTAGCACAGCGACTTCTCCTAAATTCCGGTAATTTTAACTGTGTATAGGTATAGATGTATTTATTTATGCAGAGTGATGTTAACTAAGTTGCTTAATGAGTAAAATTGGTTGGAAATGGACCTGGATGCTATATTGTCAATGCCAATTTTACTTAACCCGGCATTATACATTACTTTGTTCTGCAAACTATTCACTCTTGATGCTGATCTTCCATGCAAGTTAGTATTTCTAGTTAATGTTGTAAGGTTTTCATTTTGCCTAAGTACCTTGAGCATTTTCTAAAGAACACATCACACTGATATAGTGAAACATACATTTCCTCTTTTAAGGTACCTTTTAGTCCACGATCACAACGTAAAGAATGGAAGTAAAGATGTCATCTTCATTGCAGATGCTGCTTGCTCTAATGGTTGAGGCATATACTCTTGGAGATGCAGGGGTTGATTCTAAACACAAAACAATGGTGGTGTCTGATTCAATATTCTTTGAACTATCAATTTTATTTTTGTTTTGCTTTGTCTTTATTAAGCTTAACCTTGTGTATCTTTTTTGATTACAGATACCAGTAACTCAGCATGATAGAATCTGGGCACCTTATTTAGTGTTCGTTAGCCAGAGTGGAATCCTAGGGTTTACAGGAGGTACTTGAAGTATGATCCTGACCACATGGAGGATATAATTGAGTTTTTGAGGGATTCAGGGAGGTGGCAGGAGACCGCAGAGCGCTTGGTGGAGATTCTGAATGATGATCGGTTTTCCTCGATTAAGGGGAAGAATAAGCATCAGCTGTGGTTGGAGCTCTGTGATTTGCTGACTCATCACGCAGATGAGATCACTGGATTGAATGTGGATACGAGTATTCGAGGTGGAATTTGAAAGTTTACGGATAAGGTTGGGGGCGGTTGTGGGCTGCTCTGGCAGAGTATCATGTTGGGAGGCAGCGGTTTAAAAATGCTAGGGATATATTCGAGGAAGGGATGACCAAGGTTGTGACTGAGGGATTTTAGTGTAAATATTGATGCGTACGCACAGTTTGAGGAGACCGCGCTAATGACTACTATGGAAAGAATGAGTGACAAGAAGATGGTTCAGGCAAGGAGGAGGAGGATAAGTTTGATGTGGAGAAGTTGATTAAGAGGTGTAAGGGGCATTGGTTGAGCGAGGACGTGATTGCAAAAGATGTGGATTTGAGGTTGGCGAGGTTGGATCACTTGATGGATAGGAGGCCAGAGTTAGGAAACAGTGTACTTCTGAGACAGAATCCACATAATATGGAACAGTGGCACAGGAGAGTGAAGCTTTTTGAGGGCAATGTAATGAAACAAGTTTTGACTTATATGGAAGCTGTGACAATTGACCCGATGAAAGCTGTGGGAAAGCCTCATACTCCGTGGGTTGCATTTGCGAAGCTCTATGAAAGTCATTAGGATGTTTCCAATGCTAGGATTATTTTTGATAACGCTGTACTGTACTGGTCAACTATAAGGCAGTTGATCATTTGGCGAGTTTGTGGTGTTAGTGGGCAGAGATGGAGCTCAGAAACAAAATTTTCAAGGGAGCATTACACTTGCTACGGCTGAGCCTTCAAATTTGGTGATATTGTTTTTCCTTTAATTAACCTTTTTAATTGATAAAGTTCCTTTCTTTTTAGTTTTTCTTGTGTTCTATACATAATGGACCCAGAAGCTCATTTATATGTACATGCTTGTGTGGATTTGTTTCTTTGTGACTTTTTAATTTGTTAAATGTGACATGTCTATTTGTTAAATGTGTTTTCTGGTCTAGGCATCTGTTTGTTATATGTGTTTCCTGGTTTTATTTGTGACACATCTATTTGTAATTAGATGTGTTTTCCTTTATCCGTGTATGCAGAAGAAAGTGAGTTTGATAGGAATTGGTTTGCTAGTTTTTTCTTAATCTGAATGTTGACTTTTACTTTCTGCAAACTTCACAGCAGGAATGTAAGGAACTTACTGCATCAACTAGATGGAACTTGAAAGGAAAGCTGACAGTGGAGTTTTCCTTAGCATTTACTTTGGTCGATCTTCAGAAAAAAGGGAAAATATTTTCTGTCTTTTTTCCTTCAAAATGTTAGTTTCTCAATCTTGAAAATCTGCCCAGGTTTTTGATATTGTAACATGATGTTTCTAATTTCAGGAAAGGCCCAAAGCTCAGGAGAAGCATAGCTGATATAGGCTGAATGCCATTATCTTGAAACTGGTGGCTTTATCAAGGTTTTTTTTCATCTCCAGCTCTTTACGGAAAGTGCATCCTATCTCTTTGTAATTGTTAAATTTAGGTGGAGTAGTTGTTTAATCTCCTGAGGTGGATAGCGAATGGAGAAAAGTTCAAGATCTCTTGGAAGACGATGAAACATGCTCACGTCTTGACAAATTTGATCATTTGGATGCCTACGTGGTAAACTATTTCACTTGGTACTGAAGTGGTGCTTTTCGTTATACTAATAGTTACTTAACGACAGGGATATATCCGTGATATAGAGAAAGAGGAAGAGATCAGAGGAGGTTAGAAACAGAGCAGTTAAGACGTCTTGAGCCAAAACACTGAGATGCTTTTCGGAAGTTGATGGTGGAACACGTGTCTACTGTTATATCAATTAATTTAGAACTCATAGTTGGCAGCCGCATAGATTGAATGCAGAGGAGTTCAGCTCCACAGGTTATAATTTGATCCTTTAAAATTGAATAAATCTTTTACCAATTTAGAATGGAAGTAAAGAAGTCCATCTTCGTTGCAGGTGCTGCTTTCTAATGGTTAAGGCATATACTATTGGAGATGCAGAGGTTGACTGACTCTAAAACAACTCAATGGTGGTGTCTGATCTTACTTTGAACTATGAGTTTTTATATTTATTTTGCTTTATCTTTCTTAAACTTAACCTTGTGTATCTTTTTGATACAGATACCAGTTGATGTCATATCGAGCCTGCTACTATCAACTGCGAGGTTATGGAGTTTTAGATGATGATGAACACTTGCTCAGTGTGAGATTTTATGGCTCAGGGTATGTCTCTAGCTTCTGATCTCCTTTTTCCATGTGCAAATTTGTACTAATTCGATGCTTTACTCATAGAACATTCAGTTGACAAGTTTAGATGAGCTATCTAGTTTTAGCTGATGTTACTTCTTACATATCATGTTTAATGGGGGCCCAATCATTTATCTTGCTGCTTTGGAATTATCTTTGAGGTGTTAGTTTCCAAAGGTAATAGGAATATTAGCACTCCTTTATACAGCATGATACCTTATGGCATATCAGTGTGTTTTGTTCTATCATTTATTTGCTTTGTTTTTTAAGCTTAACCTTGTGTTTATTTTTCATTACAGATACAGTTGATGTCTAGTCGGGCCTGCTGATGGTGCACTGAGAGGTTGGAATTTTAAATGATGTACAAGTTCAATTATTGGTTTTTCTGTTGGAGGATTTAGTTTCCGAGGGTGATATATTAAATGGAACTTTTATACAGCATGATAACTTAACCTTGTGTTTACTTTTCATTACAGATACAGTTGATGTCTAGTCGGGCCTGCTGATGGTGCACTGAGAGGTTGGAATTTTAAATGATGTACAAGTTCAATTATTGGTTTTTTGTGGAGGATTTAGTTTCCGAAGGTGGTATATTAATGCTAGCGTGGTGAATTCTCCTTAATCCTGGTAATTTTAATGCACTCTTATGCAGAGTAAACTATAAGTAAGTTTCTTTATTTGTGAAACTCTTATTTAGTTTCTTAATGTGTGATATTAAACATAAAATGTGACACATCCATTTTTTGCTTCTTGATGTGTCTAGAAGATGCTTAATTGGTTTTTATTTTTGTGGTACAGGGCAGACCAAGATCGAGTTCAACCTCAGCTTCTTCTTTGCATTCTTCCCCAGCGGAAAGTGTGATATATATATGGTATGGTACCTCAAACTTCCTCTTGTTCTTGGAAAGTGTTTTGCACAGCTTATGTCAATATCGATACTAGTCTTTATGTGGTAGTTAAGACAAGGTTTGCTTCACTCAGTTTACTACTATTTGATTAAAATCGATTATAATCAAATCATTTCAATTCAGTTACATCCCAAATTTTTAGTTTTACTTCAATTAAATTAAGTTTCATCCCAATGTTTTTGGTCCAGTTTTATTAAATTCAGTTCACTTTATTACTTACAAAGTTCATTTAAATTTTGTTGAATTATGTTCAATTCAGTTTAGTTTATTTAGTTCATCTTCATTAGAACCAGAAAAATTTGGTTGAAATTCAGTTCAATAAAGTTTGATCATCCCATCTTTTAGACTCACTTTTATTTAGTATAATTTAATTTATTTAAATTTGGCTAAGTTTAATTTATGTTAGCTCCATTTAAATTAAAATGACTAATTCTACTCCATAAATTTCTCTTTTATTGAACTAAATCAAACTTAACTTAGCCTAATGCCAAAGTTCAATGGCTAGTCAGCCTATTCTGGATGCTGCTGATGTCTTGTGCTGATGTCATGTGTTCAATGTGTTTTCAAAGTTCAAAGTTCAACGTGTTTTCTGGCTTAAGCATTTTTTATTATGTGTTTTCTGGTTTAGGCTTTATTTGTGACACATCTATTTGTTAAATGTGTTTTCCTTTATCCGTGTATGCAGAAAGAGATCAGGTTAGGTGATTATATGCATTTACATCTATTTTTTGCTTCTTGATATGACTGTTAGTTGTTTTTTTTGGTCTTGATATCAATATGGTGAGCATTTCTTTTCTCGGAGTATTCCCTGGATCAGTATCACCCAGTTCTTTATAAAACATTCCCATCACAGATACCCATAGATGTCAAATCAGGCCTGCTCAATACTTGCTCTGTGTGAGATACTGTATGTTCGAGGCGATTGTTGGTAAGGGTATGACTCTGAATCTCTGATCACTTTCCAAGTGCAAACTTATACCAATATGATGCTGATGGATATGATGTTACTTTGCTCTTTGTTGGCCTTGTTCATTTGTGGTTGCTTAATAATTATGAATTTATGATCCACTACAAGGCTGTATAGCATGATTCTTTATGCTGCAAGGTATAATGCTGCTTCCAAGGCATTTGGGATTTGGTTCACTTAGACGATTTATCCTGGTAATTTTAAAAAAAAAAACCCTCTGTAAACTTAAAATTTGCATCTGCGCTGTCCCTTTTGATTTGCATATTAATGTTAGCATCTTTCTATCAACTGAGTTCCATAGTGATGATGTGCAGTTTCAATTTTTCTATAATATATTTTACAAAATGAGACATTTTATCCACTAATGGTTCCCTATATCTGATGCCAGGTACTTTTTAATTGGCAAAGCTTATGACAATATCCATACTACTCCATAACCAGATAAGTTTTTTTATTTGTAGTTCTCTTCTTATGATTTTTCCGTTATAACAGTATTCAAAACTTTGAATCTTTATAACAAAGCTTCTTCACGTTATAGTCCAGGTAGATCGCCCGTTTCACACAAGGCACTGGCGACCACTTGGAGACATCAGAAATGTCATTACTGCTCGAGCGCCAGCAGCTCAAGGAAAGCCACTCGCCAATATCACAAGGCGGCCAATCACATGGCGGCCAATCACATGGTCAGTTCTCATTTATTATCTCTTCCTGATTTAGGGTTCATGTTTTGATTTCCCCCGTTGTTCTAGGTTTATTGACCTAATTTATGATTGTTTGGTATTGGGAGTTTTATTAGAAATTTTGAATATATAATTATTTCATTAAAATAAAATTTGGTGTAAAAGCGTGAATTATATAATATTGTGGACCTTAAAAATTGAAATAACAAACGCACGGTTCTCTTGCTGCTAAAGGAAAACTATACAAGGAGCTGCAGAAATGTAAACAATAAATATTTCAGTGAAAGACGTGCAGCTACTGTGAGTCCTCCTTTATTTTCTATGATGTTCTAATTACATTATATAGGTCCTAAGAATTTGAGTGTACTGAAAATCCATCTATGACTTCTTTATTTGAAAACTATCCCAGTCTCTAGGTTAGTATCTTTGATTACAAAATCTCTAAGAACTCTTCTAGGTTCGATTACCATATTTTTCTATGATGCATGCATTCATACCTATTCCTTCATTTATTGTCCTGTAAAACATAATCCAAAAGAATTTTAAACCTGAAAACCTGTTAGTTGGACGAGCTCAAGATAGCAGATTTTGGTTGACACACTCAATCACAGACGTGCTATGCGTGGGACTGGGAAATAGATTCTTGTTCACACTATGATGAACGTTGACATAGTCAATTTATAATCTTCCATTTAACTGAACACTAGTAAAGAGTGTGGAGCATGATGCCAGCATAAATATCTGGACTTTCCTTTTAAAGCTTAGTAACATTGCTGTAAGCTTACTGGTTTATATGTGATTTCAGTATATTAAAAACCTGGATTTGATCAATTAATTACTTTGTCTTTTGTATTTCTTCTTGTGTTTTTCTTCTTGGGTTCAATAACTGATCAACCCTTGCAAGATTGAGAATGGTATCATAGTCATTTTCTCTGCACGCTATGATATTAAAGACCCTGTCAGAGATTTTTCAAAATGTGGGGATATGAAAGGAATTGTAGGCTGAGGTTATGTTTCTTAGTCTCTGATCTTCCTTTTACAAGTGCAAACTTGTACTAGTTAAATGCTTTATTACTTCTTCAGAGAGCTTTCAGGTTGACACATTTAAATGATGATTAGGTTTAATAATTGGTTTTGCTGCATTGCATTTGCATTGAGGCCTTAGTTTCCAAAGGTGACATAAATGCTAGCACAATGAGATCTCAATTATCATGGTGATTTTAAGTGAACTTATTTATTTGGAGTGATATTTTACAACTATTAATTTTAAGTGAAATGGCTTTGTTAATATGTTGGTGGACATATGGATCAGGATTCAATAGTGTGTGAAAAAACTGTTGTATTTGTATATAGAGTTGTCTCATATGTTTGTTGGAAACTAAAGTGGTACGTGCAAAAGAAGATTTTGGCGTGGAATGGTATTGATCTTGGATAGCCTTTTGTTACTAATAGCCTTGTTGGTAAGCATGGGAATGTTGCCTTGGATTGGAAGCCTGATTTGTATGATTTCAAATTTTTGTCCATGGGTGCATATTTCATACCTTTTCAAGGCTCTGAATGTCTCTCTGGTTATATAAGTTGCATAAAACAAGTAAAGCTTAGTGTTTTTATAAGTTCTGTGCTTGGTTGCCTTTATGTCTCCCTCTCTCTCTCTCTCTCTCTCTCTATCTATCTATCTCTCTCTCTCTCTCACTCACTCACTCACGCACACACACACAAATGAATAATGTAGAGCACTTTCAGAAACTATATTGATGTGACATTTACTTTTCTTTGTGTTTACTTAGAAGGCGGCTTTGTAAAAATCTGCTCTTTTTCTCAATCTTACTCGCTGGACTTGCTGGAGATGGTTTTCTGTGGTCTATTTGCATGGAATGGAAGAAGTAAGGAACCACTATTGCTGCTTGCTCTAATGGTTGAGACGTATACAAACATTTGGGGATGCAAGGATTGGCTCTAAATCAGAGGATATCAATATAATGGTTGTGTCTGATCCATTATTCCTTAAACATTTCAAGGAGGAGAATGATAGACTAGCATAAAAATGTACTGCTTTGTTTTTGTTAAGCTTAACCATAAGTTTATTATTTAGTTTCAAATATCTTATTTTATATTGTGTTAACATGTTGATTGTTTTCATCACAGATACCAGTTTATGACAAATGTTAGTTCACTGAGTGGTTGGAGTTGTAGACGATGATGTACATTTGCTCAAATTGAGGTGATAGTAGGTTCAAGGTATGTCTTCTCATCGTACCCATTCATAGAGCTTTCCAATTGATGCGCGTGGATCTGATGTAAATTTTTTATGTGTTTGCCTTGTTCGATACCATGTTTAATGGGATTCAATCATTTTGCTGCATTGGAATTGAGACTTTAGTTTCCATGGGTCACTGAAGGTAACTAATGGGGCACCTGAGTCTTGCTCTGCTCCCCTCCCCCACTGGTTCCTCCAAATATTACCCCTATTAAAGTTGAAGCTGAGCCAGTCAAGAAGAAGCTCCATGTAACCAGGGCAAAAGGTAAGCTGGGTTTGAAAGGACAGAGGAGCTAGCTTCTTACTAATCACTAAGTTGCTGTGAAGAGATGGACATTTATTCCATTCCTGAGTCACTTACATCTTTCTGTCTATCCATTATGATTTTCTTGGAGCTCTATATTCATACACTTGTTTTGAACAGGTTGCTATGTTCTATGAAGATGGTCTTCCAGTGGATGCAAAAAGCGCTGGGGAAGAATATAGAGTTCATGAGACCTATGAGCATGTATGCATTTGAAGTTGTGCTTAACAGTTTGACTCTATCAGGTTGGCATTCTTACCTTTGCTCGATCATTGTATTTATCTTCTCTTTGTGTATTTAATTTTCAAGTAGCAGTGGATAGGAACAACAGACAAAATATACAAATGACAGTGACAGGAAAAGGTTGAGAAGACCTTTCTCGGGTTTTGATTTGTCCTTTCCTGTATATATACCCTTGAAATTCTCTCAAGATTTGTATTATGGGCTGATCAAGGTGTCGTTTTTGACAAATTTTCTCTAAGCTCTCCAGAAAACAGTGACATAGTTGATAGTTAAAGAAGCATGGCCGCTACTGCAGAGTTTTTCTGTTTCTTTAGGTATAATGTTCTTTTTAATGTTTGTATTAATGAGAAAGTTGCGAGTAATATATTTTTGACCAATTATTTTGGTGATTATATTTTGTCAAGGTGATTTTTGTGATGACATATTGGAAATTAAGCAATCGGTAATGGAGCAATCAGAGCCACTGTTCCTGGACAAAAATGGCAGAGAACAACTTTGTTAAGGCTTAGGCAATGGAGCGATCACAAGGGTGCTCAGAGGCAAGTGGAGAAAACCAAGGCTTTAAGTGGTGGATTTGGAAATGAACGAGTTTAAGGCAGACTTGGATGTAGATGGCCAGGGGTTTAATCAGCAGTAACTCAGGTGAACAAATAGCTGATATACCGGGTTTATTATAAGGCCCATTGCTTGTTCAATGGGATTCAGCATACTTATATTGAATTTGGCTCTATTTCAGATATCATGATGGCAAGTGATACAATATACTGAGGCGTCCCTTGAGTAGTTCTTCAATATTGCTTTATGGAACGAGGTTGTGCCCGGCAGGCTAGCTTCCAGTTGATAACCATGGTCTCTCTATGTCCTCCAAATCTATTATACATACTCACAATATAGCAGCCTCCAGGAACCAGAGAAATGTGGACGGTAATTCTCCGACTCCAATGCTCACTTTCCATTACTTCCCGACCCCTAGATATGGAAATTGGGGTTACTAGTTGAGTTCTTTCAATTTTGGAAATTTATTTTGCATATCAAGCCCTTGACAAGATATGCTGTCACTGTCTCTGAGAATTTGCCGATTTCTGAAATTACTAAGTTTAATTTTTCACTAAGTTTTTGAATTTCTGAAATCACTTCCAAATATCACAAGGTAAGTCACAAGGTCTGATTTTTTTTTTTACATATATTTTATCCAGTTCTAATTGTGCTTGTTATATTGTCTGACTTTATGCTAGGATATTGTATCCCAAGAGGTGCGTACATGGATAACTATTATCCCTAAGAAGGAGACACCCATTTCCTTTGATGATTTTAGACCTATTAGCCTGTCCAATGTCCTTAACAAAATCTGCTCTAAGGTACTAATGGAAAGGTTAAAATGTCTAATGCCTAGGCTTATTTCTCCCCATCAATCAGCTTTTATGAAGGAGGGATATTTCTGATAATGTTATCTTTTTACAGGAAATGGTTAGGTTTTTAAATAGGAAATCTAGACTTCCAAATTGCATTGTTAAACTTGATCTTAAAAAAGCTTTTGATAGAGTTAGGTGGTCATTTTTGAAATCCATTTTACTTAAATTTGGCATTCATGAAAGTTTTGTTGGTACTATAATGAAGAACCTATCTGATGCTTGGTTTTCAGTCCTCATGAATGGTAAGGCAGTTGGTTTTTTCCAACCTTCAAGAGGTATCAAACAGGGCGATCCCCTTTCTCCCTTTCTTTTTAACATCTTCAGTGAGGCTTTTACTAGAAGTCTAGCTTTTATTTTTGAGAATGGTAGGCTAAATTACTATGATCTGCCTCTTAGTGCTATAAGAATTTCTCATCTTACTTATGCTGATGACACTGTGGTTTTCCTATATGCTGATAAGAACACTCTCATTAGATTTAAGGCTTTTCTTGTTAAGTTTGAAGATTCATCCGGTCAAAAATCAATTTTGACAAGAGTGATATTTTCATTAGTAAACATGCTACTGCATCCCAGATTCATAACATTAAAAGGATCCTATGAATGAAAATAGGAAGCTTCCCATTTAAGTATCAAGGAATTCCTATCTATAAAGGGATTGCACAAAACATCTATTTCCAACCACTAATTGAGCAGATCGATAAAAGGATCAACAATTGGAAAAATAAGTGGTTATGTACTGGTGGTAAGATCACTCTCATTAAGTCATGCATATTTTCTATTCCACAACATATATGGTCTGTTATCTCCCCTCCTAAACAGTCATGCATATTGAAAGGAAAATGAGTATATTTTTTTGGGGCTCCGGATCTTCTACACCACTTTTGTGTACCACTCCCTGTTCCATCAACCAAATTTTGTCACGTGTCCTTATTAACTTAACTCTAGTTAAGCTATTAAGTAATTGTTTTTCATCTATTTTGACAGTATATTTTTTTCCTTTTTTTCAATCTTTTAAATTAAATTAAGTTGATGCTTAATTTTGCTAAGTAAATTATCTAAGGAAAAAAATTAAAGTCTAAAAATACAAGGGCACTGTATTGCAAATTGTGTTGAATATCATGAACTTATATTTCATCTGAACTGAACATGAACTATTTTGATTGAACATAATTAATTTGAACAGACGTAAAAATAATTTATTGCAAAATAAAAATTGAGACGAATAATGTAAACTTATAGAGACATATAATTTGAACCGAATGAACTGAACTGAAATAAACATAACCTAATTGAATAAAATGAATCAAAAACGTGTATACGGAAAATTTCAATATAAAAATTAGGAGTACGATAAAATGAACAAAACTGAATTGAAATAAATTTAAATTTATTCAACTGAACTGAATTGAAAAATAAATAAATATACTGATTTGAACCGAACTGATTTACAGATAAATTATGGAAAACAAGGCCTTTGTATCTTTAGATTTTATTTTATTTTTCTTAGACAATTTATTTAGCAAAATTAAGTCATCAACTTAATTTAATTTAAATGATAGAAAAAGAGGAAAATATGCTGTCAAAAATAGATGAAAAGTAATTACTAGATAACTTAACTAGAGTTAAGTTAATAAGGACATGTGGCATAATTTGGTTGGTGGAACAAAGAGAGTGGTACATAAAAGTGGTGTAGAGGATCCGGAGCCTTTTTTTGAGGTGAAAATGATTTAAAACCAAAAAAACATGGAAAAGATGGGATGAGCTATGCTACCCTCTGGTCCAGAATGGTTTAGGTTTTAGATCAATTTTATGCATCATTCACACATGTTCAGTTAAGTTATGGTGGAAATATCAAAATGCCAAACCTTTGTGGACCCACTTTATCGCTTCTTTGCCTGAGTCATCTAAGAATTCCCCTAACTGGAAAAGAATTTGTTCAGTGAATGCTTGGTGTGAAAGCCATACTAGAGTAATCATTGGCAAGGGTTTGTGTAACTTCTGGAATTCTAATTGGTTGGATGTTGGCTCCATCATTGACCAATGTGATATCCTTCTCACTTCCATTCCTGGAGAGACCTCAGTTGCTGAATTCCATGCCAATAGGGATTCTTTTATGCTTCAGTTGGTACCTCTTCTCAGTCCTGAAGTAATTTCTCTTTTGCAGGTTTTTAGGCTCTATGAACATAGGGAGGATAGACTTATATGGAAGCCCAACAAGATTGGTAATTTCTCATTCAAGTCAGCTTACATGAAAATCAAAAAGTTACCTCGGGGTGGACTACCTCCCCCTACGTGTCACCTTGTGGATGAGTGCGTACAATAAATTTACTTATGGTAAAATAAGTTCCTACGCGCTATCAAAAGTTAATTGAAGGTAAATGTAAATTGGGATTTGTCGAGCCTCCACTGCCCGAATAAATTCCTACGCGCTATAAATAGAGTTGTTTTTTCATATTGATCTTGTGTAAAATTTATTTTAATGATATTTATGATTAAATAATTAATATATAGAAAATTGCCTAATTTTTAAAGTTGGCTCATATGAGAGGTAAAATATTTTTTATTTATTACATATACTCATATTATACAACGTAAATAATTATTAAATGCTCTCAAATCTAACAACTAGACATTAAATTACTAAATAATAAAATAGGGTTGACGTTACAAAATTCGAGATGGAGTATTATCAATAGAGGTTGTTTTTTCTGGACTTTAAATTACTAAATAAAATAGGGTTGACGTTACAAAATTCGAGATGGGTTGTTTTTTCATATTGATCTTGTGTAAAATTTATTTTAATGATATTTATGATTAAATAACTAATAAATAGAAAACTGCCTAATTTTTAAGTTGGTGACAAAGTAAAAAACTTTAATATATAGAACTGAACTAATTATCATCACCACCTACTAATTGCCAATTTTTATTTTTATTTAAAAAAAAAGTGGGGTGCATTTCATGAATTAAATTTTTATTAGGACTCAAGTCGATCGGGTCGGGTTAGACTCGTTTGTAAGGTTGAGTCGAATTAATTAAAAATATAATACAAAAAACTCTTTTTTTGATGTAATATTTTCTTCTATTAACTTGCTCAAAAAAGTTCATACAACTGATTTGGCCATCACTCTAAGCCAAACATTCAACGGATATAAATAACTAACCAAAAGAAGAAAAACAACTATTCTACAGCCATATGAAATGCAAGTGGCTATGATCATAACTAGTTCATCAAGATATTGCTAGGATTTTAGAATAACTATAATGAATGCGCTTCCATTCCATCTGTTCTTGCATATCTTGCCAAATCTGCATCCACCTTTGGAGCTTTGGTGTCTTCAACGTTCCATTTCTGTCTCCAGCTCGTATATGATTAAGGGAAAATCCACCATAGCATATCTGTGAATTGACATGTCAAAACACAAGTCTGCCCTGGTTCATTTCCCATAGAAACCAAATTATCCATTATGTAGCCTGGTCTGAGTATGCTTATAATCTTCTTCGAGCCAGCCCGTCAAGTCTTTAGACCATAGTCCCTCATCCAGTCCGTCAAATATTTTTGATAGTGTCTTGGGCCAAGGCTGGGTAACTGGTTTTTATACCTGCAGCCCAACACCTCTGAAATACCAAAAGGTAATCAGTGCGGTACCTACGACATATGTACAAGTTTCATACTAGGGATATATCCCCACAACCAATCCGTCAAGTCTTTAGATATTGTCACGGGCCAAGGCTGGGTAACTGGTTTTACACCGGCAGCCCAACACCTCTGAAATACCATAGGTAATCAGTGCGGTACCTACGACATATGTACCAAGTTTCATACTAGGATCCATTCACACCATCCTCATCATCAATCAGAGGGGTCAAAGCCTGTTTCAATCATCACCTTTAGAGCATCCACCTGCCTAAATTTCCCCTGGAAGATTCTGTTATTCCTCTCCCTCCATACATTATAGAAGATGCTGATAAGTCGGTGGAATCTTATTTTCTTTCTCCATCCTACCATTCTTCTCATCCTCCTCAAGCACTCTCTGAAGTTTCCGCCAGTCTCCACCCTGTAATGTTTTTGGAACTCCACTGTAAACTGGCATGTACAAAATATGTGCTGCATCGTTTCTCCATTGTGCCCACAAAGAGTACAAACATCTGCCACATCGCTATGGTCGATAATCTCCCTTTTAACAACATCCATAGAAAGAATGAGTGTTTAGGCTGTAGTCCTGACTTTCACAATATTTTCGTTGACCAATGGTTTTCTTGGCCTGCCCCTTTGAGGTATCCATATGCCTTGCTAGTGCTGAAATTTCCCTTCGTGTCAACACATTCCATTAGGTATGGACGAATTTCATCTTTCAGTGACACCAACTTGCCCCAACCCCAACTATATGTGTGCCCTTCTAGGCTGTAGTCAAGAAACTCTTCATCCTTCAAGTAGTATGCCTGCACCCATTTCAGCCACAATATATCCTTCTTTTGACATACATCCCAAACCAGCTTACACAGAGAAGCTCTATTCCAGGATGAAGGATCCCTTAGGCCAACTCCGCCACTTTTCTTTGGCATACAAAGTGTTTTCCAAGACACTGGTGTAACTCTTTTCTCCCCTTCCTTTCTGCCCCACAGAAAATTTCTGCATTTTGTCTCAATGGCTTTGTGCACACTCTCAGGTATTTGAAAAACATTTGCCCAGTGACTAGCTTTACTCAGCAGAATTGTGTTTATAAGCTGCACTTTACCTGCATATGCCATATTCCTGGAACCCCAAGTGCCTATTTGTCCTGCAATCTTCTCCACCATTTTCTCACAATCTTCAGCCCTCCACTTCCCTGTTGAGACTGGAAGTCCCAGGTAATTCATTGGGAAACTTCCTTGAACTATATTCAGAGTATCAGCCAACATCTTTGATTCAGTTTCTGTCATTGTCGAGAAGAAAGCCTCAGATTTTCCTTCATTTATCCTAAGGCCAGAAACCTTCCTAAACTCCTCCAAAACAGTTTTAACCCCATCCATTGAGTGCTTGCTTGCCCTACAGAAAATTAACAGATCATCTGCAAACATCAAACTGTGTATTTCCCCCTTCAAACTCCTCTGATGGAACTCTATAGCTTTCGTTTTTATCGCCAGGCTAAGCTGTCTTGATAGATATTCCATCCCAATTACAAACAATAAAGGTGATATCGGATCCCCCTGTTTAACACCACTCCTCCCTTTAAAACAATCCGTGTACGCACCATTCAAAGAGAAACAATAAGTGGTATCCTCAACGCATCGTCTTATCCACTCAATAAACAATCCTGGAAACTTTAGAACTGCCAGCCATTTGAATAGAAACTCCCAGCTTATACTGTCGAAAGCCTTCTGTATATCAATTTTTATCATGCAGCTCGGAATATTGCTCGGCTTCTTATATCCTGTTAATAGCTCTTGGGCTAGGAGAATATTATGTGATATCCTCCTCCCTTTCACGAATGCACCTTGGTTTCCCTTTATCACTTCAGGGAGTACCTCACTTAACCTGTTACTCATGATCTTTGTGATGACTTTATATAAAACAGGGCAGCAGGAAATCGGCCTATAGTCCCCAGCTGACTGCGGATTATCAACTTTCGGTATTAGTGTTAAAACAGCCCTGCTAAATTCCCGTGGTACTTCATCACCCTGAAAGAAACTCCTAATCCCCTTTTTGAAATCATCACCAACAATCCCCCATGCTTTCTTGAAGAAAAAGCTCGAATATCCATCTACTCCAGGACTTTTGTCATTCTCAATGCTATTCAGAGCTCTCCATATCTCATCATCTGTAATCGGCTTTATCAAGGGTATTTGTTGCTCCACTGTAAGAAAGTTTCCTTCAGCTGCCACTAAAGGATCAATTTCACTCTCTGTAATCACTTTCTTTCCCATTCGGTCACCAAAGAACTGCAGTAGATGCTGCTCCACCCCCTCTCTTCCATCCACTCTGTCGCTTCCCACCTTCAGGCTGACTATATGATTTCTGTATTGCCTTTTTTTCATGCTTGCATAGAAAATTTTGGTTGGCCTGTCCCCCTCCTTTATCCATTTCTCCTTAGACCGTTGCTGTAAGAAACTGAACTCCGCTTCAGCTAGTTCCATAGATTCTCTCCTTGCCCTTGCTTCGTTTTCTTGCAGCCCTTTATCCAATACATTTGTTTGTAATAGATTGAACTGGTTCTCCCACTTCCCTTTTGCTTCCATGGCTCTTTTCTGAATGTCTGAAAATTCCCTCTTGTTCAATCGTTTAAGTGCTATTTCCAGCACCTTCAGAGTTTTAAATAGATCCACGAGAGTACTGTGTTTCCTCATCCTCCAATTCTGCTCCACTAAAGTAAGAAAGTCCGGCGAGTTCACCCACATATTGAAGAACTTAAAAGGACGTTTAGCAGAACACTTTCTTGGCGTATCTAGGTGTATAAGTAAAGGTAAATGATCCGATGCATCATTGGGTTTTACCTCACATATCGCTTCCATCCATTTGTCCATCCACATCTCATTCACCATTGCTCTGTCGATTCTACTGAAAATTCTGCCTTCTTCCCTTTTATTGTCCCACGTGAAAAAAGGTCCTGTACTTTTCAGCTCATGCAGTTGAATCAAGTTCACCGTGTCTCTAAAATTTTCCACCTCAGCTAGCTGTACATCCTCTCCTCCAATTCGGTCTCCCAAATTTAAGGGGGAGTTGAAATCCCCCACCACAATCCATGGCATATCCTGGTGATTTGCAGTCTCCAGATAACGCCATAACTTCAGCCTAAGTGGTTGTTTGGTCCCTGCTTCTACTTCACTATTATGAGCATAAACAACCGTCAAGTAAAACTCCAGCCCGAGTTCTTTTTTCCGGCAAATGCAGTCAATCCACTGATCTCCAATGCTTATTACCGATATATCATACAAATCTGGCTTCCAACATAGCCATATTCTTCCTGTTTGTGCTATCGGGCAGTTTGTTAGTAGCTTCCAACCCAAATCAAGACTTTCCCATCTGTCCACTTCATTTTCTACCTTCACCTTTGTTTCTAGCAAGCCAGCAAGGCCTACATTATTTTCAAAACAAAATTGCCGGCATTTTCTCTGCTTACTTGGCTGATTTATACCCCTAACATTCCAGAATAGCATAGTACTATGCATCATTAACAATATTATAAAGGGGATCATACCTTGAATGAACTTCAAGGTCTATGTTATTAGCCGCTTCTCTCTCATTAACGCCAACATTTGTAGACTGTGAAATCTGCAATACCACACTATCATTCGATTCAGCCGGTTGTTTCCCTTCTCTGTGTTGCCTTATTTCTCTACCCGGAACATCCCTAGATTCATTCTCTCTTGTTTGTGCATCCAAAACCGTGCTACTGCTCGTTCCACCACTTTTTGCACCCCTTTCTTTTTTCATACCCTGCTTTCTTTTCCTGTTCTTTTTTGGCCCCAAGAACAGCCTCTCGATCTCCCTTTTTATGTTCTACATTGGTCCCTTTGGTGCCCATTTTATTTCCCTCAATTTTGTCTCCATTCTTCTCTGCCCTTTTTACACCAACAACCACCCAATCCCCGGTATTTCTGCCATATTGTCGATGAGGAGCAACTATGCTTGGTCCCCTTTCCCTTGGGGCTGATTGAGTTTGGTTCTCCCTTTTGCCTCTATTTGTGCTCAACTTCGTCCTGCCATTCACTTCAGGCGAAAGGGATTTGGGCTTCCAGACACATTCTTCTGTTTCATGTCCAATCAGCTTGCATTTACTACACTTTGATGGCTTCCACTCATACTCCACATCTTGGTGCTGAATGATATTATTCTCATCTTTGTATGGAATTCGTTTTTGCATTACCTTCCCCATGTTCACCTCAACTAGTACCCTTGCAAACTTTGTCTTTTCCATGTGCCATGTGGCCTCATCAATCCGCAAGGGGATTCCGATTACACTTGCCAATCTACATAATAGGCTCGGCTCCCAATAGACTGGATCCAATCCAGGAAATTGCACCCATATAGGAATTGTATCTGGCTCATCAAAATCCATTTTTTGTTTCCATACCTTTACAAAAACTGGTTTTTTATCAAAGAAAACCATCCCCCGTTCTATCACCTCATCTCTATGTTTTTCATTAACAAGCTTCACCAGAAAGATCCCTGGTTTTGCCTGCCAGACCTTTTCAACCATACCAAACCATATTCTTCTAAGAAAGCCTTCAAAATATTTAATCGGAGGATGACCACCAATAACCTTGCATACAACCACATTCTTCCATTTTTCACGCTGTTTTCAACCTCATTCAAAGGAAAAGAAGGCAAAAGCATACCGTCTACTAGTTCATGTTTATAGTATTTTACCTCTGCCTGGTGGCTCGTGAACAGTTTCGACCAGCTTACCTTCTCATTTACTGGTGTCTCTAGCTCTTCCCCTCTCTTCAGTATACGTACTTGTGAATTCTCCCCAACTTTGTTTATTACTGTGGCAACACCATCACCTTCGGGTTGAGTGATCACAGTCGACAAAACAGCATTCTCCAAACCCTTCTCTAAATGAGACTTCTCGGCTTGTTCTGAACTCTTCATTTTTGTTTGTACATCTTGCTCTATTGTCTTAGACGTATCCTTGCTGCCCTCACTCTCCTCTCTGCCCATTGTTTCCAAGAACCTCGAAATTGGTATACCGGTTTTTATCATCATCGGCTGCCTACGAACCCCGGCTGCCATCATCGATTTCTTGCTGCCCCCTTCGCTTTCCCGATCATATATACTCTCATCCGCTGGCCATGTAGTCCTATTCCCAGATTCAATCGGATTCATCCCAACGTTTTCCTTTTCCAATCCAAACAAGGGTTTTCCTCCATTCTCCATGACCTCACGTTCAGCCACATTCAATAGTTCTTCTCCAGTTTTTTCCTTAAGTTTCTGTTCAATCATTCTAAAACCTTCGTAAGCTTTCCCCATATTTTCAAAGAGCTCTTCGACCGACGCTTTCTGAATCCATTTTTTCATCGCCTCACTGTGTGAATTTGACTCAGCCTTTATATCAAAATTTCCGCTGCTAAGGTTTTTCTTTTCTACTGCAGCCCGAGGGTTTTTTGCCGCATCTACCATCCCAGCGATAGGATTCTGCCCGCGAGCCATCCCGTCGTTTCCTCTCCGTTCAAAGTTTAATCCCGACAGAGTGCCCGAGTTTTCAATCACGGTTGGCCGTTTCGGCAAAACCTCACCATCATCGCCAAACAAACTCCGTCCATCACTTCCCAAGACCATCTTCGTCACATCCTTAGGCTTATTTCCCGCGTTTCGTTTACCACTACTGTTCTTGCCCATGGCGGCAGAATCAAACGAATTCAATTCACCAGAAAAATAGTAGAAAAAGAAAAACGGAAATAGCACATGTTAGGATTTAGAATCGCAGCATAGGGTTTAGGGAAGAAACAAACTTATGATGTTGGGTCATTATTTTAAGTCGTGTTAGTTTGGATCGAAGTGAATTCGATTTAAGTATATATTACACATTTGAAAATTTTAGTTTTAACTAGTTTGTGGATTAATTGTTGTCACGTATAGTTAATACTTGAATCACGTAGAATTTAAATTTTATTTATTATCCCTTTTACAATGTTGTGGCTATTTAAATAATTTTCAAACATTTTTCACTCAAAAATTGAACCAATAAATCTCTAATTGAATATACTAACACGTTTCATTACATCTCATGTAAGTTATATAATAAATGCACACCTCGAATGGAACGTCAAACATCTCGTAACTTTAAATTTCAAAGAATTTTACCTTATTTGGAAATAAATTTAACTACTTAACGGACGTCTACGGTGTTGTAATTCAATATTATCTCCTAATATGATATATGTAATACATAGAAAAAAATTCGGATTTTTTTGAGTTGCTGATGTAGTGGACGTAGAACAAATCAGTGGACTATACTAGTGAGTTTACAAAGGTTATACAGGTTAGCATTGATAACTCGTCTATAGAATGTAGACAAAAAATTTAATGACGCAAAAAGTATAATGTTAATTGCAAAGACATCGGTTATAAATTCCTTCAAGCGGATTTCATTTTCGGCGTTTCTACAAAGTTTTTACTTCTTTCACTTAGGTCCCTCCAAAAAAATGGGAAGTGTCGAATTATAAAATTGAGTGGTCCGAAATAAAATTGAGTGGTCCGAAATAAAATTGAAGTCACGTAAAATGTGAAAATATAATTTTAAGGTCTATTGAGGCAACGGAAGAGGTAGAAAAAATATTTAGATATGTTGCACAATAGTTCCATATATGCTACTATGACCCTTTTTAAAAGTTAGATTTTGTGGAATATTCTAAATATATCTATTCCCTTATCCATAATGTTACAAGTGGAAAAGTGGTTCACTGTTAAGTAGATGTCATTATTTGGTTGGAGGTCTCGTGGTCGAATCCAAAAACCAAGGATTTTTTATAAAAAACTCACAATCCCATCATATCACCCAATATAAGTTTGCCAATTGGAACCTATTTTTACTCAATTTCCCAGTGCAGGTCTCAAAATCTCTTGCAGGTCCAATATTTTGTTGACCGGACAAGACTACCCTTTTAAGTATTTGATGTGTGTTGATTGCAGATCTTGCAATCAAGTCCTCCAAGATTTGGTTAATTCAAAACAACAACCAAATCTACTCTATCCAAGCAATAAATCCTTTGTTCTTCTCGGTTTTTGCAGGTCCGAAAATTTCAATTGAGTTTTGCAGATCTGCACTCTATTTGGCGTGTTGAAGTTGTGTCGGGAAGATCGGTTGATGTTGAAAATGGCGATTAGTATTTTCCGGTGATGGATCGGTGGTTTAAGGTGTGTCGGGACCCGGATAAACTTGTAAGAATTGAGATTGATATTTTCGGGGCGATTTTCCGGCGAGGATGCGACTGCTTGAAAGATAACTTAAACCTATTAGATCTGAAAATTTGAGAAGATGACATGTATTTTTAATTTGGTCAGACAGAAAAAGAAAGAAGATGAATAGAAGAAGATGAACAGAAGAAGAAGATGAGGAGATGGAGAAGACGAGGTGGAGAAGAAGCCTTATTTTATTCAAATTATATCTCTAAGTATAATAAAAATAAACCGTACTCCAAGACAAATATGGAGTTTCATAGTGGCCTGGTGGTAAAGAACTAATCAAAGCCAAATAGGGAGTTTTTGCAACCCATGTTCGAAACCCCTTACTCACATTTTTGGATTCTTTAAATTTAGTCCATCAAAGCAGTTGAAAAAAACAAAAAATCTGCTTACGGGGTTCGAACCCGAGTTGTCTGCTATCTTCACCACAACAGTTCACCACCACACCAAACTATAGTATTGAGAAATGTATGTAAAGATAATAATTATATACTTACCATATAATATCTATAAAGGGTCATACCAGCATTTATAAAATTATAGGGCAACGTATGTAAATATTTTTTCTACCTCTCCTGCTGCATAAAAAAACCTTAAAAGAATATTTTCACATTTTATACAGCTTCGATTTGGTTTTAAATACTCAATTTTAGAATTTGACACTTCCCGATTTCTTGGAGGGACCTAAGTGAAAAAAGTAAAAACTTTATAGGAACGTCGAAAATGAAATCCACTCAAAGGAATTTCTAATTTTCATCCCCGTAGTTAATATTGTACTTTTTACATCATTAAATTTGTTATCTACGCTCTATTGACGAGGTATCAATACTAATATGTTTAACTTTTGTAATCCCTCTAGCATAGTCCATGGATTTGTTCTACAGACTACTTCCATAGCTCAAAAAAAAATCTATTTTTTTTGTATACATTACTTATGTCATATTAGAATATAATATTGAGTAATGTCGTCGTAGACGTCTTTAACATATTTAATTTCATTTATAAGACTTGTAGTTTATGTCACTTGATTGTATGGATATAAAATATATATGTACGATTTGTTAACAATTGATGCAGTGGAGTAAGTGGTCTTGACTAAACCTTTTGAGATGGATGGATATGAGGTCTCGTGTTCGAATCATCTTCACCTTCTCCATTTGTTTTAATTTTTTCTTTTTATTTTGTTTTTTTAGAAACAAAATGTTTACGGAAAACAAAAACCGTTTTTAAACTCTAATAATAAAAAAACATAATTTTTTTTGGAAAAGCTTTGCTATGAGTGTACTAGACAACCAATTGTGCACTGTCATTACTCTATGCCAAAAAGGTTAATTGCCAATTATATATTTTTTTCCTAGATTTTATATATCCCATCAGGAGATAAAATGCGAGATTTAGTACATTTTAGTATGTTTTAGTAATTTCAATGTACTCTTTAGTATATTTTACTAATCACTTTATTAATATAGATTTTTTAAATTAAATATTCAGTAATAACAATGATAATTTGATAATAATGTTTAATTTACGTAAATTCTATGTTGTTAAGAAATCTAGCTACATCAAAATGACTTATAAGACGGTTGATCCTAGCTATATAAATACATAAGTGTTATGGAATGATAAATATGTTTAGATTTTTAGGGGGAAAAAAGTATTTTTTTAAAGAAGTACTCCTATAGGTCCATTATCACTTATCTCTCATTTTTTGTTCATGTTTTAGTCAATTTTGGATTAGTCAAAAAGTTTCCCTAGAGGAAATTTCCAGGTGGGACCTGTCTGACATTGTGGTCCGTCTCAGTTATTTTGATTTTTAGAAATAATTTAGAGTAAAGTTTTCTTTCATAGTCACGGTTAATTTGTTGATCAAGTGTGAGAGTTTTGATGAGTGGTCAAAAATACCCTTTTACTTCCCCTTAACTTTAATTTGGGACAGTGCGACTCTTTTCCAAAGTAGGTGATTTAGAACAAATCAGAGTAATTTAATAGTAAAGTAACAAAGAATCGAACTTGTCTTATAAATGAAATTAAATATGTTAAAGATGTTTACGACAATATTACTCAATATTATCTTTTAATATGACATAAGAAGATTTTATTTGAACTTAAGAAGATTATTTGAATTTAAAAAACTTTACCTAAACTCATCTTAACTGATCTGAATTAAAGTGTATACTCCCTCCGTCTCACTAAGATGTACCCAATTGCTCTTGGCATGCTTTTTAAGAAAGCTGATGTGGCGCTGATGTGGGTGGTAAGGGTTAACATTTGACTTTTGATTAGTTAGACTGAATTACCGATTAGTGTTTACAAAAATGAGAATGATGAATTTTTGTAAGGTAAGTTGAATTTAACTAATTAAATGACAACTTATTTGACTTTTCATATTCAGTTTACACTTACCAATTAGTTTTTGCAAAAAGTCATGTAAGGGCTGACCTTTCATTTTAATTTCATTTAGTTTGATTCTATGAAAAGTCAAGAGGGTTGATATTTTTGATAAGTTAAATCAAATTAGTTAAATAGAACTTAATTAGTGTTTATTGAAAGTAAAATAAGTGTTGACCTTTGATTAGATAAACTTAATTAAGTATGTGTCTATAGAAAGTTAAGTTAGGTTAACAATGTTGATTAGTTAAAAGTTTAGTGGGTTTAGGGTTTGCAATTTGGTGGGTTTAAGGTCTAAGAGGTTAATCTATATTATTTGCAAATAATTGTAGGGGGATACTATGTACAGGTACAAAAAACCTATGTACATGTACATTTTAATAAATAATTTACTATAATGCCCCTATTCTATTCTAGTCCTATTGAAACTCTGATTTTATAATTTTAGTTCTTATCCCCTACTCTGATTCTATTCTACTCCTCCACAACTTTCTATAAATTACATTAGCACTTGTTAATATTTTTCACAAAATTTCAAAGACAAATATGGATCATGATCAATTACCTGGAGATGAAAATCATCCATACCAAGATGATTATTTTGCGGTGTGTTTTCAATAATTATTTTTTCATAAAGCAATGTTCATCAAATTCTTGAAGATTGATTTACAGCATACTCTAGCATAGATCAGCATACTCTTGAAGATTGGTCTAATTTTGTTTTTCTGTGTATAATTTTTTTTCTTACACCAATTTGAGATATAATGGTATTTACCTTTTAAAATTTTTTATACTGTCATGTTGTATAGAATATTTTGAAAATTTGTATAGACTATTTTGAATATGAAATTAATTATTTCGTTGTTAAAAACAATTTTTTGTAAAAAAAAAATAGTGATTTACAAATGATTGAATGATATTAATATTTTTGTGAAAATGAATGATATTCATTGCATCGTACTAGTAAATTAAAAGATGAGTTTGTTTGTGTGTTTTCGTTTATAATTATTTATTGTGTAGTATATAACATATCTTAAAATGATATACTTCTCGTAAAATTTATCATAATGTAATCAATACTTTCGTGTATTTTATTTTTTGATTTTGAAAATAAATTGTATTGTCAAATGATATTTATCGGAGATTTATTATTAAAATTATAATTATTTCATGAATGTCCTTAATACGTTGAAATTTAACTAATCAAAACTCATGTAAATTCAGTTTATTAGATTCATTTCTATTCAATTCATTTTCATTAAGTTAAATTCTGTTCACGCTAGCTCTGTATAGCTCTATTTCATTATTATAAGTTCAAATCAAATCATAATCATTAGGGGCAATTCAATTCACATCAATTCATTATCTCCATCTCATTATTTTAAGTTCAGTTCAAATCATTTTCATGACTAATCATTAAATTCGATTCAATTTTGGAGGATGGTGGAGGATTAGCGTTTTGGAGGATCTTTTTCAACAGGATGATAACGTTGCTATCAAGTCCATTCAGATTCGGGGAGGTAGGGATAAGTGGATTTGGCATTACACGAAGTCGGAAAAATTTACTGTGAAATCTGCTTAATAAATAACTTAATATATTATCGCACATAACTCGTTGGCATACGCTATAACCATTTTCTGTTGTTGGTAAGTAATTTGCGTCGTGATTGTCGGCATACACTATAGCCATTTTCTGGTTCGTTTGGAAGTAATTTGCGTCGTGACGTGATGCAGTGTATTGAGTGGGCGCGAGATCTCGGTTCGACACGCACGAAAGTATAGTTGTATATATATTTGGAATTAAATTCCATACCCTCTATCAAAATCTTTCAATTCTTTTCAAACTAGCAGCATTTATCATACTCGTTTATCTCATCGACATGTTTCCTTGGACGATCATCCCCTCCGGGTCGAGATCGCCCTCTGGTCTGTAGATCACCGGCGGAACGTGGTGTAGATAAAAAATCGTGGTGTTTTACCAAAGAATTTTTGCAGCGCGTAAAATCACGTATCTTTAGTGAGATTAAAATTGGTAAACAATTATTTGTCCAAATTTACAAATGGATTAACGAAAAGGAGACATGTATGGGAGGTAGCCGACCTCCGAGGTTGATTTTTAAGCCTCCCAGCTTACAACATCATTAGAGAACAAAGAGGTAATATTGCCTCCATTAAGCACCTTTGGAATTCAAAACTGGAGAAAAAGGTCTCAGTGTTTATGTGGAGAATGATTAATTCCTTGCTTCCTTTTGACAATATCCTTATTAGATGGAAATTTAATCTTGCTTCTAAATGCCCTGCTTGTATGCATGAAGACTCATTAGACCATTTTTTCAATTCATGTGTTTTCTCTTTAAATGTCTGGAATGTTATTCATCAATTCATGGGCATTGCTGATAGGCAGTTCACTTCTATATGGGAAAGATTGTCATTTTATCTTACTTACCCAGGCCTTTCTTCTCTGCATAATCTTATCATTAGAATTTCTCTATCACTTACTTGTTGGAATTTGTGGAAAGCTAGAAATAGGTGGTTTTTTGAAAACCATAAACTGAATGCTTCTTCGGTTTTGCATAACATTAGAAAACAACTTTTCTATAGTTTTTCAGCCAAGCCTTTTTTTGTATCTAATCAAATAGATACAGAGATTGCTGATCATAGCTTTCTCCCAATTAGTAGAAAACCTCCCAAGCCTAAATTTTTGAGAATCACTTGGACAAAACCTGTTTTTGGATTAAAAATCAATGTGGATGCTTCATGGTGTGCATCTATGCTTATAGCAGGTGTATGTTTCATAGTGAGAAATAATATGGGTGGTTTTGTCTCAGCTAAAAGCTTTAGCATCAGTGTTGGTTGTCCCCTAGAAGCTGAATTGTTAGCTATCAAATTTGCGCTGGAACACTGTTGCATGTATTCTGAACCAATTATTATTGAATCAGATTGTCTCAATGCCATTTCATGTGTGCTAAACCCCATTACTGCGCATTGGAAATTATTCCAACTAGCTGATGAGTTGCATATACTTGCTAAACATTGCTCCCTGGTTCATATTTATAGAGAGGCTAATCAGGTTGCTGATGTTGTTGCTAAATTGGCACTTAGTAACACCAGCTATAGAGTCTTTGACTCTTTCAACTCATTGCCTTCCAAAGTTCAGGGACTCATTAGACTTGATCAAATGGGTACACCAACCTTAAGGCTTACTCATAATGGATGCTGCTGATTACTTTCCTTTTGCTGACAGGTGGAAGATCAAAGGATTCAAGCTGGTGCTGCATTTTTATGCCCTGCTACAAGACCTCTACATCTTCGGGATTCCAGCCCTTGTACTGATCCCTCATCATCATTGTTGCTCTTAGCTCTCCTTTAACTATTCTAACAACTCCTCCAGACAAACTTGTGGCTAGCCTGGAAAACGACTCACTAACCTGTACAGAGGATTTTGGTTTGAGCACATGGTTTTAGCTAGATTAGGATATTGGTTCAATTTGTTTTGAAAGCAACTAGAGGTGCTTCATTACTCTTGGTCTGTTATTACTCTTGTTTAATTTCTCTGAACTGAGCTTTTTAGCTCTGATGTACAATTATTTATCTTGTAGGCCTAGGGAAGCCAAATATAATTCCCTCCATTCTTTGATGGTTTAACTTAAAAAAAAAAAAAGTGCTTGTTATATTGGTAGATTCTGTGTAGCTCGGGCTGAACACAAAAACAAATGGAGATTAAAGGTACCAAAATATTATAGTTGGATTTAGATAATCTTTTTATTCAATTTCATTTGTTCTTATGAATGATTTATGATAAGATTTTGTGGATGGCAGCTGGACTTGGTGTAGCTCGACCACCTTAACACAGACTCCCTGCAACATTTGAAGATACGTCTTTCTGATTTTTCTATTACCATACTTGGAAACGTTTTGCTGCGGCATCTGGCTTCACTTTTTGAGAGGGTAATAATCAAGCTGCATTTACTGATTACTGAGAAGCAAGGTTAAATGAAATGCAGGCCTGCATTTTTCGACTGGAAAAAGCAAAGGGAAAGGGCAAACCGAACCGGCGAAATTCCAATTTGCAATTTGAACTCTCCTCTAGCTCTCAACGTCTCTAAGGTAATTACGCCGTCTATTGATTTCGAATTGAAAATGGATCTTCACAGAAACTTTGATAGACCCTTTCTATTTTACCTTATAAAGTTAACCGTTTTTTCTTCTATCTTTATGCTGGATTCGTTATTCATTTGGAAGTAGTAATCTTTATAATTTGTGCAGGATGAGTGAGTAAGAACAGTTCCGAGACAAATTTACCGTAACCGTAGTCGAACCTGATGGAAAAAAGTTCGATTGAGGTGATTTTCCATCACATATCTCGTTTTATTATTCACCTATGAAAAATTCGAGGCCAGTTTTTTGCAATTGTCATTTACATTCTATGTCTTTCTGTCTTTTTATAAAAAAAAAATTGGTCTCATAGTTAATCTCTTTACTAGTAGCAAATTATCATGTTTCATTGAGCATTCATTAGTAGTTGTTGCTGCCACCTTGGCATCGATTGAGTTCCCAAGGAATATGTGTTACCATTTGGTTTTTGTGGTTCTCAAGATAATTATATTGTGATCTGGTCTGTCAAAGTGTATTTATTATGTAGACATTTAACTTTGATAAAATGGAGCCAGCTTTTTCTCTGTTTAATTCATGTACCCATCATGTTCATGCAATTAAGCGAATTGTTGCTAGAAGTGAAGAGTTAGAAATGATTATGCAACTTGATATCAACACAGAGATTTAATCTATGCTTGTGGGCGAAAAGTTCTCTATGGCATTAGCATCAACTTTGAACTTGGATGGAACACCAGATTCTGGTTATTTTATGCAGGTACCTTCCCTGCTTCTTTTACATGTTTGATCACAAGTTCATGTAACTTGCTTTTTAGGTTTTAGGAACTCACAGATACTGATTGAATTCCCCCTGCTAGTGCCATCAATGATTCATTCTCCATTGATTTTGGTTCAGTTATACATCTGTTATAACCAGGTGTAACTTTATCTGTGGTGTTTCTTTATCCTTTTTAATTTGTCATTGTTGGGGCCATGAGGGTGGGGAAGGGATCATTAGGACTATGCATACTCAAGCTACTCTCTCAAATGATCCTTCCTGTTTAAAATACAATTTGATTCACTCTTTTTCTTTAGAACTCCCTCTGTCCAGTTCATGCTGCGTAGTTTGACTTTCTCAAAAAAGTGTTTGTGAGGTCTTAGTAGAGGATACTATTGTATTCAATTAATGTTCTTTAGATGATATTAGGGTCTGGAAATATGCTGCGTAGATGATATTAATGTTCTGGACAGATGGGAAAGTCTTGATTTGGGTTGGAAGCTACTAACAAACTGCCCGATAGCACAAACAGGAAGAATATGGCTATGTTGGAAGCCAGATTTGTATGATATATCGGTAATAAGCATTGGAGATCAGTGGAAAAAAGAACGCGGGCTGGAGTTTTACTTGACGGTTGTTTATGCTCATAATAGTGAAGTAGAAGCAGGGACCAAACAACCACTTAGGCTGAAGTTGGCGTTATTTGGAGACTGCAAATCACCAGGATATGCCATGGATGGTGGTGGGGGATTTCAACTCCCCCCTAAATTTGGGAGACCGAACTGGAGGAGAGGATGTACAACTAGCTGAGGTGGAAAATTTTAGAGACACGGTGAACTTGATTCAACTGCATGAGCTGAAAAGTACATGACCTTTTTTCACGTGGGACAATAAAAGGGAAGAAGGCAGAAATTTCAGTAGAATCGACAGAGCAATGGTGAATGAGATGTGGATGGACAGATGGATGGAAGCGATATGTGAGGTAAAACCCAATGATGCATCAGATCATTTACCTTTACTTATACACCTAGATACACCAAGAAAGTGTTCTGCTAAACGTCCTTTTAAGTTCTTCAATATGTGGGTGAACTCGCCGGACTTTCTTACTTTAGTGGAGCAGAATTGGAGGATGCGGAAACACAGTACTCTCGTGGATCGATTTAAAACTCTGAAGGTGCTGGAAATAGCACTTAAACGATTGAACAAGAGGGAATTTTCAGACATTCAGAAAAGAGCCATGGAAGCAAAAGGGAAGTGGGAGAACCAATTCAATCTATTACAAACAAATGTATTGGATAAAGGGCTGCAAGAAAACGAAGCAAGGGCAAGGAGAGAATCTATGGAACTAGCTGAAGCGGAGTTCAGTTTCTTACAGCAACAGTCTAAGGAGAAATGGATAAAGGAGGGGGACAGGCCAACCAAAAATTTCTATGCAAGCATGAAAAAAAGGCAATACAGAAATCATATAGTCAGAAGGTGGGAAGCGACAGAGTGGATGGAAGAGAGGGGGTGGAGCAGCATCTACTGCAGTTCTTTGGTGACCGAATGGGAAAGACAGTGATTGTAGAGAGTGAAATTGATCCTTTAGTTGCAGCTGAAGGTAACTTTCTTACAGTGGAACAACAAATACCCTTGATAAAGCCGATTACAGATGATGAGATATGGAGAGCTCTGAATAGCATTGAGAATGACAAAAGTCCTGGAGTAGATGGATATTCGAGGAGGATATCACATAATATTCTCCTAGCCCAAGAGCTATTAACAGGATATAAGAAGCCGAGCAATATTCCGAGCTGCATGATAAAAATTGATATACAGAAGGCTTTCGACAGTATAAGCTGGGAGTTTCTATTCAAATGGCTGGCAGTTCTAAAGTTTCCAGGATTGTTTATTGAGTGGATAAGACGATGCGTTGAGGATACCACTTATTGTTTCTCTTTGAATGGTGCGTACACGGATTGTTTTAAAGGGAGGAGTGGTGTTAAACAGGGGGATCCGATATCACCTTTATTGTTTGTAATTGGGATGGAATATCTATCAAGACAGCTTAGCCTGGCGATAAAAACGAAAGCTATAGAGTTCCATCAGAGGAGTTTGAAGGGGAAAATACACAGTTTGATGTTTGCAGATGATCTGTTAATTTTCTGTAGGGCAAGCAAGCACTCAATGGAAGGGGTTAAAACTGTTTTGGAGGAGTTTAGGAAGGTTTCTGGCCTTAGGATAAATGAAGGAAAATCTGAGGCTTTCTTCTCGACAATGACAGAAACTGAACCAAAGATGTTGGCTGATACTCTGAATATAGTTCAAGGAAGTTTCCCAATGAATTACCTGGGACTTCCAGTCTCAACAGGGAAGTGGAGGGCTGAAGATTGTGAGAAAATGGTGGAGAAGATTGCAGGACAAATAGGCACTTGGGGTTCCAGGAATATGGCATATGCAGGTAAAGTGCAGCTTATAAACACAATTCTGCTGAGTAAAGCTAGTCACTGGGAAAATGTTTTTCAAATACCTGAGAGTGTGCACAAAGCCATTGAGACAAAATGCAGAAATTTTCTGTGGGGCAGAAAGGAAGGGGAGAAAAGAGTTACACCAGTGTCTTGGAAAATACTTTGTATGCCAAAGAAAAGTGGAGGAGTTGGCCTAAGGGATCCTTCATCCTGGAATAGAGCTTCTCTGTGTAAGCTGGTTTGGGATGTATGTCAAAAGAAGGATATATTGTGGCTGAAATGGGTGCAGGCATACTACTTGAAGGATGAAGAGTTTCTTGACTACAGCCTAGAAGGGCACACATATAGTTGGGGTTGGGGCAAGTTGGTGTCACTGAAAGATGAAATTCGTCCATACCTAATGGAATGTGTTGACACGAAGGGAAATTTCAGCACTAGCAAGGCATATGGATACCTCAAAGGGGCAGGCCAAGAAAACCATTGGTCAACGAAAATATTGTGGAAGTCAGGACTACAGCCTAAACACTCATTCTTTCTATGGATGTTGTTAAAAGGGAGATTATCGACCATAGCGAGACTTCAGTCGAAAGGGATAATACCTCATGTGGCAGATGTTTGTACTCTGTGTGGGCACGATGGAGAAACGATGCAACACATATTTTGTACATGCCAGTTTACAGTGGAGCTCCAAAAACATTACAGGGTGGAGACTGGCGGAAACTTCAGAGAGTGTCTGAGGAGGATGAGAAGAATGGTAGGATGGAGAAAGAGAATAAGATTTCACCGACTTATCAGCATCTTCCATAATGTATGGAGGGAGAGGAATAACAAAATCTTCGAGGGTAAATTTAGGCAGGTGGATGCTCTAAAGGTGATGATTGAAATAGGCTTTGACCCCTCTGATTGATGATGAGGATGGTGTGAATGGATCCTAGTATGAAACTTGGTACATATGTCGTAGGTACCGCACTGATTACCTATGGTATTTCAGAGGTGTTGGGCTGCCGGTGTAAAAACCAGTTACCCAGCCTTGGCCCGTGACAATATCTAAGGACTTGACGGATTGGTTGTGGGGATATATCCCTAGTATGAAACTTGTACATATGTCGTAGGTACCACACTGATTACCTTTTGGTATTTCAGAGGTGTTGGGCTGCAGGCAGTGGCGGAACCAGGATTGTATTTGAGGTGGGGCACATTAACACTAACAAGGTTGAGAATGAGTCGGTGACAGCGGTTAATTGACGTGCACGACAACAACCGGCGACCGACGACGAATTTTCTAAGCGTAAGATGAGAGGCAGGGATTTTTCTGGGTTGAGACCGAGCGGTCTTTGTCTGAGATCTCCTTATTTTTATTTTTTTGGATTTATTTCAAGATTGTCAAGGGCCAGAACGCCTAAATGATATGACACTTGCTATGACATAATTTGACGAGCATATAAAATATTATAAAATGTATATTTTTGTATATAATAGTATGCATAAAAATAATATGATTTTGGATATTTGAGTATGAAATGTATTTTAATAAATATACTAAATCAACTACAATTTTTGAAAAAAAAAACCCCTGAAATTTCAGATTTTATATAGGGCATGTGCCCTATTGTGCCCGGGCGTAGTTCCGCCCATGGCTGCAGGTATAAAAACCAGTTACCCAGCCTTGGCCCAAGACACTATCAAAAATATTTGACGGACTGGATGAGGGACTATGGCCCTAGTATGAAACTTGTACATATGTCGTAGGTACCGCACTGATTAGCTTTGGTATTTCAGAGGTGTTGGGCTGCTGGGTGAAACCAGTTACCCAACCTTGGCCCATGACACTATCTAAAGATTTGACGGGCTGGATTGAAGAAGATTATAAGCATACTCAGACCAGGCTACATAATGGCTAATTTGGTTTCTATGGGAAATGAACCAGGGCAGACTTGTGTTTTGACATGTCAATTCACAGATATGCTATGGTGGATTTTCCCTTAATCATATACGAGCTGGAGACAGAAATGGAACGTTGAAGACACCAAAGCTCCAAAGGTGGATGCAGATTTGGCAAGATATGCAAGGACAGATGGAATGGAAGCGCATTCATTATAGTTATTCTAAAATCCTAGCAATATCTTGATGAACTAGTTATGATCATAGCCACTTGCATTTCATATGGCTGTAGAATAGTTGTTTTTCTCCTTTTGGTTAGTTATTTATATCCGTTGAATTTTTGGCTTAGAGTGATGGCCAAATCATTTGTATGAACTTTTTTGAGCAATTTAATAGAAGAAAATATTACATAAAAAAAAAGGGTCTGGAAATAAGTAGCTGTCATCTTAATGTCAAGTAACCCATGTGGATTATTTGTGCTTCAGCTATTGGAAGTCAAAGAAGACTGGGTTATGTTTCCTTAAGTTCTCATGTCTATTTCTTATGGGATGGAGATTTACAAAGCTCGGGTGGTAGATGATTGATTCTGCTTCATGGTTTAGATTTTCTAGCCTTGCACTCGTGGGATGTAGATGTTAGGAGTACGCTTGTGTATTACATTTCTTGTGTGTCATTATGATATAGTCTAATTTAGGGGATTTTACAAAGTTTTCTTGGAATGTGGAACCATGTGACTTAGATATTCAAATTTCATTTAGTTACTTCTCCATGTGGATTTCTGTATATGGGATTGAGATGATATATAAGGTTATTGTTGGTGATGCTAACTAGAACTAATTTCCGAACAACTTAATTCAACTTGTAGCTACTATTGATTTCAATTGGTGTTCGTTTGTGGCTTATCTGGTTGCTTTCAGGGTGGAAGAAAGTCACTTGCTGACGAATTTGAGTACGTGATGCAAAGGGAAGCTGTACAAGATATCAGATAAGAAAAAAATAAAAAAGGGAAAGATTACGTCCAATATATATCTTTGATACCTGGCTTGATTTCTCACTTTTGTCAAATTTCTGGTTTGTGGTGTCAAGTGTACGTCCAATATAAAAATGAGTAGGTGATCTTGGTTTATCTTTTTTCCCTTGTAATGTATATGACGGTTACCTTCCTTCAAGGATTAAAGTCCATTCCGACCTTTTGTTCTTGTAATGTAATAATACCCTTTGTTTTCGACACATTACTCTTTATTGTTTTTTATTTTTCTTTTTGTTTATTATTAGCATGTTTATATATTTTTCCATTGTATCCTGACCTTCCCCCTTCGGATAGTCTAGGAAGAGAATACTTTATAGCTTTGGTTTCCGAAGTAACCGTTCCTAAATTCTAACCTAATATCTTAGGAAGTAAAATCCAAGTATTAGTATCTTTTAAGTCTGAGTGTAATATCTTAGAAGATGGGTGTAGTGATCTTACCTTTTTCCGATGATCCCTGTTCTAGACGCTGCCTTGAGCATCTCCTTTTCTTTAGCATGTGCATCATGTGGCCCTGTTCGGGTGTTCCGACCCTCCTTTATGCCTTGCTGATCCCAAGGGATAGAACTTACCTTATCCGAGGCATGGCCTATTTTTTAGCCTGCCTCGGCTAATTCCTTTTATTCCTTTTCCTCTTATCTTTATCCTTTTTTGCAAAAATATGTTCCTTATTTATCGGTTTTAAGGTTGGTACGTGTTGGGGGGCGTCTCCCTCCAACACCTTTTGTTTGATTGTGTTTGTTTCTTAGCAATCTTTTCGCGATAACCTTTTGTTTCTTTAAAATATTTCTTTCCCTTTCAAGATGTTTTTCCTTTATACTCGGACTACCCTTGCCGATGTATATTCCTTTTTGCGGGGCACCAACCGTGGGAGGCTGCGACCCCGAGGTCCCGACTTTCTCTATTACAATGCGCTATCCAGCACATAATTCCTCGGTGTGACCACACCATTCTCCTATTGTAGGGTACTATCCAGTACGCAAACAATCCTTTAGTGTATCCACGCTAAGCCTTTAGTGTATCCACGCTAAGCCTTTTTCCTTTTCAAAACTATCGATCGAATTCTATCATCCATAAAATCTTCTTAGGTTAGTCACGTTCCACCTCCTCGGAACAGCTTTCCCATGTTTGGATTCAAGCACATAACTTCCTCCTGGGTGAGCTTATATTACCTTGTAAGGCCCCTCCCAATTGGGTGCCAACTTCCCTTGTTTTCCCTTATGGTTGTGGTCGTTACTCCTCATTACCCACTCACCCACTTTATAGCTTTCCTTTCTAACTCTTCCGTCATAATACCTTCTGACCTTTTCTTTCACCTTTGCCTCATGTAAAGAGGCCTTTTCTCTTTTTTCATCTATGAGGTCGAGATTCATTCGTCGTTCCTCTTCTGCCTCCTCCTCATCCAAGTTTTGAATCCGGAAACTTGGAATTCCTACTTCAGCAAGAATGACCGCCTCTGATCCATAGACCATACTGTAGGGAGTCTCTCCTGTTGTCGAGCTTTCGGTGGTCCAATGTGCCCATAGGACGCTTGGTACTTCCCATATCTAATTACCCCTGACTCCTTCTAACCCTGTCTTTATACCATTAACAATGGTTCTATTTGTGACCTCTACTTTCCCACTGGCTTGGGGGTGGACACCGAAGTAATATCCTACTTAATCCTGTACTTCGCGCACTACGATTTGAATGAGTCATTTTCGAACTGAGCTCCGTTATCTGTAACTATGACCCGAGGTATTCCATACCTGTAAATGATTTTTTCCAACAAAACTTTGCACATGAAAAACCTCGGATGTTAGTGAGTACCTCGGCCTCTACCCATTTGGTAAAGTAATCTTTGGCCACGATGAGGTACTTAAAACCTCTTGGTGCCGTCGCAAAGGGTCCTACAAGATCTATTCCCCATCTTTGAAAAGGCCACGCACTTGTCAAGTACCAACTCTTCCCTGGGGATGTGAACCAAGGAGGCAAACTTCTGACATTGCACATACGAGGCACATAGTCTTTAGCATATTTGAAAAGGGTCGGCTAGTAATATCCGAGCCTTAAAATCTTCTTCGCCACTGCCCGACATCCTTGATGGCTACCGTTCTGCCCTTCGTGTCCAGGGCCGGTCCTGGGATTTTGGGGGCCTCAAGCAAAAACAATTTTTTTCAGGGTTTAAATAGTAAAATTTAATATTGTTTTGAGTTATAGCAAAAATATTATGAAATATATATAAAAATGCTTTTAAATTTTTTTTATTTTTATTTTATTTAGTTCTATATAGTGTATGAGGGCTCTAATTTGATAAAAATATTTTTTTTGTTTACATAAATATACTTAAATTAATAAAAATACTGTATATTTTTTTCAAAAATGGGGTTTTTTTCCCAAAATTATTTGGGGGCCTGAAGTGGGTGCTTAACCCACTTCCAATGAGGGCCGGCTCTGCGTGTACCTCTTTAATCAGAGATCCTCCCTCCTTTCTATGCACTTTAACAATGGTTGTAAATATCCTCTCTTTTACATCGATCTTTCATGTAATGTATACCTCGGGGCTTTCACTCTGATCTTTCTCGCCAAATTCTTATCCTCCGGGAGCACATCGTCCTTAATGTATCCTAATTGATCAAAACACGATGCAAACATTACCTCCACCCCGCTGCCGTTGTCTATTAGCACTCTCCTTACCCTAAACCCTCCAACTTTGGCGGTTACCAGTTTGGGGCCGGAATGCGCCGCTTGTATCGGACCTTCTTCAGCTGCCGAGAATTCCAAGGTACCTCCGAACCGGAATCTCTTGACTTGCTTCTTCAGCTGCTCTTCTCCTTAATGTCTGTACTTCCCAAGATATGTCCATGTGTGTGCTCTCGACCAAATTGGTCAAGAACTACCTCGATCATGTTCAACTCGAGCTTTGTAGATCCGACACCCCCTCGGCTGTCCTAAAACTGGAGCCGCAACGGGCCTTGAGAATGGCTTGACTTAGCTTTTCCTAGCAGAAAATGAGAACCCCCCTTTAGTCAGGTCCCACTAGGCGTGCCAACTGATGCGGGGAAATCCGCTCCAGTAAATGGTGCCTCGAATAAAAGTCTTTCTCTCGATTCTTCTGGCAGCGGGGACACGTGATCGAGGCAGCGGGGAAAGCCCGAGCCGGAGCGAAGAAGCATGCTTTGGCTAAGACACGTGCTCCGGCTTTCCCCGCTGCCAGATTTATTTTCCCAAGAGTTTTGAAAAAAGAGTCTTTCTCTCGATTCTTCATCTCCTGCCCTCTTATTTGAAAATCATCTTGTGAATTTGATTAGGATTCCTCAACCCAGTTATTCAACTTAATTTGAATCATGAACTTATATATGGATCGGAGTTCGATTGTACAACAATCTCACCCTGGGTAGTAAAAATCCTCTCAAAAAGCTTATTCCCTTCCTCTGTTGCAACTTCTTTCTTCACGGCACAATCCTCAGCCTTTTTCTTCGAACGCTTCTCCTCAGTGCCCAATTCAGAATTGGCCGGGCGTTTCAATCTGGCAACGGGGAAAGCAAGAGCACGTGTCTTAGCCAAAGCATGCTTCTTCGTAGTAGGAGAGTCGGAGTTCGATTCCAATCGAGCACGGGACTAGCGGCTTATGGAATAGCGCCGCCACTGGAGTAGTCTTCTTCACCGGTTATGTTTCCGAGTCGGAGTCGGATGATTTATCATCATCGTCTTCTGCTGAAGCAGCGGCCTTGGTTTGTAGTTTTTGGGGCAGCGCCGCCGGAGTAGCCATCTTCTCCGCTACAGGTTCAGAGTCGGAGTCGGAGGAAGATGATTCTGATACTGAAAGGTTTAGGCCAAGTTTCTGATACTGAAGGTCCAAGTTTATTAGGGTTGAAGTAGAAAAGCTTCGAAAGGTTGGGGTAGTAGAGGAGATCACATACCCAGAATGAGTAGCCAACCCTGTGTTGGTAAAAAGGCATGACAGGAGCTGGCGGATGTGAAGCATGCTTTGGCTAAAGATAGTTACCCATTGCCATCCTTTGGCGGATGTGAAAATGCTGCCCAAAAGATAGTACCCATTGTCCTTGGACCAGTTGGCCAAGGCCATCACAGGGTATCCTGTGTTAGCCTTCTTTGACGCGCATAAAGGTTATCATCATATACCAATGGCCACGGAAGATAAAGAAAAAACGTCATTCATTACCAACGAAGGGACGTTTTGTTATAGGATTTTTTTTTTTGGTCTAAAAAATGCGGGGGCAACTTACCAAAGGATGGTGGACGACGTTTTCGGGGACCAAAAGGGAAGAAACATGGAAGTTGTGGATGATATGGTGATTAAGAGCCGAAGCCATCGGGAATTTCTGGACGACTTACAGGAAACGTTTGCCAAGTTGGAGGCAACTAACCTCAAGCTGAATCTGAAGAAAAGCACCATCGGAGTAAGTACAGGAAAGTTCCTCGGGTTCATGGTGCCAAGCCGAGCAATGGATGCAAACCTAGAAAAGGTTGAGCTAATTAAGGGGATGAGGTCACCGACAACTGTGAAAGATGTGCAAAATTTGACAGGGTCGTTGGCAGCGTTGGGTCGCTTCCTAATGAAAGGGGCGGAGTGGCAGTTACCCTTCTTCAAAGTTTTAAGAAAAGCAAAGGATTTCCATTTGACGGATAAATGCAAAAAGGCCTGTCAGTATCCGAAGCAGCATTTGCTAAAGTAACCTACGCTGAAGAAACCCTCCCAATTGAAACTCTATTTTTATATATAGCATCCTCGGCTGAGGCAGTAAGCGCAGTGTTGATCAAACAAAAGCAGGGGATTCAACATACTTTGTAAGCCGAGCGCTGAGAGGGCCGGAGATAAGATACACAGAGCTGGAACAGATAGTGTTGGCACTGATGCATGCCTCTAGAAGGTTGAAAGCGTATTTTCAAGGTCATCCGATAGTGGTGTTGACCAACAATCCCCTAAAACATATCATGCAAAAACCAGAAGCATCTGGAAGAATGATGAAGTGAGCGGTGGAAATAGGGGAGCATGACGTGACATATCTCAACCACGGAAGGCTATCAAAGGGCAGGTGTTAGCAGATTTTCTGGTGGAATCCACCGCCAACAAGATAGAAAGGGTAAAGGAAGAGACGATCAGAAAAGAGAAGAAGAGCCGAACTCCTTCCAAGGCTAATGATCAGGAATGTAGGATGTTTGTAGACGGGTCCTCGCACCAAGGTGGGAGCGTGGCAGGGATATTACTGGTTAGTCCTGAAGGTAAAGAGCATTTATATGCGCTGCAGTTTCCTTCAAAATGACAAACAATGAGGCTGCGTATGAGGCATTGATATGAGGCTTGCGATTGGCTAAGGAGATAGGCATCCAGAGGATGGTGGCATATAGCGATTCCCAAATTGTGGTGTAGCGGTGAAAGGGGATTAGAAATCGCTAAACAATTGATAGCAGGATTCGACAGTTTCAAGCTAGAGCAGATCCCCAAAGAGAAAAATACTAAGTTCGATGCATTGAGCAAACTAGCATCTTCAGAGGTAAAGCCCGGGCCCAAGCAGAAACTATATATAGAGGTGCTAGGGAAAAGAAGTTCTGAGGAAACTCCGAGGGTAGAAGCAATTACAAAAGATGAATCATGGATAGCCCCAATCTTGGCATACATAAAGGACAATGTACTTCCAGAAGATAGGAATTTGGCACGGAAGATTAGGGTGAAAGCTCTGAAATACACATTACACGAAGGATCGTTGCATAAAAGAGGATATCTTCAGCCATTGTTAAAATGCATAAAGAGGACGAAGGGAAGTTCCCTAATAAAGGAAGTACATGAAGGACCAAATGGTAGCCATCAAGGGTATCAGACAGTGGCTAAAAAGATCTTGAGGCTCGGATATTATCGGCCGACCCTTTTTTAAAGATTCTGAGAATTACGTGTGAAGATGTGTGCAATGCCAGCGGTTTTCCCCATTGTTCCACATCCCTAGGGAAGAACTGGTAAGTGTAATGAGTGCTTGGCCCTTTCAACGGTGGGGAATAGATTTGATAGAGCCCTTTTCAACAACATCGATGGGTTTCAAATACCTCATCGTGGCCATAGATTACTTCACCAAATGGGTAGAGGCCGAGGTACTTACCAATATCCGAGGATTTACATGTGTCAAGTTTTGTTGGAAGAACATCATTTGCAGATACGGTACCTCAGGTTATCGTTACAGATAACGAAGCCCAGTTTGAAAATGACCCGTTTAAGTCATGGTGTGCTAAGTATGGGATTCAGCAGAATCTCACTTTGGTGTATAACCCTCGGGCCAACGGGCAGGTAGAAGTGACGAACATGACCATTGTTAAAATGGTATAAAGGAAAGGTTAGAAAGAGCCAGGGGTAATATTGGATATGGGAGGTTCCAGGCATCCTTTGGCACATAGGACCACTGAAAGCTCAACAACGGGAGAGACTCCCTACAACTTGGTATACGGTTTAGAGATAGTCATCCTGCTGAGATAGGAGTCCTGAATATCAGGATTCAGAACTTAGATGAACAAGAGGCAGCGAAGAACGACGAAGGAATTTAGACTTGATAGATGAAAAGAGAGAAAATGATTCTTTACAAGAGGCGAAGGTGAAAGAAAAGGTCAGATGGTTGTTTTGACAGGAGAGTTAAAAGGGAGAATTACAAGGTGGGTGAGTGGGTGATGAGGAGAAATAATTGCAGCCACAAGGAAAAACAAGGGAAATTGGCGCCTAACTGGGAGGGGCCTTACAAAGTTATAGAAGATCACCTAGGAGGAAGCTATGTGCTTGAGTCCAAAAACGGAGAAGCTGTTCCGAGGAGGTGGAATATTGCTAACCTAAGGAGATTCTATGGATGATAGAATTAGACTGACGGTTCAAAGGAACGAGCTTAGCATGGATACATTATAGCATGAAAGCGTGGATACACTATATGATTGTTTTTGTACTGAAAGAGCCGTCAAACTATTACCAAGAGAAGGAAAACGTTAGGATGCAACGATAGGAGAATATTATAGGAGAGGGAATACCATTCTTGTGCCTAATTTAGAAAGAATCTGGCAAGGGAAAGAATGACCTTACCAAAAGGAATAAGGCAGGTGGAAAATCTTAAAGAGATAGGGGAGCTATTTATAAGAAGGAGGAAGATCAAACGAATTGTCTCGGGAGCGGGAAAAGTATTGGCTGCGGGAAAAGGAAAATAAATAAATATGGGAAGCGTAGACGCACAGCTGCCCAAAACTCTTGGGAGTGCCGAATATTCATGGCGGTGGGAACCACGTGATGAGTGAAGGTAGATGCGCGACAAAGGGAGACGCGAAGAGGCATACATGTCAGGTTCAAACGGGAAGAGAGGGCAATTTCGAGGAAAGATAATAAGAAAGAAGGTCCCATGCTTCGGAATCAGGTAATGATGCGTGATCCACCATTAAGAAAATAATGATGCGGAAAATTAATGATGCATTGAATTAATGATGCGGGATCCACCAAAATAAATTCAAGTTAGTAGCTTGGTGGAGTTACATAACTTAAGAAAGCTAAATGATGTGGCATGCAACAATGGTAAGAACATCACAATGGTTAGCTTTTGGAGTTACTTGGCAATTTTTACAAAATATGTGGCATGTAGCTTACCATTGTTGCATGCCACATATTTAGCTTTGTTCAAGCTATATAGCTCCACCAAGCTACTAGCTTGAGTTCTTTTGGTGGATCTCACACCATTAATTCAAGGTATTTTGCTACATATTACATTTATGTAAGACTACACAAGCTAATATGTAATATAGCTTGTCATTGTAGGTGTATGTAGCTTGCAAACCATGTGGCTTGAAAATTTGCCAAGCTACATGATATTATAGCTTACAGTTGTGGATACTTGCCACATATTTTACAAAAATTGCCAAACAACTCTAAAACACAACCATTGTGGATGCTCGGGACAAGCAACTAATTCCAAATTTGACCAATTCATCCATTCTCTAAAATTTGTCACATTTGATTCCTCTGAGCTTGGGATAAGTTGCAGGTTCAATGGTATACTCATTCATAGTCCATTAGATTCGGGATTTATTCTCTTGGTCAGGAACAAAAGTAAAGAAGGTCTTGCAATGAGTTGGATTATCCTACATTGCATTGAGCTTTAATTTGCCATGTTCCGATTCCTGCAACTCTCACTTTTTACTTTTTTCCACTTTTGCCCACATTATGTGAAAACGTAAAGAAATTGGGAAGAATCATATCGAACACCGGTTTGATGATCCACGACGCTCTGCCAGCCAAGTCAGTTGAGTTCCCTCGAACTTGAAGGCCTCCATGGGGTTTTAACCAAGTCGTACATCTCTACATCGACGATGAACTCACATTCATATTCAGAACTATTTCCCAGAATTAATATGGTTAAAATATCAAATTTACCTGTGTCCAATAATCAAAAGTTAACAACAAATAAAATTCATATGTTTAATTTGGTTGATAATTTTACGTAAATAATTTGTGCCTTTATTTACTTTTTGTTAAATCCATCCATTTGGATGGTTGGAGAGACCATATTCGACAGATAAAAAAAAAGTGAAAAACCGAAACTAAAATTAGTCAAACGGGTCAATCTGCTAACTCACGAAATTGACCTATTTCTGCTATGATTTTTTATAATGTCATTCGTGCGTGATCTAACATTGATCCCTGTTGCATTTTGAGTTGAGGCGAACTTATCAAAGTTGAAATTTGTGTCGAATTTTTGTGCCAAATCAGATCTACTGTAATGTTATTTTCTTTTGAATTTTCAAGTGTGTTGCTATAAGAGATAGTATGGCGTGTGTTGTTTTAGAAACTCCTACAAAAATATTTCTTGTTGTAACGAAATATTCATTATGAGATTTACTTAGATTTAACATTTCTACCTTAAATAAATATGAGATACTTTCTTTTATAAGTTGAATAAATATAATAGCTAATTTTATATGTCTGAATAAATATATAAGCTAATTTTATTTTGTCAACTTGGAAGTAACTTTTTTCGCTCTCTCTCTCGCTCTAAAACATATGCTCTCACCTCTCTCTACTTTCTCCGGCTACTGTTCCCTAATTCCTTATTTTCGCCACCATTCATTATCCCAATTCGGCCGTTCTGACACTCCAACGGTCTGAAACGGCCATAACTCCACCGTAGCCCTAGCGGCGCCTCTGCCGATCCGCGGTGGGTACAACCCTGGCAGAACCTTTCTCAACGCTCTAGCTAACCGTCCCCCACCACTAACCACATCTCTACCATCCAACCATGAAATCAATCCCAAAACTCTCTACAAGGGAGAGATTGCTTGCATCGTCACTCGTAAAGAAGCTGAATCACTTGTTATCCACAACCAGAATGCCCTGATTGGTAAATTCGCTCGGGGTAAACCAATCATGGAAGCTCTCCAAGAAGCTTTCAAATCGGTTGACATCAAGGGAAAATATCAACTCGGATCAATCGACTTCAGACACATTCTGATCAGATTCCAACTTAAGGAAGATTACCAGCTGTTTTGGCTCAAAGGGAATTGGAGCTTCAGTGGTGATGCTGTGAAAGTCCTAAAATGGACAATGGATTTCTCCCCTGAAGCTGAATCATCTATTGTACCTGTCTGGGTAAACATTCCAAAGGTACCGATTTTCTTCTATAATCATGCAATGATTGAGTCTATGGGCAATCCGATAGGAAAGTTTATCAAAATGGATATTGCAACATCTACTCTATCTAGGCCATCAGTGATTAAAATACGTGTTGAGGTTGACGTCAAGCAGAAACTACCTAACTATATTAGAGTGGGAGTAGAGGAAGATGGTGTGGAATATGGGGTAGCTAAACTACCTATTGAGTTCGCGATCTTCCCTACTATTGTTATCATTGTAAATGTAGGACATTGTGATGACCAGTGTGTTTTTTTGCATCCTGAGCTTAAATGATCTATACAGCAGGGACCTCAGTTTAACAAGGTTGAGGAACTACCTAGTAAACCTACAGCTGATCCATCTCCACTTGAAGTTACATCCCTTCAGAATGGGGAAAATGTTGGTCATTCTGGTATTACTGCCCAAGACAAGGCCAAGACTCTCCAGGCTCAAAAGTTCCTTCAGTTCCATAGATTTCAAAAACCTAAGAAGAACTATGTGACTAAGCCTACTGTTTCTGGAACTCCCTCTGAGCCAGTAACCATCCCAGTGGTAACCTCTGAGCCTATTGATTCTGGGGAACAAGTGAATATCCCAGTGGTTAGCTTCAACCTTGAGCTTTCTGATTGTACTGAAGTTGAATATCCCAGTGGTTACTGAAGTTGAAAACACTGAGATCATCTCAAATCCACCAGCTTTTATTTTTACTGCTGAGGCAGACATCTTTCAACCGGGAGAATCTCCAAGTTCTGAGATTTCAGTTTATGGCTCACCTCAGAATAATAGTGAATCACAATCATCCTCTCCCACAAAGGAAATGACCAGAAAGTGTTCCACTCCCCAGTCAGACCTTGCTTATAAGAAAGGGAAAGGAAAAAGCTCAGTTAAAGATGATACACTTTCAATGACCAAAAAGAGTAAGGTTTTCTCCCCTTTCAATACATTGTCAGCTGCTAAAAAATATTTTCAATCTCAGCAAAAAAAATACCATAACAGGTTTCATGTACTTGCCAATGAAGACATGGATGAGCCTGATGTTCAAACTGAGGAACCTCCCACTTCAAATTTACAATCCTTTTCACATGTAAGTGAATCAATGGTAAGCTCCTCTCTTCCTAATCTGGTTAAAAAATCAAAAAAAGGTCAAAAAGCATCTAAACCTAAGAATGATTCCTATATGACTCAGTTTAATAGGATAATGACTAGGTTAAAGAGCTCCAATGAAGTTTCTTCATGAATTACATCCATACAAAATTTTAGTTTGGAATAGAGGGATGGCAACATCTCTTGATAGATTGGTTAACTTGTCTCTTTGTTGATGTTGAAAATAGGATTATCCGGTTGATGAATTTCTTCTCTGTCTGAAGAACCTGCACAGACTGAGCAAAGGTCAAACGGCCGGCTTTCGCCCTTTCCTGCTCCGACGATCTAATTAGGTGCAGATAACTAGATCTGAGCCGGTATCTGGATAATGGTAGTCAGAGAGAACTTAACTTCTTCATTGTGGTTCTGATGCTTTATATAGTAATTGAGCTGCCGACATGTAACAGTAGCGAGTGCTACAGTCCCCAGGATAGTCCGTGGGCCAATGCTAGATCCAGGCCAGATTGGGCTTCTCATATGGGCCGTTGATTTGGGCTAATATAGGGTTATATTTATCAAGTCCCCCCAGTCCATGTATATTGCCGGTGTGCGATATGTATTGGACTAAGGTCAAGCAGAAAATTTAAACTGGATTCGCTCTTCTGGTCTGTTCGAGCCGTCGGTAGAACCGTCTGAGCTGAGGCGCGCAATTCAAATTCTGTTTCGCCCCCACGCGCTCCATTATCTCGGAGGCAGCGTCCGTGGTGGCCCCGAGGGCGTTTATTGGCATTAAAACTGTCGCCCTCCTCCTTTCTCAACGCGCCATCGTTTATAACAAAGGGAGGCAAAGAGATAGCTCATATTCCCTTCTCAGATCCGACTCCCTTTCTCAGGTAAAAACCCTCAAAACCTCTCTCTGTTATTTCGTCTTTTAAATTCGTAGACTAGGGTAAGCATCATGGACTCCGTCCGATCTGCTACCACCGACGAGGAGGTCGTCTTTGCACGAGAGCTATGTCACTCTGTCTGCGGGCTCACCGCCGAAGAGACTTAGTCTAAGGTCTGTCTGCCTCGATTTGGCCGAGATACGGTTGTTGATGCTCCCGACGGGTTTGTCCCGGTTTACTATGAATACCTCTTTGCGTGCGGGCTTCGCTTTCCCGTATCGCCTTTCTTTAGGTTAGTCTTGCGATACTTCGACGCCCCTCTACCTGCCCTTTATCCGAACTTCGTTCGTGTTCTGATTGGGTTTGAGGTCCTGTGCACTTTGCGCAAGGTCAAAGCCACCCCCAATTATTCTGAGCATTCCTTTATCCGGCGAACTTGAGCGGCGGAGGGGGCTGGCTTCAGTTGAAAAGCCATGAGAAGATGCTAAAACTGGTCGATGACCGGCCAAAAATGCAAGACTGGAAGACTCGTTGGGTTTTAGTGGAGAATGAGTTGGTTTTTGGCGAGGGCCCGAGGATACCACAGTTCCAATCCTTGCACTGGCGATTCATGGTAGAGCTCCTCTTCTGACGGAGGCATCGCGTCTAGCTCCCCAGATTTCGAAGCTGGGGCTTCAAAGCTATAGTTATTCCATTCTGACTGATGACCTTCGGGCCGCTAACATGCCTTACTACGTAGACCAGATCCCTGATGAGGACTTGGGTACTTGCCTTCTTTATCTCAATTCTGAGTTTTTTACAATGGTCCGACCCATTGGTCGTTCCTCATGCTGACTGTGCCTTTTCTCTCTTTTTCAGGTGTGGGTGCTATGAGGAAATCTCTGCAGTCCCTGATCGGAGAGCTGAGCGCCATGCCGCGACTGCGTCACAGAGCAGGTCTTAGACAGATCAAGGAAGAAGGATCTGATGCTGATGACTCCATGTTAATGAACGCTGCTGACTCCGCCAAGCAACCTGAAGAGGCTGATGAGGATTTGGCCGAGAGCAGTGTGGACAAACACTGCAAGGTTAAGTTCGAAATCGAGGAGGTCACGGCGCATAAGCGCCAGCGGACCGAGGAAACACATGAAGAGGATATGGAGCAGTCCCAGTTTGAGGATGGGTCGCTGTCTCAGTTCCTAGATCAGACCACACAACTACCCGTCGAGCCCATTGATGACGATGATCTGAAGGTTATCGGTTCTATTCCCGCTTATGTCAGTTCCTCTTCCACTGTGCAGATTGTCCATCCCGTGGCGGAGCAGGTTCTGGAAACCCTTCGTGGGCGTAACCTCTTCATGAATCAGGTTTTTACTGTAGCGCATTTGGAGCATTGGGCGAAGTACGGTCCGGGGAGCTATCCGGAGGCCTCCGACTTTGCCGACCGTCAGGCTTTCATTTCTATTGAGGTAGGTTTTCTCTATCGAAGTAACCTTGTCTGTTTCTGATCGTCTTGTGTTATTCTGGGTTGGTAGCAATTGTGAATGTCCCAAATGCTGAGAGAAGAGATGTCTCATCTGAGGTCCAGGAGCTCCGATTTGTCTTCTGAGCTTATCAAGCTAGTTGTTGAGTTGGTAGCGCTGAAGGGCTTTGAGGCTGACAATACGCGTTTCCGCGGGATGGAGCAAGGGTTGCTTCGCGCGAATGCTGAATTGAAGGGTGCTTTAAACGCTGAACGTGATGCTGCATCAATTCTGAGAGCAAAGGTCGCAGAGCTGGAGGCTTTGTCGAAGGAGAAAGTCGGTCAGTTGAGCTTCTTCGAGACCCAGCGCGCCTAATTCGCACTACCTTTCCTCTGATTTTCTCCAAGATAAACCAGTCTGACGAGTCGGCTGAAGCATTCACCTCAGCTCTGAAGAAATCTGCGGCGTTTCCGGATGAAGTTTATGATGATGCTGCCAAACATCTGGAGGCTTTGGACGATTTGTTCCAAAAAATTTCCTCTCACAAGTGTTCTGATTACTTCAATACCCTGGCCGAGATAAACACCGCCGAGGAGATGGAAGCCTATGAGGCGCCCAAAGTCTTGCGCTCTGTGGCCGAAACAGTTCAGTCCAACCAAAAGCATGGCCTTCCTCCTGTTGAAGATGATCAGTCCAAGGCCGGTTGTTCGCAGACCTAGGTTTAGCTCCAGGACCAGTCGGGGGACATGTTAAAGCTTAGGAGCAGCCTGCAATCTTTAGATTTGTCTCTGTTTTCTGTGTGCGCTTTTTAATGTACGTATGTGCGCTTTTGCTCATGGATAATCTCCGCTGCCTATGTGTGGCATATTTAATTCTATTTCCATGGATATTACCTTTTCTACATCATGCTTAATTTCATTTTTTGTGCTTTTGAGGAGAGAATTGTCCTTCTCTTGGGAAGTTTTGCATCGAGTGCTTGGACCGATGGCTTGACTGTCCAGACCTTGGTCCGCGACCTTCCCTTGGGAAGTTTGGCATCGAGTTCTTGGACCGACGGATAGACTGTCCAGACCTTGGTCTGCGACCTTCCCTTGGGAAATTTGGCATAGAGTCCTTGGACCGATGGCTAGACTGTCCAGACCTTGGCTTGCGACATTCCCTTGGGAAGTTTGGCATCGAGTCCTTGGACCGACGGCTAGACTGTCCAGACCTTGGTCTGCGACGATCTCTTTTTTGAATTCTTCTGGAGCTAAGGGCTTTAGATTCTTAATCAGGGCCTTGTCCATTGCTCGTAAGAAAAAAATATATAGATACGGTTACACAGGATGTTCTAGTGTTGATCACTTCCCCTATTGGGTAGCCAAAAGATGTGATCAAACGGAATTTCTAAGAAAAAATTCCTAACCTACCGTTCTATACGGCACAAAAGATATTTACATTAGGACCTCGACACTTGGTCAATGCCCTATCTAGCCGTAAATACCTCCGAAGGTTGCTGATGTTCCAGGTTCGGGGTACCTGTTCTCCTGCCATAGTTTCCAATCGATATGCGCCGTGGCTTCGGACACTCGATACGGCCCTTCCAATGTCACATATAGCTTTTTCTGCCCTTCCACGCGGCAGGCTTCATTCTTTCTAAGAGCCAGATCTCCCACACGCAGATTCCAGACTCGGAACCCTTGTATTGTATCAATGCTCAACATAAGATTCGTATGACGCTTCCTTCAACTGTGCAGCCTCTCTGTTTCTTTCCAGTACTTCTAGCTTTTGTCTGGTTGCGTCGTCATTAGTCTCCTGATTTAAGGGCTCAGAAACTCTCGCTGTAGGGGTGGTGATTTCCGGAGGTATGATGGCTTCACTCCCGAAACACAGCAGATACAGGGTCTCTCCCGTCGCCGCTCGTGGGGTGGTTATGTATGTCCAGAGGACGCTGTGGAGCTCCTCTACCCAATTTCCTTTGGCGTGAGTCAGCTTTTTCTTTATCCAGTCGACGATCGTTCGGTTCATCCTTTCGGTCTGACCATTTTCTTGTGGATGTGCCACCGAAGTGAAGTTCTGGCCGATGCTATAACCGGTACACCATGATCTGAAAGGCTCGTTGGCGAATTGTCTCCCGTTGTCGCTGACGATAGTGTGGGAGAGTCCGAAGCGAAAAACGATATTTTTCCAAACAAAGTTCGTTATACGCCGTCCGGTTATGGTAGCCAATGGTATGGCCTCCACCAACTTCGTGAAATAGTTCACAGCTACGACTAGGAAACGCTGTCTTCCGACCGCCATCGGGAATGGTTCGACGATGTCGATGCCCCACATGGCTAACGAATATGCCGGTCATATTCTACCCTGACAGCCTTGGTATTGTGTAGTGAACCTGGCACTGATGGAACTTCTTAACGAGTTCGTCGGCGTTATCTTTCATCTTTGGCCAGTAGTACCCTGCTCGGGTTGCGCGCAGAGCTAGTGTGCGCGATCCCTGATGCGCCCCGCAAGATCCTTCATGTAAGTTCTTTCAATATTCTTATGACCTGTGGTTTGTTCACGCATCTCAGCCATGGTTCAAGAAAACCCTGTCTGTAGAGATTTCCGTCCTTAACGGTAAAACACAACGCTTTTTCGGCGCCGTCCAGTGTTAAAGTTTTAATCGGGATTTTCCTGTAGCGTTCTCGTTGCTCAGCCCTGTAAACCTGCGTGGGCAAAACAGAGGTCAGACAGGCCGGCTTATGCCTGCGCTTACTCCGACGATCAAATCAGAGGTGAAAACCATAGTTCTGATCGGGATATTTTGTAAGGATGAGCAGTGAACTTAACTGTTCTGGTCATCGATTTGGTTCTATTTATAGCCATTTGAGCTGCCGACATCGAACAGTATACTCCGCTGCAGTGCTTGGACTCGTCCGTGGGCTGGAACATGGTCCAGTCCAGCTTGGGCCTTCTGCTTGGGCCTTTGACCATTCCAGGGAATAGTACCATATTTATCAAGTCCCCCCAGTCCATGTGTATAGTCAAAACACTATATTCATTGGACTGTTGGTCAGAAAATCATGTGATTTTGAATTTTCAAATCCATCCGAACAGTCGGTGATCCAGTCTAGGATGGCGCGGATGGTTCAGATCCATCGTGCAGCCCACGCGCCCCACTGTCTCGTTCTCTGCTTCGGGAAAAACGCTCGGCTTCCTTCCCCGATACGCCTCTCATTTAAGATCAGATAGGCTCGAGGAGGGCCTTTGTTTTTATCCTGATTCATCATCTTCCTCGTCCAAGTAAAAACTTCCGCTTCTCTATTTTGAAATCTCAGATTTACTTCTTCTGCATTATTTTAGATAGACTAGCATGGGCACCATCCGATCTGCTACCATCGACGAGGACGTTGTCTTCGCACGCGAGCTCTGCCGCTCTGTCGGTGGACTCACCGTTGAAGAGGCTGAGTCGAAAATCTTGATGCCTTAGATCGGCAAGGATACCTTAAATTCTGCCCTCGTCGGTTCTATTCGCGTGCGGTCTCCGCTTTCCCGTGTCAGCCTTTTTCCAGTCAGTCTTGCGCTATTTTGATACGCCTCTGCACACCCTTTCGCCGAACTTCGTTCGGGTCCTGATCGGGTTCGAGGTCCTGTGCATCCTGCGCAGGGTTCGGGCCAGTCCGCAGCTCTTCAGGGCCTTCCTTTATCCGGCCAACATGAGCGGCGGAGGTGGCTGGCTTCAACTGAAATGTCGCGAGAAAATGCTGAAGCTAGTCGATGAGCGCCCAAAGAGGCATGACTGGAAATCCCGTTGGGTTTTCGTGGAGAAAACTCTGATCTTTGGCGAGGGTCCGAAGGACACGGCTGTCCCGGTCCTCCTTCTGGCGATCCGGGGTAAAGCGCCTCTTCCTGCAGAGGCGTCTCGTCTGGCCCCTCAGATAGCGAAAATGGGGTTAAGGAGCCACAGCAACTCCATTCTAACTGATGACAAGGTTCTCCGGGCTGCTAGTATGCCGTACTATGTACATTAGATCCTCGATGATGATTTGGGTATTTACTTTTTAGCTTCATTCGATAATGGTCTGGCCCACTGGCCGCTCCTGATTCTGACTGTATTTGCCTTTTGTCTTTGCAGGTGCAGGCGCTATGGTGAAGTCTTTGCAATCCCTCATCAACGAGCTGGCCACCATGCCGAGACCACGCGTCAGAACAGGTCTTCGACAAGTGAAGGAAGAGTTTGAAGCGGGGACTGGTGCCGGAACTGACGCCGGAGATTCGCAATCCAGGTCTGCGTTTGTGTCTGTCAAGCATTCGGAGGACGCCGAAGACGCTCAAATCGGAAATAGCATGGGAGGAGGAGTCCACATCACGCTGGAGGTTGAGAAAACCAGGATGACCCAAAAGCGTTCGAGAACCGAGGGGCAGGATGACGAGGACGTAGCTCAATCTCACTCTGACACCCAATCGCCCATTAAGGCCGCAGGTAACAATGATGATGATGACTGCAAAATCCTGACCCCTCCACGGGACGACGGGAAAATCATCGAGGTCTTGCAGGAGCGAGTCTTGGACACTCCCAGTGGACGCAACGCTTTTATGCATCAGATCTTTTCAAAAGTTTACTTGGAAGACTGGGTGACACATGGCCCTAGGAATTATCCGGAGACCTCTGACATCGCCGATCGACAAGCTTTCATCGCTATCGAGGTACGCAGCTCATTCTATCATGTCTTTACCCAAGCCTTTTAGGATTGCGATAACATAATTTTTTCTTTTCTTTCTTCAGCACTTGCGCATGTCCCAGGTGCTGAGAAAAGAGATGTCCCGGCTGAGGTTGCGAAGCGCTGATCTGGGCTCTGAACTCGGAAAACAGGATGCAGAGTTGACCAAGTTGAAGAGTGTTGAGACTAAGTGTGCGCCTCTCCGCGAGGCGGAACAGGCAATGCTCCATGCAAAGGCTGACCTTGAGGGTTCTTTGTCTGTTGAGCTTGATGCCGCCTCTGCTCTGAGGTCTAGGGTCGCGGAACTGGAGGATCAGCTGTCCTTCTCTGAGGCTCAGCGTGCGCGCCTAATCAGTACTACCTTCCCCCGGGTGTTTTTCAAGATCATCCAATCTGATGAGTCCGCTGAAGCGTTCACCACTGCTCTTCGAGACTCAGCGGCCTTCCCGGACGAGGTTTACGAGGATGCTAACAAGCACTTCGCTCTAGACAATCTGTTTCAAGTCTTCTCTGGACGTCAGTATTCTGGATACTTCAATTCCCTAGCTGCGATGAAGACTGTAGAGGAGATGGAGGCGTGGGAGGCCCCTGCACTGCTGATGGATCAGCCCGAGGATCAGTCAGTGGCTCAGACCGAGGTCCAGGCGGCGACTCAGACTCAGGATCAAACCAAGGCTTAAGGATCACTCTGCCAACTCAATTTAGGTGACGCGCGTGTGTGCGCTGTTTTGTGGCGTGTGTGCGCTTTTGTTTCTCGGATAATCTCAGCTGTTAAGCTGCAAATTTAACTTTTCTATGCATCACATTTAATTCGTATTCGTGCATTTTTCCTTCGGGGTTGTTATTGGGGGTTTTATAACCTCTCCTTCCCTTAGAGAATTTTGGTCTCATGTCCTTGGACTGATTACCGAAATGTCCTTGAACTGACATCAGACTGTGGACTGATGGATCAGACGGTGAACTGATGGATCAGACTGTCCAGACATCTGTCTGTTACCTTCCCTTAGCAAGTTTTCAATCTAGTCCTCGGACTGAGGATCACACTGTCCAGACATTGGTATGTAACCTTCCCTTAGGAAGTTTTCCATCTAGTCCTTGGACTGATGGATCAGTCTGTCCAGACATCTGTCTGTAACCTTCCCTTAGGAAGTTTTCCATCTAGTCCTTGGACTGAGGATCAGACTGTCCAGACATTGGTCTGTTACCTTCCCTTAGGAAGTTTTCCATCTAGTCCTTGGACTGATGGATCAGACTGTCAAGACATCTGTCTGTAACCTTCCCTTAGGAAGTTTTCCATCTAGTCCTTAGACTGAGGATCAGACTGTCCAGACATTGGTCTGTTACCTTCCCTTAGGAAGTTTTCCATCTAGTCCTTGGACTGAGGATCAGACTGTCCAGACATTGGTCTGTTACCTTCCCTTAGGAAGTTTTCCATCTAGTCCTTGGACTGAGGATCAGACTGTCCAGACATTGGTCTGTTACCTTCCCTTAGGAAGTTTTCCATCTAGTCCTTGGACTGAGGATCAGACTGTCCAGACATTGGTCTGTTACCTTCCCTCCGGAAGTTTTCCATCTAGTCCTTGGACTGAGGATCAGACTGTCCAGACATTGGTCTGTACAAGTCTAATTATGAATGCTTCAGCAGTTAAGGATTTTTGGACTCTTAATCCTAGCATTATTCATTGCTTGTGAGCAAGGTTACACAGAAAGTGCTAATTTTGATCACTTCCCCTATTAGGCAGCCAAAAAGATGTGAACAAAACGGAATTTCTATACAAAATTCCTATCTCACCGATCTATCAGGCACAAGAAATATGTACAATATGGCATTGATTATTGCCCTTTTTATCCATAATACCTTCGAAGGTTGCTGATGTTCCAGGTGCGGGGAACGGGTTCTCCCGCCATGGTCTCCAGTCGGTAAGCGCCGTTTCCGATGGCTTCGGAAACTCGGTAGGGTCCTTCCCACGCTACATCCATCTTCTTCTGACCTTCCACGCGGCTGGCCTCATTTATTCTCAGGGCCAGGTCTCCCGCACGCAAACTCCGGACTCGGACCCTTGCGTTGTACCGCTGTTCAACATAGGATTTGTAGGACGCTTCCTTCAACTGTGCGGTCTCTCTGTTCCTTTCCAGTTCTTCTAGCTTTTGCCTGACTGCCTCTTCGTTATCTCCTTGATCCAGGGATTCGAGGACTCTAGCAGTGGGAACCATGATCTCCGGAGGTATAATGGCTTCGCTCCCGAAACAGAGGAGGTATGGGGTTTCTCCTGTTGCCGTTCGGGGAGTAGTTCTGTAGGCCCACGGGACACTGTAAAGCTCTTCTACCCAATCCCCTTTGGCGCGAGTCAGCTTTTTCTTTATTCCTTCTACGATCGTGCAGTTTGTCCTTTTGGTCTGACCATTTGCTTGGGGATGTGCCACGGACGTGAAGTTCTGTCCGATGTTATAGCCAATACACCATGATCTGAAAGGTTCGTTGGCGAAATGTTTTCCATTGTCGCTCACGATAGTGTGGGGGAGACCGAAACGACAAACGATATTCTTCCAAACAAAGTTTGTTATCCACCGTCCGGTTATAGTAGCTAGCGGTATAGCTTCCACCCACTTCGTGAAGTAGTCCACGGCCACCACCAGGAAACGCTGTCTCCCGACCGCCATCGGAAATGGTCCGACAATGTCGATCCCCCATATGGCAAACGGCCATGGTGAAGATATGCTGGTCATCTTCTGTCCTGGCAGCCTGGGTATATTGGAATGAACCTGGCACTGATGGCACTTTTTGGTTAGCTCATCTGCGTCGTCTTTCATTCTTGGCTAATAATATCCTGCTCGGGTAGCGAGCAAAGCTAGTGTGCGCGGTCCTTGATGTGCGCCACAAGACCCTTCATGGAGTTCTTTTAACACCTGCACGCCTTGCGTTTTGTTTACACATCTCAGCCATGGTTCAAGAAATCCCTGTCTGTAAAGGATCCCGTCTTTGACTGTAAAACCCAATGCCTTCTTCGCCAATGCGCTTGCCTCTTTTTCGTCCGCAGGTCTGACCCCGTACATTATGAGTCTTTTCAGGGGCGTCATCCAACATTCCATGCCTTCTGCTATTAGACTAACACTCGCACAGTCCGTAGATCTGATTGCTAGCGTTTCCACCGGGACGGTTTTAGTAAGATGTCCGCTGGCCGAAGATGCCAGCTTACTCAAAGCGTCCGCGCGAGTGTTCTCTGATCTGGGAACCCGAGTAATGTCGAACTCCTCAAAACCGAGTGCCAAGCTCTTGACCTTTTCCAGATACTTCTGCATGGATGGTTCTCTCGTGGCGTAGGATCCGTTTAATTGATTTGCGACTAGAGCGGAATCTCCGTATGCGTCCACCTTGATGGCACTTAGCTTATTTGCGATTTCCATTCCAGAAATTAGAGCCTCATACTCGGCCTCGTTGTTGGTTGCTGGAAAGTTGAATCGAAGAGCATATGTGGTCTCTACTCCTCCCGGGTCTGTAACAATCAGACCGGCTCCTGCGCCTTCCACACCGGATGCTCCATCGACGTGCAATTTCCACCAGTCAGTTTTATCTTCATGACTCACACGACGCTTTCTAACTGGTATTTCTTCAATGATCGGGCCACCAATCTCTTCCGGCATCTCCGCTAAGAAATCTGCCATGACCTGACCCTTGATCGCCTTTCTAGGTGAGAATTCAATGGAGTGTTCGCTGAGCTCCACTGCCCATTTGGCCATACGGCCGGACGCACCGGGTTTGGTTAGGATCGTTTTCAGAGGCTCATTTGTCAATACTACAACCGGATGGGACTGGAAGTAAGTTCGCAGTCTCCAGGCTGCATGCACCAATGCTAGCACCAACTTTTCTTGAGCTGAGTATCTGGTTTCTGCCCCTTGAAGAGTGCGGCTAATGTAGTAGACTGGTTTTTGCACCCTCGACACTTCCCTGATTAGCGCTCCGCTGACGGCTTCTGTTCCTGCAGATATGTACAGATAGAGAGTCTCCCCGACAGTCGGAGGCGATAGGACCGGCAATTCATTAAGATGTTCCTTCAGCTCCGTAAACGCTCGTTCCTCCGACTCTCCCCATTGCACTACTCCTCCCTTCTCCACGTTCCCTTTCAAGACTTGTAGGAACGGGAGGGTTCTTTCCGCTGCCCTAGATAAGAAACAGTTCATGGCAGCCATCCGGCCGTTTAGGCTTTGGATATCTTTGACAGTCCTGGGCGAGCGCATATCCACGATCGCCTGTATCTTTTTCGTGTTTGCTCTCAAGCCCTCCTTCGATACCATGTGCCCGAGGAATTTTCCTTCTCCGACGCCGAATTGGCATTTCTTTGGGTTTAGCTTTAAACCTGTTCGCTCCAGTTTCTTCAGGGTTCCTCCACGTCATTCATCAGGTCGAGGAACTGATGGCTTTTAATCACCATATCATCCACGTATATCTCGAGGTTTCTTCCCAGCTGGTCCTCGAAGATCTTGTCGACAATCCGCTGGCAAGTGGCCCCAGAATTTTCAATCCGAATGGCATCATTCTGTACTCGAATGCACCCTTTTCTGTTATAAACGCCGTCTTCTCTGCGTCGGATTCCAACATTGGTATCTGGTGGTACCCTTTGTAAGCGTCCAGAGAACACTTTATGGGGTATGCTACCAAGGAGTCCACTACCAAGGAGTCCACCTTCTAATCGATCAGTGGGGATGGGTAACAGATTTTCGGGCATGATTTGTTTAGCACAGCGTAGTCGATACACATTCTCCAGCTGCCATCCGCTTTCTTTACAAGCACCGGGTTGCTGAGCCATGTAGGATATGGCACCTCAATTAGGACACCGACATTCAATAAGTCGGTGAACTCTTGACTGATCGCAGAATTGCGCCCCGGACACTGCGGCCTTCTGCGCTGTAGAACTGGTTTGTGGTCTGGATCCACTTTTAACGCATGGTAGCCTATCGTTAGAGACACACCAGTCATGTCACTTGGTTTCCAGGCAAACGCCGATTCATGCTTGGATAATACGGCTATCAACTCTCGTTGGACGGATCTAGGGAGTGTCTTGCCGATTTGGACTATCGCCTCATGGGCGCAGTCAAGCTTCATCTCAACCACTTCTCCAGACAATTCAGTTGGCCTGGACTCTCCTTCCGCTATTGCCATTGGCACTTCTCGTCTGGTGTGTGTCCTCTCCACTGGGTCGTCCCTGCCGACCTCTCGTTTTCTTTTGCTAAGCGCTATCCGATGACACTCTCTGGCTTTCTGTTGGTCACCCTTCACGGTAGGCATACCATACTTTGTTGGGAATTTTAATAGCAAATGTAAAGTAGATACTATCCCTTTCAATAGCGCCAAAGCTGGTCGTCCTATAATGAGGTTATAAGGACTATTCGTTTTGACAACTACGAACTCCAGTTCGATTACCTTTCGCGTGGGGTGTTCCCCGAACACTACTGGTAATGTTACAGTTCCTTCTGGCCATATGGTCCTGTCCGCGAAATCTACCAGAGGGGTGTCGGTTGGTCGCAGCTTGGCTTTCATCGCATCATCCATCTTTTCAAAACAGTGCAAGTACATAATTTCTGCCGAGCTGCCGCCGTTCACGTATGCTCGGTGGATGAGCTTTTCAATCACCTGGACAGTAATGACAACTGCGTCGCCTCCGGCTGGTCTGAACAGGATAGGGTCGTTGGAGTCGAAAACGATTGATTCTTCTGGACCGAGACGTCTGTCCGGCGGAGTGTCTTCCGATACGCGCCTACATCGCTCCTTTCATTGCGACTCCGTCTTGCCCCCCGCACTGCCGCCAATGATTGCGAATATATTGGTGGTGGTGGGATTAACTTCCGTTAGTTCAGGGTACAGATCTCCCTCTTCATACTTGCGTTTGATGCCTTTAGAATGATCTCCGACCAAAGCGACTTCCTTTCCTTTGTCACCATTGCCAGGACGGTCCTGATACCGAGGATTGTATCCTCCAGTCTGTCTGGTTGACCCTTCAGATCTCCTCGCGTACTCCGCGTCATTGTGGGACCGCGCCTCTTTCGCGAAGTGTGAGAGTTGACCTATCTTGATACAGTTCTCAATTGCCTGTTTCAAGTGTTTGCACTCATTCATGTCATGACCATGGTCATTATGGTAGTCACAGAACAGCTTTGGATTCCGGTTATTTCCAGAAGTCTTCATCTTGCGAGCCGGATCAAGAACATTCTTGTGTGCCACCAGCGCGAATATCTCTTTTGGAGTTTTATTCAGCGGGGTGAACGTTTTCAATGGCGAAACTCGGCCCGTGCTCACTTGTGGGTACTCTCTCTTTCCTAGCCTTTCCTTCACAGGCCTGCGCCCGCCTCTGTTCGCCCCAGTGATCTTCTTTCCACTTGACAGGACTGTCTTGTCTTCTGCCTGGTTCTGTAATAGGTTTTTTCATCAATGCGTACCTCTATTATGTCTGCCTTATCAAAGAATTCAACTCTGATCATTAACGCATGGACAGAATACACTGGGTTTAGCACCAGGTCCCGACTGAGGGCTTTATGGCATAATCCTCGGATGAAAGCGTCAATGACAAACCGAGGACCTCCACGGTGATCAACCGCATTAACCAATTCATTGAACCGTTCCCAGTACTCCGACAATGTTTCTCCCACACGCTGCATGATCGTCAGCAAGTCGTTCCTGGTCTTTGTAAATTTCCTCTTCTGGATGAACCGGCCTAGGAACTCTTCTTCCAGCTCTGCGAACCGTGCGATAGTGTCATTTGGGAGGTTTGTGAACTATAATCTGGCTGCTTTGGTCAGCGTTGTGGTGAAAACTTTAAACCAGATGGGTTCTGGAATGCCGAATGTCGACATGTTTGAGGTGAAAGTGTGGAGATGGTCTGATGGATCCGACGTTCCATCGTATACTCCCAGGTTTGGTGGTATTTTCAGTTTATGAGACGCAGAAAAACTCATTACCTCAGCCTTGAACGGACACCCTCTCGTGTCTAGTTCCGGATCCTCCTCAAAGTCGACAGCAAGGCGCTGTCTGACTGGGACCCTCGGCTTGACCATCGGGGAGTGTACATAGACTGCTGGCCACTTTTTAGCCTGATTATCGCTCCGTCCCGACCCTTCCCTGGTTGACTGCCTCGGGGAAGAATGAGCCTCATCTCCCCTGTGAGAAGGTATCGCCCCGTGACGTGTACTGTTTCCTCCAGACGTGTCCTCTCCGTCATCGAACAGTCTGACTGGTCGTATACGTGGAACCAGTGTCTGACCGTTCGACCGCACCGGAGTGCCCTCTTTCAGCTCCTGGAGCTGTCGGAGCATCTCGGTTTGGGTGGCCACGACTTGTTTAAGTATCTCGGCTGTATCCGTCACCTCAGAAATCCGTCGGATTCGTTGAACTGGGTTGCTGGGGGTTTGTGCCGTCGTCACGACCGGCTTGCTTGTCGATGCGATTGGCCTGCTCACCGCAACGGCCGGTCTATCAGCAGAATCCAAAATGGGACCGTCCCTGTTGGCCTCCAACAAAGCTTGAGCTCCTCCCAGCGGGATTCTAGGTAGCTCCGGGAAGGCATCCGGATCTGCTCTCTCTTCCGTCATGATATTAAAGCTGCGTGGGCTGTGAAGATAGCAATATCCCCACAGACGGCGCCACTGTTAAAGTTCTAATCAGGATTTACCTGTAGCGTTCTCGTTGCTCAGCCCTGTAAACCTGCGTGGGCAAAACAGAGGTCAGACAGGCCGGCTTATGCCTGCGCCTGCTCCGACGATCAAATCAGAGGTGAAAACCATAGTTCTGATCGGGATATTTTGTAGGGATGAGCAGTGAACTTAATTGCTCTGGTCATCGATTTGGTCCTATTTATAGCCATTTGAGCTGCCGACATCGAACAGTATACTCCGCTACAGTGCTTGGACTCGTCCGTGGGCTGGAACATGGTCCAGTCCAGCTTGGGCCTTCTGCTTGGGCCTTTGACCATTCCAGGGAATAGTACCATATTTATCATCCAGCATATGGCCCCTTCTTCTATTAAACCGACATTTGTAAAATCCGTTGATCTGACCGCGAGCGTTTCCACAAGCACGGTTTTGGTAAGGTGTCCGCTAGCTGAGGATGCCAGCTTACTCAGTGCGTCCGTGTAACGCCCCAGGTTAAACCACCAATACGGTGAGTTTAATTGGACGTCTGCCTGGTTCGCACCAGGACTCAAGAATAATACAGAGTAAGTAATAAAAGCAAAACTATTATTATTACATCATTTAGAATTTCAGGTCTAATTTAATTCGGTCAATATATTGTAGCTCTATCTATAATTAAGATGACTTCACCGGGTCGACACATCAGACTTGAAATGTTATAGGTTGCCTCGACTCCGTATTAGTACTCCTAAATCCATCTAGAACTGTCATGCCACACATAAAACACACAGAATGAGCTTTCTCCCAGTGATGTCTCTAGTAAAATAATGTAATCTAACTATAAACGTACTAGGACAGTTTTCGAAATTAAATTTTACTACGGTCTAAACATGCCAAACCTAATAAGTAATTCTTTTTTTTTTTTTTTTTGATGTAATATTTTCTTCTATTAAATTGCTCAAAAAAGTTCATACAACTGATTTGGCCATCACTCTAAGCCAAACATTCAACGGATATAAATAACTAACCAAAAGGAGAAAAACAACTATTCTACAGCCATATGAAATGCAAGTGGCTATGATCATAACAAGTTCATCAAGATATTGCTAGGATTTTAGAATAACTATAATGAATGCGCTTCCATTCCACCTGTCCTTGCATATCTTGCCAAATCTGCATCCACCTTTGGAGCTTTGGTGTCTTCAACGTTCCATTTCTGTCTCCAGCTCGTATACGATTAAGGGAAAATCCACCATAGCATATCTGTGAATTGACATGTCAAAACACAAGTCTGCCCTGGTTCATTTCCCATAGAAACCAAATTATCCATTATGTAGCCTGGTCTGAGTATGCTTATAATCTTTTTCGATCCAGCCCGTCAAGTCTTTAGATAGTGTCATGGGCCAAGGTTGGGTAACTGGTTTCACCCAGCAGCCCAACACCTCTGAAATACCAAAGGTAATCAGTGCGGTACCTACGACATATGTACAAGTTTCATACTAGGGCCATAGTCCCTCATCCAGTCCGTCAATTGATAGTATCTTGGGCCAAGGCTGGGTAACTGGTTTTTATACCTGCAGCCCAACACCTCTGAAATACCAAAAGGTAATCAGTGCGGTACCTACGACATATGTACAAGTTTCATACTAGGGATATATCCCCACAACCAATCCGTCAAGTCTTTAGATATTGTCACGGGCCAAGGCTGGGTAACTGGTTTTTACACCGGCAGCCCAACACCTCTGAAATACCATAGGTAATCAGTGCGGTACCTACGACATATGTACCAAGTTTCATACTAGGATCCATTCACACCATCCTCATCATCAATCAGAGGGGTCAAAGCCTGTTTCAATCATCACCTTTAGAGCATCCACCTGCCTAAATTTCCCCTCGAAGATTCTGTTATTCCTCTCCCTCCATACATTATAGAAGATGCTGATAAGTCGGTGGAATCTTATTCTCTTTCTCCATCCTACCATTCTTCTCATCCTCCTCAGGCACTCTCTGAAGTTTCCGCCAGTCTCCACCCTGTAATGTTTTTGGAGCTCCACTGTAAATTGGCATGTACAAAATATGTGCTGCATCGTTTCTCCATTGTGCCCACACAGAGTACAAACATCTGCCACATGAGGTATTATCCCTTTCGACTGAAGTCTCGCTATGGTCGATAATCTCCCTTTTAACAACATCCATAGAAAGAATGAGTGTTTAGGCTGTAGTCCTGACTTCCACAATATTTTCGTTGACCAGTGGTTTTCTTGGCCTGCCCCTTTGAGGTATCCATATGCCTTGCTAGTGCTGAAATTTCCCTTCGTGTCAACACATTCCATTAGGTATGGACGAATTTCATCTTTCAGTGACACCAACTTGCCCCAACCCCAACTATATGTGTGCCCTTCTAGGCTGTAGTCAAGAAACTCTTCATCCTTCAAGTAGTATGCCTGCACCCATTTCAGCCACAATATATCCTTCTTTTGACATACATCCCAAACCAGCTTACACAGAGAAGCTCTATTCCAGGATGAAGGATCCCTTAGGCCAACTCCTCCACTTTTCTTTGGCATACAAAGTGTTTTCCAAGACACTGGTGTAACTCTTTTCTCCCCTTCCTTTCTTCCCCACAGAAAATTTCTGCATTTTGTCTCAATGGCTTTGTGCACACTCTCAGGTATTTGAAAAACATTTGCCCAGTGACTAGCTTTACTCAGCAGAATTGTGTTTATAAGCTGCACTTTACCTGCATATGCCATATTCCTGGAACCCCAAGTGCCTATTTGTCCTGCAATCTTCTCCACCATTTTCTCACAATCTTCAGCTTTCCACTTCCTTGTTGAGACTGGAAGTCCCAGGTAATTCATTGGGAAACTTCCTTGAACTATATTCAGAGTATCAGCCAACATCTTTGCTTCAGTTTCTGTCATTGTCGAGAAGAAAACCTCAGATTTTCCTTCATTTATCCTAAGGCCAGAAACCTTCCTAAACTCCTCCAAAACAGTTTTAACCCCATCCATTGAGTGCTTGCTTGCCCTACAGAAAATTAACAGATCATCTGCAAACATCAAACTGTGTATTTCCCCCCTTCAAACTCCTCTGATGGAACTCTATGGCTTTCGTTTTTATCGCCAGGCTAAGCTGTCTTGATAGATATTCCATCCCAATTACAAACAATAAAGGTGATATCGGATCCCCCTGTTTAACACCACTCCTCCCTTTAAAACAATCCGTGTACGCACCATTCAAAGAGAAACAATAAGTGGTATCCTCAACGCATCGTCTTATCCACTCAATAAACAATCCTGGAAACTTTAGAACTGCCAGCCATTTGAATAGAAACTCCCAGCTTATACTGTCGAAAGCCTTCTGTATATCAACTTTTATCATGCAGCTCGGAATATTGCTCGGCTTCTTATATCCTGTTAATAGCTCTTGGGCTAGGAGAATATTATGTGATATCCTCCTCCCTTTCACAAATGCACCTTGGTTTCCATTTATCACTTCAGGGAGTACCTCACTTAACCTGTTACTCATGATCTTTGTGATGACTTTATATAAAACAGGGCAGCAGGAAATCGGCCTATAGTCCCCAGCTGACTGCGGATTATCAACTTTCGGTATTAGTGTTAAAACAGCCCTGCTAAATTCCCGTGGTACTTCATCGCCCTGAAAGAAACTCCTAATCCCCTTTTTGAAATCATCACCAACAATCCCCCATGCTTTCTTGAAGAAAAAGCTCGAATATCCATCTACTCCAGGACTTTTGTCATTCTCAATGCTATTCAGAGCTCTCCATATCTCATCATCTGTAATCGGCTTTATCAAGGGTATTTGTTGTTCCACTGTAAGAAAGTTACCTTCAGCTGCAACTAAAGGATCAATTTCACTCTCTACAATCACTGTCTTTCCCATTCGGTCACCAAAGAACTGTAGTAGATGCTGCTCCACCCCCTCTCTTCCATCCACTCTGTCGCTTCCCACCTTCAGGCTGACTATATGATTTCTGTATTGCCTCTTTTTCATGCTTGCATAGAAAATTTTGGTTGGCCTGTCCCCCTCCTTTATCCATTTCTCCTTAGACCGTTGCTGTAAGAAACTGAACTCCGCTTCAGCTAGTTCCATAGATTCTCTCCTTGCCCTTGCTTCGTTTTCTTGCAGCCCTTTATCCAATACATTTGTTTGTAATAGATTGAACTGGTTCTCCCACTTCCCTTTTGCTTCCATGGCTCTTTTCTGAATGTCTGAAAATTCCCTCTTGTTCAATCGTTTAAGTGCTATTTCCAGCACCTTCAGAGTTTTAAATAGATCCACGAGAGTACTGTGTTTCCGCATCCTCCAATTCTGCTCCACTAAAGTAAGAAAGTCCGGCGAGTTCACCCACATATTGAAGAACTTAAAAGGACGTTTAGCAGAACACTTTCTTGGCGTATCTAGGTGTATAAGTAAAGGTAAATGATCCGATGCATCATTGGGTTTTACTTCACATATCGCTTCCATCCATCTGTCCATCCACATCTCATTCACCATTGCTCTGTCGATTCTACTGAAAATTCTGCCTTCTTCCCTTTTATTGTCCCACGTGAAAAAAGGTCCTGTACTTTTCAGCTCATGCAGTTGAATCAAGTTCACCGTGTCTCTAAAATTTTCCACCTCAGCTAGTTGTACATCCTCTCCTCCAGCTCGGTCTCCCAAATTTAGGGGGGAGTTGAAATCCCCCACCACCATCCATGGCTTATCCTGGTGATTTGCAGTCTCCAGATAACGCCATAACTTCAGCCTAAGCGGTTGTTTGGTCCCTGCTTCTACTTCACTATTATGAGCATAAACAACCGTCAAGTAAAACTCCAGCCCGAGTTCTTTTTTCCGGCAAATGCAGTCAATCCACTGATCTCCAATGCTTATTACTGATATATCATACAAATCTGGCTTCCAACATAGCCATATTCTTCCTGTTTGTGCTATCGGGCAGTTTGTTAGTAGCTTCCAACCCAAATCAAGACTTTCCCATCTGTCCACTTCATTTTCTACCTTCACCTTTGTTTCCAGCAAGCCGACAAGGCCTATATTATTTTCAAAACAAAATTGCCGGCATTTTCTCTGCTTACTTGGCTGATTTATACCCCTAACATTCCAGAATAGCATAGTACTATGCATCATTAACAATATTATAAAGGGGATCATACCTTGAATGAACTTCAAGGTCTATGTTTTTAGCCGCTTCTCTCTCATTGACGTCAACATTTGTAGACTGTGAAATCTGCAATACCACACTATCATTCGATTCAACCGTTTGTTTCCCTTCTCTGTGTTGCCTTATTTCTCTACCCGGAACATCCCTAGCTTCAGTCTCTCTTGATTGTGCATCCAAAACTGTGCTACTGCTCGTTCCACCACTTTTTGCACCCCTTTCTTTTTCATACCCTGCTTTCTTTTCCAGTTCTTTTTCGGCCCCAAGAACAGCCTCTCGGTCTCCCTTTTTCTGTTCTACATTGGTTCCTTTGGTGCCCATTTTATTTCCCTCAATTTTGTCTCCATTCTTCTCTGCCCTTTTTACACCAACAACCACCCAATCCCCAGTATTTCTACCATATCGTCGATGAGGAGCAACTATGCTTGGTCCCCTTTCCCTTGGGGCTGATTGAGTTTGGTTCTCCCTTTTGCCTCTATATGTGCTCAACTGCGTCCTGCCATTCACTCCAGGCGAAAGGGATTTGGGCTTCCAGACACATTCTTCTGTTTCATGTCCAATCAGCTTGCATTTACTGCACTTTGATGGCTTCCACTCATACTCCACATCTTGGTGCTGAATGATATTATTCTCATCTTTGTATGGAATTCTTTTTTGTATTACCTTCCCCATGTTCACCTCAACTAGTACCCTTGCAAACTTTGTCTTTTCCATGTGCCATGTGGCCTCATCAATCCGCAAGGGGATTCCGATTACACTTGCCAATCTACATAACAGGCTCGGCTCCCAATAGACTGGATCCAATCCAGGAAATTGCACCCATATAGGAATTGTATCTGGCTCATCAAAATCCATTTTTTGTTTCCATAACTTTACAAAAACTGGTTTTTTATCAAAGAAAACCATCCCCCGTTCTATCACCTCATCTCTATGTTTTTCATTAACAAGCTTCACCAGAAAGATCCCTGGTTTTGCCTGCCAGACCTTTTCAACCATACCAAACCATATTCTTCTAAGAAAGCCTTCAAAATATTTAATCGGAGGATGACCACCAATAACCTTGCATACAACCACATTCTTCCATTTTTTCACGCTGTTTTCAACCTCATTCAAAGGAAAAGAAGGCAAAAGCATACCGTCTACAAGTTCAGGTTTATAGTATTTTACCTCTGCCTGGTGGCTCGTGAACAGTTTCGACCAGCTTACCTTCTCATTTACTGGTGTCTCTAGCTCTTCCCCTCTCTTCAGTATACGTACTTGTGAATTCTCCCCAACTTTGTTTACTACTGTGGCAACACCATCACCTTCGGGTTGAGTGATCACAGTCGACAAAACAGCATTCTCCAAACCCTTCTCTAAATGAGACTTCTCGGCTTGTTCTGAACTCTTCATTTTTGTTTGTACACCTTGCTCTATTGTCTTAGACGTATCCTTGTTGCCCTCACTCTCCTCTCTGCCCATTGTTTCCAAGAACCTCGAAATTGGTATACCGGTTTTTATCATCATCGGCTGCCTACGAACCCCGGCTGCCATCATCGATTTCTTGCTGCCCCCTTCGCTTTCCCGATCATATGTACTCTCATCCGCTGGCCATGTAGTCCTATTCCCAGATTCAATCGGATTCATCTCAACGTTTTCCTTTTCCAATCCAAACAAGGGTTTTCCTCCATTCTCCATGACCTCACGTTCAGCCACATTCAATAGTTCTTCTCCAGCTTTTTCCTTAAGTTTCTGTTCAATCATTCTAAAACCTTCGTAAGCTTTCCCCATATTTTCAAAGAGCTCTTCGACCGACGCTTTCTGAATCCATTTTTTCATCGCCTCACTGTGTGAATTTGACTCAGCCTTTATATCAAATTTTCCGCTGCTAAGGTTTTTCTCTGCTGCAGCCCGAGGGTTTTTTGCCGCATCTACCATCCCAGCGATAGGATTCTGCCCGCGAGCCATCCCGTCGTTACCTCTCCGTTCAAAGTTTAATCCTGACAGAGTGCCCGGGTTTTCAATCACGGTTGGCCGTTTCGGCAAAAACTCACCATCATCGCCAAACAAACTTCGTCCATCACTTCCCAAGACCATCTTCGTCACATCCTTAGGCTTATTTCCCGCGTTTCGTTTACCACTACTGTTCTTGCCCATGGCGGCAGAATCAAACGAATTTGATTCACCAGAAAATAGTGGAAAAAGAAAAACGGAAATCGCACATAATAGGAATTAGAATCGCAGCATAGGATTTAGGTCGCCGTTCATACAGATTCGTCCGTACAGAACCGTGTACTACAGATCCGTACAGATTCGTCCACTGATCGTCCGTACAGGATTGGTCCTTGAATCTGTGTCCTTGGTGAGCGGTGCGTACAGATTCGGGCGTACAAAACCCCAAATCGCCGTGCGTACAGATCCCCAAATCCCCAAATTTGGGAGCGGCCGTGCGTACAGATTCGGGCGTACAAATCCCCAAATCGTTTGCTGTTAATTAATAAATCCCAGTCTGTGCGCCCAGGTTGGATTTGTGCGCCAAGGTTGGATTTGTTCGCCTAATAAGTAATTCTAAAGCAATATCACGTGATATCATCACAGGAGCAAATGAATCTTAGGGCCTAATAAAACATCACAAATATCAATAAATAAGATATCACATAAGTACCCTATGAAATGAAACACACAAAATATATACGTCCAACATAACCAAATCAACTCATCAAGAATAACAGAATATAGTACAATATAATGATATAAACTCTCAACATCATAAAATACTCACACTATAGCAATAACATGGATCATAAATACAACACCATTTATTTCAATCAAGACACACAATGCATTGTTTCTTCTGTATATTTCCATACTTAAATCAAGACCATCAAATATGATAATTTAAAAAGACTCTATCATATATTAAATACTAACCAAAACACATAGTTAATTTTAATCCACACAATACACCATATTACATCACACGGGGTTTCTCAAAAGTTATGTTAAACAAACCTCATGAGCCTTTAAGCTCCCACATATAAATCAGAATTAGAATACAAAGTGCAGGATTTTATTCAACCTGCCACCCCAGCATATCTCCAACCAAATTAAACTGAATAGCTAACTATATGGCCATTCATATATGAGATTTTATAGAAAATCCTCCTCAAGCAACACATCACAACTCTAAAGATTCGACAGGTCATTTACATTGGGTACAAATATTTTAAAACCAAGAATTCTTCCACATGGTCAACGAATATACTTTAGTGATCTAGCAGCCTTTTATAACATAAAGTAAAATTGTCGATAATCATTTCTATATAACAGTTCCCGAATACCACAGGAAAAGCCCATGACAAAGCAACAAGAAAATAATAATTAAAAATGAAACAAGTAAGGCAGAAATTGTTGGCTCAAAAGCACCATATGCACTACTGCGTTTATCATAGTAAAATCAGAAGACTCATTGTGCACATCTCAGAGAGAACGTGAGCAGAGAATAATAATTACTTCATTTCTTTTTCGTCAGTTTTGGGATTCTAGAGGTGACTTCCTGTGGATAGCACTTAGGTCCCGATGTTAGATATAATATTTCCAAACAGTGAGGAATTCTAGAGGTGGCTCTCCCGTGTGTAGCACTTAGGTCCATTTGGATTCTAGAGGTGGCTCGCCCACACGTAGCACTTAGGTCCCGAAAGTATTCTACAGGATACTAAAGGTGGCCCCCGTGTGTAGCACTTAGGTCCATTTGGATTCTAGAGGTGGCTCACCCACATGTAGCACTTAGGTCCCAGAAGGATTCTAGAGGTGGCTCTCCCATGTGTAGCACTTAGGTCCATTTGGATTCTAGAGGTGGCTCGCCCACACGTAGCACTTAGGTCCCGAAAGTATTCTACAAGATACTAAACGTGGACCCCGTGTGTAGTGATGCTACTAAAATCCGTCCGTCTCCTGGGGGTGACGCTATCCGGGACTACTTCCAAGCAAGCCCGCGACGACCCTGCAAAACAATCCCCGGGAGGCGTCCCGGGGAAGAAGCTCCGGCGTGATGATGAGATGAGGATAGTGATAAGGGAAACGTACGGAAGGTGCTCTCAATATAAAGTAGAGAGATATAAGTCACATACCTTGCCCACTGTTTGCCCACTGGATGCGCCTTCCGCGGGAAAGGCGTTACTTCCCCGGTCCTGGGCCCTGGGCCTTTTCCTGGCCCAGTAAAGTGCTGGGCCGGTATCATCACTAGTCCCCCCAGATCGTCCATCCGGGTTTCTGCAGCACGGGGGACTGGTCTCTTGTGCTCCTCTTCTTCTGTCATCATTTCTTTTGGTAGGGCCCATTTGCGCGAAGATTAATTTCTGACGCCGCCGTTCTCTACTCCGCCTCGATCAGTACCTCGTTTGTCGCGTCATAATTACTTTTCCTTCTTTTGAGGTGGCGTTTCCTATTCATCTGCCTATATAAGGGTCCAAACCCCCTTCATTAAGCTTCTCTCTCTCCAAAATCCTCCAGACGCTCTGCTCTTTTGATCAAGTAAGCACTAAATCTCTCTCCCTCTCATTTTCTTCCCATCATGAATTCCCCGCTTCCCTCCAACTCTTCCTTGGACACCGAGGGAGTTCAAAATCAGTTTGAGCTCCAATTCCGGGCTGCTGATGTCATGATTTCCTCCCCGGACACCTCTTCCGAGGTTTTCAGTACGCCCCGGGAGTCAGATGTCCCGGGTGCATTGAACTCGGATGGGGTAGGTTCACGCCCGGCCGAGCATCATCCCCGCGAGGATCAAGATGATGAGGTGCTTGGCGAGGAAGCCGGTGACGATATCCCCCGGGGGCCTACCCACGGAGTGCGCCCGGTGGGTGTCAAATTTTATGATGTCCCCGGGGATTCTCCTTCTCTAGATATGGATGTCTTAGATTTAGCCAAGCGTTCCTTTATTCCCCTCCCTTTAAATGCCTCCCTTTCTAAACTTCCTCCGGGAGTCTCCGAGCGAGAGGTTACGTGCATCCCGCGAATCCATTTTCAATACGGGCTTAGCCTGCCCTTCCCTCTTCTCTTTCTTGAGATCCTTCAATTTTACAAGGTAGCCCCGGCCCAACTACATCCTAACGGGGTTGTTCTGATCCTGGCCTTCTTGCTTAACTGCGCCAGGTGCCACATTCCCCCTTTCCTCTTACTCTTCCGCTCCTTCTATGCTTTGCGGAAGGCACATGCATCTTTCCCGTGCGTTTTTTCTTTTACCATTCGCTCCGGGATAAAGGACTTCATCCTTTCCAAACCTAAAGGATACCTTTCAAAAGGTTTCTTTCTATGTGATGCCCGGGTGTACCCTATGCATACCTGGAACGACTCTCTCGTTCCTGAGGACAAGAAACCCCTAGCCAATCTCCCCGGCATTATTACCAGTGATCACAGCCTCCTCCATCTTTCCCCCTTAAGTATGGATGATTTTTTTAAGACCGGGAACGCGGGTTACTATTGGCCTCGTGGGATCTATCCTGCTGAGCTTGACAAGCGATTTCCCTACGTCGTAAATGGGAATCCCACTCAATCAAAACACATTTATATTCCACCTACAACTTCTAACTACTATAGAGTAGATAGTGGCAAGTAGGGATCGAACCACAAGGAAAAAGAGTTTTGTTTAGTGTTTTACCGAAGATGATTAACACATACATATATATTATATAGAAAGCAAGGTAATCAAGGGAGGTTTTGGAGTTGGTTTTGTATGAAACACTACGATGCAAAGCAAATTAAAATCTAAGTTATCATACAATTATCTAAGTAAAGATTAACTATCTAAAATGCAAGTCTTGGGTGCATGTGATTTCGACTTTCTACCATGGGTTCTTCCTCAAACTTTATCATGTTGCTTAGAGAATGGTGATAGTTTGTAATGAGAAACCATCTCTTATCATAGTTATGAAAGATGAAAGCATCATCACAACTCTTATTGACAACTTTTCTAGATGATAACAACTAGATCAATTTATCAATGTCATTTCAAATTAGAGGTTTTACAAACTTACCCATGCAATTCGATAGCAAACTTAACATGGATACAATGCTAATGAATGATTTCAAGAACAAATACAATTGATAGCAACTTGCATTTGATTCCTAATTTACTACTCTTTCATAGGAGGAATGATAACATTCCAACCATGAAAATAGCAATATCCAACACATCTCTATAACTAGGAAATCATTCCTAGCCATTTCATGCATCAAATACACATACACATAATGATCATTCAATTGCAAATCACACATTCATAAGCTCCATAAATCAAGTTCTCAACCCATTACAAGAAGTCTAATCACATGCCCCCAAGATGAGTTTTTAGCCTACAACAATAATCCTAAATAATACTAACATGTTCATCAAATCAAAATGGAAGAAGAGGAAGAAAAACTAGGGAAAATGGAGTTGGATTGTGAGGGAGCTCGTTTTTCTCATAAGGTATAAGAGGGGTATTTATAGCCCTTCAAAATTTGCTTTTCTAGCCTTCATTCAGCCAAAAATCCGCCCATTTTCGCGGCCCGCGAGGCCCATTTCGCGGCCCGCGAGATGCTTGTGGCTGGTTGACAACAATCTTCTTTGCTTCGCCACGGATGAACCGTTGATCCGTTTCTGACGTTCTAGTAGTCCATTGTGTAGTACTCGAGAAGACGAAGCCAATGGTACCACTTATGCACTCCAATTACTCTTGTAACATTTCCAAATTTCAGCTTCAAAACGTTAGTGCACAAGTCTTTCTTCAAAATGCAAGGTAAGAGAAATTTAGCCTTAATTCTTAACTCTTTGCACTAAATGCTACCCCAAATGAACTCTCAAATGTGCTAAAAGTAGAGTATATATTGGCTACATCAGAGCTCTTTACTCTCCCGCGCATAGCTGCGGTGTGGCCGGATGGAGGTGCCTACTAAGGCTTTTATTTTATTTTTGATCTTTGTTCCCCTTCTATATATATATATATTTTATATTCTAACTTTCTTTGCTTGGTTTCAGTCCAACCTCCATTGTACTTTATCCAGCACCCAATTTATAGTGGCGGGGCAAGTTCACGGTTCAAACAACCATCCACTGGTGAACTGCCTGGGTCGCCCCCCCCCCCCCCCCCCACCTTCTCGTCAGAGGACTGATGATTTCCCACCTCCTCCTCCTCCTCCTGCTAACAGTACTCCTCCACAAGCTATTGCCACCGAGGCCACCCCAGAGGAGAAAGAAGGGGTAAGTGTTCTTCCCAGGTTTCTTCTTTTATCTAAGCTTTATGATTTCCCGGGTTTTCTTAACTTCTTTCTTTTTCATACAGAGCATTGCCTTTGCCGACTCCCTCCTGGCGGACTCACAGTTCGTCGAGGCCTTGAACAGGACTTACTCTAGATACAGTGCGGGACTATTCACCAAGATGGAGAAAAAGAGCTCCGCGAGTCTAAGGAAAGGCTGGCCGGGCAGGATGGCCTTTTGGTCCAGCTAGAGGAGGCCAAAAAGAAGTTGGCCGACAAAGAAAAGAAGCTTGCCGACAAGGAGAAGAAGCTGGCTGATGTGGAGAAGAAGTACAGCTCCCTCAAGAAGGACAAGAAAAGTTCTCAACTTGAGGCCTTCAACGCTGTTACACAAAAGCTCATTCGCTCAGAGGCATTTAAGAAGAAGCTGGAAGGGATTGCCGCTGCGGCCAGCGCGGATGCCTGCCATGAAATGTATCGAAGCTTGCAGGGTTGGTTGCCCGGGCCCGCACGTCTTGATGCCCAGGCGTCTTATTATCGGCCCAAGGCCAATGACCTGCTGAACCACCGTTTCCGGGACCTTCAAGAAGCAAGCTTGGAAAGTTTGGTGCCCCAGCTGTGGCGATCGCTGGAGATGTCTTCGTGGGCTTCTTCTGCTTCTGATATCAGGAAGATGAAGCTTCCTGAGATCGGCGAGGCCTCTTGCCCCGACCCCGGCTCCGACGACTTCAATGCTTACGGGGTTGTCTCAGAGACACCCAACTGGGCTGAAGGTTACCAGGAGTCTTGCGCTGTTCCTGACAACTTCGGGTACCAGGCTGTCTATGAGAGGAAGGTGGATGGGTACGTCGTGGGGCTTGCAGAAGGACAAGATGACTTGTTATACCAGTCCCGAAAGTCTACCTGGAAAGTGGGATTCCCCGGGCGCCCTGAGGATGAGCCTAAAGTGGATGCTCCTGCTTATGGCGGCCCCCACTGGTCTGCTGAAGATATAGCTGAACTAGAGAAGATGGGAGAAGGCCCATGCTACCCCGGGGGGGAAAGGACTCTGTTGATGACAACGTACTACCCCTAGACTCTAGTCTATGTTTTCTTTCTTTTTGTAGTTTTTTAAGTCTTTTGTAATCTTCCTCCCCGGGAGGCTTATGTAGAACTTGGCCTTAGTGCCTATTTTGATTATATTAAAGTTCTACTTTTTAATGATATTACCATCTTTTGTAGTCTGAGCGCCCCCTAGAGGAGATTCTCCCGCATGGGCCCATGCCTTATGTTTTTCCTCATCCTAGTAGTTCTTCCGGCACCTACTTCTCTCTCCCCGGCGTTGGGTGCCTCCAGTGCTCTTTCCTTCAGAGGAAACTAGCCCATTGGAGGTTCGGAGGCAACCAGGCTAACCGGGCCATGGCCGAGGCAGGGCTAGGTTGCTTCCTTCAGGAGTTTGGATCGATCCGGGTGCTGGTGTCATTTCTCAAGGCGGTTGAGACCAAGTTTGGGTCGTTAAACCAGGGCTTTGACCTTGCTTCCGACCATATGCGGGAAGCCCTGAATTCCCACCAAACTATTGCCGAGTTGCAGGCCCTTCATGACGACACTTTACATCGCACCGCCAAGGAGCTGGGCATGGTGTGGGGTGAACTCGAGCGGGCCCAGGAAAAGCTCAAAAAGCTAGAGACCCGCACTGCACAGAATAGACTAATTGGCGACTTAGAGAAGGAGAACCGGTCCCTTACTCACAGGAATAGGGTCCTCCAAGATGCTCTACTAGTCGTCCAGTTGTCATACCACCTTCTGGGTCTCAGTGCTGGCTTAGTTGGGGTGTCTCCTCTTACTGACATTCCAGCTGGGGTTCGCAAGACAATCGAGCGCATGGAGACTAACCCGAGAAAGTTTGGTGAGGGAGCTCCTAGTCATGGGGCCTATCTGGACGCCGTGGAGTGGCATAAAAAGATAGCAGCGGGAGACGTTGAGCCCTATCCCCCTAGCCTTCGCCGAGTCCCTGCCCGGGTGGAGGTAGATGTGGCGTACGAAAGGTACGAGGATATGTCCGTGTCTATCGACCCGGAAGAAGTAGCGCGCCGGATAAGGCGCGTCCGGGAGATTGCTTATTCTGGAGTCACCACCAAGGGGGTGAAGACCGCCGAGGGTACCCGCATTAGTCGGGAAGAGAAGGGTAAAGGCGCAGCGGACTTGTTCCCTATGTACAAGTTCGTCACTTCTGCCGGGGTGAGAAGGATGCGCCTGGCGGAACCACTTCCGGTGGGGTCCGTAGTTGTTCCCATCCCGGAACTTAACGAAGAGGATGCTGAGCAATTGGAAGAGGAACTTGCGTGGAATCAACCTCCAGACGCCCGCTTTGCTGAAGACATCCTGTCTTCTCAATTCTTCAGAGGGGGTTTCCGCCCGGGTAACCCTGAGGGTGCTTCCGGGTCAGACCCCAAGTGGGCGTAGGGTAGCCTAGATAGGAAAACCTGTGTAGAATGTTTATGTAATCATTCCCTTGTAATACAACAGCATTTTCGTGTGCTTTGAAATTTAAAGATAATAAATAAAAGCTCTTTTGGAAACCTCTTTTCATTAATTTTTTCCTGCAAGCGTTACATTCTCTAGTCCCTGGGTTTCATTCAAGCTCCGGGTTCATCCTAGCGGGGCACCCAAATGGAAGCTATCCATGGGTCCCTTTCTACAATTCTTCCTCTAAACCCGGGACGAGGCCAACGTCCGGGCTATCCCTTCGGGCATATTCATGCTTCCGGGAGAGGGCATATTCATGCCTTAGTAGCTAAGGTTCTGCGCAGGGCACTCTACTTCCCGTAGAACCTTCTTAAGTTTTACATCTAGTCTTTGGACTGACGATCAGACTGTCTAGGCATTGGCCTGTACAAGTCGATTTATGAATGCTTCAGCAGTTAAGGATTTTTGGATATTTAATCCTAGCCTTGTTCATTGCTTGTAAGCAAACAAAATATAGATACGGTTACACAGAGGGTGCTAATTTTGATCACTTCCCCTATTGGATAGCCAAAAGATGTGATCAAACGGAATTTCTATACAAAATTCCTATCTTACCGTTCTATCTGGCACAAGAAAGTATGTACAATACGGCATTGATTATTGCTTTTTCTAACCATAGTACCTCCGAAGGTTGTTGATGTTCCAGGTACGGAGTATTGGTTCTCCCCCCATGGTTTCCAGTCGGTAAGAGCCGTTTCTGGCGACTTCGGACACTCGGTAAGGTCTTTCCCAGGTCACATCTAGCTTCTTCTAAACTTCCACGCGGCTGGCCTCATTCTTTCTTAGGGCCAGGTCTCCCACACGCAAACTCTGGACTCGGACCCTTGCGTTATATCGCTGTTCAACATAAGATTTGTAGGACGCTTCTTTCAACTGCGCGGCCTCTCTGTTCCTTTCCAGTTCTTCTGGCTTTTGCCTGACTTCCTCATCGTCATCCCCTTGATCCAAAGTCTCGGATACTCTCGCTGTGGGGACAATGATTTCGGGTGGTATGATGGCTTCGCTTCCGAAACAGAGAAGGTATGGGGTTTCTCCAGTCGCCGTTCAGGGAGTGGTTCGGTAGGCCCACAGGACACTGTAAAGCTCTTCTACCCAATTCCCTTCGGCGCGAGTCAGCTTTTTCTTGATCCCTTCAACAATCGTCCGGTTTGTCCTCTCGGTCTGACCATATGCATGGGGATGTGCCACGGATGTGAAGTTTTGTCCGATGTTATAACCCGTGCACCATGATCTGAAAGGTTCGTTGGTGAACTATCTTCCATTGTCGCTCACAACAGTGTGGGGGAGTCTGAAGCGACAAACGATGTTCTTCCAAACAAAGTTTGTTACCCGCTGTCCGGTTATCGTAGCTATTGGTATAGCTTCCACCCATTTCGTGAAATAGTCCACGGCCACAACCAAGAAACGATGTCTCCCGACCGCCATCGGGAATGATCCGACGATGTCGATGCCCCATATTTCAAACGGCCATGGCGAAGATATGCTGGTCATCTTCTGTCCTGGTAACCTGGGTATAGTGGAATGAATCTGGCACCGATGGCACTTCTTGACTAGCTCATCTGCATCGTCCTTCATCCTTGGCCAATAATACCTTGCTCAGGTAGCGCGCAATGCTAGTGCAGCGTGCCTTCTGCTATCAGACCGACATTCGCGCAATCCGTTGACCTGATTGCAAGCGTCTCCACCAGCACGGTTTTGGTGAGATGTCCACTGGCCGAGGATGCCAACTTACTCAAAGCGTCCGCGCAAGTGTTCTCTGATCTGGGAACCCGAGTGACATCGAACTCCTCAAACTCAAGAGCCAAACTTTTGACCTTTTCCAGGTATTTCTGCGTGGCTGGTTCTCTCGTGGCGTAGGACCCGCTGAATTGATTTGCGACTAAGGCGGAGTCTCCATATGCGTCCACCTTGATAGCGCCTAGCTTCTTTGCGATTTCCATTCCAGAAATTAGAGCCTCATATTCGGCCTCGTTGTTGGTTGCTGGAAATTCGAATCGTAGAGCGTATGTGGGCTGTAATCCTCCTGGGTCTGTGACGATTAAACCGGATCCTGCGCCTTCCACACCGGATGCTCCATCGATGTGCAATTTCCACCAGTCAGTTCTATCTTCATGCCTTACATGACGCTTTCTGTACGGTATTTCTTCAGCGGTTATATCCGAATCCACCGCATTGGATGGAGCGTTGATCTCTTCCGGCATTTCTGCTAAGAAGTCCGCCATGACCTGGCCATTGATCGCCTTTCTAGGTGAGAACTCAATGGAGTGTTCGCTTAGCTCCACGGCCCATTTGGCCATGCGGCCGGATGCCCCGGGCTTGGTTAGGATTGTTTTCAGAGGTTCATTCGTCAATACTACAACCGGATGGGACTGGAAATACGTCCGCAGTCTTCGAGTCGCGTTCACCAATGCTAACATCAATTTTTCTTGGGTTGAGCCTCTGGTTTCTGCTCCTTGTAGAGTGCGGCTGATGTAATAGACCGGTCTTTATACCCTGGACACTTCCCTGATTAGCGCTCTGCTGACGGCTTCCGTTCCTGCAGATACATACAGATAGAGAGTTTCCCCGGCAGTCAGGGGTGATATGACCGGCAGTTCATGAAGGTGTTCTTTCAGCTCCGTAAATGCTCGTTCCTCCGTCTCTCCCCACTGCACTATACCTCCCTTCTCCACATTCCCTTTCAGGACTCGTAGGAACGGGAGGGTTCTTTCCGCCGCCCTCGATAGGAACCAGTTCATTGCAGCCATCCGGCCATTGAGGCTTTGAATGTCCTTGACGGTCCTGGGTGAACGCATAGCAACGATCCACCTATATCTTTTTCGGGTTCGCTCTCAAGCCCTCCTTCGATACCATGTGCCCTAGGAATTTTCCTTCTCCGACGCCGAATTGACATTTCTTCGGGTTTAGCTTTAACCCCGTTTGCTCGAGTTTTTTCAGGGTTTCTTAAACATCATTGATCAGGTCGGAGAACTGGTGGCTTTTGATCACCAGGTCGTCCACGTATATCTCGAGGTTCTTTCCCAGTTGGTCTTGGAAAATCTTGTCGACAATTCACTAGTAAGTGGCCCCTGCGTTCTTCAATCCGAACGGCATCATCCTATATCCGAACGCACCCTTCTCTGTTATAAAGGCCGTCTTTTAGCATCGGATTCCAGCATTGGTATCTGATGATATCCTTTGTAGGCGTCCAGGAAACACTTGTTACCAACGAGTCCACCATCTGATCGATCAGTGGGGATGGGTAGCAGTCTTTCGGGCATGATTTGTTTAGCACGGCGTAATCAATACACATTCTACAGCTGCCATCCGATTTTTTGACCAGTACAGGGTTGCTGAGCCACGTTGGATATGGTACATCAATTAGGACTCCAGCGTTCAATATTGATCGCGGAATTGCGCTCCGGACATTGCGGTCTTCTACGATGTAAGACTGGTTTGTGGTTTGGGTCCACTTTTAACGCATGGTAGCCTATCGTTGGAGACACACCACGTGGGCGCAATCAAGCTTCACCTCAACCACTTCTTCAGACAGTTCAGTAGGCCTGGATTCTCCTTCAGTGACTGTCATTAACACTTCTCATCTGGTGTGTGTCCTGACCACGGGGATGTCCCTGTTTATCTCCCTATTCCTTTTGCTAAGAGCTATCTGGTGGCATTCTCTGGCTTTTTGTTGATCTCCTTTCACAGTAGCCACACCGTACTTGGTTGGGAATTTTAGTAGCAAATGCAAAGTAGATACTATCCCTTTCAATAGCGCCAAAGCTGGTCGCCCTATAATGAGGTTATAGGGACTGTTTGCTTTGACAACTACGAACTCCAGTTCAATTACCTTTCGCGTTGGGTGATCCCCGAACACTACTGGTAAGGTGACGGTTCCTTCTGGCCATATAGTTCTGTCCGCGAAATCTACCAGAGGAGTGTCGGTTGGTCGTAACTTGGCCTTCATTGTCTCGTCCATCTTTTCAAAACAATGCCAATACATGATTTCTGCCGAGCTGCCGCCGTCCACGTAAGCCCGGTGGATGAGTTTGTCAATCACCTGGACAGTTATGACAACTGCGTCGCCTCCGGCTGGTCTGCACGAGATAGGGTCGTTTGAGTAAAAAATTATTGATTCTTCCGGGCCGAGACGTCTGTCCGCCGGAGTGTCCTCTGGTGCGTTGTGACTCTGTCTTGCCCCTTTCGTTGTGACTCTGTCTTGCCCCCGCACTGCCGCCAATGATAGCGAATATATTGGTGGTAGTGGGATTAACTTCCAGTTGTTCAGGGGACAAGTCTTCCTCTTACGCTTAATGCCTTTGACCTGCTCTCCGACCAGTGCAACCTCCTTCCCTTTATCTCCGTTACCTGGACGGTCCTGATATCGGGGATCCATCGGCCTGCCTGGTCGACCCTCCAGATTTCCTCAAGTACTCCGCATCATTATGGGATCGCTCCTCTCAGGTGTTTGCATCATTATGCGAAGTATGAGAGCTGGCCTGTCTTGATACAATTTTCAATGGCCTGTCTCAGGTGTTTGCACTCATTCGTGTCATGCGTGGTCGTTGTGGTAATCGCAGAACAGCTTCGTGTTTCAATTGTTGCCGGGGGTCTTCATCTTGTGAGCCGAATCGAGGACATTCTTTGGTGCGCCACCAAGGCGAATATCTCCTTTGGTGCTTTATTTAGCGGTGTGAATGTCTTTAGCGGTGAAACGCGGTCTGCGCTTGCTTGTGGTTATTCTCTCTTTCCCAACCTTTCCTTTACAGGTCTCCGCCCGCCTCGGTTTGCTCCAGTGATCTTCTTCTTGCTCGATAGGACTGTCTTGTCTTCGACCTGGTTCCTATAATAGGTTTTCTCATCTATGTGTACCTCTATTATGTCTGCCTTGTCGAAGAATTCTACTCTGATCATTAACCCATGCACAGAGTACACTGGGTTTAACACCAGGTCCCGACTAAGGGCTTTATGGCATAATCCGCGGATGAAGGCATCGATGACGAATCGAGCACCTCCCCGGTGATCAACCGCATTAACCAGTTCGTTGAACCGTTCTCAATACTCCGACAACGTTTCTCCCACGTGCTGCATGATTGTCAGCAAATTGTTCCTAGTCTTTGTGAATTTCCTTTTCTGGATGAACCGGCTCAAGAACTCTTCTTCCAGCTCTGCGAACCGTGAGATGGTGTCATTCGGCAGATTTGTGAACCAAAGCCTGGCTGCCTTGGTCAGCGTTGTGGTGAAAACTTTACACCAAATGGGTTTTGGGATGCCGAACGTCGACATGTGGAGGAGATGGTCCGCTGGGTCCGATGTTCCATCGTACACTCCCAGGTTTGGCGGTATTTTCAATTTGTTGGACGCCGAGTAACTCATCACTTCAGCCTTGAACGGACACCCTCTCGTGTCCAGTTCTGGGTCCTCTTCGAAGTCGACTGTGAGGCGCTGTCTAACTGGGACCCTCGGTTTAACCATCGGGGTGTGTACGTAGACTGCCGGCCATTTCTTAGCCTGGTCGTCGCTCCGTCCCGACCCTTCCCTGGTTAGTTCCTCGGGGAGGAATGGGCCACATCTCCCTTGCGAATAGGTATCGCCTCGCGACGTGTCCTGTTACCTCCAGACGCATCCTCTCCTTCGTCGAACAGTCTGACAGGTCGTATACGCGGGATCAGCGTTTGACCCGCGTATCCGTTGGATCTCATAGCGGCTCCAGCCGTGTTTTCCATATCCTGGCTTGCCGGTGTGCCCTCTTTCAACTCCTGGAGCTGTCGGAGCATCTCAGTTTGCTTAGCCACGACCTGTTTTAGGATCTCGGCCGTATCCGATACCTCAGTGATGCGCCGGATTCGTGGATCAGATTGCTGGGGGTTTGTTCCGTCGTCACGGTCGACCTGTTCGTTGATACGATAGGCCTGCTCTCAGCAACGACCGGCCTATCAGTGGAGTCCAAAATGGAACCGTCCCTATTGGCCTCCAATAGAGCGCGAGCTCCTCCCAACGGGATTCTAGGTAGTTCCGGGAATGGATCCGGGTCTGCTCTTTCTTCTATCATGATGCAAAAGCTGTGTGGGCTGTGAAGATAACGATATCCCCACAGACGGCGCCCAGACCTGTAAACCTGCACGGACAGAACGGAGGTTAGACAGGCCGGCTTAAGCCTACGCCTGCTCCGACGATCAAATTAGAGAGGAAACTCTGAGATCTGATCGTGATAATTGGTAAGGATCCGCAGTGAACTTAACCTTTCTCATTGGGGATAAGCTTCCATTTATAGTCCTCTGAGCTGCCGACATCGAACAGTAGAGGTTGCTACAGTGCTTTGACCTTTCCGTGGCCTGGTGTCTGGTATAGTCCAGCTTGGGCTTTTTGCGTGGGCCTCTAACTATTCCATGGAATAGTACCATTTTTATCATACCAGCATCACCTATCTCTTCTTACCCATGATCTTCAAGAGGAGAAGCGTCGGTCTGTTGCCTTGGCTCAAGAGCTGGAACAGAGGAAACTTCGCTCAGTCGAGCTAGAGTCCAGTTTATCCGAGCTTAAGCTGGAATTACAACCTTGGAGGGATGGTTCTAACTTCCGAGATTACCACATCGCCCTTTCGGAAGAGCTCGTTCGATCTCCTAAGTTCGAGAAAGCTGTGAAGGAAGTCGTTTCTGAGTCGAACGGCCACCAGACCACTTTAGTCTATAAGCAAATGCGAGGGTGGATTCCTGGATCGTACAGACTTCAATTTTAGGAGAGCTTTTACTTTTTGATGTAATATTTTCTTCTATTAAATTGCTCAAAAAGTTCATACATTTGATGTGGCCATCACTCTAAACCAAACATTCAACAGCTATAAAAACTAACCAAAAGGAGAAAACAACTATTCTACAACCATATGAAATACAAGTGGCTATGATCATAATTAGTTCATCAAGATATTGCTAGGATTTTAGAATAACTATTATGAATGCGTTTCCATTCCATCTGTCCTTGCATATCTTGCTAAATCCTCATCCAGCTTTGGAGCTTTTGTGTCTTCAACGTTACATTTCTATCTTCAGCTCGTACATGATTAAGGGAAAATCCACCGTAGCATATCTGCGAATTGACATGTCAAAACACAAGTCTGCTCCGGTTCAGTTCCCATAGGAATCAAATAAGCCATATGTAGCATAGTCTGAGCATGCTTATAATCTTCATCAATCCAGCCCGTCAAGTCTTTAGATAGTTTCATGAGCCAAGGTTGGGTAACTAGTTACCCAGCAGCCCAAGACCTCTGAAATACTTAAGGTAATCAGTGCGGTACCTACGACATATGTACAAGTTTAATACTTGGGGTAAAACCCCTCACCCATTCCATCAAATCAGATAGTGTCATGGGACAAGGTTGAAGAACTGGTTTTTACACCTGCAGCCCAACACCTCTGAAATACCTAAAGGTAATCAATGCGGTACATACGACATATGTACAAGTTTCATACTTGGGGTAAAACCCCTCAACCATTCCATCAAATCAGATAGTGTCATGGGCCAAGGGCGGGTAACAGGTTTTTAAACCAGTAGCTCAACACCTCTGAAATACCAAAAGGTAATCAGTGTGGTACCTACGACATATGTACAAGTTTCATACTAGGGATATATCCCCACAACAAATCCGTAAATTCTTTAGATACTGTCACGGATATGAGGCATCTAAAGAATATGAGGCATCAGGATATGAGGCATCTGAAGAAGCTCTTATTCATTTGGCAAGCCAGGAAGAACAAGAGGGTTTTCACACTCCTGGTGACAAGTCTTTATCACCTCTGGAATGAGAGAAACCAAAGAATTTTTCAGGGACAAGCCATGACAGTTCAAAGGCTTTGCTCCCTCATTGAAACTGAATTTAAACTTTGGCATTAATTTGTCTTGTACTTCATTTACCTGTAGGACTAGTGTTTCTTTCATATGTTAGGTCACTTAGTTTCTAGTTTCTTTTTCTAAGGCTGGGAGTGAAGGCTATAATCTTGTACTACATTGATTCTTGATGAAATGAAAACTTATGTTCATCAAAAAAAATATTCGTTGACCAATGGTTTTCTTGGCCTGCCCCTTTGAGGTATCCATATGCCTTGCTGGTGCTGAAATTTCCCTTCATGTCAACACATTCCATTAGGTATGGACGAATTTCATCTTTCAGTGACACCAACTTGCCCCAACTCCAACTGTATGTGTGCCCTTCTACAGCCTAGAAGGAGAGCTTTTACAAACCCGTTGCCTTGGATCGTTATCATTATAAGCTCGAATGTCTCCAGAACAAAACCTTGGGCCAGTTGGCCCCCAAAATCTGGGAAGTTCTCCATTCCGATTCTCCCCCTCTTTCGGCATCCTCTCTCCGAGCCCTGACTGCTCCAGAAAGACCTCCATCTCCTGGCTCTCGACCCAAGAACGTTAAGAACCGTAAGGGAGTCTGCCCTGAATCCCCCGTTCATAACGTTATACCGAGCTCTGCATTCATCATGGATTTTATGGGTTCGCCGTGGGTTCTCGGGACGGTCGCCCGAGGGTAGTTTGCAAGAATCCTCGGTCTCAGCTCCCCCCGATGCTACCTTGCCTCCTGACTCTTAATCATCGGGCGTTGTGCATGTATTTGTAACCTTGTCTATGTTTCCTTTGCAATCTTTCTCATTTTGTAGTCTTTTCTTCCCTATGCAATGCTTATAAAAAAAACTTCTTTTTCCTTTTTTAGATGCAAGATTCTAGACTTTGTATTCGATGTTCTAAATACAATCTTATGCAATATCAAATGTTTAAGGGATTTTCTATATATACCTTTAACCATCTTTTCTTCTATAATTCTGAAGTTCGACTATCTGAGCCATAATTCGAAGCGCTTTCCCCCTTCTGGCGAGGGTAGTCAACTGGCTACCTGAAACCCTGTATCATTCAGATGTATTATCTCATATCTTATTAGGGTTACCCATCCAAGTAGTTTTATAATCTTAAATCATTTTCTTTTCTTTCATGCATTAATCGGATGGTCCTCTTCTGACTAGGGCTGTTAAAAAAATCCGGAAAACCGTAATCCGACCGAAACCGAACCGTTATGAGAATAGTTTAATAGGTTAACATGCTAATAGGTTTAAAGCGGGTTGGTTAAACGGATTTGCAGGTTAATCGATTCGGTTTATGGATTTAAAATTTTAATAACGGTTTATCCGTTTAATATTTTATATATTAACATATATATATATATAGAGAAGGTCTTGGGTGAGACCGTCCTACCATAAGTTTATGGTAGGACGAATGATAGTTCATGTGTTTAATAGATTTGTTTATGTGTTTCACAACTTTGTTAGTTCATTTACACATTATTACAGATTATAGCAAACAAAATTGTGAAACACAAGAACAAATCTGTCAAACACATGAATCCAAATTATAGCAAACAAAACTGTGAAACACATGAACAAAACTGTGAAACACATGAACAAATCTATTAAACACATGAACTATTATTCGTCCTACCATAAGCTTATGGTAGGACGGTCTCACCCAAGACTTTGTAATATATATATATATATATATATTAAGAATTTCTAAATCTCATAGAGTTTAACCTTTTATAATGAGCTTTGACCCTTTAACTTTCAAAATTCCTAAACGCTTTTATATTAGCAACCAGTCAACCATTCACGGATTCCCTTTGTAATTGTACGCCGACCAATTATTTTGTGCTCCTCCACCGCTGACCTCCGAGACTGAGAGCTCCTCCGCCGCACCGCACCTACGCCCACACCCACTGGGTAATATTTAGATGATTCAAGAATTTGATGTTTGATAATTTCGTATAGCAGTTGAATTGACAAATAAATTTTCGTAGTTAAATCATGGACTTTTGTAAAAATTTCTACCACATCGTCAGTATTTTAGTGGTGACATTTTGATGTTTGTGGTAGTCTCCCCTCTACAGTGAATTTTTCATTTTCTCTTTCCTCTTGTATTGTATTTCATTTTTTAATTTATTGTAAAAGTGATCGATAAATGTGTAAACCGATTATAACCGTGTAACCGAAAAATAAACCGAACCGATATAACCGATAATATTATTGGTTGGTTAAAAAGTTTTCTTTCTAATTTGACAAACCGGTAGAAACCGAACCGTTTAACCTGTAAACCAATTAACCAACCATTGAACACCCCTACTTCTGACGAGGGCACCTATCCGAGGGTTTGAAACCCTTTAATTCTTGAATCCTTTATATTTCTTTTATACGTTCGTCGGATGGTCCTCTTCTGACGAGGGCACCTATCCGAGGATTTGAAACCCTTTAATTCTTGAAACCTTTAATTTTCTTATATGCGTTCGTCGGATGGTCCTCTTCTGACGAGAGCATCCATCTGAAGATTTGAAATCCCTTAACTCTTAGAACCTTTAACTTTCTTGTATGCGTTCATCGAATGGTCCTCTTCTAACGAGGGCATCCATCCGAAGATTTGAAATCCTTGAATACTTTACTTCCTATAATCTTGAATCCTTTACTTTTCTTTTATGCGTTCATCGGATAGTACTCTTCTGACGAGGGTATCCATCCGAAGATTTGAAATCCTTTAACCCCTAGAACCTTTAACTTTCTTATATGCGTTCATCGGATGGTCCTCTTCTGACGAGGGCACCTATCCGAGGATTTGAAACCTTTAAATTCTTAATATAAGCAAATCGATTTCCTTCGTAAAATATCCTTCTTTTACGGGGCACCATCGTGGGAGCGACCCCGAGGTCCCGACTTCCTATTACAAAGTACTATCTAATACTTAGTAATTTCCTTTCCTAGGGCGTATCCACACCCTTTCTTTTCCCGCAAAGCATTATCCAATACCTTGCATCATTTTTGACGTATCCACACCACCTTCCAGCAGGCGTGTCCATGCTACTGGTTTTGGTTTATTCACACCAAACTTTGCTTCCTTTCTTCTCATAATTCATTGGTCTTAAGGGAATCTTACCTGATTCAGTTTGTTTCCATGATTACCTCTATCCCCTTGCCTGATGGCTCATTTTCCGAGTTCTCCCTCTCCTTATCCGAGGCGTCAGTCGACTTCTCCTTTTCTATTGTCTCCTCGTACTTCCATTCCTTTGCCTTCCCCTCTTCCAAGGGTGAACAAATCTTTGCATTTTCTTTCTTCCAGATCCTTGATGGATTGCCCCTACATCCCTTCTTGCGTCTAGGATGGCCGTCAACATGCAGTTCCTTGCAGTGGTCTGGCTTCCTCGGACAGACGCTACCCCTTGCTTCGTTAGGAATTTCATCATCAATAGGTAAGGACAATTTACCACTCGGGCTTACGTCAACCATGGCCTGTAGAGGATGGTGTTGTATGGAGAGGGAGTGTCTATTACTGCAAAGTTGCACATCGCCGATGTCCGACGGCCCCCTAAGGATAATTACGCCGACGGACATCTGGCCTTCCCAATAAATCTTGATAGCGGTAAATGCGGAGGTCTTAGATTTTGCCTTCATATTCCTAGCTGGTCGAAGCAGGTTGCGAGCATAATCTCTACGATGCTGCCGTCATCTATGAAAACCCTATTTATAGCAAAGCCCTTTATTTCCGCCGTTACTACCATTGGATCTGAGTGAAAGGCTTGTCCAGGCACCGCATCCTCTTCTGAAAAGGTAATGGTTTCACAGGGTCAGAAGCGTTTACCTGGCTCTTCTCCTGGCGGCACGTACCGAGTCTGCGCTTTCAAGGCTGTGACCGATTGGTAGCTGTCTCCCACCATCCCGCTGATGACATTTATCACCCGATTCGGCATGGGCTCTGGGCCTGAGCTACCGCTACAATCTGATTTGGAGCTTGGTTTCTGTTGTTTTCATAAGCTTGCTCCCCTCCTTGTATCCGAGCCTGGTTCGGATATTGGTTTGTGCCATATTGATTCGCCCCTCTCCACTTCTTCTTTCGAAGTGCTGTTGTTGTCCTTCCTTCCTAGTGTCAGGAGCAATACAGTCTTGCAACTGTCCCCTTTCTATCAGCTTTTCTATTTCATTCCTTAGGGTACGACAGCCATCCGTGGTATGCCCATGAGACTTATGGTAGGCACACCACTATTCTGCATTCTCCTTTGATGGGATTCCCTGAATCGATGGCGGGTCTCCAAATAAGTTCATGTACACTGATTACCTTTGGTATTTCAGAGGTGTTCGGCTGCTGGTGTAAGAACCAGTTACCCAGCCTTGGCCCATGCACTATATAAGGATTTGACGGCTGGATGAGGGGTTATGACCCTAGTATGAAACTTGTGCATATGTCGTAGGTACCGCACTGATTACCTTAGGTATTTCAGAGATGTTGGGCTACTGGTGTAAGAACCAGTTACCCAACCTTGACCCATGACACTATCGAAAGATTTGACGGGCTGGATTGAATAAACAGACTGAGGCTCAGACTGCATATGGCTTCTTTGTTTTCTCTGTTAACACAGGAACTGTGGGAATTGCTTCGGGGCTGACTTGTGTTTTGACATGTCAATTCGCAGATATGCTACGGAGGACCATTCCTCTATCCAACAAGAACCGAGAAAAAAATAAGGAACGTTGAAGACCTTAAAGCTTCTTAAGTGGGAGCGGATTTAGCAAGATATGCATGGACAACTGGAATGAAACTCTAGCATTGATGTTTGAAAATCATAGTAATATCTTGATAAACTTGTTATGGTAATTTCCACTTGTAACCTGAGTGGCTTTAGAATAGTTGTTTCGGTTTTTTTCCACTTGTTAGATGTTGGCTTAGAGCGATGGCCAAAATCGTTGTATGAACCTTCTGAGTGATTAATAGAAGATATTTACATCAAAAAAAAAGTTCATGTACACTGCCAATATCTCTGAGCGAGGCTTTATCAGAGGCGTGTAAATCTCCACTCTGGATTTCCCAGTCATTATGGCTCCTGAATCCCTCTTCCCTGTTTCCGATGCTTTCTTCTTATCGCCTTTTCCCGAGAGAAAGCCATCATTATCTTCGTTCCTTTTCCGGGTTGCGTCATTGACTGCACAGTATAAATGTACAACAATCTGGAATGCATGGAAAGTGCTAGGAATATTCTCCGTCGGTTTTTGGAACAACATATCTTCCTTTTGGCCGATAATAACCGCTTTCTCTTGGTGTTACCTATCCGACACCTGCATACTGTCGTCCATGTATCTTCTATAGTATTCCATTGGCTCCTCCGAGGCTTTCTGCTTGGTTGTCAGCAATTTGGCTAGCAACTTCCCTGATTTCTTCAATTGAGAATATCTGTACAGCAAGGCTCGGCTGATATCATAAATAATTCTTAGACTTTCCCTCGGAAGGGCGTCGAACCACGTAAGGCAATTTCCTCGGAGGTAGCACCCCAGCAGCTTGCATCTCAAATTGTGTGGAATATCCCTGAATACCATCAAATTCAGGTAAGTCCCCACAAACTCCTTGGGGTAAGTCTCTCCGTTGTAGGTAGGAATCCCCAATGGTAGTCGCAACCCTTGAGGCCAAGGTTGGGCCAAAAATTTTGGAATCCAGGGAGAAGAAGGCCTTGCCTCATGCCTTCCAATCAGGTTATCCAAGCACGCTTCCAATGAATTCGGATCCGGCGGGGGATATGCGGCCTCGCTTCTATAATACATATCTTCATTTAACCCTCCTTGATATCCTCCTACTCCAGCCGAAGTCATCGGATGATTTTGGCCTAAACCTCCCGTTGTCCGGTACCCTTCTGAAATTCCTACATCATAGTATCCTGCCGGTACTGCTCGTTGGGTAAACTCGCCGTTCTACCAAGAATCCCGGAGCTGCGAACGAAACAACTGGCAACATCGGACCCGGAGGACATGCCCATCCCCCTTGCCTTGTGTTCCCATGCAAATGGTTCGGCTGTAAGTTTCCAACGTTTGCACCGGTCCTTAGGGGGTGGAACGGTGGGAGGTACATTGCAACTAACCAACATCCTTCTTTTTGGCTCCCTCATTTTGTCTAGAGCTTCTAGGTCGATCACCGGTCTTACGGGCGGAACCGGTCCCCCATCCTGCTCTCTCCTATGCTGTATCATCCATTGATGATATAACTCCTTGTGGGCCATCATGAAATCCAGTGCTGACATATCCTCACCCCTTTGTCTGGGATTATTCCGAGCTGCCCTGGGCGGCCTCGGGTTGTTTTGAACCATGTCTGTCTGCCTTGGATTTTTTTGAACAGTCTCCACTTGCCCTGCCCCAGGTTCTACCCCCATACCTTGCAATTCCTGATGATTATCCTCGGCCTCATCCTCTTCTCCTTCTGCGACTAGCACTCTGATAACACATAATACGTCATTTTCCAAGAGAAGCATGATGACTCAGCTGCTTAAGGAAATTACCAGAAAAAATACATAAGAGTATGTGAGGAAATCTTAGTAAGATACAGGAGGTACAGTGTCACGTGATAGAGACGTGAGGAGGAGGAAAGAAATGATGAGTCAGCAGAGGGAAAAAGGGCTGAACCAGACTCTCTAGGACGCCTATAAAAGGAGTCCGCAATCAGCCATTCCAGGTAAGTTCTCTAACTCTTGAATACAAAGTTTTATCTTTCCTTTCAATACACGAAATCTCATCATCACACCGGAGCTGCTACCCTCGGGTGGCTCTGGGGGGCTTGTTTTACAGTTTTCAGACGAACAGGTCCCAAGCAAGTCCTATCCGAGGCTCAGGAGCTCGGACAGTCAGGCATTCTTAGCGAGCAGTCTGCATACTTCATCAGCTATCCAAGGCACCATTTACTGGAGCGGATTTCCCCGCATCAGTTGGCACGCCTGGTGGGACCCGACTTGGAGGGTTCTTACTTTCATTCGTCATGAATGATACCACAAAACACTGACTAGGTCGGCCTCGCAAGTCCACGACCACCCCGGCTTCGACGGTGGCAAACACAGACGAGGTGATACAAAATGATGAGGATCCCACGCTATTACAATTGCAAGCCGAAGGGCCGAGACAAAAGAGCACGCATGAGGGAACGCCCAAGGAAATGCCAGTCACAGAAGAAGAAGAGGATGAGGCCGAGGATAATCCTCAGGAGGTGCCAGGCATGGGTACACTACCTGGGGCAGGGCAAGTAGATACTGTTCAAAACAATCCAAGGCAGACGGACACAGTTCAAAACAACCCGAGGCCGTCCGGGGTAGCTCAGAACAATCTTAGACAGAGAGGAGAGGATTTGTCAACACTAGATTTCATGATGGCCCATAAGGAGTTATATCAGCAATGGATGATACAACATCAGAGAGAGCAGGAAGGGGGACCAGGAAGCATTATCCCTCATAAGGAAGAGGAAGCCTAAGACCAAGGTTTGCGTAAGGGCAGCAAGAGCAAGAGCAGTAAGGTTTGCGTTCATAGCTAGGGGAGCGAACATATCCCTCATAAGTTCTTGGATCCCATCATCCACCAAGTGTTGCATGAGATTTATTCGGAAGCCGCAAGTTTTGGAGCAAAGATGTAGAGGCAAAATTCAGGAAGAACCAATAGGGGCTTGAACAGCGTCTGCTTGAGGATTCTGACGCTGAGAACTAGAACCCTCCCCAAAAGAGAGGAGAGTGAGGGCAGCAATGATACGTCTAAGACAATGGAGCAAGGTGTACAAACGGAGATGAAGAGGCACTCTCTGAAGTTTCCGCCAGTCTCCACCCTGTAATGTTTTTGGAGCTCCACTGTAAACTGGCATGTACAAAATATGTGCTGCATCGTTTCTCCATTGTGCCCACACAGAGTACAAACATCTACCACATATGTCGTAGGTACCGCACTGATTACCTTTTGGTATTTCAGAGGTGTTGGCCTGCTGGTGTAAAAACCAGTTATTCAACCTTGGCCCATGACACTATCAAAAATATTTGACGGACTGGATGAGGGACTATGACCCTAGTATGAAACTTGTACATATGTCGTAGGTACCGCACTGATTACCTTTGGTATTTCAGAGGTGTTGGGCTGCTGGGTGAAACCAGTTACCCAACCTTGGCCCATGACACTATCTAAAGACTTGACGAGCTGGATCGAAGAAGATTATAAGCACACTCAGACCAGGCTACATAATGGCTTATTTGATTTCCAAAGGTGGATGCAGATTTGGCAAGATATGCAAGGACAGATGGAATGGAAGCACATTCATTATAGTTATTCTAAAATCCTAGCAATATCTTGATGAACTAGTTATGATCATAGCCACTTGCATTTCATATGGCTGTAGAATAGTTGTTTTTCTCCTTTTGGTTAGTTATTTATATCCGTTGGATGTTTGGCTTAGAGTGATGGCCAAATCAGTTGTATGAACTTTTTTGAGCAATTTAATAGAAGAAAATATTACATCAAAAAAAAATCTATTTTAGAGAAGGGTTTGGAGAATGTTATTTTGTCGACTGTGATCACTCAATCCGAAGGTGATGGTGTTGCCACGGTAAAAAACAAAGTTGGGGAGAACTCACAAGTACGTATATTGAAGAGAGGGGAAGAGCTAGAGACACCATTAAATGAGAAAGCAAGTTGGTCGAAACGTTCACAAGCCACCAGGCAAAGGTAAAATACTATAAACCTGAACTTGTAGACGGTATGCTTCTGCCTTTTTTTCCTTTGAATGAGGTTGAAAACAGCGTGAAAAAAATGGAAGAATGTGGTTGTATGCAAGGTTATGGGTGGTCATCCTCCGATTAAATATTTTGAAGGCTTTCTCAGAAGAATATGGTTTAGTATGGTTGAAAAGGTCTGGCAGGCAAAGCCAAGGATCTTTCTGGTGAAGCTTGTTAATGAAAAACATAGAGATGAGGTGATAGAACGAGGGATGGTTTTCTTTGATAAAAAACCAGTTTTTGTAAAGGTATGGAAACAAATAATGGATTTTGATGAGCCAGATACAATTCCCATATGGGTACAATTTCCTGTATTGGATCCAGTCTATTGGGAGCCGAGCCTGTTATATAGATTGGCTGTTGTAATTGGAATCCCTTAGCGGATTGATGAGGCCACATGGCACATGGAAAAGACAAAGTTTGCAAGGGTACTGGTTGAGGTGAACATGGGGAAGGTAATGTAGAAAAGAATTCCATACAAAGATGAGAATAATATCATTCAGCATCAAGATGTGGAGTATGAGTGAAAGCCAGCAAGGTGCAGTAAATGCAAGCTGATTGGACATGAAACAGAAGAATGTGTCTGGAAGCCCAAAGCCCTTTCGCCTGGAGTGAATGGCAGGACGCAGTTGAGCACAAATAGAGGCAAAAGGGAGAACCAAACTCAATCAGCCGCAAGGGAAAGGGGACCAAGCATAGTTGCTCCTCATCGACGATATGGCAGAAATACCGGCTGAATCAAATGATAATGTGGCATTGCAGATTTCACAGTCTACAAATGTTGGCGACAATGAGAGAGACGCGGTTAATAACATAGACCTTGAAGTTCATTCAAGGTATGTTCCCCTTCATAATATTGTTAATGATGCATAGTACTACGCTATTCTGGAATGCTAGGGGTCTAAATCAGCCAAGTAAGCAGAGAAAATGCCGGCAATTTTGTTTTGAAAATAATATAGGCCTTGCTGGCTTGCTGGAAACAAAGGTGAAGGTAGAAAATGAAGTGGACAGATGGGAAAGTCTTGATTTGGGTTGGAAGCTACTAACAAACTGCCCGATAGCACAAACTGGAAGAATATGGCTATGTTGGAAGCCATATTTGTATGATATTTAGGTAATATGCATTGGAGATCAGTGGATTGACTGAATTTTTCGGAAAAAGGAATTCGGGTTGGAGTTTTACTTGACGGTTGTTTATGCTCATAATAGTGAAGTAGAAGCTGGGACCAAACAACCACTCAGGCTGAATTTATGGCGTTATCTGGAGACTGCAAATCGCCAGAATATGCCAGGGATTTCAACTCCCACCTAAATTTGGGAGACCGAACTGGAAGAGGGGATGTAAAGCTAGCTGAGGTGGAAAATTTTAGAGACACGGTGAACTTGATTCAACTGCATGAGCTGAAAAGTACAGGACTTTTTTTCACGTGGGACAATAAAAGGGAAGAAGGCAGAATTTTCAGTAGAATCGACAGAGCAATGGTGAATGAGATGTGGATGGACAGGTGGATGGAAGCGATATGTGAGGTAATACCCAATGATGCATCGGATCATTTACCTTTACTTATACACCAAGATAAGCCAAGAAAGTGTTCTGCTAAACGTCCTTTTAAGTTATTCAATATGATGCATCAGACTTTCTTACTTTAGTAGAGCAGAATTGGAGGATGCGGAAACACAATACTCTCGTGGATCTGTTTAAAACTCTGAACGTGCTGTAAATAGTACTTAAACGATTGAACAAGAAGGAATTTTCAGACATTCAGAAAAGAGCCATGGAAGCAAAAGAGAAGTGGGAGAACCAGTTCAATCTATTACAAACAAATGTATTGGATAAAGGGCTGCAAGAAAAAGAAGCAAAGGCAAGGAGAGAATCTATGGAACTAGCTGAAACGGAGTTTAGTTTCTTACAGCAGCGGTCTAAGGAGAAATGGATAAAGGAGGGGGACAGGCCAACCAAAATTTTCTATGCAAGCATGAAAAAGAGGCAATACAGAAATCATATAGTCAGCCTGAAGGTGGGAAATGACAGAGTTGATGGAAGAGGATAACAATCCTAGCGCAAGAGCTTTTAACAGGATATAAGAAGCCGAGCAATATTCCGAGTTGCATGATAAAAATTGATATACAGAAGGCTTTCGGCAGTATAAGCTAGGAGTTTCTATTCAAATGGCTGGCAGTTCTAAAGTGTCCAGGATTGTTTATTGAGTGGATAAGACGATGCGTTTAGGATACCACTTATTTTTTCTCTTTGAATGGTGCGTACACAGATTGTTTTAAAGGGAGGAGTGGTGTTAAACAGGGGGATCCGATATCACCTTTATTGTTTGTGATTGGGATTGAATATCTGTCGAGACAGCTTAGCCTGGCAAACGAAAGCTATAGAGTTCCATCAGAGGAGTTTAAAGGGGGAAATACATAGTTTGATGTTTGCAGATGATCTGTTAATTTTCTGTAGGGCAAGCAAGCACTCAATGGAAGGGGTTAAAACTGTTTTGGAGGAGTTTAGGAAGGTTTCTGGTCTGAGAATGAATGAAGGAAAATCTGAGGCTTTCTTCTCGACAATGACAGAAACTGAATCAAAGATGTTGGTTGATACTCTGAATATAGTTCAAGGAAGTTTCCCAATGAAGTGGAGAGCTGAAGATTGTAAGAAAATAGTTGAGAAGATTTAAGGACAAATAGGCACTTGGGGTCCAGGAATGTGGCATATGCAGGTAAAGTGCAGCTTATAAACACAATTCTGTTGAGTAAATCTAGTCACTGGGCGAATATTTTCAAAATACCTGAGAGTGTGCACAAAGCCAATTGAGACAAAATGCAGAAATTTTTTATGGGGCAGAAAGGAAGGGGAGAAAAGAGTTACACCAGTGTCTTGGAAAACACTTTGTATGCCAAAGAAAAGTGAAGGAGTTGGCCTAAGGGATCCTTAATTCTGGAATAGAGCTTCTCTGTGTAAGCTGGTTTGGGATGTATGTCAAAAGAAGGATATATTGTGGCTAAAATGGAGAGTTTCTTGAAGGATGGAGAGTTTCTTGACTACAGCCTAGACGGGCACACAAACAGCTGGAGTTGGGGCAAGTTGGTATCACTGAAAGATGAAATTCGTCCATACCTAATGGAATGTGTTGACATGAAGGGAAATTTCAGCACGAGCAAGGCATATGGATACCTCAAAGGGGCAGGCCAAGAAAACCATTGGTCAACGAACATATTGTGGAAGTCAGGACTACAGCCTAAACACTCATTCTTTCTATGGATGTTGTTAAGAGGTAGATTATCGACCATATCGAGACTTCAGTCGAAAGGGATAATACCTAATGTGGCAGATGTTTGTACTCTTTGTGGGAAGAATGTAAAAACGACGCAGCACATATTTTGTACATGCCAGTTTACAGTGGAGCTCCAAAAACATTACAGGGTGGAGACTGGCGGAAACTTCAGAGAGCTCCAAAAACATTACAGGATGAGAAGAATGGTAGGATGGAGAAAGAGAATAAGATTCCACCGACTTATCAGCATCTTCTATAATGTATGGAGGGAGATGAATAACAGCATCTTTGAGGGAAAACTTAGGCAGGTGGATGCTCTAAAGGTGATGATTGAAACAGGCTATGACCCCACTGATTGATGTTAAGAATGGTGTGAATGGATCCTAGTATCAAACTTGGTATATATGTCGTACTTACCGCACTGATTACATTTGGTATTTCATAGGTGTTGGACTGCTGGTGTAAAAACCAGTTACCCAACTTTGCCCCGTGACACTATCTAAAGACTTGACGGATTGGTTGTGGGGATATATCACTAGTATGAAACTTGTACACATGTTGTAAGTACCACACTGATTACCTTTAGGTATAAAAACCAGTTACCCAGCCTTGGCCGATGACACTATCTGATTTGATGGAATGGTTGAGCGGTTTTACCCCAAGTATGAAACTTATACATATGTCGTAGGTATCGCACTGATTACCCTTAGGTATTTCAGAGGTGTTGGCCTGCTGGTGTAAAAACCAGTTACCCAGCCTTGGCCCATGACACTGTCAAAAATATTTGACGGGCTGGATGAGGGATTATGGCACTAGTATTAAACTTGTACATATGCCGTAGGTACCGCACTGGTTACCTTTGGTATTTTAGAAGTGGTGGGCTGCTGGGTAAAACCAGTTACCAAACATTGGCCCATGACACTATTTAACGACTTGACGGGCTGGATTGAATAAGATTATAAGCATGCTCAGACCAGGCTTCATATGGCTTATTTGATTTCTATGGGAACTGAACCGGGGCAGACTTGTGTTTTGATATGTCTATTCGCAGATATGCTAAGGTGGATTTTCCCTTAATCATATACGAGCTGGAAATAGAAATGGAACGTTAAAGACATCAAAGCTCCAAAGGTGGATGCGGATTTAGCAAGATATGCAAGGACAGATGGAATGGAAGCGCAGTCATGATAGTTATGCTAAAATCTTAGCAATATCTTGATGAACTAGTTATGATCATAGCCACTTGTATTTCAGATGGCTGTAGAATAGTTGTTTTTCTCCTTTTGGTTAGTTATTTATATTTATTGAATGTTTGGCTTAGGGTGATGGCCAAATCAGTTGTATGAGCAAATATGGAGATGTGTTCGCCTGGTCAACAAATGACATGGGAGAAGTAAGTCCTTCCATTTCCACACACAAGTTGCACGTGGATACAAACATAAGGCCGATAAAGCAAAAACAGAGGAATGTTGCAGCCGAAAGGCAACAAATAATTGAGCAGGAGGTACGTTCCCTCACTGAAGCAGGCATCCTAAAAGAAGTGAGATATCCTACTTGGCTGGCGAATCCAGTTATGGTACGTAAACCAGACGCTGGTTGGTGAATGTGTATAGATTATTCGACCTTAAACAAGTACTTCCCCAAGGATTGTTATCCTCTGCCACAAATAGACAAGCCGGTGGAATCCATATCTGGGCACAAGGTGTTCGCCTTCTTTGACGCCTATAAAGGATATCATCAGATCCAGATTGATCTGATTGATGCTGAAAAAACTGCATTTATCACCAGCCTGGGAGCCTTCTGTTACGTCTGAATGCCATTTGGACTAAAGAATGCAGGAGCAATTTTTCAGTGAACGGTGGACAAGGCTTTTGTAAACTAAATAGGGAGAAATTTAGAAGCATATGTAGATGATATGGTGATAAAAAGCGTACATCCCGAAAGATTTCGAGGAAACGTTCCAAACCTTGCAGAATATAGGGATGAAATTAAACCCAAAAAGTGCACGATAGGAGTGGGAGCAGGGCGTTTTTTAGGATTTCAAGTATCAGCAGAAGGTGTTGGACCTAATCCAGAAAAAAATGATGCGATAAATTTACCAACACCGAAAACGATTAAAGACATACAAGTGCTGACAGGCTCGCTAGCAGCATTGAATAGGTTCATGGCGAAGGCAGCAGATAAACACATGCCAATCTTTGAAATCCTCAAGAACTCCAAGGCATTTGCATGGAATGACAAATGTGAAGAAGCATACAAACAGTTGAAACTGAGATTAAAATGCTCCCCACGTTATCCATCCCGTGCCCAGGCGAACCGCTATTTGTCTACCTATCTGCCTCACATAGGGCGATTAGCTCAGAATTAATTAAAGAAGACAACACAGCTCAGAGGCCTGTCTATTATGCAAGTAGGAGTCTACAACCTGCAGAACAAAACTATTCGCCGTTAGAAAAACTAACATTGGCATTAGTACACGCGACAAGGCGATTATGCACATACTTTCAGAGTCATAAGATAACAGTGCTGATTGATCAACCGATCAAACGCATATTGCTAAAGCCAGAAGCGTCAGGGCGAATGACAAAGTGGGCGATCGAATTAAGTGAGCATGAAATCAATTTCGCTCCAAGGAAATCGACATTGGCTGATTTCTTGGCAGAGATGTACTCCATTGAGAATGATGACATGGACATTGCACAATCGAGAATAGGCTCGCAAAACAAAGGGAAAGCAAAGCTAGAAGATCTGGCATGGACATTGTATGTCGATGGTTCGTCAAATAGAGAGTTGTGGCGCAGGAGTGCTAATTATCAGTCCGGAGGGGGACGAATACAAACATGCAATCAGATTTGACTTTTATCTCTCCAACAATGAAGCAGAATATGAAGCAGTAATTGGTGGATTGGATATGGCGAATCGGATGAACATTAAAAGTGTAAAAGTATTCAGTGACTCTCAAATTGTGGTTAGCCAAGTGCTAGGTGATTTCGAAGTGCGATGGGTGCAATTGGCAAAATATTTGGCCAAGGTACAACAGCTAATACGCCACTTCGACTACTTCGATATAAAGAAGATCCCAAGTTGGCGAATGCAGGATATTCAGATTTGGGGAATCAAAAGGATGTAACCATTGAAGTAATATCTTTTCGAAGTATCAAAAATATTGGACGGACTGGATGAGGGATTATGGCCCTAGTATGAAACTTGTACATATGTCGGGCTGGATTGAAGAAGATTATAAGCATGCTCAGACCAGGCTTCATATGGCTTATTTGATTTCTATGGGAACTGAACCGGGCCAGACTTGTGTTTTGACATGTCTATTCGCATATATGCCAAGGTGGATTTTCCCTTAATTATATACGAGCTGGAAATAGAAATGGAACGTTGAAGACACCAAAGCTCCAAAGGTGGATGCGGATTTGGCAAGATATGCAAGGACAGATGGAATGGAAGTGTATTCATGATAGTTATGCATTATCTTGATAAACTAGTTATGATCATAGCCACTTGTATTTCATATGGCTGTAGAATAGTTGTTTTCTCCTTTTGGTTAGTTATTTACATCTGTTGAATGTTTAGTTTAGAGTGATGGCCAAATCAGTTGTATGAACTTTTTGGGCAATTTAATAGAAGAAAAAAGTATATCAAAAAAAAAATCTTTTCGAAGTACATCCAATCACGCAGTCGCCACCATTATGAATAAACAGACCTCTTGGATGACCCCAATTACTGCCACAAGATAAGACAGGAGCTAAATCCATCCAAAGGAAAGTATATTCCTATTCACTGGTGGAAGGAACACTATACAAAAAGGGGTACCTAGCACCATTGTTAAAATGTGTTGACTCAAGCATGGCCAAAACAATAATGACCGAAATGCACAAAGGTGTTTGTGGCTCTCACCAAGGCGCTCGGGCTATTGCAAAGAGAATCCTACGGGCGGGGTTGGGTACTATTGGCCAACGATATTTGGAGACACGCACAACCATGTCCAAAAGTGCATATCTTGCCAAATCAACTCAAATACCACCCACACACCCAAGTCACACTTGGTAGGCATCCGGGGAGCATGGCCATTTGAGAAATGGGGAGTGGACTTTGTTGGGCCATTTCCAAGAGGATCAGGAAATGCAAGATTTCTCATAGTTATGATTGATTATTTCACTAAGTGGGTGGAAGCAAAATCGATTCCAAAAATGACGGCAAAAGCAGCGATCTCGTTTATCTGGAAGACTATAATGTGCCATTGTAGGGCGAGGCCCATACCACGTCTCAAACCCGAATACAATTCCTATATGGGTGCAATTTCCTGGATTAGATCCAATCTATTGGGAGCCGAGCCTGTTATGTAGATTGGCAAGTGTAATTGGAATCCCTTTACGGATTGATGAGGCCACATGGCACATGGAAAAGACAAAGTTTGCAAGGGGTACTGGGAGTATGTGACGGAACATCAGATCCAGCGGACCATCTGCACACTTTCACCTCCAACATGTCGACATTCGGCATCCCAGAACCCATTTGGTGTAAAGTCTTTGCCACGACGCTGACCAAAGTAGCCAGGCTGTGGTTCACAAATATGCCCAATAATACCATCTCACGATTCGCAGAGCTGGAAGAAGAGTTCCTGAGCCGGTTCATCCAGAAGAGGAAATTCACAAAGACTAGGAACGATTTGTTGACAATCATACAGCACGTGGGAGAAACGCTGTCGGAGTACTGGGAACGGATAAACGAATTGGTTAACGCGGTTGATCACCGTGGAGGTGCTCGCTTCATCATCGATGCTTTCATCCGCGGATTATGCCATAAAGCCCTCAGTCGCGACCTGGTGCTAAATCCAGTGTACTCCGTGCATGCACTAATGATCAGAGTGGAATTCTTTGATAAGGCAGACATCATAGAATTACTCATCGATGAGAAGACCTATTACAGGAACCGGGTCGAAGACAAGACAGTCATGTCAAGCGGAAAAAAGGTCACTGGGACAAGCCGAGGCGGACGCAGACCGGTGAAGGAAAGGCTGGGGAAGAGAAAATTCCCACAAGCGAGCGCAGACCGAAGTTCACCGCTGAAGATATTCACACCGCTGAATAGAACATCGAAGGAGATATTCGCGTTGGTGGCGCACAAGAATATTCTCGATCTGGTTAATAAGATGATGACCTCCGGTAATAATCGAAACACAAAGTTGTTCTGCAATTACCATAACGACCACGGGCATGACCCAAATGAGTGCAAGCACTTGAAACAGGCCATCGAGAACTGTATCAAGACAGGTCAGCTCTCACACTTCGCAAAAGAGGCACGGTCCCATAATGATGCGGAATATGCGAAGAAATCTGGAGGATCAAGCACAAAGACGAAGACTTGTATCCCGAACCAATGGGAGTTAAACCCACTACCACCAATATATTCGCAATCATTGGCGGCAGCGCGGGGGGCAAGGCAGAGTCACAACGAAAGGAGAGATGTAGGTGCATACCGGAGGACACTCCGGCAGACAGGTGCCTCGGTCCGGAAGAATCAATCATTTTTTACTCCAACGACCCCATCCCGTGAAGACCAGCCGGAGGTGACGCAGTCGTCATAACAATCCAGGTGATTGACAATCTCATCCATCGGGCTTACGTGGACGGCGGTAGCTCGGCAGAAATCATGTACTGGCACTGTTTTGAACAGATGGACGAGACGTTGAAGGCCAAGCTGGTAGATTTCGCGGACAGAACCATTTGTCCAGAAGGGACCATCACCCGACGCGAAAAGTAGTTGAACTTTGGCACTACTGAAAGGGATAGTATCTACCTTACATTTGCTGCTAAAATTCCCAACCAAATACGGTGTGGCCACCGTGAAAGGAGATCAACAAAAGGCCAGAAATGCTACCGGATAGCTCTTAGCAAAAGAAAAAGAGAAGTAGACAGGGACAGACCAGTGGTCCGGACACACACCAGACGAAAAGTGTTAATGACACTCACTGAAGGAGAATCCAGGCCTACCGAACTGTCCGGAGAAGTGGTCGAAGTGAAGCTTGGCTGCACCCACGAGGCGATAGTCCAAATTGGCAAGACACTTCCCGCATCCATCCAATGAGAGCTGTTGGCCGTACTGTCCAAACATCCGTCGGCGTTTGCCTGGAAACCGAGTGACATGACTGACGTGTCACCAACGATAGGCTACCATGCGTTAAAAGTGGACCTAGATCACAAACCAGTCCTACAGCGCAGAAGACCGCAGTGTATGGAGCGCAATTCCGCGATCAATCAAAAGTCACCGACTTATTGAACACTGGAGTTTTAATTGATGTGCCAGACCCAACGTGGCTCAACAACCCAGTCCTGGTCAAGAAGCCGGATGGCAGCTGGAGAATGTGTATTGATTATGCTGTGCTAAACAAGTCATGCCCGAAAGACTGCTATCCATCCCCGCTGATCGACCAGAAGGTGGACTCGTTGGTAACGTACCCCATCAAGTGTTCCCTGGACGCTTACAAAGGATATCATCAGATACCAATGCTAGAATCCGACGCGGAAAAGATGGCCTTTATAACAGAGAAGGGTGCGTTCGGGTACAGAATGATGCCCTTCGGATTAAAGAATGCAGGGGCCACATATCAACGAATTGTCGACAAGATTTTCGAAGATTTTCGAAGGACGGCTTGAGAGCAAATCCAAAAAAGATATAGGCAATCGTTGATATGCGCTCACCCAGGACCATCAAGAACATTCACAGCCTCAATGGCAGGATGGCTGCTGCTATGAACCGGTTCCTATCAAGGGCGGCAGAAAGAACCCTCACATTCCTACGAGTCTTGAAAGGGAATGTGGAGAAAGGAGGAGTAGTGCAATGGGGAGAGACGGAGGAACGAGCATTTACGGGGCTGAAAGAACATCTTCATGAACGGCCGGTCTTATCACCCCCAACCGTCGGAGAGACTCTCTATCTGTACGTATCTGCAGGAACAGAAGCCGTCAGCGGAGCGCTGATCAGGGAAGTGTCTAGGGTACAGAGGCCGGTCTATTACATCAGCCGCACTCTTCAAGGAGCAGAAACCAGATACTCAGAACAAGAGAAACTGGTGCTAGCATTGGTGCACGCGGCCTGGAGACTGCGAACATATTTCCAGTCCCATCCGGTTATAGTATTGACAAATGAACCTCTGAAAACAATCCTAACCAAGCTCGGGGCGTCCGGCCGTATGGCCAAATGGGTCGTGTAGCTAAGCGAACACTCCATTGAATTCTCACCCAGAAAGGCGATCAAAGGCTAGGTCATGCCGGATTTTCTAGCGGAGATGCCGGAAGAGATCGGCGGTCCAGCTAATATTATAGACTCGGGTCTGACCGTCGAAGAAATCCCAACCAGAAAGCGTCGTGTGAGGCATGAAGATAGAGCTGACTGGTGGAATTACACGTTGATGGAGCGTCCGGTGTGGAAGGCGCTGGAGCCGGCCTGGTCGTCACGGATCCGGAAGGAGTAGAGACCACATATGCTCTTCGTTTCGATTTTCCAGCAACTAACAACGAGGCCGAATATGAGGCTCTAATTTCTGGAATGGAAATAGCTAAGAAACTATGCGCCATCAAGGTGGACGCATATGGAGACTCCACCTTAGTCGCAAATCAATTCAACGGGTCCTACGCTACGAGAGAACCAGCCATACAGAAATACCTGGAAAAGGTCAAAAGCTTGGCTCTCGGGTTCCCAGATCAGAGAACACTCGCGCAGACGCATTGAGTAAGCTGGCGTCCTCACCCAGCGGACATCTCACCAAAACCGTGCTGGTGGAGACGCTTGCAGTCACGGATTGTGCGAATGTCGGTTTGATAGCAGAAGGCACAGAATGCTGGACAATGCCGCTGAAAAGGCTCATAATGCACGGGGTCAGACCCGCGGACGCTAAAGAGGCGAGCACGTTGGCAAAAAAGGCATTAGGGTTCACAGTCAAGGACGGGATCCTTTACAGACAAGGTTTTTTCGAGCCGTGGCTGAGATGTGTAAACAAAACCCAAGGCGTGCAAGTGTTGAAAGAACTTCATGAAGGGTCTTGTGGGGCACATCAGGGATCGCACACACTAGCTTTGCGCGCTACCTGAGCAAGGTATTACTGGCCAAGGATGAAAGACGACGCAGATGAACTCGTCAAGAAGTGCCATCAGTGCCCGATTCATTCCACGATACCAAGGCTACAGGGACAGAAAATGACCAGTATATCTTCGCCACGGCCGTTTGCCATATGGGGCATCGACATCGTGGTCATTCCCAGTGGCGGTCGGGAGACAACGTTTCCTGGTCGTTGTTGTGGACTATTTCACGAAATGGGTGGAAGCTGTACCACTAGCTACGATAACCGGACGACGAGTAACGAACTTTGTTTGGAAGAACATCGTTTATCGTTTCGGACTCCCCCACACTATCGTTAGCGACAATGGAAGGCAATTCGCCAACGAACCTTTCAGATCATGGTGCGCTGGCACATCGGACAGAACTTCACTTCGGTGACGCATCCCCAAGCAAATGGTCAAACTGGGAGGACAAACCGGACGATTGTTGAAGGGATCAAGAAAAAGCTGACCCGCGCCAAAGGGAAATGGGTAGAAGGCTTTACAGTGTCCTGTGGGACTACAGAACCACTCCCCCGAACGGCGACAGGAGAAACCCCATACCTACTCTGAAATCATACATCACGAGTGTCCGAGCTTTTGGATCGAGGGGATAATGATGAAGTAGTCAGGCAAAAGCTGGAAGAACTGGAAAGAAACAGAGAGGCCGCACAGTTGAAAGAAGCACCCTACAAATCTTATGTCGAACAGCGGTATAACGCAAGGGTCCGAGTCCGAAATCTGCGCGTGGGAGACCTGGTCCTGAGAAAAAATGAAGCCAGCCGAGTGGAAGGACAGAAGAAGCTGGACGTAACCTGGGAAGGTCCATACCAAGTGTCTGAAGCTGTCGAAAACGGCGCATATCGACTGGAAACTATGGCGGGAGAGCCAAAACCCCGAACCTGGAACATCAACAACCTTCAGAGGTACTATGGTTAGAAAAGGCAGTAATCAAGAGTCAATGCCGTAATGTACATATTTCTTGTGCCTGATAAGCGGTAAGATAGGAATTTTGTGTAGAAATTCCGTTTGATCACATCTTTTGGCCATCCAATAGGGGAAGCGATCAAATTTAGCACCTTCCGTGTAACCGTATCTATATTTTGTTTGCTTACAAGCAAACAAGGCTGGGATTAAGTATCCAATAATCCTAAACTGCTGAAGCATTCATAAATTGACTCTCGCAGACCAATGTCTGGACAGTCTGACCATCAGTCGACGGACCAGATGATGAACTTCCTAAGGGAAGGTTACAGAACAATGTCTTGACAGTCTGAACATCAGTCCACGGACTAGGTGATGAACTTCCTAAGGGAAGGTTGCAGACCAATGTCTGGACAGTCTGAACATCAGTCCACGGACTAGATGATGAACTTCCTAAGGGAAAGTTGCAGACCAATGTCTGGACAGTTTGAACATCAGTCCACGGACTAGATGATGAACTTCCTAAGGGAAGGTTACATACCAATGTCTGGACAGTCTGGACAGTCTGACCTGTCCACGGACTAGATGATGAACTTCCTAAGGGAAGGTTACAGACCAATGTCTGGACAATCTGAACATCAGTCCACGGACTAGATGATGAACTTCCTAAGGGAAGGTTGCAGACCAATGTCTGGACAGTCTGAACATCAGTCCTTAGACAAGATTAAGAACTTCCTAAGGGAATGTTACAGACCAATGTCGAGACAGTCTGACTATCAGTCCAAGGACTCGTTGATGAACTTCCTAAGGGAAGGTTACAGACAAATGTCTGGACAGCCTGGCCATCCGTCTAAGGACACAAGGCCAAACTTCCTAAGGGAAGGGAGAGGGAACAAACCCTCAAAAAACCATAAAGAAAAGGTGCACGTTATGAATTAAGTAAGATGCCTCGGGGAAAAAAAAAAAGCAAAATCCGCTGCAGCTGAACAGCTGAAATTATCCTTAAAGCAAAAGCGCACACACGCGCACAAAATAGCGCACACGCGCACAAAATAGCGCACACACGCGCGTTAGCAAAAGCAAGTTGACAGATTGATTCTAGGCCTTAGTCCGATCCTGGGGCTGATCCACCAACTGGTCCTTGGTCTGATCACCAGCACTCTGAATCTGCGAACAACTAGCCTTAGACTGATCATCTCCAGCTGAGCGGCAGGGAGCGACAGCGCTGGAGTTTCCCACGCCTCCATCTCCTCTGCAGTATTCATAGCAGCTAAGCATAATGTATGGATGTAAAGGAAAGAATAAAGCCTTTTCTGGAGAAATGTGTGGATGTCAAAGGCAGATCAGTGTCAGAAAAGCTTACAATCATCTTAAAGGGGCGGCTGAAGACAAACACTGGGCAGCATCGATGACATGGAGATCAAAACATCAGCCAAAGCACTCCTTCTTCTTGTGGATGTTATTGAAGGGAAGACTATCGACGATAGGAAGACTCCACTCGAAAGGTATGCAAAACAATGTAAAGGATGAGTGTTGTTTTTGTGGAAAGGTGGGAGAAACGACACAACATTTGTTTGCTCATTGTACATTCATCACGGAGGTAAAAAGCTTATTCAATATTGGAAGGGGAGGAAATTTTAGAGAATGGTTGAAAAGTATGAGAAGGATGGCAAGATGGAAAGATAAGAAGAAGTTTCATTGTCTTGTTAGCATATTCTATAATGTATGGTTGGAAAGGAATAGGAGAATCTTCCAAAAAACGGAGCAGAATCCGGAGGGTTTAAAGGCGAGAATTGAAGCTGGATATGACTGAAGTTAAGGATATAGGGGAGGATATCCTAGTTGTAACTATGAATTGACGGAACTCTATTGCTTACAATAGTATGAAACTAGGTACATATGTTGTTGGTTTAGAGAATGAAGCAATAGTGCATGCATTACTGTTATATCTCTCGAAAACCTAGTATGAAACTTGTACATATGTCGTAGGTACCGCACTAATTACCTTTGGTATTTCAGAGGTGTTGGGGTGCTGGAGCAAAATCCAGTTACCCAACCTTGGCCCATGACACTATCTAAGGATTTGACGGCTGGATGAGGGGTTATGACCCTAGTATGAAACTTGTGCATATGTTTGTACTCTGTGTGAGCACAATGGAGAAACGATGCAGCATATATTTTGTACATGCCAGTTTACAGTGGAGCTCCAAAAACATTACGGGGTGGAGACTGGCGGAAACTTCAGAGAGTGCCTGAGGAGGATGAGAAGAATGGTAGGATGGAGAAAGAGAATAAGATTCCACCGACTTATAAGCATCTTCTATAATGTATGGAGGGAGAGGAATAACAGAATCTTCGAGGGAAAATTTAGCAAGTGGATGCTCTAAAGGTGAAGATTGAAACAGGCTTTGACCCCTCCGATTGATGACGAGGATGGTGTGAATGGATCCTAGTATGAAACTTGGTACATATGTCGTAGGTACCGCACTGATTACCTTTGGCATTTCAGAGGTGTTGGGCTGCTGGTGTAAAAACCAGTTACCCAGCCTTGGCCCGTGACAATATCTAAAGACTTGACAGATTGGTTGTGGGGATATATCCCTAGTATGAAACTTGTACATATGTCGTGGGTACCGCAGTGATTACCTTTTGGTATTTCAGAGGTGTTGGGCTGCTGGTATAAAAACCAGTTACCCAGCCTTGGCCCAGGACACTATCAAAAATATTTAACGGTCTGGATGAGGGACTATGGCCCTAGTATGAAACTTGTACATATGTCGTAGGTACCGCACTGATTACCTTTGGTATTTCAGAGGTGTTGGGCTGCTGGGTGAAACCAGTTACCCAACCTTGGCCCATGACACTATCTAAAGACTTGACGGGCTAGATCGAAGAAGATTATAAGCATACTCAGACCAGGCTACATAATGGCTTGTTTGATTTCTACGGGAAATGAACCAGGGCAGACTTGTGTTTTGACATGTCAATTCACAGATATGCTATGGTGGATTTTCCTTAATCATATACGAGCCGGAGACAGAAATGGAACGTTGAAGACACCAAAGCTCCAAAGGTGGATGCGAATTTGGCAAGATATGCAAGGACAGGTGGAATGGAAGTGCATTCATTATAGTTATTCTAAAATCCTAGCAATATCTTGATGAACTAGTTATGATCATAGCCACTTGCATTTCATATGGCTGTAGAATAGTTATTTTTCTACTTTTGGTTAGTTATTTATATCCGTTGAATGCTTGGCTTAGAGTGATGACCAAATCAGTTGTATGAACTTTTTTGAGCAATTTAATAGAAGAAAATATTACATAAAAAAAAACAAGAACCGAGAAAAAAATATGGAACGTTGAAGACCTCAAAGCTTCTAAACTGGGAGCGGATTTAGCAAGATATGCATGGACAACTGGAGTGAAACTCTAGTATTGATGTTTGAGAATCATAGTAATATCTTGATAAACTTGATAACGTAATTGCCACTTGTACCCTGAGTGGCTTTACAATAGTTGTTTTGGTTTTTTTTTTCCACTTTGTTAGATGTTGGCTTAGAGCGATGGCCAAAATCGTTATGTGAACCTTTTGAGTGATTAATAGAAAATTATTTACATCAAAAATAAAAAGCTAAGGCATTGAAGTAATCAGAATACTGGCGCCAGAGAAGACTTGAAACAGACTTGGCCCATGACACTATCTAAAGACTTGACGGGCTGGATTGAAGAAGTTTATAAGCATGCTCAGACCAGGTTTCATATGGCTAGTTTGATTTCTATGGGAACTGAACCGGGGCAGACTTGTGTTTTGACATGTCAATTCGGAGATATGCTATGGTGGATTTTCCCTTAATCATACACGAGCTGGAAACAGAAATGGAACGTTGAAGACACCAAACCTCCAAAGGTGGATGCAGATTTAGCAAGATATGCAAGGACAGATGGAATGGAAGCGCAGTCATGATAGTTATTCTAAAATCTTAGCAATATCTTGATGAACTAGTTATGATCATAGCCACTTGTATTTCAGATGGCTGTAGAATAGTTGTTTTTCTCCTTTTGGTTAGCTATTTATATTTGTTGAATGTTTGGCTTAGAGTGATGGCCAAATCAGTTGTATGAACTTTTTTGAGCAATTTAATAGAAGAAAATATTACATCTAAAAAGAAAAGAATAATATATTTTATAGACAGCTAGAGCTCAGGCTCATACTTGATCTTCTTGGTTCCATCCTTCGAAGAGCCTCCCGATTTTCGCTTAGGTCGTTTAACAGAAGAATCACCGGATGGAAAACCTTCTCCAGCTTTGTCTGTAATCCCCTTCTTGGGAGTTGCAACATCAACCGTAGGAGGAACAATAGACTCCGAATGCACCAGAGTCTCATTAGTCTTGACAGTCGCACCAAAATCAAATGATACGGGAGTTGAAGCAATATCCCTCATATCTGCAAAAAAAAAAAAGCAATACAAAACATACACAGTTAACATCGACACCATTAAAACAAAGTCCTACTAGCAAGTCAAGATACGCACATGAACATGTAATAAAAACACATAAGCCACAACCTTCAGAAACATCATTATCTGATGAAGGATTTGGCACCTTAGCAACACGTTTCATCTTACAACCAGACACAGTGTTCCCTGTGGTTGCAATAACCTTGTTGGAATCATCCTTCCTAGTAATTCTCCTTTTTAATGGAACTCCCTGTTCAAGGATAGCATTTCCTGCATGAGCTTTCTTAACCTTAGAAGAAGCAGGACTCTTCTTCTTAGGAACACCTCCATCCTCAGAAACATCATCCTTCACCGCTGGTACAGCGAAAGGGAGAAGCTTCTGACAAACCTCATCAATCAAACTGATTCGCCCTTTAGGCTTACGATATTTGTCCTTGGTTGTCGGGAATACCTCGTTCCAAGGAAGCATTTCGCCGTCAGTTTTAGGAATATGGCGAACATAAAAGAAGCCAGTTTTCCATTCCTTGAAATTACTCGGAAACTCTTTCACGAACGCAAGCTTGGGAAAATAACCATAAAAAGTATACTGGGCGATTCCCTTCTTAACATAATGAAGCCAGTGATAAGTACTAACCAACTCAAAGTTGAAATCAACACCAGCTAAATTACAAGCCTCCCTCAAACTATACAGAATCATAATGCTCTTAGGGGATAACTGTACAAAGGCGATATTATAACCCTTTAAAATCTTGGATAACCAAGATGGAATAGGAAGGGTCAGCCCATGACGGAAATAATCACGATAAACAGAGAAAAAGCCCTCAGGGGAGTTCTCAACTGTATCCCCAGCCACGGGTATCCGGAGTTCTCGAGGGACTAGACTGTCATTCTTATATAACAGCCACTGCAAAGACCTAAGAGTCACACCACCCTTAGACAGATCATCAACAGCCCCAGTTTCGACAGACCCATCCAAATTAACATCACCCTCTCCTACGGGAAGCAATTTAACAGAACTATCTATAGGCTTACTAGATTCTTCTATGGGGTTTTCTGAATTTAGAGCAGATTTCTCAGAATCTTGCGAACCACGGCCAGACTCCATCCCTAGATCTAGATATAAAGCCTAAATCATTAACATGCAAGGTACGATAAAGAAAACAACAATAGTAAACACAGAAGAAATTTGAGACAGTTCAAGGGAATTACTTGAAAGCGAAGGACGGAGCAATACAGAGCTTTTGAAGCGTTGAAGATGAAGATCGATAGACAAAATGAGAGAAGTTAAAAGAGAAGATTTTTACCTTTATTAACCCAACTATAATCAATATGTGTTTGAATCTGGACCGTCGATGATGCAAAAGTGCTGGCAATGATGAAGAGTTGAAGTTACCGAGGAAACTCCTTATATATAACACTATATATATAACAAAGGAGAGAAACTTAAGGCACCAAATCATAGGACTCGGAACGGCACCAAAACTACGGGATCCACAAGATCCACAAATTTGAAATTTGAATTTTGAATTCAAATTTCAACAAAAAATATATATCTACTTTATCTTAAAAGGGAGAATCCCCCTTTCTACAGTAAATAACTTGGTCGTTATTTTATTATTATTTTACTGTTCAATGCCACGCGTCCCATCATCGCTCTTCATGCAGCATCTTCTGCCAACGCCCAACGCGTGTCCATTCCTGAGAATTCCATCTTCTACTTTCCACATAATTCCATCACACACACACAATCTTCTCTGCTCCAGATCTTCAGCGCCGACCCGTAATTACGAAGGAATAAATCCCGACATGGACGAACGAAATAGTGTTAAGTAACCAACCCCACGTTTCTCAGCAGTCAGCACCTCAGGTACAAATTCATCCCGTTTTCCATCGTCTAACTCTTTGTTTTTGCTGACATGATTAGCCTCCGTTGCTTTCTTTTCAGATTTTCTAATTAAGATTTGTTTTATGTTTCTGCACACAAGGTGTTCGATTATATGCCAAAGTTAGGTTCATTCAGGTTAGCTGTGTTTCAGTTTAGTTCTAGATTTTCAGATTGAGCTCAGTTTTGATTTTCGTTTGCATGCATTTCAATGGTCATTATGGAAGGATGAGTTCTGGTCCATTTAAATTTGTTAAGACTTTCTTATGCTCTTAAAGAAGATTTTAACGAGGTTATGATGTAACCAATGTAGGTGAAAGATGAAAACAAAAGCTCTGTTTTTGTTTCAGAGGCAGAATAATGGAGAATATGCAGGTGAAATGCAGCCAACAACAAACAACTTCTGGGCAGGGTTTCTTCATGAATATGCCATGTCAAGAGTCCCATCTTTCCAATTTCCAGGTACCATTTAATATTCCCAGCATTAAATTTGAGCTGTTTTTTTTCAGGTTAAAAGAGATTATAAAGAACAACATGGAGTGCATTTTTGGTTTTTATAGGCCTGCTTTGCTTTAATTTTGCATGCATCTTTTTTCATCAATGAATGCATGGGTAACTATGCTACTCTATACAGAGCTTTTGTATTTATCTTTTCTAGGTGGTAGGAAACAGTAACATCATAACCTCTGTTTGTTGCTTTATTTCTGTTTTCATAGGTGAAACATTGTTTCTTCTCTGATTTGATGTTTTTTACTGTGCATGCAAGGTGTTTGATGATTGAATTCTGTCAAAGCTTCTATTAAGCTTATAAAGTCTTCTGCTGATGAAGACAATGTTTTCAGGAGTGCACTGCTAGAATTCCAGTTGGATTATCAATATTTAGGTCAGTGGTTGTCTTTTTTTCCCCCTTCGCTCTCAGAACAATCATCATAAAGTGATTTTTTAAACAACTATAGATATAATGTTTAAGAGGAATGCACCTCTAATTAGTTGTTCAGAGTGGACTGAACCTCAGCTTTAAAATCTTGTCATATTCTCTAAATTAATGAGGAAGTTTTTTTTCGTACAAGTATGCACATCCCATTCTGAGGGCATATTGAAGTTTGATATAGGGCACAGGATAAATTTGCCAAACTTGGACAACCTATTACATAATCTGAGGCAAATTATTTTCACTTGTTTTTTGACTCATTGTTTTAGTTTGTTGTAATTTGATTTTATTTGCTTGTGATTGAATTTTTTTTATTCAGATTTGCTGTTCTGGAGATGTCGGGGGCTTGGAATGGTGAGCGTTTTGGTGGATTGCCTTATTTTCTCAAAATTCCACAATAAATTTTATTTTGAACACCTCTGTTTTATTTTAGTCAAATTAATTTTCTACTTGGCAACTTTGCAGTGATATTTTTGCTCCCTGATAGTTCAAAAAATATAGATAGTATTGAGGTGTGAGATCTTTTGAATGCATGTAGTTTTATATAACCGGCTCTTCGTTTATTGATTATAATTTTCCCTCACTTTGTTCTGTAGTCCTTTTGTCTGCCTCTGCCATGCTTCTAACAAAATTAGTGTCCTGGTGAAGTTATGTTCATGTCTTATATCACTGTTTATCTTAAGGCATTTACAAGGGCTTTCCTGAAAAATGTCCCTTCCAAAGTTGAAATAGATCACTTTTTTGTTTTTTTGAAAATGAAATAGATCACTTATTGCCATTCATCTATAGCATTTTAAAAGTAGTGTAAAGAATCCAGAAATGAACAGTAAACAACACAGAATCGGAATAAAAACCATCTACCCGGGATGTAAAATTTTGCATAATCGCCTACTACTGCGTTATCATACGGCCTTCTCTTTTGTTATTTTGTGAGCAAAATAAACACAGGCTACGCGGTTGCTGGGTGCTTCCGTGAAAGTGAGGTTTAAATTTAGTGTGGAAAATTACCAGTTATCTTCAGAGAGTTTGATTTTACTCATGTCTTGGATTTGCTTTCACCATTGTCAAACAGTAGCTCTATCATGTTCTGTTTAAGGTTTGCCTTTACTTTATTCACTCTTTCTTCCCGCTCATCATTTTTGTGCTTTATTGACCTTTTACTGTTGGTGTGCTTTCTAGATGGATTCAAGTTGATTGAGAACTGACGAGGTGTGTACTGGAAATGTGAATCATGAATACCCAAGAACTATCACATTCCCTTATTATTATCGTTTTGATTTTTCTAGAAATTCAGGTGAATCTACTAAGTGTAAGCACAAGGCTAGATTGATACAGACGTCATCTTTAGCGCATCTTGAAAGAGCTCCACTTTAATTGTAAGTATACTATTTTAGCTCGTAAATGACTGATTAAAAGAAGATATCGTGTGTACAAAGTATCAATTTGGCAACCAATCATGCAAAAATGTGCAATTTTTCACTTAGTTAAAATTCTGAAATGAGGTGTGATTTTCATAATTGCAAAGGTAAAATGTCTGAGCCTACACACTGATTTCTGCTGAAACTATGGTCTGTTAAGAATGTGTTTGGATTTTTCTGGTCTTGACCGTCTCAATGCCTTTTTAATCCTCATTTTCCTCTGATTTTTAATTTTATTTGCCTGTTGTTGTTTTCTTCTGCATGTTTGTTATTGCAGTTAATCATGTATGAAGATGTTCCGCTTATGTTTGAAGGAAGTTGTCAAATTCATGAACCAGGTACATTGGCTAAACTGGATGCTCCACATATAATATATACAATATGTTGTATTTACTTTTGTATGGTTATTCTCATCAGTTTACCCACGGTAGTTTACCCAGGATATAATTTATGTTTCTATAGATATATGGATGACGTGATTGATTGTACATTTTGTAGATGAAAAGTCTAATTACAGTAATCTGGCGTTAGTGCATTTTCTCCTTAGTCAGCCTGATTGGTTTTTTGGTGTTGTTGAACTGTTTATATTCCTTTGTTACCATTTTATTGGGTGAGATGGTGTCCTCTGTTATATTCTTCTGTCATTTCCTAAAACAAATTCGGAAGATGCTACTGTGTTCGAATTTTTCACGTTGCAACTTGAAAGGATGAAACAAAGATGTTCACTAATTTTGATGCACCAGGTAAGATTAGGATGTTTATACTTAGTACCTGACCAGTTGATGAGGGCTCCTGCAGTTTTCCATTAGAATGATCTGAGGCTTGAACCAAGACCTGATCATTTTTGTTAGTGGTTTAGATGCAGTATTATGATCCTCTTCTTGGGATACTGGCTCCTTTTCAGTGATGCAATCTCTTTGGCTTGTGACCACCAGACTTCTTCGATGTCTTGCTTTGTGAACATATGAATTGGTTAAATACATCCTTAAGTTTGAATAGATTAGTCAGTCCTTGTAGATGCATGTTCTGCATTTTTGGATAATGTTTGTGATTCATCAAAGTAACTTTTTGTGCATTTTGCGATTTTTTTTTTTGGGCATTTGCCAATTAAGTCTATGTCAATTAATCTCTGTCTCTCAAACTCTCCTGCAACATGGTTATTGATGATGTTTTCTGTAGCTCTTGTTGGCAGCTTGTAGAATATTCAGTAAACATTGATTCATGTTTTCTCTCTTTGATTTGATTAAAATTGAACCCCATTTACTGTATTTAGTGAGATATTTTTAGATGTATTCACGTATACATGACAGTTATAGCATACCATGCCTGGAGAAGCTTTAGACCACAATAACATTTCCTTCAAATGCAGAGCAAAAGATGAACACTCTGGAGTCTTTATTGAGATATGCCATGGTACTTAGAAAGTTTTACATTTGGTAGATTCTTCGAATGAAGAGCAGCCACAGCATTACCGATGATTTCATTGAGGTGATCTGCAGATTGGAATCATGAATATGAACATTGTTTCTGTTGAATAAATTTCCAACTCAAGAGAACTTTAATTTTCTTAGAGCCATTTATACTCAACTGATATGCATCCTCTTTTCTAGCAGATTACAAGTTTATTGTTGAAGCATGATTTTTTGTTAGTACTAAAAGTCATATTTTTACAATTTCAATGGGAATGAATGAACACATAGCTTATTTGGACGGTTTTGCTCTGGGAAAATATCTGTATCCTTGAATTCCTCTTTAAGTTTAATCAACCTATTTGTGCAATATCTTAAATTGTTGTTTACTATTTACTGATTTTATCATTTTGATCATCCCAGCTTAAAGCTCTAATAAATTTGTTAACTGACTGTTTTATTGCTTCATAGATGCAACACCAACTTATTGAGGTATGATGAACTTTATTATAGAAGGAGATGTGAGTTCAGCAGATATTTGAATTGCTTAAATTGAGACTGAACTTGATCAAGTCCTAACTCTCTAGGCATTGCATGGACTTTTGATTGCATACTCTATCCCACTCTTTCATATCTTATGACTCAACTCTGCTTCTATATTACCAGCATAGTTCTGAAAAGAGCACTTTCTACATGACATGCATTTTTATACATATTGATTATGACAACGTTTATATATAGATTGCTTCTCTGGTTATAAAAACCTTTATTGAATTACAAAAGAATAGCTTCACTTATAGGCAGAGACAAATATTTTTTCTGTTAAGCTTATCCCAGAATAATACACATTATATTGGAATTTACTGTGGTGCATGTGTGACCGTGTGTTGTATTGTTTGATCAGTAATCACTACAAGTAGAAAGTGCTGATATCAGGCATTTCTTTTTATGCTTAGTTGCATTCTATTTATTTAAGTTTGTAGTTGCTGCTGTTGGTGTACTTACAGTATGCAATTGATTGCTGAAATTTATATCCTTTTTCCATTATTTTCACTTGATCAATTGTGAGATACAGTTTTTAAAGCTTTAAGAAATAGAATGAATATGATTGATGTTTTTTTGCTATATTTACATGCCAATATAATCTCTCTTTTTAAAGCAGTAGTCAGCATGAAAACTAACCTCTGCCATGTGGACAAAGGTTCTGATAAGCTCTTTCAAAAAAAAAATTCTGATAAACAATATCTTTTTCCTAAAATATGACCTCTTTGAACAATTTGATTCGAGTTCCTCTTAAATTTTTTAACTATTTCCATACTGTCATTATTTCCTAAAAGAGTTTTCATGCTCACTACAGCTTTTTTTTTAAAAAGTTTCTCATGAGCAATATCTTTTCCCTAAAAATAATATGACCTCTTTGAAGTTTGAACAATTTGTTTCGAGTTCCTTTTAAATTTTTTAACTATTGCCATACTTTCATCCATTTAAAGAGGTCTTGTAAGTTTTTTTTTTTTCAAATTCTGCTCAATTTGTCTATATATGAAGCAAACCTTTAAAATCCGTCCATATATTTTACAGATTTAGACTTTGTCTAAATTAGCACAGAATATATGCTAATGTACATGAAAATGTCTCTTTATGTGGATACTTTCGTTGAATCCTTGAAGGCTTATACTATTGTGGTTTATCACTGATAGGATAGGCAGAAGTGGAACGGAACTCAAAAGCAAAGCCAGGGTAAGTATCATAAGTTGTTTATGTTATGGTTGATTTGAAGGTGACCAATTATATTAACTGAACTTTTACCAATGAGTTCTGCCGAACTTTAGCACAGTCCAAGCCTTAGCATAGACAGTGTAGTGATCTGGTGACAAGTACCAATACATAGAGCTCTCTTTAGTACACTGTTTTTTTAAAGAATTAAACCATAAATATATTTACTTTGAAACAGTCCCTAAGCAATATACATGATCCATTCAGGGGAAGCAAAGCATATTCAGGTTTGTCCACTGTACTATTTCAATATTTTTCACACTTAATAAGGGTGATTTTTGTAGTGTATTAGATTTCATTGTTTTGACGAAGGTAGGTTATTATTAAATTTCAATCGTGTAGTTTTGCCTATTCAAAGACTTGTAGTTTCTGGTTTCATAGAGATATAATGAATGGAAAAATGGAAAGTGCAGCATACTGAGACTGAAAGCGCGATTGTGAAAGTCAAGGTGAAGAGAAGAGACTCTCAAAGCCATATTGTGGAAAGTCAAGACGACTGGAGAGCGAGAAGCAAGCTCAACCTATATCCGTATAGCTGGTTTTCAGTAGAGTAGATGGTTTTGGTTAAGATTCTGTGCCCTTTCCGGTTCAATTACCGGTTTCACCACATTATAGTGGAAATGTATTGTATATTCTTTACCATTAATATGCTATAAATGAATGACATTCTTTTATAGTAATCTTGAAGAATGGCAATTCGATGGCATTCTTTTTGGTGTTTGCTATTTTTGCATCCCAAATAATAATATAGTCATGTTAATACTAAAAATACTCGCAAATAGCAAGCGAGTTCTTTTTCAACTTTGGAAGGGAGTACTTCCTCATTTGCCCAGTTTACCAACCCACGCGAAGCGCGGGCCACCCCACCTAGTACATATATATAGTTATAATAAATATATATAATAATAATAATATATTTTTAAGGTCACCAAGTCAATATGGCCTGATAAATATGACATTATTTATCAGGCCATAGCACCTTCTCACTGCAGCAATGCTTGGACTGTCCTGGTTGCACTGAAAAATCAGGTTATGGATCTCCTCCCCCTTTGCCTCAATCAGAAAGGGAAATTTCAAGTATCTTTGGCATATAATTTGCTTCTTGGGCAAAGAACCACAAAGGCTTTCTCTGCAACTATATGGAGCAGCAAACTTCTACCCAAACAATCCTTCTTCCTTTGGAGATTGGCATTGGGGAGATTATCTACTGTTGACAGGTTACAACACCTAGGCATCCCACTCTCTTCATCCACATGCTGTTTCTGTCAACAAGACCCGAAGACTGTGTCTCATTTACGGATCCAGTGTCCTTACTTCAGGCAAGTTCTACAACTCCTCAATCTTCCAGCTCCACAGGATCTCAGGCATTTGAAGAAACTCTTGTTCATCTGGCAAGCAAGGAAGAACAGGAGGGTTTTTCCACTTCTGGTGACAAGTCTTTATCACCTTTGGAATGAGAGAAACCAAAGAATCTTTCAGGGGCAATCTTTGTCACCTCAACGGCTTTGTTCCCTCATAGATATTGAGTTCAAACTATGGCACTAATCTATTTCTTGTACTTAACTTTTTTTTACTGACTAGGGGACTGGTATCTTTCACATGAAATGATACTTAGACTTATTTTTTCTAAAGAATCAGGTTATTAATTTCCTCCCTCTTTGCCTCAATCAGAAAGGAAAATTCCAGGTCTCTCTGGCCTATAATTTCCTTTTAGGACAAAGAACCTCCAGGACTTTCTCTGCTACTACATGGAGCAGTAAGCTTCTTCCCAAACACTCCTTTTTCCTATAGAGATTGGCATTGGGGAGACTATCTACAGTTGACAGATTACAGCACCTTGGCATTCCACTTCCTTCAACCTCGTGTTGTTTCTGTCATCAAGTTACAGAATCTGTATCACACCTATTGATCCAATGTCCTTACTTCAAGCAAGTCCTGCAACTCCTTCATCTTCCTGCTCCTCAGGATCTGAGGCATCTGAAGAAGCTCTTATTCATTTGGCAAGCCAGGAAGAACAAGAGGGTTTTCAGACTCCTGGTGACAAGTCTTTATCACCTCTGGAATGAGAGAAACCAAAGAATTTTTCAGGGACAAGCCATGACAGTTCAAAGGCTTTGCTCCCTCATTGAAACTGAATTTAAACTTTGGCATTAATTTGTCTTGTACTTCATTTACCTGTAGGACTAGTGTTTCTTTCATATGTTAGGGCACTTAGTTTCTAGTTTCTTTTTGTAAGGCTGGGAGTGAAGGCTATAATCTTGTACTAAATTGATTCTTGATGAAATGAAAACTTATGTTCATCAAAAAAAGAAGCGAAAAGTAGTTGAGCTTGAGTTCGTGGTTGTCAAAGCAAACAGTCCCTATAACCTCATTATAGGACGACCAGTTTTGACACTACTAAAAGGGATAGTATCTACCTTACATTTGCTGCTAAAATTCCCAACCAAATACGGTGTGGCCACAGTGAAAGGAGATCAACAAAAAGCCAGAGACTGCCACCGGATAGCTCTTAGCAAAGGAAAAAGAGAAGTAGACAGGGACTGTCCAGTGGTCCGGACACACACCAGACGAGAAGTGTTAATGAAACTCAATGAAGGAGAATCCAGGCCTACCGAACTGTCTGGAGAAGTGGTCGAACTGAAGCTTGACTGCGGCCACGAGGTGATAGTTCAAATTGGCAAGACACTTCCCGCATCCGCCCAACGAGAGTTGTTGGCCGTACTGTCCAAACATGCATCGGCATTTGCTTGGAAACCGAGTGACATGACTGGCGTGTCACCAACGATAGGCTACAATGCGTTAAAAGTGGACCCAGATCACAAACCAATCCTACAGCGCAGAAGACCGTAGTGTACGGAGCGCAATTCCGCGATCAATCAGGAAGTCACCGACTTATTGAACGCTGGAGTTTTAATTGATGTGCCATACCCAACGTGGCTCAGCAACCCAGTCCTGGTCAAAAATCCGGATGGCAGGTAGAGAATGTCTATTGATTACGCTGTGCTGAACAAGTCATGCCCGAAAGACTACTATCCATCCCCGCTAATCGACCAGAAGGTGGACTCGTTGGTATCGTACCCCATCAAGTGTTTTTGGGGCATGGTATCGAAGGACGGTTTAAGAGCAAACCCAAAGAAGATACAGGCAATCGTTGATATGCGCTCACCCAGGACTGTCAAAGACATTCAAAGCCTCTATGGCAGGATGGCTGCTATGAACCGTTTCCTATCCAGGGAGGCGGAAAGAACCCTCCCATTTCTACGGGTCTTGAAAGGGAACGTGGAGAAAGGAGGAGTTGTACAATGGGGAGAGACGGAGGAACGAGCATTTACGGAGCTGAAAGAACATCTTCATGAACTGTCGGTCTTATCACCCCCGACCGTCAGAGAGACTCTATATCTGTACCTATCTGCGGGAACAGAAGCCGTCAGCGGAGCTCTGATCAGGGAAGTGTCCAGGGTACAAAGGCCGGTCTATTACATCAGCCGCACCCTTCAAGGGACAGAAACCAGATACTCAGCACAAGAGAAATTGGTACTAGCGTTGGTACACGCAGCCCGGAGACTGCGGACGTATTTCCAGTCCCATCCGGTTGTAGTATTGACAAACGAACCTCTGAAGACGATCCTAACCAAGCCCGGGGCGTCCGGCCGTATGGCCAAATGGGTCGTGGAACTAAGCGAACACTCCATTGAATTCTCACCCAGAAAGGCGATCAAAGGCCAGGTCATGGCGGATTTCCTAGCATAGATGCCGGAAGAGGTCGACGGTCCAGCTAAACCAGTAGACTCGGGTCAGGCCGTCAAAGAAATTCCAGCCAGAAAGCGTCGTGTGAGGCATGAAGATAGAGGCGACTGGTGGAAACTGCACGTTGATGGAGCGTCCGGTGTAGAGGGTGCAGGAGCCGGTTTTATCATCACGGACCCAGGAGGGGTAGAGACCACGTACGCTCTCCGTTTCGCTTTTCCAGCAACCAACAACGAGGTCGAGTATGAGGCTCTGATTTCTGGAATGGAAATAGCTAAGAAACTAGGTGTCATCAAGGTGGACGCATATGGAGACTCCGCCTTAGTCGCAAATCAATTCAACGGGTAGTATGCTACAAGAGAACCGGCCATGCAGAAATAGCTGGAAAAGGTCAAAAGCCTGGCTCTCAGGTTCGAGAAATTCGATGTCACTCGGGTTCCTAGATCAGAGAACACTCGCGCGGATGCTCTGAGTAAGTTGGCGTCCTCTGCTAGCGAACACCTCACTAAAATTGTGCTGGTGGAGACGCTAGCGGTCAGGTCAACGGATCGTGTGGAAGTCGGTTTCATAGCAGAAGGCACAAAATGCTGGACGACGTCGCTGAAAAGATTCATAATGCATGGGGTCAGACCTGCGGACGCTAAAGAGGCAAGTGCACTGGTTAAAAAAGCACTAGGGTTCACAGTCAAGGACGGAATCCTCTACAGACAAGGTTTTCTCGAACCATGGCTGAGATGTGTAAACAAAACCCAAGGCGAGCAAGTGTTGAAAGAACTTCATGAAGGGTCTTGTGGTGCACATCAAGGATCGTGCACGCTAGCTCTGCGCAACCCGAGCCGGGTATTACTGGCCAAAGATGAAAGACGACGCATACGAGCTCTTAAACAAGTGCCATCAGTGCCAGATTCATTCGACGATACAAAGATTATCAGGACACAAAATGACCAGCATATCTTCGCCATGCCCATTTGCCATATGGGGCATCGACATCGTCGGACCATTCCCGATGGCGGTCGGAAGACAACGCTTCCTGGTTGTTGCTGTGGATTATTTCACGAAGTGGGTGGAAGCTATACCTTTGGCCACAATAACCGGACGGCGCATAAGGAACTTTGTTTGGAAGAACATCGTTTGTCGTTTCGGACTCCCCCACACTATCGTCAGCGACAATGGAAAACAATTCGCCAACGAAACTTTCAAATCATGGTGCGCTGCCTATAGCATCGAACAAAACTTCACTTCTGTGGCGCATCCTCAAGCAAATGGTCAAACCGAAAGGACAAACCGGACAATTGTTGAAGGGATTAAGAAAAAACTGACTCGCGCTAAAGGGAATTGGGTAGAAGAGCTTTTCAGTGTCCTGTGGGCCTACAGAACCACTCCACGAACGGCGACAGGAGAAACCCCATACCTACTTTGTTTCGAGAGTGAAGCCATCATACCTCCGGAAATCATCATCCCTACAACACGAGGGTCCGAGCCTTTGGACCAAGGGGATAATGATGAAGCAGTTAGGCAAAAGCTGGAAGAACTGGAAAGAAACAGAGAGGCCGCGCAGAGGTATAACGCAAGGGTCCGAGTCCGAAACCTGCGCGTGGGAGACCTGGCCCTGAGAAAAAATGAAGCCAGCCGTGCGGAAGGACAGAAGAAGCTGGACGTGACCTGGGAAGGCCCGTACCGAGTGTACAAAGTCATCGGAAACGGCGCATATCGACTGGAAACTATGGCAGGAGAGCCGATACCCCGTACCTGGAACATCCACAACCTTCGCAGGTATTATGGCTAGAAAAGCAGTGAAGAAGTGTCAGTGCCGTTATGTACATAATTTGTGTGCCTAATAGGACGGTAAGATAGGAATTTTATATAGAAATTCTGTTTGATCACATCTTTTGGCCATCCAATAGGGGAAATGATCAAAATTAGCACCTTCGGTGTAACTGTACCTATATTTTGTTTGCTTACAAGCAATGAACGAGGCTAGGATTAAGTATCCAAAAAATCCTTAACTACTGAAGCATTCAAAAAATTGACTCTCACAGACTAATGTCTGGATAGTCTGTCCATCAGTCCAAGGACTAGATGAAGAACTTCCTAAGGAAAGGTTGCAGACCAATGTCTGGACAGTCTGTCCATTAGTCCAAGGATTAGATGAAGAACTCCCTAAGGGAAGGTTGCAGACCAATGTCTGGACAGTCTGAACATCAGTCCACAGGACTAGATGAAGAACTCCCTAAGGGAAGGTTGTAGACCAATGCCTGGACAGTCTGTCCATCATTCCAAGGACTAGATGAAGAACTTCCTAATGGAAGGTTGCAGACCAATGTCTGGACAGTCTGTCCATCAGTCCAAAGACTAGATGGAGAACTTCCTAAGGTAAGGTTGCTGACCAATGTCTGGACAGTCTGTTTCTCAGTCCATGGACTAGATGGAGAACTTCCTAAGGGAAGGTTGCAGACCAATGCCTGGACAGTCTGTCCATCAGTCCAAGGACTACATGGACAACTTTCTAAGGGAAGGTTGCAGACCAATGTCTGGACAGTCTGTCCATCAGTCCAAGGACTAGATGGAGAACTTCCTAAGGGAAGTTTGCAGACCAATGTCTGGAGAGTCTGTCCATTAGTCCAAGGACTATATGAAGAACTTCCTAAGGGAAGATTGCAGACCAATGTCTGGACGGTCTGTCCATAAGTCCAAGGACTAGATGAAGAACTTCCTAAGGGAAGGTTACAAACCAATGTGTGGACAGTCTAGCCATCAGACAAAGGACCCGATGCCAAATTTCCTAAGGGAAGGAGAGAACGAACCCTCAAAAAATCATAAACAAAAGGTGCACGAATATGAATTAAGCACGATGCATAGAAAAAAAATGTCAGTTGCAGCTGAACAGCTGAAATTATCCTTAAAGCCAAAGCGCACATACGCGCACAAAACAGCCCACACAGGCGCGTTAACAAAAGGAAGTTGACAGATTGATTCTAGGCCTTGATCTGATCCCCGGGGTGAGCCACCAACTGGTCCTTGGTCTAATCACCAGCATTCTGAATCTGCGAACAACCAGCCTTAGACTGATCATCTCCAGCTGGAGGTGAACACTGAGCACCAGGGCGCGATATCGCAGGAGCTTCCCATGCCTCCATCTCCTCTGCAGTGTTCATAGTAGCTAAGGCGTTGAAGTAATCAGAGTACTGGCGTCCAGAGAAGATTTGAAACAGACTATCCAGAGCTTCAAAATGCTTGGCGGGATCATCATAAACCTCATCTGGGAACGCCGCAGAGTCTTGAAGAGCGGTGGTAAACGCTGCAACTGACTCATCAAACTGGATGATCTTGGAAAACACCAGAGGAAAGGTAGTACGGATCAGGCGCGCACGCTGGGTCTCGGAGAAGGCCAACTGGCCATCCCTCTCCTTCAACAGAGCCTCCAGTTCCGTGACCCTGGCCCTCAGAACCAAAGCGGCATCACGCTCGGCGGACAAAGAGCCCTCAAGGTCAGCCCTTACACGGATCATCTCTTGTTCCGCCACGCGAAGACGCGCATTGTCAGCCTCAACACCTTTCAGCTTGGCCAACTCTGCATCCGGCTTTTCAAGCTCAGCGCTTAGAGCAGTGGCCCTCAACCTCAGCCGGGACATCTCCCCTCTCGGCACTTGGGACATGTGCAAGTGCTGAATAAAGAAAAGGGAAGCTTAATGATCAGAAGCAGGCAAATGAAATTCCAAAAGACTCTTTAGAGCCTCGACAGAACAAATCACATACCTCGATAGCCATGAAGGCTTGGCGTGCGGCGATGTCAGAGGTCTTTGGATAGTTCCTAGGACCATGCGTCACCCAGTCCTCCAATTAAGCCGCAAAAAAGATCTGATTCGTGAATGCATTGCGACCACGGGGAGTGTCCAGGACTTGCTCCGCCAAAGTCTAGACGATCCGCTCGTTCAGGGAAGAACGGACTTGAGAAGGCGGGGTCAATGATCTTAACCTCGTCGTCATCTAAGGACTTGACAGGCGATTGGGCGGCCTGGCCGGAAGGCTGAGACAGCGTGTCGAACTGGGACTGCGCCATGTCCTCGTCATAAGTTCCCTCGGTTCTCTGGCGTTTTCGGGTCGCTTTAGTCTCCTCAATTACCAGCGCGGCTCGTCTTCCTCCTCCCACGCTGCTTTCAACATGCATATCGTCGACGTCCTCAGGCTGCTTGGCGGACCCAGTGGCGGTCATTGACTGCGAATCCTCAGCATCAGTCTCTTCCATAATCTGCCGCAGTCCAGGCCTGTTGCGCGGCTTTGGCATGGTACTCAGCTCATTAATCAGAGATTGCAGAGTTTTCCTCATTGCGCCTGCACCTGCGAAAAAAGAGTGAAAACACAGTCAGCGAGAGGAACGGCCAATGGGCCGGACCATTATCAAAGAAATCTAAAAAACAGAATTAGGTAAATACCCAAATGCTCATCAGGAATCTGATCTACATAGTAAGGCATATTAGCAGCCCGGAGGACCCCGTCGTCAGTCAGAACGAAGTAACTGTAGCTTTTGAGCCCCATCTAGGGGGCCAAGCGCGATGCTTCTACAGAGAGAGGGGCCTTGCCCCAATCGCCAGAGAAAGGACCGGGACTGTCCTGTCCTCCGGACCCTCACCAAAGACCAACGTATTCTCTACAAAGACCCAACGGGTTTTCCAATCATGCCTCTTCGGGCGGTCGTCGACCAACTTCAGCATCTTCTCGCGGCTTTTCAACTGAAGCCAGCCACCACCACCGCCCATATTGGCCGGATAAAGGAAAGCCCTGAACAGCGGTGGAGTGGCCTGGACCTTACGCAGAGTACATAAGACCTCAAACCCAATCAGGACACGAACAAAGTAGCGCAAAACCGACCGGAAAAAAGGCGACACGGGGAAACGAAGCCGTGCGCAAACAGATACTCACAATACACCGGGATAAACCCGTCTGGAGCAGTTGCAACGGTATACTTACCGAACCGAGTCATCCGGACTTTAGACTCAGCCTCTTCGGCTGTAAGCCCGTAGACTGAGCGGCAAAGCTCCCGCGCGAAGACGACGTCCTCGTCGACAGTGGTGGATCGAATATTGTTCATATTACTCATCCTAATCTACGAGATAAGCAGAAGAAATAAATTGAATTTCAGAGGAAGGAATCGGAGGCTTTACCTGAGAGAAGAAGATGAATCTGAGGGAAAGTAAAGGTTATCCTCGAGCCTCGTTAGATCTAAATAGAGGCATATCGGGGAAGGAAGCTGGGCGGCATTTTCAAAACCAATAAAGGCCCGTGGGCCCATCTCTAACGCTGTGAACGAGACTGCGCCACCGACTGCTTCGACAGACCAGAAAATTCAAGATCGTTCAATGTTCTCTGACCACAGTCCAATGAATATAGTGCGTTGACTATATACATGGAATGTGGGGACTTGATAAATATGACACTATTCTAGTCCTAGTCAAAGGCCCACATTGAAAGCCCAAGCCGGACTGAACAGAGCACCGGCCCACAGTCAGACTAAAGAACTGTAGCAATATATACTATTCCATGTCGGTAGCTCAACTCCTATAAATGGAATCAGATCCACCATGAGAAAGCTAAGTTCTCTGCTGATACCCTATGCACATTCGATATCTGATATTAGAGATCCCCTCTAATTAGATCGTCGGAGCAAGAGCAGGCATAAGCCGGCCTGTCTGACCTCTGTTCCATCCGTGTAGGTTTACATGGCAGGGACGACGAAGATCTACAGGAATATCCCATTTACAGCTTTAACATGGCCGAAAACACACTGCTACCGTAAATTTCTAACCAAATATTCGCCTACTTATAAATGGCGAATCCGTGAGGTAGAAATAGCACATTCGCCCACACTGACTGGGGGGCTTATGGTGTATACAGGGCTAAGATACCATTAGCGCAAACACCATTAATCAAACGGCCCAACAATACAGCAGACCAACAAGCCGAACGGCCCAATAAGCAAGCATAACACACGATCTCAATAGTGGCGGGAGAGAATTGTGGAGAATGAATAGGAACATGAAAGCCACGATTGAGAGAATAGGTTCCGAAGGAAAAGGAACAAGAGATCCCATGCTTGGGATATAAAAAGAGATCAAACAGAATGGAAGGTAAGCATTCTAGGCTGAACATTTGATAATAGATATCCAGAGCCATACTAACTTAGGCATTGGAGGTTTAACCCCGGATTCATTCCGGGATCTGTTTCAGGACATCCGGCAACGAGTCTTCCGGGCGATCAGGATACAGAACTATCGGTGAAGTGGGATCATCCACAACATGTACCAAGTTTCATACTAGGATCTATTCACACCATCCTCAACATCAATCAGAGGGGTCATAGCCTGTTTCAATCATCACCTTTAGAGCATCCATGAATAAGTTATACCTACAGCTCGCTACCTCCTATGTAAACGAAGCCAAGGATATCCATTATACCCTAGAGCTATCACAAGGCAAGACATATTTGAATTAGGAGCTGAGGATAGGGGACTTACCCTATGTAATTGCGAGCGTCAGAGTCCTCCTCTGATGCTAGGCCTCGGATCCTATCCATGCCTTCAACCATCCGAGCCCTTATTCGGATGTTGATAAAGTTTATTATCCTCTTAGATTCCCAGTTTTCCAAAGAAAGACCCAGGTGACCTAGGATACCTTTCAGCTAACCGACAGAGCATCGACGTCTGGCGCCGAGCCATATTTCGTTTAAATCTCCTTTTCATTAATTAAGATGCATATATCAAGGGGACGTTTCCCTTTGATATCCGTTTATCCTTTTAAAATCTTCTGGAAAAAACTCTTAAAATAAAAAGTCTTAGCTACATTATCCTTTTACCTTCACACTCGGTATACCCTTTCCGAGGTGTTGTACTCTATTTGTTGGGCAACCATCATGGGAGTGACCCCGAGTTCCCGACTTTCCCTATTACAAAATACTACCCAGTACATATGTAATCCTTTAGCGTATCCACGCCGAGCTTCTCAAAACGTATCCACGCCGAGCCCTTAACAACATATCAATGTTGAGGGTTGCATGATGTATCCACGCCCACAACAAAAAGTGAGGCGTATCCACACCAGATTACCTCGGGTTCTATTGTCCATAGAATCTCCTTAGATTGGCAATGTTCCACCTCCTCGGTATTGTTCCTCCCTCTTTGTCCTCAAGCACATAACTTCCTCCCAGATGTGCTTCCACAACCTTGTAGGGCCCTTCCCAATTGGGTGCTAATTTCCCCTGTTTTTCCTTGTGGCTGCAATCGTTTCTTCTTATGACCCACTCCCCGACCTTAAAATTCTCCTTCCAAACTCTCCTATCATAATACCTCTTCACCGTTTCTTTTACCTTTGCTTCCCGCAGGGAGGCCCTTTCCCTCTTTTCCTCTATCATCTCAAGAATTCAAGATTCATCCGGCATTCTTCTTACGCTTCTTCCTCATTTAAATCTGTAATCTGAATGCTCAGAATCCCTATTTTTGCCGGGATTACCGCTTCCAAGCCATATACTATGTTGTAGGGTGTCCCACCTGTAGCAGAACTTTCAGTTGTCCTGAGTGCCCAGAGCACGCTCAGAATTTCCCAGATCCAATTTCCTTTGACTCTTTCCAACCTTGCCTTAACACCATTGCCAATAGTTTAGTTCATCACCTCTACCTACCCATTAGCCTGTGGGTGATACACCGAAATAAGGTTCAGTTTGATCCCATACTTAGCACACCCTTGGAATGCCATACCTACAAATAATGTATTTCCAACAAAATTTAGCACAAGTCCAACCTCGGTTGTTGGTGAGCACCTCTGCTTCAACCCACTTGGTGAAGTAATTTATCGACACATTTTAGTACTTATGAGGTGTGACCGTTGAAAATGGTCCGACTAGGTCTATCCCCCACCTTTGGAACGGCCAGGCGCTCGTCACACAGACCAATTCTTCCCTCGGCATATGAATTAGCGGGGAAACCCTATGGCACTGCTCACACCATTGCATGTATCCCTCTGAATCCTTGAAAAGGATTGGCCAGTAGTACCGAGCCTTAATATCTTTTTTGCTACTGTTTGAGACCCTTGGTGACTCCCGTTCGGCCCTTCATGTACTTCCTTTATCAAAACTTCTCCTTTCGACCTCTCAACACACTTCAGTAACGGCTGCGTACCCTCTCTTATACAACAAATCCTCGTGGATTGTGTATTTTGGTGCCTTTACTCTAATTTCTGAGACTGTTTCCTATCTTCCGGGATGGACCCATCTCTTAGGTAGGCCAAAATAGGAGCAATCCAAGATTCCGCTTCTCCTGCCGCATGTACCCTCGGAGTTTCCGCATAACTCTTCCTCTCCATCACTTCCAAATCCAACCTCTGATTTGGATCCGGCCTTATGTCATAGGAGCCTAACTTGCTTAAGGTGTCTTCCTTGCAATTTTCTTCCCTCGGAATTTGTGCAATTGTGAAAGTACAGAATCATGCAATCAGTTGCTTTGCCATTTCTAACTACCTCAGCAGGCTCCTTTCCCGAGCCTCGTACTGCCCTCTTACCTACTGAACAATTATCTGAGAATCGTTAAAAACTTCTATTTCATCAACTCCTACCTTCTTGGCCAAACGCAGCCCCTATCAGCGCCTCATACTCTGCTCCTAGGATGGTATGTGACGTCATGTTCCTCTAGTTCTACAGCCCATTTCATCATCTGTCCAGATGCCTCCGGCTTTTGCATGATCTGCTTCAAGGGATACTTGGTCAATACCACTATCGGATGTCCTTGAAAATATGTTTTTAACCTTCTCGATGCATGCATTAATGCCAACACTAGCTGCTCCAGCTCCGTGTACCTCGTCTATGGTCCTCTCAGCGCTCGACTCACAAAGTAAATTAGGTGTTGGACGCCTTCTTCTTCCTTTATCTACCGCACTTACTGCCTTGGTTGTAGATGCGATGTACAAAAACAAGGTTTATCCTGGGATTGGTTTCTTCAAAGTGGGTAGCTTTAACAAGTGGTGCTTCAAATCCTGGAAGGCTTTCTCGCACCTATATGTCCAATTAAATTCCTAGACTTTCCGTTAAACATTAAAGATTGGCAGTTTCCATTCTGCTCCCTTCGATAGAAAACGACTCAAGGCTGCCAAAGATCCTGTAAGCTTCTCTAATTGTCTTTGGGGACTGCATGCTTTTGATTGCTTCTACCTTTTCTGGGTTGGCATCCATCCCTCGGCTTGACACCATAAATCAGCGCTTACCCCTATCGTGCTCTTGCTCGGATTGAGCTTGAGGTTGGTTGCCTCCAACTTTTCAAAAGTTTCTTGTAAATCATCTAAGAATTCCTGATACTTTTGCTCTTAATTACCATATCACCCACTTACACCTCCATGTTCCTCCCTTTTTGTTCATCAAAAACGTCATCCACCATTCTTTGTTAGGTTGCTCCTGCATTCTTTAAGCCGAACGGCATTATCTTGTAGCAAAAGGTTCCTTCGTTAGTAATGAAAGATGTCTTCTCCTTGTCCCTTCGGCCATCTTTATTTGGTGATATCCTTTATGCGTGTCAAAGAAACCAGCACCGGGTATCCTGTAATGGCCTCGGCTAGCTGGTCTAGCGAGGGTAAGAGGTAACTATCCTTTGTGCAGCATTTATTTAGGTCCGTAAAATCGATGCACATCCTCCAGCTTTCATCATGCTTTTTAACTAACACCGGATTAGCAAGCTTTTTAACTAGCACCGGATTAGCAACCCACTCTGGGTACATAATCTCTTCTACTACCCCTGTTTTTTTGCAACTTTTCTACCTCTGATCGAATGAACTCGGCTCGCTAAATAGCCATGGGCCTCTTCTTCTACCTGATTGGCTTTACCGATGAATTAATCTTGAGTCTGTGGACGGCCAGATTCGGAGGAATTCCTACTAAATCTTCCGAATTCCAAGGGAATAGTCAAAGATTTGAAAAATGGAAGCAATTTTCAAATCAAAGAACTATACACAATTTTGGCCATTATTTTAAGCCAACACAGTCCAAGTTTCACAAACAAACTTTTCTACTAATCTAAGTAGATATGTTTGAAACTACAGGGGCAAAAAACGTTGCACTTTTCTTTTAGGAACAGAGATTTTTCATTTAGAGTTTTTAGGGGTTAAATAAACGTTTTGGAAAAACAACACGAAAACTTTAGAAGAAAAATGGAGCATTTTTGTTTCTTGAAATCAATAGAGGATTATCTGAACTTTTCTGGCAAATTCATGGTATACCATGGATACCTTCCTAAGAATAGAAGAAACTGTTTTGGCAATACCACATCGCCTTCTACTCGGTGAAAAAATCCTAATATTATACAGAATATTGTAACCTCGTTAGAGACAACGATGTTATTTAGGAGGCAACACATTGATTGGAGAGCCTTCCGTCAAAAGCAAACTACTTAATATAGCCATTCATGGTCTTCACAATACCACCACAGAGAAGGCGCTTCTTTTCCCCAGAGCTTTCAGGTTTGTCGTTGTCCATCCATAGCCTTCACTGTAACACTCAATCTGAGAAAACAAAAAACAAATCACATCCTCAAACAGTCATTTAATTCAAACTGTAATAAAGAGGAAATGGAGAGTAAACTCACAGAGTCTAAAGTTATGTTATCACTCAGGCCACCCATGATGTATATCTTTCCTCCAGTCACCGCAGCCGCAGAGTAAACCCTACTATATTTCATTGGCTCTCCCACCATCCATGAGCACGCTCGGGGATCAAATATCTCAACACTTGACACATATTTTTGTCCATCAAAACCCCCAAAAGCATAACTGCGATAAATGCATCCAATGCCAGCAATGTCCAAATCATGCAAAACATAAAAATGTAGGCAGAGATAAGCACAGCAACAGTTTGAGATTTATTGGTCAACCAAAACACTAAATAACCTGTGTATCTTTTTGTTGATAGGCATAGAGTAATTCCCAAAAAATAATAAATTTTCTTCAGTATTTGATGTCAGTCTAAGTGTATATCTTAAAAAGAAAAATCTGGAACTAACAGTTTTTCATTGTATGTTGCTACGGAGTGGCATCCCCTAGCTGATATCATGTCGTTGAGTTCAGTCCATCTAGGCTCTCTAGGGTCAAATCTTTCAACAGACCTGAAAAGGGACAGCAACTACAATGCTAATTTTGAAATACCCAGTACCAGTTTAGGAGAGAGCACAACATTCTGACCAGTTAGCATCCATGGATGAAGGATTTTATCAGCTCACCTGAGATACTTCACGCCATCATATCCGCCAACAGCATATATCACTCCATTCATACTTCCAACTGCTGGAGTAAATCTCTGCAAGGGAACACTGAGAATTAGAAATAATGGAAACAGAAAACCATATGGGCATATCTCTAGAGGGATCAGATTTCAACAAAAACAATTTTATGTTTTGCATTGTTTATGCAGTAAATAGCTACACTACACAGTAAATAGCATGCATAAGATTTTCACACATATTCATAATTTAATATCGCTTATGCAAGATCTGATGAGTTGCTTATTTTTACTCAAAACACGGACCCTTTAATTCCATCTAATGTAACGATTCTCGTGCTGAAAAAGAGACAAACACAGCTGATTTAAATTGAATGTCAATAAGAGAGTTTCATGACAACAATGATAACTGATGGCAGATCAGCCAGGTGCAGGGCAAGGAACTTGAAACCTAATGACCAGAGTAGGAGTATGTTCATCCTTGAGTAGAAGTACAGACTAAAGAGGGAGAATAAAGAAGGAGATTCGTTAGACTAGATGGTTAGGGGTTTAAGTGAAAAGTTGAGTAATAATAAGCGACTGAATAGGTACCCTTTTCCATAACTTTTTCAACTTAATAGAGAAATAGATGAGGTGGTACTTTTGAATAATAATAATAAAAAAAAAAAAAAGGGAGATTCTATTTGGACCCTAGCATATAACCTCGAATGTAGACTATCAGGGCAAAAGTGTTGAGATACCTTTTGCTGCATCGACTTGGTGAAAATCCACCTTCCATAGGCGGCATCAAACATTTCAACATCTGCGAAACAATCAGTTCCGTCCCCACCACCGATTGCATATAGCTTGTTAGAGACAGATATGCCAGCCAAACTTCCTCTTTTCTGGTTGAGAGAAGGTCGTCCAACCCATGTCTTACGGGTGAAATTGTATGATTCAACTTAGAAAGAAAAGCAAACAGGTAAGTAAGTAAGATTAGTCCATTCGTTTGGATTGAAAGAGTTGGGCATGTACCTGTATCATACCAAGAATTGGCATTTGCACCACCAAATATATATAATTCAGAGTTCAACATTGCCACTGAGGTATTGGACCGCACGATGGTCAATGGCTTAAGAGGTTGAACAAGGTCACGGCTAAGTGAATACCGACTGAAATCTGATATCAGTCTAGAACCATCATATCCTCCAATGATAAGTACATTTTCATCAGACTGCTGTTGAGGGAATGCAGGGGTATGGTATGCTTCCTCAATACGAGGAGATACTTCATATTGTTTTCTCAAATCTTGATTTTCCACTTGTGTTTTCACCTGAGAGGAGGAGGATTACCACACAAAAATAACCAAGACAAGAAACTTGGGCAAAAGTGTTAATGGTGGACAACTTACGAGCTTGTCCTCCAAGGAACATATTTTGAGACTGTGTTCCAACTGGGATCCCTTCAGCTTTTCATTCTCTTCAAGCAGCTGCAAAATAAACGGTCAAAATACAACAAGGAGTAGCAGGAGGATATATAAACATGAATTGATACACTACCTGATTAATCAAGGTCTGAATATCCTGGACATTGTTTTCGTCTTTCGCCTCACACACATCAGGCATTTGGGAGATATTTGAAACTTGGTCCACAGAAGGTGTTGAGGTCTTGAACAAGGAGCTCCACGAACTAGTCTTAGAAGGTTCACCCTGAGGCTGGGGACATGTTTGCTCCCTACAACTATTCTTAGAAGGTGCATACGAGCATTCGCCCTGGGGCCGGGGACTTGCTTTCCCCCTCCAATTAATCTGTGCAGGTGCACCCTGGGGTTGGGGACTTATTATCTCCCTCCAACTACTCTGAGCAGGTGCACCCCGGGGCTGGGAAATTGGAGGAGGCCGAGGCGACAATGGTGACAAGTCAAAAAGGCTTAACAGCTTGGCAGTTTGAGCATGGTCCAGCTCAAACCAGAAATGGTGGGATTTAAAATAGTTATCAGCAATTACGGGAGAAAAGGTGTCTTCAAGCAAAGGTCGACACCGGTTCCGCAAGCGGACTCTGACCTTGTAAACAGAATTAAAAGCTCCTTAAGTTAGGGTCCACAAAAACAAAGAAAGGAGAGGAGGAGTGGTGAGTACCTGTGCTGGGAATGGTGTCACCGCGGTGTCGGAATGGGTCCAGGCGTGCGAGTCGATATGAAGCTGTCCGGGGCTTGCGGCTTCAAAAACACCATGGAGCCTCCTGTCACTGTAGTTGAAGAGGAAGAGAGGCATTCCGGGACTTGCATTCTTCACATACGATATATGGGGCGCCGGCAATCCGAACAGATTTTTGTCCAGGCACTCCTTCATCGTCGGATGCTGGCACCCAAATATGATGCCCCCAAGGTCTGTCTTCCTCAAGTTCCTCGCCGATACGCTGCCATTGGTGCTCCATCCACGCTCACTCTTTTCCGGTACTGCAATCGTCACCGTCTTTCTCCCAGCACCCATGCCTAATTACTGCAGAATAAAACCCGTCTCCCAAATTCAATTAAAGAACAGAGCTTTCCAGAACCTTTGAATATTCGTGAACCCCGCCTAAAGTGTGGATGATGAGTGAGAGGTGAAAAAGGTAATCAAACTTTGGGAAGCGGAAAGACAAATGCAGAATCTTTTGGTTTCGTGCCTGAAAGTGTCCAGTCGTCACACCTTCCTAGTCCATTTTTGGGAAGGTGGCGGTGGCAGTGCTGCTGCTTTAATTTTTCACACCGGCCCTCGGCCTTTTGTAAAATTTTCTGACTGCAGATTATATTGTTTTTGTTACTTTAGAGCATCCAGAATTGTTTGATCTTATGTTTAATTTTATTTTCTACCTTTTTAGTTTTAAAAAATACATTGTTTTGGGACTTTTGATGTTTTGCATTGAAGATGAGAGGAGAGAGAGTGAAATTTGGGTTTAAAAAAAGAAAGAATGCATTGATCAATGTATAGGCATTAAATTTTCAATCTTCTAAATTTTCTTTCTCTTAGAGCAAGTCCAACAGCTTCCCTACAAGATTCTCCAAGATATAGTACTACATCCTCATATTCCCTATCTTTTTTTGCTTCAACTCCAACAGCTTCCCTAGTGTGGGGATTAGAATTTAATGCGTGTGCATTAAATTTTAGTATTTTATCTTTTTATTTCTGTTTTTCACTATTTAAATATATTTTGAAATCTTAATATTTTAAATTACGTATAATGAAAAAATGTGAAAAATATATATTATTAAAATGCATATTACAACGAACATAACAAGATCTCACATGATAATATTCAAATTTATATATGCATGTGAACATAATCATGTAAGATCTTGTTACGTTCGTTATAATATGAAAATTAAGAATATATTATTTTTATAATTTTTTGTTGTGTATAACTAAAGATATTTGCATTTGAAATGTATATTTAATTTGTTCAAAAATAAAGACAAACATATGAATAGGAAAATAATCAAGTCATAAATGCAAAAGCATTAAATTTTGCTTCCCCAAATATTTTTTCTCTCTCTACAGATTTGGGGAAGCAACATGGGGATTTCTTCAAATTCCCCAAGTTGGGGAATGAGTTGGGGAAGCTGTTGGAGCAAAAAAAGACCCATATTCCCCAAATTTAATGAAATCCCCCAAGTTGGGGAAGCTGTTGGACTTGCTCTTACTACACATATGGAGGATGAGTTTCTCTTACTACCCCAAATCTATATCTTGTAGTAGCACATGTAATATCTCTTGGAGCTCAATAATGGGGTAAAATCTCCATACTTCCTCCAAAATCTATAAAATGTAGTATCTCTTAGAGCAAGTCCAACAGATACTACATAAAAATCTCCAAGATGTAGTATGAAATGATAAAATGTAGTATGGAATTTTTGATCATCTCCAAGAGTTACTAAATTTTGTATCTTTTGCATTGATTATCATTAATATTAGCAACATTTTTAATTTTATTTTCTACCTTTTTAGTTTTAAACAATACATTGTTTTGTGACTTTTGAGGTTTTGTATTGAAGATGAGAGGAGAGAGTGAAATTTGGGTATAAAAAAAGGAAAGAATGCATTGATCAATGTGTAGGCTTTAAATTTTCAATCCTCTAAATTTTCTTTCTCTCTCTACACATATGGAGGATGAGTTTCTCTTAGAGCAAGTCCAACAGCTTCCCTACAAGATTCTACAAGATATAATACTACATCCTCATATTCCCTATCTTTTTTCGGTTTTTCTAACGAGTGCCCTAGGGCACTCGATAACCATTCGTATATTCCATCGTTAATTGCAGTATTTGGTTGGTAACTGTGTTGATCATAATTACACTACTCCACATACGTGATTATCTGTAAATGCATTAATTGTCATAAATACATCGCAAATGCACATACGTATCTTACTAAAGTTGTATTTATAGTTAATATCATGAATGAGTTAAGTATTTAGAATTCTAAAATAATAGAATGAAGGTAGAATTTAATAGTTTTTGCGATATTGAAATATATAATTTGTAAGTCGAACAACCATTTATTTTTCTTTTCGGCATCTTATAAATCAATGGAGAAAAAACACCTAATATGAATAATTAATATATGGAATAATTTTGAAGAAATTTTGTTTATTATTTCATGAAAAGTTTTTCAGAATGATTATTATATAACAAAAGTTCCACTACCATCAAATTTGAAGTTTAATAAAATCAAAATTATTAATATTATTTTAAAAGAGAAGAAAAAACAAATTACACTTGTTTATTGGAATTTGTATATATTTAATATACTATTTTATTGTTTTATTGGAATATTTAAAAAACTAGATGTGATATAACAAATAATAATAGCAGTGGAAGTATATCTTAAATTACAACTGAATAGAGAAATAGTATAATTAATAGCGTAATACTACAATTACCAAGTAAAGTGAAAGTTTAAATGAGTAACACAAACAACGAAAGTGTAATTATGATCTACACAGTTACCAACAGAATACTACAATTAACGATGGAATCTACGAATTGTTATCGAGTGCCCTAGGGCACTCGTTAGAAAAACCGATCTTTTTTTGCTTAAACTCCAACAGATTCACTAGTGTGGGGATTAGAATTTAATGCATGTGCATTAAATTTCAGTATTTTATCTCTTTATTATTATTTTTTCACCATTCAAGTATATTTTGGAATCTTAATATTTTAAATTACGTATGATAAAAAAATGTGAAAATATATATATTATTAAAATATGCATTAAAACGAACATTACAAGATCTCACATGACAATGTTCAAATTTTTATAAACATGTAAACATAGTCATGTATGATCTTGTTTTGTTCGTCAAAATATGAAATCTAATAATATATATTTCTTATAATTTTTTATTATATACAATTAAAGATAATCACATTTGAAATATATGTATTTGAATTATAAAACTAATAAAGAGAGGTAAAGGATCAACATAAATGCACTAAGCATTAAATTTTGCTTCCCCATATTTTTTTCTCTCTCTACAGATTTGGGGAAGCAACATGTAGATTTCTTCAAAATTCCCTAGTTGGGTAATGGGATAGGGAATCTGTTGGAGCTGAAAAATGGCTCATATTCCCTAAATTTATTGAAATCCCCCAACTTGGGGAAGCTGTTGGACTTGCTCTTACTACCCTAAATCTACATCTTGTAGTAGCACATGTAGTATCTCTTGGAGCTCAATAATGGGGTAAAATCTCCATACTTCCTCCAAAATCTACAAAACGTAGTATGAAAAATTAAATGCCTACACATTGATCAATGCATTCTTTCCTTGTTTTAAACTCAAATTTCACTCTCTCTCCTCTCATCTTCAATGCAAAACATTAAAAAAGGTAGAAAATAATATTAAAAATGTTTATAATATTAATGATAATCAATGCAAGATCTACAAAATGTAGTAACTCTTGGAGATGACCAAAAATTGCATAATACATTTTAGTATTTCATACTACATCTTAGAGATTTTTATGTAGTATATGTTGGACTTGCTCTAATAGGGTAAAATCTCCATACTTCCTCCAAAATCTACAAATTGTAGTATCTCTTGAACTTGCTCCTGGACTCTCTTTTGTGGGCTGGTCTAGGTTGGGCCAACTTGACCACTATAACATGCATTTTGACTCGGTTCGCTTCTTTTCTCGTTTTGATCACCAAGTTCAACGTTTATTCTAAACATTTTCCCATAAATCCCGTTCGCCTTGATAAAATTGTTGCACAGTAGCTTTTTTGTTGTCATTGATTGATAAAGCTGGAATTTTACTGAAACAGATTCCTTGTGAATTCTGTCGTTTAGTTAGGTGCTGGAATTTATTGCATGTTTGATTTCCGACTCTATATTACTCCATATGTCCCAAATTATTGTGTCCAATTGCTTTTGACATCATCTTTAAGAAATCTGATGTGTCAATGATATGTGGCTAGTAGAGTAGGTGAAATATATGAGAGAATGTTAATAGTTTATATTATAATTTTTTGCCGAAAAGGAAAATGGGTAAAATCTCTTTGGGACGGGCTAAAAGGGAAATTAGATACATCTCTTTGGAACAGAGGGAGTATGTTTGAATGTTTTTTATCACCACTTCTTTTATTACTTTATTTAGGCCCTGTTTACTAGAACTTATTTCTTGACGTACTGAACTGAACTGAATTGAACTGAACTGAACTGAACTGAAGTGAAAATTGATGTATTGAAAAATGGAATCAGCATGACTGAATTAACCTGAATTTCATCAAATTGCATTTTCACTTCACTTCACTTCACTAAACTGAACTGAACTGATCTACAGATAAGCTCTGGTAAACAGGGCTTAGTAATGTGATAGTACTCGTAGTATTGCATAATTGCAATTCCAGGGATTTTGGGTTTAAATCGACTTTTTCAATTTTTCAGTTTTTAACCTACAAACATGTAGACGCCACACCCTGACTTACTAGATGTATTTAATTCAATTTTGCTGGATGATAAATCTTAATTAAAATAACATAAAATTGGAAAATTATTTATGTTTTAAAAAAAGATTAAACTAAATTTAACTATGACAAAAAAAATTAAGCATAATAAAAAAATAAATTTAAAGCATTGATGGTTTAGGCCCTATTTGCCATAGCTTATTTGTAGTTCAGTTCAGTTCAGTGAAAATGCAATTTGATGAAATTCGGGTTAATTCAGTCATGCTGATTCCATTTTTCAATACATCAATTTTCACTTCAGTTCAATTCAGTTCAGTACAACAAGAAATAAGCTCTAGCAAACAGGGCCTTAGTTGGAAGCATGAGAGGGTATATTGAATCGCTAATGCAACTAATTTTTATAAAATGATATTTTTATTATATAATTGAAACTAAATTTATGAAACAAGGTTCGTATTATGATTTTTTTTTTTAAATAGTATTAGGACATACAAATTCTCATTTGAGACATATCTCTATAGAGACCAGGGACTATAGAACCAAATTAAGAACATGTAGTTTTTACTAATATTAGGTTAAAATTTAGGGATATAATGTAATTATATTAATTATTAATTTAATTCTTTAATCTAATTCCCATTTTCCCCACATGTTTGTGATTTCAAGTTTGAGTGTTGTGTAGCTTTTAATTTGTTTCGGTGCTATGGGATTTTGTAGGTTATGGCTAAAATCACAAGTCAATTTAAGAGGAATGTAGTGGTGGTGATGATGTGAATTGCACAACAGAAGAACTTAGTTGTTGTAACTACCCCATTTGGGTGAAGAAGAAGCAAAGAATGGCAAATCAGAAACCCAATTGGTGCTCACAAGCTGCATCTACTCGAGTACCTAGATTTGGAGGATATCGAGAAGGTCCGCCTTCGAGACGAGTTTTCCAATGTTGTCTTCTCAAACGCATGACACTGTTGTATGATACTGACGGAGTAGTGCCCTTGGATTAGAAAGTGCGCTATTAAATGCGTGCCAACAATAAGGAGGAGCTTTCTGTATTGATTTTCAGATATTCTTGTTCTTTTTTATGGATGTGTCAATTGACCATTTTTAGGCTTTCGAATAATTTAAATCATACTAGGAGTTCATCTAACTTTTTATTGATCATTTTGATATTTTCTATAATCTTTTATATTTATCAGTTGATCTTTTTCTGTTTGATCTTTTTATCTTTTCTTTTATCTTTTTCAGTTGTCATTTGAGGTTGATCTTTTGCAGGAAATGAGGTTGATCATCTATGTTATTACTTGATCTTTTTTGTTTGATCCGTTGTTTGATCTTTTTCAGTTTCATTTGAACTTTATATGAATTATTTTGATCATCTCTACAATGACTTGATCATCTATGTTTATTTACTTAATGTGGTGAAAATTCATCATACAGTTTATATGCAAGATCCAATTATGTTACTAAAATATCAAGATTTAAGAATATATATGGTTAAGCAAATTGATTAAAAGCTCAAGACAAAACAGTAAATGCTCAATCACATTGAGTAAAACACCAAGTTATAAGAAATGGTCAAGCAAATTGATTGAAAACTCAAGACAAACAGTAGATGCTCATGCACATTGAGTAAAAGGTCAAGACATTACAAGGAATCCTCAAGGAAATTGACTGAAAGATCAAGGCAAAGCAAGGATGCTCAAGAAAATTTGACTGAAAGGTCATGAAAGTAAGATGATCAACATTTGTCATTGAATCATCAGGCATTTAATTAACATGCTCAACATATGGTACTAGGTACTGGAACTTAACAATTAGGCATAAATATACCGAGCTCATGTTAAGCACGTGAAAAATCAAGTATGGAAGTGAGAAAATCAGCAATATATTATTTCTTGATCATATTGATCTTTTGTATTTATCCTAAAATTTCTCTATTTTCTCTAACTCCACAAAAGAGAATAGACAAAGAAGATATTTGGTTTGATATGAATGATTTTTCAACGGGGGAGAGGCCTTATATATAGGATTTGTACCGCCTAATATGTTTCTTCCAACCTGCACGAAGAGCATCCACCAAGGTACAATCAACCTACACTCTTTATATGCAGGTTAAGCACCTGTCTCATGCCACCAAATTGGCAAAAAAATTACGGCATCATACATATACATATATATATGTCTTTATATAGATTTACTTTTTCTTCTAAAAATGAGTCTTTTTTTTTTTCAATCATGTATGGAGCCTCAAGCGGATGCTTAACTCATACTTCCTCCGTCCCAACCAAAACTTCTTAGTTGACTTTGGCTCGGATTTACAGATGATGAGATATGGAGAGCTCTGAATAGCATTGAGAATGACAAAAGTCCTGGAGTAGATGGATATTCGAGCTTTTTCTTCAAGAAAGCATGGGGGATTGTTGGTGATGATATCAAAAAGGGGATTAGGAGTTTCTTTCAGGGTGATGAAGTACCACAGGAATTTAGCAGGGCTGTTTTAACACTAATACCGAAAGTTGATAATCCGCAGTCAGCTGGGGACTACAGGCCGATTTCCTGCTGCCCTGTTTTATATAAAGTCGTCACAAAGATCATGAGTAACAGGTTAAGTGAGGTACTCCCTGAAGTGATAAATGGAAACCAAGGTGCATTCGTGAAAGGGAGGAGGATATCACATAATATTCTCCTAGCGCAAGAGCTTTTAACAGGATATAAGAAGCCGAGCAATATTCCGAGCTGCATGATAAAAATTGATATACAGAAGGCTTTCGACAGTATAAGCTGGGAGTTTCTATTCAAATGGCTGGCAGTTCTAAAGTTTCCAGGATTGTTTATTGAGTGGATAAGAAGATGCGTTGAGGATACCACTTATTGTTTCTCTTTGAATGGTGTGTACACGGATTGTTTTAAAGGGAGGAGTGGTGTTAAACAGGGGGATCCGATATCACCTTTATTGTTTGTAATTGGAATGGAATATCTATCGAGACAGCTTAGCCTGGCCATAAAAACGAAAGCTATAGAGTTCCATCAGAGGAGTTTGAAGGGGGAAATACACAGTTTGATGTTTGCAGATGACCTGTTAATCTTCTGTAGGGCGAGCAAGCACTCAATGGAAGGGGTTAAAACTGTTTTGGAGGAGTTTAGGAAGGTTTCTGGCCTGAGGAAAAATGAAGGAAAATCCGAGGCTTTCTTCTCGACAATGACAGAAACTGAATCAAAGATGTTGGCTGATACTCTGAATATTGTTCAAGGAAGTTTCCCAATGAATTACCTGGGACTTCCTGTCTCGACAGGGAAGTGGAGAGCTGAAGATTGTGAGAAAATGGTGGAGAAGATTGCAGGACAAATAGGCACTTGGGGTTCCAGGAATATGGCATATGCAGGTAAAGTGCAGCTTATAAACACAATTTTGTTGAGTAAAGCTAGTCACTGGGCGAATGTTTTTCAAATACCTGAGAGTGTGCACAAAGCCATCGAGGCAAAATGCAGAAACTTTCTATGGGGCAGAAAGGAAGGGGAGAAAAGAGTTACACCAGTGTCTTGGAAAACACTTGGTATGCCAAAGAAAAGTGGAGGAGTTGGCCTAAGGGATCCTTCATTCTGGAATAGAGCTTCTCTGTGTAAGCTGGTTTGGGATGTATGTCAAAAGAAGGATATATTGTGGCTGAAATGGGTGCAGGCATACTACTTGAAGGATGAAGAATTTCTTGACTACAGCCTAGAAGGGCACACATATAGTTGGAGTTGGGGCAAGTTGGTGTCACTGAAAGATGAAATTCGTCCATACCTAATGGAATGTGTTGACATGAAGGGAAATTTCAGCACGAGCAAGGCATATGGATACCTCAAAGGAGCAGGCCAAGAAAAACATTGGTCAACGAATATATTGTGGAAGTCAGGACTACAGCCTAAACACTCATTCTTTCTATGGATGTTGTTAAAAGGGAGATTATCGACCATAGCGAGACTTCAGTCGAAAGGGATAATACCTCATGTGGCAGATGTTTGTACTCTGTGTGGGCAGAATGGAGAAACGATGCAGCACATATTTTGTACATGCCAGTTTACAGTGGAGCTCCAAAAACATTACAGGGTGGAGACTGGCGGAAACTTCAGAGAGTGCTTGAGGAGGATGAGAAGAATGGTAGGATGGAGAAAGAGAATAAGATTCCACCGACTTATCAGCATCTTCTATAATGTATGGAGGGAGAGGAATAACAGAATCTTTGAGGGGAAATTTAGGCAGGTGGATGCTCTAAAGGTGATGATTGAAACAGGCTATGACCCCTTTGATTGATGTTGAGGATAGCGTGAATGGATCCTAGTATGAAACTTGGTACATATGTCGTAGGTACCGCACTGATTACCTTTGGTATTTCAGAGGTGTTGGGCTGCTGGTGTAAAAACCAGTTACCCAACCTTGGCCCGTGACACTATCTTAAGACTTGACGGATTGGTTTTGGGGATATATCCCTAGTATGAAACTTGTACATATGTCGTAGGTACCGCACTGATTACCTTTTGGTATTTCAGAGGTGTTGGGCTGCTGGTATAAAAACCAGTTACCCAGCCTTGGCCCATGACACTATCTGATTTGATGGAATGGTGGAGGGGTTTTACCCCAAGTATGAAACTTGTACATATGTCGTAGGTACCGCACTGATTACCTTTTGGTATTTCAGAGGTGTTGGGCTGCTGGTATAAAAACCAGTTACCCAGTCTTGGCCCATGACACTATCTGATTTGATGGAATGGTTGAGGGGTTTTACCCCAAGTATGAAACTTGTACATATGTCGTAGGTACCGCACTGATTACCTTTGGTATACAGAGGTGTTGGGCTGCTGGGTGAAACCAGTTACCCAACCTTGGCCCATGACACTATCTAAAGACTTGACGGGCTGGATCAAAGAAGATTATAAGCATACTCAAACCAGACTACATATGGCTTATTTGATTTCTATGGGAAATCAACTAGGGCAGACTTGTGTTTTGACATGTCAATTCACAGATATGCTATGGTGGATTTTCCCTTAATCATATACGAGCCGGAGACCAAAATGGAACGTTGAAGACACCAAAGCTCCAAAGGTGGATGCAGATTTGGCAAGATATGCAAGGACATAAGGAATGGAATGATAGTTTTCTAAAATCCTAGCAATATCTTGATGAACTAGTTATGATCATAGCCACTTGCATTTCATATGGCTGTAGAATAGTTGTTTTTTCTCCTTTTGGTTAGTTATTTATATCTGTTGAATGTTTGGCTTAGAGTGATGGCCAAATCAGTTGTATGAACTTTTTTGAGCAATTTAATAGAAGAAAATATTACATCAAAAAAAAAAAAAAAAGACTTTGGCTCGGATTTTAAGAAAAATGTATTTTATCACTTATGGTTATGGTTGTTTGTAAGAATTCATTAAGGATATATTTGTCTTTTCGTAGTTGTTTTTTTGCCAAAGGAGGAAATAATGAAAGTAAGAAGTTTTGGTTGGGTTCTGTACGCAAAGGGTTTACGGCGATCCAGCTCCAAATCGGATTTTGGATTCTGTACGCACGGATCTGTACGCACGGCACAGTGACGGTGGGGACGATCAGATTCAGTACGAACGATCTGTACGCACGGCGATCCTAAACCCTATGCTGCGATTCTAAATCCTAACATGTGCTATTTCCGTTTTTCTTTTTCCACTATTTTTCTGGTGAATTGAATTCGTTTGATTCTGCCGCCATGGGCAAGAACAGTAGTGGTAAACGAAACGCGGGAAATAAGCCTAAGGATGTGACGAAGATGGTCTTGGGAAGTGATGGACGGAGTTTGTTTGGCGATGATGGTGAGGTTTTGCCGAAACGGCCAACCGTGATTGAAAACCCGGGCACTCTGTCGGGATTAAACTTTGAACGGAGAGGAAACGACGGGATGGCTCGCGGGCAGAATCCTATCGCTGGGATGGTAGATGCGGCAAAAAACCCTCGGGCTGCAGTAGAAAAGAAAAACCTTAGCAGCGGAAATTTTGATATAAAGGCTGAGTCAAATTCACACAGTGAGGCGATGAAAAAATGGATTCAGAAAGCGTCGGTCGAAGAGCTCTTTGAAAATATGGGGAAAGCTTACGAAGGTTTTAGAATGATTGAACAGAAACTTAAGGAAAAAGCTGGAGAAGAGCTATTGAATGTGGCTGAACGTGAGGTCATGGAGAATGGAGGAAAACCCTTGTTTGGATTGGAAAAGGAAAACGTTGGGATGAATCCGATTGAATCTGGGAATAGGACTACATGGCCAGCGGATGAGAGTATATATGATCGGGAAAGCGAAGGGGGCAACAAGAAATCGATGATGGCAGCCGGGGTTCGTAGGCAGCCGATGATGATAAAAACCGGTATACCAATTTCGAGGTTCTTGGAAACAATGGGCAGAGAGGAGAGTGAGGGCAGCAAGGATACGTCTAAGACAATAGAGCAAGATGTACAAACAAAAATGAAGAGTTCAGAACAAGCCGAGAAGTCTCATTTAGAGAAGGGTTTGGAGAATGCTGTTTTGTCGACTGTGATCACTCAACCCGAAGGTGATGGTGTTGCCACAGTAATAAACAAAGTTGGGGAGAATTCAAAAGTACGTATACTGAAGAGAGGGGAAGAGCTAGAGACACCAGTAAATGAGAAGGTAAGCTGGTCGAAACTGTTCACGAGCCACCAGGCAGAGGTAAAATACTATAAACCTGAACTAGTAGACGGTATGCTTTTGCCTTCTTTTCCTTTGAATGAGGTTGAAAACAGCGTGAAAAAATGGAAGAATGTGGTTGTATGCAAGGTTATTGGTGGTCATCCTCCGATTAAATATTTTGAAGGCTTTCTTAGAAGAATATGGTTTGGTATGGTTGAAAAGGTCTGGCAGGCAAAACCAGGGATCTTTCTGGTGAAGCTTGTTAATGAAAAACATAGAGATGAGGTGATAGAACGGGGGATGGTTTTCTTTGATAAAAAACCAGTTTTTGTAAAGGTATGGAAACAAAAAATGGATTTTGATGAGCCAGATACAATTCCTATATGGGTGCAATTTCCTGGATTGGATCCAGTCTATTGGGAGCCGAGCCTGTTATGTAGATTGGCAAGTGTAATCGGAATCCCCTTGCGGATTGATGAGGCCACATGGCACATGGAAAAGACAAAGTTTGCAAGGGTACTAGTTGAGGTGAACATGGGGAAGGTAATGCAAAAACGAATTCCATACAAAGATGAGAATAATATCATTCAGCACCAAGATGTGGAGTATGAGTGGAAGCCATCAAAGTGTAGTAAATGCAAGCTGATTGGACATGAAACAGAAGAATGTGTCTGGAAGCCCAAATCCCTTTCGCCTGGAGTGAATGGCAGGACGAAGTTGAGCACAAATAGAGGCAAAAGGGAGAACCAAACTCAATCAGCCCCAAGGGAAAGGGGACCAAGCATAGTTGCTCCTCATCGACAATATGGCAGAAATACCGGGGATTGGGTGGTTGTTGGTGTAAAAAGGGCAGAGAAGAATGGAGACAAAATTGAGGGAAATAAAATGGGCACCAAAGGGACCAATGTAGAACATAAAAAGGGAGATCGAGAGGCTGTTCTTGGGGCCAAAAAAGAACAGGAAAAGAAAGCAAGGTACGAAAAAGAAAGGGGTGCAAAAAGTGGTAGAACGAGCAGTAGCACGGTTTTGGATGCACAAACAAGAGAGAATGAAGCTAGGGATGTTCCGGGTAGAGAAATAAGGCAACACAGAGAAGGGAAACAACCGGCTGAATCGAATGATAGTGTGGTATTGCAGATTTCACAGTCTACAAATGTTGGCGTTAATGAGAGAGAAGCGGCTAATAACATAGACCTTGAAGTTCATTCAAGGTATGATCCCCTTTATAATATTGTTAATGATGCATAGTACTATGCTATTCTGGAATGTTAGGGGTATAAATCAGCCAAGTAAGCAGAGAAAATGCCGGCAATTTTGTTTTGAAAATAATGTAGGCCTTGCTGGCTTGCTAGAAACAAAGGTGAAGGTAGAAAATGAAGTGGACAGATGGGAAAGTCTTGATTTGGGTTGGAAGCTACTAACAAACTGCCCGATAGCACAAACAGGAAGAATATGGCTATGTTGGAACCCAGATTTGTATGATATATCGGTAATAAGCATTGGAGATCAGTGGATTGACTGCATTTGCCGGAAAAAAGAACTCGGGCTGGAGTTTTACTTGACGGTTATTTATGCTCATAATAGTGAAGTAGAAGCAGGGACCAAACAACCACTTAGGCTGAAGTTATGGCGTTATCTGGAGACTGCAAATCACCAGGATATGCCATGGATGGTGGTGGGGGATTTCAACTCCCCCCTAAATTTGGGAGACCGAACTGGAGGAGAGGATGTACAGCTAGCTGAGGTGGAAAATTTTAGAGACACTGTGAACTTGATTCAACTGCATGAGCTGAAAAGTACAGGACCTTTTTTCACGTGGGACCATAAAAGGGAAGAAGGCAGAATTTTCAGTAGAATCGACAGAGCAATGGTGAATGAGACGTGGATGGACAAATGGATGGAAGCGATATGTGAGGTAAAACCCAATGATGCATCGGATCATTTACCTTTACTTATACACCTAGATACGCCAAGAAAGTGTTCTGCTAAACGTCCTTTTAAGTTCTTCAATATGTGGGTGAACTCGCCGGACTTTCTTACTTTAGTGGAGCAGAATTGGAGGATGAGGAAACACAGTACTCTCGTGGATCTATTTAAAACTCTGAAGGTGCTGGAAATAGCACTTAAACGATTGAACAAGAGGGAATTTTCAGACATTCAGAAAAGAGCCATGGAAGCAAAAGGGAAGTGGGAGAACCAGTTCAATCTATTACAAACAAATGTATTGGATAAAGGGCTGCAAGAAAACGAAGCAAGGGCAAGGAGAGAATCTATGGAACTAGCTGAAGCGGAGTTCAGTTTCTTACAGCAACGGTCTAAGGAGAAATGGATAAAGGAGGGGGACAGGCCAACCAAAATTTTCTATGCAAGCATGAAAAAAAGGCAATACAGAAATCATATAGTCAGCCTGAAGGTGGGAAGCGACAGAGTGGATGGAAGAGAGGGGGTGGAGCAGCATCTACTGCAGTTCTTTGGTGACCGAATGGGAAAGACATTGATTACAGAGAGTGAAATTGATCCTTTAGTGGCAGCTGAAGGAAACTTTCTTACGGTGGAGCAACAAATACCCTTGATAAAGCCGATTACAGATGATGAGATATGGAGAGCTCTGAATAGCATTGAGAATGACAAAAGTCCTGGAGTAGATGGATATTCGAGCTTTTTCTTCAAGAAAGCATGGAGGATTGTTGGTGATGATTTCAAAAAGGGGATTAGGAGTTTCTTTCAGGGTGATGAAGTACCACGGGAATTTAGCAGGGCTGTTTTAACACTAATACCGAAAGTTGATAATCCGCAGTCAGCTGGGGACTATAGGCCGATTTCCTGCTGCCCTGTTTTATATAAAGTCATCACAAAGATCATGAGTAACAGGTTAAGTGAGGTACTCCCTGAAGTGATAAATGGAAACCAAGGTGCATTCGTGAAAGGGAGGAGGATATCACATAATATTCTCCTAGCCCAAGAGCTATTAACAGGATATAAGAAGCCGAGCAATATTCCGAGCTGCATGATAAAAATTGATATACAGAAGGCTTTCGACAGTATAAGCTGGGAGTTTCTATTCAAATGGCTGGCAGTTCTAAAGTTTCCAGGATTGTTTATTGAGTGGATAAGACGATGCGTTGAGGATACCACTTATTGTTTCTCTTTGAATGGTGCTTACACGGATTGTTTTAAAGGGAGGAGTGGTGTTAAACAGGGGGATCCGATATCACCTTTATTGTTTGTAATTGGGATGGAATATCTATCAAGACAGCTTAGCCTGGCGATAAAAACGAAAGCTATAGAGTTCCATCAGAGGAGTTTGAAGGGGGAAATACACAGTTTGATGTTTGCAGATGATCTGTTAATTTTCTGTAGGGCAAGCAAGCACTCAATGGATGGGGTTAAAACTGTTTTGGAGGAGTTTAGGAAGGTTTCTGGCCTTAGGATAAATGAAGGAAAATCTGAGGCTTTCTTCTCGACAATGACAGAAACTGAATCAAAGATGTTGGCTGATACTCTGAATATAGTTCAAGGAAGTTTCCCAATGAATTACCTGGGACTTCCAGTCTCAACAGGGAAGTGGAGAGCTGAAGATTGTGAGAAAATGGTGGAGAAGATTGCAGGACAAATAGGCACTTGGGGTTCCAGGAATATGGCATATGCAGGTAAAGTGCAGCTTATAAACACAATTCTGCTGAGTAAAGCTAGTCACTGGGCAAATGTTTTTCAAATACCTGAGAGTGTGCACAAAGCCATTGAGACAAAATGCAGAAATTTTTTGTGGGGCAGAAAGGAAGGGGAGAAAAGAGTTACACCAGTGTCTTGGAAAACACTTTGTATGCCAAAGAAAAGTGGCGGAGTTGGCCTAAGGGATCCTTCATCCTGGAATAGAGCTTCTCTGTGTAAGCTGGTTTGGGATGTATGTCAAAAGAAGGATATATTGTGGCTGAAATGGGTGCAGGCATACTACTTGAAGGATGAAGAGTTTCTTGACTATAGCCTAGAAGGGCACACATATAGTTGGGGTTGGGGCAAGTTGGTGTCACTGAAAGATGAAATTCGTCCATACCTAATGGAATGTGTTGACACGAAGGGAAATTTCAGCACTAGCAAGGTATATGGATACCTCAAAGGGGCAGGCCAAGAAAACCATTGGTCAACGAAAATATTGTGGAAGTCAGGACTACAGCCTAAACACTCATTCTTTCTATGGATGTTGTTAAAAGGGAGATTATCGACCATAGCGAGACTTCAGTCGAAAGGGATAATACCTCATGTGGCAGATGTTTGTACTCTTTGTGGGCACAATGGAGAAACGATGCAGCACATATTTTCTACATGCCAGTTTACAGTGGAGCTCCAAAAACATTACAGGGTGGAGACTGGCGGAAACTTCAGAGAGTGCCTGAGGAGGATGAGAAGAATGGTAGGATGGAGAAAGAGAATAAGATTCCACCGACTTATCAGCATCTTCTATAATGTATGGAGGGAGAGGAATAACAGAATCTTCCAGGGGAAATTTAGGCAGGTGGATGCTCTAAAGGTGATGATTGAAACAGGCTTTGACCCCTCTGATTGATGATGAGGATGGTGTGAATGGATCCTAGTATGAAACTTGGTACATATGTCGTAGGTACCGCACTGATTACCTATGGTATTTCAGAGGTGTTGGGCTGCCGGTGTAAAACCAGTTACCCAGCCTTGGCCCGTGACAATATCTAAAGATTTGACGGATTGGTTGTGGGGATATATCCCTAGTATGAAACTTGTACATATGTCGTAGGTACCGCACTGATTACCTTTTGGTATTTCAGAGGTGTTGGGCTGCAGGTATAAAAACCAGTTACCCAGCCTTGGCCCAAGACACTATCAAAAATATTTGACGGACTGGATGAGGGACTATGGTCTAAAGACTTGACGGGCTGGCTCGAAGAAGATTATAAGCATACTCAGACCAGGCTACATAATGGATAATTTGGTTTCTATGGGAAATGAACCAGGGCAGACTTGTGTTTTGACATGTCAATTCACAGATATGCTATGGTGGATTTTCCCTTAATCATATACGAGCTGGAGATAGAAATGGAACGTTGAAGACACCAAAGCTCCAAAGGTGGATGCAGATTTGGCAAGATATGCAAGAACAGATGGAATGGAAGCGCATTCATTATAGTTATTCTAAAATCCTAGCAATATCTTGATGAACTAGTTATGATCATAGCCACTTGCATTTCATATGGCTGTAGAATAGTTGTTTTTCTTCTTTTGGTTAGTTATTTATATCCGTTGAATGTTTGGCTTAGAGTGATGGCCAAATCAGTTGTATGAACGTTTTTGAGCAAGTTAATAGAAGAAAATATTACATCAAAAAAAAAGAAGTTTTGGTTGGGACGGAGGGAGTAGTTTGAGTTGAAAACAATGTTAAAAGATAAAAGTTGAATAGTTGAATGGCTCATGAACTTTATATTCATCTATATAAATAGTCTTTGAAATAATTAAAAAATTAATATATCCCAAATATTCTAACTAATATTATTTTTAATTTTTGTAATAATCCAAATTAACCCCAATAAAATCCCACCCACCCTTACCCGCAATAAAAATTGGGTACTCCATACTAATATTCTCTCAAAATCACATAAATAGACACAAACAACATAATTTTACTTTCGACTTTATTCAATATAAAGTTACTCAAATCGAGAGCATTCATTGTCGATTACACGCACAAACAAGAAAGGTTGGAATACAATATGAGAGCATCTCCAATGGTTGTGTTTTGGAGTTGCTTGCAAATATTCCAAACGTCAAGTAGTACTGCTACACCGTTGTTTCTTGCCATGTCAGCAGCTGCCGTCAAGCAGTACTGCTCTACCAAGCAGCACTGCTGCACTTAATATTTTTATTACGGCATATATTTGTGACTTATTTTTATCTACGAGATTTGTTTACCAAACAATTCATAATTTACGAAATTTTACATTCGCGTACGATCATCAGGATATTTTATGCAGAGGTAAAATAACACGTCTTTGGTTGCATGCATCAATCCATTTTATGGCTGCTGTAAAAAAGTATATATTTGCATTGCATCGATCCATCCATGATTTGATGCATATAAAATCATATTTTTAATTGTTATATAATATTTATTCGTGAAATAATATTATAATATTATAATAAAAAATTAAATATATTTATATAAATTAAATAAAAAACATATTTTGAAAATTATAATTCCTAAACTGAAATTAATTTTGATATTTCTTTGATAAATATTACTTATTATTTTATTTTTACTTCAATTTTTAAAATATTCGTAAGTATAATATATAAAATAATTTAAAAATAAAGAAACATGTGGGACCAATGAATTTATTATGAATATAGCTTACCATTGTTAAAGTGTGTAGCTTGCCATGTCATTAGCTTGAAAATTGACATGGCAAGACAAGCTACACAATCATGTAGCTTGCCATTGGAGATGCTCTGAGTATACTGAATGAAATCACCATTGAACAAATTTATTTACATCGAAAAGGACCACCGCATTTATTTTTCATTGAAACTAATTACACGCTTCCAGGTAGTTTCAGATCGTGTATGTTGTTTGCTTCTGTTCCTGAATAGTCATTTCTCTCAAAGTCCATTCTGTTCTGCCTTCCAGTAATGATGATGTTTCTTGAATTTGTTCCTCTTCTGATGTCAGTGTTCTTTAGAATCCTGTTTTGTTAACACTATGAATGTAAGAACATTTTACACGTACCTTTTTCTTCATACACGTAAGAGCTATAAAAATTCGGTGGTGTATATTCAAGAGCAAAACGCTAATAAAATCCAGCTACTTTATTTGTACTTTCCAATACATGATTACAATTCAATTTATCAGAAGAACATGGCAAGTATAACTAGTCCTATAACACTATATAATAAAGAATTTTTTTGATCCATGGTCAATCAATTTTGGTATCCGGATCCACGCAGGGATATTTTCGTAATTTTAAACCCTTTGCTGCTAAAACGATGTCGTATTAATTATAATTCCTTCCTCCCTTTTCTTCTCCTTCTAGGTTACTGAATTATGTTCTTAGGATTCGATTTGGTTTGGGCAGGTTCTGGGATTCAAATATTGGTCATGTATTGATCGTCAAATTGTTAAGAGCATCAACGAGATTATTTTTGATTTGAGGTTGAACTTGGGGATGTGGTCTTTGCCAGCACCGAGGCTGTGGGAAAGGCTTTTGATCCGAAATCGGTCACTCCGTTTAGTATGTCGGCGGTTGATCAAGTGTACAGTTTTTACAATCTGATATCTACGATGAATTGTCTATAACATGTGGCTTGCTTTTCCGAATTTGTTCAGAGTTTAGTGTCTTTTTGGTTTTCTTTTTTACATTGCCGTAAGCTTACCTATTTGATGCTGATGTCTGTTTCACTCCAGCAGCTTGGCTCCGACCTTCATGGCTTTGAACGGATCGATTCTGTCTTAAGTAAGTTTCCAACCCATACGTTTTTGTTTTTTGTTCCTTGTTTTTTGGTTCTTTCTCTTTACATTCTTATGTCGATTTCCCAGGCTATAATTTAATTCGAGAGCCTGGATAGTTATCTAGCTATGAGTTGAAATCCGATACAGATGGTTTCTCATGGGAGGATGAAGGTGAAGAGAAGGTTGAAATTAAGAATGGACATCTTGCTGCCTATATAGGAACCTGAGGATCAAGGAAATCCTCCTTACTTGCTGCTGAGCTTCACATATCTTCAAGAAAGATGTTTTTCTGTAAAAAAAAGCCTCTCTTATGCATTGATGCTTTGCAAGTATATATTTTTAAGCAAATTATTTTGCATTCTAACCGCAAACTCATGTACTCAACGGAATCAACTAAAAAGTGATATTATTTGGATAATCTAAATGAACATCACCCAATCGGATCTAGATTGCAAACAGAGACTTCGATTGTGACATGTACTGGTTTCTAGAAAGACTCGGGTCAGCTCTAACTTATTACCTTTAAGGTTGAACCCGTATTCCACATCTGTACTCTGCCACTTTCATTTTCTCATTTACTACACTATAATTATATTATTGCTCTTTTATAATATCTGACATCCATTTTATATCATTTATATGATATGAGTAATATGCTTAATAGTAAATACATAATTTTACATGTCAACTCAGTGGTTTCATTATGGAATATGCCATTTTAGTTTGTTTTAACCAATATCTGATATGTTTACTGGATGGATGCTCTGTAGCATCAATAATTAAGGCTCAAGAGGAATCACTGATGTTTCTGTAATTTGTATAAGTAGCCTATTGATGATAGTTAGTTTATCTTTGATGTTGTGCAATTAGGATAGAGTTATTATAATAGGGGAAAAGTGTCCCAAGAAAAATTAAAGGAAATATGCATTCTAGCTATAATACAAAAAAAAAAAAAAATGAAGATCAGGAGTTTCCTTGTAAATGTGGAGCATCAAAAATTTCAATGGTCTCTTTGACCCTGTAACCCAGTTCAATTGTATAGGTTTTAAAAATTATGAGTAATGATTTTTTGGGTTATTGTTTAAATTTTACTAGAGCTTAATTATCTGAAGATTAGTATTTTCTGGAGTGTTTAAGTTTGGTTGTAATTTTGATGCAGAAACGGTGGGGAAATCACCTCTGCTGTCTCTTATGAAAACTTTTGACTCTGTTCTTTCAGTTTATAAGGGGTTCTACATAAGGTTTGAATTACTTTCCTTCTTTATTATTTTTTGTTTCAGAGTTGTTAGTGGCATCCACCCCTTTGGCTTTTGGGAGGATTTGTGAGCTTGTGATCACTTTCATGGGTTGAAATTCAAAGGTTTGAGTTTTGATTCTGATTGAATTTAACCTTATCGTATCCCGTATCTTAACTCTATTTTACTATTATCATGACTGGCAATCTCGAACTCTAATGATGCTAATTATGTGTTGTGAACAAGGATTGCTTAGAGTATTAGATTATTTATACATATGCTGATTATGGTTGCCCTTTTATTTTTCCCTCACACTTACTGTTTATAATGGTTGTTTGGATGCAGAAGTGAAGCTTTATTTTTGTGGCTGAAATTTGATATTGAGTTGTTGATGGAACTAAAATTGTCTATGTGCGCTAGAATGAAAAATTGTTGATCAGTGTCGGCATACATCCATAATTATTATGCTCATTCTCTAACTATCAAGTTAATTTCCACACAACGGGTATTAATATTGTTCATAATAGGAAATAATAGTGGGACTACGATGTTTCTAGGTGTTTAATATTCTCAAACCGATTAGCTTTCTGTAAGTATTATGTTTCTAGGTATTAATTTTCTCAAACCGATTAGCTTTCTGTAAGTAAGTTAAATTTTTGTGCATGTAGAGTTTTACTGTTGAAGCTACCTAGACAGGAAGGTCCAGTGGCCAACCTGAAAAAAAACCCAACAATGGAAGCCTAATATGGGACCATTTATACTCACTGTCTTCTTCTCTACGAGGTTCGTTCATGCCAAAGTGATGAATAAAGAAACAAGTAAGGTTATATCTGTCGCGACAACCAGTGCCAAGGATCTGCGCAACATGCATGCTTCCTTCTCTGACAGATAACGGCGCCAACAAAATGATTGGGAAACTTATTGCAGAGAGATCAAAGGAGGCTTATTTCTTTGCGATTGCCTATGAACCGGAAAAAACCAGCTAATTGAAGGCAGGCTTAGCATTGTTCTTGATACCATCCAGGAGAACATTATCATCTTCGTTGAGTCAAACCTTTTGTTTTATTACCAGGAAAGATTTTGTATGAATTTTATTGCAGATAGAAACCTTTTGTTCATTCAATACCTGTTGGTGGAAGGCTCTTGACTGTTAACAAGGCAGCCCCAAGAGGATCAAGAGCAGAATGTCCTCCTCGAGTGTTTGAGGCATCCTCCAGAATCTATGTCAATAACCTGTCATGAGACTTGAACAAGTGTTCAATGAAAATGGGAAAGTGATCTTAGTGCACGTGTAGTTACTGATAGTGGTCGATCATGGGGATTCGCCTTTGTGCGAGAGGTAGAAATGAACGAAGCCATTGCTAACCTGGATGGACAGAATTTGGATATGGGAGAAATATCAAGGTGAATGTTGCTGAGAAGAGGTCACACCGCAACTTTTAGCCGAGGAGCTGAGGCATGAGATCTTAATTTGTGTAGCTTTTTGTTTATGTTTATGGAAATGAGTCTGTAACACGATTGCTCCATTCAATTAGGATGAAATCTTTGTGTTATGAACTCATGTGTTAATTTAGTTTGTTGCTTATATCATCAGTATGAGTAGGCAACACTTTTAGCAGAGTTAAGCCTGTTAATATCTCTACCAATTTAAATTTAATGTAACAATTTCGAATTATTATATTATATTAATATCATTAGATTTTAATTTAACTCTTTTTCTGATTTCTTTACCACTTTCTTCTACTCCTTTTTTTTTTTGATGTAATATTTTCTTCTATTAAATTGCTCAAAAAAGTCCATACAACTGATTTGGCCATCACTCTAAACCAAACATTCAACGGATATAAATAACTAACCAAAAGGAGAAAAACAACTATTCCACAACCATATGAAATGCAAGTGGCTATGATCATAACTAGTTCATCAAGATATTGCTAGGATTTTAGAATAATTATCATGAATGCTTCCATTCCATCTGTCCTTGCATATCTTGCCAAATCCGCATCCACCTTTGGAGCTTTGGTGTCTTCAACGTTCCATTTATGTCTCCGGCTCGTATATGATTAAGGGAAAATTCACCATAGCTTATCTGTGAATTGACATGTCAAAACACAAGTCTGCCCTGGTTCATTTCCCATAGAAATCAAATAAGCCATATGTAGTCTGGTCTGAGTATGCTTATAATCTTCTTCGATCCAGCCCGTCAAGTCTTTAGATAGTGTCATGGGCCAAGGTTGGGTAACTGGTTTCACCCAGCAGCCCAACACCTCTGAAATACCAAAGGTAATTAGTGCGGTACCTACGACATATGTACAAGTTTCATACTAGGGATATATCCCCACAACCAATCTGTCAAGTCTTTAGATAGTGTCACGGGCCAAGACTGGGTAACTGGTTTTTACACCAGCAGCCCAACACCTCTGAAATACCAAAGGTAATCAGTGCGGTACCTACGACATATGTACCAAGTTTCATACTAGGATCCATTCACACTATCCTCAACATCAATCAAAGGGGTCATAGCCCGTTTCAATCATCACCTTTAGAGCATCCACCTGCCTAAATTTCCCCTAAAAGATTCTGTTATTCCTCTCCCTTCATACATTATAGAAGATGTTGATAAGTCGGTGGAATCTTATTCTCTTTCTCCATCCTACCATTCTTCTCATCCTCCTCAAGCACTCTCTGAAGTTTGCGCCAGTCTCCACCCTGTAATGTTTTTGGAGCTCCACTGTAAACTGGCATGTACAAAATATGTGCTGCATCGTTTCTCCATTCTGCCCACACAGAGTACAAACATCTACCACATGAGATATTATCTCTTTCGACTGAAGTCTCGCTATGGTCGATAATCTCCCTTTTAACAACATCCATAGAAACATCCACAATATTTTCGTTGACCAATGGTTTTCTTGGCCTGCCCCTTTGAGGTATCCATATGCCTTGCTAGTGCTGAAATTTCCCTTCATGTCAACACATTCCATTAGGTATGGACGAATTTCATTTTTCAGTGACACCAACTTGCCCCAACTCCAACTATATGTGTGCCCTTCTAGGCTGTAGTCAAGAAACTCTTCATCCTTCAAGTAGTATGCCTGCACCCATTTCAGCCACAATATATCCTTCTTTTGACATACATCCCAAACCAATTTACACAGAGAAGCTCTATTCCAGAATGAAGGATCCCTTAGGCCAACTCCTCCACTTTTCTTTGGCATACAAAGTGTTTTCCAAGACACTGGTGTAACTCTTTTCTCCCCTTCCTTTTTGCCCCACAGAAAATTTCTGCATTTTGTCTCAATGGCTTTGTGCACACTCTCAGGTATCTGAAAAACATTCGCCCAGTGACTAGCTTTACTCAGCAGAATTGTGTTTATAAGCTGCACTTTACCTGCATATGCTATATTCCTGGAACTCCAAGTGCCTATTTGTCCTGCAATCTTCTCCACCATTTTCTCACAATCTTCAGCTCTCCACTTCCCTGTCGAGACTGGAAGTCCCAGGTAATTCATTGGGGAACTTCCTTGAACTATATTCAGAGTATCAGCCAACATCTTTGATTCAGTTTCTGTCATTGTCGAGAAGAAAGCCTCAGATTTTCCTTCATTTATCCTTAGGCCAGAAACCTTCCTAAACTCCTCCAAAATAGCTTTAACCCCTTCCATTGAGTGCTTGTTCGCCCTACGGAAAATTAACAGATCATCTGCAAACATCAAACTGTGTATTTCCCCCTTCAAACTTCTCTGATGGAACTCTTTATCTTTCGTTTTTATGGCCAGGCTAAGCTGTCTCGATAGATATTCCATCCCAATTACAAACAATAAAGGTGATATCGGATCCCCCTGTTTAACACCACTCCTCCTTTTAAAACAATCCGTGTACGCACCATTCAAAGAGAAACAATAAGTGTTATCCTCAACGCATCGTCTTATCCACTCAATAAACAATCCTGGAAACTTTAGAACTGCCAGCCATTTGAATAGAAACTCCCAGCTTATACTGTCGAAAGCCTTCTGTATATCAATTTTTATCATGCAGCTCAGAATATTGCTCGGCTTCTTATATCCTGTTAAAAGCTCTTGCGCTAGGAGAATATTTTGTGATATCCTCCTCCATTTCACAAATGCACCTTGGTTTCCATTTATCACTTCAGGGAGTACCTCACTTAACCTGTTACTCATGATCTTTGTGACGACTTTATATAAAACAAGGCAGCAGGAAATTGGTTTAAAGTCCCCAGCTGACGGCGGATTATCAACTTTCGGTATTTGTTAAAACAGCCCTGCTAAATTCTTGTGGTACTTTATCACCCTGAAAGAAACTCCTAATCCCCTTTTTGATATCATCACCAACAATCCCCCATGCTTTCTTGAAGAAAAAGCTCGAAAATCCATCAACTCCAGGACTTTTGTCATTCTCAATGCTATTCAGAGCTATCCATATCTCATCATCTGTAATCGGTTTTATCAAGGGTATTTGTTGCTCCACTGTAAGAAAGTTACCTTCAGCTGCCACTAAAGGATCAATTTCACTCTCTGTAATCGCTGTCTTTCCCATTCGGTCACCAAAGAACTGCAGTAGATGCTGCTCCACCCCCTCTCTTCCATCAACTCTGTCGTTTCCCACCTTCAGGCTGACTATATGATTTCTGTATTGCCTCTTTTTCATGCTTGCATAGAAAATTTTGGTTGGCCTGTCCCCCTCCTTTATCCATTTCTCCTTAGACCGCTGCTGTAAGAAACTGAACTCCGCTTCAGCTAGTTCCATAGATTCTCTCCTTGCCTTTGCTTCGTTTTCTTGCAGCCCTTTATCCAATACATTTGTTTGTAATAGATTGAACTGGTTCTCCCACTTCTCTTTTGCTTCCATGGCTCTTTTCTGAATGTCTGAAAATTCCCTCTTGTTCAATCGTTTAAGTGCTATTTCCAGCACCTTCAAAGTTTTAATTAGATCCACGACAGTACTGTGTTTCCACATCCTCCAATTCTGCTCCACTAAAGTAAGAAATTCTGGCGAGTTCACCCACATATTGAAGAACTTAAAAGGACGTTTAGCAGAACACTTTTTTGGCTTATCTAGGTGCATAAGTAAAGGTAAATGATCCGATGCATCATTGGATTTTACCTCACATATCGCTTCCATCCATCTGTCCATCCACATCTCATTCACCATTGCTCTGTCGATTCTACAGAAAATTCTGTCTTCTTCCCTTTTATTGTCCTACGTGAAAAAAGGTCCTGTACTTTTCAGCTCATGCAGTTGAATCAAGTTCACCGTGTCTCTAAAATTTTCCACCTCAGCTAGTTGTACATCCTCTCCTCCAGTTCGGTCTCCCAAATTTAGGGGGGAGTTGAAATCCCCCACCACCATCCATGGCATATCCTGGTGATTTGAAATCTCCAGATAACGCCATAAATTCAGTCTGAGTGGTTGTTTGGTCCCCGCTTCTACTTCACTATTATGAGCATAAACAGCCGTCAAGTAAAACTCCAGCCCGAGTTCCTTTTTCCGGCAAATGCAGTCAATCCACTGATCTCCAATGCTTATTACCGAAATATCATACAAATCTGGCTTCCAACATAGCCATATTCTTCCTGTTTCCTGCTATCGGGCAGTTTGTTAGTAGCTTCCAACCCAAATCAAGACTTTCCCATCTGTCCACTTCATTTTCTACCTTCACCTTTGTTTCCAGCAAGCCAGCAAGGCCTATATTGTTTTCAAAACAAAATTGCCGGCATTTTCTTTGCTTACTTGGCTGATTTAGACCCCTAACATTCCAGAATAGCATAGTACTATGCATCATTAACAATATTATAAAGGGGACCATACCTTGAATGAACTTCAAGGTCTATGTTATTAGCTGCTTCTCTCTCATTGACACCAACATTTGTAGACTGTGAAATATGCAATACTACACTATCATTCGATTCAGCCGGTTGTTTCCCTTCTCTGTGTTGCCTGATTTCTCTACCCGGAATATCCCTAGCTTCAGTCTCTCTTGATTGTGCATCCAAAACTGTGCTCCTACTCGTTCCACCACTTTTTGCACCCCTTTCTTTTTCATACACTGCTTTCTTTTCCTGCTCTATTTCGGCCCCAAGAACAGCATCTCGGTCTCCCTTTTCTGTTCTACATTGGTCCCTTTAGTTCCCGTTTTATTTCCCTCACGAGACGGGTCTAAAACAGCTCGTTTATGGCCTTCCTTTTCACCATTCCTTTCTGCCCTAATACCCCAACGGCCACCCAATCTTTTCTGCCATACCTTTGAGGAGCCATTCTGTTCTGTCCAAGTCCACTTCCCCTTGGTGCATTTTGAGTTTGGTTCCCCCTTTTTGACTTTATTTGTGCTCTGCTGTATTCCTCCTTTTACTACAGGTGAAAGTTTTTTTTTTTTTTCGATGAACATAAATTTTCATTTCATCAAGAATCATTACAGTACAAGATTTTAACCTTCACTCCCAGCCTTACAAAAAGAACCTAGAATCTAAGTGTCCTAACATATGAAAGAAACACTAGTTCTACAGGTTAATGAAGTACAAGACAAATTAATGCCAAAGTTTAAATTCAGATTCAATGAGAGAGCAAAGCCTTTGAACTGTTATGGCTTGTCCCTGAAAAATTCTTTGGTTTCTCTCATTCCAGAGGTTAGAGACTTGACACCAGGAGTGTGAAAACCCTCTTGTTCTTCCTGGCTTGCCAAATGAATAACAGCCTCTTCAGATGCCTCAGATCCTGTGGAGCAGGAAGATGAAAGAGTAGCAGGACTTGCTTGAAGTAGGGACACTGGATCAATAAGTGTGAAACAGATTCTGTGACTTGATGACAGAAACAACATGAGGATGAAGGAAGTGGTACGCCAAGGTGCTGTAACCTGTCAACTGTAGATAGTCTCCCCAACGCCAATCTCCAGGTGAAAGTGGTTTGGGTTTCCAAACACATTCCTCCGTTTCATTGCCAATCAGCTTGCACTTACTGCACTTTGTCGGTTTCCACTCATACTCCACATTCTGGTGCTGAATGACATTATTTTCATCTCTGTATGGAATTTGTTTATGCATTTCATTCCCCATGTTTACCTCAACCAATATCCTAGCAAATTTTGTCATGTCCATATACCATGTGGCCTCATCAATCCGCAAAGGGATTCCAATAGCACTTGCCAATCTACACAATAAGCTCGGCTCCCAATAGACTGGATCCAATCCAGGGAATTGCACCCAAATGGGAATTGTGTCCGACTCATCAAAATCCATTGTTTGCTGCCACACCTTTACAAACACTGGTTTTTTATCAAAGAAAACCATTCCCCTTTCAACCACCGCATCCCTATATGCTTCATTTACAAGTTTCACTAAAAAAATCCCTGGTTTTGCCTGCCATACCTTTTCAACCATACCAAACCAAATTCTTCGAAGGAAACCTTCAAAAATTTTAATTGGAGGGTGACCCCCAATAACCTTGCAAACAACTACATTCTTCCATTTCTTCAAGCTGTTTTCAACCTCTTTAAAGGAAAAGTAGGCAAAATCATACCATCTACAATTTCTGGTTTATAGTACTTTACCTCAGCCTGCTTGCTTGTGAACAGTTTCGACCAACTTGGCTTTGCTTGTGCTTCTAGCTCTTCACCTCTCTTCATGATACGAACTTGCTCCACAACTTTGTTCTTTGTTGTGGCAGCTTCATCCCCGTCGGTTTGATTAATCACAACCGGCACAACAATACTTTCCAATCTCTTCTCCATCTGAGGCTGCACTTGGCCTTCCAGCTGGTTTGAAATTGGTATCCCAGTTCGGAGCATCATCGGTGGCCTACGACCAGCCACCATGAAAGCCTCCTTGCTGCCCCCATTGACATTTATACTATCAATTGCTGGCCATGTAGTCCTGTTCCCGGATTGAAACGGATTCACCACACCATTTTCCTTTTCCTGTCCAGCTAAGGGTTTCCCTCCTAAAAACTGTTCCTCCCCGGTTAAGGATTCTTCCCTAACTTTTCCTTTCAGTTTCAGCTCAATCATCTTTTTTTTTTTGATGTAATATTTTCTTCTATTAAATTGCTCAAAAAAGTTCACACAACTGATTTGGCCATCACTCTAAGCCAAACATTCAACGGATATAAATAACTAACCAAAAGTAGAAAAACAACTATTCTACAGCCATATGAAATGCAAGTGGCTATGATCATAACTAGTTCATCAAGATATTGCTAGGATTTTAGAATAACTATAATGAATGCGCTTCCATTCAAACTGTCCTTGCATATCTTGCCAAATCCGCATCCACCTTTGGAGCTTTGGTGTCTTCAACGTTCCATTTGTCTCCGGCTCGTATATGATTAAGGGAAAATCCACCATAGCATATCTGTGAATTGACATGTCAAAACACAAGTCTGCCCTGGTTCATTTCCCATAGAAATCAAATAAGCCATCATGTAGCCTGGTCTGAGTATGCTTATAATCTTCTTCGATCCAGCCGTCAAGTCTTTAGATAGTGTCATGGGCCAAGGTTGGGTAACTGGTTTCACCCAGCAGCCCAACACCTATACCAAAGGTAATCAGTGCGGTACCTACGACATATGTACAAGTTTCATACTAGGGCCATAGTCCCTCATCCAGTCCGTCAAATATTTTTGATAGTGTCTTGGGCCAAGGCTGGGTAACTGGTTTATATACCAGCAGCCCAACACTTCTAAAATACCAAAAGGTAATCAGTGCGGTACCTACGACATATGTACAAGTTTCATACTTGGGGTAAAACCCCTCAACCATTCCATCAAATCAGATAGTGTCATGGGCCAAGGCTGGGTAACTGGTTTTTATACCAGCAGCCCAACACCTCTGAAATACCAAAAGGTAATCACTGTGGTACCTACGACATATGTACAAGTTTCATACTAGGGATATATCCCCACAACCAATCTGTCAAGTCTTTAGATAGTGTCACGGGCCAAGGTTGGGTAACTGGTTTTTACACTAGCAGCCCAACACCTCTGAAATACCAAAGGTAATCAGTGCGGTACCTACGACATATGTACCAAGTTTCATACTAGGATCCATTCACACACTATCCTCAACATCAATCAAAGGGGTCATAGCCTGTTTCAATCATCACCTTTAGAGCATCCACCTGCCTAAATTTCCCCTCAAAGATTCTGTTATTCCTCTCCCTCCATACATTATAGAAGATGCTGATAAGTCGGTGGAATCTTATTCTCTTTCTCCATCCTACCATTCTTCTCATCCTCGTCAAGCACTCTCTGAAGTTTCCGCTAGTCTCCACCCTGTAATGTTTTTAGAGCTCCACTGTAAACTGGCATGTACAAAATATGTGCTGCATCGTTTCTCCATTCTGCCCACAAAGAGTACAAACATCTGCCACATGAGGTATTATCCCTTTCGACTGAAGACTCGCTATGGTCGATAATCTCCCTTTTAACAACATCCATAGAAAGAATGAGTGTTTAGGCCGTAGTCCTGACTTCCACAATATTTTCGTTGACCAATGCTCAATCATCTTAAAACCTTCATAAGATTTTTCCATATTTTCAAATAGCTCTTCAACAGATGCATTCTGAATCCATTGAGCCATTGCTTCACTGTGTGAATTGGGTGCTACCTTCAACGGAAGTCTCTTAGATTCACTGCTGCGCTTAAGGTTTAGCCGTCCACGCTCACGTTTAGAATCACCGCCGCGCTTTTCAGATCTACCATCACCACCGCGCTCATGCTCAAACTGCCCGCGATCCATCCCATCGTTTTCCATACGTTCAAGATCCTCCAACAACCTTGGCTGTTTCGGCAAAACCTCACCATCATCGCCAAACAAACTCCGTCCATCTCTTCCCAAGACCATCTTCGTCACATCCTTAGGCTTATTTCCCGCGTTTCGTTTACCATTACTATTCTTGCCCATGGGCAGAATCGAACGAATTCGATTCACCAGAAAATAGTGGAAAAAGAAAAATGGAAATCGCACATATAAGGATTTAGAATCGCAGCATAGAACTGGATTCTGGATCAGAAGGGGGTCCGGTTCGGGGGAACGGCAGGGTTCAAAGTCTCCGCTTGTGTTAATTAATAAATCTGTGCGCCCAGGAAAGATCTAATTGTCGCCCAAGAACTTTGCCAATTTTTTTTTTTTTTTTGATGTAATATTTTCTTCTATTAAATTGCTCAAAAAAGTTCATACAACTGATTTGGCCATCACTCTAAGCCAAACATTCAACGGATATAAATAACTAACCAAAAGGAGAAAAACAACTATTCTACAGCCATATGAAATGCAAGTGGCTATGATCATAACAAGTTCATCAAGATATTGCTAGGATTTTAGAATAACTATAATGAATGCGCTTCCATTCCACCTGTCCTTGCATATCTTGCCAAATCTGCATCCACCTTTGGAGCTTTGGTGTCTTCAACGTTCCATTTCTGTCTCCAGCTCGTATACGATTAAGGGAAAATCCACCATAGCATATCTGTGAATTGACATGTCAAAACACAAGTCTGCCCTGGTTCATTTCCCATAGAAACCAAATTATCCATTATGTAGCCTGGTCTGAGTATGCTTATAATCTTTTTCGATCCAGCCCGTCAAGTCTTTAGATAGTGTCATGGGCCAAGGTTGGGTAACTGGTTTCACCCAGCAGCCCAACACCTCTGAAATACCAAAGGTAATCAGTGCGGTACCTACGACATATGTACAAGTTTCATACTAGGGCCATAGTCCCTCATCCAGTCCGTCAATTGATAGTATCTTGGGCCAAGGCTGGGTAACTGGTTTTTATACCTGCAGCCCAACACCTCTGAAATACCAAAAGGTAATCAGTGCGGTACCTACGACATATGTACAAGTTTCATACTAGGGATATATCCCCACAACCAATCCGTCAAGTCTTTAGATATTGTCACGGGCCAAGGCTGGGTAACTGGTTTTTACACCGGCAGCCCAACACCTCTGAAATACCATAGGTAATCAGTGCGGTACCTACGACATATGTACCAAGTTTCATACTAGGATCCATTCACACCATCCTCATCATCAATCAGAGGGGTCAAAGCCTGTTTCAATCATCACCTTTAGAGCATCCACCTGCCTAAATTTCCCCTCGAAGATTCTGTTATTCCTCTCCCTCCATACATTATAGAAGATGCTGATAAGTCGGTGGAATCTTATTCTCTTTCTCCATCCTACCATTCTTCTCATCCTCCTCAGGCACTCTCTGAAGTTTCCGCCAGTCTCCACCCTGTAATGTTTTTGGAGCTCCACTGTAAATTGGCATGTACAAAATATGTGCTGCATCGTTTCTCCATTGTGCCCACACAGAGTACAAACATCTGCCACATGAGGTATTATCCCTTTCGACTGAAGTCTCGCTATGGTCGATAATCTCCCTTTTAACAACATCCATAGAAAGAATGAGTGTTTAGGCTGTAGTCCTGACTTCCACAATATTTTCGTTGACCAGTGGTTTTCTTGGCCTGCCCCTTTGAGGTATCCATATGCCTTGCTAGTGCTGAAATTTCCCTTCGTGTCAACACATTCCATTAGGTATGGACGAATTTCATCTTTCAGTGACACCAACTTGCCCCAACCCCAACTATATGTGTGCCCTTCTAGGCTGTAGTCAAGAAACTCTTCATCCTTCAAGTAGTATGCCTGCACCCATTTCAGCCACAATATATCCTTCTTTTGACATACATCCCAAACCAGCTTACACAGAGAAGCTCTATTCCAGGATGAAGGATCCCTTAGGCCAACTCCTCCACTTTTCTTTGGCATACAAAGTGTTTTCCAAGACACTGGTGTAACTCTTTTCTCCCCTTCCTTTCTTCCCCACAGAAAATTTCTGCATTTTGTCTCAATGGCTTTGTGCACACTCTCAGGTATTTGAAAAACATTTGCCCAGTGACTAGCTTTACTCAGCAGAATTGTGTTTATAAGCTGCACTTTACCTGCATATGCCATATTCCTGGAACCCCAAGTGCCTATTTGTCCTGCAATCTTCTCCACCATTTTCTCACAATCTTCAGCTTTCCACTTCCCTGTTGAGACTGGAAGTCCCAGGTAATTCATTGGGAAACTTCCTTGAACTATATTCAGAGTATCAGCCAACATCTTTGCTTCAGTTTCTGTCATTGTCGAGAAGAAAACCTCAGATTTTCCTTCATTTATCCTAAGGCCAGAAACCTTCCTAAACTCCTCCAAAACAGTTTTAACCCCATCCATTGAGTGCTTGCTTGCCCTACAGAAAATTAACAGATCATCTGCAAACATCAAACTGTGTATTTCCCCCTTCAAACTCCTCTGATGGAACTCTATGGCTTTCGTTTTTATCGCCAGGCTAAGCTGTCTTGATAGATATTCCATCCCAATTACAAACAATAAAGGTGATATCGGATCCCCCTGTTTAACACCACTCCTCCCTTTAAAACAATCCGTGTACGCACCATTCAAAGAGAAACAATAAGTGGTATCCTCAACGCATCGTCTTATCCACTCAATAAACAATCCTGGAAACTTTAGAACTGCCAGCCATTTGAATAGAAACTCCCAGCTTATACTGTCGAAAGCCTTCTGTATATCAACTTTTATCATGCAGCTCGGAATATTGCTCGGCTTCTTATATCCTGTTAATAGCTCTTGGGCTAGGAGAATATTATGTGATATCCTCCTCCCTTTCACAAATGCACCTTGGTTTCCATTTATCACTTCAGGGAGTACCTCACTTAACCTGTTACTCATGATCTTTGTGATGACTTTATATAAAACAGGGCAGCAGGAAATCGGCCTATAGTCCCCAGCTGACTGCGGATTATCAACTTTCGGTATTAGTGTTAAAACAGCCCTGCTAAATTCCCGTGGTACTTCATCGCCCTGAAAGAAACTCCTAATCCCCTTTTTGAAATCATCACCAACAATCCCCCATGCTTTCTTGAAGAAAAAACTCGAATATCCATCTACTCCAGGACTTTTGTCATTCTCAATGCTATTCAGAGCTCTCCATATCTCATCATCTGTAATCGGCTTTATCAAGGGTATTTGTTGTTCCACTGTAAGAAAGTTACCTTCAGCTGCAACTAAAGGATCAATTTCACTCTCTACAATCACTGTCTTTCCCATTCGGTCACCAAAGAACTGTAGTAGATGCTGCTCCACCCCCTCTCTTCCATCCACTCTGTCGCTTCCCACCTTCAGGCTGACTATATGATTTATGTATTGCCTCTTTTTCATGCTTGCATAGAAAATTTTGGTTGGCCTGTCCCCCTCCTTTATCCATTTCTCCTTAGACCGTTGCTGTAAGAAACTGAACTCCGCTTCAGCTAGTTCCATAGATTCTCTCCTTGCCCTTGCTTCGTTTTCTTGCAGCCCTTTATCCAATACATTTGTTTGTAATAGATTGAACTGGTTCTCCCACTTCCCTTTTGCTTCCATGGCTCTTTTCTGAATGTCTGAAAATTCCCTCTTGTTCAATCGTTTAAGTGCTATTTCCAGCACCTTCAGAGTTTTAAATAGATCCACGAGAGTACTGTGTTTCCGCATCCTCCAATTCTGCTCCACTAAAGTAAGAAAGTCCGGCGAGTTCACCCACATATTGAAGAACTTAAAAGGACGTTTAGCAGAACACTTTCTTGGCGTATCTAGGTGTATAAGTAAAGGTAAATGATCCGATGCATCATTGGGTTTTACTTCACATATCGCTTCCATCCATCTGTCCATCCAATTAATCCCAATCTGTGCGTCCTTGGATCCCAATCTGTTCGTCCATGGTTTCTTCTACTCCTTGCAAGTTATTTGATCACCCTTGCAATATCTTATTTGATCACCCTTGTAAGTTGCAATATCTTATTTACTAACGTGTGCATTTTTCCTTTAGGGGTTTGGCTGTCATGCCATTTTCAATACTCCCCGTCCCAACTTTGCACAATTAACTTTTCAAAATTGTAATGATTATTCTTGACTAATATGTTCAACTATACATTGTATGCCAAAGAAAAGTGGAGGAGTTGGCCTAAGGGATCATTCATTCTGGAATAGAGCTTCTCTGTGTAAGCTGGTTTGGGATGTATGTCAAAAGAAGGATATATTGTGGCTGAAATGGGTGCAGGCATACTACTTGAAGGATGAAGAGTTTCTTGACTACAGCCTACAAGGGCACACATACAGTTGGAGTTGGGGCAAGTTGGTGTCACTGAAAGATGAAATTCGTCCATACCTAATGGAATGTGTTGACATGAAGGGAAATTTCAGCACGAGCAAGGCATATGGATTCCTCAAAGGGGCAGGGCAAGAAAACCATTGGTCAACGAATATATTGTGGAAGTCAGGACTACAGCCTAAACACTCATTCTTTTTATGGATGTTGTTAAAAGGGAGATTATCGACAATAGCGAGACTTCAGTCGAAAGGGATAATACCTCATGTGGAAGATGTTTGTACTCTTTGTGGGCAGAATGAAGAAACGATGCAGCACATATTTTGTACATGCAAGTTTACAGTGGAGCTCCAAAAACATTACAGGGTAGAGACTGGCGGAAACTTCAGAGAGTGATTGAGGAGGATGAGAAGAATGGTAGGATGGAGAAAGAGAATAAGATTCCACCGACTTATCAGCATCTTCTATAATGTATAGAGGGAGAGGAATAACAGAATCTTTGAGGGGAAATTTAGGCAGATAGATGCTCTAAAGGTGATGATTGAAACAGGCTATGACCCCTTTGATTGATGTTGAGGATGGTGTGAATTGATCCTAGTATGAAACTTGGTACATATGTCGTAGGTACCGCACTGATTACCTTTGGTATTTCAGAGGTGTTGGGCTGCTGGTGTAAAAACCAGTTACCCAGTCTTGGCCCGTGAAACTATCTAAAGACTTGACGGATTGGTTGTGGGGATATATCCCTAGTATGAAACTTGTACATATGTCGTAGGTACCGCACTGATTACCTTTTGGTATTTCAGAGGTGTTGGGCTGCTGGTATAAAAGCCAGTTACCCAACCTTGGCCCATGACACTATCAAAAATATTTAACGGACTGGATGAGGGATTATGGCCCTAGTATGAAACTTGTACATATGTCGTAGGTACCGCACTGATTACCTTTGGTATTTCGAAGGTGTTGGGCTGCTGGGTAAAACCAGCTACCAAATCTTGGCCCATGACACTATCTAAAGACTTGACGGACTGGATCGAAGAAGATTATAAGCATACTCAGACCAGACTACATATGGCTTATTTGATTTGTATGGGAACTGAACCGGGGCAGACTTGTGTTTTGACATGTCAATTTACAGATATGCTACGGTGGATTTTCCCTTAATCATATACGAGCTGGAGATAGAAATGGAACGTTGAAGACACCAAAGCTCCAAAGGTGGATGCGGATTTAGCAAGATATGCAAGGACAGATGGAATGGAAGTGCATTCATGATAGTTATTCTAAAATCCTAGCAATATCTTGATGAACTAGTTATGATCATAGCCACTTGCATTTCATATGGCTGTAGAATAGTTGTTTTTCTCCTTTTGGTTAGTTATTTATATTTGTTGAATGTTTGGGTTAGAGTGATGGCCAAATCAGTTGTATGAACTTTTTGAGCAATTTAGTAGAAGAAAATATTACATAAAAAAAATGTTCAACTATACATAATAATAAAACCTACATATTACCTTTTTTTTAAAAATAGATGTTACAAATAAATTTTATAATATCTAATATGATAGTTAATTTTATCATATATATATATATTAACTTATAATTAAAATCAAAGTTTTTACATTTGACTCCTAAAATTTTTTAGTTCGTCTTAAGGTGACACGGGGTGGATTAATTTTTTGTATTGTATGACTGTATAAGTTCAGTTGATAGTTCATGGTACCTTTTTATTTGGCACAATGTTCAATCTTTGTGTGCGTGTGGTTCAACAGATTTGGCATGATGTTGAATGTATTTCGACTCATTTTCTATAAATCGAATGATTATGCTTTCATGATTTTTCGATTTTGATGGTAACTTTTTAAGTATGCACAATGATCAACTTTGGTCAAGGTTAATTTTGTTTGTTTGACGTGCGTGTTTCATTATTTTAGAACTGCTAGGACATCAAATACTCTGATTTTGAAGAAAGAGCAACGTCATACACAATATCATTTCTACAATGTGTTAAGCAGTACTGGAAAGGTACTACTGGAGTAATGGAAAGGTACTACTGGAGTAATGGAAAGGAGTTAAACCAGTGAAAATGGTATTTTTATTGTATCATTGTTTGATTTGGTGAGTTAAACCAGTGATAATGCTTAATTATTTGATTTGTAAAAATGTCACTTATAATAAAAAAATATATTGAACTGAACTGAAATATTTTTTAAAATATTTATCTGAACTGAAGAATATTTAAAAATATTTATCTGAACTAAAAAAAATTTAAATATGCTGAACTGAACTGAAATAAATTTAAATAAATTTAACTGAATTGAACTGAATTGATCTGCAAAAAAACTCTAGCAAACAGGGTCTAAAAGTAATGAATGTACAATAATGTATTTACTTGACTATATCAGAGGCGGATGTAGCCTTGGTGCAAAGGTGGCAATTGCCACCCAAAAATTATTAATTATTATATTTTTTAGGTATTAAATTTTAAAATTTATTATTTTGCCCTATCACTTTTGTGAAAATACATATAGTTAGGCCCTGTTTACCAGAGCTTATCTGTAGATCAGTTCAGTTCAGTTCAGTTCAATTCAGTTCAGTTCAATTCAGTTCAGTTCAGTTCAGTTCAGTGAAAATGTAATTGATGAAATTCAGGTTAATTCAGTTATGCTGATTCCATTTTTCAATACATCATTTTTACTTCAGTTCAGTTCAATTCAATTCAATTCAGTTCAGTTCAGTTCAATTCAGTTCAGTTCAGTACGTGATGGAAATAAGCTCTAGCAAACAGGGCCTTAGTGTGTTTTTTAAAGTAGTTCAAGGGTATTTAATTGAATTGAATGACATTTTTTTTAACATACATCTTTTTATTTGATATATTCGTATTTAAATTGTTGCATTTTAAGTTATTTTTTATACAAAGAAGTGAAACTTAAATTTATGAGAAAAATGCCCCACTACTCTTGTAATCCTGGATCCGCCTCTGGACTATATATTACTATTGTTTATTTTGAAACAATATACATAAAAGAGAGAGTATCAAATAAGTGCACCTTACGGTAAGGGCAAGCTTAAAATAGAACAGTTTTGGGTTATATAATTTTTTAATTATTTGAGTTATTTTTGTTTGAGCCTGATGTTTTTATACTTGAGTTTGATCTTTTACTTGGTTTGATTTTTATTTGATTTGATCTTTTAGGTTTTGGGTCTGATGTTTTTATTTGTTTTGATTTTTAGGTTCTGGGCTTATATTTTCACTTTATTTCCTTGATCTTTTATGTTTTATGGCCCAAATAATTAATAAAATTTTATAGTAACCCCATTATTGTCATTAGTGATCTTCTTTTGGTCTGCCTTTACCGTAAGGGGATCTTACAGTAGACGTTCTCATAAAATGTAATAAGGGATTCGTTCAAATTATTGCATTTACTTTTCAAATTTAAATATTAATTTGTTGCAAAATTTTAAAATGTAAAACTAAATTAAAAAATCATGGATTGTCAAATCCAAACATTCTAATGTTGATCACAACAGCTTCTGTTCCACAATGTTAATCTGTTACAAATAGAGTAGCTTAAAAGAATATACAATAGAATTCCAATGCTTTGAAGAATTCTCTTGGTTTAATGCGTCTTATTCACCCATGGTTAAACAACCATTATGAAACGTATGTGTACCCACATGCTTGATCAAGTGGTTAAGTGCCCGGTTAATTGCTCTATAGGTCAAATGCTCAAATCCTGGCAGCTGCAGTTGTGAGAACCAGGAAGTAACCGCCAGGTAGATGACACCCTTGGACAGCGTGATTAACCTTCTCATCACCCCGTGGTACCGGGATAAAATGGGCTATGCGAGCAAGGAATATCGCCTTTTGCTCCACTATGAAACGTATGTGGAATAACTTTATCATAGGACATATATACAAATTTATATTCCTTATAAAATGATTATTTTTTTAAACTTTCATGCACCCAAATTTATTTTGTTACATATAACATTACATTTTTGAAGTGTGTTTTGCACAAGAACACTGCGCATCGCACGGTATCACCATGGTAGTTATATATAACATAACAATAGGGCGCAAATATACTTTTTTTATTTGGTACAAACGGAAGTAAACAGAGAGGCAGCCAATTTGCGATCGTACGTGGTAGAAAAATGTTAGACTTACAATGGGTGTAAGTTACTTGGGCTGCCATGTATGCAAAAGTGGGCCAAACTGGGCCACTTAATCCAAGCCGTGTGGGCGTTGACTCCGGTGTCGGTAGGTGTTGAATTCGGTGGGAGCTGAAAATGTTTGGGAAAGTGATGCGTGTGTTTGGGAAAGTGTAGACAAGAAACTTTCCCAAACAAGTTCAAATTCAACAGAACTTTTTCATTCCCTTTTCTCCTTCTTCTCGATCGAAAACGAAAAGACGCCGGGAAGATCTGTTCGGGTGGGTGCGGCCGGTTGATTGGGACTCTGGCCTTGGTTCCGGCTGCGGCAGAGAGGTCTTCGACACGGTGCGACGGACCGGGGGATAGGGATTTGGTGTGGCGGCAGAGAGTTCGATTCGATTCGGTCCTTGAGCTTTTGGCAGTCTCGATCAACTGATTACCGAGGTAATATTTGTACTAGTTTGGACATTGAAGTTTTTCTCTGCGGCAGAGAGTTCGATCTAATGTCACCGATTTGCTATTTTTGAATGATTTTAGTGTTTTCGGATTCGCATTGTATTTTCCTTTTTGTGTCAACATCAGCTAATTTTAGTTGGGTTTGAATTGAATCCCCAGCAGGAAATATGTCACAGAATGTTGAAGTGTTTGAGGAGGTCGTAGAAAGCAACAACCTTGTAATCTGTGTTGAGGATGATCCCACAGCTTTGGTTGGAACTAATGTAGTTGTGGATGAGAATGATGATGTTACAGTTGTGGAAGAGTTTGATGATTTAGGAGTTGTTGAAGGTAACAATGGAGCTGATGTTGAAACTGAATTCTTAGAAGTAGAAGAGGATAATGGAAGTGATGAGTGGTTTCACAATGAGGAGGAGGGGGGGGAGGTGGAGAAGGTAGCGGAAGTTTTACCGGTGACTGAATCCGAAGCAGGTGAGGGAGATAAACCAGTGAATGGTGAGGATGAGGGTTCAGTTATTAAGCCGCCGGTGAAGGGTATGGTTTTTGAATCTTGCCTTGGTTTTGTAACTCACATTCACAGGTACGGATTTTCTAATGGGTTCCAGGTCAGAATCCGGGATTCTGTGCTCAGCAAAGAAGCTAAACATCAAGCTGCACTTGAAAAGAATGTAGGTTACAGCGCTCGTGCCCGTGTCCATTGTCTAGCTGACGAGGAGCACTACAGCAGGTATATCAAATTGACGCTTGAATGCAGTAAGGCTGGTGAGAACAAACCTAACAGAATTGGGAAACGCCGCAGCTACTCATGTAGGACTGGGTGTATGTATAGGGTTCATGGAAGTAGGTCCTCCCTGGATGGTACCTGGTCAGTTGGCACCGTAACTGCCAAACACAATCATGATCTGAATGGTGACAATTCCAGGTTTTTGCCAAATTACCGCAAAGTTAGCCTTGTTGACAGGAAGATAATGTTGGAAAATGACCGTGCTGGGGTTAAGATTGGTAGCAACTACCAAGTATTTGTGGTGAAGTACGGGGGATGCGCTGGTGTCCCATTCACAGAAAGGGATATGAGGAACATTCTGAGGGCTGATGGAAGGAGGCAAGTTCAAGGTGGTGACTTCAATGCCATGCAGAAGCATTTCAGTGATATGAAGCAGAGGAGCCCATCATTTTACTATGAGTATGATATCGATGAGAATGGGATACTCAGGAATGTGTTCTGGGCCGATGGAAGAAGCAGGGCTGCTGCAAAAGAGTTCGGTGATACAGTATCATTTGACAGCACATATGTCACAAATAGGTACCGCATGCCTTTTGCGCCCTTCATTGCTGTGAACCATCACGGGAATTCATTACTCCTCGGATGTGCCCTAATAACCTCGGAGGATTCAAAGAGTTATGAATGGGTTTTCAATGCATGGCAGCGTTGCATGGGAAGGGCACCAGTGGGCATTATTACTGATCAATGCAAATCAATAGGTACGTGAGGATGTAGTCCAAATATTAAAACATTCCATTTGATATCTTTGAGTTGTGCTTCTGAATAATATCAAGATGTATTAGGAGTTTGCTGTTCCGTAATACTTGCATTTAATGTTGTTATCATTTTGTTTAGTAAAACTGTTTTGTATTTTTGATGGTTTTGATTTCAAACTTGTTGAGCGTGGTGATGTAAATTTATTGGAGACTATCCATTTTGTGTGGTTCTGCCTTTAACTGATCCCTGGAAAAAAAATGATTGTTAGAAATGGGAAATTAACCCTTCACAGGAACCTGTTTTTAACTTGTACCTACAAGTGGCTTTGAGTAATTGGATGCACTGTTAACCTTGAAAATATTGTGTTGATTTTATTCAGCAAAAGCCGTCAGGAAAGTACTTCCCAATACGAACCATCGGTGGTGCATCTGGCATATCAAGAGGAACTTGAGCAAGAACTTGGGCAGTGCGAGTAACTGGTTGGAGATAAATTCTGAATTTCGGAGATTGATGAGCCATATGATGACTGTGTCAGAATTCCAGGAGGCGTGGAAGGCATGGGGTGTGAAGCACAATCTGGAGTCAAAGGACTGGTTCAAAAGCTTGTACAAGGATAGAAAGCTGTGGGTTCCGGTGTACTTCAAGAATGACTTTTGGGCAGGCATGTCGAGCACCCAACGAAGCGAGGGTATGAATCATTTTTTTAAGGGGTACGTGTGTTCCAACACTACACTTAAAGTCTTTCTTGATCAGTATGGTTTGGCAGTAGAGAAAAGAGCTAGTGAGGAGAACACACTGAAGTTCAGCAATGGTCACCAGAAGTGGGGCTTGTCGACGAAGCACGGATTTGAGTTGGTCTTTCAAGAGATGTTTACATCAGCGAAGTTCTTAGAGGTCCAAGAGCAAATAGAAAGGCTGAGCTATGCCAATGGAACAAAGATTTTAATGAATGATGATGAGGTGAAGTATGAGGTTGTTATGAGCAAGATTTGTAGTGGCGTTTCGAGAAGAAGGAAATTTATAGTCTCCCTGGAGAAGGCGTCGATGGATCTGATTTGCGAGTGTAAGAACTTTGAGTTCAAAGGTATCATATGCACGCATGCACTGAATGTCATGATTTTGGAAGGCATTGATGTTGTTCCTGAGAAGTTCTTGTATTCTAGGTGGAGGAAGGATATACCAAGGGAGTATTTGAAGGATAAATTGCCTTACAATAACATTCAAGGTAATGATACCCCGGCAATGAAGCGGTATGCTGAGATGTCAGAGGTGTGTTCTAGGTTGTGTTTATTGGCCATGGAAGATGAGGTTGTTTTCAAGGAATTGATGATTGAGTTTGGAAAACTCAATTTACTTGTGGAGGATAAAAAAAGTTCATGTGGCAAAATAGTTAGCTCAACTATGGGAGGGGTTGGTAAGGTTTATGGCAGAAGGCCTCGACCTACTGATACAGAATCTGGGGATGGATCCCAGGGAGGTCAGAACCAAGATGTGAAGGATCCCGTAGATCGTCGGGGCAGGGGAAGAACTCCATTGAAGAGAAAGGGGGCAGATTTGGACAAGAAAATATCGGGTTCCAAAAGGAAGAGTACTCCAAAGAAGAAGCCCGGTGATACACCTGGTACTCATAATACGCCTAATCAGACGGTTGTCATGCCACAGGTTAGTATGGTAGATGATCTTTAAGTGAAGCATTTTGAATCCCTGCATCCAATGATGAATCATATTAATTCTAAGCTGTGTGTTTTTGAATTCTGTAATGTAGATCCCTGGTGTTTTTGGGTATCAACCCCCCCAAACCAACCAGTTTGGTTTGGATTCCCGTGGTGGGGTGCAGATGCCGTCGCCTAACCCCTACTGGGTACCCCCTTTCCCATTTTCTTTCACTGTGAGTCCAAGCTGTAGCAGCCAGCCATCAACGGCAACTGAAGGGTGCAAGAAAGAGCGGACCTAGAAAATGCTGAGGATGAAACAGTGAGACCAAAAATGCTATTTACTATGTAGTTATGGTTGCATTATTTTTGTTGCATTATTTTGTCTAAACTAGTGATGATACATTGCTCCTTGCATGCAACATTGTACTAACTATAAAGTTTAGCATGTGGATGCTCGCTTTTTGTGCTCCGGTTTCAGTTTTGGGAGCACTAATGTAAAACATGCTGCTGATCTTTAGCTATAAATTAGATTTAAAAAAATTTGACCAATGATGTATTATGTAAAAGGAGGTGTTTATTTCACGATGTATTTTAATGACGACATGTTAGCTGATATTATTCCGTGTTTGAGTCTCCCTCGCACTGGTTGTTCTTGATTCTTCAGTGTTGTTGATTTAGTAGCAGGAGTGGTGCTTTGTTGATCTTGATTTATAAGCTTTGGTGGGGAACAATGCTAACACTTGGACTGAAATGTATAAGCTAGCCCAATTTGAAACCCAAAACATTAGAAGGCAAGAAAAGAACTTCATAATCCAAAGGTGTGGATAAACCTTTGGATTGCAATAAAAAAAGAACTTCATAACGCAAAGGTGTGGCAAGAAAAGAACTTCATAATATTAGCTGTTAATTTTAATTTTGGATGGGGTGAACAATTTTAATTTGACTCAAATAATTAAACTAATGTTTGGCTATAAGTTTAATATAATATTAAAATAAAAAATCGTCAATTTTTGAGTATAAAGTATAAACCCAACTCAAGACTTATTCTGTAGATGAGTGATGTTAAATTTTTTGATTTAGACTTGTCAGATGTTAATTTTTGAAAAAGAAGAAAAGAAACACAATTCTAACTTGAATAAATTTTATGCACAAGATAATTAGAATGAGATAATAAATTTTGACCCAACCGTTCAGGGTATACAATTTTAACTCGACTAAATACAAAAGACAAAATCAAGTGTGTAGTTACCAATGTTCTTGTAAATTGTCAATTTTGGGGTCAAAACACGATTTTTACACATTTATTGTTTCATGTTAGAAAATGTAAATTTTAATTATAAAATATTAATTGTAGCGGATTTATAATGTTCATAATATTTTTAGAATAAAATGATCAACTATCAATCATATATTTTATTACATATGTAATATAATCATTTAAAAAAAACTTATTGTATTATATGATTTATTAAATAAAATGTTTTTTTACTTATTTTAAAAAATTTATTTAGTTTACTATATAGTTGTCCTAATTTTATATAAAAATGATAAAATAAGAACAAATAATTTAAAATGAGAAGTCAAACCTTGTCAAAACTTGGTTTTGCACCAAAAACCAAAACCTTGTGCGAAACAAACAAGGTTTTGGGCAAAACCAAAACCTTAAACCAAAACTAAAACCTGAAACACATAGGGCCTAGGAGGTCTATTCCTAGAAACATGTAAACTCTACTACTACAGTTTTTGGGAAAATGATACAGTTACATGTAGTGTATATTACTTGGGGCAGTTTATGTTTGGTAAAGTGAAGACAGACAGTTTATGTTTGGGATTGTTTATCAGTTCACCGGAAGGCTACGTCACCTCACACCTTGTCGTGAATGCCATTCTCACCAACTCCGGTTGTATTTGCTCCGAACCCACATCTCGCCGGCGGAGTCTCCTAATACCGTCACCCCCATTTCAACATATTTTTTTGGTTGCATGCATGATCTAATCCAAAAGGCTACAATTAGCACCCTCCTATTCATTATGAATTAGGAACCAATATTATGCCATATCATTAATATCCGAACCCACTATTACAATAAACCCATGATGAACCCTAAATCCACCGTTGAACCTTAAACCTTTTAAACCCATGACAACTTCATTGAAGCATATTGTTCTAATATTGATGATGTTAGGCTTGGACATGTCTTGTACCAGTAATGTAATTGTCTAAATGTAAGTATAAATCATCATGTAGTTGTGTATAGCGCACATTTAATAATATATTAATGTTAAAATCTGTTATTATTTCATTAGTATTTATTATTTAACACTTAGTTGCATTATTAATATTTTTGTATTTTACATTATTAATTATTACCAAATCATAAATTTGTTCTTCGGAGGACACAATTATTATGTTAAATTGATTTGAAAAAAAGTGTATGCATGACCGAATTAATTGTATTAAACTGTGCTGAACTAATGTACAGATCAGCTCTCGGAAACTTTGGTTATTAAATTAATTTAATGAAACGAATAAAAAGACTAAAAATTCAAAAATTAAAACATCCTCTGCTAACTATTTGAACGTTATTGATGGTTGATTTAACCAGATTTAGGATAGCTGATTATGGATGATGAATTTGTTTATCAATTTTTGGGGAAAAAAATGATACAAACACAAAGGCGCCAAAATAATAGTAGAGGCCGCATTTTTTTTACCAAAATTCTCCAAATTCCCGCCATCAATATTTCATTACTCCCGCCTCCAGACGACTTTGCAGGGATATAAAACAGACCACAAAATCCTACATTTAATTCACGAGAAACAACATGGCTACGATTACCGACCGGAAGCGAAAGTCCCCGGAGACAGATAGTCCTGCGACTGTCACAATTTCGCCTTCATCCTTGCAGGCGCTGTACGGCGAAATGGCTGGAGACTATCATAGGCTGAAGAACGAGGTGAGGGAGCTGTTCAGGCGACTCATCGAAGCTGGAGAAGGGCTGAGGGTGAAACAACATTTGGTCGCCGCACCTCCGTTGTACAAGTTGCTAGAGTCGTATGATGAGCAGGTGCTGTATTCCAAGTTGGCTCCCCCAACAGTTGTGAGCAGGAAGCGCCTGGTGTTGGAGACCCCCTCCCCTGTTAAATCAACTTATGCCGAATCTTACCCCGATATTAATTACTAGTGCTTTATGTTGAAGTTCAGTTTTATCTTCAAGTTCAGTTTTATCTTCAAGTTCAGTTTAATCTTCAAGTTCAGTTTTATCATGAAATTGATTAGTTGTTGTTGCTCTGTTTAATCAATTTTTTGTAACCTTTTAAGGTGTACTTTGGAATGGATAAATTATATTTTCAATTGAAATAAGGTACCCAAACTTGCCTAATGACCTGTTCTTACAGTTCCATATTATCATGACTGGCCTATAATGAAAGTGTGATAGTCTTTTTTTCAACAAAATTACCAAAATCAAACTTAAAGGTCAGGAGTTTAAAGTTTGATTTACCTTTGTCCTATTCAGGCATCAATATCTAATTTTGTAACAAAAGTTAATTGAAAAACAGTTAATAATGTAATTATTTGGCTCTACAAATGGTTAATTGGTTTTAGTAATGCTTAATCTTTATGTGGATGTGTAATTAACTTGGGACAAGTTCATGAAACTGAACATAAATAACATAAATGCAACTTCATTTCAAATGCAGCAATTATTTTGGAAAATAACATATTTCATATTAATATTAATAAAGGCACCCAAGAGTGTCTGTCACAAACATAGTGATACAACCGACTGCATCACGTGATACAAAACAAACTGAAAAGTACAAACAAAAAGTTGTCCGGGCGAACATCCAACATTTCATCAAGGAATGAAAATGGGATTGTTCGCAGCTACACCCAAAACGCGAACAACTTACGTACTTTACTATATTATCACCTAATCAGAGGCCTCCTCAATGACGTCAAGCATGGGTGCTGACATCAGCTGCCGAAGGGCAGGAGGAGGTGCGATCCATGCCGAGGATGGATATGCAGGTTCATCAACAAGAACAAAGCGACCAAGTCGGACTGAATAAGCCTCTGATTCAAGCTTTTGCTGAATCTCACCGGGAACATCATCATCGTCGTCGGAGATGACGATAATTTCCGGCTCTTCGTCGTCAGAAATGACAATGATCTCTGGACCGGCGCTGCTGCGGGGAATGACAGAAACTTTTGTTGCTTTTATGGGCTTGTTGGAGTTCATACGGGTAGGCTTTGCCTTGCTGTTCTTGAAGGTTGTGGTAATTGGTGGAATGGCATAGGTCCTCCGTGCCACCGTTCCACCCTTGGAAAGACCCATGGTTCCGGAACCTGATTTAGAGGTTCGGTTGGATTTGTTAGTTATTTTTTTGGGTGAACGTCGGGGGTTGGATTCGAGGGAGAGTAACTTGTGGCAGTTTCTAGTGTGATACATTGTGGGTGTGTAATGGAAATATTTAGAATTGAATTTGGGATGCCAAATGATGGTAGTGTGATAGTCCCTTATATAGACAAAAACTTTGGCGCCAAAAGTTTAGGGCTAACTTATTGCTCATTACTCTAATTGGCGCCAAAACCCTAGTGCTTATTTATTGGTCATTACATAATTTGGTGCTTATTTATTGGTCATTATAGGAACTCCGTCATTATATCATTTGACACCATAAATTAACTGGAAAGCTTGTAATTAAAATTAACTCGAAAGCTTGTAACATCATTTATTTATGAATGTCATATGCATGACTGATTTAAACTGAATCCATTTCACAATTATTGTAATTAAACTTATTTAAACTGAATTGAACTAATTTATGTTATACTTAAAATAACTGATGTACAGATGTACTCTTTCAAACATTTAATGCTTGGCTACTATCTCGTGTGCTTTATGTAAGCAATGGAATTTCGTTAACGATACACATGGTTAATTTTATTTTTTATTTATAATTGTATGAAATATCATTTTTAACCTAAAAAAAATTACAAAATGTTGTCCAACAAATTACTAATATAAATTACATACTTTCATGCAATTGTATAATACATGTCGGCAGAATATAAAGCATAAATGGGAATAAACAAGTACTAGGCTCCCCTGAAATATGATTCCATCTATCCACATGAAAATACTCCATTGATACTTGCTAATAGACCCTAAGTAGACATTGAGTACTAGATCTCGGAAAAACTGGAATTGGTGGATACAAATGAATCTTCATGTTATTAAACTGCAAAGGACTGGTGGAAAGTGGTTTGGTCGGCGTGCATGCATTTCTGCAATTTTCGGCGGAGCCCCAGACTCTACAAGACAGCAACGTGTACTTTTTCAGCTGAACTTTAGGGACAGCATCTTTGGAGACGTCAATATTTGATTCTCTTGTGGACTTCCAACTAAACAAAAACATAACCATAAGGAAACCATAACCACTAAAACTTGGACCTTAGTTACTAATATAAATTCACTGTATAACTTGAATTATAAACCCTTTGTTTATTTACAACACGATCAATGTTATAGTCTAATTTCATCCCAGTAATTGAATGACAAATTTGGTTGGCTTTACTTTAAATAAAAAATATTTTGATCTGAGCATTTCGATTATAACTAAATTGAAATACTTGTATTGCTAATGGATTTTTTAGAACTTTCCCAAACACAATTTCATGTAATCTTGATTTGTGTACATTGGGAAAGGACACTGTGATACAGATATTGTGTTGATGTGACAACTCCCTTCTGACAGCCGGATATTCAAACTATGTCAGTGAAAAGTAGGTATAAAGGTATAACCCTTTATACCTTTATCCGCAATGCCCCAAGCAAAGTTTCCCCTCTCATTCTATTCTGTAGTCGCAAAATTTGAGCGAAGAAGTGTGGAAACTGAGGATGCGGTTTTAGTGGGTATAAATGTAATTTCCATGTTTCCAGAACAAAAATTCAACAATCTCTTAACAGTACTTACATTTTATCAACTTATACCAGAGATTAAAAAAATTATTTTGCAATTAACAAACCAAAATGCAATGATTAGTCCGTTATAGTAAATTAGTTCATTTACGTAATGAAATGAACTATATTTAGTCATATAAATAGTTTAATGTGATCTTAATGTGAAAAACTAATGATCTTAATATGAAAAACAAGGAATGGTACTAATGATCTTAATAGAAGCTAAGTAATGAAAGAGTAAAATGTGATAAATCACTAATCACACTAAGGCCCTGTTTGTTAGAGTTTATTTCAACCATGTACTAAACTAAACTGAACTGAACTGAATTGAACTGAACTGCAGTGAACTGAATTGAACTGAACTGCACTGAACTGAATTGAACTGAACTAAACTGAACTGAATTGAACTGAAGTAAAAATGATGTATTGAAAAATGGGAATCAGCTTAACTGAATTAACCTGAATTTCATCAATTACATTTTCACTGAACTGAACTGAACTGATTTGAACTAAATTGAACTGAACTGAATTGAACTGAAATAAACTGAAATGAACTGAACTGATCTACAGATAAGCTATGGTAAACAAGGCCTAATCATAATAATATAAAGTCACTAATGATTTGTGTCAATCAATGATTGGTTCATTAACAATCTTAATAGAAACTCAGCAATGAAACACTGTAATGTGAGTAAGGCTGAGTCACACTAATGAAGTGAACAGAAACTCAATAATGACCTGTGTTATTGTGACGAAGCACGAATCACACTAATGAACTTAATAGAAACTCAATAATGATTTGTGGTAATTGTGTCAATCCATGATTGTTACACTAATGAGAGATCTTAATAGAAACTCACTAATGATCTGTGTTAATTGTGTCAATCCAAGAATGGTACACTAATGAACTTAATAGAAACACACTTATGTATTGTGTTAGTTGTGTCAATCAATGATTGGTTCATTAACAATCTTAATAGAAACTCAGCAATGAAACACTGTAATGTGAGTAAGGCTGAGTCACACTAATGAAGTGAACAGAAACTCAATAATGACCTGTGTTATTGTGACGAAGCACGAATCACACTAATGAACTTAATAGAAACTCAATAATGATTTGTGGTAATTGTGTCAATCCATGATTGTTACACTAATGATCTTAATAGAAAGTCATTACTGAAATACTGTTAAGTGACTAACCTGGAATCACACTAATGAACTAATTATCTTAAATACGGACTTACTAATCCTATAGGTAATTTTTATATTTCATTAAGTGTTAATGTTTATCATTTTTTTAAATGTCAAAAATGATCATTATTGCATTAGGAATGAAGTTGCAATTTCAGCCCAAAATTCATTAAACTGAAATTAATCTTAGGCTATGGGTTCGGGCCCTAGTCCAACATTAATCACCGAACCCATAATAACCCAAAACTAAACCCACATTTGTTAAACCCTCAGCCCATGGTTTTTTACAAACCCTAAACCCATGAATTTTTATATACATTTTATAATATGGAAACTTATGTATCAAACAGTATGTAATTTAATTAAACTTAATGTAATAGAAATTGCATTAGTAGTCTATATGACTAATGACTTTTTTTGAAACTCACTAATCATATAGTCAAATGGAAAAAATCACGAATCACACTAATCACAATAATAATAGAAATTCACTAATGATTTGTGTAAATTGAACCAATCTAAGAATGGTAAACTAATCAAATCAATATAAACTCAGCAATTAAATAGTTTAATGTGACAAACAACGATTGAAACTAATGATCTTAATAGAATCCAAGTAATGAAATAGTATAACGTGACACACATTGTATAATTTGGTAGACTACTGATGTTAACAGAATCTAACTAATGAAAGAATAAAATGTGAAAAATCATGAAACACACTAATCACATGAATAGAAACTCACTGTTGTGATTGTGTAATTTGAGAAACAGGTATTGGGCTACTAATGAACTCGGTAGAAACTCATTAATGACACAGTATAACTTGTACAACAAACAATTCTGTTCAACTGATGAAGTTAACCTAAACTTAGTAACGAAATTTGTACAATGGGAGGAGGACAGGTAACGCAGTAATGAACTTTTCTATTACACCTTAATTGCACACTTTTGATTTAACATGAAATAAATTTTACAATTAATATGATCATTATTTTAGGGGTGCTTATCGAGCGAGTCGATCGCGAGGAGATGCTTGATCGACTCGACTCGTTTGTGATATTACTTGTGCTCGACTCGAATTGTTTGCTTGCGAGCTTTTCAAATCAAAGCTCGAACTCGACTTGTTGAAAATGCAATGATTCTTGGTCATTTTGTTAAATTCTAAGTTAGCCAACAAACGATCAAGCATCTGATCAATTAGTAAATGATTATTTATGTCTTTTTACTGTTATGAAGGAAAAAAAAGTTTGAAAAAATCAGAAAAATTTAGGAACTTTTTGTACCATTTTAAATCTTTTGGGATTTTTTCTTCAAAGTCAAAATATAAAGTATGAAATTTAATTCTTTTATTTGTTTACCGAGTCGAGAGGTGCTAAATCGATTCGAGTTTGGACCGCGATTTAGCACGAGATGGTCACGATCGGCTCGACTCAATAAGCACCCCTATTCCTTTGTATTAGAAGACAATAACGGTTACAATTGTCTTGTTGGATATAAATCTTCCATACGCAAACAATTTCACTTTTGTTGAATTGAACAACTAGAATTAAGTTATAAATATTAGATGAAAATGAATTTTAATCAGATAATGACAAATACCTGAAAAGTTGCTTATTTTTAGGGTCTTGGCCCAATTTTCTGAAAGAAATTGGCATTCAATGACAGAAAGCTTTCACAGGAAGCTGATTGACACTTCCACTTTATCGACAACAGCTACTGTGGTTCTGCTGCCAAAGTTCAAAATATTCATTTTACAATATCTACTCCGACCCACTTCCCTTAACCGGAACCCTTTACCAACAACAGTTTCTCTAGAACAATTAGGGTTTTCCAAAACATGGAAGCATTCCCAAATCCCTCTGTTCTTAGTGGGGGTTCATCGTCGAAGGTAACCGTGAACGATGCCGCTGACGCTCTCCTTAGTCACTGGCATGACTATAAAAGTGGGATTGAAGAAGGTCGGCTCGATATGATGTGTCCGCCCCAACCTCTGAGAGTTAATGAAGAGCCAAGGGCAATCATTTCACAAGGTGGACGTCCCAGGACTCATAGACAGCGTAAGGTTTTCAAATTTGATTCTCCGTACTTCCATTTACCGTTTTTTTTGGTAATTATTCATTGAATTTCTAAGTTCGGACAGATGATGGGCATGATGATAACTTGAATTATAAAAGTTGACAATATGATGTTATACGTTTGCTCCATGGTATAAACCCTAGTCACCCTGTATTTATAGACATGTGTATTTGTTTACACTGAATTGACTGTTGAGTGATTTGATTGATGTTGTTTTGATGGGGACATTTTTTAAATATGCTCACATTTTGTAACAGAATGCAAGAAGAGGCTACCAAATCCAGCTGACATTAATCCAGGGAGTTCACAGAAATCAGCGTCTTTATCTGAATCGGAGGTTAACCCGAACCAAAGTTTTTATGATGTCGTGAAAAGCAGGGTTGGAAAACTGACAAGAATGGTAGTTAGCCTTAGTAAAACACAGAGGGCTGATGTTAGGTCCATTGGTTTTGAAGGTGTATTGGAAATGTATATCAAGGATCTCCCAACCGATATGTTTCCTTGGATAGTGGATGGGTTTAATCCTCTAACTAGGCAGTTCTTTCTGAATGGGACACCTGCGTTTGAGGTCACCGGGTGGGATGTTAGTGGGATTTTCAATCTTAACTATAGTCCTAAAGGAGTATCTGTAAAAAAAGATGAAAAATCCATACTGGTCCAGAGACAACTTGAGGAGTGGAACCATGCTTACTCATTTAAGAGCTCTGATCAAATCACAAGTTCTGAGTTGGAGGCAGCTATGTTTAGCCTAAAAGATGGGGGTCCTGATTTCAAACGTATGTTTATCTTATATGCTTTGCATTCTCTCTTGACCCCAACAGCAAGTTCCCACATCCAGTTAGCTGTAATGAAGTCGCTGTTGGATGTTGATGAAATCAAACATCTCAACTGGGGTTCTTATATCTTAGACCATCTATGCCACTCTATCCAGAGGTACAAGGATTCAGGTTCCGATACAGGAAGTGAAGGGTGTATTCTGCTGATCATGATAACTTACTTTCAGAAGTGTCCATGGCAATCCATTCCGAAAAGAATGGAATGCCCCCTCATTAGTCACTGGCATGATTATAAAATTGGCCAGCGCATAAAAGAGGAGATTCTTGGTGGTGGTTTTGGGAGGGGGAAGTATGATACCAGTGTTGGATGGCCTATAATGGATGCTGTGAATCTTCAGTCCTCACATCAGTCCCCAGTGGTGGATACAAGCTTTGCAGTTGATGATGATTTTCATGATGGTGTTGAGCTGGATGTCCTGTTTCCAGAGGTAATGAGCAATTCCTTTTCAATATGATTATATAATAATTTTAGTTATACAATTTGGCCAAATACAACCTTACCCTAAACCCTAATATGATTGTATAATTTCATGTAGGCTAATGACCGTGCTTTGGCAACCCTTATCAGAGACATGTATCAGGGCTTATTTTTCCATGTTGAGCGCAGTACCTATTTGACCGATCTAGTTAAGAATCCAGGCCTGTCAAATAACATGATGAATTCAACAACTCCTCACTCACTTAGATCATGTGTGCAAGAACTCATAGATAACTTGGAAGTTCTGAAAGCCGCTATAGGACCGACTGAAGAGGAAGTGAATACGGTGGAGCTCAGCAGCATGGAGTATTTACCGGACCCTTATGACGGCTTGTCTAGTCCTGGTGCTGATACTTGGGTGAATTGGCCATTCAATACTGGTAGAGTTTATCTTAGCAAACTTGCAATGAGATATGCATCGGGGACGCAGTCCTTGCCACCGATTGAGGTTGAAATAGCCGATTACTGCCTAGGGGATGACACAATTAGCAATGCAAGGTGATCATTCTATAAAACTTGTTCTGTAATTCTTGTGTAGTAATTTCTGATACAAAATACAACATGAGATTTCATATTATTAAATGCATTTCCGATACAGGGAACCTCTGTTTAATGATGGTGGATGTGATTGGCTTCTGAGAAGGGACATTAGGACATTGGACTATGGAGTGTCAGTTTCTCCAACGGTGATCACGGCTTGGGCCAGACTTATGAACCAGTCATGGTTCATAAACCTTGTTCCAAAGATCTCGACTCCTCTGATTTGTGTCAATGTAAGTTTGTTCCACATAATTTACTTTTGATTATCAGTACGGTTTTAGATACCTAACAACGTGAGTCACCTTTACTTTATGCCAGCCTGTTGACATATGTGATCTTCCCATGTTAAGAGATTGGATAATAGAATCCTTGGCCCAATTTGCATCGGCGGAACTGGTTAGTCACATAAAAGAGTTGAAATTAATGAGTAATTATTTGAAATGATTGTGGCAAACTGGTCAATTTTTTACATTTTGGTTTACTTGCCTCTGTTTGATGTAGATATTTGTACCAATTCTGTTTCGGTCACACTATTCCCTCCTAGTCATCAACTGTAAGTCAAGGACATTACAATGTGTTGATGATGTCAAGCATTCTGACCAGGCTGATTGGGACATGGTTTACACTGCAGTGGTAATTCCGCGTTGCCTGCTCACTATTTACACGTAAACTTTACTGGAATTTGAATTACTGCTTAACATATACATATGCTGTTTATTTTAAGGCATCTTGTGTGTTTGATATAATGGGAGGAGGACACCTACACCTGGATACTGGAAATAAGATGAGATTGGAACGAGTTATGCCACATTGGTCATGTAGAAGATATGAGTATGAATGTGGAGTCTCAGTTATGCTTGCACTTGAATCATTCAACGGAGGTGCGGCCGACCTGTTTGCAATCGGCTCATTTGAAAAGGTAAGATATTATATGGAGTTTAAAGTATATGTTTTTGTTGACCCTGTAAAATCATTGTTTAAAATTGATTTAATGTACGTTTGAATTTATCATCTCATCTTCTTCAAATTTTATCCTAATTTGCAGGAACGGGTAAGGCTGGAGAAGAGAGTAAGCTGCTTGGCACGGTTCGTGTTGAACCCGCGCAACGTTTTTAGGGACTCGGTGCTCGCTGAGGTTAAACAGTTCGTACGGGATAAGATGAATGTGCAAGCTCAAACAAAGGTATCCACGCGACTGCAGTGACAAAATATTGCGCGATCCTCTCTATCCAACATGCAACTTCTTTTGCGTACTAGCTTTGTCTGAATTTTCGTTTTGTATTTGTCGCCCTGAATGTTGTATTCAGATGGTTTATGTAATCTGAATTTTTGGATTCCTTTGATTCCAGCACGCATAACTATTAGCTGCCAAAGTTGTGTATGGCAGTCTTCATGTATGACGATGGCGGAATATTTTGAACACTATCATTTCGACTTATTTATAGGTACGTTTTTTGCTGTTTTTAGTGACTTCCTCCTCAAACTAATTGATATGTCCGATATTTAAGTTCAGTTACGATTATACATACATTTTCCCACACCACTAATTTTATATGTCCGATATTTATACAGTTCGTATTATACATTAAATTTTCCACACCCCTACTTTGATATTTATATAGTTAGAATTATACATTCATTATTCCACACGCCTAATTTGATATTTATATAGTTAGGATTATACATACATTTTTCCACCCGCCTAATTTGATATTTATATAGTTAGGATTATAATACATTTTTGTTACTGTAAAATAAGTTTAACATTTCCTTAGGTTTAACAGTCCATTTCTAATTTTCCAAAAAAAAATAAATATTCCATTTCTTATTTTCAAAAAAAAATAAAATTCCATTTCTTATTTTGCAAAAAAAAAAAACATTCCATTTCTTATTTCCGGAAAATGTAAAGCCTGCCATTTCGCATTGGTTCCTTTCGCATTCCATCAAAAATTTAAAAAACAATACATTTCTAATTTTTTAAAAACAATTAGCATCCCATTTCGCATTTTAATTTTTTTTAAAAATCCATTTGGTAATATCAAAAAAAAAAAAATTCGGATTTCAAAGGTCCAATTTCAAACAAAGGTAGGTTAATGGAAAATTAAACTTAGTCAATTAGGAGCCAAAACCCGAAAAATAAAATGCCTGATTTGAAATCTTAGTGAGTCGTTACTCTTCCCAATTCAGATATTAATGATGGTAACTACACGGCCACTACCCAATAAGGCAATCGCGACCAAACCCTCTAGTTTACCAAAAAAAGCCCCAAATCTCCCCCACATTCCTTTTCCTTTTAAGATTCTCTGCAACTCTTTCTTTAAACTCATCCCAGAACTGATTGCGTCTCCGGCAATGGCAATCACAAGATCCACTAGCCAATCGCCGATACAACCGGCCCAAAGTGGTGGTCTCAGACGAAGTCGAAGGGGGGGCGGCTTCCGAAACTGACAAACATCCGGCTACTGATTCAGTCGGTTCTGTAGCCGGCGCCGGGAACGACATCGAGCAACCCGGTGAAGAGGATACATCCCAGACAATTGATGTTGATGATGCTACGCATATTGTTGAGGGTATGCCCTTCCATGCAATAAACTTCGACGACGATTCCGAAGGAAGTGACTATGTTATATCTGAATCGGAAAACAGTGGATCGGAAGCTGACTTCGCCAACTTGGTAGATGAGTGTGACTTGGAGGCGGACGATATGGATATTACCCTCATCAGTGAAGGGGTTCCTTTCCATGCACTGGAGTTTAGAGATGATGATACAGAGGAATCTGAGTATGAACCAAAAGAATCGGAGATGGATGGATCAGAGTCGAGCGAGACCGAGTTGGTATCTGAGAGGGATACTGAGGAGTACCCACCTGAACAGGGAGATGCTGCTGCACCTCAATACGTTGAGAACGAGGGGAAAGGTAACGACAGCTTTGCTATATTTCGGTTTCACACTTTTGGATTTGATCTTATATTGTATCCTTTGCTTATGTTTTCTGTATACTATTGGATTTGCTCTTTTTATCGTGATACATTCCACTTGGTGTTGTGACTTATACTGCTGTGTCAAACCTTTAATACCTTGATAGTTTATTAACAAGATGTCATGTTTTTATCTAGTATGCATGTGGAACGTGTCAATCCATGTCCTATGTTTTGGTTTAAAATGTTTCATGTAATGAAGTAGGATTCATGACCCTATTATTTTTGTTTCTGGCTGTTCCATGTTATGAAGCATAGTCTACAGGTGAACTTAGTTTTGAATGTTTGTTTCATTGTAGGCAAGAAGAAGCGTGGAGCGGCAGAACAGAACCCCACAAAGACAACAAGGAGGAACACCAAGAAACAGAAGGTTGGAGATGCCGAAGAGTCCTCAAAAATCCAGTTAGTTTGTGTGTCGCGCCCTACCGCTCTTTGTCATCTGAGATTCCAACCTAGACAGATAGAGGCCATAAATTCCATTGGCTTTGGTGGACTCCTTCGTTTAGATATTGAAGAAATAAATGGAGGAATGTCAGAATGGCTACTGAGCACATTTAATCCTACATCACGGACGTTCGATATAGATGGCAGAGCCAAGTTTGCATTAACTTGGGCAGACGTCCATGATATCTTCATGCTTCCCCACAGCGATCATTCTGTTGAGGAGGATAGCAGGACAGACGCAGACAGTGATCTTAGGGCTATTAGGGAAAACTGGAAGACTCATCATGGCATACCGAACAATGCAAATTTTGAAGTGCCATTCTCAGTTTTGGAGTCAGCCATGATGAAGCTAACAGAGGGAGGTCCAGATTTCAAAAGAATGTTCGTCCTGTATGCCCTTTCAACATTTCTTGTACCAGTTGCCCGCCGCCAAGTGGACTTCCGTCCCTTGAAGTCATTAATCAGAGTCAACCAAATCGATAAGTTGGGCTGGTGTGAATTTGTACTACAGAAGACATGCGCTGCAGTTGAGAGGTTTCAGGTGGAGTCAAGAGCCACAGTCAGGCGATCCTTCTCGGGAAACCTATTACTTCTCATGATATCCTATCTCCAGCGGGTTAAGTGGCAAGGTATTGAAGCTCCAAGCTCGCGTCCTCTGTGTCAGTACTGGACAACGGAAGAAATCAATACACGTGTAAGGGCAGAACTTAAAGCTGGGGGTTTCGGAAGATGGCTGTTTGACACTGAATCATACCCCATCAGTAAAGCACATTATGCTGTTAGATCAACTTCCATGAGAACTGCACTCCCAGGAACAATCTCCTTTCATATTCCATCAGATGTCAGCAGTGATGCAAAACTCAAAAAACTTTTACCCAATGTGAGTCACTCATTTTATTTCTTTCTTTTATTTTCTATCTGATTTCTTTCATCAGTTGATGACATTGACTAATTTATTCATGTTTCTGTTTTTTCTAGGGATATCAAAGAAATTTAGCTTCACTGGCAAGAGATATGGAAATCATTCAAGAGGGACTAGCTAAAAGAATTGAAGCTGTGCTGAACAAAGCCGAGTACAATGACAATCTTGGTTACCGATATTACAACAAGGCCTCTGTTTCCTATCTCCACTCCCAGTTAGAAAAGGTGATTAATAACATGGCAAAGGCTAAAGATGAGTTGTTCAAACAGCTGCCAGCAAGGACAGATGATGATGACACAAGCAATGAGGTGGTCGGTGAAGATGCTGAGATACAAAATAGGGGTGTCAATATTTCAGAACCAGCTGCGGCCCCTACACAGGTTCCACATGCTTCTGAGGTCGAGGGGCAACCAATTCTTGGTCACAATACTGAAATTCATACAGAAGTGGCTGCCATCCAGAATTCTAACACCTCCGTCCCATCTCAGGATAAGGTAAATGTGTGTTAACGTTCCAAATTTAACTTTATATTTGCATTTTTAAGGGATTAAATTTCAACTTTTCCAAACTTTGATTGTATTGTAGGATATTGCTGGTGAGCTTAATGATTTGGACCAGCAATGTACACATCTTCAGTATGTTCAAAGTGCCAACATATCATCTTCCCAGGACCAGGACCAATCCAAACTGCATGGCTATGATTTATGGAGCAGTATCCCAGAAAATACCGAAAAGCTTTTCTGGTCTACCTTGGCTAGGTCTGTCTGGATCAATGGAGTCGACTTGCCCGGCTACGCACTTGAGATTGTTGACTTCTGCGTATCGGATAAAGACGGCTCTCCTCCACAGTAAGGCTAAATGTTTGAATTATTTTAATGGTTAATCCAAACTAGTCTCCAAGTTCATAATACCACCAATTTGTTTATTGTTGCAAGGATTTTTCACCATTTAGCGATGGAGTTCTGTCTATGTCTAGGAGCGACTTCTTTCCATTTGCCCGGGGTATAAGACTGACAAACTTAATCATAAACTGCTGGGCAAGGGTGCTCAACTCTCAGAGCAACGATGGTCGCCTTTGTTTGGATATCATTCCTTCGGTATTTTTTCATCTCCTAAATTTTTTGTGTTTCAGTAATGCAAAACATCCTATAATTTAACAGTACAAATCATTCTGCTTTTCTTTTTAGCCTCTTGCACTCGACAACCCAAGTGCTGTATGTGACACATGGGAGACGTGGTTGGTCCAATGTCCTCGAGATGTATCTACTGCGGAAGAGGTGAGTTATTCATGTACTTTTTATTTTAACCAAGTACTTGGCAACTATTTTACAATTTAGTGTACTATATGTCTAATACGTAACTAGTACTTTTGAATAGTATATATCACTATTTTTTTTTACTTGAATGTATATTTTGAATCAGTAATCAGTACATTAAGTATCTCATGAACATTTCATATCACCTATTAATTGGTTTATACCCTATCAGATCCTTGTCCCTGTCACCATGGATCAGCACATGTTTCTTGTGGTCCTCAATCTCAGACTGGGTGAGTGTCATTACCTTGACAGCCGAGTACATAGTAAGCCGGTGAAATGGGAGAATGTTGCACGGAATACGGTGCGTTATCCATACTAGTATAAACCATTTGTTCTTCTGCCTCATCATATTATGTATACTTTCTTAACAATGACGTCATATCGTGCAGCGAAAATGCCTTTCGAAGCTTCTTGGGAAAATAGGCCATAAAAAGGCAGCCTTGGTTGAAAAAATGCGGTTGAAGACTGTAATTCCGGAATACGAGCTTTCTGATCGTGACTCTGGCGTTCATGTGGTGCATCTAATGCAGGCATATTCAGGCGACCGCAATTTGGACAATTCTGCTCTTAACTCTGAACAGGTAATTCATTCCGATAAACTATCTTCATGCTATTTACTTCCAACTATTAAAACCAATCAACATGAATATGGTGACTAAGGTTTGCTATAAATTTCCCAGATTGACAACCTACGGGCTACTATCTGCAGCAGCATTGTTCTAAGCAAAACAAATATCCAAAAAGATGCAGTTATTTCAAGCCTAAAGACATTCTCGTCAACCAAGATGAAGGGGAAGAAAAGGGCATGAGTATTCAGAACATGTTACTCACAAGAATCAGAGCTTTGTAATCTTGCTACACGATTTTTACTTCAGCACTACTACATTATCCTTTTACAAATTCTTTTAAACTATTTTGTCTTCAATTCACTTGCACGAATGTAATGAGACAAGTTGCCCATGTTTTGCGGGACCTAACTGTTGTTTTGCAAATTTGGTACCACCCTAACCGATCACCACAAATTTACATTTTTACAAGTACATGTACATCATTAACATTGCCAATACAAGATGTGATCAACATTCTTCATTAATTGAGCCATGATTAGAGTTCCTAGCATACTACCACATGAACAAATATCGGTTAACGAACAACCTTTCCACTAAACAAAGATCTACATGACTCAGATATCAATCAGTTGCTTGCATACTTCTACATCACAAGTTTCGTGCTAACTAACTATGTTTACAACTGGAGTAGTGAACAACTTTCGAAACTAAGTAACTGAAACATACTATAACTAACTAACTAAAACTAAAAATAAACTAAAACTGGAACTAAATGTAGCATCGACTTGGAACTGAATGTAAGCCACCAAAAGGCTAACAAAATTGAAAAACCAAAAGCGAACACTTCGTCCTTTTTGGAATCAGAACTGTTTGAAACCGAACGACAATTTTGGCTCTAATTCAGCTCTACTTCAACTCTGCTTTCAAAGTGCAATGGGTTCCTTTACTAAAGCTGTGAAGCACTACAAAAGCTCTGAAGCGGTACAACTTCTGTTGTACAACACCGTAAAACCACAACAGCAGCAAGTTGCTCGCCGGAAATTGAGATCTGCTTGAGATCCTATAGCATATACTCTAAACTTCCAGGCTTCCAAATATCCTACTTTTATGAAGACACATTAGCAACTTCACTGAATATAAAACCTAATCCAAATCAATCAAACTACCTACTGCCTTAAGAGGAACCTTTACAGGAAAAAATTATAGAGGGAAAAAGCCTAGAGGAAACACAACCTAAAAGTAACACAACATGCAAGTGAAGGATGATGGTTTGAAATTGACAAAATAGGATGACATATAAAAGCAAAGCAATAGACTCATAAGCATCATCTTCAGCTACATATACAAAGATCAACCAACAAACGAGAACCACTGTAGTAGTGAAAATAAGCAGCAAGCAAAGCGAGTAAGAAAATAGTCAAAACCATCACAAACTCCACAAAAGCTATACGAATTGAATGCTGATAGTCACCAACCAACCTCAAGCTATAAACATGCAGAAGGAGATTCACAGTAAATACTGGAACTCTAATAAGAACATTTATACTTAGTTCCTCCCATACTCAAAGCATTCCTTGCACCTTCTGCATAAACACTTGAGATTTCGAAAGAAGCCATGAGACCCAGAACAGCAAGAATTGGGTAGAAGTAAAAGTGCTGATAATCAACATACCCTCATCAGTAAACTCCACAAAAGCAAAACGAAGTACAGAATTAGGATCACCACAGACTCGACAGTCAACAACCTTCATCATAGAAAACGATTGAGTGATAATTAAACAAGTTAAATGATTACCTGTCCACATCCCTTAAAAAGATTTGCAATTTGCTCTTCTGTGACCTGAAGACAACAGCAACACAGAGCATGTTTGAGAAATTGAAGTCTCAACCGTAAAACCGCAACAGCAGAAACTTGCTCGGTTTTGTGCTGAGTTGGAGTGTAAAATGGAGATACTTACAAGTACTGGTGAACGCCGTCGACGACGCCTACTTATCTCGCCTGAAATTCAACCTAAAGCTTATGCCCGCCAGAAATTGAACAATCAAATTGGTCGCGGTTTAACCCTAAATCCAAAATTGAAATCGGCCTTTTCATTTGGTGGATCAAATGGAGTTCTGAATTTAAAGAAATCACACCCAATTGCTCCAACAGTTACTAAACAATGTGGCCGGAAACCTAAAAATTAGAGGTAGAGTGGAGGAGAAAGGAGGAGGAACGAGGCGGAGGGACAGAAAAAATATAGATTCACCTTTATTGTCCCCTACCCCGTGCGTGTGCTCCACTTTGGCCAGCTCCTCAGCTTCCGACGTGGCACCGACGTGGAGGCCCAAGTAACATACTCCCTCCGTCTCACCCAAAGCTGCACAGTTGACTTTTCACGGTCTTCAATGATCATGTTTGACCATTAATATCTTTAAGTACATATAGAAACAATATATATAAATTTACTTTTTGAAAAATAGATGTTATAATGAATCTATTGATATCTCATATAATAGTTTTATCATTTATATATTGACCTATAATTACAGTCAAAGTTTCATAAGTCTGACTCTGAAAAGTCAACTGTGCAGCTTGAGGTGAGACAGAGGGAGTACATGAATTGTGAGTTTAACAGCCTCCTACGTGGTATTGTCTACATATGAAAAGAAGAGAGGTCGAAAAGCTAAAACAAATTAACTCGAGGAGCACAAAAAGGAAATTAAGGGAATTTGATAAAAATGCCAAAGGCCTCATAGCACACCGCTTCCTCTACTTTCGGTTCAGGATTCCACAATCATGTACAGCCCTCTATCATCTCCATCCTCCTGATCCAAATTAGGACGTACGCCTCTCCCCAGATTCATTCACAGAGAGGCAGATTAAGGCCAAAATGGAGATGACGGATAGAAGCAGGAAGGACCGAAGTGAAGAAGAAGGAGAATCGAGCGTCAAGAAAGGAGTAGCAGGCGATGAAGTAGACGAAGAGATGGTGATGATGTCAGTGGAGAAGATGTTTGAGGGAACACATGTTCCGTCATGGCAGAGGCAGCTGACGGTGAGAGCATTTGTGGTGAGCTTTGTGATGTCGGTGATGTTCAGCTTCATCGTCATGAAGCTCAATCTCACCACGGGAATCATCCCTTCCCTCAACGTCTCTGCCGGACTTCTGGGCTTCTTCTTCGTCAAGACCTGGACCAGCCTGCTCCAAAAATCCGGGTTTTTCACCCGCCCGTTTAGCCGTCAATAAAACACCGTCATTCAAACCTGTGTTGTGGCTTCCTCTGGTATAACCTTTAGCGGTAAGTTTCACTTTTCACCAACAAACACACTCCCCTTTTGTTTACGGTCTAAAGCATACTATACAGTATATAATCAAAAATCATCTGCCTGTTTTAATAACTAGTTATTCAAAAAATTAATAGTTAATTATGTATTAAAAATTTGAGGAAATATATATTTTACAATATCAAGACTTCAAATATAACATTTTGATTTGTATAGTAGTAGGAATTTTTTATTTTTTTTGATCATAATAGGAAATTCTGAATAGAATAGAAAAGCCAAGAATGTGACCTGTAGTGCCAGAAGGCTATCTTGGACGAACATGCGGAAATTGATGTTAACATGTTTGTGACTAGTATAAATTTATTATTATGGGGTTGGTTGCTTGACTAATATGCTTGAGTTGACTCATCACTCGTGGTCATGGGTCTATTTCCCATCATTTTCATTTCTTCCACTCTCAATTCTAAACACGTCTTTTAGGACCATGAAAATTCAATTTCTTAATTTACTTAGCATAAATTTATTTTTTACATCATTGTATATTATGTTAGAAAAATATATTTTTTATACCTCATCGTATATTATGTTAGTAAAATCATCACAAACTAAATTTCTTAATTTTAACTTTGAAAGAAAATCGATATGTAAGATAAAATATTCTTGTATTTTAATTAGATTTGAAGAAATATTAATTTTAAAATTTCAAGTTTTGATTATACTTTATTGTACATTGATTAACAATATAGATAAATAATTGATACTTTTGAGTCAGTCGTCTTAAATCAAACTGGTGGGTTTCTTAAGGCGAGACAATCATCTAATAAAAGTGAGTAAAATCTAATGTAATAAGTTTTCATGTTCTAAGTTCTTAACAAAGTAGTAATCGCTAAAACCATCATATCCACAGTTATATTTTACTCCTCTTCACTTTGTTAAAAGTGTGCCAGCCACTTTGAGTTATAAATCAAAAGATATTTATTCATTTATTTAGTCCTTCCATTAGCTACGTTTCTAGGATATTATACAAATAGAGTAGTAGTTAGTTGAATCTTTGGTTTCTTAAAAATAGATTTATTTTTCTAATTGCTTTGTGTTAAGCAAATAAGTTGTATACAGATTCTCTAATTAGATACAAAAATTAAGGTGTAACTGACATGTTACTCAGCAAAGTAGAGTTATTGACAACTTGTTTGCATTTGGATTGGCTGATGAGCAGGAGGTTTTGGGAGCTACTTGTTTGCAATGAGCGAACGTGTGGTGACACAATCAGAAGAAGGCAAAACTGGATTAAGCTACAAAAACCCTTCATTGCATTGGATTATTGCTTTCCTTTTTGTTGTCAGCTTCCTAGGCCTCTTCTCAGTCGTCCCACTGAGAAAGGTATGTCTGATATCTGCTCCCTCTTATCTTGCATGGTAATATTGTTATGTTTGAACATCGATAACTTTAGTAACACATTTTAATCGATGATAAAATTGTAATATTTAGCAAATACTTGTTATAAAGAGTCCAAAACTGTATTATATGATATTTTTACTCGTATACTATCTCGAATTTATGGTTGGATGTGAGTTGAATAAAGTTTTGTTTATTTTGTGCCGGTTAAACAAACCAGGGGAATACAACATGTAATATTGAGCATGAACTTTAACTAGTAGTAAAAATGAGTTTAATTTTGTGCAGATTATGGTTATAGACTTCAAACTCACATACCCCAGTGGCACTGCAACAGCACATCTCATTAACAGCTTCCATACTCCCGAAGGGGCAAAGTTAGCCAAGTAATTCACCTCCAGCTTTGTGTACAACTCAGTTAAAAAGAAATAACATGTGTACTGATATGTATTTATCATGATCAGGAAACAAGTTAGGGCACTGGGCAAGTTCTTCTCCTTTAGCTTCTTGTGGGGTTTCTTTCAGTGGTTCTTCACTGCTGGAGATGACTGTGGCTTTGCAAGCTTCCCTACATTTGGTTTAAAGGCATATCACAACAAGTAAGCCTTTGTACATCTCCTTCACATGTTGTAACCACTAACTTGTAGAAAACTTACTTGATCAATTCAATCAGGTTTTTCTTTGACTTCTCGGCAACTTATGTTGGAGTAGGAATGATTTGCCCTCACATAATCAATGTATCTGTTCTAGTTGGAGGGATTATATCCTGGGGTATAATGTGGCCTCTCATACAGAACAAGGAGGGAGACTGGTTCCCAAAAGGCCTAGGCCCTACCAGTTTTCGGGGTCTTGAAGGTTACAAGGTGTTCATTGCCATTGCTATGATACTTGGTGATGGTATATACAACTTCTTCAAGGTTCTTGCCGGAACGATAGCCGGTTTGGTCACCAAGCTTCACGAAAGAGAGAGTAACCGGTTTGAGATCTCCTCCGTTAGCAATCCGACTACCAAGCGTCCCTCGTTTGATGATGAGCGCCGTACTCATGTGTTCCTCGAGGATCAGATTTCGATATGGTTTGCAGTTGGCGGTTATGTGATCATAGCTGCCGTCTCTACCGTTACGCTTCCCTATATCTTCCACCAGCTGAGATGGTACTATATTGTGCTTATCTACACTTTCGCGCCTGTTTTAGCTTTCTGCAATGCCTTTGGCTGTGGCCTCACCGACTGGTCTCTTGCATCTACTTACGGAAAGCTGGCCATATTTATCGTCGGAGCATGGGCGGGTGCTTCGCACGGCGGAGTCATAGCCGGTTTGGCAGCATGCGGAGTGATGATGAACATAGTCTCAACCGCCTCTGATCTGATGCAGGATTTCAAGACAGGCTACTTGACTCTAGCCTCCCCCCGGTCCATGTTCGTGAGCCAGGTGATCGGCACAGCAATTGGTTGCATCGTATCGCCGTGTGTCTTCTGGGTCTTTTTCAAAGCCTTCCCTGATCTCGGTCGGCCTGGAACTGCCTATCCGGCTCCATTCGCCACAGTCTATTACAACATGGCTAAGCTCGGGGTTGAGGGATTCTCAGCTCTGCCTGAAAACTGCCTGGAGCTCTGCTACGGTTTCTTCAGTGCAGCCATTCTCATCAACGTGACAAGGGACGCGGTGGGGAAGAAGTACAGATGGTTCATTCCGCTACCAATGGCAATGGCGATTCCCTTTTACTTGGGCTCCTACTTCGCCATTGACATGTGTGTTGGCAGTCTCATTCTATTCATCTGGCAAAGGCTTGACCGGGCAAAGGCAGATGCTTTTTCACCGGCTGTGGCTTCGGGTTTGATCTGCGGGGATGGAATATGGACTCTACCTAGTTCCGTGCTAGCTCTGGCTGGGGTGAAACCGCCTTTATGTATGAAGTTCCTATCAAGAAGCACAAATGCAAATGTAGACGCATTCTTGAAAATATAACCTCCCCATGTGGTTTTTCACTCACATGTATATACAATATCTACCGCTTATACCAAAGATGATCACATGATATCACCAGATATGTGTTTGACAATTGCTTGCATTGGCATAACATCAATTCCTTAATCAGTATAAGTTGATGATTCCGGTGGTGAGCTTTGTGATGTCAGTGATGTTCAGCTTCATCGTCATGAAGCTCATTCTCACCACCGGAATCATCCCTTCCCTCAACGTCTCTGCCGGACTTCTGGGCTTCTTCGTCAAGACCTGGACCAGCCTGCTCCAAAAATCCGGGTTTTTCACCCGCCCGTTTACCCGTCAAGAAAACACCGTCATTTAAACCTGTGTTATGGCTTCCTCTGGCATAACCTTTAGCGGTAAGTTTCACTTTTCACCAACAAACACACTCCCCTTTTGTTTACGGTCTAAAACATACTACAGTATATAATCAAAAATCATCTGCCTGTTTTAATAACTAGTTATTCAAAAAATTAATAGTTAATTATGTATTAAAATTTTTAGAAAATATATATTTTACAATATCAAGACTTCAAATATAACATTTTGATGTGTATAGTAGTAGGATTTTTTTTTTTATCATAGTAGGAAATTCTGAATAGAATAAAAAAGCCAAGAATGTGACCTGTAAGAGCAAGTCTAAGAGAACCCTTATAATAGGGGATTTGATGGTTTTGGTTGCAAATTTGCTCCAACAGCTCCCCTATATACATCTATAGGTTGTAGAGAGAAGAAAAACCACAACTTTGTAGAGAGAGAAAGCTGTAGTTTAAGGGATGTGCTGATTATTTTAATCGAACAAAGTCGTTGCTCTATGCTCTCTGCTCAACCATACTTCACCGGAAATTGATCAAAACTGCCCCGCCGCCCACCACAGTCCATCAGCGAGGCCGCCCAACACAATACACTAGCAACGCCGCAAAAATTAACCAAATCCTGCAACCTTCAATTTACGACGGTGAGATCACCACCATCATCACCGATGAGATCGAAGTCGCGCATTTTCCGGTCGCGAACGTGGTGGATGTCATAGAAATCAGTGTTGTCGAGGCTGAATTGATCGGGATTGGAGGGCTGTTCCAATCTCTCCGGGGAGATGGAGCTCCGTCACGGTGGCTCCGGACACGACACACAGATTCGATTGGCTGCAGATTGTGGTGGGGGTCGGCAATTTGATCTCTTTCTCCTTATCCTTTCAAATATATTATTTTATTAAAATTAGATTCTCTAAATATATGGGACTTGTTGGAGCTGAATTGAAAGAATAGAATTTGGTTGGGACTTTGATTCTAAACCTCTAAAATGAAGGAAAATATAAAGGGACTGTTGGACTTGCTCTAATGCAAGATAACGAACATGCGGAAATTGATGTTAACATGTTTGTGACTAGTATAAATTTATTATTATGGGGTTGGTTGCCCATATGCTTGAGTTGACTCATCACTCGTGGTCATGGGTCTATTTCCCATCATTTTCATTTCTTCCACTCTCAATTCTAAACACGTCTTTTAGGACCATGAAAATTCAATTTCTTAATTTACTTCGCATAAATTTATTTTTTACATCATTGTATATTATGTTAGAAAAATATATTTTTTATACCTCATCGTATATTATGTTAGTAAAATCATCACAAACTAAATTTCTTAATTTTAACTTTGAAAGGAAATCGATATGTAAGATAAAATATTCTCGTATTTTAATTAGATTTGAAGAAATATTAATTTTAAAATTTCAGGTTTTGATTATAGGGAAAATATGCATTAGGGGCAGTGGAACTTTCATTATTTGAAAGAAGGGTGTAATTTTAGTATAATTTTTAGAAAGGACAGTAGTTAATTAATTCATATTTTCTTAATAAGAGTATTTACTAAAGACACTAATACCCTTCTTTTGGTTATTTTTGTTTAGATTATATTAAAATCAATTCTAGTCAAATAAGTTTAGTTAAGTTTCATCTCAAAATTTTATTTTAAGTTCAATTAAATTAAGTTTAGTTCAATTATTAGCATTCAAAAAATTTCATTAAGTTCATTTGATTTCATTCATTTACCATCGGTAAACTAACTGCTGTTTCTTCCTCTTCATTTAAAGTTATTCAAATTCATCTTTGCTACATTAAATTTAAAATTTAGCTTCATTAAAGTTCCGCCTTTAATTTAATAAATCACTTTTATTGAACTGAACTGAAATTAACTTAAAGTTAAAGTTAGCTAAAATTGAATAACTTAAACTAATTGAATTAAATTGAAAAAATTAAAAATTGAATGAAACTGAATTGAATTTTGCTAAAATTTGTCTTAAGATGTACTAAAATAAATTAAACTAAATTGAACTGATTTCAACCGAATATTTATAAACTCAATTTATTTTTTTAATATCAAAAGGTGAACTTAAATTAACTAAACTAGAACTAAATAATTGGGGTAAAAATAAATTTAATTGAACTAAAACTAAAAATTTGAGATGAAACTGAATTTAACTGATTTGATTAAATTTTAATTAAATAGAAGTAAACTCAGTGAAACAAAACTGAAAACTTAATTGAATATTAATGAATCTAAACTAAAATAATGAAAATATGGGTATTAATGTCTTTAATTAAATAATTATATTAAGAAAAAAATTAACTAATTAATTACCGCCCTTTCTAAAAATTATGATAGAATTACACCATTCTTTCAAATAAAGAAAGTTCCACTACCTTGATACATATTTTCCCTTGATTATACTTTATTGTACATTGATTAACAATATAGATAAATAATCTATACTTTTGAGTCAGTAGTCTTAAATCAAACTGGTGGGTTTCTTAAGGCGAGACAATCATCTAATAAAAGTGAGTAAAATCTAATGTAATAAGTTTTCATGTGCTAAGTTCTTAACAAAGTTGTAATCGCTAAAACCATCATATCCACAGTTATATTTTACTCCTCTTCACTTTGTTAAAAGTGTGCCAGTGATGTGAATTTTCCACGTAGAACACTTAGTTTCAGCGGACTTGCAAAAAAAAAAACACGAACTTGATACGATAATTATTCAACAGTCGTCAAATAATTTCCTGTGATATGATAATTACCTAACAACCGTCAAATAATTACCTGGAGATCCAAGAACCACCGTCCCTGTGGCGACTGCAACCGAGTCTTAGAATTGAACACACCGTCCAAAGCTTCAATCTAATGACGAACCACTGTTCAACAATCAACGTAATTTTATTATCATAGTCTGCATATTACAATGAGAAGAACAATATTTATAACCCTAATAGAATTCCTAATCCTACCCATAATCTAAGAAAACAATAACCAAATCCTACAACTATAAGGAAAAGAAAATCTTGCCAAGATGAAAAAACCTTTCTTTGGAGGAAAAACCTTGGTAAGAGAAAACATGTATCTAATGAAATATTTCATCAGATCAATCAAATGGTCTCGCTCACTGCATCCGCATCACACTCCCCTTCTTGGAAAAAATTGTCCTCAATTCTGAACCTCTTCATCTCTAGGTAAGAGAGTATGTATACCATTACAAATTAAACTTTGACCACTGTAGAGCTAATCTTGACTTGAAAACAGTTCCACCACTGATGTTGCAGGGTTCTTTTGAGTCCACTGATAACTCCCGTCTGATGGCCGAAGATCACCTGAAAGTTCCCGGAATGAATCCGGGGAAGAATCTCCGATGCTTAAGTCAGTCTCCAATCTTTCAGATAATCTATTCCAATCTTGTTTAATGCTTCCCTTCTTCTCTTGTCGTTTGTGCTATTTATCCAGCCATGGTCGAGGCCACGATCCCCCTTATTTCGGGCGGTTGCTTTAGATCGTGGTTTCCCCATTCTGCCATGTCTTTGACTGTGTCCGTTGTTGGGCCACTCTATATTTGTCTGTGTTCATTATTGGACCGGTCTTCTTGGGCTGGTTGGGCCCTAAGGCTCAGTATATACCATAAGCCCCCCAGTCAGTATGGGCGAACTGTTTATGGAGAATGTCAGTTGGTCGAATGAGGTCAGTTAGTTCTCTTTGTTTGTTCGCCTATGTTGACTTGAGAGGACTTTTTTCTTCTACCTATTTTTTTTTTTTTTTTTTTGAATATTTGATTTGAGATTCGAATTTTGAAATCCTTTCAACTTCCCAGCTATCTCCACGCATTACCAAAGTGCCGTTCCGCTATCGCTTCCTCTGTTTACTCTAGTTGGTTAGCGTACTTATTATAAGTACTGGATCGGTATCCGTGCTAAATATGGCTTTTTACTTTTTGGTATCAATTTGACGGCTTGGGTGTCTTTTGGTAATTAAATATTCAGTGGAACATCTTTATAACTAAGGTAGCTTTTAATTTTCTTCTTTCTCTCTCAGATTTTTCGACTTCCTCCCGAAGCTCAAATAAAGCTGCTCTCTGCCCTAATTAGGTAATCTCAGTTTCTCCTTCTCTGCGACTTTTTCCACTCTGTCTTCTCTGCGTTGTTTTAATCTTCGATTTTCCTTATCTCCTGTTCTCCATCTTGCATGTTTGATTGATTGGGTAGATTATAAATATTGAAAATGAGATCTGAAAGTGATTTGATTGATGTCAACAATATATCCTTTAATACAGAGGATTTTATGTTTCCTGATAATCTCTCCCCTGCTGAGGAAGCGTCTCATGGGGTTCCGGTTGATGCCGATGAGGTATCTGATATTGCTCCGGCGGGATCATCGGAGATTGATTTGGGGGGAACAGAGGTAGGGGAAAATGATTCCGCGACACCCATGGTCCCCGTGTTCAGCAAGGTGACTGAGCGGATGTTACAATATGATAGGGGTAGGTTTCCCTGCCTTGTTGGTCGTGAGATTGTGCTGCCTCGGACTGGGGAGACAGTCGATGAACCTCCGACCGGTTATTTCTCCGTTTATAGGGAGTATTTTAAGTGTGGTATTAATCTTCCACTTCAAGATTGGCTAATAGAGATTCTTCAGGGTTATAACATTGCCCTTTGTCAGATGGCTCCCAAGAGTGTGATGATATTAAATTCCCCCCACTCTGCTTGTGAGCAGGCGCGGGTGGTGTTCGACTTCAAGCTAGTCAACTTCCTTTACTATTTGAAGGCCACTAGGCTTGGAAAGGGGCGATATACCTTGATCGCCTATTTTTCAGAGATGGCCTTTGTCTCCGAGTATCCCAATAATTTTAAGACATATTGGGAAGGGTTTTATTATGTCAAGCATGTAGATGGTAGGGATAAGGAGATTCCCGTCTGGAATAGGAGGTTGGGGATTGGGAGTTATGTATCTCCTTCTGGTCGTATAAGCTTAAGTGATGCTTGTTGCGTCAAGTTGCTGAAGTTCGCCTATAAAGGTGATTCTGGGGCGTCGTCCCTACCTAAGGAGAAAACGCCATATTGTGCTAAGAAGAAGCTAGCTCGTAAGGCACGAGTTCCTCCATCTGGTAAAGGTGGTTTAGTGCTATGTGATATTGTAGCATAGGACTTTTACTCATCTACCTATTTTTCTTTCTTACTTCTCTGATTGTGTTTTTTTTTTTTTTTATAAACTAATATACTCGTTTTTTTTTTTTTTCAGACATGAAGAATGCTCGGAACATAGCCGGTGCTCGATCTACTTACAAGTTTGGGTCTGGAAGTTCCTCTGTGGGAAATTCGGGGAAACAAACGCCGACTCCTGCTGTTACTGATAAACCGACGAATGGTGGTTCAAACACTTCTTCGCCCATTCGCCAAGTGGAGGACAAGCGTCAAGATCGTGAGAAACGCAAGGAGGCTCAAGTTGTTCTAACCCAGCAGGCGAAGAGGTCCAAGCTTGCCAGTGTTTCTTCCCCTGATCCTTTCACCGAGTATATCAACAAACTCTCCTTCAATGAAGCTTTGCAAGTGGTATGTTTTGTTATAGCGTAATACATATATATATATTATTTAATGGTTTATTTTTCAATACTTTGTATGTTATATGATGTTTCCTATATGTTTCCTCTTCTTAGGTGGCGAATGCTCTGAAGTCAACCAGCAGTAGGGCGGATGCCTTTGCTGATGCTTATTCATCATTGAGTGTCGAGCACAAAAAGGTTGTTGCGTCTCTGAAGGGTGAGATCGCCCAAAAGGACAAACTTGTTGCTGATGCCAACTCTCACCGGGATGATATGATGAAGTTCGTCGATGGTCTAAAGGCCAACGGTCCTCTTCATCCCCGTTATCAGCAGATTTATGTGGACGCTTTGGCTAAGACCAAGTCATTTTTTGACTTGTTTTCTGCTATTCTTGCTGCCGGGAAAGAGATTGGGGCGATGGAGTATTATCAGCAGATGAAGGAGGAACATCCAGATCCCTCTAGCCTTGTGTGGGATAGTGATGAGCAAATTGAGCTGAACTTGGCTGCGGCGACCAGTCGAGCTAATGATCTGTTCAACTCCAAGATCGAGGATGGCGGTCATACTTACAGTCTCATTGAACATTGCAAGAATCGTACTAGTCCTATGACCATTGAGGAGTTGCGGGCTTATGAAGATCAGCCTCCTGCTGTTGAGGATGTGATTGAGCCTGATAGTATGCCACCTCTTCAGGATTTTGTACGGAGTCAAGAGGCGATCATACCTACAGTGGCTCCTTCTCTGGCGGATCCTCCTACCTCCACAGGTGCAGATGCTGCTAGTACTGCGGAGGCGGGTGATCCTCTGGCTGATGTCACGGTTGGGAATGCTCAAGAAGCCCAGGGTGCATCTGCCGATCTTGCTGGTGTGGAGAATGCCGCCAATCACGATGTTAGTTATCTTTAAGATAAATTAGTAGGATTGCTAATTTATTTTTATCTTTTGTTGTATTTGGGATATTTAATTTGATTTTGTAAGAATTTATTTTAATCCATTTGTAAATATTTATATTGTAGGCGAATTCTATCAGAGGTCTAGCTTCTCGCTCTGTTGACTTGCAAATGATTACTCGAAGTTTAGATCCCCGGGCGCTGATTCAAACTTCCCCTATTGAAGTGTTACAACGTCGTATTGGGACAATATTTCGCGAGTTTGGTATATCCACCCCTTCCATAATTGGTGGTCCCTCAACTGTTGTTCCCTCTTCTGAAAAAATGAAGGCGCCTATGGAAGGTGGATCCCAGGACGACTCTGCTACTCAGACGGAATATCCCTTTGACAGATACTCTCGGCAAGGAGGTCGCTATGAGTTTCATGATATCATTTCTCAATGCTTGCTGGATGTGGATTCGGTTGCTCTTCATTTATCCACTTTATGTTTACCTCCTGGGCCGTATAGTTGGATACTTGACATGGGGCGTAGACTTCGTGCCGTCCTTCTCACTTGTCGTGAGTGTGAAGATTCGTGGGTAAATGTTAACAAAGAGATCGAAACTCTGAAGGGCGAATGGTATGAATTATGTTCCCAACATAATGAGTTGATACATACTCATCGGACCCAGATGAAGACAGTTGTTCAGCAGAGTAGGGAATTGCGTGTTCGCTATGAACGTAAACTCGATGAGTGTCAGATCCAAAAAGATGGTCTTCTTCAGGCCGCTCACAATGAGAAGGTTTTGAAGAATACAATCTTGACTTGTAATCAACAATGTGAGTACTTTCGTCTTGAGGGCGAAAGGTGGCGAACTAAGTACGATGAGCAGTATGCTGTGAATATTGATTTAACCGCCAAATATGGCGATTTAGAGGCCAAGTATAATGAGGCGGTTGGGTTGCTGAAAGAAATGGAGTCACATTTGCATGTGGTGGAACAGGAGAACACTGACTTGGAAGGGGAGATGTGTTCTCGTGATGAAGTCAAAACCCGGCGGATCCAGCATATATTTACTAATGGTGATTCAACCTGGAGTGCTGATTCCGTTATGAATGAGTATATTGACAAGTTGCAGCATACTATTAGGAAGCAGGAGTTAGAGGTTTCCCGTTATCATGATTCATGTTATGTGATGGGTCTGCAGCTAGGCCGGGATGATTATGGTCCTATACGTGATTTTCGGGCTTATTATCAGCAAGAGCTCGCCAAGATGGATGCAAATAACGAGGACAGGAGAGGATCTGCATATTGTTATATGGGCGCTCAGTTGAACGATATTATTCAAAGGGAGGCTGAAGATCCGGAGATATCTCGCCTGCGACGTCGCCGAGATGCTGGATTACCAATTGATGATATCCAGAGGCATTTACAGAGTGAATCACCCCGCGGAGTTTCTGTTAGAGGCGAATCCACCCGTGGCGGATCCTCTCATGGCGAATCCTCTCGTGGCGCATCCTCCCGTGGTGGTACTTATCATGGTGAATCATCGCGTGGTCGTTTGTCACGCGGCGAATCCTCCCGCGGTGAATCATCTCGTGGAGTTTCTTCGCGAGGAGGTAGCATACGCGGGCGTTCGGGGCGTGGAAGAGGGCGTTCATGATCATGCACTTCAGTTAATTTTATCATCAGCGTTTTTATTATCATTCAGAAATAAAGTTTATTACTGGCGCTTGCCGTTATTGTAATTTCTTCTCCTGGATTGTATTACCTATATGTAGGTATACATACTTTTCGCCAGTCGATTTACAACTGTTATAGGCGTTTTTGGTAACTTTTTTTTTTTTACATGAAGTCTCTCTTTTTTATAAGTCAGGCGTGTATACGCTGGCGATTGCCTTTGCGATTTTTGTGTCGTACTGCCAATTGTAAGGTGAATACTGCATGTGATGTCATTATTTCAATGATCTCTTTTAGTTTCCTGTATGTGTGACCTTTAGGTGCTCTTATACAGATGATATGGTGCCGAAAGGTGGCATTTTGTTTATATATATACAAATGATGATTATTTCATCGAGAATTTGTATGTACATTTTTGAAGGGAAAAACATAGACCAATGATAATATCATGGTTTCTATACACAAGTTTGTTCTGGAGCACCTTAGACGTGGTATCTCCTAAGATTTGCGGCGTGCCATGAGTTGGGCACTATTATGTTATCCAATCTTGCTAATTTGTAGGAGTTTGATTGCCTGGTTTCTATCACCTTGTATGGTCCTTCCCATTTAGGGCAAAGCTTTCCTGACTTTTCTGCTAGACTGGCTTCATTCTTCCGGAGAACCAAGTCCCCTACTTTGAATCTAACCTCTCTGCAGCGGCGATTGTATGATTTAGCCACTTTTTCCTTGTAGCTGGCATTTCTGACGTTCGCCCTATCGCGCTACTCCTCTAGTAGGTCCAGGTTAAGCCTCATGGTTTCTTCATTTTGAGATGTGTCAAAAGAAGTGACTCTGGGTGATGGTGTCAAGAGTTCTACAGGGATCATTGCCTCATGACCATAAGTTAGGTTGTATGGGGTTTCGCCCGTTGGGGTTCTGGGTGTTGTGCGATAAGCCCAGAGGACTTCTGGCAGCTGTTCCACCCATCTTGTGCGTTTACCTTCAAGGCGTTTCTGTAGGCCTTGTAGGATTGTGCGGTTGGTGACTTCTACCTGTCCGTTTGCTTGTGGATGTGAAATAGAGGTAAATTTCTGAGCGATTTTGTACTTGTTGCACCATTCTGAGAAAATTGCACTTGTGAACTGAGTTCCGTTATCTGAAACTATTGTATTTGGTACCCCGAAACGGCAGACCACGTTCTGCCAAACAAACGCCACTGTTGCTTCGGCTGTTATTTTGGGAATAGCTTTAGCCTCAATCCACTTTGTAAAATAGTCAATCATGACAATGAGGAACTTGGCATTTCCTGTGCCTTTTGGAAATGGCCCTACGAAATCTATCCCCCATTTTTCGAACGGCCATGCACCCTGTACTCCAATTAGTGAAGACTTTGGTAGATTCGTTGAGTTGGAGTTAATTTGGCATGATCTGCATTTTTGTATGTAACTGTTGGTGTCATCGAACATTGTTGGCCAATAATATCCAGCTCGAACTATTTTCTTTGTGACCATTCGTGCACCTTGGTGGGAGCCACACTCTCCCTCGTGGACCTCTGTTATGATCGCCTTTGCTTGATTTGGACCGATGCATCTTAACCAGGGGGTTAATTAACCTTTTTGTACAGAATGTCATCCACCATGGTGTAGGAGTAGGATTTTCTTTCGATAGCTTTCGCCACTTTTGTATCCTCCGGTAGTGTTCCATTTCTTAAAAAATCAACAATTGGTGACATCCATGTTGTTGGTTCATCTAGTATAGTTGACACTACCTCAGTCGGCGGATGTTTGGAAGACACTACTTCTATCTCAACATCTTTGTGCTTGCTTAATGTAGAAAAGTCAGCATTCGCTAGTCTGCTTAGTGCGTCTGCCCTTTGGTTGAGGTTCCTTGGTATCTTCTGAATGTGAATGTATTCAAACTTGGTCATCAGGTTTCTGACCTTGACCAAGTAATTGACTAAATGTGGTTCTCTAACCTCAAAGTCACCCAGGACTTGTCCCACTACGACTTGTGAGTCGCTGAACACCTTTATGCTTTTTACTTTCATGCGAACTGCCACTTCAAGTCCACCCGTCAGGGCTTCATACTCTGCCTCATTGTTGGATAGGTGAAAATCGAATCTGATTGCGTGTTTGTATTCGTATCCTTCTGGGCTAATGAGTAATAGTCCAGCCCCGCATCCATCTTTATTTGACGATCCATCGACGTATAGGTGCCATGCGACCTCCATTAGTTTTGATTTCCCTTTATCCTGGCAGGTATTGTTCGCCAGAGGTTTGGGTGTGGATGTGTCTTTGTGCTCAATGGAGGACATTTCTGCTAGAAAGTCAGCTACCACCTGTCCTTTAATCGCCTTTCTTGGGCTGAAAGTGATATCGTGTTCACTTAGTTCGATTGCCCATTTTGTCATTCGTCCCGAAGAGCCCAGCCTTGATAGGATTTGCTTGATCGGCTGATCGGTAATGATGGTTATGTGGTGGCTCTGAAAATAGGTCCGTAGACGTCTTGTAGCATGGACTAATGCTAGTATAAGTTTTTCAAGCGGCGTATAATTTTCTTCGGCCGGTTGTGAACATCTACTAGCATAATATACTGGTTTTTGCACCGCACCATCATTTCTAATGAGGACCGAGCTGATCGCCTTCTGTGAAGCCGCCAAGTATACGAATAATGGTTCGCTTTGTATTGGTATAGATAGTTCTGGCAGCGATGCTATTTCTGATTTAAGCTGGGCGTATGCCTTGTCGCAATGTTCGTTCCATTGGAATTTCCTAGACTTCTTTAGTATGTCAAAGAAAGGCATGTGTTTGTCTGCTGCTTTTGCCACGAATCTATTTAGGGCAGCGAGCGACCCTGTCAGGATTTGGATATCTCTGATTGATTTTGGAGTAGGTAAGTTCAAGATATTTTCTACTTTTTCCGGATTCGGGGCAAGTCCTTTGGATGAAACCTGAAATCCCAGGAAGCGCCCTTCTCCTACCCCAATGGTGCACTTTTTTGGATTTAGTTTCATGCCTATGGTTTGGAGAGTTTTGAAAGTCTCTTCCAGATTCCCTGGGAAGGCTTCCACCCGCTTGCTTTTTACCACCATGTCATCCACGTATACTTCTAGGTTTCGGCCTATTTGGTGGGCGAATGCTTTATCAACAGTACGTTGGTATGTTGCTCCGGCGTTTTTTAACCCGAACGGCATTCTGACATAGCAGAAGGATCCGAGCGATGTGATGAAGGCTGTTTTTTCCGCATCCGCTGGGTCCATTAGAATCTGGTGATACCCTTTGTAAGCGTCTAGAAATGCTAGCGCGTCATGGCCCGAAATAGATTCTACTAACTTGTCGATATTTGGAAGCGGGTAACAGTCCTTTGGACAATATTTATTTAGAGTTGAGTAGTCCACGCACATTCGCCATCCTCCATCTGGCTTTTTAACCATCACCGGGTTAGCCAACCAAGATGGGTACTTCACCTCTTTCAGGATACCTGCTTCCGTTAAGGCTTGGACCTCGCTTTCAATTGCGTGTTGTCTGTCAGAGGCAAAGTTTCTCTGTTTCTGTTTAATAGGTCTGACCTCCGTATCAACGTGGAGTTCGTGTGTTGCGATGTCAGGGTTAACGCCTCCCATGTTATTGGGGGACCAGGCGAACACATTTCCATATTTTAGTAGGATAAGCTTGATGTCCATCTTGACGTTGTCCGGTAGGTTTCGTCCTATCTTGATGATGGACAATGGATCATCTTCTACCATCTGGAAATCCTCGGTTTCACTTCCCAAATGAGTATTTGGCGCAGACGACGATGTTAGGTCGGCGTTTATGGAATTTACCATTGGGAGGGGTTTTGCTTCCGTTAGCTTCACTGCTTTCATGGCGATTGCCATGCATTGCCTGGCTGCTTGTTGACTTCCCCTGATGATGGCTATTCCATTTGGTGTTGGAAACTTCATTACCAGGTGGTATGGTGACCAAATTGCTTTCGCCGCGTTCATCCATGGTCGTCCTATAATTGAGTTGAAAGGGCTGTGTGCATCCATTACCACAAAGTCACATAGGATGGTGCAGCATTTATCGTCTTCGCCTACTGTCACTGGTAATTGGATTTGTCCTAGGGGCATTTCTGATCTCCCCGTGAATCCCACTAACGCAGAAGTGGGTTTCTTGAGATCCTCCCTTTTTAAGCCGAGTTTATCAAAACAGTCGGCGAAAAGGATATCCACCGCGCTCCCGTCGTCTACAAAAACTCTATGGACCGTAGAGTTTCCAATTTTTGCCACTATGACTAGTGGGTCATTATGTGGGGAGGCGTTTGGTACTGTGTCATTCTCATCAAATGTAATGACTTCGCTGACTTTGAATCTTTTTTCCAATGGCTCTTGAGGTGGTACATACCGTGCCCTGTTCTTCCATGCATTATTTGAGACGTACCCTGTTGTCCCGTGTATGGATAGTATGATCTTGTCAGATGTTTGGTAAGTAGGCTCTGTCTGAACGACCGCCGCCGCCATTGTTCCAGGGGTTTTTACCATTTCCTTCGTGTTCATCCTATTTCCATTTGATGCATCCTTCCTATATTGGAGAAGGTTCCCTTGTCGTATGTTATCCTCAATCTGTCGTTTGAGCGACGTGCAGTCTTCAGTGTCGTGCCCATGATCGCGGTGAAACGAACAATAGAGTTCTTTTGGACGTTTCTCTGGTGGGGCTAACATTGGCCTAGGTTCTCGAAAGAGCGCCTTATTATTTTGCCAAACTTCTTTCCTGGATTTTGTTAGAGGAGTCTCCTCAAACGTTTTTTGGCTGAAGCTATCTTTCCCTTTTTGTACCTGCGCTGGCCTGTCTTTTCTGCCTTGTTGCTTTGCTTCTCCTTCCAGGGGTTTTTTTCCTCCTCTCTCATTTTCTATTTTTCTTTCATTCGCCTCCTCCGTGCGAACATATCTTTCTACCAACTTTTGTAAATCACGTTCATTACTGGGCATTTCTTCCCGCAATTTCTTATAGAAATCTCCAGATTTGAGCCCACTCATGAACGCCCCCAGGAACATTTGGTAGGAAAGGTCTTTTACCTGTAAACTTTCCATGAGCATTTTAGAATGGTATTCGCCAATACTGTCGCTATTCTGTTTTATGTTCACCAAGTCAGCGATTGTGCGTTCAAATTTCTGGTTCCTGTAGAATCTTCCTAGGAACGTATCCGATAGCTGAGCCCATGATCTAATACTTTGGCGAGGAAGGTTTTCATACCATGTGATCGCCGGCCCAGTTAAGAATATTGGGAATGCTTTACACACTACTGGTAATGGGGCGTTCCTGAATCTCATGCTATTTCGATAGGAGTGCAAGAAGTCCTTTGGATCTGATGTTCCATCATATATCTTGACGTGAAGAGGGAGCTTGAAAGAATCAATCATCGGGTAATCCTGTATTTCTTTGACGAAGGGCGAATAGTCGCTTTCGTCTTCGGCGATGATTGATTGTAGTTCTTTTCCATAAACCAAAGTGTCTCTATGTTCTATACGAACGGATCTCTCTTCCCTCCTTTCCCTTGGGCCTATTAAGATGGAGCGTTCTTTTCTCTCTAAGTTTGTTTTGCGGCTCCCTTGGTGGAATTCTGGGCGTTCAGCTGGTATTGACCTTTCACTTCTCTGCTCCGTGTTGGCCCTGTTGTCTTCTGGAGTTCTTCCGGCTCGTTTGAATTGGGTAAATAGAGCTTCTTTCTGGGTTTCCAAAAAGGCTTCGAACGCTTCTTTCTCCCCTCTTCGGGAATGATCTGAGGATTCTTCGCGTTCATTGCGACGCTGATCCTCCTGTGATCGGTGCTCATCTTCTTCTTCTTGATATTCTTCTTCTTGCTCATCTCCTCTTCTATTGCTTATAGTTCTAGAAGTGGAATTGCTGTCTTGAGGGTCCTCGCGTCGGCTTCTTCTAGTAGTCACCATTAGGATTACAAAAGAAAGTCCCCACAGACGGCGCCAATGATGTTGCAGGGTTCTTTTGAGTCCACTGATAACTCCCGTCTGATGGCCGAAGATCACCTGAAAGTTCCCGGAATGAATCCGGGGAAGAATCTCCGATGCTTAAGTCAGTCTCCAATCTTTCAGATAATCTATTCCAGTCTTGTTTAATGCTTCCCTTCTTCTCTTGTCGTCTGTGCTATTTATCCAGCCATGGTCGAGGCCACGATCCCCCTTATTTCGGGCGGTTGCTTTAGATCGTGGTTTCCCCATTCTGCCATGTCTTTGACTGTGTCCGTTGTTGGGCCACTCTATATTTGTCTGTGATAAACGACAAGTGTCTGAGCTTCCATCTTCGGGAGTTCATCTTTATCCCTTAAAGGAACAATCTCTTTTCCAGCACCTTCATATTGAAAATGAACAACTGGATCTCTCTCTCTAACTTCATTCTCTACACCAATATTAAATATTGATACTTCACGACTTCTTTCAAGGTCTTCTTATTTAATACCATCATCATGAACATTAGAGACTGAAAGGTCAGAGTAGATCTCAACATGATCATTATCATTGATATTGCCATCAAATAGAAAAGTATGATACTTCTCAGTATCCTCTCCATCATTATCAACAACATCATCTCGATTAGCATCAGAATCAAACATTTGTCGTTTATCACAATCCATATCATCAATCATTGGAGAACTTCTTTGATTGTCAGTGCTAACATAAACACCATCATCAACATCATGAGGAAATTGGTTATGCATAGGTGCTTTAGAAACAAGATCAATTTGTTGCTCATTTCCCCTATCAGAAGATAAACCAGACAGTTCTTTGGAAAACACATCATTACATTTTTCCAACGACGATTTCACCATAGAACTAAACTCACTATCAAGCTCTTTGCCAACTGCTTCCTCACTGACTAATAAAGATTGTTTTTGAGCAATGTGTTTTGTGATAGTTACTTCAGGATGTGACAAAGGAATAAGCTTAAATCTTTTGTTCCCTTTCGTAAACACGTATTCATTGGACCTCTCATAGTGTAGAATTTCACGAGTAAGTTGCCATGGACGTCCTAGAAAAAGATGACACACACCAATAGGTACAACATCACACAAAATTTCATCCTTATAACCACCCATCGCAAATGCAATCCAAGCTTGATGAGTAACTATTACTTCATCACCATCACTAAGCCATCGTAGTCGGTAAAGTTCTGGATGGTCTTGAATAGGTATCTTCAATTGCTCTATCACTATGCTGGAAACCATACTTGAACAATTTCCACCGTCCACTACGATATTGCAAACCTTCTCTTGGATATGACAACGGCCATGGAATAGTTTTTCTTGTTTTTCCTCTTCACCTGCCACCGATGATTTTGGTATATCTTGATTAAACTTATTCTTCATGGTACAAGGTAAAAATCTTCTATCAAGATGTTTCTTCAACTTAGTCCATGAGTTGATCTTTGATTTTCCCTCACGTTTTCGTCTATATTTTAAGGTATCATACCATAACCATGCAATCCCAGTAAGCTTTAGAACTGCTTTCTTGAATTTTTTTCTTTCATCATATTCTTTGAAATCAAAAACTCTTTCAGCACGCTTAATCCATTCCAAATAAGTACTTGGATATGTAATGGCTCCAAATTCTGGAATTTCCAACCACTCTTGTTTCATTAACTCCACCAATTGGGCTAAGTGTGCACTAGTACCATTGTCTTCAATCATGACCGTTTATGAATGAGAATTCATAAAAACTGGGCTCTTGATACCAATTTGATGTGAATTTTCCACGTAGAACACTTAGTTTCAGCGGACTTGCAAAAAAAAACATGAACTTGATACGATAATTATTCAACAGTCGTCAAATAACTACCTAACAACCGTCAAATAATTACCTGGAGAACCAAGAACCACCGTCCCTGGGGATACTGCAACCGAGTCTTAGAATTGAACACACCGTCCAAAGCTTCAATCTAATGACGAACCACTGTTCAACAATCAACGTAATTTTATCATCAAAGTCTGCCTTTTACAATGAAAAGAACAATATTTATAACCCTAATAGAATTCCTAATCCTACCCATAATCTAAGAAAACAATAACCAAATTCTACAACTATAAGGAAAAGAAAATCTTGCCAGGATGAAAAAACCTCTCTTTGGAGGAAAAACCTTGGTAAGAGAAAACATGTATCTAATGGATTATTTCATCAGATCAATCAAATGGTCTCGCTCACTGCATCCGCATCAGCCAGCCACTTTGAGTTATAAATCAAAAGACAGTTATTCATTTATTTAATCCTTCCATTAGCTGTGTTTCTAGGATATTATACAAATAGAGTAGTAGTAAGTTGAATCTTTGGTTTCTTACCTATAGATTTGTTTTTCTAATTGTAATTTTTGCTTCGTGTTAAGCAAATAAGTTGTCTACATATTCTCTAATTAGATACAAAAATTAAGGTGAAACAGACATGTTACTCAGCAAAGGAGACTTATTGACAACTTGTTTGCATTTGGATTGGCTGATGAGCAGGAGGTTTTGGGAGCTACTTGTTTGCAATGAGCGAACGTGTGGTGACATAATCAGAAGAAGGCAAAACTGGATTAAGCTACAAAAATCCTTCATTGCATTGGATTATTTCTTTCCTTTTTGTTGTCAGCTTCCTAGGCCTCTTCTCAGTCGTCCCACTGAGAAAGGTATGTCTGATATCTGCTCCCTCTTATATTGCATGGTAAATATTGTTATGTTTGAACATCGAAAACTTTAATAACTTTAGAAACTGAATCAAAGATGTTGGCTGATACTCTGAATATAGTTCAAGGAAGTTTCCCAATGAATTACCTGGGACTTCTAGTCTCGACAGGGAAGTGAAGAGCTGAAGATTGTGAGAAAATGGTTGAGAAGATTGCAGGACAAATAGGCACTTGAGGGTCTAGGAATTTGGCATATGCAGGTAAAGTGCAGCTTATAAACACAATTTTGTTGAGTAAAACTAGTCACTGGGCGAATGTTTTTCAAATACCTGAGAGTGTGCACAAAGCCATTGAGACAAAATGAAGAAATTTTTTATGGGGAAGAAAGGAAGGGGAGAAAAGAGTTACACAAGTGTCTTGGAAAACACTTTGTATGCCAAAGAAAAGTGGAGGAGTTGGCCTAAGGGATCCTTCATTCTGGAATAGAGCTTCTCTGTGTAAGCTGGTTTGGGATGTATGTCAAAAGAAGGATATATTGTGGCTAAAATGGGTACAGGCATACTACTTGAAGGATGGAGAGTTTCTTGACTACAGCCTAGACGGGCACACATACTGCTGGAGTTGGGGCAAGTTAGTATCACTGAAAGATGAAATTCGTTCATATCTAATAGAATGTGTTGACATGAAGGGAAATTTCAGCACGAGCAATGCAAATGGATACCTCAGATTTTTCTTCATTTATTCTCAGACCAGAAACCTTCCTAAACTCCTCCAAAACAGCTTTAACCCCTTCCATTGAGTGCTTGCTCGCCCTACAGAAAATTAACAGATCAACTGCAAACATCAAACTGTGTATTTCCCCCCTTTAAACTTCTCTGATGGAACTCTATAGCTTTCGTTTTTATGGCCAGGCTAAGCTGTCTCGATAGATATTCCATCCCAATTACAAACAACTAGCGGGCACTCACCGCGCATTGCACATATAATTAATTCATAATAAATATATGATTGTAAAATATATGATTGTACAATAGAACAAAGTATTACACTCATCCTATGACGATGCGAGGGGTTTCTCATGAACAAAGTAATAAGCAATGATTTTGTTATGATATAAACCGTACTTTGAAAGTAGAAATTATTTTCAATGTAACTATCGAAGTAAATCGATTGCATAAATATGGTTTTTTAAGTTTGGTCCAATTTATAAACTTATGAATAATTTGAAATAGAAAAAGAATAAATCATGCTTACACCATAGTATACCTGCACGAGAAGAATGAACCTACATACAGCAAACCCTTTTGTGAATGATTTTATCTTAGTAAGAGGCAGTTAGTCTTTTTCTTTGAAAAATTACAATATCATTCCCTCTTATTTTCTTGAGTGCCAGGTAGTAGAAATTCCCGTCAAGAATATGTACACCATGACATCTTCTACTCTCACAATCAAGGTTGTTCACTTTCATGTAACTACTGTCCTTTGTTAGCCATGGCCTTTCATATGGTACATGGGAGCATGAGATCACAAGAACTTATTTTCTTGACTTTTTTACTTAACTTTTACCGTTGTTTGTTTTGTGGGGTTGCAACGCAATTTCATTTCACTTAGATTACACACCAATAAAAGTATCAGAATTGTCACACAAACCCATGCCAACAGTTGGAGCGAGGTCTAGTGTTTTTATAACTCTTTCTAATTGGCTGAGCAGTCTTGTTTTTATAACCCATGCCAACAGTCTAATTGGAAGCCGAAGAAACACAACCTTAAGCCATTTGAACAAATGGACTGATTGATGGTTTATTTGAGCAATTTCTCCATGCAGGTCCATTTTTTTCTTGCACGTCCGTATTTTTACCATAATGCCCCATGATGGAACCCTATAATTTCAAGCCCATTTTTTGCCTTAACAATATTAGGGGTATTATGGTAAAAATACGGACCCGCAAGAGAAAAATGGACCTGCATGGAACAACCCCCTTTATTTGTTGTAACAGAAAGAGCAAATACAATGTCAATTTATATTTTGAACCAGTTAGTACAATGTAGTTTGATGAAGCTATACCATTATAACTTGGTATAATTTGACACAAAAGTTTCTTCACCTACTCACAACAGATTCTTTACCTTTATAACCAAAAAAATTAAACTTATTTTGGGGCAGGAATCTAAACTATGTGCTCAGAAAGTAGACTAAGCAAACCATGCCAAGTTATTACGTCTTCAATGACTTTGCAGATAATAAACTGATATGAATGCTCTTGAACCATGCACAAAGTCCAAGTTTCTTAAAACAATTTTCTTCCAAAGCCTGTCTGGACAATAACCTCTTTGAAAAATCATGATCTGATCTTACCATACTGCCAAAATATACTGAACAATGCACACACTTTTAATTTTCCACATAGAATCAACATATTAGCAAAATCGGAAACAATTAGAATTTAGAAGGAGAGAAAAAAAACAATCATATGAATCAACCATTGGTCAAATACCACATCCTAGGAATGAAAAGTCTCAGTTGCATATTATTGAAACCATTGATCACTAAGAAACTGTTTGAGAAGTAAACTTCCTGTAAACTGTTTGTATAATATTAACACCAGAAAAATATTTACAGAAAGTTTGCTCTTTGAGAAGTAAACCTGCAAAGATGATACGGTAGTTCTGCATTCACTAATGTATTGTAAATCAACTAATATCTAGTACCGAATTCAATGACATGGAAGTATACGAAGCCACTGCATTAGAGGGAAGACATGGACGAGTTTTTCACCAAATTCCAAGATCAAAACTGGGTAACTTGTCTAATTTACTCGTCTTCATGTCTTCTTTAAAGATAACTTCAGAATTAGAGCCCCAGTGAGTATCAACACTTAGAATTGCCGGACATCTTCTGTCACTTCCGCTAATGTTAGTACATGGCTAAACCAATGTAAAACATCAGCTGAAATGATGAGAAGAGCAGACCTAAGAGGGGTACTTGCTGGTTCTACTTTTACAGTGATTTTATGTGTGCCATAGCGGACCTGCGGATGCATTCTCCTTTGTATTATCTGCATAGAAAAAAGTTGTATGACAAGCTGTAGGCTTCGTGATCATAGAGAATCACCTAGTCAGACAATCAACATCATAAGGACAATTCTTAATTATCAAAAAATCCTATAAATAGTACAACGGCTATACAAACCACCCCAAACTGATCTAGAAGTCACTGCAGAAGTAGAAAAAAACCTGAACTAATTTTGATCAAGTTCAAATTGATAAAATAACCTCGCCCAAATTGGGCAGTTCTACTAAAGCATCTAGGGCTTATTTGTTACAAAGTTAGTTTCTTTTTATATGTTTTTGATCCTGATTCATTTTTCTTTCTTTTCTGCAGCTAAAAGATGATTTGCATGATGTATGCAAGCACGCCATCAGTTATACTTTTTATTGATAGGTCATCTGAATTATTTTAAAAGAAAAAATGAATCAGGATCAAGTCTTTCACAGAGATCATGCACATTAGTTAGTCTTTCACAGAGATCAGATTCATATTGGTCTTTAAGAGAAAAAAATGGCTGAAATTTATCCACCAGTCAAACAAAAAAACATAACATAATCTTTATCCCCTGATTAATGATCAAATTCATGTTCATATCAAGAAATAAACCACCTTTCACACATGCAGCAAAAAACTGTAGAACCATCGGAAGCAATCAATCATCTCCTCTCTCCTCTCCTTCAACTCACATGCACTGATGCACCCAAAAACCTCTTCTTAAACATTCATAACAAAAAATACTGAGAGCCCATCAAATACAGAGAACCCATCAAATATATATAAGACCAAACTATAGATCAAGCCACCAGAAAATAGAGTATAAAGCAGAATATAGTACGAACTTATTATTACTGCTAACAAACAATACTCCATAAACTACTGCTGCTCGTTTGGTCAAACATAAAATCAACACGCTCTAAGACATGTAATTATAAGTATGAAGTTCAATTTTCCAGAAGATTACATAAGAATGTAGGTACACTAACAGACAATACCTCTGAATTGTAAATTAATATATACTCTAAATATCAGACAAAGTTGAATTCTTATCATCAAACATATCCATATTAGATTCTCTTGGTAAGTCCATGCACCTAAATAATCACTCATGCACATAAATAGTCACCTAAATTACAGTCGGAACCAATATTTTTTTTTTTGATGTAATATTTTCTTCTATTAAATTGCTCAAAAAAGTTCATACAACAACCGCGGAACCAATATTCTATTGCAATATGCTTTCTTGATAGCATATTAAACCAAAACATGATGGATTCTTTGGCAGAACAGGAAAACAAGTCTTCAGATTATGTAAATTGTTAGAAAAAACAAGAAAAAAGCTTTAAATTACACACTGTGATATATTACTCTAAATAATTTGATTATTTAAAAAATGTACATACTGTGTAAATAGTTAAACAATTACGAACCGTTCAACCATATTTTTGATCGATTGATTCCTTTAAATAATTTTTTTCATTAATGAGATGTGTTCATAATATAATACAAGGTAAAACATTGCTTTGTAACACATTTTCATAAAATTTAAGCATGCTAAATCAGGTTTTACATACTCGAAGTCTTATCTTTTCTGTATCCTCACAATAGCTAGACAACCAAGGCCTGATGGCATAGGATGGACATATTCTCTTTATCTTTTGTTAATGTAGCAGGTGCCATTTTAATTTTATTGATCATATGTTTTCTTGTGGTTATCATCACCGAAAAAACTGATATGAGACATTTGTTTGCAGTTTTTATGTTCTTCTGTAGAATCCCTATTGTGCATTGTTATATTTAATCCCAAAGATAAGGATGGCAAATATGCAGAGTTTATGACATATCCAACGGAATCTCAGGAGTAGTAACCACAATACCCGACGGAATCTCATTTCCGATGCCTTAGAGTAGAAGAAAATTTACACAGAAACAAGAAACTATTTCCAATTATCACTAACACATTCGTGTAGCATTCAGCATAAGAATGTATACTTAATATTTTTAAATATTTATATTAGCAGAAATTTTAGTAGTAAACACTATATTATATAATACGATGAAGGTAACGATTTCATATATCTATTCAAATATATAATTAATATTCAAAAAAAATACCAAAAAACAAGTGTTTAATTTAAACTGAGACGAAGGGAATAATATGTTAGCCGATTTCTTATTAATAATTAACAATGAGTTATTCATATATAATATATTTGGATTGACATCTTAGAAAGAAAAATTAAATAACTGACCTTTGCCATAGTAACTATGTCTGGCACAACTCCGTGGCTCTAGGAACCCCAGAAATGGCTTCCAGTGCACCCAAAACCGGCATGAACTTCATCGTAAATGCAAATGCTGCCGGCTTCCTTCATGATTTTATACACAACTATAAAATAGCTAGGAGCCAACTCAACTATTCCACCAACTCCCTAAACTCAGTGCACAAAACAATCACATCCAATCCAATCTAAAGTAGCCCCTTTTTAAGAAATGAAATTGTGTTCAAACCCTATACTTACTTGTATAGATTCTGAAATAAAAACATCACCCTTTCCACAAGTAAAATACTGGATTAGATCATGGACATCCTTAGCATACATCTTTCCATCAGAACTGAATATCCTCTATAGGGATCGAGGTTCAGAGCATGGTGAAATCCGCTCTGCGAACCAAGACAACAGCTAATAATAAACTAACTTACTAATATAAACATTAAAATTTATATAACAAGATAAAACTATGGAACTGATATCAAAGTAATAAATGAATTGTACCTGAATCACATTGAATTTATAGTTGCACTGAGCAGTAGCTCCGATAGTAGCAGCTGCACTTCCATGATTGGCGTTTCTGAGCGAGATAGTATCGCGAGAGCCCGTGTACAACCATGCTATCATAATCGCCAACTCGTTAGCTTTGGTCCCGAAATTCGTGAAAAACACAACCTACATAAACACATAAAGCTGGTCAGTTAAGTCCTATTTCTCCGAGCACATTAACCAAACACCATCTCAATGCAACCCAAATTAGTTTCGTTAATCATAAAGAAAAATAAAGCGAACTTAATTTCCATTGAATTAGATAATCTTCATTAATACAATTGAAATCCTAATAGAGCTTCCTGAATACAAAAGACCATATTTACTCAACCTCCATTGACATACAACCTACACAACTAAATGGATTAGCTCCCTGAACCAAAATACCCCACAGGTAAAACAGTCCAAACAAAAACAAGCAAGAAGCAGTTGAAAATTACCGAGGTATTGAAGCAGCAAAAACTGCCCATATATTGTAGCCTCTTCTTCTCCCAAACAACACCTGTACAAAAGAAGAAAAAAAAAGACTTTTTGATTAATGAAAAAAACGAAAGGGAGAGAGTATGCATCCTCAACTAACTCAACAAAGGAAATTAAACTGTCAACTTTATTTCAACCAAAAAAAAAACATTTACGAAAGGGAGAGAATATGCATCCTTATGGTCAATAACATCATCAAAAGTTAGATCAAACACTAAAATCACAAACACTAAAACTTCAGCCTTAAGCTTACTCTCAAAACCAGTCTAAAAAAACGGGTAAAACTACCACCAGCACCTGATATTATTACCTGCTACTACAAACTTTCCTAACAAATATTAATGCCAGTGTGCTCAGGAAAATACCAGTAAATACACAAACATAATTTTGATTTTCAGACCATGAAACCAATCAATATGCTGCGAATTAATAAAATTTCCTCTTGTGGTTTATGCTAGAGAATTAGATGAGGATCATAAAACAAATTGCCGGTAGTAATTCTGTACTTCAAAAGTGAGACTCGAAAATATAGTAGGCACTTTTTTAAAGCATTCTCAAACTTACCCAGTGCAAAAAGAAACCTCAAACTCAGCTCTTCTCATTCCACAGCCGAAGGATAACCACCCAACTCTTCTGCAGTAATTGGTCTCATTCTTGACCAACCCTCTCAGTGACATTTCATCGAACACCACATACTCATGGAATTGTTCACTACTGTTTTGCACAAATCCCACGAAATTTAAGCACCCGATTGCATGAAAATCCAAACCAAATGAAATACAACACCTTAAATGCTTCAAAGAAAAAATCATACCTTTTATAAGAAAAGCATCGTCTTGGCAGAGCTCACAAACTTCACCAACCTCAAGGCCTTTGTTCCGTAAAACAACAAAATCAATGGTGATATGCAGTTGGATTTCCGGTGCGAGATCGGGTAAGAACAGAAACACCCCGTAGCAACTCCAACCAGGACCAGAGCTTTCGAACGTTGGGAAAAATCAGCCGTAATTTATGAACAAAGTTCTAAAAAATTTTGCCGAGCAATAACAAAGAATGATTAGGGGATAGAAGATGAGAAGGATTGAAATTGGAAGAGTTCGAAGAAGATGAGAATTAGCGGAGAAGCAGGATCGTATACAGAAACAAAGACCAACACGACGTCGTTTTTGGTTTGGGGGAGGCTAAATATAGAAAAGAAAAAAGTGCTCTTGTACCCTTGAGTGTTTGAATATGTGCTAATATACCCTCGAGTTTTAAGAAAGTGCTCGCGTACCCCTGATTTAATTTTATCAAAGCATGGATGTCGGTCAATGGCCGATCAACAGTGCTGAATTGTGCAAAGACAATGCTAGCCTTGATTTAAAAATGAAAAAACAGAAACAGAAAAACATGGTAATTATCCTCCACCCTTCTCATTCTCATCTTTTTCCCCCCTTCACCATCTGTATCTCAAAAACCTATGTTTTTTTGCAACTATTTGGACTGGACATTAAGATCTTTGACGCCTCCAATAAAGCAGACTTGACGAGACAGACGGGACGGCCGCCGCACGTCAAAAATACAGTTGGAGCAAGGATATATTTTTCTTAGATAGAGTCGGAAGCCCCCATACAGCTAGGTTTCCTTAAAAATTCGCTTGGCCAAGTTGCTGGAGGCCGCCATTGAAGCTAAATGCCACTGGGCAAGCTTGAATTAATACACCCCTTCAGAAGGACATTGAGGCTAAATGATCAAGTACGTTTACTTATTCGGCGGCAGTTCTGGAGCTCTTGGGAAGCATGCCGGAGAATTAATTGTTGGGGGAGGTTGCAAATGGACGCCGGTAGCTCCAGAGAATTCAAGGTTTTATATATAAATGGCCGGAGGGTATTTTTGACATTTCATGTCAATTAGTTACCGGAAACATTCAGCCAGAAAATGATCGACGTTCTAGGGGTACAACTAAGAAAATCAGCTTTATTCCAGGGGTACGCGAACACTTTTTTAAAACTCGAGGGTACATTAGCACTTATTTAAAGCTCGAGGGTATATTAGCACTTATTTAAACACTTAGGGTACAAGAGCACTTTTTTCTATAGAAAATCCCCCAATGTTACTCTAGGATAAAAAAGGAAAATCTGAGATGGGAGAAACAGATAAACAACCCAATAACTATTTAATATTACTCTAGGATTGTATTAGGAAAAAAACCAAAACCAAAACCCAAAAGGACATTGTTTTAACGTGGGATTCTGAAAAAAAAACAAAAAAAAGAAAATAGGAAAAAATCCAAAACTGAAAAGGACATCGTTTTAACGTGGGATTCTGGAAAAAAAAAGTAATATAAAAAGGAAAATGTAAGAGGGGAGAAACCAAGAAACAACCCAATAACTATTACATATTACTCTAGGATAAAGGTGATATCGGATCCCCCTGTTTAACACCACTCCTCCCTTTAAAACAATCCGTGTACGCACCATTCAAAGAGAAATAATAAGTGATATCCTCAACGCATCGTCTTATGAACTCAATAAACAATCCTGGAAACTTTAGAACTGCCAGCCATTTGAATAGAAACTCCCAGCTTATACTGTTGAAAGACTTCTGAATATCAATTTTTATCATGCAGCTCGGAATGCTCGGCTTCTTATATCCTGTTAAAAGCTCTTGCGCTAGGAGAATATTATGTGATATCCTCCTCCCTTTCACGAATGCACCTTGGTTTCCATTTATCACTTCAGGGAGTACCTCACTTAACCTGTTACTCATGATCTTTGTGACGACTTTATATAAAACAGGGTAGTAGGAAATCGGCTTATAGTCCCCAGCTGATTGCGGATTATCAACTTTCGGTATTAGTGTTAATACATCCCTGTTTCGACTGAAGTCTCACTATGGTCGATAATCTCTCTTTTAACAACATCCATAAAAAGAATGAGTGTTTAGGCTGTAGTCCTGACTTCCACAATATAGTCGTTGACCAATGGTTTTCTTGGTCTGCCTCTTTGAGGTATCCATATGCCTTGCTCGTAAAGATGACTATGGCTTTGCAAGCTTCCCTACATTTGATTTAAAGGCATATCACAACAAGTAAGCCTTTGTACATCTCCTCACATGTTGTAACCACTAACTTGTAGAAAACTTGATCAATTCAATCAGGTTTTTCTTTGACTTCTCGGCTACTTATGTTAGAGTAGGTATGATTTGCCCTCACATAATCAATGTATCTGTTCTAGTTGGTGGGATTATATCCTGGGGTATAATGTGGCCTCTCATACAGAACAAGGAAGGAGACTGGTTCCCAAAAGGCCTAGGCCCTACCAGTTTTCGGGGTCTTGAAGGTTACAAGATGTTCATTGTCATTGCTATGATACTTGGTGATGGTATATACAACTTCTTCAAGGTTCTTGCCGGAACGATAGCCGGTTTGGTCACCAAGCTTCACGAAAGAGAGAGTAACCGGTTTGAGATCTCCTCTGTTAGCAATCCGACTACCAAGCGTCCCTCGTTTGATGATGAGCGCCGTACTCATGTGTTCCTCGAGGATCAGATTTCGATATGGTTTGCAGTTGGCGGTTATGTGATCATAACTGCCGTCTCTACCGTTACGCTTCCCTATATCTTCCACCAGTTGAGATGGTACTACATTATGCTTAACTACACTTTCGCGCCTATTTTAGCTTTCTGCAATGCCTTTGGCTGTGCCCTCACCGACTGGTCTCTTGCATCTACTTACGGAAAGCTGGCCATATTTATCGTCGGAGCATGGGCGGGTACTTCGCAAGGCGGAGTCATAGCCGGTTTGGCAGCATGCGGAGTGATGATGAACATCGTCTCAACCGCCTCTGATCTGATGCAGGATTTCAAGACTGGCTACTTGACTCTAGCCTCCCTTCGGTCCATGTTCGTGAGCTAGGTGATCGGCACAACAATTGGTTGCATCGTATCGCCGTGTGTCTTCTGGGTCTTTTTCAAAGCCTTCCCTGATCTCGGTCCGCCTGGAACTGCCTATCCGGCTCCATTCACCATTGTCTATTACAACATGGCTAATCTCGGGGTTGAGGGATTCTCAGCTCTGCCTGAAAACTGCTTGGAGCTCTGCTACGGTTTCTTCAGTGCAGCCATTCTCATCAACGTGATAAGGGACGCGGTGGGGAAGAAGTACAGAAAGTTCATTTTGCTACCAATGGCAATGGCGATTCCCTTTTACTTGGGCTCCTACTTCGCCATTGACATGTGTGTTGGCAGTCTCATTCTATTCATCTGGCAAAGGCTTGACCGGGCAAAGGCAGATGCTTTTGCACCGACTGTGGCTTCGGGTTTGATTTGCGGAGATGGAATATGGACTCTACCTAGTTTCGTGCTAGCTTTGGCTAGGGTGAAACAGTATGAAGTTCCTATCAAGAAGCACAAATGCAAATGTAGACGCATTCTTGAAAATATAACCTCCCCATGTGGTTTTTCACTCACATGTATATACAATATGTACCGCTTTTACCAAAGATGATCAAATGATATCACCAGATATGTGTTTGACAATTGCTTGCATTGGCATAACATCAATTCCTTAATCAGTATAAGTTGATGATAAGAAAATGGCAGGACAATTAAGACGAATAACCGACTGACTGATTGATACATCTAATGAATTGAAAAGAGAAGTTTCGGCTAATAATTCACTGGGAACATTCATACACACGCCAACAGTAGATTACATATGTAAAACCAAAGCTACACTGTGATATACTACTATACTACCATTCTCGGACCAGGTTTACCATTAAAAATTAAAAAATTGTATTATATGCCAAATTATGACTTTTTGCCATCCGGCTAAGCCTAGCTCAAGTTTGCCATACTTGAATTCCTTGCTTGTGTAATAAGTGTATATCAACATCACAAGCATTTGCAAAAAAAAAGGTGATAATTCATACAAGTAGCCAATGCTGCATAAAATTGGAGAAAAGAAATCCCATTATCACAATGGTGAATTGGTGATGTCTCTATTCCTCCTCCAAGTATAGCAACATCCTTCTACGTGCATTCATCTCCATCACAGTTTCACATTCCTGCCAACCCAACAGAAAATTTCATATATCCATGCATGCCAAAAATAACAAACGTCATCACCATTCAATAAATTATTTTCAAACTCCAGACAAAACAGACTAAACAGTAAACAAGGATTTTATCATATTCCATTAACTACCTACTCATATACATTTAAAACAACAGAAACATATAAACTCAATTAGCACAGGCAAGAAAGCAATGGCATTAATAAAACCACACTAAATCGACTAACTGATGATTAAGACAGCTAAGATATATCTAGAAATTCTCCAAACTGCAAAAGAAATGTTTCACAGTCCAGAATAGACAAATCTCACCAAACTAGACTCAGCAACTGTCATCCATATGATTAAAGCATTATGTTATCCTACAGAGACTCAGTTGCGCTCTATAGGATGGCAAATTGATACATATAAAGAGTTGCCCAAAAATTGTTTCAATGTCTACAAGCCAAACATTACATACTTCATGAAGCTGAATGAGCCCCCAAGTAGTTGCTTTGGAAGAAACGTGACAACGTGTAGCGTAATAAAATGTCATCCAAGGGTTTCATATTCAGCAACGACATCAGGCACATAAGTAGAACATAATATAAACTTGGCTACGCGGTCAAAACTATTACATGTATCCGTCAATATGCATCACACAACTTCTACCCGCCCGCCACCACCATCACCCAAAATGTCATCCAAAGCTTCATATTCAATAACGACACTGGTACCTAAGTAGAACGCAATACAAAATCGATTACGCAGTGTAAGTTATTGATTTACCATATGCATATATGATGGCTTAAAACTGTTGCATCAATATGCATCACACAACACCCGCTAGCCATCACCATCACCATCACCCCACTACCACCCACCTCAATAGAAAATACTAACCAAATCAAGTCCTCCAAAGTCTTTAGATGGTCTAAATGGAAGTAAGGGGGAAAGTAAGTATGATTCTTTTAAACAAATTTGCCTTCTTGTTATTCATTACTGTGACAGGAGTACAAAAACATGCTCATCAATTAGTAATAATTATCTAAAATGGCATAACACAAGCTCTAGTAAGGTAAGGTTACAAAAATTGTCAAGTACAATAACCAGGACTGAGGACTAATAGCAAGTTCAAAAAGAATCAATCAAACTAGAAGGATGAGAGATTTTACGTAAAACCTGGTAGCCAAAGAAGATAGGAATAATAACATAGTGAACTTGCAAGATTTGTTCCTTGCATAAATTCTTGCTCGCCCTAAATAACATAAGTTATCCAGTGACTTGCGTTTTATTTCACAGTGAAATTTACCACTCAGCATTCTAAAACAGTTGAATGCCTGAGTAAAAATCAATTGAGCAAACAAAAACAGTAAAGATAGAGCCCAGTAAGTCAGTAACATGCATTCTCACAATAGAGATTGCTAAAAAAGAAAATCTACGACCAAGAAGAGGCTAAAACAACCAATCCTTTACAGAAAAAACCAAGTATGTTGAGCATCAATCAAATAGGCTGATATGGGTTACATGTTCTTTCAGCAATTAGTAACTACTGCAAACATAAGAAACAACCAAGGGCCAGTTTATCTCAATAATAATAGTTTTAAATAATCATATAAAGCCAGACAGTTGGGATGCTCATATTAACCTGCAGAAGCTACATACTTTCAATCAACATCCTCCATCCTATTATTGGCTCCAGGGGGTGCACTCGCCCGCACATTGAAGCCGCCAGATTCATCAGGATCCCCAGCTCCACCACTCCCACTGGTCTCAGCACGCGACCCCCACCCTCTAAAACCAAATGGCAATTGAATTCTAAAGCCCCCTTCCCCTTCCCCTTCCCCTTCCCCTTCATCCACCAGGGGCCTCATCCCCAAATTAACAGTAGTTCTTCTAAGATTAGTGTCGTTGTTGCTGTTTGAGTACTGTCGCCCCTGCCCCTGCCCCTGCCCATTTCTTCTGTTCTCATAATCAGTATCGTCGGTAGGCAGCTCGTAGCGACAAACAGGGCATGAATTGTGCAATTCCAGCCACGGCATTATGCACTCAGAATGGTACATGTGTTTGCAAGGCATCTGCTTGGCTACCACGTCCAACTCGAAGCAATCTTTACAGACTGCGCACTGCGAAGAATCAGAGGCCAGCATCTCTTTCGTAATCACTACATCAGGCAAACCCTCGACAGCAGACTTGGCAGCAGGTGGAGTCCCGTACCTATTGGGATCGTTGTCGGCTAATTGCTGAATCAACTGCTCCAATCCGGGCCCCATAAAATAATCCCCGAGGTTCCCGGACATACGACCACCGCCACCGCCGCCGCCGCCCGGACCTTCAACCACGAACTGTATGTCTGCTCCGCCGTCTCTAAGATTGCTGATGTAGTTATTGAGGAAGGCAAACGGGTTGAACTCGTTGGGTGATCGGATATTCGGGTGACCCGCGGCCACCCCACCAAATAGGTCGGAAAGATCGATTTCACCACCGCCAGGACCGGAGAAGATTATAGGGACTGCTTCGCTACGTCCACCTCCGAAGATAAGGCCGGGATCGACCGCAGGAGGGGAAGTTGGAGCCGCAGCGGTGTCGGATTCTTCTAGAAACCCGCCGTTGCAATTAGGGCAAACAAGTTCCGAATCAGGGGAAGCTGCGGGAGCGATGGCCACCGTTTGATTACATTCGTAGCAGAAGTAATTCTGAAGAGGCGTTCCACCGCCACCGCCGTATGTTTCCGTCGCCGACGACATTCTGTTCTTTGTGCGTGTATAACTCCGCGCTCACTCTTTTTCTACGGGGAGAAGCTTGTCTTAACATAATGCTTTAATTCCTCTTAAGCATTGCCAGTCAGTCAAATATCAGCCATTGGATCAAATCAATGGCTGTGATTCCTCCACGTATATCTCTACCTATTTTTCATCTATCCCTGCAGTTTTCCCAAACAGAAACCGGCGTCTTTCTCCAACTTCTCCTCAGCCACGTTCTCCAACTTCTCCCCAGCCACATCTAACTTCCCAATCCACGTTCCCCATGATTATTAAGGCCATTATCAAGCATTGGTCTATTAATAAATCATACTGGTCCATCATTCATCTCATCAGACGGCGAGTGTTTCAAATCTTCGAGTCTCGATCCGCGCTCTATGATTGATCGGTAGTTTTGCCTCTGCAAATAGTGAGTTTTCGATTATATATGTAATTAAAGTGCTTCTGGGATAGCATTTTTATTTAATTGTTTGAATTAATCGACCTTGACTTTCGAGTTTCCAGAGACAAGGCTGCATATATAATGGCATTGCAGCATGGAGATGGTAAGGTAAATCAAGGGGATGAGTTGAAGGATGGCGAGGCTTTCCAATACAAATCTGCCAGAAAACTCATGGAGTTTGAAGCCATAAGTTGTGTGTGGAAGGTAAAGCATCAGATTGCAATGAACAAAAAACTTGAGAATTTGCTGAATCTGATTCAATTTAAATGCAGACGATTGTTCTCATGGTTGGCATATGTTGCGGAGTCTGTGAACAGGGTTTTGGGCAAATAAAAGGTTTGTCACCGTTCGATTTCATTTAATGCAGTAGGCTCCGTATTATAGTAGAGGTGAACAAAAAATCTAAGTTGGTTGTTCATTTCTTCTTGGCTCTGAATCTGATGAATTAAACAACTATGTATATGTCTCTTCATTGGCAGTGTTTGTATTAATTTGGTTGTTTAAAGTAAGGCTTACCACTAGCAGACTACATGTGTAGTTTGAAGTAATATTGAACAACATATGAAAGAGGTTTGTTAGCTTCCAAATTATTTCCAGACTACATATGGCTCTTAATATGATGAATTGAACAACTGAGTATATGTCTCTTGATTGGTACTGTTTTTATTAGTTTGATTGTTTAAAGTAAGGCTTAGAACTAGCAGACTACACGTCTAGTCTAAAGTAATTGAATAACATATGAAAGAAGCTTGTCAGCTTCCAAACATTGGGAAAATAAATATTTTCAATCAACCAATGAACATTTTTCTTGGCTTGTTATCTGTTCATTGTAGAGACGTTTTTTACGTTGATGTCGATCAAGAAGGTAAACTGTGAAGGGAAATGAGCAGCCAAGAACCACGTTCTCCAGACCGGCTGTAAAGTATATCGTTTTTTGCACCAAAGAAGCAGCATCTCCGGCAAAGAAAAGCCTGCTAAAGTTGTTGCTGCAATCGATGCATAGTCTACAGAGCTGCGTTCCAGCGAGAGCAGATTTGACAAAGGCCGATGCTGCTACATGATGAATACTAAATACAAAAGTCGTAAATATTTGTTATGCCCTAATTGGCTAATGGAAATTATGGAACTGTGATTCTGTGAACTTTGTTTTTACATCTTTGTGGTGGGTTACAGTATTCTTTTATTCTTCGTATCTCTTGTGGTTTGAAAGAGAATTGGAACAAAGTATCCCCAGGAATACTCTAGCCTAATTTGATTGTTTAGTAATACAAAAAAATGCAATTTAATTGGTGTTATGTTTTAATATTCTAATTACAGGTATGTGTTGATGTGTTAATAATTTAAAAATGAAGCAAATTAGAGATTCTCCCCCTATATCATAATTTCATTTAATGTTTTTTTTAAAATTGTAAATTGATTGTTTAAAATAATGTATAAGATAATTCAGATATTTACTAATGATTTAATATTGTATATGCCGTGCCGTGCATCGCACGGCGGGCATTAAAACTAGTATAGTTTAAACGGGGAAAGAAAATTGGATAGAAAAATATTGGGCTTCGACTTTTGAGGGGCATATTGGAAAACTTCTAATTCCTCCCACAAACCCCGTTTTCGAAAATTTATGCTTTGTGCACACTGCAAAGTTTTTTGGGTGGTCTCTGAAGCGACCGTCTACATCAGGTACTGACTTATAAATAAGGTAATATATAAAAAACAAGGAAGGACCAATTTACAATTTGTGAACAGTTTAAAATTTCACGCGATACAGTAATTTGCGACAGAGTGGATGGAAGAGAGGGGTGGAGCAGCATCTACTGCAGTTCTTTGGTGACCGAATGGGAAAGACAGTGATTACATAGAATAAAATTGATCCTTTAGTGGCAGCTGGCGGTAAATTTCTTACAGTGCCCTTGATAAAGCCGATTACAGATGATGAGATATGGAGAGCTCTGAATAGCATTGAGAATGACAAAAGTCTTGGAGTAGATGGATATTCGAGCTTTTTCTTCAAGAAAGCATGGGGAATTGTTGGTGATGATATCAAAAAGGGGATTAGGAATTTCTTTCAGGGTGATGAAGTACCACAAGAATTTAGCAGGGTTGTTTTAACACTAACACCGAAAGTTGATAATCCGCAGTCAGCTGGGGACTATAGGCCGATTTCCTGCTGTCCTGTTTTATATAAAGTCATCACAAAGATCATGAGTAACATGTTAAGTGACGTACTCCCTGAAGTGATAAATGGAAACCAAGGTGCATTCGTGAAAGGGAGGAGGATATCACATAATATTCTCCTAGCGCAAGAGCTTTTAACAGAATATAAGAAGCCGAACGATATTCCGAGCTGCATGATAAAAATTGATATACAGAAGGCTTTCGACAGTATAAGCTGGGAGTTTCACCCAATATCTTTGATTCAGTTTCTGTCATTGTCGAGAAGAAAGCCTCAGATTTTCCTTCATTTATCCTCAGACCAGAAACCTTCCAAAACTCCTCCAAAATAGTTTTAACCCCTTCCATTGAGTGCTTGCTCGCCCTACAGAAAATTAACAGAAACATCAAATTGTGTATTCCCCTTTTTAAACTCCTCTGATGGAACTCTATAGCTTTCGTTTTTATTGCTAGGCTAAGCTATCTCGATAGATATTCCATCCCAATCACAAACAATAAGGTGATATCGGATCCCCCTGTTTAACACCACTCCTCCCTTTAAAACAATCCGTGTACGCACCATTCAAAGAAAAACAATAAGTGGTATCCTCAACGCATCGTCTTATCCACTCAATAAACAATCCTGGAAACTGTAGAACTGCCAGCCATTTGAATAGAAACTCCCAGCTTATACTGTCGAAGTATATCAATTTTTATCATGCAGCTCGGAATATTGCTCGGCTTCTTATATCATGTTAAAAGCTCTTGCGCTAGGAGAATATTATGTGATATCCTCCTCCCTTTCACAAATGCACCTTGGTTTCCATTTATCACTTCAGGGAGTACCTCACTTAACCTGTTACTCATGATCTTTGTGACGACTTTATATAAAACAGGGCAGCAGGAAATCGGCCTAAAGTCCCCAACTGACTGCGGATTATCAACTTTCGGTATTAATGTTAAACAGCTCTGCTAAATTCCCGTGGTACTTCATCACCCTGAAAAGAAACTCCTAATCCCCTTTTTGAAATCATCACCAACAATCCCCCGTGCTTTCTTGAAGAAAAAGCTCGAATATCCATCTGCTCCAGGACTTTTGTCATTCTCAATGCTATTCAGAGCTCTCCATATCTCATCATCTGTAATCGACTTTAACAAGGGTATTTGTTTGGAGGAGTGGGTTCAGGAATACTACCTAAAAGGTCAGGCCTTCCTAGGCTACAGTTTGGAGGGTCATTGCCATAGCTAGAGTTGGGGAAAATTGGTAGAGGTAAAGGAAAGAACAAAACCTTTTCTGGACAAATGTGTGGATGTCAAAGGAAGATACAGTGTTATTAAAGCTTACAATCATCTTAAAAGGGTGGCTGAAGACAAACACTGGGCAACATCGATGACATGGAGATCAAAACTTCAGCCAAAGCACTCCTTCTTCTTGTGGATGCTATTGAAGGGAAGACTATCGACGATAGGAAGACTCCACTCGAAAGGTATGCAAAAAATGTAAAGGATGAATGTTGTTTTTGTGGAAAGGTGGGAGAAACGGCACAAATTTGTTTGCTCATTGTACATTCATCACGGAGGTAAAAGGTTTATTCAATATTGGAAGGGGAGGAAATTTCAGAGAATGGTTGAAAAGTTTGAGAAAGATGGCAAGATGGAAAGATAAGAAGAAGTTTCATTGTCTTGTTAGCATATTCTATAACGTATGGTTGGAAAGGAATAGGAGAATCTTCAAAAAAACGGAGCTGAAACCGGAGGGTTTAAAAACGAGAATTGAAGCTGGATATGACTGAAGTTAAGGATGGAGGGGAGGATATCCTAGTTGTAACTATGAATTGACGGAACTCTATTTCTTACAATAGTATGGAACTAGGCACATATGTTGTTGGTTTACAGAATGAAGCAATAATGCATGCATTACTGTTACATCTCTCGAAAACCTAGTATGAAACTTGTACATATGTCGTAGGTACCGCACTGATTACCTTTGGTATTTCAGAGGTATTGGGCTGCTGTTGTAAAAACCAGTTACCCAGCCTTGGCCCATGACACTATCTAAGGATTTGACGACTGGATGAGGGGTTATGACTCTAGTATGAAACTTGTGTATATGTCGTAGGTACCGCACTGATTACCCTAGGTATTTCAGAGGTGTTGGGTTGCTGGTGTAAAAACCAGTTACCCAGCCTTGGCCCATGACACTATCTAAAGATTTGACAAGCTGGATTGAATGAGATCAGACTCAGGCTCATACTGCATATGGCTTCTTTGTTTTCTCTGTTAACACAAGAACTGTGGGAATTGCTTCGGGCAGACTTGTGTTTTGACATGTCAATTCGCAGATATGCTACGGAGGACCATTCATCTATCCTACAAGAACCGAGAAAAAGATAAGGAACGTTGAAGACCTCAAAACTTCTAAAGTGGGAGCGGATTTAGCAAGATATGCATGGACAGCAGGAATGAAACTCTAGCATAGATGTTTGAGAATCCTAGTAATATCTTGATAAACTTGTTATGATAATTGCCACTTGTACCTTGAGTGGCTTTAGAATAGTTGTTTCGATTTTTTTTTTCCACTTGTTAGGTGTTGGCTTAGAGCGATGGCCAAAACCGTTGTATGAACCTTTTGAGTGATTAATAGAAGATAATTTACATAAAAAAGGGTATTTGTTACTCCACTGTAAGAAAGTTACCTTCAGCTGACACTAAAGGATAAATTTCACTCTCTGTAATCATAGTCTTTCCCATTCGGTCACCAAAGAACTGCAGTAGATGCTGCTCCACCCCCTCTCTTCCATCCACTCTGTCGCTTCCCACTTTCAGGCTGACTATATGATTTCTGTATTGCCTTTTTTTCATGTTTGCATAGAAAATTTTGGTTGGCCTGTCCCCCTCCTTTATCCACTTCTCCTTAGACCGCTGCTGTAAATAACTGAACTCCGCTTCAACTAGTTCCATAGATTCTCTCCTTGCCTTTACTTCGTTTTCTTGCAGCCCTTAATCCAATACATTTGTTTGCAATAGATTGAAATGGTTCTCCCACTTCTCTTTTGCTTCCATGACTCTTTTCTGAATGTCTGAAAATTCCTTCTTATTCAATCGTTTAAGTGCTATTTCCAGCACCTTCAGAGTTTTAAATAAATTCACGAGAGTACTGTGTTTCCGCATCCTCCAATTCTGCTCCACTAAAGTAAGAAAGTCCGGCGAGTTCACCCACATATTGAAGAACTTAAAAGGACGTTTAGCAGAACACTTTCTTGGTTTATCTAGGTGTATAAGTAAAGGTAAATGATCTGATGCATCATTGGGTTTTACCTCACATATCGCTTCCATCCATCTGTCCATCCACATCTCATTTACCATTGCTCTGTCGATTCTACTGAGTGGTTGAGTGGTTTTTTACGCCATAAATTCAGCCTGAGTGGTTGTTTGGTCCCTGCTTCTACACTATTATGAGCATAAACAACCGTCGAGTAAAACTCCAACCCGAGTTCCTTTTTCTGGCAAATGCAATCAATCCACTGATCTCCAATGCTTATTACCTAAATATCATACAAATCTGGCTTCCAACATAGCCATATTCTTCCAGTTTGTGCTATCGGGCAGTTTGTTAGTAGCTTCCAACCCAAATCAAGACTTTCCATCTGTCCACTTCATTTTCTACCTTCACCTTTGTTTCCAGCAAGCCAGCAAGGCCTATATTATTTTCAAAACAAATTTGCCGGCATTTTCTCTGCTTACTTGGCTGATTTAGACCCCTAACATTCCAGAATAGCATAGTACTATGCATCATTAACAATATTATAAAGGGGACCATACCTTGAATGAACTTCAAGGTCTATGTTATTAGTTGCTTCTCTCTCATTGACGCCAACATTTGTAGACTGTGAAATCTGTGATACCACACTTCTGTTTCATGTCCAATCAGCTTGCATTTACTGCACTTTGCTGGCTTCCACTCATACTCCATATCTTGGGGCTGAATGATATTATTCTCATCTTTGTATGGAATTCTTTTCTGCATTACCTTCCCCATGTTCACCTCAACTAGTACCCTTGCAAACTTTATCTTTTCCATGTGCCATGTGGCCTCATCAATCCGCAAGGGGATTCCGATTACTCTTGTCAATCTACATAACAAAATTGGCTCCCAATAGACTAGATCCAATCCAGGAAATTTCACCCATATGGGAATTGTATCTGGCTCATCAAAATCCATTATTTGTTTTCATACCTTCACAAAAAATGGTTTTTTGTCAAAGAAAACCATCCTCCGTTCTATCACCTCATCTCTATGTTTTTCATCAACAAGTTTCACCAGAAAGATCCTTGGCTTTGCCTGCCAGACCTTTTCAACCATACCAAACCATATTCTTCTAAGAAAGCCTTCAAAATATTTAATCGGAGGATGACCACCAATAACCTTGCATACAACCACATTCTTCCATTTTTTCACGCTGTTTTCAACCTCATTCAAAGGAAAAGAAGGCATAAGCATACCGTCTACAAGTTTAGGTTTATATTATTTTACCTCTACCTGGTGGCTCGTGAACAGTTTCGACCAGCTTGCCTTCTCATTTACTGGTGTCTCTAGCTCTTCCCTTCTCTTCAGTATACGTACTTGTGAGTTCTCCCCAACTTTGTTTATTACTGTGGCAACACCATCACCTTCGGGTTGAGTGATCACAGTCGACAAAACAACATTTTCCAAACCTTTCTCTAAATGAGACTTGGCTTGTTCCGAACTCTTCATCTCTGTTTGTACACCTTGCTTCATTGTCTTTTGATGTAATATTTTCTTCTATTAAATTGCTCAAAAAAGTCCATACAACTGATTTGGCCATCACTCTAAGCCAAACATTCAACGGATATAAGTAACTAACCAAAAGGAGAAAAACAACTATTCCACAGCCATATGAAATGCAAGTGGCTATGATCATAACTAGTTCATCAAGATATTGCTAGGATTTTAGAATAATTATCATGAATACGCTTCCATTCCATCTGCCCTTGCATATCTTGCTAAATCTGCATCCACCTTTGGAGCTTTGGTGTCTTCAACGTTCCATTTATGTTTCCGGCTCGTATATGATTAAGGGAAAATCCACCATAGCATATCTGTGAATTGACATGTCAAAACACAAGTCTGCCCTGGTTCATTTCCCATAGAAATCAAATAAGCCATATGTAGTCTGGTCTGAGTATGCTTATAGTCTTCTTCGATCCAGCCCGTCAAGTCTTTAGATAGTGTCATGGGCCAAGGTTGGGTAACTGGTTTCACCCAGCAGCCCAACACCTCTGAAATAACAAAGGTAATCAGTGCGGTAGCTACGATATATGTACAAGTTTCATACTAGGGATATATCCCCACAACCAATCCGTCAAGTCTTTAGATAGTGTCACGGGCCAAGACTGGGTAACTGGTTTTTACACCAGCAGCCCAACACCTCTGAAATACCAAAGGTAATCAGTGCGGTACCTACAACATTGTCTTAGATGTATCCTTGCTGCCCTCACTCTCCTCTCTGCCCATTGTTTCCAAGAACCTCGAAATTGGTATACCGGTTTTTATCATCATCGGTTGCCTACGAACCCAGGCCACCATCATCGATTTCTTGCTGCCCCCTTCGCTTTCCCGATCATATATACTCTCATCCGCTGGCCATGTATTCCCAGATTCAATCCGATTCATCCCAACGTTTTCCTTTTCCAATCCAAACAAGGGGTTTCCTCCATTCTCCATGACCTCACGTTCAGCCACATTCAATAGTTCTTCTCCAGCTTTTTCCTTAAGTTTATGTTCAATCATTCTAAAACCTTCATAAGCTTTCCCCATATTTATTAAGAGCTCTTCGACCGACGCTTTCTGAATCAATTTTTTCATCGCCTCACTGTGTGAATTTGACGCAGCCTTTACATCAAAATATCCGCTGCTAAGGTTTTTCTTTTCTGCTGCAGCCCGAGGGTTATTTTGAATGTTTGGCTTAGAGTGATGGCCAAATCAGTTGTATGAACTTCTTGAGCAATTTAATAGAAGAAAAAAATCTGACTGTTACTTTAAAAATCCATATCTTCATAACCATAACTCCATTTTAGCTGATTTTTGTACCACTGTAATCTTGGAACTCTAAACATCGATTTGATATAAAGAATGACCTAATTTGGTTAGGAAACGATCAAGATAAATGGTCGTGATGTTGCTGTTATTTTGAAGGGAATTGAATAGCTAAGCTTGCAAGAGAGGTGAGAGTTTTATCATCCTTCCATTATCTTTTCAATGTGAAACTACTTGTGCTGCTAGGTGACTATTTGCTCTATGTCCTTGACTGTGATAAGTGAATATTGTCAAGATTTTGCAAGAATGATATTCTCACTGAGCTAGTGTAGCTCACCCCACTCCTTACACTATTTTTACTGCAGATTTCTACTCCAACGTTAAGATAAAATATGGGATGGTGTTTTAGTGAAGAATACTGAATGTACAGAGTTTTATTTTAGTTGGTGTAGATATCTCTAGAATATTTAATGGCTAAAGAATTGTATACGTAATGTTTATAGCTTCGACTGAAGGTAAACTCTATCAATACTCGCAGCGCCCCTCCAAATTTTAGTCTTGTATTTACCGGGATGTTACAAATGGTATCAGAGCTTTAGTTCCAGGACCATAATGTGCCTAAAAGAAACCAAAAACAAACTCATAAACGTCTTAGGATAAATTGTGAAACTTGACCATGTATTTTCTGGAAACTGATTTTTGAAGCCTTGAATCTTTTGACCTGTTCCTTAGTTTTGAACAAACTTTGTACCAAAATAATCTTTGGAATGTGTTCTATAGTGTAGAACTTTGGTTTGTTAAAATAGACTGAACAACGAGTGAAATAATTAACTTTTAAGTCCGCTGTTGTAGAATGAAAAGTTTAGCGAGGCTAACTTAAATTAAAAATATCTTGCTAACCATGACTCTGTTTTGGTTGATTCTTGAAAATTTGTGATCTAGAAACTTCGAACTTCATGTTAAACTCAATGAACCAGTACTGAAATTGATTTTAAAACTACTGCTGCAAATTCCAGTTTCGGAATTTCAGTGATCTTGTTTAAAAAGATTGATGTTGCTAACGATGGCTAAATAGTTTGTATGATACTTACATGTCTGATATTTGAGCTTTCAAGTTTAATTTTGAATCAAGTCGGATTGGTTTTTGCATATAAGGCAATGAGCTAAGTATTTTTGGAAGGAAGTGTGATATTATGATTGTAAGGTATATGACTAGAGTATCTTCTTAACTGTGGGTCTGTTTAATAAAAATCTCACCCCTTTGCAAAACTGAGACAGACTGAAGCTAGGGATGTTCCGGGTAGAGAAATAAGGCAACACAGAGAAGGGAAACAACCGGCTGAATCGAATGATAGTGTGGTATTGCAGATTTCAGTCTACAAATGTTGGCGTCAATGAGAGAGAAGCGGCTAATAACATAGACCTTGAAGTTCATTCAAGGTATGATCCCCTTTATAATATTGTTAATGATGCATAGCACTATGCTATTCTGGAATGTTAGGGGTATAAATCAGCCAAGTAAGCAGAGAAAATGCCGGCAATTTTGTTTTGAAAATAATATAGGCCTTGCTGGCTTGCTGGAAACAAAGGTGAAGGTAGAAAATGAAGTGGACAGATGGGAAAGTCTTGATTTGGGTTGGAAGCTACTAACAAACTGCCCGATAGCACAAACAGGAAGAATGTGGCTATGTGAAGCCAGATTTGTATGATATATCGGTAATAAGCATTGGAGATCAGTGGATTGACTGCATTTGCCGGAAAAAAGAACTCGGGCTGGAGTTTTACTTGACGGTTGTTTATGCTCATAATAGTGAAGTAGAAGCAGGGACCAAACAACCACTTAGGCTGAAGTTATGGCGTTATCTGGAGACTGCAAATCACCAGGATATGCCATGGATGGTGGTGGGGGATTTCAACTCCGCCCTAAATTTGGGAGACCGAACTGGAGGAGAGGATGTACAAGTTGGGGTTGGGGCAAGTTGGTGTCACTGAAAGATGAAATTCGTCCATACCTAATGGAATGTGTTGACACGAAGGGAAATTTCAGCACTAGCAAGGCATATGGATACCTCAAAGGGGCAGACCAAGAAAACTATTGGTCAACGAAAATATTGTGGAAGTCAGGACTACAGCCTAAACACTCATTCTTTCTATGGATGTTGTTAAAAGGGAGATTATCGACCATAGCGAGACTTCAGTCGAAAGGGATAAATACCTCATGTGGCAGATGTTTGTACTCTGTGTGGGCACAATGGAGAAACGATGCAGCACATATTTTGTACATGCCAGTTTACAGTGGAGCTCCAAAAACATTACAGGGTGGAGACTGGCGGAAACTTCAGAGAGTGCCTGAGGAGGATGAGAAGAATGGTAGGATGGAGAAAGAGAATAAGATTCCACCGACTTATCAGCATCTTCTATAATATAAGGAGGGAGAGGAATAACACAATCTTTGAGGGGAAATTTAGGCAGGTAGATGCTCTAAAGGTGATGATTGAAACATGCTTTGACCCCTCTGATTGATGATGAGGATGGTGTGAATGGAACCTAGTATGAAACTTGGTACATATGTCGTAGGTACCGCACTGATTACCTATGGTATTTCAGAGGTGTTGGGCTGCCGGTGTAAAAACCAGTTACCCAGCCTTGGCCCGTGACAATATCTAAAGACTTGACGGATTGGTTGTGGGGATATATCCCTAGTATGAAACTTGTACATATGTCGTAGGTATCGCAGTGATTACCTTTTGGTATTTCAGAGGTGTTGGGCTGCTGGTATAAAAACCAGTTACCAAGCCTTGGCCCATGACACTATCTGATTTGATGGAATGGTTGAGGGGTTTTACCCCAAGTATGAAACTTGTACATATGTCGTAGGTACCGCACTGATTACCTTTTGGTATTTCAGAGGTGTTGGGTTGCAGGTATAAAAACCAGTTACCCAGCCTTTGTCCAAGACACTATCAAAAATATTTGACGGACTGGATGAGGGACTATGGCCCTAGTATGAAACTTGTACATATGTCGTAGGTACCGCACTGATTACCTTTGGTATTTCAGAGGTGTTGGGCTGCTGGGTGAAACCAGTTACCCAACCTTGGTCCATGACACTATCTAAAGACTTGACGGGCTGGATCGAAGAAGATTATAAGCATACTCAGACCAGGCTACATAATGGCTTATTTGATTTCTATGGGAAATGAACCAGGGCAGACTTGTGTTTTGACATGTCAATTCACAGATATGCTATGGTGGATTTTCCCTTAATCATATACGAGCTAGAGACAGAAATGGAACGTTGAAGACACCAAAGCTCCAAAGGTGGATGCAGATTTGGCAAGATATGCAAGGACAGATGGAATGAAAGCACATTCATGATAGTTAAGCTAAAATCTTAGCAATATCTTGATGAACTAGTTATGATCATAGCCACTTGTATTTCAGATGACTGTAGAATAGTTGTTTTTCTTCTTTTGGTTAGTTATTTATATTTGTTGAATGTTTGGCTTAGAGTGATGGTCAAATCAGTTGTATGAACTTTTTGAGCAATTTAATAGAAGAAAATATTACATAAAAAAAATATAAAAAATCTAGAAAGTAATACTTGGAAGATATTAATACTTGGATTTTACTTCCTAAGATATTAGGTTAGAATTTAGAAACAGTTACCCCGGAAACCAAATCTAGAAAGTATTCTCTTCCTAGACTATCCGAAGGGGGGATGGAAGGTCAGGATACCATATAAAAATATAAAAAATGTCTAAACATAATAATAATAAACAAAAAAACAACAACAGAGAGAGTTATGTGTCAAAAACAAAGGGTATTATTACATTGTAAGGACAAAAGGTCGGAAGAGACGTTAATCCTTGAAAAAAGACAACTGTCTAATACATTACAAAGGAAAACAAATAGGAAGGAATGCTAATAGTACCAGGTATTATTATTTTTTTGATGTAATATTTTCTTCTATTAAATTGCTCAAAAAGTTCATACAACTGATTTGGCCATCACTCTAAGCTAAAACATTCAACAGATATAAATAACTAACCAAAAGGAGAAAACAACTATTCTACAGCCATATGAAATACAAGTGGCTATGATCATAACTAGTTCATCAAGATAATGCTAGGATTTTAGAGTAACTATTATGAACGCGCTTCCATTCCATCTGTCCTTGCATATCTTGCCAAATCCGTATCCACCTTTGGAGCTTTCGTGTCTTCAACGTTCCAATTCTGTCTCCAACTCGTATATGATTAAGGGAAAATCCACCGTAGCATATCTGCGAATTGACATGTCAAAAATACAAGTCTGCCCCGGTTCAGTTCCCATAGAAATCAAATAAGCCATATGTAGTCTGGTCTGAGCATGCTTATAATCTTCTTCAATCCAGCCCATCAAATCTTTTATATAGTGTCAAGGGCCAAGGTTGGGTAACTGATTTTTATACCAGCAGCCCAACACCTCTTAAATACCAAAGGTAATCAGTGCGGTACCTACGACATATGTACAAGTTTCTGACTAGGGCCATAATCCTTTCCAGTCCGTCAAATATTTTTTATAGTGTCATGGGCCAAGGCTGGGTAACTGGTTTTTACACCAGCAGCCTAACACATCTAAAATACCAAAGGTAATCAGTGCGGTACCTACGAGATATGTACCAAGTTTCATACTAGGATCCATTCACACCATCCTCAACATCAATCAGAGGGGTCATAGTCTGTTTCAATCATCATCTTTAGAGCATCCACCTAGCTAGATTTCCCCTCAAAGATTCTGTTATTCCTTTCCCTCCATACATTATAGAAGATGCTGATAAGTTGGTGGAATCTTATTCTCTTTTTCCATCTTACCATTCTTCTCATCTTCCTCAAGCACTTTCCGAAGTTTCCGCCAATTTCCACCTTGTAATGTTTTTGGAGCTCCACTGTAAACTGGCATATACAAAATATGTGCTGCATCGTTTCTCCATTCTGCCCACAAATGGTACAAACATCTGCCACATGAGGTATTATCCCTTTCGACTGAAGTCTCGCTATGGTCGATAATTTCCCTTTTAACAACATCCATAGAAAGAATGAGTTTTTAGGATGTAGTTCTGACTTCCACAATATATTCGTTGACCAATGGTTTTCTTGCCCTGCCCCTTTGAGGTATCCATATGCCTTTTTTTATGTAATATTTTCTTCTATTAAATTGCTCAAAAAAGTTCATACAACTGATTTGGTCATCACTCTAAGCCAAACATTCAACAGATATAAATAACTAACCAAAAGGAGAAAAAACAACTATTCTACAGCCATATGAAATGCAAGTGGCTATGATCATAACTAGTTCATCAAGATATTGCTAGATTTTAGAATAACTATCATGAATGCGCTTCCATTCCATCTGTCCTTGCATATCTTGCCAAATCCGCATCCACCTTTGGAGCTTTGGTGTCTTCAAACGTTCCATTTCTGTCTCCGGCTCGTATATGATTAAGGGAAAATCCACCATAGCATAACTGTGAATTGACATGCAAAACACAAGTCTGCCCTGGTTCATTTCCCATAGAAATCAAATAAGCCATATGTAGTCTGGTCTGAGTATGCTTATAATCTTCTTCGATCCAGCCCGTCAAGTCTTTAGATAGTGTCATGGGCCAAGGTTGGGTAACTAGTTTCACCCAGCAGCCCAACACCTCTGAAATACCAAAGGTAATCAGTGCGGTACCTACGACATATGTACAAGTTTCATACTAGGGCCATAGTCCCTCATCCAGTCCGTCAAATATTTTTGATAGTGTCTTGGGCCAAGGCTGGGTAACTGGTTTTTATACCAGCAGCACAACATCTCTGAAATACCAAAAGGTAATCAGTGCGGTACCTACGACATGTGTACAAGTTTCATGCTAGGGATATATCCCCACAACCAATCCGTCAAGTCTTTAGATAGTGTCACAGGCCAAGACTGGGTAACTGGTTTTTACACCAGTAGCCCAACACCTCTGAAATACCAAAGGTAATCAGTGCGGTATCTACGACATATGTACCAAGTTTCATACTAGGATCCATCCTCAACATCAATCAGAGGAGTCATAGCCTGTTTCAATCATCACCTTTAGAGCATCCACCTGCCTAAATTTTCCTTCAAAGATTCTGTTATTCCTCTCCCTCCATACATTATAGAAGATGCTGATAAGTCGGTGGAATCTTATTCTCTTTCTCCATCCTACCATTCTTCTCATCCTCCTCAAGCACTCTCTGAAGTTTCCGCCAGTCTTCTCCCTGTGATGTTTTTGGAGCTCCACTATAAACTGGCATGTACAAAATATGTGTTGCATCGTTTCTCCATTCTTCCCACATAGAGTACAAACATTTGCCACATGAGGTATTAGGCCTTTCGGCTGAAGTCTCGCTATGGTCGATAATCTCCCTTTTAACAACATCTATAGAAAGAATGAGTTTTTAGGATGTAGTCCTGACTTCCACAATATATTCGGCAAAAATTAAAGCGATAACAACAAGATTTTGGCATTCAAGTGGCAAAAATGGGAGTAGTTAAAGCTGAACTCTGCTATAATTTGGAGGTCAATGGGATTTTGAAGGTCTCAGCTCGGGAGACAACTACAGTGAAACGGTGAGTTTCATGTAATTTAGACATTTTTTATGATATATATACATTCATTATAATATTGCTTCAATTTTTTATAATTAATTCTTGCATTTTTAAAAATATTATATATTACTCTCCAGATTAGCATCTCCATCATTGCTTTGCTGAGTTCCTTCATCCAACTCCAGCTCTACATCTGGATCCTCAAGCTTTGTCCTTTCCTTTCTGTGAGCCGACCATAGAAGAGCTTCTTGTAGAATACCTGGAATTAGAAGAAGATGGACTCAGATAAGAATTGATCTTAGGTTCAGGCTTCACAAAGCTTGGCTTATAATTAAAGATTTAACATCGGTCTTTGGGGGTTTTGGCCTCATCTTGCCATCAAAAGAGCACCTATCAGGATTATTCCTACTCCCAAAGGTACCATGTAGATAATTATCTAAGCCTTTAGCATACTCCCAAATTCTCAACCTCTCATGATACTCCTTTAACTTAATTTCATCTTTAGAACTAGGAGCATGGATAAAGTTTTCTGGAATCACTTCCAATGCAGGGGCAGGGGTGGTTCAGGTACGGTTTGGATAGTTCCATCAAGATTAGCCTCGGGCTCAATCATTTCAACATAAGGATCCCACAGACCCCTAGCCCATCGAGTATCAAAAACTCCCCCTAAATCTTTCAACTCTTGACCATCAAACCCCATGCAAAATCGATAGCTATCTCGGAAATACATACTTCAGAATTACTTAATCAAATCGAATCCCAGATAGTCTTCAAGAACTACAAAAACCCTAGCATGCAACTCACCAATAAACTCACAGAACCACCGGCAAAAGCTGGAATACAGTTAATACCTTAATAGAACAGGATGATAAGATTCCGATGACCTCTGTGAATCCGATGAAGAACTCGATAGAAAACCGCTGCTTCTGATTCGCGATGAGAGAGAAGTAATTTCTGAGAGGATTCGAATGTTGCAATAGGAATAGGAAGGGATTTCTGCCAAGAGAGGAGAAAGTTACTTTTCCGCCTTTTTACGCGAGTATTGAAGGCGGCCCAACGGAAAAACAACACATAAATACACTTGGGCCCCAGCTGTCTCCCACTACACGCGTCTCAGTTATCAGACACGCGCACCATATCTCTTCATGTTGCAACACGACATGCAACAAAACTCCACAACTATATTTTTGGTATTTTCTGTTTTTATCAAATTGAAATGCAAAAATTGAAATAACAATTATACAATTAGGTAGGCTTCTGTACCTTACTGTCTGCACACCCCAAGATACTGTCTTAGGGTCTCAAAAGTGGAAGCATCCAGTGGCTTAGTGAAGATATCTGCATATTGGCTCTCAGTAGGGACATGCTTGATTTCCACCTCTTTTCGTTCCACCAAGTCACGAATAAAGTGGTGCCGGATATCTATGTGTTTGGTACGATTATGCTGTATTGGGTTTTAGATATATCAATAGCGGATTTGTTGTCACAAAGTATAGTAAGAATACCCAACTTTACGCCATAGTCTCTCAGCATTTGTTTCATCCAAATCAGCTGAGTGCAACAGCTTCCCGCAGCCAAGTACTCAGCCTCAGCAGTTGATAATGAAATAGAGTTTTGTTTCTTGATATACCACGATACAAGGTTCTGACCAATAAAGAAGCATCCACATGTGGTACTTTTCCTATCATTCGCATTTCCTGCCCAATCTGAATTACTGTATCCATACACTTGACAGCTTGTTCCCTTAGAAAATCAGATACCAAAGTCGCGCGGTCCCATGTACATATCTAATGATTCTCTTCACAGCAGAGACATGGGATTCCTTAAGGTCCATATGAAGGAGCTCCAGATTCTGAGATGTAGTGATGCCATTGATGGTTGGGTGTGATGCCTTTGTCTGCTTTCCCTCCTTGCATGGTCCACAGAGCATATCTTTCTGGTGGGTTTTGGGGGTAGTCCTCTGGTGGCTTCAACCCGAGATGTCTTGCTCAAGGACTTAGTATTTGCATGAATCATTCTCCGGTGCCACAGAGTTGAGGTGTCATCCTTAGCACTCAAACAGGTGATGGACTGCTCCAAAATATAGCAATTGTCAGACGAATCTTCTCCCAGTGAGCACGCCATTAGTTGCTTGCTTGACGGTGCATAGAAATTCATCAAAATGAACAGTCATATGAAGATCACAGAGATGACTAATGCTGATAAGATTTGCTTTAAGATCCTTCACCAACAGGACATCATAGAACACAAGAAAATCCTGAATTTGAAGTTTCCCTTTTCCAATGATTTTGCTAATTTTTCCATCTCCAAATTGAACCGTAATGATAAGCCCTATTTATACCCTAGTTTTAGCACATTTTAAGACTTGTTTTTGAGCAAATTTTGGTATTAAATAACTCATTGTACATTAGATTCGTAATTGCAAGATTCTATGATAATGTACATGTTTTGGAGTATTTGGGTTGATATTCTTGAAGACCTTCTATGACTATGCTATAGAGTTGATGATTTGATGCTTGGAACTTGAAGAATTGGTCATAGAAGTGGCGAGAAGACAACCTTGTTGAAGGTGATAGAAGCTGCCCAGAAAGAGTCTCACTGCTGCCCAGAAAAGTGTCGCTCAAGCCCAGAAAAGAGTCATTGGAGATGAATAAAGTGTTGCTGCTGCCCAGAAGCGTCACCAGCTGCCCAGAAGTGTCTCTGTGGAGAACAACGACCAAAGAAAGCGTCGCTAAATCTTCGGCTCACTTGCCTCTTTGAGCTGAATTTTGAGGGTATAAATACCCCCCTTATCCTCTCATTTCCAACGAGCTCCCTCATATCCAAACACCATTTTCTCTAACTTTTCTCCCTTTCTTCAATCTTTCTTCTTATGCATTTGTATTTTTATGTTAGTATGATTGTAGTTAGTTAATTAAACCTTGGGAGCAATTGATGTAGACTTTCTATTCTTGATTTTGAGTTCTTGATGCATATTGTTCATGGGTAATTTGATTTCCATTTGATGAATTGAATTTGAATGTGTTGTTTTAAGCATGAATTAGCTTAAACTATCCTTGGGTAATGAATTGCTATCTTTTATATGCTAGATGCATGGGTGAAATGCTATCATTTTGCACTTGTCTCAAAGTAGTAGAATTAAGGGTTGAGTTGGAATGCTATCGTTTGATTTAGCTCTTGAATGTTATCTATGTATCTGATTCGCTTTCGAAATTGCATGGGTAAGTTTATTGAATCTCTAGTTTGATGCCATCGGTAATTAAGTCTAGAATGCTATCGTTTAACTTATTCATCGATGTGGGTTATCAAAGATGCTATCATCCATTATGACTACTGTAGTGAGATTAGGAGAATTGCTTTGATTTTCCACAATGAACAATTAAAGATCCTAAGTCAATGTGTTGTAGAACGATAAATCAATAGTTGAAAGTCGAAAGTTCCCAAGGCCTTGTATTTGTAGTAGTTGCATTGTAGTTTAATTTATCTTAGTTGCTTTCTTTCGTAGTGTAATAAACCAAACCCAAAACCCCCCCTCGTTTACCTTTGGGAGGTCGTCGCCGTACCTCTCAAATATACAATTTATATCCACTTACTACCGATAATACAACTAAGCATACAATGGCAAGCAAGGTTCGTTCCACAGAGAAAAGGGTATTTCTATGTAATTCTTGTAGCATACATACATATATATATATATATAGATATATATATAAGCAATGTAAACAGGGGGGGGGGAGGGGGGGGTTTGAGTTGAGTTTGTGTAAGAAACACTACTATGTAAAGTAACTAGAATTCTAGAGTTACAACTAGTTTAGCATTTAAAGATTCAACTAAAGGATTAACTAATGAGAATACTAAACTTGGACATATGAGTTTACTAAACTAATGAGAATACTAAACTTGGACATATGAGTTTACTAAACTAATGAGAATACTAAACTAAAGGATTGACTATGGCCCTCATAGTCAAATGCTGCTGGTCCTATGGGTGCATGGATGCCATCATGGCGAACATCACTGCCATGTCATCCTCGTACCTCTCAGTAAATGTCTGAAACTGCTGCTGAGTGACATATTGAGCCTCATGATGTGGAGGAGCGTACTGATCTCCATGCTCCGGAGGTGCCTCTAGCCTGGCAAGAGCGATGGTAGGTGCAGGGACTGTGATCTGGGTGGGCAAGGTGAGCTCCTCCATGTGGGTGCACCCACTCAGCTGAACTGCCTCCAGATTCGGCAGATACATGTGCTGATTCTTGGCCACTAGCCAGATAAATCTAGGATGAGGGAATCTGTGCATGGCCAAGACATTAGTGGACTCCAAAGAAGCGATGGAGTAGAATTGGTGAGCTCTCTCGGCCGTCTTGCCTATCGCCTGAATGTCTGGAGGTAGATGGATGTTCAGATAAGCTGCCAGAAGAGAAATCATACCTCCCTGCGGTATCTTCCCTGAGCTCTTCTGGGAGGTCTCCAGACACTTCTGCACAAAGAGGTCTACCCAACACGGGTGCTCCGGCCTCCAAAACATGGTCCAAAGGCATTGCACCTGCTCCCTATTGATGTGCGTCAACTCTCCTTGGCAAAAGATCGTCATCACTAGGAGCTTGTGCACCATACGAACAGCTGGATGTATGATGTGGTTGTTCTTTGTAGTGCCCGTGATGTTGGGAGATCCAGACAAGCAATTCCAAAAGAAAGCTAGATCAAATCCGTCCGGGGCATTATCTTTCGGATTCTTGTAGCCCTCCGCATATTCGAACCCAAAAGCATTTTGGATGTCATCATAGGTCATCCGGCGGTCCACATCATTCAATCTGAATGTGATGTACTGCACGTCATGCTCCTCATCATAGTGCTTGGCTAGAGTGGATAAGAACTCAAGTGTATAGCGGATGTAGGTCGGTGTCAATGAATCCTCTCATGCCAACGCGATCCAATAAAAATGGCACAGGCTGCTGCAAACCCAGCTCCTGAAGTAGCTCAGAGGAGAGGAACTTCGTCTCCATGATCGTTCGCCTCCCAATCCCAATCAACTTTCTCCACCGTTGTTGGGCATCGCCATCCAAACCTTGCAGTCCCATAAGGTCAATAGGGGGAAGGTTTTCTGCAGGGGGAGGGCTAGGTTGGCGAGGGGGTGATTCGGGGATCACGGGCTCATGTGAACTAGAGGCTTCCCCTCGACGAGACCTTTTCCTCGGTGCCATTATCAAAATCTACTCAACAACAGTCCAGCACAACTAAACTAGCTACAAGGCGGCAAGCCCCTACTCAACAAGCAATTCCAAAAGAAAGCTAGATCAAATCCGTCCGGGGCATTATCTTTCGGATTCTTGTAGCCCTCCGCATATTCGAACCAAAAGCATTTTGGATTTCATCATAGGTCATTCGGCGGTCCACATCATTTAATCTGAATGTGATGTACTGCACGTCATGCTCCTCATCATAGTGCTTGGCTAGAGTGGATAGGAACTCAAGTGTATAGCGAATGTAGGTCGGTGCTGACCGATCAATGAATCCTCTCATGCCAACGCGATCCAATAAAAATGGCACATGTTGCTGCAAACCTAGCTCCTGAAGTAGCTTAGAGGAGAGGAACTTCGTCTCCATGATCATTCGTCTCCCATTCCCAATCAACTTTCTCCACTGTTGTTGGGCATCGCCATCCAAACCTTGCAGTCCCATAAGGTCAATAGGAGGCAGGTTTTCTGCAGGGGGAGGGCTAGGTTGGCGGGGGGGATTCGGGGATCACGGGCTCATGTGAACTAGAGGCTTCCCCTCGGCGAGATCTTTTCCTCGGTGCCATTATCAAAATCTACTCAACAACAGTCCAGCACAACTAAACTAGCTACACGGCGGCAAGCCTTATTCAAAAAAAATTTCAGTACACAACTAAAGGCGGCAAGCCTTTGAAAATGCAATTAAACCTATTGGCGGCAAGCCCTAAATCACCCAAAATTTTCAACAAATTCAGTAGGGTACCGTCAATTGATGCCTTTGGAAGTCATGTAGCATGAAGATATCACCAATTGAGCTTAAATATAACCAAATCAAAAATTCCCAAAAATTAGGGTTCTTGAGATTTGGGGATAGTTAAGTTCGTTTCGGCATTTGGAAATTGAGATGGGGAAAAGGTTTAGGGTGGTGGAGGGAAGGTTTGTGTGTGGTGGGATTGGGGAGAAAGTCGTCGGAGGCCGGCGAATCGGAGTGGAGAAGTTTCGGTTGGAATTTGGGCAATGGAGGTGAAAGCGGATGAAATGGAGTGAAATTGTTGGTGGAGTTTGTAGAGGAGGAGTAGGGGAGTGATTTGGGTGGAAGGAATTGATGAAAATGTCGCCAGAATGGCGAATCGGAGATGGTGGCCGGAGAGGAGTACTATTCGGGTGGGAGAAGTTTGGGAAGAGGAAGAAGAAAAAGATAGAAGAAAAAAGGAAGAAGTAAGGGCCCGTTCCCACGCGGATCGCGAGCACCCCGTCGCGGGTCGCGAGAATCCTTCGCGGGACGCGAAACTTGGCCATTTCGTCCCAGGGATTGTCGAAAAATCCCTGGTTTTCGCGGGTCGCGCGGTCTCCTCCGCGGGCCGCGAGGCAAAATTTCTCGCGGCGGAAACTTTCTCCGCGCGCGCACTGTGTCGCGGTCCGCGCGGTGAATTCGCGGGTCGCGACGCAAAACTCTCGCGGCTCATGCGATGAATTCGCGGGCCGCGAAACTCGGCGTTTTTGTGGCAGGGATTTCCGAGAAATCATACTTTTCTCGCGGGCCGCGAGACTTCTTCCGCGGACCGCGAGACACGGTCGCGGCTCGCGCGCTCCGTTCGCGGTTCGCGAATTCCCCGGTCGCGGTCCGCGAAACCCTCGGTCGCGGTCCGCGCGATGAATTCGCGGGCCGCGAAGAAATGGCTCCTCTAGCCTTTTTGTTTTGCTCCATTTCACATCTTTTTCTACAAAAACAACAAATCAAAAATTCGCGTCATATCTGAATTACGAGTTTAATAAAATGTACAAAAACAATATATAGAAATAGAGTAATGTTCCAAATGTTGAAATTGTTGAAATTGTTCGACGAAATGCTTTTAAAGATCAAAAATCGTTTATTTAACATCGTCGGCACGATGTACCTCCATGGTAAAGATCAATCGTAGGTCGGGTTGCCTAGAGACATGTCCTCTAGGATCTCCGATTTGAAACCCTCGTAATACGGTTTCAACCTTTGGCCGTTGACCTTGATGACTTTGGCATCCTCGTCGCTTTGGATCTCCACCGCACCATGAGGGAAAACTCTCACAACTACAAATGGTCCAGTCCACCGAGAACGCAATTTACCTGGAAACAAACGGAGGCGTGATTGAAATAGGAGAACCTTTTGACCTACCTCAAATGTTTTCCTAATTATCATCTTGTCATGCCATGCCTTCGTTTTCTCCTTGTAAATGGGGGTGTCCTCATAGGACTCATTCCGGATTTCCTCAAGCTCTTGCAATTGAAGCTTCCTTTCATTCCCGGCTTCGTTCAAGTTCAAGTTGAACCTTGTGATTGCCCAATATGCTTTGTGTGCCAACTCCACCGGTAAATGACACGGCTTTCCAAAGACTAATCGGTATGGAGACATACCAATTGGAGTCTTATAAGCCGTCCTACATGCCCATAATCCATCATCCAACCGAGTACTCCAATCCTTGCGAGTCGGCCTAACCGTTTTCTCAAGGATGGACTTGATTTCCCTATTGGAAACTTCGGCTTGTCCATTTGTTTGTGGGTGATATGCGGTAGAAGTTTTGTGATTGACCCCATATTTCTTCAACAATGCGGCAATGGTTCTATTACAAAAGTGAGTGCCTCGATCACTGATTAGAGCTCGGGGTACCCCGAACCTAGAGAAGATGTGAGATTTGATGAACTCTGCAACCACTTTAGAATCATCAGTACGAGTGGGGATTGCTTCTACCCACTTAGAAACATAGTCAACCGCAAGCAAGATATATTTAAAACCAAAGGAATTAGGGAAAGGTCCCATAAAATCGATTCCCCAAACATCAAAGAGTTCACAATATAGAGGGCAATGTTGGGGCATTTCATTCCTAGAAGAGATATTCCCTACTCTTTGGCATTTATCACAAGATTTGCAAAAGGTGTATGCATCCTTATTCAAACTAGGCCAATAAAAACCACAATCTAGCAGTTTCCTAGCAGTTCGCCTAGCACCAAAATGACCACCACATGCATATGAATGGAAAAAAGCAAGGATTGAGTTGGTTTCATTATTGGGAATGCATCTCCTAATCACTTGGTTGGAACAATGTTTCCACACATAGGGATCATCCCACACAAAAAACCTAGCATCATGCTTTAACTTATCCTTTTGTGCTTTTGTGAAATGAGAATGACACTTACTTGTGACAAGGAAATTCACAATGTTGGCATACCATGGAAGAGAAACACTAAGAGCAAACAATTGCTCGTCGGGAAACTCTTCGTGAAGATGGTCCTTCAATGCCTTGGTCCTAAACTCCTCATTGGGCACCAAACGGTTCAAATGGTCGGCTACTAGATTCTCAGCTCCTTTCTTGTCCTTGACCTCCAAGTCGAACTCACTCAAAAGTAAGATCCATCGGAGCAACCTAGGCTTTGCTTCTTTCTTCGTCATCAAATAACGAAGAGCTGCATGGTCAGTGAAAACAATAATCTTTGTACCAAGCAAATATGGCCTAAAATTTTCTAATGAAAAGACTACCGCTAGCAATTCTTTCTCGGTAGTGGTATAGTTCCTTTGAGCATCATTGAGAGTCATGGATGCATAATAGATGGCATGGGGAATTTTTCCCACCCTTTGACCTAACACCGTACCAACGGCGTAGTCACTTGCATCACACATGATCTCAAATGGAAGGGACCAATTTGGAGGTTGTATAATAGGGGCCGACACTAGCATAGACTTTAAACAATCAAATGCCCTCTTACAACCTTCATCTACCACAAATTCCACATCCTTTTGTAAAAATCTACATAAAGGGGAAGAAATTTTCGAGAAATCTTTTATAAAACGGCGGTAGAAACCCGCGTGGCCAAGAAAGGATCTCACATCACGCACACAAGTAGGGTAAGGAAGAGATTGTATGGTATCAATTTTTGCTTTATCTACTTCAATACCCTTAGATGATACTTCATGACCTAACACAATGCCTTTTTCAACCATAAAATGACATTTTTCAGAATTAAACACAAGATTCTTATCAATGCAAGTTTTTAGGACCAATGACAAATGGAGTAAGCAGTTGTCAAAAGAGTTTCCATGAACAGTAAAGTCATCCATAAAAAACTCTACAAACTTTTCAAGATATTCTGAAAAAATGCTAACCGTATCCTTTGGAATGTGGCCGGTGCATTGCAAAGGCCAAAAGGTATGCGTCGATATGCAAATGTGCCAAAGGGACATGTGAAAGTGGTCTTCTCTTGATCCTCTGGTGCAATGGCAACTTGAAAGTATCCTGAATAGCCATCAAGAAAACAATAGAAAGAGTGGCCTGCGAGCCGGTTAAGCATTTGATCAATAAATGGTAAAGGGAAATGGTCTTTCCTCGTTACCGCATTTAGCCTTCGGTAATCAATGCAAACACGCCATCCATTTTGAATACGAGTGGGGATCAACTCGCCATGGCTATTCTTCACCACGGTCACTCCGGTCTTCTTTGGTACCACTTGCGTTGGGCTTACCCATTTACTATCGGAGATTGGATAGATCATTCCCGCATCCAACAATTTAAGTACCTCGGCTTTTACTACCTCCATCATAGGATGGTTCAATCGCCTTTGAGGTTGTCGGATGGGTTTAGCATCATCCTCCAATAGAATACGGTACATGCAAGTACGTGGACTCATACCTTTGATGTCGGCAATAGTCCATCCAATGGCCTCCTTATGATCTTGTAGCACTTTCATCAACCTTTACTCTTGTTCTTGGTGAGTTTGTTTGAGATGATCACCGGTAATTTTTCACCATCACCAAGGAATGCATATTTTAGATTCTCGGGTAGTGGTTTCAATTCCACCACCAGAGGTTTATTGAGAGATGGTCGGTTGCCCGAGCCTTTCAATACCTCGAGGTCTAAAAGTGGTGCATCAAGAGAAAGTTCCTCAAAAGTATCTAGCTCAAAAATGCTTTCCTTCAAGTTAGCACTCAAAGCATATGTATGAACATTACTTGTGTGTAAACTATTGGCTAAAGCTTTTAACAAAGGATCATCACCATCATTTTCATAAACTTTTTGCACAAAAGATTCAATCACATCAATAGCATTGCAAGAAGTTTCATCATCATTGTATTTCATTGCACCATAAATGTTGAACTCTATTTTATCCCCATCAAATTCCATGGTAAGCCTACCACTATGCACATCGATTATAGTTCTTGACGTTTTCAAAAATGGATGCCCTAACAAGACAGGGGTAGCAAATTTATCATGTTCCATGTCAAGAACGTAAAAATCGGTCGGGAACACCAACTTGTCGACTTTCACCAAGACATCTTCAACAATACCCTTAGGGTATGCATTAGAGCGGTCGGCAAGTTGGATCACTACACCGGTTTTATGCAAAGTGCCAAGATTTAATGATTCATACAATGTGTATGGGATGACATTTATGGATGCACCTAAATCTAGCATGGCTCTAGGAAAATAAGTGTTCCCTAAAATGCAAGGAATTCTAAACATGCCGGGATCACCACACTTAGTAGGCATTTTGTCTTGAAACAAAGCCGACACATGTTCATTGACTCTTTCATTTTTAACATGCTTAGACCTTTGTTGACGATGGTTCACACATAATTTTTCAATGACTTAGAATATCTAGGAACTTGATCAATAGCATCGAGCAAAGGAATGTTTACCTCACACTTTCGAAGGACTTCGAAAGCTTCCTTGTCCATCTCCTTTTTGCAAGTATTCTTCAAAGCCTCGGGAAATGGTGCTTCCACATCAAAGGTAGTGTCTACTATGGAGGTGACATTGGTTCAACATGAGTGGTTGTGTCTACATGTTCCTCATCAATTAGTTCTTTCTCCTTCTCAACCTCGGCATCACCTTTTTCTTTGGCTAGCTCCTCAAGAATTACTTCGTCGGCCAAGGTCACCTCAACTTCGTCATTGGTCAAGCTCTTCTTCACAAGGCCTCTCTTAGGTGCCTTTTTCACAACCACTTCGGGTTCAATAGCTTGTTTACCACTCCTCAAGGTCATGGCACTCGCATGAGGCCTTGGATTTAACTCCGATTGTGCGGGTAGTTTCCCGGAGTGTTGTGCTTCCAATTTCCCCAAAACAGTGGCCATTTGACTCATTTGCACCTCAATGCTTTTGAATCGAGCGTCTTGTGGGAATTGGCCCGAGCTTTCACCTTGATCACGAGATTTATCTTCCAACCTCGGGTAAGCATTTTGAGGGGCACGATTATTGAAACGCCTTCTCCTTGGTTTCTTGGGTATTGTTGGGGTTGAGGGTGATATTGAGGGTTTTGATGATCTTGGTAGCCAAAATCTTGGTATCCTTGGTTTTGGTAACCTTGGTACCCTTGATTTTGGTTGCTTTGGTCTCCTCCGTAGCCTTGGTCATTTTGCCCCCTCGACCTATCAAAAGATTGACCACTTTGACCTTGGTATCCCCCTTGTTGGCCTTGTTTCCCCATCGGTTCATCTCTCCACCGAAAGTTAGGGTGATCTCTAGTTTCTGGGTTGTAGTGTTGGGCAAAATGATCATACTTCCTTTGGTTACCTCTATCACCACCTTGGCCTTGTCCACTTTGAAAACCCCTACCACCTTGGTAGCCTCGTCCTCCTTGAAATCCTTGGCCACCTCTAAAACCTTGGTTTCCACCATAGACTCCCATAGCATTAACCTCTTCGCTATAGTCCTTGTTTGCTTGAGGACAAGATTCGGTGAGATGGTTTGAAGCACAAATCCCACATGTCATAACTTGTTGCCTTGGTTGATTCCCCGAGTTCCCTCCGGAGCTATTTCCCATCATGAAACTTTTCATCAATGCCGTAAGCTCCTTGATATCTTGACGAGTTCCATCATTTTTTTTTTTGATGTAATATTTTCTTCTATTAAATTGCTCAAAAAAGTTCATACAACTGATTTGGCCATCACTCTAAGCCAAACATTCAACGGATATAAATAACTAACCAAAAGGAGAAAAACAACTATTCTACAGCCATATGAAATGCAAGTGGCTATGATCATAACAAGTTCATCAAGATATTGCTAGGATTTTAGAATAACTATAATGAATGCGCTTCCATTCCACCTGTCCTTGCATATCTTGCCAAATCTGCATCCACCTTTGGAGCTTTGGTGTCTTCAACGTTCCATTTCTGTCTCCAGCTCGTATACGATTAAGGGAAAATCCACCATAGCATATCTGTGAATTGACATGTCAAAACACAAGTCTGCCCTGGTTCATTTCCCATAGAAACCAAATTATCCATTATGTAGCCTGGTCTGAGTATGCTTATAATCTTTTTCGATCCAGCCCGTCAAGTCTTTAGATAGTGTCATGGGCCAAGGTTGGGTAACTGGTTTCACCCAGCAGCCCAACACCTCTGAAATACCAAAGGTAATCAGTGCGGTACCTACGACATATGTACAAGTTTCATACTAGGGCCATAGTCCCTCATCCAGTCCGTCAATTGATAGTATCTTGGGCCAAGGCTGGGTAACTGGTTTTTATACCTGCAGCCCAACACCTCTGAAATACCAAAAGGTAATCAGTGCGGTACCTACGACATATGTACAAGTTTCATACTAGGGATATATCCCCACAACCAATCCGTCAAGTCTTTAGATATTGTCACGGGCCAAGGCTGGGTAACTGGTTTTTACACCGGCAGCCCAACACCTCTGAAATACCATAGGTAATCAGTGCGGTACCTACGACATATGTACCAAGTTTCATACTAGGATCCATTCACACCATCCTCATCATCAATCAGAGGGGTCAAAGCCTGTTTCAATCATCACCTTTAGAGCATCCACCTGCCTAAATTTCCCCTCGAAGATTCTGTTATTCCTCTCCCTCCATACATTATAGAAGATGCTGATAAGTCGGTGGAATCTTATTCTCTTTCTCCATCCTACCATTCTTCTCATCCTCCTCAGGCACTCTCTGAAGTTTCCGCCAGTCTCCACCCTGTAATGTTTTTGGAGCTCCACTGTAAATTGGCATGTACAAAATATGTGCTGCATCGTTTCTCCATTGTGCCCACACAGAGTACAAACATCTGCCACATGAGGTATTATCCCTTTCGACTGAAGTCTCGCTATGGTCGATAATCTCCCTTTTAACAACATCCATAGAAAGAATGAGTGTTTAGGCTGTAGTCCTGACTTCCACAATATTTTCGTTGACCAGTGGTTTTCTTGGCCTGCCCCTTTGAGGTATCCATATGCCTTGCTAGTGCTGAAATTTCCCTTCGTGTCAACACATTCCATTAGGTATGGACGAATTTCATCTTTCAGTGACACCAACTTGCCCCAACCCCAACTATATGTGTGCCCTTCTAGGCTGTAGTCAAGAAACTCTTCATCCTTCAAGTAGTATGCCTGCACCCATTTCAGCCACAATATATCCTTCTTTTGACATACATCCCAAACCAGCTTACACAGAGAAGCTCTATTCCAGGATGAAGGATCCCTTAGGCCAACTCCTCCACTTTTCTTTGGCATACAAAGTGTTTTCCAAGACACTGGTGTAACTCTTTTCTCCCCTTCCTTTCTTCCCCACAGAAAATTTCTGCATTTTGTCTCAATGGCTTTGTGCACACTCTCAGGTATTTGAAAAACATTTGCCCAGTGACTAGCTTTACTCAGCAGAATTGTGTTTATAAGCTGCACTTTACCTGCATATGCCATATTCCTGGAACCCCAAGTGCCTATTTGTCCTGCAATCTTCTCCACCATTTTCTCACAATCTTCAGCTTTCCACTTCCCTGTTGAGACTGGAAGTCCCAGGTAATTCATTGGGAAACTTCCTTGAACTATATTCAGAGTATCAGCCAACATCTTTACTTCAGTTTCTGTCATTGTCGAGAAGAAAACCTCAGATTTTCCTTCATTTATCCTAAGGCCAGAAACCTTCCTAAACTCCTCCAAAACAGTTTTAACCCCATCCATTGAGTGCTTGCTTGCCCTACAGAAAATTAACAGATCATCTGCAAACATCAAACTGTGTATTTCCCCCTTCAAACTCCTCTGATGGAACTCTATGGCTTTCGTTTTTATCGCCAGGCTAAGCTGTCTTGATAGATATTCCATCCCAATTACAAACAATAAAGGTGATATCGGATCCCCCTGTTTAACACCACTCCTCCCTTTAAAACAATCCGTGTACGCACCATTCAAAGAGAAACAATAAGTGGTATCCTCAACGCATCGTCTTATCCACTCAATAAACAATCCTGGAAACTTTAGAACTGCCAGCCATTTGAATAGAAACTCCCAGCTTATACTGTCGAAAGCCTTCTGTATATCAACTTTTATCATGCAGCTCGGAATATTGCTCGGCTTCTTATATCCTGTTAATAGCTCTTGGGCTAGGAGAATATTATGTGATATCCTCCTCCCTTTCACAAATGCACCTTGGTTTCCATTTATCACTTCAGGGAGTACCTCACTTAACCTGTTACTCATGATCTTTGTGATGACTTTATATAAAACAGGGCAGCAGGAAATCGGCCTATAGTCCCCAGCTGACTGCGGATTATCAACTTTCGGTATTAGTGTTAAAACAGCCCTGCTAAATTCCCGTGGTACTTCATCGCCCTGAAAGAAACTCCTAATCCCCTTTTTGAAATCATCACCAACAATCCCCCATGCTTTCTTGAAGAAAAAGCTCGAATATCCATCTACTCCAGGACTTTTGTCATTCTCAATGCTATTCAGAGCTCTCCATATCTCATCATCTGTAATCGGCTTTATCAAGGGTATTTGTTGTTCCACTGTAAGAAAGTTACCTTCAGCTGCAACTAAAGGATCAATTTCACTCTCTACAATCACTGTCTTTCCCATTCGGTCACCAAAGAACTGTAGTAGATGCTGCTCCACCCCCTCTCTTCCATCCACTCTGTCGCTTCCCACCTTCAGGCTGACTATATGATTTCTGTATTGCCTCTTTTTCATGCTTGCATAGAAAATTTTGGTTGGCCTGTCCCCCTCCTTTATCCATTTCTCCTTAGACCGTTGCTGTAAGAAACTGAACTCCGCTTCAGCTAGTTCCATAGATTCTCTCCTTGCCCTTGCTTCGTTTTCTTGCAGCCCTTTATCCAATACATTTGTTTGTAATAGATTGAACTGGTTCTCCCACTTCCCTTTTGCTTCCATGCCTCTTTTCTGAATGTCTGAAAATTCCCTCTTGTTCAATCGTTTAAGTGCTATTTCCAGCACCTTCAGAGTTTTAAATAGATCCACGAGAGTACTGTGTTTCCGCATCCTCCAATTCTGCTCCACTAAAGTAAGAAAGTCCGGCGCGGAGGTAGTCAATTGGTGAACCACGTTAAATCTGTGTTTCTGTATTTTCTTTATTATTATTTTGAGCTGCGCGGAGGGGGTCTATTCCCCAACAGTGGTATCAAGAGCTTTGGTTCGGCTTCCGTCAAGATAGTGATAAAGAAATCTGGTGTTGCCGTACAATCTGGGGTGAACTGCGGTGTTTGCCATCTGTTTGGGATCAAGTCGGCAATCTGAAATCTGATCATCTGTTGGTAATCTGTTGATGTTGCTTCTGCTGGGATCACAAGCTAATCTGTCTGACAAGTTCTTTCCGGGTTGAACTTGTATGTCTGTCTGTTTGTGGGGTGATTCAAGAAGACGTATGAGAATTCATCAGTGGAGAGGGTTCAAGACTACGTTTGAGAATTTGTTAGTCTGTTTTTGTGGTACATTCAAGAAGGCGTTTAAGAATTCATCGGTGCATGGTTCAAGATTACGCTTGAGAAGTTGTCCATCTGTGTCTGTACAGTTCCCACCGGAGTTACCCACTCGTAGTCTCCGGTCCCTCTTTGGTTTGCATCCCTCGGTTAATTGCTCAAATAGCATCATGGCATCGGAAGAACCAAGGTTAGCAATGGAGCCATAACAAGACCGATTTATCAACTCAGTTTCCCTATCATTCAAACCATTGTAATAGAAACACACCAATTGAGGTTCGGTGAAGCTATGGTACGGGCAACTTGAGAGGAGAGTTTGGAATCTTTCCCAATACTCATACAAAGTCTCATCATCTCATCACCGAGGATTTAGAGGGAGGAAAGTACTTGTCAGGGAACTTTTTCTTCAATTGTGGTCATGTAGTGATTGATGATGAAGGCAAACGGCTTAACCATTTGGCGGCCTTGTCCTTCACGGTAAAGGTGAATGTTTTCAACTTAAACTCATCCACACTCATCTCGGAAGGTTTCAAACTACTACAAACTCGGTGAAAAGCCTCAAGGAAGTCATTAGGATCATCCACTTCTCTACCATGGAAAGTTGGAAGAAATTTATCACTCCCGTCTTGATTTCATATTGAGAGTTTGGGTAAACAATGCTCGATTGTTGTTGCTCATAGTTGGGGGACATGTACTCTCTCATAGAAATGTTGGTAGGAGAAGGGTTAGGGTTTTGGAAAGGGTTGTAGAATTGGTTTCGGGGAGGGTTTTGGCCGGTCTCCTCTTCTCGGTCCTCCTCCGCCATGGTGGAAGGTGGTACTTCACTATCAAAGGAAAATTGATTGGCGGCTAGTGTCTCTTGCACTTGTCGCTTGAGTTGACGAAGACTCCTAACTAATTCGGAATCGTATTGCAAAGGGTCTTGGTTCGAGGTTCTTGTATGAACCATGCACCAAGAGCTAGAGCAATAGGGTTCCAAACCAAAAATAAGATGAAAAAGAAAGATAGGGTGTTAATACAACTACAATAAACACACAGAAATACGCCTAGTCCCCGGCAGCGGCGCCAAAATTTGGGAGGTCGTCGCCGTACCTCTAAAATATACAATTTATATCCACTTACTACCGATACATACAACTAAGCATATAATGGCAAGCAAGGTTCGTTCCACAGAGAAAAGGGTATTTCTATGTAATTCTTGTAGCATACATACATATATATATATATAAGCAATGTAAACAGGAGGGGGGGGGGGGGTTTGAGTTGAGTTTGTGTAAGAAACACTAGTATGTAAAGTAACTAGAATTCTAGAGTTACAACTAGTTTAGCATTTAAAGATTCAACTAAAGGATTAACTAATGAGAATACTAAACTTGGACATATGAGTTTGGTGACTTCTTATTATGAAATTTTCCTCAAACTTTATCATGTTGCTTTGAGAATGTTGATTGTTTGTAGTGAGAAACTATCTTTAACCATAGCTATGAAAGATGAAAGCATCTTCACAACCTCCATTGATAACTTTACTAGATGATAACAACTAGTTCAATTGATCAATATCACTTCAAATCAGATGTTTCTCAAACTTACCCATGCAATTTGATAACAAACTTGACATAGATACAATGCTAATGAATGATCTTAAGAACAAATACGATTGATAACAACATACATTTGATTCCTAATTTATTACTCTTACATAGAAAGAATGATAACATTCCAACCATGGAAAAGCAATATCTAACACATATCCAACACATATCTATCACTAGGAAATCATTCCTAATCATTTCAAGCATCAAATACACATATAAATTATGATCATTCAATAGCAAATCACCATTCCTAAGCTTCATAAATCATGTTCTCAATCCATAACAAGAAGTCCAATCACATATACCCAAGATGGGTTTTAGCCTACTACCATAATTATATAATCACTACCAAAATCCATACAAGAAATCATGATGAATTCATAGATCAAAATGAAGAGAAAATGAAGAAAAGAGTCCCAAGCTCTGTAAATTCGATCCTCTAACAAATGAGGATAAATTCCTTTTATAGTCTAAAACAATTAAAATTAAAGCAAAACAAAGTGCAAGTTGCAAGTTGCAGGATCATTTCGTGGACCGCGAGAAATCCTTCGCGGCTCGCGGCCGAGGATTCGCGGTCCGCGCGTCTCTGGCTCCCGCGGCACGCGACCGAGGTTTCGCGGCCCGCGCGTCTCTGGCTCCCGCGGCACGCGACCGAGGTTTCGCGGTCCGCGCGAGATTGTCCTCGCGGCTCGCGACCGTGGTTTCGCGGCCCGCGCGACATGACATCTTCCAAAACAACAACACACACCCTCGCGGCTCGCGAGACATGTTTCGCGGCCCGCGAGAGTGTGTCTTCACGCCACTTCTACGACCGGTTCTTCAATGTATGTAACTCCTTCAGGATGGTCATAGAAGGTCTTCAAATCATCCAAATCCATCGCAAGTGCAATTCAAGGTCGAAAGGCACGTCTTCAAATTCAAACCACTATGAATGATTTGGTTCAAAATTCTAATATAAAAGTACAAAATACTATCTAAAACAGTTCTCAAATGCTACAAAATAAGAGTATATTTAGGACCTATCAACCTTGCTTTCTATATAATATATAAGTGTGTTTATAATCTTCGCTAAAACGCATAAACAACTCCTTCTCCTTGTGGTTCGATCTCTACTTCCCACTATCTACTTTATAGTAGTTAGAAGTCGTAGGTGAATATAAATGTGTTTTGATTGAGTGTGATTCTCATTTACGACGTGGGGAAAACGCTTATCATTTTGCATAATGGATGATAGCATCCTCAATAACCCACATCGATGAACAAGCTAAACGATAGCGTTCTAGACTTAATTACCGATGGCATCAAACTAGAGATTCAATAAACTTACCCATGCAATTCGGAAGCGAATTAGATACATAGATAACACCATTGAGAACATTCAAGAGCCAAATCAAATGATAGCATTCCAACTCAACCCTTAATTCTACTACTTTGGCACAAGTGTAAAATGATAGCATTTTATCCCATGTACTTAGCACAAATTTGATAGCAATTCATTATCCAAGAATAGTCCTACCTAATTCATGCTTCAAACACAACTTCATCAAATGAAAATCAAATCACCCATGAACAATGTGCATTAAGAACTCAAAATCAAGAATAGAAAGTCTACATCAATTGCTCCCAAGGTTTAATTAACTAACTACAATCATACTAACATAAACATACAAATGCATAAGAAGAAAGATTGAAGAAATGGAGAAAAGTTAGACAAAATGGTGTTTGGATATGAGGGAGCTCGTTGGAAATGAGAGCATAAGGGGGTATTTATAGCCTCAAAATTCAGCTCAAAGAGGCAAGTGGACCGAAGCTTTAGCGACACTTTCTTTGGTCGCTGTTCTCCACAGCGACACTTCTGGGCAGCTGGTGACGCTTCTGGGCTGCAACGACACTTTCTTCATCTTCAGTGACACTTTTCTGGGCTTGAGCGACACTTTTCTGGGCAGCAGTGAGACTCTTTCTGGGCAGCTTCTATCACCTTCAACAAGGTTGTCTTCTCGCCACTTCTATGACCAATTCTTCAAGTTCCAAGCATCAAATCATCAACTCTATAGCATAGTCATAGAAGGTCTTCAAGAATATCAATCCAAATACTCCAAAACATGTACATTATCATAGAATCTTGCAATTACGAATCTAATGTACAATGAGCTATTTAATACCGAAATTTGCTCAAAAACAAGTCTTAAAATGTGCTAAAACTAGGGTATAAATAGGGCTCATCACATACAAATCCACGGAAGTACATTTCTCAACAAGTTAGGTGATCCCGTCATGTGTCTGGAGCATCCACTGTCAAAATACCAAGTGTCCCTGGCATACACACTATAACAGGTATGTACTACAAAGCAGTTTAAAGAAGATTTCGGTACCCATACCTTCTTGGTGAGTCTCTTCTGCTGCTCGGGTTCCATGTTGCAACATGAAGAGAACTGTTTTTTTTTATGTAATATTTTCTTATATTAAATTGCTCAAAAAAGTTCATACAACTGATTTGGCCATCACTCTAAGCCAAACATTCAACGGATATAAATAACTAACCAAAAGGAGAAAAACAACTATTCTACAGCCATATGAAATGCAAGTGGCTATGATCATAACTAGTTCATCAAGATATTGCTAGGATTTTAGAATAACTATAATGAATGCGCTTCCATTCCATCTGTCCTTGCATATCTTGCCAAATTCGCATCCACCTTTGGAGCTTTGGTGTCTTCAACGTTCCATTTCTGTCTCCGGCTCGTATATGATTAAGGAAAAATCCACCATAGCATATCTATGAATTGACATGTCAAAACACAAGTCTGCCCTGGTTCATTTCCCGTAGAAATCAAACAAGCCATTATGTAGCCTGGTCGAAGAGAACTGCTTGCCTTTCATAATGTCTCTCAGTAATCTCATACATTGATAATCATCATAACCCTGCATCATACAATATTCACAACACTTAGGAGGGTTTTTCTCTTGGCAATGTACCCTGTGATATCTTCACTTCAGAGTTAGGAATATAGGTGCTCTGGTTGACTCTAGTGATTCTCTTACTAGTAGAAGCTTGAGTCCCAGCAGAGACAAACACTGTTTTCTTCAACTGAGAACTTGTACCAAGGTTGTTGTAACCCAGACCATGTCTATTTCCAGCATTCTTTCCCATCACCAGAAGATCATTCAATTTAACAGTACCCTTGTTTAGTTTCTGAATAGTTGTTTTAGCTTCCTCAGCCCTGGCAATCAAAGATCACAGTTTCTTTCCCAGATTGTCACAATCAATAGTTCTGGCCATGACTTTTTCTTCAGCATTCACAACTCTGGTGGTCATGATCTCTAGCTTCTTGCTTAGAATTTCAGAGGTTACCTCGGCATCTTTAGCTCTCTTGGATATTGTCTCTAGTTTCATGGCTTTATCCACATCATCCATGGGTTTCTTTCCTTCTGAAATCTCCTTTTTCTTCAACAGATCAACAAGCAACCCTTCAGCTTTCTTAGCTCTTTTAGTCATGGATTTAAGACTCAAAGTTAATTCTTCAACTGCCTGTTCTTCAACCAGTGAATCATTCACTAAGGTGTTGACCTTTGCTTTCAAAGACTCAACTTCTTCAGCAAGTTTTAAGGATTCAGCACCTCCACTTTGTGTATCCTTCAAGCTTTTGATGATCTCAGCTGATTTTTCTCATTCCCTATACAGGTCATCATATGCATTCTGAATAGAGCCACTTTCATCATCATTAACCTCATCTACTTCATCTGGAACTAGTCCTGATTCCACAACTCTAACCCCAAAAGACACATGTTTCTCTGGTTGGTTCTCATCTCATCATCACTCCAAGTTTCACCAGTTGCAACCAAAGCCTTAGGTTGGTTTAGAAAGTTTCCACATTGATAAGCAAGATGTCCATATCTACTGCATTCCTTACACTGAGCCTTTCCAGCATGTCTAATACCTTCAGGGCCCCTTGGTAGGTCATCTACAGATCTGAGCCTGTTTGGAATGGACTCTCCTCCCTGAAAATTTTTGGCTAAGTTCTGTGTATCTAAATTCTGAATTCCCTGGCCTTGAGTCACTTGTGACTGTGCACCTTGAGGAATGGGAAACACTCTGACTTGGTTTTGAGCACCTTGATTCCCAGCAAAACCTCTGCCTTGATTTCCTCTCAGAAATTTTCCAAAATTTCTTGTCAGCAAAGCAAGTTCATCTGAGCCTCCAGTATCTACCTCATCCAATTTTTCTTTCCCTTTTGGTTGAGACACATGAAAGGACAATGCCTTCTTATCCTTATTTCTATTAGTGTGCATCTCTGAGTTCTTCATAAACCCCATAAGCTCATCCAAAGTGATAACATCCAATTGGGAATTTATCTCCAAGTTCATCACAATTCCAGCAAACCTCTCATGAAGAGACCTCTTTACTTTATCAAAAACTTGATCATCAGTGTATCTCTCACCAACCTGATGGGCTCTATGTATCAAATCCTTTAACCTAGTACTAAACTCATCAACTGTTTCATGCTCCATCATCTCCAGGCTCTCAAATTCAGACTTAATCATACCAAGCTTGATTTTTCTAACAGGCCTGGTACCTTCATGCTCCTTCTGAAGGGCTTCTCAAGCAGCCTTGGCAGTGGTGCATCCAGAGACAACCGTGAACTGGTCATCCTTTACCCCATTGTATAAGACACTCAATACCTTACTGTTGAGTCTCTTCAGTGCCTTCTCAGTATCAATCCATGGGGCTGGTTTTGGAATTGTTTCACATGCATCATTGGTTGAGGTAGGGGGACTATAACCAATCTCAATCATATTCCAAGCATCATCATCAAGTTGATCAATAAATATGTGCATCCTAGTCTTCCAATCCGGGTAGTTTCCATCAACCAGTAACGGCGCCCTAGTGATGGATCCTCCTTCCTTCGCCATGGTAAGCAGGTAGATCGATCACTCACCTCGCAAGAGGATTAAAAGAGTGATTACGCTTTGATACCAAAGTCCCTGCATACTGTGATCTATACTATATCGTGTCCAGTTTTAATTTAAGACAACAAATTAAAATTAAGTGCGGAAATTAAAGAAGACACGATGTGATCACCCAGTTCAGTGCAAAGCACCTACGTCTGGGAGACCGTAGCCCGGTGTAAAGATCATTCACTAGATAGTAACAAATATGTCCGGTCTATTACAATCTAATGGCAATTCCTGCTAGCCTATCACACTACTAGTTCGCTCTCTAGTAGTGGCTTCTATGATTACCTTCTTTTCCACGAAGGCGGCGGCAAGATCTCTTCCACCTGAGCTTATACACACGTCCCAAGTGTTTGTGGCTGTTGAAAACCTCGGACTGTGTTGCCTCCTTGCTTGAACGATAAAATCCCTGATTTACAGAATTTTGTGAAGATCGGTGATTCGAGCACGCAACTGATGTCCTCTTTTTATAGCTCAATGCCATGAGAATACTTCCTTTTTCACGGCTCTCAATTCCTTCCTTCAATACACTTCTATTCCATATCCAAAACCTTGAAGAAAAGGAATCCATGGATATCTCAAACTCTAAATAATGGAAAATTCTACTCCACGAATATTCTCATTCTAATACAGCTGCAAAACGCATTGTAGACATCCATTAGGAATGTAGTTTCCATAGAAAATCAACACAGAATATTTCCTTCCATCTCTCAAAACCTGCGCTGGAACATGGAAAATATTCTATCTTTTTCTGCCAGACACTATCATGTTGCAACATGACATTCCACAAAGCAGCCAACAAAATCTGGACTTTACAGACTGCAACAACCATATTCCTGTTGAGGCTGAATATCAGGTTTGTTGGTTGATGTTGAAAGCCAATGTCTTCATCTACAATTAACTAAATTGCTCATATCACCTGTCTTGATTTAGCAGTACCTTTTGTGATAGTATAAATCATGTTTTGCACTTGAGAAGAAACTAAATGGATAGTGATTACATTCTTTTGTGGTGCATGGTAAGAGTAAAAATAAACATAATCACATCAGTTAAATGACTTAAATATTCAGCTAGGAATTAGGGTAAAAGATTAAGCCGAAGAACTTTTAAAATATAGATAGTCACATTTATTATTAGATGATTTAACATATTTTGTGCAGCCTTGTAAGTTACCGGGTCTCTACAGTCTGCACTTTCAGTTTGATGATGACTGGGCTGGCTGTCCTTATTTTTCATTTCATTTTGGCAATAAACAATTTTCCGAACTCTTGATGAAAGCTGCCAGTGACTATGGCCCCTTGACAACATCGTTTACAGATTTTCAGTGGGCTCGGAACTTTAAGGAACCGCCGTCAGCATGGGGGGTATGTGACTATGTGTTAGTTGATGCTGGGGATCATTTTTGGCCGAAATTTATAATTTTCCTTACTTCTCATCTTTAACCAGGTTTTCTTCAAATTGTCTTTACATACCTCTAACAATCATGTCTGCTTGTTTCTTTTTTCAAAAAGAAATTGAACTACGTCAACCAATTGTTTCATGCTCTTGACTTATGTTCATGTTAACTGTTCCATTTGAATGCTTTCGTACTTGTGATACCCATTCAACTGATGAGACTTATTGTTCAGAATTTTTTTCCTAATATAATGTCAACCATGAATACCTGAGTACATGCATGTGCCTTTTTTGAGTGTGATGAAAATTTTGCCTACCTTAAACATTAGTTTACATCACAACTTCTCATCAAACTGGCACATGAACAAAGAATACTCTTGTGACTGAGCTGTAGGAACTGTATCCTGAACTTTATGCCTTCAAATGGTCTGGAACATAAGAGCTATGAAGGTTAAGAGTATAAGAAAAGAAGTTACACCTGATCACATGCATGTTGTTCATGTTTTCAGAGTCAAAATTTCCGTGTTAGAAATATAAGTCATTTTCAGCTTCAATGAAGGATGATTAAGGAGCCTTCTTCTTGTTTTATAACCTCCACAAGATTTAGGAATCTGATTAGCTTTTAGTATCGTGAATCCTTAATTGTTCCCTTGCCTAAAAGAATGGAAAAGCAGTCACACCTTCATTCCTTGATTTTACTGTCATTCTAATTATATTGTAGACACCAGAGTAATACTGTTTGTACTGCTCAAGTGCTTGCTATCTTTTCCCAAGAACCTCAGTCTACCATGGCATTACATCACTTGTTCCTTATCTTTTACACATTTATGCAGTATCTAACATGAGAGTTTGTTTATTAGGAAATGCTTCGTCCAATTCATGTTGCTTTAGCTTCATGCACACGACTTTTTGAAGCCATGTCTGCAATGAGAGAGTCCTTCGCCACTCTCCAAAACTTGAGAGTTGGTTCTTCAACAGCCGTGAGATCAAACAACGATTTTGTACCACTCTCGGGAATGGCACAATTGTAATACCAACTATATGTAGTAAAACTAGCACAACTGGCCACAAACTATGTTCAACTCGATCATGTCATGTTAAAATCATAATATTGCACTCTTTTCAAATAGAAAATAATCAATAGCTAGAAATCTTTATAAGCAGCAGATGTGATTTAACCACGTAAAAATCCAACATATCCCAAATTAAACAAGTTGCAAAATTCTTGTTGCTTTTACTTCATGCACATGGTTTTATGTCTACTTTGCTTTTTTTTTTTTTTTTTGATGTAATATTTTCTTATATTAAATTGCTCAAAAAAGTTCATACAACTGATTTGGCCATCACTCTAAGCCAAACATTCAACGGATATATATAACTAACCAAAAGAAGAAAAACAACTATTCTACAGCCATATGAAATGCAAGTGGCTATGATCATAACTAGTTCATCAAGATATTGCTAGGATTTTAGAATAACTATAATGAATGCACTTCCATTCCATCTGTTCTTGCATATCTTGCCAAATCTGCATCCACCTTTGGAGCTTTGGTGTCTTCAACGTTCCATTTCTGTCTCCAGCTCGTATATGATTAAGGGAAAATCCACCATAGCATATCTATGAATTGACATGTCAAAACACAAGTCTGCCCTGGTTCATTTCCCATAGAAACCAAATTATCCATTATGTAGCCTGGTCTGAGTATGCTTATAATCTTCTTCGAGCCAGCCCGTCAAGTCTTTAGATAGTGTCATGGGCCAAGGTTGGGTAACTGGTTTCACCCAGCAGCCCAACACCTCTGAAATACCAAAGGTAATCAGTGCGGTACCTACGACATATGTACAAGTTTCATACTAGGGCCATAGTCCCTCATCCAGTCCGTCAAATATTTTTGATAGTGTCTTGGGCCAAGGCTGGGTAACTGGTTTTTATACCTGCAGCCCAACACCTCTGAAATACCAAAAGGTAATCAGTGCGGTACCTACGACATATGTACAAGTTTCATACTAGGGATATATCCCCACAACCAATCCGTCAAGTCTTTAGATATTGTCACACCGTGCTTAAAGAGTGGGGGTCATACCGTGCAGGGGGTTCGGGTAAGTTTGAATGTTTTTAATTACTTGAATTGCATCTGAAAGTTATGACTTTACATGTACATCTCACCAGAAATCATTTAATCTTTATCAAGTGAACTCCAACTATATCTAGTAGTAAAACTATGTTCAACTAGATCATGTCATGTTAAAATCACAATACCGCATTCTTTTCAAGTAGAAGATAATCAGTAGCAAGGGATCTTGATAAGCAGCAGATGTAATTTAACAGCGTAAAAATCCAACATATCCCAAATTAAACAAGTTACAAAATTTCTACCAAATGTCTGCAAATGACAACATTAAATCCAACACCCAAGTAACATAAATCTAATAGATGATGGAGCACTTAATAACCACCCTTAAGATCATTGACCACATCATAGGGGATAGGGGTAACAGTCTCCAGAGTAGCACCCTCAACAACCATGAATCCAGGCTTAGGACCCTCAGACTGCCTCTTTGTGCTGCCTCTTTGTGCTGATAACTTCACCTCTGGCTTTGGCCTCTGCCTTCAGAAGTTCATTTTTCTTGATCCTCTCCTTGCACTCCTCATTGCAGCGAGAAGCCTAGACATGCTCAATCCTAACATGGATCCTCTTCTTCAGAATCTTGTTACGGACCTGCATTCAACACATAATCAATACACTGCAGACCAGAAGAACATCATGTGCAATCTAATGGTAAAACAAATGCATAAAGATCATAAAACAATATTTGTCTTCCACACATATAGTTTTTCACACTAAAGATATAGTGATACACAACCAGAATGCAAGACTAGCTATACCGCCATTAAAAATAGTATTAGTGGCATACCCATGTATGCAATGATAACCCAAAAATATAAAAGGCTAATTTGAAGAGCTTTCAACATCATCATCATAGATACTAGATAATCATCAAACGATGATCAGTGACAAACAAAGGAATACTAAAAACCCGAGATCCTCTAATAAAGGAAGTACACAAAAGCCACAGCAAACAGAGCAGATTCAGAATTCAGATGCAATGTTGCCTAGGGTTTATGAATTTCGTGCCTGGCACTGGTTTTGTTAGATACTAAAACACAGTGACAAAGCCACAAGGCAATATTTAATTTTGACTAATTATTTGCTAAACCCTAATATCAGTTGAAAGTATATGCATAAACCCTATGACAGCACAAATCACACAACCAAACAAACAACGCACAATTCGCAGATCCCGTATAATACACAAACACAAATAATTGAACTCCAAATCTCGCCTATCCAAAACAAATGCAAATGACCGAAAAGTACCTGCTTGTTGATCTCCACATCGACGGCTCGCTTGGTGACGTTCCAGATGCGTCCAGTGCGGCCATGGTAGAACTTGTGAGGCATACCCTTGTGGATAGCGCCGTTAACCTTGATATCAACATAATCTCCAAGCTTGAAGGTTCGGAGATAAGTTGAGAGATTGATGGTACCTTCTTCCTGAATCCCCGGGAGAAGGAATCTCTCGTGCGCGAGCGAAGTCCGTGTCCGGCCGGCATGATGACTGTATTTCTCGCTGCGGCAAGTAGAAACGCAACAACGATTTATTTTGGATGCTAACACAACTTTATATAACTAGGGTTTAGAACCCTATTGGGCTGGTTTCAGTGGCCTGACATTCCAATCCCTATTGGGTTGATTTATGTGGCCCGTTTAAACTGCAACTTTTTATGCAATGACAATTCTCAAAAGAGACGCGTCTCATGAGAGACCAAGGGCAAAAATGCCTTTTTCTTAACTCTTGTCTATTTACAAGAACAACCCACATAGTTTGTAATAATTACATATTAACCTACAAACTTTGTAATGAGCAATATTACCAACTCAAATTCGATTTATATAAAAGGAAAATTAAAATTTTCTGGATATAAACAAATTGAATTACATTGCTATGTAGACACCGGAGCAAGCATGTGTGTTGCTAGCAAAAATGTAATACCCAAAGAACATTGGGTAAATGTAGAAAGACCAATAAGAGTAAAAATTGGAAATGGATCACATATCATACTCTCTAAGGTCTGTAAAAATCTTAATATAATGATAGCAGGTGAAATATTTCATATTCCAACTGTATATCAACAAGAATCTGGAATAGATTTTATTATTGGGAATAATTTCTGTCTGTTGTATCATCCATTTGTCCAATACACAGATAGGATAATTTTCACTCTAAACAATAATCCTGTACATATAGGAAAAATAAGAAAAGCTCTTAAAGTAGGAGTTCCAGGTTATTTAGAATACATGAAAAAGAAATCTAAATTACCAAAACCAGAAACGCTAAATATTAGCCCTAATAAAATTGCTTCTCTTTTAAGGAGGGGGGTATGTATACTAAAGAACAACAACTTTTTGTGCTTCAAAATACAAAACTTTGTAAAATAGAAACACTTTTAGATTCTGTGTGTTCAGAAAATCCAATAGATCCTAACAAATCAAAATATTGGATGACAGCAACCATAAAACTAATCAATCCTAAGACAATTGTAAAGGTTAAACCAATGCAATATAGTCCTAAGGATAGAGAAGAGTTTGGAAAACAAATTAAGGAATTACTAGAATTAAAAGTGATTAAACCTAGCAAATCACCTCACATGTCTCCAGCTTTCTTGGTAGAAAATGAAGCTAAAAAACGCAGAGGAAAAAAGAGAATGGTTGTCAACTATAAAGCTATAAATACAGCTACAATAGGCGACAGTCATAACCTTCCTAATAAAGATGAGTTATTAACTCTAATAAGAGGAAAGAAAATATTCAGTAGTTTTGATTGTAAATCAGGATTCTGGCAAGTATTGCTTGATGAAGAATCACAATTATTAACTGCTTTCACATGTCCACAAGGTCATTACCAGTGGAATGTTGTACCCTTTGGGTTAAAACAGGCTCCAGCCATATTTCAAAGACATATGCAGAATGCATTTAGGACCTTTGAAAAATTCTGTTGTGTTTACATTGATGACATCTTAGTCTTCAGTAATAATGAGACAGAACATCTGTGGCAAGTAGCAGCAGTACTTAAAAAATGTGCTTCTCTGGGAATAATACTCTCAAAAAAGAAAACACAGCTTTTTAAAATTAAAATCAATTTTCTAGGACTAGAAATTGAAGAAGGATCTCATCGACCTCAAGATCATATCTTGGAACATATTCAAAAATTCCCGGATATCCTTGAAAACAAAAAACAGTTGCAGAGATTCTTAGGAATCCTCACTTATGCTTCTGATTATATTCCTAAGCTTGCCCAGGTCAGAGCACCATTACAAGCAAAGCTTAAGGAAGATACTCCATGGGAATGGAAAGATTCAGATACCAACTATATGGTAAAAGTAAAGAAAAGTTTAAAAAACTTTCCTAAGCTTTATCACCCACAACCTGAGGATAAACTAATCATAGAAACTGATGCATCAGATTTATTCTGGGGAGGAATTCTTAAAGCAGAAAATAATGGTAAAGAATACATTTGCCGATACAGTTCAGGAAGCTTTAAAGCTGCTGAAAAGAATTATCATAGTAACGAGAAAGAATATCTTTCTGTTATTAGAGTAATTAAAAAATTCTCTGTTTATCTAACCCCTTGCAGATTTCTAGTAAGAACAGATAATAAGAATTTTACTTATTTCCTAAAGATAAATTTAAAAGGAGATAATAAACAAGGTCGCCTAGTTAGATGGCAAATGTGGTTATCTAGATATGATTTTGATGTTATTCATATTGCAGGTACCAAGAATTATTTTGCAGATTTTCTTACCAGAGAATTTCAGCAAGATTATAAAGAATAATACAAATGTTTCTAATGTTTGTTTCTTTGTGAAGCATCCAGCATGGATGAAATGGAGCAGCTAAAGCTGCAAGAAGGACTTTTAGTCCAGGAACTGGAGCTGGTCCGAGCCAAGCTCAAGTATCTTAAACTGATCAAATTGGGTAAAGAAAAAGAGCAAGCTTCTGAAAATGAAGTAAAAAAGGTTATCTTGTCACCTTCTCCCTCAAAAGAGAAAGACAAGACTATTCCAACGCAAACGGCAGTTGGTAAAGAATCAACAAATCCGTTGAAGGCTGTGGATTTGCCAAAAATCCAGAAGGAAGTACAAACTTCCATCAAACTGGTTAGCCCAGTAGATTTTTGCTTAAGGCCAAATCAGGGAATTCCAATCCCACAGACTAAAGTTACACCTTTAGCATCGGAGAAATCCGAAGAGGGAATTCAAATCCCAAAAAGATCTAAAACATATTATGTGGTCTATAATGGCCCTAATGCCGGGATCTATGAAGATTGGAGCTTCGCCAAAAAAGCAACTGAAGGAGTCTCCAACATTGCACACAAGAAGTTCAAATCTTTCCAAGAGGCAAGAACTTCAGCAGACCTATATACTGGGTCATCTTTACTAGCACATCTGGAGCTAGTTACCAATGGAGAGATGATGAAGCCTAACACCTTCAGTGCAGCTCTATTGTCCAAAAAGAAGTCATTAACCTCACTAGGAAGACTTCCCAGCAAACCAAGGGAAGACATGGCAAAATCTACGAAAGTGGATTACTCCGATGAAATAACGGAAGCAGGCTTCGAATACTGCTATCGATATGCAAGATCTGCCAATGAAGAAAAGTTTTTGGAGGAAAAGTTCTTCACTACAGACTCCAAAAACTTAAGTTACTACAACTTCACCAAGAATGCTAATCCCGAACAGGTCTATGAGGCATTCCAATATGGTTTGGTAAAAACCATATATCCAAGTCCTAATTTATTAGAAATTAGCCATTTTCCTAAGGCTATTATTGATACAATTAAGACTTTCAGAAAAAAATGCACCAAACCAGGGCAAGAAGTTTTTCTGAAAATTAATAGTTCCGGTCCATACTGGAATCAATTAGGATTATTGGTATATCATCCACAACATTTAGTCCAGATTGGCATTTGCAAAGGAGATCATTATCATCCATCTCAGCCCATGGAGTGCAAACTTGAGGCTAGCGATTTGCTACCCTTAGCAATAAAAAGATTGGAAGGTTTTGTTCAAAAACTTTTCAGTTTCAGTTCAGATGATGGACTGTTTGTCAACTATCAAGATGCCACCATCTTGATATACAGCAAGTCACCCAAGAAGATCAGCGAAGCCGATGAAGGCAAATTTGTCAAATTCCAAAATATTTTGGTTAATCCATTTATTTTGGGAGAACATATTCCAGACCTTTGTAAAAGGTTGAAGAATTACCGCAACAATTATCTATGCGGTAGATGCTCAGAAGAAAGTGGATCTCCCACTAAAGAAGATAGTGACATCTCCACCATCAGCATTTCCACCATCAGGGCTGCCGACAGTCCCGTGGACCCCTCCACTTCAAGTGACAGCAGGTAGTGGGATAATAATGCATCTGCTCTAAGAAGGTGCAATAATGCAGTAGTGCGTCTACTTTAAGTAGAGGCAATAATGTAAGTGCGTTTGTACGTAAGGGATGACGCACCCCTCTTCAATAATACAGACCCTTCCTTCTCTATAAAAGGAAGTTCTTTTCTTGTAATATAGGAGCGCCCCTCACTTCTGTGCCTCCTTGTCTTTTAAATTCAACCTCTGTAATCTCCTGGAGACGAACCTCGTCCAGGATTCTGTCTGATCTTCGGATCTACTATGTGTGAATAAAAAGCCCTTTAGGGCCCTCTTGTAATTACATGTAAGTTTCTATAACCTATATCTTCTTTCTTATTATTGATTGTTGTATACATGTTTATCTGTTATAATGAAACCTGGAGTCCATAGAATAGGGAGTACCGCTTAGGCAGGTGGCCGTTTAGGGAAACAAGATTCGCAGGATTGGTTAAGTTATAAACAGATAACATGATAACCATACACTCTTAATAATATAGAAAGAAAGATATAAGAAGATTGCATGTATTACTTAGGGTTCTAAAGTATTAAATTCATAAATTACATCAAATAGAATATCGAAGCTTGAATGAGCAAAAATATTTGTAAATCTATTCTCAACAGAGAGATATCAAAAGAAGATAAAAATTTATCTGAATTCCATAGAAATAATGACAATAGTCAATCCAGATACAGTTTTTGTACTAAGTTTTGTAAAAAACATCAAACCCAAATTTATGTACAATTTATGAATACCTTTAAAGTATGCATAAAATGTATAAAAGAATCTCAAGATTCTGTAAAAAGGATGAACTCTTAAAAATCATTCAAATGAATAAAAACGTTTGTAAATCAATTCTTGACAGAGAATTAACTAAAGAAGATAAGAAATTATCTAAATTCCGTAGAGTTGGCCCTTATAGTCAATCTAGGTATAGTTTTGGAACAAGATTTTGTGAAAAACATCAAACTCTTGTGCATTATATGAACATCTATAAAGGGTGTTTAAAATGTATAAAAGAAAATTAAAAATTCCGCAGATCTCTCGTAGATCACCAAAAACCTGGTATCAGAGCCATGTTTAAAATGACAACTGTTATCTAAAAAATTCGTTAAAATGAATCATTTAGATAATATAGAAGAAACAATTGATGAAAATCAAGATGTTTCTAGCGTTCAAACCTTTGAATCTAATGAAGGATTCATCGGAAGCTTCTTGATCAAACAAGAATTACTCTCAAAAATTAGGTCTTCTAAACTTAATCTAAGAAAAGAAAATATCTTTAATATACCTTTTTTAGAAAAATTAAAAAGGAAAAATAGCATCTACTATTTTGTAGGTACTAAAGAGATGCATGTAGATATCAAAGATACTACAGGAGAAGTATATTTACCTTTAATTACTCTAAAGGAAATTAAAGAAAATTTAAACAAAATAGATAGTAAAATCAGAGATACTATCACAATGGTACACTTTGGTGCCGTCAAAATCCTATTGAAATCAGAATTTCAAGAGGGAATAGATTCCCCAGTCAAAATGGTCTTGATAGACAACAGAATAAATGATAGGCAAGATTGCATTTTAGGTGCAGCTAGAGGAAATTTAGCTTACCAAAAATTCATGTTTACAGTCTATCCTAAATTTGGTATTAGTTTAGATACAGCAAATCTAGACAAAACATTATCCTTCATTCATAAATTTGAAAGAGAAGATTTAATGAATAAAAGAGATAAAGTATTCAGCTTAACCTATCTGGTTGCTTATGCTTTAACAAATAGTCATCACAGTATTGACTATAGAAAGAAAGAATACATTGAACTAGAAGATGTATTTTCTCAAATAGGAACTGTTCAAGATAAACAGTTTTCTGAAATCTCCCCTGTGGATAATAAATGGGCTATTGATATAGCTAAAGACAAAAAACCCATGGGAGAACGTTATAAATCAAGAATTGAAAGGAATAAACTTATTATTGGAGAACCTTCTAGAAGAAGTATTTCCAAAGAACCCAGCGAGAGAGATCTCTTGATGGGAATGTCAAAACGAATAGAGGACATGAAAATTCAGCTTGAAGAAATGTCCTAATGAGTTTTACAGAAATAAAAGAAGAGATAAACCTTTTAAAAACAAAATTAGAAGAAATTCTAAATATTCTAACTAAAGAAGATAATAAGTTAGAAGCTGCAGCAGCAAAAATTATCATCGAATTAACAACAATAATTCAAGAAAACCAGAAAGTGATCTTAGAACAAAAAGATTTAAAAATAACTCCTTTGGGAGATGAGGAAAGACCAAAACCTATATGTTTAGGAAAATATTCTTACCCCAATCATGGAGTAGGAAATGCAGAATTAGGATCCTCTGGGAATCCTAAAGCATTAACTTGGCCATTTGGTAAAAATGACAAACAACCAATATGACCAATTATATACCAAAGATTGAAAAAATCTTTTGGGATCATCTAGAAGGTGATGAATTACAGGTAAACGAAGAAAACTTCGATTTACTTGACCATGCTCTTAGGTTGCTAGAATTAGAGAACGATGAACTAGCAAACCAAGAAATAGAAAACAGCCCCAAACTAAAACAATTGTTTGGATTTGAAGACTTAAAAGTCTTAAATAATGAAGAATCAGCTAGTGAATCTGAAATAAGCGAACAAGTAATTAGCAATTACGATTCAGATGACGTACCTAAAAACTTTAACATAAATGTTAAAAGAGAAAAAGGAGAAAGCTCATATATGGGCTATAAAAGAAGAAGAGCTAATCAACCATGGTATTTTCCAGAAAGTGCAAAATCCAAGGTTAATAGTTCAAAAGGATCAGATGATAATTTCCTAAATATTGACTGTCAAAATAATAGGAAAGAAATCATTGATAAATGGGCAGCAGAATTAAGTTTAGTAATTCAAACTAATCCTGATGCCTATACAGAATCAAGAACTATATTGTTATTAATAGAACATAAGAGTCTAGGAATAGCAAAAGAATTTATAAAAAACACCATCTGGACAGATGATAACAACAACATTCCATATAATATTCTAGATATAGTTCTAGATGGATTATATACTATGTTCCTAGGAATTGATTTTACTGGTGATAAAATACATGAAAAACAACTAGTACAAGAAAAAGCTAGGAAACGTTTAGCAGAACTACAACTCTGTGATATATGTTACTTAGAAGAATTCAATTGTGACTATGAAGTAAATCTTTACAAACTAGAACAAATTGAATTTCCAGAAATGATACTTCAATATCTTAGAAAAATACCTTTGGTAGGAGAAAAAGCATTAGAGAGGTTTAAAATTGAAACTTTCAATAGAAGAACTTCTAGTTACAGCCTAGGGTATGCTATAAGAATAGTAAAAGATGAACTGTCAAAATTCTGTGAACTAATAAGAACTCAGAAAAAACTTAAAAAGTTTAATAGAAACTGCTGTGCAATATCAGGAGAAAATCCTGTAGAATACGGCTGTAGAACAGAATATAAAAAGAAGAAAAAATTCTTTTCTAAGAAAAATTCCTCTAAATATAAATTTATTAAAAAGAACAAGAAATTCCGACCAGGAAAATTCTTTAAGAAGAAATCTGATACAAGATCAGAAAAACAAAAATTCTGTCCAAAAGGAAAGAAAAATTGTAGATGTTGGATATGCAACATCGAAGGACACTATGCAAATGAATGTCCTAATAGGCAAGATTCTAATAAAATTAAATTATTAGAGTTTGCATATAATATGGGATATGAACCCATAGAAGAAAAATATGATGATATAGAAATTGTATACATCATAGAAGAATCAGAAATAGACTACGATAGTAGCGAAGAAAAATCAGAATCTGAAGAGTCTACTTCGTAATATGTGAAACATAAAATAATTATGTTAAGACCCCTAACACATAAAAGGACAATTTTGTCCCTAAGTCTCAATTGAGACAAGTCCCACAAGAGACCTTCTCTTTATGCAAATACAAGGCGTTGCTATTTTATGCACTGTATTTTAACAATTATTTAATTATATTTTAAATAATTTGATTTTGAAAAATTAAAAAATATAGCTAGATCATGTTTAATTTTCCGTAACTACAAAATAAATTTAGTTTAAAAATAAGACCAAAAATAAATATTTTAGGGCGTATTATATTATTTTAGGGTGTATTTATATTAATTCAGGGCGTATTTAAGTAAAATACAAGGTATGATTTAGCAATTCTACTAAAAAATGGTCTTTTCCCTTAGTATTTTCTCCTTTCTTTTCTCGTCTTTATTTTATTAAATTACTTCTGCTATTATCTTCTTTTAAAGAACTAGATAATATCCTAAAAAATATGTTCAATTTTAATACGATATCTGAATGATATAATAACTTTCATTAATTATGAAAATAAATATTTATGTGAAATCGAATAAATAATAAAGTTAATAAAGGAGTATGGTTCCTTTATTTTATTACAATCACCCTGTCTCTATTTTTTTTATACATAACCCCGCATCCATATATATATATATATATTCAACAAAGCTTCTTACAATCATATGGTTCCTTTGGCCAATCATATGGAGTATCACATTCTCTTTTGATTTGTATACTATAAGATCTTTTTCTTTTTTTTGATTATGTTAAATGTAGTCTCGCATTTTTCTCTCATGCAGTATTTGAATTGACCAAAATACTATTCATATGGTTTGTATTCAAAAATTTAGAAGCAGTTCCATTATTTTTTACGAGGATAATAGGTACACAATGAAAAAATTAATAATTATCGAAAACTTAATACTTGAATTTTCCATTTAATCGTGAAATGTTAGAGGTGTATTTTTTACTCTTTACACAAAAGTATAAACTACATGAACTTAACTACGTTTAGCACTCCAATTCTCTGTTAACCTTTGCTGCTTGGTTGATGAAATTGAAATGTGCTATATTTTCTAGACTTTTTTTTTAAATATATATGGATTTTAATCATTTGGTTCATTCGACCTCTTATGCAAGCATATGTTCATACTATAGTTTAAGATTTTATTGGTTTTTGTTAACTCGTAAGAATATTGGGGGAATTTTCTGTGTTATTACTGAGATAAAACAAGCCTATAAATAGGCGGTAAACAACAACGTAAAAGCTGAAGAACAGAAGAACGTGGACACTACTCCACACCACATCCCTAGAATATCTCTAACAGTAACAACGTAAACAATCAACAAACTAATCCACTAAGTTTGCCTACTTCTACACTTTAACAAATTACGTAGAACTTTATTCCAACAAATCCTCCCTTAAACTGAACACTGCAGTGATCAGTTTACTTCTGCAATTTCACCACGCCAATCAACTCTCTAAAATTATGGAACGCAAGAATTCTGAGAGGCTTCGTAAACATGTCAGAACTTCACGTCAAGAATGCCTTCTTCATTTTTCTCTCTCTCAAAAAATAGTACTTCACGTCTATGTGCTTAGACCTCCCATGCAACACAGCATTTTTGGTTAACTTGATGGTAGAAGTGTTATTGCAAAAGATGGTAATGGGACCACCTTGTACAATATTCAGAAACTTTAAAACATTCCTCAACCAAATTGCCTGACAAGCACAAGCTGTAGCTGCAACCAATTCTGCATTTGAAGAAGATAACGTAACAATTGGTTGCTTTCTAGATGACCATGAAATTGCGCATGATCCAAACATGAAAATAAAACCAGACGTGCTTCTCCTTTCCTCCACATCACCTGCATAATCACTATCAGTAAAACCCAGTAAATTGAATTTTTCACCTTTCTTGTAGAACAAACCAAACTCTCTGGTTCCTTGCAAGTAACGTAGAATTCTTTTGGCTGCCATCCTATACATCTCCGTAGGATTTTCCATAAACCTACTAATCATTCCAACCACATGCATTATATCTGGACGTGTAGCAGTTAAATACATCAAACTCCCCACCATCTGTTAACGTTTATACAAAGTACTGTCAACTTTCCTCCTTTTCGAATCTTTTTTCCAGTTTCGAACCGAACTCCAAAGGGGTATGCACTTGATTGCAATCCTGCATATTAAACCTGTCCAAAATTTCTCCAACATACTTCTTTTGGCACATAAAAATTCCATCATTAGACTGCACAACTTCAATGACGAGAAAATAGCTCATCAATCCAAGATCAGACATCTCAAATTCACTCATCATAGATTTCTTAAAATCAGTAAACATCTCAGAACAACTTCCCGTAAAGATTAGATCATCAACATATAAACAAGCAATCAATATCTTTCCACCAACCACTTTAACATATAACGAGTGCTCATAAGGACATTTCGAAAAACCATACTTTAAAAAGTAAGAGTTTATTCGAGTATACCAGGCTCGCGGTGCTTGTTTGAGCTCGTAAAGTGCTTTCTTCAACCTGTAAACTTTATGCTTACTCCCATGCTTAACATGACCTGGTGGTTGATCAATGAAAACCTCCTCCTTGAAATATCCATGCAAGAACGCTGATTTTACATCCAACTGATATATAGGCCAAGAATTCTTAGCCGCCAAAGTCACAACCATTCTGATCGTATCATACCTGGCCACGGGTGAAAATACTTCTGTATAATCAATCCCGTACTCATGCGCTTGTAACCTTTTGCCACCAATCTCGCCTTAAATTTGTCGACTTCACCATTCTGCTTCAACTTGGTTTTGTAAACCCATTTAACACCAATGGATTTATGACCTGCAGGAAGATCACATAACTCCCAAGTATCATTCCTTTCAATAGAACTTATCTCATCATCCATGGCTTTCTGCCATTTTATTTCCTTTGCTGCAGCGTCAAAGCTTGTCGGATCACAGTTGGCAAACAAAGCAAAAAAGGCAACTGATTCATCAGAATCATCAGAATCATTAGAATCATCACCGATTACCTCGTAATCCACCATCCAGTTTGGCCTTTTTCTATTTCGACGAAGTTCATAACTCACTCCTTCATTCGTGACATCTTCATCCACTGTAATTTGAGGTGAAGGTTCAGCAACAACATCTTTCTCATTTTCCTCAATTTCATCATCAACTAGAAAGTTATGAACACGACCAGACTGCTGCTCAGCTACTGCTTCTTCATCGAAGACTACATCCCCGCTAACAACAATTTTTCCAGTGACAGGATTAAACCTTATAAGCCTTGGAATTTTCACTCACCCCAAGAAAGATGCACTTTTCTCCCTTATCATCCAACTTCGTACGCTTTTGATCTGGGATACGAGCATAACCAATACAGCTAAAAATTCTAAAATGGCTTACTCCAGGCTTCTTACCGCACCATGCCTCCACTGGAGTTATGTTTTTCACCACAAACATAGGGCTGCGATTCAAAACATGAACACTCCAATTCACTTCCTCCGCCAAAAAGCCTTCGGCATCTTTCCATTCGCCAACAAACATCGCACCATATTCAGAATAGTTCTGTTTTTCCTCTCCGACACACCGTTTTGTTGCGGTGTGTAAGCACAGTGAGCTCCCTGCGAATGCCATGCTCCTCACAGAAACTTTCATATTCCTTGGAACAATATTCACCTCCCCGATCGGTACAGAGAGTTTTAATAGTCCTCCCAGATTCATTCTCCACCAAAGCCTTAAATTTCTTAAACGTAAGAAAGGCCTCATATTTTTCCTGTAAAAAGTAAAAGTTTTCCTCGAAACATCATCAGTAAAAGTAATTAAATACTTTTTACCTCTATTAGAAATTGGATTAGAAGGTCCACATATATCTGAGTTCACCAATTCAAGAATCTCTTTCACTCTCCAAGCCTTACTCTTAGGAAATTCAGAACGTGTTTGTTTGCCAACAACACATTCTCCACACACCTTGGTCGGCGGTGATATCAGTGGAAGTCCCGTCGCCATATTTTCCGGTTCAACGTTTTCAATCCACCAAAATTCAAATGGCCGTAACGAAAATGCCACAACCAAGCAGGGTTTTTCAATTCAGCCATTAAACAAGACTCAACCGTCTCAATCTTCAGTGGAAACATCCTGTTAGAAGTCATAGGAATCACCGCAATAGAGCTTCTAACAGAATTATAAATCTCACATGCCCCATTTTTCAAATAAACTTCATAGCCGTTCTCCTGTAACTGTCCAGCACTCAACAAATTACTCTTAAGACCAGGAGCATACATAACATTCGAAATTGTTTCCACAAAACCATTATTGGCTTTTATTTTAATATTTCCCATACCTATAACATCTACTGATGTACCATCCCCAAGAGTAATAGTAGATTTATAGGTTTCATCCATGTAAGAGAAAGAAGATTTATTACCAGTCATGTGATTACTGCAACCTGAATCCACATACCAAGTTTGTGACTTAGGGTCGTGCGCACCCTGAACGACCATCAACAAAACTTCTGCCTCGCCTTGTTCGGTGAAATTTGACATCATTTCTCTTCCCTTATCATCTGACATCTTTGTACAACACTCCAAGCGAAAGTGGCCTCGTCTATGGCATCGAAAACATTCGATGTTAGACTTGTCGAATTGTCCTCGTCCTCTCCCTCGGCCTTGGCCTTGGTCAGACATACTCCTTCTACCATGTCTACCACCTCTGCCACTGCCTCGACCCATACCTCTATAATTAGAGAAAGAAATAGGAGTTGAACCCTTCAAAGCTTGTTCTTTAATGTATGACTCTCGACCCATTGTTTGCTCGTGAACCAACAGAGAACTTTAAAGTTCATCGACGGAGAGAACGTCTATATCCTTCGATTCCTCTGCCACATCAGCTATTGTTTCTCCATGAAATCGCATCTTATTGGCTACTGCCATGGTTCTTGCGAAATAATTCGTCAACGACTCATCATTCTTCATCTGCATTTCAAACTCCTTTAGCTGTGCACGCTTTGTTCTCGTCGAACCTTGATACTTCTTTTTCATTGAATCCCATATATCTTTTGAAAGTTTCTTTGTAAAGAATGGTTTCCAAGATAGAGCGATCGATAGCCTGAAACAAGTAATTCTTCGCCTTCAAATCCTTCAACTTCAAACCCTCCAGTTACGTACGGATAAAGGAGTTGACGACGAACCTTCAGCATTTGAGCCAGACTTTGGAATGCCTGACTCAATCACACCCCAATATTCTTTCGATCTCATAAAATTATCCATCAACATGCTCCAATGATCATAGTGACCATCGAAACGTGGAATTGGTGGTTGCACAAAATTTCCTTCAGCCATCTTTTACTACGGTAAAAGATTTACTCGAAAGCTACTGCTCCTACACCTTGCTCTGATACTACTGTTAACTCGTAAGAATATTGGGAGAATTTTCTGTGTTATTATTGAGATAAAACATGCCTATAAATAGGCGATAAACAACACCGTAAAAGCGGAAAAACAGAAGAACACGGATCACTACTCCACATCCCTAGAATATCTCTAACAATAACAACGTAAACAATCAACAAACTAATCCACTAAGTTTGACTACGCCGGAACAAATTACGTAGAACTTTATTCCAACATTTTTCAGTCCTTCTAGCAATATGGAGTATTGTATTGAAAAAAACAATATGGAGTATTGTTCTGTGCAACTCTCATCAATAAAAATTGTTGGATTTCTCATTAATATTTGATCTTTACGTTTTCTACTTGTTTCGTAAACACAATTGGAGAATGTTCGTATAAGCATCAAGTGAATAGATAAAACATCAAATCAATAATAATTAGATTACACTCTTAATTTTATTAAATAAATAATTTTAAAATGTCAAGTAGACCGTGTGATGGTGCAGTCCATTATTACTTATGTTTATAATTCATATATTAAAATATTGTTGATTTTAATCAGATAAGAGCATCTCCAATGATAAATTAATGCTTAACTTGCCATGTCACTATTCAAGCAACTAACGTGGCAAGCTACATACTTCCACAATGGTAAGCTACTTTTGTAATTAACTACAAAGGTCCCACATATTTTTGAAATATTTTATCAATAATTATTTTCTTATTAAAAATAACAAATATATTTATCAAATATGTATTATATAAAAATTATATTGATAAAAAATAAAACAATTATTTTCATAACTATTTTATATTTAAGTGACATAATTAAATTATTATAATAATACAATTAGATATTAAAAACATTTAAAAATATCATAGTCACATGTTCAAGTTGTATATATAGAATTTAACTAAAACTATATTTTTTGTTGGTTGAATTTTATTTCCTTTGCGTTTAATGTTATATATGTTAATAATCTTTTATATCTCATTAGTTATCGGCTCAATTATCAATCTCTTTTGAAGAAGGTTGTTTTGAATTATGGGATTAACCGCTCTACCTCATCCAATCTCCCACATCTCCCAAATCCAAAACCAGATTCAAGAAAAAATATCATGACAATAAACTTGTTATATAATATATTTATTTATTCGAATTTACTATTACTCGAATATATTTATTTACGTGTGGAACACAGATTTACTATTACTCGAATATATTTATTTACGTGTGGAACGCGGATTTACTATTAATCGAATATATTTATTTACGTGTGGAACATTAGCATTTAATGCTGGCAGTACTGCTTTGTAGAGCAGTATTGCTTGATGGAGCTGCTGATTTGGCAGTGAAACAACGGTGTAGCAGTATGCTGCAATCTTTTAAAATTTGCAAGCAACTCCAAAAAGAACACCATTGGAGATGCTCTAATGGAGTTGATCGTGTCAGCTACATTTCCCTAGAACCCAATTCTTGATTTTCTTCGGGAGGGGGTCTTGCAATATGCTGCCGGAGTATCCTTCCATCTCTAGAGCCAAAACTGTTTGATTGAACAAAGAATGGACACAGAAACACTAGTGCAGCCTTGGTTCTTGACTACAGCCTAGAAGGGCACACATATAGTTGGGGTTGGGGCAAGTTGGTGTCACTGAAAGATGAAATTCGTCCATACCTAATGGAATGTGTTGACACGAAGGGAAATTTCAGCACTAGCAAGGCATATGGATACCTCAAAGGGGCAGGCCAAGAAAACCACTGGTCAACGAAAATATTGTGGAAGTCAGGACTACAGCCTAAACACTCATTCTTTCTATGGATGTTGTTAAAAGGGAGATTATCGACCATAGCGAGACTTCAGTCGAAAGGGATAATACCTCATGTGGCAGATGTTTGTACTCTGTGTGGGCACAATGGAGAAACGATGCAGCACATATTTTGTACATGCCAATTTACAGTGGAGCTCCAAAAACATTACAGGGTGGAGACTGGCGGAAACTTCAGAGAGTGCCTGAGGAGGATGAGAAGAATGGTAGGATGGAGAAAGAGAATAAGATTCCACCGACTTATCAGCATCTTCTATAATGTATGGAGGGAGAGGAATAACAGAATCTTCCAGGGGAAATTTAGGCAGGTGGATGCTCTAAAGGTGATGATTGAAACAGGCTTTGACCCCTCTGATTGATGATGAGGATGGTGTGAATGGATCCTAGTATGAAACTTGGTACATATGTCGTAGGTACCGCACTGATTACCTATGGTATTTCAGAGGTGTTGGGCTGCCGGTGTAAAAACCAGTTACCCAGCCTTGGCCCGTGACAATATCTAAAGACTTGACGGATTGGTTGTGGGGATATATCCCTAGTATGAAACTTGTACATATGTCGTAGGTACCGCACTGATTACCTTTTGGTATTTCAGAGGTGTTGGGCTGCAGGTATAAAAACCAGTTACCCAGCCTTGGCCCAAGATACTATCAATTGACGGACTGGATGAGGGACTATGGCCCTAGTATGAAACTTGTACATATGTCGTAGGTACCGCACTGATTACCTTTGGTATTTCAGAGGTGTTGGGCTGCTGGGTGAAACCAGTTACCCAACCTTGGCCCATGACACTATCTAAAGACTTGACGGGCTGGATCGAAAAAGATTATAAGCATACTCAGACCAGGCTACATAATGGATAATTTGGTTTCTATGGGAAATGAACCAGGGCAGACTTGTGTTTTGACATGTCAATTCACAGATATGCTATGGTGGATTTTCCCTTAATCGTATACGAGCTGGAGACAGAAATGGAACGTTGAAGACACCAAAGCTCCAAAGGTGGATGCAGATTTGGCAAGATATGCAAGGACAGGTGGAATGGAAGCGCATTCATTATAGTTATTCTAAAATCCTAGCAATATCTTGATGAACTTGTTATGATCATAGCCACTTGCATTTCATATGGCTGTAGAATAGTTGTTTTTCTCCTTTTGGTTAGTTATTTATATCCGTTGAATGTTTGGCTTAGAGTGATGGCCAAATCAGTTGTATGAACTTTTTTGAGCAATTTAATAGAAGAAAATATTACATCAAAAAAAAAAGTGCAGCCTTGGTTTTTGATATTCATCCCTTTAACGGTGCTTCTACAGACTACAAACTACCATATTGTTGTTGTGGCTCGAGCTACAGGAACAGCTCTGTTTGGATTTGACATCTATTCATCGTCAACAAGATTGGCGGGGTATTTTCAAGAACAAAGGGATTTATGTGGACGGCTTACATATATGGTGATCATATCCTCATGTTTGATCCCAAAAACGAGATATCGATGTTGATTAGGATGCCCATTCCATTTGCAGATTTGAACTTCACTGCTGAAATGTAATGTGCTGCTGTCCAATAAGAGACTCCAGTTATGGACAGTCGAAGACGAATTTGAATATCAGTTTCTGTGGATAACTTGGAGAAATATGGGTTCACTTCCACATCAGTCAAGGACTTGAGTTATTCTGACAGTGGCGAGGATGCATGGATCTTTTGTTTCCGGTGTCTTTTAGTTTTCTGGGTTGTCACAATATGTATCTCTCTATTGATGGACCTATTGTGTTCGAGTTTAAGGATAAGTATTACTGTTTCTGTGTCTCACTAGTGCATATCTTGCTTGAACTTGAAAAGCAAAAGACAAGTTGTGAATCATATAAGAAATTAAATGAGTTTAGTGTAGATTATTAATTTTAATGAAGATCATAAACACGAGGACAACCCGTCTAAACACATCATCGAATGCGTATATTGATTTGGATTAGGCATTGCTTAGTATTACGTGTCAATCAACATTTATCAAGTGACTGCATTGGAGATGCTCTTAATCTGGAGTTCTCCAATATGAGGAACAAGAACAAAGGTCAAATTGCCACATAGCAGATATTAAATCTGTCAACAATATGTCCAAATGCAAACCAAAATGGAAGTGAGATTATGATTGTAAGGCATACTTGAGCTGCTGGATAGTTGTCCTCATCAGCAAGTTTATAGCAGAGGAAAGCATCAGATGGCTAACTGGATATTTTGTGAGATGAACTTGAAGAGGAAACAAAATGAGCAAGAGCTTCTTCAAAGTCTCAAAATGAGCAACAGGATCCAAAAACTAAGAGCTTAGCTTACTGATATTGTAGTTCTGTAACATAGCAGAATATCAGTGTCATTACTGATTCAAGTTGCTGATATTGTAGTTACTGATTCAAGTTGCTCCGTTGTCCCCCGTGCAGTGTGTCCTATATGCGGGTTAAATTTAGTAATCACAAACTTTGGGCATGTAGCTTCTAAAATAAATATCAATTGCCTTTATTACATGTAGCTAAGCATATTTAATATTCATAATATTTAATGGAGACAGTATAAAAGATTCTGTGCAGTTTTAACTAGGGTGAAGGGAGTGACAGAAGTGGAGGTCTTACAGTCAAAAGTAGCCCAGCGAGATGGAGGCACTACAACGCGGTCATGGTTCATATCTGGGACATACAGCAAGGTAAAGAGGTCTTTTTGAGTGTTTAGGGTTGAATTTTGTTCATTGACAAAGTCATTTTCAGCTTCATCCGTGATGTCGAAAGATCCCTGTAAAACATACAAGTGAGATTCAGCAACAAACTTTCAGAACTTTATACTTAGACAGCAGAACCGAAAACAAAGTCTAGTTCAGCTGATCAAATTTGGAACTGCTGATGATTACTTACAGCTCTTGCCCTAGTTGCAGCACTAGGTTGAGGTAAGTTTTTGATGAACAATTCTTCCTCTAACGAATATTTTCTAGCTTTCCGAGGAATACCACTTCTGACTCCTGCATCTGTTGGAATCGGCTGAATTCCTTTTGAGGAAATCCACCTTTTCTCTTGATACCTGAATACCATTATATGATAAGAATTAAGAAATCAACACAAATCAAAACCACAATCTAGTGCATAAGTATGTTGAGAAGAGTTACTTGGCTCGGATAAAACTTTCGATGTTGCTTCTATCATAGTCCAATGCCAGTACTCCCTCCCAATAACTGTTTGCTATCTCGTTTCCCATAGCTAAGATAAAAACCATGGCTTCCAATCAATTAGAATGGTTATAAAGAAATTAACCACTATAACAAAGAATTTTACTGCTTAGAGCTTACATTGCATATAAGCAACTTGCTCCGGTAGCCACGTGTCTAAAGTTGTTGACCTGACCTATTTTCAACAACGAAAGACACAAGAGTAACAGCATTTAAAATCTACAAATCTCCCTTGGCTAATTATAAAGGCATTCATGTTCTGCTAATTATAAACACAAAAGCTACTGATGCATCTTAACAAAAAAAAAGAGAAAACAATGTAACCTTTGAGATATGGACTCCAAGGCTGCGATGAATTCCTGAGCATTGCATACATATGAATATTCCAAGGTTAACGCTAGCCCATCGTGGTGCCCTGAAACATAAGCATAGACATAATGTCTCTATACTTAGAGAGCAAAGCATTGAAACATTTCTAGCTAATTGCGAAATTTCGCGTGCAATGATATTGTGAAATGTTCTATATTGATGATCGAATCAATGCATACCTACTGCGACAATCGGCACACTCTCTATTCTCTGGAAGCTTTAGGAGTCCCTCCAAAATCTGCAACAAAAATTAGTATAAATCTATCGAGGCAAAATTTCTTCAAATTTTTTTATAAATGTTTACCTTAGAATGTTTAGCATTGAGTTCTTTAGAGACTCCTGCCTTTTCATTCATGCTGCAGATTTTTGTCACAAAAAGTTAATGGAAAAAAATTAAGACAAGGTAACAGAGAGATGGAGAGACAGAGAGAGAGAGAGGGAGGGGAAAATTCTCTCTCAGTCTCTCTGTGAGTTACTCTCCGATGATCTGTTCTTCCCCATTATTCTCCTGTATTATGTTTGAGGTGCCTTATGGGGCTCAACACATTCAGAGGAAAAAAAACTGGTACATGCCTCCTTAAATACCGCTTTCTTTCCAAAATGATATCCATACTTCCTTTTTTTGGGGTAAAATTTTTTATTATTGTTTTTAATATTTATTATCACAACGAGGGGAAATAGATAGAAATAGAAAGAAAAGAGCTCCATATATTCCATTCAAGAAGTTGAGGAAATTGAGAGAGTTTCTATTCAAGGATTAGTGAAAACCCATATGCTCTGAATGAATCTCCGTATATTTGTTAGTGTCACGTTTAAAAGAGGTTTTTAGCATTTGAATTGATCAATATGCACGTTTATACTTCGGTTTATTTTAAATGTTAACCTTATCTAAATTTGTAAATTAGACTTTCAGTTGACATTTATAAAGATATTGTTACACAGTTGAGTGGATAGTGTAAACAATTTCACTGGATTTAAGTCATGAAGTAGCCGCAGCAGGAGAGGAGCCATGAAGTTCCTACTAAAATATTACCTACCTCACAAGCCTAATCAAGAGTCAAGATAAACTATCCAAATGCCAGCAGCAGAGGAAGCCCTGAAACTTGTATATTTAGAAACTGGTATGTATCAGTTCACATCTTAAACCACCCAGAACCGAAAAAAACACACCCACAATCCATAGATCCACTTCATAAACCCCATACAACCCCTCGTGGAAAAACACGATCCATAAAATTTATAAATCAATTTTTCTGAAATATTCAAGCCTAACCAACGCTATAAGTTTGGATTGAAAACAGTTACCACAAAGCTCAAAATGAACTAATCAATCACATCCTAAGCACAAGAATCAAAATACAATTGAAAGACACATCCACATCTAAACAACATAGTTGAAAGATAGTTGAATGAAATTATCAGGCTCACTAAGTCATGAAACAACGTATTTAAAACATAAAACAGAATCATTTGCACACACCTAATTGATGTTCATGTTGATCTATGGTACAAGTACTATGATGCAGTAACAAAAATAATGAATGAAATTATAACGCCCCCCCAAGAGGGCCGAGACAACATAAAACACTCCACATGAGTTAACAGAAATGGTGAATGCCAAATAAATTAGTGAGCCAATCCCACATCTTTATAATGTATATATATATATATATATATATATATATATATATATATATATATATATATATATATATTTATTTTACCAGATCACAATTTCTGTTCAATCAACCTTAGCACCAATCAAATAATCCACCTCATCCATCAAGATGCTCATGAAAACAAGAGTTCAGAAAATGCAATATTATATAATAATTCGAGACTAGAGCACAAAGACTGATATTTCCGATGCTCAAATCTAAATAAATTAATAAAATTAAGCTGCTGCTACATCTAAACGCAGTTCCTGCAACAAGCTATGATATAGTAAACATATACAAGCATAGTGTAAAAAAGAATAGTAAAGAATAAAACAGTGATCAAACTATAGCCTCGTGTGTCTAGGGCAAGGCACTTCCTGGAACTAGAAGAGTTAAGCCTCTAATGCCTAGGTGCATACAGCGACTCAGGTGTGCCTAAGTTTGCCTTTGTAAAGTCCAGACTACGTCACTATAGAACAACCAAGCATATTAATCTGTAGAAAATATGCAACTAAAAACTACATAAGCTAGAAAACTTCTGGTTTCAAACTCTTTACTAAGCCTGTCACTACAAGTTTTCAGACTCTCAACACATTAAACGTAAACAAGAAACTCTCTTCTCACGAACCCACTACTGTAATGCTGGTGCTGCCTAGATTATTCTGTTTACAAATGCTTATATCATGGTTATGGCTATGTTTGGTGCTGCTCATACAAGAAAGAGTGGATAAATGGGATCTTTAGAAAGTAGGGAGGGATCAGCTTCTAGTTTTCCTTAACAAAGGCCTCCTACTTTTTTTTTAAAAACGCAAATTGCACTAAACACAACCTATACGAAATCCAGCCAGTGAGTCTCTAGCTACAAGTACTACTAGTCCAAACCGTTCAATTCTCCTTAATATTAAATCACCAATCTCTAAACATTGTCACATTTACAGTTCAGTTCAAAATAAGCAAACTAGCAAGCGACTTCAACAATCTGAACTGAGTAATTAACAAGAAAGTAACAACTCTGAGTTCAGCAAACTGTAAGAAGAACAGATTAAATAAGATAGTATTAAGATTCAGAAACAAAATCAAAATGTTAATGTAGAATTCACAACAGAGGTAATTATAGGATGAGCAAATAAAATGTTGATGAGGGATGGATCAATTGCCGACGCCAGCTTCCTTGGGAGTGTTGGCCTTGATGGAAAGAGCATGCAGGCCGGAGTTGAGCTCGTCGGACAAAAGATCATAAACCATACGGTGCCGTTTCACCAAGCTCTGCCCATCGAACTTGTCCGACACCACCTTCACGTTGAAGTGGGTTTCGGTGGCGCTGCTGTCTCTGACGGCTGCGTGACCGGCGTGCTGATAAGAAACGTCTTCTACTTCTAGGACGGCGGCTTCAAGCGCCGATTGGAGCTTCAATTTTATTCTACCCGCCCTTGATATAATCCCTCTTGACGCCATTCCTCTATTTTCTTTAGTAATCTGGTCAGAGGAATCACCCACTATTATTTACCCACTTTATACTGCGGTGACGGTGATATGTGTCTTTATACTGAGGATAGTTTTCGAAGAGCTTTTAGATTTTTTGGTTAAGAGAAAAGTGCTGATATACCCCTCAATATTTGACTATATACTTATGTACCCTCGATTTTTAAAAATATGCTTTTGTACCCCTAATTTAATTTTACAAATAATTGGATGCCGGTCAAAGGTTCTAAAAATTAGAAATTACAATTTTACCCTCGAATAAAAAACAAACAAATTTCAAAAATGAAGATTTGAGCACAGCTCGTTTTTCTCGTAGCTTCGGACCCTGATAAACTTACGAAACCGTTTGTTACTTATCAATTTTTTAGTATTATTTCAGCCTCCAGATTTGGGCCGCATCCAAGAGCCCAGCAAGGGTTAAACAGTGTGCTATAGGGGACCATAAAGCAAATGTACGGGATTTTGTCTTCTCCGACGGTTTGGTTTCCAAATTAGGTATCCGGCGAAGGAAGAAATTCTCAATTCGAATGATTGGTTCGATTTTCTTCGAATCGCTTCGACTCAGAAGTTTTCCCAAGACTCGAATTGCTGATTCGAGGAACGAATTGTTCAATCATTTTTATTAGGGTTATTCAAAATCAGACGAACGGGGACAAACGAATCTGTTTGGGTGCCGGAGCAATAGCAGTGATTAAGAAATAACAATTTGATCACAGAGCTGGAGGTGGAGGAACACAGAGACCACAGAGCTGGAGGTGATCACAGAGCTGGAGGTGGAGGAACACAGAGACCACAGAGCTGGAGGTGGAGGACCACATAGATCACAAAGCTGGAGGTGGATGAACACAGAGATCACAAAGCTGGAGGTGGATGAACACAGAGATCACAAAGCTGGAGGTGGATGAACACAGAGCAATAGCAGTTTGATCACATAGCCGGAGGATTCCAGTTATGACTGGCTGTGGGTCTCCAAAGTGGTAAGGATTCTATTCTGATCATATTGAGTGAAGATACTGGGTAAATGATCCAACATCATTTATTGGTGGTTTAGTGATACAAGGCAATTAAGTTCCAGATCATGTTATGTTGATCTTATATGGTGTGAAGAGGTGTTTTGAAGATTGTTTCATCGTATAATATCCAAAACAGATGATTTGTAGGTAGTTCATTTGGATGATTCTGATGAACAAAGATTGCAATAAGAGAAGATTATAAAAGTGGTGTTTTTGGTGATTTGAATTTGAACTTTCCGGTTGTTTCAAATGATTAGTGTGAGGATAAGGTTTTAGAGGAAAGAATGGTTGTTTCAATCCTGAAGGATTATATCATTTATCGAAGCCGACTGAGCATAAATTCGATTGTCTAATTAGGCAGCTTGGATTCTTTGATCTGTATTTATTGTCTAAAATTGTAGCTTTAAACTGGTTGAAGTCAATGAGAGCTTTGGTAATTTTAATGAAGAGTGAAGAATGGTCTACTTCGACCGTGAAGAATTTGTGTAGACATGAAGCATTTGTATTCGTTGCCACGAGATAATTCAAAAGACTTACAGTTCAAGTTGCCAAGCACAACAGATTGATTACATTAACATGCACAAATTCACCAGTACGTTTGAAAGTAGAGTGACAAAACAATTCAGTCATTGAAGAATTCAAATTCGCATGGCCTGATAGCCTGACAACGAACTAGTTAAAAGTAACATGGAGAGGAGTTTACAAAACACCCAGTACATACTACATAGGCAGGCTTACATTGGTTCCAATTTAATCTGCAGATTTGCCCTTGAGCTTGGTTGTTATGTACGATGATAAGCTTGAAAACACTGCAATTTTCCGTTGATTAACTTTGCTCAGAACAATGCTGCTGCAGATTGTTGCTCGAAGATTATCAATCTGTATGCCATTTTAAAAGATGTCACGTGCGTTTACCAGACTGACATAAAGTAGAAGAAAATAAGGCACGACATATTGCACAGAAATTTACCTCATTACTACTGGTAGCACGCTCATCCACCCTTGCGTTCCCCGAGTAGTTCTGCATCAGATTCAACACATGGACGCCAGCGTCGTGATCGTGAAGTTCTCTTCTTGCTACGACAGTTTTTAACCTCATGTTCTCGACGGTCGCAGCACCTTTATGGCCAACCCCAACAAGAAGCTGTGCAAGGCACTTTCGCTGCAGCATGAAAACATTTTATAAGAAAAAAGCTTCCTTTCTACCATGACTAGTACACAACAACAAAAGGCGTGAAATACTCACAGTACACCGCACAATGGACTCCCACTTCTCAGGCTTGCTGTGCTGTCTGGTGTCGAGATAGTGACATTCACGGTGTTTGAAATTGAAGGCCACAAGGATAAAGTGTTTTTCCACAGATATAGGGACAAGAATCTGCCAGGGCATGCAAGCAACAAGTCATCCCATCATCACATTGAGTCTTAAAACTTATGATAAGAAATCCGAATTCCACATTTCAAAAGAACCGGTTTTGTAAACTACAAGTCGGCGAAAAAATCAGTAACCTCTCTCCCACCAGAATCTACACTAGCTCACACCAAAAATATGTGTTTGGAAAAGGAAAATAACAAAATGAAGGAGGCATTTCAATTCACAAGTACAACAAGAGAACCGGTTTTGTAAACTACAAGTCGGCGAAAAAATCAGTTACCTCTCTCCCTCCAGAATCTACTCTAGCTCACACCAAAAATATGTGTTTGGAAAAGGAAAATAACAAAATGAAGGAGGCATTTCAATTCACAAGTAAAACAAGAGAACCGGTTTTGTAAACTACTAGTCGGCGAAAAAATCAGTTACCTCTCTCCATCCAGAATCTACTCAAGCTCACACAAAAAAAATGTTTTAGGAAAAGGAAAAAAAAATGCAGGATGCATTTCAATTCACAAGTTAAACAATAGAACCGGTTTTGCAAACTACAAATCTGCGAAAAAATCAGTTACCTCTTCCGCAGATCTAACATCTTTAGGGCATTGGGCCAACCAGGTTTCCCATGTTTCACAGGCAGCATTTGCTTTTTTTGTTAGAGACTGTGAAAGGAAAAAAATGTTAAGCTTCGGTTCAAGCTTTAGCGACATAAACATTGAAATTATTAAGGCCGTGAAAAGCAATTACCGAACGAATGATATCCAAGCATACTCGACCTTCCTTGCAATCAGGCTCCAAACCGGAGTTAAGAATCCTGGCCCAACATTGTATAATCTGGCTCGACAGTCGCTTGTTCCGGGAAAATCGGGAAAAGTCACCCCTGGACATGGTAATATATCCGTCACTGAATGTTGCAAAATCGCTGCATCATATATAGAAATATGATTAGTTGGGAAAAAGTCAAGTAAGGGTAAAACAATGCAACAGTTAGAATAGTTGTGGCTTACAGCGGGGGGCCATTATCTGATAAGCAGAAGTCAACAATCTCTAGTGCGTAAGCTGGCAAATTTGTTCCATTTATAAAAACACTCCTAGCCAGGCTAGAGCAGAGCACTTTGTCTTTGTTGACTGGCAAACTCGACCATGATGCATCCTCTGCAATGGAGTGGACTGCCGAACATGATTGAGATGTTGATTTATTATCAACACCATTGAGCTGTACATTATTATCACTACAAGTCGCTGCAACATTAGGCTGAGCAAAATCATTCATTGCACCATTAGTTTGGCCGACATCAGCCACCTTAGTGTCCTGCTGCTCCAGAGAACTAATTGCAATATTCTGCTGCCCAACATCACTCACCGCATCATTCTCCTGCCCTTTGCCACTCACCTCCACATTCTCCTGCTCGATGACATTAACCTCAGTAATTTTCAGATCGATCGAATTGCCTTGAGTGTTCGTTTGGTCGAAACCATGCTCCTCACTTTCCTTCTGGTTGATACCATTGCACCCGTCAATGTGCTCCTTCGAACCATTACCTTCACCCTGGCGCTCAGCAATTCGACCTGTACCATTTTGCACTTGCATATCATTGGCACCAGTAATCTTCTGCACACCATTGGCCTCAACACTTTGTTCCCGCCCATAATATTCCACCTCCATATCAGCGGCCTGGTTAACTTCCTCCTCCATACCCTTGTCCTCACCAAGATGCACGGTTATATCACCAGTCTCACCATTCTGCTCACCTTTATCTTGATCGAAACCATTCATCACACCCTGAAATGGAGGCTCAGCCCCAGTACCAGCCATCAAACCACTGTTATTGCCACCATCTACTTTATCCTACAAAATCAGCACAACAGCATTCATCCCCGACTACCTTGCAAATGAAAATACATTAGAAAAAAACACTAAATAACCAGCAGTAGGACCCACCATCATATGGCTTGGAGACTGAACCAGCTGATGGCTTGGAGACTGAACCAGCTGATGGCTTGGAGGTTGAACCATCTGATGGCTTGGAGGTAAGTCGATGTTATCAACACGTTCCAGAGTTTCAGGAGCGCTAACACCATGAGTTTCCACCCCACTGGCCACCTACATTTTTAACCGACGTCACATACATACTAGTCAGAAGATATATCCTAAAACACTAACATTATACATATTTGTATGGTCAACACGTATCCAGTAAAGTACGACTAAATAAGTACCTCTTGATTCACTCCAAAATCAGGTTGGTGAGGCCTGCATTATATTATGAAACACCCCAAGTAAGTGTGCATTTAAGCATCATGTCAATCTGGAAAATAAATATACAAGTGAGGAAAATTAAATCTATAAGTACCTCACTGGCTGCTTTTTCTTTGTTCTGGCATGATCCTTAGGTGGCACCTGTCTTTTCTTAGCTGGAACCTGCTTTTGCTTCTTTTTTGCAGCTGCATCATTTTGGATCTGTTTTCGTAGCTCGTCGCCAGCCTTCTCCATGTTCTTGGCTACTCTTTCAAGCTGCTCGTGGAGGTATGGTAGTGTGGCCTTGTTGTAGTAATTGTACCCAATACCATCATCGTAGTCCTCCTTGTTCAGGATGGCCTCCATTCTCCTGGCTACTGATTGAAGAATGATCTCCAAGTCTCTGCCTAGCGAAGCAATTTCCCTTTGATAAACCTGTCAAGGTTGAAAAATAAATACATAATCGATTAAAAAATAGACTAAGCAGTAGTGTGAGTATCAAGAAGGACTTACATTGGGTAGCAGTCTTTGCAGCTTTGCATCAGAATATGAAGTGGCCGGAATTGGAATAGTCATTAGCCCTGGAATTAACCATGCAGGTTTTTTCTTAACTTCCTCTTCCTTACTTATTGGGTATGAATCCAGGTCAAATAGCCATCTCCCAAATCCCCCCGCTTTCAGCTCAGCCTTAACACGCTCCATCAGTGCCTCAGTGTCCCAGAGTTGACACAGGGGACGAGACCTTGGAGCGCTTAAACCATGCCACTTAACCCTCTGCATGTAAGCTATCATAAGCAGGAGCGTGTTTCCAGAGAAAACACGCTTTACCTTTGCTTTGGATTCCATTCTGAACCTCTCCACCGCACTGCATGTCTTCTCCAATACAAACTCACACCAGTCATAGTTCTTGATGGAATTGACATTCACCAGTGACTTCAAAGCCCTGAAGTCGACTTGTCGTCTTGAAATCGGGGTGAGGAAAGATGACAGAGCGTAAAGGACGAACATTTGCTTGAAATCAGGTCCCCCGCCTTCTATGTTCATCATTGCTTCCTCCAGCAGATGAATAGAAAACTCGAAATTGGGACATAAAGGAATGTTGTGCTCTATTGCCCACCTCTGCCTAATCTCCATAAGTCTGCGGTCACCCTCTGTTTTGGAGTCTTCTTCAACAGGTGATTGTGGGTTGTGGGGAAGCATGAATATGTCCCTGACATCTGCCCAGGTGATTGCAAACTTTGCCTCCCCATTTATGTCAAATGTCCTTGAGCTTGGATTAAAAGTATCAATCAGCCATGTGGTCATACCTCCTGGTACTTCATTGATATCCAAGTAAAGGAGGCCACCAAACCCGATGTCATTTATGTCTGCCATCTGTTGGCGGGTGAGACGTCTTCTCAGCTGACTAAGTCCTGTTGGTCTAGACACGCATGCTAGTTTAATATTTCCATCAATGTTCCCCTTATCATCAACCTGGCTCGGACCAGCTTCAGTTTCTGATACCAACACGATTTCTGAGTCATCTGTACAGCCTCTTTTTCTCTTCAGAGGCCCTTCTGACTGTTTCGACCCGCTATCTGCACTTCGCTTGTTCTTTCCTACAACAGGCCAGTGAACAATAACAATTTGTTTTTATTGAACCCCCAAAAACTGATTAAAAGGTAAATAAACTAAGAGTTACCATTAAAAGAAGAAAACCATGGTCATGTGCAATAATCCCATCACATTCGATGCAGGGTCATCATTTACCATAAAACACGACAAATTTTACATGAGTGAAAAACTGAATCCCTTCTCTTGTCCAAAATGCAAAACCAAAAAAATATTTTGTGAAGTTCACCTAATGATGACTGAAAGATGTCAAGTCCGATGACGATGATACAGGGATATTAAGGTAGCAACACAATGATACTGAAGGCCTATGTTAACTATGCCACACATATATGGGTTTCCCAGTGAGAACAGCAAAGTCACGGTTAGGGTAACTTGGAGCCTGCAAAAAAGGGTAACATGGAACTTACACAGCTAAGAGTTACCGACATTCATTCTAACATAAAGTGACAAAAATCATAACGAATATTGTCAATCAAAAGTGAACTAATCAACAAATCACACATTTGTGGTCAAATTCCTTATAGTTCCAAATCCTAAACCCTTCTATGGCCTAACTTACTTTTTTAACATCCAAGAACACGGCAGAACAAACTTTGTAGATTTTCATATCAATTATCCAAACAATGAAATTAAGAAAGAGAAACTGTGCATGGTACCTTTGCGGTGCACCTCCTGGTCATCATATTGCAATCCATCTTCAGTGTCCTCGGACTGGGTATCCTCATCGGTGGTAGTAGCCTCGTCTACATCGGGTGGTTCATCTCCTTTCGGCACGTAATCCTTGTCGTCCGGGTCACTGTCCCAGCAACCTGGTGCATGCAAGGCTTGAAGACTGTCGGAATCTGATGATGAGCTCAAATCAATGGCCTCAAATTGTGTTTCCTTATCATCGCTTGCCTCCTTGGAACAACTACTCCGTTTCTCGGCCCGACATTTCGCCGGATACTTAACCGCTGCCGTTGGGCTGGGTTGTGGCTCTTCGGTGGGATTAGGAGGTGGAACCTTGGATCTGGTTATCGCCATCCCAGAAGGAAAAAAACTTGGTTTGGAACAGTATATATTGAGCAGAGCAGAAGAAGATGTGTTGGGGGAGAAGAGGAAGCTCTGCGATGTTTCAATGTTTTTGTGGGCGTGATTTTTATTTTTTTATGGGTTTCTAAATTTCATTTTTTGTTGAATATCATGAATTTGTAAGAATTACTGTAATTTTTTAACAATTAATTCCAACTATATATTCAATCAGTTTAATTAGAGTAATTAGATGAATTGGGACTAGGCAAATCCTTGATTATTTTATGGACTAGGCAATCAGATGAATCACGACAAGGCAAACTAATTCCCTATTTTATGTTCACTGCAAAACAATTATACAAAATATGAAAAAATCCAAGTTGGAAGTGGATTATACCAGCTCAATTACTAGATGCAGTAATTTGTATATGAGTTTGTAGATATGTTAACTTAAATTTCAAACAAAATTGCAAGTGAAATTATCAAACTACCACACTATTAAGGGAAAATTAAGTTACTGGTTTTTCACTTCATATTCATTACATTTATTGCAACAAGGAATTGCAAAGTTCAAATCTAAGGAACAAGTTAAATACGTTTCAAAAGAACCCAGTTGGGCCAAATACATACTAAGTTTATACTGAATGTTAACTTCACTCAACAGACATAAAGTACACACAGAACATGAGTAGATGCAGTGAGAATTGTTTCAGTTTGAAAGGAGTGACAGATCCGTCATGCTTGCCAACAAGTTTTTCAGTCACATTTCGCGGAAACCTTGGGATGTGTAGGCAGATTTACCTTTTCCTGGATGAACCGGTGCACCTCTGAAAGGATCACATCTCGGTAAATGTTCCTGTTGTTCAAGACGATGCGTGCCAAATACTGTATCCTCCTTTCCAAACAGATTCGTTCCTGCGGTATGGATTTGGGTTCAAACTGATACCTTTTATATACTACAAAAATATCAGTCACCAACAGGAAAAATTTATACATTGCTTACCATATTCAGTCCACCTCCATAGATGTAACTGCTGGATCCATCGAATTTCTCCATTGCAACCATAACCGAGAGACCGCAGTCATACTCATACCTTCTGCCATACTCAGGGATCAGGCGTTCCAAGCTGAACTGCCTTACAGTTTCAACTCTGCCTCCATTTCCCAGTAAATTACACAAACATTTTGCCTGTGCGTAAAAATGAATGCACCAAGATTATAAAGTTGTACACAGTTACACATTAGTAGTGAACACTGAAATTTATGACTTACCACCACTAGAGTTGCACTGTCCCAGTCTTCGACGTCCTTATGCCATATATCGTCAATTATTTGAAGAGTCTTGGTGAAGAAGTTTATAACCAACAGGTAATACTGTGATCGATACTTTATAGGGACATAATACTACAACATCGAAGAAGAGAGGCATTTTTAGCAACCAAAAGGAAGCATGCATGGCATTTTAAGAATCCAATGGAAAATAAGTAAAATCTAAAAAGTAAACAAACCATTGCAGCTGTCTTGAACTTGGATAACGATCCATCCAACCACTCCTTCAGCTTATCCACACGGCATACGCCTTCGGCCTGTACAGAGATACAATCCACGTCATTAAAAGGCTTTTGTGTTTGTCTGGTCAAATAATATGGAGTGCCCAATACCTTTTTGACGGTCACAAGGGAGGTGGAAACTTTAGGAGCAACGCATTTGGCCCATGCATGGTTCATTATACGTGCCCAAGCCGTGATGACAAGTTGTGAAACTTGGACATTAGCATCCAAAGAACGCAAATCCCTTCTCAGAAGCCAGCCACATCCACCATCATGGAAAAGGGGTTGACTGCCAACAATAGGGTGAGCTAAACTCAGTCTCAGCACTATCTTTATGCATCTTAAAAATACAGTATCAAATTACTAAACGAAACTTTCATATTGCTTCAATAACATGTAAGCACATTACTACAGGTCATGCATAATGAAAAATGTATTCTACAAATTTTAAACAATTGCAAGTAGACATAAAACCATGACTGCATAATTTGCTACAAACAACAAAATTTTACCTTATTAAACTAATATGCAATCATGTTAACCCAGCATAATATCCAACGAAGAAAAAAAATTTGACACCCCAAAAAACATATTCTTAAGAGACTTGTACTTAAAAGTGGGTTGTTACCTTCCATTGCACACCGTATCATCTACGAGGCAATAATCCGCAATTTCAATCAGAAAAGGCTGAACAAAGTTCTGGTCCGAGGCATACGTGGAAGCTAGTTTGCTTAAATAAACCCTACCAGTGTTGGGCGGCCAATGCACCCAAGGCTGCTCATCTTTCCTTCCCTGACTAGGCAGCGGGTCATCTAGGGTGGTGATATCTGGCATACCAGAGGCACCTTCACTGGGCACAAGAGCGTTACGAACAATTTCCAAGTTGTTCATCAACTCCTTCAAGCATGCTGGCAGGGTTTCAGGGGATACAGAGCTCATGTGTTGAAGACACAAACCTGGTGACTCCACCATCTTTGACAGATGAGTGCTACGGTCGACATGTCCAAAAAGGACTACGCTAAGATCCCTGATTAAAGTCGCCACAGCCCGATCATGTACCTACAGGTGCTTGAACATCAATGCACATTCTAAATGTATGCCAATAAAGAATAAGTACAAAATTAAACAGCCAACAATAAAACATCATTATACCTCAGGAAATACTAATGCCAGCTCCAAATCATCGTGGAACCTATCATCCAGCACGAACGTGGTATTATCCTCCGATGAGTCCGGTGACGGGTAATGATCAGTGGTCTCCAATACAGGCCAACAGAAACTGTTGTCATACTTCCCTCTTCCGAAACCGCCCCCAAGAATCTCCTCCTTAATTCGCTTACGGATGTTATAGTCTTTCCAGTGCGCTATCAGTGGAACTTTCCATCCATTGGGAATACTTTCCCATCGACACTTTTGAAAATATGTAATCATGAGTAGGAGTATGCAGCCTTCGCATCCCATTTCCACTACTGACTCTTTGTACCTCTTGACACACGCGCACAAATGATCCATGATGAAGCCTCCCCAATTGAGAAGCCAGATTCCATCCAGGTTGAGCAAGGACTTAATCAACCCTGTCCTGACGATAGCTGTAGCAGTTGGAGTGAGCATGCATTCCAATACAAACAACACAAACATCATCTTGAAATCAGGGCCCCCTTTTTTCAGTCTACATAGAATGACACCAAGCTCTGTAGCATGCAATGGTCCCCAGTTACCAATGTCATATTTTGCCTTCCACTCACCTACCACTCTCAAGACATCAGCATCCTGATCGTCTTCTAGCACCTGAACACCATCTTCCCCATTTCCGTGGTTGAGGTTAAAAGTATTCGCCACGTCGCTGCTGCCAACCACGAATGATGGAGTTCCATTCACAAAGAATTGTCGAGTTAATGGATTAAATCCATCAACGAGCCAGGCAAACATATCAGTCAGGAGATCTTTGATATACATCTCCAACAATCCATCGAATCCAATACTCTTCACATCTGCCCTCTGTTGCCTGGTTAGATTTTGGAGAAAAAAGTGTAACCGCTTCATTCGCACTCGAACCACATCCTCCATGTTTGTGGTCATATCTGAATCCACCCTAAACCCAGTGGTCACCTGTTTATGACTACACCCAACAGAAGGCTTGACTGAACTTACATGTGTCTTCTGCGCCCTCTTACCTGGGTACATGGATGCTGATCCTGTAACCAATAATAACGAGACAACAATATACTCAGTACTACATGAAACATACTACACTTCCATGTCTAGAAATACACACAGTTTGGAGGGCAACAATCCCGCCCAGTTAACTCAGAGTTACAAATACACAACACAGGTAAAATAGCATTATCAATTACATAAAAATAAACTCATAATTTGAACAAATAATTGTATCACATTAACATGAATTTGGCTTCATAACTGTATCATAAGTTTTAACAACAACCAAAACAAATATGTAAGGTTAATCAGCAGGCTGATTCCCTTTCCATAAGGACATTAATCATAGTATAATTAGGATTTAGTTCATAAAAGCAACCTATCAACATACGAAGACAGGAAAATGAGTTTCACAGGTGCATATAAAGGGGGCCAGTGTGCTTTGTTGAAGGGAAAGTAATGTGGGAAAATATGCGATGAATATAAAGGAACGAACCGGATGCTTCTCGGAGTTTTGAAGACCCGGCTGGGGAGCTTTGAAAGCGAAGGGTTGAATCCCCTTCATCGCCACAAAGGAGTTCAGGCGGCCACAGGACGTCGGGAAAACCATCTTCCATGTCCGCAGAGGACTCTTCTCCACTCATTATTCTACCTTCCAAGGAGGAAGTGTCACCTACAAGTCTACGAATCAGGGTCGGCCAAAACTCTAGAAACCCTAGATTTGATTAATTTTCAAATTGTTCGACAAAGAAAAGTGGGAATACAAAGAGTGGGGATGCTTTTTAATTTTCAGACATGACCAGTAAGATGTGCACGGCTCGATAAAGCTGACCGTGTTTAATCTTCAGTGACAGTTGACAAGTTGCACTGTAGTGTAAATATTACTGTACACCAGACTTTTCGCCTCAATCTTTCGTAGACACTATTTCGTAATATTGTTTGATATTTAATGAAAAATAAAATGGGCACAAGTAATAATACAAATTTAAGAAATCCGTACATATTAATTATAGTATAATTGAATTCAATTGATCATGAAATTGTTTTGAAGGTGTTTTCACATGCCATTAAACGAATATGTCATATTGGTGTTAGCAATGCAATTTTTTTCCCCTAATTTCAAAAGTTGTATTATAAAGTACTGTTGTTTTCAATAGTGTTTTGAACAATCCGAGTCGAGTTGAGTTCGAGTTATTATTATAAGTTCGTAATCAAGTTCGAGATCTTACTTAACAACATGTTTTGGGTCAATCTTTATTCATTTGAGTTTTGAACAGATCGACGAACTCGATTTACTATCGAGCTTGTTAAAGCACTATTGATAATAATTTTGTATCAGTTTTGCAATTTTTTGGATACAAATTACGGCTCAACAGCAATTGCATAATTACTCATACAATATTATAAATAAAAATTTTATAGATTAGATTGGATAATATTTTGTTAGGTCTTACTTATATCAGGTTGGGTCATAATCAACATTACATATTTGACCCAAACACAGAGAATTGATTAACCAAAATATTAAATAATCAATAGTCAATTTTATTAATTGTTTAAAATATACTAATCAATTTCCAATCACAATACTATTCATTACCTATGGAATATTAAAATATTAAAAAACATAATTTCACAATTATGAGAAAAATGAGTTATGTTAGCTTAACTTAACGTATACACAATACTTCTGCTTTGAAGGGCACGCTAATAATTACTTCGGTAATCAAGACCACGCTGTGAATAATTGCGACTCATCATTCTATGTGTCTAGGTTCCAGTGAATTTGTCACGACTCACAAGTCAGAAGATGCGATCGTCCAGTTTTTTCCTCTCCAAGCTATGTCCATATATAGCGCACTTTGTGGACTAGTTGCTCTCAATTTGTGTCATCATAAACATACCTTAGATAAACCTTGTATCTTGGTGAAATGGAGCCACCGTTCGAATCTCTTCCCAGGGAACTTGATGTAGAGATTTTCCGTCGGGTTGGGAGTTGTTCCTATACGGACCTCTACAACCTAAAGATGTGCTGCAAGAAATTCCTCGACATCGCCGAGGATGATTGCATTTTGCAGCATATATCGCTGGAGCAATTTCCGCCGATACAGTGGACTCCCAACCCAAAGGTTTTTGAGTTTCTTCAGAAATGCATCCGGTTGAAGAATCCAGAGGCGTTATTCCGCAAAGGCGTACTTGATTATTTTAATCACAACGATCCAAAGGGCGCACTCCAAATCCTAGAAGAAGCTTCTACAATAGGTCATACTGCTGCATCTTATGTCTTGGCTGTGGTGTTAATTTTGGAAGGCGATGATACGAAGAAGATGGGGATCAAACTTCTCAGTGACATGAAGAGAGCATGTTATGGAAAACAAATTATCGAGCATTGTCGGGAGCGTATGTATGCCCTCCTTCCTTGCCTATGGAGAAGAGATCGTGAGGATTGGAATCGTTCCCCTTGCTGCACCATTCACCACAGACCCAAATACGTTGGGTGGGATTATGGTGGCGGCTATTATGCATGTAATGACTGTTCATGTGACCATGAAATTGAGCCTATTTTGGCTTGGTTTCGATATCGTTAGGCTTATCTTCATGTTCATCAGTTTATGTTGCATTGTAATCAGTTCATGTTAATCAGTTTATGTTGAATGTTAATAAGTTTAATCAGTTTGTAATCAGTTCAAGTTAATCAGTTTACGTTGGGTGGGATTATCATGATGCCTATTACGCATGTAATGCCTGTTCTTGTGACCATGAAATTGAGCCTATGTTGGATTAGGTTTATCTTCATGTTAATCAGTTTATGTTGCATTGAAATCAGTTCATGTTAATCAGTTCATGTTGCATGTTAATAAGTTTATGATCTAATTCTTCAAATCTAATTTCACTTTTGGCAACAAGATGTGGATCCGTCTAAAATACAAAAGTAGTTACCCCTGTGTAAAAAGTAGAGTTCATATACTATTAGAATCAAACATTGATAACTTGGAATGGTGTTCAACATAATTGTAGCATATTGTGCGTGGAGGTGAAGATGTGTTACACTAACAGAGTGAGGCGACATGTGGATCCGGTTAAAATACAAAAGTAGTTACCACTGTGTAATAAGTATATTTCGCATACTAGAAATATCAAACATTGATAACTTGGAATGAAATTGGACATAATTGTAGCAGGTACATGGAGGTGAAGAAGATGTGTTAGACCATCAGTGTGAGGCGACCCGGGGTTTTATTATCAGATTTAGCTTTTCCTGGATAAAGCGGTGCACCTTTGAAAGAACCTCGTCCCGGTAAATGTTCCGCGTGTTCAATATGATCTTTGACAGAAACCTAACTCTCCTTCCCAAACTTATCTTGTGCTGTGTTAAAATTTAGGGATCTAATAAGTGAAAATGGATAACTACAATAGAATAATTCAAACACAAACACATCAACAATGATGCTTACCATCATTAATCCACCATCATACGTGTAATCGTGGCCTCCAGTGAATTTCTCCATTGCCACCATAACATTCAAGCCGGAGTCATACTCATACCTTCTGCCATACTCAGGGATCATGCGTTCCAATCCCACTGTGCTTACACTTTCAACTCTGTGGTTGCCTATATTCCCCATCATATCACATATACAATTTGCCTGGGATAAAAATAATGTGCATCACATATGACGGCAGAGTTAACAGTATTCAATCTAGATGCATATAAGGGAGGTGATAATATGAGCTATTTTAGATTACCACCAATACAGCTGACATGTCCCACTCATCCTGGTCCTTATGCACCCCATCGTCAATAATTTGCAGCGTCTTGGTTTTAAAGTTTATAACCAAGAGGTAAAAGTGTGACTGGTAGTATATAGGAACAAAACACTACAACATCATGGGAAAAGGTTCAGTAAGCGAATAAATGATAGGTACAAATGTGCATAAAAAACATTTCACCGGATGAAATCAACATTTTCTATAACTAGCAGTTTGTAAAACAAGACCCTCGTTATCTAGTATCCAAGGTCACACAAAGGGCAAACTAGCAATAAGGACACATTAGCAACCAGCTTTATATCATCCAATACGATAAAACAAAACGTGGGAGCTAAACTTTACCATTTCGGCAGTGATGAACTGGGATTGAAATCCCTTAAACCAGTTCTTGAGCTTACCCACATCACATACACCATCGGCCTGGGAGGGAAAATTGAATATTGAAAACCAGCACATTAATATACTTGTCAGACGCGATAGACGGACAACCCGGTAAGCTGGAGTGTATATCATACCTTGTTGACTGTTACCAGGGAGGTGGACACCCTTGGAGCAAGAGTATTTGCCCATTCGAGGTTCAAAATTCGTGCCCACGCTGTGATGACAAATGGAGACACTGGAACTGTGCTATCCAAAGAACGTATATCCCTTCTAAGAAGCCACTGACCGCCACGATCATGGAATAGAGGTTCCCTGACAAAAACATGATAAGCTAAAGTCGTTGCTACCATGAAATCCAAAATTATAAAGGGATAAATCTAAATCTGTTTTAACATGTATAATTTGCATACAGAATGATAAAAATGCTAAGTATAAATGTCCCCCAACACACAATTACAAATCCCTAACTCTTCATGTATGAATCAACCATTAATAGACTAAGAAACTATAATTTATAACTTAAAAATTTAATGATGTGCAAATTAAAGCAGTACCTTCCACTCGAGAAAGTGTCTACAACAAGGCAATAATCAACAATTTCCAGCTCAAAAGGGTGGACATCGTGCGCGTCCGATCCATATGTGGAAGCTAGTTTGCTAAGGAATACCCTACCAGTATTGCAGGGCCAATGTACCCAAGGCTCAACAGATAGGGAATCATCCAGGCTCCTGTTTTCCGGCTTACCAGAGTCACATTCAAAGGAAATACAGGCTTGAAAAATAACTTCCAAGTTGTTCACCAACTCCTTCAAGCATGCTGGCAGGGTTTCAGGGGATACAGAGCTCATGTTCTGAAGAGACAACCCTCGTGACCCCAGCCGATTTGTCAGATGAGCGCTACTATCGACATGAGAAAAAAGGACTGCGTTAAGATCTCTGATTAATGTAGCTACATCACGATCCTGGACCTACATGGTTAAAGGACAAAACAAGTTGAAATGTTTTACAATTAAAGTATAAAAATGTAGTTCAGCAGGTCATATTCACAAAATAATTTACCTGTGGAAATGTTTCTACCAGCTCTGAATCATGGAGGATGTTATCATACATTGGTGACTCATGTGCCGGCGGGTAATGATCAGTGGTCTCCAAGATAGGCCAACAGAAACTGTTGTCATACTTCCCTCTACCAAATCCACCCCCAAGAATCTCCTCCTTAATTCGCTTACGAATTCTGTCGCCGTTCCAGTACCCTATTAGTGGAACCTCCATTCTACTAGGAATACTCTGCCATCGACATTCATGAAAGTACGTTAACATGAGTACGAGAATGCATCCTTCACAGCCTGTCTTATTCCTATTGTCCTTGTAACTTTGAATACACTCACACAGATGATCCATTATGAAACCTCCCCAGTTTAGAAATCTGATTCCGTCAACATTCATCAAGGACTTTAGTAAACCAGTCCTAGCATAAACTGTAGCAGTTGGAGTTAACATGTAATGCAATACAATCAAAACGAACATCATCTTGAAATCTCGGCCCCCTCCCTCCATTTTAGTTATTACACGATCAAGCTGTGTAATTTTGATTCTTCCCTTCCTACCAATAGCATATTTTTCTGACCACTCCCCAACCAGTGACAACCCATCTACATCTTGGTCGTCGTCTACCACCTGAATCGAATTGTCACTGCTATTCAACCTAAATATACCATCCACATCCCTACCCCCAACCACGAATGATGGGGTTCCATTCACAAAGAACTGTCTGGTGCTTGGATTGAACCCATCAATCAGCCATGCAAACATATCGGTTGGAAGCTCCCTGATAGACATCTCAAATAAGCCTGCAAAACCAATGGTCTTTACATCAGCCCTCTGACCTGGGTTTAAGTTTTGCAGAAGATATTGTAATCTTTTCATCCGCGTCTGCACCACCGCCTCCATGTTCAAAGGCATATCAACATCCTCCCTGTCATCTATTTGGTCATACGTATTACATCCATATGAAGCCTTGTCTTTACTGCCAAACTCAGATTCTGTCTTACAGCTAGTTGTTTCACCTGACATCAAAAAATGGGGAACCTAACTGTATGAGTAGGACACATCATATTTCCAAGATGCCTTTTTTTTAACCAGTGTTAAACCTAAAGGATATAGCTATATTAAAAGCTAAACACATACCTAAAATCAGTTTATGACCTATACAAGGTAGATAAGATAACTAAAGAAGCAAACAATATGAATTGAACATGAAACAGCACCGAAAATTTTAAGGCCTAAATCTATACATGTAACCATAATTATTTACCTCAACCAGCATAATTAAAAGTGTTGGTGAATTGATATTATAGCACAAATGTTACTTGGTTTCTAAAGCATTTCATGTGAAAAAATATGTTATATCTAAATTCACTGATTCTTAAAAGAACAAGAGTGAGAAAGGAACAAACCAGAGATTTTGCGCAGTTTTGACGGGCCCTCTGGATAAATTGGAAGGCAACGCGTTGGTAGCTCTTCATCGGAAAGAAGGAGTTCAGGAGGCCAGCTGATGTCGGAACGATCAACTTCCATGCTGGCAATTAAGGGGAAGTTCATCATCGCTGATGCTGCCTTCCGGGGAGGAAAACTCGCAGTCAAGACCGCGATTCAGGGTCGGCCTCATATCTGCGGTGGATTGAAACCCTAGATTTGCCTAATTTTAATTTTATGGGAGATGAATATTGGAAATAATTTCATAAAGGGGAGGTGCTTTTGATTTTTCCGGAAATTAAAATTTGATCTCTGGGCTCGAGAAAGATGAATGCCTTTAATCTTCCTGGACAAGCTTTGCTGTTGCGTGTGCAGGTTCATTTTACTGTATCTAACCAGCTTTTCTGACCCAGACGTTGTTTTTTAAGTTTAACAAAAAAATACTCCAATATTCAAGTCGAATTTACAATAAAGTTTCGAATTCGCAATAAACTTCAGAATTGTTAACTTTATTTTTGAACTTACAAAAACGTTTGTTACTGCAGATAAACAAGTCGAAAGTAACAAACGTAATTATGGTCATATTACAGAAATTAAGTACTAATACAAATTCATAATTTTTAATTCAAATAGAATTGTAAGATCGGAAAATCTAGAACATAACATAGTCAAACGATATTAATCCTTTTTTAAGTAGAATGTGATTTGTAAATTAATTAATTCAAAATTAACAACACACAAAATGAGAACATTATATTATATCCTAAGACTGATGAACATTTGCGTAATAGTACACTTCACCTACATTCATATCTTGAGGGCCAATTCCACTAAACAACATTTGGCTTTAGAGTAACACTAAAGAGTTGATAGACCATACGCCAATAGAAATTGTGTATTAGGGGAAGCGAAATAGACCATAGGGTTTGGGGTTTCAGACTTGCTTATAATGACACAAAGTTTGGTGTATCATAGATTCAAACACATTGCATCGCTTGATTAGTTGCAACCCACACAAAAGTCGGAGGGAGAAGGGTTCAATGTTTACACCCTAAATCAACGGTAAGTAACAAAAGTCATTATCGATATTAATCATAAACCAAAATATGATTGAAAACAGACAACATCAGTACAGGACTACAGGGTATTAACTCGGATGATCATGGAGCATAGCTTTCAAAATTAACGGACTCAGTGATAACCACATTCTTGGTTGATTAGCAATTGAGTTTGAATCGTGGTTGAGCGTCAATGGATGATACTCCAAAACATTAGTGGGATATTATCAACCAACGCATTATGTCATTTAATAAAAACTGATGAACATTCAACAATTATCAATAATCCGGTAAATCAGGGTTCCATATCTATTAATCGTGTGAATTGAGCACCTAAGCATGAGCCATGATTAGTGCCAAGCTAGATGAGTGATGATTGATCCCATGGTTTGGATTAGATGTATGGGTTCTGGGTTTGAACCCACGAAATTAGTGTCCTGTTACCATCTTAAGCATTGTGGCCTTGAATAAGGGTCGATGTATATTCAACAATTATCTATAATAGTCTAAGCCATTGTCAACAGTAATGGTGTTCGTGTGGATGATTCATGGTTAGTATTAAACAAGATGTATACATATGTTACAGTATAAACCAACTTAGATTTTTAATTTATATTTTATATGGAATTTTGATGCATACAGTATTATAATTCATACTTTATTGGGAGTTGTTTCATTAATTGTTTTGACCTCGAATGTAATACATTAGTTTTTATTTATTATTTTTTCTTGTTGATAACAAAATATGTCTAACAAAATTCCATCGAAATATGCAGCTTGGCATGGTGGTTAATCTGTAAATCTCATAATATCCAGCTGGGAGGTTCGTGTTCGATTCCTATTACAAGCATTCTGGCCATTAGGTAGAAGACTTTTTGCACATGAATTTGCAAGCATTTCTTCTCCGCCATTGCAACTTGGTTGTCCAAAAGTTATCTTCCAAACAAAGGCCCCACGTCCAGAATTTTAATCCAGGTGTTGCAATCTGCCAACCTGACAGTCCTTTAGTATGCATGTTGCACTACTAATGATTGGTTCCCTAATGATTTGGACGTGTAGTAATGATTTGGACGTGTAGGCGGTGCAGCCATTATTCCTTCATTCCATCAATTTTGTTAGGAGGCTGATAAACGAACTTCACACTAGTATTTCACAAAAAAATTACAAATTTTAACAAGTTCCATTCCTAAGTTCAAATATTAATTTTGATTTAAATAAAAATGACAACATTTCAAATATGTCTTAAAATAATGATATAATAATATAACAAAATTAACATTCCAAAGCACGATTGTAACATTTTTTCGATGCAGGATAATTTCATCGTTTGATATATTTATAAACCAACACGATCGATAAAACATGTTCATTTAAATCGAGACATCCTGGACGTAACACATAGTCACAAACCATTTGGCCTTGTTTATTTGTTTGATGGGTGTTTAGATAGATTATAGTTTGAACTTTACATAGTATAAGACTCAGTTTACCGACTTAACAAGTTTCTCCTCCAACAAGGACAGGAAAATAGCCCTGAATGATGATAGATCCTATAAGATGGTTTGATTAGCGTTAATTAATAGTGGCTTGAATGATCATAGAACCCATAACATGTTGGTATATGCAGCTGAACATTTTTCTCTTGTAGCAAAAAAAAAAAAGAAGTTAAATGACAAAATAACCTTAATTTTAGTTAATGAAAAATTAGTTGAATACATACATGGGGTATTATAGTCATTTGATGTGAAGTTTGGGTTATAAATAGTTAAAACATTAGTATCTTTAATAGTGTTAGCTTAGTTACGTTCAAAAACCCATGTGGTGTAACGTGGATTACTGAGCATCAATGGATGATACATAATTAGTACAAAGGGAGTTGAATGACGATATATCGTATGAGATGATAGATCCAATGAGATGGTTATATGTAAGGGTTTAGGGTTTGTACCCAGTCAATTACGTATATATTATCCTTTGAATCATTGTAAATTGCATACTAGTATTGGTGCTCCTTGAGGAGAAGCGTGAGATATTCTCAATTGTAATTCATTTGTTGCTGATGGAGAATTAGAAATGTGTGGCGATTACATATTACCAATGAGATGGTTATATGTAAGGGTTTAGGGTTTGAAGTTTGAAGTTTAGGGTTTGTACCCACGCAAATACTTATCTACTATCCTTTGAATCTTTGTAAATTGCATACTAGTATTGGTCCCAGTTGAGGAGAATCGTGAGGTATTCTCAATGGTTATTCATTACTTGTTGATGGAGAGTTAGAACCGTGTATCGATCTGTGAGGTCCAATCAGATGGTTATATGTAAGGGTTTAGGGTTTGAACCCACACAATAAGTGATCTATTATCCTTTGAAGCATTGTAAATTACATACTAGTATTGGTGCTGGATGAGGATAAGCGTGAGCTTTAGCTAATTGTACTTCATTGGATGGTGATGGAGAATTAGAACTGTGTCCCGCTCGGTTAGGTCTAACCTAGTAACCGGTTAAACACTAAAGGCAACAGATTTAAAAACTAAACCCATACATATTAAGTTAAACAACATCCTTATTGACTTTAATCGAACCTATGGTGAGACTGGTTTAATAGACTCATACTAGTTTTAGTTCTGATCACATGCTTATGGAGTATAAGAACTGTGAAGCAATTTGTGACAGACTAATTGGTGGTTAGACACTACACTTGTTGTTTAGGCTTTAAAACCTTTTACCAAACAATATGAACTATTATGTTGTTTATTTTATACAATTTTTTTTTTAATAAACCCAATTTGGAGTGATAAGCTTTTGTACATAAACCCTAATATCATTTTAAGGTAAATTAAGGCCTAACATATATTACAGAGTTTCCATATATTAAATTTAGTACTAACGTAAATTTAATTAAATCGAATTAAATATTAAAGTTTAATTCAACAAACATGAAACATAATTACATATATTAAAACAATAAATAGTTTAATTCAAGTATTGATCATGTAGGCAAATTTAGATTTGGGAGAAACCGATCTAACCTCCAACTCGATTTGGACTGGACTGGTTTGGTTTCAAACGGATTAATTAGGTTCCCATCTGATTCTAGTTTGGAATTGAGGGAATCTTTTTTTCATTTTGTAAGTTTGGGGTTTCGCACTGGCCACTTGGTCTGTATCCCAACATTTTCGGCGCCTGTCACATCATGTTTTGCCGCTTCAGTCCTCAAGGAGAGCCTACAAAAGGTAGAAAGTGCCTGAATGTGCCATGTTATCCCTACCTTTTTAAGGGGGCTAACACTGTACTGCAGTATGATTAGAAATGTATCACATAGCTGCCAAGTAAACATACAGCCGAAAGAAATGAACTTCTGTACTTTTGTGTTTTTTACTTCGAATTCTAGATCTAGTCCATAATTAACCATATGAAGATGAAATGGTGAAAAATCCATGCTCATTTGAGAATGAATATAATTTTGATACTTCATTTTTATTATGCTCGATGCGTGCCAAAAATTTATAATTGTGATACTTCATTAATTTTTAATTTTTATTCCCATTTTAGTATAACATAATGAATATTATGTATTATTTATATCCAAGTTAGCAGGTGATCATACAGTAAGTTTGAATGTTGTACAAACACGGTCTAAATACATTTCTTCATTTTTCAACATCATAAAATTTGAAAATATAATCAAATAAATGTTTAAATATAGGGCGTGTTTTAGTAAAATACATGGCGTTGAGGAATCGACACCCATCAAACATTCTTGGGTGGATAATTTTTGAGGGTTACTATTTCAATGCACCAAATTACTACTGCCGGACCATATTTGGTCATGCAAATAGAAGTTGCCTAATTTTTGTGTGGCTCCAATTTTTATTCTTGTATCCTGTATTTTGGCGCCCTAATGGTGTGCCTATGAATTTATTCCTTCTGTCATCATACTCACCCAACCCTTTTCCAGTACATCTTTTTCACTACATCCAGTTCAACGCAACAATGTATCACACAAGAAACTGTCACAAGCTTGTCTCTTTGCAGACTGTCCCACGTAAATCTCCCAAAAACAGCCCAACCAAATCTATCAGAAACACCAAAACTCCTTCCCGTCCCACCGTTGCTTCGAGTGGAAGATCTGTCCCGCGCAGAACCTTTGCCGCTCCTCCGATTACCAAGACCTTCAAGAAGAGCAAGGCAAAACAGAGCCGCAACAAGCCAATGACAGCGACACGAGTTTCTGTTATCAAAGGAAACCCAGACGTCATCGTCATTTCCGACGACGATAAGCCAGATGTCATCGTTGTCTCTGACGACGAGGTCGATTTCCAAGCCGGAGCTAATCATCTGATGATGCTGGAGGGTCAAGCTGACATTGCACGCCGTGGTCGCTTCGTTCTCGTAGACGAGGAGAACCCTCAGCCACCCCCGCCTTACCCGGCATCTCATTGGAATGTGGCTCCACAACGTCTCAACATGCTTGCGCCACCTCCAGTGCTTTCTGTTAAGAAAGCCTCCTCTTAGGTATAACAGTTAGAAGGACGTTAGTTGTTCGCGTCTTGATTTTGTTGCGATCATCCCCTTTTGCGTTCCTTGAGGAACTCATGGATGTTCGCTCGGACAACTTTGTTTGTTCTGTTCTATGTTGCCTGTATCAAGTGATGATGCGTCGTTGTATCACTTTCTATGTATTTTGGCTAACTTTAGCAAAAGTTATATAAATTTATTTTTCGTTCTAAATAAGTTTAAAAACTTTGACTTGATTCCCTTTTCACTTAACTCAAATCAATCAGTAGTACAAAATCATCACAAGACTGAATTTGCTCCATTTATTCCATGATTGAATTCCAGATTACATGACTTAACCAAATCATCACAAGACTATTGATGAGGTTAGCTAAAATGGAACCCAAAATGGCACAATAACTACTCAAATTTCGTTACAGGGGATGGGGTTGAGTCTGATTGAGAATGTTTCACTGGAGAAGGTGTCTCCATCACCAGCCTCTTTCTGCTCATTACTTTCGGGGGTGCTAGCTTGGAATATAAAACCTGCTCATCGTATGACTCAAGAAGCTTATACAATGGAGGTGCAGCCACTAATTGCTGTTTCACCATCATCCCTTCACCCGCTTCGATGATTCGCCTGAAAATCTCTCACACCTCATTCTTCAGCCTTTGATAGTCTCCCGCCATTTCACCGTAAAGTGCCTGAAGGGATGATAGCCCCTAGATATACTCTTATTTTGTAGCATTTGAGAGTTGTTTTATATAGTATTTTGTGTAATTATATTAGACTTTTGGACCAAATCATTCATAGTGGTTTGAAATTGAAGACGTGCATTTTGATCTTGAATTGCACTTGCGATAGATTTGAATGATTTGAAGACCTTCTATGACCGTCCTGACCGCGTTTGATACATTGAAGAACCGGTCGTAGAAGTGGCGTGAAGGCACACTCTCGCGGGCCGCGAACCCTAGGTCGCGAACCGCGAGGGTGTGTGTTGCTGTTTTGACCATGCCAAGTTTCGCGCGGGCCGCGAAACTCCGGTCGCGAGCCGCGAAGACCGAGGCGCGCGGACCATGCCGAGACCGAGGCGCGCGGACCACGCCGAGACACGGGCGCGGACCATGCCGAGACCGAGGCGCGCGAACCACGCCGAGACACGGACGCGGACTACGCCGAGACACGGGCGCGGACTACGCCGAGACACGGGCGCGGACTACGCCGAGACACGGGCGCGGACTACGCCGAGACACGGTCGCGGACTACGCCGAGACACGGGCGCGCGGGCGCGAGACTCCGGTCGCGGACTACGCCGAGACACGGGCGCGCGGGGCGCGAATCCTCGGCCGCGAACCGCGAGAACCTGGCTCGCGGTCCGCGAAGGATCCCGCGCGACCCGCGAAGCTGCCTGCAACTTGCATTTTGTTTAGCTTTAATTTTAATTATTTTGAACTATAAATAGAACTTATCCTCAATGTTTAGAGGGCGAATTTTACAGAGCTCCCAATCCAAAAACCTTAGTTTCTCTTTGTTCTTGATCTTTTCTTCAATCTTTCTTCTTTTAGATGTAATGTTTATGTAATGTTGTATTAGAATGATTGTATTAGCTTAGTTTAATCTTGGGAGCATTTGAATTCACTTTCCCTTGAGACTTTGAAGGTGTGTGTATGCTTAAACTTTGGATTTTGATTATCTTTTGATGAACTTGAATTCTTATGCATGAATATTGTTCAATCTTGCTTAATTTGTTATGGGCTTTGTGTTTTATATCAATTGCATACCTCATAGTCACTAATTAGAGTAGACTAGTTCTTAAGGTTAAGATAATCTAGTTTTAGAGTAATTCTAGTGTAATTTGGAATGGTGATGGATTGTAGTGTAATGTTATCTCAAGTAGTTAGTTTAGTGACTATGGAAAGGGGTTGAGTGATGACAAACTCTCCTCTTAGCTATGTGATTGTAGTTGAGAAATGCCATGATGAATGTGAGTTGTTAGAATTGGAAATCTTATGAACTTGCATGATCAATCAATTATGTTTTTAGGTAAGGATGTAATGCTACCATTGGTCCCCCTAATATGTGATTGTATACTTGAGTTGAAGATTCCTTTTTGACGTATGATTGTTAGCAATAAATAGTTAGATTCGTGGGTAGAACGTGATCGTTTTCTCCACCATCATGAAGTAGCAAGTATGAATTGAGATTTGTATGTTATCATCGTCTTAGTTCTTTATATTCATCAAATGTCTTGTTTGTATGCTCTCGTTATCGTGAGTATGTGAGTAAGCTTGTCAATTCTCCATTCTTAATACCATTGTTGAGCTATCTAGATGCTATCGTCTAGGTGACTCGACAATAAGAGCTTTGAGATGTGTTATCATCTTCTCTAGCTACAATTGGGAGAATGAGATGTTTTCATCCTTGACAAATGGTCGAAACTCCTTTGTAATAGTATTTGCCCGGTGATAAGTTGATAGTTGGAAATTGAAGTCATTTGCCTCCCAAGGTCTTGTATTTGCATTGTAGTGTAATCTATCTTAGTTGCTTTACTTCGTAGTGTAATCAACCAACTCAAACCCCCCCCCCCTTGTTTACCTTGCTTTCTATATAATATATATGTATGTGTTTATAATCTTCGATAAAACACTAAACAAAACTCCTTCTCCTTGTGGTTCGATCCCTACTTCCCACTATCTACTCTATAGTATTTAGAAGTTGTAGGTGAAATATAAATGTGTTTTGATTGAGTGGGATTCCCATTTACGACGTGGGGAAATCGCTTGTCAAAAATGGCGCCGCTGCCGGGGAGAAGGCATTTCTTGTTTTGTGTTTTGTCTTAGATTTTATTTTTATCTCTTTTGTTTTCTTTCTTTTCTTTGAAGTGTGTATTGCTTGGTTTCTTGGAATAAACGACACCTTGTAGTGTGTATTATTACTCTAGAACCCTTGCACTACCATTTCAAACTTTTTAGTCATGTTTAGTTTAAAACAAAAAGATTTTTATGACTTCCTCACCTTTAACCATGAAAGGATGAGGAAGAATGCAACAAGCTCGTGTAATTCTTACATTTCTAATGATTTTTCCGAGCCTTGTTATTTTGAGTCGAGAAGTGAGCACTATGAACTTGAAAGGCCCCTTGGTTCTTCATACCAAGGGTACTATGATGATGAGTGCTATGAGGAGGAGACAAACATTGGTTTTCAAGGTCAAAATTGTTTTAATCCATATGATGATTCTTATAATCCACAATGGAGTGGTTATTCGAATTCGAACTATGGATATCAACCAGAAAACCAATATTTTGAGCAACAAAATCTACCCCCACATCCTTGTGAATTGCCTCTAGAACAAGATTCGATGAGTTATGATGAAAATTTACGTTTAGAGAATCTTGAGAGGCAATTGAGCGAAATGTTGAGTGTGGTGATGAGATTAGAAGCTCAATACTCCAAGGAAGTACCATCCGAAGTAGAACATAATCCTATTGCTATGGTGAGTGATATCACCACAATGCATGAGGAAGAGTTCGAAAGTGATGAGGAAATTTTTGTTGAACAATATGAAATAGAGAGAGATGTGAGTGTTATTGAACTTTTACCATGCCCATTGTCACTTTCATCTCCACCTATGCAACAAATTTCACCACTTCCTGAAGTTTTAGAGGAGAGTAGGAAGTCATATGACTCATTCATGCTTCCTACCATTCCCACTCCTTTAAAACCACCATCTTTTATTCCTCCTCCAACACCTTCTCTACTACCCTTCATTTTTATTTCGAAAGTGAAGGATTTCAAACTTTTGTTCTATGAATAACATTTGGGTCGTGTCGACGACGTTAAATAAATCGATTTTGATCATTTTATTTTTACTTAGCTTTCATTGTGTTTATAGATATAAAAAAAATATATATATATATATATATATATATAGTTTCTTTGTATATTTCATTGTTTTAATTAGTAGATTACGTTTTTTATTATTGCATTGTTTTTATTCTTGTAGAATAAGGTGTGCAATGGAGCAAAAACGGAAAAGCTGAAGAAGCCATTCCTCGCGGTCCGCGAATTGATCGCGCGGACCGCGACCGAAGATTTTCGCGAGCCGCGAAAGGAAGCTCGCAAACCGCGAGGGAGGCCGGGATTTCTCGAAAATCCCTGGAACGAAAACGTCGATTTTCGCGGTCCGCGGCTTGGTCGCGCGGACCGCGACACTGTGCTCGCGGACCGCGGTTTCATCGCGCGGTCCGCGAAGATTTGTCGAGCGCGGCACGCGATTTCATCGCGCGCGCCGCGACGGGCTTCAGCGCGCGCGGTCCGCGATTTCATCACGCGGACCCGCGAAGGAACCGCGCGCGGCCCGCGACGAAGGCCGCGCGACCCGCGAAGAGGACCGAGATTTCTCGGAAATCCCTGGAAGGATTTGGCGCATTTTCGCGGCCCGCGCCGGAGCCTCGCGACCCGCGAAGAAGGCCCGCGACCCGCGACTGGGGCTCGCGCTCCGCGACACCCTATTTCTTCCCAAATCCTTCTATCTTTTTTCTCTTCCTTCTTCCATATTCCCTCAAGCTCCCAAAGGCTTCAATTGACGGTACCCTACTCAATTTGTTCAAACTTTTTGGGTGTTTTAGGGCTTGCCGCCAATAGATTTAAGTAATTTTTGAAGGGCTTGCCGCCTTATAGCTACTTTAGTTGAGCTGGACGGTTATTGTATAGATTAAGCTAATATAGCTACACCTTTTCTTACACTATGATTTTCATTGATATATTTAAACATTGAGGGCAATGTTTAGACTAAGTGTGGGGGAGAGGTGTAGGACTTTTGTTGCTGATTTTGTTGCTGCTTTTGTTGCTAGTTTTAATACTGTATAGTAAAAAAAAAAAAAAAAAAGAGAAAAAAAAAAGAGCCCGGATGGTCCCAAAAATACTAGAGGATCAGGTAAAAATGAGAGGCATGCCCGGATGGTTCCAAAAATACTAGAGAATCAGGCAAAAATGAGAGGCAAAAAAAAAAAAAAAAAAAAAAAAAACAAAAAACAAAAACAAAAACAAAAACAAAAAAAAAAAAAAAAAAAAAAAACAAAAACAAAACATTTTCTTTTCTCTTGATTAGATATGTAAAGCTCTCAAATGTTTGTGCTTATTTATTCAGAGTATACACTTGGATCTTAATCGTTCTTTCTCGAGGACGAGAAAGGTTCAAGTGTGGGGGATTTTGATAGCCCCTAGATATACTCTTATTTTGTAGCATTTGAGAGTTGTTTTATATAGTATTTTGTGTAATTATATTAGACTTTTGGACCAAATCATTCATAGTGGTTTGAAATTGAAGACGTGCATTTTGATCTTGAATTGCACTTGCGATAGATTTGAATGATTTGATGACCTTCTATGACCGTCCTGACCGCGTTTGATACATTGAAGAACCGGTCGTAGAAGTGGCGTGAAGGCACACTCTCGCGGGCCGCGAACCCTAGGTCGCGAACCGCGAGGGTGTGTGTTGCTGTTTTGACCATGCCAAGTTTCGCGCGGGCCGCGAAACTCCGGTCGCGAGCCGCGAAGACCGAGGCGCGCGGACCATGCCGAGACCGAGGCGCGCGGACCACGCCGAGACACGGGCGCGGACCATGCCGAGACCGAGGCGCGCGAACCACGCCGAGACACGGACGCGGACTACGCCGAGACACGGGCGCGGACTACGCCGAGACACGGGCGCGGACTACGCCGAGACACGGGCGCGGACTACGCCGAGACACGGTCGCGGACTACGCCGAGACACGGGCGCGCGGGCGCGAGACTCCGGTCGCGGACTACGCCGAGACACGGGCGCGCGGGGCGCGAATCCTCGGCCGCGAACCGCGAGAACCTGGCTCGCGGTCCGCGAAGGATCCCGCGCGACCCGCGAAGCTGCCTGCAACTTGCATTTTGTTTAGCTTTAATTTTAATTATTTTGAACTATAAATAGAACTTATCCTCAATGTTTAGAGGGCGAATTTTACAGAGCTCCCAATCCAAAAACCTTAGTTTCTCTTTGTTCTTGATCTTTTCTTCAATCTTTCTTCTTTTAGATGTAATGTTTATGTAATGTTGTATTAGAATGATTGTATTAGCTTAGTTTAATCTTGGGAGCATTTGAATTCACTTTCCCTTGAGACTTTGAAGGTGTGTGTATGCTTAAACTTTGGATTTTGATTATCTTTTGATGAACTTGAATTCTTATGCATGAATATTGTTCAATCTTGCTTAATTTGTTATGGGCTTTGTGTTTTATATCAATTGCATACCTCATAGTCACTAATTAGAGTAGACTAGTTCTTAAGGTTAAGATAATCTAGTTTTAGAGTAATTCTAGTGTAATTTGGAATGGTGATGGATTGTAGTGTAATGTTATCTCAAGTAGTTAGTTTAGTGACTATGGAAAGGGGTTGAGTGATGACAAACTCTCCTCTTAGCTATGTGATTGTAGTTGAGAAATGCCATGATGAATGTGAGTTGTTAGAATTGGAAATCTTATGAACTTGCATGATCAATCAATTATGTTTTTAGGTAAGGATGTAATGCTACCATTGGTCCCCCTAATATGTGATTGTATACTTGAGTTGAAGATTCCTTTTTGACGTATGATTGTTAGCAATAAATAGCTAGATTCGTGGGTAGAACGTGATCGTTTTCTCCACCATCATGAAGTAGCAAGTATGAATTGAGATTTGTATGTTATCATCGTCTTAGTTCTTTATATTCATCAAATGTCTTGTTTGTATGCTCTCGTTATCGTGAGTATGTGAGTAAGCTTGTCAATTCTCCATTCTTAATACCATTGTTGAGCTATCTAGATGCTATCGTCTAGGTGACTCGACAATAAGAGCTTTGAGATGTGTTATCATCTTCTCTAGCTACAATTGGGAGAATGAGATGTTTTCATCCTTGACAAATGGTCGAAACTCCTTTGTAATAGTATTTGCCCGGTGATAAGTTGATAGTTGGAAATTGAAGTCATTTGCCTCCCAAGGTCTTGTATTTGCATTGTAGTGTAATCTATCTTAGTTGCTTTACTTCGTAGTGTAATCAACCAACTCAAACCCCCCCCCCCCCTTGTTTACCTTGCTTTCTATATAATATATATGTATGTGTTTATAATCTTCGATAAAACACTAAACAAAACTCCTTCTCCTTGTGGTTCGATCCCTACTTCCCACTATCTACTCTATAGTATTTAGAAGTTGTAGGTGAAATATAAATGTGTTTTGATTGAGTGGGATTCCCATTTACGACGTGGGGAAATCGCTTGTCAAAAATGGCGCCGCTGCCGGGGAGAAGGCATTTCTTGTTTTGTGTTTTGTCTTAGATTTTATTTTTATCTCTTTTGTTTTCTTTCTTTTCTTTGAAGTGTGTATTGCTTGGTTTCTTGGAATAAACGACACCTTGTAGTGTGTATTATTACTCTAGAACCCTTGCACTACCATTTCAAACTTTTTAGTCATGTTTAGTTTAAAACAAAAAGATTTTTATGACTTCCTCACCTTTAACCATGAAAGGATGAGGAAGAATGCAACAAGCTCGTGTAATTCTTACATTTCTAATGATTTTTCCGAGCCTTGTTATTTTGAGTCGAGAAGTGAGCACTATGAACTTGAAAGGCCCCTTGGTTCTTCATACCAAGGGTACTATGATGATGAGTGCTATGAGGAGGAGACAAACATTGGTTTTCAAGGTCAAAATTGTTTTAATCCATATGATGATTCTTATAATCCACAATGGAGTGGTTATTCGAATTCGAACTATGGATATCAACCAGAAAACCAATATTTTGAGCAACAAAATCTACCCCCACATCCTTGTGAATTGCCTCTAGAACAAGATTCGATGAGTTATGATGAAAATTTACGTTTAGAGAATCTTGAGAGGCAATTGAGCGAAATGTTGAGTGTGGTGATGAGATTAGAAGCTCAATACTCCAAGGAAGTACCATCCGAAGTAGAACATAATCCTATTGCTATGGTGAGTGATATCACCACAATGCATGAGGAAGAGTTCGAAAGTGATGAGGAAATTTTTGTTGAACAATATGAAATAGAGAGAGATGTGAGTGTTATTGAACTTTTACCATGCCCATTGTCACTTTCATCTCCACCTATGCAACAAATTTCACCACTTCCTGAAGTTTTAGAGGAGAGTAGGAAGTCATATGACTCATTCATGCTTCCTACCATTCCCACTCCTTTAAAACCACCATCTTTTATTCCTCCTCCAACACCTTCTCTACTACCCTTCATTTTTATTTCGAAAGTGAAGGATTTCGAAAGTGATGAGGAAATTTGTTACATTACATATTTACAATATGAATAAAATCATTATAATTTCAACCAAGGTAATAAATTTATTACCTCATATATAAACATTATCAATAGTTTCAGACTATACAACAACTTCGTTTAAACATTATCAATAATTTGTTTATGTTTGATTAATCATTTATTAGTTCAATCGAATACTAACTCCGTTGATATAAAACTTTTTATTATTAAGGACACATAATGTACTAAAACGGAATAAAATTTACTTTCACATAATTGATCTGATTGTTCAAGTTGAAGTTCTATCTATAGTAAGTTTATGTAATTGAACTGATTTAATTTAACCATTCCTTAAACCCTTCGTGTCTAACCATTTAGCGTCCAACATGAATTCGAATTTAAACAATCAATGGCTCATCTTCAAAAAGGGCCAATTGAGATAGTTTTTCATTTTACTTTAAAATAACCTGTAGTTGCCTTCATTGACCAAAAATCTTGACCTCTTCACGAGTGCGATCCCAATTTCCCAGGCCAAAACAGTCTGACAGATTCGGCTTTCATTTATCATAGCTCTGTAGCCCAAAAATATTACTCTTTCGATTTCACAATTACAATTTCCATATGATGGCGACTCCAGCGGTGGCAGACGAACTAGAAGCCAGTCATCGGCGGTTTCTGAAGAGTGCTGAGGAAGCGGCAGCAGAACTACCAACAGGTTCTACATTCATTACATAGCTTAATCCCATGTTGACAACAACAAAATCAATACGATGGAACAAAAACTTATTGGTAGTTTACATTTACGTTTATTTTCCGTCATTATCAGCGCTAGCAGAGATGTATCAACGGGTGGATGATTATGTTAAACGTATGAAGGCGGATGCCCAACACGATGCGGATTTTTTCCTGAAGGTCGGAAAGGTAAGAGTATGAAATCTTTGATTGAATTTCAAAATCATAGTTAATGAACTAGTTCATCGGCCCTCGCTAAATGTAATAGTTTCAATATATTCACAGGATGATGTCTCCAGGGCATACCGCGATCTTAACAAACGCCTTAACCTACTAGCTGCATTGGTGAACAAGGAGCATGAGAAAGTAAGATCCAAAACCGAAGCCGTCTGCGTGAACTACAACGTTTCCAATGTTTGTAAGGCCAGCGAGGCTTTGAATAGAATTAAGCTGCGTCAACACATGTCTAAGTTCACTTGACAAACTCAGGTCTCTATGGATTAGTGCTTTCTTTGTTTTGAAGATGGTTTGCGGATAAGTCTTCACTGTTTTGAAGATGGTTTGCTTATAACTTTTCGTTTTGAAGATGGTTCACTTGACAACGCATGTTATATTCAAATTGAACCCTGAATTTGGTTTTTGAATCTGTGTCCTTATTGACCAAAATTCTGATATGTTTGCTTGAGTTTTGGTTAGTATGTATCATTATTCATCTGGATTATGTGTGCCAATGTCATATGACGATTCGGGTGCCCCATAACATGGAAAAATCCAATGTAACTATTTGGGCATTTATGTAAAAATCCTAAGCAAATATGTCCAGTGTCTACTAACGACGTGATTTATCTACAGTTTATACTATAAGTATTTGGATTTTTGGGTCTACTAAATCATTTACTTAAAAGTTGTGTTCTTCTGGTTCAAGAACACCTATACAAACCAAAAAACAAAAGTAGATGAATCCAAGGATGCTAAGAAATAAGAATGACATTAGAATCCGGTACCAACATCTTATTACCTTACACACCAAGTTTATTCAAATGAGGAACAACCACAAAATACTTATTACTTAAAACAATTCTCCCCAAAACACAAATAACAACACAAACTACAGCTTGCCAGAAACAAAAGATGTAACAAAAACATCTGATTGCCCAAAACACGGTCGGCAACAAAATCACAGAGCGAGCATACACAGGCTCGACTTAATAATTAGTACCAAGTTTCATGTTGCAATGTACAAGCACCAAATCGGGAAAAATAAGGCAAGCATGTGAAATAATCGACCTCACTGAGTCATCCTTGGGAAGGCATCCCCTGGCCGCACATCCTTGCTCCGTTAAGAGGATGTTGAAGGCTGGCTACTGGGGCTTGGGCTCAGTCACAGAAAATGGAAACGGTGGCACCCAGAATGGGGTAGGCTGCGTCATCTGCACACCTCTGAGGGGATCATAGCCGAACACACCAGAAACCTACAACAAAGAGGTACAAACATATAGCATAGTTCAGGGTTCAATGAAGAACACGACGACATCACATATCATGTATTCAAACTTTATCTCCAGAACATACCTGTGGCATGACAATCCTTTCCTCGGGTGTTCCGACTGGCGCATCTCCACGCTGCTTCCTTTTACTGGCACCTTTCCTATGGGACCCGGATATTTTCTTGTCCAAATCCGCCCCTTTCCTCTTAGTTGGAGTTCTTCCCTTGCCTCGACGATCCAGCGGATCTTTCACGCGTACGGTCTCATCTTCCTCTCTTGGATCCCCAGATTCGGGTTCCTTATCTCTACCCTTTCTGCCATAAACCCTTCCAATTCCTCCCATAGTTGAGCTAACAATAGTGCTTGAAGTGGTTTTGAACTGAACATCTAAGCTAAGTTTACCAAGCTCCCGCATCACTAACTTGAACACAAACTCCTCCTGCATGGCTGACAAACACAGCCTAGAGCACGCCTCTGCCATCTTAGCATACCTCTTCATTGCCTCTGTTTCATTGCCTTTCAGATTTTTGTATGGCAACTTCTCCTTCAAATACTCCCTGGGCAAATCCTTCCTCCACCTTGAATACAAGAACTTCTCAGGAACAACATCGATGTCTTCCAAAACCATTACGCGCATCGCGTGGGTGCATAGTATTCCCCTGAACTCAAAGTTCTTACACTCGCACCTCATTTCCATTGTTGCCTTGTCAAGGCAGACTACAAACTTCCTTCTCCTAGACACACCATGACAAATCTTGCTCATCACAACTTCATACTTCACCTCATCATCGTTCCCAGAAATCATCGTCCCATTCGCATATTTCAGCATTTCAATCTGCTCCTGGATCTCTAAGAACTTTGCAGCTGTAAAAAGCTCTTGAAATACGAGCTCAAAGCCGTGCTTCGTCGAGGTACACCAAGTTCGATAGTCATTGCTGAACTTCAGTATGTTCTCCTCATTGGCTCTTTTCTCTACAGCCAGACCATACTGATCAAGGAACACCTTCAGTGTAGTGTCTGGAGTCACATACCCCTTGAAGAAGTGATTCATACCCTCACTCCGTTGGGTGCTAGACATGCCAGCCCAAAAATCATTCTTGAAGTACACTGGAGCCCACCTCTTTCTGTCCCTGGACAAGTCCTTGAACCACAGTTTTGATTCCAGTTTGTGCTTCTCACCCCAGGCCTTCAACCCATCCTCGAATTCCGGCACCGTCATCATATGGCTAAGTAATTTACGGAATTCTGAGTTTATCTCCACCCAGTTGCTGGCACTGCCCATGTTCTTGCACAGATTCCTCTTGATATGCCATATACACCACCGGTGTTTTGTATCAGGAAACACTGTCCTAACCGCCTTGGCTGACATACATTAACATATTTTCACATGGTTATATTATGCTCATCAATTTTCTCATCACATAATCATTCAATAACTTCATTGAACACAATAACTATTATAAATAAATAATCCGGTAAATCAGGATGATTCACATAATCAACTGTCTCATATTTCGTAAGCCACAAATCACTATGATTCATCGGATTTCATAAGTTTCTCAAACCATCAACTCAGTGTGTGAACATTGACTATAACCATTAAACCGTAACAGGACATAACGAAACGCAAACTAACTGGAGTTCATTAACTTCAAAATCCACTACACAAACAACATGCTCATAGTCCAGTACACTTACAACACACTTTCGACACACTCACAATGCAGTACACTTTCCCCACACTTTCGACATACTCAAACTCAATTACACTTTCAACATGCTCATGTCATACATGGTAATAAAATAAATTCACATTATTCTCAGCATGTAAACAATATTATACAGCTTTACGTACGTACCTATTGCTTTGCATTGATCAGTTATAATGCCAACTGGTGCCCTTCCCATGCAGCGTTGCCAAGCTTTAAAGACCCATTCATAGCTTTTAGCATCCTCCATGGTTATCAGTGCACATCCCAGAAGTACAGAATTCCCATGATGATTCACTGCAATGAATGGAGAAAAAGGCATCCGATACCTATTGGTCACGTATGTGCTGTCAAAGGACACCGTATCACCAAAGTCTTTTGCTGCAGCCCTACTTCTACCATCGGCCCAGAAGACATTTCTAAGTACTCCATTCTCATCAATGTCATACTCGTAGTAAAAAGTAGGATTTTTCTGCTTCATTTCACAGAAGTGCTTCTCCATAGCATTGAAGTCACCACCTTCAACTTGCCGCCTACCGTTTCCCCTTAGAAGGTTCCTCAAGTCTCGTTCTGTGAATGGCACACCAGCGCAGCCACCATACTTAACCACAAACACTTGATAGTTACTACCAATCTTTACCCCTGCTGCGTCATTTTCCAGTATTATCTTTGCATCCTCGGGGGAAATCTTACGGTAATTGGGCAGAAACCTAGAATTAGACACACACAAATCGTGATTGTGTTCCACAACACATCTACCAATCTTCCAATTACCATCCACCACCGACTTGGTGGCATACACTCTGAACATACACTGTGTCCTGCATGAGTGGCTGCGGCGTCTACCAATTTTAGTAACCGGGTTCACTCCAGCTTTGCTACATTCAAGGGTGAGTCTCACGTACTTGCTGTAATGTTCCTCGTTGGCAAGGCAATGAACCCGGGCGCGTGCCGCATAACCGACATTCTTTCCTAAATCAACTGCTGCTGACTTGGATTTGCACGAGTCCCTGATTCTGACCTGGAAGCCATTAGCGAACCCATATCGATGGATATAGGTTACAAACGATAGGGCAGATTCGAACTCCATGCCCTTAGTAGGCGCCGCAATTTCTTCTGTATGATCTTCACCACCATTTACTGTTTCTACCTCCTCGCCTCGGGTGACAGTTTCAACTTCTGGAACCTGCTCCTCGTTCTCATACCACTCCTCATCTTCGTCGTCCTCATCTTCAACTGTATATTCTGGTTCACTCATTCCATCAGCAACCTCTGGAACCTCCACATTCTCCTCATTCTCCTCATTCTCATCGTCTGTATCTTCTATTTCAGTTTCAACTTCACACATTCCATCCCCGTCCACACAATCCCCTGCAGAAACAATGACATTATTCCCTGCAGTAATATCTTTATCCAAATCAGCAACAATGACTCCATTCCTTGCAGCAACAATGACTCCATTCCCTGCAGCAACAATGACTCCATTACCTGAATCTTCCACACCAACCGTTACCTCTTCATCCAAATCAATGACATTCTTCCCTGCAGCCACTATGCACTCCTCAACAACATTACTCACATTCACATCAGCACCATCGATATTCCCAGACATTGTCTCCTGGTCGAAATCCAAATTCAAATACTAATTAATCTGACATTGCAGATTTGCGAGTCAGCAGCTGATGATTTCATTTAAAAATTTCAAACTTAGGGATTCAAAACAGATGACACATACTTGATGGATACCCTAACATTTCTTACAAGTAATCTACCTACGCTGAGCACCTTCTTAATAAGATGGCAGAAAGATAAACCTAAACATTTTAAATCAAAGTCATCTAAACTGGAATTAGTATTTGGAATTGGTTCTGACTTTTGACCTTTCAGTTATTCTAACCTATGGCATGACAAATCAGTTATCTCAAAGGTCAACCTCTCTCACCAGCTCTCATCATTCCTAACAACCTTCATTTTAAGAATTAAATCGAGCGAAAAGTTGTGAAACAATACAACCAAATAATTATAAACCCTAACCCCTAATTAACCCTTATCCAGATTCAAATCTAACCACAACCACCACATAATTACAAACCCTAACCCCAAATCCAGATTCAAATACAGCCCCTATAAACCTCAACCCTAATACTTATTCCACATTCAAATCAAACAAAACCCATTAAATATAAACCCTAAATCCGTTACTAACAATAGTAGACTGAAGATACCCACCTGATAAATAGAAGTCGGCCCCGGGTTCCGTTGAAATATAAGCCGTCGCAGCTGAGTTAACCTAATCTGAAATGACCCAGTTGTTACTCACAATAGGAGACTGAATACAAATCCTTAATCGAAGTGATTGACAGAATATAAAATGAAACCACCTGAGATTGAAGTCTTCGCCGGAAAACACTAAAACCTAGTCGTCGCCACTGAGTACTTATGGAACGGAGACGGATTCGTGGACTTGGAATGATATACCCATCGATTTGCAGTTGGTTTTCTCCGATGAAATAAACTGGGAAGATTTTATGGAAGATTTTGAAATATAGAGAAAGAAAACGTTCTTGTCTCCCCTTTCCCAAACAGAAAACCACTTTCCCAAACCAAATCTGACACCCCCGCCTACTCAGCCTAAGGTCCAAAAAACCATCTGTAGACCTGCTTAATCCAGCCCAATGTTATGGCCCAACAAGCTGAATAAACAATTAATAAGTAACAAACGGTTTCGTGAGTCTATCATTTTCCCGTAGCTTCACACCCAGATCACAAATCTTCATCCTTTCTTCCTGATTATTTAATCCCAAATTAAATTCAAATCTTCTTTCTTTCTTCTTAAATCTGTATGAGATTTTTATCTAACGAAGATTTCCGCGCGCAGCTCGATTTGGGATCTTTCAATTCGAGAATAGTGCAGTACACACAAATCCCTTTAGCCGGAAGTAGAATAATATAAACTCCTCGGCGAATGCGAAGAGGGAGAGGACGTTGAGCAAAGCGGTCGGCAAAACCGACAACGATAGGGCAATTACGATCGCCTCTAGCTGGAAGGCGAACCCGACTTGATCGCGGGATTTGTGGGCGCCGGCGAGTGAGGCGAGTGAGTTGAGTACGAGAGGAGAGAGAGGGCGGGGATAGAGGTGACGGAGGAAGACGGCGGCAGTCCGCTTCTGGTTTTGGTTTCATTAGCGGCGGCGGAGACGCGACTGGGTATTTGATGGATGCAGAGTTGGGGTGGCGGTGATTGTGAATTTGGTGGTGTTGAGGTGGATGTAATCAATCAAAATTTTGAACTCAGATTCCGGCTGGAAGAAAAATGGCCAGAAAATTCAACCTAATTGTACAGGGTATTTTGGTCTTTTAAAATAATTTTATTGCCGGAATATTATAGTCAACACCACTATCCGGTTCAGGGTACATTGTATAAAACTAAAGCCATATTAACTTATTAAAGGTACATGAGCACTTTTCCAAAACTCGAGGGTACATGAGCACTTTTCCAAAACTCGAGGGTACATGAGCACTTTCTCAAGTACTCAGGGGTACACATGTATTTTACCATTTGTTTAAATATGGATAGTTAATTAGCCAATCAGCTCCTTTTGGTGTTTGGTGACTAGAGTTTTCTAATTAGTTTTTTTTTGTGAAACCTCTTATTTCTGAAACGCTAGAAAGAGAAGCGTTTACGAAAACTTCTCGCTTTGCATAAATGCCAATTAATTCACTCCAAAAGTGCAGCTGAGAATCTTGCTGCTAAGCTATGCCCCTCACTCCCGGGAAGAAGGTCTTAGCAGGAGGCGAAACTTGAGCTGTTGGGTGTTTCCGTTAATTGATCGGACTCCATGTTCTGATAAATATTTACCATCCGAAAAGAGGAAAAAACGGAGCCTTTGTCTAAAGAAATGCGTCGAGAAAGGGCAGTTGTATAGAACTTTTCAACGAGATAGTGCTTTTTCAATTCTCTCAAAATGGAATCTATTCCAAACATAATCAAAATAATATTACAAAATATCATTTTTATCCTTTTCCTTCACAAATTTTATTTTCTTAATCTTTATTAATAAATTCCTTAAGAAGTATACAATTCAACACACTCAAAAGTTGCGTACGTACATTTAGAACATTTTACAATATTTTTGATTTATTTTTAAAGTATTACACATTGAAATAAAGTACACATTAAATATATACCAATATAAAAATTTCTTGTATTTGAATTCTAAAATAATGTTTTAAATAAATGTATGTATATTAATAAAGAATAATAATTTAAATAATATATATCATAAAAATAAATAAACATACAAGTGATAATAATTTTGGATAAACAAGTAACATAATACAAAAATAATTAATAATAAATTGTACTAATGTCTATTTCAGTCATTTAACGAAATGAATCTATCAGCTAATTGTTATTTGTCAAACACTCATATACAAAACGCTAATCAAACCGCTAGTCAAAACAGCTAATAGAATCCGTTAACAGCTTACATCTAATAAAATTCGCTTACAACTAACAGGTAAACGCTGTTAGCCAAACGAGGGTTTATTTTCCCTAAACGTGCCCACGTGAAGTGATGGTCACCGCATAGTTTTGGGAGTCCAGCCTATTCATCTTGCGGTACCTGCGAAGTAAACAAAAAATCAGTAGCATCTGTGTCTAATTCTAAGGGAGCAGAGCCCTTGTTTGTCAAGACAGATAGCACCTACAACTTTTTGTGGCAGATTAGTCATGTCCATAACACTGTTATGCTGGTTACTCAGTGCATGCTTAGCCAAGGTATCAGCAACTGTATTACCTTGTCTAAGTGTATGACTAACTCTAGCAGGGAAAAGATTACAATGAATGTGGTGTGCTAGATGATATACTTTCCAGTGGGATTTTAGTGGGTCTGAAATCATGTTTACAGCATTTAAGTAGTCAGACTCCAATCATAAAGTATATAAATTGAGAGAATGAGCACAATAGAGAGCAAGTTTGATAGCATGAAATTCAGCATCTAAGGGAGAAAGTGCATGCATATGGAAACATCTAGCATGCAAAAGATCACCCCTGCTATTCCTAAAAATGATACCAATGCCTGCATTTTTTGAAAAAGCATCCCAGGCAGCATCAGTATTCACTTTCACACTACTGGAAGGTCTCTCCCAATGAATTTTGACTATTTTGGGCTTTGGAGGTTTAAGTCATTTTGGCAATACTCCAGAGCTTGCAATGTCTATATCATGAGAGTTGGAAAGATAGAAAGGCTTTTAACAACATAAGAGTTGAAAATAATTTCTTTGACCTCCTTTATGATGGGATGGAGAAATTTCCTCAAATAGTTTTACAAGAGAAGGGACTAGGTTTACTAGTTGGGTGTGAAGTGAGGTAAGACCTTTAAAAGATCAGTAGCATGCCAACCTGAGCCATCTCAATACTCAATAGCCCGAATTTTTATTAATTAATTATTTTTTAATTTTATATTAAATTTTAAAATAGAAATAAAGTATACATAATGGCCCTGTTTACTAAAGCTTATTTCTTGATGTACTGAACTGAACTGAATTGAACTGAATTGAACTGAATTGAACTGAACTGAACTGAAGTAAAAATGATGTATTGAAAAATGGAATCAGCATGACTGAATTAACCTGAATTTCATCAAATTACATTTTCACTTCACTGAACTGAACTGAACTGAACTGAACTGAATTGGTAAACAGGGCCAATATTTTGAATGGTGAAATCATGTATAAAAAAATGAATAGAATATAAAATAATACTAAATCTTGGCTAGTAGTATATATTAATTATGGAAAAATAATTGTAAATAATTTAAAAATGATAAAATGTTTCGGAAGAAATAGGAAAATAAGAGCAAGAGTACTCGAAAGAGAAAGTCTCATATAAGGACACTTTACGGTAAGGGCATGACAAAAGATACCATATTTTACGAGATTTGTGGTTATTATACAATTATTTTAATTGTTTGAAATTATTTTTGTTTGTGTCTGATGTTTTTATACTTGATAATGACTTTTATTTGGGTTGATGTTTCATTTGGTTTGACCTTTTAAATTTTTTACCTGATGTTTTTATTTGACTTGATTTTTTAGGTTTTGCACATTACTTTTCACTTTATTTCATTGATCTTTTATGTTTATGACCTAAATAATTTAAATAATTTATATAGTAACCCTCAATCTTGTAGAAGGTAGTCTACCGTGGTCTGCCCTTACCGTAAGGGGACCTTACATGAGACGCTCTCTACATGAAAAATTGAGAAGGAAGAAGATGATGAAGAAGAGAATCTAGAAGAATTGTGTTAGGTGACAAGCGATTTCCTCACGTCGTAAATGGGAATCTCACTCAATCAAAACACATTTATATTCACCTACGACTTCTAACTACTATAGAGTAGAGAGTGGGAAGTAGGGATCGAACCACAAGGAGAAGGATCTTGTTTAGTGTTTTAGCGAAGATTATTAACACACACATATATATTATATAGAAAGCAAGGTAAACAAGAGGGGGTTTTTGAGTTGGTTTTGTTACACTACGAAAGAAAGCAACTAAGATAAACTACACTACAATATAAATACAAGGCCTTGGGAGGCATTTGACTTCAACTTCAACTATCGATTAATCATTGAGTGAACGCTTAATATCTATGATTTATGATCATAAGTCGTGGATGAAAAACATCCTATTCTCTCGATAATAGCTAGTGAGCATGAACACATCACTCAAGAGCCCTCATTATCAATCCACCTAGATGATAACATCTAGATACATCGACAATGGAATTAACAATGGAGAATCGACAAATTCACCCATTCTCGCCGTTAACGTGAGCATTGGACAAGACATTTAAAAACTATAAAGAACTAAGATGATGATAACATACAAATCTTAATTCATATTTGCTACTTTATGATATTGGAGTAAACGATCACGTTACCCACGAATCTAGTTATTTGATGCATATAATCACACATTGGAAATGAATATTTCAACTCTACAATTACATACAACGAAGGATCAATGATCACATTAGATTCCTACGAAGAGATGCAACAATTCAAATTCATAAGCAATTCAATTCCCATGACTATACTTTACCATGTTTCATAATAACAATCACAAAACCTCTCTAATTACCAATTACTCTACCAACTAGGCTAAACTACTCTATGACTAACAAGTAAAAGGGGTTGTCACCACCCAATCACTTCTAATTAACATTAATCTCTAAATTAAACTAGAACTAGGGTTTAAACTACCATTACCCAAACTATGAGGCATGCAATTGATTCAAAACACAAAGCCCATGGCAAATTTAGCAAGATTAACAACATTCATATACAATTCAAGACAAGATATTCAAATGATAATCAAACCATAAATATAAGCATATGAAAGTTCATGAAAATCTCAAGCATAAAGTCTACATCAATTTCTCCCAAGGTTTAATTAGTCTACAACAATCAATCTAATTCAACATTACATAAACATAGAATCAAAGGGAAGAAAATTGGAAGAAAAGGAAGAAAAGATGAGGAAATTGGGTGTTTTTGGATTGGGAGCTCGTCTGAAAAAGGGGAGAGATAAGGGAGTATTGAAACAGGCTTTGACCCCTCTGATTGATGATGAGGATGGTGTGAATGGATCCTAGTATGAAACTTGGTACATATGTCGTAGGTACCGCACTGATTACCTATGGTATTTCAGAGGTGTTGGGCTGCCGGTGTAAAAACCAGTTACCCAGCCTTGGCCCGTGACAATATCTAAAGACTTGACGGATTGGTTGTGGGGATATATCCCTAGTATGAAACTTGTACATATGTCGTAGGTACCGCACTGATTACCTTTTGGTATTTCAGAGGTGTTGGGCTGCAGGTATAAAAACCAGTTACCCAGCCTTGGCCCAAGATACTATCAATTGACGGACTGGATGAGGGACTATGGCCCTAGTATGAAACTTGTACATATGTCGTAGGTACCGCACTGATTACCTTTGGTATTTCAGAGGTGTTGGGCTGCTGGGTGAAACCAGTTACCCAACCTTGGCCCATGACACTATCTAAAGACTTGACGGGCTGGATCGAAAAAGATTATAAGCATACTCAGACCAGGCTACATAATGGATAATTTGGTTTCTATGGGAAATGAACCAGGGCAGACTTGTGTTTTGACATGTCAATTCACAGATATGCTATGGTGGATTTTCCCTTAATCGTATACGAGCTGGAGACAGAAATGGAACGTTGAAGACACCAAAGCTCCAAAGGTGGATGCAGATTTGGCAAGATATGCAAGGACAGGTGGAATGGAAGCGCATTCATTATAGTTATTCTAAAATCCTAGCAATATCTTGATGAACTTGTTATGATCATAGCCACTTGCATTTCATATGGCTGTAGAATAGTTGTTTTTCTCCTTTTGGTTAGTTATTTATATCCGTTGAATGTTTGGCTTAGAGTGATGGCCAAATCAGTTGTATGAACTTTTTTGAGCAATTTAATAGAAGAAAATATTACATCAAAAAAAGCCTCAAAATTCAACTCAAAGAGGCAAGTGGGCCGAAGCTTTTAGCGACGCTTTCTTTGGTCGCTGTTCTTCATAGCGACACTTCTGGGCATCTCGTGACGCTTTCTGGGCAGCTAGTGACACTTCTGGGAAGCAGCGACACTTTCTTCATCTGGAGTGACACTTCCTTCAAGCTCCAGCGACACTTTCTGGGAAAGAGTGACACTTTTCTGGGCAGCTTCTATCACCTTCAACAAGGTTGTCTTCTCGCCACTTCTATGACCAATTCTTCAAGTTCCAAGCATCAAATCATCAACTCTATAGCATAGTCATAGAAGGTCTTCAAGAGTATCAATCCAAATACTCCAAAACATGTACATTATCATAAAATCTTGCAATTACGAATCTAATGTACAATGAACTATTTAATACCAAAAGTTGCTCAAAAACAAGTCTTAAAATGTGCTAAAACTAGGGTATAAATAGGGCTCATCAAACTCCCCAACACTTAAACCTTTCTCGTCCTCGAGAAAGAACGATACAAGTCTAAGTTTCATACTCCTAAAAATCAATTCAATGCACATTTAAGACTTCAAAACAAGAGCTTTCAATTACTTTCATCAACAAGCAAAGTATGCCAATATAAGTTTTATCAATGCAATTTCTTTGGCACACAAAGCTAACAAAAGATTACAAAATTCCTCTCCTTTTGCCTAGGTTTTTACCTAGCCCCTCTTTCTTTCCACACACTCTCTTTTTGCCTAGGATTTTTACCTAGCCCCTCGTTTTTCCACACACTCTCCTTTTGCCTAGAAGTTTATCTAGCCACTCATTTTTTTATTTTTTTTCAAGCCTCTCACTTTTACCTAGGCCTTTTTAATGTTTTGACCTATCCGGGCTTTTCACTCATTTTTATTTCAACAGATTCTTCAAGAGAAGTGCACTTTTTACAATAAGAAGCTAAACCTAACTCCCCCACACTTAAACCAAACATTGTCCTCAATGTTTTAGAATAATAACAACACTCTAGAGTGGGAGAAGTGACAAATTCAGCAACAATAAAGGACTAGAGAAAAATTACCATCTCATTGAAGAGAAAACCAAGCAAACAAACATTGAAAGATCAAATTAAGCACAATGACAATATTCAAGAACTAATGACATGTAGTACCAATTCAGAACACAAACAGCGCACAGTACCACAAGGCATCATACGAATGGAAGAATTGTAACGAAAGTACCCATTAGCCGTGAACAACCACAACCGCTGCTATTTGGTGGCGCCGGCGAAGTCGGAGATGATGAAGATGGAGGCCGACGGCGGTGGCGTAGTTGGGAGGCGGCGGCGGCTGGTGGTTCTGGGGGAAGATGGCGAAGGTGTTGCAGGCTTAGGGGTGGAGGAGAGGTGGGGCGGCGTCGGTGGAGGTGGGAGAGGGGAAGAAGATCGGGAAAGAAGGTGGGGGCGGCAGAATTGGGGATCGGCGAATTGCGGGGGTCTGGGCGGATTTAATCCCCAAATCCGTTTTTTTTTCGCGGGCCGCAAGAGTTTTTTCTTTTTTCTTCGCGGACCGCGGGCTTAATTCGCGGGCCGAGAAAAACAGCCAATTTGTGGCAGCGGGCAGCCTCAAAATCCACTATTTTCGCGGGCGCGAGGCCCAATTCGCGGCCCGCGAGCCCGATTTTTTTTTTTAATTCAAATAAAATAACAAAAGAAAAACAAGAATAAAAACGAAATAAAAAAAACAAGAATAAAAACGTAATCTACTAATTAAAACAATGAAAGACACAAAGAATTTTATTTTTTATATATATCTATATATAAACACAATAAAACCTAAATAAAAATAAAACCAGAATCGTTTAATGGAAGTGTTATTTCCAAACGATCAAAATCGATTTATTTAACGTCGTCGACACGACCGAAATGTTATTCATAGAACAAAAGTTTGGAATCCTTCACTTTTGAAAGAAAAGTGAAGGGTGGTAGAGAAGGTGTTGGAGGAGGGATGTATGGTAGTAGTCTCAAAGGAGATGGAATGATTGGTAGCCAAAATAAGCAATATGGCTTCGTAGTCTCCTCCAAGATTTCCGGAAGTGGTGAAATTTGTTGAATAGGTGGATGTGAGGATGTCAATGGTGATAGTAAAAGTTCAAGAACACTCACATCTCTCTCTACTTCATAATGTTCAACAAAAAGTTCCTCATCACTTTCGAACTCTTCCTCATGCATTGTGGTGATATCACTCACCATAGCACTAGGAATATGTTCTACTTCGGATGGTACTTCCTTGGAGCATTGAGATTCTAATCTCCTCACCACTTTCCACATTTCACTCAATTGCCTCTCAAAATTGTTGAAAAGTCTATTTTCTTCATCATTAATCACATCTTGTCCTTGAGGCAATTCACAAGTGGGTGGAGGTAGATTTTGTTGCTCAAAGTATTGGTTTTCCGGTGGACATCCATAATTTGAATCTAAATAACCACTCCATTGCGGATTATAAGAATCATCATATGTATTAAAACATTGTTGACCTTGAAAACCAATACTTCTCTCCTCATTATGGCACTCATCATAGTACCCTTGGTATGAAGAACCAAGGGGCCTTTCATGTTCAAAGTGCTCACTTCTCGACTCAAAATAACAAGGCTCGGAAAAATCATTAGAAAGGTAAGAATTACACGAGCTTGTTGCATTCTCCCTCATCCTTTCATGGTTAAAGGTGAGGAAGTCATAAAAATCTTTTTGTTTTATACTAAACATGACTAAAAAGTTTGAAATGGTAGTGCAAGGGTTCTAGAGTAATAATACACACTACAATGTGCCGTTTATTCCAAGAAACCAAGCAATACACACTTCAAAGAAAAGAAAGAAAACAAAGGAGATAAAAATAAAATCTAAGATAAAACACAAAACAAGAAATGCCTTCTCCCCGGCAGCGGCACCATTAGGAGATTAATTAAATATGGCTTATTTAATAACCATTTTTGGTTTTTTTAAATGATGTGAATTAATATGGAAGTGCTAGGTGGCAAATTTATTGTGGGAGAGACATGTGCCTCCAAGTATTCTCCTTTTATATATAGTATAGATGTATAGTATAGATTCGAGAAATAAAAGGTAATCTTACTTGACTTGACTCAAAATCAATCCAGAAACTATTCCAACCCAATAATTTTAATTTGAGCTCAACCAATCTCAAATCCGATATAATCCAAACCCAAGTATTAAAAAATGGTTGCTGTTAATGCCAGAGCTAAAATTAGCTTCCAGAGCAGATTTTTATATTTATCCCCAATTTGCCCCTACTTCATCTTTCAACATATTTGGTCTTTAGTTAATGGCTATCGATCTGCGTTTGGGCCATCGCGCGCGCACCCTACCGCACGAGCTAGCCACCCTCGATATAATTCTTCACCGGAAACAGTTTATTCAACCACACCAGCCACCCCGCCGCCATCTGCTCCCCTAACCTAAAGCTCTGCGATTCACTCCCGGTTCCGCCACCACCATCCATATCGTTGTCTGACTCAGCCAACTCGCTGCTAGCGCCGAAATCAGTTGCCCTCTTCTTCACTTTCTTGAGATCAAACTTGAACCCGAGTCACAACTCACCGCTCCCACCCTAGACATGCTCCTGAAGGCTGAAGACTCATTTGAAGCAGAACTGAATGATGCGGTTCCCTTGCTCCGGAAAAGCGTTGCCTCGGCTTCCAAGTCACCGGAAAAGACTCCAAATGGTATTGTTTTTGTAACTTTGAATGAGGTTTCTCCTGTGGCAAGGAAAAACGTTTCCTTGGCTTCAAAGGAGTCCAAATGGAGCTTTGAATGGTTCAGTTTCTGCGGCTAGGAAAAACATTTCCTCGCCGTCAAAGTCACTGTGTCAAAGTGGTGTTATTACTAGGGCATTGAAGGTTCAAAGTCCATGTACAGGGGAGTCCAAATAATTATGTTACTGGTACTTTGATTGAATGGTCCAGTTTCTGTGCATAGGAAAAACAATTCCTTGCCATCGAAGTCGATCGGTGGAAATCATGTGAATAATGACCGTTGATGCTACCAAAATCCGTCCGTCTCCCGGGGGTGGATGCTATCCGGGTCTCCTCCTAGATCAGCTTGCTTTAGTCCTGCAAAACAATCCCCGGGAGGTGTCCCGGGGAAGAAGCTCCGGTGTGATGATGAGATGGGGATAGCGGAGAAGGAAAACGTACGGAAGGAACTCTCAATATAAAGTAGAGAGATATATGTCACCTTGTTTACTGTTTGAGACTAGTATTTATAGCCGAGCTCTACCTGCCTTGGGGATAAGGTGCAGGACCACTTCCTTTGTCATCATATGTCCTCTTCCTTATCCGGATGTACCTTCCAGCGGGAAAGATACTGCTTTGATAGTTATGGGCCGCGGACCTTCCTGGCCCAGCCGGGTTCTGGGCCAGTATTATCACTAGCCCCCCAGACCAGTCATCCGAGTTTTCATGACGCGGGGAACTGGTCTTAAACGCTCCCTCTTTGGTTGCTGCTTTTCTGGTAGGACCCATCCGTGCTAAAATGGGTTTCTGACGACGCCGCCTTTTCCTCTTCTGCATTGATCAGTTCCTCGTTTATCGTGTCATTATTGCTTTTCCACCTTTTGAGGTGGCGGTTCCTATTCATCCGTCTATATAAGGAGCCTCACCCTCCTTACTAGGTTACTTTCTTCAATCAATTTCCAGACGCTCTGCTTTTCCCACCTTTCGCCCTTTTCAGCCAAGTAAGCTCTCATTCCCTCTTCCTCTTACTTTCATGGATTCCCCGCTCTACTCCGACTCTTCCTTGAACACCGAGGGAGCTCAAGGTCAGTTTGAAGTCCAGTTCAGGGCTGCTGATAACTTGGCTTCCCCCCCAGTCTCTTCCCCGGACACTCATTCCGAGGCTTTCAGTACGCCCCGGGAGCTAGGCGTCCCGGACGCGTCGACCTTGGATGGAGAGGGTTCACATCCATCCGGGCATCCTAGTCACCCCCGGGAGGGCCAAGATGAAGAGGTGTTCGATGAAGTTGGCGAGGATGCTCCCCGGGGTCCTACCCACGGAGCGAAGCCTTCTGGTCATCAGTTTTTTAATCTTTCCGGGCCTGCTCCTTCCTTAGACAGGGACGTTGTAGATTTAGTTAGACGCTGCTTCATTCCTTTTCCATTGGATGCGTCTTTATCCAAACTCCTCCCGGGAACATCCTCCCGGGAAGTGCCTTGCATTCCCCGGATTCACTTCCAGTACGGGCTCAGTCTCCCCTTTCCTCCTCTATTTTCCGAAATTTTCAATTTTTACCGAATGGCTCCGGCCCAGCTTCACCCCAACGGGGTCGTGTTGGTGCTGGCCTTCTTGGTCAACTGTGCGAGATGCAACGTCTCTTCCTCCCTCCTTCTCTTTCGTTCTTTCTACGCCCTGCGACGCGCTCATGCGTCCTTCCCGGGTGTGTTTTCCTTTGTGATCCGATCCCGGACAAAGGACTTTGTTAAAGGTAAGCCCAAATCTGCCAAGGGGTACCTGGAAAAAGGTTTCTTTCGCTGTGACTCCCGGGTGTATCCCATGCCCCCTTGGAACGATTCCCTCGTTCCTGAAGATAAACAACCCCTTTCCTCTCTTTCAATAGACCTTACCAACGATCATAACTTCCTCCGCCTATCTCCCCTGGACATGGATACTTTTTATAAGACCGGGAACGCGGGCTATTATTGGCCTCGCGGGATATACCCGTCAAAACTCTTTTCTCTTCCCACCGTCTCCGCTGTGTGGCCGGCTGGAGGTGCCTATTAAAGGCCTTATTCTTTGCTTATTTTGATGCGTATATGTGCCTTGTTTTGACTTTCCTTTTACTTGGTTTCAGTTCAGCCTACTTTGTACGCGGACGTTACACCATTCAACGGGATGCCTTCCGGGGATCACACTCAGCAGAGAAGTCCTCATCCGGGGATGGTTACTCAGGAGCGGCAGGTGACACCCCCGTCTGGTCCAGTTGCCACTGAAAATCCCGAGTTCATTGCCCAAAGGGCCCGCCAGCAGCGACCGCCTTCCCAACAGAAGGCCCTGGAGTCCTCTCCTACCCCGGGGAGGAGATCTTTCATCCATCACCCTACCTACAGTGGGGGGGCTAACTCTCGCTTTAAGCGGCCTCTGACCGATGATAAGGAAGCTCCTCCGGCTTCTCGTCAAAGGTTAGAGGGTGCGACCCCGCCCCCGCCTCCTCCTCCCCCTGTGAATTCTCCTTTGCGGGATAATTCTCAAGCTATCCCTGAGGATAGGGAAGAGGTATGTCAATCTTATTGCTTGTCATTATTTCTCACGGTACTATCCTTCCGGGTAACCTTACTTTTGTTTGAATTTTACAGACCACCACTTTCGCCGACTCACTCCTGGCGGACTCCCAACTAGCTGACGCGCTTAACCGGACGTATTCTAAGTACAGCGCGGGTTTGTTTGCTAAGAAGGAGAAGGAGCTCCACGACGCCCGGGAGAGGTTGGCCGAGAGGGACGACCTGGAAGCCCAGCTGAGGGCCTCCCAGAAGAAGTTAGCTGAGAAGGAGAAGAAGTTGGAGGAAAAGGGGAAAAAGTTGGCCGAGGTGGAGAAGAAGTACACCTCCCTCAAGAAAGAGAAAAAGGAGGCGCAGCTTGACGCTCTGAATGCTATAGTTCAGAAGGTCCTCCATTCCTCCGACTTCGACAAAAGGCTTGAGGGGATCGCTGCTGCGGCTAGCGAAGATGCCTGCCACGAGATGTACCGCAGACTGCGGGGTTGGCTTCCGGGACCTGCTCGCCTTGAAGCCCAGGAATCCTACTATCGCCCCAAGGCGGGCGATTTGCTGACCCACCGTTGGAGATCTCTCCAGGAAGCCAAGCTGGAGGACCTGGTGCCCCAACTGTGGGATTCGCTTACGATGTCTTCCCGGGCCCCTTCATCCTCAGATATTAAGAAGATCAAGCTTCCGGGGATCAAAGAGGCGGCCGTACCTGAGTCCCCCGGCCCAGAAAGCGTCAATGCCTACGGGGTAGTCCCGGAGACGCCCCACTGGGCTGATAATTATCAAGAATTCTGCGCTGTTCCCGATAACTTTGGGTACCGAGCTGTCCTCGAAGAGAGTACCGGCGCTTACACCGTGGGACTCCCAAGGGGGCATGATGACCTGCTGTATCAATCCCGGAAGTCTATCCGGAAGGTGGGATTTCCTGTGCGCCCGGAAGACGAGCCAAAGGTAGATGCCCCCGCCTACTATGGTCCCTGCTGGTCTGAGGAGGATGTGGCTGAACTGGAGAGGAGATGGAAGAGAGCTCACGCTACCCCGGGAGGAAGGGAATCTGCTGAGGATAATGTACTCTCCTAGACTCTAGTTCACATTTCTTTTGTAATTTTCATGTTTTTTGTAATCTTCCTCCCCGGGAGGCATTTGTAGAACTTGGCCTTGGTGCCCATTTTGATTAATATAAGTTCTGCCTTTTGATGGAATCACTTATCTTTTGTAGACTGAGCGCCCCTTAGGGGGAGTTCTCCCGCGCGGGTCTGTGCCTTATGTTTTTGCTCATCCTAGTAGTTCCTCTGGTACCTACTTCTCACTCCCCCGCGCCGGATGCCTCCAATGCTCTTTTCTTCAAAGAAAACTAGCTCATTGGAGGTTTGGAGGTACCCAGGCCACCCGGGCGTTGGCCGAGGCGGGGTTGGATTGCTTCCTTCAGGAGTTTGGAACGATCCGGGCACTGGTGTTATTTCTTAAGGCGGTCGAGGCCAAGTTCGGGTCCTTAAATCAATGTTTCGACCTTGCTTCAGATCATATGCGGGAAGCCTTAAATTCTCACCAGACCATAGCTGAGTTGCAGGCTCTTCATGATGATTCTCAAAGTCGTACCGCCAAGGAGCTAGGCATGGTATGGGGCAAACTAGAGCGGGCGCAGGAAAAACTCAGGACATTGGAGACCCGCTCCGCGCAGAACCGGCTTCTCTGCGACTTTGAGAAGGAGAATCGGTCCCTTACTCATAGGAATAGGGTCCTCCAGGATGCTCTACTCATCACCCGGCTATCCTACCACCTTTTGGGCCTCAAGAACGGACTAGTCGGGGTTTCTCCTCTTACCGACATACCCGCCGGGGTCCGTAGGACTGTGGAGCGTATGGAAGCCAACCCGGGAAAGTTTGGCGAGGGAGCTCCCAATCATAAGGCCTATCTAGACGCCGTGGAGTGGCGTGACAAGATCAATGCCGGGGTGGCTGAGCCTTACCCTTCTAGCCTCCGCCGGGTTCCTGCCCGGGTGGAGGTGGATGTGGCGTATGAAAGATATGAGGATATGACTATATCTATTGACCCGGAGGAAGTGGCACGTCGGATAAGACGCATCCGGGAGATTGCAGATTCTGGAGTCACCACAAGAGGGGTTAAGACCGCTGAGGGTGCCCGTATCAGCCGGGAAGAAAAGGGGAAAAGCGCAGCAGACATGTTTCCTAAATACAAATTTGTTACGTCGGCTGGGGTAAGGAGGATGCGCCTGGCGGGGCCGCTTCCCGAAGGGTCCGTGGTTGTTCCTATCCCGGAGTTGAACGAAGAGGACGCCGCGCAACTGGAAGAGGAGCTTGCTTGGAATCAGGCCCCGGATGCCCGCTTTGCCGAAGATCTCCTGTCTTCTCAATTCTTCGGAGGAGGTTTCCGCCCGGGTAACCCTGAGGGTGCTTCCGGGTCGGGCCCTAAATGGGTTTAAGGACGCGTAGATAAGAAAACCTGTATATAAAATTCTATGTAATTGTTCCTTTGCAATTTGACCGCATGTTCATGCGATGTATAAATTTCTTATGTAATTTAAAGATTGAATAAAATTGCTTTTCGAAAGAACCCTTCTCGTTAACTCTTCCTTACAACACTACATCTCTTGGTCCCCGGGCTTCGTTCGAGCTCCGGGTCCACTCTAGCGGGGCACCCAAATGGGAGCTACCCATGGGTCCCTTTTTACAAACCTTCTCTAAACCCGGAACGAGGCCAGACGTTGGGTTATCTCTCCGGGCATATTCATGCGTCCGGGAGGGGCATATTCATGCCTAGCATATTCATGCTTAGCGTATTCACGCTTCCCGGGGGGCATATCCATGCCTGGCATATTCATGCCTAGCATATTCACTCTTCCCGGGGGGCATATCCATGCCTGGCATATTCATGCCTAGCATATTCATGCTTCAGTAGCTGTGGTACGACGCGGGGCGCTCTACTTCCCGTAAAACCTTCTCAGGTTAGCTACGTTCCACCTTCTGGGGATCTCCTTTCCCTGCTTGTCCTCCAGCGCATAGCTCCCTCCCGGGTATGCTTCCTTGATCTTGTATGGCCCTTCCCAGTTGGGCGCAAGTTTGCCCTCCGGGGCTTGGTGGCTCTTATCGTTTCTCCTCATTACCCAGTCTCCTGGGATGAAAACTTCTTTCCGCACCCTTCTGTCATGATACCTCTTTACTCGCTCCTTCACCTTAGCTTCCTGAAGTGCCGCATTCTCTCGCTTCTCTTCCAGGAGATCCAAGTCAAGCCGTCGTCCATCGTTTTCTTCTTCCGGGCGCTGGTATTGAGTTCGAGGGCTTGGGATCCCAATCTCTGCGGGTATTACTGCCTCTGACCCGTACACCAAGCCATACGGGGATTCCCCGGTAGCCGAGCTTTCTGTAGTCCTATGGGCCCAAAGAACGCTGGGTAGTTCCCAGATCCAATTTCCCCGCGCGCCTTCCAAGCGGGTTTTTAGTCCCTTGATGATGGTGCGGTTGGTGACCTCTACTTGCCCGTTCGCCTGGGGGTGGTACACCGACGTCAATTTCTGCTCTATGCCATACTTGACACACCATGATTTGAAAGGATCGTTCTCGAACTGCGCCCCGTTATCTGTGACTATGACCTTCGGGATGCCGAATCGGCAGATGATGTTCTTCCAGCAAAACTTGACGCAAGTTAGTCCCCGTATGTTGGTGAGCGGTTCTGCCTCCACCCATTTGCTGAAGTAGTCGATCGCCACAATCAAGTATTTGGCTCCTCCCGGGGCAGTTGGGAATGGTCCGACCAAGTCAATTCCCCATCTGCTGAACGGCCAAGCTCCTGTGACTCCGACTAATTCTTCCCGGGGAACGTGGATTAGCGGGGCAAATGCCTGGCATGCCAAGCACTTCTGTATATGTTCTTCCGCATCTTTGAACAACGTCGGCCAGTAATACCCCAGCCTTAGGATCTTTCTGGCCACGGTGCGAGCCCCTTGGTGGCTCCCATTAGATCCTTCGTGCACCTCCCGAATGAGGTGTTGGCCTTCCAACCTCTCTACACACTTTAGCAACGGCTGGAGATACCCTCTTTTGTACAGCTCCCCTTCCTGAATCACATACTTAGGCGCCTTCACTCTTAGCTTCCGAGCCTGAGCCTTATCCTCCGGGGTAGTTCCTTCTTCTAGGTACGCCCGCATGGGCGTGATCCAGGACTCTTCCTCGTTCACCAGCATTACTTGATCGCTCTCCTGGTAGCTTCTTCTTCCCAGTACCTCCATGTACAGCTTTTGGTCGGGCTCAGGTTTTAATTCCGAAGAAGCTAACTTGCTTAAAACGTCTGCCTTACTGTTCTGCTCCCGGGGAACTTGAACCAAGTTGAAGGCTTTAAACCCGGCTATCAGAGGTTTTACTGTTTCCAAGTACCTTTGCAGGCTCCTTTCCCGGGCTTCATACTCTCCTTTTACTTGCTGCACCACAATCTGGGAATCACTGTGTGCCGTGAGGGTTTTGATCTCCATCTCCTTTGCCAACCTTAACCCCGCGATCAAGGCTTCGTACTCAGCTTCATTGTTGGTTGTTTTGAAAGTGAATCGGACTGCATAGGGATACTCCTTCCCTTCCGGGCTGACCAACAATACTCCCGCTCCACTGCCCCCGGAGTGCGCCGATCCATCCACATACAACTTCCAAGTCGGGTCTGTCTCGGCCTTCGTTGTATTCTCCGGAGATTCAGGCGTCTCCTGTTCTTCACTGATCCTTGCTTCTGATTCCAACAAGAAGTCCGCTAGGGCCTGGCCCTTGATCGCCCTCCTTGGCTCATACCGGATTTCATATTCTCCCAGCTCTATGGCCCATTTCATCATTCTCCCTGATGCCTCCGGCTTGAACATAACCTGTCTTAGCGGGTAATTGGTAAGGACCACTATGGGGTGGCCCTGGAAGTAGGGTTTAAGCCTCCTTGAAGCATGCACCAGAGCCAGAACCAACTGCTCCAACTCGGTGTACCGGGTTTCTGCCCCCCGAAGTGCCCGGCTAACAAAATAGACTGGGTGCTGCCTTCCCTCCTCTTCTTTGATTAGCACGGCACTTACTGCCTCCCGGGACGCCGCTATGTACAGGAAAAGCTCCTCCCCCGGGAGTGGCTTTTTTAAAGTTGGCAACTGTTGAAGATGCTCTTTCAGACTTTGAAACGCCTTCTCACATTCCTTGGACCATTCAAACGCCTTGGCCCTCCTGAGTATGTTGAAGAAAGGCAACTGCCTATCTGCCCCCTTTGATAGGAATCGACTGAGAGCCGCGAGAGACCCTGTCAACCGCTGTACTTCTTTCACTGACCTGGGAGAGGTCATCTTAGCTATGGCCTCCACCTTCTCCGGGTTGACATCGATGCCCCGGCTTGACACCATGAACCCCAAGAACTTCCCCGCACCCACTCCAATGGTACTTTTGGAGGGGTTCAGTTTTAGATTGCTCCGTTCTAGCTTTTCGAACATCTCCTCCAGGTCATTCAAGAAAACCCCGTAAGCCTTGCTTTTGACCACCATGTCATCGACATACACCTCCATGTTTCTTCCCACTTGGTCCTTGAATAGTTTGTCCACCATCCTCTGATATGTGGCCCCCGCGTTCTTCAGCCCGAAGGGCATTTTCTTGTAGCAGAAGGTCCCGAAATCGGTGATAAAAGAAGTCTTTGCCTTGTCCGCCTCGTCCATCTGCACCTGGTGATAGCCTTTATGTGCATCAAAGAAGGCCAGCACCGAATACCCCGCGATGGCCTCCGCCAGTCGATCCAAGTTCGGGAGAGGATAGCTGTCTTTGGGGCAACATTTATTCAGGTCTGTAAAGTCGATACACATGCGCCAGTTTCCATCATGCTTCTTTACTAGGACTGGGTTAGCTATCCACTCCGGGTAAATAATTTCCTCAACCACCCCGGCTCTCTCCAGCTTCTTAACTTCACTCTTTATAAATTCCGCTCTTTCCGGGGCTACAGGTCTTTTCTTCTGCCTGATTGGTTTAGTTGCCGGGCTTATGTTCAGCTTGTGTACCCCCAATTCTGGCAATACTCCTACCATATCCTCCGGGCTCCATGAGAACACTCCTTGGTACCTAGCCAAGAGTTCCTTCAGTGCGCCTTTTACTTCTTCCGGGAGATCCTTTCCCACCGTGACCGTCCCTTTGTCTGCCACCTGCATCTCCTCCAACTCTTGGCGGGGAGCTTCTCCGTGTACCGCCCCTACTGCTTTCTTCGCGTCCAAGACCGCCGTCATCATACAACTTCTTGCGACTGCTTGGCTACCCCGCACGACCGCCACACCTTGCGCAGTGGGGAACTTCATCGTCAGCAGATACGGACAACTCGCTGCCCGGGCTTGGGTTAGCCATGGTCTTCCTATGATTACGTTGTACGGTGAGGGTGCATCAATAACCGCAAAGTTGCATGTCACCGAAATCCTCTTGCTCCGGTCCTTCTCATCCACCATGCACACTGCGAGGGGAATAACACCTAGTGGAACTTTGGGTTTACCCGTGAACCCTGACAAGGGAGACGAGGGGGGTTTCAGGTTCTGTCTCCCAATTCCCAACTGATCGAAGCAAGAAGCGAACATGATCTCCACGCTGCTTCCATCGTCCACAAACACCCTTTTGACCAAGAAGCCTTCGATCTCCGCCGTTACCACCATTGGGTCAGAATGGGGTATCTGTGGCGGGGCTGCATCCGCTTCAGAGAAGGTGAGAGCCTCATCGGGGCGAAACCTTTTCCCCTGAATCTCCCCCGGGGGAACATACCGGGTGCGAGCCCGGATAGCGGAGACTGACTGGCATGCTTCTCCAACTTCTCCACTGATCACGTTGATCATCCTGTTGGGGACTGGGGCCGGCTCCACTGCTTGGACCGGTGCAGCGGCTATGGCAGGCCTCCCTGGGGCCCTGTTGCCCTGGTTGCCTTGGTTGCCTTGGTTTCTCCCGTTTCCTCTCCCCGGGTTAGGCCTCCACCTCCTGCGGGGCGGCTCCTGAGGTTGGTCCCGGGGATTCTCCTTTTTTGCCTCCGCTACCACGCAATCTCTCAGCTGTCCCCGCTCTATCAGTTTTTCTATCTCGTTCCTCAACATCCTACACCCCTCTGTCGCATGCCCGTAAGACTTGTGGTAGGCGCACCACTTGTCCGCGTTTTCCCTAGACGGGGTCCCATGGATAGGCAACGGATCCGGGAACAGATCCTTGTGAATAGCATGAATCTCCGTTCGGGATTTGCTGAGCGGGGTGAAACTGTCCGCCCTTGCCCGGTTTGCTGTTGCGGGAGCGGGGTCCCTCCTACTTGGGTCTGCCGCTCTCCTTCTTTCTATCTTGTCCGGAAGAAATCCCCCAGATTCTTCCTTTCTCTTTCGCGTGGCATCGTTAACTGCGCAGTATAGTTGCACCGCCATTTGCAAGTTGTGAAAGGTTTCCGGGATATTTTCCATCAACTTCTGGAACAACGCCATATCCCTCAAGCCGTTTATAAACCCGCTAATCACCGCCTTCTCCTGCTGCTGCCTGTCGACAACCTTCATGCTATCGTCCATGTACCTTCGATAGTACTCCATTGACCCTTCTGCGGCCTTCTGCCGGGTAGCCAAAAGCTCGGTCAACTGCTTCCCTTCCTTCTTTAATCCAGCGTATCTGAACAGCAAGGCCTTAGAGAAATCGTAGTAATCTCTGAGACTTTCTCGAGGCAAGGAATCGAACCATGAAAGACAGTTTCCTCTCAGGTAACAGCCCACCAACTTGCATCTTAATTCCTCCGGGAAGTCCCGTGACACCATCAGGTTCTGGTACGTCCTGACAAACTCTTCCGGGTCTGTCTCTCCATTGTATGTTGGGATTCCCTCCGGGGTCCGAAGGCCCGGCGGCCATGGGTACGCAAGCACTCGAGGTACCCAAGGGGAGGTAGGTTTAGCTCCGTTTCTTCCCACTAGTTTGTCTAGTCGAGCTTCCAAAGAGTTGGGGTCCTGCTGAGCCACCTGATAGCCCCGCATCCTATCGTCCTCCCGATAGTATTTCTCTTGGTAACCATAGTTCATCCCCATTGATCCGTGCATAGGCAAGGAATACTGGATCGGGTTCCCCTGGGTTCCAGGGGCCTGATAACCCAACGACTCCACCGGCATGGCTGGCAGGCCATACCCAATTTGTCCCGCCCCCCAGCTGGAACGCGGGTAATAGGGTGGAGCGTGTGGAACCAAATTCGATTGTTGTCCCGTGGCCATTCCCCCTCCGACCCCGAGACTTGGAGGGAATGAAGGTGGGACGGTGGAAGAGTTCACACGCCCCTGTATCCTTGGCGGCTGAACACCTCCGTCCAGGTCGATAACCTCTCTTTGGTACCCCCGAAGAGGTCCTACCCGGTCTCCCCCGGGCTCCCTCCGCCTACGATTTTCCCGGGTAGAGAGTACCCACTGGCGGTACAACTCCTTGTTGGCTCTCATGAATTCCAACGCCGCCAATTCTTCCGCCCCGGCTAAGGATTGCCCCTCCTCCCGGGCTTCAGGTCCCTGGGTCCGGGGACTGCCTCCCCCGGCGGGCCTTGGTTCTTGCTCCTCCTGGTACTCTCTTTCCGAGTCAGCTTCGTCGGAGGCAGTTTCCACATGGCCATCCTGCGGTACCCCTAGCTCCCGCTGGTGTCTAGCCTCCTCCTGCAACTGCCTCAAGGTCACCTCATCCCCCGGGGGTGGAAGAGAACCACCCCCTGAGGGTGCCGCGTTCTTCTTCGGGCGCCCGCGCCCTCTCCTTGGCGACTCCATCATGCGAAGGTGGAAGGGTCCCACCGGGCGTGCCAATTGATGCTACCAAAATCCGTCCGTCTCCCGGGGGTGGATGCTATCCGGGTCTCCTCCTAGATCAGCTTGCTTTAGTCCTGCAAAACAATCCCCGGGAGGTGTCCCGGGGAAGAAGCTCCGGTGTGATGATGAGATGGGGATAGCGGAGAAGGAAAACGTACGGAAGGAACTCTCAATATAAAGTAGAGAGATATATGTCACCTTGTTTACTGTTTGAGACTAGTATTTATAGCCGAGCTCTACCTGCCTTGGGGATAAGGTGCAGGACCACTTCCTTTGTCATCATATGTCCTCTTCCTTATCCGGATGTACCTTCCAGCGGGAAAGATACTGCTTTGATAGTTATGGGCCGCGGACCTTCCTGGCCCAGCCGGGTTCTGGGCCAGTATTATCAACCGTGTGGATACTGGAAACTCCAAGAGGGTTCATAACAATGTACACTACTCAAACAATGCGTCAATGATGATTTGGCTCTGTGTGTTAGGGTGTATTAATTTTGCACTATGTTAGGATGATTATATTGTTAGGATGATTTCCCCCATTTTTTTGAGCACTGTGTGGACGTGCAATTGTGGAACTAGCAGTTCGTGCGGAATCAACAGATGAAAAAGAAGGAGACTGCAGTGTTTATTTGCTTTAGAAGATGAAGTAGGGGCAAAGTCGGAATGAAAATTAAAATCTGCTCTGGAAGCTAATATTTGCTCTGGCATTAACAGTAGCCTTAAAAAATTATATAAAATAAGTTGTTGAATTGACATATCTAGTGACACTGTTTTAACCAAAAATCCCAAGTTTTACTACTTTACTAGATAGAGGGAATGAAAAATTAACGATTCCTATATTATTTTGATTTACCAACTCCTCTACTTTTGAGATGAAAATATTAAATTTTAGTTTATTTCCTTATGTTTACTTTTTTTTTTTACTTTTTAAAGATGATTTTGGAATTTAAATTTACATTAGAGGTAAACGATGATTTTGAAAGTACATGAAACCTTGTAACCTCACCTCCAACAGTCTTAATCTCACAGTTGCGCCACCATGGGACTACTGCCGTCAGAAAACACCAAATCCACGCCCCCAGCTCACTGCAAAGAATCCATACAACAAAAGAAGAAAAAATGATCAACGACAATCTGGATCTTGACGAAAGTTGTCTCCGATGCCGAGAAGGATTGATCATCGAAGTATTGTAAGAGAAATCATCGGCAATTCATGGATATTAGTACTTGAGGTGAGATATTGGAGGATTGTTGTAACATCATCAATATTATAGGAATTTTAAACATTAAATAAAAATAATTAAACATCAACAATTTAACAGATTTTAAAAGCAAGGGATAAAAATTATTGTTGATGCTGCTTGGAGCAAATCAAATATGCGTGCAGGTATAGGAGTCATTGCTAGAAATAGTAATGCTGAATGTATGCTAGCTAATAGCTTTTATGTGATTGCCATGTCTGCTTTGCATGCTGAACTTTCTGCTATCTATAAAGGCTTTCTTATAGCTGAGTCCTTTTTCCCTATAATGTGCACTGTGGAATCAGATTGTCTTAATGCCATCAATATGATAAAGAGGCCTAATCTTGCTCCCTAGCCTCTTTTTGATTATGTTAACCACTTACACAAAACTTTTTCCTCATATACCTTAGTCCATGTGCTTAGGGAAGGAAACCAACCTGCTGATACACTCTCAAAGATAGCTCTAATAGAGTCATCTGACAGAGTTCTTCAGCCAGCCCTTATACCTGCCAAGGTCAAAGGGCTTATCAATTTGGATAAACTCCGAATGCCCACTCTTAGAGTGAATTTGAATGGATGCTGCTAAATAATTTTTTCTCTTTTTGCAGTAATAAGGATCAAGGCTGGAGGATTATGGCGTTCTAGAATGCTAAAGCCTCAACGCAGCAACTGCTACTTCTAGATTTTTACCCTTTTTCATTCTCCAGTTTTTACACTTGGTTTAAACTCCTTTCTCGACTGACTTGTGTCTCCTCGGATTCACTAATAAGTTTGGTTTGTGAGTTTTAATCCAAGTACTGGAATTTGAATGAGGTACAACCTTCTAGTCCTTTGATTAGTTTTTAGTTTTTGGATGCAACTATCTTGCATCAGGGGACTCCCCTTTTTGACTATGTATAAATATACTCTATATTTGTAGAGTTTCTTTTGGGCTTGGGATCCCAAAAATAAGACTCCTACCACCAATGGTGGTTTTCATCTTAAAAAAATATATTTTAAAGATCAAGAAGTTCCCGGCAAAGGTGCAGACAGTGGGATGGAAGAGGGGAGAAAGACGCTTATTTCGCTGTCCACTTCAACTTATTCATTCATTTAATACAAATAAATTTATTTACAAAAAGTACCTTAAATTGGCAAAGTTTTGGAAGCGACAGTCTACATATGTAGACCGAATTAATTTGTAAACAGTGTTAAATGTCAAAAACAAGGAAGGACCAATTTGCAATTTTTAAAATTTTAGGAAATTCACGCACTACAGTAATTCCGCGCGCAAACAGTACACACGAAAACAATGACACGTGAACAGTACTGCTACAGTACTAATTCCATTTTTTTAAAAAGAAAAATCAGGATTTGTTTTAAAATGCTCATGTTTTAATTTATAAATTACATCTTTAGGTTTTTAGATAATTGATACTCTACCAAATTTTATATGATTAACTATCTTTCAGGTTTGCTTTAAACTTCTCATGTTTTAACTTATAAGCCATGCTTTAAGTTACACATTTTGGTTTAAATTCCCATGTTTTATGTTATAGTGATCATCTTATGAGTTACAAGTTCAGTTTATTAGATAATAAAAACCTTCCAGGTTTTGGTTTAAATTACCCATGCTTACACATTTTGGTTTAAATTCCCCTTGCTTACACGTTTTGGTTTAAATTCCCCGTGTTTTATAATAATGATCATCTTTTGAGTTACAAGTTCAGTTTATTGGATTCTAAAAACTTTCTAGGTTTTGGTTTAAATTCCCCATGCTTACACATTTTGGTTTAAATTCCACATGTTTTATGTTATAATGATCATCTTTTAAGTTGCAAGTTTAGGTTTTGGTCTAAATCTCTCATAGTACTGTAGCAAACACGGTAGCAAAATACTGTAGCGACGCGCGGGAATTTATTGTAGCGCGTGATTTTTTTATTTTTCAAAACTTGCAAATTAGTCTCTCCTTATTTATGATATATTACACTATTTACAAGTTCGTCCTTGATATTCATATGTAGACGGTCGCTTCAGAGACCACCTCCCTTAAATTTAATTTAATTTGATTCAATAAACATAATTTCCTTTTAACTCATTTGATACGAATTTGAAATATAATTTATTTGATACGAATTTAACTCAGTTCAATTTAATGTTAATTTAGTTTTAATTCATTTCAGTCATTTTAAAATAATAATTAGTTTCTAAGGTTTTAATTAATTTCATACATTGTTCAAAAATAAATAAATTGTAAATGAATTTGACATTTAAATTCATCTTTGCTTGTACTAGTGACCGAGTATATATGAATATATAATATACAATTGTTGCATACATAACATCACTTCCAATAGTTTATACAAAGTGCATCTATTACCATTCGCTTTCATCTAATGATTCAGGTTCATTAACATCACTACCTACTAAATGCCAAATTTGTAACGCTATAGTATCGCGCACTCCATTTTATTATGATTTACATCGAACATATCTGAATCTCTATCTCTTGCTAGGCTGATGATTTAAAATAGAAATCTCAAACTATTCGAACGAAGTTATGAAATGTGAAACATGAAACAATTATTATCATTTGGGAATTTGTAGATGTTTGCGGCATTCTTTTTTAGCACCTTACAAAACTTTTCAATTAACCGAAAACTTCTTCTACTTTTCATTCTGAGAAAGTCTTGGGTGAGACATGTTCTTGTGGAGACCAAGAGTAAAAGGAGTCCATATAATAGGAGTTTCTAATTTTTTGGGGTCATTCTGTAATAATTTCGTTTTCGGTGCAATAGCCATATTAAGCTAAACTTCAGGGACCAAAATGTTATTATCTGTTATTTATTGATTTTTTACTCAGTATGCTTAACATTTAGTGTTGTCTTGATCTTTTAGTCATTTTCCTTGAGCATTTACTAATTTGCCTTGATCTTTCAGTCAATTTTCCTGAGCATTCTTATTTTACTTTGATCTTTTAGTCAATCTTTCCGAGCATTCCTTGTTATATCTTAATAAACTCAATGTGCTTGAACATTTACTGTGTTGTCTTGATGTTTTAGTCATTGTGTTTGAGCATTTACTATTTTGAGTTGATCTTTTAGTTAAATAGCTTGATTTTTCAATTAATTTACTTGAGCATTCTTGTTTTGTTTAGATCTTTCAATTTCCTTTAATATTCTTTGTTATGACTTGATCTTTAACTCAGCGTGCTTGATCATTTAATGCTGCTTTCTTGATCTTTTAGTCATTGTACTTGAGCATTTTCTGTTTTGTCTTAACCTTTCACTAAGATGAGTAGATATTGCATATAAATTGTATGATGAATTGAGTAAGGAAACCAATATATTGAGAGCCAGTTCTAATCCATCGTTGTCAAAATCGAGACAACCAGACTTTACCAACACACAACTCATTCATTTTACCCAATAGCCCCAATTTTTTCACCATGTTCGCGGTTGCTCATCCGTTTCAACCTGGTGATGGTCTGAATGATCGGGTTCTCGTCAACGGAGCTCTCTCTAGGGATACACAGAACGATGCTAGAGAGATCAACGCCCCAGAGAATGATGATTTGGACGGCATATTCCAATGCCTCGGTGGGGAGATCATCTATCGCCGGTGAAAATCCTAGATCGCGCAAAAAGATCATCAAAAAACCACAGTGATCGATTTAAAAAACGAAGACACGATGTAGAGATACCTGACTACATGAGAATCGCACCGGAAAACGTCGCTGGAGGTTGGAGCTTTGGAAACGTCGAAACTCTGGAAGCTCTGGAAATCACATCGCGTTTCAATTTCTGATTTTTGGAAAATGGGGATTGGGGAATGGGAAATGGGAGCAGTTTTATTTAAATAAACACTAATTACATTTCAAGTCCCTACACTTGTACCTAATATTTCCAAGAACCCCATACATCCAAATATTTTCTATTGTCCTTGGTCTCTATAAAGACAGGTGTCAAATGAGAATTTGTATGTCACTTGTAAAATATTCCTGCATACGTCTAGGTGCAATTTCTAAATTGTGATTGATGCATTAATTCTGATGATTCCATCAATATATTAATGGAGTCATGTATCTAATTACTGAGAAAGTTTCAAATAAAAGACACTTTACGGTAAAGACATGACAAAAGGACCACATTTCACAAGATTGAGGTTACTACACAATTATTTTAATTATTTTTGTTTGGGATAATATTTTTAAATTTGAGTTTGATCTTTTAAGTTTTGGGTAATATCTTTTCCCTTTATTTCCTTGATCTTTTATGTTTTATGACCCAAATAATTAAAATAATTATATAGTAACCCCGAGAAGGTGGTATCATGTTAACTTGCCCTTACCGTAAGGGGACCTTACAAGAGACGTTCTCCCAATTAATAGTGTTTGGATTTACAGAATCCACCAAATAATAATATTCTACATATATTGAACAATGCAGGAAGACATTATATTTCATTATAGAAATTAAAAGTATTATATATCAATCCAACTAGGTATAGTTAGCTCCAATAAATTCAATGAGCGTAACGATACAATAATGATGTAGAATTAGTGCTTTAGTCGAGATCTCCTTTCTCTCTCCTAAGCGAAAAAGCACAAACGCTCATTTCTCTTCTTCTTCCAGATCGGCTCCGGTGGGGTGGCCGCCGGCAAACTCCGCTGTGTTGGTCACCCCCGCCACCCCGCCACCATAGTTAATCCCACCGCCCCTCCTTCTACCTCTCACCGGAAATCCCCAATGCTCTCGACCAACTACGACGAACAGATCCGCCACCAAAAGTCGTCGGAGAGTCGGATAGGGCCGATCTCCACTCACCGGCCTAACAGATCGTTGTCACGAGCCATCCACGTTGTCGGTCAATCGGATCTGACGTCTGCAGCTGCCCCGTCACCGATCCTCGACATCAATGCCTATCCGACAGCTCGTCCACTAGGATGATTTTGCCGGAAATATTGTGGAGAGGCTGACGTCGAACAGGGAAGAGACGGGAGAGGGGTGTAAGCCACCTGTCACGCGCCACCTCACCACCCACGTGCCTTCTGTTTGAGTCCACGCATTGACAACGCGCGGCTCGCCAGGCCCGTTCTCATGCGTGCCAGTTTCACGCGCCGACGCGCCCGCACATACCGGCCAAGCACCGCCGTGCCGGAGTTCTCTGCCACCTGCCGCCGTCCGCCGTTTGAGGGGGTTTCACTTTTTTTTTTACTTTTCTTTGTTTTATGCTTTCTAGTTTTTATTTTACTTTGTTTTTTTAGTTTCATTAGACTTGTTAGAAAATAGGCGTAACTGAATATGCTCTTCAGTTGGTTACTTTTGTTCAAATGTTGGTTAAGTTGGACTGTCTGTCAATAAGGTTTTTCCGACGGGTCGATTCTCGGTTAAAACTTTTTTGACTTCTGCTCTGATAATGATTAGGGGACAGGAGAAATCCGAGTCGAGGTTTGCATCATAGTACTTTCCTTCGGCGATTCCCCTATGTTTAGAGTTGTAGGCCGTACTGATCTATGGTAGCGTCCAGGTCTGATGCGGTTGGGCAGTCCTTCCGATGCCTTGCGCTTGTGAAACTAACCTGTAAAGTCTCTTGGCGGTCTCTTACTGGCTCCAAAGGGTGATCGAATAACTTCTTTAATGAGACTTACATGAGACTGAATGGGGAGGAATTACATGTTTAAGGTGTTAATCCAACATTGCAAGCAACTTGCAGTCAGCAAGTTCGACCCGGATTTGTTGGAAGTGCTGTTGTTATGAGACCACTATCTTTTTATCCATTTGCTCTATTTTAGTTAGTTTTTGTCTAGTTAAACTGTTACCGGCTTGGGATATGGGGAAAGTTTTTTAGAAATCTATCTGTAATCTCACAAATCGCCTCCACTTGTGGATTATTTGTATTTTCATTGCGCATTTAGTGGCTTGGGAGGGCCAATAAAATTTTCCCCACCTTTTATAGGTGGTCTAATTTTTTTTTTTTTAAATGATGTAGAATTCGTTCTCTCAATGATTTGACTATTTCCAGTACTAAATTCGCATCATTTGATCTACTATTTGTTGCAAATATACAGAAATTTAAGTGACAGATAATATATACCTCCATATCGATCGTGAGTTTGCTCAAATGATTTGTAGCTAATATATACTTCTAAATTCTAATCTGTAGACTGTAGTGTGGGAATTTGACCGATGACGCGATGATTGTAATTTTTTTTTTTTTTGATTGTTCGATGATTGTAATTTGTGACCCTGGTTTGTTCACGCATGACCTCTATGAAGGCTACGAATATCATGTTCCATTCCTAGGATAGTAGGGTGTCATTTCTGTTGCCACGTGTTGTTTTCTCATTCCATCTTTACTTATCAGTTATCACTAGTTAAATAATGTTTTTAATACTTTTATGTAATGTGATGAGTAATTTAAATTTAATAATAAATGTTATTAAATTGTGGAACCAACACAAGTAGCTCACCATTATTGAAGTGTGTTGTTTGCCACATCATTGGCTTGAAACATGACATGGCAATGCAAGATGTAGCTTGCCATTGGAGATTCATAGGACACATTCAAAACAATTTTATTAAAATTAACAGTTGTCTGACAATTAGTGTCTTGCTTGACCATCACGAGAGTGATTCAACAGTTTCAATATGAGTTATTTTATTCACAAGATTTTTTGGCAACATGTAGTTGTCGCGGTTCCTATAGCTAGCTCGGTGAAATCAACTTGGATCGATCCACATCTAAATGAGTGAAAATATATTAGTAATCTGGATTGACTCTTGACTTTGAGATTACATTAATACAATTAGCTCAGCAAAATGATGTAATGCACACATTGACAGTTCTAGTGATTGGATGAATTGAATAACGTGAAGATATTTATGAACTCTATTTGTGTTGATGAAGATTTGAAAATCATGTACTTATAATTAATCCAATATATTATGGTGTTTTCCAACAGAAAGTAATTGGGAAGGGATAAAAAATTGCCATGATAGAAGGCTTTCTTGACCCGTTCAGAAATTAGGGAAACACGTCATTGTAGGATATTGAAGAGTACAACATAAAGCATAATTATTCTAATGAGAAAAACATGGAGTATGAAATAATCTGCTAGGGATAGGTGTAAATTTAGTGAGCGATTCTTTTAGTATTTTAAATGTTGTGGTACTTATCTCTCAAATCTGCATGCATGTAATATTGTAGTATTTTAAATGGCTGTCGATTAAATTCTACAACCATATTGATCTCGTTTTAGTTTTTATCAATTTCAGTAGATCTTAATTTCTTTATAATACAATCTCAAGGGTCATGAATTGTGTCTACTCCTCCTACATTAAAATAAAAAGCAATTTAATTTGAAGTTACAAATGGTTAATAAGAGTTTATTAAATCAATTTTTTTTAAATATCAAATATAAAAAATACTTTATAATTACATTCTTCCTAAGTGAGAGCTACATTTTGAGGAATATGAATTGTGTCAGACAAGTTTTAACATACATAGTAAGTCAGAACTAAATATTATACATTTTTTAAGGGACAAATTGTAAGAAATCTAGATTTAACAGTGACTATGCAATTTAATTATTCTTAGGATAAAGTGTTTAGATGATCCCTAGTTTTGATAACACATTTTATAAAAAACTGTAGGTTGTATTAAAAAAGTGAGGGTTATATGTTATATAAACACTATGGCCCTGTTTACTAGAGCTTATTTCTTGATGTACTGAACTGAATTGAATTGAATTGAATTGAATTGAATTGAACTGAACTGAAAATTGATGTATTGAAAAATGGAATCAGCATGACTGAATTAACCTGAATTTCATCAAATTGCATATTCACCGAACTGAGCTGAACTGAACTGAATTGAACTGAATTGAACTGAATTGAACTGATCTACAGATAAGCTCTGGTAAACAGGGCCTATGCACTCTTATCTTAAGTACCGGTATATTTGAACTCTAAACCTCTGAATCATTGACTGAATGGACATTCGTAAAGGTTAATTAAAGAAAATACCATATATAAAATAGTTCCCAACTATGTATATTTAATCATTATTTGATTGAATTATTGACAATTATATCAACGGTCCTTTCTAATAATATTAATTAAAGCAAAAGAAACCCATAAAAATATATAAATTAATAGGAATATTGTATCCAACGGCGAGGATTGAGTAGTGGTGAAGAAATGGAACCAAATAAGTAATTATTGGAGTGGAGTTGGGAAAGGATGTGTGTGCATAAAAAGGGTTCCTTTGGGTTGGTGTTCTTACTATAATTCTGGTGGCCCTTAGTTATGGTCTACCATCTACCACACCACATTGAGCCCCTTCATCTGGTGTGTTTGTTTCCTCAACTCCCCACTATTTTACATTTCCTTAGTGCCTAGCTAGGCTGTAAAGAACCAAACATATTCTCAAACCTTTTCTTCCTCTTCCCAGCTTCCAATTTTCTTCAGCACTCAATTTGTGCATATGTTTCGAGCTATCCAAAACAGCGCGATTTCCTGGTTTTTCTTCCAGCTCAAATAGTGGCCAATCATGGCAGCCTTCTCTTGAGAAAGCGTTTCACAAAAGAGAATGAGTGTCCTATCTGCAATAAGAGCCATAGAACTTGTGCTCCTGTCAGCTGCCCTGATCTACACTGTTGTGATGGTCAGGGTATCATTTTCCACAACTTCTTCTTATGTTTTTCTTGTATCAAGTTTCGAAAAGCCTGTCTCCATCTTCAGGGCCTGGTTTTCATCTCCTCTTCTCATTTGCATCTTCATGAACTTCATTGTAATCCTCATTGCAGTTTCCTCAAATTTTCACCAAGCACAAAGTGATGCAAATACCGGAGATCATGGTATTTATGGCTTGCAAAGGGATTCATCACAGTCACCGTTTCCCCGGAAGTTGCGAAAGAGCCGGAATAAGCCTGTCCGGCCTAGTGACACTGCCTTTACCCCAATAGGTGAAGATGCAGCCTCGAAGAACCATCAAGATTCTGAGGTGAATATAACCAATGGTGTAAAAGGAGTTCAAGAAAGAAGTCAACCATATTTCTCAAGATTGGCGAAAGGGAAGGATTTAAGAAAGGAGCTGGAAGAAATGGATGCATGGACGTCTTTGCCTGAATCAGGAGGGCCTAATGAGGAGATTCATGAGATACTGGTACCGGCCTCTGAAGAAATGAATATGATCCACAAACCAAAGACAGAAACCGATGATACGATGGAGGCGACGTGGATGGCGATAAATGGAGGAACAAAGCCACCGGAAAAGCAATTCAAGAAAAGCAAGACGTGGCCACAGCCACCGGTGGTTGTACTGGGTGAGCAGTCGGAAAAGATGGCACAGAAGAAAGAGATGAGGAAATCCATGACATTCAATGACACGGTGACAATAAGGTGCCGAGGAGGTTTAAGGAGGGATCCCACAATGAACCTTGAAGAACTGAATCAAAGGGTTGAAACATTCATTCGGAATTTCAACCATGAAATGAGGCTGCAAAGACAGGAGTCTCATCAGCGTTATTTAGATTTGATTAGTCAACGTCTCTAAGAACATTAAATTTTCTTCACTGCAGATAATTAGGATACCAATCATCATTTCCAGTTCCATGTTTGGTGGTATGTATCATTCTACTCTGAACTGGCTGCTAAATTTTAACCAAAAAATAATTAGCTGTTTGTAAATAGAACTTTATTCCCTCTACGATATTGGAATCAACAAAATTTTGATCATTGATACATGATATACTAGTTTATTGTAATGAAACAGTGACCAATTATTGTTACAAAAATGTTCTTAGAATTGAGTTGAGTTTAGGGGGTGTTAGTTGGTTCGGGTCGATCCCGATCAAATGATGAATTGAGTTGAAATGTGTCAGATTTAACTTATTGGGTATTGCGAAGTTGTATCGTGTAGTGTCAATTTGATGTCGGGTCATTTTGATGTTGAGCCAGATCCATTTAGCGGATCGATTTGGATCAAGATTACCGGGTTGATTTCGTGTGTACTTAATATTTGAGCAATTTTATTATATTCGTTCATCCAATTAGCTTAAATTAATGTAACCACTTAGCCCTGTTTGCTACAACTTATTTCTTGTTGAACTGAACTGATTTAAATTTAAATATATTTAACTAAACTAAAAAAAGTTTAAATATATTTAACTGAAATGAAATAAATTTAAATATACTTAACTGAACTTAAATAAATTTAAATATATTTAACTAAACCTTGTTCTTCCGAGGCTATATTATGCTGATCTGGGATGAAGATGGCAACTTTACCTTTCACATATTTAGGAGTTCCTATTTTCAGTGGAAGAAACCTCAATAAATATTACCAACCCATGCTTGAAAAAATGGAAAAGGTTATAACTAACTGGAAGGTTAAGTGGCTCACAGCAGAAAGAAGAATGGTTTTTATTAACCATGTCATCCTATCTATTCCAATCCATATAATAGCTGTTTTGAATCTCCTCTTTAGTCATTAAGAAGATTGAGAAAATGGAAGCAAGATTTTTCTGGGTGAACAGGCCTATGGACAGAAATATTTGGAGAAAATGGTCAAAAAAGGCTATCTACAAATCTGAAAATGGCCTTGGATTTTGGGATATCAGAGCCATGATTAGGGCTTTCTCATGTAAATTATGGTGGAAGTTTTATGGTATTAGCACATTTTAAGATTTGTTTTTGAGCAACTTTTGGTACTAAATAGTTTATTGTACATTTTATTGCAAGATTCTATGATAGTTTATTGTATAGTTTATTACAAATAGTTTATTGCAAGATTCTATGATAATGTACATGTTTTGGAGTATTTTGATGGAAATCATTGAAGACCTTCTATGATCATACCATGGAGTCGAGACTCAAAGTTCAAAAGTTGAAAATTTGATCATAGAAGTGGCGAGAAGACCACCTTGTTGAAGGTGGTAGAAGCTGCCCAGAAAAGTGTCGTTGGAGCTTTAACGAAAATGTCACTAATTTGATAAATCCACGGTTGATGATTCATAAAAAGTAGTTGATGATAATAATTTGATTATTATTAATGAAAATGATTTTTATTAATAATTTGATTTTAAAAAATTTTAATTCCTGTTTTTAATTCGATGTTTAATCACTTAAATTTGATTTTTTTAATATTCTAATTTGATTTTGAGTTATCAAAAAATCATGGCCCAAACCCACTAACCAATAATTAGCCCAACCCAAATTCACAAGATGCAAACTGTTACAAAATGATTTCTGTTCATCACCTAGTATTCTGTTCATCACCAGTTCCAATATATTCAAATGTCCTTTAAGAGCAAATTACACTACCTCATTATTCAAAAATTTCTTTGATAAATTTGAAAATTCATAAAAGGAGAGGGATAACGTTTGCTTACCGATCCGGCTCCAAAATGTGGTACACTGGTACACTTTAATCTCGTCAGGTCTCCTCCAACCAACCAACCTCAAGAGAGAGAAAAAAAAACTTGGAAATGGAAGTGAGTTGAAGACAGTACAAAGGAGGTAGGACTGTGCAGTCCCGACCTCATCAACTCTTATAGTGCAACTACAGAGAAGACTATTCATATGCACATGAGGGTTTTAAATTCCTAATTCACAAGAAGATAACATTATCCTAAAAAATCTGATTTAGGTAAATTCCAAACAGTTTTTTGTAGGCAGCTTTCTACCCGATCTCATCCGTTATTTGATTTATGGTCAAATATTCTTCATTTTAATTTTTCAACCTTTTCAGAGAATTTACTTTAACTTTCGGCCAAATCACAACAACACTCATTTTCTTAAAGAAGTATTACCTTTATAAAATCATATGTATTAAAAGAAGATACAGAGAGAGAAGTACCTCAATATCTGCATTCAGACCAGCACAGTTCATCTGCGCGCTTATCATTCAAAGGACTAGCAACAACAGCATCTCTTATGGTCCTTATCCTACTACTGCCAGCTCTTCAGCGTGCCACAACTCTTCAGAATGACATTTTTTTAAAAGAGAAGATTAGAAGATATATCTAGATTTCAATAAATGCAAATTTGAAGTAACACAAAAATCTAGATAAAGGGACAGTGGGATTCACAAGCACAAACTAACAATGCAGAGGCTGAAAAATGACCACTCATGTTATTTTCTTGAACACATATCATGACTGCATATTTATCAATAGTGTAGCATGGAAATTCATACCGAAGGATAATGAAATTTGTGGTTGGTGAGGGAACTAATACATAAATTCAAAACAAGGCTACTTTTGCCATCCCAACTGGTCTGCTCGTTCTCCCTGCAAATTCACTATTGCATCAATTTCTACGGCAATTATCCATAACCTGGCTTTTCCGAAAGCAAAAAATTGGTGTATTAGCAAATAAATTTCAATTAACTCATTCACCATTGGAATAGAATATGGCAGGATCTTGACAAATGAATCGCATTGAGTACCGTTTTTTAAGCAATACTCATTCCATGCCTTCAGCAACCTGCATTTCTTGGATGCTCCATTCATCTCCAGGAGGCCCTCTATATAATCCAAAAATTCTGAAATCTGCAATAAATGGGAGAGTTGAAATTCCTGATTCACAAAGAGAAAATAGCTACGTAGAGAACATGTTTTACAAACAAATATATTAGCTATCATCAACATACGGTATTGGGATTGTATCACCTTAAATAGCAGCTATATAATCAAACTAAGTTGAAGACGAGAGAGAGAGAGAGAGAGAGAGAGAGAGAGAGAGAGAGAGAGAGAGAGAAACTCAGCACAAAGACATACCTTTAAATTGAGTTATTAACTCAAAACCAAGAAGATATGCACGAGAAGCTCCTTCAAGGCAATGCTCACAGCCTTAGCTGATGACTCCTCATGCAGACAAAAACAATAGCAATGATAACATAAGTAACAATGCACACTCACAAGCTGTATAAATTATGATTTAACTAAAATCAAAGTTTTCACCATTATGAATAAGGTGTGCTCCCTATAAGCATAAGTAGTAGTAACGCATGGGTATTTGAGGTTTTCTTCCTCATCATCCTGCAGATAAAAAGATGAAATAAATAAAAGCCAAAGTTCAGTGGAAATTTTCAAGGATTCAAAATCTTCAAATGCAAGAAAAAAACCGCAACTTGTTAATAAATAAACACATTAATTACGGTATCAAGAAGAGAGTACCAGATCAGAAACTTATCTGTATGAAGATAAAATGGATATTGTCATAAACTGTGCCAAAAGCATTCACCACCTAAGGCAAAATTAAATAAATTTAAAAATCATAAAGGTTTATAAGATGATGAAACTGTGAATATTTTCCCAGTTCTGGAAGGGTAATAACTCAAGAGTAGCACACATCTTTAAAACGGATACCTGGTGATAATTTTGATTTCTTTCCAGGTCACTCTTTATGCTCTAACCATATTGCACGGGGGTGATCCTTCAACACTTTAGACTCTCCATTTGCTTTAGTTCCTTTCTCCCATTCTCCCATTGGTTAATATCCAATCTGCATGCACCCAAGTTAACTAAAACCACCTAGACTAAAAACCAACACCAAAACAGTTGGACAAAATATAATATTTTGAAACTCTCCCTGAAAAATAAAAGAATCAAAACAAGAAAAGATCAGACCTTGTGAAGCTGCCTTGGGATATTTGGAACTGATATTCCTAGAGCCACTGCCCCAGGAGTAACCACGTTTTTTACGTCTCCAAGTACTCGGCGGTTCCCTCCTCCTATACAAACCATCTCCGTTTGCCTCCTTCAGCCTGAGTCTAAAACCTGGCACCTTGAGCAGCTTGTCACTGGCCCCATCTACCTGACAATCATTTTTGATTATATTTGATCTACACATAGTGACTCGGTTTTTCAGCTCATCACGCCTTAACTGCTCTGTTTTTAACCTGCTCAAATAAATAAATGAAGTCGCATTTCATACAAAAAGATCACAGCAGATTACCAATATTAAGAGACAAACCTCCCTGAGCAGTTCAGAAGCTCAAGTGAAATCCTTGACAACCACATGTTCCTCCATCAACTTCCGAAAAGCATCGGGTTCAGGGTGTTGATATGGAGTATCCTTGACCTGCATAGCAACAGGTAAACCATTATCGGGTTCAACCAGCCGCCTTGTATCCCCTGACTTTTTTTAAATAAATTTCTGAAAAAGTACACCACCCTATACCTTCTGACAGTAATCACGCCAATGAGTTTTAACAGTTAGATACCCAGCAGCCACATGTTCCTCCATCAATTTCTGAAAAGCATCTCGGTTTTTCAGCTCATCACGCCTTAACTCCTCTGGTTTTAACTTCCTCTTCCCTTCTTCTTCTCTAAATGATGAATATATTACTAGTGGTAGGCAGAATTCAAACCGAGTTCAAGTCAAGATAGAGAAAAATACCCAATCTATAAAACTCAACACAAAAAACTTACCTTTGAACATATTAATTCTAAATCAGGAGCTCTGCCTTTATTACTCCTCATCTGCACCAAAACAATATAATTGAAATTATGAGTTATACTCCAATCCCATAGGCTGTAAAAATTATATCTTACTTTAAATTATGTGATCCCGGGCTGTATAAATTATGATTTAAATGAAACCAGAGTATTATACTCCTAGGTACCTCCTCTCCCATATACACACATACCAGATTAAAGTGGACTCCCCAAGAATGGCATCAGTACTATTAAGGCATGGGAATTTGAGGTTTTCTTGTGTATCTGCCTGTATATAAAATAAATAAATTAATAAGCCAAACTTCAGAAAATGACAATGGATTCAGTATCTTCAAATCCCAAGAACTGTAGCTGATATAACAAACACTTAACTTATCTGCATGAAGACTAGTCTGGAAACTGTCTCATAAGCTGTGACAGACACTTTCCACCACCTAAACCAAAAAAAAAGGGAATACAAATGATAGAATATAAGATGATTATGGAACTGTGATGATTCTCCCAGTTACAAGAGTGTACCCTAGACACGTCTATTCAAGATAAAAGTAAATAAATAAAATAAAGATGATACCTCTCCTTTAAGAAATATAATCTATTTAGCTGTCAACTTTGTACAAGGATCTGCACTTTGATGGCTTCAAGTTTCATCTGTGCACTTTAGTTTTCCAAATCTCTCTCCTTCTACCAAACTCGTGGAAACCCATTGAGAATTTATGAAATAATCAAAAAAGATAGCAAACATTATCAAAGAAACACATGTAGCAGATAATTATCATTCTACAATCAACGAGTTTTGATTCTATTCATTTGCCCATTAAGAAAAAAAACTCCTTTTACTGTGTAAAAACATCTGTAAAAGGATACGTAGAGGGTAGTTTTGCTGGCTTCAAGTTCCCTCTGCACTTCATTTTGCCATAAGAGGTTCATAATCCATGTTGTCCTCCCAAAATACCCCAACTCCGGAAACAAATGAGAATTCATGAAATAATCAGAAAAGACAAAAATTATCAAAATAAACACATGTAGCAGATAATTTACAATAATCAACGGATTTTAAAAAATCAAGAAAATAACAAAGCACAAAAATCACATCACAAAACCTTCTACTCTGCTAATGCATATTGAACAAACATCATAATTTTTTATCCATAGATTCACGTTTCAATATTTTTTTTCAGACTAGAATGAACTCAACCTAAAGCATGACCACATTCTGAGAAAATCTACGACCAGTGTGCCTTCATGATACTATCTGGACTGACCATATAAACTATATGCATCCATACAATGCTACAACTTGTAGTAGTAAGTAATTAAATTCAAACATCTAACCAGGTACTACGAAAATTGGTCAGTTTTGTAGTTTAACAATTGCCAATACTTATCTTACTCTTCACATATAGCACTAAATTGTACAAAACTAGACAATAAGATGTCCTAGCTCTGTATCACACCCTTAGAGTGGATCTTAATCACAAAACAAACAAGTTCAGATCGTTTATTGAATTATCAACAAAACTTCTGTTTGTAATTCTTTCTATAGCTCAACACTTTTCCTAAGAATCTGGCCGAGTTCAAGTCAAGACAGAAAAATACACAATCTAAGGAACTCAGCACAGAAAACATACCTTTGAAATTAGTATTTCTAAACCAGGAGCTCTACCTAGCTTATTACTCCTCATGCGCACCTAAACAACAGAAATGAAATTATGAGTTACATTCTAAACACATAGTCTGTAATATTATATCTTAATTTAAATTACATGATCCTGAACTGTATAAATTATAATTTTAAGTAAAACCGGAGTATTTAAAGTCTTAGGAACCTCCCTCCCCATATACACATACAGATTAAAGTGTGTCTTCCTTGAATGACATCAGTAGTATTAAGGCATGGGAATTCAAAGTTTTCTCATGTATTTTCCTGTAGTAAGGACAAGGAATCGGAATCTACAAATGTCAAGAAAAACTGCAGCTGACATAATAGATACATTTATTTAAGTTAAGTTCTCAGATCAGAAACTTATCTGCTTGAAGATTTGTATGGATATTGGAAGTCCAAATCCCAAAATGACCCAAATCCACCGAGTCCTAAGGAGAATTTATGAAATAAACAGAAAGGATATCAAACAGTATCAAAAGTAACATATGTAGCAGATGATTCTCCTATAATGGTTAATGAATTTTACAAATAAATTTACATGAGAAAAAAAATAAAGGGCAAAATTTACAGCACAAAAGCTCTGCTGTCAATCGCACAAGAATAATAATTTTGATTAATAGATTCGAGTCTATTTATTTTCTTTCAAACAACCCTTAACCACATCATGTGATCAGACACATAGTCACTGATGGAATGTTAATCAACAATTATTACTTCGCTAACTGGACTGACCATATAAACTATATGCAACTCCTGTCCTAAGTTGAGATACAATGCCTCAACTTTTAATAGTTAGGTATTAAATTCAAACATCTGACAAATAGTTACAAAATTGGTCAGTTTTCAATTTTAACATTCATATTATATTCATTATACTACTCTCATCTTTCTCTTCACCTATACAAAAATATGGAATAAAACTGAAAAGTCACACCTAAATAGAGAAGTGGCATATGCCACTCAAAGTGCAGTCAACTAACTCTCAAATTTAATTTAAAGCACCTAGAAAAATTGAGTTACTCATAATGACAAAGCACCAGTCCTCTTAAGCCCTCAAATGATCTAATTATCCCCATTTGGGGGAAAAAACTAAGTAAATTTCAGAATCTTTCGGACAAAAACACTGTTGCATCCCTCTAGCAATTCATCCATCGAAGTAGACAAAAAAAAATCACAAACACGCGAAGTAATATACAGATGCATAGTTTCATGAAGACAAGAAGAGAAACTTATCTGTATGAAGACCATTATCAATATTCGCATAAGCTGCGCTATACACTGTCCACCACCTAGCCAGAAAAGAAGCAACAGTCAGTCAAATCCTAATCAGGCGAAAGAAGCAAGGAAAAAACGATAGCACGTCACGTGCTATCAATAAACTCATGCAAAACAAAAACAAAACTACATGCTAGCCAAAAATGATGAAAAAAGATGTGTTGAATGAGAGATTCAAAAAGATTGTGCTGCATTAAGGTTACTGATTTCAGAAATCGACGTATATTACGGGACAGTGATGCCACAACCAAATTCATGACAAAGCCTTTCTAGGGCTTGATATGCAATCCAAAATCAAATGAACTCAACATTTATCCCCAATTTCTTTATCCAGGAGTCGAAAAGTAATGGAAATCAGAGTCTAAAAATTACCGTCCATGGGAACCACTTCATTGGTTCTGGAGAACATTTTGATTTACAGGGTCATTAAAAACAATGAAAGGTATGCACTAATACCCAGGTCATGCAGATTTGGTAGCTTCTGCGAGTTTTACTGTCTTAAAGTTCCACATCAGCTGCAAATTCATTTAGCCTAGTAAGGCCGATATCCGTATCGTCCTCCTCAATCTGACTCAAATTTGCGATAACTCACAGAGAATTCCAGAAATAATCAGAAAGACATAAAATATTATGCGATTAAACACAGGTAACAGATAGTTCTCCAGCTACAAACCAATGAGTTATAAAGTTTACCTTTAGGGCAACAAATCAATGAGTTATAAAGTTTACCTTTGGACAAGAAAGTAAGAGGGAGAGCAAGAGAGAGAGAGAGAGAGAGAGAGAGAGATGGCCAATATTAAAAACCGGGACAGGCCTAGATGATGACTCCTCATGCATACAAACTCTATCTATTTCTTTCTTTTATTTTTACTGGAGAGTGACTAAAGTTTGAATTAAGCTAGGCTTCATTATTCCAATATTATAGTTTGCTGGCAGAATTAAGGTGCACAAGTTATTCTTACCTTTTGAGGAAATTCTTTTTCACTGCCACATGGATTGAATCCTGCATGCATACCTTTCGCCTTAAATGACTTCAAACACTTTTTCACCTGTTGAAATTCCACTTTGTTAATAATTCAATGATATAGATTTCCTAATGAAAAAAATTAAGAAGGGGACATTTTATGTAGAAATCCATCCAAGAAGTGGCAGTTTAAATCAGATTACTTATCTGCAGCATTTTAAATCTGTTTCGTTTCTCACATCTGCAGCAACAATGTCCACCACATTTTCCACCTTGTCATGACTTTTGCCCAACCCACATGCTACCTTGGGTCTTGTGGCCGGATTCTTGATCTTGAAAGCGAATCCAGCGCTAACCGCCACTGTTGTCTTTATATTAGGCCAACAAAAACTCCTGCAAAGCAATGCATAAATTAGGCCAATGCAACTGGAAGAATCAAAGAAAAGACGAAATCAGACTGTGTTATTTGGAAGTACCGCCCGAGCAATAACCTGATTTCCGATGTCATCTAGTGCCCTCACTCCTACATGTGCCATGTTCTGCCAGATAGACGAAACGGTCATTGAATATCAATTACATTCAATTAATCCTAATTCCGTATAATTAAAATCCCCATTCCAAAACAGAGAATCGTCCAAAAGAAATAAGAAATTGATGTTGAAAAATCCCATATTTCAAACAAAAATGAAACTGAGCATGTTCGTACCTCGGGTATCTTGGAAAACCTTAAGGGTCGCCCCCAGTTTATTTCTCCCATCTGCAACATCGATGTCGACCACACTCTCCACCTTGCCAAGTCATTGCTTAAACCACATGCCACCTTGGGTGTCAATAAAAAATACAAATAAAATTACTTCAGATTTATTAGTATATATCTACAAAACCTCTGTTTACTATCTGAACTATAGCTCAGCATTGTTGCTAAGATATCAATGACATGAGAAATTATACTAAGTTGAGAGAGAGAGAGAGGGAGATGGAGATTATAAAAAACTCAGCTCAAAGACATACCTTCAAATGGAGATATTAACTCAAAACCAAGAAGATACGCCGGAGAAGCTCCTTCAAGGCAATGCTCTCAGCCTTAGCTGATGTCTCCTCATGCAGACAATGCAAACTCACAAGCTGTATAAATGTGATCCCAAACTGTATAAATTATGATTTAACTAGACTAAAGTACTCACCTTTATGGTAACTCCTTCACACATACTCAATCCTCCATGCATACTTTTCGCCTTCAATGACTTCAAAAACCTTTTCACCCTCTTGAAATTCCGCTTTGTAATCCAACATGCTTACCGTTAATAATTCAAATATACAGATTTCAGAATGCAAAAAATAAAGAAGGGAACATGTTAAATAGAAATCAATGAAAGAAGTGGCAGTTTAATCTGATTACTTATCTGCATCTGTTTCATTTTTCACATCTGCAGCATCAGTGTCCACCACATTTCAACCTTGTCATGCCTCATGGAAAACCTGTAAGGCTTGCCCATACTCAGTGACAGCCAGATTATTTCTCCCATCTGCAGCATCGATGTCGATCACACCAGATTAATTAGTACATATCTCCAAACCTCTGTTTACTATCTGAACTATAGCTCAGCACTGTTTCTAAGAAATCAATGACATGAAAAATCAAACTAAGTTGAAGACGAGAGAGAGAGAGAGAGAAACTAGCACAAAGACATACCTTTAAATTGAGTTATTAACTCAAAACCAAGAAGATATGCACGAGAAGCTCCTTCAAGGCAATGCTCACAGCCTGAGCTGATGACTCCTCATGCCGACAAAAACAATAGCAATGATAACATAAGTAACAATGCACACTCACAAGCTGTATAAATTATGATTTAACTAAAACCAAAGTTTTCACCTTTATGAATAAGGTGTGCTCCCTATAAGCATAAGTAGTATTAACGCATGGGTATTTGAGGTTTTCTTCCTCATCATCCTGCAGATAAAAAGATGAAATAAATAAAAGCCAAAGTTCAGTGGAAATTTTCAAAGATTCAAAATCTTCAAATGCAAGAAAAAAACCGCAACTTGTTAATAAATAAACACATTAATTACGGTATCAAGAAGAGAGTACCAGATCAGAAACTTATCTGTATGAAGATAAAATGGATATTGTCATAAACTGTGCCAAAAGCATTCACCACCTAAGGCAAAATTAAATAAATTTCAAAATCATAAAGGTTTATAAGATGATGAAACTGTGAATATTTTCCCAGTTCAGGAAGGGTAATAACTCAAGAGTAGCACACATCTTTAAAACGGATACCTGGTGATAATTTTGATTTCTTTCCAGGTCACTCTTTATGCTCTAACCATATTGCACGGGGGTGATCCTTCAACACTTTAGACTCTCCATTTGCTTTAGTTCCTTTCTCCCATTCTCCCATTGGTTAATATCCAATCTGCATGCACCCAAGTTAACTAAAACCACCTAGACTAAAAACCAACACCAAAACAGTTGGACAAAATATAATATTTTGAAACTCTCCCTGAAAAATAAAAGAATCAAAACAAGAAAAGATCAGACCTTGTGAAGCTGCCTTGGGATATTTGGAACTGATATTCCTAGAGCCACTGCCCCAGGAGTAACCACGTTTTTTACGTCTCCAAGTACTAGGCGGTTCCCTCCTCCTATACTAACCATCTCCATTTGCCTCCTTCAGCCTGAGTCTAAAACCTGGCACCTTGAGCAGCTTGTCACTGGCCCCATCTACCTGACAATTATTTTTGATTATATTTGATCTACACATAGTGACTCGGTTTTTCAGCTCATCACGCCTTAACTGCTCTGTTTTTAACCTGCTCAAATAAATAAATGAAGTCGCATTTCATACAAAAAGAGCACAGCAGATTACCAATATTAAGAGACAAACCTCCCTGAGCAGTTCAGAAGCTCAAGTGAAATCCTTGACAACCACATGTTCCTCCATCAACTTCCGAAAAGCATCGGGTTCAGGGTGTTGATATGGAGTATCCTTGACCTGCATAGCAACAGGTAAACCATCATCTGGTTCAACCAGATAATTTAAAATAACCAATGTATTTTAAAAAAATCAAGAAAATAACAAAGCACAAAAATCACAACACAAAACCTTCTACTCTGCTAATGCATATTGTACAAACATCATAATTCTTTATCCATAGATTCATGTTTCAATATTTGTTTTCAGACTAGAATGAACTCGACTTAAAGCATGACCACATTCAGAGAAAATCTACGACCAGTGTGCCTTCATGATACTATCTGGACTGACAATGCTTCAATTTGTTAGAGTAAAGTAATTAAATTCAAACATCTAACCAGGTACTACTAAAATTGGTCAGTTTTGTAGTTTAACAATTGCCAATACTTATCTTTCTCTTCATATACTTGTTATAGTAAAGTAATTAAATTCAACCATCCAACCAGGTACTACTAAAATTGGTCAGCTTTGTAGTTTAACAATTGCCAATACTTATCTTTCTCTTCATATATAGCACTTAATTGTACAAAAGTAGACAATTAGAGGTCCTAGCTCTGTATCACACCCTTAGAGTGGATCTTAATTACAAAACAAACAAGTTCAGATCGTTTATTGAATTATCAACAAAACTTCTGTTTGTAATTCTTTCTATAGCTCAACACTATTCCTAAGAATCTAGTGATAGGCAGAAATCGAACCGGGTTCAAGTTAAGACAGAAAAATACACAATCTAAGAAACTCAGCACAGAAAACATACCTTTGAAATCATTATTTCTAAACCAGGAGATCTACCTAGCTTATTACTCCTCATGCGCACCTAAGCAACAGAAATGAAATTATGAGTTACATTCCAAACCCATGGGCTGTATAATTTATGATTTTAAGTAAAACCGGAGTATTAAAGTCTTAGGAATCTACAAATGTCAAGAAAAACTGCAGCTGACATAATAGATACATTTATTAAGTTAAGTTCTCAGATCAGAAACTTATCTGCTTTCAGATTCGTATGGATATTGGAAGTCCAAATCCAAAATTTTGAGAGATTCGTATTATAAAATGCCAGCAGAATGTTGACCAAGAGTTGGCCTTCAACTGAGAATTATAAGCTCTCTTTGCTTACTCAGACAAGAGTTGGCCCATGTGGTCGAGCTGCACCAAGTCCAGCTGGTTTTCTTCAACTTTTTCTGTAGGAGTTAGAGACAATCTGTCAATAAAGGTACATTATCTATATACCAAAAGACAATGCAACAAAATGAGAGATTCAAAAAGATTGTGCAGCATTAAGGTTACTAATTTCAGAAATCAAACGTATTCTACAGGACAGTGATAGCCACGACAAATTCATGACAAAGCTTTTCTAGGGCTTGATATGCAATCCAAAATCAAATGAACTAAACATTAGCCCCAATTTAAAAATCCAGGAGTCGAGAAAGTAATGGAAAGAGGATCAGAGCTGAGAATTACCGTCCATGGGAACCATTTGATTGGTTCTGGAGAATGGAAAACATTTGATTTATAGAGGGTCATTAAAAGCAATGAAAGGGATGCACTAACACCCTGGTCATGCAGGTCAGGTAGCTTCTGTGAGTTTTACTGGCTTTTAGTTCCACATCAGCTGCATATTCAGTTAGCTATAGTAAGGCCGAAATCCATATCATCCTCCTCAATCTGACTCAAATTTGCAGACACTCACAGATGATTCCAGAAATAATCAGAAAGGCATAAAACATTATACGATTAAAGGGGTGGTAACAGATAATTCTCCAGCTATAAATCAATGAGTTATAAAGTTTACCTTTAGGGAATTTTTTCACAGCACAAAAAGCTATACTCTGCTACTGCAAATTTTAAAAAAAACATTATAAACTATTCCGTTCGGATATCCACTTTGAAACAACATTACAGCTAACAGCTCCAATAGACCTATTAATGGAGCATTGTGCTGGAAACACTTGGTATGATGATTCTTCTGAGGAACAATCATATCAAATTTGGGATTCCAGTTCTTGTAAAGGTACTTGCAAGCAAGCATTCAAACATAAACAAAATTGAGAGTAAGTTCATAGAAAAACTACAGTTGTTTAATGACCCCTTCTCAATTATATGCATTTTCTAACCTTGGTGATCTAGTTAAGCTCAATTTTCAGAACTTGATTAAATTGATATTCGCTGACACCCTCCCTGAAAATAATCTAGCATATTTTATTAATAATGCCATAGGGATCATGTCGGACGTTTGACACAAGTAGCACATGAGGTATTCAATTAAGATGCAGTAGAAGCTTAAAAAAGATGGTACACTCAACAACTACCTTATCTCAAAGGGTAAACGTATTTGATTATTTGATAGAAATCAAGTAAATCCTCCCTATACATTCAAAAAGGAAGTTGCATCAGCAGGGCAATAAAACCACCTAGGAAATGAAATTTTTAGCCATGTTTTATGCCAGCCACTGGTGCACAATGAATCCAACTTTGTGCAGGGGCTAAGTTCTTAAACACCGAGGATGTACACATAACAGACCAAAAGCTAATTCAAACTAAGCATTAATCTACTCAATAAAACAAGAAGAGAAGGATCACCGAGTCCTATAGATAGATCAAGCAGTTCATCTAAGAGATCAATGAAAATGTTTATATCAAGTCAAACAAGCCACAATTGACTACTTTCAGCTATATCATCTCAAGAGGACAGTGGAAGTTTTATGATAGTTATTGAGAATAGGAACTCACCTGATTATCCCATCATCTTCAGTGTGAGAAGCGTGCTTGACAAGCAAGTCCATCATCTCAAGCTTGGAGTTGAGTACTCATCTAAAAGGCCACTGCCATGAATTCACAACATGACAATGAAAATGACCTAAAACACAAGTAAATCAGAAGTCAAAAATCAAAATTTGACACCATGGAATGTGACGTGTGCTTATACAGAAACTTGTGAAAGCATGAACTAGCATAAAAAATAGTCAATTGAAGAACAATAGAGTCTCAATCCAACTATTAAGAATTTGGTACCTTTAATACCTTTAATCCAGCTGTATAAATGTGATCCCAAGCTGTATGCATTATAATTTAACTGAAACCAAAGTATTCACCATTATGGTAACTCTGTCACACATACTCAATCATCCATGCATACTTTTCGCCACCTCTTCACCCTCTTGAATTTCCGCTTCGAAATCCTACATGCATACCATCAACAATTCAAATATACAGATTTTAGAATGCATAAAAAAAAAGGAACATGTTAAATAGGAATCAATGAAAGAAGTGTCAGTTTCATCTAATTACTTATCTGCAGCATTATGAATCTGGAAGAAGACACGAAATATGACCAAGAAATGCATATATTAGGCCACTGCAACTGGAAGAATCAAAAGAAGAAGACACGAAATATGACCCTGTCTTTTGCTGGCAGAATTAAGGTACACAAATTATTATTACCTTGTGAGGAAAAGTTCTCTATTACTGCCACACCACATGGATTGAATCCTGCGTGCATACCTTTCACCTTCAATGACTCCAAACATCTTTTCACTCTCTTGAAATTCCGCTTTGTAATCCTACATGCATACCTTCAATAATTCAATGATACAGATTTAAGAATGCAAAAAATAAAGAAGGACATTTTACATAGAAATCAATCAAAGAAGTGGCAGTTTAAATAAGATTACTTATCTGCAGCATTTTAAATCTCTTTCATTTCTCACAATCTGCAGCATCGATGTCTACCACATTTTCCACCTTGTCATGCCTATCGCTCAACTTATATGCTACCTTGGGTCTTGTGGCCAGCGACTCCGCCACTGTTTCCTTTATATTAGCCAGCAGAAAATCCTGACAAAGCAATGCATAAATTACGCCAAGGCAACTGGAAGAATAAAAAGAGAGACGAAATCAGACCTTGTGTTATTTGGAAGTACTACCCGAGCAGTAACCTCATTTCCGATGTCTTCCAGTGCCCTCACTCCTACACGTGACATGTTCTGCCAGATAACTACAAAGACGAAAGGGTCATTGAATATCAAGTACGTTTAATTAAACCTAATTTCCAAATAATTAAAAATCCACATTCCAAAACAGAGAATCGTCCAAAATAAATAAGAAATTGATGTTGAAAAATCCCATATTTCTGCCAAAGATGAAACTGAACTTGTTCATACCTCGGGTATCTTAGAAAACCTGAAAGGGTCGCCCCCATACTCAGTGACTGCCAGTTTATTTCTCCCATCTGCAGCATCGATGTTGACCACACTCTCCCACCTTGCCAAGTCATTGCTTAAACCACATGCCACCTTGAGTGTCAATAAAAAATATAAATAAAATGACTTCAGATTAATTAGTCTATATCTACAATACCTCTGTTTACTATCTGAACTATAGCTCAGCACTGTTGCTAAGAAATCAATGAGGGAAGAAATTAGACAGAGAGAGAGAGAGAGAGAGAGAGAGAGGAACTCAGCACAAAGACATACCTTTAAATTGAGATTCATAACCAAGAAGGATATGCAGGAGAAGCTCCTTCAAGGCAATGTTCTCAGCCCTAGCTGATGACTCCTCATGCAGTCAAAAACAATAGCAATGGTAACATGAGTAACAATGCAAACTCACAAGCTGTATAAATGTGATCCCAAACTGTATAGATTATGATTTAACTAAAACAAAAGTATTCACCATTATGGTAACTCTGTCACACATACTCAATCATCCATGCATAATTTTCGCCACCTTTTTACCCTCTTGAATTTCCGCTTTGTAATCCTACATGCATACCATCAACAATTCAAATATACAGATTTTAGAATGCATAAAAAAAAAGGAACATGTTAAATAGGAATCAATGAAAGAAGTGTCAGTTTCATCTAATTACTTATCTGCAGCATTATGAATCTGTCTCACATCTGCAGCATCGGTGTCCACCACAATTTCCACCTTGTCATGCCTTTTGCTCAACCCACATGCTAGCTTGGGTCTTGTGACTGGTTTCTTGATCTTGAGAGCGCCTCCAACGTTCGCCCCCACTGCTGCCTAGCTCCTGACCAAGAAATGCATATATTAGGCCACTGCAACTGGAAGAATCAAAAGAAGAAGACACGAAATATGACCCTGTCTTTTGCTGGCAGAATTAAGGTACACAAATTATTATTACCTTGTGAGGAAAAGTTCTCTATTACTGCCACACCACATGGATTGAATCCTGCGTGCATACCTTTCACCTTCAATGACTCCAAACATCTTTTCACTCTCTTGAAATTCCGCTTTGTAATCCTACATGCATACCTTCAATAATTCAATGATACAGATTTAAGAATGCAAAAAATAAAGAAGGACATTTTACATAGAAATCAATCAAAGAAGTGGCAGTTTAAATAAGATTACTTATCTGCAGCATTTTAAATCTCTTTCATTTCTCACAATCTGCAGCATCGATGTCTACCACATTTTCCACCTTGTCATGCCTATCGCTCAACTTATATGCTACCTTGGGTCTTGTGGCCAGCGACTCCGCCACTGTTTCCTTTATATTAGCCAGCAGAAAATCCTGACAAAGCAATGCATAAATTACGCCAAGGCAACTGGAAGAATAAAAAGAGAGACGAAATCAGACCTTGTGTTATTTGGAAGTACTACCCGAGCAGTAACCTCATTTCCGATGTCTTCCAGTGCCCTCACTCCTACACGTGACATGTTCTGCCAGATAACTACAAAGACAAAAGGGTCATTGAATATCAAGTACGTTTAATTAAACCTAATTTCCAAATAATTAAAAATCCACATTCCAAAACAGAGAATCGTCCAAAATAAATAAGAAATTGATGTTGAAAAATCCCATATTTCTGCCAAAGATGAAACTGAACTTGTTCATACCTCGGGTATCTTAGAAAACCTGAAAGGGTCGCCCCCATACTCAGTGACTGCCAGTTTATTTCTCCCATCTGCAGCATCGATGTTGACCACACTCTCCCACCTTGCCAAGTCATTGCTTAAACCACATGCCACCTTGAGTGTCAATAAAAAATATAAATAAAATGACTTCAGATTAATTAGTCTATATCTACAATACCTCTGTTTACTATCTGAACTATAGCTCAGCACTGTTGCTAAGAAATCAATGAGGGAAGAAATCAGACAGAGAGAGAGAGAGAGAGAGAGAGAGGAACTCAGCACAAAGACATACCTTTAAATTGAGATTCATAACCAAGAAGGATATGCAGGAGAAGCTCCTTCAAGGCAATGTTCTCAGCCCTAGCTGATGACTCCTCATGCAGTCAAAAACAATAGCAATGGTAACATGAGTAACAATGCAAACTCACAAGCTGTATAAATGTGATCCAAACTGTATAGATTATGATTTAACTAAAACAAAAGTATTCACCATTATGGTAACTCTGTCACACATACTCAATCATCCATGCATAATTTTCGCCACCTTTTTACCCTCTTGAATTTCCGCTTTGTAATCCTACATGCATACCATCAACAATTCAAATATACAGATTTTAGAATGCATAAAAAAAAAGGAACATGTTAAATAGGAATCAATGAAAGAAGTGTCAGTTTCATCTAATTACTTATCTGCAGCATTATGAATCTGTCTCACATCTGCAGCATCGGTGTCCACCACAATTTCCACCTTGTCATGCCTTTTGCTCAACCCACATGCTAGCTTGGGTCTTGTGACTGGTTTCTTGATCTTGAGAGCGCCTCCAACGTTCGCCTCCACTTCTGCCTAGCAAAAACTCCTGACCAAGCAATGCATAAATTAGGCCACTGCAACTGGAAGAATCAAAAGAAGAAGACACGAAATATGACCCTGTCTTTTGCTGGCAGAATTAAGGTACACAAATTATTATTACCTTGTGAGGAAAAGTTCTCTATTACTGCCACACCACATGGATTGAATCCTGCGTGCATACCTTTCACCTTCAATGACTCCAAACACCTTTTCACTCTCTTGAAATTCCGCTTTGTAATCCTACATGCATACCTTCAATAATTCAATGATACAGATTTAAGAATGCAAAAAATAAAGAAGGACATTTTATATAGAAATCAATCAAAGAAGTGGCAGTTTAAATAAGATTACTTATCTGCAGCATTTTAAATCTCTTTCATTTCTCACAATCTACAGCATCGTTGTCCACCACATTTTCCACCTTGTCATGCCTATCGCTCAACCCATATGCTACCTTGGGTCTTGTGGCAGTTTTTGTGTACCTTCAGTGAGCCAAGTGAACCTCTGATGTATTACACTTTGAGAATCCCTTGGAAAGAAAGGAATTAGACAGCTATAAAGTGATACCCACGAAGAAAAATGAAAAATCAAACAATACAAAGATGTATCACCACTTCCCTTTTAAACAACCTATGTGAGTGACTGCTGGAATAAATCATATTGGTATAAGGAACCTTTATATTTGCAGCACCCTGTAACACTTGATTTGTGAGAATAATAACCACTAAAGCACATAAGAGAAAGATAAAGGCTTCTTTTTGGCATTTGTCTACTTAATCATTCTATACTGCTACCATCAAAGCATGCTACCACGTCATAATATCTAATTGTTCTAGTAGAAACAGAAACAGTTGGTTCAATTCCATATTTCATGTAGCTTATATTGCCAAATCTAGTTTCTTCAAGCTATCAACAAACCAAGACAACTTTCAAAGGTGAAATAGATCATCAGACACAGTCAAAGCATGCTATCACATCATAATTACTAATTGTTCTAGTGGGGAAAAAAACAGTTGGTTCAATTCCATATTTCATGTAACTTATAATCTAGTTTCTTCAAGCTATCGACAAACCAAGACAACGTTTCAAAGCTAAAATAGATCATCAGACACAGTATGTACAAGCAATACATTAGAATAAGTGCAAATCTGGGGGGGACCGGAAAATGATACCTGTCCTCACCTCCAAGGTTCCCTTGATAGAGTAGAGGTTCCAAAAGTTACCGGTTATTCTCAAACTGACCTAGTCCATAAGGATTTTCAATGATAGCCGGAAGAATGCAAATGCATGTAATCACCAAACCTGCCCTTCTGCATATAAAAATAAAGGGAAACACATTTAACCACAAAATCAACGCCGAAAATTTTGTCCAAAAGTGAGAATCAAGAAAAAGTTTTTGTATAGCTCAGCAATCTTGTAAAACATGCAAAGATCGTCACATATATCACCTGCATGTGCAACATCAATGTCCACCACGCTCTCCTACTTGAAAAGGCCTTTTGCTCAGCTCCTAAGCAAGAGTTTGGGCTTTCTTGATCTTGACAGATCCGGCGGCACATTTCGTGTTCTTTTCAGCCGCTGCCTGAGGATTGGCCAGAAGTTGGGCACCGAAACTCCCGAAACCAAGCAATCAGAAATTATGTCAATAAAACAAGAACAAGGGGGAAAGTAAAAAACATGAACCATAAATCAGGCAGGGATGAAAAATGAGATCTGACCGTGTGACTGGCCGCCTTGTGATATTGACGAGCTTTCCGTGAGCCGCCGGCGCTCAAGTAGCAATGGCAATCCCGATATCTCTGAGGGGTCGTCGGTTCCTTCCCCCTACGCGCGCCTCTCTAATCAAAAGATGTTTCTTCTTCGCGGAAGCAGAACCCCGGCTTCTGATTTTACTTGAGAAGAGGCGGTGGGTCACCTGTAAAGAGTCTTGAGAAGTCACCTTACTTCTAGCTGTGAGAATCGAAGGAAGAGTTGGGGCTTTTGTTCTGGAAGATGCCTCATCGGGTTTCGGCTTCACGTCCGGTTTATTGATACCCAAACAATCAAAAAATAGGTCAAGAAAACAAGAACAAGGGAAAAATCAAAACGTGAACAGAAATCAGGTAGAGATGAAAAACGAGATCTGACCGTGATATTGGCATGTGGTCGCAAGCCATGATCTTCCGAGTAACGACATTTCCGAGTGGTCGCCAACCATGATCTTCTGCTTCTCGCTCAAGTATGCAACAAATCCGGGTATTACCAATCGAATAAAAGATTCCAGAACACATCTGGGTATTACAACATCCGAGAGAAGAGTTAAATTCGAGTTCAATAATCAAGAAATTGATTTCGTACCTTGCTGCGTAATTGAAATTTAAAGAAGCGACACCGTTTGGAGCGTGATGAGGAGAGCCACCAACGGTCATATTCAGTATTCACTCCGTATTTCTGAAAAGGAAACAATTGAAGTTTTCAGATTCAGACAAATTCTCGCAATTTTTATTTTCTTTTGGAAAATATATAAGGTCATCTTACACCGTAAGGTAAGGGACAGATTAAAAAAAGACCAGCTTGTATAAGATTAAGGTCAGAGAAAGTCTCATGTAATGGCACCTTATAGTAAGGGCATGACAATATAACACAATATTTTACAAGATTTGATGTTATTATACAATTGTTTTAATTATTTAATTTATTTTTGTTTGTACCTGATGTTTTTATACTTTGAGCTTTATTTGGGTTGATCTTTCATTTGCTTTGATCTTTTAGATTTGGACAATACTTTTCACTTTATTTCATTAATCTTTTATATTTATGGCATAAATAATTAAAATAATTTATATAGCAACCCCAATCTTGTAAAAAGCTGTCTCATTTGTCCTGCCTTTACCGTAAGGGATCTTAAACGACCTTACGGTAAGGGCAGTCTCCTTTGAAAGTATTTTTAGCTAGAACATGGTCTCCATAACTTAAGTATTGAACTCATTAACTGTATTTTACCTTTCAATTAAACATGTGTTTAAATTAAAATATTCAAACAAAAAAAATTAGTCATGTTCTCCTTACTAACCGAAACAAAGTGAATAAAAAAATATATTGAGAAATAAAACTAATATGACAAAGGTTATCATCACATAAGTTTATCGGTAAATCATTTCAGTTCAGTTCAATCTAATTCATTCTAGTTTAGTTTATAATTTGATAAAATTTATGTTAATTCAGTCATGTTGATTTAAATGTCTCACTTATATGATTGGGGATATGAAAATGTCTGTTTGAATTATGTGATTGAGATTAGAGTTTTTATTTTTATTCTACAAGTGAGGATTATTCATGACTCATCTCAACCAAAAAAAAACAACGGTATAACATCATGATTTAGCATTAAACAACAACCTTTCAGGCTAGACTGCTAACGTTTTTAAAAGCAACATGTTTCAGCATTAAACAACAATCTTTCAGGCTAGCATGTTTCAGCATTAAACAACCATCTTTCACCGGTAGACGGCTAACGTTTTGAAAACACAACGATTTGGCCAATCACCGATGTTCTAAAAACACCACAACTAACAATGGCATGAAAGTACAATTTGAGACTAAATAACTAAATAACAATGGCATGAAAGTATAACTAAATAATTGGTATAACTAAATTCGAGACTATAAACCAATTCGAGACAATTTGAGAAAGTACAGAAAATTTAATAGATAGACTATTCAAGTAATGTATTTATTTCTAACTATGAATAAAGTCAAATTGGCATAAACTAAACAAAAGGAATCATAATATGCAGTGAGATAAATATTGGCCTAACAATTCAATGAAGCAATCACTTCCCATTCAATCCAATCATACGTTAATTGGATCTCACTTCAGAGCCGGTAAGAGATTTTCCTGGTCATTTTCACCGCCTCACACGTTTAACAATTTATATACCACGCTTGAGTCAGGACTCCAAGATTATCTTGTGATCACTTCCCAGCCTATCTCATTAGACGTTATTTTGATCTTTTCTCAGAGCCAATAAGCGATATTAAGGTTGTTTATATAGTTAATCAAGGATTATCCACCTCATGTGGTCTACAAATCCAATGTACGAAATCGCCAAAAGGATTAAGTACTCATTACCCTTGATTTCATTTTATATAAAAAAGTGTCTTAGTGTCCTGATATTGAATTTGTAAATCATGCACCTGAAAACTCTGAATGGTCATCGAACTGTTTATTTTCGATATTTAGGTGAATTGAAAAGATTTGAAAATATACATCTAATGCAGCTAGAGGTTTTAGGAGTAAAACTTACAAAGTCAATATCGTTCAGGAATACAAAACACTTTTCAATTATTTAGAATTACATAAACACTTAACAAAGAAATCGGTGATACCAATCACTTTTTCTCAAAAATAATCTATAATTGAAATTTGCACAATTTATCTTTTTTTTTATAATATTTATCTTTTTTAAAATAAACAAATATACTCCTCTCTTGTTGCCTTGTTGTTGGTGGATACAAGTATATAACTAAAGTATCAAATATGTACACGATGATTTTCAAAAAAAAAAAAAGTATGTACACTTGTTGCCTGGTTTCATTTAATTGGCTCCCTTGACCAAAAACACTATTAGATGACAAATTTGACCATCGATAACTTTATATACATATATTAAGTATATCTAAATTTTTAATTTTTAGAAAATATGTGTTTATATATAAAATGACTAAATGAGGTGTGATTGATCTTGTTATTTCTCTAAAAGAGGCAAAAGGAAAAAGATTGATTGATCAAACAACAACTTGCTTGGAAATTGGGGTCATAAGGTCATTTGGGTTTTGATAATGATATCATCCATTCATAATTAATTATACTCTTATTTGGATTTCCAAGTGAGGTATTTAAAATTTAAAAGGATATCCCAAAGATCAACTTGTCTAGCAAATGTGTGTAACATGTATGTAAATCATGCAATCAATCAAATGGAGCCTGACCAAGTGATAAGTTGCAACAATTAAGACCCTGTTTGATAGAGTTTATTTCCACCATTTACTGAACTGAACTGACTGAAATGAAGTAAAAATGATGTATTGAAAAATAGTATTAGCATAACTGAATTAACTTGAATTTCATCAATTACATTTTCACTGAACTGAACTGAATTGAACTGAAATGAACTGAACTGATCTAAAGATAAACTCTGGCAAACAGGGGCTAAAGTGACTAAACCAGTCAAACCTACAGGCATAATTTGTAACTGATAAACACCATCAAAAATATTACTACTACATTATATCATTAACTTTAAACTAATTTTAAAATGAGTTTATGGCATAATTTTAAAATGAGTTTTTGTGACCCCATATAATTTTGGATTGAGTTTTCTTGGCCTTAGAGCCAATTCCGTTATAACATTTGTTTTTTGTTAGGGACATTTTAGTAATTTTAATTTATTTAAAAATTAAAAAAACAAAATTATTAAAAATCACTTTGTTTCGTAGGACGCCGCCGGAATCAACTGAACAAAGCTTGAGTTTTTCTCAGTTGATCGGCACAGTATTAGTATTATTATTGAATCCTTCAATTCATTTTCCATGAATCTTGAATTTTCTTGATACAACAATGAAGTTTCTTAGATTCTTGAATATTGTTTCACCTTGCTTAATTAATGAACTAAGCAGGCCAAGAAAAATGGCGTATCAGTTCATCCTTCACCTCCGATCACAATAGTGGTGATTCTGATTTGGATTTCCCGTTCGAATTTTCCGATTTACAGATTCGAAACTTTGTTGGCGAATCGGAAAAAACTCATGTAGCCGGCGATCGTCTCGGCCAGCTCCGACAACGTCCCTTCTCTAAATCGGACGCTCTACGCCGGTGTTACTCTATGCCACCATAAAAAAGTCCGGCGATGGATTGAATCTGGATACTGATATGGAAATCGATTTGGATTTGGATCATGTTATGCCAAAAAAGTCCGGGGAACATGGTGATGCCAATCCCGTGACATATTTTCCGCCGGTGTGTTCTCCGAGGCCGCAACGGGGACAGGCACCATCGGATGGGCACGCTCACGGTTGTTGCGGCGGGACGGTAAGGTTGCAACTCGTTTGTCAATCTCGTCCGCGGCGTAGTAATCTGCATGCAAAAACTATGGATTTTGTTGGATTTATTATCATGGATTGTGTACAGCAAAATCATTCTCCAGAATCATCGAAAATAGCAGAAAACGGAAATGGGGTGAGCAGACGGCGGCAGGGATGGATTGAGCTCTGACGGGGATGGGATAGGGATGATGATGACGTCATTATGGAGTTTTTATTTTAAAATTGATAAATAATTACTAAAATACCCCTGCAATTTGACGGAAGTTATAACGGAATGGCCAAAGGCTATAAAAAACTCATTTTGAAATTTTGGGGGCCATAAACCCTGCACTCTTTTTTTGAGGGCCGGAAAACTACTTTTTAGAAGTTTTAGGGGCCATAAAAAACCTTTTAGTCTTACCTTTATACAATATGATAATACTATAAATTATTAAATTTCTAGTAATTAAAAGCAGTGTTATAAAGTTGATAAAAAGCATGTTGTTTAATATGAGATTTTTTTTTTTTGAAAATTGGGTAATAATTTAAATAAACTCAATAAAATTTCACATCTCTTTGATAAGCATGTTGTTTAATATGCTTTCTAAACTTTTATATATATTTAAAATAATTTGATAAAATTAAATGAGTCCGTCTCCTAAGTGACCGTCACTATATAGTGACCAGGACTAAGTTGTAATAATATATGGGGGATGCTATTTCCACAACCCAATATCCTAAATCCACAACCCATTTAGGGTAAATTTTACTAAAATATCCCTTATTAAAATTTAATTTTAGTTAGATATTATTATGAAACTTAGTCCTAATCAAACTCTAATTTATGAAATGTACCACACTCTTTATATATAGTATAAAATGTTCTTATCAACTTTCTCTACAAATTTCACGTAGCTATTCAAATTAATAAGTAAATTCACATCATGTTTGCCAGATCTTATCTGTAGATCAATTCAGTTCAGTTTAGTTCAGTTCAGTTCAGTTCAGTGAAAGTGTCATTTGATGAAATTCATAGTAATTCAGTCATGCTGATTCCATTTTTCAATACATTAATTTACACTTCAGTTCAGTTCAGTTCCGTTCAATTCAGTTCAATTCAGTACCCCAAGAAATAAGTTATAGCAAATAGGGCCTAAATTTGAAGGTGTTGAATGAATGTTGAAGGTTTTGAAGTGATAATACCGGCCCAGCAGGGTGCTGGGCCGGGAAAAGAGCCCATGGCCCAGGACTAAAGGAAGCGGTGCCTCTCCCACGAGAGGCACGTCCGGACAAGGAAGAGGACGGATAGCGACAAGAAGAAGTGGTCCTGACCGTTATCCAAAGCAGACAACCTCAATTATAAATACCAGTCTTAAACAGTGAATAAGGTATGTGACTTATATCTCTCTACTTCATATTGAGAGTATTTTCGTACGCTTTCCCCTCATCGCTATCCCCATCTCATCATCACACCGGAGTCTCTTCCCCGGGAAGCTTCCCGGGGATTGTTTTGCAGGACTGTTGCGGGCATACTTGGAAGGAAGCCCAAATAGCGTTGATACCCGGGGAGCCGGCAGATTTTGGCAGCATCAATTGGCACGCCCAGTGGGATCTTCCACCTTTGCAAAATGGAGTTAGGAAGAAGAGGGCGCGGAAGACCAAGGAAGAATGCGGTACCTTTGGGAGACGATCTGCCTCCTCCTCCTGAAGACAGCATGACCCTGAGACAGCTGCAGGAGGAGGCCCGGCACCGGAATCGGCCGGAGGAGCATGAGCCGGGGGTATCGCAGGATGGCTGTGTGGAAACCGCCTCTGAGGGGGCTGAGTCAGAAGAGTACCAGGAGGAGCAAGAAGGGATCAGGCCTTCCGGGAAAGCCCGAGAAGAGGGGAAACTCCAGACTCAAAGTTTTCGAACCCGGGTACCGGCACTCCCGGAGGAGGAACGGGTACAGGGCAACACAGAAGAACTGGCGGCATTGGATTTCATGAGAGCTAACAAGGAACTATATCTCCAGTGGGTACTCTCCACTCGGAACTCCAAGGGAGGGGGATCTGCAGGGAACCAATCTGGCCTCCCGCAGATACCTAGGAAGGAGGTAATCGACTTGGACGGAGTCGCGGAGCCACAGAGGGTACAAGGGCATGTCATCTCCACAACCGTCCCTCCCTCTTTCCCCCCAAACTTCGGGATAGGAGCGGGAACTGCAACAGGGCAGCAGTCCGGCTTAGCCCCACACGCTCCGCCCTATTACCCTTGCTCTAGCTGGGAGTTAGGGCAATTCAGGTATGTTCCACCGTTTATGTCCAGGGATTTCTTGGGATCCCAGGCCCTGGGATGTATGGGAGCCAGGCCCAATATTCTGTGCCGATGTATGGTTCTTTGGGGCTAAACTACAGCTACCCGAAGGGCCATTATAGGGAGGATGACAGGATGCGGGGCTATCAGGTGGCGCAGCAGGACACCAATTCTTTGGAGGCGCGGCTGAACAAGTTGGTGGGGAGAAACGGAGTCAGACCTACCTCTCCATGGGTGCCTAGAGTACTTGCGTACCCATGGCCTCCGGGTCTTCGGGTCCCAGAGGGTATCCCCACGTACAACGGAGAGACTGGCCCGGAAGAGTTCGTCATGACTTACCTGGATTTGATGGTGTCAAGGGATTTCCCGGAGGAATTGAGATGCAAGCTGGTGGGTTGCTATATAAAGGGAAATTGTCTCCTGTGGTTCGACTCCTTGCCCAGGGGAAGCCTCAGGGATTGTTATGATTTTTCAAAAGCCCTGTTGTTTAGGTACGCAGGGCTGAAGAAAGAGGGAAATCAGCTGACTGAACTTCTTGCCACCGGAGTATTACAGGAGATACATGGACGACATGGAGTATTACAGGAGATACATGGAGTATTACAGGAGATACATGGACGACATCATGAAGGTAGCAGATAGGCAGCAGCAAGAGAAGGCGGTGATAAACGGATTTATAAACGGTTTAAAAGATAGGGCGCTGTTTCTGAAGCTAATGGAGAACATTCCAGAAACCTTTCATAACCTGCAGATGGCGGTGCAATTGTACTGTGCCGTCAATGACGCTACCCGGAAGAGAAAGGATGAATCTGAGGGGTTCCTCCCGGAAAAGATGGAAAGGAGAAGGGCGACGGAACCAGGTAGAAGGGATCAGGGTCCCGCGTCGGTGAACCGGGCAAGGGCAGACAGCCTTGCCACGCTAAGCAAGTCCCGGGCGGAGATCCACGCCATCCATAAGGATTTGTTCCTAGATCCGCTGCCTATTCAGGGAACCCCATCCAAAGAAAATGCGGATAAATGGTGCACCTACCACAAATCTTATGGACACACGACGGAGGGGTGTAGGGGGCTAAGGAACGAGATATAGAAGTTGATAGAGCGAGGTCAACTGAGGGACTGCGTGGCGGCTGAAGCAAAGAAGGAATATCCGTCCCGGGACCAAGCTCGGGAGCAGCCCAGGAGGAGGTACATGCCAAACCCTGGGAGAGGAAACGGAAGAGCCCAAGGCAACAGGGCCCCGGGGACGCCCGTCATAGCTGTCGTACCAGTCCAAGCGGTGGAACCGGGCCCAGCACCCAACAGGATGATCAGTGTGATAAGTGGAGAAATCGGAGAAGCATGCCAGTCAGTCTCCGCTATCCGGGCCAGGACGCGATATGTACCCCAGGGGAAACTCAGGGAAAGAGGTTTCGCCCTAGTGAGACTATCACATTCTCTGAGGCGGATGCAGCCCCGCCACAGATACCTCATTCAGACCCAATGATTGTAACAACGGAGATCGAAGGTTTCCTAGTCAAGAGGGTGTTCGTGGATGACGGGAGTAGCGTGGAGATCATGTTCGCCTCTTGCTTCGATCAATTGGGGATTGGAAGATAGAACCTGAAACCCCCTTCATCTCCCTAGAGTATAGGGTTGTACATTGTCTTCAGCAAGGTCCCTTCCCCCCGGAGCAGCGTAAGCTCTTTCAAACCTCCGCTCCAGTTCTGCGAGATCTTCAGTAGTCCACTCCGGGCCGAGATAAGCAGGGGCATCCACCTTGGGCTCATCACCGGATCGTCCAGGGAACCCTACCCTCCGGGTAGCCTTTCGGGATTGATATAGCAAGTCGTCGTGACCCTCGCCGAGACCTACCCGGCACTCGCCCTCCTGATCATGGACTGCTCGGTACCCGAAGTTATCGGGCACGGCGCAGTATTCATGGTAGTTCTTTGCCTAATGGGGCGTCTCTGGGACTACCCCATAAGCATTGTAATCTTCCGGGCCAAGGTCAGGAAAAGAAGCCTCGCCAATCTCCGGGAGCTTCACATTCTTGATGTCCGAGGCAGAAGGAACCCGGGAGAACATCTTTAGTGATTGCCATAGCTGGGGCACCAAGCCTTTCAAGTCCGCCTCTTGGAGGGACTTCCAGCGGTGGTTCAACAGATCGTTCACCTTGGGGCGGTAGCATGACGCTTGGGCGTCAAGACGAGCAGGCCCCGGAAGCCAACCCCGCAGACTGCGGTACATCTCATGGCAGGCGTCCGCACTGGCCGCAGCGGCGATACCCTCCAGCTTCCTATCAAACTCAGCGGACCGGAGGACCTTCTGGGTCACATCGTCGAAGGCCTCAAGTTGGGCACCCTTCTTCTCCTTCTTGAGGGAGGAGTAATTCTTCTCCACCTCTGCCAGCTTCTTCTCCTTTTCGGCCAGCTTCTTCTCTTTATCGGCTAGCCTCTTCTGGGACTCTTTCAGCCGGGCCTCAAGGCTTTCATGCTCGGCTAGCTTTTCTTTGGCCTCCCGGAGCTCCTTCTCCACCTTGGCAAATAGCCCGGCACTATACCGAGAGTAAGTCCGGTTCATCCCCTCGGTGAACTGAGAGTCCGCCAGGAGAGAGTCAGTAAAGGTGGTGCTCTGCAAAAGAAAGGATGAAGGGTTAGGGGGATACGGGGAAATAGTCAATAAAAAAATAAAAATAAAAAGAGAGAGAGAGACTGACAGCTACCTCCTCTTTATCCTCGGGAATGGCCTCGGAAGAAACGACCCGCGAGGGAGTGGTTTGAGCAGGAGGTGGAGGGGGAACGTCATCCGTCCTCTGGCGAGAGCGGGAGGGAGAGCCTGGCAGCTCAGTAGAAGATGGCCGCTTGAATCGAGAGCTGACCCCGCCACTGTAGTTGGGATGGTTAACAAAGGATCGTCGCTCGGGCGTAGGAGATGACCCGGAAGGAGTCGGAAGAGTGGCGGGGGCGGCTGGAGTAGAAGACGACCCGGGAGGCCTCTGCTGACGTTGCCGCTGCTGCTGTCGAGGTTTCTGCGTGATGATAGCAGGATTGTCGGAGGGCCCGGGCGGGGGAGCCACCTAAGGCCCAAGCGGGGTCGGCTGACTTGAACGAGGGTTCCCTTGCGCGTTGTCTTCCCCGGAGGACCTCTCAACGAATGTCATAACGTCGGCGTATGGTGAAGGTTGAATTGAAACAAACAAAGACAGTCAGAATAAAGATTTAACAAAAAAAAAAGCAAAGTATATAAAGCCTTTAATAGGCACCTCCAGCCGGCCACACAGCGGATATGCGTGGGAGAGTGAAGAGGTCGCTTGGGTATATCCCGCGAGGCCAGAAGTAGGCCGCGTTCCCGTTCTTAAAAAACTCATCCATATCTAGGGGAGAAAGGCAGAGGAGATTGTGGTCGCTGGTTATAATGGTAGAGAGAGAGGAGAGGGGTTTTTTGTCCTCTGGAAGGAGATAGTCGTTCGAGGAAGGCATGGGATACACCTGAGAATCACACACAAAGTAACCCTTGGAAGGGTACCCCTTGGTAGACTTAGGCTTACCCATGAGGAAGTCCTTTATCCCGGAGCAAATAGTGAAAGAGAAGACGCCCGGAAAGGACGCGTGGGCGCGTCACAGAGCGTAAAAGGAGCGGAAAAGAAGGAGAGAGGGAGGAATGACACATTTAAGAAGGAAGGCCATTATCAATACAACCCCATTAGGGTGTAGCTGAGCCGGGGGGAGGGGGGGAAGGGGAGACTAAGGCCATACTGAAAATGGATCCTAGGAATACAGGCAACCTCCCGTTCGGAGGCCCCCGGGGGGAGTTTAGAAAGTGAAGCGTTTAGCTAAATCTAAGACGTCCCTATCTAGGGAGGGAGAATCCCCGGGGACATCGAAAAATTTTAGGCCTAGTGGACGCACCCCATGGGTAGGCCCCCGGGGAACGTCATCACCGATCTCCTTGTCAAAAACCTCCTCATCCGGATCCCTTCGAGGGTTACTAGAAGGCCCAGCCGGGTGTGAACCCACCTCATCCAAGGCCGACGCACCCGGGACGTTTAGTTCCCGGGGCGTGCTGAAAGCCTCAGAATGGAAATCCGAGGAAGAATCCGGAGAGGGAATCAGGTTGTCAGCGGCCCTGAACTGGACCTCAAACTGATTTCGGGTCCTCTTGGTATCCAAGGAAGAGGCGGAGATAAGCGGGGAACTCATGATTGGAAGTAAAGGAGAGGGAAAGGGAGTTAGAGCTTACTTGATCAAAAGGGCGGAGCGTCTGGAAGATTTTTGGAGAGAGAAGCTCAGTGAAGAGGGGGCTGAACCCTTATATAGGCAGAGGAATAATAAACGCCACCTCAAAAGAAGGAAAAGCGAACTTGGGTGCGATAAACAAGGTATGGATAAATGCGGAATAGGAAAAGGCGCCGCCAAGAAGTTCAATTCAGCACACATGGGTCCTACCCGAAAAATAAAAAATATAATAATGAATAAATATATATGGAAGATGAGGAATTTATGAGACCAGTCCCCCGCATCGCAGAAACCCGGGTGACCGGTCTGGGGGGCTAGTGATAATATCGGCCCAGCAGGGAAAAGAGCCCATGGCCCAGGACTAAAGGAAGCGGTGGTCCTGCCGTTATCCAAAGCAGGCAACCTCAACTATAAATACAAGTCTCAAACAGTGAATAAGGTATGTGACTTATATTTCTCTACTTCATATTGAGAGTATTTTCGTACGCTTTCCCCTCATCGCTATCCCCATCTCATCATCACACCGGAGCCTCTTCCTCGGGAAGCCTCCCGGGGATTGTTTTGCAGGACTGTTGCGGGCATACTTGGAAGGAAGCCCGGATAGCGTTGATACCCGGGGAGCCGGCGGATTTTCGCAATATCATGAAGATTTATTGGGTCTACAATTAAATTTAACAAAAACTTGAATCCATAATTTATTATTTGAAAATTAAGGGATTTAAATGATATAATACATGTTAATTGAATCCTAAATTTAATGAGGGTTGATTAAGTAAATTTATCACCAAATGGGTTGTGGATTTAGGATATTGGGTTGTGGAAATAGATATTGTGTAATATATTACATAAACGGTTTTTCTAACGAGTGCCCATGAGCACTCGTTAACATGGATGAGATTCCATGGACTATTGTGTAGTTAATGTTGATAAGTGCAGAATTAATTATTACGAACATTTATATATTAATTGGGTGTGAATGCATTGAATTTACGTGGTAAATACATCTATTTGTCTTAATTACTTTATATTTACCATCTACTTGGTTTCTTCTGACGATGATTATTCATGGTACACATATATCTGGAAAAAAAATCCGTCTAATAAACATATTAATTATCTTTACTTGATATTATTCCATTTGAAATCACAATATATTTGAATTCAAAAAATAAATTGTGTTTATGGTATTAAAATAATATATCATTCGATAAAATTTCCAAGATAACAATTTTTTAAATGTTTGAATTCATTATTGTTTAATTAATATTTAATATGTTTATTACATGTATTATTTCAAAAAAAATTCATATACGTTATTTATAAAATTTATAAAGCTATCTAAATACAACTTTGTTATAGTAATAGTTGGTGGGTTTATAAAAACTAAAATATAACCACTAAATTGTATGAATATATTTATTACCTGACACTGTAAATTTTAAATACGTGTACGATAAATAATGATTATCGTTGATATAATTATCCGTAAATAGAATCCAATGGTAAGTATACAGTAATTGAGAAAGATAGATATTTACCACGTAATTAAGACAAACAGATATATTTACCACGTAAATTCAATGCATTCACACCCAATTAATGTATAGATGTTCGTAATAATTAATTCTGCACTTATCAAGATTAACTGCACAATAATCCATGCAATCTCATCCATGTTATCGTTAGAAAACCCGTTACATAAAAACACGGAGGAGCAATTTTGCAATTTAGGAAAAATAAGAAAACACGCGCTCTTTCTCCTCATTTTCCAAATCATATCATCTTCACCCACACAGCTCCCGTGTTCATGCTACAGCGAACGATTCGCCGCCCGACGATGGTCTCCATCAATCAGAGCATGAAATCTTGTTTCCTCATCGTCCGTGACAAAACCCAGCATTTACTAGCTGTCGAATTACAGTGCCGACGAATGCCGAGATCGTCCCGGCAGTCTATTCTGCTGCCGCAGAGTTAGCCGTGATTCGTACCGGGTGGTTACTAAAATGACCTTCCCCCAACTGCCCGCTACAAAACCTTGCCACCCAAGTCCACCGATTCAACTTTCTGGCCCACCGCTACAGTTATGGAAAATCACAGACCTACAGCCAGGTTGTTTGGAGTTTATGAGGCAGAAGCTGAAAGTCCGTGCTTACTAAGATCTATATTATCGTGTCTATTTTTAACTCAAAAACAACGAAATTAAAACTAAGTGCGGAAAGTAAAGAGACACGATATGATCACCCAGTTCAGTGCAATGCACCTACGTCTGGGGGGCCGTAGCCCGTGTTAAGATCCTTCACTAGATGTAATAAATATTTTCCTGATCTATTACAATCTAGTGGCTACTCTAGCAAGCCTATCACACTACCATTTCTTTCTGATAGCTGTTACAGTGATTACCTTCTTTTCCACGAAGGTGCGGCAAGATCTTGAACACCCGAGCTTTAACACACGTCCCTAGTGTTTTGGTTATTGTAGAAACCGTGGACTGCGTTGCCTTTGCTCTTTAAACGATGAAACTCTGAATTGCAGAAGTTTTTCTGTGTAAAACGGATAACCCGAGCACGCAACCGATGTCCTTCTTTTATAGCTCATTGCCGTGAAAACCTTCCTTTTGCACGGCTCATAAATCCTTCCTTCAATAGACTTCTATTCCACATTTAAATCTTGAAGAAAAGGAATTATTGTGTGTCTAATCATCTGATAAACGGAAAACCGATCACCACGAATATTTCCATTCTAATACAGCTGCAAATCACATTGTAGACACCCATTAGGACTGTAGTTTCCATAAACTCCATCGCACAATATTTTCCTTCCATCTTAAAAACCTACGCTGGAACCTAGAAAATTTTCTATCTTTTTCTGCCAACTGAAGTCATGTTGCAACATGACATTCCACAAAGCAGCCAACAAAATCTGGACTTACAATCTCCCCCTTTGGCAATTTGTGGACCCACTATTGAAAAGCTTCTACTGAACTCAGAATCCCAAAACAAACTATAAGCTTCTACTTCATGGATCCAACACAAGAACTTGGCAGAAAAAATAGAATTATCAATTAACTACAGTCATCAAGAACACAGTCACAATACTTCTCCCCCTGGGGCCATAAAATGCCAAAGGGCCCGAATCAAAACATCCATAGTACGAAAACAAATCAGAGAAGGGGAGAGAGAAAAATACAAAATCACTAAGCATCATCCTCAGAATCAGAAAGTACTTTGCCTTTTTTTCAAGCAGGAGGGACTGTAACCTTGGTTTTCTTGGCTCGGGGCTGCTTCACATGGCCAGAGGAACTAGCTCTCTTAGAAGATCTGGAAGGAGCAGGCATAGATGGGCTAGAAGCAGGTGGGACAGATGGCTCAGCCCTCTCATTTTCCTTGGTAATTGCAGCCAGAATCCGAGCTTTAGAATCTTGAGCCTTCTTTAGCAACTCACTGTGAAACATAATTTGATCCATGTGTAACTGGATCTCCTTCTCAACAGCCCTCAACTCAAATTGGTTAGACATAACCACATCTCCAGACATCATCTTCTGATCCCAGGGCAAATCTAGAACAGTTCTATCCAAAGACTTGGCAGTGAAACCAAACTTGCCAGCTGGTTTCATATTTTCCTCATTTGCCTCAAATCCTTCAGCCACCAGAAAAGCAGTAATCAGGCAAGGATGAGGAAAAGCTTCAGTGCATCTGGATGCCTCAAGAGCACCCACTATTCTCTTCAACACATAATCTCCAAGGTTCACCTCACACCCTGAGCCAATCCCAAATAGAAGCTCTGCCTGATCTGGAGTCAGAGAAGTGGTGTTGGAGGTTTGCATCCAGCAGTTGATAAGCACCTTGAAAAGCAACCAAAACCTGAGAGTAAGTGAGCTGGTTGGGACATGTCCAGAAGGCCAGGAACTCAGTTTCCCAAATGTCAGTGCTCTAGCCAGCACATTATTGTCCACTAAATAATCTCTGGGATAAACCAAGTCAGAATCCTCCAGTAACTGAATACCCAGTACTAAGTTCAATTTTTCTGGGGTAAGTGCAACAATTCTCCCCCTGAAGTATAGCTTGCCAGACCAATCGTTCCCAGCTTGTAGTGTGCTCCTCTGAAGATTGCTGTAAAATTCCAGTACCATGTCTGGATCATAGCTCTTGAAGACAGTGGCCGCTTGCACATAGCCAATCTGACCCAGAAATGTATCAAAGCCACTTTCGGCACACTTTTTAATATCCAGCACCTTCTCGACGAAGAAACCCCTGGAGCTCAATAGATCATATTGTAGGCTGGCTGTGACAGAATAGAACTTTTCAGAGTGAGCCAAGGACAACAGCTTAGCATTGAGCATCTCACCATCCTCAGGGGCATCCTCCTTCCCAGTTGTAGTCTCAGAGTCAACATATGGGTCTTCCAGATCAGCAGGATTCTCATCAGCAGGGGTATCATCAACAGTAGGTTCCTGAAAACTAGCATAGTCTTCCTCATCTGGAGCTGGATATGGAGAGGTGGGGGAAAGCAAATCCTGTTCAACATTGATATTATCCAAATGAATTGGAGAGTCTGGTACATTGAGCTTAATAGGATTGAGCTGAGAAGATGCTGGAACATTGTCATCATGGGCTGGAGAGTGTGGAGATATAGGATTCTCAGAGCCAGGGTGCAGCTGGTGCTGTCCAGTGATATTGGCATCAGTTGTAGAGCTTTTCCCAGCTAACCTCCTCGATCTCCTAGAGTAGTGCTTGATAGTAGCTGGAGCAGCCCATTCTGAGAACTTCTTCATGCGATGTCTGACATCCACCCTTTGTCTTAGGGACAGCAATGCAGCCCCATCAGATGAAGCATTCAAGGGAAACTTCTTGGCTACCCTAGGTTTGAGCTTGTTCAGACTTCTGAGTTTGGAGATAGGGAGAGGCACCTCTGTAATAGACACAGATTGGCTAGAGTGACTGGTGCTAAGAGGGACCTCAGACTGAGAATGATGCTCCTCATGAGCATTAACAGCTGCTGCAGTTGGCATCTCTGCAGAATTAGAAAGTGGACCCTGGACCTCATCATCAGCATTACCAGTTTCCTGGTCTTCAAGAATGGCAGTCTTGGTTTGATCCTTAGATTCCACAATCTCAGTTTTCTGTGAGGGACTGGGAGAATCTGGTGTTGCAACATGAGAATCTGCTGGCATAGGAGCATCAGTTGGAGCTGGGGCAGTTACTGGTTTCCTCAAACTCTCCAGTATATCAGCAATGACAAGCTCGTCCTCCTGAGCTTCTTCAACATCTCACAGAGGCTCAAAACAGTCCTCAAGAGTTAGGCCATCAGGCAAACATATCACTGCTCCAGTCCCACCAACTCGGAGAAAGTCTGAAGATACCACTGGACCGGTATATATACCTCCTGGAATGTCATCAATTTTCCCAGTAGCAGTAACTCGAATCCCTTCATCCCCCTCAGATGCAGGACCCCTAATATGCTTCAAGTATTGAGGGAAAGAGTCATCCTCAACCGTGGAGGAAGCTTGTGGAAAATCTGTGAAGCACTGTATCCTCCGTCCATCATTCCATATCCTTCCAGCAGTCTTTTTGGTTCTCCTGGACATCGCTTGTGTAGGAGTCGAGGCATCAGAAGGAGCAAAGGTGGAATCTCCATTAGAGGTGACAGGGGATGAAAGGACACCGGGTCCATGGATTGTATCATGGACAGTAGGAACTGGTACCTCCTGTACTTGTGGTGCTTGAGATGTGGGAGCTTGCCTTCTTAGCTTGAGCCGCTGTCCCATGGTTAAGTGATCCATAGAATCAATAAAATCTGCAACCCTGGGACTTATAGACCATGAATCCCCTTGCTTGCCCTCCTGAGTTGCTGAATCATCCAGCACTATAGGGGTATCACTGGTATTGGTAAACACCGACTTCAACTTGGTGTTGGCTCTGGTGTGATAGGGCCTGCTCCTCACACAGGAAACCTTTGCGTTTGGAGTCCTCTTAGGAGGCTCAGAGCTACCATCTCTGTTCTGATTCCCTGCCATAGATGCACCTCTTGTAGAATACCTGGAAGAGGAAGATGGCCTCAGGTAAGGGTTAACTTTAGGTTCAGGCCTCACAAAAGTGGGTTTATAAAGATCAGAGGTTATAATCACATCAGTCTTTGGGGGCTTTGGTCTCATCTGACCACTATAAGAGCACCTGTCAGGGTTGCTTCTAGTACCCAAAGCATCATGCAGATAATTGTCTAACCCTTTAGCATATTCCCATACATCTAAATCGTTATAATACTTTTTTAAACGCTCTGCATCTCTAGAACCTGGGGCAGGGATAAAATTTTCTGGAATCGCATCCAGTGCAGGCGATGGGGGTGTTTCAGGCATAGGTTTCACAAATCCAACAACATATTCCTCAGGTTCAATCAACTCAGAACATGGATCCCATAAACCCTTAAACCAGCAAGTGTCAGAAACTCCCCCTAAATCTGTCCAATCTTGACTACCAAACCCCAAACTAAATCGGTCACAATCACGGAAATACATAATATTGCTAGATCGATAAATCCAACCGCTAAGCACAGAGCGCACAGAAACCCTATTCAATAACTCGAGAGACCGGAAGAAATCAACAATTCAGGAGAACCAAGATGATACCTTAAGGAGAAAAACTGCGGGTTTTGATTTCTGCAAACTCCGATGTCGAGTCCGGTGAGTAATAGGGAGATTCCGCTGAGAAGGAGCTGAGGTTTCGTGTTGCAATAGGAATAGGGAAAGGTTTCTGGTTGGGCGCGAAGAAAATAGAAGGGAAACCAATTTTCCGCCTTTTCACGCGAAGGAATTAAAGTTGGCCCAACGGAAAAATAACACATAAATCTAGTGGGCCCCTGCTGTCCCCTACACATACACGCGCCACTTTCTATCACTTGCACCTTATGTCTTCATGTTGCAACATGACATGTAACCTCATCCTTACCATATTTTTTGGTATTTTCTGATTTTTTGTGAAGAAAAAAAAACGGAATTCAAAATAACAACTGTACAAATAGATAACCTTCAGTACCTTAGATAGTACACACCCCAAGATGCTGTCTCAGGGTTTCAAATGTTGAGGCATCCAAAGGCTTAGTGAAGATATCTGCAAATTGGCTCTCAGTAGGCACATGCTTAAGTTCCACTTCCTTTCGTTCAACTAAGTCTCTGATAAAATGGTGTCTGATATCGATGTGTTTGGTTCTGTTATGCTGAACTGGATTCTTGGAGATATCAATTGCAGATTTACTGTCACATAGAATTGTAAGACTTCCAAGCTTAATACCATAGTCTCGGAGCATCTGTTTCATCCATATCAACTGAGTACAACAGCTCCCTGCAGCTAAGTATTCGGCCTCAGCAGTAGATAAAGAGATGGAGTTCTGCTTCTTACTATACCAAGATACTAAGTTCTCCCCAATAAAAAAACAGCCTCCAGTTGTACTTTTTCGATCATTTGCGTTTCCAGCCCAGTCAGAGTCACTGTAACCATACACCTGACAACTAGTTCCCTTAGAGTACCAGATGCCATAATCAGCAGTGCCAGAAATGTATCTAATGATTCTTTTCACTGCAGATACATGAGATTCCTTAGGTGCAGCTTGAAATCGGGCACATATTCCAACACTTAGAGAAATATCAGGCCTGCTTGCTGTCAGATATAATAGGCTGCCGATCATGCTTCGATATAGCTTAGTATCAACAGGCACACCTTTTTCATCCTTAGTTAACTTCTCTGTTGTAGACATGGGAGTTCGTACTGCTTTTGCATCTCCTAGGCCAAACTTCTTTACCAGGTTCAAAGCATATTTTGTTTGGTTGATAAACAAACCATCATCACCTTGTTTGACTTGTAATCCTAGAAAGTACGAGAGTTCACCCACCATGCTCATCTCAAACTCAGATGTCATCAATGAGACAAATTCATTTACAAGATATGTGGAAGTTGAACCAAATACAATATCATCCACATAAATCTGAGCTATTAAGATGTCTGTCCCTTGAGAATACATAAACAGGGTTCGATCAACTCCCCCTCGAATATAGCCCTTGTTAAGCAGAAATTGAGTCAATCTGTCATACCAGGCTCTTGGTGCTTGTTTGAGACCATATAGAGCTTTCTTCAGTTTAAACACATGGTTTGGAAAGTGAGGATCTTCAAAACCCTTAGGTTGCTCAACATATACCTCTTCATTAACAATGCCATTTAAAAAAGCACTCTTAACGTCCATCTGATGTAGCTTGAAGTTCAGCACACATGACATAGCTAATAGGATTCGAACAGATTCAAGTCTTGCAACAGGGGCAAACGTTTCATCAAAATCCACCCCTTCTACCCGAGTATATCCCTGAGCCACGAGTCTTGCTTTGTTTCTGGTAACTGTTCCATCTCCATCAGATTTATTCTTGAAAATCCATTTCGTACCAATGACATTAATTCCTTGCGGACGTGCAACTAACTCCCATACATCATTCCGTTCAAATTGACTCAGTTCTTCCTGCATAGCTGAGATCCAGTATTCATCCAATAGGGCTTCTTTATGGTTCTTTGGCTCGATCAAAGACAGAAAGCATTGCAGCACATGACGGCTTCCATAGTGCATCTGAGCATAGTTCACAGGGGGCTTTCCTCGGGGAATTTTCTGTCTTGGAGTAATTTCAGTGTCTACTCGTGTTGCTTCTCCATCAGATTCATCGGATGTATCTGACTCACCTTCAGTCATTGGTTGAATAGGTGCATCAGGGGCAGATGTTTTTGACAAATCCAGCCCTACTGCATTGGTTTGCTCATCTTCAGCAAGTTTCGAAACTTGGTTCTCTCCTGGAGTAGCAGTTGGTGTTGCAACATGAGAACTGGTACATGGTTCAGGAGATGGGTTTTTCAGACTTGCACTACTTTGGTTTGAATTGTGCTGAAGTAACTCTATGTCATCAATATCTTCTGAAATCCTATCAGGCACATCCTTAACTATCACATTAATCGATTCCATAATAGTACCCGTGCGTTTGTTAAACACTCTGTACGCTCTGCTGTTCAATGCATAGCCAAGAAACACTCCTTTGTCTGATTTTGACTCAAACTTACCAAGTTTTTCTCTATCCCTGAGAATATAACATTCTGCACCGAATACATGAAAGTGAGCCACACTAGGTTTTTTCCCTTTCCAGATCTCATAAGCCGTTTTCTCTGTCCATGGTCTTAGGTATACCCGATTTATAACATAGCATGCAGTCTTAACAGCTTCGCCCCACCAGCATTTTTGCACATCATACTCAGCTAGCATGGTCCGAGCCATCTCTTGTATGGTTCTATTTTTGCGTTCAACAATCCCATTCATCGGTGGAGAGAAGGGGGTGAATAAATGTGATTGATCCCATATGTAGAACAAAATTCACCCATGGCTGCGTTCTTGAATTCTCCACCATTGTCTGTTTGAATGCTAACAACTCTCTGATTTGCACTTGCCTTCTCAGTGTTTAGACGAAGTACAAGATCTCTGATAAAGTTCACTGCCTCGGATTTTTCTGTCAATAACTCAACCCAAGAAAATCTAGAGAAGTCATCAACACACACAAAGATGAATCTCTTTCCAGACACACTAGAGATATTAACTGGCCCCATTAAATCCATATGAAGTAATTCCAAATTCTGGGAAGTGGTGATGTCATTAATAGCTGAGTGAGGTGCCTTTGTCTGTTTTCCTTCCTTGCATGGAAACGCACGGGATGCTCTACTTAGTGCTTTGGTGTTTGCATGACCCAGTCTTCGATGCCACAGAGTTGAGTTGTCACTCTTAGCACTCAAGCATGTAATTGATGGTTCCAAGATATAACAGTTATCAGAAGATCTTCTCCTTGTGAGTATTCCATTAGAGTCTTGCTTGACCGTACAGATAGATTCATCAAAATGGACTGTCATATGATGATCACAGAGATGACTGATGCTTATAAGATTTGCCTTGAGATCCTCTACTAGCAATACATCATAGAATACAGGGAAGTTCTGAATATGTAGCTCGCCTTTCCCGATAACCTTGCTGATTTTTCCATCTCCAAATTGAACAGTGCCAATCCAAGGTAACACATTTTTGAGAAGATCTGGAGAACCAGTCATGTGTCTGGAACATCCGCTATCAAAGTACCATGTGTCCCTGGCATAAACACTATAGCAGGTATGAACTACATAACAGTTGAGAGAGGTTTTAGGAATCCATACCTTCTTGGTCAATTTCCTCTGCAGTTCAGGTTCCATGTTGCAACATGAGATAAATTGCTTGCCTCTCATGATATCTCTAAGTAATTTCATACATCGAGATTCATTATGCCCCTGCATCATACAGTACTCACAACATCTGGGAGGAGTTTTTCTCTCTACAACTCCATAGTTCGACTGAGCACTTCTGTTTTTCTTCTGGCTGGTAGATAAATGATTTCCAGCAGATACAAACACTGTCTTCTTCATCTGAGAGTTTGACACCTTGCTGTTGAATCCCAAACCATGCTTATTACCATCAGTTTTTCCTATTATCAGAACATTTAATTTGGCAGTTCCCTTGTTCAATTTCTGAATAGTTGCTTCAGCTTCTTCAGCCCTAGCAATTACAGATCTCAACTTCTTCCCCAAATTGTCACAGTCAATGGTTCTGGCCTTAGCCTTTTCTTCAGCACTCACTCCTCTAGAGGTCATAATTTCCAGTTTCTTGACTAGAATTTCAGAGGCTACTTCAGCATCCTTAGCTCTCTTGGTCATTACTTCAAGCTTTATGGATTTCTCCATATCATCCATAGGTTTCTTTCCCTCAGATATCTCACTTTTCTTCATGTGATCAGCAAGAGACTCCTCAGCTTTCTCAGCTCTTTTTGTCATGGATTTAAGTTTCAAAGTCAACTCCTCATTTTCTTGCTCCTCAACCAGTGAATCATTTACTAAGGTGTTGACTTTTACTTTCAGAGACTCAACTTCTTCCGAAAGTTTTAAAACTTCAGTACCTTCACTTTGACCATCCTTCAAATTTTTGATTAATTCAACAGATTTTTCCCATTCCTTGTAAAGCTCATCATAAGCACACTGGATATCAGAACTTTCTGAGTCATCTGGAACTGGTCCTGACTCCAGAATTCTAACACCAAAGGACACATGTTTCTCTGGCTGAATTTCATCTTCATCATCACTCCAGGTTTCACCAGATGCTACAAATGCCTTTGGTTGATTCAGGAAATTTCCACACTGATAGGCAAGATGTCCATAACCACCACATTCCTTACATTGAGGTTTTCCAGCATGCTTTGTACCTTCAGGACCTCTAGGTAAGTCATCAACAGATCTGAGTCTGTTCTGAGAAGTATCACTCCCTTGATAATTTTTGAAATTATTCTGTGGATCTGTAGGCTGAGCTCCTTGACCCTGATACAGCTGAGCTCCCTGATTCTGAAAAGCCTGATTTCCTTGACCCTGATAGGACTGAGTTCCCTGGTTCTGAAAGGGCTGAGCTCCTTGGTTTTGGAAAACCTGAGTTCCCTGACCTTGATTCACTTGAGCTTGTACACCTTGTGGACTTGGATACCCTCTGACTTGACCCTGATTACCTTGATTTCCTCTTCCTTGATTTCCAGAGAAACCTCTGCCTTGATTTCCCCTCATGAATCTCCCAAAGTTTCTAGCCAGCAAAGCCATTTCATCTGAACCAGCATTTTCCATCTCCTCCAACTTTCCTTTCCCTTTTGATGTTGCAACATGAAATGACAGGGCCTTTTTGTCCTTACTTTTCTCAGTGCACATCTCTGATGTCTTCATAAACCCCATCAGCTCATCTAGAGTAACCACATCCAGCTGTGAATTAATCTCCAAATTCATGACTAAATCCGAGAATTTCTCAGGCAGTGACCTCTTCACCTTGTCCAAAACTTGAGCCTCAGTATATCTTTCTCCAAACTGGTGTGCTCTATGAATTAAATCTTTCAATCTAGTGCTGAATTCATCAACTGACTCGTGTTCCAACATCTCCAGGCTTTCAAATTCAGATTTGATCATTCCAAGTTTGATTTTTCTGACTGACCTGGAACCTTCATGCTCCTTCTCAAGAGCTTCCCAGGCAGCTTTGGCAGTAGTACACCCCGAGATGATTCTGAATTGGTCATCTTTTACTCCATTATACAGAGCCCCCAAAACCTTACTGTTGAGTCTCTTCATAGCCTTCTCTGCATCAGTCCATGAAAGAGGTTTAGGAATAGTTTCACCAGCTGGATTTGTTGTGGTAGGTGGACTGTAGCCAATCTCAATCATATTCCAAGCATCATCATCAAGTTGGTCAATAAATATACGCATGCGCGTCTTCCAGTCCGGGTAGCCTCCATCAACCAGTAGAGGAGCTCGTGTGATGGATCCTCCTTCTTTGGCCATAGTAAGCAGATCGGTCACTCACCTCGCAAGAGGATTAAAAGAGTGATTAAGCTCTGATACCAATTGAAAGTCCGTGCTTACTAAGATCTATATTATCGTGTCTAGTTTTAACTCAAAAACAACGAAATTAAAACTAAGTGCGGAAAGTAAAGAGACACGATATGATCACCCAGTTCAGTGCAATGCACCTACGTCTGGGGGGCCGTAGCCCGTGTTAAGATCCTTCACTAGATGTAATAAATATTTTCCTGACCTATTACAATCTAGTGGCTACTCTAGCAAGCCTATCACACTACCATTTCTTTCTGATAGCTGTTACAGTGATTACCTTCTTTTCCACGAAGGTGCGGCAAGATCTTGAACACCCGAGCTTTAACACACGTCCCTAGTGTTTTGGTTATTGTAGAAACCGTGGACTGCGTTGCCTTTGCTCTTTAAACGATGAAACTCTGAATTGCAGAAGTTTTTCCGTGTAAAACGGATAACCCGAGCACGCAACCGATGTCCTTCTTTTATAGCTCATTGCCGTGAAAACCTTCCTTTTGCACGGCTCATAAATCCTTCCTTCAATAGACTTCTATTCCACATTTAAATCTTGAAGAAAAGGAATTATTGTGTGTCTAATCATCTGATAAACGGAAAACCGATCACCACGAATATTTCCATTCTAATACAGCTGCAAATCACATTGTAGACACCCATTAGGACTGTAGTTTCCATAAACTCCATCGCACAATATTTTCCTTCCATCTTAAAAACCTGCGCTGGAACCTAGAAAATATTCTATCTTTTTCTGCCAACTGAAGTCATGTTGCAACATGACATTCCACAAAGCAGCCAACAAAATCTGGACTTACAGAAGCTTCAAGCTTTATCGCAAAGCAAACCATAAAGACAAGAAAAGAACAACATTAGTTAAGTATTTTACGCATTTACAAACGCAAGCAAGAATAGGTTTGATTATTGCTTACTTCAGCCATGGCCTTGATCTTGAGAGTCACATCATTGCTACCCTTGTATTGTTGCATCTTTCTGAGGAAAAGGGCATACTCCAGTATGGGGTCTTCTGTTGTTGGTGTGCCTATCTTCTGTTGAACTCTGAACATGAATCCATCATTTAGCTCCACCATACAGTCTTTGATCAACTGAAGTGCTGACAAACACTCAGTGTTCCTTCTGAAGAAATAGCGGTGTTTTCTCATGTATTAGAGCTCCATCATGACTGGAAACAAACAATGGTTTTAATCTAACAATAATCAGCCAGTAAAGGAAAGAGGATATTCGGCTCAATTCATGCTAAATTGCTCAAATGGTGATTAAGAAGAAAGCTTTACTAAAACTGGGAATAAACAAAGATTTCACTCTTAAATGTCAACATTCCAATATAAAACAACAATCTTTAAAAAAAACAAAAATTGCATAGCAGACAACCTTTCAATCTTACATGTCAACCTTTTACTATTAAAGGTCAACTTTTTCAAGAAAGACAAAAAATGCATGTTAAGCATCAACCTTTTAGAAAAGACAAAAAGTGCATATAGAAATAGAAAACAATATTTCACTCTTAAATGTCAACCTTTCACGGTTTAACAACAACCTTTTATAAAAGACAAAAAAAATGAATATAGACAACCTTTCACTCTTAAATGCCAATCTTTCATTGTTAAACATCAATCTTTTAAAAAACAACCTTTCACTCTTAAATACCAACCTTTCATTGTTAAACATCAATCTTTTAAAAAACAACCTATCTTAAATGCATATACAAATAACAAACAACCTTCTACTCTTAAATGTCAACCTTTCACGGTTTAACAGCAACCTTTTATAAAAGACAAAAAAAATGAATATAGACAACCTTTCACTCTTAAATGCCAATCTTTCATTGTTAAACATCAATCTTTTAAAAAACAACCTTTCACTCTTAAATGCCAACCTTTCATTATTAAACATCAATCTTTTAAAAAACAACCTATCTTAAATGCATATACAAATAACAAACAACCTCTTACTCTTAAATGTCAACCTTTCACTATTAAACAACATTTCAAGAAAGTTAAAAAATGCATTATAAAATAGCAGGCAACCAAATATCAACCTTTCACTATTAAATAGTAACCTTTCTTGAAAGACAAAAAAATGCATATACAAATAACAGAGTACTTTCCACTCCTAAATGTCAACCTTTCAAGAAAGACAAAAAATGCATATGCAAATAACAAACAACCTTCCACTCTTAAATGTCAACATTTCACTATTAAACAACAAACTTTTAAGAAAGATAAAAAATGCATATACAAATAACAGACAAACTTTCAAACAGATAAAAACATAATGAATCAATTCTAAGCAACATGTTTCAGCATTAAACAACAACCTTTCAGGCTAGACTCCTTTAAAAGTATTTTTAGCTAGAACATGGTCTCCATAACTGAAGTATTGAACTCATTAACTGTATTTTACCTTTTAATTAAACATGTGTTTAAATTAAAATATTCAACCAAAAAAATTAGTCATGTTCTCCTTACTAACCGAAACAAAGTGAATAAACATATATATTGAGAAATAAAAATAATATGACTAAGGTTATCCTCACATAAGTTTATCGGTAAATCGTTTCAGTTCAGTCAATCTAATTCATTCTAGTTTAGTTTATAATTTGATAAAATTTATGTTAATTCAGTCATGTTGATTTAAATGTCTTTATATGATTGGGGATATGAAAATGTCGGTTTGAATTATGTGATTGAGATTAGAGTTTTTATTTTTATTCTATAAGTGAGGATTATTCATGACTCATCTCAACCAAAAAAACAACGGTATAACATCGTGATAAATAAACCAATTCGAGACAATTTGAGAAAGTACAGAAAATTCAATAGATACACTATTCAAGTAATGTATTTATTTCTAACTATGAATAAAGTCAAATTGGGCATTCATCTCCGACGCAAACGCCGCCTGATTATCCATGATCCCCATCCGAACAAATCATTTGCAGTCCGACCATCAAACTTGCCGCCCACAACAAACATCCATAATTTCCTGACCTTAGTTTCTCAAAATTAGGCCTGCAAAAATTAAGCAAATGACCGTGTCTGATTCAACTTCCAAACTTCCCTAATTTCTTGCCGAATCACTCAAAACCTTGATGAACGAACTACCAACTCAGCAAGCTTGTACACCGAAAACCCATGGCTACAAACAAAATGTACACCGGTAGCCATCAGAAGAGCATTCAAGATTCTTCATTCACTCTCACCAACTCATACTCTACCAGGGACAAATTGTTGTCTTCTTTGACATGAAACTGTGCAGGTTCAGTCTCCTCAATGCTCCCTCATTAATTAACAGCAAGCCTCATGGCACTCTTGAACATTTCAATTTTTAGCATTATGGAGAATCACAGTGGGCATAGTCAAGCACAAACAGCATTGAAATGAGTTGATACCACACTGATCAATACATGCCCAACCCAAATTCAGATGGTAGCCTCCAATTCAGAGTAATAAACACCAACCAAATGCAAAAAAAAAAAAAAAACCCTAAAATACATGACCAATACATATTTTCATCAGTGTGCACTTTGGAAATCCTCATCACTTCAGCTTGCGCACATTCCCAAAAACAATGTACTTAAGATTTTCCCGAAAACGGATAAAAATGTACTTATATAAGATTTTGGCTAATTATAGTGATGAAAGCCTTGGGACAATTACTTGGGCAGCAATGACTTCAAAAATATTACTACCATAAAAACAATTCCCAAAGACAAAATGAATCTGAGAAAGATGATTAGTGATGGGCATGACAGCAAATATCTCGAGTCCTAGCATGAAATCAGAAGCAACAATAAAATAAATAAGATATCTAGGGGTCAACTAATACACTAGAATTCAAGGGTATTTTCACCTCTGTGCATCTTTTTCAATGGAAGTTGCCTTAGATTCCTTGTTTTAACTTAAACAGTTTGCAAAAATTCTTCGATGAGCTGAAGATTTGTGAGTTTAGCTAAGATAGTGTTTTTGATCATTGAAGGATTAAAACTGAATGTCGAGTCAAGCAGACTTTATGCCGTAATCAGGACCATGACACTGAAAACTTTACGCAAGCGAAATAACATCTTAGGCACTTTAGTTGTGGGTACAATTAAAACTGATTAAACAAAAAAAGTCTCTTTTATGTTAGTGAGTTTTTTAATATAAAAAGATAAATAATACAGATCAGGTGAATGAAATCACCATATGAAGACATAATAGAATAAATTCAAGACTGTCTTATATGTTCTACAACCCTGTTAGTCTTCCTTTTATTTTGGATATTTTGCACATCAGTTCCAAATCATTTTCTTCACTAATCTACATGAACCTGATCTTCCAACATGAAATGCATGGTAGCCAAAAATAAAATATAGACACTGAATATATCGGATTAAAAAATTTAAAGCAAAGCAATTATTCCCCAGGAATGTTATCCATTTGGGGTAATCAAAGGTTAAAATCAATTGATTTTGGGCGTATTGATGCAATTAATCAAGTAATCTGTAACAAAGTTGACATGAAACTAAAATTTAATTTTCACTTGAAATTCTATGCAATTAAAATTATAATGTAATTATCCCAAATGCCTAAATAAAGCTTAGATGTGACTAAGATTTAACTGAACTGACCACTGGAGCAATTGCACAGATCAGAACCTTCATGTGACATCATTTCCAATAAGTCCAAAATTCTTACTATCATTTCCAATGGCTACGATTAGAACTTCCTTTTCCACATATGTTGATTATACCTTTCCAATCGCACAGATCTGGAAAGTTTTAATTACTTTTTGTTACAATAGCGATTCTGCTTCAAGAAAGGAATAACTCACCTAGGATGACAGTTATAAAAGAATGAAGAAACAATAAGCCCATTCATGTTTAGCAAGAGGTCAAAATGAAATATTCATGTATCTAAATCATATTGTAAAATAATGTTTCAGAACCACCTGCTCGAAACATCAAGCATTAGAGGGTAAGAATTTGAAATCAATGGAAACGAAAGAAGCAACTCAGGAGAAGTTTAATAGTAAGGCAAAAGTCTTCTGCCATGATGGGCAAAGACAAGTTTTTAAACTTGTTGAGTTCCATAGTAAGGTTTGGATCAGAAGGCTAGTTTAACTTCTCACCACGTTATAATAATGTATGAAATTCAAGCATCTGGCCGGGAATTACCACACTTGGTCAGTTTTCCAGTTTAACAATTTCTCCAACCTTCATAATACCTACTACCATCATCATTTTCTCTTCACTCATATCAAAAAATTGCAGAAAGCTAAAGAATCTAACCTAAATGGAGAAGTGTTACTTCAATATTACAAAATACTCTAGCCTTATTAAACCCTCAAATGATCATCTAGCTATCCACATTTGGAAAAACATTCTACAATTTCAGAATCTTTCTCAGTGAATGAAAAATTGATTCATTAATCAATTTGGATATAAAAATGTGAAATAATACACAGATTCAAAATTTCTTACAGACCAATTGAGAAATATAACTGCATGAAGACCAGTAGCAGAAGCTGTGCAAAAATCCCCGACTAATCTAAGTCTAATAATCCAAATTAGGCGAAATATAACACACAAAAAAACCATAGCACGCCAAATTCTACGAATGTTAACCACACAAATCGATTGCGAACTTTCAACTATGTAAACAAACATAATACACTGAAATAGATGATCTTCCCAAAGAATTGTAACAGAAGCACCAGCAGCAACTTGGTTTCAAACTCAGTGTAAAGCAAATTATATGCTAGCCAAAAAGGATGACGATAGATCTGTTGAATACAAATAGGGGAAATAAACACCACCCATCCATAATGTCAAAGTCTTGGAAGTGACCGTCACTAGGACTGCTTTATATTATATATGGACGGAATTATTAGAAACTTTCATTACACCAAACCTCTCAAGTTAATCACCTTTTAAATAAAATATGTAACCTTTATGAATAATATTTCAACTTAAAAATCCAACCTTTTAAATTAAATTTTAACCTCTCAAGTTAATCACCTTTTAAACTAAATATGTAACCTTTAAAAATATTTCTTTCAAGTTAAAATTCCAACCTTATAAATGAAAAATCAAACCTTTTAAAATAAAATTTTAACCTCCATAAGTATTTCTTTCAACTTAAAAATATAACCTTTTAAATGAAGAATCAAATTTTAAAATAAACTTTTGATGAACTTTTAATATTATTCCTTTCAACTTAAAACTCCAACCTTTTAATGTAACCTTGATAAATATTTATTTTAACTTAAAACTCCAACTTTTAAATTAAAACTATATGTATAGCCTTTCATTGAAATAACCTATATCTAAAATTCTGCAAATAATAACCTACATTCATAATGAAAAAAGAATCTGTTTAACTCAAAAATTATATACATTAAATTAAGATCAAAACGGGAAGCATTCCAGCAGCTAAAGCAGCATTCCGGAAACTCCAACTTTAAGGCCACATCAAATTTTAAAATAAAATGTAACCTTGATAAATATTTATTTTAACTTAAAACTCCAAACTTATAAATTAAAACTACATGTATAGCCTTCATTGAAATAACCTATAACTAAAGTGCTGCAGATAACCTACATTCATAATGAAAATAGAATCTGCCTAACTCAAAAATTACCATACATTAAATTAAGATCAAAACGGGAAGTGTTCCAGCAGCTAATTATCCTAAAGCATTCTCTAGCTAATTATGCTAAGTCGAACCCCCTACTGTACGATACTTGGGAATTACCCCCGAGTGGACGACCAGGACCGTGACATTGAATTTACATTTCTCAAAAAAAAAAAAAAAGATTCAAACTGATCAAGTCAATACAATAAAAAAGAGAGAAATACCCAACTTAAGGTTGTGAGGTGTCTCCAATATGCTTGTTTGACCCACGTATTTACAATTTCAGCAATTTAATACAGCATACACGTCAACAAACGGGGGTTCGTGGTCATGGATACAATTATCAGGATACATGTCCACATTTCATGTGTAGGGTTTATTACTATCCATCTATTAATTACTACACATGTCCAAACTTCAATTTTTGTCACAAAATGTTGGTTTTTTTTATTAGTTTTTTTTCTATTGTTTATAAAATTAAAAACTCTATAAATAGAGTACAATATTGCAATTGTTCCATGCACAAACTCAATTTCTATAATTCCTTCACTCATAAATTTCTTCTCATACTACTTATCTATTTGTCAATCCTATAAATTGCTCATTTTTCTCGTATAGATGAAAATCATAAAGATGGTTTTTTTCAAGTTTCAACTATGAAGAAATCTCAAACTTTGAAAATGACGCGTATTCACGTTCAAATGAATTTCCAAACTCTCAATTTTCTCAATATTCGAGTCAAATTCCCATTTCTGCTGATGCATTGACACCACCAAATGTTTCACACAACTTTGTATTATTAAAATTGAATTAATTAAAATTGTTATTAAATTAATATATATTATTTAATTTAATCCAACAACATTTATGTATTTATAAGTATCATAATTATGTAAATAATTTAATAAAAAAGATATAAAAGTTAAATAATACTCCTTTTTTGGCAAAAAAACAACTACAAAAAGACAAATATACCCTTAATGAATTCTTACAAACAACCAAAACAATAAGTGATATTCCATTTATACCCCTTAAAACTCCACTTATAAGATATAAAATGCATTTTTCTTAAAATCCGATCCGAAGTCAACTAAGAAGTTTTGGTTGGGACGAAGGGAGTATAAAAATTAAAATTAAAAAGTCCATTGGTTGGGTTATTGATAAAGTGTGAAAAGAATGAAAATTGGTTGTATAATGGAATGATGTTGTGGATGTGAGAGAAATAATTTTAAATTGAAGAGGTTGGATTGGATGGGTTGTTGATAATAATGGTCTGATGGTCTTAGAGAGGATCCAAATAAAATAAATGCAAACTATTTAGTAAATTGTTTAAAAAATAGAGATTCATTTTTCTCTTTAGATCAACCTGTTGCTGGAATCAGCGACAGGCAGAATTCAAACTAATCAGGTCAATACAATAAAAAAGAGAGATACCCAACCTAAAAAAAACTTGGTAAAAAATAACATACCTTTGAATTTGATGTCAATTCAAAATCAAGAGCATACAAGAATTAGCTCTTTCTTGGACATCCTCTCAGTGTAGCTGATGACTCCTCATGCATATTAAAACAATTAAAATGATAATATTAGTAATATTCTATAAATTATATCTCTAGTTAAGATACTGTGATCCCGAGCTGTATACTTTAAGTAAAACCAAAGTATATACCTTTAAGGTATCCCACATACACCCACCAGGTTAAAGTGTGCTCACTATAGCCATCAGCAATACGAGGTTTGCATTTGTATCTATGTACCTGCAGAAAAAGGAAAATCAAAGTTCCGTGGAAAATGAATAGGATTCAAAATCTACAAATGTCAATATAAAACTTCAGCTGACATAATAAACACATAGATTATAGTTCTCAGGAATAGAGTGTCAGATCAATTCTGATCCGCATTATAACTAGTAAGGATATTGTATTAAGTTGTGCACCTCCACACCACCTAAACAATTTAAAAAAACATATGCACATTTCTTATGGGATCTGTCCATTAAAAAATAGAATTCCTTTTATTGTGTCAAAACATCCGTACCAGGATATGTAGAGGATAGCTATGCTGGCTTCAAGTCCCTTCTGCACTTGGTTTCCCCAAATTCTTGATCACACAAAATAACCCAACCCGAAACAAATTGAGAATTCATGAAACAACCAGAAAAGACTTAAAATTTATCAAAAGAAACATAGTTAGGAGATAATGTTACAATAAACGGGGTTTTAAGAAAAATTGCTATTCGCGAAATAAAATCAAAGTGCAAAAATTACATAAAAAAGCCCCTACCCTGCTATTGCAAATCAAGCAAACATCATAATTTTTTATCCATAAATTCATGTTTCAATATTCGTTTTGAGATTACAATGAACACGCCCTAAAGCATGACCACCTTCTTTGAAAATCAAGGACTGGTATGCCTTCATGATACTATCTGGACTGACCATATAGCCTAATGCAACCATACAAAGCTTCAACTTGTAATAGTAAGGTAATTAAATTCAAAAAATTCTAACCAATATAGTTACTACTACATTTGGTCAGTTTTCCAGTTTAACTTTGTCATATTCTTCAACCTTCATAATACAGTTCTTATCTTTCTCTTCACCTATTGCACAAAACTAGACAATAAGAGGTCCTAGCCTTATCATATCCAAACGGTGGATCAAAATTACAAAGCAAATAAGTTCAGATCGTTTAATGAATTTATCAACAAAACTTCTAAGAATCTAGTGATAGGCCGAATTCAAACCGAGTTCAAGTCAAGATAGAGAAAAATACCCAATCTAAAAAACTCAGCACAAAAAACGTACCTTTGAACATATTAATTCTAAACCAAGATCTCTGCCTCTATAGCTCCTCATGTGCACCAAAACAGAATAATTGAAATTATGTGTAACATTCCAATCCCATAGGCTGTAAAAATAATATCTTAGATTGAGTTATGTGATCCCGAGCTGTATAAATTATGATTTAAACCAAAGTATTAAACTCCTAGGTACCTCCTCTCCCATATACACACATACCAGATTAAAGTGTACTCCCCATGATAGGCATCAGTAGTATTAAGGCATGGCAATTTGAGGTTTTCTTGTGCATCTGTCTGTATATAAAATAAATAAATTAATAAGCCAAAGTTCACAGAAAATGAAATGGATTCAGCAGCTTCATTTCCCAAGAACTGTAGCTGACATAACGAACACTTAAATTTTTAAGAATAGAGTGCTAGATCATAAACTTATCTGCATGAAGACCAGTCTGGAAATTCTCATAAGCTGTGCCAAATACTTTCCACCACCTAAACCAAAACAATAAAATATAAATGATAAAATATAAGATGATTATGGAAATGTGAGGATTCTCCGAGTTTCAAGATGGTAAAGTAAAGAGTGTACCTATACATGTCTATTCCAGATAAAAATAATTAAATAAAATACAGATGATACCTTTTCCTTAAGAAGTACAATCCATTTAGCTGTCAACATCTTGTACCCACACTTTGAGGGCTTCAAGTTTTATCTGTGTGCACTTTAGTTTTTAAAATCTCTCCTTCTATCAAACTCGTGGAAACCCATTGAGAATTTTTGAAATAATCAGAAAAGATAGCAAACATATCAAAGAAACACACGTAGCAGTTACTTATCATTCCAATCAACGAGAATTGAATCGATTCATTTGTCCATTAAGAAATAAAACTCCCTTTACTGTGTAAAAACATCTGTAAAAGGATACATAGAGGTTAGTTTTGCAATATTCTATGGATTTAAAAAAATAATTCAAGAAAATAACAAAGCACAAAAATCACATCACAAAACCCTCTACTCTGCTATAATGCAAATTGAACAAACATCATAATCATCCATAGATTCACGTTTCAATATTTGTTTTGAGACTAGAATGAACTCACCCTAAAGCATGACCACATTCTGAGAAAATCAACGACCAGTTTAAACTTTGCCTTCATGATACTACTGACCATATAAACTATATGCAACCATACAATGTTTCAACTTGTAATTGTAAGCTAATTAAATTCAAACATCTAACAAGTAGTTACCACTAAATTTGGTCAGTTTTATAATTTAATAATTGCCAATTTGCAGGGCCACAAAACACCTGACTTTGCATTACCATACTTTCGTCTCATGATATCCAAGATTTTAGTGACCATTTATTTAAATCCATGTGCATATTAATGGGAAACTTTAGGGAACACACAAAGTTGTGTTTACGCATAAATTGGGATCTACCCACATACAATTTCATATAAGTAGAACTTGGAACCTCAAATTTCTTCAACAGCAGAAAACTAAGTAACTTAACACACAGTACGCTCACCAGAACTATGCTTATCAAATTAACAAAATATAACTGGTAAAGTACACACATATACAGATAACACAAGTTACACTTGCTTATTCTCCTTAGTTTACCCAACTCAAATGTACCATAACAAACACCACACAAATCTACAAAAGTTTTTAAAATAATCAACATTTGACACAGCAAGCAGCAAACTAGGTATTCAATTAAGATACATTAGAAGCTTTTAAAAAGATGGTACATTCAACAACTACCTTATCTCAAAGGGAAATCAAGTAAAGTCTCCCTATACATTCGAGAAGGAAGTTGCATTAGCAGGGGCAATAAAACCACATAAAAAATTAAATCTTTAGCCATGTTTTATGACAAGCATTGGTGTACAATGAATCCAACTTTGTGCAGGGGCTAAGTTCTTAAACACCGAGGCTGTACACATAACAGACCAAATGCTAATTCAAACCAAACACCAATCTACCCAATAAAACAAGAAGAGATGGATCACAGAGTCCTATAGATTGATTAAGCAGTTTATCTAAGAGATCAGTGATGCAAGTTGGCATTAGCATTCCACAAACAGCAAACCCAAAAAGAGGAACTCACTTGTATTTGAGAAATGAAAGTGACTTGTATTTATTTTCAATATCATGTACATGATGATGTTTATATATAAAGGAAAACAAGTCACAATTGACTGCTTTCAGATACATCATCTCAAGAGGACGATGGAAGTTATATGATAGTTATTGAGAATAGGAACTCACCTGATTATCCCATCATCTACAGTGTGAGAAGCGCGCTTGACAAGGGAATCTATTATTTCAATCACCGGAGTTGAGTACTCACCTAGGAGGCCACTGCTATGAAATCACAACATGACATTGAAAATGACCTAAAACACAAGTAAATCAGAATTCAAATATCAAAATTTGAGACCATGGAATGTGGCGTGTGCTTATACAGAAACTTGTGAAGGCATGAACTTGCAGAAAAAATAGTCAATTGAAGAAATATAGAGTCTCAATCCAACTATTAAGAACTCGGTACCTTTAATCTTTAATTGTTGTTGTGTTCTGCCCCAGCCGCTTTCCAGGCTTGGACACAGAATCTCCTGATAAAACAAGCACAATTAGAACTGGATAAAATATAAATATAAAAGAATCAAAACCTCTGATAATTCAAATCTTGTCATGCCTCATGGAAAACCTGAGGGAATCTATTATCAACCTCTGATAATTAAATCTTCACCCTCTTGAAATTCCGCTTTGTAATCCAACATGCTTACCGTTAATAATTCAAATATACAGATTTCAGAATCCAAAAAATAAAGAATAACATGTTAAATAGAAATCAATGAAAGAAGTGGCAGTTTAATCTGATTACTTATCTGCATCTGTTTCATTTTTCTCATCTGCAGCATCAGTGTCCACCACATTTCAACCTTGTCATGCCTCATGGAAAACCTGTAAGGCTCGCCCATACTCAGTGACAGCCAGATTATTTCTCCCATCTGCAGCATCGATGTCGATCACACCAGATTAATTAGTACATATCTCCAAACCTCTGTTTAATATCTGAACTATAGCTCAGCACTGTTTCTAAGAAATCAATAACATGAAATTGTTACCCGCCAGAGCTCTCATCATCCAGAGGAGGTGACAGAAAGCTCAGTGGAGGTACATGCCTGCGTGGAACACGAAGATTACTTGCATGCAGATTCTCTTATATTCTCAGCTGCTCCCTTCGATCTTCAACCTATTTGGATCATAAAGCGCAAAGTTAGCAAAAGGCTAAAGATAAATCAGAAATTAATACAATAAACCCATTATTGTCACCAACTACTATAGAAAGCCAAACAAAACAAGTCAACCTTTTTCTCCATTTCTTCTTCCTTTGTCTCTCTTCGGCACCAATCCCTATTTTCTTCTTCATCCTCCCGTTTATATTGCTCTATGAACACATCATCCTCGTACTCGCCGTGCCCCTCCTCTGCACAAAAGAATCATCATACATGCACATTAACCAAATCACAACACTAGCAGTAACATCCAATCAAACATGCAATGTGATGACAGCAAAGCAAGCAAACAAGCACAAAGCAAAACCCCAGGCCCTAAGATAACATTTCCTCAACAAATTGATTATAGTCCAACCCGAAAACCTAGTTAATCATCATCAAGTTGTCAATTACTGAAAACCATAACTTCTCACTGAATCCCCCCATCAAATATTCAAAATAAAAATATTGCATTCAATTTTCTCTAAACTTTCAACAAAAACCGGAATCTTACAGACGATGGCATTTCTTGGGTAGGATCTTAAAAAATGAGCTAAACTAAAACAATGACTTATAGAGGCTCAGAAAAACGTTGCCCTGTATGGTAACAGAAATATCAGAAAGACGTATCTTCAAATGTTGCAGGGAGTCAGTGTTAAGGTGTCGAGCTACACCAAGTCCAGCTGACATCCACAAAATCTTATCATGAAATCATTCATAAGAACAAGAGAAATTGAACAAAAAGAGAGTCTAAATTCAACTATCAAGAATTTGATACCTTTAACTTGTTGTTGTGTTCAGCCAAAGCCACTTCCTAGGCCTGGACACAGAATCTCCCGATAAAACAAGCACGGTTAGAACTACATAAAATATAAAAATAAAAGATTCAGAAAAAGAAAATATCAGACCTTGTGACCTGCCTTGGGATATTTGGAAGTGATTTTGCTAGAGCCATTGCCGGAACAGTAACCACATTTCTGACGTCCCCAAGTCCTCGACGGTTCCCTCCTCCTATGAGCCATGTTCTTTTTCCTCCATCAGCCTGAGTCTATTTTTCGATTATATTGCTACACATAGTGACATCGAAAGTATATCATACAAAACCTCAAATAGGTGGTCCTAGCTCCATATGAAATTACAAAACAATCACAAATAAAATGACTTCATATTATTTGGTAAATTATCTACAAAGCCTCTGTTTTCTATTTTTACTATTGCTCAACACTGCTTATACTTATACTTAATATAAGTTGGCCTTGATCAATACACAATCAGATCAAAAATTTTAAACATCTAGCTAAAAATGTTAAACAATATTAATCCTTATATTTTCTAATTCTAAAAATTATAACACTTCAATTTTTAATTTTTTACATTTTAATATAAGTTGATGATTTTTAATAATATAAGCAGATGATATTTTGATGATTAACAAATATAAGTTGATGATTTAAAAAACAATTGATAATTTAAAGATTTGATAAAAGTTGATGATTCTAAAAATTAAGTTGATAACTAAAAGTTGATTATTTAATAATATAAGTTGATGATTTAAATATTTAAAATTTATATGTTTAAGTTGTTCTAAAACAAAATTGACGACATATAGACTGATTATTTATTAATACAAGTTGAGGATTTTAAAAAAGTTGTCTATTTTAGTAATAAAAGTTGATGATTCATAGGCATAAGTTGATGACTCTAAAGAATAAGTAAATAATATAAGTTGATGATTTAAATATCTGATACTGTATAAGTTTAAGTTGACTATTCTAAAATAAAGTTGACGACCTAAAGGCAGATTATTTAATGATATGAATTGATGATTTAAATATTTGATAATTCATAATTACATGTTGATGATTTAAAAATAATAAATTAATCCCTAAATGTTGATGATTAAATAATATAAGCTGATGATTAAGAGTTGAAGATTTGGAGGTTGATGATTAGTGAATATAACTTTGATAATGTTTTTAAAAATAATTTGATAAATCCAGGGTTGATGATTCATAAAAAGTAGTTGATGATAATAATTTGATTATTATTAATGAAAATGATTTTTATTAATAATTTGATTTTTTTTTAAAATTTTAATTCCTGTTTTTAATTCGATGTTTAATCACTTAAATTTGATTTTTTTTAATATTCTAATTTGATTTTGAGTTATCAAAAATCATGGCCCAAACCCACTAACCAATAATTAGCCCAACCCAAATTCACAAGAAACAAACTGTTACAAAATGATTTCTGTTCATCACCTAGTATTCTGTTCATCACCAGTTCCAATATATTCAAAGGTCCTTTAAGAGCAAATTACACTACCTCATTACTCAAAAATTTCTTTGATAAATTTGAAAATTCATAACATAAAAGGAGAGGGATAACGTTTGCTTACCGATCCGGCTCCAAAATGTGGTACACTGGTACTTTAATCTCCTCAGGTCTCCTCCAACCAACCAACCTCAAGAGATGGAAAAAAAAACTTGGAAATGGAAGTGAGTTGAAGACAGTACAAAGGAGGTAGGACTGTGCAGTCCCGACCTCATCAACTCTTATAGTGCAACTACAGAGAAGACTATTCATATGCACATGAGAGTGTTAAATTCCTAATTCACAAGAAGATAACATTATCCTAAAGAATCTGATTTGGGTAAATTCCAAACAGTTTTTTGTAGGCAGCTTTCTACCCAATCTCATCGGTTATTTTATGGTCAAATATTCTTCATTTTAATTTTTCAACCTTTTCAGAGAATTTATTTTAACTTTCGGCCAAATCACAACAACACTCATTTTCTTAAAGAAGTATTACCTTCATAAAATCATATGTATTAAAAGAAGATACAGAGAGAGAAGTACCTCAATATCTGCATTCAGACCAGCACAGTTCATCTGCGCGCTTATCATTCAAAGGACTAGCAACAACAGCATCTCTTATGGTCCTTATCCTACTACTGCCAGCTCTTCAGCGTGCCACAACTCTTCAGAATGACATTTTTTAAAAAGAGAAGATTAGAAGATATATCTAGATTTCAAGAAATGCAAATTTGAAGTAACACAAAAATCTAGATAAAGGGACAGTGGGATTCACAAGCACAAACTAACAATGCAGAGGCTGAAAAATGACCACTCGTGTTATTTTCTTGAACACATATCATGACTGCATATGTATCAATAGTGTAGCATGGAAATTCATACCTAAGGATAATGAAATTTGTGGTTGGTGAGGGAACTAATACATAAATTCAAAACAAGGGTACTTTTGCCATCCCAACTGGTCTGCTCGTTCTCCCTGCAAATTCACTATTGCATCAATTTCTACGGCAATTATCCATAACCTGGCTTTTCCGAAAGCATTAAATTGATGTATAATCAAATAAGTTTTAATTAACTTATTCACCGTTGGAACAGAATATGACAGGATCTTGACAATTAAATTGCATTGAGTACCGTTTTTTAAGCAATACTCCTTCCATGCCTTCAGCAACCTGCATTTCTTGGATGCTCCATTCATCTCCAGGAGGCCCTCTATATAATCCAAAAATTCTGAAATCTGCAATAAATGGGAGTTTGAAATTCCTGATTCACAAAGATTAAACAGTTACGTAGAGAGCATGTTTTACAAACAAATATATTAGCTATCATCAACATAAGGCATTGGGATTGTATCACCTTCAATAGCAGCTATATATCGTTACCCGCCAGAGCTCTCATCATCCAAAATAGCTTGACACATCTCTCTCCCGTGCTGAATGATCAAGCTGAAGTTAAACCTAAACCTCAGAAGAATATGAATTTAGAGTTCTGCATATGCAAATTAGAATACATACATACATACACACAAAAAGGGGAGAACATGTTGCATACCATACCAGCTTTGAAATGTAACACTCCTGTATCCTTGCACGGCTTGTGCCCAACAAGCTACAAATAACAAGAAAGTTAAAGGAAAAAGAGAATAGTAATCATTACAGAAGTAATGCAAAAGGAATAAAAACTGTGTCAGTACATCAGTATCACCTTTGTTGGTTTCAAAAGACATTTCAACAGCAGCATCATTTTTAGTTTCTGGTCAGAGCTCTCATAATCCTACTGCTTGCCCTTCAGCATGACACATCTCTCTTCCATACCTACACGGATTACACATTTTCACAAGGTGAAGATAAGAAACCTTTAGATATCAAAACATGGAAATTAGAAGTAACACCAAAGTCTAGATAAAAGGAGGTAGGACTGTGCAGTCCCGACCTCACTAACTCTTATAGTGCAACTATAGAGAAGATTATTCATATGCACATGAGAGTTGTAAATTCCTGATTCACAAGAAGATAACATTATCCAAAAGAACTTGATTTAGGTAAATGTTTGACCACATTTAGGTAAATTCCAAACAGTTTTTTGTAGGCAGCTTTCTACCCGATCTCATCGGTTATTTGATTTATGGTCAAATTTTCTCATTTTAATTTTTCAACCTTTTCAGAGAATTTACTTTAACTTTCGGCCAAATCACAACAACACTCATTTTCTCAAGGAAGTAGTGTTTTTATAAAACCTGATGTATAAAAACAAGATACAGAGAGAGAAGTACCTCAATATCTGCATTCAGACCAGCACAGTTCATCCGCGCGCTTATCTTTCAAATGACTAGCAACAACAGCATCTCTTATGGTCCTTATCCTAATACTGCTAGCTCTTCAGCGTGCCACAACTCTTCAGAATGACATTTTTAAAAAGTGAAGATTAGATGATATATCTAGATTTTAATAAATGCAAAATTGAGATGATATATCTAGATTTTAATAAATGCAAAATTGAAGTAACACAAAAATCTAGATAAAGGGACAGTGGGATTCACAAGCCCAAACTAACAATGCAGAGGCTGAAAAATGACCACTCATGTGATTTTCTTAAACAATGCAAGGCTACTTTTGCCATCCCAACTGGTCTGCACGTTTTCGCCTGCAAATTCACTATTGCATCAATTTTAACGGCAATTATCCATAACCTGGCTTTTCCGAAAGCAAAAAATTGGTGTATTAGCAAATAAATTTCAATTAACTTATTCACCATTGGAATAGAATATGGCAGGATCTTGACAATGAATTGCATTGAGTACCGTTTTAAGCAATACTCATTCCATGCCTTCAGCAACCTGCATTTCTTGGATGCTCCATTCATCTCCAGGAGGCCCTCTATATAATCCAAAAATTCTGAAATCTGCAATAAATGGGAGAGTTGAAATTCCTGATTCACAAAGAGCAAAAAGTTACGTAGAGAACATGTTTTACAAACAAATATATTAGCTATCATCAACATACGGTATTGGGATTGTATCACCTTCAATAGCAGCTATATATTGTTACCCGCCAGAGCTCTCACATCCAGAGGAGTGACAGAAAGCTCAGTGGAGGTGCATGCCTGCGTGGAACCCGAAGATTACTTGCATGCAGATTCTCTTATATTCTCAGCTGCTCCCTTCGATCTTCAACCTATTTGGATCATAAAGCGCAAAGTTAGCAAAAGGCTAAAGATAAATCAGAAGTTAATACAATAAACCCATTATTGTCACCAACTACTATAGAAAGCCAAACAAAACAAGTCAACCTTTTTCTCCATTTCTTCTCCACAAGAAGATAACATTAACCTAAAGAGCCTGATTTACATATAGCAATATGACCATTCAACTCCCCCCTAAATTTGGGAGACCGGACTGGGGGAGAGGATGTAGAGCTAGCTGAGGTGGAAAATTTTAGAGACACGGTGAACTTGATTCAACTGCATGAGCTGAAAAGTACAGGACCTTTTTTCACGTGGGACAATAAAAGTGAAGAAGGCAGAATTTTCAGTAGAATCGACAGAGCAATGGTGAATGAGATGTGGTTGGACAGATGGATGGAAGCGATATGCGAGGTAAAACCCAATGATGCATCGGATCATTTACCTTTACTTATACACCTAGATAAGCCAAGAAAGTGTTCTGCTAAACGTCCTTTTAAGTTCTTCAATATGTGGGTAAACTCGCCGGATTTTCTTACTTTAGTGGAGCAGAATTGGAGGTTGCGGAAACACAGTACTCTTGTGGATCTATTTAAAACTCTGAAGGTGCTGGAAATATCACTTGAACAATTGAACAAGAGGGAATTTTCAGACATTCAGAAAAGAGCCATGGAAGCAAAAGAGAAGTGGGAGAACCAGTTCAATCTATTACAAACAAATGTATTGGATAAAGGGCTGCAAGAAAATGAAGCAAGGGCAATAAGAGAATCTATGGAACTAGCTGAAGCGGAGTTCAGTTTCTTACAGCAGCGGTCTAAGGAGAAATGGATAAAGGAGAGGGACAGACCAACCAAAATTTTCTATGCAAGCATGAAAAAGAGGCAATACAGAAATCATATAGTCAGCCTGAAGGTGGGAAACGATAGAGTGGATGGAAGAGAGGGAGTGGAGCAGCATCTACTGCAGTTCTTTGGTGACCGAATGGGAAAGACAGTGATTACAGGGAGTGAAATTGATCCTTTAGTGGCAGCTGAAGGTAAATTTCTTACAGTGGAGCAACAAATACCCTTGATAAAGCCGATTACAGATGATGAGATATGGAGAGCTCTGAATAGCATTGAGAATGACAAAAGTCCTGGAGTAGATGGATTTTCGAGCTTTTTCTTCAAGAAAGCATGGGGGATTGTTGGTGATGATATCAAAAAGGGGATTAGGAGTTTCTTCCAGGGCGATGAAGTACCACAGGAATTTAGCAGGGCTGTTTTAACACTAATACCGAAAGTTGATAATCCGCAGTCAGCTGGGGACTATAGGCCGATTTCCTGCTGCCCTGTTTTATATAAAGTAGTCACAAAGATCATGAGTAACAGGTTAAGTGAGGTACTCCCTGAAGTGATAAATGGAAACCAAGGTGCATTCGTGAAAGGGAGGAGAATATCACATAATATTCTCCTAGCGCAAGAGCTTTTAACAGGATATAAGAAGCCGAACAATATTTCGAGCTGCATGATAAAAATTGATATATAGAAGGCTTTCGACAGTATAAGCTGGGAGTTTCTTTTCAAATGGCTGGCAATATGACCATTCAACAAACCATATTGGCAATCCTCGTAATCGCCGTGCCCCTCCTCTGCACAAAAGAACCCTCATACAAATGCACAATAATCAAATCACAACACTAGCAGTAACATCCAAATAAACATGCAATGTGATGGCAGCAAGCATGCAAATAAACACAAAGTACAACCCCAGACCCTAAAATAACATTATAATCCAACTAGAAAACCTAGTTAATCATCATCAAGTTGTGAATTAGTAAAAACCATAACTACTAACTGTACCCTCATTAAATTTTCAAAATAAAAATATTGCCTTCAATTTTTTCTTAACTTTCACCGAAAACAGGAATCTTACAGTGACCCATGGAAACAGGAATTTTTTCTAAACTTGTCGTCGTCCTGCACCACAGTGACCCAAGAAAACTCTTACATTTCAGATCAACAAGTGAACAACCAGATGATACTGATTCAGCAGTTTTCCAAGGAATGGTGCAAAAGACTAATGAAACATCGTCTAGACATAGTAGTGTAAGTGCACATGGAAGTCACCTTGGAAACTAAGGCCTAAAAAGAATTCCGATGCAATTACTGAATCCCATTAAATGGTTGAATCTCATTAAACACGATACCAAACAAGGCAAACACATAAAACAGTAACATCAGATCCCCAAGCATCAATTGGAAAGCTTTTGGAATGGGTGAGTATATAAGTGCAAAACTGAAATCAGAAACAAAGAGACATACCCTGAACCTACTATCACCCTTCAATAAATCTCACAATGAGAAAATGTACATCAGCTTCTACAACTCCAACCCCTCAGTGCACTGATATTTGTCATCAAATGGTATCTGTGTGAAAACAATCAACAAGTTAACACAAGATAAATTAAGATATTTGAACACCAACATCAATACTATTTGAAAATCAATACTATTCCACACCATCATCTTTTGCACACATCACTTTAGTTTCCAACAAACACATGAGACTAACTCTATTTACAATAAAATAGATTTTCACATACTTCTGTTTCGACAATTTATTTACATGCAGCAGTTTTTTCACGCATTATTGCATCCAGATCCATATTTCCATGAATACATTACAATGCCACTTCACACAATACTTAACCGTTGTTAGATATCACTCTGCACAAACAAGTCCATATATAGCTAAGGGCACGTGTAAAGGTGTAAATTAAGCATCATTTAAATGTGTAAAACTACAAAGCTCCCTCAAGATGTAGTAAAGTATCGAATTAGTACAAGTTGACAAGTGTAAAAGGGAGGTCAGAGACAAAGAAGCATTACCCCGAGCTAGTATTTATCGTCGTCTGAAATTCCAACCTCTCAATGTGCCATCAGCAGGCCGATTTGTCATCAACTGGTAACTGTCTCAAAAATAAACACAAGGTTAAGCTTCATTAAAACAAAGCAAAAAAATAAAATTAATAAAAATGAAACAAAATTTCCTAGATAAAATGGCCAAACACCACCATTATAGAAATAACTAAAACTCAAGCAATGAGCAGTACACCAAAAGTTGCTTTCAAGATACAAGGACTTGTTTTAGCACAAGCAGATTAGCGAATCAACAATGTTGAAACACAACTTAGACGATGCTTAACAAATCCAAGACTAATAAGAGACAGCAGAGGTGTAAAGGCAGCAATTAGAGTTAGGTTTTCCAGCTCTCGGAGATGCTGGTGAGGGAGGCAGTGAGATTATCAAGTTCCTAACAGGTCCAGTGGCAAGCAACAGCAGCGTCTACTTCACTGTGGATGCCATTCTCCGGCAAGCTTGTTGATTTGCATCAGATGGAATGGAGATGGCATCACTTCATATATGGTCTTCCTGCAATGAATGAAGCAAAGTGACATCAGTAGCATCCATTCATGTGTTGAGGATTCTGATTGATGGAACTTGAGCAAGCACCCATTAGAATCAGAGCCTTAATATGAAGGAAACAATGGTGTTCAATTTCAGTGCTAAAGCTTTCTTTGATAATGCATCAACGATCATATTTCCTTCTCTATAAACATGAATCAGTGAAAATTTTCCAAAAGCATGCACTTTATATCATCACATAATGCAAATAATTTTCAGTGAGCAGTGATAGGATATAAGATCATAGAAATTCCTCTCAAGTAATAATCAGCAATCCGAAAACTTCACAAAAACAGACATAAATTTCAACTCATGAAGTTCAACAAAATGTCAAAGAAAAGGATCAAGATTAAGACAGTTTTAACTCCAACCTTTTAAGTCAAAGGTTTCTTCTTCAGCCTGCCATCGTCTGTATTTAGGAACTCATAGGTAGATAAACATAGATAGAAGGACATCAGTAAAATGCGGATCACAACAATAAGATTAACCTAAGAAACTCTAGTGACTGCATGTAACCATGTACCTGAAGCAGAAAGGGGATCAAAGTACTCAGTAAAAGATCAAGCATCAAGAAATCATAGGTGGAGCGCCACAAAACCCCAATAAAATTCAATTTCAGAAACAAAAAAGAACCACATATTTCGATTCAATTTACAAGGGCCACAGAAACACGTATCATTCAATTTAGACTTAATCATTCAATTCAATTTAGGAGCGCCACAAAACCCCTATAAAATTCATCGACAGAAACAAAAAAAACCACAAATTTCGAGGAATCAGAGAATTAATGGTGGCGGTGAACCCTTGTGGCCTCTGGTTGTTGGCCCCATTTCTTGGCCGGGACAGGCCATTTCTTGGCCCCCTAAAGCGGTGGCATCCCGCAGACCCACCGTAGCTTTCCCAAATTCTCCGACGCCGAGGAGTGCTTTGCCGAGGAGGACGTCGACAGGTGAAGCGCCGGTTCTGACTGTGCCCCGCCGCCGTCATTCCAACGTAAAGAACTGAGCGTTCACCGTGATGGTATAGGAGTTGGTCTGTAGAGTTTTACTGTGTGTGTGCGTGTACAGGGGTGGGAATTATTTTTGTTTCTCTTGTGAAAGAGAAAAAAGGAATTAAGGTGAAGAAGGACACGTGGGATATATGGAATTCAAGTCACACCCGTCTCTTCAAAACGGCTACTTTGCCAATTACTATTCAATTTTTTTTGAAACAAATTAATATTTAATTAGTAAATAATACACTGAGGGTACCTGAATCAATTACCTAAATAATTGATTCGTTGAATTAAATTGCCTATATAACAAGAAAAGTTTTAATTTCTGAAACTAGAAAGTATCGATTTTTGAGAAGTATTTAAAAAAAAATAAAAAATTAAACCACCATAAAGTGGAGGGATATTTGTATTAGGTTCCTAAAGCCTTGGCAGAAAAATATCACTTATCAGAAGTGTTTTACATTCATAAGCATACGCTCTATGAAGTAAAGGTTTCCAAAATAATGAAAAAGGGTTTATTCTATCACGTTTACAAAAGTCGCATTTGTTCTAGTAGTAGACCTAAAAAATATATGACCATTTGTTGCCAAGAAATCCTCCTCCTATGAGTAATTAAGTCCCAGGTTAGCGAAGAGTCTAAGCAAAACACAATTTAGCAACTCAATTTTCAAGGAAAGGGGAATGCATACAAATGGCTCATTTGAAAAAGAAAGGGTAAAGAGCACCAAGGAATTGGAACTAATCTATGGAGATAATCAGTCCGAGGGAGCTAGGGTGCTGCTCAGGGATTCTCAGATTTGAGAGTGAAAAAAAAAAAAAACCAGGGAACTGGAACACAACAGTAAACTGAGTCCATAAGACCATCTCCAAAGGAGGAGGTAGCTTTACGCTGGGAGGAAAAAGACAAAAAAAAATCCACTCCAACGGTGAGCAAAGATAGCGCTAAAATTATACAGAATGAACAGTCCGCTGGAAATATAGCGCCTACTGTTCCAGAGGCAAACCATAGCGGCATCCCGGGAGGCAGCAAGTCTTGGTTAGACTTATTATTAGTGTTTTCGTAAACCAGTTCAATTCTGTTAAATGTATTTATATTTTTCCAGTTAAGCTCAGTTCAATAATTAGTTTATTGAATCATAGAATGACATGAGACAAACTCCACCCTCGACCATGTAGCTTCTAATAGTTATTTTCATTCTCGCCATCACAATGCATCAATAGTTCTTAACCACCCTAAAGTGTTCGGTTTTTTGAATCAGTGAGATTGGATGAAGAGAGAAAGACACACCTATGAAGAAAAATGTTGCTGCACAAAAAGTATAATTTAAGAAGTGATTAATCATTCCAGTTATGAATACATTCAGTTAAATCAAATTTAACTTCACACTTCAAAATACAAATCAAATAAGCCAGGAAAACTCTAAAAATATGCAGGCTTCTAGGGAACATGATTTTGTCTGGGAAACGCCTCAACATAATCACCAACTTCATACTTTGAAGATTTCAGTTAGAAGCCATCAGCTTTGTCAAAAACTCGTAAAACACATCTTATACTATTTGACTTACTGATGAAGCTGCTACAACTAACCCCCAAAAAAAAAACCAATGCATCTTATTGCAGTGTCAAAAATAAAACTAAAAAGGCCGCTCTCCCTTTGTGAAATATTTAAGTTTTGAGATTTTTTGGATTTTTATGCATTTATAAGAACGAAAAGATAAAAATACCCCTTTCCAAATTGGTCAAAAAGTTAATACACCTCCCGGGAGAGTCTACATCTACTTCGGTAGTGGTTTACTTTGTGACGTGGCTAAATCTGAGCCGTTTGTAAAGTGCAGATCATCTACAAAAGGGAATTTACACTATACATCTACAGTTGCTTGACCCTAGCTACTTCCATCAGAAATTTCCTTACATTTCAGATGTGTGAAAATGCGAAATGTCCAAAATATCTTTCCAAAGTAACTCACTACCAAAGTAGCTATAGGTTTTTCGCTCCCTCAACCCCAATTTAAACTGCACAAATAGAGTTTTTCTAATTGACCAGAAATTGTTTTGACCACACATCTCAAATCTCAAGTATAATAACTATTGTAGTATCTGAAATTCCTTAAAAGTTAAGTAGCAAAATTTCACTGTATAATTGCACCAAAACACCACATCAAACCGATAACGGGTTAAGGCAGATCAACATTAAAACCTAGGGCTGCCCTTGGACTGGCAATTGGCAAATGCAGATGTCTTCACAACAAAATTTCAACCTCAGTGTCACAAAACTTCAAACATCCAATGCACTCCATACCTTGTAATGATTGTATCTACAAACAAGTCAGCAAGGCAAAGCACCAGCAGAACCAAAATCATAGAACAGCCAAACAGAGTAGCAAAATATAGAATCATGTACAGTAAACACTTCAAAAGCACACACAACACACAACCCAAAATCTCAAAAAACAGACTAAGGTAATGTATCAGCTCCCAGACATGGTATACCAGAGCAAGTAAAAAATACTACAATTTCTGACCTTGATTGGATGTTGTGAAACATGCTTGCATCCCTAATACTATGCCTTCAGTACAATATTCTAGGTAGTCTTAGCTTTTTCTCATTCAAACAGAAACTTAGTGAAACATGATAAGGGTATACATCACTTGCTACCATCTTCAAACAAAGTAGGTGACATCACTTGCTACCATCTTCAATCCCGAGCATCTGTTTCCGTCGGTTACGATTTTACGGCACTCGGATGAGGCCGAGGTTGGAGAAGTTGTACAGAAAGCTGGATGTCACCCTTGAAGACCATAGGCATGAAAAGGATAAGGCTAATGCCATGGAGCAAGATATTCTGGATTCTTCCTTCAGCTTGAGAAGAACAATGACTTTCAGTTCCCTCTCACCAGAAGCAACATCAAAGCCATACACTCCAAAACTATACATTGATAATTCAAATAATGGATTGCGGTTTTAACAAATAACAGAAATTATGGTTCTTCTAGATACTCATCCACCATTCCTTTAGTGTCTTCAATGGTCCCCATTCGTGCTGAATTCTCCAGATACCTGGTAGGATGCAAAGCTTTTGAATCAAATGATCAAGCTCAATTGCAGAAGAATAATGGAATTCTTGATAGTACCTTTTCAGTGATTTGAGTATGGTAATAAGAAACATCATCAAAGTTTATTACTTCGATACATATCAATGTACCTTGACATCAAACGGCTCAGATTTGGCCACGTCACAAAGGAAAGAAAATAAAGATATTCAGTATATCGTTATATTAGAAATATAGATATTTAGCTATATTATTTTCTTAGTGAGGGTTTAGGGTATTTTCTTAGATGTAGGCTTTCCCGCGTAATTTCTGGGTTTGATCAACGATAGAATATTCTAAGACTACCTAGAATATTGTACTAAAGGCATAGTATTAGGGATGCAAGCATGTTTCACAACATCCAATCAAGGTCAGAAATTGTAGTATTTTTTACTTGCTCTGGTATACCATGTCTGGGAGCTGATACATTACCTTAGTCTGTTTTTTGAGATTTTGGGTTGTATGTTGTGTGTGCTTTTGAAGTGTTTACTGTACATGATTCTATATTTTGCTACTCTGTTTGGCTGTTCTATGATTTTGGTTCTGCTGGTGCTTTGCCTTGCTGACTTGTTTGTAGATACAATCATTACAAGGTATGGAGTGCATTGGATGTTTGAAGTTTTGTGACACTGAGGTTGAAATTTTGTTGTGAAGACATCTGCATTTGCCAATTGCCAGTCCAAGGGCAGCCCTAGGTTTTAATGTTGATCTGCCTTAGCCCGTTATCGGTTTGATGTGGTGTTTTGGTGCAATTATACAATGAAATTTTGCTACTTAACTTTTAAGGAATTTCAGATACTACAATAGTTATTATACTTGAGATTTGAGATGTGTGGTCAAAACAATTTCTGGTCAATTAGAAAAACTCTATTTGTGCAGTTTAAATTGGGGTTGAGGGAGCGAAAAACCTATAGCTACTTTGGTAGTGAGTTACTTTGGAAAGATATTTTGGACATTTCACATTTTCACACATCTGAAATGTAAGGAAATTTCTGATGGAAGTAGCTAGGGTCAAGCAACTGTAGATGTATAGTGTAAATTCCCTTTTGTAGATGATCTGCACTTTACAAACGGCTCAGATTTGGCCACGTCACAAAGTAAACCACTACCGAAGTAGATGTAGGCTCTCCCGGGAGGTGTATTAACTTTTTGACCAATTTGGAAAGGGGTATTTTTATCTTTTCGTTCTTATAAATGCATAAAAATCCAAAAAATCTCAAAACTTAAATATATAACACTAATATTAAATTAAATATTTTATCAAATACTTCGCGCAACGCGCGAAGAGGCCTTGCTAGTAATAGTATTAGTAAAAAGGAGTGTTAAAATATAAAAAATATATAATATAAGTGATAATGATATTTATAGTGACACTTCTATTATCATCAAAGGTAATTCATCAATGATGATGACTACAATATTTATAAACCTACAATACAAACTAAATGGGAAAACTATTCTAATCAATAACTTTCTCACTAAGAAAATAATATAGCTAAATATCTATATTTCTAATATAACGATATACTGAATATCTTTATTTTCTTTCCTCAATCTCAATAAGGAAAAACCAGGAAATACATATCAAGTAAAAACCATGAATTACTATATATACATTCTTCGCTAGTTACCCATACCAATTACCAAATATTGAAAGTCACTTTCAAGATTTATTACTAAAAATTATAAAAGAAAACATTGAACATATATCATAAATCATAACCGTATCTTCAATAGGCTTTATCAACACCTTTAGTTGTTGCTCCAAAGAAGCAACCACCAAGGGCACCACCTCCTGATATAATAGCCTATATCTTTGGGGTCCTCTATGTCTTGTCTCAACTAAGACACGTTCATTATCACACCCCGCGTTAAATTCATGTTGCTCCATTAGACATTCAATTGATAATATAAATTGGAATTTTGCACAATAACTGCATGCGGATGTGATTATCCACAGGAAAACATCGGAACTTCGGCCAAATCGCCGACCAAGTTCTTGTGTAAACCCTTCCAATCCGACCAAAGCTATGATGGAGACCCAAATATAATACGACGAAACGAGAAAATCATCTTCGCCTAACCCTTTACAACGTGGAACCAAATTAGAATAACTCCAATTTCATTTTTTTGATGTAATATTTTCTTCTATTAAATTGCTCAAAAAAGTTCATACAACTAATTTGGTCATCACTCTAAGCCAAACATTCAACGGATATAAATAACTAACCAAAAGGAGAAAAACAACTATTCTACAGCCATATGAAATGCAAATGGCTATGATCATAACAAGTTCATCAAGATATTGCTAGGATTTTAGAATAACTATAATGAATGCGCTTCCATTCCACCTGTCCTTGCATATCTTGCCAAATCTGCATCCACCTTTGGAGCTTTGGTGTCTTCAACGTTCCATTTCTGTCTCTAGCTCGTATACGATTAAGGGAAAATCCACCATAGCATATCTGTGAATTGACATGTCAAAACACAAGTCTGCCCTGGTTCATTTCACATAGAAACCAAATTATCCATTATGTAGCCTGGTCTGAGTATGCTTATAATCTTTTTCGATCCAGCCCGTCAAGTCTTTAGATAGTGTCATGGGCCAAGGTTGGGTAACTGATTTCACCCAGCAGCCCAACACCTCTGAAATACCAAAGGTAATCAGTGCGGTACCTACGACATATGTACAAGTTTCATACTAGGGCCATAGTCCCTCATCCACTCCGTCAAATATTTTTGATAGTATCTTGGGCCAAGGCTGGGTAACTGGTTTTTATACCTGCAGCCCAACACCTCTGAAATACCAAAAGGTAATCAGTGCGGTACCTACGACATATGTACAAGTTTCATACTAGGGATATATCCCCACAACCAATCCGTCAAGTCTTTAGATATTGTCACGGGCCAAGGCTGGGTAACTGGTTTTTACACCGGCAGCCCAACACCTCTGAAATACCATAGGTAATCAGTGCGGTACCTACGACATATGTACCAAGTTTCATACTAGGATCCATTCACACCATCCTCATCATCAATCAGAGGGGTCAAAGCCTGTTTCAATCATCACCTTTAGAGCATCCACCTGCCTAAATTTCCCCTCGAAGATTCTGTTATTCCTCTCCCTCCATACATTATAGAAGATGCTGATAAGTCGGTGGAATCTTTTTCTCTTTCTCCATCCTACCATTCTTCTCATCCTCCTCAGGCACTCTCTGAAGTTTCCGCCAATCTCCACCCTGTAATGTTTTTGGAGCTCCACTGTAAATTGGCATGTACAAAATATGTGCTGCATCGTTTCTCCATTGTGCCCACACAGAGTACAAACATCTGCCACATGAGGTATTATCTCTTTCGACTGAAGTCTCGCTATGGTCGATAATCTCCCTTTTAACAACATCCATAGAAAGAATGAGTGTTTAGGCTGTAGTCCTGACTTCCACAATATTTTCGTTGACCAATGGTTTCCTTGGCCTGCCCCTTTGAGGTATCCATATGCCTTGCTAGTGCTGAAATTTCCCTTCGTGTCAACACATTCCATTAGGTATGGACGAATTTCATCTTTCAGTGACACCAACTTGCCCCAACCCCAACTATATGTGTGCCCTTCTAGGCTGTAGTCAAGAAACTCTTCATCCTTCAAGTAGTATGCCTGCACCCATTTCAGCCACAATATATCCTTCTTTTGACATACATCCCAAACCAGCTTACACAGAGAAGCTCTATTCCAGGATGAAGGATCCCTTAGGCCAACTCCTCCACTTTTCTTTGGCATACAAAGTGTTTTCCAAGACACTGGTGTAACTCTTTTCTCCTCTTCCTTTCTGCCCCACAGAAAATTTCTGCATTTTGTCTCAATGGCTTTGTGCACACTCTCAGGTATTTGAAAAACATTAGCCCAGTGACTAGCTTTACTCAGCAGAAGTGTGTTTATAATCTGCACTTTACCTGCATATGCCATATTCCTGGAACCCCAAGTGCCTATTTGTCCTGCAATCTTCTCCACCATTTTCTCACAATCTTCAGCTCTCCACTTCCCTGTTGAGACTGGAAGTCCCAGGTAATTCATTGGGAAACTTCCTTGAACTATATTCAGAGTATCAGCCAACATCTTTGATTCAGTTTCCGTCATTGTCGAGAAGAAAGCCTCAGATTTTCCTTCATTTATCCTAAGGCCAGAAACCTTCCTAAACTCCTCCAAAACAGTTTTAACCCCATCCATTGAGTGCTTGCTTGCCCTACAGAAAATTAACAGATCATCTGCAAACATCAAACTGTGTATTTCCCCCTTCAAACTCCTCTGATGGAACTCTATAGCTTTCGTTTTTATCGCCAGGTTAAGTTGTCTTGATAGATATTCCATCCCAATTACAAACAATAAAGGTGATATCGGATCCCCCTGTTTAACACCACTCCTCCCTTTAAAACAATCCGTGTACGCACCATTCAAAGAGAAACAATAAGTGGTATCCTCAACGCATCGTCTTATCCACTCAATAAACAATCCTGGAAACTTTAGAACTGCCAGCCATTTGAATAGAAACTCCCAGCTTATACTGTCGAAATCCTTCTGTGTATCAATTTTTATCATGCAGCTCGGAATATTGCTCGGCTTCTTATATCCTGTTAATAGCTCTTGGGCTAGGAGAATATTATGTGATATCCTCCTCCCTTTCACGAATGCACCTTGGTTTCCATTTATCACTTCAGGGAGTACCTCACTTAACCTGTTACTCATGATCTTTGTGATGACTTTATATAAAACAGGGCAGCAGGAAATCGGCCTATAGTCCCCAGCTGACTGCGGATTATCAACTTTCGGTATTAGTGTTAAAACAGCCCCGCTAAATTCCCGTGGTACTTCATCACCCTGAAAGAAACTCCTAATACCCTTTTTGAAATCATCACCAATAATCCCCCATGCTTTCTTGAAGAAAAAGCTCGAATATCCATCTACTCCAGGACTTTTGTCATTCTCAATGCTATTCAGAGCTCTCCATATCTCATCATCTGTAATCGGCTTTATCAAGGGTATTTGTTGTTCCACTGTAAGAAAGTTACCTTCAGCTGCAACTAAAGGATCAATTTCACTCTCTACAATCACTGTCTTTCCCATTCGGTCACCAAAGAACTGCAGTAGATGCTGCTCCACCCCCTCTCTTCCATCCACTCTGTCGCTTCCCACCTTCAGGCTGACTATATGATTTCCGTATTGCCTTTTTTTCATGCTTGCATAGAAAATTTTGGTTTGCCTGTCCCCCTCCTTTATCCATTTCTCCTTAGACCGTTGCTGTAAGAAACTGAACTCCGCTTCAGCTAGTTCCATAGATTCTCTCCTTGCCCTTGCTTCGTTTTCTTGCAGCCCTTTATCCAATACATTTGTTTGTAATAGATTGAACTGGTTCTCCCACTTCCCTTTTGCTTCCATGGCTCTTTTCTGAATGTCTGAAAATTCCCTCTTGTTCAATCGTTTAAGTGCTATTTCCAGCACCTTCAGAGTTTTAAATAGATCCACGAGAGTACTGTGTTTCCGCATCCTCTAATTCTGCTCCACTAAACTAAGAAAGTCCGGCGAGTTCACCCACATATTGAAGAACTTAAAAGGACGTTTAGCAGAACACTTTCTTGGCGTATCTAGGTGTATAAGTAAAGGTAAATGATCCGATGCATCATTGGGTTTTACCTCACATATCGCTTCCATCCATCTGTCCATCCACATCTCATTCACCATTGCTCTGTCGATTCTACTGAAAATTCTGCCTTCTTCCCTTTTATTGTCCCACGTGAAAAAAGGTCCTGTACTTTTCAGCTCATGCAGTTGAATCAAGTTCACCGTGTCTCTAAAATTTTCCACCTCAGCTAGCTGTACATCCTCTCCTCCAGTTCGGTCTCCCAAATTTAGGGGGGAGTTGAAATCCCCCACCACCATCCATGGCATATCCTTGTGATTTGCAGTCTCCAGATAACGCCATAACTTCAGCCTAAGTGGTTGTTTGGTCCCTACTTCTACTTCACTATTATGAGCATAAACAACCGTCAAGTAAAACTCTAGCCCGAGTTCTTTTTTCCGGCAAATGCAGTCAATCCACTGATCTCCAATGCTTATTACCGATATATCATACAAATCTGGCTTCCAACATAGCCATATTCTTCCTGTTTGTGCTATCGGGCAGTTTGTTAGTAGCTTCCAACCCAAATCAAGACTTTCCCATCTGTCCACTTCATTTTCTACCTTCACCTTTGTTTCCAGCAAGCCAGCAAGGCCTATATTATTTTCAAAACAAAATTGCCGGCATTTTCTCTGCTTACTTGGCTGATTTATACCCCTAACATTCCAGAATAGCATAGTACTATGCATCATTAACAATATTATAAAGGGGATCATACCTTGAATGAACTTCAAGGTCTATGTTATTAGCCGCTTCTCTCTCATTGACGCCAACATTTGTAGACTGTGAAATCTGCAATACCACACTATCATTCGATTCAGCCGGTTGTTTCCCTTCTCTGTGTTGCCTTATTTCTCTACCCGGAACATCCCTAGCTTCAGTCTCTCTTGATTGTGCATCCAAAACTGTGCTACTGCTCGTTCCACCACTTTTTGCACCCCTTTCTTTTTCATACCCTGCTTTCTTTTCCTGTTCTTTTTCGGCCCCAAGAACAGCCTCTCGGTCTCCCTTTTTCTGTTCTACATTGGTCCCTTTGGTGCCCATTTTATTTCCCTCAATTTTGTCTCCATTCTTCTCTGCCCTTTTTACACCAACAACCACCCAATCCCCGGTATTTCTGCCATACCGTCGATGAGGAGCAACTATGCTTGGTCCCCTTTCCCTTGGGGCTGATTGAGTTTGGTTCTCCCTTTTGCCTCTATTTGTGCTCAACTGCGTCCTGCCATTCACTCCAGGCGAAAGGGATTTGGGCTTCCAGACACATTCTTCTGTTTCATGTCCAATCAGCTTGCATTTACTACACTTTGATGGCTTCCACTCATACTCCACATCTTGGTGTTGAATGATATTATTCTCATCTTTGTATGGAATTCTTTTTTGCATTACCTTCCCCATGTTCACCTCAACTAGTACCCTTGCAAACTTTGTCTTTTCCATGTGCCATGTGGCCTCATCAATCCGCAAGGGGATTCCGATTACACTTGCCAATCTACATAACAGGCTCGGCTCCCAATAGACTGGATCCAATCCAGGAAATTGCACCCATATAGGAATTGTATCTGGCTCATCAAAATCCATTTTTTGTTTCCATAACTTTACAAAAACTGGTTTTTTATCAAAGAAAACCATCCCCCGTTCTATCACCTCATCTCTATGTTTTTCATTAACAAGCTTCACCAGAAAGATCCCTGGTTTTGCCTGCCAGACCTTTTCAACCATACCAAACCATATTCTTCTAAGAAAGCCTTCAAACTATTTAATCGGAGGATGACCACCAATAACCTTGCATACAACCACATTCTTCCATTTTTTCACGCTGTTTTCAACCTCATTCAAAGGAAAAGAAGGCAAAAGCATACCGTCTACAAGTTCAGGTTTATAGTATTTTACCTCTGCCTGGTGGCTCGTGAACAGTTTCAACCAGCTTACCTTCTCATTTACTGGTGTCTCTAGCTCTTCCCCTCTCTTCAGTATACGTACTTGTGAATTCTCCCCAACTTTGTTTATTACTGTGGCAACACCATCACCTTCGGGTTGAGTGATCACAGTCGACAAAACAACATTCTCCAAACCCTTCTCTAAATGAGACTTCTCGGCTTGTTCTGAACTCTTCATTTTTGTTTGTACACCTTGTTCTATTGTCTTAGACAAATCCTTGCTGCCCTCACTCTCCTCTCTGCCCATTGTTTCCAAGAACCTCGAAATTGGTATACCGGTTTTTATCATCATCGGCTGCCTACGAACCCCGGCTGCCATCATCGATTTCTTGCTGCCCCCTTCGCTTTCCCGATCATATATACTCTCATCCGCTGGCCATGTAGTCCTATTCCCAGATTCAATCGGATTCATCCCAACGTTTTCCTTTTCCAATCCAAACAAGGGTTTTCCTCCATTCTCCATGACCTCACGTTCAGCCACATTCAATAGTTCTTCTCCAGCTTTTTCCTTAAGTTTCTGTTCAATCATTCTAAAACCTTCGTAAGCTTTCCCCATATTTTCAAAGAGCTCTTCGACCGACGCTTTCTGAATCCTTTTTTTTTTTTTTTTTTTTTGATGTAATATTTTCTTCTATTAAATTGCTCAAAAAAGTTCATACAACTGATTTGGCCATCACTCTAAGCCAAACATTCAACGGATATAAATAACTAACCAAAAGGAGAAAAACAACTATTCTACAGCCATATGAAATGCAAGTGGCTATGATCATAACTAGTTCATCAAGATATTGCTAGGATTTTAGAATAACTATAATGTATGCGCTTCCATTCCATCTGTCCTTGCATATCTTGCCAAATCTGCATCCACCTTTAGAGCTTTGGTGTCTTCAACGTTCCATTTCTGTCTCCAGCTCGTATATGATTAAGGGAAAATCCACCATAGCATATCTGTGAATTGACATGTCAAAACACAAGTCTGCCCTGGTTCATTTCCCATAGAAACCAAATTATCCATTAGGTAGCCTGGTCTGAGTATGCTTATAATCTTTTTCAATCCAGCCCGTCAAGTCTTTAGATAGTGTCATGAGCCAAGGTTGGGTAACTGGTTTCACCCAGCAGCCCAACACCTCTGAAATACCAAAGGTAATCAGTGCGGTACCTACGACATATGTACAAGTTTCATACTAGGGCCATAGTCCCTCATCCAGTCCGTCAAATATTTTTGATAGTATCTTGGGCCAAGGCTGGGTAACTGGTTTTTATACCTGCAGCCCAACACCTCTGAAATACCAAAAGGTAATCAGTGCGGTACCTACGACATATGTACAAGTTTCATACTAGGGATATATCCCCACAACCAATCCGTCAAGTCTTTAGATATTGTCACGGGCCAAGGCTGGGTAACTGGTTTTTACACCGGCAGCCCAACACCTCTGAAATACCATAGGTAATCAGTGCGGTACCTACGACATATGTACCAAGTTTCATACTAGGATCCATTCACACCATCCTCATCATCAATCAGAGGGGTCAAAGCCTGTTTCAATCATCACCTTTAGAGCATCCACCTGCCTAAATTTCCCCTCGAAGATTCTGTTATTCCTCTCCCTCCATACATTATAGAAGATGCTGATAAGTCGGTGGAATCTTATTCTCTTTCTCCATCCTACCATTCTTCTCATCCTCCTCAGGCACTCTCTGAAGTTTCCGCCAGTCTCCACCCTGTAATGTTTTTGGAGCTCCACTGTAAATTGGCATGTACAAAATATGTGCTGCATCGTTTCTCCATTGTGCCCACACAGAGTACAAACATCTGCCACATGAGGTATTATCCCTTTCGACTGAAGTCTCGCTATGGTCGATAATCTCCCTTTTAACAACATCCATAGAAAGAATGAGTGTTTAGGCTGTAGTCCTGACTTCCACAATATTTTCGTTGACCAATGGTTTTCTTGGCCTGCCCCTTTGAGGTATCCATATGCCTTGCTAGTGCTGAAATTTCCCTTCGTGTCAACACATTCCATTAGGTATGGACGAATTTCATCTTTCAGTGACACCAACTTGCCCCAACCCCAACTATATGTGTGCCCTTCTAGGCTGTAGTCAAGAAACTCTTCATCCTTCAAGTAGTATGCCTGCACCCATTTCAGCCACAATATATCCTTCTTTTGACATACATCCCAAACCAGCTTACACAGAGAAGCTCTATTCCAGGATGAAGGATCGCCAACTCCTCCACTTTTCTTTGGCATACAAAGTGTTTTCCAAGACACTGGTGTAACTCTTTTCTCCCCTTCCTTTCTTCCCCACAGAAAATTTCTGCATTTTGTCTCAATGGCTTTGTGCACACTCTCAGGTATTTGAAAAACATTTGCCCAGTGACTAGCTTTACTCAGCAGAATTGTGTTTATAAGCTGCACTTTACCTGCATATGCCATATTCCTGGAACCCCAAGTGCCTATTTGTCCTGCAATCTTCTCCACCATTTTCTCACAATCTTCAGCTCCCCACTTCCCTGTTGAGACTGGAAGTCCCAGGTAATTCATTGGGAAACTTCCTTGAACTATATTCAGAGTATCAGCCATTATCTTTGATTCAGTTTCTGTCATTGTCGAGAAGAAAGCCTCAGATTTTCCTTCATTTATCCTAAGGCCAGAAACCTTCCTAAACTCCTCCAAAACAGTTTTAACCCCATCCATTGAGTGCCTGCTTGCCCTACAGAAAATTAACAGATCATCTGCAAACATCAAACTGTGTATTTCCCCTTCAAACTCCTCTGATGGAACTCTATAGCTTTCGTTTTTATCGCCAGGCTAAGCTGTCTTGATAGATATTCCATCCCAATTACAAACAACTAGCATGCCCCCTTCGCGCGATGCGCGAAGTACTTGATAAATACTTAATATAATATCAGTGTTACATATTTAATTAAAAAATTAAAGAATATTTAATATTTATTTTATTGTTAATATGTTTTATGTAAAAGTGTGATTAAAATAAAACAATTGAATGTGCACATTCTTAGGCCCTGTTATCATGAGTGTTTCTATAGATCATTTCAATTCAGTTCAATTTAATAAATTTATATATTCATATATTTTCATTTCAGTTCAATCTTATTTTATTAAATATTATATTTTACTATAGATTACCATTAAAGATGATAAATTTCAAAACTATAATATGATAGATTACATTGCCAGCTTGTTAATTAGGTCCTGTTCTCTAGAGCTTATTTGAATTTTTTCAGTTCTGATGAGTTCAGAAAAGTATTTTTTAGTTCAAAAAATTGTTTTTCAGTTTAGATGAGTTCAATTCAGTAAACTTATTTATTTTTTAGATGAGTTCAGTTTAGTAAACTTATTTTTTTTAGTTTAGTTTAGTTTAGATCAGTTCAATATTTTTATAATTTTCATATCAATTCAGTCAATTCTATTCAATTTTGAAAATGGTAAAAATATTATGTGATCTCATGATCATGCATCGTAAACTCTGCTCTCCTGAGCTTAATTGTTCATATATGTTCAGTTCAATTCCTTTATGTTTAATTTAGTTTTTAAAAGAAATTATTTGATGAAACTTAGATAAATTTTTAGCCATATCGATTCTTTTTTGCAATACATTCATTTTCACTTCATTTCAATTCAATTAATATATAATTTGATACAAATTGCCAACCCAAAATCCATAATCCTAGGATCAAAATTTTCATCCAGGAGAACAACATTTGAGCTAACATTCTGATGCAGAATCGGTGGGTGACAGCCATGGTGAAGCCAAGCAATGCCCCTAGCAGCTCCCAAACAATCCTGAACCAAGTCAGCCAATCCAAATCAGTCGAGTTCTGACTCAACAACGCAAAAAAGATACAATTCTCCATATGCTTGTAAACCAACAGCTTCTCATCCTTCACAGCACAAAACCCCAACAGTGGCACCAAATTCGGGTGCCGAAGCTGTCCCAACCTATTCATCTCAATCATGAACTGCTTCTCAAACATCTTACAAGTACTAAGCCTGTTGATTGCCAATGCAGATCCATCCCTCAAACACAGCCTTATAAGTAGTCCCCGTCCTAGTCGAATTGATCATACTCTCAGTGGAAAAATTGATGCACATGTTACTACAAAACAGGCTTTTAACTTCGCCCCTTTTACTTCGATTTTCAATTATTGGAAAAATAACCGAAGTGAACCAGTAGTAAAAATTATCAAATCAGAAATCAGCTCTTGTTGGTGTTCATCCTCTGCTTGTATTATTACCATAACTACTGTACATAAGAAAAAAGATGGAGGAATAGAATAAACTACATAATATTGTCTATATAATAAACTATGTTCCCCACAACCATAAATTCAAGGAATGGGGAAGAATGCAGCGAAATCATGAAAATTAACAAGGGGTCAGCACAGTGATTCAAAACAAGGGGTTAAAGATAGAACATGAAAATTACCTGCTTTTGAAGATTCAGAGTGGGTATCAGATTAACCTACTAAGGATAGAGGCATAGAGTTTCGGCTCACACATGCTCAAAAAGAAAACAATATTGAGCAGATTCAAGCATTTTTCATCATCTCTGTAGCATCACAGGATGTTGTCGATTAAATTTGATAAACTTATGTCCATTCTGCACTCAAGTTGTAATAAATTTAGATCCCTAAGTTTAAACAACATTGGATTTTGTTTCTTCTCCACTGATTGGACAACCCAGGAGAGTCGACATTTGAACAAAATGGCAACTATAGGTAAAAATTGCCATTCGATTGATTGTATTATTCAAGGCAGAAATGTTACAGCGATTTTGTAGGCATTTAACAATTAAAGATTAAATGGTTAATCTATACTGTCTCTGAATCTCCAAAATCACGCTAAAATTAGTCAATCTTATAATCAGAACACTTGTTACCTTGTAGATGTATCTAACTAAATCATTAAAAACCACTCTTAGGCTTTCTCGGCAAATCCAATGCAAACAAAGCATCACCAGAGTCTGTACTTTCCTCTTCAAATAACAGAATAACTCCTTGATCATTTTGAAATAACAGAATAAATAAGATTATCCTTTTCACATATACAGTATACCTGAGAAGAAACTCATCATCCTAGAAGGAACAATAAAATTTGATATCACAACTGTTGTCCACCTATGCAAGAAAAACTTATTAAAACCAAATCAAACCAGTACATGAATTTGTGTATTCAGAAAACCAGTATGAAGCACTGAATATGTACTGAAGGCAATGGAAAAAAAAAACATGAAATATGCATCAACTTCCAAGGATTCAATACTCAAACACTTAACCTTAGAATTAAGAAAAAGGTTACTATATCATCAACTCAATAAAAGCATAACCCAACGACCTTCTAACAACTTGCGTTGCATGGTGAACGTGGTCACTTGTATAAAACGATAATTAGCAATATAACCTCTTTTAGTAATTTCATTTTAAGACAAAGTTCTCAAGTTGGAGTATTTTAAAGATGTAAGATTGTATCTCACTCATATATCATTATTGATTAGTCATATTTATTAGTAATTTTCAAAAAAAAAAAATTTATAAGTAACCAAATACGTTAAAGTAAAAAAGAAACATAAACATGTTGATTATATATAGTTTAGGTTCACTAATAATATTAGCTTACCATGCATGGATAGGGATACTATTGCCATTGCCAATATTCGTTGAGTATAATTAATCTTTTGCAAGCCAAAGTCAAAAGAGTCGACACCATGCACATCTCAAAGGCATGTCCATAACTCTAATGGACAACAATTCTTGTGCGAGCCTACTTGTTTTCATGGTTAACGTCGTCCAGGTTAAATGCAACAAATGCTTTCTTTGCCTACTGTAACCTAAACCAAGATAAATAAGGCAAAAGAATTTTGTAATGATCAGAGATAATTTTCATATTTGCATTCCGATTGGGACGTAGATTCAACACAAATCTTCTAGATTCTTAAACCAATTTCAGACAGAAGTCTACTCTTTAACTTTTCTTAGCTCATAGTTAGAACCTAAGGCACTGAACCTAATTATACTTATTTGCTCTACTTAGATCCATTAATAAATGAATAAATTAATTTTCAGAATCAACATTTAGGATTTCATCAAAATAAGCATTGAAATGGTAAAGCAATAATATTTAGTATTTATCACCAAAAACCAAAGATTACCGCAAGAACGAATTGCTCGGAAAGCTTATGCCAGCTTAGGATTTCACAGAATCGAATAAGACAACTAAATAATGTTTCTGTTCATGTTGTGGCGTAAAAGACAGTAAATCCGCAGCACATACCCAAAGAGGACCAATAATATTTCAGCAGCTCAGTCATTTTTTCAATTCAAAGTAGTATGAACAGACGATGTAAAGAACTTATGAGCACTTGCATATTTCAGCCTTTAGTTTATGTTTTGTTTGGCACTTGAAATGGGTAGACGGCATTTTAATTTTATTGCTTGACAGTTACAATTCACAGTTCAACAAAACACTACTGGGAAATCATATAAATTTTATCAAAGATCAAAAGTCATTACACTAACCTCAATGAAAATGACTAACACAGTTTCGTCAAGCTCTTGAGCTCGAAACCGGGATTGCAAATGGGAAACATCAGGATTTAAAAAATAATTTGAATTCAAGCCACCTACAACAAACAAAAACAGTTGATCGTTAGGGCAATCATCCAATCAACAAACAAAAAAATCAAAGATTCGTGTACAACAAAATCGCACCTGAAAACCCTACGATCAAAGAAGTTTCAGTCCCAATGAACCGAATTCAAAGCAAAATCTAAAATTCTGAAAATCACAAAGGAGGTACCAGTAAATATTCAAGCTACAAGTAAATGAAACGGAGGTACCAGTACCAGTAAATGAAGATTACTAAAACAACAAAACGGGTTACTAAAACACCTAAAAAATCTTAAACCCCCAAAAAGTTACTAAAATATAATCTGTAAAATTTATGTTTCGCGAACAAGCAGGTTAAATCTAGAGGTGGAATCATTCAGTGTATGTCATTATTTTTTTTCTAGTAGAATACTTTTCCAAAAATTTTACCCCATTCGTTTCTGGACGATATACATACGCTGACATAAAAAATCAACTACCAAAACGGAAAAAGAAAAAAAAAAGCTTCCTATTTGACTTTGAGCCCATAAATAAATACCAGGCATAATTGGAGAAGTGCATGATTTTGTATGTACTCCACTAAGAATACAACATTGAAGGTGGTAGGCCACTCGGTGGTGACATGCTCTGAAGTCTAAGTCTGCAGACAACAATCCCAGCTGTTTGTAGCTTTCAACAGAGTCTACCATTGAGTCTTCCAGTCACCTGAAACTTCTCCGATGAAAGAGTATTATTCTTTTTATGTCTCTTACAACTCTGCACAATTCAATAAGTTCATTCTGCCATTGCAGAATACCACATTTATAACCATTTCCAAACACACAAAAACAGCAAAAATCATGAGTGTTGGAAATGTTACCTCTTTGGATAGTTTGAATCGGAAAAGCGTTTCTTGAGGATTTGCACCAGCTGTGAGGTTGAAGATTCGTGAGATGCGCAAATGTACCTGCCCTCAGCTTCTACCTTCTCGTAAATCATCAGAAGCCCTTCCGCCACATTGCGCACATCTACGAAAGTATGTGGCTTTTCCTCTATTTCTTCATATCCTTCTGCACATTACATATGGTGTCAAAATCAGTCAAAATGTTCTATCAGTATCAAAGTTGTGAATACCAGTTATGAATTTTTACATAATAATATTACACACACACAACAAAGTTTAGAGCCACAATAATCAGACATTAGGGAAGTTTCACATGATAATTAGATAGCTTACATTGGTAGCCTTGCAGTGGTCGGGATTGGGGCAGATTTTCAAGCCAGTTAGGGTTGAGCATAACTGTGGCGGCGGAGGAAACCATTACAATGCGCTTCACCCCTGCTTCAGAGCAGGCCTTGAGTACATTTTCTGTGAACCCAGTGAATTAAACATAAATACAAAATGTTCCAGATAAGTCTTGAAATCCTTAACAAGGGTCATGTAATACAGTATATTAGTCATAATCATCCCATATCTACTCCACATGATGAAAATAAATGTAAACAAACCTTTTAAAAACTCCTCAGACTATATCACGATCAACCAAATAAACATGAGTATAGATAATGGAGTAACACTGATTCCACAACAACAAAATACAATACTTCAATGTTTAGAGAAACAAAAATCCCACACTTCAACGATTCTGAAACAAAATTCATTGGGCTTACCTTAATCCCACAGATGGGAGTCTAGAAGAAAGAACTGAGTTGCGCTTCCACTAAACTGAGTTTGACCGTAACTGAACGGAAACATTAGAAGAAGAAGTGGAATACAACGTAGCCAGCGAGAATAATAACAATCGGAAAGGATGAGGAAGTGGTTTAGCATCGGAATCCCATACATTTGTGAATCAGTTTAAAGGCGATTGGAGGACACACGAGAAGAGCTGCGTAAATTTGTGAATGGGTCTGCTCAGTTCCTCCTCGGAATCAGTTTCTTCCGATTTCTCAAAGCCAAATGACGAACATACGGAATTGCTCTAATTAATTCCTTGATTGTTTTAACGATCTTCAGTGCACGGAGAGAGCCGAACTGAATCCTCAGACTGCAAAATCCTTCTTTGCAATTCAATTCAAATCAATTGCTTCGGTTGGTTTCTATCCTCACCAATTTCGCCAAGTGATTGGAGTCCAATTGAAAAACTGCCGTTTCTCCGTTTTACATAATTTCCGTCGAATTCAATTGATTTAGTTGGTTTTCAATCTACAAGAAGTGTAATTCAACAACAACTGAAGCAATTGAATTCGAATAGGAAATCATATCAGACAAGGATTGCTATGCAATTAAAACTGGAAAAAAACCCAATCAGTTGAACGTGAGATTATATTAGGAAAAAAAACCAAAACCCAAAAGGACATTGTTTTAACATGGGATTCTGAATATATATATATATATATATATATATATATATATATATATATATATATAGGACATTTTTTTAACGTGGGATTCTGGAAAAAAAAAGTAATAAATAAAGAAAAATTTAAGAGGGGAGAAACTAAGAAACAACCCTATAACTATTACATATTACTCTAGGATAAAGGTGATATCGGATCCCCCTGTTTAACACCACTCCTCCCTTTAAAACAATCCGTGTACGCACCATTCAAAGAGAAACAATAAGTGGTATCCTCAACGCATCGTCTTATCCACTCAATAAACAATCCTGGAAACTTTAGAACTGCCAGCCATTTGAATAGATCGAAAGCCTTCTGTATATCAATTTTTATCATGCAGCTCGGAACATTGCTCGGCTTCTTATATCCTGTTAATAGCTCTTGGGCTAGGAGAATATTATGTGATATCCTCCTCCCTTTCACGAATTCACCTTGGTTTCCATTTATCACTTCAGGGAGTACCTCACTTAACCTGTTACTCATGATCTTTGTGATGACTTTATATAAAACAGGGCAGCAGGAAATCGGCCTATAGTCCCCAGCTGACTGCGGATTATCAACTTTCGGTATTAGTGTTAAAACAGCCCTGCTAAATTCCCGTGGTACTTCATCGCCCCGAAAGAAACTCCTAATCCCCTTTTTGAAATCATCACCAACAATCCCCCATGCTTTCTTGAAGAAAAAGCTCGAATATCCATCTACTCCAGGACTTTTTTCATTCTCAATGCTATTCAGAGCTCTCCATATCTCATCATCTGTAATCGGCTTTATCAAGGGTATTTGTTGTTCCACTGTAAGAAAGTTACCTTCAGCTGCAACTAAAGGATCAATTTCACTCTCTACAATCATTGTCTTTCCCATTCGGTCACCAAAGAACTGCAGTAGATGCTGCTCCACCCCCTCTCTTCCATCCACTCTGTCGCTTCCCACCTTCAGGCTGACTATATGATTTCCGTATTGCCTTTTTTTCATGCTTGCATAGAAAATTTTGGTTTGCCTGTCCCCCTCCTTTATCCATTTCTCCTTAGACCGTTGCTGTAAGAAACTGAACTCCGCTTCAGCTAGTTCCATAGATTCTCTCCTTGCCCTTGCTTCGTTTTCTTGCAGCCCTTTATCCAATACATTTGTTTGTAATAGATTGAACTGGTTCTCCCACTTCCCTTTTGCTTCCATGGCTCTTTTCTGAATGTCTGAAAATTCCCTCTTGTTCAATCGTTTAAGTGCTATTTCCAGCACCTTCAGAGTTTTAAATAGATCCACGAGAGTACTGTGTTTCCGCATCCTCTAATTCTGCTCCACTAAACTAAGAAAGTCCGGCGAGTTCACCCACATATTGAAGAACTTAAAAGGACGTTTAGCAGAACACTTTCTTGGCGTATCTAGGTGTATAAGTAAAGGTAAATGATCCGATGCATCATTGGGTTTTACCTCACATATCGCTTCCATCCATCTGTCCATCCACATCTCATTCACCATTGCTCTGTCGATTCTACTGAAAATTCTGCCTTCTTCCCTTTTATTGTCCCACGTGAAAAAAGGTCCTGTACTTTTCAGCTCATGCAGTTGAATCAAGTTCACCGTGTCTCTAAAATTTTCCACCTCAGCTAGCTGTACATCCTCTCCTCCAGTTCGGTCTCCCAAATTTAGGGGGGAGTTGAAATCCCCCACCACCATCCATGGCATATCCTTGTGATTTGCAGTCTCCAGATAACGCCATAACTTCAGCCTAAGTGGTTGTTTGGTCCCTACTTCTACTTCACTATTATGAGCATAAACAACCGTCAAGTAAAACTCTAGCCCGAGTTCTTTTTTCCGGCAAATGCAGTCAATCCACTGATCTCCAATGCTTATTACCGATATATCATACAAATCTGGCTTCCAACATAGCCATATTCTTCCTGTTTGTGCTATCGGGCAGTTTGTTAGTAGCTTCCAACCCAAATCAAGACTTTCCCATCTGTCCACTTCATTTTCTACCTTCACCTTTGTTTCCAGCAAGCCAGCAAGGCCTATATTATTTTCAAAACAAAATTGTCGGCATTTTCTCTGCTTACTTGGCTGATTTATACCCCTAACATTCCAGAATAGCATAGTACTATGCATCATTAACAATATTATAAAGGGGATCATACCTTGAATGAACTTCAAGGTCTATGTTATTAGCCGCTTCTCTCTCATTGACGCCAACATTTGTAGACTGTGAAATCTGCAATACCACACTATCATTCGATTCAACCGGTTGTTTCCCTTCTCTGTGTTGCCTTATTTCTCTACCCGGAACATCCCTAGCTTCAGTCTCTCTTGCTTGTGCATCCAAAACTGTGCTACTGCTCGTTCCACCACTTTTTGCACCCCTTTTTTTTCATACCCTGCTTTCTTTTCCTGTTCTTTTTCGGCCCCAAGAACAGCCTCTCGGTCTCCCTTTTTCTGTTCTACATTGGTCCCTTTGGTGCCCATTTTATTTCCCTCAATTTTGTCTCCATTCTTCTCTGCCCTTTTTACACCAACAACCACCCAATCCCCGGTATTTCTACCATATCGTCGATGAGGAGCAACTATGCTTGGTCCCCTTTCCCTTGGGGCTGATTGAGTTTGGTTCTCCCTTTTGCCTCTATTTGTGCTCAACTGCGTCCTGCCATTCACTCCAGGCGAAAGGGATTTGGGCTTCCAGACACATTCTTCTGTTTCATGTCCAATCAGCTTGCATTTACTACACTTTGATGGCTTCCACTCATACTCCACATCTTGGTGCTGAATGATGTTATTCTCATCTTGGTGCTGAATCCATTTTTTCATCGCCTCACTGTGTGAATTTGACTTAGCCTTTATATCAAAATTTCCGCTGCTAAGGTTTTTCTTTTCTGCTGCAGCCCGAGGGTTTTTTGCCGCATCTACCATCCCAGCGATAGGATTCTGCCCGCGAGCCATCCCGTCGTTTCCTCTCCGTTCAAAGTTTAATCCCGACAGAGTGCCCGGGTTTTCAATCACGGTTGGCCGTTTCGGCAAAACCTCACCATCATCGCCAAACAAACTTCGTCCATCATTTCCCAAGACCATCTTCGTCACATCCTTAGGCTTATTTCCCGCGTTTCGTTTACCACTACTGTTCTTGCCCATGGCGGCAGAATCAAACGAATTTGATTCACCAGAAAATAGTGGAAAAAGAAAAACGGAAATTGCACATAATAGGAATTAGAATCGCAGCATAGGATTTAGGTCGCCGTTCATACAGATTCGTCCGTACAGAACCGTGTAGTCTACAGATCCGTACAGATTCGTCCACTAATCGTCCGTTCAGGATTGGTCCTTGAATCTGTGACCCTGGTGAGCGGTACGTACAGATTCGGGCGTACAAATCCCCAAATCGCCGTGCGTACAGATCCCCAAATTTGGGAGCGGCCGTGCGTACAGATTCGGTTGTTAGGATTTAGAACCGCAGCATAGGATTTAGGATCGCCGTGCACTAAATCTGATCGTCCTTGGATCCACTGTCACTGTGCGCCGTGCGTACAGATCCGTACAGAATCCAAAATCATTTGGAGCAGGATCGCCGTAAACCCTTTGCGCAGGATCGCCGTAAACCCTTTGCGTACAGCTTTGCTGCTTGATCCTTTACCGGTGAATGAAACAACTGTGCAATTCCGGCAAGCAGTATATTATGAATTGATAGTCCGGTAACCGTGATAATTTTTTTTTAATTTTAAAAGCACATTTAGTGGTAGGAAATCTTTTTAAGGGATCCCAAGCCCATCATCAATAGATTACACAGCCTAGAGGCCAGGAAAGTTATCGATAAACTAATGTACATAAGCAAAGCTTTGTAAACTAGTAGAGTATACAAACTCCGAAGCCCAAAAATGCTTCCAAAAGAATGGTGGGAAAAAGCTTATATGCTTAATCCAATGAATAATGATAATACTATATACTATGTGTTATGATCTCCATATCTCACATCAGCCATAAGCATTCAAAACATTCCGAGCTTGTTAGCTAATCAACCCAAGCCGAGCCCAGGTTGAAAAACAAATCAGCCAGGAAAGAGAATTACCGAGGCATTCTGTGAAGTGGAGATTACTTAGGTCAAGCACCAAGCATATATACTTTCGGGTGCTGCTCAGAAAATTAACCAGCAAGGATCCGGGCTGCTCCAGAATGGCAACATCCTTGTAACTCCACCTTTGGATAAAAAATTCCAAAGGGTCTTCCCCATTCTACAATAAAAAGCACTAAAGCAGTATCAAAGCAGTCAAAAAGGATGAAAATGGGGCATAATAAAAGGCTAAACAGAGGAAATCCTCACATAAGGGACCCCTAATTTATCCATGTGTAAGAAACCTTTCAATATTGAAGGGGCATCCAAAATAGACATATTTCCAGAGATAGCTGATTAGAGCATAATTTTGACAAAAAATCTGCTACAGCATTACTCTCTCTGTAAATATGTTTAATTCTGTCAGCATAGCAATGAAGTTCATAGGATATATTCAAAACAGACCAGTTAGCTGAGCATGGGTTCATGAAGCACTTTACAGCATTCATGCAGTCAGATTTAATAGTAAAGCAAGATCCAGAAGCGAGTCCTAGTTCTACCCCATATTGAATAGCTAACAGCTCAGCATGTAATGGAGACATAACACATATATATTTTGTAAACAAAGATATTAAACTGCCTCCCACACCTCTAATAACAACTCCTAGACCCACTTTATCAACATTGATAAAGGATGCATCTACATTGATCTTGTATCCTGTATCAGGTGGATACCATTTGACTATTTTAACAGCCTTTTTCCTTTTTTGTTTAAAAATTGGGACTAAACCGAGCATGGTTAATTCCCTGAATTTTGAGGCTTGGCCAGTCAAAGGTGAAGCAGTGAAAATCATGGATATGTGTTTAACAATATTGCCAAATAGCACAGAGCTCTCCATAATCACATTATCAAAAAGTTTCTTATTTCTTCTCCACCACAGATACCACAGAGTAACCAGTAGAGAAGAGATAGAAACTTTAGTAAGAATTTTTGAATTCCCTTTGAAGTTCAGTTAATAGGAGAGCCTATGATTGATAGAAATGAACTGGGGCACAGGCACAACAAGTAGATTATGCATCATGTTAAGAACAATAACATTTTGTGAGCATGCATTAAAAAAATGATCAGCAGAATCTCTATGATTACACAGTGGGCATTTAGATGCTAACTTAATCCCAAATTTCATAAGATTATCATCAAATGGAAGTAGATTGTTAAAGATCCTCCAGGCTAGAATTGAGATTTTACCTGGTATATGTTTTGACCATGCATTTTCCATTGAAAATTGTGGTGATTGCCTGTTTCTCAAAGCCTGGTAGGCAGATTTAACTGTGAATTGGCCATTCTCTTCTAGTTCCCACACCAATTTATCCGAATGCAGTGAATTAACCTCCAATTCCTGTAAAAGAGTTAAGACATTGGTAGCCACAAAAGGCTCCATCTGGGGTAAATATGCAATTTTGTTTTGTGTGAACTCAGCAATTGTAATATCAGGGAAAGGTAAAATAGGTTCTTGCCATATGTAGCAAAGAGCTCCCTTTCCTGACCAGTTAGAATCCCAAAAGGATGACTGACCAGTGCCCACTATCACCCTAGAATGAGTATTGGCAAACTGAGTGGCCAAGCATATTCTCTTCCATGTGAGGGAAGTTCTGTGGCTATTGGGAAGATTCCATAAGAATCTTGTCCATATATTCTCATTGATCTGCAATTTCCACCACAACTTGCAGGAAAAAGCTTCAATCATGGCTCTGATGTCTCTAAAACCAATTCCATTTTCAGTCCTTGGGGTTGCCATCTTTGACCATTTCCTCCAAATTTTCCTCTGGCCATGTGAATGCTCACCCCAGAAAAATCTAGAGGATAATCTCTCCATTCTTTTTATCACAGTAAGAGGAGGTCTTAATACAGCAAAAACATGGATAGGTATTGCAAGAAAAGTATGGTTGATTAGGACCATTCTACCTGCAGCTGTAAGCCACTTTACTTTCCAATTTGATAAAGCATGTTCCATTCTTTCAATCACAGGATGATAGTAAATTGAGAGATTCCTACCTGTGAATACTGGAACTCCAAGGTAAGTAAATGGAAATGATCCTTTCTTCATTTCAGTGATGCTTCTTACCATATTAACCTTGGAAATGGGAGTTTTTGTGTGCAGGAAGAAATCTGATTTTGAATAGTTGATTTTTTGCCCAGAGCATTCTTCATATGCTCTTAGAAACTCAACTAATCTTTTCAGATTTTGTTTGGTGGCTTGGAGAAAGAGTGTTGTATCATCAGCATACATAAGATATGAGACCTGCTCAACACCCCTAGGCAATAGAAAACCTTTTATGTAATTTGATTGAATCAGTCTTTTGTAAGCTCTGGAGAAGGTTTCAGTGATTAAGTTATAAAGGAAGGGGGATAAAGGGTCTCCTTGCTTAATTCCTCTGCTGGATTTGAAAAAACCAGAGGCAATCCCATTTATGAGCACTGAGAACCAGGCTGCTGAAATGTTAGAAAGGATGATTTTGACCAAAGATCCATGGAAGCCAAACTGTAATAAAACTGAGTTAAGGAAAGACCATGACACTCTGTCAAAAGCTTTCTGCATGTCCAGTTTAACTACAATATTACTATGACTTGGGTTTTTATTCAGTAATCTCATCATCTCCATCATCTGGAGAGTGTTGTCTGAGATATCTCTACCATGGAGGAAAGCGGACTGTTCTTGGGAGATAAGTCTTGGCATGATAGGTTTAAGTCTCTCCATAATGATCTTAGAATATATCTTATTGATAAAGTTGGAGAGACTTATTGGTCTAAAATCAGAGAAAGATGAGGGTGTAGTCTTTTTGGGAATGAGAGCTAGCCAGGTACTAGAAATTGCTCTTGGGAGTTTACCTCCACTGAGAAACTCATTTGCAGAGGCAAGGAGATCATCTTTTACCACTTCCCAGAAGTGTGTAAAGAAATGTCCCGAAAAACCATCAGCCCCAGGAGCACCATCTTTGTTGAGATCAAAGACTGCAAACCTGAGCTCTTCGAGGTTAACTGATTTGAGAAGATCTTCATTTTCTTCATCAGTTACTAACCTAGGAATGACCTCCATAAAATGTTTGATGTACATACCAGTATTCAGATTATCCTCATCCACATTTAAGAGTTTCTCAAAAAATTGTGAGGCTTCTGTTTGGATGCTTTCTGGGTCAGTGATCCAGTCTCCACTACTGTCTTTGATTTTATTGATTTGGGATTTTAATCTTCTCTCCTTGACAGCATGGTGAAAGAATTTGGTATTGGCATCACCTTCATTGAGCCATCTTAGACTAGCTTTTTGTTTCCAGAAGGATGTAAGCTCACTGAGAGTTCTAGCAAGGATAGCTTTTTCTTTATTAAGCTCTATCAAGTCCTGTTCTTCTCCAGTGACTTGGAACTTCTCCTCACAACTAGACACTCTCTCCTCAGCAAGCTTGATGTTTTTATTAACATCCCCAAAAGTCTGCTTGTTCCATATTTTAATAATAGACTTAAGTCTTTTCAACTTAGCTACTATTCTCCTCATTCCAGAATCTTCACAAAACATATTCCAGTTTCCTGTGATTAGAGATGTGAAGTCTTCCCTCTGAAGCCACATTTGTTGAAACCTAAATGGTTTTGGCATCTGTACTTCTGAGTTCTGGATTTTTAAAAGCAGTGGATTATGGTCAGATGTGGCTCTATTCAATGAATAGAGCTGTGAGGAAAACAGGAGTGGAAATCTAAATTTCCAAGACCTCTATCAAGTTTTTGTAAAAGTCTGTCCTCTTTCAACCTATTATTAGTCCAGATAAAATGATTACCCACTGTTGGAATATCTAGGAGCTCTAGTGTGTCAATAAAAGCGTTAAATTCTCTAATGCTTCCTAGAGGAGGAGTGTGAGATCCCTTATATTCACTCACTGAAGAGACAGTGTTGAAATCACCAACAAAAATTGTTGGAGATTGAGGAATTAAGATTAAATCCTGCCAGAGTTCCCTTCTAAGGGTTCTTAAAACCTTTGCATATACAAAGACACAATTCAATGAGAAACTAGCAGTACTGTCAGAGATCATAGTATTAACAAATTGATCAGATTGGGAAGCAACATGCAATACAAAATTATCATTCCAGCAAATCCAGATTTTAGCATTCAATGCAGATATTGATTTACTGAAATGTAGCTGATGTTGTAAGTTAATGATATCAGAATTATGATGCCAAAGCTCAATTATGCATAAAATATCAATGTTATGAAGTCTAAGCAAAGATTTTAGTCTTATGAGAGAAGTGCTATAACCTCTAATGTTCCATGTCAGAATATTTGCAATATTTTTGTGCACAATCATAAGAAAGATTTTTTTGGTTTTTGTGAAGATCTAAGCCATCCCTCTACTGTAAAGCCATCAGTTAGAACATTTCTTCTGATTTTCTTTTTAGTTTCAGTTTGACTAGATGTAATGGATGTGTGTGAATGCTTACCTGAGTGAGTCAGGGAAGGCTCAGCTCCAGCTGATAAACCTGTATCTGGATCCTCTTCCTCCATGTCCTCCAAATCAATGTCTTCGAAATCATCCAGCACTTGGAATGCATTTGATATTTCCAGTGGTGGGTTATATGGAATGATGGCCATTGTATGGGTACTCCTGTGATAAGGCTTCCATTCTGAGATATTGGGAGTAATCTCTTTGGCAGGAAAAAGTACATCATCATAGGAGTACACTGGAGCATTAGGTGTGTGTATTAATCCTTCGAGAGATCGAAATAGCTGGGGCATCCTTGCTGATGCATGTTGATCTGTAGAGTCATGGAAATCACCATCCTCACTAGAAGCAGTAGAGACTACTGAAAGAGCATCATCAAAAACCTCTATAGCACTGGATGGATGAGTTGGAATATCCTTCTTTTCCTGTTGTGTGAGACCAGAGGAATGCTGCTCAGCAGAATGAACTGAGTCTTGCTCCATCCTTGAACCTTTCTCCTACACTGGCCTCCATACAGGCTTGCCTTTTTTCTTTTGTTTTGGGATAGTTTCTGAAGGCTTGGTAACTAGAGATGGCTTAGGCTTGGGATCCTTGTGATAAGCTTTCTTTTTCAAACCAGGGTGGAGAATGCCACAACCTGAATCCTCGTGACCAATCCTCTTGCAGTGGGAACAGTATAATGGGACTCTATCATACTCAATAGCACATTCAACTGAAAACTCAGGATCACCTATTACTATCGAGTGAGTCCATTCTGCCAGTAGGTCCAATTCCACGCAAATTTTGATTGCTGAGGGCCTGGAGAGTGTACTCGTGGCTTGATCCATTCTTAAAAAAGAACCTATACGATTCCCAAAATCACGAATCGCAGAGTGGTTATAGTACTGAATGGGGGGGTTATAGATGGTCGCCCAAATTGAAACTATCGAAGATTCTCGTTGCGTAGAGAAATCCGGCGACCATTTCAGTATCTTCATCTGGTATCCACCGATTGAGCATATAGATTTGAGCCAGAGATTCTGGAAATCATCTTGCTTTTCCAAACGAATCAGAATGTGACGATAATCCAAGGATCCAGTTTGATGCTTACCAGAGAAGCCGAGAAGCTTGAATTCTTTTTGGATCACCTTCATTGTTGGTCTTCCATTGATGAACTTGCCAACCAGAGCGTTGCTGTAGTGCGCGGCAAAGATCTGCACATCTTCCTTCGCGTAGATACAAGCTACTTTTCCATTCACTAGGTCTGCAATAGGTTTAATCTCCGGATTGGATGGTAGTGAAGCAAATAGCGGTGAAGGTTTTGGGGCAAGGGCTCGAAGATAAGACATTCCGGCGGCGGGATCACCACGCCGAAGCGGTGGCTCCGCCATGAGAGTTACCGTTTATGCCCGTTATCAGATGGAATAGTGTGAGAATCAGAGTTTGTCGGTTGGAAATAAAGTAGGATTGGGGGCGCGTGAGTTTCAGTTGCAAGAAAAGAAAAGCAGTTGCTAAATCGCACCTTCAGTGTGTGTAATCGCACCTACAAAGAGCTTTCCTAGCCCATTTTTTCGGCCTTTAGGTAACCGTGATAAATACATGGTGTGTAACAACACTTTAAGTTGGAGAGATAATACTCTTTGCGTAAGAGCCTAAGAGGTATTTGTCAGGTTCACCAATAAAAATCAAAACCCAACAGAGATCATGTTCTCTCTCTCGCTCCTTTCTCTCTCTAAAATCTCGTGCTCCTCCTTCTCTCTATAACTGACCACTACGCCTTTCTCCTTTTTGGCTGTTACAGTAAAATAACGGTCATTTACTGGCAAATAGTTCCGGATAACGGTCTCAATACAGTCCTCTATAGCTCCGCCGATGGCGGAGCCACCGCCTACCTCCGTCAACCTTTCCACCGCCGCTACCCCAAACTCATCGCTGAACCCAATTCAACCAAGATCTTTCATCTCCGTCCTTAATAATCGATCCCCACCATTATGTTCCCTCCCAAATAACCCCAATTTCAATCCTAAACGAGAGTTCTTGGGTGATTTGGCGTGTATTTATACAGAGGAACAGGTTCAGATTCTATCCTCTCACTACTCCAATGCTTTAATTGGCAAATTCTCAAGAGGCCGGCCGACCATGGATCATCTGGAACAAGAATTCAAAACTATAGGTTTCATGGGTAAATATCAGCTCGGCCTGATCGACTTCAAGCATGTTCTTATCCGTTTTGAGCTTATGGAGGATTTTCAGAGATGCTGGATTCGTGGACAGTGGATCTTTAACAGGTTTCCAAAGTTTCCGATGAAAGTGCTCCGCTGGACTCCTGACTTCTCTCCGCACACCGAATCTTCGATCGTTCCACTCTGGGTAACTGTATCTGATATCCCTATTTTCTTCTACAATATGGGTACAATTGCAGATGTAGGAAACTCTATAGGTGTTTATATCAAGATGGATGCTGCCACTGAATGTCTTACCCGGCCATCAGTTCTTAAAATGTGTGTCGAATATGATCTCCTCAAGCCTATGAAGCCTTATATTCGTTTAGGCACAGAGAAGAACCATATCAAGTGTAGGGTTGAGTATGAAAATGTCCCCTCTTATTGCTCTCTTTGTTCTAAGATTGGTCATTCAAACCTTGAATGCAGTTTTAATCAGACTGTTAAAACTCATATTGTGCACAACCCTCCAAAGATCATTATTAATACCAACACAAACCCCATTTCCAATCCTATAGTGGCTGGTTGGAGACCTACTGGAAACAAGCTCACTATCTTACCTTCTATCCTTGATATGGAATATGAGGAAATAGCACAAGCTTTAGATTTGTTCATGGACAGAGATACTGAGATAAGCATCCAGAGTATCACTTCACCGGATTCTGATCCTGAATTATATCTCCCCACTCAGTCCAATGCTCAACCTACTCAAACTGTGGAGCCTGAAAACTCTAATGTAGCTGATATTGTTCACAATGTTACTGCTCAGATGTCTACTCAATGTGACACTTCTGTCCATCAGTCACTCCCTATCTCAGAAGTATCACCAGCCACTCAGAATAGTCCTTCATCTTCTATAATGATGGATGATATCCCATCACAGAAGGATGCCCCAATGCCAACCACAGACCTCAACTCTCCCCAACCATTACCAGTACTAGAAATTACACCCTCAAAAAATTCACTTCATCTCTCCCCAGTTGAGAAGGTTATGGAGATCTCTGAGGAGATTGTTCAATGGTCCTCTCCTCCTCAAGATTTTACCAACAAAGCTGATCCCTCTCAGTTCAGACAGGCCTCTATATCAAGGAAAAGAGGGCCTAAATATGCAACTGATGACATCCACCCAAGGACCAGTAAATTTTTCTCTCCTCTAAGTTCAATTTTTGCAGCTAAAAAATTCTTTTTCTCTCAGCAGAGAACCCCTCAGAACAGGTTCCTCCCATTGGCTATTGAGGATAGTTCAGATGACTCAGAAGAGCAGGCTGAAGCAGAAATCAATCTAACCTCTGAGCAAATGACTGAGAATCCAGAGATAAATGTCCAGAATTCATCTCTCATCTCCCAGGTAAGTACCCCTATTCCCTCTCCATCTCATATTGGTAAAGGGAATAAGAAAACAAAAAAAACCCAGAATGATAGCTATTTCTCACAGATTAATAGAATCATGACTAGGTCAAAAAGCTCTACTACTGTTTCCCATGATTAGTACAAACCTCAAATTAAAATGGCTTGTGTGGAATATTAGAGGGATGAATACATCCTTGGATAGATTAATAACTCTGATATCTTCACACAAATTTGAACTGGTTTGCCTAATTGAATCCTTACATGACAACTCAAAATGTGATCACTATATGCATTTGCTGAAATTTGAAAAATGTATTTATGCTAGCAATGGACAGATATGGATTTTCTGGAACTCTTCTTTAATTCTATCTGTTATCAGAGATCATGAGCAATTCCTATCTACTAATGTCATTAGCCAGAAACTGAACTCTACAATGGAAGTAGTTTTCACATATGGCCTAAGGACTAGGAAAGGTAGGAAAAGCTTATGGGCTGATTTGCAACATTCCTCTTCTGCTCCAACTATTTTCATAGGTGATTTCAATGCCATAAAATCTATAAATGAGTATAAAGGTCCTTCAACTCCTAAATTAGGCAGCATAAAGGACTTTAATGAATTTATAGATTTTATGGCACTGGAAGAACTAAACACTGTTGGCAACTTCTTTACTTGGACTAACAACAGAGCTCATCCTACAATCCAAAGAATTGATAGAGGGCTGTGCAATGCTGAATGGAGATCTGCCTTCCCTTCTTCCTCTATTCAAGTTCTAAACAGGAAATCTTCTGATCACAACCCCCTTCTGTTAACTATTGGTAGTGATATTATATCCTCACCTAGGCCTTTCAGATTTTTAAATACATGGTATAAAAGGCTAGCTTTCAATGACATAGTTAGATTAAATTGGTCTCTTCCTATTTATGAAACTGGTCTGCTAGGATTCTCCCTGAAACTAATGAGACTGAAAAAATGCCTTAGAATATGGAATAAAATGGAATTTGGTAATGTTCATGAGAATGTAGCTAAGGCTGAGAATGAGCTTAGTATTCAGGAAATAAATTATGACCTGAATAGCTCTTCTGATGAGTTGATAAAACTCAAAAAAGCCAAAGCTTCCCTACTTAAGGCCATTAAAGAGCAGAGGCACTTCTGGAAACAGAAGGCCAAAATCAAATGGTTGAAAGAAGGAGATGACAATACCAAATTCTTTCACAATTCTGTTAAGGAGAAAAAAGGGAGACTTAGTATTACAAAGATTAAAAATAGTAAGGGTAGATGGCTAGATGATAACAATGAGATTGAACTTGAAGCCATTTCCTACTATGAGAATCTTCTCTCAGAAGAGCCTAGTGATGATCAATTTAAGTCTCATTTCCTCTGTCAAATTCCCACTCTTGTTCTAGATGAAGATAATAATAAACTTATGCAACCAATTTCATTATTGGAAGTGAAAAATATTGTCTTCTCTATGAATAAGAATAGCAGTCCAGGACCTGATGGTTTTACTGCTCAGTTTTTTATTAAATCATGGGATATTATTGCCTCTGATCTGTTAAGTGCTGTTTCTGATTTTATGTTAGGCAATAATATTCCTAGAGGTGTGGCTAGTACCTGGATTACTATCATTCCTAAAAAGGAAACACCTATATCATTTGATGATTTTAGACCTATTAGTCTTTCCAATGTTCTCAATAAAATCTGCTCCAAAGTGCTTATGGAAAGACTAAAGTTTTTAATGCCTAAAATCATCTCACCTCATCAATCTGCTTTTATGAAGGACAGGGATATCTCTGATAATGTCATATATATGCAGGAAATGGTTAGATTTTTAAACAGAAAATCCAAACTTCCTAACTGTATAGTTAAACTTGATCTGAAAAAAGCTTTTGATAGAGTTAGATGGTCTTTTCTCAAATCTGTCTTACTCAAGTTTGGATTTAATGAAAAATTTGTTTGTGTGATCATGAAAAATCTATCAGCTGCTTGGTTTTCTGTGCTTATAAATGGCAAAGCTGTGGGGTTTTTCCAACCCTCTAGGGGTATCAAACAGGGAGACTCTCTCTCTCCTTTTCTTTTCAACATTTTCAGTGAAGCTTTCACAAGGTCATTGGCCTTTGCTTTTGACACAGGTAAGTTAAAATACTTTGACCTTCCAGGTAATGCACTTAGAACTTCACATCTTACCTATGCTGATGATACTGTTATTTTTCTCAATTCTGATAGACTCACTCTTTCTAGAATGAAAGCTTTCCTGGTTAAATTTGAAGAATCCTCTGGTCAAAAAATCAATTTTGACAAGAGTGATTTATTCATCAGTAAGCATGCCACTTTACCTCAAATTCACAATATTAAAAGATCTCTGGGAATAAAATTAGGAAGTCTTCCTATGAAATACCTAGGGGTCCCTATCTATAGAGGTAAAGCTCAGAACATATATTTTCAACCACTGTTAGAGCAAATTGATAAAAAACTGAACAATTGGAAAAACAGATGGTTATCTACTGGTGGTAGAATCACTCTTATTAAATCATGCATCTTTTCCATTCCTCAGCATATATGGTCTGTTATTTCTCCTCCAAAACAGGTAATTAAAAAAATTGAAAGAAAAATGAGCATTTTCTTTTGGGGAGAAAATGATCTAAAGCCCAAAAAATCATGGAAAAGATGGGATGAACTTTGTTTCCCTCTGAACCAAAATGGACTGGGATTTAGATCTGTTTCTACAATCATTCATGCATGCTCCACCAAATTATGGTGGAAATTTCAAAACTCAAAACCTTTGTGGACTCATTTTATTGTTTCTTTGCCTGTCTCTTACAAAAACTCCCCTAATTGGAGAAGAATCTGTTCAGTTAATGCTTGGTGTGAGAGTCAGTCCAGAGTGATTATTGGCAATGGTTTGTGTAATTTTTGGTCATCTAATTGGTTAGATGTTGGACCCTTATGTGATCATTGTGACATTGCCCTCACTTCTATTCCAAATGTTATAAGTGTCTCTGAATTTCAAGCCAACAAGCTTGACTATTTGACTCAACTTACTCCTCTTCTATCTCCTGAAATACTTTTTCTTTTGCAGGAATCTAAACTAGCTGAGCATAGAGAGGATAGATTGATCTGGAAAGCCAATAACAATGGAGCTTTCTCCTTAAAATCTGCATACAACCAGATCAGAGAACATAGAGGTACTATTTCTTCCATTCATCATCTTTGGAATTCAAAAATTGAGAAAAAAGTCTCAGTTTTTATGTGGAGATTAATTAACTCATTGCTGCCTTTTGATAATGTTCTCAAAAAATGGAAATTTAACCTTCCATCTAAGTGCCCTGTGTGTATGCATGAGGATTCTCTTGATCACTTTTTCAACTCTTGTTTCTTCTCTTTATCTGTGTGGAAAGTGGTGCACCAATTTATGGGCATCTCAGATAGACAGTTCTTGTCAATTTGGGAAAGGCTCTCCTTCTACCTCACCTACCCTGGCCTTTCATCTCTTCACAACTCCATCATTAGATTATCTCCATCCATTACATTTTGGAATCTGTGGAAAGTTAGGAACAAATGGCTTTTTGCGAACAGCAAAATGCATGCTCCTTCTGTTATCAATAACATTAGAGATCAAGTATTTTACATGTTCTCTGCTAAGCCTTTCTATATTTCATCCCATATGGATGCTGATATAGCTTCTCATTCTTTCCTTCCTCTATGTACCAAGCCTCCCAAGCCCAAAATCACCAGAATATGCTGGACCAAACCTTTAAAAGGTGTTAAAATAAATGTTGATGCTTCTTGGTCAGCATCAAATGTACTAGCTGGTATAGGCTATGTGGTTAGGAATAATATAGGTGGTTTTCTCTTTGCCAGGAGCTCCTGTGTTCATTCTGATTCACCTCTAGAAGCTGAGCTTTATGCCATTAAATCTGCTCTTCATCATGCTTGCATTTATCCTGATAGCATTATCATTGAGTCTGATTGCTTAAATGCCATTTCATCTGTCCTTAATCCAGTGACTGCTCACTGGAAGCTTTTCCAACTTGTTGATGAAATGCATCTTTTACTCAAAAACTGCACAATTCTTCATATACATAGAGAAGGAAACAAGGTAGCTGATTCTATAGCTAAACTTGCACTGGCTAACAACAGCAGTGCAATCTTTGATTCCTTCTCCTCTCTCCCATCTAAAGTGCAAGGACTTATTAGACTAGATCAGTTGAACATGCCTTCACTCAGAATATCAAAGAATGGATACTGCTGATGTAAATGTTTTCTATGACAGGTACTGCTTTGGTGGGATCATTACTTCCAGTGCTTTTCTACCTCAACTTTCTACTAGGAGGGAGAAGGATTTCTGCCTCATGCTACTCTTCTTCTACCTCATCTACTTGATTGTACAGCTGGATTTTCAGTAGGGGATCATTGGCTGTTTTCTTCTTCTACACCAGCTCTTTTAGCAAACTTTTACAACCCTTCTCTTCAATTCTGAGATATACCTCTTTTGCATCTACTAGCCTTTGGACAAACAAGTGGTTCGTCTGGGAAACGACTCACTAATCTGTATAGAGGTCCTAGTTAGAGATATATCATAGGTTTCTGTTTTGCCATTTTATTTTTGCTGGATTCTTAAACTGAGCTTATATAGCTCTGTTTGTATTTATTTTATCTGTAGGCTTGGGGAGGCCAAATTGAATTCCCTCCATCTATGATGGTTCACCTTAAAAAAAAAAAAAAAAAAAAAAAAACATGTAACGGTTTTCACTATATGAATCGGGTCCATTTACATATTGTATGTCATGTGTGTAGATATACTCATTTTGGCCCCGTTTGGTGACGAGAGTTTTGAAGAGCGTTTAGATTTTTGGGATAAATATGGACAGTTGACTGGTCAATCAGCTCTTCTTGGTGTTTGGTGAAAAGCTTTTTCTAATTAGCTGTTTTTGGTGAAATCTCTCGTTTTTTAAACGCTAGAAAAAGCACCGTTTACAAAAAATTAATCAAAACAATTTTAAAAATTTCTTTTATATCCTTATTCTCAAAAGATTTCCTTAAAACTAATAATTTATATGTAGAATTCAGCTTTTTGCCTATTTTTTTGTGTACGTACACAATGCACATATTTGCGTACGTACATATTTTTCAATGTTTTCAATTTATTTTTGAATTATTATAAATATTGAAATTAAAAGGCACATGTTAAAAATATATCAAAATAAAAAATTGAAGTAAATTAGTTCTAAATTTTTTAAAATAAATGTAGGTATATTAATAAAGAATAATAATTTAAATATTAAAAATTATAAAAATAAATAAGTATATAAGTGATAATAATTTTCGATAAACAAGCAAAACACTAAAACAATAATTAATAATAAATTGTACTATGTCTATTTCAGTCATTTAACGTATTGAAACAGCTATCAGCTAATTGTTATTTTTCAAACACTCGTTACAAAACGCTAGTCAAACCGCTAGGAAAAACAGCTAATAGAATCCGCTAATAGCTAACAACTAATGAAATCCGCTAACAGCTAACAGCTAAACGCTGATCGCCAAACGAGGGCTTAATCTTATATATGAAAGTTTTGTATGCAAGGTTATGACTTATGACCAGTATATTTTATGTAGTTGAAGCGTGGTGGACGTCGTTTCACACACCAAAATAATCTGCAATACTCAACACACAAATTACTATAGTCGCAAGCAGAGTTGATCACACGAGGAACGGAGAAATATCTATTATTTTTAACCTACTAAAATGATTTTTGATTTAGCAACCACGCCTTCAATTTGAAGAATTTTGTCTATCAACTAGGAAAACAGTGAATTTAAACACAATAATACTCAAAAATATATATATAAAAATGCAATCGGCTAAGATTAACATCGTTGATTCATTCATTGAACATTTGTTGTAGATGAATTATCTCATGCAAATCAATTAGTTATATAGAGGCAAGTATTTGTTGAACCCCTAAAATCTCCTTTTATTACCCATCAACGAGCAAGTATTTGCTAAACTCGTTAAATTACAGATTAAAAACCAAGGAGACCTAATTTAGATAATTGTTCCAGTATTCGCTATCAACGATCATCTACTCAGTTGCTTACTTTCTTGTTATTACAGTCAGTATCAGTTATTTGTTTTTCACAAGAAATTTGCCACTTTTATTAACCCTTAATTCAGCAGGTATCAAATTTAAACTGTAATCAACAGAGAATTCGCATAGATAAATGTTAAGCCCAATTCAATCCTCACAATTTCATGAATCAATTCAGTCAATCCATCCGATAACTAATTTAGAGCATCTTCAATGGTAAATGAGTCATGAGTAAAAATATATTCCAATTGTCAAACTTATATTGGGTGTCAACTGTCAATATGATATAGGATTAAAAGTTTTAATTTTGAAATTTGATTCTCCAATGCAACCATCCCAAAAATATCATAGAATTAAACTTTGCATTTATATCTAAAATTCAAATACAGAAATAATAAATTATTTAATTAGTATTAAAACTCTAAATATGTTAAGTTAGCAAAGTGACGGCCTCAATTTGAGCATCAATATATAGAGACTCTACTTGATGCCTTCAATCCATGCCATGTGACACATCATATTGACTCTTCAATTGATGTTTGGATTGGAGATGATTTTTAGAATTTTAAACCATCAATCTTATGTGGCTATCAATATTTTTGATTGTTTTGCATTGGAAATGCTCTAATGTGGCTATCTAGCCATAATAAAACTAGCAAAAATAAACAAATCTAAATAAAGAAATCATGATATAAAAATCTAAATAAATTGAGAAGAAATCACCAATGTCTAAAAATAGAAAAAATCCCCAAACTTGGAATAAAGATTTCGGCTCTGTCTACTCCTGCGGCTTCTATATATTTTTCATAGAAAAGAAAACTGCAATATGTATAAGCAATTTCTCCATGCAGGTTCATTTTTCTTTTGCAGGTCTGCATTTTTACCATAATACCCCCTTATGGAACCCTATGATTTCAAGCCTATTTTTTTGTCTTAACAATATCAGGGGTATTATGGTAAAAATACGAAATTGCAAGAGAAAAATGGACCTGCATGGAGCAACCTATATATACTGTCTTCTAAGTCTGTTCACATTCCAAAACAGAAACCTAATTTATTTCCTAACTAATTATTTTGGCCAAATCCAAATTCTGGCTAACTAGCGTGGTCTCTCCACGCGTTGTGTGGAGGGTTTGATTAGTATATTTGGGTGTAACTTGGTAATTATTTCAAATGATATATTAAATGTTCTCATTACAATAAAATCATGTTTCAAAACACAACTATCCATCAATTAAACATTCTTCGAAAGTTGGATAAGCAACACTATCTTACTGCACCGGAAATGGAAATCAAAGGTCAATGGGAAAAATACATGCACCTAAATTTAGGTTTTAATATATGACCTAACTAGAAAAGAAAAATAGCTCAATTTGATGTTAGTAGAACATGACAACTTATACAGACCGTTTCATGAAAGTTATCATTTCATGGACCAGCTGTGCTATCTGATCAGTTAAGAGCCGGGGATCACCGATTTACAAAGTTTCTCCTCCCAAAGCAAGTAGTTGACTCTAATGTTGATCTAGCCATAGATGGTTTAGCCCTGTGATGTTGAAGTCTAGCGATTGTGATATATCTTTCGGACCAAAGGAGTTGAAGATATTTCAAACCTTATTTTTGATGATGATCATATTTCAAACCTTAAAGAAAGCATTTAGCCCCTACCAAGATTATCTTTCTGGGACTAACTCGAGGGATCACAGAATGTCTAATCAAACTTTTGTTCGAAACCGGGATAGTAACATGTAGTGATTCTAACTTGTAATGTGGAAACCAAACTTTTGTGATACAAGATATAGATGTAGTATTTTCAGTCAATTTTTGGAAACAACACAACAGACAAACAGGCAAACAGGCTCTCAGAAATACAACACAACAGAGAATATGCAAAACTTATGTACAGGAAAATCGCAGGTGAAGTTTATGGAATATCTTGTACACATTGATAGATATAGCTATGGTTCTTGTGATGATAGCCAGAACTATTATAAGTGCTGCCATGGATCTGTCCATTCTCGTAGATATACCATGAATATCTCTGCGAAAACATGGTACAAGGAATCATTCAGTAAATTTGTCTCAAACTCGATATCAAGAAAACATAGAAAGTAAACAAAATAAGAAACCACAATCCTCAAAAAAACCATGCCTGGGAAGATGAATGCGAGGCAAACAGCATTGGTCGATCCCATGAACTGAAAGAAGTACCATATGCTGGGAATGGCTATGGCAGCAACATATGCAAAAGCCAACAAGCCTAAACTGAGGGCAACAAACCTCTTGGAATCTGTTGCATACATGAGAAGTCAAGCCAACTAAACATCTCCAAACACATCAAAGACATGAAATTTTATTCACCGTTTCCAAGAAATATCATATCTTTATATTTGGAATATTTGAACAATTAAGATCGAATCTTAAAAGGACAATGATTTTCCAAAAAACATTCACAGTCACATAATAAAAACAAAATCTGAGTTCTGTTATCTTTCAATTTCTCCTACATATCAATCTGGTCTATCTGCAGAAATAAACAAAAACATATTTAGGTGAAATCATTACTTGCTGATTTTGAATGAGACCAATATGTTAAATCTAGAATATTAGAAATTAAATCTGAAATCAATAAAATTCCCCTCCCAAGCACGTAAGGCACAAACTTCACAGAGGTTAGTCCATAAAAATAGTTTCCAAGAGAGAATGGTAGCAATGGACTCAAACGAAGAAGAATGACAATTTTGAAGCCATTTTCCCGATTGCTTTTTCAATAGCAAATAACTTATTATTCCCTTCAACAAGCATAAGAAATGCGTTCTCCAGCAAAATATCTAGCAATAAGGAAGAAAGCACTTGCTGCCACTTACAGATATGAGGTATCCAAGCTTACCGTTCCACTAATAGAAACTAATACTGTTCCAATGAGAGAACCGAACAAAAGACCAGCTGACATAGTCAATTGTATAGCGGGTATTGCAGCGGAAAGTAAAACACCTTAAGTTTTTGTAACACCCCCAAACCCACAATCTTGCTTAGAAACAAGTATTGGGTTTAGTTGAGGCATGTTAACAAGAGTCCAACAAAATTGGTTCTTTCAAATGTGCAAACGAGCAATAATATTATGCGGAAGCGTTAATATGTTTTTAAAACTACTCAACACCATCAATCAAAGAGATGATAATTTAGCAGCAAAAGAACATGCCTTTGAAATTGCAAGAACTTCATCTAGGCGTCGAATAGTTCTCCTAGATTAAAATCTTCCATCTTCAACAAGTTCGCAAAAAATCACATCAGAAGTCAATATGTGTACATCAAAACTTCAAGCAGACTGCAGGACTCTTGATAAACTATGCAAAAGAACAGCATTGGCGGTTTTGGCAACCCTAAAGCATTTTCTCTCAATTCAATGGCATGCAAAAATACATTCCGTCCAACAATTTAAATCTCAATGAAATTAGTGATGCATGATGCTTCTATAGAAAACATAGTCATTTTACCTCCTTGTCCATACTATATCTTTTTTCAAGTCATAGTTCTGCAGTTAAAGTTATGAGCTGACAGTTGCTTTACCACAATTACCAGTACCTAGTATATGTTTCATTATTTTACATAAAGTTCAAAAGGGTATGATGTAAATCAGCAGCTAGAGTTGGATATTACAGGAATACTTTTCATTTTCAAAAAGATTATCCAGGCACATGAGGGGTCAATGTTAGTGTAGATTTGTGCAAGGCTTTTAGTCAAGCAAGTAAAGTTAAAACCAAATCACTGGTGTCAAGCAAGTAAAGTGCACACAAACTCACCTGTTTAGAAAACATCCCAAGGGCCAAGGCCCATGCTGTCCATTATTTTTTTGATATTAGCACCATTAGACCATCTCCTATCACACATCCCCTATACACAACTTTTCCAATAAAACCTCTTTTACATCCCCACTAACATCCTCACCCTAACTATCATAAAATCTCACACACATATCCACATCACTTTATCTATGTCCCACAACCATTCACATTTATCCATGTCATTATTTATTTCTCATCTACCTTATTAATACTTTATTTATTTATCCTTCAAAACTAAAATAGCCTAGTTTATATAATAATTATATATGTTTGCAGTATCTTTTATATGTTTAATTTAAAATTAAAAATATTATAATTAAATAAATATTTAAAATTCAACCACATATGTTATGAATGAAATACGTGATTTGTATGTAATTATCACATCTATAAAATGATATTTAAAATAATACTTTTAAATTATTTAATGACCGGATTCTAATGACGACATCTTCAAAATTCTAATAATGCTAATATATAATATATATGAAAAGGAAATAATATTAGAGACTCATAATATTATAGTTGTGTATTTTAAATTAAATTATTAAAACCTGAATAAATTTCCCATGTAATTAGCTAGTTGGTGTAGATTAGTAAAATGAAAATAAAATAATGCTAATGTATATTTAAAACGTTATATTGGGCATAAGTTTTTATTTTAGATTAATTAATTATTAAATCTGGTCTCCAACTAAATAATGAAAATATAATTATAATTTTTGTTTTACCAAAACAATAATTAATAGGAAGTTTAAAAGATAAATTAAATGGTAATAAATAACCTATATTTTGAAGGAAATTAAAAAAGGAGAGAGAAAGAAATTGTTGGGACACGTTTCATTTGGATGGGCCATGTTTCATGGATTCTTGAGGATGCACACAAGCAGCCATTTCAATATATTGGGTCCGGAATTCTTGGGTTGGGAGAGATAAATTCTCCCATAGTTAGAGAAAAATCAACTTTCTTCTTTTAAAATCTGAGCAAAAGTCTCCCATAAGAGATGCTCTTATCATGCAACAGTATATTTGACTATGTTGATATTAGGCCCATGCACCATTATTTTTTCGAATAGTAATTTTTGTTTACGGACGTCTTCCTTTGTTTTCTCAGGATTGATCTACCATTACATGAATGTTTTGGTGTCAGAGTGCCAGATCAAATATGCAAGTAGTAGCATAGTGAAAAAATGTACCTCGAGTGCAAACAACGGAGAAGTCATTCCTTGTACACGAACAAGGCCTCCTCCTCTCAAATCCTGGTTCGTTTTGCAAGCATAGTAAAATATATTGTTGCATGTAGGCATATAAAATTACTAAACAAAAATTTCACGAAGTAGAAAATACAATTGTAAGTCATATCACGTGCCTGATCAAAAGAATCACTTAGTGAGTGAGCAGGATCTGTAGAAACTACAATAGTGGGGTGACCGTTATTTGCAAACTTCACAGCAAGAGATGCAGCACAGCTTGTTTTCCCCACACCTCCTTTCCCACCCAACATATAGTATTTCCGCTCAGTCCCAGAAACCAAGTCTTGTAACCCGGAAGTCTTCTCAACAAGGTTAGAAAATGGCCTCATTAAAATAAAACAGAAGCAAAACCATCAAGCATGAAAAGCCTGCTCAGCATAAATATCTAGGTACCCCAATTAGCCTGAAGAGCATTAAGGCACATGGATGCCAGCTCCTAATAATATGAAAAATTGCAACAGGATCATCACAACACATAAAAGGTTCAGATTACTTCTATTTGCACCATTATCATGCAACAATATATTTGACTAAAACGATATCACAAGGGAACAGATTACGAGCAAAATAATAATAAAAGGTTCAGATTACGAGCAAAATAATATTAAACGACAAGAGATCGTTTTATTATAATCTTGTGATATGATATGAGTGAGTTTTTTTTTTAATTGAGTCCTGGTTAGTGGTTAGTACTATATAGTGACGGTCATTTTCAAGACTTGGTGTGGATACGTCGCCTATGCATTTAGGCGGCGCCTATGCATTTAGGCGGCGCATTAGATTTGGCAGTTGGAAAACTTGGCGGGATGTACCCGACGACGTAAAGAACGAAGCTTGGAAGGACATAATGGTAAGATCTTTGCCTCCGTTATGTTATATTTACTTTGCCAATTTTTATTAAACCATTTTAATTTTTTTTTTTACATATTTTCAGGATAGCTGGGATATCAGGACTAAACTGTGCGATGAAGACGAAAAAGCCTTGAGAAAGCAGTGGACTACATACGCCTCGAATAGGTTTAGGAACTGGAAAACCAAGCTAGCTGATCGCTACATCCACAAGCCACCAAAAAAGCCTTTCGGCCCTCCATGGGTGAAGTACCGATGGATGGATGAGAAAGAGTGGGAGTTGTTTGAGTGCTACAGAAGAAGCTTGGCATTCAAGGTCAGATTTTCGACATAATTGTTGGCTGCTATTTTCAATTATTTTAATATGTTTCTGATCTCCTTTTTATTAATGTTTTTTCTTTTCCTAGATATTGAGAGATGCTGGCATTGAATATGCAGGTCAAAACAGTAACGATTATAGACACCGTTGTGGCAGTGCTGGGTACAGAATCATTTATATCAGGCTTGCTAGGGAGATGCAAGAGCAAGCAATAATGGAAAGGGTGTCACAAGGTATGACTAGAGAGGACGCTGAGGAGGATGTGGTTGGTCTATACTTCAGAGTCGATAGGTCGTTGGTTTTTCTGGAAGGAAACAAAAGCTCATCCACGGGGGAGTACTGTGATGATTTTGTGGCTGCTCTAGAACCTAAAATTGTAAGACTTGTCCATTATCTAATTTATTCTTTGTGTTCATCTGACTAACATTTATTTCCTTGTATTAATCACTTTACTTTGGTGTAGCTGCAAATGCTCAAGGATAAGAAGGAAGGGAAGCTAAAGCTCAATGGGAAAAGGGACATATTAGCTGAAGTACTGGGAAAGGATGATCATCCTGGGAGGTATAAGGGGTGTAAGGGTACTGCCAAGCAAGCTGAAGCATTTCCTGAATATAGAAGGCCAATGTCAAAGAAAATGAAGGAGATGGCTGAAAATGCGGCAAAGGTTGATGCTCAAACACTTGAACAATTTGCTGCACTTCTTTGCAAGAAGCTAGGGGTCGAGATGCCTCCTGACATAGACCTCGCAGAGTTTCTGGCTAGCAATGGTGTATCATCTCCATCGTCATCAACGACCCACCCCAAATGCAACATTAAAACATCTCCAGGGCAGCCAGATGGAGAAGATATTGATAAAAAGGTAACGAGGGAGTATGATTTTTTTAAATGTTCAAATTTCATGTAGGGGCTGAAAAGTGAGTTTATTTAATGAATGTGCATCCTTGTTGTTTTGGAAGGGTGGTGTTCCATGTTTGCTGCAAGTTCGACAACTGGACGGAGCTATTGTGACAGCCGCTGCTGGAATTGTTATGCCAAATAGGCCAGAGAGCTTGGAGATCTATCCTAATGCTGCATGTGTGGTTATCAGGCCTCCAATCTCCCTAGCAAATGCACCAGTGCATTTTTACTCCAAACAATATCCCACGGTTGGACAGGCAGTTGGTATCCCCATCAATTGGCCAGAGGAATTTATAGACTACAAGATGAAGAAGGCTGCAGAGGCAAGTCATTCTTCACCTTCTCAAAATTTTGTTTATCAGTATTGACTGGTCTATTAGTTTAAATTGTTTGAATTTAATTGTTAAGAATGGTCTTATGCACATGATGATTTGGAAGATAAATGGGAGGATGAAATGGATGATATTTTGTTAAGTGATATGCTTAATAAAAATGAGATGGGAAATAATAGTGATGATGATTCCCGTACTGGAACTGATGATGAGAAAACTGATGATGACAAAAGCAGAGAGGGTGTCTTCAGTGAGCCAGATGATGATGATGATGGTCCAGATGATGATGGTCCAGATGATGGTGCAGATGATGGAAGTACATGTGTGCCAATTATCAACGCTGAAGAGGTACAAAATCTGTAGTTAGTTATATTTTTATTTGCTTAAAATGTGTACATACTTAGCACATATATTGGCTGCATGTAGGAATTCGCTCACCATGTCAGGGACCCATATCAACGTTCACAGTTGCTGAAGAATTTGAAGGAACTGATGAGCACCCCTAAAGCACCAGAAATGTACAGGCTGCCAGTAGACCCAACTCATAGTCCATACAGCCTTGTTTTAGATGTTAAAGGCACAATATTGTGGCTCAACAAAGCTAGGGCTCCCGCACGCAAGCAGTGGATTAGCGGCTACCAGATTGATATTTGGTCCAGGTAATTATATCATGAAAGAATGAACTTTTATTTCCCAAAAATTTCATATTTTATGTTCTTTACTGATTCATGCTTATTTCCTCCTTTCTGACCTCCAATTATCTGTTTGCCAAAATGACTGAAGAGGATAAGATGAGGGTCCATTTTTTCAGTACTGTTAACACCAACATGGCTTATGATCCAAAAAATTTAGATGCGAGGACAACCTTTCTCAATGGTTTGCACAAAGTGTTAAAGGAAGTGGAGGCTGAGTTGTTTGTTATGCCGATTTGCATAAAGTAAGGCACTGATATAAATACTGGATTTTTTTACCTTATTTATGAACTTAGTTTTTGACTATGCTAAATTCTATCTTGTAGTCAACATTGGACAATGTTGTTCGTTGTTCCGGGGACCAGCACATTTTATTGCATTGACTCCAATAAACAAATCATCCATCCAGTCACGAGAAAGCATGAGTTTGATTTGCTGATGAGGTAATTTTTTATCGATAACTTTGCAAAGTCTGAAGTACAACTGTTCTAGTAGTTTCACTCTCTGGTTTTATTGGTAACTGTAGTATTGGTGCTCGATACGATGAAGACGTACGAGGGACGGTCGGGAAGTGGACTGTTAAGAACATTATCGTAAGTTTTATTCCTTAGAACATTTTGAGTGTTATTTTCTGATTTCAGTACAACTGAAAATCTTATTTTTAATTATTGTATTCCTTTAATAGCACAAAAAGCAAGTTGGTTGTTGGGAGTGTGGGTATTTTTGCATGCTGTATATGGAGAAGATCGCTTTGTTCACCAAGCATGTTGATGTCCATAAGGTAAATTCTTTCACCACATTCCATTTGAACCATTAATGTCATGTTGTTAATTCATCATTAATGTCATTCTCAAGCTTTTCCCGAAGATCACGAGCCGTACCCTGCCCCTATTATAGAAGGCCTCATTGACACATACTGTCGCCATCTGAATGAGGTCCTAATCCCCCAGGCCTTCGCAATGCGTGACAAGCTAAAAAACAAAGGGAGAGGGAAGCAAAAGTCTCTATCTTCTTTCTAGTCTATATTGCTCACAATGTTGGTGTTTTGATGCTGGATTGCTACTACGTAGAGTACTACTATGGTTGAACTGCTTTTGCTGCAACTTTTTTAAACATTGGATAAGTTCTTTTGTCCCCGGGCTGTACCCGAGTGGTAGTTTGTACAACAATGCTTTTGCTGGTTTGTTTTTAATGATTGTGGAATGGTGCATCAATTTATGAATGTTGTAGTTTAGCTTGTAGCTGTTAAAAGGAGGCTGAATAGACATACTAGGGGTGGATTAGAAGCTGCATATTGCAGGGTAGGTTCTAATTCAGCCAGAATATTGGCAATTTTCTGGGAAAATGTTGCACCGGTAACTCGGGTGTAACAATAAGTAACAACGCAGCACACCTCCATTGCGCTCATATAACAGAACGCTACATTCATATATTGCGTTCTACGCAAAATCGCAACTTATATACGTTGCGATAATGAATCAAACATTTTCCCAGGACATCGCGACGCAATACTAACTACTTGCGTTTAACATATGAACGCAACTAGACATAACAGCGATTTTAAATGTCTTCCGGTGCAACCTCCTGGTGCAACAACAATTCATTAATCAAAAATCAATTCATTTTTGCAATATAATATACCAGTTGCATCAGTTGAAGAAACCGGTGCACGATGGTTGCATCCAAGTTGCATCATTTGAGGTAACCGGTGCAGGATTGTTGCATCACTTAGGTTGATCGGTGCAACGTTGATGCATCAGTTGGGCGAGCGGTGCAACAATGGAATCCAACGTGGCCGCCATGACGGTACAAATGGGTCCCAAAAAATTAAAACCGGTGCAATTCGTTCAGAACGTTGCACCTCCCCTCAATGGAACCGGTATTGAAAAAAATAAAAACCGGTGCAATGAGGCCTAAATACCGGTTCTGTTGAGGGTAATTTTAGTAGTGCCATGTCGAAGGTGATTTGGCCTGCAACATTTCTTCAGACTCTTGGCCATGTCTTGTATATGATCATCATTCATCACTATCCTTGAAGGCTGCAAGCAGCTCATCATCTGACGAAAGAAACTGCTGAGATTTTCTGTTATTTTGGACTTGATCATCGTCATCAGAATTTTCTGAGGCTAAGTCAACTTGTCCATTTTGAGTAGCATCCACAGTGATATCAACTTCAGCATTTGGCAAAGCCTCCATGGAACTCTCAACACAATGAACTTCACTAGTTGAGCACTTTCGATATACATCAAAGTAACCGAACTTTTCATCATCCGAGTGAGAGTAGTGGACATAGAATTCCTCAGTTTCCTTCAACCCAAAAGCAATGTCATATTTTGAAAGATCCCGTGTCATTGTAGACAAGAATGACTTTAAATCATCCCCTACACTTTCATCACAGTTTAGCTGGAATGGAATAAAGACCTCTAACACCAAACCACCAAGCTTGGGATGAATTGTTTGCAAGGGAACTGCAAAACAAGCAGTAAGACCTAATGTACAAATTGAAAGAACAAGGGGGTAATCCGATCTATCCAACTGACTTGTGTTACCAAAAAAACATGACTTTTTCTGTGAATATGCCTTTCCAACCAAACCTTTTCCACTTTCCACACAAGTACCATTGGATAAATTCAAGAATATAGCATCCCACATGCACTCAATATTGGAGTCAAGACTTGTCCATTGACAAAATAACCTATTTGTTGAGTTACAAGTGCAGGGAGCCCGTATCTGAATCAAAGGCAATCCATGCTTTGCACATTTGTGTCTATTATTGGTTCAAGCACATTTGGACAAGCCTGGCATAAATCATGGTCAGATTTCAACAAAAATAAAACAAGCACTTTGCAACAAGGGAACTCATAAAAAGTGGGATTCACTAACTTTTTTGCACTCCTCCTGGTGATGTGAAACTGTGCATCCATAGTCTGAATACTGCACAAATGACGGATTGAACAAACAAACATACATAAAGATGATGAATGGAGAAGAAATGCAGTGCAAGCAAAGTGGCACAAACCTCAAGTGACCAGATGTCTGGAATAACAGAACTTCTGCATGAAAGAAATTCAAGTACTCCAATACATTGTTGTTGTTGTTGTTGTCCACCATGATCACGTTCAAAAATTGGGAAAGTGGAATAATCCACAATCCCACAGTATTCGGCATATTTTTTCATAGGAAAGTCCTCTATGTTTCTACAATGTTGAAGGGATCCCTCAGTAAACACCCTCCCAAGAACACCAAGCAGTAATATCTTGCATCCAACAGGACTGTTCAAAGCAATAGTATCTGTACCTACAGAGTCCATTGTAAAGGTCACTGGTGCCAAAAGGTTGACTGGATAAAGTGAGCATAATCCGGCCGTCACAGAATGTTGTAGGAGTCCAGAACTGCACAAGTATATATTCCGCCTGCGGATATTGCAGTGATAGTAGGAATGACCTGATTCGTTCCTGATTCCGTTGAGGTAGGGTGGTGGTGTATACCCGAACACTCTCAACTGATGCATGTGAGCTAGGAACTCTGGAGCTGAGCATTTGCCATTGTAGTTGCCCTCAAACATTTCAGAAGGAGGCGGTGATCAATGTGGAAGTGGGGTGTGAGCAGTTGGAGGTTTCGTTTTACCAGTTTTATAGGTCAATTATAGCATATTTAAAGGCAAACTTTATCTTACAATAAGTTCAAAGTGATTTTTTTTTTTTTTTTGCTTTGTTTAATACTAGTATTATATTCTTACGTAACGCTGCCAATCAAAGTTATGTGGCCTTTCGGCTTTCAGCTTATTATCTAACAATGACTGAACCTTCTGTCCTGATGACCCTCATACCACCACCCCCTTGCCTACTTCAGAGTACCTATTGTTGCGTATCCGAATTCATAATTTTATTGTATACTAATGAAACTTTTTACAAGTGACTTTCCTGTAAACCTTAACTATCCTATTAATTAATTTCTTAAGTAGACCAGAGAAGGTGTGACATCATCACAATATGACGATGTCATCAATCTTTTGACAAAATGTCAATATGAACAGAAAATAAGTTGCACATATTCAAGGAGAGTACTTTTCATTTCTGCAGATGTAGGGCAATGTACATTTCAAGTAGCTCGTCTTTCACAACAAAACTTGTGCATCAAAAAGTTCAAAGCATGTAGTTTACAGCTAGAGGCCAGATTGTGTTAGTCATGCAAGGAAACCACTCTGGAGGTTCCCCCCCATGTCCTTACTCTATGATCAAGATGTTTTTGATGCTGTCGAATAGTTACCGAAGCCAAAAATCGTCAGATCTAATCCAATGAAGTTCCTGGGAAATAGGTAAAATGGATTTAAAAATGGTTTTCCAAGGATGTTCTTGGGTGACAAGATACAAGGAATCTGTTTTGAAAGATGGATTTACCTAGAGTTTCCAGAACTTGGACAATGCACGTCACTTCCAAATCGCGTCCCATAAACTTGAGTGCAAGAATGCCCCTAACATCCACATCAAATAAAGGTGCCTCAACTATCTCCAGACTTGCTAACTCCTTGTCTTTCTTGATTGCATCTAAGGCACGCATCTGGTCCTGGAGTCCAAAAGAAAGATTCAATGCATAAGCCTAAAGTTGAAATCTAAGAGTTAAGCCTACAGGCTCAAACAGATTTGTAAAAATTGTTGGTTTTATGCTTCTACTAAGATTCCAGTTTTAAAATTATACTACATTGAAACAAAAAACCACACAGCAATTTATTGTGCTGGTTGCTCATTCCTGAAAACAGATTTAACAGCTGCTGTTGTTGAAGCTATATTCTCCTACAACTGAAATAAACATTAAATGGTCATTTCTCAGTAAATGAACAGAGATCTTACAGGCCTAAAGATGTTGGTCAAATTCCTTCTTCGAACACACAAGGGCAAACTGCAATAGACAATTAACTGAGTGGAAAAGAAAGATGACGACGCATTGACAGTTGACACTTGTAACTACTACATATTATAAGCAACACGAAGATTAAATTTTGACCATCATCGATATCTCGGTAATTAAAAACAGGCTATCTTTCATACACCAGGCCTCAGCATATTACCTTCACATCTTGCCTAAATTTGTATCCAAGAAATCAGGCAATGACAAAAGTCAGAAGTGTGTGCCCCTGTACATTGATAGATTGATCAATCCATAGAATTTTTTAAATAAGATGGTGCAAGTAATGTTTTACTTACAGTAGGTGCTGTATCAAAAACTATCCTGAAAAAGGTACTATACTATTTCTTTTTATTTTTAATTTAAACCACCATTGGTGGAGGGAATTATATTGGGCTCCCTAGACCCTAAAAAGTCATTGATAATAGTTATACAAGAAAAATCCATGAAAACTGTTTGTGGGTTAAAAACTTGCTGAATCAAAGACCTAAAACTGGCAACATGGTTGGATACCAATTTTAAGGTCATGTTAGCGAATCTCCAAAGCGAAACACAAGATTGCCCATAAAGGATATCATTACAGATAGCATTTTAGCGAGACGTCATGACGGAACGCAATTTCGCTACCTGCAATTAACCAAATTAACCAGTTTGTACAAGATTCTAGGATTTAGAACCTTCAAATGCTTTCTAATTCTCAAAGAAAAACCTATGGTTTTGAAGTCTCCATGGTTGTTCTGGGGTGTACCTTGTGTTCATGCATGGTTCTGAACCTGTAAGGACAAAAACAGAGAGAAACCAGTGACTAGTTCCATATGAAGTTATCTGACTTTAATATATGGAAACTCCCTACTGTCTAAATATACTAGACCTTTAATGTTCCTAGGGAGATTATTGTGGTCAAACTGTTGAGTTTTTTTTGAGGAGCTGGCTAATTTTGCTGAAGAGTCAGCAACTGAATTGGCTTCTCTAAAAACATGAGAAAAGGAGATCAGAAACTCACTTTGTAGGTCCCATATTGCTCTGATGAAATTAGTGAGCTTCCATGGGACCTTGAACTGTCTTCTTATGATATTTAACAAGACTAGTGAATCAGTGTCCACCTCTAGGCTTCTAACTCCATGCTAATATGCCATTTGCAACCCTCCTATCAGTGCTAAGACCTCAGTCTCAAGACTATCCTTTTGCTGGAGGTATACAGCCTTGGCTAAAACCACCTTCCCTTCCTTGTCTCTCAATACCATCCCTGCTCCAGCTTGTTGTGCAGAACCCAAGCTCGAACCATCAGTATTGAGTTTATACTCAGCACTTGGAAGTTTTCAGCAAACCTGCAAAAACAACTGATTATGCACATAACTACGTGTTGGAGCTAAGTCTAAACTTTCATCAGGTAGAAAAGAAGAGTCAGAAGGATTCCAACTCAAATTATGAGCATATAATATTGCAGCATGATACATAAAAACCTCTTTTTCATCTTGCCAAAACTGGGTAATATTCTATCATGTAGATAAGAGTTTCTAGCGCCCCAAACTACCCAGACCAAAATTATTGGAAGCATTTACACATATTTTTTGCAAACTTGACTTAGGAGGAATGTTCCAGTGATGGAAAAATCTATCCCATAGACTTTGAAAAATTTCAGGGACAATATCAAACATCACATCCAAATTAATCCATAGGTTCTTAACCATCACACAGACATTAAAAACATGTTCAAGTTCATCCTCATGACTAAAACAGAAGCAACACATAGATGCCGTTTGCACATGATTCTGTTGAAGTATATCAGAAATAGGAATAATGCAATTTAACAGCCTCCAACAGAATACTGAAAGGTTTTTTGGCACATATAATGACCATAAATGTTGGAAAGAATTCACCTGAAATCTTTGGTCTGGCCAGCTCATATGCAGAGGCCAATGTGATCTTTCCACTGATCTCAGGTTTCCAGACAAGTGAATCCTGATATTATTCGAAGATGGGAAAATCATTAGCAATAGCATCATTAATATCAGAGGTAAATCCATGGGATAGGACTTCCTTTAGATTTTCCTAATGATCTACAAGTGCACCATAACCTGTCCAGTTAGCATACCAGAAAGACACATCTCCTGAACCAATCTGAATTATTGTGTGTTCTTTAGCCATATCATTTACCATTTTATATCTCCTCCAGGTTTTTTTTTTTTTTTTTGAAAGATTCAATATCTCCTCCAGGCTTTAGAATTTCTTTTGGTATCAAGTAAGGACCATATAAAATCAGACCAAAGACTACCACCTTCTTGTAACTTCCACCAAATTTTCAGTGAGAAACAATTTGTTATGCTATGAAGGTCCTTAACAGATATTCCATTTTCAATAAATGGGTAAGACATATTAAGACATATTAGACCAGGACCTCCATATCTTATTTTGACCGTATTCTGAGTTGTCCAGGAAAAATTTAGCAAACAAAACATGCAGTTTATCTATTACTCCATCAGTAGGTTGAATCACAGTTAAAACATGCAATGGAATAGCAGACAACACATGTTAAATCAATACTAATCTACCAGCTTGATTCAACCACTTATTCTGCCATAGAACCAATTTCGAAGCTATTGAATCAAAGATAGATTGAAAATAGCCACGTTTAACTCTTCCTATGAAAATAGGAGACCCGAATATTTAAATCGAAAAGATCCTTGGGTCATCTGAGTAATTTGCTTAATCATGTTGTGATAAGAAAGAGGAGCATGTTCTGACAAGAGGTAGGAGGACTTTTCTCTGTTTATTTTCTGCCCTCTTACTTGCTCATAATTCTCCAAAAAACCCATTAAATTCCTAAGACTTCTATTAGTAGCTCTCATAAACACCACTGTATCATCAGCAAATCCTGAATGTGTTATGTTCCTAGATGAATGTGGCACTTTGTAGTATTCTTTTTAGTGAATACAGTATTCTATTCTTGACTGCTGAAATAGATGACCAAGATTTTTAGTGAAGACTTCAGTCAGAAGTATGAACAGATATGGAGATAAAGGATCTCCTTGCTTCAAACCTCTTGAAGCCTGGAAAAAACCATATGGTTTTCCATTCACAAGATCAGAGAAACTAGGTGCTTTAATATTGCCCACAATGTTTCTAACTAGACCCATATGAAAACCATTTTTTTTAGAGCTTTTCCAAGAAACACCAAGACACCCTATCAAAGGCATTCATCATATCTAATTTGAAAAAAAAAACATTAAAGCCTCCCCTTTTTGTTTTTAAAACTCAGTGAGTTCTTGCATAAGTAACACATTATCTGCCAGTTCTCTTCCCTGAATAAATGCAGGGGAGATACGGAATGGCATTATGGGCTTCATTCTCTCAGTGTAAATCCTAGAAAAAAATGTATTTATAAAATTTGACAAACTAATAGGCCTAAAGTCTGAGAAACTGGAGTTCACTTGTCTTATTGGGATTAGAGTAATAAAGGAGGCAGATATTGCTCTAGGAATAGGAGTACCTAGCATATAATCATGCACTGCTGCCAGCAAATCATCAGCAATTAAGTTCCAACATTGAGTATAAAAGGTACCTGAATATCCATCTGGCCAGGTGCAGAATCACCATCCATTTGAAATACAATGCTTTTCAATTCCTCTCTAGTAACTGGATTCATTAGATCATTATTCATCTGATCAGTAACTAGAGAGGGAATATTTGAAAGCATTTCTTCTGCAAGAGAATTAGTATTAACCAGGTAATCATCACTCAATAATTTCTGGAAAACATTAACAGCTTCTGATCCAATTTCATCAAGATTGGTGATCCACTGGCCATTATCATTTTTAATAGCTGATATTTTCTGCCTAGAGTGTTTAGCTTTAACAGAAACATGGAAGAATTTTGTATTCAGATCACCTTCTTTCAGCCATTTCACTCTAGACTTCTGTTTCCAGAATGTCTCTTCCCCAGACAAGGCTAAAGCCAACTCAGGCTGAGCTATATGCAATGCAGTTCTATAATTATCATTGTTAAAACCTGATGTTCAATTTATTTTTCCAAAACTTTATCTTCTGCTAATTTTACACAATCATGAACATTACCAAAAATGTTTTTATTCCATTCCTTTAAAACCATTTTCAACCTCCTAAGTTTCAAAGAGAAATTTAACATGCCAAATCTGTTAGTACTCTCTACCCAGTTAGAACTAACTGTATGCATAAAATCTGGATGGTATATCCAGCAGTTTTGGAATTTAAAACTTTCAGGTCCTAAATTACAAACCTGGTTATCCATTTTAACTAAAAATGGAGAATGGTCAGAAGGCCATCTGGATTTAGCTCTAATGCTCAGATTTGGGAATAGATTGAGAAAGCCTGAATTAACAAGCCATCTATCTAGCCTTTCCCAGACCTGACCCCTGTTTCTTACCCCTGTCCAAGTAAAACGCACACCTGAGTTGGAATTTCAGTTAAATGATTATTATCTATAAGTTCAGTGAATTCCAACATTGAGTTTAAGTCAGGTGTAGACTGACCCAAAAACTCAGAGGTTTCTCTAATTACACTGAAATCATCTATGAGCATAATGGGTTGACTGCAGTGAATTCCTAAAGCATTCCATTATCGAATCTTATTTGCATGGTACTATACTCTTGTGACTCCACAAATTGCAAGATCTGCAAAATACTTTCTCATCGTCAATATAGAAAAATTGGTATATAAATACAGGGGGGAGGTTTATAAAACTACTCAAAGAAATGAGAATTTAGCAGAAAAAGAAAGGCCATCGAAATTGCAATAACTTCGTCTATGCCAGGTGGAGAGGTGTCAAATAGTTCTCCCAGATTCAAATCTTCCATCTTAAACAAGTTCACAAAAATTCTAACAGAAATCAATATGTGTACATAATAACATCAAGCAGACTAGTACAGGATTGTTGAAAAATCATGCAGAAGAATAAGGGAACAGCCTTTAATAGGAAAAATGGGAATACTTTAGAATATCATCACTTTGCTCAGCATTAGCGGTTTTGGCAACCCAAAGGCCAAAAGCATACATCCAATACATTTTGTTCACCTAAAGGCCTTTACAGGCTCAATAAAATTAGTGATGCATTGCTTCTAGAATCTAGAGAAAACATTTTCCCTCCTTGTCCCATCCGTATTACATCTTTTTTATGTCATTGTTCTGCAGTCAAAGTCATAAGCTGACAGGTCCTTTACCAGCACCTATTGAATGTTTCCCATTTTTAGATAAACTACAAATAAGTGTGATGTAAATACTTCCACATTCCCTCAGCAGTTAGAATGGAAACGACAGGAATTCTTCGCATTTTCAAACACATTCCAGGCACATGAGGTGTCAATATTAGTGAAGATTGCGCAAGGCTTTGAGTCTAGCAAGTAAAGGTAAAACCAAATCACTGAAGGAAATGAACAAAAGAAGTGCACACAAACTCACCTTCTTAGAAAACATCCCAAGGCCCATGCTGTCCATGATTTTTTTGATATTAGCACCATTATCATTTTGCATCGCAGAACGAATGTCCTCCATTGTTTTCTCTGGATTGATCTACCATTAAATGAATGGTTTCATGTCAGAGCACCAGATCAAATATGCAAGTAGTAGCATAGTGAAAAAATGCACCTCGAATGCAAATAAAGGAGAAGTCATTCCTTGTACATACATGAACAAGACCTCCACCTCTCAAATCCTGGTTCGTTCATTGAGCAGAGTCAAATTTATTGTTGCATGTAGGCATACAAAATTATTACGGAAAAGTTTCACAAAGTAGAAAACATACAATCATAAATCAAATTCACATGCCTGATCAAAAGAATCACTTAGTGAGTGAGCAGGATCTGTAGAAACTACAAGAGTGAGGTGAGCGTGATTTGCAAACTTCACAGCAAGAGACGAGCACAGCTTGTTTTCCCTACACCTCCTTTCCCATCCATGACACAACATATAGTATTTCCACTCAGTCCCAGAAACCATGTCTTGTAACCCGGCAGTCTTCTCAGCAAGGTTAGATATTGGCCTCACTAAAATAAAACAGAAAGCAAAACCATCAAGCATGAAAAACTTGCTCAGCATAAATATCTATCTACCCTAATTAGCCTGAAGAGCATTGAGGATCCTGCTCTAAAATAAAGAATTCATTAAGGTACATGGATGCCAGCTCCTAATAATGAAAATTGCAACTGAATCATCACATCACATAAAAGGTTCAGAAGAGTTACTACAGTGCAACAAAAGATTATTACAGGAAACAAGAGTTAGTTACAGTACAGTACAGGTATTGCAAGTAAACGTGCTTAAAACAAGAAATGTTGAAGGACTTGATAATGCTGCACATCTCGTAGCATAGCACTAAAAAGACCAAAGGCAATGGAAGCTAAAAGGAACCCAATTCAAAAGGCTAAAACAGAAAAACGGTAATACCTTGAGCAGGGTTTATGAAGGGTTTTGGGAAGTGATTGTTAGTACAAAAGTGGGGAACTTTTGAACTAAAGGATATGGGATTTGGACGTGCGACGGAAAATGGTGGCCTGTTGGGCATCGCCATTGTTCACTGATTCAATGACCTCTTTTCTTGGAGTCTGGAGTCTTCCTTTAAAGGCTCTATCTTGATTTTTGGATAGTTCTTAATTTATCGTGAAGAGTTTATATGAATTTTCAACTTAGGCATTCCATTATTTCATGAGCACATTTTTATTCCTAATCAGCACAATCGCTTGAATCAATACAATGACTACAATGAATCATTTCAGCAATTATCAAATTCAAAACATATAAAAAGATCAGAAACTGTTGGAATATCTCTGATTTGAGGCTGTTTTTGTGTTTTTGTGATATGCTTATTTTGTATTTTTGTGTCTGTGGATTCTATCTATGCAGAAGGAGTTAACTGCAGTGGAACATAATCACACTGTTAGTAAATAGAATATTTACTTAATACTAGTTAGCATACTAGAATATATTATTTCTGTTATATTAGGTAATCTAGTTGTACAGAGTTCTATCTTACAATCAGACATTCAGCCATTCAATCTTACAATCTTATATGGTATCAGAGCCTTGATCAATAATTTTTTGTATTTCTTCCGATCCCATGGCCGAGAGTTCTATCCCCACTGGCGATCAGACACCACCACCAAAGCACACCGGTGATCAGACACCACCACAACAACCACGCTTCCATTCCGCACAATCTGTCACCAACATCCGCAGTCAAATTCCCCTCATTCTTGATCTGCACAAGGTGCAATACCACACTTGGGCTGAACTTTTTTAGATTACTGCTCGTGCACATAACGTGCTCCATCACATCGACGGCTCACCCCGTCCTACCAATGTTTCTGAAGACACTTGGAGCCAGCTTGATGCCATTGTTCTCAGCTGGATTTACGGTACCATCAGCGAGGATCTTCTCCTCGCTGTCATCCAAGTCGGTTCGTCTGCCCGTGCTGCCTGGCTTCGCATTAAGGGTATTTTTCTCGACAACGGCACCGCTCGAGCAGCCGATCTCGAAATTAGATTCATCAATGCTCGTTTAGATTCTTTTCTCTCCGTCTCAACCTATTGCTAGCATCTAAAATCATTGGAAAATCATCTTGGAGATGTTGAGGGCCCAGTTAGCGAACAACGTGTTGTTCAGCAACTAATCAACGTATTGTCTTCGTCATATGATACCGTCGGCAGCATCATCAGTCAGATGTCGCCGTTTCTGGTATCATCGGCAGCATCATCAGTTAGATGTCGCCGCTTCCGTTTTTTTCCGTCGCCCGGAGCCGCCACATAGAGGAGAACCATGTCATGCTTGCAGCAAGTACGGTTCGGCCACTCCATGCCTCAGCTCCTGTCGCCGAGCCCAATTCCAACCGGAGAAATCGATCCCGTGGCCGTCGAATTTCCAGCCAAAACAGCACAAATGGTGGAGCATCCAACTCGGGTCAGCGACCTCCACCGGCTTTCGCCGGAAACTAGTACTCCACGGCACCGGCGACATCATGGGCATCACCGCCGTCCCCGTACCCCACCGCCGCTCCGCTCTCTGGTGGCCAGATCAACTTGGCGGAGCATCAATTCCTGGACGCGCAGGGAGCTTTCACCATCTAGACTGGGGCGCCAGTCATGTAAGCCTGCTACTACACCTGTCGACACCAAGTCAGAACTTGCTGCAGATGTTGGGCTCCCTCTAGCTGATCCTTCGGTTTATCGCAGTCTTGCTGGTGCCCTTCAGTACCTCACATTCACGAGGCCGGACATTGCTTATGATGTGCAGCAAATTTGTCTTTTTATGCATGACCCTAGGGAACCACACTTTCAGGCTCTCAAGCGGATAATCCGGTACATCCAAGGTACTCTTGCTCTTGGTCTTCATCTTCAGGCATCCTCTACCTCAACCCTCACTGCTTACTCAGATGCAGATTGGGCTGGCTGTCCAAACACTCATCGGTCTACTTCTGGTTATTGTGTGTACTTTGGTGACAATCTCGTTTCATGGTCTTCCAAGCGGCAACCAACTATTTCCAGATCGAGTGTCGAGGCTGAATATTGAGATGTTGCTAATGTGGTTGCAGAGACGTGCTGGTTGCGCAACTTACTTTGTGAATTGTGTGTTCCTCTTCAACGGGCTACTTTGGTCTATTGTGAAAATATCTTTGCCGTGTACCTTTCATCTAATCCGGTACACCATCAACGTACTAAGCATGTGGAGATTGACATTCACTTTGTTCGCGAGAAGGTGGCTCTCGGACAAGTTCGTGTTCTTCATGTTCCATCTGCTCATCAGTATGCTGACATCTTTACGAAGGGTCTTCCATCCCCATTGTGTCTAAATTTTTGTTCTAGTCTTTGTATTCGCTCTGCTCCTGCTTTGACTATGGGGGAGTGTTAGTAAATAGAATATTTACTGAATACTAGTTAGCATATTAGAATATATTATTTATGTAATTATCTGTTATATTAGGTAATCTAGTTGTACAGAGTTCTATTTATACGAATGAATACAGAAAGCTCAGATGAGAAATTCAGCCATTCAATCTTACAATCTTACACACACTTGAGAAGTTTTTCCCACTCCTGTTGGGAAGAAAGCTGTAGAATATAGATGGATTTATAAAGTGAAGAGGAATCCTGATGGCAAAGTTGAGAGGTTTAACTTTTAAGGCCACACTTGTAGCCAAAGGGTATACTCAAAAGCTAGAAGAAGATTACAATAAAGTATTCACTCCATTAGCCAAGGTGGTGACAGTTAGAGTTTTCTTTGCTATGGCTGCTGCAAGAGAATGGCCATTGCCTCAGTTGGATGTGAATAATGCATTTTTGCATGGTCATCTGGATGGAGAAGCTGATATGCAACCACCACCATGGTGGTACCGTTGCAGCAGAGATACGTAACAAAAACTCAACACATTGATTCTTAGAATACCTAGGAAGAAATCTCTTCTAAAACCCCATTGATTCCAAGAATAACTAGGGAATTAGACTCAAACCCTTCTCTCGCAATAGAACCAAAGTTTGGAAAAGAGTCACAACTCTTAAAATTTCATTTAATCTAATTCTTCCTCTTTCCTTTCATGAAGTACAATTTATAAGAAATAAAAAAAAACATTTAAGGAATATTCTCAAACTCTACCCTAACATAAATGAACCGTGAATGCATTTAATCTTCCACATTAACCCCACCTAGATTCATTGTATCAGGCCATGCACATCAACCTCCATCACTTTTTTACAAAGGCTTTGGCTCCTCCACAATTTCATGTTTTCGTTGGCAAGTTGGGATTAGCGGCTTGCTCATCTCCACCTTGAGGAGGGGATGTTGGAATATCTTTGAATTGAGGTTGTTCTTGTTAGCTTATGGTTTGATTGACCCAAAGTCAATGTTTAAGTAAAGTCAAACAGTCAAACGGTAAACATATTTACAATATTTTAAAAATTAAAAATAATTATTATTCAAACTAATTATATAGACATATTTACAACATTTAATTAAATAATTGTTTAAACAAATAATTAATGGTACCATAATAAGAGTCTAATGAAACAACTACATAAATTAACTTAATAAAAATGTATCATAGGACGGCTTCATCGGAGACTTTGTTTTTTCTATTGATAATGTGCTCATGTACCCCTGAGTATCATTTTAAGTATTTATTACCTATGAGTTTTTGAAAAGTGCTCTAGTACCCATGGACTGATGTCGACTTTTTATATTTTACTTCTAAAAGTTCTACTCGCCATCCAAATGTGTAGACTATGAGGTAATTTGAAAATAAACATACAGGTTCGGAACAGAGCTTTTAGAGGTTACAAAGTCAACGTCCAGAGGTACCAGGACACTTTTCAAAAACTCAAGGTACATGAGCACTTAACAAAAAACTCAATGGTATGTGGTCACTTTTCTCTTTTCTATTTTATTATCCGTAAAATTTTAAACAAATAAATGATGAGTCCGTCTCTTGAGTGACCGTCACTATATAGTGACCAAGGACTAGACAGCAAATAGGGTAAATTGAAATAAAAAACTCGCGGGTCGACCCGACCAGCCTTCGACCCGGCGCGTGTTGTAACACACAGTATATATAAAACCCATTTTCTCCCCCTTCTGAAAGCCCATTTTCTCCCCCAAATCCGACGACGCAGCATCGAGGATCTGGTGCTGATGACGCCGTTTCCGCGTGGGTGTCGTCTTCAATCCAGATAGAGGCATCTATCCAAGTCGCCATCAATTTTGCGGGAAGATCGGAGCTCCGGGAAGAAGATACAAGCCAAAAATAGATACCGAAGAACATCTTGTGGACAAATCCATCGTCGTCGATTTCTCATGGCAAATCTATCACCGTCAATTCGAAGGTTTCAGAAATTGAATCCTGAGTGATTATATTCAGAAACTTGTTATTTTGTAACTGTCGAAACTCGATCCGTAGAGGTTATTAGATGAGAAGAGGCGAATAAAATGGAGCTTTGGCTTCTGGAAATGCTAGGAATGGTTAAATTGGGTGAGAAGGTAATAAATGAGGAAAGTGGACGAAATGTGTAGATATTTGAATATTTGGCATAGTTGGAAGCAATTTAAAAGGTGATTTGTGGCTTTATAAGTTTTAAGTTTGTAAAGGTTTTTATGACATTTAGTTTAAAAATGTTATTGTTAAATTTGAAAGGTTGGATTTTTAGTTTAAAAGATTAAGGTTTAAGATAAAAAGTCAAAATTTGGTGGAGTAAAAGAGTTGTTAAGCATGTGTAGAAATTAAAACATGGAGCATATAACTTAAAATATGAGCATTTTAAAACAAAACCTGAAAGTTAGTTAATCATATAAAAAACAAAACATGGAGCTTATAAATTAAAACATGAAAATCTTAAAATAAAACTTGAAAGTTAGTTAATCATATGAAAGAATAAAACATGGAGCTTATAACTTAAAAGATGAGCATTTTAAAACAAAACTTAAAAGTCAGTTAATCATATGAAAATACAAAACATGGAGCTTATAACTTAAAACATGAGCATTTTAAATCAAAACGTGAAAGGTAGTTAATCATATGAAAAAAATGAAACATGGAGCTTATAACTTAAAAGATGAGCATTTTAATCATATGAAAAAATAAAACATGGAGTTTATAACTTAAAACATGAGCATTTTAAAACAAAACCTGAAAGTTACTTAATCATATAAAAAACAAAACATGGAGCTTATAACTTAAAACATGAAAATTTTAAAATAAAACTTGAAAGTTAGTTAATCATATGAAAGAATAAAACATGGAGCTTATAATTTAAAACATGAGCATTTTAAAACAAAACGTGAAAGGTAGTTAATCATATGAAAAAAAAATGAAACATGGAGCTTATAACTTAAAAGATGAGCATTTTAAAACAAAACTTAAAAGTCAGTTAATCATATGAAAAAACAAAACATGGAGCTTATAACTTAAAACATGAGCATTTTAAATCAAAACGTGAAAGGTAGTTAATCATATGAAAAAAATGAAACATGGAGCTTATAACTTAAAAGATGAGCATTTTAATCATATCAAAAAATAAAACATGGAGTTTATAACTTAAAACATGAGCATTTTAAAACAAAACCTGAACATTTTTTTAATCATATAAAAAACAAAACATGGAGCTTATAACTTAAAACATGAACATTTTAAAATAAAACTTGAAAGTTAGTTAATCATATGAAAATGTAAAACATGGAGCTTATAACTTAAAACATGGAGCTTATAAAACAAAACGTGAAAGGTAGTTAATCATATGAAAAAAAAATGAAACATGGAGCTTATAACTTAAAAGATGAGCATTTTAAAACAAAACTTAAAAGTTAGTTAATCATATGAAAAAACAAAACATGGAGCTTATAACTTAAAACATGAGCATTTTAAATCAAAACGTGAAAGGTAGTTAATCATATGAAAAAAATGAAACATGGAGCTTATAACTTAAAAGATGAGCATTTTAATCATATGAAAAAATAAAACATGGAGTTTATAACTTAAAACATGAGCATTTTAAAACAAAACCTAAAATTTAGTTAATCATATAAAAATAAATAAAACATAAGCATTTTAAAACAAAACTTGAAAGATAATTAATCATATGAAAAAATTAAACATGGAGTTTATAATTTAAAACCTAAGCATTTTAAAACAAAACCTGAGAAATAGTTAATCATAGGTAGTATGATGCTACCAAAATCCGTCCGTCTCCCGGGATTAGACGCTATCCGGGTCTCCTCCTTGATCAGCCCGCTACAATCCTGCAAAACAATCCCCGGGAGGCGTCCCGGGGAAGAAGCTCCGGCGTGATGATGAGATGGGGATAGCGGAGAAGGAAAACGTACGGAAGGTGCTCTCAATATAAAGTAGAGAGATATATGTCACATACCTTGCTTACTGTTTGAGGCTAGTATTTATAGCTGGGGTTGCCTGCTTTGGATAAGACTCAGGACCACCTCTTTCTGTCACCTAACCGTCCTTTCTCTTGTTCGGATGCGCCTCACGCGGGAAAGTTGTTACTTCCCCGGTACTGGGCCTTGAGTCTTTTCTCGGCCCAGTAAAGTGCTGAGCCAGTATCATCACTAGCCCCCCAGACCAGTTGTCCGGGTCTCTGCAGCGCGGGGGACTGGTCTCATGCGCTTCTCCTCGTCATTATTTCTTTTTGGTGGGGCCCATCTGCGCGATAATTAGTTTCTGACGCCGCCGTTCTCTATTCCGCTTCGATCAGTGTGTCATAACTGCTTTTCCTTCTTTTGAGGGGGCATTTCCTATTCACCCGTCTATATAAGGGTCCAAACCCCTCTTCATTAAGCTTCTCTCTCCAAATTCTTTCAGGCGCTCTGCTCTTTTTTGATCAAGTAAGCACTAAATCTCTCCTTCCTTCTCTCCCCATCATGACTTCCCCTCTTCCCTCCGATTCTTCCTTAGACACCGAAAGAGTTCAAAACCGGTTTGAGGTCCAATTCCGGGCTGATGATAACACGGCTTCCCCCCCTTCCTCCCCGGACACCTCTTCCGAGGTTTTCAGTACGCCCCGAGGGCCAGTTGTCCCGGGTGCGTTGCCCTCGGATGGGGCAGGTTCCTGCCCGGCCGAGCATCTTAATCATCCCCGCAAAGATCAGGATGAAGAGGTGTTCGGCGAGGAGGCTGGTGGTGACATTCCCCGGGGACCCACTCACGGAGTGCGCCTGGTAGGTGTCAAATTTTATGATGTCCCCGAGGATTCTCCTTCCCTAGATAGGGATGTCTTGGATTTAGCCAAACGCTGCTTTATTCCCTTCCCTTTAAATGCTTCTCTTTCTAAGCTTCCTCCGGGAGTCTCCGAGCGGGAAGTTCCGTGCATCCCCCGGATCCATTTTCAATACGGGCTTTGCCTGCCTTTTCCTCCTCTCTTTCTTGAAATTCTTCGATTTTACAATGTGGCCCCGGCCCAACTACACCCTAACGGGGTTGTTTAATCCTGGCCTTTTTGCTTAACTGCGCCAGGTGCCACATTCCTCCTTCTCTCTTACTCTTCCGCTCCTTCTACGCCTTGCGGAAGGCACATGCGTCCTTCCCGGGCGTCTTTCCTTTTACTATTCGCTCCGGGATAAAGGACTTCATCCTTTCCAAACCTAAATCCGCCAAAGGATATCTTTCGAAAGGTTTCTTTCAATGCGATGCCCGGGTATACCCTATGCCTTCCTGGAACGATTCTCTCGTTCCTGAGGACAAGAAACCCCTTGCCAATCTCCCCGGCTTTATTACCAGCGACCATAGCCTCCTTCGTCTTTCCCCCTATGTATGGACGATTTTTTTAAGACCGGGAACGCGGGCTATTATTGGCCTCGCGGGATCTACCCTGCCGAGCTCTTCACTCTCCCGCGCATAGCTGCGGTGTGGCCGGATGGAGGTACCTATTAAGGCTTTTATTTTACTTTGGATCCTTGTTCCCCTTCTGTCTATTATTATTATTATTTTTTGACTTTATTTGCTTGGTTTCAGCCCAACCTCCGTTGTACGCAGACGCTATGACTTTCGTGGAGAGGTCTCCAACCAGGGGCGATCAAGCCGGGCCTGCTCAACAAGTGGCTCCCCATCCTGAGCCATCATCTACCGAGAACCCAGCTATTATCCCGTAGGGGGCCCGCTCGCATCAACGCTCTCGCCCGCCATCCTCCTCCGGGTTACCTTCAGCGTCCTGGGCTGCCCCCACTCCATCACCTACTCCAGAGCGCCGGTCCTTTGTCCAGCATCCGGTTTATAGTGGCGGGGCCAGTTCACGGTTCAAGCGACCGCCTCCTAATGAGCTGCCTGGGTCTCATCCATCCTCTCGCCAGAGGACCAACGATTTTCCTTCTCCTCCTCCTGTTCGCAACACTCCTCCGCAAGCTACTACTTCCGAGGTTTTCCCAGAAGAGAAAGAGGAGGTAACTGCCTTCCTAAAACTTCGTATTTTATCTAAGTTTTAACCAGAGTTTTGTCTGAATTTTGTCTAAGTGGTATATATACTGTCTTGCAGAGCACTGCCTTCGCCGATTCCCTCCTTGCGGACCCTCAGTTCACCGAAGCGCTGAACCGCGGTTATTCCAAGTAAGCGCCGGGCTATTTGCCAAAATGGAGAAGGAGCTCCGCGATACCCGGGAAAAATTAGCCGGGAGGGACGACCTGGAGGCCCGACTAGAGGCTTCCCAAAAAAAGCTAGCTGAGAGGGAGAAGAAGCTAGCGGATAAGGAGAAGAAGCTGGCCGAGTTAGAGAAGAAGTATTCCTCCCTCAAGAAGGATAAGAAAGACACTCAGCTCGAGGCCCTGGATGCTCTGACCCAGAAAATCCTTCGCTCCGTCGATTTTGACAAGAGGCTAGAGGGCATCGCCGCCGCGGCCAGTGCGGATGCTTGTCATGAGATGTACCGCAGTCTGCGGGGTTGGCTTCCGGGGCCCGCTCGCCTCGAAGCCCAATCCTCCTACTACCGCCCTAAGGCCAGCGACTTGCTGAACTACCGCTGGAGGTCCCTCCAAGAGGCGGATCTGAAGGGCCTGGTGCCTCAGCTATGGGATTCTTTGAAGATGTCTTCCCGGGCCCCTTCTGCTTCGGATATCAAGAAGGCCAAGGTGCCAGCGGTTGGCGAGGCCTCTTTTCCTGATCCCGGCCCGGAGAGCTTCAACGCTTATGGGGTAGTCCCGGAGACACCCCATTGGACAGAGAATTATCTTGAATACTGCGCGGTGCCTGACAATTTCGGGTACCAAGCAGTTCAAGTCCAAGGGGGGGACTACCGGGTTGGCCTTGGTGCGGGTCAAGACGATCTGCTTTACCAAACCCGAAAGGCCACGCGGAAGGTAGGGTACCCTGAACAGTCTGCTGATGAGCCCGCGGTAGACGCCCCTGCTTATGCCGGCCCTGAGTGGACCACTGAGGATCTGGTGGAGCTGGAAATGAGGTTCGAAAGAGCTCACGCTGTTCCGGGAGAAGGGAACTCTACTGAAGACAATGTATAACTCTAGACTCTAGTCTACCTTTTCCCTTGTAATCTTTTTTTTTTGTTAAGTCTTTTGTAGCTTTCCTTCCCCCGGGGAAGTGTATGTAGAACTTTGGCCTTGGTGCCTATTTTGATTAATGACAAGTTCTACTTTTTAATGATATTACCATTTTTTGTAGTCTGAGCGTCCCCTAGAGGAGATTCTCCCGCGTGGGCCCACGCCTTATGTTTTTCCTCATCCTAGTAGTTCTTCCGGCACCTACTTCTCTCTCCCCCGCGCTGGGTGCCTCCAATGCTCTTTCCTTCAGAGGAAACTAGCCCATTGGCGGTTTGGAGGCGACCAGGCTAACCGGGCATTAGCTGAGGCGGGGTTGGAATGCTTCTTTCAGGAGTTTGGGTCGATCCGGGTGCTGGTGGCGTTTCTTAAGGCAGTTGAGGCCAAGTTTGGGTCGTTGAACCAGTGCTTCGACCTTGCTTCCAATCATATGCGGGAAGCCCTGAATTCTCACCAGACCATAGCTGAGTTGCAAGCCCTTCACGACGACTCCCAGCATCGCACTACCAAGGAGCTAGGCATGGTGTGGGGTGAACTTGAGCGGGCGCAAGAGAAGCTTAGGAAGCTAGAGACCCGCACTGCTCAGAATAGACTAATTGGTGACTTGGAAAAGGAGAATCGGTCCCTTACTCATAGGAACAGGGTCCTCCAGGATGCTCTACTAGTCACCCGGCTATCCTGTCACCTTTTGGGTCTTAAGAATGGCTTAGTTGGAGTATCTCCCCTCACTGATATTCCAGCCGGGGTTCGCAGGACGATTGAACGCTTGGAAGCCAACCCGAAGAAGTTTGGTGAGGGAGCTCCCAATCATAAAGCCTATCTGGACATCGTGGAGTGGCATAATAAGATAGCCGCGGTGGAGGTTGAGCCCTATCCCTCTAGCCTCCGCCGAGTCCCTGCCCGAGTGGAGGTGGATGTGGCGTATGAAAGATACGAGGATATGTCCTTATCTATCGACCCGGAAGAAGTGGCACGCCGGATAAGACGCATCCAGGAGATCGCTGATTCCGGAGTTACCACGAAGGGTATCAAGACCGCTGAGGGCACCCGCATCAGTCGGGAGGAGAAGGGCAAAAGTGTAGCAGACTTGTTTCCTAAGTACAAGTTTGTTACTGATGCTACCAAAATCCGTCCGTCTCCCGGGATTAGACACTATCCGGGTCTCCTCGTCGATCAGCCCGCTTCAGTCCTGCAAAACAATCCCCGGGAGGCGTCCCGGGGAAGAAGTTCCGGCGTGATGATGAGATGGGGATAGTGGGGAAGGAAAACGTACGGAAGGTGCTCTCAATATAAAGTAGAGAGATATAAGTCACATACCTTGTTCACTGTTTGAGACTAGTATTTATAGCCGAGCTTGCCTGCTTGAGATAAGGTGCAGGACCACTTCTCCTTTGTCCCCATCCGTCCTTCTTTCTTGTCCGGACGTGCCCCCTAGCGGGAAAGGCACCGCCCTTTTGGCGCTGGGCCATGGATCCTATCACCGGTCCAGTAGGCCCTTGGGCCGGTAATATCACTAGCCCCCCAGACCAGTCGCCCGGGTTTCCGTAATGCGGGGAACTGGTCTCATAACCTTCTCCTGAAGTTACTCTTGGTAGGGCCCATTCGTGTTAAAATTGGTTTCTGACAACGCCGCCTTTTCCCCTTCTGCATTGATCAGTACCTCGTTCACCGTGTCATCATTGCTTTTCCTCCTTTTGAGGTGGCGATTCCTATTCATCCGCCTATATAAGGGGCATAACCCCCCCTTCCCACAAGTTACTTTCTGCAAAATCTCTCCAGACGCTCTGCTTACTCGCTCCCTCGCGTTCTCAACCAAGTAAGCCCTAACTCCCTATTCTTTTCTCCTCCTCATGGATTCCCCGCTTCTCTCCAATTCTTCTTTGGACACCGAAGGAGTTCAAAATCAGTTTGAGCCCGATTCCGGGCCGCTGATAACGTGATTTCCTCCCCTTCCTCCCCGGACACCTCTTCCGAAGCTCATAGTACGCCCCGGGGGCCCGTCGCCCCGGGTGCGTCGGCCTCGGATGGGGTGGGTTCGCGCCTAGTCGAGCATCCTCCTCATCCCCGCAAGGATCAGGATGAGGAGTTCGGCGAGGAAGGCGGTGACGATATTCCCCGGGGGCCCACTCACGGGGTGCGCCCGGTGGGTATCAAATTTTATGATGTCCCCGGGGACTCTCCTTCTTTACATAGGGATGTCTTGGACTTAGCCAAGCGTTCCTTTATTCCCTTTCCCTTGAATGCCTCTCTTTCTAAACTTCCTCCAGGAGTCTCCGAGCGGGGGGCTTCCTGTATCCCGCGAATCCATTTTCAATATGGGCTTCCCCCGCCCAGCTACACCCTAACGGGGTGGTCCTCATCCTGGCCTTCTTGCTTAACTGCGCCCGGTGTGCCGTTCCCGCTTCTCTCTTGCTCTTCCGCTCCTTCTATGCCTTGCGGAAGGCGCACGCGTCCTTCCCGGGCGTTTTTTCTTTCACCATTCGTACCGGCCTGAAGGACTTCATTCTCTCTAAACCCAAATCCGCCAAAGGATATCTTTCAAAGGGTTTCTTCCTTTGTGACGCCCAGGTGTACCCTATGCCCGCCTGGAACGACTCTCTTGCTCCCGAGGACAAGAAACCTCTCCTCAACCTCCCGGCCATTATTGCCAGTGACCACAACCTTCTCCGCCTCTCCCCATTAGATATGGACGCCTTCTATAAGAACGGGAATGCGGGTTATTTCTGGCCTCGCGGGATCTATCCCCGCGTCCTCTTCACGCTCCCGCGCATCTCTGCGGTGTGGCCAGATGGAGGTGCCCATTAAGGCTTTTATTTCCTATCTTTCCCGGGAGTTAAATCAAAATTTTTTTTTATATATATATATCTCATGGTCTCACTTCACTGTCTGCTTAATTTCAGCTCAACCTGCCTTGTACGCGGAGGTCATGGCTTACACTGATAAGCCTTCCGGGGACAACGTTCAAGCCAGAGACTCTCATCCGGATCCCAGGCCCCTTCTCAGCAAACGGCCTCCGGACCACCTCCGGCTCAGAATCCTGCCCTCATTCCCCAGAAGGCCCGTGCGCCGCCGCGGTCTCGTCAACAGAATTCTTCCGGGCCATCTTCTGAGGCCCGCTCCACTCCCGGCTCATCGCCTACACCCGGACGCCGGTCCTTCATTCAGCATCCGACCTATAGCGGCGGGGCAAGCTCGAGATTCAAGCGGCCACCTCCAGGCGAGCTATCCGGGTCGCCTCCTCCCTCTCGCCAAAGGACTCAGGACTTCCCTCCTCCTCCTCCTCGGGATGCTTCTCCGCGGGCCGCTGCTTCTGGGACTATCCCGGAAGAAAAAGAAGGGGTAACTATTCTTCTAGCTTTGTTCTTCACCTATCCTTTTAATCCACTTCTTTCCTAAGTTTCATGTCTTGTTTTGCAGAGCACCGCCTTCTCGGATTCCCTCCTTGCAGACGCCCAGTTTACCGAAGCGCTAAATCGGGGCTATTCCAAATACAGCGCTGGATTGTTCGTTACGATGGAGAAGGAGCTCCGAGAAACCCGGGAGAAGTTGGCCGGGCGAGACGACCTGGAGGCCCGGCTGGAGGTGTCTCAAAAGAAGCTGGCTGAAAAGGAGAAGAAGCTGGCGGATAAGGAGAAGAAGCTCGCCGAGGTGGAGAAGAAATACTCTTCCCTCAAGAAGGAGAAAAAAGAGGCACAGCTTGAAGCCCTGGATGCTGTGACCCAGAAGGTCCTTCACTCCGCCGCCTTTGATCAAAGGCTGGAAGATATCGCAGCTGCGGCGAGCGCGGTCGCCTGCCATGAGATGTACCGCAGTTTGCGGGGTTGGCTTCCGGGGCCCGCTCGCTTGGAAGCCCAGGCCTCCTACTATCGCCCCAAGGCGAACGACCTGCTGAACCATCGCTGGAGATCCCTCCAGGATGCGAACTTGAAGAGCTGATAGCCCCTAGATATACTCTTATTTTGTAGCATTTGAGAGCTGTTTTAGATAGTATTTTGTGTAATTATATTAAACTTTTGGACCGAATCATTCATAGTGGTTTGAAATTGAAGACGTGCATTTCGATCTTGAATTGCACTTGCGATGGATTTGAATGATTTGAAGACCTTCTATGACCGTCCTGACCGCGTTTGATACATTGAAGAACCGGTCGTAGAAGTGGCGTGAAGGCACACTCTCGCGGGCCGCGAACCCTAGGTCGCGAACCGCGAGGGTGTGTGTTGCTGTTTTGACCATGCCAAGTTTCGCGCGGGCCGCGAAACTCCGGTCGCGAGCCGCGAGGACCGACCAGCACGAGGACTACGCCGAGACACGGGCGCGCGCGCGCGAGCGCGAGACTCCGGTCGCGGACTACGCCGAGACACGGGCGCGCGGGGCGCGAATCCTCGGCCGCGAGCCGCGAGAACCAGGCTCGCGGTCCGCGAAGGATCCCGCGCGACCCGCGAATGGTCCTGCAACTTGCATTTTGTTTGGCTTTAATTTTAATTATTTTGGAGTATATATTGGAACTTATCCTCATTGTTTTGGGGATCGTTTTACAGAGCCTTAAGCTCATTTTCTTCATTTTCTCTTTGGATTTTCACTTTGAATTCACCATGTATTATTGTATGGATTATGGTTATGATTATATAGTTATGGTTGTAGGCTAAACCCCATCTTGGGTATGTGAGATTAAATCTCTTGTTATGGTTTGAGAACATGGTTTATGAAGCTTAGGAATGGATGATTTGTCATTGAATGATCATGAATTATATGTGTATTTGATGCTTGAAATGGTTAGGAATGATTTCCTAGGTATAGATATGTGTTGGATATGTGTTAGACATTGCCTTTCCATGGTTGAAATGCTATCATTTCTTCTATGTAAAAGTAGTGAATTAGGAATCAAATATATGTTGTTATCAATTGTATTTGTTCTTGAGATCATTCATTAGCATTATATTTATGTCAATTGTGTTATCACATTGCATGGGTAAGGTGGGAAAACATCCAATTTGAATTAGCATTGGCCAATTTGTCTATTTGCTATCATATAGATAAGTTGCCAATGAGAGTTGTGAAAATGCTTTCATGATTCACAACTAGAATAGAGATGGTTTCCCATTAAAAACAATCACCATTCTCAAAGTATCATAACTAGGTTTGAGGAAAAATCCATAACAAGAAGATACAAATCTCATGTACCCAACTCTCTCATTCTCATTAGTTAATCTTTTAGTTGAATCTTTAGATGCTAAACTAGTTGTAATTCTAAAGTTCTAGTAGTTTTACTTAGTAGTGTCTTAAACAAAACTCAACTCAAACCCCCCCCCCCCCTTGTTTACATTGCTTTTATATATGTATATGTATATATATATTCTACAAGATATACATAGAAATAACCTTTTCCCTGTGGAACGAACCTTACTTGCCATTGTACACTTAATAGTGTGGAAAGGTAGTAAGTGATCTATAAATTGTATATTTGAGAGGTACGGCGACAACCTCCCAAATTTTGGCGCCGGTGCCGGGGACTAGGCGTATTTTTATGTGTATATTGTAGTTTTATTTCTAATCTATCTTTCTTTTTAGGTTCTATTTTGGTTTGGAACCCTATTGCTCTAGCTCTTGGTGCATGGTTCTTACACGATCCTCGAACCAAGACCCTTTGCAATACGATTCCGAGCTAGTAAGAAGTCTCCGCCAACTTAGGAGGCAAGTGCAAGAGTCACTAGCATCTAATCCTTTCTCCCTTGAAAGTGAATCACTACCTTTCAACATGGCGGACGATGAAGAGGATACCGGCCAAAACCCTCCCCGTAACCAATTCTACAACCCTTTCCAAAACCCTAACCCTTCTCCTACCAACATTTCTATGAGAGAGTACATGTCCCCCAACTATGAGCAACAACAATCAAGCATTGTTTACCCGAACTCTCAATACGAAATCAAGACGGGAGTGATAAATTTGCTTCCAACTTTCCATGGTAGAGAAGTGGATGATCCGAATGACTTCCTTGAGGCTTTTCATAGGGTGTGTAGTAGTTTGAAACCTTCCGAGATGAGTGTGGATGAGTTCAAGTTGAAAACCTTCAGCTTCACCTTGAAGGATAAGGCCGCTAAATGGTTAAGCCGTTTACCTTCATCATCAATCACTACATGGCCACAATTGAAGAAAAAGTTCCTTGACAAGTACTTTCCTCCCTCTAAGTCCTCGGTTTTGATACAAGCCATTAGCAACATCACTCAAGACGAGGATGAGACGTTGTATGAGTATTGGGAAAGATTCCAAACTCTCCTCTCAAGTTGCCCGTACCATAGCTTCACCGAACCTCAATTGGTGTGTTTCTATTACAATGGTTTGAACGATAGAGAAACCGAGTTGATAAATCGGTCTTGCTATGGCTCCATTGCAAACCTTGGCTCTTCCGATGCCATGATGCTATTTGAGCAACTAGCCGAAGGGTGCAAACCAAAGAGAGACCGGAGACTACGAGTGGGTAACTCCGGTGGGAACAATGATGGATCTCGTCAAGATATCAAGGAGCTTACGGCTTTGATGAAAGGTTTCATGATGGGAAATAGCTCCGGAGGAAACACGGGGAACCAACCACGGCAACAAGTGATGACGTGTGGGATTTGTGCTTCGAACCATCTCACCGAATCTTGTCCTCAAGCAAACGAGGATTATAACGAGGAAGTCAATGCCATGGGGGTCTATGGTGGAAACCAAGGTTTTAGAGGTGATCAAGGAGGAAACCAAGGTTTTAGGGGCTACCAAGGAGGACGAGGCTACCAAGGTGGTAGGGGTTTTCAAGGTGGACAAGGCCAAGGGGGTGATAGGGGTAACCAAAGGAAGTATGATCCTTTTGCTCAACGCTACAACCCCGGAACTAGAGATCACCCCAACTTTCGGTGGAGAGATGAACCGACGGGACAACAAGGCCAACAAGGTGGCTACCAAGGGGGTTATCAAGGTCAAGGTGGTCAATCTTTTGATAGACAAAGGGGGCAAAATGATCAAGGGTACCAAGGGGACCAAAGCCACCAAAATCAAGGGTACCAAGGTTACCAAAACCAAGGGTACCAAGATTATGGCTATCAAGGGTACCAAGATCATCAAAACCCTCAATATCACCCTCAACCACAACAATACCAAAGGAACCAAGGTCAAGGCCGTTTCAATAACCGTGCTCCTCAAAATGCTCATCCGAGGTTGGAAGATAAATCCCACAATCAAGGTGAAAGCTCGGACCAATTCCCCCAAGATGCTCGACTCAAAAGCATTGAGGTGCAAATGAGTCAAATGGCCACGGTTTTGGGAAAGTTAGAAGCACAAAACTCCGGGAAACTACCCGCACAAACGGAGTTGAATCCAAGGCCTCATGCGAGTGCCATGACTTTGAGAAGTGGTAAACAAGCTCTTGAACCCGAGGTGGTTGTGAAAAAGGCACCCAAGAGAGGCCTTGTGAAGAAGAGCTTAACCAATGACGAAGTTGAGGCGACCTTGGCCGACGAAGAAGTTATTCTTGAGGAGCTAGCCAAAGAAAAAGGTGAGGCCGAGGTTGAGAATGAGAAAGAACCTATTGATGAGGAGCATGTAGAGACATCCTCTCATATTGAACCAATGTCACCTCCATTCTCACCTCTTCACAAGAAAACTAAGGTGGACACTACCTTTGATGTGGAAGCACCATTCCCCGAAGCTTTGAAGAATACTCGGAAAAAGGAGATGGACAAGGAAGCTTTCGAGGTCCTTCGAAGGTGTGAGGTAAACATTCCTTTGCTCGATGCTATTGATCAAGTTCCTAGATATTCTAAGTTCTTGAAAGAATTGTGTGTAAACCATCGTCAACAAAGGTCTAAGCATGTTAAAAATGAGAGAGTCAATGAACATGTGTCGGCTTTATTTCAAGATAAAATGCCTACTAAATGTGGTGATCCGGGCATGTTTACCATTCCTTGCATCTTAGGGAACACTTACTTTCCTAGAGCCATGCTAGATCTAGGTGCATCCATAAATGTCATCCCCTATACATTGTATGAATCATTAAATCTTGGCACTTTGCATAAAACCGGCGTGGTAATCCAACTTGCCGACCGCTCTAATGCATACCCTAAGGGTATTGTTGAAGATGTCTTGGTGAAAGTCGACAAGTTGGTGTTCCCGGCCGATTTTTACGTTCTTGACATGGAACATGATAAATTTGCTACCCCTGTCTTGTTAGGGCGTCCATTTTTAAAACGTCAAGAACTATAATAGATGTGCATAGTGGTAGGCTTACCATGGAATTTGATGAGGATAAAATAGAGTTCAACATTTATGGTGCAATGAAATACGATGATGAGGAAACTTCTTGCAATGCTATTGATGTGATTGAGCCTTATGTGCAAAAAGTTTATGAAAATGATGTTGATGATCCTTTGTTAAATGCTTTAGCTAATAGTTTACACACAAGTAATGTTTATACATATGCTTTGAGTGCTAACTTGAAGGAAAGCATTTTTGAGCTAGATACCTTTGAGGAACTTTCTCTTGATGCACCAATTTTAGACCTTGAGGTATTGAAGGGCTCGGGCAACCGACCATCTTTCAATAAACCTCCGGTGGTGGAGTTGAAACCACTACCCGAGAATCTAAAATATGCATTCCTTGGTGATGGTGAGAAATTGCCGGTGATCATCTCCAACAAACTCACCAAGGAACAAGAGGAAAGGTTGATGAAAGTGCTTCAAGATCATAAGGAAGCCATTGGATGGACTATTGCCGACATCAAAGGTATGAGTCCAAGTACTTGCATGCACCGTATACTATTGGAGGATGATGCTAAACCCATCCGACAACCTCAAAGGCGGTTGAACCCTCCTATGATGGAGGTAGTAAAAGCCGAGGTTCTTAAATTGTTGGATGCGGGAATGATCTATCCAATCTCCGATAGTAAATGGGTAAGCCCAACACAAGTGGTGCCAAAGAAAACCGGAGTGACCGTAGTGGAGAATAGCCATGGCGAATTGATTCCCACTCGTGTCCAAAATGGATGGCGTGTTTGCATTGATTACCGAAGGTTAAATGCGGTAACAAGGAAAGACCATTTCCCTTTGCCATTTATTGATCAAATGCTTAACCGGCTTGCAGGCCACCCTTTATACTGTTTTCTTGATGGCTATTCAGGGTACTTTCAGGTTGCCATTGCACCAGAGGATCAAGAGAAGACCACCTTTACATGTCCCTTTGGCACCTTTGCATATCGACGCATGCCTTTTGGCCTTTGCAATGCACCGGCCACGTTCCAAAGGTGTATGGTTAGCATTTTTTCAGAATATCTTGAGAAGTTTGTAGAGGTTTTCATGGATGACTTTACTGTTCATGGAAACTCTTTTGACAATTGCTTAATCCATTTGTCATTAGTCCTAAAAACTTGCATTGATAAAAACCTTGTGCTAAATTCTGAAAAATGTCATTTTATGGTAGAAAAGGGCATTGTGTTAGGTCATGAAGTGTCATCTAAGGGTATTGAAGTAGACAAAGCAAAAATTGATATCATCCAATCTCTTCCTTACCCTACTTGTGTGCGTGATGTGAGGTCCTTTCTTGGCCACGCGGGTTTCTACCGCCGTTTCATAAAAGACTTTCAAAAATTTCTTCCCCTTTATGTAGATTGTTGCAAAAGGATGTGGAATTTGTGGTAGATGAAGGTTGTAAAAGGGCATTTGATTGTTTAAAGTCTATGCTAGTGTCGGCCCCTATTATACAACCTCCAAATTGGTCCCTTCCATTTGAGATCATGTGTGATGCAAGTGACTACGCCGTTGGTGCGGTGCTAGGTCAAAGGGTGGGGAAAATTCCCCATGCCATCTATTATGCATCCATGACTCTCAATGATGCTCAAAGGAACTATACCACAACTGAAAAGGAATTGCTAGCGGTAGTCTTTTCCTTAGAAAAGTTTAGGCCATATTTGCTTGGTACAAAAATTATTGTTTTCACTGACCATGCAGCTCTTCGTTACTTGATGACGAAGAAAGAAGCAAAGCCTAGGTTACTCCGATGGATCCTACTCTTAAGTGAGTTCGATTTGGAGGTCAAGGACAAGAAAGGGGCTGAAAATCTAGTGGCCGACCATTTGAGCCGTTTGATGCCCAATGAGGAGTTTGGGGCCAAGGCATTGAAGGAGCATCTTCACGAAGAATTCCCCGACGAGCAATTGTTTGCTCTTGGTGTTTCTCTTCCATGGTATGCCAACATTGTGAATTTCCTTGTCACAAGTAAGTACCCTTCTCACTTCACAAAAGCACAAAAGGATAAGCTAAAGCATGATGCTAGGTTTTATGTGTGGGATGATCCCTATGTATGGAAACATTGTGCCGACCAAGTGATTAGGAGATGCATTCCTAATAATGAAACAAACTCAATCCTTGCTTTTTGCCATTCATATGCATGTGGTGGTCACTTTGGTGCTAGGCGAACCGCTAGGAAAGTGGATTGTGGTTTCTGTTGGCCTAGCTTAAATAAAGATGCATACACCTTTTGCAAGTCTTGTGATAAATGCCAAAGAGTAGGAAATATCTCTTCTAGGAATGAAATGCCCCAACATTGCCCTCTATATTGTGAACTCTTTGATGTGTGGGGAATCGATTTTATGGGACCTTTCCCTACTTCATTTGGTTTTAAATACATCTTACTTGCGGTTGACTATGTTTCTAAGTGGGTTGAAGCAATCCCCACTCGTACTGATGATTCTAAAGTGGTTGCAGAGTTCATCAAATCTCACATCTTCTCTAGGTTCGGGGTACCCCGAGCTTTGATCAGTGATCGAGGCACTCACTTTTGCAATAGAACCATTGCCGCATTGTTGAAGAAATATGGGGTAAATCACAAAACTTCCACCGCCTATCACCCACAAACGAATGGACAAGCCGAAGTTTCCAATAGGGAAATCAAGTCCATCCTTGAGAAAACGGTTAGGCCGACTCGCAAGGATTGGAGTACTCGGTTGGATGATGGATTGTGGGCATATAGGACGGCTTATAAGACTCCAATTGGTATGTCTCCATACCGATTAGTCTTTGGAAAGCCGTGTCATTTACCGGTGGAGTTAGCACACAAAGCCTATTGGGCAATCACAAGGTTCAACTTGAACTTGGACGAGGCCGGGAATGAAAGGAAGCTTCAATTGCAAGAGCTTGAGGAAATCCGGAATGAGTCCTATGAGAACGCGGCCATTTACAAGGAGAAGACGAAGGCATGGCATGACAAGATGATAATTAGGAAAACTTTTGAGGTAGGTCAAAAAGTTCTTCTATTTCAATCACGTCTTCGGTTGTTTCCAGGCAAACTGCGTTCTCGGTGGACTGGACCGTTTGTAGTTGTGAAGGTTTTCCCTCATGGAGCAGTGGAGATCCAAAGCGGCGAGGATGCCAAAATCATCAAGGTCAACGGCCAAAGGTTGAAACCGTATTACGAGGGTTTCAAATCGGAGATCCTAGAGGACATGTCTCTAGGCAACCCGGCCTACGAGTGACCTTTACCATGGAGGTACATCGTGCCGACGATGTTAAATAAACGAGTCTTGATGCTTTAAAAGCATTTCGTCGAACAATTTCAACATTTGGAACATTACTTTCTTTATATTTATTTGCTATGTACATTTCATTAAACTTGTAATTCGAACATTATGCTAGTTTTTATGTTGTTTTTGTAGAAATAGGTTTGAAGTGGTGCAAAACGAAAAACGCCAAGGGGCCATTCCTCGCGGTCCGCGAATTCATCGCGCGGACCGCGACCGAAGGTTTCGCGGACCGCGGCCGAGAACGCGCGAGCCGCGACAATGCCTCGCGGTCCGCGGCCGAGGTCTCGCGACCCGCGAGCGAAACCTGGATCTCCAAGAAATCCCTGCCACAAAAACGACGTTTTTCGCGGTCCGCGGCTTGGTCGCGCGGACCGCGACACTGTGCACGCGGTCCGCGGTTTCATCGCGCGGACCGCGACGTTTTGCCGAGCGCGGCACGCGATTTCATCGCGCGCGCCACGCCGAGCTTCAGCGGACGCGCGGCCCGCGACAGAACCCGCGCGCGCCGCGACGTTATCTCGCGGTCCGCGACGGAAACCGCGCGACCCGCGAAAAAAAAACAGGGGATTTCCAGGAAATCCCTGGAACAAAAATGCCAATTTTCGCGGCCCGCGACTTGATCGCGCGGACCGCGAAACCATGCTCGCGGTCTGCGGTTTCATGCGGACCGCGCCGAGGTTTGCCGAGGTTTGCCGAGGATTTGCGCGCGGTGCGCGATTTCATCGCGCGCACCGCGCCGAGGTTTTACGCGCGCGCGCACCGCGCCGAGGTCCAGCGCGCGCGACCCGCGACGGAGCGTGCGCAACCCGCGACGGGATTCTGCGTGCGCCGCGACGGTCTCCGCGCACCGCGCCGAGTTTTTGCGCGCGCACCTCAACGGTCTTCAGCGCGCGGTCCGCGAATTCATCGCGCGGACCGCGACAGACTTGCGCGCGGTCCGCGACGGAGGGCGGGCGAACCGCGACGAGGACCGAGATTTCTCGGAAATCGCTGGAACGAAACGGGCCATTTTCGCGACCCGCGAAGAAGTGGCGCGGCCCGCGACGGTGTTTCGCGGCCCGCCAATGGACGCTCGCGACTCGCGAGGTGACGGGGACTATTTCTTCACCTTTTCTCCTTCTTTCTTTCTCTTCTTCTTCTTCTCCTATTCCTCCCGACCCCAAGACCCTTTTCCGGCCACCTACTCAATCCTCTATTCCGGCGAGTTTTGAACCGATTTCTTCCACCCAAATCAATCCCCCAAGCTTTCCCAACAAAACCCACCAAAAATCCCAATCCAAAACACCATCTTTTACCCACATTGCCGAATTCTTCACTCCGATTCGCCGGCCTCCGGCGACTTTTGTTCCAAACCAACTACCCAAAAACCTTCCCTCCACCACCCTTAACCTTTTCCCAATCCCAAATTCCAAATTCCAACTCCCAATCAAATACCCCCAAATCTTATGAACCCTAATTTTTGGATTCTTTGATTTGGTGGTGTTTTGATCAAATTGATGATATACTTAAGCTACATTGCATCCTAAGGCTTCAATTGACGGCACCCTACTGAATTTATTTCAATTTTGGGTGATTTAGGGCTTGCCGCCAATAGGTTTTCATTGAAATTTCAAAGGCTTGCTGCCTTTAGTTATAAACTGAGCTATTTGAGTAGGGGCTTGCCGCCTTATAGCTAGTATAGTTGTGCTGGACTGTTGTTGAATAGATTGTGATAATGGCACCGAGGAAAAGGTCACGCCGAGGAGAGGCCTCTAGTTCGCATGATCCTGTGGTTCCCGAATCCCCACCTCGCCAACCTAGTCCTCCCCCTGCAGAAAACCTGCCTCCTATAGACCTTATAGGACTGCAAGGTTTAGATGAGGATGCCCAACAACGGTGGAGAAAGTTGATTGGGAATGGGAAGCGAACAATCATGGAGACGAAGTTCTTGTCCTCTGAGCTACTTCAGGAGCTGGGTTTGCAGCAACCAGTTCTATTTTTATTGGATCGCGTTGGCATGAGAGGATTCATTGATCGGTCGGCACCGACCTATACCCGCTATACATTTGAGTTCTTATCCACTCTAGCCAAGCACTATGACGAGGACCATGACATGCATTACATCACCTTCAGGTTGAATGATGTGGACCGCCGGATGACCTATGATGAGATCCAAGATGCTTTTGGGTTCCAATATGCAGGGGGATACAAGAATCCAAAAGAAACTAACCCGGACGGATTTGATCTAACTTAGTTTTGGAATTGCTTGTCTGGATTTCCCAACATCACAGGCACTACGAAGAATAACCACATCATACATCCAGCTGTTCGTATGGTGCACAAGCTCCTAGTGATGACGATCTTCTGCCAAGGAGAGTTGACGCACATTACTAGGGAGCAGGTCCAATGCCTTTGGACCATGTGCTGGGGACCAGAACACCCTTGTTGGGTGGACCTTTTTGTGCAGAAATGTCTGGAGGCCTCTGAGAAGACCAAGGGAAAGATACCACAGGGGGGTATGATTTCACTTCTGGCAGCTTATCTGAACATCCACCTACCTCCAGACATTCAGGCAATAGGCAAGACAGCCGAGAGAGCTCACCAGTTTTACTCCATTGCTTCTTTGGAGTTCACTAATGTCTTGGCCATGCACAAATATCCTCCTCCTAGATTCATTTGGCTAGTAGCCAAGAATCAGCACATGTACCTGCCGAATCCAGAGGCTGTACAACTGACTGGGCGCACCCGCATAGAGGATCTCACCTTACCCCTTCAGATCACAGTCCCTGCACCTACCATCGCCCTTGCCAGGCTAGAGGCACCTCCGGAGCATGGAGAGCAGTATGTTCCTCCACATCAGGATCCTCAGTATGTCACTCAGCAGCAATTCCAGGAGTTCACGCAGAGGCATGACGCGTTTACTCAGAGGTATGAGGACGACATGGAGGTGATGTTCGCCATGATGGCATCCATGCACCCACATGGACCAGGGGCTTTTGACTATGAGGGTCATCGCAGATCGCGAGCTCAGCACCGTCGCGATGGTTCCGGCCCCTCGCAGTGAGTATATCCTACACCCTTTCCTTTCACTATGGTTTTCATTCATATATTTAAACATTGAGGGCAATGTTTAGACTAAGTGTGGGGGAGAGGTATAGGACTTTTGTTGCTGCTTTTGTTGCTGTTTTTGCTGCTATTTTACTACAATATTTTTCCTATAAAAAAAAAAAAAAAAAAAAAAACATTTTCTTTTCTCTTGTTTAAATATGTAAAGCTCTCAAATGTTATGTGCTTAATTATTTAGAGTATACACTTGGATCTTAATCGTTCTTTCTCGAGGACGAGAAAGGTTCAAGTGTGGGGGATTTTGATAGCCCCTAGATATACTCTTATTTTGTAGCATTTGAGAGCTGTTTTAGATAGTATTTTGTGTAATTATATTAGACTTTTGGACCGAATCATTCATAGTGGTTTGAAATTGAAGACGTGCATTTCGATCTTGAATTGCACTTGCGATGGATTTGAATGATTTGAAGACCTTCTATGACCGTCCTGACCGCGTTTGATACATTGAAGAACCGGTCGTAGAAGTGGCGTGAAGGCACACTCTCGCGGGCCGCGAACCCTAGGTCGCGAACCGCGAGGGTGTGTGTTGCTGTTTTGACCATGCCAAGTTTCGCGCGGGCCGCGAAACTCCGGTCGCGAGCCGCGAGGACCGACCAGCACGAGGACTACGCCGAGACACGGGCGCGCGCGCGCGAGCGCGAGACTCCGGTCGCGGACTACGCCGAGACACGGGCGCGCGGGGCGCGAATCCTCGGCCGCGAGCCGCGAGAACCAGGCTCGCGGTCCGCGAAGGATCCCGCGCGACCCGCGAATGGTCCTGCAACTTGCATTTTGTTTGGCTTTAATTTTAATTATTTTGGAGTATATATTGGAACTTATCCTCATTGTTTTGGGGATCGTTTTACAGAGCCTTAAGCTCATTTTCTTCATTTTCTCTTTGGATTTTCACTTTGAATTCACCATGTATTATTGTATGGATTATGGTTATGATTATATAGTTATGGTTGTAGGCTAAACCCCATCTTGGGTATGTGAGATTAAATCTCTTGTTATGGTTTGAGAACATGGTTTATGAAGCTTAGGAATGGATGATTTGTCATTGAATGATCATGAATTATATGTGTATTTGATGCTTGAAATGGTTAGGAATGATTTCCTAGGTATAGATATGTGTTGGATATGTGTTAGACATTGCCTTTCCATGGTTGAAATGCTATCATTTCTTCTATGTAAAAGTAGTGAATTAGGAATCAAATATATGTTGTTATCAATTGTATTTGTTCTTGAGATCATTCATTAGCATTATATTTATGTCAATTGTGTTATCACATTGCATGGGTAAGGTGGGAAAACATCCAATTTGAATTAGCATTGGCCAATTTGTCTATTTGCTATCATATAGATAAGTTGCCAATGAGAGTTGTGAAAATGCTTTCATGATTCACAACTAGAATAGAGATGGTTTCCCATTAAAAACAATCACCATTCTCAAAGTATCATAACTAGGTTTGAGGAAAAATCCATAACAAGAAGATACAAATCTCATGTACCCAACTCTCTCATTCTCATTAGTTAATCTTTTAGTTGAATCTTTAGATGCTAAACTAGTTGTAATTCTAAAGTTCTAGTAGTTTTACTTAGTAGTGTCTTAAACAAAACTCAACTCAAACCCCCCCCCCCCCCTTGTTTACATTGCTTTTATATATGTATATGTATATATATTCTACAAGATATACATAGAAATAACCTTTTCCCTGTGGAACGAACCTTACTTGCCATTGTACACTTAATAGTGTGGAAAGGTAGTAAGTGATCTATAAATTGTATATTTGAGAGGTACGGCGACGACCTCCCAAGAGCCTGGTCCCCCAGCTGTGGGAGTCTTTGAGGATGTCTTCCCGGATCCCTTCCGCCTCGGATATCAAGAAGGCCAAGCAGCCGGAGATAGGCGAGGCTGTTTTCCCTGACCCCGGCCCAGAAAGCTTTAATGCTTATGGGGTAGTCCCGGAGACGCCTCACTGGTCGGAGAACTATTACGAATACTGCGCGGTACTTGACAACTTTGGGTACCGCGCGGTCCACGATCAGGAGGGCGATTGCCGAGTCGGTCTGGGCGCGGGTCAAGATGATTTACTGTATCAGTCCCGGAAGGCCGTGCGGAAGGTAGGGTTTCCCGAGCGGCCCGCTGATGAACCTTCGGTGGATGCCCCTGCCTATGCTGGCCCGGAGTGGAGCACCGAGGACCTCGTTGAGTTGGAGAGGCGGTTTGAGAGGGCTCACACCATTCCGGGGGAGGGGAATTATGCTGAGGACAATGTATAACTCTACCCTTAGTTATTTTATTTTGTAATTTTTTAAGTCTTTTGTAATCTTCCTCCCCGGGAGGCACATGTAGAACTTGGCCTTGGTGCCCATTTTGAATAATATAAGTTCTATCTTTAATGAAGTTACTATCTTTTGTAGTCTGAGCGTCCCCTAGAGGAGATTCTCCCGCGCGGGCCCATGCCTTATGTTTTTTCTCATCCTAGTAGTTCTTCCGGCACCTACTTCTCTCTCCCCCGCGCTGGGTGCCTCCAATGCTCTTTCCTTCAAAGGAAGTTAGCCCATTGGCGGTTTGGAGGCGACCAGGCTAACCGGGCATTAGCTGAGGCGGGGTTGGAATGCTTCCTTCAGGAGTTTGGGTCGATCCGGGTGCTGGTGGCGTTTCTTAAGGCAGTTGAGGCCAAGTTTGGGTCGTTGAACCAGTGCTTCGACCTTGCTTCCGATCATATGCGGGAAGCCCTGAATTCCCACCAGACCATCGCTGAGCTGCAAGCCCTTCACGACGACTCCCAGCATCGCACTACCAAGGAGCTAGGCATGGTGTGGGGTGAACTAGAGCGGGCGCAGGAAAAACTTAGGACATTGGAGACCCGCTCCGCTCAGAACCGGCTTCTCTGCGACTTTGAGAAGGAGAATCGGTCTCTTACTCATAGGAATAGAGTCCTCCAGGATGCTCTACTAATCACCCGGCTATCTTACCACCTTTTGGGCCTCAAGAATGGCTTAGTTGGGGTGTCTCCTCTTACCGATATTCCAGCCGGGGTTCGTAGGACGATGGAACGCATGGAGGCGAACCCGAAGAAGTTTGGTGAGGGAGCTCCTAATCATAAGGCCTATCTGGATGTCGTTGAATGGCATAATAAGATAGCCGCGGGAGAAGCTGAGCCCTATCCCTCTAGCCTTCGCCGAGTTCCTGCCCGGGTGGAGGTGGATGTGGCATACGAAAGGTACGAGGACATGACTGTATCAATTGACCCGGAAGAGGTGTCACGCCGGATAAGACGCATCCGGGAGATTGCCGACTCTGGGGTCACCACAAAGGGGGTTAAGACCGCCGAGGGTACTCGTATTAGCCGGGAGGAGAAGGGTAAAAGCGCAGCAGTTATGTTTCCTAAGTACAGGTTTGTTACTTCTGCCGGGGTAAGGAGAATGCGCCCGGCGGAGCCTCTTCCAGAGGGATCCGTAGTCGTGCCCATCCCCGAATTGAACGAAGAAGACGCCACGTAATTGGCGGAGGAGCTTGCGTGGAATCAAGCCCCGGATGCCCGTTTTGCCGAAGATCTCCTGTCCTCGCAATTCTTCGGAGGGGGTTTCCGCCCGGGTAACCCTGAGGGTGCTTCCGGGTCAGGTCCCAAGTGGGTATAGTAGCAAATAGATAGGGATACTTGTATGTAAAATGCTTATGTAATCGTCCTACAACAAATATGACCGCATATTCATGCGATTTGTAATTTAGAGGATTGAATAAAATTGCTTTTTCGAAAAGACCCTTTTCATTAACTCTTCCTTGTAACCATTACATTCTTTGATCCCCAGGCTTTATCCAAGCTCCGGGTTCACTCTAGCGGGGCACCCAAATGGGAGCTACCCATGGGTCCCTTTTTACAAATCTTCCTTTCTAAACCCGGGACGAGGCCAAACGTCGGGTTATTTCTCCGGGCATATTCATGCTTCCGGGCGGGGCATATCCATGCCTGGCATATTCATGCTTCCGAGCGGGGCATATCCATGCCTGGCATATCCATGCCCGGCATATTCATGCTTCCGGGCGGGGCATATCCATGCCCGGCATATCCATGCCCGGCATATCCATGCCTGGCATATTCATGCTTCCGGGCGGGGCATATCCATGTCTGGCATGTTCATGCTTCCGGGCGGGGCATATCCATGCCCGACATGTCCATGCCCGGCATGTCCATGCCCGGCATATTTATGCCTTAGTAGCTAAGGTACGATGCGGGGTACTCTACTTCCCGTAAAACCTTCTTAAATTAGCTACATTCCACCTTCTGGGGATCTCCTTCCCCTGCTTGTCCTCCAGCACATAACTCCCTCCCGGGTATGCTTCCTTTACCTTGTATGGGCCTTCCCAGTTGGGTGCAAGTTTACCCTCCGGAGCTTGTCTGCTCTTGTCATTCCTTCTCATCACCCAGTCTCCGGGGGCAAAAACCTCCTTCCGCACCCTTCTGTCATGGTACCTCTTTACACGCTCCTTCACCTTGGCCTCCTGGAGTGCTGCATTCTCTCGCTTTTCTTCCAGGAGGTCCAAGTCAAGGCGCCGTCCAGCATCTTCTTCTTCCGAGCGTTGGTGCTGAGCCCGAGGGCTAGGGATCCCAATTTCCGCGGGTATCACTGCCTCCGACCCATATACCAAGCAATATGGGGATTCCCCAGTGGCCGAGCTTTCTGTAGTCCGATGGGCCCAGAGAACGCTGGGCAACTCCCAAATCCAGTTTCCCCGCGCACCTTCCAAGCAGGTTTTTAACCCTTTGATGATAGTGCGGTTGGTGACTTCTACTTGCCCGTTCGCCTAGGGGTGGTACACAGATGTCAACCTCTGCTCTATGCCATACTTGATACACCATGATTTGAAAGGATCATTTTCAAACTGCGCCCCATTGTCCGTGACTATGATCTTTGGGATACCGAATCGACAAATGATGTTCTTCCAGCAAAACTTGACACAAGTTAACCCCCGTATGTTGGTGAGTGGTTCTGCCTCCACCCATTTGCTGAAGTAGTCAATCGCCACAATCACGTACTTAGCTCCTCCCGGGGTAGTTGGGAAAGGCCCCACCAAGTCAATTCCCCACCTGCTGAAAGGCCAGGCTCCCGTGACCCCGATTAACTCCTCCCGGGGCACATGGATTAGTGGAGCAAATGTTTGACATGCCAAGCACTTCTGAACATGCCCTTCCGCATCTTTGAACAACGTCGGCCAGTAATACCCCAGTCGTAAGATCTTCCTAGCCATTGTGCGAGCTCCCTGGTGACTCCCGTTAGACCCTTCATGCACTTCCCGGATGAGGTGTTGACCTTCTGTCCTTTCCACACACTTAAGCAAAGGCTGGAGATATCCCCTCTTATACAATTCCCCGCCCTGGATTACATACTTAGGCGCTTTGACTCTCAGCTTCCGGGCCTGGACCCTATCCTCCGGGGTGGTTCCTTCTTCTAGGTATGCTCGCATAGGAATGATCCAGGATTCTTCCTCATTTACTACCATCACTTGGTCATTTTCCTGGTAGCTCCTCCTTCCTAGTACCTCCATGTACAACTTTTGGTTAGGCTCAGGCTTTAATTCCGAGGAGGCCAACTTGCTCAAGGCGTCCGCTTTACTATTTTCCTCCCTGGGAACTTGGACCAGGTTGAAGGTTTCGAACCCGGCTGCCAGCGGTTTTACCGTTTCCAAGTATTTCTGCAGGCTCCTCTCCCGGGCTTCATATTCTCCTTTTACCTGCTGTACCACAATCTGAGAATCGCTGTATGTCGTGAGAGTTTTGATTTCCACCTCCTTTGCCAACCTTAATCCCGTGATTAAAGCTTCGTACTCAGCTTCATTGTTGGTTGTTTTGAAAGTGAACTGGATCGCGTAGGGATACTCCCTCCCTTCCGGGCTGACTAACAGTACTCCCGCTCCGCTGCCCCCAGAGTGTGCCGATCCATCCACATACAACTTCCAGGCCGGGTCTGTCTCAGCCTTAGTGATGTTCCCGGGAGTGTTAGGCGTCTCCTGTTCCTCATTTACCCTTGCTCCTGATTCCAACAGGAAGTCCGCTAGGGCCTGGCCCTTGATAGCCCTTTTTGGCTCATACCGGATTTCATACTCTCCCACCTCTATAGCCCATTTCATCATTCTCCCTGATGCCTCCGGCTTGAACATGACTTGTCTTAGCGGGTAATTGGTAAGGACCACTATGGGATGGCCCTGGAAGTAGGGTTTAAGCCTCCTTGAAGCATGCACCAGTGCCAGGACAAACTGTTCCAAGTCAGTGTACCGGGTTTCTGCCCCCCGAAGTGCCCGGCTAACAAAATAGATTGGGTGCTGCTTCCCCTCCTCTTCTTTGATTAGCACGGCACTTACCGCTTCCCGGGATGCTGCTATGTACAGAAAAAGCTCCTCCCCCGGGAGTGGCTTTTTTAAAGTTGGCAATTGTTGAAGGTGCTCTTTCAGATTTTGGAACGCCTTCTCGCATTCTCCGGACCACTCAAACGCCTTGGCCTTCTTGAGAATGTTGAAGAAAGGCAACTGCCTGTCTGCCCCCTTTGATAGGAATCGACTGAGAGCCGCGAGGGACCCTGTCAACCGCTGTACTTCTTTCACCGACCTGGGGGGGGTCATCTTAGCTATGGCCTCTACCTTCTCCGGGTTAACATCGATGCCCCGACTTGACACCATGAAGCCCAAGAACTTCCCCGCCCCCACTCCAATGGTACTTTTGGAGGGGTTCAGCTTTAGATTACTCCGTTCTAGCTTTTCAAACATCTCCTCCAGGTCATTCAGGAAAGCTCCGTAAGTCCTGCTTTTGACCACCATATCGTCGACATACACCTCCATGTTTCTTCCCACTTGGTCCTTGAAGAGTTTGTCCACCATTCTCTGATATGTGGCCCCCGCGTTCTTCAGTCCAAAGGGCATTTTCTTGTAACAGAAGGTTCCGAAATCGGTGATAAAGGAGGTTTTCGCTTTGTCCGCCTCATCCATCTGCACTTGGTGATACCCTTTATGTGCATCGAAGAAGGCTAGCACCGAGTACCCCGCGATAGCCTCTGCCAGCCGGTCCAAATTTGGGAGAGGGTAGCTGTCTTTGGGGCAACATTTATTCAAATCTGTGAAGTCGATACACATGCGCCAGCTTCCATCGTGCTTCTTAACTAAGACCGGGTTAGCTATCCATTCCGGGTAGATGATTTCCTCGATCACCCCGGCTTTCTCCAACTTCTTTACTTCATTCCTTATAAATTCCGCTCTTTCCGGGGCTACAGGTCTTTTCTTCTGCCTGATTGGTTTTGTTGCCGGGCTTATATTCAGCTTATGCACCCCTAACTCTGGCAACACCCCCACCATGTCCTCCGGGCTCCATGAGAATACTCCCTGATACCTGGCCAAGAGTTCCTTCAGTGCGCCTTTTACTTCATCCGGGAGGTCTTTTCCCACCGTGACCGTCCCTTTGTCCGCCACCTGTATTTCCTCCAACTCTTGCCGGGGGGCTTCTCCATGTACCGCCTCTACTGCTTTCTTTGCGTCCCGGACCGCCGTCACCATGCAACTTCTTGCTACTGCCTAACTTCCCCAGACGACCGCCACACCTTGCGCGGTGGGGAACTTCATCGTCAGCAGATACAGACAACTCGCTGCCCGGGCTTGGGTTAGCCACGGTCTTCCTATGATTACGTTATATGGCGAGGGTGCGTCAATAATCGCGAAGTTGCACATCACTGAAACCCTCTTGCTTCGATCCTTCTCATCCACTATACATACTGCGAGGGGAATAACTCCTAGGGGTACTTCAGGTTTGCCAGTGAATCCTGACAAAGGAGATGAAGGGGGTTTCGTTCTGCCTCCCAATTCCCAATTGATCGAAGCAGGAAGCGAACATGATCTCCACACTGCTCCCGTCATCTATGAACACCCTCTTGATCAAGAAACCTTCAATCTCCGCTGTTACCACCATTGGGTCAGAATGGGGTATCTGAGGCGGGACTGCATCCGCCTCAGAGAAAGTGAGAGCCTCCTCGGGGCGAAATCTTTTCCCCTGAATCTCCCCTGGGGGAACATATCGCGTCCGAGCCCGGATAGCGAAGACTGACTGGCATGCTTCTCCGATTTCTCCACTTATCACGTTGATCATCCTGTTGGGTGCGGGGGCAGGCTCCACTGCTTGGACTGGTGCGGCAGCTATGGCAGGTCTCCCCGGGGCCCTGTTGCCTTGGTTGCCTTGATTTCTCCCGTTTCCTCTCCTCGGGTTAGGCCTCCACCTCCTCTGGGGCTGTTCCTGGGGCTGGTCCCGGGGATTCTCCTTTTTTGCTTCCATCGCCACACAATCTCTCAGCTGTCCCCGCTCTATTAATTTTTCTATCTCGTTCCTCAGCATCCTACACCCCTCCGTCGAATGCCCATAAGACTTGTGATAGGCGCACCATTTGTCCGCATTTTCCCTAGACGGGGTCCCCTGGATAGGCAACGGTTCCGGGAACAAATCCTTGTGGATGGCATGGATCTCCGTTCGGGATTTGCTGAGCGGGATGAAACTATCCGCTCTTGCCCGGTTTACCGTCACGGGAGCAGGGTCTCTTCTACTTGGGTCGACCGTCTTCCTTCTCTCCATTTTATCCGGGAGGAATCCCCCGGATTCTTCTTTTCTCTTCCGCGTGGCATCGTTAACCGCACAGTACAGTTGCACCGCCATCTGCAGGTTATGAAAGGTTTCCGGGATGTTTTCCATCAGTTTCTGGAACAACGCCATATCCCTCAGGCCATTTATAAACCCACTAATCACCGCCTTCTCCTGCTGCTGCCTGTCGACGACCTTCATGGTGTCGTCCATGTACCTTCGATAGTATTCCATTGACCCTTCCGCAGCCTTCTGCCGGGTGGCCAGAAGCTCAGTCAGCTGCTTTCCTTCCTTCTTTAACCCGGCGTATCTGAACTAGTAAAGCCTTAGAGAAATCGTAATAATCTCTGAGGCTTTCTCGGGGCAAGGAATCGAACCACGAAAGACAGTTTCCTCTCAGGTAACAGCCCACCAACTTGCATCTCAATTCCTCCGGGAAGTCCCTTGACACCATTAGGTTCTGGTACGTCCTGACAAACTCTTCCGGGTCTGTCTCTCCATTGTACGTTGGGATTCCCTCCGGGGTCCGGAGGCCCCGCGGCCATGGGTATGCAAGCACTCGAGGGACCCAATGGGAGATAGGTTTAGCCCCGTTTCTTCCCACCAATTTGTCTAGTCGAGCCTCCAAAGAGTTGGGGTCCTGCTGCGCCACCTGATAGCCCCGCGTCCTATCGTCCTCCCGATAGTATCTCTCCGGGTAACCGTAGTTCACCCCATTGATCCATGCATGGGCATGGAATACTGGATCGGGTTCCCCTGGGTTCCAGGGACCTGATAACCCAACGACTCCGCCGGCATGACTGGCAGGTCATACCCAATTTGTCTCGCCCCCCAGCTGGAACGCGGGTAATAGGGTGGAGCGTGTGGAACCAAATTCGATTGTTGTCCCGTAGCCACTCCCCCTCCGACCCGAAACTCGGAGGGAAAGAAGGTGGGACGGTGGAAGAGTTCACACGCCCCTGTATCCTTGGCGGCTGAACGACTCCGTCCAGATCAATAACCTCTCTTTGGTACCCCCGTAGAGGGCCTGCCGGGTTTCCCCCAGGTTCCCTCCGCCTACGAATTTCCCGGGTAGAGAGTACCCACTGGCGGTACAACTCCTTGTTGGCTCTCATGAACTCCAACGCCGCCAATTCCTCCGCCTCGGCTAAGGATTGCCCCTCCTCCCGGGCTTCAGGCCCCTGGGCCCGGGGACTGCCTCCCCCGGCGGACCTTGGTCCTTGCTCCTCCTGGTACTCTATTTCCGAGTCGGCTTCGTCAGAGGCAGTTTCCACGTGGCCATCCTGCGGTACCCCTAGCTCCCGCTGGTGTCTAGCCTCCTCCTGCAACTGCCTCAAGGTCACATCATCTCCCGAGGGTGGAAGAGAACCACCCCCTGAAGGTGCCGCGTTCTTCTTCGGGCGCCCGCGCCCTCTCCTTGGCGACTCCATCATGCGAAGGTGGAAGGATCCCACTGGGCGTGCCAATTGATGCTACCAAAATCCGTCCGTCTCCCGGGATTAGACGCTATCCGGGTCTCCTCCTTGATCAGCCCGCTACAATCCTGCAAAACAATCCCCGGGAGGCGTCCCGGGGAAGAAGCTCCGGCGTGATGATGAGATGGGGATAGCGGAGAAGGAAAACGTACGGAATGTGCTCTCAATATAAAGTAGAGAGATATATGTCACATACCTTGCTTACTGTTTGAGGCTAGTATTTATAGCTGGGGTTGCCTGCTTTGGATAAGACTCAGGACCACCTCTTTCTGTCACCTAACCGTCCTTTCTCTTGTCCGGATGCGCCTCACGCGGGAAAGTAGTTACTTCCCCGGTACTGGGCCTTGAGTCTTTTCTCGGCCCAGTAAAGTGCTGAGCCAGTATCATCATTCAAAAAAAAATCATAGGTAAAAAATGAAATCATTTAAAAAAATTAAATAATTAGCGAGGACTTAGAAAAATAGATCAAATTAAATGAATGCTTATGTGAATGTGTGAGGATTGGTGGGGTCGGCGCGGGAGAATAAAGTCAGGATTTAGAAGATGCAGGACCACGGATTTAGAAGATGCAGCGTCACGCGCTGCGCGTGATTATCAAATTGTTTTAAATTTACAAACCAGTCCCTCAGTGATTTTATATTATAGCATTATTACAACCTGATCCTGGTCACTATATAGTGACGGTCACTTCCAAGACTTATTCATAAATGATGGGATGAGTGATATTTCAATTAATTATTTAATTAGATCATATATGTGTATTACTAGTACTATATTACACAATGCCTTGTTTGAGGCATCTTTATTCAGGAGGAATTTTGCCTCCATAATGAAAAATGCAATATTAGCCCCCAATTTTTAGGACAATGTATCGTGGCTCCGGGTTAATTTTTTTCACATACTTCACATTATAAAATCCTCTCAAGTGCGACTCCAACAACTACGAACCCTATAATGTGACTAAATCAACTCAAGTCGGCCTAAATTTCGATAATGATGACCGTGATTTTGAAGTTTAAATATTGGTGACTAAAATTAATATATCATAAAAGAATAATGATTAAAATCAAAATCACTTGTATGAAAACATCATTATATGGTGGGTTTAATCGTTAGTGGAAAGATGTGATATAATGACGCAATTTACTAGTGGTTATATGCATTTTCTCTGAAATCAGCTTCCCTAATATAGTTCTGGAAGTGAAACTTGAATTGAATGTTATCAACCGTCTTTAAGAGTTTTTTTATAAGCTAAAATTATATAGGAATGTTAAATTTTGTTACAAATATGTTTAATTGATGACTAAAGTAAAAATCATCAAAACAAACTTTTAATGGTGGTTATCGATTTTTAAATTTTAACCTTCGTGCATTATTCTCTCATTCTTTATGCCCCGCTATGACATCCTATAGTGCCTCTGTCGCCTTCCTATCCAACCCCTTTCACAATTGACATTGCTTCGGCTGCCTAATATATTAAATTTGGGAGGATTGAAATCGGCTGAGGTGCTAGGATTTAATTGCATTAAGATTTGTATAGTTTAAGTTTTAGATTTGCGAATTCGAGATAGGTGTATTGGAATTGAATGAGTGAATTTGACATGAGATGGTTTACTATAGAGGTATCTGTGTTATTTACATATTTCCTTTTGTGTTAATTAATATGATGATGCTGACTAGATTGGGAGTTAGTGTGCATGAGGTATCTGTGTTTAAATTTGGAATGAACATATTGAAAAATTAAAATCATGCAAAAGTGACTGGCTATTTAAATTAGTTTTGAGGCCAAATCTGGAATCGAACCTCATGCACGCCGTTGATTGGTTGAGCTAATTGACGATTCAACCATAGACAATGGTCAAAAACCAAAGTCAATGACCCTCTCTTCCAGTAGTGAATATTTAAGTTTTAAAAATATTTTTGATAAATTATGGTGCAGTTTGCGTGCAAAAATATATAAGTTTGTATTTTGTATATAATGCAATATTTTGATCCCTAATTTTTTTATTGTGGTTTTGTGTTATTCCCGTCGCGGGAATATTAATATTTTCACATGCCTCTGACTATGTCCAAATTCTCCCAAATGTTACTTCAAACACTTGTGAATATATTACTTCATTTTGGTCGAATCTCTTCAATAGAATGATGGTAAAATTGTGGCATATTCGAGTATTTATAAGGAGATGAGGTTTCTAGTATGGATTTTCTCAGGATACATAGCGCGACTGATGGAGAAAGTGGTCTCCTTGGTGACATTGAGGATCTGGGCCTGGATTGTGAGTGATGCCTTGGAGGACTCGGAACTTTTGATCACGAAGTCGGTTGCAAAGGTTTGTTGGAGAGTAATGGCGAGGAGCGATACAAGGAGAGGAAGAGGATACAAGGAGAGGAAGAGCATGAAGAAGATTCATGTTTTTCAGGAAAGGTTCATTGCTTGGAGACCAGTGGAAATCTGGTTTAGTTTTGCAGGGTAGGAGTTAAATTGTAGAGTAAAATTCATATTTGATCATCAAATTTTTCCAAAATCCCACTTTTGAACTCAATTATGAGGTTGTAGTAAAGCTAATTAGACTCTTTGTATTGTCAGACTTTTGAAAAGAAAAAGAGTAATAGGAAGGTAATAAGTAGTGGCACTATTTTTATAATAACTTCTTGAAAGACGATAAAAAAAGTTTAGTAACCCAAAGACAATTCTTAAAAAAAAACAATCTTAAGATATTATAAGTCTCGAGATTGAACTTAGAATATTTTTATTTCTCTTTTATGATGAGTGCGTGCACATTTTTTAAGTTTCTTGTCCTACGATCTATACAATTTCATTTTTTATCCACGCACTTTCTTAAAGAGAATTTTGACTATGTATAACTCTAGTTACATCTACATTGATAATGTATAAAATTTTGGTATTTTGAAATTATTTATTAATTTATATTATTGTGTTACTAAAATATGGTCAATGAGAAAAGTGTAAAAGTCAAACAAGAAAGGAAGGAATATATGCTTAATGAAAGCTGCCTTTTTTTTTTTGAAATAATGAACGCTGCCCTCTGGGCTTTGCTTTTGTACATTATCATCGTGGTTACGTGGTACGAGCCGTCTTCTGGATCAAAAAGGTATTTGACATCAACTCTTATAACATCTCCATTTTCACATTATTTCACTAGATTTACAGCTCCATTTTTTATTTCTTGCCCGGGCTGCCATGAACTAGCACACATCAATGGCTACACATTTCTGCAGATCCTCAAGCACCTTGCTTTCGAGTTCGGTTTTCAAAGAATACGACATCATGGCCCTTCATGGAAGTTTATGCAAATATACTGAGATGGTGTACATGTGCATTGTGCAGCATTGGAGTTGCCTAGCTATCACTACCGGTAGAAAGAATTTTTTGAAGTGAACTTTGTGGTACAACTGTACAAGGTCTCATTATTTAGTAAAAAGTTAGAAAAGAGGAAAACATAGAGATCATGCAGCGATTTATTACTCAGCCATGTCAGTATGAATTAAGTCTCATTATTTAGTCATACACTGATCAAATCATGTAACGAATCATTTTGTTATACCGATCAAAAAGGCAAAAAGTAATCCCTAACAACAGCAAAATGTCCACTTGTGTGGTCATCGATCCCCTTTGTCCTTTCCCAGTAGACACAATCACCCTTGTGGTCAAAACACTTTTCATTACCTGGAAAAAATATTCAGCCACAAAAGATCAAAGGTAGAAGATTTTATTAAATTTAGATTACAAAACCAAATACTTCATCAGAGAAGAATGTATGCAAATCTTTCTAATATGTAGTACATGATAAACTAACAATGACATATGTTGAACTAGCATATGTAGTAAATGATAAACTAACAATGTTCTTGCATGTCCTCCACATCTACTGATTTTTTCTTTCATGTTATAGTTGCTATAGTTAACAAAGGATATGACATTCCCCCGATGTGATATTCCTCCAATTTTTCCTTTGCGCCATTTTGGCAAATTTGATCTTCTTTGTGGCACATCTAATCCCCATTGTAAAATAATTGAACTCAAGAACTGAGTCAACCAGTGATAATATAGCAGCAACATAACATTCATCATGTGACATTGACAGTTCTTTATGTGGAGCAACTAAGAGTTGTTCATCTGAATGCAAGTAATGTGATAAAAAGGGTCAGTAATAAAAATTTAAGGATCAGCTTGTTCCTGCAGATGCTAAGGTTTCCTCCAGTTGCAAAAATTTTTTTAAAAAAAACCTAAACTTCTAATGATTGTTATATTTAGTAGTGAACCCTACTATTTGTGGTCAACAAAATGTGTACATTGATTCTAATTTAAAGGCCTTATCAAATTGCATCCTTAAACATTTAAATCCATAATTCAAAAAAACAAAAAAAAAAACACTGGAAAACGAACATTTCATATGAGTCAGACACTCATACCTCCATCCCTACTAATCAAATGATCTTTAAATTAGAAGATGGAAAGGTAGCACAGAGTTTTGTGGTTTAGGAAACCATTTGGTCCATCAAATCAGGGGTTGATATTGTTGTTCGTTTTTAAATTCTAAATGGTTCCTCTACTGAAATGCAGGAGGATTCATATTCAGTGAGTTAAATGAACCATTAAAACTATAGGTACTTGAATGGTTCATGTTGTCTTGTTCTCTATAGATTTCAACATTCGGAGGCAAATAAAAAAAACAGTGAGGTGCATGAGAGGGATCTCTATACCCATTCATCATATCCTGCTGTCTTGTTCTCTTTGTTTTGGGGGCCAATCCTCCTAGTGAGCTTTTTAAGAAAATATCGATCTCTATACCCATTTTTACATTCAAATCGAAAACGAACTTTGTTTACCAAGCGTTGTTTTATCTTTCTTTGTCTTTAGATGCAGTCTGAGTGTGCGAGCATAATCTCAGATCAAAATTTCTAGCGTCCGCTTCGCTAAGATCTACATCCCTCTAAATACCCTGATGGTTTCGGGTTGAGTGCGACATATGTGATTAGCAAGACTGTAGTTGTCTTTAGGCACAACTAATTTCACGGGTCAACTACTCAACTAGGTGCCCCGTGACAGGTAGTATCAATTATACACATATCTCAACAGCAACAATTAGATTTACTACGATATGATCCATACAACAGTGACGATCGGATCTACAAAAAGATGGTAGCGGTGGCAATGTTGGAATTAAACCGATAAAGCCTCTATACGTCGATGTTGCTGCCGGAAAAAGGGAAGGGGAATGTGGAGTGGGAGTGCTTGAAAAGACATTGAACAAAGGTTTGATATTCAAGGGTAAAATTTGTTAGTTTTATAATGTTTTCATGAAGATGGTTTGTATTTTTACGACACTATGTTAAAAAAATAATTTACTTAAACTTGCATGTTATGTAATTGCTATTGGAAAATGATTTATTTAAGTTAAATTGAAAGTTACAGTCATGGTAACTTTTGGGGCTTATCATTCTGAGATGAATGAAATATAGAAAGTTTTGGTTAAAGAAATTTACCCAAAATAGGATTTCTATTGTTTATGAAGTTCATATGTTGAACATTCTAGAAAAGCCCGGAATGTGTTTTAATTGAAGAATTACTTGGAGTACATTTTTTTTATTTATGGAAATTACTTTGTGTTACTCCATAAAGATAAAGACTTTCATTATTTGGGAAAGTTCTTTTACTATAATTAAAACACAGTTTACCTTATTTTGTGAGACAATCCATATGCGTATTGGATTGAGAATTTTTTAGCTGAAAATTATGTTTCCTAATTCATAGGATTTAGGAGTATATATATAGGGACATCAGTCAATATGAAAACAACCTGAACGGTTAGACACACGTTTGGTCTCCTAGTAATATATACATTAAATTGAGAGTGTTGGTGTTTTCATTGGTGCTGAGTGAGTTGAGAGTCAAGTCATTGTGATTGAAGATCGACTCTACGAAATCCAGGTAACTTTGTATGTTACCTTATGGTTTTATCCTATGAGACTTTGTGGTCATTTGTTGGCCTCATAAGTTTCAAGGGTGGAGACTAGCTCGACTCCATAATGATTATACTTTTGTGTCTAGGATATTTAATATGTTGTATGCATAATTATTTGTAACTCTTGGCATGTTTTGCATGATTAATATAAATAATATAACTTATATTTTATTATTCATGTGTTTTCTGTAATTTATATTCTGTAATTTTATTTACCACAAATTACTGTAAATATAGTTCCTACAATTGCAACCATGAATAGTACCTAGGGTATTTATTTTTTTAACCTAAAAAAACTTTAGAAAGTGAATTAGTCAAACCTCTATATAACTCACTATATGCATGATTTAAACAAGAATTTGTTAATATATTATACAAAAGTTGAATTTTATACTACTAAGAAATATGTGTATTTAAATCTGCAAACACATATTCAAAGAGTTTTTTTGCCTAAATAACCTTATTTTTGAAACTAATTCCCAAAATAACACTCTTTCAAAACTAATTCCATAACTAATACTCTTATATACATTCAGGTTGAAGAAGCTAGCAGGCTTGCTGATTTGCAGAAACAGAGAGAGCTGAATATGCCATCGGAATTTTTTCCGGCAATGATATTCGCCATGGGAATAGAAAGAGGAAGGGAATGATAGATCAAGTTGCTGAAATCCCTTTCGAAAAGAGACCTCCAATGGGGTTTTACGATAAACCCTAGTTTCCCTAGCTCCATTGAAGGTGAGAGGAACTCCGAGCTTGCACATTCAAGAAAGGAGCCGTCTAGGGTATGGGTGGCCTCAAAGGTGCATCTCCGGGAGTTTTTTAATTTGTTAGTCGGTAAATTTGTGGATCTAATTAAAATGTACAGAAATTTACGGGTGTAATATTAATTATATTTTAGTCCAACTGTTCGTGTAATTAATAATGTGGCTCCAACATATATATAGGAGTATTAGTTATGAAATTAGTTTTGAAAGAGTCTTATTTTGGGAATTAGTCCTAGAGTAATATATAATAGTTATTGGGTTGTTTCTTAGTTTCTCCCCTCTTAAATTTTCTTTTTTTTTAATTATTTTTTTCAGAATCCCACATTAAAACAATGTAATTTTGGGTTTTGGTTTCTTTTCCTAATATAATCCCACGTTAGAAGGGAGGAGACAGCGGGGCTTTCTTGGGATGCTGCCGCCGTCTCCTGGCCGTGGATTGTGGCGGCGGCTGCTGTTTGAATCCAATTCTGATAACGACAGTGACGGTGCCGGTGAATATTTGAAAAGACAGGCTCTGAGGAAGCTTCTAGAACCCCTGGAGAAATATCGAATCATGGACCTGCTCAAAGAAGCCGCATCAAAGGACCAATCAATCCTCTCCCTGATCTTTAATTATAGAAAGATAACCATATCTTATCTTCAAGAAAAATTAAAAGCAAACTACAGATGGGATACATATACGGTTACGGGGACCGGTACGGGATACATATACGGTTACGGGACGGGTACGGTAAACGGCAAAATCCAAAAATTAGAGTTACGGGGACGGGTACGGTAAACGGCAAAATCCAAAAATTAGAGGGTGCGGGTACGGCTAGGGTACAGATAAAATATACTAAATAATAAATATTATTAATAATATATAAAAATATTAATAATAAAATTTCAATATAAAGTCATTATATTCAAATTAAAGTTAAGTACAATGAAATATTAATGGATTTTTCTAATATCAATCTATTCTTCAATTCCGTATCATCAAGAAAAATTAAACTTGGTAAGGGATCAATTTAATTTAATATGGTAAGGGATCAATTAAATTGGAATATGATATGGTAATGAATCAATTAAATTTCAGATGGTAAGGAATCAATTAGATAGGAGTTTCATAAGGTAATGAATTAATTAAATTTAGGAAATAAATGACAAAAAACGTGGATTAATCTTCACTTCCCGTTCCGGATACGTCCCTGTCGGACTGGTCAACTTTCAGTCGGGACGGCTGACCGTCCCCGGCGTTCATGGGACGGCAAAGGGACGTCCCAAAGCCGCACCCGTCGGCGTATGTGTACCTAAAACGGGTCGGGTACGGGTCTCCACTAATACTGCCGCACCCGTGATACGGAGAATTATAGATTTTTTGTTGGAGATGCGAACTCGAGTCTCGGTTTTGTATGATCTGGGAACATAACAATGTTGGGGTATGAAGACTGAATTCTTAACCTCTTCATTGGTTTATTATTGTTCTTATTATTTTTACATGATTTGAGCTTTTGACTTTCTAAGTCGATGGGATGTTTATCTTCTGTTTTTGTGGGGTTGTCTAAATCTGCCTGGTTTTTGTGCAACTGTAAAATATAGTAATTAGTTCTCTAAGCTGAAAAATGTGTGAAATATATTATGATAAAATTGTGTGAAATAATATCTCGTTGTTTTACTTGCTTTGTAATAATTTATACTGGTTTTTATGCAACACAACATAACATATGCATAAGTTTAAACGGTTAGGCTTGTAATAATTAAGTGAAGGCATCCAGATTGTCATATGAATATGTTTTTCTTTTGTTTTCATGCACAAACATTGTGTTCTACTTTTGACAGCAACGTGCTTCATCACTGCAATTCAATATGTAGTTTCAACATACAGACTTGTGATTCAATTCAATTAAGAGTTCTTTTTTCAGGGAAACGTCGGGATAATAATACTATGATAAATTGCAGTATGTGTAGTTGACAATGTTTGTGGCTGAGAGATAACTATCTTCACTTATTTTATGGTCTATTTGTGTAGTTTGCTTTTATATGTTGCGTTTGATTTTGACTTAGTGTGCAATAATTCCTTTGAGCATGTCATTATTTTCTTGAAAACCTAAGCTTCACTTTCACTTCTTTAGTATGTTTTTTTAATGAGTAATCAGACCTCAAATTTGCTTGAACTGAAAATAACATAAAAATATATTGCAGTTTAAATAAAAACTTACTCTTTCCTTTGACAGTATTCAGATTTTTCAAAACATCCAGTTCTCTGATGGCGATCTTTTTTTCTTTGTCAGATGCTATATTCACCTCTACTGAGTTATATCTTAGCTACAGTCACTATGATATTTCGTAGTTTGTATTCAAGTATGTGTGATTGTGTGTGTGTAATATTAAGTATGGTGGGAGGGACCATATTCTGCAGTCTTGCTCAAATTCTGATGTTTCGTCATGATAATAATCTGTAGTTTAGAATTTTATTTCATTCAGACTTGTCATTTGAACCATCAACATGATTGTATCGCTAACAAACCAAACACAAGGAATCAGCGCCAAGATGGTCTTTTTTCTTCCCTTTTTGGGTCATATTTGATTGCTTTCTCTGTAAATTATGATGGGTTCTCAGTATTTTTTTTTTGTTTTGAATGTTTGAGAAGAGGATTTTGGGTGCATGTGAGTTGAAGGAGAGGAGATGATTGATTGGTTCTGCAGTGTTCTGTTGCATGTATTCAAGGGGGTTAAAATCGACAACAAATCATGGTTGTTGATGAATTCGGCTGGTAAATAAATTTTCAATTCATAAGATGTTTACTGTTATTTGTCTTGCATTTTGGAAAAAGGTTTGCTTTTTTTTAATTTTTTTTCCAGTTTAATACTTATTTATCTGAACTCTTTTGACTTGAGTTCATTTTTATTGTTGATGAATGTGGTAGTAGAATTTTGGCTGATCTCGTACTACAAATTGAGGTTTAAATTTTCATGTATTGGAGGATATGCTTTTTGTTTTTGCCTCTGTGTTTGTGCTGGTAGGGAGGATCAAAATGATTTTTCCATTTCATTCTTCGCATCTGGCTAGCTTATGGTGTTGCAATATTGTTTGTAGGTATCTTACCCTATTCGCTTCTCAGAACAGAAAACTTTACCTTTTGAATGAGGAAGTGTACTGCTCAAGGCACAATACTATTGGATATAGGGCTTACAATATTTTTGAATAAGTTCAATTCCCATGTCCTTTTCACACAAGCATCTGTCCTATAAGCTACATGATATCATTTTCTTGAACGAATATTGATTTTATCTGCAATAAGCCGTTGAGTATATTTCGATTTCGTTAGGCTCTGTGATCAGTATACTAAGAAAGTTAGAAGTTACTTGCTATCTATATAGCGTTTTCTAGAAGACTTTTTTGCTTTTTCAATATGATCAGATGTCAATATTTTCATCAAAATGATAAGAAATAAGCGCTCACTTGGGTAAAATTTTACTTGATTGTCAGTTGGTGCTCCTTAATAGGCTAGATTTACTGGAATGTCAATGATGCTGATTATCATGGTCTGATCCCCATTGTAGAGTTCATGACATTTAATTTGTTAATGCAAGTGCTTTTCTTATTTTGTGTAGCTTCCTTTCTCTCTTTCATTGAAAACAAAAACTAAAGTCCTGCAATAGCTTTTATAAAGGCTGTGAACATCATGTCAAAATACCATAATATCCTCCAATCGGCGGCTGAGTTGATATTAGTGTTTTTCTGACTACTATGAATTATGCAGAAGCATATATCAATATACATTCCAGTGGTATATTTAGGTTCTGAGCAAAATACATTTAGATCCTTGTACAAGATTTAATTTGTATAGAGACAGTAATTAGCTATTTGCTAACTTGGAATATAATTAATTGTGCAGGGTCTCATTGCCTTGTACATCTACTGAAAAATAAAAGCCAGCTAGATTTGATCACAACCTGTTATAGCCCAGTTTCCATTCGCCTAATTCTGCTCTAATACTGATGCCGGTCCGCATCACCGGTTCCTCCTACTTTGTTCCTACACACCCATCTCTTGTCTGGTTCATTATTCTCACACTGATTTGTCTTCTCTGTGTGTTTTTTATGCAATTTACTCCATCATTGTATACTGTCAATTAGTTTGTGTACTTTCTCAATGGGGAGTTCAATTTGTCTGCCATTATTCCAACTCTCTAGGTTTTTTTTATTATGCATAACTAGGATAACATAAAAGTATTGTCCAGAGACAACTTTTTATCACCTTCGGTAATACCGACCGAAGGTTAAATTATTGTCCAAATATTCTGAGTTTCAAGTTCCCATCTTGTTCAAGTTAGTCAAGCTTTTAATGACTTGTTCAGATGTATGCAATTTCAATGTTATTTTGGGTTTGTGTTTAACTATATTGTAGACCCGTGTCAAACTGGATGTTGCAGGAAAAAGGTATAGTGTTTAAAGGAAATGTATGATGTTGGATGTCTGTTCTTAGTTCTTACATATATAGGGCAAAGAGTTTTGGAATTGAATGTGATATTAGGTCTTGGTCATTGCAAGCTCAGCTAGCTATTATTGGGGGTTCCTCTGTTAATTCATATCATAATTTTTCTCTCATACTAAATTCTTATTTGTTTCCGGTTTTGCTAATATGCGGCTTCTAAGTGGAAAGTGTGAGTTCAGTATATTTTGGCAGTGTGCTTGATAAGAGCAGATCGTGATTTTGTAAAGAGGTTATTGTCCAGTAAGGACATGCTTTGGAAGGAACTAGGACATTGTGCACGGTTCAAGAGCATGCATATCGGTTTATTATCACTGCCTTTGCAAAGTGTAGAACTAGGCATGGTATAGCTTTATAAACTACATTGTACTAACTGGTTCAAAGTATAATTGACATGGCATTTGCTCTTTCTGTCACACAAATAGACCTGTCAATCGGTCCATTTGTTCAAATGGCTGTTAAAGCATTGTTTCTTTTGCTGCCAATTTCTTCCTCATATGGTTTTCGTAATGCGTTCTCCCGTTTCCAGCTTAATAAGTCCATTTTCTTGGAGAAATCTTTACGTAATTAGCAAAGGTTTTTTGAAAGTAGTGTTTATACAAGTGTTTCGTTGAATACTTTTTTGATTCTTTATGTTACTATAGCCTAGATTCACAAGAGTGTAGATGTTTGGTGTTTTGTACTTTTTCGTTTAGATTTATGTAAATTTTGTCCGTCTACTTTTTACAGAACTACTCAACCAATTGGGAAAAGTTATTATAAACACTAAACCTCCTTATCTAACAATTCCAATACTTTTACCGAGTCAAATGACACAACAATATATTTCTTGCCCCAGAAAATATGCAACCGTAAAAAGTTAAAAGAAAGAGAGAATAAGATTTTTTTTAGGGAAAGAAAAATAAGTTATAATCTCATGTGGTATCAGATAAAAGACCATGGCTAACAAATGACAGTAACAAGATGAAACTAAACAACCTTGATTTTGTGAGTGATTTTGTTCTTGAGAGAATGTCTATTATTGGGCACTCAAGAAAATAAGTGACATACAAGAGGATAAGATCAATGCCTTTAACAAGCTGGCGGAACGTCGTTATGAACACCAAAATAAACCTGCGATCTCAATAAATAAAGAGTGATTAGTATAGAGGAAAGCAGGGTCGATCCCATGAGGATGGAGCAAAAACTATTAATTTATCCTACTAACACATTTTGGTTTAGCAACCACGCCTATAATTTGAAGATTTTCTAACAACTACGAAAGTAAAGCAACTAGAGCTAAAAATCAGCAAACACTCAAACACAACAAGGGAATGAATGCAAGAAAGTCTATAAGAGAATGCAATCGGCTTAGATTACTAGTTAGTTCATATCATTGATCATTGGCTAAAGATGAATCAATCTCACGCGAATCAGTCAGTTATAAGGAAGCAAGTATTTGCTGAACTCCCCAAATCCCCTCTTATTATTCGATAACGAGCAAGTATTTGCTGAACTCGTTATTCCTCTGATCAAAGTGTTCCCCGGAAAGTATTTGCTCACCCAGTTACAACTTTTATCAGTGTTTAGCACAAAGAGAACCCAACATAGATACCCCAACACGTATTCGCATGCAAGAACTATCTACTTTATTGTTCATCATCTTGTTATTACAGTCTGTATCAGTTATCTGCTTTTCACAAGAACTTTGCTACTCAATTAGCCCTAGCCCACAAGATTAAGGTGATCAATCTCAAACTAGCAAGCATAGATTATATCATGAACAATCAAAGAACTCACGGAGAAGATTATAAGCACAATATCCTCACAATTTATGAACTAACATCGCAAATCCAAGCCGATATACGAAATTAGCTACTCATAATAAGGGTTAAACAATCAACAATCAAAGATGCAAACATGATGAAATTAACAAGAAGTAGAGAAGAGATTATCGAAATACGAATTAAAATCCGAAATATCCAATAATCTAAACCCTAGTTCTTGGGTCTGATGAAGAAAATAGAAAGAACAGAAAGGATTCGGAGGAAAGGGGGAAAGAGAGGAAGAAGATGTGCGTGCGTTTTTTTTCTTCTAAAAGGGCATTCCCCTTTTATACTCCCCAAATCCTAAACCCTACTACTATTCCAACTAGGAATGGGTTTACAAAAAGCCTTGGGCCAGAAATTGGAATTCAGCCCACAAGATTTCTCCATGTCTTTTAGCTCCATAATTTAGTTCAATTCAGCTCCAAGACAGCTCCAAATCAGCACTTCTTGCTCCTCTTGTTCATCTCCAACTATGTGTGTAATCTGATCATCAAACACAGTCCATCAGTGCTTTAATTCACATAATTCAGCAATAATTTCCTCAGATAACACACAAATATCAACACATCAAATATCCTCACACTTGAATCATGCTTGCCCTCAAGTATGATATGAACAATATTCCACAAAAGCATTCATTCAGGTTCTCATTCCCTCTAATGACTCTAATTCAACCAGAAATGAAAGAAAGAAGAAACAAACAAAACAGAACAAAAACTTGACAACTAAAACTCTAACACACAACTTTGGTCACAACAATTCAGCATTTCAAGTGTTCATCTCATCGGTTAATCAACAAATGTCCCCTTGCCAGGTTCAAGTTTCAGTTCACAAACAAAAGTTGGTATCATCCCAATCTACAAAATGAGGGACGAAATAGTTGCTGCTGGTCCGGACTATTAATTTGTGGAATTTGAAGAATCAAAGGCTGGAGTTTTGAAAAGGCTATACTGGCTTGAAGTCAAAGATTTTATGGGGTTAGTAGATTATCGAATTGTTGCCTATACCAGTATGCTTTGGATTGATTATGGGGTTAGGTATTGCTTTGGATTGGTTTTATATGGTTTTTGTTTCTTATGCTGGATTAATTGGGATTCGATAAAGATTCCTGCTATCTGTTTATAAGGTTTCTGATTGTGATTTTCAGATTTTGTTATGCTCCAATATTTTTATCTGGTTGCCAAGTAATTGTCCGTTCAACTTTTTGCTTTTGCCATTCTAGCTGGAACTCAGTAACAGTGGTCAGTGGTGATATTTTGCAATGTTCTGACAGTCAGAAGTTATCATATAGAAGCTATCATATAAACTGGGTGGCCTGTTCAAGAAGAATTTGAAGAGTTCCCAATTTACAAGATCAGATCAAACAACAAACTGAGGGACGAAATAGTTGCTGCTGGTCCGAACTATTAATTTGTGGAATTTGAAGATCAATCAAAGGCTGGAATTTGAAAAGGCTATACTGGCTTGAAGTCAAAGATTTTATGGGGTTAGTAGATTATCGAATTGTTGCCTATACCAGTATGTATTTGTGATGGAAAATGCTAACATTGATTTATTTTGCAGATCAAATTCTTATTGGAACTGAAAGAATCTGTTGGATGAAACGTTTCCCGCCAAAATTTGAAGTCAACACTTAAGTCAAGGATGGTGGCTAGTTAGTTGATTAGACTTAGCTGTTAAGCTTTCTGTTAAGTAGTGAGATTCAGTTAGGCGGATAAAACAAGAGTGCTAGCTTGTATATATATATAGAACGGTTTGTACAGATTCTTTGATGATTTTAGATAATGAGAAAATCTTCCCCAAATACTCTACTTTTCTATTATGTGCTTTAGTGTGTGTTCTTGGTGTGCCGAGTTGATTTGCAGATTTCTGTAGATTTTCATGGTATCAGAGCATTAGGCTATCTCGATCCGATTCAGCTACAAAACCCCTACGCTACGATACCTATATCACCCAATTCAGAGACTTCACCGAATTCCGCGATTTTGATTTTCTGCAGCAGCTAAGATGAGTGGTTCAGAGGAAGAAGAGGTGCCGCCGCGATTCGGCAAGCGACCGGAAGGTTCAGGAAAAGGAAGGACCAGGCGGGATAATGATGAGGAAGAAGGCTACTACAGGATTCGCCATGAGGATCCTCTATATCTGCAGAATTCAGATCAATCTAATCAAATGCTCGTGACTGAACCACTGGATGAGGTAAACTATCTCTCCTGGAGTAGAGCAATGATTACTGCTTTGGAAACTAGAGATAAACTAGGGTTTATAAATGGAGAGATTATAAGACCTGATGTTACTCATAAGACTTACAAACAGTGGAAGAGAGCAAATACAATGGTTAAGGCTTGGATTCAAAACTCTTTGTCTAAGGATATTGCTAGAGGTTTTCTATTTGAAACTGATGCTAGAAAACTGTGGGAGGAGTTAAAGGATAGGTTTGGTCAGAGTAATGGAGCATTAATTCATAATCTGAAGAAGGATATTGTTAATCTGAAACAAGATGGAGATTCTGTGTCTCTTTACTATACAAAGTTGAAAGGTCTATGGGATCATCTAGCTTGTGTGAAGCCTAGAAGAAGGTGTTTGTGTTGTGACTGCTGCAGATTTGGATACATGAAAGGTGTACTTGCTGATGAGGAAGAGGATAAGATGCATCAGTTCCTGATGGGATTGAATGAGAGTTATAGAGCAATTACTGAGCAGATTCTAATGACTGATCCTTTACCTAATTTGGCAAGAGCCTGTGCTATTGTATGCAATGTTGAGAAACAAAGGACTGCTCATGCTAGTTATCAAGAGATGGGACATATATCTGCAATGGTTAGTAAGAAGCCAGTGAATGAGGAGTATGTAGAAGATGTGTCAAATGCTTCTGCCATGCTGGCCAAAGGTGCAGGATATTCCAGAAGTGAAGCTTATGCTAGAGATGGATCCAAACAGAAGACTCTAAGGAATCCAAGTCTGAAATGCACACATTGTGGAAAATCTGGTCATACTAAGGAAACATGCTTCAAGCTCAAGGGATTTCCAGACTGGTTTTATGAGAATAGGGGAGAAAAACCACCACAGAGAAATGGATTTCCACACAGTGCCAATGCTGCTGGCACAATGGGATATGGTAACATGCAATTAGGAGCTTCTTCAATGGATGATCAGATGTATTCTGCTACTGGACCTACTGGAAGTGACATGATGATGCAAGGGGGACAGACACAAATGCAGGGATTCATTGCTAGCATGATACAGCAAGAAATAGGAAGACTGATGAAGGGAAAGATGCAAGAAGCTCATGCACCAACTGATTTTGTCAACCTGGCACACTTGACAGATTTTTCAGGTAGCATTCTCACTCATGCTTGCAATGCTACAGTTTCTTATGACAATGATTCTTGGATAATAGACAGTGGAGCAAGTAGTCATATGTGCAATAACCTAAAACTATTTGATACTTATACTAATACAACCATTCCCACACCTGTACACTTACCAGATAACACTATTAAACTTGTCACTGCTACTGGAGATGTCCATTTACCCCATAATTTGATACTTTCTAGCTGCTTACATGTGCCTTCTTTCCATTTCAATCTTCTGTCTGTAAGCAAGCTTTTAAAAACAACCTCTTTTCATGTTGGTTTCTTTAACAACTTTTGTCTATTGCAGGACCTTAAGAGACACAAGGTCATTGCAGTGGCAAAAGAAGTTCAAGGACTATACATTCTGAACCAGTTCTCCTTTACTGAAGCAACCATACAAGTGGCCCTTCATAGTTTGAGTCTTTCTTATGTAGGGCATTTACATTACTCCTTGTATGCAAATAAGCCAACAGGACCTGATTTCCATGTGTGGCATAGCAGGCTAGGCCATCCTTCTATTCCAGCTATTAAACACCTTCATCACATTGTAAATATATCAGTTCCAAACAATTATGTTTGCACCATTTGTCCTGCTGCTAAACAGAAAAGACTTGAATTTCCTGTGAGTTCTAGTGTCTCTGCTGAATGCTTTGATTTGTTACACATTGATCTTTGGGGTCCTTACAAAACAGTAACCCTTTCTGGTACAAAGTATTTCATTACAATTGTAGATGATCATACCAAGTATACTTGGACTATTTTGATTAAATCCAAAGATATAGTACCATATATCCTCAAATCCTTCTTTCTGCTCATTCAGAATCAGTTTCAAATCTCAGTTAAAACCATTAAAACAGATAATGGTACGGAATTTCTGAATGAGACTTTTTCCACCATTCTTTCTGATTTGGGAATTTTCCATCAAAAATCATGCTCTCATACACCTCAGCAAAATGGTACTGTGGAGAGAAAACATCAACATTTGTTGAATGTAGCCAGATCCTTATTGTTTCAAGCTCATTTACCCAAAAGATTCTGGGGAGAGTCTATTCTCACAGCCACCTATCTCATAAACAGAACTCCATCAGCCCAACTCTCTTGGAAATCACCCTTTGAAATGCTTATGCATAAATCTCCTGATTATGATTTCCTGAGGATCTTTGGATGCCTCTGCTTTGCTTCAGATAATACTCCACACAAAGACAAGTTACAGCCCAAAGCCTATCCATGTATCATGATTGGATATCCTCCTGATAAGAGAGGCTATAAGCTGTTTGATATTACTCATCAAAAGATTCTTATTTCCAGAGATGTAGTGTTTCATGAAAACATTTTCCCTTATCAATCCACCACCAAAGATACTCTTCCTCTTCCAATCATTCCTACTCACTACCATTCAGATATATCTTGTTCCACTGAACCAGTTTCACCACCTCTTCATTCCATTTCATCCTCACAGGGAGACCTTCCTCATATTGATCATTCTATCTTTTCTCCTCATTTATCTTCTGAGTCTTCTCCTTATCATCCACCCTCATCACCTGATTCTATCAGTTTGCCTGAGCCTAGAAGGAGTACAAGAGCAAAGTATAAACCAATATGGCAAAATGATTTTGTCCTAAATACCATTCATGATCCTTCCCATCCACCTTTATTTTCTGATGCACATAAGGCATTTCATGCTCAACTGTTGAAAATAAAAGAACCATATACATATAAAACTGCTAGCTTGTATCCAGAGTGGATTGCTGCTATGAAACTTGAATTGCAGGCACTTGAAGCAAATGGAACTTGGGAATTAACCACTTTACCTCCAGGGAAGAAGCCTATTGGGTGTAAGTGGGTTTACAAAGTCAAGTGTCTTGCAGATGGCAGTGTAGACAGATATAAAGCAAGGCTAGTGGCAAAGGGGTTTAACCAGATTGAAGGGGTTGACTATTTTGACAGTTTTTCTCCTGTTGCCAAGACTGTCACTATTAGGCTACTGTTAGCCATCACTGCTGCAAAATCATGGAGTCTGCATCAACTTGACATCAATAATGCCTTCCTCCATGGCTATCTTGATGAGGAAGTATACATGACACCTCCTGAAGGTTACACAGGAGCTGCTTCTCATCAGGTTTGCAAGTTAAAAAGGTCACTATATGGGCTTAAGCAGGCATCTAGACAATGGAACTCAGAGCTTACAAAAGCTCTCATTTCCTTTGGATTTACACAATCTCAGAGTGACTACTGTCTGTTCTTGAAGACTTCACAAGACTTTCAGCTGGCTCTCATTGTCTATGTTGATGACATCCTCATTGCTGGTTCCTCAGATTCAGAAATTCAAGCTGTCAAGGATTTTCTGCACTCCCAATTCACCATCAAAGATCTAGGACCTGCAAAGTTCTTCTTAGGTCTTGAACTGGCAAGATCACCATCTGGTATATACTTGACTCAAAGAAAGTATATATTAGATATTGCTACAGATGTTGGATGTAGCACTGCTAAGTCTACTTCCACTCCACTTCCTGTCACTTGGGATATGAATACTCCTTCTCCACCACTTCAGGATCCAAGCTGCTTTAGAAGACTGGTTGGGAGACTGCTATACTTGAACTCCACCAGACCTGATGTCACATATGCAGTAAATCAACTCAGTCAATTCATGCATTGTCCCACTGAGCATCATTTCCAGGGAGCTATTCATGTGGTGAAGTATCTTAACACTTATCCCAGTCATGGAGTGTTTTTCCCTAGCTCCAATGATCTGCAAGTTTCAGCTTACTGTGATGCTGACTGGGCAAGGTGTAAAGATTCCAGGCAATCTGTTACAGGTTTCTGTGTATTTCTAGGCCATGCCATGATCTCCTGGAAGTCCAAGAAGCAACAGACAGTGTCTAAATCTTCAGCAGAATCAGAATACAGGAGTATGGCATTGACAACCTGTGAATTGCTTTGGATATCCTATCTCCTCAAGGATTTTCAGATTGAACTTCTTCTTCCTATTCCACTATGGTGTGATAACAAGGCTGCAATCCATATTGTGGAGAACCCCAAGTTCCATGAAAGGACTAAACATATAGAAATCGATTGCCATGTCACCAGAAATCAGTTTAAAGCTGGTTTTCTTCATCCTTATCCCATCTCTACAAGGCTCCAGCTTGCTGACCTTTTTACCAAGCCTTTGCCTGCTGATTGCTTGCGTTCTTTGCTGTTCAAGATGAACTTTTGTCTTCTTCCCTATGTTCATCTTGAGGGGGGAGTGAAAGAATCTGTTGGATGAAACGTTTCCCGCCAAAATTTGAAGTCAACACTTAAGTCAAGGATGGTGGCTAGTTAGTTGATTAGACTTAGCTGTTAAGCTTTCTGTTAAGTAGTGAGATTCAGTTAGGCGGATAAAACAAGAGTGCTAGCTTGTATATATATATAGAACGGTTTGTACAGATTCTTTGATGATTTTAGATAATGAGAAAATCTTCCCCAAATACTCTACTTTTCTATTATGTGCTTTAGTGTGTGTTCTTGGTGTGCCGAGTTGATTTGCAGATTTCTGTAGATTTTCATGGTATCAGAGCATAATTTATGAGGTACATATGCATTAGCATTCATGAGGTACAGTACAGATCCACTTAGCATTAGTTGTGATGGTTTTTGTTTTAAATGTTTATCAAACTAAATGTATAATTTTTGTTGTTTGAAGACTACACCTGTTCGTAGAGATACTTCAAGATCAGGGGCTGAAGGGTATGAACTTTGATCTGAAAAGTCCCTTAAAGATAATTTAAGTTATACTGTTGTTAAGTTCTGATGTTATGTTTATGTTTTCAATTGCAGAAACGAATGTTCCGAGGCCACTGAAGTTCCCCCAGATACTGAGAACATATCTGACATGCGTGAAGGGAGGCCTGATTCTGAGATCATGCATGATGCTGAGTCTGATATTGTTTAGGTGTATGCTAAGATATGACATTCACTGAAAGTTTTACAGGCTTAGCTCTTTGTGTGCTACCTTTAGGATCCAGTTCAAGTTAATAATGTGGTGAATTGCTTAACTGTCTTTGTACAGTGAATATTCCATATTGCAGTGTATGTATTTACAGGTTCTTTTAAGGAACCAAGAAGTTCTTCTACCGGGGTGTGGTTATTTAAACTGATCTTCTTGAAAAAACAGCTAGATCCTTTTATGCAAAATGTGAATAATATTCTCCTAATTAACACTTGGTAGAAAACGCCTTCAGTAAAATGTGCGTGTGGAGTTATTTCAGGGAATACAATGGGTAATTTGTGTACACGAATGAAATGCAACAGAAAGTGTCACAAAAAACAAAATTTTTATTACATTATTAATCTTGTAAACAACAAAATTACATTTTGTTCTGTTGATGAATATATTTGAACTAATTAAGTGATTTCATATTAACAAATTCATGGTAGTATTTTTGGGTGCAATTTTCTATCAAATAATTCGCTTCCTTTTGAGATCCTTTTGATTGATATTTATTTTGCACTAATTTAGGCCATGTTAGCTATAACTTATTTCTCGTTGAACTAAATTGAATTAGACTGAACTGGAATAATATTCAATATACTGAACTGAACTGAACGAATTTAAATATATTAACTAAACTTAATTGAACAAAAATAAATTTATAAATACTTATTTGAACTGAACTGAAATAAATTTAAATACATTTACTTGAATTGAACAGAAATTTTTAATAAAATGATATATATTTATAATTTGAATATAAATATACATTATATGATCTGAAATGAAATGAGTGGAATATCATTACATTTATAAATCACTCACTAAAAGGTTTGCTAGATGCAGGTATATATTTCTCGTGCAGATTTTAGTTTACATGCCTTTGTTATTGTTAAAGGCAAAAAAAAAAAAAACTCAAAATGCAAGGTACACTATTGTGTAAACATGTTTTATCGTTTTTCAATTTCAAATTATTGATAGGAGTTTATTATGTTTTACATATGGTCAAATTGGACCAAACTTAAGAAAATATCTTTACGGTCTATTTACTTCTTTACTTACGTTTACAATTATTTATACATTTCACAGTACGATTACCGAAAGTTATATCATAACACCATCATTCCTTATTAAAATTAATCAAAACTCTCACATTGCCATAAGAGGAGTGCAATACTTTGTTCTACTAGACAATCATATATTGGACATTCATAAATAATACAACATAAACCCAATAAATTATAAATAAAATAAAATTAGGTGTGTGTGATATAGAACACCGCGCATTGCCATAGGATGAGTGCAATACTTCGTTCTATTTTAAAATCATATATTGGGCATTTCGTATATGAATATTATTATGAATAAATTATGTGTGCAATTACACCGCACAACAATTTCAATATGTTGGGTTATATCTTAGAGAAAATTGTCCATGTAAGTGTAGTTGTGCTCATGTAGATGTGGTTGCAGAAAGTGGCTATTGGTTGTTTGTGTTAACAGGTTTGTTCTAATACACCGCGCATCGCGCGGTGAGTGCCCGCTAGTACTAAATAAAGTAAATGTCGACAAAAAATCAAATAAGGATTTATTTTTGATTAGTTTAACTTAGATTAAGGCCCTATTGGCTAGAGCTTATTTCTTGATGTACTGAACTGAACTAAATTGAACTCAACTGAACTGAACTAAAGTAAAAATTGATGTATTGAAAAATGGAATCAGCATGACTGAACTAACCTGAATTTCATCAAATTGCATTTTCACTGAACTGAATTGGACCGAACTGAACTGATCTACAGATAAGATCCGGCAAACATGGCCTAATTAGTTTCCACCCAAAGCAAACTAAGATTTCATGTTTAATTTTTTCAAAAAATAATATATAATTTATGTTTGATTATTTAACGTTAGTTATTGTTTTTAGAAATTAAGTAATTAAACTATATTTAGCTAGTATTTATAAAAGAGAACGTCTCATGTGAGATTCATCTCTTTTTTTCTTTCAACCACCAGTTGGTGGAAGGGATCTTTATTATGCTCCCCAAACCCGGAATAAAGACATAAAGCAATAAAATATACAATGAGTTCCTCTAAGAGAAACAATTTGTGAGATTCCAGGCCAAGTTCAAAACCTAGTCTGGATCTGAAGCGCGGATACACGCTATACCTAAATCTAAAAGAGGCGATGAGATACATCTGAACATTCTAACAGTCTAATGCATGAGCATCTAAAAACTAACTGGCAGGTAGAGAATCAATAACTTGCATCGACTCAAACAAAAGTTCGAGCTAACCAAGTCTACTAATCTAAATCTATTTACAGAAACGCTGGAAGTAAGTTGTCTAAACTACTCCAACTTGGATTTCTCCTATACTGTTAATAGAATAAAGACCGGGAGCTGATGGAATTTTCCATAGCGCGAATCTAATCGTTTACAAGGAAAACAACAAATCGGCATTGAGACTCGATAAATTAGTCCAGTTAGTTTCACAAAAAGACCCAATTAAGGACATATCTCATCTGACATAAAATAAAGAAAAGAATAGAAACCATGATCCAACAGCTTCGATCCAAGACAGGTGGCTGGCGTAGCTGAGGAGGCGCGTGGTCTCACTTTCTGGAGCGTTGCGTCTGGTAGGCGCGTGTACCCGACGAAGGGAGATCCTGCTGGAACTCCGGCATGTTCACGCCTGACGGCGCGTCGAGTGGACAGGTTCGGCCTCGCGGAGCGCGTCTGCCATACCTGCTGAGACTGGATCTGATTGAAGGCTCGGCGATGAGACTTTACCGGCGAAGGTCCGTTGCTTGATGGCGTGGAGCGCGTTGCGTCACCTGCCATTTCTGAGAAACGGGATCTATGACCCTTGCTGTTCCGGCGCCGACAAAGAAATTACCGGCGACTTTGTTTTGCGACTGTCTTTCCGGTTTCTCTCCGTGGGGCTCGGCATGGCTCAGGTCGGCGATGGATTGGTCTTTCCGGCGTGGGAGGTTTCATGGTTTCCGGCGTGGGGAGGGAAGTGGGGCGGCTGGGTGCGTTAAAAAAAGGAGTGGGGGTGGAGGGGTTGACCGTCGCCACCGCCGGCCACCCCCCATCGGTGATCTGGTCTTTAGATCCGGTTTTGGGATGCGTGCCTGGGAGCTTTTTGGGGGGACGACTTTTGGGAACTTTTAAATTAAGACCTACTCTAAAAATTCTAGTACGATGTGAGATTCATCTCATTGGAGACTAGGACAAATGTTGATATTTTCACTTTCAAACATGATATTTAACATATTAAGTGTGATCAGTTAGTGTACTATTGCTGATCTTCTTACTTTCATGTATCAACATTGATCTGTTACATATTAAGTATGATTATTTCGTGAGATTAATTGAGAATTTGTCTTGATAAAAAATTTGACGTTTAATTTTTTATACTTTTAGTTAGTATAGGTAGAAATTTGAGTTAGTATCAACTTAACATGTTCAATCTTTAGTTTTCTTACTAAAGTTAACACATTAATAATTTATTATATATTTCTAACAAAAAAGATAACATTGATAATGACTGGAATTTTTACCTGAACTAAAATTTTGAAATCAACTCGATCCAACATCAAAAGTTTGTTCTTCCCATCGGACTCAACCTGACAAACGAGTCTAATCCGACCCGACCCGAGGTAATTCTTATTGAACCCGACCCGACCTAACAATCAACGCTGACATGAATTTAACCCGACACAAACGCGATCCGATACGACCCCAATAAAAAATTCCGACCCGATAAAACCCGACATGTATCAAATCGAACCTATCTGACTCGAAACACATAACTTGACACGCCAACCCAAATTGAAACCTGTAGTCGGAGGAGTAAATTTGTATTCCCAAAATAAAATACAGCTCGTCTGTTCTACCATGAGTTTTTCGTTTTCCATCAGGAGGAAGTAAACAATAATACTATCCGCAAATATCATTTCAATAAGTATATGACATCACAATTATTGCTCCTGATCTCAACTGTATCGATCTTGCTAGTAAATGAGTAATTGAATATGCACGCACTATCTCAACTGTGTTCTCAGCTCCCCTGTTTGCTTACTTCGAAGTTCAAAGAGTTCTTGGCTTATGGATTTGATTATTCATTTTATTTAGGGGAAGTTGAATTGTGCTGCATATAAGCCGCAACGATTGTGTCCATTTAATTCAATTTAAACTTCACATTTTAGTTTCTGATTTGATGGTGTATAATGTATATTACTATTTTAGGAGCATGTTTAATTGTTTTTATCTCAAAGACCAGTGATTAAGAAGACATTCCTAGAGGCGGTGATATACTCGGGAGACTTGGAGCGGTTGAAACATCAGTTGCCGGTATCTCATCCATTCTTCCTCCGTAAGGCTCGAAAAGTAAGACGAGGTTGTTGTCTTCCTCCTCGAGGCACCATTAAGTTTCGTTCATCATAGCGAGCTGATCAGCTCTGTCCTGGTAGAGCGCCTCGAAATTCCTGAGAAACTAGCCAAAGCTAATGTTAAGATAGATACATACCTGATTATCTTAGTTTCTCCCCTCTCATATTTTCCATATTTTTTAACCCCACCTGTCATAAACGACGTCGTTTTATGATCGATGTTTCTGGCTTTCGTTCTTTTTTCTTCTATTCCAATGGGGATTCTACTTCTTTCCGACCGATATTTCTGGCCTAATTCCAAATTGATCTGGTTTTTGGGATTTCTTGGAGGATTTTTGCAGACGTGGTTTTTCATCTGGGTTTAATTGTCTGTGGGTTCAGGTTTTTCGGAAGTTACAGGATTGGATTTCGCCGTTGACACGCTCTGCAACTCTCATTCGGGGTCGGTGGCCATCGACGATTGATGGAGCAGACGACCAAACGGAAGAAGTAGCAACGCTCGCGGGTCAATTAACCTGATTCAATCAGGCCTTGAGTTGTCAGAGTTTCGATCACGCCCGGAGTTCCAAAATGATTGCGGAATTGATAAATTGTTTGCATAATTGATCAGATGAATTAGTTGGCCAGTTTGGAAATTTGATATGACATCCAATTGCTTCCCCCTATTTCAGTTTCCATTCGCCCAAGTTTGCGATATTTAGTAGTAAAGGGAGCCAGCCATCGTTTCCTCATTCCATTGCTCCGCACTAGTGGAGAAAGAGTGGATTTAAGGCGGTTCCAACATACCAGAGAAGGCACATTGGAACCGCCTTCTCTGGCTGTGCCGTAAAATGGAATCATGTTTAAGGCGGTTCCCCCAACCGCCGTAAAATTTTGACATATTTCGAATTCGAAAAGTGTCACATGTCATGTTTCGAATTCGTAAGTGTCATCTACTATAACCGCGTCAACGTAAAAAACCTTTCGAATTCGTAAAATTTTTGTAACCCAGCAGAAAGGTCTTTCTAGTTCGAAAAACTTTGTAACCTAGGAGAAAGGTCTTTCTAGTTCGAAAAACTTTGTAACCTAGGAGAAAGGTCTTTCTAATTCGAAAAACTTTGTAACCCAGCAGAAAGGTCTTTCTCATTCGAAAAACATTACGAATCTTCCAAAAAAAAACCCACTCGCCATAGTGCTTACGAGTTCGTAAGCACTATTGCGAGTGGGTGAAAGAATGAGCTCGGAATTAATCAAAACCAATCACATTAGCTTTATACATTATGATTGTATCATACTGGAATACAACTATATAAAAACACAATTCAATAACAAGTAAAATTTAGTAAAAGATCTTCAAATAAAAAAATTTAGTAAAAGAAAATCTAAGAAGATAATCTTCGTGGTTCACTCGTCACCCCAACCAAGTCACCATAACTTATAGAATCACCATTGCAAGTGAATGTAGCAGAGATTCCCAAAAGCAAACTCATCATCACTCATGGTGGCCAGCCTGCTCATTCTTGTTCTCAAGTTCACCGCATGTAAGACCCTACAAACAGATAGTAACCAACTGTGTTAAATTCCAATTACATTTATAAACTGGTTCTTACATATAACAGACATTTAAATTACAATTACCCGAAAATGCATATGAAATATAAGTGACTAGTATTAAACAGAGAACTTCACTCAACATTCCACAACCTTACATGTTGGTAGTGTAACGCCCCAGTCCATAATATGAAGAATATTTATTATTACAATTATAAAGAGGGAATTACACCTTCTTTCAATTACCGTCAAAGTTATAAATCAAATATCAGGAGAACTTGCTACAACACAAACTTTGAATGGAAAAATACTCAAATTGATTTAGAGAAGCAAAATAACAAAGAGTTGATGAACTGTTACCTGAGAAAATGATTGATGAGCTTGTTCATGTGGAAAAATGAATGGCGTAGTAATAAGCCTCCAAAGGAAAAATATTCTCATGGAATATGTTTCCAATATCCTTCATTTGGACCTCAAGCTCTTCTCTACCAACAATGACATTCCTCACTCTCTTCACTGCAGAACCCCTCCACTCCTCACTTTCTATTTCTAAGTTTCTCACCATAAGCTCCCAGCAGATCAGTAAGGTCAAACGCGAGTTTACTACCATGAACAAATATTAGCCCCCTATCTCTATCCGGACTACCTGAAACGGTTTATTCCCACTCTATAAGAGGGCTTTTCTTTCTTTTTGGTGCCATTGCCTCTGCATTGGTTTCTATCCAAGCAAAAGAAAAGAATAAGAAATATGCAAACTGCTCAACTCTAATAAAGTTACAGAATTAAAAAACGATTAGGAGAAGTTAATTTGGAGAACGATTCAGCAGATGACATTTACATTAAATGATTAGCAATACAAAGAGTACCAGAAGCACTACAAGAGAGATAGACTTTTCTTATGTTAGAAAAATAGATAAAATTGTATACTGAGATTTAATGAATATCATCACTTAATCAGATACTTTGAGCTGCTGAGTCATGTTTTCGAAATAAAAAAAAGATGTAAAACATGCAAGATAAACTACATGCACCAATTTTCAAGGTAAAAATCGCATGGAGTATGTACATGATCCAAAGAATGACAAGAAATGGACCATGAAGAAAAAGTATGTAAAATGGATGCTCATACTGCAAAAACAAGAAAAGCTACAAATAAGAGATACATCAAAAACATTTGTGCTCAAGTATAACATGAAAAAAAAAATTCAACCTAAACATACCATTTCCTCCTTATAATCCTTCCCTCTTCCGTCGACAAGAATAATATTTTGTTTTTTTTTTTTGTAAAACAAGAAAAATGTTACACAACCTTAATTAATCCTAAATGGTCCATTATTAAAACACATCCATCAGGTTGAGCCTCACGATCCAGACTTGTTGAACTCAGAAAACACAACTGCTTGCCTAATAATGCTAGTAAGGTAGCATACTTCTTATTACAATCAAATTAATTCCTCAGTTATTACAATTAAATTAATTCCTCAAGGTACCTTTGGATACAAACCGATTCAGCCTCTGTTCGCAACATCACTGGGTTAATCACTGAAATCTCCAACAACATCTGGACCATCAACACCTACATCTGTACTCCCATATTCAGGTGCTGGTGAAATTTCTTCAGCACCAAAGCCACCGGCAATTTCTTCCAGCAAATTGCACAACTCATTTCTAATCTAGCAAATTGCACATTAATTCGAAAACCACATGCATAGAAATTCTCCATCAGTCATTCCAGAAAATGCACAACTATATTCTAATTTATAGAGCATATAACATTAATTTGAACAACATTATTGATACTTCAACTGCATATACCTGGAAACCCGACGTCTTTGAAGCTCTTAACTGGCTTTGGCACGTCCTTGACTTCGACGGTAATCTCTCGAAGCAGACGGTGACTCCACATAGAAGTTCTTCTCGAATAGAGTCAGGCCGTCCAAATCCAGCTTCTGCGGCGGCGGAGACTCCGCGCCATCGCCGTCTTTCCAAGTCGTAGAACGGTAGTTCGAGCTGCCGCCAAACCCCGAATCACTGCAACCACACACAAAATCAAAACAAATTCTTCCTAAACCCTAAATTGTTAGTGAAGGGCGTTATGTGAGAGAGGTGCTGAGCTAGAGCTTTACCTTAGACGATCACGGTAGGAGCCGGGGTCGGCGGAGCGGCTGTAGTATTGGCTCATTCCGGCGATTATAAACGGCGCAGTTTCTACACTCGTTCGGCGGAGGCCGACGGGGCGGAAGGCGACGGGGAAGGGGTTTTGTGGGAGATCTAATGAAAAGGGATAAGGGAATGATTTGGTTTTTCTTATTAAAACTAAATCGATTGAGATAGAGATAAGAAGATAGTAATGTTTAGCTAATAAGGGAATGATTTGGTTATTTATTTAGCTAAGGATTGGTTTTATTTTAGAAGTAGAATATTTATTTAAATAAACTAATAATTAGATTAGATTCATTAATCATCAGTAATATTTTTTTATGGAAATTATGAAAAAGTTAAATATAGAAAACTTTTATTGTTAATAATAATAATAATAATAATAATAATAATAATAATAATATATAATATAAATGTCAAGTATATAGTTTCATCCTCTGTGATTATAGAATGTCAATTAAGGTTTCATCTTTGATTAGTTTAACTCAATTTTAGTTAGTGTTTGTAATATCAAGTAAGAGTTAACTAATTCGATTTAGTTTTAAGTAGTGTTTCTAGAAAGTCAATTAAGGTTTGACTAATAATTAGTTCAACTCAATTCAGTTAATGTTTATGAGTCTTAACTTTTGAATCAATATAGTTGTTGTCATTAGAAGGTCAATTAAACTTTGCCACTTGACTAGTTCAAATCAATTTAGTTATAGAACTGAATAAGATTTAACTTCAGATGACTTGAATTTAGTTAAGTTACCATTGAATCTAGAAAGTCAATCATGGTTGACCTTTGTTTAGTTAAACTCAATATAGTTAGAGTTTATATAAAGTCAAGTAAAAATAATCTTTCATTTGTTAAACTCAATTTAGTTAGTAGTGTTTATTAAATGTCATAAGATTTGACCTTCCATTAGTTTAAGTAAATTTAGTTACCAGTGTTTATAAAAGGTTAAGCAAGTTTTGACCTTTCATTACTCTAATTTGATAATTTTGTGAAGAGTCAATTGCTTGTTAGGTAAGATTAATCATTAAATATAAAGAATCTGACTATTGATTACTGATTATCAAAAGTTTAGTGATGGTTGGCCTTAAATTAGTTTAAGCCAACTTAATTAGTCTCTAACTCTCTATACAATGTAAAGTAAGTGTTGATCTATAAGTAAACTCAATTAAGTTAGTGTTTTGTAAAAAATCAAGTAATGTGTGACCTTTCATTAGTTAGCCTTGATTTAATTAGTGTACACAAAAAATCAAATAAGAACTAAATTTTGATTATTTAAACTCAATTTAATGTGTGCTAGTATTTTAGTGGTTTAGATTTAGAGTTTAGTGGGTTTAGGGTTTATTGGGTTGAAAGTCAAAATAAGTCAACGGAACCATCTTTCTCATTCGAAAAACATATGAAACCTCTTTCTCATTCGAAAAACAAAAAAAGGCAGCGGAACCCTCTTTCTCATTCGAAAGTCAATGAATTTTAAGGCACTTTTTTTAAAAACCGCTGTAAAAATACTCATGAACCGCCTTAAATTATTTCCGAGGAAGCTTGCGCAAATAGACCCACCGAAAGAGTCTTTCGAACTCGAAAAACACTTAATTTTAAGGCGGTTCCAAGCTATTTTGAGGAACCGCCTTAAAAAAGTGCCTTAAATCCCCTGCTTTGCACTAGTGCCGCCATTACCATGTTTCCTCATTCCAGGACAACCTTTAAAGAAAGTGGAAGAACAAGAAGATTTTACCGGGAATTATTTTCTGGAAATTTAGAGGGTTTTTGGCGGGGTTACTATTTGCATGACCAAATTACTACTACAGGACCATATTTCACTTGATCAGACGTATTTTTTCCCAATTGGTTTTGCCCAATTCAAAATGCAATATCTGATATCTTAGTGCATCAAATGTACATTTGAATTGGACAAAACTAATTGGAGGAAAATGTGTCTGATAAAGTGAAATATGGTCCTGCAGTAGTAATTTGGTCCTGCAAATAGAAGTTCCCTTGGCGGCTCAATCTGGTGTAGATTAGACCGTCGACCCCATGCACTTCGATTTTCGGCACTCCAATTAAGATTTCGGTACTGTTGGTTCCACATCATTCAGCCATGAGAATTCTACCTTCGGTACTTTCCTTTGTTCAGTGGCTGTACGTCTTTCTTATCATTACAGAAGGATATACTACACTAGAAAGGTTGGTTATTAACTTCCTCTCTGCTATGTATTAGTTAGTTTCCATCATTTTGTTAGCCATTGGTTTCTGGATAATAAGTTTGTAATCTAACTTGGACAGTTGATAATGCCATCAAGCTTTAACCCCATTTTACGATATCGATATCGTCCAGACTGAGGGTTTAAGACGATAGCGAAATCAAAAATCAAATTTGAACGACAATCTTTTCGATTTCGATGGAGAGTACGTGAACAGATCGAAATCGCAAATAATATGAATTCTGAAAATAAAATAATCACACTTTCGAAATCGTTAGGGTTTAAATATGTTTTCGATATCGTAATAAATTGAAGCAATTGAAATCCCCCTAATTTTGTTTCGACTTTGAATCTATAATTCATTATTCTCGGTACCGAAAGTTCTTAATAACGTTGGTTGATTGATCAAGTGTTCTCGATATCGAATAAAGTTATAGGTAATATGCGATATCGTAAAGGATTAAACCCTAACTGTTAAGTTCATGCACTTTTGTTTTTATAAAAAAAAATGCTCACCCAACCGCTCTAATGTAAAGACTAATCTACAATTGGAATTCCTAATATTCAATTAACCTCGGAATATTTCTGGACTCTTGTCCAATAGAAAAGATAATGTAATCCAATTAAAGTAGATCATTTGACTTTTCAAAATTAACTTTACCCGACTTTGATTGTTAAATTTTAATCACTTAATGGGTAAGACTATTATTATGTAATATGATGTGGAATTTATATACTATATGTTTTTAGTAATTATTTTTAATAATTTAATTTTTACACTAAAATAAAAAATATATGTAGTCAAAATGGGCTGGGTTTGACTTTTGATAAATCAAACAAGAAAAGTTTTGGCAATTGTGCAAGGTTGCAAGCCATCATCTTTAAAACTAATTGCATAACTCTCAAACACTACGTAAACATGGAAACAAGTTTGAATGGTTTCCATGGAAATAATGTTGCTCAAAAGTACATCAGGTTTCCTTCCTCCTCCGTTCAATAAATATGCCCCTATCATCACCCTCAGCGCGTTTCTCCGTCTCTTCCATCACCACCGACCTACCAATTCATCTTTATTGAATTGAGTAATATTATTATTCAATTACCATATTATTATTAGATTTTCATATTTTTTTGGACTATGCTTTATTGAAAGATTATTGATTTCAGTTGAATTAATTTCTTGGGTTTCATGGATTTGTTTTCACTGAATTCGAAGTCTTCTATTTTTAGTATTTTTTTTTTTTTATAATTTCAGTTAATTAAAAATGATAAATACTTGATTTAAAAAAATTATGTTTTCCGTTGTCTTCGTTTCGTTTTTGGAGTATCTATGATGATTATATAGCAGGTATATATCTGTACGGTATATTGAACTGTTCAAAATACTTAACTGGTATAGAGTAATATCTAATAGCATATTTTTAGCAAGAGAATTGGAAACAAAGTAAACTGTATCAATTAAATATTAATAAAAGGCTAGATCATGCAATCTAGTACGTAGGAAATAATGAAACAAACGAGATATTGCTTCTTACAATACTGATAATTGTAGAGCAGGTTTCTATGAATAAGAAAACTAACTAGAAAAAACCCTAGCACCAGGATATTTAATTAAATTTAAATATTAGCAAATCCTTCCTTCAATACAGGGGAGAGGACCGGCATCCATTGTCAAAGAAGGAGCCGCATTTCCATTGGCCACGGGAAAAGCTTGATAAGTTGTGTAAGCTGAGTTGATACTTCCTGAACCAGATTGAACAAAATAAGCGCCGTTCAAATAAACATCTCTTACACTTCTCCACTTCCAAGTCTGCCATGGAGGTCCAGCTTCAGTAAGTCTCTCCGTAATCTGTTCCATGAATTTAGGATACATATAAGAAAACAATGGATACATGCATGTATACAATGAAATATATTAAATTCTATACAATGAATATATATATATATATATATATATATATATATATATATATATGCACCTGTTTGTTATCTGAAGTATCGGGAGCCAAAAAGTAGTTGCCTTCGCTAAGTATGGTAGGGTTTGAGCTTCCACCAATGGCATACATTTCCCATTTAGTGTACCTATTGTTTGCAACATGAGCATATCCAAACCTAACCCTGTATCCAAAACACAATCAATTGTTAGTTACATTGAGAGATGGATGAAAAACTAAAACATTGCATTAAATTATAATTATTTACCTAGGCATTCTCTGCACACATCCAGGGCCAAAATGGTTGAAAGCCACCGTCACTTCCATGACCTTGTCTCCCGAAAAGGTATCGGAGTGTCCGAGCAACATGACCCTATCATGCTCAGTGAAGTAATTGTTGGAAATAGTAACGCCGGTGGATGCACGGGTAACATCTATAAGGCCGTCAATTGCTCTTTCAAGATGACAGTGATCAATCCAAATTTTTGAAGATGCCAATACTGAGATAGCATCACCGTCTGTTACACCACCATCCTCTGACTTGCCGGGTTTGCAATTGACGAGGGCGATGCCATGGATAATTACGTGGTTCGCACCCTTGATCTTGATGCACGGTCCGCCATTTCCGATCACCACCTTTGCACCCCTTCCGTCGATGGTCTTGAAGCTATTTATGATCAGATCGTTCTCCAGCTTGATCGTCATGTCCTTTTGGAAAATAATCCACAAGGGCTCGTTCTGGATCACACCATATCTCAGGGTCCCTGGTTTCGGACGCGCCACATTGTCAGAAGCATCGGTGACAACATAGATTGCTCCATTTTTACCCCCAAAAGCACCGCTTCCGAACCCTCTTGCACAGTTCGCCAAGTCTTTTCGATTTTTAGCCCAGTTGGGATTTCTTCTCCAGCAAGAATCGATCACATTTTGTACCTTTTGTCCACCGACTGCCTCTGGTAAAGTTGGATTCTGGGACCTGATTTCTTGCAAGGGGCCGGTTGGATACTCATAATCTGATAGGTAGGATTGATCATAATCATGAGCTAAGGCCAAGGGGAAAATGAATGAAACAAAAACAAAAAGAAAAATTGTGCAAATTCTTCCTGTCATGGTTAAACTTGCAAATGGAATATATGGAGATTAGTGAATTCAAGAGTAGGCTTGGAGAGAAATGAATGAGTAACTAATCTATTTATATGAATGAGTATGATATTAAAATTGGTAGCATATATGCAATCAAGTATTTTTTTTTTTTATGAAATCAATCATGTATATTTTAATTGTTCGTATGGATCTGCAATCAAAACAATATCATGGTCTATATTCTTTTCCTAACCATAACTAAGGATTTTTATATGCAATCATGTATATTTTGCTTTCTATGAAATGCAATTATACATATATAATTATGTATGGATAATGCAATCAAAAAACTATCTTGTTATATATTCTTCTCTAGCTAACTATAAATATTCCTACTAAATATGTTAAGATGTCATTACTTGATTAACCAATATTTTGTAGGTATGAAATTTCGCATTACCATAATCGAACAAAATTGAGAGTCTGTAAAATCTTCATTACCATTTTCTAACCTTCTATTTTCAGATTCATTAATATTTCCATACCATCGTACCCATATATTATCAATATATCAATGCCAAAGATATTGTCGTCAAAATTATATTCTTTTCCTAATTTTGAATATAGCATAAGATTTCTTATCCAAAATGAAGCATAACCTTTTATAGTAATTAAATTAAACCATTAATAAATTAATCTCATTTAGTATATAAATAAATAAACCTCATTTAAGTTTGATAAATATATATATATATATATGGGAGGATTCGGTTGAAAACGCGACCCTCCTCAAAATAAGAACATTTTTTATTTTGAGAACTTTCAGTGTGAGCCATTAAATTTCAATTTGATGGCTGAGACAAAATGAGCTTATAGTTAATAGAAAATTTAGAGCTAACCCCGTCTAATTACAATTTAATCCTCCATCGCCTTCTCGACTTCTCGTAGAGGAGATTTGGTAGATTTCTTCTTCCTATAAAGAAACAAACCACATGATCTCTTGACCGCTCCGGATGTTCTATATCACCTTTGTGTACCACTCCCTATTTCACTAAGCAAATTTTACCAGGTGTCCTTATTAACTTAACTCTAGTTAACCTATTTAAATCATAATAATTACTTTTTCATTTATTTTTGATAATATATTCTTATTCCTTTTTTCTATATTTTAAATTAAATTAAGTTGATGACTTAATTTTGCTAAGTAAATTGTCTAAGAAAAATAATATAAAGTCTAATGATATAAAGGCCATGTTTGCCTGAATTTATCTGTAAATCAGTTCGGTTCATTTTAGTTTAGTTAAATTAATTTTATTTTACTTTCAGTTCAGTTATTTTAAAAAATTCAGTTCAGTATATTTGAATTTATTTCAGTATTGTTCAGTTCAGTTCATCGTACCCTAAAATTTTTTTTAGAAATTTATAGTATACATCTTTTTTATTCATTTTATTCTATTAGGTTATGTTTGATGCAGTCAGTTCAAATCATGTGTCTCTCTAAGTTTCTATTATTCGTATCAATTTTTATTTTGCAATACATTATTTTTATGTGAAATTAATAATGTTCAATCAAAACGGTTCACTTTGATTCAGTTCAGTTCAGTTCAAATGAAATATAAGTTCATGATATTCGGCACAATTCGCAATACATGGCCTTTCTATCTTTATACTTTATTTTATCTTTCTTAGACATTTTACTTATTTAAATTATGACATCAACTTAATATAATTTAAAAGATTGAAAAAGAGGAAAAAGAATATATTGTCAAAAATAGATGAAAAGAAATTAATTGATATCTTAACTAGACTTAAGTTAATAAGGACATGTGATAAAATTTGGTTGATGGTATAGAGAGTGGTACACAAAAGTGGTGTAGAGGATCCGGAACCTTTCTTGACTGAGTGGCTGGAAGCGTTATAAAGAAAGCCATGGCAAAAATGAAGTCACAAATGTAGATGTTGAAGTTACAAGTCAGATGAAAGTCGCGTTTATAGCACAAATGTAGATGTTGTATGCACTTATCATGTGTTTGCTTCCATCGCATTTTTTTTCAAAAATAATAGTTGTTGAAGCTTTGACCATGTTATAACCAACTTCTCCCTATTTTGAATTGTATTGTGTAGTTTATTTAAGTTTCTATAGTTAAAAAAATGAAATCGGAATCTCAAGCTCCTATTTTTATGTTTTTATTTTCATTTCTTATTGTGCGGGTTTTTGCTTTTAGTATTACGGTTCTCTCACTAGTGTAGGGCAGGGGTTTTAAGGCGGTTCCAACGTACTAGAGAAGGCACAAAGAAACCGCCTTCTCTGGTTGTGCCTTGAAATTTCAGATTTTTTAAGGCGGTTCTGGGAACCGCCGTCCTTTTGAACTACTTTTCGAACTCGCAAAATCTTTCGGTCATGTGTTATGCGAGTTCGCAAGTGTCAATGCCATCAAGCTTTAACCCCATTTTACGATATCGATATCGTCCAGACTGAGGGTTTAAGACGATAGCGAAATCAAAAATCAAATTTGAACGACAATCTTTTCGATTTCGATGGAGAGTACGTGAACAGATCGAAATCGCAAATAATATGAATTCTGAAAATAAAATAATCACACTTTCGAAATCGTTAGGGTTTAAATATGTTTTCGATATCGTAATAAATTGAAGCAATTGAAATCCCCCTAATTTTGTTTCGACTTTGAATCTATAATTCATTATTCTCGGTACCGAAAGTTCTTAATAACGTTGGTTGATTGATCAAGTGTTCTCGATATCGAATAAAGTTATAGGTAATATGCGATATCGTAAAGGATTAAACCCTAACTGTTAAGTTCATGCACTTTTGTTTTTATAAAAAAAAATGCTCACCCAACCGCTCTAATGTAAAGACTAATCTACAATTGGAATTCCTAATATTCAATTAACCTCGGAATATTTCTGGACTCTTGTCCAATAGAAAAGATAATGTAATCCAATTAAAGTAGATCATTTGACTTTTCAAAATTAACTTTACCCGACTTTGATTGTTAAATTTTAATCACTTAATGGGTAAGACTATTATTATGTAATATGATGTGGAATTTATATACTATATGTTTTTAGTAATTATTTTTAATAATTTAATTTTTACACTAAAATAAAAAATATATGTAGTCAAAATGGGCTGGGTTTGACTTTTGATAAATCAAACAAGAAAAGTTTTGGCAATTGTGCAAGGTTGCAAGCCATCATCTTTAAAACTAATTGCATAACTCTCAAACACTACGTAAACATGGAAACAAGTTTGAATGGTTTCCATGGAAATAATGTTGCTCAAAAGTACATCAGGTTTCCTTCCTCCTCCGTTCAATAAATATGCCCCTATCATCACCCTCAGCGCGTTTCTCCGTCTCTTCCATCACCACCGACCTACCAATTCATCTTTATTGAATTGAGTAATATTATTATTCAATTACCATATTATTATTAGATTTTCATATTTTTTTGGACTATGCTTTATTGAAAGATTATTGATTTCAGTTGAATTAATTTCTTGGGTTTCATGGATTTGTTTTCACTGAATTCGAAGTCTTCTATTTTTAGTGTTTTTTTTTTTTTATAATTTCAGTTAATTAAAAATGATAAATACTTGATTTAAAAAAATTATGTTTTCCGTTGTCTTCGTTTCGTTTTTGGAGTATCTATGATGATTATATAGCAGGTATATATCTGTACGGTATATTGAACTGTTCAAAATACTTAACTGGTATAGAGTAATATCTAATAGCATATTTTTAGCAAGAGAATTGGAAACAAAGTAAACTGTATCAATTAAATATTAATAAAAGGCTAGATCATGCAATCTAGTACGTAGGAAATAATGAAACAAACGAGATATTGCTTCTTACAATACTGATAATTGTAGAGCAGGTTTCTATGAATAAGAAAACTAACTAGAAAAAACCCTAGCACCAGGATATTTAATTAAATTTAAATATTAGCAAATCCTTCCTTCAATACAGGGGAGAGGACCGGCATCCATTGTCAAAGAAGGAGCCGCATTTCCATTGGCCACGGGAAAAGCTTGATAAGTTGTGTAAGCTGAGTTGATACTTCCTGAACCAGATTGAACAAAATAAGCGCCGTTCAAATAAACATCTCTTACACTTCTCCACTTCCAAGTCTGCCATGGAGGTCCAGCTTCAGTAAGTCTCTCCGTAATCTGTTCCATGAATTTAGGATACATATAAGAAAACAATGGATACATGCATGTATACAATGAAATATATTAAATTCTATACAATGAAATATATATATATATATATATATATATATATATATATATGCACCTGTTTGTTATCTGAAGTATCGGGAGCCAAAAAGTAGTTGCCTTCGCTAAGTATGGTAGGGTTTGAGCTTCCACCAATGGCATACATTTCCCATTTAGTGTACCTATTGTTTGCAACATGAGCATATCCAAACCTAACCCTGTATCCAAAACACAATCAATTGTTAGTTACATTGAGAGATGGATGAAAAACTAAAACATTGCATTAAATTATAATTATTTACCTAGGCATTCTCTGCACACATCCAGGGCCAAAATGGTTGAAAGCCACCGTCACTTCCATGACCTTGTCTCCCGAAAAGGTATCGGAGTGTCCGAGCAACATGACCCTATCATGCTCAGTGAAGTAATTGTTGGAAATAGTAACGCCGGTGGATGCACGGGTAACATCTATAAGGCCGTCAATTGCTCTTTCAAGATGACAGTGATCAATCCAAATTTTTGAAGATGCCAATACTGAGATAGCATCACCGTCTGTTACACCACCATCCTCTGACTTGCCGGGTTTGCAATTGACGAGGGCGATGCCATGGATAATTACGTGGTTCGCACCCTTGATCTTGATGCACGGTCCGCCATTTCCGGTCACCACCTTTGCACCCCTTCCGTCGATGGTCTTGAAGCTATTTATGATCAGATCGTTCTCCAGCTTGATCGTCATGTCCTTTTGGAAAATAATCCACAAGGGCTCGTTCTGGATCACACCATATCTCAGGGTCCCTGGTTTCGGACGCGCCACATTGTCAGAAGCATCGGTTGTAAGGTCCAGTTTTTGTTGCCCGCTTTGTGGAATGTCATGTTGCAACCAGAGGCGGATCCAGGATTTCAACGGGAGTGGGGCATTTTACTTCTTTTTTTTTTCTTTTTTTTCATTTCATTGCATAAACGATAACTTAAAATGGAACAATTTAAATAAAAATACATCAAATAAATAGATTTATATTAAATAAAATGTTATTCAATTCAATTAAATATCCTTGAATGACTTCAAAAACCAGACTAATTATGTGTATTTTTACAAAAGTTGTGGGGTAAAATAATATATTTTAAAATTTAATACCTAAAAATTATAAAAATTAATAAATTTTGGGTGGCAATTGCCACCTTTGCTCTAAGCTACGTCCGCCTCTGGTTGCAACATGACTTCAGTTGGCATAAAAAGATAGAATATTTTCCGTGTTCCAGCGCAGGTTTTGAAGATGAAAGGAAAATATTGTGCGTTGGTTTGTTATGGAAACTACAGTCCTAATGGGTGTCTACAACGTGTTTTGCAGTTGTGTTAAAGTGGAAATATTCAGAGAGATCAGTTTTCCATTTACGAGACGTTGAGGCACACATGAATTCCTTTTCTTCAAGGTTTTAGATTTGGAATAGAAGTTTATTGAAGGAAGGAATCAAGAGCCGTGAAAAAGGAAGTTTTTCCACGGCAATGAACTATAAAAGAAGAACATCAGTTGCGTGCTCGAGTTATCGCTTTTCACCGCAAAAATTCTGAAATTCAGGGTTTAATCTTTGGAGCACAAGGCAACGCAGTCCTGGGTTTTTCAACCTTAAACAAAACACTGGGGACGTGTGTTGAAGCTTGGGTGGTACAAAACCTTGTCGCACCTTCGTGGAAAAGAAGGTAATCATAGAAACAACTATCAACGCTAGAGTAGCCAAATTGATAGTGTGATAGGCATGCTAGATTAGCCATAGTTTGTAATAAATCGGGAATATTTGTTACAACTAGTGAAGAGTTTTTACCACGGGCTACGGCCCCCCAAACGTAGGTGCATTGCACTGAACTGGGTGATCATATCGTTTCTATTTTATTTTCCGCACTTAGTTTTAATTTGTTGTCTTTGAATTAAAACTTGACACGATAGAATAGATTTTAGTAAGCACGGACTTTCAATTGGTATCAGAGCTTAATCACTCTTTTAATCCTCTTGCGAGGTGAGTGACCGATCTGCTTACTATGGCCAAAGAAGGAGGATCCATCACAAGAGCTCCTCTACTGGTTGATGGAGGCTACCCGGAATGGAAGACGTGCATGCGTATTTTTATTGACCAACTTGATGATGATGCTTGGAATATGATTGAGATCGGATACAGTCCACCTACCACAACAAATCCTGCTGGTGAAACTATACCTAAACCTGTTCCATGGACCAACGCAGAGAAGGCAATGAAGAGGCTCAACAGCAAGGTTCTAGGTGCTCTGTATAATGGAGTAAAAGATGACCAATTCAGAATCATCTCGGGGTGTACTACTGCCAAAGCTGCCTGGGAAGCTCTTGAGAAGGAGCACGAAGGATCCAGGTCTGTCAGAAAAATCAAACTTGGAATGATCAAATATGAATTTGAAAGCCTGGAGATGTTGGAACATGAGACTGTTGATGAATTCAGCACTCGGTTGAAAGATTTAATTCATAGAGCACACCAGTTTGGAGAAAGATATACTGAGACTCAAGTTCTGGACAAGGTGAAGAGGTCACTGCCTGAGAGATTTTCAGTTTTAGTCATGAACTTGGAAATTAATTCTCAGCTGGACGTGGTTACTCTAGATGAGCTGATAGGGTTTATGAAGACATCAGAGATGTGCACTGAGAAAAGTAAGGACAAAAAGGCCCTGTCATTTCATGTTGCAACATCAAAAGGAAAAGGAAAGATGGAGGAGATGGATAATACTGGCACAGATGAAATGGTGTTGCTGGCTAGAAACTTTGGGAGATTCATGAGGGGAAATCAAGGTAGAGGATACTCTGGTAATCAAGGAAGAGGAAATCAAGGTGCTCAGAATCAAGGCAATCAGGGTCAAGTCAGAGGGGTTCCAGGTCAACAAGGTGTACAAGCTCAAGTAAATCAAGGCCAGGGAACTCAGAATTTCCAATATCAAGGAACTAAGCCCTATCAGAACCAGGCAACTCAACTGTATCAAGGGCAAGGAACTCAATTCTCTCAGAACCAGGGAGATCAAACCTATCAGAACCAGGGAACTCAGCCCTACCAAGGTCAAGGAGTTCAATCTGTAGATCCTCAGAATGTTGTCAAAAACTTTCCAGGAGGAGATTCCACTCAAACTAGACTCAGAATTGTTGATGACCTACCTAGAGGCCCTGAAGGAACTAAGCATGCTGGAAAACCTCAGTGCAAGGAGTGCAATGGCTTTGGACATCTGGCATATCAGTGTGGAAATTTTTTAAATCAACCTAAGGCATTTGTAGCATCTGGTGAAACCTGGAGTGATGATGAAGATGAGATTCATTCTGAGAAACATGTGTCTTTTGGAGTTAGAGTTGTGGAATCAGGACCAGTTCCAGATGAGTCAGAAAGCACTGATATTCAGAGTGCCTATGATGAACTGTATAAGGAATGGGAAAAATCAGTTGAATTGATTAAAATTCTAAAGGATGGTCAAAGAGGAGGTACTGAAGCTTTAGAACTTGCTGAAGAAGTTGAGTCTCTGAAAGTAAAGGTAAACACCTTAGTGAATGATTCACTGGTTGAGGAGCAGGAAATTGAAAAATTGACCTTGAGTCTTAAATCCATGACTAAAAGAGTTGAGAAAGCTGAAGGGGAGCTTGCTGATCTGCTAAAGAAACATGAAATCTCAGAAGGAAAGAAACCCATGGATGATGTGGAGAAATCACAGAAGCTAGAGACAATGACTAAAAGAGCTAAAGATGCTGAAGTAGCCTCTGAAATTCTAAGCAAGAAACTGGAAATTATGACTTCCAGAGCAGTGATTGCTGAAGAAAAGGCTAAGGCCAGAGCTATTGATTGTGATAATCTGGGGAAGAAGTTGAGATCTGTAACTGCTAGGGCTGAGGAAGCTGAAGCAACTTTTCAGAAACTTAACAAGGGCACTGCAAAGTTAAATGATCTTCTGGTAATGGGCAAAGATGCTGGAAATAGGCATGGTCTGGGATTTAACAGCAAGATATCGAATTCTCAGATGAAGAAGACAGTGTTTGTGCCAGCTAGGAATCAAGTATCTACCAGTCAAAGATTCAACAGAAGTTACAAGTCTAAACATGTACCTGTTCCAGATATGGAAGTTGCCTCAGTAGTAGTAACTAGGAGAACTCCTCCCAAGTGCTGTGAATACTGTATGAGGCAGGGACATGACGACCATCAGTGCATGAAGCTGCTGAGAGACATTATGAGAGGCAAACAGTTTATCTCATGTTGCAACATGGAGCCTGAGCAACAGAAGAAACTCACTAGAAAGGTATGGGTACTAAAATCTTCACTGAATTGTCTTGTAGTTCATACCTGCTATAATGTGTATGCCAGGAACACGTGGTATTTTGACAGTGGGTGCTCGAGGCACATGACTGGATCCCCAGATCTGTTGAGCAATATGGTGTCATGGAGTGGTACAGTACAATTTGGAGATGGCAAGATTAGTAAAGTTGTTGGAAAGGGAGAACTCAAAATTCAAGATTTTCCTGTACTGTATGATGTATTGCTAGTAGAGGATCTCAAGGCTAACCTAATCAGTATCAGCCATCTGTGTGATCATCAGATGACAGTTCACTTTAATGAATCCCTATGTACAGTCAAGCAAGGCTCTAGTGGTGTACTCACTGGGAGAAGATCATCTGACAACTGTTACATCTTGGAACCCTTTATTACATGCCTAAGTGCTAAGAGTGATAACACAACCTTGTGGCATCGGAGATTGGGACATGCAAATACGAAAGCACTAAGTAAAGCATCTAGAATTGAGGCTATCCGTGGACTACCTCAAATCTCGTATCGGAAGGATATGATCTGTGGCCCATGCAAAGAGGGAAAGCAGACAAAGGCATCTCATCCTGCTATTACTGACATTACCACATCCCAAAATCTGGAACTTCTACATATGGACCTCATGGGACCAGTGAATGTTTTAAGTGTGTCGGGGAAGAGGTTTATATTTGTCTGTGTTGATGATTTTTCAAGGTTTTCGTGGGTTGAGCTGTTGACGGGAAAATCTGAGGTGGTGAGTGTTATTCGAGATTTGGTACTACGCCTGAACAATGAAAAAGCCAGTGTAAATCAGAGGGTAGTCCAGATACAAACAGATAATGGGGGAGAATTTAAAAATGATGCAATGTCTCAGTTCTGCTCAGCTAATGGGATTGCCCATATCTATGCTCCTCCATACTCACCCCCCATGAATGGGATTGTAGAACGCAAGAACAGAACTATCCAAGAGATGGCAAGGACTATGATGGCTGAGTACAGTGTTCCTAAAAGATGGTGGAATAAAGCAGTCAAGACAGCCTGCTATGTGATTAACAGAGTCTACTTGAGGCCTTGGACCGAGAAAACAGCTTATGAAATATGGAAAGGAAGGAAGCCAAGTGTTGCTCACTTTCATGTATTTGGTGCAGAGTGCTATATTCTCAGAGATAGAGAAAAATTGGGAAAATTTGAGTCAAAATCCGACAAGGTTGTGTTTCTTGGGTACGCGATGAACAGTAGAGCTTACAGGGTTTTTAACAGACGTACTGGGACTGTTATGGAATCTATTAATGTGATAATTAAGGATGTGCCAAATAGGATTTCAGAAGATATTGATGATACGGAGCTACTGCAGAAAACTTCAACCCAGAATATTGAAGGTCCAAAGAATCTATCTCCTGAACAACCAAGTACCAGTTCTCATGTTGCAACATCACTTCTGACTCCAGGAGATGGTCAAATTTCTAAACCCACTGAAGTTGAGCATACAAACTCAGAAAACCCCAGTGTATCACCAACACCTTCTTTGGATGAACCCAGTCAACAAATCACTGAGAATAATTCTGACACATCTGATGAATCTGATGAAGATGTGACCCGAGTAAACACTGGACCTACTCCCAGACAGAAAAATCCACGAGGTCTGCCACCTGTAAATTATGCTCAGATGCATCATGGAAGTCGTCATGTGCTGCAATGTTTTCTGTCCTTGATCGAGCCAAAGAATCATAAGGAAGCCTTATTGGATGAATACTGGATCTCAGCTATGCAGGAAGAACTGAGTCAGTTTGAAAGAAATGATGTATGGGAGTTAGTTGCTCGTCCGCAAGGAATTAATGTCATTGGTACAAAATGGATCTTCAAGAACAAATCTGATGGAGACGGAATAGTAACCAGAAACAAAGCTAGGCTTGTTGCTCAGGGATATACACAGGTTGAAGGTGTGGATTTTGATGAAACATTTGCTCCAGTTGCAAGACTAGAATCTGTCAGAATTCTATTGGCTATGTCATGTGTTCTGAATTTCAAGCTACATCAGCAGGATTTTAAGAGCGCTTTTCTAAATGGCATTGTTAATGAGGAAGTCTATGTTGAGCAACCTAAAGGATTTGAGGATCCGCACTATCCTAATCATGTATTCAAACTCAAAAAGGCGTTGTATGGATTAAAACAAGCCCCTCGTGCTTGGTATGATCGGTTGACACAGTTTCTGTTACAGAAAGGCTATGTAAGGGGTGGAGTTGACAGAACTCTTTTCATGCTATCTCAAGGACCTCACATATTGATTGCTCAGATTTATGTTGATGATATTGTCTTTGGATCAACATCTACTTCACTGGTGAATGAGTTTGTCTCTTTAATGACCTATGAGTTTGAAATGAGTATGGTGGGTGAACTCTATTATTTTTTAGGGCTACAGGTGAAACAAGGTGATGATGGTCTATTTATAAACCAAACTAAGTATGCCCTGAATCTAGTTAAGAAGTTTGGCCTTGGAGATGCAAAGGCAGTACGAACTCCCATGTCCACCACTGAGAAGTTAACTAAAGATAAAAAAGGTGTGTCTGTTGATACTAAGCTATATAGAAGTATGATTGGCAGCCTATTATATTTGACTGCGAGCAGGCCTGATATCTCTCTAAGTGTTGGAATATGTGCTCGGTTTCAAGTTGCACCTAAGGAATCTCATGTATCTGCAGTGAAGAGATTCATTAGATACATTTCTGGCACTGCTGATTATGGTATCTGGTTTTCGAAGGGTGTGAGTTGTCAAGTGTATGGTTACAGTGACTCTGATTGGGCTGGTAACGCTAATGATAGGAAGAGTACAACAGGAGGCTGTTTCTTTATTGGTCAGAACCTTGTATCTTGGTATAGCAAGAAGCAAAATTCGATATCTCTGTCCACTGCTGAGGCTGAGTATTTAGTTGCTGGAAGCTGTTGCACTCAGTTGATATGGATGAAACAGATGCTCCGAGATTATGGTGTGAAACTGGGCAGTCTTACTATTCTATGTGACAATAAATCTGCAATTGATATCTCTAAGAACCCGGTCCAGCATAACAGAACCAAACACATAGATATCAGACACCACTTTATCAGAGACTTAGTTGAAAGAAAGGAAGTGGAACTTAAGCATGTGCCCACTGAGAGCCAATTTGCAGATATCTTCACTAAGCCTTTGGATGCCTCAACATTTGAAACCCTAAGACAACATCTTGGGGTGTGTACTATCTAAGAGACTGAAGTCTACCTGTTTGTATAGTTGTTATTTCAATTCTGTTTTTCTTTTGATAAAAATCAGAAAATACCAAAAATATGGTTAAGGGCAGTTGTTGCATGTCATGTTGCAACACGAAGATATAAGGTCAGAGGACTTAAGGCATATGTATCAGCGGGACACAACTGGGACCCATAACATTGAAGTGTTATTTTTCCGTTGGGCCGCCTTAAATTTTCGCGTAAAAAGGCGGAAAACGTGTTTTCTCTATCCCATTGTTCGCGCCCAAGACAAAAATCCCTACCCATTCCTATTGCAACACCAGAATCGATTTCTCTCCATCGCGGATTTCCTCGCCCCGCTTCACCGGACTCTTCATCGGATTTCTGTTGTAATCGAAGCCCGCAGCTTTCCTCTAAGGTATCATCTTGGTTTTCTTGAACTATTGGCTTCTTCTGGGTTGATTGTTCTGCTACTTAATAGGGTTTCGTTGAGTCCCGTGTGTCTTGATTGGATTGATCTGTGTGGTTTCACTATGTATTTTCATGATTGTGATCGATTTTGTTTGGGATTTTGGTTGTCAAGATTGGACGGATTTAGGGGGAGTGTATGATACTCGTTGGTGTCAGGGTTTATGGGATCCCAGTATTGAATTGATTGAGCCCAAGACTAATGTTGTTGGTTTTGTGAATCCCATGCCTGAAATACCCCCATCCCTTGCACTGGATGTGATTCCGGAGAATTTTATACCTGCCCCTGGTTCGAGAGATGAAATTAAACTCAGGGATTATCATCAGAGGTTAAGAATTTGGAAGTATGCTAAGGGGTTAGATAATTATCTGCATGGTGCTTTGGGGAGTAGAAATAATCCTGACAGATGTTCATTTGATGGCAAGATGAGGCCAAAACCCCCTAGGACTGATGTGATTATAACGTCTGATCTTTACAAACCAACTTTTGTGAGGTCTCAACCTAAAACAAATCCTTATCTGAGGCCCTCTTCTTCTAATTCCAGGTATTCTACAAGAGGATCATCTATGGCTGGAGATCAGAACAAAGATGGCAGCTCTGAGCCTCCTAAGAGGACACCAAACACAAAGGTTTCCTGTGTGAGGAGCAGGCCCTATCACACCAGATCCAACACCAAGTTGAAGTCGGTGTTTACAAATACCAGTGATACCCCCATAGTCTTGGATGACTCAGTTACTCAGAAAGACAAGCATGGAAGTCCTAAATCTATAATCTCCAGGTGTGCTGATTTTGTTGATCCCTTGGATCACCTGACCATGGGCCAGCGGCTAAAACTAAGAAGACAGGCTCTTACAACTCCAGCATCGCAAGTTCAGGAGGAGCCATTTCCTACTGTCTATGACACAATCCATGGACCTGGTGTCATTTCATCTCCTGCCACCTCTACTGGAGTCTCCTCTGTTGCTTCTTCTGATGATTCAACCCCTACAAAAGTGGTCTCCAGGAGAACTAAGATGACTGCTGGAAGGATATGGAATTATGGAAGGAGGAGACAGCAATTCACAAATTTTCCACAAGCTATATCTTGCTGTGAGGATGATGTTTCTCCTCAGTCCTTGAAAGCTTTCAGGTGTCCTGCCTCTGCTGATGAACAAGAGGGGATTAGAGTTACTGCAGCTGGGAAACTTGATGTCGTTCCAGGAGGCTTTTACTCAGGTCCAGTTGCATCTTCAGATTTCCTCAGGTATGGTGGAACTGGGGCATTGTTGTTTTTACCTGATGGACTAGATCTTGAGGACTGCTTTGAGCCTATGTCTGATGATGAGGAGGAAGAGGATGGTGAGATTCTAATTGCTGATATACTGCAGAGTCTGAGGAAACCAGTGGTGTCTGCTGGAAAATCTGCAAATTCACCTGCCATGGCTGAAAATCTCACAAGTGTTCAGCATCTCTCTCATGTTGCAACACCAGATTCTCCCAATTCTTCCAGAAAACTGAAGTTGTAGAATCTGAGGTCCAAACCAAGACTGCAGTTCTTGAAGACCAGGAGAATGGACATGATGTTGAAGTCCAGGGCCCTTTAAATATTCCTGCAGAGATGCCAACTGCAGCACCTATTGAAGATCATGAGGAACAGACACTCCAATCTGATTTGGATGTCCAAAGTCACTCCAGCCAATCTGTGTCTCATACAGAGGTCCCTCTTCCCATATCCAAGCTCAGAAGCTTGAATAAGCTCCAACCTAGGGTGGCTAAGAAGTTCTCCATGACTGGCACGTCAGAGAATGCCATTTTGCTGTCCTTAAAGCAAAGAGTGTATGTCAGATATCACCAGAAGAAGTTCTTCAAATGGTCAGCTCCTGCTATGGACTCAAAGACTGGCATGACAGCTCCCGCTCCTGCAACCCTACACCACTCTAGGAGATCAAAGAGAATAGCTGGAAGGAGTTCTGCAACTACTGCTCCTGCCACTGAGACGAAAGAGCAGATTTCAAGCTCGGGAAAACCCTCATCTCCAGTGCCTTCAGTATTTCCAGTCAAACCCTTGGATGAGGAGGATGTTAGTCCATCTAAAGCTGCCAATGCCCTTGACCTCCCTGAGCTCAGTCCCATTAAACTTACTGTTCCAGAATCCCCAATCAATTTGGAGAATACCAATACTGAGCAGGACATTCCTTCTCCTACCTCTCCATATCAGGCACCAGCTGAGGAGGACTATGCAAGTTCTGAGGATCCAGATGTTGATCAGGCACCAACTGAAGAGGATTATTCCAGTCTGAAGGATCCTGATGTTGATATTGAAGATATGCCTGGGAAGGAGGATGTCTTTGCAGATGATGAGATGCTTAATGCTAGGTTGTTGTCCCTGGCTCACACTGAAAAGTTTTATTCTGTCACAGCTAGCCTACACTATGATCTGTTGAGTTCCAGAGGTTTCTTTGTGGAGAAGGTGCTGGACATTAAGAAGTGTGCAAACAGTGGTTTTGATACATTCCTGGGTCAAATTGGATATGCTCAGGCTACCACAGTCTTTAAAGGCTATGATCCTGAAATGGTTCTGGAGTTTTACAGCAATCTTCAGAAGAGCACACTAGTAGCTGGGACTGAGTGGTCAGGGAAGCTATATTTCAGGGGGAGACTTGTTGCTTTAACCCCAGATAAGCTGAATTCCATTTTAGGTATTCAGTTACTTGAGGAATCTGAAATGGTCTATCCCAGGGATTACAATGTGGATAAAAATGTTCTGGCTAGAGCATTAACCTTTGGGAAGCTCAGTTCCTGGCCCTCTGGCTATGTCCCCACCAGCTCTCTCACTCTCCGATTTTGGTTACTTTTCAAAGTCCTTATCAATTGCTGGATGCAAACCAAAAACACAACTACCTTGACTCCAGATCAGGCAGAACTTTTATTTGGCATTGGTTCAGGTTGTGAGGTGAATCTTGGGGACTATATATTAAGGCGAATTGTTGGTGCTCTTGATGCTTCCAGATGCACTGAAGCTCTCCCTCATCCTTGTCTGATTACTGCGTTTCTGATGGCTGAAGGATTTGAAGCAGATATTGATGGTTTGCAACTTGCTGGAAAATTTGGTTTTACTGCTAAATCACTGGATAGAGCTGTGCTGGATCTGTCCTGGGATCAGGAGGTCATGTCAGGAGATGTAGTGATGTCCAACCAATTTGAACTGCGGGCTGCTGAGAAACAGATCCAGTTGCATATGGATCAAATTGTATTTCACAGTGATTTGTTGAAGAAAGCTCAGGAGGCTAAAGCTCGGATTCTGGCTGCCATTGCCAAGGAAAATGAGAGGGTTGAGCCATCTGCTACACTTGCGTCTGAACCTTCTGTTGCTGCTCTCTCCGTTTCTTCTAAGAGAGCTCGTTCTTCAGGTCCTGTGAAGCAGCCTCGAGCCAAGAAGACCAAGATTCCAGTCACTCCTGCCTGGAAGAGAGGCAAAGTTCTTTCTGATTCTGAGGATGAAGCTCAGTGATTTTTATGTCTCTTTTCTCTCCCTCCTGTTTGTTTTGGTACTATGGATTTTGATTCGGGTCCTTTGGCATTTTATGGCCCCAGGGAGAGATATATTGTGACTGTGATTTTGTTGTGACTGTAGTTATGAATGATTCTATTTTTTCTGCCAAGTCTTTAATGGATGCATGAAGTAGAAGCTTATGGTTTTCTGGGATTCTGAGTTTAGTAGAAGCTTTTACAGTATTGGGTCCACAAATTGCCAAAGAGGGAGATTGTAAGGTCCAGTTTTTGTTGGCCGCTTTGTGGAATGTAATGTTGCAACATGACTTCAGTTGGCAGAAAAAGAGAATATTTTCCGTGTTCCAGCGCAGGTTTTGAAGATGGAAGGAAAATATTGTGCGTTGGTTTTTTATGGAAAGTACAGTCCTAATGGGTGTCTACAACGTGTTTTGCAGCTGTGTTAAAGTGGAAATATTCAGAGAGATCAGTTTTCCATTTACGAGACGTTGAGGCACACATAAATTCCTTTTCTTCAAGGTTTTAGATTTGGAATAGAAGTTTATTGAAGGAAGGAATCAAGAGCCGTGAAAAAGGAAGTTTTTCCAAGGCAATGAGCTATAAAAGAAGGACATCAGTTGCGTGCTCGAGTTATCGCTTTTCACCGCAAAAATTCTGAAATTCAGGGTTTAATCTTTGGAGCACAAGGCAACGCAGTCTTAGGTTTTTCAACCTTAAACAAAACACTAGGGACGTGTGTTGAAGCTCGAGTGGTACAAAACCTTGCCGCACCTTCGTGGAAAAGAAGGTAATCATAGAAACAACTATCAACGCTAGAGTAGCCAAACTGATAGTGTGATAGGCATGCTAGATTAGCCATAGTTTGTAATAGATCGGGAATATTTGTTACAACTAGTGAAGGGTTTTTACCACGGGCTACGGCCCCCAAACGTAGGTGCATTGCACTGAACTGGGTGATCATATCGTGTCTATTTTATTTTCCGCACTTAGTTTTAATTTGCTGTCTTTGAATTAAAACATGACACGATAGAATAGATCTTAGTAAACACGGACTTTCATCGGTGACAACATAGATTGCTCCATTTAAGCACCGCTTCCGAACCCTCTTGCACAGTTCGCCAAGTCTTTTCGATTTTTAGCCCAGTTGGGATTTCTTCTCCAGCAAGAATCGATCACATTTTGTACCTTTTGTTCACCGACTGCCTCTGGTAAAGTTGGATTCTGGGACCTGATTTCTTGCAAGGGGCCGGTTGGATACTCATAATCTGATAGGTAGGATTGATCATAATCATGAGCTAAGGCCAAGGGGAAAATGAATGAAACAAAAACAAAAAGAAAATTGTGCAAATTCTTCCTGTCATGGTTAAACTTGCAAATGGAATATATGGAGATTAGTGAATTCAAGAGTAGGCTTGGAGAGAAATGAATGAGTAATTAATCTATTTATATGAATGAGTATGATATTAAAATTGGTAGCATATATGCAATCAAGTATTTTTTTTTTTATGAAATCAATCATGTATATTTTAATTGTTCGTATGGATCTGCAATCAAAACAATATCATGGTGTATATTCTTTTCCTAACCATAACTAAGGATTTTTATATGCAATCATGTATATTTTGCTTTCTATGAAATGCAATTATACATATATAATTATGTATGGATAATGCAATCAAAAAACTATCTATCCATCTGAAGAAAATGGAATAGGGATCAGATCACTTTCCACCATCATTGATGCTTATTCAGCAAAACTGTGGTGGAAATATCAGAAAGCTCAAGCTCCATGGACACTTTTTCTTGCTTCTCTTGCTGTTAATGCCAGAACCTCACAAACATGGAGAAGGATTTGCAAGATGGATTCTTTTTCTGCTAATCACTCTAAAATTATAATTGGAGATGGTATGTGCAGCTTTTGGAATTCCATCTGGATTGACTCTGGGGTCCTGAGTGATTTTATCCCCCCTTTTTCCACTAATATCCCATCTAATTGCACTGTGGCAGATTTTGTTATTCATAAAGATCTCTATATGCCTTCTCTATCCCCTTTGTTGGAAACTGATGCTTTAGAATATTTGCAGGACATCAAGCTCTCTCCTCACAGAAGAGACAAACTGATCTGGAAACCTGACCACAAGGGGAATTTCACTTTCTCCTCTGCTTACAATGCTCTCAGGCCTAAAAGAGGTAAAATCTCATCTATGCAAAAGATTTGGGCTTCCAGAATTCCAAAAAAAGTTTCTGTGTTCATGTGGAAACTTTTTAACTGCCTACTACCTTTTGATGACATACTCATATTTTTTGGTTTCACTATAGTGTCAAAATGTGTTTTTTGTGAAAATACTGATAGCATTGATCATTTTTTCAATAGTTGTGTTATTGCCAAACAAGTTTGGATTTCTGTACACTCTCTCATGTTTATTGGAAATCCAACTTTTGTCTCTCTTTGGAGTAGATTGGCTAGCTACTGGTTTTTTAAAGGTCTAACCCCACTCCACACCAGACTAGCTAATATGATTCCATCCTTTGTCTGCCGGTGTTTGTGGAAAGCCAGAAACAGGAATTGTTTTGATTCAGTTAAGCCTAGTGTTCAGGTGATAGTTAAGGAAATTAAGGACATGATCTTTGATGCCTTTTTAGCTAAGCCCCTTTACATAAGCAAGCAGCATGACATAGATATAGCTAATGCTGGAGTTTTGCCAAAGTGGCTCAAACCTCCAAAACCAAACATTATGCCCATTAAATGGCTGAAACCACCCTGTGGTATCAAAATGAATGTAGATGCTGCCTGGAATCTTAGTAGTCAACATGCTGGGATAGGAATTGTTCTCAGAAACACTGCAGGTTCACTAATACTTGCTAGATGTTTCTATGTACACTCCCTATCTCCACTGGATGCAGAGCTACAGGCTATAAGCTTAGGCATTTTTATTGCCCATTCTATAAACCTGTTTGGTTTCTTTTTAGAATCAGATTGCCTGAATGCTATATTAATGATCAAGGATCAAAGCAAGGCTCCATGGAATTTGTTTGCCATGGTTGATTCTATATCCTACAGCCTTTCCCCAGCTATTCTTAATCATACCTTAAGACAGGGAAATTGTGTGGCTGACCTCCTTGCAAAACATGCCCTGAAATATAAATTGAATGTTGAACTTAGCTTACAAAACCTTCCTGCAAGAGTTAGAGGGGCTTTATTTTTGGATAAAATGGAGCTGCCTTCGTTACGTTTACAGAACTAGATACTGCTGACTGTTTTTTGCTGGCTTTTAATGCAGATTATGTACACAAGACAACCAAGCAACAGCATGAACTCTTCTACAGCCAAGGAAAGGCTCCTCACTCAAAGCTGCAGCAAAGCATTATCTGATGCTATTTTTTGATGAATGAGAAATAATATTAGGAAGTTTCACCCATAGGCTGACTAGGGATTTTGTGTTTGCTCATGAAATCACTGATAAGCAAGTGGTTTTGAAACTTCCTAAATCCTATTATTTCTTCCATTCCCACTTTCTGTTTTTAAGAATGGGACTCATATCCCATCTCTTTTTGAAGGCAATATCCTTATGCCTTGTGTAGTTTTATGACTGCACCATAGTGCCTAGTTTAGGTCTCTATGTAATACCTAGCTGCACTGAGCTCTATGCCCTACCTGTTTGCAGCTATTTTGTATCTTTTTTCTTCTTTTCAGTCATTTAAAAGGCAAGGGGAAGCCAATATAACTCCTCCCACCAACGGTGGTTAATTCCAAAAAAAAAAAAAAAACTATCTTGTTATATATTCTTCTCTAGCTAACTATAAATATTCCTACTAAATATGTTAAGATGTCATTACTTGATTAACCAATATTTTGTAGGTATGAAATTTCGCATTACCATAATCGAACAAAATTGAGTGTCTGTAAAATCTTCATTACCATTTTCTAACCTTCTATATGCAGTCCGAAATTACTTTTTGCAGTCCATATTTATACCTAATCTACCATATATACCCTGATGCTACCAAAATCCGTCCGTCTCCCGGGGAAGGATGCTATCCGGGTCCCCTCCTAGAGCAGCCTGCTTTGGTCCTGCAAAACAATCCCCGGGAGGTGTCCCGGGGAAGAAGCTCCGGTGTGATGATGAGATGGGGATAGCGGAGAAGGAAAACGTACGGAAGGTGCTCTCAATATAAAGTAGAGAGATATATGTCACATACCTTGTTTACTGTTTGAGACTAGTATTTATAGCCGAGCTCTACCTGCTTTGGGGATAAGGTGCAGGACCACTTCCTTTGTCATCATATGTCCTCTTCCTTATCCGGATGTACCTTCCAGCGGGAAAGATACTGCTTTGATAGTTATGGGCCGCGGACCTTCCTGGCCCAGCCGGGTTCTGGGCCAGTATTATCACTAGCCCCCCAGACCAGTCACCCGGGTTTTCATGACGCGGGGAACTGGTCTTAAACGCTCCCTCTTTGGTTGCTACTCCCCTGGTAGGACCCATCCGTGCTAAAATGGGTTTCTGACGACGCCGCCTTTTCCTCTTCTGCATTGATCAGTGTCTCGTTCATCGTGTCATTATTGCTTTTCCACCTTTTGAGGTGGCGGTTCCTATTCCTCCGCCTATATAAGGGGCCTAACCTCCTTCTTACTAGTTTACTTTCTGCAAAATTTCTCCAGACGCCCTGCTCATTCGCTCCTCGCCCTTTCAGCCAAGTAAGCCCTATCTCCTTATTCTCTTCTTCTCTTATGGGTTCCCCGCTTCACTCCAACTCCTCTCTAGATACCGAGGAGTTCCAGAGCCCGTGCGAGATCCGTTTTAGGACTACCGATAGCCCTGCCTCCTCTCCGAATTCTTCCCTGGACGCTCGTTCCGCGGATTCCGATATTCCCCGGGAACGAGACGCCCCTGGCCCATTCGTCCTGGAAGAGATGAGTTTCCGCCAAAGTAGTTCTCCTGGTCATGCCCGGGAGGATTTAGGGGAGGAGGCTTTTGACGAAGGGCTCGGCGACGATGTTCCCCGGGGGCCTACTCACGGGGTGCGCCCATTAGGGCTTAAGTATTTCGGCGTTTCCGGGGACTCTCCTCCTGTAGATAGGGACGTCTTGGATCTAGCCAAGCGCTCCTTCATTCCTCTTCCCCTTAATGCCTCCTTATCCAAGCTTCCCCCGGGGGCCTCCGAGCGGGAGGCCGCGTGCATCCCGCGTATACACTTTCAATACGGGCTTAGCCTTCCCTTCCCTCATCTCTTCCTCGAGATACTCACTTTCTATAAGATAGCCCCGGCCCAGATGCATCCTAACGGGGTGGCTCTGATCTTGGCTTTCCTTCTTAACTGCGCTAGATGCGCTATTTATCCTACTCTTCTCCTCTTTCGCTCTTTTTACGCTCTACGGAAGGCGCACGCTTCTTTCCCGGGCGTTTTCTCCTTCAACATCCGTTCGGGGATAAAGGACTTCCTCCTGAGCAAACCCCGATCAGCCAAGGGGTATCTTTCCAAAGGCTTCTTCCTGTGCGACCCCCGAGCTTATCCCATGCCCGCCTGGAATGATTCCCTTATTCCGGAGGACAAGAAGCCTCTGTCCAACCTCCCCGCGGTCGTTGCTAGTGACCACAGCTTCCTCCGTCTTTCCCCCTTGGATATGGATGCCTTCTATAAAAACGGGAACGCGGGTTATTTCTGGCCTCGCGGGATCTATCCTAGCGACCTCTTCACGCTCCCGCGCATCTCTGCGGTGTGGCCGGATGGAGGTGCCCATTAAGGCTTTAAAACCGAACACACACATATATTACTTTTTTATTTATTTATATATACATCTCATGGTCTAATCTTTCTGTCTGCTTTGTTTCAGCTCAACCTACCTTATACGCGGACGTCATGGCTTATACTGACAAGCCTTCCGGGGACGACGTTCATGCCCGGGATACCCATCCGGATCCCCAGGCCCCTCCTCAACGAACGGCTTCCGGACTTCCTCCGACTGAGAACCCTGCCATCATTCCCCAAAAGCCCCGCGTGCCGCCGCGGCCTCGCCCACAGAGCTCCTCCGGGCCATCTTCTGAGGCCCGTACCCCTTCCAGCTCATCGCCTTCACCCGGACGCCGGTCCTTCATCCAGCACCCGGTTTATAGCGGCGGGGCAAGCTCGCGTTTCAAACGGCCACCTCCCGGGGAGCTGTCCGGGTCACCCCCTCCCTCTCGTCAAAGGACGCAGGACTTCCCTCCGCCTCCTCCTGCTCGCGATACTCCTCCGCGGGCTACTACTTCCGAGACTATCCCGGAAGAGAAAGAAGAGGTAACTACTTCAGCCTCGTTCTTCTCCTTAGTATTTAATCCAAATTTTCTTAAGTTTATGTTCTGTTTTGCAGAGTGTCGCCTTCGCCGACTCCCTCCTTTCAGACCCCCAGTTCACCGAGGCACTTAACCGGGGCTACTCCAAATATAGCGCGGGGTTGTTTGCAAAAATGGAGAAGGATCTCCGTGATACCCGGGAGAAGTTGGCCGGGCGAGATGACCTGGAGGTCCGGCTGGAGGCCTCCCAGAAGAAACTGGCTGACAGGGAGAAAAAGCTGGCAGACAAGGAGAAGAAACTTGCCGAAGTGGAGAAGAAGTACTCTTCTCTGAAAAAAGACAAGAAGGATGCCCAGCTTGAGGCTCTTGACGCTGTGACCCAGAAGGTCCTCCGCTCGATCGACTTTGATCAAAAGCTGGAGGGCATCGCCGCCGCAGCAAGCGCGGTTGCTTGTCATGAAATGTACCGCAGCCTGCGGGGTTGGCTTCCGGGGCCCGCTCGCCTCGAAGCCCAGGCCTCCTATTACCGCCCCAAGGCCAACGACATGCTGAACCATCGCTGGAGATCCCTCCAGGAGATGGACCTGAAGAATCTGGTGCCCCAACTGTGGGAATCCCTGAAGATGTCCTCCCGGGCTCCTTCCGCTTCAGATATCAAGAAGGCCAAGCTGCCTGCGATTGACGATGCCTCTTGCCCTGACCCCGGCCCAGAAAATTTCAACACCTTTGGGGTAGTCCCGGAGACGCCTCATTGGTCGGGCGATTACTATGAGTACTGCGCCGTGCCTGACAATTTCGGGTATCGCGCAGTCCACGATCAAGAGGGCAACTGCCGGGTAGGCCTTGGCGCGGGCCAGGACGATCTGCTGTATCAGTCCCGGAAGGCCACGCGGAAGGTGGGATTTCCTGCGCGGGTCGCTGATGAGCCGGCGGTGGATGCTCCTGCCTATGCTGGCCCGGAATGGAGCACCGAGGACCTCGTAGAATTGGAGAGGCGGTACGAGAGGGCTCATACTGTTCCGAGGGAAGACAACTCTGCTGAAGACAATGTATAACTCTATTCTAGTTGTACATTATTTTTCCTTTTGTAATCCTTTTTATTTTATTTTGTAATCTTCCTCCCCCGGGGAGCGTATGTAGAACTTTCGGCCTTAGTGCCAATTTTGATTAATGACAAAGTTCTACTTTTGACGAATTTACTATCTTTTGTAGTCTGAGCATTACTTAAAGGAAACTCTCCCGCAAGAGCCCACCCCTTATATTTTCCCTCATCCGAACAGTTCCTCTGGTACCTACTTCTCTCTCCCCCGCGCTGGGTGTCTCCAATGCTCTTTTCTGCAAAGGAAATTAGCCCATTGGAGGTTTGGAGGCAACCAGGCTGACCGGGCATTGGCTGAGGCGGGATTAGATTGCTTTCTCCAGGAATTTGGGACAATCCGGGTACTGGTATCTTTCCTCAAGGTAGTTGAGGCCAAGTTCGGGTCGCTAAACCAGTGCTTCGATCTTGCCTCCGATCATATGCGGGAAGCTCTAAATTCTCATCGAACCATTGCCGAGTTGCAGGCCCTTCATGATGACTCTCAGAGTCGCACCACTAAGGAACTAGGTATGGTATGGGGCGAACTAGAGCGGGCGCAAGAAAAACTTAGAACCCTGGAGACCCGCTCTGCCCAGAACCGGCTTCTCTGCGACTTCGAGAAGGAGAACCGGTCCCTTACTCACAGGAATAGGGTCCTCCAGGATGCTCTATTAGTCACCCGGCTATCATATCACCTGTTGGGTCTTAAGAATGGCCTAGTTGGGGTGTCTCCTCTCACCGACATTCCCGCCGGGGTTCGTAGGACATTGGAACGCATGGAGGCTAACCCGCAGAAGTTTGGCGAGGGAGCTCCTAATCATAAGGCCTATCTGGATGCCGTTGAATGGCATAATAAGATTGCCGCGGGGGAGGCTGAGCCCTATCCCTCTAGCCTTCGCCGAGTCCCTGCCCGGGTGGAGGTGGATGTGGCGTACGAAAGGTACGAGGACATGACCGTATCCATTGATCCGGACGAGGTGGCCCGTCGGATAAGACGCGTCCGGGAGATTGCCGACTCTGGAGTCACCACAAAGGGGGTTAAAACCGCCGAGGGTACTCGTATTAGCCGGGAAGAGAAGGGTAAGAGCGCAGCAGTCATGTTTCCTAAGTACAAGTTCGTCACCTCTGCCGGGGTGAGAAGAATGCGCCTGGCGGAGCCGCTTCCAGAGGGATCTGTGGTCGTGCCTATCCCCGAACTGAATGAAGAGGACGCTGCGCAACTGGAAGAGGAGCTTGCGTGGAATCAAGCCCCGGATGCCCGTTTTGCCGAAGATCTCCTGTCCTCTCAATTCTTCGGAGGGGGTTTCCGCCCGGGCAACCCTGAGGGTGCTTCCGGGTCAGGTCCCAAGTGGGTTTAGTAGCAAATAGATAGGAATACTTGTATGTAAAATTCTATGTATTTGTTCCTTTGCAATTTGACCGCATGTTCATGCGATGTATAAATTTCTTATGTAATTTAACGATTGAATAAAATTGCTTTTCGAAAGAACTATTCTCATTAATTCTTCCTTACAATACTACATTTCTTGGTCCCCGGGCTTCGTTCGAGCTCCGGGTCCACTCTAGCGGGGCACCCAAATGGGAGCTACCCATGGGTCCCTTTTTTACAAATCCTCTCTAAACCCGGAACGAGGCCAGACGTTGGGTTATCTCTCCGGGCATATTCATGCGTCCGGGAGGGGTATATTCATGCCTAGCATATTCATGCTTAGCGTATTCACGCTTCCCGGGGGGCATATTCATGCCTAGCATATTCATGCTTAGCGTATTCACGCTTTCCGGGGGGCATGTCCATTCCTGGCATACTCATGCCTAGCATATTCATGCTTCAGTAGCTGTGGTACGATGCGGGGCGCTCTACTTCCCGTAAAACCTTCTCAGGTTAGCCACGTTCCACCTTCTGGGGATCTCCTTTCCCTGCTTGTCCTCCAGCACATAGCTCCCTCCCGGGTATGCTTCCTTGATCTTGTATGGCCCTTCCCAGTTGGGCGCAAGTTTGCCCTCCGGGGCTTGGTGGCTCTTATCGTTTCTCCTCATTACCCAGTCTCCCGAGGTGAAAACTTCTTTCCGCACCCTTCTGTCATGATACCTCTTTACTCGCTCCTTCACCTTGGCTTCCTGAAGTGCCGCATTCTCTCGCTTTTCTTCCAGGAGATCCAAGTCAAGGCGTCGTCCATCGTTTTCTTCTTCCGGGCGCTGGTATTGAGTTCGAGGGCTTGGGATCCCAATTTCTGCGGGTATTACTTCCTCTGACCCGTACACCAAGCCATACGGGGATTCCCCGGTAGCCGAGCTTTCCGTAGTCCTATGGGCCCAAAGAACGCTGGGTAGCTCCCAGATCCAATTTCCCCGCGCGCCTTCCAAGCGGGTTTTTAGTCCCTTGATGATGGTGCGGTTGGTGACCTCTACTTGCCCGTTCGCCTGGGGGTGGTACACCGACGTCAACTTCTGCTCTATGCCATACTTGACACACCATGATTTGAAAGGATCGTTCTCGAACTGCGCCCCGTTGTCTGTGACTATGACCTTCGGGATGCCGAATCGACAGATGATGTTCTTCCAGCAAAACTTGACGCAAGTTAGCCCCCGTATGTTGGTGAGCGGTTCTGCCTCCACCCATTTGCTGAAGTAGTCGATCGCCACAATCAAGTATTTGGCTCCTCCCGGGGCAGTCGGGAATGGTCCGACCAAGTCAATTCCCCATCTGCTGAACGGCCAAGCTCCTGTGACTCCGACTAATTCTTCCCGGGGAACGTGGATTAGCGGGGCAAATGCCTGGCATGCCAAGCACTTCTGTATATGTTCTTCCGCATCTTTGAACAACGTCGGCCAGTAATACCCCAGCCTTAGGATCTTTCTGGCCACGGTGCGAGCCCCTTGGTGGCTCCCATTAGAACCTTCGTGCACCTCCCGGATGAGGTGTTGGCCTTCCAACCTTTCTACACACTTTAGCAACGGCTGGAGATACCCTCTTTTGTACAGCTCCCCTTCCTGAATCACATACTTTGGCGCCTTCACTCTTAGCTTCCGAGCCTGAGCCTTATCCTCCGGGGTAGTTCCTTCTTCTAGGTACGCCGGCATGGGCGTGATCCAGGACTCTTCCTCGTTCACCAGCATTACTTGATCGCTCTCCTGGTAGCTTCTTCTTCCCAGTACCTCCATGTACAGCTTTTGGTCGGGCTCAGGTTTTAATTCCGAAGAAGCTAACTTGCTTAAAACGTCTGCCTTACTGTTCTGCTCCCGGGGAACTTGAACCAAGTTGAAGGCTTTAAACCCGGCTATCAGAGGTTTTACCGTTTCCAAGTACCTTTGCAGGCTCCTTTCCCGGGCTTCATACTCTCCTTTTACTTGCTGCACCACAATCTGGGAATCACTGTGTGCCGTGAGGGTTTTGATTTCCATCTCCTTTGCCAACCTTAACCCCGCGATCAAGGCTTCATACTCAGCTTCATTGTTGGTTGTTTTGAAAGTGAATTGGACTGCATAGGGATACTCCTTTCCTTCCGGGCTGACTAACAATACTCCCGCTCCGCTGCCCCCGGAGTGCGCCGATCCATCCACATACAACTTCCAAGTCGGGTCCGTCTCGGCCTTCATTGTATTCTCCGGAGATTCAGGCATCTCCTGTTCTTCACTGATCCTTGCCTCTGATTCCAACAAGAAGTCCGCTAGGGCCTGGCCCTTGATCGCCCTCCTTGGCTCATACCGGATTTCATATTCTCCCAGCTCTATGGCCCATTTCATCATTCTCCCTGATGCCTCCGGCTTGAACATAACCTGTCTTAGCGGGTAATTGGTAAGGACCACTATGGGGTGGCCCTGGAAGTAGGGTTTAAGCCTCCTTGAAGCATGCACCAGAGCCAGAACCAACTGCTCCAACTCGGTGTACCGGGTTTCTGCCCCCCGAAGTGCCCGGCTAACAAAATAGACTAGGTGCTGCCTTCCCTCCTCTTCTTTGATTAGCACGGCACTTACCGCCTCCCGGGACGCCGCTATGTACAGGAAAAGCTCCTCCCCCGGGAGTGGCTTCTTTAAAGTTGGCAACTGTTGAAGATGCTCTTTCAGACTTTGAAACGCCTGTTCACATTCCTCGGACCACTCAAACGCCTTGGCCCTCCTGAGTATGTTGAAGAAAGGCAACTGCCTATCTGCCCCCTTTGATAGGAATCGACTGAGAGCCGCGAGAGACCCTGTCAACCGCTGTACTTCTTTCACTGACCTGGGAGAGGTCATCTTAGCTATGGCCTCCACCTTCTCCGGGTTGACATCGATGCCCCGGCTTGACACCATGAACCCCAAGAACTTCCCCGCACCCACTCCAATGGTACTTTTGGAGGGGTTCAGTTTTAGATTGCTCCGCTCTAGCTTTTCGAACATCTCCTCCAGGTCATTCAAGAAAACCCCGTAAGCCTTGCTTTTGACCACCATGTCATCGACATACACCTCCATGTTTCTTCCCACTTGGTCCTTGAATAGTTTGTCCACCATTCTCTGATATGTGGCCCCCGCGTTCTTCAGCCCGAAGGGCATTTTCTTGTAGCAGAAAGTCCCAAAATCGGTGATAAAAGAAGTCTTTGCCTTGTCCGCCTCGTCCATCTGCACCTGGTGATAGCCTTTATGTGCATCAAAGAAGGCCAGCACCGAATACCCTGCGATGGCCTCCGCCAGTCGATCCAAGTTCGGGAGAGGATAACTGTCTTTTGGGCAACATTTATTCAGATCTGTAAAGTCGATACACATGCGCCAGTTTCCATCATGCTTCTTTACTAAGACTGGGTTAGCTATCCATTCCGGGTAAATAATTTCCTCGACAACCCCGGCTCTCTCCAGCTTCTTAACTTCACTCTTTATAAATTCCGCTCTTTCCGGGGCTACAGGTCTTTTCTTCTGCCTGATTGGCTTAGTTGCCGGGCTTATGTTCAGCTTGTGTACCCCCAATTCTGGCAATACTCCTACCATATCCTCCGGGCTCCATGAGAACACTCCTTGGTACCTAGCCAAGAGTTCCTTCAGTGAGCCTTTTACTTCTTCCGGGAGATCCTTTCCCACCGTGACTGTCCCTTTGTCTGCCACCTGCATCTCCTCCAACTCTTGGCGGGGAGCTTCTCCGTGTACCGCCCCTACTGCTTTCTTTGCGTCCAAGACCGCCGTCATCATACAACTTCTTGCAACTGCTTGGCTACCCCGCACGACCGCCACACCTTGCGCAGTGGGGAACTTCATCGTCAGCAGATACGGACAATTCGCTGCCCGGGCTTGGGTTAACCATGGTCTTCCTATGATTACGTTGTACGGTGAGGGTGCATCAATAACCGCAAAGTTGCATGTCACCGAAATCCTCTTGCTCCGGTCCTTCTCATCCACCATGCACACTGCGAGGGGAATAACACCTAGTGGAACTTCGGGTTTACCCGTGAACCCTGACAAGGGAGACGAGGGGGGTTTCAGGTTCTGTCTCCCAATTCCCAATTGATCGAAGCAAGAAGCGAACATGATCTCCACGCTGCTTCCATCGTCCACAAACACCCTTTTGACCAAGAAGCCTTCGATCTCCGCCGTTACCACCATTGGGTCAGAATGGGGTATCTGTGGCGGGGCTGCATCCGCTTCAGAGAAGGTGAGAGCCTCATCGGGACGAAACCTTTTCCCCTGAATCTCCCCCGGGGGAACATACCGGGTGCGGGCCCGGATAGCGGAAACTGACTGGCATGCTTCTCCAACTTCTCCACTGATCACGTTGATCATCCTGTTGGGTATTGGGGCCGGCTCCACTGCTTGAACCGGTGCAGCGGCTATGGCAGGCCTCCCTGGGGCCCTGTTTCCTTGGTTGCCTTGGTTGCCTTGGTTTCTCCCGTTTCCTCTCCCCGGGTTAGGCCTCCACCTCCTGCGGGGCGGCTCCTGAGGTTGGTCCCGGGGATTCTCCTTTTTTGCCTCCGCTGCCACGCAATCTCTCAGCTGTCCCCGCTCTATCAGTTTTTCTATCTCGTTCCTCAGCATCCTACACCCCTCTGTCGCATGCCCGTAAGACTTGTGGTAGGCGCACCACTTGTCCGCGTTTTCCCTAGACGGGGTCCCATGGATAGGCAACGGATCCGGGAACAGATCCTTGTGAATAGCGTGAATCTCCGTCCGGGATTTGCTGAGCGGGGTGAAACTGTCCGCCCTTGCCCGGTTTGCTGTTGTGGGAGCGGGGTCCCTCCTACTTGGGTCTGCCGCTCTCCTTCTTTCTATCTTGTCCGGGAGAAATCCCCCAGATTCTTCCTTTCTCTTTCGCGTGGCATCATTAACCGCGCAGTATAGTTGCACCGCCATTTGCAAGTTGTGAAAGGTTTCCGGGATATTTTCCATCAACTTCTGGAACAACGCCATATCCCTCAGGCCGTTTATAAACCCGCTAATCACCGCCTTCTCCTGCTGCTGCCTGTCGACAACCTTCATGCTATCGTCCATGTACCTTCGATAGTACTCCATTGACCCTTCTGCGGCCTTCTGCCGGGTAGCCAAAAGCTCGGTCAACTGCTTCCCTTCCTTCTTTAATCCAGCGTATCTGAACAGCAAGGCCTTAGAGAAATCGTAGTAATCTCTGAGACTTTCTCGAGGCAAGGAATCGAACCATGAAAGACAGTTTCCTCTCAGGTAACAGCCCACCAGCTTGCATCTTAATTCCTCCGGGAAGTCCCGTGACACCATCAGGTTCTGGTACGTCCTGACAAACTCTTCCGGGTCTGTTTCTCCATTGTATGTTGGGATTCCCTCCGGGGTCCGAAGGCCCGGCGGCCATGGGTACGCAAGCACTCGAGGTACCCAAGGGGATGTAGGTTTAGCTCCGTTTCTTCCCACTAGTTTGTCTAGTCGAGCCTCCAAAGAGTTGGGGTCCTGCTGAGCCACCTGACAGCCCCGCATCCTATCGTCCTCCCGATAGTATTTCTCTTGGTAACCATAGTTCGTCCCCATTGATCCGTGCATGGGCAAGGAATACTGGATCGGGTTCCCCTGGGTTCCAGGGGCCTGATAACCCAACGACTCCACCGGCATGGCTGGCAGGCCATACCCAATTTGTCCCGCCCCCCAGCTGGAACGCGGGTAATAGGGTGGAGCGTGTGGAACCAAATTCGATTGTTGTCCCGTAGCCATTCCCCCTCCGACCCCGAGACTTGGAGGGAATGAAGGTGGGACGGTGGAAGAGTTCACACGCCCCTGTATCCTTGGCGGCTGAACGACTCCGTCCAGGTCGATAACCTCTCTTTGGTGCCCCCGAAGAGGTCCTGCCTGGTCTCCTTCAGGCTCCCTCCGCCTACGATTTTCCCGGGTAGAGAGTACCCACTGGCGGTACAACTCCTTGTTGGCTCTCATGAATTCCAACGCCGCCAATTCTTCCGCCTCGGCTAAGGATTGCCCTTCCTCCCGGGCTTCAGGTCCCTGGGTCCGGGGACTGCCTCCCCCGGCGGGCCTTGGTTCTTGCTCCTCCTGGTACTCTCTTTCCGAGTCAGCTTCGTCGGAGGCAGTTTCCACATGGCCATCCTGCGGTACTCCTAGCTCCCGCCGGTGTCTAGCCTCCTCCTGCAACTGCCTCAAGGTCACCTCATCCCCCGGGGGTGGAAGAGAACCACCCCCTGAGGGTGCCGCGTTCTTCTTCGGGCGCCCGCGCCCTCTCCTTGGCGACTCCATCATGCGAAGGTGGAAGTGTCCCACTGGGCGTGCCAATTGATGCTACCAAAATCCGTCCGTCTCCCGGGGAAGGATGCTATCCGGGTCCCCTCCTAGAGCAGCCTGCTTTGGTCCTGCAAAACAATCCCCGGGAGGTGTCCCGGGGAAGAAGCTCCGGTGTGATGATGAGATGGGGATAGCGGAGAAGGAAAACGTACGGAAGGTGCTCTCAATATAAAGTAGAGAGATATATGTCACATACCTTGTTTACTGTTTGAGACTAGTATTTATAGCCGAGCTCTACCTGCTTTGGGGATAAGGTGCAGGACCACTTCCTTTGTCATCATATGTCTTCTTCCTTATCCGGATGTACCTTCCAGCGGGAAAGATACTGCTTTGATAGTTATGGGCCGCGGACCTTCCTGGCCCAGCCGGGTTCTGGGCCAGTATTATCATACCCTTAATTAGTTTAACTACATTCAAATTGCAAATCAATCCATTATATTCACATTAATTCCATATTTATCCTAATTAATTACTTGCCTTCTATCATCATGTTTCTTCTCCTTCTCTCCTGGCTGCAAATCATCATCTTTCATTCTTTCTCTCTTTCGTTTTGTCCTCTTCTTCAAATCAAAAAGGCTCATCAATTTATTCATTTATTTTTTAATTATCGATTCATCAAATCAAAAATCCTTTTTTTTCATTTTCAAAAGAGTTTAATCTTATTTTTCAATTTTGATTAGCGTAGTTTAAATTAGTTTATTTTAGTTCAAATAAATTATGATTGATTGTATTCAATATTAATTAATTCATAATATTTTGCTGGAATAAATTTTATTTCAATTCAAATTCGGTCAGTTTGAATAAATTTCAACAATTGGATAGAACAAACTTTATAATGACATATCATTTGTTAAATTTGATTTTATTACTAGTGCTTATTTTTATTTTTTGAAAAATTATTACTAGTGTTTATAAAAGTAAAGTAAGATTTGACATTTATTAGTTAAACTCAATTTATTTACTAGTATTTGTGCAATGTCAAGTAATATTTTACATTCACTAGTTAAACTTAATTTAGCTACCGGTGTTTATAGAAATTTTAAGTAAGATTTGGCATTTCACTAGGTAAATTCAATTTAGTAACTAGTATTTATAAAAGGTCAATATGATTTAACTTTTCATTAGTCAAAATCAATTTAGTTACTAGTGTTCAAGCAAGATTTGATCTTTACTAGTTAAACTTAATTTAGTAACTAGTAAATACAGAAACTCAAGTAAGATTTGACATTTTATTAGGTAAACTCAATTTAGTTTACTGGTATAGTCAAGTAATATGTGACTTATCACTAGTTAAATTCAATTTAGATACTTGCATTATAGAAAGTCAAGTAAGATTTGACCTTTCATGATTTATTGGTTTGGTGGGTTTAGGTTTTAGAATTTATTGGGTTGATGCAATTTCTACACTAAGCATTAAATAAATATAATATGTAATTGGGAGGAACCATTAATACCCTTACGGTTACAACTTACATATAATTTTACACATATCTACACCCTTAGATTATTTCTAATCTAATGGTCATCATTAATTAGAATTTCCTTATTCTCTTCATGGATTTTTTGTTTTTAACTTTCTCGCCTTTTTAACTTTCTTTGCCTAATGGTCATCTAATGGTCAACATTTAACAACCAACTTATATTAATGGGAAATTAAAGTCAATTTTTTGAAAAACTAATATCTAAATCTATCATGATTTTTTCAAAAATTAAGAAACGATGAAGCCATAAAGTTTGTTCTTGTTGAAATTTATTCAAACAGACCCAATTCGAATTGAAATAAAATTTATTCCAGCAAAAATATTATGAATTAATTAATATTGAATATAATCAATCATAATTTGTTTGAACTAAACTAAACTAATTTAATCTGATTTAATTTAAACTACGCTAATCAAAATTGAAAAATAAGATTAAACTCTTTTGAAAATGAAAAAAAAGGATTTTTGATTTGATGAATCGATGATGAAAAAATAAAAGAATAAATTGATGATTAATTGATGATTTGAAGAAGAGGAGAAAACGAAAGAGAGAAAGATGATGATTTGCAGGAGAGAAGGAGAAGAAACATGATGATAGAAGGTAAGTAATTAATTAGGATAAATATGGAATTAATGTGAATATAATGGATTGATTTGCAATTTGAATGTAGTTAAACTAATTAAGGGTATATATGGTAGATTAGGTATAAATATGGACTGCAAAAAGTAATTTCGGACTGCATATAGTAAAGGCCTTTTAAAATTGGTAGCATATATGCAATCAAATATTTTTTTTTTATGAAATCAATCATGTATATTTTAATTGTTCGTATGGATCTGCAATCAAAACAATATCATGGTGTATATTCTTTTCCTAACCATAACTAAGGATTTTTATATGCAATCATGTATATTTTGCTTTCTATGAAATGCAATTATACATATATAATTATGTATGGATAATGCAATCAAAAAACTATCTTGTTAGAGCAAGTCCAACAGCTTCCTCAAGTTGGAGGATTTCAATAAATTTAGGGAATATGAGCCATTTTTCAGCTCCAACAGATTCCCTATCCCATTCCCCAACTTGGGGATTTTGAAGAAATCTACATGTTGCTTCCCCAAATCTGTAGAGAGAGAAAAAAAATTTAGGGAAGCAAAACTTAATGCTTACTGCATTTATGTTGATCCTTTACCTCTCTTTATTAGTTTTATAATTCAAATACATATATTTCAAATGTAATTATCTTTAATTGTATATAATAAAGAATTATAAGAAATATATATTATTAAATTTTATATTGGCCCCGTTTGGTGACGAGAGTTTTGAAGAGCGTTTAGCTTTTTGAGTTTAATATGGACAGTTGACTGGTCAATCAGCTCTTCTTGGTGTTTGGTGAAAAGTTTTTTCTAATTAGCTGTTTTGATGAAACCTCTCGTTTCTGAAACGTTAGAAAGAGCAGCGTTTACAAAAAATTAAACAAAACAATATATCAAAATATCTTTTTTATCCTTATTCTCACAAAATTTCCTTAAAACTAATAATTTATATATATATAATTCAACTTTGCCAAAACTTTTCATACGTACACAATAGATATTTTCGTACGTATGTACATTTTTCAATATTTTTAATTTATTTTTGAAGTATTATAAATATTGAAATTAAAATGGCACATGCTAAATATATATCAAAATAATTTTTTTATGTAATGTAATTCTGAAAATATTTTTTTAAATAAACGTAGATATATTATAATAAAGAATAATAATTTAAATAATAAAAATAAATAAACATATAAGTTATAATTATTTTCGATAAACAAGCAAAACACTAAAACAATAATTAATAATAAATTGTACTAATGTCTATTTCAGTCATTTAACGCATTGAAACAGCTATCAGCTAATTGTTATTTGCCAAACACTAATGTACAAAACGCTAGTCAAACCGTTAGTCAAAACAGCTAATAGAATCCGCTAACAGCAGCTAATAAAATCCGCTAACAGCTAACAGTTAAACGCTGATTGCCAAACGAGGCCATTATGGCGAACAAAACAAGATCATACATGACTATGTTCACATGTACATAAAAATTTGAATATTGTCATGTGAGATCTTGTTATTTTCGTTTTAATGTATATTTTAATAATATATTTTTCACATTTTTTTATCATACGTAATTTAATTATTAAGATTTCAAAATATATTTGAATGGTGAAAAAATAATAATAAAGAGATAAAATACTGAAATTTAATGCACATGCATTAAATTCTAATCCCCACACTAGGGAAGTTGTTGGAGTTGAAGTAAAAAAAAGATAGGGAATATGTGGATGTAGTACTATATCTTGGAGAATCTCGTAGGGAATCTGTTGGACTTGCTCTTATATATTTTGTAGGTATGAAATTTCGCATTACCATAATCGAACAAAATTGAGAGTCTGTAAAATCTTCATTACCATTTTCTAACCTTCTATTTTCAGATTCATTAATATTTCCATACCATCGTACCCATATATTATCAATATGACAATTCTCAAAAGAGACGCGTCTCCCGTGAGACCAAGGGCAATTTTTCCTTTTTCTTAACTCTTGTCTATTTACAAGAACAACCCACATAGTTTGTAATAATTACAGATTAACCTACAAACTTTGTAATGAGCAATATTACCAACTCAAATTCGATTTATATAAAAGGAAAATTAAAATTTTCTGGATATAAACAAATTGAATTACATTGCTATGTAGACACCGGAGCAAGCATGTGTGTTGCTAGCAAAAATGTAATACCCAAAGAACATTGGGTAAATGTAGAAAGACCAATAAGAGTAAAAATTGGAAATGGATTACATATCTTACTCTCTAAGGTCTGTAAAAATCTTAATATAATGATAGTAGGTGAAATATTTCATATTCCAACTGTATATCAACAAGAATCTGGAATAGATTTTATTATTGGGAATAATTTCTGTCTGTTGTATCATCCATTTGTCCAATACACAGATAGGATAATTTTCACTCTAAACAATAATCCTGTACATATAGGAAAAATAAGAAAAGCTCTTAAAGTAGGAGTTCCAGGTTATTTAGAATACATGAAAAAGAAATCTAAATTACCAAAACCAGAGGCGCTAAATATTAGCCCTAATAAAATTGCTTCTCTTTTAAGGAGGGGGGTATGTATACTAAAGAACAACAACTTTTTGTGCTTCAAAATACAAAACTTTGTAAAATAGAAACACTTTTAGATTCTGTGTGTTCAGAAAATCCAATAGATCCTAACAAATCAAAATATTGGATGACAGCAACCATAAAACTAATCAATCCTAAGACAATTGTAAAGGTTAAACCAATGCAATATAGTCCTAAGGATAGAGAAGAGTTTGGAAAACAAATTAAGGAATTACTAGAATTAAAAGTGATTAAACCTAGCAAATCACCTCACATGTCTCCAGCTTTCTTGGTAGAAAATGAAGCTGAAAAACGCAGAGGAAAAAAGAGAATGGTTGTCAACTATAAAACTATAAATACAGCTACAATAGCAGACAGTCATAACCTTCCTAATAAAGATGAGTTATTAACTCTAATAAGAGGAAAGAAAATATTCAGTAGTTTTGATTGTAAATCAGGATTCTGGCAAGTATTGCTTGATGAAGAATCACAATTATTAACTGCTTTCACATGTCCACAAGGTCATTACCAGTGGAATGTTGTACCCTTTGGGTTAAAACAGGCTCCAGCCATATTTCAAAGACATATGCAGAATGCATTTAGGACCTTTGAAAAATTCTGTTGTGTTTATATTGATGACATTTTAGTCTTCAGTAATAATGAGACAGAACATCTGTGGCAAGTAGCAGCAGTACTTAAAAAATGTGCTTCTCTGGGAATAATACTCTCAAAAAAGAAAACACAGCTTTTTAAAACTAAAATCAATTTTCTAGGACTAGAAATTGAAGAAGGATCTCATCGACCTCAAGATCATATCTTGGAACATATTCAAAAGTTCCCAAATATCCTTGAAAACAAAAAACAGTTGCAAAGATTCTTAGGAATCCTCACTTATGCTTCTGATTATATTCCTAAGCTTGCCCATGTCAGAGCACCATTACAAGCAAAGCTTAAGGAAGATATTCCATGGGAATGGAAAGATTCAGATACCAACTATATGGTAAAAGTAAAGAAAAGTTTAAAAAACTTTCCTAAGCTTTATCACCCATAACCTGAGGATAAACTAATCATAGAAACTGATGCATCAGATTTATTCTGGGGAGGAATTCTTAAAGCAGAAAATAATGGTAAAGAATACATTTGCCGATACACTTCAGGAAGCTTTAAAGCTGCTGAAAAGAATTATCATAGTAACGAGAAAGAATATCTTTCTGTTATTAGAGTAATTAAAAAATTCTCTGTTTATCTAACCCCTTGCAGATTTCTAGTAAGAACAGATAATAAGAATTTTACTTATTTCCTAAACATAAATTTAAAAGGAGATAATAAACAAGGTCGTCTAGTTAGATGGCAAATGTGGTTATCTAGATATGATTTTGATGTTATTCATATTGCAGGTACCAAGAATTATTTTGCAGATTTTCTTACCAGAGAATTTCAGCAAGATTATAAAGAATAATACAAATGTTTCTAATGTTTGTTTCTTTGTGAAGCATCCAGCATGGATGAAATGGAGCAGCTAAAGCTGCAAGAAGGACTTTTAGTCCAGGAACTGGAGCTGGTCCGAGCCAAGCTCAAGTATGTTAACCTGATCAAATTGGGTAAAGAAAAAGAGAAAGCTTCTGAAAATGAAGTAAAAAAGGTTATCTTGTCACCTTCTCCCTCAAAAGAGAAAGACAAGACTATTCCAACGCAAACGGCAGTTGGTAAAGAATCAACAAATCCGTTGAAGGCTGTGGATTTGCCAAAAATCCAGAAGGAAGTACAAACTTCCATTAAACTGGTCAGTCCAGAAGATTTTTGTTTAAGACCAAATCAGGGAATTCCAATCCCACAGACTAAAGTTACACCTTTAGCATCGGAGAAATCCGAAGAGGGAATTCAAATCCCAAAAAGATCTAAAACATATTATGTGGTCTATAATGGCCCTAATGCCGGGATCTACGAAGATTGGAGATTCGCCAAAAAAGCAACTGAAGGAGTCTCCAACATTGCACACAAGAAGTTCAAATCCTTCCAAGAAGCAAGAACTTCAGCAGACCTATATACTGGGTCATTTTTGCTAGCACCTCTGGAGCTAATTACCAATGGAGAGATGATGAAGCCTAACACCTTTAGCGCAGCTCTATTGTCCAAAAAGAAGTCATTAACCTCACTAGGAAGACTTCCCAGCAAACCAAGGGAAGACATGGCAAAATCTACGAAAGTGGATTACTCCGATGAAATTACTGAAGCAGGTTTCGAATACTGCTATCGATATGCAAGATCTGCCAATGAAGAAAAGTTTCTGGAGGAAAAGTTCTTCACTACAGACTCCAAAAACTTAAGTTACTACAACTTCACCAAGAATGCTAATCCTGAACAGGTCTATGAGGCATTCCAATATGGTTTGGTAAAAACCATATATCCAAGTCCTAATTTATTAGAAATTAGCCATTTTCCTAAGGCTATTATTGATACAATTAAGACTTTCAGAAAAAATGCACCAAACCAGGGCAAGAAGTTTTTCTAAAAATTAATAGTTCCGGTCCATACTGGAATCAATTAGGATTATTGGTATATCATCCTTAGCATTTAGTCCAGATTGGCATTTGCAAAGGAGATCATTATCATCCATCTCAGCCCATGGAGTGCAAACTTGAGGCTAGCGATTTGCTACCCTTAGCAATAAAAAGATTGGAAGGTTTTGTTCAAAAACTTTTCAGTTTCAGTTCAGATGATGGACTATTTGTCAATTATCAAGATGCCACCATCTTGATATACAGCAAGTCACCCAAGAAGATCAGCGAAGCCGATGAAGGCAAATTTGTCAATTTCCAAAATACTTTGGTTAATCCACTTATTTTGGGAGAACATATTCCAGACCTTTGTAAAAGGTTGAAGAATTACCGCAGCAATTATCTATGCGGTAGATGCTCAGAAGAAAGTGGATCTCCCACTAAAGAAGATAATGACATCTCCACCATCAGGGCTGCCGACAGTCCTATGGACCCCTCCACTTCAAGTGACAGCAGGTAGTGGTATAATAATGCATCTGCTCTGAGTGGGTGCAATAAGGCAGTAGTGCGTCTACTTTAAGTAGAGACAATAATGTAAGTGTGTTTGTACGTAAGGGATGACGCACCCCTCTTCAATAATACAGATCCTTCCTTCTCTATAAAAGGAAGTTCTTTTCTTGTAATAGGAGAGCGCCCCTCACTTCTGTGCCTCCTTGTCTTTTAAATTCAACCTCTGTAATCCCCTGGAGACGAACCTCATCCAGGATTCTGTCTGATCTTCGGATCTACTATGTGTGAATAAAAAGCCCTTTAGGGCCCTCTTGTAATTACATGTAAGTTTCTATAATCTGTATCTTCTTTCTTATTATTGATTGTTGTATACATGCTTATCTGTTATAATGAAACCTGGAGTCCATAGAATAGGGAGTACCGCTTAGGCAGGTGGCCGTTTAGGGAAACAAGATTCGCAGGATTGGTTAAGTTATAAACAGATAACATGATAACCATACACTCTTAATAATATAGAAAGGAAGATATAAGAAGCTTGCATGTATTACTTAGGGTTCTAAAGTATTAAATTCATAAATTACATTAAATAAAATATCGAAGCTTGAATGAGCAAAAATATTTGTAAATCTATACTCAACAGAGAAATATCAAAAGAAGATAAAAATTTATCTGAATTCCATAGGAATAATGACAATAGTCAATCCAGATACAGTTTTTGTACTAAGTTTTGTAAAAAACATCAAACCCAAATTTATGTACAATTTATAAATACCTTTAAAGTATGCATAAAATGTGTAAAAGAATCTCAAGAACGTTCAAAAGGATGAACTCTAAAAAATCATCCAAATGAGCAAAAACATTTGTAAATCAATTCTTGACAGAGAATTAACTAAAGAAGATAAGAAATTATCTAAATTCCGTAGAGTTGGCCCTTATAGTCAATCTAGGTATAGTTTTGGAACAAGATTTTGTGAAAAACATCAAACTCTTGTACATTATATGAACATCTATAAAGGATGTTTAAAATGTTCAAAAGAAAATTAAAATTCCGCAGACTAATAACTAATAAAAACTAATAATAATTTGAAAGATTCCTTAAAATGAATCATGAAAAAGATATAGAAGAAACAATTGATGAAAATCAAGATGTTTCTAATGTTCAAACCTTTGAATCTAATCAAGGATTCAACGGAAGTTTTTTGATAAAAAAAGAATTACTTTCAAAAATTAGGTCCTCAAGACTTAACTTAAGAAAAGAAAATATTTTTAATATATCTCTTTTAGAGAAATTAAAAAGGAAAAATAGCATCTACTATTTTGTAGGAACTAAAGAAATGCATGTAGATATCAAAGATACTACAGGAGCAGTATATTTACCTTTAATCACTCGAAAAGAGATTGAAGAGAACTTATTAAAAATAGATAGTAAGATTCGATCCACTATCACAATGGTACACTTTGGTGCCATTAAAATCTTATTGAAATCAGAATTTCAGGAAGGAATAAATTCTCCAATTAAAATGGTTTTAATGGATAATAGGATAAATGATAGACAAGACTGCATTTTAGGTGCGGCTAGAGGAAATTTAGCCTACCAAAAATTCATGTTTACAGTATATCCTAAATTTGGAATTAGTCTAGATACAGCAAATTTAGACAAAACATTATCCTTTGTTCATAAATTTGAAAGAGAAAATTTAATGAATAAAGGAGATAAAGTATTTAGCTTAACCTATCTGGTCGCTTATCCTTTAACAAATAGTCATCACAGTATTGACTATAAAAAGAAAGAATACATTGAATTAGAAGATGTATTTTCACAAGTAGGAACTGTAGAAGAAAAACAGTTTTCAGAAATAACTCCTTTAGATAACTCTTGGGCTATTGACATAGCTAAAGATAAAAAGATAATGGGAGAAAAATATAAATCAAAAGTAGAAAGAAATAAACTTATAATTGGAGAACCCTCCAGAAAAAGTATTTCCAAAGAACCTAGCAAGAGAGATCTCTTAATAGGAATTTCAAAAAGAATAGAAGACATGGAAAGTCAGCTTGAACAAATGTCTTGATGAGTCTTAAAGAAATACAAGAAGATATAAATCTTTTAAAAACAAAACTAGAAGAAATTCTAAATGTTTTAAAAAACGAAGATAATAAATTAGAAGCTGCAGCAGCAAAAATTATCATCGAATTAAAAACAGTAATTCAAGAAAACCAGAAGGTAGTCTTAGAACAAAAAGATTTAAAAATAACTCCTATAGGAGACGAGGAAAAACAGAAACCTATAAGTTTAGGAAAATATTCTTACCCCAATCATGGAGTAGGAAATGCAGAATTAGGATCTTCTGGGAATCCTAAAGCATTAACTTGGCCATTTGGTAAAAATGACAAACAACCAATATGATCAACTATATACCAAAGATTGAAAAAATCTTTTGGGATCATCTAGAAGGTGATGAATTACAGGTAAACGAAGAAAACTTCGATTTACTTGACCATGCTCTTAGGTTGCTAGAATTAGAGAACGATGAACTAGCAAACCAAGAAATAGAAAACAGTCCCAAACTAAAACAATTGTTTGAATTTAAAGACTTAAAAGTCTTAAATAATGAAGAATCAGCTAGTGAATCTGAAATAAGCGAACAAGTAATTAGCAATTACGATTCAGATGACGTACCTAAAAAATTTAACATAAATGTTAAAAGAGAAAAAGGAGAAAGCTCGTATATGGGCTCTAAAAGAAGAAGAGCTAATCAACCATGGTATTTTCCAGAAAGTGCAAAATCCAAGGTTAATAGTTCAAAAGGATCAGATGATAATTTCCTAAATATTGACTGTCAAAATAATAGGAAAGAAATCATTGATAAATGGGCAGCAGAATTAAGTTTAGTAATTCAAACTAATCCTGATGCCTATACAGAATCAAGAACTATATTGTTATTAATAGAACATAAGAGTCTAGGAATAGCAAAAGAATTTATAAAAAACACCATTTGGACAGATGATAATAACAACATTCCATATAATATTCTAGATATAGTTCTAGATGGATTATATACTATGTTCCTAGGAATTGATTTTACTGGTAATAAAATACATGAAAAACAACTAGTACAAGAAAAAGCTAGGAAACGTTTAGCAGAACTACAACTCTGTGATATATGTTACTTAGAAGAATTCAATTGTGACTATGAAGTAAATCTTTACAAACTAGAACAAATTGAATTTCCAGAAATGATACTTCAATATCTTAGAAAAATACCTTTGGTAGGAGAAAAAGCATTAGAAAGGTTTAAAATTGAAACTTTCAATAGAAGAACTTCTAGTTACAGTCTAGGGTATGCTATAAGAATAGTAAAAGATGAACTGTCAAAATTCTGCGAACTAATAAGAACTCAGAAAAAACTTAAAAAGTTCAATAAAAACTGCTGTGCAATATCAGGAGAAAATCCTGTAGAATACGGCTGTAGAATAGAATATAAAAAGAAGAAAAAAATCTTTTCTAAGAAAAATTCTTCTAAATATAAATTTATTAAAAAGAAGAAGAAATTCCGACCAGGAAAATTCTTTAAGAAAAAATCTGATACAAGATCAGAAAAACAAAAGTTCTGTCCAAAAGGAAAGAAAAATTGTAGATGTTGGATATGCAACATTGAAGGAAACTATGCAAATGAATGTCCTAATAGGCAAGATTCTAATAAAATTAAATTATTAGAGTTTGCATATAATATGGGATATGAACCTATAGAAGAAAAATATGATGATATAGAAATTGTATAAATCATAGAAGAATCAGAAATAGACTACGATAGTAGCGAAGAAAAATCAGAATCTGAAGAGTCTACTTCGTAATATGTGAAACATAAAATAATTATGTTAAGACCCCTAACACATAAAAGGACAATTTTGTCCCTAAGTCTCAATTGAGACAAGTCCCACAAGAGACCTTCTCTTATCAATATATCAATGCCAAAGATATTGTCGTCAAAATTATATTCTTTTCCAAATTTTGAATATAGCATAAGATTTCTTATCCAAAATGAAGCATAGCCTTTTATAGTAATTAAGTTAAACCATTAATAAATTAATCTCATTTAATATATAAATTAATAAACCTCATTTAATTTTTATAAATAAATAAATAAATATATGTATATATATGTATATATATGGGAGGATTATGTTGAAAACGCGACCCACCTCAAAATAAGAACATATTTTATTTTGAGAACTTTCAGTGTGAGCCATTAAATTTCAATTTGATGGCTGAGATAAAATGAACTTATAGTTAATAGAAAATTTATAGCTAACCCCATCTAAACTTATGGTTTACAATTTAACCCTCCATCGCCTTCTCGACTTCTCGTAGAGTAGATTTGGTAGATATCTTCTTCCTATAAAAAAAAAACAAACCACGTGATTTCTTGACGGTTCCGGATGTTCTATATCACTTTTGTATACCACTCCCTGTTCCAACCAACCAAATTTTATCATGTGTCCTTATTAACTTAACTCTATCTAACCTATTTAAATCATAATAATTACTTTTTTTTTATATTTTTGACAATATATTCTTATTCCTTTTTTCTATCTTTAAAATTAAATTAAGTTGATGACTTAATTTTGCTAACTAAGTTGTCTAAGAAAAATAATATGAAGTCTAATGATATAAAGTAATTGTTGTATTTATCCCATATGAATTCCGCGCTGACATAAATCCTCATGTGTAACCAAACGAGTTTTTCAAATTCTGAGGATTCTACTAAAGAATTAAATTCTGAGTAATTACAAAATCCGTGGGAATAAAATTCCCACATGAACCAAACGACTCCAATCTTTCATAAATATAGACCGTTATTGTTCTATATTAAAAAGTAAAAAGGTTATACAAGACTAAATAGAAAATGATTTAGTGAAAAATGATGTATTTGCACTTTTCGTTTCTATTTACGTAGTTGAAAATATGATGAAGGTTGAAAATTGATTTTTTTTTGGAAGATTTTATACCGCAGTCTGATTTGAATGTATTAGTAGGTGGAGAAATTGATTTTATGAGACTTAGATAATTCATAATTGACGATTCTCAGATTCATCACACTAAGGAAACAGTTTCAAAATCTTGAAATCATTGGCATCTTACCATTCAAATCATTTATCTCCATTTCTCTATTTATCCAACTATTTAGTTCCAAAGGGCCTTAAAACGACATCAATGAGAAAAGGCATAACGTTAACAAAACATTTAGATTCATATGAAAAGAGTTTCTAAAGCTAGGAAAGCTGCAATGTCAATGAAAAGCCAAGACAGAAATGCATATGGTTTCTTAGAGACTCGCACGGAACTTAATCAGCCGAATGAGTAGCACTTCAGGGCAGTCGTCCCTCGGGCAAGAACTTCGAGTCTAGTTCGAATATGCAGTGAACGGTACCATTCACATCCATACAGTCCTTCTTAAGGGAGGGCACTCTGTGAGAGAACCTGTACAAGTTTGTGGGCATCAGAAATGAGTAGTGGTTGAAGCTTCTGCACTGATATAAATTTGGAGACCCCTCGATTTTCTTCAAGTATGAAACCTTAATACCAGGTAAAGAACTATCCTGAGGATCTGAAACAATCTCCACTATGTCATACTTGCAGTTCCGATGAAGTCTTGGTTTCGAACTCCATGTAAAAATATCCCAGTCCTTATATATGGCCCAAGTCTCACCTTCACAAGGAAGTATTACCCAAGGAGATTCCCTGACACAGGAAGCTGGATGACAGAGAGTCTTAGAAGACACCATACTGTTTATTCCTGAGCAGCTAAACATTCCGCAAGTAACTGGAAAGCCGGCATCTATCCACTCCTTCTCCACCATCATAAACTGGGCAAGGTTTAAGCCTTTTAACTTTGAGTAAATCATTTTCATCCTTGTCGTTTATGCTGATAACTTGGACTTGTGCTCTGGATAGTGCATCTTTTGAATCAAAACAAGACCATACATCTCCAACATTGAATTTTCTCTCCTGCTTTACCATCTCAGTACCACTAGAAAATGAACGCTTTGAAGCAAAATTATCCACCATATCTGAAATTCTGAATATGATTCAGAGCCTTCAACAATTACCACACTTGGACTGTTCTCTTTCTCTAACTTATTGTTTGAACCTAATAATGAACGGACACATATAAGGCACTGTCAATTACTCATCATGATTGTAAGCAGTTAGTAAGTTAGTAACATTTACGAAGAAACACATCAATTATGGTGGCAGACCACTAAAAAACAAAAGAAACATATTACAAAATAGATTCTGAATTCATCAAATACAATCTGTCGAAGAGATTACCTGATTTTTCAGGATGACCTTTAATGTGTTCAAAATCAATCTTAGGCTGCCTTTTGTCCAACATTTCTTCTTTAGCGCGAACCTCCAATTCCCTAGCTTCGAGCTCTTTCTGCCTTGAGTCAAGCTCATTTTTCCTTTCCTCTGCATCTCTAAGGGTCAAGTTCACAGTTTCAGAGAGATGTTGAATTCGCTTCTCTTCAAGACCAAGCTCATCTATTCTTCCATCCAAAACTTTGTCCATTGAGTCAAGCTCATTTTTCCTTTCCTCCGCATCTCTATGGGTCAAATTCAAAGTTTCAGAGAGATCTTGAATTCGCTTCTCTTCAAGACCAAGCTCATCTTTTCTTCCATTCAAAGCTTTCTCCATTGAACCAAGCTCATTTTTCCTTTCCTCCACATCTCTATGGGTCAAATTCAAAGTTTCAGCGAGATGTTGAATTCGCTTCTCTTCAAGACCAAGCTCATCTTTTCTTCCATTCAAAGCTTTCTCCATTGAACCAAGCTCATTTTTCCTTTCCTCCACATCTCTAAGAGTCAAATTCAAAGTTTCAGAGAGATCTTGGATTCGCTTCTCTTCAAGACCAAGCTCATCTTTTCTTCCATTCAAAGCTTTCTCCATTGAACCAAGCTCGTTTTTCCTTTCCTCCACATCTCTAAGGGTTAAATTCAAAGTTTCAGAGAGATGTAGAATTCGCTTCTCTTCAAAACCAAGCTCATCTTTTCTTCCATTTAAAGCTCTCTCCATTGAACCAAGCTCATTTTTCCTTTCCTCCACATCTCTAAGGGTCAAATTCAAAGTTTCAGAGAGATGTAGAATTCGCTTCTCTTTAAGACCAAGCTCCTTTAGTTGTTGATCCATGGAATCTCTTATAACGCTAAACTGCATTTGCCCCTCTTTTACTTTCTTCGAAACTCCTCTCGCAAACTTAACTTTCTCATCCAGTTTCTGCATTACATTTCATCGCTATATATCACCGGTTAATAACCATTTCATCGCTATATAACCATTTCACCGGTTAATAACCATTTCATCGCTAGAAAAAAATTACATTTCATCGCTATATATCACCGGTTAATAACCATTTCACCGGTCAATAAACGTTTTAACCGGTGATAGACATGCATTGCACCGGTAGGAAAAAAGTCCAAGTTTTAAACAGTATGTTTGACCGTCACGTTGCACCGGTCAAGAAACACCGAGGGGATGAAATAAAATTACGTTGAACGTGGAGTGAATGAAAGTTTGTGGGACCCATTGTATTTCACCCCCGCGTACATAGACTACCGGTGATATGATATTACTGTTGAACTATCCACCGTGAAGGTGCTGACATGGACTACATTGGTCGTTGGGACCCATCGTATTGCACCGCCAACAAATACCGTTGCCGGTGAAATAAAAATTCAACGAGAATGCAGGTCAAAGAAATAAGCTACAGTGAATATTGTGAGTGGTGAAATGAGTTTATTGCACCGCTGCTGACAAATTTGAAATTTTCGGTAACTTGCCACGTCGTGTGAACGAGTAGGGTTTCACCGATGCCTTAATATGCCGGTGAAACGCCGCATTTAATGCTTCTCATCTACCCCTTTTCTGAACGGATAAAATCTGAAAAATCCTCTCTTTCCTCCATTAATGGTTCCCAACTCTTAAACAAGAAACATTGAATGCACTTTCCTCTTAGATATGAAAGGTATGATTAAAACCTTTGTTTTTTTGTATTTATGAGTGAAGTTGCTCTAATTTAATGTATTTTATGCTATATTATGGTTATTTTGATGTAGTTGTTCATATATGAAAATCTCACCTTGTATATGATCTATGATTTGATTGTGTGAGCTGAATGTTCAGAAATTCGAAATGAATTAGACTAACAGTGGATGAATGTGAAATAGGAAGACAAATTTTTAGCATTTGTATGTTGAAGAGTAGGAATTGAATTGTAGAGATTTTAATTTGTATTTAATTTTGGAAACAAATGGTTCATATTATGCTAAAAATGAATGACGTATTATTTTGTTCATTAGGAGATGAAGATGATTATATGAATTTTGAATTTCGATTGGAGTTGATTCGTGATTCGCCCTTGTTGAGTAAAAGGCATGTCGGCTTTGTTGATTTCTTTCTTTCAAAAGCATTTGGAAGAGAAAGTAGTGTGCTTTTCCCATGTAAGATGTGTCAAAACCGCGTGCGTAAAAAGGTGCGAGATGAGATTAGGTTGCATTTGCCAAGGTTTGGTTTTGAGGAGGGTTATAATGTATGGACATTCCATGGTGAGGTTCGAAATCGAGAATGGGTTGGTTGTAGTGAGAAATTAGATGGTAACAAGGTTGATGCTATGTTAGAGAATGTTTTGAGGGATTTTGATGGGACACCGGAGATTCTTACATCCATTTTGAGTGAAAAAAATTGGAAATTGTATCCCGGTTGCAAAGATGATGAAACAGTTATCTCTTGTTTGATGGAGATATTTAACATCAAAGGGGCAAATGGTTGGAGTGACACTAGTGTGAATTCATTGTTGAAATTTATGCATAATAAATTGCCGGAGGGAAATTTATTACCCGACAATTTATATGAAGCCAAAAAAGTCTTATGTCCAATGGAATTGGAATATGAAAAGATTCATGCATGTCCCAATGATTGCATATTGTATCGTGGTGATGATTATAGAGAGCTTGATCAATGTCCGGTTTACAATGCATCGCGGTATAAAAAGGTTACAAAGAAGAAAACTATAGTTGGTGAGGTTGTTGTTGTGGGGAAAAAGAAACTTGTCCCGGTCAAATGTTTGTGGTACCTACCGATAATTCCACCGTTGGAGCGATTGTTTGCAAATGAAGAAGATGCCAAGAATTTGACATGGCATGCCGACCGTGAAAAGGGAGATGATGATTTAATTAGTCACCCGGCCGATGGAGATCAATGGAAAAAAATTGATAAGATGTTCCCAAACTTTGGTAAAGGTGATAGGAATTTGAGGTTGGCTTTGTCGACCGACGGAATGAATCCATTTGGTACCTTGTCATCTAAACATAGTTCTTGGCCCGTTTTGTTAGCAATATATAATTTGCCCCCTTATTTGTGTATGAAGAGGAAATACATTTTGATGCCTCTAATGATATCGGGTCCTAAACAACCGGAAAACGATATAGATGTTTATTTGGCTCCTTTGATTGATGATTTGAAGAAATTGTGGACTGACGGTGTTTTTGTCTATGATGCATATCGAAAGGAATCATTTACATTGAGGGCAATGGTGCATTGGACGATTAATGACTTCCCGGCTTTAGGAAATTTGTCGGGTTATCCTGTGAAGGGTCATAAAGCATGTCCGGTGTGCGAGGAGAAAACGGATTTTCAACAGTTAAAACATGAGAGAAAGACCGTGTACTTGGGATATAGAAAATTCTTGCGACCTAAGCACAAATACCGTCTGGACAAGGCAAATTTTTTTGGAGGGAGAGAAGTTAGGACTGCCCCTGAACCCCTTACTGGAAAACAGAATCATCAAAAAGTATCAAAGTTGAGGGTTCTTCTTGGGAAAAAAGTTCGCAAAAATAAGAACGATGCAAATTCTCCATGGAAAAAGCGGTCTATTTTCTTCGATTTACCGTATTGGGAGCACTTGGATGTGAGACACTGTTTAGATGTGATGCACATAGAGAAAAATGTGTGTGAGAGTGTGATTGGAACTCTACTAAATATTCCTACGAAGACAAAGGATAATTTGAAGGCAAGGAAAGATTTGGTCGCTATGGGTATAAGGCCGGAGCTTGCACCAGAGCAAAGAGGAAAACGTGTTTACTTGCCTCTCGGTCCATGTAATTTGTCCAAGGAGGAGAGGAGCTCAGTATGTGATACCTTGGAAGGGATGAAAGTTCTCATTGGTTACTCTTCTAACATTAGTCGGGCAGTGACAAGTGACAAGAAATTGTCTACCTTGAAGTCTCATGATTGTCATGTTTTGATGCAACATTTATTGCCAGTTGCACTACGTGGAGTGTTGGATGAAGAAGTAAGGTACTGCATTACTAGACTATGCTTTTTCTTTCACTCTATATGTCGGAAGTCAATTTCTGGTGCTGAGTTGGATGTGTTGGAAAATGAGGCAGCAGAGGTTTTGTCTGAATTGGAAATGTATTTCCCCCCTAATTTTTTTGATATTATGGTCCATCTTCTTGTTCATATCGTTAGACAAATTCGAATTTGTGGCCCTATTTTCTTGCATTGGATGTACCCTTTTGAAAGATATATGGGTATTTTCAAGAAATATTCTAAGAATCACTACCGACCTGATGCAAGTATAGTGGAACGGTATGTTAACGAAGAAATCATTGAGTTTTGTACTACCTACTTGGAAGATGGACTTCAAGTTGGGGTTCCCAAGAGTAGACATGAGTTGTCTTCCCAAGAGTTCCCAATGCCTGAAGTTGTCTTCAAACTATTGCGAATGGATTTATAAATCAGAGATCCGACATTGAACTTTATCCCTTTCTTGATAGCATACAACAACCTGATCCGTCCCAATGAACTTCCGAGTTAATGGTCACAGGTGATAAGCGGGCAGCTATGAACGTGTACCACACATTCATCTCCGTGGTCAAATGCTTCTTATCAATGTTGCACCATTTTTCTCTTTTCAGGATATCCTCCAAAGGAACATCTGGCTTAGTAATCTGCCTCACAACATCATCCCAATCTCCAACCCTGTCATCATTTTCCCAATGGAGCTCCCCTTTCAACTTCTTGTATGCTTCAAATGACACGGGATCATTTGGCAAATTATAGTACTCATTGATAACTGTGGCAGACAGGGGTATTGATTTACCATGGCACAGAACAATGTCATCCTCTTTTTTCTGGTATCGCATATTGGCCAAAAACTTCGTAGCCATAGTAATATTTGCATTTCCCGGTGAGTGAGCAAAGGCCTCCCATCCATTCAGTTTGATGTAAGCTTCAAAGGGAGGCTTGGTAATTATGCCACGTTCCAAAATCACATTTCGTTTCAGAAAATTCGTAAAGGTGCTCTTGGCCTCATTTGAAACAAAATCTTGAGGTGCAGCCATGGCTGCAGCCTTTCGCTTTCCTGAAGGTGCCATTTCCTAGCCAACACAAAACATAACATATACATTATAGCACACAAGCATTCACATAAAATCTTTAGCTGACAAATGCTAGAATAGCAAATTCAAGCCAACATGATAAAGGTATTTTGGTTTAGGCATTTTCTCAAACATCATGCATTCACCATATGATAATAACCCCATGTACACCAAATTATAAAATCCAACATTCTGCACCTAATTGGTTAAGGCATTTTGTCAAACACAATGAGTTCACCATACACTAATAGTCTATAGACACTAATATTACATACACGTATGTCATTCACATGAAAATAACCAACTCTGCCATTTCTATGAACACATGGCTTACAGATCAATCTAGTAATTCAGTTGTTGGGAAAAAAATTGGTAAATCTAAGATCAATCTAGTTATCAAGAAGTAGGCTCAAAAATGGTAACAGAATCCAACCAAAGTATCAACTTTAAGAATCACTCACCGGATAATCTTCTCAGTCGCGACTGGAACCGATACGTGTTGGAGTTGCTCAGATCGGATAAGGTAGAGGAAAACTACACACAAAAGAAAATTTGAGTCAACTCGATTCCGGATATTTATTTTTTCATAAGGCTGTTTCACCGCCAATTTTTTGCAACGGTTATGAATTAGACCAATCTCTGTCAAACACGTAATTGATGATTTTGTAGATACGTGTCGATTTATATAGACGTGCCATCCACTTTGCTTGACACGTGTTTTATTTCACCCCTACTTATTACATCCCGATGAAAAAAAAGCTAAATTTCATTTCTCCTTTTTTAACTATATAAACTCATAATTATTTCACCATTTTTTATGATAATGACATTATTTAACATATTGAATGAATTAATACAAAACAAATTGAAAACTATTGAGTACAAATTGTACTTGTAGTTCAAAGTATCACAAGTCCTTCAACCCTAACCATAAGCACAAGTAGTTAAGTAGTATAATGTTGTAACATGTGTATGAGATTATCCAAATACAACTTCCAAATTTATGATCTAACATGATTTTGTTAATTTATTTCACCTATCCCTTTCATTAAACATGAATTATCAATCTAATCAAGAGTTTATATATATCATACACATTTATATCGATCGTCACATTTACTAGATTATACATGTATTTAATATAAATTATAAAAAATTTCTATGATTTCATATATTGGTTTTGGGGTCAATGAAACAATTTGAACACGTTATTCATACTGAAAAGTTGATCAATTGTTGTACTAATAATTTAATTTACAATATAAAATTGTAAGGGCGTAAATGAATAGTTTACAAATTTGTTGGGCCACACCGCAAATATTAAAGGTTAGCTTCCCAATCTGTCTTATCTTCTTAGGTCTTAGAGTAACCTTTGCATACTTCAAGGATTCATTTGCAAATAAAATGTATATTATAATATACATTTTTTCCCAATTATTTCGTGCATTTGTGCGGGAGTTTTGAAATAATGATTTTCCCCCTAAAATAGAAGACCAATATTTCAACGCAACTCTATAGAGTTGAGCAAATGGCTATTTCACCTATGCTGCAATGAGGGGTGATATGTACTTGACATTATTTTTCATATCATACAACAAACGCAACATCATAATGTTGCACAAATGGGTATTGCACCTAATTTTTAGACGGTGAAAAAAAATTTAAGTTCAACAAGGTAATGATTATAGGTACCTCAAAACCCACGCAACTGGGCCGGTTATTGCCTTCTAATTTTCTTTCACCCCTTTCATTAACCAACCGATGAAATAAGCCGCGCGTATAAAAGCCTTCATTTGCCTCCAAAATAAAATCCAGAAATATAATACCAATCTTCTTAGGGTTTTTGATCTGGGTTCTTCCACGAACAGTACACGCCGTGGATAAGATCTGTATCCATTCCGACAAAGTTTTAGGCTTCCTCGACCCGATTCACCTTCGTACAAATACGATCCGGTGACGTATTGACGGATTGAACAGCGTCGCCGGTGGGTGAATCCAACCATAAACCACCGTCGGTGATAACTCCTGTTAAAGCGACAGTATCAGGCTACTTCGAAGGTAACTTTCACTGATTCAATCGACTTTATTGTTGTTTATTTCTGTGTTTTCAGGGGATACCAATTTTCAATCGAAAGCTCATAACTTTTTGATTTTTTTGAACATGCACTTGCTGGAACTATGTTTTCTGTGTTGATAAATAGTTTGTATGCCATAAAATATGAGATTGGATGGATGTAGATAGACTTGTGCATTTTGGAGTTCTCCATTTACTGAAAACATGCTAGTATAAATCTCAGAAAACATTTTGGAGTTCTCTGTGGATGACATTGGTTTTATTGCATCAAGTTAATTCAGTCTGTTTGTTTGTTGTTTATGTAGACATGGCTGGAAGAAAAAGGAAGTCTGATGCACAGCAGAAACCAAAAGAGCAGATTAAGAACAGGTGTGATATACCTGTGATTGATCCCGACCGCCCTATTGAGCAGTACATTGGTGAGATTGACCCACATCTACCCCACCCGAATGATATAGACCAGCCCTCAGACCATGATTTGCTCAATTCAAATTCCTTGTGTGAAAAGAAAGAAGGGAAGAGCTTTGACAGATTTGAGGTTGAAGAAGCAATTGTTCACCGTGGGGGAGCAACTTGTAACTCTGTAATGCTTATGAAACACAAAAAACCATTTAAGATGTGGTTTGATGAGTTTCTTTGCCCTCGGGTCATGATTGGAAAGTGGTGCGGGTATGTGGCGTATGCTTTTAGGAGACGCATTAAGTTTGGTACATGGATTAATTGGCCGCATGTGCCGGAAAATGTGAAGGATGAAGCTTGGGAAGACATATTGGTACAATTTTTACAATTTGTGTTAAATATTGTAGTCAGTTTTTGGGAATGTGTTTTGTTTTCTTACTTGTTCTTTTTCTCTGTAATAGGCAAGTTGGGATATAAGGACAAAATTGAGTGAGACTGATCATGCAGCTTTGAAGAAGCAATGGACAACCTATGCATCAAATAAGATGCATAACTGGAGAACGAAAGTGGCTGATAGGTACATTTGGGATGAAAAAAAAGATCCCAATCTTGGGAATTCATGGCAGAAGTATCGTTGGATGGATGAGAAAGAGTGGGAGCTGTTTGAATCCTACAGGAGAAGTGATAAGTTCGCGGTAAGATCGCACTCAAGTTCATTGTATTATTTTGTAAACTTGGATTTCATGTAATCATGTTATGTCCTTGTTTCAGATACTTAGAAAGGCTGGCAAGGACAATGCTTATAAAAAACAGTATAGACACCACACTGGAAGTGGTGGATATAGGGTTATTTACATTCGATTTGCAAAGAAAATGAGAGCAGAGGCCATAGAGGAAAGGGTTGCTCGTGGAATGACCCAACAAGAAGCCGAGGCCGAGGTTCGAAAGATTTACTTTCGAGTCGACAGATCCATTGTTTTTCTGGAGGCCAACAAGATTAAAGACACTGATAATTTTTCAGAACCTTTTGTTCGTGACTTGGAGGAAAAAATAGTAAGATAATTTCTTCCACTGTCCTTTTTGTTTCAAAATTATGTCTTCATTTTTTTACAAGTATGTATTCATAAGTGTACTCAATTTATATCCTCATTTCTTCAGTTGCAGCTCAACAAGGATGTGAAAGAAGGGAAGCTGATATTAGATGGCAAGGATGACATCTTATCTTGCCACTCAAAAAGGCGACAAACCTGGTCGCTATCGGGCATGCGGTTCAACAGCGAAGCAACGGGAGGCCCTACCTCACTACAAAAGAACCAGAGGGCCGAACAAGAATAAGGCATCAACCTCATCTGAGCCTCAAAAGAATCCGAACTTTGGTTTTGATAAGTTGGATGAATTCGCTGGTTGGATTTGTCAGCAGGCCGGGGTGGAGATGCCAGCAGATATTTCACCTCGCGACTTCTTTCACGAGTCAGAAATTTTGCCTACCCACTCAGAATCGCAGAATGCCAATGTGAACAACCAAACAGCTGCTGGAGGTGAACCTGATGGAGGGGATACAGATGACAAGGTAAATTTGGTTTTTTAAAATTATGCACCATCTCAGCATCATTTTAATTATCTAAATTTTGTTGTTGTTCTAAACATCTGTAATTTATTTAATTCTAATCCAAATATTTATGTGTGCATAAATGTGGTAGGGAGGTGTTCCATGCCATCTGCAAATTAGAGACCGAGATGGTAAAATTATCACTGCTTCATGTGGATTAATTCTCTGTGCAAGGCATGGCCGTCTCCAAGACATCCCAGACACTAAGTGTGTAAGAATATGTGAGCCTATCTTCATACCGAATGCCTCTGTTCATTTTTACTCAAAGGAGTATCCCACCGTTGGCAAGGCTGTTGGAATTCCTATTAATTGGCCAGAGGAGTTCATCGATTACAACATGAAGCAGCCTCTAGTAGAGGCAAGTTATTTAGCTTATTAATTTTATTTATGCTCAAGATATATGTAAATGCTAAAAATGTCGTTAATAATCTATATCATTTATAAATTGATGCAGGAGAGTTCGGAGGGAACTGATTCATACAGTAACAGTGATGGTGATGATAAATCCAGCCAACATCCAGAGTCCCCCGACTTGGATCCGATAAATGAAAACTTCTCCATCATGTCTGTTGACCCTCTTCAGGTAATACACTGAAGCTATCAATTTTTTTGATTCTAGATGTTAAAAATGAGCCATCATGTGTAAGTCAATACTTTGTGTCTCTTGATTTTTTAGGAATTTGAACACCATAAAAGGGATGCAGCATCTCGAAAAGAGCTGTTACATTTCTGTAAGGAAATGTTGCAAGTTAAAGGGGGTCGTGATTTTTATCAGTTAAAATTAGAAGGTGTATTCGGTCCAAGAAACCACCGTCTGATGTTTTCCATTAAGGATCATATCTTATGGTTAAACAAATCCATGGCCCCTGGACGGAAGCAGTGGATTGAAGACAATCAGATGAACATCTGGGCAAGGTCATATTTCTTTACTCATTTAACCCTTCTTAATTATTGGCTATTAATTTTACTTTGCTATATTTCTATTTTACATATTTTTCCTTATGTCAAAATTTAACAAATTGCTCCAAATTCATTTTTTTGCATGCAAGAATTCCACCTGAAGATCAGGGAAGAACCCAGTTCATTCACACATATTCAAGCTACATGAATTTTAGGACTCCTGATGAAACAAGACAAATAGTCGTACAAAATGTGTTGGAGGTAATGAAGGCTCACCCTGCTAATTTGTACGTGATGCCAATATGCGTAAAGTAAGTAAACTGTATCCTTATATAACACACTACTATGTCATTTATATTTACACTTCACAACTGAAATAATTGTTCACCTATTTTTTCAGAGAACATTGGACTATGTTGTTGATTGTGCCGGAGAAAAGTGCAGTTTACTGCATTGACCCTAACAAACAGATTATCACACCGACAACTAGGCCACTTGAGCTTAATATACTGATGGGGTAATTTTTGTATCCCGTTGCACATGTTTCTCCCATATTGGTTAAATTACACTTTGTTAATGGTTTGATGTTGTCATGCAGTATTGGAGCAGCATATGATGCACAGATCCGCAAAGAGTACACATCATGGACTCTACACAACATCATAGTAAGTTATATCTAATTCAATGTTTCAAATTCCACCAATTAATGTAAACTAGATTTTTGTAACTGATTTCCATCTTTGTATATGAAGCACAAAGTTCAACCTAGTAACTGGGAATGCGGTTACTATTGCATGTTGTATATGGAGAAGATTGTGCTGCTTCACACTCATGTTGATGTACATAAGGTAATACATTTTATAAGTTTTCTCCTGTATATTTTTAGTACTTCAAGTTCTAATAATATATCTGGTCTTGCCTCTAACTATGGTTTTTTAAATTGATAGGTGTTCCCAGAAGACGACAAACCATACCCATTGCAGATCATTGAGGGCCTCATCGACACCTACTGTCGAACTTTTATGCAGCGTATTGCCCCAATGTGCCGAGACATAAATGAAAACCCACCGGTGCCTTCATCCAGATCTGCAGTAATGCTGGAACAAAGGGAAGTCATCGAAATGAACTGATTTAGATTCGGCAACTGGGAAGCGGTGCTAAACCCCTCGTCTTGTACTTTTGTTAATGCTATATATCGATAACTCGTGCTTGTGATAGCTAGACTTAGTTGGAATATTGTTGTTGGATTAGGTTGCATGTTTTGTTGTGGTCGGGATGCTCCCAATAGCTCTATTGTGCTTGTGATAGCTACATGTAGTTGGGATATTGCTGTTGGATTATGTCTCATGTTTTGCTGTGGTCGGGATGCTCCCAATAGCTACTTTGTAGTATGGTTTGTCAACCACACTTTGTTTATAAGTCTTGTAGCTTACCGCGGGATATTCTTGCTCATTATAATAAAAACAGAGCTTTTGTTATTTTCAATTCTGGATTCATGTTCTGGTGAATGTAGCTGCAAATATTACAATGACAAATGTAGCTGCAAATATTGCAGGGCAGTGCGGTATTCCAACAAATTTTTTTGGCACTTTTTTCAAATCATTTCACCGCCGAGATTTGTTTCACCACAAGCAAACCAATTAATATACGCAAGTCTTACATGTTGCGCATTAAACCCTAACAATAAATAATATATTGTTTTAATTTTAAATAAAATTAGTTTCATCGGTTCCAAATAAGGTGAAACACAAAATTACACGTCATTACATAATACATATTAAAATCATTTAACAAAGTGGGACCCACTAAATCACTTTTAAATATTATTTGAATAAACTCTAAACTATATATTATAATAATCATTTCATCGGCCATGACATTTAAAATCGACCGGTGCAACTTTATGTTGACCAGGCAACCGTTGAACGAGTTCACTGTCTAGTCATCAGTACAGTCAGCATATGGTTGGGTCCCACTTGTCCATCACCGATGAAACGAAAATAGCGTTTCACCACCTAGCAACAACACCGCTAGTTTTGAAAAAAAAAACCGGTGAAACACCCCTTATAAACCGGTGCTAATGCTGATTTTTCTGGTAGTGTATACCCTCCTCCAACCACCGTTTCTTTGAGTTCAACAGTGCGTAGCTTGCCTGCACCGATTCTACAACATCCATGGGTTGTTGCTTCTGCTTCGACTCAAGTTCGCTAACAATTTCAGTCGAAAGATTTAGAACGACTTCAGAGTTTTTTTCCACACCAGCCAATTCACTCATCATCAGCCCTATCACATTTGCAAGAGCTTCTTTCTTTTGTCCCGTCACAGCTACAGCTTCAGAGAACTCCTCAAAAGATCCCATTTTTAACCCTTTCCAAACAGATCCACTCTCTTCTCCTCAGTGGAAACCTAACTAAAATTTCACTCTCCTTCTGCAATCTGAAAAGGGTCACCATGCCAATAAAACACAATGTCCAAATTTAAATATAAAGCATAGCATATAACAACTCTACAGACAATTTATGTGACGAAATTATACTATACAACATATCAAATTTCATACAGGATGATTTTCATAAACAGAATTACAGAAACATGGTTAAGAATGCAGGCATCAACTTAATCTTATCACTCCATTTGGGGCATTGGATACAGATAAAAATACTGACACTCTCTAAATCCTTCCTTGATTTCCAAAAGAAAATTTTGCAGGGCATGCAAGAGCAAGACACCGGATTAAAAGAATTTTGCATGAGTATGTTAATCTACTGTTAGAGCAACAAAAACTCCCTTTCATGAGAATATGACAAATTGCATCACTCCCTAACCACATAGATATTATAATTCTTCCAGATATTGCTATGATAGTTCACATCATTCACAATGACATTTCACTAATTTTACAGTTTATGTCATCTCAAAAAGCCAGATATTACCCTATTTCACAAGATAAATGCAAAGTAACCAATGCCAATTATTACTGCATTAGAGCTGCAACAATTTCAAGGTCACAAATCAACTTATTGCAACAAGAAATCCATTACTATTGATTCTTAACAACCCAGGTTTGGATGCCTTATCATGGCATTAACAAGTCATCTGACGTTGCAAGTTGCCCTACATTGAGATGGTATACTAGTTAAAGATTATTACTTCAAGGAAAATAGCGAATTGTGGCATTTACTATGGACACATTACATCAACCTCACTTCTAACCACATTCTAGCATGGATAAAAACATCATGAATATCTGATTCTCAGTAACAGAACAAAATATCATGGAAGAGTCACACAGATTACATTCTAACATAAACTTCAGAGATATACATTTAGGATGATTCCAGCAAATGATGACACCAAAGAAGTGTACACACTAAATTCAATTCCAACTAAATGGCAGGTCACAAAATGCTACAGATTTCATTAAAACAAGCCATAGGGGTGACAAACAAGATGGCTAAATTAGGATTCTGTTTGGATTCTTTTTATTTGTTTAAATTATTGATTTGTTTTCTGGTAATAGTGTATATTTTTGGTCTATATGTAGAGTTTGATGGTGAACCAACTAATTTTTTTATTCTATGTTTGGAATGAAATATGTCGGCTGGCTATTGCTGGTCGTGTATCAAGAGTTGGCATAGTTTGTAATTTATATGCCTCAAAAACACACTCACACGGTTTGTGCTCTCATATCCCTGGTTTTGCAACCTCTCATTCAGCAACTGTTGTAGTGGATGGCGTTTCAGAGTGGAAAAATCCCAGTGTTCATGTTGGAGACTCTGTCATTTTTCAGCACACGTATCAGTACAAGCTCTTCATTTTCAAGAGTGAGAAGGCTTTCAATCTCTGAAAACGGGAAGAGCTAGATGGATATGGATCAGAGGAGATAGCTTTCTTAACCATAAACTTTGGGAAGTTCATGAGAGGAAATCAAGGAAAAGGCTTTTCAGGAAATCAAGGAAGAGGAAATCAAGTTACTCAGAATCAAGGTACACAAAGCCAAGGCAGAGGATTTCATGTCTCACAAGGTGTGCAAGCTCAAGGAAATCAAGGCCTAGGGACTCAGTACTCTCAGAGCCAAGGTGCACAGGCTATAAATTCCCAGAACACAGCAAAAAACCTTCAAGGAGGTGATTCAGCCCAGAACAGACTGAGATCTGTTGATGACTTACCTAGGGATCCTGAAGGTACAAAGCATACTGGAAAACCTCAGTGCAAGGAGTGCAATGGCTATGGACATCTAGCTTATCAATGTGGAAACTTCCTTAATCAACCCAAGGCATTCATATCATCTGGAGAAACCTGGAGTGATGATGAAGATGAGAGCCAACCAGAGAAGCATGTGTCTTTTGGAGTAAGAGTTGTTGAATCTGGACCAGTCCTGGATAGTGTGGATGATGTTGACAAAGGTTCTCTCCAGTCTGCATATGAGAATCTTTACATTAAATGGGAGAAATCAGTTGATATTATAAAAACCTTGACAGAAACAAAAATTGGTAGTGATGTGGCTCTGAAACTTACTGAAGATGTTGAGATTTTGAAGGAAAAGATCAACACTCTAGTAAATGATGCACTTGTTGAAGAGCAGGTGATTGAGGAATTAACCTTGAAACTTAAATCTATGACTAACAGAGCTGAGAAATCTGAGGGGTTACTTGCTGAATTACAGAAGGAAATGAAAATTTCAGAAGGGAAGAAACCTATGGATGATGATGAGAAATCCATAAAGTTTGAGATAATGACCAAGAGAGCCAAGGATGCTGAAATAGCCTCTGAGATTCTAACCAAGAAGCTGGAGATTATGACCTCTAGAGTAGTGAGTGTTGAAGAAAAGGCTAAGGCCAGAACCATTGACTGTGATAATCTTGGAAATAAGTTGAGATCCTTAACTGCAAGGGCTGAGGAAGCTGAGTCCACCATTCAAAAACTGAATAAAGGCACTGCTAAATTGGATGATCTTCTTGTGATGGGAAAGAATGCAGGAAACAGGCAAGGAGTGGGATACAACAATTTTGGTTCAAGTTCTCAAATGAAGAAAATAATTTTTGTCTCTGCTGGTGTTCAAGGCTCTACCAGTATGAGGATTGGAAAATACATCAAGAATTCTTATGGATCTAGTTTGAAGAATTCAAAGGTTACTGTATCAAGGAAAACCCCTCCTAAATGTTATGAGTACTGTATGATGCAGGGTCATGGTGAATACCGATGTATGAGATTGATGAGAGATATCATGAGAGGCAAGCAGTTTTCCTCATGTTGCAACATGGAACCTGAGCAGCAGAAGAGACTGACCAAGAAGGTATGGGTTCCTAAAACCTCTATTAACTGTTATGTAGTCCATACTTGCTATAGTGTGTATGCCAGGGACACTTGGTACTTTGATAACGGATGCTCAAGGCACATGACTGGTTCACCAGATTTGCTGAAAAATGTGCTACCATGGATTGGCACTGTTCAATTTGGAGATGGAAAAATCAGTAAAGTCATTGGTAAAGGGGAGCTCAAATTCAGGATTTTCCTGTGTTCTATGATGTTTTACTAGTAAAGGATCTCAAAGCAAACCTGATCAGCATCAGTCACCTCTGTGACCATCATATGACAGTCCACTTTGATGAGTCTCTCTGTTCTGTCAAGCAAGGATCGAATGGTGTGCTCACGGGTAGAAGATCTTCGGACAATTGCTATATTCTTGAACAGTCCATCACTTGTTTATCTGCCAAAATGGACACATCAACATTATGGCATCGGAGATTAGGCCATGCTAATACCAAGTCTCTGAACAAGGTCTCCAGAATTGAAGCTGTGAGAGGACCGCCTCTTATTGCTTATCAGCAGGAAATGATCTGTGGACCATGCAAGGAGGGAAAACAGACTAAGACCTCACACCCTGCTATCAATGATATTACCACATCTCATAACCTAGAACTTCTACATATGGACCTTATGGGACCAGTGAATGTCTTAAGTGTGTCTGGAAAGAGGTTTATTTTTGTCTGTGTTGATGATTTCTCAAGGTTTGCATGGGTTGAACTGTTAACTGATAAATCCGAGGCAGTGAGTGTTATTCGAGATCTAGTACTTCGTCTGAATAATGAAAAGAAAAGTTTAAATCAGAGGGTTGTGTGTATTCAAACAGACAATGGGGGAGAATTTAAGAATGAGACGATGTCCCAATTCTGCTCAGCTAATGGGATTAACCATATCTATGCACCTCCATACTCAGCTCCTATGAATGGGATTGTAGAACGCAAGGACAAAACTATCCAACAGATGGCTAGGTCTATGATGGTTGAGTATAATGTTCCCAAAAGATGGTGGAGTGAGGCAGTCAAGACAGCTTGCTATGTGATTAACCGAGTCTACTTGAGGCCTTAGACCGAAAAAACTGCATATGAAATATGGAAACGAAGGAAACCGAGTGTTGCTCACCTTTATGCATTTGGTGCTGAATGCTATATTCTCAGAGAAAAAGCTTGGGAAGTTTGAGTCCAAATCGGATAATGGTGTATTTCTTGGATATGCTTTAAACAGCAGAGCTTACAGAGTGTTCAATAGACGCACATGAACTCTTATGGAATCCATTAATGTAGTAGTCAAGGATGTGCCTGACAAAGTTACAGAAGATGTTGATGATACTGAGATAGTCCAGCAAATCTTAACTCAGAGAAGTGAGAAAAGTGATACTCAAAATACTCTATCTCCTGATCAACCTGATACCGGCACTCATGTTGCAACATCACCTTCGACTGCGGATAATAGGAAAATTTCAAAGGCACCTGAAGTTGGGACGAGTGATCCTTCTGATTCTATAGTCACACCATCCCATGCAAGTGATGCAGGTACGACAACAGCACAGAAGAATGTGGCCATCCCATCAACAGAAAACTCTGAGGAAATTGAAGGTGGTGCATACTTGTCTAATGAAGATGATTTTGACAACTTTGAAAACACATGAGTTACTCCTAGATCTAAGAATCCACGGGGATTACCACGGCTGAATTATGCTCAAATGCACCATGGGAGTCGACATGTGATTCAGTGCTTTCTGTCTCTGGTTGAGCCTAAGAATCATAAGGAAGCTTTGTTGGATGAGTACTAGATTTCAGCTATGCAGGAAGAGCTTAGTTAGTTTGAACGCAATGATGTGTGGGAACTAGTTGCACGCCCACAAGGGATCAATGTTATTGGCACAAAGTGGATCTTTAAGAATAAATCTGATGGAGATGGGACAGTGACCAGAAACAAAGTTAGACTTGTTGCTCATGGATCGATATACACAGGTTGAAGGAGTGGATTTTGATGAGACGTTTGCTCCTGTTGCAAGACTTGAATCTGTCAGAATTCTTTTAGCCATGTCATGTGTGCTAAACTATAAGCTTCATCAGATGGATGTTAAGAGTGCTTTCTTAACATCAGATGGATATGCTAATGACAGAAAGAGTACAACAGGAGGTTGCTTCTTTATTGGTCAAAACCTTGTGTCTTGGTATAGCAAGAAACAAAACTCTATATCTCTGTCCACTGCTGAGGCCGAGTATTTAGCTGCTGGGAGCTATTGCACTCAATTGATATGGATGAAACAGATGCTCCGAGACTATGGTATGAAACTAGGCAGTCTTACTATTCTATGTGACAATAAATCTGCAATTGATATCTCTAAGAATCCAGTCCAACACAACAGAACCAAACACATAGATATTAGACATCATTTTATCCGAGACTTAGTTGAACGTAAGGAATTTTGGAGCTTAAGCATGTGCCTACTGAGAACCAATATGCAGATATCTTCATTAAGCCATTGGATGCCTCCACTTTTGAAACCCTACGACAACATATTGGGGTATGTTCTATATGAGGTACTGAAATATATCCTTTTGTATAGTTGTTATTTATGTTTCTGCATTTTTTGAGTTTTGATAAAATCAGAAAATACCAAAAATATGGTGCTGGTGTGTGGTTTCATTTCGTATTGCAACATGGTGTGATAAGGAGCGCATGTTGGAATTGAGACGCGTGTGTAGTGGGAGACAGCTGGGGCTTAAGTGTATTTATGTGTATTTTTCCGTCGGGCAAGTTTTTTAATTTTTTTAGGGCAAAAAGGCAGAAAAGTTAGATCCTTCTTGTATTTTCGCGCCTGAGAAAAACCACTTCCCATTCCTATTGCAACATCAGAAGTTTTTGAACCTCTCGCTTGTCGCGACCATTGATCGCTGCTACTCACCGGAATCTTTATCGAATCTCTGGGCATTACTGGAAATCGTCGCCTCTTCACGGTCAAAGGTATCTATCTGCTACTTACTCTTGGTCGATTTCGGTGTCTCGGAAAGTTGCATGCTAGGGTTTTTGGTTCTTCTCTGATTAATTCGTTGAAGTTTTGAATGATTTGGTTTCTGAGATATGTATTTTCGAGAGAGCTATCAATATTGTATATGGGTTTTGAGGGACAAGAACTGACAGACTTAGGGGGAGTTTCTGATACTCGATGGGCTAAGGGGATATGGGATCCTTGTGTTGAGCCCGGGGTTTTTGTTGATCGATCCATTCAATCTGTGCCTGAACCGCCCCATTCCCCTGGCTTAGATGTTATTCCAGAAAATTTTATACCTGCTCCTGGCACCAAGGATGCAGCCAGGATTAAGGCCTATTATGACAAATTGAAAAGTTGGGAATATGCTAAAGGGTTGGATAACTTTCTGCATGATACTTTTGGCACTAAAAATAATTCTGATAGATGCTCCTTTAATGGCAAGATGAGGCCAAAACCCCCAAAGACTGATGTTAAGATTTCATCTGACAATTATAAGCCCAGTTTTGTGAGGCCTAAGCTACTGATTAATCCATATCTAAGACCCTCTTCCTCAAATTCCAGGTACTCTACTAGAGCATCAAGTATGGCTGGATCTCAAAAAGGAAAGGGAGTTCCTGGCAGTGCTAGAAGGCCAAGCAAATCTAAGGGTCCATCTACTAGAACTAGGCCTTACCATACAAGGTGGAACACCAAGTCCAGAATGAAGTTTACCAACACCAGGGACACTCCTGTTGTGATAGATGGTGTAACTCCCACAGTTCATGACACTATTCATGGCTCTGGTGTACCTCCTGAGCATGTACCAGAGGTATTCCATGAGGATCAAGAAAAATTGAATCCAAATGCAGCAGACCAGGAGCTCTCAGACTGGAATCAGATCCCTGATATTCCTGAGGCTGAAGTGCAAACTCAGGGACAGCAAGTTATGGAGGAACCATGGAACTCTTCTCCGCCTCATGATGATGGAGATTCTGATGTAGAGGATCATCTTACCCGCGTGGAGCGTATAAGGATCAAAAATCTGCACACAGTCCATGCTGGCTCAGGCAGAGGTCAGAAGGACATTCAGAAGGATAATCCCAACAGCACTACCTCCAGCCAATTTGTGTCTAATACAGAGGTTCCTCTTCCTATTTCCAAACTCAGAAGTATTAATCAGCTTAAACCTAGGGTAGCCAAGAAGTTTTCGTTGAATGGCTCATCAGATAGTGATACTTTGCTCTCCTTAAGGCAAAGACTGGATATCAGATATCACCTGAGGAGGGACTCTATTCCAGCAGTGAATGCAATTAATTCTTCCTTCAGTGCTAATGCCTCTCCCTCTTCTGGTCTCTCACCCATGGTATACTCTAGGAGAACAAAGAAAATAGCTGGGAGGATATGGCATGATGATAGGGAAATTATTTCAAATTACACTACTCAGAGGCCTAGATCTGGTGAGACATCAGTTACTAATTCTAAGACTGATGAGGAATCCTTGGTTGCAAACATCTTAAAGGGATTAGAAGAATCAGTCTTGAAAGCAAGTGCCACTACTGTTCCTACTCCTCCCTCTACCATAGCAATTGAAAACCCTGTAACTCCTGAAGAGCAACACGATGTTCCTTTTGGTGGTCCATCTTCTGGGGATATGGTTAAGGAACACGATGCTCATGTTGATCAAAGGGAGTTCAGTGTTACAACTGATAACCTAGGATCCACTGTTGATGATGGTGATGAGAAGACTCTAAGCCCTACCAAGCCTTCCTCTTCTTTTCCTCTAATTTCAGATGATGAGTTCCTGAATGAGGCTCGCCCTGCTGCTAAGGACATACCAGAGGAAAGTGGTGATATGATTGAAGCAAGGTTGATGTTCTTAGCATTCTATGAACAGTTCTACACTCTAAAGGCTGGTGTTGATCATGACATCCTAGCTACCAGGGGATTTCTTGTTGAAAAAGTAGTTGATGTGAAGAAATGTGTAGAGAGTGGGTTTGATACATTTCTGCAGCAGATTAACTGTGTTCAGGCATCCACTGTATTTCAGGAGTATGATCCTGAAATGGTTCTTGAGTTCTACAGCAATTTGATGCCAGGAAATCTTGTTTCTGAAGATGAGTGGTTTGGGAAGCTGTACTTCAGGGGGAGAATCCTTACACTGACTCCAGCTAAATTGAATGATATTCTTGGGGTTAGGATGATTGTTGGAGAGGATCTGGTCTATCCCGAGGATTACAATGTGGATGATGATCTTATGGCTAGGGTGCTTACCTATGGAAAACTTCAGAAATGGGCTGCTGCTTGCATGCCCACCAGCTCACTCACTTTAAGGTTCTGGATGCTTTTTAAAGTACTCATTAGTTGCTGGATGCAGACTACCAATACCACTACCCTGACTTCTGATCAAGCAGAACTGCTCTATGGAATTGGTTCGGGTTTTGAGGTCAACCTTGGAGCCTATATTCTTAAGCGCATGCATGGCGCTCTTGACTATTCTAATTACTGCATTTTTGAAAGCTGGAGGTTTTGAGGTTGATACCACCAGTGTTAGGCCAGCTGGGAAATTTGGGTTTACCACTAAGTCAGCTGATCGTGAGGTGTTGGATTTACCTTGGGATAGAGAGGCATCCCAGGCTGCTGCTGTTATGTCTGATGAGTTTGAGCTACGCATGGTTGATAAGAAGATTAAGTTTCATATGGATCAAATGGCTTTTCATGGAGAAATGTTTCGGAAGCGTCAAGAGGGTAGGGAGGGTATTATTGATGCAATTGCTAAAAGGAGTACTGCTGGTATTTCATCTTCTCAAGCTCCTGAACCTTCACCCTCTGCTGCTCCTTCTACCTCCAAGAAGTGTGCCTTTTCTTCTACGAAAAATCCAGCAGCGAAGAAGTCCAAGCCGTCTGAGAAAAAATAAGCAACTAGGAAGTCCAAGTCTTGATAACGTTGTGTGATCTTGTGTTCCCTGTTGCTATCTCTCTCATCTCCTCTATCTGTTTTGTTTTGGATTTTTTTTGTCAGGGTCCTTTGGCATTTTATGGCCCCAAGGGGGAGAGATATTTCTGAGAGGATTAGTTTTTCAGATGTTGGATGACTGTAGTTTATAATTGCAATGTTTTTCTGCCACACCTTGATTTTTTTTGTTGATGGATCCAGAAGTTTATGTTTTCATGTTGAGTTATGTCTGTTAAGATTCTGAGTTCAGTGAAGAAGGTTGAAATGATGGGTCCACAAATTGCCAAAGGGGAAGATTGTAAGTCCATATTTTTAGTTGGCTGCTTTGTGGAAGGTCATGTTGCAACATGACTTTTTGTGGCAGAAAAAGAATATTTCCTGATTTCGGCCTTGAGGTTAAATGGTGAAAGGAAATATTCTGAGATAGTTTTTCATGGAAACTACAGTCATGATGGGAGTCTGCAACGTGTTTTGCAGCTGTGCTATATCAGTATTCCTTAAACAAATGTTGAGACAAACCACAAAGTCCTTTTCTTCAAGTCTTTGACATGGAATACAATTGTATTGAAAGAAGGATTCTAGAGCCGTTAAAAAGGAATTTTTCTCACGGCATTGAGCTATAAAAGAAGGACATCGGTCACATGCTCAAGTATTTTTTTTCACCGCAAAAATTCTGTTTATCAGGGTTTAACTTTCGAGCAACAGAGGCGACACAGGTCCGAGAGTTTTCACAACCAACTCACACTTGGGACGTGTGTTGAAACTCGGGTGTTCAAGATCTTGCCGCACCTTCGTGGAAAAGAAGGTAATCACTGTAACAACTATCAAAGAGAGAATTGGTAGTGTGATAGGCTTGCTAGAGTAGCCATTAGATTGTAATAGATCGGAAATATTTATTGCATCTAGTGAAGGATCTTAACACGGGCTACGGCCCCCCAGACATAGGTGCTTTGCACTGAACTGGGTGAACAATTTGTGTGTTCTTTAATTTCCGCACCTTTAGTTTTATTTAGTTGTCTTAAGTAAAACTAGCACACGAATTAGTTTGAATTATCGTAAGCAGGAATTTCAACCACCATCACCGGCACCGGCATCTGAGGTGCCACCAGCTATGGCACCGCCAAGAAGTTTAGGTGGATCTGTTCCATCTTCTCCAGCATTTCCATGGCCATTTAAACCAAGGGATGGAACTGTTTCACCCATCCCTTCTCCAAGTGATGGAATAGCAATGATGCCAGGTAAAAGCAGAATTCCATTCATTGCCAGCAGCCATGCAGTCCCTTTTCTGACTGGTGAAATCGTCTATGATACCATTCAGCCTATCACCACAGTGTCTTCCAGCAATGTTAGAGAGGAAGTTGGAGGGATTCTCACAGTTCAGAGAGTTTTGTTTTGTGCCATTTTTATTATTCTGATATGAGCTTAAGTAGAAAGATCAGTATATATGGTGAGGCTGTAAATTTAGAGGAGAAAGTTTAGTTTGTGGGAGCTGTAGGGTTCTTAATCTGAAGTAGCTTTAAGGATGATCATAATCATGTGATGTTGTAATGTTGCTATCCTCTTTGACCCTACTTTGGAATCATTATAAAAAAAAAAGGTTTGTAATTTATACTTTGTGCAAATTGGCAGACCTTGGCTCTCAGAGAGATGATTAAAGTAATTAGTGAATGGACATTTATAGTTTTGTTCATTCACTTTATCTTATTTTTTTTGTTGATACTATATTGAAGAATGAGATAGAAATGGCATAAGCGAAACGTAGGATATTTAGATTGCCATGCATTGTTTTCAGCAAAAAAAAAAAAAAAAAAAAAGGATTGTCACTCATTGAACTTCCAAATTTAAAGTTAGATAATCTTTCAGTGGCTAAAGCAGAGTTTGAGCTTTGTGATGTACCTTGAATATGCATTGCGTACTTCAATTAGTTTAATGGTGTAGTGTTTTGTTAGGTTAAATTCTTAATTTTGATGATCCTACAGTTTATTGCCACTTTTTTTTTTTTTAAAAAAAAAAGTTTATTGCCACCTTCAATTGAGTCTTAGGCTCTGTAAAAATATAATTTACATAAAATAATTTATTGTGTTTGTCGGCAGACGTTTTTGTAGATTAATCAGTGAAGTGAAATATAATTTGATAAAATTCAGTCATGCTGATTTTTTAAATCACTAATTTAAATTTCAATCCAATTCAGTTCAGTTAAAAATAAGTTTGGGCAAATGGGGCCTTAGAGCAAGTCCAACGGCTACTCCAAATTTATCTTCAAAATGGAGTGTGAAATCCCACATTCTTCATAATATTTTTGCCCAACTCTAACAGAATGTTTATTTTGCATACTCTTTTTATTAACATATTAATAAATTATTAAAATTAATAAATTATTATTAAAATTTTAAATTTTAAAAGTGGTTATGATCAACGGAGAAATAACAAACACGATGGAAATAACAACGAAAAACAATCTATCAAATTATTTTAATATGATAGAGCTCTATTTTAATTTAATTACAATATATTTACTTGACTACATATTATAAGTATTACGTATTTGTGAAACAATATGCAATATAATGGATTTATTCAATTTACTGCTTTTATTTTCCAAGAGTAATATATATTTATTACAAAATGTAAAACTAAAAAAAAATCATCGGTAGTCACGTCCAAACTTTCTAATATTGATCACCCGCAAAAGCTTATGGATCTGATGGTGGGTAGGTTGGTTCATTTCTATGAAGGTACTACTCATTCCTCGTCTATTGCCCTCCGAATTGAACGATCAAATACTCCCCTAGGTATGTGCTACCCATCGGAACCATTGGATGCCCTACCAAAGGTGCCACTCCCATCGAATATCCTCCTGACCGTGCTCCCCCACTTGCCATTGTCATATATCCTCCTGAAATCTCTACATCATAATATCCAGCTCGCAACTGGTCTTCTGGGAGAAATAGAAAACAAATCTCATTCAAATCTCTAGAAAACAAAAAACAAACTTCATAAATGTACAATCCTAAATATTATGTGTATAATGAATTAAAATATTTATTTTTGTAATTAATTTCAATACAATGCAGGAGAGTGGAGATGATCAAAGCGGGAATAAAGATAAACACATTATCAATAGACACGATGGAAACAACAACAAAAAAACAATCTTTGAAACTATTTTGGTTCTATAGTTACACGAATAATTTTATCTCGCTACTTAATATTAATAGCTATTAACGGGTTATATTTTAATTCCTTATAATATAGTCACTTGATTATATATTGCTATAATACATTTGTGAAACAATATGCATTACAATATAATGGCTTCATTCAAATATTGCCTTTACTTTCCGAGTTTAAATTACATAGTTATTACAAACTTTTAAAATATAAACTAAAGAAAGAATTTTGCAATATCGTTCATACAAAGTCTTGGGCGAGACCGTCCTAACAAACAAATGTAAAAAACACATGAAGTATCATTTATCCTACCATAAACTTATGGTAGGACGGTCTAACCCAAAATTTTCCCTAACTTTTATAATTTTATTTATATTCCTTCAATGATGATGATAAATTAATTTAATTTCTCGAGTATAACTTCTAAACGTTTTAGGTTGTTTTGATCACCAAAAAAACACCGCGCATCGGGCGGTGTCACCTTGCTAGTTAAATTATAGTAAGAAATAAATTAATATTATTTTTACTAGCGTGGTCTCTCCATGCAACGCGTGGAGGGCTTGACACACATACCTATAGAAAATATCAAAAATTGTCATTACATAAACATGATTATCTATTCATTTTTTCACATCTTTACACACTCTCAAAAGTTGGAAACATTTTTCAAAAGTTGTATAGTTAACTTTATTTTTTGCAGATCTGTGTGCAATATACAATATATGGGGCGAATATATCTGAAAAGGTATGGGGCGAAAACAGTCATCAAATTATACAATATATGTTTATGAATAGTAAATGAACGGATATTTACATACATATTTCAACAAAAATGTATTATAAAGGTACTAAGTTTGAATAAAAAGTGAAAAATATTGTTGTTAATCCCTCTCATTTGAAACACATTGTGCTGAAATTTTGAAAAAAAAAATTGTTAAAAAGGCACAAATAGACATAGGTTTTTATTGAAAAGACACAACTTTTTGTTTATTATAATTACTGAAAAGGTATGGGGTGTAGTTTTTTGGCACATGGGGTGTAGAATTACCAAATTACTCTTGCTGGAAGATAAGGAGAAATTAAAACCAAAGAATTCTCATCATAAGCCTTCTTCATTTTAGCTTTTTTTTAGCCCTTTGCTCAACTGGGCGAAAACATTCATCAAATTATACAATATATGTTTATGAATAGTAAAGGAACAGATATTTACATACATATTTCAACAAAAATGTATTATAAAGGTACTAAGTTTGAATACAAAGTGAAACATATTGTTGTCAATCCCTCTCATTTGATGTAAATGAACTTGGAAATATGCTGAAATTTTGAAGAAATTTTTTTTTTGTTAAAAAGGCACAAATAGACATAGGTTTTTATTGAAAAGTCACAACTTTTTTTTATTATAATTGCTGAAAATATATGGGGTGTAGTTTTTTGGCACATGTGGTGTATAATTACCAAATTACCCTTGCTGGAAGATAAGGAGAAATTAAAACCAAAGAATTCTCATTATAGTTTTGCTAAAAGACACAACTTTTTGTTTATTATAATTGCTGAAAAGATATGGGGTGTAGTTTTTTAGCACATGGGGTGTATAATTACCAAATTACCCTTGCTGGAAGATAAGGAGAAAATAAAACCAAAGAATTCTCATTATGGTTTTACTCTAGGATTAATCAATATATAATATTATTATTAACATAATTATATTTGGGCGGCTCGGGTATGGGGCGGGTATTTTTTCACACTTCCACATCCTGCTTTCTCTCTCTACAATTTATGCTCCCACTTCTCTCTATCTTTTACTATTACCTTTCCGGTCATTTTTCCTTTAAATAACAATATTTCCACTATTACCACTGATAACGCCTCTATCAACGGTATTATAACGGACATTTCATGGCGGAGCCACCGCTCCACCAGGGGAGCGTCGCCGTCGAAAAATAGTTTCTGCAAGCACTCAGCACAAAACAACAACCTCTTTACTCCGTCCTTCCCAATACCCCTAATCTCCACCCTATTACTGAATACAAAGGGAAACTAGCCTACATCTTGCCACCGGAGGAAGAAGCAGTTCTCGCATCGTATTATCACAATGCGTTGGTCGGGAAATTCAACAAGGGCAAACCCTCCAATTCCATGGATTCTCTGATCACTGGTTTCAAATCGATTGGCTTCACCGGTCGCTATCAGTTGGGCTCGGTGGACTTCAAACATGTTCTAATCAGATTTCAAGAGAAAGGTGATTACCAGCGTTGTTGGATGAAAGGAATGTGGAGCTTTGGCAATGCTGCAATGAAAGTCCAGAAATGGACACCGGATTTCTTGCCTGAACAAGAGTCCTCTGTCATCCCAGCCTGGGTAACCATTCAAAAGCTCCATGTTCTCTTTTATAATGCATCTGCCATAGAGGGTCTCAGTTCTCAAATTGGAAAATATTTAAAGATGGATGCTGCTACCATGGCTCTATCTGGGCCCTCTGCCATCAAAGTATGTGTTGAAATTGATTTGCAATCTATTTTACCTACTTCAATTGTTGTTGGCATTGGTACTAATGTTAAAGAGTACCCCATTGAGTTTGAGGATCTACCTTCCTACTGTAATCACTGCAAGGTCATAGGGCATGGTGTTCATGAGTGTGGTTTCTTACACCCTGAGTTTAAGAGAAAGCCTACACCTCTAGTCAATCCTAATGCTGAGAAAACTATACAAATTCAGAAAGCTCTACCAATTTTGAAAGCTCCAAACCAGAAAAAGGATGATGCTCCTCTACAAAATGAAGTAGGCTCCTCGGGGCTAACCCTTCAACAAAAACAGAAAATCCCTCAAGCCTTAGCTCTACTCAAATCACAAAAAGGAAAACATAAGAGCTCTATCAGATCTGGGTACAAAAGGAGATCAAAGGTGAGCTACAAATACATCCCCAAGGAAACTGAAATTTGCTGTGTTGCAGATAGCCCTCAAGTTGCAAATGTCCTCTCTCAAACCTCAAATTCCCAGAAAACCCACCCTCAGAAAAAGAGCTCTCTCACAGTGGTTACATGTATCCAAGCAAGGGAGTCCAACATTACATATCACTGAAGCTGATGCCGGTGTTGGTACTGAAATGATCATTTCCCAAACCCCAACTCCTCAAAAAACTCCATCTCAATCCTGGAGCTCTCAAAATGTGGCTACTATTGTACCTATGGCTTCAATTTTAACATTTCCCACTCAGCTCTCCAGTGGAAAAAACATCTCAAATGAGCCTTCACAACACCTGAGGGAGCCTCGGCTGTCACCTAAGACTACCTCACAGGATGATATTGTTGTCCAAGGTATACAAAGGAATAAAGCTTTTAAACCTTTTACTACTAACAACTCTTTGTTCCATTCCCAGGAAAAATACAGTAATAAATTCCAACCATTGGAGAATCTCCCTCAAAGTTTACAGGACTTGATAGATGGACTTGCTACTCCATTGAGTGATTCCTCAGTTTCTACAAATAATATCATTGGGGGGATTTCAAACTCTAAGGATCAGGTAAACACAACTAAGGTACATATTCCCAATCTTCTTAAAAGAACTGGAAGAAAGTCTAGAAAAAATGCTTATGCTGATCACTTACACCAAGTTGCATATCTACTTAGGTCTTCTACAAAATGCTCCAAAAGTAGTCATATATGAATAGTACAACCTTAAAAATAAAAATGTTAGTCTGGAATATTAGAGGTATGGACACATCATTATTAAGATTAGAAAGACTACTCATTGCTCATAAACTTGACCTTCTGTGCATCATAGAACCACAACATTCTAATCATGAATGCTCATCTTATATGCATACTCTTCATTTTGACAATTGCATGTTTTCCTCAAGTGGACAAGTGTGGTTATTTTGGAAAAATTGCATTTCTATATCTCTCATCACTAACCATAGACAATTCCTAGCAGTGAATATTCTCAGTCATACACTGAAAACCCCAATGGAAGGAGTTTTCATATATGGATTAAGAACTAGAACTGGTAGGAAAGATATGTGGAAAGATTTAATTGCATTAGGTTTATCTAATTCTGTATATATTGGTGATTTCAATGCTTATAAATCCATCTCTGAATACAAAGGCCCATCTGTCCCAAAACTTGGTACCATTAAGAACTTCAATGATTTTATTCAGTCAATGGCCCTAGAGGAAATCTATACAGTAGGTAACCTCTTTACATGGACCAATGCTAGGTTGCACCCTACTATTGAAAGACTTGATAGGGGGATGGTCTCTTCTCAGTGGAACCTTAACTTCCCCTCTTCTTCCATTTTGGTAAAGCCCTCAGACCACTGCCCCTTACTCCTCACAATAGGTAGTTCTATACCCTCTACTCCCAGATCCTTCAGATTTCTCAACACTTGGTTTAAAAGGTCTGAATTCATGCAAGAGTTAAAGTCTAACTGGGACCCTCATATATATGATCAAGGGATGAATGGTCTATTTCTTAAACTTAACAGACTCAAAAGATTCCTTAAGTACTGGAACAGAGAAGTCTTTGGAAACATTAGCAACAATGTTTCCAAAGCAGAAGAATCTTTGAGGCTGCAAGAAATAAATTATGACCTTAATCAAAATGATAATGAACTGGTCAAATTAAAAGAGGCTAAATCTGTCCTTAGTAAAACCCTATTTGAAGAGAAGCATTTTTGGAAACAAAAAGCTAAAATCAAGTGGCTTAAGGAGGGTGATGAAAACACTGAATTTTTTCATAAATCAATGAAGCAAAGACAGAGTAAGCTTGTCATCACCAAAATCCAAAACTCCCATGGAGTTTGGATTCATGACATTGCTGAAATTGAACATGAAGCCATTTCTTTCTATGAAACACTCCTCTGTGCTGAACCTCCAACATCATCCCCTTTTCTTTCACACTTTCTCACCCAGATCCCCACTTTGATTACCCCTGAAGAAAATGCTCACCTCAACAGCCCTGTTACTCTGGATGAACTTAAATCAGTTGTTTTCAGTTTGAATAAAACCAGCACTCCTGGACCAGATGGTTACACTGCACAGTTTTATATCAAAGCATGGGATATCATAAAAGAGGACCTGCTCAATGCAGCAAATGATTTCATGACAAACCCCATCATCCCCCAGGGTATATCCAGCACATGGATAACAATTATCCCTAAGAAAAAAGTCCCATGTTCTTTGAATGATTATAGACCCATTAGCCTTTCAAATGTCTCCAATAAGATTTTTTCAAAAATCTTAATGGAGAGATTAAAACCACTTATGCCAAAATTGATATCTCATCATCAATCTGCTTTTCTGGCTAATAGAGACATTTCTGATACCTGAGAGAGATGATGAGATTCATCAATAATAAAGGAAGGGGCACTAATTGCATTTTAAAGCTTGATCTCCAAAAAGCTTTTGACAAAGTAAGCTGGTCCTTTCTTAGCTCAGTACTTTTTAAGTTTGGTTTTAACGGTGTTTTTGTACATGCTATTTTGAAGAATTTATCACAGACATGCTTCTCAATACTGATCAATGGCAAACCAGTGGGATTTTTCAAAGCCACCAGAGGAATCAAACAGGGAGATCCCATTTCCCCTTTCTTGTTTAACCTTTTTTCAGAAGCTTTTACTAGATCATTGTCATTTGTTTATGAAATCGGGAAAATTGATTATTTTAAAATTCCCATCAACTCAGTTCCCATTTCTCATCTTACTTATGCTGATGATACTATAATTTTCCTAAATGCTAATAAAACCAGTCTCACTACTTTGAAAGCTTTTCTTGTTGTCTTTGAAGAAATTTCAGGTCAAAAGATTAACTTTCAAAAGAGTGAGGTGTTTTTCAGTAAACATGCTTCTGTTCACTCAGTTCATCTAATTAAATCCATTCTAGACATGAAAGTAGGCTCATATCCTTTTAGATATCTAGGATGTCCCATTTTTGCAGGAAAGATGCTAAAATCTCATTTTCAACCTGTCCTGGAAGTGATTAACACTAGACTTGATAGTTGGAAAAACAAATGGCTCTCTGCTAGTGGTAAACTCACTTTGATAAAATCATGCATCTATTTTATTCCACAACATATCTGGGCTGTTTTTGATCCCCCCAAGTGCATCATAAAAGCTTTAGAAAAGATTGTTTCATCATTTTTTTGGGGGGAAAATGAACAAAAGGATAAAAAGAAGTGGAGGAAGTGGAGTGATTTGTGTTTCCCTATTTCTGAAAATGGAATAGGGATCAGGTCCATCTCTACCATAGTTAAAACTTTCTCAGTTAAACTTTGGTGGAAATACCAAAATGCACAAGCCCCATGGACACTTTTCCTAGCATCTCTGCCAAACTCATCAAAAACATCCAAACCTGGAAGAGAATTGTTAAAGTTGATAATTTTGCATCTTCTCACATTAGAGTGATCATAGGTAATGGTAGTTGCAGCTTCTGGAACTCCACTTGGTCTGGAAATCATTCCATCTGTGATCTGGTGAATCCTACCTTGACAAACATCCCAGATAACTGCACAGTTGCACAATTTATACTTCATAGACATTCCTTTTTACCTTCTTTATCACCTTTTCTCCAGAATACTGAGGAGTTACAATTCTTGCAGGATACAAGACTCTTTCCTAATATAGAGGACAATCTCATCTGGAAGCCAGAACTAAAAGGAAACTTCACCTTCAAATCTGCTTACCAGCTCCTAAGACCAAAAAAAGGTATAATTCCCTCTTTGTCTAAAATATGGTCCTCTAGATCACCTAAAAAAGTTTCTGTGTTCATATGGAGACTGTTCAATAACATGCTACCTTTTGATGATGTGCTTACTTGGTTTGGTTTCTGCTTGCCTTCCAAATGTCCTTTCTGTGATCATTCAGATAGTGTTGACCATTTTTTCAACAGTTGTGCTATTGCTTTGCAAATCTGGAAAGATATTCACTCTTTCTTATGCATTGGAAGTCCTGTCTTTCCATCTCTATGCTCCAGACTTGCTTACTATTGGTCTTTTACTGGTCTCTCTACACTGCACACACAACTAGTGAACTTAGTCCCTTCTTTTGTATGCTGGTGGTTATGGAAAGTTAGGAATAAAAAGCTATACGAAAATGTAACCCCATCTATCCAGCATATTCTCAAACAAATCAAAGAAATGATGATTTTTAACTCCTATGTAGTCAAACCTTTCTATCTGTCAAAAACACATGACATTGACATTGCAAGCTCTGGAGTTTTACCAAAATGGTTAAAACCCCCAAAGCCTAATATTGTCAAGGTAAAATGGGCTAAACCATCCAGTGGTATAAAGATTAATGTAGATGCAGCTTGGGATGAATCCTCTAAATATGCAGGAATTGGAGTTATCTTTAGAAATAATAGAGGTAATTTTATACATGCAAAATGTTTCTACATCAAAGCACACTCTCTCCTTGAAGCTGAACTTTTTGCAATTAAGTGTGGACTTCATACTGCACATTCATTACATTTATTCACTTGTTGGTTGGAGTCTGATTGTCTGAATGCTATAAACATGATATCTGATCCATCCAAAGCCCACTGGAAGCTTTTACATCTTGTTCAGCATATCCATCATAGTCTTTTCCCTGCTGTTCTTATGCACACACTTAGACAGGGAAATCTTGTAGCTGATACTCTTGCCAAACATGCACTTAGTAAACATCTTTCATGCAAATTCAGTTTCAATGACATGCCACTAACTGCAAAGGGAGCCCTATGGCTTGACAAACAGGGTACTCCCTCCCTGAGAACCATGAATGGATACTGCTGATTAGGTCTTTATAACTCTTGCAGATTCCACTGCAAGCTCATTGGTTCCAGAAGGAGATCATCCCCAGCAAGCTATCCCTGGGTTTTTTTCCTCAGAAGGCAACACTCCACAATATCATCCTTTTCTGAGCTGCACCACCATGAAGTGTCCAGGAAGGCAAGGTGCTAACACATAGGCTGCAACAGGTTTCTTGAGACTATATGACAAACCATATCCATAGGCTGCCTTGTCTCTCTAAGTCTCGGACTTTAGATTCACTAATAAGCAAGTGGACAAAGGTTTTTCGTTTTAATCTCAGAAACTCTTGTTTCCATTTTGTATACTGATAGAATGAGCATTTAGGCTAACCTAACTCATTTTTTGGGTCAATCTAGTGCCCAGTGTAGTATTTTATTATACTTCACTATGAGGACCTTTCAGGTTTCTCTTTTTCACAACCGTTGGGAGTTAATTTACCCCCTGTTTACACGGTTTCTGTAATTTTGTTTTTTCGTTCTTTTTAAAGGCAAGGGGAAGTCAAATATAATTCCTCCCACCAATGGTGGTTTCCATAAAAAAAAAAGGGTATGGGGCGGGTATAACGGGGATGGGACGGTTGGGGCGGGTGATGTATAAAATCCACGCCCGTCCCATAACTCATGACGGGCTGTGATTTCATCATCATCCCCACCCCATTACCCATCAACCTTTCCATATCTCCACCCCGTCTCGGTGCAAATGGGGCGGGTATCCACCGAAACCCGCCCTAGTGCTATCCCTAGATGGAGGGAGTAATTTATTTGCACTCCAAGACAAATCCCTCGAGATGAAGCTCGCAGTCCACGGCCGTGGATGCTCTAAATGTTTATTTTCTGACCACAAAACTTATACAAGGGGATTTTTATCGTGAATTTTCTCACTATGTGGTTGTATCAAATAAGATTTTGTCCACACTTTTAATGCCATGTTAAAAATCAATTTAAGCACTTTTAAGTGAAAAGAATGGAATAATTAACTTCGTCCGCCATTTCTTTCATAAACAGTGCATTAAGCTCTTTGGCGAGTTATGAAATGGTAGGAAAAATTAAAGACATAACAGAGCAAATAACAGAGAGAGTTGAAGTCCAACTAGTCAAAACAGAGTAAATAACAGGTTCACAAACAAAAAACTACCCAAATATCAGCCGAATGAGTAGCTTCTTTCGAAATTCAGACGAGCCCCTTGGTCTAGTTCAAATATGCAATGAAGAGAAGCTGTGAGAGAAGCTGTAAAAACTTGTTGTAAAAACATAGGGCACTCTGTGAGAGAAGCTGTAAAAACTTGTACGCTTTATCAGAAATGAGTTGCACTCGGACTCAAACGAATTCAGGGATCCCAGGATTTTGTTCAAGTTAGCAACTCTCACACAAGGTGAAGAACCATCATGACTGCAGTTCACACTCCAGCCTTTTCTTTTCAGCACCCAACTCCTGTTGCATTTTCTTCAACATTTGTTGTCCAGAGCAAACCTCCAATTCCCTTGATTCAAGTTGTTTCTGCCTCAAGTCCATCTCATAATTCCTTCCATTCAAATCTTTCTCCATTAAATCAAACTCAGTTTTCCTTTCCTCCACATGCCTCAGGGTCAGTTCCAGAGTTTCAAAGAGATGCTGAATTTGTTGCTCTTTAAAAGCCAGCTCCTTGAGCTGTTGATTCATGGAATCTCTCGTAATTTTAGACTGCAGTTGCCCCTTTTCCACTTCCTTCAAAACCCCTCTCACAAATTTCACTTTCACATCCAGTGTCTTCAACCACCCTCCAACCACCTTTTTTTTGAATTTAATAGTTCATAGCTCGTCTTCACAGATTCTACAACCACAATGGGATTCTTCATTCACTTTTAATCATCCCCATCACATTCTCATGAGATTCCTTCTTTCGTCCAACAACAGCTAGAGCTTCAGTCAACTTTTCCAAAGATTTCATTCTTCAACCCTTGCAAACTAATATTACTCTCTCCTATAAGCACTGAAACCAACTAGAACTCCAGTCTTCTTCTGCAATAGGTAAGGGGTCACCACAACAATAATTATTTAAAAAAAATAAATAAAATTGCAGAATTTAAGTGATGAAATTTCACAAAATATGCCAAATTCTTTACAAGAAGAATTTCAAAAAAACCACACATGATTAAGAATGCAGGCACTAACTTTATCTTGTCACTGCATATGGGTTATTAGATGAACATACTGAAATTAAGGTCCCATGAAAACAACAAATTCTTCCTTAATTTTAACAAAATCTCTTGGGGTTTGTGCAAGAGTAGGACACAGAAATTGAAAGAAGATTACGGGTTGTTAGAGAGAAAAAACCATTCCCTCTCTAACAATGATAAAAGTAAACCATCAACATTTGATCGTTTGCAAAAGGAAACTTGTTAGATATCATACTGAAACAGACCATTTATATTTTTCATTAATTCACGAGTACAAATGGAGTATTGACTTGAAAGCTTGATTTAACAAGGGACGATGTTACTCTGTTTGTACCAACTAGAAAAATAGGCTATACACGGAAAACATAAATTAACTTACCAAATAAGATTAATAACAGGTTCATCGTAATCGTAACTCACATCCCACCCAGTCCCATCTTTTGTTTGGAACAATGTTTGATATCATCGGGGAACCCAAATTTGAAATGACAATTAGATATCTACCCTCCAATCAGGGACAAATTATAACCATACCATCTTAGTCAGCATTTACGGATACATGGCCTAAGAGTTAAACTCAAGTCTATTCTCCTTATTTATCAGTTTCATGGGAATATGCTCAGATTTAATATAACGTCCATCACTCTCCAACCATGTGGATACTTCCAGTTCCAGATATTGCTATGATATCATGCACTATGATATTTCACTAGATATATCATCACTCAAAGATAAGTGTTGCCCTCTTTCACTAGATAAATGCAAACTAACCAGTGCAATTTATTAGCCCATTAGAGCTGCATCAATTTCTAGTTTAAAAATCAACATAATGCAGCATGATATCCACAATTAATCTTGATTTTTAATGACCCGGGTTAGGATACCATATTTTGACAATTAACAAGTACGTAAAAAGTTGCAGTTTCCTATATTAAGATGATTTGGTATAGGCCTCGTTTGGCGATCAGCGTTTAACTCTTAGCTGTTAACGAATTTTATTAGTTGTTAGCAGATTCTATTAGGTGTTTTGACTAGCGGTTTGACTAGCGTTTTGTAAACGAGTGTTTGGCAAATAACAATTAGCTGATAACTGTTTCAATACGTTAAATGACTGAAATAGACATAATACAATTTATTATTAATTATTGTTTTAGTGTTTTACTTGTTTATCAAAAATTATTATCACTTATATATTTATTTATTTTTAATATTTAAATTATTTGTTCTTTATTAATATACCTACATTTATTTTTAAAAAAATTAGTACTAATTTACTTAAATTTTTTATTTTGATATATTTTTAACATGTTCCTTTTAAATTCCATATTTATAATAATTCAAAAATAAATTGAAAATATTGAAAAATATGTACGTAAGCAAATATGTTGCATTCTGTACGTACGCAAAAAAAAAAGGCAAAAGGTTGATTTCTACACATATAAATTATTAGTTTTAAGGAAATCTTTTGATGATAAGGATATAAAAGATATTTTGTAATATTGTTTTGATTAATTTTTTGTAAACGTTGCTCTTTCTAGCGTTTCAGAAACGAGAGGTTTCACCAAAACATCTAATTAGAAAAAGTTTTTCACCAAACACCAAGAAGAGCTGATTGACCAGTCAACTGTCCATATTTATCCCAAAAAGCTAAACGCTCTTCAAAACTCTCGTCACCAAACGGGGCCATAGTAGTTAAAGATTATTGCAGTACTTCAAGCAACTTTGCAACTTGTAGCATTTACTACATGATGTGAATTTTCCACTTAACTCACTTAGTTTCAGCGGATTTGCAAAATAAACACAGAATTGATATGATAATTATTCAACAGTCGTCAATAATTACTTGAGATATGATAATTACCTAACAACCGTCAAATAATTACCTGAAAAACCACGAACCACCGTCCCTGGGCGACTGCAACCGAGTCTTAAAATTGAACGCACAGCTCAAAGTCGTAATTCCCGAATCACAAAATCTCTTGTATTAATCTTAATCTTAAAGTCTCAAAGTCAGTCTATTACAATTAGAAGAGCAATATTCATAACCCTACTAAAATTCCTAATCCTACCAATAATCTAAGAAAATAATAATCAACTCCTACAACTATAAGGAAAATAAATATAATCTTACTAAAATTAAATCACCATTTTAGAAAAAACTCTATATGTTGGTAAGAAAAAAATCTAACTAATTATTTTATGATATTTGATACCATACTCGTATCACTACATTACATCAGCCTTACTTTCAACGACATTCTTGCATGATTTGTTTTTCAGCAATAACAGAAAAAAGTTTAAAAACATTATAGCAGAGTCTACAGAGAGGTTTGACTTTCAACTTATGCAAAGATTTACGATTACGAATTTCCATAAAATAAGAATTCCCATAAACACAGATACTCCATTAACTTAATCAAATTACTCCATTTATCAATTGCAGAAAATGCTAATGCAAGAATAAGAAGTTTCCCTTCAAGCGATTATTTTGACAGCAAAATGAATGAGCAGGGACGTCAAAGAAGCTCACCTGAAGATTTAATCCCTATAAGGGCTTCAAATCAGAACCACAGTGACACCCTTCTCAAAAGACCCAGTTTTATCCTGGAACAAACAACATTTCAAATTAAAAATAAAAAAATTGCCAAAGAATTCTTCTTCTTATTTTAAGAATGAAATCCATTTAGAAAAAACAACTGAAGTGATCCAACTAAATAGCTGCTCAAGTAATCACCTTGTATTCAAATTCTGATGGGAAAACAAGGTGATGGGTTTATCAACTTTTCTATTTATCTTTCAAATACGGACCAGACACTGAACTCAACTTATGCATTTGTCTCCATTGAGCTTTCAGTCATTAAAAGCTTCGAACTTTCATTCTGATAAAAAGTTTCCAAGAAGGTGAGAAAGGGTTTTTTTTTTTTTTTGATGATAGAAAGGGTTTTTGTTCATAGCCTGAAATGAGTAAATTTTGCGCCTTTCTCAACAGAGCCAAGTCATTAATACCCAAAATAAAAAGGGAATATGATTTGGTGCCAATTACTCACCAAAGGAGTTTTTTTTTTCTTTTTTGCCTAGAATTAAACTTCTTAGAAAAGTCCAATTGTTTCCCTATGATTTACCCCTTCTGTTTCACTCACTTTGGCACCTATGCCAACTTTCCAGTTTCCACTATTCATTTTAGTTTTTGCGAGTTTAAAAAATTGTACATATTATCTTCAATAAATAATATAATTTATACTACAATATTATACTAATCAAGTAGATACTAAATATAATTTATATTATTCAAATATATATAATAATCATGCTAAAATATTGGTATATACTGGGCCATACAGGCCCATACCGGTCTATGCATTCCTATCTAAGGAACTACTAGATAATAAAGCCTAGCAAAGTCTCGGCCCAATATGAAGAGTATAATCGACTTAGTCAAGACAAGCGCATGATCTCTCGAAAGAGAAAATAGAGGGATCACGATCACAACATGGTAACATGAACCAAGAAAGTAGGAAACAGGGGACTCTCTATAAATAGGACTAGAATAGGAAGAAAGAGGTACGCAGTTTTAAGATTGAATTATTATCTGATATCAAGAGAAAACTAACTTAGGCATCGGAGAGTCTTCCCGAAAATCCTTCAGGGAATTTGCAGGATTCGTGGCAGCAATCATTGATAGGAATCTCCGGCGGACTGACGGCGGTCATCATCGGGCTTACGGTTGGTTAAACCATAACAAATATCATTTCTTTGTCATTCAACTTTTTGTTGGCACTATTCAGGGTGCCAAAGTTGAAGAAACAGAGGGAGTACTACAATAGAGAATCAAAATCTTACATTCGCTATATCTCTTCTTTTTGTATTTCTCCTCATATATTATTGTCTATTGATGCTCTTAAAACTTCTAATTCACATTCCGGTTTTTCTAACGTATGCCATTGGCACATGACAAATCGACCCGTATATCTATACTATATATAAAAGTGCTACAGTTTGAGAGCATATGGAAGAGCTACGTGGCGCTTTCATAGAATTTTCTCATTCCTTAAAAAAAACTAAAAAACTATTTTTTCACAAGAGTCTCTGGAATATTTTTTTTGTTCTTGGAGCAAAAGTTTCTCATGCAATCTTTCTTTTTCCTTAATTAGCCAATGAATATGTTTATTTTTTTCTAAACAAGTTTTTTAATACTAATTTATTTAAAATACTCCCTCTCCCTCCGTACCAGCTGGTTCTGCACTAGAGACTTTTTTCAATCAACTATGCTAAATTTTGACTGAATTTTTGAATGGATAGATATATGAAAATATTATGAATAAGTCTTGGAATATACGGTCTATATTATGAGAGAATATAGACCAGGGCTTATTTCATAAACATATAAACAAGGATGTCCTTGATTTGCAATTACTGAAATTTTAGCAAAATCACGCGCTTCACCCGTCTCTTCCTTCTTCCTGGAATTTAAAATTTTGTGGGCCCCATGCATCCCTTATGTACGTACTAGGGCTGAGCATAACTAACCGGATAACCGAAACCGATTGGTTAACCGACCGGAACCGTACCGATTTTAAGGTTAACCGAACCGTAGGGTTAAGTTAAGGTTAATACTTTTTGACTAACTGGTCTTTCGGTTAAGGTTAAGGTTTTCAATATTCAACACGAATAGTTAACCGACTAACCGGGGATTATTTTGCAATTATTTATTTATATTATTATTATTATTAACCCTATATAAATAGCACCGAACCCTTACCAAAACTTAACCCTCCCACATTTCACTCTAGGTATCTAGCCTTTGTATTCCTCTTGCCTATTGGTGTATGAGGAAATATGCATATATATCTGGCTTTTGTATTTCTCTTGAAGGTAACTTTTATATAACTCTTGGCATATATATATATATATATATATATATATATTCCCCACATATATATAGCTTTTGTAGTATGCTAAACTGTGTCTCAAAATATTTTATAATTAATGAATTATCAAAATTATTGGTTAACCTAACCGGCACAAAGGTTAACTGGAACAAAGGTTATCTGATTTTATTTGTCAATTTTAAAGGTTAACCGAACCGTTGAATAGTTGAGCGGATAGTAGATTTTTTAGAAACGGGAAGGTTAACCGTACCGTGATCAGCCCTAGTACGTACGCATCCCCTACGTAAATGTCCTTTTTTAATTTTCTGGCATGCCGCGCGTTCTCTCCTTTCTTTCATTTTCTCTTTTTTTACTTTTAATTTAAAATCTCAGTTAAAACCTTTTAATCTTAAATTTCTTCATCTTATATTAAAATCTATAATCCTTATGTTTTAAATCATAAACTTCATGTTTTAAATTACAATTTTAATTTTTTTGATAATTTATGTCCTCAATTTTTTTATATGATTAACTAACTTTCAAATTTTAAACTATAATCTTTATGTTCTACTTTTAAAACTATTATGTTCATGTTTTAACTGATAACCTTTATGTTTAAACTTAAAATGGTCATGTTATTATTTATAACCTTTATGTTCATGTTTTAACTTAAAATCTTTATGTTTAAGTTTTAAAGCGTTCATGTTTAATTTTAACTTGTAATCTTTATGTTTAAGTATCAAATGTTCGTCTTTTAACTTATAACATTTACGTTCATGTTTTAATTTATAACCTTTATGTTCATGTTTTAACTAACCTTTATGTTCATGTTTAAAACGTTCAAGTTTCAACTTATAACCTTCATGTGTTAACCTTCATGTTACATGTTAAAAACTTCATGTTTTAACCTCCAGGTTCCATGTTATAAAACCTTCATGTTTCATGTTAAAATATTAATGTTCCGTGTTAAAACCTTCATGTTACATGTTAAAAACTTCATGTTTTAACCTCTAGGTCCCTTGTTATAAAACCTTCATGTTTCGTGTTAAAATCTTAATGTTTCGTGTTAAAACCTTCATGTGTTAACCTTCATGTTACATGTTAAAAACTTCATGTTTTAACCTCTAGGTTCCATGTTATAAAACCTTCATGTTTCGTGTTAAAACCTTCATGTGTTAACCTTCATGTTACATGTTAAAAACTTCCTGTTTTAACCTCCAGGTTCCATGTTATAAAGCCTTCATGTTTCGTGTTAAAATATTAATGTTTCGTGTTAAAACCTTCATGTGTTAACCTTCATGTTACATGTTAAAAACTTCATGTTTTAACCTCCAGGTTCCATGTTATAAAACCTTCATGTTTCGTGTTAAAATCTTAATATTTCGTGTTAAAACCTTCATGTGTTAACCTTCATTTTACATGTTAAAAACTTCATGTTTTAACCTCCAGGTTCCATGTTATAAAACCTTCATGTTTCGTGTTAAAACCTTCATGTGTTAACCTTCATTTTACATGTTAAAAACTTCATGTTTCGTGTTAAAATCTTAATGTTTCGTGTTAAAACCTTCATGTATTAACCTTCATGTTACATGTTAAAAACTTCATGTTTTAACCTTTAGGTTCCATGTTATAAAATTGCATGAAGGTCCCTCCGTGTTTTTGTCTAAAATATTCTAAAATTGCATAAAGGTCCCTCCGTGTTTTTGTAAAATTGCATAAAGGTCCCTCTGTGTTTTTGTAAAATTGCATAAAGGTCCCTCCGTGTTTTTGTCTTATACACTATTTACAACTTAATCATTGGTCTATATTCTGTCAGAATATAGACGGTCTACTCAGAGACCGACTCAAATATTATTGTATCTAATATTGTATCTAATGTTTTTGAATGGATAGTTTATTAATATCCAATTTTCATATCTTAATAATATACATAATTAAAGATATTATCAGTCAAACACGTGTATGAAAGACCGTGAAAAGTCAGCGGTGCACACCCAACTGGTACGGGGAGTAACAAATTTGCCACCTAATCCTATAAAAAAATGGAATTAATGAAATATATTCTACTAATCAAGATATGAAATTTATGGACTATAATAAATTTTTCATGTGTCGATTTGATAACTACTAATACTATTTTAAAGATTACTAATTCTCAATTGAGACCTGTCTCCATTGAGACCAAGGACTACAATAAGTTTTGGGGTAAATATGCAAAACACGGGAGATTATAGGGGCTTGTCTGCAAAAATAGTATATTTCACCCCATTCATCTTCTTCCTCGCGATCTCCGCATTTCCACACTCTTCCTACAGTTTCGAAACTTTCACGTTGAAGAATCCGTCGCCGTCAATTCTTCTGTGGCTGGGTTTTTGACTCCTTCTAGCTGTTCCGGTGAGAAAACAGGTGAACCTTCGTGTGTCGCGATCTTGGATCACGATTTTTCCGATCAGATCTCAGGGGCCACCTCCTGAGTATAGCAGCCAGACTTCTCTATGGTATTAGCGTTGCAAAAAGACCGGAGTCGTGGCTCCGGCGTCACAGTTGCAGAGCTCTGCTCGTCGGCACCGGAAACCTGCAAGATTGACTCGGCATGTTTTTTATTTGATTTTTTTGTTATTTTGTTTGATTTTTTTGTTATTTTGTTATTTTGTTTGATTTTTCTGTTATTAGTTGAAAAAAGTAATATCTCAGCACTCGCGTGTGGAACTGACGAAGAGATACAAATCGAGACAAAACAGTAAATGCTCAAATACATTGACTAAGAGATTAAGACATCACAGTAAAAAGGTTAACCTGATTGACTAAAAGATCAAGACATCAGAGTAAAAGATCAAACACATTGACTAAAAAATCAAGACATCACACTAAAAGCTCAAACACATTGAGTTATGAATGCTCAAGCAAATCAACTAAAAGATCAAGACAAACCATAAATACTCAAGCACAACGACTAAAAGATCAAGACAAAACATAAATACTCAAGCACGACGTCTAAAAGATCAAAACAAACCATAAATACTCAAGCACAATTTCTAAATCCAACCTCAAAAATTCCTAAATCCAAAAAGATCAAGACTAATTAAATACTCAAGCACAATTCTCATAATTAAAAGGATCAGCGAGATGTTTTACCTCATATAATTCTTCTAGGATTTGCAACTGAGCTTTTTCCAGCTGATTGTGAGTCTGCTGATTGAATCCTCCATTGACGCCATCGACCAGGGATTAACAAGTTCACCACTAAAGCTTCCGAATTAAACGAATCCGCCACGATGTCTCGCAGTAGAGTTGCCGTCAAATTCGTCGGAACAAATCTGAATCGTGGAGGATGAAATTGGGCAGAGGAAAACGAAGGATTGCAGGTTTCTGTTGGGTAAGTCGTCGACGAACGGAAAGCTTGCAGGGCTACTCGTCGGAGACCGGAAAGGGAGCGATTGAATCGTTGGCAAAGATTGGGAATAAAGAAAAGGGAAATTTGGGATGTTTGGGGAAAAAGGATGACATATGTGACGGTTTGCAAAATAGTCCCTGTATTTAGATCTAATATTACTATTGCGCCGAATATAGAATTATTACAGAATGACCCCAAAACTTTAGAAACTCCTATTATATGGACTCCTTTACCCTTGGTCTCCACAATGACAGGTCTCACCCAAGATTTTCTCTTTAAAGATTAATCGTTTTACATATCTATATATTAACTTTTTTGTAACCTTGAATCTTAAAATATGTAAAATTATCATGTTTAACAAAATTAATATGAATCGGGCATGAGCCCTGGCATTATCTAGTTTTGAATTATTTTCTAACTATCTCCGACACGCACGTTCGAATAAAAACTTTATCCATTACAATTTTATTACTTTTTTTTTTTATCGAGAAAATTGCATATATATATTTAGTCCCATCAAAAGAGTCTTGTACAACATTTGACTATCACTCCTAGTCTTACCGTACACCTTCTAAACAACAAAGTCTTTTCTACGAGTAAATATCTATTCTATTTATAACCTGTAATTAATAGGTTACAATTTTATTACTTACGCATGCACTAGACACCTTTTTACCAATAATAGTAATTAAAATTTAAAAAATCCAAAATTAAATCTACCTCGAATCCGATACGATTAATAGTATCGTAGAAAAATCGGACTTTTATTTGTTTGTTAGCTGCTGTTATTTAATTAACAAACATTTTGCACCGTAAATATGTTTTAAATTTCCGAAATATGTTTTTTTTGGCTAAAAACTTAAAATGTGATTTGAAAACGATAAAGTGATATTCAAAAATAATACATTTATCTTGGGAATGTTATCTAAACGGTAACAAAACATAAAAGACATAACCTTGACATCCGAAACTCCAATTAGTCCAACTAGTTAATTAAAACATAGAAAACAACATCAATGCCACACAGTTTCTAAATCCAGGAAACTGAAATGTTAATTCCCAGAAGCCTTCTTCAATCTTCACCAAACTGAAATCTTCCTTATGAAAGAACAGGTTCACAAACAAAAAACTAGCCAACACCACATGAGGACAGACTTGCACCGAATGAGTAGCACTTCTTGCAAAGCTCAGAAGAGTTCCTTGGGTAAGGACCTTTGGTCTAGTTCAAATCTCATGTGAAGAATACCATTCATATCAGTGCAGCCATTGTTAACAGAGGGAACTCTGTGGGAAAACCTGAACAAATCTGAACGCTTTATCAGAAATGAGTGGCACTCGTAGTTTATGCGCTCAAATGAATTCAGGGATCCCGGGATTTTGCTCAAGTAAGCAACTCTAAAATTAGATGAAGAATCATCCTTAAGGTATGGAAGAACTTCCACAATCTCGTACTTGCAGTATCCATGGATGTTTGGATTTGAACTCCAAGTACTGATATCCCAATCCTTATATATGGCCCAAGTTTCTCCTGTGCAAGGAATTATTGTCCAGGGATCTTTGCTGATAGAGGAAGCTAGATGAGATAAAATTCTGGGAGATTCAATACTCAATCTTGAGAATCTAAACATTCCGCAAGTCACTGGGTCTGCATCTACCCACTTCTTCTCACCATCGGACACTGGGCAAGGTTTAAGCCATATAACCTTCAGCTTAACTTCTTCATCCCTGTCAACGATAATCCTGGTGATTTGGGCTAGTGATCTAGGTAGGTTATCATTCGAATCAAAACAGCTCCACACATCTCCAACATTGAATTTTCCAACTAACAGGCAAGAATCCATCGATGATTCACATTCCTCAACAACTGCCACATTTTGACTGGTCTTCGCTTCTGAATGAACATTTGGACCTAATCATGAATAGAAAAAAATCTAAGATAATCCTCGTGGTCCAAATCAAATCATTAAGGCCAACAAAACCTTTAACAAGACAATACTAAGAAAAATATTTAGCTAGATACTCTGTATACTAAGATAAAACATTACCTGGAGTTTGATGATGAGGAGGAGCTTTAACGTGTTCCGTCAGTCCTTCTCTGAAACATTGTCTTTTGCCATCTTCTTGCCTCCATGAATCAATAAGAAAAAATTTACTACTGTATTTATCCCCAGAACTTCTGTTTCCTTCTATGTGTATTCCCTGTGCAGATTTGGCACTAACCTCTTCATTAGAGACTTTACTTGACTTTTCATGATCATATAGTGTAAGTTGTCCATCCTCAGAACCTCTTTTACTTCCTTCTATGCGTATTCCCTCTGCAGATTCGGCACTAACCTCAAATTCCCTGGCTTCGAGCTCATTCTGAATTTGTGTAGTAGGATTAGAGACTTTACTTGACTTTTCACTATCATGAAGTTTAAGTTGTCCATTGGATCTCTCACTGTTGCAACTTCTTTTGGCTTCATTTCCATCCTTGTTCATCCATTGATCATCACCAGAAATTGTAGAGTTTAAACATCTTTTCCTTCTATCCTGCACCACTTCTGCTGAGCTCGTAGACCATGGAACTTGAATGTCTAGGGATTTTTTCCGGGAGTCAAGTTTCAACTTTAAATCTAAGAACCGCCGCTTCAACTCACTTTCCTTAAGAAGATTCACAAATCCATCCTCTTTCTTGAGGAGCTCAAATTTATTTCTTTCTATTCTATCCAGCTCAGAATCCATGTCCTTTTCCCTCTTCTCCAAAAGCATTGCTCTAGATACTATACACTTTCTTCCTTCCTTTTCTCTCTTCTCCGAAAGCCTTCTTCTAGATTCAATACGCTTTCTTCCTTCCTTTTGCCTTCTTGCCAGTATTTTTAATTTAGAGTCAATATATTTTTCTCTAGAGCCGAGCTTATTCTGTCTTCCTTGCAAAGTTTGTTCTTTTTCATCAGCCTCATGTTCCCTTGTATTCAGATTTTTCTCTCTTGAATCAATCTCATTTGCCTTTCTCTCGACTTGAGTCTGGACCAATTTCACTTCTCTGAGAAATTTCTGCTCTCTGAGATCAATTTCCTTTAGTTGTTCGTCCACAGAATCTCCCATTCTCCCAACTTGAGAAACCTTCTCATGTACTTCCTGCAACCGCTCTTTCAGAGACCTTTCTTTCTCATCCAATTTCTTTAAGCCCTCTTCCACAGACTTATTAAAATCAGACCTTTGGATTTGTGATTTTTGAACAACCTTCAATTACTTCTCTTTTGATTCTAATTCACATTTAGTGAATAAATCCTTCATCATTCTAGAATGGTCTTCAACATTTTGACATTCAAGCTTCACCTGACCCATAATTTTCTAAAGCTCCTGTTTTTAAAATTTACCACAGGCTATAGCTTCATAAAACATCTTCAAATATTCCATTTTTTCCTGCTCAAGTCACCTGTGGTAAACACAAAATTAGAGTCAAGCCCTAATAAAGTTGTATATTCATCAGAAATTCCTGAAACAAGGCCCCCATGTACGCCAGCTTTGGTAAGGTGATAGTTAATTCTCAAAAACATATATATCACATCACTGGGAATCAGAATTACAGCAGAAAAAATAATCATTACTGAGACGAACAAAACAGAGCTTCATTACAAGAGAATATATGACTCTCTTGTAACACCTACATGGGTTGGAGAATATGACTCTTCGTTACATATATCACGAGTCATATTTAGCGATTAGAAACACCTACATGGGTGAGAAACTTGCCAGGAAACTGATACACCCCCTTCAAGCATCTAGAAAAGGAGCAATCAAAAGGAATAAAGCTTCAAAAATGCTGTAAATCAAGGGTGTATCATGTATGCTTACTCGATGCCAGAAACAACACTCAATAGATATTTGAATTCGATAAGTTCTGTAAGTATATCTGCAGGATTTTTGTAAGTCACTAGACAGTTTGACTTGACTCGTGAAACTAAGGAGGAATATGAAAACAAACCCACCACATGCACATTAGACTTTTTATTCAGCATCAGAAGTACTTGCTAAACATTGGTAACGGAGTGTGTACTTGTTATAGATACCAAATCCACCAAGATGGAACCCAACCTTAAAGTTATCTACCCAAAAGCCAGAGAGACGTGATTCTACATACCTCGTCCTGAGTACATAATAACCTGACACTTCTAATCTTATCAGTTTTCATGAGAATATGCTCAGATTTTAGATCACCGTGCAACAATCCTGAACCACGTAGATACTCTAATATTTCCAATTGCGATAATACTCGAATTCAAGTTTGAGCTTACATGTTTAGCCAAGTGTTACCCTCTGCGTAAAATTCTGGGTTACAGCTCAACTTAATGCAGCAAGAAATACAACTAATCTTAGTTCCCAATGGCCCAAGTTAGGATGCCTTACCATGGGAGTCTATCATGTTAGTTGCAAGATGATTTGTACTTCAAGGAACTCCAAAAATTGTAGCATTTACTATGACACATTACGTCAACGTTACTTCCAATGACTACTTACAGTATAAACTAAGGCATTCTTGCATGCATACAGAAATCATGAAGGTTTTCTTCTCATCAGAAACAAAAGCAAAATATCATGGCAGAGTCACACCGCTTATATTCTAACACAAATCAAAGAAATGTGCATTTAGAAGTGACTTTAACATATACAGTTTGATGTATAACTCACATGACGCAGGGGATTAGAAGTAACTTGAACCCATCTTTACAAAATTATTATAATCGACACATTTATTATATTTTTACGCTTCTTTAAAAATTGACTTCTTATATGCATTTTGTTCCGTTTCTTGTTGCAGATTGACAAATAGCAAGTCTGGTATTGAATACTAGAATTCTTTACATGTAGAGGGGAAAACAAGTTTACATGGTCCATCAATCTATAATTCAGAATATCAACCAAATTCATTTTCGAAAGAGCATGTTTTATTACCAGTAGACAATACAACTCCACATGAATGTAAGTACATAATACATTGGGTTTAATACATTTAAATATTTTCAGTAAAAAGAGAAACAATATATATCTTCAGTGTACGAATATGCGAACAAAGAGAATAATATAGAAAGCTTATATTATCTCTTTCTGTTTGTCTTAGCTACCAACAAAAGAAAAAAATGAACAAGTGACCACCTGTAGTAATGATATCCAAATTATTAACGATTTAAAAAAAAAAAAATTCCAAATTATTAACAAATTAGTTCACCCAAAACTTGTACATAATGCATTGCTGGTCTTTCTACACTAAACAAAGAAGAAGATAAAATCTAAGAAGGAAGACAGAAAAAGAGGCATAAAATGGAACAGACATTGCTAGCCAGTTTAGTGGTGATCTTTTAAGAGCATATAGGTTTTCTCCCCTAACAAAACACTGCAGGTGAGGAGAAATCGGTAAACAGAGCTACAAGTTAAACTAAGTAAAACAAGGTTCTGCAATCTCGAGAGTTAAGGGCCATCAACCATAAGACTAACTACATGAAACTATTAAAGATTAATCAACTGAACAGAGTAGTAAATACTTAATCAACCAAGCCTAAATCTCGAAACAGTAAAGACTGGAAAGCCTAAGTAATGAAGTCTGCAATTTTCACTGTTAAAAGATGTAAACAGCTCAACAGAAAGATTTCCATTCAACTTGTGCGAAGATCAACAAATAACAATGATAAGAATGATTCTCATAAGCACATTTCGTCTATTAATAATGGCAGCAACTCAATAACAGTACTAATCACCGAAAAATGCTACTGTTACAAACAAAATGTTGACTTTCAAGAGATCAATTTACCTGAAGAAGTTTGCCTGAAGAGTGAAGATATCTGGACTTCAAATCAGAGCCACAGTGACCCTTCTCCAACTACCCAAATTACTCATGGAACAACCAAATTTCATACTATTTCCCAAAGAAATGAAAACCCTTTTAGGAAACAACTGAAGCGATCGTAATAAATAACTGTCGATACTCGATACAATCACTAGAGAAGACCAGGAAAGCTGAGAAAAGCTGAACAAACAGGGACCAGAAGCTGAACAAAGCCTATGATTTTGTCTACATTGAGCTTCAATTCATCAATAGCTTCCATCTATAAACACTGATTCAGCAAGATGTTGAAAGAGGTTTTTGTTTTTTAGCTTGAAACGAGAAGAACCTTTTGAGCCTCTCAACGGAGCCAAACTTGCCCAAAATGGAAAGGCGATGATTCGGTGGCAGTTGGCAAGTTGTTAAATGAGCAAAAATCTATCTCCCTGCTACCCCCCTCAATTCTTAGTTTAGTGCTAATATAACCCTCAACTTCCGGAAATTACTGATTTTCCCTGAATCATCTTAGAAATACATGGGAGTGAGTGAATTGGGAGTGAGTGAATTGGCGAATCGATTCAAATTTACCAAAAATTTGTTCAAAAAATTTTTTAGATAAGGAACGGATTACTTCCCAAAATTTTAGATTTGATCTACTGGTTTTGCAAGGGGGTCTACTATTTGCAGTTTTCCATTACTAATGCAGTTTTCCAGAAAAGACTCATTTGCCCTATTAGTTTTGAGCCCAAGCACAAGGCCATATTCTGAATAGTTCCAATGGGCTTCCTTGCAATATTTTTATTTCTTCAAAGTTTACCATTTTATCCATCAATCCCCAACTGAACCCGGCGATGGAATTGTAGATCTCACCGGCGAAGGAATTTTGGACTTGACCGGCGGCGACGGATTTTATACTTCCATGGAGATGAAAATTTGGACTTCACCGGCGACGGTATATTCATCTCCATCGGGTTTTTGTATATTTACGGCTAAGATTTTTTTTACTTCACCGGCGGCCTTATTTTTCACACGCGGTGAGTTTCAATTTCATGTCACCGGGAAGTCCGTCGAAGTTTCTGGGCTGCCCTAATTAAATGTGTGTCTCGGATCCGGCGACCGAATATTGTCCAAAGAAAAATATAAGTTTGACGGCGAGCGTTTTGAGTTGCAGTCCCGGCGTAATCGGCGGCGTGTTATGTTACAGTCTCCTCCTGGGCCGACCGATCATGATTTCATCACCTTCTATGGTTTGGGCTGAAGTTTGCATATTATTTGTGATATTAGGGTCCTAGTTTGAATAAGATATTAACTTGTTGGATGAATCTGTTGATCCAAATGTTGGATGAATTGGATTTTGTAATATAAATGGGCCGCATAGGGCTGAATGATTTGGGCTGAATGATTTAGGCTTCATTTGTACAATAATGGGCCGAATAACGTTTGTTTCAAATGAGCTGAAATTTATAAATGAGTTTCATGTTTTATGGAATTGATTGTAACCCATAAACGAGCTTGAAGTTGTTTGAAATGGTTCTAGGGTTTTATCTACCCCATTAAAATTGCAATATTGTACCTCATTACCTTTGTATCTATAAAAGGAGAGCTCATATCAGTTGTACTCTGCATCCAACAAACTTTACCTCTTGACCAAATGTTGAAGTCAGGTAAGATCCAATTCCATTTTTTTTGGTTATTGTATTCAACATATTTTTTCTACAAACATTTTTTCCTTGTGAGTACTAATTATTTCCATTTAAATTCAATATCCGTTAAAGGTTAAATTGGAACGACTGAAGAATGAAGAAGTCATGTAAGTTCCATTTATAATTTTAATTTGTACATTTATACTTTGCATACAATTTCCCATTACATTCATCAGTGTTTGTCGTATGTGTGACTAATAATTTATATTTTGCAAATGGATTGTACGAGATCTTAGAGGTGGAAGCTTTGAAGAATTACGAAGGTGGGTAAGTTATTCTAAAACAAATTTTAAAATAGTGTATGTGTTTAACAGATCTGTTGCTTCAAAATATATTGAGATTTGGATGAACATAAATTTGTGCAAGGAAGGTGATTCGAAATTGAAGGATTTCTCTCAGAACTAAACTGGCACCTTTTGTAGCTGTGTGTTGCATTGAAAAGTAGTCAAAAATGGAGGATGTAAGTACATCTCATCCATAAAATTGTATTATAATTACAATATTCGTTGAAGTATGTATTTTTCAAATTGTTAAAATTTAAAAATCAGTCTTTGCATTTATATTTAGTCGGTTAAATAATTTCAAATTAAGTTAATTTACATTAATCTTTATATAAAATATTTATATGTCGAATAAATAACATAGTTTTGAAGATAACCATCATGCAGTTAAATTTATAAAAAAATTTAACTAAATGTATGAATTATATCTAAATAAATATTAATAACATGTAGGGAAGGCATAAACTCTTTTTTAATTCATATGATTTAAGTTTTATTACGATTTAACAACTAACGTGGATTAGATGCGTATAACGTGATTTCAGTAGATCCAGCATGTGTGTTCCCATATTTTTCTGTACTGTTCATGAATAATAGTAGGACTTTTTCGTTCAAAATGAACCCTAACCAAATATTCGGTGGGACCACATGGAACCTTTAGGTTTAAGAAGATATTCTGATTCTTATTCTGATTTGGTTGCATGTCGACTGAAAACTCAATTGATGTACTTATTTTGGGTTTCGAATTGATTAATTCATTAATAGTACAAAACCGTGCTTGAACCTTTTTCCTCTGATTTGAATTTAGCATTCAAAGAAATGATGTCAATTTGACTATCTTTTGTATAGGAGAATCATGACTTTAGTGTGGATTTGGACAACTCAAAAAATGGTTATAACTTTGATGATGAAATATCTGCATTTGCATGGGCTCTGAAGTTGTCAAATAGCTTCAAGTTTAACATTATAAGATCGTCCAGGGCTAGGCGGAAGTTCCTGGTTGAACAATTTAACCAATATTTCACATGTGATAGTGCAAAGCGTTCCGAGAAACCAGAGACCAAAGCTAAGAATGAGTTGAAGAACAAAAAAAAGAAACTAGGACTGGTAGCTAAAAGTGTTGAAAAGGTGAAAAAACGGTTGACGTCGTCTAAAAGGATTGGTTGTGGATTTAGGGGAGTGATAAGAATGGGGGAAGATGGTAGATTTCATATCACGGTGCATGAAGGGCATCACAATCACCCGCTGACATTCTATGCTGAAGGCAAGGCACACTTGACCCGGCTCACTGATATAGACAAGATTAAGGTCAGGGAAATGTATCGTGCTCATTGCCCCCCAAAGGTAATTGTTGAGGCATTGCAGTATGAAGAACATGTGAAACCCTATCTGTTAAAGCCGGTTTACAATGAGATTGCAAAAATCAATCGAGAGGATGCCGAGGGAAGAAATCCTGCTAGTGAATTTTTCCATCTTGCTCGGGAAAGGGACTACTTAACCCGATTCAGACTCGAACCCAAAACCGACCGAGTTAAAGGTAATATTTTTAGTTCGATTTCATAATTTTTTCATCACACATATAAAATGTTAAACACATGCGTGCTAGTATTACTTTTTAATTATTTGTTTTTGAAGTGCTAGGACAAATATTTTGTACACGAATGCATATGTTTTATTTCTGGTTTCATTTTAGTATATTTCGAATATCAATGTTTATGTTTTATTTAAAAATAAACCATAATTTTAATTTTTGGATGTGTATATACCCATAATATGATTATGTTGAATTAAAATGGTCATATTTGTTTGTGAGACTTATGTTATGTTATCATTTACAGATTTATTTTGGTCGCATCCAAATGGCCGAAAGATGGTACGATGCTACCCTAATGTTTTCTGTATTGATGCAACCTACGGCACCAACAGATACAATTATGCACTCATTGAGATAGTAGGGGTCGCACCTACTAACCAGAATTTCACTGCCGCTCAGGCCTTGGTAAAACACGAGGACAAAGACAGCTACATGTGGGTGATGGAGTGTTTTAAAGAATTGTTTATTTCTGGTAAATATCCGAAGTCTTTGATTACTGACAGAGAGCTTGGATTGTTTGAGCCCATCGCCGTGGTTTTCCCGGATTCCAAGCATGTTCTTTGCATGCAACATGTTAGGAAGATGATAAGAGCTAGGGCCGCAATAGTAATGAAAACAGAAAAGGATGCTGATATCATGTGTCGGGGGGCAGTGAAAAAGATGCTCAAAGCCCCTACTTTGGAGGAGTTCTATGAACATGAGAAGCTGCTCCGTGAGAAATATGATTGGGTGCCTGGTTTCATGAAATACATGGATGACACTTGGTTGTGTCACAAGGAAAAAATATGTTTTGCATGGACTAATCAGTTTCGGCATTATGGCAACAACACAACAAATAGGGTTGAGAGTGCACACTCGTCCTTAAAAAATTGGATGACAACAGCTCGTGTTGGTGTGGACACCCTTTTTGATCAAGTCCATGCAGAATGTGAAGGGCAAGCAAAAGGCATTCGGTTAAAATTGGAGCACAGTCGATCAAGAAATTTGGATGGATTTGATGTTTCTCCGTTCATGCCACTACTCCGTGTTGTCTCACACCATTGTTTGGTTTTGTTGAAAAAAGAGTACACCAAGTTGGGGCGATGCACTCATGCGGTGATAGAGACACATGGGTTGCCTTGTAGATGTCTCATGGAAAATATGTATCACAACAGGCAGTTCATCCCTATTGAGGACATTGATCCTTTTTGGACCACATTGATCTATGATGGGGAAGAGGGTGAACATGTTGTGCTACACAAAGGTCCTCATGATATGTCAACATTGGTCGATGAGTTGAGACAGAGGGATCCTTCTGATCAGTTACGGGCTAGTCGGATGTTGTATGAGGAATTGTTCCCGGAACATTGTGCCTATCAACAGCCAGAGGTTAATTTGACTAAGAAAGGCCGGCCCAACAAGAAAAAATCAAAATCCACCAGGGAGTTGTCCGGTTGGGAGCATTCCGAGATAAAGTACGGTTACGGTGCTTCAAGTCAGGCTTCTAACAATAGCAAAAACAATGACTGTGAGTATTTTCTAACAGTTTACTACAAAATATTTACCTTATTTGGGGCTTACTTATTATTTGGTTAAGATTATATAATTTTGTTTATGCATTCGTTATCTCCAGCTTAATGTCAAAACAATTAATATTAGTTAAGTAATATATGCTGATGCTTGATTTACCGTAGTACTGTTTAATCAACCACAATTTTGTTATTTATGCAAATGCTTATTTTAAATTTATTTATGGCATCATTGTCAAAAATAATTTTTTATTAACGTCCCTAATACTTTGTCATGACTTCGTTGTTGTTCCATGTTAGTGGCCGATAAACTCATGCAACAAGGCAGTGCGGATGTGCCGGCTTTTGTAAGAGAACATCTAGTTGCCATTGATGACGTTGAGGGGGATGGTAATTGTGGATTCCGTGTTGCGGCTTTGAAATTTATGCAAGATGAACATTCTTACGTGACTGTGAGGATGATGATGCTTGCCGAAATTAGTGCACATCAGGGTGTGTATATGCAGTTGTATAGGAAACTACAGGATGATGGTGAGTACGAGAGGGCCCTTGCTCGCATAAACTGGACTGGAGAGCGTTGCCCCGATTCGTATTGGATGGAAGTACCATACGACTTATTTGCCATGGCCCAGGTATTTCGGGCTGTAGTGTCCCTATACGTAGTCGATCCGACTAACCAAGTTGGGTGTTGCACTGCATTGCCGTGGAGAGGAACGTTCAAATCGTTTGGTAAACTTAAGGAAATTTCTATAATTTATAGATTTAGCAGGTTGCACTATGTTCTTGGTCATTTTAGCCCAACTAGTATTGAACCGGATCAACCACTTCCCGGCCTTCACCCTGAGTGGAGTGACATACGGCACCCAAGTCTTACGGTGTGGGAGGATGATGTTTATGCTGAAAGACTTCGACGGTTTGACCAGTTGCAATCAATCTACTATGGTTATGGTAATAATCAATCGTCGGAGTAAGAGATCTTGGAATAATGCTATGTATTTGTTTGAATTAGTAGGCCTGGATGGTTTCATTACTTTGCATATGTTATTTTAATTTTCATAACATTTGTGTGTCACCTGAATAGACTATTAAGACTTGTAATATTAATAACTTTTAGTTCGTGATACATTGCTTCCATTATGCATTTTTGTTGTTTTGTTCCTTTTATGAATGATTTCGATTTAAATTATGACCAGCCAGTATCTAGGATTCTGCAAACTTAGATGGGGTTCAGTGGCATGCAAAAGTCTAGGGTTTCTGTTGAAAATAAAGATTTGGTTGTGGATTTGATGGGAGTAGGTTAGAAGGTTTGACATGTGAAGAAATTAATTATTCTTCTTCCAAAAGTTGGCAGATTCACGTGGGTAAAGCTTAGCTTTATTTCTGTTTTTTTCGCCAACTTTTCTTGCCGTTGGGAGTTGTCACCTCACCCATTTATCAATGCTCTGGACGTCTGAATCCCTGAAACCCTGCATTTGTGCCTAAATTCAACAATTTTTTCACGCCTTTTCTTGCATTGAAATAAACTGTCAGACTTATTCGGGAATCAGATTCATTTCCAGCTTCATCACTTCAAAACATAAGTCTATACAGTCTATTACATGTTAAAAGTATAATTATAATTATTATCTATTTATATGAGAAAAATATATTGTTTCAATAACTCAACTTCAAACCCACCTTCAGTTCAAAAAAGAAAAACCCAGTCTAGTGAAATGGGTGATAAACAGCTACCGACCAAACTGAATGTAACTGATGACAAGGGAAAATCAGTTGTAGGCGGCGAGTCTTCCGCAAATGTAACAGCCCTGAAACAAGAGGTCCCTAAAATTCATCTTCCTTCAATTGAGCTTCCATATTTTCCTGATTTTAACACTTGGATTGGATATGATCGTACAAATGCATGGTTGAAAGCGCTTGACTCTAAGCACAAGGTAAATAACATACATTTTCATTTTATTTTATTTAATTTTGGAATAAATTTATTATTAAATACATTTTTTCAGTGGGTTAGAACTGCAGTGAAAGATGACATGGATGATGCATTTGAAGAGTATGAGGAGTTGCAGAAACAACGCAAGAAGATGAAAACTGATACAGGCTTGGGAACCAAACCAGAAGGATCCACTTAAGAGGAAAAATGATGCAGCCTGTTTCCGATTATTTTTCCCGTTTTATTATTATTATTTTTTTTGGGTTTTATTTGTATATCGAATGTTTTCAGACTGGTAGCTAATCTATTTCTCCTTCATGTAATAAAGTTTTATTATTATTGTAGTATCTTTGTTTTTAAAGTTATATCCACAATTTGAGAGTAGTTACAAACCATTTCATGATACTTTGTCACATTCATAATAAAATTCAAAATAAAACCCTTCAACTTATAAAATGAATAACATTACACATCATGAACAGTCAAGAACAACGAACACAAATTTGACATACAGATTAGCACCAAATTTATTTATCCTACGAATAGGAAAAGTCATCATAGTCGCTAGGTTAAAACACATTCAATGCTTGAACATGCTAATCAGATTTGCTGCAATTGACAACAAGTTCATGATAGTCAGCCCCCATATGTAGGCGGCACAGCCGTGGCCATGCTGGTGTTCAACGGCTTCTCCATGAAAAGTTCCATTAAATTCGCTCTGCTGCATCTCTGCAGGCCTAGCTTCAGATGTGCTAGCCTCTCCGACCAAATCCCCGTCACGGCCAGAACGCTTGTTACCCACCCAGCGGACAAATCCGTGAATACGGCATGCATAGTAGATTCTGGAGGGGTTCTGATCGGTGCCGGAAACCATGATAATGGTAGGACGTCCGCACACTTTGCACACAACCCTCTCCACACGAAGATTGGAAACCGTGTTGCTACTGCTTCCTTGAGACATCCTGCAAAAGTGGGTGGAATAAATTTGAAGATAAGGAAGGGAATCTGGATTAGTTTTCGTGGAGTGGATTTGTTGAGGATTTTGGTTTTAAATAGAGAAATCTTTTTTTCTTGTCGGTGGAGAATGGTCTCCAGGTTGGTCAATTGCAAAATAGATCATGTGTGGTTCAAGGTTTTGGTTTTGTTTTTGGTTTTGGTTTTGGTTTTGGTTATGCTCAAAACCAAGTTTTGTTTCAACTAAATACATTTTTTTAATTAAACCTCAATTCAAAACCCACCCTAATATAAAATACTATGTAAAATATTATCCTGACCAGGTCTAACAAACCAAAATATTTTGTTTAATAAAATATTTTAATAATAAAATCAAAAATCCAAAACACAAACCTCCCAACCACACAAGCATTTACCCAAATACCACCCTCCCTCATCAGCTTTCTTAAAAAACGTGCCAAAAGCTTTATTTGGTAAATCATAGTGAGACGGAGGGAGTAATATTTGAAATTATTAAAGTAAGTAATCAGGGATTTGGTTGAACGATTATACACGTAGAACATGATTCATTACAATGTTAATTTCATGAATTTAACATGATTGAGCAATACCTTGGTAATTAATAGGGTTGAGCACGGTACGTTCACATTCCAGTTTATAAAAAATCAACTAACAATTCAACTATTCAACGGTTCGGTTAATCTTAAAAATTGAAAGGTAAAATCAGATAAAATTTGGAAAACAAATTTGTTCAGAAATTCGGTTAGGTTAACCAGGTAACCTTTTGAATATTAATTAATTATAAAATGTTGTGAGACGCAGGATGATGGTGCTACTAATACAAAGCTAACTATCATTGAATATATATATATATATATATATATATATATATATATTTCCCTACATGGCAAGAGTTACACAAAAGCAACCTCAAAGAGAAATACAAAAACTAGATATATATACATGCCAATAGTTAGTGCTATTTATATAGGGTTAATACTAATAATAATGATAATAATATATTTACATAATTCAAAAATAAATACTTAGCAGTGGTGTACGGTGTTAAAAATCAATACTACGGCCTAATTTGTTCAAAGTAAGATAAATAAAAAATTGTGTATAACAAATTTTAAATTGTGGTTTATAACATCAAACTAATAGCTAGTGTAACAGAATTGATTAATATTGAAAATTTAATTGTACTAAAAACATTACAATAACAAGGTACTTAAAAACCCATATCATAAGGTGAGGATTTTACTCATACATTTAGCATAAAACACTATTACTCTTACTGAACTAAGTCGTGAGTCAAGAAACTTATAAGTTTGTAATCGTCCCGAACAAGAAACATACTCAGACCAATAGCATCCTCTCCTTCATCTCTCACTCGTTCCTCAAATCTTTCCTGGTTAGCCCGAATTGCCATCGCGGCCCTGTTACATCCATGTTCACCGGCCCGCGCATCATCCTAATGTTGCGATGTATGAATGTATACGGTTCCGCACCCCATTCTTCATAAATCAGATAAAAATTTAAATAATATTAATTTATTGCCCCATAAATTGTGGCATTGTTATTTTGGTAACATGAGAATAGAAATACATGTTGTCCTCTCTGTCCTGAGATTCACAATATCTTCCTCCATGTCTCCGTTAAGCACGAGTTAGAATATATCCCGGCATTCTATAACATTTCGTAAATGAATGCAATAAAAACTTGATTTTTTTTTATGTTGGATAGAGAAAATTGTTAGGCATATATATATTGATTATAAGGGATGAGAAGTAAAAAAAGGGTGGTCCATACCCTAGACAAAGCAATGTTAGGGACCTCACCTTCTCATTGAAAATGATGGGTTCATGCATGTATTTGTCCCCTTGACTTGTCTAAATGGGGAAATATAGATTCTCTCCCATTACTTCCAAGAACCTTTTTAAATGGGGAAATAATTTTTTTTTTTTTTTTAATTTGGACACCTTGGGCGTGTATTTACAGGGGATCCCGCTTTACAATCTTAGGGGAGTATTGTCTTCATTAGGTAAGTGGTCCCATATGTGAAGAATTATAACTTTGCATGTGAGAGTTATCTCTGCAAAGACTGTGACTTGTGCATTTCATACTAATATATGGAAAACATTCCCTCCATACTAATTAGGCACCACTCCATGTACTATATATACCCAATTATATGGTGAATCTTTTCCACATTCAGCCTAATGTTACATCCTTAAAATTGCTAATAATATACATTCCCCATCACACTAACATTCAATCAAAGTGGATTTTAGTATGTTTGGATGTTTTTAACATTATTGCCTGGTGTTTTGATATATACATTCCATGTGAGTATCCAAAATCAAATCAATTATTTTTAGATACATACCATTCATAATTTATCAAACATGTCAAAATGGAAATATCAATTAAGATATAATGTATAACGTAATAAAGTCCAAATGAAAATTCAAATTTAAATCCTTGGTTCAAAAAAGAAAATCGAAAAACTCATACAAACGTTCATATTATTACACAGCAACTCAAATTTATTAAAACGAAATAGGTGCTCCTAGGAACAGATTTGAAACTTCAACTGCCCGGAATTTTGATCTTGAATCCAAATTCATTCATTACCTTCTCCAGAAGACCATCCTGAACCTGTTGATTCAGAACAAGATTCATCAGATATGTCCCAATAAAAAAAACTATCGATAGGGTACTCTGGTTCCGATGGATCAACAGTAATCTCAATGAAATGTTGTCCACTAATATTGTAAATTTCTTCTGTTGCTCGATGAGTCTCCCTAATTTCCTTCTCCGCCCTATCTAGCCCTTTGTCAACCGCACGGCGCATCAACTCTATTCTTTTCTGAAGGACATAAATAATCAAACATGAAAATCAATAATTGAATCTAAACAATTGTATGACTTATTCAATTCAGTTTATGCAACAACAAATTAGGGGATGCTCGTTAACTTACTACGCCCCGAGTGTACTCTTTTTCAAACTCTTTTCTTGATTCTAAGATTAGGACTCTGTCATCTAAGGGAATCCAGGTTGCCCCATTCTGAGCAAATTGAGATTCAAATTCAGTCTTCAAGTACTCCATCTTGCGGCGGTGCTCAGGTTCAACGACCTCTTCCCATTCTACAGATTTTTAGAACTATTGATATTAGTACGGTCCCTATTAGTAATAATTCATTGCACAAAATAAGTATAAAATCGATATAATATATGACATATGAACAAATACCTCTTATCCTGTCAGTCCTCAACTTTGCAATCCTTGATTCCATTGCAATCTTCCTCTGTTCAGCTGGGGACATATTGCTACCGCCAGACATTAGATGAAAAAAACAAAAAATGTTGGTGAAGGAAGAAGGGAGAAGGAAGAAGGAAGAAGGAAGAAGGCTGTGAGGAAAATGATGCGTGGATCACCTCAAATAGTATTCCCAACAAACTGGTGGTCCCTACGTGGTTAAATGGACGGAGAACACAATAGGTGAGGCATAAAAACATTTTTTTAATAAATGTAATTTTTGATCCAATTATTTGGAGAACAAAATTAGGTTAGGCATGTGATGTTTTATTTCTGCAATGCATTTTTTATTGTTAACTGTTATTTTTGTAACAAATATATCGAGAAAACAATAGGTTAGTCATGTGATGTTATTTTTTATTAAAGAATCGGGCGTATAATTTTTTAGTTTAGTTGCTTGATCAATTTCGGATTTTTTTTAACGCTACCTAAGAGGTTTATATGTTCATAATACAAAATTATTGAAATGAAAAACAAACATTCGATTACTTCCATACGCTTACATAATTGAAATGAAAATCAGGAAATAACATTATAACCCACACGAACTAACAGAATCAAAATATACAGGAAACAATTTCAAGGTTGATCAACCCAACCAAATTCAACTGATAAATTTATTCGTCCTCATCTTGGATGTCGCGGAGGAGCAATTCGCTGAGACTGTACATGTGAAGCACAAACCACAGAGACCTCCCAACTTGTTCCTCTCCACGAAGGTGTACTTGTTCTTCAAACTTTTCCAATATCAGTCGGAATTGACTTTCCGCCCAGTTTAGTCCATTTACTACAGCACGGCGCATCAATCCAGCATTGCGCTACATGTGTATGAGTTAGTGTTTTTCTTTATGGACTAAATAATATACGTAAATAGAGATTAAATGCTTATGTTACCACCGCATTTGGTAACTTACAAGCTCGACATCCATGGCTTCCTCAAACTCTTCCTCGTTATGAAAGGTAACATAACGTGTCCCATTTTGCTCGTCGGCAACAACAAACCTAGCAAATCCCTGCCTTTGAAACTGACTTTGGAATCCGCGTCTCCTAGCAGCAAATTGACGATGAAATTCAGCTTCACGTGCATTCCATTCTGTGTAACATTTGTTAGATTTAGTTCCTTTGTTCAAAAAAAATAAAGCTAAACCCTAACATGAAATAATCCAACATTATAATGATTCAATCTTACCCCTCATCCTATCGGTTCTGAGTGTCCGAATCTTGTCCTCCATGAGCCTCTTCCTTGCTGCAGCAGCAGGAGAGAGATTGCCATTGTCAGCCATTTCTAGTTTTTGAACAAGATGAAAGTGATTTGGAAGAGAAGGCTGTGATGGATTATTCAAGATATGTGTCCTTTTAAAAAGGGTTTAAGATGTGACAAACGGGGGTGGAATAAGGAAATGTGGACCCCCCTTCGGAATCAAACATTTCAATGCAAAGCGGAACCCCTCACCATCCTTTTTCATGACTTCTGACACTTTCTAACCATGGCCCCTTGACCTGTTTTGGTGTGGGAATCTTGTCTCAACAGAAAGTGTTACTGCACTATGTAACAAAAACAGACAATTTTGGATTTGGTTCGCATTAATCAATGGCTACATACAACACGCTCTCAGAGATTTGGCAAAGATGCTTTTTCCTATGACTTGAATTTGTTTGCAAAATTGTTTTGTATGAAACTATACCAAAAGTAGAAAAAACTGATTCATTCGTTGTCTACTAAACTTTATTCCAAATTCCATAGTCTATTTCATAACATATATAATAAAAAACATCAATACGTCTTCATCACTTTATTCCTACCATTACTATTACATATTCAAACCATAGAAGCAATTTATTCAGTTGCAAAATGTCAGTGTTTCAACTACCTAAGATTTTCTTTGTTAGAAAATCACCGGCCCCCTTCAGCAAAACCTGCCTCCTCTTGTTCACATCTGACAATCCAATTAAGCAGGTATAGGCAACTCGCATTTGAACATTTTTGGGATTCTACATATGGATAACAAGCACAACATTTGTGTTAAACTTATAAGTTTGACCAAACTATTAAAACATACATATTCCACAAAGAACAACAAGATTACCTTATTCAGTCGGAGGCGATGAACACTGTTCGATGTGCCATAAAACCTCTCCACAATGTTCATTAACCAAACTCCACCATCATAGTCACTACCAGAGCTGATCCAGTTAGGAATTACATGTGCATACTTATATGTTCTAAAATCGTCAACTCTATCATCATGTCGCAACTCTAACAAATGAGTGAAGCATAGTCTCTGCACAATCAGTAACATGCATTATGCTTAACTATTTGAATCTTTTCTACCAAAACAATATTTAGGATTAATTCAGAAATATTAACACCCACTGCAGGAATCAAGATTGACTTACTACTAAATCCACGCGGTCCTCAACTTCCATTACCCCGGTTCCTTTTGGGTTGATATCAATGCAGTGGATCTTTTTATCCATGAAGTTAACTATAACCAGTAGGTAATCACCAAGTAAGACCGCTGGGATGAAAACCTAATACACAATCATAATAATTGTTTAAATTGTTATTTAACACTTTTAATAACAAATTTGGGGAAAAACTTAAGCATATATTAAAAAGTATGTAGGTTTGTGTTACCATAGAAGCATTGTGCAGATTAACCTTGTTCCAATTCAACCACACCTTCCATGCATCAGCCTGTGTCTTCTTGTTTACTAAATTGCGGTCCTGATTCCCAGAAATATAATTTTCAAGTACATGTTGGCATATACAATAATAAAAATAAAATCAATAATTTACAAAACTTACCACTGGGATCACACTCAGACAAACACGACTACTCATGCCTTTACTCAGCCAGTCTGCGTTAATAACCCTTGCAAACGCATTCACAACCGATGGCTTTACATTCTTACCTATTCCCATGGTTAAAAAATCATTTCTATCCAACCAAATGTTACAACCATCATGGAATAGCGTGGACCTATAAAAGCAAATCAAAATTTAATTTTAATTATAACACACACATGATATACTAACAAAATACAATGTTATTGCCAGATGATAATAACTGGAATAGTACCTTAAATCTCCACCAGCCATACAAAAGTCAGCAACCTCAAGCTTGAATTGAGGTAAGTTGTGATCAAGTGAAGAACAATTCTGTAACAAATCACTCAAAAAAATTTGTGGATTACTGTACACCCAGTGGTTCCATGGCTCCAAACTCATATCATCGGATTTACCACTCCCATCATTAATATCATTACAATCAGAGTTAAAAGTTCTACCGGGAATCCTCATCTCAGGTTTAAGGGAGCAGCACACATTTAACAAGTTATTAACAATAATATCATAGGCTAACCGTGCATCAAACTTAACCTGAGGCAAACTTCCTTTTGAAAAACAGTGAGTTTTGAAATTAGGGAGTTCGATGCCAAGTTCATCAGCATGGTTTCTGATAACTAGATCAACTTCAGATAGAACATCCAAAGATCTTCTAGAATTTACCTGAGAGTGGTATTTATATTTACAGAAACAATTAATGAATGAAGGTAATTAATCGTACATAATTTAAGCATTTTTTAAACCAATTTCCCTAGACTATAAATGAGGCAACACAAATAAATATGAAAGTACTTCATAAAGGAATAGATATACTCACACTGGATATGTCAAGTCTGCTTTCATCAGTTTTCAGAACACTTCGTTGGCCTTGAACAAAAGATTTGACTGGGATGAAAGGAGGTGATGTGTTAGGACAAAATCCCGGTTGAAGCTCTTCTTCGAAATATTTGATCTTCTTGAACAAACCCCTTCCAAAACCACCCGCTTCAAGTTCCTCATTGACCCTGTCACTGATTTTTTCATCCTGCCAGTGCAAGATCAGTGGCTCTGTGGAACACATCTGAATACCTCTCCAAATTGTACTATGAAAGTAGGTTATTTGCAACAAGCACAAGCATCCCTCGCACCCCACACCCTTTTTTTTTTTTTTGTAACTCGATATACTACCACACAAACTACTAACTACATAACCAGACCAGTCAAACTTTGCTATACCGTCAACATCAATTAGAGATTTCAGCAAAGCCTTGTCTACGTATGTACCGGAATCAGGTTTCAGTACCATTTTCATAGCATACAAAACAAATAATCTCTTGAAATCTTCACCTCCTTTTTTCAGACTCAACAACACCGAGTGAACATCATCAATTCCTAGAATCAGATCCTTCGGAATTGAGTAATGAAGCCTCCAGCTAGATAGTATGGAAACAACTTCAGGATCATGTCGATCACACAACACAGGACTACTCTGACTGTAGTTTAGGCCAAAAACTCGCCTACCATCCAAATCATTAAGACCAAACCTAATGTTTCCATCAACAGAGAAATATTGACTATCTGGACAAAAACAGTCAATCAACCACTCATTCATGTGCCCAGGTAAACTCTCCACGTCAAATTCCAACACACCCCCGAACCCAATGGCTTTCACATCCATTTCCTGCGCATGTGTGAGAGACTTAACCGTTCTCCTAAAATGGATAGCCCTACTATTCCTAATCCCATCAAAATGTATACCATATCCTGATTCAAAGTAACTTTCCATACTACGCCTCCGGCGTTTAAGGCTAGGGCCAGCTTTGTGTTCTCTCTCACTGTAACTTCCAACCTTAACCTGAAACCTACCATCAGGGCCTGCCAATTCAAAAGAAAAAAACATGAATTTAATTTAAAAAAACCTTGCAATGTTATGAGTCCAAAAACTAAAAATCCATTTAAGTATCTCAATTTCTCATTTTAGTTTCATGGTGTCATTGAAAGGATAACTGCATAAACTTTAAAAACCCAGGTATGAAATGAACTATATAAATAGATGTGGACAAAATAATCATTACAAATGGAAAAGGGTGTGGTCCTCGCATAAACAAAGATGTTACCCTATTTGACATCAATGACATATACAATTAAAAATGCTCAATTGCTAACATCCTAATAAGGGGTTTATATAATTCCATAGTCAGAGGCACTTAAAAATTTCAAATCAAGGTATATTAACTAATCTAGAGATCATTAACATTACCCATGATAATTGAATAACGAAAAGCAAATTTATTTTCGGGATTTAACTTACAAAGTGAGGTTGCCGGATTTTTCCCCATCGACGGAGATCCGCATCTGGACGACTCGCTAGTTTCTGCTATTGTCTCGTCCCCAACTTCCCCAGATGAAGTCGACTCAAGATCAACGTAACCCATAACTCCCTAGTTTGACAAATACAATCAGATCGGACTTCGTAAGCCGCCCGAACGACACTGGTGGTCCGCTGGATAAAGCCTATATTATCGCCCTCTCAGGCTTCCGCTGGAATTAGTCTAGTATTTTCCCGAAAACAAACGGGCCAAATGAGGAAGGAAGCAGCGGTTGTGTTTTTTGGGAATAAGTGGATAACTGGACTTTTAGTCAACCACCCGTTTTTGCTTCCTATGCCGACGCGTGTAATACATGGACATAATAAATGGGATATAAAAAAAAATCTTAATATTATTTAATGTCCAATGAAATACAAATGTTATTTTCCAAATGTAATTTCCTATTTAAAGTTATGACAAGATTACTTATGCCATATATCAACATTATTGCTTCGAATTGATATATTAATATACTTAAATATATTATTTGCTGTAAAATAAATACTGTATATAAATACATTTAAAATCAGATTTTCATTAATGCTATTACCTATGCTCAATTAAAAGATGTTTTCAATTTAGTTGACTTTACTCTAAATTAATAGTTTTATTACACAATTAATTCTTATTCACTATGTAAAAGTTCATCATACCTAACTAAATACGGGTTTCTAATTCATAACCGCGTCTCCTTGGCTCTCATACAACGTTCAAATTCATCATAATCCAATACTCTCTTCAAATTCATCATAACCCCCCCCCCCCTCCCCCCCCCCCCTCACAACTAATTCTTAATCATCCTCTACATATAAGTTCATAACTATCTGTTTCCATATGTAATTAAGTACGAGTTCGTAATTCATAACTAATCACCTCATCTAATACTGATTTCCAAATCATCCTTATCCTATAAACACAAAATATTCCACTAGTTTAAAACACACTAATAGTTCATCATGATGGTTAGATATCTAACTTAGTAGGAATTCCTTATTTATTCAATAAAACCCTAAACCCTATTAGTCACAATAACCCTAAACCCACAATAACCCTAAACCCACTAAAACCTTGTACACACCAGAGATTAAACCCTAAACCCACCAAGACCCTATACCCACATAGTCCCTATTACAAATTGTGTTATTACAAGTTCATACATTTCACACAACAAAAAACATTTCAAATTCAAGGGTATGACTGACTAAAATATCTTACTGTTCATACTACTTTGTAAACACACGTATATGATAATCTATTCAACTTACCAAAACTACTTTGTATCCCTTCATATATGATAAGCTATCCAGCTTACCATCATTAACATTTTTGTTGCTGAATAACTACTAATCTACTTTAATCTACTTAGAAGTGTTATCTTCAGCCAAAATTAACAGTAAACTATGCACCCAACATCATTGAACTGCCCTAATTCTTCATTTCACACTATTTCGCAAGGTTGTATTTAAATGTCTCAACTGACATATCATAATTCCTCCATTTACTGTAACATATTATCATCAAAATTATAATAAATGACTCCCTTTCATAAATTTATTTTAAACCACGTTGTGATAATTATTAATTACGAATTGTAATTGGATTTTTATACTATTTAATAATTTCATTATTAGTAGTGACCGATTAATCACCTTTATTTATGCAAAAACCAACTATTCAATAAAATTAGAAAAGACTAGGGTTATTTGTATTATTCAACAACTTCAGTTATTTATAGAGTATAATGAAAATCAGTATTAATGTATTAATTGCAGATTATAGTCAATACATTACAATCAACATTTACTAAATTTAAAATGTTAATTATGTCTGAAATTAAATCCTGAATTTTGTGGGCCGGATGTTAATCAAATTTAAATTAAGAAACCCCTAATTGAATGGGCTGGATGGATCGTAATTAATTGTCCATTGAAAACCCCTAATTGCGGGGCTGGATCTTAATCATGCATCACAAAACCCAATCAGCTGATTTAGTTGCTTCCACACACTACGTGGCCTCTCCTCTCACCGCAAGACCTATTCAATCTTCCGACAGCTTTAATTCAGCTTTAACAGACCAAACCTGCATTTTCGCCACCCTATCCACACCAAACCTTCAGAAGTACGACGGAACTATACTGTCACCATCCCAGTTCCGCTTCAATTTCATCCGTTTTCGTTTGCCATACGTCTCCGTTCGCCAATTTCCCAGGTTAATAAATAAATCAAATTTGGAACAAAGGTAAATAATTTTTTTTGTAAAGGATTTCCAACGTTAATTCATTAACGAAAATATTCAACATCTTCTTAATTCAGTGTATCCAAATCCAGATCCTATTTTTAACTTGTTCATTTTAATTTGAAATTGAACTTTATTGGGATCTTAAATTACACAAATTTGGATTTAGCCAATTTAGGGTTTTAGATTAACTTCTAAATTTTGATTTATGTATAACATTTTGATTTATTAACATTTATTGGGAATGAGTTGGTTGGGGATAAGATTCCATTAGAGTGTAAAGTATAAAGTAAACTCCAACATTTTCTTCATTTACTTGAATGTTACCTATGTGTAGTCCTTTCATGAATTTGTGTATCAACTTGTCACCTACTCTATTGTACTTCTTCCTCAATTAACATTTTTTTTAACTCCAGTCTCATTATTTACCAAATTGATTCTGTTTAGGAATCAATTGATGGTTACAAACAGATTGAATCCCAATTTAGATACAACTGATTTACAAGGGGTGTGAGATTTTGTTTCTAAATTTTAACATGTAATTAATTTAGTTGAGCCATGCATGTCCCCTTTTACCCATTTTATTTGAATAAATTTCAGGTTGCTTTAATTTCAGATGCAAGCAAATAGTTTAGGTATAATTAATTTTCTAGTTTTACTTGTAACTTCTAATTTGGCCCTGGCATTTTAAAAAGTACTTAGAGTCCCTAGTTTACTGTTTAGTGGTACATTTTGCATCATGCAGGTCAATCAAGGTCCCGAATCTCGACTTGGAGGGAAATTTTTGGCGCGTAAACACACAAAACGTTTTTGGAGGGAAAATTTGGGGGCCTAAATTTCCTATAAATCACACCTTCCCTCCAATTCACACTCTTCAACTTTACTGCATCTAAGTCTTTTCCTTTTGTTTTCATCTATCCTAATCCCTTGTTTGTACTATCAATGGCTCCCAAAACTAGGTCAGGATCAGTGGCTAACATTTGCAGACATTTATGTGCTCTGCCTTCATCATCTTCCAAGAAACGTACCACAACCCAACCTCCATCCACCAAAGCCAAGAACACCAAGAACAACCAACCTACAACATCAACAAACAAAACCAAGAAGACATACACCCCTTCCACCTATGCCAACAGAACCAATAAGACCTACAACCCTAACACCTCTGCCAAGAGAACCAATAAGACCAACACCCCTCGCAAAAACCATGTCCCTAAATCTGCTCTGAAAGTTCTACCTTCCCCCAAAACTTCTACGTCTGGCTTGAAATTCAAGGTGATTAAAAAACTTGCAACTAAGAAGGAACCCACTACGTCGGTGAGCTTCTCCAGACGAATTCGTCCAGGAAAATTTATTCCCCTTTATGTTATCTCCGATTCTTCGGAGGATGAGAAAATCACCCGGCCGAACCGAGGTAAGCGTCCCCTGATTATTCTGGCTGATTCTTCCGAGGAAGAGCTCAAAACTCCGTCCAAAAGAATCCGAGCCAACAAGCTTTCTTCAAAGCCGATTCGCCGTGCTAAAACTCCTCCAGCTGCAGACTCATCCGACGCCGACGATGAATCTTCGGACGGCGACAGGTCCGGAATGGCAATGACTGTGGCCCAACCACTTCCTCTGGTGTTAGTGAGTGATTCTGATGATGACATCTTGTATGTCTCAGAAGAGTACTAGAAATAGGCTTTTGTTTGTAATAGGCTAGAGGCTCTTTTGGTTTTGCTCATGCCTCTCCTTTTCCCTTTTGCTGCCCTTTAAGAACTTGTTGCACTTGGAAATGTTATGAAGGGTTTTCGTTTTCTATATAGTAATGTGTTGTTTCAATGTTGTTTCAAAGTGTCTTGAATTGCCTCTGTTTCTTTCGGAAATGCTGATAAATTTGTTCAAAAAATACAAAAACAGAGGCATATGCTCAACTAAGTCTCCATGTAAAAATCTAAATTGCCTTGGGCCTTTTTAACCATTCGCATTTGTTTAAATTTGTCGATTGTGTGCCCATTGGTTTGGACCTTACAAACATTTCGATTTTGCTTGTATAATTTTTGTCCATTGTCTTGGGCCTTACACAAACATTCGAATTTACAAAACTCCAAGTTGTTTTGTACCATTCCAACTTGTATCAGATTTTTTCACAAACATACGAATAAGCCCAAACTCCATATCAAAACAATTGTCCAATAATTCGGGAACAGAATAAACACATCGGCTAGGACCAAACTCAACAAAATCCAACTAACAATTTATACTAAAAAGGCCCCTATTACTCACATATGAATACAACCCCTTTCAATTTTACGGACATATCACAATTAGGCCCAGGATCGGGATGTTTCACTACCTCAGTCCAAAAAAGAGCCACCACGGAGCTCAATGACTTCACCGGAAAATATGCCGACTACTCAAGAACAAATTCAGACAAATAAGTTGCCTACCATAGCCAAGATCGATTTCCATCACATCTTATCACGGAATCAATACAATAGATCCCGGTTTTCGATCCTTCAAACCGAAGATTTAATTATCCTGACGGCCACAACACCGAAGCCGAAGATTGAATTTTCCCGTAGCCCACCACACCGGAGCAGCATGAGAAGAATGAGGTTTTCAGGATGGTCAAAGATTGTCTGAAGATAATGTTGGGGGAATTGTGTTGAAGGACTTGTCTGAAGATAATGTTGTAGATCTCACCGGCGAAGGAATTTTGGACTTGACCGGCGGCGACGGATTTTATACTTCCCTGGCGATGAAGTTTTTGGGAATTGTTGGGGGAATTGTGTTGAAGGACTTTATTGCAAATCAGGGATTGTATCGAAGGACTATATTGCAAGGCCAACAAACCAAAACTAGAAAAGGGCATTTTAGTCGGATCAGGTGGGTTTCGCAACCTGCAGTAGTAATGGAAAACTGCAGTTAGTAGTCCCGTTTTGCAAAGCCTTACAAAATTATACTTATTTTTCGCAACTTGTATGACATTCATCAAACCATACATATATTTTCTCCTCTCCTAAGAAATATCATGATGCTCTTATATCTTCTAATTTTTATAAAATTTACTTATAAAGTTGCAGCAAAAGAATGGAAAAGTTTTGGCTGAAAGTGATTTGAAAACAACAGCTTTTGATGAAACGTTCGAAATTAATTTAAACACTATAAGTGAAATAGATGGAATACTTAACATGGTTCCTTCATATCTTCAATGGAACCAGGAAACTGCAACGCAATTGATTACAAGACACTGTCTCAGAACAGGTTCACTGATGCTACCAAAATCCGTTCGCTCTCCGGGTCTCAACGCTGTCCGGGTCCTCTTCCACGCAGGCCCGCGATGATCCTGCAAAACAATCCCCGGGAGGTGTCCCGGGAAAGAAGCTCCGGCGTGATGATGAGATGGGGATAGCGATGAGGGAAAGACGTACGGAAATGCTCTCAATAGGAAGTAGAGAGATATAAGTCACATACCTTGTTTACTGTTGGAGACTAGTATTTATAGCCGAGCTTTGCCTGCCTTGGGGATAAGGTGCAGGACCACCTCCCTTGTCATCATCTGTCCTGTTTTTTGCCCGGACATGCCTCTCGGCGGAAAAGATACCGCTCTATTAGTTCTGGGCCGCGGGCCTTCTTCCTGGCCCAGCAGGATTTTGGGCCAGTATTATCACTAGCCCCCCAGACCAGTCATCCGGGTTTTCGTGACGCGGGAGACTGATCTCATACGTTCCTCCTCCTTTTGCTGCTTCTGCTATTTCTTTTGGTGGGGCCCCTCCATGTTAAAATTAATTTCTGACAACGCCGCCTTTTCCCCTTCTGCATTAATCAATACCTTATTTACCGTGTCATCATTGCTTTTCCTCCTTTTGAGGCAACGTTTCCTATTCACCTACCTATATAAGGGGCCTAACCCTCCTCGCTAGATTACTTTCTTCACACAATTTCCAGACGCTCCGCTTTCTCTTAACAAGTAAGCTCTAATCCTCCTTTGCTTCTTCCGCTCCTCTTCCATCATGAGTTCCCCGCATATTACTGCTTCTTCTCAAGATTCCGAGGGGGTTCAAAACCCATTTGAACTTCAATTCCGAACCCCCAATCCAATCCCTTCTCCGGGTTCCTCCTCGGGTAACCATTCTGAGGCTTTCAGCACCTCCCAGGAGCTAATCGCTCCGGGTGTGCCGGTCTCAGATGGGGTGGGCTCACCCCCCGCCGGGTATTCCCATCCCTCCCGGGAGGATCAAGACGGGTAGGCCTTTGTTGAGGACGTTGGCGATGATGCTCCCCGGGGCCCTACCCACGGAGTGAAGCCCTCGGGCCATCGATTTTTAAATCATTCCGGGTCTCCCTCTCCTTAGATAGGGACGTTTTAGATTTAGTTAGACGTTGTTTCATCCCTTTTCCGTTGGATGCATCTTTATCCAAACTACCCCCGGGAATGTCCGAGCGGGAAGTGCCTTGCATTCCCCGGATTCACTTCCAATACGGGCTCAGCCTCCCTTTTCCTCCTCTGTTTTCAGAAATTTTCAACTTCTACCGAATGGCCCCGGCCCACCTACACCCCAATGGGGTTGTACTAGTGCTGGCCTTCTTGCTTAATTGTGCGAGGTGCCACGTTCCCTCCTCTCTCCTTCTCTTTCGTTCTTTTTATGCTTTGCGACGCGCTCATGCGTCTTTTCCGGGTGTGTTTTCCTTTGTAATCCGTTCCGGGACGAGGGACTTCGTTAAGAGTAAGCCCAAATCCGCCAAAGGGTACCTTGCGAAGGGTTTCTTCCGCTGCGATTCCCGGGTGTATCCCATGCCCCCTTGGAACGATTCCCTCGTTCCCGAGGATAAAAAACCCATTTCCTCTCTTCCAATAGACATCACCAACGATCATAACCTCCTCCGCCTATCTCCCCTAGACATGGATGCTTTCTTTAAGACTGGGAACGCGGGCTATTATTGGCCTCGCGGGATATACCCTGAAAAACTTTTTACCCTTCCACTCATCTCCGCTGTGTGGCCGGCTGGAGGTGCCTATTAAAGGCTTTCTTCTTTGTTTATTTTGATATATATATATATATGTACCTCATTCTGATTTTTTGTTTTACCTGGTTTCAGTTCAGCCTACTCTATACACGGACGTTACGCCATTCGAGGAGATGCCTTCCGGGGACGACAGCCAGCAGGGAAATCCTCATCTGGGGCTGGTCACTCCAGCTGTGCAGCAAGTGGCTCCCTCACCCGGGGCAGATGCTTCCGAAAACCCCGGGTTCACTCATCAAAGGGCCGCCAGCAACGGCCTCCTTCCCAGCAGATGGCCCCAGGTTCCTCCCCTACCCCCGGGAAGAAATCTTTCGTCCATCATCCTACTTACAACGGCGGAGCTAGTTCCCGTTTTAAGCGGCCGCTGTCTGATGATAAAGAATCTCCTCCGCGTTATCGCCAAAAGTCAGAGGGTGCGGCTCCGCCCCCACCTCCTCCTCCCCCTGTCAATACTCTTTCACGGGGTGATTCTCAGACTATCCCCGAGGAGGAAGAGGTATCCTAATCTTGCCTTATTGCTTATCATTTTTACTACCTTCTATCCTTACGGGTGATCTTACTCTTGTTTGAATTTTATAGAGCACCACTTTCGCCGACTCGCTCCTGGCGGATTCCCAACTAGCTGAGGCGCTCAATAGGACATATTCCAAGTATAGCGCGGGCTTGTTTGCTAAAAAGGAGAAAGAGCTCCGTGACGCCCGGGAGAGGTTAGCCGGGCGAGATGACTTGGAGGCCCGGCTGGAGGCCTCTCAGAAAAAGCTAGCCGAAAGGGAGAAGAAGCTGACAGAGAAGGAAAAGAAGCTGGCGGAGGTAGAGAAAAAATATTCTTCTCTCAAGAAAGAAAAGAAAGATGCCCAGCTCGAAGCCCTGGACGCTGTGGTCCAGAAAATTCTCCATTATGCCGAGTTTGACAAGAGGCTAGAGGATATCGCCGCTGCAGCCACTGCGGATGCCTACCATGAGATGTACCGCAGTCTGCAAGGCTGGCTTCCGGGGCCTGCTCGCCTTGAAGCGCAAGCATCATACTATCGACCCAAGGCAAGCGATCTGCTAAACCACCGCTGGAGATCCCTCCAGGAGTCAAACCTGGAAAGCCTGGTGCCCCAGCTATGGGATTCGCTGAAGATGTCCTCCCGGGTTCCTTTTGCCTCAGACATTAAGAAGGCTAAGCTTCCGGGGATCGACGAGGCTGCTTTTCCTGACCTCGGCCCGGAAAACTTCAATGCTTATGGGGTAGTCCCGGAGACGCCTCACTGGGCTGAAAGTTACCAAGAGTTCTGTGCTGTACCTGACAACTTCGGGTACCACGATGTCCTCGAGGAGAAGGTGGGTGGTTACATCGTGGGGCTTCCAAGGGGGCAAGATGACTTGCTATACCAATCCCGGAAGTCTACCCGGAAAGTGGGGTTCCCTGAATGCCCAGAAGATGAGCCTAAGGTGGATGCTCCTGCTTACTGCGGTCCCAGCTGGTCTGATGCGGGCGTAGCTGGTCTGATGCGGACGTAGCTGAACTGGAGAGGAGATGGGAGAGGGCCCATGCTACCCCGGGAAGGAGAGGCTCTGCTGAGGATAACATACTCCCCTAGACTTTTAGCCTAAGTTTTTCTTGTAATCCCTTTTATTTTACTGTAACTTACCTCCCCGGGAGATGTTTGTAGAACTCGGCCTTGGTGCCCATTTTGCTTAATACAAAGTTCTACTCCTTAATGAATTTGTTATCTTTTGTAGTCTGAACGCTATCTAGAAAGAGATCTCCCGCGATGACCCATGCCTTTTGTTTTCCCTCACCCTAATTGTTCTTCCGGCACTTACTTTTCTCTCCCCCGCGCTGGGTGCCTCCAATGCTCATTCCTTCAAAGGAAGCTGGCTCATTGGAGGTTTGGAGGCGATCAAGCTACTCGGGCCATGGCTGAAGCTGGATTGTGCACGTTTGTTAGTGAGTTTGGGTCCGTCCAGGCATTAGTATCGTTTCTTAAGGCTATCAAAAACAAATTTGGCTCACTAAATCGTTGTTTCGACCTAGCTTCTGATCATATGAGAGAAGCTCTGAACTCCCATCAAACCATCGCTGAGTTGCAGGCCCTTCATGACGATTCTCAGCATCGTACCGCCAAAGAACTGGGCATGGTGTGGGGCGAACTAGAGCGGACGCAGGAAAAACTTAGGAAATTGGAGACCCGTTCCGCTCAGAACAGGCTTCTCTGCGACTTTGAGAAGGAGAATCAGTCTCTCACTCATAGGAATAGGGTACTTCAAGATGCATTGCTGGTTGTCCGACTATCTTACCATCTTCTGGGTCTCCGGGCTGGCTTAGTTGGAGTGTCCCCCCTTACCGACATTCCTGCGGGGTTCGCAGGACTATTGAACGAATGGAGGCTAATTCAAGGAAATTTGGTGAGGGGGCTCCTAGTCATGAGGCTTATCTGGATGCCGTAGAGTGGCATAATAAGATAGCCGCAGGAGAAGCTGAGCCTTACCCCTCTAGCCTTCGCCGAGTTCTTGCCCGGGTGGAGGTGGATGTGGCGTATGAAAGATACGAAGATATGTCCGTATCTATCGACCCGGAAGAAGTAGCACGCCGGATAAGACGCGTCCGGGAGATTGCCGATTCTGGAGTTACCACAAAGGGTGTCAAGACCGCTGAGGGCACCCGCATCAGTCGGGAGGAGAAGAGTAAAAGTGTAGCAGACTTGTTTCCTAAATACAAATTTGTTACATCAGTCGGGGTAAGGAGGATGCGCCTGGCGGAACCGCTTCCAGAAGGATCCGTAGTTGTTCCTATCCCTGAATTGAATGAAGAAGACGCCGCGTAATTGGAGGAGGAACTTGCGTGGAATCAAGCTCCAGATGCCCGTTTCGCCGAAGACCTCCTGTCTTCTCAATTCTTCGGAGGGGGTTTCCGCCCGGGTAACCCAGAGGGCGCTTCCGGGTCAGGCCCTAAATGGGTATATCAGTACCTAGATATGAAAATCATGTATGTAAAATATTATCTTTGCAACATAGCAGCATGTGTGCTTTGAAATTTATAGATAATGAATAAAAGTTCTTTCGGAAACCCCTTCTCATTAATTCTTCTGTAAGCATTACATTCTTTAGTCCTCGGTCTTTATTCAAGCTCCAGGTTCAATCTAGCGGGGCACCCAAATGGGAGCTACCCATGGGTCCCTTTTTTACAACTCTTCCTCTCTAATCCCGGGACGAGGCCAACGTCCGGGCTATCTCTCTGGGCATATTCATGCTTCCAGGAGGGGCATATCCATGTCTGGCATGTTCATGCCTTAGTAGCCAAGGCTTTGCGCGGGGCACTCTACTTCCCGTAGAACCTTCTTAAATTAGCTACATTCCATCTCCTGGGGATCTCTTTCCCCTGCTTGTCCTCCAGCACATAGCTTCCTCCCGGGTATGCCTCTTTCACCCTATATGGTCCTTCCTAGTTGGGTGCCAGTTTCCCTTCCGGGGATTGGTGGCTCTTGTCATTCCTCCTCATCACCCAGTTCCCTGGAGCCAAAACCTCTTTCCGCACCCTCCTGACATGATACCTCTTTACTCGCTCCTTCACCTTGGCTTCCTGAAGTTCTGCATTCTCTCGCTTTTCTTCCAGGAGATCCAAGTCAAGGCGCCGTCCAGCGTCTTCTTCTTTCGAGCGCTGGTGTTGAGTCCGAGGGCTCGGGATCCCAATCTCTGCGGGTATCACTGCTTCCGACCCATACACCAAGCAATATGGAGATTCCCCGGTAGCTGAGCTTTCTGTAGTCCGGTGGGCCCAAAGAACACTGGGCAGCTCCCAAATCCAATTTCCCCGCGCGCCTTCCAAGCGAGTTTTTAATCCTTTGATGATAGTACGGTTGGTGACTTCCACTTGCCCGTTCGCCTGAGGGTGGTACACAAATGTCAACCTCTGCTCTATACCATACTTGACACACCACGATTTGAAAGGATCATTTTCAAACTGCGCCCCGTTGTCTGTGACTATGATCTTTGGGATACCGAATCGACAAATGATATTCTTCCAGCAAAACTTAACACAAGTTAGCCCCCGTATGTTGGTGAGTGGTTCTGCCTCCACCCATTTGCTGAAGTAATCGATTGCCACAATCAAGTACTTGGCCCCTCCCGGGGCAGTCGGGAAATTCCCCACCTGCTGAAAGGCCAAGCTCCTGTGACTCCGATTAACTCCTCCCGGGGAACATGGATTAGCGGGGCAAATGTCTGGCATGCCAAACACTTCTGTACATGTTCTTCCTCATCTTTGAACAACGTCGGCCAGTAATACCCCAGCCTTAAGATCTTCCTGGCCATTGTGCGAGCTCCCTGGTGGCTCCCATTAGATCCCTCGTGCGTCTCCCGGATGAGGTGTCGGCCTTCTGATCTTTCTACACACTTTAGCAGAGGCTGGAGATATCCTCTCTTGTACAGCTCCCCGCCCTGGATCACATACTTAGGCGCCTATACTCTCAGCTTCCGGGCCTGAGCCCTATCCTTCGGGGTGGTTCCTTCTTCTAGGTACGCCCGCATGGGCATGATCCAGGATTCTTCCTCGTTCACCAGCATTACTTGGTCATTCTCCTGGTAGCTCCTTCTTCCTAGTACTTCCATGTACAACTTTTGGATGGGCTCTAGCTTTAATTCCGAGGAAGCTAGCTTGCTTAAAGCATCCACTTTACTATTTTCCTCCCGGGGAACTTGGACCAGGTTGAAGGTTTCGAACCCGGCTACCAGAGGTTTTACCGTTTCCAAGTACTTTTGCAGGCTCCTCTCCCGGGCTTCGTATTCTCCCTTAACCTGTTGTACCACAATCTGGGAGTCGCTGTATGCCATGAGAGCTTTGATGTCCATATCCATTGCCAACCTCAATCCTGCGATCAAAGCCTCGTACTCGGCTTCGTTGTTGGTTGTTTTGAAAGTGAACTGGATCGCATAGGGATATTTCTTCCCTTCCGGGCTAACCAACAAGATCCCCGCTCCACTGCCTCCGGAATGTGCCGATCCATCTACGTATAACCTCCAAGTCGGGACTGTATCAGGGACTGCCTCGGTCATCTCCTGCTCCTCCTGTATCCTTGCTTCCGATTCCACCAGAAAGTCTGCTAGGGCCTGCCCCTTGATAGCCCTCCTTGGCCCATACCGGATTTCATACTCTCCCACCTCTATAGCCCATTTCATCATTCTCCCTGATGCCTCTGGTTTGAACATGACTTGTTTGAGCGGGTAGTTGGTGAGGACCACTATGGAATGGCCCTGGAAGTAGGGTTTAAGCCTCCTTGAAGCATGTACTAGTGCCAAAACTAGTTGCTCCAATTCAGTATACCGGGTTTCTGCCCCTCGAAGTGCCCGGCTAACAAAGTAGGTTGGGTGCTGCTTTCCCTCCTCTTCTTTGATTAGCACGGCGATTACTGCTTCCCTGGATGCTGCTATGTACAGAAAAAACTCCTCCCCCGGGTATGGTTTCTTTAACGTTGGCAACTGTCGAAGGTGCTCTTTCAGGTTTTGGAACGCCTTCTCACACTCCCCGGTCCACTCACACGCCTTGGCCTTCCTGAGAATGTTGAAGAAGGGCAACTGCCTATCTGCCCCCTATGATAGGAATCGGCTGAGGGCCGCGAGGGAACCTGTCAACCGCTGTACTTCTTTCACCGACCTGGGGCAGGTCATCTTGGCTATGGCCTCTACCTTTTCCGAGTTGACATCAATGCCCCGGCGTGACACCATGAAACCCAAGAACTTCCCCGCACCTACTCCAGTGGTACTTTTGGAGGGGTTCAACTTTAGATTGCTCGACTCCAGTTTTTCAAACATCTCCTCCAAGTCGTTCAAGAAAGCCCCGTAAGCCCTGCTTTTAACCACCATGTCATCAACATATACCTCCATGTTCCTTCCCACTTGGTCCTTGAAGAGTTTGTCTACCATTCTCTGGTAAGTGGCTCCCGCGTTCTTCAACCCAAAGGGCATCTTCTTGTAGCAAAAAGTTCCAAAGTCGGTGATGAAAGAGGTTTTCGCCTTATCCGCCTCATCCATTTGCACCTGGTGATACCCTTTATGCGTATCGAAGAAAGCCAGCACCGAGTACCCCGCAATAGCCTCTGCCAGCCGGTCCAAATTTGGGAGAGGATAGCTATCTTTGGGACAACATTTATTCAAGTCTGTAAAGTCGATACACATGCGCGAGCTTCCATCATGCTTCTTTACTAAGACCGGGTTAGCTACCCACTCCCGGTAGATGATTTCCTCGACCACCCCGGCTTTCTCCAGCTTCTTTACTTCGTTCTTTATGAACTCCGCTCTCTCCGGTGCTACATGTCTTTTCTTCTGCCTGATAGGCTTGGTTGCCGGGCTTATGTTCAGCTTGTGTACCCACAATTCTGGCAACACCCCCACCATGTCCTCTGGGCTCCATGAGAACACTCATTGGTACCTGGCCAAGAGTTCCTTCAGTGCGCCTTTTACTTCCTCCGGGAGATCTTTTCCCACCGTGACCATCCCTTTGTCCACCACTTGCATTTCCTCCAACTCTTGGCGGGGAGCTTCTCCATGTACCGCCCCTACTGCTTTCTTTGCGTCTAAGACCGCCGTCATCATGCAACTTCTTGCGACTGCTTGGCTTCCCCGCACGACTGCCACTCCTTGCGCGGTGGGGAACTTCATTGTCAGCAGATACGGACAATTCGCTGCCCGGACTTGGGTTAGCCATGGTCTCCCTATGATTACATTATATGGTGAGGGTGCATCAATAACCGCAAAGTTGCATGTCACTGAGACCCTCTTGCTCCGATTTTTTTCGTCCACCATACACACTGCGAGGGGAATAACACCTAGAGGAACTTCAGGTTTGCCCGTGAACCCTGACAAGGGAGACGATGGAGGTTTCAGGTTCTGTCTCCCAATTCCCAATTGATCGAAGCAAGAAGCGAACATGATTTCCACACTGCTCCCGTCGTCCACAAACACCCTTTTGACCAAGAAGCCTTCAATCTCCGCCGTTACCACAATTGGGTCTGAATGGGGTATCTGTGGCGGGGCTGCATCCGTCTCGGAGAAAGTGAGAGTTTCATCGGGGCGAAACCTTTTCCCTTGAATTTCCCCCGGGGGAACATATCGCGTCCGGGCCCTGATAGCAGAAAGTGACTGGCATGCTTCTCCGACTTCCCCGCTTATCACGTTGATCATCCTGTTGGGTATTGGGGCCGGCTCCACTGCTTAAACCGGTACGGCAGCTATGGTCGGCCTCCCCGGGGCCCTGTTGCCTTGGTTGCCTTGGGCTCTCCCGTTTCCTCTCCCGGGGTTAGGCCTCCACCTCCTCCGGGGTTGCTCCTGAGGCGGGTCCCGGGGATTCTCCTTCTTTGCTTCTGTCGCCACGCAATCTCTCAGCTGCCCCCGTTCTATCAATTTTTCAATCTCATTCCTCAGCCCCCTACACCCCTCTGTCGAATGTCCATAAGATTTGTGATAGGCGCACCACTTGTCCGCATTTTCCCTAGACGGATTCCCAACGGATCCGGGAACAAGTCCTTGTGAATAGCATGAATCTCCGTTCGGGATTTGCTGAGCGGGGTGAAACCGTCTGCCCTTGCCCGGTTTACCGGCGCGGGAGCCGGATCCCTTCTACTTGGGTCAGTCGCACTTCTCCTTTCCATCTTATCCGGGAGGAATCCCCCAGATTCTTCCTTTCTCTTCCGTGTGGCATCATTAACCGCACAGTACAGCTGCACCGCCTGCAAGTTGTGGAAAGTTTCCGGGATATTTTCCATTAACTTCTGAAACAGCGCTATATCCCTCAAGCCATTTATAAACCCACTAATCACCGCCTTCTCCTGCTGCTGTCTGTCGATAACCTTCATGCTGTCGTCCATGTATCTTCGATAATATTCCATTGGCCCATCCGCAGCCTTCTGCCGGGTAGCCAGAAGCTCAGTCAGCTGCTTCCCTTCCTTCTTCAATCCGGCATACCTGAACAGCAGAGCCTTAGAGAAATCATAATAATCTCTGAGGCTTTCCCGGGGCAAAGAATCGAACCATAGGAGACAGTTTCCCCTCAAGTAACAGCCCACCAACTTGCATCTTAATTCCTCCGGGAAGTCCCTCGACACCATTAGGTTCTGGTGCGTCCTGACAAACTCTTCCGAAACTGTTTCTCCATTATATGTTGGGATTCCCTCCGGGACCCGGAGGCCCGGCGGCCATGGGTATGCAAGCACTCGAGGTACCCATGGGGAGGTCGGTTTGGCTCCATTTCTTCCCACCAGCTTGTCTAGTCGCGCCTCCAAAGAGTTGGGGTCCTGCTGCGCCCACCTGATAACCCCGCATCCTATCGTCTTCCTGATAGTATCTCTCCGGGTAACCGTAGTTCATTCCCATTGACCCATATGTAGGCATGGGATACTGGATTGGGTTCCCCTGGGTTCCAGGGGCCTGATAACCCAATGACTCCACCGGCATGACTGGCGGTTCATACCCGATTTGTCCCGCCCCCCAGCTGGAACGCGGGTAGTAGGGTGGAGCATGTGGAACTAAATTTGATTGTTGTCCCGTAGCCGCTCCCCCTCCGACCCCGAAACTCGGAGGGAAAGAAGGTGGGACGGTTGAAGAATTCACACGCCCATGTATCCTTGGCGGCTGCACAACTCCGTCCAGATCAATAACCTCTCTTTGGTGTCCCCGTAGAGGGCCCGCCGAGTTTCCCCGAGTTCCCTTCGCCTAAGGCTTTCCCGGGTAGAGAGTACCCACTGGCGGTACAACTCCTTGTTGGGTCTCATGAACTCCAACGCTACTAATTCCTCCGCATTAGCTAAGGGTTGCCCCTCCTCCCGGGCTACAGGTCCCTGGACCCGGGGATTGCCTTCCCCGGCGAGCCTAGGTCCATCTTGCTCATCCTGGTACTCTCTTTCCGAGTCAGCTTCGTCGGATGCAGTTTCCACGTGTCCATCCTGTGGTACTCCTAGCTCACGCTGGTGTCTAGCCTCCTCCTACAACTGCCTCAAGGTCACATCGTCTCCCAGGGGTGAAAAGAGGACCACCCCCTGAAGGTGCTGCGTTCTTCTTCGGGCGCCCGCGCCCTCTCCTTGGTGACTCCATCGTGCGAAGGTGGAAGGGTCCCACCGGGCGTGCCAATTGATGCTACCAAAATCCGTTCGCTCTCCGGGTATCAACGCTGTCCGGGTCCTCTTCCACGCAGGCCCGCGATGATCCTGCAAAACAATCCCCGGGAGGTGTCCCGGGGAAGAAGCTCCGGCGTGATGATGAGATGGGGATAGCGATGAGGGGAAGACGTACGGAAATGCTCTCAATAGGAAGTAGAGAGATATAAGTCACATACCTTGTTTTCTGTTGGAGACTAGTATTTATAGCCGAGCTTTGCCTGCCTTGGGGATAAGGTGCAGGACCACCTCCCTTGTCATCATCTGTCCTGTTTCTTGTCCGGACATGCCTCTCGGCGGGAAAGATACCGCTCTGTTAGTTCTGGGCCGCGGGCTTTCTTCCTGGCCTAGCGGGGTTCTGGGCCAGTATTATCATTCACAAACAAAACAGTACTCCCTCCGTTCCACATTAATCTTCACAGAATCTTTTTCACACATGCCAATGCAGATGTTTGACCGTAAATATGTTTAGTTATATGTATTATCGACATATAAAAATTAAATATTTGAATACTACATGTGACAATGAATCTAGTGATATCAAATATGATGTTATTAATATTCATATATCTATTCGAATATATAGTCAAAGTTTAAAAGCAAATAGTGTGAAATAGTGAAGTGTGAAGTTCAATACGGGACGGAGGGTGTACCTAATAAGACCACCTGAGGAATAGACTCGCACGTAGCCTATCAGCCGAATGAGTAGCACTCTTCTTGCAAAGATCAGAGGAGTCCCTTGGCTTGCTTGCTGCTACTTCCATCCATGTTCATCCATTGATCAGCATAAGAGCTTGTACAGTTGAAACATCTTTTCCTTTTATTCTTGACCCCTTCTACAGGTTTAGCTAACATCTCAGACCCTGGCTCTTGAATATACTGGTCTAGGAATATTTTCCGAGAGTCTGAGTTTCAACTTTAAATATGAAAACCGCTGCTTCAATTCTTTTTCCTTCATACGATTCACAGATTCATCCTCGTTCTTAAGGACCTCAAGTTTCTTTCCTTCTATTCTTTCCAGTTCAGAATCAATGTCGTTTTCCATCTTCTCCAAAAGCCTTGCTCTATAGCCAATGCTTTCTCTTCCTTCCCTTTCTCTTCTTTCCAGAATTTTCACTTTGCAGTCAATCTCTTTTTCTCTAACTTCCAAAATTCTCTCTCTAGAGTCGAGCTTGTTTTGTCTTCCCAGAAAAGCTTGTTCTTTTACATCGGCCTCGTGTTCCCTTGAATCTAGTTTTCTCTCTCTTGAATCAATCTCTTCTGCTTGTTCATCCACAGAATCTCTCATTTTTCTAACTCGTGATTCCTTCTCATGTATTTCCTGCAAAACCCCTTTCAGAAACTTTTCTTTCTCATCAATTTTATCTAAGCCCTCTTCTACTGACTGCATTGAATCAGACCTTTGATTCTGTGATTCTTGAACAGCCTTCAAAAGCTTCTCTTTTGATTTTAATTCACATGAATACTTAGCAAATAAATCCTGCATCATCCTAGAATGGTCTTCAACATTTTGACATTCAGAAATCACGAGGCCCATAATTTTCTGAAGCTCCCCTTTTTTATTTTTACCGAAGGCTATAGTTTCAGAAAGCATCTTCAAAGATTCCATTTAATTCCGCCTGCCACACAAACTAGTGTAAAATTTTTAAATCAGTCTCCAACATAGTTGTAAATTTATCAGAAATTCCTGAAATAGAACTTGTGTATGTCAGCTAACAGCTTTGTAAGGTGTGGATCAAATCTCAAAAAACATCATTACTGAGACAAACAAGATTGGAAGAAACAAATAGAGCCTCATTACAAGAGAGCATATTACTCAAAACATAATTGAACCATAATTAGCGCTTAGAAACCTACATAGGAAATTACACCTCCTCAAGCTTCTACAAAATGAGCTATCGAAAAGGAATAAAGCTTAGTAATGCTGTAAAACAACGCTTCCTCGATGCCATAAACAACACTCAATAGATACTTGAATTTGACTAGTTCTGGTAGTATATCTATGGGATATTTGTAGGTCACAAGACAGTGTCACTCGATTTAAGAAACTATGGGGATGTCTGAAAACAAACCCACAAATTTACATTAGCCCTTATATATATTCAGCATGAGTACCAGGTAACGAGGTATGTACCAATACTAAATCCACCAAGATGGAACCCAACCTTGTAATGGAAGGAATTTTTTTTTTTTTTTTTTTGTCAACTCAACGGAAGTTAGTTATCCACCCAAACTATAGTGACATGATTCTGCCTACCTCTTTCTGAGTACATAGTAACCCAATGGTTTTAGTCACCATTTCTGGAGAGACGGCCTAATCTTTTCAGTTTTAATGAGAATATTCTCAGATTTTAGATCAGTGCCTAATTCCTGGTCCTCTAATACTTCCAAATATTGCAAATTATATTCCATTTCGAGCTTACATCATGTTAAGCCAATTATTAGCCCATCAGATCTGCATCAATTCCTAGGTTACAAATCAACATAACGCAGAAAGAAATACAACTAATCTAATTTCTGAATGTCCAAAAATAGGATGGCTTTCCAAGAAATTTTAACATTATCATGTTTTCCTATAGAAATGTAATTAAAAATGATTGCAGTACTTAAAGGAGCTACATAAATTGTAGCATGTAATATGACACATTTCATCAATCTTATTTCCGATGACTACTTAACTATAAACTGAGTCATTCTTGCATGCATGAGAAATCATGAAGATTTCTTCCTAAGACACAAAAGAACAAAACATCATGGCAGAGTCACACCACTAACACAAATTAAAGAAATGCACATTTAGCAGGATTTCTGTTCATGCAAGCAGCGAAAAGCTACAGATTACATAAAATAAACATCAGGGGTGACAAACATGATATAATGGGTTGATTACAATTTTATTAATGGCAAATTTGTACACATGAATATGCAGACAAAGGAAAACAATACATATTTTCAGTGCATAGACAACTCACAATTCTCTCATCCTCTCTAAGCTACCAACAAAAGAGAAAAATAAACAAAACGGCCACCTGGAATGTTACTAAATAATTGTGTGGAAACAGGGTAATAGTATCCATATTCTTAACATATTAGTTGAGCAAATCTTGCACATTATGTATCTCTGGTCTTTCAAGAAGAAGAATAAGTCAATGAAGGAAGACAGGAAAAAAGCACAGACAATTGTAAGCCAGTTATAGGGTAATCTTTCACTAGCAGTTAGTAGACTTCTGCATATTTAGAACTCGCAGGCTTTCTCCCCCTACCAAAAACTACAGGAGAGGAGAAATTGATAAACAGAGCTAGAATTTCAAATATAACTAACACAAGGTTCTGCAACCTGTAGAGTAAAGATCCATCGACCATGTATACAAAGTTTAACTGAAACTGAATCGGATTGAGTCAACTAATCAATTGAATTGAAAAGTGAACAATTAATCGAACCACCTTCAAAGCCGATAAGCCTAAAAGCTTGAATCGGTAAAGATTGGAGAGCCTAATATCACAAACAAGATGGCAAAGCTGATAAGTGATAAGAGCTCCAATTTTTCAATGTTAAAAGATGTAAAGAAAATTAACAATAACAAATTTCCATCCGGTACAAGAAGAATTCCCACAAAAGCAAATACTCCATTGATAATAGCAGCAACTTACTTAATCACATTACAAAAAATGCTAATAAACAAGATGTTGCCTTTCAAGAGATAATTACAGCACGGAAATGAAAGAGCAGAGATGTTCACCTTAAGATCTTAGTCTCCTTTCAGGGCTTCAAATCAAAGCCACGTTGACCCTTCTCCAAAGACACGAATTTTATCCTGCACAACAATACCCCGTCAAAATTGATATACGTCAGAGTTTTCTTCTTTCTTTTTAAGAACGAAAAACCCTAAGAACACTGAACAAACAACCGCAGTGATCCACAAAAAGGGAAAAGAAAAACTGCTTAACAATGCACCTTGTATTCAAATTTTGATGGGAACCAGGACCTGGAGAGTTTAGTGTGGGTTTTTTCTGAGTGTTTAGCTTTCAAACATGAACAGACGCTGAAATTCGGAGTTATGAAAAGCTTCCAAAAGCTAAAAAGACTGATGTTACAACTACAAGTAATTCTCGGACGCTGATATATTTACTTCAGGAGTAAGGCACTTCGTTGATGTGGCCATGCCAAATAAGATTGTATTATATTCTTACCCCTATGGTTTAATCAGATAGATTTAATTCATCTGATTCTGTTTCACTCGAACTAGAATTTGATGTAAACTTTTTCCGTTTCATCATATTTTTCTTCTATGAGTTCATATCCCATTTGATAAGCTAATTCTAATATTTTAAATTTATTAGAATTTTGCCTATTAGGACATTCATTTGCGTAATGTCCTTCTATGTTGACATTCATATCCCAACATCTACAATTTTTCTTTCCTTTCGGACAAAACTTTTGTTTTTCTGTTTTACTAGATTTTTTAAAGAATTTTCTTGATTGAAATTTCTTTTTTCTTCTTTATAAATTTATATTTAGAAGATTTTTTCTTGAAAAAAGATTTTTTATTCTTTTTAAAATTTGTTTTGCAATCATATTCTACAGGTATTTCTCCTGAAATGTGATGCTACTGAAATCTGTCAGTCTCCTGAGGATCAACGCTATCTGAGGGTCCTCTGAGGTAGGCCTATGATGAACCTACAAAACAAACCCCGGGAGGCTACCCAAGGGTAAGGCTTCGGTGTGATGATGAGATGGGGATAGCGGTGAGGAGGAAATCGTACGGAAATAATCTCAATAGGAAGTAGAGAGATAAAAGTCACATACCTGGTTCACTGTTTGTGGACTAGTATTTATAGTAGAAGCTCCTCGAGTCAAGACAAGAGTAAGGACCACTTGGAATTGTCGCTTTCCTTGCCTTCTCTTTGGGATGGATGTGTCCGCCCGGGAGGGCTATTGCTCTTTCTTGTCTTGGGCCACTAGTCTCTCTTTCGGCCCAGGAAGGTACTGGGCCGGTATTTTCACTAGCCCCCCAGACCAGCTACCCGGGCTTCTCTAACGCGGGGGGTTGGTCTTTAGAAATTCTTCCCGACCCGTAGGGCCCAGCTTTGCAGACTCCCAGTTTCGGCGGCACCTTTCCCTATTCCGCACTCATCATTATCTCGCGCCTCGCACTCCAGCTGCTTTTCCTTCTTTCTAGGCGACGTTTCTCCTTCTATTGTCTATATAAGACTCTAGCCCCCTTCACGTAATCTCTCTTCGCACTTCCCAGACATTTTATTCTTCTCTCGAGTAAGTTCTAATCTCTTCTTCTCTTTGCTCCTTCTTTCTCTCTCTCTTCTCGCTTTACTATGAGTTCCCACCATATCACGAATTCTTCCTTAGACACCGAGCGGGCCCAAAACCAATTTGAGGTTGTATTCCGTACCTCCTCCGGGGATATCCCCTCTCTAGACTCCTCTCCAGGTTCCTATTCAGAGGCCCTTAGTACTTCCCAAGGCCCCTTTGTCCCAAGTCCTACTATCTTTGAAGAAACGGGCTCGCCCCCGCCTGGTCATTCAAACCCAACCCGGGAGGAGCCCCTCGAGGAAATATTTGAGGGGGATCTTGGTGATGATGTCCCCCGGGGACCCACCCACGGGGTGAAGCCTTCGGGCGTCCGGTTTTGGGCGTCTCCGGGGTCCCTCCTTCTTTAGATAGAGCCGTTCTAGATTTGGTAAAACGTTCTTATATTCCTTTCCCTCTAAACGCTTCCCTTTCTAAGATCCCCCGGGAATCTCCGAGCGGGAGGTCGCGTGTATTCCTAGGGTCCACTTTCAATACGGGCTCAACCTCCCTTTTCCTCCTTTATTCACCGAACTTTTCAACTTCTACAAGATGGCCCCGGCCCAGCTACACCTCAACGGGGTCGTGTTAATAATGGCCTTCCTGCTCAACTGCGCCAGATGCGCTGTTCCTCCCTCCCTTCTTCTTTTTCGCTCCTTTTACACTTTGAGAAGCTCACATGCGTCCTTTCCGGGCATTTTCTCCTTCTTGATTCGTTTCGGGATGATGGATTTCCTCACGGGTAAATCCAAATCTGCCAAAGGGTACCCTTTAAAGGGTTTCTTCAGCTGCGATTCCCGGGTGTATCCCATGCCTCCCTGGAACGATTCTCTCCTTCCTGGGGACAAGAAGCCTCTATCCTCTCTCCCCGTGGTCATAACCAACGACCACAATCTCCTCCATTTGTCTCCCTTGAACATGGATGATTTCTTTGTGACTGGGAACGCGGGCTACTACTGGCCTCGCGGGATATATACTGATGACCACTTCACACTCCCGCGTATCTCCGCTGTGTGGCCGTCTGGAGGTGCCTATTTAGGGGCTTTAGTTCTTACTCTCTCTCTTGTTTTTTATTCTGCGTTCTAACTGTGTTTTTGTTTCCTTTGGTTTCATTTCAACCTTCTTTACACGCAGACGCCATGACGTATGTGGAGAGGCCTTCCGGGGAAGATAGCCAACAAGGAAACCCTCGCTCGAGGCAGCCAGCCCTACCTAAGCAACAAGTGGCTCCCACGCCCGGGCCACCCCACCGAGAATCCTACCATTATCCCGCAGAGGTCCTGCCAGCAGCAACGACCTCGCCAGCAGAAGCCCCAGGGTCATCTTCTTCTCTATATGCCCCCGCAACTCTTGCAACTCCTACCGGGTCTTCCCTTACCCCCGGGCGGAAGTCTTTCATCAGCCACCCGGATTATAGTGGTGGGGCCGGTTCCCGATTCAAGCAGGGCCCACTCACCTTAAGGGCTCTCCTCCGCGCTCCCGGCAGAGATCAGAGGATGTTCCTCCTCCTCCCCCTCTTTTTTCTCAGACTACTCCCCCGCAGGCTGCTTCTTCTCAAGCCATTCCCGAGGAGAAGGAAGAGGTAGCTTATTCTTAACTCTCTTATGCAACGCTTTCATTCTACCGTGTATCCTTACCTCCTTTGTTTTTCCCAGAGCATCACCTTCACTGATTCCCTTCTGGCGGATTCCCAAATTACTGAGGCGCTCAACCCGACTTACTCCAAGTATAGCGCTGGGCTACTTGCCAAGGTGGAGAAGGAGCTCCGGGAAGCCAAGAAAAGATTGGCCGGACAAGGTGACCTAAAGGCCTGGCTCGAAGAATCTCAAAAGAAGCTAGCTGAGAAGGAGAAGAAGTTAGCTGAGGTGGAGAAGAAGTATAGCTCCCTTAAGAATGACAAGAAAAGTTCTCAACTCGAGGCCCTGAACGTTATGACTCAGAAACTTCTCCACTCCGTTGAGTTTGAAAAGAAGTTAGAGGGGATCGCCGCTGCGGCAAGTGCTGATGTCTGCCATAAGATGTACCGACGCTTGCGGGGTTGGTTACCGGGGCCCACTTGCCTTGATGCTCAGGCGTCCTATTACCGGCCCAAGGCCAATGATTTGTTGAATCACCGCTGGCAGTCCCTTCAGGAGGCGGATTTGAAGAGCCTTATGCCCCAGTTGTGGCAGTCGCTGGAGATGTCTTCCCGGGTCCCCTTCGCCTCAGATATTAAGAAGGTGAAGCTCCCAGAGATAGGCGAGGCTTCTTTCCGCGACCCCGGGCCTGAGGACTTCAATGTCTATGGAGTAGTCCCGGAGACGCCCCATTGGGCCGAGAGCTATCATGAATACTGTGCGGTTCCCTATAATTTTGGGTACCAAGCAGTCCATGTCGAGGAGGAAGACGAGTACCGCGTGGGTCTCGGGGAGGGGCAAGATGACTTGTTGTACCAGTCCCGGAAGTCTACCCGGAGGGTGGAATTCCGCAAGCGACCAGCAGACGAGCCTAAGGTGGACGCCCCCGCTTATGGTGGTCCCGGCTGGACTGCCGAGGACATTGCAGAGTTAGAGCAGAGGTTGGAAATTGCCCATGCCAATCCGGAGGGGGGAGATACTGCTGCGGACCATGTATAACCCTAGCCCTTAGCTTTTGTTGTAATTTTTAATTCTTGTAATCTGCCTCTCCAGGGGGTATATGTAGAACTTGGCCTTAGTGCCTATTTTGATAATATAAAGTTCTACTTTTATTGAAATCGATCTTTCTTTTCCTTCTCTTTTGTAGCCCGAGCGCGTCCTAGGGGAGCTTTTCCCGCAAGGACCAGTGCCCTATATATTTCCTCATCCTAACTCTTCTTCTAGTACCTACTTCTCCCTCCCCCGGACTGGGTGCCTCCAATGCTCATTCCTTCAAAGGAAGCTGGCGCACTAGAGGTTTGGAGGTGATCAATCCGAGCGAACTATGTCCGAGGTGGGGTTGAATTCTTTTCTCGACGAATTTGGGTCGATTCAAGCTTTGGTATCGTTTCTAAAGGCGGTCAAGAACAAGTTTGGGTCCCTTAACCATTGTTTCGATTTAGCCTCCGATCATATGAGAGAAGCCTTAAACTCTCATCAAACCATATCTGAGTTTCAAGCCCTTCATGATTATTCCCAGCATCGCACTGCCCAGGAGTTAGGTATGGTATGGGGGGAACTTGAGCGGGCGCAAGAGAAACTTAGGAATCTTGAGACCCGGACGGCTCAGAATAAGCTGATCTATGACTTGGAAGTGGAGAACCGGTCTTTTACCCACCAGAACAGGGTTCTACCAGACGCTCTGTTGATCGTTCGACCATCTTACCACCTTCTTGGGCTTAAGAGGGGCTTTGTTGGAGCATCTCCCCTTACAGACATTCCTGCTGGGGTCAGCCGGGTGATCAGGCGAATAGAGGCTGACCCGGGAAGGTTCGGGGAGGGAACCCCTTATCACGAAGCGTATCTGGACGCCATAGAATGGCATCGCAAGATTGCCGCGGGAGAAAGCGAGCCTTATCCCCCGAGTCCGCGTCGAGTTCCCGCCCGGGTGGAAGTAGACTTGGCTTATGAAAGATACGAGGACATGTTAGTGTCTCTTGATCCGGATGAAGTGGCGAGCAGGATTAGACGCGTCCGGGACAATGCCGCTTCCGGGGTTACTACCAAGGGGGTGAAAATAGCTGAAGGTACCCGCATCAGCCGAGGAGAGAAGGAGAAAGGCGCGGCCGATTTACTCCCCAAGTACAAATTTGTTACTTCCACCGGGGTGAGGCGCATGCATTTGGCCGAGCCCCTCCCGGAGGGGTCCGTAGTGGTTCCCCTCCCGGAACTTAACGAAGAAGAGGCTGGGCAGCTGGAAGAAGAACTTGACTGGAATCAGGCTCCAGATAAACTAACTACAAATTTAACTTAGTTTTATTCAATTTTAGTTGTTTGTGACAAATTTAATTTAGTTTGATTCAACTCAATTTAGTTAAATAAAATTGCATACATTTCAATGAGTTTTATTTCACATCTCATTTTATTAAATATTTATTTTTTATTATAAATTATAATGATATACGATCAATTTCAAAATTATTTCAGTTCAGTTTAATTAAATAAATTAAAATCTATTTTAGTCAATTAAAATCAGTTCAACAAAGAAATAACAAACAATGCCGAAACAAAAAGAACATAAGGAGAGAATGATGCAGCCCCTTTGGCGCATAAGGAAATGACTCTTTCCCATAATTTTATTTGACATTTTATTATTTTTTTAAACAAAAACCAATATGAATTCATCGTAATTAGGGCTGTAAACGAGTCGAGTCGAGCTCGAACAGACATGTGTTCGTGTTCGAGTTCGAGTTCGTATTACATGTTCGTGATCGAGTTCGAGTTCGTACGAGTTGAGATATTTTAGCTCGAGCTCGATTCGTCTCAGTTTAAGAAAGTTCGAACTCGACTCGTGAGCTCGATAAAAGATCGAGTTCGAACTCGAACTCGAGCTAGTTCGAGCTTATTAAAGCATTAATGAATAAAATTTAATTTATTTATATTAAATTATATATAAATATTATATTCGAGCTGTTCGACGAGCCTATCGAGCTGGCTCTTATGAGCTCGAGTTCGAGCTCGTTTATAAACGAACGAGCTCGAGTTCGAGTTCGAACTGGTCAAACCGAGTTCGAAAACGAACTTTGACCGAGTTGTTCACGAGTTGTTCACGAACGGTTCAGTTCATTTACACCCCTAATCGTAATCGATTGGTACTATTGAAATCGCCTAACAATAATTAATAATGCTAATGAATAATATTTAATCAACATCCATATACGTTTGTTTGACGTTTCCTTTTAAAAAAGAAATAGGAATCCAACCACCAACATTTATGTTATAGAGCTTTGTTTTCAAGTCATGGAGTCAGTTGGGCAATTTTGGTAAAAGATAATTTTGATCAGTTGTAAGGGATAGGGTTTTACTTAATTCATTGGAGTTGTTATAGTGGTGACTAGAAATGGTAGAAATGGTCCAGAAAATGTCTAGTTGTCTTTAACTCCATAAATTAGTTCACATTTCTAACAGGTTTCCCAACATGACACAATTAAATCCCAGGAGTCTCTTTTCTTCTACACGTTTGAACTAATTTGGATTTATTTGAATTATATATAATTGATTTAAAATTACTATACTAAAAATAATAGTAGTATGACCAAATAATATTTTTACTAGATTTTATTATTTAAACTTAAACAATTTTAGATAAGTTGAAATGAAAGATGCTCTAATTTCAATTTTACTATATCTCTTTCTTTTTTTAAGATTGTCTAGACGTTGACTAAAATTACATTAACTGTATATATGAACGATAAAGTTATCTTCAGGTTCAGGTCATTTTCGATTTCATGTTAAGTCGATTTGGGTCATCTTCATATTCATGTCAGGTTGAGTTCGGCTCCAAGTAATCTTTGAATTTGTGTTAGGTAGTGTTCATATCATCTTAGGGCTCTAGTTAGGTCGGGTTCAAATTAAAATTTATTGGAATAAAAGTAATTTTTGGAGGTGGATCGGATTAAATCGGATTCAACCTAATAATTTTCAAATTATATATCAGATCGGATTGATTCGATGGTCGAATTTTGGGTCAGGCATGACGAGTCTACTTTTATGCATGCAATCTGCTAGTACTCACCATATGGTCCTTTTAGAAAAGAACAAGTAGCTCTTTGTGTGCTGATCTAAACGTATCTGCATATATGAACTTTTTAAAATAAAATAAATAAATCCAACAACCATCATTTGTAGTTTTCATTGAGGCTCTCTTTTATTATGTTGAAAACTAATCCGACCATTAACATTAGTCGTGATATTTGTAATTGCTACTTCATTTAATTTTATATAAAGTTTACTTTCAAAAAAGAATTTTCAGATTTTTTAAATAAAATGGTGCTAAGATATGTAAAAGCCATTGTTATAAATTTTTCATCAAATATATAATTTCTATACTTTGGATAATATTATAAGAGTAAAATAAGTTTTGGTCTTTCTTGAAATAAAAAGAAAAAAAGAGAGCTCTATTTCTCTCAGTTCTTGTTTCATGCATTTTAGTTCTTTTCATAGTGCTACATTAAATTATGATTTGATAAATTTTAAATTAACTTAATTTAATTGTTACTATTTTCAACGTTTTTGTAACCCGAGTTTTCCTGTGTAGCCCCGAGTTGTTTTTGATAATTTAAAATGGTCAAAATGGTACATGACATGAGTACTAAAGAGAATTTAAGGTTGTCCAGAGTCCAGACACCATCATCAGCTTTATCCTGCAACGTCCAAATCTCTAACTGTATCAGTAATTATAGGATTCCTCGTCTATTCTTACCCTCCATCCTTTGATCTTGGACATCTCACTTGGAATTAGATGTAGAAAAATTCATTGAAAATTGAAAGTTTCTGATGAAATTTTGATACTATGAAACTACATATTATAACGAATCTAACAAAATTTTATACGACCATATTCGATTACTAATAATAATTCAATTTATATGTTAAAAATAATCAATTTTGAATGATACGAAGAAAAGTTCCCTCCATTATAGTGGTTTAAGCATCCCGATAATGCCCTTGGTACTTCAATTTTTTCAAGTTGAATACACTTTTATGCTGAATATGATTTTTTGAGATCTCCGTTATGATTTGATTTTTTCTTCGACCATAAAATTCAAATTAAATTCTCGTTAAACACTTGTACTTCAGTTTTGATTAAATTAGTAGTTTGACGTCAAATTCCGTAGTATAAATGAACTGTTTAAGGGTTTTAAGGTAGGATTGGTGGTAAAAGGTGAAATTGTGTGTAAAAATGGTATAAAATAAGAGAAAGGGAAGTTCATAATTTGGGCAAAGACTGGAAATCCCAACAAAATCGTTTGCCATTAATACAGCCTGAGCATCACCCATCAGTTACTCATTACTCCTTGTCCTGGTCCCGCATTTACATTCTTTTCGTTTTTTTGGGAATCCTTTAGCTTTGCAGGACTAATCCATTCGACTAATTCATCGTTAAATGGTCAAAATGGTCCACACGAATAGTAAAGAGAATTTAAGTTTGTCCAGATCTTCAGTTTTATTCTCTGCAACGTCCATTTCCCCCAACTACTACGTGTCCCAATCATGGAAGTCAAGGAACGACTAGTCGTCATGGCAGAAAATTTTAATCGCCGCAATTGTTCACCGTGACTTTTGGCGCATTTTTAACGAAAACATCTAAACAACGTTATTTTGGTGAATTTTGCAAAGTAATTAAAATATTTGAACTAAAAAAGTTAAAATTTTACCTAATTAAAGACATACTTAAACCTTATTAAATAGAAATTAAGATCAATTAGTTGTGGTTTAATATCTTATATCTCAAAATGTTAGAAACAAGTTTACTCTCATTTATTTTAAAATTAAACTTTTTTTTTCTAAATTATAATATTGGGATAAATATTTGAGTATAATTTTTAAATATACATCCTAAATATATCTATAGTTTAATATATTAATAAAACGCCGTAAACGCCGCAACGTAAGCGCCGTAACGACTAGTCATCCTGGCAGTCGACTAGCGCCACGTCTTAAAAGTGCGCCGTGACTTCCTTGGTCCCAATACAATGGTCTTGTCCAGTTCAGCTTATTTTCAGCACCATTCAGCAAGATTTAGCACACTTCTACAAAGTTCAGCACCCTTCAGCAAGGTTCAGTACCTTTCAGCACCTTTTCAGCACCATTCAGCACCCTTCAACTTATTTTCAGCACGTTTCACCACTTGTTAGTTGTTACTATTCACAGACATGAATTATTATAAAAAAAATTAAAAAAAATAGGAATAATTTTTCTTTTGGAAATACGAATGAATCATTCTTCAAATATATAGTTTCATAATTATTAATCATTTTTCAAATATATATAAATAACAATTTCATATTGGTAAACCAAATTTATAAATAATTTTTTTACAACTGTTGCAAACATATTAGTACTTCCAATAATATTATAAATTACATATACTACTAATCACTATCATCTAATGATTCATCTTCGCCAACATCACTTTCTAAATCACCACCTCCTGAATGCCAAATTTGTAAGCAATACTCTCACGCACTTCGTTCATAGCAGCTTTTCGATCATCAGCGGACAAACCTGAATCACTACTTCCTTCACCTTCAGGATGATCTAATACAGGAATGTCTCGTTTTTGCATTCGAATGAAGTTATGAAGTGTGAAATATGAAACAATTATTGATTTTTTGGAATCAATGTCAGTTTGGGGCATTCTTTTTAAGATTTTCCAATTACTCTTCAACTCACTGGAAGCTCTTTCTACTTTCATTCTTAAAGAAGACTGTCGTTTGTTAAAATGTTCTTTCATACCTCGAGGTGGTGCGGTTCTAAATTGCGGTAGATGCCTTCGACTTATTCCATCACTGTATGGATCCAAGTATCCAAGTGTGTTTGGATATCCCGAATCTACCAAATAATATTTTTCTACACAGATTGACCAATACGTAAATACATTATACATTATTATTTGTTAGGTAAGTTGGTGTAAATTAGAAATTAAATATAATGGTGTTGATTTATTAAATAAAATATGAAATTAAATATAATGGTGTTGATTTATTAAATAAAAATCTTTTGAACTAGATTCGTATACTAATTGCTATTTTTCCAATTGATATACTCATGCATATTAATCCATTTTTTATGTGCCAGTAAATTTACCGTTTCCAATTTATGAGTGTCTTAACCATGTTCAATTGCAGATGGACGATTTTCAATAATTTATTAAGGAAAGAAATATTTTATCTTCAAAAAAAAGTTGCTGAACTTGCTGTGTTGGGGTGGTAACAAAAAGGGTAACAAAAAGGGATAGAACATGTCAACTTAGGCAAGAGGAGAAAATCCCAACAGAATCGCACGTACTTGTTGCCAATAATAAACCTTGTTCATGATGACATCACTCCATCATTACTCCCTGTCCTGCTGGTCCACTCACATCAATATCGTCCCTGCAGAGCAAGTTCTTAATGGTAAGTTAAGTATATTTTAGGTTATGTTTGCCCGAACTTATTTAATCTTGCGGCACTAAACTGAATTGAATTAAACTGAACTGAACTGAAATGAAAATTAATGTATTGAAAAAAAGAATTAGCATAAATGTTGTGTCGTGAATTTTGGGTTACCCAATGCATCTCTCTACACTGTTGTGTCGTGGGCACTTCCTTCCTATCCCACATGAATATATGTGAAGATTTGATCAAAAGAACATAGTTCCAAGCAATTCCAACTTTTTTTACCCTTATGCCAAATTAAACTTATGTTCAACTACAAAAAAAAATTATTCAACGCATTTAACATTGACGTTATTTTATTAATCACAACACATAATTATATATATCATACAATTTTAATTTAATTTCAGCACTTTCAGCTTATTTTCAGCACCCTTCAGCTTATTTTCAGCACGTTCAGCACCCTTCAACAAAGTTCATCACCATTCATAAAGATTCAACACTCTTCAGCAAGGTTCAACACTTTCAGCACTTTTCCGAATCCTATTGAACATGGACAATACACCACCATAATAAAATATCCTACTGCCAAATACAGTCACACTCAATCCTTTTTTTATTATTATGTAATACTCCATCTTTTAAGTGAACGTTTTGTTTCGGAGATTGGACAGTGTCTCTAACATTAATTAATTTTATTTTGAATTATGTAATTATTAGATAAATTTAATAAAATAGTCTTAAATAATACAATTGTATTAGGTTTAGCGTCAAAATAAAATATGAATAAAATATAATGTTCTTGATTTATTGACTAAAAATCTTTTGAACTAGATTCGTATACTAATTGCTATTTTTCCAATTGATGTACTCATGCATATCAATCCATTTTTATGTGCCAGTAAATTTTTATGTGTTAACCATGTTCAATCGCAGTTGGACGATTTTCAATAATTTACTAAGGAAAGAAATATTAAAAAAAAAAAAAAAAAAAGCTGGACGTCAAATCCAGTGTGAACGCGCTGTGTTGGGGTGGTAACAAAAAGGGTAACAAAAAAGGGATAGAACATGTTAACTTAGGCAAGAGGAGAAAATCTCAACAGAATCTCACGTACTTGTTGCCAATAATAAACCCTGTGCATGATGACATCACTCCATCATTACTCCCTGTCCCTGCAGAGCAAGTTCTTACTGAAAATGAAAATTAATGTATTGAAAAAAAAATTAGCATAAATAAATTTACCTAAGTTTCATAAAATTACAATTTTCCGAACTAAACTGAATTCAAGTAAACAAATAGGACTTTGCCAAAAATAGGATCATTATTACTTACTATTAGATAGTGTTGCCGTTTATAGATGGTGGATTCATTGGGGAAAATAGTGTGTAAGAAGTCCCACCACTTGAGTGCACATGCTTATTATATATATTAGCTTTTCTAGCTCTTCTTCCGGCAAAATCCCCCTCTGCAACCTCAAAGGTAAAAATGCCTAATTTTTAAGTTTTTGTTGCCCGTTTAGTTATTGTGGCACCCATTCTAATGTCCACCTTACTGATATGATAATCTCAAACTATCATCCATGTTTGCCTTGGCCAAGTATATATAGTAGGGTGGTAGTGATAGTTTAATGTATGTGACTTGACATTGTGAAATGTTGGCCGTTAAACTCTTCTTGTTAGTGCCTACTAGCTTTACATCAACTCCTCATTTCTTTCATCTTACAAAGTACAAACGAAATTCACATCCTTTCTTTGTTTTCTAGCTCCTTCCTTCTTCCTTGACTGTTGTTCTTGACTTTTGTTTTCTTTAGTTTTAGCGATCTTCGAATCAACAGAAAATTGAGGATGGGGGCTTGCATGTGTTTAGGATTTCCCAAATCAGGTAATTATAAACTTGTAGGATTTTATTTCTCCTCATCAAAATCTAATTATTTTTGCATAGACTATGTATATTTATGATGATCTGCATGCATTGATGAAGGCACGAAAGGTGAATCCGAGGTTGTCGACAACTCTGGAGGCTCAATGATAGCAGACAAACAAGCCATTGGAGCCTCGAAATCTGCACCGGGGGCGGTTGGAGCTGAGCAGATGGTGATGAACGCTGGAAGCTCATCAAAATCGGCACTAGGGGCGATCTCGAATGTCGAATGCTCAACATCTACCGAGACTGCCGAGAACACTGGTGTGTGGAGCTTTGCGAGGGAGGTTGAAGAATGCGATTATCCAGATGTTCAAACAATGTGGGATTTGCTAAACGCCAGGCAAACAGTGGGAGCAGATGAAATTTAATTAATTTGATAAGCTTGTCTTATATAAAAGTATGAACTCCTTAATTAAATGAATTACATATGGATTTGTTATATTTATTCTGGGTTACAATATGATCTATGATCTCTATATTTTCCTATTGTACATGTTCTTATCATGGTATTCTTGCTACGTTCATTTTTTCCTAAGAAAAAAATTATCATTATTCGTGTAGATAGATTTTTTCTATCTACACCATCATATATGATTCTATCAATAATTTCACTTTTTTATCATTCCAATGTTATTTACTATGATCTCCATCAAAATATCATTTTCAGGTTTTAAAATTTTACCCACTATTCATTTATAGCTTGCTTGCCAAGTTCACTCTTCATAATCATTTTATGTACAGTGTTCCATCAGAGTTTGTTATTTCCTCACATTTTTCTTCTTTAATTATTGCATTCCCACCACCTACCCCCTTTCAAATCTCCGTTCGTGTCCCTTCTCTTGAAAAATCTTTGAAACCATGTTTGATCGACCATTAATAATTTGTGTTATATGTATTAATTTTGTATAAAATTATTCCTATCCTTTCTTGCTAGTTTTCGGTTCATTATTTATCAGATACAATTAATTTGGCACTAGCAAACTATGATTATACCTTAACTTTATTCATATTATACCATAATTGGATGTAAAAATTATGGGTATTATCGTGTAGCTTCTGTAGTTTCGTTAAAGGTTGAGCATTAGGCATGAGATAAAAGTTGAAGCTGAATATAGTGGAAACTGGTGCATGCTATTTTAAGCAAATAAGTATTAGACACAATCAAATCTCAAACTTAGAAATGTGTGTTTTCAATTTTCTTAACCTAGTTCTTCCACACATGCAAATATGTTCTCCCAATTTTTCTAAAAGTTCAAGCTATTCATAACTTATTTGCACGTGAATAATAGCCGTACACTATTTAACATTAATTAATAATCGTGTAAATGAATAAATTTCCCTTGTATTAATTTGTTCGTTTTGAAAGAGTGTTGATACCATTGAAATAACATATACTAGATATATGTATTTTCAATCTATTAACTTGCTTGCTTAGCTGCATATCTATAATGTCATCCTCTTCATCTTCAATAATAATCTCACGCTAAATCTCAACCAACACACAATTTCCACCACCGCCACCAACTTTAATGTGCCGCCAACCCTTCTTCACCCCAGCATTTGTAACCGTATGAATGTATAGCGCATTACAAATATGATAGTTTGAGCGCGAATAACTCAATTTTAAACCAGAACTTTGGATTGAAATTATCAAATATTTCAATTTATTTACGACTTATATATATCTATATGTGACTAGTTATCCAAAAATATTTTTTTATCAAAATTAACTTCTTTCCAAAATCTCCCCTATTACTACAATACACAACCAAAAAGAGTTTTAGAATAAAAAAAAGTTTAATTGGTGAAAAGAAATGTGAAAGAAAAGTAGCAGCAATCATTTTTCGTGACATCAAAAAAGAAAGCAGATTTATACAAATGACAAGATAGGGATTTTAAAATGTATTCACTGATTCCTGCACTTCTTCTTAACTTGCTTTTGTAATGACTAATGACTAATGACCCAACAACACCAGCTACGACTAGGCCTGGCAAACGGGTCGGGCGGGTCTTAAACGGGTCGGGTATAATGGGTAATTTTATTAAACGGGTCAAACCCGTTAAACCCATTTAAAAACGGGTCATAAACAGGTCGGGTTTTAAACGGGTCGGGTTAAACCCGTTAAACCTGCCGGGTTGAAAACTATTTAAACGGGTCTTAAACGGGTTGGGTACAAACGGGTCTTAATTGGGTTGGTGCAAATTTGGTATAAATTCTAACCGATTTATTTGATGTACACTTTCAAACATTTTTGAGACTAAATTCTAGTACTAACCAAACAGATATATTGTAATTTATCATATATTATAAATGTAATTGTTGATGAGGTTAAAACTTTTTTTAGTTATATAATGATTAGAATTATTTTGGCGAGACTCATATATTCTCAACAATTCATCACTGATGTTATTTAAAAATAAAATAAAAATTATCACGGAAGTTTTGTCATATTTTATCAACACGCATATTATTTATAAAATATCTAATTTTTTTTTTGTCTTGAGCTGATCAGATCCTACAAGTCTAAAAGTGCAGCAGGATGTCAACAGAATTAGGCCCTGTTTACCAGAGCTTATCTGTAGATCAGTTCAGTTCAGTTCAGTTCAATTCAGTTCAGTTCAATTCAATTCAGTTCAGTTCAGTTCAGTGACAATGTAATTGATGAAATTCAGGTTAATTCAGTTATGCTGATTCCATTTTTCAATACATCATTTTTACTTCAGTTCAGTTCAGTTCAGTTCAATTCAATTCAGTTCAGTTCAATTCAGTTCAGTTCAGTACATGGTGGAAATAAGCTCTAGCAAACAGGGCCTTAATCCTGCAACCATGTTGGATAAACAAAAACAATAGGTATAGAAGCAGAAATGGAATTAAATGGGCAAAAAACAGCAGCAGAATTAATATAGTAAGCAGAAATATAACTGTGACCCGTTGCAACCCATTAACCAAACCGCCCAACCCATTTATTTTAATTACCCAATTAGCCAATACCCATTTATACCCATACCCAAACGGGTTTAGTTTAAAATTACCCATTTGACCGATGGGTAACGGGTCAATTTTGCCAGCCCTAGCTACGACTAATTTCTAGTACTCACCATCCATCTTTCCTCTACAATTAATACTGGTTCTTCTACTCATTTGTCTCTCCTTCATCCACCAAATCCAAAACCAATTCCCCATCCCCACATGATTCCTGCTCATTTCTTCTCTCCTCATTGATTTCTCCGTATCATCACCTTGTTTTAGTTTACCCACACCCACGCAACCTCTAATTCGAGCTCGAGTTCTGATCATAACCAAACCATTTATTCATAATCATTCATTTTTTTAGAATCGGGTTCTCGATTATCCACTGGATTGATGGCTGGCATAATCCCGCGTTTTGAAGAAAAACTGAACACCAATGGTGATGCCTCCAGAGCTGCTCAAGAAGGGAAGGTTTCGCTTTCGAGTCACGGGGATGGTCAGCTACAAGCCCATGCCGGAAGAGTTGGTGTCGGCGGCGTCGGTGGTGTCGCTGGAGGCGACGCCGGCGGTTGTTCCATGAGCCGACAAAAACAGCATTCCCTTTCTCTTTCTCTTTCCCCGCAACCCTCCACACTTTCCCGCGCACAGGTAATCCGGCAGGATTTTAAAATTCCGACTTTAATTATGTCGGAAAATAATTTTCCGGCAGATTTTGATTTTTTTGACTTAATTTTTGTGTGTGTTAATTTCTCAATGGTCTAATATATAAGTTGGATACAATGTTTTCCAAAAAATAGATATAATGGAGGAATCACCATTTTCAGAATACAACGAACACCGGGTCCTTGACTGAAGACTTGTAGGTGTCTGGCTTGAGCACTTGCTTGTCCGTCATGTCTACATTTACTTCATTTTCAAAACAAACAAAATCCTGGGATTTTGGGGAGCGAAAATAGTAATTTTTATGGGTTCAAAACTGAAAAATTAAAAAATAGGTTTATACAAAAATATTTTATGAATTATATATTAAAAATTTCTCATAAATATTGAATTCCTTATTATAGTTAATTTCATACTATGGCCCTGTTTACCAGATCTTATCTGTAGTTCAGTTCAGTTCAGTTCAGTTCAGTTCAGTTCAGTTCAATTCAATTCAGTTCAGTTCAGTTCAGTTCAGTGAAAATGCAATTTGATGAAATTCAGGTTAATTCAGTCATGCTGATTCCATTTTTCAATACATCAATTTTCACTTCAGTTCAGTTCAGTTCAGTTCAATTCAGTTCAGTTCAGTTCAGTTCAGTACATCAAGAAATAAGCTCTAGTAAACAGGGCCTATATATGTAAGTGGGTTAAACAATTGCTTGAGGCCTCAAATAATTTTGGAAAAAAAGGCTCCATTTAAAAAAAAATATATAAAGTGTTTTTATTAATTAAAATTCAATTAAATATATCATTTAATTAGTCTCATGTAGGGCCGGCCCTGTCTACATTTACATCTGGGGAGTGGAGGAAGTGAATATCAATACTCAACTTTTTATTATAAATAATAAATATAGCAGAAGTCCCTTCAAAATATATTTTTGAAGTCCGAAATTTTTGTGCACGAAAGTATGTTTGTGGACAACTGTGTTGGAGAAAAAACACTTATAAAAATAGCCAAACAAGTAAGAGGCACCCAAAACTGTCCAATAACTCTCATTTGAGGTACTCAAACTTCACTTTTTGTGTCATTTAAGGTAAGTTGCTTCATTATTATAGGATAACGGAGAACTTTGAAAAATTGCAAAGCCCATTTAGTACTGAATCTAACTGTATTTTGCTAAATTATATTCAAAATCAAACCATAATAAGTTAAAAACAGTAACCTCCAAGGCTCCAACCCATTCTTAAATTTTAGAAAATTTTCTCTAAATCAATTTTACTAAACTTCATCTTTTATTCCATTTGAGGTACTTCGGTCAACTTCGGCCAATGTTTCCCTGTTTGTCATAGATTATCTGTAGTTCAGTTCAATTCAGTGAAAATGTATTTGATGAAATTCAGGTTAATTCAGTAATGCTGATTCCATTTTTCAATACATCATTTTTACTCCAGTTCAGTTCAGCATATGGTGGAAATAAGCCCTAGCAAACAGGGCCTGAGAATCAAATATTTTCAAAATTGCAAAATCATCCATGTACTTTTGATACTATTTAATATCTCAATTTTATAAAAATAAAATTATGCCCTTGGAGATTTTTAAAACTGCTTATAAGTAACCTAATATACAATATGTGATTGAAAAGAGCTGGGCAGGAAGGCAAAATATATTGTTGCACAATATTTCCAACCTTCAAAACTCTAAATTTCTATATACCTAGCATGTACTATATTAAGGCTCAGTAAAATGTACAAAAAAGAAAATCATTGGAGTTGTAAAGTAAGCTGAGAAAAAATATCCTGTATAAAATGGTGAAAAGGTAAAGCAAACAATTCATTTGTTGGATTAGCAAATTCTGCCTTTGGTTTCATTTTGTAGATGATATTTTTCTGGTTCTGATTAAGTTAATATGATAAATTAAAGGATTAGCAGGTACTAATAAAATTATACAGTGACTTGGTAATTATAACTCACTCTCGACCAATGGGTAGCCAATGACTAATAGATTAAATGGCCAATGATTGATGCATGTGGCTGATCCATAAGAATCAAATGTAATTCTTACTGGTAATTCTGAACTTGAAATGTTGTTTGCTGAAAAGAAAATAAGAGATAGATTCAGATGCACAGTGTACTTATGAAATTGAAGAACAGGCGTGGAGGCTATGTTATATGAATCACCATTTAGGGTATATATTTTCATTTTTGCTCTCACGCCTTTGTTGTATGTCCTTAAACTAGCATCCAGTACCTTAAATGACGTCTAGGGACTGTGGCCCTTTGGTTTCCCCGTCTGTCATGAACTATGTATAAAAGTCCTTCTGGCTTGAATTCACTTGAGTATCCTATACATGTCAAAGCATATTATGATTTTGTTAATTAGCACAGTTTTCACAGTTTAGAAAATGTAGGTTACCATAACACAAATGAGCTATTAGGACCCCTTATATTAGGATGTTTCAACGTCAAGTGTCCCAATATATATTATTAAGACTCTTATAAATTAATTCATTTGTTATTGCAGTATCCTATGAGAGGGAAACCTTTTACACGTGAGGAAACCCCTTCTTATGATGATGCTGCTGATGCTGATGCCGATGATGATGAAGAGATACTTGATCTGTTTGAATCCATATGTGCCTATTGTGACAACAAGGCTGAAAATTTATTGGAGTATATGAACTATTTGGTTTTTATTATATATAACTACTTGCCTGATTTTCTTTGATTTGATTTCAATTTACACAAAATTTCAATCTATGTCATGTAGTTGCCAAGGAAGATGCATGAGATCCTTTCATCCTACCCAAGTTTCTGGAGCTAATTTTGTTTGTGAATCTCTTGGTTACAGCCAAGAACAAACCAATGTAAGAAACCAAACTTTAGTTGCTATCTCTTGGAAATTGCCTTGATTCTGAGAAGCTTCTAACTTTATTTTCTTCCCCAGGAATTGAGAGCACGGGGAACATTTCTTTGCGACAACTGCAAAGAGCATATGCATCAGTGCTTTGCTTGTGGGCTATTAGGATCTTCCAACAATTCGGTATGATTTAGAATTCTCAATGGAGCTTTGTGTTTGTCTCTGATAAGTATTGCATGTACATCAATATTCAAGCTCAAGATATCTGAATTTCCTGCTATTTAAAACGAAAAGAATATAGTAACATTTGAATGGAGCCACAATTGGCTAGTTGATTGTTATACTGTTTAATCGTGATTTTGATTTATGTGTAACTCTGTGTAACCTTCATTCAAGGACTGGTGTGGTTCATGTGGTTTTTGTAGTTTCTGATTTCTGAATCAAGGCTGAAATTCTAGCACACCGTATAAACCAAGTAATCTCCATTGGAAGTAACCTAACAAGCAATTTATGCAACATATATTCCATAGAATTATTCAAATAGTAAAAGAATCTATTCCACAAGCTTGTAAAATTCTCTGGTACTATATCAATCAGAACATGAAAATAGTCCCAAAGATTGTCTATGAAAGAACATTCATGGAATAAATGTTGAATTTCCTCTGTTTCATTATTACAGATGCAGCATTCAGATACCATGTATATTTAATGCTCCTGTAAAGTTTCTCCCAAAGGCAATAATCTGTATAGCAATTTCCAATTAAACACAGATAACTTCCATGGCAAATATTTTATCCATAAGTATATAAAAGACCTTACAAGCTCATCTTTTCTCTAATAAGCTCATATGCAGATAAAATTGAAAATTGACAACTTGGTTCTAGTTTCCATATCATCCTGTCCTTCTTGTTGGTTTTATTACAGTTAAAATATTCAGGGGTATAACACTAATCTGCCAGCTTGATTTAACCACCTATTCTGCCAATTTATCAATTTTGCAGAAATGCTGCCAAAAAGTGTTTGGAAATATGAATGCTTTCTTTTTCCTTGAAATGTGGGACTCTGATGTGGTTTATGTGGTTTTTGTAGTTTCTGATTTCTGATCATTCTAACCTTGATTCTTGATCTTGTTTTGACTGAATCTTTGAGCCCTTTTCTGTTTAGAACTTAGATTCTCCAATCAAGGCTGGTAATCCAACCAGTTAAACTTTCAGTATCATAAAGTTGGTATTTTTTCCACCTCTCATGCGATGCACAATGGTCAATAGTGTGTGTTTTGGTTGTGTTGGTGTGTGACTTTGTGTAGTTTAGTCTGAGGTTTGAAAGGGCTCTCTTCTAACTATGGGTTAGTGGGAGTGGAGGGTCAATGACCAGACCAGTAACAAGTTCAGTCCTTGTCCATTTTCTTGTCTTTGAATTGAAGCATTTTCATGTGTCTCTTGATTTTGGTTAGCTGTAAAATGGCATGAGTTGAATATTGATGATTTAATTGACCACGAGTAAAATTTAAAGTTACTGTTCTTCGTTGTTAAGGAAACTGGACTAACTAAAATTGAATTGAAGGCAATTACATATGCCTATTTCAAGAACAAGAAGGTAGAAACCCCTGAATTTTGTGTGTGTGTTACGGTGTATGATTCTCCTGGAAACATGTGGAGCATGCTATTAGTGGTGAGTTTAAGAGGTAAATGTCGTGGTTTGTCTTCTTTTCAGGTATTCCGTTGCTTTTCAGCAACTTGTGCTCACTTTTATCACCCAGGATGTGTTTCAAAGCTGCTACATCCGGATGATGAAGAAAAAAAACAAGAGCTTTCAGATAAAATTGGAGCTAGAGGCATCTTTACCTGTCCTCTGCATAAATGTTTCCAGTGTATGTCAGTTGAGGATAGCCAACAGTATGAGATGCAGTTTGCAGTTTGCAGGAGATGTCCCAGAGCATATCACCGCAGATGTTTGCCCAGGTTTTCATGAATTTAATTTCATTGTTAATTGGTTTTCCGAATTACTTGTATATTATTTTCTTACAATCTGTTTACCAGTGATATAAAGTTTGAGAGTGATGAAGAAACACAAACTCATCAGCGAGCCTGGGAAGGTCGTTTGCCCCAGAATCGTGTACTGATTTACTGCATGTAAGAATAGCTTAAATTTTTCACTCTGAATAAATTCTTTATCTATTCATGAACTTCTGTTACAATCCATTGTTTTTTTTAGGGATCATGAGATCATCCCCACTCTTGCAACTCCAAGAAGAGATCATTTGGAGTTTCCGGTTGTGACTGCAAAGAGGAGTAGAATGCAGGGGTCGTTGGGGATCTAGAAGATGATCTTAGTCGTTGGAGATTAAGAAGATGATCTTAGCTGATATGTAGGACAACTTCCAAACTTGGATTTTTTTTTTGCACTTGTACTATATGTAATCAATGCCATGATATTGTGCATATGACTTGACTCATGAACTATTTAGCCACTGAGGAGTTGAACTTGCATAATTTATTTTGTTTGATTATTTTTCCTGTATCATTAATTGGATACAAAAAGAACATCCAATTAATTGGATTAATTGGATTTTTTTGTTTTTTTTGTTAAAAACTATCGACTAACTTGCACACTTTGACTCTTTACAATTTAGACTTAAAAAATGTATGATCCCTAAAATCTATCATTACAACTAATAAAAACTATCTAAAAGAATCTAAAAAGGTCTCACCAAATAGTATTCTCACAAATATTAATTCAATTTTTAGTCAAGCCTAAAAAGATTTGACCTAGATACCTTCTTGAGGATGATCCAAATAACACCTTCTTATACAAACTGGAACGGTGATGAAACCAATGAAGTACTCTCTGCTTCTAAATTTGAGAAGTCTTGAACTATTGCTACTGCTACTGCTACCCATTTCAACTACATATCCAACGTTGATTGACTAATATGGTGCAAAACCTGTTCCACAAAATCACAACAATGATCAATGATGTCAAAATTATTTGCACAAATAAGGAGAAAGAAAAAAGCATTCAAACGAATTCAAATGCTGAAATAATCAATTAACCTCATCCAGGAACGGATCCGGCAGGCCGTATTCGTACAGAATTCCGATCACAGCACTTTTGTGTGTGAACAATATGTAACTCCTCCTCATACCTGACAAATTACAGATTAAATGGTACAGTTACAGCTGTTTTTAATAGAATGGATTGTTGTGCAGGTAAAATAGTTTTGTTTTATTAGAACCTTATAGGTTAGCTCACTTAGCTGTACATCTTAACAAAAGTATAGTGTTTGTTCGTCCGAAAATATTGATTCACATTATTTTTCATGCCAGGCATCTTCTCCAGTTTCTTCTACATTCCACATTTTCTCCTATTTAAGATAATTATATGTAGATACTTAAAATAATAATTTATGTGAAAAATTCTCTTTAGAAATGACTCTCTATAGTTGATGTTATTAAATAAATTTGTAAAAACTAATTACTATATAAAACAAGATTTTCTAAAAATGCTTAAATTACTTTTAAATTTTAGCAATGTGAACTAGAAGATCATACTTACATCTAAATTTTGTATTTTTGTTAAAAACAAATGTCAATTAAATGATTAAATATGTAAATACTTCATAATAATATATTAAAATGTGATACCCAACTAGTATTTTTTCTTTAAATAAATTTAGGCCCCCAGCTTCAACTCTATATCTTCATCTGATGATTTTTTATTTTTTTTACGTCAAACCATCAGAGATGGGAGGATTATTCATGGTTCCTCAACCGAAATAAAAACAGTACATAATACACATAAGACCAAATAAGAGTCTTAGTGGCTAAAAGGTGCCCGAAGGCTGTAACTCCACAAGTGGAGGCAATTTGGTAGACAACAGGAAAATTCCTGAAACGTAAGGCACTTCTAATTTTTCCTGTATCTAAGTGATGATCTGAATCACTGGCACAGCTGAGTACACAGCCCTTGTATCAGAGTCGATGCCGGTTCCTTCAAGGTGTACGACTTCGTTGTGCCGTTGTTTCTGCCGACGCATTTCAACGAAATCTGCTCCCCGCTCTCATCAGACTGTAAAGAAAACCAATGAAGCACATTCAGTAAACGTAAAGAAAACCAATGAAGCACATTCAGTAAACAGTTTTCAACTTACCACACATGATGCCTGCTTTGTTCTGCAGCTCCACTTTTTTGTTGGAACACAGCTCATGTAATGACACCAAGTGCAACGCTTGTTCAAGTCCACCCCTCGAAATAGCATCAGCAAGGCGACAATGAATCTACAGAAGACACGGGATTAGCTAAAACAGAAAACAAAAGAAAAGAAAAAGTAGTTATAAAACTAAATATTTATAACTATGAAAATGTGCAAGCAAGGAATATGCATGAACGTGCCTGAAGTGTGCATGGTATATGCACAAAGCGTGACTCAAAACATGCCTGAAATGTGCATACCCGAAGTGTGCATAAATGTGCCCAAAATGTGCATAAAGTGTGATTAAAACATACATGAAATGTCCACTAAGTTCCTATTCTCTAGAGATTATTTGAATATTTTTTTAGTTCAGATAAAGTTTTTTTAGTTCAGATAAAGTTTTTTAGTTCAGATAAATGTTTTTTAGTTCAGATGAGTTCAGATAAAGTTTTTTTAGTTCAGATAAACTTTTTTTAGTTCAGATAAATGTTTTTTAGTTCAGATGAGTTCAGATAATCTTTTTTCAGTTCAGATGAGTTCAGTTCAGTAAACTTTTTTAGTTTTCAGATAAGTTAAGTTCAGTAAACTTATTTGTATTTTAGTTCAGTTCAATTTAAATCAGTTCAATCTTTTGAGCTTAATTGTTCATATCAGTTCTGTTCAATTCCATTCAGTTCAGTTCAGTTTCAATGTGATTTGATGAAATTTAGATTAATTTAGTCATACCGATTCTTTTTTTTCCAATACATTAAGTTCAGTTCAGTTTAGCTCAACAATATAATTTGGTGCAATTAATTAAGGTTAATTTATTCATACAGTTTATTTTCATCACACTTATTTATTTTCAATTCAGTTCAGTTCAGTTATCTATATGCTTCAGCTCAACTCAAATCAATATGTTTAGCTAGCAAACATGATCATATTTTTTAACATTAAGGCCCTATGTGCCAGAACTTTTATATATCAATTTAGTTCAATTCAGTTCAATTCAATCCAGTTCAGTTCAGTAAATTGAAGTGAAATGTAATTTGATGAAATTCATGTTAATTCAGTCATGTTGATTCTTTTTTTCAGTACATTAATTTTCACTTCAGTTCAATTCAATCCAGTTCAATTGAACAAAAAATAAACTCTATCAAACTCTAAGTTATACTCAAATTATTAAAATTCAAATGTTTTGAAAATGTCATATTTAATTATTTCATTTCAGTTCAGTTGATCTATATATTCCAGTTCAACTTTGTTCTACATATTTTCATATTAAATGTATTATGCTAAGATTAATAAATTTCAAATATATTGAAATTGATCATATTATTTTTAATTCAATTCAGTTCAGTTTATCTACATCAGTGCAACTCAGTTCAGTATATTTTAATATTAAATGTATTATGTTATATTTAAATTAATGAATTTCAAATATATTGGAAATGATCATATATTTTTTAGTTAGTTTCAATTTAGTTCAATTCAAATTATCTATATATTTCAATTTAGCTCAGTTTTTAACTTCAAATAAGTTCAGCTAAATTTTTTAAGTACAAATGAGTTCAATTCAGATGAGTTTAGATAAAGTTTTTTAAGTTCAGATGAGTTCAGATAAAGTTTTATAAGTTCAGATTAGTTCAGATAACGTTTTTTAAGTTCGGATAAACTTTTTTTAGTTCAGATAAAGTTTTTTTAGTTTAGATAAAGTTTTTTAAGTTCAGATGAGTTCAGATAAGTTCGAATACCGTGAAGAGAACCGGACCTAAGTGTGCCTCAAATGCCATAAAATGCCATGAAATGTGCATGAACTGATCAGAGGTGTGCATCAAATGAAGAATATTTCTCAGTTACGTGCACTCACTGATACATATATAAACTTATAATGAAACAAATTGAAATCAAACTAGTGACGTGCAGAAGCTTACCCAACAATCAAAAGAATCAGAGAAATGATCCAGGGTATTTCTTGAACTTTGACTCGGGAAGCGAGGGATGTCCAGGCAGGTGGTATCTGTGTACGATCCAGACGAACTGGGGGGCGAACCAAAAAGGCAAAAACACAAACCCGAGGAGAAAACCAGACAGAAATCCTCCAATATGTGCGAAGTTATCCACATGAGGAAGAATCCCTACTGCCAAGTTAATCACTATTATAACGACAAGAGTGACTAAAGATATCACCTGAAAAACAATTAAAGAAACAAAAGAAAATGAGCCACGTGATGAAAACAACCAAAAAGCATAGTACTCAATTATAAGCAATTGGTAGATACCTTGTTGGTATATATACTCCAGTTGGTGATCAACTCAGACAGCATGCCACCAAGCAATCCAAATAGAGCACCGAAAGGGCCAACTGATGTGTTTGACCTTAAGAACAGAGCTGATGACAAACTCCCACCAAATCCAGAGATGAGACACAGAAGCCCAATGCGCACTGTCAACACAAAAGAGCATCAAAGTGTGAAGCCAAATACTTCTGATTCATAAAATTACTAACGCAGCTCCAATTGATCAAAATCATCCTAGACCTAATTGCGCAGTTCCTTTATAGTGGAACAATGAGTAATTCAGAAATTATGGGGCCAGGGATTCACATTTGGAGAGGCATTACTCTATTACTTAATTAATATAAATGTGCATAAAATGTGCAAAAAGACATGTTCAAGAGAAATGTGCATAGAGACATTTTCAAGAGAAACGTGCATCAAATCAAGAGACCACACACACTAGAACTGTTAAACCTGAACCTAAGACTCATAATTAGCAAGGCCGACCTCCCTAAAAGCATGACATTTCAATATTGTGACTTACCAAAGCCAAATTCTTGCTCAACCCGAATGCCGGTCACTAAAAGACTCAGCAAGTTCGCCAGCAAGTGAAGTACCCCTCCATGTAGCCACATGCAAGTAAGAAGCCGCCAACCCTGATGACCATGGATCACTTTCCCCATATCCAAAGCACCCATGTTCTCCAACCTGTAGAGCAGAAAGAAATGGGAAAAGAGTGAGGAACGGTACATTTTTATGGTCATATCTGATATATGAAAGCAATGACATGTATGTAAAAAGGAAATAGGTTCACTGAAAGTAACTGCATATCTTTCCACATAAGGAATGCATAAAGAAAAACTAACTCAGACTTGAGTATGTGATACTAGGTCAAACAACTGCACGTGCTAAAAACACTCCATAAACCAAATGGAATCAATTACCACTGTCAGGAAAGAAGAGTAACAGAAAAGTCAATTGACTCAATTCCCTTTCTGACATTCAAATTTTGTTGATGTGTCCCAAACACAGGTAAGAACAGCATTTTTTTTATTGTCATGTGAGAAAGAAGATGATCCAAGAATTCGGGGTTTTCCATTCTTCACCGTAAATGAACCACAAACAGGAAATCTTTTCTTGGTTCAGATAAGGATATAAACGCTGCAGCATGCAACTTTAAAGGGAAATACTCAATATTCTTGATCATACCATATAATTTTGGCAATTTCTGCTCCGGTTCATACAATGCCCATATCTGATTTTGCTTAAACTTCTCCTCAGGCCGGTCCTTAAAGTCATGAAGCACATATTCTGAAACTTTACAACCTGGATATGAAGAATGATCCGTGCAACCAATTTTGCCTGATTCTACATCCACTTTTTTGTCAGCTAGACCAGTTGAATCACCAGCCTCAAACTGAAAATGTTCACTGCTGAATTCCTTAGAATTAGTGTACCTGTTTTCTTCTACAACACTTTGCCCCTAGAAGACCAACGAAGCTCTGTAGACTTTTCAGGAGTCCCCTCACCCATAGATAACTTGGGTTTTTTTCATTTTAGACGATTCTTGGTAAGAAAATTACCGTCAAACTTTGTATGGTTGTCATCAGCACCAGATGCAGGAAGGTGACAAGCATCAACATAATTTGAAGGAAGACATGCAGGATCAAGCTCAAAAGATCCTTCTGGAACACCATATTGTTCAGTTTCACTCATTGTGAAGAAAGGGATGCAATGTGAAATCTGAACATCTCAGTTGCAGGTACTGAAATCATTTCAGCCTTCTTCTGACTTCTGCACTGAAACGGACTAACGAACCCCCTCGGCTTTTTCAATAGTGCTACTTCAACACCCACACCTTCCACGAAGTTGGACAGAACCTATAAAATTTCATATTCAGCATTCTTGTGCTTATCTGGGTTGGAGCTCCATTATACATCCCAGTCCTTACAAAGTGCCCAGGCCTCTCCCTTTCTAGGATAAACCGTGAAATTACCTCTCTTCTTGCCCTTCTCACAAACAATTTGATGAAATATACCAATATTTGATTCTGTTTGAGAATCTCCATGTATAAATTTGCCACAGACAACAAGCAAGCCTTCCATTGTCCATTTCATCTCACTGTCATCATCTGGATTAGGCTCTAGCCAAGTGAAGTGTACTCTAAATGGTGAGGAAACCACTTTCTTATATGTGCATCATATCTTGGCATTCTATCTCCATAACCATAGCATGCACAGAATTGATCAGCTGCAAACAAGACTCTGGTCTCTTAATTTCTCAAAGTCATTAAATTCTGGATCAGGATACTCAAAAAACTTTCCACCTGAATCATCATCATCATAACCATCAGTGACATCAACAACCTCAGCCTCTTCAGCAACTTTACTGTTCAGGTTTTGCCCAATCTCAATGCTATTGTTTTCTTTGGTCAAATTTCTTTCCCTTTGCTCCACAGGCTTGGCTGATTCTTCCTTACACAGCCTTTAGGAGGACTCTCAAAATCATCATCATCATCACCAACTGCACTTTCATCGTAGGAAACATGATGCTTTTGACGATAAGATCTCCTAACGAATCCAGATTCTTCAACCCCAGCCAGAGTGTCTTCCATGATACCATCATCAGACATATCACTATATTCAGGCTCTGACTTCCTCCCTCTCTTCTTGTTCTTCTTGATGGTATCAAGAACAGCAGTATCATTCACAGTCTCACAGATAACCTGCATATGCATATTTCATGGATGTGCAGCACAAAGGAAAACCACAGTTCCACACTATTAACAAACAGGTAGTTAAGAACATAAAAGTGCAACTGGGCTCCATTTTTAGTTTTTCGAAAAACTCAAGTTGTTGCAGTTAAAGTAGACCTCACGTGCCAAACAAGTGTTTTGCTAAAATTTCATTTTAGGGTTCTAAATCAAAACGGGTTTGGAAAGTTTTGATTAGGCTCATAACCTTATTTATTACCAAGAAGAGTTTTGAACTTATCTTCAGGCCGCGGTTGACAACCATATACAACATAAGGTAGGTCATAAAATTTTATTAAAATCAGAACTAAACTTTACCATTCTAGCAATAAGTTCCTGCAAAAATAATAAATAACTCTAATATGGACATCTGTAAAGTATACTCCTGTTGCACAATGATGTATCTTAATTCTAGCCAAGAAATTAAAGAACTCACAAAGAAAATGTAGGGCTCCAACGGAGCAGATGCAAGCTTAAAAGCAAATATGTAACGAGGGGCTGCTTTTATGTCCCAGACTTGTAACGGTATCACCACTAAACAAAGGAGGATACCTAACTGAATCTGGTTTTACCTAGCTAATAGAGAACAATCAGACTGACATGTTACACTACTAATAAATATATTCAATGTACATATGACCAAAGATCATAATACTTCAAACAAATTTCAGAATCCACCAAATTCAACAAGCAGATATGACCACACCAAAACCCTTGCTGATACCTCGATCTTGGTTCTAAATTAAGTGTTGCGCTCTGTTGCGCTTGACCCCTAATAATGAATAATGCGTGTTGCGCTCTGTTGCGCTTGACCCCTAATAATGAATAATGCGTGTTGCGCTCAATATTGCGAGGGCAACACGGTTCGTTGTGCTACCTATTTTATATACAAATATATAGGCATGTGCAAGAGAGTTCAAATATTCATCAAATATAAAATGACATATTAAGTTCAATCAAATACCAAATAGTGACTAAATACCAAGTACGAAGAACATATGCCAATGATAAGAAAGTACCAAACTTCCAAGACTTTCAAGTCTGAACAAAAACATAGAAAAAGAACACATAAAGTCACAAACAAATAGAAGAAACTAAGTAAATTAGGGCTATTTTTGGGCTGAGTTTAATAAACAAAGTGAGCTGAAATTAATAAAATAAAGTGGGCTGGGTTTAAATAAACAAAAGTAGCAGCAGACCGTGTTGCGGCTGCAACATCGCAATATTGCGATCTAGCGTTGCGCTCCGTTGCGGCCGCAACTTGGAAAACACAAAATATACCATATCCGTTGCACTAAGGCAGCGCAACATAACATTGCCCACAATATTGCGCTTGTTGCGCGCAATTTTAGAACCAAGACCTCGACTTTGATTATCCTCTTAAAGTCGTCGAATCTAATCAGTAGCAAGTTATTAGTGATGAACAAGTTTTACTTTGCTACAATTGACTTAGCGCACATATACCTAACATAATCAATGTAATTCTAACCAAAGATCGTACTTCTTACGAGTTTCAGAACCCCTCCAAATTCAACAGACAAAGCCACTAAAAAACCCTTTGCTACTTTCAGGGATTGCTGGCCCTCGACTTGAGTTACTTCTCTGAAATCTTAGAGTGGAATCAGTAGCAAGTTATCAGAGATGAACAGGTTTCATTTCACTAAAATTGACTAGGCCCACATGAAATCAACACTACTTCCAATGAAAAATCATATGTAAAAAAAGTTTCAGAGTCCCATTATATTCAACAAGCAGATAAAGCCACACAAAAACCCTTGCTACTTGTAGCGGTTGCTGATCCCTCGACTCTGATTACTTCACTTAAATCTTAGTGCAATCAGCATCAAGTTATCAGAGGTGAATAGGTTTTATTTCATTAAAATTGAGTAGGTCCACATAAAAAAGGTTCCATCAACAAGCAAATAAAACACACAAAAACCTTACAAACGATTGCTGATCTCTCGACTCAATTAACACAATCACAGCCCCGATGCAACCAAGGTAAAACGTAGCAATTTATGATCCCTCCACATTGATTACTTTCATAGATAGTAGAGTGCAATCAATGACAAATTATCACTGTCAAACCATTCGAAATTACATATGTTATACATACAAAAAGGAGAGAGGAAATGTCAGGCCAACAGGAATACATAGCTAGACATAAATCCCTAGATTTTTTCTTTAAAGACAACAATGATTCAGCTAGGGATGTCAACACAGTGGAAATCAACATTGATTTCGTTCTCCTGTGAACAAGTTCAATTTTGCTAAAACAAACCTAGCGCACATGAAATCAACAAAATCAATAAACTTCCCTTTTAAAAATCATCCGTATAACAAGCAAGTATCGGAACCTCAATCAGATCCAACAAGTAATCAATGAACTTCCCATATTTCAATAACGCTTATATCAAAACTTCAGAACCCCATAAAAACCACAGAGATCGAATTTATCACCGCCAAAAATCATGAAACTATAAATGAAGGTCGCTTATGTAGTGGATGATGGTTAAACAAGTGGATTCTCACTGATTGGCTGAAACGCAAACCTCCCGAGCACTCCAGCAACACAAGTCATCGAATTCTTCAGGCAATTGTTCACGGACATCACATCACGAACATAGCAAGGTTGAGCACCAGGAAGGAAGGTATCAGCCATGCGAACCACCTCCCGTTAGCCCTCATTTCTGCGTGCAGCAACTTCGGGTCCCCCGCAGGCCCCGTATATCTGATCAACAAAGCTACATTGTAAGACTTAACGAAAGGCAACTCAATAATCTATTCATTACAAAACTACTGAAGCTACTCAGATCTCAGCTCATATTCTTTTCAATTCATATACATGCCAGTTCAGTGACAAAAACTCAGCTTAAATTAGTCTCACAAGTCACAAAATACTGTTTTTCACACTAATATTTAGTTCAAGTTCAATTCAATTCAGCTCAATTCAGCATAAATCAGATGAAAAGAATGGGCATTGGTAATCCAACTCAACAATTACTGACTCCACGAATAAACAGTAATAATACCTTCAAACCATCTCCGACCGCAACATGGCTGTAAACCCTCGAGGAATTGATCAGCAGCAGGCTGGAAAGTGTAGGTACCCGACCGCCGGAGCTGCACCCTCACCCTGGCACGGTCGTCAGAAGGCAGCGGCGGCACCACCAGAGTTCCACCTCGAACCGGCATTTTTAAGCAGCGGTATTTATATGGAAGACGGTGTGATTTGCTTTAGGCGGGAGCCCCGTGTCCCTGTAACGGAGTAGTCACGTTTTTGAAGAGGCGGGCCAGAAATGGAGTTTGGGACCGAACGGAGAACGTTACGGAGTTTGCGGTGCGTTTTGGGTAGGTTGCGGTTGTAACCTAAAAAAGCCTTTTAGAATCTGTTTGCTTCAAGCCTTCTCTCACTGATTCCACACCTTTTCAATGTACACTGTTCGGGCTGCTAGGACCAACTTGATTTGAGGGAATTATTTGCAAAAATAAAATAAAATAAATAAATAATAATTAGGGAATTAAATGGATAAGCATCACTTCTCTTGGTAAATAATGTTTGAAATTTGTTTCAACGGTAGTTCAAAGGAGCATTTATTTTATTTTCAAAAAAAAGGAGCATTTATTTTAACTTTGATAGCATATCCCATGTCAAATAAGTAATTATTGAATCAGTTTAATTCAATTTAGTACAATTTAGTTAGATATAATTATATTTTTCAGTTTAGTTTGATAATTTTTTTTATTAAATGTTACTTTTTACTATAGATTATAGAATAATGATATGATAAATTTTAAAATTATTCCAATTAAGTTCATCAAGAAATAACCACGTAAGTGTTAGTGACCTTTGAGTACAAGAGCTTCAATGGTTTTGGGCAAACCTCATTAGTTTATTGCCTTACAAATCGCTTACCTCGTGTTCTTATTGTACTTTCTACGGCATGCCCTTTATCTCTATGAGCTTCAATACAGAACTGCCGGTTTCTCGCGCTTTCAACTTGTTTAGGCAAGATGGTCTTCAGTTCTTCCTCAAAAGCACCAATCTTGAGAAATATCTACGAGAACTTGTCTGAGCTTCTGCATGAGTGAATAAGCAGCATGGCAGGGATCATCTATGTAGGTGAACACGTGTTCCCTGTCGACCACTTTGAGCAAATCCTTGTCACAGAATCTCCAACTTATGAAAATCGTTCAAGATACAAAACACAAAAACGCCATTAATGGCTAAACCAGAACCGTTTTCATTCAGAGGCAAAACGCCAATCAAAGTCACCTTGATTACACACGCTAATCTTCTTCTTATAGACTAATCTATCTTATCAGCTAAGTAACTGCTTAACAAGAGCTAACAAACTAACTGATTATGCAAGTGGGAATCAGTTAGAGATAACAGAAAAGATCGGGAAGAAAACGTGAAGCTGAAAACGGAAGTAACGGCTAGTCAAACTAGTCGTTGTTGACTTCTTACTGGGCTGCTCACTGGACTGGCCCAACTCCAAACTTCAAGCCCAAATATGCAACCTCAAGCCCAACGAGCAACATCAATGCAGAACTGAGAAAGCTCAAGATCAACGTGATACTTCAACATTCCCTCCTCAAGGTGGAGATGAGCTGGAAGCTAATCCCAACTTGTTGATGAAGTGATGAAACTGGGGAGCAGCTAATGCTTTGGTGAAAACATCAGCTAGTTGGAGCTTTGTAGATAGAAACTGTGGTGCAAGAAATCCTTTCAAAAACTGATTTCTGACAATGTGACAGTCGATTTCAATGTGTTTAGTTCTTTCGTGAAACACTGGATTTGAGGTAATGTGGAGTGCAGCCTGATTGTCACACATCAGTGGAATGGGTCTTGGAATGGAGATCCTCAAATCATGTAGCACAAAAGATAGCCATTGCAGTTCTCTTGTCACAGCTGCCATGCTTCTGTATTCTGCTTCAGCAGAACTACAAGAGACAGTGGTTTGCTTCTTGGTTTTCCAGGATACAAGAGAATCTCCAAGGAATACACAATATCCAGTGAGAGATTTCCTGGATGTTTTACATGAGGCCCAATCTGCATCAGTGAAGCTTCTCAGAAGAAATGGAGAATCGGCAGAATAGAACAAACCAAGTGAGGAGCAGCCAGATAGATATCTCAAGACATGAATGGCTCCCTTGAACTGTGCTTGAGTAGGTGCCTGAACAAACTGACTGAGATGCTGAACTGCATGGCTTATGTCAGGTCTGGTAAAGTTGAGGTATAAAAACTTTCCAATAAGCCTTCTATATTGCCCTGGATCAGAAAGCAAAGGAGACTTATCTTCAGTCAACTGTGTGCCAGGTGGGAGTGGTGTTGTTGCAGGTTTGCACGCCTTTAGATTTGCTTGCTGAAGAAGATCCATGATGTATTTATGCTGATTAAGGAATATGCCAGACCTTTCCCTGACCACCTCAACTCCCAAAAAGAATCTTGCATCACCAAGATCTTTAATTGAGAATTTTTCATGCAAGAAAGCTTTTACCTCTGAGATGGCTTTTTCTGAGCTACCAGTAAGCAACACATCATCAACATATACCAGTAATGCCAGAAAATTTGAACCATCACTCATAGTAAACAAGCAAGGATCATGTGGAGACTGAGTGAAACCATATTGACTTAGAGATGAAGAAAACACCTGATTCCACTGCCTACTGGCTTGTTTAAGGCCATATAAAGACCTTTTTAGCAGACATTTGTGTTGAGAAGATGGGACAGTATAGCCAGGTGGAGGCTGCATATAAACCACTTCATCCAAGTGACCATGCAAGAATGCATTGTTTACATCAAGTTGTTGCAAACACCAACCCTTTGCAGTAGCCATGGCAAAAAATACCCTCACAGTGACAACCTTAGCAACTGGTGAGAAAACCTCATTATAATCCTCTCCAAGCTTCTGAGTATACCCCTTTGCTACAAGCCTAGCCTTGTACCTTTCAATAGTGCCATCTGGATTGTGCTTAACTTTAAAAACCCATCTGCATCCCACTGCTTTCTTCCCTGCTGGAAGTGGAACTACTTCCCAAGTATGATTCTGCTCAAGAGCAGTGAGCTCCTTCTGCATAGCCAAAATCCATTCAGTTTGAGTACAGGCTTCATTGTAAGAGGTTGGTTCAGTAACTGGAGACTCAACAGCAGCATTGTTTACAATGTAGTCTTGCATCCAACCAGGTCTTTTCCTTGTTCTTGGAGGAAGAACAGAAGAGTCGGGAACAAAAGGAACAACATCATCTTGACTGTGATCCTCAGCATCATGGAAAACCTCATCAAAAGGAGTTTGAACATTATGAGGTATGGAAACATCAGGTGAGGAAGATGAAGTAGTCTGATGAGAAGAAGAATCAGACATAGCTACAGGAATACAAGGGGCAGAAACCCTTGATGAAGATGTATAATGAAACATCTCTTCATGAAAAATGACATCCCTGCTGTGAAAAATCCTATGATCAGAAACATCATAGAGTTTGTAAGCCTTATGACCAGCAGAGTACCCAATGAAGATGGCCTTCCTTGCTCTATGATCAAACTTATGTTTATAAGGATCAGTATTTGATGCATAGCACACACAACCAAAAACCTTGAGATGTAGAAGACTAGGAGACTTCTTATAAAGTAGTTCATAGGGAGTTTTCATCTTGAGAATATGAGAAGGAAGCCTGTTAATCAAGTAAGCTGCAGTGAGAACTGCATCTCCCCAGAACTTAAGTGGTAAAGAAGCTTGAAACATAAGTGCCCTGGCCAACTGGAGTAAGTGCTGTTGCTTCCTCTCAACTACTCCATTTTGCTGTGGAGTATACACACAGCTTTTCTGATGCAACATCCCTTGTTGAGTCAGAAAAAGCTGAAAATCTCTGCTCAAAAACTCAGAGCCATTGTCAGTTCTGACAACTTTGATGACAGTGCTAAACTGTGTCTGTACCATCTTAGCAAAACTCTGAAAAATATTAACAGCTTGTGATTTTGATGCCATTAAAAACACCCAAGTACTTCTTGAGTGATCATCAACAATTGTTAGAAAATAAGAAGCACCAGATATGGACTTCTCCCTGAAAGGCCCCCATATATCCATGTGAACCAAATCAAAACAAAATTCTGCACAGTGATCCCTTTCATTAAAAAGTAATCTTTTCTGTTTGGCCAAATGGCACACTTCACAGATACAATCCTCAAAATTATTGGCATTCTCTACATGTATCTGTCTAAGGACACTCAGAGATGGATGACCCATCCTCTGATGCCAAATACTACTCTTTAAACTACTCATGACAGCATTACATCTATGAAAACTCAAATCAAACTTCTTCTCCTGCTGGACTTTTGCAAGATACTCCTTCAATGACAGCATCATCTTCTGGATCCAAATCTTGTCAAAAGAGTCCTTATTGAGTATGTACAATCTTTTCACCACCTTACCAACTGCTATAACCTTCTTAGTCAAGAGGTCCTGGATACAACACATAGTAGGATAAAACAGAAACACCAACATTCTGTCAGCTGCCAACCTATTCACTGATAAAAGATTATATCTGAAACCAGGAACATGCAGTACTTCATCTAACTTCAAACAGCTATTCAACACAACTCTCCCAATATTCTCAACAGATTTTACAGAACCATCAGGTAAATACACAGGAATATATTCTTTCTGTTTAGTAAAAGAATCAAAAGTTTCAACAGAAGAACACATATGCATGGATGCACCAGAATCCAATATCCATGAACCATCAGAAAGAGGTGAATCTAAAAGGCTTAGAGCATGAAAAGTGCTCATACCTGCAAAGTCTTCAAAGTGAGCAAAATTGATCATTGCAGAATCATCTTCCACTGCCTTTCCTTTCCCTTTAATGAACTGCCTCAACTCTTGCTGAATCAGATTCCTCAGACTATTTCCATCTCCTTGTAGCATCTGAAGACCAGACACATGAGAGTTTCCAACATGTTGCTGTCCACCATTGTTTCCACCATAGCTATTTCCACCATAGCCTTGACTAGTACCACTTCCTCCATAACTTGGTCCACTGTTACCTCCACCATACTGAACCACAGCATTGTTACCAAACTGATGAAGAGAAACTTCATCATCACCAGCTTCTGCTTGATTAGCAAAAGTCTTCCCAGTACCAGGCTGCCTCACCCTAGTATCCCTTGGCCCTTTCCACCAATCTGGATACCCCTTCAACTTGTAACAGAAGTCTCTAGTATGACCCTCCTTCTGACAATAATCACATCTAGCAAATCTCCTTCCTCCATCAGATTTCTTATAACTATTCCTATCTCCAGGATTAGCCAAGAAAGTAGTCTGATTAACTTCCACATTGTCAGCAAAAACACTTTGCACATTTTTCTTATTCTCAATCTGCCCCATCATATTCAGAACTTTAGACACACTAGGCATAGGATCCATAACAAGCACAGAGTCTCTAACACCATCAAACTCTTCATTTAAACCCATGAGAAACTGAATGACCCTAGCTCTATTCTCTCTTTCAGAGATTTTCCTAGCAGCTCCACAGTTACACACAATGCATGAACAAATTGGCACAGAATCAACAGCAGCTAGTTTATCCCACTAACTCTTCATCTTTCCAAAATAAATGGCCAAAGAACTATTACCTTGCTTCAAGGCATTGATCTCTCTCTGCAACTGATAGATTTGAGTCCCATTAGGAACTCCAAAACGCTCCTCCAGTTCTCTCCAAATTGCAATAGCTCCTCCAGCAGCGTACAAGAAGCTCTCAGCGATCTCTGGTGAAATGGCATTCAGCAGCCACGAAGTCACCATGTAATCAACCTTTTTCCATTTCGCAAAAGCAGGATCATTCTCCGCCGGTTTCTGCATTTTTGCTTCAACAAACTCAAGCTTCTCCTTAGATCCAAGTGCAAGCCTCATCGCGTTGCTCCACTGAGCGTAATTATGCTCAGTCAACAGGTTCGTAACTAGAACCACACCGGGAAAATCCGAATGATGTAGATCAAGATTTCCACCGCCTCCTCCTGCAATCGCACCGCCGCCGATGGCTCCACCAGTAGCACCACCGCCGCCGCCATTGTTCCCTGATCCAGAGCCTCCACCGGAACCTCCAGCACCAGGCGAACCTCCAGCTGTCCACGGATTGCCACCCGTGCCTCTTCCTAGAGCTCCCCAAGCTCCATTTCCAGATCCAGTCGCTCCACCAGTTTGATTCACCATTTTCTTGGTTCAAACGATGCGGAAAAGAAATCCAATCCTTCGTACAATTAAAAAGCTACAATCCAAACCAGATCGTGCTCTGATACCATATGAAAATCGTTCAAGATACAAAACACAAAAACGCCATTAATGGCTAAACCAGAACCGTTTTCATTCAGAGGCAAAACGCCAATCAAAGTCACCTTGATTACACACGCTAATCTTCTTCTTATAGACTAATCTATCTTATCAGCTAAGTAACTGCTTAACAAGAGCTAACAAACTAACTGATTATGCAAGTGGGAATCAGTTAGAGATAACAGAAAAGATCAGGAAGAAAACGTGAAGCTGAAAACGGAAGTAACGGCTAGTCAAACTAGTCGTTGTTGACTTCTTACTGGGCTGCTCATTGGACTGGCCCAACTCCAAACTTCAAGCCCAAATATGCAACCTCAAGCCCAACGAGCAACATCAATGCAGAACTGAGAAAGCTCAAGATCAACGTGATACTTCAACACAACTCCAAGGATAAAGCTCCCCATTAGGGCCTGATTCACTGTGCTCTTCACTCTATTCTTCAGATTCTCCTCCAGATGCCTCAGATCAATCGCCTGGCATAACGATCTGCCCAGATGCCTCCAGATTTTCTAGAATGTATTCCATTACAACTGCAGCTTCGATCTGCCCAGGATGATGCTTCAGTTTGTGCGTCAAATGATCGGTGAACTCTGGCCTACCCTGCATAACCTCACCAAACATTGCAGACAAAACCTCGGACGACAAAGCCAGTATATTAGCCTCGAACAGAACAATGGAAGCCCACAGCGGTTCCATTTACAAGAGCTAGTCCTTCTTTCGGCTGCAGCTCAAAGAACCCGCCACCGCCATTGATTCCGGCGAGCTCGAAAGCCTCCTCCGCGTTAAGGGACTGGCCATCTGGCATCTTATTAATCAATTACTGCCTTTTATGCATCCAACCAATAATACTGAAACCAACATTATAAAGACGAGGCCTACCATAGAAAACGACATTTGTGGCATTTTGTTCAGGCTTCATGGCCTTATGAAAGATCGCTCACTCCCACTTTGTGGATTTTTTTCCCAGCCAGGTAAATTTTCCTCTCATTTTCTCACGTTAATTGTAAATGTGACTTAACTGTGTACCATTTCCACCGTGATTAGTGAAGTTGCGGTATTTTCTGACAGTGGGATTTTCTTGTTCAATAAAACTTTTTTCCTTTTCTCGGTTGATAGTTTATGGGGAAATTATATAACAAAAATGCATTACTTACACTATTTGTCACTATTTATATATAATATAAATGTCCCAGCATATAGGGGTGGTCTCTGTAACGACCGTCTACATATGTAGATCAGAAATTAACTTATAAATAGGAAATATACCAAACCAAGGAATGACCAATTTGTAATTTCTATAAAATTTAAAAAACCACGCGCTACAGTATGTGTGCTACACTAACATGAGGGATTTAACCCAAAACCTGAAAATTGCTACAGTAGCATGAGGGATTAAACTCAAAACCTGAAATTTACTACAGTAACATGAGGGATTTAACCCAAAACCTGAAGTTTATTACAGACACATGAGGGATTTAATCTAAAACCCGAACTTGTAATTTAGAAGATAGATCATTATAACATAAAACATGGGGAATTTAAAACAAGTATCGGTCAGGTGAGTATGTCTGCCAATTCTTAGTTTTTCCGACGGGATCTTTTGTTTGGTTAAACTCTGTTGGCTTTCGATCTCTCTTACATCGCAGTAAGGAGAAATCCAAGTCGAGGTACTTATTGAACTGACTTTTCGGCACCTCTGTCAAATTCAGATTTGTAGACCGGATGGGTTGGAAATCATTTGATTCTCCAGCACAGTTCGTGTTAGACAGCTTGCTGATGCCTTGTCTTTGTACTAACAACTTGGAAAGTCTCTTACAATAGTTGGGGATCTTAATCTGAATGAGACTGACCAAAAAGTGAATGCAGATTTAGGGTCATTGTCCGATACCATAGCCAAGCCGTAGTCGGCTAGTTCGTCCCGGATTAGTTGAAAGTACAGTTGGTTATGACCATTATCATTTTGCTCCCTTTCCATTTTTTCTTAGATTTTACTAGTTTAGATAGACTATGCTGGCCTGAGATGCAGAGAAGTTTGATGTTAGACACTTCTCTGTAATCTATCACTTGCTACTGTAATCTATTTAATTTATGTTTCTTGGCTTGGGGAGGCTTAATTGAATTCCCCCCATCATTGATGGTTTGCATAAAAAAAATGGGGAATTTAAACCAAAACCTAGAAGATTTTTGTTATCTAATAAACTGAACTTGTTACTCAAAAGGTAATCATTATAACATAAAACATGTAGAATTTAATCAAAATGTGTCACTTAAAACATTGAGATTATAACTTAAGATATGAGAAGTTTAAAGCAAAACCAGAAAAATAGTAAATCATATAGAAATCGGTAGAGTATCAATCATCTAAAAACTAAAAATATAATTTTATAAATTAAAACATAAGCAATTTAAAACAAAATATGATTTAAAAAAAAAAGAATTAGCACTGTAGAAGTACTGTTTACACTGTACTGTTCACGTGATATTGTTCATTAAACTAGTCCAAATTCTTGAAATCCTTTCAAATCTTTTAAAAATATTTGTTACTTTTTGAAATTTAAAAATGAAGATTTACTACTACGTACAATCAGTGAAAACCAACTAAAATTTTCACTGATCATCATTTAAGAGTAAAAAAACAAAAACAGAAACATGAAGAAATAAAGAAAGAGCCTAACCTTACAAGCTCAGTCTGCATAGCAGCTCCCTGTTTGGTCCTTCGATGAGATGTGGCGCCAAAACCAGTGGTCACACTATAACTGTCGGTACCGTTAGTCACACTTTCCATCACCCATTCCGAGCTCGCGCTGACTCACAACTCCACCCTCAAACCACCGCCTCCGCCACTTATGCAATACTCAGCGTCTCGCCGCCGAGCCTCACCAGTCACCACCGGCTTCCGGAACTCGCGCACCATCCGCTTCACCTCCTCTAGATGGCTCCCCGTCGCCGACTCCGCCGTCGCGTTCTGGTTCAGAGGGTCGTCATTCTTAGCCACACCAAAACCGTTCGCGTTCCAGTTTCCATTTCCATTTCCATGCACATTCGTTGTTCCGTTCTCGTGCACTCGCATCTTCATCTTCATCTTCTCCATAAGCAACAAAAACATAAAACTGTGACTAAAAGTTGAAAGTTACACCATTCTACCAACGTGATCTATACTCTACGTGTTCAACTTTTAATTAAAACACAACTAATTAAAACTGTAAGTGCGGAAATAAAAAGAATACGATATGATCACCCAGTTCAGTGCAAAGCGCCTACGTCTGAGGGCCGTAGCCCGTGGTAAAGATCATTCACTAGATAGTAACAAATATGTCCGGTCTATTACAATCTAATGGCTACTCTAGTAACCCTATCACACTAACCAATTCACTCTTTGGTAGTTGCTACTATGATTACCTTCTTTTCCACGAAGGTGCGGCAAGATCTCTTTCACCCGAACTTTAACACACGTCCCAAGTGTTTGTGGTTGTTGAAAACTGTGGATGACGACGCTGCTCTGGCCTGGCCTAAGGTAAACCCCGAAGGGGATTTTTTCTCTCGTAAGATCGGCAAATCAGACTCTCAGCTAATTGTCCCTTTTATAACTCAATACCATGTGAATTAAGTCATCTCCACGGCTTTAGAATTCCATTCCAATTAAACCATGTTTAAAACAGAAACTCTTTGGAATAAGGAATTCAGAAAATCTCCAATTTCTAAAATAATGCAGAATATCCTTTTCCAATTAAATATCTGCAATATCCCAGGAAGAAATCTAAATTGAAGATGGATTTGGACTGTATTATCTCAAAACAAATATATCCATTCCATATTAAACGCACACAATATTCCCTTTCCTTTTTAAAAACCTGTGCTGAACTTCTGAAATTTTTTTATCTTTTTTCTGCACAAAACCGTCATGTTGCAACATAACATTCCACAAAGCATCCAACAAAATCTGGACTTTACAAAAGTTAGGGGAATTCCAAATTAAGAAGTGGGGAAAAATGATGGAAATGTTAGGAGATGGAGTTAGATAAAAGACCCGTCTCAAAGAGTGTTGGGTTGTTAGCTCAAAATTTATTGTGGTCTTTGGATGTTCATGGGATCTGACGGCAACGATTATTGACACGTTCTCGGTCTTAGGGTCAATATTTGAGGGAAAATTACAAATTTACTTGAGGAGTAAGCTACTCCCCAATTATAGATATTACACTTCCACCCCCATTTTTTAGGATAATTATAAATAAATCTACAAACTTTGTAATGAGTAATATTACAAACTCAAATTCAATTTATATAAAAGGAAAATTAAAATTTTCTGGATATAAACAAATTGAATTACATTGTTATGTGGACACTGGTGCAAGCATGTGTGTTGCTAGCAAAAATGTAATACCCAAGGAACACTGGGTAAATGGAGAAAGACCTATAAGAGTAAAAATTGGAAATGGATCTCACATTATACTCTCTAAGGTCTGTAAAAATCTTAATATAATGATAGCAGGTGAAATATTTCATATTCCAACTGTGTATCAACAAGAATCTGGAATAGATTTTATTATTGGAAATAACTTCTGTCTGTTGTATCATCCATTTGTCCAATACACAGATAGAATAATTTTCACATTAAATAATAATCCTATACACATAGGAAAAATAAGAAGAGCTCTTAGAGTAGGAGTTCCGGGATATTTAGATTATATGAAAAAGAAATCTAAATTATCAAAACCAGAAACGCTAAATATTAGCCCTAATAAAATAACTTCTCTTTTAAGGAGGGGGGGTATATATGCTAAAGAACAACAACTTTTTGTGATTCAAAATACAAAACTTTGTAAAATAGAAACACTTCTAGAATCTGTGTGTTCAGAAAACCCAATAGACCCTAACAAGTCAAAATATTGGATGACAGCAACCATAAAACTAATCAATCCCAAGACAATTGTAAAGGTTAAACCAATGCAGTATAGTCCTAAGGATAGAGAAGAATTTGGAAAACAAATTAATGAATTGCTAGAATTAAAAGTAATAAAACCTAGCAAATCACCTCATATGTCCCCAGCCTTCTTGGTAGAAAATGAAGCTGAAAGACGCAGAGGAAAAAAGAGAATGGTTGTCAACTATAAGGCTATAAACACAGCCACAGTAGGAGACAGTCATAACCTTCCTAATAAAGATGAGTTATTAACTCTAATAAGAGGAAAGAAAATATTTAGTAGTTTTGATTGTAAATCAGGATTCTGGCAGGTATTGCTAGATGAAGAATCACAACTATTAACTGCTTTTACATGTCCGCAAGGTCATTATCAGTGGAATGTTGTACCCTTTGGGTTAAAACAGGCTCCAGCCATATTTCAAAGACATATGCAAAATGCATTTAGAACCTTTGAAAAATTCTGTTGTGTTTATATTGATGACATTTTAGTCTTCAGTAATAATGAAACAGAACATCTGTGGCAAGTAGCGGCAGTTCTTAAAAAATGTGCTTCTCTGGGAATAATACTCTCAAAGAAGAAAACACAGCTTTTTAAAGCAAAAATCAATTTTCTAGGACTAGAAATTGAAGAAGGGTCTCATCGACCTCAAGATCATATCTTGGAACATATTCAAAAATTCCCAGATATCCTTGAAAACAAAAAACAGCTGCAGAGATTCTTAGGAATTCTCACTTATGCTTCTGATTATATTCCTAAGCTTGCTCAGGTCAGAGCACCATTACAAGCAAAGCTTAAAGAAGATATTCCATGGGAATGGAAAGATGCAGATACCAGCTATATGGTAAAAGTAAAGAAAAGTTTAAAAAACTTTCCTAAGCTTTATCACCCACAACCTGAGGATAAACTGATCATAGAAACTGATGCATCAGATTTATTCTGGGGAGGAATTCTTAAAGCAGAAAATAATGGTAAAGAATACATTTGCCGATACACTTCTGGAAGCTTTAAGGCTGCTGAAAAGAATTATCATAGTAACGAAAAAGAATATCTTTCTGTTATTAGAGTAATTAAAAAGTTCTCTGTTTATCTAACTCCTTGCAGGTTTTTAGTAAGAACAGATAATAAGAACTTTACTTATTTTCTAAAAATAAATCTAAAAGGAGATAGAAAACAAGGTCGTCTAGTTAGATGGCAAATGTGGTTATCTAGATATGATTTTGATGTTATTCATATTGCAGGTACCAAGAATTATTTTGCAGATTTTCTTACCAGAGAATTTCAGCAGGATTATAAAGAATAAATGTTACTAACGTTTGTTTCTTTGTGAAGCATCCAGCATGGATGAAATGGAGCAGCTAAAACTGCAAGAAGGACTTTTAGTCCAAGAACTGGAGCTGGTTCGAGCCAAGCTCAAGTATCTTAACCTGATCAAATCAGGTAAAGAAAAAGAACAAGCTTCTGAAAATGAAGTAAAAAAGGTTATCTTATCGCCTTCTCCTTCAAAAGAGAAAGATAAGACTATTCCAACGCAAACGGCAGTTGGTAAAGAATCAACAAATCCGTTGAAGGCTGTGGATTTGCCAAAAATCCAGAAGAAAGTACAAACTTCCATCAAACTGGTTAGCCCAGTAGATTTTTGCTTAAGGCCAAATCAGGGAATTCCAATCCCACAGTCTAAAGTTACGTCTTTAGCATCGGAGAAATCCGAAGAGGGAATTCAAATCCCAAAAAGATCTAAAACATATTATGTCGTTTATAACGGCCCCAATGCTGGAATCTATGAAGATTGGAGCTTCGCCAAAAAAGCAACTGAAGGAGTCTCCAACATTGCACACAAGAAGTTCAAATCTTTCCAGGAAGCAAGAACTTCAGCAGACCTATACACTGGGTCATCTTTATTAGCACCTCTGGAGCTAATTACCAATGGCGAGATGATGAAGCCCAACACCTTCAGTGCAGCTCTGTTGTCCAAAAAGAAGTCATTGACCTCGCTAGGAAGACTTCCCAGCAAACCTAGAGAAGACACGGCAAAATCTACGAAAGTAGATTACTCCGATGAAATTACGGAAGCAGGCTTCGAATACTGCTATCGATATGCAAGATCTGCCAATGAAAAAAAGTTTTTGGAGGAAAAGTTCTTCACTACAGACTCCAAAAACTTAAGTTACTACAACTTCACCAAGAATGCTAATCCCGAACAGGTCTATGAAGCATTCCAATATGGTTTGGTAAAAACCATATATCCAAGTCCTAATTTATTGGAAATTAGCCATTTTCCTAAGGCTATTATTGATACAATTAAGACTTTCAGAAAAAAATGCACCAAACCAGGGCAAGAAGTTTTTCTGAAAATTAATAGTTCCGGTCCATACTGGAATCAACTAGGATTATTGGTATATCATCCTCAGCATTTAGTCCAGATTGGCATTTGCAAAGGAGATCATTATCATCCATCTCAACCCATGGAGTGCAAACTTGAGGCTAGCGATTTGCTACCCTTGGCAACAAAAAGATTGGAAGGTTTTGTTCAAAAACTTTTCTGTTTCAGTTCAGATGATGGACTATTTGTCAATTATCAAGATACCACCATCTTGATATACAGCAAGTCACCCAAGAAGATCAGCGAAGCCGATGAAGACAAATTTGTCAAATTCCAAAATACTTTGGTTAATCCATTTATTTTGGGAGAACATATTCCAGATCTTTGTAAAAGGTTAAAGAATTACCGCAGCAATTATCTATGCTGTAGATGCTCAGAAGAAAGTGGATCTCCCACTAAAGAAGATAATGACATCTCCACCATCAGGGCTGCCGACAGTCCTGTAGACCCCTCCACTTCAAGTGACAGCAGGTAGTGGAATAATAATGCATCTGCTCTGAGTGGGTGCAATAATGCAGTAGTGCGTCTACTTTAAGTAGAGGCAATAATGTAAGTGCGTTTGTACGTAAGGGATGACGCACCCCTCTTCAATAATACAGATCCTTCCTTCTCTATAAAAGGAAGTTCTTTTCTTGTAATAAGGGAGCGCCCCTCACTTCTGCGCCTCATTGTAATTTAATTTCAACCTCTGTAATCCCCTGGAGACGAACCTCGTCCAGGATTCTGTCTGATCTATTGATCATTATGTGTGAATAAGAAGCCCTTTAGGGCCCTTTTGTAATTACATGTAAGTTTCCATAATCTTTATCTTCTTGCTTATTATTGATTGTTGTATACACGCTTATCTGTTATAATGAAACCTGGATTCCATAGAATAGGGAGTACCGCTTAGGCAGGTGGCCGTTTAGGGAAACAAGATTCGCAGGATTGGTTAAGTTATAAACAGATAGCAGGATAACCATACACTCTTAATAATATAGTAAGAAAGATATAAGAATCTTGCATGAATTACTTAGGGTTCTAAAGTATTAAATTCATAAACTACATTAAATAAAATATCGAAGCTTGAATGAGCAAAAATATTTGTAAATCTATTCTCAACAGAGAAATATCAAAAGAAGATAAAAATTTATCTAAATTTCATAGAGTTGGCTTTAATAGTCAATCCAGATATAGTTATGGAACTAAGTTTTGTAAAAAACATCAGATCCAAATTTATGTACAATTTATGAATACCTTTAAAGGATGCATAAAATGTATAAAAGAATCTCAAGATTCTGTAAAAAAGATAAACTCTTAAAAATCTTTCAAATGAATAAAAACGTTTGTAAATCAATTCTTGACAGAGAATTAACTAAAGAAGATAAGAAATTATCTAAATTCCGTAGAGTTGGCCCTTATAGTCAATCTAGGTATAGTTTTGGAACAAGATTTTGTGAAAAACATCAAACTCTTGTGCATTATATGAACATCTATAAAGGATGTTTAAAATGTATAAAAGAAAATTAAAATTCCGCAGATCACCCAGATCACCACCTCAAAAATCTGGTATCAGAGCTAGGAATAGCAAAAGAATTTATAAAAAACACCATCTGGACAGATGCTAATAACAACATTCCATATAACATTCTAGATATAGTTCTAGATGGATTATATACTATGTTCTTAGGAATTGATTTTTCCGGTGACAAAGAACATGAAAAACAATTAGTACAAGAAAAAGCTAAAAAACGACTAACAGAACTACAACTCTGTGATATATGTGATTTAGAAGATTTCAATTGTGATTATGAAGTAAATCTTTATAAATTAGAACAAAATGAATTTCCAGAGATGATACTTCAGTATCTAAGAAAAATCCCTTTGGTAGGAGAAAAAGCCTTAGAAAGATTTAAAATCGAAACTTTCAATAGTAGAACTACTAGTTACAGTCTAGGATATGCTATGAGAGTAGTAAAAGACGAACTGTCAAAATTCTGTGAATTAATAAGAATTCAGAAAAAGCTTAAAAAGTTTAATAAAAACTGTTGTGCAATATCAGGAGAAAATCCGGTAGAATATGGTTGCAAAACAGAATATAAAAAGAAGAAAAAATTCTTTTCTAAGAAAAGATCTTCTAAATATAAGTTTATTAAAAAGAGAAAGAAATTCCGACCAGGAAAGTTCTTTAAGAAAAAATCTGATACAAGATCAGAAAAACAAAAATTCTGTCCAAAAGGAAAGAAAAATTGTAGATGTTGGATATGCAACATAGAAGGACACTATGCAAATGAATGTCCTAATAGGCAAGATTCTAACAAAATTAAATTATTAGAATTTGCATATAATATGGGATATGAACCCATAGAAGAAAAATATGATGAAATAGAAAAAGTTTACATCATAGAAATAGATTCTAACTCTAGTAAAACAGAATCAGATGAATCAGATCTATCTGATTAGAATATAGGGGTAAAGATATAATAATAACTAAAAGCAGGGACTAGAATGTAAAAAATAAAAATGGGTACAGCCTTATGTGGCATAGCCACGTCAGCAAAGTACCTTACTCCCAATGTAAATTTATCAGCTTCCATATTTGAGCTACGCTGCAACTTCCACTTGGAAAAATACAAATTCACTTGAGGAGTAAGCTACTCTTCCTATGTGTAAAGCACTCATCTATTAAACTACAATATAGTCAGTCCACGTCAAGTCTTAGGTGTCCTTTTTCTTTTATTATCCATCTGTCCTTATAGTTTTAGGTGCCTTTTAAACCAACCCCATCATTTTATATACTTTGTATTAATTCTAAAATCAACCCAAAAACTTTATATCTTCCAATTTTAAACCAAGAGACTATAAGCGTAGAAGATCATACTCTTTATCCTAGAGTAATATATAATAGTTATTGGGTTGTTTCTTAGTTTCTCCCCTCTTAGATTTTCCTTTTTTATTACTTTTTTTTTCCAGAATCCCACTTTAAAACGATGTCCTTTTGGGTTTTGGTTTTTTTTCCTAATATAATCTCACATTAAACTGATTGAGTTTTTTTTCAGTTTTAATTGTATAGCAATCCTTGTCTGATTTGATTTGTAATAATTATAATCATAGAGTAATATTAAATAGTTATTGAGTTGTTTTCCATTTCTCCCCTCTCAGATTTTAAGTAATATATAATAGTTATTGGGTTGTTTCTTAGTTTCTTCCCTCTTAGATTTTCCTTTTTTTATTACTTTTTTTCCAGAATCCCACTTTAAAACGATGTCCTTTTGGGTTTTGGTTTTTTTTTCCTAATATAATCCCACATTAAAGTGATTGAGTTTTTTTCAGTTTTAATTGTATAGCAATCCTTGTCTGATTTGATATGTAATAATTATAATCATAGAGTAATATTAAATAGTTATTGAGTTGTTTTCCGTTTCTCCCCTCTCAGATTTTCCTTTTTTTAAAACTCCCACATGTAGAAACGACGCCGTCTCCGTTAATTCCCAATCCTAACTTTGTCCGCTGAAGAAGAATCCCAAATTGATTCATTTTTGTTCCCAGTCCTCGCTTCGTCGGCTGAAGAAGGAGCCCGCGAGAAGGAGAAGATGATTCTGGTGTTCACTGTCCATCTAGTTACAGTAAGTTCAGTGACGGTGAGAAGCAAACGCAGATTTGTAGATCGGATGGGTTGGAAATCATTTGATTCTCCAGCACAGTTCGTGTTAGACAGCTTGCTGATGCCTTGTCTCTGTACTAACAACTTGGAAAGTCTCTTACAATAGTTGGGGATCTTAATCTGAATGAGACTGACCAAGAAGTGAATGCATATTTAGGGTCATCGTCCGATACCATAGTCAATCCGTAGTCGGCTAGTTCGTCCCGGATTAGTTGAAAGTACAATTGGTTATGACCATTATCATTTTGCTCCCTTTCCATTTTTTCTTAGATTTTACTAGTTTAGATAGACTATGCTGGCCTGAGATGCAGAGAAGTTTGATGTTAGACACTTCTCTGTAATCTATCACTTGCTACTGTAATCTCTTTAATTTATGTTTCTTGGCTTGGGGAGGCTTAATTGAATTCCCCCCATCATTGATGGTTTGTCTAAAAAAAAATGGGGAATTTAAACCAAAACCTAGAAGATTTTTGTTATCTAATAAACTAAACTTGTAACTCAAAAGGTAATCATTATAACATAAAACATGTAGAATTTAATCAAAATGTGTCACTTAAAACATTGAGATTATATTTTAAAATATGAGAAGTTTAAATCAAAATCAGAAAAATAGTAAATCATATAGAAATTGGTAGAGTATCAATCATCTAAAAACTAAAAATATAATTTTATAAATTAAAACATAAGCAATTTAAAACAAAATATGATTTTTTTTTAAAAAAAAAAGAAATTAGCATGGAAGCCAACCCGGGGAAGTTTGGTGAAGGAGCTTCTAATCACGGGGCCTATCTAGACGCCGTGGAGTGGTATAACAAGATAACTACCGGAGAGGCCGAGCCTTATCCCTCTAGCCTCCGTCGGGTCCCTGCCCGGGTAGAGGTAGATGTGGCCTATGAAAGGTATGAGGACATGTCCGTGTCTATTGACCCGGAAGAAGTGGCACACCGGATAAGCCGCGTCCGGGAGATTGCCGCTTCCGGGGTTACCACCAAAGGAGTGAAGACCGCCGAGGAAACCCGTATTAGCCGAGAGGAGAAGGGTAAGGGCGTAGCAAACTCATTCCCTAAGTACCAGTTTGTCACCTCCGCCGGGGTAAGAAGAATGCGTCTGGCGGAACCGCTTCGTTAATGACTGAATATAGTATTAAAAGTTTTTTAATTTCGGTGCATATTTTTGTATAAATAGAGTTTTAGTTTACACATGCTCATTAAAAGATTACTCGTGCAAATCACTCAATGAAAATTTCTTCACAACCATTTTTCTCAATCCATATGATAGGAATTTCAAAATGCAAATCATTCAAAGAAGAATCAATAGATTAGGCTATCTAATAGGTAATCATATTTTAACACGGGAAACGGATTTTTTGAGACAATATATATATGCAACATCAAAAATCTCAAGAATTTTCATTTATGTTTTATTCAGAAAGTAGATAAAAATGTGGTTTGTAATGAACATAACAGGGCTACGGCTCTGACGGTTTGTTTTAACAGGCATGTTTGCAAATGTAATTGAAACTCAAGATTAACCTAGAGATTATGGATGATAGCAATAAGGCCCTTACATTTAGCATCAATTGTGTTCCAAGATTCTCAAATATTGCTTGTTGGTGCAGATTAGATTTTTTAATATATATACTTGAGAAATATAAGCTCCATTTGATTAAAGACGGTCATAGTTCCAGCCACCCAGGATTCTTCCTCTTTGATTTGATCTAAAGTGAGATGAAATGAAAAATAAAGATAAATTGAACTTAAATGAACTGAAACCAATATATTTGAAATTTATTAATCTAAATATAACATAGTACATTTAATATTAAAATATACTGAATTAAGTTGCACTGAAACATGTAGATCAAGTGAACTGAAATGAAATAAATATGATCATTTTCAAAAAAGAATTAGTATGACTAAATTAACCTTAATTTCATACCAATTAACCTTAAATAGAATTGGTATAACTAAATTAACCTTAATTGTATCAAATTATATTTTTGCTGAACTAATTTGAATTGAACTAAAGTGAAAATTAATGTATTGAAAAATAAATCGGTGTGACTAAATTAACCTATATTTCATCAAATCATATTTTTACTGAAACTGAACTAAACTAAATGGAATCGAACTGATATGAACAACTAAGCTCAAGAGAACAGGGTCTACTACACATGATAGTAAAATCACATAATATTTTTAACATTATTTAATTTATTATAATATACAATATTGAATAGAACTAACTGAATTGACATGAAAAAAATATAAAAATATTGACTGATATAATCTGAACGGAAAAACAAATAAGTTTACTGAATTGAACTCATCTGAAAAATTAGTAGATTTACTGAAATGAACTCATTAGAACTGAAAAAAAGATAATCTAAGTCATCTGAACTAAAAAAATTCAGATAAACTCTAGAGAACGGTACCTAAGTGGTGAGAAAGTATCAAAAATGTCTAAAGCATCTTATTACAAATTAGGTTTGAAATAAAATACTATTTCAAATCTAATGCTTATTAAGATGTTTATTACAAATTCAGCAGCAGAAAATGTTGTGTTGCAGCTCAGTTCAGCAGCATGACTTGCTATCTACTTTGGATAGGCGGAAGCTTCATCAAAATGTAGCTGCAGCATTTAAACACTCACAAAAAAAAGTAGTGCATGATCTCCAAGAAGATAAACCAAGCAGCATCAATGAGTAGATTGCAAGATATTCAAGGTGCTGGACATTCTGAGTAGGGATGGCACTGGGGCGGGTTTGGGGCGGGTACTAGCTATCCCATCCTCATCCCCATCTAATATTTAAAAACCCATCCCCGCTCCATGACCCATGATGGGTACAAAATTAAAACCCATCCCCGCCCCATCGGGTTTTATTATAAAACCATCCCCGCTCCATGACCCGCCCCACCCCATGCCCCATGACCCATCCCCGCCCCATGACTCATCCTCACCCACCTCTTATATCAGTTTAAAATACATTTGTTTATATAACTTTTACTCAAACACAATAATAATTATATTGAGAAATATAAAATCTTTAAAAAGACAAAAATCTCAAACCCAAACAAAAAAATATAATTGAAATCTCACTCAAATTTGAAGCAAACAAGATGTTTGTAATTATAAAAACGATTGCCAAAGAATAGTCCAAATACATTATTATTGTTAGTTTTCTTCTCATTTTAACTATTAGAGGTTGATTATTAAATTATAGTAAGAAATTAATTAATATTATTTTTTATTAATTAATATATATAATAATATTGGGGCGGGCCGGGTATGGGGCGGGTATAACGGGGATGGGGCGGGTTGGGGGCGGGTGATGTATAAAATCCATCCCCGCCCCATGACCCATGATGGTTTGTGATTTCATCCCCATCCCCGCCCCATTACCCATCAAATTTTCCCCATCCCCGTCCCAAACCGGTGCAAATGGGGCGGGTCACCACCAAAACCCGCCCCAGTGCCATCCCTAATTCTGAGGCCCTATATTGAGTCAAAATGCAGAAGACCAGCACAGTACATTCCAAATTCCAAAATTAAAAGTAACTCTAACACGATATCATAACTTCATAACTTCAGTGAACTAATGTGATACAACAAGTTTACTAAGTATGAAGGGAACACCAGCTTACTTGATTAATTCCAGGTGTGAATTTCTTGTAGCCGAAATGCATAGTTTAGCTCAAGATCCTTGAGAGTAGTTGTTTCATCAATCTCCCATTCTGCCTTGTCAGTGATGCGACCATGGGGTGGTCCTTTGAGGTGAAACCGTCTATGAATACGATATTCCGAACAGAACAAATTTCCCATCACCATAAACCCTGTCTACAACAAACTGGTTGCAATATATAACATAATCTTTTAACCAAAAAAAAAGGGATACAAGTGATTTAACAGTTAGGATAACTGACCTTTATACCACCAACTGGTTTTACACAGTGGACTCCATAAAACTTAGTCATGAGGGAATTCTCGTAGCAGCTCACATGATCATGATAACTTCGGAGCATCTTAATCAGCACCTGGAAATGAATACAGGAACTCAATCTCAAAATGCAAGTGAACTTGTCTAAACAAGGTGGCTTAAATATGAAGGCTTTTGGAAAAATGAGAGAAATCATCTAATGAGAATTATCTGCAACTTCCTGCTCCAATACGAAGAAGGAAAGGGAAAAATGGGTAGCCAGGGTAGGCAACTAAACTTCACTTCAGATTTCTTCATCTTGGGTCAGATAAAAAAGGTTGCCACTTTTTCCAGGAGATGAAAGCTCTCGCAGAGCATCGCTTCCACATATGGCGAGCATATAATCAGCAGTAATAACTGAAGACAAAACAAAAACTAACAGAAGTCTATAGCTTTCCCCATTTTTTTTTCTAGGACAATCAGCACACATGATGAGCATCTACAAAATACACACAAACTTTGAATTTAAATCTTAAAGTTTGGCATAAAAGTTGCTTTCTTCAAGTCAGAAAATACCCAGAAAATACCTTCTTTTTTTCAAGATCTGAGCATCTCAGAAATCAAAACCTTACAAAAGATTGCATGCATAAATAATACTTCACCAGAAAAATGGGAAAAAGAAGAACCCGCAATTATTCTTCACGAGATTATGTCCAAATAAACAGAAACAGAAGAAGAAAACGCTCTTTTTCTCTACCATATAATCAATCAAAATAATAAAGCTCAATAAATGTTTCCAATTACATCCTATTTTCAGCTCAGTGTCAAGATCACTGTCAAGAAAATAAGTTAAAAGATTCAAACCACTGTATTCATGTAATATGAGAAAGAAGCATACCAGTTTTCTCCTCTTCAAGCGCTCTGCAAAATTACAATGACATTTCATGACAAGAAACTCAAGGGTAGCCATCATATCTCATAAAGCAAGGTAATAAGAATTAATCAGAAAAACAATTCCACTGCAATGCCAAAACAGTACTTAAAATGGTTTTTACAAGGAAAGAAACAAATCCTTCGTCAAAGAAAGAGCATGAGATATTCGGCAACATTTTATGAAGTATGGAGTCCTATATCTTAAACAGATGACAATGTTAGCAAAAATCATTCAGCTAACAATTTAAAACTCTTTCAATAGTTCTCAGAGCTAGCAAGCCAAACTTCTCACACACCAGCTAACCAAACTCACACAACATCGTTTCCTGCTGAAATTTGATTTGCAGTAGGATGTAACTAAACTTAGCCCAATAAAAGCACAAGAAACGTCAATAAAGCAGCAACACCCAATAGCTACAAAACAGAAACCTATCCCCTAAAATTTAAGAAGGCAATGCTCACTCTTTGAAAGATATCAGGCAATCATTGTCTGTGTCAAAAAGCATAAAGAACTCTGAAGGAGAACATTGCAATTCACCAGGATTCCTTTCCCCTCTTAGGTATCCGTCTTGTACAACATGCATCAGATGGAGGAAATGCAAGAACTCAATAATCTAAACATAAACTAAACCTCGACAAGAAGTGCAAATAAAGAGTCTCAGCAAGAATCAGTAGAATAATAGTTACAAAATGAATTATAAAAATCTTCAGGAGCAGTAGGGAAGAGCCCAAATTCCTTTATTAATAAGGCCTGATAAATAGTAAATTAAGTAGATCATTCCAGCATCATTAGCAAGGCATGTGCAGTGATAATCTCTGCCGATTAATATGTTTTGTATGCTAATTAACTTGCAATAAAACATACTATCAAGGCATAAGAATATGTGAAGCTAATGTTGTTGACTTGTTGTACAATATCAGTTAGAATATCCCGAAAGATCCAAATCCTAAAACTACTTCTCAAACGAAGCTAAATTTACACGATACTAAAATAAGACAAAATTAACCCTCATCAAATTTTCTGTAACTATTATATATGTTCATCTTCCACTGGGTTGCTTATTTTCTGATAAATTTTATTTTTTGTGGCTTTCCATCACACTTTACACACAGTGTGTTTCTAATATCAAAATAGTATACAACTGTTACTGCCTTAATTTGCTAACTCATCGTTTCAATCAAAAAGTTCAAAAGAACTAATTAAATTAGAACAAGTATGGATGAACAGTGAACCTCTCTCAAAAATCCCAAGATCATCCAAAAAGACACAGAACAAAGGAAGTTCACAAGCACTAAGAAAACCAAACTTTGCTCTAAATCTATGCAGAAAAATGAACCAAAATACCATCCTCATATTATTCTCTGTAAAAATATAAGACAAATGTAGGAATAAAATAAGCTATATAATATTGGTTAATTGTTCCCTTCAACCATAAATTCAAAAGAATGGGAAGAATGCAGCTGTATTAAGATGGATTAAGTGAATGCAGTCTTAGCTACCTGTAATTTTATAGGCCCTTAATCTTCTTACCACGCCAAGTAAAAAACACAATGCGTACAATATCTAAGACACTTGATAAATTGGAATAAGTTCAGATGAATCAAACCAACCAGTGAATGAAGGGCAGAGATTCTTGTATTAGTTTAAAGGAATCACATCAAACTGATGATATATTGCCATAACAGATTCCTTATTCGATTCAGCTCAAGAAAGTTTGCCATAAAAGATAAAATACCTCTCAGAAGAATCATCATATGCTCTAAAGTATTGGAAACCATAATAAGTACGTATCATATCATCAAAGGACAGAAGAATCGGACAAGTATACTAAACCTTAAGAACATTAGCATATAAGATTATTGTGATGCAGATGCTTTATCTATTTCAAGCTTTGGGACAAAGCGAATCCAATAAGTTCATTCGGAGTCCAGCAAAGCATGGGTATTATGTCCAAGCATCTTTTTTTATTCCAATGCCAAGCAAGAAAGCAAGATTCACAAAAGGCAGCCACAATGTGAACATTTGAAAATGCATGAGTTTAGCTATATGCATGCATATGCCTGAGGAAAACATGAATCACATACAGATAAGCTTAGAGGACATACAGATACAATCAAAAATCAGCTTGTTCAATATGGAACAGCTTGTTCAATATGGAAGAGTATAACAGGTTGTACGATAAATCAAAATGCAATTAACTAATGCGTCATGGTAATCCCCAGAATTCGAAAGCCCCACAATCATCGTATTCCAAAAAACCACATTTCTCTCAGACATGTAATCAAACAGCTTGAGCACATCCATCATCATCCCAATGTATGGGTAAACAAGAGCAAACTAAAGAAATTTGGCTCAGACACCCAATTCAAGCAATTTAAAAACAAGGAATCACATTTAAAAATTCCTCACACTAAACCGTACCCTTTTTTCAGAAGCAGAACGGGAAAAAAACTCTGACAAAATTCTAATTTAACAGACCATATCTTAATCTTCTGTAGTGAATCGTCTGTTGTTTTATTCAAGCTTAATGACTACCAATGCTCTAATTCCAGAAAATTCCTAAAGTAAACTACAATAACTAACAATCAGAATCATGAAAAATTAGCAAGAACATGTTCGCTATACTCATTTTTGGTTCATTTAATATAAAGTTGAAAAACACTCACGTAAATTACAGCTGATGATAAAAGAATATGTATATATATGTGTGTGTGTGTTAGCATGAAATGATAAAGAGCTATGGATAACATGTTAAAGTATTAACACCACTAAACAGGTGATGACAAGGAAATTCTCATCAGATGAGCAAAAGCACTAAACTTTTCAGGGAAAATCTTCAATAACTTTTGCTTTGCTGGTTCATACACAGTTACACACCAACAAAAATAACTGAGGCGCTGTAGACAGAATTAATAACATCAGTTGTTCTTATATCTATTAATCTGCTTAACACAACAATCTCAAGATCAGTTCAATCCTATCAATTCTATGCCAGACACATACATGTAAAATTCATGAAGGAACAGCTAAAAAGAGACAAAATGGAGCAAGAAACAAAGCAAGCAAACCGTAGGCTTGGTTCCTTCGCACAACTTGGCTTCAACAGAATCCTGATGCCCGCCACCAGATATTTTCTCAACGGAACCCTACTGCAGCTGTCGCTCATCCACTCACAGAGACCGGCGTAACAAATCCGTTCCGGATCACCGGCAACGATTCAATCCTGCAACCTACCGCTGCCACCGCCGCCCACAATACCGTGCCTTTCTTAAGATTCGACGGCCTCAACAAGTCCCCAATGCTGAACAGATCGAACTGTGATTTAGATGATTTTTAATTCGGATTCAATTGATTCAGTTGTTTTTCGAATTCTAATAAAACAACTAAAGCTATTGAATTCGAATTAGAAATCAAATCAGAGAAGGATTGAGAGGAAATCATTTGACCGGATGGGTTGGAAATCATCTGATTCTCCAGCACAGTTCGTGTTAGACAGCTTGCTGATGCCTTGTCTCTGTACTAACAACTTGGAAATTCTCTTACAATAGTTGGGGATCTTAATCTGAATGAGACTGACCAAGAAGTGAATGCATATTTAGGGATCCGTAGTCGGCTAGTTCGTCCCGGATTAGTTGAAAGTACAGTTGGTTATGACCATTATCATTTTGCTCCCTTTCCATTTTTTCTTAGATTTTACTAGTTTAGATAGACTATGCTGGCCTGAGATGCAGAGAAGTTTGATGTTAGACACTTCTCTGTAATCTATCACTTGCTACTGTAATCTCTTTAATTTATGTTTCTTGGCTTGGGGAGGATTAATTGAATTCCCCCCATCATTGATGGTTTGTCTAAAAAAAAAGGGGAATTTAAACCAAAACCTAGAAGATTTTTGTTATCTAATAAACTAAACTTGTAACTCAAAAGGTAATCATTATAACATAAAACATGTAGAATTTAATCAAAATGTGTCACTTAAAACATTGAGATTATATTTTAAAATATGAGAAGTTTAAATCAAAATCAGAAAAATAGTAAATCATATAGAAATTGGTAGAGTATCAATCATCTAAAAACTAAAAATATAATTTTATAAATTAAAACATAAGCAATTTAAAACAAAATATGATTTAAAAAAAAAAAGGAATTAGCACTGTAGCAATACTGTTTACGATGTACAGTTCACGTGATACTGTTCATTAAACTAGTCCAAGTTCTTGAAATCCTTTCAAATCTTTAAAAAATATTTGTTACTTTTTGAAATTTAAAAATGAAGATTTACTACTACGTACACCCAGTGAAAACCAACTAAAATTTTCACTGATCATCATTTAAGAGTAAAAAAACAAAAACAGAAACATGAAGAAATAAAGAAAGAGCCTAACCTCACAAGCTCAGTCTGCATAGCAGCTCCCTGTTTGGTCCTTCGATGAGATGTGGCGCCAAAACCAGTGGTCACACCATAACTGTCGGTACCGTTAGTCACACTTTCCATCACCCATTCCGAGCTCGCGCTGACTCACACAACTCCACCCTCAAACCACCGCCTGCCACCGCCTCCGCCACTTATGCAATACTTAGCGTCTCGCCGCCGAGCCTCACCACTAGCTTCCGGAACTCGCGCACCATCCGCTTCACCTCCTCTAGATGGCTCCCCGTCAGTGACTCCGCCGCCGCGTTCTGGTTCAGAGGGTCGTCATTCTTAGCCACACCAAAACCATTCGCGTTTCCGTTTCCATTTCCATGCACATTCGTTGTTCCGTTCTCATGCACTCGCATCTTCATCTTCATCTTCATCTTCTCCATAAGCAACAAAAACATAGAATTGTGACTAAAAGTTGAAAGTTACACCATTCTACCAACGTGATCTATACTCTACGTGGTCAGCTTTTAATTAAAACACAACTAATTAAAACGGTAAGTGCGGAAATAAAAAAGAACACGATATACTAGAGCCGGGAGAGCTGAGAAGCTGCGAACCATGAACAAAAGGAGTAGAGACGGGTGCAGCATCCGTCATACCAGCACGTTGCAGAATCTCCATAGCATACTTCGCTTGCCCCAAGAACAGCCCAGAAGCAGATCGAACAACCTCAATCCCCAAAAAATAATTAAGAGAACGAAGATCCTTGAAAGAAAACTCATGATCAGCACGAGCAATGAACCGCTGAATAAGATCGAAGTTATTTCCAATGAGGATAATGTCATCAACATACACCAGTAAGTACAAAACAGTTGATCCCCGAGTAAAAACAAACAATGAAGTGTCAGTCAAGCAACACTTGAACCCCAAACGCAGAAGAAATGAGCTGAAACGCTGAAACCAAGCTCGAGGTGCCTGCTTGAGCCCGTAGATAGACTTCCGAAGGCGACAAACAAAATCTGGGTGTATAGGATCAGTAAAACCAGCCGGTTGTTTCATGTAGACCGGAGCATCGAGAACACCATTAAGAAAAACATTCTTGACGTCGAGCTGATGAAGAGGCCAAGAAAACGTTGTCGCAAGAGCAAGAACGATCCGGACAGTGGAGACTTTAACTACAGGGCTAAAGGTATGAGTAAAATCAAACCCAGGTAACTGACAAAACCCTTGAGCAACCAAGCAAGCCTTATAGCGATCAATATAACCATCCGGTCTATGTTTGAGACGATAAACCCACTTTGATCCAACAACGTTCACATCAGAAGGGCGCAGAACAAGATCCCAAGTGTGTTGTTGGTGAAGGGCACATATTTCCTCATCCATGGCAGAAGACCAACGAGGATCCTTAATCGCAGAACGAAAACCTCGTGGTTCAGTCTCAGCAAGCAATGCAGTAAGATGACTTGATAACACATAATCATCAAACTGTCGATTAGCAGTAATGCTACCTGTTCTAGACCGAGTAGTCATATGGTGAACTGGTTGCGGCGGTGAAGGCGACGGTGACGGAGCTGGAGATTGAACAGGAGACTAGAGTGGTGAAACAGCAGTCGGAGACTGTGCCGGAGTTGGAGATGGTGGCACTGGTCGAGCTGGTGCTGATTGAGGTTGAGTAGAAACATCAGAGTCATGATCAAAGAACACAGAAACATCCAATGACTCTGGAACAGCAGATTCCGAGTCAGTCGCAAATGGAAAAGATGCCTCATCAAATCTAGCATGCCGAGTGAGATAGACCTTCTTGGATGTGGGATGAAGACATCGAAAAACCCTTATATTGAGCACTATAGCCAATGAAGATGCATGGAGAAATGCGAGGTGCAAGCTTATGAGGTGCAAAAGGTCGTCTGTAAGGATACACCATACACCCAAAAGGATGAAAATTGGAATAATCAGGATGACGACCATATACCAGAAAGTATGGAGACACATTTTGGATGATGGGTGTAGGAAGGAGATTGATAGTGTAGGTGGCAGTGGCAAAAGCAACATCCCAATAAGATGGTGGCAACTGAGAATGCATCACATAGACAACCCCATTTCTGTAATATGCCTATGCTTGCGTTCGGCTCTACGGTTCTGCTCGGGTGTGGCTAGACAAGAAATCTAATGAAAAATGCCCTTAGCCGAGAAGTGAGATCGTAAACGCGCATTGGTGAACTCGGTGCCCCCATCACTTTGAAACACTTTGATCGTGCAGGAAAACTGATTTTCAACTAGATTCTGAAACTGCAGAAATGTCTCAAAGAAATCGGATTTCCTCTTCAACGGATAAAACCATGTAAACCGCAAAAAATCATCGACAAAGATTGCATAATATGAAAAACCACTTTCTGATAAAATCGGAGCAGGTCCCCAAAGATCACAGTGAATCAAAGCAAGTAAAGAATCAGCCCGTCTGGGATTGTCCATAAATGAAAGCCTTTTACCCTTAGCTCGTTCACACGAAGAACATAAAGAGAGTTTAGGCGTAAAAGAGGAGACCTTAACAAGGTTCAACTTATTCAACAAAGAAATAACTGAAATGGAAGTATGGCCTAATCTAGCATGCCATATATCAAAAATGCCCTATTTTTATTGTCTTGAACATAGGCAGCAAGAGCAGCACCACCCTGTGTCAGCACATAAAGACCTTGCTCACATCGTCCTCGGCCCACGACTACCTTTGTGGACTGTGTCTGAATGATAAACGAGTTCGCATCAAAGGAAATCACAGCATTTAAGTCCCTTGTCAGTTTACTAATAGAAAGCAGGTTTTTCGTAATATCAGGCACCACCAATACATCAGATAAAGATAAATCACGAGTAAACTGACTCTGACCAATATGAGTAATTTTAACAGGTTTACCATTAGCAAGGGCGACAGAACGGTTACCATGATAGGGAGTGATGTTCTCAAGACCAGAAGATGTGGAGGCCATGTGATTGGTTGCACCAGAGTCTAGATACCAGTCCGAAGCATTGTCAAAAGAGACATAGGACTGAAAAGCATCAGCGAGATTAGCAGACTCTGGATTAGGATTGGTGCATGCGCGAGCAGTGTGACCGAACTCCGGGCAGAGCTGACATTTAGGGTTCCACTTCCTCCTACGTTGAGAACCACCACCAGAGGAACCACCACCCCCACCAGATTGGCGGCCAGAACCACCACTATACCCAGAACCGCCGCCAGACCGGCCGCGTGTGGTGGTCCACGCGCCTGAAGGCGGCGCGTGTTGATCATGCGCATGGACAAAGTATCCAGCAAACTGAGGCGGGTGAGGCGCGTGTTGCTCACGCGCCTGGGCAGAAAATCCAGCAGTAGAGGGCGCATGTTGCACACGTGCCTGGGCAAAACTTCTACCGTTCTGCGTCATTACAGAGAACGCCACCGGAGCTGTTTCGGAGCCGAAACCTGTATCAGAACCACTGGAATTTTGAAAAATCTCATGACTACGTGCACAGGAGACAACCTCGGCGTAGGACGGCAGCGGAGAGTGAGATAGTTGCACCGACGTGAAGTTGGAGAACCCTGAACCAAGACCACGAAGGAAGATCATGACGCGATCTTTGTTACCAACACATGACCTGACAGAGGCTAGACCGTCGAGGATAAGCTTGAACCGGCGATGATATTCCATCACAGTGGAGGAGCCACGGCGTATTGTGTGCAACTCATCACGAAGTTGCAGTTCGCGAGCTTCGGAGGCGTTGCCGAAGGCAGCAGCCAGGGCAATCCACATCGCTTGAACCATGTCGCAGCCGATCGTCTCCATCATAGACTCTTCAGTGAGAGAGGACCAGAGTAGGGCTTGGATGAGCTTATCCTGAGCCGTCCAAGATTCCGGCATGAGAGCATCGGCACTTGCCGAAGCAGCAGAAGCTTTGGGCTTGGGTAAAGAGCTGTCAAGATACCCGTAGAAACCCGAAGACTCGAACAACACCTGCACCTGGGATTGCCATGCCATGAAATTGCCGGCATTGAGCTTGACCGGCAACATGTGGATCATGGTGGCATATGTTAACGACTTTCCGGAATCCATTGAAAACCGGTCAATGGCGGCATGGTTTAATTAATTAGTTGGATCGAAAACAAAAGTGAAGCTGCGTGAAGGCACCTAGGCGACGGCGACGGCTAGGGTTTGGAGTGTTAGGGTTTGGAATGTTTTTCACCTAACGTAGAGAAGGAAAACTAGGAGCACCTTTGATATTTAGGAAACCAAAACTGATACCATGTGAATGTTATAATTCAGAATGAATATTATTGCTGAAGTGTTTACAATATATATAGTACAATAGAGCTATACATTCAACGTAGTCTACTCTAAATATAGATAAAAATATAACTAAATATATACAAATATATCTTGACATAATCAAGATATTCTATCAGGTACTTTACTCAGAACGTTATCTGATTGTTATGCTGCTTCTTGACTGACACAGTGACACTATCATCATTGCAGATTCGGGTTTCAGCAGTCATCTCAAATGCTTCATATATATATATATGAATGTTGACAGTACTGAATGTGCTTCATTAATCATGATGGATCCAAAATTCGGAAAGAAAATATGTTGTGCAGTTTCATCAGAGATTTGATGGGACTGATTGTCATTCGTCATAATATATAGATACTCAAATCGCTATGTGGTCTTCTTTGACGTAAGTAAAATGACATTACTCTCCCATACCATTTTTGCTAAAATTATTCATTAATCTCAACTTATAAATTATAATATCTCTTACACTCTTCTGAAAAGCTAATATCCAGTTTTGTAACTCGTGACAGGTAAATACGAAAGTGCTTGGATGGAATTCAAGGTCCAATCTATGTTAGAACTGGTTGTGTCTTCGGGAGGCAAACAATATATGGAGCCGCTAGGTAAAATGTGCAACTGCTTGCCAAAGTGGTGTTGATGTTGTTTCTGATCTAAGAAGAACAAAAAGCTGAAAGAATCAAAGGATAAGAAGAAGGTGAAATTAAAGGCAGGGAAACATCAAGTCGAATTCATGCTCTTGAAAATATTGAAGAAGGAATCAAATGTACAGTTTCTGTACATTTGCTCAAATACATGCTCTTTCCATTGCTCCTTTCATAGTGTTGATAAGGTTGCTCCTTTTATACATGGATCAGTCACTGAGGATATCTTGGCTGCTTCTAAAATGCACTGCCATGGCTGGAGATCAGTAGACTGCATTCCTAAAAGGCCTGCATTCAAGGTTTCTGCTCCTATCAATCTGTCTGATTGTTTGCATCAAGTCCTTCATTGGGCGTTGGGATAGTATTTAGCAGACATTGTCCAATTTGGTATGGCTGTGGGCTGAAGCCACTAGAGCAATTTTCATACATAAATGATCTGTTGTTTACCCGTTATTAGGGGTGATAACGAGTCGATCCGATCACGATCATCACTATGTTCATGATCGACTCGTTTAAATTTTGAGGTGATCACGATCCGATCGCGATCAAAGCGATCAAAATAATTCATGATCATGATCGGATCGTTTAAAAATTATAATGATCGCGATCTGATCGCGAGCGACTCGTCTAGATAATCGATCAGATGATCAATGATCAATAACGATCGGCTCGATCAAATGATCAATGATCAATCATGATCAGTTTAAAAGTTTTTTAAAAAAGTTAAAAATTAACAAATTACTAGAAAATAATTCATTTAGATGTATATATTTATATTATATTAATCGATTATCTTATCGATCGATATCGATCACCTTATCGATCTGTTCGCGATCATGATCGAGTTTTAATGTCTATGATCGTTGATCGTTCATTTATTAAACGATCAAAAAATTTTGATCATGATCGGCTCATTTATTAAATGAACGATCTCGATCCGATTTTTAACCGATCCGATCGCGATCCGATTAACGAACGCTCGTGATCGTGCTCACCCCTACCCGTTATCTCATTTTTAAATAAGTAAAATATTTTATGATATTTTTTATTGCAATCACTATAATTGATTACCATATGTCCACAACATATAATTTAAATATGTAAATTTTTTATTATAATCCAACTATTTGACATCAAATTACTTAATAATATAAGGAATGAATTTCTATTGCAATATTGTATTTAGAATTCTTTTAGCAGCACTTTATTGCTACTATATCACATTATTTATTAGGACAAGTCTTGGAAGTGACCGTCACTATATAGTGACCAGGGTCCATTTTGCAAATTAATAGACGCAGTCTTTTTTTGCAATTTCTGGATATTAATCCCACGCGCCATCTCCAATATATAAGCCATTTCCTTTTTCCCCAATTCTGAAATCAGTTCCCATCGCAAAACCTCTCCCAAATTGACCCGCAACTCTCGATCGTCCAATCGCCGCCGCTCTACCACAGCTGTGGCGTCGCGGTTCTGCGACGGTGGCGTTTAAATCACACTGTAACGGTGCACGGTGAAATCTGATCGCAGCTGCTATCTTGCCTCCCATCGCTGTTGCTCTAGATCCATCTCCTCAGATTCACGATTTAATTTAATCTATGCCCCGTATCTCCACCGATCTGAATTTGCGGCCAGCGCCATAGCGTGGTGGCTTAGGTCGTCACGGCGGCGAGGATCGGGAGAGATGATAACCGGTGCTGATGGCTGCGACTGGGATACGGGGACGACTTCATCTTCAGATTTCGCCGGAGGAGGAATCTCGGTCGGGTCGGCGGTTTTGATCTTCAATTCGGCGAGGTTAGTCTTTTTCTCTATTATTCAATCACTTATTTACATTTGTTAGTTGTATTTCTGCAATCGCGAATGATTTTGAGAATGACTTTGTGTAATTTTGGTGTTCTTAGAGTGTTTTTAAAATGTTAGTCGTCAAGTCTGAAAGGTTGTTGTTTAATGCTGAAACATGTTGCTTAGAATTGATGTTTTTAAAACGTTAACCTGCTAGTATGAAAGGTTGTTGTTTAATGCAGAAACATGAACATTAGAATTTTGGTCTGAAAGGTTGTTGTTTAATGCAGAAACATGAACATTAGAATTTCGGCCTGAAAGGTTGTTGTTTAATGCAGAAACATGAACATTAGAATTTCGGCCTGAAAGGTTGTTGTTTAATGCAGAAACATGAACAATAGAATTTTGGCATGAAAGGTTGTTGTTTAATACAGAAACATGAACATTAGAATTTTGGCATGAAAGGTTGTTGTTTAATGCAGAAACATGAACATTAGAATTTTGGCCTGAAAGGTTGTTGTTTAATGCAGAAACATGAACATTAGAATTTTGGCCTGAAAGGTTGTTGTTTAATGCAGAAACATGAACATTAGAATTTTGGCCTGAAAGGTTGTTGTTTAATGCAGAAACATGAACATTAGAATTTTGGCCTGAAAGGTTGTTGTTTAATGCAGAAACATGAACATTAGAATTTTAGCATGAAAGGTTGTTGTTTAATGCAGAAACATGAACATTAGAATTTTGGCATGAAAGGTTGTTGTTTAATGCAGAAACATGAACATTAGAATTTTAGCCTGAAAGGTTGTTGTTTAATGTAGAAACATGTTGATGTTTAATGCATTTTTTAGTATAATGTGTTTCTGTAAAATTTGGATGTTTTAGCATAAAAATCCCACCTTTCATAAACAATGTTTCAAGCTATTATGTGTAGGTTTTAATCTGAAGAGTACACCTTTTACTTGCCTACATGTTTTTTTTGTAAACCCTCACTGTTTTGAGATAAACAACCCACATTTTATTGCAAAGTTAGTTTCCTTTTTTTTAGTTGTTGAGTTGTATATTGTTTCAGTTATTTTTGTTGATGTTCTAACCCTAACTGCCCATCTTTTTATTTTTGGTTGAGGTTTAGACGGGGAGGAGGATTAAGAAGGGGAGGAGGATTAAGAAGGTACAACAATGGTGAGTATTTTGGAAAAAAGAAGAAAGAAAGTGAAAATAAGAAGGATCGGGTGGGCACCTGAAAAAGGAGCAGAATTTCTAGGAACAAGACAAAAAAGGAGATAAAAAGGACGAGTGGAGCAGCATTTTTCAATTTCTTGCACGCGCCTACGCGTGATTTTCATAATTTATTTGAAATTGCAATTAAGGACCTCCGTGTCCTTTAATTTATAATTGAATCTGGTCACTATATAGTGACGGTCACCTCAGAGAGCAACTCTATTTATTATAACACAAATATTTTCTATCACTAATTTTAGATTATTTCTTTAATTATGAAATTAAAGTTAATTTAGTTGCATTATTTTTCTATTTTTCAATACATTGTTTTTCACTTCATCAAGAAATAAAATTTATAATAGCAAAGTATTGTACAAGTTTTTAATAAATTTTGATTATTAGAAATTAGATAATTAATTATTTTACCCTAAAAAATTAAATATAATTTAACTCAAGGAACCACGCAACGCGTGGTGGAGCCGAACTAATTGGTTAGAACAATTTTATCATAAATTACCAGAACCATGGAGTGAGTTATGTGAAAAACAATATTCAGATTATCTTAAAAATAATGGTAATCGAGATAATCAGGACCGGCCCTGAGCATGTGCGTCCGTGCCATCGCCCAGGGCCTATATTTTTGAGGGCCTCAAAATGTTTTACCGGTGGTATATATATTTACTATATTTGGGCAGATACAGATAATTATGAAACACTCTATGCATATCTTTCAAATTCTGTTACCATAAAATCCATTTATTTCAACATCTTCTATTTTTAATTCCTACTTCTGCATGGAAAAAAACACTTTGCGCATATATATATTTTTTATGAAGTTTACTTATTTTCATTTATGGAAGAAGAGAAAAGTCAATTTAATGTACTCCCTCACTATATCAGCTAGATGTGAAGTATTTTTAGTCAATTTTATCGGGGCATATTGAACTGTTATAATAATTTTAATTTTATGTATTAACCGGACTAAATTTTTTATAGTTTAGAAATAGAGCGCATTGTGAATCTAATAATATCTTGCATGATATTATTATAATACATATATCAATTAAAATTTACGGTCAAACATGCTCCAACAAAGTTGACTAAAAAGAGTGCATATGTAGCTGCTACGGAGGGAGTATAAGTTTCTTATTTCAATATAAACACTCCTTCCCTTCCCAAAAGGTCTTCCGTACCTTCTTCTTTTGATATTTTGCTATTTTGAATTTCATTCTCTATGAGTCCACTCCGTTAATCCCACATAACAATAAATTAGCCGTTTTCTTCCATTGTTTATTTTGCCCAAATTACTAGATAAGACAATTTTTAGTTTTTGAAATTTTATTTTATAATCGATCTTTTAGAAATAATTATAAAACTCTTATTTTATGCTATTTCATATTAAATTAATTACATACCTAATGAAAGATTTATAAATACTTTTGAAGTTAACGTTTAAAAAGGCCACATTTTAATAGTTGGCACAGGGCCTTCAAAAACTCAGGGTCAGCCCTGGAGATAATCTAGGTCTAAGAACAAATTTTGGATATAGAATCATTGAAGAACAATGTTTGTTAACTGTAAAAACTCAGTTATCAAAAACTAGTTATAGTAGAATACTTAATGAAACTTGGGAAATAGGAAAAGAACAAAAACATGTTCATAACAAACATAAGAAAAAGAATTTTAGGTTTAGAAAATGGCAAAAAAGATCAAATTTTGCCCCTAAAAAAAATACGTTAGAAGAAAGAGAAAAATAGTTAGAAACAGAAGTAATTGTACCTGCTATTTCTGTAATGAAAGAGGACACATTGCTCCCGAATGTCCTAAAAAGAATACTAGAATTATAAAATTTCTAGAAGAACAAAATCTGAAAATTTGTTTAGGAGAAGAAATTGAAGAAGTAGACGAAATAACATATGAAGTTGATTCTATTTGTTCAGAAGAAGATTTAGAATTTATATGTATGACGGAATCTGAAGAGTCAGGAAGTTTTGAGTCAGTACGTGAAGATGAGTTAGAAAAAATTCGTCTAGGTGATGTAGTAAAAGAAGAGTATACTTTAGAATGTTATAAGCTAGTAAAATTTAAAAATCTAAAAATAGAAAATTTATACAAAAAGTCTAGGTTTAAACCATGGCATGCTGAACATTACGAAATGTGTGAAGGAATAACTGAAGCTAAAGCAACTTCAAATGGTCAGGTTGAAATACAACTCTTTGATAAAAACAAGGTTAAAAGATTAAAGGAAAAAAATCCTAAAATAAAGTTTTTTCATATAGCTATAATACAAATCAGTATTACTCCATTGTTTAGATTAGGAATAGACTCTCCTACTCTGTGCATATATAGTCCAAGATAAGAGATTTCATGATCCAGTACAATCTCTTATAGGAGGCATACAATCAAACCTAGTAAATGGAGAAATAATGTTCAGAATAAAACCCAATTATTTTGTATCAATAAATGATAAGGGGATAGAAAACACTAGTGTTAAGATCAAAGAAATAAACACTAATATTATTGAACTCTATGAGTCTAAACCTTTTGAAATTGAAATCAAACCCATATTAATAAGTTGGAGAGATTTAGAAATTCCTAAAGGATGGATGTTTGAAAATTTTACACAAGAGCCTCCTAGAAAATCAATAGAATTTCAAGTTTCGGGAAGTAATCTATACTTCAAAGAGAATAGGCTTTCTGCTAGTAGACGGAGTTTTAAGGTTGATCGTATTATAGGGGAAACAACATCTGATCAAGGTGAGAGTTCCACTAGAGCTGATAAAAAGCTATCATCTATCCATATCCCAATATTACCTGCACCCCTCGGCTAATTGCTCAAATAGCATCATGGCATCGGAAGAACCAAGGTTAGCAATGGAGTCATAACAAGATCGATTTATCAACTCGGTCTCCTTGTCATTCAAACCATTGTAGTAGAAACACACCAATTGGGGCTCGGTGAAGCTATGGTATGGGCAACTTGAAAGGAGAGTTTGTAATCTTTCCCAATACTCATACAAGGTCTCATCATCGTCTTTGGTGATGTTGCTAATGGCTTGTATCAAGAGTCAAGACAGAGGATTTAGAGGGAGGGAAGTACTTGTCGAGGAATTTCTTCTTCAATTGTGGGCATATAGTGTTTGAGGCCGAGGGGAGACGGCTTAACCATTTGGCGGCCTTATCCTTCAAGGTAAAGGTGAATGTCTTCAATTTAAACTCATCCACACTCATCTCGGAAGGTTTCAAACTACTACAAAATCGGTGAAAAGGCTAAATGAAGTCATTTGGATCATTCATCTCTCTACCATGGAAAGTTGGAAGCAAATTTATCATTCCCGTCTTGATTTCATATTGAGAGTTTGGGTAAACAATACTTGATTGTTGTTGTTCATAGTTGGGGGACATGTACTCTCTCATGAAAATGTTGGTAGGGGAAGGGTTTGGATTTTGGAAAGGGTTGTAGAATTGGTTTCGGGGAATGTTTTGGTTGGTGGCCTCTTCTCCGCCATCTTCCTCCATGGTGAAAGGTAATGCTTCACTTTCAAGGGAAAATGGGTTAGCGGCTAGTGTCTGTTGCACATGCCTTTTGAGTTGGTGGAGATTTCTTACTAGTTCGGAATCGTATTGCAAAGGGTCTTGGTTCGAGGATCGTGTATGAACCATGCACCAAGAGCTAGAGCAATAGGTTTCCAAACCAAAATATGACTAGAAATAAGGATAGAGTGTAAATAAAACTACAATAAACACATAGATATACACCTCTTCCCCGGCAGCGGCGCCAAAATTGGAGAGGTCGTCGCCGTACCTCTCAAATGTAGCATATAATGGCAAGCAAGGGTCATATCCACAGAGAAAAAGATTATTACCAAGTAGTTATGTAGTTATTATACTCTATCTAGGAATGAAATATATATATATATATATATGTTCAATATACTCATTTATTTTCACTCAACTTTTTACTCAAAATCTCAGCCATCCATCTTAATCTCATATAACGGTTTCCTTGATTTCCTCCTCTCACTTCTTTCTCAATTAATTCATTATTTCTTCCTTATATATCACTTCTGCTATATTTCCCTTTCCACTAATGTTTAAATACTAATATAAATTTAACTAACCATATGACAACCCATCATTAAACGACCTGGAATTTCATATGCAAAACCAAAAAAAAAAACTAAAATTCGGGTGGTACATTTTTTATCCCAGAAAAGAAATTCATGGAAATTGAAAATATAATTATTTTGTAAGGACCCTTTAGTTCTTTTGAAATTATTTGTAAATTAGTTCAGTTTAATTTAGTTTAGCTCATTAAAATTATAACTTGATGAAATTTAAATTAATTCAATCACACTTTTTTTAAAATACATTAATTTTCAGTTATTTAATTTAGTTCTCACTTTCATCTAAATTTATTTCCATTTAGTTCATGACCAAATGGTTTTATCTACCTCTTTAAAAGAATGGTTTGTCGTGGTTAGATTTAAAAATGAATTTAATATTAAATGGTGAAGAAAAGTAAAAGGAACGATAAGACGATAAAATATTAATGCAAAGAAGGAAATTTGTTAGAAGATCAGATTCTAGGAGTAATTAATGACGAGTATTATATAGCTAGGTAAGAAATAATCAATTAATTGAGAAAGGAAGTGAGAGGAAATCAAGGAAACCGTTGGATGAGATGAAGATGGATGATTTAGATTTTGAGTAAAAAGTTGAGTTAAAATAAATGAGTGTATTGAACCACTTCCTATATATATAAACACTTAGAAAAGCAATGGAAATAAGGGAGGTGGTGGGTTTGAGTTGATTTTCTGAGAAGCACTACTATGCGAAGCAAATAGAAATCTAGATTACCAACTAATTTATCATACAATGATTTAAACTTGAGATTTAACTAATGAGAATAAAAGCATTGGGTGCATGTAATTTGTGACTTCCTATCATGGGTTTTTCCTCAAATTTTATCGTGTTGCTTTGAGAATGGTGATTGTTTATAATGAGAAACCATCTCTAATCGTAGAGACGCATTTCTCCCCTCTCTATCATAGTTATGAAAGATGAAAGCATCATCACAACTCTTATTGACAACTTTTCTAGATGATAACAACTAGATCAATTTATCAATGACATTTCAAATTAGAGGTTCTACAAACCTACCCATGCAATTTTATAGCAAACTTAACATGGATACAATGCTAATGAATGATTTCAAGAACAAATACAATTGATAGCAACTTGCATTTAATTCCTAATTTACTACTCATTCATAGAAGAAATGCTAACATTCCAACCATGAAAATAGCAATATCTAACACATTTCTATAACTAGGAAATCATTCGTAACCATTTCATGCATTAAATACACATACACATCATGATCATTCAATTGCAAATCACACATTCATAAGCTTCATAAATCAAGTTCTCAACCCATTACAAGAAGTCTAATCACATGCCTCCAAGATGAGTTTTAATCTATAATCATAATTATACAATCAACACATAAATCAATACAAGAATCCATGGTGAATTTGAAGAATAAAGTGAAAACAAAATGAAGAACACTAGTTCTACTCTTAGCCAATTCGATCCCCTTCAAAATGGGGATAAGATGCCTTATATAGTCCAAGAAATTTAAAATAAAATAAGATGTCACTTGCAGCAGATGTTCGCGGCCCGCGAGCTGTCCTTTGCGACCTGCGAGAAGCAGCAGACATCAAAACCAGCAACACACATACTTCGCGGCTTGCGATCAGTTCTTCACAGCCCGCGAGAGTATAGCCTTCACACCACTTCTATGACCGGTTCTTCAATGCTTCTTGATTCTTTTGGACGGTCATAGAAGATCTTTAAATGTTACTCATTCAACTCGATAGCAAGTGCAAATCATGGCCAAAATGCACATCTTTACTTTTAAACCACTATGAATGATTTGGCTTTAAAGTTCAAGACTTAAGTACAAAATTCTACCAAAACTAGCTTTCAAATGTTATAAAACAAGAGTACATTTAGGGCTTATCAATATTTATATGTTAGGGCTAGAAATTAGGCACGGGGCTAGAAATTAGTCATTTGACATATGTCGGGGGCCATAAAAAAACAATTTAGTCTAACTAGCGGGAGTACACCGCGCGTTGCGCGGTTGGTTACTTTAAAATACAGAAAACCCACAATTCCAGTTTGACTTCATCTGCAACTAATAATATTTCAAACTATTTCAACGGACTGAATCCGGAAACATGTAAATATATATATATATATATATATGATGATGCAGATGAGATGGCGTTGAATTATTTGGAGCATCTGGATCGCATGAAGTGAAGCCCATGGGCCAGTTTGCCAATTATTTTATGGATATTTGTGGGGAGTCCATAAAATATTATTTTCCTTTCGTAGTTGGAAATAGTTAATCAATTCCATATGGGATTTGGTGAACTTTCCTTTTCAATATTTTAGATTTCCAAATAGGCTTTGGAGAACTTTACCTTTTATTTTATGTCTTTGACTCCTATAAATAGGGGATTCATACCATTGTATTTGGCAGATTTGATATTAATAAAACATAGTTTTCCCCAAAAAAAACCAAGTATTCTTTGATAGAATCAACGGTTGTCAGAAGTTTCATTTAATTCGCTAAGACTCTTATTCGTGAAAGCTTCCGCTACGTCAGTTGGTACCTGAGCCACGTTGTTCCAGGGATGGCGCCTAAACAACGCAACACCAGAGACCGAACGATAGAGGACATTTACAACGAAGAAGACATGTCAGCTCGGATAAATGAAGCCGTGTCGCAAGCCATGTCTCAAGTCGTGTCACAAGTGACAGAAATGGTAAGTCATGCGCTGACACAAACTTTTGCTACCCAGATGACGGAATTGATGGGAAGAGTCCAGAATTTGGAGAACAACCACAAGGATACTCCAACTTCTACGCCCAAAAATCCGTTCGGCCACAATCCTCAACCAAGGATTGATGATCGACGATGGGAGGCAGGGCTAAGGACAGAGATTCCAGAGTTTAATGGAAGCGTTAAACCAGAGGAGTTTTTGGACTGGATCGCAGCAGTGGACGAAGTCCTAGAGTTCAAGCAAGTTCCTGAAAACCGGCGAGTACAACTAGTGGCAACTAGGTTTCGGTTGAGGGCTTCTGCATGGTGGCAGACAAAAAAACTTCAACGGGAGAGACTCGGAAAGTCGAAGATCGTAACTTGGGACAAGCTGAAAAAGGTGATGCGAGGTGAATTTCTCCCGCATAACTTTCAGGCAATGATATTCCAAAGGTTACAAAATCTGAAACAGGGAACCCGCACCGTGGAAGATTACACAACTGAATTTTATCAGTTGGTTGCAAGGAGTGATATAACGGACTCAAACGAGCAGTTAGTGGCAAGGTATGTTGGAGGTTTACGGCCTCAAATTCAAGACACCGTGAATCTGTTTGACAACACAACCGTGTCAGGGGCTTACAGTAGGGCCTTACATCTTGAGCAGCAAGGACGAAGGACTAGTATATTTAGTGGCACCGGAACCAGTTATGGCAATAGGAGTGGAGCTGCTACTTCTACAAATATACCCGCCGTGACTAATCCGCTTTTCAAGGCTGGTAACAACATAGCAGGCAGCAGCACAATCAAGTGTTTTAACTGTCAAGAATCGGGACATAGGGCGTCTGAGTGTACGAAGCCGAAGAAACGTGCCTTGTTTATGGATGGAGAAGAGGATGAAACTACCGAGAATGAATCCCCAAGCTCAGGGTATTCATATTCATCCCAATTCGACAGATCTTCTGACGGGTATTCACACTCACCCAAATTCGACAGATCTTCAGATGAAGAGCATATACCAGGTGATGATGGAGCTACGTTAGTTGTGCGTCATTTATGTCTAACTCCACAGGCGGTTGATGAATCTGATTGGCTGAGGAGTAACATTTTTCAGTCAACTTGTACCATTGGTGGAAAGGTGTGCAAGTTCATAATCGATGCAGGCAGTTGTGATAACATTATATCTGAAGAAGCCGTTCAAAAGTTGGGGTTACATGTGGAAAAGCACCCAAAACCTTATAAGCTGGCTTGGATAAGGAAAGGAAAGGAGGTACAAGTCAGTAAACGTGCCCTAGTTTCTTTCTCGATTGGTCCAAGATATAAGGATCAAGTGTGGTGCGATGTTGTCAATATGGATGTATGCCATTTATTATTGGGAAGGCCTTGGCAATATGACCGCAATGTTCAACACGAAGGACGAGAAAATCAATACAGTTTCATGTTTGAGGGGATTAAACTAATTTTACTACCCAAGAAGCCTGAACATCCAACCGTTGAAAAGACTCCAGGAGCAACTTTGATGTCATACGCTGAGTTCAAAAATGAGGTTGAGGAATGTAAAGAAATTTATATGTTACTTGGGTTCGAGGAAACATCCTCCAACAATGTTCCCGAAACGATCGTTCCTGTACTTCGTGAATTTGAAGATGTGTTCCCTGAAGAGTTACCTGAAGGATTACCACCATTACGAGACATTCAACACCAAATTGACTTGGAGCCTGGGGCTAGTTTACCAAACCGACCTCATTACCGAATGAGTCCTAGTGAGCATGAGGAACTTCGAAGGCAAGTTGAAGAGTTACTAGTTCAAGGAAGAATCCGTGAAAGCTTGAGCCCATGCGCTGTACCAACATTATTAGTACCTAAGAAAGATGGGTCGTGGAGAATGTGTACCGATAGCCGAGCAATCAATAAGATCACCGTCAGATATCGATTTCCGATTCCTCGACTTGACGACCTACTTGATCAAATCAGTGGGGCTGTCGTATTCTCGAAGATTGATTTGAAAAGTGGTTATCACCAGATAAGGATCAGGCCTGGAGATGAATGGAAAACAGCATTCAAGACTAGAGAGGGGTTGTTCGAGTGGCTGGTCATGCCTTTTGGGTTATCTAACGCCCCTAGTACCTTTATGAGGGTTATGAATCAAACCCTTCGGCCTTTTATTGGGAAGTTTGTTGTGGTATACTTCGATGATATTCTCATCTATAGTGCAAGTCCTGAAGAGCACATGCAGCATCTTCGAGAAGTCCTCTCTGTTCTTCGTCGCGAGAAGTTGTATGCAACAACAAAGAAGTGTGTGTTCATGGTTCCCGAAGTGTTATTCCTAGGATATGTGATTTCTGGAGCTGGTCTACGTGTTGATGGGAGCAAAATCGAGGCAATTAAAAATTGGCCACGACCGAAGACAATAACGGAGGTGCGTAGTTTTCATGGATTGGCCTCATTCTATAGGCGTTTTATTCCAAATTTCAGCAGCATTATGGCACCATATACAGATTGCATGAAGGGATCAAAGTTTGAATGGAATAATGAAGCAGAACAGGCATTTCAGAGTATTAAGAATAAACTGATATCTGCTCCCGTTTTGGTTCTTCCAAATTTTGAACAGCTATTTGAACTTCACTGTGATGCTTCAAAAGTCGGGATTGGTGGAGTTCTCAGTCAAAAATGGGAGGCCTGTTGCTTATTTCAGTGAGAAGTTATCAGGGTCACGATTGCGGTATAGTACCTATGATGTGGAATTTTATGCGGTGGTACAATCTGTTCGTCATTGGAGGCATTATCTATTTCATAGGGAGTTTGTTCTCTACACTGACCATGAAGCATTAAAGCATTTCCAAGGACAAACAAAATTGGCTGTACGCCATGCATCGTGGGCTGCATACTTACAACAATTTACATTTGTGGTGAAACATAAGGCTGGAGTTACAAACCGGGTTGCTGATGCTTTGAGTCGTCGCAACAATCTTTTGACAACCATGCGGGTCAAAGTTCCTGGGTTTGATAACCTTACGGAGCTACTTCATAATGATCCTTATTTTTCGCCAATTATGGGTCAAATTCAACAAGGAGCCCAGACAGATTTTTCGTTGGTGGATGGTTTTTTGTTCAAAGGCAATCAACTGTGTATTCCGGATTGTAGCCTTCGTTTGAAAATCATTAAGGAACTACATGGAGAAGGACACGTTGGGCGTGATAGAACTTTACAATTAGTCCGGGAGTCCTATTTCTGGCCTACTTTGCGAAAGGAGGTAGAGAAGTTTGTGAAGCGGTGTCAAATTTGTCAAGTATCCAAGGGGACTTCTACTAATGCTGGCTTGTATATGCCTTTACCCGTTCCGGACAAACCATGGGTTGATATTAGCATGGATTTTGTGGTCGGATTACCTAGAACTCAAAGGGGTAATGATTCCATCTTTGTCGTCGTTGATAGATTTTCTAAGATGGCTCATTTTATTGCTTGCAAGAAGACAACAGATGCTGTTAAGGTTGCGCAGTTATATTTTCGGGAAGTGTATCGTTTGCATGGTTTACCCACGTCTATTGTTTCTGATCGGGATACAAGATTTCTTAGTCATTTTTGGCGTAGTTTATGGAACATGGTGGGAACAAAGCTTAACTTCAGCAGTGCATATCATCCGCAAACTGATGGACAGACAGAAGTTGTTAATCGATCACTTGGTAACTTATTACGCTGTTTGGTTGGTGAGCATTTGACAAGTTGGGATACGAAGTTATGTCAAGCTGAATTTGCGCATAATCATGCAGTTAATCGCAGTACTTCCTATAGCCCTTTTCAAATTGTTTATGGTGAAGCTCCTAGAGGACCTTTGAGTTTGATTCCATTGCCTAAGCGAGGAAAGGTACATGGGAAAGCTGAGGATTTTGTTTCGGATTTGCAAGAACTCCATCGTACTGTTTACGACAATTTGGTTAAGGCGAATTCCAAGTATAAAGATATTGCCAATCAGCATCGTCGTCATGTGGAATATCAGGTTGGTGATTTTGTGTGGGCAATCTTAACTAAAGATCGATTTCCTGTTGGGGAATACAATAAATTATCAGCTCGGAAAATTGGTCCTTTGGAGATTCTTGAGAAAATCAACCCTAATGCTTATCGTCTACGGGTTACCTAGTCATATTCGCACAGCTGATGTTTTTAATGTCAAGCACCTTATACCATTTCATGGTGATTCGGAGGATGATGACCATAATGATGATACCTTGAATTCGAGGGCGAATTCTTTCGACCCTGGGGGGAATGATGCAGATGAGATGGCGTTGAATTATTTGGAGCATCTGGATCGCATGAAGTGAAGCCCATGGGCCAGTTTGCCAATTATTTTATGGATATTTGTGGGGAGTCCATAAAATATTATTTTCCTTTCGTAGTTGGAAATAGTTAATCAATTCCATATGGGATTTGGTGAACTTTCCTTTTCAATATTTTAGATTTCCAAATAGGCTTTGGAGAACTTTACCTTTTATTTTATGTCTTTGACTCCTATAAATAGGGGATTCATACCATTGTATTTGACATATTTGATATTAATAAAACATAGTTTTCCCCAAAAAAAACCAAGTATTCTTTGATAGAATCAACGGTTGTCAGAAGTTTCATTTAATTCGCTAAGACTCTTATTCGTGAAAGCTTCCGCTACGTCATATGACTAATCAATTGTTTGGTCAATTTTAGGCATGTACACTATATAGATTTGGTTAATATAATTATATTTAGAATCTTGGTTGTAACTATAATATTATAGTATATTTATTGTTATTTTTTTAAAGATAATATGGGCAAAACACACAACAAGTACAAACTTGAAGTCTTGAACCAAGCCAAGCTAATAAAGAAAGTGGAAAACACATTTCTAAATTCATGCACGTGTTATTAGTGGACCAAAGTCTTAATAATGAATAATGTTAGTTCCTGGCGGCAGCGCTAGGGTTTAACAGAAAAGCTTTTTTCGACGCTTGGATTTCTCCGGCGTTCGCCTATCCTTTTTCACGGTCTCCTTTCCGTACATTCTCTCGATAAATTTGTTTGATTTCTAGTTTTCGTGTTGCTGCATAAATTATCTAGTAGATTTTTTATGAAATAACAAGAATTAAAGATGCACGAGAGTAAATTGATTTTATCATGATGCCGTTTAGCTGAGTTAATGGCGGTGGACATCTTGATATAAATGGAATATCATATCAACTGAGACAAATTCACTGACACTCATCTAGTGAACATTTCATTGATGGCATACGGTAATTCGAATTTGAAAAACAACATAAATTATAAATATTGTAAAAATTAAATAACATTAACAAAATTACAGATTCGATTTAGAGACACATATGGTTCATCAGAGCTGATGGAAAGATTATCGTGGTTGGAATATGTATGAGACTGGACGACTCGACTCTTTTTTATCCATGGTTAGTGCAATTTGATTAATCTTTTTATTTGCAAGAGTGTGAAGATAAATACTAGGCCATTCGACCATTGAACAATGGTCAGGTGAAAATTTATAAACCTAATGTTGATGAAAAAAACTTATGCTTAAAACAATTATGCTCCTAATTAATTTACAAATAAAATTAGATGTTGTGTTGAAAATGTAATAGTATGTGAGACGTGAGTATAAAATTACTGATGATCTGAATTAGAAATCAGGGTGTGTTTGTGTTTTCTAGAGTTGTCCAATTCTACCGTTTGTTTTTACTAAAGTTGTGGGTTAATTAGTTTTTTTAAACTTTGGGGACCTTGAATTCTATGGATCTTATTCTTTTGTGGGAGCAAAGTTTTCCAACACCAATTCCATATTTGAAAATTGTGGGGTGAAATACAATGGTATGGGATGTTTGATGTGTATTATAATAGGTTGTCCATATTTGCATAAATACAAAATTTAAAAAAATAAATCTAAAGACAATTCTAATAATATGTTTATTTTTAAGAGAAAATCTTGGGTGAGACCTGTCCTTATAGAGACCAAGGGTAAAGGAGTCCATATAATAGGAGTTTCCAAAGTTTTGGGGTCATTCTATAATAATTTTATATTCGGCGCAATAGTAATATTTGGTCTAATTACAGGGATTGATTTGCAAACATTCACATATTTCATCCCTTTCTCCGTCTTCTTCCCCAATTAATCGATCAAATCAACCCCATTTCAAATCCGGCCAACTGATCACTCCGCGACGGCGTTGATCTTCTACGACCAACGAATCCGGCGCTGCTCATATCCGATTGACGATGGTGCTTTGCCCGACCGGCGCTTCTCTTTTCCGACCGTCAGAGACACACGACGATGGACTCTAACAAGGACTCCGTCCAAAGTAGTTTGGCAACACATTATTCTCAAAGTAGCGCTTCAGGATCTATTTGGCTTAGGTAAGCCCATGATTATTCCAAGCCCCAGCATACGTTTCGACCAACAATTGTGATTTTCTTGGTTTTCTGGAGTATTTCTTTCTTGCCTTAATCTTTTAGTCAATTTACTTGAACATTTTGTAAAGTGTCTTGATCTTTTAATCATTACATTTGAGCCTTTTTTTATGGTATCTTGATCTCTTAATCAATGTGCTTGAACATTTTGTATAGTATCTTGATCTTTTAATCATTGTACTTGAGTATTTTGTATGGTGTCTTGATCTTGTAATCACTGTCATTGAGCATTTACTATTTTGTCATGATATTTCAATCAATTTGCTTGAGCATTTTGCTGTCTGTCTTGATTTTTCAATCAATTTGCTTGAGATCCTTATTTTGTCTTGATCTTTCAATTTCCTTGAGCATTCTTTGTTATGTCTTGATCTTTTACTCAATGTGCTTGAGCATTTATTATGATGTCTTGATCATTCAATCATTGTGCTTGAGCATTTACTGTTTTTTCTTGATTTTTCAATCAATTTGCTTGAGCATTCATTGAATTATCCTTATTCTGATTTCCGCCCCTTGTTTTCTCTGCATCTACGCTGCCATGCCTTCTCACTCACATGGTCCAATTCAACAAATCGGGAGTGGAGATAAAGCCTAAGGGAAATTGGGACGACGTCCAACGATCCGAAGAATGACCCTTTCCGGAACGGAGGATCGATTGCCGGACCGACCAATCCAATTGTGACGCATGTGCTCAAGGATCTCTACCAGTTCAACATGGCCTATGCTTACTGGAATAGCCGACAAGCACAACGAACGAGATGTGGAGTTCATTGGATTTTTGTCGCGGGTGGATGGTTGCGGGAGAAAGTTAGAGTCGACGGTGGTCAATTGAAATCGGAGTTGCATAATGATACAGACACGGGAGGAAGACGGGAGGGAGAAAGGGGAAAATCTTATTTTACAATTAAGTCCCTATGTTTAGGTGTGTTTTTCAACCCACACCCATAAATTCTAGAAATGTGCTATAGTCCCTGGTCTTTGTAGAGACAGGTCTCAAGTGAGAATTTGTATATTTTTAATCATCCAAACACAAGAATTGGCATTACAATTCAATTCTTTAAGTAACTCTTTTGATTGGCCAAACACTATAATTGACTATGTACGTATTTGTAACACCAATTCTTAATTTCAATTTTATTGAATTTGAATACCAATGCCAATACCAATTCTAGCAACCAAACACACCTGAGATCCTTGTTTTGTGAGAGAAGATTAGACTCGGCGAGCCACCAAAGGGTTTAAAAAATTATAATGTATCAGCCTCGGCGAGCCATTCATGGCCGGTGATCCGGGATATCTCGCAATTCTACCCCGTCAACGGGAAGAAACTTAACAAACCTCGTGTAATACAAGCATTCTGCCAAGTTTTCCGGGAGTCGTCGCCGGAAAATCATCTTTGGAAATTGGAGTCAAAATTCTCGAATAAGATTGTTGGTGGGAAACCATCTGCCGTTTGTCGAGGACTTGTTCGTCGAGTAGTAAGATTCAATTAATTGCAGCTTCACAAAATCGTCCTGGAAATCCCTGCCCCCTTCTACTACTGGCCATAGTTCGTCTTGTTTCTGCCTCTATTAGGTGCTCCACAAAAAATTACATTTCATCGCTATATATCATCGGTTAATAACTATTTCACCGGTGAATAAAGGTTTTAACCGGTGATACACATGCATTGCACCGGTTGGAAAAAAAGTCCAAGTCTTAAGCAGTATGGTTGACCGTCACGTTTCACCGGTCAGGAAACACCGAGGGGATGAAATAAAATTACGTTGAACGTCAACATTATAATAGCTGACGTGGAGAAATTGAAAACGAGTGGGAATTTAGCATTGGATGAATGCAACTACTGGGAATTGCGTTCTTATTTTCTAGAATCAGAAATCAGAATGATAAACTTATTTTCAGGTTCAATCATATATATAATAAAAATCTAGTTCTGAACACATAATATAATGGGAAAATCAAATGTTATCACAAATTAAAACTGTAATTCAAATTATCCAATTGTAAACATGCACCATTCAACAATAAATAACATAAAATCGAATGTCTTCAACCATGACAAGTACTAATCTTGCAACTGAGAATCTTCAACATTCTGAGCCACATCCGACGGAGGATCAAGCTGATGGTGGTGTAACAGACGGTGATGCTATCTCAGTATTGGCATCTTCAAAAATTTGGATTGATCACTGTCATCTTGAAAGAGCAATTGACGGCCTTATAGATGTTACCCGTGCATCCACCGGCGTTACTATTTCCAACAATTACTTCACTGAGCATGATAGGGTCATGTTGCTCGGACACTCCGATACCTTTTCGGGAGACAAGGTCATGGAAGTGACGGTGGCTTTCAACCATTTTGGCCCTGGATGTGTGCAGAGAATGCCTAGGTAAATAATTATAATTTAATGCAATGTTTTAGTTTTTCATCCATCTCTCAATGTAACTAACAATTGATTGTGTTTTGGATACAGGGTTAGGTTTGGATATGCTCATGTTGCAAACAATAGGTACACTAAATGGGAAATGTATGCCATTGGTGGAAGCTCAAACCCTACCATACTTAGCGAAGGCAACTACTTTTTGGCTCCCGATACTTCAGATAACAAACAGGTGCATATATATATATATATATATATATATATATATTTCATTGTATAGAATTTAATATATTTCATTGTATACATGCATGTATCCATTGTTTTCTTATATGTATCCTAAATTCATGGAACAGATTACGGAGAGACTTACTGAAGCTGGACCTCCATGGCAGACTTGGAAGTGGAGAAGTGTAAGAGATGTTTATTTGAACGGCGCTTATTTTGTTCAATCTGGTTCAGGAAGTATCAACTCAGCTTACACAACTTATCAAGCTTTTCCCGTGGCCAATGGAAATGCGGCTCCTTCTTTGACAATGGATGCCGGTCCTCTCCCCTGTATTGAAGGAAGGATTTGCTAATATTTAAATTTAATTAAATATCCTGGTGCTAGGGTTTTTTCTAGTTAGTTTTCTTATTCATAGAAACCTGCTCTACAATTATCAGTATTGTAAGAAGCAATATCTCGTTTGTTTCATTATTTCCTACGTACTAGATTGCATGATCTAGCCTTTTATTAATATTTAATTGATACAGTTTACTTTGTTTCCAATTCTCTTGCTAAAAATATGCTATTAGATATTACTCTATACCAGTTAAGTATTTTGAACAGTTCAATATACCGTACAGATATATACCTGCTATATAATCATCATAGATACTCCAAAAACGAAACGAAGACAACGGAAAACATAATTTTTTTAAATCAAGTATTTATCATTTTTAATTAACTGAAATTATAAAAAAAAAAAAACACTAAAAATAGAAGACTTCGAATTCAGTGAAAACAAATCCATGAAACCCAAGAAATTAATTCAACTGAAATCAATAATCTTTCAATAAAGCATAGTCCAAAAAAATATGAAAATCTAATAATAATATGGTAATTGAATAATAATATTACTCAATTCAATAAAGATGAATTGGTAGGTCGGTGGTGATGGAAGAGACGGAGAAACGCGCTGAGGGTGATGATAGGGGCATATTTATTGAACGGAGGAGGAAGGAAACCTGATGTACTTTTGAGCAACATTATTTCCATGGAAACCATTCAAACTTGTTTCCATGTTTACGTAGTGTTTGAGAGTTATGCAATTAGTTTTAAAGATGATGGCTTGAAACCTTGCACAATTGCCAAAACTTTTCTTGTTTGATTTATCAAAAGTCAAACCCAGCCCATTTTGACTACATATATTTTTTATTTTAGTGTAAAAATTAAATTATTAAAAATAATTACTAAAAACATATAGTATATAAATTCCACATCATATTACATAATAATAGTCTTACCCATTAAGTGATTAAAATTTAACAATCAAAGTCGGGTAAAGTTAATTTTGAAAAGTCAAATGATCTACTTTAATTGGATTACATTATCTTTTCTATTGGACAAGAGTCCAGAAATATTCCGAGGTTAATTGAATATTAGGAATTCCAACTGTAGATTAGTCTTTACATTAGAGCGGTTGGGTGAGCATTTTTTTTTATAAAAACAAAAGTGCATGAACTTAACAGTTAGGGTTTAATCCTTTACGATATCGCATATTACCTATAACTTTATTCGATATCGAGAACACTTGATCAATCAACCAACGTTATTAAGAACTTTCGGTACCGAGAATAATGAATTATAGATTCAAAGTCGAAACAAAATTAGGGGGATTTCAATTGCTTCAATTTATTACGATATCGAAAACATATTTAAACCCTAACGATTTCGAAAGTGTGATTATTTTATTTTCAGAATTCATATTATTTGCGATTTCGATCTGTTCACGTACTCTCCATCGAAATCGAAAAGATTGTCGTTCAAATTTGATTTTTGATTTCGCTATCGTCTTAAACCCTCAGTCTGGACGATATCGATATCGTAAAATGGGGTTAAAGCTTGATGGCATTGACACTTGCGAACTCGCATAACACATGACCGAAAGATTTTGCGAGTTCGAAAAGTAGTTCAAAAGGACGGCGGTTCCCAGAACCGCCTTAAAAAATCTGAAATTTCAAGGCACAACCAGAGAAGGCGGTTTCTTTGTGCCTTCTCTAGTACGTTGGAACCGCCTTAAAACCCCTGCCCTACACTAGTGAGAGAACCGTAATACTAAAAGCAAAAACCCGCACAATAAGAAATGAAAATAAAAACATAAAAATAGGAGCTTGAGATTCCGATTTCATTTTTTTAACTATAGAAACTTAAATAAACTACACAATACAATTCAAAATAGGGAGAAGTTGGTTATAACATGGTCAAAGCTTCAACAACTATTATTTTTGAAAAAAAATGCGATGGAAGCAAACACATGATAAGTGCATACAACATCTACATTTGTGCTATAAACGCGACTTTCATCTGACTTGTAACTTCAACATCTACATTTGTGACTTCATTTTTGCCATGGCTTTCTTTATAACGCTTCCAGCCACTCAGTCAAGAAAGGTTCCGGATCCTCTACACCACTTTTGTGTACCACTCTCTATACCATCAACCAAATTTTATCACATGTCCTTATTAACTTAAGTCTAGTTAAGATATCAATTAATTTCTTTTCATCTATTTTTGACAATATATTCTTTTTCCTCTTTTTCAATCTTTTAAATTATATTAAGTTGATGTCATAATTTAAATAAGTAAAATGTCTAAGAAAGATAAAATAAAGTATAAAGATAGAAAGGCCATGTATTGCGAATTGTGCCGAATATCATGAACTTATATTTCATTTGAACTGAACTGAACTGAATCAAAGTGAACCGTTTTGATTGAACATTATTAATTTCACATAAAAATAATGTATTGCAAAATAAAAATTGATACGAATAATAGAAACTTAGAGAGACACATGATTTGAACTGACTGCATCAAACATAACCTAATAGAATAAAATGAATAAAAAAGATGTATACTATAAATTTCTAAAAAAAATTTTAGGGTACGATGAACTGAACTGAACAATACTGAAATAAATTCAAATATACTGAACTGAATTTTTTAAAATAACTGAACTGAAAGTAAAATAAAATTAATTTAACTAAACTAAAATGAACCGAACTGATTTACAGATAAATTCAGGCAAACATGGCCTTTATATCATTAGACTTTATATTATTTTTCTTAGACAATTTACTTAGCAAAATTAAGTCATCAACTTAATTTAATTTAAAATATAGAAAAAAGGAATAAGAATATATTATCAAAAATAAATGAAAAAGTAATTATTATGATTTAAATAGGTTAACTAGAGTTAAGTTAATAAGGACACCTGGTAAAATTTGCTTAGTGAAATAGGGAGTGGTACACAAAGGTGATATAGAACATCCGGAGCGGTCAAGAGATCATGTGGTTTGTTTCTTTATAGGAAGAAGAAATCTACCAAATCTCCTCTACGAGAAGTCGAGAAGGCGATGGAGGATTAAATTGTAATTAGACGGGGTTAGCTCTAAATTTTCTATTAACTATAAGCTCATTTTGTCTCAGCCATCAAATTGAAATTTAATGGCTCACACTGAAAGTTCTCAAAATAAAAAATGTTCTTATTTTGAGGAGGGTCGCGTTTTCAACCGAATCCTCCCATATATATATATATATTTATCAAACTTAAATGAGGTTTATTTATTTATATACTAAATGAGATTAATTTATTAATGGTTTAATTTAATTACTATAAAAGGTTATGCTTCATTTTGGATAAGAAATCTTATGCTATATTCAAAATTAGGAAAAGAATATAATTTTGACGACAATATCTTTGGCATTGATATATTGATAATATATGGGTACGATGGTATGGAAATATTAATGAATCTGAAAATAGAAGGTTAGAAAATGGTAATGAAGATTTTACAGACTCTCAATTTTGTTCGATTATGGTAATGCGAAATTTCATACCTACAAAATATTGGTTAATCAAGTAATGACATCTTAACATATTTAGTAGGAATATTTATAGTTAGCTAGAGAAGAATATATAACAAGATAGTTTTTTGATTGCATTATCCATACATAATTATATATGTATAATTGCATTTCATAGAAAGCAAAATATACATGATTGCATATAAAAATCCTTAGTTATGATTAGGAAAAGAATATAGACCATGATATTGTTTTGATTGCAGATCCATACGAACAATTAAAATATACATGATTGATTTCATAAAAAAAAAAAATACTTGATTGCATATATGCTACCAATTTTAATATCATACTCATTCATATAAATAGATTAGTTACTCATTCATTTCTCTCCAAGCCTACTCTTGAATTCACTAATCTCCATATATTCCATTTGCAAGTTTAACCATGACAGGAAGAATTTGCACAATTTTTCTTTTTGTTTTTGTTTCATTCATTTTCCCCTTGGCCTTAGCTCATGATTATGATCAATCCTACCTATCAGATTATGAGTATCCAACCGGCCCCTTGCAAGAAATCAGGTCCCAGAATCCAACTTTACCAGAGGCAGTCGGTGGACAAAAGGTACAAAATGTGATCGATTCTTGCTGGAGAAGAAATCCCAACTGGGCTAAAAATCGAAAAGACTTGGCGAACTGTGCAAGAGGGTTCGGAAGCGGTGCTTTTGGGGGTAAAAATGGAGCAATCTATGTTGTCACCGATGCTTCTGACAATGTGGCGCGTCCGAAACCAGGGACCCTGAGATATGGTGTGATCCAGAACGAGCCCTTGTGGATTATTTTCCAAAAGGACATGACGATCAAGCTGGAGAACGATCTGATCATAAATAGCTTCAAGACCATCGACGGAAGGGGTGCAAAGGTGGTGATCGGAAATGGCGGACCGTGCATCAAGATCAAGGGTGCGAACCACGTAATTATCCATGGCATCGCCCTCGTCAATTGCAAACCCGGCAAGTCAGAGGATGGTGGTGTAACAGACGGTGATGCTATCTCAGTATTGGCATCTTCAAAAATTTGGATTGATCACTGTCATCTTGAAAGAGCAATTGACGGCCTTATAGATGTTACCCGTGCATCCACCGGCGTTACTATTTCCAACAATTACTTCACTGAGCATGATAGGGTCATGTTGCTCGGACACTCCGATACCTTTTCGGGAGACAAGGTCATGGAAGTGACGGTGGCTTTCAACCATTTTGGCCCTGGATGTGTGCAGAGAATGCCTAGGTAAATAATTATAATTTAATGCAATGTTTTAGTTTTTCATCCATCTCTCAATGTAACTAACAATTGATTGTGTTTTGGATACAGGGTTAGGTTTGGATATGCTCATGTTGCAAACAATAGGTACACTAAATGGGAAATGTATGCCATTGGTGGAAGCTCAAACCCTACCATACTTAGCGAAGGCAACTACTTTTTGGCTCCCGATACTTCAGATAACAAACAGGTGCATATATATATATATATATATATATATATATATATTTCATTGTATAGAATTTAATATATTTCATTGTATACATGCATGTATCCATTGTTTTCTTATATGTATCCTAAATTCATGGAACAGATTACGGAGAGACTTACTGAAGCTGGACCTCCATGGCAGACTTGGAAGTGGAGAAGTGTAAGAGATGTTTATTTGAACGGCGCTTATTTTGTTCAATCTGGTTCAGGAAGTATCAACTCAGCTTACACAACTTATCAAGCTTTTCCCGTGGCCAATGGAAATGCGGCTCCTTCTTTGACAATGGATGCCGGTCCTCTCCCCTGTATTGAAGGAAGGATTTGCTAATATTTAAATTTAATTAAATATCCTGGTGCTAGGGTTTTTTCTAGTTAGTTTTCTTATTCATAGAAACCTGCTCTACAATTATCAGTATTGTAAGAAGCAATATCTCGTTTGTTTCATTATTTCCTACGTACTAGATTGCATGATCTAGCCTTTTATTAATATTTAATTGATACAGTTTACTTTGTTTCCAATTCTCTTGCTAAAAATATGCTATTAGATATTACTCTATACCAGTTAAGTATTTTGAACAGTTCAATATACCGTACAGATATATACCTGCTATATAATCATCATAGATACTCCAAAAACGAAACGAAGACAACGGAAAACATAATTTTTTTAAATCAAGTATTTATCATTTTTAATTAACTGAAATTATAAAAAAAAAAAAACACTAAAAATAGAAGACTTCGAATTCAGTGAAAACAAATCCATGAAACCCAAGAAATTAATTCAACTGAAATCAATAATCTTTCAATAAAGCATAGTCCAAAAAAATATGAAAATCTAATAATAATATGGTAATTGAATAATAATATTACTCAATTCAATAAAGATGAATTGGTAGGTCGGTGGTGATGGAAGAGACGGAGAAACGCGCTGAGGGTGATGATAGGGGCATATTTATTGAACGGAGGAGGAAGGAAACCTGATGTACTTTTGAGCAACATTATTTCCATGGAAACCATTCAAACTTGTTTCCATGTTTACGTAGTGTTTGAGAGTTATGCAATTAGTTTTAAAGATGATGGCTTGAAACCTTGCACAATTGCCAAAACTTTTCTTGTTTGATTTATCAAAAGTCAAACCCAGCCCATTTTGACTACATATATTTTTTATTTTAGTGTAAAAATTAAATTATTAAAAATAATTACTAAAAACATATAGTATATAAATTCCACATCATATTACATAATAATAGTCTTACCCATTAAGTGATTAAAATTTAACAATCAAAGTCGGGTAAAGTTAATTTTGAAAAGTCAAATGATCTACTTTAATTGGATTACATTATCTTTTCTATTGGACAAGAGTCCAGAAATATTCCGAGGTTAATTGAATATTAGGAATTCCAACTGTAGATTAGTCTTTACATTAGAGCGGTTGGGTGAGCATTTTTTTTTATAAAAACAAAAGTGCATGAACTTAACAGTTAGGGTTTAATCCTTTACGATATCGCATATTACCTATAACTTTATTCGATATCGAGAACACTTGATCAATCAACCAACGTTATTAAGAACTTTCGGTACCGAGAATAATGAATTATAGATTCAAAGTCGAAACAAAATTAGGGGGATTTCAATTGCTTCAATTTATTACGATATCGAAAACATATTTAAACCCTAACGATTTCGAAAGTGTGATTATTTTATTTTCAGAATTCATATTATTTGCGATTTCGATCTGTTCACGTACTCTCCATCGAAATCGAAAAGATTGTCGTTCAAATTTGATTTTTGATTTCGCTATCGTCTTAAACCCTCAGTCTGGACGATATCGATATCGTAAAATGGGGTTAAAGCTTGATGGCATTGACACTTGCGAACTCGCATAACACATGACCGAAAGATTTTGCGAGTTCGAAAAGTAGTTCAAAAGGACGGCGGTTCCCAGAACCGCCTTAAAAAATCTGAAATTTCAAGGCACAACCAGAGAAGGCGGTTTCTTTGTGCCTTCTCTAGTACGTTGGAACCGCCTTAAAACCCCTGCCCTACACTAGTGAGAGAACCGTAATACTAAAAGCAAAAACCCGCACAATAAGAAATGAAAATAAAAACATAAAAATAGGAGCTTGAGATTCCGATTTCATTTTTTTAACTATAGAAACTTAAATAAACTACACAATACAATTCAAAATAGGGAGAAGTTGGTTATAACATGGTCAAAGCTTCAACAACTATTATTTTTGAAAAAAAATGCGATGGAAGCAAACACATGATAAGTGCATACAACATCTACATTTGTGCTATAAACGCGACTTTCATCTGACTTGTAACTTCAACATCTACATTTGTGACTTCATTTTTGCCATGGCTTTCTTTATAACGCTTCCAGCCACTCAGTCAAGAAAGGTTCCGGATCCTCTACACCACTTTTGTGTACCACTCTCTATACCATCAACCAAATTTTATCACATGTCCTTATTAACTTAAGTCTAGTTAAGATATCAATTAATTTCTTTTCATCTATTTTTGACAATATATTCTTTTTCCTCTTTTTCAATCTTTTAAATTATATTAAGTTGATGTCATAATTTAAATAAGTAAAATGTCTAAGAAAGATAAAATAAAGTATAAAGATAGAAAGGCCATGTATTGCGAATTGTGCCGAATATCATGAACTTATATTTCATTTGAACTGAACTGAACTGAATCAAAGTGAACCGTTTTGATTGAACATTATTAATTTCACATAAAAATAATGTATTGCAAAATAAAAATTGATACGAATAATAGAAACTTAGAGAGACACATGATTTGAACTGACTGCATCAAACATAACCTAATAGAATAAAATGAATAAAAAAGATGTATACTATAAATTTCTAAAAAAAATTTTAGGGTACGATGAACTGAACTGAACAATACTGAAATAAATTCAAATATACTGAACTGAATTTTTTAAAATAACTGAACTGAAAGTAAAATAAAATTAATTTAACTAAACTAAAATGAACCGAACTGATTTACAGATAAATTCAGGCAAACATGGCCTTTATATCATTAGACTTTATATTATTTTTCTTAGACAATTTACTTAGCAAAATTAAGTCATCAACTTAATTTAATTTAAAATATAGAAAAAAGGAATAAGAATATATTATCAAAAATAAATGAAAAAGTAATTATTATGATTTAAATAGGTTAACTAGAGTTAAGTTAATAAGGACACCTGGTAAAATTTGCTTAGTGAAATAGGGAGTGGTACACAAAGGTGATATAGAACATCCGGAGCGGTCAAGAGATCATGTGGTTTGTTTCTTTATAGGAAGAAGAAATCTACCAAATCTCCTCTACGAGAAGTCGAGAAGGCGATGGAGGATTAAATTGTAATTAGACGGGGTTAGCTCTAAATTTTCTATTAACTATAAGCTCATTTTGTCTCAGCCATCAAATTGAAATTTAATGGCTCACACTGAAAGTTCTCAAAATAAAAAATGTTCTTATTTTGAGGAGGGTCGCGTTTTCAACCGAATCCTCCCATATATATATATATATTTATCAAACTTAAATGAGGTTTATTTATTTATATACTAAATGAGATTAATTTATTAATGGTTTAATTTAATTACTATAAAAGGTTATGCTTCATTTTGGATAAGAAATCTTATGCTATATTCAAAATTAGGAAAAGAATATAATTTTGACGACAATATCTTTGGCATTGATATATTGATAATATATGGGTACGATGGTATGGAAATATTAATGAATCTGAAAATAGAAGGTTAGAAAATGGTAATGAAGATTTTACAGACTCTCAATTTTGTTCGATTATGGTAATGCGAAATTTCATACCTACAAAATATTGGTTAATCAAGTAATGACATCTTAACATATTTAGTAGGAATATTTATAGTTAGCTAGAGAAGAATATATAACAAGATAGTTTTTTGATTGCATTATCCATACATAATTATATATGTATAATTGCATTTCATAGAAAGCAAAATATACATGATTGCATATAAAAATCCTTAGTTATGATTAGGAAAAGAATATAGACCATGATATTGTTTTGATTGCAGATCCATACGAACAATTAAAATATACATGATTGATTTCATAAAAAAAAAAAATACTTGATTGCATATATGCTACCAATTTTAATATCATACTCATTCATATAAATAGATTAGTTACTCATTCATTTCTCTCCAAGCCTACTCTTGAATTCACTAATCTCCATATATTCCATTTGCAAGTTTAACCATGACAGGAAGAATTTGCACAATTTTTCTTTTTGTTTTTGTTTCATTCATTTTCCCCTTGGCCTTAGCTCATGATTATGATCAATCCTACCTATCAGATTATGAGTATCCAACCGGCCCCTTGCAAGAAATCAGGTCCCAGAATCCAACTTTACCAGAGGCAGTCGGTGGACAAAAGGTACAAAATGTGATCGATTCTTGCTGGAGAAGAAATCCCAACTGGGCTAAAAATCGAAAAGACTTGGCGAACTGTGCAAGAGGGTTCGGAAGCGGTGCTTTTGGGGGTAAAAATGGAGCAATCTATGTTGTCACCGATGCTTCTGACAATGTGGCGCGTCCGAAACCAGGGACCCTGAGATATGGTGTGATCCAGAACGAGCCCTTGTGGATTATTTTCCAAAAGGACATGACGATCAAGCTGGAGAACGATCTGATCATAAATAGCTTCAAGACCATCGACGGAAGGGGTGCAAAGGTGGTGATCGGAAATGGCGGACCGTGCATCAAGATCAAGGGTGCGAACCACGTAATTATCCATGGCATCGCCCTCGTCAATTGCAAACCCGGCAAGTCAGAGGATGGTGGTGTAACAGACGGTGATGCTATCTCAGTATTGGCATCTTCAAAAATTTGGATTGATCACTGTCATCTTGAAAGAGCAATTGACGGCCTTATAGATGTTACCCGTGCATCCACCGGCGTTACTATTTCCAACAATTACTTCACTGAGCATGATAGGGTCATGTTGCTCGGACACTCCGATACCTTTTCGGGAGACAAGGTCATGGAAGTGACGGTGGCTTTCAACCATTTTGGCCCTGGATGTGTGCAGAGAATGCCTAGGTAAATAATTATAATTTAATGCAATGTTTTAGTTTTTCATCCATCTCTCAATGTAACTAACAATTGATTGTGTTTTGGATACAGGGTTAGGTTTGGATATGCTCATGTTGCAAACAATAGGTACACTAAATGGGAAATGTATGCCATTGGTGGAAGCTCAAACCCTACCATACTTAGCGAAGGCAACTACTTTTTGGCTCCCGATACTTCAGATAACAAACAGGTGCATATATATATATATATATATATATATATATATATATATATATATATATCATTGTATAGAATTTAATATATTTCATTGTATACATGCATGTATCCATTGTTTTCTTATATGTATCCTAAATTCATGGAACAGATTACGGAGAGACTTACTGAAGCTGGACCTCCATGGCAGACTTGGAAGTGGAGAAGTGTAAGAGATGTTTATTTGAACGGCGCTTATTTTGTTCAATCTGGTTCAGGAAGTATCAACTCAGCTTACACAACTTATCAAGCTTTTCCCGTGGCCAATGGAAATGCGGCTCCTTCTTTGACAATGGATGCCGGTCCTCTCCCCTGTATTGAAGGAAGGATTTGCTAATATTTAAATTTAATTAAATATCCTGGTGCTAGGGTTTTTTCTAGTTAGTTTTCTTATTCATAGAAACCTGCTCTACAATTATCAGTATTGTAAGAAGCAATATCTCGTTTGTTTCATTATTTCCTACGTACTAGATTGCATGATCTAGCCTTTTATTAATATTTAATTGATACAGTTTACTTTGTTTCCAATTCTCTTGCTAATTTATTTTTTTAAGGTAAAACCACCATTGGTGGTAGGAAACTTATTTATGGGTTCCCAAGCCCAAAAGACCATACAAATAAGTTCTGAGTAGAAAATACTTATACAGACTATGAGGAGGGGGAGTCCCCCTGATACATGATATTTGCATCCAAAATATCGGGAGCTACATAGAGCTCTGAAAAAATAAAAACTGAATCTCACAGTCAAAGACCATCCAGTACTTAAACTACACAAACCAACCAAACTTATTAGCGAATCCGAATTAACACAAGGCAGCTTAGAAGGTAATGTAATTTAAGAATGAAACTGGATAGTTGATGTGAGAAAAGAGTAGATCTGTTTGTTGTTGCCTTGATTTGTCCCTTGAGCAACCTCTAGAATTAAGCATTCGTTGTTTGTTGTTCCAATGTCAGAGTGCTTTGAGGATCTGTTTGCTACTTCATCATCTGCAAAATAAACAAACTTTAGCAGCATCCATTCCGATTTATCCTAAGAGTAGGTAGTTGGAGTCTGTCCAACTGAATGAGACCCTTGACTATATGAGGTATATGCCCTGGCTGATATACTTTGCTAGACATATCAGAGAGAACATTCTTAGCAAGTGCATCAGCCGGTTGATTTCCTTCCCTAAGTACATGGATTAATGGAAGAGTGGAGAATAGAGTGTGTATCTGTTCAACAAAATCATAAAGGTTCCAGGGTGCAAGGAAAGGCTTTTTGATCATGTTTATTGCATTTAAACAATCAGATTCAACAGTACACACAATAGGAAAAAAGGATTCAGCTATTAAAAATCCTTGGAAAATAGCTATGAGTTCAGCATGCAATGAGGAAGTAGCAGTCACATATATACCATTGCCTTGGATACAGATACCATTACTATTTCTAGTTATGATCCCTATACCAGTATACTTATTGGCTTTGTTCCAAGCAGCATCCACATTGGATTTGAGGCCCTGCTGTGGAAAAGACCAAGTGATGGGAGTGACAGATGGAAAGGGGATGGCTATGATGGAGGTGGCTGGAATGATCCCAAGCTTTACCAGTTCTTTATCAAAAGACTTTGTAATTTTGACTGGTTTGACTAAAAAGATGTTAAAAATCAATTTCTTAACATTTTTAACGAGAAAAGTTGGGCATGAAGAGATGTTATCAAACAAATAATTGTTTCTTGCTTTCCATATGAACCAACATAAATAGCATGAGTATATAATTATCAGGTTGGAGTGTAGAATGGAGAATCCTTCATATGACCAATACACAGATAATCTCTCCCAAATAGATTGAAATGAAACATCAGGGAGCCCTAGAGCACAGTTAAAAGCTTTCCATACAAGTTTGGCAAATGTGCAGTCATTGAAAAAATGGTTGAGACTATCCAAATTGTTACAGAAACAACATTTTGATGGCAGATGATAACCAAAACGAGTTATGACATCATCAAAAGGTAGCATTGAATTAACTAATTTCCAGATAAAAACTGACACTTTTTTCTGAATTCTAGATTGCCAAATTAAAAATAGAGAACGGATATCACCTTGATTGTGCCTAAATAGCTTGTAAGCTGATTTGAAGGTGAAAATTCCCCTTGGATCAGGGGTCCATATGAGCCTATCAGGTCTATGACTATGCAACCTTAGTTCCTGCAGAAGAAAACAGATTTCAGGCTGAAGTAAAGGTGAGATGGATGGAAAATAATTGTTTTTGTGCACCTGGAAGTCTCTGACTGTAGCATATGAAGGAATATTTGTGTTTGCTGGTTCCACCAGATCCACTAGGGGACCAAAACCAGTCCAGTTGGAACTCCAGAAGTTGCAGTCTCCTTTACCATGTATGACCCTGGAATTTAGTTCAGCTGTGCCATTGACTGCTACTATTCTCTTCCAGTTTTGAGAGGTTCTGAGTGAGATTGGAAGGGACCATAGGAATTGAGTCCATGGAGCTTCACCAGTTTGAAATTTCCACCAGAGCTTAAGTAAACAAGCCTTTATGATATCTGCAAGGGATCTGAAACCCATGCCATTTTGACCTGTTGGCAGACATAAGGAGGACCACTTTTTCCATGACTTTTTTGGTTTAAAATCAGTGGATCCCCAAAAGAAAATTGCCATGCATCTTTCAATTTTTTTAATAACAAATTTTGTAGGCTGAAGCACATTCCAGACATGTTGGGGTATGGAATATATACATGACTGTACTAGAGTAATCTTACCACCCATAGATAGCCACATATTTTTCCAATTATTGATTCTGTTTGAAATTTGTTCCCTTAGAGGCTGGAAAAGATCATTAGTGATCCTCCCTTTGTGAATAGGGCAGCCTAAGTATTTGAAGGGAAATTTTCCTCTTTTCATTCCAAGAATGGCTTTAACTAACACAATTTGATGAAAAGAAGCTTTATTGCTAATACAAAAATCACTCTTATCATAATTGATTTTTTGACCAGTAGTGACTTCAAACTTAGCAAGGAAAGCTTTCATTTTGGTCAAGGTATTTTTAGAAGCTTTAAGAAACACCACAGTATCATCAGCATAGCTTAAGTGAGATATAGGCAGAGATAATGGGGGCAGATCATAGTATTCTAAACTACCATTATTAAAAACATGAGCAAGACTTCTAGTAAAGGCCTCAGTAAAGATGTTAAAGAGAAAAGGTGACAGAGGATCACCTTGTTTGATACCTCTAGTGGGTTGAAAAAATCCAACTGGATTACCATTGATGAGAATGGAAAACCAAGCTTGTGAAATATTTTTCATCATGCAATGCACAAATTTACCATGCATACCAAATTTAAGTAAAATACTATTTAAAAATGACCATCTCACTCTATCAAATGCTTTTTGAAGATCTAATTTGAGGATGCAATTTGGATCTTTACTTTTCCTGTCTAGAAATCTAACCATCTCCTGTAGGTAAATCACATTATCTGAGATGTCCCTTCCTTTCATAAAGGCAGTTTGATGAGGTGAGATTAGTTTATGCATATAAGGCTTAAGTCTCTCCATAAGGATTTTTGAAAAAATTTTGTTTGTAACATTGGAAAGACTTATGGGTCTGTAATCAGCAAAAGTCACAGGGGCAGGTTTTTTGGGTATAATTGTAATCCATGTGCTAGCTATACCCCTTGGTAGTGAGGAGTTAGATAAGAAATCATTTGATGCACTTAGAAGATCATGACAGATGAATAACCATGATTTAATAAAAAAAATTAGTTGTATAACCATCTGGTCCTAGACTGTTATTTTTATTCAAACCAAAAACAATGTTTTTCAGTTCATCCATGTCAACTGGTCTTAAAAGTGCTTCATTATCCTCATCAGTAAGAATTTTTGGAATCTGACTTAGAAAATTGGAATAGAAATGACCATCTTCATATTCAAACTCCTCAGTGAGAAGTTTGGAATAGAAATGGATGGCTTCTGTTTCTAACTCATGGGGATCATCAATCCAGGTTCCCTGGCTGTTTTTGATCTTAGAGATTAGCATTTTACCCCTTTTTTCTTTGACTGTGTTATGAAAATAACTTGTATTTTCATCACCACTTTTTAACCAACTAATCTTAGATTTTTGTTTCCAAAACTTGCTTTTTTCTTTAAGTGCTCTCTGAAGAGATAGACTGGCTTCATTTAATTTAACAAGTTCAAAATCAAAGGGATCAAGATCATATGTGATTTCCTGTGCATTAAGTGTAGACTCAGCTTTTAGAACATTATCATCCACATTCCCAAAGATAGTCTTGTTCCAAAGTTTTAAATGTTTTTTGAGATTCTGAAGTTTAAGACTAAAACCTAGCATCCCAGAGGCAGGTACTGTTGTATTCCAAATATTTCCAATAAAATCATGGAAATCTGGTCTACTGTACCACATGTTTTGAAACCTAAAAGGCCTAGGGGATGATTTGACAGAATTGCTGATGGTGAGGAAAAGGGGGTTATGGTCAGAAGTGGATCTATTTAGGACATGCACAGAAGATGCAGGGAAGATAGCTGACCATGATGGAGTGCATAGACCTCTATCTAGCCTTTGGAAAGTAGGATTTCTTAGCCTTTTATTAGTCCATGTAAAGTTATTCCCCACAGTGTTAATGTGGTTTAAACCATTTGAGACCATAAAATTGCTAAAGTCAGATATACTACCTGCTTTTGGTATGGCAGGACCTCTATATTCATTGATGGATTTCATAGCATTGAAATCACCAATGAAAATGGCCTCTAATTTAGTTAGAGGGGCAAGATCATTCCAGAGGGATTCTCTACCTTTCCTTGTTCTAAGACCATATATGAATACAGCATGAAAAGGTTTGGGAAAATTGGGACCAGCAATTAAAACATGCAAAAACTGTAAATGATCATTAATTAGTTGAATGTGACTGTTGTTCCACATTAACCACATTTTCCCATTATCAGCATGTAAACAATCAGTGAATTGAAGAGATCTTCTAAAAATGTCACATTGATCATTGGCATGCATAGGCTCAATTATACAAATAAGTTCAAAGTTATTTTTCCTGTTCAGAATTTGCAATCTGTCTAATGAAGTAGAAATACCTCTAACATTCCATACTAACCATTTATATTTAGAGGGGTTACTACACATAAGGAACATGCTCAGTACTTTTAGTAGAGGATCTAGTCATCACCTTATTGAGTTGAGTGAAATAATTTGTAACCTCTGGTTTAGCTTGATTGGATTTGATCTTTTTCATGGCTTTACCTTTGCCTTTATGAGGTTGTACTTCCTTGTCCTCAGAGCTAATTATTGGATCACCAAATGGATTGGTAACCACTATCTGAGAAGATTCAATCTGCTCTAGCTCATCACCCTCAGCTATTAATGGTAGGATCTATTCTGCCTCACCTTTTCCTGAGAGTGATAGAAAGAAATATCAGTGGAACTTGAGAAATCATGAAAAGGATTACCTTCATGAGTAGCCATGTCCATATCATCCTTGGAATATACACTTTTAAGCACTGGTGAAGAGAGTGAAAGTGGTGAGTGTATGTCCTGTGAGTCATCTTGTGGTGTGAGAAGATCATCTGTAGTGATATCCATCAGAGGTGCAGGTGGCTTCTGCATTCCAGTGGCAGTCAAGGCTACTTCTGAAGCTTTAGCAGAAACTTCAGTGGCAGGAAGAACTACAACCTTTTTTCTCCATATTGATACTCTTTTAAACATTCTGTGAGTCCTCTTAAAACCTTTCTTAAGACCATTTTTGATAGCCTTAGCTGACTTGTGAGAAACATCTTGGTCCATAAGGTTGGTGGATGTGTAGGCATTAGGATTGGAGCTGGGATTGGTGGTAGATATTATCTGGGGGGTGTTCTTCACAACATCATTTGTAGGTTTAGGCACAGCAAGTTCAACTACCAAAGGTTTAGGAGTCTCTAGATCAACTAAAGGTTGCTGTGCTTTTTTCCTTGGATGAGCAAAACCACATTCCAAATTACCATGACCTATACTCTTACAGTGGCTACAATATAATGGCAACTCCTCAAATTCAATCGTATATTCTTTAACTTCAGGAGCTATTCCTACCATTATAGTAGAAGGTAGTGTTAACAGTAGGTCAACCTCGACACACACCTTAATAGCCGAAGGTCTTGTTAGCGCCATGGTAGCTGCGTCTATCTTGAGAAACTTTCCAATTTGAGAGCTAATTCCTTGGATTGCAGAAACATTGTAGAAGAGGATTGGAAGTTTATGGATCGTAACCCATGCTGGGATGATAGATGACTCATGTTCCGGCGAGAACTCCGGCGACCATTTTTGAACCTTCATAATTGAATTTCCGAAGCTCCAAGCCCCCTTTATCCAGCATCTCTGGTAATCTTCTTTCTCTTGGAATCGAATTAGCACGTGCTTGAAGTCAAGTGATCCCAACTGGTAGCGTCCTGTAAACCCGATAGACTTGAAAGCTGCACTGAGGGCATCCATAGAGGGTTTACCCCGATTAAATTTACCAACCAGGGCATTGTGATAATAAGAAAGCGAGGATGGCTCCTTCCTCCGGCGGCAAGATATAAGCCAGTTTACCCTTATACTCGGTTATTGGGTGAAGATTGGGGGTGTCTGGGAGCATAGAGTACAGGGGTTGGTGTTTGGTGGAGAGGATTTGCTTGAAAGATTTCGGTATCGGAGCAGCGCCACCATGAGGGAGCGGTGGCTCCGCCATGGAGAAGCGTTTTTATTACCGTTGAGGGAGCTTTTCAGAGGAACAGAACTAATATAACGGCCAGAATTGAATAGTAATTTTTTCGCACCTTTAGTATGTGAAATCGCACACAGTAGGGAGAGAAAAGGGGGGTGAATTAACAGTTCAACATTCTTTCATGAATTCTCTTGCTAAAAATATGCTATTAGATATTACTCTATACCAGTTAAGTATTTTGAGCAGTTCAATATACCGTACAGATATATACCTGCTATATAATCATCATAGATACTCCAAAAACGAAACGAAGACAACGGAAAACATAATTTTTTTAAATCAAGTATTTATCATTTTTAATTAACTGAAATTATAAAAAAAAAAACACTAAAAATAGAAGACTTCGAATTCAGTGAAAACAAATCCATGAAACCCAAGAAATTAATTCAACTGAAATCAATAATCTTTCAATAAAGCATAGTCCAAAAAAATATGAAAATCTAATAATAATATGGTAATTGAATAATAATATTACTCAATTCAATAAAGATGAATTGGTAGGTCGGTGGTGATGGAAGAGACGGAGAAACGCGCTGAGGGTGATGATAGGGGCATATTTATTGAACGGAGGAGGAAGGAAACCTGATGTACTTTTGAGCAACATTATTTCCATGGAAACCATTCAAACTTGTTTCCATGTTTACGTAGTGTTTGAGAGTTATGCAATTAGTTTTAAAGATGATGGCTTGCAACCTTGCACAATTGCCAAAACTTTTCTTGTTTGATTTATCAAAAGTCAAACCCAGCCCATTTTGACTACATATATTTTTTATTTTAGTGTAAAAATTAAATTATTAAAAATAATTACTAAAAACATATAGTATATAAATTCCACATCATATTACATAATAATAGTCTAACCCATTAAGTGATTAAAATTTAACAATCAAAGTCGGGTAAAGTTAATTTTGAAAAGTCAAATAATCTACTTTAATTGGATTACATTATCTTTTCTATTGGACAAGAGTCCAGAAATATTCCGAGGTTAATTGAATATTAGGAATTCCAATTGTAGATTAGTCTTTACATTAGAGCGGTTGGGTGAGCGTTTTTCTAAGAACACTATATAATAAGAAGTCTTTTGATTTTGGTATCCGGATCCCGCAGGGGTATTTTTGTAATTAAAAACCCCCGGTTACTTAAACGACGTCGTTAAACTCTGTATTCAATTCAAATACATTTCTCCTTCCGGGTTTGAGTTTCTGGTCTCCCTCATTCCGGCTTTCTTCTTCACCGAATTCGATTATGATTTGGACATCTTATTCGATTCTGATTAACTTTAAATTCTGTATATGAGGTTTAGCCTAATTCAATTTCGGTTCTGATTTCACGGGAAGTTACAAAGATCGCCCAAGACTACCTTTTCTTGGTGGGCCGCTGCTCCGCCGACGCGACGATTGAAACATAAACGGTGGATCCTGATTGTCTCTGTTGAAAGCTTTTGAGTGTGTTATATCAGTTAGAAGGGCTTCTGCAATATCAGACAGGTTTGAATTACTTTCTTTTAGAATTAGTCTTCTGTAATCTACGATTATTTTTGTCTTCATTTTGCCTCTGTGTGTAGTTTTATGTTGTGTGAGTCTATTGTGGAACTGGTAGACTAAAGAAACTATTGAGGTGGCCCATGCATTTTGCAGCCAGCAAAGGGTATGTTGGATCAAGCCACAAGAGGAGATAAGAGAGTGAAGGCTTGGCTCTGCCCCTTAATTACATGATTTCAATGACATTGCTAGACTATTAAAAATCTTAACTTTTTCTTCCCTTTTATACTGTTACTCTTACCTTCACATAACTTGGAAGAGGAGCATAGCCTGCGAAAAGTATTGTTGTTGAAGTAGTTATTATGTTACTGCTTTTGTATTCTGTATATTTTGTGTTTGAATTTGTATACTCCTGGTATTATTTAGGAGAAGGTTTCTGAGGAAGATGTAGCCATCAACAGGACTGTGACAATTGTGGAGTCGATCAAGGTTTGTTTTAGTTAGTTGAGGAATAATAATGTTAGTTAAGGATTATTGGCCTTCACCTGGTTACTCCCATTACTTCCACAGATATTAATGATACTTGGGAGCCCTTGGAAGAAGGCTTTCATCCTTAATCTTACTTATAATTGGTTGACACTAATGCTTATATAGTGGCCATTAGTTTCGTGTTAGGCCAGTAGGAGATAAAATATACATAACTATAATCTAATTCAATATTTCATAAACTGAAGCTACGTGAAAAATAATAAAATATAAGTTGTTTATAAAGATAAATCATCCATGCAAAATATTAACTGCAAAATGATAAAACTTTAAAAGTTGTAGATTATTCTGATTTGTATGCTTTTGTTTTTAATGTTCTTTCGCATTAGTGTGTACTGATATCATCTGCAAATTAGATATATGTGCATCACATATTGATCCTGTAGCTGAGTAGTTATTACTTCATTTTTATGTCAATTTAGGAGCTCTGTTCTTGCTACCAGCACCTTATTGTAGCATGACATTCTATTGTTTAACGTTGCACTTTTGAATGGAATTACTATGGGTGGCGGAGCTGGAGTTTCAATTCCTGGAACATTCTAAGTGGCCACTGACAAAAATGGTGAGATATGACTGAAATTTATTAGCTCATTCCCAATGGCCTCTTTTCTTGCTTAAGTTGGTTCACTAATTAGCAATTTTACTTTCAAACTGAGGGCTTAATCATAGAATCAAATTGCATTAACATGTACCTATATACAAATTCTATAGTAATTATGTACAACTTGATACAAAATATGACTTGTTGATATGATATGCAAAAAATCACTCCAACATCTACAGAGCTTCTTATGATCAAGATTAATAATTTTCTATGGAGTCAATTTTACTAATTTGATCTTGGTTTATGTTGTCTAAGATGATATGATTTTACCATAACCTTTGATTGTTTTTAGTATAGTAATGAAGTATGATTTCCTTACTCAAGTATAGTATTTGCGTTTTTCTTCATTATCTTTTTACTCTTGGTCATGTTATTATCTGTTTTCAGTGGAAATGAAATACAAAAATCAACATCTACTACTGTAGAAAAGAAAGGGAGATTATGATTGGATATGTGTCTGTTTGAGTAACATATATAGTGCATAGTCTGATTTGGAACCTGAACTGCTATGTAACATAGTCATGATTAAGAGTTTGAAAGACTAAACATTCCTCCTAACATAAAAGAGATAGAAACTTTATTTTTTCAAAATATAAAAACTTATTCAAGACAACATCACTCCTAATAAAAATTAATAAAATATCTGCGTCGCCATAGGATGAGTGAAATACTACGTTCTATTGACAATCATATATTGAGCACTTCGTATATGAATATTTATGAATAAATTGTGTGTACAAATACACTGTGCAACACATAACATGTTGGTCTGTGTAGACATATTAGCTTCTTTTGACATTAGAAGTTTCCGTACTTTGTTGTGGTTTTACTCTCTAGGTTTTCCTTGTTCTACCTACTTTCACAAATTGTAGTTCAGGTTTGCTCTGATTTCATGGTATAGACAGTTTGAGCCATTTGAAAGTATGAAGTTCTTAGTTTGAGTTGTTGAATCTCCTTTTTTAGTGTGATATGTCATTATCTTAAAGCCCCAAGGAGTACTGATACTTCTGAAATTGCTACTATTAGTTTGTCAATTTGTCAAAAAATGATGACCACAGGTAATTTTCATGTTCTATCTATATAAATAATAACAGGACAAATTGATGGAAAAGGTCGATGCTGCAGGCTACTCCAGTGTAGGAAGAATTCGTTTTACTTCGTAAGTGTTTTACATTGAAAAAAATTTCATTATGATAATTGTATAGTTGGTTGTTCTGGTCAAATTTGGATATTTTGGTCTTCTACTATTCAGCTAAATCTCATTCAAGATCATTTACAATTTCTACATGTTAATATTAATTGTACTGCTCTTAATACTGAAATGGATGCTTTTTTTGTTTATGGTCTAAGAACAAGAATTGGTAGGAAAGATTTATGGTCTTCCCTTCTATCCTTTAATCATACTGCTTCTATTCTGATTGGAGATTTTAATGCCATTAGCTCTGTGAATGAATATAAAGGTCCTTCTACTCCTAAATCAGGGAGCATTAGAGACTTTAATGATTTCATAAACACTATGGCTTTAAATGAAATCAATACAGTAGGTAACCTTTTTACTTGGAGTAACATGAGGTTAAGAAATCCCACAAGCCAGAGATTAGATAGGGGTTTGTGTTCCTCACAATGGAGCTCTAAATTCCCATCTTCCTCTATTCAAATTTTGAATAGAGCAACCTCTGATCATAACCCATTACTACTCACTATAGGTAGTCATATTCCATCCTCCCCTAGGCCTTTTAGGTTTCTGAATACATGGTACAAAAGACCTGAATTCTCTTCTGTAATTCATGACAACTGGAACCTTCCATTGAATGAATCAGGCATGCTTTGCTTTTTCCTTAAAATGATAAGGCTAAAGAAAGTACTCAAAGTCTGGAATAAAGAACATTTTGGCAATGTGCATGAAAATGTGGAAAAAGCAGAGAGAGAGTTAGAGGATCAGGAGAAAATTTATGATCTTAACAACTCTCTTGAGGAACTTTTAAAACTTAAACATGCCAAAGCTAAACTCACTAGAGCAGTATTTGAACAAAAACACTTTTGGAAACAGAAATCTAGAATAAAGTGGCTTAGAGATGGTGATAACAATACCAAATTCTTTCATCATTCTGTAAAGGAAAGAAAGAATAGGCTTAATATCACCAAAGTTAAAAGTACAGAAGGTGTGTGGCTTGATAATATTATGGATATTGAAAATGAAGCTATTAAATATTATCAAAGCCTTCTTTCTGATGAGAATGATCAAGACAGTGATCACTTCCAATCACGCTTCCTTAGCAAAATTCCTAAGCTCATCTCTAGTGAGGATAATGCTGCTCTTCTAAGCCCAGTCACTATTCCTGAACTAAAATCAATTGTCTTCTCACTCAATAAAAATAGTAGTCCTGGCCCTGATGGATTTACTGCTAAATTCTTTATAAAGTCATGGGACACTATTTCTATTGATCTCCTTGAGGCAGTGACTGAGTTCCAATTGGGTAAGGATATTCCAAGAGGTATTTCTAGTACTTGGATTACCATAATACCCAAGAAACAGACCCCTACCTCTTTTGATGACTATAGGCCTATTAGCCTCTCCAATGTTTTGAATAAAATCTGTTCTAAACTTCTAATGGAGAGGTTAAAACCCTTAATGTCTAAAATAATCTCCCCACATCAATCTGCTTTCATGAAAGGTAGAGACATTTCTGATAATGTCATCTTCCTTCAAGAAATGACCAGATTTCTTGATAGAAAAAGTATTGAGCCTAACTGTATTATTAAACTTGATATAAAAAAGGCTTTTGACATGGTTAAATGGAGATTTTTACAGTCTGTTCTGATGAAATTTGGATTCCATGGTCAATTTATTTATTCTATTATGCGAAATCTGTCACAGGCTTGGTTTTCAGTTCTCATAAATGGTAAGCCAGTTGGTTTCTTTCAACCAACTAGAGGTATCAAACAGGGAGACCCCCTTTGTCCCTTTCTCTTTAACATTTTTTCTGAGGCATTCACTAGAAGTTTGTCATTTGCTTTTGAAAATGGAAAAATGCAATACTTTAACCTCCCTACCTCTGCCATGCATGTTTCTCATTTAAGTTATGCTGATGACACAGTTGTATTTTTAAATGCAAATAAGTTAACTTTGACTAGATTCAAGGCCTTTCTTGCTAAATTTGAAGATGTAACTGGTCAAAAGATTAACTATAATAAAAGTGATATTTTCATTAGCAAACATGCTTCTCTTTCTGCTACCAGGGAAATAAAAAAGACTTTGGAGATGAAATTAGGCTGTTTTCCCTTTAAATATCTTGGTGTTCCCATTTTTAAAGGTAAAGCTCTTAATTCTCATTTTTTGCCTCTGCTTGAATTCATTGATCTTAAACTGTTTAACTGGAAAAATAAATGGCTTTCAACTGGAGGTAAGATTATTCTGATTAACACTTGCATTTATGCCATGCCTCAACATATTTGGTCAGTCTGTGTTCCACCAAAACAAATTATAAAAAAATTGAAAGAAAACTCAGTATTTTCTTCTGGGGTGAGATTGATCTTAAACCAAAGAAAACCTGGAGAAAATGGAATGACCTCTGCCTTCCAATTTCTCAAAATGGTTTAGGATTTAGATCAATCCATACCGTCATTCAAACCTGCTCTGCTAAGCTTTGGTGGAAATTTCAAAATGCAAATGCCATGTGGACCCATTTTATGGCCTCTTTACCTGTCTCTTACCAAACCTCTGCTAATTGGAAAAGAATTTGTAAAATCAGCCACTGGGCTGAAGCTAATAGCAGAGTCATTATTGGTAGAGGAGAATGCAATTTCTGGTCTTCTACTTGGTTGGATACTGGTCCTCTCATTGATCAATGTGATCCTGAGCTGACAAACATTCCCTTAAACAGCTCTGTTGCATATTTTGTAAATAATAAACCCCAGTGTATGCAACAATTAGCTGGTCATCTTTCATCTGACACTCTCTCTATCTTGCAGGATACTGAGCTTCACACCCATAGAGAGGACAGATTGATTTGGAAGCCTGATACAAAAGGCACTTTTACTTTCAAATCAGCTTATCAGATACTTAAACCACCAAGGGGTAATATCTCTTCCATTCACCACCTTTGGAATCCTAGACTTGAAAGGAAAATTTCTGTTTTCATGTGGAAATTGATTAGCTCCTTTTTACCTTTTGACAACATTTTGAAAAAAATGCATATCAGTCTTCCCTCAAAATGCTTTAACTGCTGTAATGAAGATTCCTTGGATCATTTTTACAATTCTTGTGAATTTTCACTAAATGTCTGGAGTACTATGCATGCTTTTATGGGTATCTCTGATAGAACTTTCTCATCCATATGGGAAAGGCTATCCTTCTACCTTACTTACAATGGGCTCAGTGCACTTCACAATATGATCATCAGGCTTTCACCTTTAGTCACTTGTTGGATATTGTGGAAAACTAGGAACAAATGGTATTTTGAAAATGTCCCAGCCAATTCATCTTTTGTGCTGAGGCAGATCAAAAATCTCATTTTTCTAATGTTCTCTGCCAAACCACTCTTCATATCTTCAAGTTTTGACACTTCTATTGCTGATCATAGTTTCCTCCCTTTATTAAAAAGGCCACCAAAGCCTAGGATTTTTAAAATTGCATGGCTGAAGCCCATTACTGGTTTTAAATATAATGTTGATGCAGCCTGGTCCTCTATATCTCTTAGTGCTGGAATTAGTGTTCTTATTAGAGACAATAGAGGAGGATTTATATCTGCTCATAGTTGTTTTATTTCTGCTCAATCACCACTGGAAGCTGAGATTAAAGCAATACAGCTAGCTAATAAATATAGTAATGGGATTTCTGAGCCTATTATCATTGAATCTGATTGCCTTACTGCCATCTCATCTGTGCTCAATCCTATCACTGCACACTGGAAGCTGTTTCAATTATCTGAAATGATTCATCAATCCATTTCTCACCTCTCAATTATGCATGTCCATAGGGAAGCTAACATGCCTGCTGATGCTATTGCTAAAATCTGCCTTGATTCCCAACAAGATACTTCTTATTCCTTTAGTTCCCTACCTGACAGGGTCCAAGGTCTAATTAGACTTGATCAAATGGGAACTCCTACTTTGAGAATTTCCAGGGTGGATGCTACTTAATCAAGTTATTTTGTTTTCTCAGGAAATGGAATATCAACACTGGACTGCTGGTTTTCATTCCAAACAATGGACTGCTGGTTATCATATGAATCCAACCAATGGACCACCCTCCTCATTGTTTCACCATAGAGGAGTCTTTTTGTGCTGCATCAACAATCAATGCAGAGTGCTCTTTTTCTGCCTTCAAACTGAGAGAGTTGGCTGAGATTTAGTCTTCCATAGGCTGCCTTGAGTCTAAGTTGCCTAGCACTTCGGATTCTCTAACAAGCAAGTGGATACAAGACTTACTCTCAACAGATCTCTCATCATTTAGGCTACTTTTTGTATAGAATGAGTATAATCTTGACTACATCATTCTTTTTGGAAGCTTGCTTAGCTTCGTGTTGAGTTTATTAAAAACTCAATACAAATGGAAATCACTAGGATTTCTTTTAACTGCTATCTTTCGATGCGGTTCTTGTACTTGTATTTATTGTTTGGTCATTTATAAAGGCATGGGGAAGCCAATATACATCCCTCCACCAATGGTGGTTTATTAAAAAAAAAAAATTAGTTTTTTGACACTAGTGCAGAAACCATGTTTTTACGGCGGTTCCATCGTACCAACGAAGGCACCTGGGAACCGCCGTTACTAGCTGTGCCGTAAATGGCACAACCCGTTACGGCGGTTCCCAGAACCGCCGTGTTATTTACAGATCCTTCGATATCGTAAGTCAAATTCGGCACAAGGTCTTACGATATCGCAGGTGTGCATTCCATACGTTGTTTCTCCATTTCTGTACGAAATCGAAGGTAGATCTTAAGTAGTTTAATGGTGTTACGATATCGTAATCAAATCAAAGCGAAAGTTGAATCGAAATCGTAACTATGTATTTGTATATGGCATTCCCGGTACTCATATTGACGAGTTCGTATGCAATTCCGGTGGACTCGATAATGTTAGGCTTTCGATATCGTATAGATGTAATACACGATCTGATATCGAATGATATAACCATATTAGAGAAGTCGCATCGGGTTTTGGTAGTGACTCGAAATCGAACTTGGTTAAGAAACTCTGGGATTCCATCTACACGGACACGAGTTCGACAGTATACTGAACACAGATACGAACTCGGATACGACATTGTCGACTTTAACTAAACACGATATCGTAGAGAGTGGTCAAATCCTAATAATGAAACAAAATCGATTTAAGAGGTTCTTACCTTGCGATTTCGTAGGTGGTTTAGGAAAATATTAATTTCAAATTCAATGTTACGAAATCGATTCGTTGTAAATATATTTTGCGAGCTCGTGTCCAGTTTGTGATCTTTGTGACCTGTGCGATATCGGTTGTTTTGAAAAGTTAGTTACGAGTTCGATACATTCATTCAGGCTATACGAAATCTTTATATTTATGAATGGCACTATTCAGTAGGCGCTTTCGCAAGATCATTCCGCTGTCATCCCTGTCCCAAGACCGATAAATGGTACGATATCGACACTGGAAACAGAAAATGCACGAAGTCGAAACCAATTTCTGCTAAATTCAGGGTGAAAAATGATTCGATATCGAATGTATATACGACATTGACACGAGTTCGAATGCATTATCGTACTGAACCGAATGCTGGACACGAGTTCGAAAGAAAATTCTTTCCAGTAACCATATTCCAAAAATCTCTACTGAAATCTACAATTTTAACAGCACCACAAGCAACCTTCCTTCTAACAGTACACAAATCTATACTACATTTTTCTTATGTAACAGCGGTGTGGATATGACTTTACTACGAGCCAAAACAAGGTAGCGAGCTAACTTATCTCTTGCATCATTTAAGTCGGCGATGGTGTAGGGAGTTTGGTCATCTTCAAAAACCTGATTTGGAATAAGGTAGTTTCCAAATCAAGTTAGATTTCATAGTCATCATGAAATGAAAAATATGGTGATGAATACATTGAACTTACTTGACGAAGATCAAGTTTGTCCAACGTTAGATTTTCAACACACTTGTTGGCAAATACGAAGGTATAGTAGCCGGACTCCCAATTACGTCTTTGCCTCTTGTACTTTGTTGTGGGCAAAAATCAAGAATGCTAGTTATGCAACGAAAGCTTAACAAAATATAATAATTGGTGATAAAATGATGTGATTGTTTACCGTTATTTGTATGAGCTCAAAAGAACGAAGAGTGTTTTGATTAACATCATACATAGCCACCTCAAGAAGATCGGCGAAAGCTTTGGGTGGAGGATTATTTAGAGAATCAATCCAATACACTCTCTTTTGCCCCGGTACCATAGCAACAAAACTCCAATGACCCCTATCGAAAAATTGGAAACATAATATTATGTCAAGACGAAAATTTTAGTTTTAATATCAAGTATAGAGGAAGATGAGTACCCTCCGTTGTAGGGCCTTATGAATATTTTCTTGTTTTCCAATTGAAGTGTGGCGGTTAGATAACTAAGTTGAGCAGTAGGGGCACAACCTTCAACCATGCGCATGCTTTCGGGACAAAGATAACCAATCCAATCTTTTCCATTTTTACAAGACTTGGAATACATGCTCCTTGTAGAGTAAATGTAAACAATTAGGATTAAGTAAGAACCCGCGATATTTAATGAAAAGGTAAAAATAAGGAAACTTACAATTGATGGAGTGTTAGGATATTTGAGTCTAAATCCCCCATATTCCAAATGTCTTTGAAATGACCCAAAGGAATAATCAAATCCGCTCGAAATCCAAACACACTATCATTACCGGAGAACCTATAGAACGATTTGATGTTTTGGTGATCTAAGAATTCGTGTAACTTCCTTACCCAATAAGGTAGTTCGTTCAAAAATTTTAACAATTCCTTGGGATCAAAAGTGGTGGGGTATTTATTGGCAATTATTTGTTTCTTCACCTCGTCTACCTTTTTCCTCATGGGTATGTCATTAGAACCTCCATCAACTATCAACCATCGTGGCCAAATAACATACCCTCCAACCATATCCCCAACCCTAGTTTTTTCCCCTTCGGGCATTGGCAAAAGGGTCGTTGGCTCTATTGCCCTACCTATGGCAACTCTACCAAATCCTATGGGAATAGCTTGGAGATGGTGTGTGCACATCTTTTCCTCAAAGGTTCCATTTGCCACATGTTTAGGGGTCTCGTTGAGACCACAATCAATGAAAAGCTTATACGTCAAAATCTAATAACAATATAATGGCAAAGTAAATAATAACACAAAATAAATATTTATTTAGAATATTAACATAGTAGGTGAAAAATTACCTTTATTGTGGAAGGTTTGGATGTAATATCTATGGGTTGATGTTGCAATGGTCGAATTGGCTCTTGTTCAAGATGTCCAATGTTTACCTCCACAATAGGCTCTTCATTGACCGGAATATGATGCGATCCTCTAGACGAGGGATGACGCTCACCAACTACAATATTCTCCTCGGGTGGATGTACGTACCCCATTTGTTGGGCCATGGCATCAACTTGCTTCCTTAATGAAGCATACTCCAAATTTTGGGAAAGTATTGTTTCTTTTTGCCTTTCTATCGTCCACTTAGCCACGTATAGTTCCGAAGGTTTCTCTTTTCCGTTACTTCGCGTTATCCCAAAAGCCTCTCGTTGAGTCAAATAACGACCAACCCCCCTTGCCCTCCCGGGATGATCCTTCCCAACCGCTTTAGCCAATACATCCATCTTCCCCACGGGTGTAAAAAGGCCTTCCTTCTCTTGAACGAGTATCTCATCCTATATAAAATTTTCAAAACAGATTTATAACACTTGTTTCGATTATTATCAATATCGTAACTGGGAAAATGTTGCCTTACCACTTTCATTGCGACTTCTTGAACTTCGGTAGTTGTGTATGTTTTATCGCTCTTCATTCTACCTCTAACAAACATATCATGCCGGGGAATGTCATCAATCTTCAACGGTACAACCTTCTCCCGTGCCTCTTCTGTGGTCATCCCATCCTCGAGGTTCTTGGTATATTGCTTCTCTTGGCTCTCACCATCAAGCTTGTCTCCAAGACCCAAGTATCCCGCCCTACTCATTGTGTGATAGAGTTTATTTGCTTTGGCACATTTTATCTTCATTTCTCGGGTTCCCTTCCATAAAGATTATGTCATTAATAATATTAAAAGCAATACATTGATTGAATGACAATGAAAACAAATAAATTATGTCTTACATCGGCTTCATGATCGAGAGACCTTTGCTTGAATGTTTCCCAACTCGATAGGAGGATATAATTGTGTTTTACTAGAGGATGTTGACCAACTCTTTTCCCTCCCTCGTATATATAGTCTTTCGCCAATCTAAACTTGAATTCACGACTAGCTTTGGAGACAATGTTCAAAGCCTTCTTCTTCACGGCTTCTTCATCCATTGCATCAATTTCAAAGGGTGCCTATTGTATATGAAAATATGAGAAAAACTACAATACAAATTCATATTTTAAATAATGAACTCAATGTAATGGAGACGATGTACCTTACAATCGTTGAAAAAATCCGCTCTTTGTGCTGGATTAATCTCCTTCCAAGTCTTTGTTGCAATGTCGACTCTTGTTCTCCCGACTTTTCCACACCAACTCGACCACAATGGTCGCTCCTTAGAAATAGCAATGCCTTTCGCATCAAATTTCATTGGTGTCTTTACCTCGTTATCCCAACGCCTTTGTACAATGCGACAATACTCCTTAGCTTTTTGTTTTGCCGAAACCTTTTTTTGTGAACTCTTGTCTCCACCATTTGCTATCTTCTTTGTTTTCTTAGGCCTCTTGTCCCCACTAGCATCACTTTGGCATTTTTTGCTACCCATGACAAAGTCCTACTAACACAAGAGCATAAATAAGTACCTAAGTTAGGTCAATTCACAAAAGCATGAAAAATGAGAATGAAACAAAGTTAATAGAAACTCATTAATGCTATATGGATATGAATAAAGTATAAACATGCACAATACAATCACTAAATAGCACAACATATCAATAAATGCATAAACATATTGACAAAAGATGGAAACCCTAGGTGAAAAATGCAACAAATTTATAAATAATCCATTTCAATAAAAGAGTGTTTGTAGTGTTCCAAACATAACTATTAATCAAAGCCCATACACTTAAACAAACCCTTGAGGTCCTAACAATGCATATATGTTGATGGATGTGTAGAAATAGATGAGAATATGGGTCTTTATATAGTTGAACAATAAATCTATAAGATATGCTAAGGATGAACACAAACTTGTTGGTTTGATTGAAATGAATGGATTAGAGAAAGAAATTGGTGGGAAAAACCAAAAGAGGAGGGAGATTTTGGTGTTTGGAGAGTAATAAATGCGAAAAAGAATGAGAGTTTTTGGTTTTTGTGGTGTTTTTTGGGGTTTTGACCCGCACTATCGCCGGTTGACTTGCATTAAATGCGGTTGTCGAAATACCTTGCGAAATCGTAACTAACTTTCGTTTGGAATTTCCATATTGCGAGTTCATATGACCCATTATAAGGGTTTAGGGTTTAATCTCCGGTCCAGGTCGCCGTGGGTATCCATCGGGTATTACACTGTTTAGGATTTTAAGTATAACGCGTGGACTACAGGATACGAATTCGTAAGCCTTATATTGCATGTTGTCGATATCGAGACGTGGTTATGATGATATACACGATATCGTAACTATTATAAGAACTACATACGATATCGAAAGTAGTAAAATTTGTAAGTATACATTTATGATATGTATGACTAATGATTGAGGTTTTGTGTATTTTTTAACAAGTCCAAAGTTAATCTTTTTTGCGTTGATCTTTGATTTATATTATATAATTGTAGTATTTGTTAGATTAGTAATTAATTAGGTCAGAAATCTGTTCACCATTAATGTGTATAATTATGAGTAATTGGCTAGTCGTGACTAATTTGTTTCCAATCAATTGGGGGTATACTTTGTTTATTAATAATTGTAATTTAATTAGTCAAATTTGTTCTTTTGGACTGGAAGTTAGAAATACATGGATGAGTATTAATGTTTTGTGTTGTCTGTTCATGTATATATGTACATGCTATGGAGTAAATGACTATATTGAATTGCAAATAACTAATGCTTGTAAGTAAACCATGATCCAATTAGTCAAGTAATATGGCATATATATTGTTCACAATGTTTTTTGTAATTACAATGCGTTAGTATCAAAGTACTATATTGTCTATTCATATGTATACATATATATATAATATTGTCAAGCCATATATAGGTTGTATTAAACACATGTAATTTTATGACTTTAGGTATTCAAAATTAAAATCTTTTGTACTATTGTATACCATTCTATAGTTCCATACATATATATATATAGATTATTTTTTAGACAAATAACTTTGTACTAATTTATATTAGTTTTAATAAATAATTCAATTACTCATGTTTATTAACTTTATATGTTTATTCAACTATATTAAGTTCATATATAATTCGTTAATTAATTTATAATAATGTTATATTTATTTTGCTCGCAATATTAATATGAAAGAACATACTCATGTATCAAAATATATAGGCTTACGAGTTCGAATGGACAATTTCAAGGTTTCGATATCGAATGTGTTAAAGTTTAGGTTCATATATCGTGGCTGTAATCGAAACTGACCGTGAAAGCCAGGCGAAATTGGACTCGAATTCGAAGGCCATCACTATATTTAAAAAAAAAAGACGGGTATTAGGAATATAAAAATTTTCCCCCACATTTCGTCAAATCCCTAATTTTAAAAAACCCCCAAAATCCCTAAATCATCTAACAAGCTGGCGGACATGGTTCGATCAAGAGGAGGAAGTGAAAGGCCTGCAACTCGAAAGCAAGGGCGTGGTGGTCGGACTGAGTCCGCCGCCAATGAGGCGGAGAGCAGCCGCGGTTGTGGCCGTGCAAGAGCTTCCCGCTCTGGATTAATTAATGAGGCTGCACATGCGGTTGAGAGCCATGGTACTCGGCGTGGTAGAGGCCGGGGTCATGGAGAAAATGTTGGTGGTAGAGAGACACCGGTGAACCCTCCACAGCCACAACCGGAAACTGAAAACTCAAGCTCGGAAGAGGATGTAGATCTTGAGTTGAAGCCCACATTCATCGATGACGATGCTGCCCTTCGCTACCAAGAATGGGCTGATAGGAAAACCCTCTCCACCAAGGTATTCAAAAAATCTCAACTAGAAGATGAGGTTAAATTTAATTATGTGTTGAATTGGTTTAACCTCCATTACTTAGATGGTTTATTGACTTTAGAGGAGGATGTTTATCATGAAGAAGTTCTCCAATTTTATGCAAACTGGAGAAAGGATGGTAATAGCTATTTAACTAGGGTTAGAGGTAAGGACATATTGGTTGATCAATTTACTATCAATGCTGCTATAGGATGTCCTTATTTTGATTCTAGTTTTCTGAGAGGAACTGATCTGAATGGTCCCTATGACATGTTCATCCAACAAAGCTTTAAAAGAAATATTGACATTAAGCTACCTTTTGATCTTCGGAAACTGGCAAAGAAGTATTTCCGAGTAACAGCCCCTGATTTAGGAAAACCTAAGACCGACTACTCCATTCTTGAACTCAGTCTAGAGCAGAGACTTGTTTACGAGTTCATAGCTCTGAATGTTTTCCCATCCGGTGGTCATGCTTGTGAAGCCACGGTTCATAACATCATGCTCTTCTACTTCATCATGGAGGGGCATAAGATAAACCCTGGTTATGCCATCCTCCACTACATGGTAAAGGATGCAAACTCAACGGGGAAGTCATGCCCATATGGTCGTTTGATCACTGCATTGATCCGCAAGGAAGGGGTTGTACCTCAAGGTCGTCCAGAGGTGTCCGAGTACTACGACAATGCATGGTTGATCAAGAAAGGGCTGGTCATCCAAGAAGATGGTAAATATGGACATAAGGACCCAAAGAAGCGGCGGTTGACTCCCAGTAAGTAATGCATATTTCATGGTCTTTGAATTTCTGTTATTTATTTTCATAAACTGTACTTTATTTTGTTTATAATATATGTGTAGGGCAAATTCAGAAGTGGCATTCACACTTGGACGATACTCTAGTTAAAATAGAGGAGGGGGTTGAGTTGTACAATAATGAATTGAAGTATCACCGTGAAGACTTCACCAAGCTGGCCGATATGCTTGGTTTGCCCCTTAAGGAGACCGATGAAGAAGCAGCTACTTATAACATTGATGAGGATTTTGATATTGATGCTTGTACGGATGACTCCGACTCAAGCGAGTATGATGAGGAAGAGACTTCAGAAGGTAACAACTTTGAGGGCGAGGGTGACGAAGATGATCAGCCTGAGGAAGTCGTTGAGGAAGAAGACTCAGATGGTGAGCTTGTAAAGAATAAGCGCCCACGGGTAGAAGATGATTCTTCTGAAACCTCTGAATTCGGCAGCAGCTCTGACGATGATGATGGACAAAGTCAAGCTCCATCAAATCCACCAATCAATCCGGAGGAAATCAATGAAAATTTGGATGAGAGTGTCCTCCTCGAGATTGGAGACCTAGACCCAAAATGAAGCTGTGTAACCTTTCATTTGTGTTATTTATGCATCATGGATAATATTAGACTATTGTGTTTTTGTAATAGTTTGAAACTATGCTTTTAGTTTTTGGAAATGGATCCAAGTTTATTGTCATTTAATATCATTTCTACTTCTTCAAACCATGCTTTTAGTTACATTTTGCTCTTCTACTTCTTGATAAATTCTAGAACATGATTTGTGTGAGACCCCGTATTTTTGGATATTATTTGATATCATTTTTATATATGTTGTAGAAAAATGATAGGGTTAAGTTGACTAGATTTGTAATTAAGATAAATTAAATAGGTGAATATAAACGTGATCAGTTGATATATTCTATAAATATAGTCTTAATTATTACTTTTGGAATATTACTTTTTAAGATAAATTACTCTAGATAGATGTCTTAAACTTAAGCTTATAACATTGAAGATTTGAAGGATTAAAAAAATAATTAAATAACTAAACTGTTCAAAATAAATTGTTTTATTTTCTTCATTTATCTATTAATATTCGTTGTTTTGTTTCTAATAAATTAAAAATTGTCTAAATAAAAGTGTAGTGTCAAATTGACTTAAATAAACTGTTAAGGGAATATGATCAGTTCATGAGATTGAATATATATGGTAATGTCAAAAGTTGGAGAGTCATAATATGTTAGTAACTAATGAAACTAATTACAGACATAATTAGAAGAAGTTAATTAGGGAAGATTTAAAATCATTAGAATTTTAAAAGTTTTTATATTTAATACCCCACTAAATATTAGCCAGTAAATTAACATGAATGATGCCTATAAATAGGTCATCATCTATTTTAATTTAGAGGAGTGTATGAGAAATCTATACTCTCTGTTTAAGTTGTGGACAAAGTGGGAGTCTCCAACTTTTGTGAATTTTACTGTTAGTCATTTGAAAGGTGAGGGTTTTATCATTTTCTTGATTCCTTATCATGAAGCATTTTTATAATTGATCATGGATTGTTTTTTTGTGTGAACTCGATTGAATGCATGCTTTGTTGACTAATTGTTCACAATGTATGTTTGATTGTAAATTTGCCGATTGTTAAGTTTTGGGGAAATGTGAAATTCTCACGAGCTAGTTGTAGCTCACCCTCTTTTCAAATCACTTTTCTTTCAGATTTCGAATATCGAAAGTTTGTGGATGTATTTGACCATTCGAAGAACGTGGGGATAGTGTCGTCATATTGTATTTTGTAGTTGAATATATAAATTGTAATAGAATGTAGCCGATTTTAGGCAATCTAAATTTTAATTTTTTTAATAACATCCCGAATGGACTTATTTTAATATATATTTTATTTCGGTAAAAAGGGGGGTCTAGGAGGGATGTTACAAATGGTATCAGAGAAACGATCTTGGACAATAGTAAATCTTGAAAAAAAAAATTGAATTTATTATTATCTAGTTTCGAATTTAGTTTTGGTGAACTAAATTAAACCCCAGTGGATCTGTTTTAAGGTAATATCCTTGGATGGAAATTAGTTATACCTGAATTCTAATTTGATCCTAATTTAACTACTATGTAATTATGGATATGTGATATTTAAGCTATTGTAGCCCTTTAAAAAAAACGAAAGTTAACTAATATTTTGTATAGAAATGATATGCTGTGATCATGGATCTGTTAATTTCTTTCCATATTCCTTTTGGCCTATGTTAATTGTTCCGGTCCTATATGAAATAAATATTCTTGCCTTTTTCCATCATGGATCATTACTTGCTAATTATTTGTGCCAGGCTGAATTGAATATAAATTGTGACGTAGCATTGTCATGCTAGTACTTGTATGGACTAATTATGTTGGAATATTTTTGGAGAAATTTAAAAATAAATAAATTAGGAAATGAATTTAGGTGACATGAATCACATGGAAATAAACAAAACTGGATGCATATGAATCTTTTTTTTGGGATAATTACTAGCGGAATAACTTTAAGTTAGTAGGTGAATATTTTATAAAACCTACCGATTATATGACTTAGCGAGGAATTTATTTTTTCAAATTTAACCCATTTTATTTTACAAACAGTCATTTCAACGTCAAAGAGTATGATTCCAAAAACAAGTTAAATTTTCCTTTTTCTACATTTTTTTTAACTCAAGAAACTTTATGTAAACGAAAGCATTTTATCAATTTACAACTCTTTTCAAAGAGATCGATTTAATCTACCGTGTCCCTTTGGCTGGTAGTGCGGTTATCAAACCGTTAGAACTTGTGGTCAGGGAATTGACCTACCTCGACCAGGGAAATGGTCTACTTGTGCCAGGGAATTGGTGTACTTGTGTCAGGGAATTGACATACTTGTGGTCAGGGAATTGACCTACCTCGACCAGGGAATTGGTCTACTTGTGCCAGGGAATTGGCAATTTACTCGTGCCAGGGAATTGGCAATTTACTCGTGCCAGGGAATTGGCGTTTACGCGTGGCCAGAGATTTGGCACGTGGTTTTAAACTTGAATTTCTCTTGAGAACAAATTTACGTTACTTGACTATTTATTTTTAACAAACAGGAAAAAGTTTCAAAGAGATTTTAATTTTGTTTTAATTTTATTAGGTCATTCGAGTTAATAAACCTAAAGTTTTAATCAAATTCCAACAACGATTTTTTTTATTCACTTTTGATTTTTTTTTCTTCCAGCAACCTGTCATTTTCTACAGTCAAAGAATTTGATTCCGAAAGTAATTTTAATTTTTCTATTAAATGAGATTATTACAAAAAAATTAGTGAACTTATGACTTCTCATTTTACAATCACATATTCTTTTTCATGAAAGAGTTTAAACTACATTACCTCATTTAATGAATGAAAAACAAAATTTATCTCAAGAGTACTAGGTGATAATGAAAGAATTTTACATCATTGATTTTGAATATTCCTATGCTACTTTCACAAAAACAATTATTGTTCCTTTTTAATCTACCGTGAGCCAACGGCCTGTAGTTTGGTTATCTAAATCGTTAATTTTTTTTTTATCACTATGAGCCTATGGCCGGCGAAGAAGTTGCGTAAATTGCTTGACTTCAAATTTACCGTGTGCCTTCGGCGGTAGTGCGGTTATAAAACCGATATCGTACTTGTGGTCAGGGAATTGACCTACCTCGACCAGGGAATTGGTCTACTTGTGTCAGGGAATTGGCGAATACTTGTGCCAGGGAATTGGCGATACTTGTGCCAAGGAATTGGCGATTACTTGTGCCAGGGAATTGGCGTAACTTGTGCCAGGGAATTGGCGTTTACTTGTGCCAGAGAATTGGCGTTTTCAGTTGTCGTGGTTTAGTACTGATTTTACATTAGTACATCCGACAATCTAATTTTTTTTCGATTCTTTCTTTCTTATTTTTCCTTAAAAAATAAAAAAAATTGAACGAGTCAATTTTCGTTTAAAAAAAACATTTTTGGGCTTAACTATAGTATTCTTGGTTATGATTATTAAGAACACCATTTCCACTATAAAAATATTTTTCTCTCATCTTAGTTTTTATTTTTTTTATTTTTTATTCAGGTGTTAAGTCAAAATAGTCTTGAGATATTAATATATTTAATTTCAGTAGTAGATAGATTAAGGATTTCGGGACGAAATCCCCTTAAGGAGGGGTGATTGTGAGACCCCGTATTTTTGGATATTATTTGATATCATTTTTATATATGTTGTAGAAAAATGATAGGGTTAAATTGACTAGATTTGTAATTAAGATAAATTAAATAGGTGAATATAAACGTGATCAGTTGATATATTCTATAAATATAGTCTTAATTATTACTTTTGGAATATTACTTTTTAAGATAAATTACTCTAGATAGATGTCTTAAACTTAAGCTTATAACATTGAAGATTTGAAGGATTAAAAAAATAATTAAATAACTAAACTGTTCAAAATAAATTGTTTTATTTTCTTCATTTATCTATTAATATTCGTTGTTTTGTTTCTAATAAATTAAAAATTGTCTAAATAAAAGTGTAGTGTCAAATTGACTTAAATAAACTGTTAAGGGAATATGATCAGTTCATGAGAATGAATATATATGGTAATGTCAAAAGTTGGAGAGTCATAATATGTTAGTAACTAATGAAACTAATTGCAGACATAATTAGAAGAAGTTAATTAGGGAAGATTTAAAATCATTAGAATTTTAAAAGTTTTTATATTTAATACCCCACTAAATATTAGCCAGTAAATTAACATGAATGATGCCTATAAATAGGTCATCATCTATTTTAATTTAGAGGAGTGTATGAGAAATCTATACTCTCTGTTTAAGTTGTGGACAAAGTGGGAGTCTCCAACTTTTGTGAATTTTACTGTTAGTCATTTGAAAGGTGAGGGTTTTATCATTTTCTTGATTCCTTATCATGAAGCATTTTTATAATTGATCATGGATTGTTTTTGTGTGTGAACTCGATTGAATGCATGCTTTGTTGACTAATTGTTCACAATGTATGTTTGATTGTAAATTTGCCGATTGTTAAGTTTTGGGGAAATGTGAAATTCTCACGAGCTAGTTGTAGCTCACCCTCTTTTCAAATCACTTTTCTTTCAGATTTCGAATATCGAAAGTTTGTGGATGTATTTGACCATTCGAAGAACGTGGGGATAGTGTCGTCATATTGTATTTTGTAGTTGAATATATAAATTGTAATAGAATGTAGCCGATTTTAGGCAATCTAAATTTTAATTTTTTAATAACATCCCGAATGGACTTATTTTAATATATATTTTATTTCGGTAAAAAGGGGGGTCTAGGAGGGATGTTACAATTTGTAAGTTGAAAAAGTTTTGTATAATGGTAAAAACTAGCAAATAAAAAACTGTCACCGATCTTCTTGTCGAATTCGTAACATGGATCCCAAAACCTTACGATATCGAAACGAACTAAGCGAACGACAGGACGACATCGAAGCGGTTAAGTTTGTTGTACACGATATCGAAGGATTAATCGTCTTAATAGCAGAAATAAAGACGATCCAAGACACGACTTCGTATGGATGTAAATTTCAAATTAAAAACTTTGATCGATTTTGTATTCGAACTCGTAACAGTGTATTTTACATATTACGATATCGATACGAAGTATGTCTGTTGTACACGATATCGCAGGCGTAATCGTCTTGGGAACAGAGATAAAGACGATCTTAGACACGAAGTCGTATGGGTGTAGGAAGCTCCCTACGATATCGTAACGTAAGTCGGGACGTCACCAGGGAAAACCTTGTTTAAATTCACTAAGTACCTTCTCGATTTCGAAACTGTAGTTCGTTTATCAAAACGATAGCGTCTTAATTTGTCAGCCACTTGATTTTATCGATATACGATACGATATCGCAACCATGGTTTGTAGTCCTAACGAGTTCGAGAAACGATTCACAAATTGTATGTATTTCGATAAAAGTGGGGACACGTCACTTTATTTGAATTTTCATATGAAATACTCCAAGTACAAGTTCGAACTCGAGAACTTACTTCGTCTTCTTAAACGGCAGCGTTTTTGGCATAGGGTTCCCGATACGATATCGAAACCTATGTATTGATTGGCTACGAGTTCGAAAGAAGTCTGCATATAAATAAATAAAAAACGGGGGGAAGAACTAAAACCCCCAAATCGCGAAGAACTTTAAACTTCCGCTCAAATTCTCCCCCAAATTTTCTTCCACGAACTTCATATATTTTCAAGTATGGCCGGTGGAGGTACGAAAAGGAAGTGGGCAGCAAGGAGGGCACCCTATCAAAGGTTTAAGAAGAAGAAATTTGTAAGTCAAGCAGCCTTTGTAAAGTATAGAGTTTGATTAAGGGTTCTAATTTGATGACATGCTATGTTCTTGATTTCAATAAGATGCAACATTTAGGATTGACTGAGATCATGAAACTATTTAATGACCAGCAACTAACTGAGTTGTTTACTTTGAATGAAGATTCTTATTTTGATGAAACTTGTCAATTTTACGCTAATTGGACTGACCATGAGGATAGTGGGTTTACAACAAAGGTTAATGGGATTGATTATCACGTAACCCCATCTTTGTTCCATAAGCTTCTTGAAGTTCGGTATAAAGGTGAAATACCAGCTAGGGTTTATGCTAGTGGTAGATGGCCGACGAACGGAGGACCCAATAGGCTGAACCATAGGGAAATGGCTCATAAGTATTTTGGTATGCCTCTAAACTATGCCAAAAAAGCTAGCGATTATAAGATAGCTGACCTACCCCCTTTTGAGCGAATAGTTTTTGATATGGTCTCTAGGCATGTGGTACCAAAGGGAGGTAAGGAAACGGAGGCCACTTATAGTAGCTTGTTGACGTATTTTTACATTATGGAGAAGAAACCATTTAATGTCGGCCATACCATCATGAGTCACATGGATATCGTGGCTAGGAAAGGAAAGCTAGTTACATGCTTGCCTTATGGTAATCTCATCGCCCGCCTTTTGAAAACGGATGCAAATTTCCAATTTTCATCCGCCTCTGCTCCAAAACCTTGTAAATTCTATGAGGAGAGATATTTTACAAAGAAGAATTGGAGTCTTGTTGAAGGGACTTGGGTTAAAAATGCACCCCCAAATAACGAACAGCGGGAAGAAGGTAATTTAAACGCTTTGTACTAATTATACTCATTCTTATGTTATTGGTATGATATTTAACTGAGCTAATGATTTTGTTGCAGAGGGTGGCGATGCATTTTTCAAGAGGGTCCAAGGCAAAATGTTAAGGGTCAGAAAAGCTATAATGAAGGGGCGACAGCAGATATGGTATGACAGGAAAAGAATGAGAATGTTAATGAGTGTCCTACAAGATCATCCTTCGCCCTCTCACGGACAACAAGCCAATGCCGAGCCCCGGTCTTCCAATGACCTTGTTGAGCCACAGCAGGAGATGGCTGATGTTAATGCTCATCCCAATCAAGGAAGAGAAGCTGTCAATGCCGATTATGAGCTTGAGAAAGAACCTATAACTGCTGAGGCCGAGCTGGATAAGGAAAATGTCAATGATGAGCATGAAGTTGAGAAAGATATCCCTGCTGAGCATGAGGTTGAGGCAAACCATGAGGTTGAGCAAAATGTCCCCACAGAACAGAAGCTTGAGGCAGAGAAAGAATCTGACAATGTGGAGCCCTTACCTTCAGATGCCATTGTCGTTAACGAGGCCGACAACCAAGATGATCAGTCAGGCCATGACACAAATCAGGGCGTTGATGATGATGATGAAGATGTGATGAAAAACATTATAATTTAATTTCCTGAATTTTACATAGTTTGAGTCCCACTGAATTTTATATGTAATATTAGGATTTGAAATTGAATGATTTTATGAATTATTGTTTCAAGTTATCAATTCATATTTGATTTCCCTTTATTCCCAGCACAAATTATGAGTCATGATTTAAATGACTTGGTCAATTCCACGGAATGGTGTTGTTTTAATGTTGTGTTCTGTAACAGTCGACTGTACCTTCGAAGTCGGAAGAGATAAACATCGCTATACGATATCGCTTGAGTAACCTCATTCGATATCGTTGGAATATATTATAATCCTACGAGATCGAATAGTGAATCGCTAGGAAGAGCAGTGCTTTAGCAGATTTACCTTTCGAATTCGTTACCATGGAAAATGGCCCTAAGCCTTCGCAACGTAATTCGCCAACTAAGCCTGTGCTTTAGTAGATTTTTGTTTCGATATCGAAACCATTTAAATTGGTCATACGAATTCGCATGAGTAATCTGAGTATAGGCTGACTATGATTTCTTAGATTTTTGTTTCGACTAAGCATGTGATTAAGGGAATTTACGTTTCGATATCGCATATGATATAAAACTGGCTTCGATATCGGATGGTTTGGTAGAACATAGTACAATAACCTTTTATCTGTTTAAAATGACATCAAATATGAATAATTTAAATTCAATGAATAGTAATAAACATGAAATTGTATTTAATTAAACATAAAAGGAGAGATTACTCCAATTACAAATTAACATAAAATTAAATAGTACAATGTAGAAACTAATTTTTTAATTGTTTGATGGTTCGACTTCTTCATCCGAAATGTCCACCATCACCATGTATCCAGTGTTATGCCTTCTTGGATGCTCAACCAATAAACCGGCATGGACAGCGTCCTCTCCAAACTCTAGAACACGTTCTTCAAACCTACGATGATCTTCTCGTAGCTCCATCTCCGCCCTGTTCATGCCACGTTCTAGAGCACGGCGCATTTTTAAGATCCTTCGCTGCAAATTTGAAATTGATTAACTACTTGTACAAAATTATTAGTATACATATTAATTTTTAAACTACAAAATATAGAACCTACTTGGCCTTGAGCAAAATGTTTTTCAAACAATGTCCTAGTCAAAATGACGACTGGACGGACACCATCTAGGGCATAAAACGTTGCCCAACCAAACAATTGAAATTGCCTCTCGAAGTCATCTCTCTTGTACTCCCATTGGCGACGCATTCTCGCCTCCACGTGAGTCCATTCTACAAAAACAGTGAAGAAATATGTGTCAAACGTGTGAAAAAAATAACAAATTAGGAAGCGATTTTTATTAACTACAAATTGTACCTGTCATGTTCTCTCTCCGCATCCTTGCAACATCTTCTTCCAATTTCACCATCCTTTGTGCAGCTGGAGTAAGATCACCATTGGCAGCCATTTGAAATTCTGGGAAGGAAGAAGTGGGTATGAGAGTGGTTTGATAGAGTTCAACATTTGCATAGTATATATAGAGGTTATAGGAGGATAGCGGACCCCTTGTATTTAAGGGACTAGTAAATGAAATCTTAATTACAATGTTGAACATAGGGACAATTCTGCAATGTTCAATGTGTTGGTCTGTTAGACTTCACATTGAACCTTTCCAAATTCAATGCACCAATAGCAGAATTCAAGGCGTCACGACTACGGATTCGATGTCGTAACGTTGGGTTCTTACCTATTCGAACTCGTATGTATGACTTAGTATAACACGAGTTCGAAGGAGTTATCGACATGTTTGGCAGGGACTAAGTAGAATCAACAAACGAATTCGAATATGTCTGAAATACAGTTTTCGATATCTATAATACTATCGTGGTATTTTGTTATTTGTGTCGAAATTAGATTCGAACTCGCACATGGGTTTATCAATGCATACGAGTTCGTGACAGTATGTAGAAATATATAATCGATATCGAAAGCTTCCATAATAAACCAAGCGAGTTCGAAAGTGTCTTTCGTCCACATAGCTATTACATGATCAAATGTGATTAAAAGATAAATGTGACATCTACTTCTTCTTGGTTTCTTTCTCTTCCTCTTAGATACCTTTCCGGTGCTAGTTACCCACAAGCCTTCGTCATGATCAACCCGAGCCATATAACGCTTCAAACTAGATTCATCTTCTAAAAGGTTCTCTTCATCCACTAGGTATTCCGAAGGAGTATTTTCCTCAACTAAAACATCACCTTCTGTAAAGGCATCGTCAACAAAAGTTTTCTTCCCGTTCACCACTACATCCCAACGAGGATCAACGGGATCTTTAACATAAAACACTTGGTCGGCTTGGACGGCCAAAATGAAAGGATCATTTTGAGAACCTTGGCGAGAACGATCAACAAGAGTCATTCCTCCAACCTCTCGCCTAATACCTCGCTTTTCATCGACCCAATTGCATTTAAAAATTGCAATTCTCAACTTTACGTAATCAAGTTCCCAAATATCGGTTATAGTTCCGAAGAACAAAGTTTTTTTCAAGCCCTCACCATCCAACGTCTCCGATATATTTGAGACTCCACTATTTTGTGAAGCTCCATTGTCATCCATCTCTTTTGTTCCAAATGTATATCCATTAATATCATATCCACCAAATGATTGGACCGTACCGAGAGGTCGCCGAGATAGCCATTTGACAGTTTCCAAATGCTCTCCACTTTGAACATGTGTTTGGAGCCAACTTGCAAATGTTCGATTGTGTTCCTCAAGCACAACCTCATCGGTTAAACTACCATTGTCCTCCACTATTTCCTTCATGTGTTGTTCAACGTAGGGGGAAATTTCTTTATGATTCCGAAGAACATAAATATGAGCTTTAACGAGATCATCAGCTGATGGACTAAACAAAAACCTGTGCCTCAAACCGTGACCTTCCAACCGACTTTCATGCCTAGAACTTGGAACCCCAATTGTATCAACATCTTTTAAGTAGTTGTTACAAAACTCAATTACCTCTTCGGCCACATAGCGTTGCACTATACTTGCGTCTGGGCGATAACGGTTTTTCACAAACAACTTGAAGATCTTCATATACCGTTCAAATGGATACATCCAACGTAGAAACACAGGGCCACAAATTTTGATCTCACGCACTAAATGGACAATCAAGTGAACCATTATATCGAAAAAAGATGGAGGAAAGTACATCTCCAAGCGACACAATACTTCGATCACCATTCTTTGCAACTTGTCTAACCTCCGATGACTGAGACTTTTTCGACAAATAGCCTTAAAAAAATAGCAAAGCTTGGTTATTGCGGACCTCACATGCGTCGGGAGACAACCTCTAATGGCTTTGACATTCAACTCTTGCATCAAATTTTGGCAATCATGTGACTTCATACCGGCTAGCTTAAGTTCCTTCATTTGGACACAAGACCTTATATTGGAAGAATACCCCGTAGGAACTTTGACCGACTTTAACGTCCTACAAAAACTCTCCTTCTCTTTTGTCGACATTGTATAGCACGCCGGTGGTAAGTAAGTTTTGTCCCCTTCCTCCACGGGTGCAAGTGAGGGTCTTATACCTAAACTCACCAAATCTTGTCGTGACTTCAACCCATCTTTTGTTTTCCCCTCGGTGTTCAAAAGTGTTCCTACCAACGCGTCACATACATTCTTTTCAATGTGCATGACATCTAGACAATGTGTTACTTCCAAATACTTCCAATATGGCAAGTTGAAAAAAATTGACCTCTTTTTCCAATTACCACTATTTTTGGCTACCTTCTCCTTTTTCCCGTACACATGTCTCAATGTCTCCATATTTGCAAGTATTTCAATGCCGGTTGGTGGGATAGGTTCTGGATCGGTCTCAACTTTGCCATTGAACCATTTCTTCGCAAACCTCCATGGATGATTTATAGGTAGGAATCGTCGATGACCTAGATAAACTGTTTTTCCCACCATTTTTCAATTGAGTATGGCTTGTATTTTTCTCACAAACAGGACATGCAAGATGACCTTTCACAGAATAACCCTTTAAATTGCCCAAAGCCGGAAAATCATTAATGGTCCACATCAACATCGCTTTTAATTGAAATTTCTCATCCCCGCGACTCCCGTCGGCTATCCACACTCCCGAGTTGAACAGAGACTTCAAATCTTCAATAAGTGGCTCCAAGTATACATCAATATCATTACCGGGTTGTTTAGGCCCTGAAATCAACATATATAGCAACACATATTTTCTTTTCATCATCAACCAAGATGGTAGATTATAAATCACCAACATCACAGGCTATGAACTGTGTGTGCTAGACAAATTCCCAAAAGGATTCATACCATCTGTTGATAACCCTAAGCGGAGGTTTCTGTCTTCGGTTCCAAATTTAGGATACAATTCATCCATTTTTTTCCATTGTTCTCCATCGGATGCATGACTAATAATGTCATCCCCCCCTCGCTCCCTTTCTGCATGCCACGTAAACAATTTAGCATCATCGGGGTTTGCAAACAACCTTTTTAGTCTGGGCACAATTGGGAGATACCACATAACTTTTGCGGGTAAATGTACTGTCTTCATCCCCAACATTGATTGATTCTTTCTCCTTGGCTTTGTATCGAGACTCCCCACAAACTAGACAGTTGTTCAATTTTTTTTCCTCCATCGACCTAAACAACATACAATCATTAGGGCATGCATGTATCTTCTCCAATTCCATCCCCATTGGACACAATATTTTTTTCGCATCATATACTCTATTGGGCAACAAATTACCTACGGGTAGCAATTCTTTCACAACCTCGAACAACTCACTCATCCCTTTATCGGTAATCCCATGTCTTGCCTTCAAATTCATCATCAACAATGTTGCAGTCATAATACAATGCCTAGACCCCTTGTATAATGGTGTCTCTTTATCATTCAACATTGCCGCTAAAACGCTAGGTTTTCCCACAAATTCCCTAGCAACATCGTACACCAATTCTCCTAGATCATCATCATATTCCATATTTTGACTACCAATTTCGATATCGGGCATATCCGTGTCAACTTCAACTTCACCATGCCATATCCAATGCGTATAGTTAGGGTCAAAACCACGACAAATCAAATGTTCACGTATAACCATTCCGTCATCAAAATAAGCATTGTTTTTACAATCTTTGCATGGACATCTAACAGCCTCAACCCCGTTGCTATTTGCATCCTCAAAAGCCACATTAATAAATTCTTCAATCAACTCACTATACTCGACGGACAATCTATTATTTTGCCTTATAACTTCAACTCGATCCATATCAACAACGTCCCACAATGTCTAACCCAAACGAAATTTCTACAACAAACTCCTATATAATCATAAAGCAATATTAATAAATCGTATGAATTAATAAATGAACAAAGTCATATAGAAGCCGTAAATTCAAACCTTCGTGTAACTCGTAAGTGGGAGCAAATCACAAACAAATGCCTTGAATGCCTTGGAATGACCTTCAAAATGAGAATGATTGGTTTTAAAAAACAGCCCACAAGCTCAAATAGCTAAACTTCTAACTTTTTGAGAAAAAATGTGGTTTTTAAGGAAGATCCCGTAGGTCATACGAACTCGTAGGGAACTTAATATACCTATTCGATTTCGAATTCAAATTCGTATATATTTTAAAGAACTAGCGATGAACGATTCGAACTCGAATATATGTAAAATGCTTCCTACGATATCGTATCGCATATCGCCTACAATCCCTGTATTTTGGCCGAATTCCGTTACGATGTCGAAAGACAAAAATCTATATGTAGAAACATAACGGCCCAAAAAAAATCATCCAGCCACCGAATCTCATAAACCCTAAAGCAGAAATAACAAGAAAATCTCTGGTAATCTCCAAGAACATCATCAATTCGACCATGGATAGTAATCATGCTGACATTGTCCCTATCACTGCCAACGAAGAGGTTGTTGTTACCCCCAAGTTCAACGAGCCGGATGAAGATTCAATATCGAAAGAGGTAAACTTTTGATTAGAGCTTATGGAGTCAATATTTGATTACATCTTTTGTAACCCTTGGCTTATGGAATCCATATTGATGTTATGAGATTGATAGTTGATGATGAAACTTACAATATTTTTTGGGCTTGAATATTACTTTCAAATCTTGTAAATTCAACTTATAAGCACATTCATGGTTTATGATTTGTTATGATATAAATTCTGAATCTCCTTGTTATTGGGCATATGTGATTGTGTTTTGACAGAGTGTTGAGCCGATGCAACCAATCACAGATGGAGACGATATTGGTGAAACCTCTTCTACCTTGCTATCACTATCTTTAACAGAAGATGATGCAGACAACAGTGATGAGGATGATGGTGAGCATGATGATGGTGTTCTTGTACAACCACAATCATCAGTACCGATTAAGAAGATACGAAAACCTTGCTATGGTTGGATTAGAGATGGCGACACCATTGATGATGAAGAAAACTTTGTTTATCTTGAACCAGCAAACGAGGATGATTTTTTCCCCAAACCTTAGATGTTCATTGTCTTAGTTGACATTGTCCCGCCTCTAGGCTATTTCTACAATTCTACTCTTGTTTTCTTTATCTTACGAGATTGTCACTACTATTGTTTTATTCTATGTATTGACATTGTACTTGTTCTTTTCACTTTTCATGAATTATCAATGTATGTAATTGTTATTCATGTTTATGAATTCAAATATGTTTTCTGGAAGATTTTCATGCAAAACATTACGATATTTATCTATCCAGCATGCAGTAACTTAAAAAACTATCCATTAAACAAATGAACTACGTATAGGGTATGCTTGCTGATTCAAGACGACGCACACTTTCGAGTTCGACAACATTGCCGGGTAGTCTTTCGATCTCGTAAGGTTAGTCTTGTATGACCAAATGAGCAGTAAAATTTCGTTTCATGATACTTTATTAAAAACCAAATCGTTACGATATCGCAACCACCACGAGTAATAAGTGCGATATCGAAGGCCTACTTTATAAACGAAGCGAAGTCGAAACTGTCTTTCGTGCACATAACTATTACATGATCAAATGTGATGAATAGATAAAGCATTCAAATTCAATCTTCTTCAGCTTCTGAAGACCATCCTTCACCTGTTGAACTTGAACAGGATTCTGCAGAAATGTCCCAGTACAAAAAACTTTCCATAGTGTACTCTGGTTCTGATGGATCCACAGTAACTCCAATGAAATGTTGTCTGCCTAGTCTGATAATTTCTTCCTTAGCTTCATGGGTCTCCCTAATTTCTTTCTCCGCCCTAATCAGCCCTTTCTCAACCGCACGGCGCATCAACTCAATTTTTTTCTAATATCATAAATTATAGCAATAAGTAAAACAACATCCCCATAATTTGATCTTTACAACTGTATATATGATTAATATTGAAGTCAATTTCATAAAAGAATAATTGAGGGAATAACTTACTACACCACGAGTGTATTCTTTGTCAAACTCCTTTTGAGATTCTAAGATTATGTACGAATCATCCCACGAAATTCGTGCTGCCCCAAACCGAGGAAAAAGGTATTGAAATTGATTCTTCAAGAAGTCCAGTTTGCGGCGTTGCTCAGGTTCAACAACATCTTCCCACTCTATATATTGCATACAAGATTCAAATTAGTAATAATGAAGTGTGTAACCAAAAAATGTAAAATCATTGAAGATCCAGCACAATGTTGAGTATTAATTAATACCTCTCATCCTATCAGTCCTCAACTTTGCAATCCTTGCTTCCATTGAGATCCTTCTTTGTTCAGCAGGGGATAAATTGCTACTGCCCGCCATAATATGAAAAAAAAAACCAAGGAGAGGAGGTAGAAGGAAGAAAACAAAAGGTTTAACTGAAAATGATGGTTGTGATCACATATGTGTTTAATTGGATGGAGAAAACAACAAGTTGTGGTCCCCATGTCATTAGTTGGACGGAGAAAACAACAAGTTAGACATGAGATATTTTTAGTCCGTTCGTCTACTGACACAGGACTTTCGATATCGAAAGTTTATAGTACATACGATACGATATCGTATGCCCGTTCGTCTATTGACACAGGGCTCTGGGCAAGTACATTTTCGATATCAACACATAATGTTTGTGTTAAGATATCGTAGCTGTTATATTAGTATACAATTTGGCCAGGTCAATGTTGTTCGAACTCGACTCAAGATTCGTTTCATCCAACTTTAGTAAAAACAAACTAGTTACGAAATCGTAAGAATCAACATATTTGTTTGCGATATCAGAGATACATATTAACAAACCTACGATATCGTATGTAGTTTCAAAGTACGGCGGTTATTACCGAACGCCGTGAAATATGGAAGGAACCGCCGTTAATTAGTACCCAGAAAACTAGGGCAATAAAAACGACCGAATTTGACTTTCGAACTCGAAAGATGTACACAGTTACGGCGGTTCCTGGGTTTTTTGCGGAACCGCCGTAAATCACATGATTTGCACTAGTGTGAGGAGCTCCTCTTTTTTCTTTTTAGATTTCAACGAAATCCTTTTTGATGTATTCATAATATATATTTTCCATATTTATATTTTGCAACTTTATATATATGTATTTGATCTCTAATACTCTTCAATCACAATTTTTTTCTTCTATCATGCCGTAAATCTGTGGAAATTTGAGGTATGTCTGAAGATTTATATTGTTTTATTTTATTTTATTTCTAATATTGTGCATTTGGTGATTGTCCATTGCTTGATTTCATGTGAAGACGACTATAAACTCACAAAAATGAGTTTAAAAATCATCTTTCAAAATCCGTAGGTAGAGTTTTTTTCTCAATTATGCCTAAATATTGTTTTGATTAATTCTTTGTAAATGACGAGAGTTTTCACCAAAACAGCCCTACCCGTTGTTCGCATTCTAATGGAAGCCAAACTCAGTTCGCCAAGCGTTGTGTTGCCTTTCTTGGCCTTAGATTGCTATTCCAGATGAGTGATCGTATTCCCGTTGAAAACCTCTAACGTCCGCTCCGCTAAGGTCTACGTCCCTCTAAACGTCCGGGTGATTCTGAGCCGAGTGCAACAGACGTAGTTTCATTCTTGTCAATTTCGTCAATGTCAGGCTGGAGCAGCAGATAGTGATTCTTTTGCCTGGGTTGAGCTACAATTTGTTAAATTCCAATCATCCTAACCAGGGCCCGGAATAATTGTGTGAACGTGTTTTGTACTATAATTGTGTGAAACATTTTTATCTCCGAAACATTTTTGCAGAATGGTTTGTACTATAATTGTGTGACATTCACTGGATTAGATGAATATGTTTGCTCTGTAAAAGAAGTCTGATCGGTGAATAATTTCCAAGTCTTCAGTGTGCACAAGAGGCTTAATGTTGGTGTGTTTTATCAAGTCTTCTCTCTTATGAAGTTGTTTTTCTCGTTGAGCTAATATATGCTGCTTGGCCTTGAATGAGTCCCTTAAATTGAGAATTTTCTGCTTTATCCTGAAACCTGACTGTTCAAATTTTCTGCTTTATCCTGAAATTGATAATATGGATGGTGTCCAAAGTATTTTAAGAGATGTTGCTTTTGAAAGTGAAATTGCCAAAAAAGTAGTATATATATGGAGAGTTTTTGAATCATGGTAATAATTGCATACTTCTTATAGTAAAACAAGTCAATTGACTAGTACTCCTATTGTCAGTAACAAACGCGTTTGATTTTTTAGTTATTTATTATTTTTTTGAAAAAATGCGTTTGATTTTAATTTTATTTTTGATCCACTAAGATATTGGCCCTGTTTACCAGAGCTTATCTGTAGATCAGTTCAGTTCAGTTCAGTTCAGTTCAATTCAGTTCAATTCAGTTCAATTCAGTTCAGTTCAGTTCAATTCAGTTCAGTGAAAATGCAATTTGATGAGATTCAGGTTAATTCAGTCATGCTGATTCCATTTTTCAATACATCAATTTTCAGTTCAGTTCAGTACATCAAGAAATAAGTTCTAGTAAACAGGGCCATTAGAGTGTACAATTTTTTTTTTTTTTTGAAAGATGTTTCTTCATACATTACGTTAAATAGTATTCATTACAGGTTCGAATCGACTGCGCTAACACATGCGCGTCATTCACGAATTGCCTATCGGCTTTAATGATGAAGCAAACTGGGAAGCCTATTATTGGGTCGATATCCGGGGGGACATCTGGGAATTTGTTGATGTAGGACCAAGCATTACCGCAATCAGTTACGATGTTTACCTGGGTTGGTTTTGTTCTTGTCGCTTGCCTGAGTGCATGGAAGATTGCGGTCAGCTCCGCCTGAGTTGCATCCATTGCGTGTATCCTTGCCAAGCCTTGCCATTGAGAATTGCCTGAGTGAGCAATCCACGCTGCCACTCCTTTTCCAGTTATATTACAGTACGCTGCATCCGTTGAGATTGTTATCCCTGGGATGTGAAGGGCCTGCGGGCCGATGCCTTTCCTTAACCAAACTAAATTTATGTCTCCCGCTTTGGTTTGTTCCATGGCAGGCAGTGGTTGTTCCTGTTGGTCGTTGTTGTTTGTGTCCCCTTGGCTCCTGAGGTTGACTTCGTTTATTTGTTGTTGTTCCCTTCCCGATCGTTGGATTGCCCTTGATTCCAGGTCCACCATATCATTGACGATGCTCAGAGCTCCCAGTATAGTTGCCTGTCTCTGTTCGATTGTTGCCGAACACCGCAGACACCAGATTGCCCATATGATATAGCATGCTAATGTCTTGTCCTCTTTTTCTGGCGCCGTTTGAATCCAGTTTCCCAGCCATTTCGCTAGTGTCGTTGGTGGGCATCCTTCCAGGTTGAGACCTAGTCTTGATGCACGCCACACCCTTTTGGCGAATTCACATTCGAACAACATATGTGATACTATTTCTGTGTTTCTGAAGCAGATTCCACATTGCGATGAAACTTTCATTCCTCTCTTTCTTAGGTTTGGGTTTGTCGGGCATGCACCTTGGATCATTCTCCACAACAGAAACATGATATTTTCTGGTATTCCGCTTGACCAGATGTATCCCCAGAGCTTCTTTTCCTCTGCACAACGGCTCCCATTTCTTTCTGCTTGTGATGAAGACGAAGGTTTCTCCGAACATTTATTTTCCCAGGCCACGTGGTATCCCGACCTGACTGAGTATTGTCCCATCAATTCCCGATCCCAGACCACATGGTCCGAAGCTCCCAGTGCTTGGGTTGGAATGTGAATTCTTCGGATTTGTGCCACCGTGTGTTCAGGGAATATTGTTCTGAGAAGTGGGAGTCTCCATTCCTGTTTATTGTTAATTAGGTCGCTGACTTTGTAGCCCAGCAGAGGAAGGATGCCTTGATCATATCTGGTTGGATTAGCTTGGTTTGGTATCCAGTTTGCTTGGACTGGAACTTTTGTCCCCGTCACAATTTTCCACTTCAAGTGGGGTTTAAGTAGCTCTGCACCCCATAAGATGCCTTTCCAGCCCCATGAGTCTCCTTGTTTGGGCTTCACCTCCAGAAAGTCACTGTTAGTGCAATACTTGGCTAAAAAGAACCTAGAAAAGAAAGAATCCTTTTCTTTTACAATTCTCCATGCTTGTTTTGCTAGCATGGCTTGGTTCATCTGGGTTGTGGATCTCATCCCCAGTCCTCCCTTATGTTTTGGAACACACAACTTGGGCCAAGCTTTCCAATGGATTCCCCTTCCATCTAGGTCCCCATCCCAAATGAATCTCGCCATTTGTTTATCCACCGCCTTTGCCACCGTTACTGGGATCCGGAATGCACCCAGAGTGTATTGTGCTAGAGATGTGAGAACATGTTTACATAGTGAAACCCGACCCATGATCGGGAAATCACTCTTCCTCCACATTGTCGTCTTAGCAACTATTTTCTGTTGTAGGCCATTGAACAGCCTCACCTTAGAACCTGAGAAGTCCATGTTGTGACCTAGATACTTAGATTCTAGTAGATTCGGTTGGATGTTAAAAGTAAGGGTTAGGAGACTTGTGTCATTTTCGTCTGCGTTTGGGCTAATCAGGAAGGAGGATTTATCGAAATTTATCCTTTGGCCTGAATAAGCCGCAAACAGGTTGATGGTAATTTCTGTATCCCGGCCGGTGTGACCTCTAGGAACAGGATGCAATCATCTGCAAACATAAGGTGTGAGATCCTCGGCACTCCCCTCCCAATCTGTATACCTTTGCATGTTTCCTGGAATGCGCGGGACTCTAACATTGCCGAGAAAGCTTCTTGACACAGGATGAAGAGGAAAGGGGAAAGGGGGCACCCTTGTCTCAACCCCTGAATTGGCTTGAATGGATCCGAGAGGTCTCTGTTAACTCTAATAGCATAGGATACCGTGGTGACACATTCTATAATCCAATTTACCCAGATAGCAGGAAAGCCCATCCACTCCATTACTCTGCGTAGGAAACTCCATGATACCCTGTCATATGCCTTACTCATGTCTATCTTGATTGCCGCCGTGGCCTTTTTCCCCGACTTTCGCTTTCTTATACCCTCTATCATCTCATGCGCAATTAGAGAATTTTCCACTATGGATCTTCCACTAACAAAAGCAGCTTGATTGCCCGAAATAAGGTAACCCATAATTGTTTTGAGCCTATTTGCTAGAATCTTTGCAATAATCTTGTACGTGACATTGCATAAACTAATAGGCCTGAACTCAGAGGGAAGTTTTGGTACCTTGACCTTCGGTATCAGTACAATATTGGTCTTGTTCCATTCTGGGATGAGTTTCCCTATTACAAAGAATTTTTTTACCGCTGCAGTTAGATCGCCCCCCACCTCCTTCCAGTAGTGCTGGTAAAACCCCGGTGGAATACCATCCAGACCCGGGGCATTCCATTTCTCCATTTGAAAAACCTCCACTCTCACTTCCGAGTCCGTTACAACTGCCGTTAATCTGAAATTCTGCTCTTCCGATACCACCGGGTTTATCAGACTCAGAATGTCTTCGATTTCACAGCCCCCAAATGCGTCCATTGGCATGACCGATTCTTTAACAAAAATAGAGCTGATGTGTTGTACCAGTAACGTCTTTATCGCATTATGTTCTGTGATCCAGACCCCATAATTCCCTTTGAGTTGAAGAATCATGTTCCTGTTTCTCCTTTTTTTGACCCAGCTATTGAAAAAAGTCGTGTTTCTGTTTCCGTCCCTGTACCATCTCAGCTTCGCTCGTTGTTTCCAGTAGACGTCTTGCATGGCAAGAAGATCATCCAGTTGGTGAGCACATTGGCGTGCACCTTGGTGTTCTCCTCTACTCTGCTTCCAGTCAATCTCCTGCCTTTTCTTTCTAATTTGCCTGTGAATTGAGCCTATATTATCTCTGTTCCATTTCCACAAACGCAGCATTGTTTTGCTTAGTCTCCCTTGTAGCTTCTTCATATTTCCTTCCCTGGGCCGTCCATTTTCCTGTTGCGTTGTGTTTCCTCCCAAGCGTCCCTCCTCGATGATCAATCTTGCTTCCGGAATTGTTGTCCAGAATGCTTCAAATTTGGGCGGCTTGCGGACGTGTCTTCTAAGTTCCAGATGATGGGTTTCAAGCGTGAAATGTCCATGGTCAGAACGCATGATAGCATGATTTGTAAGTCTGAACTTCGGGAACAGACTTTTCCATGCCTCGTTCGTCATTCCCCTATCGAGTCTTTCGAGGACTATTGCAGGAGGTGCCCTGCCGTTTGTCTATGTAAACCATTGACCATGATTTTCCAGCTCCTGAATTCGGAACGCACTCATCAGTGCTCTCAGCGTCTACTACTTCTGACTTAGCAAAATAAGACTTGTCTAACCAGCTATTAAGTTTAATCCGATTACATTTAGTTTCCATGAGAAATAAAATACTAGGGTTATGAGAATTAATAAGGGAATTCAGTGTGATTACTGTCAAAGGGTGTGTCTGCCCTCTGCAGTTCCAACTGAGTAGATTCATGTACCTCTTGGTGGTTGTTTTGGGTCAACCACCAAAGTACCATAAGTTTCTTCAAATGCCTCTGCAGCACCAGTCACTATGCACACAAGCTCCTCCTGCCATCTTCCCAATCCTACCGCTTCATGTCCTTGGCTCATCCCCTCAAATAGATCTATTTCCGGGAAATGTGACACCACTTCCCCCACCTCTGCCTCCTCCTCAAGAATGGACCTCGGCTTCTTAGCGAAGGCCACGACTCCTAGGTCTTCATGAAGGTCCCTTTTCCTCTTGCGATCCATCGCCCTCGAGCATGGCATCTACTCCTGTACTGCCCATGTGATAGCCTGTAGCTGATTTTCGGTAAGTATCCTTGAGACCGATGCCGGCGATGCTGTGCTCAAACTAGCCCCTGGGTCCCCCTTTGAAGAACTGGCTTTGCTGACCAATTGCAAATTGGCCTCAATCAGATTCCGGGTGGCTATGGTTGATTTCCTCGGAGTATTTCGAACAATGCATCTTCTGCTGCCCTGGCTTCTCCCATAAATTGTTAATAATCTCACCGGAACCGTATGGAGATCATTAATTTGGACCTGGCTGAGCTGCAGTGCCTGGATTTGCTTCTGGATTGGGGTAATTGAGATGGGCCTTTCCTCATTAGTAATCCCTGATTGCACAATTGGGCTTGATCTGGTCTGAGGGCCCAATAAATTCATAGGCCCTGATTGTTCATGATCGCATAAGCTGGGAATGTCCTCTTCTTTGTCTTCCTCAAAAATTTCTTTTTCTAGATCTGGACCGAGCATAATCCCGGCATAAATCATGGCGTCGCCGGCAGGGATCCCCCCATTCGTCGCCGAAGTTGAGCTCACGTCCATATTTGTGGTTGCGGCGGCTCCCACCAACCGGCCACCTCCAGTAGCGGCGTCGGCCACCTCCGATAGGCCACCTCCAGCAGCGGCTTTGGCCGCCTCCGATCTGCCATCTCTAGCAACGGCGTCGGCCGTCTCCGCTCGATCACCTCCAGCATCGGCATCGCCCGGCTCCGATTCGCCACCTCCAGCAGCGGCGTCGGCCTCCTTCGATCGGCCACCTCCAGCTTCGGCGTCTCCCTTCAACTCCGGCTTTATGATTACAGATGCGCTTGCACTTGTCCCATATGGGCTGGTCATGAAATGGTCTTCGCCGTGGCCAGTTGAGTTCAAACCCAGCACTGGGTGTCTGTCCCTGGGCAGGCTGCTTCCTCCGATCACTGGCTCCTTCATCCCGTGGTTAGTTTCCTCCATTAACTCTTTGTGTTTGATTGGTATTGGGGGTGGGCAGTTCTGTCGATTGGGTATGCTAGGGTTTAAAGTTTGGATTGGAATTGGAATTGTTTGGTTTATGTAGTTTTGTTGGTTCTGGTCGTTGTTTTGATTATGGATTTGGGCTGTATGGTTTGAGGTTAAAGTATTGTACATGCTTTCAGCCTGCAACAATTGGGCAAGGGTCCTCGTTTGTTGGGCATTTTCTTGGCTCGGACTGTACAGGACTGATGAGGGGCTTGGGTCTGGATTAGATTTTGGGGCACGGATGAATTGGTGTGAGGTTGGGTATTGGGCCTGACTTGGCCTAAAGTGTTTAGAGAGTCTGTCTCAGGGTTCGTAAGTAAGCTTTGCAAAGATTGGGCTGGCTTATAGAGTTCATTGAGAAGAATGAAGCCCATACCTTGTGGATAAGGTTGCTGAGTCTTTATGTCCAGGTTCCCCACCGCTTCAGTTTTGATCCTCATATCTTGTCCCGTTGACGTGCTAGCACCCTCTCCATAAATGTTCGTTTGACAAAACTCCCCGTAATCATCATCATTAGACAGACTCCTGGTTCTTTCCCCCCCCCTGATTTGATGCCGCCGCCTGACGCTTCCCCTTTGTCTTAATGGGTTGCTTATTTTCTTCCTCCTCCATTAATGCTTCTTGTAAATTGCTGGCAGTAATCAATTGTGTGTTGACGACTACAGTCTCCGTTGACTGCGGATTTGGTAAACTTTCTGGTGGCGCCTGGGTATCTCCGACGATCACTGTGGTCTGTCGAAACAGTAATAATATCGCCTCAATTCTTTCCACGGCCTCACTGTTTCTCTCCGTGGTGGTCATTAATGGTATTCGGTCAGTGTGCCGGGGAATTTGCACTCCATCTTCAGTGGTAGTTTCTTTGACAACTGCAGCCACCATTTGCTCTGAGTCATCATCATCATCCCCCGGCTTCCAGTTTTCATCAAATCTAATTTCAACATTCCCCGGGAGGTCTTGAATCAGCCAGTCTGGTGATACTTCAGGCCCCGTTGTTGGAGGATTTTCCGTCGGTGCTGCCTCGGCCTGGAACATGGCATAAGGATTTGCCAATAGGGAGCTGGGTTCATTATTGATTCCGTCGTTGATATCATCATCCGAAGCTTCAGGCGATGATGGTTCTGGAGTCGAGATGGCTCCGTCAAACATGTCGAAATCTGGCCCATTCTCCGGTGAAGATGATTGATAGTTTGTCGTTTCCATCGCTGTTGTGTCATGTTCATGTTCATCCCAGTCCTCTGGCACATCCGTGTACCTTTCTAGCCTTTCTTGGAGATTAATCGGAGGTGGGTAATCATTCGAGGAGGATTCCCCAGCATATTGATGCTGCCGATTTCCGTCCGTCTCCCGGGTTTATATGCTATCCGGATCTCCCCCTTGATCAGCCTACTTCAGTCCTGCAAAACAATCCCCGGGAAGCGTCCCGGGGAAGAAGCTCCGGTGTGATGATGATATGGGGATATCGGAGAAGGAAAACGTACGGAAGGTACTCTCAATATGAAGTAGAGAGATATAAGTCGCATACCTTGTTCACTGTTTGAGACTAGTATTTATAGCCGAGCTAGCCTGCTTGAGATAAGATGCAGGACCACTTTCCTTTGTCCCCGTCCGTCCTTCTTTCTTGTCCGGACGTGCCCCTTAGCGGGAAAGGTATCGCCCAGACGTGCTGGACCGTGGACCCTATTATCGGCCTAGTAGGCCTCTGGGCCAGTAATATCACTAGCCCCCCAGACCAGTCACCCGGGTTTCCATGATGCGGGGAACTGGTCTCATAACCTTCCCCTGTCGTTACCTTTGGGTAGGGCCCATCCGTGTTAAAATCGGTTTCTGTCGACACTGCCCTTTCTCATTCTGCATTAATCAGTACCTCTTTTGCCGTGTCATGATTACTTTCCCTTCTTTTGAGGTGGCGGTTCCTATTCACCTGCCTATATAAGGTCCCAAGCTCCTTTTCTCTAAACTTCTCTCCTCAAAACTTCCCTGAAGCTCTGCTCTCTTGATCAAGTAAGCTCTCGCTCTCCCTCTCCTTCTTCCCCCATCATGAACTCTCCAATTCTTTCCCACTCTTCTTCTGACACCGAGGAAGCTCGATATCAGCTCGAGGTCCAATCCCGGGTTGCTGATGACCCTATCCCTTCCCCCGCCTCCTCTCCAGACACCTATTCCGAGGCTTTTAGTTCACCCCGGGAGCTACTCGCCCCGGGTGGGTCGAATTTGGATGAGGCGGGTTCGCGCCCATCCGAGGATCCTGACTTCCCTCTAGATGATCAGGATGCGGACATGTTCGGCGGGGAAATCGGCGATGATATTCCCCGGGGGCCTACTCACGGAGTGCGCCCCTTGGGTCTCAAATTTTTTGACGTCCCCGGGGATTCCCCTTCGTTAGATAGGGATGTTTTAGACTTAGCGAAGCGCTCTTTTATCCCTCTTCCTTTAAACGCCTGTCTTTCCAAACTTCCCCCGGGAGTCTCAGAGCGAGGGGCCCCGTGCATCCCGCGGATTCATTTCCAGTACGGGCTTAGCCTGCCCTTCCCTCCTCTCTTTCTTGATATCCTCCAGTTTTATAACGTGGCCCCGGCCCAATTACACCCTAACGGGGTCGTTCTTATTCTGGCCTTCTTACTTAACTGTGCCCGGTGCGCCGTTTTTCCTTCCCTCTTACTCTTCCGATCCTTCTACGCCTTACGGAAGGCACACGCATCCTTCCCGGGTGTTTTCTCTTTTACCATTCGATCCGGGATAAAGGACTTCATCCTGTCCAAACCCAAATCCGCCAAAGGATACCCTTCAAAGGGTTTCTTCCTGTGCGATTCCCAGGCTTATCCTATGCCTTCTTGGAACGACTTCCTCGTTCCAGAAGAGAAGAAGCCTCTTTCCAATCTCCCGGCGACCGTTGCCAGTGACCATAACTTCCTCCGCCTCACCCCCCTTGATATGGATTCCTTCTATAAGAATGGGAACGCGGACTATTTCTGGCCTCGCGGGATCTACCCCCGCGACCTCTTCATGCTCCCGCGCATCTCCGCGGTGTGGCCAGATGGAGGTGCCTATTATGGTTTTATGTTATCAAGATTTTTTGTGTTTTTTTTTTCTAGTCTAACTTCATTGTTTGTTTGGTTTCAGTACAACCTTCTTTGTACGCAGACGTCATGGCCCTCACCGACAAGTCTTCCGGGGGTGATGCTCTAACGGGGAACGCTCACTCAGATCAACAGACTCCTTCAACACCGCCAGTAGCTTCCCAACCTGGGCCACCTCCCCCCGAGAACCCTGCTCTTGTCCCTCAGAGGCCTCGTGCGCCGCCCAAGTCTCGCCAGCAGACACCCTCCGGGCCTTCTTCTGAGGCCCGTGCTACTCCCAGCTCGGCACCTACTCCCGGGCGTCGATCCTTCATCCAACACCCTACTTACAGCGGTGTGGCAAGCTCGTGGTTCAAACGTCCGCCTCCTAGCGAGCTATCCGGGTCGCCCCCTTCCTCTCGTCAGAGGACCCAGGACTTCCCTCCTCCTCCTCCTCCGCGGGCTACTGCTTCCGAAGCTATCCCGGAAGAAAAAGAAGAGGTAACCGCTAGTCTAGATCTTTTTATCTAAGGTAATTCCTCCGTTTTCCTTACTTTCTTGCTTCTTCTTTGCAGAGCATTGCCTTTGCCGACGCCGTCCTGGCGGATTCTCAGTTTGCCGAGGCATTGAACCGGACCTACTCCAAATACAGCGCGGGGCTGTTTGCCAAGATGGAGAAGGAACTCCGCGAGACCAGGGAGAAGCTGGCCGGGCAAGATGGCCTCGCGGCCCAACTAGAAGAGGCCAAAAAGAAGCTGGCTGACAAGGAGAAGCGGCTTGCTGACAAAGAGAAAAAGTTGGCGGAGGTGGAAAAGAAGTACTCCGCCCTGAAGAAGGACAAGAAGAGCTCTCAACTCGAGGCCTTCAATGCCGTCACACAGAAGCTCCTTCGCTCTGAGGCATTCGAGAAGAAGCTGGAGGGGATTGCCGCTGCGGCCAGCGCGGACGCCTGTCATGAGATGTATCGGATTTTGCGGGGTTGGTTGCCCGGGCCCGCGCGTCTTGATGCCCAGGCGTCCTACTATCGGCCCAAGGCCAATGACCTGTTAAACCATCACTTCCGGGATCTTCAGGAAGCGAGTCTGGAAAGTTTGGTGCCCCAGCTGTGGCGATCGCTGGAGATGTCCTCCCGGGCTTCTTCTGCTTCTGATATCAGGAAGTTGAAGCTCCCTGCGATCTGTGAGGCCTCCTGCCCCGACCCTGGCTCCGAGGACTTCAATGTTTATGGGGTCGTCCCAGAGACACCCCATTGGGCAGAGAATTATCTCGAATACTGCGCGGTGCCTGACAATTTTGGGTACCAAGCAGTTCAAGTCCAAGGGGGGGACTACCGAGTTGGCCTTGCTGCGGGTCAAGACGACCTTCTTTACCAAACCCGGAAGGCTACGCGGAAGGTGGGATACCCTGAACGGTCCGCTGATGAGCCCGCCGTGGACGCCCCTGCTTATGTCGGCCCTGAATGGACCACTGAGGATCTGGTGGAGCTGGAGAGGAGGTTCGAAAGAGCTCACGCTATTCCGGGAGAGGGGCACTCTACTGAAGACCATGTATAACTCTAGACTTTAGCCTGCCTTTTCCCTTGTAATCTTCCTTTTTTAAGCATTTTGTAGCTTTCCTTCCCCCGGGGAAGTGTATGTAGAACTTTGGCCTTGGTGCCTATTTTGATTAATGACAAGTTCTGCCTTTTAATGATATTACTGTTTTTTTTGTAGTCTGAGCGTCCCTTAGAGGAGATTCTCCCGCATGGGCCCATGCCTTATGTTTTTCCTCATCCTAGTAGTTCTTCCGGCACCTACTTCTCTCTCCCCCGCGCTGCGTGCCTCCAATGCTCTTTCCTTCAAAGGAAGCTAGCCCATTGGCGGTTTGGAGGCGACCAGGCTAACCGGGCATTAGCTGAGGCGGGGTTGGAATGCTTCCTTCAAGAGTTTGGGTCGATCCGGGTGCTGGTGGCGTTTCTTAAGGCAGTTGATGCCAAGTTCGGGTCGTTGAACCAGTGCTTCGACCTTGCTTCTGATCATATGCGGGAGGCCCTGAACTCTCATAAGACCATAGCTGAGCTGCAAGCCCTTCACGATGACTCCCAGCATCGTACTACCAAAGAGTTAGGCATGGTGTGGGGTGAACTAGAGCGGGCGCAGGAGAAACTGAGGACATTGGAGACCCGCTCCGCTCAGAACAAGCTTCTCTGCGACTTTGAGAAGGAGAATCGGTCCCTTACTCATAGGAATAGGGTCCTCCAGGATGCTTTATTAATCACCCGGCTATCCTACCACCTGCTTGGTCTCAAGAATGGCTTAGTTGGGGTATCTCCTCTTACCGATATTCCAGCCGGGGTTCGCAGGACGATAGAGCGTATGAAGGCTAACCCGAAGAGGTTTGGTGAGGGAGCTCCTCATCATAAGGCCTATCTGGATGTCGTTGAATGGCACAATCAGATAGCCGCGGGAGAAGTTGAGCCCTATCCCTCCAGCCTTCGCCGAGTTCCTGCCCGTGTGGAGGTGGACGTGGCATACGAAAGGTATGAGGACATGACTGTATCCATTGACCCGGAAGAGGTGGCCCGCCGGATAAGACGCATCCGGGAGATTGCCGACTCTGGGGTCACCACGAAGGGGATTAAGACCGCCGAAGGTGCTCGTATTAGCCGGGAGGAAAAGGGGAAAAGTGCAGCAGTCATGTTTCCTAAGTACAGGTTTGTTACTTCTGCCGGGGTGAGAAGAATGCGCCTGGCGGAGCCTCTTCCAGAGGGATCCGTGGTTGTGCCCATCCCCGAATTAAACGAAGAAGACGCCGCGCAATTGGAGGAGGAGCTTGCGTGGAATCAAGCCCCGGATGCCCGTTTTGCCGAAGATCTCCTGTCCTCTCAATTCTTCGGAGGGGGTTTCCGCCCGGGTAACCCTGAAGGTGCTTCCGGGTCAGGTCCCAAGTGGGTCTAGTAGCAAATAGATAGGAATACTTGTATGTAAAATGCTTATGTAATTTTCCTACCATGACTGTGACCACATATTCATGCGATTTGTAATTTAAAGAGGATTGAATAAAAATTGTCTCTAAAAGACCCTTTTCATTAACTCTTTCCTGTAATCATTACATTCTTTGATCCCCGGGCTTCATCCAAGCTCCGGGTCCATTCTAGCGGGGCACCCAAATGGGAGCTACCCATGGGTCCCTTTTAAGCAAATATTCCTCTAAACCCGGAACGAGGCCAAGCGCCGGGTTCTCTCTCTCCGGGCATATTCATGCTTCCGGGAGGGGTATATCCATACCTGGCATATTCATGCCTAGCATATTCATGCTTAGCGTATTCACGCTTCCGGGAGGGGCATACCTATGCCTAGCATATCCATGCCTGGCATATTCATGCTTTAGTAGCTGTGGTATGATGCAGGGTGCTCTACTTCCCGTAAAACCTTCTCAGGTTAGGTACATTCCACCTCCTGGGGATCTCCTTTCCCTGCTTGTCCTCCAGCAGATAGCTCCCTCCCGGGTGTGCTTCCTTGATCTTGTATGGCCCTTCCCAGTTGGGTGCAAGTTTGCCCTCCGGGGCTTGACGGCTCTTATCGTTCCTCCTCATTACCCAGTCTTCTGGGATGAAGACTTCTTTCCGCACCCTTCTGTCATGGTACCTCTTTACTCTCTCCTTCACCTTGGCTTCCTGAAGTGCCGCATTCTCTCGCTTCTCTTCCAGGAGATCCAAGTCAAGGCGTCGTCCATCGTCTTCTTCTTCCGGGCGCTGGTATTGAGTTCGAGGGCTTGGGATCCCAATCTCTGCGGGTATTACTGCCTCTGACCCGTACACCAAGCCATACGGAGATTCCCCGGTAGCTGAGCTTTCTGTAGTCCTATGGGCCCAAAGAACACTGGGTAGCTCCCAGATCCAATTTCCCCGCGCGCCTTCCAAGCGGGTTTTTAGTCCTTTGATGATGGTGCGGTTGGTGACCTCTACTTGCCCGTTCGCCTGGGGGTGGTACACCGACGTCAACTTCTGTTCTATACCATACTTGACACACCATGATTTGAAAGGATCGTTCTCGAACTGCGCCCCGTTATCCGTGACTATGACCTTCGGGATGCCGAATCGACAGATGATGTTCTTCCAGCAAAACTTGACACAAGTTAGTCCCCGTATGTTGGTGAGCGGCTCTGCCTCCACCCATTTGCAGAAGTAATCGATCGCTACGATCAGGTACTTGGCTCCTCCCGGGGCAGTCGGGAATGGTCCGACCAAGTCAATTCCCCATCTGCTGAACGGCCAAGCTCCTGTGACTCCGACTAATTCTTCCCGGGGAACATGGATTAGCGGGGCAAATGCCTGGCATTCCAAGCACTTCTGTACATGCTCTTCCGCATCTTTGAACAACGTCGGCCAATAATACCCCCGCCTTAAGATCCTTTTGGCCAAGGTGCGTGCTCCCTGGTGGCTCCCGTTAGATCCCTCGTGCATCTCCCGGATGAGGTATCGGCCTTCCAACCTCTCTACACACTTTAGCAGAGGCTGGAGGTACCCTCTTTTGTACAGCTCCCCTCCCTGGATCACATACCTAGGCGCCTTAACTCTTAGCTTCCGGGCCTGGGCCCTATCCTCCGGGATGGTTTCTTCTTCTAGGTATGCCCGCATGGGCCTGATCCAGGATTCTTCCTCGTTCACCAGCATTACTTGATTGCTCTCCTGGTAGCTCCTCCTCCCTAATACTTCCAAGTATAACTTTTGGTCGGGCTCAGGTTTCAACTCTGAGGAGGCCAATTTGCTCAAAACGTCTGCTTTGCTGTTATTCTCCCGGGGAACTTGAACCAAGTCGAAGGTTTTAAATCCGGCTATCAAAGGTTTTACCACTTCCAGATATTTTTGCAGGCTCCTCTCCCGGGCTTCATACTCTCCCTTTACCTGTTGCACCACAATTTGGGAATCACTGTGTGCCGTGAGAGTTTTGATGTCCATCTCCTTTGCCAACCTTAACCCTGCGATCAAAGCTTCGTACTCGGCTTCATTGGTGGTTGTTCTGAAAGTGAATTGGACTGCATAAGGATACTCCTTCCCTTCCGGGCTGATTAACAATATTCCTGCTCCACTGCCCCCGGAGTGCGCCGATCCATCCACATATAACTTCCAAGCCGGGTCTGTCTCAGCCTTGGCCGTATCCTCCGGAGTGCTAGGCGTCTTCTGTTCCTCATTTATCCTTGCTTCTGATTCCAACAGGAAGTCCGCTAGGGCCTGGCCCTTGATAGCCTTCCTTGGCTCATACCGGATTTCATACTCTCCCAGCTCTATGGCCCATTTCATCATTCTCCCTGATGCCTCCGGCTTGAACATGACTTGTCTTAGCGGGTAATTGGTAAGAACCACTATGGGATGGCCCTGGAAGTAGGGCTTAAGCCTCCTTGAAGCATGCACCAGCGCCAGAACCAACTGCTCCAACTCAGTATACCGGGTTTCTGCCCCCCGAAGTGCCCGGCTAACAAAATAGATTGGGTGCTGCTTTCCCTCCTCTTCTTTGATTAGTATGGCACTTACCGCCTCCCGGGACGCCGCTATGTACAGAAAAAGCTCCTCCCTCGGGAGGGGCTTCTTTAAAGTTGGCAACAGTTGAAGGTGCTCTTTCAGATTTTGGAATGCCTTCTCACATTCTCCAGACCACTCAAACGCCTTGGCCCTCCTGAGAATGTTGAAGAAAGGCAACTGCCTGTCTGCTCCCTTTGACAGGAACCGACTGAGGGCCGCGAGGGACCCTGTTAACCGCTGTACTTCTTTCACCGACCTAGGGGAGGTCATCTTAGCTAAGGCTTCCACCTTCTCTGGGTTGACGTCGATGCCCCGGCTTGACACCATAAAACCCAAGAACTTCCCCGCACCCACTCCAATGGTACTTTTGGAGGGGTTCAGCTTTAGATTGCTCCGTTCCAGCTTTTCGAACATCTCCTCCAGGTCATTCAAGAAAGCCCCGTAAGCCCTACTTTTAACCACCATGTCGTCAACATACACCTCCATGTTTCTTCCCACTTGATCCTTGAAGAGTTTGTCCACCATTCTCTGGTACGTAGCCCCCGCGTTCTTCAGCCCGAAGGGCATCTTCTTGTAGCAAAAGGTTCCAAAATCGGTGATGAATGAGGTTTTCGCCTTGTCCGCCTCATCCATCTGCACCTGGTGATACCCTTTATGTGCGTCGAAGAAGGCCAGCACCGAATACCCCGCAATAGCCTCTGCCAGCCGGTCCAGATTTGGGAGAGGATAGCTGTCTTAGGGGCAGCACTTATTCAAATCCGTAAAGTCAATACACATGCGCCAGCTTCCATCGTGCTTCTTTACTAAGACCGGGTTAGCTATCCATTCCGGGTATATGATTTCCTCGACCACCCCGGCTCTCTCCAGCTTCTTTACTTCATTCTTTATAAATTCTGCTCTTTCCGGTGCTACAGGCCTTTTCTTCTGCCTGATTGGTTTAGTTGCAGGGCTTATGTTCAGCTTGTGTACCCCCAACTCTGGTAACACCCCCACCATGTCCTCCGGGCTCCACGAGAATACTCCCTGATACTTGGCCAAAAGTTCCTTCAGTGCGCCTTTTACTTCCTCCGGGAGGTCTTTTCCCACCGTGACCGTCCCTTTGTCCGCCACCTGCATCTCCTCCAACTCCTGGCGGGGAACTTCTCCGTGTACCACCCCTACTGCTTTCTTTGCGTCCAGCACCGCCGTCATCATGCAACTTCTTGCGACCGCTTGACTACCCCGCACGACCGCCACACCTTGCGCAGTGGGGAACTTCATCGTCAGCAGATATGGACAACTCACTGCCCGGGCTTGAGTTAGCCATGGCCTTCCTATGATCACGTTGTACGGCGAGGGTGCGTCAATAACCGCAAAGTTGCATGTCACCGAGATCCTCTTGCTCCGGTCCTTCTCATCCACCATACACACTGCGAGGGGAATAACACCTAGTGGAACTTCGGGTTTGCCCGTGAACCCTGACAAGGGAGATAAGGGAGGTTTAAGGTTCTGTCTCCCAATTCCCAACTGATCGAAACAAGAAGCGAACATGATCTCCACGCTGCTCCCATCGTCCACAAACACCCTTTTGACCAAGAAGCCTTCAATCTCCGCCGTTACCACCATCGGGTCAGAATGGGGTATCTGCGGCGGGGCTGCATCCGCTTCAGAGAAAGTGAGAGCTTCATCGGGGCGAAACCTTTTCCCCTGAACCTCCCCCGGGGGAACGTACCGGGTCCGGGCCCGGATAGCGGAGACTGACTGACATGCTTCTCCGACTTCTCCACTGATCACGTTGATCATCCTGTTGGGTATTGGGGCCGGCTCCACTGCTTGGACCGGCGCGGCGGCTATGACGGGCCTCCCCGGGGCCCTGTTACCTTGGTTGCCTTGGATTCTTCCGTTTCCTCTCCCCGGGTTAGGTCTCCACCTCCTGCGGGGCTGCTCCTGAGGCTGGTCCCGGGGATTCTCCTTCTTTACCTCCGCTGCCACGCAATCTCTCAGCTGTCCCCGTTCTATCAGTCTTTCTATCTCGTTCCTCAGCATCCTACACCCCTCTGTCGCATGCCCATAAGACTTGTGGTAGGCACACCATTTGTCCGCGTTTTCCCTCGACGGGGTCCCGTGGATGGGCAATGGATCCGGGAACAGGTCCTTGTGGATAGCATGAATCTCCGCTCGGGATTTGCTGAGCGGGGTGAAACTGTCCGCCCTTGCCCGGTTTACCAGTGCGGGAGCGGGGTCCCTTCTACTTGGGTCTGCCATTCTCCTTCTTTCTATCTTATCCGGGAGGAATCCCCCAGATTCTTCCTTTCTCTTCCGTGTGGCATCATTAATCGCGCAGTACAGTTGTACCGCCATTTGCAAGTTGTGAAAGGTTTCCGGGATATTTTCCATCAACTTCTGGAACAGCACCATATCCCTCAAGCCATTTATAAATCCGCTAATCACTGCCTTCTCCTGCTGCTTCCTGTCGACAACCTTCATGCTATCGTCCATGTACCTTCGATAGTATTCCATTGACCCTTCTGCAGCCTTCTGCCGGGTAGCCAAAAGCTCAGTCAACTGCTTTCCTTCCTTCTTTAATCTGGCGTATCTAAACAGCAAGGCCTTAGAGAAATCGTAATAATCTCTGAGACTTTCTCGAGGCAAAGAATCGAACCATGAGAGACAGTTTCCTCTCAGGTAACAGCCCACCAGCTTGCATCTTAATTCCTCCGGGAAGTCCCTTGACACCATTAGGTTCTGGTACGTTCTGACAAACTCCTCCGGGTCTGTCTCTCCATTATATGTTGGGATTCCCTCCGGGGTCCGGAGGCCCGGCGGCCATGGGTACGCGAGCACTCGAGGTACCCAAGGGGAGGTAGGTTTAGCCCCATTTCTTCCCACCTGTTTGTCTAGCCGAGCCTCTAAGGAGTTGGGGTCCTGCTGTGCCACCTGATAGCCCCGCATCCTATCGTCATCCCGATAGTATCTCTCCGGGTAACTCATCCCCATTGATCCATACATGGGTCCGGAATACTGGATCGGGTTTCCCTGGGTTCCAGAGGCCTGATACCCAAACGGCTCCGCAGGCATGACTGGCAGGTCATACCCAATTTGTCCCGCCCCCCAACTGGAACGCGGGTAATAGGGTGGAGCATTTGGAACCAGATTCGATTGTTGTCCCGTAGCCGCTCCTCCTCCAACCCCGAAATTCTGAGGGAAAGAGGGTGGGATGGTGGAGGAATTTACACGCCCCTGTAGCTTTGGCGGCTGAACGGCTCCGTCCAAATCAATGACCTCTCTTTGGTACCCCCCTAGAGGACCTGCCTGGTTCCTCCCGGGTTCCCTTCGCCTAAGGCTTTCCCGGGTGGAGAGTACCCACTGGCGGTACAACTCCTTGTTGGCTCTCATGAATTCCAGGGCCGCCACTTCCTCCGTACTAACTAAGGGCTGCCCCTCCTCCCGGGCTTCAGGTCCCTGGTCCCGGGTGGTGCCATCCCCGGCAAGCCCAAGCCCTTCCTGCTCATCTTGGTACTCTCCTTCCGAGTAGGCTTCGTCGGAGGCAGTTTCAACGTGGCCGTCTTGCGGTACCCCTAGCTCTCGCTGGTGTCTAACCTCCTCCTGCAACTGCCTTAAGGTCACCTCGTCTCCCGGGGGTGGAAGAGAATCTCCCCCTGAAGGTGCCGTGTTCTTCTTAGGGCGCCCGCGCCCTCTCCTTGGCGACTCCATCCTGCGAAGGTGGAAAAATCCCACTGGGCGTGCCAATTGATGCTGCCGATTTCCGTCCGTCTCCCGGGTTTATATGCTATCCGGATCTCCCCCTTGATCAGCCTACTTCAGTCCTGCAAAACAATCCCCGGGAGGCGTCCCGGGGAAGAAGCTCCGGTGTGATGATGAGATGGGGATATCGGAGAAGGAAAACGTACGGAAGGTACTCTCAATATGAAGTAGAGAGATATAAGTCACATACCTTGTTCACTGTTTGAGACTAGTATTTATAGCCGAGCTAGCCTGCTTGAGATAAGATGCAGGACCACTTTCCTTTGTCCCCGTCCGTCCTTCTTTCTTGTCCGGACGTGCCCCTTAGCGGGAAAGGTATCGCCCCAGACGTGCTGGGCCGTGGACCCTATTATCGGCCTAGTAGGCCTCTGGGCCAGTAATATCACATATCTCCGCTGGAGGCGGTTTGCTGCCATTTCAGACTCCCTGGAGAATTCTCTAGGGAACTGTGGAAACTCAGGAACATACGGGGTATCAATTCCCTCCATCTCTTCCGGTGGCATATCTGTCCTTATATTGTATGCAAAAGTATCCACAACCTCTCTATTTGAGAACCGGAATCTTGAATCGGTTGTGGTTGAGTAGTAATCTGGAACTCTTGTGGATCTCCGTGTAGGCATATTCCTGTGGACACGGGTTTCAGGTGGGTAAAGTTCATAACTTGGAGCTCTGGAAATATGAACACCAAGGTCATGGCATATCTGGCCGAATCTCTCCTCAATGTACGTTTCCAATGCCAAGTCATCCGTGATCTGACAAAGAGCAAGTGTATGGCCAATGCCGCCACATCGGCGGCAGAATTTGTGCACCCTTTCGTAGCCGAAGGGGATCCAAGCTGTTGTTTCGTCTCTCCTGTGTAATGCAAAACCAGGAACTAGTGGCATGTTTAGTGGAGTCCAAACTCTGATTCTCACAAATGCCGCATTTTCCAGTGGCTCTCCGGGCTCCAAGTCGACCTCTTCAGTGGCTCCGATTATCGCCGTATAGTCTGGAACAATTTCTGGTTTTTGATACTCCTCTGGAAGACCGTAGACGCGTACCCAGAGAAGTACATGGGAGACTCTAACATGGGCCAAAGGAAGCTCCGGGACCCATCTTGCAAATGATAAAAGTTCGCCCGCTATAGATACAGGGCCATTGTGGAGGATGCTCAGCATTTGAGCATGTGAGTCAAAAGAGAACGTGAAAAATTTTCCTGATTTTGAGTGGACACGGACGCCTACGTTGCTTCCCCAGAATTGTCTAACCAGGTGCTCTATTCTTGGCCTGCAGAAATCGCGGTAGTCGGCGAAATAACCGATGAGAGAGTTTGCATAATTTTGGATCCCGTCTCTGTAGTCTTGTTCCTGCGCTGCGATTATCGGGCCTCGGCGAGATGGTCTGAAAATTCCCCTGTTTAGTACCTGTCTTGGCGGAACATCACGTTCGTCCTCCGAAAACTCAGATCATGGGCGTGATTCATCCGACCAAATTTCCTCTCTGAATCTTACAGGCATTATGTTTTGGATGTATCTTTTGGATTTGGTTTATGTGGGCCAGGGATGGGTTTGGTTATTTGTTTTGGGAATGGCTGGATGTTGATGTTTGGAAAGATTTGGATAGTGACTGGGTTCTTTCAGATTGTTCTCCTGGTTTGTTGGATGTGTTTGGTTTGATTTGGTATAGGATATTTTGTTTCTTGTTTTGGGATGAAGAACTTGCAGAATGCTACTGTTTTTGAACTCTCCTTTTGCTTGAGAGAAAAAGTCACTGTGGAGTGTACAATTTTGTGTGTGACAAGTAGTAATTCTTTCATTTTGTTTGTATGTGACTAGTTTGCCTCCACTAAATATCGTAGAGGCTACAAATTAATACACTACTTTTATACTCATTATTAATCTTATTCTTTAAACTAAACTTTTAATTTTTTCGAGTAACAATTATGTGTCTTTTATTTTCAGAGTCTTCGAGATGATTTTCTTAAAAAATAAATTATTTTAGTTTAGTTTAATTCAATTGAACCCTAACATTTTCAAAATGTTCTTGTTCAAATTAGGACTGTTCATGCCGACCCTCTCACTTCCTAAGACCATCTCCAACGGAGTGGTAATTTAAAGCAAATGGCAGAAAAGAAAAAAAAAAAACTTGCTCCAATGGTGCTGTATTTTACAGCAAAATATATGCATCCTGAACAGTGAGCTGCAAATATAGCACCTACTGTTGTGGTGCTAAATTTATTTTTTGTTTCTTTTTTATTTCTAACGTTTCTTTCCAGCATTTTTCCTTTCTTTTGCAGCCACTTTTTATTCTTTTTCTATTATTTTTCATGTTTTGTTTTCTCTCTTTCGTATTTTGCTTTTAATTTTCCTTCAATTGTTTTTGTAATAAATTTTTTTAAATCAGTAATAATATAATATATTTAACTATGAGTAATATGTTTAATACTTTAATTACATATACAATAACTTGTTTGATGTAAGTTATGTGTAATAATCATATTCTTCAATTAAAATAAAGAAAATTAATTTAATATAAATTATAAAATAAAATAATACGTATTTGAATAATAAGAGAATCAAACTAAACCTCACAATTTTTTTAAAAATTGTTAAAGTATTGTATTTTAATTTTTGAAATGTATTTTAATTTCTTTTAAATCGTATAACTCATTAACGCTTTAAGGTAAACATTTAATTAATATTAGTTCCAATAGAGTATAGGATTACAGATTGAATAATATTAAGATTAGTAAAAAATATAAAGGAACATTCTTTAAATACACTGTAGTAGTTGTATTTTAGAGTGAACTATTGGAGTATAAATAGACTGTAGCAGCTGTAAAATATATTGTAGAAGCTGAAAGATAGAGACAAACCCTTGGAGATGGTCTAAGGAGCATTAATTAAGTGATTCATCCACGTTTACATAAGAAGGAACCGGTGTTTTGGTGGTACATAACAGTCCCAAAATCACTTTGTTGACTTTTCAAAGTTAAACTGAGTCGATTTTGACCATTAATATCTATTAATATATGTTAGAGTTAATATTGCATATATATTTTTAAAATTTATCATATCATATATTTTTAAATTATAATTTTTCTAAAAAAATTTAAAACATTTTTATGAAGATATTTATGGTCAAAGTAAAGTCAGTTTGACTTTGAAAAATCAACTAAACAATTTTAGTTGGGGACAAAGGGAGTTTGACATGATATTCTCATATCCTTGAGGAACTGGGACGGGGCAAGTTCAACCGTTTTAGCTACACCTTCATTTTGCTGCTATAGGTGTCGTTTGGTTCATAAAAGGTTTGGCCTTTCTTGTGTTTCACTAGATGATGTAGTGATCATCACTTATTCCCCCTTGATGTTTTTCATCATTTTTTTTAATAATAAATGGTGTGGCAATTTTATTGTAGGAACTATATTGACAGTAATTTGTAATAAATAAAATTACAGAATATAAATTACAGAAAACACATGAATAATAAAATACTAGTTATATTATTTATATTAATCATGCAAAACATGCCAAGAGTTACAAATAATTATGCATACAATATATTAAATATCCTAGACACAAAAGCATAGATCATTATGGAGTCGAGCTAGTCTCCGCCCTTGAAACTTATGAGGCCAACAAATGACACCAAAGTCCCATAGGATAAAACCATAAGGTAACATACAAAGTTACCTGGATTTCGTAGAGCCGATCTTCAATCACAATGACTTGACTCTCAACTCACTCAGCACCAATGAAAACACCAACACTCTCAATTTAATGTATCTATTACTAGGAGTACAAACGTGTGTAAAAATCCAGGTTTTCATATTGACTGATGATTCTATATATACTACGAAACCTAAGAATTAGGAAACATAATTTTCAGCTGGAAAGATTCTCAATCCAATACGCATATGGATTCTCTCACAAAATAAGGTAAGCTGTGTTTTAATTATAGCATAAGAACTTTCCCAAATAATGAAAGTCTTATCTTTATGGAATAACACAAAGTAATTTCCATAAACCAAAAGAATGTACTCCAACAATCCCCCACATGAATCAGATATAGATTCGGGATTTCAATTACGCATTACACTAATGTAGTCATTGTGATTGCCGTATCGGAAGCTTAGATGCCTGCATAGGAATAAGTAGATCATTTAGTCCTTGAACTTTTCCCTTGGGATAGCACACTATTTCACTGGTTAGGAAGTATGCGGTCCCGCTTTGAACTTCCCTGAACCGCTGGTATGAACTTTCATGTACGTCCCACAGACATCTTACTATACTCTGCGATTTCCGCGGTTGTGCCCAATTCTCGCGGCCATGGAGCACCTGCCTATTTCAGTCGCGTTTGTAAAGAATTGTGTCCTCATTCAATTCCCTCTAGAGGCGGCCACACCTCCCGCACATAGGTGACTGGTTGCGGAGGAATTTGTTATTTGTTAAATAACCCATTTCCACTCTAATTCCCATAATTAGAGGCCGTTAGTCATTAAAAGCATTTCATGCTTACCCTCATTTCCACTTCACTGTTTCATTATCATAGGAATAAGACAAGAGGTTTAAAGAAACCCCCACAGTGACGTCGGTGGGTCTTTGACGTTTAGTTGTCCCTTTGAACCTAGACCATGGGATCTCCAATCGCATAGGTTGGGTGTCCACAGACGTAACCTCACCATTTAATAGACTTCAGTCTCATTCCTCTCGATGATTTAACTACCTCTCTATTCAATATTCTCCGTCAAGAAATTGATCTAATCCTTTCGTCAAAGGAACACAACCTTATCTTAATGACGATAAGTCAATTTAGATAAATCCCGGTTTGAGAGTAGTTTTCTAATGATATTTTATCTATGTTTAGACATACCATTATCGATATGGCTTTACAGTAAACCAATCAGCACAAATTTGCTTTGGTTACCTTGGGATTTCCTTTTTCTCAAAAGGTACGGATACTCATTTCCTTTCCCATAATCCAACATAATGGATTTAGATTTCTCATATGAATCTAAGAGAATCATTTCTCTACACATTTCAAGCCATATCCACGAGAACATGAGTATCACACAAACTTGGATCCAGTAGTTTTTTCTCTTGACTACTCGTGTCTCATCTTACTTTCATAGTAAGAAATGTCTGACCATGTACAACTCATTATGTACTACAGACCTTCCATGACTCTACATTCTCTTTTTAAGAGAAGTCTCACCTTTACAAAGGTATTCCAACAAAGTTAGAGTCATTCCATTGAATACGATATATCTCTCATAGATTCAGTCATCGTATCAATACACTATCAATGAGCGAACCATTCGATTTGAGAACATAAATGACATAATCATTTCTCGTGTCTCTTAGCACTCATGCCTTAACTAAGCTCATTGATTCAAATCATTGGCTCATCAACAATTAGTGTCATCAACTCATGGACTATTTTGGAGCATTGAGCCATTCATATTGCTCTATTCAGATCTTAATATCTAAATCTCCATTTAACCACTAGGTCCATTTTAGGTATCATTCTCATTTATGGAGAATACCATTAAGTATACGAATACTTACTAATTGTTGAAATCTACTAGCAGTCTAGTGATTTGCCTCAATGGTAGATCAATCTCACTATTGATTACCGTTTTTCCATAAACATTATTTCATGGAATTATAGCCTTTTAAAGCTCTCAGATATACCTCTAAAACAAAACAAGGCACAAGACTTTGTCCTATCACATTTGCTTCATTTAGGTTTATCATCACAGATTCTCTACGATTTCATCCATTGGCTCATAATGCCATTAAGGATAAATCAAGATCTCTAGGAATTTCCATAAAATACTCTTTCATCAAAAGATGTATTTATCAATTCCATCAAATATTTCTTATGAATATCACAATATTTAATATTCTTTCATAAGAAGTCAACAAGCACTACCATAATGTGCATTTTTAGTAAATATACCATTTCAGGTAATATCTTACTATACTTGGTTAGACGTCAACCTCCACATTCGAATGAACTTCTCGGATGAGTCTACACCGTTAGGTCAACCCCCTTCAAAGAAATTCGTAGGATGACTCTACACCATTAAGAGTTTTCATTTAATCTTTTGAGATATTTTATTTAAAAGATCACCAACCTACATATAGGTTTTCCACATCGCTTTATCATTTCTAGCGACTTTCCGTTTCACTACTATATATAGCTAGTACATACGGAAAAATGACATTTGCGAATAATCTTGTAGTGTGAATGCAATCACAAAAGGATTTTACGTATTCACTTTCACAATCAACTCATACCACAAATGATACAAAAATGGATTTAGAACCATTTATGTAAGTATCATTTTGGTGATTCTCGTTAATTATTACTTTAAGACAAAATTGCTTTGTCTAAACACAAGACTTATCAAAAGTCTCGTTTGTTCAACAAATGAATCAAACACAAGATTCTCATCCCATAAAGCTATATTTTAAGGATAGATTCTTTCACTACAACACTTTCGTGTTTCAACTGATTGTGGAAATCTCTCTTATCTATACAACATACTTAGAATAAGAGATGACCAGATTTCCCAATATCAAGTAACCATTTATCCCAGCAATTACAACAACAGATAGAAGTAATATCCATGCCATCAAGGATTTGGTTAATCATTCACTTCAGGGATTTCGATTTATTATCCCTTATGGCGCAGATTTCCCATCTCGTAGGGTAAAATGTGAGTTAGCAAACTCTACACAAAATACTGCCTATTTCCAAGTCAGTTCAGTACAACAGTACTTGACTACACTAGAGTGACTTTCTCAATTCACATATAAATTGATATCTCAGCTCAAGTCTGAGTTACGCCGTCTCGCTATGAGTTCACGTTTTACACTCTTGACCCAAACATGGTCCCATTCGAGTCTCATTCTTGCTCGAATACATTTCCCTTTAAGCTAGACTCAATCGAATTCGAGTCTTAGTCTGGGATTCAGCCTTATCGGCTCAACTTAGAGTTTTTCACGTACTTTTTCAAGTTCTTAGTGATAACTCTCTACCTTGTCAAAATTCATCTATTGCTAAATTTTTAAGGTTTCCGGTCCCCCACATTGGACTGATATCATTATCATCTCCACACGTATAGTTCCTCGGAACTTTGTGTCTTGGAGTTCCTAGACCATATGTCTACGAATTAGATAATCTTAGAATTTTCAGTTCTTTCTGACCGAAATTCTAGACTTAACAAAGTCTCGGGATCCCTATCTCAGAATACAAAATTCTAGATTTGACCATATTGTCTTGGGATTTTCAAATCTCAGATTATTCAGGTTTCTCAACCAATCTGGCGATTTATCAAATTCTTCAATTATGAGTAATTAGAATTTTAACCTCAGAATTCTTAGGTCTCTCAACCATAATTCTGACGATTATTTAATTCTTCGATTACAAATAATCAGAATTCCAGCATAGTTACGAAAACTCATGCTTTCAGGGTTTCTCATTATGGTTCTTAAAACCAATACCCTTGACATAGTAAAATTACTCATGTCATCTCGTTCGTATTTTATAGATTATACAATAATCAAAATATCGAACACAGAGCCGTGTGCTCATCTCATGCAATATACAATTGCCAAGGTCTTACGAAGCTTGCTGTGAATTTATGACAATTGCACACAGCACATTGCCAAGTCTATCACATAGCATAACTTCTGCCACTAGTTCCTGGTGATTGCACACATCAAATCAACCACAAAACCAAATAACCACGTATTAGTAATACGTTCTGAAAATTCCGTCCGAATATATAAAATATTCACAGATGTTCTCAACATATATGTACGCTGAAAATTTCGTCCAAATATATGCATTAACAGATGTTTTCGCCAAACATATATAATGAAAATTCCGTCCGAATGTGACAGATGTTTTCAACTATATTAGTTTGTGAAAATTCCGTACAAATATATTGATAAATGTTTTCAGTACAATCCTTCCAGATATCAAAGTTTCGGACAAATCAGATTCACGCGGAACCGATTCCGACAACTTTCCACACATATAAGGTATGGCGACACACAAACACACCATGCACTGAAATTTGGCACCCAACATGCATCTCTATATTTTCAGGACAAAATATCACGTAAGCATGCATAATTATTGTGAACCGTGCACTAAATTCACATATATCATGTTGATTAATTAGTTAATTAATCACCCAGCCAAATTTGTCTAAATCATTAACATGCTAACATAAATTAAGTAATTCACAATCTGCTTAATTATATTCCATGCATTCAAGCGTCCACCATGCAAACAAAGAACTACATATTCATATATTGCATAGCCACTAATTAATAATACACAACATGGTAAAATTAATCCATTTATGCATGTTGCCTTCGTGTGTTTATATGCCAAACATTTAAGATTCAATTCACGTTGAAATTACAAATTCTCATCAATTTCAATCAATCTTAACATGCATATAATTAAACCGGGGCAAAGAGAAATAATCATGTTTATCAAAATAAACCCATCCAAACTAAATTGAATACCACATCTAATTCAATGTATTGGGATTGATACTCTAACCTTCGTCTAAAAGTTGAGACCAAAATATCTCTAACTGATCAACACCATCTCCTCCACGATGCTCGTTGATCCTCGTAATTGATATTTGTACATGCCAAGAAAACTCGGCAAACCATTAGAAAAACTTCACATGAGTTTTTCGGATTTAACTTCACAAAGAACAATTTCCGAAAAACCCTAAATCAAATAACACACATAAAAATCATGCTCATATAAATATATAATATAAGCACATAATTAATCATGCACCCCTACTTTTGGTTTATTCAATATAATAACCTTAGCATGCATAATTTATAACTCACGTAGCATGTAGTCTTCCTAATTCACATTAAATTTCCAAAAACCACAATAATATTTCCGTAAAATATTCTATAATTTTCTGAAAAATTACACATCAATATCCGCCCTTTAAAAGTTTCAAGAGTTTCAAGACTGTAGGAACTATATTGACAGTAATTTGTAATAAATAAAATTACAGAATATAAATTACAGAAAACACATGAATAATAAAATACTAGTTATATTATTTATATTAATCATGCAAAACATGCCAAGAGTTACAAATAATTATGCATACAATATATTAAATATCCTAGACACAAAAGCATAGATCATTATGGAGTCGAGCTAGTCTCCGCCCTTGAAACTTATGAGGCCAACAAATGACACCAAAGTCCCATAGGATAAAACCATAAGGTAACATACAAAGTTACCTGGATTTCGTAGAGCCGATCTTCAATCACAATGACTTGACTCTCAACTCACTCAGCACCAATGAAAACACCAACACTCTCAATTTAATGTATCTATTACTAGGAGTACAAACGTGTGTAAAAATCCAGGTTTTCATATTGACTGATGATTCTATATATACTACGAAACCTAAGAATTAGGAAACATAATTTTCAGCTGGAAAGATTCTCAATCCAATACGCATATGGATTCTCTCACAAAATAAGGTAAGCTGTGTTTTAATTATAGCATAAGAACTTTCCCAAATAATGAAAGTCTTATCTTTATGGAATAACACAAAGTAATTTCCATAAACCAAAAGAATGTACTCTAAGTAATTCTTCAATTAAAACACATTCCGGGCTTTTCTAGAATGTTCAACACAAGAACTCCATAAACAATAGAAATCGTATTTTGGGTAAATTTCTTTAACCAAAACTTTCTATATCTCATTCATCTCCGAATGATAAGCCCAAAAGTTACCAAACTGTAACTTGCAATTTACCTTAAATAAATCATTTTCCAACATTTATTACTGATCATTGCTATTGATATTCCCCCTCAGGATTTTAGTGTTATTTGTACACGGTAAAGTTAGTGTATTTTTATTTTTATTTTGAAATGAGGGTTATCTTGTCAATGAACATGATTTTTGAAATCAAGACTTCATCTGCATATTTTAAAAAGCTAAAAAATTCTATATGTGTTTACAGGAAACAATTTTATGGAAAATGATAGCTTGTTTGGGATGACTAATGTGGAGGCCGTAGCAGATGGAAGTTCATGGAACTTTATGACTATTTTTTTTTCTTAAGAAGTTTAGATGTTTGAAGGTTAGTGATGAAAACTTGTTTGAATGAAAAGTTCATTAGCCTTTTTTTTCAAAAAATAAAAATTTACGATAGTCTGATGAAATAGAAATAACTAAATAAGTATTAATCTGTAAAAATGAAATGCATTTAAAAAAAAGGTCAATATAGGTCGTGACCCAAACCTGACCGAAACGGTCTGATTCAAACACTATTGACCTAATGTTTTCGGGTCGGGTAGGGCAGGCTGAAATGAACAACCCTAGTTCGAGTCGGCTTGTCTCCATCACTGTTTTGGATCCTTCACCGCCTTTACATCAGTCTTAATCTGGTCAATTTATCGTCCAATTTCTTATAGGAGCCTTTCTCAAGTTTAGTTGGATTAACCAATTATAATATGGTTAAGATACAAATTTTGAAAGTTTATAATCACAAAATATTTGATATTAAGTTGTCGTCATGTTATCAAATAAAAGTATAAATGAAATTCTAGAAATTAGTCTTCAAAAAAAAAAATTTGTTTTGTTTTGTTAGACTCTTATTATTATACTTATAATTGTTCATTTTACGTGTTGCAAATATATTTATATAGTTAGTCCAGTTGTTTTTGTCACTATATCCATTTTATTGTACTTTCCTTTATTTACTAATTGAGAATGTCTTATGTAAGGTTCCGTACGGTAAGGGCAAACCACATTTTAGTTTACTATACACAATTAATTTAATTATTTGGACCATAAAACATAAAAGATCAAGAAATAAATTGAAAATATATTGCCCAAAATCTGAAAAATCAAAGCAAATAAAAACATCAGGTCTAAAACATAAAAGATCAAACCAAATAAAAAATCAAACAAAAAAAGATCAAACTCAAGTATAAAAACATCATGGTCAAACAAAATTAATTCAAATAATGAAAATAATTGTTTAGTAACTCCAATCTTGTAGAAGATGGTCTACTTTTGGAATGCCCTTACCATAAGGTGCCGTTATTTGAGACTTTCTCTTACTAATTTTGTTTATTTATTTAAATATTATAAATTAACTAATTTAGTTAGAAAAACAAATGAATCTTTTAAACACGGCATTTATCATATACCAAGGCTTGCACCATAATTACGATTGAATTTTTGCACTATAATTAGTATACACCTGCATCAAATAATTTTGCAATCATAATAAATATATTTAAAATCATTTATCCCACCCCGAAAGGTTGTTGTGAAAAAAAACAAAAAATCCATGTACGTAGTACGTATATAGTATTGGAATATATTATTAAAATGTTATAAATAAATTTCAAAGTAATGTTCAATTGAACATCTAACCATGGTTTTGAATTAAAACACTAACAGAACAAACATTCTGTAGCACTTGGTTAAATCACTAGTGTAGACTAAAAAGTAGTTGATTCCAGGTTCGAAGCCCGGCACGGTAGTCAATTAAAACACTAACCGAGTGCGCTCGGTTCTTTAAAACAAGGAACTATTATCAGACCATTGAATTTGGTTTAACCAAAATTTGGTTCGGTTTTGGTGTTTGGTGTTTTTTCTCACCCCTTTGCTATTTGGTGAGGAATTCCATTTGTGTAAATTATGACCAAAATGCATTTATGACCATGAGTTCTTGGTTATGTGCTAATATAACCTGAGTTCTTGAAATGTGCTATTATAACCTTGGATTGTGATTGAAATGTGCTACTATAACCATGAACCAAAGAACGGCATTGACTACAAATTTCCGGCCACATTATTCACTTAAATGACAAAAATACCCTCAATTAGTTAAGCTGAACTCTCCGGCATCCTCCATCATTCGTTTGGCAGAATCTGAACTCCTTCACCGGAATGTGGGTTTTAACTTTTGACGAAGAACAATCACCAAAAACAACCACAGTCAGAATCATTGCTAATCATACGAGCTCATCCTGCACTCCGTGGGCCAGTCAATTTCGACAGGATGTCATCAACTCTGTGGGAATGATTGATTTCCAGCACCCCATCTTCAACCAAAAACCCATTCATTAATCCAGAAAAATCAATCTCCAAGCTCTCATTGTGTTAAACCATCTATAATCAGCCACATTACGTCGAACACCAAAATTTCATCCCGAATTCTGACATTCTAATCTCTACGGAATCCAACTCGAAAATCCTTCAAATTAATCAGATCAGATCCACCCAGGAACACAAATATTAGAGTACTCAGTAATACACCCCATGTAATTACTCACTCAAACAAGATCATACAATGAAATCAATCAGATCCACTCAGAAACAAAAAGAACAGAGCACTTGTGAAGTTTGTGTATAGTGGGTGGGTTCGAGATTACGATTTGGGATGATTAAACAAAGATCAAACACAATATGATCAGACAAAGATCAAACACAAAAGATTAGTTGTGATTTTTGGGTATGTGAGTTTCTTGAAAAAAGAAGAATAGGGCAGGTGGTTGTTTTGTGATTTGTATAATTGACAATAAGAAATTAAATTGGTGACTTTTCAAGAAGGTAATGGACTTTGATTGAGTTTTCATGAAGGTCATGGTTTGTTAAGGAGCAGAGGAGGAAGAATGCGGCGTGGAGGCGCAGATTGAAGGAGAAGATGAATTAAATAATTACAGGGGTACCAATGTCTTTTATGATGTCAATAATGTTGACCTGGAATTTTCAAAAAAAAATTGAACATAGTACTCGGAATTAGCCCTTCCATTATTGATTATTTAAGGGAAAATCCTAAATTATCGAGGTCTCATACTGGAATTCCTAGCTATGGTAACAAAATTACGAATCTTCTGTTGAGCAGAATCGTGAGGAGGTCCCTCCGCCGCTCGGTTTTGGTGTTTGGTGTTTTTTCTCACCCCTTTGCTATTTGGTGAGGAATTCCATTTGTGTAAATTATCGAGGTCTCATACTAAAATTCCTAGGATGGTAACAAAATTGCGAATCTTCTGTTGAGCAGAATCGTGAGGAGGTGCCTCCGCCGCGCCTTTCAGATTCCGGCGGAAGTACAGCTAACGATTTATGGAGATTTCCCGGTAGATTTAAGGCGCGAGGCTTTGGTTTTAGCCGGGAAGATTCATCAGCATTCTCTATCGAGGAAGTTTGTGGCCGTGTTTATGATACGGGAAGAATTTCAGTCGGCACCAATTCTGCAGTTTCCGTCTCCTCCGCGTTGTACTTTCTGTTGGAATAGTGTCCTTCGATCAATGTGCATTGTCCTAAATAGCTGGAGGATTAATTACGGAGATAATTAATTCAGTTATTTAAGTGATCGAAATGTTTAGCTGGAAACCGCTTTCGATCTGCTAGCGTCAATGATATTGAGCTTGCAGCTTATTATAACTGAACCTATAGGGTCACACACAAAGTATGAAATTGGACAAAAGGTAATTATCTATTAGTCTGGGAGTCTAATAGTAATTACATGAGAAAAGAGTCTTATTGGGCTAGGCCCATATTGATTAAGACTAGGGTTTAAGGGATTCTGTTTATTATGTATAAATAGACTTTTACAGTAATAAACAGAATCAGTTTTTTTTCTCTCGTATGCGTTCATGTGCTGAACAACCAGAAACAAATAAACCCTAGGTTTCTCATAGTCTCATCGTCAAAGTCCGGAGGAGGAGGCGGAGCTCGTCGACTTGCTTGCGGGATCTGTCCTAAGCTGACAGCGGTGGAGGCGATCCAATCGTGCTGTGTGGATACTTGTAGAGGGATCACAACAGGGATCCTCGTCTCCGTGGCAGGCAGAGTCTACCAGGTAATCACGCTCCAAAAGGTAATCTAAACCCTTATGTAGATTCGTATTAATAACATGCATGCGATCTTGTTATATGGATTTGACATTCCGCTAAATTAGATTTAGTCAAAACCCTTCAGTGGTATCAGTAGCCTCTTGCATGTATTAATATGATCTAGGATTTATGTAGATGGATATTACATAAATTGAAAATTTAGATTTATGTTCATATGATTGAATAAATTATTGGATAATTTAATTTGATTTAATCCTACTCAGAATTATAAATTTTTTATTTTATTTTACTGTTCATCGCGGTACTGTTCATCGTGGTACTGTTCACCAGTACTGTTCATCCGGAACTGTAGCGGCGGCGGAACTGTAGCGGCGGTGGAACTGTAGCGGCATGTTTAAGAAACCTAGGGTTTCTTATTAAGCCTAGTGCTGGGCACTTGGGCTAGTGGGTGCATTTCGGCCCATTAATGCTGCTGGGCTTGGTCTGACCATGGAAATATTCTGGTTGGACCGGAATATGGTTAGACCGGATTCTTGGTTCGGTTCTGGTCATGGTTGACCGGTTCGGTCCAGAAAATTTAAATAAAATAAAATTAATTTAAATTTAATTGGGCTGGGCTCATGTATGGACTAGGTCCAAATTTTATTTATTTTAATTCTGAATTTTAGTGGGAGTAATTTTGACTTTGGAAGTGCAAAATTAAATATGAGCATAGAAATTAATTAAGGTTAATAATTTTAGAAATTAATTTACTTAATTAATAAAATGATTATTTGCATGAAATTGTAGACCATTCACTTTAGAAGTGAATGGATAGAATGTATGAATTGGATTCATTGCAGGGATACAAGTGACTAGTATGGCCCATATAGTGGTTTTTGCGGTATGCGTACCGTTATCATTGGATGTAATTTTGCGGTCTGTGTGCCGTTTATTGTATTTTAAATTTAATTTTAGCTTCTTGTATTAAGTTGAAATAAATTGTAAGATCGATGAGAAGACCGGAGGATGTGATCCAGGAGACAAGACGGAGATTTTGTCAAGACTAGAGGGCCATACTAGGATCACTTTATCTGTCTTTTATTCATTATGCATTTATTTATTGCTTTATGTTATAAATGCGAATGAATGGTCTATGTGTGTGGGATGATTATAGATTTGTTCACTAATAATCAAACCATCATAATGAACCTATGTCCCAAATTAATAATGAGTTATTTGTCTTTCCAAACATGACACCCATTTAACCCTTGATCACTGATGATGGATTTCGCCAAAGCGATAGCGTCATTTCTAATCTTGGGAGGATAATGCGGGTAGACCTAGTGAAAGGGGTTTACATGTCAGTTGTGGTTTACTCATCAATATCAGTGAGGGGTCCTCAGATGTTGAGACAAAACGAGATGGGTAATACATTAGATGTATCCCATCAACCAAGAGTAGTATTGGATACTATTAGCAATGAGATTGCTTACCTAAAATCAAAGGATTTGAGACAAGCCAAAGCATGCTTAATTCCTTGTGATTTTGAGGGTCTTGGAATCATTTTATTCATGGGACAATTGGATTGAATAGAATGTGTAGATAACTTGTTTGATTCCATGTACTTTTCTTGCTTGTTATTTACTTAATTTAAATGGTTTTTTATTGCATTTTATTTATATTGTAATAATCGTATATGACAACAAACAACAACTCTTCTTATCTGTGTTCAAACCTTTGGAAGGTTGAATTGAACGGCAGTTTCTTGGGAAATGAACTTCGGGATAGTTCTATTACAAGAAAAGAAAAGAAGCATTTTGTTAATATTCAAATCATTGATGTCAAATGTCTTGTGTTGTATAGTATGTGTCCAAAATTGCTAGGCAAATTTTGAACATAGATACTTACAACATCAACATGGAGCTCTGAAATGGGATTCCGGAGCAGTCCATGGTTGAAAGGTTTGAGGCCTTAAGATTATTCTTAATTGTAAAGTTAAGAAAGGAAAACAAGTCTCATGTTTTGAAAAATGATTGGATTATTTGATAACATGGAGATACCAGGTTTACCTATGGCTGATAGTTAGCTAGTGACATCATTCATTTCATTGATAGTTTAGAACCATTTTAGTTGAAATGAGAAGACTTTGACTAAGTTGCATGGGATGCTTAAAACGCTAAGTCAAGTGTCTAAATTGAGACCAAGAACGAGGTTCTATTTGTACAATAAGGGTAATGGTTTGAATATAACATGGAAGATGAAGAAGTGGGATAAGGATAAGGGCAAGCATAGTGCTGATGTGCCTAAGTTCCAAACACTTCTATTGCAATTGAAAAATATACTACCTTTAGTCCTTAGAGGAAAAAGAGATTGGTGAGTAATTTACAATTGCATTTATTTACGTTATAGACAATCTCTACGATCACTCTACTAATTGGTATTAGATACCATATGGTTCTCACAATTTTAAAAATGTGGAGGGGCCAAAGTAGGAGTTTAGTTAATGGGATGTCAACCTACTCAAAGGTAATGAAGCAAGGGGTTGCTGCATTGACCATGAGAGTTTATGGTTTATCTATGCCTTTGGGGCTTTCACTGGATCATATAAGGGTTATTTGGATTCAAGTGTTACAGCAACACAATCATTTTCTACATTTTATATGTTGGACATGGAAATGTATTATGATAAAAGGGGCAATGATTGTTCCGTTTTATGTAATTGTGTTGGAGTTTTGCAAAATTAGACATGAGTCTTTATTTGCTAGATAAAGATAAACAAGTTTGTAACGTAAATATCAAAAGGGCTAATAACGAATGATTCGAATTCGACCTCATAAATTGTCGATTATGCCACTAATATTGAGCACTCATAGTAACTCGAGTGGGAGGGTTCTGTGAAATCGTTTGACTTGGAGTCATTTGATGTGTGTGTATATTGTGATGGTAAAATGACCAAATTACCCTTCATGGTGATGGGTGATGGAATATGAAATCTATTGGGTCTTATTAACAAAGTGTTATGCAGATCAATGAGTTAAATTCCATGAGGTGAATCACTTCATTAAGTTGGTCGGTGACTTGAGTAGATATGGTTGTCTACTCGTGAAAGACAAGTTTGAATCCTTTAAGAAATTTAAGGAGTTCAAAAATGAAGCTTAGAATCAACTTGGCAAGATAACTGAAACTCTTCGATTGGATTGAGGCGTTGGATATTTGAGTCAAGAATTTGTTGACCATCTGGCAAAAAAAAAAAAAAAAATAATCATGTTGGATATGATTGTTCAAGATGGGTCAAGTCAATCTTCCAGGAAAATACTTCTATAAGGTAGTGTTCACACTGAACAAGGCATTGTCTAAAGCAGAAGGAAAGACATCATATGAGATATGAGTAGGAATGGTTCCTTAAATGTCTTTTCTCATTAGATTTGGGGTTGCGAAGTACATGTGAAACGTTGTTTACATTAAACTTGCACCAAGTCTAATAATTGTCTCTTTATGGAAATGAGAAAATGGGGGTACTTCTACAAACATTTTGAGAACCATGAGATGTTGCTCAAGAATGTGTCCTTTTGGAGAAGTATCATCTTTCCAAAATGACAAGTGGGAGAAATTTAGACCTCGATAGCATTCGAGGTGAGCAACAATCAGAACCGAAAACATCGATCCCTTCTTTAGATGTGGTGAAGATGAATACAGTAAAGTCTTAGAGACTACTGAAGTTACTCATATGCCCCATGTAAGTCAATGAGATGTAGTGTTCAGACAAAAGGTACATTTATGTCCTTACAACTGAAACTATGAAATCACATTTTAGAAATGGTGAACCTATGTGACTTACAGTAAAACTTTGACAAGCCCTAACTCCACAAAGTGGTTAAAGACCATGAAATTTGGAATAGATATTTTGTATTAAAATCAAGTTTGGAATTTGATTGAAAGGGTATAAACAAGTCTACAATGTAGATTGTGATGTGACCTAGAATACTTAAGTCTATCCGAATATCCTAGAAAACTTAGCTCAGTGCGATTTTGAGTTCTACCAGGTAGAGATCAAAATTAGCTTCCTTGATTGGATTTTGGAAGCAGATGTGTATTTTATACAGTCTTGGAGCTTTTGCAACGCTAGGAAAATATGCGAGTTGCAGATGTCCATTTATGGATTGAAGCGAGTATAATGGAGTTGGAAAATACATTTTGATGAAGCGATTTAGAGATTGGCGTTCAAAGAAATGTTATGGAATCTTGTGTATACAAGAAGGTCAGTGGGAACAAGATTGAATTCCTAGTCTTTTATGTCTATGACATTTATTGAAAATGACAATCCAAAACTGTAGTCTATGGAGATTTAGTTTGGAAAATATTTTGCAATAAAGGACTTTGGAAATGTAGAGTGCAACTTGGGCATCAATTTCTACAAGGTAGATTAAAGATGATGATTGATACATCAAAGCAACTACTAGGTAAGGTGCTAGACACGTTCAATTGAAAGATCGTAAAAGATTTTCTACCCAAGATTCATGGCATAACTCTTAGCAAGATTCAGTGTCTAGCGAGACGTGATGAGCAAAAGAGAAATAATATGATCTCTAATGCATTGAGTTGTAGGGTCTATTATGTTTGCTATGAGATGTACTACATATAAAATTTCGTATGCTTATAGAGCACAACGATTTGATATCAAATAGACTCAGGTGAGGCACAATGGTTTGTGGCCAAGAAAAGTTCGTAGTGTCTGAAATGGACTATGGATTCTTTGATCTATGGTGAAAATGAGTTGGTTGTTAAATATGCTAATGGAAGCTATGTTGTTGATTTTACAATAAAAACTGAGTAAATTGCTGCTTTGGAAGTTGCAAAGGGAATGTGATGGAAATTGGATATTCATCACTAGACTTGGTAATGTCCCGTCTTAGCTGATTTAATGGCACTCGATTGAGAATCGTAGAGTCATTACTTAAGCAAATATAGGCAAGAGAATACCATGAGTCAAAATTCATACTCAGGATATTTCGTATTCTTTGAGAGAATGGTGAAATTATCATATGCAAGGGAAACAATGGATTTTGATCCATAATCTAAACCTCTTCCACAATTCCACAAATGTTGCATGTTGCCTAGGGCTCATACATTTGTGATAGGAATCAAGAACTTTGGATAGTGGCTGTGATTTTCTATAATGTTCTAGTTATCATGTACAGTTTGGTGATTTTAGACATTGAAGATTGAACCGTTTATAAAATTATGAAATTATTATTTCATATTCATTTAACTTGGTTTAGTGTTAAATGAAAGTCCAAAATCAATTTACATCTCCAAATAGGTTATCAAGAATATGTCTTGGATAATGAAACCCTATTTAGTGAACTGGAGTGTATGATTGATTATGTCCCTAGTCCAGGTCATTGAGAATGGACACTAATGACTGAAGAAGACTAGTTTGCAAGTTGATTCACAGTGTTGTTTCATGGGCTGAAGGACATGGGATGTCATGAATCGATTGCATGGATGCAAGCTGGGAACTTGTATTGGACTGACCCATCATGAGAATACTTTAAGATATTTAGAATGTTATAAGTATGTCTCATTGACTATTGGAACGTATTCCTCATACCTGAGTAATTCAGTGTTTGCTTACTTGTGGATTGATTGCTTTGAGGGTTGTCAAACGTCGTGCCGTGAAAGGAGGCTATAAAGACAGCTCTTGGGTGACATGAATCGAGTAGAGAAAACTTGGATGTACAAGAGTGGGATTGTCCTCTCATTTACATGAGATTGTTGTCTTATGGGCCTCTCGGAGAGTTGAGACTGTAAAATGCATGGCCGTGATCAGATGGATTATGGATTAATCATCTGTCGTAAACAGTTTTACTCGGGAATTCGAGAAACACATTTGAACTTGATAAGGATAACATGGGATCTTACCTTATGTTCGAATGAAGACATTAAGAGACAAAGGAATATGAATGCACACTTGTTCCAAAGGACAAGTGGGAGATTGTTGGAATAGTGTCCTTCGATCAATGTGCATTGTCCTAAATAGCTGGAGGATTAATTACGGAGATAATTAATTCAGTTATTTAAGTGATCGAAATGTTTAGCTGGAAACCGCTTTCGATCTGCTAGCGTCAATGATATTGAGCTTGCAGCTTATTATAACTGAACCTATAGGGTCACACACAAAGTATGAAATTGGACAAAAGGTAATTATCTATTAGTCTGGGAGTCTAATAGTAATTACATGAGAAAAGAGTCTTATTGGGCTAGGCCCATATTGATTAAGACTAGGGTTTAAGGGATTCTGTTTATTATGTATAAATAGACTTTTACAGTAATAAACAGAATCAGTTTTTTTTCTCTCGTATGCGTTCATGTGCTGAACAACCAGAAACAAATAAACCCTAGGTTTCTCATAGTCTCATCGTCAAAGTCCGGAGGAGGAGGCGGAGCTCGTCGACTTGCTTGCGGGATCTGTCCTAAGCTGACAGCGGTGGAGGCGATCCAATCGTGCTGTGTGGATACTTGTAGAGGGATCACAACAGGGATCCTCGTCTCCGTGGCAGGCAGAGTCTACCAGGTAATCACGCTCCAAAAGGTAATCTAAACCCTTATGTAGATTCGTATTAATAACATGCATGCGATCTTGTTATATGGATTTGACATTCCGCTAAATTAGATTTAGTCAAAACCCAACACTTTCCGGTGGAAGAGCCTCCGACAAGGAGGCCAGGCATTTTTTTTGGAGTCTCGAACTTGGAAGGTGAGTAATATGAGTTGTTCCGGTAAAAATGTTTTCACCTCTCTTGCTATACTTGAGTTCAGTCTGTGATAGAGATTGAGTCTAGGAGTATTTTGATTAAAATGGATGACATGAAATTCAGTGAAAATAATGAAAAGTGGATGTGTATGAGTTTCATGCTAAAAGTTAAGATAAAGGAGAATTTACAGCTTGGGAATGAACTCGTGGTAGTAGATTGGAATGCGGTAATTAAACCACATGAACTCTTAGAAAGTGATGCATATGGGATGGGAGATGTAGTGATAAATGATGACATTTTTGAATTTGTTGCACCTGTAACGTGTTATAACCCTGCATTCTTAAGGCGTTTCATGGAATGCATTCTTAAGTCTTATGGTCGAGAGAAATGAAATTTCGTCGTCTTTGTCGGTTTCTTCTTGGCCCATTCGTTTTCTGGTTTCTGGTTTCTAAGATATAGTATCTGCGTGGCAGCGTGGGTATGTTCAGAAAGTCGAGTCCAGATGTCATCGGAAATCGATGAAGAAGCCACTCGTCGCCGATGACCGGGAAAAGCTTCTACAACACAAGGAGCTGGACTCTCAAGTACGAGGATGTCACTCTCTAAACCCCTAATTTCACTCTCTTGCTTCTTATGTAAATGCTAATCCCATTCGATTTTGAATGCTCAAATTTCTTATGTTGCATTTGAATCCGTAAATCCACGCAGAGCTCCGTGATTTTGATTTACTGTTTTTGTAATTACAGCTTAAGGCCTCAAGCACTAGAAATGAATGATTGATTTGCTTTGTTATGCAGGGAATGTATCATGCATCTTTCAAGGTCCTAGATGTTTATGGAGTATTCCAGTTTAAGGTTGAATAAATAGACTTGGGTACTCAACCATGAACCTGGCGAAACAGGCCATCTCTTCATCTTTTTGTTTTGACTTAAAACTATGTCTCAGAGGCTCGCGTAATCCCATTTCTGTGCCTCTTGTTTTTTTTTTTTTTTTTTAAGCAGAATCCACCCATGGTGGAGGGGAATTTTATTAGCCTCCCCAGACCTCGCAAATATAAGCGTTTATACAAATGAGAGCTATAAGCTCGTTGAGGCATAGTTAGCCTCCAAAAGAATAAAGGAATAAGCTAATCTAAGCCTATTCTATCAAGATTTAGCGCGAGATTTTACAAAATAGACCATGACCCTGGGGAGCAATTTAGCAGTCGACAAGTCGAAAAACAACTCTACCACCCAAGTAGGACTAAATCGTAGTGTGATCTCTCTGCCAAAAGCTATGTACAAAGATGCCAAAAAGGAATTACTTCCTAATATTTCAAAAGAAAGAGTGTGTTAAAACACTTCATGTTTTTGTGATTTCTGAATCGACACAAGAGTGCATGATCAACTCTGATAATTTCCGGTTCTGTGATCAGTGTACCATGATCCTTAAATGATTGCACGTCCAACCATGCTCTTCCAGCTCTTCCATTTCTTCATTATTGGCCTTGCGCCAGTACTGCAATTAGTACTGCAAAGAGTCCAAGAATTATCCTAATGGTATTCTAAGACTGGGAATTCCCAGTTTATCTAACTGAATGATACCCTTTAGTTTCCTAGGGGCATTTTCAAGACTCAAATCCTCTGTTAGATTCAACTGTCTACCTAGGTTGGCAAGGAAATATGCTGCAGCATTTCCTTCCCTGAAAACATGATGAGTGTTGTTTATGACACTCATTTTATACAAATCTGAGCACATTGAGAAGAAATTCCAGTCTATGGAGCTGGGGTCCTGAACACCATGTACTGCTACAGAGCAGTCTGATTCTATAGAGAAATTATGCAGCTGCATTTGCAAGCCAATGATATAGCCATGTTTTATGGCAAGTAATTCAGCATGTAATGGGGATTTAGCTTCAATGCATATCATAGTCATTCTACGAACAACTCCATGACTGTTCCTTACTATAATACCTATCCCCGTGTTTCCTTGATGAAATGAAGCATCTACATTTATCTTAAAGCCTGTATCTGGTGGGAACCATTTAACCACTTTAATTGGTCTTGACCTTTTCCTTTTAAGGAATGGCACAAGGCCATTTTGCAGTAGAAAAGAGTTCTTTTCACCAGATCCTATCAGAGGGAATGCACAGAAAATGAGATTTACTTGCTTCACTATGCCTTGAATAATGCTATGCATGGTTAAAGTTTTATTGTCATATAAAAATTGGTTCCTTCTGTTCCACAAAGCCCAGAACACTATCAAAATAGTTGTTCTTATTACTTTGGTATGAACTTTTGAAAAACCTGAATATGACATATAAAACCTAACTCTGTGAGCTATAGTTCCAAATCTGGGAGGTTTAATGACTAGCATATTATTGATACATATCCAGATTTCACAACTTGCAGCACATTCATTGAAATAATGATTGATTGAATCAACAGATGAACACATTGGGCACTTAGATGGCAGGTTGAAACCAAATTTAATGAGGATATCATCAAAAGGAAGAATCTTGTTCCTAATCCTCCACATTAAAATAGAATTTTTTGCTGGGATTATAGAGTTCCATACCTGCTTAAGAACTTCATCATGGACTGTTCTTGGTCTGTAGCTTAGGTAAGCTGATTTGATTGTGAAAGCTCCATTTCTTGATGGCTTCCAGATGAGCTTGTCCTCATGATCATGGTTGATCTGAACATTCTGCAGGGATGAGAGAGTACTGGTAGCCAGGTGAGGCTCCAAGATAGTTAGATACATTTGTTTGCTCTGAATAAAGGTAGCCAGAGAAATATTTGGAAATGGAATTTCCATCTCTGTTGGCCATGATAACAAAGAGCTCCAGTACCCATCCAATTTGCATACCAGAAGGGACATGTTCCTTTTCCATACAAAATACATGAGTGTAAATTTGCATGTTCAGTACCTGAATAGATTCTCCTCTATGTGTGTGAATTTTTGTAAGATTCTGGTAAAGACCATATGAATCTAGTCCATATGGTCTCGTTTTGTTGAAGTTTCCACCACATCTTACAGGAGAATGAATCAATAAGAACTGTAATATCCCTGAATCCCAATCCATTTTCATGTTTTGGGGTGGTCACTCTGGACCACTTTCTCCACACTTTCCTCTGGCCTGCATCTGTCTCACCCCAGAAAAAACTCATAGCCATCTTTTCCATCTTTCTGATCACCTTTTTAGGAGGACTTAGAACTGAAAAGATATGTATTGGTATAGCTAGCAGCACATGGTTGATTAAAACCATCCTCCCAGCATAGCTAAGCCACTTATTTTTCCAATTCATGGTTGACATAGAAATTCTTTCCAAGATAGGTTGGTAGTAAATTGCTTTGTTTCTCCCATTAAAGACTGGAACACCTAGATAGGTGAATGGCATGGCCCCTGGCTTCATTCCAAGAGCTCTCTTAATTATTCTAAGTTTTGTGACAGAGGTTCTGGGGTGCACAAAGAATTCTGATTTTGAGTAATTAACCTTCTGGCCTGAGGAGCTTTCATATGCCTTAAGAAAAGATTTACTCTTTTCATGTTTCTTATCTTGGAGTTTGTGATGATAGCAGTATCATCAGCATACATGAGATGTGTGATATTCTCCACTCCTCTTGGCATAGTGAAACTTTCTATATATCCTGAGCTTACCAGCTTCTTAAGTGATCTGGTAAAGGCCTCAGTGACAAGATTGTAGAGGAATGGAGATAGAGGATCACCCTGTTTAATTCTTCTACTTGATGGGAAGAAGCCTGATACAGTGCCATTTATAAGCACAGAGAACCAAGCAGATGCAATATTTTGCATAATGATCCTGACCAGAGTTCCATGAAGGCCAAATCTTAATAAAATGGTATTCATAAAACTCCAGGAAACTCTATCAAAGGCTTTTTGCATATCTAATTTTAAAATTAGATTCTGGTGCTTAAGGTTCTTCCCTACTATCCTTGCCATTTCCTGCATCTGGATAGTATTATCTGTGATGTCCCTACCTTTGAGAAAAGCTGATTGCTCTACTGATGTGAGCCTGGGCATAATTGGTTTCAATATTTCTACTAAAAGTTTGGTGAAAACTTTATTAAGAAAGTTTGATAGACTTATTGGTCTAAAATCAGCAAAGGTGTTGGGGTTTGGCTTTTTTGGGATCAAGGTCAGCCATGTACTAGAGATGGCTTTTGGCACTTTCTCACCCTGAAGAAATTCTCCAACTGCTTCCAGGAGGTCCTCTTTGATAGTATCCCAGCAGTGTGTATAGAAGCACCCTGAGAAACCATCTGATCCAGGAGCACTATCTTTTCCAAGGTCAAACACCACACTCCTAAGCTCCTCCATGGTTGTGAGTCTTAAAAGGGATGTGTTTTCTTCTGGTGTGACCAGTGTTGGGATGACAGAGGTGAAGAGTTCAAGGTATTGGCCTGGGTTGTCTTGTGTGGGCTCATTGAGAAGGTTCTCATAGAACAGTACTCCTTCATCCTTAATCCTCTGTGGATCAGATATCCAAGTACCATTTCCATCTTTTATTTTGCTAATTCTAGTTCTACAGTATTTTTCTTTCACAGAATTGTGAAAATACTGAGTATTAGCATCTCCTTCTTTTATCCACTTGACATTAGCCTTCTGTTTCCAGAATATATTTTCCTCCTTCTGTGCTCTGATTAGCAAAGCTCTATTTCTGTTCAGTTCAGACAGGTGTGTCTCAGTACCCGTATTTTCATATAAAACTTCTAGCTCATCTACCTTAGCTTCTGCACTAAGTAGATTCTGATGAACATTGCCAAAAGAGGTTTTATTCCAAACCTTGAGAGCTTCCTTGAGCCTGTTGAGTTTAAAGACCATGTTAAACATCCCCCTGAAGTTACTAGGTTGTGTCCAGTTTTCACTGACAATCCCATTAAAATCAGTTCTGTTTACCCACATCTTTTGGAACCTGAATGGCTTTGGGGATTGTTCATTAGCATCCTGGATAGATACTAACAATGGATTATGGTCTGATGATGTTCTGTTTAGCACAAGTATGGAGCTATGTGGGAATAAATTAAACCAGTCTAAATTACAGATACCCCTATCTAATCTCTGCAATAAGAGATCCTCCTTGGATCTCTTATTTGACCAAGTGAATCTGTTACCAACAGTATTCACTTCTTGAAGTCCTGCAGTTGTAATAAAGCCATTAAAATCTCCCATACTACGAATTGGAGGATTATTATTACCTCTGTGCTCAGAGGCAGTGACTACAGTATTAAAATCACCAACATAAAATGTTGGTGCCTGTGGAATCAGCAGTAGGTCACTCCAGAGTGTTGTTCTGAGTGTCCTTAAGACTTTAGCATATATGAAGGCACAATTCCATGTGATTGAGTTATTGCACCCAAAATATACTGATCAGATTGTGCAAGAATGTTAACTAGAAAGTTATTATTCCAGAACAACCATATCTTAGCTGATAATCCAGAAACAGCATTTTGAAAATGAAGATCATATTTTAGTTTCTCTATCTCAGTTTTATCATGCATAGGTTCAATTATACATAATATTGAAATTTTGTGTAAAACTATTAGTCTTTTCAATCTATCAAGAGAGGTTCCATAACCTCTGATATTCCAGACTAACATGTTTCCTATGACTTTGTGACTGATCATTTAAACAGTATATTTTATGTTTTGTTTAGGTCTTAGTATTCTACTAATACCCTCAATGTTACTCTCCTTCCTAGTTTTCTTTTTTCCTGTTATTTTCTTCTCTTCAATGGAATCCACATCAGATAAGACTATAGCAGTAGAAGAATCAGGGGCTAAAGTACCATTTTCATTTTCATCATGTTGAGTTTAGCTTTGAGTGTAAACTAGGGTACTTACCTGTGACTGATTGGAGAGACTGGTGGAGGTGTTTGAATAAATCTGTTCCTCGTCCAGTTTCCAATCTGGTTCACTTGGAGCATCATCAAAAGATGCATCTGAGCTACTATCTTCCTGCAAAAAAGTCAAACTGCTATCTTCCTGCAAAACAGAAAAAGTGTTTGATAATTCAACAGGTTTATGATATGGCACTATTGCCAAGCTTGTAGAGGATTTCTGAGATTTCAGTTCCTTTTTAAGCTGAGCAATGTGTGTATCATCAAAGGACTCAAAGGATACTAAGTGTGTGCCATGAGTACCATCCATCTGTATATTGGTTTTTGTCATCAATCTCCTGGTCACATTGTTATCCTTGAAGCCATCCTGACCAACTGGATGAGTTTGGACCATTTCAGAGATAACCTTTGTTTGTACCTCAACTGATTTTTTGTTGGCATATGGAATCATTGATGATTGAACAGAGTTATCCTTTTCCATTGCTAATAATCCAGATGGCCCTGCACCAGCACCATGAGCTTTCTGATTGGTCTTGGCATGTTGCTTCTGTTTCCAAACCTGTTGCTTTTGAACCCAGGCTTCCTTAAGATCTGGATGCTGAATGAGACAGTTTGCATCTTCATGACCAAGCTTCTTACAATGTTTGCAGTAGAGAGGGAGATTCTCATACTCTACTGGACAATCATTGTAATTAACAGTGCTCCCCACTGGAAGTGATGTAATCCTATCTTTTTGCAGATCCACTTCAATACACATCTTAAGAACAGATGGTCTTGTTATTCCACATGTTGCAGCGTCCATCTTGATGAAGGTGCCGATCTGACTAGCCACATCTTTGATCATAGTTTGATTATAGTACCATAAAGGTATGTTCCTAACTGTCACCCAGATTGGGACAATCGAGGACTCCTTTTCCGGCGAAAAATCTTCCGTCCAATTCATGACTTGCATCTGAGTTCCAGCAATTGACCAGTATGGCCTTATCCAGAACCTCTGGTAATCCTCCTGTTCTTGGAAACGAATAAGAACATGCCTGTAATCGATAAGGCCTACCTGATAGTAGCCTTTGAAGCCAATTTCTTTGAAAGCTAGTTGGATCTTCTCCATAGTTGGCTTACCCCTACCAAACTTCCCGATTAGAGCGTTGTGGTAGTGAGCAGCAAGAAGTTTCACCGAATTTGCATCATAGAGGCATGCCGGTCGTCCGTTGAGAGTGGTAACTGGTTTGATTTCTGGGTTTGCAGGGAGAGATGCATATAATGGAGTGGGTTTGTTGATGAGGACGTTAAGGAATGATTGGGCAGGGCCAGCGCCACCGGTTTGGGCCGGCGGCTCCGCCATAGCAGTGACCGTTATTAGAACGTTATCAGCGGTTTATTACCGTTTGCGGTGGGAAAAGTGTAGAATTGGACATGAATAGGGGGCGCGTGTAATCAATCCTAGAGAGAAGTCAGAGTGTTTCAAAGTAGAGGAGTCAGAATAATTTCCCATTTCTGTGCCTCTTAAAACCAATTACTATGTGTATTTATCAGTCTGCAAATTGCCAACAAGGTTAGATGGAAACATTAATAGAAACAAGGTTTGATCAAACACATTTATAGAAACAGGGTTTCTATAAATCTTCATCTTAACTGAATTTTTCGGTTCAGTTGTTTAACCTTAAGAAATGGTATTGTGTTACTTTTCCAGGGCGCGATAACTACAACAACGACAGCCGTCGAGGAAATGGCAGGAATGGATGTTTTGTGCAGTGATAAAACAGGACAAAAATATGGTTGAGGTAATTAACCATACTTTCTTGAGCAAAACTAACTGTTTATTGATTTACTCGAAACTTCATAGATTTTCGCTAAGGGTGTTGACAAGGACATTGTTGTTTTGATGGCGGGGAGAGCTTCAAGACTGGAGAATCAGGTTGCTATTGATACAGCAATTGTATGAATGCTCGGAGATCCAAAAGAGGTATAGTTTGGAAACAAAACAAAAATCACGCTCTTCAGCTTCTAGCTAACCTTAAAAACTGCTTCATGTCGTAACCATTTAACTCTTATGTACAAGCGCACATGACAAGATACCACCTTTTGTATGAAATGCTATGATACATTCAGGCTCGTGCAGTTTGGTTAGCTGGTGACTGAGTGGCCACTGGTAAAGATCAAGATCAAGGTCAAGGTTTAACATTTTTGAGCTTTATACCAGCAGAAGAACGCTTTTGAGTGGAAGGTCTAACCAACCGTAGTGGACTGGCTGAATATCAGGGTTTCTTATAGCTATCTTGAATTCTTCAACAATTTTCAGATCAAGCCTTGTGTTTTCTGGGTACACAAGCCTTGATTTGGTTAGTTTTCAAGTGTTTTCGTCTGGTGGTGATAACGTTTTAGTTTATTGATGTAAAACATTGGACTTTTTTAAAGCCATGATAGAGGTGGAACATGTTTTAATTGTTTCATTCCTACAAGATTGTACATGCTTGTTCAGCTTCCTCTTTGTTGTTTCTTTTGCTTGCAATAAATGGTACTAGATGATTTTTTATTTATTTTCATTGTTGATTACTTATCAGTTATCCTCATGGTTATTTATTTATTTTCCTATGGATACGTTGGAGCCAAGCAACCAGACTAAGATGTAAGAAAATGTATATTTGGTTTGAGCCCAAGCCAGGATCCTGAGAACATCCCTCCGAATAATTTCACATATAGGATTGAAAAGATAGTTGGGATTCGGCGTTGTATCAACTATCAAGGTCAGCACGTGGCCGAAGAATGCATGAAGCAAAACTAAGAACTGCTAAGCTTGGATTGTTAGCATGTGCTCTCTTTCAATAACAACCCTTCTTCCATCTTCCAATTCAGAGAATAAAGCCAGAAAAGAATATGATTGTTTTTGTAGTACCAACTGAAAAATGTTTGGGGCAGATGTTCTTGTGGAGGAACACAGTTTAATATTGTGTCACTCAACAATCTTAATCAAATTCAAGCCTTCAAGTGGGAAACCGAATTAGTCTTAATTAGATGCTGATCCACAATCACCCTTTCCTAGAGCTGTGAAATCAGACCGACCCCGAAAAACCCGACCCGACCGACCTAACAAAAATTTAAACCCAATATATATTAGGTTAAATCCGACCCGACACGGACATAAAATTGACCCGGGAGAATTTTAATCCAACCCAACCCGACAAGAATCCGAACTCTTGAGTCCAATTCAACACGAACCCTAAAATGATCCCGCTTCCATGTAAATTTGGTGCCATAAATACATTCTAATCACTACTAATCCACAACTTAGTTGCATTTAAATTAACATACATGCATTAACAATTTAATATATGTGTACGTTAATATATACACAACCTTATATATAACATTAATATATGTATATGTCTAAAACATAGAAAATTCTCGTTGTTTGGCATATTATAAATATACTAGGTGGGGAGCTGCACTTTGTGCAGCGTTAGCCCATGGAAAGAATTTTCTATCAATTTATTCGAAGAAACGTATAACTTGTCCCCTGTTTCACTTTGTTGTTCAGCATTGCACTCTTTAAGGTAAGAATTCTAATGATAAGAAAACAAAAATAAACATATGAACTTATCATGTACTAAACCCTATCCTATCTAAAATTTTGGGTTTATTTTGCCATAGACTAATATATCTTGCAGCAGCCATAAACTGAGGCAACTTACTCATTACCGAAGGATCTCCATCATATGCTCCATCTGGTTCTCTTTGAGGTTGATGGCAGGAAACATTTTTACAGTTTCTCAAAGCTGAACTTTGTTCAACTGACTTCTAATTTTTCTGAGTTTATCATCTTGTTTCTTCAATCGAGCTCTCAAGTTGATCCTCCCCATTAGTGTCATGACTAAACTCCAGCATCATCAACAACTACTCCAAACCTTATGAAATGGAGAATGAAATCAGCAGAAAACAAGTTATTTTTTTAATTAATATTATTGTTTAAATGTTGCCACTAATATACAACAAACGGTTTAATCTTCAATCTCTTTAATCAGCATTTATAGAGAAAAATAAAGTAACGGGATCCTTATGTAGTTAAGTATCACTAACTAAGTTGAATAACTTGAATCAATTATTAAAGAACAAAATCAAGCTTTAAATCAACATCAAAATAGGTGAAAAAGAAAATTTTCATTGAGGGCATAAGTCGAGATCTGTAACCAGGCACTCTGTGTGATCCAAGATTAATGCATAAATAAGTGTACTCTAATTTAAATTGGAATGCAGGTATCAATAATGAGTTAATGTGAGTTGATAAACATAAATGAACTTTAATTGTACCAACTAAAAAACGGCTAAAGAGTATCCCATGTTCTAAAAAAAAGGTTCTTAACTTCTCTTAGATTCGTACTTGTATCCTTCATAATTGTTTTTTGTTTGCTACATTCATTACTAATTATCATTTTGCTGACTATTCAAAAGCCTAATCTTCAACGAAATATTTTCATATAGTTCAAATTCATTTTGAAAATACCCAAGATGCCCAAAAACAAGTATTAACAAAAACGGAGTAGAAGAGAACTTTGAACATTGACTGCATGGAAGCTTTGTTTGTAATGCATAAACTAATTTTGAGAAGTAAAATTGGAACTCATGCAGACCACGGGAAGACACAACATAAGACAAATGAAATCGTTATTAGCTACAAAAGCAACTGAAACAAGAATCTGAAAAATCTCAGGTTGTAACAAAACAAAATCTTAGAAGATCAAAGTTATGGCAGACCAAACAACTTACGCAAACAAAGCAGAAGAGAGTAATAGGGACCTGAAGAGCAAACAATTTTTCTTTTTCTAGATTGTTTATGGTACCTTTTTATATGCATGAACTGAAAAGTGTATATGCTACTATGTCCCGGAAAAATATCAAAAGTAAATAATGAATGGACTTAACTGTTATGTTTTAAAGTTTAGGAAGCATACTACTTCCTCTTCCTCTACACAATCACAACGAATTCCTATGCCATAAAATAAACAAAATTTTGCATGAGATGCAACACTGTTATTCGGCAAATTAAAACCACACATATATTCTGAATGAAGGGGTACCATATCATCAACATACCTTGAACTTGCTTTTATCGGTGGAATGAAGTGTGCAAACAAAGGCAACCGGTGCCTTCTCTTCTAATGTTGCAGAATAGAAGAAAACACGCCGTTTTCCAGCCTGTAGTAATATGGAATAAGGCTTTCAGATCATGAGTAGAAGACAATAAGCATAAGCAAACATTGAAAATATGTGTACGTTAATATATACACAACCTTATATATAACATTAATATATGTATATGTCTAAAGCATAGAAAATTCTCGTTGTTTGGCATATTATATATATATATATGTATATATATATATAATATGATATATATGCTTGCTTAGCCGGCCACTGACCTTTCTCTCTCCGGAAAAAAAATCCCTATGGTTTAACGGTGAAGAGCACGACGATACCTGCAATTTTCGCACGGTTTTCACGGCAAACTCTGTGATTCCGGCCGAATCTTGAAGATGACTGACATAGACGTGATCGCAACGCTATACGCTGGGCTTTCGCTCATGGAGTAGGAGCAGCAGGCGCCGCTCGCGCCCCAGCGACGGGCTCCGATGATGGATCACAGGAAACTGTTGATCGGGAAGTTGATGTCGCCGAGGAGGATACTGGCGGCGGATGTGCAAACTTGCTTCGGTAGGGCATGGCGGCTACCAACGGAGGTGAAGGTAAAAACCCTAGCGGATAATCTTTTTCAATTTGCCTTTCCGAATATTGGTGCGAGGAACAGAGTGATGGAGACGCAGATGTGGCTCCTTGAAAACAATCTCCTCATGCTGCAAGAATCACGAGGAGATGTTGTGCCGACGGATGTGGTTTTTGATCGGGTTCCGTTTTGGATTATCGCACATAAGCCAACTCAGGACCAGATGAATTTGGAGACAGCACGAGACATCGGAAACGCGATCGGGAGGTTTATCGATGTGGAGAAGGATGTCGACGGGGAGCTCGTCGGAAAATTTCTTAGGATTCGATGCGAAATCGACGTGACGAAACCCCTGAAAAGGGTGCAGATTCCACCTGGGGCTTCAAACATGCTGATATTGCAATATGAAAAGCTTCCCAATTTTTGTGAATATTGTGGGATTATTGGTCATTTAGTCGAAAGCTGCTCGGCGAGGTGGGAGGCGCCACCGGAGATGAGAAATTCTGTTAATAATCCGGAAGGGATGCGCCACAAACCGAGGCGAAACCCTTTTTCGAACAATCGTGGACACTGGGAGCAGTCGTGGGGCCGGTGGAATGAACAGCAGCAGCCTCGTGCAGGGAATAAGGACAGTGCGGCGAATGAACGTGCAGGGCAAGAGGATCGTGCAGGGATGATGGTTGATCGTGCGGGGAGGACTGTGACAAACCAAGCCGCGGGGATGGAGATCGAAACCAGGCCAACGACGGTCGCTGAACTGGTCGGGGATTTTGAAAGGTGTCCATATGTCCTACTAGGATGGATCTTTCCTCCCTCATTTCCCTTGGGCCAATTAAGACCGAGCGCTCTTCTCTCCTTTCCAAGTTCACTCTGCTGCTCCCCTATTGGTGTTCTGGGCGGTCAATTGGTATCGATCTTTCCCATCTTTGCTCTGTATTGGTTCTGTTGTCATCTGGAGTCCGTCTGGCTCGCTTGAATTGGACGAACAAGGTTTCTTTCTGTGCTTCCAGGAAAGCTTCAAATGCTTCATTTTCCCTTCTTTGGGCATGATCCGAGGATTCCTCACTCTCATCAGGATGTTGGTCCTCATGTGACTGGTATTCTTCTTCTTCTTCATGATGATCCTCATCTTGTTCCTCTCTTTTCCTATCACTTATAGTTCTAAAAGTGGAATTGCTTCCCTAAGGAACTTCCATCCGGCCTCTTCTAGTAGACACCATAAGGATTACAAAAGAACGTCCCCACAGATGGCGCCAATGATGTTGCAGGGTTCTTCTGAGTCCTTCGATGTCCTCTCTTTTCCTATCACTTATAGTTCTAAAAGTGGAATTGCTGCCCTAAGGAACTTCCATCCGGCCTCTTCTAGTAGACACCATAAGGATTACAAAAGAACGTCCCCACAGATGGCGCCAATGATGTTGCAGGGTTCTTCTGAGTCCTTTGATGTCCTCTGTCTGATAACCGGGTTTAACCTGTAAAGCCCCAGAATCGATCCGGGGAAAACTCTTTGATGCTTAAGTTAGCTTATGATCTCTCAGATACAATAATTCGAGTCTCTAGTAATGCTCCATTCTTCTTCTGTTTTCTGTACTATTTATAGAACTATGGCAAAGAGCACGATCCCACCCATTTCGGGCGGTTTCTCTTGATCGTGGTTTCTCCATCTCTTCATCGTGCATTTGACCATGTCCGCTGTTGGACTAGTCTTCGTGGGCTTTGGTGCGTCTTAGTGTTCCGGTAGCTGGGTTGGTAGGGCCTTATGGCCCAGTATATACCATTTAATTTAGCAAGAAATAATTTCTAGCAAACCGTATATAAGTTAAAATAAAACTAGACTAATCTACACAACACATGTACGTACACTATATACCTCCTCAATCAAAATATTCTATCAAATGTAAAAAAAAAAAAAAGTGTCATCCAACTGTCCACACATTATTGGTTTTTCTTAAGTGGGTACAAGTCCAGGCCTTAAAATAATGCAACATTTCTTCTCTAAAATCTTGATAGTTAGGAAACGATATGATTCCTGGAGCCAAGAACTACCATATGCTCGGGATTTAATTTACACGCAGAGAGAGAGGGATGATAGTTGTTCTAGCTACTCTTGAGCATTTTACTTTCATTTGTTTGGATATATCCATGGAAGCCGGGAAGTTCAATCGCGCAATGATTCCTGGACTTTTTGCATCTGCTCTCCTTCAGTGTTACAAAAACAGAACATAGTCTATCCTGTCATCGAAGGCGATCGAGGTGATTGGGATTATAATTACCATTTTGGCCAGAAATTCATGGGGAAAGCTCTTCAACAATGAAGAAGAAGTGGTAAAATATGTTGCTAAAATGCTGCCTCTACTTGCATTATCAAACTTCTTAGATGGATTCCAATGTGTTGACAGATTTATTTCCTGCTTGAAACTTTCTTTACCAATATTATGTGCTTCCATTAATTTAGGGGCAGCCCTTATTATTATGTTGTTGCAATTTTCTTCTGCTTTCTTCTTTCATATTGGAGGAATGGTATTTTTTTTCCCAACCGCATTAATTTTGAGTTCCGTTTGAATTACCACACAAACACGATGTCCAAACACTCGATTTTGTTCACTAAACACAACAGTCTTGATAACAGTAGGGATTTTGGATTTTGGATTTTGTTCACTAACAGGGTTTTTTTTGGTGTGGTTACCGCTCATGACTATGTGGGCTTTGGGCGGGTGTTGGTCCATTTCTTTTCGGACGGGTATAAGGTACCCATTAACCCATTTAATGGGCTGAGTGCCCTGTTTGCCGGAGTTTATCTATAGAAAATATAATTTGATAAAATTTAAATTAATTCAATTATGCTGATTTTATTTTTTAATACATTAATTTTTAGTTCAAATCAGTACAGTACAATAAGAAATAACCTTTAGCAATTAGGGCGTATGGTGTGCCTTCAAGTTTCAATGACACGTTGACAATTTGACACGCCTCCACTTGTTATTTTGTTTTACTCTCGTACAGCATCTTTTTAATTCGTATAGTAACAGTATTTTGTTATACCCGCCCAAACAGTGAACCTTTTTTTCCCTTTTGTTCTGAGCAAATTAAAATAACACCTGCATCATATAAGTTTCCAGAGTGCATGACTGCTGGACTTTTTGGTACTCCCTCTGTCTCACCTCAAGCTGTACAGTTGACTTTTCAGAGTCAAACTTAGAAAACTTTGACTGTAATTATAGGTCAATATATAAATGATAAAACTATTATATGAGATATCAATAGATTCATTATAACATCTATTTTTCAAAAAGTAAGTTTTTATACATTATTTCTATATGTACTTAAAGATATTAATGGTCAAACACGATCATTGAAGACCGTGAAAAGTCAACTGTGCAGCTTTGGGTGAGACGGAAGGGAGTAATCTGAACTAGGTTCAAAAAGTTTAAATAAGAAGAATAAAACTTCTTATTATTACTACTACGAGTCAAGGAAAAGTAGGCAAGTCAATTCACATGGCCGTTACAGCACGTGGTAGCCCAAATGAAAAATTCTTTTCTTCTTTTTTTATAAACAATTTCCCTTATTTTCCCCCTTTTTAGAGTACCTCTGACAACCTTTCCATTAATCGTTCACTCACGTGTACTATTAAAAACTTTCATTGGAAAGCAGACTTACACACACTTTCAATTGAACATTTAATTTTAAACAACCTCAATTCCAAACCAAGACCTTACTCCTGAATCTGCCCCCATTTATTTAGAGCAAGTCCATTTTTTTAGAAATGGGAGAAATACGGAGTTTTTGACCATTTTTTAGCTCATTCCCTACATTTGTAGAAAGATAAATAAATTTGTAGAGAGGCTCATAATGCTTGTCTTTAAATCTTTATTTTTACTATAAAACATTTTAATAGTACAATATCTTAAGTTATAAATATCAAAACATTATAAAATATAGATATTCTAAAAGTATGTATTATGACGAATTCGAAGAGAAGTTATTATGGCGTGGTGGTAAGAGCATTGTACGTTGCTTTGAGAGAGCCATGTTTGAACCCTGGTATTACACTTTTTTTCATTAAATTGAATCTAAAAGTACTGTTATACCCCAACACTTAACGGTTTTTAATGAGTTAACGGCCGAATTAACCATAAAGGGTCGAAATGAAGCAAAAATTGAAGGTTAGGTGAATCTTTTTAGCATTTAGTTATGAATTTTTTTTAACCCAAACTACCGAACGGAAGATTGCATTCAAGTAAAAATGATACTATTCAACTACTAAACGTATAAATCGATGGTGGCCGATTTAATATATTATGCTTTCTGATAATACTGGCCCAGAATCCGGCTGGGCCAGGAAGGTCCGCGGCCCATAACTATCAGAGCAGTATCTTTCCCGCTGGAAGGTACATCCGGATAAGGAAGAGGACATATGATGACAAAGGAAGTGGTCCTGCACCTTATCCCCAAAGCAGGTAGAGCTCGGCTATAAATACTAATCTCAAACAGTAAACAAGGTATGTGACTTATATCTCTCTATTTGATATTGAGTCTTTCCCGTACGATTTCCCTCGCGTTACTACCCCCGTCTCATCATCACGCCGGAGCTTCCTCCCCGGGACGCCTCCCGGGGATTGTTTTGCAGGGTTGTCGCGGGTATTCCAGCTAGGAGGCGCGGATAGCATCAAGTGCAGGGATACGGACGGTTTTGGTAGCATCAATTGGCACGCCCAGTGGGATCCTTCCACCTTCGCATGATGGAGTCGCCAAGGAGAGGGCGCGGGCGCCCGAAGAAGAACGCGGCACCCTCAGGGGGTGGCTCTCTTCCACTCCCGGGGGATGAGGTGACCTTGAGGCAGTTGCAGGAGGAGGCTAGACACCAGCGGGAGCTAGGGGTACCGCAGGATGGCCATGTGGAAACTGCCTCCGACGAGGCTGACTCGGAAAGAGAGTACCAGGAGGAGCAAGAACCAAGGCCCGCCGGGGGAGGCAGTCCCCGGACCCAGGGACCTGAAGCCCGGGAGGAGGGGCAATCCTTAGCCGAGGCGGAAGAATTGGCGGCGTTGGAATTCATGAGAGCCAACAAGGAGTTGTACCGCCAGTGGGTACTCTCTACCCGGGAAAATCGTAGGCGGAGGGAGCCTGGGGGAGACCAGGCAGGACCTCTTCGGGGGTACCAAAGAGAGGTTATCGACCTGGACGGAGTCGTTCAGCCGCCAAGGATACAGGGGCGTGTGAACTCTTCCACCGTCCCACCTTCATTCCCTACAAGTCTCGGGGTCGGAGGGGGAATGGCTACGGGACAACAATCGAATTTGGTTCCACACGCCCTATTACCCGCGTTCCAGCTGGGGGGCGGGACAAATTGGGTATGGCCTGCCAGCCATGCCGGTGGAGTCGTTGGGTTATCAGGCCCCTGGAACCCAGGGGAACCCGATCCAGTATTCCTTGCCCATGCACGGATCAATGGGGATGAACTATGGTTACCAAGAGAAATACTATCGGGAGGACGATAGGATGCGGGGCTATCAGGTGGCTCAGCAGGACCCCAACTCTTTGGAGGCTCGACTAGACAAACTAGTGGGAAGAAACGGAGCTAAACCTACCTCCCCTTGGGTACCTCGAGTGCTTGCGTACCCATGGCCGCCGGGCCTTCGGACCCCGGAGGGAATCCCAACATACAATGGAGAGACAGACCCGGAAGAGTTTGTCAGGACGTACCAGAACCTGATGGTGTCACGGGACTTCCCGGAGGAATTAAGATGCAAGTTGGTGGGCTGTTACCTGAGAGGAAACTGTCTTTCATGGTTCGATTCCTTGCCTCGAGAAAGTCTCAGAGATTACTACGATTTCTCTAAGGCCTTGCTGTTCAGATACGCTGGATTAAAGAAGGAAGGGAAGCAGTTGACCGAGCTTTTGGCTACCCGGCAGAAGGCCGCAGAAGGGTCAATGGAGTACTATCGAAGGTACATGGACGATAGCATGAAGGTTGTCGACAGGCAGCAGCAGGAGAAGGCGGTGATTAGCGGGTTTATAAACGGCTTGAGGGATATGGCGTTGTTCCAGAAGTTGATGGAAAATATCCCGGAAACCTTTCACAACTTGCAAATGGCGGTGCAACTATACTGCGCGGTTAATGATGCCACGCGAAAGAGAAAGGAAGAATCTGGGGGATTTCTCCCGGACAAGATAGAAAGAAGGAGAGCGGCAGACCCAAGTAGGAGGGACCCCGCTCCCGCAACAGCAAACCGGGCAAGGGCGGACAGTTTCACCCCGCTCAGCAAATCCCGAACGGAGATTCATGCTATTCACAAGGATCTGTTCCCGGATCCGTTGCCTATCCATGGGACCCCGTCTAGGGAAAACGCGGACAAGTGGTGCGCCTACCACAAGTCTTACGGGCATGCGACAGAGGGGTGTAGGATGCTGAGGAACGAGATAGAAAAACTGATAGAGCGGGGACAGCTGAGAGATTGCGTGGCAGCGGAGGCAAAAAAGGAGAATCCCCGGGACCAACCTCAGGAGCCGCCCCGCAGGAGGTGGAGGCCTAACCCGGGGAGAGGAAACGGGAGAAACCAAGGCAACCAAGGCAACCAAGGCAACAGGGCCCCAGGGAGGCCTGCCATAGCCGCTGCACCGGTCCAAGCAGTGGAGCCGGCCCCAATACCCAACAGGATGATCAACGTGATCAGTGGAGAAGTTGGAGAAGCATGCCAGTCAGTTTCCGCTATCCGAGCCCGCACCCGGTATGTTCCCCCGGGGGAGATTCAGGGGAAAAGGTTTCGCCCCGATGAGGCTCTCACCTTCTCTGAAGCGGATGCAGCCCCGCCACAGATACCCCATTCTGACCCAATGGTGGTAACGGCGGAGATCGAAGGCTTCTTGGTCAAAAGGGTGTTTGTGGACGATGGAAGCAGCGTGGAGATCATGTTCGCTTCTTGCTTCGATCAGTTGGGAATTGGGAGACAGAACCTGAAACCCCCCTCGTCTCCCTTGTCAGGGTTCACGGGTAAACCCGAAGTTCCACTAGGTGTTATTCCCCTTGCAGTGTGCATGGTGGATGAGAAGGACCGGAGCAAGAGGATTTCGGTGACATGCAACTTTGCGGTTATTGATGCACCCTCACCGTATAACGTAATCATAGGAAGACCATGGCTAACCCAAGCCCGGGCAGCGAGTTGTCCGTATCTGCTGACGATGAAGTTCCCCACTGCGCAAGGTGTGGCGGTCGTGAGGGGTAGCCAAGCAGTCGCAAGAAGTTGTATGATGACGGCGGTCTTGGACGCAAAGAAAGCAGTAGGGGCGGTACACGGAGAAGCTCCCCGCCAAGAGTTGGAGGAGATGCAGGTGGCAGACAAAGGGACGGTCACGGTGGGAAAGGATCTCCCGGAAGAAGTAAAAGGCGCACTGAAGGAACTCTTGGCTAGGTACCAAGGAGTGTTCTCATGGAGCCCGGAGGATATGGTAGGAGTATTGCCAGAATTGGGGGTACACAAGCTGAACATAAGCCCGGCAACTAAACCAATCAGGCAGAAGAAAAGACCTGTAGCCCCGGAAAGAGCGGAATTTATAAAGAGTGAAGTTAAGAAGCTGGAGAGAGCCGGGGTGGTCGAGGAAATTATTTACCCGGAATGGATAGCTAACCCAGTCTTAGTAAAGAAGCATGATGGAAACTGGCGCATGTGTATCGACTTTACAGATCTGAATAAATGTTGCCCCAAAGACAGCTATCCTCTCCCGAACTTGGATCGACTGGCGGAGGCCATCGCGGGGTATTCGGTGCTGGCCTTCTTTGATGCACATAAAGGCTATCACCAGGTGCAGATGGACGAGGCGGACAAGGCAAAGACTTCTTTTATCACCGATTTCGGGACCTTCTGCTACAAGAAAATGCCCTTCGGGCTGAAGAACGCGGGGGCCACATATCAGAGAATGGTGGACAAACTATTCAAGGACCAAGTGGGAAGAAACATGGAGGTGTATGTCGATGACATGGTGGTCAAAAGCAAGGCTTACGGGGTTTTCTTGAATGACCTGGAGGAGATGTTCGAAAAGCTAGAGCGGAGCAATCTAAAACTGAACCCCTCCAAAAGTACCATTGGAGTGGGTGCGGGGAAGTTCTTGGGGTTCATGGTGTCAAGCCGGGGCATCGATGTCAACCCGGAGAAGGTGGAGGCCATAGCTAAGATGACCTCTCCCAGGTCAGTGAAAGAAGTACAGCGGTTGACAGGGTCTCTCGCGGCTCTCAGTCGATTCCTATCAAAGGGGGCAGATAGGCAGTTGCCTTTCTTCAACATACTCAGGAGGGCCAAGGCGTTTGAGTGGTCCGAGGAATGTGAGAAGGCGTTTCAAAGTCTGAAAGAGCATCTTCAACAGTTGCCAACTTTAAAGAAGCCACTCCCGGGGGAGGAGCTTTTCTTGTACATAGCGGCGTCCCGGGAGGCGGTAAGTGCCGTGCTAATCAAAGAAGAGGAGGGAAGGCAGCACCCAGTCTATTTTGTTAGCCGGGCACTTCGGGGGGCAGAAACCCGGTACACCGAGTTGGAGCAGTTGGTTCTGGCTCTGGTGCATGCTTCAAGGAGGCTTAAACCCTACTTCCAGGGCCACCCCATAGTGGTCCTTACCAATTACCCGCTAAGACAGGTTATGTTCAAGCCGGAGGCATCAGGGAGAATGATGAAATGGGCCATAGAGCTGGGAGAATATGAAATCCGGTATGAGCTAAGTAGGGCGATCAAGGGCCAGGCCCTAGCGGACTTCTTGTTGGAATCAGAAGCAAGGATCAGTGAAGAACAGGAGATGCCTGAATCTCCGGAGAATACAACGAAGGCCGAGACAGACCCGACTTGGAAGTTATATGTGGATGGATCGGCGCACTCCGGGGGCAGTGGAGCGGGAGTGTTGTTAGTCAGCCCGGAAGGGAAGGAGTATCCCTATGCAGTCCAATTCACTTTCAAAACAACCAACAATGAAGCTGAGTACGAAGCCTTGATCGCGGGGTTAAGGTTGGCAAAGGAGATGGAAATCAAAACCCTCACGGCACACAGTGATTCCCAGATTGTGGTGCAGCAAGTAAAAGGAGAGTATGAAGCCCGGGAAAGGAGCCTGCAAAGGTACTTGGAAACGGTAAAACCTCTGATAGCCGGGTTTAAAGCCTTCAACTTGGTTCAAGTTCCCCGGGAGCAGAACAGTAAGGCAGACGTTTTAAGCAAGTTAGCTTCTTCGGAATTAAAACCTGAGCCCGACCAAAAGCCGTACATGGAGGTACTGGGAAGAAGAAGCTACCAGGAGAGCGATCAAGTAATGCTGGTGAACGAGGAAGAGTCCTGGATCACGCCCATGCGGGCGTACCTAGAAGAAGGAACTACCCCGGAGGATAAGGCTCAGGCTCGGAAGCTAAGAGTGAAGGCGCCTAAGTATGTGATTCAGGAAGGGGAGCTGTACAAAAGAGGGTATCTCCAGCCGTTGCTAAAGTGTGTAGAAAGGTTGGAAGGCCAACACCTCATCCGGGAGGTGCACGAAGGATCTAATGGGAGCCACCAAGGGGCTCGCACCGTGGCCAGGAAGATCCTAAGGCTGGGGTATTACTGGCCGACGTTGTTCAAAGATGCGGAAGAACATATACAGAGGTGCTTGGCATGCCAGGCATTTGCCCCGCTAATCCACGTTCCCCGGGAAGACTTAGTCGGAGTCACAGGAGCTTGGCCGTTCAGCAGATGGGGAATTGACTTGGTCGGGCCATTCCCGACTGCCCCGGGAGGAGCCAAATACTTGATTGTGGCGATCGACTACTTCAGCAAATGGGTGGAGGCAGAACCGCTCACCAACATACGGGGACTAACTTGCGTCAAGTTTTGCTGGAAGAACATCATCTGTCGATTCGGCATCCCGAAGGTCATAGTCACAGATAACGGGGCGCAGTTCGAGAACGATCCTTTCAAATCATGGTGTGTCAAGTATGGCATAGAGCAGAAGTTGACGTCGGTGTACCACCCCCAGGCGAACGGGCAAGTAGAGGTCACCAACCGCACCATCATCAAGGGACTAAAAACCCGCTTGGAAGGCGCGCGGGGAAATTGGATCTGGGAGCTACCCAGCGTTCTTTGGGCCCATAGGACTACAGAAAGCTCGGCTACCGGGGAATCCCCGTATGGCTTGGTGTACGGGTCAGAGGCAGTAATACCCGCAGAGATTGGGATCCCAAGCCCTCGAACTCAATACCAGCGCCCGGAAGAAGAAAACGATGGACGACGCCTTGACTTGGATCTCCTGGAAGAAAAGCGAGAGAATGCGGCACTTCAGGAAGCCAAGGTGAAGGAGCGAGTAAAGAGGTATCATGACAGAAGGGTGCGGAAAGAAGTTTTCATCCCAGGAGACTGGGTAATGAGGAGAAACGATAAGAGCCACCAAGCCCCGGAGGGCAAACTTGCACCCAACTGGGAAGGGCCATACAAGATCAAGGAAGCATACCCGGGAGGGAGCTATGTGCTGGAGGACAAGCAGGGGAAGGAGATCCCCAGAAGGTGGAACGTAGCTAACCTGAGAAGGTTTTACGGGAAGTAGAGCGCCCCGCATCGTACCACAGCTACTGAAGCATGAATATGCTAGGCATGAGTATGCCAGGAATGAATATGCCCCCCGGAAAGCGTGAATACGCTAAGCATGAATATGCTAGGCATGAATATGCCAGGCATGGATATGCCCCCCGGGAAGCGTGAATACGCTAAGCATGAATATGCTAAGCATGAATATACCCCTCCCGGACGCATGAATATGCCCGGAGAGATAACCCAACGTCTGGCCTCGTTCCGGGTTTAGAGAAGATTTGTAAAAAGGGACCCATGGGTAGCTCCCATTTGGGTGCCCCGCTAGAGTGGACCCGGAGCTCGAACGAAGCCCGGGGACCAAGAGATGTAGTGTTGTAAGGAAGAGTTAACGAGAAGGGTTCTTTCGAAAAGCAATTTTATTCAATCTTTAAATTACATAAGAAATTTATACATCGCATGAACATGCGGTCAAATTGCAAAGGAACAAATTACATAGAATTTTATATACAGGTTTTCTTATCTACGCGTCCTTAAACCCATTTAGGGCCCGACCCGGAAGCACCCTCAGGGTTACCCGGGCGGAAACCTCCTCCGAAGAATTGAGAAGACAGGAGATCTTCGGCAAAGCGGGCATCCGGGGCTTGATTCCACGCAAGCTCCTCTTCCAGTTGCGCAGCGTCCTCTTCGTTCAGTTCGGGGATAGGTACGACCACAGATCCCTCTGGAAGCGGCTCCGCCAGGCGCATTCTTCTCACCCCGGCAGAGGTGACGAACCTGTACTTAGGAAACATGACTGCTGCGCTCTTACCCTTCTCTTCCCGACTAATACGAGTACCCTCGGCGGTTTTAACCCCCTTTGTGGTGACTCCAGAGTCGGCAATCTCCCGGATGCGTCTTATCCGACGGGCCACCTCGTCCGGGTCAATGGATACGGTCATGTCCTCGTACCTTTCGTACGCCACATCCACCTCCACCCGGGCAGGGACTCGGCGAAGGCTAGAGGGATAGGGCTCAGCCTCTCCCGCGGCAATCTTATTATGCCATTCAACGACATCCAGATAGGCCTTATGATTAGGAGCTCCCTCGCCAAACTTCTGCGGGTTAGCCTCCATGCGTTCCATTGTCCTACGAACCCCGGCGGGAATGTCGGTAAGAGGAGACACCCCAACCAGGCCATTCTTGAGACCCAACAGGTGATAGGATAGCCGGGTGACTAGTAGAGCATCCTGGAGGACCCTATTCCTGTGAGTAAGGGACCGGTTCTCCTTCTCGAAGTCACAGAGAAGCCGGTTCTGGGCGGAGCGGGTCTCCAGGGTTCTAAGTTTTTCTTGCGCCCGCTCTAGTTCGCCCCATACCATACCTAGTTCCTTGGTGGTGCGACTCTGAGAGTCATCATGAAGGGCCTGCAACTCGGCAATGGTTCGATGAGAATTCAGAGCTTCCCGCATATGATCGGAGGCAAGATCGAAGCACTGGTTTAGCGACCCGAACTTGGCCTCAACTGCCTTGAGGAAAGATACCAGTACCCGGATTGTCCCAAATTCCTGGAGAAAGCAATCTAATCCCGCCTCAGCCAATGCCCGGTCAGCCTGGTTGCCTCCAAACCTCCAATGGGCTAATTTCCTTTGCAGAAAAGAGCATTGGAGACACCCAGCGCGAGGGAGAGAGAAGTAGGTACCAGAGGAACTGTTCGGATGAGGGAAAATATAAGGGGTGGGCTCTTGCGGGAGAGCTTCCTTTAAGTAATGCTCAGACTACAAAAGATAGTAAATTCGTCAAAAGTAGAACTTTGTCATTAATCAAAATTGGCACTAAGGCCGAAAGTTCTACATACGCTCCCCGGGGGAGGAAGATTACAAAATGAAATAAAAAGGATTACAAAAGGAAAAATAATGTACAACTAGAATAGAGTTATACATTGTCTTCAGCAGAGTTGTCTTCCCCCGGAACAGTATGAGCCCTCTCGTACCGCCTCTCCAATTCTACGAGGTCCTCGGTGCTCCATTCCGGGCCAGCATAGGCAGGAGCATCCACCGCTGGTTCATCAGCGACCCGCGCAGGAAATCCCACCTTCCGCGTGGCCTTCCGGGACTGATACAGCAGATCGTCCTGGCCCGCGCCAAGGCCTACCCGGCAGTTGCCCTCTTGATCGTGGACTGCGCGATACCCAAAATTGTCAGGCACGGCGCAGTACTCATAGTAATCGCCCGACCAATGAGGCGTCTCCGGGACTACCCCATAGGTGTTGAAGTTTTCTGAGCCGGGGTCAGGGCAAGAGGCATCATCAATCGCAGGCAGCTTGGCCTTCTTGATGTCCGAAGCGGAAGGAGCCCGGGAGGACATCCTCAGAGACTCCCACAGTTGGGGCACCAGACCTTTCAGATCCGCCTCCTGGAGGGATCTCCAACGATGGTTCATCAAATCGTTGGCCTTGGGGCGGTAATAGGAAGCTTGGGCTTCGAGGCGAGCGGGCCCCAGAAGCCAACCCCGCAGGCTGCGGTACATCTCATGGCAAGCAACCGCGCTCGCCGCGGCTGCGATACCCTCCAGCTTTTGGTCAAAATTGATGGAGCGGAGGACCTTCTGGGTCACAGCATCCAGAGCCTCGAGCTGGGCATCTTTTTTGTCCTTCTTCAGGGAGGAGTATTTCTTCTCCACTTCGGCGAGCTTCTTCTCCTTCTCCGCCAATTTTCTCTCTCTGTCAGCCAGTTTCTTTTGAGAGGCCTCCAGCCGGGCCTCCAGATCATCCCGCCCGGCCAACTTCTCCCGGGTGTCACGAAGATTCTTCTCCATTGTGGCGAACAACCCCGCGCTATATTTTGAGTAGCCCCGGTTAAGCGCCTCGGTGAACTGGGGATCTGAAAGGAGGGAGTCGGCGAAGGCGACACTCTGCAAAACAGAACATAAACTTAGGAAAATTTGAATCAATCGTTAAGGAGAAGAGCGGGGCTGAAGTAGTTACCTCTTCTTTCTCCTCCGGGATAGGCTCGTAAGTAGTAGCCCGCGGAGGAGTATCGCGAGCAGGAGGAGGAGGAGAAGGAGGAAAGACCTGCGTCCTTTGACGAAGAGGAGGAGGCGACCCGGACAGCTCTCCGGGGGGTGGCCGTTTGAAACGCGAGCTTGCCCCGCCGCTGTAGACCGGATGCTGGATGAAGGTCCGGCGCCCGGGTGCAGGCGACGAGCGGGAAGTAGTACGGGCCTCAGAAGATGGCCCGGAGGAGCTCTGTGGGCGAGGCCGCGGCGGCGCACGGGGCTTCTGGGGAATAATGTCAGGATTCTCGGACGGAGGAAGTCCGGAGGCCGTTCGTTGGGGAGGGGCCTGGGGATCCGGATGGGTGTCCCGGACACGAGCGTTGTCCTCGGAGGACTTACCAGTAAAGGCCATGACGTCTGCGTGCAAGGAAGGTTGAACTGGAACAAAGAAAACAAAGAAGTTAGCAAAAAAAAAAGAGTTCATAAAAAACAAGATAAGAAATAAAAGTCTTAACGGGCACCTCCATCCGGCCACACCGCAGAGATGCGCGGGAGCGAGAAGAGGTCGCTGGGGTAAATCCCGCGAGGCCAGAAATAACCCGCGTTCCCACTCTTGTAAAAAACCTCCATATCTAAGGGGGAAAGACGGAGGAAGCTGTGGTCACTAGCAACGACCGCAGGGAGGTTGGACAGAGGCTTCTTGTCCTCTGGAAGAATGGAATCATTCCAGGCGGGCATGGGATAAGCTCGTGAGTCGCACAGGAAGAAGCCTTTGGAAAGATACCCCTTGGCTGATCGGGGTTTGCTCAGGAGGAAGTCCTTTATCCCCGAACGGATGTTGAAGGAGAAGACGCCCGGGAAAGAAGCGTGCGCCTTCCGTAGAGCGTAAAAAGAGCGAAAGAGGAGAAGAGTAGGAGAAATGGCGCATCTAGCGCAGTTGAGAAGGAAAGCCAAGATCAGAGCCACCCCGTTAGGATGCATCTGGGCCGGGGCTATCTTATAGAAAGTGAGTATCTCGAGGAAGAGAGGAGTGAAGGGAAGGCTAAGCCCGTATTGAAAGTGTATACGCGGGATGCACGCGGCCTCTCGCTCGGAGGCCCCCGGGGGAAGCTTGGATAAGGAGGCATTAAGGGGAAGAGGAATGAAGGAGCGCTTGGCCAGATCCAAGACGTCCCTATCTACAGGAGGAGAGTCCCCGGAAACACCGAAATACTTAAGCCCTAATGGGCGCACCCCGTGAGTAGGCCCCCGGGGAACATCGTCGCCGAGCCCTTCGTCAAAAGCCTCCTCCCCCAAATCCTCCCGGGCATGACCAGGAGAACCACTTTGGCGGAAGCTCATTTCTTCCAGGGCGAATGGGCCAGGGGCGCTCGTTCCCGGGGAATATCGGAATCCTCGGAACGAGCGTCCAGGGAAGAATTCGGTGAGGAGGCAGGGCTATCGGCAGTCCTAAAATGGATCTCGTACGGGCTCTGGAACTCTTCGGTATCTAGAGAGGAGTTGGAGTGAAGCGGGGAACCCATAGAGAAGAAGAGAATAAGGAGATAGGGCTTACTTGGTTGAAAGGGCGAAGGAGCGAATGAGAAGAGCGTCTGGAGAAATTTTGCAGAAAGTAAACTAGTGAGAAGGAGGTTAGGCCCCTTATATAGACGGAGGAATAGGAACCGCCACCTCAAAAGGCGGAAAAGCAATAATGACACGATGAACGAGACACTGATCAATGCAGAAGAGGAAAAGGCGGCGTCGTCAGAAACCCATTTTAGCACGGATGGGTCCTACCAGGAGAGCAGCAACCAAAGAGGGAGCGTTTAAGACCAGTTCCCCGCGTCATGAAAACCCGGATGACTGGTCTGGGGGGCTAGTGATAATACTGGCCCAGAATCCGGCTGGGCCAGGAAGGTCCGCGGCCCATAACTATCAGAGCAGTATCTTTCCCGCTGGAAGGTACATCCGGATAAGGAAGAGGACATATGATGACAAAGGAAGTGGTCCTGCACCTTATCCCCAAAGCAGGTAGAGCTCGGCTATAAATACTAATCTCAAACAGTAAACAAGGTATGTGACTTATATCTCTCTATTTGATATTGAGTCTTTCCCGTACGATTTCCCTCGCGTTACTACCCCCGTCTCATCATCACGCCGGAGCTTCCTCCCCGGGACGCCTCCCGGGGATTGTTTTGCAGGGTTGTCGCGGGTATTCCAGCTAGGAGGCGCGGATAGCATCAAGTGCAGGGATACGGACGGTTTTGGTAGCATCACTTTCATGTTTTTAAAAGTATCCACCTAATAAAATATGAAATAATCACTCTTTTATTCTTATTTTTTCTGCACTTTGGTATTATGTTTTCTTTAATCTCTATTGCAAAAGGTTTAATATATTTTATATAATCTAACAAATATTTCAATGGTTAAAATTAAAGTATATATTGGTGTTGAATAAGAATTAACAAATTATCCAAAGACATAAACTACAGATTATATAAGAACATACACATATTAATTAAAAATCATGCAGTGAACACAAATTTAAACATAAATGGAATGTGTGTAAAGACTATAAAAAATTGTTCTAACAACCAAGTAAATGAGGTCGAATTGTGTGTGTAGTAAAATTTGAAAGAGGTAATCATGCTACGTAAATATGAGAGGATTAATTATTAGATAATCATTTAGATTTATTAAGTGATAAGCACCTTTTTAGACAAGTGGGGCCTATGGAGAGAATATGGATTGAATTAAAAAAATAGTTTAATTGGTAAAGAATTATACGGGTAGGATGGTGAGGTTGGTCCCAGCTAGGGATGGCATTGGGCGAACTGGGCGTGGATAGTAGACTATCCATGCCCATCCCATCTAAAATTTTACTATCCATCCCCGCCCATTTACCCATGACGGGTACAAATTTAATATCCATGCCCATCCATCTGGATATCCATCTCATCTGGGTATCCGTGGATATCCATGCCCATGTTATACCCACATTCCCCATCCGACTTATTAATCCATATTTATAAAAAAATAACCTAAAATCTATTAATTATCATAAAAATTTAAATAAAAGCACTAATAATTCAATTATATTATATTAATAGAACAAAATAATTTATAATATGCTAATCATTAACTTATAAAATTCTTTTATGTTTCAAAATAGACCAAACATGCTTAAAAAATGCTAAGTAAGACTATTAATATTATATATAACGGATATTATACAGGTATTATACGGGCGGGTATGGGCGGGTATGAGGCGGGTAGGGCGGGCGGGTATGGGGCGGGTATGAGGCGGGTATAAAATCAATATCCATACCCACCCATTTACCCATGGCGGGTTTGAATCCAACATCCATACACATGGCGGGTATAAAAAACTCATATCCATACCCGCCCCGTTGGGCGGTTGGCGGGCGGGTATCCACCAAATACCCGTCGGGTGCCATCCCTAGTCCCAGCCGAAATGATGATGGCAGAATAAAAGTGGATAGCAACAGGGAACTTCCTCTGCAAGGGCTAGCAACAGCAACAGAGGATGTTATTGGCAGTCAAAGTACATGTGATTCTGTTGGACTTTGGCCCTGTCCAGTTGAGCTGCAGTGGGCGTTGCAGTGGTTTATTGGTGCTGCAATGGTGCTGCAGTGGTTTATTGGTGCTGCAGTGATACTGCAGTGGTTTATTGGTGCTGCAGTGGTGCTGCAGTGGTTTATTGGTGCTGCAGTGTACTGGAGTCGTGCTGCAGTGGTGCTGCAATGGTACTGCAGTGGTGCTGCAATGGTGCTGCAGTCGTGCTGCAGTGGTTTATTGGTGTTGCAATGAAGTTAAAATATCTAAAATTTAGTATAAATAGATGAATTTATATTGTGAATCAAATTTAACTAAATTGTATTAAAATGAATTGATCTAAACATTCATTCTATTTTAACTTGTAACTATTTTCATTTTATCTTTATCAAAGTGTATTAAATGAAGATGCTAAGAGCATCCACAATGGTAACGTGTTTAAAGAGCACTTCTTTAAGTGCCAAATCATTTTTTAAGCAAAAACTAGGTAAGAAGTAAGAACCAACAATGATAAAAAAGTTAGAAACCATTTATTATTCAAATTTTGGAGACAATAAATATTAGTTATTTTTTTCTTATTGGTTATCATAACATACGAAAAGAGATAACCACTCGTTAAGTAATGAGCAAATCCTTATCAATGAGTGATATTTAAAACTTAACAATGGTCATTTCAAAATAAAGAGTGGTTCTTATTAAAAAAAAAGTGCACTTAAGTAGGTGATGCTCTAATAATTTAGAATAATAACCAAAATTAGTAGTAGACACTTGTATGAATTGATGATTGTAAGAATTTTTTGTGATATTTTTGGAATTACAAGTTAAATTGTAATGAGTATTTAACTGTTGAGTTGAACTTAAAATGTATGTAATATATTATATAACAAAATTGTGTTGAATCAACTAAACTATATTTATCACAATCAGCTAAAATTGGATTGAATTAAACTAAGTTAAAGTTGCGATTAATTTATTCGTACTCCAGTGGTGCTGGAGTCGTGCTGCAGTGGTGCTGGAGTCGTGCTACAGTGGTGCTGGAGTCGTGCTGCAGTGGTTTATTGGTGCTGCAGCGGTGCTGCAGTGGTTTATTGGTGCTGCAACGGTGCTACAGTGGTTTATTGGTGCTGCAGCGTGCTGCAACCGTGCTGCAAGAGCTGAACTGGACAGGGCCTTTGTACTCTTGACCAATTAGTTAAGAGATTCTATCACCTACCCTTCTTACACCACATTTTGCCTTATTTTATACCCAATTCTACAAGTCATTCCAATACTCCTTCTTTCAATTTCAATTCAGGTTAATTTAGGGAAAATGTAATTTAATGAAATTCATGTTAATTCAGTTATATTGATTTTTTTTTGATACAATAATTTTCATTTCAGTTCAATTTAGTTCAACAAGAAATAGGCTCTAGCAAACAATACATTAATTTACTAAATTTGAATGGGTCTATTTTTTTTTATTGAACTGAAATTAAATTAATAATTTGGGGATTGACAGAAAAGCCATAACAATTTCATTTTGTCGGTTACGTTATTATACCAATTATGAATCGAGCGGAACCGACGAATTTTTGAATGGTACAAGCTTTGTGTTTATCTGTTTCTTGCTTTTGCGACCGAATTTTGACAGAATTTAGTTTGCATGAAAAATTACTTTCTACAACGGAAGGGAAGCCGTGTTGTCGTGGGACAAAGTTTGCCTGGAATTTTATGTATATTAGTCCGTTTAATCTAGATGATAGTGTTTGATATGATTAGATTTTCAAATAAAAAAGTAATTATATCTTGTTTACGCCCATCTATAAATAGATTGTGCAAATAGCAAATAGGGTGGTACTAAATCATATTTATTACAATTAATTTTTATTATTTTTCCAATTATATTAAATAGTTTTATTACGATGGAAATTAGAAGGGTGGTATTGGACAGTCATTGTGAAATAAGAAAAGGTTTATGACATTTATACATGGCTGGTCTGGTCGAAACGCAGGAACGGGAAATTGAAAAATAAATAATTGAGGCACTGACACATAAAAACGGATTAATATGTATGAGTACATCAATTGGAAAAATAGTAAGACATGTGATTACGTGACTCTAGTTAAAAATACTTTTAGTTAATAAATCAACAACATTATTTTTTTATGCTGAAGTTAATATAATTATACCCTTGTGCTGAAACCACCTACAACAAAGATAATATACCCTTTATGAATTATTACAAACAACAATAAAAAGTGATTGATATTTTATTTATACCCTTTAAAACTGCACTTATAAGATTTAAAATACATTTTTCTTGTACATAGAGTCAAAATCAATTAAGAAGGTTTGGTTGTAACGAGGAGTGATTTGTAATTTTTTATTCATGTAAGGATCGTGCTTAATGTTCTTGATCCATCTCAAAGTAGATGATTTAAAAGGATGATTTAAAATATGTGTGTGACAAATTCGGCTTTATTTTATTTACGTTTGACACAAGATGATTTAAAATATGATTTTGTTAATTTTTAGAATGTTAATGTTTTAAAATCAATCTTTAACTAAATTGGTTTGATAGAAGGTGGTGTGATTTTTCGTTTTGTGGAGGTCAAATGTAATACAACTTCTCTTAGAAAAGGAAACTTAGTTCAACAAGAAGGGAATCCAGTTCATCCCATTCTATTTGTCGGTAACAAGATTGAACAGATTTGTTCACTTTGAATGGACAAGATTAATTGAACAAGAACGGATTGAAGTTGAAACAAGGTTGATTTATGTTCACCATATATATTTATTATTTAAGAACGAGAACGCGTATTGTTCACATTGATTAAGGCCTGTTTACTAGAGCTTATTTCTTGATGTACTGAACTGAACTGAACTGAACTGAACTGAACTGAATTGAACTGAACTGAACTGAACTGAACTGAACTGAAAATTGATGTATTGAAAAATGGAATCAGCATGACTGAATTAACCTGAATTTCATCAAGTTGCATTTTCACTGAACTGAACTGAACTGAATTGAACTGAACTGAACTGAATTGAACTGAACTGAACTGAACTGATCTACAGATAAGCTCTGGTAAACAGGGCCTAAATGTTTTAGTTTGTTCAAACAATGATAAAAGAGAATAATGTAACAAAGGCCCCGTTTGGTGACGAGAGTTTTGAAGAGCGCTTAGCTTTTTGGGTTAAATATGGATAGTTGACTTGTCAAACAGCTCTTTCTAGTGTTTGGTGAGAAGAGTTTTCTAATTAGCTTTTTTGGTGAAACCTCTGATTTCTGAAACGCTAGAAAGAGCAGCGTTGGTAAAAAGTTAATCAAAAAAATATTATAAAATATCTTTTATATCCTTATCCCTCACAAATTTCCTTTTCAAATTCATTAAAGCTAATTAGAAAACCTTTTATATAAGTAAATAATAACCTTTTAGTAAATTTAAGGGATCATATTGCGTACGTACATTTTAAAGTTTTTTACATTATTTTAATTTATTTTGAAGTATATTACACATATTTTAAATATATAAAAAATAAATTTCAAGTATTTTAATTCAAAAAAAGTTTTTTTAAAATAGATGTAGATATATTAATAAAGAATAATAATTCAAATAATAAACATCATAAAAATAAATGAACATATAGTGATAACAATTTTCGATAAACAAGTAACACACTACAAAAATAAATAATAATAAATTGTACTAATGTCTATTTCAGTCATTTAACGTAATGAAACAGCTATCAGCTAATTGTTATTTGCCAAACACTCATATATAAACCGCTAGTCAAACCGCTAGTCAAAACAGCTAATAGAATCCGCTAACAGCTAACATCTAATAAAATCCGCTAACAGCTAACAGCTAAACGCTGATAGCCAAACGAGGCCAAAATCCCGAGCACAACCTCATTCAACTTGTGCAAAAAAAGTGCCAACATAATATTGTCTCCATCCTTGAATTTAAGGTGTTCCTTTTTAAGGTAGGTCTGTTGTGGTCTTTTTTTTTTTTTTTGTCAAAAGTTTGCTATATTCCAATTATGGTATTACCCATTTAATGCATACCCAATTAAAATAAAATTACCAGGCCTAAATTGTAGAAATTTAAAGATAAGTCTAAGCTTAATTTAACATTATTTACCATACTTTAGTTTATTTTAATTTAGTTCAATTAAATTTAAATAGATTCAGTTCAAATGATAAAAGAGGAGGCTACATGAGAACTTGGGCAGCAAGCTAGTATTTAAATAATGGTATTTCATGGAAGCATGTACATAGGCTTGGACCAGTACATAATGAAATATCTTTCTCCTTTAGGAAACAAATGATATGGACGGTAGGATAAGTATGCTAAATTGGGAAGTGGCAATAAAAAAAAAATTAAAATTCCAATACAAATGCATGTGTTTAAGTTGGGAAGTAATTAGATCAGTTTAGTTTAGCTTAGTTCAATTCAATTCAATAAAATTATAATTTGATGAAATTTAGATTAATTCAGCATGAATTTTCACTTTATCTCAGTTCAGCAAAAATAAGCTCTACCAAATCTGAATTGGTGTTTATAAAAATGGAAACAACTAAATGTCTAAAGGGACCACCTTTCCCTTTTCTACCATAGTGCATGTGAACAAGAAATGAAATAGCAACAACATATTTAACACACAATTGCATGGTTGCCTAATATAATTTTGACCAATTCTTGGGTGAGGCAGCCTCACCCATGAGACAGGACCAATTTAACCCATTTTTTATGAGATTTGATGAATTGGCACCTCAAGACTTGATGAGTTGATCATGTTTGATGAATTGACACCGATGTTTAATGAGGTGATGTTGAGATTTGATGAGTTGGTAGCGACGTAGAATGAGGTGACAACATTGAAACTAACCTATTTGGCCTTGCCTCATGGGTGAGGCTGCCTCATAGGAGAATTACTCTATAATTTTTAATTAATTTAAATTTAGCTTAATTTAAGATATTTATAATACTATAGTTTATTTTAATTAAATTAAATTAAAATTAAATTGATTCACTTTGGTACGAATTATAACGAGGATGTCAATGATTTGAAAATCATTCTATAACATAAATGATGGTAGTTAGACACTTTAAAAAAAAAAAATGTGAATGGATTGCAAATGTCCACATCCAACTTTTTATAGAGCATAATATACTCAATCTTAAATTAAGTAAAAATTACATATCTAAAATTGAAACTAAGCACACAAAGAAAGTGATTGACTTAAGCAATCAAAGCAACGGAAGAAGCTAACAAGCATCTAAAATGCTTATAAAACTTCTAAGCATGTAGATTTTTACTAATCAAATGAAAATTCATCTTGGAAAAAATTTGCATGCTCAAAAGTGATCTTTTATCACATAGGGAATAGGGAACATTATGTTAATTCTATGCACATTTCACCATAACTTTTGAAATATGTAAACGAATTATGTTTGAAGAGCATAATCATCCCAATTTCAAAATTAAGTAAAAAATAAACAGCTAAAGAAAATATCAATGCATGGATGATAATTTTAGGAATCATCTGAACCCAACCCATTCAATCCGTTTATCTTAATTACCCATTTAACGCATACCCATTTAAAATAAAATTACTGGGCCTAAATTGTAGAAATTTAAAGGTAATTTTTAAGTCTAGCTTAATTTAACATTATTTACCATACTTTAGTTTATTTTAATTTAGTTCAATTAAATTTAAATAGATTCAGTTCAAATGATAAAAGAGGAAGCTGAATGAGAACTTGGGCAGCCAGCTAGTAAATGGTATTTCATGGATGCATGTACATAGGCTTGGACCATACATAATGAAATATCTTTCTCCTTTAGGAAACAAATTATATGGACGGTAGGATGAGTATGCTAAATTGGGAAGTGGCAAAAAAAAATAAAAATCCAATGGATGCATGTACATAGGCTTGGACCATACATAATGAAATATCTTTCTTCTTTAGGAAACAAATGATATGGACGGTAGGATAAGAATGCTAAATTGGGAAGTGGCAAAAAAAAAATTCCAATACAAATGCATGTGTTTAAGTTGGGTAGTAATTAGATCAATTTAGTTTAGTTCAATTCAATTCAGTTCAGTTAAATAAAATTACAATTTGATAAATTTAAATTAATTCAGTTATGTTGATTATACACGAATTTTCATTTTAGTTCACTGCAGCAAATATAAGTTCTACGAAATAGGACCTAATGGTGCCTAGAGTATTATATCATGCAAAAGATTGCAATGTTTTAAGTCATTGAATGAGAATGAAAAATATTTCACAACAACTAAATTGATGTTTATAAAAATGGAAACAACTAAATGTCTAGAGGGACCACCTTTCCCTTTTCTACCATAGTGCATGTGACAAGAAATGAAATACAGTAGCAACAACATATTTCACACACAATTGCATGATTGTCTAATATAATTTTTAATTTAGTTCAATTCAAATTAGTTAATATAAAATTTACCTTAATCTAAGATATTTATAATACTATAGTTTATTTTAATTTAGTTCAATTAAAATTAAATTGATTCACTTTGGTACGAATTATAACGAGGACGTCAATGACTTAAATATCAATCTATAACATTAAATCTATAACATTAATGATGGTGGTTGGACACATATTATTTTTTAAAAATAAGAAATGTGAATGGATTGCAAATGTCCACATCCAACTTTTTATAGAGAATAATAAACTCAATTTTAAATTAAGTAAAAATTACATATGTTACACTATATATAGTAGAGCTAGCAATACTTTTGCCCAATCTTCAAGTTCATCATTTTCTCTTCTCAAAAGAAAGTTCATCATTTTCTCTTCGATGAAGAAAACCTTTGATGATTTTGCTCTTGTGGAAATTAATGTATGGTACTTCTATCTCTCTTAGTTGCAAGTAGTTTTTTGGGAATCTCTAGTTTTTTTCATCCTCTCTTTTTAGAGATGGCAATGGATTAGATTTGGATTGGATCTTCCTATATCCATATCCAAATCCACTTTTTAATGCCTAGATCTATATCATGTCCAAATCCGTTGGAAAATATTTAAATCCGAATCTATCCGCTAAATTCATGGATATCCATATATATATATATATATTTCTTATATTTTGCATAAAAAATTCACATCTTGAAACATTTTATTATAAGGAGAAGGTGCAAAAATGGCCTTGTACTTCTTAACTTGGTGTATCCTTGCCCCGGTATTGTTCATTGCCTCAAATTTACCCTTGAAATTTTAGAATTGGTGCATTTATAACCTTTATTTCAATAAACATGAACACGTGAGTTCTTTCTTCTCTAGTGCTATTTCTTCTGCAACTTCTTCTACGGAATACGAATTCAGAGTCTCAAGAAAATCCCTATAGAAATTTTGCAGTTGATCGAACACCAACTTTATTGACAAAGCTTAGGAAATTTCTCATGAACCTTGAAACTTGTACGTATTTAAAACGCATCAATTACTTCAAATTCATCAATGATCGATCTTTCAAAAAATTAGATCTCAGGGTTGAGTAATGATAAGATATATACCTAGCTTATTGTATTGTCAAGAATAGAGCCAGCAAGCCTGAAAGTCTGATCCACTATCATAAGAGTGGCGGATATGTTCATGCTTAATTATCTACAATTCACCATTTACTTCATTAACTAAGTTCATAGTTCTTTCTTCAAAAAAAAAAAAAAAACTAAGTTCATAGTTCTAGTTCTAGACTATATTTCTTTGAGAATATAAATTAATCTAGAAAATCATCAAAAAAAAATTAATTGAGTTAGGCATAGTCTCAACATAAAATAATATTTTATGTTTGTTTCCAAAATTATGAAGAAAATATTTCGTATATATTTCGTGACGGAACTTTAGAGAAGAAAATAAACCAAGTGTTCATATTTCTTGAGAGGAGGGTTATAGATGCACCCGTTCTAAATTTTCAAGGATAAATTTGAGCCAATAAATAATACAGGGGTAAGGATGCACCAAGTTAAAAAGTACAAGGACATTTTTGCACCTTCTCCCTTTAATTATACAGTCTAAAGTGTACACCTAGGAATAATTTACTTGCAACGAAGAACATGAATTGAAAAGGAATTTGACAATTAAAATTTCATTTATAACATTATTTATGTGACATGTTTAGGTACCCAAAAGGAAGAATGTTCTGAAATGAATTCCTAGGTTACATCATGTTCATCTCCTTCTTCCTCCTGGCCTCTCTAGCTGGTGGGGCGGATACCAGAGACTTTGGTGTACTCCGAGTGGATCTCTTGCCCCGAGTTGATACTAACATCCGTTCCGAGCTCAGGTTAACTACAAATGGTTTTTCCTCTTTCGTTTGGTTACTTTTCCCCAAAAAAAAAAAAAACTACTCATTTTTTTACTTATAACTAGAAAACAAAGCAATTTGTTCATGTTGGAATTTTTTTTTACTGAACTTATAATGAGCTCGAATTTAGTGGTGATGAGCTCAAAGATCATGACAAGTGCAAGACCAAATAATGAGTATAGGAATTAATTGCCACTAAATCCTATCGTTTTTAAGGAATTAGTTAATAATCAGTATTATATGTAAATGGAATTAGTGCCTGTGCTAGTATTCACAGACATGAAAACTTTTGTCATAACACATACACACAAGTCAAGAGATTAGCATTAACAATCTAGAAAATTCTATCAAGAAAACAACACACACAATTGAGAAAGTTGCCCAATCATCATCAATATAGAAAATCTATTAGGAAAGTATGTCAAATTGCCCGGCCACCTTGAATTGCATATACGTACTTTGTTGTACAATTTTGTTACTATCTTATATATATAAATTTGCTTTACAATTACGATAGACACCCTACACACTTAGATGGGTTTCCGTCGTGGCTTACAACCCAACAACGAAAACTCCTTCAGGCCCCCAGTTTTCCTGTCAGTGCAACTGTGGCATTGGATGGTAAAGATGCCATCCGAGCATTAAAGAGACAAAAATTTAAAGGTTGAAAAAATGATGAAAAGGACAAAACCATTATCTTATTCCCTGCACTAAGGACAAAAATGATGAAAAGGTCCACCCGAGCATTAAAGAGAATTTAAGGTTGTCCAAACCATTATCTTATTCCCTGCACTTTCGCAGTATTAAACTTTAAACAGAACAAGGCACATCCTTACTACTTACATCTATGTGAGCCCAACACGATTTGGTAGAAGATTTGCTGGATGATTATGATGTAATGAACAAAATAGAGGCCAACTTAATAGTACTGTTTCATAATTCCTAGCTAATTCCTTGCATTATTTTTAGGATTAAAATAGTATTTAGTTTAAAAACAAATGTAAAATCGAGTATGTTCAAAAGCTTCATAAGCACAAATGGGCATATTCAACAAAAACAAATCACTACTAGGAGACTCCCCTATAGGCACCGGTTTACAGCAGCGGATCTCCCTATAAGCACCGGTTTATAGCAGCGTTTCTCAGAAATCGGTGCTGGAAGTACAATAAGTATCGGTTTATAGCAGCACCCTAGTGATACCGGTGCTGGATCCCTCTATAAGCACCGGTTTATAGCAACGCTTCACCGAAACCGGTGATAGAAGTACAATAAGCATCGGTTTATAGCAGCACTCCAGTGAAATTGGTGCTAGAATTATAATATATAAGTAGCGGGTTTATAGCAGAGCTCCACCAAAAATCGGTGCTGGAAGTACAATATGCCGCGATTTTAATCAATAGCATCATAGATGGAATTTTCGTGAATCGATTACAAATAAATCATTAGCTAAGATTTATTTCACAAGCATTTATCAAATATTTATTTCACAAGCATTTCCTTTTAGTTTTTGGTTTAGGTTCTTAGGATTCCTTGATTGCGTATTTTAATTAGATAAAATCTCAAATAAGGGAACTTTACGGCCATGCACAACCGCAAAGACGTAAAAAAGTTGGAAAATAAATGAGGTTTTAGAGAACTAGAGGACTTCTACGCAAATAAGCAAATCGTTTGATTAAAACCTCCAAATCACAGACTTTCTCGTCGTCCCCAAATCCCAAATCGATTTGCAATTTCTGAAATCTCCGACGGCGGGCAGTTGGCAGCGGTGGAGTGCGATGGCGAAGTCGGCGACTGGTGGAGTGTGTATCAATTTAACAAATCAATTATCCGCATCGCGGCGACTGACTTCAAAGTTTCCCAAAAACCTCTTGTTTCCCGCACCGTCATCGGATAAGAGAGTTTAATGGCAAACTGAACTTCCCCACCACCAAATCAGAGGCGGACAACGGTGCTGCTGCCGTCCGTAACCACCACCATCTTCATCACCGGACAAGGCCCAAGGAGAAAAAGAAACCATGCCAGTTGGCGCTTCCACCATCCAATCGCGTCTGGTCTCCAGTTTCATCGGAGAGTGTTGTTTTGTTCGACCGACCCGCCCCATTCATTGACTCTTCCGCTGTGACCTAGGTTTGTTTCTTTCTTCCCCGCCAATTTCATGCCTGAAGAAGTTCCAATTCGCTGCTTCGTCGCAGTGTTGATAAACTTGAACATCTACTATCTGCAGGGGAAAAACGCACGTCTATGCGGTTGTCGAGAAAATTCTCTGATTTTTCGTTCAATAAAAGGTTCTAGTTCCACTCCCTCTTTCCATTAAGCCGAGTTTCTATCTCAGATTGCTTTAATTCCAATTTCAATTCACTCTTAAGTCTCTTTAGTTAGTACTCCCTCTTTTCCATGGCAGTATATCATTTTTGTCAGTAGGTTAGTGTCAGGATGATCCTGGCAAAATACATATATCTTTTAATGTTATATGCCATTGCAAAGTTTCTGTTGTCCTGTTTTATGAAAAAGAAAAGGATAATGTTTTGTCCTTATGAAAAATGATAATGTTTTATGAAAAAAAAAAGGATAACTAATGCCATGTTTCTTCAGGTCACTAATTAAGGAGTGCCTGGATAGGGCAATATCAATTGTGCTCCAGGTGTGGAATATAATAACATTGGCAAGATGATCAAGTAAGTTACTGTTTCTAAACACGATTGTATTTCTTTAATTCTCCTTTTCCCGACAAAATTGTATTGTGAGATGATTGTGCTACATCTAGGAATATGTCATTATGGTTTTCTTAGGACTTTTGCTTATAATTGATGTCAATAATTTTTGTTGCAGTAAACTTGCAGGTGAACATGGATATGGAGTTGTTGAACAATTCGTGTTGGTCATGGAGTAGGACGCGATTTCCATAGTAATCCAGTCATTCTACACTACAGTTATTAATCCTCAGCTTATTCAGAATGAAGGTTGTGGTTTTGTTCATATTTCCTTTTACTGAATTTCAACATCTTGTAAGAGAGAAAAATCCCCATATTTCAAAGTCAAGTGGTTGTAAGAGACTATAATAAATCTCCATATTTCATTGTCTTGATTTGGAATGGAAATGACTTACTGGTTGTGCCTGTGTAGGTTTGGCGTGTAAATGACTTACTGGATGATGAAGATGAAGAAGCTGAGGGTTTCAAGATGAATACTTTTTTATGCATGAGATTTCAAGATGCATTTTGTGGATTTGCTTAAGGCGGAGAGAAGCAAGTATAGAACTTTTAGGGTGTATTTGTAAAAAGTAGAAAGTATAGGGTTTGTAGAATATAATTGTAAGTAAAAAACCCTTTGTTAATATATATAAAGTATTGGATTTTTTTGCAAATATAAAATTTTGATAGTCAATTTGCAAATGGGAAAGTTACGGGGACTGAAATTGTTACTAATCTAGCAGTGGTTGGTGAACAGCGCGGTGCTATATTTTACCGCTGCTAGAGAAATCTAGTAACGTTTTAAAGCAGCGGTTTTGAAACCGCTGCTTGTCAAAATTAAAGTAGCAGCGGTACAAAAACCGCTGCTAAGAAAAATCCAAATCTAGCACCTCTATACTTACGCACCGGTCAAAATTTGGCCTAAAAACCGCTGCTTGAGGGGTCAAAAACCGGTGCCTATAGGGGGGTCTCCTAGTAGTGAATACACAAGCTCACCAACTTAGATGTTTTACACTCTAACTCGTTGTACATTGGTTTATAGATAGGTATTTTAGATACAAATTAATTAGTTGCAGTAGTTTGTAACCAAGTTCAAGTTGATGATGAGTTAGCTAAATCATAGAAATATAAAATGGAACAAATGAATGAATGGTACATCTGAACTTTTAATTTACTCCAATTTAGTGTCATCGAATTGGAAACTGTTTTCATCTCATTTCAATTTATTATTCCAACTCATAACATATGTATTATTATGAATGATTACAATCATAAATTCATACAAGACTAATCACTTTGTTTCATATCATCAACTAAATTATTAAGTTCAGGTTCTAATTGATCAAACAAATTAGTTAGGTCATAATGAAAATGATCAAGGTCACAGGTTTAGTGTGTGACTGTGTGAAAGTGGGATGATGCATCTACTTAGCGTAATCATTTGATCTGACGGTGATAATTATGAGCATAAGAGATCATTATATATTTGCTGCAATTTTTGTTAAAGTTTTTGTCCGAAGAAGAACACACAATTGCAGATGGTGTTGTGTAATAGGTTGGTTTCATCGTTTCGAGAATAATGTGAAAGTGGGATGATATGCATCTACTTTTTCTGCCCCGCGGCTGACGATAGTGTGTCAGCTAATTAGTACCGCCTACGACCGTAGCTCTGATCCCATCTGACCGCCCGGTTGGCTGGCTAACCAGTTTTGTACTGCCTATCTCTGGCTTTTGGATTTGGTCCACGTCTTATGCCTACTACTTATAACAATCTCACTTGTCCCGAGAAATTCAAAGATATTGTGAGATCTCCCTATATCCTAGGACTCCCTATATTCAAATTAGAGTTTTGAATTTAATAAAGGATGATGCTTAATTTTCCATTGTTATTTATCCAATTTTTATTTAATTTATTAATAAATAATAGGGGTAAACTAAAATTACATTAGATATATATGAACGATAAAGTTATCTTTAGATTCATGTCATCTTCGATTTCGTGTTAAGTCGATTTAGGTCATCTTTATATTCGTGTTAATTTGAGTTCGGCGGCAGGTAATCTTTGAGTTCATATTAGGTAGGGTTCGGATCATCTTTGGGTTCTCGTTAAGTCGGGTTCAGATTTAAAATTTATCAGAATAAAAGTAAGTTTTGAAGGTGGATCGGACTGAATCGAGTACGACCTAATAATTTTTAAATTCCAATTTACGTATCGGATCGGATTAGATCGATGGTGTCAATTTTGGACCACTCTACTTTTATGCATACAATCTGCTAGTACTCACCACATGGTCCCTTTAGAAAAGAACAAGAAGCACTTTGTGTGCTGATCTTAGCGTATCTGAATGTATGAACTTTTTTTTAAAAAAATAAGATCCAACCACCATCATTTGTAGCACGTGCTCTTCAAGATTTCATTGAGGCTCTCTTTTATTATTTGAACTAAATCGCACGATTTAGGTTTTATCAAACAAAATTAGTGGCCATTACAAAATTTAGGTTGGTGATTTACAAAATTAAAACGTAATTTTGCCGCTCTAGATTTTAACGTTGTTTTACATACGGGTCGTCCCCTCGTCGGTCCTTCGCCAGGGTCCCCATCTCCCTTCCCCTATTCATTCCCCGCCCCCTTCTCTCTCCTCTCCCACATTATATAACCGATCTGTTCTTGTTGTTTCATATCCAATGGCTGGCTCGAAATCTTCTTCTTCTTCCCTTCTCGATCATCCCCAGGCGGATTCCGGCAAATACAGAGGCGTCCGGATGCGGGCATGGGGAAAATGGGTGTCCGAGATCCGACAGCCGAGGAAGAAGTCGAAGTCCCGCATCTGGCTGGGGACGTTCGACACGCCGGAGATGGCAGCCCGGGCGCACGACGTAGCCGCACTGTCGATCAAGGGAAAGTCCGCCATTCTCAACTTCCCGCATCTGGCCGATTCACTGCCGCGGCCGGTCACTTGCTCCCCACGTGACATCCAGGCCGCCGCCCTAAAAGCGGCTGACATGGAGACAGAGCATTTATTGCCGCCGCCGCCGTCTTCCTCCACCACCGCGGTGTGGTCGCCGTCCTTCTCGTCATTGCTCTCCGGCGTGAAGTCAGCGGGGGAGTACTCGGAGCTGAGCGAGATTGTGAAGATGCCAAGTCTCGGAGCGAGTTACGACTCGGTGCTGGAGTCCGGCCAGACGGAGGAGCTTCTGTTCGTTGACCAACCCGACGCGGTGGTGGAGGGGATCAACGGGTGGGACTACGGCCACTACCCATGGTTGCATGGAGGCGTCGAGAGCTATGGCTATTTCGGAGAAATCCAACAGCAGGTCGGAATAATGGCGCCGGAGTTCGATTCTTCTGGAGGCTTCGAAGGCTTTCTGTGACGACAAAGATGACGCCAGAAGAAGATGACGCGGTGTGTGTTTAATTATTATAATTAGCGTAATGTTTCTATATATATATTTGGGTTAATTAATCTAGAGCTAGTTCTTTCTTCTTATGGGACCAATTAGCATCTTCGGGAGTTGATGTTCACAGGAAGATAGAAATTAGCATTGAAAAAAGTGACATCATGTTTCATCGAAAGAATCTATTATTGTCCTGAAATAAATTGTAGTTATATTTTTAACTCAAATAACTATAAAATATATTCATAAAAAATGTCAAACGAAAATCGTGATCTTTTTTATCATTCCATAAGATAACTAGCTTGTTGTTTCTGCATCATCTTAAATGACTTTAGATGCTTAACAACTGAAAATGTAAAACATATTGAATGCCATATATCAACATGGCAAAAGGCCACGGTTCCTCAACCACTAAACGGGAGCACCATTCACAGCTTTCGGATTATTAAATTTATGGTCATGGGAATACCAATCAAACCAAAAGCTGAAAACACACAGAAGAACAAACAAAAAGAAAACAAGAATTTGCAGAGATGAATTGGCATGCAGCTATATATAGCTGGTTTGACTTTAATAGAGGAAGGAAGGTACCATGTTTCTAAGCGGAAATCGATACACTTTTTCTTTCACCAAATCAGAGGTATAAATAACTGATGAACAATCTTTTTTGCTATAGGTTTTGGTATCCTGTAACGATCTTGATTCTTGAGGCCATGCTGAACCAATTTGAGTTTGATCTCACTTTGGAATTTTAAAAAGGAAAAGAAAAAGAACGAGTGCCTTTTATTTATTTATTTATTTTTAAATGTAATTTTACCTTCGATTTTGTTTAAGTACCCTTCATTTCTCTCTTCAATTTCTACTGATCTTAATTTTTTTAACTTTTAAATGTTGATCATTATGTTGTTTTTTAACATAGATATTTTAGTTACAAATCAATTAGTTGCAGTAGTTTGTAACCAAGTTCAAGTTGATGATGAGTTAGATAAATCATAGAAATATAAAATGGGACAAATGAATGAATGGTACAACTGAGCTTTTAATTTACCCCAATTTAGTGTCATCGAATTGGAAACTGCTTTACATCTCATTTCAATTTATTATTCCAACTCATAACATATATAATATTATGAATTATTACAATCATAAATCCATACAAGCGTATACAACTAATCACTTTCTTGGTGGGTTGACAATCGAGTCGGGTTGGTGGGTCAATATTAGGGCTGACAATCGAGTCGGGTTGGTGGGTTGGCAGGTTCGGGTTAACGGGTTGGCGGGTTGAAAACTCTAAACCCAAACCAAACCCAATAATGTTTCGGGTCACAAAATATGGACTCAAACCCGACATAGTAAATTGACAGGAACCGATTCCATTACATTGGAGGCAAAGCCTTAGGTCCTGTTCTCTTCACGGTATTTGAACTTATCTGAACTCATCTGAACTTAAAAAAGTTTATCTGAACTAAAAAAAGTTTATCTGAACTTAAAAAACTTTATCTGAACTCATCTGAACTTAAAAAACTTTATCTGAACTAAAAAAACTTTATCTGAACTTAAAAAACTTTATCTGAACTAATCTGAACTTAAAACACTTTATCTGAACTCATCTGAACTTAAAAAACTTTATCTGAACTCATCTGAACTGAACTCATTTGTACTTAAAAAAATTAGCTGAACTTATTTGAACTTAAAAACTGAGCTGAATTGAAATATATAGATAAATTGAATTGAACTAAATTGAAACTAACTAAAACATATATGATCATTTCCAATGTATTTGAAATTCATTAATCTAAATATAACATAATACATTTAATATTAAAAGATACTGAACTGAATTGCACTGACGTAGATAAACTGAACTGAATCATTTCAAGCAAACATTTGAAATTTAATAATTTGAGTATAACTTAGAGTTTGATAGAGTTTATTTCTTGTTCAACTGAACTGAACTTGATTGAATTGAACTGAAGTGAAAATTAATGTACCGAAAAAAAGAATCAACATGACCGAATTCACCTGAATTTCATCAAATTACATTTCGCTTCAATTTACTGAACTGAACTGAACTGAATTGAATTGAACTGATATATAAAAGTTCTGGCACACAGGGCCTTAATGTTAAAAAATATGATCATGTTTGCTAGCTAAACATATTGATTTGAGTTGAGCTGAAGCATATAGATAACTGAACTGAACTGAATTGAAAATTAATAAGTGTGATGAAAATAAACGGTATGAATAAATTAACCTTAATTAATTGCACCAAATTATATTGTTGTTGAGCTAAACTGAACTGAACTGAAGTGAAATTAATGTATTGAAAAAAAAGAATCGGTATGACTAAATTAATCTAAATTTCATCAAATCATATTGAAACTGAACTAAACTGGATGAAGTTGAACTGAACTGATATGAACAATTAAGCTCAAAAGATTTAAATGATTTAAATTGAAATGAACTAAATTACAAATAAGTGTACTGAACTTAACTTATCTGAAAACTAAAAAAGTTTACTGAACTGAACTCATCTGAACTGAAAAAAGATTATCTGAACTCATCTGAACTAAAAAACATTTATCTGAACTAAAAAAACTTTATCTGAACTAAAAAACATTTATCTGAACTAAAAAAAGTTTATCTGAACTAAAAAAATTTTATCTGAACTAAAAAATATTCAAATAATCTCTAGAGAACAGGACCTTAGAATTAGATGAGAAAGAAATCAGAGTTTGAGATGAGAATAGAATACATTCTTGATCGGATTTACACATCCCGAAACCGATAACTAATTCTACTCAATATCACAGTAATATAGTGCAGCTCCATTCATGAGAAACGGCCACCAGAACAACCGCTCAACTGCTACCTTCTACACTCTTGAGTTGCTTTCCAAAACTGATCTCCTTGTCTCTGAATTTACCACTTTTCCCTTTGCCCAATTTAAGATCATGACAATTCCTCCCTGTTAAAAACAAGCATGTCCTCAAGGTTGGAAGACTGGAAAATGATTTCAATGTGATCACCAGTAAAATGCAGCAGAAGTCTTGTAATTCCTTCAAACTGAAATGAAGAAACTGGGTCTGGAAACAATTTCTAATAGTATATTTCTCCAAGCAAATGTGCCATTGCATCCCCATAATTGGCCAATCCAAACTTCACTTGAAAACATGCAAATTCCTTACTAATTTCGTCCTCACATGATAACACCAGATCTTTGCCTATTTCAAATTTCCATAGGTTTTCACCTTAATTAAAATTAGAATCAGGAAGGCTTGTTGGATATACATCGATCCCATGATCTGGAAGTTCTTCAAATGTATCCAGAAATACTCAAATAGAGCTGGATCCACTTCAAACTCCTTTTACTTCCCACAGATTTGACAATCGAAAAGACCAACACAACAACATCAATCTTTTCAGCCAAAATATAGTTACATGCAATTTTAAAATCCCTCCTATGCTCCCTGCAACATCATGTCTGTGAGATATAACCACCAGTTCATAACCACACCTTTTCTTGGAAGGAGAATTCTCCTTCTCATTGATTGTCTTTGGTTGGGATACAATTCCAAGAACGTTGCTTCAATTGGTGAACTTGTCCATGCAATGAGCCATTGCAAAACTATCTGCGCATAACATTTCACCATTCCTTTATGCTGAAATTGGAATGTAAAATGTGGCTGAACCCTTAGCCTTTCCCTCACAACATTAGACTTGTAGTTAGGTACTTGATCTTGAAGCCCTAACCTCAAAACCATGAATTTTCTGAGCAGCAGTACCCAAATTCTTGTAAATAAGAATCTTATCAACTTCTAGAAAAAGACGATCAACCATTATCACTTTCCATGCTATATCAGCCGGCCAGTTCACTGTTTCATCATTTTGCACAAGAACTTTTGAGACAAGCCAATGCGGGACTGATGTATCAAAATCAACCCCTACTGACTCAAAATCCAGTGGCTGATCAGCCTGTAGCTTCTTCTCCCATTCTTCAAGAAATTCAAGTTCCAGCCATTCGTTGTGCAAAAACCTTTCCTCCCTGTCAAAGTGCCCCCTTTAAATTTCGTAGATATCAAAATCCAAGAATTTGAGAGATGAATTGATGATTCAAGCTTCTAACCATCCCAGCTTTTGTGGAACACCAACATGCAGAATAAAAAAGCTTCAACTTCAGAATTGAATGGAATCAGAAAAGTTGTTGCAGAGCTCGAGCTTTTATACAAAAAGCTCACGTACGTATTCTAAATCTTGAACTCCTGCATTAGCTAACCTGCACATTCTGATATGGAATTTAGCAAAGTCTTGAGCTGCAAAAGATTACAGAGTTTCAAGCACCACTGTGTAATTTTTCTGAAGTTAACCTGGTTGTTCTATGTCCTCTTAATTTTCTTACTAACCTTTACCTTTTCTCTCTCTTATACCTTGCATGGTAGGTTAGATGGATTCCTTCTATTCCATTTTAAACAAATCACTTAAGAATGGAGCATCATACTGTATGAAAGAAATTCTTAGCATAAGAATAGAGGTAAGGTAACTTCTTAGCATAAAAGAAATTCTTTGAAACTGTATGAAGGTATTATATGTACTCTTTATTTAAATACCTAACCGTTTTATTCATGAGACTTTGATCAGTAATATAAGATATTCCATATGAATCATGCTCATGCAGCAAAGTTTTGCATCCTAAGTTGAACCACCTACTTGTTGGGACTGCCGAGCCCACCACAATCACCATTAGTATGATACTGTCCGCTTTGGGCCAAGCCCGCACGGTTTTCACAATTGGGCTTATTCCCCAAAAGGCCTCATACTAATGTGGTGGAGCTATTCCATATAAGCTGAGGAATTGCCCTCTCCGCTTCCGATGTGGGACTTGGGTTTGACACACCCAACAATCTCCCCCTCAAACCAAAGGACCACACAACCCGGTATCCTTCATCCTTGGCATCTTGCACCGCCGCCAACATGCGGAACACGCCACCCGACAACCACCTTGGTCAGGTAGACTTTCGACACAAGGGGCACCTTTCGCCACCTCCAAGGGCACAACCGAGGGTCTCCACACCGGCATACAAGCAGTCCCATCCCGAGCACAACCATGGCTCTGATACCACTTGTTGGGACTGCCGAGCCCACCACAATCACCATTAGTATGATACTGTCCGCTTTGGGCCAAGCCCGCACGGTTTTCACAATTGGGCTTATTCCCCAAAAGGCCTCATACTAATGTGGTGGAGCTATTCCATATAAGCTGAGGAATTGCCCTCTCCGCTTCCGATGTGGGACTTGGGTTTGACACACCCAACACTACTCAGTGTTTTCACTTACAGTAGTTGCAGAATAGTAATTTGTTCAATACTTTGTTAGTCCAATAAGCAAACAATTGTTTTATTGCAGTTACCTGCTTACTGGTGATGTTGTTTCTCTTAAAAAATGATGCTACGTTGCTTTTTCCTCTGACCGTATATATGCTACATGTTTCGAAAATAGCATTTGATTTAAGAATGACTTCTAAATTAACCAGATGTGGTTAGAGAGCTTAAAGAAACCAAAATTTCCTGGAGCTTTAGGTTCCATAGTCTGTGCATTTTTCACATAATTTTTCTCTCTTTTATCAGTGTAAGATGGTGAATTTTTTCCTATCTGCTTTAATTCAATAAGTTATAAAGCAATGCATATTTCTGGAAGTTTTCATGATTACCAATACTACGTACTCCCCCTTCAAACAGTCTGCTCATTAATCAATTCTAAAAAGCTGCAGTCTGGAGAAGATGGTACTCAATATTTGAGACTGTTTTTGAGGGCCGATATAGAATTTTCATCCAATCCATTGATGCGGTTAGGAGTGTAAATGAACTGAACCGTTCGTGAACAACTCGCGAACAACTCGGTTTGACCAGTTCGAACTCGAGCTCAGGGCCGGTCCTGGGATTTTGGGGGCCTCAAGCGAAAATAATAATTTCTTAGTGTTCAAAACTGAAAAATTAAAAAATAGGTTTAAATAAAAATATTTTATGAATTATACATTAAAAATCACTATAAATATTGAATTTCTTATTTATAGTTAATTTCATACGATATCTAAGAGACTAATTATAGAAAATGATACAATTTCTTTATTTAATTGAGTTTTAATTAATAAAAATACTATATATTTTTCTAAAAATGGGGCCCTTTTTTCCAAAATTATTTGGGGGCCTCAAGCAATTGCGTAAGTTACGTACATGGAGGGCCGGCCCTGCTCGAGCTCGTTCGTTTATATACGAGCTCAAACTCGAGTTCATAAGAGCCAGCTCGATAGGCTCGTCGAGGAGCTCGAATAGAATTTTTATATAGAATTCTTATATAAATTAATTAAATTTTATTCATTAATGCTTTAACGAGCTCGAACTCGATTTTTTATCGAGCTCACGAGTCGAGTTCGAACTTTCTAAAATTCAGACGAATCGAGCTTGAACTAAAATATGTCAACTCGTACGAGTTCGAACTCGATCACGAACATGCAATACGAATTCGAACTCGAACTCGAACACAGGTCTGTTCGAACTCGACTCGACTCGTTTACAGCGCTAGATGCGGTTAAGGGTTGAGGAAGAAGTACAAGAATCCATTGACGGAAGGGGTTAGGAGCTCATTGAAAGGTTCTCAAAATATTAGGATTCGGAGTGAATAATGAATTTGTGCAGGACAACCCGCTTTGCTCTTAAATTTTGTTTGTTTTTTTTAGAAAACCACCTTTCATTTAAGTGTAGGATCTTGTATCTCATGTGACTTTATGTCGTAGTATATATGTATTTTATATTGTATTCATTCTTTAGTTTTGGATGAAATAAAACATGGTTGCAGCTGTTGTAGACTTGTAGTACACCCCGCCTAGCAACATGTTAAAACACGAATGTTGATCAAAGGATAAAAATGAGATATTGCAACGTAATTGAGTTGAGGTTTAAGAGACAGAAATTTAAAAATAACATCTCACATGATCAATTTACAAATATTGTGAGACCCCAGAATTCAGTTAGTTTTGCTACCTTTAAACTTGAGTTCCTTATGTTCATAATAGCTATTTAGTTGGGGTGAATGTAGAAATAATGAATACTCTAGGCTTTAATGATAAAAAATAAAGAATGGGGTTTATACTTTTAATTCAAAACTGTCTTAGGTCCTGTTCTCTAGAGATTATTTGAATATTTTTTAGTTCAGATAAACTTTTTTTAGTTCAGATAAACTTTTTTAAGTTCAGATAAAGTTTTTTAAGTTCAGATGAGTTCAGAAAATCTTTTTTAAGTTCAGATGAGTTCAGATAATCTTTTTCCAGTTCAGATGAGTTCAGTTCAGTAAACTTATTTAGTTTTCAGATAAGTTAAGTTCAGTAAACTTATTTGTATTTTAGTTCATTTCAGTTTAAATTAGTTCAATATTTTTAATTTTTTTCATGTCAATTCAGTTCTGTTAAATATTGTATATTATAATAATTTCATTTCAGTTCAGTTCAGATCAGTTTAGTTCAACAACAATATAATTTGATGCAATGAATTAAGGTTAATTTATTCATACCGTTCTTTTCAACGCATTAATTTTTACTTCGATTAAGTTTAATTTAGTTCAGTTCAGTTTAGTTCTGCAAAATATAATTTGAGGAAATTAAGGTTAATTTAGTTATACCAATTATTTTTTCAACACATTAATTTACACTTCAGTTCAGTTTAATTCAGTTCAATTCATCATAAAATAAACTCAGTCATAATGCATCATTCTAAAAATTTTAAAATAGAAATAATTGTTAAGAGAATTGAAAAATAGTTCAATAGATGTTGAATACTATGAACATCTATATTTCTATTCCTATGTTTCGGCTTCCATATCACTAGCCACGGCATGCCAGATTCTTGTTGCTATATTTTTTCGAACTTGATTCATATACAACTTCCGTTGTGGGTTGAACAAATCACTATCTGCAGTTCCTTGAACATTTGAGTCATACTTTACAATGGGTATCCCAAACCTCTCCATGTGAATGAGATTATTGAGTGTAATGGAAGCCACTATAATGGACAATTGCCATTTATCCTTCATTTGAGGCATTACATCATGTTCAGTTCAATTTATTTATATATTTCAATTCAGATTAATTTTTAAGTTCAAATAAGTTCAGCTAAATTTTTTAAGCACAAATGAGTTCAGTTCAGATGAGTTCAGATAAAGTTTTTTAAGTTCAGATAAAGTTTTTTAAGTTCAGATGAGTTCAAATAATCTCTAGAGAACAGGACCTTAGAGTTGAATTGGCTACGGAGAAACCAGAACAACCCGGAGACATAAACCTTCAACCTCGGCAAGAATCATGAACTAACCAATATTATAGGAACAAACAGAAAATATCATTAATCCCTCTCGCCCATTCTTAAGCCCTTTTTCTCACCCTAACCACGGCAACCAGAAAACCCTGCGCGGAAGAAGCATTGGAGAAGGTGCCGATTGAGCTAATTGCCTATTGTAAGTTAAGCTTTTCGTATTTGAAGAATTTGAATAATCTACCCATCGCTGTATAATTCTTATGCATATTAAGAACCAGAGTACAAGTGCAGTGTGGGATTGTGATGATTGAGTTATATTTATGTTTTGAACAGGAATATAAGTAGGGCTGAATGTTGCGTGCTTCTGTGACATTGTATTTGTATGAAACTTTGATTAAGTTGTAGGTAGAATTGATCCGTGAATAAAGGTGGGTGTTCTTTGATGAACGGAGGCTGAGACTAATTTGACATAATATTTTTATGAACTAAGATTTGTGTGAGTGTGCAATGGTAGCTTATAGATGAATTTATCTATTCTATGTATGTGAATGGTGCTTTGGAGAATACCAAAGAGGCTAACAATGTTTGATAATCTGTAAGGAGTGGCTAGGTTTAGTTGAATTTTGCAAGTTGGAAATCTGGAAAGTTTTGCTTAAATGGGGCGCTGCTCTGTAATTGAATGTAACCCCGGATTTATTAGTCGGTTTTGAATAAGGTTTGTAGAGTTGGAAAGTTGAGATTTGGACTACAAGTTAGAAATAATAACAGACCTATTTGGTTAAGAAACAAGAAAGATAATGGGTGTTCAATTTCTGCAATTTTTGTCTAGATGCTGCTTCCTGGCAGCTGCACATGCTTACTTTAAAATCCATATCTTTATAACCGTAACTCTATTGTGGCTGATGTTTATACTGGTGTATTCTTTGAACTCTGATCTTTGATTTGGAAACAAGAATGGGCCAATTCGGCTAAGTAACAAGAGAGATAAAGGTGGTTTTAAAGTTCTGCAATTTCTTAATTCAGTTCTCTGCTTGCATCAGTTTGGAACTCACTTTAAAAATATCATAGATGGTCTATTTGGAATAAATTTGTTAGTTTTGGAAAAACGAGATTTCAAACTATGACATAGAATCAAGTGCGAGTCAATTCGGTTTAGAAACGAACAAGAAAGATGCATTTGAAGTTCTGCAATATTTCAGTACTGTTTTCTGCTCGTCAGTTTGGAAACGAACTTCAAAAATTTATAACTAATAAACCGTAGCTCTGATTGTGTTGATTCTTGTGTCATTAAGATCCTTGTAATATGTACTATTTTCTCTGATCAAGAATTATCTAAGTCGGTTAGGGATACATCATTCAAAAGGGGTTATAATTGAGGCTGAAAACGTGTGATGATAAATAGTGTCGATGTACTTATTGCAATGGTCTTCTGCAAAGTAGTTATTAAGTGGTCTGATGAGAACATTAAGAAAGAAAAACTATGCTACAGATATTTATGTGATAACTATGTGATAAATTTTAGATTGTCATACATGATAGAGTATTAATGACTAAATCATTGATACTGCAGGTGTTGAGGGATATTGTGAGCGTTAGGATTCACGGTGAGGGTTTTACTGTTTTTCAATACCTTTGCAAGAAGCACTTTTGATCTGTGGTTTTACTTTTCTTGAATGAAATGGTTTAGAGTTTGAAAAGTTTATTCCCTATCTAGTGTGTTTATATAAATATATGAAATTGCTTGTTCTTGGTTCAGTGCAGTTGACATGTTAAATGAATTGTTGTGATACTGATCTGATATTTGACTATTGTATTGTATATTGAAATCCTGAATTGTAAATTGTGAATACTGTATCGTGACTTCGTGTATCCTGACTTCGGTGAATTGTGATTAGTGGATCGTGAACTCGTGTTTTTGTGACTTGAGCATCGTGAATTGTGAATTTGGTATCGTGAATTCGTGACTTTCGTGAATCGTGAATCGTGAATTGTGTATCGTGAGTTCGTGAATCGTGAATTGTGTATCATGAAGTCGTGAATTGGGTATCGTGAATTCGTGATTGAGTATTGTGAACTGTGATTTGAAAATAGTGTACCGTGAATTCGTGATCTCGTGACTTCGTGTATCGTGAACAATGAGTTGAGAACCAGATATCGTGAATTCGTGACTTCTTGTGTCGTGATCTGTCAGTTGAGAATTGAGTATCGTGAATTCGTGAGTTCGTGAACTGTGTTGTTGTGGTTTGATTTGGTACTCTCTAAGCTTGTATAGTGTCGTGTTTAGAGTACTTGTACATTATTAATACAAATGTGAGCGAAGATGTGGTTTGATTTGGAGCCGTATTTGAAAGGACGAGCAGCTTCATGGTTTGATTTATTCCGACGCGTAATGGCACAAAAGATTATTTTTGGAAATTTAGAAGCTATTGGCTGATTTTGGTTGATAATGTGAACTGTTATAGAAAAGAATTATTGGTGGATAGCAAGCGAGCTAAGAATAAGAGTGGTTTGGTTGCATATGGTTTGGATAAATGGGATAATTTTATTCAAGTGAATAGCCAAAGTCTCCTGGATGGATTTATTAGTAGGATACTGGAATATCCTAGCATTGAGGTTGGGTGCCAAAGTTTTATTATTGCTATTGGGAATTTAGGTGTATCTTTCCATGAACGAAATGATGTGCTAAGTGTTTTGAGAAGATGTGGCCAACTATAAGAAAATAGTTCCGTTTTTGTCCTTTGTGGGTGGTGCAATGTGCTTGAGTTAATAATGATAAAATATGTTGGGAATATTTTTTGGTGTGGTTCCTCGTTTAGGCTTGAATATTATTTTGAATACACCTATGAGGATGAGTTCAAAGCAGTCATGATTGCTTCATTCCCATGGAATATCCTACGCATTTTAAAGGGAAGGACGCTCAATTATGCATGGGAAATTGTGGCGCAAATGGACTCTTTATATGTGAAGTTCAGCTTGGAGAATCATAAAAATGCAGTATCTGATTTATCATCAGCTCAGTTTGTGTTAGCTTTTTCTAATGAGTCTTATGAGTTGAATTCCTAGTTCAATTTAAGATCATCTTTGACTCTGATGCATGTCTTGGGTGTTCATGGCCATGTTATTACTGCATTAGTGTTCTTAGAGTTGATGAAAACAGATGGAGTCAATTTCCAGGTTGTGAGTTTTAACCATTTAATCCTTGAGCTGAAAAAGAAAAGAAAATTTAGGGATGGGATTTGGTCTTTTGACATGAGGAAGATCAAAGCATGTGACCTGAATGGAAGGAATGAACAGGGGCCGTGGTATTATTTCCTTGATCTAGGAAAAGTTAGATGCTTAAGGGAGAAATTGTCTCTTTTGTTGTGGCGTTTCATATGTGGTGCCATTATTTTTAGATGTAATTTTTCGAGCAGATATTCCGAGCAGGTTCGATTCACAATTACTATGGCAACTCGGTTCAACCTTAATTCGTGTCTCTTTCATCACGGCATACTCTTTGGTGATGATTTTGAGCGGGTTATAGAGGTATCAGATGGGGATAATTTTCAGCTGGGCAGAAAGTTAGTTTCTGGAGAACTAAGTGGTGATCAGCTCAGAAAATTGGTTAAGGCAGAAGGCATAAGGAAGCATCATGAAGATTTTAATGGGTGGCTTCATAGAGCATGTTTTACTACTGAGGTTGAAGGTGTTACTTTGAGAAAAGAGGGAGAAATTGCAAGGTTATGTAAGTCCGAGTCTTCTGCCAACTTTGAGACATTGTGGTGCGAGTGTGAAGAAAGAAATAGAACTAGATGGTACTGTGTGGAGGTTTGTACTGCTACACTAAGTTGCACTAAAACTGGTACGAGTACAATATACGGAGACAGGTGCGGGAAACGGCAAAATCCAAAAATTAGAGGGTGCGGGTACGGCTAGGGTACAGATAAAATATACTAATAATATATAAATTTTCAAAAAATATTAATAATAAAATAGATATATCAAACAGATAAAATATATTAATATTAAATATTAGTCTTAGTATTAAATTCTGCAAATATTAATAACAAAATAAATATATCAACCCAAATAATAAGAATAAAGAAAATAGACTATTGATTGATACTAGTATGGTAGAAGAATCTTTTTTTTTTTGGAAAATATAAGTCCAAAACAGTAAAGAGACTAGTATCAGTTTATATGGTAAAAAAATCTTTTTATTTTTGAAAAATATAAGTTTGAAAACGGCAATTATTTCACAAATACCGTCCTCGGGACGCTAAGTAGCACTGAAACGTATTCGGGTACGGGAACGGATACGGGTACGGTACAGGAAACGTCAAATCTAAAATTTGAGAATACGGGTACGGCGGGGAAACGTCAATAAAATATATTAAAATTAAAATTATATATAATAAATTAATAATCAACCACACTAATATATTAAAAAGACAATCATGAAAAACTAGTAAATATAAAATACATAAGAGCATAATTCAAACTAGTTATAAATCAACCTGCCATAAAATCCAAATCTATATATAGCTAAATTCATAATCATCATCATGTGCTCATCTAAAAGAATATGCCATAAAAAATATATACTCATACCATATATACATAATTAGACTAATTAACCCATAAATATTCCCCCAATAAATCAATAAATACTCCAACAACCAAAAAATCCAAAAGAAAAACAAAAACAAAAGCTGAAGCCGCGTCGGTTTCTTCTGCCTTCTGTACTGCGAGTGCGACAAAGACAAAAAGATTTTCGGCTTACCTAAAAGATTACAGGTCCGTCGGGCGGAGATCGGCGGAGATAGGTTGTCGGCTGTGGAGATCGGCGAGCGGGAGATGTGAGAGAGGACTGATGATTTTCGGCTACCAGAAAGGTTGGTCTGATTTTGGGGTTTGATCTGATTTTGGGGAATTTTGTTTTCGGTTCTAAATAATAAATCCGACCCGTTAACCGTTTCCCCAGTGTTGACCCCGTTTCCCCATTTGTTGACTCCGTTTCCCTTTTACAAAACGTTTCTGAAACGAGTTTCCAGCGTTTCCCCGCCGTTTCCGTTTCCGTTTCCGGTACGGGTACGAAACGGGTTTCCATGCTTCGGAGCCGGGACGTCCCTAACCATCGGTCAACCTATCAACCGGGACGGCTGACCGTCCCCGTCATTCAGGGGGCGGCAAAGGGACGTCCCAAAGCCGAACCCGTCGGCGTACCCGTCCCCAAAACGCAAACGGCCGGGGACGGGTCTTCCTTATTAGGGCCGCACCCGTGCAACCTAGCTGCTACATCTCTGCATATTATTTTGCACGTTGATGCTACTCAACTTCGTGTGCCTCGCTTGCACCTTAATATTGTTCTAGCCTTAGCTCATTTTTTGGTTTTCTCTCGCTACTGTTCAGTTCCTCACAGTGGACATAGCTCCAATTTTTACTTCCAAGACTTGAGGACAAGTCTTCGTTTAAGGGGAGGAAGAGTACCATATTGTATAATGAGATGCATGGCTGTTACAATGGTTGCAAGGTGCTGTTGAATGAAGTTGAAGGTTGCTGCTACAATCCGTGGGATGAAGAAGTGATCCTACGATCTCTTAAACAAGATTCTTGTATGGGGAAAATTATAATTATTACAATGAATATGATGCATACTGCATTCCAGGTTAAGGTGAGATTTATAAAATTCCTATTGCTTGATTCCAAGGTTGCAGCAACCATTTTTGACTTGACATATGAAGTGCATGTAGACAAAAACTTCTTGTGGAAGGATAAAGTAATCTGGAAGGTTTGTTTTCTGCTACAAGTGTGGACTATCAGTGGAGAAATATGTGCTATTTTGTTAACTAAACAGCTGAATGAGGAAAAAATATATGAACCACTTTATCACTTGGAATCTGAAAAGCATCTTGGTGGAGTTATTTTTGTTATTGCAGCAGAGTTTTTGAAGTTTACACTTCAGAGAACTCTAGAGGAGGGAATACAAGCTGGACATCGTGGGAGAAAGCACCAGAGGTCGACTTCTCGAGGTTTCAAATTATATGATCAAGGACATGATAATTATGAAGGCAAAGATGTTCTGAGTTTGTCAACCTCGGGATTTACTGCACAACAAAATGATCAAATGATAACATGGTTAATAGCATGGAAAGGGAATTGAGATGTTATTACTGGGAAACATCATAGTACTCACAAGGATCTGCTACTGTGCTCAGAAACTTTGCACAGTAACTCGAGGAGGAGAAATAACCTGGGAAGTTAACAATTGTCGTGTGAAAATTTCTGAAAAATATATGGCTGTGGTGATACAAGTTTGCAGTGGTGGTTGTTTTGATGTCGAAGGAAGTGCAGAATATTTAAAGGGAAGGTGCTGGATAAGAGGTTTTAGCTACTGTTATCATCTTGAAATCATATTTTTTGAGGTTATGAGGGATGAATGGTACTGCAACAAACAATCAGAATCTCATCTCAACTGTTACAAGATTGCAATTATTCCAAGCTCGAGGCATCACCTCTTTACCCTTGCTGTTCCTGCTAGTACTACACTTCCTACTGATGCAGTTGCAATGAAGCTCCACTCAAGCCACACCACAACTCATTTCACTGGAAGAGCATGCCTACTGAAGGTGCATCTTGGGACGATGCTGACTTCATCACATCTCAGCTCCCCACTTTCCGTGCTTGAGGTCAAGCACAATTTCAGCAGGAGGGATTGTTACAATATGCTTGAGATGACGAGGGTAAATTGGTCTTTTGCGATCAGTCAATGGAGTTAGGATGCAGTTGACCAACGGAGTGATATAATCACAGGAAAGGCATGGAGAAAGGCTACGAAATATCTGAATTGAAATCTTTGTTAGTTTAGCCTAGCTTATTCTCTTTCCTCTAGATTCCTTCTGTTCTTCCTCATCTCTCTGTAAATCTCAGCTTCTATGCTGCAAATTACTATTTCCTTTCATTGATTTAAGTGGATTGTTACATATTCCTCCTTCCTATTAGCCGACACCAGGCCCGGCCTCACCTTGAGGCCACTGAGGCCTCCGCCTCAGTCCCCAAATTTTCGGGTAATTTTGGACTCCATTTTTTTTAAAAAAATTTATTATACGTATAATTTTGGGGCCTTTTTTAAAACAAGGGAAAATATGTATTAAGGGTAGTGAAACTTTCTTTATTTGAAAGAAGGGTGAAATTTTATCATAGTTTCTAGAAAGGGCGGTAAGTAATAGTTAATTTTTTCTTAATATGATTATTTATTTAAAGACATTAATACCCTTATTTTCATTTTTTTTTTAGATTCATTAATATTCAATTAAGTTTTCAGTTTTTGTTTCAACTTAGTTTACTTCTATTTAATTAAAATTTAATTAAATCAGTTAAATTCAGTTTCATCCCAAATTCTTAGTTTTAGTTCAATTGAATTTATTTTTACCCCAATTTAGTTCTAGTTTAGTTAATTTAAGTTCACCTTTTGATATCAAACAAATAAATTGAGTTTATTAAGATTCGGTTGAAATCACTTCAATTTAGTTTTATTTATTTTAGTAAATCTTCAGCAAATTATAGTAAAATTCAATTTAGTTTCATCCCATTTTTAATTGATTCAATTTAATTCAATTAGGTTAATTTATTCAATTTTGGCTAATTTTAATTTTAAGTTAAGTTCAATTCAGTTCAACAAAAATGATTTTTTAAATTAAAGGCGGAACTTTAATGGAGCTGAACTTTAAATTTAATGTAGCAAAGATGAATTTGAATAAACTATATTTAATTAAACTAAATTAAACTAAATAAAGTAAATCTAAAAATTTGGATGATCAAATTGAATGTCAAAAAAAAACTTTGTCTTGATTATTAAGATTAACTAAAATAAATTAAAGTGAACCAAATTTAACTAAATTCAAATGAACTTAATGGAATTTTTTGGATGCTAATAAAGTGAACTAAACTTAATTAATTGAAATAAAAGTTTGGGATGGAACTTAACTAAACTTATTTGACTAGAATCGATTTTAATTTAAACTAAACAAATATAACCAAACGAAGGGTATTAGTGTCTTTAGTTAAATACTCTTATTAAGAAAATATGAATTAATTAACTACTTCCCTTTCTAGAAATTATACTAAAATTACACCCTTCTTTCAAATAATGAAAGTTCCACTGCCCTTAATATAAATTTTCCCTTAAAACAATTGTCCAGTAATATGATAACAATCGATATCTATACTCAGTCTTATGGTATTAAGGTCCTGTTCTCTAGAGATTATTTGAACTTATCTGAACTCATCTGAACTTAAAAAACTTTATCTGAACTAAAAAAATAATTTCGGAACTTAAAAAACTTTATCTGAACTCATCTGAACTTAAAAAACTTTATCTGAACTGAACTCATTTGTACTTAAAAAATTTAGCTGATCTCATTTGAACTTAAAAATTGAGCTGAATTGAAATATATAGATTAATTGAACTGAACTAAATTGAAACTAACTAAAATACATGATCATTTCCAATATATTTGAAATTTATTAATCTAAATATAACATAATAAAGTATTCTGAACTGAGTTGCACTGAAGTAGATAAACTGAATTGAATTGGTATAACTAAATTAACCTTAATTTCCTTAAATTATATTTTACAGAACTAAACTGTACTAAACTAAATTGAATTGAATCGAAGTAAAAATTAATGCGTTGAAAAAAATGGTATGAATAAATTAACCTTAATTCATTGCATCAAATTATATTGTTGTTGAACTAAACTGATCTGAACTGAACTGAAGTGAAATTAATGTTTTGAAAAAAAAGAATTGGTATGACTAAATTAATCTAAATTTCATCAAATCATATTGAAACTGAACTAAACTGAATGTAATTGATCTGAACTGATATGAACAATTAAGCTCAAAAGAAGAGGGTGTACGACTACAACGCATGATAATAAAATCACAAAATATTTTTAGCATTATTTAAATTATTATAATATACAATATTGAACTGAACTGAACTGAATTGACATGAAAAATATAAAAATATTGAAACTGAACTAAACTGAATGGAATTGAATTGAACTGATATGAACAATTAAGCTCAAAGAAGAGGGTCGGCGCATGATAGTAAAATCACAAAATAATTTTAGCATTATTTGAATTATTATAATATACAATATTGAACGGAATTGAATTGAATTGACATGAAAAAATATAAAAATATTGAACTGATTTAAACTAAAATGAATTAAAATACAAATAATTTTACTGAACTTAACTTATCTGAAAACTAAATAAGTTTACTGAACTTAACTCATCTGAACTTAAAAAACTTTATCTGAACTCATCTGAACTTAAAAAACTTTATCTGAACTAATCTGAACTTAAAAAACTTTATCTGAACTCATCTGAACTTAAAAAAAATTATCTGAACTAAAAAAACTTTATCTGAACTAAAAAAAGTTTATCTGAACTCATCTGAACTAAAAAAATATTCAAATAATCTCTAGAGAACAGGACCTAAATCATTAAAAAACAATAAATATTCTAAAAAATTTCCCAATAACTGAAATATTTATTGTAATTTTTATTTTATTAAAAATATTATCAAATTATTGTCCTTATAATATATGTAGGGATTTTTTTTTTTCTTGCCTTAGGTCCTGTTCTCTAGAGATTATTTGAACTTATCTGAACTTAAAAAACTTTATCTGAACTAAAAAAACTTTATCTGAACTTAAAAAACTTTATCTGAACTTAAAAAACTTTATCTGAACTCATCTGAACTTAAAAAACTTTATCTGAACTAATCTGAATTCAAAATACTTTATATGAACTCATCTGAACTTAAAAAAACTTTATCTGAACTGAACTAATTTGTAGTTAAAAAAATTTAGCTGAACTCATTTGAACTTAAAATTGAGCTAAATTGAAATATATAGATAAATTGAACTGAACTAAATTGAAACTAACTCAAATATATGATCATTTCTAATATAATTGAAATTTATTAATCTAAATATAACATAATACATTTAATATTAAAGTATACTGAACTGAGTTGCACTGATGTAGATAAACTGAATTGAATTGGTATAACTAAATTAACCTTAATTTCCTCAAATTATATTTTACAGAACTAAACTGACCTAAACTAAATTGAACTGAATCGAAGTAAAAATTAATGCATTGAAAAAAAAGGGTATGAATAAATTAACCTTAATTCATTGCATCAAATTATATTATTGTTGAACTAAACTGATCTGAACTGAACTGAAGTGAAATTAATGTTTTGAAAAAAAAAGAATTGGTATGACTAAATTAATTTAAATTTCATCAAATCATATTGAAACTGAACTAAATTGAATAGAATTGACCTGAACTGATATGAACAATTAAGATCAAAAGAAGAGGGTGTACGACTACAACGCATGATAGTAAAATCACAAAATATTTTTAGCATTATTTAAATTATTATAATATACAATATTGAACTGAACTGAACTGAATTGACATGAAAAATATAAAAATATTGAAACTGAACTAAACTAAATGGAATTGAATTGAACTGATATGAACAATTAAGCTCAAAGAAGAGGGTCGACGCATGATAGTAAAATCACAAAATATTTTTAGCATTATTTAAATTATTATAATATACAATATTTAACAGAACTGAACTGAATTGACATGAAAAAATATAAAAATATTGAACTGATTTAAACTGAAATGAATTAAATACAAATAAGTTTACTGAACTTAAGTTATCTGAAAACTAAATAAGTTTACTGAACTTAACTCATCTGAACTTAAAAAACTTTATCTGAACTCATCTGGCTTAAAAAACTTTATCTGAACTAATCTGAACTTAAAAAAATTTATCTGAACTCATCTGAACTTAAAAAATTTTATCTGAACTAAAAAAACTTTATCTGAACTCATCTGAACTAAAAAATATTCAAATAATCTCTAGAGAACAGGAGGTTAGTCCCCAAAACTCCGGGACCGGCACTGGCCGACACGACATGAATTACACCTTTTGTTAATTTTCATTTAATCTTTGTTTCGCCAACCTACCTGAATGGTTTGCGAGATTTTCATTTAATTTTCTTTGGGGATGATTTAGATCCTGTTCTCTTCACGGTATTTGAACTTATCAGAACTCATCTGAACTTAAAAAAATTTATCTGAACTAAAAAAAATTTATCTGAACTCATCTGAACTTAAAAAAGTTTATCTGAACTTAAAATTTTTTATATGAACTAATCTAAACTTAAAAAACTTTATATGAACTAATCTGAACTTAAAAAACTTTATCTGAACTCATCTGAACTTAAAAAACTTTATCTGAACTCATATGAACTGAACTCATTTGTCCTTAAAAAATTTAGCTGAACTTATTTGAAATTAAAAACTGAGCTGAATTGAAATATATAAATAAAATTGAAACTAACTAAAAAATATATGATCATTTCCAATATATTTGAAATTCATTAATCTAAACATAACATAATACATTTAATATTAAAATATACTGAACTGACTTGCACTGATGTAGATAAACTGAACTGAATTGAATTAACAAATATGATCAATTTCAATATATGTGAAATTTATTAATCTTAATATGAAAATACGTAGAACAAAGTTGAACTGGAATATATAGATCAACTGAACTGAAATGAAATAAATATGACATTTTCAAAACATTTGAAATTTAATAATTTGAGTATAACTTAGAGTTTGATAGAGTTTATTTCTTGTTCAACTGAACTGAACTGAACTGGATTGAATTGAACTGAAGTGAAAAATTAATGTACCGAAAACAAGAATCAACATGACTGAATTAACCTGAATTTCATCAAATTACATTTCACTTCAATTTACTGAACTGAACTGTGATATATAAAAGTTCTGTCAGACAGGGTCTTAATGTTAAAAAATATGATCATGTTTGCTAGCTAAACATATTGATTTGAGTTGAGGTGAAGCATATAGATAACTGAACTGAACTGAATTGAAAATTAATAAGTGTGATGAAAATAAACGGTATGAATAAATTAACCTTAATTAATTGCACCAAATTATATTGTTGTTGAGCTAAACTGAACTGAACTGAAGCAAAATTAATGCATTGAAAAAAAGAATCGGTATGACTAAATTAATCTAAATTTCATCAAATCATATTGAAACTGAACTAAACTGAATGGAATTGAACTGATATGAACAATTAAGCTCAAAAGATTGAACTGATTTAAACTGAACTGAACTAAATTACAAATAAGTTTACTGAACTTGACTTATCTTAAAACTAAAAAGGTTTACTGAACTGAACTCATCTGAACTGAAAAAAGATTATCTGAACTCATCTGAACTAAAAGGCATTTATCTGAACTAGAAAAAGTTTATCTGAACTAAAAAAAGTTGAGTTGGTCTCTGAGGTGACCGTCACTATAGTGACCAGACTCAATTATAAATTAAAGGACACGGAGGTCCTTAATTGCAATTTCAAATAAATTATGAGCGCGTGCAATAAATTGAAAAATGCTGCTCCACTCATCCTTTTTATCTCCTTTTTTGTCTTGTTCCTAGAAATCCTTCTTATTTTCACTTTCTTTCTTCTTTTTTCCAAAATACTCACCATTGCTGCACCTTCTTAATCCTCCTCCCTGTCTAAACCTCAACCAAAAATAAAAAGATGGGCAGTTAGGGTTAGAACATCAACAAAAATAACTGAAACAATATACAACTCAACAACTAAAAAAAAGGAAACTAACTTTACAATAAAATGTGGGTGTTTATCTCAAAACAGTTAGGGTTTACAAAAAAAATGCAGGCAAGTATTGTTCAGATTTAAACCTACACATAAAAGTATTGTTCAGATTAATAGCTTGAAACATTTTTATGAAAGGTGGGCTTTTTATGCTAAAACATCCAGATTTTATAGAAAAACATTATAGTAAAAATTGCATTAAACATCACCATGTTTCCGCATTAAACAACAACCTTTCAGACCAAAATTCTAATGTTCATGTTTTTGCATTAAACAACAACCTTTCAGACCAAAATTCTAATGTTCATGTTTCTGCATTAAACAAGAACATTTCAGACCAAAATTCGAATGTTCATGTTTCTGCATTAAACAACAACCTTTCATACCAAAATTCGAATGTTCATGTTTTTGCATTAAACAACAACCTTCAGACCAAAATTATAATGTTCATGTTTCTGCATTAAACAACAACCTTTCAGACCAAAATTCGAATGTTCATGTTTCTGCATTAAACAACAATCTTCCAGGCTAAAATTCTAATGTTCATGTTTCTGCATTAAACAACCACCTTTCAGGCCAAAATTCTAATGTTCATGTTTCTGCATTAAACAAGAACCTTTCAGACCAAAATTCGAATGTTCATGTTTCTGCATTAAACAACAACCTTTTAGACCAAAATTCTAATGTTCATGTTTCTGCATTAAACAACCTTTCAGACAACCTTTCAGACCAAAATTATAATGTTCATGTTTCTGCATTAAACAACAACCTTTCAGACCAAAATTATAATGTTAATGTTTCTGCATTAAACAACAACCTTTCATACTAGCAGGTTAACGTCTTAAAAACATCAATTCTAAGCAACATGTTTCAGCATTAAACAACAACCTTTCAGGCTTGACGGGCTAACATTTTTAAAACACGCTAAGAACACCAAAACTACACAAAATCATTCTCAAAATCATTCGCGATTGCAGAAATACAACTAACAAATGTAAATAAGTGATTAAATAATAGAGAAAAAGGACAAACCTCGCGAATCTGAGGAGGCGGATCTAGAGCAACAGCGACGGGCGGCGAGAGAGTAGCTGCGATTAGATTTCACCGTGCACCGTTATAGTGTGATTTGAACGCCACCGTCGCAGAACCGCAACGCCACCGCTGTGGTAGAGCGGCGGCGATTGGACGATCGAGAGTTGCGGGCCAATTTGGGAGATGTTTTGCGATGGGAACTGATTTCAAAATTGGGGAAAAAAGAAATGGCTTATATATTGGAGATGGCGCGTGGGATTAATATCCAGAAATTGCAAAAAAAGACCGCGTCTAGTAGTGACGGTCAATTCCAAGACTTATCCAAAAAAGTTTATCTGAACTAAAAAATATTCAAATAATCTCTAGAGAACAGGATATTAGTTCCTTGGGTTGACTCAGTGAGTCTGAGTTTTGGGTTGTCGTTACTCGGTCTGGTTTTTCCACACCCGTATGTTCTTGCTGTCGGAACCGTGTAGAGTAAGTCGCGCTTCGCCGTCAGGGAATAAATGTGGCCTTCTTCCCGGAAGAGGGGCACGCGCGTGCAACGACCACGGCGATCTTGACAGCGGCGAACCATTATCCCCAATGAAGATTTAGACCACCGCGAAACTGTTGACTCAACTTGGTTCGAGAGCTCCGACGTTATTATCGGTAAAGCGAAAGAAGAGAATATTCCGGCGGATATTGTCGATGTTGAAGATGAAATCCCGGTGGAGAAACTGATGGAGGAGCTGATGGCGTATGAGTCGTACATGAAGTTCTATCAGATACCTTACGTGGATGGGGAGTCGGTGACGACGGCGCGTGTATGAACCTCTTGAGCTTTGACTACGGGGAAGATCTGCCTGCCGGCAACTAAGTGATCGACTCCGCCGCTAGCTAGCTAATTCGTTTTTCTATTCAATTTTTGCTCAATTTGTTTCTGATTAACGAGCTTTTGTAATCTCACTAATCTGTGCATACAGGTTTGATTTTGAATTACTACAACTTGTTTGGTGTTTTTCCATGGAATTTGTTGGAGCTAATAATTTTTTCTTAAAGTGTGCATATATTTATAAAACGAATGAATTAGATTTTTTATTTTTATTTTTTGTAATGGAATGCGTGACGATATATACATACCTGGAACCAATTGATGTCACCTTGAGATCTAAAAATTGGTCCCTAATTAGATAATCAGATAAATTTATATTTAAACTTAGCAATATAAAATAATTTATGCCACAAGTTCATATTTTATAGGAACTCAGATATCTCAGAACGGTGCAGTATGCAAACTGTTTGTGCAATTTGTGACGATGGTGGTGAACTATTGTGGTATACTTCTTTACTTCACACAAGAGAAGAAATCAATCATCATTTGAAACACCATCCATGATTCACATACCAGTGCTACAAAGAAATGGCCCACGGCATTTGAAGATATAATAAGTTTATTTTGCATCCAGGACTTCCTAATTGCTATACGTCAGCAAAATGGTTGCCAGCTGAGAGAATACCGATGAAAAGATCAACAGGTCTATCTTGAAGAGGAGGTGCCTTCTATATATCCGACATATTAAGATGTCTTTGTGGAGCAAAGCTAGGATAATATGAGGGCAATGAAGCTGCAACTATAGACACAACGTGAATGTCCCCATTCAAAGTCAATCCGGCAGCATCATCAAGCGCAAATCCCTGCTAAACAAATCCCAAAAAAATCAGCATAATACCATCAAACAGTCAATTTCACACAATAAATTTTCAAAACAAAGTAGAATACCGTGCATAAGACCTGAAGTCTCTCTTTAACTTTCTGTAAATGAAAATAAACCTTATTTGACTCATGCCTGCTTGCATTACATCCTTTAAATCACACAAAAATGTCAAAATCCATCCGACTAAAACGAACATATTTTATCAATTATTGTCGCAAGTAAATATATTTTTGTAGTAAAAAATGGATATAAGAACACCAAGAGCATGACAGATACATTTCAAAGGAGGATTCAATAGATCATCAGATTCATATGACTCTTATATAATTGGAAACAAAATAATCTAAAAGACTCTGAGGAAAGAAAAGTAAGATACTTGACCAGAAATCCACAACTGTTCATCAATCCACCAATTTCAGGCATAATAGAATTAATGGTATAATTAACTTGGATTTTATTGACACTGTCTAGATGCAATCATGTTTGCTTGATTTTAAAAAATACAATAAACTGTGAGCCAATAATTAACAATATTTTTACATGTGTACTGAGATTGAGACTCTTATTGTATTTTCTCCATTATTTTAGTGATGAATAAACAATTTATTGAAACAGCATCTCTCTTTTCAGAACCTACAAAATCCCGTAGTTGAAATGTTTAAAAAGTAGTGGCCTAAAGCCATAAATTTAACATCAATTTACATACACACCATAAAATAGGGAAATAAAACAATACCAAACAAACAGTACTCAACTTATTAGGCTCTTACAAATCAGTGTAGTAGCCTAATAACTTATCAGGCTCCAATAAATCACTTTACTGTACCATTCATATGCATATTCTCCAATGCAAAACCAACTTTCTAAAGAAATCCATTAAATGACAACAAGTATTTTATTTATAAAAGTAAAGGAAAAAAAGAAGGTTCTGTCATACATAAGTCTGATAAAATCCTGAACACAGTAGAGACCTGATCAATTAACAACTGTAGCAAAAGACATATAATTCTAAGAGGTGACAATCACTAGGCCAAAAACAAAGTGAAGGAAGTCACCAATATAAATTGACAGGCTGTTTCCAAATTTGTACAACTTATATTGAAGATTTGTCCGTGGAACGCACTGTACACACACTACAAAAAATCAAAAGTCTAGTCTAAGCCTGTAGTATGACAAAAGTATTAAGCTAGTGATTTATCTAGCTAGAAAAACAATACACAACAGCCTAATACATTAATCAGTGTATATACCAGTGTTAACTATTTTTGTCATTGTCAGAATTTTTATCATTGTCAAAATTGCAGAACATTTATGATTTTGCAACATAATATTCAAAGTTGTGTTCAAAAGATGTTAAGCAGTACTTGTGTAAGCGATATTTGAAAACATAATCTGTTGACAAATGTAAAATTCAAAATTTGGAAACTGTAAAGAAAAGAAGCTGCAACTGCTAAGTAGAAAGAAAGCAAAGACTACAGTATATGATGAATGCAGTGGCTGCTGAACTATTTAGGAGCAAAAAATATTCTTACCCAGCAACAAGCATCCCAAATGGCACAATAAGGTTGTTAAAAGTGGAGAATAACAAGAGCCACACCAACTATGATTGTGAGAGCTTTGTCCAGGCCATCATCGTCATCATGGTCTGCATTTCAAGATGGCAATATATGCATTTCAGCTATCAGGGCCTGATTATCGAACTCGTTTGTAAATGAAAAACTTTATTCTCCATCAATGCACATGCTTCTATTAAGTGCAGCTGGTATCTCAAACAATTTGGATATACAGGACTAAAAGATTATAATGCCAAGTTTCAGAGCAAAAACTTCTGTAACACGAAACTTAGAGAAATTTTAAAAATAAACCTGAACTTAAATACTATACTGCAATGAAAATGAATTGAGCCTATCATTCCATCAGCCTATCAAATCTAATTAAAAAAAGGGAAGGTTCATAGCCACAAAGCATTCAAATCAAATGTGTAGAGAATGTAGAGAAGTAGTTCTAACAAGCATTTCATCAAACACCTGGTGTACTCATAATATAGTTGTTAAAACAGAATACCCAAAATTTGCAAAATAAAAACAGTTTAGCACATAGAGAAACCTCCATTAGAACTTGTAAAGCTGCATCGGTGTGTTTAGCAGGAGGAGGACACGTAAGTAGCAGTTGTCTGAAGATGGTGACCAGGGCAGAGAAAAGTGGCGGGTTAAGGGAAGAAGAAGGCGGCAGGGAAAATGGTAACCGGTGAAGCAGGCACGAAGAAAAGGCGGGCGTAAACGGAAAAGTTAAAGGAGTGTGACTGGGTAATAATGGACTAAAACAGGCCGGGGCGAAAAAACTCCCCATTTTTATATATACTCCCTCCGTCCCTCTATCTTGTGTCCAATTGCTTTTGGCACGGTTTTTAAGAAATCTGATGTGGCACTGATGTGAGTGGTAGGGTTTGTGGAGTATGTGAGAGAAGGTTGATAGTTTATATTATAATTATTTGCCAAAATAGGAAATGGGTAAATCTTTTGGGACGGACCAAAAGGGAAATTGGATAAATCTCTTTGGGACGGAGGGAAACGGAGGGAGTAGTAGATTAGTTTCACATTTCAACTCCAAAGAAAGATACATTTCTTCCTTCGTAAACTCACCAATAATGAACTCTGACTTATAGAGAAATGACATGTTAGGAATGAAGTACTTTGCCACCAACGTTGTTTGAGAACTTTCTGGAACATAGTAGAGCCTAGTGGAAATCAAGAAAAGTGTAGTCAATAAAAGTGGAGTTTGATCCCACCATTTAATTTTGTTTCAAGAAACCAAAACTAACGTGTCAATAAACTGAAGCACAATTTACTACTTCTGCCTACTCATCCAAATAAGGTCATTTGTTCAAAGAAACATAAACCTACGAGAATAATGTAGTAGACATCAAGAATCCCAATTTAACTCTTTTTCGCATGATTCAGTTTTACAGCAAGACATCAAATAATTTTACACAAGCTCCATGTCTTTTTTTTAAAGGTGTTGCATTGTGATTCACCGGATTGTGGTCAATTTTACCATGTCTCGAGCCTCCTTTTTCCTAGTGACGAAGAAAACGCGTTGGGATTTGAAAGGGAAATCGCAGTTGGAGGTGTTGGAATAGTGTCCTTCGATCAATGTGCATTGTCCTGAATAGTTGGAAGATTAATTACGGAGATAATTAATTCAGTTATTTAAGTGATCAAAATGTTTAGCTGGAAACCGCTTCCGATCGGCTAGCATCAATGGTATTGAGCTCGCAGCTTATTATAACTGAACCTATAGGGTCACACACTAAGTATGAAATTGGACAAAGTAATTATCTAATTAGATTTGGAGTCTAATAGTAATTATATGAGAATTAAGTCTTATTGGGCTAGGCCCATATTGAATAAGACTAGGATTAGGTTTATGAGGATTCTGTTTATTCTGTATAAATATACTTCTACAGGAATAAACAGACATACACACAATCATACGTATAGCTCATGTGTTGAGCGCCTCAGAACAAATAAACCTACATTTCTCATACAAACCTCATCGACAAGAGAAGAACAAAGACTAGGTCTTTGGTTGCTGATCGATGTTCTAAGCTAACAGCGGTGAGGCGGTCTGATCGTGCTGTGTGGATACGTATAGAGGGATCACGCTTGGGATTCTCGTCTCCGTAGTTGATTGGATCATCTGACTAAATCCGATGGTAAAGCACGCTTGAAGAGGTAAGCCTAAACCCTAATTTAGATTCATACTAAGTACATGCATGAGATCCGGGATTAGATAATTGATGTTCCACTAAGTTAGACTTAATCAATTCCCTACAGTGGTATCAGTAGCCTCTTGTATGTTTTAGTTATGATCTATGATTTATGTAGATGAGATTTGCATAAATTGATTATTAGGTTTGATGTTCATATTTTATTCAAATAATCATTGGATGATTGTATTTGATTTAATCACTCTGAAGTTGTAATTTTTGGAAAATTACTATTCATTGCCGGATTTACTATTCAGCAGTTAACTGTTCATCATCAGAATTACTGTTCATCGGCGGTGGTAGAGCAGCAGCACTGGGTGTTGCCGCTAGGGTTCCGCCGGAAGGGTGACAGCAACAATTAGGGTTTTTGGCCCTTTAAATGGCTAGGCCATTTTTATTTGGGCTGGATCTTTTCGGCCCAACAGTGATGCAGCCATTGAGGTTGGCTGGCCTGATCGGTTGGACCGGTTAGTTGGGCAGACCGGATATGGTTTCGGTTAGACCGGGTCCAGAAATTTTTTTTTAATTAAAAATAAAATCTTAATTTGAGTGGGAGTAATTTTGACTTTGGAAGTGCAAAATTATTTTATGAACATGTACATTTCTTTAATTAAGGCATTGGATGAGCTTAATTTTGAAATTTAATTAAAATTAGTAATAAATAATTAAATTTAATAATTTTAGAAATTAGTTAATTTAATTATCTTAGTATATTTAGTACTTTATTAATTTAGAATTATTAAATTATGGCTGAAATAATAATTGATGTTAATAATTTTAGAAATTATTTGGATTAATTATTTGGTATGGAGAATTACATAGGTAATTATGTAATAATAAATTACTCTAATAATTTAGAATTATTAAGGTAATAATGAGGTTAATAATTTGGGAAATAATTGGCTCTTTTTGCATGATAGATTGTTTGTCTCAGTTATTATGCATGTTAGACCATTCACTTTAGAAGAGAATAGTCAGAATATATGAATTGGATTCAGTGTTGTATCATTTTATGTGCATTTATTTATGCCTTTAATTATTGCTTTATATAATAAATGCATATGAATGGTTTATGTGTGTGGAATGATTATGGAATAGTTCACTTATAATCAAACCACATAATGAACCTAAGTCCCAAAGTAATAATGAGCTAAAATTTGTCTTTCCAAACAGATAACACCCATTTAGCCTTTGATCACTGATGATAGGTTTCGCTAAAGCGATAGTATCGTCTATAATCTTGGGAGTAAAATGCGGGTAGACCTAGTGAAAGGGGTTTACATGTTAGTTTTGGTTTGCTCATCAATATCAGTGAGGGGTACTCAGATGTTGAGACAAAATCAGATGGATATTACATTGGATGTATCCCATCAACCAAGAGTAATATTGAATACTATTAGCAATGGGATTGCTTACCTAAAATCAAAGGATTTAAGACAAGCTAAAGCATGCTTAATTCCTTGTGATTTTGAGGGTCTTGGAATCATTTTATTCACGGGACAATTGGATTTGAATAAAATGTGTAGATAACTTGTTTGATTGCATGTATTTTTCTTGCTTGTTATTTACTTATTTAAATGGTTTTTTATTGCATTTTATTTATATTGTAGTAATCATGTATGACAACAAACAACAACTCTTCTTATCTGTGTTCAAACCTTTGGAAGGTTGAATTGAACGGCAGATTCTTGGCAAATGAACTTCGGGATTAGTTCTATTGCAAGAAAAGAAAGAGGTATTCGTTGATATTCAAATCATTGATGTCAAATGTCTTGTGTTGTATAGTATGTGTCCAAAATTGCTAGGCAAGTTTTGATCATAGATACTTACAACATCAACATGGAGCTCAGGAGCAGTCCATGGTTGAGAGGTTTGAGCCCTTAAGATTATTCTTAATTGTAAAGTTAAGAAAGGAAACAAGTTAAATCTCATGTTTTGAAAAATGATTGGATTATTTAATAATATAGAGATACTCGGTTTTCCTATGGCTGATAGTTAGTCAGTGACATCATTCATTTCATTGATGGTTTAGAACCATTTTAATTGAAATAAGAAGACTTTGACTAAGTTGCATGGGATGCTTAAAATGCTAAGTAAAGTGTCTAAATTGATACAAGAACGAGGTTCTATTGGTTCAATAAGGGAAATGGTTTGAATATAACATGGAAGAATGAAGAAGTGGGATAGGACAAGGGCAAGCATAGTGCTGATGTGCCTAAGTTCCTAACGCTTCTATTGCAATGAGAAATGTATTGCCTTTAGTTCTTAGAGGACAAAGAGATTGGCGAGTAATTTACAATTGCATTTATTTACGTTATAGACAATCTCTACGATAACTCTACTAATTGGTATTAGATACCTTATGGTTCTCACAATTTTAGAAAATGTGGTGAAACCAAAGTAGGAGTTTAGTTAATGAGATGTCAACCTACTCAAAAGTAATGCAGCAAGAGTTGTTACATTGACCATAAGAGTTTATGGTTTATCTATGCCTTTAGGGTTTTCACTGGATTATATAAATGTTATTTGGATCCAAGTGTTACAACAACACAATCAATTTCTACACCTCCTATGTTGGACATGGAAATGTATTATCATAAAAGGACAATGGTTGTTCAGTTTTATGCATTGTGTTGGAGTTTTGCAAATTAGACACGAGTCTTTATTTGCTAGATATAGATAAACAAGTTTGTAACGTAAATATCAAAATGGCTTAAAACGAATGATTCGAATTCGACCTCATAAATTGTCGATTATGCCACTAATATTGAGCACTCATAGTAACTCGAGTGGGAGGGTTCTGTGAAATCGTTTGACTTGGAGTCATTTGATATGTGTATATATTGTGATGGTAAAATGACAAAATTACCCTTCATAGTGTCGGGTGATGGAACATGAAATTTATTGGTTTTATTAACAAATGGTTATGTAGACAAATGAGTTTAATACCATGAGGTGAATCACTTCATTAACTTTGCCGGTGACTTAAGTAGATATGGTTGTCTACTCGAGAAAGACAAGTTTGAATCCTTTAAGAAATTTAAGGAGTTTAGAAATGAAGTTTAGAATCAACTTGACAAGATAATTGAAATCTTTCGATTGGATTGAGGCGTTGGATATTTGAGTCAAGAGTTTGTTGACCATCTGACAAGAAAGAAATAATCATGTCGGATATGATTTTTCATGATGGGTCAAGCCAATCTTCCAGGAAAATACTTCTATAAGGCAGTGTTCACAGTGAACAAGGCATTGTCAAAAGCTGAAGGAAAGACATCATATGTGATATGAGTAGGAATGGTTCCTTAAATGTCTTTTCTCATTAGATTTGGGGTTGCGAAGTACATGTGAAACATTGTTTGCATTAAACTTGCACCAAGTCTAATAATTGTCTCTTTATGGAAATGAGACAATGGGGGTACTTCTACAAACATTTTGAGAACTATGAGATGTTGCTCAAGAATGTGTCCTTTTGGAGAAGTGTCATCTTTCCAAAATGACAAGTGGGAGATATTTAGACCTCGATAGCTTTCGAGGTGAGCAACAATCAGAACCGAGAAACATTGATCCCTTCTTTAGACGTGGTGAAGATGAATGCGGTAAAGTCTTAGAGACTGCTGAAGTTACTCATGCCCCATGTAAGTCAATGAGATGTAGTGTTCAGACAAAAAGTACATTTATGTCCCTACGACTGAAACTATGAAATCACATTTTTAGACAATGGTGAACCTATGTGACTGACATTAAAGCTTTGATAAGCGCTAACTCCACAAAGTGGTTGAAGACCATGAAATTTGGAATAGATATTTTGTATTAAATCAATTTTGGAATTTGATTGAAAGGGTATAAACAAGTCTACAATGTAGATTGTGATGTGACCTTTCTCTAGTTGGAATACTTAAGTCTATCCGGATATCCTAGAAAAATTAGCTCAGTGCGATTTTGAGTTCTACTAGGTAGAGATCAAAATTGGCTTCCTTGATTGGATTTTGGAAGGAGATGTGTATTTTATACAATCTCGGAGCTTTTATAATGCTAGGAAAATATGCGAGTTGCAGATGTCCATTTATGGATTGAAGCGAGTATAATGGAGTTGGAAAATACATTTTGATGAAGCGATTTAGAGATTGGCGTTCAAAGAAATGTTATGGAATCTTGTGTATACAAGAAGGTCAGTGGGAACAAGATTGAATTCCTAGTCTTTTATGTCTATGACATTTATTGAAAATGACAATCCAAAACTGTAGTCTATGGAGATTTAGTTTGGAAAATATTTTGCAATAAAGGACTTTGGAAATGTAGAGTGCAACTTGGGCATCAATTTCTACAAGGTAGATTAAAGATGATGATTGATACATCAAAGCAACTACTAGGTAAGGTGCTAGACACGTTCAATTGAAAGATCGTAAAAGATTTTCTACCCAAGATTCATGGCATAACTCTTAGCAAGATTCAGTGTCTAGCGAGACGTGATGAGCAAAAGAGAAATAATATGATCTCTAATGCATTGAGTTGTAGGGTCTATTATGTTTGCTATGAGATGTACTACATATAAAATTTCGTATGCTTATAGAGCACAACGATTTGATATCAAATAGACTCAGGTGAGGCACAATGGTTTGTGGCCAAGAAAAGTTCGTAGTGTCTGAAATGGACTATGGATTCTTTGATCTATGGTGAAAATGAGTTGGTTGTTAAATATGCTAATGGAAGCTATGTTGTTGATTTTACAATAAAAACTGAGTAAATTGCTGCTTTGGAAGTTGCAAAGGGAATGTGATGGAAATTGGATATTCATCACTAGACTTGGTAATGTCCCGTCTTAGCTGATTTAATGGCACTCGATTGAGAATCGTAGAGTCATTACTTAAGCAAATATAGGCAAGAGAATACCATGAGTCAAAATTCATACTCAGGATATTTCGTATTCTTTGAGAGAATGGTGAAATTATCATATGCAAGGGAAACAATGGATTTTGATCCATAATCTAAACCTCTTCCACAATTCCACAAATGTTGCATGTTGCCTAGGGCTCATACATTTGTGATAGGAATCAAGAACTTTGGATAGTGGCTGTGATTTTCTATAATGTTCTAGTTATCATGTACAGTTTGGTGATTTTAGACATTGAAGATTGAACCGTTTATAAAATTATGAAATTATTATTTCATATTCATTTAACTTGGTTTAGTGTTAAATGAAAGTCCAAAATCAATTTACATCTCCAAATAGGTTATCAAGAATATGTCTTGGATAATGAAACCCTATTTAGTGAACTGGAGTGTATGATTGATTATGTCCCTAGTCCAGGTCATTGAGAATGGACACTAATGACTGAAGAAGACTAGTTTGCAAGTTGATTCACAGTGTTGTTTCATGGGCTGAAGGACATGGGATCTCATGAATCGATTGCATGGATGCAGGTTGGGAACTTGTATTGGACTGACCCGCTATGAGAATATTTTAAGATATTTAAAATGTTATAAGTATTTCTCATTGACTGTTGGAGCATATTCCTCATACCTGAGTAATTCAGTGTTTGCTTGCTTGTGGATTGATTGCTTTGAGGGTTTTCAAACGCCGTGCCGTGAAAGGAGGCTATAAAGACAGCTCTTGGGTGACATGAATCGAGTAGAGAAAACTTGGATGTACAAGAGTGGGATTGTCCTCTCATTTTATGAGATTGTTGTCTTATGGGCCTCTCGTAGAGTTGAGACTGTAAAATGCATGGCCGTGCTCAGATGGATTATGGATTAATCATCTGTCTTTACAATTTTACTCGGGAATTCGAGAAACACATTTGAACTTGATAAGGATAACATGGGATCTTACCTTATGTTCGAATGAAAACATTAAGTGACAAAGGAATATGAATGCACACTTGTTCCAAAGGACAAGTGGGAGATTGTTGGAATAGTGTCCTTCGATCAATGTGCATTGTCCTGAATAGTTGGAAGATTAATTACGGAGATAATTAATTCAGTTATTTAAGTGATCGAAATGTTTAGCTGGAAACCGCTTCCGATCGGCTAGCATCAATGGTATTGAGCTCGCAGCTTATTATAACTGAACCTATAGGGTCACACACTAAGCATGAAATTGGACAAAGTAATTATCTAATTAGACTTGGAGTCTAATAGTAATTATATGAGAATTAAGTCTTATTGGGCTAGGCCCATATTGAATAAGACTAGGATTAGGTTTATGAGGATTCTGTTTATTCTGTATAAATAGACTTCTACAGGAATAAACAGACATACACACAATCATACGTATAGCTCATGTGTTGAGCGCCTCAGAACAAATAAACCTACCTTTCTCATACAAACCTCATCGTCAAGAGAAGAACAAAGACTAGGTCTTTGGTTGCTGATCGATGTTCTAAGCTAACAGCGGTGAGGCGGTCTGATCGTGCTGTGTGGATACGTATAGAGGGATCACGCTTGGGATTCTCGTCTCCGTAGTTGATTGGATCATCTAACTAAATCCGATGGTAAAGCACGCTTCAAGAGGTAAGCCTAAACCCTAATTTAGATTCATACTAAGTACATGCATGAGATCCGGGATTAGATAATTGATGTTGCGCTAAGTTAGACTTAATCAATTCCCTACAGGAGGTTCATTCACCTGTCCCGTGCATACATGCACGGTATGTATGGAGGTTGAAGACAGACGTGTAGATCAGTTACAATTCACAATCTGTCAGCGATGTCCCAACTCCTATCATCGCAAGTGTTTGCCTAGGTTTGTTTCATGAATTTCAATTGAATTGTTTTATATAAAATATATTCTCATTTTCAGGCCCGGCCCAGACTATGAGGCATGTGAAACATGGGCCTCAGGCCACCATTTGAATTGATAAATTAGGGGCCTCAATTTCAAAACTTTGTTTACTATTTATAATGTGTTTTTATAAAAAGTGATGAAATTAGCCCAATTATGGACTAATCAGGAGTATATTTTATGCATATGGGCTTAATGTAAGATTAAAAAGGCCTCAAATTTAAACTCATTAGACTCTATACATATAGAAAGTAAAAATTAGACTATTATTTAAAATTTGTCTCAGGCCACCAAAAGTTTTGGGCCGGCCCTGCTCATTTTAATAGGTTTTCATTTGTTTTCTAAGTTCTATAAGGTTAGAACGTGATGAAGAAAAGAACATTCAGTGTAGAGCTTGGGAAGGCCTTTTGCTGGACCGCATATTGATATATTGCCTGTAAGATCATGATCTAACTCAATTACCGGTTTTAAATTAATTTTGTTGATTCATGAACTTTTTAATGATTTTTGTAGGGATCACGAGCTCAACTCTCCCATTGCAATTCCAGAAAGAGGCCATATAGTGTTCCCTAGCAAGAAGAGAATTGTGACAGTTAAAGACAATTCAGAAACTGAAAAGGCCAACATGAAAAAAAAGGTAATCATTTGCACTAACTTTTCATTAACTGTTGTTTTATTATGGCCCCGTTTGGTGACGAGAGTTTTGAAGAGCGTTTAAATTTTTGGGTTAAATATGGACAGTTGACTGGTCAATCAATTTTTTTTCTTGGTTAATTTTTTGGTGTTTTGATGAAACCTCTTGTTTCTGAAACGCTAGGAAGAGCCGCGTTTACAAAAAATCAAACAAAACAATATAACAAAATATATTTTTTTATCCTTATTCTCACAAAATTTCCTTAAAACTAATTGACTGAAAAAATATTGTTTTCTTTGATGAAAAAGATAGGACATTAAAGATTTGCTTGACCTCTTAAGATCGTTTTAATATATTATATGCTTGACCTCTTAAGATCGTTTTAATAATTATTGAGAGAGCAGTACGTTCAAATTTCATCGAAAATCCCCAAATGATAATGAAAAATACCCATAAGTCCTTGTTGTCACCATCGTTGACCGCCAAACAGTATATGTAGTGTTAGTCAGCCCCACCTCGAAAATCATCCTAGTTCCGCCACTGGTTGCGGCGTTCAAGGCGTTTTATATATATTAAACTATAAACAAATTTATGATATATTTTTAAAAGTTATACTGAAATATTCATCCTAATATTATAATTTAGAAAAAAAAAGTTTAATTTTAACTATAAATGAGAGTAAACTCGTTGAGATATAAGATATTCGACCATAATTAATTGGTCTTTGTATTTAATAAGGTTTAAATATATTTTTTAATTGGATTAAATTTTATCCTTATTTAGTTCAAATATTTTAATTTACTTTGCACGGTTCACCAAAACACGTTTTTTGTTTAAAAGTACCAAAAGTCACAGCGAGCAATTGCGGCGATGAAAAATTTCTGCCATGACGACTAGTCGTCTATTAGGCGGGCCTAGGCGGACGCCATGACTTCCATGATGTACCTACAATGGTGAGCTACATTTAATATTAGCTTATATAGTGTTAAATAAATATAATATATAGCAAAATGTATTGGATTAGTGATGTGGAATCCACAAAATTAAATTCAAGCTAGTAGCTTGGTGGAGCTACATAGCTTGAGAAAGCTATATTATGTGGCATGCAACAATGGTAACCTACATGCCACATATTTATCAAAATTTGCCAAGCAACTCCAAAAACTAATAGAGCATCCACAATGGTAAGAGCATCTCCAATGGTAAGCTAATGCTTAACTTGCCATGTCACTATTCAAGCAACTGACGTGGCAAACTACATACTTCTACAATGGTAAGCTACTTTTGTAATTAACTACAAAGGTCCCACATATTTTTGAAATATTTTATCAATAATTATTTTCTTATTAAAAATAACAAATATATTTATCAAATATGTATTATATAAAAATTATATTGATAAAAAATAAAACAATTATTTTCATAACTATTTTATATTTAAGTGACCTAATTAAATCATTATAATAATACAATTAGATATTAAAAACGTTTAAAAATATCATAGTCACATGTTCAAGTTGTATATATAGAATTTAACTAAAACTATATTGTTTGTTGGTTGAATTTTATTTCTTTTGCGTTTAATGTTATATATGTTAATAATCTTTTATATCTCATTGGAATGGGAAAGTGTCATATATATTGTTGTATATATGTGATTTGTGTATATTGTTAATGATATGTGGTTGTTTCGTAGTTATCAGCTCAATTATCAATCTCTTTTGAGGAAGGTTGTTTTGAATTATGGGATTAATCGCTCTACATCATCCAATCTCCCACATCTCCGAAATCCAAAACCAGATTAAAGAAAAAATATCATGACAATAAACTTGTTATATGATATATTTATTTATTCGGATTTACTATTACTCGAATATATTTATTTACGTGTGGAACACAGATTTACTATTACTCGAATATATTTATTTACGTGTGGAGCGCGGATTTACTATTAATCGAATATATTTATTTACGTGTGGAACATTAGCATTTAATGTTGGCAGTACTGCTTTGTAGAGCAGTACTGCTTGACGGAGCTGCTGACTTGGCAGTGAAACAACGGTGTAGCAGTACTGCTTGACGTTTTGAATATTTGCAAGTAACTCCAAAACACAACCATTGGAGATGCTCTAAGCTATATCATCATGTAGCTTGACCCATTTTCAAGCTAATGAGTTGGCAAGCTACATGCAACTACAATGGTAAGCTATAACAAACAATAGCTTGTATTAATGAGATGAGATAGAAAATTGTCATATTTAACTCTAATCCTTAAGAAAAATACATTGAAATAATAATGTGAGATCCACCAAAATATATTCAATCTAGTAGCTTGGTGGAGCTACATAGCTTGAGAAAGCTACATGATGTGGCATGCAACAATGGTAAGCTATTAGCTACATATTTTGCAAAAATTGTCAAGCAACTCCAAAACACAACCATTGTGGATGCTCTAAGAAGTAACACCAACATAAAAGGTTAAATACAATTAACACAAAATGTGTGTGGAAAAAAATGGGTTAAAGGCTGCACAATTTTTGAACATTGTAAGTATAAGTACGTTTTTGAGAACTCTATCAATGAGACCTTGAGAAATCCAAGCTTTAGCATATAATACTGGAAATTCTGTTTATGAGATCATTAAAAATCTCAATGCCGTTTTGAAAGAGCATATTCTAATAAAGGCCGCCACACATAGTCGATTCTTCACCACTAATGAAAATGCAAACATGCTATGTATTTTGTTCCTGAAAGAAAAAATAGTGTCAAATACATTGTTAATCATTGTGTTTAGGTAAAAAGGAGAAAAACAAATATATAGCTTGAAACAATCAAACTTCAATAAATGGGTTAATAAACACGCACCAGTAAAACTCCCTTCTATCCTCCGTTTGTGAAGATAAGCAATCACAATAATACCCAAAAAAGGTAAAATTAGGTATGTGCAAGAAAGGGGTAGAAAATTATGCCTAAATTTTATTTCTTTATAATCTTAATTATTAGTGCAAGACTTTAAATTATTCAATTCGATTGGTAGATTGGATTTGTTGTCATCACAATTGTTCAACAAACAAACACATATGTATGCAAATGAGTGTGACGAAAGAAGAAACATGAAAAATACACCAGATAATAAAAAACGTGTGTGGCACCTTGCGGATGTACCTAGTGAATTAGTCTCTCCAAAATGCCTTCACACTCAATAGAAAAATATATATCAAATGGAAAAGAGGATATTACAAGATCCACGCGGTGTTTTACTCTTGTTCCTTTATTATTAAGCAAACATGTTCCAAACCCTACAAAAGAAATAACGAAAAAATTTATCAATTTGAAGATTAGAAACAACTAAAACAAAGAAGAAAATAGAAGCTAAGGATTACCTTGGCACATAAGAAAGTACATTTGATGAATGGATGAGAGATTTATAGACCATTTTCTACAATTGGAATCTACAACTCCAACAATAACAATGTGAATGTGAATGTGAATGTGAATGTGAATGGATTACGGTCATTCAACAGTCAAATGTTCCACATGCTCGTTTATGGCAGCCAAGGTGTGAAGCTACAAGAAATAACCATTTCTTCCCCATGACAGCCGCAACACCGACGGAATATTCCGTCACCCTAATGAACTCTCTGGTATCACCATATGAACTCTCTAATCGCCACCGGTGATGATTGCATCTCAATAGGTCCCGGAACTTCCAACTTATGGATCCAGGGCATCAATTGCGATTCCGGCCATGGTATAAGGTAACAATTAGAACCTAATTTAATTATTTTCTAGCTAGCCACATAACTCATTTTCTGTTTTTTACTAACCAATAACGTATATACATTGTTTTGATTTTTTTCGTAACTTTTGTTTCCAACATTGGGAATTTAGGGTGGCAGATGCAAGAACCAGGAGTCCAAAACGTGACTGTTAAATCCGTTGTATTTAGGGGAGCAACAAATGGTGTGAGAATCAAAACATGGGCTAGCTCAACCTAGCATTGGATTTGTCCAGGGGGTTTTATTTCAACATATTACAATGAACGTCGAAAATCCAATCCTCATCGACCAAAATTATGGTCCCCAAGGATAGTGCACAACTGGCCAAGTAAGTGTATATACTAAACAGAATAGGCTATATTAACTATAATATATCTCAGTTTTCATATCATAAAAATAATTAATTTGTTGTATTGTGACACAGGCCTCATGAGTAAGGATTAGTGATGGATAGGCCTGGCAAACGGGTCGGGTATAATGGGTAATTTTATTAAACGGGTCAAACCCGTTTAAACCCATTTAAAAACGGGTCATAAACAGGTCGGGTTTTAAACGGGTCGGGTAAAACCCGTTAAACCTGCCGGGTTGAAAACTATTTAAACGGGTCTTAAACGGGTTGGGTACAAACGGGTCTTAATTGGGTTGGTGCAAATTTGGTATAAATTCTAACCGATTTATTTGATGTACACTTTCAAACATTTTTGAGACTAAATTCTAGTACTAACCAAACGGATATATTGTAATTTATCATATATTACAAATGTAATTGTTGATGAGGTTAAAACTTTTTTTTAGTTATATAATGATTAGAATTATTTTGGCGAGACTCATATATTCTCAACAATTCATCACTGATGTTATTTAAAAATAAAAAAAAAATTATCACGGAAGTTTTGTCATATTTTATCAACACGCATATTATTTATAAAATATCTAATTTTTTTTTTGTCTTGAGCTGATCAGATCCTACAAGTCTAAAAGTGCAGCAGGATGTCAACAGAATTAATCCTGCATGTGAAACTTGCAACCATGTTGGATAAACAAAAACAATAGGTATAGAAGCAGAAATGGAATTAAATGGGCAAAAAACAGCAGCAGAATTAATATAGTAAGCAGAAATATAACTGTGACCCGTTGCAACCCATTAACCATACCGCCCAACCCATTTATTTTAATTACCCAATTATCACATACTCATTTATGCCCATACCCATTTATACCCATACCCAAACGGGTTTAGTTTAAAATTACTCATTTGACCGATGGGTAGTACAGGTCAATTTTGCCAGCCCTAGTGATGTAATATACGAAGATATACATGGAAAGTCGGCATCGGAATTGGCGGTAACTTTCAATTGTAGTTCGGAATACTATTGCAACGATCTAACACTTCAAAATGTGAATCTCAAATATAGGGATCAACCGGCCCTATATTTCAACCGGCCATATCTTCCTGCACCAATGCTGCTGCATCTGCATTTGATTTTGTTACGCCAACGAGATCATTGCTTTAAAATAGATCTGTAATGTACAAAAGTAATGTAGAAAAGTATTTGTACGAATTAATCATTATAGCATAAGTATTTGAAAAGTAGTACTTGGCATGAGGTTGGGTTTTGGCACTTTTGGCCCTGCATGCAACACCTATTAGTGGATAGGGAAGACCAAGTTAGTTACACACTAAAATAACAAGTATCCCAGTACGATAATAATGTATTTAAATACTGCATGAACTGAAAATAACTGAAAATACCGAGAAAACACCACTAAAATAGAGAAGCAGCATACCATTTTTCAAGACTTCAAATATTATATTGCAGTATTATGTGAAAGGCCAGAGCCTCAACACTCGACAAACATGCGCCATAGATGATAATGGAACATCTGCAAAAAGCAACACGAGCGAGCTGTAAATGAAGACTCTTTTTTTTTTCTTTCAAAACCATCCTGTCGGATGGATGTGATTATATTAGGCTCCCCCAAGCCAATAAAAGACAGTGCAAAAAAGAAAGCCAAAAGGCTAGTTTGGATACAAGATAAGAGCAACGCTCTTGAAGCAAAAATTGCTTCCAAAAGAATAAATAATAGGCTACTTAGTAGCTCAACCTTCGAACTGGTTAGAGATCATCGAAACGAAACTCAACTTAGTCAAAAGGCACGCCAACTAAGGGAATAACTATTTACATAAAAAATGGATAGCTTATCTGATGGAAAACTTCAGCTACAGAGCAGTAGGAGCACTAAAAGTGTCACAGTGGCTCTGAGAAGTCGGGCAAAAAAAGGCTGGGAAGATATCCTCCAGCTAGCAGACAGTAAACATGTGTAGTAGCATCAGTTAAAAGCATAAGCTTAAGCATGACAGAGACATGATCTCATTGGATTTGAGGACCCATTAATGATCAGAGATCATCAATGAGCCTAAGCCTGAAAAAATGAGAAAAACTAATCAGTAGACCATTCTGGAGACCCTTAGAGCAGGGGTTCCCATTTGATCAAGTCTTATCAAACCCTGAATAGTATTAGGCAAAGAGGCAAAGGTAAAAGAAGAAGAAGTATGCTTTGACTGTAAACATAATTTAGCAATAGCATTTGCAGGCAAGTTTGCTTCCCTATATACATGTATTAAAAAATTTGAGTTGATAGCCTGGTGGATAGAGTCAGAAAGTGGAAAAGTTTCTAGTGTGCTGTGATATGGTTGAGAACAGATGAAACAGCATTGAGGCAATCTGATTCTATAGTGATAGTGTATGTGTACCCCTCTGCCAGTTGAACTGCAAATTGAATAGCTTTCAGTTCAGCCTCTAAAGGAGAATTGGCATGGGTGTAGGAGTTGTGCCCTGATATAAAACCACCCATATTATCCCTAATAATAATGCTAATACCAGCATGAAGAGAGGTACTCCAAGCAGCATCAACATTGAATTTTAGGTCAGAAATAGGTTTGATCCAAACAATTTTGAAAATTCTTGGTTTGGGTGGTCTTTTCCCTAATGGGAGAAAACTGTGGTTTGCAATTCCTGTGTCAAAAGCAGAGGAGATGAAGAAAGCTTTGGCTGAAAAGGTGAGAAAAAAATGCTCTTTAATTTGTCTAAGGACATTCACTGCAGAGGCAGGGACACTGTCATAGATCCAGCAACTAAAGACTCAATTAAAGCACAAAGCAGTTAAAATATAAGCTTCCTGAAGGCTAATAACATGACTTCTTAGTCAGCATTTTAACAAAAAAAACATACTTTACACAACAAATTTCAAAAACAAATATTGTAATGCGTGCAAATGTGTTACACTTTCACAAATAACTAATTAAAAGAATTCATTAGAATAGTGTATATCGTAAGATTCCTTCGTTCATAGTAGGTAGCTGAGATTCAATCTGATAGAGGCGAAAGGGTTTCGACAGCCAAATTGCACAGAGTTGTGTGATTGATTGTAATCTCGTATCATTGATTTCAAACAAACGGGTAAAGAAAGAGATATTACCTAAACAATCCCAATTCACTAGTGCAGAAAGCTTGATTAAAGGCTTCAAATGGAAGGCTGTTCGTTGAAAAATTCAAGAAAACGTTGTGCAACAATATTTCCAATATCGGAAGTATGTGATTCTAGGAGCTCTATCATTAGAAAACTTTTGAAATTTTTTAGAAAGCGGTCAATTTTGAACCGCTGTCTAAAAATTTTCATGAACGGCGTTTTATAATACCAGCTGTCCAATGTAATAAAAGACGGCGTTTTTTTAGAAACGCTGTCGAAACAAAGTAGTTTCCGATAACGAAAGCCCAGTTCCGAGATGGGAAGCAATATTCTAGTAAATAATTTTTGGGTTCCGAAGTTGGAAGTAAAGAAGTTAGTGATTAACCGGAAAAACAAGCATATTTCCGATATCTAGGACCAATTCTAATATATATTTTTAGGTTCCGAATTCGGAAGTACTAATAGGTTCCCGATCCCGGTTAATGTAGTAATCGGAGCTAAATTTTGGCTTTTTTAAAGTTTGACCGGCGTAAATATTTTAATGTTTCAATATAAATTGGAGATTGAACGTACACTAGTGCAGGAACATAGAGTTTAAGGCGGTTATTTTGAGAATGCAAGGCGGTTTTGAACCGCCATCTCTGGCTACGCCGTGCATCGTTGCACGGCGGTTCTCTTTTTTTTAACCGCCGTGTAAAACTAACGAATTCGTTCCCATTTTCGAGTGGTATTACGAATTCGTTACGTGAGAGTTAAGAATTCGGAAGGGATTGAGAAGGGTTCCGATTTCGTAAATAATACCAACTTCGTAACCTTTTAAGAGACTAAGGAGGATGGGTTACGATTTCAGTATATGTGACGAGTTCGTTATAACCTTACAGGTAACAAGTTCGTTATAAACTTACAGGTAACGAGTTCGTTACTTGTTCAGGGGCTACTAAAAAAAATACCGGCCAATTTGGCCGGTAAAATGGACATTCCACATTAATGAAAATTTGGCATTTTAAAAACCTAGCGAACTCGGTGTTCTTACATCAAATAAGCCTAAATTATATCTAATAATGTAATAATATCCAGAAAATAAATTCTATACCCATACATGTATTGCACTAAGATACATTATTGAAAATGCTCCCTTGAGTGTGTATAGCCCTTAGAGCACAGAACTCTCGACTTTGGTTTAAAGACATCATTAGAACTCTCGGCTTTTGTTCAAAGACACCATTAGTTTTTGGCTTCTATAGTTGCCTGCAAAGAAATTCGGAATTACAGAAACATAGAGATCGAATACATATATGCAACAAGAGTAACATGGAGAGAGACAAGTAGAAACATCAATCCATTTGACATAATGTTAGAAAGTAAGAACGTTGTCATCTTTAAACGCTAATACCAACATAAGAGGATTAAACATAAAGAGGGAGCGCAGTGACAATACTTGGAATCTTTGGAGCTCCAAAGCTTCTTCATTAGCAACTTGCTTCTCATATTCTCGCCTCGACTACATAAAAAATCAGTAGCAGTATATATATCAAAAGACTTGAAATCACATAAGAACCAAAAAAAAAAAAAATTTACAGAAAATATCCTACCATCTCCAAACTTTTGAAGAAACTTGGTCTCGTCTTCATGTTTTTGTGGCCCTGATTGAAACAAGACACGAATGCAATTTGACAATACGTAAAATTGGCATAAAATAAAAGCAGCTTATTGTGCTTGAAAATCTCATTGAACTCCGCATCCTTCTTGTTTTTGTTCTCCTTCAATATCTGGAGCTGAGAGTTGATGCCATCAACAAACAACAGAAAAGAAAAACAAAATACCAAATCAAAATCATTATTTAGGTCAACACAAAGAAAGGAATCTCTTTGATTAACCTTATAGAGGGGCCTTTTTAAGCTACACGATATTTGTAAAACAACTAAACTTTTGATTATAATATCCGAATCACTAACCAAAACATAACTTTGTTCATAATTTGTACATTAGCTTTTTGTCCACAACTAATAAACCATAAACATATATTCCTACTCATCACATAGCAATTTAAATTTAAGATTCATGCACAACGGAATATTATTAATGGATACATAAACAAAATATTTGTTTTGAAACTCACGTTGAATCAAGTTCCACCGCCGCCAATGGAGGAACTGGAAAAAAGGCCTTCACAATCGCCTGATTCAGCACCACCGTCGTCCATCTCCGACGAATCGACATCGTCGCTCGGTATTAGTGTTTCCGCAGTCCACATTACCCCGTTGCCCTTCTCCGCGCGTAAGCCGCTTTAATTTTGACACCTCTCCGACATACTGGAGGTGGCGAACTTCGAACGACGGTCTCTTTTGCCGAAGATGCTTCGACGCGTGAGAGATGGAGTTGCGGCTGGGTCGATTTGCTGGAGACAATTAGCCAATTTTTGAGCAACGGAGACGGGCAACTGGGCGTTAGGGTTTGGATGCGAGAGAGACAAGGAATGAGGGAGTTGAAGGGATAATGGATCGTGTGGGCTTAATTAGGTGGAATGAAGGGATAAGCATGTCTGTTTATATACCTTATGAAAATAAATATTATTTCTTTTATTTTTATTACCAAAAACATGATCATTACTATTATTATATGCTATCATCAATTAAAAAGTAAAAATTATTTTAAATTAGTAACTAGTTTTTTTATCCAAAAATGGGTTGCATATTTAATTGAATTAAGAATTACTAATTTTTATTGGTATAAGAAGATATATTAATAATTTATTTTTAATAGAATGAGTTAATAATTCTTAATTTATTTCAAAAAGAAAAGTTAATAATTTTTAATTTGTATAAATTTAATTAATAAAAACAAAATACAGGTGAGCTCTTTATGTAGTGTACAAAGTGTTGAACTCATTAAAAATTAATTTATATTTCAATTTATTTTTGATGATACATCATTAATTTATACAAGTAATATATATATACCATTTTAATGTTGTTGTCTTGTTGACGATAGTAATATATAAGAAACATTATTATTATATTATTATTATATATCATAAATCTAAACATCTTAAAATTTAGGTATTTTTAATAAAAAAATTAAATAAGTATTGTTCAGTTAGATTTAATATTATTATTAGTGTTTATATAGTCAATATACTTATTAGTGTAGTGTTTATATATAGTGTTAACTTAGTTAAACTAATTTTACTTAAAAAGTGTTTTCTTAAAACTCAAGTCAGAGTTAAAATAAATTTATAAATTAATGTATTATTGTATGTAAATATAAAGTGTTGGACATTCATTAGTTAAACTGATTCTACTTAGTGACTTTATAAATCTAAGTGAGAGTTCAACTCTAATTTGTTAAATTAAATTTAGTTATTACTATTTATATAAAGGGTTTATCTTTGACTAGTTAAATAAATTTGGTTAGTATTATAGAAATCAAAGTAGGTTTGACCTTTCATTGAGTCAGTGTTTAATTTTGATTATTTTAAATCAATTTTGTTATTCGTGTTTATATAAAGTATTGACCTTCGATTAATTAAATTCAATTTAGTCTGTATGTACACAAGGTCTAGTAATGGTTGACCTTTGAATGACTAACCTCAATTTGATTAGTTAAACTGAATTTTGTGGGTTCAGGGTTCTATGGGTAATGGGTTTAGGGTTATATGGATTTAGGGTCTAGAATTTCTTAAATTACATGACAACAAACTTTTATATGTTCTTATTTTTTATTAGTCCTAAACCTTAATTGATAAAAAATATAGTAAAATGGGTTATTTCCTAAATGTGAACCCTAAATCCATGTACTTATACGATTTCATTACGTAGTTTTAATGGATGTTACGATTTTGTTACCAAATGTTACAATTTTGTTACTGTGAGGTTGAAGTGTGATTTTGATGAGATCTTGAAGGTGACGAGTTTGTTAATAAGAAATAGTAAAACTAATTCGTTAGTTTTGACGGCTTACGAATCCATAACACTTGACAAACTGATTTATTTTAACTTATATTGTATTAAACCACGAAAACTAATTAAAGAGCTCGTTAGCTACCCAATAAAACGTAACGAATTCGTTAACACTAATTGGGTTGACTTCTGATTTCGTTAAGGTTAACATGTGTTTCACATCCACAATTTTTAATTAATTATTATTAATAAGTATTACTCATGTTTATATGATACTTAATTTAATTCATGATTTCCCCTTGAGACCAAATCGTCAGCCTTCAACGAATTCGTTTTTGTCAACAGCGTTAGTCTTTACCTTCAAAGTAACGAAGCTAACTATGTCGTTCTGAATATATTAGAACTAACGAACTCGTTTTTGTCAACAATGTTGGTCTTTACCTCAAAGTAAACCTTGTAACTATATCGTTTATCATAATTAGAAGATAACTAAATCGTTATTACCAAGAACGTAGGTCTTTATCTTCAAAGTAAACAAGCTAACAAAATCGTTGATGAAAACGAGAAACTAACGAATTCGTCACCTTAATTGTACGGCGGTTAAAAAAAGTATGGCAGAACCGCCGTGCAATGGCGCCGTATATCGGCTACTTTGCACTAGTGGTAGAATCTCATCATAGTTCCGAGATCGGAACCTTATTCTAGTATATTTTTAGGTTCCGGGATCGGAAGTGAATATAATTTCCCAATCCCTATTAGTTCCGGATTCGGAACTAAATTAAAAAAAATTGAAAATATGTTAACCTAAAATACATGACTATATTTTTTTCCTGAAACCTAGCAGGAAAGGGATACTCAATTTTAAAGGGCCGAGTCAGAAGACTATATAAATAAAGGGACAGTAACTATATATTCAGGAACGGGTAATCACTTGTGAATGCCATAAAGTTTTGTATTTGTGAAGAAAGAATTGGTGTGTTCGAAGATTCGTGATCCGTCGACAACGAACAGAAAGGCAACGAACAATACAAGGTTATTAGAGCATCCACAATGGTGCTCCTTAAGTGCACTTTTCTTAATAAGGGACACTCCTTATTTAAGAAGGCCCATTGTGGAATTTTAAAAACCACTCCTTATTTAGGGAGTGATTACCGCTTTTGTTGTGCTTGACTAGCCAATAAAAACATTACTTTTTCCTTTGAGTATTTTTTAATTATAAGTTTAAAATAAAAATAAATAAAATAAGTGATTCTCTAGTACTGTTCTATTGTTAGTGTTGGGTTTTTCCTTAGTTTTGCTCAAAATTGATTATGTGGCACTTAAGAAGTGCTCTTTATATTCAAACTATTGGGGATGCTCTTACTTGCTTACGAGATATTGAATACATGAACTATCATATTTTACAAGATTATTTGGGCTTTTTATGTGAATTGATTGATTGAGTAATTTAATTGATATGATTCAAATATATTGTGATTTACATTGCAGGAGTATGAACTTGGATCGTGTTCGTATTGTTGGATTGAACATTCGAACATCTACTGAATATAGGGAGTTGATCGAATATTTCATTGAAATTGCTTCTAATCATGCGAGAATGGAGAATATGTCGATGATGTGATGTCCATGTAAGGACTCGAGCTCGGTCAAAGTTCATGTTCGAAATCGGTTTGACTAATTCGAAATCGAACTCGAGCTCGTTCGTTAATAAATGAGTTCGAACTTGAGATCATAACTCGATAGGCTCGTTGAACAACTCGAGAATAATTTATGGATACTTTATTTAGAATTTATAAAAATAATTTACATGTGTTAAAGAAGGTAATTATATGTTTATTAATTTTAGTTCTTTTCATTTATTTATTTTAGTCTTTTTTATATAAAAAAGCCTAAAAGAATACATTTTGAATAAGAAATGGATAAGATATGACGTTATGAAGATTGAATAAAGAAGTAAAATAAATCTTGAGGAAAAAAGAAAGAGAAAAAGGGAAGGGAGGAAAGCTTGAATCCCACATCGGTGGCAAGAGAAAGGGAGAAATCTTCTCTTAGTTATAAATTGATCTCATTTCCTAACCATTCTTAGTCCAACTTGTTTTGGTGGATTTCCATGTGCAAAGCCATATTTATATGTTTGGACTCGAATTGGGCTTCTAGAATCTGAAAAGAACGTGGAGACAGAATAAGATTCCGGGATCAGAAAATTTAATAACAAATAGAATTCATACTCGACATTGTAACATTAAATATATCGAAACAATCATAGAATTCGGAACCGACGGTCGATTGCGGTCAATATTAGTGCGAAACAGAATTGAATTTTCGGTGTCGGAAACTTTAAAACTAACTAGAATTCATACTAGATAATGTAACGTATGATAAATCGAAACGCTTCTAGAATATGGAAAACGGTGAAACACAACCAACAAGTAGAATTGGATTTCCTAATTCGGAACAATGCTCATTAACCAGAATGGAACCTAGAATACGTAAACTATGCAAAATCGAATGTGGACTCGTATTCATAAACCTAATGGCCGGATAATTTTATCCCGACTGCAACTGAACGGAAAATACTAAATTCCGAACACGGAACTAATCACTAGTGGAGACGCAGGGGATTTAAGGCGGTTCCATAGTACCAGAGAAGGCACATTGGAACCGCCTTCTCTGGTTGTGCCGTAAATGGTTCAGACGTTTACAGCGGTTCACTGAACCGCCGTAATATTTATACATGATTCGAACTCGTAACTCATGGTCGCTGACCCATGTTACGAGTTCGTGAGTGTCCCTTTAATCCCCTGTTCAGCAAATTATTACGATATCGCAAGAACCCCGGCAGCGACGTCATCAACTGCGTCGAACTCGAAGAGAATATGCAAGCGACAACAAACACGAATTCGAGACTAATAAATTACAATACTCGAATTCGTAACATAGTTCACAACTCAACTTTATATTGATTTTACATTTCCGCACTCGACAATAACATGTTGGCAAACCCGAACTCGTATACTTATTTTTGATAATCATGGTGGTTGTTGTTCTTAGTCGATATCGTAACATAAATCAAAACGCTTGCGGTATCGTAAGCCGTTAAACCCTAGTAATGTATAAGTTTGTAACTGTTTCGATATCGAAGTTATAGAACGGAGCCTTACGATTTCGTAGATTGGTTTGAGATTGATAGGATGAACCAAATATGTACGAAGTCGTAACAGTTTGAAACTTTGGGTGTGAAGTCGATAGTTATTTCGGTTGGTGCCCTGGTAGACTAGCGAATTTTGATACGAACTCGAGTATTTTGTAAAATAACATTCGAATTCGAAAATAGATTCGTTTAAAGATTCTCGTAACCAGGAGAGACAACCTACGAATCCGAAAGTCTTACATTACCTCTTCCGAGTTCGTGAATCAAATCTGACCATACAAAACCCACATCAAAAGGTTTGATTCTAACTAGACTACATCTATTATTGCACCAGGAACAGAGCTATGATCCCAACAAAAGGTCAGCTAACATTCTAAAATGCACAAAATAGGATCTAACTTGGTAGCGGGGGGCTTGATATAACTCTTGCACGAAGCATAACAAGGTAGCGAGCTAACTTATTTGTTGCATCATTTAAGTTGGCGATGGTGTAGGGAGTTTGGTCATCCTCAAAAACCTAGATAATAATTAGGTAAAATTGAGTTGAACTTATATTAGAAGGTGAATGAGTTATGATAAAACATGACGATGAAAAAAATGAACTTACATGACGGAGATCAAGATTTTCCAACGTGAGTAATTCAACACACTTTTCGGCAAATATGAATGTGTAGTAGCCGCATTCCCAATTTGATTGTTGTCTCTTGTACTTTGTTGCGTGGAAAACAAAATAATGGTAGTTAGCATATGAAATTTTATTTATATCTCAAATGTGATATTTAATTCGATTGCTTACCGTAATTTGTATGAGTTCAAAAGGTAGAAGAGTATTATCATTAATCTCATGCATAGCCACCTCGACAAGATCGGCGAAGGCTTTTGTTGGTGGATTGTTTAGAGGATCAATCCAATACACTTTTTTTTATCTCGGGTACCATAGCAACAAAACGCCAATGGGCACTATTAAAAAATACAAAACATCAATATTAAATAAGATATCATTATAAGTTTCAAAAGGAGGTATATATAAACAAGCGTACCCTTCGATGTATGGACCTATGAATATTTTCTTGTTTTCCATTCGTAGTGTATTGGTTAGATAACATAGTTGGGCCGTGGGGGCGATACCTTGATATATGGTCATGCTTCCGGGACATAGAAAACCAATCCAACCTTTTTTCTTTTGCATAGCCAAATGACACATGTACCTAGTAGAGTAAAACTAAACAATGAAACCGAAATGTAAAGATGAGCATAGGATGACAACATTTTAAAATGGAGGAAACTTACAATTGATGGAGTGATAGTATATTGGAGTCCAATAGGCTCATATTCCAAATATCTTTGAAATCGTTCAAGGGCACCATCAAGTCCCTTCTCGCTCCAAACACATGCTCGTTACCCCCAAAGTGATAAACCGAATCTTTGGCTTGGTGATCTAAGTAACCATGTAACGTCCTAACGTAAAGGGGGAGTGCTTTCAAGAATTCAAATGTTTCCTTTTCACCCATGATGGTAGGATATTTTTTTGCTAGTGTTGGTTTGTTCAATTTGGAATTATTTTTCCTTTGAGGTATGGCATTAGAATTTCCATCAACTATTAACCAACGTGGCCAAATAACAAATCTTCCTACAGCTTCCCCCACCCTAATGACTTCTTCATCCGCCATTGGTAAAAGTGCCAATGGGTCTAGAGCCCTTCCTATAGTTACTCTACAAAATCCAACAGGAATATCTTTAAAATGGTGTTTGCGCATGGTTTCATCATAAGTTCCATTAGCAACGTGCTTAGGGGGTTCGTTGGGACCAACATCAATGAAGAGCTTGTATGTTGAAATCTAATGACAATATCATTTATAACTTAGTAAAATGAAAATTTTAATAAATGGTGACATTGGTATTGTAAGTATTACCTTAAGAGGTTTTTTTTTGGAGGTGATGTCTTTGGCTTGACCTTCCAATGGTTGTTTTGGCTCAACTCCAACATTACCAATGATTACCTCGAGAATAGGTTCTTCGTTGACCGGAGAATGATGCGATCCTCTTGAAGATGGACGTCGCTCAACAACTCGTACATTCTCTTTGTGGTTATGTACGTAACCTATTTGTTGGCAAATGGCATGTACTTGCTCTTTCAACTCTGCAATATCTACCTTTTGGCTCTCTATTGTTTCGTTTTGCAATATGACTGTCTTCTTGGCAACATAGAGTTCCGAAGGCTTGGATTTTCCGGTACTTCGCCTAATGCCAAAAGCTTCACGTTGTGTTGAGTAGCCACCTATCCCCCTTGCCCTCCCGGGATGATCCTTTCCAATGGCTTGTGCCAATATATCATTCTTACCCACGGGTGTAAATAGACCCTCCCTTTCTTGAACGACAATCTCATCCTAGAGATAACATTTCCATTATTGGTTATCACAATGACAATACTTGTATGAATTGATCAAAATAAAGAAAAGGTTAAAAATCCAACATTACCACTTTTTTGGCAACTTGTTCCACTTCGGGAGTTGAGTATTTTCCATTGTCTTTTATTCTACCTCTAACATACAAATGATGGCGTGGGATTTGAGACATGTCCAACGACACCACCTTCTCCCTTGCCTCTTCTTCGGTCATCCCCCCCTCAACCAATCCTTTTGTCTTTTTCACACGATCTTCCTTTGAAATCTTTTCGCCAACCCCAACATATCCCGCCCTACTCATAGTGTGATAGAGTTTATTGGCTTTTGCACACCTTTTCTTCGTATCTCGGGTTCCCTATCATAATTAGTAATGTTGTTATTTGTATTAAAAAGATGAAAACCTATAACAATATAAGTAAAATATAACTTACATCGGCTTCGTGATCTAGACATCTTTTTTTGAATTCTTCCCAACTAGAGGGTAGGATGTGATTGTGTTTTTGGTGAGGATTTTGACCAATTCTTTTCCCTCCCATGTATATATAGTCCTTGGCCAATCTATACTTGTGTTCTCGGCTAGCTTTGGACACAATATTCAAAGCTTTTTTCCTCACGGCTTCCTCGTCGGGAGCCTCGATATCAAAAGGTGCCTATTCAAATAAAAATGCTACGATAAACTTATAACCATAAGAATTAATAATATGTTTTGTTCAAGTAAAGTTTGTATGGAAACAAGGTGTACCTTGCACTCATCCCACAAGTCATTCCTTTGTTTAGGTTTGACTTTCTTCCATGACTCTAATTTAATGTCCACCCTTGTTCTACCTTCTTTTCCACACCAACTCGACCACAATGCCCGGTCCTTTGAAATGGCAACACCCTTGTCATTAAAGGTCATTGGTGTCTTTATAAGGTTTCCCCAACGCGTCTCTACAATGCGGCAATGCTCGTTTGCCTTTTTCCGTTTAGAGAGCTCCGTTGGTTGAGTCTTATCTCCACTCTTTGCTCCACTCTTTTTCTTGTCGGTATTTTTCGGTCTTTTGTTTTGATTCCCATCATTTGAATCATTAGGCCGTTTGTTGCTAGCCATAGGAGAAACCTAACAACAAAAGCAACTTATAAAAACATTGTTGAAATGATCGATTTCACACAAATATTTTCACATGCATCAATCAATATAGTAATGTCCTCTACACATTCTCAATGCTATAATCATACATAATAAGGTAATAAGAAGTATAATAAGTAAATCCATGTACAATTAATTAAGGGAACAAATAAAACCCTATATGAAAGAACAAAATAAAACTACTCACCTTTGGTATGAAATTGATGTTTGTTGGGACCAATCCAAGCTTCTTAAGCAAAGCCCATACAATTAATAAATAAAATCATATCATCAATGGTGGTGAAATTGATGATAATGGATAGATTGGAAAAAAGTTTCAACAATGGGGTAATAATATACTACAATGGCAAATCAATAACACCATGTTGTTGGTTGAATTGAAATATATGGTTTACACATATTTTGGAGGGAATGGAAGTGGGAAGATGGAGAAATGGTGTTTGAAGAGGAGTAAATGCGAGGTTTTTGGTGTTTTGTGAGAGTGGTGGGTGTTTGACCCGCTGCTGACTCGCATTAAATGCGGCCATCAGAAGGTTTTTACGAACTCGCAAGCCATGTCGGTACACCATAGCCAATATACGAGTTCGTAACATATTTAGTTGGTGGATTAGGGTTTAGGTTCTTGTTGGGTTTTTGTGGGTATCCATCGGGTAATACCCGAAAAACATAATATATTCAAAACATCAATCAATGGATACGCCATCGAGAGAATGTATCAAACACAGTCGAACTCGTATCAGTATGATGGAGATTGTTACGATTTCGTAACATGTAAGTATAGATTTCGATATTAATTTAAAGTGACACTCCATTTATCCATGTAGTAGTCTGCCATTACTATATAATTGGAGAGATTGTGACGACCTAAATACATTTATAATTTGGAAAGAGTATATCTATAATTTATTAGTCGGCAATGCTACAATTCATTATTATGAAAAACTTGTGTCGTATCATTCGAGGAAAAGACAAGTCGACAATAAAATAATTGAGCATGTAGTAAATTTAGATCATACAAAAAGGTTAATAATGTCTCAACATGACCAAATTACAACATGTCCTTCACTTCTCATAGACACTATACAACAATCAATACACTACACTATAGTACTGTGTATACTATGCTAAAGTTAGACTTTTACATTAATTGTGTGTATTGACTAATATTAACAATGCTTAATTAAGTATATCAACTTTAAATGTTTTGAATCGACTGAACTTACTTATTTACAACCTGTCATTCATTCTACATGTCACATTAGTTGACGTATGTAACATAGTAGTGTGACTAGCTCATACATTGTAGTATAACATGTCACATTAGCTTGATTATTCATTTGAATATTTAAATTTTTGTACTGTTACAGTCATAATAAAGTCAACTAGTATAACTAAATATATTTGCAATGATAATGTGCAATGCTCATATACACGAATTTTTGTCTATATAATGATGAAATAATAATTACAAATAGTGCAATATAAAAAATTTTGATTAAATAAGTCTAAATATTTAATAATTAATTAATAAAAAAAATATATATAATAAATTTTAAAATAAAACAAGATTCATAAAATAAAGATACAAAAATGTTTTACCTTTCGATATCGTTAGACCTTCAACCCTAAGCAATAAATTGTAAGATTTCGTAAATAGTGACTGATGGTAAACACGAACTCGTAACAAGTGTCGATCAAGGTTGCGAGTTCGATAGTGTCCCTACTATATAAAAAAAAACGGGCAGCGAAATACAAAATACAAATCGCGTCCCCAAATAGAAAATCCCTAACGAGGAACCACAATCCCCAGTCCCCAATCCAGCTAATCACACAACCTCATCCATGCCGCCAAGAAGGAGAGCAGCCGCAAGGGCACCACAGGCAAACGTTGGAGGAAGAGGTGGAGGCCGCGGACCACCACCCCATCAAGAAGAGGAGGAGGGGAACCAAAACAATGGTGGCAGGGAAGTAGTTTTGAAACCCACGTTCATTGATGAGGCGGTAAAAAATAGGTATGAGGATTGGGTGTCTAGGAAGACCTTGTCGGAAAAGGTATTCAAACAATCTCATCTTGATAGTGATTTGAAGTTTGACTATATTTTGAAATACTTTAGGCCACATCATTTGCAAGGGTTGTTGTTGTTAGATGTCCCTATCTATCATGAAGAAGTTAGTCAATTTTATTCTAACTTTAGGAAGACTAGTGATGGTTTTATGACTAGGGTTAGGGGTAAAGATATTGTAGTAAACATGTTTACTATCAATGAAGCCATAGGTTGCCCTTATGTGAATTCTAGTTTTTTGAGAGGGGAGGATCCGAATGGTCCGTATGATATGTTCATTCAACAAAGTTTCACCCAAAACATAGATATGGTCCTTCCATTCTCCTTGAAAAAATTGTCCCAAAAGTATTTTCATCGTAGAGGACGTGGGTTGGGAAAGGCAAAGACCGACTACAAGATTGGTGAACTAACTGATGAGCAAAGACTAGTTTACGAGTTTATAGCCATGAACGTTTATCCCTCAGGTGGTCACCCTTGTGAGGCTACGGTGCACAACATAATGCTTTTCTATTTCATCATGGAGGAGAAGAAGATCAACCCTGGTTATGCCATTGTTAACTACATGAATAAGGCTGTGAGAGCAAAAGGGAGGAATTACCCTTATGGTCGTTTGATCACCAAGTTGATTACAAACCAAGGGGTAGCTCCCCAAGGTAGGCCCGAGGTGTCCGAGTACTATGACCATGCTTGGTTGACAAAGAAAGGGCTCGTGCTTAAGGAGGATGGGAAGTATGGTCCCAAGGATCTTAAGAAGAAGCGGATGACTCCAAGTAAGTTTTCACCTTGTATTAACAATTTGTATAAGGATGACTAATTCTTTGATGCTTTGAATTGTAATGCTTTTTGATGGTTTGTATTTTGAGTAGGCCAAGTTCGAAGGTGGCAATCTCATTTGGACTTGCATCTTGATTTACTTGAATCGGAGATTGAGTCTTACAACAAAGAGTCTATTGAGTGCCAATCGGCAATGTCAAGGCTTGCTGACAAGCTTGGCTATTCAATGGGCCTGGCTAGTGACGAGGGAGGGCCATCTTACGAAATCGACGAGTCTGAGTTTGATGTGAATGCTGCTATGGTTGTATCCAGCTCAAGTGATGAAGGGTCCGATGTCGAAGGTGATAGCTTTGAGCGTGATGATAATGGAGAAGAGGTTGATGACGAAGAAGATGATGAGGATGAGGAAGAAGATGATGATCAACCACTTAGACGTAAACAAGGACGGATTTCCAACAATGATGCTGAGGATACCGTTGAGGACTCCGAACAAGATGATGACGATGAAAATCCTGAACAAGATGCTGATGAGGACATCGACCCAAACTTATCTGAGGAACAACTTCGCCGCATCGCTCAGCTTGGTGATGATTGATGTGTTAGATGTAAAACATTAATTTCCTCCACTTTTAGAATGTTATACATTTGTTTTTTAAGTTTTTTTGTATGTACGTATGACCATTTAAGTTTTTTAAGTTTTTTTGTATCAACGTATGACCATTTCAATAATTAAAAGCAATTTTATTGATAGTTTCTGATTTAACTCCGTAGAAATGACCTACTTTCAGGAAACATATAAACTCCATTTCAAAGGAATAATGCGAGTTCAACGTTGCGATTTCGTATATGCCTTCATAGCAATGTTACGAATCCCACAGGTTAAAGCGATAGGTGATGCGAGTTCGAATCATTGTTAAAACTAGTATACGATATCGAAACTAAAATCGTCAAAAGTCATTGGACTTTTACCGATACTATTTGCGATATCGTAACATTGTTTCACCGTGTATTCGATTTCGTGTCAGGTGTCGGCGATTGTGGCGATTTCGAGACCCTGTAGTATGTAACATACGAGGTAGAAACATGATAGTTACACGTCATCATGATAGATATCGTATTTGAAATTTATGAAGTATTAAAACGAAATCGTAACACGGGTCGTCTGTATATGCGTAATCGTGTCAGTGTAAAAACCCAACGAGGTAGGTTACGAGTTCGAATATTCCGTTACTATATATATAAAAAAGGGTCGGGTTTAAGGATTCATAAAAATCCCCAAATTCTAAACACCCCCGCCGGCAGGGTTCTTGCCCAAAATCTTTGAACTCGACCAAGACATTTCTTATCCATGGCTGGGCAAGGATCAAAGAGAAAGCAGGTACCACGTAAGGCTCCATTCGGAAGGTTCGATCGGTCCAAATTTGTAAGTAATGCTGCGTTCAAAAAGTATAAGGATTTGTATTCGGGTGCTACTTTGATGAACTGTTATGTGCTAGATTTTAATGATATGCAAAGGTTAGGATTAACTGATATCATGAGCCTATTCGAGCATCAACATATGGCTGAATTATTTGCTTTGAATGAGGATTGCCGATTAGATGAAACTTGTCAATTTTTTGCTAATTGGCAAGAGGATGAGGATAATGGGTTTACGACTGTGGTTAATGGCATTTCTTATAGTATAACCCCAAGTAAGATAAACAATTTGTTGGGAATTAGGTATGGGCGAGAGGTTCCTCCTAGGGTTTATACTAGTGGTAAGTGGCCCGAATCTTGTGCACCACCTAGGCTCAACTATAAGGAAATGGCTCATAAGTATTTTGGGATGCCCCCTAACAATGCCAAGCATCCCTGTGACTATAAGATTGCCGAACTCACCCCGACCGATCGTATAGTTTTTGATATGGTGGCTAAGAATGTGGTGCCTAAGGGGGGTAAGGACTCGGAAGCAACTTATAGTAGTCTTTTGATGTATTTTTACATCAAAGAAAAGCGCAAGTTTAATGTGGGATATACGATTATGAGTCACATGGAGATGGTGGCTAAAAACAAAAGGCTTGTCACATGCTTGCCGTATGCAAATGTTATAGCTCGATTCTTGAAGTCGAATGAGGACTTCCAGTTCTCAGCTTGTATGCCGACTCCTTGTAAATTCTATGACGAGAAATACTTCACCAAGAAGAATTGGGAGCTTGTGGAAGGAAAGTGGGAGAAAAATGATCCCTCGGCACACGCGGATGGTGAAGGTAAATAACGTTGCATATTTTATTCAAGAGTTAATGGTGATTTCATATTATAATTATGTCTCGTAAACAATGTTGTTTATATGATGTAGGTGAGGGTGAAGATTCATTTTTCAAGAGCCTCTTATCACGCACCATAAGGGTTCGAAAACAAGTGAGGGATGGTCGGCAATCATTGTGGCGTACTTTGTCTTGCATCAATGGAATTGAGAGTTTTGTTGACTCTTCTAACAGAAATGGTGAGCCCTCTAGAACAAATGCCAACGGAGAGCCCTCTACTTCAAATGCCAACGGAGATCCCACTATGAATGACAATGTCAACGAACCACTACAAGGAGAGAATTATACTAATGTAGGTGGTGGTGAATATAGTGTCTTGAATGACATCAACTTTGAAGTCTGAATTTATATGTTATAACTCTTACGGTTTATGATGTATGTTTTTTCTCATTAGTTCAACGATTTTAAGATATTTGATTGCCTTATTTATTGTTGGTATATTGTTTGAGCTTATTTTGTTAGAATTATAAGTTTTTTTAAAAAAACAAACATCGAAAGAACGAAAAATGTTGGATCGAAGTTGCCTATTTTTAACAAAGATATTCGAATTAGGTTGATTAAACGACATTGTGTTACGAAATCGAGTAATACGTAGTAGGAAGAGTCGATTTCGTAAATGTGTGTCGTTTCGATGATCTGAATTCGAAACAAATGTCGTATCCTAGACAGAGCTCCGGGAGAATACACTTACGAATTCGAGATTCAACTCTGTACTGTATTCGATATCGAAAAATGAAGTCGTTAATGGAATCGAGTTCGAAACGAATTTCGTACCATTCACAAACATTTACACACAAATTTCATTAAACAAACCATCACTTACAAAGAAGACATACACCTATTTCTTCTTGCTATTTTTCTTTCTCTTCCTCTTAGAAACTTTACCGGTACTTGATACCCAAATACCTTCATCATGATCAACCCGAGCAATGAACTGTTTCAAACTCCCGTCATCTTCCAAAAGGCTCTCTTCATCTATTAGAGACTCCAAAGGGTTATTTTCTTCATCGAATTCGGCATATTCTCTGAACATATCATCGACAAATGTTTTCTTGCCGTTGACAACAACTTCCCATCGAGGATCGACTGGATCTCTAACATAAAAAACTTGGTCGGCTTGGACGGCTAAGATGAATTGGTCATCTTTTGAACCCAATCTAGCCCTATCAACTAGTGTCACCCCTAAACCTTCATGTCGAACCCCCCGACTTTCATCAACCCACTTGCATTTAAAAACGGCTATTCGTAACTTCACGTAATCAAGTTCCCAAATATCTGTTATAGTGCCGAAAAATACCGTTTTCTTCAAACCACCGTCTTGCAAAGAATCGGAAATATTACAAACCCCACTATTTTGATACACTCCATTATCATCCATCTCCTTTGTGCCAAATGTATATCCATTGATATCATATCCTCCAAATAATTGAACTGTCCCCATAGGTCGACGGGATAACCATCTAACTGTTTCTGAGTGTTCTCCCGATTGAACATGAGTTTGGAGCCAAATTGCAAACGATCGGTTGTGTTCCTCTAGTAACATTTTCTCCGTAAAACTACCATTCTCTTCCACTAATTTGCTCATGTGAATTTCAACATACGGAGCAATTTCCTTATGGTTACGGAGCACATAAATATGAGCTTGTCTAAGATCTTCACCGGATGGACAAAACAAGCACTTATGCCTCAACCCATGACCTTCCAACCGACCTTCATGCCTAGAGATAGGTAGACCGATGGTATCAACATCTTTTAAGTAGTTTGTGCAAAACTCAATAACCTCTTCGGCGACATACCGTTGAACAATACTTGCGTCGGGACGGTAGCGGTTCTTCACAAACAACTTGAAGATCTTCATGTACCGTTCAAATGGATACATCCATCTTAAAAACACCGGTCCACATAATTTGATCTCCCGAACTAAATGGACGATCAAGTGAACCATGATATCGAAGAAAGATGGAGGGAAGTACATCTCTAATCGACACAACACCTCAACCACCATTCTCTGCAGCTTGTCTAACCTCCGATGACTAAGACTTTTCCGACATATAGCCTTAAAAAAATAGCAGAGCTTGGTAATAGTTGACCTCACATGCTTAGGAAGGGAACCCCTAATGGCGATGACATTCAACTCTTGCATCAAATTGTGACAATCATGGGACTTCATCCCCGCCAATTTAAGTTCCTTCACTTGTACACATGACCTAATATTGGATGAATACCCCGTCGGAACCTTTACCGACTTTAAAGTGTTGAGAAAAATCTCCTTCTCTCTCGTGGACATAGTATAACATGCCGGTGGTAAGTAACTGTTTTCCCCCTCCACTACTGGGGCTAGTGACTCTCTTATGCCTAAACTAACCAAATCAAGTCGCGACTTCAAACCATCCTTGGTTTTGCCCGGCGTATTCAACAACGTTCCCACTAATGCGTCACAAACGTTCTTCTCAATGTGCATCACGTCTAGGCAATGCGTCACTTCTAAATATTTCCAATATGGCAAGTCAAAAAATATTGAGCGCTTCTTCCAACCACCAACACTACCTTTTGTCACCTTTTCCTTCTTCCCATACACGTGACCTAAATTCTCAACCTTCCCTAGGATTTCAACACCGGTAGGAGGGATTGGTTTGGGATCGGTCTCAACCTTCCCGTTGAACCATTTCTTAGAAAATCTCCATGGATGATCTTCGGGAAGGAAGCGTCTATGACCAAGATAAACAGTTTTACCACCATTTTTCAATTGGACATGGCTAGTGTTATTCTCGCAAACAGGACATGCAATGTGACCTTTCACTGAATAACCCTTTAAATTTCCTAATGCTGGAAAATCGTTAATAGTCCACATCAACATCCCTTTTAGCTCGAATTTCTCATCCCCACGACTACCATCTTCAATCCACACTCCCGGGTTAAACAAAGTCTTCAAATCTTCAATAAGTGGGGCTAGGTAGATGTCAATGTCATTTCCTGGTTGTTTCGGCCCTGAAATCATCATAGATAACAATACATATTTACGTTTCATCATCAACCAAGATGGAAGATTGTACATAACCAACATCACAGGCCATGAACTATGTGTGCTAGACAAATTCCCATATGGGTTCATACCATCAGTGGATAAACCAAATCGCAAGTTTCGGGGTTCTTTTCCAAACTCTGGATACAACTCATCCATTTTTTTCCACTGCTCACCATCTGAGGCATGACTGATGATGTCATCTCCCCCACGGTCTCTTTCTGCATGCCATGTAAAAAGTTTAGCGTCATCTGGATTTGCAAACAACCTTTTCAATCGCGGAAGTATCGGGAGATACCACATCACTTTTGCCGGAGTTTTTTTTCCACTTATAATACCATCTTCAGCACCAACTTCAATTGATTCTTGCTCCTTCAATTTGTATCGTGACTCCCCACATACTAGACAACTGTCCAACTGTTTTTCCTCTACTGACCTATACAACATACAATCGTTAGGACATGCATGGATCTTCTCCAATTCCATCCCCATCGGACACAAAACCTTTTTGGCCGCATAAACTCTATCGGGCAACTTGTTTCCAACGGGTAGCAATTTTTTCACAGTCTCAAACAATTCGGTCATCCCTTTATCTGTTATACCATGTTTTGCCTTCAAATTCATCATCAACAAGGTAGCAGCCATAATACAATGCTGAGAACCCTCGTATAATGGTGTCTCCTTATCATTCATCATTGCCGTTAGAACGCTAGGCTTATCGACAAACTCCCTAGCAATATCCTCCACCATTTCACCTAAATAAACATCGTATTCCATATTTTCACTACCTATTTCAACTTCGGGGATAACCTTTTCAACTACCTCTTCACCATGCCAAACCCATTGGGTGTAATTTGGGTCAAAACCCCTACAAATCAAATGCTCACGCAAAACCATATCATCATCAAAATAAGCATTATTCTTGCAATCTTTGCATGGACATCTAACACCCTCAACCCCTTTCTTATATGCATCCTCAAAAGCAACATTAATAAATTCTTCAATCAACCCACCATACTCATTAGACAATCTATCATTCCTCCGAATAATTTGAACACGGTCCATATCAATGATTATAGTAACAATGTCAAACCCAATTACCTTAACAAACTCCTATGAAATCAAAAAACACCACATACATCAAATAAGTTAAAAACAAAACAAACAATTGCATTTAAAACACAACATGTCAATGACTATGCAAACTTCAAACCTTATGGGAGGATGAGGGTACGAGTGAAACCACATACAAATGACTTATATGCCTTGTAATGGAGCTTCAAATTCACACTCGGTTCTTTTCATAAACTACCCACAAGAGTGAGAAATAAAAAGTTCTGACTTTTACACAAACTATATGCATAACCCGTAAATGTTTCGAACTCGAATTATAAGTCGGATCCTTAATCGAGTTCGTACACTAATTTTGTTTAATATTAAAATTAATACATACGAACTCGTACCAAAACATTCCTGACCGAATATGTATACGATATCGTAACCCGTTTCTGTTAGAGTGCTGCAATGAAAGCGACCGGTAATGCGACAGCGAAACGTTTAAGCTTCAAGTTTTACGATATCGTTTAAATTAGGCGCTTAATGTTACGAATTCGTCAATATGATAATGTATATAGTTTTAAAAATCCAAATATTCGAGTTCGAATCATTCTCAAAGTGGATATCCGTAAAACCACTGACGAAGTCGAATATGTCTATGTAACCGATACGAGTTCGCAAAACCTTACAAAGTCAGGTTTTGCTATCGTAAGTTAAAATGGTTTACGGCGGTTCATTGGAAAGTGCCGTAATGATTTACGGTAACCGCCTTATGAAATTCCCCATCCTGGCTGTTCAAAAAAACCAGCCGAATCTGTCTTACGAGTTCGTAAACCATTAAATATACGGCGGTTCTGAGCTCCTATGGTGAACCGCCTTAAAAAACTGCCGTAAATCCCCTGCTTTGTACTAGTGAATGTAGAGTAACTCCCGGAATCTTAAGTTCCGCCACCAGAAATTAATGGACAGCGGTTGAAAAATAAACAATGGATAACGTTTGAAAAAGCCTTTAATTGTCTCATTGGACGTCTCTTAATTAAACGTTGTCTAAAGAAATACAATGGACGGCTCAGCCACCTACGGCTCCTCCAAAATGCCTTCTATCGCATAAATAACAGTCGTTAATCTTATGCTCTCCCACTAATGATTGCTTCCTGTCCAAATTCTGGCGCAGCAACTAACGGCAGCGGACCGACACCTTAACACCGCCGCTGTACAAATTTCTAACAACCGCCGCCGAGCTCTGATTTGGTTTATTTCCGCTATGTTTCATATACCGCGATGATCTTGTCAATGTCTAAAAAGTCAAAATATCTTTCAGTAACTAATAATAATTTTTTTAATTTTTTTTAAAAAAAAGGTTTCAATTAAAATTTTTGGCTTGCTATTTACAGCCTCTTAGTCCGTTAGTCGTATTTTACTATATTGCAGTCTATATTACTATTTTAGTACATGTTTTATATAAAATTTAGTACAGAAAAATTAAACTTTGATGAGAGATTATAGTAAAAGTATTTTTTTTACTATTGCAAAAATAACACCTGTAAAAGAGGGGCAAATGTTGTAAAATAATGGAGATACTTACAGCTAACCTTTTATGGCCCTGACGAAGAAAGTGAGTATCGGTACCTGTCACACCAGATTTTTTCTCCTGATATCCTTTCAACCATCCAGTTACTGGAGGCACTGAGCGTTGTGGTGCATCCTGAGGATAAACGCTGGATTGGAAGTGCCAAAGCTGTAGTTCAGGAAGTAGGGAAACTATTGAACTTGTGCTACCTGGAATTCTACTTTCCCGAGGTGGAACTTGTAATGGATTTTGTTCAGACGAGTCCTTCCTGGCGCAGAATCAAAACAAACAAGTTCAAGTTTGTTGTGGGTAGAAATGTCAAACGCGTTCCTGGCGAAGATGCATACAATCTTCCAAGTTCTAGGCTGAGGAAGTAGGTTTATCAGATTGAAGTTTCAAGGGATGCTATCAATCTAAACAAGGAAAGAGAACTCACAATTAACTCACAAGAGAACTTGTCATTAGAGTGAAACAAAGTGTATGATTAATAGTCAACTTAGGTACATCAAAGCCATCAAACAGTACAACATATGTGATGTTTTTTTTCCAACATAAATTTAGGTAGCATTATAGAATTAAAATGCATAATATAAAAAAAATGTTAAGGCTATTAGAATGAATCTATAAAATACTTAAATACAAATCACTAACCTGGAGTAATAGAGTGAGACGTGAAATACTTTTTTATCTGACCAACCTTTGATGGCAGATGTCCCATTCAAAGGTCCATCTACAGTGGGAATAAAATGACTCCTACATCAAACATAAATGTTTCAATCTAATAGGGAAACAAGTTAAGATTATACCTACTATATTCTCAAAAAATTTTGAAGAAAACACAAGTAATTCATAGGGAAAGGCACAAGTACCATTTTTACCATAACCTATAAACTTAAAGTGACACAAACTGCTGTTCTCCATATAAACATCTAAAAAAATGCAATGCTTGGTAATGCTTCGATTTTACAGGATCCATAGAAAATGATAATGCACTTTCAATCAATTCACGTAACGGTGGTGAAAAATTGCTGAGCTCTTACCCTTTTCAGTCCAGATTTCAGCATTGTAATAATATGGATAAACAAATCCAGGATGTGGGGAAACAAAGCTAGAGGCAGAATACAATAAGCATGAAGTAGAAAATGATGTATTGGTTAGCATGAAGCACTGTAATTGGAGGCTATGTATGGATTCGTTGCCAACCACAGAAAATTTGAGAAATAGGACGATGCAGGTAGCGCTGAACTGTCCACTATGCAATGAAGAGGATGGCACAAGGCATTTGTTTTTTAATTGCGTTTATGCGAAAAGGGTATGCACACACTCTCGGGCTCAGTGAAACGTTTCGGGCAAGCGAGACAGGTCGAGGTGATATGTGGTTCAGGCAACTGCTCATGGATAATGACGATGCAAAGAAGGAGTTGATAGCCATGGTGTGTGATGGAATATGGTTTCAAAGAAACTGTAAACTGTTTCAAGGTAAAAAATGAACCCGGAACAAACAACGATGGTTAGCTTCTCAAATGCGAACCAATGGTCGGAGAGGGTTTCAGAGGCATTGGAGGTGGGGAATATCTTACGGTTGCTGAGCATGGGAATCGAGTGTGGTTTGATGCAGGTTTGAAAGAAGGTTACGCTGGAATAGGTGCAGTGTCTGAAGTGTGGCTAGAAGGATCCCAGACGTGAGGGATGCACTCTATGTAGACACGTTCGCACTTCAAGTATCAATAAAGCTAATTGAAATGCTCTTGCACTGGAGAGAATTAGTTGGGATTACTGGAGATGCTCTTGCACTTATCCAGATGATTCATAGAGATGTGGAGAGTCGGGCATCATGTGTCGGAATAGTGGTGGAGATTCGAGCTGATATCATCCATACTGGATTTGCATGGCCTACCTGGATACCGTGAAGGGACAACACCAATGCACATTTAGTAGTTAACTTTGCTAGAAGTGACCTCGAATATTATGTATGAGACTCGACTCCATAGTTTCTCTTGTCAAACGTTGTTGAACGTTTTTCAGCACTTTGAAATGATATAAACAATTTGTTTCTTTAAAAAAAATTAATTGTCTTATTTTGACTTTTCAAAGTCAATCAAAGACAGTTTTGACCATTAATAACTATTAGTTAATATGCTAGATTATTATCATATAATATATTATTGTATTCATAAAAAATATATTTTAAAATATTTATATTTTTCTGAAAAAACTTACATACTTAAATAAAGACATTAGTAGTCAAAGTTATCTCGTTTGACTTTAAAAAGTCAAACTAAGACATTTTGATGGGACATAGTGGAGTTTATTGCCTAAATAACCTTATCTCTAGAACTAATTTCCAAAGTTAAACTCTTTCAATATTAATTCCGAATCTAATACTACTCTTTTTGCCAAATGGGCACCACGTGGACTTATTTCAGTCTAGTCATCCCTACCTCTATGCCATCACCATCTGCTTCTCAATTATGATCCTTCCAGATCTTCAGCCTCTCCTAGCAGCTTCCCGCTCGATCTCCTCAGTGGCCTTCAAACCTGCAATTCGAGGGGTTATGAAAGCCAGTCCATATCCCAGCAGATTGATTGGGGTGACAGAATCCTAAATCACCGACCGCGGAAACGCTATCAAAAGCCAATCTTTCACCACTCCGACTACATCCATTGTCAGAGCAGAGGTCTCGACCAGCAAGAAACGGCGAGTTTCAACGCGAACGCGCAGAAAAAAATTCGTCCCCTGAATATCATAAAATCGAAATGCAGGCTAGCTAGAAGACTCCCTCAAACAAGAATCTCCACAAAAATCCAAAAAATACACATGTTTTAGGAACAAACAACTCTGGGCAACGTAGAACATATACAGAGTTGGCTTCATTGTTGCCAAGGACGTTGCTGAGACCGCCAGACCCAGGGATCCAGATCAACTTTGATGCTAGTATCCTGAATGGGGACGCGGGAATAGGGGTGGTAGCTATGAGTTCAGATGGAAGCTTTATTCGGGGTGTTGCACGGAGAATCCCGAATGTCAATGATCCGTCCCTCGCAGAAAGCCTTGTTCTGGAGGAAGCCCTCATCCTTGCCGCGGAAATAGACCAGCCGGAAATGAAGCTGGTGGGGATGCCCTCCACGTAGTGCAGATGATTCACCAGGAGATAGACTGTTCATTGCACTGCATGGAGACGATTCAGAGACTTCAAAGTTTGTTAGAGATTAGCAACTATCTAGGCCCCTTCTGGGTCCCTCGTAGTGAGAACTTCATAGCGCACTCTCTAGCTAACTATGCTAAGTCGAGCCCCTGTTGTACGACTCTTGGGTCACACCCCCAAGTTTCCTGTCATTCGTTTCTGGGCGATTTCCAGGACCCTGAAGTTGAATGAAATTAATTACATTTTTCAAAAAAAAAAGAACAGATACAGAGTATAAGACTATAAGTGTATAACAAAATTCAAAGATAAATAGAAGTGGTTCTTACTTCTTATTGCTCAAAGTGGTGAAAAGTTTACAATAGCCTACATTTATAGATGAGCTAAAACAGAAAATCCCTACAATTGCTCAACTAATTAACATTCCAGTTCTACTCCAGTAAAAGACTAGGATGAAATCAAAACTCCCATTATTCTGCAAGTTGAAAAATTTTGGTCCATCCCAAGAAAATAACAGCATCTTTGAGTTCGTAGGATACATTAATTTGTAACACAGAGCTGTAATCAAGTTCAAGCTGATACTTTTCCAAGTATTTGACATCCTTTGGAGAGGGCACTTTGTCAAAAAGGAAAACCCCCAGAAATCGTACTTGGCCTCGCCGTATGCCGAAATCGACACACTGACGAAAATCGCCACCATATAGAATATGGTGTTTTTCTTGTAACCGTCCTTCTTCAGCAGGATGTTGGAATTGTTGATTTTTGTCAGAATAAAAGGCTCGGCTCAACCTGTTTTTGGTGCAATTTGCAGCATTGTTTCTGTTTTATTTCCAGTTTTAATGTGCATTAGGCATGTGTTAGTTTCTTATTTGTTGTTAATATTTGTATATAAGCCCCCTGGGCTGAACGTGAATATTTGGGAAATTGGAAATCAGTTTCTCCGCAATTTTGTTCTTTCTCCCTCTTCTCCTCTCCCCCCCTTTCTGGCTCGTTTGATCTGAGTTTTTCTTCATGGTATCAGAGACCCAGGTGGCTCGATTCTGTTCATTGCAGTGTTATGATCAAAGCCCAGTTGGTTTCATCCACGGGTTCGTTTCTTTGGCGATCGAAAATCAAAATCTTGATCTGCTTTTTATTTTATTTTTCAGAAAGTTTGGAGAAAGTCTGAGTTGGATCTCGTCTTGATGATGGCTTTCAGGCATCCAGGGTCACATGTCTGATTGAGTAAGTTTTGTGTTGATTATGGATTTTCTTGTATCCGCTCGGCTTTGATCGGATTCGTTTTTCCTTTTGAGTAGTCTGGAATGTTGTTGATGTTGTCAAGTGAGTAGAATAGTCTTATGATGCTTTGAGACCTAGGTTGCAATTTGTTGAAGGATTGTGTTTATGGTTTACTAGCGGGCACCCACCGCGCGATACGCGGTGTATCTTTACTGAACTGTATACTGTAAAAGTTAATTCGGTACTTAATGTGAATTGATTTTTGTTAACATTTACTCCCTCCGTTTCTACCACTTTGGCACCCAGGCTAATTTTCAACTATTCATTTTATTTTTTGTAAAATTAAAATATTGTCCATGTTAACTTAAATAAATAACAAAATATATAATACAATATTATACTAATCAACTAGATGTTAAATATAATTTAAATTTATTAAGTCTATATAATAATAATGTCTAAAATTTCATTTCTTTCTCGTTCTACTTTTTGTTGTCACTATTCAGGGTGACAAAGTTGAAGAAACAGAGGGAGTACTAATTTGTATATGTGTTCAGTGGTTTCCATCTACTTTTTGCTGTTTAACACTCAACACGGGTTTAAAGTCAACTAAAATTAGTACTGTAATTGATGTTTTCCCTGTGAAAATATCGTACTTGGGTGAAGATGGTTTTGAGTTTTTTTGCCATTTAACTAAATGAGTTGAAAAAAAAGGTTGAAAAAAAAAGCTAATTCCCATATCACAAACAGCGAATTCTCATTTAACAAATATTTTCATTTCACATCTCCAGTTTCCATTGCCGTGATATCCTGGCTCCGAAGTTGTTTCCGCTTCATTTTCCAACCTATGGCCGTATCCATGGCAATCTATTTGGGCTCATCTTGTTTCATTCGAGTAAGAGAAGTCTTGCCAGTGACGGCTAAAGAAAGACTTTGTCAGAAATGCTGCCTGGTGAAACAGTATGGGAGGAAATAAAAAGAGGAGAGCTAAGTAAGACTGAGGATCTGAAATAAATAACATTCTTCTCAATAAAATGCATGCTAAGAATACATCATTCCACGGGTATTTGTATTAGCTTGAATCATCTCAAAGACTCGGAGGTTATGGAGCAGAAAGAGCACAAATACTTGTGAGGTTCCCAATGCCCATATCATTTTTAGTAATTTAACAACTATTTTAACACTTGCCTAGGGGAACTCAAACACTCTCTAAACTCCAGTGGGACAGCAATTCAAACGTCGTCGTTTTATCCTCCCTCCCCCTTTAATGTGCCGTTGATCGCTCTCCGATTCCGGCCATCCATGGAAACGGAGGTACAGACGGTGATGTCCACCGACAGCAGCAGTAACAGCAACACCACTTTCTTGTACATGGGCCGCTCCTTATCCGGCCTCTCCCTCTCCGACGACCACTCCTCCTCCGCCTTCAGCGATGATTGGGCTGAATTTACCATATTATTTCCTGAATATTTGTGCTGAATTATATTATTATTCTATGGAAATCTTATGTTTTGTTGACTTATTGCAGAATTGGAGGAAAAGATAATTAAATATCATTATCTGCAATTTATGGAGAAAATCAGAAAGATGGGAAGGAGCTAAATTCACACGCATGGAATGGAGGCTACGTAGCTGTTTCTGCAGAATTCAGTATGGAGTATTTCATGGAGTCACTATGGAAGCAAGGAAAGAAATATTTCATGGAGGCTAATTTGGCAAAGTCAGAGTCATATTTGGAAAGGGATTCCTTGAAGGCTTCTAATTCTTTATGGAAAAGGAGATCTCTTATTATTTTATTCTAATATTTTTAAGACATGGGTAAAAATAGACACGCATACTTTTACTTTCAGAAACTTAGACTGATTTCAGGGTTTGGGCGCAGACATTATTGGCCGCCAGTTTTTACCCTTAGTTCAATAAAAACCACCTTTTTCCAATGCTTGTTAATATGATTACTATCATGTTTTCCAGCTAAACTCCTTATTCTCGTGAAGATCAGGGAAGTGCTGGCTGTTTATTCTTGTGAGATCTAATTTGTTTTAATACTTTGAATTGCATGCTTATATCTGTTTATCTTGTTCTTAATCTATGATTACTTGCATGTTTTTAAGTAGTGTACAATACTTGTTTGCATGCCTGTTAATTGAATGCCAATTAAACTGATCATCTGTAATTGTGATCCAAGTTTAATTAGGGTTTAGGGATTGACAGTCTTAATTTAAATAAACCGGCTAATCGAGTTTGTTGATTATGTTTTGGGTCTTTCTCGTTCTTCATGCTGCTTACATATTAAATCTATAGAGCGTCTGTGGGTTAGAGAAATAGTTAGTGAGGCGTCCTCCTTTCTATCGACAAGGTAAGGAAAGATTTGTTGTTTACAACTAAACCAATTTATATGCATGTCTTTAAAGTTATCTTTGCATCGAGGATCAAGAATGCCATGCCAGCACTGAATTGATTGGAACCGGAATTCCCTCTCTATTGTTTAAACCTTAGAAAATCATTCTCTGTTTTGTTCATGTTTAATTTTCGTTAAATCATCTTAAATCTCAAAACACTTTTTTTGGTGACTGTTTCGCAGGTCAAGGTTAAGGAAGAAACTCGCCAGTCCCTTGGGATTCGATCCTGCTCGCCACTGTACTGTGAGCTTAATATTTTTGGTGTAAAACGACGCACCAAGCGACTGCAACAGTGACAGATCCAGCGGGTTCCCCACCACCTCCTCCCAGAGCCGCCGCCTCTTATTCTCCTGCGCCTCCGACAACTCCGACGAGTTCATCGCGCAGATGGTCTCCAGCCTCAGCAACGCGCGGTGGGCAGCTCCAGACTTCTGAAGTAAAGGTTCCCGTAGGTATTTGTGGACTTTCAGACTTAATTATTTCTTAAAAAGTTCGATTTTGGGTTATATTTATACACATAATTTATTCATAAAATTGTTTATATTCCCTATATATTCATAATAATTTTGAAGAAGTATTACACTCCTCTTATGTCAATGCTGGATTGTTGATTAGTATTAATAGGGAATGATGTTATTACCCTTTGACTAAATAGAAAGAGTTGGAAATTGGTATCAGCCAGTATTTGCTGCATTTTTCTATTATTGATGAATCATATTTTTTTTATGACAGGCTTCTGTCCGAGTTCAGTGTACTCTTTCAACCTAGGCAACAATAATTGTTTAGCTGTAGGTGGGCTGAGTGTGAATGATAGCGAGGCCATGTTTGTTCGTAGCCTTCAACCAGGAGCTGGGGAAGATATTGGTGGACGCTCTGCTATAGAGGATGTGTCAACTTGTGCTTATGATTTTGTGAATAACTATGGTTTGAAGAGTTCCATTTATGGCCCTAGTGCTTTTTATGGGGTAACTTTCTTCCCTAAAGACAAAGGAATATTAGCCTGTTGTGTTAATGGATTTTATCTTTAGTTGATTGAGCATGGTTTTCTGGTGCTAATTCATTTTTCTGGCTAATTTAGGTTTTCGTTGGTCATGGAGGAAAGCTTACCGCCGATGTTAAATGCCATCATCCTAGAGTAATATGTAATAGTTATTGGGTTGTTTCTTAGTTTCTTAGTTTCTCCCCTCTCAGATTTTCCTTTTTTAATTTTTTCTTATTTTCTTTTTTTTGTTTTTTTTTCCAGAATCCCATGTTAAAACAATTTCTTTTTGGGTTTTGGTTGTTTTCCTAAACTGAATTTCGCCATAGTTTCCTAAACCCGTGGGGTTCTTGTATAGATTACTTAAGTTTAAAAATTTGCCTGATTTAGAAAAAAAAATGAAAATTCATGAACCCGTTAATTATAACCCTTTAATCATAAATCTTCTCCGATCCTCTTCTTCGTAATCTTCTTCTCTCCTTCGAATTGCAATCCTAATCCACAATCATTCCAATGAATGCTCCAATTGCTTGGCGAAATCGGTGAAGCAATTGTATTCGAATTGAAAAACAAAGAAGATTGGTACTCTGAGAACTCAGTTCTTTAAAATTGAAAGGTTTAGGATATAATTAAGGCATTGGTGGTAGAGCGCTGTCACTGCAACTGCAAGGGTTCACGGTGTGGTCGAGCTCCATGTGGTTGCTTGTCAGTTTAATTGTTTGGATTGAAACCGAAATTTTATATGAGAGTTTTGGGGTTATTATTTTTCCGACCTTCTCACATGTGAAGGAGACCAAGATATGTGATTGTTTGCTGCTGGTTTATAGAGCTGCATTGACAATGAAAAAATGTGATATGCTGAGAAGTGAGAACTACGAGTATGGTCAGGCTATGGAGAAGATTGCAAGGATTTGGAAAAACTTCGTGCCGGGATGGAACAATGCGAAAGTGACTATTGCCAGTATTTGCAACATTGAATCCAGGTAAACTTTTTCTACTTTTATCACGTATAAGGTAAACTTTTACTACTTGTCAGATTGGCTTAATGATCGGTGTTAGTGAGTGCATTAGTTTACATAGATGAAGTGCTATAATTTTTCCAATCTAAGGAGTTCAAGTTTTGAATTCTATTTGATTAAGGTTGGATTTTGTTGTGAAATAGTGGTTGATGTAGTATTATATCAAGGATGTGTTTTTTATGTCGTATTAAATCTTTTTACCAAAGATGAAGTGTGTATATGTGCAATATCAAGTAGTAGTAGTGACCGAAATTCAACTTGCAGGGAACACTAATTCTTGATCATGGTTTCTGTGTCTTAATTATTTAAATAAAAGAAAATTACTTAATTGCTTAATTATTTTGATCATGGTTTCTGTGTCTTGATCATGGAACACTAATTCTTGATCATGGTTTCTGTGTCTTAATTACTTAATTATTTTGTGTGATATAGAGGATAAAGAAAATTGATTTATTTCTTGGAAAACAGGATGAGACGAGGTATTTGAATTCTTCTGGCCATGCTATAAATATCTATAGGATTTAGTTCATGTGTTTACTTTTCCAAGCCAAGAATGTGTCTGAAAGAAGCAAAGCAGTAAAAATGAGACTTTCTGTTGGAGCTCAAGTCCATTCCAGGCAGAGGAAGTTGGTGAGATTCTTCTTGCAGCTCATATTAAGTGGAGGAAGTCCATGCCGTTTTGGAGAATGAATGAGGTGAATCAAGAAGAATTAATTTATAGGCTTCCTATGGATGATGGAAATTAAAATCTGTCCTCCTTGAGTTTTGCTTCATCTGGTTCAAGTGGCCCGAGCATACCATATCCTGGCTACATCAATGAGCCCGGGGCAGGGCCCAGACCCGAGCTTTTGAGTTTGAGCAAACTCAGTGACAGTCTTGAGAAGTTGCTGCTTGATTCTGAGTTTGATTTTAGTGATGCTATGATAGTTGTTGAGGGAACCAGTGTGGGCGTGAATCACTGCATTTTGACTTCAATGATTGTAATTGAGACCATAAGAATAACACCAGTATTTTACTCATCGGAGATGCGAGCTGAGAATCAGAACCAGTTCAATAGGGAAATCGTCAGTCGATATGAGTTTCGAGCTGCACTGGCGGGTTTGTCGAGTCACCGATCATGAATTTGGACAAAATAGTGCTGGTATCAACTTTCAAGATAGTACTACTCAATCCGTGGTTGATGCATTGGTTTGTTTGTCTACAAAATGACACCAATTCATTGGTTTCATAGCTCCAGCGTCTATGTTGTAAAGAGAAAGTTACTTTGTGCACAATTTCTCAGTATCCCCTCGGTTTGATGTGTATGAATGGGGAGTTTGCTTATCACAGACATACTTTTGAGTAGGCAGGTTAGTTTTCGGTGTCTGTCACATTGTTATATTTTTAGATGAATGTATTGTTCCTTGCCGAGGATTTTGAGTTTCTGTAGTCACTCATATCTTTATGAGTTACCAAGAAATATGTCCAAGTTCTGATGTAGAGGATTAGTTCAGTCAAGGAGTAGTTTCAGTTATATTTTTTTCTTCTGAATATAATGTCCTATGTTTTATTTGGTAATTGCTTGCCATTTGTGTATAAATTTAAATATCATTATCTACTCATAAGCACCCCACTCTGCTAATTTCAGTTGACACATGATATAGAGATTCTACTTTGATTATTTTATCGTGTTATTATTAAATTCCAGTTTAATACCACTTGCAAGGACATTTAATTAGATTAAGTTTCTTTTTATTTATTCTGTTATTTCAAAATGATTAAGGTAGATTCTGAAACTTAGACTCCAATTAGTCCCATTGATAAAATTGGGTATTTTAATGTATATTCTAGAATTTGGGTATGGCTTATTTCAGATTATCTTCTTGATTTAATTTCGATAATTGATACCAGTGATTTTATGGCATGAATGTAGTTCCCCGTACATGTATTCCTTCGATTTACTACTTTCTATGATCAAATAATTGTCCGCTGTTTATATATAAGGCCTATCAATATCAAAATGGACTCACAATTAGTAATATAGAGCTGGTAACTTTGTAAGAGCGGTATTGAAAAAGATAGTATTGAACCTGGGCACATTTTTGGTGGAAATTTGTGATCTTTCTCTGCAATATTTTGTTCCCCATCTGAGTTTATTTATGGCATGATGGTCTTCCGAAGCAATGTCCGTCCAGGCGAGTCTGTGCCACATTTACTGCAGCGGTTCACATTCTGCTTCTATTATTGGTTTGCCTTGCCTACCATGGTGCTTGATTTTCTCCATTCCTTTCTTCCCTTTATTTAACAAATGTTGGCTTGCTTTTAAAGTTTTTATGTAATAAAGATATTTGATATTGAACAGGTAGAAGCCCTATCCAAAGCATGTAATGAATGGCGTAATACAAGCTTGACAACAAGTTCGTTGTATGTTAAGTATTATGGCTTTATGATTTGCAGTCTGTCTCAATCTAATTGAATTTGATAGTCATTTGATGCTCTGAAAAGAATGCAATGGTCTGGGAAAGGGTCATTACCTGGCCTGTAGGGGAGATTGTCGGGTGTAACTCTGTATGTCTGTCCTAATCCACGCGGGGATCTATGGTGGTGTGTTGTAGTGCAGACAGAGAGGTATGTTGGTTGAGTTTCTGTTGCTCATCCTGCGTTTTGCTTAAAATTCAAACTCATATTGTTCTCATGTTGCAGACAGGATTTTCCAAGAATTATTGGCCGAGACACATATATTGTAATTGTAAAGTATTGAATATACAAATGGCTAAAGAGAAAGGCTAGCTTTAAGGGAGTGAAGTGAATTGTGATGCCCTTGATATTTTGTCCAGCTTGAGGAGGTGTGTCTTCTGAAATTAGGTTGCTTGAGAATTAATATTACAATAGCAGCTCTATTATGGTAGTAAATTTAACTTTAAGTTTCCACTTGAAGGCAAACTTTGATGAACTTAATTATCTTGCTCTAACTAGAGGTGTTTTTGGGGATTCTGAAAGGGTCATGCACAAGGTTGTTTCTCGTGTAAAAAATCTTTTCTTCTTTATTTATTTTGATTGCTGAATATAGGTGATTGTGCTAAGCTGTTAGACGAAAGAGTAATACAGTTATATGAATAACATTTGCGTTTATCGTCACCACAAAGTAAGTAGCAAGTTCCTTTGTCTTACTGCTATGTATTTGATTGAGGTTTGATGATTTTATGTAGCTATCGATTTTTCTATTTGATGCTTTATGCTTTCATGATTACCTACAAAAGCTTCCGGGTTAAGAAAAATTCTATTGAGTTTCTATGATGTATGTGTTAGATAGGAGATTTTAGGCGATCTAAGTGACCGGTATATGTAGAAAATTCTTTGGAAGTTTGAGGCTTTATTTAGTTATCCATTTTGTTGTTTGATGTTTGATGTTTGATGCTTTTGTGATTAGCTGGACTAGCTTCTGTAATTATAATATTCTACCATTGAGCTTCTATGAAAGTTTTATTGTTAAGATTGGAGTTTTTTGGTGATATTAGCTCTCTGTTCATGTGTACTGTTTGCTGTATCACCTGCTTAGTGATAAGTTAACTGCTGTTATTTAAATGCTCTTTTGTTGAGTTAAGTTTCACGGTTTGAAAACGTTTGTTTAAGCTAAATTGTTTGTTTATTGGCTCTTAATGTCTCAGAGATACAGTCACATCAGCTAGCAGCTCAGAAATGGTTTCTAGGTGGAATTCCAGGCGAAACCGGGAGACTGGTCAACTTGGTGCATTTGGATCCCCAAGCCCTGGGTTCAATAGTCCTATTCCGTCTGAATGAGGCTGTCTGAAGTGGCTCAATCTCTCCTGAGCTGTGGAATCTGAGCAATGGTGGTTAAAATGTGTACACACTACACAGGAACTATAAATATCCTCATCATCTGGTTTGGATGGCTCTGCTCAAATTTTCAGGTCTTCCTCTATGCAAAAGTCTGATTTTGAACATCTATTTATGAAACATTCCACCTTATATGAATGCAAAACTTCCTGCAGTTTAGGTAACTTTGATGCATCATATAATTTTAATTTTTCAAGATATCAGTACTTTTCAGGGATATAGGGTGTGCATTAATTATGTTTTATTGAAGTTTATGTTGTGCTTAAAATCTAATAAATAGCGACCAGTAGCATTACATAAGCAAAACAACACTATGTGCTATCCCGAACATATACACATGAGATAACTAAAAATTTGCACAAGTTTATAAAATAATGGGTAGACTTTTGTAAAAAAAAATTGCAACAATAATATTTCATTTAGTGGCATAATCTCTGCTATATTTTTATAATACATGCACAACCTTAGTAGTTGTATTTGCTGCAGGAGGTTGTCAGCAAAGAGATCTTGCTATAAGTGTTGTTGTCGCTGCACGAAGGATGCACAGCTAAGCGATTTGGTGAAAACAATGGTCAATTTTCCACAGTTATTTATTACTTTTTACTAAGTTACTTTACCATTGTGGGATTGTCTTTTCTGAATTACTTTCGATCTAAGCAGGATAATAAGGGTTTTGATATTGGAGAACAAGCATATTTCCTCTGGAATCTATGCATTAAGGTTATAACTTCAAAAACAAAATTGATTTATTAAAATAGGTAGGATTTTTGATACGCTTTTAATAAATGCAAATTTGTTTATGCGTATCTTCGAGGCAAATTTGTCCATTTCTATGATTCTCTACTAGGCAAATTTGTCTACTAGGCAGATTTATATCTTCGAGTTTGATCAGTCTCTAGCTGTCCTTTTTGTTAGATTCTGAATGAAGAGTCTACTAAACAAACTGAGCCTCAGTATATGTATAAGAAACTCCATGTCTTCTGTGCCATATTTTGTTGGTATTGTATACTTGTAGGAGGTATTTTAGGTTATTCTTGTGGGTGATCACTGATATGCATGCTCGTTTAGCCTAAATGTGAAACTGCTAAGATTGCAGGTGATTCTCCAATTGTTTTTCCTATACTGATTTCAGTAAGTAATTTAGTTATGTTGGTTAGCTGTAGAGAAAGAGTTCTTAATTTAGGTTGAGAGTAAGGATCTTCTATGTTGGTCTAATGTTTATAAGCACTATTAGAAGAATGAGTTATATTATTTTTTATTAAAATGCTTATCAAACCTAAGTATATTTCTGAGGATGATGACTTTCCTCTGGAATCTTCATCTGCACGTATATGGAGTTCTTGATGAACTCGTGATCGAAGCTGCACTTGGTATTTTTCTAAACTCTCATCCTTATTAAAAGCATAATGTTTGAAAAAGATTTCATTTGGATTATCTTATGTTCGGTCAAATTCGGCCATTAAAAACTGTTTAGTAAACATAGGCCCTGTTTACTAGAGCTTATTTCTTGATGTACTGAACTGAACTGAACTGAACTGAACTGAACTGAACTGAACTGAACTGAACTGAACTGAACTGAACTGAACTGAAGTGAAAATTGATGTATTGAAAAATGGAATCAGCATGGCTGAATTAACCTGAATTTCATCAAATTGCATTTTCACTGAACTGAACTGAACTGAACTGAATTGAACTGAACTGAATTGAACTGAACTGATCTACAGATAAGCTCTGGTAAACAGGGCCATAAGCATTCCTATTAAGAATTTGAAATATAAAAAAATAAGGTCACTTCATTATTTGCTCAATATCAGAAAATGGTATATCAAAGACTTTTAATACCTGTAACTGAAATAATATATCAAAGACTAAACCCAGAATAAAAAAAATGTAACAAGTATAAAGTTGTTACTGTAAAAGTTGCATGATGACAATAACAAAAGCCATGCTGAAGTTGGTGATGCTGAGCTGTTTTATTTTGAACCAGATTTTATTGTCTGAGGCACAACAGGTTCCTATGATAGGCTTTGAATACAAACTCCAAAAATCCTGTCCAAATAGAATTAATCATTTAAATAATCAAAATTTCATAAGTAACATAGCAGTGAGTAAAATGACTTACTGTCTTAATTGCGATCAAAAATTTCACGGAAGACTATATTTTTTGTTTTGTTGTTGTCTCTGTTCTCTTCAAAAGTTGGTGGAGTTAAAAGGACTTTGACAGCACTGGATGTTTTTGCTCGAGATAAAGCAACATATAATTGTCCATGTGAGAAGACAGGCTGTTCCAAATAAAGTCCAACAAAATCCAGTGTCTGACCTTGCGACTTATTTATAGTCATTGCAAAACAAAGCTTTACCGGAAATTGATATCTCTTAAATGGAACATTATGCTTTTTCTTCTCACTCTCTGTTAATGGTATTCTTGGGATGAAAACTTTTTTACCTTTAAAGTGTCCAAAAGCTATTTCAGCTACTATAGTGGAATCACAGAGCTCCTTACATATCAACCTAGTGCCATTGCATAATCCTTCCGTTGGGTTTAGATTTCGTATTAGCATTATGGGACAATTTGGCTTCAACATCAGCTTATGATGTGGCAAACCTTTTGGGTTCAGTGTATTTAAGAAGTCTTCATAGTCACTCTGGTGTCTCTCATTTAAACACCTTTACTTTAAGAACTTCAAATACCTTTACTTTCTGCATCTAGTAGAGACTCTGGAGTAGTAAATTCCTGTACACTTTGTCCATTCTCATTACGAGAATTATGATGTCTTCTGATTTTCTTTACATTTAGATGTCATCCAGACTGTCCAGCAGGAAGCATAAGGGGATACTGCATTGGGTCGTAGCAACCAAAAAATTGCTTAATACTATGAGATTTACCCTTTAAATCCCTTACAACAACGGTAACTGTTCTATCTTCATCTTCATTTGTACTTCTATCTCTACTTTCTGTATAAATGCCCGCAACTTGAGAAACACTTGGAAGGTTGTACCTTCTTTGATCCAGATTTGGATCTGCGTTAAGAACTATTCTTTTTGTAACAAGACCAGGCATCATACTTTTAAGCTGCCGAAAAAACTGGCGATATGGATTGTCTTTGAGGATATCCATCAACAATTTCATTGTGTCTTCATTAAACATGTCCCATGTCTTCATCCTTTCTCTTAGTTCTAGGTCATCAGTATCATAGAAATAGAGTTGAACTCCTTGCTTCTTATATTTGCTTCCTTTCTCCCTTTTCAAGGGATTCAAAAAGTGGTGTACTTGGCCTTGTATTTTGAAAGTATAAACTCCATCAGAATTTGCAGTCAACTTAGGGTCATAACTTCCACCAAAATTTGTAAAGGCAAGATTATTGTTGTATGTCCTAATATTATTCCGAAAATGCGTACACTGTGGAGTTGTTCCAACTAACAGGTTGTGCAGCTCATGAGGCAGTTTAATAGGTTCCAAATATATTTCCCCTCTAGAGCAGCAAAAGAAATCTGAATCCCATTTAAATCGTTTAGCATTACAATGTCTACAATCAACAAGTCTTGGTAGAAGTTGGGCAGAATTTGGAACATTCTGCAACAATCCTACATTTCTCCTTTTCCGTTTCCCTGCTTGGTACAAAAGTTTAATAAAAATGTAAAACACATTTATCTCTAAAAAAAAATACCCAAGCTAGAACCAGCACGTTTAGTGTTCGTAAAGATTTATATGAACTAATATCAAGAGCATGCATTTTCTTACTAAAAGAGATACTACTTAATTGTGTAATCAAATTTTATGCCTAAAACACTCATTAATCTGTTCATTTTTTCCTTCAATGCAGCCCATCTCAACTGTATTTAGGCAAAAACCAGATCAACATACTAAGAGACTCAAGAAATGTAATGACGATATGAGCTGTAAGAAATAAAGATCTAAATAAATAGTTTACGACAGCAAATAAAACAACCTATAATAAATAGACCATGCCCTAATATATCCCTTCATGCCCCTATATTATGTTCTATGTACTCTTCTCCTCATTACTTTTTCTATCTGTTTGTGTAGAATGATGAAGAACTTAACATATCATTTTCATCAATGGCAATTTCTGACTACATTAAACTATGAATTTTATGCTCATTAGGTGGAGAGACATGGGTGAATGATGGTGAAATATTTATTTATGCTAATCAATTAGCTGTGGTGTAAGTACATGAGCAGGTACTATTATGTTGAAGTGACCTAATGATCAATAGGAGCCATAACACAACATATTAAAAAACATGTAATAAACGATAATGAAAATTCAAATACATACCAATACTATTATGGAAAAATGGATCTGGTGCACTATTGCTTTCATGAATAATATTCCCATCTGCATTTATCGGCCTTCTACTCATTTCGAGTTGTTCTTATATAAATATAGAGATAATGTATCAAAATCAAGTGCTACATAAAAATAAAATAATATAATACGTACAATATATAATTATTACATGTCTATATTGTGCTTCAAATTTTAAAGATTACCTTTTTGCTTAGAAGCTCTATTTTCTATGATCTGACGTTTACGATTTTCTTTCTTTTCCGGTGACATATCTGCATAAGCATTCCTTACTGCAGCATTGTGTTTATTTCTTCTATCACCACCTATCATCCCAGCAAAAAATATATCATATCAAAATAGTACACCAAAGTTTTTGAACCAAATTTTATCCATCTTAAAGTATACTGGACAAAAAACTAATATGTTAAACCAACAAATTTCTACCTTATTGTTTAACTGTAATTGAAAAGTCATAAAAAATTTAACTAAACTATGAACTCAAAAATATAGCAATAATATTCTGGGAAAATGAATCCTGCATAAATAAAAATTAATAATATATAATATATAAAATCATAAAATATAAAATATATAATAATTCCAAATTAGAGGATTACTTTTTTCCTTTGTAGCTCTACTTTCTATAATCTGACGTTTACGCTTCTCTTTCTTCTCCAGTAGCATCTGTGCATAGGCCTTTCTTTTTGCAGCATTTTTTTTATTTCGTTTATCACCTAACACACCATCATCAAAAAATATCTTAAACAAATTTTAAGATTATATCAACTTAATAAAAATGATCAACAAAAAAAAATCAAATCAGAAACCAAACCTAAAGAATCCTCAATTTCTGCTCTTGTTTGGTGTTCTTCTTCTGCTTGTATTATTACCATAACTACTGCATAGGTAAAAAAAATATAAGACAAATGTTGGAATAAGATTCAGTTGGTTTTCAATATACAAGAAGTGTAATTCAACAACAACTGAAGCAATTGAATTCGAATAGGAAATCAAATCAAACAAGAATTGTATAGCATGTGTGTGCTAATCATTATGAATATAAAATATATCCAATTTTGGAAAAAATTTATACAGTATGCTCGTCTGTCGATGTTCGGTCGAGAAAAGTATGTATGCGTGTGTATAAAATCATCAAAACGGGGTTTTTATAAATAATCCCCAAACATAATTAGTCTACGTGGCATTAGCCTTACTAGAATAGGACAAAACTACTTAAAAGACCTAAACTCAGTTTAACGTGGACATTATTTTAACGTGGGATTCTGAAATAAAAAAATAAAAATAGGAAAATAGGAAAAAATCCAAAAGCGAAAAGAACATTATTCTGGCAAACGGAGAAATGTACCTATATGAAATATTAATTGTATATTATTTAATATCATACTGTATATCATTTTTTTTGGCCTTTACTATATGCAGTCCGAAATTACTTTTTGCAGTCCATATTTATACCTAATCTACCATATATACCCTTAATTAGTTTAACTACATTCAAATTGCAAATCAATCCATTATATTCACATTAATTCCATATTTATCCTAATTAATTACTTACCTTCTATCATCATGTTTCTTCTCCTTCTCTCCTGCAAATCATCATCTTCAATTAGTTTAATGTATTGAAAAAAAAGAATCGGTATGACTAAATTAATCTAAATTTCATCAAATCATATTGAAACTGAACTAAACTGAATGGAATTGAAATGAACTGATATAAACAATTAAGCTCAAAAGATTGAACTGGTTTAAACTGAACTGAACTAAATTACAAATAAGTTTACTGAACTTAACTTTTCTGAAAACTAAAAAGATTTACTGAACTGAACTCATCTGAACTGAAAAAAGATTATCTGAACTCATCTGAACTAAAAAATATTTATCTGAACTAAAAAAAGTTTATCTGAACTAAAAAAACTTTATCTGAACTCATCTGAACTAAAAAAAGTTTATCTGAACTAAAAAAACTTTATCTGAACTAAAAAATATTCAAATAATCTCTTGTTCTACCCACTTAAATAATCATGTACATATATGAAACCGTTTTAAGATTTTATCGACGAACAAAACTCTTGTCGGGTGACACACTGCTTCAAGTTTATCCGACCGACCTATCTGATTCATTTGTTTGATCCGCTCTGTTACACCAATGTTATACATTTGTGTTTATCTTAAATTTATTTCTGGTGAACTTAATTAATCTAATCTAAAATATTAATAATTATTGAATTGAATTAGTAAACTGAATTAATATACGATAAGTTGGAGAGTTAAGTTTATTTGAAATTATTTGGATTGATATGTTTAAACAGCTAGCCCATCAGTTATTTTAACATTTTATTATTTTTCAAATATCTTAAATCCATACAAAATATTTCCATGTGATGGAAGGTGCTAGTGTTATTTACTGGAATACTACTAACTTGAAATATTGTAGAAATGAAATCAGTGGAAAATGCAGAAGGTGATTTCTAATTTATTTGAACTCGAAAGATGGGAAAAAAATCTGTTCTGGACCTTCTGGTGCTTTATTTTTTCTTCTAATGTCGGTCTCGTTTTTTTGCTAATATCCACAACAAAATATCCGTATGGATATGGGTATTATGCCCAGTCATCTTATTTTATTCCAATAATCCGGCATACAAAGATTGTTTAAGCTCAAGGGGCTAAAGTTTACAGAGAAGTTTCTGGAAAGGTGATTATGCTTCTTGAAAGTTTGTGTTATGTTAATATTAGTTATTAACTGGCATCTTTTGTGGTGTCATTTGTGGAAAGGGAGGTTTAAAGCCACTGCTGTCTCGAGAATGACTTAGGCATGAGCTTCACCAAAACGGGGTTTTTAAAAATAAACCCCAAACATAATTAAACTACGTGGCATTAGCCTTATCCAATCAGTTGTGGACATTGTTTTAATGTGGAATTCTGGAAAAAAAAAAAAAAAGGAATATTGCGAGAGGGGAGAAAATAAGAAACAACCCTATAACTATTACATATTACTCTAGGATGAATATAAGTGATTATGGTTGACAATCTTGAAAAGGTGATAGAGGGTGTTGCTTGTGTGAGTTTATATGATTTACTGAGAATCTCAGAGATGGAACAAAACTTTGCTTGGTTAATAGCATGGATGTGTAATTGCTTTCAAAATGTGTTGGTTTGAGATTTTTGGGAACTGGTTTTTTTAGGTTGCTGTAAATATTCTGCTTGTAGTTTCTGATGATGAATGGATAGTGCTAAGAAAGATGGTGAATGGGATAGTGCTAAGAAAGATGGTGACTCCTTAAGGGATAGTGCTAAGAAAGATGGTGAATGGATAGTGTTAAGAAAGATGATGACAGCATGATGCTGATGGGATAGTGCTAATAGAGATGGTGAAAGAAAGAAAATGAAAGAAAAGAAAGAAGAAAAGAATTAGTAGAAGTTTAAATGATGAATGTGATAGTGTTTAGAAAGATGGTGTCTTCTTAAGGGCTTGTGCTTAGAAAGATGGTGAAAGAAGTAGGAAAATAAGAAAAAGAAGAAGAAGTAGTGAGAAAAGAAGAAAGAAAGAAGTTGTAGAAGAAGTTAGTTGTATGGATTAGGAGTGTGACACAGAACTGATATGGATGATGAAGATTTTGCAGAGGTTAGCAATGGTGGTGCCACTCACTTAGAATGAATGATGTTGTTGATGTAATAAAAGGAAGGAGAAAAGAGCATTCATAGAGTAAATTAGAGCAAATCTTGGAATATCTGCAGGGCTGAAGAATCACTCAAGGATTTATGTGAGCAGCAAGAAGAAAGGTGGGCAGCAGCAAGCTCACATCCAGCAGCAGATGATGATGATGCCCAGTTCAAGAACATGCAAATTGACAATCTCAAAGGTGGGAAGGACAACAAAGCAGATTTTAGAAGATGAAGGAGATGCTTATTTTGCATTTTTGGTCTTCTCCGCGGCATTCTGTCCAAGCTCAGCTTCTCTCCCTTCGCTGAGCTTGAGGAGGGGGTGTTGGAATTGTTGATTTTTGTCAGAATTAAAGGTTCGGCTCGAGCTATTTTTGGTGAAATTTGCATCATTGTTTCTGTTTTATTTCTAGTTTTAATGTGCATTAGGCACGTGTTAGTTTCTTATTTGCTGTCAATATTTGTATATAAGGCCCCTGGGCTGAACGTGAATATTTGGGAAATTGGAAATCAGTTTCTCCGCAATTTTGTTCTTTCTCACTCTTCTCCTCTCCCCCCTTTCTAGCTCGTTTGATCTGAGTTTTTCTTCAATTTCAATGGAGTTGTTGAAAAACAGAAGTCAAATAAAGTGGTCAACGAAAGCAGCAACTGAAGAAAGCAACTAGCTGAAGAAAGCAACAGGCTGGCTTGTAACCACTTTTCCCGCCAAAAACACAAGTTGCACGTTTTTGGCACTGGATTATCAGTTAGTCTGTTAGGCAGTTAGAATCTATGCTTGTTACATTTCTTAGAAAATATAAACGAGTTAGATTGTAACTTCAAAACTAAGAAATCAATATACAAAAATACTGCTTCTCTCTCAAATTCTCTCAACTGCCATTAATAGCGTTTCAAGCTTTGTTGTATTTTTAGTTTGTTTTCATGGTATCAGAGCAGGCAACGGTCTCCACCTGGCTCTAATCTTCTCCTTTCCTCTATAATCGCGAATCTAGCGGTTCAGTTGAACGTCGTCTTCACCAAATCAGCTACGACATTCTTTCAGAATCTCATCAATGGCGGAAGGTCATGGAGAAAATAAAGAGGAGTCAGTGCATGGTGGAGAAGATCAAGGCGGAGCAAGGATCGTCGGCAATGCGCGAAGAGCGAGGCGAAGTACTGCTGCGGAGTTGCAGAAAATGCTGCAGCTCCATCCGAATGATGCACTGGGAACACCACTGGTTGCAGAGCTGATGGAGGATAACTTCCAGTCGTGGAGCTGTGTGATAAGGTTTGCGCTCGGAGCAAAGAAGAAACTCAGATTCGTCGAAGGAGCATATCCAAAACCTGCTGAAGATGCGGAGGATTACGAACAGTGGATCGACATTGACATGATGGTAACCTCTTGGTTTCTGAATGCTATTTCAAAGGAATTGTCAGATTGTTTTCTGTATGCTGGAAGTTCTTGTGAAATCTGGAAAGAATTGCATGTGCGTTTTGGTGAAACTAATTCAACACAAATCTGGCAATTACAAAATGAAATCGTAGCTCTAAAACAAGGAAGTCATTCTCTAGCTGTTTTCTGCACTAAAATGAAGAAGCTATGGGATGAAGTTGCGAATGTAGCTCCAACTCTAGTTTGTATCTGTGGCTGTACTTGTGGATCTGTTAAGAAGACTATGGATAAAGATAATAGAGACAAGGTAATGCAGTTCATGATGGGGTTAAATGGTGAGTTTGAAATTGTCAGGGATGGTGTTCTAGTGATGGATCCAGTTCCTGATCTTCAGAGAGTATTCAACATGATGAATCAGGTTGAGAAGAAGAAGAATAGCACTGGTTCTTATGCTGAGACTCCAAGTGCCTTCTCAACTCAAACTCAAGTTCAGAATGTTATTGCTAATGCAGTCAAAACCACTGCTGCTTCAGGTTTTAAGAAGAAAGTTGTTGGAAAAAAGAAGAATCTGAAGTGTGAGCATTGTAATTGAGAAGGTCACAACAAAGATACTTGTTTCTATATCCATAGGTTTCCTGACTGGTACAAGGGGTCAAGGAAACTACCTGCTCTCAGAAACTTTGCAAATCAGGTAGAGATGTTTAGCAGAATGTGAGCATGGAATGACTGGATATCAGGAGCTTGATCCAGCAGGAACTAAGCAAGTTGATCAAGGGGAAAGGGAAAGCTTATGAAGACAGTGGCATGATCAATTTTTCTCACTTCAATGACTTCTCAGGTACATCTCTTCAGTATGCTCTTAGTCTACTTGATTCAAGTTCTCAAAATGCTTGGATTATAGATTCAGGTGATTATGTGCATATGTGTGCTAATGGAAATAGTCTTGAGTCTGCTGCTAAACAAAAGGACTATATGCCTGTATATATCCCTGATAGAGCAGTGAAATGTGTGGACAGTATAGGAAATGTTTCACTTAATTCAAATATGAAGCTCACTGGTTGCTTGTATGTTCCTGGATTCAAGTACAATCTCTTATCTGTGAATAAATTGTCTGATGATCAGTTGGTATTCTTCTTGTTCTATCCTCAATTATGCTGCATCCAGGACCTCTTGACTAAGGAGATCATTGCAGTACCTAAGGTGGAGAAGAGACTGTACATACTGGATAATAAGTCATTTGACAAAGGATTCATTGCTCAGGAGGTGCAAGGATTGAAGAGCTATTTTCAAGCTGCTAGAAATAGATTCCATGAGTTTCACACTTGTAATAGTGTTGTACATATTCCAAAGGATAGGCTATGGCATTTTAGAATGGGTCATCCATCTACAAATGTACTTCACCATTTGCCTATTAATGAGAGCATTAGTTTTTCTGACTTCACTTGTGATACTTGTCATCTGGCCAAACAGAAAAGATTGCCTTTTACTCTCAGAGATCACTGTGATTTGCATTGTTTTGATCTGGTTCATCTTGATGTGTGGGGTCTTTATAAACAAAAATCTATGACTGGTGCATCCTATTTTCTGACAGTTGTAGATGACCATTCCAGAGCTACATGGACCTTTCTTATGTCTTCCAAATCTCAGGTGTTTGAGGTTTTCAAGGGTTTCTTTAAGTTGGTGAAAAACCATTTTGGAGTTTCAATCAAGACAGTAAGATCAGATAATGGCACAGAATTTACCAGTTCTGTGTTCAAACTTTTTCTTTCAGAAGAAGGTGTTTTTCATCAAATAAGCTGTGTGTACACACCTCAACAAAATGGGGTGGTAGAGAGATAACATCAACATATTATTCAGCTAGCTAGAGCTTTGATTTTTCAAAGTTCATTACCCTTGAAATTTTGGGGTGAAGTTGTTCTTACTGCCACCTATTTGATTAATAAGTTACCTACTATAGTTTTAAATTAGAAGATACCTTATGCAATCCTCTTCAAGAAAGCTCTTGATCTTGATCATCTTAGAGTCTTTGGATGCTTGTGTTATGCTTCCAATACAACTCCAGCTAAAACTAAGTTTGATCCAAGATCAAAGAAATGTGTATTTCTTGGGTATGCTTCTGGACAAAAAGCTTATAGGCTCTATGACTTGGCTGATCACAGGATTTTCAGCTCAAGGGATGTATTCTTTTATGAGGAAATTTTTCCTTTTGAAGATTCCATTCCCTCTTTAGAGTCTACTTATGTTCCTCATGATTCCTATGTTCCCATTGTAACAGAAGATGATAATGTTGCCCCTGACAGAATTGTTTTTGAAAGTAGCTCTCAGATTCCTCATGCTTCATCTGATGTTTCTCAAGTTCCATCTTCACAGCCAGTACTTCCTCCAAGAGCAAGAAAACAGCCTGCTTGGATGCAAGACTATGCATCTCATCAGGTTGTCTGTGATTTTCCTGATGTTTTTCTTGGAACTGTGCAAGTTGAGCAAGAACCTGCTTCATACACTCAAGCTAGTTCTCAAGGTCCTTGGATATTGGCTATGCGGAAGGGCTTGGTGCTCTTGAAGCCAACCATACATGGGATCTAGTTATTCCTCCAAAGGGGAAGAGAGCAGTGGGATGTATATGGGTTTACAGGATTAAATATAATTCTGATGGTACTGTGGAGAGGCATAAGGATAGACTAGTTGTTAAAGGGTACACTCGGAAGCAAGGGGAGGATTTTCATGAAGTCTTCTCACCTGTGGCAAAATCTGTAACTGTGAGAATTCTTTTTGCTATGGTTGCTTCTAGAGGATGGTATCTTCATCAACTAGATGTAAATAATGTATTTTTGCATGGCCATTTGGAAGAAGAGGTATATATGCATCCTCCTCCTGGTTATCCTGTACCATTTCCACAACACAAGTGTTTGTTAAAAAGATCTTTATATGGTCTAAAACAAGCAAGCAGACAGTGGAATCAAACCTTTTCCACTGCCTTTTGTAAATATGGATTTGATCAGTCTCCACATGACCCATGCTTATTCATTCTTCATGATTCAGAAAGATTCATGGCTCTCCTAGTCTATGTGGATGATGTCCTTATAGCAGGGAATTCTGAAGCAGATATTATCAAGGTGAAAGAATTTCTTCATCAGCAATTTACAATAAAGGATTTTGGACCACCAAACTTCTTCCTTGGTTTAGAAATTCACAGAACAAACTCAGGGATTTTACTGAATCAACAGAAGTACATCTCTTATTTGATTCAACAAGTAGGTTTGAAAAACACCAAGCCTGTTTCAACACCTCTTCCTCCAGGAACACAGTTATCAGAGGATTGCACCCCTTTTTTTTTTGAAGAAGAACGTGTTATCATTTCAAGGTCCTGAAAAACGTCCAGAATCGTTTGATACAATGAAAGGGGGTGGAGTAATCCACGAACTAGAAGAATTAACACTCGACTTTGCAAACTGAGCAAGCAAATGAGCCGAGGAATTTTCCAAACGTGGCACCCAATATGGCAATTCTAAACTATAAGACCGAATCAGTGCTTTAAGCTCCCCCACCAGTGCTGTTGTTTCCAGTGAACATTGGATATCCTCCCGGATCATCTGAATTAGTGCCAAAGAATCACCAACTAAAATTGGTCGGCGCGGAGACAAGGACACGGCTAGTTCAATGGCGTCTTTTGCAGCCCAAGCCTCGGCTAAGAGGGGGTCGCTGACCATGTACATTTTCCTTGCTACAGCCTTAATAAAACCTCCCTGCTCATCTAAAGCAATAATCCCCGAGCCTGCAACTCCGTCCCTCGCTAGCCCCACGTCGAAATGCACACGGGCTACCCCAGCTGGAGGCTGCAGCAGTACCGTATCCTCCAAGCAAGAAGACAATCGCTCCGGCCAAAGGTTGGCACGGTGAAAGCTGGATAGATTGCCTGCTACCATTGACGCAACCACCGAGCCGTCGATGTGAGTATTCTCGAAAACCAGCTTGTTACGTTGGCCCCATATGGCATCGCATAACATCACTATCATCTCCGACGTCTCCACGCTGTTATCCATGATAAGTTGGCGGAACCAGAACTCTCCGCGGCTCCTTTCCGAGTACTGAATAGTGTCCCAGAGACCAGCGACATCAAAAACAGTGTGTGCATAAGGGCACTGAAAGAACAAGTGGGCAGAGAGCTCATGTCCGGTCTCACACAAACGACAAATCGGTGAAATCTGTAGAGTTCTTCGGCGTAAATTATCCGTCGTAGGGAGACAATCAGTTGCTAGCCTCCAAGCAAAATGAAGCACTCGATTCGGTACACGGAGTCTCCATAATTTCTTCCAAAAAGTAGAATCCCCAGGTGAAGCTGTCGGAACATGATGACGGGATAGGTGTTGCGGCTGCTCTACAAGAACGTGGTAGAGGGACTTTACTGTAAACTTCCCAGAGGACGTGAAATGCCAACGCCAATGATCCCGGTCACCTTGGCCTCCAATCGGAATAGTTTTTATAAGAGCAGCATCCGAAGAAACAAAGTGGGCACTAAGAAGGTCTTCTCTCCACCATCTAGTGTCTGGGTCAATAAGATCACTTACAACATGAAGATTACACGGCACATTCTCCAGTGAAGCCACAAAGAAGGATTGAGAACTCGGTAGCCAAGGATCGTGACAGATACTTATATTGCGTCCTGATACCACATGCTTCCTACAACCGAGACGTAGAGCCTGAGTCCCGCGAGATATACTTCTCCACGCCCAAGATGGCCTAGAGCCCATAGTTGCCTGAAAAAGAGAGGAATTCGGGAAGTACTTATCCTTATACACCCTCGCAATAAGGGACGTGGGATTAGTTAGCATTCTCCACGCTTGCTTGCCGAGCATAGCCAAGTTAAAAGATTCAAGGTCACGGAAACCCAAGCCACCATTCTCTTTAGCTCTTGCCATTCTCGGCCAAGAAGCCCAATGCATTTTCCTCTTATCTTCATCACCTCCCCACCAGAAGTTGCTAATCATAGCCTTAATGTCATCAAGAACAGTCCCCGGGATATGGAAACAACTCATGGAATAGCTCGGAATTGCCTGTAAGACAGACTTGATAAGAACATCCTTTCCTGCCTTAGAAAGATTCCTCTCACTCCACCCATCAATTCGCTTGCGAACACGATCTTTTATATTCTGGAAAATCTCAGCCTTGCTTCTCCCAAGCTCTGAAGGCAAGCCAAGATACTTCCCATGGGAATGGACCTCCGGAATTTTTAAAATATCACAAACCATCTTCCTCACGGCCTCACTGGTGTTTGGGCTGAACAGAACACCTGATTTGTCATAGTTGATGCGTTGCCCAGAGATACTTTCAAATAGACTGATTGCCCACTTAAAGTGAGTAGCCTCATCCTCTCCAGCTTCCCCAAACAATAAGGTATCGTCAGCAAAGAAAAGATGAGAAATCTTAGGTCCATATCTTGAGGCTCCCAATCCCTTAATTTTACCATCTTTTTCCAGGTCTGTAAGTAAGGTAGAAAAGATCTCCGAGCAAATAATAAATAGATAAGGTGAGAGAGGGTCACCTTGTCTAAGTCCCCTGTTAGGTCTCAGATTTCCCAACTCTCCTCCATTGAAGATAAAAGAGAAAGCGACCGTAGACAGACACTGATCCACCAGTTGTACAAAAGACTCCGGGAAACCCATAAACCGGAGACATCGGGTCACAAAGCTCTACTCTATCCGATCAAACGCCTTACTCATGTCCAGCTTAATACTCATATGACCCAGTTTCGGAATGGTCCTCTTCCTCATCGTGTGGTGAATCTCATGAGCAATAAGAACATTGTCAGTAATAAGACGACCAGGAACAAAGGCAGACTGCGATTCAGAAATAATGCTCGGCATGATCAACTTTAGGCGGTTCGCGACCACCTTAGAAGCAATCCTATAAACCACATTACACAGGCTGATGGGACGAAACTGGGTGATAAGATCAGGTTGATCCACCTTCGGAATGAGAACAATGTGGGTGAAGTTTGTAGAATGCTCAAATACTCCATCATTCAAGAAAGCCAAGACAAACCGAGTGACATCCCTTCCAACAATTCTCCAAAACTTTTGGTAAAATACTGGGCTCATCCCATCAGGGCCAGGTGACTTAAACGGATGCATCTGTTTGACCGCCCGAGCCACCTCCAAGTCCCCATATGGGCGAGTTAAGTTGACTGCCATATCCGGCAGCACTCGTGGCTGTAACCTCGAGAGGACCTGCTCCATTACATCAATAGGCGGCAAAGAGGAAGAAAACAGACCTCCAAAATAGTCTAGAATGATGCGTTGAATATCATCATAGAGGATTGCACCCCTTTGTTGGCTGATACATGAGTTTATAGGAGGCTAGTTGGGAAGCTTTTGTACTTAAACTTTACAAGGCCAGATATTAGTCATGCAGTGCAGCACTTAAGTCAATTTGTGCAAGCACCAACAGAAGCTTTGCATGTCCTTAAGTATCTGTATGGATGCCCTTCTTTAGGTCTCTTTTATCCTTCAAAGTCAAGCTTGGAAGTTCAAGGATTTTCAGATGCTGATTGGGCTACCTGTAAGACTACTAGAAGATCTCTCACAGGATATTGCATTTTTCTCGGTCAGTGTTTGGTTTCCTGGAAAACCAAGAAACAAACAACTGTGTCTTGTAGTTCTGCTGAGGCAGAATACAGAAGTATGGAAACAATGACAAGAGAGTTGCAATGGATCAGTTATGTGTTGAAAGATCTTTTGATTCAAGTGCCTAAGCCTATTCTCTTGTGGTGTGATAATCAAGCAGCACTTTACATTACATCCAATCCAGTCTTCCATGAAAGGACAAAGCATATTGAACTGGATTGTCATGTAGTGAGGAATCAATATCTCCTCGGCTTCTTAAATCCTCAGTTTATTTCTACTAAAATGCAAGTTGCTAATTTCTTCACTAAACCACTTTCTCCTCCACTGTTTCACTTCTTTCTTTCCAAGTTGGGAATGAGCTCTTTACCTAATTCCAACTTGAAGGGAGGATGTTGAAAAACAAAAGTCAAATAAAGTGGTCAACGAAAGCAGCAGCTGAAGAAAGCAATAGGCTGGCTTGTAACCATTTTTCCCGCCAAAAACACAAGTTGCACGTTTTTGGCACTGGATTATCAGTTAGTCTGTTAGGCAGTTAGAATCTATGCTTGTTACATTTCTTAGCAAATATAAACGAGTTAGATTGTAACTTCAAGACTAAGAAATCAATATACAAAAATAATGCTTCTCTCTCAAATTCTCTCAACTGCCATTAATGGCGTTTCAAGCTTTGCTGTATTTTTAGTTTGTTTTCAGGAATAAACCTCCACCGGCATCATAGCCCACCGACTAATATTTTATATATGTACTCAGAATTAGATAGCCAGAGACAACGCGTACAAGAACCCAATCGGCACCACTGACGTGATTTATACGTGCCGTTACAGCGCCACCGGCTCAACGAGTTTAATTAAAATGATGGTACGAGGATGAAGGCTAGGGTAGAGCAGAAAGCCTTGTGGGTTAGGAAGATTGGGGAAGGGCCAGTTGTAGAGTTCTTGTCGACTTCTCGCGTAGTGGAAGGGAAGGTGTAGCTAAGCTCTGGAAGGAGATCAGAATTGAGAAGATTCTGATAGGAGAGAAGTAGGGATGCATAGACTAAAATAAGTCCACGTGGTGCCCAGTTGGCGAAAAAAGTATTTTGGAATTAATATTGAAAAAGTATTATTTTGGAAATTAGTTTTAGATATAAAGTTATGCAATAAACTCGGAAGAAGGGTGTAGCTGGTTACGATGATCAAACGGCTAGATGTAATGATGTATATGTACAAGTTAAACTAACTAACTAAATAAAATTGAATGAAAGAATAAATATAAGTGGAGTATATATGCATCGTGCAGGGTCGACCGTCCAATAAATTTATTAGTATTTTGATGTAGGATTTATTTGAATATATTGACTAAAAGTATCATTAATAATTTTCTATTCAACATATAAAAATATAAATTATTATGTATTTAGTGACGTATGTAAGCACCTTTTATTTTAAAAGTTGAATTATATAAAAATTATTTAAAGTGGATCAAATACATGCACACTTGGGCTAAATGATGCGCAAAATTCAGGCTGAATGGAAAAGTGCCCATAATCACCAGTGGGCCATAATCAAGCCATTGAAGCCAAGTTCGGTGACAATGTTAGCTACGTCCACTACAACGTGCAGTAGAAAATGATGTCATCAGCCTGGTCACCACCATGGCCACCATCTCCAAACACGGAAAGCTGCTCGTAATGTACAACAACGCCGGAAACTTCGAGGCCATGTATGGCAGCATCAGGGAGATCGACCACTAAGTCGGACTTAGAATGGGTTCTGAGCGTTAACGTTGTGGGTTCATTCCTGGGATGGTCCCGGCGGAACGAAACGGTTGCATGCTGTTTACGGCGAGTGCGTGCATCAGCATTGCCGGAATCGGGACTGCGGCGTACGCAGTGATGAAACATGTCGTGGTGGGGCTGGCGAAGAACTGAGGGCGGAGCTTGGGGCGGCCGGAATACGGGTGAACTGGGTGCATGTCTCCGTTCATTGGGAAGACTCTGACGGCGGAGGATGTGGCCAGCGATGAATCTGGGTATGTTAGCGGGAATCTGTACGTGTATGAATTGATTATCAATTCAATTCTTGCAAAAAAAACTCTTGTCATTTTCATTTATTCATTTATACCGTATATAGATAAAAAGCAAATCATATCAAATCTTATGGCTTAACTTATTCATAGACCAGCAGTTTTAAATTTAGTTGAACAGTTTCAATTTTTCAACTTAATTCATTCATGTTAGAGAATCTCGTACTATATTCTTTAGCTATTAAAAAAATAAGAAAATCATCTTTCTAAAAAACACAACCTAAAAATCGAATTACATCCTTTACTTTATATAATTGAAAAAAATGCAACGTGGTTGATTGAATACACATCAGCAGCCACACAAAAAACAATAAATTAAGCTTTTCCGGCCGCTAGAAGCCTAGAACGACGATCGATGACTGTTGTTGGAAGACGCGATTCAGGCAGTCGCCGGGAACGTCGAATTGACAAGCACAAAAGCAGGGGCGGACCCAGAAATTAAAGTCGAGCGGGGCCATAATAGAATAAAAAGTAAAACTATAACACTAAATTTTAATATATTAAAAATTATAAGGGTATAAAATGCAATTTTTATTTTTTAAAAAAAAATTACAAAGGTATAATATGCAATTTTTATTTTTTTGGGGGTGGCCAGGCCACCCTGGGCCACCCCTATGTTCCGCCCTTGCACAAAAGGACATTGCTGAAGTTTCGTCGTAGATAACTCCGAAAGAAATAATTTTTTTTTTGAAATCAAATATCATTCATATGTTGCTGGGAAACGCCCAACATCGATTTACAATGGAATTGACATACAATCAAATCAACCTATGAAAAGGGTAACCAAACTACATGTCAACCAGACTATCTGTCTGTACTATTACATTAAAGAGATCCAATAAAACTGTGATATCGTCCTCGGGGAAATTAACTTGCTGCCGCGAAAACTATATCTGGTTAGCAAAAAGGAGCATCACGCATCAACCACAAAGCCAATCAGGGATCTGCTATAACTGCAACACCACCTGATAAAAACATGATTTATATTCTCCAATTTTTCAGCCCTTGAAAGACACAAATCACGAACAGAAACACGATCTGCAACAGCAGATCAAGAACAAGAAACAAAAAAACACGAAACACAATCTGTAAACTAGATCGCGAACAAAACTTCAACATGAACAACCAGACCGAGCATCATAAACACAAGATCTAATTGATCATATCGAAGAACACTATTAATGTGTGAATTCACACTTATTTAAAGCAAAAAACAAATAAAAAACAAATAAACGATTGTTTTCCCATCTCCCCATGATTAATCCCACATTGTCGGTTGCACGTCGATAAATAATTTTCACCATCAACGTTTCCTTGATGACTAACAAAGTTAGTGTCTTAATTAGTTAATAAGATATCTATTATGATGGCTTCAAAATATCAAACAATTGTCAATTAAACCATAGAAATTTAATTCTAATTGGAAACTTACATAGGTAACTCTTAATCTATGAGAGCGTCTTCTGTAAATAGGGGGCGGAGATATAAATTTTGTTTTGGCAGGTCAAAATTTTATATAAATGAAAATTGTTTATAAAAAAATTACTAAAATAAATTTATTTTAAAAATATGCTTAAAAATTTAATTTTTTTAAAAAAAGCAGGTCACGTGACCTGCCATGTTGGGTGGTATCTTCGCCTCTGCCTGTAAGGTACCCTTACGGTAAGGGCATGTCAAATGGAAATCACCTTATACAAGATTGTAGTTACTATATATTATATAAATTATTTGGGTCATAAACATAAAAGATATATGAAATAAAGTGAAAAAATTGCCCAAAACCTAAAAGATCAAACCAAATAAAAATGTCAGGCACAAAACATAAAAGATCAAATCAAATAAAGGTCAAACTCAAGTATAAAAACATCACGCACAAACAAATATACTCAAATAATTAAAATATATAATTATATAATAACTCCAAATCATATAGAATTTGTTCTTCTTTTGGCTTGCCCTTACATCAATGTGTCCTTATTTGAAACTTTCTATTCATTTCTTTATTGATTTTGTTTTCAATTTCCAAAAAACAAAAAACTATTTTCTACCTACCCTATGATACTCTTTTTATAATAATGATTGTAAATTGAATAGGCCCTCATATTATTAGTATTTTGAAGTGTATGGGGTGTTTGTTGATTAACTGATAGCTTATAGCGTTAGCTGATTTGACTAACTGATTGTATTAGCAGATTTAACTATCTGATTGTATTAGTTGATTGTTTAAAAGTGTTTGGTACAATTAACTGATAGGTAATAGCGGTTTGTTTCATAAACATTGTAAATGACATAAAAGGACTTGGGTGATTTTACTATTTAAGAATTTAATAAATACTAATTTTAATTTACTAATTATTAAATTATAAATAGCTAAATTGTAAATATCTCTAATTATTTTAAACCAATTAAATATAACTATTAAAATGTTACTATTTACAATTTAAACCAATTAAAATTAATAAAAATATATGATTTTTCTTAGCACTTATTTTTTAACATTAATTACATTGTAGAAAGTTACGTTTTATCGTTTATGTAAATCATTTATTGACATTTATAAATTTATGTTTATTAATTAATTAACATGAATTAAAAATAGAAGCTAAAATTAGTTTTGATGGGTGACTGGGATGTCAAAACAAAATAAAGGAAATAACAAAATAAAGGACATAAATAAAAAAGTGGGCGTGCATATGATTATGCATCTTTGCAGAATAAATTCTGAAATTGAACGAGAAGAATTTGTAAGGAAAGAATTTGTTTGTGAGGAAAGTAAAAGGGTAAGAGAGTAATTTAAAATGGTAAAGACAAAAGCTTAATTGAAAACGCTCATTTTATTAGTGTTTAGAAAAATAGTTTTTTGGGCCCAATCAGCTCTTTCAATTAGCTCTCTACCAAACACTTTTTTAGTCTTTTGACTTGGTCAAACAGATAATCCATCTCAAACATCTAATTATGCCCAAACAACTCATCACCAAACACCCCTGTAAGTGTACTTTAAATTAAATTGAAGCTTAATTTGTGTAACCCTCTGTCCCATCCCAATCTGCACATTAAATTTTCATAAAATTAAAAAAATTTAACCTTGGCCTTGGAATTGAATTGATAAATAACCAAGAAAATTATCGTATCTGATCTTGTTAAATTTATAATTTAATTTATTTTCAAAATATCAAAATTTTACAACTTGTATTTGCACATAACTAAAAATAATAAGATCAAACATTTTCTAAGTGATATTGGGCTGAGACGGAGAAATTATGTAAAATTTGACCTCCGAACAATTAGAGCGACTCGTGTTGACCTAGTCTGCATCATCTTTTCACATCACTGTGGGTTTATCATCGATCCACTTTGAATGTCTTGGTCTCATTTGAAACCAAGTATTATAAGTCACGTTATCTGTTAAAGTTGTCGTTAGTGAGATTTAATTCCGCCGCCACGTTTAGATTTTAGGTTGCTGGTGTCGCCAGACCTCTGTCGTCTCACATGGACCGACTCGATATTGAGTTTCGGTGTGAATTTGTACAAAATAACAATAATGTACCAATGATTATGAATGATCAAGGAAATTGACTGAAAGATCAAGCAAAATAAATGAAAGATCAAATTAACTGAAAGATCAAGGTAAACAAAGGAATGCTCAAGGGAACTAAAGATCAATTAAAATGACTAAAACATCAAGCAAAAACAATAAATGTTCATTCTCTTGGCTCTTGGTCTCTACAAGGACATGTCTCACCCAAAACTATCTCATCAGTTAGACATTTCAATTATCTTATCAATATAATCGCAGAAAGATATCCAGTTAACCACCAATGTAACTCAAATCATCTCGTATCATTCACCAAATTAAACTTCAAAATTTATCAAATCATTTACTCTTTAAAGTACAAGAATGAAAAGCTAAAGTAGAAATTTAATTTCAACCAATAAGTTCAATAATAAATAAACTTCAATTCCTCAATTTGTATGGGATGCGGAATTTTACTCTATGTTTAGCACTGATGAAACCAATCTTATACTATATACTTAATAGTGACTTCAATTTACATCTACAAATAAACTTCAATTCATCCATGTATACACACTTAATTTGCATAAACCAAAAGCATTTGAATTCATGTATGCATACTTTATTTGCATCTACATATATAGATATGAGTTATGTGAGTATAAATTATCTAGGGGTGGAATCGGTACGATACCATTTTTTTCTCAATACCATGTACCATATCTATTTCGGTACATATATTTTAAAAATCAATACCAACCAAAAATTTATGTTGATATTCGGTATGTACAGTTATCGTACCAAAAAAATCATTTGATCTTTTTATGATGTTATGTGAATAATTACACAAAAACAAAAAAATACGTATATACATATATCTAATTAAAATTTCAAAATAAATAAGAAAAATAAAATGAATTAGCCAATGTAACATGTTCAAAACAACTACTAATTTTCTTACTCATGTTATTATATCAAGAATATTATGGTATTATTTTCAAAAGTTTAATTTAATTTTAAAAGTTCAACATAAACAAAAATGAAATGGAAATAACTTGGAGTGTAGACGATGAAGTGGCAAAGTACATGTATCAATTTTTACAAGCGACATTGACAGAGTATATATTGTAAGGTAAATGACGTTTATAAGTTAAATTTGTAGAAGAATATCATAAGGCTTGTCAAAAATTTTAGGGGGTTACCATGCAAGACTGTTTTGCTCCTGCAGGACCAACTTTTGAGTTAAATTGACTATATTGCCCCTCTTAGTTTAAGAATTACCCAATACACCAATTGGCCTTGTAAATGATTATATTTGCCAATCAATTCCTTAAGTCCACTAACTTTTATACGGGAAGGTCATTTTAGCAACCACCCGGTACAAATCACGGCTAACTCTGCGGCAGCAGAATAGACTGCCGGGACGATCTCGGCATTCGTCGGCACTGTAATTCGACAGCTAGTAAATGCTGGGTTTTGTCACGGACGATGAGGAAACAAGATTTCATGCTCTGATTGATGGAGACCATCGTCGGGCGGCGAATCGTTCGCTGTAGCATGAACACGGGAGCTGTGTGGGTGAAGATGATATGATTTGGAAAATGAGGAGAAAGAGCGCGTGTTTTCTTATTTTTCCTAAATTGCAAAACGGTTTTTCTATGGCACTCGTTAACATGGATGAGATTCCATGGATTATTGTGCAGTTAATCTTGATAAGTGCAGAATTAATTATTACGAACATCTATACATTAATTGGGTGTGAATGCATTGAATTTACGTGGTAAATACATCTGTTTGTCTTAATTACGTGGTAAATATCTATCTTTCTCAATTACTGTATACTTACCATTGGATTCTATTTACGGATAATTATATCAACGATAATGATTATTTATCGTACACATATTTAAAATTTACAGTGTCAGGTAATAAATATATTCATACAATTTAGTGGTTATATTTTAGTTTTTATAAACCCACCAACTATTACTATAACAAAGTTGTATTTAGATAGCTTTATAAATTTTATAAATAATGTATATGAATTTTTTTTGAAATAATACATGTAATAAACATATTAAATATTAATTAAACAATAATGAATTCAAACATTTAAAAAATTGTTATCTTGGAAATTTTATCGAATGATATATTATTTTAATACCATAAACACAATTTATTTTTTGAATTCAAATATATTGTGATTTCAAATGGAATAATATCAAGTAAAGATAATTAATATGTTTATTAGACGGATTTTTTTTCCAGATATATGTGTACCATGAATAATCATCGTCAGAAGAAACCAAGTAGATGGTAAATATAAAGTAATTAAGACAAATAGATGTATTTACCACGTAAATTCAATGCATTCACACCCAATTAATATATAAATGTTCGTAATAATTAATTCTGCACTTATCAACATTAACTACACAATAATCCATGGAATCTCATCCATGTTAATGAGTGCCCATGGGCACTCGTTAGAAAAACCGTTTTCTTAATTACTTTATATTTACCACATACTTTGTTTCTTTTAACGGTAAACACATCCAGTACTATATATTTACCACTTGCCTTTGTTTCTTTTACCGGTAAACACATCTATTTATAATCCGTTTCTTTGTATTTTTTGTGGATAATTATTCATCTTCACAATATCAGTATTCAATGGTTATATTTTAGCGTTTATAAACCCACCAAACATTACTATAACAAAAAATTGTATTACTTGTATACGGATAGCTTTGTAAATGATGTATATGAATTTTTTTGAAATAAAATACATGTAATAAACATATTAAACACTAATTAAGCAATGATAAATTCTAACATATAAAATATTATTATCTTGGAAATTTTATCGAATGATATATTATTTAAATATAATAAACACAATCTATTTTGAATTTAAATACACAGTGATTTCAAATTGAATAGTATCCATTTAAAATATTACCATGAATAATTATCAATCGTTAATATAATTACCGTGAAAGAATCCAAACACATGGTAAATATAAAGTAACTATACAAATAAATGTATTTACCAAGTAAAATTAATGCATTCCCATCCAATTAATGTAGAGATCATCGTAAATAATTGATTCTGCAATTACCAACATTAACTACACAATTATCTATGGAATCTCATCCTGTTAACCGTTGAATTCCCATGGGCACTCGTTAGAAAAACCGTTGAATTATTACCCAATATTTAAAAAAAAAAAAAAAAAAAAACTCTATGCTCTACCCCTTTCCAAAAAAAATCTTCTCCTTTCGTCAATCCACTTCCCTTCCCGTCCTTTCACTCTCCCCGCGAAGCCTTGAAATTAAAATCTCTGAACTCTTCTTCTTTCCTGTTTACCTGAAAATATTGCCAACTTAACTTTCTAGACACCTCCCCACCACGCCCAGCTCTTTGCCCTTGTGAGCTTTGCCCTATCGCATAGAATCAGCTACTTCTGCTCCGACTATGGTTGCTTCACCGGCGGCGTTTCAATCTGGTTTCAGATAACAAAAGAACTTAATTTGAAGGTATGGTGTTAGTTTTTATATTTAATTAGTGATGATTTTGTGTTTGATGTTGTGCCAATTTTATCTGCCTCAGACAACTTCCTCTAAATCGACCTGTTTGAAATTCAATTTAAATGAGTGATTTATTAAGTACTCCACTGTGCTCAAATAATAAGGTCGAGGGATATAATACGTACATTACATATAATAGGGCTGTTAAAGAAACCACTGCATTTTATCATGCAAATTTTGGACACTTCAATTCTAATATATCATACTTTAATACTCAGACGTGAATTGACGAATTCGTGATGAATAAGAGGCCAAGCAGTTAATTTTTGGATCAGCGCCAACTGGCAGAGAGAGTTTATGAGGTAGCTCTATATAAAGAGTTAAACTCCATGTCCAATGAAGGTAATCTTCTTTTCCGTTAATACCTCTTTAGTACTAATTCTTGGGAAGTTCAAATTCATAGACCAGAAGCTCTTATAATTGTCCTATTTCCAAATATAGTGCTAGAAGGGTAATTGACGATAAGGATGTTTTTTTTATGAAGACTGAGTTTATCGATTATTTCCTCGCCTTGGATGGAAAGAGAAAAACCCTTTTGGGAAAAAGAAAACTTCAACAATCTATTTATTCAGGCATGTTAAGTAACTTTTTTTTGTAAATGGTATAAATTTTAGTATTAGTATTACTCTACCAAGATTTGCCTTTTGTTGTTTCTCTACATTCAAGTATCATAATCATCTATATTTCTGAGTCTGCATCTGTGATATGTTCTCATGGCAATGTTTTTTTTATGGTCATGAGTATTGGTTGTAGCTGGCATGGTTAGAGCTGCCTTGGAAATGATAACCTTATTGGAGAATTTATTCACCTCAAAAGAGATTCTGCTACTATTCAAGGTATAATATTTATTTTCTTCTTTCCTGGAATTCAAAAGCTTGCATATTTATTATTCTTATTGTTTGAATTCGTTTTAGTTTACGAAAAGAAACACTGATGTACTGATGGTCAATGACCCTAAACCCAAATAAGAATATGTTCAAAATCTCTAACTTACCATTTCTATAGTTTAAAATGTTCCCACGTAGCCATAACTAAAATTCATGTTATCTATTGTATTGGAATAATTTCCATTTTAAAGCTTTACAACTCAAACAATAGTCTCAAATTATATAAATTATTTGATAAAATTTCAACTATCAAGTATTAGTGACTTTAGTTGTTTTATTTTTCTTGAGAGTATTGATGTTGCTGCTTCCTCTCTTTTTCGTACACAAATTCCATTAGCTATCCAAATATGGTCAGTTTCTAGCTCTTTTGTTTTTTTAACCTGTACACATTCATATGCAAAACTTAAATATCATAGATTACTTACACTTGACTTTTTACAAACATACAGTATGAGTTATGACCTGTATCTTCCGGGAAAGCAAATCTTCTGGCATTATTCCCTTCAGTGTTTTTCTGTGTTTCGTAACTTTCGTTTTCTGTTTCTGAATATCTCACTACAAAGTCTTTCAGCATTCTCCACGGACTTTTTAAATTCTGTGTTATCTCACGCACGGCGTTTTGGTTCTGAGCAAATCAGCTAGAAATTGGGGTGGACGGAAAACAAAAAGATTTCCAGTGTTCAACAACGATCTGATTCAGAGTTCAGATTTGATTTTCAAATGTGTGGTACTCTTCTTTTGCTGATCAAGATGGCATCATTTTGTGATTTTTATGCTCTGATCGATTTGGGAATTTTTATAATTTTGGGTTTATTTATTGGTGTGTAGGAATCAACGATCGGAGCAGCGTTCTTTTCCCAGACGGTGGTGGTCAACGATGCAACGGTTAAGTTCGAGATATGGGATACTGTTGGTGAGGAGCGCTGTAGCTTGGCTGGCTCCCATATATTACCGTGGTTCCACCGCTGCCATTATCGTCTATGACATCATCAGCACGGTGATTAGCGATTACTTCATCTCCTTGACTATTTTGATAAAAAATGTTTCTATATTACTTTTTAAAAACCAATACAAAATGTTATTTACATTTCTCATATTAGAGACACGCTGATGAAACATACATTTTGAAAGGAACATTCTCTACTCATCTACTGGTTGTAGAGATCTTTCTATGTTATACTGAATTTTTAATAAGCATCCTGAGAATGTTTGGGAATATTTTTCGAACGTTTAGATTTTGTGAATTTTATGACTATGAGTAGATATTGTTGATGATGAAGTTTGACTGATTTTTTTACTAATTTTCTAATGTTTTGAGAAATGAGAGGATGAGAAGCCAACTGTGAAAAATGATGATGCAACGCTAGTAAAGTTACTTATTATTGCATGTTAGGTGTTCGATTTTTTGTCTGAGAGAACCACCTTCTCACAATTCAATTCATCGAAATCTCAACCCTCTAAAGAATTACCCTGCTGTCAAGAAAATGTATTGAAAGTCTGAGAAAACGTATGGAGGAAAGTGTCTCATGCATCTTTCTATTTTACTGATTCATAATGTGTAATTGTCTTATGTTTCGGGACTTTAATATGTCCTGCATTTTTATCTCTTATTACTGGACGTTGATGTCCCATCTAGGTTTTCATTTTCATACTATCTAGGTTTCCATTTTCATTTTTCAAGCTTCCTGTCCAGTATTCTTCCTTGAGGTTTAGTGGTGCTAGGAAGCATGTTCTGATCATAGACTAAGAAGTAGAGCATTATTTGATTTTTGTGTTTATAATGTGAAACTGTATATATTTTGTATGAAGAGATTGTTTGTGTAGATTATTATCACTTCTTCCACTAGAAGGATGAAACACCATTTGAGGGCCTTTGTTTATGATGGGAGCAAGTAGACAATATACAGGATTTTTTCTCCCCTCCATTAGTCCCTTTCTACAAACTGACTTATTGAACTATTTACAGGCTCTGCCAAAATACAGGAACACGGGGAGGACTCATCTGGAAGCTTGAAGCCACAGGAAAATTTACATTCAAATCCACATATAATGCATTGAGAGAGCATCAAGGTAACTCTGCATCACTTTGAAAAATCTGGAATCAGAGAATTAAAAAAAAGCTATCTATCCTAATGTGGAGACTCTTTAAGTCATTGCTTCCTTTTGACAACATTCTCATTTAATTTGGCCTCAAAATGTTGTTTTTGCATGCATTCTGACTCTATTGACCATTTCTTTAATGAGTGTGAATTCTCCATGGCTATTTGGAAAGAAGTTTTTGCATGTGTTGGCATCTTAGATAGATCTTTCTCTTCTGTTTGGAATGTACTCTCTTTCTACCTAAGCTATTCTGGAACTACATCCCTGCACTCCAAATCTATTCACGTGCTTACTTGCTTTATATGCTGGTGTCTGTGGAAAGCTAGAAATAGCTTTTATCTGTACTATACTAGTTAGTACCCGTGTGTTGCACAATTTATTAATTAATATTAAACTTGAATCTAAGAGCAATAGCAATAATGTTTATAGAAACTAAAAATAATTTTCCTTCAACTTTATTTTATTGTTTTATTTGTGTATGAAACTAATCTAAAATTATAATGTACTCTTATTAGTGGCATATAATGAAATTGTCATTCCCATCAAGTATATTGTATTGGGAGTTTTTACATTTTTGAGACTATCTATACCATCTAATTGTACATTGTAAAAATAGATTTGACTTAAAGTTAAAGTAGTATACGAACTCTTAAGGTATGAGTAAGTAAACTTGCTAAGCTATGCGTACTACTTCAAAAAATTATTATAACATAATTAAATTTAGATGCATGAAACTTACTTAAGACAGTGTTATTGTTTAAAGACATCCACCAATTCAGATGAAATGATTTCTTGATTACTATAAAATAGTCCTACTATGTTAGCAATGTTTAGTGCTTTAAGAATCTATATGTCAACACAGCAAAATCATCTAATTTAGCAGCCATATCAGAATCATACATAAGTTCAGCTGGAAAGCATCTTTTATTAGCCCTAGCAATTTGAACAGCGAACCAGCCTTAAGAAGGCTCTCTACTTTAACATCAAAAAATGGTTTACATTCAGCAATGATCAGCAACCATTGGCTTAAAGGGAAAACGTTCAACCGTCCCAGAAATATTTACATAAACCAACCTCTCAACTTTCTGAGCTCAAGTAAACTTCAGACAAAGCTCACTTGATCATAGAAAAGCTCAATTCGTTGAGTTTATTCAGTGATGATTCAATGCAGACATCTTAATGATTTCTTGACGTGCACTTAAATCCCATGGAGTAATCCAATACAGTTCAGACCCAAACATCACACACCATCTCAACCCCCCGCTGTAAAAAGCTATCTGCTGGAGCTTGGTAAAGTTCCATTGCCTATTCTTCAGATTCTTTGACTTCTGTGTCTACTAAGGTTTCATATCCTGTCTGTAATGTAGTGGTAGAATCACCTGAACAAATAATAAAGAGAACTATATGTACACATAAATAATAAACAAACAGCAATTTTGATTCGAACTTTCGCTCTTGCAATCACATGAATCTATCACTTTCAATCTAGGATACAAAAAACCTCATATCTAATTTACTTACTGAGTAGTCAACAAACATCAATTTCATGAGAAAAAAAAAGATAAATCCTAACATGATCATATATATGCAAAATTCTCATTGAGCTCAATTTCAGTAAAATTTATTCCAGCATAACCGTATCTGGCTAGGTTGCTTCAGAAAATACCAAAATGATTTGTAAAATTTCTTGACCTAGCTATGAAATTAATTAATCAGATAAATCATGTATACGGGCAAGATGCAGTTAAATTTTCATGCATGTTGGTTGCTTGAAAGGGGGTTACCGTTCGCCCGGAGCTTCAGCTCAGTGAGATTATTTCAGCCGAGCCCCTGAACAAAGGTATTGTGCCAATATTGTTCCCTGCACAAATCAAAATATACTCAATTAAATCAAATATCAAACACTTGATACGCACTTTCAAACTTTAAGAAAATCAATACTCAAAATACAGAGATTAGTAAATCATCACAACATAAAGAAGTTTAAAGCGTAACAAATTCCAGCAAATAGTTCATAAACATCTGAAAAGTTACATATGTCAATTGATTCATCAACATCAGAAACAACCTTAACATTAAAAAAAATCTTTCATCATCTGAAAACGAATGGAGGAGCAAAACTGCAAATGCTTATGGAGACAGTGACAACAGAACCGAAATCATGACAAACTACAGTTTTAAAATGATTATCCAAAAACTACATAAACAAATGGACTGGATTTATCTAAAAAGGGTTTATGTTATGTCGGTGACATTTCATCAAACACTTTATGTTCATTGAATTGTTCACTGCTGTTTGCACAAATCCCACCAGATTTTGAAGAATACGTAGCTGATTTCGTTGTGACTAAACTCTGACTAAACACTTTGACAAACTGTAATCTATAAACACCATTTGTCTTCAATGGAAAACACTATCTATTAAGTTCATCACCCTCCAAAAATTATCGAATTTTAAAAAAATACATTAATTAGCATTACCTCGAAATCTATCTAATTTGTTGCCGGCGTTGAAGGTTTGATTCTTCTGGTCTCCTAAATGGCATAAAGAAACCCATCGAGAGAGGAAGTCATGAAAGGATGAATGAATGTCGGAAGAAGAGAACGTCATCATCATCAATGGTTTTGATAGACATATATTTAATGGGGGAGAAAGGATTGTCTTGGAAAGATTGCAGAAGAAGAATGTGGAGAGGGGAAGAAGAAGAGTCCGGAGAAGTCTGGAAAACCAAACGACGGGAGAGAATACTGTATAGAGAAGAGAGCTGTAGAAGTTTCTGGAGAAAAGAAACTGGGTAGGAAAGATTTTATTTAGAATTATTTTTTGAATCTGAGTTGGATTTTTTGTGAGTGCCACGTGGCACAAAACTTGCTGTTTTAGTAGTATAGTATTGATATAAAAGCGCAACTTTGTGAGAGTGCTTGTTGAAGCAACACGTTGCGTTCTCACAGAATTTTCTCAATTCTTAAAAAAAAAAAAAAAAACTTAATTCACGAGAATCTTCCTCGGTACTCTTCCTTTTCTGTCCTTTTCACTTTCCCAGAATTCTTGGAAACAAAAGTTTTTCTCTCCGGCCTTTCTTTCTCCTCTCCTCTAACAAATCAATTGGTTTCATTTTTCTTTTTTGCCAGGATTTTTATCAGCGATTGTTCGGATTTATAGCATATATACAATGAGGAAGGGCGATGGAGAAGATTGCTGGAACTGAAGGGATGACGATTGTAGCGGAGATGGTTGTGGTTGACGATGACGGTACCATGGTTCATTGGCTTTGAAGCTGATTTGCCAACGTAATCGAGAGTATGTGAAAGATTGCTGTTATGAAAAGATGGCAGGGATTTTTCTTTTTTTACCTACTATTCTTCACAGTTCCAGGTAAAGTGTTGTTAGTTTTGCTGACTTTGAGAAAGTTTGACCGATATATGCCATCTGTAGTTTGAGCTAAGGATTTTCTTTTAGTTGTCAGGAACACGAGGTAATGTTGTGTTTTGATTGTGTAATTGTGTTTTACCTTGATTATAAAATCAATTCTAGAGGCGGACTGTACAAGATGATAATGTTTATGGTGAGACTTTGGCTGCCTTCTGCGGTTTTTTTGCTTTGATGAATTTTCATGGCAATTTGGTTCCTTTTTATGTTCTGCTCTTTGTTGTTTCTTTTCTGAATTGCATGTTGATACAATGAATATATCGGGACAGTGAAGATATTTCTCAGTCGCTGCCAATTCTCTAACCTTTGTATAGAATTTATCTTTGCTTTGTGATATTACTTTTACATTCCAGATAATTCCACCAGGTTGGTTGCAACAATCTTGGCAAACATCTTGAGCTCCGTGGAACTGTGATGATTGTTTCGTGCATTGTTTATAAATATAAGTTAAAACGAATGTGGTTTGTTAGTTGTTGGTTCGATTGATTATGTGAAAACCAATTTTAATAATTCTGATTTGGGACATGCAGGTGAGACATGTTCACTTGACTGTGCTTTATTGCTGGTATTTTAGTTTTTGGCTGATTTTATTTCAGATATTAGACTGGGTGGATTTTGTTGAATGGTTAGGCAAAGACCTCGGATTTCAACTTGATTGCGTTGCTTTGTTTCCAGGGCATGGCATGACAATACAAAGAAGTGTTCTGTTTTCATGAGAAGCATGGGAAAAATCTGGTGCAGCTTTATGTTAGCTTATATTTTCTGCTTTGTTCAAGGTTGATTGTAAAATACACCGAAGTGCACCTCTTAATGCTGATTAGGATTCCCCGGTAATAAGGGTTTGCAACTGATGCATGGTAACAGCTTTATTTAAATCTAATATCTTTCATTTCGGTCTGTCTGTCGGGTATTTACTATTAACATGTTTTTGTTCTCTTTCCGCAGGTCAATTCCATTGCACAGTCACAAAGACCTTGCCAAGAAGCTTCAGGTAGCTTAGTATTTGTTCTTTCAACACAAGGTGAGCTCACTGCTCTCAGAGTCACACTGTTTATGTTTGGTTTCTGTTACCTGCTCATTGTAAAATGCTCATTTAGCATAAAAGATAATAATGAATCATTTCATTGCTGCTCCTCATCTCGGGGATGAGTCTGGATGTTTTTATAATTTATATATATATTGCGAATTTAGTTGTGTTTTTTTGGTATGATTCCATCAATGGAGTCTCTTGCATGTGTTTGAAGATTTTAACCAGTTAAGTTTTATCCAGTAATATGTCTTTAATGGAGGCTGGTGTAAGAATGTTCATCATGTTCATATTTTATAATCAGAGAACTGCATTCTAAAAAAAATCTAGAACTGCAATTGAGGGTTTCTTTGCATTGGAGATTACTTGCATATTACATCAATCTTATGTTTTTTGGCTTTTATCCTATGCCAGAGCTGCTTAAAATATTCACATGTTCAGGCATGTATTCTGTGCATGAAAATCAGGATTAAAGTGGCATAAATGTGAACAAATATTTGTCCAATCTAGCACATATCTATGTGAGTGTGGTTTGTAAATTTCTTTAACTGAACGTCCTGTTTGCGTGTTTTTTAAAATGAAATGTTTCTGTATTTGTTAATGGCCTATCTATTTCTTTGTATTGAAACTGCTTTATCTCCACCTGAGTATAGATTGATACCAAATGATTGGTTGTGTCTCTGCAGAATTTGTTTGACGTTTTGATATTGAGCGAGCTGCTGTCAGCCTGTCACCATGCTCTCTAATACAAGTAAAAACACCTTGATGGTCTCCTCTCAAGGCGTAAAATACATGACTTAGGAATGTTATTAAATGGTAATGCTTCTGGCTTACATATATACTAAGGATTACCAACTCATGCCTTCTTACATCTGCCGACTTACACTTAAATTCCTTCTGGATGGGGTGATAGCACAGCAACACAGAACAGGAGCTTCCATATGCCTTCTCTAAGGATTCATCACGCATTTTGCTTAGATTCTTCATGTAATTAATGAAACTTTGTGTACTTATAGCTTCATTGTAATGCCTTTTTAAAGGCCAATAAAATCTCTTCAACCAAACATTTGATCTGAAATCTGATTGACGTATTGATGTCTATTTCGGAAGCAGCCTTTTTTTCGTCTGTATTATACTCTATATAAAGAGTTTTTACCATGTAGCATTTCAAAAAGTTTTCACATTAACTCCTAAAAATTTAATAACAGTTATTACACGAACCTTAATAATCTGCATTTAACTTTTTATTTATCATTTTCTCCATACGTCTTTTTTCTCTTAACATATTCTTCAGACAATAGTATCCTATGTTTTCCTTTTTTGAATTTAAAGATGAATAAGTATTGGAATAGACGGGCTTCACACCTTCGGGGTAAGCTGCTTCACACAACTCGGGCTCACGATGTAATCGCAAATAAGTTCTATATTCTACTAGAATATAGACCAGGGTTGTTTAATAATTATAGAAACAAGGAAGGGTTTAAATTGCAAATTTTGAAGAATTACCATCCATTCGCCTATATGTGTTGGACCCAAACCCCAAAATAAAACTACAGAAAATCATTTCCAAATTTACAGTGACGACGGGAACGACACAGTTACAACGGAGACGACTAGAAGCAACGATCTAGCTGTTTTTCAGCGATGGCGGTTATTCCAGTGACTGCAGATTCGCGGGCGGAGGTCGATTGTTGAAGCAGCGGGGATTGAAAAGAGGCGGTTCGATTGCGGCGGCGACCGGTGGTTGATTGTGACCTTCGGAAGGCAATGACATGGTGATGGTGGTGGAGGCATGAACAATGATGATGAATTTGTTGTCGATGATGAAGATTTCGATGAATTGTTGATGGTGATGGTGTTGGATTGATGTTAATGATGATGATGATGATGATTGGGATGAATTAACGATGATTTAATTTGAGGTTGATGATTAGTGTTGAATTGATAAACATGTTTAGATGTTTAATTGTTCATGTTAGATCTTAAAGTTGGCAGATTCTATCATAAAATCTGCATGTTCTAGCTCCTTGCAGGTTGTATGATAAAGTCCGCATGAAAAATATCCATGCATGTTATATCTTAAAACGTGCATGTTTTATCATAAAACATGCATGTTATATCTCCTTGCATCTTCTATCATAAAACATGGATGTTCCATATACTTGCAACTGCAAGTTCAATCATAAATCATGCATGTTTTATCATAAAACATGCATGTTCTATCTCCTTGCATCTTCTATCATAAAACATTTGCATCTTCTATCATAAAACATGGATGTTCCATATACTTGCAACTGCAAGTTCAATCATAAATCATGCATGTTTTATCATAAAACATGCATGTTCTATCTCTATTCATGTTATATCTTAAAATGTGCAGGTTCTATCAAAATCCTGCATATTCTATCTCCCTGCAAGTTGTATGGTAAAACTTGTATGTTCTATCTCCCTACATGTTATATTTTAAGCATGCTAGTTTTATGATAAAACATACATGTTTCATCTCCCTGCATGTTATATTGTAAACCCTGCATGTTCTATCATAAAACCTGCATGTTCTATCTACCTGCAAAATCTTCAGCGCGTGGGATTATTGATGAACTTGAATACATTAAGGCGTGTGGAATTAAGCAGGGCGTGGAAATTTAAAATTTTCAGAATTTGCACTTAAGGACCTCCATATTTATTATATTTGTAATTTAGTCCCGATCTATATTTTATTAGAATATAGACGGTCTACTCAGAGACTGACTCTTTAAAGATTAACAAGTTGGTCACCAGGACCACATGCAAATATTTAGGACAACAAATTGCAAATTAAAATTGGACGCGTTTATTTGGAATTAGTCCAAGCTGTCACCGAATTCCAACAGTAACCGCATAATAAAGAAATATTCCTATAATATCGTGATTATTTTTAAATTCCTAAACTAGGAGATTCGATTTTTGAAAAATCGATGTTAAAATCTACCTTCCAAAAAGCGACTTTAATATCGACATTCTGAAAATCGATTTCAAGGTAAATAAGTAATTATTCTTTTAAAACCCGTCAAAAGGGTGAGTTTCCCACGCAGTTATATTTTATGTCGTGGACCTCGCGCTCGACGGTCTAAAAACAGTAAATGGCGATTTTTGGGTTTCTGGTCGACGGGCGACGGCGGAAGAGTTCTGGGGTCTACGTCGTTGGAGAGGGGTTTTTGGGATTTGGTCGACGGCGAAAAAGGAGCATCGCAAGGTTTCTGGTCGAAGGGTTTTGGGGTCTGCGTCGCCGGAGATTGGGTCAAAAACCGGCTATTGGAATTGGGCGTTTTCGGTGTGGACGAGGGATAAGCTTGATGTTTTGAATTGGGAAGAAACGTGATTGATTTCAGCAGAAAAAGAGCCACTTTTCTGGTTAGATATATGTATTCACAATTCATATATAGAAGTATAGAAGAGATTTGTAGAAGTCATGCTAATGGTTGAATTGTCGTTGCCTGCTATGACATAACTAGATGTGTTCGTGGACGAACTTCTCACCAAAGATTACTCCTGTGATATTGTCTTACCACATGTTAAGAAAAGGTTTGTGTTGTGCTTATTTTCTTCTTCTTTGGAATCCGGTTGATTCTTGCTTATTTTGCTGAGAATTCACCTTTATTATACTATCAGATGGACTCTCAAGTCTTTGGGTACACTGGAACCTAGAATAAGTGTCCTAGAAGATGACTTTGAGGAGGATGAGGAAAAGGATGAAGATGAAGTACCTGCTAATGGCCTAGATGCTAGGGATCATGAAAAGGTAAGTTTTCCTTGATGTTTTTTTGGGCGTGTGAATCAAATCAGGTTCTTTACCGATAAGCTAGTATGATGGCCCTTGTAATTCTGACTTGTATTTGTAACTCTGGGGGTCTTGATCACAGAATTACTATCACAGACGCAGTTCAACCAGAGAAAGAGACCGAGAGAGAAAACGAGATAGCCACAGATACAGGTATTATATCATTCATTCATTCACCTTTTGAATGTTTTAGCAGTAAAAACTGGCTCTTAATATAGTTTTTCCCATCTAGGGACTGAAATCTTATCAGGCTCATTGCGCTGGGAAGGAGGATGCATTTATAGACAGTAAGGAGCCCTGGAAATGCAGTAAGCTTCTCAAAATTCTGTAGCTTTTTACAGCTATCGTACAATGTCTTTGCTTACTCTTAACCAACTTCAGCTTTTATGCCACTAGATTTTCTGTTACTGTAGTACTCATAGTTAATTGTTGCTTAAATGAGAGTAAAACCATTATACTGCTTAGATACCTTTTTGAAACCGACTTATTATGGTTTCAAGTCAAGTTCCCATATTCATACTGCAGAAAAAATACGTAGAAAACTAGAGCAGAATAAGATTGTTCTTATGTCTCTCTGGCATTCATGGTGATCTTGTACATCCAGATCAATTTTAGCTTCAGACTCTCCTTATGTAGCGTTATTATCTTTATGTACTCAAGGATTGTCTTTACCTTTACTTTCTACCTATTACGATACTTTCTTATGTTTCCTCTTTGTTTCAGAATGGCATAATTGCTTCGTATGCAAGAGATCAGCCTCCTTCCATTGTTATTCTTGCCCCTAAGCAGTGTGCTCAAAGTGCATCAGTGTAGGCGAGTTTGTGGTTGTCAGACGGAAATCAGGTTTTTGTTCTTTTTGCTATGAATGATTGCAGAAAACCAAGATGCTGACTCTGATGGGGTATGAAATCAGGTTAGAGATGAACCAAAGAAGAAGAAAGAGAGGTCACCGGTGCCTTTGTAAACGCCGCCATTTGTAGACTTTATTGTTTTAGTGACATTGGTTTGTGTAATACGCTAGTGTGACCGTAACATTTGTAAACGGTGTCGTGTTAACTATTTCAATGTATAAACGATAACAATTTTCAAGTTTCTTTTCTTTCATGTTCTTAGAAAGTGTTTAAAAGTGGTGGAAAATTAGGAGAAGAATTCTCGGGTTAGTTTGGTTCTGGAACACAGAAATCGATTTTTGAGAAGTAGATTTTAATGTGTACATTCCAAAAATCGATTTCAATGTCTACTTTTCAAAAATCGATTTCAATGTCTACATTCCAAAAATTGATTTTAATATTTAGTTTTCAAAAATCGATTTCAATGTCTACATTCCAAAAATCGATTTTAATATTACTTTCAAAAATCGATTTCAATGTCTACATTCCAAAAATCGATTTTAATATCTACTTCTCAGAAATCGATTTTAAAATCGATTTTTGAAAAATTGATTATTCTACTTTCGGAAATTAAAAAGTTTTCTAGTTATTTAGACAATTTTATCCAACAAAATAATTATTTAGGTAATTGATACAGGACCACACATGGCAAATTTAGGCCCTGTCCAATAAGCTGCTGAAAAGTGCTGAAAAGTGCTGAAAGGTGCTGGACCTTGCTGAAGGGTGCTGAACCTTGCTGAAAGGTGCTGAATCTTGCTGAAGGGTGCTGAACCTTGCTGAAGGGTGCTGAACCTTGCTGAAGGGTGCTGAACCTTGCTGAAGGGTGCTGAACGTCTGAAAATAAGCTGAAGGGTGCTGAAAGGTGTTGAAAATAAGCTGAAGGGTGCTGAAACGTGCTGAAAATAAGCTGAAAGGTGCTGAATGTGTTGAAATTAAATTAAAATTGTATGATATATATAATTATGTGTTGTGATTAATAAAATAATGTGAATGTTACATTTTGAAATGCGTTGAATAAATTTTTTTTAGTAGTTGAACATAATTTTAATTTGGCATAAGTGTATCATAAAATTATATCCAATAGAATAACTATAATCCATCTATATATATTATCATTTATATATTATTAATATTAATTTTAGAAGTTAGTGATGTTAGCGAAGATGAATCATTAGATGATAGCGATTAGTAGTATATGTAATTTTTACTATTATTGGAAGTACTAATATGTTTGCAAAAGTTGTACAATTTTTATATATAAATTTGGTTTACCATTGCTCAAATTGTTATTTATATATATTTGAAAAATGATTAAGCATTAGGAAACTATATATTTGAAAAATGATTAATTCATTTTTAAAATTTTTTTATAACAATTTCATGTATATGAATAGTGACAAGTGCTGAAAGGTGCTGAAAATAAGCTGAAGGGTGCTGAAAGGTGCTGAAAATAAGCTGAAGGGTGCTGAAAGGTGCTGAAAATTTGCTGAAGGGTGCTGAACCTTGCTGAAGGGTGCTGAACCTTGCTGAAGGGTGCCGAACCTTGCTGAAAGGTGCTGAACCTTGCTGAAAGGTGCTGAACCTTGCTGAAAGGTGCTGAAAGTGCTGAAAATAAGCTGTATTGGACAGGGCCTTAATGGACAACAAATTGCAAATTCAATTGGACACGTTTACTTGTCCATCATTTCAGAGTAGCAGTTAGCTAGCGGATGAAATTGATAATTCAGCCATAAAAGACAGCCAAGTATATTATTTTTAAGGTAGGTTAGTATAATTCTCTTTTTGCTGTCTTGTCAAAAGGTTCAACTATATTCCAAATATGGAAACTTAGATCGAGAGTGTAATAAAAAAGGAGTAGGGTGGACCATATCATTGAGTGCATTGACAGATAAGATATTTCATAGGGACCAAATTGGATTTCAAAGTTTGCTCACACCTGACACCACACATGGGGATCATGTCCATTATTACCTTAATCAATAAGATGTTTCATAGGGACCGAATTGGATTCTCGATAGGTTCAAAAAGATACTTAGCATTTGCAGCCATGTAGTCAAACAATTAATTTTTAATTTCACTTTTTCATAAAACTTAACTTTACAACTTTAGCAACAATCATTTAATCCATTACCTCACCAAACACCTTTACACATCATTAATTTATACTACACTAAATTAAAATTTTAGAATGTTAGTTTCACACAAAACAACTTTTTAGAACTTTACATTGTTTAGTTCAATTTAAGTAGTCTTAATTTTTTGAAAAGTTTATTTTTCAGGACTTATGGATGGAAAAGTTAAGTAACAAACGGTCAACTAATGCGGCATGTGCATTTTTGTAATTTTTGCATATCAAGCTAGGGACGTTTTTGTAATTTGCATCCCAAGCGGGGGAGTTTTCGTAGTTTTGCATCTCAAGAAAGGGGTATTTTTGTCATTTGAAAAGGTCAAATATGTGCTTGAACTCAATCATTTTAGTCATTTGAACAAGTCCTCTCAAACGTTTCCATCAATTCTCCACTGAGAATTAAAAACTATTCAAATTTTAATTATGGATTTAATTTATCTTGAGTAAATTATGGATTTCAAGACTTTGGATTTCTATTAGACTAAATAAAAAAAAAATTGGACATTACTTTTTCAAAATTATTTTTTTAACACTTGAGTAATGTCTGAGTATTGGAAAATTAAAGAGAAGGATATGTCAACACTCAACACTCAACATCACTTTAATTTAGAAAACCCAAAATAGAAAGTAGTAGTGGGTGGAGTGGTCCGTTAGCTGAGTGGGGACAAAGCCAAAAAGGGTAAATCAGTCGGTTACCAAAGTCAAAGTGGTCATTGATACATGCATGTGTTCATTGATAGAGTACATCTCTACTTCCTATCCATTCATCTCTTCCATAATAAAACAACAAGCCCTCTCTTTCCATCTTGTCCTCTTTCCCTTCTTCCACATCAAGCCTCACCCTGCTTCCTTTCACTAATCAACTTTCTGACTCGACAATTTGATTGATCGAATTAACTTTACATATATTCCGAATTATTAATCAAATTTAACATCATAATTAGTTGTGGTTGATGTGACTTTGATTGTATCAGGTGTATTTGAACTGAAATGGACTAAATACATGTATTAAAATAGTAACAATTAAACTTGATCAAGTTGGATCATAGATGTACTAAAATCAAAATGAAATAAATTGAACTAAAGCCTCAAAAAGAGAATAGCAACTCTCAAAATAAATGACAATTGAATGTAATCTACAATAACATTATCATGCAACTATATGCAAGAATTAATGACCACAATGTATAACATTCATTTTATGAAAATAAATGTGTAATAATAATTGAGGTGATTAGGGTTTAGGGCTATTTAGATATACATAGCTAGCATGAAAGTGTAAAACCGGGAATTTGTTTGGTACTTATTGTCTTGTTAATAAAACATGCCCAAACTATTTGACGCGGCGATGGTCCCTAACTTTTGGTTGAAAATCTTGCTTAATGCTTAGAAATGTAATCTCAACAAAATTTAACAACGAAAAAAAAAAAAAGTGTAGAGAAGCCTCTACCGTCCACAGTGGATAGACAAAGTTCTCAAGATGAGATGAACTAATTAATGATAAATGAATTATCAAGGCAAGAATTAATTAATAGGAAGATTTTAGTACTAGTAGTAGTATAGGAGGCGTGAAGAGAAATTTGATAAGATATTGACCTGTGCCCACGTGAGAGATGCCAACTCCCACCTACTTCATCATCAAGACTCCCTTCCATATCTATCTATCTACTATATATAAAAAGCTTGTTCTTTTTATGGTGTTCATTCAAGAAAAATTGATGCCCTCAGGAACAATGTCTAAGCCCAAGCCCAGAGCCCACCTCGGAAAACAAATTGGTCTGCATTATAAAAGTTTGAATCATCTTATGCAAACTTTACCTAGAGTAGCTCTAGAAGATCGCGAGGAGAAGAGTGCAGAGCAGGTGAAGAAACAAAAAAAATTAAAAGGTACTGATTTTCCCCTGTATTATCTTAATTTCTAATGGTTTTGTGGCTGACTGTTTGAATAGTGACATTATTAACATGATGGAAATTTCTGTAGCACGTGGCAGTAAAACCGACCCTTCTAAGTTTGTGGAGTATTGGGTTCCTGTACCATTGTCTAATGTGCAGTTGGAGCATTACTGTGCTACACTTCTTGATGATACCACCATGGCTATGCTTTGCTCTCCTTGGAAGAAGGATGGTGTTGGTGTCCTCTCAAATATCCATAAGACAGTTCAAAAGGCACGTGCCTCTCTTTTGCTGCTTTACATGACATTTCTTCTTTTTTATTTTCTTTTTGTCTTTCACTTTGGTTTGTTACTGATGAAATCTGTTAATGTTAATTATTCTTTACCAGCATGCTTAGAAATGAGGAAAATGTCTTCCCACTTGTGAAGTTGTCCAGAATAACTTTTCTGCCTTACAATGCTGAAAAATTTATTTTATGGCTTGTTGACAGTGTTGCGACCATCCTTATCTTGTGGACCAAACTCTTCAACCTTCAATAATGAAGGAGTTCGCACCACAGGATCTTTTGAATGTTCGAATCAAGGCTAGTGGCAAATTGCAACTTCTTGATATGATTCTTTCAAAGTGCAGGAGACCAAAACTTAAAGTTCTCATTCTTTACCAGGTATGGACATGAAAAAACTTAAGCCGAATGTCTCTTTGCTCAGCATTGTAAAAAATATATCTTTGCTGTCAATTGATGTGTAGAATGAGTGTTGGGGAGGATATTTTTGAGTCTGTGACTTCAGTAGAGTATTTCATGAATGTTGCTCAACATATGTTTTCTTGTAAATTCCTCTCATCAGAGCTTCTCTTGTGGCATTTTCAAGCACGCTTTGCATTTTTTTATGCTCTACAAATTGTGATGTTTTTTGTTTCCCCCCCATTGCAGTCATTTGCTGGTTCAGGAGGAATAGGGAATATACTGGATGATTATATGAGACAGAAATATGGAGAAAATTCTTATGGAAGACTTGAGTCCAGTTTGATTCCATCTAAAAGACAAGAAACTTTGGTTAAGTTCCATGACAAGGAAGGTGAACAGTTTGTGCTTTTATTGGAGCATCGAGCTTGTTCTCAAAGTGTGAAGTTGCTTCAAGTGGATTTTGTAATCATTTTTAATACTGAGCTTAGCTGCCCTGCAAATGAAGTGAAGGATCTACATCGGATATCAATTGCACAAACGAAGCAGATCAAAGTATTCAGGCTCTATTCTTGTCATACCCTCGAGGAAAAAATACTCATACTGGCGAAACGTCATAAGATTATAAATATCTTGCAGAGTACAAATCGCACTATGAGTGACAACGTCCTGATGTGGGGCGCCTCAGTATTATTTGAGAGATTAGACAAGTTCCATGCTGAACAGAGCACAAGTTTTTCTCTAGATTTTTTATCTGGTCAACAATCATTGCTTGATGATATTGTGAAGAACTTTATGGACAAAATAATCAATGACCCTGAAGTCAAGTGTGAGCATGGTTCCATGATCAGTAGAGCACTTTTCAGTGAAGGTGTTTACCATGTGGATAAGCTGTTGCTTGGTGAGAAAGATGTTCAACAGACAGATGAAGGTGATCGTCAATTATTTTGGAAAAATATATTGGAGGGACGGAAGCCTTGCTGGAAATTTTGCGAACCAACTTCAAAAAGCAGGAAGAGAGGTACTTATGATGAGAACAGTGAAACTGCTACGAAGCACCAGAAAGTGGTTGATACTAGAGATACTGTATCCAATGCTCAACCTGAAGTGGAAAGTGGGGATCAAGATGCAGTTCAAAAAGCAGGTAATGTTTTTTGAAGATTCTCAACATGCCTTGAACTAACCAAGAAACAGTAAGTTCAATTCTTTCTTTACTTCCTCGTCCTGAATATTTTTTGCGTTTGCAGGCTTCGATCAGCCTACATCTGAAAATGATCAGACAAGTCTGCATGAGTTTCTGAAAGATGAAATGGAAAAGCTTTGTTTAGTTCTGCAGCTTTCAGTAAGGCCTCTAACGATCCCTATTTTCTACATCATATTTCCTCCATCTTGCTCTTGGTTTCACAACTTCACTTTATAACATTACCTCGTGGGATTTTGTTTGATTTGCCTTACTTTGTAATATAACTAAATGCAGATGGATATCAAGCAACTGGTAGGAGCCTTTTTGGAGTATGTAATAAAGAATCATCAAGTCAACAAGGAGCCTGCATCAATCCTTCATGCTTTTCAACTATCTACGGTTTGTGGTTTTTATAATACAATACTCCTCCTCTTTTGACATGCTGTTAGTATGGATGTAGATGTGTAATGAAAAATGGATATTTTTTCTTTTCTTTCTAGAGCACAATGGATGATACTTGATTCTGCTGCTTTTCCGTTTTTCAGTGCTGGGCTGTAGCCAAAATATTGAAAAAGCACATGGATAAACGGGAAACTCTACTTCGGGCAAAAAGTGCTTTGCAATTTCAGTGCACAGAGGAAGAAGCATACTTTGCCTATGCAAAGATGCGTGCTTTGAAGAAAACATTTCAGCAGCTTCGTAGAAAAGATAATCCAGTGGGTTCTGAAGCTACAGGTGAACACATTATTCCAGCCCCTCAGTCATCAAGAGAAGAAATGGTACCATCTTCAGAATTGTTATCAGAAGCTGAAAGAGGAGATAATAATGGACCGAGTGTTGAGCAGCCTGCAGCATCTCAAAATGTTTTAGCTCCAGTTCTAGCGCAATTGGTGCCAAACTTAGCTATTGCTGAAGGACCTAGCCAGCTTCATGTGAATCCAATGCACCATATCGGGTCTAGGATTTCAGCTTTGGCCCCTCAATCACTTCAATCCGAGTTGGATTATTTACGAAAATATAGGGAAGAAATGATTAAACAGTTTGATAGCAAAGTAAGTGTGAGCTTTCTTCTTTGTCAATGGCTACCTGGTTAAAAATTTGGTTTTCCATAACTTTTTTCATTTGATACAGAAATCATCTCTGATGTCCGAATGTGAGAGGGAAATGTTGCAAATCCGGAAGAAGTATGAGGAAAAACAAAAAGAAGCTGAGTCTGCAATGGAGCAGGGCTTGACACTAGTAGATTCAAACTACAATGTGGCTTCCATGCACAAGACGTTATCTGATGTTTTGCAATTTAAATGCTCGGATGGTGGGATTCCTGGAAATTCCACAACGCAGCAAGGTAATTAGCTTCCCCTTGGCATGCCTTGATGAACTGAGCAATTTCTTTTACAATTGTTTTATTTAATGCCGGCTGACTGAGTCTATGATTCATACTCAAATAACCACAAATTTGTTTAGCAATCACTGATAAATTCTCTCCTTGTTTGATAGGTTTAGGTGCTGGAGTTTCTCCTCTTTTCACCCAGCAAATGCATCAAGGGCAGGCCAGATTGAGACATCACTCTCCTGCTGCCACATTGTCTTCAACGAGCCATCATCCTACAGCCGTGCAGCAAAATGCCTTTTCACCTTCCACCTTCTCTTCAACAGGCTATCCTGCGCCGAGCATTGCAAGTTCATCCGTACAATCTCATCGGTCTTCGGGGCCCTTTGCAGGTGCTTGGCGTCCTCACTCCAGTTCTTGTTCCAGTTACAGTTACAGTTACAGTTCCATCACTCCTTCTGTGAGCAGTACTCGAGTTGGTGGAGTGATTCGTTGCCCAACTCCACACCTTCAACCGTACAGACCACCTGCCAACATCTTCATGCCCATCCAACTGATGGCTGCTCCATCCTCTGTGCCAGCTAATCAACCTCCCCAATCCTCACTCTGGCCAATGGAGCTGCTTAGGACTAATGCACCGGAGAATAGGGGTGAGCAAAAATATGAACACCCCTACCGGAGAGTGTAGCAGGTGCTGCTTCTGATTAAGTGGAATAACATGGTATTATTATTATTAGCTACAAGCCTCGGCTGAATATGCCAAATAGAGGCTTGCTTTTGTGTATTGTGAACCCATCTTCTGGGGGGTCCATGAAACCCTCTTATTATCTAATCTAAGCAGATTTTTATTATTTAAATTTGTTTACTTAATTGTTAAATGTAGTCTTTAATATGTCTTCACTGGTATGAGTGCGAAAACTTAATTCATGGGTATACTTCATTTCCTTTCTGTCAAATTCAACAATGATACTTTCTTTGGAATTTTTTGAACCAGCACAAAAAGAAATCACACATCACAATCTTCAAATATCAAATGACAAAAATAAATTGAGTTGCATGTTAAACAAGTACTCTATCAAAAGAATGCAATTCCCATCGGCAATTCTCGAGTCGGTGAAGAGTTTCAGTCAACTTTGTTCAGCCTTTGGAAACTTATATTCTTCAAAATTTCATTCAAATGTTTAATTTTTTCAAATGGAAGTAGTTTTGGCCTTTTAGGACAAAAAGTGCCTTATCTTCCATCTAACTATCTTCTTACTAGTTGTGTGGTGAAAATTGGTTAAAAACTATCTTCTAAGCAGTACTACACTATATGCTTAGAACAAAATAGAACTGAACTCCAATTTCCATATAAGTGGAATCCTATGATTAAAAAGATCGTGAAATCCTGATCCACCTAATAATAGATCAGTACAATCATGATTTGAAGAACTGATTTTGAATTTTTATGAATTCAAAAGTTTGTGAGAATTGTGTTACAGTTGCAGCAAAAAGAAAAACAACAAAACAATCGTTGTTTCTTTATTTACCATCCAAAGTAAACTAACTACATTGGCTCCCCGCATCCTTCAAAATCAATTCCTCGGGTCAAAAGGAGCCCCTAGAACAACAGGGTTGGGTGGGCACAAGCTCAGGTTTCTGTTTTGAGCACTCTAACCTGTATCTAAGAAGTCTGGTAGCTTCCTGTTGCACTGCATGAAGATCGATGTCACTAAGAAACTGATCATCGTCATATATACCCACATTCTTAGTTAGTTTAGCATCCTCCTGGATTGAGTCTTTTCTTGAAGCCATTGACTGAACAAGAAACTCCTGCTCTAAATTCTGCTCCAACTCCAGCTCCTGCTCATTCTTTGTAGCTCATTTCCACTCATTTCAATCAATTTACTGCAACAACATCAAACAAATTACCCCGATTTACTAACGAAAACTATAAATATTTAAAATTCCAGTGGCAAAACCATACTTTTTTTTATCTTGGATAGGTCTGACCAATGACATAATTTCATGTTCCAAAATCACCCAAATATTCATCAAAATGGAAAACAAAGCAATAGAGCAAAATCGGAAACAAAAACCCCCCAAAATATGGAATTATACATTTTCAAGAATATCAATCTGTTCCTTAGAAGCAGGATCTAAGGAGGGCTTTTCTGCACTCGCGGGGGAATTCGATTGATTTTATTAGACAGCCACCTCCTCACAATGGTCCCAAAAGAAGACTTTTTCGCCATTTTATCCTATTTAGAGCAAGGAGATTAACTCGGACATACTCCACAATTCACAGGTTTCAGCAGGAATTTTCATGGTAAAACTCACATTTACAGAAATAAATTAATCAGCTGGGCATTTCATCAAGCAGATAATGTTCATAGAAAACAGTCAGTGAATGGAGAAACAATCTGAAAACAAGAGATATGCTCAGAGAGAAGGAGAAGTTAAAAAAAAGGACCAAGTTTATATATATACATAAAGCACAACAAATGCATTCATCAACAGAATCTTTTCCAGGGTGTAAAATTCACTGAAAGAATTGAATAAACATGGAGCATTCATCCCACTATGCTGGCATCAGGGACAGTAACAGTCAAAATAAAAAATAAATTACGCTGAGAGAGGAGGTGGAGATTTCCAAAGTGAATTAAACCTCTTTTGCAACTCAAATATGGGCCAGATTATTTCCAGTCTCGAAGTCCACAGCTGCCACCGACATTCAACCTATATCCAAACCAAAGTAAACCCTTTACCTGTTACTGGTTACTTGTTCCTCCAAAATTACATTTTATTCAAGCAAACATTTGATAGACCCTTTACCTGAAATAACAGCATCTCCAGCAATTGTCCCTTTCTCAAGATATTCTTGGGTACCTCCAGAAGTATACCTGCAAACTAACATAACAATTAGCAGGTGTAAACTAAATACTAATGTACACTTTGACATATTTACATGAACTGAATAAAATAGTAGCAAACAGACATCAGCAAGATCAGCTAAAAAGAACCTTTCAAATTACATCTTCTCCCAGGTGTTCTCTTTATAATATGACCAATGATATAGGTAAGGTTTGTCATCTCCATAAGAACCAAATTCATTTTCAATATATTACAGACACTACATATCAGAATATTGACCGCTTAGACAATATTTCTCAGTGCAAAGGATGTGATAACACAATTTCTTTGACAATAAACTTTAAAGAAAACAACCGAACCCCAGATAACTTGTTCAGACAAAAACCTAATTTACAGAAGCAATGGACTAACATAATCCCTATAAATATATATTGGCAATCAAAAACGAAAATACCATGCAAGAAAATGTCAAGTCAGTTGCAATTTTTTTGCCATTGTAAATTTAAATTACTCCAGATTTTTTTTATTTGGTTCTCTGGCAGGGGTAACTCACCTGTCAGATACAAAATAATAAGAAGGCATTAGAGAATAAGATTTTAAAAAACAAAACAATGCATATACGTGTGCCGTCAACACAAACAGATATCCCAATCAATCTCACATAAGAAAAACACACATCAACAGAAAAACACCACCGCCTCAAAACACCACAAATTAACAGGCAAAAAACAGCAAATGTACCGATGCGGAAACATTATGGGCAAAAAACAATATTACAAAAATCCTCCAAGAAATCCTAGCAATATAGAGCAAGAATAATCTGCTAAACCAAAATCAATCTATCCTATTTGTTTTTATTTTCTTTTGGATACACAGTAACAGGTGCTACCAAATTAAAGATTCCATCTGTTTAACTCTTTAAGGATATTTGAAGATAATGATTTTCCAAACTAGTTCTGCAATATTCACATATAAAGTTCCAACAGAAACCAGACAATACAGTTTGTTATTACTAACAACAGAGTAAGGATCAACAGCAATTATAGAAAGGAATAAAGTATAAAAGAGGGAATGAACACCGTTAAAGGGAATGCAATGCAGATACTGATTTGACTCATGAGAAATCAGTGCTATCTTATGGAAACTCTAAGCTGTAAAATGAAAACATCTCAAGGAACAGTGGCAAAGGGAGGCATGAAATCTTTAGTGATTTGGTTCAAGAACAAGAGCAGCAAGAATATGAATCAGATTTTTCTCGTTTATGGCTCTTTCCTTTTACCTTTCTAAACAGCAAAAAATTTACAAAGATAATACAGACTAATTTCTCAAATAGAAGTGTACTCCCGTCATAGATCTTTAAAAAGTTCAGAGAAATGGCACAAATATATGTATATATAAACAAATCTCTGAACCAGCACTATATTATCTCCAATACAAGAGTCTTTTGAACTGAAGCAAGACCTTGTCAGATCAGCATTTCGGGTCTACGAAACATAACGAGAGAATTATATTTGCTATAACACTCTCAAGTAAACTGAAAGGCAATAAACAAACAATACTTTCAGAACTTGTTATAGTTTCTATGCTGAAATATTGCTGCTCAAGAAAGATTAATGGAATAGCAGAAAAGAAAAGAAACCAAAAGAAATAAATCAAGGACCTAAAAACAAGGGAAAAAAGGTCAAAAACAGTATCCAGTCTAGGTTTCCTGTGCTCAGGGTTTCTAAGCTACTACACTTAACCCTTGCCATGACCTAGTAGTACAACATCTTGATAATCATGTTTAACTAACACATTATTAACGCAGGCAGTTAACCAAAACAAAATTGAAATTGATTGGACTATAGTCTTGTGTCTATCATTATTCTAATCATGCCACGACACTATCATATATTCACATCATTCAATTTACAATAATAATAATGCATAAGCTAAGACAGGCAGCATAATCAAAACTAGCAGAAGCAGAAGCAGAAGCAAATGTCACCTCATTTATAACAGCTTCTCAAAAAAAAAAAAAAAAAACTTTACAACTGCAAACTATTTAGCAAAACCATAGGATCACCTACATGGGCTTTGAAACTTCTTCATAACTCAACAGAAAAGCGCACATTCATATTTTTATTAATTTACTGGGAGTAAGCAATGTAGGTAACCACTGACATATAAAAAATAAATCTGAGTGCCAGTGCCTAACACCAAGAGTCATTTAACATGTAAATAATTTTCATGAAGTTGCGTAATATAGCTTTTGGAACATTCTAAGCAAAGCAGCAAGATTTGAAACATTTACAAAAAAAATTTAAGAAGATACTCCCATCAAATGTCTAAGAAAGCGTACTTGCGCATTAAAGTAAGATTTGTTCATTTTTCTCTACAAGCACATCACACATATATTTCAAAGAAAATAGAACAGGTAAGGAAGAAGTGCCGGATTTCAATTCATCAAAAAGAAATCACACTATAGCATGCAAGAAAATAACCTGAGGGGGGTAATGAAAGGGAAAGTTTGGAAATTACCCGACGACCGGCAGTAAGGTGACCTGAGGGGGGTGTGCTCCACTGTCATATACCGTCCCGAGAATCCACGAATTCAGGAACATCAATGCAAATAAATGTCCCCCAAATCAGGTCGGTGAATTGTGGTAGGGTAGTGTCAGCGATTGAGGAGTGGTGACGAGCGAACGGGTGGGAACGGTGGAGAGATTTGAGAGGCGGCGGTGACAGGCTGGGGAGAATCCGGTGGGGAGGAGGAGGAGGGTAGTGTAGCGACGGCGATGGGTTGGTGACGGGGAGAAGGGTGGTACGGTGGAGGAGTTGCTGTAATGTTCACTGCGGTGATTGGGGCGAGCGGCGCTAGGGGATTGGGGCGGCCGGCGATTGGGATTAGGGCGGGTGAAATTAGATTTGGAGCTGATGATAAATATGAAAAATATATTATCATAATAATTATTATTATTATTCAGGTTTCAGTGTTTATAAGATTTTATTATTATTATTGAGGTTTTAGGCCCTGTTTACCAGAGCTTATCTGTAGATCAGTTCAGTTCAGTTCAATTCAGTTCAGTTCAGTAAATTTAAATTTATTTCAGTTCAGTTCAGTTAAATAAATTTAAATTTAATTCAGTTCAGTTCAGTTCATCAAATTTCCTTTTATATGATGATGAGCATTCATTAATAACAAATGAAAATATGTTATTTTTATTTTAGTTCAATTCATATCAGTTCAGTCCAAATTAGTTCAGATCCCCTGAAAAATACATGGCTATGATATTCAACTCAATATATTTCTTTAATATACCATAACATTTACTTTTTATACATCCAATATAATTATTTGAATCGTGATTCATTTAAATCGACTCAACCATATATAACATGTCTTCATTATATGACAATTTGGAATTAGTTCAGTTTAGTTCAGTTCAGAACAATTCAGTTCAGTTCAGTTCAGTTCAGTTCAGTTCATATGCTCTTAAATATAATTTTATGATATACAACTCAATGAATCATAAAAAAAGTGTTTATATAAAGTCGGTATAGTGTTTTTATAAAGTCTTTTTCAAAAAAAAAGTGTTTATATAAAGTCGGTAAAGTGTTGCGCTTTGATTAATTAAACATAATTTAGTTTGTGTATAAGAAATCAAGTAAGATTTGAATATCCAATAGAGAAAGTCTCTTATAAGGGCACCTTACGGTAAGAGCAGCCCAAAAATATACCATTTTCTACAAGATTGAAGTTACCAAACAATAGTTTTAATTATTTTAATTATTTTTGTTTGAGCCTGATGTTTTTATAATTGAGTTTGATCTTTTTTTAGTTTGATTTTTTATTTGGTTTGATCTTTTATGTTTTAGTCCTGATGCTTTTGTTTGCTTTGATCTTTCACACTTTGGACAATATCTTTTCACTTTATTCCTTGATATTTTATGTTTTATGACCCAAATAATTGTGTATAGTCGACACCAATCTTGTAGAATGTGGTATGCCCTTACCGTAAGTGGACCTTACAAGAGACCTTCTCAATCTAATATTCAATGTAATTAGTGTTTATAAAATGTTAAGTATAAGTTTTCATTAAATTACTTAAACTCAATTTAGTTACTACCAAGTGAAGTAAATTATATAATTAGTATTTGTAAAAAGTCAAGTTCGTGTCCGTTGATTAGTTATACTCAATTTAGGCCCTGTTTACTAGAGCTTATTTCTTGATGTACTGAACTGAACTGAACTGAATTGAACTGAAGTGAAAATCAATGTATTGAAAAATGGAATCAGCATGACTGAATTAACCAGAATTTCATCAAATTGCATTTTTACTGAACTGAACTGAACTGAATTGAACTGAACTGATCTACAGATAAGATCTGGTAAAGAGGGCCTTAATTAGTGTCTATAGAAAGTAAGAACTTACTTTTGATCAGCTAAACTTAATTAAAATTTAACAATTTATTAAATAAACTCATTTTTGTGTGACTTTAGAATTTTTGTGTGCGTGTTTTTGAGTTTAAAGTTGAGGAAATTAACTCAATTAGCATTCTTATTGCTAATTGAGACTTTAAAATAATAATAAATAGTATAGCATGCACGTTACAACTATTGTTTGATCATTTTGTATTCACCTTATAATCAACTCAGTCACATACTTTATCATTATTAGGGAGCTAGTATTTTCCTTTAGTCTCATAAAAAACTTTGTTCCTATTTGGTCTCATAAAAGTTATTATTGGTTCAATTTGGTCCTTTGGTTAGTCAACTAACAGAATAATAATGTTTACTAACGATATTTCATAAATATATTGCACAAATACCTTCCATCTATTAATATATCAATTTAGCCTTGTTATCTTTGAAACATACAAGTTAACTAACGTTAGAAAAATTAAATTTATCTTTGAAACATACAAGTTAACTAACGTTAGAAAAATTAAATTTCATTAAAACTAATGTAGCGAATTAATTTATAAAATTCTACCTCAAATAAGAACAAAACTAGTAAAATTTATGGATGATTAAAATAAGATACTACCCAAAAAATTTCAAATTCCGTGTGATTGTGCATGGGCGTGTATATTGAGAAATTTAGGGTTTGTGTAAATTAAAATAAAATAAATTTTGTTAGACCAATTAATTATCTAAATGTTTCAAAAATTACATGGCTATTTTGATATTTGAATAAAAATGAAGGGTATTTGTACAATTTATTTTAAAAAATCCGTTAGCCAACACTATTTCTCCGTTAGAGCATCCACAACGTTAAGCCAAATTGCATTGTAACTTGAGATGTCACGTCACTTTTTCAATCTACTTATTTTACAAGCTACACCCCCACTCAATGGTAATCTACACTAATAATTAGCTTAAGTACGCCATGGAGAAAAAAACTAACAAACAAACCACAATTCTAATGCAGGTATAATTAGGGATGACATTGGGCGAATTGGGCGTGGATAGTAGACTATCCATGCCCATCCTCATCTAAAATTTTACTATCCATCCCCGCCCATTTACCCATGACGGGTACAAATTTAATATCCATGCCCATCCAGCTGGATATCCATCTCATCTGGGTATCCGTGGATATCCATGCCTATGTTATACCCACATTCCCCATCCGACTTATTAATCCATATTTATAAAAAATTAACCTGAAATCTATTAATTATCATAAAAAATTAAATAAAAACACTAATAATTCAAATATATTATATTAATAGAACAAAATAATTTATAATATGCTAATCATTAACTTATAAAATTCTTTTATGTTTCAAAATAGACCAAACACGCTTAAAAAATGCTAAAATTAATAATATTATTAATATAAATACAAATAATACTATTAATATTATATATAACGGATATTATACAAGTATTATACGGGCGGGTATGGGGCTAGTGGGGCGGGCGGGTATGGGGCGGGTATAAAATCAATATCGATAGGTAAAATACACATACACAAACTCCACACAAATATTTAATGTTTTCTACATCAAGCTATATACATCGCATTTCAAAGCTACATATGTGGATTTGCAACAACGATAGGGACGTCGCTCCAAACTATACTAAATTGCCAAGCAACTCCAAAACACCACCGGATACTCTTAGTTGACTAACCAAATGACTTAATAGATACACTAATAACTTTTACGGGACCAATAGAAACGACAAATTTTAATGGGACTAAAAGAAAATGATACGATATTTTATGGGACCATTAGGGTAATTAATTCTATTAAGAATGCAAAAATTTAAAATGCTAAAAAAATTTAAAATAATCTATATTGGATGTGTAATATACAATTTCGTATGCTCAACTACTTTTACCAAAAATACAAATGTTTACTTTATACGATTAAAACCCCGTTTTCATACTAAAAGTATTAAAAATTAATTTAAATCTTAACAAAAGTGAAGTAGAGGATCATTCGTTTATATAAATGTTGGGTTTCTATTTAAAAATATTAATAAAAATATTAAACATATATATAACTAATAATATATAGTAGTATACTAGAATATTTATCAATGTACCTATCTAGTTTTATTAACGTTTATTCCATTTGGTCTGTAGGTAATCGCTAGTCTAATTATTTTAGTGGTTGCTCCATGTAGGTAAGATTTTTTTATGTAGGTCCGAATTTTTACAAAATTGCCCTTAATATTACTAAGGCTAAAAAATCTAGCCAAAATGCATGGAGGCATTTGAGGGTATTTTGTTAAAAATGTGGACGTGCGTGAGAAAAACGTACTTTCATGGAGAAATTCGGTTATATTATTGCTAGTTTTAAAGAAGATGGCTGGCTCAATTGTCAAAACTCAAAACCATACAAATATTTTCATTAAAGTGTGAATTTCACGACCTAATAGTTTTGAGTGGGACTCATGTAAAGTTCTCTTACGGTAAGGGCATATCAAAGGAAACTACTTTCTACAAAATTGGAAGTTATTATATAAATTATTTTAATTATATAGGCAATAAACATAAAAGATTAATGAAATAAAGTGAAAAGTATTGCCCAAAACCTAAAAGATCAAACCGAATAAAAACATTAGACAAAAAATCTAAACAATAAACCAAATGAAAGATAAACCCAAATAAAGGTCAAACTCAAGTATAAAAACATCAGGTACATGCAAAAATAAGTCAAGTAATTAAAATAATTGTATAATAACCCCAAATCTTGTAAAATATGGTGTTACTTTGTCATGCCCTTACCGTAAGGTACGTGTTAGGAACTAATCAATCATAATATAATTCATCATATAAATATATTAGCGGAATAAACAGATTCATTTCCAAGATCATTTTGAAATCTATGAATAATCTATGAAATCTATGTTTGATGGATTACGTACCTTTGAGATGCAAATCCACTCTCACTCAATGTAATCCTCACGCAACTGACACAAGCCACACGATCATTCAATCCAATGTCACCTATTATTGCCTCATGACCGATGGGGATCAACATGGTGTCGACGTGATTTGATCACAAGCGCTTGACCTCTATCAAATCCACATAAATTGCTTTCCAGGATGCTATCGAATAGGAGTGACTGACTATTTGTTACGGGGAATAAAATTGACCCGTAAAATCGCGGACTAAATACCGCGCCGAAGGCTTCCAAAAACCGGAACTCCTCCAGGATATGCAAATTATTGGTCGGTCCAAGGAAAACCCAGTCCTTGACCTTTTTCTTTGATAAACTTTGAGAATGCACACTTACAAGTATACAATCCTAAGTGCGGACTCAAACATCCCACTAAAGCTTATTGATTTTTGCTTTGATCTCGCACACTATTTATAGAGGTGCCTAAGGCGGTTTCCCCTTTTGTTTGGCCCACTACCCTAGACGGTTTCCGACTGTTCCCACGTTCTCGCATAACCACTCGGCGGTTTCCAGCTTTCTCGGCCAACCGCCCCGACGGTTCCGCGTACCGGAACAATCCCACCAATGCCAAGTTCCCTGATCTATCAAGGGGAATGGCAGATCCAGACGCGTACGTGTGTGTGTGAGTGAGTAAGTGAGCAGGTGTGTGTGTGAGAATATACACTTGTAAGTCCCCGATGACATATATATGGGATGTTTTCCGTTCAATCAACTATTTAATTTCACTCAGGATCTCACTCAAAATACGGGCTTTTGGATTTCATCTAATATGAGTGTGACATAGTTAGGAGTAGAGATCGTGTACATACTATTACATTACTCGCCTCTATATTGCTTTCCCCAAATCCATACCCTCTATGGCCCTGTTTGCTAGAGCTTATTTCCACCATGTACTGAACTAAAATGAATTGAACTGAACTAAACTGAATTGAACTGAACCGAACTGAAATGAAGTAAAATTGATGTATTGAAAAATGGAATCAGCATAACTGAATTAACCTGAATTTCATCAATTACATTTTCACTGAACTGAACTGAACTGAATTGAACTAAACTGAATTGAACTGAACTGAACTGAATTGAACTGATCTACAGATAAGCTCTGGTAAACAGGGGCCTATGTACACCTTGTCAAAAGTTAGGAAATTCAAAGGAGAAAATATTGAAGGAAAATAATGGTTCTCTCTTTTCATTATTCACTTTTTTGTTGGTTTATCACCGTACCTAAACAGGCTCCCAAAAATAATGATTTGCTCTTTTCCGGTATAAGATAGATATAAATAATTACTTACTCGTATGTATTTATCCTGTGGAAATGAGTTTTCTCAATAGTAAGATTTCATACGACCAAAAAAAAAATAGAATGGGGTATATATATTTTGTTTGTAGAAAATATTACTCGAATAATTTAACTAAGAAAAACACGATCAAAGGAAATTAATTATAACCTGAACTGGTCATCGAAGAATTTGGGGAGGAGAGTATAGTTTGATTTCCATGTCCTTCATACCACTGTCCCGAGCCAAGAAGCCACTGTCCGGTGATCATGATTTCATTGTGTTTTTTAAATCCAGTTGATAATTTGTGCCAGTAAAGATGGAAGCAAAACGATGATCAATGATGATAATAGATTGATAGGAAATGGTGGTTAAATTTAAGTCTTCCTTTAATTTGTTAGCTTATGAAATTGTTACTGTACTTCACTATTCATCAAATCCTGGTACAATCCTGACACAAGGAGCCCAATTTCTTCTAACTACGAACTGCTATCTACCTCTTAAAATATCATCGATGGTTTGTGATAGCTAACAGCCGCACCAGTACCACTCGGTCGGTAAAGGGGTCACAAATGGATCATTTTGATACTCCGAGACGAGCGGTGTTTAGTCGGGTTGATAATCCATCGCGAAACCAATCCATCAACCCATGAAGAGCGGATCGTAGGATAAATTATAGGGGCTTTAACAGATGGGGCCCACATCGTTGAGCTCTAGTAGGAAATGTGATGTTGTGAACCATTCACAACATGTGAGAATCCAGATCCGGTTGGAAATTTGCTAATGATCTGGCCCAAGAATGTTCCACGGCGGATGAGTACGAGAAGCTGTAGGCGCAACCACTACAAAAAATGACTCAAGTAGTGACGTATATTTAGTGACCGATAACAAAGCGTTACAAAATTAACTGCATTTTTAATCGTCACTAAAGTTTAGTGACACGTGCACCCGTCACTATAAAAAGTTCACGTTTTAAATTTTTGTGACACGTTTAAATATCATAAAAGGCTTTAAGAAATTGGAGGGTTTTTGTGCAAATATAAAAAAGATTTAGTTAAAAGCCCCAAAACCCAGCAGTCAGCACCATCTCAAATCAGTTCACGCCGGCGACAACCTCTCAAATCAGAACCACGCACCATCTTCGGCCTTTTCTGGATCGTAACCGATGCGAATTTATCAGACGGTTGAATCGACGGCGAATCGATTTTCCCGGAATCGAGACGGAGATTCGACCGGCTCTCTAATCCCTGCATTTCCGCCGATTGCAGAATCTTACAACGCGACGCCGAAAATCGACAACGATCTGGAGGTTGAGTGATGGTTGTACTTGTTGTGGGGCGGCTGGAGGTTGTCGAAGAATCTTTGACGATCGGCGGTTAGAGGTTTTGATTGACAGTGACGAGCGGCGGTTAGAGGTTATGAAATCTCTTATCTAAACGTTATAAATTTTCATGAATTTTTGCTTAAACTGACCTTGATGATTTAAATTCAATTGTTTTTTTTATGTTCTGAGGACCCGACCCATGATCATCCCTAAGTAGGATAGGTAATCATACTTCTATAATTTTAAAAGGCAACCATTGTGAAAACCCCAACTACAACACCTTAATTTCAACATCCAATGATCATTTCTCTCTGCTTTTTCCACGGTGGCGAAGAACAGTACCGAAGAATCTTCCTACTACTGGCTGCCGGACTTCCTTGTCAACGACGAGGACGGTGGCGACGCCGTGCTCTTGCCGGAACAAATCCACACGGAGTTGTCTCTGTCCAGCGACGCCACTTTGCAGCGCCTGCAAGATGAGAATGGGAGGTTAAGGCTCTGCGAACCATACATAAGATGACCCCGGTTCATTCACTTTCCAGCGACGCCACTTTGAAGGCTCTGTTTCAGACTCTGCGAACCATACATAAGATGGCCCCTGTTTACGTACCCCGGAACTGGCGTCTTCGTACCTCCTCTGTGGTCGCAACAAATGGAGGCGGTTTAGAAGGCGCATGGAGGGACTCCACGGAGGTGGAAGAATGCCGGCGAGCGGCTCCAGCGGAAGATATGTGTTTGAGGGGATATTAGGCGCCGGACTGGGACCATCATCGTGGAAGAAGCATGGTATAATCTCTTTTTTCTTTTTATCGTTGTTTTTTGGTGGCTAATTCATGTGTTTTTCTGCAATTTGTTTGATCTGGATTTGAGGTTAGTAAGTAGGGGTATACATGAACCGGTCTGGACCGGAGCGGACCGGATCCGGAATTCCCAACAAACTTGGACCGGAGATCGGACCGGAATCCTTTATTAGTAATACTCTATCACTTCAAATTATATTTTTTAAAATTTATAGATTTAAAAAAGTAGTTTTTAGTTGTTATAAATTTTTTTACTCTCATTATTTTTGAACAATTTTAATCATTTGTGAGACCATTGGCGAATCAGCAAGCGGCAGTCAGCAGTTAATGGATCAAGTACAGCTTCCCCAGGAGTGGACTTACTGAGGAACAAATTGCGTAACTACTAGTTAGGGGTAACTTTTGATGGGAAAGTAAAATCACATGGGTTTTTTACCATTTGCCACTGGTTTCAATTGGGACCTTCTCCTAAATCGGTGCTTAAACAATTAGAATGAGTAACAATATAGTTTTGGGAAAACTTCTAATAAGGGCATATGTACAAATGTAAATTATTATAAAGAACGCGACATTTATATATATATATATATATATTGTTAAGAATATAATATGATATTTCTATTCTTTATTTTACAATGAAAAATCAGTTATACCCTTTTCTTCCTATCTAAAGAATAATTCACTGTTTAAAATGGTTTGTTAAAACTGGCCAGTCTGGAAAATGTTATTACAAGTAAAAAAAATACTATTTCAAATCCCATTCCAAATCAGATTCTACTTGTCTTCATCCTTGTGATCCTACTACAATTACAGTTGTGAAATGCATATGAAGATAAAGCTCATTACATAATACTAGTAAGATTTATTTATAGTCATCTCTATATTTTCTCAAATTGTCTTCATTTGTGGAGAATTTTTATCATGATGTAATATGTGTTTGGTTGGGAAGAGCCATGAATAGTCCTCTCTTTTTGATTTTTTTTTTTTTAAAAAAACAAACACATGTCATTGTAGTATAAATATATTTGATGAGTAGTGGTTTTCAAGTACCTCATGGTTTCTCCTCTCTCCTCACCATCTCTCCAGCATTAATCCCCATTCCCCACCACTACACTACTCGCGTGGTTTCCCTCCCACCTTTATGATTCCATGCTCTCACAACCTGAGTAGGATGTAATCATTACTTCCTATGGTCGATTTCTACGACAAATTACAACCCGAGTAGGATGTAATCCAAACTTGATCACCCTCCTTAATTTAGGTGTTAAGAGCTAACGAACTAATTATTTTCATGGGAAAAATGGTATTTTTAATAAAATAGTGCTATTTAACTCCTAATTTAGTGTGGGTGATAAAATTTGAATCATTCTTTAAAGCTCAATATATACAATTTTGGGTTAAAAATAGTTGATTGATCAATAGCGAGATTTTATGAAAGTTTGATGATCAATTAAGGATTTTATTCTTTATAATATAACTTGCTAATTTTAAAATATTAGTTGATGATCAAATGTGATGATGAGGCTAAATTAATTGATGATGATCAAACCCTAAATTAATAGATACAATTCAGGCTCAAACATTAAAGTATGAACCTTAAATTATAAAAAATCAAATCAACCAATTCAACCACATCACATGTAATGTTTTTTATCAAAAATTAAAACATCAATGCCGCGCAATGCTATCGGAACAATTAGAAAACCACCAGCCCACCCTCATAATTATGATCATGAAGTGATTCAATGTAATCAATTTGAATTTCGGTAAGGCTCTTTGATATCCATATAATCATCCGGATTGTTATTTAAGCGTCACCAGCACATTGATTTCACCCAACAATTTCCACCTGATCTTGGGCCACTAGTCAAGGACTTGGTTAACGTTCAAGAATGCTCGAATACGTGGAACCTATCCACGTGGCCTATCAATAGAATGAAGGCTCTTACGAAGGCTTCAGATCTCTGAATGTCGCACTTCTCAAACTCTAGTACGGTGCACAACAACCCGGTAACTCTATATATTACTAGCTAGCTAGAAATCACACAACATATAATGATCATCAACTAGGTAAGCATACACAACATATGATTCCTTACCTCTGTGTCCATCCACAAGTTTCTTTGTTTCTCCATATCCATTTCTATCATTATTTTTTTCATTTTCCATTTAAATTAACATCAACATATATAAAGCGTCGATCATGTCGGTGTTTTCGTCGTTACCATTATTTTAATATTTTTTAGAGCGTCGGCGAAGAAGATTATTCACAATAATCTGCAATTCATCCTTTTTCTGAGCCGTGAACAATATTCCGATATTCTTCTTCGACAGAGTCATTTTCCTCACAATCATAGTCCACAGAGTCTTTGGATTTAATTCCAATAACACTATCTTACTCTTCACGCTCATCAGCTTCGAGAACGTCGGCCACGGCGTCCCGGCGGCGGCGCAGTCCACCACCAGGGCGTACTTCTTACCGTACGGGCTTTTCAAATTTGCTCCCTCTGGCGTCCTGTAATCGATCACCTCTTCGGCCCCAAGCTGCGGACGAAATCGATGTTCCGGGCACCGCGCGTAGTGGTCACGTAGGAATCTGGAGCCAGAATCTTCGCCAGCTACGGCGATGTGGCCTACGCCGTCGGAGACAGCGGTGATCAGGATGTTCTTGATGTGAGTCATGGACCCGTGCTTGGGAAACCCTCAGCTTCCGGTGAGGTCTTGGTAAGCCGGAGAGGAGCGGTTGCGAGGGACTGGATTTTAGTCATCTGCTCATTCATTTTGAGCTCGGGTCTAATTGTACGAAAAAATATTGCAAAGCCCCGCGACGCGCGGCTGGAAAACCTAGTTTACTATAAATATTCTTATACTTTTCCTAGAGCAAAACTATAATGAGAATTCTTTGGTTTTAATTTCTCCTTATCTTCCAGCAACGGTATCTTCTAGCAAGGGTAATTTGGTAATTCTATACTCCATGTGCCAAAAAACTACACCCCATACCTTTTCAGTAATTATAATTAAAAAAAATTGTGTCTTTTCAATAAAAACCTATGTCTATTTGTGCCTTTTTAACAAAAATAAAATTTCAAAATTTCAGCACATTTTCAAGTTCATTTACATCAAATGAGAGGGATTAACAACAGTATGTTTCAATTTGTATTCAAACTTAGTACCTTTATAATACATTTTTGTTGAAATATGTATGTAAATATATGTTCCTTTACTATTCATCCTAGAGCAATACTATAATAAGAATTCTTTGGTTTTAATTTCTCCTTATCTTCTAGCAAGGGTAATTTGGTAATTCTACACCCCATGTGCCAAAAAACTACACCCCATACCTTTTCAGTAATTATAATAAACAAAAGGTTGTGTCTTTTCAATAAAAGCCTATGTCTATTTGTGCCTTTTTAACAAATTCTATTTTTTAACAAATTACAACAGTTAAAATAGTAAAATATAAAATAAAATAAAGTTGCAGTGGTGATTCTGATAAGTTATAGCACTAGGAACTGAGTTTCATTCTAACCTTTAAAATGAAAACAGTTAAGTCCATTAAGTGTAGCAACCATACCCTTCATTCTGGCCTACAAATAATGTCAAAATAAATTATTTTACATGAATGATTTTTTAACTTTAGTTGGGCCTATAATACTTATTTTTTATAGTTTTATTATTGAATGGTTGAGTCAAGTTTGTTTTAGAGTATTTCATCAAATATACCATGCAACGCGCGGTGTACTCCCGCTAGTACGTTATAATATTAATATTTTATCATAAAATATAAATTAAATTTAACTTTTTAATATAAACACCATAACCTTTATCTTATAATATTAACCTTTTACTATAAAAAATACAAAGTTACGTTTTAACCTTAACTTAAAATCTCAAAACTTTGTGATATGACCTATAACTTTCATGTTTAACTTAAGCCCTGTTTGCTAGAGTTTATTTCTTGATGTACTGGACTGAACTGAACTGAAGTAAAAATTGATATATTGAATAATGGAATCAGCATGACTGAATTAACCTGAATTTCATCAAATTACATTTTCACTGAAATGAACTGAACTGAACTTAATTGAACTGAACTGATCTACAGATCATTTCTGGCAAACAGGGCCTTAAAATCTTTCACTTTTAACCTGTGATGATACGAAACACGTCACCAGATAGAAGGAGCATGGTGAGTCGACCACTTGAGGAAATTACCAGGAAAGTATGTGGAACATGTAAGGAGATCTTAGTAAGATACAAGAGAATAAAAAATTTGACACACCATCCTATAAAAAATAGATTTAATGAAATGTACTTTACTAATCAAGATATGAAATTTATGGAGTGTGTCGATTTGATTGACTACTAATACTAATACTTTTTTTGAAATCTTGAGCCTTAAAATATTTAAAGTTATGATGGCTAACAAAATTAATATAAATCAGGCATGAGCCCGGACATTATCTAGTTTTCCTATATAGTATTAATACATGATCTTGCCTTTTGGGGTGATAGCCCGGACACCTCATCACAGAGATTGAAAAGAGACCAAGGGGCTTTGCATGGGTGTTTGATTGCCATAATGGCATTGATACAATCAGAAAGTATCGCACATTGTTGATTCAAGGATAGAGCCATTTGGAACCCCTTATAAATAGCTTGTATCTCAGCCTCTAGAGGAGAGGCTGCATGTATGTTGTGAGCAGAAACAGCTACAGGGTTACCATTTTTGTCTCTCCCTATGATCCCAATCCCAGCCATATAATTGTGGTGCCAGGATGCATCCACATTGATAGTAATAGGAGCAGTCCATTTAATTGAATTGAAGGAAGTCTAGTTCAGAACAAGTACCATACCAAGTTCAGTAGTATTTCCAAATCAACATAAATACATCTTACCGAGTTCCCAAAGCAACATAAATACTGTAGACTTTACTCCCAACTAAGTCTAAACTGGAGCAGAGAATTAGTAATGGGATATATTCTCAGTATAATGAAGTGATAGAAAAACTGGTGCAAAATTCATGAGTTTCAAGGCACGATGATTTCAATCTCTAAAACACATGAGTTAGAGCACAGTCTATTACTGCTAAATCTAGTTGAATGCCGAATATATTTCCGAATGCCACAACAACAACAACAACAAGGCAACTTTAATACCCAAATACAAGTGCCCTGAGTTCACGTAGGGAAAATCAACAGGCTACACATAAAAGAAGAGAAGAGTCAAAGAAAAGAGGTACCTTTCTGAGAAAAATGGCAACGTCGGCTTGGGAGTCTTCAATGGACTGACTCCCACATTCAGTGCAGCGAACATTGTGACTGATATTTCTAGCTCGAGCTTCCACTGTGCGCTCCTGTTTCACTACTTCGCCCTCCTTCTCCATTGCGTATCACCTGCTCGATAATATTACCCAAGCACAGATAAATTCAACAAGATCCCTCTAAATCATATCTATTCTTATCACTAGACATGCCCAGAGGTAGGCCTCTTTTTTTTGAATTCTATCACATATGTATAAGCAACAATATTACCAAAAATCTTTTTCTTAAATAATTCCATTTTCAATACCGCAAGTTTTGCTCTAAAAATTCATGCAATTAAATCTGGTCTATTTTGGGCCTCGTCAATTGGGAGAGATGATTTCTGGCCAGTTTGGGTTTGCGGTAATTGTAAAAAATATCTGGTTTGCCATATCGTTGTACTAAAGCCATAGCATCTATAGATCTTTTACGCATATCTCTAGGTCCTCCAATAAATGAAGATGGTAGTATTATACATTTTCAAATCTCAGAACCTACACGACATCCTTGTGCTATGCTATCTAGTAAACCACTATATACTTCATTTTTAACCGTTTTTGCATCTCTTCAGATTTAAAAAAATGTCAATCTTGATCTTTCAATTTTAATGGACATATCAACTACATATTGTTGTAAGAGTCTCCCGGCATGCAAAAGGAATGACTTAACATTTTCTCTAATTTGTTATTTGTATCAGTAAATTCACGGCAAGAAACGGTATTCCTTTGGGTTTTTTTTTTGGGTCAGTTGTATTGGTATTTTCAGATTCCAAGAAATCAAGTACATTGCTATAATTTCGTGTATCATGTACAGTTTCATCATGACATGTTCTGTTAGTGTGTATCTCTTTTCCTTTTTTAGGTAGTCTTTGAATAAATTTATGCCAACCTGGCTCACCATTTAAAAATATAAATGGGTACTGCATTGGATCGTAACAAGCAAATAAATGAGAAATAATTTGGTGTACTGTGTTTCAAATAAACTTTAATGCATTGACTTTTATTATATTCAACCTTATCAGATTCTAACCATATTCCAGCAACCTGTGATACAGTAGGCTTGTCTACCGTAGGATTGCCATGTAAAACTATTTTATGTATACATTTATGTGCTCAACATAATTGAGGTTGCGAAAGAAATTACCATATGGATTTAATTTAAGAATGTTGATCAGTTTCATGACAATATGATGGTTGAATTTTGAGCTGACAGACATATTATTTCATCTTCAGTATCATAATAATATAACTGAATAATTTTTGGATCTTGTTTTTTCCTTTTCTGAATGCAACATGTTTGTTTCATTATTTACTGTATCTTCTGTGTCCTTACTATTTACTGAATGTAGTTATTCTAAGTCCGTACTTACTAAGTGTGAGTCTTTCTTATCAGGGGGTTCTAATTGATCCATGAAATGATAAAGTTGGCCTTGGACTCGAAATGTATACACACCAGCATTTCTTTGAGCTAATGTCTTATCACTATGCACACCAATTGAAGTGAATGCAAAAATGTTTTTATAGCTACGTAAATAGTTTCGAAATTCTGTTCCATGTTCATTGTTGGCAAGAAAAATTTCCATCAGTTCTAAAGCCATATTTGCAATTTATCATATTTACAGAACGAAGGTGGTTCTAAGTAAATACGCTTAGCACTACAATATTTGCAATTTTCTACATCAGGCAATAAATTAGGTGTGCTTACAATACATTCCAACAAATCAGGCTTTTTAGTTTTTTTGGCTAGTTTTATTTCTTTAGTAAGAATTTTTTTTGGCTTCTTTATGGCTTTCCCATGATGAGTACTTCCTTTTTGAAGATGAAGGAATATTTGAAATGTCCTGTAACTTACTTTTGCGGGGCTTTTTTTTAGGAATGGACTGAAAGCAGAAAGTGAAATTCAAAAATATGTACGTGTGATAGGCTAGTTAAGGGATAGGTAGTATACAAAGAAGCAGAGGTTAGAAAACGTACCTATATAATTTGATGATTCACCAACCTCGCGGAAAGGATGAATCTGGAAGTGAAAATTATAGTCTTGTGAAAAGTGGGTGGAAACACAAACTCTTGCCTTCCTGAGCAGCAAGTTCAGCACCCTAACAGCCACCAAATGTCCACAACTTAACATAGATACAGTAAAAGTACAAAACCACTAAAACTTAACATTTGAAAAATGTCACTGCATTTTTACGCGAAGGCAGAATGGACGAAAATAGAAGAAGAAAGAAAACTCGGAAACTATAACTTATGATGAAACAAGTTACCAAATATAAGATCGTTTTTCAAACAGTCTATTTTCATATACATTGAACACTCAAAATAAATGTTACATTTCTCAATATACTGAATTGGACTTTCTACTGTCTGTCAATGTCTCATGTACATCCCCCCACCACCAGGACTTGACAGAGTTATGCATTGAATAGAGTTTAATATAAATCAAAAAGACATTTGGATATCTCAAATTGTTGGTTGTGCTATAAAAAAGGATTCGCTTAATCTGGAATGACATCCAAGTAACTATTCTACCAAAGTTGAGTACCTGCTGAGCATCCCAAGTCCTAATTCAAAAGGGGTTTCAGCTTTAAAATATCAAGACTGGGCTTTATTGGGTAAAAATAAAATTACACATGCATCTTGTAAGTTTCTTAATGTTATGAATTAATAAAATAAATGAGACAAGATAATGGTAATACTCCATCACAAGTTTATCCTGTAAGTCAAAAAGAAGTCAAATTTAACCATTTATTTTTTATAGCTAATTACTACTTCAAATTTACATAAATTATGTTTTCAAGTTAAATCAAACAGTAGATAATGCACAACAGCATTATCACTATGCACACCAATTGAAATGAATGCAAACATGTTGTTACAGCTACATATATAGTTTCGAAATTATGTTCAAGTTTATTGTTGGCAAGAAACTTTTGCATCAGTTCTAAAGCCATTTCTGTGGCTGACAATTTTATTTCCCCCGATGAACAACAGGACGAAGGTGGTTCTAAGTAAATACGCCTAGCATTACATTATTTGCAGTTTTCTACATCAGGTAATAAATTAGGCGTGCTTACAATACATTCCAACAAATCAGGCTTTTTAGTTGTTTTGGCCATTTTTATTTCTTTAGTACGATATTTTTGGCTTCTTTATGGCTTTCCCATGATCAGTACTTCCTTTTTGAAGATGAAGGAATATTTGAAATGTCCTGTATTTAACTTTTGTGAGGCATATTTTTTGGGAATGGACTGACAGTAGAAAGTGATATTCTAAAATATATACGTGTGACGGGGGTAGTTAAAGGGGAGGTTAGAGTATACAAAAGCTGAGGTTAGGAAACGTACCTATATAGTGCTGGAACAGCAATAAGTAAGGGCCTTGGAAGGTGGAACGGTCGTTGAGAATAATCTACAATGTGAAAGAACTATGAGACTGAATTAGAATATATGGGATTAGAGAAGAAAACAAAAATTGGGATGGCAGAATATTTATATACTATGCAAAATTGAAAGTGATTTCATGGGAAGGAGGATAGAGTGTGGTTGTTAATGAGTAAAAAGTGCAATACATCCAATGGATGATGGAATATGATGGTTTAGGAGACTACGAGGGGCTCTGATTGTAGAACAATTTAGCATGGTTATTATTCCATATATTTAAACATGTTTATTAAAGGTTCACTCATTGCTCTGTATGAATCAACTTTCAGTTTTAAGTCATTTTGATACATAGTTCCCTGCAAGTTGAAGCAATTTCTTAAATGTTCTTTACCTGTATTAGCTCCTGTTTATTTGTTAGTGTATTAAGAGATCTTGAATACCAGCAACCCTTTAATACTTTCGTATTAGCATCTGGATTTTAGAAACAATTAGAATGAAGGACTGATTCAAATTATTAGTGTTATATAATTAAAATGAAGAGCTTTCCAATTAAGAGCTGATTCAATTTTTTGACTTCAGCTAACTGGGTCATATTTTTTACTTCAGTTTAGCCAAGATTTGTAAGTTATACATTGTTTTAACAAACTATTACAGGCTTCGTAACTCTGTTTACACTCGCTAGGTTAGGCTCTTTCATCCTGCATAATTACTATTGCTTATGGATGATTTTCAACTGACCCAGTTGAGATGGCATTTCATTCAGCTGAGCCGTTGTACTGCTCTTTTCCCAGTCTGTTGTTTAAGATGTGTGATGTTAATAGTTTGTGCTCCCTTATTCTTGACCTTCTTACAAGATTTTAGAATGTTTTTAACGTGAATCTTGTTTTTCGTGCAGATTTTTCTTAATTGTACTACCGGTACAGTTCCCTCACTTCCCTGTGTTTGAGTTGCTTTTTCTTCAGGTTTGTCATTTTCATAACATATTTTTTATACCGCCCTTCATTTCAGTCATTAGCTTTGGGTGTACTTTTTACTGCCGTGATTTTTTTTCACTATTACTCTAGTAAACTAGCCTAATTAGAATAGGAAAATGAATAGTAATTGAAGTAAATATGGAATAGGAATCCCATCACAATCTAATTGACATGATTACATATAAATTGGTCAAACCATACCTACATGTAGGCTTGTTTGTTGTAGTTCTATTCATCCATTTTACTGAAATTATCAAACGCTTGTTGAAACATGAGTCTTATTCTACTTCTTATTTGTTAGAACAGAACCCACACATCAACAAGGCTTTCCTCCATTCCCAGGATACAACTTATCTAATGATTGTTGCTTCCACTACAATAAAATCCCAAGTTTTTCCAGTCTGCAACTCCTTCTTCCATTCTTCCACTGGTACGTACTGCTCTACTGTATCATCAATTCACGCATTTGAGTTTGAGAAATTCTGATTATTATATTATATCGTTGCAGTCTCGCAAAAGATTGGGTTTTTGAAGATTTTCCAGCAGGGGAGGATTAGAGGGACACTGAGGAATATGAGTATGACTGTTGAGAAATGTGATGGTGGGAATTCAAGGAGAAAATTAGAATTGGTGCATCCTGCTACACAGGAATATGCTCAAGAAGCTGTTGAAGCTATCAGAGCTGGGAAGGTCATTGCTGTTCCAACAGATACCCTTTATGGGTTTGCTTGTGATGCTTGGTATTTTTCTTCCTTTATGATTCCAGTTCTTATTTTTTCATTCAAATTTTATTTTCTTATGTTGTTGTGAATTTTCTTCATCCTGCAAAAGTATGGGTATGGGAAAGGTGAATGTTTTATCTGGCTTAGCCATCTTAGGTATGAAATTCATCCCATGTTGGTAAAGGATAGATATTTCATTGTGGTATGCTTATTGTAGTACTTTTCCCAGAGTGCTTTTGAAACCAGTGACTTATGTTTCCCAGAAAGTTGCATAATCTAACGATACTTGATCTCTTGGGCTACCTTTTCAACAATAGCATCCCTTCTGATATCTAGAAGCTTTAGAAAATAAAGGTGATTCAGTTGTCTCGTAACTCCCTCACTAGTTTGATCCCACCAGAGGATCGGTAATTCTACATTGATGACGGAGCTCCATTTCAGCAAGAACATGATCAATGGTTAACTTTTGCATCAACTATGTGATTCCCTTAAGACTATTGAGTTTCAATTCACTAAAGTCTCTAAGTATTAGGTTTAAAGCATGATTGAGTTAAGGAAAATTTACTTACAATTTAATTTTATACACGTTATTCAAAATATTTGCACGAATAAGAAACAACCAATTTGAGCGTTATTTTATGGTTCACATTGAAGTGCATTTCCCAAATCAACTTCAAAGATAATTTGGCTGGAGATTAACTTCCCTTGTCGACTTGGATCTGTGCAACAACTTTCTTGAAGGCGGAAATTCCAGAACCTCTTTACTCCATCAAGACGCATGCCAACTATCCCAAAGCTCATGACTAGAATCAGACCATTTTTCAAGGAAATTAGATGATTGTTTGTTCGTTGACTCTGTTTTTTTTTTTACGCTGAAATCATCACAGATGGGAGGATTATTCATGACTACTCAACCGAAATAAAAAACATAACATAATAGACATAAAGCCAAATAAGGTGCTTAGTGGCTACATGTTGCCCGAAGGCCGTTTGGTAGATAACAGGAAAATGTCTGAAACGTAAAGCAAATCTAGTCTTCCCTCTATCTAAATGTCCGAAGGCTAATTCCTAGGCTTTCGCCCGGAAGCAAGGTGGTGCCCGAAGGCTGACATCAAAAAAGGGGATACATCGTAAAATCTACGGTCTAATACTCGAGAGTATCGAATTACCTCACAAGCATAGTACCTTAATTCGCATTCTAAGTTATCTAATCGAAGTCTACTAGTCTAGGCACAAATGTTACCTAATCCAGAAGCCCATGGGGTTTACCCTCTCGCCAATTAAGGGTTAAGAGGGACATAACAAACAAATGGGCAAGGATACTCCCCAAGTCTGTCAGGACAATTCTGCAAAAAAAAAGCAGTTCCAAACCATATCCCCTAGAATAAGATAATATTATGGGTAGATTCCAACCAATCCGGGTCGAAGTGGGAAACAGTTATTTAACAAAGATTTGAACAAAGATATTATTTAACACAAGAGAAGTTGCAAAGCTAACTTCCAAATTATACAAATCTTATTTATATTGGGAAACAGTATCGCCATAAGTATGAAGTTTTTACTACCATGACTCGGATTTTTCCTTACCGACCACACATAAACAAAAGTTGAAGTCAACCAAAGTTTCCGAAACGAAAACGTACCCGTCCGTAAACTAAGGTTGACAAATAATAATCAAGTTCAAATATTTCGACTTTAATCATAAAACTAATAAAATAAAAGAAAATAAAAAACCACCTCATCCTCTAGTTTGGCCAGAGCCAAGAACCCAACCCGGCCCGTCAGCCCGACCCGACCCGAACCGGTCTGATCCGATCGAGCTAGCCCAACCCGATCTGGTGAGCCCGAGCAGGTATTCGCCCATCCGAGACGCTGGGGCTTCAAGATCCACTCGGCCAGCCTCGCCGTTGGGCCGCGCAGTAGGATCTGAACCAGTTCGAAACCGATCTGAGCCGCCGCTGTTGCCGGAGACGCCGTATCTCGGCGAGGATACCCCTTGAGGCGATCCGGCGGGTACCTTTGCGCGACCTGGCTGAGATCGGCATGGGCGGCGCGGCCTGGACTGGGACCGGCCCTGGCCACTGGCGCTACTGGTGGGAGACCGGCGATAGCCGGGCTCATGTGCGTCGGCAGCGGAGGGGACGTCGGAGGCACCGATCAAGCAGGGGGACGCCGACCGCCGGATCTGTAATGGGTGACCCGATCCGGCTTGGCGTGGTACCCCTAAAAAACTAGTAGGGGTGGGGAGGAGATCAGCTCAGGCGAGACATCGGCGATCTCCTCCCCGATCTGGATCTGGGGAGCGAAATTTACTGTTTAGAATTCTGGTTTGGATCTAGTGTTGACTCTGGTTCAATTCTGCATCTAATTTTTACGATCATTTTATGCAAGCAAAATTTCATATAAAATAAAAATTAATAAACATTGCCAAAACCGATATTTTGATTAACAATATTTAACCAAACCCGATATTGGGCATGCTAAAGTATTTCAATGAAAACTTTGTAGTTGTTCTATCGTGAAGTGCTGCAGGTATTACATTTATTCTCATGAAATTAACATTTTAAATGTTAGGACTGAAATAAATAAATACGATGTAAATAAGAATAAAGATTATATAGTGAAGTACAGCTATCGTACATTTATATTGAGCTAATGAATTTGACCATTTGACGCTAGGACTGAAATGATGAACTAAATTGGAGATAGTTCTTTTATTCTATATCGTACATATGCATTTAAAGAATTACGTATGGCCTCTTTTACTTGCTTATCTTATAAATCGTATGATTTGGGTTCTCTTTATCCTCGTTTGGAGACTATTACAGTTAGGCCCTGTTTACCAGAGCTTATCTGTAGATCAGTTCAGTTCAGTTCAGTTCAGTTCAGTTCAGTTCAGTAAATTTAAATTTTTTTCAGTTCAGTTCAGTAAATTTAAATTTATTTCAGTTCAGTTCAGTTCAGTTCAGTAAATTTAAATTTATTTCAGTTCAGTTCAGTTAAGTTCAGTAAATTTAAATTTATTTCAGTTCAGTTCAGTTCAATTCAGTATATTTAAAATTATTTCAGTTCAGTTCAGTTCAGTTAAATAAATTTAAATTTAATTAAGTTCAGTTCAGTTCATCAAATTTCCTTTTATATGATGATGAGCATTCATTAATGACAAATGAAAATGTATTATTTTTATTTTAGTTCAATTCATATAAGTTCAGTCCAATTTAGTTCAGATCCCCTGAAAAATACATGGCTATAATATTCAACTCAATATATTTCTTTAATATACCATAACGTTTACTTTTTATACATCCAATATAATTATTTGAATCGTGATTCATTTAAATCGATTCAACTATATATAATATGTCTTCATTATATGACAATTTGGAATTAGTTCAGTTCAGTACATTTCAGTTCAGTTCAGTTCAGAATAATTCAGTTCAATCCAGTTCAGTTCAGAACAATTCAATTCAGTTCAATTCAGTTCAGTTCATATCCTCTTAAATATAATTTTATGATACACAACTCAATGACTCATATCTTCTTTAATATAATAATATTATGATATACAACTCAATGACTCAGATCTCCTGAAAAATACATGCCTATGAGCCTATGATATTCAACTCAATATATTTCTTTAATATACCATAACCTTTACCTTTTATACATCCAATATAATTATTTGAATCATGATTCATTTAAATCGACTCAACCAAATATAATATGTCTTCATTATATGACAATTTGGAATTAGTTCAGTTCAGTTTAGTTCAGAACAATTCAGTTCAGTTCAGTTAATATCCTCTTAAATATAATTTTATGATACACAACTCAATGACTCATATCCTCTTTAATATAATAATATTATGATATACAACCCAATGACTCAGATCCCCTGAAAAATACATGGCTATGATCCTATGATATTCAACTCAATATATTTTTTTAATATACCATAACATGTACCTTTTATACATCCAATATAATTATTTGAATCGTGATTCATTTAAATCGACTCAACCAAATATAATATGTCTTCATTATATGACAATTTGGAATTAGTTCAGTTCAGTACATTTCAGTTCAGTTCAGTTCAGAATAATTCAGTTCAATCCAGTTCAGTTCAGAACAATTCAATTCAGTTCAATTCAGTTCAGTTCATATCCTCTTAAATATAATTTTATGATACACAACTCAATGACTCATATCTTCTTTAATATAATAATATTATGATATACAACTCAATGACTCAGATCTCCTGAAAAATACATGCCTATGAGCCTATGATATTCAACTCAATATATTTCTTTAATATACCATAACCTTTACCTTTTATACATCCAATATAATTATTTGAATCATGATTCATTTAAATCGACTCAAGCAAATATAATATGTCTTCATTATATGACAATTTGGAATTAGTTCAGTTCAGTTTAGTTCAGAACAATTCAGTTCAGTTCAGTTAATATCCTCTTAAATATAATTTTATGATACACAACTCAATGACTCATATCCTCTTTAATATAATAATATTATGATATACAACCCAATGACTCAGATCCCCTGAAAAATACATGGCTATGATCCTATGATATTCAACTCAATATATTTTTTTAATATACCATAACATGTACCTCTTATACATCCAATATAATTATTTGAATCGTGATTCATTTAAATCGACTCAACCAAATATAATATGTCTTCATTATATGACAATTTGGAATTAGTTCAGTTCAGTTCAGAACAATTCAGTTCAGTTCAGTTCAGTTCAGTTCAGTTCAGTTCAGTTCATATCCTCTTAAATATAATTTTATGATATACAACTCAATGACTCATATCCTCTTTAATATAATAATAATATTATGATATACAACTCAATGACTCATATCCCCTGAAAAATACATGGCTATGATATTCAACTCAATATATTTCTTTAATATACCATAACCTTTACTTTTTATGCATCCAATATAATTATTTGAATCGTGATTCATTTAAATCGATTCAACCAAATGTAATATGTCTTCATTACATGACAATTTGGAATTAGTTCAGTTTAGATTAGTTTAATTCAGTTCAGAACAATTCAGTTCAGTTTAGGTAAGTTCATATCACATGCACTATAATTTGATGATATTTAATTCAATTCAGTTCAAATTATATCACCTCAACGTGTTTTTATATTTAAATAATATAAAAATGTATTTATATTTATTTCAGTTCAGTTCAATTTATTTAAAATTATTTCAGTTCAGTTCAGTTCAGTTCAGTAAATTTAAAATTATTTCAATTCAGTTCAGTTCAGTTCAGTAAATTTAAAATTATTTCAATTCAGTTCAGTTCAGTTCAGTAAATTTAAATTTATTTCAGTTCAGTTCAGTAAATTTAAATTTATTTCAATTCAGTTCAGTTCAGTTCAGTTCAGTAGATCAAAAAATAAGCTCTAGTAAACAGGGCCTTAGTTGTGATTCTTTGTATTAAAGTCAAATGGCCGTTGAATAAATTATGAACTTTTCATAGAAAGAAAAGACTTCTTATAAATTCCGGGGTTGCCTTAACCTGTAATTTTGAGTTTATAGAGGATAATCATGGGCTTTGATACGGGGATGTATATAAAAAAATAACAGGGACGTATGTTTATAAAAAATAATTTTTATTAATTTATTTGAACAGGGATGTATATTAATTAATAAAAATTAAACAGGGATGTATATTTGAAAATGGACGTTTTCCAGCATATAAACAATTTATTTGTTCAAAAAAATTTAAATTAAATTTCTCTTTTTTGACATAAAATAATTAGAACTAGAATGTTTTTTTTTTCAACTTATAAGTTCAGTTAAATTAGAGCTAAAATGCTTTTATTTTTATCAAGGCCTAAAAAGTAAATTTAAATCACGATCTATAGATGGTTTAAATAAAAAAAAAATTGATGATGAACAATCGACTACAAAAATTATACATCAAATCTGCAGCATGTATGAAAAAAATCATGCAGTCAAGAATTAATCTTTCTTTACACTACTGTCATATAGTGACTACTGGTACAGTCATATAGAGAAAGTAAACAACATCACTCTAGCTAGTAAACTCTACCTTCCTATTTAATCACAGTACTTTTTTTTCATTAACTGATAGCCTCCTTCTACCTTTTGCTCCATCTAAACATTGGTGATCATGAGCAATATCACACGTTGCATTGTATTCAAAATTTTAATATACGTGCTTTTAATTTTTACCCTTTTACGTGCTTTATAGTAATTAATGTATAATAATTATGTTAAATCATTAATCTTTGATGAATTAATCAACCATTTATGCATTATGAATTCGGCTTGCTTCCATGAGCAATCGGAGGATTGTTTTGAATACTTTTATTTTACTTAATAAAATGAGAATAATTAAATCAACGGTACATATATTAAATCTTGTTGATTTTCCGGGTATTTGCACGGTTTCTTTGTAGCTACGTCACACTTTGGTAGTATGCCTAGTAACACAAGGTACAAACTAACAATTGATGATATATCATGACGTAGGGAGGATTTTATCCAAGAATTGAATAAAAATGATTGTCGGACAGACATGGTCTTTTCTGGGCAGATTTGGTATTGATATTGAATGGGCATATATTGTACCTTCTCGGAAAGGTAAACGAGTCAATAAACCTAACTCACTATTTTATAGTGAGCACCATACTGATTAGGCCATCGGAAATTGTTTAGAGCCTTAAAAAAGTGTTTTAATATTTTTATTATTTATTTTCTATTTTAGAATAAGTTTATTTTTAGCATAGGGTTTAAGAGTATTATTTATACTCATCTTGTAGCAACCACGAAATTATTCAATCAATTATTATTATTTTGGAGAACTTTTCTGTTCTTCCTGGTGGATTCCAGATTTCGGATGGATTTCCGACCCTAACCCTTGGATTCGTGCTGGCGAATCCTTGATTGTTTCTCACAGATTCGTGCTGGCGAATCTTCCGATATTCCATTGCGTCAATTGGTATCAGAGCAGGATTTTTCCTGTCTTTTTTCGATTGATGCACGATGGGAGATCAAACTATCACCAGGGCCGATTTGGATGCGGTTATCGCATCGATTGCCGCTTTGGGGAGTCAGATAGAATCGTTGTCAACGCGGATGGATAACCGGAGTAGCGACAATCGATCAGGCAGGAAAAATTCTTGGGACAAGAAGGTGTTCGATGAATTGTCAAGTCCAGATGATAAAGGTGTTCGATCAAATCAAGGTAATCAACAAGTTAATTGTGATTTTGCCATGATCAATGACATTCACTTGTTCTATGGAGGAGGGGAAGAGTTTATGGATTGGGAGATCAAAGTTGATAAGTTCTTTGGCTTAACTTATGTTCCTGAAGACACACAAGCAAAAAAGGTGGCGAATAGGCTAAAATTAACAGCATCTTTGTGGTGGGATGGATTGGTTGTTCAGAGACGTAGAGAGAACAAGACCTCAATAAGAACATGGAGGAAGATGAAACAACTGATGCGAGATCAATTTCTACCTAAAGATTATGAAGAGATTCTTCGTAGGAGAAAGAAACTGGAAAGAGACAAAGAGCTTGAATCTTGTATTGAAAATGATGGATTGGAGGAATTAATTGCATATTTTAGCACCATTGGCTCGTGCAAGATTGGAATTGTTGCTTCTGATACTTTAGAAGAGGTTGAAGAAAAAGGAACAAAAGAAGATGAGGTATTTCATATGCATGATCATGATTCTTTTTGTGATGTTGCCGCATTGGAAGAAAAGTTGTTTGATGTTTCTAGTGATGATATTGTTATAAAATCTGTTTGTGAAGACACGATTTCTTGTGGATATTTGTCTGAAGTTGTTTGTGAAGAATTTGCATCGGTTGTTGGAGATGACAGTAAAGTTGAAGATGAGAAGTTCGGGGTTCATATATATGATGAATTTTTGGATGAATCTCTAGTGTTTGAAAACTCCATTGAAGAAAAAGTTCCATTGAAGGTCATCGATGAAGATACGAAGATCAAGTCCAACGAAGGAGATCTAATTCAGGTGGAAGGTGGAGTTGGACTAGAAAGAGATGGAATAAAATTTTATCCCAGAGAAGAATGGTTTAACATGGATGATTTCTTTGAGAAAATGTCAGAATATATTTTTACGGAATTGGAGTTCATGAGTATGTCGATGATTATCTCTTGGGGGTTCAAGAAAGTTCTCCATGTTTCTTATACTTCAAGGGAATTTGCTATGGAGGTTGAAGCTCTTGATGGTGGAGGGGAGAACTCGGGGCGAGTTCTTTTTGAAGTGAAGGAGACTGATGTAGGGAGGATTTTATCCAAGAATTGAATAAAAACGATCGTCGGACAGACATGGTCTTTTCTGGGCAGATTTGGTATTGATATTGAATGGGCATATATTGTACCTTTACGGAAAGGTAAACGAGTCAATAAACCTAACTCACTACTTTGTAGTGAGCACCATGCTGATTAGGCCATCGGAGATTGTTTAGAGCCTTAAAAAAGTGTTTTAATATTTTTATTATTTATTTTCTATTTTAGAATAAGTTTATTTTTAGCATAGGGTTTAAGAGTATTATTTATACTCATCTTGTAGCAGCCACGAAATTATTCAATCAATTATTATTATTTTGGAGAACTTTTCTGTTCTTCCTGGTGGATTCCAGATTTCTGATGGATTTCCGACCCTAACCCTTGGATTCGTGCTGGCGAATCCTTGATTGTTTCTTACTGATTCGTGCTGGCGAATTTTCCGATATTCCACTGCGTCATATCATCTTTACATACAGATGCCAAATTCTAAATGATCTAAAATAAAATAAATCAATTTGAATTGCACTAATTAAGTGGTATATATGAATTACTTGATTTCGTGCATGAATAGTAACATATGTGATCAACAATGAAGTCAACGATAGCTCTGAAAACCAGAAACACGTGAAGGACAAGCACAACTCCGCCTTGAAGACACCGACGCACGGCATGTCTCCGGTGCACCTCCTCCGAAACTACCGGCAGGACGCCGACCAGTACAGCCCCAAGACGTCGCCAAGATACCTGGAACAAGGCGGAAGCCGCAGCTCCGAAAACAACCTTCCTCGGTCGCAGAAGCAGCACGGACATGGGGAAATTGAGCTTGTTTCCCTGGAGAACACTGGATCGTCATCGATGCGGTCGCAAGTGGCCCCTGACTGATCCGGGCCTGTCGGGGACGAAGTCTCATCGGACGAGTATCGGGAGATCCCATGATTTTACTTTTAACATGTAAATGGCCCCATGAAGATGATTAATTAGGTTAGTTATCTGTCTATCAAAATGTACATCACCGAATTTGATCACCGAATCAAAATGTACATCACTTCTCTCGGTAGCTCTCATCAGACGAGTAGCGGGAGATCCCATGAAGTCGCCGGCCGGCGGAAGTTTTGTCCATATCGAGTAACTCTCGAGAATGGGTGGACTCTGGAAGAAAAATCGATGGCCCAATAAAATTTAAAAAATCTTGGATTTGTTATTATCTAATTTTATGGATTATTGAAGAGATTTGAGAGTTGTTGAATTTCTAGGATTTTTTGGTCCGTGTATCTTCGTTTAAAATTTATTTACAAGTTCAAAATTTGTGAATTTTTTATTCAAGTTGGATTTTTCCCCCTTTATTTCAAAAATTTTCGTCCCCTTATATGAGCAAAAGACAATTTTTTTTTTCCATTTGTTGACTAACTAGACCGTTTAATAAAGTGATGACTAAATGATCCCAAAAATGAGATTTTAATAACCGATTATTTATAGTATTATACTCAGAAAATATTTTTAATCAAATATGAGGTAACCATGACCTAACTTCATGGTAGGGAAGTTATGCATGAACGTAATGATCACAACTTCCCTCTAGGGCCCTGTTTACTACAGCTTATTTTTTGATGTACTGAACTGAACTGAACTGAACTGAACTGAACTGTACTGAAATAAATTTAAATTTACTGAACTGAACTGAAATAAATTTAAATTTACTGAACTGAACTGAACTGAATTGAAATAATTTTAAATTTACTGAACTGAACTGAACTGAATTGAAATAATTTTAAATTTACTGAACTGAACTGAACTGAACTGAAATAATTTTAAATATATTGAACTGAACTGAAATAAATATAAATACATTTTTATATTATTTAAATATAAAAACACGTTGAGGTGATATAATTTGAACTGAATTGAGTTAAATATCATCAAATTATAGTGCAGATGATATGAACTTATTTAAACTGAACTGAATTGTTCTGAACTAAATTAAACTAATCTAAACTGAACTAATTCCAAATTGTCATGTAATGAAGACATATTACATTTGGTTGAATCGATTCAAATAAATCACGATTGAAATAATTATATTGGATGTATAAAAAGTAAAGGTTATGGTATATTAAAGAAATATATTAAGTTGAATATCATAGCCATGTATTTTTCAGGGGATGAGTCATTGAGTTGTATATCAAAATATTATTATATTAAAGAGAATATTAGTCATTGAGTTGTATATCATAAAATTATATTTAAGATGATATGGTCTGAACTGAACTGAATTATTCTGAACTGAACTGAACTGAACTGAACTGATTCCAAATTGTCATATAATGAAGACATATTATATTTGGTTGAGTCGATTTAAATGAATCATGATTCAAATAATTATATTGGATGTATAAAAAGTAAAGGTTATGGTATATTAAAGAAATATATTGAGTTGAATATCATAGCCATGCATTTTTCAGGGGATATGAGTCATTGAGTTGTATATCATAATATTATTATATTAAAGAGGATATGAGTCGTTGAGTTGTATATCATAAAATTATATTTAAGAGGATATGAACTGAACTGAACTGAACTGAATTATTCTGAACTGAACTGATTCCAAATTGTCATATAATGAAGACATATTATATTTGGTCGAGTCGATTTAAATGAATCACGATTCAAATAATTATATTGGATGTATAAAAGGTAAAGGTTATGGTATATTAAAGAAATATATTAAGTTGAATATCATAGCCATGTATTTTTCAGGGGATGAGTCATTGAGTTGTATATCAAAATATTATTATATTAAAGAGAATATTAGTCATTGAGTTGTATATCATAAAATTATATTTAAGAGGATATGGTCTGAACTGAACTGAACTGAATTGTTCTGAACTGAAATGAACTGAACTAATTCCAAATTGTCATATAATTAAGACATATTATATTTGGTTGAGTCGATTTAAATGAATCATGATTCAAATAATTATATTGGATGTATAAAAAGTAAAGGTTATGGTATATTAAAGAAATATATTAAGTTGAACATCATAGACATGTATTTTTCAGGGGATCTGAGTCATTGATTTGCATATCATTATATTATTATATTAAAGAGAACATGAGTCATTGAGTTGTATATCATAAAATTATATTGAAGAGGATATGAACTGAACTGAACTGAACTGAATTGTTCTGAACTGAACTGAACTGAACTAATTCCAAATTGTCATATAATGAAGACATATTATATTTGGTTGAGTCGATTTAAATGAATCACGATTCAAATAATTATATTGGATTTATAAAAAGTAAAGGTTATGGTATATTAAAGAAATATATTGAATTGAATATCATAGTCATGTATTTTTCAAGGGATCTGAACTAAATTGGACTGAACTGATATGAATTGAACTAAAATAAAAATAATATATTTTCATTTGTTATTAATGAATGCTCATCATCATATAAAAGGAAATTTGATGAACTGAACTGAACGTAATTAAATTTAAATTTATTTAACTGAACTGAACTGAACTGAAATAATTTTAAATATACTGAATTGAACTGAACTGAACTGAAATAAATTTAAATTTACTGAACTGAACTTAACTGAACTGAAATAAATTTAAATTTACTGAACTGAACTGAACTGAACTGAAATAAATTTAAATTTACTGAACTGAACTGAAATAAATTTAAATTTACTGAACTGAACTGAACTGAACTGAACTGAACTGATCTACAGATAAGCTCTGGTAAACAGGGCCTAGATCTAGCTGCTATAAATGCTCCATCTATATATGGATAAGACTTCAGTCTTATTTCTTAAAAGTTTAGTAATTTGTTTATAAAAATCACTCTGTTTATCAAGAAACCAACCTAAAAGAATGAATCGGTTTCTTTTGGATAACTCGATGGTAAGATCACTTGATAATTTTACTAATTTGTTGATGCTATATTCAATTAATAGCATCAACAAGAAATTAAGTAACATCAAAGAAAACTTATTGTAATATAATTAATGTATATAAGTTGTCTGCATCCTCAATTTTGTTTGAAATACATTTATGATTGCCTACTACATCTACATGCAGTCTCCCTGCACAAAATTAAAACTCCACAATTTTAATCCTTATCTAGTGCAAAATGTATTTGGCTCTTTTTTCTTTAATAAACTTATCTTATCTAGTGCAAAATGTATTTGGCTCTTTTTTCTTTAATAAACTTATCTTATAAAGTATATATAAAGCCAATTCTCTCCGTTTTTCGTGTGTAAAATGGACGGATTTGTAAATTTACGCTTAATTGTTTGTTGAATACAATTAAAATTTCCAAATAAATACAATACACATGTACTTATAAAAGGGTATTTCAGAAATTGTACACCCAACTTATTTGGTAATGATTCTACAAAAATATTTTATTTTAGAATATACATCCAACTAATTTGGTATGATTATACAAAATATTTTTATATAATTTGTTTTTGGTAATAATATTTGTAACTACCCAAAATTAGTAAAGAAACAACTAGCCTTACCAAAATTATGTAAATAATTATCTCATAATAAATTAATCAATAAGATAAGCTCACGTACAAAACGATATATTATTCATTCATTGGTTTAACTTATGAGGCAGAATTGTATATGAGGCAGAATTGTTCAAGAAGACTCCGTTGATCACACCACTTCATTTGCTAAGGTATTGTTCGTTCTTTTGCTATTGCTATGATTTCATGATTTGATTGTGATGTTGCAGGGTTCTTTTGAGTCCACTGATAACTCCCGTCTGATGGCCGAAAATCACCTGAAAGTTCCCGGAATGAATCCGGGGAAGAATCTCCGATGCTTAAGTCAGTCTCCAATCTTTCAGATAATCTATTCCAGTCTTGTTTAATGCTTACCTTCTTCTCTTGTCGTCTGTGCTATTTATACAGCCATGGTCGAGGCCACGATCCCCCTTATTTCGGGCGGTTGCTTTAGATCGTGGTTTCCCCATTCTACCATGTCTTTGACTGTGTCCGTTGTTGGGCCACTCTATATTTGTCTGTGTTCATTATTGGACCGGTCTTCTTGGGCTGGTTGGGCCCTAAGGCTCAGTATATACCATAAGCCCCCCCAGTCAGTATGGGCGAACTTGTTTATGGAGAATGTCAGTTGGTCGAATGAGATCAGTTAGTTCTCTTTGTTTGTTCGCCTATGTTGACTTGAGAGGACTTCTTTCTTCTACCTATTTTTTTTTTTTTTTGAATATTTGATTTGAGATTCGAATTTTGAAATCCTTTCAACTTCCCAGCTATCTCCACGCATTACCAAAGTGCCGTTCCGCTATCGCTTCCTCTGTTTACTCTAGTTGGTTAGCGTACTTATTATAAGTACTGGATCGGTATCCGTGCTAATTATGGCTTTTTGCTTTTTGGTATCAATTTGACGGCTTGGGTGTCTTTTGGTAATTAAATATTCAGTGGAACATCTTTATAACTAAGGTAGCTTTTAATTTTCTTCTTTCTCTCTTAGATTTTTCGACTTCCTCCCGAAGCTCAAATAAAGCTGCTCCCTGCCCTAATTAGGTAATCTCAGTTTCTCCTTCTCTGCGACTTTTTCCACTCTGTTTTCTCTGCATTGTTTTAATCTTCGATTTTCCTTATCTCCTGTTCTCCATCTTGCATGTTTGATTGATTGGGTAGATTATAAATATTGAAAATGAGATCTGAAAGTGATTTGATTGATGTCAACAATATATCCTTTAATACAGAGGATTTTATGTTTCCTGATAATCTCTCCCCTGCTGAGGAAGCGTCTCATGGGGTTCCGGTTGATGCCTGATATTGCTCCGGCGGGATCATCGGAGATTGATTTGGGGGGAACAGAGGTAGGGGAAAATGATTCCGCGACACCCATGGTCCCCGTGTTCAGTAAGGTGACTGAGCGGATGTTACAATATGATAGGGGTAGGTTTCCCTGCCTTGTTGGTCGTGAGATTGTGCTGCCTCGGACTGGGGAGACAGTCGATGAACCTCCGACCGGTTATTTCTCCGTTTATAGGGAGTATTTTAAGTGTGGTATTAATCTTCCACTTCCAGATTGGCTAATAGAGATTCTTCAGGGTTATAACATTGCCCTTTGTCAGATGGCTCCCAAGAGTGTGATGATATTAAATTCCCTCCACTCTGCTTGTGAACAGGCGCGGGTGGTGTTCGACTTCAAGCTAGTCAACTCCCTTTACTATTTGAAGGCCACTAGGCTTGGAAAGGGGCGATATACCTTGATCGCCTATTTTTCAGAGATGGCCTTTGTCTCCGAGTATCCCAATATTATGTCAAGCATGTAGATGGTAGGGATAAGGAGATTCCCGTCTGGAATAGGAGGTTGGGGATTGGGAGTTATGTATCTCCTTCTGGTCGTATAAGCTTAAGTGACGCTTGTTGCGTCAAGTTGCTGAAGTTCGCCATTAAAGGTGATTCTGGGGCGTCGTCCCTACCTAAGGAGAAAACGCCATATTGTGCTAAGAAGAAGCTAGCTCGTAAGGCGCGAGTTCTTCCATCTGGTAAAGGTGGTTTAGTGCTATGTGATATTGTAGCATAGGACTTTTACTCATCTACCTATTTTTCTTTCTTACTTCTCTGAGTGTTTTTTTTTCCAGACATGAAGAATGCTCGGAACATAGCCGGTGCTCGATCTACTTACAAGTTTGGGTCTGGAAGTTCCTCTGAGGGAAATTCGGGGAAACAAACGCCGACCCCTGCTGTTACTGATAAACCGACGAATGGTGGTTCAAACACTTCTTCGCCCATTCGCCAAGTGGAGGACAAGCGTCAAGATCGTGAGAAACGCAAGGAGGCTCAAGATGTTCTAACCCAGCAGGCGAAGAGGTCCAAGCTTGCCAGTGTTTCTTCCCCTGATCCTTTCACCGAGTATATCAACAAACTCTCCTTCAATGAAGCTTTGCAAGTGGTATGTTTTGTTATAGCGTAATACATATATATATATATATATATATATTATTTAATGGTTTATTTTTCAATACTTTGTATGTTATATGATGTTTCCTATATGTTTCCTCTTCTTAGGTGGCGAATGCTCTGAAGTCAACCAGCAATAGGGCGGATGCCTTTGCTGATGCTTATTCATCATTGAGTGTCGAGCACAAAAAGGTTGTTGCGTCTCTGAAGGGTGAGATCGCCCAAAAGGACAAACTTGTTGCTGATGCCAACTCTCGCCGGGATGATATGATGAAGTTCATCGATGGTCTAAAGGCCAACGGTCCTCTTCATCCCCATTATCAGCAGATTTATGTGGACGCTTTGGCTAAGACCAAGTCATTTTTTGACTTGTTTTCTGCTATTCTTGCTGCCGGGAAAGAGATTGGGGCGATGGAGTATTATCAGCAGATGAAGGAGGAACATCCAGATCCCTCTAGCCTTGTGTGGGATAGTGATGAGCAAATTGAGCTGAACTTGGCTGCGGCGACCAGTCGAGCTAATGATCTGTTCAACTCCAAGATCGAGGATGGCGGTCATACTTACAGTCTCATTGAACATTGCAAGAATCGTACCAGTCCTATGACCATTGAGGAGTTGCGGGCTTATGAAGATCAGTCTCCTGCTGTTGAGGATGTGATTGAGCCTGATAGTATGCCACCTCTTCAGGATTTTGTACGGAGTCAAGAGGCGATCATACCTACAGTGGCTCCTTCTCTGGCGGATCCTCCTACCTCCACAGGTGCAGATGCTGCTAGTACTGCGGAGGCGGGTGATCCTCTGGCTGATGTCACGGTTGGGAATGCTCAAGAAGCCCAGGGTGCATCTGCCGATCTTGCTGGTGTGGAGAATGCCGCCAATCACGATGTTAGTTATCTTTAAGATAAATTGGTAGGATTGCTAATTTATTTTTATCTTTTGTTGTATTTGGGATATTTAATTTGATTTTGTAAGAATTTATTTTAATCCATTTGTAAATATTTATATTGTAGGCGAATTCTATCAGAGGTCTAGCTTCTCGCTCTGTTGACTTGCAAATGATTACTCGAAGTTTAGATCCCCGGGCGCTGATTCAAACTTCCCCTATTGAAGTGTTACAACGTCGTATTGGGACAATATTTCGCGAGTTTGGTATATCCACCCCTTCCATAATTGGTGGTCCCTCAACTGTTGTTCCCTCTTCTGAAAAAATGAAGGCGCCTATGGAAGGTGGATCCCAGGACGACTCTGCTACTCAGACGGAATATCCCTTTGACAGATACTCTCGGCAAGGAGGTCGCTATGAGTTTCATGATATCATTTCTCAATGCTTGCTGGATGTGGATTCGGTTGCTCTTCATTTATCCACTTTATGTTTACCTCCTGGGCCGTATAATTGGATACTTGACATGGGGCGTAGACTTCGTGCCGTCCTTCTCACTTGTCGTGAGTGTGAAGATTCGTGGGTAAATGTTAACAAAGAGATCGAAACTCTGAAGGGCGAATGGTATGAATTATGTTCCCAACATAATGAGTTGATACATACTCATCAGACTCAGATGAAGACAGTTGTTCAGCAGAGTAGGGAATTGCATGTTCGCTATGAACGTAAACTCGATGAGTGTCAGATCCAAAAAGATGGTCTTCTTCAGGCCGCTCACAATGAGAAGGTTTTGAAGAATACAATCTTGACTCGTAATCAACAATGTGAGTACTTTCGTCTTGAGGGCGAAAGGTGGCGAACTAAGTACGATGAGGAGTATGCTGTGAATATTGATTTAACCACCAAATATGGCGATTTAGAGGCCAAGTATAATGAGGTGGTCGGGTTGCTGAAAGAAATGGAGTCACATTTGCATGTGGTGGAACAGGAGAACACTGACTTGAAAGGGGAGATGTGTTCTCATGATGAAGTCAAAACCCGGCGGATCCAGCATATATTTACTAATGGTGATTCAACCTGGAGTGCTGATTCCGTTATGAATGAGTATATTGAGAAGCTGCAGCATACTATTAGGAAGCAGGAGTTAGAGGTTTCCCGTTATCATGATTCATGTTATGTGATGGGTCTGCAGCTAGGCCGGGATGATTATGGTCCTATACGTGATTTCCGGGCTTATTATCAGCAAGAGCTCGCCAAGATGGATGCAAATAACGAGGACATGAGAGGATCTGCATATTGTTATATGCGCGCTCAGTTGAACGATATTATTCAAAGGGAGGCTGAAGATCCGGAGATATCTTGCCTGCGACATCGCCGAGATGCTGGATTACCAATTGATGATATCCAGAGGCGTTTACAGAGTGAATCACCCCGCGGAGTTTCTGTTAGAGGCGAATCCACCCATGGCGAATCCTCTCATGGCGAATCCTCTCGTGGCGCATCCTCCCGTGGTGGTACTTATCATGGTGAATCATCGCGTGGTCGTTTGTCACGCGGCGAATCCTCCCGCGGCGAATCATCTCGTGGAGTTTCTTCGCGAGGAGGTAGCATACGCGGGCGTTCGGGGCGTGGAAGAGGGCGTTCATGATCATGCACTTCAGTTAATTTTATCATCAACGTTTTTATTATCATTCAGAAATAAAGTTTATTACTGGCGCTTGCCGTTATTGTAATTTCTTCTCCTGGATTGTATTACCTATATGTAGGTATACATACTTTTCGCCAGTCGATTTACAACTGTTATAGGCGTTTTTGGTAACTTTTTTTTTTATTTTTTTTTAGACATGAAGTCTCTCTTTTTTATAAGTCAGGCGTGTATACGCTGGCGATTGCCTTTGCGATTTTTGTGTCGTACTGCCAATTGTAAGGCGAATACTGCATGTGATGTCATTATTTCAATGATCTCTTTTAGTTTCCTGTATGTGCGACCTTTAGGTGCTCTTATACAGAAGATATGGTGCCGAAAGGTAGGCATTTTGTTTATATATATACAAATGATGATTATTTCATCGAGAATTTGTATGTACATTTTTGAAGGGAAAAACATAGACCAATGATAATATCATGGTTTCTATACACAGGTTTGTTCTGGAGCACCTTAGACGTAGTATCTCCTAAGATTTGCGGCGTGCCATGAGTTGGGCACTATTGTGTTATCCAATCTTGCTAATTTGTAGGAGTTTGATTGCCTGGCTTCTATCACCTTGTATGGTCCTTCCCATTTAGGGCAAAGCTTTCCTGACTTTTCTGCTAGACTGGCTTCACTCTTCCGGAGAACCAAGTCCCCTACTTTGAATCTAACCTCTCTGCAGCGGCGATTGTATGATTTAGCCACTTTTTCCTTGTAGCTGGCGTTTCTGACGTTCGCCCTATCGCGCTGCTCCTCTAGTAGGTCCAGGTCAAGCCTCATGGTTTCTTCATTTTGAGATGTGTCAAAAGAAGTGACTCTGGGTGATGGTGTCAAGAATTCTACAGGGATCATTGCCTCATGACCATAAGTTAGGTTGTATGGGTTTTCGCCCGTTGGGGTTCTGGGTGTTGTGCGATAAGCCCAGAGGACTTCTGGCAGCTGTTCCATCCACCCTGTGCATTTACCTTCAAGGCGCTTCTGTAGGCCTTGTAGGATTGTGCGGTTGGTGACTTCTACCTGTCCGTTTGCTTGTGGATGTGAAACAGAGGTAAATTTCTGAGCGATTTTGTACTTGTTGCACCATTCTGAGAAAATTGCACTTGTGATCTGAGTTCCGTTATCTGAAACTATTGTATTTGGTACCCCGAAACGGCAGACCACGTTCTGCCAAACAAACGCCACTGTTGCTTCGGCTGTTATTTTGGGAATAGCTTTAGCCTCAATCCACTTTGTAAAATAGTCAATCATGACAATGAGGAACTTGGCATTTCCTGTGCCTTTTGGAAATGGCCCTACGAAATCTATCCCCCATTTTTCGAACGGCCATGCACCCTGTACTCCAATTAGTGAAGACTTTGGTAGATTCGTTGAGTTGGAGTTAATTTGGCATGATCTGCATTTTTGTATGTAACTGTTGGTGTCATCGAACATTGTTGGCCAATAATATCCAGCTCGAACTATTTTCTTTGTGACCGTTCGTGCACCTTGGTGGGAGCCACACTCTCCCTCGTGGACCTCTGTTATGATCACCTTTGCTTGATTTGGACTGATGCATCTTAACCAGGGGGTTAAGTAACCTTTTTTGTACAGAATGTCATCCACCATGGTGTAGGAGTAGGATTTTCTTTCGATAGCTTTCGCCACTTTTGTATCCTCCGGTAGTGTTCCATTTCTTAAAAAATCAACAATTGGTGACATCCATGTTGTTGGTTCATCTAGTATAGTTGACACTACCTCAGTCGGCGGATGTTTGGAAGACACTACTTCTATCTCAACATCTTTGTGCTTGCTTAATGTAGAAAAGTCAGCATTCGCTAGTCTGCTTAGTGCGTCTGCCCTTTGGTTGAGGTTCCTTGGTATCTTCTGAATGTGAATGTATTCAAACTTGGTCATCAGGTTCCTGACCTTGACCAAGTAATTGACTAAATGTGGTCTCTAACCTCAAAGTCACCCAGGACTTGTCCCACTACAACTTGTGAGTCGCTGAACACCTTTATGCTTTTTACTTTCATGCGAACTGCCACTTCAAGTCCACCTGTCAGGGCTTCATACTCTGCCTCATTGTTGGATAGGTGAAAATCAAATCTGATTGCGTGTTTGTATTCGTATCCTTCTGGGCTAATGAGTAATAGTCCAGCCCCGCATCCATCTTTATTCGACGATCCATCGACGTATAGGTGCCATGCGACCTCCATTAGTTTGGATTTCCCTTTATCCTGGCAGGTATTGTTCGCCAGAGGTTTGGGTGTGGATGTGTCTTTGTGCTCAATGGAGGACATTTCTGCTAGAAAGTCAGCTACCACCTGTCCTTTAATCGCCTTTCTTGGGCTGAAAGTGATATCGTGTTCACTTAGTTCGATTGCCCATTTTGTCATTCGTCCCGAAGAGTCCAGCCTTGATAGGATTTGCTTGATCGGCTGATCGGTAATGATGGTTATGTGGTGGCTCTGAAAATAGGTCCGTAGACGTCTTGTAGCATGGACTAATGCTAGTATAAGTTTTTCAAGCGGCGTATAATTTTCTTCGGCCGGTTGTAAACATCTACTAGCATAATATACTGGTTTTTGCACCGCACCATCATTTCTAATGAGGACCGAGTTGATCGCCTTCTGTGAAGCCGCCAAGTATACGAATAATGGTTCGCCTTGTATTGGTATAGATAGTTCTGGCAGCGATGCTATTTCTGATTTAAGCTGGGCGTATGCCTTGTCGCAATGTTCGTCCCATTGGAATTTCCTAGACTTCTTTAGTATGTCAAAGAAAGACATGTGTTTGTCTGCTGCTTTTGCCACGAATCTATTTAGGGCAGCGAGCGACCCTGTCAAGATTTGGATATCTCTGATTGATTTTGGAGTAGGTAAGTTCAAGATATTTTCTACTTTTTCCGGATTCGGGGCAAGTCCTTTGGATGAAACCTGAAATCCCAGGAAGCGCCCTTCTCCTACCCCAATGGTGCACTTTTTTGGATTTAGTTTCATGCCTATGGTTTGGAGAGTTTTGAAAGTCTCTTCCAGATTCCCTGGGAAGGCTTCCACCCGCTTGCTTTTTACCACCATGTCATCCACGTATACTTCTAGGTTTCGGCCTATTTGGTGGGCGAATGCTTTATCAACAGTACGTTGGTATGTTGCTCCGGCGTTTTTTAACCCGAACGGCATTCTGACATAGCAGAAGGATCCGAGCGATGTGATGAAGGCTATTTTTTCCGCATCCGCTGGGTCCATTAGAATCTGGTGATACCCTTTGTAAGCATCTAGAAATGCTAGCACGTCATGGCCCGGAATAGATTCTACTAACTTGTCGATTTTTTGAAGCGGGTAACAGTCCTTTGGACAATATTTATTTAGAGTTGAGTAGTCCACGCACATTCGCCATCCTCCATCTGGCTTTTTAACCATCACCGGGTTAGCCAACCAAGATGGGTACTTCACCTCTTTCAGGATACCTGCTTCCGTTAAGGCTTGGACCTCGCTTTCAATTGCGTGTTGTCTGTCAGAGGCGAAGTTTCTTTGTTTCTGTTTAATAGGTCTGACCTCCGTATCAACGTGGAGTTCGTGTGTTGCGATGTCAGGGTTAACGCCTCCCATGTTATTGGGGGACCAGGCGAACACATTTCCATATTTTAGTAGGATAAGCTTGATGTCCATCTTGACGTTGTCCGGTAGGTTTCGCCCTATCTTGATGATGGACAATGGATCATCTTCTACCATCTGGAAATCCTCGGTTTCACTTCCCAAATGAGTATTTGGCGCAGACGACGATGTTAGATCGGCGTTTATGGAATTTACCATTGGGAGGGGTTTTGCTTCCGTTAGCTTCACTGCTTTCATGGCGATTGCCATGCATTGCCTGGCTGCTTGTTGACTTCCCCTGATGATGGCTATTCCATTTGGTGTTGGAAACTTCATTACCAGGTGGTATGGTGACCAAATTGCTTTCGCCGCGTTCATCCATGGTCGTCCTATAATTGAGTTGAAAGGGCTGTGTGCATCCATTACCACAAAGTCACATAGGATGGTGCAGCATTTATCGTCTTCGCCTACTGTCACTGGTAATTGGATTTGTCCTAGGGGCATTTCTGATCTCCCCGTGAATCCCACTAACGCAGAAGTGGGTTTCTTGAGATCCTCCCTTTTTAAGCCGAGTTTATCAAAACAGTCGGCGAAAAGGATATCCATCGCGCTCCCGTCGTCTACAAAAACTCTATGGACCGTAGAGTTTCCAATTTTTGCCACTATGACTAGTGGGTCATTATGTGGGGAGGCGTTTGGTACTGTGTCATTCTCATCAAATGTAATGACTTCGCTGACTTTGAATCTTTTTTCCAATGGCTCTTGAGGTGGTACATACCGTGCCCTGTTCTTCCATGCATTATTTGAGACGTACCCTGTTGTCCCGTGTATGGATAGTATGATCTTGTCAGATGTTTGGTAAGTAGGCTCTGTCTGAACGACCGCCGCCGCCATTGTTCCAGGGGTTTTTACCATTTCCTTCGTGTTCATCCTATTTCCATTTGATGCATCCTTCCTATATTGGAGAAGGTTCCCTTGTCGTATGTTATCCTCAATCTGTCGTTCGAGCGACGTGCAGTCTTCAGTGTCGTGCCCATGATCGCGGTGAAACGAACAATAGAGTTCTTTTGGACGTTTCTCTGGTGGGGCTAACATTGGCCTAGGTTCTCGAAAGAGCGCCTTATTATTTTGCCAAACTTCTTTCCTGGATTTTGTTAGAGGAGTCTCCTCAAACGTTTTTTGGCTGAAGCTATCTTTCCCTTTTTGTACCTGCGCTGGCCTGTCTTTTCTGCCTTGTTGCTTTGCTTCTCCTTCCAGGGGTTTTTTTCCTCCTCTCTCATTTTCTATTTTTCTTTCATTCGCCTCCTCCGTGCGAACATATCTTTCTACCAACTTTTGTAAATCACGTTCATTACTGGGCATTTCTTCCTGCAATTTCTTATAGAAATCTCCAGATTTGAGCCCACTCATGAACGCCCCCATGAACATTTGGTAGGAAAGGTCTTTTACCTGTAAACTTTCCATGACCATTTTAGAATGGTATTCGCCAATACTGTCGCTGTTCTGTTTTATGTTCACCAAGTCAGCGATTGTGCGTTCAAATTTCTGGTTCCTGTAGAATCTTCCTAGGAACGTATCCGATAGCTGAGCCCATGATCTAATACTTTGGCGAGGAAGGTTTTCATACCATGTGATCGCCGGCCCAGTTAAGAATATTGGGAATGCTTTACACACTACTGGTAATGGGGCGTTCCTGAATCTCATGCTATTTCGATAGGAGTGCAAGAAGTCCTTTGGATCTGATGTTCCATCATATATCTTGACGTGAAGAGGGAGCTTGAAAGAATCAATCATCGGGTAATCCTGTATTTCTTTGACGAAGGGCGAATAGTCACTTTCGTCTTCGGCGATGATTGATTGTAGTTCTTTTCCATAAACCAAAGTGTCTCTATGTTCTATACGAACGGATCCCTCTTCCCTCCTTTCCCTTGGGCCTATTAAGATGGAGCGTTCTTCTTTTCTCTCTAAGTTTGTTCTGCGGCTCCCTTGGTGGAATTCTGGGCGTTCAGCTGGTATTGACCTTTCACTTCTCTGCTCCGTGTTGGCCCTGTTGTCTTCTGGAGTTTTTCTGGCTCGTTTGAATTGGGTAAACAGAGCTTCTTTCTGGGTTTCCAAAAAGGCTTCGAACGCTTCTTTCTCCCCTCTTCGGGAATGATCTGAGGATTCTTCGCGTTCATTGCGACGCTGATCCTCCTGTGATCGGTGCTCATCTTCCTCTTCTTGATATTCTTCTTCTTGCTCATCTCCTCTTCTATTGCTTATAGTTCTAGAAGTGGAATTGCTGTCTTGAGGGTCCTCGTGTCGGCTTTTTCTAGTAGTCACCATTAGGATTACAAAAGAAAGTCCCCACAGACGGCGCCAATGATGTTGCAGGGTTCTTTTGAGTCCACTGATAACTCCCGTCTGATGGCCGAAGATCACCTGAAAGTTCCCGGAATGAATCCGGGGAAGAATCTCCGATGCTTAAGTCAGTCTCCAATCTTTCAGATAATCTATTCCAGTCTTGTTTAATGCTTACCTTCTTCTCTTGTCGTCTGTGCTATTTATCCAGCCATGGTCGAGGCCACGATCCCCCTTATTTCGGGCGGTTGCTTTAGATCGTGGTTTCCCCATTCTGCCATGTCTTTGACTGTGTCCGTTGTTGGGCCACTCTATATTTGTCTGTGTTCATTATTGGACCGGTCTTCTTGGGCTGGTTGGGCCCTAAGGCTCAGTATATACCAGATTGTTTCACTTTTCTTTTTTTGACGCGGTTAGTATCATGTTTAGTGTGTGATTGAAAGCTTTTGATGGTAAAAAAGTTTATGTATCGCCCATGTATTTTTGCCCTCTTCAAATTGATGTTCGGTTGCTTTGAGTTGGAGCCATCTCAAACTGATATAGTCATCAATATATCCATACTGATATAGTCAGTTCTTATAACTGATTTTTTATAAGTTCTTACTCTTGCAAACAACAGGCAGTGAGATTTCCTAAAAGAAAAGTGGGAAAGTGCAATAAATTATAAGAACATACACATCAATCTTGAGGAATCGACAAGGAAAAGTAACCTAAAACACCAAAGATAATTGTGAAATTTATCCATGGCAGCGACCAACAAAAAGCAAATAGCCGAGATGATGATGATGATGGTGATGATGATTAGTGTGTTTCTCTTGAGAGAGAAGATGAGTAAGGAATTCATATAATAATCCATGGGCTTATGCAAGTAATTGAATAATTTGCTTTATGTCATAGTGTTTAAAGATAATCATTCAGAATATTATTGTTCATCTTTCTCGCTTTCATACTTGATCATTACCTATTATGTGTTGATATTATATATGTGTTGATCTTTCAGTATTTACTTTTGAAACCAATTGAGACAATATCAATTGAGAATTTGTCACTTAAATGTATTGCTCCTTTGTAGTTGGTATAATTTCAATTTCCTTTAATCATACAATGTTTCACTATTATATATGGTTACTTTTTAAATACAAACAAATATATAAACCTTCATATTGCTAAAAAAAAATTGCTCTCAATAATGTTAAAAACATATTAAAAGTGCTTAAACATACAGGGCAACGCCCGATGTACCCTTGCTAGTATCGAACAGTATGGATATGTTTAGATCAGTTTGATCCGTCCAGATTTGCATCAATTAATTCCTTTAATTTAATTTTGTTTTTTTCAGAAAAATTGGAAAGATTTTGGAGTGTGAATGGAAATAAGGAAGATGAGGACTTGATAAGGAGATTCAAACGAACAAAGGCAAATGCAATTCAAGGCTAGCAGATGATCAGTTCAGGTAATAATTAAATGACTGTGATTTTAGTGTTACCATTTGAATTTGTGTTGAAGAATGAAATTGATATTTCCTTCTGAAAGTCTTGCTTATGATGACTTAACCAGTTCGTGTGATAGTTTTACTTCTAGCAATAAGATAAAACTAATAGTGCGGAAATTAAAGAACACACGAATTGATCACCCAGTTCAGTGCAAAGCACCTACGTCTGGGGGGCCGTAGCCCGTGTTAAGATCTTTCACTAGATGCAATAAACGTTCTCTGATCTATTACAATCTAATGGCTATATTAGCTAGTTTATCACACTATCAATTCTTTCTGATAGTTGTTAAGTGATTACCTTCTTTTCCACGAAGGTGCGACAGGATCTTGAACACCCGAGCTTCAACACACGTCCCAAGTGTGAGTTGGTTATGAAAAACCCTGGACCTGTGTCGCCTCTGTAGCTCGAAAGTATAACCCTGATAAACAGGATTTTTGCAGTAAAAGCGATACCGAGCACGCGACCGTCGTCCATCTTTTATAGCACAATACTGTGAGAAAAACTTCCTTTTTCACAGCTCTAGACTCCTTCCTTCACTGAACTTCTATTCCATATTAAATACTTGAAGAAAGGAACTGTTTGGTCTGTCTTCAACGTTTGTAAGGAATACTAATATACCATTGCTGCAAATCACGTTGAAGACTCCCATCATGACTGTAGTTTCCATACAAAGAGTATCTCAGAATATTTCCTATCGTCAATCACTCCTTAAAACCGAGATCAGACAATATTCTTTTTCTGCCACACACAAAGTCATGTTGCAACATGACTTCCACAAAGCAGCCAACTAAAACTGAAAAAACTGGACTTACAATCTCCCCCTTTGGCAATTTGTGGACCCAGACATATCAACCTTCTTCACTGAACCCAGGAGTCCAGACACATCTCAACAATTTCTGGGAATAACAAACTACACATGAATCCAAAAAAAAAACTGTGGCAGAAAAACTTATAAACTACAGTCATCCAATATCTGAAAAATTAAGTTCAGAAATCTCTCCCCCTTGGGGCCATAAAATGCCAAAGGACCCCAATCAAAGTTGCACCAAAACAAAAGACATAGAGGAGAAGAAACAGCAACAGAGGACACAAAAAAAATGCAACCACCACCATGATCAGGACTTCCTCGTTGCTGGCTGTTTCACTGATGACATGGACCGTTTTGCAGCAGGTGGCCGAGTAGAGGTAGAGACCCGCTTCTTGGAGGAAGGTGGAGCAGTCGATGATGATGGTTCAGGAGCCTTAGAGGAAGAAGTACCAGCAACCCTTCGTTTAGCAATTGTAGCAACAAGACCTACCCTGTCCTCTTGATGCTTCCGTAGCATATCCCCATGAAAGACCATTTGATCCATATGAAACTGAATCTTCTTATCAACCATACGAAGTTCAAACTCATCAAACATGACTGCAGCAGCCTGAGATGCCTCTCTATCCCAAGGCAAATCCAACACCTCCCGAGCAGCTGACTTTGCAGTAAACCCAAATTTACCAGCTGGCCTAACAGTGGTAGCATCCACTTCAAAACCTTCAGCCTTCAAGAATGCAGTAATGAGACATGGATGAGGCAAGGCATCTGTGCACCTAGAAGAGTCAAGAGTACCATGCATGCGCTTCAGAATATAAGCTCCAAGATTAACCTCAAAACCGGACCCAATGCCATAAAGCAGCTCTGCTTGATCAGAAGTCAGGGTGATGGTATTTGTAGTCTGCATCCAGCAGCTAATTAGAACTTTAAACAGCATCCAAAATCGTAAGGTGAGAGAGCTGGTGGGCATGCAAGCCGCAGGCCATTTCTGAAGCTTTCCATGGGTAAGAACTCTAGCCATTATATCATTGTCCACATTGTAGTCCTGGGGATAAACCAAATCCTCTTCAACAAACATCCTAATTCCAAGGACCTCATTCAGCTTAGCTGGAGTGAGTGTAAGAATTCTCCCCCTGAAGTACAGCTTGCCAAACCATTCATCTCCAGAGATCAGATTGCCAGGCATTAAATTACTGTAGAACTCAAGAACCATCTCAGGATCATAGTCCTGAAATACAGTGGATGCCTGAACACAATTGATCTGCTGCAGAAACCTATCAAACCCAGTCTCTGCACATTTCTTCATATCAACCACTTTTTCAACCAGAAAACCCCTGGTAGCTAAGATGTCATGGTCAGCACCAGCCTTAATGGAGTGAAACCGTTCAGAGTGGGCCAAGGATAGAAGCCTGGCACAGAGCATATCAAGGTCATCTGGTACATCAGCTGCATTAGGTGTATTATCATTCAATGGAGTTCCAGTTTTACCCCCTTGTTGATCTTCTGAACCCCCTTGATCCTGAAAATCAGCATAATCCTCCTCATTTGGAGCTTGATAAGGGGATGCAGGAGAAGAACAATCCTGACCAGTGTAGGCATTATCCAAATTGATCGGAGAATCTTGAACAGTAAGCTTAATGGGACTGAGCCCAGAAAGGTCAGAAACACGTGCAGCTTTAGAAGGACTAGCATCCTTTTCACCAAAGGGTTTGCCACTGTGATCCGAAATTACTGGAGGCACTGGGGACTGGTGGTTCCCCGAACTTGAGATCTGTCCTTGCTGCTCAGTGATAGGAACAGTAGGTGTGAAGCATCTTCCAGCTACTCTCTTAGATCTCCTTGAGTAGTGTAAGGTAGCAGGAGCGGGGGCTGGGGCTGACATGTTAGTCTTTGGAACCATAGCAGGAGCTGCCCATGTTGTAAACTTTGTCTGGTGATATCTGATGTCCACCCTCTGCCTTAGGGATAGCAAGCTAGTGCTATCTGAAGACCCATTCAACGAGAACTTCTTAGGTACCCTTGGTTTAAGCTTATTCAAGCTGATGATTTTGGAAATGGGCAGTGGGACCTCTGTATGTGACACAGTTCTGCTTGACTGACTGTGGTCATTCTCATGCGACTGTGAATCCAGATCATCATGGTCTTCAAGGGTCGATGCAGATGCAGTAAACGGACCCAGAACTTCATCATCATGACCATTGCCCTGGTCATCAAGAACTGCAGTCTGGGTGTGGTCCTCAGATTGTAGAATTTCAGTATCCTGCGAAGGACAGGTAGACGTTGGTGTTGCAACATGAGCATGCTGCTGGTCCATGGGTAAATCTCTTCCAGTAGAGGCACTCGGAGAAGCCCTCACTGATAGAGCTGGCTTTCGCAAACTCTGTATAATTGCAGCAACAGTACGCTCATCCTCCTTGACTTCCTCACCATCAGATGGAGGTTCAAAACACTCTTCAAGAGATAGTCCATCAGGTAGACTGAGCACTGCTCCAGTTGCACCATATCGAATGAATCCTGATGATGGAGATAAATCTGGATGAGATTCCCCTGCAACTGCATCAGCTATGCCAGAGTCAGTCACTCTTGGACGAGGAGGAGCTGCCTGTTGAAACTGTGTATACCTCTATGGTACTCTCCCATCATACCAAATCCTACCTGCAGTTTGTTTAGTTCTCCTGGAGACCACTCTTGCAGATGACTGTTTCTTAATACGAAGCTTTAGTCTCTGACCCAAGGTGAGATGATCCATGGGGTCAACAGAATCTGCAACTTTTGAGCTTAAAGACCTGGATGGAATATGGCTTCCCTCCTGTGACACTGAATCATCCACATTAATTGGATTATTGGAGGTGTTGGTGAACACAGTCTTGAGCTTAGTGTTGGACCGTGTGTGATAGGGCCTCTTTCTCACACAAGGGACTTTAGTGTGTGGAGGTCTCCTAGGTGGATCAGAGTTCCCCGTGCTATTCTTCTCCCCTGCCATTGAAGAGCTTCTGGTGGAATACCTGGAATTTGAAGAGGAGGGTCTGAGATAAGGATTAATCACAGGTTTAGGCCTTACAAAACTGGGCTTGTAAATATCAGACATGATCTTAACATCAGTTCTAGGGGGCTTGGGCCTCATCAAACCATTAAAGGAGCATCTATCAGGATTATTCTTACTGCCAAAGGTATTATGCAGAAAATTGTCCATGTCTTTAACATACTCCCAATGTTCAAGTTTCTCATAATAAGCCTTGATCCTGGATGCATCCTTAGTACCAGGAGCAGGTATAAAGTTTTCAGGAATAACATTTAAGCATGGGGAAGGGGGTGAATCAGGCATAGGTTTCACAAATCCAATAGCATTAGCCTCGGGCTCACTCAAATCAGAACACGGATCCCAAATCCCCTTAGCCCATCGCGTATCATAAACTCCCCCTAAATCAGTCAATTCGTGTCCCTCAAATCCCATACACATCCGATGACTCTCTCGAAAATACATAGCTGAACTACCAATTCAATCAGATGCTTTAACAGACTGCTCAATAGATAAACAGAAAACCCTAGCAGAAATCTTTCCGAGACACGAGATTAAACCAAAAGTAGTAGCAAATCGATACCTTAGTCTGTGAAGAGATACCACTTTCCGGATCGCCACGCGAGATACGACCACTGGTTCGTCGAGGAGTAGAGCACTTGGATCGCGGCGAGAGAGAGAGCTTCGAGAAATCTCTAATGTTGCAATAGGAATGGGAGAGGGTTTTCGTCAGGGCGCGAAAATAGAAAAGGGAATTAACTTTTCTGCTCTTTTCCTTCAAAAATTAAAAGACTTAGGGTTAAAAATGTTGAGGCATCCAATGGCTTAGTGAAGATATCTGCAAATTGGCTCTCAGTAGGCACATGCTTAAGTTCCACTTCCTTTCGCTCAACTAAGTCTCGGATAAAGTGGTGTCTTATATCTATGTGTTTGGTTCTGTTATGCTGGACCGGATTCTTGGAGATATCAATTGCAGATTTATTGTCACACAAAATAGTAAGACTGCCTAGTTTCACACCATAGTCTCGAAGCATCTGTTTCATCCATATCAGTTGAGTGCAGCAGCTTCCAGCAGCTAAATACTCAGCCTCAGCAGTGGACAAAGATATCGAATTTTGTTTTTTGCTGTACCAAGACACAAGATTTTGACCAATAAAGAAGCAACCTCCTGTTGTACTTTTCCTGTCATTCGCATTACCAGCCCAATCAGAGTCACTATAACCATACACTTGACAACTTATACCCTTCGAAAACCAGATACCATAATCAGCAGTGCCAGAAATGTATCTAATGATTCTCTTTACTGCAGTGACATGAGATTCCTTAGGTGCAGCTTGAAACCGGGCACAAATTCCTACACTTAAAGAAATATCAGGCCTGCTAGCTGTTAGATACAAGAGACTGCCAATCATACTCCGATATAGCTTAGTATCGACAGGCACACCTTTCTCATCTTTAGTTAACTTCTCAGTGGTAGACATTGGAGTTCGTACTGCCTTTGCATCTCCAAGACCAAACTTCTTGACCAAGTTCAGAGCATATTTTGTTTGGTTGATGAACAGACCATCATCACCTTGCTTGACTTGAAGTCCTAGAAAGTAAGAAAGTTCACCCACCATGCTCATCTCAAACTCCGATGTCATCAACGAGACAAATTCATTTACAAGATCTGTAGAGGTTGAGCCAAATACAATATCATCCACATAAATCTGAGCTATTAAGATGTCTGTCCCTTGAGAATACATGAACAGGGTTCTATCAACCCCCCCTCGAATATAGCCCTTTTTAAGAAGAAATTGAGTTAGTCTTTCATACCAGGCTCTTGGTGCTTGTTTGAGACCATATAGGGCTTTCTTGAGTTTAAACACATGATTGGGAAAGTGAGGATCTTCAAACCCTTTAGGTTGCTCAACATAAACTTCTTCATTGACAATGCCATTTAGAAAAGCACTCTTAACATCCATCTGATGCAGCTTAAAATTCAGTACACACGACATGGCTAAGAGAATCCGAACAGATTCAAGTCTTGCAACAGGGGCGAATGTTTCATCAAAATCCACTCCCTCAACCTGAGTGTATCCCTGAGCTACCAGTCTGGCTTTGTTTCTGGTCACTGTCCCATCTCCATCAGATTTATTCTTAAAGATCCATTTTGTACCAATTACATTAATCCCTTGTGGACGTGCAACCAGTTCCCACACATCATTACGTTCGAACTGGCTAAGCTCTTCCTGCATGGCTGAAATCCAGTATTCATCCAATAGAGCTTCCTTATGGTTCTTAGGCTCAACTAGGGAAAGAAAACACTGAATCACATGTCGACTTCCATGATGCATTTGTGCATAATTTAACCTTGGTAATCCCCGTGGATTCCTAGATCTAGGAGCACTTCCTGTATTTTCTGAGTTGTCAGGCTCCTCTTCATCAGATATGCAGTGATCATCTTCAAAGTCATCTGGGATATTTCCAAATGGGATAGTCACATTCTTTTGAGCTGTTGTCGTATCTTCATCACTGCCATGGGGTGGTGGAGCTGTGGAATCAGAGGGGTCACTTGCTGCAACTTCAGAGGATTTTGAAATTTTACTGCTGTCAGCAGTCGGTTGTGATGTTGCAACATGAGTATTTGTCACAGGTTGATCAGGGGTATTATTTTCCTCACTTCTCTGAGGTAATGATTGCTGGACTATCTCAATATCCTCAGTATCTTCTGTAACTCTATCATCCACATCCTTGATTACTACATTAATAGATTCCATAAGAGTTCATGTGCGCTTATTGAACACCCTATAAGCTCTGCTGTTTACTGCATAACCAAGAAATACTCCCTTATCTGATTTAGACTCAAATTTCCCAAGTTTTTCTCTGTCTCTAAGAATATAGCATTCAGCACCAAATACGTGAAAATGAGCAACGCTTGGTTTCCTTCCTTTCCATATTTCATATGCAGTTTTTTCTGTCCATGGCCTCAGATATACTCGATTGATCACATAGCAAGCTGTTTTAACTGCCTCACTCCACCATCGTTTAGGAACACTGTATTCAGCCATCATAGACCTAGCCATCTCTTGGATAGTTCTATTCTTGCGTTCCACAATCCCATTCATAGGAGCTGAGTATGGTGGGGCATAGATATGAGTAATACCATTAGCCGAGCAAAATTGGGTCATAACTTCATTCTTGAATTCTCCTCCATTATCTGTTTGAATACGCACAACCCTCTGATTTAGACTTGCCTTCTCATTGTTCAGACGAAGTACTAGATCCCGAATGACACTCATAGCCTCTGATTTATCACTTAGAAGTTCAACCCATGAATACCTGGAGTAATCATCAACACAGACAAAAATAAACCTCTTTCCAGAGATACTTAAGACATTCACTGGTCCCATGAGGTCCATATGTAGAAGTTCCAGATTTTGAGATGTGGTAATGTCATTAATAGCAGGGTGGGAGGTCCTGGTCTGTTTACCCTCCTTGCATGGTCCACAGATCATATCTTGCTGATATGCAATGACTGGCAATCCTCTCACAGCTTCAATTCTGGAGACCTTGTTCAGAGACTTGGTATTTGCATGGCCCAATCTCCTATGCCATAGTGTCGAAGTGTCCAATTTGGCAGATAGACAAGTGATGGATTGTTCCAAAATATAACAATTGTCTGAAGATCTTTTACCTGTGAGCACACCATTTGATCCTTGCCTAACAGTGCATATTGACTCATCAAAGTGAACTGTCATCTGATGGTCACAAAGATGGCTGATACTGATAAGATTGGCTTTGAGATCTTCTACTAATAGAACATCATAGAATACAGGAAAATCTTGAATTTGCAGTTCCCCTCTTCCAATCACTTTACTGATTTTGCCATCCCCAAACTGAACAGTGCCAATCCAAGGCATAACATTTTTCAGCAATTCTGGTGATCCGGTCATGTGTCTCGAGCAACCGCTATCAAAATACCATGTGTTCCTGGCATAGACACTATAGCAAGTATGGACTACAAAACAATTAATAGATTTTTTAGGAACCCATACCTTCCTGGTTAATCTCTTCTGTTGCTCCGGTTCCATGTTGCAACATGAGGTAAACTGCTTGCCTCTCATGATGTCTCTTAGCAGTCTCATGCATCGATATTCATTATGCCCCTGCATCATACAGTACTCACAACATTTGGGAGGAGTCTTTCTTGACACAACAATCTCTCGATTTTTCAGCTCAGAATTTGCTCCTTCAAGATTCCTGATGATTTTTCCACTCCTTCTATTGGTAGAGTCTTGGATACCAGCAGGAACAAAGACAGTTTTCTTCACTTGAGAACTTGAACCAAAGTTATTGTAACCCAATCCTTGCCTGTTTCCTGCATTCTTCCCAATCACAAGAAGATCATCCAGTTTGGCTGTTCCTGTATTTAGTTTCTGAATGGTGAGCTCAGCTTCCTCAGCCCTTACAGTTAAGGACCTTACCTTATTTCTCAGATTCTCACAGTCACTGGTTCGGGCATTAGCCTTTTCTTCAGCACTCTCTGCTCTAAAAGTCATAACTTCCAGCTTCTTGATTAAGATCTCAGAGGCAACTTCAGCATCCTTAGCTCTTTTGGTCATTATCTCCAGTTTCATGGAATTCTCATCATTATCCATAGGTCTCTTTCCATCAGAAATTTCTATTTTCTTCTGTAATTCAGCAAGCAATCCCTCAGATTTTTCAGCTCTGTCAGTCATAGATCTAAGTTTTGCAGTTAATTCCTCAATCTCCTGTTCTTCCACAAGTGCATCATTTACTAGAGTGTTGATCTTGTCTTTCAGAGACTCAACGTCTTCAGTAAGTTTCAGTGCCATATCACCATCAATCTTTGTTTCTGTCAGAGTCTTTATAGTCTCAACTGATTTTTCCCATTCAACATAAAGATTCTCATATGCAGACTGGAGAGACTCATTGGTAACGTCATCATCATCAACATTCTCCAAGACTGGTCCAGATTCAACAACTCGTACTCCAAAGGACACATGTTTCTCCGGTTGGCTCTCATCTTCATCATCACTCCAAGTTTCTCCAGATGATATGAATGCCTTTGGTTGATTGAGAAAATTTCCACATTGATAGGACAAATGTCCATAGCCATTGCACTCTTTGCACTGTGGTTTTCCAGCATGCTTAGTCCCTTCAGGACCTCTAGGTAGGTCATCAACAGATCTCAATCTATTCTGGACTGAATCAATTCCTTGAAGGTTTTTAGCTGTGTTCTGAGACTCTGTAACCTGTGCACCTTGTCCCTGAGAGTACTGATTCCCCAGATTTTGATTTCCTTGAGCTTGTACTCCTTGTGATACAAGATAACTCCTTACTTGACTTTGTGTACCTTGATTTTGTGAACTCTGATTTGCTCTTCCTTGGTTCCCTGAAAAACCTCTTCCTTGATTTCCTCTCATGAATTTGCCAAAGTTTCTGGCTAGGAAAGCTATCTCCTCTGATCCATATCCATCAATCTCTTCCTGTTTTCCCTTTCCTTTTGAGTGAGAAGCATGAAAGGACAATGCCTTTTTATCCTTACTTTTGTCAGTCTGCATCTCTGAAGTTTTCATGAATCCCATCAGCTCATCCAATGTTATCTCATCCTTCAGCTGGGAATTAATTTCTAAATTCATAACTAGCCCTAAGAATTTCTCAGGCAGTGATCTCTTCACTTTGTCCAGAACTTGAGCTTCTGTATAATGTTCACCAAACTGATGTGCCCTGTGGATCAAGTCCTTCAATCTGAGACTGAACTCATCAACAGATTCATGCTCAAGCATCTCCAGTCTCTCAAATTCAGATTTTACCATTCCAAGCTTGATTTTTCTGACTGGTCCTGATCCTTCATATTCTTTCTCAAGTGCCTTCCAGGCAGCCCTAGCAGTTGTACACCCAGAGATGATTCTGAACTGCTCATCCTTTACTCCATTATACAGTGCACCCAAGACTTTACTGTTGAGTCTTTTAAGTGCTTTCTCGGTTTCAGTCCAAGGAGCTGGTTTGGGAATGGTTGCTCCTGCCACATTGGTTGTGGTTGGTGGAGAATATCCAACTTCAATCATATTCCAAGCATCATCGTCTAGCTGATCGATAAAAATGCGCATCCTCGTTTTCCATTCAGTGTAATTTCCATCTACCAACAACGGAGCTCTGGTGATGGATCCTCTTTCTCTGGCCATCGTAAGCAGATCGTACACTCACCTCGCAAGAGGAAGAAAGGAGCGATTAAGCTCTGATACCAAATGAAAGTCCTGCTTATGATGACTTAACCAGTTCGTGTGATAGTTTTACTTCTAGCAATAAGATAAAACTAATAGTGCGGAAATTAAAGAACACACGAATTGATCACCCAGTTCAGTGCAAAGCACCTACGTCTGGGGGGCCGTAGCCCGTGTTAAGATCTTTCACTAGATGCAATAAATGTTCTCTGATCTATTACAATCTAATGGCTATATTAGCTAGTCTATCACACTATCAATTCTTTCTGATAGCTGTTAAGTGATTACCTTCTTTTCCACGAAGGTGCGACAGGATCTTGAACACCCGAGCTTCAACACACGTCCCAAGTGTGAGTTGGTTATGAAAAACCCTGGACCTGTGTCGCCTCTGTAGCTCGAAAGTATAACCCTGATAAACAGAATTTTTGCAGTAAAAGCGATACCGAGCACGCGACCGTCGTCCATCTTTTATAGCACAATACTGTGAGAAAAACTTCCTTTTTCACAGCTCTAGACTCCTTCCTTCACTGAACTTCTATTCCATATTAAATACTTGAAGAAAGGAACTGTTTGGTCTGTCTTCAACGTTTGTAAGGAATACTAATATACCATTGCTGCAAATCACGTTGAAGACTCCCATCATGACTGTAGTTTCCATACAAAGAGTATCTCAGAATATTTCCTATCGTCAATCACTCCTTAAAACCGAGATCAGACAATATTCTTTTTCTGCCACACACAAAGTCATGTTGCAACATGACTTCCACAAAGCAGCCAACTAAAACTGAAAAAACTGGACTTACACCTTCGTGAATTAAATGTGATCAGTTGTTCATTTCTTCTGCCTAACATTTAACCACACTTAAAACATTAGGTTGTGCCACTTTTGAAACATCCGCAAAATGCTCATGTTAACAATTGAAATTGGTGAACCATTAAATTGCAATATATTGGTTTTTTATGCCGCCAACTGAACTGGATTGAAATGAAAATTAATGTATTGAAGAAAAAAGAACATAATTAAATTAATCAAAATTTTATCAAATAAAATTGCTACTGAACTTGAATGAATTGAACTGAATCGAACTGAATTGGATTAGATTGAATTGAACTGATAAACAAGCTCGGTTCAGATGTGTGTGCCGAATTTGCCCTTGAGGAAAAGTATCAAACAGAGAGTTAACATTGCAAAGTTAGAAAGTGACTAATTTTTATTTTTTTAAAAAAAAGAAAGAATGGTGACTAAATTTAATATTTTGAAAGAGAATAGTGACAAAAAATAAAAATCACTCTTTTGAAAATAGAAAATAATAAATACAAAATGAGATGCATCTATTGGTTGTTCCAAACACAAATAAAGAGGTACTCACTCCTTAACTTAGAAGCATGTTCTTATTAAGGAGTGCTCATTAAAACTCAATCATTAATGGTAGTCAAATAAGACTATTCATTAAAACTCAACACTAGAGGATCTATAATGGTACTCCCTCCGTCTCACCCAAAGCTGCACAGTAGACTTTTCACGGTCTTTAATGATCGTGTTTGACTGTTTATATCTTTAAATACATATCGAAACAATGTATAAAAATTTATTTTTCGGAAAATAGATGTTATAATGAATCTAATGATATCTCATATATAGTTTTATCATTTATAAATTGGCTTATAATTACAGTCAACGTTTTCTAAGTTTGACTCTGAAAAGTCAACTGTGCAGCTTGAGGTGAGACAGAGGAAGTAGTGAGAAAGTGCTTCTTATTTCACTAAATTATTTAATGTTCAGATAAGTTTGATCAGTCTAGGTTTGCATGAAATCCATCGATTTTGCTTTTGTTTGTTGAATTCTGACGTTTTTGTATGGTTTAATTTCAAGGACATGGTAACGCGTATCCCCTGAGATTGGGATTGGGAGATATCGACACTGAGCAGAGATATTTCCCGATCATCCCTTCCGAGCATGCGTATCCCCTGAGACTGGGTTTGGGAAATATTGACACCGATCAGAGATCTGTCCCGACGCAGCACGGTATCTGGATTCCGGTGGATGCATCCCGGTCGAAGATGATGCGTTGAAGGAGGCGATGTGAAATCTACATGTTTAATTAAGTTTAACTTATATATATATTGTAAAGCTAATCCATGCTTAAAATCTTTGTTTGCTATCAGTTGTGTTAATGTGTAAACAAATGTGTAAAACACATGAACAAATCCAACAAATAGGTGAACTATCATTCGTGCTATCACTATTTTTACTCAAAATCATGACCATCCATTTACATCGATCTAATCTAATTACATTTAATTCCTTAATTTGACTTCATCCGACCAAGGCAATCGAAGCGGATCAAATACCTATTTTCATCTCCAATTCTCCGACTTTCAACATTCTTCCTCTACCCTTAAATGTACTAAAACTATGCTACAACTTTCTCCTCATGTGATTCTTAAAAGGGCAAATCAATATTTAATTTTTTAAATAACTTCATATCATTTTAAGGTCCCCCGAAAAACTTTCAGAATTATTTGACATGAAAGGTGGTGGAGCTGTCCAAATATTAAAACATGAGACACTCAATTAAGATCGGTACAAATTATCAATTAAGATGTGTCTCAATTGGTCTCGCTCAATAATTATGGTTAATATGTAAAAATCAGTCTGAAAAGTGAGAAGATTAGGCATGAACATGAGAACATCGACAATAATACATTAAACGATCATGTTTAATATGTAAAAGATCATATTTGAAAGTGAGAAGCTTCCTATAGTAGACGTGCATCATTTTATTGTAGATGCAAAATTTTTTTTTTTTGAGGAAAGGAGTTGATGCTATATGCTACGATAGAATTATTTATTCTATTAATTTCAAAAATGTCACACCAATATTTTGTTCAATTTAATATTTTGCATCAATTCATCCATCATGAAATAATTTATTTGGAGATTAATTGTATTAGTCAATAATTAATATTGTTAGTGATTTTTAAATGAGGTTTGTCTTGTTAGTTGTTGATGTTTCATATTTTTAAAATCAGCTTCATCTTTAAACTTTGTTGAGGTTCATAGCGTTGTTTGTGAAATCATCAAAATTAAAATACAGAGTAGGATAGCATATCGAGTTCATAGCATTTAATCTGAATTTCATTAAAATTGTAATTTTCACTGAATTTAATTTTACACAGAGGCGGAACATGGGGGTGGCCCATGGTGGCCTGGCCACCCCCGAAATATTAAAAATTGCACTTTATACCCTTGTAATTTTTATAAATTAAAATTAAAAATTACATTTTATACCCTTGTAATTTTTAGTATATTAAGATTTAGTGCTATAATTTTACTTTTATTCTATAATGGCCCCCTCAATTTTAATTTTTGGATCCATACAGAACTTAAGTCACATACTATGTTAAAGCAAAGATGGCCTTACTTGGGTCTTGATTCGGCACAATTGCCAATCCGACCCAATTGCCAGCAAGACTCTTGGGTGTATATATACGAAGAATTAAATTTGGGTGGATATGAAGAATTAATAACTGCTGCACAAGTTGGAGTTGATGTCATGCGTGTATGACTTGTATTCTAATCCAAGCTAAATTTATACTCACTAACAGCTTCTGCAAACTGCTGTGCTACTCCTCAAATGGAAAGCATCACCATCCTAGATATGTGTCTGTTTTTTTCTCCGCAATGCAGCCTAGGGATATGATTAAATTGAAATTTTTTAACTGTATTCTAGTCACATGTATAACTGTTAATAACTATAACTAGACATATTTTGAATGTGTAAAAATTTGTTATTAATGAACTACTTGTTATGACGAATTTAACAATATTACATACGATATTATAAAAATCAGTGCCTACTTTGACTCAAAGTAGAATTCTCTTGACAAGTCGACATTCTGATGCCGGGTTTCTTGATGAAGAGCCTCATTTTCTTCGTCAGTTAACTTGTGATGAAAGTTTGGAGTTACTAGGTACAAAGTTACTCCCTCGGAAAAATTGGCCTCATTTCATGTATGATTTTATTGTTATTTTTTAATCCTCTACTTAAAAAAATAAAAATCCTGTGCAAGATTTATTTGTGAAGCGCTAAAGCTCCATGCAATAATAGGAATAGATCAAGATAATAGAAACAAATCAAACTTTTGGATAGTAAAAAGTGTAATTTATCCTAGAGTAATATGTAATAGTTATAGGTAGAGCTGTCGATTCGGGTCTAAAGGTCGACCTCGGGTTCGGGTCTAAAAAGGTTCGGGTCAAACGGGTCGGGTTCAAACGGGTCTAAAATATCTTTTCGGGTTTTGTCGGGTCGGGTCGGGTCGGGTTCGTGTCGGGTTGGGACTATTCATCGGGTCGGGTTGGGTCGGGTCGGGTTTTATAGGGTCGGGTTGGTATCGGGTCAGTTTTATTTTCGTGTCGGGTTCGGGTCAAAATATTATATTTTGACAAATACTCATAACTATATTAAATTTAACAATTATTCTAACTTGTATTAACACTTCGGTTCGAAAGAAACTCTAGTTTTAAATATGAATATTAAAATGTCAATAATCACGATATCAGTAATAAATTAAATTACCAAAAAATAAGATATCAACAAATACTCTATTTTATATTAACACCAAAATAACATGAAATGAAATAATTATTGGATTGATTTTGATATTAGAATTGGGCATATTTGTTGGGGTTATTTTGTCTTAAAGCCCCAAACCCCAAAACTCAAAACTCACTAAACCCTAAACCCACCCACTAAACCCTAAACCCACTAAATTGATGTAATTAATCGAACTGGAAACCTGCTAACTAACAACGATAACTAAATTGAAATAAATTTACCAAAAATTAACCTTAATTTAGTTTCAATAAACACTTAAATAAATTAGTTACTTCCAAACATTATAATTTATTTATTTATTTTTATAAATACTATGAAATAATTTATATTGAATTTTACTAATCAAATGTCAAACCTTACTTGACTTTCCATATGTAACTGAGTTTTAATGCTAACACACTAACTTAATTGTATTTAACTAACCAAATGTCAAATATTACTCGACTTTATACAAAAATTAATTAAGTTCAGTTTAACTATACAACTGTTAACCATCACTTAATTTATAATAATCAAGTAACTTATATTTATTCAAAAATAGGGATCCTCTATAAATTAGTGATTAATGTTTACTTTGTTACTTTCGACAATTAATGAACTTCATTAACTGACTTTGTTTACTATGAGTTGAATAGAAATAATTAAAGGTCAAATATTACTTGACTTTTATAAACGAATGTAACTAGTATATTGTATTTAAGTAGTGAAAGATCAAATATTCCTTGATTATTTATAAATAATGGATAAATTGAGTTTAACTAGTGTTAGATCAAACTTACTTGATTTTCTAAAAACACTAACAAGTAATTAAAATTAAATAATAAAATATCAAATCTTACTTGAGTTTCTATAAACACTAGAACTAAATTGAGTTTCACTACATTCCCTTATAGTTCAATCCAATTTTATACTTGATGAGTTAAAAATTGTATCGCCGCCAGAGATTATTCAATTTAACTCAAGGCATTATGACGACATGATCTTCATAAAACAAAAATGAATTGAAATAAATATTAATATACACAATATACTGAATTGATATTTTTATACTTATATATATATATATATATATATATATATATATATCAACTCTACTAGAGAAAAAATGCTCTTGTAATAAACATATTATTTTTTACTGAACAATTGCTATAATCCACCAAATTATTCCTATAATGGACTTTGCTAATATCCAGTGTTTAAGCTCAGTAATGGCATGTCTATGTTGTAATTCATTCAACAAATTGCAGTGATCATAAATATATTTATAAACATTTTTATGGAAAACAAATTGCAGTGATCATAAACATTTTTACACCAATTCTATTACTACTGCTAGTTCATTAACTTAATTTTAGAGTTTGGGTCATTTCCGGGTTTGTGTCAAATCGGGTTCGGGTCACTTTCGGGTTCGGGTCATTCTCGGGTTCGTGTCGGGTTAAAATTTATTCGGGTTCGTGTCGGGTCGAATTTGACCTAATATTCTCGGGTTTTAATCGGGTCAAAAGGTCATTCGTGTCGGGTCAGTCGGGTCGGGTTTTTCGTGTTCGGGTCTGAATTGACAGCTCTAGTTATAGGGTTGTTTCTTAGTTTCTCCACTCTTAGATTTTTCCTAGAATAATATGTAATAGTTATAGGGTTGTTTCTTAGCTTCTCCCCTCTTAGATTTTTTTTTTATTATTATTTTTTTCCAGAATCCCACGTTAAAACGAAGTCTTTTCGGTTTTGGATTTTTTCTATTTTCCTTTTTTTTTTTTTTTTTTTCTAGAATCCCACATTAAAACAATGTCTTTTGGGTTTTGATTTTTAATTCGAATTTCAATCCTTGTGTTCATCTACCCTTAATGATTCGTTGTTTCAATTGGGACTCCAATTTGTGGGAATTAAATTGAACTGGTTTGGGAGGTTGTTGGCCAGATTAAATGCCCGGGTTTTGGAGCTTGGTGGCGGTGGGGTGCGGTGGCGGCAGGGAATAAGGGGCGGTGGTGGTGGGGGTTAAAGGGGCGGTGGCGGGACGCAGGTGGCTGGGCTTTTATTTATGGAGATTTTTGGCAGCGGGGGTCGGTGATTGGTGGAGGTGTTGAGGGGTTTCGGTTGTCTTTGGGGCTGCAGAGATTGGCCGACGACGGGTTGCAGGGAACGGTGACGGTTGGTGGGTGGCTGAGTGTGCTGAGTGTTCCGGGTTGATGTGAAGCTCGACACTGTTGCAAGCTGTACAGAACTTCGATGGGCCTGTCTTCATCATTCCGAGCTCGGTGTTGGTGATCTTTAGATTGGACTACAACCCACACGTCGGTTAATCTCCTGAACATTGGTTTTTGTCCCAATGGTGCTCCTGAAACATCTTGTCCACCCAGGACCACGCCCGTCGTCTCCGCCAGTACACCACCGGGTCCTTCCAGGGGATATTCAAAGGTATGCTTATTCTTCTCACTATCAAAGCATGATTTTATTTCCGTTCTTTGACATTAGATGCTGCATAGAGTTACAGTGCTCTTGTAATATGACCGTGCTTTGAAAATTGTATGTGATGATGCATGTGAAACCTGGCTCGGTCTCTGATATTGTATCAGTTTCAAAAGAAAAACTAAGTCTAAGAAAGCTTCAACTCGAAATATTTTTTGTTAGAAAACTTTATAGTGAGTGTTTAATTTGAATGGTTTTCTTTTCTGTTGTAGTGAAGAGGTGACCTATACTCTGAGTGTGCAGATCTATGAAACAAAATCAGGAAGTTTATATTCAGGTATAATTTAGGTATAATATTATTTTTCCTAATTCCTTGTAATTAAACTGGTTTTACTGTCTGAATTCCAATTTCATCCTCTTAATTGAGCAAGCAATTTTGTTTTCATGTTTTCTTCCCTTTGTGTTCAAGTAGGCCTTAAGTTCAAGTAGGATAGACAATAATTCGGTGGTGAACCGCCTGTGTGCTTTGATTCAAAATGGAAAACAGAAAGCATAACACAATTCTTTTGAAATTTTCTATCTATGATCTTTAAGTTGCACAAAATGTCAAGATTTAATCTTTTCCCAAGTTATGCTCATATTTTCTATGCAAATGCAATACTTTGTAGAGATTTAATTTTCTCAATTAGAAATTTGCGTTTTATCGAGAGTACCAGTGCCATGTATGATGTACCTGTAAGCTAAGTGAAGAAGTTGATAAATCAGGGTTACAAATTGCCAATTTTAGCTTTGTCAATATCTATTTATGAGTTAAGTGATTCCCTAATGCTTGGTGCTCTCAATTTCATATCCATCCAGTTTTCTAGAATTGACTGTTTGTTCAGTAGTAGATCATACATTTGAAAGAGACAGTACCGTGTTTGACTTAACTATTATAGAAGCGATGTAAAGTTTTTTTTCCCGTGTGAAGTCCTTACTGAATTTCAAATTAGAAGAAAATAAGTTAATGGTTTTCATTCACAGAAAAAAATAATCTTTGTGAGGCTTTCCTGTGATTCTTTATTCTTATTTGCAATTTTATATGATAATGGCATCTTTGGATTATCTTTCCCTTATTGTACCATTGTTTTACTTGTACCTTTTGGCCTATTATATAGGGAGCTGGTTTTAATACCTCTTGTGGCAAATTTTGTATTTTTCAGGGGCCATGGATTCAAATTGAAAAACAAGTCCGAGGATTCAGTTCGCGATCTAATTTGCTCAGAACGGCGGCGGAGCTGGCCATGGGTCTATGGCTGAGGGTAAACAGGCACAAGAAATCAAGAACATGGGTCACATTTACTGCCAAGTGGTTCTGAAGAAATTTCTCATGAGTAGATGTCCTTGCTCGTGAACTATTGAGTACCGGCTCGTGAACTATTGATGATTCTTCTTGCAGCTCATATTAAGCGGAGGAAGTCCATGCCTTTTTGGAGAATGAATGAGGTGAATCAAGAAGAATTAGATTTATAGGCTTCCTATGGATGATGGAAATAAAAATCTGTCCTCCTTGAGTTTTGCTTCATCTGGTTCAAGTGGCCCGAGCATACCATATCCTGGCTACATCAATGAGCCCGGGGCAGGGCCCAGACCCGAGCTTTTGAGTTTGAGCAAACTCAGTGACAGTTTTGAGAAGTTGCTGCTTGATTTTGATTTTGATTTTAGTGATGCTATGATAGTTGTTAAGGGAACCAGTGTGTCACTGCATTTTGGCTTCAATGACTGTAATTGAGACCATAAGAATGACACCAGTATTTTACTCATCGGAGATGCGAGCTGAGAATCAGAATTAGTTCAATAGGGGAATCGTCAGTAGGCATGAGTTTCGAGCTGCACTGGCGGGTTTGTCGAGTCACCGATCATGAATTTGGACAGAATAATGCTTGATTCAACTTTAAAGATAGTACTATTCAATCCGTGGTTGATGCATTGGTTTGTTTGTCTACAAAATGGCACCAATTCATTGGTTTCATAGCTCCAGCGTCTATGTTGTAAAGAGAAAGTTACTTTGTGCACAATTTCTCAGTATCCCCTCGGTTTGATGTTTATGAATGGGGAGTTTGCTTATCACAGACATACTTTTGAGAAGGCAGGTTAGTTTTCGTTTTATATTTGCAACTTATAAGATGTTGATATGGAGGTAATGGGATCCTCTGAACATTCTGATTATGCTTATGTTATTAAGAATCAGAAATTTTAATCTGTCAGTATGATCATCTATCATTCCTTATCTTGCAGTTCCACTTTTGATACTTCATTCGCAGCAAGGAACATGTAATGATTCTGCTTTTTTCCCTGCACATTAGAGTAGTTTTTCTACTTTGCCTAATTTAATTTTCTTGAACATTTTGTATTTGGCTATCTTTCACCTATCAGGGTTAACCTATCGTGCACGATGTATTTAGAAAAGTTTTAATTGAAATTTCAATCATTGTGTATCTAGCACATTATAGTATGGTTTAAAGCCTGATAATAAAGCATATATTTTCACCATTTAACTGCAATAATACCAGTGCCGTAAATTGAACAAGGTTTATCAGATGTTACAGGCTCAGAAGGGACAGTTAGCTTCACTTCACATTTGATGCCCATGGCAACATTCTACTGTACTTCAAGACTGATATTTTTGGTCATAAGCATTTATAGAGAATTGTCGGTTCACTAAAAGGGTACTTGTAGAATCCTTATTTGTTATTGATGGAAAATGTTTAACAAGGTTGCATAATAAGATCTTTGTTTGCTCATAAGCTTTCAGATGTTCAGCTTTTTTTTTGCCTGTATTTTGGTTCTGCTTGTGTTCATGATGCTGATGTGTTTTGATGCTTTCACTTGATATCATTGAAAAGAGTGAATCTTTTATCTTTCAAAACAAACAACTGCATATCTGAAAGATTTATTTTTTCCATATATATAAGTCTTACATTATGCATGCTTTAAGAATCACTTTGGATCAATTCGATGGTCGAGTAGTCAGATGAGAAATTTACAGCATTGCAAACTAGGGATTAAGAGAAATTTTTTGTTTGAAAGAGATGAGAGAATAATTGTGTGTACACTAGGTGAAGAGGGGGAAAGATATTGAGGATAAAACTTATTTGAGTCTAAACTGTAAAAAGTCAGTATATTCTAAGTGTTATTTAGAACTGTTTGAAATCCTTTCTGTGCTCTAATTTTGCATTTGTTGTATGAGGGGAAAATGGACTATAAGAAATGTGTTGAAGCAGTCTATATTCTGTGATATATATTCTGCTCAGGTTCCTAATTGTTTTCTGCTATCCATCTTAGCGCATTTTCTTGAAGTTTCTATTTTTTCCATCTCTTTTAGGAGTCAAAGTTTTCAGGTTTGCTAGAATGAAGTATGTGCCATGATACTTTCTTTAGCACATATGTATGTGTTGTCCCTTTACAATTCTTAGCTTAATAATGAACATTTTCCTTTCACCTGCTCTACTGATAATGAGGTTTTACTTGACAAGAGTTTCTGCATTAACACACTTAAACTAACAAAACATTCATTTCTGGGTTTTGGTTGGATTCCTTCAATGCCTAAATTCACTTCGGATGTCCTAACTTTTCTTGAAAGGACATTCAAAAAGATGTTGGACTTCATATATTGAGGTATGAACTTGTTACATGATTTGATATCTTTATTTGATCTGGGGAACAAGATTGGAAAACCATTTCTCTTTTTTATTCTTGTCTGAATTTGGAAAAATGAGGTAAATCTCTGATGAGTATTAGGAATGAAATTTTGCTTTCCCCCACTCTTTTGAGTTGTTGTTTAATAAATGGGTTTGCTAAGTTTAAACTTTTCTTTTCCAGCTTAATCTTAGTTTGTTAATCATTTTCCTCATCCCATGTCACAACTTTTGGACCCGTGTTTCAGTGCACTGCATGGTTGTCATCATTAAGAAACTCATATTTGTAGTCAGGCACATAGTTGGTTGTTGACAATATCTTCCACTTATTTGACAAAGACATCTTTGGGTTCATTATTTAAGACTTTCTTAGATAATCTGGTTCTCTCCTTATTTTGTCGCTCCTCTGATAATCTGGTTCTCTCCTTATTTTGTCGCTCCTCTGATTGTATCTTTCAGACTTTCAGTTTATTTTTACCTGGTTAAAATTGAGTTCGATGCTCACCTACCCTCCTTTCTTTCATTCATTTACATGAATAAGACACCCCAAAGAAAAGAGAGAAAATAACGGTGTCCATTACTTCTGAGGCTGAAATACTGATAGTTGACAAAGAATTTTTCATATTTGGACTTGCCTCATGGGTGAGGCTGCCTCACCCAAGAATTTGTCCTGTTATTAAGGTTGCAAATAGTTAAGCATGTAAATATATAATTCATGGTGAGGTTGTAGCTTGGGCTCTCTGAGATTGCTTGTATTTTTTGATATATTTATAAATGTAAGAGAACAGTTTGGTTTTGAGGCAACCCCCATTCTCTTTTTGTGTCCACTTTTCTTCCAGGAAAACTTGATTCGAGATGATAACAAACTAATCAATCAGGATAGGATCTTTAAGTGATTCACTGGAAAATGTCATAGACTCAATAGAATTTTTTTTATAGAATTTGTTGATTATTTAATGGTTTACTCTGATAGTTTTGGTGGTTGTCCTGCGTATAAGTTCTCCAAGTTCGTGTTATTTGATAAATTCTTTTCTTTGCGTGTCCCTTATTGGTTCTCTGTCGTAAATGCTACGAGGCTTTTATTCTCACATGGCCTATATCCTGCTCACCTTATTATTTCTATGCAGATAATTATTATAGATTTGAGTCGACTTTACACATTCGGATAAAGTTTTAGTTATTGAGTCAAGTGCAAAGATATGATCCTTTTTGGAACATCATTTTCATTTCTTTCCTGAAAACCTTCCTTTTCCTCTCCATGGTTCAGGCTAGGGAAGTAAGGGACGGACCAAGAAAAAAAATTATCAAGTAGAAGAGAACGTAAAGCATAGAGGATCCCAACCTGCTAGAACAACAAGTACTATGTCTACCATCAGTAGCAGAAGAGTATAAGAAACTGCCAATTTTTTGCATTAGTGATGCTTCTGCAAACTATTCGTTTGCAGGTTTTTGTTTTTTATCTGCTTGTGTACAACCAATCAAATTGCCTTCCACAACTAAAATAGAGATTTGTATTGATGCAGAAAATGTCAAGTAGACTGTAGAAAAATCAATATCGACCAAGAAGTAGAAGAGTTAGATGATTTCATAAATATATATTAGTAATCTACAGTCTACTTTATTACATTATATATTAGTAATCTACAGTCTACTTTATTACATTATATATTAGTAATCCTTTCAACTGTTTTCACGTACTCCTCTCAGAGTTATGAGAATCATTAACTTTTTGTTGCTAAATTCAATTTATCATCATTAATGTATAAATTATATAACTTGTTGACACCCCCTCTTTTTCAATTTTTTTCCATTGCATTTTTCCTTTGGCACATATCCTGTGGAGTAATAAGATACACATTGAATAGTGCGGAACAAGTTATTCTCCAGTTTGGGTTTCATCATTCTGTCACATGTTTGAAATCCCTCTATGTGAATTTCGTACACTTGGTTTCATAGAAATGTAAATTTTTTCTTTGAATTTCATGGCACCTGGATTTAATGTGCTGACATTCCATGCTATGATCTTTTAAATTGTGAAGCCCAACTTTGAACTACATGAAGAGACCTTGTATTTAGCCGTCAAATGCTTTTAGTATCCTCGTTCATTTTTAGGCGTTGAACCAATCACAATGAACCGTTAATCTATTTTTAGTAATTTTTATTTTTAAAATAAATAAATAATTAACCATTTGAGACATGGTTAATTGAATCATTTTAATATTTGGTAATCTATTTATTTGAATAAATAAGTAAATTATTTGCTCTTTGTGGGGCACAAATATGGTGTCAATGGAATCAGGAGGAGTGTAAATTGATTTACTCTTTTTGTATTTATGATATTTTTTCCATTGGGTAAAGTGTCACAATATTTTATTTATAATATTATTTTGATTTAAGCGACTATTGCCATAGGATGAGTGCAATACTTCGTTCTATTGTACAATCATATATAGGGCATTTTGTATATAATATTATTATGAATAAATTATGTGAGAAAATACACCGCGCGTTGCACGGTGAGTGCCCGCTTGTACTCCATAATAAAAATAGAAATATTCCACCTACAAGATATATAGTGTAACATCAACGGTGAAGGCGCTGCCTCACCATGATGTTGCTACGCGTACGTGGAGTTTCCGACAGGATGTGTCTTTATCTTTTGGGTACGAACTACTAAATTATGTTGGTTCTCCTGTATTTCTTTCTAAACTGAATTAAAGTGAACCAAAATTAAATATAATATACTGCAAAATAAATTCTTGGTATGACTTCATTAATTAATGAATTTTATAGAATTATTTTTTAATCAATATGATAAGTTTAGATAATATTATATTTGCCATATTTGGTAATTTTACATGTATATGTAAATTGTTTTTAAAATTTATGTGACAGTTGCTTAGGAGTCGAATGCGCTATGATGAACATACACAGTTTTAGGGTCCGTACATTTGGGTATAAGAAATGTGTCATTGTCATAATTTGTCACGTTTACATGAACGGGTTGGATTCTTGAAATACAAGTTAAAGGCGCGCGTGAATATAACTCTAGAAGCTTATGCAAGATAATTTAAAGATCAGGGATCAATTGGGCAATTAATTATAAGTTAACTAAATGCATGGAGTTAGGCCCTGTTTACTAGAGCTTATTTCTTGATGTACTGAACTGAACTGAACTGAATTGAACTGAACTGAACTGAATTGAACTGAAGTGAAAATTGATGTATTGAAAAATGGAATCAGCATGACTGAATTAACCTGAATTTCATCAAATTGCATTTTCATTGAACTGAACTGAACTGAACTGAATTGAACTGAACTGAACTGAATTGAACTGAACTGAACTGAACTGAACTGATCTACAGATAAGCTCTGGTAAACAGGGACTTATTCCTTGCATGCATGTGTTTGTTGTCCGTCCTGATCCCAGTTTTCCAATTTACCCCAGCTCGCATGAATCAATTTAATATAATTCAGATTCGTCAGATCAGATAAAATATAATTTACGTAATAATATTTAACTTAAAATGTTCGTTTATTCCTATTTTGAAAAGGAATTTTCACTTTTAATCGATACTAGAGATAAATATTAATCTTCTCACTTTTAACTATGATAAGATACTAGAGATAAATAATAATCTCTCACTAAATATAAATATTTTCAATCGATACTAAAGATAAATGTTAGTTTTCTCATTTTTAACCATGATTTTTAAAGCATTGAGCATAATTATTCAGTGTATTATTGAATATCCTTTCACTTTTATGAATAAACTTTTATGAATAATCTCTTACATGTAAAACATGATTATGAAGTGATACCATCTCAATTGAGAATTTGTCTCCGATTTTTCAGTATCTTAACTTTTACTCTAATTAAAATTAATTTGGTTATGATAAAATTAGTTAAAATTAATTCAAACCAGTACAGATAAGTACGAGAGAAGAGAAACTTAGGCCCTGTTTACCAGAGCTTATCTGTAGATCAGTTCAGTTCAGTTCAGTTCAGTTCAGTAAATTTAAATTTTTTTCAGTTCAGTTCAGTAAATTTAAATTTATTTCAGTTCAGTTCAGTTCAGTTCAGTAAATTTAAATTTATTTCAGTTCAGTTCAGTTAAGTTCAGTAAATTTAAATTTATTTCAGTTCAGTTCAGTTCAATTCAGTATATTTAAAATTATTTCAGTTCAGTTCAGTTCAGTTAAATAAATTTAAATTTAATTAAGTTCAGTTCAGTTCATCAAATTTCCTTTTATATGATGATGAGCATTCATTAATGACAAATGAAAATGTATTATTTTTATTTTAGTTCAATTCATATAAGTTCAGTCCAATTTAGTTCAGATCCCCTGAAAAATACATGGCTATAATATTCAACTCAATATATTTCTTTAATATACCATAACGTTTACTTTTTATACATCCAATATAATTATTTGAATCGTGATTCATTTAAATCGATTCAACTATATATAATATGTCTTCATTATATGACAATTTGGAATTAGTTCAGTTCAGTACATTTCAGTTCAGTTCAGTTCAGAATAATTCAGTTCAATCCAGTTCAGTTCAGAACAATTCAATTCAGTTCAATTCAGTTCAGTTCATATCCTCTTAAATATAATTTTATGATACACAACTCAATGACTCATATCTTCTTTAATATAATAATATTATGATATACAACTCAATGACTCAGATCTCCTGAAAAATACATGCCTATGAGCCTATGATATTCAACTCAATATATTTCTTTAATATACCATAACCTTTACCTTTTATACATCCAATATAATTATTTGAATCATGATTCATTTAAATCGACTCAACCAAATATAATATGTCTTCATTATATGACAATTTGGAATTAGTTCAGTTCAGTTTAGTTCAGAACAATTCAGTTCAGTTCAGTTAATATCCTCTTAAATATAATTTTATGATACACAACTCAATGACTCATATCCTCTTTAATATAATAATATTATGATATACAACCCAATGACTCAGATCCCCTGAAAAATACATGGCTATGATCCTATGATATTCAACTCAATATATTTTTTTAATATACCATAACATGTACCTTTTATACATCCAATATAATTATTTGAATCGTGATTCATTTAAATCGACTCAACCAAATATAATATGTCTTCATTATATGACAATTTGGAATTAGTTCAGTTCAGTACATTTCAGTTCAGTTCAGTTCAGAATAATTCAGTTCAATCCAGTTCAGTTCAGAACAATTCAATTCAGTTCAATTCAGTTCAGTTCATATCCTCTTAAATATAATTTTATGATACACAACTCAATGACTCATATCTTCTTTAATATAATAATATTATGATATACAACTCAATGACTCAGATCTCCTGAAAAATACATGCCTATGAGCCTATGATATTCAACTCAATATATTTCTTTAATATACCATAACCTTTACCTTTTATACATCCAATATAATTATTTGAATCATGATTCATTTAAATCGACTCAACCAAATATAATATGTCTTCATTATATGACAATTTGGAATTAGTTCAGTTCAGTTTAGTTCAGAACAATTCAGTTCAGTTCAGTTAATATCCTCTTAAATATAATTTTATGATACACAACTCAATGACTCATATCCTCTTTAATATAATAATATTATGATATACAACCCAATGACTCAGATCCCCTGAAAAATACATGGCTATGATCCTATGATATTCAACTCAATATATTTTTTTAATATACCATAACATGTACCTTTTATACATCCAATATAATTATTTGAATCGTGATTCATTTAAATCGACTCAACCAAATATAATATGTCTTCATTATATGACAATTTGGAATTAGTTCAGTTCAGTTCAGAACAATTCAGTTCAGTTCAGTTCAGTTCAGTTCAGTTCATATCCTCTTAAATATAATTTTATGATATACAACTCAATGACTCATATCCTCTTTAATATAATAATAATATTATGATATACAACTCAATGACTCATATCCCCTGAAAAATACATGGCTATGATATTCAACTCAATATATTTCTTTAATATACCATAACCTTTACTTTTTATGCATCCAATATAATTATTTGAATCGTGATTCATTTAAATCGATTCAACCAAATGTAATATGTCTTCATTACATGACAATTTGGAATTAGTTCAGTTTAGATTAGTTTAATTCAGTTCAGAACAATTCAGTTCAGTTTAGGTAAGTTCATATCACATGCACTATAATTTGATGATATTTAATTCAATTCAGTTCAAATTATATCACCTCAACGTGTTTTTATATTTAAATAATATAAAAATGTATTTATATTTATTTCAGTTCAGTTCAATTTATTTAAAATTATTTCAGTTCAGTTCAGTTCAGTTCAGTAAATTTAAAATTATTTCAATTCAGTTCAGTTCAGTTCAGTAAATTTAAAATTATTTCAATTCAGTTCAGTTCAGTTCAGTAAATTTAAATTTATTTCAGTTCAGTTCAGTAAATTTAAATTTATTTCAATTCAGTTCAGTTCAGTTCAGTTCAGTTCAGTTCAGTAGATCAAAAAATAAGCTCTAGTAAACAGGGCCTTAATAATGTCCATGGACATAAGTTATGAAACACTATTCGTGATAATCAAGTTGATGGTAATGTGGCGAATTTAAGTCACTTTGTCGAACCCAAATTAATATTAAAGTTAAACTAACGTAGCCGCTTTGTCAGCTCCCTTCTTTAGTAGAAGTCTTTCCTTTTTTGTTCTTGTTTGAAATTTTCTTTCCACTTCTGGGGTGGTTTTTAATCTCTTTTCATTTCTAGGGTAATAGTTTCTATTATTTATAGTATTGCCCTATTAGTTTAGTCAGATTTATCTGACTCTGATTTTTCATAAGAACTAGAGCTGATTTCTGATTCTATTTTTTCTATGATGTAAACATTTCTTGTTTCATCATATTTTTCTTCTATAGGTTCATATCCCATTTTATTTGCTAATTCTAATATATTAATTTTATTAGAATTTTGTCTATTAGGACATTCGTTTGCATAATGTCCTTCTATGTTGCATATCCAACATCTACAATTTTTCTTTCCTTTAGGACAGAATTTTTGTTTTTCAGATTTATGATCTGACTTTTTAAAGAACTTTTCAGGTTGAAATCTCTTTTTCTTTTTAATAAATTTATATTTAGAAGAATTTTTCTTAAAAAATGATTTTTTCTTCTTTTTATAATCTGTTTTACATCCATATTCTTTAGGAGTTTCTCCTGATATGGAACAACATCTCTTATTAAACTTCTTAAGTGTTTTCTGTGTTCTTGTTAATTCACAAAGTTTTGCTAATTCATCTTTGACTATTCTCATAGCATATCCTAGACTGAAACTGGTGGTGGTGCTACCTCTTGTTTCGTCTTCGAATCTTTTTAAGGATTTTTCTCCTACGAGAGGGATTTTTCTAAGATATTGAAGTACCATTTCTGGAAAATCAACTTGATTTAATTTATAAAGATTTAATTCATAATCACAGTTGAATTGTTCTAGCAAACAAATATCACAAATTTGTAATTCTGCTAATCGTTTTTTAGATTTTTCTTGTTCTATTGCCTTTTCATACTCTTTATTACTAGAAAGGTTAATTCCTAGGAACATGGTGTATAATGCATCTAGGATTTTATCTAAGATGTCATGTGGTATTTCTCCATTTGGAGGTTCTCTCCAATTTGTATCTTTTATAAATTGTTTTGCTATTCCTAGACTTTTATGTTCTAGTAATAATAATATGGTTCGGGGATCTTCATAAGCCTCAGAATTAGTTTGTATTATCAAACTTTGTTCTGCTGCCCATTTATCGATGCGTTCTTTTCTGTCATATTGGCAATCAATATTCAAGAAATCTCCATCAGATCCTTTTGAACTTCCTCCAACCCTAGTCTTTGCACTTTCTGGAAAGTACCGAGCTTGATTATGTTTTCTTCTTTTTCTTCCTGTGTTAGAAGGTCCAGCTATATCTTCTAATTTTACCCTAAAATTTTCAGGTATAGTTTCAGTTTCAGAATTACTGTTCGAAACTGCTTCTTCTGTTTCAGGTTCACTTAGTGAATCTTCTTCGTTTAATATTTTTATTTGGTGTTTTTCAAATCCAAATAATTGTTTTAATTTTGTGCTATTTTCTATTTCTTTGTTTGCTAGATCTTCGTTGTCTAATTCTAGCAACCTAATAGCATTGTCAAGTAGATTAAAATTTTCTTCCTCTACTTGCAATTCATCATCTTCTAGGTGATCCCAGAAGATTTGTTCTACCTTGTCCATATAGTTGGTCATTATTTTTTACCAAATGGCCAAGTTAATGCGTTAGGGTTACCTGATGATCCTAATTCAGCATTTCCTACTCCATAATTTGGATAGGAATATTTTCCTAGACCTATAGGTTTTGGCTTTTCTTCGTCATCTAAAGGAGTTATTTTTAGATCTTTTTGCTCTATGGCTTCTAAAACTTCCTTCTGATTTTCTTGAATTATTATTTTTAATTCAATAATAATCTTTGCTGCTGCGGCTTCTAACTTATTATCTTCTTTAGATAGAATATTTAGAATTTCTTCTAGTTTTGTTTTTACAGAGTTTATGTCTTCCTGTATTTCTTTAAGACTCATTAAGACATCTGTTCAAGTTGTAATTCCATGTCTTCTATTCTTTTTGAAATTCCTATTAAGAGATCTCTCTTGCTAGGTTCTTTGGAAATACTTCTTCTGGAAGGCTCTCCTATTATAAGCTTATTCCTTTCTATCTTTGATTTATATCGTTCTCCCATAATTTTTTTTATCTTTAGCTATATCAATAGCCCATTTGTTATCCACAGGAGAGATTTCAGAAAACTGTTTGTCTTGAACAGTTCCTATTTGTGAAAATACATCTTCTAGTTCGATGTATTCTTATAGTCAATACTGTGATGACTATTGGTTAACGCTTAAGCAACCAGATAGGTTAAGCTAAATACTTTATCTCCTTTATTCATTAAATTTTCTCTTTCGAATTTATGAATGAAAGATAATGTCTTGTCTAGATTTGCTGTATCTATACTAATTCCAAATTTAGGATAGACTGTAAACATGAATTTTTGGTAAGCCAAATTTCCTCTAGCAGCACCTAAAATGCAATCTTGCCTATCATTTATTCTGTTGTCTATTAAGACCATTTTGACTGGGGAATCTATTCCTTCTTGAAATTCTGATTTCAATAGGATTTTGACGGCACCAAAGTGTACCGTTGTGATAGTATCTCTGATTTTACTATCTATTTTGTTTAAATTTTCTTTAATTTCCTTTAGAGTGATTAAAGGTAAATATACCTCTCCTGTAGTATCTTTGATATCTACATGCATTTCTTTAGTTCCTACAAAATAGTAGATGCTATTTTTCCTTTTTAATTTCTCTAAAAAAGGAATATTAAAGATATTTTCTTTTCTTAAATTAAGTTTTGAAGACCTAATTTTTGAAAGTAGTTCTTGTTTTATCAAGAAACTTCCTATGAATCCTTGATTAGATTCAAAGGTTTGAACATTAGAAACATCTTGATTTTCATCAATTGTTTCTTCTATATCATTTAAATGATTCATTTGAATTTTTCAAATAATTATTTTTATTTTGAACCTGGCTCTGATACCAATTTTTGTTTGATCAGCTTTCGCTTAGCTATATTGATGCGGAATTTTTGTTTTCCTTGATACATTTTAAGCAACCGTTATAGGTGTTTATATAATGCACAAGAATTTGATGTTTTTCACAAAACTTAGTTGCAAAACTATAACTAGATTGACTATAAGGGCCAACCCTACGGAATTTAGATAATTTTTTATCTTCTTTAGTTAATTCTCTGTCGAGAATTGTTTTACAAACGTTTTTATTCATTTGATTCATTAAATATTTTAATGATTTATCATTCAAGTTATATATGTATTTAAACAAATTTTGTTTTTAAATTCCTCAGAGGAAATAGTGAAGTTCTTAAGTGCGAATAATAGATCATGTAAAGATTATCAAAGCAAATATCTGTCTTTGTATTATTATCAAAGTATACTGCCGTACCTTAATTTTCAGCTGATTTCTTCAATTTCTGAACCTGTAGATCCAATCCTTTGCCAATTCCTTTCCCTAGCGACCTCCTGTCTAAGCGGTACTTTTGAACTATTCAGGCGTTGAACTCCAGGATGCTACTTTGGTGAAATATGAAGATATACTGTGAAAATTATATGGTTTTTTATTGATAATAATAAAAGGTTACAGATAGTGCAAGTAAGATCTACACATGATCAGCACTATGACTATACTATTCCTTCGGGGAGGATTTTACTCAAACATGAAGGTTTTATTAACTGGGATGGATGGATGAAGGTAGTGGAGTGTGTGTGTGTATTCTGTTGCCTTCAACTGAAATGGAACTCTTCCTTTTATAGATAAGGAGAGAGGGTCTTATTCATCATTGCCGACGTTTTCTTCCACTAACTTTCACATGGTGGAGGATGAGCTGGTGGAGCCAAGGGCATCTTTAGGTGAGATGTCGCTGCTTCCTTTACAATTTTGGCACGTATAGTGGATGCCAGATTTCAGTGCTTTTTCCTCCATCATTCTGCAGATAGTGGTTTTGTGGGACCCGAAGGTTCCATTATTGCAAATCTTTCTCTGATAAGATAAGATTGCTTTTTCACTTTCTTCTCCAATTGGTTTGAATGAGCTGGAGAAGATTAAGATCTTATCGTCTACATGATTGACGAAAATCTTATCCTCTGAATGGAATCCGAAGATACGGGATAAGTATTTTTTAATACTTTTTTCTGTAAGTTCTGGGAGATCTGATTCTTCCAGTTTTTCTTCCATTGCCTTTGAAGAAAGGTATTGCTTTCCGCTACTGATCCCGATTTGAACCAAGTAGTGAGGCGTATATATTTGTACATCGTCTTTCCATAAAGAAAGGGTACTTTGAACTTTGATGAAGATATCCTTTTCAGAATCTTTGAGCACCTTAGTTCTGTAAGTCTTGATGGCTTTCTTGACCTGCTTGGGTAGCAGACTGATTTCCAAGAGGTTTTTGCTGGGGTAGATTGTCCGAATCAATCCACAAGTCCATGCCTCTGCTATCTGTTGAGGATTAGCATTTTCACAAAAGTTATAATAACTAATGTTGGTCTTATCGTTGGTGAAGTAATGTTCATCAACAAATTGTTGCTCAGTGGCACGCCTTGCCATGGAATAAAGATACATAAAGTCAGAGACTCTAAGATCTGGTAATTTGCCGTCATCCACTGGGATCTTGACCGGGAGTTTTCCAAGAGAAACTTTGGTCATTTTTTCCTGGCTCATTGCTAATGCATAGCTGTTTGGCTTGAGAGTGGCAGCACTGGTGATGTATTCCAGGGGAGCTACATTGTTCTCTGTGCAGTATAAGTTTGCAGCCGTTCTTGCCTCCATGAAAGTTCTGTAATTTTTATGTTTAATGCCAGAAACACCACAAGTGGCTTTTTCCGCAATGCTCCATGTTTCATAGATGCCTGCATTGAGACCATTAAAGACAACATAGTATGCCTTTGAATTTGTATTTGGGATTTGAATTCCCTTTTCATTGGATTTCTCCAAGACTGATAATGAGAAGTGACTCAGGTTTAATAGGGACTGGAATTCCCATATTAGGCCTTAGAATTAAATCTATTGGCTTAATTAACCTTTGTGAGGTCTGTACCTCTGTCTGAATTTTTGGTAAATTAACAACCTTCTCCGGATTTGATATGTCTTTACTCGGAGCCGGACTCTCGAGACTAGATTCAGTTTTCTTCATTGTTTCAGAAGAAGGAACATAATTATCCTTTTGTTGTTCAGACTTAAAAAGTCTTACAAAATTAAGCTTGGCTCTAATGAGAGCAAGTTCTTGGACTAGAAGTCCTTCCTTTATCAACAACTGTTGTTCTTCATCATCGTAAGATGAATTAAACAATCTCAAATAGAGACTGAGATTTTACCCTCTAATATACCCCATCCATGATGGTTATCAGCTGCAGAAAACATAAGAGTTAATTAGTTGTAAAAATCTCTTGTCAAGAAATCTGCAAAGACATTCTTTGTTCCTGCAATGTGTTCAACATCAAAATCATATCGTGTTAGCCACATTTGCCATCGAACTAATCTTCCTTGTTTATTATCACCTTTTAGGTTGATTTTCAGGAAGTATGTAAAGTTTTTGTTATCTGTTCTAACAAGAAACCTGCAAGGAGTTAGATAAATGCTAAACTTTTTTATTACCTTAATAATTGCAAGATATTCTTTTTCATTACTATGGTAATTTAATTCTGCTGCTTTGAAGCTGCCTGATGCGTAGCGACAAATTCTTTCGATATTGTTGCTATCTATGACTTTGAGGATTCCTCCCCAGTATTCATTGGACGCATCTGTCTCAATGATGAGTTTATCCTCTAGAAGAGGATGATAAAGTTTTTCAAAACTTGTTAGATTCTTTTTTATTTTACCTATATAGGTTGTATCAGAATCTTTCCATTCCCATGCAACTCCATCTTTTAGTTTTACCTGTAAAGGTTTTTTTATTTATGCAAGTTTAGGAATGTAATCAGAAGCATAAGTCAATATTCCGAGAAATCTCTGAAGTTGTTTCTTATCTTCTATTTTATTTGGGAACTTATGTATATGTTCTAGAATATGAGGTTGAGGACTATGAGTTCCTTGATTTATTTCTAATCCTAAAAAATTAATATTTTCTTTGAAGAGTTGTGCTTTTTTCTTAGAGAGAATTATCCCTAATTCTTCACATTTCTTTAAAACCATTCCTACATGTATATAATGTTCTGGTTCATTGTTGCTGAAGACGAGAATATCATCAACATAGACACAACAGTATTTTTCAAAGGATCTAAATGCATTCTGCATATGTCTTTGAAATATGGAAGGTGCTTGTTTTAAACCAAATGGTACAACATTCCATTGATAATGTCCTTGAGGACAAGTAAAAGCAGTTAATAACTGTGATTCTTTATCTAGCAATACTTGCCAGAAACCTGATTTGCAGTCAAAACTACTAAAAATCTTTTTGCCCCTAATAAGACTTAAGAGTTCATCTTTATTAGGTAAATTATGGCTATCTCCTATTGTTGCTAGGTTAATAGCTTTATAGTTAACCACTATTCTTTTCTTTCCACGTCTCCTTTCTGCTTCATTTTCTACAAGGAAGGCAGGTGACATGCGCAGACTTTTACTAGGCTTAATTACCTTTAGTTCTAGTAATTCTTTAATTTGTTTACCAAACTCTTCTCTATCTTGAGGACTGTATTGCATAGGTTTAACCTTAACAATTGTCTTGGGATCTAATAGTTTTATGCTAGCTGTCATCCATTTTTTAGACTTTTGAGGGTCAATTGGATTTTCTGAGCATACTCTTTCAAGTAGTTTTTCTATGGCTGAAAACTTTTCTTGGTTTAAGATAAAAGTTCTAAATTCTTTTATTTTTCGTACCATAACTCCCCCCTCTTCTAATAAATGAATTTTATTGGAAGTTATGTTAATAGGTTCAGGTTTTACGGTCTTAGATTTCTTTTTCATAGCCGCTAGATATCCTGGTATTCCTACCTTGTAGGATTTTCGTATTTTGCCAATAATAACTGGTTGGTTATTTAAGGTAAAAATAATTCTATCTGTATATTGGACAAAAGGTCCATATAACTGACAGAAGTTATTACCAATTATAAAATCTATTCCAGATTCTTGTTGGTAAACTGTTGGTATATGAAAGATTTCTACTGCTAGAAGAATATTTAAATCTTTACATACCTTTGTTATTGTAATACTTGTGGCATTTGCAATTAATTTTAACATGAATAGGTCTTGCAACATTTTCCCAATGTTCTTCGGGAATAACATATTTTGATGCTATACAGAGGCTTGCGCTTGTATCTACGTAACAATGTAGCTCAATTTGTTTATATCCGGAAAATTTTAATTTTCCCTTGATATATATTGAGTTTGGGTTAGTTTTATTAACTATTTAAAGTTTTGGGGTTGTTTTTTCTATTATTAGAGACTTTTGTGGGTGGTTGTCTAATAATTGAAAGAGTGTGTTTTGCATTTGAAGAATACAAAATACCTATTGTAGGAACACCCAAAATTTTCAACCCAAAAGCTGCTATTTCTCCCCTTATCACCCCTATTTTAGGAAATTACCCTTCTTTAGTAGCTTGCCGGAACAATGGCGTTCTTAGCAGTCTGAGCAGAAGGCTTGGCCGGAAAAATGGTGCTGGACTCAATTCTCTTACCGGTGAACTCGCCGCACATCATGACCTGGTCGAGGAAGTCCTCCAGTTTCGGCGGTGCATGGTGGTTCTGGTCGAGGAAGCTGGTGTAAATCGACCCCTGGTTATGATGAGGTTTGAACATGTCCGATGAATCAACATCGATGGATTGAAGAAACCTCGGCAATGATGTCCGGGAGAATTCACGTCCTCCGGGCTGCTTTCGCATGCATAAACGGCGACCGGGAACCGGAGTCAAACCGATGAGCAGAGAGGATCAATAAACAAAGCGTATACGACCAATTTCGACCATTTTCTAGTGCTCTGCTCCCCCTCTTAATTAGAGTAAATAATTCTATATTGACTTTTTTTTCTGGGACCGAATCAATCGTCTTAGGTCAACTAATGTGGTATGTACGTATTAATTATTCTGCAATGCCACAGCTATAAATTATGGGATCTGACCAAATGGTATGTATTTTTATCTATTTAAAAAGGCTGCTACATTATCCGCGCGTAAATCAGTTTTGCAAATTATAACTTCATATTTGATAAAATTTAAATTTAATTTTTTTTTTATTTCCAATCAATTTATTCAGTTCAATTTAGCAAGGACAAAGGAGGCTGCCAAAGAGAGGTGACCAAAAGTATGAATGAGAAACTCCTAGCACAGTCCAGCTCAAATTTTCTTTCTAGGTTTTATTATAATTAGCCTGCGCTATTTATGTATTTATTCAGTTGGGAATATGCTGATCGTATCATATTAATTAACTGTAACAACGACCACCAAAGTCATTGATTAAGCCGGAGATATATAAATTATGTCAGATGGTTGAAATGGTACGTTTTTGGTAGCCTAATTTAGACAATTAATCAAAACCTAAATAATTAGTCGCTCTTAATATATATATTGAGAGTTAAAAATTAAACTAATTAGTCAATTTCTCTAGACAAATTCCAGGTAAAATGGGACTGTCTTGAGTAATGCAAGTCAACAAACTTAATCAGCATTGAATATCCACTTATTAGTTTGTCTAATTAGTCTAATTGTTTGTTTATATGACATAGGGTAACACTGGTAAATATACTACACACTTAGCCGCCTTTAATTATCTCATGTACATTAATTTTACTAATTAAGGATGTGTATTGTGCACTGTATATAAATTCGAAAACAAAAAAGTGTAACCACACTACATTTAATGTGCATTTTACTAATTAAGGATGTGCATTTTGACTGCATACAACCATGAACGTCACGTCGAGGATGCGTATTGTGCCTGCATATAACCATGAACGCCGATAATTTCAGGGACTAACCCATCTCTATCTGCATTTACCTATAACCATGTAATCAAAAATTTAAAATTGCATATATAAATAATGAAACAAAATTAATGTAATTGAAAATAGATTGAAATTGCAACTTACCGGAGCGATTAAGTTGATTGAGCACTATATTAAAATGAAAGAAATCAATTCAAAAAATATCTCATCATGAAAAGAACAGAAAAGGAGAAATAAGGTGAATAATTATAGTTTGTATAGAATGATTGGGAGTGCTTGTTGAGATTTGGTCTTTTCCATCGGCTGAATTGAGTCTAAGTTGCCTCGCGCTTCGGATTCTCTAACAAGCAAGTGGATCTGCAGATCACTTCTCTAAAGCCTCTCATCTGATAACTTATAGTTTGTATAGAATGATCATTCTTTTTGGAAGCTTGCTTAGCTTCATGTAGAGCTTTCTATGAACTCTACACTAGGATCTCCTTTGAGCTGCTATCTTTGAGGCAGTTTTGTGTATTTACTTTATTTCTTGTTTCAGTCATTTCTATGGCATGGGGAAGCCTATATATATCCCTCCACCCATGGTGGTTTCTACCAAAAAAAAAAAAAAAAAAAAGGTGAATAATTAGGTTTAAATGGATATTTAAGGAACTGGGCGAGGGAAGTTAAACCCGAAACGGTTTTTCTAACGAGTGCCCATGGGCACTCGTTAACATGGATGAGATTCCATGAATTATTGTGTAGTTAATGTTAATAAGTGCAGAATTAATTATTACGAACATTTATACATTAATTGGGTGTGAATGCATTGAATTTACATATATTTGTCTTAATTACTTTATATTTACCATCTAATTGGTTTCTTCTGACGATGATTATTCATGGTACACATATATCTGGAAAAAAAATCCGTCTAATAAACATATTAATTATCTTTACTTGATATTATTCCATTTGAAATCACAATATATTTGAATTCAAAAAATAAATTGTGTTTATGGTATTAAAACAATATATCATTCGATAAAATTTCCAAGATAACAATATTTTAAATGTTTGAATCCATTATTGCTTAATTAATATTTAATATGTTTATTACATGTATTATTTCAAAAAAAAATCATATACATTATTTATAAAATTTATAAAGCTATCTAAATACAACTTTGTTATAGTAATAGCTGGTGGGTTTATAAAAACTAAAATATAACCACTAAATTGTATGAATATATTTATTACCTGACACTGTAAATTTTAAATATGTGTACGATAAATAATCATTATCGTTGATATAATTATCCGTAAATAGAATCCAATGGTAAGTATACAGTAATTGAGAAAGATAGATATTTACCACGTAATTAAGACAAACAGATGTATTTACCACCACGTAAATTCAATGCACTCACACCCAATTAATGTATAGATGTTCGTAATAATTAATTCTGCACTTATCAAGATTAACTGCACAATAATCCATGGAATCTCATCCATGTTAACGAGTGCCCATGGGCACTCGTTAGAAAAACCGAACCCGAAATTACGGGAGAAAATTGTGTGAACGTGTGAATGTGCAGACTTGAAATAAATTGTGTGCAGGTTTCATTATTTTTATTTACAAAATAGGGTATGGGGGTACGATGGGCTGTGTACCCCCAGTGTAGTATATAGTAATTGTTTCACAAGAGTCTCTAGAATATTCTTTTTGTTTTTGTTTTTGGAGCAAAAGATTCTCATGCAATCTTTCTTTTTCCTTAATTATCCAATTAATATGTTTGACTTTTCTAAACAAAATTTTTAATGCTAATTTATTTAACACAACAAATTTACCACCTAATCCTATAAAAAATAGAATTAATGAAATATACTCTACTAATTAAAATATGAAATTTATGTAGTATAATAAACCTTCCATGTGTCGATTTGATGACTACTAATACTATTTTAAAGATTAATCATCTTACATATCTATATAATAAATTTTTTTTAAACCTTAAACCTTAAATATGTAAAATTATCATGGTTAACAAAATTAATATGAATCGGGCATGATCCCGGACATTATCTAGTTAGTTTTAAAAGGGTGTCATTTTAGGAATTAGGTTCAAAAGTAAGGTTATTTAGACCAAAAACGGCTTCAGATCTACTGTCCCCAATTCCCTATCCCATTACCAAAACGACTGCCGTTTTGGTCTTATTATTGTTTTCCTATTTTCCCCAAAATACACAGCTTCAATAATTATTATTTTCCCCACACCCTAACGTCGACTCACATATCCCAAGCCGAGCCGATCGAATCAATAAATCAGACTTTTGATACTTTTCTCTTTCCAGTTATCATCTACTGATTTTCGAAGGCTTCCATTATCATCATCGACTGATTTCTTCGACTGATTTGCTGTCGCTTTCGTGTGGGAATTCTGAAGATGAAGCCGAGTCACATTCTCCATCGTCGACTAATTTTCTGTCTCCGTCGAGCTTTTCCTGCCTTCGCCATCAATCTTCGGTTTTCTCCGATTCCTTCCTCTATGAAAGGTGAGTGGTCGATTTCGGTTTAGGTTCTTACTACTTTTTCGATTAGGTTTTAATGAATCTTTTTGGGCGTATTCTTATTGATAGGAGCTCTTCATCATTATTGTTTCTAAATTATTTGATGGAATTCGAAAACTACAATATAAGTACAAAGAAAGCACAATTTAACAATGTCATAAAATTTATACAAAACCTAATCAAAACTTTGATTAGTGCGAACAACTAAACCGAAATTGATCACTCACCTTTCAAAAAGGCAAGGAATCGAAGAACACTGAGCCGATGATTGATGAAGGCTATAACAAGAAGCAACCCTACGTTTTTTTTTCTTTTAAAAAAACAATCGACAAAGACGTGGAGGAAGTAAACACTTGACAATAAGGTACGTGGAGTAAAAAAAAGATGCGGCTCGGCTTGCGGTATGTGAGTCGATATTGGGTGGCTGTGGGGAAAATAATAACCAGCAACAATAATAAGGTAATAAGGTGGGAAAATAGGAAAACAATAATAAGACCAAAACGGCAGATCTGAAGCCACCAAAAACTCCTCAAGAATATACTTGAAAGTATTTTAGGCAAGATATCAAATGATTTCTTGATATCTATATGGAAAAAGAAATGATCAATCTCGATCTCAATCTCTTCCACATATATTATTTAAGTTAATTAAAGATATCACACCGGAAATCGGTAGGCTCACCAATCTTAAAAAGTTTCAAGCGGGGCAATGCTCTCTGCAGGGTCCCTTGCCAGAGACAATGGCAAACCTGACTTCCTTAGAGGATCTCAAACTCAACAACAACCCTTTGAACTGTCAGTTCCCTAAGTTTATTGGAAAGCTTCAGAATTTGACCCAACTCGATCTATCATACACTGGTCTAAAAGGTGCCATTTCTTCTGATCTGGGGCAGTACTGTTCGAGCCTACAGACGCTTTTTCTCCAAAGCAACTCCCTCATCGGCCCTTTGCCCGATGAGATGGCAAAGTTGATCAATTTGTTCGAATTTAGAGTGCAATTCAATCAGCTCTCTGGTCCTGTTCCTGCTTGGCTTGGGAACTGGACTAGTATAACCACCATCTTACTGGCAACTAATCATTTCTCAGGCCCAATTCCGCCGGAAATTGGGAATGCCACTTCACTCACCTATCTTGATCTGTCCATAAACGAGCTTACAGGCGAAATTCCCGCACAACTCTGCAATGCACCTCTTTTGAGATTATTGCTCTTCGGAAATATGCTCTCCGGGAGTATAGAGCATGCTTTTGAGAGGTGTACTAGTCTCGTAGGGCTGATTTTGACGTCTAATGATCTTGTTGGCTCTGTACCTGATAATCTTTCAAAACTGCCTCTTATGTTTCTGGCATTGGATAATAACAGTTTCACCGGTGCCATTCCGGTGAGTTTATGGAGCATGCCGATGTTGATTTCTCTTACAGCACTAGATAACCAGCTTGAGGGTAGCATTCCAGTGGAGATTGTTGGGGCTGTTAACCTGTTGGAGTTGAAACTGAGTAATAATCGGCTCTCGGGGTTCATTCCTAGGGAGATTGGAAGTTTAATTGCCCTTAGTAATTTGTATTTGAGCAACAATTTTCTTGAGGGCACGATTCCTGGCGAGCTAGCTAGGTGCACTTCCTTGAGTAGACTGGTTCTTGGCGGAAACATGTTGCATGGAACAATCCCTCAAGGGCTTCTACACTTGCCACTGCTGGGTGCTTTGGATCTTTCTCACAATGATCTCTCCGGGGTGATTCCTGGTTGCAGAAACTTCGGGGTGATCCCTATTAAGCCCGTCGTCACGGCTGATTATGTACAAGGAGTCTTCGATCTTTCGTACAACAGGTTGATTGGCTCCATACCTAAGGAGTTGGCAGAATGTGTGTTTATTCAGGATCTTTCCCTCGCCAACTTGCTTTCTGGGGTGATTCCAGTATCCATTGCAACTTTGAAGAATATCACAAAACTGGATCTTTCAGGGAACTTGCTCACAGGCGGTATTCCTGAGGAGGAATTCGGCAGTTTTCCTGCAATGCAGGGATTCTTTCTGGACAACAACCAGCTCTCAGGAGAGCTTCCTGCAAAGCTTGGTGAACTGAGTAGCCTGGTGAAGCTGAATGTGAGCGGTAATAAGCTTTCAGGTTCAATTCCATCCAGCTTTGGGGATCTTAAGGGGCTTAATTACCTGGATTTGAGCCACAATGAATTGACTGGTTCTCTCCCGTCATTCCTCTCGGGCCTCTCGGTAATGGTTGACATGTATGTTTATGGAAACCGACTTTCAGGTAATTCATACCAGTCCTATTTATAATTATCAACATTTATCGGGTAATTAGTTATCAAACCGATTATTGAGTGGTCATTATTTGTTTCAGGTAATTTAGACCACCTTTTCTCCTCCCCGGTGTCCATGGGCTGGAAGATATCAGTCCTGGATTTGAGCGACAACGATTTTGAAGGGGCCTTGCCGAAAGCCCTTGGGGCTCTGTTTGTTGGGACTGCCGAGCCCACCACAATCACCATTAGTATGATATTGTCCGCTTTGGGCCAAGCCCGCACGGTTTTCACAATTGGGCTTATTCCCCAAAAGGCCTCATACTAATGTGGTGGAGCTATTCCATATAAGCTGAGGAATTGCCCTCTCCGCTTCCGATGTGGGACTTGGGTTTGACACACCCAACAATCTCCCCCTCAAACCAAAGGACCACACAACCCGGTATCCTTCATCCTTGGCATCTTGCACCGCCGCCAACATGCGGAACACGCCACCCGACAACCACCTTGGTCAGGTAGACTTTCGACACAAGGGGCACCTTTCGCCACCTCCAAGGGCACAACCGAGGGTCTCCACTCCGGCATACAAGCAGTCCCGTCCCGAGCACAACCATGGCTCTGATACCACTTGTTGGGACTGTCGAGCCCACCACAATCACCATTAGTATGATGATGTCCACTTTGGGCCAAGCCCGCACGGTTTTCACAATTGGGCTTATTCCCCAAAAGGCCTCATACTAATGTGGTGGAGGTATTCCATATAAGTTGAGGAATTGCCCTCTCCGCTTCCGATGTGGGACTTGGGTTTGACACACCCAACACTGTTGAGCCTTACGGAGCTAGATGGCCATGGAAACAGGTTTTCCGGTGGAATTCCGGTTGATTTCGGGAATCTTGTTTCTCTACAGTCACTAGATCTCTCTATGAACCAGCTTTCAGGAACAATTCCTAAATCCATCTGTGCCTTGCCATATCTCGTTTCCCTGAATTTAACCAATAACAGCCTTTCCGGAGCCATCCCTGATGTTGGAGTATGCAAGAACGCTTCACTCGAGGGGAATACCGATCTATGCGGGAACATTGTGAACCGAAAATGCCATTTTTGGAGCCCTGAAAGGGGAGGACGAAATGTCTGGGTGGTAGCTTTTTCCGTTTTGGGTGCTGTGATATTGGTTCTCATTCTTGTGGCTCTCATGTGGATGTGGAGAACATATGAGAAGAAGAAGAATGAGTGTTTGGGAAAACTGAGCACTCCTCATGTCGGTCTCTTGGGCGTCAGCTCGGGAGTGTTCGAGCAGCAACCGTTGTTATTCAGACTGAGCGTGGTTCAAGTTCTAGAAGCCACCGGAAACTTCAGCGATGAAAACGTGATCGGAGAGGGCGGGTTCGGCAAGGTTTACCGCGCCAGACTTCCCGGTGGGAGGAAAGTGGCGATGAAGAAGCTGAACCCCGAGCAGACTCAGGGGACGAGAGAGTTCGAGGCTGAATTGAAGACTCTGGGACAGGTGAAACACCGAAACCTAGTACCTCTGCTCGGCTTCTGCCTCACTCCGAATTACAAGGTGCTTGTGTATGAGTACATGGCGAACGGCAGCCTGGACACGTGGCTGGAAAACCGTGGTTTAAGCTGGTCAAAGCGGCTGAATATTGCGATTGGCACGGCGAGAGGGCTGGCGTTTCTGCACCACGGCTTCACGCCCAGAATCATTCATCGAGACATCAAATCCAGCAACGTCCTTCTGGATGGCGATTTCGAGCCCAAGGTTGCGGACTTCGGAATGGCCAGGCTGATGGGCGACTACGAGAGCCACGTCAGCACAATCGTTGCAGGGACGTACGGGTACATTACGCCGGAGTATGCACAAACGTGGAAGATGACTCCCAAGGGTGACGTGTACAGCTTCGGCGTCATCTTGCTGGAGCTGGTTACGGGTCGGCAGCCAACCGGGTCGGAATTCAAGGAAGCTCAAGGCGGGAACTTGGAGGACTGGGTTAGGTCCAAGGTGAAAGGGAACAAGTCTGTGGATGTTCTTGATCCCCGGCTGATGGATAAGGAGCCTGACTCCAAGGCGATGATGCTTCGAGTTGTGCAGATAACGTTGTTGTGCCTGTCGGAGAAACCTGCTAAGCGGCCGGACATGCTCCAAGTGGAGGAGCTCTTGAAGAAGTGCCGTCTTTAAGGCCTGGAGTTTTCCCAACCTTAATAATACTATTTGTTTTTTGTTGGCTATGTTTTTTTGTCAAGCATTCGTTTGTATTCTCGAGTAAGGAATTCATTTTTTGGTCATTACTGCTGGATTGCTCTTTTCACCACAGTGTTGAGCATTGTAGATGGGATGAAAGATTGGGAATATTGTTGTTTTCATGTGTTTTTCATATTCTACAATTGTTCTTGTTGGTGCAGGATTAAAGTTTTCAGTTGTAATAAACTTTAATGATGGAAGGGATCAGATAGAAGCAGTAACATACTGGATTAAACTTTTAGAAGAAATTCCTTGTCTAGGGATTCAATTGGATGATTGATTCCTTTACTTTGAATATATACCTAGCTAGGAATGTACTTATTTACATCATTGTGTAACATTGGCATTTGAAGCCCAATCTAAACGGTTACAAAGCGAATTACAGAATGTTCAGTTGATAGTCTCAAAGTTTCACTCGATATAAATGGAACTCCCTCTTCTGCATCTGGATACTCGTAGTACTGAAACAGAGATACTTCATGCCTCCATCAAAGAGATCAAGGAGACGGCGGGAGGACCAGGTTTTTCTGCAGATGACAGACAAGATATACTTCACCAGAAAAATAACTGACAGACAGGTTTTGCTGTAGATGACAATTAATGCCTCTTAGAGCATCCACAACGGTAAGTCACATTACCTTATAGCTTGAGATGCCACGTCACTTTTTCAAGCTACATAGTTTACAAGCTACACTCTCTAGCAATGGTAAGCTACACTAATAACTAGTTAGGTAGGTCCCACATGTTATCAACTTTTAAAAATAAATTTTAACTTGAATATCAACAATATACCTATAACTAATTATGGAGTATTATAAAAAATGTAATGATAATTTTAATATTAATATTTTTTTAATAAAAAATTAACTTAATTTTCAAACTTATACAACAATATTTTTCTAATAATTATACAATGAAATATTATTGTATATTCTGTAAGTAATTTATTACAAACTATATTTAATATCAAAGTAAAAATATTAATTTAATTAACTATTAAACTTTAGTTTTAAAAACCAGATAATTAGATAGTATAATGATATAACTATACGTTAATTATCTATACAATTTTTATAATACGTGTAAGGCTAATTTAATAGCGTCAGAACTATTTATCATTTTACTTTCAAGTGGTATATGAATCGAAACTAATTCACAAATATAATTTCATTTGGATTTTATTTAATAATCATAATAAACATAAATATTTTAATTATATTTAAATCATACATGGTAAAATTTAGGTTTAATTGCTATGTGAATTGTGGAATTATATCTTCTGCAAAATTTAGGTACGCAACGTAGAAAAAAACTAACGAACAAACTAACATTATTCTAATGCACGTAAAATACATGTACACAATCTCCAACACAAACATTTAATGTTTTCTACGTTAAGCTATATTGCTCCGCGGAGCTACATCGTCTTCCAAAGCTACATACGTGGATCTGCAACAAGGGCGACGTCGCTCCAAACTTTACTAAATTACCAACGAGTCCAAAACACCACACGCGGATGCTCTTAGGCTCTAACCCATCCTAATCGTATTATCTTTGCTTTCTTTGCTTCACTTTCTTTTTGTCTCTAGTTTCTTAAAATAATAGAGCATAACTGCAACCTCAACAGGCCTAGGAAACTTTGGCGCAGAACCAAATCCTCCATACTCAGAATCATAGCTTTCAGATAACTATTCAACAGTAATATAAGGCTTAGTTTCTGAACTACACACTGAAGAGTACACAGAAGTACCAACGGCCAGAAGAAATAAGGTGGAAAATTAGATATTTGATAACATATGTTCCACAGTTCAACTGTCATCATGGGGATAACAGATTTTGAAAAATGGTTTTGCATTAACCTACCAGCGTCCCCCAAGGCCCAAAGTCATATCACATAAACAACACCAACTTTTAATGATATGAACACTTGATAAACATCCATTGCCATCTCAAATCCCCACACCTCCCATCAACCAAAAAAGAAACAAACAAAAACAGACAGAATAGTGTAGGATTTAAGAAAATACCCTTTTGGCACAGAGTCGTAAGGCGGTTTGTGACAGTAAGTCTGGCAGTTTCTCTGACCTTGCAGTGGAAATCAAAGCTTCAGCTAGTTGCTCTATTGCAAGGGCCCCGCTACTTACAAGCATATCCTTCTTCTCATTCCAAGCTTCTTTGACCTTTCTGAAACCAAAAAAAAAAAAACCAAGCTAGGAAACTACTGTAAATCTATACTGTTTCATCATTTTAGGCTTTATCTGATAATAAAATCTAAGGCCAGGACACATGAGTAGGTCATTTTTCCAAGAGGACTGAAAGAAAGGTTCCGACATACAACAATGATATAGCCTTTATTCCAATATGAGGGTTTCAGCTATATGAATCACATTTTGCCATCCTAGTTAGTCTAGACAGATTGTATAATTTAAAATTTAATCTAGAATTTTGTCAGGATCTCACCTCAGTGCGGTTTTAAATCCTGGCCTTCCATATTTATCCTCTGGTGGGAAGTAAGTCCCACCCATGAATGGCTTTAGATCAGGAGAAAGAAAGACCGACAATGGCCAACCACCACCACCATACAAAGCTTGCACATATGTCATGTACACCTAGGCAGCACAAGGTTTCCAGTCATCAAAACTAAGACATTAACAAGAAAAGAAAAATGAATGGAACTTCTAGCTGAGACAATTGTTGGTTACCTTGTCAAAATCTGGCCGTTCTTCTCGATCAACCTGTCGAAAATTATTCCATCATTAACGTTTAATGAAGGTTATGCCAAACCATGCAATAGTTGTTCAACTTACTTTTATACAGACAAACCAATCATTGAGCAATTTGGCAACCTCATCATTTTCAAAGGATTCAACCTCCATGACATGACACCTAATCAAACACACATTAATCTGGGAATTCAAAAGGCATTCATATGAACAAATGAATACATTTGTGCAAGCTGAAGGCCAGCAAACATACCAATGGCAAGTGCTGTACCCAACTTCAAACCGAGAGCACCACCACCATCCATTCAATCAAATTCAAAACAAAAAGGATGTTAGGATCATTACAATCAAGATCGATATATATATATATATATATCTCTCTCACACTCACACACACACACACAATCAAACGCACAAAAAGAGAGGAGCACAGAGCATCGCAATGATACTAACTTGATAAGAAGATTGGCACGTCTCGCCTCCTTGCTTCAGCAAATGCCTCCTCGCCCCAAGGATACCAATCTACCTTGCAGAAACCAAATCAATCCAAAAGTAAACCTCCAAGAAACCTAATTACACTGTAAATAACCCAAAACATGTAAAAATCATACCGGATTATGCGCATGTTGAAGAAGGTACGGACTGTATTCAGCCGCCAGACGATTCGTATGTGTATGTGATTGCTCCACCATAGCCGAAACCTTACCGAAATGAATCAGGCGGGTAAGACGGTTGTTTGTGTTGGGTATTCCTCCCTAATTCTAGAATCTTCTTTTGGCAAAAGGGAAGGGGAGGTTCTAGAATGATGAGAGATGATTCTAGTCCATGGAGAATATTCTAGAGAGCCTCCTAGAAGCCTCCAAGCATTAATTGGAGAGAAGGAGAAGAGAATTCTAGAGCAAGCCTACTCACCTATAAATAGGGTGCTCTTGGAGAGGTTTGATCATCCAACCAAAAACCATTTCCTTCCCTACTAGATATCCTCCAAGTGAGAAGTAGAAAGAAGTCTTCATCATCTCTAGTTGATAGGTATCCACCATAGTGTGAAGAATCCCTTGTAATCCATCCACCTTGGGTGAGAATTTGTAACCCTACTATAGTCATATAGTGGAAGACTTGGACTACCATAGTCCCGCGGTTTTTCCCGATTTGGGTTTTCCGCGTAACCAAATTTGGTGTCTTGCTTCACTTTCTATTTTTCTCATTCACCGTCTTAATCACACAAAGAGGGAAACCATATAATATTTCCCAACAGTGGTATCAGAGACAGGTTCGTCGGCGTCATATTCTTGTGTGATTCAAGATGGATGCGGGAGATATGTTCAAGCTCACGGCGGAGAACTATGTATACTGGAAGCCCATGATGGAGGACCACTTGTATTGCAAAGATTTGTACGAGCCAATCATGGAGGAGACCATGCCGGAGGACAAGGAAGAAAAAGAGTGGGAGATCCTAAATAGGAAGGCGGTCGCCATTATCCGTAAGTACATTGATAAAAGTTTATTTGAGCATGTGTCTACATACACGAATGCCTTCGAGCTATGGACGAAACTTGAATCTATGATTCAAAAGAAGACACCACGTAATAAAGCCCACCTAATGAGGCGGTTGGTGAAGTTGGAGTACAAGGATGTCGAAAATATGATCGAGCACTTGAATAGCTTCAAGGGGCTAGTGAACCAATTGGTGAAAACCGACATGAAGATCGATGATGAGTTGCAAGCTTTATTGCTCCTAAGCTCGCTACCTGAAAGTTGGGACACTTTGGTGGTCACGCTTAGCAACTCGGCCCCGGAAGGAAAGCTTACCATGGACGGTGTAGTTGATAGCTTGATCAACGAGGAAGCACGGAGAAGAGAACGTGGCACATCAACCTACACGGAGGAAAACGTGGCCGAGACGCGTGGAAGATTCAAAAATGGTGGACGTGACAAGTCACGAGGTCGGTCAAAGTCTCGTTCCCGAGTTACCTGCTACTATTGTGGCAAATTGGGTCATAAGAAAGATGAATGTCGCAGTTTCAAGAGAGCCAGAAGAATGGCACGGTCAAACCTGACCAAGTCAAGCCAAAGAAGAAAGCGGAAGAGAGCACTACAGCGGTGGCATCCGTGGAGCAAGGTGATGTATTCGTCATTGACGATTATGTCAATCTAGCTTACGATGAAAATTTATGGATCGGTGATTCCGGTGCCTCCTTTCATGTTACCCACATGAAGGGCTTTACTCGTCCTACCAGCGTGGAGATTTTGGCGTTGTGAAGATGGGAAACCAAGTCACAAGCAAGATTTTTGGCAAAGGCGACATCATCTTGAAAACTAACACGGGACAAAAGCTCGAGTTGAAGGATGTGCGACATGTACCTGAAATGCGGCTCAATCTCGTTTCAGCGGGGAAGCTTGACGATGCAGGAATGATAAGCCACTTTGGAGAAGGGAAATGGAGGATCACTCAAGGCAACATGGTGATTGGTCGAGGAAAGAAGGACGGATCGTTATATGTCATGCAAGGACAAATCTGCAAGGAGAGGCTAATGTTGCACATGAAACCTCGAACATGGAGTTGTGGTATAAGAGGCTTGGCCACATAAACGAGAAGGGATTGCAAATCCTCGCACGGAAAAATATCCTCCTTGACATAAAAGGTACAACACTTGACCCGTGCACTGACTGCTTAGCCGGTAAACAACATAGAGTCTCTTTCCTCAGACCTGCATATCCTCATAGAAGAGATAGTATTCTTGACTTAGTGCATAGCGACGTATGCTCAATGACCGAAAGATCCCTTGGAGGTGCACAATATTTTGTGAGTTTTATTGATGACCATTCCCGGAAGGTTTGGGTGTCTTTGTTGAAGACTAAAGATCAGGTTCTTGAGGCGTTCAAGGAGTTCCATGCTGATAGGTCCTAGATATACTCTTATTTTGTAGCATTTGAGAGCTATTTTATATAGTATTTTTGTACTTTATATTAGACTTTTGGACCGAATCATTCATGATGGTTTGAAATTGAAGACGTGCATTTCGACCTTGAATTGCACTTGCGATAGATTTGGATGATTTGAAGACCTTCTGTGACCGTCCTGGAGGAAGCAGATACACTGAAGAACCAGTCGTAGAAGTGGCGTGAAGGCACACTCCCGCGGACCGCGAAACCTAGGTCGCGAACCGCGAGGGTGTGTGTTGCTGTTTTGGAAGATGCCGAGTTTCGCGCGGTCCGCGAAACTCCGGTCGCGAGTCGCGAGGACCAGCACGAGGACCACGAAGCCAAAGACACGCGGTTCGCGAAACTCCGGTCGCGAGCCGCGAGGACCAGCGCGAGAACCGCAGCGAAGCCGAGACGCGCGATCCGCGAAACGTCGGCCGCGGTTCGCGAGGATCAGACGCGCGGTCCGCGAAACCTCGGTCACGGACCGCGGACGCCACAGACGCGCGGGCCGCGAATCCTCGGCCGCAAACCGTGAGAACCGAGCTCGCGGTCCGCGAAGGATTTCGCGTGGCCCGCGAAAAACTCCTGCAACTTGCACTTTATTTTTTTTTAATTTTAATTTTGTTGGACTATAAAAGCAACTTATCCTCATTGTTAGAGGATCGAATTTTTACAGAGCAAAACACATTTTTCCTTCATTTTCCTTTTGATTTTGATCTTTGAATTCATCATGGTTTGTAGTATTGATTTTGGTTTTGATAATATAACTATGGTAGTAGGCTAAAACCCTTCTTGGATATATGTGATTGGACTTCTTGTTATGGATTGAGAACATGATTCATGAAGCTTAGGAATGGTGATTTGCTATTGAATGATCATAATTTATATGTGTATTTGATGCTTGAAATGATTAGGAATGATTTCCTAGTGATAGATATGTGTTGGATATGTGTTAGATATTGCTTTTCCATGGTTAGAATGTTATCATTCTTTCTATGTAGGAGTAGTAAATTAGGAATTGAATGCATGTTGTTATCAATTGTATTTGTTCTTAAGATCATTCATTAGCATTGTACCTATGTCAAGTTTGTTATCAAATTGCATGGGTAGGGTTGAGAAACATTTAATTTGAAGTAATATTGATTCAATTGAACTAGTTGTTATCATCTAGTAAAGTTGTCAATTGAAGTTGTGAAGATGCTTTCATTTTTCATAACTATGGTTAAAGATAGTTTCTCACTAACATTCACCATTCTCAAGGTATCATGATAAAGTTTGAGGAAAATCTCATAATAAGAAATCACCAATCTCATATGTCCAAGTCTAGTATTCTCATTAGTTAATCCTTTAGTTAAAATCTTAAATGTTAAACTAGTTGTAATCATAGAATTATAGTTGCTTTACTTAGTAGTGTTTATTACAAAAACTCAACTCAAACCCCCCCCCCCCCCTTTGTTTACATTGCTTTTATATATGCATATATATATATATATATATATATACTACAAGATATACATAGAGATAACCTTGTCCCTGTGGAACGAACCTTACTTGCCACTATATGCTTAATTGCGTGTAGAGGTAGTAAGTGAACATAAATAGTATATTTGAGAGGTACGGCGACGACCTCCCAAATTTTGGCGCCGCTGCCGGGGACTAGGCGTATTTTTATGTGTGTATTGTAGTTTTATTTCTAATCTATCTTTCTTTTGTAGATTCTATTTTGGTTTGGAACCCTATTGCTCTAGCTCTTGGTGCATGGTTCTTACACGATCCTCGAACCAAGACCCTTTGCAATACGATTCCGAGCTAGTAAGAAGTCTCCGCCAACTTAGGAAGCAAGTGCAAGAGTCACTAGCATCTAATCCTTTCTCCCTTGAAAGTGAATCACTACCTTTCAACATGGCGGACGATGAAGAGGATACCGGTAAAAACCACCCCCGAAACCAATTCTACAACCCTTTCCAAAACCCTAACACTTCTCCTACCAACATTTCTATGAGAGAGTACATGTCCCCTAACTATGAGCAACAACAATCAAGCATTGTTTACCCGGACTCTCAATATGAAATCAAGACGGGAGTGATAAATTTGCTTCCGACTTTCCATGGTAGAGAAGTGGATGATCCCAATGACTTCCTTGAGGCGTTTCACCGAGTTTGTAGTAGTTTGAAACCTTCCGAGATGAGTGTGGATGAGTTTAAGTTGAAAACCTTCACCTTCACCTTGAAGGACAAGGCCGCTAAATGGTTAAGCCGTTTACCTTCATCATCAATCACTACATGGCCACAATTGAAGAAAAAGTTCTTAGACAAGTACTTTCCTCCCTCTAAGTCCTCGGTCTTGATACAAGCCATTAGCAACATCACTCAAGACGATGATGAGACGTTGTATGAGTATTGGGAAAGATTCCAAACCCTCCTCTCAAGTTGCCCGTACCATAGCTTCACCGAACCTCAATTGGTGTGTTTCTATTACAATGGTTTGAATGATAGAGAAACCGAGTTGATAAATCGGTCTTGCTATGGCTCCATTGCTAACCTTGACTCTTCCGATGCCATGATGCTATTTGAGCAACTAGCCGAAGGATGCAAACCAAAGAGAGACCGGAGGCTACGAGTGGGTAACTCCGGTGGAAACAATGATGGTTCTCGCCAAGACATCAAGGAGCTTACGGCATTGATGAAAGGTTTCATGATGGGAAATAGCTCCGGAGGGAACCAACCAAGGCAACAAGTGATGACGTGTGGGATTTGTGCTTCGAACCATCTCACCGAATCTTGTCCTCAAGCAAACGAGGATTATAACGAAGAAGTCAATGCCATGGGGGTCTATGGAGGAAACCAAGGTTTTAGAGGCGATCAAGGAGGGAACCAAGGTTTTAGGGGCTACCAAGGAGGACGAGGCTACCAAAGTGGTAGGGGTTTTCAAGGTGGACAAGGCCAAGGTGGTGATAGGGGTAACCAAAGGAAGTATGATCCTTTCGCTCAACATTACAACCCCGGAACTAGAGATCACCCCAACTTTTGGTGGAGAGATGAACCGATGGGGCAACAAGGCCAACAAGGTGGCTACCAAGGGGGTTACCAAGGTCAAAGTGGTCAATCCTTTGATAGATCGAGGGGGCAAAATGACTAAGGCTACCAAGGAGACCAAAGCCACCAAAATCAAGGGTACCAAGGTTACCAAAACCAAGGGTACCAAGATTTTGGTTATCAAGGGTACCAAGATCATCCCCCACAACAATACCCAAGGAACCAAGGTCAAGGCCGTTTCAACAACCGCAGCCCTCAAAATGCTTACCCGAGGTTGGAAGATAAATCTCGTGATCAAGGTGAAAGCTCGGGCCAATTCCCACAAGACGCTCGATTCAAAAGCATTGAGGTGCAAATGAGTCAAATGGCCACTGTTTTGGGGAAATTGGAAGCACAAAACTCCGGGAAATTACCCGCACAACCGGAGTTAAATCCAAGGCCTCATGCGAGTGCCATGACCTTGAGGAGTGGTAAACAAGCGGTTGAACCCGAAGTGGTTGTGAAAAAGGCACCCAAGAGAGGCCTTGTGAAGAAGAATTTGACCAACGATGAAGTTGAGGTAACCTTGGCCGATGAAGAAGTGATTCTTGAGGGGCTAACCAAAGAAAAAGGTGAGGCCGAGGTTGAGAAGGAGAAGGAACTAATTGATGAGGAACATGTGGACTCAACCGCTCATGTTGAACCAATGTCACCTCCATTCTCACCTCTCCACAAGAAAACTAGGGTGGACACTCCCTTCGAAGTGGAAGGCACCATTCCCCGAGGCTTTGAAGAATACTCGCAAAAAGGAGATGGACAAGGAAGCTTTCGAAGTTCTTCGAAAGTGTGAGGTAAACATTCCTTTGCTCGATGCTATTGATCAAGTTCTTAGATATTCTAAGTTCTTGAAAGAATTATGTGTAAACCATCGTCAACAAAGGTCTAAGCATGTTAAAAATGAAAGAGTCAATGAACATGTGTCGGCTTTGTTTCAAGATAAAATGCCTACTAAGTGTGGTGATCCCGGCATGTTTACAATTCCTTGCATTTTAGGAAACACTTATTTTCCTAGAGCCATGCTAGATTTAGGTGCATCCATAAATGTCATCCCATACACATTGTATGAATCATTGAATCTTGGCACTTTGCATAAAACCGGTGTAGTAATCCAACTTGCCGACCGCTCTAATGCATACCCTAAGGATATTGTTGAAGATGTCTTGGTGAAAGTCGACAAGTTGGTGTTCCCGGCCGATTTTTACGTTCTTGACATGGAACATGATAAATTTGCTACCCCTGTCTTGTTAGGGCGTCCTTTTTTGAAAACGTCAAGAACTATTATCGATGTGCATAGTGGTAGGCTTACCATGGAATTTGATGAGGATAAAATAGAGTTCAACATTTATGGTGCAATGAAATACGATGATGAGGAAACTTCTTGCAATGCTATTGATGTAATTGAATCTTTTGTGCAAAAAGTTTATGAAAATGATGGTGATGATCCTTTGTTAAATGCTTTAGCCAATAGTTTACACACAAGTAATGTTCATACATATGCTTTGAGTGCTAACTTGAAGGAAAGCATTTTTGAGCTAGATACTTTCGAGGAACTTTCTCTTGATGCACAACTTTTAGACCTCGAGGTATTGAAAGGCTCGGGCAACCGACCATCTCTCAATAAACCTCCGGTGGTGGAATTGAAACCACTACCCGAAAATCTAAAATATGCATTCCTTGGTGATGGTGAGAAATTACCGGTGATCATCTCCAACAAGCTCACCAAGGAACAAGAGGAAAGGTTGATGAAAGTGCTCCAAGATCATAAGGAAGCCATTGGATGGACTATTGCCGACATCCAAGGTATGAGCCCAAATACTTGTATGCACCGTATTCTATTGGAGAATGATGCTAAACCCATCCGACAACCTCAAAGGCGATTGAACCCTCCTATGATGGAGGTAGTAAAAGCCGAGGTGCTTAAATTGTTGGATGCGGGAATGATCTATCCAATCTCCGATAGTAAATGGGTAAGCCCAACGCAAGTGGTACCAAAGAAGACCGGAGTGACCGTGGTGGAGAATAGCCATGGCGAGTTGATCCCCACTCGTATTCAAAACGGATGGCGTGTTTGCATTGATTACCGAAGGCTAAATGCGGTAACGAGGAAAGACCATTTCCCTTTACCATTTATTGATCAAATGCTTAACCGGCTTGCAGGTCACTCTTTCTATTGTTTTCTTGATGGCTATTCAGGGTACTTTCAGGTTGCCATTGCACCAGAAGATCAAGAGAAGACAACCTTCACATGTCCCTTTGGCATCTTTGCATATCGACGCATGCCTTTTGGCCTTTGCAACGCACCGGCCACATTCCAAAGGTGTATGGTTAGCATATTTTCAGAATACCTTGAAAAGTTTGTAGAGGTTTTTATGGATGATTTCACTGTTCATGGAAACTCTTTTGACAATTGCTTAATCCATTTGTCATTAGTCCTAAAAACTTGCATTGATAAGAACCTTGTGCTTAATTCTGAAAAATGTCATTTCATGGTTGAAAAGGGCATTGTGTTAGGACATGAAGTGTCATCTAAGGGTATTGAAGTAGACAAAGCAAAAATTGATACCATCCAATCTCTTCCTTACCCTACTTGTGTGCGTGATGTGAGATCCTTTCTAGGCCACGCGGGTTTCTACCGCCGTTTCATAAAAGATTTTTCAAAAATTTCTTCCCCTTTATGTAGATTGTTACAAAAGGATGTGGAATTTGTGGTAGATGAAGGTTGTAAGAGGGGCATTTGATTGTTTGAAGTCTTTGTTAGTGTCGGCCCCTATCATACAACCTCCAAATTGGTCCCTTCCTTTTGAGATCATGTGTGATGCTAGTGACTATGCCATTGGTGCGGTGTTAGGTCAAAGAGTGGGGAAAATTCCCCATGCCATCTATTATGCATCCATGACTCTCAATGATGCTCAAAGGAACTATACCACTACTGAGAAAGAATTACTAGCGGTAGTCTTTTCCTTAGAAAAGTTTAGGCCATATTTGCTTGGTACAAAGATTATTGTTTTCACTGACCATGCAGCCCTTCGTTACTTGATGACGAAGAAAGAAGCAAAGCCTAGGTTACTCCGATGGATCTTACTCTTGAGCGAGTTCGACTTGGAGGTCAAGGACAAGAAAGGAGCTGAAAATCTAGTGGCCGACCATTTGAGCCGTTTGGTGCCCAATGAGGAGTTTGGGACCAAAGCATTGAAGGACCATCTTCACGAAGAGTTCCCCGACGAGCAATTGTTTGCTCTTAGTGTTTCTCTTCCATGGTATGCCAACATTGTGAATTTCCTTGTCACAAGTAAGTGCCATTCTCATTTCACAAAGGCACAAAAGGATAACCTAAAGCATGATGCTAGGTTTTATGTGTGGGATGATCCCTATGTGTGGAAACATTGTTCTGACCAAGTGATTAGGAGATGCATTCCCAATAATGAAACCAACTCAATCCTTGCTTTTTGCCATTCATATGCATGTGGAGGTCATTTTGGTGCTAGGCGAACTGCTAGAAAAGTGCTAGACTGTGGTTTTTATTGGCCTAGTTTGAATAAGGATGCATACACCTTTCGCAAATCTTGTGATAAATGCCAAAGAGTGGGAAATATCTCTTCTAGGAATGAAATGCCCCAACATTGCCCTTTATATTGTGAACTCTTTGATGTATGGGGAATTGATTTTATGGGACCTTTCCCTACTTCCTTTGGTTTCAAATATATCTTGCTTGCGGTTGACTATGTTTCTAAGTGGGTTGAAGCAATCCCCACTCGTACTGATGATTCTAAAGTGGTTGCAGAGTTCATCAAATCTCACATCTTCTCTAGGTTCGGGGTACCCCGAGCTCTGATCAGTGATCGAGGCACTCACTTTTGCAATAGAACCATTGCCGCATTATTGAAGAAATATGGGGTAAATCACAAAACTTCTACCGCCTATCACCCACAAACAAATGGACAAGCCGAAGTTTCCAATAGGGAAATCAAGTCCATCCTTGAGAAAATGGTTAGGCCGACTCGCAAGGATTGGAGTACTCGGTTGGATGATGGATTGTGGGCATATAGGACGGCTTATAAGACTCCAATTGGTATGTCTCCATACCGATTAGTCTTTGGAAAGCCGTGTCATTTACCGGTGGAGTTAGCACACAAAGCTTATTGGGCGATCACAAGGTTCAATTTGAACTTGGACGAAGCCGGGAATGAAAGGAAGCTTCAATTACAAGAGCTTGAGGAGATCCGAAATGAGTCCTATGAGAACGCTGCCATTTACAAGGAGAAGACGAAGGCATGACATGACAAGATGATAATTAGGAAAACTTTTGAGGTAGGTCAAAAGGTTCTCCTATTTCAATCACTCGTTTGTTTCCAGGTAAACTGCGTTCTCGGTGGACTGGGCCATTTGTAGTTGTGAAAGTTTTCCCTCATGGTGCGGTGGAGATCCAAAGCGACGAGGATGCCAAAGTCATCAAGGTCAACGGCCAAAGGTTGAAACCGTATTACGAGGGTTTCAAATCGGAGATCCTAGAGGACATGTCTCTAGGCAACCCAACCTACGATTGATCTTTACCATGGAGGTATATCGTGCCGACGATGTTAAATAAACGAGTTTTGATCTTTAAAAGCATTTCGTCGAACAATTTCAACATTTGGAACATTACTCTATTTCTATATATTGTAGTTTACATGCATTGTATTAAACTTGCAATTCAGACATAATGCGAATTTTTGATTTGTTAGTTTTGTAGGAAAAGATGTGAAATGGAACAAAACAAAAAGGCTAGAGAAGTCATTTCTTCGCGGTCCGCGAATTCATCGCGCGGACCGCGAGCGAGGGTTTCGCGAACCGCGACTGGGATCGCGCGGACCGCGACGAACTTGCGCGCGCGGGGCGCGATTTCACCGCGCGCACCTCGGCGAGGTATTGCGCGCGCGGCTCGCGAATAAGGCGCGCGGCCCGCGAAGAGTGTACGCGCGGTCCGCGAAGACGACCGCGCGACCCGCGAAAAACCAGGGGATTTTCAGAAATCCCTGGAACGAAAACGCCAGATTTCGCGGTCCGCGGCTTGATCGCGCGGACCGCGGCACTGTGCTCGCGGTCCGCGGTTACACCGCGCGGACCGCGAGGATTTACAATGCGTGGCGCGCGAATTCATCGCGCGCGCCGCGACGAGCACCAAGCGCGCGGTCCGCGGTTTTATCGCGCGGACCGCGAAGGTTCAGCGCGCGGTCCGCGGTTTCACCGCGCGGACCGCGAAAATCCAGGGATTTTTCGACAATCCCTGGAACATTTTGGCATAGTTTCGCGGCCCGCGACGGAGGCCCGCGACCCGCGACGACAGCCCGCGACAGGATTCTCGCGGCTCGCGAGAAAACTCGGCCTACTTCTACCCATTTTCTTCTATCTTTTTTCTTCTTCTTCTTCCCAATCCCTCCCGACGGAATAGTGCTCTCCACCGGCAACCCACTCCAATCCATCATTCCGGCGAGTTTTGAACCAATCCTTTCCACCCAAATCCATCCCCCAAGCTTTCCCAACAAAACCCACCAAAAATTCACATCCAAAACACCATCTTTTACCCACATTGCCCGAATTCCAACCCAAACTTCTCCATTCCGATTCGCCGGACTCCGGCGACTTTTTCTCCAACCCCAATACATCAAAACCTTCCCTCCACCACCCTTATCCTTTTCGCCATCTCAATTTTTAAATTCCTAAACGAACTTAAATATCCCCAAATCTCAAGAACCCTAATTTTTGGGCATTTTTGATTTGGTGATATTTTGGTTCAATTGATGGTCTCCTCAAGCTACATTGCTTCCAAAGGCTCCAATTGACGGTACCCTACTGAATTTACTTGAATTTTGGGTGATTTAGGGCTTGCCGCCAATAGGTTTTATTGAAATTTCAAAGGCTTGCCGCCTTTAGTTATATACTGAGCTTTTTGAGTAGGGGCTTGCCGCCTTGTAGCTAGTTTAGTTGTGCTGGACTGTTGTTGAGTAGATTTTGATAATGGCACCAAGAAAAAGGTCTCGCCGAGGGGAAGCCTCTAGTTCACATGAGCCCGTGATCCCCGAATCACCCCCTCGCCAACCTAGCCCTCCCCCTGCAGAGAACCTGCCTCCTATTGACCTTATGGGACTGCAAGGTTTGGATGGAGATGCTCAACAACAATGGAGGAAGTTGATTGGGAATGGGAGACGAACAATCATGGAGACGAAGTTCCTCTCCTCTGAGCTACTTCAAGAGCTAGGTTTGCAGCAGCCTGTGATGTTTTTACTGGATCGCGTTGGCATGAGAGGATTCATTGATAGGTCGGCACCGACCTACATTCGATATACACTTGAATTCCTATCCACTCTAGCCAAGCACTATGATGAGGAGCATGACATGCAATACATCACATTCAGGTTGAATGATGTAGACCGCCGGATGACCTACAATGAGATCCAAGATGCTTTTGGGTTCGAATATGCGGATGGCTATAAGAATCCGAAAGATAATGCCCCGGACGGATTTGATCTAGCTTTCTTTTGGAATTGCTTGTCTGGATCTCCCAACATCACGGGCGCCACGAAGAACAACCACATCATACATCCAGCTGTTCATATGGTGCACAAGCTCCTAGTGATGACAATATTTTGCCAAGGAGAGTTGACACACATCAATAGGGAGCAGGTCCAATGCCTTTGGACTATGTTTTGGAGGCCGGAGCACCCGTGTTGGGTTGACCTCTTTGTGCAGAAATGTCTGGAGACCTCCCAGAAGAGCTCAGGGAAGATACCGCAGGGGGGTATGATTTCTCTTCTGGCAGCTTATCTGAACATCCACCTACCTCCAGACATTCAGGCAATAGGCAAGACAGCCGAGAGAGCTCACCAGTTCTACTCCATTGCTACTTTGGAGTCCACTAATGTCTTGGCCATGCACAGATTTCCTCCTCCTAGATTCATCTGGCTAGTAGCCAAGAATCAGCATATGTACCTGCCAAATCCGGAGGCTGTGCAGCTGACTGGGTGCACTCGCATGAAGGAGCTCACCTTGCCCATCCAAATCACAATTCCTGCACCTACCATTGCCCTTGCCAGGCTAGAGGCACCCCTAGAGCATGGAGAGCACTACGTTTCTCCACATCAGGATCCTCAGTTTGTCACTCAGCAGCAGTTCCAGGAGTTTACGCAGAGGCATGACGCGTTTACTCAGAGATATGAGGACGACATGGAGGTGATGTTCGCCATGATGGCATCCATGCACCCACATGGACCAGGGGCATTTGACTATGAGTGTCATCGCAGATCGCGAGCTCAGCGCCGTCGCGACGGTTCCGGCCCCTCGCAGTGAGTATATCCTACACCCTTTCCTTTCACTATGATTTTCATTGATATATTTAAACATTGAGGGCAATGTTTAGACTAAGTGTGGGGGAGGAAATGTAGGACTATGATTCTGTTTTTGTTGCTGCTTTTGCTGCTGTGTTTTTACTTAAAAAAAAAAAAAAAAAAAAAAAAAAAAAAAACATTTTTCTTTTCTCTTGTATAGATATGAAAGACTCTCAAATGTTATGTGCTTAATTATTCAGAGTATACACTTGGATCTTAATCGTTCTTTCTCGAGGACGAGAAAGGTTCAAGTGTGGGGGATTTTGATAGGTCCTAGATATACTCTTATTTTGTAGCATTTGAGAGCTATTTTATATAGTATTTTTGTACTTTATGTTAGACTTTTGGACCGAATCGTTCATGATGGTTTGAAATTGAAGACGTGCATTTCGACCTTGAATTGCACTTGCGATAGATTTGGATGATTTGAAGACCTTCTATGACCGTCCTGGAGGAAGCAGATACATTGAAGAACCAGTCGTAGAAGTGGCGTGAAGGCACACTCTCGCGGACCGCGAAACATAGGTCGCGAACCGCGAAACCTAGGTCGCGAACCGCGAGGGTGTGTGTTGCTGTTTTGGAAGATGCCGAGTTTCGCGCGGTCCGCGAAACTCCGGTCGCGAGCCGCGAGGACCAGCACGAGGACCACGAAGCCAAAGACACGCGGTCCGCGAAACTCCGGTCGCGAACCGCGAGGGCCAGCGCGAGAACCGCAGCGAAGCCGAGACGCGCGATCCGCGAAACGTCGGCCGCGGTTCGCGAGGATCAGACGCGCGGTCCGCGAAACCTCGGTCGCGGACCGCGGACGCCACAGACGCGCGGGCCGCGAATCCTCGGCCGCGAACCGCGAGAACCGAGCTCGCGGTCCGCGAAGGATTTCGCGCGGCCCGCGAAAAACTCCTGCAACTTGCACTTTATTTTGTTTTAATTTTAATTTTGTTGGACTATAAAAGCAACTTATCCTCATTGTTAGAGGATCTGATTTTTACAGAGCAAAACACATTTTTCCTTCATTTTCCTTTTGATTTTGATCTTTGAATTCATCATGGTTTGTAGTATTGATTTTGGTTTTGATAATATAACTATGGCAGTAGGCTAAAACCCTTCTTGGATATATGTGATTGGACTTCTTGTTATGGATTGAGAACATGATTCATGAAGCTTAGGAATGGTGATTTGCTATTGAATGATCATAATTTATATGTGTATTTGATGCTTGAAATGATTAGGAATGATTTCCTAGTGATAGATATGTGTTGGATATGTGTTAGATATTGCTTTTCCATGGTTAGAATGTTATCATTCTTTCTATGTAGGAGTAGTAAATTAGGAATTGAATGCATGTTGTTATCAATTGTATTTGTTCTTAAGATCATTCATTAGCATTGTACCTATGTCAAGTTTGTTATCAAATTGCATGGGTAGGGTTGAGAAACATCTAATTTGAAGTAATATTGATTCAATTGAACTAGTTGTTATCATCTAGTAAAGTTGTCAATTGAAGTTGTGAAGATGCTTTCATTTTTCATAACTATGGTTAAAGATAGTTTCTCACTAACATTCACCATTCTCAAGGTATCATGATAAAGTTTGAGGAAAATCTCATAATAAGAAATCACCAATCTCATATGTCCAAGTCTAGTATTCTCATTAGTTAATCCTTTAGTTAAAATCTTAAATGCTAAACTAGTTGTAATCATAGAATTATAGTTGCTTTACTTAGTAGTGTTTATTACAAAAACTCAACTCAAACCCCCCCCCTTGTTTACATTACTTTTATATATGCATATATATATATATATACTACAAGATATACATAGAGATAACCTTGTCCCTGTGGAACGAACCTTACTTGCCACTATATGCTTAATTGCGTGTAGAGGTAGTAAGTGAACATAAATAGTATATTTGAGAGGTACGGCGACGACCTCCCACATGCACGGGTGGAACGTGAGACCGGCAGGAAATTAAAGTCTGTCAGAGCTGACAACGGTGGAGAGTATCGCGGCCCATTTGAAGAGTATTGCAGGTCGTACGGGATCCGACTTGAGAAGACACCACCGAAGACACCTCAGTTGAATGGAGTTGCGGAGAGGATGAACCGCACCATTGAAGAGCGAGTTAGATGCATGTTATCTCATGCAAACCTCTCTAAAGGTTTCTGGGGAGAAGCAGTGAGGACCGGTGTTGACATCATCAACTTGAGCCCGTCAGTTCCCTTGGATGGAGACATACCGGAGGAAGTTTGGTCCGGAAGAAAGGTCTCATATGACCATCTAAAGGTGTTTAGATGTCGAGCATTCGTACACATTCCCAAGGATGAGCGGGCGAAGTTAGATTCAAAAACAAAGGAGTGCATCTATCTCGGCTCACCAAAGGACGAGTTTGGTTATCGGTTGTGGGATCCAGCCCAGAAGAGGATCGTGAGAAGCCGCGACGTCGTGTTCTTCGAGGACCAGAACATCAGTAACTACAAGGAGTAGCGAGAAGCTCAAACCAAGCGAACCAAAGAGCCTTTGGAGTCCATGCCATCTCCCGTAGTACAAGATAACGCAAGGAGAGAACCAGTGGAGGATGCTCGCACTGAAGAAGTTGAAAACTGCAACCTTGGAGAAGCTGCGGAGCAGCCTGAAACAGGTGGCGAAGATATGGAGGAAGAAACTGAACCCGTAGTACCGGTACCTCGACGTTCCCTTAGAGGGAGACAACCTTCGACCAGGTATTCACCAGATGAGTGGATGACATTCACCGATGATGGGGAGCCTCAACACTACGGAGAAGCTATGGTAAGTGAGCACAAAGATGATTGGGAAAAGGCTATGCAAGAGGAGATGAAATCCTTGCACGAGAATCATACTTATGATCTCGTAGAGCTACCAAAAGGGAAACGAGCTCTCAAATGCAAGTGGGTGTACAAGATCAAGTCCGAAGAAAACAATCCCAAACCAAGGTATAAGGCCCAAATTGTTGTTAAAGGGTGCAATCAGAAGAAAGGTATAGACTTCGATGATATTTTCTCTCCCGTGGTGAAGATGTCATCAATCCGAGTTGTGTTGGGACTTGCTGCGAGTTTGGACTTGGAAGTCGAGCAACTCGATGTTAAGACGGCTTTCTTACACGGAAACCTCGAGGAAGAGATTTATATGGAGCAACCTGAAGGATTCAAAGAGCCGGGAAAGGAGCACTTAGTGTGTCGTCTCAAAAAAGTCTCTATGGTTTGAAGCAAGCGCCCCGTCAATGGTACCAGAAGTTTGAAGCCTTCATGAATCATCATGGATTCAAAAAGACACACACCGACCACTGTGTTTTCATGAAGAGGTACGATCAAGGAGACTTTCTCATACTCATGCTTTACGTTGATGATATGTTGATCGTCGGGCAGGATAAAAGAAAAATCGCTGCACTTAAGAAAGCATTGAGTAGTTTATTTGCGATGAAAGATTTGGGGCCAGCGAAGCAGATCCTTGGGATGCGGATCACGCGGGATCGATCCAAAAAGCTACTTTGGCTATCTCAAGAAAGGTATGTTGAGAAGATCCTTGAGAGATTTAAAATGCACCAGGCCAAACCTGTTAGCGTACCGCTTGCCGGACATTTCAAGTTCGATGGAAAGAAAAATCCGAGAAGGGATGAAGAAATGAGAGGCGTTCCATATTCTTCCGCTGTTGGTAGCCTCATGTATGCGATGATATGTACCCGGCCAGATATTGCACATGCAGTTGGAGTTGTGAGCAGGCACTTGTCAAATCCTGGGAAGGAGCATTGGGCTGCGGTGAAGTGGATACTTCGATATCTCAGAGGAACAACCAAAAGGTGCTTGCGCTTTGGAGCAGGCAAACCTGTGTTGGAGGGATACACAGATGCTGATATGGCCGGGGACTTGGAAACTCGAAAATCAACGTCGGGTTATCTAACTACTTTTGCAGGGGGAGCTGTATCTTGGCAGTCAAAACTTCAAAAATGTGTTGCCCTTTCTACGACGGAGGCGGAGTACATAGCTGCCACCGAGGCTTGTAAGGAGATGTTGTGGATGAAGAATTTTCTACTTGAGTTGGGGGCTAAAGCAAGAGAAGTATGTCCTCTATTGCGACAATCAAAGTGCCATCCACTTAGCCAAGAATTCAGCTTACCATTCCCGAACGAAGCATATTGATGTTCGTTATCACTGGATTCGGGACGTGTTGGAAGAAAAGCGACTACAGCTTGAAAAAGTTCACACCGATGATAATTGGTCTGATATGATGACCAAGGCACTACCGAGCAAGAAGTTCGATAATTGCTGCAAAGGCGCCGGTGTGGAGACTCCTTCCAATTAGGTCGGAAGGGGGAGATTTGTTGGGTATTCCTCCCTAATTCTAGAATCTTCTTTTGGCAAAAGGGAAGGGGAGGTTCTAGAATGATGAGAGATGATTCTAGTCCATGGAGAATATTCTAGAGAGCCTCCTAGAAGCCTCCAAGCATTAATTGGAGAGAAGGAGAAGAGAATTCTAGAGCAAGCCTACTCACCTATAAATAGGGTGCTCTTGGAGAGGTTTGATCATCCAACCAAAAACCATTTCCTTCCCTACTAGATATCCTCCAAGTGAGAAGTAGAAAGAAGTCTTCATCATCTCTAGTTGATAGGTATCCACCATAGTGTGAAGAATCCCTTGTAATCCATCCACCTTGGGTGAGAATTTGTAACCCTACTATAGTCATATAGTGGAAGACTTGGACTACCATAGTCCCGCGGTTTTTCCCGATTTGGGTTTTCCGCGTAACCAAATTTGGTGTCTTGCTTCACTTTCTATTTTTCTCATTCACCGTCTTAATCACACAAAGAGGGAAACCATATAATATTTCCCAACAGTTTGTGATGATGTTGCAACGCTTTGAAACTTTAGAGCTGGAGTGCCTTCTAGAAGGTGAAAAAGATGCGAAGAGCAGTCTTCTGATCATAGAATTTGGAGCAGAAGAAGAAAAAGGGAATTTGCGAGCTTGGTGAGATTACTGTGTGACTGTGCTTTACAAAGAGAGGATTGGAGAAAGTCTGCCATCTCACGGCGGCGCTGCCACACATAAGAGGGGCGGGAGTTAACTCGAATGGGTCTCTCAATGACACGTGTATAATATCTCGGATGATGTCCGTAATTTTAATACCATTGCATTAATTATGAAAAAAATATATTAAAATATGTATGAAAATTGAAAAAATAGAACAATATCTCAAATGAATAAAACATGTAAGCATAGCAAATTATAATATAATCAAAAAAACTTTCATGGCAACATTTACAACTTTAGTATAGTAAACTTTTACTTTTTCAATTGAAAATTTTAACAATTATAGAAAGTTTTTTAATCATAGTCCTATTTAAAAAAAATAAAGCTAAAAAATATCTTAATTGGAAAGAGATGGAAAATGATTTTTTTAAGGACTGCGAAGATATTACTGATGCGGCAAAGGATTAATTGGTTTTAAAAGAGGGAAGTAAGGAAATAATAAAGGTATTATTACATCAGATAAAAGGAAATTATGGTTTTTTTTTTCTTTTGAAAACGTACAGATATTAATCTGATATTTTAAATATATTTTTATATGCGTTGCTTAAAAAAAACTAGATATCACCTTGTTCAATGATGATGATGATGATAAATTTCTATAGGAATATGTATATTAAGGCCTTGTTTGGTAGAACTTATTGTTTGTCAAACTGAACTGAACTAGAATAAATTGAATTGAATTGAAAATGAATGTATTAAAAAAGAATCAGCATGACTGAATTAAACTGAATTTCATTTTTTTTAAAAAATTCATCAAAATATATGTTCACTTAACTAAATTGAACTAAAAAAATAATCAGGTAAACATGGACTAAATAGGCTTATTTAATATTATTTAATAATTTTCTTTTTAATATCATATTTTTGTGAAGAGTTATGCAGTGCTTGCATAATTATTTAATATGGTGAAGATGGAATGTGATAAAGTCTTAGAGACGGCTGCTTGGGAAAGGTCATATTATTTAATGACATTCTCATTAATTCTTTTTCTTTTATAATAAAATATCTTGAATCTATAATGGAGAGGATATTTGAATATATTATAAATGATTGGGGGAAATGTTACGAACAAAATAATTGAATTGGATTAACTGGATATTTCAAACAGAGAAGAAATTATATGAATGGAGAATGAGGCATAAACGAAAGAGGGAAAAGGCAAAGAAATGTGGAAGAAAACTGCTGCAAAACAGCTTACAAGCAACGCAATTGTCATCATCATGAATGAATTGCTATTCTCACTCATTTCTTCTCTATATATTTAAGTTTACGGCTCGGTCAACTTCTTGCTCCAATCAACCCATCTACAATGACAAAATTACATATTTGCCCCTGTCTAAAATATTGAATTATTGATACATATTTACAATGATTAGTTTTAGTTGAATATAAACTCAATCAAAAATGAAATATTGTAACTACCATTATATATGTAAAATCAATCAAAATTGGAAAGTATTCCGAGATTACGTACGTGCTACAGCCTACAGGCAGCAAGTTGACAAATTTTGATGAGTATATGTGCCATGCATCAAACAAATTAAATTTCTTTTGATACGAGATTCTGCGTGTATACAGATTACAAAGTATCTGAGAAAAAGGAAACATAATCAATCACGTGTAATTACACAAAAACATCATCAATCATCATCTATAAATAATTAAATACCTATACGATCGAATATAATTATCATCATCCCACATCACCCTAATATTTCATTTAATCTATGTGATCCATGGCTCCCGTTAGGTTGATGTGTGAGTTTGTCGCCGCCGTTTTACTCTGCTCCTTCGCCTCCGCAACTTCACGTACGTATGGATTTCTAAATATATATCTGTAATAATTTTTCCAGTATTTGATGCACAGATCTGCCCGAACCGTACATAAAATTTGATGTTTTTTTTAATTAACAGGAAACGTTGCTAGCAGCCCAACGCCCTCCGCCTCGGAGTTAGCACCTGTTTCAGGTCCAATGGCTGCCGCTGCCTCAGAATTAACGCTTATTACCAGATACAATTCTTCCTCCAATACTGTTACAACAGACGGTTCCGACACAAATTGTGGTGGTTATGTGACCATAAATGTCGTACAGCTCCCAAGAGCTTTTTTTTGGACACCAATCACTGTGCAGGTGTCGGTTTCTGCACCCCGTACTGTAAGAGGCGGAGTTTCTGAAGTTAAGTTGTCGTGCAATGGGATCAATTTATTTAGTGTCCACCCTTTCCTCATGTTAAGTCCAATTGGCGACGGTCAGGGACTTTGCTGGCTCAACGGTGGGGCATTTATCAACGATTCTAAAACGATTAAATTTACTTATACTCAATTTTATAGACAAAATATTGCTTTATATTCTTATAGATGTTAGATAAGCTTGTTTCAAGATTCGTATTATATTCATTAGTTTGAATATTGTTCTTTTGTATTTTCAATTCCTTATAAATGTTGGAATGTTGGAATACATTATTTCATTTTAGACTTTGTCGCAACAAATTTTCGGACTCAAGCTGCACCGGCCACCACCACCACCTTCAAGACCCGGCCCCGATATCCTTTTTTCACTCCGACTACATCTATGCCGTGTCGGCCTCATTTTCTTCTCGCCAACGTTGTACACTTAAATATTTAGAGACCTCTAACCTCTTAGTATTTTGCATATGCATTTCATCATCCTACAATTTGGAATTAGTTCAGTTTAGATTAGTTTAATTTAGTTTAGATAAGTTCATATCATCTGCACTATAATTTGATGATATTTAACTCAATTCAGTTCAGATTATATCACCTCAACGTGTTTTCATATTTAAATAATATAAAATTTTATTTCTATTTATTTCAGTTCAATATATTTAAAATTATTTCAGTTCAGTTCAGTTTAGTAAATTTAAAATTATTTCAATTCAATTCAGTTCAGTTCAGTAAATTTAAATTTATTTCATTTCAGTTCAGCAAAAAATATTTCCAGTAAACAGGGCCAAAATGGTTTATTTTTAGGCTGTCCTTATTTTAGGCTTTTTCCTATGACATTGTAACGTAGATATATTAGCAAATATAGAATTATTGTTTCCTTCCAGAGATAAACTAATAAATGGACAGGCCTTAATACATTAAGATTACAAGAATTAATGAGAATAATTATGACATATGTATATTACTTATCATCTATTTATTTGAAAAGCTATCATATATAATTGGTCCATACATGTGTAAGTAAATCATATTTTAGGCAGGATACGAAATGATTTCTTAATATCCATGGAAAAGAAAATAAGTGATTAATATCGATCTCAATATATCTTGTCCAAAAATATTATTTAATTTAATTAAAGATTTCATATTGATATTGTACATGATTGGAATTATGATCGAGAGTTTTTTTTTTTTTTTTAAGAAAATTCATTCAAGGTCCTAGGAAACGCCCAGAAGCGATTACAATGAGTGGAATTGACATCCAATTCGACTAGCCTATTACAGAATAACCAAACTACATGGCAATCCGACTAATTATGTCTGCTATTACAACTTAAGAGATCCAATAAAAAATGTAATACCGCCCTCAGGGATATTATCTTGAAACTGTGAAAATCACATCCGCTTGGCAGAGAAGAGCGACTACCGCATCAAATACTGCGTCAATTAGGGATCTGCTACATCCGCAATACCACTTGATCTAAATCATGATCTAGGTTCTTCAAACTGCAAGCACCTTGAGACCCCCAAATCACGAAACGGAAACACGACCCGTACAATCGGATCGGGAACAATAAAACAAATAAAAACACGATCTTTATAACCAGATAAAAAAAAACTTCGACAGCTATTTGATCCGCAAGTATTTGATATTTACCCTTTTCTTATTATTTTATTTTGGTACTTTCAAAAATAATTATTTTATTTTGGGAATAGTCATTACATCTAGCACATGGGTCCCACACTCAGTCGTCGTTGCAAACATTTTATTGATTTACGAAACCTCTCTGGAATTCCAATTGTCATTTTGACAGTTTATTTTTTGTTTGTGTGTTGGGGACAAAATTTCAATTACCGTAAAAAATAAGGTGAGTTGGAATTAATTTGACAGAGTGTTATATATTTAGGAGTAAAAAATTTTGGGTGAGACTGTGCTACCATAAACTTATAGTAGGACGAATGATAGTTCATGTGTTTAATAGGTTTGTTCATGTGTTTCACAGTTTTGTTCATGTGTTTTACAGTTTTGTTTGTTATAAGCTGGGTTCATGTGTTTAATGGATTTGTTCATGTGTTTAACAATTTTGTTTGTTATGGTAGGACGGTCTCACCCAAGACCTTCTCTTAAGAAAAATAAGGTTAAGTTGGCAAGAAACTAATTTCCTAAATATTCTTTTTCAATTAAATCAATACATTTTTAATTCCAGCCTAAGTGTACATGGACCAACTTGTAATTTTAACTTCTAAAGTAATGAGTTTTAGGCACGGTTCTCCCCTCAGCTTAATTTTTTATTTTTTTTGGCTGAGTTGATAAACTGAATTGATTAAACTGATGAGATGAATTAAATTGAAATGAAACAAAAACTAATGTATTAATTGAAACAAAAAATTGTTGAATTATTCTAAAGTTTATCCAATTATATTTTCACTAATTAAACTAAATTAAATTAAATTAAACTAAACTAATTTAATTTATAAATTAAATCAAGAGACGATATGTAACTGTTTTTTTTAAAAAAAAATATTTGGATACCCCAATAAAATCTCACACTCCCTTAACTCCACCAGAAATATGTAACTGAAGTTTACACTACTAGTCTGATTTACAACACCAATAAAATTGAAGTCTACACTACTAACCCGATCGATTTACATCACCAAGATAACTGAAGTTTTACACTACTTTGCGTCAAACATAGTTTTTATGTAGGATTGGGAAATGATTTATCAATATCCATGGAAACAAAAGTAAAAAAAAATTTGAGTGAAATTATTCTACCATTATAAACTCATAGTAAAACAGTTCATGTGTTCAATAGTTCATTATAAACCTATCAACAAACGACTATTCGTACATGTGACATTCTCAATGTCCATGACATTTTCAAACAAAAGTAGTAATTATGCTCGATGGCAACCTCAATCTCGTCTACGTCCACAAATATTTTTTAAGTTAATTACAGATTTCATATGACCGTATAATTGATTGGAATTAAAACTGATAGCTATCCAAAAATTAAATGAGGGGATATATGTTTTTTTTTTTAAGGAAATCAGTGGATATATATGCAGTAGTTTTTACCCTTCTCTAATGATTTATTTTGGGAATATTTGCATGGGGTTTGGTAAAAAAGATAGCACATGGTCCCACATTCACACAGACGTCCCACATTCACATTCACATTCACATTCACCAGGCTCTCTGTTGAAGAGTAATCGAGATTTGAAGACACGATGGGGGTAACTAGGGCTTTGGTTTTTGCCTTGTCTTTGTTCTTCTTGCTCTGTTTTCCGGCCTCCGGCAAGGTGGTTTCGGAAAAGACAAGGTTAATTTCATTCAGGAATTCATTCAAAAACCCTGAGAATCTGAGTTTCTGGAAGCTAGATACTCCGCATTGTCAGTGGCGCGGTGTTTTCTGCAAGAACGAGAAGGTCGTCTCACTGGTTCTTCCTAATCTGCAACTCCGGGGAAGGCTCCCGCCGGCGATATTCTCTCTTGTAAACCTTGTCAACCTTGACTTGTCAAGCAATTCGATTGTAGGGGAAATACCAGTTCAGATATCCGCCTTGAAAAGACTCAAGCTTCTGAATTTGGGGGTAAATGAACTTACCGGAGAGTTACCAACTCAGCTTTTTGAGTTGACGAGCTTGCAGAATCTCACGCTCTCTGTTAATAAACTCTCTGGAGCCTTACCGCCAGATATTGGCAATTTGGTAAATCTTCGTCATCTGGACCTCTTGAACAATTGGCTTACCGGAAATATCCCTTCTGAAATTCAAAAACTCACTCAGCTCCTTGTCTTGTCGCTTGGGGTCAACGAGTTCTCTGGCGAGATTCCCCCAGTGATATTTTCAAACCTTTTGTCCTTAACCATTTTTGATGTGTCAAATAATACCCTCTCCGGCCAGATACCGCCTGAAATTGGACGGTCAACCGGCCTCACCCAACTTTTTATCCCAATCAACAACTTCTCTGGCCAAATCCCACCAGAAATCGGGCTGTTGACCAGCCTCACATTCCTCGATATCAGCAACAACAATTTCTCCGGCCAAATCCCACCGGAAATCGGCAGGCTCACCGAACTTGAAACTTGATGGCGACGCAATGCTCACTGCAGGGTCCCTTGCCGGAGACAATGGCAAACCTGACTTCCTTAGAGAAACTCGGCCTCTCCGCAAACCCTTTGAACTGTCACATCCCTAAGTTCGTAGGAAAGCTTCGGAATTTGAAAACTCTTGATCTCACATGTACTGGTTTAGTTGGCGCCATTCCTTCTGATCTGGGGCAATGTTCGAGCCTAGAGTCACTTAAGCTCTCTGAAAACTCCCTTACCGGTCCCTTGCCTGATGAGATGGCAAAGCTGCTGAATTTGTCAGAGTTTGAAGTGCAAACCAATCAGCTCTCTGGTCCTGTTCCTGCTTGGCTTGGGAGCTGGCCTAGTATAACCTCCATCTCAGGGTCATATAATAGTTTTTCGGGCCCAATTCCGCCGGAAATTGGGAATGCCACTTCACTCAAACATCTGGATCTCAGCTTCAACCAGCTGATAGGTGAAATTCCCGCACAACTCTGCAATGCGCCTCTTGACACGGTCCAGCTCTACGAAAATATGCTCTCCGGGAATATAGAGCATGTTTTTGAGAGGTGCACTAATCTCAGCTTCCTGCATTTGAGGCAAAATAATCTTGTTGGCTCTATACCTGAATATCTTTCAAGCCTGAGTCTTGGTTATCTGCAATTGGATTACAACAATTTCACCGGTGCCATTCCGGTGGGTTTGTGGAGTATACCGACATTGGTGTTCATTAGTGCACAAAATAACCAGCTCGAGGGCAGCATTCCGGTGGAGATAGCTGGTGCTGTTAGCCTGATGATGCTCAATCTGGGTAATAATCAGCTTTCTGGGTTCATTCCTAAGGAGATTGGAAGTTTAACTGGCCTTGCAATGTTGAATTTGAACTCCAATTTTCTCGAGGGCACAATTCCTGTCGAGCTAGGTAGGTGCCCTGACTTGAGTGTATTGCTTCTTGGCAGTAACATGTTGCATGGAACAATCCCTCAAGAGCTTCTACACTTGCCACTGCTGGTTGATTTGGATCTTTCTCACAATGATCTCTCTGGGGCGATTCCTAGTTGCAGCCTGCGGAGCTCTTTAAACCCCAGTAATGAGATCCTTAAACAGCACGGGCTCTTCGATCTTTCGTACAACAGGTTGACTGGCTCCATACCTAAAGGAGTTGGCGAACTGTGTGTTAATTCAGGATCTTTCCCTCGCCAACAACTTGATTTCTGGGGTGATTCCAGCATCCATTGCAACTTTGAAGAATCTTACATCTTTGGATCTTTCAGGGAACTTGCTAACCGGTGGTATTCCTGAGGAATTTGGCAGTTCGCCTGATTTACAGGGATTCCACCTGGGCAACAACCAGCTCTCAGGAGAACTTCCGACAAAGCTTGGTGAACTGAGTACCTTGGTGAAGCTGAATGTGAGTGGTAATAAGTTTTCGGGTCCGATTCCATCCAGCTTCAGGGATCTCAAGGGGCTAACTCACCTGGATTTGAGCCATAATGAATTTAGTGGTGCTCTTCCGTCATCTCTCTCGGGAATGATTAACCTGTATGGCCTGTTTGTTCAGGGAAACCAACTTTCGGGCAATTTATATGGCTTTCTCTCCTCCCCGGCCTCCATGGCCTGGAGGATATCGATCATGGATTTGAGCGACAACGATTTTGAAGGGGCCTTGCCAAAAACCCTGGGGGCTTTGCCGAGCCTGATAGAGCTGGATGGCCGTGGAAACAGGTTCTCAGGTGGAATTCCAGATGAGCTCGGGAACCTTATTGATTTACAGTCACTCGATCTCTCCAACAACCAGCTTTCAGGAACAGTTCCTAAATCCATCTGTGCCTTGACATATCTCGTTTCCCTAAATTTAGCCAATAACAGCCTGTCCGGAGCCATCCCTGATGTTGGAGTATGCAAGAACGCTTCACTCGAGGGGAACACCGACCTATGCGGGGATATTGTGAACCGAAAATGCCGCTTCTGGAACCACAGAGAGAGAGGAAGAAATGTTTGGGTGGTGGTTTTCTCCATTTTAGGTGCTGTGATGTTGGTTCTCATTCTCGTGTGGATTTGGAGAATCTACGAGAAGAAGAGGAAGGAGAGTCTGGGAAAATTGAAGAGTTCGACGACGGATCCTCATCTCGGTCTCTTGGGCGTCAGCTCGGGAGTGTTCGAGCAGCAGCCGTTGTTATTCAGACTGAGTGTGGTTCAAGTTCTAGAAGCCACCGGAAACTTCAGCGATGAAAACGTGATCGGAGAGGGCGGGTTCGGCAAGGTTTACCGCGCCAGACTTCCCGGTGGGAGGAAAGTGGCGATGAAGAAGCTGAACCCCGAGCAGACTCAGGGGACGAGAGAGTTCGAGGCTGAATTGAAGACTCTGGGACAGGTGAAACACCGAAACCTAGTACCTCTGCTCGGCTTCTGCCTCACTCCGAATTACAAGGTGCTTGTGTATGAGTACATGGCGAACGGCAGCCTGGACACGTGGCTGGAAAACCGTGGTTTAAGCTGGTCAAAGCGGCTGAATATTGCGATTGGCACGGCGAGAGGGCTGGCGTTTCTGCACCACGGCTTCACGCCCAGAATCATTCATCGAGACATCAAATCCAGCAACGTCCTTCTGGATGGCGATTTCGAGCCCAAGGTTGCGGACTTCGGAATGGCCAGGCTGATGGGCGACTACGAGAGCCACGTCAGCACAATCGTTGCAGGGACGTACGGGTACATTGCGCCGGAGTATGCGCAAACGTGGAAGATGACTCCCAAGGGTGACGTGTACAGCTTCGGCGTCATCTTGCTGGAGCTGGTTACGGGTCGGCAGCCAACCGGGTCGGAATTCAAGGAAGCTCAAGGCGGGAACTTGGAGGGCTGGGTTAGGTCCAAGGTGAAAGGGAACAAGTCTGTGGATGTTCTTGATCCCCGGCTGATGGATAAGGAGCCTGACTCCAAGGCGATGATGCTTCGAGTTGTGCAGATAGCGCTGTTGTGCCTGTCGGAGAAACCTGCTAAGCGGCCGGACATGCTCCAAGTGGAGGAGCTCTTGAAGAAGTGCCGTCTTTAAGGCCTGGAGTTTTCCCAACCTTAATAATACTATTTGTTTTTTGTTGGCTATGTTTTTTTGTCAAGCATTCGTTTGTATTCTCGAGTAAGGAATTCATTTTTTGGTCATTACTGCTGGATTGCTCTTTTCACCACAGTGTTGAGCATTGTAGATGGGATGAAAGATTGGGAATATTGTTGTTTTCATGTGTTTTTCATATTCTACAATTGTTCTTGTTGGTGCAGGATTAAAGTTTTCAGTTGTAATAAACTTTAATGATGGAAGGGATTAAACTTTTAGAAGAAATTCCTTGTCTAGGGATTCAATTGGATGATTGATTCCTTTACTTTGAATATATACCTAGCTAGGAATGTACTTATTTACATCATTGTGTAACATTGGCATTTGAAGCCCAATCTAAACGGTTAGAAAGCGAATTACAGAATGTTCAGTTGATAGTCTCAAAGTTTCACTCGATATAAATGGAACTCCCTCTTCTGCATCTGGATACTCGTAGTACTGAAACAGAGATACTTCATGCCTCCATCAAAGAGAACAAGGAGACGGCGGGAAGACCAGGTTTTGCTGCAGGATATACTTCACAAGAAAAATAACTGATGTAGATGACAATTAATGCCTCTCTCTAACCCATCCTAATCGTATTCTCTTTCAGATGGGCACATGCAAAGCATTCTCGTCCCTAGAAAAACTTACAACAAGATAAAACAGGTTTTCAAGAACTAAAACCGACACCAAATCTTAATGGAAAGGAAAGCTGTAAGAAACTTCTGCAAAAAATTCCATGTCAGAATACAATCATGTAAGAAGCTCCATGTAGTTTAAGTTTGCAGAAATTTGCTTAAGAAAAGAAAGCAAAGCTGAATATAGACAAGGAGAATGCTTCTGTAAACGAAAGCAAAAAAATTTACTAAGCTTAAGTAAACTTAAACTCCATGTCATGTAAGAAACTTAAACAAAAGCAATTTTTTTGCTTTCTTTACATGATTGTATTCTGACATGGGATTTTTTGCTTTTGCTTACAGAAGTATCCATGTAAGAAACTCCATGTCAGGACCCCTGCGAAACATTTGCAGAAATATCAGCAATACAATCATTTTACCCCTACAATAATTTGCCCCAAAGACATGACATGGAAGAAGCTCTTCATCCCAAACATTTAACAGAAAGAAAGTTTTTATGTAGGTGCTCTTATTCTTAAGCGGAAGCTTCAGCGAATATATAGGCATTGAAACTGCAAATGCTGACAGGAGAAAGTTAAAATAATTGGACTTCAAATCACCAACAATGATGATTTTCTAATTTCTTACATCATTAAGAAAGCATGTAACTAATTTTTTTTGGTGGAAATACCACTTTGAGGTAGAAAACCAAAATATTCAACAAAAAAACAAGGAAATTGAGTTTATTCTTTCAAGAAATATAAAAGAAGCTCGACGACATCCAACTCTACGAGGTTGCATTACTAACATGAAAGATTGCCAAAACAATATAGATATCAGAGATTCATATTAAAATTACCTTAATGAAGATAAAGCAAGGAAGCGAAGTTGCTCAAACATTTTCAATTTGTATTAAATGTAACAAATTACAATAGTAATGACTTTGCCATTCGTTAATGACTTTTCTTTTTGCCATATAAGTAAAAGATATTGACACTAAAATCTGATTGATAATGGCAGAAATATTTATTCACTTTTTGAATGATGGAGCACCGTACACAGTAACTAACAAATTTAAACGGGGGGATCTAATTAATAACTCGTCTTATGCTAATAAAATTGATTAAATAGTGGATACTTAACTGATGAATTTACCTTCATAATCTCAGCAAGAGCATCTTTAACTCTACATCCAAACTTCTCTAGGTGTTTTCCCAGCCCGTGTCTTCTATTTCATGATCGCGATCGACAGCATTCTGTAAATGTACTATCCAACAACAAAGACATTAAATCATATGTATAAAGCCAAGATATTCAAAATCTCAACAATCAAATATACCGAACTCAACTTCTTAACTGTGTGACAAAAGAAACAAACTACCCTCTTCTTGCTCTAGCGGTACAGAAACACACACACACACACACAAAAACTGCGAATATTAAAAGCTTCATATTCCCATCTATGATGTCAAACCAATGCTATAATCGTAAAATTAGTCCTTCAATGTTATTCATATAACTACTACAGACTGTTAATTAAACCATCAAAATTCTCTAAAAAGAGTCTGATACTCTTCTAGTAGATCTATTTTGGAAAGAAGTAGTGCAGAGAAATAACAAAGACATTCTATATTTTTCAAAATGTACTGTCAGGAAGTTACAATTTCTAAACCCATATCTCTTAGATGTTGTTTAAGAGAGGGCACTGGAAATTCTTCTCTAAAATGGAGCATCTCATCAAGCTCTGACACAGATTGTGCCAATTTTCTATATTGGCTTTGGTTCGATACTACCAACTTAACCTACAGCATAGAACTGGAATGTGTTTCCCTAATGTCATCAACATATAACAGTTACAATTACAAAAGGTATACATGGATTGGTGTAGATAAGATAAACAGTAAGGAGCTCAAAATGCATAAATACCAGCATTGGAATTTGTGCTGTGAATCTAGACATCAACTGGTTCATTTCTTCTGCTCTGAATCCCGGTGTACGCGGCGGCGGAGGCGGTGGTGCCGGAATAGTGGGATGGCTAGTTGGCTTTAGTTTGGAGCGGCCGGTTTTCGCTCAATTTGGATCCGACCCAAGAGTTCCATAATTCCGGGTCAAAATATGACGCTATGTGGACTGGGCTCAGTGACGTAGACTATTATCTTTCTCATGGATCTCAGGGTCCATTCTGATGCTTTCCAGCCCAAGTCAACATTTTAACTGAGCAGTCAAAGTAGCCGCTACACTAGCCGTTTGATTTCTCCACCGCCTTTTAACTGAGCAGTCAATGTACTTCACTCACTACGGTCTACGGACAAACATCATACACATTTCATTTGGAGCTATGGATATTGCCTTCATTCATTTGTAATTTATATACTTTTTCATATTTTCTAATTTTCAGTCACCTTATTCCCTTATTATATACTTTTCCTTTTTTTTAACTACTCTCTAACACTCTATGTTTTCTCTCAATCCGTATTAAAAAAAAAACTCTTTTGTTTCTTCAAAATTCCCACCTTATTTTTGTTATGATCCAAGTATCTAACAAGATTTTACGTTACAATTTTATATCATCCAAATTTTTAATAATTATACGTCTTATATGTATAGAGGACGTATAATTATAAGAAATATATGACAAATATTATACGTCTTAGACTACACAACCTTGAACTTCTCCTCAATATCTTTGATTTCACTGGTTAATTCATCAACGTCAGAAACGACCATCTCGGCCATTTCTTCTCAACGCCTTCTTCTTTTCCCATAGCAAAAATCAATGACAGAATATTCATGATTGGTATTTGGTACATTATTCACATGAACAGAAGACTCAAATCCCATAATCTAACAGGTACATATATATGGAAAGTGCAGAAGAACCTTTAGCTTCTTCCAACTGCTTCTCTCAAGCCTTAACAACGTTATAAAACAATAAGTCAAATTTGTTAATAATACCAATATGTAAAACAGTAAAATTAAAAAAGGGTAAGTGTGTAACACGTTTATCCGGATAATGACTCGTCAACTAATTAAATTATTTTTATTATTTTCAACACGTTTTACAATTTGGTGTAAAAAGTATCAAATTGTTGTATCAATCACGAGGGAAGGAAATTAATTTTGGAACTGGATAAGATAATTGATTTCAGGAGTTGGAATTCTCTTTCATGTACACCTTAGTAAATAAATAAAAAAGGTCAATAATAAATGCTAATAACGCATTTTTACTAATTTAGTTTGACAATGACTGCCAACAAAACCAACTAATTTACTGAACATGTACTCCACTTTGTGCTCTTCCAAAATAATTGTCCTTATCAACGGCACTGTTGACTTATCAACGGTCAATGGTCAGCTGACAAAGAAATTACCAGACCAACCTCTAGTTGGATTTTGCATCATGACAGAGGCCAATGAATTCGACCCAATAGTTTAAAACTTTAATATCTGGATCAAAATGAAATGATCTGGGCTCACATGTAGTTGTGTAGGCAAAGTGGTCTCAATGATGTGGGCTAAAGAATTCCCATTTCGAAATAGAAAATTGTGTGAAATAACCTTTGCTAAAAACACTCCTTCTATTAAGATTATTTTTCGCCTAGCTGAAATACAAATTAATATGTTAAATTATAGGATCAATGTAGATAAATTTAAATGAATTTTTTAAAATATTTATTTAATTAATCTGAACTGAAATAACTAAATAAAAAAAAACACGGCCTAAAACTGGTTTGAAGGTGTATTTATATAGGTACATACATACTTAACAAATATTTAAAGATATGAATTTAAAAAAAAATTCTAATATAAATTTTGGATTTCAATTTGGAATTATCCGTATTAGCTAATTTTTGGCTGAAAGGATTAGATGCGTGATGAATTCGGCCCAATGCATTAAAAACTCCGGCGATGTGTTCGAAGGGGTAAACCCTACTACATCGTAATCACCACCAGCAAGGCAGCAACAACAACCCGCGACGACATGGAAAATTGCACGGATCGCAGCGCTCTCCTTCAGAGCCGACGTGATGAAGCCGGTAGCCACGGCACTGCAAAGTCCGGCAATGCATGATTTCACCGGAATTCTCCCACCTCCCGGAGCCAAAAACAGCGGAATAATGGAGCTTGATCTATAGCTAATTGCGACTTGTGGTACAAAGATTGACCGATCCCTTCCTTGGTAGATAAAAGAACAGTCGGTTTATATTTTTACCGAGGCAAGTCAATTTCACTAAACCCTAGAGTTTAGAGTCGGCCGCCACTCGAGAGGAGAAGTTCTTCTATATTATACAATTTTAAAATTGCAACTTGTAGTCTTGTATAACATCTTGATGGTTATAGCAAACTAGATTGAAGCTAGTTTAAATAATCATGTTTGACTTTAAGATAACTTCATAGCCCATCTATTTTCTAACATACGTCAAATTTAATATTTTGCAAATTATGTGAGATAAACAGAAATGTTAACTGTGAGATTTCTACTTGAAATAAATTAATATATACAAAGATATTCCAAATGGTTTAAGGAAAAAGAATCTATTTGCTGTACAAATCACAGTCTACTACAAATCTATAGATCAGTGTATTTAAATTTATTTCAATTCAGATAAATATATTTAAACTTATTTCAGTTCTATTCAGTACAACAAATTATTAACTGAATAAAAGTTAAAAAAAATTAATGCATGAAAAAAAAAAATTTAACATTACTAATTAGTATAAATTTTTCTAATTATTTTTTATTGAACCAATAATCAAGAAAAAGTGATTCATGAATAATTATACCACCGTCCCAGTTTATCTTAATTACGATGGGGAAGGAAAGAATTTTCCAAATTGGCTAATATTTATTTAACTAGAAAAATCTTGCACATATCTTGGTGTAAGTTTCTGGTGCTCATAATTGGTTAAGCATGTATGTATTTTTATACGTAATTAATAAAATCAATCCGGTTGACGAAATAGATGCTAAATGCTAACTATAAAATGTTGTTTTATTCTCATTCAAGAACGTACTTATCGATAAAAAAAGAACGTGCACATATAGCCCAAAAATTATATGGCAAAATAAAATATGCAAAGTTGGTAGTATATCAATTTTACTCATTCAAAAATGTCAATTTTAGTTGCAGTAAAGTATTTTTAAAATTGGATTATATTTTTCAAAATAATCCTCAACCTATTCACCAAAATAGGGTAGCTATTGTAATTGTAGTGCACATTTCATGGGCATAAAGTGCCAAAAATTGTATTTAGATCCATACTTTGTTCTCTCTCCCTTAAACCCTCTCTCCATGGCCGCCGTCGTTCCTCTTTTCATCTTTGATTTTCTTCCACATCTTTCCATAATGGGGAGATGGGGAAGCAATGGTTCTCTTTTTTGATTTACGATGAAATAAGTGTGCCTAATCCACAAAATAAGAGTTCTTCGATTAGATCTTGATTTATATCGAAGTTTTTTTTTCTCGATCTGGTTTTAAAGGTCGTGTTTTTTATTTGTTTTATTGTTCTCGATCCGATTGTACGGGTCGTGCTTCCGCTTCGTGATTTGGGGGTTTCAAGGTGCTTGCAGTTTGAAAAACCTAGATCATGTTTTGGATTAAGTGGTGTTGTGGTTGTAGCAGATCCCTGATTGGCGCAGTATTTGATGCGGTAGGCGCTCTTCTCTGCCAAGCGGATGTGATTTTCACAGTTTCAAGATAATATCTCTGAGGGCGGTTTCCCAGTACAGACATAATTAGTCTGGTTAAGAGATCCAATAAAAAATGTAATAGACTAGTCGAATTGGATGTCAATTCTACTCATTGTAATCGCTTCTGGGCGTTTCCCAGGACCTTGAATGATTTTCTTAAAATAAAAAAAAAAAATTGCCAACAATTGTATATTTTGGGAAAGAAATATACCAGATTGCACAATTTACACCTTTGGATAAAACAAAAATAAGGAGCATAGATTGCATTATTTTTGAAACGGATAATAAGGAATATAAGGAGGGAAGGAAAGTAAATACGAACTTACGCGTTTTACTATTTTAAATTCGATAATGACTGGCAACTGCTCAACTAATTTGCTGTAGATGTAGGAAATTATTTTAAAATTGTGTTCTAAAGAACGTTCTCCCAACCAACGGTAATAATTGGATAATTGTGTAAATATCTATAATGTAAATTACAGAAAAGCCCCTCCTTATTGTTGGTATTATAAATAGCCCCTCCTTATTGTCAGCCTCTTCTTCTTCTTGTCGCTTCAACCAGAAACAGAGAGATGGCGAGCCTCATTCTTCTTCTCACCCTAGCCTTGTTTCTCTCCCCCTCTACCCCTGCCTCTGCCTCGACAGAAAACGAAACAATGGTGTTAATCCGGGAGAAATTCAACCTAACTTCTGTTTGGCCTGCCAATGAACCATACTGCCATTGGGTTGGCGTAGTCTGCTGGGCCGAAAACGAAACCATGGTGTCGCACCTAGACCTTGCAGGCACAGGTCTAAAGGGGGAAATCCCTCCCCAAATATTCCATCTGACGAAGCTGGAGGCTCTGAGTCTGGCCTTCAACGATCTTTCCGGCCCCATTCCGCCGGAAATCAGCAACCTCTCCTTCCTCATCTTTCTAGACCTGAGTGAGAACAGGCTGAGTGGAGCCATACCACCGAGGCTAACGGAGTTGCCACTTCAATTTCTGATTTTATCTGAAAATCAGTTGTCGGGGTCCATCCCCAAGGAGATCGGCGATTTGAAGGGGCTGCAGGTGTTGGACCTGCACTCGAACTCTTTCGAAGGGGTAATTCCCGGCGAGCTAGCCAACTGTGCTAACCTGAGTGTGCTTTTTCTTAGTGAGAACAGGCTGAGCGGAGCCATACCACCGAGGATGACGGAGTTGCCACTTCAGCTTCTCGATCTCTCCAGGAACCGCCTTTCCGGGGAGATTCCGACCAGCCCCAAGGCCAGATACTTCCATTCTGATGATGAGTTTCTTCTCATCGGTCCGTTGCTATGGGGAAGGTACGATCTCTCCGGAAATAATATCTCCGGCCAAATTCCGGCACAGCTGGGAGACTGCACTTCCATCAGAATCATGTCTTTAAGTCATAATCTCCTTTCCGGAAACATCCCAGGCTCCCTTTCCGCTCTGAAGAACCTGACGTCTCTAGACTTGTCGGAGAACAAGCTGTCCGGCGATTTTCCACCAGAAATATGCGAGATACCAAAGCTGGTTTCTCTGAAGTTGGACGGCAACATGCTGTCGGGAAACATGTGCCGGAAAGACGCCGCTGATAGCCCTATATCCCCCCCTGCCACGAAAACAGTCGCTGACAGCCCGGCCATGAAAACAGGGATTGATGCTTGCTTCATCTCCTCTGTTATGATTGCTCTGTTTCTACTATGATCTGATCTTCTGGTAGTTTAAGCTGTTAAAGAATTACTGTAGGTTGCGTAAGTTGTTCAGGCAAGAGTCAAGAAATTGGTGTTAGACTCTTGTTCTGTTTTATGTTGTATTTCAATTTTTCATCATCTCATTTTAGTTAAATGTCAACTGGTTCGTTCTTTTAGACCATTTTTCTTGTTTGATTTATGAATATCTAAAACTTTTTTCTCATCCTGGCCTGCAACTGAATGCATGATGATGATGATGATGATGGAATTCCCAAGAAGGTGCATATGGGAAAGAGAAATTGTTGATTTGAAAACCAACTCGGTCTATTTGGTGTTGAAATATATAGTTAAAATTTGGACTTCGTGAATCGTGATACATACCATCAATCTCAGGTGATGGGGTCGGAAGCAAGTTGTAAGTGACAGGTCAATCTCAGGTGGACAAGTGCCAATAATCTGACGGTTTCTGGGGTCGATTACACCGGTAGGAAAAGAACGGCGACTCAATGGGTTGTTTTCCCGGTGGACAAAATTTATTATATAGTATCATATTTTCCCTTTAGGTACTGAATGATTTGATTGGTCTCAGTCTTATGGTTAAGCTACACTAAAATTGCACTAAAAGGAGCTCTTAAAAGCTACACTAAAATTGCACGCATTGAGGTCCGGTTCCATTATTTCAAGTGTTAGAAAATATTCATAGTTTGACCGAACAAATGTGACTGCTTTTATAGATTGCTTTCATAGAGTGAAAATATTTTGTAGCCAGTCTCTCTTCTCCGTTTCTACTATGGCGAGTCACCGGTGGATAGCTTCGGTACTCATTTGATAATCATATTCATCACAAAAGGTATCATGGCTGTTGAGCTCGTTGCAGAAACTGCAGTGTACGGGAAAAAGGTGAGCACCTCTAAAAAGTTACAGATATGAAGGCTAACTCAACAGTTTGCCACTGAACAAAATGGAAACAACACAAGCAAGGCATGTAGAGCCATCTACCACCCTACTGCATAAAGTAGAAAAATCTCGAAAAGATCAAACAACAGTCCATTAGCACTGTGACTAACGCTTTATAGAGGTCGTTGATTCCCATAAGCCAAGCTGCCATATTCTCTTTAGGATCACCAGCAACGTCTTGATTGTTACCTCCCTTTCCCATCACTAATTTTCTCCTGAGTTTGTGTGTCTACTGGCTCTGTGTGGATGAAGCTTGAAAAGTCAACCGGTCAAGGATTAGAGAGACTACCAGACAACAGTATGCATTTCGAAATGGCTAAAGATGAGGAGCCCAACAAGAGGCATATATTAAATGATAAATAATGAGTGGCAATATGGATAACGATTCTTGTTGATGAGTCAATGATTTTGTTTCTAGTGAAAAAAAAGAGAGATTTTTTATTTTATTTTAAAAAAACCAATTTTTAGAAAATAAATCAATATTATCCATAATATATAAAATATCGAAATATACATGGAACTTCTTAAATAAATTTTTGTTTTTGAGATAAACCACCGTTTGGTGGAGGAGTTATATTGGCTTCCCATGCCATTTTACAAAAATAAAAAATTACAGAGAACCGCATAATAGGGTTTGGTTAGAGAGAACCATAAAATGGCTTCTCTAAATGTAGCATTTACAAGAGGACAATGCTGCATCTAGGCATTAGAGGTGCCTCAAAAAGAATGAGTTAATGAAGGGATAGTTAGCCTAACTATTCTCATTCTATCAACAAAAAAGGATGTGGCAAATAATTTGCAGAAACTGTAAATGAGAACTATCTGAGTCAACTTGCTTGTTAGTGAATCGGTTAGACTGAGACACAAATCAGCCTATGGAGAGAGTTTCCTGACAGATTCTGCTTCATTGGTTTGCAGGCCACACAAAACACTTCTCTCGTTGGAGTTTGGTGTAGATAAGCAGTGAGAGAGTTCAGGTTTTGCTCACAGATAGTGAAAATATCCATGTCAGAGAGAGTTTCTGGGGACAACTCATATGGTGTAGCTCAAAGTGAAGTAGCCATATCCAGCTTGAGTTGCACCTGCATAAAAACAGACATCAACAACATCTATTCCTTATTCTGGTGTTAGGGAGCCCTTGTTTATCTAAAATAAGAGCCCTTCTAGCAGTAGGTGGCAAGTCACTCAGAAACATTTCACAGGAGTGATGTTTGGAGAAAGAGAATTTTGATAGAAAATCAGCCACAGAGTTAGCTTGTCTCAAAGAGTGAGAAAGAATAGCAGGAAAGAGGTTACAGTGTATATGATATGCTAGATGATACAGTTTCCAATGAGATTTGGATGGATCATTAGCCATATGTACTGCATTTAAACAATCTGATGCCATCCAGAAAGTGAACAAATTAAGAGAATGGGCAGTAAATAAACCAAATTTCAATTCAAGGAGTTCAGCTTCTAAAGGAGAAAAAGCAGTTGTGAAGAAAACTCTAGCATGAAGAAAATCCCCCTTTTGGTTTCTGAAAATAATAGCTAAACCAGCAGTGTTGGATGAAGCCTCCCAGGCAGCATCAACATTTACTTTAACACCACTGGGGGCTTAATCCAACTAATTTTGACAATATGAGCTTTTGGGAGTTTTAACTAGGGCTGAGCATAACTAACCGGATAACCGAAACCGACTGGTTAACCGACCGGAACCGTACCGATTTTAAGGTTAACCGAACCGTAGGGTTAGGTTAAGGTTATCACTTTTTGACTAACCGGTCTTTCGGTTAAGGTTAAGGTTTTCAATATTCAACACGAATAGTTAACCGACTAACCGGGGATTATTTTGCAATTATTTATTTATATTATTATTATTATTAACCCTATATAAATAGCACCGAACCCTTACCAAAACTTAACCCTCCCACATTTCACTCTAGGTAGCTAGCCTTTGTATTCCTCTTGCCTATTGGTGTATGAGGAAATATGCATATATAGCTAGATTTTGTATTCCTCATGGAGGTAACTTTTGTACAACTCTTGACATATATATATATATATAGATATATATATATCCCCACATATATATATATAGCTTTTGTAGTATGCTAAAATGTGTCTCAAAATATTTTATAATTAATGAATTATCAAAATTATTGGTTAACCGTAGGTTAACCGGCTAACCTAACCGGCACAAAGGTTAACCGGCACAAAGGTTATCTGATTTTATTTGTCAATTTTAAAGGTTAACCGAACCGTTGAATAGTTGAGCGGATAGTAAATTTTTTAGAAACGGGAAGGTTAACCGTACCGTGATCAGCCCTAGTTTTAACCATTTGGGTAGGACCCCAGAACTAGCAATGTCAATATCATGGGGTTTAGAAAGATAAAAAGGTTTAACAATGTATGAGTTGAAAATCATTTCTTTAACCTCTTTAAAAATAAATGGGAAAGAAGGTGGAATTTCCTCAAAAAACAATTTATTTCTTGCTTTCCATAAGCACCAGCACACAAAAGATGGCACAATATTGACCAGTTGTGTGTGAAGTGATGTAAGACCATTAAAAGACCAGTAGGATGCAAGTCTGGACCATAAGGAATGGAAAGTTGGATTCCCTATACATAGAAAGATGTGGATTGCCTTCCAGACTTGTAGAGCCATTTTATATTTGTTAAAAAAGTGGTCAATACTGTCTTGACTATCACAGAAAGGGCATTTTGATGCTAAAGAAAAATCGGACCAAATAAGAATATCATCAAATGGTAAAAAGAGATTAAACAGTTTCCACATGAAGACATAGACTTTCTTAGGGGATCTGACTGACCATATTTTTGACATAGCAGGAGTTGTGGCTCTTTTTGGTCTAAGCTTTTCATAGGCTGACTTGAAAGTGAAGTTGCCTTTGAGATCAGGTTTCCAAACCAATCTTCAAGCTGAGGAAAAAGCTTTGTTTCCTGCAACATAGAGATCATATTAGTGTTATGAATTAGAGGTAAAATAGAAGGGAAATAAATTTCTCTATTTACAATGAAGTCAGCAACAGTGCATGTAGTAGGAATGATGGTTTGGTTTGGATATACCAAGTCAATGATGGGAAAATTCCCTGACCAGGTAGAGTTCCAAAAGTCACAATTACCATTTCTTGTCAGAACTCTGATGTTAGAAGATGCAAAACTATTTACTTTACAGATTCTTTTCCAGGTTTGGGAAGTTTTCACAGAGTAAGGGAATGATGCTAGAAATAGTGTCCATGGAGCTTGTGCTAGTTGGTATTTCCACCATAGTTTAACTGAAAAAGTTGTAACTATGGTGGAGATTGATCTAACTCCTATTCCATTTTCAGAAATAGGGTAGCACATATCTCTCCCTTTCCTCCACTTTTTCTTAGCTTTTTGATCGTTTTTTCCCCAAAAGAAAGGAGAGATAATTCTTTCTAGAGACTTTATTATCTCTTTTGGAGGATAAAAAATAGCCCAGATGTGCTGTGGAATAGAGTAAATGCATGGTTTAATCAGAGTGAGTTTACCACCTGTTGACAACCACTTATTTTTCCAACTATCTAGTCTGGTATTGATGACCTCAAGCACTGGTTGGAAATGAACTTGTAGCATTTTACCATAAAAAATAGGACACCCTAGGTATCTAAATGGATATGCTCCTATTTTCATGCCCAAAATGGATTTAATTAAGTTTATTGAATGGGCAGATGCATGCTTACTGTAAAAAACCTCCTGCGGTATCTTCAAAAATCACCAGGAATGCTTTAAGAATAATGAGATTGGTTTTGTTAGCATTTAGAAAAATGATGGTATCGATTTTTTTATTACTCCTTGAAATCCCAATTTTATATATTCATACGAAGTAGTGGTACAACATATTATTATTATTGTTGTACCATGAACGTTACAGAATCTTAAGAAAGAACGGGCACTAATTCGTGTACCCAAGCATTACTATTTTATTAAGTACACAGGAGAGGTAAGAAAGAGTAAGACACTACTTGGAGAATGAAGCTAGTCTCAGTAAAGAGTAAGACACTACTCCAGAAACGAATGAAGCTAGTCTCACTAAATTAACCGCGGAAACAGAATTTCCTGAGGGTTCTGCTCCATCGTGATCTTCTTTCACTCGGAGAAGAACTAAAGGGTCTTCTCCTGGAGTGTTGAAGTAGCCTCCTCCTTCTTTATCAAGAAAAATCTCATCCTACAAGAAGCTCAACACATGATGGAAATCAAAGGCTTGTTAAACTTATACAGGCTTTCAAGATTCTACCTGAGTTTCTTGAAGGTCCATTGCCCACACAAGCCAAAATATGGGGCCTCCAGCTTCATATAGATCCAATAGTCCTGATATTAGAAATGCATAATCATCTAAAAATCCCGGGACTTTAGATGGACCCTTTCTGAAGCTGTGCTGCAACCTGCGGTTTTGTGGGTTGTACATACGTTTCCTAATGAAAGATGCTGCCTTCTCCGCCGCTTCCAAATATTGTTCAGGCTTTATAGAGAAAAGTCAATCAGAATATTAATAAAAACATTTCAAATAAAAAGATAAAAAGACTTCAAGGATGATACACCCAAGATGTAAGAGAGAGGTAGAATACAGAAATTTCATCAAAGCATTGATGAGAAAACATAGAAAAGAATTTGACCTTAGCCCCCATGACTGGGAAATGGAACTTTCCTCCCTCAGACCCGCACTTTAAAATCGGCGAAGCTCTGGCCAAAGATGAGATTACAAGACCATTCCATAACACAATAACCTACCAAAAACCCAGAAAGTAATATTCCATAGCAAACACAGAACAAAATTAGTAGCCTCTCTCAAATTCCTAGACCCTAGTAATGTAGTAATACATTGTCATCTAGATGTGGTCGAGGGCGTTTTGAGCGCACATGAAAAATCTTTTCACGGCAGGTGCCTAGTACATCAAGGTATTTCTCCATTGGGATTCCATATTTCGAGGCCATGGCCGATGTGTTGTTTCTTTCAATTAACACATTTTTATTCATGAATTCAGCATGAGGATCACTCATGCTTGATAAGTCACAATTGCATGTGGCTTTTATGTAGTAATGCTCCTTCAAAATATTTGCGCACTCCCCAACAATGTGTTCAACCTGCAAATTAGTAATCAACAGGAACAAGTGAGCACGAGGAAATCTTGCCAGACATTCACTGAAAAACAAAATTAATTTAGTTACAAATACTAAGAAAGTTTCCATTGTCCACTACTTCTGCACCATAAGAATCTTCAATTAAAAGCTATATAAAATCATCAGACCAGTATAAAATCAAATAACAGATCATGCTCTCTATATAGTGTACCTATTTTTCAGTCCAAACATAAAAGGCACCCTCTTTTTTCCCGGAGGTACCCTCAAATTCTACACTGTCTGCATCCTCTGCTGAAAAGATCTCCCCTTCAGAGCCTATCATATCTCTCCTCAAATAGTCCAGAATATCCCTTGCTATGCTTGAATAGAATGTATCTTTTGTTATGGAAAATACATCTAAAAAAGCGTTGGCAAGCTGCCCTTAGTCGTATAACATTTTCTCAAAATGTGGAACTACAAAGTCAAATAAAAGCATTAGAGTGCTTGATCAATTATAGAGTCCCCAAGTCTGAACATATTGCAAATGAAATTAAAAAGACCGACCATGCCAGCACTCATCCACACTGTATCTGTGAAAACCTCCTCCAACATGGTCATGGATACCTCCCTTTGCCATGCTCTCTAATGTGCCTACCACCATATTAAAAGCTTTCTTTGCTTCACTTTCTTTTTGTGTCTCTAGTTTCTTAAAATAATAGAGCATAACTGCAACCTCAACAGGCCTAGGAAACTTTGGCGCAGAACCAAATCCTCCATACTCAGAATCATAGCTTTCAGATAACTATTCAACAGTAATATAAGGCTTAGTTTCTGAACTACACACTGAAGAGTACACAGAAGTACCAACGGCCAGAAGAAATAAGGTGGAAAATTAGATATTTGATAACATAATGTTCCACATTTCAACTGTCATCATGGGGATAACAGATTTTGAAAAATGGTTTTGCATTAACCTACCAGCGCCCCCCAAGGCCCAAAGTCATATCACATAAACAGCACCAACTTTTAATGATATGAACACTTGATAAACATCCATTGCCATCTCAAATCCCCACACCTCCCATCAACCAAAAAAGAAACAAACAAAAACAGACAGAATAGTGTAGGATTTAAGAAAATACCCTTTTGGCACAGAGTCGTAAGGCGGTTTGTGACAGTAAGTCTGGCAGTTTCTCTGACCTTGCAGTGGAAATCAAAGCTTCAGCTAGTTGCTCTATTGCAAGGGCCCCGCTACTTACAAGCATATCCTTCTTCTTATTCCAAGCTTCTTTGACCTTTCTGAAACCAAAAAAAAAAAAAACCAAGCTAGGAAACTACTGTAAATCTATACTGTTTCATCGTTTTAGGCTTTATCTGATAATAAAATCTAAGGCCAGGATACATGAGTAGGTCATTTTTCCAAGAGGACTGAAAGAAAGGTTCCGACATACAACAATGATATAGCCTTTATTCCAATATGAGGGTTTCAGCTATATGAATCACATTTTGCCATCCTAGTTAGTCTTGACAGATTGTATAATTTAAAATTTAATCTAGAATTTTTTCAGGATCTCACCTCAGTGCGGTTTTAAATCCTGGCCTTCCATATTTATCCTCTGGTGGGAAGTAAGTCCCACCCATGAATGGCTTTAGATCAGGAGAAAGAAAGACCGACAATGGCCAACCACCACCACCATACAAAGCTTGCACATTTGTCATGTACACCTAGGCAGCACAAGGTTTCCAGTCATCAAAACTAAGACATTAACAAGAAAAGAAAAATGAATGGAACTTCTAGCTGAGACAATTGTTGGTTACCTTGTCAAAATCTGGCCGTTCTTCTCGATCAACCTGTCGAAAATTATTCCATCATTAACGTTTAATGAAGGTTATGCCAAACCATGCAATAGTTGTTCAACTTACTTTTATACTGACAAACCAATCATTGAGCAATTTGGCAACCTCATCATTTTCAAAGGATTCAACCTCCATGACATGACACCTAATCAAACACACATTAATCTAGGAATTCAAAAGGCATTCATATGAACAAATGAATACATTTGTGCAAGCTGAAGGCCAGCAAACATACCAATGGCAAGTGTTGTACCCAACTTCAAACCGAGAGCACCACCACCATCCATTCAATCAAATTCAAAACAAAAAGGATGTTAGGATCATTACAATCAAGATCGATATATATATCTCTCTCTCACACTCACACACACACACACACAATCAAACGCACAAAAAGAGAGGAGCACAGAGCATCGCAATGATACTAACTTGATAAGAAGATTGGCACGTCTCGCCTCCTTGCTTCAGCAAATGCCTCCTTACCCCAAGGATACCAATCTACCATGCAGAAACCAAATCAATCCAAAAGTAAACCTCCAAGAAACCTAATTACACTGTAAATAACCCAAAACATGTAAAAATCATACCGGATTATGCGCATGTTTTTTTTGATCGAAAAATATGATATATATATTCATTCCCATCAAAAGTCTAGTACAGATATTGCAGTAATACGTATATACTAGTTAGCAAATAATCAACTCTACTCATATCCGGACAAAACTCGACAGATTAAACTATCCGAGTTCATGCTCTTCTTCTGGAAAATCCTTCTGTTCCGTTCCTGCCATAGATGATACATCAAGCTAACTGCTCTATGAAATTTCAACCTGCCCTTCCACCTAGCCATCTTATACATCTGCTTCAAGAACCCTCTGAAAGTGTTCTCCAACTTCAAACAGAGACTTCTTTGCAGCTGCTGTGTATAAGGACATCTCAGGAACAAATGTTGAGCAGTTTCTCCTAGTTCTCCACATAAAATGCAACAATTAGGTTGGTGCTTCAACATCCCAAGGGACTGAAGCCTGCCAATGGTTGAAAGTCTTCCTTTTAGCAACATCCATAGGAAGAAAGATTGTTTTGGCTGCAACCCCATCTTCCATGTTAAAGGTGCTCTAGGATCCCTCTGATTTGCTCTTTTAAAAATTGTATAAGCCATGGTTGTACAGAACTTACCTTCCTTGTCAATGCACCGACTCAAATAGGGCAGAATTCTGTCTTTAATCTTTACAATCACTCCCCAGCTCCAGCTGTGTACATGACTAACTAAGCTGTAGCTTAAGAATTCTTCTCCCTTCAAGTAGTACTCTTGAACCCATTTCAGCCATAAGATGTCTTTTTTCTGGCACAAATCCCAGACCAGCCTGCATAGAGAAGCTATATTCCACAGAGATGGATCCCTCAAACCTGCTCCACCATGCTTCTTGGGTATACAAAGAGTGTCCCAAGCAATGGGAACTAGTTTCCTTTTCCCCTCCTCCTTACTCCATAGATAGTTCATGCACTTCTCAATAATTTGTTTATGAATACTCTCTGGAAGTTGAAATACATTTGCCCAATGTCCTGTCATGCTAAGTAGAACTGTATTAATCAATTGCACCCTTCCTGCATATGTTAATCTTCTTGTATCCCAAGTATTGATTCTTCCAGCTACTTTATCCACCAGTTTCTCACATGTACTTTTATCCCATCTCCCAGTTGTAATAGGCAGGCCCAAATATTTCACAGGGAATTCACCTTGTACCACATTTATGATTGCTGCTAGCCAAGTCATCTCATGAACGGGCATTTTAGAAAAGTAGATTTCAGACTTACCTTCATTCATCACTAGGCCTGCCACCTCTTGAAATTACTTGAGTACCTGCTTAACTCCTTTCATAGACTTCTCCGTGGCCCTGCAAAAAATGAGTAAATCATCTGCAAACATGAGGCTGTGGATACCTACTCTGTTACATCTCTGATGATATTCAATGCTCCTCATTTTGATTGCCAACTGAAGCTGCCTAGTTAAATACTCCATCCCAATGACAAACAATAGTGGTGAAATGGGATCACCCTGTTTAACTCCTCTCATCCCTTTGAAGCTAGCTGTATAAGATCCATTCAAAGAGAAACAATAATTTGTGCCCTCAACACACTTCCTAAACCAATCCAAAAAAAGCCCAGGAAACTTAAGAGCCTGTAACCATTGGAATAGAAACTTCCAACTAATACTGTCAAATGCTTTCCTGATATCTATTTTGAGCATGCAACTGGGAATGAGTGTGCCTCCTCTTTTATACAAACTCAACAACTCTTGGGCTAACAGTATATTATGGGATATGTTTCTTCCCTTCACAAAAGCACCCTGATTTGGACTGATTATATCAGGAAAAATATCTCTCAACCTATTGCTCATGATTTTTGTAACCACCTTATAGATCACTGAGCAGCAAGCTATTGGTCGATAATCAGTTGCTTCTTGTGGCTGTTCAATTTTTGGAATTAAAGAAACCACTGCCCTGCTGAACTCCTCAGGTATCTCACCATCTTGAAAAAAACTTCTCACTCCTTTCTTCACACCTTCTCCAACAACAGCCCAAGCCTTTTTAAAGAAATGACTAGTGTACCCATCTACTCCAAGGCTTTTGCTTGCCTCAATGTTTTGCAATGCACCCCATATCTCCTCATCCGTCACATCCTGTACCAACCTCAGTTGCTGGTTCAGGTTTAGTACATTTCCCTGCTGTGTAACTTCTGGATTTAGGTCAACTGTGTCAATTGCTCTCCCCATTTGCTCCCCAAAGACTACTAGCAAGTGTTCTTCCACTTTTTCCTGCCCCTCCACTCTCCGGTGACCATCCATCAAGGTAACTATCTGATTTCTATACTGTCTTCTTTTCATTGAATTATAAAAGTATTTGGTTGGTTTATCTCCATCCTTCAACCAAATTTCTTTTGCTCTTTGCTGTAAGAACTGGTATTCAGCATTAGCCAACTCAGCCGCTACCTTCCTAGCATCACTCTCTTCATCCTGTTTCTCCTTACTATCCACATCATTCTGTAGTTCTGAGAAGCATCTTTCCCATTCAAGTTTTGCCCCTACGGCTCGTTCCTGAATATCTGAGAACTCCCTTCTGTTTAATTTCCTTAGAGTTATTTTCAGTATCCTAAGCGCTCGGAATAGATCAGAGAGATTCTCCACCCTCTGTTGTATCCATGTCCTCTTCACCAGCTCCAGAAAATGCGGGGATTTAGTCCACATATTAAAGAACTTAAATGGCTTTTTCCTACCCTTTTCCCTCTGCCTGAATTCTACCATCAAGGGCAAATGGTCTGAAACAGCACTGAGGCCTACAATACAAGTGGTCTCCACCAGCTCCACAGTCCACTTGTCATTAATAAAAGCTCTATCAAGCTTACTGAAAATTCTCCCCTCTTCTCTTCTATTACTCCAAGTGTAAAAAGCCCCTACCGTTCTTATTTCCAGTAACTTTGTTGTATCCAGCATATCCCTGATCCCCTGTGTCTCTTCCAACTGGACCTCATGACCCCCTATCCTATCATCAAGGTTCACTGGGCAATTAAAATCACCAATCACCAACCATGGCAAGTCTTGATGATTTAATCTCCCCAACTGGTCCCATAGGTTGTTTCTCAGGTCAGTGTCATTATGTGCATAAACCACTGTTATATAACTCTCCTTACCCGTTTCTTTTGTTTTGCATAAACAATCAATCCACTGATCCCCACAATGTAAAATGTTGACCTCAAACAAATCTGGTTTCCAGCAGATCCATATTCTTCCTGTTCCAGCAACATGACAATTAGTTACCATGTGCCATCCCAATGCCATATTACCCCATACTTCTTTTTCTTTTGCTTTTTTCACTTTTGTTTCTAGAAGTCCAACAAAACCTGCATTCTGCAATAAACAAAAATCCCCGCATCTTGCCTGTTTCTCCCTTTTATTCATTCCTCTAACATTCCAGACAAGTAAATTAGTGCCCACCAACATCTGGGGCTTTACCTGGATTTTTTACCTTGGATTTGTTATCCTTCTCCCTAATTGTCACCCCTGGAAGTGCTCCAGTAAACAAGCTCTCATCAAATACTTCTTCCTCCAATTCAGGTTCCTTTCCTGGTCTATGCTTGGGTAGGTCATTGTTACTCCCTTCCTGCTTACTAGTTTCCCTAGGTTTCACTGAATTGGCACTCCCTCCCCTCTGACTAGACTCCCCTGACTTCTTGGCTTTATGGTTCCGCTGCTCACCACTATTATCAGTGTTGATAGCCACTGGAACGAAAACTTTCTGTGGTTTTTGCCAAGTATCTTTATGTGACTTTTCCAGACTCTTTTCCATCCATCTACAAGTTCCAATATCATGACCTATGAGCTTACAATGAGCACATCTCACTGGTTTCCACTCATATGTAATCTTCTGGTGCTGCACCACACCAAACTCATCAATAAATGGTACACTATTTAGCATTGCAGCCCCTAACTTCATTTCCACCAGCACTCGTGCATACTTCAGCTTATCTATGGTTAGTGTAGTCTCATCCAGCCGAAGCAGCACCCCTATAGAACTCACAATTCTGCAGAGAATACTTGGTTCCCAGTAAACCATATCAAGGCCTGGCAATTGAATCCAGAGAGGAATGGAGTCAGGTTCTTCAAAACTCATATTCTGCTTCCAAGCTTTAAGAACCACAGGCTTGTTCTCAAAAAACATCATTCCCTTCTCAACTGCAGCATCCCTGTGCAATTTCAAAACAAACTTCACTATAAACACCCCTGGCTTTACCCTCAAAACCTTTTCTATCTGGTTCCACCATGTATTCCTAAGGAATGCCTCAATTTTCTCTACTGGCGGACCTCAATTTCCTCAATTTTCCAACAACCTTACAAACCACTACCTTTTCCCACTTTTTCAAGCTATTTTTCACCTCCACTTTCGGAATCCTAGCCATATGTATACCATTGACTATATCAGGTGGATAGTAACGTACCTCTTCCTGCTGCTCAGCGAACATATTATTCCAGTTTGGGGCTTTCTGGTCTTGCTCGTTCTGTTGCTCAACAGTCTTCTTCATCTCGTCATCCTTTCCCAACTTGATTGGTTGCTGAACTACAACATTCCTCTGCAGCACCGGCGGATTACAAAGATCCCGTAGCCCAGCAAGCTCAGCATCTTTTCTCGCCGAAAAATCTCCGTCGACCTCCATCTCTTCCTCAAAATTGATCTCCGGTATCTCCAGCTCCCGCTCTCCTGTAATCTCCATACGCCAATTCCTTTGTTTTTTCCGGGCACTCGATCTACCCATGACGGTGGCAGACTCGATCGGCTCGAATCACCAGATCGGGATTAGAAAAAAAGCCAAAAGAAATCGCAAATAGTAGCAGTGAAAATCGCACGCACCAGACACGGTTCAGCCGCCAGACGATTCGTATGTGTATGTGATTGCTCCGCCATAGCCGAAACCTTACTGAAATGAATCAGTTGGGTAAGACGGTTGTTTGTGATGATGTTGAAATGCTTTGAAACTTTAGAGCTGGAGTGCCTTCTAGAAGGTGAAAAAGATGCGAAGAGCAGTCTTCTGACCATAGAATTTGAAGCAGAAGAAGAAGATGGGGAAATTGCGAGCTTGGTGAGATTACTGTGAGACTGTGCTTTACAAAGAGAGGATTGGAGAAAGGCTGCCATCTCACGGCGGCGCCGCAGCTAACTCGAATGGGTCTCTCAGTGACACGTGTATAATTATCGACTACTCATTGAATTTTCGTACCCTTTTAATTTTTTAGTTGTCCAATACGTTTTCAATTCTAAATAAATAAATAAAGTATGAAAGCCAATCGAACATTAATTGTTTAGCCCCGTTTGGTGACGAGAGTTTTGAAGAGCGTTTAGGTTTTTGGGATAAATATGGACAGCTGGTCAATCAGCTCTTCTTGGTGGTTGGTGAAAACATTTTTCTAATTAGCTGTTTTGGTGAAAACTCTCGTTACTGAAACGCTAAAAAAAGCAACGTTTACAAAAAAAAATTAATCAAAATAATATTACAAAATATCTTTTATATCCTTGTCTTCAAAATATTTCCTTAAAACTAATAATTTATATGTGTAGAATTTAACCTTTTTGTCTTTTTTTTTGCGTACGTATATATTTTGCGTACGTACACAATGCAATATTTGCGATACGTACATATTATGCGTACGTACATACTTTTCAATATTTTCAATTTATTTTTGAATTATTATAAAGGATAAGTCTTGGAAGTGACCGTCACTATATAGTGACCAGGATCTACTTTAAAAACATAAAATGCGGAAGGAGTTATATTGCAATTTTAGAAAATATGTGAAATCACGCGCGAGCGCGTGTATGATGTTTCCTTTTTTCCCTTCATTTTGGCGTTTTTAGCCGTTTTCCTTTTTTCATTCATATTTGGCACGGTTTCCTTCACATCCGTGCAGGCTTTACTCATATTTGGCGCGACTCCAGCCCCAACCTCCATTTCTTTTCCTTTTTAATTTTTAAAAATTTTCATCATATGTTTCAAGTTAAAATGTTCATGTTTCACGTTAAAACGTCCATGTTTTATGTTTAAAGTTAAAATATTTATGTTACAGTGTTTACGCGCGCTACAGTGCTTCCGCGCGTGTACAGTGTTTTCTACTGTGCACTACAGTATTTACTACAGTGTTTGCTACAGTGTTTGCTACAGTATACTTCAATGTTTCAAGTTAAAATGTCCATGTTTTATGTTTCAAGTTAAAGTGTTCATGTTTCACGTTAAAACGTCCATGTTTTATGTTTTAACGTCCATGTTTTATGTTTTAAATAAAAATGTTTATTTTATATTTCAAGTTAAAATGTTCATGTTTCACGTTAAAACGTCCATGTTTTATGTTTTAAGTTAAAATGTTTATGTTTTAATTTAAAATTTTTATGTTTTATATTTCAAGTTAAAGTGTCATTAAAACGTCCATGTTTTATGTTTTAAGTTAAAATATTTATGTTTTATGTTTCAAGTTAAAATGTTAATGTTTTATGTTTCAAGTTAAAGTGTCCATGTTTCACGTTAAAACGTCCATGTTTTATGTTTTAAGTTAAAATATTTATGTTTTATGTTTCAAGTTAAAATGTTCATGTTTTATGTTTCAAGTTAAAATGTTCATGTTTTATGTTTCAAGTTAAAGTGTTCATGTTTCACGTTAAAACGACCATGTTTTATGTTTCAAGTTAAAATGTTCATGTTTTATGTTTCAAGTTAAAGCGTTCATGTTTCACGTTAAAACGTCCAGGTTTTCTTTTGGGATAATACGATTTGCAGTAATCAAGTTTCTTTATACATTGCCATTGTTTGATTTTTGGCATGGCTGGTGATTTATTATTCTCTACCGGATCTTGCAGGTGTGGAATCGCCGTAGTATCCTCACAATCATAGTGCTCGAAACCAACGTTCTCCTCCCAAATCACCGAATAGTTCCCAAAAGCACAATATTCATATTCCTCCGGATTTTCATGCTCAAAATCCAATCTCCGGTGATATTTCTCACCGCCAGTGGTGGATTCACGAGTCACTTCGCCGCTGCTATCGGCGATGTCGAATCGCCCACCAGCCGTGAATTGCATCACGTTGACTTTGAGTTTATTCTGCATCAAATCGATTGCAGCCGGGCCAAAGTTTTCACCCATTCGATTCAAAGGCTGATGATTCAAACAACAAATCGCCGGATCTAGCAGCGATAGCGGCGACGGGGATGAGGTTTTAGAGGGGTGACTGGAGCGGCAGAAGAGGGTTGGGAGTACAGAAGATGGGATCAGATTGGGGGAGAATTGGGGATTTGGTTTGTATATATGGCGCGTGTAAAAACGCGCCGGGTTGTAGCACGGTTCAATCCGACCCGCGAAATTTGTCTGTTATTTTATCTATTTACAGGACAGTCCCTGGTCACTATATAGTAACGGTCACTCAAGAGACGGACTCTATTATAAATATTGAAATTAAAAGGCATATGTTAAAAATATATCAAAATAAAAAATTTAAGTAAATTAGTTCTAATTTTTTAAAAATAAATGTAAGTATATTAATAAAGAATAATAATTTAAATGTTAAAAATTATAAAAATAAATAAATATAAAAGTGATAATAATTTTTGATAAACAAGCAAAACACTAAAAAAATAATAAATAATAAATTGTACTATGTCTATTTCAGTCATTTAACGTATTAGGGCCATCCCATAGTGGTTCTTACCAATTACCCGCTAAGACAAGTCATGTTCAAGCCGGAGGCATCAGGGAGAATGATGAAATGGGCCATAGAGCTGGGAGAGTATGAAATCCGGTATGAGCCAAGGAGGGCTATCAAGGGCCAGGCCCTAGCGGACTTCCTGTTGGAATCAGAAGCAAGGATAAATGAGGAACAGAAGAGCTAATTGTATTACAGGTATGAGCTAATTGTTATTTACCAAACACTCGTTTACAAAACGCTAGTCAAACCGCTAGTCAAAAGAGATAGAATCCGCTAACAGCTAACCGCTAATAAAATCCGCTAACAGCTAACAGCTAAACGCTGATTGTCAAACGAGGCCTTAAGCTTGGAATAGAGATGTTATAAATAATCGGAGAAATCACAAATGAAAAGTTTTAGTTTAATACAGTGAAATATAGAAATTTAACACTGTATATACACTATTCTAAATTAGAAAAATGAAATATAGAAATTTTAACACTATATATACAGTATTCTAAATTAGAAAAATAAAAATGAAATCAATCAAAATTAGAAAGTATTCTGAGAGATCATTACTTTTCAACCGTTGCAGTAAAGAAAACTACTGGATAGAATATTTCATAATACAATCTCTTATTTGTTGGTATGTGCAACATAAATGCATCGCATTGCATCGAACAAATATTTCTATCGATACAAGATACTGATCTTATAAATCCAGGTGGTTGTATACTGGATTACGAAAATTCAATAAAATAAAATAATGAGAAAATGGAAACAGAATAAATAATGTGTAATTACACACACAAATTGATCTAGCATCTATATATATATATATATATATATATATATATATATATATATATGCGAATCCACGAATGCGTATTTTCAATATCTCAACCATCATAATAAATAATAAATAATAAAGGAAACACGGAATATCTATAATTTAACGAGTAACTAACCCAAACTAAATAACACTCGTGTTATATATATATATATATATGATGTATACATATATAAAACATATGTATATATACATCTACATACATATACATGCATACATATACATGATTATATATATATAAATACATATATACCTAGAGGTTGTTTGGTCGGCAGAATTGCATGCGGTAATTTGAAATTCGGGGATTTTTAATTTGCACTTATTGTTTGGTTGATATATTTCCAAGGAAACACATGAATTTTAAATTACGCAGAATTGACAATTCCCACAAAACGTAGGAAATAATTCACCTCCCTTCCCTTAGGTAAATTAGAATTCTGCGTTCACATAACTTCTAACGTTGTATTTATCTTTTTTTTAAAGTAATTGTTGTATTTATCCCATATGAATTCCGCGCTGACATAAATCCTCATGTGTAACCAAACGAGTTTTTCAAATTCTGAGGATTCTAGTAAAGAATTAAATTCTGAGTAGTTACAAAATCTGTGGGAATAAAATTCCCACATGAACCAAATAACTCCCTAATATACGTCATATATGTATATATTACCTCATATATATAACGTATAATATTTGTCATATACATAAGACTTATAATTATTAAAAACTTGGATGATATAAAATTGTAACGTGAAATCTTGTTAGATAATTAGATCATAACATAAATAAGGTGGAAATTTTGAAGAAACAATAAAGAGTTTTTATTTTTATTTTTAAATACGGTTTGAGGAAAACATAGAGTAGAATAAGGTGACTGAAAATTAGAAAATATGAAAAAGTATATAAATTACAAATGAATGAAGGCAATATCCATAGCTCCAAATGAAATGTGTATGATGTTTGTCCGTAGACCGTAGTGAGTGAATTACATTGACTGCTCAGTTAAAAGGCGGTGGAGAAATCAAACGGCTAGTGTAGCGCCTACTTTGACTGCTCAGTTAAAATGTTGACTTGGGCTGGAAAGCATCAGAATGGATACTTCAACATTACTCTCTGGCCCCTGAGATCATGAGAAAAATAATAGTCTACGTCACTGAGCCCAGTCCACAAAGCCGGAATTATGGAAATCTTGGGTCGGATCCAAAATGAGCAAAAACCGGCCGCTCCAAATTTAGAGTTAAACCAAAGTCACGTTTTCTAGAGATTATTTGAATATTTTTTAGTTTAGATAAATTTTTTTAGTTTAGATGAGTTGAGATAAAGTTTTTTTAGTTCAGATAAATAGTTTTCAGTTCAGATGAGTTCAGATAATTTATTTTTCAAAGTTCAGATGAGTTCAGATAATCTTTTTTCAGTTCAGATGAGTTCAGTTCAGTAAACCTTTTTAGTTTTCAGATAAGTTAAGTTCAGTAAACTTATTTGTAATTTAGTTCAGTTCAGTTTAAATCAGTTCAATCTTTTGAGCTTAATTGTTCATATCAGTTCAGTTCAATTCCATTCAGTTTAAGGTTAATTTAATATAATTTGGTGCAATTAATTAAGGTTAATTTATTCATACCGTTTATTTTCATCACACTTATTAATTTTCAATTCAGTTCAGTTCAGTTATCTATATGCTCATATTTTTTAACATTAAGGCCCTGTGTGGCAGAACTTTTATATATCAGTTCCGTTCAATTCAATTTAGTTCAGTTCAGTAAATTGAAGTGAAATGTAATTTGATGAAATTCAGGTTAATTCAGTTTCAAGATAATATCCCCGAGGGCGGTATTACATTTTTTATTGGATCTCTTAAGCTGTAATAGCAGACATAATTAGTCGGATTGCCATGTAGTTTGGTTATTCTGTAATAGGCTAGTCGAATTGGATGTCAATTCCACTCATTGTAATCGCTTCTGGGCGTTTCCTAGGACCTTGAATGAATTTTCTTTAAAAAAAAAAAAAAACTCTCGATCATAATTCCAATCATGTACAATATCAATATGAAATCTTTAATTAAATTAAATAATATTTTTGGACAAGATATATTGAGATCGATATTAATCACTTATTTTCTTTTCCATGGATATTAAGAAATCATTTCGTATCCTGCCTAAAATATGATTTACTTACACATGTATGGACCAATTATATATGATAGCTTTTCAAATAAATAGATGATAAGTAATATACATATGTCATAATTATTCTCAATAATTCTTGTAATCTTAATGTATTAAGGCCTGTCCATTTATTAGTTTATCTCTGGAAGGAAACAATAATTCTATATTTGCTAATATATCTACGTTACAATGTCATAGGAAAAAGCCTAAAATAAGGACAGCCTAAAAATAAACCATTTTGGCCCTGTTTACTGGAAATATTTTTTGCTGAACTGAAATGAAATAAATTTAAATTTACTGAACTGAACTGAATTGAATTGAAATAATTTTAAATTTACTAAACTGAACTGAACTGAAATAATTTTAAATATATTGAACTGAAATAAATTGAAATAAAATTTTATATTATTTAAATATGAAAACACGTTGAGGTGATATAATCTGAACTGAATTGAGTTAAATATCATCAAATTATAGTGCAGATGATATGAACTTATCTAAACTAAATTAAACTAATCTAAACTGAACTAATTCCAAATTGTAGGATGCTGAAATGCATATGCAAAATACTAAGAGGTTAGAGGTCTCTAAATATTTAAGTGTACAACGTTGGCGAGAAGAAAATGAGGCCGACGCGGCATAGATGTAGTTGGAGTGAAAAAAGGATATCGGGGCCGGGTCTTGAAGGTGGTGGTGGTGGCCGGTGCAGCTTGAGTCCGAAAATTTGTTGCGACAAAGTCTAAAATGAAATAATGTATTCCAACATTCCAACATTTATAAGGAATTGAAAATACAAAAGAACAATATTCAAACTAATGAATATAATACGAATCTTGAAACAAGCTTATCTAACATCTATAAGAATATAAAGCAATATTTTGTCTATAAAATTGAGTATAAGTAAATTTAATCGTTTTAGAATCGTTGATAAATGCCCCACCGTTGAGCCAGCAAAGTCCCTGACCGTCGCCAATTGGACTTAACATGAGGAAAGGGTGGACACTAAATAAATTGATCCCATTGCACGACAACTTAACTTCAGAAACTCCGCCTCTTACAGTACGGGGTGCAGAAACCGACACCTGCACAGTGATTGGTGTCCAAAAAAAAGCTCTTGGGAGCTGTACGACATTTATGGTCACATAACCACCACAATTTGTGTCGGAACCGTCTGTTGTAACAGTATTGGAGGAAGAATTGTATCTGGTAATAAGCGTTAATTCTGAGGCAGCGGCAGCCATTGGACCTGAAACAGGTGCTAACTCCGAGGCGGAGGGCGTTGGGCTGCTAGCAACGTTTCCTGTTAATTAAAAAAAACATCAAATTTTATGTACGGTTCGGGCAGATCTGTGCATCAAATACTGGAAAAATTATTACAGATATATATTTAGAAATCCATACGTACGTGAAGTTGCGGAGGCGAAGGAGCAGAGTAAAACGGCGGCGACAAACTCACACATCAACCTAACGGGAGCCATGGATCACATAGATTAAATGAAATATTAGGGTGATGTGGGATGATGATAATTATATTCGATCGTATAGGTATTTAATTATTTATAGATGATGATTGATGATGTTTTTGTGTAATTACACGTGATTGATTATGTTTCCTTTTTCTCAGATACTTTGTAATCTGTATACACGCAGAATCTCGTATCAAAAGAAATTTAATTTGTTTGATGCATGGCACATATACTCATCAAAATTTGTCAACTTGCTGCCTGTAGGCTGTAGCACGTACGTAATCTCGGAATACTTTCCAATTTTGATTGATTTTACATATATAATGGTAGTTACAATATTTCATTTTTGATTGAGTTTATATTCAACTAAAACTAATCATTGTAAATATGTATCAATAATTCAATATTTTAGACAGGGGCAAATATGTAATTTTGTCATTGTAGATGGGTTGATTGGAGCAAGAAGTTGACCGAGCCGTAAACTTAAATATATAGAGAAGAAATGAGTGAGAATAGCAATTCATTCATGATGATGACAATTGCGTTGCTTGTAAGCTGTTTTGCAGCAGTTTTCTTCCACATTTCTTTGCCTTTTCCCTCTTTCGTTTATGCCTCATTCTCCATTCATATAATTTCTTCTCTGTTTGAAATATCCAGTTAATCCAATTCAATTATTTTGTTCGTAACATTTCCCCCAATCATTTATAATATATTCAAATATCCTCTCCATTATAGATTCAAGATATTTTATTATAAAAGAAAAAGAATTAATGAGAATGTCATTAAATAATATGACCTTTCCCAAGCAGCCGTCTCTAAGACTTTATCACATTCCATCTTCACCATATTAAATAATTATGCAAGCACTGCATAACTCTTCACAAAAATATGATATTAAAAAGAAAATTATTAAATAATATTAAATAAGCCTATTTAGTCCATGTTTACCTGATTATTTTTTTAGTTCAATTTAGTTAAGTGAACATATATTTTGATGAATTTTTTTTAAAAAATGAAATTCAGTTTAATTCAGTCATGCTGATTCTTTTTTAATACATTCATTTTCAATTCAATTCAATTTATTCTAGTTCAGTTCAGTTTGACAAACAATAAGTTCTACCAAACAAGGCCTTAATATACATATTCCTATAGAAATTTATCATCATCATCATCATTGAACAAGGTGATATCTAGTTTTTTTTTAAGCAACGCATATAAAAATATATTTAAAATATCAGATTAATATCTGTACGTTTTCAAGAGAAAAAAAAAACCATAATTTCCTTTTATCTGATGTAATAATACCTTTATTATTTCCTTACTTCCCTCTTTTAAAACCAATTAATCCTTTGCCGCATCAGTAATATCTTCGCAGTCCTTAAAAAAATCATTTTCCATCTCTTTCCAATTAAGATATTTTTTAGCTTTATTTTTTTTTTAAATAGGACTATGGCTCTGTTTACCAGAGTTTATCTGTAGATCAGTTCAGTTCAGTTCAATTCAGTTTAGTTCAGTTCAATTCAGTTCAGTTCAATTCAGTTCAGTTCAGTGAAAATGCAATTTGATGAAATTCAGGTTAATTCAGTCATGCTGATTCCATTTTTCAATACATCAATTTTCACTTCAGTTCAGTTCAGTTCAATTCAGTTCAGTTCAGTTCAGTTCAGTTCAGTTCAATTCAGTTCAGTACATCAAGAAATAAGCTCCAGTAAACAGGGCCTATGATTAAAAAACTTTCTATAATTGTTAAAATTTTCAATTGAAAAAGTAAAAGTTTACTATACTAAAGTTGTAAATGTTGCCATGAAAGTTTTTTTGATTATATTATAATTTGCTATGCTTACATGTTTTATTCATTTGAGATATTCTTCTATTTTTTCAATTTTCATACATATTTTAATATATTTTTTTCATAATTAATGCAATGGTATTAAAATTACGGACATCATCCGAGATATTATACACGTGTCATTGAGAGACCCATTCGATTTAACTCCCGCCCCTCTTATGTGTGGCAGCGCCGCCGTGAGATGGCAGACTTTCTCCAATCCTCTCTTTGTAAAGCACAGTCACACAGTAATCTCACCAAGCTCGCAAATTCCCTTTTTCTTCTTCTGCTCCAAATTCTATGATCAGAAGACTGCTCTTCGCATCTTTTTCACCTTCTAGAAGGCACTCCAGCTCTAAAGTTTCAAAGCGTTGCAACATCATCACAAACAACCGTCTTACCCGCCTGATTCATTTCGGTAAGGTTTCGGCTATGGCGGAGCAATCACATACACATACGAATCGTCTGGCGGCTGAATACAGTCCGTACCTTCTTCAACATGCGCATAATCCGGTATGATTTTTACATGTTTTGGGTTATTTACAGTGTAATTAGGTTTCTTGGAGGTTTACTTTTGGATTGATTTTGGTTTCTGCAAGGTAGATTGGTATCCTTGGGCCAGGAGGCATTTGCTGAAGCAAGGAGGCGAGACGTGCCAATCTTCTTATCAAGTTAGTATCATTGCGATGCTCTGTGCTCCTCTCTTTTTGTGCGTTTGATTGTGTGTGTGTGTGTGAGTGTGAGAGAGAGATATATATATCGATCTTGATTGTAATGATCCTAACATCCTTTTTGTTTTGAATTTGATTGAATGGATGGTGGTGGTGCTCTCGGTTTGAAGTTGGGTACAACACTTGCCATTGGTATGTTTGCTGGCCTTCAGCTTGCACAAATGTATTCATTTGTTCATATGAATGCCTTTTGAATTCCTAGATTAATGTGTGTTTGATTAGGTGTCATGTCATGGAGGTTGAATCCATTGAAAATGATGAGGTTTCCAAATTGCTCAATGATTGGTTTGTCTGTATAAAAGTAAGTTGAACAACTATTGCATGGTTTGGCATAACCTTCATTAAACGTTAATGATGGAATAATTTTCGACAGGTTGATCGAGAAGAACGACCAGATTTTGACCAGGTAACCAACAATTGTCTCAGCTAGTAGTTCCATTCATTTTTCTTTTCTTGTTAATGTCTTAGTTTTGATGACTGGAAACCTTGTGCTGCCTAGGTGTACATGACATATGTGCAAGCTTTGTATGGTGGTGGTGGTTGGCCATTGTCGGTCTTTCTTTCTCCTGATCTAAAGCCATGTGGGACTTACTTCCCACCAGAGGATAAATATGGAAGGCCAGGATTTAAAACCGCACTAAGGTGAGATCCTGACAAAATTCTAGATTAACTTTTAAATGATACAATCTGTCTAGACTAACTAGGATGGCAAAATGTGATTCATATAGCTGAATCCCTCATATTGGAATAAAGGCTATATCGTTGTTGTATGGCTGAACCTTTCTTTCAGTCCTCTTGGAAAAATGACCTACTCCTGTGTCCTGACCTTAGATTTTATTATCAGATAAAGCCTAAAACGATGAAACAGTATAGATTTACAGTAGTTTCCTAGCTTGGTTTTTTTTTTTTTTTGGTTTCAGAAAGGTCAAAGAAGCTTGGAATGAGAAGAAGGATATGCTTGTAAGTAGCGGGGCCCTTGCAATAGAGCAACTAGCTGAAGCTTTGATTTCCACTGCAAGGTCAGAGAAACTGCCAGACTTACTGTCACAAACCGCCTTACGACTCTGTGCCAAAAGGGTATTTTCTTAAATCCTACACTATTATGTCTGTTTTTGTTTGTTTCTTTTTTGGTTGATGGGAGGTGTGGGGATTTGAGATGGCAATGGATGTTTATCAAGTGTTCATATCATTAAAAGTTGGTGCTGTTTATGTGATATGACTTTGGGCCTTGGGGGACGCTGGTAGGTTAATGCAAAACCATTTTTCAAAATCTGTTATCCCCATGATGACAGTTGAAATGTGGAACATTATGTTATCAAATATCTAATTTTCCACCTTATTTCTTCTGGCCGTTGGTACTTCTGTGTACTCTTCAGTGTGTAGTTCAGAAACTAAGCCTTATATTACTGTTGAATAGTTATCTGAAAGCTATGATTCTGAGTATGGAGGATTTGGTTCTGCGCCAAAGTTTCCTAGGCCTGTTGAGCTTGCAGTTATGCTCTATTATTTTAAGAAACTAGAGACACAAAAAGAAAGTGAAGCAAAGAAAGCTTTTAATATGGTGGTAGGCACATTAGAGAGCATGGCAAAGGGAGGTATCCATGACCATGTTGGAGGAGGTTTTCACAGATACAGTGTGGATGAGTGATGGCATGGTCGGTCTTTTTAATTTCATTTGCAATATGTTCAGACTTGGGGACTCTATAATTGATCAAGCACTCTAATGCTTTTATTTGACTTTGTAGTTCCACATTTTGAGAAAATGTTATACGACCAAGGGCAGCTTGCCAACGCTTTTTTAGATGTATTTTCCATAACAAAAGATACATTCTATTCAAGCATAGCAAGGGATATTCTGGACTATTTGAGGAGAGATATGATAGGCTCTGAAGGGGAGATCTTTTCAGCAGAGGATGCAGACAGTGTAGAATTTGAGGGTACCTCCGGGAAAAAAGAGGGTGCCTTTTATGTTTGGACTGAAAAATAGGTACACTATATAGAGAGCATGATCTGTTATTTGATTTTATACTGGTCTGATGATTTTATATAGCTTTTAATTGAAGATTCTTATGGTGCAGAAGTAGTGGACAATGGAAACTTTCTTAGTATTTGTAACTAAATTAATTTTGTTTTTCAGTGAATGTCTGGCAAGATTTCCTCGTGCTCACTTGTTCCTGTTGATTACTAATTTGCAGGTTGAACACATTGTTGGGGAGTGCGCAAATATTTTGAAGGAGCATTACTACATAAAAGCCACAGGCAATTGTGACTTGCATGAGTGATCCGCATGCTGAATTCATGAATAAAAATATGTTAATTGAAAGAAACAACACATTAGCCATGGCCTCGAAATATGGAATCCCAATGGAGAAATACCTTGATGTACTAGGCACCTGCCGTGAAAAGATTTTTCATGTGCGCTCAAAACGCCCTCGACCACATCTAGATGACAATGTATTACTACATTACTAGGGTCTAGGAATTTGAGAGAGGCTACTAATTTTGTTCTGTGTTTGCTATGGAATATTACTTTCTGGGTTTTTGGTAGGTTATTGTGTCATGGAATGGTCGTGTAATCTCATCTTTGGCCAGAGCTTCGCCGATTTTAAAGTGCGGGTCTGAGGGAGGAAAGTTCCATTTCCCAGTCATAGGGGCTAAGGTCAAATTCTTTTCTATGCTTTGATGAAATTTCTGATTGACTTTTTCTCGATAAAGCCTGAACAATATTTGGAAGAGGCGGAGAAGGCAGCATCTTTCATTAGGAAACATATGTACAACCAACAAAACCGCAGGTTGCAGCACAACTTCAGAAAGGGTCCATCTAAAGTCCCAGGATTTTTAGATGATTATGCATTTCTAATATCACGAGGAAGCTAATATAAGAGCAAGTCCAACAGCTTCCCTACGAGATTCTCCAAGATATAGTACTACATCCTTATATTCCCTATCTTTTTTTTGTTTCAACTCCAACAGTTTCCCTAGTGTGGGGATTAGAATTTAATGCATGTACATTAAATTTCAGTATTTTATCTCTTTATTTCTGTTTTTCACTATTTAAATATATTTTGAAATCTTAATATTTTAAACTACGTATAATGAAAAAATGTGAAACCTATATATTATTAAAATACACATTATAACGAACATAACAAGATCTTACATGATAATATTCAAATTTATATATGCATGCGAACATAGTCATGTATGATCTTGTTGCGTTCGTTATAATATGAAAATTAAGAATATATTATTTTTATAATTTTTTGTTGTTTCTAACTAAAGATATTTACATTTGAAATGTATATTTAATTTGTTAAAAAATAAAGACAAACACATGAATAGGATAATAATCAGTCATAAATGCAAAAGCATTAAATTTTGCTTCCCCAAATATTTTTTCTCTCTCTACAGATTTGGGGAAGCAACATGGAGATTTTTTCAAAATCCCCAAGTTGGAGAATGGGTTGGGGAAGCTGTTGGAGCAAAAAAAAGTCTCATATTCCCCAAATTTAATGAAATCCCCCAAGTTGGGGAAGCTGTTGGACTTGCTCTAACTCCCCCACCAATTTTTTTTTTTTTATTATTTATGAAGTTCCATGTATATTTCGATATTTTATATATTATGCCATGTAAATCCTCCTCTGGATAATATTGATTTATTTTCTAAAAATTGCCTTTTTAAAAATAAAATAAAAAATCTCTCTTTTTTTTCACTAGAAACAAAATCATTGACTCATCAACAAGAATTGTTATCCATATTGCCACTCATTATTTATCATTTAATATATGCCTCTTGTTGGGCTCCTCATCTTTAGCCATTTCGAAATGCATACTGCTGTCTGGTAGTCTCTCTGATCCTTGACCGGCTGACTTTTCAAGCTTCATCCACACAGAACCAGTAGACACACAAACTCAGGAGAAAATTAGTGATGGGAAAGGGAGGTAACAATCAAGATGTTGCTGGTGATCCTAAAGAGAATATGGCAGCTTGGCTTATGGGAATCAACGACCTCAAGATTCAGCCTTTCAAACTTCCACCTCTAGGTGATGGTATTAGTCATGCTTTGCTTTGTGATTTTTTTTCCTGCTTCGAATTCAATTGATCAGTTACACTAATTCAAAAGTACACTAATTCGAATTCATTTTGTCCGTTTCTGATTTTGTGACTTGACTTGGCTAGGACCCCATGATGTTAGAGTCACTATGAAAGCTGTTGGTATCTGTGGAAGTGATGTTCACTATCTCAAGGTGAATTTGTCTTCTTGCTGGTTACGATCCTTGTTTTTGCTTTTGTTTTCACTGGTACGCCGAATTGAAGGGATAGGAGGAGTCTGTCTTTAACCTGTGAAACTCAGACTTTGCAGTGTGCACATTTTGTTGTGAAAGAGCCAATGGTTATAGGGCACGAGTGCGCTGGAATCGTTGCAGAAGTGGGTAGTGGAGTGAACACACTGTTTCCTGGTGATCGTGTGGCGATTGAACCCGGAATCAGCTGCTGGCGATGTGATCACTGCAAGAAAGGCCGATACAATTTGTGCCCAGAAATGAAGTTCTTTGCTACTCCCCCAGTCCATGGCTCCCTTGCCAATCAGGTCCTTTCCCAGGCTTGCTACTTAATATTAATGTTTTGTTGTCTATGTATTGAGAGAAAAGTATGACATTATTGCTTATTATATCTTGTGATTTTAACATAAGATCATATGTTCTGTTGTTGGAACAGATTGTGCATCCTGCAGATTTATGTTTCAAGTTACCTGATAATGTGAGCTTGGAGGAAGGGGCAATGTGTGAGCCCTTGAGTGTTGGTGTTCATGCTTGCCGTCGTGCGGAAGTTGGTCCGGAGACCCGTGTTTTGGTGATGGGAGCAGGGCCTATAGGGCTCGTGGCTATGCTTTCAGCTCGGGCTTTTGGCTCTCCTAGAATTGTAATAGTTGATGTTGTTGATTACCATCAAACTGTCAAAGAGCTTGGAGCCGATCAAACTGTCAAAGTTTCTATCAACACAGAGGTTTAATCTCACTTCCTTTCTGATTAATTTTTGGATTTGTGGAAGATTACGTTTGTTCAGAGATTTGTGGAAGATTATGTTTGTTCATACCTCTTGTATAACATTTAATTGTAGGATGCTGCAGTTGAGATAGAACGGATCAAACAAGCTATGGGTGCTGACATTGATGTGAGTCTTGACTGTGCTGGATTTGAGAAAACCATGTCTAGTGCCCTTAGCGCAACACGCTCGGGTGGAAAAGTTTGCCTTGTCGGAATGGGACACAATCACATGACAGTTCCTCTCACCCCTGCTGCTGCTAGGTAACTAAATAATAAGGAAGTGTTGTTTTAATCAGATAATTTCGAGTTAGTTGTAAATGAACAAACGTGTCGTGTTCTAGGGAAGTGGATGTCGTTGGAGTGTTTCGATACAAGAACACGTGAGTTCATTAGCAGTGGTAAGATTGATGTGAAGCCAATGATAACCCACAGGTTCGGGTTCTCCCAGGAAGAGGTTGTTGAGGCTTTTGAAACCAGCGCTCGTGGAGGCAAGGCTATCAAGGTCATGTTCAACCTTTTAAGGAAGAAAACTGGGTGAGTATATCATCTTGGGAATGTAAGATGTACCATTGTGAGTATTTGGGTTTGTTTTTGCAGTGTAATTCGTATGTTATCGAGACAGTAAATTTTATTGATGGTATGTATTTCAGCTCCAAATAGACCGAGTTGGTGTCCAAATCAACCATTTCTCTTTCCCATATGCACCTTCTTGGAGAATTCCATCATCATCATCATGCATTCAGTTGCAGGCCAGGATGCGAAAAAAGTTTAGATATTCATAAATCAAACAAGAAAAATGGTCTAAAAGAACGAACCAGTTGACATTTAACTAAAATGAGATGATGAAAAATTGAAATACAACATAAAACAGAACAAGAGTCTAACACCAATTTCTTGACTCTTGCCTGAACAACTTACGCAACCTACATTAATTCTTTAACAGCTTAAACTACCAGAAGATCAGATCATAGTAGAAACAGAGCAATCATAACAGAGGAGATGAAGCAAGCATCAATCCCTGTTTTCATGGCCGGGCTGTCAGCGACTGTTTTCGTGGCAGGGGGGGATATAGGGCTATCAGCGGCGTCTTTCCGGCACATGTTTCCCGACAGCATGTTGCCGTCCAACTTCAGAGAAACCAGCTTTGGTATCTCGCATATTTCTGGTGGAAAATCGCCGGACAGCTTGTTCTCCGACAAGTCTAGAGACGTCAGGTTCTTCAGAGCGGAAAGGGAGCCTGGGATGTTTCCGGAAAGGAGATTATGACTTAAAGACATGATTCTGATGGAAGTGCAGTCTCCCAGCTGCACCGGAATTTGGCCGGAGATATTATTTCCGGAAAGATCGTACGTTCTCCACGGAGCCTGGAGAGGAAACCTATCTGAACTCTTGAAATACTTCGCATTTGGGCCGGTGGGAATTTGGCCGGACAGTGTGTTCCTTGACAGATTTAGAATCTGAAGGGGCAGCTGTGTGACCCATGGTGGGATGGCTCCGGTCAGCCTGTTGTCACTGAGAATGAGCACAACCAGCTTTGCACAATTGGCTAGCTCATCGGGAATCACCCCTTCCACGGAGGTCATGTGGAGGTCCAGTACCTCTATAACTATAGCTCCTTCAAATTTCCAATCTCCTTGGGGATGGACCCTGACAGGCGATTATCAGAAAGAGTGAGGCTCACCAGTTCTGCAGCGTTGCCAATCTCCTTTGGGATGCTACCAGTCAACTGATTTCCATCTGCGCTGAAATCTATCAGTCTTGGGAGGCTCCACACGCTCGTTGGTATTGAGCCAGAGAAATTGTTGAATTCCAGGAACAGCAAAGATAGATTACTGCACATCTCAAACGTATGCATTATCTCTCCGGACAGAGTGTTGTTGGCCAGAAGCAACACAGCAAGTGCAGGTGCATGGCAGAGCTCGGCCGGGATTTCTCCAGTTAGTGAATTGTTGGTGAGATCTAGGTTCCAGAGAGACTTTAAGTTGGCAACCTCTGGCGGAATCCGGCCGGACAACTGGTTGCTGGACAGACTCAGGTACTCCAGCCCGGTTAGATGAAAGAGTTGGCGCGGTATTTCCCCCCTCAAACCAAAGTCCAAAAACGTGAGGCCTGTCACCTTGTCCATACAGTTTACGCCAATCCAATGGCAATAGGGTTGATTGTTAGACCTATATATTATTCCGGGCAGAAATGTAAATATAAAAATTACAGGGACTAAATTGCAAAATAAATAAATACTGTAAATAATATATATTTATTCAACACTGAATATATTACATGAAATTTAAACATAGATTCGAAAATATCAACATATTTAACATGGACGGAGTAGTGAGTGCACTGCCCTTGAAACGAATAGGCTCCGCTATACGAGTCTTTCGCCCCCTAGGATAAAACCATCGGGACTAAAGTCAACCTGTGACTGAAGTCCGTACCGACGCACAGCCCGAAGGCATCTATCTATAATAGTTCTACTCAGGTTTACTTTGGAAGAATGAAAGTTCTGATTGATTTCAAAATCAGAGAAAATATTCATCTGATTTGATTTGATGATTCACCTTAACAAAAACAGCTGATTCACACAGTTGGAAATATTTGATCTCATCTTTTCACATGCTTGAAATATTTGATCTTATCTTTTCATGCATGTCAGCTGATCCTACGAATTTGGACAGCTTTCTGGGCCTTTTGGAAACATCTGGAAACTTCTGAAAATACAGTCGGGCCCGGTGCAAAATTGGACGCTAGTTCGACCACCGGAGGCATAACAAGCCCAAGTCCATCAAGTGATTGATCACTTGAACTCTTAAGAAATATTGGCACTTATAAAGTGAACAATTTCTCTCTACGTTTCCAATGTGGAATTTGTACAAAATTCCCATTTCAAGAGACCATCTTTGAGTATCCATAACTCGGTCATTCTTGATCCAATTTGAGTGTTCGAATAGCCGATTTTGTAGGTCTCGCGGAGGAGAATCCAACGGTACCAAAATCTCGAGCTAATTCAACTTTTAACTATCTCAAATTCGTGCCCAAAGTTTTCGGGTAATTACAACATTTCCCTCAAATTTCCAACAATCCCCCACATGAATCAGACATCACTGCGGGAATCAGAACAATCAAGACAGACACGGAATTGTATTGATTATGTGATAGATCGTATCGACGGCTTAGAATACTGCATAGGATAAGTGTGCGATTCCGCTTTGAACTTTCCCTTGAGAGAGCACACCTGTTCCACCGGTTAGGAAGTATGCGGTCCCGCTTTGAACTTCCCTGAACCTTTGGTGTGGACTTTCAGTGTACTTCCCACAGCCTTCTTTCCTGGCTCGTGCGCTTTCCTCGGTTGTGTCCATTTGTTATGGCCCTGGATCACTGCCTAGTTCCGTAAGTTTCCTAGAGAATTGAGTCCCAACAATTCCCTTTCGAAGCGGCCCACACTTCTCCTTACATAGGTGATTCTTTGCTTAGGAGTAGTTCATTGAACTTTCTCGTCTCCACTCAAGTACTCCATACTTTGAGGCCGTGAATCATTAAAAGCATTAAATGCTTATCCTCTCGTTCCTACACTGTTTCTTCATCTTAGGAATGAGACCAGAGGTGCATTAAGCCCCCACAGTGGACGTCGGTGGGTCTTTGCAGTTCAGTTGTCCCTTTGAACCTAGACCATGGGATCTCCAATCGCATAGGAAGGGTTTTCCACATACGTAACCTCGCCCTTTAGTGGACTTCAGTCTCATCCTCTCGATGATGTCTCAACTATCTCTCGATTCAACCCTTTAGTCAAGGGATCGACTATGTTGTCCTTGGATCTTACATAGTCGATTGTGATCACACTCGTTGAGAGAAGTTGTCAAATGGAGCTATGTCTTCGTAGAGACATACCCTTATCGATATGGCTTTATAGTAAACCAATAAGCATACATTTGCTTTGGTTACCTAGGGATTCCTTTTCGTAAAAGGTATGGATAATAATTCCCTTTTCCTTAATCCAACCCAATGGATTTAGATTCCTTATATGAATCTTACAAGAGAATAATTTCTCTACACATTTCAAGCCATATCCACGACTACACGAGTATCACACAAACTTGGATCCAATAATTTCCTCTGGACTACTCATGTCTCATCTTACTATCATAGTAAGGATTGTCTGATCGAGTACAACTCAGTTAAGTACTACCGACCTTCAATGACTCTACATTTCTCTTATTATGAGAAATCTCACCTTTTCTAAGGTATTCCAACCACGTTAGAGTCATTCCATTGAATACGAAATATCTTTCCAACAGATTTAGTCATCGTTTCAATGCTTCTATCAATGAGCAAATCAACTGTCCAAGAACATAAATGACTTGGTCATTTCTCGTGTCCTTTAGCACATGTGCTTTAACTCAAGCTCATTGATTCAAATCATTGGCTCAACAACAATTAGTGTCATTAACACATGGGCTATTTTTGGAGCATGGAGCTATTTATATTGATCTATTCAGATTTTAATATCTAAATCTCCACTTAACCATTTAGGTCTATTTGATGTACTTTTAGCTTTACAAAGCTTCAATACTGAGTACCATCATTTTAGGTATCATTCTCATTTGCAGAGAATACCCATCAAGTATACAAATATACTGACTAATTGTTGAAATCTACTATAAGTCTAGTGATTTGCCTCACATGGTAGATCAATCTTACCATTGATTACCGTTTTTCCATAAACAACATTTCATGGAATTCTAGCCTTTAAAGCTTTCAGATATACCTATAAAGCAAACAAGGCACAAAGCTTTGTCCTGTCAGATTTGCTTTATTCAGGTCTATCATCACAGATCATCAACGATTTCATCCACTGACTCATAAGTCTAATTTCAGGATAAATTGAGATCTTTGGGAATTTCCAAATACTCTTTCCATCCAAAGATGTATTTCTCTATTCCATAGCGCATTTCTTGTGAAATTCAAAGATATTTGATATTCTTTCACAAGAACTCAACAAGCACTTCCATATTGTGTACTTCTGGTAAATATACCATTTCAAGTTATATATATACCATACATGGTTAGATATCAACCCCCACATTCGAATGAACTTGTCGGATGACTCTTCAACATTAGGTCAACGCCCACATTCAAACGAATTCATAGGATGAATCTTCACCACTTAGAGTTTCAATTACTCCTTTTTGGGATTTCTTAATTAAAAGATCACAACCTATATATAGGTTTCCTCTCACATCGCTTGACCATTTCTAGCGACCATCTGTTTCTACCACTATATATAGCTGGTACGTACAAAATAACTAGATTAGCGAATAATCTTACAATGTGAACACAATCACAAAGATTTCCCGTATTCGCTTTCACTGTCACGTTATACCACAAATGATACGAAAATGGACTTAGAACCATTTATGTATGTATCACTTCAGTGAATTTCCGTTAAATATCATTAAGACACAATGTCTATCTCATTGACTTGTTACAAGTCTCGCTTGGTCAACACAATGTGCCATACTCAAGGTTCGTATCCCTCAAAACTTTAATTTCAGGATAGATCCTTACATTCCAACACTTTCGTGTATCAACTGATTGCGGAAATCTCTCTTATTTCTATAGCATACATAAAATTAGAGATGGTCAAATTTCCCAGTCTCAATTAACCATGCATCCTAGCCCATTACTACAACACATTGAAGTAATATCAATGCTTTCAAGGATTTGGTCAATTTCCACTTCAGGGATTTCTTATCTCTATCCCTTATGGTGCATATACTTCCAACTCTTTGGGTATTATGTGAGTTACAGACTCTACACGGTGTCTGCCCATATCCAAGTCAAAACTCGACTGTCATACTCGAGTTGACTTCCTCATTTCATGTTCTTGTCTGAACTGACCTCTCAACTTAAGTTTGAGCAACGCCCTCTCGTTATGAGTTCACGTTTTAAGCTCTTGACCTGAGGTCCCATTCGAGTCTCATCTTGCTCGAATTTTATCTCCATCATGCTCAACTTAGTTGAGTTCGAGTCATGGCTCGGGATTTTGCCTCATTGGCATATGAGTTTCTCACTTTCTTGACTTTTAGTCTTTAGTGATAACTCTTTACCTTATTTAATTCACATCGCTGAATTTCCAAGGTTTTCGGTCCCCCCACATTGGGCGGATTATCTCCACACATTTAGTTCCTCAGAACTTAGTGTCTTGGAGTTCCTAGACCGTAAGTCTTTGGATTTTATAGTCTGAGAATTTTCCAGTTAATCTGGCCAAAATTCTAGACTTTGCCACATCTCAGGATCCCAATCTCAGAATTCAGAATTTCTGGATTTGACCATATGTCATGGGATTCCTCAACCTCAGATTGGTTTATCAAACCAATCTGACGATTTTTCAAATTCTTCAATTACAAGTAACTAAAATTTTAACCTCAGAATCCTTAGGTCTTTCAACCATGATTCTAACGATTATATAATTCTTGATTACAAGTAATCAGAATTTCAGCATAGTTACGAAAACTCATGCTTTCAGGGTTTCTCGTTGTGGTTCTTTAAAACCAATACCCCTCGACATAGTTAAACAACTCATGTCCTCATGTTCGTATTATATAGATTATAAAATAATCATAATATCGAACCTTGAGCCGTATGCTCGTTCATGCAATTAAAATTGCCAACAGGCCTTACGTAGCAGCGCTACTGCCAAGCGTTCTCGTCAATTACGCAGAGCAGTCAAACACATGCATATTATCACAGAGATATACTTCACATTACACATGATCTCAGTTCGAATAATTATGCATAAATTGCTGATACATAATCAGACTATCACCCTGTTGCATGCATTTACTCAACAAAAATCCACATGCATGCAAAGACAATATAGAACGAGCCATAAATTCTTATGCAATCAAGAAAATTACATATGTATTCTTTACTGGAAATAGACATGCATACATACATACGTTCCTGATTAAAAGTGACTATAATTAACACACGTAACACAATCACGTATTTGTATGTATATATCTCACACCTTGCATGCACCACTTATATATATATATATTCCAGTAAGTCATTATTAGCATGCAATACCAAAGCTTTATGCATAAATATTTAAAACTATCTTATGCACAAATATAGTTCAACAAAATTCTCTCGTGCATGAATGAAAAACCAACATAAGCAAAATTTTGTGTTCGTACGTAGACATGCATCTTAAACGTAGAAATTGAATTTCAGAAAGCAATTCATTTGTTTTTATCAAAATCAATTTCATATGCGAACATTCACGTACACATGCATAGTATTAGCATGCTTATTTATAGCCACGTTAATATGAACAAGCATGCATAAGTTATGTCAAAACCATGCATTTGAACAAAGCATATATTCACACATATATCCCAATTTAATTATGCATGCAAATTTGATCAACCTTTAAACACACGCACGTTTCCATGTACATATGCATTGAATTTCACAATCAAAATCAAAACAGGATTATGATTTATCTTACTACCTTAATTAATTCCAATTCCAGTGGAAGTCTCATAGTTAATTAAGGCATATGATATAATTCAAGACAGCCGATCATGATGACTAATCGTACTATTTGATTTATTCTTAAAACACAATGCAAATCTCAATATATATTTCTTGTACATAAATATATATTTTACTTAACATGGATACATGTATTAACAGTAATAAAATTTCACGTCAAGCATGCATATAATAGAGATCATACGTCAAGTATGCTAGTTCAGTTAGCATATAAACTGAGATTCAAAATAGTCCAACCTTTGGCTAAAAGTCGAGACCAGATGTTGTTGTAGTCTCCAATCCACACCTCTTCCATGATGCTCGTTGATGCTTGTATTCACTCATTCATGCCAAAACAAACTCGAAAAAGTATTAGTAAAACATTACATGAGCTTTCCGGATTTAAATTCACAAGGAACAATTTCCGGAAAACCCTAAACAAGTAATACACATATTTTCGAATAATTCATGTAATTAACATGCAATCAAGTTCTAATATTTGCAATCATAATTTCCGAAAAATATATAGATTAAAAATATATTCGTTTCAAGACTGTTAGACCTATATATTATTTCGGGCAGAAATGTAAATATAAAAATTACAGGGACTAAATTGCAAAATAAATAAATACTGTAAATAATATATATTTATTCAACACTGAATATATTACATGAAATTTAAACATAGATTCGAAAATATCAACATATTTAACACGGACGGAGTAGTGCGTGCACTGCCCTTGAAACGAATAGACCCGCTATACGAGTCTTTCGCCCCCTAGGATAAAACCATCGGGTCTAAAGTCAACGTGTGACTGAAGTCCGTACTAGCGCACAGCCCGAAGGCATCTATCTATAATAGTTCTACTCAGTTTTACTTTGGAAGAATGAAAGTTCTGATTGATTTCAAAATCAGAGAAAATATTCATCTGATTTGATTTGATGATTCAGCTTAACAAAAATAGGTGATTCACACAGTTGGAAATATTTGATCTCATCTTTTCACATGCTTGAAATATTTGATCTTATCTTTTCATGCATGTCAGCTGATCCTACGAATTTGGATAGCTTTCTGGGCCTTCTGGAAACATCTGGAAACTTCTGAAAACACAGTCGGGCCCGGTGCAAAATTGGACGCTAGTCCAGCTTTCTGGACCTTCTGGAAACTTCTGAAAATACAGTCGGGCCCGGTGCAAAATTGGACGCTAGTCCGACCACCGGAGGCATAACAAGCCCAAGCCCATCAAGTGATTGATCAATTGAACTCTTAAGAAATATTGACACTTATAAAGTGAACAATTTCTCTCTACGTTTCCAATGTGGGATTTGTACAAAATTCCCATTTCAAGAGACCATCTTTGAGTATCCATAACTCGGTCATTCTTGATCCAATTTGAGTGTTCGAATAGCCGATTTTGTAGGTCTCGCGGAGGAGAATCCAACGGTACCAAAATCTCGAGCTAATTCAACTTTTAACTATCTCAAATTCGTGTCCAAAGTTTCTGGGTAATTACAATATTTCCCTCAAATTTCCAACATTGATCGCCAGGCCAAACGGCCGTAAGGTTGAAGTAGTCCCTGAGATATGTCATTGTTTGGTTTTCTGAGTTTTGTTTTTCTGAGTTGGCAGAGAAGAGAAATAAGGCGGTTAGGGCAGCACATAGAAGGATGTGGCTTGCCATTTTCATTTTTTTTCTCTGGTTAAAGCGAGAAGAAGATATGTTTGTCTTGAAAAGAAAAGAAATGCGCTATTTATAATCCCAAACAGGGATTTTTCTGCTAATTTTTAATTTATGGATATGTACAGTAGACGGAAGGAATTATATAGGAATCCCATCTCCTTTTTGTAGTGTTATCAGTATTTTTAATTATCCCGTTTCTGATTTGAAAAATATAATCCAAATTTTAAAAATACTTTCCTTCCTTCACGTGATTGATGTATAAATTAAGAATGGAATTGTATCAAAATAGAATAGTTGTTGGAATTGATTACAACAATTATAGAGATTGTCCAATTATATGCTCTATATTTCCTTCCCTCACGTAATTAAGATAAACTGGGACAATTATTCATAAATCACTTTTTTTTTGAAGAACATAAATCACTTTTTCTTGATTATTGATTCAATAAAAAATAATTTAAATAATTTATACTAATTAGTAGTGTTAATTTAATGTTTTCATACATTAATTTTTTTTACTTTAATTCAGTTAATTATCAATTGAATTTAATTTATTTTAGTAAATAACAAGCTCAATGGAGTCTTTGGAGTTTGGACTAATTTTTTGTTAAGCGCATATATGGTTTTAATTGTCACATGTAGTGATATGTTATTGTAAAATAGAAAGTTTTACAATTTATGTTTTGAAAATTATGGTGAGCAATTTAAGGCAATCATTGATTTCAAAATGCACAACAATATTAGTTAAATGTTGAGGTTATCATTATTGTACTAGTATGCAAAATAGAATGGTTGTTGGAATTGTATCAAAATAGAATAGTTGTTGGAATTGATTACAAATTTTTATAGAGAATGTCCAATTTCATACTCTATTTTAGCTATTCTTTTAGAACACTTGTTGGACTTGCTTTAAGGATCAATTATAAAGTTATAAAGCTGTAACGTTTCATGTTGACAAGGCTGATTATAATTTTGGGTTTAAACATGTTAGAGCTTGAAAATTAACTTTTTATTATCATCACACTAGTGCATAAAAGGCCTATTTACGGCGGTTATTTTCTTGTTTAACGGCGGTTTTTAACCGCCGTGGTTGGCTGCGCCGTGGTTGGTCATCGACCAACCACGGCGGTTTAAACCGCCGTGGCTGGTTCTTCGTTTCCGACATCGTAACCTCTACAGGCTATGGGCTTCCGATATCGGAAGCTCCCTAGGAAGTAATAAAAAAAATTGCCGGCCAACATTGGCCGGCGAAATTAAATATACTCAACGCCCAAACTCAAACTGAAACATTTTTATACAAATAGTCCTTCAAGTAAGCTGGGCAGAGGCCCTGCAACAGAAACCCGAATTCGCATTTGAGAATGGACAGATCAAAGAAGACTTCAAAACACAAATCAAGAAATGCAATGTCATGTTATTACGTGTTTGTATGTGAGCATTGAGCATAGAGTTGGGACATCTCAGGCTTTACTGCACAAACAACATTGTCGGATGTTGTCATACACTCTACAAGCTCACCGTAGATGTATGCATGAGGCTCATTCGCACCTAAATACAGAGCTTGACCAGGACTCAACTTGAGATAGTTAAACATGAATGCTGCCATGACGCGGATATCACCAGGATACTGCTTTTCGAGTTGCAAAACCAGCTGTTCCTTTTTTCTGTTTGCCTGGATAGGAGAAATAGAGATTAAAACTTCAGACAAACATGTATTTGTTTACTCAGACAGTGGTATTAGAAATATAGAAAGAGTAAACTGATTAGTCGAGGTAATATTACAAATATTAACCTATCATAGATAACTTAATAATAAACAAAAAATGATTGCTATGATCTCGAATAAGGGACTAACTCAGCACTTTAAGATTCTAATAATGAAAACACAAATTAATAGACAAATTCATTGAAAAGACAAACTAGGTAATTATGCAAGGATCTAACTATCAATCGCTGGAAAATGCAAAAATGGTAAACATAATTGTAACAAGAACATAAGAGCAATCAAGTTTTGACATAAAAATAGAAAGTTTTAAAGTCAGCATAAGCATTACCTCCTTCTTCAAGCTTAGGCAACTTATCAATCTGGATAAAGCTTGTTTCACGACATCTGCACTGCTGACAAGAGTATATAAAATATCAGTTCCAAAACTTCTTGTTTCACGACATCTGTAACAGCTTATCAATCACCAGTTTGCCTACCACCTCAGAAATCTCAGGAACATCTTCATATACAAGTACAAATGGTTATTTACAAGTACAAACCCATATACAAACCCGTAAACAAACCCGAATCACATCTTCATACAAGCCACAATTACATCTTTAAACAAATATACAGTTATATACAACAGACAGCTAGTTAACACTAATAAAAATCAAAATTAATACCTATAAATCCAGCAACGGTGGCGGCGAGAAGAGTAAAACAAATATATTGAGTAGGAAAATCAAAGTATACCAGGTATCCATCTTAGACCTGCCGGCATCGTGCTCCTGTAATAGAGATGAACGGAGATAAGCAAGCTCCGTTTTGGCGGTAAGATCGAAAGCACGCAGTCACACAGTCGGCCCATAATAATAGATGCTCTGTCGTTATTCACGCCAGCGGCGAGGTAATGTTGAAACCCTATCTCAATCTTTCTCCTCCTCCCGCCTCCCCTTGGCTGCTTCCCCATCGGAATCCTACCTCCACCGCTCTCCCTCTTGGAACAGCCGCTCGCTGCTCTCGCCCTCTTATCGGCCGACTGTGTGACTGCGTGTTTAAGCCGAGCCGGTCGATTTAGTCATTAGAATTCACAAAGACAAAGAAGAAGAACGTCGATCTACGAAAGGGATTGAGATCTGAGAACGTACGAGAAGATAAGAGGGAGAATAATGTATAATTTAAATTTAATAAAGTATAAAACAATGCTGAAATTAGGCTAAATTTCGACGTCATAACGCATTCGGCTACGATTCCGGGTGGAATTCAGACATCGGAAGCCCAACCGACTGAGTTTCAGATGTCGTAATCGGGGTCGGTTCATGTTTCGGTTGGTATTACGAAATCGGAAACCATAAATTAACGGCGGTTTTACAATAACCGCCGTTAATATTCATTCAAGCGCCTCCCTACCCACCTTCCGACATCGGAAGCCCCCAGTAACGGCGGTTTTGAAAAACCGCCGTGAAACAGGCGCCGTGAATGCGCCTGTTTGCACTAGTGTCAGGTCTAAAAACATTTTCTTCCATTTATAATTCTACACTTTTACTAGTTCTTACTATTCTTTCCGTGTAATTCATGTATGTGTGAGTGAAGTTCTTGTTTATTCTTGAAAGATTTGATCCAAAATCAAAACTAAAACATTATATTACATATTCAAACAATATAAAAATAAAATAGTCAAAGTGCGCATTTATACCTTGTGCCAAAATAATTGCCGTAATGAAAACAATGGAGGGAGTACGCTTCTGCTTTCAAAACTAAAATGCACGCTTTTACATTCATGGAATTCTCCAAGAAGGTGCTGAAAACCAACTCGTCTATTTGGAGCTGAAATATATAGTTAAAATTTGAACTTCATGATAACCATCAATAATATTTACTGTCTCGATAACATACGAATCACACTGTAAAAACAAACCGAAATACTCACAATGGTACATATTTTACGTTCTTTACATCATATAGTGTCCTTCCTTCAAAGGTTGAACATGACCAGTAGTAATGTATTAATATACCCATAATTTTTTTTCAAATGTTACAACAACTTTACAATTTATGTCTGTGAATTTGTCTTTTATCTTTGAAAGGACATAGAATAAATACTATTTCCTCCCTATTTTAACTACCTTGTCTTTATTATATGTGTTGCAAACCTTTCTGCATCTTCTATATATTATTACATAATATTCCCCCCAAAATAGAAAATTTGTATATTAAATTCTTAGATGATAATCAACGATCAACTAAATTGGTCACCTAATATTGCTGAATATGCTAATATTTGCTTACCAAATCTTATGAATGATATATTTGTCCAGCAATCTTATTTCCGGGAAAATCCCACCCCTCCGGTGACAAAAATTATTATATGGTAATACTTCCCTTTAGGTACAAAATGATTTGCTTGATCTCATGGTTAAGCTACACTAGCTGAAGAGGAGTTCTTAAAAGTGCCAAAAAGAGTTTTCTTAACTTTGAATATTCCTCAATTTCAATAGTGCATTTGTGCAAACGGGAAAGACTGGTCCATTGTTGCCTTGACTTATCCTAACTTACTAGAATAGAGTTACACAACGTCCAGTAAATTCAAATAACTTTTTTGTTTGATTCAAAACAAGTCCGCATTGACAATCCGCTGCTCAGTGATGTCCATCTACCTAAGTAAAACATTTTAGTAGCACATTTGTTTTTACCGAGCATATACAATGCTGAGATTTTTACAACAAAAAATTCACTCAGGTTACCAGGAACTGAATTGGGGCTTTATAGCCTTCTTAACATTTTCCTTCAAAGACAACAAAATCATTAAGCAACCTAAGGTTTTTCAGATGAAAAGCACTTTATTTGATCAGATTACAACATATACTAATGAGATCATTATGCAACTTATGCTTCTTCAGATTGAAAGCACTTTATTTGATCAGATTACGACATACTTTCAATAGCGGTGTGTCCGACAGGCAACAGCAGAAGCCATTACTGTGAATCTACGGTTATATCATGTTGAACTCTGAGCCAAACCGGAGTTCTTCAGAGTTCTGATCTTGACCTTTTTGAATTCTCAATTCTTTAGAAATGATTTGTATTTTATCGACGCCTGGCTTGAGTTTGACCGTGAAAACAGTGAGCAAGGGTAGAAAATTAAAATAATATAATAATGATAATACGCAAATTATTACGTAGGTACCCCAGGCCCCTTTAAATAAATAAATAATTTTTAAATTAAATTGCAAAATTTGTTCCTGTATGTACGTAGATTTGTAACCTCTACTGCACACGTTTTATGCTAACAAGGAATCACATTCCAACTTCCTTAATTCCAAATTTAAATGTTTATCCTGATTATCAAATCTTTATCCAATCATATCTTTTTAATTATCAAACAATGGCGTTCTTAGCAGTCTGAGCAGAAGGCTTGGCCGGAAAAATGGTGCCGGACTCAATTCTCTTACCGGTGAATTCGCCGCACATTATGACCTGGTCGAGCAAGTCCTCCAGTTTCGGCGGTGCATGGTGGTTCTGGTCGAGGAAGCTGGTGTAAATCGACCCCTGGTTATGATGAGGTTTGAACATGTCCGATGAATCAACATCGATGGATTGAAGAAACCTCGGCAATGATGTCCGGGAGAATTCACGTCCTCCGGGCTGCTTTTGCATGCATAAACGGCGACCGGGAACCGGAGTCAAACCGATGAGCAGAGAGGATCAATAAACAAAGCGTATACGACCAATTTCGACCATTTTCTAGTGCTCTGCTCCCCCTCTTAATTAGAGTAAATAATTCTATATTGACTTTTTTTTCTGGGACCGAATCAATCGTCTTAGGTCAACTAATGTGGTATGTACGTATTAATTATTCTGCAATGCCACAGCTATAAATTATGGGATCTGACCAAATGAACTTAAAAAACTAACTCAGGCATTCAACAATATTTATTTTAAATACTAAATATTTAAACAATATCAGGAGAAAGGGACCTTATTACGTAAAACATATCCCACCTCTCAATTTCAATGGCAAAATTCTGGAAAAAAAAATAGAGAGCTATTTATTCCCAAGTTGTAGTGGTGGTAGTTAATTATGCTAGTCAACATTAATGCATTCATTAAATCTCTAACTGTCCAAATTCACGGTCCAGTTAACAGTCCATTACAGTAACATATGCAACTAATTGGTCACTTCTACCCCACCTTTCCCCCCTCCTCTTACTCCACTGTAACAAAAGTCTTTGTTTTCAGACTTATTCGAAATCAAAAACACGAACACGAACACGACAGAACCCACAGTTCAAAAACCATTCCCCCCACCTTGGATCGGTTCACATTTAAACATGCGTAGAACCAGATCAAATACTAAAATCCCTCCGGTGGTGGGGGAAAACACGAAGAAGAGAAAAGTTTCTAGCATTGTTTCAGGGCCGATCGATCTTGAAACCCAACATGCAGTTTCAGGCAGGGAATCATCGGATAAAGTGGAAGGATCTGAAAAAGAGGACGATCTGGGTCAACAAGACGAGATCGGGACCTGTTCGAACTCACCCATAGTTTAGGAGATGGGTAAGTAACAGACCACATTTAGTGCCATTCTTTTCTAAGTTATTATTGTTATCAGATTTTGTATAACATTGGTATTCTAATTAGTTGTTTTCGCTTAATCGCTTTATAGTATAGCATATATTCGTGTTGCATGTCATACTTTGTTTTCCAATTTGGGGATGTATTCAGTTGGTATATTAAATTAGAATGATTTGTCAAATGTATCGTGAATTTACACTAGAAAGCTTTTCATATTCTGCAAATAGTTCGATGATTTTGTAGATTTTATGTGTATAATAAAAACTCATGAACATTTTATGCTTTTAGTTGATTGGTTTGTACATTTAATACCTACCTTAAATTAACAAGTTCACATTAAACTAAATGTACGCATTCGTATTGACTTATTTTAAATGGAGATACTTGCTGTATTACACACTTTAATTTTTATTTTTCACACTTCATGTTGGCACAGCTGGGAATAAAAAGGCCAAACATGAGTTTTTGGTAGATGATGAGGATGATTCAGACACAGATGACGATGAGCTTGAAGGTCCATCGAGGATTTCGATGTCCATAGCGGCAAAGCCCTCCAAGATTTCTGAATTAGTAAGTGTACTTTCAGCAGATCAAAAAAATGACATCATTAAAGTTGGGTTTGGAGGATTACTGGAGATGGGCCTTACTGATGTTCCCCCTCACATGAACGAATGGATTGTTGATGCGTTCGACCATCACTCAAGGGAGGTAAGAAAGAATGGCGAAGAACTGTATACATTGAAAGCTGCTGATGTGCATGATTGCTTTTTGCTCCCCTGGTACCCTAACAATCCTGTGAAGGAGGACATCAATCATAAGAGGGTTGTGGAACTGAGATCAAGATGGTTAGAGGAGTACAAATTCAGCAATGTTGGTAATTTCAAAACTTACTCGACAAGGGTCAAGGAACAGATGCTGAAGCTAGAAAAGGGGGGGGGATGATTTCATAAGGATGTTTATTGTCTATGTTGTGTCAACATTTCTTGCTCCGGTTGCAAATAACACTGTTGATTGGAAACTATTAAGAACAACATTTCCAATTCGGGAAATTTCCAAGTATGATTGGTGTGGGTTCGTCCTCAATAAGCTGTGTGGAGCAGTTGAAAGGTACAAGCGGGACAAGGGACAACATTCATTTTCTGGTTGTATTGCTTTCCTTCTGATTACCTACATGCATAAGATGGAGCTCAACGAAGTTCCCAGACCCAAATTGTCCCTGCCCCTGTGTGGAGAGTGGAATTTTGTTGAAATGCGAAAGAGGATGAAAACGGAACTGAGGGGAGGAGGTTTTGGCAGAGGTGTGGTGAACACAATTGATTATCCAATCACTAAGGAAAGTTGCAACAAACAAGCTTCGCAAAGGGATAACCAATATGTGTGGCCTTCGATCGTGTTCAAAGTACCGGATACTTATGTACTTGATGCTCAGCTGGACAACCTTTTGCCAAACGTAAGTTTACTAAGCCTTACTATTTTAAAATTGGTGTTGTATTCTTTTATACTATACAACAGTCTCTATGTAAAAACTAATGTAATTGCATATATTGAAATTTGATATCCAGCAAGCCATGAAAGCTGTTACCAGACTCGTGAGAGATATGGAGGTGGTCATCGGAGACAGAATTGATGTTCTCCAGGAGTTGAAAGACCAAGACATGGCCGCAGATCAGGTTTTGGTCAAGCCTCTGATCCCTGTAGTTCAAGGTCAATGTACAAAGGCGCTTGGTATGTTGGAAAGGACCAAGGCCTTATTGGAAAAGGCAAAGGATGTCACGGACGTACAGATACAGCACTTTCAAAGACTACAAACTATTTCTGCTAACTGTGATACTCCTGAAACTGGCTTAGCTAACAGAACATCAGAGGATGGGCTAGGTGATGATGAGAATTGTGAGAGTGAGGTAGGTGAGAAACATATTGCATTTGTTGCAAATGATGCTCCAAAATCTCCAACTCACAACATCCAGGAGTCTGATGTTGTGGCTAGAATAGTAGAGGATTTGGCGAGAGATAATGTTGGTGATTCTGGTGTTGATGAAGATAATGAATAGGGTAGTCGTGTTCATGATTCTCCAACGACTAAATTGAAAGATCCTTGCGCAGTGGTTGACCCTGCGGCTGATGGCAATGATAGTAAATCGGACAATGCTGAGAGGGTTCCAAGCTGTAAAGATACTCAAGTTGAGTTAAATACAACTTGTCCCTCTATCTTAACTCCACAATCCGACTACAAAGCGAAGGTATTTCAATTACTTTCTTTCATATTAAATTTTCAACATTTTTGAAAATGTATTTGTCTATGGAAACTAAGTCAATGTATTGTCATAGGTCATTGAATTCAATGAGTGCGATGATACGCAGAAAGTCCAACAGAAGTTGTCTTTGGAGGTTCAAGAGGAAATGACTGAAGATTTCTATCATACTAGTGCTGACGATGCTAGAGAGGAAAGCATGAGCAAAGTCAGACAGTTAGCCTCTGCGAAGATAGATGATGAATCATTTTGGTGTACCTGGCCAAAAAACACTAACAACGTCTTCTATTCATGTGCAACAAATATGTCGTCCAAGGAAGGAAGTACAAAGCTCAAATGTTACATGTTAGAAATCACAGATTTTTGCATGTCAGCTCACGGATGTGACAAACAAAGGTAAGATAATTTTGAAGGATAATTTCTGAGTTAGCTTTTTTTATCTGTGCTGTTATTATTTATTCAAGTAATGATGATAGTTAATTCTTATAGTGTTGCATTTCCATACATGGACGGGGATATTGCGTTGGATGCTAATGACTTTCAATCGTTGGAGGTAAAAACCATTCCAAATATGGTGCTGATCAAAGCTTGGTCTAAATTGCTAAATTCAGAGCCAGCTTCAAAGTACCCGGCAAAACAATTATGTTTGCCCCCTACAAAGGTGAGCTTCGTTAAATTCATGCGAATGATGATATCAGTTTTGACTAAATCTAATCATTTTTTACTCAAATGACATTAGTATATTTGGGATGGTGAAAACTCTGAAATGGCGGAAAGCTGGAAATGTGTTAATGAAATAACAAGGAAAGTCATGTCTGCTGAATTGGTGAGTCAATAACAGCTTATTTTGACTAAATAGGTTTTGAATATTATATACACAACCACTTGGTGACAATATAGTAAATCGTTATAGAATGTCTACATGTATCACAAATGGTGAGGTTGTTTTTATAATATGTTACAATATCATTTTTTTTTGTAGTATGCTAGCCTCAGTTGCTAGGTTGCTGTTATTCCATAAATGTTTTATCAGGATGGTAAGTATATTAACATACGAATATTGGATTTTTGTAGATCTTTGTTCCGGTTTGTTTTGATAGACACTCTGCCCTCCTGTTAGTGAATTTCCGAACCGAACAGCTCCAGGTTTTGGATTCCCGTGTTCATGTTAACACCGAACCTTGGGAGGAGGCTACAAAATCAATAGTATGTTAAAATTCTTTCAATAAAAATTCATGTGTTTAATTTTTAACACAAGCTGTATCTAATTCAACGTTTCCATATTTTTCCAGAGGAAAAACCTGTCCAGGTGGCTGGCTGATTGTGGCCATGAAATGGGTAAGTCTGTTAGGAAATTCAAAATACGATATGTTGAAGGAGAGTGGAGGGCTGGTGCTAGGAAGGCAGATGCTGCAGTTTACACTATGCATCTGATGAGGTCATATTGTGGTGATGCTGAATCTTTGAGGAACAAAACGTTAATTCGGGTGAGAATCATATGAATACTAGTAGTGTTACAGTTTTTTGGATTTCACTCAATCATAAAATATAATTATGCGTAATTGTATTTTATGCAGTTCCAGAGCATACACGATCTAAGGGTCTCAATCTGTTGTGAAATCGTATTAAACAAGGCCAACCTTAACAAGGTTCTATTGCTTGATGAAGTTGCTTGTTTCATCAACAGTAAAGTGAAAGGTGACAACAATTCCTCAAACACCGACTAAATGATGTGTATGATTAAATTTCATTTGGTTTGGGGTTCCTAAACAATTAGCAATAGTGTGCAACTTTGCAAACACATTTTGGGGGGCACCTTCTACAGCTAGGTTTATAAGCTGTTTATGTTTCGTATGTTTTGGATTCATTATGTTTGTTATGTCCTTGAATTTGGACATGTCAAATTTGGTTTATTGTTCAATAACGATTTCAGTCTGGGCCTTGAATTGCACAACTTTTTGTTCTAGTGAAATGTATGACCAAGAAAATGTATGCAGTAAATGTTATCAATGAATGTTTGACATTGTAAATGCAGATTAATGTCAGCGTCGATATGTTAAAGTTTATTCTTCGTATAGTCAAATATTGTAGAAACCTTTTTTTTGATGAGGGCATGTTTCGTTTAGACAAAATAATAAATATATAATCAAACATTACATTGGTTAAAATAACATACACATCTAGGTAGTTCAGTTCCTACATAACAATGTTTGTCATAGAACCGAACAGATATGATAGCACATATGTTATCATATTATTGCATTAAACACCATCTGTTGTGTCCTTAAAAAATTCTTCTAGTTTTGGGGGTGGGATCTTCATGAAATCAGCCAGTGAGTATTCTCGCTCTCGTACAAAAAAAGGGTTTGTGGGAGAACTTCTAGCAAGGATACTGAGCTCTATTGCAGCAAGATCAGCTCTCATTTTTTCCTCCATCGCATTTAAAGCTTCAATCCCACTTTCGCACCAGTCTTTGATCACCTTCTGAATTATGACACAAATATTGTCTATGAGTAAATAATTCAAAACCTTTCACCTGAAATATCGGTTGTTAAAGGAATGGTATAAGATTACCTCATGCTTCTGAATAGTGGACTCAACATCGTCAATGGACAGTGAAGTATCGTGGGGGAACATAGACTCAAGAACATGGAAATAATCTCTCCTAACTTTTGCATCCTTCTCGAAATCAAGCTGAACCTCTGTGAGTTCTGTAATTATAGAGTACTATAATCAATATAGGCTCAAGACGTATAGGATTATATTAAATCATGTATAATATCTTCCCCAAACTAACCTTTTAGGACCTTCTCCCTATTTTGGGCAATGCCGGCTTCCAGAGTTGCCTTCCGTTCAGCTGGTGTTGAAGTCACTGACATTGTAATAGGTAACTGTAAAATATGAATGACCAATTTTTTGAGTACGTGGTGATGGCAAAATGTTTTTATAAACAAAATTTGGACAGGGGTAAACATATAAGTCATTTAATTAGTTGGTCCCATTTGTTACACGTTATACAAAATATGTGGCCTAAAATGCGGGTATCTATTATTCTGTATGCGACAGTGATTCGGGGAAGTGACATTGCTCTGCAAAGGCTAGGAGCAGACGTGCAGCAACCCCATTGTTAGGTAACTGGACCACCTAGGGATACAGACTTGTCATGGGGATTTTAGAATTTTATTACATTTGTTTAGATGGCTTGGCTTTATTCTAGGGGTTTAGTAAAACGATTGACTGTCTTAATCAATACTTCAACAACAAAACAGTAGTAGTCAATGTCTATGGTGCGAAGTAATCATTTTAATTTTTGGTCACTAATCTTTTTCAAATTAATTTATTGTTCAAACTAACCATTGTCTAAAATTTTATTAACTTATCACCATTCTGTGTAATATCACTTGTGAGGATCATTGACTAAAATCACTCTCTTTGTAATATCGTATTGTACGCTTTATTATATTAAATATTTCCCAAAATATTCAATTATTTCCTAGAGTTAAATTTGAACACGCTTAGTGGAAACCAACACGTTTTTTTTCAAAATTAAAACAAAACCAAAAAAAATACATATTCAATATGACACTAAACAATCAATGTAATTTTTTTGTTTGGGTTTAATTCCGTGGTTCAATTCCGTGGTTTAATTCCGTGGTTCAATAGCCTTAAACACTTAGAAGTACAAGGATAAATATGTTTTAATAGATGTTTTAAAACGAATCAATATGTTTTATATGTTAATTCACAAATTTTAAAATTATGTTGGAAACTTTAATTGATTAAAACTGTCTACAAAAAATGCAATCATAGTTTCCCATAAGGAAGAATCTGATTCCTTTAGCCAGGTACCACCGGACACATATAGACTACAACTCTTGTATAAAACTATGCGATATTCTTTGAACACAACTATCCGGTCAATCAGGTCACAGTACAATGGCTACTGTAAAATGTTCATTGACTTAAGAGGAGGACATATTGTTCACGTAACTTGTTTAACCGGATAATACTAAAAAATAAATAATGTAATACACACCAACTCTGTTGTTGTATTTAATATTAAGTGTAGATCTAGATCAGGGATTTTTAACCGGGCCATATTTTCAGGATGTTAAATCAACCCCGGGGGATGCCATTGTCACATGAATAATACTACATGAATAATAATATGGCTACATTTTTCATTATTATAAATTTAAACACTTCATGAATAATTATATAATATGATATATTATATAAAAAAAATAATGTCTTTACTAACTATTACCAATTTTAAATATCGTTAATATGTCTACAAACAGTGTAAACAAACCCGTCAAATAGTATTTTAGTCAAACGGTGTTAAAGAGCGTATCTCTTTGGGGTAGTAGGGGTTCAAAAAATTAATTTAAATTACTACAACTTCTGCCACTAAAAATATATACTATTAATTTCCATAGATGTAATATTTCTTAAAGCATGTGTTTGCAAGACAATCATGTATGGACAGGTTAATTTTGAGTGGAAAATATTGAACAAAAAAATCAATCACCACGACATCATTTTTGTTACTATCGGCCAACATATGTAAATATTTGTTAATGACACCGACGTTGACCTAAAAAACCTTAACATGGTAATTTCACTTTTCTCTTATACTTCAATTATGTTTCAGACTACTACATTTTTAAATTAGACGCTTCCAACATTGTTGGAGAGACGTAAGATTGAATAAAGTAAAAATTTTGTTTAGAGATGCCGAAATAGAAATCCACTTGAAAGAATGTCTAACAATAATCCTATATACTAATATTGTGCATTAACATTGTTGAATTTTCATTTTGATTACAACACTAAAGAGACAATGTGTTAATCTCTTGATCCTTTGAATCGTTACTTGTAAAAACTAGTGATTTGTACCACACCAACTATTCCTGACCCTTCAATTATGTTTCGGACAACTTAATTTTGAAAATCTACGGTTCCAAAATTCTTGGAGGGACATAGGTGAATTTCATTAAAAATTTGTATAATTGTTATTCTAATGACCTATGTTTTGAACATCCTTTATTGCATGTTACACTTAACAAATATCTAGTCATGCAAACCATATTTGAAGCTCTATGAGATCTATGTAATGTTTCAAATCTATTAAACTCATTTGGATAATTAGATCGAGTCGTAAATGTTTATTTATTAAATTTACGTAGGTTACATACGTTAATTGTATTTGAAAATCAGTATCATCTCCTAATATGACATATGTAGTGCATATAAAAAAAATTGCATTTCTTTATACATCGTAACTACTAGACGTAGAACAAATCAGTAGACTATATTAGAGAGTTTACTGAGTTTATACATAGTAACGTTAGGTAATAGTTAATAGGTTTGAAACATAATTTTTTATAATCTAATATGTATAATATCTATTGTTGACATCGTTAGTAACAATTCCCTTCAAAAAAAATTTGATTTCGCCGATTCCATAAATATTTAATATTGTTGCACTTAGGTCCCTCCAACAAAATGGGAACTTTCAAAATTTTGAATCGGTAAGTGTTAAATAAAAGTTAAAACATCTGAAATGTTCAAATTTATTTTAAAGGTTATATGTTCTACCGGAACAGGTAGAAAAAATATTTACACATGTTTCCCGATACTTTTGTATACACTGTCATGGCCCTATGTAAAAGTTTGATTTGGTTTGTACACGTATATATAATATATTAATTGTATCTAAAACTCCTAACAACAAGATTGAGCAAGGTGTAGTGGAATACTAAGGTTTTTACTCCAGTGAGCTAGGTCTTGTGTTCGATTCCACTTGCATGCGGAATTTTGTACAACATTTTCGTAATTTTGGTGTTTTACGGTGGACCAGGTTCTTCAACTTAGTCTCTTCCTTATTTTGGCGTTTTACGGTGGACCAGGTTCTTCAACTTAGTCTCTTCCTTCCAGCTAATGTCTATGTCGGTATATTGAAAACATTATGTAACCTAATATTGTTCTATTAAAATGTTTAAAGGATATCCAACTACCCTTCTCCTTTCAAATATTGAATATGTTTTATTCAACTGTTCATTACAGATGGCACGCCATACTAGTTTTTTTGTTTCATAAACCGCAATGCAAAGCTAAAACCGCTCTAGAAGAATACCATGTGCTTTTCTACTTTTCCACAAATCCCGCCACGCTGACCAATCCAATAAAGTTTTTCCTATTCACTTCTACAAGGTTTGGTGGACATTTACTCACGCTATATGTTTACAACAAATATAAAATTAAAGATTATTTGTATTTACTCGAATTTAATATGAAATGACATGTATATTTATTTTCAAAGTAGTCCGTTTTGCTAAACACAAACATAACATATATACAATTAATAATTTTACATTGTATAAACAAAGTTAATTCAACATTTGTACCCAAGGTTCGATGTATACCTAACTTCATATATTTCAGCTCAACATTAATAAATTTTAACATACAATAATTGAAGAATTTGGTTGTTGACTAAATTCATTTAGATTCAAACGACGGAATTACAGCTTAATTATTCATTGGAACAATTAACATATCTAGACTTGAATAACCTCTAGAGAAATTATATTAAATTTCACTCAGAATTAATACATATATTTTCCTCCGTCTCCGAGTTTGTCTCCGGTGAATGTGCTTTATTTTCCGATGCAGCCTTCTTTTCCGCTGCTGCAGCCTTCTTGTCCGCTGCTGCAGCCTTCTTCGCTGCAGCGGTAGCAGCCTTTTTCTTCAAAGTACTAACCTTCTTCTCAGCTTCGGCAGCTTTCTTCTCCGCTTCAGCAGCCTTCTTCTCCGCTGTTGCAGCCCTCCTTGCCGCTGCGGCCGAGTTCTTGGTTTGTATAGCACACTTCTTCGGCGATAACTGAATTTTATTCGACGGTACAGGCTCATTCATCTCCTGTCCAGGGGGAGGAGTACTCTTTCCTGTAGAGAAATCAAATTGAGAGTAGAGAACTTCACCATCATAAATATCATTCATGGTCAGAAGAGGAGGGGAGGCGACAAAGGATCTTTTCAGGATGTATCCATTTCCTCCAGCCAGTAAACGCCGACACATTTCGGCAGTCTCCTCTTTCAGCCTGTGATAATCGTGGTTGACTCTGTCATACATCTGCTCCATGGCTTCCGGCATAATTTCTACCACTGACCCCCCTGCCTTGCGCTTCTGCGCCAAACCCTTTTTGTTTGGCATGTTTTTGCTGATAAGTGGGGAAATATGTTAATTAGGACCTCATGTTAATGTCCAAGTTGTATAAATAGACCAAAATAATTGTAATATCCCGACTAAAACTGACTACAACTTATCCCGCCCAAAACGTACAACTTATCCCGCACAATGTTTTCATTACCTTACAATTATTCAAAATTACTATGCTATTTTTTACTTATAATGATTATAAAATTATTCAACATTCCAAAAATAAATTTGTAAATATGAAAGTTAATGCTTACGGTGCTTTTTAGAATATTGACTAAACTAGACAAATTAAATAATTATAACTATATTGCCAAAACAAATTGTCAAGAGGTAATGTTGCCTTTAATTAAGTTCCACGTTTGATCATCACTTATCATTATGAAACACAGTAACCAATTTATTTAAAAAGATCTATGATAAACTATTCCGGAACTTAATTTCTGAAATTGTAACAAAACTATAAATATAAACAACGTTTATTCTCAATGATGTGTATTGAATAATTACTGAATGACGCTATTTAAACATTATAATGTGGAAAATATTTAGTTCACCAAACACTAAACTAGCACAAGTTTTTTAACCGGTAGTTTTATTGGACGTTTTAGTACTACTAGTATGGAAGGTCAATTTCAAATGAAAACATTACAATTTATTATGTTCATGTAAATACATATATGACTAAGTACAAACATACACTGACATTGTCATGACTAAGTAAGCATGAATTTAATCACATGTCTTTAATCAGACTCTATAAAGTAGTGGATATAATAGAAGTTAGATGAATAGTATGAAACAAATACGAAAACATGTAGTTGGACTATGTTTGTAATATCGGAACTATTAAGAAAATAATGTTGTTTTGATAATAAAAGATGGTTTTGCCTTAGATGACTTAGATTTTCAATGTTGCAACAAAGATGACTTAGATTTTCAATGTTGCAACAAAGATGACTTAGATTTTCAATGACTTAGATTGATGCTGATAGTAGAACATTGGGACTAGAATCAATAGATTATTAAACTAAAAGATTTACATAAGGCCATACTAAAATAAAAACTGTAACAGAATCAACTTGTAGCTTATTTAAATGACCAGTTTAACTATAATTACCAAATATAAGTTTCCTAAATCAAGTACATGGCTATCATTACAAACAAATCCTTAAACTTTTAAGATAAAATTGTGCTAAAAAACATAACCCACTTATTCGTGATTTAGGTTAATCAATGAGTACCATATTCGCTTTTTATTTATTTCAACAATACTAGTCTACTCTTAGTTTAATAGTTATATGCATGTTATTTGCCTTTTTTCCATCCAAGGTTTGTTATATCTTTAATATACTAAAAAACATATGTGAGTCCCAATCAATTCAACTTCAAAATTAATCACTTGATCTAGTAAGGCGTTAGTACAACGACAATATTTAATCATATTTTCTTTGCGTTTGTCATAGGTAAGGTTTGTAAATTAACTACATATTCACAATTGAATACAAATTCGATTATCAAATGGGTTGGGTGGTTGTGGGTTTAGGGTTGGGTGGTTAATGCATGGGTTTAGGGTTGGGTGGTAGTGGGTTTAGGGTTTTGTGGGTAATGCATGGGTTTCTGAATTGGGTTCACTTAAAGGCCAAAATAACATATTTATAAGCACAAAATAAGTAAGCCCAAAAATTATAACACTGGACATTTCGGATTTCAGCCATCCTTTTGTTGAGGGTTTAGGGATATACTGAGTAGCAATTATATAACTTTCATTCAAATGTTTCTTGCCTTACACGTCTAATTCATGCAGCTGTGTCATATACATGCCACACGTATCCAAATGTAATTCCAATAATTCATTATTAAAATAAATACATTTTATTCAGATGGATAATTTCGTTCCAATCCACACATCTATCGTTCTATGTCAACAAAAATATACTGGAAAATAATACATACCTAGATTACATTCTGCCCAGGTCCTGTCTAACGTTCATTTCAAGCCAGCAAAATTTCCTGTACTTGGATTCATTTGAAAACTGCTTCTTCTGAGGTTGCCTAACACCATCTGCAAGTTAATTTCAAACCAATGTATCATTATTTGACCAAAATCAAAACGTTTCCAGGGATACAAATTTTAATCGGCAGAATGTAATTAATATTCAAACCTTAACAGGAGTTCGATAGCTGGACTCCCCCACAGGTGTACCTCCGTCGTTATTCTTGCTTGTACCGGCATCTGCACGCCTAGTTTTTTTCCGACCTCTCCTCTCACCGAATGCTAGCTTCCTTTTAGTCGGTGCTTTCCCTCGTCCCCTTCTGTCGTCCGGGTCCCTCACTAATCTGGGCACCTCAACCAGGGGCGTTGTTGCAACTGTTGCTTGCGCTTCCTTTTCCCTTACCGTCCCTCTATTGAACACCCTACCTATGGTACCTTTCATGTAACTTCCTATCCCTGCAGGCAAGCCAATCTCCTTCAATCTTTTCCTTCATACTCTTAATCATACCAACAGCCTCGTTCTTCATTACTTCATCATTCATCACCATTTCACCAATCTCCTCACACAAACCCATTATTTCCTTATACCTCTGGGCTGGACCAGGAACACTACCAATCACTGCTTCCTCAGGATATAAGATTGTAACATACTTCCTTGGGATGTCTCTTCTCCACCTCTCCATCACATACTTGGCCGGTAACTCCAAAATATCTTCCATCCAGAAAACACGGAGGGCGTGTGCACAGAGAATACCTCTGAACTCAAAGTTTTTGCATTCGCATTCAACGTCAAGTGTTTCTTTTCGAAACACTACTCGGTAAGTCCTCTTCTTAGCCTAGTCAACCCTGAAGGTTTTAACCAATACCTCATAAACCACCTCCGTGTCGGTCTCACTAACCTTTGTCGCAACATTCTGTGCAAAGTGCTTTAACTCCACGTGCATCTCCTTGAACTTGGCCCTTGTCAGTAGACTGTCAAAATATGGCTCAAATGGATGGGCAGTGGTCATTATGGCATGCAAGTCCTCATCCCGGTTAATTTGATTCTCCTCCTCCCCTATCCTTCTACATATGGCCTTTCCATATTTCAGGACAAAGTCAGCCAAAGAAGTGTTCACACTAACGTATCCTTTGAAGTAATGATGCATTCCCTCGCTTCTTTGCGTACTGGACATTCCCGCCCAAAAATCATTTTTAAAAAATACAGGGCACCACCTGGCCCTCAACCTGTACATGTCTATCACCCACGAATTCTCCCCAACATCATATTTTTTAACCCAGTCAACCCACCGCTCCTCAAACTCAGGAACACACACAGAATCATGCAGGACGTTCTGCAGGCTACCGTACACCTGACCCCGGTCCTCCCTATTACCTAAATGCTTACGGCCATTTTTCATCACATGCCATATGCACCATCTGTGCTTGCAATCAGGAAACACAATTTGTATTGCTTTTCCTATACATTTAGGATACACTTTCAGTAAAACAAACCTCTATCACTACATGGTTTACAATAAATTAATACAACACCCTTGTAATATTCATCTTTCACACTAGCCTTTAAACAATTTAATATAACATGCTTGTCCACCATTCAAGCTAGTCTAACAATAACCAGAATCAGGTATTATCAATTACAGCTATTAATGATATGGATTTATTTGCAAACTTGGTTATACAATTTAAACACACACTTTAAATATGCAAAATCAATCATTTAGAACAAAATGCTTGGAATAGATTGCATTTTTTCAACACATAGGCGGTCATATATGAGATTATAAAAACAGTGATGACATGTCGGTTATGAGGAGCATACCTATTGCAGCGTCTTGATCTGTCAGAATCCGCAATGGAGCCTTCTGCATGAACTTCTTCCACGTCCTAAACAACCATACAAAGGAGTCCGTGTCCTCTGAACGTATAAGCGCACAGCCAAACAAAATAGTCCTCCCACTATGATTTGTCCCAACGAATACGGCAAACGGCATCCTGTATCTGTTTGACACAAATGTTGTGTCAAAAGACACCACATCACCAAAACACTGAAAAGACTCTTTGCATCTTTCGTCTGCCCAGAACACGTTCTTCATCTTGTAATCTTCATCTACTTGGAAATAGTAGAAGAATCCTGGGGATTGTTCTCTCATTTTCTTGAAGTGACCCTCCATTTCAGCAAAATCACAGTCTTTCACAGGTCGCTTTATAATTGCCAGAAAATTCTCCAGATCAACCTCCCGAAATGGAACTTTGTTATACCCTTTGAACTTGTTCACAAACATATCAAATATCTTTGCTGAACCAACATTTGCCTTGTGGAGTTCAATGATATTTATCTGGTCTCCAGGAGATATTGTCCTGTACCTGGGGATAAATCTTGAACCACCCACATTCATGTTATGATTGTGCAAGCTTCTCACACTAGTGATTTTCCAAGGATTTCCCATGCAGGGATTCCTCCTAGCATTCACCAAGTACCTGCATCCTGTTTTACAAGTTAGGACACTTCTATTTGGATCCTTGCTTCTTGAGTCGTGTTTCCCTTCCTTCCTACAACACATCCTAATACTGTAGTAGTCTGCATATCCACTTATAAGAACATTATCAACAATCTTCATAACAACAGGCCCCCCGCCCACACCTCCCCCTATTCTGTCACTGCCATATATTCTAGCTCCAAAGCCTGCTGAATTTGCATAGCGATGAACATATGATATGAATTGTTCACCCATTTCAAAGGTCATGCCTATAGCTGGTTCAGGAACGATATCTTCATCCACACTTCCAGAACCATTCTGCCCCTCAATAACAATTGTTCTGTCTGCTGCAAATCTAAAAACAGCATTACCCTGCTCAGCACCTTCCTCAACAACAATTGCATCTTCATCTCCTTCCAACCTTGCTAATACTTCATGCACAACATCCATATTCACAGCTGGAGTATCATCCTCGTTTTCCTGCTCCTCACTCTTAACAATGATTGCATCTCCCAACCTTGCTAAGACCTCTTCCTCACCTACCATATTCACATCTTCCTCATCGGTCATACCAATGAAGGCATCGTCATGATAATGCATTTCAGGCAAGTTGAGTGTGTTGATGAAGACGCCATTACATTGTGCTAATTCATCACTTTCTTCCATCACAGAACCACTACAAACAATTCCTATACAAAGATGATGTATTAATTAGACTTTATTCATTGAGTATTCATGCTTGCCATTAAAATATTGTATCGGTGAAACTGGTACAATATCCATTTTATCTAACAGTTAATTCAAAACTATAATATGCTCCATAAACAAAATTCGACCTTAAAGCTTATTACATTAACTAAGACAAATCAAACATAAAGTAATTACCTTGATTGGGAAGGGTTTAGGCCTGAACAGAGACCGACGTCAGCCCGGTGGAGTTTTCGGAGTAGTGCTCGCCGCCGGTGTCGTCAGCTGGTGCAGGCTACAATTATATAACCCTCGTACGGTGCCCGCCTCAGATCGCCGCCTATCTTGATCCCCGGCTGCGATTTTTCTACACCTAGGACTGCCCACCATCGTGATTTTGCGGAGGATAGGAGCCGTTGACAATTATCAGAACACCTAACTGCGACAAAGGCCAACGAGGGTTTGTTCTTATCCAATAAAGGGCACAATGGACTCTTCCCGTCAAAGTCACCTACAATAAAGGGCACAATGGACAATATTGTCAAAGTCACCTACAATAGAAGGTTGAAGTTACTATCGCCCAATCTCACCTCCCGTGCCATGAGCCAACCAGAATCGGCCACGTCTAAGGCTCGACGAGCCCAAGGGGCTCGTTATATGTTTGCCGATAGTACATGACCCTTCTAGAATTTTTTTGATTGGTGCTAAGTTGCTAATGTATATGACCCTTCTAGAATTATCTTCTAGTGCCGATGATCGGCTACATTTTGGTTCGTACTAATGATCAGTTACTCACATCACATCTACTCAAATAATCCGCTAGCACAATTTGATTATGCACTTTTGCATCAAAAGAAAGGGCAATTTCTTCCCTCTACACAAGCAATCTAGAAGATGGAGAAATCCAAAATTTTCAAATATCTTGTTCATCTTCCCTATAAAGTGTTGGAAAACACCATTAATCTTTCAGATATCTCGAAACAAGACCTTCCTATAAAGTGTTGGAAAACAACATTAATTTTTCAAAATCTCAAAATGCACAAACCATACTGTTATTTTCGTTCTAAAACAAACCACTGATACTAATAAAAGCCACGATGCAAACTGGATAACCAGAGAAACAAATGAGAACAAAACCTAATACCAAAAAAGTCTTTTACAGAGTTCTCCAAAAACTTTGGTTCAAGAGAGAGACTACTCCATCCTTTGAGCATGTAATCAAAGGCCCTGTTGATCTCAGAGAATGAAACTTCATGCATTACAAACTTTCTCCAGCTCTAGCTCCCTGTTCATGTATTTCTAAACCACTGCTGGAATCCCGAAGAAACTACCTTTCAGAGCCCTCTCATTCAGAAGATTCATGGTCTTGAATTCGGCATCCTTGTGTGGAACACCGACAAAAACTGCAACTCCTTATCCATCGTGCACGCTTTCAAAGGCCGAGGTCATGGCATTGATGTTTCCAGTGCACTCCACACTCCTCCATTTGTCTTCTCGGAGATCACCTCTTTTGTGCTCGGATTCACAAATTCATTAACTCCAAACTTCCTTGCTTCCTCAAATCTGGCCAGTTCAGGTCCATACCTATGGTTCTGAAGCGCCTGCTATGCTAGCCCCCTCTGCAGCCTGTTTATTCAAGCGGTATTACCATAAACATTACATATTTGAATATACAAATTCGAAACAAAAAACAATGGGTTCAAAAACACATACAGCAAGACCAACAGCTCCTAATCCAAAAATGGCCACTGAAGTTCCCTTCTTTGGTTTAGAAATATTATAAGTGGCCCCCAAGCCTAATCATAAAACAACTAATATTCACTGTTTAATCACATATAGGCCATGTTAACCTGAGCTTTCTTATTGCTGAATTTAGTTGAATCTAAAAATAGCAACAACGGGACTAAACAAAACTAAATTTCATCAAGTTAAATTTCCATTGAACTGAACTGAATAAAATTAAAGTGCATGTAAGGTCCATAGTATAATCTCACACATTCAAAAGCTATTCACACACTATCGATTGATAAACATACCTGTGGAGATTCCAAAGCTGAGAACACACACTTTGTCAAGGGGAGCAAGAGGGTTGATCTTGGAAAGGCAGCCAACATGGACCACAGTGTATTCGTTAAATGTAGAAGTCCCTACGAAATGGTAAATCGGCTGTCTATTCTTTGAGAATCAAGTGTTTCCGCCGCTAAGCATCTGTCAGTATTGATCCTCAGAAGGTCACACATCTGACTCTCTTCAGATTTGCAGTGGGCACATTCCTTGCATTCACCGGTGAACATGATCCCCAGGCTGAAGGTCAGTCACACCTTCCAACATTCTCCACAATTCTAAAATCTGAAAGTTTTCAGCCATCAGCCATCGTTAACATATATGGTATATAAATAATTGAGTAAGATTCACATACCCTGCAGCCTGATGGCCTGATGGCCTAGATCCGTGGAAACACTGAGTTCTGGCAATGTAAAAATCAAAATACAAAAGATTCAGCAAGTTTAAAAACATTATTTCCATAAAATAGTATCATAAAAAAGTAAAGGAATATTGACCTTGGCTTCTCAGATTGCAGAGAGAAGTGAAGAGAATCTTGACACGAACTTAAATTTTCTGAGGAGGCGCAAACTCAACTTCTTCTGTCACCAATGGCTTCCCTGCCTCCCACGCAACAGTAGCTGTAATATGTACAACAAAACTTCCATTAATCAAGATCGAACAGCATATTCATACACTAGGTTAAAGAGAGCACAGCAAAGTTGTGGTACCTTTGCAGCAGATAACCAGCCTTGCAGAGCTCGACATCTTCAAATAGGCTTTGCAATAAAACAGTAAAAAAGTTGTACATTGTTTTGTTGTACTGGAGCTTTAATGGTTACTAGATACTGTACTCAATAGTATTTTGTTGAGAGTTGAGAATTGAAACTTAAGCAGCAATCAAGCTAAACTTATTTTTGTAAAGAAGATGAAAATGAAAGCAGACTTTTCTTGTAAGAAAAGAAATACTACAGGCGAACCAAACAAATGATTTACAGGCTACAGCTTTGCCTCTGGCTTTCAGCTTCCAATTTACAATCTTTATAATATTTTCCCATTTAGGTGGGGGTATAAACAAAGAAGCCTGGAAGGTCAAAAACATAAATGTGGTTGTATATACATGACACCATAAAGACATATTTATGATTTTTCCCAGTTGATATCTTTTTTATGAAGCATATACAAGCAGTAGTTTATAATTAATTAAGTTTAAACAGCTTTTAAAGGAGATGGTTCAGTACCTTCCAATGCATCTTATTGAGTTAGCAGAAAAACCATCACTCGGAAATTTGCAATTTTCCACAGACCTGAAATTCCATTACATTAAGACCTGATAAAACAACAAAACACAATTTTCTTGCATCCCAATTTCTCTCATTCACACAGTAAATCTCTTCATTCTTAGCTATCTATGACCGGATTTTCAAAAATAAAAGAGCAGATTTGAGTCAAACCAGAGACCAGGTTATCGCATATACCACAATGACTAAGGCAATAGCAGCAAAATTCACAGGCTTTTACCTTAATATCTACATGAGTCAGTAACTCAGTATGGACTCTCCAAGTGAAGGGTCAAGAGTGAATCCTTAACTCCATTTTTAGTACTATACACAGGCTGCAAATCACAAGAATGATGAATAGCATCAGAAAAGAAAAAGTAAAGTATATCCAACAGTAATTAACCAGAACTCAGAATCATACCAACAGCAAGATGGTTGTCCCAAATGAGGTTGATAGTCTTTTTATGATGGCCTTTGTATAATACACGCCTGCATAAAAACAAAGCCTAAATGCTAAGAATAAATACAGAGCCAGATATGAGTAATGTGAGTGCCTCTTAAAAAACCCTCAGTGAGACAGTGTTAAATTGTAGCCTAGAGGGAGGTAGTATTAACAACTATATAAGAATTATAGTCTTCCTACGTTTAAAATATGGTATCAAGCCATTTGACATACATTTCTTGTCACCCAACCTACCAGTCACAAGAAAAAAGGTTAAACACAAACCAGTAAAGTCCAACTGCTTACATTCACAATTAAAGAACATAGTCCTTATTTCTTCAGTTTTTTCCCTTAAGAAAATGCAAGTGTTTATGATATCCATAAAAACCCGCATATTATGCAAGGCGTATTTTATTAACAGAACTGGCAGCCACTGACAAAACAGCATGAGCCTCAGTCCCATATTGAGGAAAAAGTATTGAACGGATTTGTAACCAGCATTCCAAATGAAATTTAGAGTTAAAATTTGTTGAAAAAGAAGTTGATGAATAAATTCCAATTCACAGACACACTTAGAGACTTTATTCAAACCAAAATCCATGGGCATATAATTAAAGCCGAACATATGTCCATGAAACACCAAAAAAAAAACTGAATCTTATTTGGGGTGAAATTTCTACACACAGTGAATGCTTACATTCTGTGTTGCTTCAGATATTGATAGCATTGTTCAATACCGAATTTAGCTGTAGTTGTAACCTCCAAACCAAACTATCTTTAGCTTCTGAGACTTGTGATGTCACCTGTAACAGAAAATTCTTAACAAGATTGCCCCTTCTACTGCATAAAAAGGCTTCTCGAAATTATCCCCAAATTCTCCCACTCATACTCCAGAACACACTTAGTCTCCGCCGCCACTCTCTCATCGTCCATCAGGATTATTGCACAAGTATCGTATATGCTTATCCCTGCACTTGATTCTGCTGGCTTATTAACCTGGGCCATCAGTGCATCCCTCACAAGCTTGAATACGAACTTTACATCATTTCCAGCCACTAAATATGGGTTACAGGAAACAAATTTTCCTTGAAGCTCAGCAACTTGATTGATCAATGCTGCTACTTTCGGCTGCCTTGGCCCCCCATCGATGCGATCTGCAGATCAAGTACAATGTTGAAAGCTGTTTTTACACTTCAAAGTATCCTCGTGATTTGTGATGTGGACTATAATGCAACAATTAGCTAGCTTCAAACAGGATTCACAAAGATTTGATTTGATGCTTTCATAGACCATAACAATTCATAGAATAGTTTAGGTTGAGTGAAAACAGCGCTCTACAAAAGAGGTAACATGTAAAGGCATCATACTCTACATTCACAATAAAGATCACTACTGTAGCCGTGCAATTTAGCATTGATCAAGAGCCCATAAACAGGAAATAAAATAAAAAAATATCATGCAAAATGTAAATGTCCACACTTCACTGTTTCTTCCTATAAACACATACGTCCTTTGTCCACCCGTTATATTGGTTCCACACCAAGTTTTGTTTAAAAGTAACTGGCATACTTGCAAAATACTGAAAAGACCTTATTTCGCCCTAAACACCACCTGTGCTGATCAGCACTTTTTAGTTTTTACAAAAGCAAAAATAAAATTCCTACTGGCCTGAACTACATCTAAGGCCACATTATTATTCCATACAATAGCTAAACCCATTGATCTCTCTATTGGGTCAACAGCAGCCAAGTGTGAAAATCCTGAGTTATCTACCCAAGCTTCCATTTTGTCTCTGCACATTTTGGTTTCAATCAGACAAAGAATGTTTGGCTTGTGCTGTTTCACCAGTCTGGAGACCATCTTCTTTATAGAGGCCTTATTCAGACCTCTACAGTTCCACAATATGAGACTCATGGCCCCCCCGGGGCCTGACGTGGTTCAGCCCACTGCGACCTCAGATTAAAAAAGAAGCAGAATTTCAATCTCCGCCTCTGTGCACTACGATCAGTGCCACTGGGATCCTCAATCTCTTCTTCAACCATACCAGCTCCATCTCCCAGCTCAACAACATTCTCCTCAGCTTCATCTTCCTCTTGAGCAGCTTCAGGCTGAGCAACCTCCTCCTGAGCAATCGATTTTACATTCTGAGCTGCTATGTTTTCTGAGAAGACCATAGGGGAGGTGTAAATTTCCACTCATGGGGAGGTACTAATGACTTCCTTGATCACACTGTTGACCTCATATTCATCATTGATCAAGGCCTCCCTGTTAACTCTTCATTCATCTGCTAGTGATCTCCACCCTTCTTGTACCAGGTAAACTTTTGCTTTCTTCCTCAGTCATGCTCCAGAGTCACCGATCCCATGTTCATCTAAGAGCTCAACGGACCTGGCTCTTTTGACTCTTGCTACTCTTATGCATTCCTGAGAAGGCTCAGAGATAGCGGGACTGGAACGAAGACCTCTCTACACAACAGGAACCCTCCTTTCTCCTGGAGCTTGATAAGGGGATCCATTATCGCTGGTCGGGCACTGAGGAGCAGTCAATCTTGTTCTTTTCCTTCCATGCTCTGCTTCTGAGGAGCAGTTTTTCCTTAAAGCGAAAAACTGGGACTCTTTTCTTCAGAGTCTTCTTGACCCTAACCTGAGGGGGCTGCACCTTATTCACCGGCTCCCTCCTGTTTCTTTTCTGCTTCTGACCACTGAGGTTCGAGTGTGAGCCCGCACTTCCAACCGAACTACCAGCAAACGAGGAAGATCTCAGACGAGGAAGACCACATCTGCTAGATTCACAAATGTCAAAAGTGCTCTCTGGGGGAAAGTTTTTAGGGCTTAGGCTCATTTCCGATCCTGAGTTCAGGTCCTCCTTGGCAGTATCGTAGACTCCTACCAAGTTCTCATACGACTCACCCTCTGAGCTTTTATCCTCCGATAAGTCATAGCCATTGAGTGGCAATAAGAAATCTGAAAAGGATCAGATGCTGGCCTAGCAATGCTATCCCACACTGAACTTGAGCTCTCATCCGATGAGATTGACACAATGGGAATGTTCGATGCTGGGAGTGGGACATCAGCACCCTCTTCCGCTCCTTCTTCAACTTCTAAGACTTCCTCAATAGGAAGAGGGGCCCAGAATTGTTCATCAATTTCCACCACTCCTTCATTGACCAACGCTCCTGCCATAAGATTGAGAGCATTTGCATTCATCTCTTGTTCATGATGAAGAAAAACTTCTCCCAAGTTCATTTGGTTCTCCGGGACGTCCACCAGCATGTTCTGTAGTTCTTGTTCTGATGGCCCTCCTGCCACTGCTAGCAGTTCCACTATTAGTATCTGCTCATTATTATTGACATTCTGAAACGCTACCTCCATTTGATTGAAGTCTCCATTCGATTCTTATTCCGAATGAATCTCATTCGGATCAGGCTCTTCTCCTCCTTCCTCCATAGGTTGAAAAGGAAAGCCAGCACCAAAGTAAGGGTCAAAGTGCCTTTGATTGAAATGTTGTGGAGCGACATATCCTCCTTGTTGTCCCACATAACTAGCCCTGTGCAGCTCTCCTTCTGAAGCCATGGAAAAGAGGAAGCCTTCCTGAACATCTTCATCAGGAAACTCCCTAAATCTCTGCCACCTAGTGGCCATATATTTTGCCGGAATGTTCATGTTCCTTCTTTCTGGCCAGTTCCTGTGAGCATTCATGGACGCCGGGAATAACACCCTCTTTGGATCATAGAGGACATCGGTCCCCCTTTCTGCATTATGATGCAGGAACTTGCTTTCTATGAAATGATCCAACTCATTATCGCATACAATGGGGCATTGATGGATGAGATGGCTGATAACTCCACACCTTCTGCAGAAACGGTGCATGCACTCATACTTCATTCCAATCCAGACAGTGTCACCAGAAACAAGTTTGGCATAGTATCCAGACACCAGAGGATCATCTGGTTTCACCCAAATAGTGGCCCGTTGGTACTTAATATCTTCAGCAGGTCTGACATCCACGTCCACATCAATAAATTCACCAGTGTGATTGGCTGCTTTGATGGCAGCCCTTGGGCAGAAGTATTCTCCTAGGAAGCCATGAAGTTGCACAACTATCTTTATCTTCTCCACTTTAACATTCTTTAAAGAGATTCCAGCTCCATATCTTCTTAGAGCTAGAAGACCTCCATCCACTGCATAAGGGCTTCTGTGAAGAACCGCTAGAGCCTCTTCTCTAGTGTTAAACTTGAAAACAAAGAAGTTTTCACATCTGTGTTAAACTTGGACATTGAGATTCCATAACTGATGAACATAGGTTCTCATCCTCTCAATGTCAAAGTCTCTGTTGTCTGCCCTGAAACCGCAATCAGTTTTACTCCATGCTTACTGCATCTTCGATATCAGCTTAGTTGAACTCCAACACTCCTCCTCTTCTGGTTGGACAAACAATGGCTCCGAGATCAGTCTCCGGATCAACTCCATCTCTAAGCTCCTCATCATAATTTCCAGCATATTGGTGCAGATTAAACTCCGGCGATGGATCAGCAGAGCTAAAAGACATTTTGTCCTTGATTAACCAGAGGTGTTGGAAACTATACTTGTACTTAGAATTGTTTCTAACTATTTTATGGGAAAGCTCAGGAATGGAGCGCCTATTTATAGGGGGAGGGATATATTTCGATATCTGATTATCCTCCACTATCTCCAAACGTTCCCTCTTCCTTACCCCTCGAGAATTGATTTCCATGATGGTTTTCCGAAACCCAAGATTCCAGCCGATCTATATGAAGCCTAGATACTCCTCTAAAGGCAATAATTTTTTTTGGAAAAAATGAGTAAAGAAAAGAAAAGTACCTTTTGTCGCATTGGAACCAGTCCAGATCACCTATCCAAGTTACCGTATCTAATTGTGTCCAAGTAGAAATACGACGGCGTATTAATCTTATTCCATCCAACCTCACTAACCCTGCTTTAACTCTAGTTAACCTTTTTAAATTATATTTTACAAATAATCAAATATTTCTTAAACCTCCTCGAAATTAATAACTCCCCCACTTCCCAAACTTTGCGATGGGGTTACCCTCCTCCTCCACCGCCACTTCCAAGCCTATCGGTTGTACCCGGAACACAGGTGGCGGAGATTCTCTACCCACACCGGAGAAACCCCTTCTCGAAGGCCAATCTGGATCTGCGATTTCCACCCAATATTTCTTCACTAATACCCTCAGGTCCTCCTTGGGACCAAGATTCCGGCGAGGATTACCCGGAAATCAGCGGCTTCCGCGACCTCCTATGGCGAATTCTGATGGTGTGGAAGGGCCCATTGGAGTCCCTGACGCCGAAAGCTAACTAGATTGAATGCAAGATGTGGAAAGAGTTGGGTTCGAGGTGGAAAGAGTCGAGGTGGCGGCGCTCTCGACAGAAGAGATATAGGTGGCGATCGAGGAAGGACAGGATGCGGAGATGGATGTGCTGGTGAGTGTTTTCCAGGTCACGAATGCTACGTGTGCTTGCAGGACGTACGAGAATGCTACATAATACGAGCTGCCCTGTTTTTCGAAGGCTTGGCTCAGTTTGTGGTTGGGTTTCCAGGTTCACAAATTGCTTTGAGAAATGCAAGATTACTGTTAGCTCATGAAGAAATCTGTGCTCCTCTGAATTTTCACAGGTTTTCGTAAATTTTCTCTCTGATTTTACTTAGTTGGGATAGTTCTTGTTTCATTTCAAATAGGCCATTGTTGGTAGTTTTTGATTCAAATGTTCTTTGTAGATGAAGATCTTAGCATGTAGTAGGCCATTGATGAGTTTAGAGAAGCTAAATCGTATTCTAATGGGCACTTTGTTTGGGATTAACATTCCAATTGTAATGTTAGATCAAGCATATTAGAAATATGAATTCTTTACATATCAATATTATCTTCACACTTTTTTCTTACTACGATTTCTACTGTACGTTTCTCTCCATCAACCTAACTAATATACAAAATTCTATAGTAGACATCGATGTTGATTCAAATCAACCTGGAAACTATAGGTACTTGATTTCAAATCAACTGTTGAGATATTCCAAGATTTCTACAAGAGCATGCTCTCTGTCTTTCACCTTAGCTTAGCCACGAACGTTGACAATTCTTTACACCAAGAGAAATAAAAATCAGAATTTGACGCAGTCGGAAAAATCAATAAGATCCGCCAGCACGAATCTGAAGAGTAAGGAATTGTAAACGCTACTTCCTTGTCATGAGGGTCCGGAATCCACCGGGGATATTGGAATCCACCAAATAAAGAACGTAGTTCTTGAAATTGTTTAATGTCTGAAAGCTTCTAAATAATGAATACAAGGATCCTATAAATACTATTACAAAACCATAAAGCAATCCTAAAATAAAACTAAACTAAAATGGAAAACAACAATATAAAATAGGAAAATATTAAAACTTCTATTCTAAAATGGAACAGGAAACGTTTGAAAGTCCACTTCTGAATGGAATTAGAAAATCTCTTGCCTTCACGGTCACGTTGGCGACATTTCTTTTCTTCTTCAATTCATACGTAAAACCGTCCTACATCAGTCTCCTCCACTTTAAAAGAACTCGTCTCGAGTTCTCTCCCTCCACCATCAAGAGCTTTAGGAGTATCAATTCAGAACCTCTCCCTAAAAATCTTGAACCATTTGCACGGGGATGTCCTTTCCACCGGACAAGGTACTTCCAACGCATAAGATATTTCTGTCCACGTACAAGGTTAGGTAGTACCTTAAGATTCGGAACACCCACACTTCTGACATATGAGTTAATCTCGGACTTCAGCTTCATATCCTCGTCTCCCTCCTTCTCCATTGAGTTAATCTCGGACTTCAGCTTCATATCCTCGTCTTCCTCCTTCTCCTCCACTTTAAAAATAACTCGCCCCGAGTTATTCCCATCACCATCAACAGCTCTAGCCTCCATTACATGCTCGACCGATGTATAGGCAACATGTAGGATTGACTTGAACTTCCAGCCTCTACTCATTGATACATTTAAGAAATCATGATCATGATGGAGCTTCTCTTTAAAATTAGCATCGCCATATTCAACATTAACGCATTCTCCTCCACTGGTTATTATCTTCGCATCTTCATTCTTATCTCTTAAAGGAACTATCTCCTTGTTGGAACCCTCACTAATATGAACATCAATCTTAACATCTTCGTAAAGGGTATTAATGGAGCTTTCATAAATCTGAACTTGAATCTTTGCATCTTCATAATTTTCATCCATAGAGTTAAGTTCTTCACTAGCACTCTCAAGGATTTGAGATTTCTCCACAAAGCATTCACAACTTTCAAGGTTCAGATCCTCAACTTGATTGACATCTCCAACAACGAAACTCCCAACCTCTTCACAAGCAACTTTAGACATGCATCCATCAACAAAATTGACCATGTCTTCACAAGAAGATTTTAAATCACTATCAACACTAGGAACAACAACACACGACTCTTTTTCCAATGCAACATCCTCGTAGTTAGAATTATGATTGTCGACATGAAGTATCTTTTCTTCCCTTGTTCCTTTTGCTTTAACTTCTTCAAGAGTAGTAGAAGCAATAATATCAACCTTCTCATTCTCAACACTCGCCATCGGATTTAAACAGTCTTCTTTAGCAACAGCTTCATCGAGCTTATCTTCATTTTGAGTCATAAGATGAGAACTTGATTTCTTAATTCCCAAAGGATGCTCAAAGCTCAGACGATTAGCCATAGCAATCTTATGCGTACCCCATGTGAACAAAACTACATCATCATGTGTCCTATGCCTAAGGTTATGGTCATACTGCCAAGTTTGACCAAGTAAAACATGACAAACATCCATATCAAGAACATCACAGATCACATTCTCTTTATAGTGTTTTCCGATGGAAATAGGCACACTGCATGTTGATGAAACTTTTATCAAATTGAACTTATTATCCAAACCTAGAGTGTAAGGTTTCTTGTGCAGCACTGTGGGTAAGTTCAGATAATCTACCGCCTTTCGTGAGATGAAGTTTTCGAAGCAACCATTATCCACAATTAAATTGAAAACTTCCTTTTGGATTGTACAAAAGCTCCTGAAAAGATGCACATGGTTCACCTCTTCTCTTGATGATAATAAAATCTGCTGCAACTCAAAATCCATCCTCTCGATTGATTGTTCTACATTAAAAATATTGTTAAGTCTCCTCCTTGATTCTTCATAAGCACTCAACTCCTTTCCATTGCCCGCTTTTATCTCGTCCCATGATGTTCTCCTGTTCGGTCGTTCCATATTATCAACTAATGTTGACATTGCACTAGTGTGCTTATTATAAACAACAGCCACGGGTAATGCGGAAAAAGCCGCAAAATCTGCCTTGGTTGTTGGTTGACCTTCCATCATGAATCACCGGTAGAGAACAGGAGAATGCCTGCTACTGATACCAAATGACGCAGTCGGAAAAATCAATAAGATCCGCCAGCACGAATCTGAAGAGTAAGGAATTGCAAACGCTATTTCCTTGTCATGAGGGTCCGGAATCCACCGGGGATATTGGAATCCACCAAATAAAGAACGTAGTTCTTGAAATTGTTTAATGTTTGAAAGCTTCTAAATAATGAATACAAGGATCCTATAAATACTATTACAAAACCATAAAGCAATCCTAAAATAAAACTAAACTAAAATGGAAAACAACAATATAAAATAGGAAAATATTAAAACTTCTATTCTAAAATGGAACAAGAAACGTTTGAAAGTCCACTTCTGAATGGAATTAGAAAATCTCTTGTCTTCACGGTCACGTTGGCGACATTTCTTTTCTTCTTCAATTCATACGTAAAACCGTCCTACATCAGAATTATAGGTAGTTGATTAGTTCAAATAATAAAAGAGGCCTTTAACACACTCAGACAAAGTTTTGCGGAGCAGAGAACAAGAAACAATCACAGACTTGAAGAAATATTATGTTGCCTTTAAGATGAATAACTTACTCGTTTTCACAATCATCGGTATTGGTTGATGGAGAACTTTTATGGGAGGAGAGTGGGGAGATGATCTGAAATCTGAACCAGGGGCGGAGCCACCGGTAGGCGTAGGGTGGCTCCAGCCTCCCCTAAAATCCCCGGCGAAGGCCCAGGAACAGTGCCGACGGGAAGCTCCGCCTTATGCCGCCTTCTCCAGAAAAGTTCCGCCTTCTTCAGAAAAGGTGATGCGTTGGGATTTCCGGTCCTCTTCCCAACGGTCGGCGAAAGCTATGGCGGCGGACCAAATATCTCAGGCCATTTAATCCACCTCCAACCTCCTCCACCTCATGCTTCAATCTTCCCCTGCTCAGGCGCGTGTCTGATCCATCGATTTGCGCGTATGTTTCATGTTCATCTGTTAATGCATTGTGGGCTGATTTTATTTTGATAATAAGCGGCAAAATTTGATCTTTTTGCCCATTTTGTAATTTTTAGATTCCGAGTAATTAAGGATTAATGCATTAGTATTTGGATGCTTAGCCAAGCTGATTCTTTAGTATTCTATGCATTTTGTGTCTTGACTGAACAAAGGGCATTCTGTGTAGTGGGATAAGGCTCAATTTCCCTTGTCATTCACCAATTTTGGATTCACCTATTTTAAAGTCTGGTTCATCGTGTGTGAGATATATATGTACTAGGATGGACATTTTTGAGTAGAAACATGGCTGATATGCGTGCAGGCTGAGTTGATGAAGCTTCATAAGAATCTTTTGGCTAAGGCAGCTACGGTAAAAAATACGGAAATGGTATGTACACTCGCTTGCAATTCAGAAATCTGCCGAGTATGAAGCTTTTTGAAATGCTCTTATACCGTCTCTTGTTTTTGTGATAATATCACAGTTGCTGGAACAGATGCCTCGGATAATTTCATCCTTGGATGCTCACATGGATAGCGGATTGCAAAGGTGTATTCTTGTCCCTTTTTAGATTGTGTGAACTGTAACAATCAGTTACTTATATGCATCATGCAACAATTATTTTTTCATTTACCTATGTTCTGAGCATCTCAATTCGAGGGTTTATCTTCTTCTGTGTTTTAAAAAGTCAAGGCTGATTGGTGAAAACTGCTGGACCATGTTCACTACTTGATTACCCTTCCATTGAGTGAAAGGGAAACTTTTTAGGGCATTAAAATTGTTGTCTAAATCTTTATTGGTTACTAGTTAGTGAATACTGCGAGGCAAATTTGTAATGTACGTTATTAGCACAATACAGCCAGACTAATGAAAAAATTGTATTGGTAAGAAATTTACATTATGGACTTGGCCTGTGCACTGGGACATACAGAAATGAGCCCACACAAGACAACCCAGGCCAATACCTTGAACTCTTCACCTCTGTCATCCCAACACTGGTCACACCAGAAGAAAACACATCCCTTTTAAGACTCACAACCATGGAGGAGCTTAGGAGTGTGGTGTTTGACCTTGGAAAAGATAGTGCTCCTGGATCAGATGGTTTCTCAGGGTGCTTCTATACACACTGCTGGGATACTATCAAAGAGGACCTCCTGGAAGCAGTTGGAGAATTTCTTCAGGGTGAGAAAGTGCCAAAAGCCATCTCTAGTACATGGCTGACCTTGATCCCAAAAAAGCCAAACCCCAACACCTTTGCTGATTTTAGACCAATAAGTCTATCAAACATTCTTAATAAAGTTTTCACCAAACTTTTAGTAGAAAGATTGAAACCAATTATGCCCAGGCTTACATCAGTAGAGCAATCAGCTTTTCTCAAAGGTAGGGACATCACAGATAATACTATCCAGATGCAGGAAATGGCAAGGATAGTAGGGAAGAACCTTAAGCACCAGAATCTAATTTTAAAATTAGATATGCAAAAAGCCTTTGATAGAGTTTCCTGGAGTTTTCTGAATACCATTTTATTAAGATTTGGCTTTCATGGAACTCTGGTCAGGATCATTATGCAAAATATTGCATCTGCTTGGTTCTCTGTGCTTATAAATGGCACTGTATCAGGCTTCTTCCCATCAAGTAGAGGAATTAAACAGAGAGATCCTCTATCTCCATTCCTCTACAATCTTGTCACTGAGGCCTTTACCAGATCACTTAAGAAGCTAGTAAGCTCAGGATATATAGAAAGTTTCACTATGCCAAGAGGAGTGGAGAATATCACACATCTCATGTATGCTGATGATACTGCTATCTTCACAAACTCCAAGAAAAGAAACATGAAAAGAGTAAAATCTTTTCTTAAGGCATATGAAAGCTCCTCAGGCCAGAAGGTTAATTACTCAAAATCAGAATTCTTTGTGCACCCCAGAACCTCTGCCACAAAACTTAGAATAATTAAGAGAGCTCTTGGAATGAAGCCAGGGGCCATGCCATTCACCTATCTAGGTGTTCCAGTCTTTAATGGGAGAAACAAAGCAATTTACTACCAACCTATCTTGGAAAGAATTTCTAAGTCAACCATGAATTGGAAAAATAAGTGGCTTAGCTATGCTGGGAGGATGGTTTTAATCAACCATGTGCTGCTAGCTATACCAATACATATCTTTTCAGTTCTAAGTCCTCCTAAAAAGGTGATCAGAAAGATGGAAAAGATGGCTATGAGTTTTTTCTGGGGTGAGACATATGCAGACCAGAGGAAAGTGTGGAGAAAGTGGTCCAGAGTGACCACCCCAAAACATGAAAATGGATTGGGATTCAGGGATATTACAGCTCTTATTGATTCATTCTCCTGTAAGATGTGGTGGAAACTTCAACAAAACGAGACCATATGGACTAGATTCATATGGTCTTTACCAGAATCTTACAAAAATTCACACACATGGAGGAGAATCTGTTCAGTTACTGAACATGCAAATTTACACTCATGTATTTTGTATGGAAAAGGAACATGTCCCTTCTGGTATGCAAATTGGATGGGTACTGGAGCTCTTTGTTATCATTGGCCAACAGAGATGGAAATTCCATTTCCAAATATTTCTCTGGCTACCTTTATTCAGAGCAAACAAATGTATCTAACTATCTTGGAGCCTCACCTGGCTACCAGTACTCTCTCATCCCTGCAGAATGTTCAGATCAACCATGATCATGAGGACAAGCTCATCTGGAAGCCATCAAGAAATGGAGCTTTCACAATCAAATCAGCTTACCTAAGCTACAGACCAAGAACAGTCCCTGATGAAGTTCTTAAGCAGGTATGGAACTCTATAATCCCAGCAAAAATTTCTATTTTAATGTGGAGGATTAGGAACAAGATTCTTCCTTTTGATGATATCCTCATTAAATTTGGTTTCAACCTGCCATCTAAGTGCCCAATGTGTTCATCTGTTGATTCAATCAATCATTATTTCAATGAATGTGCTGCAAGTTGTGAAATCTGGAGATGTATCAATAATATGCTAGTCATTAAACCTCCCAGATTTGGAACTATAGCTCACAGAGTTAGGTTTTATATGTCATATTCAGGTTTTTCAAAAGTTCATACCAAAGTAATAAGAACAACTATTTTGATAGTGTTCTGGGCTTTGTGGAACAGAAGGAACCAATTTTTATATGACAATAAAACTTTAACCATGCATAGCATTATTCAAGGCATAGTGAAGCAAGTAAATCTCATTTTCTGTGCATTCCCTCTGATAGGATTTGGTGAAAAGAACTCTTTTCTACTGCAAAATGGCCTTGTGCCATTCCTTAAAAGGAAAAGGTCAAGACCAATTAAAGTGGTTAAATGGTTCCCACCAGATACAGGCTTTAAGATAAATGTAGATGCTTCATTTCATCAAGGAAACACGGGGATAGGTATTATAGTAAGGAATAGTCATGGAGTTGTTCGTAGAATGACTATGATATGCATTGAAGCTAAATCCCCATTACATGCTGAATTACTTGCCATAAAACATGGCTATATCATTGGCTTGCAAATGCAGCTGCATAATTTCTCTATAGAATCAGACTGCTCTGTAGCAGTACATGGTGTTCAGGACCCCAGCTCCATAGACTGGAATTTCTTCTCAATGTGCTCAGATTTGTATAAAATGAGTGTCATAAACAACACTCATCATGTTTTCAGGGAAGGAAATGCTGCTGCAGATTTCCTTGCCAACCTAGGTAGACAGTTGAATCTAACAGAGGATTTGAGTCTTGAAAATGCCCCTAGGAAACTAAAGGGTATCATTCAGTTAGATAAACTGGGAATTCCCAGTCTTAGAATACCATTAAGATAATTCTTGGACTCTTTTACTGCTCTTTTCATCTAATTGCAGTACTGGCGCAAGGCCAATAATGAAGAAATGGAAGAGCTGGAAGAGCATGGATGGACGTGCAATCATTTAAGGATCATGGTAACTGATCACAGAACCGGAAATTATCAGAGTTGATCATGCACTCTTGTGTCGATTCAGAAATCACAAAAACATGAAGTGTTTTAGCACACTCTTTCTTTTGAAATATTAGGAAGTAATTCCTTTTTGGCATCTTTGTACATAGCTTTTGGCAGAGAGATCACACTACGATTTAGTCCTACTTGGGTGGCAGAGTTGTTTTTCGACTTGTCGACTGCTAAATTGCTCCCCATGGTCATGGTCTATTTTGTAAAATCTCGCGCTAAATCTTGATAGAATAGGCTTAGATTAGCTTATTCCTTTATTCTTTTGGAGGCTAACTATGCCTCAACGAGCTTATAGCTCTTATTTGTATAAACGTTTATATTTGCGAGGTCTGGGGAGCCTAATAAAATTCCCCTCCACCATGGGTGGATTCTACTTAAAAAAAAAAAAAAAGTAATCGGATGGATGGTGAAGGAGCCATTTCCCTAATTTACATCTAGCTGGGTTTTCACAGGGATTCAAAGAGCTCGAAAATCCCATGATGTTATCTTGGTTTGTAGGCGAGGAAGCTCTCGAATGCATGGCCGATTTAGTGGCCTTAGTGAAGCCGATGGGCTTCTTCAACATTGTAATTGTAGTTACCAGTGGTGGTTTAAGAAATATAAAAGCTTTGTTGGTATTTTTCTAGAATTTTTTTTTTCACTTTAGGGCATAAAGAGAAGCTATTTTTTTTTGGTTTTGGCTTTTTTTTTCCTCTGACAAATTTTTTTTTTGATGGACCTCTAACAAATTTGATTGGAAGGAAGTGTTTGAACTCACTGATTTGGAGTCGACTTATTTTCACTCTCTATAATTTTTTCCATCGATTTCTTATGAGGGTTATGTTTTGATTCCTTCTGATGAAGCTATCAATCTCTCAAGTTCAAACTTGATGAGTTCAAAGGAGGCAATAAAATTTTGATTTGAGATTATTTTAATTCAGTTTAACTCCAATTTGCACGAGTTTTAATTAACTTGCGAGTCATTTTCAACTCTGTCCGGTTGACAAACAGATTAATAAATGTTACTATGATTTTGTCCATGGTGAAGATGATGTTATGTCTTTGTTCTTCCAACTTACCTAACTTAATTGATCTAATCCAAATTTAAATTTACTGGTCTAAGCTCTAAACTTATTTGAAACTAATATATTGAGAAATAGAATTAGAATGAATATCTTAAGATTAAGATCACCAAATTATATTTCAGTTAATCTGAAATGATTTAGGCCCTGACTGTCACTATATAGTGACAGTCACTTATTCCTGACTTATTCATAATTCCAAGACTTATTCCTTACAATTTTGTTTAAAAATTTCTGTAAAAAAAAACGATTGTGGTTAAAATTATCATTATTGTATGTGAAACTTAACAATTCATTAGTAAGGCCCTATTTACTAGAGTTTATCTGTAGATCCGATCAGTTCAATGAAATGAAAATGTAATTTGATGAAATTCAGGTTAATTCAGTTATGCTGATTCCATTTTTCAATACATCAATTTTTACTAGGTTTCAGTTCAATTCAGTTAAGTTCAGTTCAGTTCAGTACATCAAGAAATAAACTCTAGCAAACAGGGTTTAATGTTTTCAAAAAAACACATTAGTAATCACTAGAATCTAGATCAATTTTGAGTAATTTTAACAATTACTGTAGGTAGCCGGGGCTAAAAATACTAGTATTATTTTTTTAAAAAAATAGTTGGATGATGCTAATAAAGAAATACTTTTTGATAGGTACACTAGTACTTATAGTAAAACATACTTCAAAATACAGTAGAACATACTAATAGTAATAGTAGTAGTACACTAGTACTTCAAAATTGATATTTAAATTTCTGTGATATTTAAAGTCCTCTCCCGAGTCCGGAGTCCCGCCGAAACCCTCCAATCTCCACACCCAAATTTCCCCTCTGACCCATCCAAGGTTCTCCGCTTCCCGCAGCCGCTCGCCGCTGCTGTATTATTCCGTCCCTGCTCGATTTTTCTGCTAGTGGAGTTGAGGTCAGCTTCCCTAATTCAATTCTTATGTGGTTAAGTTCTATACTATAGTCCAAACTCCAGGCAGGATGAGGGATGATTGATTATTGTAAAATTGTGAAAATTGAAATTTATCTTTGTCTCACTTCCTGTTACTTGTTCCCGCGGACGGACAGTGTCTGTGTTGTGTAGCATACAAGAGGGATGGCTGGAAAAAGGGGAACGGTTCCGGCGACGTACTCGCCCTCGGTGGCCACGACCAAGGGGAAGAGAAGAGTTCCCTTTATTAGCGGTGCTGAGTTGACTCGCCCTGACGACCGTGGGTTTCACCAGTGCAGGCCTGCCTGTATGTTATTTTGTGAACTGTTTGTTCTGTTTTCTTTTTCAGTTTTAAATTTTAACTGTTTTATTTATTTATGCAAGTTAATTGATCTGTTTGAATCTGGTTCTATTGTTTACAAGAGGAATGTGGTTGTATGTTAGTGATCAAACCAATATTCACAATGAAAATCTGTAAGCTCATAGTGTTGTATACAACACTACATTTAACATCCATTTCAAGGTACTCATTCTGTATAAAACCATGCATAGTTGTGGAAATAGGTAATGAGTTTTAGATGGTATGTAGAGAAAGCATGGAAGTATATAGATTCATGACAAGTATATTTTCTTGGTTACCTTGGAGCCATAGGCTAAAAAGCTGGCAACCCCTTTCTTAAATTTGATCTCTTTTATTTTCTGTTAAGTCGGGAAATCCCTGTTTGGATCACATGGCTAGTATTATTACAAACTGTTTTTCTTTTTCCCTTTATCTTTTCAAATTTTTACTGCAAGAATTGTGAACTTGACCCTGAGTAACTAACTATCTGTATATCTCAATTTGACTAAAGCTTGTACAACCCCGTGATCACTTGTGAACATTTAAGGGCAAAATATTATCTTGCTATCTTAAGGGCAAAATATTATCTTGCTATCTTAAAATGTTTGTTTAAGGGCAAACATTTAAGAACACTCTTGAATACTATCTTGCTAAAATTTGGTTTTCAAGGATCCTTTGTCAAAATCATAATGCAAAATATAGCCTCTGCTAGTTTCTCAGTACTCATAAATGGCATTGCATCAGGATTTTTCTCATCTAGTAGAGGTATAAAACAAGGAGATCCTCTCTCTCCTTTCCTCTATAATCTAGTCACTGAAACTTTCTCCAGAGCCCTTAAGCAAAAAGTCCAATCTGGCCAAATTGGTAGTTTCATAATGCCAAGGGATGTGGAACCTGTAACCCACCTCATGTATGCTGATGACACAGCACTTTTCACTAACTCCAACAGGAGGAACATGAAAAGAGTTAAGTCATTTCTAAAAGCATATGAATCATCTTCTGGTCAGAAAGTGAATTATGCCAAGTCTGAGTTTTTTGTTCATCCAAAGACTTCTGATGCTAAGAACATGCAAATAAAGAGAGCTCTAGGAATGAAACTGGGAAGTATGCCTTTCACTTACCTTGGAGTACCTGTCTTCAGTGGTAGGAACAAGGCCATATACTACCAACCAATCTTGGAGAGATTAACTAAAGCAACTCAGAACTGGAAGAACAAATGGTTAAGCTATGCTGGGAGGATGGTTTTAATTAACCATGTGCTGCAAGCTACACCAATCCATATAATCTCAGTGCTCAGTCCACCAAAGAAGGTGATCAATAAAATGGAGTCCTTGGCTTCAAAATTTCTATGGGGAGAGACTGAATTCGGACAGAGGAAGGTTTGGAGGAAATGGTCTAGGATAGCTTTTCCCAAAGACCAGAATGGTCTTGGTTTTAGGGATATCACATCCCTGGTCAATGCCTTCTCCTGCAAGATGTGGTGGAAGCTGCAGAAAAATGAGACAGTTTGGACAAGATTCTTATGGTCTCTACCAGAATCATATAAAACTTCCCACAACTGGAGAAGGATCTGCAAAGTAACTGAACATGCTAACTTCAATTCCAAGGTTATCATTGGCAAAGGATCATGTCCTTTCTGGTTTGCTAATTGGTCAGGAACAGGTGCACTTTGCTATGAATGGCCATCTGATATGGAAGACATATCACTGAATGCATTCATACAAAGCAAAGGCAATTATCTAACAACCTTGGAGCAACATTTAGCTACCAGTTCTCTTAATCTTCTGCAGGGGATTCAAATCACAGAGGGACTCCTCTGGAAACCATCAAGAACAGGAGAATTCACCATCAAGTCTGCATATCTCAGCTACAGACCAAGAATTCCACCAGATTCATGTCTTACTCAGGTATGGAGTTCACCAATACCATCAAAAATCTCCTTCCTTATTTGGAGAATCTGGAATAGGATATTGCCATTTGATGATGTCTTGTGTAAATTTGGCTTCAATCTTCCATCTAAATGCATTATGTGTAATTCTCAAGACTCTCTTAACCACTATTTTAATGCATGCACATCCTCAGTGGAAATCTGGAATTATATGGATAACTTGCTTGTTATTAATCCTCCCAATTTTGCAAATATCACTCAAAGAATGAGGTTTTACTTATCTTACACTGGTTTCTCCAAAGTTCACACTAAAGTAATAAGAACAACTATATCAATAGTGGTCTGGGCTTTGTGGAACAGAAGGAATAAATTTTTGTATGATAATAAAACCTTACCAAAACAAAAAGTTTGCAATGATATAGTAAAGCAGGTTTATCTGATATTCTCTGCATTTCCTTTAACTGGATCCAGTGAAAAGAACCTCTTCCTGATTGAAGCTGGTCTAGTACCTTTCCTGAAAAGGAGAAGGCCAATGCCAGTTAAAATTGTAAAGTGGTTTCCACCTGATACTGGTTATAAGATTAATGTGGATGCATCTTTCCATCTAGATTCTCCTCACCAAACTGGCATTGGCATAGTTGTTAGAAATAGCTTAGGCAATGTTTCAAGACTTACCATGAAAACTGTAGCTGCAATCTCCCCACTACATGCTGAATTACAAGCAATCCTCCAAGGATACAGTTTAGGGCATCATATGAACCTGACTTCTTTCATTATAGAGTCTGATTGTAGTGTTGCAGTTCATGGAGTCATTAAGCCTAGCACAATTGACTGGAACTTCTATTCTTTATGTACAAAACTTCACAGTTTTAGTACTACAAATCCAATTTGTCATGTGCTTAGAGAGGCAAATGGTGCAGCTGATTTTTTGGCTAAATATAGTACTCAGACACAACAAAATGCTGATTTACCTATATCAATGGCACCAAGGAAATTAAAAGGAATCATTCAATTGGACTGTGATGCTGTACCGCATATTAGAGTATCTGAGTAGCTTCCTAGAACTTTTTACTGCTGTTCCTTTGAAATGCAGGAAATGAAGACATCAGGATGAAGTGCAGGAAATGATGTGGACTTGGAACATCTCAAAGAACTACTCAAAGAAGAACTGAACAGAGGGGTTTATCCTTGTAGCAGTTCAAAACACTACTGAGCAGCACCTGAATGCAAACACCATGGTGCTAACACAACTTACTCTTCTCGTATTCGCTCCTCGGCTGACTTGAGTTTCAACCTGGGGTAGCCTTGGGTTGATTCCCAGACAAGCTTGGGAGTATGCATGCAATTTGAGTACTGTTTTTTACTATCTTTCTGGAGTTATTTCTCAAACAATTGCTTATATATGTATTCATTGAGATTAAGGCCTCCTTTTTGGTAGTCTTTTCTCTTATTCTTTTGGAAGCAATTCCTCTTGCTTCGGGAGTTTCTTATACTCCATAATCTAGGCCACTGTTTGTCTCTTAGATTTTAGTCTACTAATGCATAATCCTAGCTTTGGAACTCATATGTAATATTTTGTTTCCTATGGGCTTGGGATCCCTTAAAAGACTCCTACCACATGTGTGGTTTTAATTAAAAAAAAAAAATTTTAAGGGCCACATAGGATGTTGACTTCTGACTTTGCTCTTTATGTTAAAGCATGTCTGTATAGTTGAATATATCAACAATCTTGTCTAAGATTCTCTAATGTCAATACTTCTTATTAACTCAGAGATTTTTCATTACAGATATGAGGGCTTCCGCTATAAATTCTGCCTCTGGATCAGCTTATGCAGAGTTTGGGAGTACCAAGGTCATGGTTTCAGTGTGAGTTAATTATCCTAGCTTGTACATTTGTCAGTTAATAATGAACTAACTTGGTATCTGTTAACATTCAATATTAGATTTTTCATGTTTATCATTAGTATTAACTTTTTGTTTATGCATAATGTCAAAAAAAGTGGTAGATCATAACCTGGACTGATGTCAACTTTGAAATTTAATCCTGTTTTTATCGATCTAGTTCAGTTTTTTTAATTTTTTTTTTCACAAACTGGATTTTTGCTGCTGTGGCAGAGAAACTGAAAAATGCACCCTATTCTTCATATGAAAATAATTCAACTAGACTCCGTGTTTTCAATTTGTACATTCAGCGCCCTGATTTTCTCTTGTCTTTACATCATTGTCCCCTTGATGCCAAAGAAGAAATGGAATGCAAATAGTTCTCAAACTTCTGAATATACACCCATGCCCAACTTCTTTATTTAAAAGGCTATAATTTCCTTAGCATTGAACCCTCCTAAGTATCCTGATTGCACATGACCTCATTGGGATTTTGTCTTTCACTTCCTCAGTTTGAACACAATCTATCTTTTATAATTCTACTATGCATCTATTGAATGTTTTGTAATAACATAGCATTCCTAAAATTCAACTGGCCTTCAAGTCTTCAGGTTCTTTGCCCGTATTTTATAGCAAAGGTTGCCTGCCTGGGGACTTTTGTCAGCCTTGCTTGTGTCAATATAGGATAGTTCACATATATTAATTGTAAGCTGCTAGGAATGAATCGACTGCGTTAAAGACTATAGTCTGTTCTGAACAAAGACATAGAAAGGCTGGAAAGAATGAACATTACAAATTGACTATCCTGCCTCAAAAACTTTTGTTTGGCAATCTTGTTGCCAAGTAGTTGTTTTGCTTAAAGCCTCAGATTCCCCGAGTTCAAGTTAAGCTTGAACACCTTTTGTAAAAAATAAGAATTGACTTGGCTGTCTGCATAGGGACTTTGGCAGCCTTTCTGGTGTTAATATAGGATAACTAACAAATATTAACTGTGAACCTTTAGGAGGGAATTGACTGCCTTAAGGCTATACGCTGTTTAAGATAAAGACATTGAAAGGCTGGGAAGACAGAACATTACAAAATGACTATCCTGCCTCAAAAAGACTTTTGTCTGGCTATTTTGTTGCCACCGAGCTGTTTTGCTTGAATCAAGTTAAACTTGAGCACCTTTTGTAAAACAAATGATTTGTTCCTAAATTTATTCAAGTTTGAGAATCTTATAAAAGCCTCCATATTACATTGCCATAATACACTGCAATATTACATCTAGTAACCTTAGCTGGGCCTCATAATTTGATCAGTCTTATGAACTTTCACCTAATATGAAAAATCTATTTACTTAAGGGTTTTTCAATTTCGTTCTAGACATTCTTATGCTACAATGAGAGCTTGGTTGATAGTAAAATAACAGTTCAAACTAGAAATATTTGGAGGAAAAAGTCACAAAATAATCATGAGCAGGAAACATTTCTCATGTGCTGGTCCTCAAACTGAGACTATGTGGTATCTGCTTTCCAGAGTGTTTTGTAGCACCATGTTATCTTGTGGTTGCTTTCTGTTAAATGAAACTAAATATTTTCACCCTTGACAGATTTGGGCCAAGTGAAAGTAAAAAGGCAATGATGTACAATGATGTTGGTCGGTTGAATTGTAATGTCAGCTATACAACTTTTGCCAATTCATCTCGTGGTCAGGTAAGCTTGCAAGCTAGCCATATTCCAGATGAATGTGGTCTGCTTTTAAATTATCTGTAGTACCTGAAATGTGGATTTTTATTATCTAGGAATCAGATAATAAAAACTTTTCAGCGATGCTGCATAAAGCTCTTGAGGGTTCTATAATCCTGAAATCCTTTCCTAAGACAAACGTGGATGTATTTGCATTGGTGCTGGAATCTGGTGGCAGTAAGTTTTAAACTTTAGATGGTGAATACTAAAATTATATGATTGTGGGGATACTAATGAAAGAATTTATGATTAGGCGATATTCCTGTGATTATATCTTGTGCCAGTCTCGCGCTTGCCGATGCTGGGATTCTGTTGTATGACTTGGTTGCATCCGTATCTGTGGTATGACCTGATTTGTTGCTTTATAGCTGATTCTTTGGTGCTTAGTTTTCATTGAGTTTTGAGGTTATTTGTTGAATTGGGTATTTTTGGTGCTGCAATTTGTTTTGTTTCATATTATATCTTTTTGGTGTAAGGTGATATATGCCCACTGGCCAATTCATTAGTAGTAACTGTCCAAATCCATTACTGGAAAACAGGGTGATTTTGTCTCAATAAAGCCAGGAAGAGGCTGAACTCTTTTTCATATGATATTAATTGTCCACTATCTCTACCTTCAAACCATCTGTTTTATGCTTTCTACCTATTCTTGAAAGAAGTAACTTGTTGAAATATTGGTGTTTTGTTGTAAAGATTGTCCAATGTGTCATTTGACATCCTTACATTTCAACCTTAGGTGGTGGTTTTCTAGGAGTTAAGATATTTATCAATTTAGGATCAATTAAAGTTTCTGTAGCTTTGAGGTCAGGTTATTTTGTGCTGGATTTATTGGACCTTATTATACATAATCCTTGTCGTTTCTCAGTCAGTTACTGAACTCTAGTTGTTGTGGTTCCTTTTTATATAGTCATGTATCGGGAACAATCTTTTCATTGATCCCGTGTCAGAAGAAGAAAGCCACGAAGATGGGAGCCTAATGATTAGTTGCATGCCTTCACGTAATGAGGTTACACAGCTGACTGTCACTGGAGAATGGTCGACATCTAAGGTTCAAGAGGTAAAGCTGTCAATTTGGCTCTGATGAATACGTTTCTCCTTTTGCTACATGAAGTTATGATGATGAAAGTTGGAAGAAGATTGGTGTAGATTCTTTGGTTTCTAGTAAGAATATTTAATGTTTTTTTTTATGACGAGTATGATTTACTTATGCAGGCGGTTAAACTGTGTATTGATGCTTGCTCAAATCTTGGAGACATCATGAGATCAAGTCTAAAAGAAGCTGCATCTCCTTCCGAGGACTAGGAGTCATTGGTAATGATAGGGCCTAACCAATTTTGATGGATATTTTGCGGAGCATATTCTGATTATTGCTCAAATGCTGGGGATGTAACATTGAGAAAGAAGTTAGCAGCGAGTTGATGACATTAAGGAGGGTTAAAATCTAGTAGAGTGATTATCATCTCTCTTTGGCTGTTGTTTCTTATTTTTTATTTTGCAGCTGGTGAACTTGATATTGTTTTCAAACTGCTCCATTGTATTAGCATTAAATTGTTATTTGCACAGCTTGATTGAGTTTCAGTTTAAATTATGTACTACATAATATGGAGTGTGGACCCATTGTTTTGTGATGAATGCCAACTGAAATATTGCCGTTTAATGTCGAAAGAGCCACATAATTTAGGGGAGTACAGCTAGATGAACTAAAACCTATTTGAAGCGAATTTAGCAAAACAAACCCTGTATTATTCTTCTTTATGAAATCTTGGGTGTGCTCATTCGATCTCATGTAGACTCTTTCCTCTTTCGTACAAATTTATACCTATCGAATAATTCATTTTGAATTTTAGTACACCCCTTTTGTCCCAATATTCGCACCTTGATCATGAGTAGCGTTTAGTTTGTTTTTTTTTTTTTTTTTTGATAAGATTCTAATTTGAGCACTTATGTCGGTGAAATACTTTTTGCTCTCATTGTTGCAATACTTGGTCCGATCCTCTTTGCCTTGCTTATTGGTAACATGCAAGTAAGTTTCATATATTTCTTATTCTTATATTTGTCAATACTGATATGTGAGTTTTGGCTTGTAGATTGTGGTAATAATGTGATAGTTAAACTGAATTTTTTTGATGAATTCATTAGGCCGGCCCTATAGTTTGTCGGATTTCTTAACTATTACTTGTACAATTTCATGGTACATGAATAGCGTTTTAAAAGCTGATTTACAAAACAAGATCATATGGCACTATGATGACTGCTATAAGCCCAAGCACTATCCATTTATTGAATTACAACAAATTTAGGCATCAACACATATTGAACAAAGCACAACAAAACTGATATTTCTGAATATCAAACCAATTAAAGCTACTCTAGAACATATTCACACATAAACTTCAAATTTCAGTAAGATTCTGCTAAAGAAACAGAAAACAAGGGCAAGCCAAGTCCAGTTTGGTCTAATCAAACTCAAACTCTCATCTAAGACGTTCAGAATCGAGACTCATTCGAATATATAAAAAAAAAACCACCTCATATAGATATCAAATGTGACGGGTAAAAAAATCAGTCTAACCTTCGATCCGTGCTCCGCCAATGCCATCTCGACTCCCCCTCCCTTGCCAAATCCCAAATAAACGTGTACTAATTATATATGTTTTCGAATGGTTACTTTAGTTTTCTTCTTATTAGTTGGCACAAGATGCAGACTATGAAGAATGATCATTCTCTCTAATGACATTATTTGAAAACAAAACTGTTTACCATTAGTCCCTTCATAAAAAATTGGCTTAGTGAAGAAGTAAATCATATTCAAGAAAAAACAACAGAAAGCACAAGAGACATGAAAGGCAAGTGCAACAGATGAGATACAACCTAGAAATGACAGTAATACAAATTTAGGAAGGTCAATCATCTAATTGCTTCCTAAGACATGGAATCCTGGGACTTCGCGGCCGGTTTTCGATCAGTTTCTTTACAGACCGATTGTCTCGGTTTAGTGCCTATATTAAAGGCCTGGTATGGAGTTTGAGTTTCTTTTTCATAAGATCCAGTTGTTTCTAGCTACATTTAGCTTTGTTAGGATTTTTAAAGTTTCTAGACAGGTAGTCCAGGAGGTTAATGACTTGGCCTGTGCAATTCGGCTAAGTAGTCTGTAAGATCTGGGTTGTAAGTTGGTATCATTATTATAATATCAGGTCCATTTTCAAAAAAAAAAAAAGTAGAAATAATCCGAGCACACAAGATTCAAAGAATACACCCCTGCCTACTATATGCTCATTCAGAGGCAATGAGGCGTAGTTTCATCAAACACTTCTAAAATATGCACAGGGTTTGAACAAAGAATAGGCAAGCATGAAATGCAATAGCTATCACCATAGGCAAGCATGAAATGCAATAGCTGTCAACAAAACAATGTAACGCCAAGCAAGAAGACAAACACAAATCATCATTCGAATACTGCAATAATGCTAGATCTGAACATAAATCATCTGATGCAAAATACGCTACCCTACTACACTTCCTGGAGTAAGTAATACCAAAACCATGTCCAAATACTTCAACAAAAAGATACTTAGCCCAAAATAAGGAAGCCACTGGCAACAACAGGGACAAACCATGAATAACTTCAATCCTCTTCCTCACCCTCACCATCAGCAATGTTGAAGTACCTCAGCTCATACACATTCCTGTCTTTGTTGGATGAGATAACCCTAAGCCAGTCCCTCACATTGTGCTTCTTCAAATACTTCTTAGTCAAGTACTTCAGATACCTATGTCAATGGCCTATCATCTAAGATTCTGATGAACACAGAGAAACAACTAAAACTATATTCGTTCGCATAAGGCCAGTTGAACTAATCACTAATCGCTTCAGTAAACCAATTCACTGATTAACCGAGACAAGCAAAACCATTCACTGACAAACAATCACTATTAACCAGGGATAATAATGTACACATTCTTACTATTCAAAAGTTGTAAACGAGTATAGTTGTGAGCTTCCACATCAGCTGCTACCAAACAAATTCAGCAGCATAACATAAGTAATCAATCAATTTCAAGGAGAATCTGAACAGATATTAACAAAATATCTCAAATCAAAACAATCTAAGAGAGGTTAAGGCTTAGCGACATCATTTAATTATACGTAAAACTGCGATATTAAGCTAGGGTTTTAATCACCTCTTGGAGAAGTTGGAATCGGAGGTGATGGAGATCTTGTTCTGCTCACGGCTGACGACGACGGAGTCGCCAAGAGCTCCGGCCTTGCCGCCGACCTTGATCTGAACTTCTCCAGAGACACAATCTCCATGATCCTGTCCTCGACCGGCTTGCCGCATTCGATGACGAAGGTCACGCTCTTCTTCTTCGCACCCTTATCTCCGGCGGCGACGCGACTCATTTTCGGCTCCGGTTTTTCCTCTGCAAAAAGATGATTTTGGGGAAGATGGGAGAGACGGAGGCGACGTAGAATGAAACCCTAGCTAATATTTTTTCGGCTCTCGCTGTTATTGGGCTTCAGCAATGCTAGTTGCTGAAGTAAGGCTAGTTGGGAGGATTTTCGGCTAGTTGGGAGGCTAGTTGCTGAGTAAGGCTAGCTAATATTTTCGGCTTCGCTGTTATTGGGAGGATTTTAAAGTAAGGCTAGTTGGGCCCAATATGTTCAGTTCAGTGAACTGTTTGTCAGAATTTCAAGATCACAATTTGTTTGTTGTTGTTGTTGTTTGTTGGTGGGAAAAATTGGAGATATAGTCCACAAAGTTTCATCTTTTTGTTAATTTCATCCACAATGTTTGCAATTCATTAGTTTGATCCACAAACTTTCCAACTTTTATTAAATTTAGGCCATTTAACATAAAATTGGAAAACTAACAATCAAGTAATTATTCATGGTTACTCAACTCATTTTTTATTAACATGATGATAAATGATATATTTATTAGATTGTAGCAAAGAAATTTAATTTTTAGTATTTTGATGTGTTTTATTTGGTTTGGGTTGGTATTGTAGCAATGAAACTCTTAGGCAATGTTTGTTTGACCTTTTCCGCGAATTTGTTCAGTGTTAAAGGTGTAAATGGGATTTTCCTGTAGCGCTCTTGCTGCTCTGCCCTGTAAACCTGCGTGTACAGAACGGAGGTCAGACAAGCCGGCTTATGCCTGCGCCTGCTCCGACGATCAAATTAGAGGGGAAACTCTGAAATCTGATCGTGATAATTGGTAGGGATGAGCAGAGAACTTAACTGTTCTCATTGTGGATCAGGTTCCATTTATAGTCCTCTGAGCTGCCGACATCTAATAGTAGAAGTCGCTACAGTGCTTGGACCTGTCCGTGGGCCGATGCTTGGTTCAGTCCAGCTTGGGCCTGCAGTATGGGCCTCTGACTAGGACTGGAATAGTGCAATATTTATCATTCAATTCAATTGAATTCAGCTAATTAAATATGTTTATACTTTTTTCATTTCAGTTCAGTGGATATTTAAATATTTTCAGTTCAGTTCATTATTGTATTTATTAAATTTTACTTTCTTATTATAGATTACAATGATATATGACCAACTAAAAAATCATTTCAGTTCAGTTAAATATATTTAAATTTTTTATGTTTAGGGCAGTTCAACGAGAAATAACCTCAGACTAATATGACCTTATTAGGCTATCTTATTGACAAAGTTAATTGCTAACTTGCTAAGATGATCGGTTCTTAATTAATAAAATTTGTGTTTATGAAAATTTTGAGATAATGTTTTCGGTGTATTTTCTTTTGGAAATTTGTATTATGTGCATTAGAATTCGTAAACAAATGAAAATGGATGGGAGATGCTTTCTAAAGCAAAATTATGAATCCTAACTAAGTTGATGTCTTTTCCAAAAATAGAAATTAATTTAAAACATTAAAGGTGAGTTGACCAACAGAAAAGTAGTTGATTTGTCTAATTTTCTATTAAAAGGATTATATTTAATAAAATTTAAAACTTTGTGGATTAAAGTATTGAATTGCAAACATTGTGGATGAAATTAACAAAAGGATGAAAGTTTGTGGACTAAAGCTCCAATTCTTTCTTTGTTGGTGTGTTGTGTATGTTTCCCTAATACCGAGAGCGGTACTTAAAAGGACCTTCTCACAAGCCAAGAAGGCAGAGCACCATGACATATTTTACTTCTGCTAATGGAGATCAAAGGAATATTACACACGTTTTATTTATGTTTTATTCAGAAGATAGATAGAACTTTAGAGCATCTCCAATGCTATGGGTGTCAATAGCAAAAATATGATACATATGTCAAGTTTTAATTGAGCATCACTATGACATAGACATTGAAATTTTGGTTGATGTCCAATTTAAAATTGTGTGCTCCAATGCAAGAGTGTCAATTATCATGTAAACTTTTTCCTACCAAAATTAGTGTTTTGAATTCAACTAGGAATTGGAGAAAAAAGGAAAATAGTTCTAAATATGCAAAGTAACCAAATTGATGGCTTCAATGTGACCATCAATATATAGAGTGTCTAATTGAGGCTTTCAATCCACCTCATATTCCACATAAGATTGACCCTCACATTGATGCTTGCATTGGAGATTCATTTTACATTTTTTAACCATCAATCTTACATGGCAATTGATTTTTTTGACATTGAGGGTAGCATTGGAGATGCTCTTAGTTTGTAACGAACATAACTAGATAATACCCGTACATGGAATGTACGGTTGTTAAGTTAAAACCAATTTAGTCAGCTTTCTCTTTATTTAATTTGTATACCAAAATTTAAAATAATATTCTAGTATTTACAAATTATTTTCTAATAATGCAAAAATAATATTTGTCTTTTGAATAAAAATAGAATTTAAGTTGGGACAACAACCATCTAAGTTGTGCAATGGCTCTCGAAACCGCAGTACTACCCATTTGATAAAATGCATTCAAGAAGGTAAACCCCTTAATCATGTGCACACTTGCCTGAAAAAATTTCATTCTTCTCAACTCAACTACATTTTTAACTTCATACACTACTTCATCTTTTCCTCAACAAAAATCCAAGTTAATCAATTCTAGGACCTTAAAATTGTTAATCTGACTAAGAATACAGGGCAGAACTTTGAAACATCGTAGTAATGCAGAATAAACATAAAAAATATGTACAAATTCCAATTTCTGTAACAATTTGGTTGTTCTTTTCCCTCATCAACCTTACAAAGATTACAACAAACTAAGCTTTTGGAGTACATCTTTGAAAGATGTCCGTGTCAAGAATAACGCACTTTCATTTATTTCCAAGATAATGTAGTTGCAAAATCAGAAAGGTCGGAAATCCGAATGGCACTTATAGTGCCGCATTATTAACCCTTTTTTAATCTTCAAACATTAGGGTTTTCCAGCATTATCAATCCGAATCACACCAATCACCACACATAAATTTCCTGCCATGAAAAAAGAAAAGGAAAAAATAGGTTTTAGTAACACTCCATATTTTTGTTAGCAGAAACACTACCATTTCCGTTGTTCCTAGAAGCTAAACTAACAAAAACACAGCAAGAACTTAAGCATCCACTTTCTGAGAAAATTGTGCCTTGCTAAGGCAGAGAAAAAAAAAACCTTTAGTAAAATTGTTCAAAGAATCAGTTCTTCAAGCATACCCACAGAAAGTAGAATCAGGTTCAGTGACCAAAGAAAGGCAGTCTCACTGCAACAGATTTGATGAAGCCTAACCCACATTTTGCATACACGGAGACACTATTACTCATGAAATGAAACAATACAGAGAAATTCAGTATCAGTTCAGTGTTTAGAAATAATCATACAAATTACTTGTTGATTTGAGTGCTACACCTCATTAAATATTTATCAAGGTGGATCAAAGTGAACCCAAAAATGCTTAAGGGATTTTATTATACTAATATAAGAATGTATATCTATCACATATAGATGCATGAGAAAGGTACATATCCTTTGGAAAAATCAGTTTACAAACCAGAACAATACAAAGGTGAAGGAACAGGCACCAACCAAACAAAAGCTCAAATATATTAAACATTTCTCACCATTTGAAAAAAACCAAGCTAAAACTTAAACAGTTTCATGTTTATACACATAAAAAAAACTAAAAAAAAGGTTGATGTCCTTCCCTGTAATGATTAATACATGATACTGAAGATGCCTTTCTCAAGAATCTGCAAAAAAGGAAAATATGATGATGCTCAACTTCGGCTGCCTTTTCATGTAATTTGTGATACAACAACCTGATGAGCTTGAATCATATTAAACACTTCAAATGGTTCAACAACATTTGAAACATTCTACAATGTCTGCATCATCAAAGGCCTATCCAGATATCTAAAGAAAGTGATTTTAGTAAATTACATGATCTCATCGTATCTTCAAAGCTGCCATCAATGGTAATAAAGAGTCACGATACAATCAAAATTCAAGAAAGAAAACACGCAGACAAAGGTCGGCAGCAACGACTTAAGACAGTCGCTTGAGTCACTTTAATCAATCTAACAAAAGCTTTTCCGAACTCAAAAGCAACTGACTGCTGGAAAAGATCAAAAACTATTTTACCATAGAAAGCAATAATCAAAAGTATTAAAGAAAAATTGCTCAGCATATTCCAAACGGTAATCATGATCAACATTTATCATGTGAAATAATTATTTAAAACTCACTCAAAGCAGAGAAGCCCCAGCCAAGGATTAAATGCCCAAGTCCCCAGCCTCCTCAAGCAATGAAAGCGTTTGTCTTCATTCTACTCCAAAGCTATAAACGAAAGAAACAAAGCAAGCTTGAAGCGATGATGCATTTGTCATTAAACAATAAAGAATAAACAGTTAAAGCCATGAAGAGGAAGATGTGGATTAGTCTTGACTCAGCATTATTAACAAAACTTATACTCCATAATACTAAATGCATAAAATTATGTGGCATTCAGCATGAATAACAAAGCAAAAACAGGTAATACTGAGAAAATTTCGGAAGTGAAAATCGTAGGCATACCAAAGACACAGCATTATGCATAATAGCTTAATGCTCAATAATTCGATATCACAAACACAATAACTCCTCATCAAACTAAGCTAAATAACTTGTGATAAGCCACAAAATCCTAACACATAAAGCAAAATAAACAAACATCAGAATCTAACAAAAAATAGGAAAAAAAACGAACCATGGAAGCGGCCACTCAAAGTTGCAGCCATCTCAGCTCCGGCCTACACCATCGCTATACATACACTTCCAGCCACCTTCTCTATCGAGCTCCCTCGCTATGAGTAACTGTGAATGTATGATATAAATCCAAAGAAAAAAAAAAGATTTAGACCAATCGTGGATTCTGATGTTGGAAGAAGAATGAAGAAAGTATTGAGGAAGCCTCCAAGTACGCTTGGGAAACAGTCTCAGAGGATTGAAGAAGAAAATATATTCCGGAAGATTGTGGGATAGACGCTTCGAAAGCTGGAGAGTATTAAAGATTGCAGGCGCCAGCCGGAATGCCATCGGAGGCGGAAGAAAGATTGCGAGGATGGAGAGAAATTGTAGTGGAAGAACGGTGAAGGGGAGGAAGAAGAGTCCAGAAGTCTGGTAAAATAAAACGACGGAAAGGAAGAGTATAGAAGAAGAGTCAGACGCCTGGGAGAAGGAAACAACGGAAAGGAAAAGTGTCCAGGAAGATTGGTTTCAGAATTACTTTTTTAGTTTATTTTTTAATTTGGGGTTTTTTTGTGAGAGCGCCACGTGGCAAATTGAATGAGGGAGCGCCACGTGGCGCCAAAGATCCTGCTTTGATACATAGTTTAGGCTCCGGATCCTCTATACCACAATTGTGTATTATTCTCTATACCACCAATTATATGTTGCCACTTGTCCAAACTCACTTAACTCCTAACTCATGACCTTAACCCTGATCAACTATAATTAATTGATCTCTGACTAAATTAAAATATGTTTCTACCTTTTTAGATTTTCAAATTTCTAAAATCTAATTTTACCATTCCTTTTTACCAAGATTTAATCTTTCCCCGCACAACCCATCTGCCCGCAGAACTTGATCGAGAAAGCAACCGGCATAACCCAAAACTCGCTTTCTCCAATTTGGTTCGCTAGATCTTCGAGTTCCCAAACCTGGATGATTACTCATCTCTAATACCGGAGTCGGTAAAGCCACCATATAAACATGATTTTGATTAGACCTCGATCAAAATATATTAATTCAAGCGAACCCAATCGAAAATCCTCCGTTGACTGCCCACTTGTCTCGTCTTGCTCTGAATCTGACGACGCTGATTTGAATCTGACAAGACAATGCTAGATGCCAAAGGGACATCCTTGTTGTCTTTTCGCCGGCCGTGCCCCTGAATCGGAATTCGAAAAACGGGCATAATCATGACCTAGTTGGAGCATGCTTGATTAAGCAAATTTAGGAGATGTATCGAAGTATTCTATGTAATATGAAAGTAAACTCTTAATTGAATTCCAGATACTTGGAATAGTTCACTTCACCGCAAATGAAATGGTTTGGTTATTGGTTTGGTATTTTTTTTTTGTTCAGAATATGTGTTCAGATGAATCAATACAGTTAATATTTTGATGAATTAATCAATCTTGCTTTCTTAATGTGTGCAGCAAGATGATATAATCATATAATATGAATGTCTTGCTTTGATCACTTTTTCATTCAATTCATTCTCGGTAGATTGTGTTTTTTTTAATCAAAACAGAGGCTTTTTGACACAATACACAGGTTTTGATCAAAACAATAGTTGATTTTCAGATGAATGGAAGGAAAATGGTTTTGATCAAAACGGATTCTTTTGAGACAATATAGAGATTCTGCCAGAGAATGGGTTTTGCGGGAAGGAAGATCACGCACGATAAGAGATTAAATCTTGGTAAAAAGAAATAGTAAAAGATATTTTAATTTAATCAGATCAATTAATTATAGCTGATCAGGGTTAGTGTCATGAGTTAGGAGTTAAGTGAGTTTGGACAAGTGGCAACATATGATTGATGGTATAGAGAATGGTACACAATTGTGGTATAGAGGATCCGGAGCCCATAGTTTAGATAGATACTAGCTAATACTCCGGATACCCGAATTTTCATTAATTAATTATGTTGAATATATTTAAATTTTATTCAATTTTAAAATAAAATAAAGTATACACAACATGTTGAATTGCGAAAATAATATGTAAGAAAATGAGTAAAATCTAAAATATTACTAAATCTTGGTCATAATTATAAAATAAGATTAAAATTATGAAATATTTTGGAAGAAAGAAGGAATTAAGAAGGGAATTATATGAGAAGGGAAAAAAGAATAAGGAGAATAATCTAGAATAAGAATAAAGGAAGTGTGTTGAGTAAGATTTAGAAAATATTTCTTTTAGAATTATTTTTGGAAGTTGAGGTGGATTTATTTATGAGTGTCATGTGGCACAAAACTTGTTGTTTTAGTTGATGAATTTGATGTGTTTTAAATACGTACAAGTTTCAAGGTTCATGAGAAATTTCCTAGAGCATCCACAATGGTTGTGTTTTGGAGTTGTTTGGCAATTTTTGTAAAATTTGTAGCTAGTAGCTTACCATTGTTGCATGCCACATCATGTAGCTTGACTCAAGCTATGTAGCTCCACCAAGCTACTAGCTTGAAGTTAATTTGGTGGATCCCACACAATTAATCTAATGCATTTTAGTAAGAATTAGAGTTATGCATGACCATTTTTTATCTTTATCTCATTAATACAAGCTATTACTTGTTGTAGCTTACCATTGTAGTTGTATGTAGCTTGCCAACTCATTAGGTTGAAAATGGGTCAAGCTACATGATGTTGTAGCTTACCATTGTGGATAAGCTTTGTCAATAAAGTTGGTGTTCAATGCAAAATTTCTCTAGGAATTTTCTTGAAACCCTGGATTCGTATTCCGTAGAAGAAGAAATAATAATACTAATAATGATAAAAATCTAAAAAATTTCTACAATTATGAAGATGGGTGGTATTAGGGATTGGTGAGGTACAATAGCACTAGAGAAGAAAGAACTCACGTGTTCATGTTTATTGAAATAAAGGTTATAAATGCACCAATTCTAAAATCGGTTTTTCTAACGAGTGCCCATGGGCACTCATTAACATGGATGAGATTCCATGGATTATTGTGCAGTTAACGTTGATAAGTGCAGAATTAATTATTACGAACATCTATACATTAATTGAGTGTGAATGTATTGAATTTACGTGGTAAATACATCTGTTTCTTTAACAATGGTAAGCTACATTCATAATAAATTCATAGGTCCCACATGTTTCTTTATTTTTAAATTATTTAATATATTATACTTACGAATATTTTAAAAATTGAAGTAAAAAATAAAATAAAATATATATGTATAATAAGTAATATTTATCAAAGAAAATATCAAAATTAATTTCAGTTTAGGAATTAAAACAATTAAAAATATTATAATTATATTATTCAATTTGTATAAAGATTCGAATTTGAATATAACCATATTTTTCTTATGAACATTGTTTATTATTATAAGAAATTATTATGTAATTTTATTCCATCCTATTTTATAACAATAATTATTTTAAATAATAAAATTAAATAATTATACAATTCGAGTTATATATAGGTTGATTTGAATGGAATTATAATTTTCAAAATATGTTGTTTTATTTAATTTATATAAATATATTTTTTATTCTATATTATAATATTATTTCACGAATAAATATTATATAACAATTAAAAATATGATTTTATATGCATCAAATCATGGATGGATCGATGCAAATGTAAATATATACTTTTTTTTACAGCAGCCATAAAATGGATTGATGCAATGCAACCAAAGACGTGTTACTTTACCTCTGCATAAAATATCCTGAACATCGTTTACAGCAGCCATAAAATGGATTGATGCAATGCAACCAAAGACGTGTTACTTTACCTCTACATAAAATATCCTGAACATCGTACGCGAGTGTAAAATTTAGTAAATTATGAATGGTTTGGTAAACAAATCTCGTAGATAAAAAGAAGTCACAAATATATGTCGTATCGATAAAATAAAAATATTAAATGCAGCAGTACTGCTTGGTAGAGCAGTACTGCTTGACGGCAGCTGCTGACATGGCAAGAAACAACGGTGTAGCAGTACTGGTTAATGTTTGGAATATTTGCAAGCAACTCCAAAACACAACCATTGGAGATGCTCTAAGAGAGATAGAATTACCATACATTAAATTCCACAAGACCAAAATCATCAAAGGTTTTCTTCATCGAAGAGAAAATGATGAGCTTTCTTTTGAGAAGAGAAAATGATGAACTTAAGATTGGGCAAAAGTATTGCTAGCTCTACTATATATAGTGTAACATATGTAATTTTTACTTAATTTAAAATTGAGTTTATTATGCTCTATAAAAAGTTGGATGTGGACAGTTGCAATCCATTAACATTTCTTATTTAAAAATAATAATATGTGTCCAACCACCATCATCTATGTTATAGATTGATCTTCAAGTCATTGACGTCCTCGTTATAATTCGTACCAAAGTGAATCAATTTAATTTTAATTGAACTAAATTAAATTAAACTATAGTATTATAAATATCTTAGATTAAGCTACATTTTAAATTAACTAATTTGAATTGAACTAAATTAAAAATTATATTAGACAATCATGCAATTGGGTGTGAAATATGTTGTTGCTACTGTATTTCATTTCTTGTCACATGCACTATGGTAGAAAAGGGAAAGGTGGTCCCTTTAGACATTTACTTGTTTCCATTTTTATAAAGGTCAATTTAGTTGTTGTGAAATATTTTTCGTTCTCAATCAATGACTTAAAACATTGCAATCTTTTGTATAATATAATACTCTAGGCTCTATTAGGTCCTATTTGGTAGAACTTATTTTTGCTGAAATGAATTAAAATGAAAATTCTTGTATAATCAACATGACTGAATTAATTTAAATTTCATCAAATTGTAATTTTATTGAACTGAACTGAATTGAATTGAACTAAACTAAACTGATCTAATTACTATCCAACTTAAACACATGCATTTGTATTGGATTTTTTTTTTTTTTGCCACTTCCCAATTTATCATACTCATCCTACCGTCCATATCATTTGTTTCCTAAAGGAGAAAGATATTTCATTATGTATGGTCCAAGCCTATGTACATGCATCCATGAAATATTATTTACTAGCTTGCTGCCCAAGTTCTCAGTTAGCTTCCTCTTTTATCATTTGAACTGAATTTATTTAAATTTAATTGAACTAAATTAAAATAAACTAAAGTATGGTAAATAATGTTAAATTAACCTAGACTTAAAAATTACCTTTAAATTTCTACAATTTAGGCCCAGTAATTTTATTTTAAATGGGTATGCGTCAAATGGGTAATCAAGATAAACGGCTTGGATGAGTTGGGTTTAGATGATTCCTAAAATTATCATCCATGGATTGATATTTTCTTTAGCTATTTATTTTTTACTTAATTTTGAAATTGGGATGATTATGCTCTTCAAACATAATTCGTTTACATATTTCAAAAGTTATGGTGAAATGTGCATAGAATTAACATAATATTCCCTATTCCCTATGTGATAAAAGATCACTTTTGAGCATGCAAATTTTTTCCAAGATGAATTTTCATTTGATTAGTATAAATCTACATGCTTAGAAGTTTTTTAAGCATTTTAGATGCTTGTTAGCTTCTTCCGTTGCTTTGATTGCTTAAGTCAATCACTTTCTTTGTGTGCTTACTTTCAATTTTAGATATGTAATTTTTACTTAATTTAATATGCTCTATAAAAATTTGGATGTGGACATTTGCAATCCATTCATATTTCTTATTTAAAAAATAATAATATGTGTCCAACTACCATCATTTATGTTATAGATTGATCTTCAAATCATTGACGTACTCGTTATAATTCGTACCAAAGTGAATCAATTTAATTTTAATTGAATTAAATTAAAATAAACTATAGTATTATAAATATCTTAAATTAAGCTAAATTTAAATTAACTAATTTGAATTGAATTAAATTAAAAATTATATTAGGCAATCATGCAATTGTGTGTTAAATATGTTGTTGCATCCATGTATGGTCCAAGCCTATGTACATGCATCCATGAAATACCATTTACTAGCTTGCTGCCCAAGTTCTCATGTAGCCTCCTCTTTTATCATTTGAACTGAATCTATTTAAATTTAACTGAAGTAAATTAAAAATAAACTAAAGTATGGTAAATAATGTTAAATTAAGCTTAGACTTGTCTTTAAATTTCTACAATTTAAGCCTGGTAATTTTATTTTAAATGGGTATGCATTAAATGGGTAATACCATAATTGGAATATAGCAAACTTTTGAAAAAAAAACAAAAAAAAACCACAACAGACCAAACACCTCCTAAATTCAAGGATGGAGACAATAATATGTTGGCACTTTTTTTGCACAAGTGGAATGAGGTTGTGCTCGGGATTTTGTTACATTATTCTCTTTTATCATTGTTTGAACAGGCAATTTATTACATATACACCGGGGGTACGTAGAGGATGGTACCCCCAGACCCTTTTAAGTAAATAAATTAAGTATTGAATATAATAATTCCAAAATAAACAGCACGTACGTAACCACGTTTGGAGAATATCGTAACTGTAAATTAAATCCTGATAATAAACAACAGCAGAAAATCCATATCTTCCAGTTTGTTGCGATAATCATAAACTTATTTTTCATTCCTTTCTTATGCAAATTATTAACGATGACATCGCAAAATAATCCATGCGAACCTATCCCATTCAACGGAGGAGAAGGTATTATTCTATGTTGCCATACATTTAATACATATTTAACCTTATTTTATAATACCATAACAACTTAATCATTTAATACCATAAATCGAGATGCACATTCAGTGTTTATGGGTTGCACACACCCGTTTAAATCGTTGCCGCCGTTGAAATTTGGGAGCTTCCGTTTGGGATTGGGAGATGGATTTTACCCTCAATATCTATGAATTGCACATTTATAATCAATAGGTTGCCCAATCAGTATATACAAAATGCACATCCATTACATACAAAATCGAGATGCACATTCAGTGTTTATGGGTTGCACACACCCGTTTATCTAACATGCACATTCACAGTTCCACAACATTAAACTGTAAATACTATCTCAGTATAAATTTTTCATATTATATTCCACAATTCCAAATGCATGTTTATTCCACAACATTAAACTGTAAATACTATCTCAGTATAAATTTTTCATATTATATTCCACAATTTCAAATGCATGTTTATAGCTTGCACACTCAGTATATATAAATGCACATCCATCGTCTATAGGTTGCACACTCAATATATATAAAATGCAACTACATTGTCCATACGTTTTACCCTCAATATCTATAAATTGCACATTTATAGTCAATAGGTTGCACAATCAGTATATACAAAATGCACATCCATTACATAGAGGTTGCACACTCAATTTAATAAAATGCACCTCTATGAGTGGCCATATAGGAAAATGAAAATATATTTAGTTAGTCCATTAAACTTCCAATGACATTATGAAACATTTTCGGTGAAATCCTTGTCTTTTAAATTAGGAAATTTATTTTTGTCTGTCCTCTTTTTTCCATCGCCATTCACTTTCACCATTGAACTATGTTTTCTTTTCTTTGATCCTTCTCCAACTTCCATCCTACTAGGAGAAATCATCCAGTTTAGTCTCCTATCTTCTTCTCCCATGACCTTCTTCATCTTCAACTTTAATTTTTGATTCCTACAAAATAATCAATAATCAATAATCAAAATTAATTAGGAAGGCTAACCTGGTTCAAATTGCACAAACCAAATTACATCCATTATATCCCAACAACATATATAGCTTATGTCAAATAATAATTTAACACCATTCCACAGAGTATCATATTATCCGGTTGCACAATACTCTAATCCACCATGCACATACACTAACACATAAATGCACGTACAACAACACATAAATGCACAATTACCATCAAAATAGTCAAATAAAATTTTACCATTACTTATCATGTTATCCAAAATGCACAATACCATATTCCACCATGCACTTATATCAACACATAAATGCACAATGCACATTCACTGTCTATGGGTTGCACGCGCCCTTTACCAAAAATACACTCCAATATATTATAAAATGCACAACTATAGGATGCAGATTCACTGTCTATGAGTTGCACACGCCCTTTACCTAAAATATACCTCCAATATATTATAAATGCACATTCACTATGTATAGGTTGTACACACCTTTTACCTAACATACACCTCCAATATATTTTAAATGCACATCCATAGTATATAGATTGCACACGCCCTTTACCTAACATACACCTTCAATAATATGCACGTTGTCTATGGGTTGCACACTCGTTGATATATAATGCACAGTCGGAGTTCCACACCAATAAATTATAAACACTATACCAGGATAAATCTTCATATCAAAATAACAAAATTGCACAATATGTATTCCACCACCAGAATGCACATTTAAATCACCAACATCACAGTAACAAAATTATTCCAAAATCTTACCTCGACACCCCATTATTTTGATCAACAAAATCATCATCACCATCCGTAAATTCAAAATTATTTTCCATGAGGACATCAATAACAACCATGGTAATAGTATTACAAGTCCATCAACCTACAATACCATGAGAATTATCGAATCAGTAACTTACAAAATCAATAACGATGTGCAGTATGAATACAATTTGGCACCACATTACATGAACATTACGTAGAGCAGTTTACGGAAGAAAATGGAAATGTTGTGCAGCATCAAAATACAATTGGGATGTAGTTTCACAATGTTTAGTTCGTGGTGAATGTGCAGTTTACCGACGGTTTACCCTACGAAATAGACAATAACGGTTATTTTTTATTTTTTAAAATAGTAATATTTTAATTAATTTATGGTCATTACAATTTAATTTTCTTACAAAAAGAACCTTGGGGTACCATCCTCTACGTACCCCCAGTATATGGTCTACTAATTGGTTTGAACAAACTAAAACATTTAATCAATGTGAACAATACGCGTTCTCGTTCTTAAATAATAAATATATATGGTGAACATAAATCAACCTTGTTTCAACTTCAATCCGTTCTTGTTCAATTAATCTTGTCCATTCAAAGTGAACAAATCTGTTCAATCTTGTTACCGACAAATAGAATGGGATGAACTGGATTCCCAACTAAGTTTCCTTTTCTAAGAGAAGTTGTATTACATTTGTACAAAGTCTTGGGTGAGACGAATGATAATTCATGTGTTTAATAGATCTGTTCATGTGTTTCACAGTTTTGTTTGTGTGTTTCACAGTTTTGTTTGTTATATGTTGGGTTCATGTGTTTGACAGATTTGTTCTTGTGTTTCACAATTTTGTTTGTTATAATCTGTAACAATATGTAATGAATTAACAAAGCTGTGAAACACATGAACAAATCCATTAAACACACTTATGGTAGGACGGTCTCACCCAAGACCTTCTCTTACATTTGACCTCCACAAAACAAAAAATCACACCACCTTCTATCAAACAAATTTAGTTAAGGATTGATTTTAAAACATTAACATTCTAAAAATTAACAAAAGCATATTTTAAATCATCTTGTGTCAAACGTAAATAAAACAACGCCGAATTTGTCACACACACTCACACAAAATTCTGGCTAAAAAAGTCGCATGGCATCTTTCTAACGTTTGAATTGCCTAGGGACTTGAGTGCTAGTGGTTAATTTCAAAATTCGAGGGAAATACAATGAGGCTTCCAACTTTGCAGATTCTGGGATTTTACTAAAAGATATTGGTAGCATTCCAATTGAGGTGGTGCCTCCGCCGCGCCTTGCAGATTCCGGCGGAAGTACAGCTAACGATTTATGGAGGTTTTCCTGTAGATTTAAGGCGCAAGGCTTTGGTTTTAGCCGGGAGATTCATCAGCATTCTCTAACGAGGAAGTTTGCGCCCGTGTTCAGATACAGGAAGAATTTCAGTCGGCACCAATTCCGCAGTTTTCGTCGCCTTCGCGTTGTACTTTCAGGTGGAAGAGCCTCCGACAAGGAGGCCAGGCATTGGATTGGAGTCTCGAACTTGGAAGATGAGCAATATGAGTTGTTCGGGTAAAAATGTTCACCTCTCTTGGCTCTTGCTATACTTGAGTTCATTCTGTGATAGAGATTGAGTCTAGGAGTACTTTTGATTAAAATGGTTGACATGAAATTTCAGTGAATATAATGAAACATGGATGTGTATGAGTTTCATGCTAAAAGTTAAGATAAAGGAGAATTTACAGCTTGGGAATGAACTCTTAGAAAGTGATGCGCGCATATGGGAGATGTAGTGATAAATGATGACAGTTTTCAATTTGTTGCACTTGTAACGTGTTATAACCCTGGCATTCTTAAGGCGTTTCATGAAAAATCAGCTAGAGTTGGTTAGGATATGATTAAGTCTTATGGTCGCGAGAAATGAAATTTCGTAGTCCTTGTCGGTTTCTTCCTTTCCCGTTCGTTTTCTGGTTTCTGGTTTCTAAGATATAGTATCTGCGTGGCAGCGTGGGTATGTTCAGAAAGTCGAGTCCAGATGTCATCGGAAATCGAGTCCAGATATATTTACTGTTTTTGTAATTACAGCTTAAGGCCTTAAGCACTAGAAATGAATGATTGATTTGCTTTGTTATGCAGGGAAAGTAGCATTTATCTTTCAAGGTCCTAGATGTTTATGGAGTATTCCAGTTTAAGGTTGAATACAATAGACTTGGGTACTCAACCGTGAACCTAGCGAAACAGGTCATCTCATCATCTTTTTGTTTTGACTTAAAACTATGTCTCAGAGGCTCGCGTAATCCCATTCTTGGGCCTCTTAAAAGTAATTACTATGTGTATTTATCAGTCTGCAAATTGCCAACAAGGTTAGATGGAAACATTAATAGAAACAAGGTTTGATCAAACACATTTATAGAAACAGGGTTTCTATAAATCTTCATCTTAACTGTAATTTTTCGGTTCAGTTGTTTAACCTTAAGAAATGGTATTGTGTTACTTTTCCAGGGCGCGATAACTACAACAACGACAGCCGTCGAGGAAATGGCAGGAATGGATGTTTTGTGCAGTGATAAAACAGGACAAAAATATGGTTGAGGTAATTAACCATACTTTCTTGAGCAAAACTAACTGTTTATTGATTTACTCGAAACTTCATAGATTTTCGCTAAGGGTGTTGACAAGGACATTGTTGTTTTGATGGCGGGGAGAGCTTCAAGACTGGAGAATCAGGTTGCTATTGATACAGCAATTGTATGAATGCTCGGAGATCCAAAAGAGGTATAGTTTGGAAACAAAACAAAAATCACGCTCTTCAGCTTCTAGCTAACCTTAAAAACTGCTTCATGTCGTAACCATTTAACTCTTATGTACAAGCGCACATGACAAGATACCACCTTTTGTATGAAATGCTATGATACATTCAGGCTCGTGCAGTTTGGTTAGCTGGTGACTGAGTGGCCACTGGTAAAGATCAAGATCAAGGTCAAGGTTTAACATTTTTGAGCTTTATACCAGCAGAAGAACGCTTTTGAGTGGAAGGTCTAACCAACCGTAGTGGACTGGCTGAATATCAGGGTTTCTTATAGCTATCTTGAATTCTTCAACAATTTTCAGATCAAGCCTTGTGTTTTCTGGGTACACAAGCCTTGATTTGGTTAGTTTTCAAGTGTTTTCGTCTGGTGGTGATAACGTTTTAGTTTATTGATGTAAAACATTGGACTTTTTTAAAGCCATGATAGAGGTGGAACATGTTTTAATTGTTTCATTCCTACAAGATTGTACATGCTTGTTCAGCTTCCTCTTTGTTGTTTCTTTTGCTTGCAATAAATGGTACTAGATGATTTTTTATTTATTTTCATTGTTGATTACTTATCAGTTATCCTCATGGTTATTTATTTATTTTCCTATGGATACGTTGGAGCCAAGCAACCAGACTAAGATGTAAGAAAATGTATATTTGGTTTGAGCCCAAGCCAGGATCCTGAGAACATCCCTCCGAATAATTTCACATATAGGATTGAAAAGATAGTTGGGATTCGGCGTTGTATCAACTATCAAGGTCAGCACGTGGCCGAAGAATGCATGAAGCAAAACTAAGAACTGCTAAGCTTGGATTGTTAGCATGTGCTCTCTTTCAATAACAACCCTTCTTCCATCTTCCAATTCAGAGAATAAAGCCAGAAAAGAATATGATTGTTTTTGTAGTACCAACTGAAAAATGTTTGGGGCAGATGTTCTTGTGGAGGAACACAGTTTAATATTGTGTCACTCAACAATCTTAATCAAATTCAAGCCTTCAAGTGGGAAACCGAATTAGTCTTAATTAGATGCTGATCCACAATCACCCTTTCCTAGAGCTGTGAAATCAGACCGACCCCGAAAAACCCGACCCGACCGACCTAACAAAAATTTAAACCCAATATATATTAGGTTAAATCCGACCCGACACGGACATAAAATTGACCCGGGAGAATTTTAATCCAACCCAACCCGACAAGAATCCGAACTCTTGAGTCCAATTCAACACGAACCCTAAAATGATCCCGCTTCCATGTAAATTTGGTGCCATAAATACATTCTAATCACTACTAATCCACAACTTAGCTGCATTTAAATTAACATACATGCATTAACAATTTAATATATGTGTACGTTAATATATACACAACCTTATATATAACATTAATATATGTATATGTCTAAAACATAGAAAATTCTCGTTGTTTGGCATATTATAAATATACTAGGTGGGGAGCTGCACTTTGTGCAGCGTTAGCCCATGGAAAGAATTTTCTATCAATTTATTCGAAGAAACGTATAACTTGTCCCCTGTTTCACTTTGTTGTTCAGCATTGCACTCTTTAAGGTAAGAATTCTAATGATAAGAAAACAAAAATAAACATATGAACTTATCATGTACTAAACCCTATCCTATCTAAAATTTTGGGTTTATTTTGCCATAGACTAATATATCTTGCAGCAGCCATAAACTGAGGCAACTTACTCATTACCGAAGGATCTCCATCATATGCTCCATCTGGTTCTCTTTGAGGTTGATGGCAGGAAACATTTTTACAGTTTCTCAAAGCTGAACTTTGTTCAACTGACTTCTAATTTTTCTGAGTTTATCATCTTGTTTCTTCAATCGAGCTCTCAAGTTGATCCTCCCCATTAGTGTCATGACTAAACTCCTGCATCATCAACAACTACTCCAAACCTTATGAAATGGAGAATGAAATCAGCAGAAAACAAGTTATTTTTTAAATTAATATTATTGTTTAAATGTTGCCACTAATATACAACAAACGGTTTAATCTTCAATCTCTTTAATCAGCATTTATAGAGAAAAATAAAGTAACGGGATCCTTATGTAGTTAAGTATCACTAACTAAGTTGAATAACTTGAATCAATTATTAAAGAACAAAATCAAGCTTTAAATCAACATCAAAATAGGTGAAAAAGAAAATTTTCATTGAGGGCATAAGTCGAGATCTGTAACCAGGCACTCTGTGTGATCCAAGATTAATGCATAAATAAGTGTACTCTAATTTAAATTGGAATGCATGTATCAATAATGAGTTAATGTGAGTTGATAAACATAAATGAACTTTAATTGTACCAACTAAAAAACGGCTAAAGAGTATCCCATGTTCTAAAAAAAAGGTTCTTAACTTCTCTTAGATTCGTACTTGTATCCTTCATAATTGTTTTTTGTTTGCTACATTCATTACTAATTATCATTTTGCTGACTATTCAAAAGCCTAATCTTCAACGAAATATTTTCATATAGTTCAAATTCATTTTGAAAATACCCAAGATGCCCAAAAACAAGTATTAACAAAAACGGAGTAGAAGAGAACTTTGAACATTGACTGCATGGAAGCTTTGTTTGTAATGCATAAACTAATTTTGAGAAGTAAAATTGGAACTCATGCAGACCACGGGAAGACACAACATAAGACAAATGAAATCGTTATTAGCTACAAAAGCAACTGAAACAAGAATCTGAAAAATCTCAGGTTGTAACAAAACAAAATCTTAGAAGATCAAAGTTATGGCAGACCAAACAACTTACGCAAACAAAGCAGAAGAGAGTAATAGGGACCTGAAGAGCAAACAATTTTTCTTTTTCTAGATTGTTTATGGTACCTTTTTATATGCATGAACTGAAAAGTGTATATGCTACTATGTCCCGGAAAAATATCAAAAGTAAATAATGAATGGACTTAACTGTTATGTTTTAAAGTTTAGGAAGCATACTACTTCCTCTTCCTCTACACAATCACAACGAATTCCTATGCCATAAAATAAACAAAATTTTGCATGAGATGCAACACTGTTATTCGGCAAATTAAAACCACACATATATTCTGAATGAAGGGGTACCATATCATCAACATACCTTGAACTTGCTTTTATCGGTGGAATGAAGTGTGCAAACAAAGGCAACCGGTGCCTTCTCTTCTAATGTTGCAGAATAGAAGAAAACACGCCGTTTTCCAGCCTGTAGTAATATGGAATAAGGCTTTCAGATCATGAGTAGAAGACAATAAGCATAAGCAAACATTTTAGAAGGGATCACAAAAGAAAGACTTTGTAGACAAAGATTGTCCCACAAGAAATGCACAGATAGATAGTATGTCATTACATGCTTCTTCCAGGTTTCATTTGCATGCCAAATTTACAAATATCAACCATGTGATTCTGTTGAGATGTATAGTCGTACTTGAGGCTCAAAATAGGAATCAACAAATCAATAAAAAAAGTAAGGACGTTTTGGTTAAGTAATTAAAATTGCAGGAAAACTTGTATTCAGCCCCCAAGCCTGAAAGCTCCAGTTCAAGCTCATGACTTTCAGATTCAATAGGCTATCCAAATATCCATTTTCCCAAGTTATCGTGTATGACTGATACAGTTTAGTGTATGTCTTCATAAAAAATCAAGGGAATTAAGTAAATGAAGGGAAATTTAGTATAAAATAAATACAACAATGTTTTTTGATTATTTTAAAACTCTACTCAAGACGGCATATTGAATTGGTAGCACAGAAAGCACACATAATGGTTTCCCTGAGAACGAATTCGACACCATAAAATTCATATTCCAATATCAGTCACTGGGAAAAACTTATGGTTTGCATTTCAAGTTTAATTGATAATAAACTTAAGGGAAAAGGAAATGATAATCGATTAAAACTATTTCCGAGCTTTAACATCATGAACTGACTACATGATCATATCATATACACTATGAAAACGCGCCAACGCGGATTATCACTCAGAACCACAGCAAATAAATTGCTAAGCAACCTACCTTGGAGTGCATATCAATGGCTAGATCATCATCGATCCCTATACAGAGAGATAAAATAGCTAACAGCTTCAAAAATTGCTCTTTCATATGCACTGCCATTCTCCTAATCATTTACACCAGGAGAAACACACAGAATCTTTGCGGGCTCAATGAGTTATGGGGCTGTTGATGGATCAGAAGAACAGAGAAAATTGGCTAGCAGAATATTGCCCAGAACACAATTCAGGTCTGCTTTTGGAGCATCTAGAAGCACATTCCTTTTTCTTCTACAACTACGTACCTGGAAATTATTCAAAATCAAACTCAATAAATGCAGAATTCATGAACCATAATGAATGTTCTTGCAAATTGAAAAAATCCCAAGAGAAAATTGTGAGTTTCCAATTGACATTAGCAGGCCATTTCAACAAACAATTATCTTCAGAAACTGAAGGCATACATGTATCTGTAGCAGATGAGTGTATATGTTGCCAGCTCACTAAAGTGATGTAACCTTGGTGTATGAGTTGAGGACCACGGAATCCTATGGAATCAATGAAATATAAGAAATTATGTTTATAACAGGCTTGCAATTATGTTATATCTATGAACTTTCCTGAACTGATATGTTGGCAATTAAGTGAGCATGAGTAGTTAACCAGGCTTCCATTGTACATGTGTATTACTATAAGGCCTCAGAAGCAGCTCCTTGTAATATAAATACACGTAAGTTAATTAATAACAACAATTAAAATTCAGTGAACTTGAAGTTGGTTTGAAATAAAACCTGATATTCAGTGATATTCAGCATTCGCCTTTTCAACTTTATTTCTCAACTGATTGAGAGGAAAAATCTGGATGAAGTGAGAATTTGACTGACAGCAGGTATATGTTGTAACACTTAAATATAGAACCAGGCAGATGTAACAGACATAGCATCCTAAACACTTTCAAAGACACTGAGCCAGTAAAACAGAAGTAGTTGGACAGAAATTAAAATTCATGAACGAAAGGAAAAATGAGTAGCAAAAACCTAAAGAGGAGGAATAGTAATACAAACGAATGAAAAAACCGATAACCTACCTAAACAGTATGGTCCGATGTTTCTGCCTTTTATATGGTCCGATGTTTCAGTATCAGACTGGTTTATGAGATGTAGAAGCGGGGTAAAACCTGAACAGAAACTGAAATGAAAGTATGTCAAAATTTCATGTTATACAGCATAAATCAGGAGCTGCTTTACCTTACCTTATGGTCCTTTGGCTGCTCCACCACACATTAGGCGTAGATCCTATGGAACTTAAAAACCAGTTCTTTTGTTCCTGAGTGTTGTCGTCTCCAGATTCTCCACTGAAACTTCGTTGCATAATTTTTTTGCGTAACTGTTATACAGCTTAAATTAGGACTTGCTTTAGCTTACTTTATGGTCATTTGTCTGCTCCACCACACATTGTTAGAACTGAAGTAAATGAGGAGTAATCCAAGAAACTGAAAAGAGGCAAAGTCAGTATCAAATTAACTCAACACAAGTGTATACTGTGGATAAGAGGGAAAATCAAATGTAATAATAAAAAGGGCAGAGTTCAGGTAGCCACAAAGCATTCAAATCGGTGTAGAGAATGTAGAGAAGTAGTTCTAACAAGCATTTCATCAAACACCTGGTGTACTCATAATATAGTTGTTAAAACGGAATACCCAAAATTTACAAAATAAAACATTCTTTGCGGAGCATATTGCAAACAGTTTAGCACATAGAGAAACCTCCAAAGATATCAGAAAATCAGAATTTAAAACAACAATAAAGCAGCTCGCGATCCATCTAAACCCGATTAACCTAAATAAAATGATAACTTGCAAAGCTGCATCAGGAAAAAGAAACAGAGAGACACGGGGAACTGAAATGATTAAGCCGATAAATACAGGTATATATACAATGAATGGTGAAGTAGGCAGGAGCGTCGTCGGTTTGTTTAGCAGGAGGAGGACATCAGCACGTGTCATTCATTGGCGATAGAATGAGTGAATCAGGCAGCAGCCTCACGGCTTTTGGTCAAAATGATCAGGCCGATTGAAAAACGAGGAACTGGCAGAGAAGGTTTATCTGCCAAGGAGAAAAGAAAAAGAATAAAAAAGGAGTAATTGTTTTGAACTTGGAGCTGACCGGGTACTGTCCTAAAACAGGCCCATGACCATAATTTAGCACACTTTCATCTTATAGTAGATATATATATATATATAATATGATATATATGCTTGCTTAGCCGGCCGCTGACTTTCTCTCTTCGGAAAAAAAATCCCTATGGTTTAACGGTGAAGAGCACGACGATACCTGCAATTTTCGCACGGTTTTCACGGCAAACTCTGTGATTCCGGCCGAATCTTGAAGATGACTGACATAGACGTGATCACAACGCTGTACGCTAGGCTTTCGCTCATGGAGTAGGAGCAGCAGGCGCCGCTCACACCCCAGCGGCGGGCTCCGACGATGGATCACCGGAAACTGTTGATCGGGAAGTTGATGTCACCGAGGAGGATACCGGCGGCGGATGTGCAAACTTGCTTCGGTAGGGCATGGCGGCTACCAACGGAGGTGAAGGTAAAAACCCTAGCGGATAATCTTTTTCAATTTGTCTTTCCGAATATTGGTGCGAGGAACCGAGTGATGGAGACGCAGTTGTGCCTCCTTGAAAACAATCTCCTCAAGCTGCAAGAATCACGAGGAGATGTTGTGCCGACGGATGTGGTTTTTGATCGGGTTCCGTTTTGGATTATCGCACATAAGCCAACTCAGGACCAGATGAATTTGGAGACAGCACAAGACATCGGAAACGCGATTGGGAGGTTTATCGATGTGGAGAAGGATGTCGACGGGGAGCTCGTCGGAAAATTTCTTAGGATTCGATGCGAAATCGACGTGACGAAACCCCTGAAAAGGGTGTAGATTCCACATGGGGTTTCAAACATGCTGATATTGCAATATGAAAAGCTTCCCAATTTTTGTGATTATTGTGGGATTATTGGTCATTTAGTCGGAAGCTGCTCGGCGAGGTGGGAGGCGCCGCCGGAGATGAGAAATTCTGTTAATTATCCTGTTAATTATCCGGAAGGAATTCTGTTAATTCTGTTAATTATCCGGAAGGAATTCTGTTAATTATCCGGAGATGAGAAATTCTGCTAATTCTGTTAAGATCCGGCAGAGACGTCGTGGTTCGATTTTGAAGCTCACTCGACGGAATATGCTGACCAGGATACATCTGTCGAATGGCCAAGCCAGTGTCCGATTCATTTCGAATCTCAGACACGCGGGGACTGGTATTCACGTCTGCAGTTTGAAGCAGAAGAACGAGGGCAACATTACAGCACTTCATCGATGGAATATCATAGAGGAATTCCAGTTGAGCAGCAGAGGTTTTGTCAGGCAGAAAGTGAGGCTCGAATCCGTGAACTAGTCAGGCAACATGAACTTAGGGCAAGACAACACGCTGCTGATGAGGAACATCACCGGAAACTCTTAGAAACTATGGCAGTGGTGCGACAAATGATGACTCAGGTGCGGGAAGAACTAGGTGAAGACTCTGCAGTTCAATTCGAAAATCGAACTAATGTAGGAGAAAACCCGGTGAGCTGGTTTGAGAAAGATGGACAGTCCCAGGTACTAACTGATGGTGACAAGGCTCAAGTGCCTTTTCTATTGAGCACTGACGACGACCACAACCACAGAACTCTTTTGAAGCTTAGTCTATCTTCCATGCCAGAGGCCAATCAGCAGGTGACCATTTTCTCTCATCAACCTCCGAGCAATATTTTGATGTTAATTGATGATGATGAGTACTCTGGCAATTCTTGCATATCAACAATTGAATTTGATAATGACATAATAGAAAAAGGTGCTAAATCTGTGTCGTGTTATAATCCGGGTAATAATCTAAGAACACCCAAGATTATTGAAGGTGTTGATTCTGATATAGATTCTATGAGTTCATTGGATAGTTATAGAAATGAATTTAATGCCTTGGATTTTGGTGTGATTGCTTTGGATAAAGAAGGTGAGGATTTCCTTGAGATGTCAGATAAAGATGAAGGTGATAATGCTTATGTTGTAGATGAATCTCCCATGAGTTGATTGAGCTTTTTGATAAAGAGTGTTAATTTTGAGAGTATGACTAATGGTGCATTTGAAATGTTGGAAGTGAATGATAGCAGTATTGGCTTTGTTAGTTTTGCTGTAGATTCTGTTTATGGTAGTGTTGAAAGCTGTGAACAAGTTATGTGCTTCGACCCCGGCATATTTAAGTCATTTTCTAGAGGTTTCAAGAGTGATCTTAGTTTTAATTTGAAGAGAACTAGTGCCATTGCAGTGCTACAAGCTTGTGTTTAGATGACGTGCTTATGTTTTGTTGGAAGCTTGAGAAATTGGGTAGTGGTTTCCATGAAATTCTCTTGAATGAAGCCATCAGTCTACAATTTCATGCACCTTGGATTGTAAGGGTGAGTACATTCAAAGGTGGAACTTTAGGTTGCAAAAGTCTTGTGAATTTCGAAATTTCTCAAGTGCAAAATGGTTTACTTCCTTTATGTACAGTCCATTTCCAAACAGAGAAGACCTCACATGCATCAATAATCAGCTTCCTGATTTTAAACCTTGAGGTCAAGCTTCATTTTAAGAGGGAGAGAATGGAGCAAAGTCTGGTGGTTTTGAATTCGGAAAATATTCTGATACTTTTGATTTTAAGCATCTTGAGTACTTATCTGCTACAAGCTGAACCATGGCACAATGATTGGCTAAGATTGGAGTACTCTGAATATGAGTTTATAGCGATTTCAGCTTGGAATTTATTGGAGATAGAACTGAGTTCTTGGGAGCTTTCTACATGCTTTTGTGATCATGGTCATGGGAGTGCAGCAGTGAATATTATTAGGATTGAGCCCCATTTATTTGATCATGGAACTGCATTAGACAAAGAGGCTGAGATAACCGTTAATCAGCTTGCTCCTAGTCGGGGGATGCTTGAATCTGAAACTTTTCTGAGCTCTTATTATTACAGTACTGATGCAGCTAAATTTTGTGAGATGTTTCTTCTGCAAAAATGGATTTTCAAAGGTGATACTGATATTTTGGAGGTTGACACTTTTAGAGCTTACTTGAAATATGCTCAACCGATTGCCGATGTTCTTGCCGCAATTTTGGAATGGTTACGTTCATTAGCAGATGCACGGAATAGGATGGAGAAGTTTGAAACTGAAATGGCTGGAACTGATTCGGAGAAGTTTGAAACTGTATTGGCTGGAACTGCTTATATAAATATGTTGCAGGTTTGTGACTTGGAATTCACTATAAGTTTGGTGCAGAACTTTGTGGATAAAATTGGTGAATTAGTTCACGAGGGACTTACATTCATTTATAGGGATTTTATTAATGTTTGTGGCCTCACTCAAACTATGGAAATGGTGAAATCATGGTCTGTGAATTTTGATGATTGTGGGAAGTCATATTATGGATTCGTTGAAGGTGAAACAATTAATGGAGTGATATGCAATCACAGTCATGCCAATACAGCTTTTGGAGAAGCAATTTTATATATAAAGAACAGTTCAAGGAGTTATATTAAAATTCTCGGAGCTCTCAGGTTTGAATATATTCTTCTGATCTTTGATTCCATGAGTAAATTTACTGGTGCAACAGCTAGTGATATCCAAGCAGAAAAAATTGTTCTTGCTTAAGAAATGGATTTTTAAAGGTGGTACAATGAATTTAAAGGTTGAAGCTGGTGTGTGGCAGATTTCTGATGAAAATCGAATCAGTCTTGTGCAGCTGTGCTTGGCGCCATCTTTTCTCTTCCAAGCTCAGAAGTTCCGTAGAAAAGCATTGATTGCATTGTGGACATGCAAAAAAAGGAAATGCTGAGGTGTTGGTGAGGACTGGAAATTTATACAAATGGCTCAGAGATGATCATTATCAAGCTTGAGGACAAACTTGCTACTACATTCAGAGGCACAAACATCAAGGCTCTGGAGCTTTTATACTTGGAAAATTTTAAATAAGCACTTTGGTCATAGTTTGAGTTCTTGGCACCTTTGGACATTTTATCTCAAGTGGAAAAAACGCAAGAGGGTTGCAGGGAGTAAGCTTCCATCAAACAGCACATTCTGCTGTTTCTTCTGAATTTTCTGAGCTTGAGGACAAGCTCAATTTCAGAGGGAGGGTTGTTACAATTTACTAAAACCTTCAAGGGTATTGTGGTAATTTCCTGAGCTAAGATGAGCTGTGATTTTGTCGTTTAGCTAAGAAAGAGAGGCCATGTGATAGAGCTGAGCTATGAGGATATAAGGGGAGAAATGATCCGAGGAAAAGGCACGAAATGCATGACAAAGGAATCTAGTTTGTTAGATTACATAGCTTATTCTCTCTCCTCATTCTTTCCCAGTTTCTTCCTCATCTTTCCTCAATTTCTTCCTCTTTATCTCCGTAATTTCAGCCATTAGAGCTGTGAATTTACTAAATAATATAAAATATTTCCGTAGTTGTTACATAACAGTCTTGATATTAGATCTATAGGGTTTTTTTTTGGTGTGGTTACCGCCCATGACTATGTGGGCTTTGGGCGGGTGTTGGTCCATTTCTTTTCGGACGGGTATAAGGTACCCATTAACCCATTTAATGGGCTGAGTGCTCTGTTTGTCGGAGTTTATCTATAGAAAATATAATTTGATAAAATTTAAATTAATTCAATTATGCTGATTTTATTTTTTAATACATTAATTTTTAGTTCAAATCAGTACAGTACAATAAGAAATAACCTTTAGCAATCAGGGCGTATTGTGTGCCTACAAGTTTCAATGACACGTTGACAATTTGACACGCCTCCACTTTTTATTTTGTTTTACTCTCGTACAGTATCTTTTTAATTCGTATAGTAACAGTATTTTGTTATACCCGCCCTAACAGTGAACCTTTTTTTTCCTTTTGTTCTGAGCAAATTAAAATAACACCTGCATCATATAAGTTTCCAGAGTGTATGACTGCTGGACTTTTTGGTACTCCCTCTGTCCACCTCAACCTGCACAGTTGACTTTTCAGAGTCAAACTTAGAAAACTTTGACTGTAATTATAGGTCAATATATAAATGATAAAACTATTATATGAGATATCAATAGATTCATTATAACATCTATTTTTCAAAAAGTAAGTTTTTATACATTGTTTCTATATGTACTTAAAGATATTAATGGTCAAACACGATCATTGAAGATCGTGAAAAGTTAACTGTGCAGCTTTGGGTGAGACGGAGGGAGTAATCTGAACTAGGTTCAAAAAGTTTAAATAAGAAGAATAAAACTTCTTATTATTACTACTACGAGTCAAGGAAAAGTAGGCAAGTCAATTCACATGGCCGTTACAGCACGTGGTAGCCCAAATGAAAAATTCTTTTCTTCCTTTTTTATAAACAATTTCCCTTATTTTCCCCCTTTTTAGAGTACCTCTGACAACCTTTCCATTAATCGTTCACTCACGTGTACTATTAAAAACTTTCATTGGAAAGCAGACTTACACACACTTTCAATTGAACATTTAATTTTAAACAACCTCAATTCCAAACCAAGACCTTATTCCTGAATCTGCCCCCATTTATTTAGAGCAAGTCCATTTTTTTAGAAATGGGAGAAATACGGAGTTTTTGACCATTTTTTAGCTCATTCCCTACATTTGTAGAAAGATAAATAAATTTGTAGAGAGGCTCATAATGCTTGTCTTTAAATCTTTATTTTTACTATAAAACATTTTAATAGTACAATATCTTAAGTTATAAATATCAAAACATTATAAAATATAGATATTCTAAAAGTATGTATTATGACGAATCCGAAGAGAAGTTATTATGGCGTAGTGGTAAGAGCATTGTACGTTGCTTTGAGAGAGCCATGTTTGAACCCTGGTATTACACTTTTTTTCATTAAATTGAATCTAAAAGTACTGTTATACCCCAACACTTAACGGTTTTTAATGAGTTAACGGCATAATTAACCATAAAGGGTCGAAATGAAGCAAAAATTGAAGGTTAGGTGAATCTTTTTAGCATTTAGTTATGAATTTTTTTTAACCCAAACTACCGAACGGAAGATTGCATTCAAGTAAAAATGATACTATTCAACTACTAAACGTATAAATCGATGGTGGCCGATTTAATATATTATGCTTTCATGTTTTTAAAAGTATCCACCTAATAAAATATGAAATAATCACTCTTTTATTCTTATTTTTTCTGCACTTTGGTATTATGTTTTCTTTAATCTCTATTGCAAAAGGTTTGATATATTTTATATAATCTAAAAAATATTTCAATGGTTAAAATTAAAGTATATATTGGTGTTGAATAAGAGTTAACAAATTATCCAAAGACATAAACTACAGATTATATAAGAACATACACATATTAATTAAAAATCATGCAGTGAACACAAATTTAAACATAAATGGAATGTGTGTAAAGACTATAAAAAATTGTTCTAACAACCAAGTAAATGAGGTCGAATTGTGTGTGTAGTAAAATTTGAAAGAGGTAATCATGCTACGTAAATATGAGAGGATTAATTATTAGATAATCATTTAGATTTATTAAGTGATAAGCACCTTTTTAGACAAGTGGGGCCTATGGAGAGAATATGGATTGAATTAAAAAAAGTTTAATTGGTAAAGAAGGATACGGGTAGGATGGTGAGGTTGGTCCCAGCCGAAATGATGATGGCATAATAAAAGTGGATAGCAACAGGGAACTTCCTCTGCAAGGGCTAGCAACAGCAATAGAGGATGTTATTGGCAGTCAAAGTACATGTGATTCTGTTGGACTTTGTACTCTTGACCAATTAGTTAAGAGATTCTATCACCTACCCTTCTTACACCACATTTAGCCTTATTTTATACCCAATTCTACAAGTCATTCCAATACTCCTTCTTTCAATTTCAATTCAGGTTAATTTAGGGAAAATGTAATTTAATGAAATTCATGTTAATTTAGTTATATTGATTTTTTTTATACAATAATTTTCATTTCAGTTCAATTTAGTTCAACAAGAAATAGACTCTAGCAAACAATACCTTAATTTACTAAATTTGAATGGGTCTATTTTTTTTATTGAACTGAAATTAAATTAATAATTTGGGGATTGACAGAAAAGCCATAACAATTTCATTTTGTCGGTTACGTTATTATACCAATTATGAATCGAGCGGAACCGACGAATTTTTGAATGGTGCAAGCTCTGTGTTTCTCTGTTGCTTTTGCGACCGAATTTCATTATTAATATATTGAATAAAGTTCCCTCGTACCATGAGTTCTTCGATAAGTATTAATATTTAATATGCCCTCTAGTTATTGGAAAGTTGCCCTTAATATGTAATCCACGTTGAATTTTTACGGTCAAAAATGTTGACCCTAATAAAATTACCAATATAATCTTATTCTAATTTAATTAAAAAGACACAACCCTTCGTATCTGAACACATTTGTCTGAACACATATAAGTTAAAATGGCAAAGTCAAGATCACACATTATCTTCATCACCAAATTTACTGGCTCCCAAGTTCTAACACTCTATATAACCAAGTAGTCATTGATTTAATCTGAAGAGTTAATAGTGACTTAATAGTGCAGCAATACTAGGGAAATGCAGACTAATGATCCATTTGATTGGTCTTGTGAGAATGGACATGTCTTGTATGCCCCTTGTTGTTCAGGATTCATAACAAATGTCCTTCCTGCTCTTCAAACATTGGACAAAATTGATAACAATTTGTCGAGAAGCTGCTAGAATGTCTCAATTTACCGTGAAGAAACAGGAAAAATGGGTACCCCACCCACATCCTCTTGCAACACCGTCTATAACGATGATATGCAAAAGTATTATATACATGATTTTTTTTTGGAATGAAAATATACAATTTAGTATTATATGCAAAAGTATTATATACAATTTAGCTACACAAAAAGTTTTAGTACTCACACTTTCAATTAAAACATTTAAACAACCTTAATTCTACACCAAGACCTCACTACTAAATTTGTCCCCATTTATTTAGAGTAAGTCCAACCTACTCCATTTTGTAGAAAATGGAGAAATGAGGAGATTTTGGTCATTTTCGGGCCCCCAATAACTTGTAGAGGGAGAAAGTGTATTCATTGTTTCTATTAATATTTATTTTTAATTCTTTATTTTTACTATGAAACATTTTTAATAGTACAATATCTTAAGTTATGAATATTAAAAAATATAGATATTCTAAAGCTATGTATTACGACGAATCCAACAAGATAGTATTTAATTTAATATTTTGAAAAATATTTACCATCTAAATTGTTTCAACATTATTGTTTATATTTTTAGATGTAATTTGATTATTTGATAAAAATATTAATTTAATTTAGAATATTAAAAACTATTTTTTATTATTGTATTTTTATGCCATAAATATATATAATATATTATAAAATGGTTAAAACTATATACTATTGTATGAGTAGAGTGGCCATTATTATGGTAATAGATTTTGGAGTAGGAAAATGGAGAATGTGTTGTAGTTAAACCAATTTTTTAAAACAAATATTGGGTTTTCAATCTTCAATTTGGGGACAATTTTGGTTTTCAACCAAGCATATTCCTCTGTTTCACTCTCACAATTCCTCTGTTTCGAACCAACCAAGCATATTCCTTATAAATAGGGCAATATCAAGTCCTCTGTTTCACTCTCACAATTCAGACAATTCGTTGCATTTGCAGTTTTTTGCAAACTCACACACACAAAATCTTGTTTCACTCTCACAATTCAGACAATTACTTGCATCTGCAGTTTTTTGCAAACTCACACACACAAAATCTCATAAAAAACATCTCAAAATCTCTCATACGTTTTCAACCGTCCATTCCGGCTTTCTCCGTGCAGACGTTCGTAATGGTGGAGGAGGAAGTTGACGCAGCGGAGCAAATTATTTGCCGATGGGACATTTCCGTCGTCGCTGATTTCTGCATCAATGCTCCATTTTTATTTACAAACGAAAACAGGGGAGAATCCCTTCAGTTTCTCCGTGCTGTTGCCACCGTGCAAACCGCAATGCGGTTCCTCATATCCGACAGCGCCGCCTCGCCGGGACTAGTGAGAGCCCACAATCTCATCCGTACTGCTATGAAGCGGTTGGAGAAGGAGCTCTTCAATATTCTCACCACACATAAAGCCACCGTACTCTCGCCAGAGTCCATCTCCCGCCGGTCGTCAACCCGGTCTAGATTCTCCGAATTTCTAGGTGATGTTAATAACTTGCCGGAGTTCGTCATGGAGAGCATCAAAAGCATCGTGGACTGCATGACCGGCACCGGCTACGGCAAGGAGTGCGTTCACATTTACAAGATCGTCCGCTCGTCGATTATCGACGAGTCGCTGTACAGCCTCGGGGTCGATAAATCGGGTTGCTCGGAGACCCACATGCAGAAAATGGGCTGGGAAGTTTTGGAAGATAAGATGAAGAGATGGGTCAGGTCGGTTCGGACGGCGGTGAAGACCATCTTCCACGGCGAGAGGGTCCTATGCGACGCCGTTTTCTGCAACGCCGGCGATATGAGAGAGTGCCTTTTCGCAAAGATTTCGAAGGATAATGCTCTGGCGCTTTTTAGCTTCGCTGAGAATGCAGCAAAGTGCAAGAAACTATTCTCGCCGGAGAAAATGTTCCGGTTCCTCGACATGTACGACGCCATTTCCGACATCATGGCCGACCTCGAAAAGACCTTCTCCGGCGCCTCCCTCGCCGGAGTCAGGTCACAGGCGGTGGCGGCGCTGCTGAAGCTCGGCGAGGCCGTGAGGGTGATGCTGTCGCAGTTCGAGGCGGCGATTGCGAAGTACGCGTCCAAGGCGGCGGTCCCCGGCGGCGGAGTCCACCCGCTCACGCGCTACGTGATGAACTACTTGGTTTTCCTCTCCGACTACAACGGCTCCATGGCGGAGATCATCGCTGACTGGCCGCTGACAACCTCCACGCCGCTTCCGGCGTCCTATCTCCTGAGCCCGATATCAGTCAACGGCGATGCTGACCAAAGATCGCCGGAGACGGCGCTCAACGTCCGGCTAGCATGGATCATCCTCACCCTGCTCTGCAAGATTGACGGAAAGGCTGGTGTTTACAACCACGTGGCGCTCTCCTATTTGTTCCTGGCGAACAACCTAAACTACGTTGTTTCGAAAGTCAAGAGCTGCTCCAACTTTGCTCTCTTGATGGGGCCCGAATGGATATCCACCCACGAAGCAAAGGCGAAGCAGTACTACTCCAACTATGAACGGATCGGGTGGGCCCGAGTGATGACGTCAATTCCGGGTGATCCGACGGCGGAGATCCCTTTGACCAAAGTCACGGAGCGTTTTCAGCTCTTCAACTCGGGTTTCGAGGAGACGTACCTGAAGCAGGTCTCGTGGGTCATACCCGACCCGAATGTCCGGGAACAGGTGAAACTTTCGATATTTAGGAAACTGGTCCCTGTATATCGTGCATTTTATGAAAATCACCGGAGAGCTTTCGTGGGAAGCGGTTTGCATATCAGATATTCCCCTGAGGATTTGGAGAACCATTTGTCGGATATGTTCCGTTAGCATATAGTATATTAGATTAGATATTATTTAAGGGTATTATTGTCATTTCCTAGTCTTCTATATATTGTAAGAACTCAAGAACTTCTTTCTATTGATTCCTAATGGAGACATGGGTTTCTCCCAAATTTCCTCTTTTCTAATCTTCTAATCTTATGAATATATTAGATCTTAACATGTTCGTCGCCGGCGGAGGAGGGGGCTACACAACGACGAAAACCGTGCATAGTTTTTCATGGGAAACCTTGCAATTACCACCAAATTAAAATCATACCTCACAGCAGCACCAATCTCATGTGGAACTGCGTAGTGTCATTTGAAGGTTCATGCTGAACACTACATCAAATAAATATATTAGATAGTATTGGTAGACAGGTGTTTTTTTCTTTCCAAACCATTTGAAGTTTGAAGTTTTTAACTGCTGATTCGATAGAAGGCCAGATGCCAATATGATAAGTTCGAAAGACCACCATTCAAGGCTGCACTGACAAGTGAACACCAAGATCAATCATATATGTTCAATTGTTATGAAAGTAGCTACTGTGATTGAAACAAATTCAAAACCTACCAGACCATGAATAGCCAAGCGGAAAAACTCTTTGATTCCATAGAACACCTCCATTGACAGGGGAACGAGTTTTCTCACACAAAGATGAGAATTTCATAAACAGAGATAATGTAGTCACGGTTAACCACATCGAAAGGCCCATGGCTAAAGCAGCTCCACGATTCTGTAATCCAGACTTGTAGACTAGTGCCCAGCATACAGGTATATGAAAACAAATTGTACATGTAATGCCGATCATAAGATTGAGACAGGGAAGCAGACAAAAATATCAGTATTTGTGTGAGTTCCAAGCTTCTGCAATAATTGGGATAAGGTCACCACCACTATAGGCAGAGGCGAATCCAGAAATTTTATAATGGGGTAACCATTACCGAAATTCTACCACCGGGTCACCACACCTCACACAGCACAAAAACAAAAAACTTATACTATATTCCAATTCAAACACGAAATGAAATTTAGTTTACTGAATTGTTAAATATAACCCAATTTTTTTTGCTTACGTAGTCTAAGAAAATCTCAACGGCTACATGAATATCCATGAATATTGAGATTTTGACAGATTAAAACAAGGTGAAATTGAATTTTGATGTTTTGATGGGAAATCAAAGAAACTAGGACAACGAGTACGATAGACTTTGGGATTTTGGATACGGAGGTTTTACGAATACAATAGGAAAAGTAAGTGAAATTTTCCCTTTTTACTTCATAAATAGCAAAAATATTAATAATGGGGTAACCAAAATTATAATTACCTTTCAATTCAAAAAAAAATTATAATTACCTTTCATTATAAAAATAATGGTTACCCCATAGCGCACGACAGATTCGCCCTTGTCCATAGGCCCTGCAATCTTCACTTCGTTTCCGATTACGCCACATGTTAATCTTTCCTCTCTTTCAATAACAACCATTCTTCCATCTTCCAATTCAGAAAATACAGCCCGAAAAAAATATGATTGTTTTTGTAGTTCAGTGATTCCGACTGAAAACTTTTTGGGGCAGATGTTCTTGTGGAGGAACACAGTTTAAAATTGTGTCGTTGAATAATCTTAATCAAATTCAAGCATTCAAGTGGGAAACTTAACGTTCTTTTCAACTACAAACCCGAATAGTATTAATTAGATGCTGATCCACAATCACCCTTTCCTAGAGTTGTCAAATCAGACCGAACTCTAAAAACCGACCCGACCAACTCAACACGAATTTAAATCCGATTACAACCCGATAAATATTAGGTTAAACCACACTCGACACAAACCTGAAATTAATCGATAGAATTTTAACCAACCCAAACCGACACATTCCCAACAAGAGCCCGAATCCGAACCCAAATCCAATTCAACACAAACTCGAAAATGGCCCAAACTCAAATGAATGAAATACTATTGTTTGGCTTCTATATATAATCGAAAAGTAAAAAATCTTCATGTAGCCAAAAATATATTCTTATCACTACTCATCCACAACTTAAATGCATTCAAATTAACATAATACATGCATTAAATAACCTTATAAATAATGTTGGTCATTGAGTTATAATGTTGGTGTATTTCACGTATTTGTTCTACACTTGCAATTGTCGAAATTTAATGTTTCGACCCGAACCCGACCCAAAAACAAAACCAAAGTAATACCAACCCGACCTAGTAAAACCTAACCTGGCCTGATAAATTGTCATGACCCAACATCAAACCGACCCAACACACAAACCCGAAAAGATTATTTCGACCTGTTTCGACCCAGACCCGTTTTGACCCGAACTAGACGTCAACCTCTATACCCAAATTGACACCTCTACCCTTTCTGTTGTAGTCATGCATCTACTTCTAATTCTAATCAATTTTTGATTCAATTTTATTACCAATTCTTCTATTCAATTAAGGACTTGTCCAGTTGAACTTGTTTGCAACAGTAATAAAACCAGTACAATTAAATTAAATTCAACTGTGATAAATTCGATTCAATAGCAATAATTCAATTAAATTGAGTTCAAATATTAAATATGGAGTATATAAAGTCGATATTCTCCCGTCAACCATTGGTAATCCTAGTTTAATTACAATTTTCTCCCTTTACTAAAACGATACCCAATTGTACTCCCTCTCCGTCCCAGTCAATTCTGCAATTTGACTATTCATTTTGTTAACTTTGCTGAATTTTGACCTTCAAATTAAATTGATAAATGAGCTCGAATATTATCATATGTGATTTTGTTGGATTCCTAATATCACATATTTTTGAAATATATAATTTTTAAACTTGAATCTGCACATACTTAAATCTATTGATGATCAAACTTTTTTTAGTCAACTAACAAAAGTTAAAGTGTACATATTCAACTCGGATGGAGGGAGTATTACAATTCCTCTTCCCATTGATAATTTTACATTCTACTTCTAATCTAGCTGTATTAACAAAAAATTTAAGGCAGTGTTTAATTAACTTATTTGCAACAATAAGAAAATTAGTTCAATAGTTGTATTATGGATGTCGATGAACCCTCGATTTTGCCAAATTGTTACTCCCTCTCTATTATGTGATGATTTTTAAGTAAATTAAAAAAGTTTGATTATAGAGCAATTTAAGCCCTTCAGCTGAATTTTTGTTTTTTAAACTTTTGTTGGAGTCTTGTTGTATTTATAAGCCTTCACAATATGATGAGATCCGGATGAGATCCTCTACGCAAAAGATTCTACGCCAATATTACGCAAAAATAATTTTTTATCTTTCTACAGTAAATTTATGCTTTAATTTACTTTTGGTTAAATGACCGACCTTATTCTTTCCAAAACATTGGTTTTACCTGTCTCTTTCTTGAATCTTTCTCCTTCCATTTTTTATATATCCAACCATCTCATACTGTGTTTTTATAATAAAAAAGGTTGATTACAAATTTTATAAAAACGACTAAGTTTGGTATTAGAATTTGAAGATCATAAATTGCAGTGTTTCTAAGAAGTAAACAAGACAACAAAAATATACATAGACTAGATATGCAGATGAAAGTTTATATGTTTTAAATATTTTATACCATTTTGTAGGTCAAAGAAATGTTTATCTGGAAACACATTAATGTAGATTCATTCATTTGATTAAAATGTAAATGAAGTTATTTAAATATAATTTAAATTATTTATTTGAAATTTGCTTATTTATAAAAATATGAATGACGACGAACTTACACATTAACTTAAATATATATAAATGAGTTTAAGATATTATTTAACCTTTCATAATATTTTTTATAATATAATTTTTGAATTAAACGTTAATGATATTATTATTATTCCTTTTCTAATAAAATTCGACACTAATAAAATTGTGTTTAAGGTAAACATGACAAATTCAGACTTGATGTGAATTTACGTATGTAAACTATTTACTAATTTAAAATATAAATAGGGAAAAAAACTTATTGGTGAATGTATTGTAAGTAAAATATTTAACTCAACCAATTCACTGCAAAACCATGAATGTATGGTAAATGTACGTACGTAAAACAACATTTAATTCGACCAATTCATGTTCACAAACATAAACCGTATCGTTTTGCGTAAAGTTGGCGTAGAATATTTGCGTAGAGAATCCGAATTGGATGAGATCTTTACAATTGAGTGATGTTAAATAACCATTCACGTGGACCAAAAATATTTGAAAATCTACTGGAAAGTTTAAGCGGCAAGAAAGAAATAAACTAAAGGGTAAAATGCAAATATAACCTCCAGTTTTAGTTTAAGTGCAGATATAACCTCTAGTTCTAGGAAAGTGCAAATATAACCCTTGATTGGTCAAATTTGTGCAATTATAACCCTAAATGCATTAAGTGGCGTTGACCTGTTGACTTCCGGCATATAGCTGGTGTGAAAGGACAAACATGTCCTTTGGTGTGAAAGGACAAATTTTGCAGATAATAATTCATCTATCTTCTGTTTTTTTCTAATGGATTAATGGATTTTGTGCAAAAAGGGGTCAAAGAGAAATGGTTTACTGAGCAATAATCCCTTGGCTTCTGGGGCTCGGGATCGGCCGGAAACGTGTCGGGACGGTGCAGGCTGTGGCTCGTTGGTGCAGATAGGGTTCGTCGGTGGGTGGCCGTCAGGCCCGTCACAGATCAGGCTCGGCGACCTCCCCGTAATGAAAACCTACTGTTTCAATTAACTCTTCCCGGAACTAAGCAAAAGTCGTTATATTTTTGGAAGTTTTGGGTTTTGCTGTGACTGTGTGAGGTAGGAGTAGGGGTGGGGAGGACTCCGATCCGGCGAGCGGCGCCGGCCGGAGCCTCCCCGGCCAACACAATTCAGTATGTGATCTGCGCATGTGATTTGGGTTTAAGCTGGTAAGCTGAATATTCTTCATCAGCTAGCGAAAAGAATTGAACACAATTTAGCAGGGCCGGGCCTGAGATTTTGGGGGCCCTGTGCAAAAATAAAATTGTGGCACATAGTCAAAAAACCGTTCGTAAAAAATAATAATATCGTAATACTTAAACAAAGATATTAAAATGCACATTTAATATTAAAAAGGAAACTTCAAAGTGTACAAAAATATCATTTATTAATTAAAGATTTTAGTTAAATTAAACACCTTTTAAATTATTTAATTTAACAATTAAAAATATAAATATGAGAATTTAATTTTATTTATAAGCATGAATTCATTTGTTTATTTAGTATTATTATTTTAAATTTACCTAATGTTTATTTTTCAATTAAATAAGCTGTTACCTTTAAAGAAACCCGTCCATTAATAATATCTAAATTTTATTCAATTTTGGAGTTTCTCATTTTTACAAAAAAAAATTAAAGAAAATAAAAAACTCTCTGCAGGTAATTCCCATTTATTATTATGAAATTTTATCTAAACCACTCTGCTCTTTCTAAAACCTCATTATCCATATACGGTATACCTCATCCTTATCTTATTCAAAAAAAACAAACTAATTCATACTAATCTTTTCCTTATTTAATGCTCTCATATAATAGGAAAATTCTTTAATAATTTTGATTTCAGTTGAAATCTTTCCAAAAATTGTGCCATTCTTCCTAACTTCTGCGAAATCTTTGCCCTGTAATCAATTCGGTAAGTTTTTATAAACAGTAAATATATATAATATTTTGCCCTGTACAACCGCACCGGTTGCACATGCTGAGGGCCGGCCCTGCAATTTAGTATGATCTGAACTCTGCACATGTGTCGGGTTCTTCCCCGTTGGATAAAAGCTCTGCACAACTTTCATAGTTTTTTAATTAATTTTAATTCAAGGTTAATTTTGTCATTTCCCATATAATCAGACTTTACCAAACAGAAATTCGCCGGAGGTTTTAATACAGGGTTATAATAGCACTTTTCAAGAACTCGGGGTTATATCTGCACATAACTTAAAACTGGTGGTCATATGTGCATTTTTCTCTTTTTGCCCGAATGCCGGAGAAACCCTACCGCTGCGCTACGCCCTTCCTCCGCTGCCGCTGGATCGGCTTCTCTCCACCGAGCCAGCCAGTCTCGGAGATAGGAAAATGATCTTGTGCGGTTTCCTTTTGAGTCTCTCCGGCGCCGGAGGAGGAATCTTCTGCCTGAGCGGTGGCAGCGGTGGCCTGCTTCAGCAATTCAGCTTGAATGAGCGTGTCCCAAACTAGCACCGACAAGCCCTGCCACCAGAAGGACTCCGCGGATCTTTGCATTTTAGCGTCCGATTGATCAGAATTCAGAGAATCGACGGAGAATCTTTGATTTGAAGGAATGGATGATGAGTTGGCCTTTGGGGATTGGGGTTTATTCTCGAATTATCTGCTGGTATAATTAGTTGTACCCTCCCTCCTAAATATTCTTCTTCTTCTTCTCCGACTCCGATCCACACAGCACCACCATACAGTCATCGCCTTGGTTTGGATTTGGATTTTAATTTTTTCCAATAAATTAGAATGGGTAAACTAATATGGATTTTAAATAGATTCTAAAAGGCTGAACACAGTGGAAGTAGAAGTTGGTGATGATTTCATAGGCGGAAGAAAACGATGGTGGCAGCCTTGGGGCAATTGTAGTGCATAAATCTGCATAGTAATTACTAATTTGTAGACAAGTCCCACCTGATTCACAAACAAGTCCCCGTGTTTTGTTCAAAATAATACTCCAACTCTTGAACCAGAAAACTAACTAGACATTTTAGTCTTTTCCAAAACCTGCACTAGTAAACCAAACCTGCATATATCAAACCCCATTTTCTATTACTCTCTTTTTTTTTTCTTTTTTTTTGAAAAATTACTCTCTTTGATTTATCACCAATTTTATTAGAGCAAATTTATAATAATTATATAACAACAATGAACTATAAATTTTGAAATATCTTTAATTCAAACTAGAGAAAAAGAGAGTCACTTTTACAATATGGAAGGTAATACTACAAGAAAAACAATATGGAAAGGTGGATAGGAATAATTCGTTTTGTTACTACAGAAAAAAAAAAAAACTGTATGCTACTTGGTTTGACTTTGTTCCATTTTGGAGTCAGTATTTCTTTTTTTGAAAGACAAATACTGTTTAAAATACATAGTATAAACTTGTTTGAGCATCTGAACATATATCTACCAATATGTTTCAGAAAATGCAGTGGAAAACACTATGAAAATGTGAACTTTTCTGCAAAACAATCTCTCTTGCTATTATAAATTACAACCTCCAACGCTATGGTAAACAAGTTGATTCAGAATTGTGAAACGTAAAAAGTAAATTGTATAGAATTTCATAGTGAATGAAGATAATAACATGTTGTTCCCAGTTTGTGAAAATAGTGATGATAGCAAACAGCAAACAACTTGCAAAGATGCACCACATAATATTCCAATCCAAAGGCTTCTTCTTCTCATCTTCACCAAGAAACCTCGCTAACGAATTCCCGAAGAGGTAAAATGCAGCAAGATTTACATATGCACCCCACGAAATTTTTTCTTTTTTGGGTTGAAAACTAAAAATCTTTCTAGTTTTGTGATGGAAATTAGATAGCTTTCTAATTATAGGGTTGTTTTTGAATGAGTTCCAAGAATGTATTACATTCTAGTCCCTGCTTTTATTTATTATTATATCTTTACCCCTAAGGTTTAATTCATCTGATTCTGTTTCACTGGAGCTAGAATTTAATTCTATGATGTAAACTTTTTCTATTTCATCATATTTTTCTTCAATGGGTTCGTATCCCATTTTACACGCAATTTCTAACAATTTTATCTTGTTATTATCTTGCCTATTAGGACATTCATTAGCGTAATGTCCTTCTATGTTGCAAATCCAACATCTACAATTTTTCTTTCCTTTTGGACAGAATTTTTGTTTTTCTGATCTTGTATCAGACTTTTTCTTAAAGAATTTTCCTGGTCGGAATTTCTTTCTCTTTTTAATAAACCTATATTTAGAAGATTTTTTCTTAGAAAAGAATTTTTTCTTCTTTTTATATTGTGTTTTGCAACCATATTCTACCGGATTTTCTCCAGATATTGCACAACAGTTTTTATTAAATTTTTTAAGTTTTTTCTGAATTCTTATTAGTTCACAAAATTTTGACAGTTCGTCTTTTACTACTCTCATATCATATCCTAGACTGTAACTAGTAGTTCTACTATTGAAAGTTTCAATTTTAAACCTTTCTAAAGCTTTTTCTCCTACCAAAGGGATTTTTCTTAGATACTGAAGTATCATTTCTGGAAATTCATTTTGTTCTAATTTATAAAGATTTACTTCGTAATCACAATTGAAATCTTCTAATTCACATATATCACAGAGTTGTAGCCCTGTTAGACGTTTTTTAGCTTTTTCTTGTACTAATTGTTTTTCATGTTCTTTGTCTCCGGAAAAATCAATTCCTAAGAACATGGTATATAATCCATCTAGAACAATATCTAGAATATTATATGGAATGTTGTTATTAGCATCTGTCCAGATGGTGTTTTTTATAAATTCTTTTGCTATTCCCAGACTCTTATGTTCTATTAATAGCAAAATTGTTCGTGATTCTGTATAGGCATCAGGATTAGTTTGAATTACTAAACTTAATTCTGCCGCCCATTTATCGATGATTTCTTTCCTATTATTTTGACAGTCAATATTTAGGAAATTATCATCTGATCCTTTTGAACTATTAACTTTGGATTTTGCACTTTCTGGAAAATACCATGGTTAGCTCTTCTTCTTTTAGAGCCCATATATGAGCTTTCTCCTTCTTCTCTTTTAACATTTATGTTAAAGTTTTTTGATGTATAATCTGAATCGTAATCGCTAATTACTTGTTCGCTTATTTCAGATTCACTAGCTGATTCTTCATTATTTAAGACTTTTAAGTCTTCAAATCCAAACAATTGTTTTAGTTTAGGACTGTTTTCTATTTCTTGGTTTGCTAGTTCATCATTTTCTAATTCTAGCAACCTAAGAGCATGGTCAAGTAAATCGAAGTTTTCTTCGTTTACCTGTAATTCATCACCTTCTAGATGATCCCAAAAGATTTTTTCAATCTTTGGTATATAATTGGTCATATTGGTTGTTTGTCATTTTTACCAAATGGCCAAGTTAATGCTTTAGGATTTCCAGATGATCCTAGTTCTGCATTTCCTACTCCATAATTGGGGTAAGAGTATTTTTCTAAACCTGTAGATTTAGGTTTTTCCTTGTCGTCAAAAGGAGTTATTTTTAAATCTTTTTGCTCTATGGCTTCTAAGACTTTAAGTTGGTTTTCTTGAATTATTATTTTTAATTCAATAATAATTTTTGCTGCTGCAGTTTCTAACTTATTTTCCTCGTTAGTTAGGATTTTTAGAATTTCTTCTAATTTTGTTTTTAAAGAACCTATATCTTCTTGTATTTCTTTAAGACTCATCAAGACATTTGTTCAAGTTGACTTTCCATATCTTCTATTCTTTTTGAAATTCCTATTAAGAGATCTCTCTTGCTAGGTTCTTTGGAAATACTTTTTCTGGAGGGTTCTCCAATTATAAGTTTATTTCTTTCTACTTTTGATCTATATTTTTCTCCCATTATCTTTTTATCTTTAGCTATGTCAATAGCCCAAGAGTTATCTAAAGGAGTTATTTCTGAAAACTGTTTTTCCTCTACAGTTCCTACTTGTGAAAATACATCTTCTAATTCAATGTATTCTTTCTTTTTATAGTCAATACTGTGATGACTATTTGTTAAAGCATAAGCGACCAGATATGTTAAGCTAAATACTTTATCTCCTTTATTCATTAAACTTTCTCTTTCAAATTTATGAACGAAGGATAATGTTTTGTCTAAATTTACTGTATCTAGACTAATTCCAAATTTAGGATATACTGTAAACATGAATTTTTGGTAGGCTAAATTTCCTCTAGCCGCACCTAAAATGCAATCTTGTCTATCATTTATCCTATTATCCATTAAAACCATTTTAATTGGAGAATTTATTCCTTCTTGAAATTCTGATTTCAATAAGATCTTAATGGCACCAAAGTGTACCATTGTGATAGTGGATCGAATCTTACTATCTATTTTTAATAAATTTTCTTCAATCTCTTTTCGAGTGATTAAAGGTAAATATACTGTGATATACCCTATTTGTACTCTAGTTTTTAGTGCATTTGAGACTTGTTTTGAAGATAATTTTGTAACAAACTATAGGATTTTAGAGTGAATTATATCATTGGTTCTTTATGTTTAGAACTTGTAAAATCCTATGTTTATGTGTGTATTTTGGAACTTCTTGATGTGAATTCTTGAAGACCTTCTATGACTATACTATAGAGTTGATGATTTGATGCTCGGAACTAGAAGAATTGGTCATAGAAGTGGCGAGAAGGCCACTTTACTAAAGGTGGTAGAAGTTGCCCAGAAAAGTGTCGCTCAAGCCCAGAAAAGTGTCACAAGAGATGAAGAAAGTGTCGCTGGAGCTTGAAGGAAGTGTCACCCCAGATGAAGAAAGCGTCACTAGCTGCCCAGAAGTGTCACCAGCTGCCCAGAAGTGTCGCTATGATGAACAGCGACCAAATAAAGCGTCGCTAAACTTTTGCCCACTTGCACTCTTGAGCTGAAATTTTAAGGCTATAAATACCCCCCTTATCCCCTCATTTTGGACGAGCTCCCTCCCAATCCAAACCCAATTTCCCATCTTTTTCTTCCTCTTCTTCCATTTTCTTCCATTTTGATTTCATGAACATGTGTGTATTAATTAGAATTATTGTAGTAGGCTAAAAACCCACCTTGGGGGCATGTGATTAAACTTCTATTATGGGTTGAGAACTTGTTTGTGTATCTTATGAATGTGTGATTTGCTATTGAATGATCATAATTTGTATGTGTATTTGATGCTTGAAATGGTTAGGAATGATTTCCTAGTTATAGATATGTGTTGGATATGTGTTAGACATTGCTTTTCCATGGTTGAAATGCTATCATTTCTTCTATGTAAAGGTAGTGAATTAGGAATCAAATGCATGTTGTTATCAATTGTATTTGTTCTTAAGATCATTCATTAGCATTGTATCACTAGTAGGAGACCCCTCTATAGGCACCGGTTTTCAGCAGCGCTTTATCAAAATCGGTGCTGAAAGTACAATAAGCACCGGTTTATAGCAGCGCTTCATCAAAACCGATGCTGGAAGTACAATGAGCACCGGTTTTTAGCAGCGCTTCACCAAAACCGGTGCTGGAAGTACAATGAGCACCGGTTTTTAGCAACGCTTCACCAAAACCGATGTTGGAAGTAGAATGAGCACCGGTTTATAACGACGCTCCACCGAAACCGGTGCTGGAAGTACAATAAGCAGCTAATTTAATCATTAGCATTGATGCACCGCAGCTAAAATTTTTTTTTACATTCTGAAACAAAAACTAAAATTTTTAAGCGCTGCTTGGTGTGGAATAATAAAACTAAATTTTTTCAGTTTATTTAATTAAAACTAAATTTCGTGTGGAATTATTTACCGCTAATTGGTTGATGAAATACAATTATTAAATATTACATGATTAATATATCAAATATATAATAATTAAAATAATATAAATATAAATATTTTTAATGAAAATTGAGTATTGTATTTTTGACTAATTAATGTCAAATTCTGATATAAATGTCAATTTTTTTTACTGTAGTTAAGTTGTTATGAAACTATTTTCATTTTATGTTATACCAATTAAATTTGAAATTGAGTTTAAATTTAAATCCCGCATCTGATAAAATAGATAATTTGTATATGAAAATTATGAAATATGATGATCACGAGTATACTATTTTGTGATTATTTTTAAAAAATGAAGTACGCCATGTTACTTTTATCGAAAATGTGAAGAGTCAAAACAACCAAATTTAAGACCACAAATTTGTATTTGCAAAAATCGTTGAACTCTCATTCATATTGTTCTATTATTTTAAACACATTTTTTCTCAAAAATAAGTGAAAATTTGTGTTAACTTATCCATTAAACAAACCAAGAGACCAATCTCATACGAATTTTTCACATAATTTGTTTTTATTTGTTAGAGAGAATTTATAAAAATGAATAATTAGTGTATTTATGTTAATTAAAGTATCCGTCAATATCTCCAACTATTATGGCATAATTAGTGTATTTATGGTAACATTAGGTGTAGTAAATCAGTACTAAAATAACTTTTGCACATATAACTATAGAATCTTTAACAAGTGCACTCATTAATCTCTTTTATCAATTAAATCTCACCTTAAAATAATTCTCAAATAAGTAAACTGACAATCTCTTTATCAATTAAATCTCACCTTAAAATAATTATCATTTTTCTCAAAGTATCTCTATCTTCATCCCTTTCTCTCTCAAAATCCCTCACGGCTTCCACGGCAGGTTCCAATTCTTTGCGATGCTCGGTTGCTTCGAAATTCGTCCTTCGCCCAAATCCTCCTCGCCCGCAACCTGCAGATACCATTGTCGTTTTTCTCGCTTCTATGTGCTCTCATGTCGTTTTTGGGCACGACCCGATTCATGATTTGGTGGGTTTTACGTATACGTGAGCAATTTTTTTAATGTGTAGACTAGGTGTTTGATGAAATGTCTGACTGACTTTGCAGGTTTTGGAATCACTAGATACCGTGCTTGATGTGGACAAGAAGGATGTTGGACTCAGTTAGTAATCTCATTTACATACTATATATTACCGCCTTGGCATGGCCAGAAGAGAAATAGAAGCAATTTCTGGTGACGATGATGAAGTAGGAGGGTTTCAAGATGAATATATTTTTTTATGTAGATGAGATTTCGAGATGAATTTTGTGGATTTGCTAAGGCAAATATAGAACTTCTAGTGTGAATTTTGTTGTTGTAAAAAGTAGATAGTATAGGGATTTTAGAATAAAATTGTAAGTAAAAAAACTTTGTAGTTCGATTTGTTAATATATAAAAGTATTGATAGGTAATTTGCAAATGAGAAAGTTATGGGGACTGAATTGTTACTAATCTAGCAGTGGTTGGCGAAATTCAGGCGGTGCTATATTTTACCGCTGCTAGAGAAATCTAGTAACGTTTTAAAGCAGCTATTTCAAAACCGCTGCTAGAGAAATCTAGTAACATTTTAAAGCAGCGGTTTTAAAATCACTGCTTACCGGAATTAATGTAGCAGCGGTACAAAAACCGCTACTAAGAAAAGTCCAATTCTAGCACCTCTATACATACGCACCGGTCAAAATTTGGCCTAAAAACCGCTGCTTGGGGGTCAAAAATCGGTGCATATAGGGGGGTTTTCTAGTAGTGTATCTATGTCAAGTTTGTTATCAAATTGCATGGGTAGGTTTGAGAAACATCTAATTTGAAATGATATTGATGAATTGAACTAGTTGTTATCATCTAGTAAAGTTGTCAATGAAAGTTGTGAGGATGCTTTCATCTTTCATAGCTATGATTATAGATAGTTTCTCATGATAAACAATCATCATTCTCAAAGCAACACGTCATAGTTTGAGGAAGAACTCATGGCAGAAAGTTGAAATCACATGCACCCAAGACTTGCATTTTAGATAGTTAATCTTTACTTAGATAATTGCATGATAATTTAAATTTTCATTTGCTTTGCATCGTAGTGTTTCCTACAAAACCAACTTCAAAACCCCCCTTTGTTTACCTTGCTTTCTATATAATATATATGTATGTGTTTATAATCTTTGCTAAAACACTAAACAAACTCCTTCTCCTTGTGGTTCGATCCCTACTTCCCACTATCTACTCTATAGTAGTTAGAAGTTGTAGGTGAATATAAATGTGTTTTGATTGAGTGAGATTCCCATTTACGACGTGGGGAAATCGCTTGTCAAAAATGGCGCCGCTGCCGGGGAGAAGGCATTTCTTGTTTTGTGTTTTATCTTAGATTTTATTGTTTATCTCCTTTGTTTTCTTTCTTTTCTTTGAAAGTGTATTGCTCGAGTTCTTCGTGTAAACGGCACCTTGTAGTGTGTATTGCCTTAGAACCCTTGCACTATAATTTCAATCTTTTGTTTACTTTGTTTTCTTTGAAGTGTGTATTGCTTGGTTTCTTGGAATAAACGACACCTTGTCGTGTGTATTACTCTAGAACCCTTGCACTACCATTTCAACCTTTTTAGTTATGTTTAGTTTAAAAAAGAAAGATTTTATTGACTTCCTCACCTTTAACCATGAAAGGATGAGGAAGAATGTAGCAAGCTTATGTGATTCTTATCTTCCAAATGATTTTTCCGAGCCTTGCTATTTTGATTCGAGAAGTGAGCACTATGAATTTGAAAGGCCCCTTGGTTCTTCATACCAAGGGTACTATGATGATGAGTGCTATGAGGAGGAGACAAATATTGGTTTTCAAGGTCAAAATTGTTTTAATCCATATGATGATTCTTATAATCCACAATGGAGTGGTTATTCGAATTCGAATTATGGATATCAACCGGAAAACCAATACTTTGAGCAACAAAATCTACCTCCACCCACTTGTGAATTGCCTCAAGGACAAGATGTTATAAATGATGAAGAAAATAGACTTTTCAACAATCTTGAGAGGCAATTGATCAAAATGTGGAAAGTGGTGAGGAGATTAGAATCTCAATGCTCCAAGGAAGTACCATCCGAAGTAGAACATATTCCTAGTGCTATGGTGAGTAATGTCACCACGATGCATGATGATGAGTTCGAAAGTGATGAGAAAATTTTTGTTGAGGATTATGAAGTAGAAAGGGATGTGAGTGTTTTTGAATCTTTACCATCACCATTGATATCCTCACATCCACCTATTCAACAAATTCCACCACTTCCGGAAATCTTGGAGGAGACTACGAAGCCATATTGTTTATTTTGGCTACCAATCATTCCATCTCCTTTGAGACTACTACCATTCATCCCTCCTCCAACACCTTCTCTACTACCCTTCATTTTTCTTTCGAAAGTGAAGGATTTCAAGCTTTTGTTCTATGAATAACATTTGGGTCGTGTCGACGACGTTAAATAAATCGATTTTGATCGTTTTATTTTTACTTAGCTTTTATTGTGTTTATAATTATTATTTTTTTTTAAATAGTTCTTTGTATCTTTCATTGTTTTAATTAGTAGATTACGTTTTCACTCTTGTTTTCGTTTCGTTTTAATTCTTGATTTTCTTTGGTTGTGTTATTTAAATTTTAAAAAAAAATAAAAATATTTCGCAGTCCGCGAACTGGGCCTCGCGGCCCGCGAAAAATTGCCCATTTTCAGGCCAAATCGCTGCCACAAATTGGCCGTTTTTCGCGGCCCGCGAATTAAGCCCGCGGTCCGCGAATCGGGCTCGCGGGCCGCGAATTGGGCCTCGCGGCCCGCGAAGAAAAGATTAAAAAAAAAAAAAAAAAAAAAAACGTCTACTGCCCACCCCACCCCACCCAGTTGCTCTGCCCAGACCACCCAAACCCCAAACCCCCCCGCCCAGACCCCAAACAAATCCCCGACCACCCAAACCCCCGCCCAGACCCAACCCCACCGCCCTCACCACCCCGCCTGAATCTTCCCGCCCAGACCCGCCCCTCACCTCCCCTCCATCCCAAAAACCGCCCAAACCCCGCCCCACCCTCCCTCCACCACCAAATCCGCCGCCCCCTCCCTCCACCTCCACCCCGCCACCCCCTCCCTCCACCACCAAATCCGCCACCCCTTCCCTCCACCATCCTTATCCTTTTCACCATCTCAAATTTCAATTTCCTAAACGAACTTAAATATCCCCAAATCTCAAGAACCCTAATTTTTGGGAATTTTTGATTTGGTGATATTTTGGTTCAATTGATGATCTCCTCATGCTACACTGCTTCCAAAGGCTTCAATTGACGGTACCCTACTGAATTTGTTTGAAATTTTGGATGATTTAGGGCTTGCCGCCAATAGGTTTAATTGCATTTTGAAAGGCTTGCCGCCTTTAGTTGTATACTGAGCTTTTTGGTAGGGGCTTGCCGCCTTGTGTTTTGCGAAGTTATGATTTGTGATTGTTTTGTTGAGATTGCTTTGGTTGCATAGGTCGTAATTGTTGTGAGCATATATTTCTTGTAGTCTTACATCTTGTCGTGCTTAGCTCCATAGACTACATGAATGAATGCCAAGTTCTAGTGTGTGAGTCCTTCCCTTTCCTCATGATTTTAATAGTTTTAAACATTGAGGACAATGTTTGGCTTAAGTGTGGGGGAGAAGTTTAGGATTTTTGTTTTGCTTTTGTTTTGGTGTTGTAAATATGCACTTCTCTTGAAGAATTTATTAAGAAAAATGAGTGAAAAGCCCGGATAGGTCAAAACATTAAAAAGACCTAGGTAAAAGTGAGAGGCTTGAAAAAAAAGAAAAAAAAAAAAAGAGTGGCTAGATAAACTTCTAGGCAAAAGGAGAGTGTGTGGAAAGAAAGAGGGGCTAGGTAAAAACCTAGGCAAAAGGAGAGGAATTTTGTGATCTTTTGTTGGTTTTGTGTGCCAAGGAAATTGCTTTGATGAAACTTATATTTGGCACACTTTGTTTCTTGATGAAAATTTGTGTGGAAGTCTTAAATGTGCATTGGATAGATATTTAGAAGTATGAAACTTGGACTTGTATCGTTCTTTCTCGAGGACGAGAAAGGTTTAAGTGTGGGGGAGTTTGATATACCCTATTTGTACTCTAGTTTTTAGTGCATTTGAGACTTGTTTTGAAGATAATTTTGTAACAAACTATAGGATTTTAGAGTGAATTATATCATTGGTTCTTTATATTTAGAACTTGTAAAATCCTATGTTTATGGGTGTATTTTGGAACTTCTTGATGTGAATTCTTGAAGACCTTCTATGACTATGCTATAGAGTTGATGATTTGATGCTCGGAACTAGAAGAATTGGTCATAGAAGTGGCGAGAAGGCCACTTTACTAAAGGTGGTAGAAGTTGCCCAGAAAAGTGTCGCTCAAGCCCAGAAAAGTGTCACAAGAGATGAAGAAAGTGTCGCTGGAGCTTGAAGGAAGTGTCACCCCAGATGAAGAAAGCGTCACTAGCTGCCCAGAAGTGTCACCAGCTGCCCAGAAGTGTCGCTATGATGAACAGCGACCAAATAAAGCGTCGCTAAACTTTTGCCCACTTGCACTCTTGAGCTGAAATTTTAAGGCTATAAATACCCCCCTTATCCCCTCATTTTGGACGAGCTCCCTCCCAATCCAAACCCAATTTCCCATCTTTTTCTTCCTCTTCTTCCATTTTCTTCCATTTTGATTTCATGAACATGTGTGTATTAATTAGAATTATTGTAGTAGGCTAAAAACCCACCTTGGGGGCATGTGATTAAACTTCTATTATGGGTTGAGAACTTGTTTGTGTATCTTATGAATGTGTGATTTGCTATTGAATGATCATAATTTGTATGTGTATTTGATGCTTGAAATGGTTAGGAATGATTTCCTAGTTATAGATATGTGTTGGATATGTGTTAGACATTGCTTTTCCATGGTTGAAATGCTATCATTTCTTCTATGTAAAGGTAGTGAATTAGGAATCAAATGCATGTTGTTATCAATTGTATTTGTTCTTAAGATCATTCATTAGCATTGTATCACTAGTAGGAGACCCCTCTATAGGCACCGGTTTTCAGCAGCGCTTTATCAAAATCGGTGCTGAAAGTACAATAAGCACCGGTTTATAGCAGCGCTTCATCAAAACCGATGCTGGAAGTACAATGAGCACCGGTTTTTAGCAGCGCTTCACCAAAACCGGTGCTGGAAGTACAATGAGCACCGGTTTTTAGCAACGCTTCACCAAAACCGATGTTGGAAGTAGAATGAGCACCGGTTTATAACGACGCTCCACCGAAACCGGTGCTGGAAGTACAATAAGCATCTCTGCAACTGTTTTTTGTTTTCAAGGATATCCGGGAACTTTTGAATATGTTCCAAGATATGATCTTGAGGTCGATGAGATCCTTCTTCAATTTCTAGTCCTAGAAAATTGATTTTAGTTTTAAAAAGCTGTGTTTTCTTTTTTGAGAGTATTATTCCCAGAGAAGCACATTTTTTAAGTACTGCTGCTACTTGCCACATATGTTCTGTCTCATTATTACTGAAGACTAAAATGTCATCAATATAAACACAACAAAATTTTTCAAAGGTCCTAAATGCATTATGCATATGTCTTTGAAATATGGCTGGAGCCTGTTTTAACCCAAAGGGTACAACATTCCACTGGTAATGACCTTGTGGACATGTGAAAGCAGTTAATAATTGTGATTCTTCATCAAGCAATACTTGCCAGAATCCTGATTTACAATCAAAACTACTGAATATTTTCTTTCCTCTTATTAGAGTTAATAACTCATCTTTATTAGGGAGGTTATGACTGTCTCCTATTGTAGCTGTATTTATAGCTTTATAGTTGACAACCATTCTCTTTTTTCCTCTGCGTTTTTCAGCTTCATTTTCTACCAAGAAAGCTGGAGACATGTGAGGTGATTTGCTAGGTTTAATCACTTTTAATTCTAGTAATTCCTTAATTTGTTTTCCAAACTCTTCTCTATCCTTAGGACTATATTGCATTGGTTTAACCTTTACAATTGTCTTAGGATTGATTAGTTTTATGGTTGCTGTCATCCAATATTTTGATTTGTTAGGATCTATTGGATTTTCTGAACACACAGAATCTAAAAGTGTTTCTATTTTACAAACTTTTGTATTTTGAAGCACAAAAAGTTGTTGTTCTTTAGTATACATACCCCCCCTCCTTAAAAGAGAAGCAATTTTATTAGGGCTAATATTTAGCGCCTCTGGTTTTGGTAATTTAGACTTGTTTTTCATGTATTCTAAATAACCTGGAACTCCTACTCTAAGAGCTTTTCTTATTTTTCCTATATGTACAGGATTATTGTTTAGAGTGAAAATTATCCTATCTGTGTATTGGACAAATGGATGATACAACAGACAGAAATTATTTCCAATAATAAAATCTATTCCAGATTCTTGTTGATATACAGTTGGAATATGAAATATTTCACCTGCTATCATTATGTTAAGATTTTTACAGACCTTAGAGAGTATAATGTGAGATCCATTTCCAATTTTTACTCTTATTGGTCTTTCTACATTTACCCAGTGTTCCTTGGGTATTACATTTTTGCTAGCAACACACATGCTTGCACCGGTGTCTACATAGCAATGTAACTCAATTTGTTTATATCCAGAAAATTTTAATTTTCTTTTTATATAAATTGAATTAGAGTTGGTAATATTATTCATTACAAAGTTTGTGGGTCAATTTATGATTATCACAAACTTTGAGGTGAAATGAGTAATATTCATAACTCTAGTTTGCATTTGCCAAATGCGAACTACCTAGAATTAGAATTATCCAAATTTTGAACCTAAAATTTGAAATCTCTTTCATTTCAATCCTATTTTGAGAAAGTCCTCTGCACCCCACCCACATCCTCTTGCAACACCGTATATAACGATGATATGCAAAAGTATTATATACATGATTTTTTTTTGGAATGAAAATATACAATTTAGTATTATATGCAAAAGTATTATATACAATTTAGCTACACAAAAAGTTTTAGTACCTGACTTACTCACACTTTCAATTAAAACATTTAAACAACCTTAATTCTACACCAAGACCTCACTACTAAATTTGTCCCCATTTATTTAGAGTAAGTCCAACCTACTCCATTTTGTAGAAAATGGAGAAATGAGGAGATTTTGGTCATTTTCGGGCCCCCAATAACTTGTAGAGGGAGAAAGTGTATTCATTGTTTCTATTAATATTTATTTTTAATTCTTTATTTTTACTATGAAACATTTTTAATAGTACAATATCTTAAGTTATGAATATTAAAAAATATAGATATTCTAAAGCTATGTGTTACAACGAGTCCAACAAGATCCCATAAGATAGTATTTAATTTAATATTTTGAAAAATATTTACCATCTAAATAGTTTCAACATTATTGTTTATATTTTTAGATGTAATTTGATTATTTGATAAAAATATTAATTTAATTTAGAATATTAAAAACTATTTTTTATTATTGTATTTTTATGCCATAAATATATGGAAAAGTCTTGAGAGTGACCGTCACTATATAGTGACCGGACTAAATTGTAAATAGTTCCGCGCGTGTACAGTGTTTTCTACTGTGCGCTACAGTGTGCTACAGTGTTTGCTACAGTGTACTTCAATGTTTCAAGTTAAAATGTCCATGTTTTATTTTTCAAGTTAAAGTGTTCATGTTTCACGTTAAAACGTCCATGTTTTATGTTTTAACGTCCATGTTTTATGTTTTAAGTTAGATTGTTTATGTTTTATATTTCAAGTTAAAATGTTCATGTTTCAAGTTAAAGTGTTCATGTTTCACATTAAAACGTCCATATTTTATGTTTTAAGTTAAAATGTTTATGTTTTAATTTAAAATGTTCATGTTTTATATTTTAAGTTAAAGTGTCGTTAAAACGTGCATGTTTTATGTTTTAAGTTAAAGTATTTATGTTTTATGTTTCAAGTTAAAATGTTCATGTTTTATGTTTCAAGTTAAAGTGTACATGTTTCACGTTAAAACGTCCATGTTTTATGTTTTAAGTTAAAATATTTATGTTTTATGTTTCAAGTTAAAGTGTTCATGTTTTAAGTTAAAATGTCCATGTTTTAAGTTAAAGTGTCCATGTTTTAAGTTAAAGTGTCCATATTTTAAGTTAAAGTGTCATGTTTTAATTTAAAGTGTCCATGTTTTAAATTAAAGTGTCCATGTTTAAAGTTAAAACGTCCATGTTTTAAGTTAAAGTGTTCATGTTACTGTAGCAACTTGACACTGTAGCAAATTGGCACTGTAGCGCGTGGCTTGATACTGTAGCGCGTGAGTTATAAAATTTTTCTGAAATTGCAAATTGGTCCCTCCGTGTTTTTTCTTATATCCTATTTGCAATTTAATCTGGTCACTATATAGTGACGGTCACCCAAGAGACCAACTCTAAATGTATATAATATATTATAAAATGGTTAAAACTATATACTATTGTATTAGTAGAGATTCTTCCCCGGATTCATTCTGGGGCTTTACAGGTGAGATTCGGCCATCAGACGGGAGTTACCGGAGGACTCAAAGGAACCCCTGCAACATCATCGGCGCCGTCTGTGGGGAAGTTTTCTTTTGTAATCCTCATGGTGACTACTAGAAGAGACCGACAGGAGGATCCTCAGGACAGCAACTCCACTTCTAGGACAATAAGTAATATGAGAAAGGAGGAACAAGATGAGGAGTACCACGAAGAAGAAGAATACAAATTGCAGGAGGATCAGCGTCACGAAAACCACGAAGAATCCCCGGATCATTCCCGAAGAGAGGAAAAAGAAGCATTCGAAGCCTTTTTGGAAGAACAGAAAGAAACTCTGTTCACCTAATTCAAGAGGGCCAGAAGGGCTCCGGAAGAGAACAGAACCAATACGGAGCAGAGAGGCGAAAGGTCAGTACCAGTCGACCGCCCAGAGCCCCATCAAGGAAGCCGCAGAATAAACTTGGAAAGAAGGGAAGAGCGCTCGGTCTTAATTAGCCCAAGGGAAATGAGGGAGGAAAGATCCATCCGTATAGGACATAGGGACACTTTGGTTTATGGTAAAGAATTACAATCAATTATCGCCGAAAATGAAAGTGATTATTCACCCTTCGTTAGAGAAATACAAGATTACCGAATGAGCGATTCCTTCAAACTCCCTCTTCACGTCAAGATATATGATGGGACATCGGATCCAAATGACTTTTTACACTCATACGTAATAGCATGAGGTTCAGAAACTCCCCACTACCGGTAGTATGTAAGGCATTCCCAATATTTTTAACAGGACCAACAATCACATGGTATGAGAATCTGCCTCGCCAGAGTGTTAGATCATGGGCCCAATTATCTGATATGTTCCTAGAAAGATTTTACAGAAATTTGAGCGCACAATCACGGATCTGATAAACATAAAACAGAATAGCGATAGTATTGGCGAATACCATTCTAAAATGGTCATGGAAAGTTTACAGGTCAAAGATCTTTCCTACCAAATGTTCCTGGGGGAGTTCATGAGTGGGCTCAAATCTGAGGATTTCTATAAGAAATTGAGAGAGGAAATGCCCAACAATGAACGTGACTTGCAAAAACTGGTGGAAATGTATGTTCGCACTGAGGAGGCGAACGAGAGAAAAATAAAGAACGAGATAGGTGGTAAGAAACCTTTGGATGGAGAAGCAAAACAACAAGGCAGAAAAGACAGGCCATTGCAAATGCAAAAAAGGAAAGGATAACTTCAGCCAGAAATCGTTCAAGGAGATTCCTCTAGCAAAATCTAAGAAAGAAGTTTGGCAGAATAATAAGGCGCTCTTTCGAGAACCCAAACCAATGTTAGCCCCCCCAGATAAACGCTCAAAAGAATTATATTGCTCTTTCCACCGCGATTATGGACATGACACCGAGGACTACACGGCGCTCAAAAGACAAATTAAGGATAACATACGGCAAGGGAACCTTCTCCAATATAAGAAGGACGTGTCGAGTGGAAATAGGGCGAACACCAAAGAAACAACAAAAACACCTGGAACAATGACGGCTGTGGTTATCCAGACAGAACTGACTTACCAGACAACTGACAAGATCATACTATCCATACATGGGACAACATGATACATCTCCAATAATGCATGGAAGAACAGGGCACGATATGTGCCACCACAGGAGCCCTTGGATAAAAGATTCAAAGTCAGCGAGGTCATTACTTTTGATGAGAATGACACGGTACCAAACGTCTCTCCACATAATGACCCACTAGTTATAGTGGCAAAAATTGGAAACTCCACAGTCCATAGAGTTTTTGTAGATGATGGGAGCGCGGTGGATATCCTCTTCGCCGAATGTTTTGATAAATTAGGCCTAAAGAGGGAGGACCTCAAGAAACCCACCTTTGTGTTAGTTGGATTCACAGGAAGATCAGAAATGCCCTTAGGAAAAATCCAATTACCGGTAAAGGTGGGCGTAGACGATAAGTGTTGCACTATCCTTTGTGACTTTGTGGTAATGGACGCACATAGCCCTTTCAATTCAATTATAGGGCGACCTTGGATGAACGCGGCGAAATAAATCTGGTCACCATACCACCTGGTGATGAAGTTTCCAACACCAAACGGGGTAGCCATTATCAGGGGAAGTCAACAAGCAGTCAGGCAATGCATGGCAATCGCCATGAAAACTGTAAAGATAACAGAGACGAATCCCCTCCCGATGGTAAACTCTGTAAACGCCAGTCTGGCAGCGCCGCCCACTCCAAATGTTCACTTAGGAAATGAAACCGAAGATTTCCAGATGGTAGAAAATGATCCATTGTCCATCATCAAGATCGGACAAAATCTACCGGATAACATTAAAATGGACATCAAGCTTATTCTGCTGAAATATGCAAATGTGTTCGCCTGGTCCCCCAACAATATGGGAGGCGTTGATCCTGGTATTGCAACACACGAACTCCACGTTGACAAGGAGGTCAGACCCATTAAACAGAAACAAAGAAACTTTGCCTCTGATAGACAACAGGCCATTGAGAACGAAGTCCAAGCCTTAACGGAAGCCGGTATTCTGAAAGAGGCAAAATGCCCATCTTGGCTGGCGAACCCGGTGATGGTTAAAAAACCGGATGGAGGATGGCGAATGTGCGTGGACTATTCCACCCTAAACAAATATTGTCCAAATGACTGTTATCCACTACCAACAATTGACAAGTTAGTGGAATCTATCTCGGGCCATGACACTCTAGCATTTGTAGATGCTTATAAAGGATACCATCAGATTCTAATGGACCCGGTAGATGCGGAAAAAACAGCCTTCATCACATCGCTTGGATCCTTCTGCTATGTCAGGATGCCATTTGGGTTAAAAACGCGGGGGCAACATACCAACGTACTGTCGATAAAGCATTCGCCCACCAAATAGGGCGAAACCTGGAAGTATATGCGGATGACATGGTGGTAAAAAGCAAACGGGTAGATTCCTTTTCAGGACATCTGGAGGAGACCTTCAAGACTCTCCAAATCATAGGCATGAAACTAAATCCAAAGAAATGCACTATTGGTGTAGGAGAAGGACATTTCCTAGAATTTCAGGTTTCATCCAAAGAACTTGGCCCAAATCCGGAGAAATAGAGAATATCTTGAACCTACCTACTCCGAAATCAAAAAAAGACATCCAAATCTTGACAGGGTCCCTCGCTTCCCTAAATAGATTTGTGCCGAAAGCGGCAGACAAGCACATGCCTTTCTTTGACATCCTCAAGAAATCTAAGAAATTTCAATGAGACGAACATTGTGATAGAGCATATGCCCAGCTTAAATCGAAAATAGCATCATTACCAGAGTTATCTATATCAGTACAAGGCGAACCATTGTTCGTGTATTTGGCGGCTTCGCACAAGGTGGTCAGCTCAGTCCTCATTAGAAATGATGGAGCGGTGCAAAAACCAGTGTATTACGCTAGTAGATGTTTACAACCGGCCGAAGAAAACTATACGCCGCTCGAAAAACTTATACTAGCATTAGTATATGCTACAAGACGACTGAGAACCTACTTTCAAAGCCACCATATAACCATCCTTACTGATCATCCGATCAAACAAATCCTATCAAGGCTAGACTCGTCGGGACGAATGACAAAATGGGCAATCGAATTGTGTGAACATGATATAGCTTTCAGTCCAATGAAGGCAATTAAGGGACAAGTGATATCTGATTTCCTAGCAGAAATGTCCTCAATAGAGCACACAGAAACGTCTACACCCAGCTCCCCGGCGAACACTGATTGCCAGGATAAAGGTAAATCCAAACTAATGGAAGTCGCATGGCACCTATATGTAGTTGGTTCGTCGAATAAAGATGGATGCGGGGCAGGACTATTACTCATTCACCCAGAGGGATACTAATACAAACACACCATCAGATTCGATTTTCACTTATCCAATAATGAGGTGGAGTATGAAGCCCTGATAGGCGGACTCGAAGTGGCAGTTCGCATGGAAGTAAGAAGCATCAAGGTGTTCAGTGACTCGCAAATTGTGGTGGGACAAGTCTTGGGTGACTTTGAAGTTAGAGAACCTCAATTGGTCAGCTATCTGTTAAAAGCCAGGAACCTAATGGCCAAGTTTGAATACATTCACATTCAGAAAATACCAAGGAATCTCAACCAAAGGGCGGACGCGCTAAGCAGATTGGCGAACGCTAACTTCTCCACCTTAAGCGAACACAGAGATGTTGAAATTGAAGTAGTGTCTTCCAAATACCCGCCGACTGAAGTCGTATCCGCTATACTGGATGAACCAGCGACATGGATATCACCGATAGTTGATTTTCTAAGAAATGGAACACTACCGGAGGATACGAAATTGGCAAAAGATATTGAGCGAAAATCCTACTCCTACACAATAGTGGATGTCATTCTGTACAAAAAGGGTTACTTAACCCCCTGGCTAAGGTGCATCGGCACAAATCAAGCTAAGGCGATCATAGCAGAGGTCTACGAGGGAGAATGTGGTTTCCATCAAGGTGCACGAACGGTCACAAAGAAAATAGCATGAGCATGATACTATTGGCCCACGATGTTTGATGACACCAATAGCTACATACAAAAATGCAGGTCATGCCAAATCAACTCCAACTCAACAAATCTACCGAAGTCTTCATTAATAGGAGTACAAGAACAGGAAACGTGGGGGATAGATTTTGTAGGACCATTCCCAAAAGGAACAGGAAACGTCAGGTTCCTCATTGTCATGATCGACTATTTTACAAAGTGGATTGAGGAGAAGGCTATTCCCAAAATAACAGCTGAAGCAACAGTGGCGTTTGTCTGGCAGAATGTGGTCTGTCGGTTTGGAGTGCCAAACACAATAGTTTCGAATAACGGAACTCAGTTCACAAGTGCAATTTTTTCAGAATGGTGCATCAAATACAAAATCGCCCAGAAGTTTACCTCTGTTTCGCATCCACAAGCAAATGGACAGGTAGAGGTCACCAACCGCACAATCCTACAAGGTATACAGAAACGCCTAAAAGGTAAACGAACGGGTTGGGTAGAAGAACTACCAGAAGTCCTTTGGGCCTACCGCACCACACCAAGAACTCCAATGGGCGAAACCCCATACAACCTAACTTATGAACATGAAGCAATGATTCTTGTGGAACTCATAATACCATCGCCTAGAGTCACTTCTTTTGACACATCTCAAAACGAAGAATCCATGAGGCTTGACTTGGACTTGCTGGAAGAGCAACGCGAAAGGGCGAACGTAAGAAACGCCAGTTACAAGGAAAAAGTAGCGAAAGCGTACAATCGCCGCTGCAGGGAAGTTAGATTCAAGGTGGGAGACTTAGTTCTCCGGAAGAACGAAGCTAGTCTGGCAGAAAAGTCAGGAAAGCTTTGCCCTAAATGGGAAGGACCATACAAGGTTATTGAAGCAAGGCAGTCAAACTCCTACAAGTTAGCAAGATTGGATAACACAATAGTGCCTAAATCTTGTCACACTGCAAATCTCAGAAGATACTACGCCTAATGAGGTCTATAGTAAACCTGTGTATAGGAACCATGATATTATCATTGGTCTGTTTTTCCCCTTCATGAATGTACATACAAATTCCTGATGATATAATCATCATTTGTATATATATAAAACAAAAAAATGCCTATCTTTTGGCACCATATCTTCTGTATAAAAGCACCTAAAGGTCGCACATACACAAAAAAAAAAGCATTGAAACAATGCCACTACATGTAGTATTCGCCTTATAATTGGCAGTACGACATAAAATCGCAAAGGCAATCGCCGGCGTATACATACCGGACTTATAAAAGACTATATGTCTAATAGTCACCAAAACGCCTATCAAAGTCGTAAATCGACTGGCGATAATATTTATACCTATATATAGGTAAAGCAATCAATAAAAAATAAAATAGCAAAGGCAAACGCCATCAATAAACTTTATTCTAGATTAAAGTAATCAGGATAACATTCCTTACAAAGATTATTATTCCATAAGGAAATAAATATTTCCAAGGAAAGATGGAAAACGTCAACTACAAGTACATGATCATGAGCGACCCCTTCCGCGTCCTGAACGCCCGCGACTGCTCCCTCCACGCGAAGAACCTCCACGAGAGGATTTTCCACGTGAAGTACCGCCACGAGAAGATTCGCCCCTAAGGGAACCTCCACGAGGCGAATCACTTTGTACATGCCTCTGGATATCATTAGTTGGTAATCCAGCATCTCAACGACGTCGCAGCCGAGATATTTCAGGATCTTCAGATTCCCTCAGAATAATACTCCCTCCGTCCCGTATTATTCTTCACACTTTCTATATTAGGGTGTCCCAAGTTATTCTTCACACTTTCATTTATTTCTATTTTTGGGCTGATTGACCCACTTAAAAAGACAAATATATCCTTATTCATTTAGAAAAATTACTGAAATTAGAATGGATTAAGCAATAAATCATGTGATGTGGCAGTTTTAATTTAACCAAAATCCACAAATTACTGTTCAAGCCTACATCTTTTTATCTCCCAAAACCCAGATCCCCAATTCAGACATATTTCATCCACTCGTTCTCAATCGCTCATCTCCATCGCGCATCTCCATCTCCATCGCTCATCTCTATCTCCATCTCCATCTCATCTCCATCGTGCATCTCGATCTCCACCGCGTTCGATTTCAACTCGATTGGTTCCATCCGAAACTTGGTCGACCCAATCATATTCTGGTGAGTTCCGAATTCATCATCTGCATGTTTTCATTCGTATTGATGTAATGGGCATAAAGTTTGGATTTTCCTTACGTGTTTATTTTTCAGATTCTTATGATGGTTTTGCTATTGTATTCTATTGCGGTTGGGAATTGTTGGGAAAGTTGATTTTTCAATCGGTGGTACTTTCCAGAATTAAAAGTTTAGTTCTTGTTTGTACATCGGAAACAAAAATGAACAATAGCCACCAATTAATACAGACGTGGAACTTTTGCTCAATCTTTATGGTTGGTATTTGTTGTTCCAGTTTGAGAGCATAGTGCAGACACTGCTCTAATGGAGACTGCCATCTGCGGACGGCTTCCTCTTTCTCCCAATCCTGCTGCTATCAATTCCATCCTTGGTATGTTATTTCGCCCTCTATGTAAAGAAATATCGATGGATTGGGTGTGGCTTTTGGTGGGATTTTTCGATTTCTAATATGAATTGTGTTTAGAATATTAATTGAGTTCTCTGTATTTTGTGGGAATTCTATCGTTTATAAGGTATAATATGATGTGCTTGTGAAGTGAAAGTGAAATCTTTGCATTTTTGCACCAGCAATATTCATTTAGTGTGGCTGAATATGAAATATGGCTGACTTATGACTGTGCTCTTTTCATTCCATATAAAGAGTCATGTTTGTCAATTAGTTTGTGTTACTCGTGAGGGTCATGTTTGTAAGCTTTTGGGATCATTCTAATACGTTCATGTTCCTTGTTCACTCAATTTGATTTTCATACTAATAAGATACTAAAGGTTTGTACTGATAGATAGGTTTAGAGGAATCTCACAATACCTTATATGAATTTTTAATGGTAGAAAAACCAACTACGTTGACAGATTACTTTTAAATTTTAATAATTAGAAAGTTTAGTGATTCCAGAATGCATTGTATCTTTGAGATTGGGAATTCGTCTGATGCGAGTGGTGATTTAAGCTTTGACTTATTTGTATATTTCAGAATTCGTCAGGATTATTTGTATATCTCAGGTTTGAATATGGAGCATCAGGACGGTTTTGAAAGCTCTGTTGCACCCACTTCTTTTCATCCAACTGATTCAGATCCTACATCACTCATTTCAGTCCGATCATCTTTCCCGACTATCAGGATTCAACTTCTCAGAATTCACTTGTTGACACCGCAAACTTGATTGAGCATTCTGAATGTTATGATGATGATGACTATGGAGCTTACTTTGAAGATGGGGTCATTAAAGGTGTGAAATATGGTGACCCTGGATTCATAGAATCTAGTTGGATTAAAGGTGTGAACTTGGATTCATAGTTGTACCCCAAACTTTTGGCTCCAAGATTTGAATTTGGCCACAAATTTTTAGGAATGATTGGTGGGAATGATTAGAGTTTAAATCTGAAATTTCAGTTTCGTTTACTATTCATATTTTACTGTAGCAGTCCTAAAGTCAACATCAGACAAGCCTCCTTTTTTGGCAGCGTTTACTGTTGTTAGTATTTCCCTTATTTTCTCTCTCTGAAGAATAATAAGGGACAGAGGGAGTATCGTTTAATTGAGCGCGCATGTAGGAATACGTGGATCCTCTCTTATTCTCATTATTAGCATCCATCTTGGCGAGCTCTTGCTGATAATACGCCCGAAAGTTACGAATAAGGCCATAATCTTCCCGACCTAGCTGCAGACCCATCACATAACATGAATCATGATAACGGGAGACTTCTAATTCCTGCTTCCTAATGGTATGCTGCAGCTTCTCAATATACTCATTCATAACGGAATCAGCACTTCAGGTTGAATAACCATTAGTAAATATATGCTGGATACGCCGGGTTTTGACTTCATCACGGGAACATAACTCCCCTTTCAAATCAGTGTTCTCCTGCTCTACCACATGCATATAAGACTCCATCTCTTTCAATAAACCGGCAACCTCATTATACTTAGCCTCCAAATCATTATACTTGGCTGACGAATCAACATTAATGGCATATTGCTCATCATACTTAGTTCGCCAGCTTTCGCCCTCAAGACGGAAGTACTCACATTGCTGATTACGATTTAAAATCGTATTCTTCAAAACCTTTTCATTATGAGCAGCCTGAAGAAGACTATCTCTTTGAATCTGGCACTCGTCGAGCTTTCGCTCATAACAAGCACGCAAATCCTTGCTTTGTTGAACAACAGTCTTCATTTGGGTCCGATGAGTATGTATCAACTCATTATGTTGGGAACATAACTCATACCATTCACCCTTCAGAGTCTCGATCTCCTTGTTAACATTCACCCACGAGTCTTCACACTCACGACATGTAAGAAGGACGGCACGAAGTCTATGCCCCATATCAACTATCCAATTATATGGCCCAGGAGGCAAACATAAAGTTGACAAATGGAGGGCAACTGAATCCACATCCAGTAAACATTAAGAGATGATATCATGGAACTCATAGCGACCCCATTGCCTAGAATATCTATCAAAGGGGTATTCTGTTTGGTTGGCTGAGTCGTCCTTGGATACGCCTTCCATAGGCGCCTTCATTTTTTCGGAAGGAGCAACAACGGTCGAAGGGTCACCAGTCATAGAATGGGTTGAGATACCAAACTCGCGAAATATCGTGCCAATACGGCGTTGTAACACCTCAATAGGGGATACCAAACTCGCGAAATATCGTGCCAATACGGCGTTAAAACCAAATTCTTACAAAAATAAAATTAATATCCCAAATACAACAAAAATAAACTAGCAAGCCTACTAGTTTATTTCAAGGATGACTAACATCATTGCTGGCAATATTCTCCACACCAATGGGATCAGTAGAGGCATTCTGGGTCTCTTGAGCATTCCCAGCCGTCGCATTCGCCATAGCACCATCCACCTCCGCAGCATTAATAGCTTCAGCACCCGCGGGGATGGAACTGACCAAAGTAGGATCCACCAGGGAGGGGGTCACCGTAGGCGTGATCGCCTCTTGACCTCGCTCAACATCTTGAAGGGGTAGCGTACTGTCAGGCTCCAATAGATCATCAACATCGGGAGCTTGCTCATCGTAAGCCCGCAACTCCTCTATGGTCATAGGACTGGTGCGATTCTTACAACGCTCAATGAGGTTGTAAGTATGACCGCCATCTTCGATCTTGGAGTTAAACAGATCATTGGCTCGACTCGTCGCTGCAGCCAAGTTATGCTCAATCTGCTCATCACTATCCCACACAAGGCTAGAGGGATCCGGATGCTCCTCATTCATCTGCTGATAATACTCCATCGCCCCAATTTCTTTCCCGGCAGCGAGAATAGCAGAGAACAAATCAAAAAATGATTTTGTTTTAGCTAGAGCATCCACAAAAATCTGCTAATAATGGGGATGAAGAGGACCGTTGGCCTTTAGACCATCGACGAATTTCATTATAGCATCCCGGCGAGAATTGGCATCAGCAACAAGCTTGTCCTTTTGGGCGATCTCACCCTCATAGACGCAACAACATTTTTGTGCTCGACGCTCAAAGAAGAATAAGAATCAGCAACAACATCCGCCCTATTACTGGTTGATTTCATAGCATTCGCTATGTGAAAAAAGAAAAATATACATATAACGTCATACAACATACCAAGTATTGAAGGACAAATCGCAAAAGAAAAAAAAATATTAATAATAATAAAAAACAATAATATATATATATTAAACTACAACTGACATACCACTTATAGAGCCTCGCTAAAGGAGAGCTTTTGATATACTCAACGAAGGGGTCAGGGGATGAAACATTTGCAAGCTTGGACCTCTTCGCCTGCTGAGCAAGAGCATCCTGAGCCTCTTTGCGCTTCTCACGATCATGGCGCTTCTCACGATCATGGCGCTTGTCTTCCATCCGGCGAATGGGTGAAGAGGTAACTGGGATACCACTCGCTGGCATACCAGGAGTAACAGCAGGGGTGGGCGTTTGCTTCCCTGAACTCCCCCCAGGGGAGCTCACAGACCCAAACTTGTAAGTGGATCGGGCACCAGCTATGTTCCGTGATTCTTCATGACTGGGAAGAACACAAAAACATTAGTACATTACCTCACCGCTAAAAAAAATAAAATAATAATAATGAATACAAAAATACACAGACAACTAAGAAAGCAAAATTCCTAGATGAATAAGCTCCTTAATATACAATATCACATAGCACAGAACCACCTTTATCAGATGGGGGAACTCGCGTCTTACGAGCTAGCTTCTTCTTAGCACAGTATGACGTTTTCTTCTCAGGGATGGGCGAAACCTCCGACTCAACCTTAATGGCGAACTTCATTAATTCGACGCAACATGCGTCACTTAAGCTTATACGCCCAGAGGGAGACACGTAACTCCCAATCCCTAACCTCCTATTCCAAATGCGAATCTCCTTATCCTTACCATCTACATGTTTGACATAATAGAACCCTTCCCAATATGTCTTAAAGTTGTTAGGATATTCGGAGACAAAAGCCATTTCAGAGAAATAGGCGATCAAAGTATATCGCCCCTTCCCAAGCCTAGTTGCCTTCAAATAGTAAAGAGAGTTGACTAGCTTGAAGTCGAACACCAACTGCGCCTGCTCACAAACAGAGTGGAGCGAATTCAGTATCATCACACTCTTGGGAGCCATTTGACACAGGGCAATGTTATAACCTTGAAGAATCTCTATTAGCCAATCCGGGAGTGGAAGAGTAACACCACATTTGAAATACTCCCTATAAACAGAGAAGTAGCCAGTCAGAGGTTCATCGACTATTTCCCCGGACCGAGGCAGCATGATCTCACGACCCTGTAGACAAGGAAACCTACCTCCATCATACTGTAACATGCGTTCAGTCACCTTACTGAACACAGGAACCATTGGTGTCACTGAATCACCTTCCCCTACCTCTGTCCCCCCAAATCAGCTTCCGATGAATCGGCCGGAGCAATATCGGAAACCTCCTCAGTATTACCCGGAACCTCAGGAAAGGCTTCCGCAGTAGGGGAGAAATCGTCGGGAAACAAAAAATCGTCTGTATCAAGGGATAAATCGGTGACATCGACCAAATCATCTCCAGATCCCATTTTCAATCTTTGTAATCTACCCAATAAAAAAAGCATGCAAGACAAAGCACGGGAGGTAATGAAAATCAAAAGATTAAAACACCACAGAAAAATGATGACAATGAAGAAAAAGACTTCAGAGGAAGAGAAACGAAAATTACTTGATTAAGGCAAAGAGCAGCTTTATTCGAGGTTCGGAAGGAAGTTGAAAAATCCGAGAGAGAAGAAAAGCTAATTAAAAGCTACCTTAGTTATGGTGACTATATCCACCGAATATTTAATTACCAAATACACCCAAGCCGTCAAATTGATGTAAAAAAACAAAAAGTTATAATAAGCGCGGATACCAATTCAGTAGTTATGATGAGTACGCTAACCAACTAGAGTAAAAAGAGGAAGAGATAGCGGAACGGCACTTTTGTAGCGCGTGGAGATAGTGTGGAAGTTGAAGTACAATTTCAAAATTCAAATCTTAAAAGTACGCGATAAGGATAAAGTCTCTCTCTTTTAATAGTCAACAAGGCGAACACCTAAGGAGAACTAGTTGATCCTACATTCGACCACATTCGACCAACCTACATTCTCCATCAATCTAATACCTACAGTTCGCCCATACTGACTGGGGGGCTTATGGTATATACTGGGCCATAAGGCCCAACCAGCCCAAGGAGACTAGTCCTATAACGGACACGGTCAAAAGCATAGAAGGCCATTGGGCCCAACCAGCCCAAGGAAACTGGCCCAATAGCGGACATGGTCAACGACAGACTGGTCCAACAGCGGACATGGTCAAGGACATGGCGGAATGGAGAAACCACGATCAAGAGCAACCGCCCGAAATTGGTGGGATCGTGGTCTCTACCATGGCTCTATAAATGGCACAGAAAACAAGAGAAGAAGGTAAGCATTAAACAAACTAGATTACATTATCTAAAGACAAAAGGCTAACTTAAGCATCGGAGATTCTTCCCCGGGGCTTTACAGGTGAGATTCGGCCATCAGACGGGAGTTATCGGAGGACTCAAAGGAACCCCTGCAACATCAGTAGGAGATCAGTGGATTGACTGTGTGTTTAAGGCAAAGGAAATCGGACATGAATTTTGTTTGACAGTGGTATATGCTCATAATGAAGAAGTAGAAAGTCAGACCTTAGCTCCAAAGAGAAAAAGGTTGTGGAGGTTTTTAAAAAGTGCAAATCATCAAGATATGCCATGGCTGGTCATTGGGGATTTTAATTGTCCACTAAACCTTGGAGAACGAGTTGGAGGTGTCGAGATGGATATGGCTGAAATAAAGAAATTTAGGAAGGTAGTTGATCGTGTTCAAATCCAGGAGATGAGAACGGTAGGGCCTTTTTACACTTGGAATAATCGAAGAGACCAGGGAATGATTTTCAGCAAAATTGATAGGGGATTGGTGATTGATAAATGGATCACATAACTGCCGGAAGCGAGTTGTGAGATGAAGACTAATGCAATATCCGACCATTTACCTCTACTGATTTCGTTGCGGAAATGAGGTAGAAAGCTCAAAAAGCCGTTTAAGTTTTACAATATGTGGACAAGCTCGCCGCAATTTGGTGAATTGGTGGAGGCAGCCTGGAAACAGTATAAGGTGGATGACATGTCCAATTTGTTTCGCAATTTGGAGCTGTTACAGTTAACTCTAAGGAGACTGAACATGAAAGTTTTTTCGGAAATTCAGGTGAGATCAGAGGATGCAAAAGCAAAATGGAATAACTTTTTTCAGGAGTTACTAAGAAACTTATCAGATAGGAAGCTGCAAGAAAAGGAGATGGAAGCAAGGAATAAGGCAAGTGAGATGGCAGAAGCCGAGTTTATGTTCCTGCAGTAAAGATCGAAAGAGAGATGGTTGAAGGAAGGAGATAGACCCACAAAACTGTTTTATGCTAGCATGAAGAAAAGACAGTATAAGAACCATATCGTGAACCTAAAGTTGGGTGACAGAACGGTGGAAGGAAGGGAGTTGATCGAGGAGCATCTTTTGGAGTACTTTGGAGCAAGAATGGGGAAAATAGCTACAATTCATATGGAGATAGACCCGAATGTGGTAGAGGAAGGAAACACGCTTACAATCGAGCAGAAAATCCCATTGATTAAGCCTATAAAGGAGAAAGAAATCTGGGAAGCACTTAACAGTATTGATAATAATAAAAGCCCAGGAATTGATGGTTACTCGAGCTATTTCTTCAAGAAATCCTGGAAAGTAGTGTGGAGTGATGTAATAAAGGGGGTTAAGAGTTTCTTTAATGGAGCTGATACGCCAAAAGAGTTCAATATGGCGGTGTTGACACTGCTACCAAAAACAGAACATCCCAACTCAGCGGGTGATTACATGCCGATATCTTGCTGCCCGGTCTTGTATAAAGTGGTTACTAAGGTGATGAGTAATAGGCTAAGAGAAGTATTGCCATGTTTGATCAGCAACAATCAAAGTGCTTTTGTGAAAGGGAGAAACATAGCTCACAGTATTCTGCTAGCACACGAGCTTTTGAGCAAATACAATGGCAAAGGTTATATCCCTAGCTGTATGATAAAGATTGATATTCAGAAAGCGTTTGACAGCTTGAGTTGGGAATTCATGTTTAGATGGATGAAGGTGTTGAAGATACCAGGTAAGTTCATTGAATGGGTTAGAAAATGTGTAGAGAGCACTAGCTATTGCTTTTCTCTGAATGAAACATATACAAGGAGCTTTCCTGGCCGGTGTGGAGTGAAACAAGGAGATCCAATATCGCCATTACTATTTGTGATCGGGATGGAAAATTTGACTAGGCAATTAAATTTAGCAATAAAGCAGAAGATAATAGAATATCATCAGAGATGCAAAAATGCGGGGGTGCACAGCCTGATGTTTGCAGATGATCTTTTAATATTTTGCAGAGCAAGTAATCATTCTATGGAGGGGGTGAAGAAGGTGTTGCGGGAGTTTAAAGATGTCTCGGGTCTACAGATAAACGAAGGGAAATCAGAGGTGTTCTTCTCAAAAATGTCTGAGATGGAGGCGAATATACTAGCTTCGATGCTGAATGTTGTCAAGGGTAGCTTTCCAGTTAAGTACTTAGGCCTTCCTCTATCCATTGGTAAATGAGGTAAGGCGGACTGTGAAAAACTAGTAGACAAGATAGCAGGGAGGATCAATACGTGGAGTTCGTTAAACTTGCATATCCTGGAAGAGTTCAATTGATAAATACAGTTTTGCTTAGCATGGCAAGTCATTGGGCCAATGTTTTTCAGATACTGGAAAGTGTACATACATCAATTATGCACAAGTGTAAAGACTATTTGTGGGGTAAAGAAGAGGGGGTGAGAAAGTTAATGCCCGTTGCTTGGGATACACTTTGTATGCCAAAATATGGAGGTGGAGTTGGTTTACGAGATCCATCGATATGGAATACAGCATCTCTAAGTAAACTAGTATGGGACATATGCCTAAAGAAAGATGTTCTTTGGCTGAAGTGGGTTCAGGAGTACTACCTAAAAGGTCAAGCCTTCCTAGGCTATAGTTTAGAGGGTCATTGCCATAGCTGGAGTTAGGGAAAATTGGTGGAGGTAAAGGAAAGAATAAAGCCTTTTCTGGACAAATTTGTGGATGTCGAAGGAAGATATAGTGTCAGAAAAGCTTACAATCATCTTAAAGGGGAGGCTGAAGACAAACACTGGGCAACATCGATGACATGGAGATCAACTTCAGCCAAAACACTCCTTCTTCTTGTGGATGTTATTGAAGGGAAGACTATCGACGATAGGAAGACTCCACTCGAAAGTTATGCAAAAAAATGTAAAGGATGAGTGTTGTTTTTGTGGAAAGGTGGGAGAAACGGCACAACATTTGTTTGCTCATTGTAAATTCATCACTGAGGTAAAATGCTTATTCAATATTGGAAGGGGAGGAAATTTCAGAGGTGTTGGGCTAGTATGAAACTTGTGCATATGTCGTAGGTACCGCAATGAATACCTTAGGTATTTCAGAGGTTTTGGGCTGCTGGTGTAAGAACCAGTTACCCAGCCTTGGCCCATGACACTATCTAAAGATTTGACGGCTGGATGAGGGGTTATGACCTTAGTATGAAACTTGTGCATATGTCGTAGGTACCGCACTGATTACCTTAGGTATTTCAGAGGTGTTGGGCTGCTGGTGTAAGAACCAGTTACCCAGCCTTGGCCCATGACACTATCGAAAGATTTGACGGGTGGATTGAATGAGAACAGACTGAGGCTCAGACTGCATATGGCTTCTTTGTTTTCTTTGTTAACACATGAACTGTGGGAATTGCTTCGGGGCATACTTGTGTTTTGACATGTCAATTCGCAGATATGCTACGGAGGACCATTCTTCTATCCAACAAGAACCGAGAATAAAATAAGGAACGTTGAAGACCTCAAAGCTTCTAAAGTGGGAGCGGATTTAGCAAGATATGCATGGACAAATGGAATGAAACTCTAGCATTGTTTGAGACATTAAAGACAGAATTCTGCCTTATTTGAGTCGGTGCATTGACAAGGAAGGTAAGTTCTGTACAACCATGGCTTATACAATTTTTAAACGAGCAAATCAGAGGGATCCTAGAGCACCTTTTACATGGAAGATGGGGTTGCAGCCAAAACAATCTTTCTTCCTATGGATGTTGCTAAAAGGAAGACTTTCAACCATTGGCAGGCTTCAGTCCCTTGGGATGTTGAAGCACCAACCTGATTGTTGCATTTTCTGTGGAGAACTAGGAGAAACTGCTCAACATTTGTTCCTCAGATGTCCTTATACACAGCAGCTGCAAAGAAGTCTCTGTTTGAAGTTGGAGAACACTTTCAGAGGGGTCTTGAAGCAGATGTATAAGATGGCTAGGTGGAAGGGCAGGTTGAAATTTCATAGAGCAGTTAGCTTGATGTATCATCTATGGCAAGAACGGAACAGAAGGATTTTCCAGAAGAAGAGCATGAACTTGGATAGTTTAATCTATCGAGTTTTGTCAGGATATGAGTAGAGTTGATTATTTGCTAACTAGTATATACGTATTACTGCAATATATCTGTACTAGACTTTTGATGGGAATGAATATATATATCATATTTTTCGATCAAAAAAGAAACTCTAGCATTGATGTTTGAGAATGTTTATTTTCCACTTGGTAGATGTTGGATTAGAGTGATGGCCAAAATCGTTGTATGAACCTTTTGAGTGATTAATAGAAGATTATTTACATCAAAAGAATTGCAGTTTTTTACAAACTCACACACAAAATCTTGTTTCACTCTCACAATTCAGACAATTAGTTGCATCTACAGTTTTCAGGTGATGACTATGATGGGAATTTAATTAAACGGTGGCGAACGAAAAAAAATGCTCCATGTACACTTGAAATGCAGTTAATTTAACAGTTGCATGGAAGAAATTTTTCGGAATTTTGATTTTTATTATTGTTAAGACTTAGATTTTAATTTTTTTTGAAAAAATGGGCCTTAAAATAACAAATTTTATATAGTAATTTGAAAATCCAAAACTGAATTGGACCTGGGAGAAGGAAAACGGAACCAAAGCATTAAACCAAACTGGAATTTAAATTTTTTAACCCATACTTTATTTTGTTACAACCTGTACATAACATCAAGGGTATTTTAGTCGTTTTTGTAGGCAAGGATCAGCAGAGTAAACTGTAGGTGAGCAGTTCGGTTGACCATTGGGAAGAACAGAATATATTCACGAAGATTGAAGGGGAAAGGCATGGAAAATGTGAAACAGACTTGTTCTAGCTTGGTTTAGCTTTCTCTCTCTAGATTCTTCTGTTCTCTCTCATCTAATTCTCTGTAATTCTCAGCCATTAGAGCTGCACAATTTACCGATTAATACAAAATATTTCTGTAGTTGTTACAAGTGGTATCATAGCACGGCGATTCTCAGCGCAATGGAAGAGCAGTGGGAGTATTTCGAGGAATCTCCGACGGTTTCTGAGTACGGTGATTTCTACGATTCTCCGGCAGTTTATGATTACGAGTACGGTGATTTCGACGACTCTCCGGTGACTCAATATTTGCAAGACCCGGCAAAGGAGTCGTGGTCGCGGTACGATTATGAAGCTCAATCAATATACTCTGATGACGATTCACCTGTTGAATCGGAGAGCACGGATTGGAGCTCGAATTGGTCGAGCTACGGTGTTTCCACTACAGAGAATTGGCGATCCGGTCAAGAACGTTACTCAGAGGGCTTCGCATCGATGAATTCCGGAGGTTTTGGCAGGGAGAACATCGCTTTCGGTAATCACCGTGACGGCGCGTACAACTACGCGCCACCGAGTTTCAATCCAGAATCTACTGGAGGTTTCACCAACCATCACGACGGGAATCAGTTCCACAGCAGCCGTGGCGCACCAGTTTATCCTCACAACCGCTATGATGACGCCAGACTTTACTACGGCAGGGAAGCGAGTCAGTTTCATATCCGTTCCAGTAATAACAGGCCAGAGTGGAGGCATACCTGGAGGATGAGAACATTAGCAACCGCTCTGAGTGGAATCGGTTTAGTAACCGTTACGGTGTGGGTAACTACGGGAGTAACAGTCGTGGTGATTTTGAAGAACTGAATCGAGGAAGAACGGAGCATCACCGAAGGGGAAATGAGCCCCCAGTGAAGGAGCGTGAACACAGAAAGCCAACCATGACGATGCAGCATTCAAAGTCATCCGCTCAGTTTAGTAACAATCATGTTGATATCGGTCAGTTCAATAACTATCAAGGAGATTCTGGAATTATAAACTTCGAGAGCAGTTACAGATCAGCATTGTTGCCAACCCCTCCGGCACACTTGAAGTTGTCACAGCTGGACACATTTGGGGATAGAACTCCAGTTGCAAATCTTCAAGAAGGTAGGAATTCTAACTTTACGCCTACTGGAATTGAGAATTTGGAAATTGCTAGTGAGGTAGTAAGCATGTTTTATGATAGACTGAGAATCTGGTTGATGGTAATATAGCTGTAGTTGATGAATGGGTGGGGTCAAAATTATCAGATTTTGTTCTGGATTTAAAGAATCTGTTAGATAGCTGTAATATGCAGTTCATTGGCAAGATTGATGCGAGGTTAGAAGTCCTTAGCGCTGAAATGAAGAATCATATTGGTGCACGAATAGTTTATAAACATGTCAAGGGTAAGGGTGTCTGCGTACAGCTAGAAATTAAGACTGCTCCACATATATGTTCAGCGAAGAGCCGATTTCTTTTGAGATAGGGTGGTTAACATCGACGACCGTTGGAAATCTTTCTTTTAGACAATTGGGTGAAATGTTTCATCCGACAAAAGTGGAATTTAAAGGGTATCAACCACCAGAATTGGATGGTGATAAGGTCAGCAGAGAGGATTCTTGTGTTAACAAGCAAATAAATTTCCATTCGAAGCGACAGGAACATAAATATCCAATCGATGAACTTCCTGTGCAAATGAAGGGCAAAGAAACCAATGAGTTCTCTATAGATATGCCAATTCCAGTTGGTATTCCTCAAGAAAAGGCCTCGATGGAGTTCCTTAAGGAACACGACAGTAATGGCTACAATGGAGGTATGAGTAAAGATTCTGATGTTGAACATTCAGATGATCATTGTTCATTTAATCTGGAACGTGGATTGCACTATACGATGAATGATAATGAAGATGCTACAACAATGGTTTCTAAGCATGTGGAATGTTCAAAGTTTAAACTCTTAGCCACAGAACCGGAATTGAAAATTTGTAGTGCGGTGAATCATGTGTATGCAATAGAGAGGGTGAAGAGTAGTGTGCGTGATGTTAAAGCGTGTTTTGACCCGGGCATTTATAATAATGTTGTTGGAGGAGCTTACCAGAAAATAGAGTTGCAGTGGAGATGGCGAGATCATAACTCTCTAGTGCATCAGAATCATTCAACAATACTGAAGGCAAATCTTGAAATGAGTGCCAGTGTGGTTCCGGTGGTGAAAGATTCTACCGAACTATCTGCAGTCACAGTTCGTACTCATAAGGAAGGTAATCCCCTCATTGCTTTTAAGCATAAAGTACTTGATGTTTTGAAGCAGCTTCTTATTTGGATTGAATCTATCCGATTCTATGATCCTAGTATTTTTGCAAACTTTCTTGGATATTGGAATGGATATGTAAATTCTGAGAAGTGTGGGAAGCTGATTATTAGGAGGTGTTTAGCTGATACTATTTGGTGCTTTGATCCTGGAATTTTCGCGATTTGTCTTCACAGTTTTAACAGTGATTTCAGTGAACAAATCACTGCCACTAGTGCTCACTATGGCAAGCTTTGCAAGGGATTTCAGTTAAAAGCTGCAGTTCAGAGCTGGTATTTGGCACTTGAAGCAGTCTCTTCTATTTTGATATCAAGCTTGAGGTCAATCTTAAAAATTAGAGAAGGGGAATTACAAGAGCATGAGTTGATAACGTTTTTGGCTTGGAAATCAATGGACATAGAACTGAGTTCTTGGGAGTTCTCTACAAGTTTATCAGTATCGAAGATTATCAGATTGAGCCCCTTTTATTTGATCATGGAATTGCAGTAGACAAAAAGGTCGAGATCACTGTTAATCGCCTTGCTCTTAGTTGGGTGATGGTTGAATCTGGTACATTTCTGAGCTCTTATTATTACAGTGCTGATTCCGCTAAGGTTTGCGAGATGTTTCTTCTGCAAAAATGGATTTTCAAAGGTGGTACTGTTAGACCTCACTTGAAGTATGCTCAAGTGGTAGCCAAGCTTTTTGCTGCAATTTTGGAGCTTGAATTAGTTCAAAATCTGATGTGGAATTATGAGTTTGTAACTCTTGAATTTTCCAGTCGGTCAAGCTCTTATTCTGTGGATAAGAGTACTGATGCAGCTAGTAAGAACAAGGAAGAAAAATTGTTCCCGTTGAAATTATGGATTTTTAAAGGTGGCACTGTCAACTTAAAGGTTGAAGCTGGTGTAAGGGAAGAATAAATCTTTGTTGCTTGGCGCCATAATTCCATGATATTCCATGAAGAATCAGTCCTTGTTCCTGGCTCGTTTTCATGCAAACAAAGAAAAGAAATGATGAGGTATAAATTTTTGGCATTCATAAGGTCATTATTCTTGAAGGCTTGGTTAAGTGTGAACTGGAGATGCAGATCATTTTTCTTGATGTTTGCCATGATTGGTAGCAACAATGATGCAGCAGGGGCGCACCAAAACCTCCAAGTTCAGCACTCACCAAACTCATGTGATTTTCACATGTTAATAATTCAACAAAGTAAGGTGGCAGATCATGAACAAGACATTTCTGGAGCCATGGACAGTACAGTAGCATACTTGTGCCCTAATCTTCAGATCAGTCAGCATGAGCTTGAGGACAAGCTCAATTTCAGAGGGAGGGTTGTTACAACCTGTACATAACATCAAGGGTATTTTAGTCTTTTTCGTAGGCAAGGATCAGCAGAGTCAACTGTAGGTGAGCAGTTCGGTTGACCATTGGGAAGAACAGAATATATTCACGAAGATTGAAGGGGAAAGGCATGGAAAATGTGAAACAGACTTGTTCTAGCTTGGTTTAGCTTTCTCTCTCTAGATTCTTCTGTTCTCTCTCATCTAATTCTCTGTAATTCTCAGCCATTAGAGCTGCACAATTTACCAATTAATACAAAATATTTCCGTAGTTATTACATATTTTAATGGCACCAAATTAATAACTTGTTTGGGCCATGAGGCAAGCCCACCTGTAGCCTCCACTATGGGCCGTCCGGGATTACAGCAATAGATAAATAATCCGAGTGAAGAGGGGGTACAATATCACAAAAACCTGTTTATTCCCAAATCCACAATAATCACTGGACACAGATTATTGTCAATTCCGACATTATCCATCCGGCATTTCAATCCAGAACTGCTCCATTTTACCAATGAGTATGATTTTGGTTCTGAACTTGAATTAGTTTGATTGTAATTATGATTACTGTGGTCTGAACCCAAGTTGGATCTGAAATTAAGTCTCATGTATTGATCAACCGGCTTATTGAGTTTTGTTTCAAATCATGTTTGTAAAATAATTCTTACACCTCTGAATCATGTAACGAAAAGTGACTTTACTGTCAGTTTCATCAAGATGAAAAGTTTCAATGATGAAGCCACTGAAGTCAGTTTACAGATCCTTTGAAAAGGCCGCATGACTATTTGTACTATCATTAGTTTATTAAAAAATTGGTGCTTTTCTTATATTTGCAGTTATTATGGTGAAATATAATGTTCTAATACAAAGAACTAGATAATAGCATTAATTAATTATGTTTTTAAATTTGATGTTTAATCTTCTGGAATTGTTCTACTCTGCATATTATGGCTGACTCATTGTGCATCACTAGTTCCTCAAGAATGCATCAAGAAATGTGTTAAAAAGTACATAGACCAACTGCCAGATCTTTTTGTAAACCTGGAATTCAAGGTGGTCACTTTTGTTTATGCAAATGTACTTCATTAGCTTCAAATACCTTTGTTCTGATATTTTGACATACGGTGAATGTTAAAGTGAGAAAAATACCTGCATCCATAGAGGACCTCAGCTCAATGCTTCCAAGCAAACATAGAATCCCTTTGTCCTGGGAAGCAGCACATTCAGCAGGAGCAAATGTTTGACTCCTTTTACACTTTTCCTCAACTGCACAAGAAGAAGATGCTAATTGAGAAAAACAGTCTTTCATTATATATAATCATAATAAAAAACAAGTTATCAATTAGCTCTGACCATTAATTTACATAAGATTAGCCACACAGCTTAAATGATCAGAAAGTGAAAATCAACATATCATAACAAAACACAACAACGTCAGGCCACTATTCCAACCTAAAATCCCGTAAACCCCTAATTTAATCCCTAACAAATACTCAGAATGTATGCAGAACATGGAAATTAACAACATCAAACATGCAACTGTCCCTTTTCATAAAGTCAAGGATTTGATAGAACCCAATCAGGCAATCACCAAACACATTGCATGCACGATGAAAAACATCAAATCAGAGAAGAAAGATGAATACAGAAATAAAACAACAAAGCAACGCGATGATTAACAAAAACAAACCGAACAGGACTGGGGAGGCAGAGTAGATTGACAATCAAAGCTCGATTAAAATTAGACCAGAGGAAAGAAGTGTTGGAATAGTCTTTTAACGTTGAGGAATTATGGAAATTAAAGATAATTTATTGGATTAATTTATGTATCCAATGAATGAAGCATCGTATTATTATCTGTATACAGTGAATACCGTAAGGTTGATTTACCGTGAATAGATGTGTCTGAACAGACGTGTTTGCTTATTTTAAAACCAATGGATACATCCAAAAGGTGTGAATCAAGCCTGAAATCTATTATAAATATGCGATGGTAGTTTTACTAAAAAGGTGATTCAAAAAGATGATTCTTAATGAGATTCTTATTGATCTTATATTTCCTACAAAAAGTCCTCTCAGATTCCAGCTCTCATTCGTAGGAGAATTTGTGATTGTTGCTGCCACATTTTCTAGAGTTTAGGGAAATCCTGGAAGTAACCTGACCAAATAACTCACAAGTCACAACAATCAAGTGGTGGATGCTAGTATTACCTTAAGAACAGTGCTTCTCACGACCCTAAATATTATAGTAGTTTAATAGAGTACAAAGTTCTGACAAGAAGAATCTGTGAAAGTCCGAAGCTGAGTCAGACCGGTGACGGAATCTGTGACGGAATTTGCTGATTGTTGGAAAAAGTTGAGAGAGCTCAGACTGCATGGATGATAACACGATAATTGCAGAAGCAGAAGAATCACGTGTATCAGGAAATCAATAAAATAATGACGACCATATAGTTACTGTAGAAAACACTTCCGTCTCCTTGTCAGTTCAACATGTTCCTTTGAATCTTGCTCACAATTTATTTGCATAAATGGACTAATTCTCCTCGAAACAGATTTTGTGGCATAATTATATAATATGTTGTACGCATGGGCAGAGTAAAAAGAAAATGACCGGTATATTTAAGCATTAATAAATAGGTTACCCAGTAAAAATAATTAGGTTATTTCAGTAATTAAATTTTTATTTCTACTAATAATATAAAAAGAAAAGGTAAAATGATTAGATGACCCTTAGTTATTCATTAAGTGCAATTCTTGATTCCCTAGTTTAATAGAATATTAAGGGGGCGTTTGGTTAAGGGGAATTAAGAAAGGGAAAGGGAATCCTAGAAAATAGTTCCCTTTCTTGGTGTTTGGTTGAGATTTTTTGTAATTCCCTTTCCTTATTTTCCGTTTTTGAATTCTCCGTATTGGGGTTTCGTGATTCTCTCCTTCTACCCTGGGACTTGAATTCCCCAACTGATTCCCATTCCATAACTGAACCAAACAAATTGGAAAATTAATGACAAATCCTTTCCTTTCCATTCTTTTCCCTTTCCTGATTCCTTTCCCTTTCCTTGGTTGAACCAAACACCCCTGAGTGCGATCATAACCCCATTCTTGATTAAGTGCGATTATGACCATTTGTCAATCAAATTAATGTAAAATATAACTATAAACTTGTTAATATTGGTGTTCTTGATATGAATGAGATGCGTGTTCGTCCGGGAAAAAGCAAGAGAAGTGTGAATCAAGTTGAATGATTGTTTGGTTACTTTTTTTAGAGCGACATTTGTAAATGTGAATGATGTACATGTTCTAAATGAGTTTCAGATTATGAGACATCGCCGATAAAAAGTGTCGAAGAAATAAATCTTTGTAGGTCAATATTTTTTGTATGATTTATATTATATTTTTTTCCTTGTAAATTAAGAGGTTACCCCTCATATTATTTTCTGATTCACCTCTGGTTGTACGTATAAGATTCGCCTCTTAATGGCATTATGATAAACATCTTCAGCAGCAAATTCTACATTTCTGCTTCTTCTCATCCTCACTCACTGTTGGTATATAATGGGACAAAAAGCAATGCCTCATATTTAGACATGCCTAAATCAACAGCCAAACTAAACCAGAGAATTGGCAGAAATATTGCAGACAGATTCTGGGTATTTACAACCTTTTCTATTCGAACACAACACAAAACTTTTCCCAAGAGGCTCCAAGAGATTACATCATCACACGGGCAAAAGATCAAACAGTTCATGCCCATAAGCCTTTCGAATAAGCACACACACTTTTTATTTAAAAGCAAAATCCTCACCATGGTGGAGGAGATTTTATTAGGCTCTGCAAACCTTTTAAAAAACTCATTGATACAAGATAGAGCTTACTTGCTCTAGAGGTAATTTTTCCTCCTAAAGCTTAAAGAATAAAGTAACTATGCCTATTCTACTGTGTTTTTGTATGTGATTGAAGAGAACCCAAATGAACCAAAGCTATCACCCAGGAGCAATTTAGTAATCAATCAGGGGAGTTTGGCTCAAAGGTTAATCAGCATACCAAAACTATATACAACATGACAGAATATACCAGGTCTTCCGCAAAAAGAAGCAAAAGTTTGGTTCAAGAGTTTGACTGGAGAGAGTTCAGATGAGGAATTTGCATGATCAATTTCTTCAGTTCCATTGAGGAATTTGCAGCCTTTCCCTTCCACGTTCTCCTTGTTGCTCCATGTTATCTCATCATATCCTCCAAGCAGCATCTACCAATAAACTCAAACACCCCCAAAATCAACAATATAAATTAAACAAAGTTAAAAACTCCAAACACATAGCATGCAACCAAAAAATTGAACTAAATAAAGAATAAAAGGAAACTCAATTGACATCAATTATCATAATGAAGCTAACTTGAAATCAATGGAAAACAAACCAAATCCATCTCTCTTTTTCTCATCAAAAGCTAAAACAGCAAAACCAGAAGAATGGGGATAGTACAAAAATAAAACCCACTCATTTGCCATGGTTGGATCATTATTAGTTGTCGAACATCCTTTCCACATCCTTTTCTATAGTGGATACATTTCCAGACTACAAAACCAAATCAGTAGTGGAAAAGGTAAGATTTCTAAAAGGCTTCAATGTCGGAGCCAATTTAGATGATTAATTTCACACAAAATAATCAGAAACAACTCACATATTATTTAAATATGTTTTTAGAATATTTTCACAACAGAAAAACACAAGCTCTCATTGGTTAACAAGTAATGCTTATGGTTGCAATCTATTTCTTTCATCTTTTAAAAGGACTGGCTCCTCTATTTCTTATTCACGCATACATACAGAAGATGAACAGTCAACAGTGTAAGTAAACATTATTAGCTTCTTAAATTTGCATCCATCCTCTGAAATTCTAAGATCCAATTGACACAAACTGGCTATCCATCCTCCGAATCCTAAAAGATCATACACTTTTTAAATATAAGGTACCATTAACTAAGAGAATCAATATTTAAAGCATGCAATACTTATGTTGCAGAAGTAAATTAATTACACATCGTTATTTATATTTTTGAAAAAAAGTTACCAAAATGCAAAGCATCACAAACACAGCAACAAACCCCATTTTTTTGTTCTCATATGACTCTGAAAAAATGCAGATTTAAAAACTTAACCAAAAAAACCAAATAATCAGAATAACAAGAATCCACTCAAAACGCATACTATGAAATATAAGGGGGACTATTAAACATAAACAGACATTTTCACTCAAAACATTCCACAACCATACCTATTGGTAGAACCTTTTGTAGCACCCTGCATATTTAATCCCTGCGTATTGATAATTTGCTTCCACAGAAAATCGGTGACCACTTCCTCCCGAGATGGAGACACGATTGCCGCTGAGGATGAGCTGGTTGCTACTTGCTAGATCTTTGAGCTGTGCTATCTACTCCTTGTGGATCAGAAACCCCTTGATCACCACATGTTATTCTTTCTACCTCCCTTTTTCAGCTGCTGCAAAAACACCATAAGAAATAAGGTCTGCTAAATTAGGCGGAGCAGGGAAAATACTGATCAACTCAGGAAAAGAAAATTGAGAAACAGGTTATCTGTAATTTTGCAAGCAACAATATGTCAAAGAAGGTTGGGCTTAAACAATTTGTACCTGAACAGCAGAGCCTTAGAGAAATCATAATAATCTCTGAGGCTTTCCCGGGGCAAAGAGTCGAACCATAAGAGACAGTTTCCCCTCAAGTAACAGCCCACCAACTTGCATCTTAATTCCTCCGGGAAGTCCCTCGACACCTATTAGGTTCTGGTACGTCCTGACAAACTCTTCCGGGTCTGTTTCTCCAATATATGTTGGGATTCCCTCCGGGACCCGGAGGCCCGGCAGCCATGGGTATGCAAGCACTCGAGGTACCCAAGGAGAGGTAGGTTTGGCTCTATTTCTTCCCACCAGCTTGTCTAGTCGCGCCTCCAAAGAGTTGGGGTCCTGCTGCGCCACCTGATAACCCCGCATCCTAAGGGTTGCCCCTCCTCCCGGGCTACAGGTCCCTGGACCCGGGGACTGCCTTCCCCGGCGAGCCTAGGTCCATCTTGCTCATCCTGGTACTCTCTTTCCGAGTCAGCTTCGTCGGAGGCAGTTTCTACGTGTCCATCCTGTGGTACTCCTAGCTCACGCCGGTATCTAGCCTCCTCCTGCAACTGCCTCAAGGTCACATCGTCTCCCGGGGGTGGAAGAGGACCACCCCCTGAAGGTGCCGCGTTCTTCTTCGGGCGCCCGCGCCCTCTCCTTGGCGACTCCATCGTGCGAAGGTGGAAGGTCCCACCGGGCGTGCCAATTGAGCCAGGATCATCACTAGTTGTCAAACTAGAATTAACATTAAAACTAATCATTTGCATTCTGTATGGCCATGGTTTGCAAAAATCTTGAGCATCAAAGAATATCGCAGATAATTTCCATAGTTGATTATGGTTTATTGTTGCCATTAGCATATCATAGATTAACATGTTCATTCTAGAAAGTAACTGAAATATGGTCATTGTAAAAGGGAGATGTTTCCTGAGGTTATTTAGATCATGGGTCACTCTGGGAACTAATATCGCTGTTTGTGAATCTTTGTTTTGTTGTTAAAATATTTTTAATTCATGCATTCGATGAACTTGGGAACATTTGTTTTCATTTTCAAGGCATCAAATCAAGAAGGCAAGAAGGATGGTAGTATGTTTCATGTCTTCTCGGTTTCTATCTCAATATCTCATTGTGATCTTGACTGCATTTGCAATCTGTTTTGTGAATCCTAAGGTGGATTATTCGGGTTTTCAAAATCTGATGGTACTTTTTCTTCCAGGATGCACTATGGAAATTGTTTAGGGTCGAAGATGATGGAGGGGTTGATATTTAGAGTCGAATTTTTTGCAGACAAGCTCAATGGAACTGAGTTTGAGATACTAATGACGAAAAATCTGTAGATGTAACAAACAATTCTCTAAACAATGAGAGGCTACCATCAAGAGATCTTGCACTATTTACAATGGGAATTCTATTAGTGTTTCAATGTGTGATATTATCTCCCCCAAGATCTCATCTTGGAATACATGTGCACTCTTTTAATCATGTAGTGGTTTATTCCTGTTAAATCATATGCACTATTCTTATTCTGAATTTGATGCAGAGCAACCTTATGCACTAGCTGGGGATACAGAAAAGCCATTGTTCCAAGGAGTAGATTTCAAGTGACCATATTCCCAGGATATGGTGATAAACTGATAATAGTTTAGTTGTAGCTATGGTTTCCATATCCACATTATTGTTTCGAATGAAACTGGATATAATGTTGTGAAAACTGCATAAATTCTTGCAAAGTTTAGTGTTCGAATATCCTGTGACCAGCATTTTTCGACGGAGTACACCTTTGCATCCGCTGGTTTCAATCAGTGAATTCACACCCAACATTGTAGCTAAGAAATATGATGTAATAGGATATGATTGATATAAAATAAACGTTGAATGCATTTATACTGAAAACATGACTCATGAGGTCGTCTAAATTTCTTTACCAATTTGAGCATAATTGTATTTCCGTCTACAGTTCGTCTCTCGCATCTTTCTTCTTTTATGAACCACATGAGTAAATGATTTTTGAACAGAAGTCACCGTACTTAGTTTGAATTAGAGTGAAGCTTCTTGGGATACTAATTCTCAATTGAGACCTGTTTCCATTGAGACCAAAGATTATATGAGACTTCTATTGATTGAATTAAGCTCACCCGCCGATTTCCTTGATTGAATTTGTCGTTGGTGAAATTGACCAAGAAAATGATCAAGGAAATTTGACTGAAAGATCAAGCAAATTGAACGAAAGATCAAATTAACTGAAAAATCAAGTCAAAACAAAAATACTCAAGCACATTGATTGAGAGATCAAACAAATTGACTAAAAGATCAAGCAGAAACAGTAAATGCTCATTCCCCTGCTCTTGGTCTCCACAAGGACAGGTCTCACCCAAGACTTTCTCTTCTTGGGATAAGCTCACTAGGTTACATAATTTAATTGAACTTTTAAATTTATGTTATCAAATATAAAGAAATTTTATTGCGTCCAGGTTTTACTACAAAACATTATACTAATACATGTTTTAGTCATGTGTAAGTTGTAACATAAGTAAAAACCGAATCACTATTTAATCATTCAAACGGTCTTTTACAAAATTAAAGTTGTGTATTTAATCACTATACAAATGTAAGTATTTTTACACTTGGTTGTATGTTTAATTAAATCTCAGTTTCTCCTCTCTTACATTTTCCTTTTTTTGTTTTTTTGTTTTTTCAGAATCTCACGTTAAAACAATGTCCTTTTCGGTTTTGGATTTTTTCCTATTTTCCTTTTTTTTTTTTTCAGAATCCCACGTTAAAACAATGTCCTTTTGGGTTTTGGTTTTTTTTCTTAATATAATCCCACGTCAAACTGATTGAATATTATTTTCGTCATATCACCGTTGTATCGACATTCGGGATTGAATTTTTTTTCCACGTTTTTTTGCAGTTTTTTTAAGGAATTTTAAGTACAAATACACCGCGCAACACACGCCGATCGACTGAGTTTTCCATCACCGCAATAAGCACAATCCCTCCGAACATTTCCGTTCACGTTCTCCGAACCCAGGCCAACAATGTGCGAGCTCAGATCTTAATCTCTCTAGCTATCAGTATTGTTGTGTGTGCGCGCGCCCGTGATGTCAATGGTCTCATTTTCCAGCAATCTCTTCAAATCATCATTTTTCGACTGATGAGTGATGAAATCGAGTTTCTATCTTTGAAGGTACCTTCAATTTATGCCCATTATTCCATTTCGAGTCCCCCACCACCCTGTGCCGGATGTTTTAATGATGTAAAATGATGTTTTGTTGAGTTGATCGGTTGGAAAAATGATTGAAAATATGAGATGATCATATTAGGATTTCCGATCTCCGATTTCTGATGGTAGTAGAAATTTAGATCTTAGTTTTAGTGACAGAGTCCCATAATTTAGAAATTTTAATGTAGAACCTAAAATTCCTTTTTTTTATTGAAAAATAAAAAATCTGGCATTCACTAGATGTGGTGGATAGTTGTTATTATTATTATTGTACGGTATCTCTCTGAATTTTATGTTAGATTTTATAGAAATATGAAACTGGTTGTAAACTTGTAAAGTATGAGAATGGTTGTAAAATGGCATGCTTATGGCTTTATACTGTTGCTGTTCTCTTCCATATAAGCAAAAATTATTGCTTTTGTTAGTCTTAGTATTCATAACTTCATTTTGTAGTTTTTATCATACGTTATTTGTTTATATCGAGACTAAAACCCAGCACGTATTTTCCAATATTTTTGCTGATTATTCTAGAAAATTAATATCGATCAGTACTTAGTACTTACGTTTGATCTCTTTGTTTTTTGTTGACTGAAAGGACTCTGAGTTCTTCTATGTTTCCTTCCTTTTCCGATTGTTGTTCGTATTGAAGTTTATATTGACAAAACAATCTTTATATGCTTCCGTTCATTGCTTAATGCCTTAATCAATCTGAATTTGTGTTTTTCTTGCTTCCTTTTGATGTTAATTAACCAGGTGATGTTAATTAACCAGGTGCTACATCCTTTGCTCATTGTAATTAGGTTCATTTTTTTCAGTGGTGAAGTGTATGGCTTGCATTTGGTGTTTTGTGCTTTCTTTAAGTTTTTCAGGAATTCACGGGGAGTTTTAATGTCAACAGTTGACTCTGTGTGTGTGTTTTTTTTTACTCTGAGTTTCTTTACATTTTTCTTCTCACACTAATTGGCTTCCCTTCTATACCTGTACTTAGGGTTAACTGTTCATGTACTCCAGAAGAAAAGATTTGATCCAAATGACGAAAGATGTGATCCATGATTTATGGTCATTGCGTTCTACCCAGCAAACTTTGAGATCTGAGCATTCTCTATGCCTTGGAGCGCATTACTAGAAAGTAAGTTTCCAACAGTGTAAATCAACTAACTTGGGTACACTACTAGAAAAAATAGTATCAGCACCGCTTAATAAGGGCTGTTTCACCGTTTTTTTTTTTCAAAACTAGCGGTGCTGTTGCTAGGTGGTGAAAGGCAATTTTTGTTTCATCGGTAAAGGATCTGTGGGACCCAATCATATGCTGACTGTACTGATGACTGGACGGTGGACTCGTTCAACGGTTGGCTGGTCAACATAAAGTTGCACCGGTCGAATTTGTATGTCATAGCCGATGAAATGATTATTTTAATATATAGTTTAGAGTTTATTAAAATAATATTTTAATTTGATCACGTGGGTCCCAGTTGGTTAAATGATTTTTATATGTATTTAGTAATGACGTGTAATTTTTTGTTTCACCGCATTTCGTACCGATGAAACTAATTTTATATGAAAATAATACAATATTATTATTTATTGTTTGGTCCCTTGACCAGTCAACATGCGCAACATGTAAGAACTGCGCTGGATCTAGGTTTGATTGTGTTGAAACAAATCTGGGCGGTGAAACGATTTCACAAAAAGTGCAAATAATTTTGCTAGAAAACCGCACTGCCCTGCAATATTTGCAGCTACATTTTCCACTGCAATATTTGCAGCTACATTCACTACATTCACCAGAACATGAATCCAGAATTGAAAATAACAAAAGCTCAGTTTTTATTAAAATGAGCACGAATATCCCGTGGTAAACTACAACACTTATAAACCATACCACAAACTAGCTATTGGGAGCATCCCAACCACAGCAAAACATGGGACCTAATCCAACAGCAATATCCCAACTACATGTAGCTATCACAAGCACAATAGAGTTATTGGGAGCATCCCGACCACAGCAAAACATGCAACCTAATCCAACATATATACCAACTAAGTCTAGCTATCACAAGCACGAGTTATCGATAGCATTAACAAAAAGCACAAGAGTATGGGTTTAGCACCGCTTCCGAGTTGCCGAATCTAAATCAGTCCATATGGATGACTTCCTGGTTTTCCAGGTCTGCTGCAGATCTCCTTGAAGGCACTAGTGGATTTTCATTTATGTCTCGGCACATTGGGGCAATACGCTGCATAAAACTTCGACAGTAGGTGTCGATGAGGCCCTCAATGATCTGCAATGGGTATGGTTTGTCGTCTTCTGGGAACACCTATCAATTAAAAATACCATAATTAGAGGCAAGACCATATTTATTATTAGAACTTGAAGTACTAAAAATATACAGGAGAAAGTTATCAAATGTATTACCTTATGTACATCAACATGAGTGTGAAGCAGCACAATCTTCTCCATATACAACATGCAATAGTAACCGCATTCCCAGTTATTAGGTTGAACTTTGTGCTTCATATACAAAGATGGAAATCAGTTAAAAAAACCACTTTACATTAATTGATGAAATTTGAAACATTGAATTAGATATAACTTACCATTATGTTGGTTAGAGTCCATGATGTGTACTCTTTGCGGATCTGTGCATCATATGCTGCTCCAATACTTCATGACAACATAAAACCATTAACAATATGGGAGAAACATGTGCAACGGGATAAAAAAATTACCCAATCAGTATATTAAGCTCAAGTGGCCTAGTTGTCGGTGTGATAATTTGTTTGTTAGGGTCAATGCAGTAAACTGCACTTTTCTCCGGCACAATCAACAACATAGTCCAGTGTTCTCTGGAAGAATAGGTTCCCAATTATGTCAGTTGTGAAGTCTAAATATAAATGACATGGTAGTGTGGAATAGCAGGATAAAGTTTACTTACTTTACGCATATTGGCATCACGTACAAATTAGCAGGGTGAGCCTTCATTACCTCCAACACATTTTCTACGACTACTTGTCTAGTTTCATCAGGAGTTTTAAAATTCATGTAGCTTGAATATGTGTGAATGAACTGGGTTCTTCCCTGGTCTTCTGGTGGAATTTTTGCATGCAAAAAACTGAATTTGGAGACATAAGGAAAATTATGACATAAGGAAAATTATGTAAAATAGAAAATTACCAAAGTAAAATGAATAGCCAATATTTAAGAAGGGTTAAATGAGTAAAAAATATGACCTTGCCCAGATGTTCATCTGATTGTCTTCAATCCACTCCTTCCGTCCAGGGGCCATGGATTTGTTTAACCATCTGATATGATCCTTAATGGAGAACATGAGACTGTGGTTTCTTGGACCGAATACACCTTCTAATTTTAACTGATAAAAATCACGACCCCCTTTAGCTTTCAACATTTCGTTACAGAAATGTAACAGCTCTTTTCGAGATGCTGGGTCCCTTTTATGGTGTGCAAATTCCTAAACAATCAAGAGACACAAAGTATTAACTTACACATGATCATTCATTTTCAACATCCATAATGAAAAAAAAAAATTGAAAGCTTCAGAGTATTACCTGAAGAGGATCAACATACAAGGTGGAGAATTTTTTATCTATCACATCCAAGTTGGGGGACTCTGGATGTTGGCTGGATTTAGCATCACCGTCACTGCTACCATATGAATCAGTTCCCTCCGAACTCTCCTGCATTAATTTATAAATGATATAGATTATTAACGGTATTTTTAGCATTTACATATATGTTGAGCATAAATAAAATTGATAAGCTAAATAACTTGCCTCTGCTACAGGCTGCTTCATCTTGTAATCGATGAACTCCTCTGGCCAATTAATAGGAATTCCAACAGCCTTGCCAACAGTGGGAAACTCCTTTGAGTAAAAATGAACAGAGGCATTCGGTATGAAGATAGGCTCACATATTCTTACACACTTCGTGTCTGGGATGTCTTGGAGACTGTCAGGCCTTGCACAGAGAACTAATCCACAGGAAGCAGTGATAATTGAACCATCTCGGTCTCTAACTTGCAGATGGCATGGAACACCTCCCTACCAAATTTATGCACAAATAAATATTTGGATTAAATTAAATAAATGACAGATGGACAGAACAAAAACAAAATTTAGATAAGTAAAATGATGCATGAGATGGTGCAGAATTTTAAAATGGCAAATTTACCTTGTCATCTGAATCCCCTCCATCAGGTTCACTTCCAGCAGCTGTTTGGTTGTTCACATTGGCTTTCTGCGATTCTAAGGGGGTAGGCAAAATTTCTGACTCGTGAAAGAAGTCGCGAGGTGAAATATCTGCTGGCAACTCCACCCCGGCCTGCTGACAAATCCAACCAGCGAATTCATCCAACTTATCAAAATCAAAGTTGGGATTCTTTTGAGGCTCAGCTGAGGTTGAGGCCTTATTCTTGTTCGGCCCTCTGGTTCTTTTGTAGTGAGGTAGGGCCTCCCGTTGCTTCGCTGTTGAACCGCATGCCCGATAGCGACCAGGTGGATCAGCTTTTTTAGTGGCAATGGATAAGATGTCATCCTTGCCATCTAATATCAGCTTCCCTTCTTTGACATCCTTGTTGAGCTGCAACTGTACAAATGAAGGTATGAATTGATTACAATTATGAATACACACTTGATAAAAAATGTATAGCAGAATTTAGAAACAACAAGGACAGTGGAGGAAATAATCTTACTATTTTTTCCTCTAAGTCACGAACAAAAGGCTCTGAAAATTCATCAGTGTCTTTAATCTTGTTGGCCTCCAGAAAAACAATGGATCTGTCGAATCGAAAGTAAATCTTTCGAACCTCGGCCTCGGCTTCTTGTTGGGTCATTCCCTTAGCAACCCTTTCCTCTATGGCCTCTGCTCTCATTTTCTTTGCAAATCGAATGTAAATAATCCTATATCCACCACTTCCAGTGTGGTGTCTATACTGTTTTTTATCAGCACTGTCCTTGCCAGCCTGTCTAAGTTTCTGAAACAAGGACATAAACAACATTACATAAAATCCAAGTTCACAAAATAATACAATGAACATAAACAAGTTCAAAAAATTAATACAATGAAAATGTGTGCGAACTTACCGCGAATTTATCACTTCTCCTGTAGCATTCAAACAGCTCCCATTCTTTCTCATCCATCCAACGATACTTCTGCCATGGATTCCCAAGATTGGGATCCTTCTTTTCATCCCAGATGTACCTATCAGCCACTTTCGTTCTCCAGTTACGCATCTTATTTGATGCATATGTTGTCCATAGCTTCTTCAAAGCTGCATGATCAGTCTCACTTAATTTTGTCCTTATATCCCAACTTGCCTATAAAAGAGAAAAATAACACAAGTAAGAAAATAAAGCACATTCCTTAAATATTGACTACAATCTTTAACACAAACTGTAATAATCATACCAATATGTCTTCCCATGCTTCATCCTTCACATCTTGCGGGACATGCGGCCAATTAATCCATGTACCAAACTTAATGCGTCTCCTAAATGCATACGCAACATAGCCGCACCATTTTCCAATCATGACCCTAGGGCAAAAAAACTCATCAAACCACATCTTAAATGGTTTTTTGTGTTTCATAAGCATTACAGAGTTGCAAGTTGCTCCACCACGGCGAACAATTGCTTCTTCAACCTCAAATCTGTCAAAGTTCTCCCCTTCTTTCTTTTCACACAAGGAATTTGAACTGAGCAAATCATGGTCTGAGGGCTGGTCTATATCATTCGGGTGGGGTAGATGTGGGTCAATCTCACCAATGTACTGCTCAATAGGGCGCTCGGGATCAATCACAGGTATATCAGACCTGTTCTTAATCTGCTCTTTCTGTTTCTGCACCGCTTCAGACTTCCTTTTTCTTCCAGCCATGTCTACAAAAACAACAAACAAACATAGTGAATTAGAAGATGCAATAAAAACAAACCGTGAGCTTTATTGTAGCATATTTTCAGCAAATTGAGTACTCCAAAATCATCAATCAATCTACATCCATCCAATATCATATTTTATGGCATACCAACTATTTGTCAATACAGCAATTACTAGTTCCAGCAAGTGCATGTTCCAAAAAAGCAAAAAGTTCCGAGCTTTAGATTGAAAATTGGTATCCCTGAAAACGCCGAAATAAACTACAATAAAGTCGATTGAGTGGTGAAAGTTACCTGAGAAGTTGTCCGATATTGTCGCTTTAACAGGTGTTATCACCGAAGGGGGTTTTTTGGTTGGATTCACCCACCGGCGACGCCGTTCATTCCGTCACTGCGGGTGCTCTGTTCTCCGACGGATCGTATTCTTACGAAGCTGAATCTCCTCGAGGTAGCCTAAAACTTTGCTGGAATGGATGCAGATCTAATCTGTGACTGGGTACAGTTGGTGGAAGAAACCAGATCAAAAACCCTTGTTTGATTGGTATTATATTTCTGGGTTTTATTTTGGAGGTAAATGAAGGCTTTATACGCGGGGAGTATTTCATCGGTTCGGTAATGAAATGGGTGAAATAAAATTAGAAGGCAATAACCGGCCCAGTTGCGCGGGTTTTGAGGTACCTATAATCATTACGTTGTTGAACTTAAATTTTATTTCACCGGGAAAAAAACAGGTGCAATACCCATTTGCACAACAATATGGTGTTGCGTTTGTTGTATGATCTGAAAAATAATGTCAAGTACATATCACCCCCATGCCACCAGCGGTGCAATAGCTATTCGCTCAACACTATAGAGTTGCGTTGAAATTTTGATCTTATTTTTTAGGGGGAAAATCAGTATTTCAAAACTCCCGCATAAATGCACGAAAATTTTGGGAAAAAATGTAAATAATAAAATATATTCTATTTGCATATGAATCCTTGAAGTGTTCAATAGTTACTGTAAGACCCAAGAAAATAAGACAGATTGGGAAGATAACCTTTAGTAATTGCGGTGTGTCCCAACAAATTTGTAAACTATTCATTTACGCCCTTACAATTTTATATTATAAAATAAATTATTAGTAAAAACAATTTATCTACTCTTGAGTATGAATAAAGTGTTCAAAGTGAGTCTTTGACAACAAAGCCAATATATGAAATCATAGTAAAATTATATAAATTTGTATTAAATTATTGTATAATCTAGTAAGTGTTACGATCGAATATAAATGTATATTAAATATATAAACTCTTGTTTGTATTCATAATTCATGCTCATTGATATGGATAGGTGAAATAAATTTACAAAATCAGGTTAGATCATACAATTGGAAGTTCTATTTGGATTATATCATAAACATGTTACAACATTATACTACTTAAGTACTTGTGCTTATGGCTAGTGTTGAATGACTTGTTAAACTTTGTACTACAAGTACAATTTGTACTAATTAGTTTTAAATTTTTTTGGTATTAACTCATTCAATATGTTAAATAATGTCAATATCATAAAAATGGTGAAAAAATAATGAGTTTATATTGTTAAAAAATGATAAATTAAAGTTTCCTTTTATTTCACCGGGATGTAATAATTAGAGGTGAAATAAAACACGTGTCGAGCAGAGAGGATGGCACGTATATATAAATCGAAACATGTCGAGCAAAGAGGATGGCACGTATATATAAATCGACACGTGTCTATTCATGCAGCAATTACGTGTTTGTCAGGGATTGGTCTAAGTCATGACCGTTGCAAAACAAAAGGCGGTGAAACGGACTTGGGCAAAAATAAATATCATGAATCGAGTTGACTCAAAGTTTCATTTGTGTGCAGTTTTCCTCTACCTTATCCGATCTGAGCAACTCCAACACGAATCCGTCCAATCGCGACTGAGAAGATTATCCGGTGAGTGATTCTTAAAGTTGATACCATCACGATTCTGTGTCCTTTTTTCCCCCAAGCTCTTAAAAACTTGATTGATCTGTTATACCAATTTTTTCATGTTCAATCTTAATTACATGATTGATATGTAAGGCATGTGTTTATAGAAGTGGCCGAGTTGGTTAAGTTCATGTGAATGAAATACGTGGAGGTAATATTAGTGACTATAGACGATTAGTGTATGGTGAACTCATTGTGTTTGACAGAATGCCTAAACCAAACTAGCCAGAATGTAGAATTTAATAGTTTTGTGTATATGGTGTTATTAGTATATGGTGAACTCATTGTGTTTTTTAGAAAATGCCTAAACCTAAATGCCTTTGTTATGTTGGTTTCAATCTGTTATAATAGCATATGTCAGAAAACATAGTACTGTCAATGCATATGTGCTATAATGTATATGTTATGTTTTGTGTTGGTCTAGGAAATGGCACCTGCAGGAAAGCGAAAGGCTGCAGCCTTGGCTGCATCTAAAGATTTTGTTTCGAATGAGGCCAAGAGCACCTTTACGAATTTTCTGAAAAGGAATGTGATTTTGGAACGTGGCATAATTACCAAGCCTCCCTTTGAAGCTTACATCAAACTGAATGGATGGGAGTCCTTTGCTCACTCACCGGGAAATGCAAATATTACAATGGCTACGGAGTTTTTGGCAAATATGCGATACCAGAAAAAGGAGGATGGCATTGTTCTGTGCCGTGGTAAATCAATACCCATGTCTGCCACAGTTATCAATGATTACTATAATTTGCCAAATGATCCCGTGTCCTTTGAAGCATACAAGAAGTTGAAAGGGGAGCTCCATTGGGAAAATGATGACAGGGTTGGAGATTGGGATGATGTTGTGAGGCAGATTACTAAGCCAGATGTTCATTTGGAGGATATCCTGAAAAGAGAAAAATGGTGCAACATTGATAAGAAGTATTTGACCACGGAGATGAATGTGTGGTACACGTTCATAGCTGCCCGCTTATCGCCCGTGACTATTAACTCGGAAGTTTATTGGGAGCGGATCAGGTTGTTGTATGCTATCAAGAAAGGGATAAAGTTCAATGTGGGATCTCTGATTTACAAATCCATTCGCAATAGTTTGAAGACAACTTCAGGCATTGGTTTCCACTCACTCATAACCGGAATTTGTCACCAAGCGGGAGTTGAAGATAGGTATGAAGATAACATAAAATCCCCAATGGCACTACTGAAAATTGAAGCATTCCAGCGTCGTGTCAAGAAAGTGGCTCAGGATCCTCCTGTCGTATCAGAAAGTGGCACTTCTAGGGTCACAAATGAGGTAACTTTGAGTGATGTGGTTTGTAAGATTGATGAGCTCGGACAGTTTATGAAACAGTTCTCAGAACATGCTGCAAAGGTTTTTGCCGCTGCCATACCCGATAGGGTAGCTGTTCATGGTAATCTCCCTGTTTTTGAGCCACAGAATGATAAGCTGGTAGATATTGATGTTGCTCGGAATGTTGAAGATGACAGAGAGCTAGAGGATAGAGAGGAACAGCTTGATCATCCTTCAGAGGTGGCTAAGAATGTTGAAGATGCTCAGATGCAAGATTAGTACTTGTCATGCTTGAAGACATTAGATTTTATGTTATTTATTGTTGAATGATGCATGTTTGCAATTGGATAATTTGAATTACAGTCTTAATTTGTGATAACATTTGATTTTTCCATGATATAATGTGTTACTAACTATGTAAAGATTATATATGTATGAATGAACCCCAAAATAAGTTCATCATTCTGATTTCTGATGCCAGAATAAGAACGCAATTCCCACTAGTTGTGTTCATACAATGTTTTATTTCTATATATAGGCGCAACTGAAAGTGGTTGCAAAATTAATTGTCCAGAACTCTCTGTTAGCCACTGGAACAGAGAGCAATAATATCCAGTTGCGCAAATCCGTAACGCAACATATTTAGGTTGCTGAATCACTGTTTAGTTGTCCATCTGGGCAAATCAAATAGGCCCGATGAAATAGAGGTGGTGCAATAGACTGGTAAGCAACATGAAAGTATTGCGCATGGAACAAAAATTCCAAACTAAAACATGACTTCAACCTTATATAAAATAGTTCAATTCAAGTCATTCAAATATAAAAGTAAACCCGAATAAACGACATAGAATCACAATCTTACAAGTTATCAATTCATATTATCAACTCCTTCGAGTGACGTGATCACTTCTTCTTCTTCGCCTTCTTGTTGACATCATCCCCGATTAAGGTCCCATCCTCGTCTATCCATAATCCATCATCGTGTTTTCTTCGATAACTGACATCCCTGCTCTTCATGGCTAGCTTCGGAAAGACAGATGGAAACTCCGCCTTATGACATGTTGGTTGGTAATCAATCTCATCTTCGAAGAAATACTTCTTTCCTTGTAAAGCTATGGACCATTTTGCGTCAATCGGATCATCAACATAAAACACCTGCCTAGCTTGTGAAGCAAGAATAAATGGATCATGTTTATACCCCTCTTTATCTTTCCTCACTCGGGTAAATCCCATGGGATCGTTCAGATCTACACCCTCGTTAGGATCAATCCACTTACACTTGAACACGGCAACCTTAAATGCAGTGTAGTCCACCTCCCAAATTTCTTCAACAACACCATAAAATGGAAGAACACCGGCAACATGTTTTTTACCTTTAGTGCGAATCAATGTCTCACCATCAACAAAAACACCACTACTCTGTGTCGTACTTTTAGAATCTTTTGCAAAAGTGGAAAATGAATAACCATTAATATCGTACCCTGAGAAAGATCTAACTGTACAATCAGGCCTTCTTGCAAATGCTCTCAAATTCTTATCCATTCCCTGGACATCGCACCTATTGTTGAACCAATCAACAAAACCTTCCTTGTGTGTTGATTCAATAAATTCCAAGTCAGAATTTATTCCACGAAGGATGTCAAGATGCTCTTGGACATATGGTGCTGTTTCTTGAGAATTCCTTAAAATATAATGGTGGAGATCCTTCATCACTGAGTACAACGGCGTCCGCAACTGGCCTCCATTTCTAGGCAACCCTAGTTTCCTACCCTCATGTCTACTCTTGGGAACCCCAACTTGAAGTCCATCTTCTAAGTAGGTAGTACAAAACTCAATGATTTCTTCGTTAACATACCGTTCCACTATACTTGCATCAGGTCGGTAGTGATTCTTAGAATATTTCTTGAAAATACCCATATATCTTTCAAAGGGGTACATCCAATGCAAGAAAATAGGGCCACAAATTCGAATTTGTCTAACGATATGAACAAGAAGATGGACCATAATATCAAAAAAACTAGGGGGGAAATACATTTCCAATTCAGACAAAACCTCTGCTGCCTCATTTTCCAACACATCCAACTCAGCACGAGAAATTGACTTCCGACATATAGAGTGAAAGAAAAAGCATAGTCTAGTAATGCAGTACCTTACTTGTTCATCCAACACTCCACATAGTGCAACTGGCAATAACTGTTGCATCAAAACATGACAATCATGAGACTTTAAGGTAGACAATTTCTTGTCACTTGTCACTGCCCGACTAATGTCAGAAGAGTAACCAATGGGAACTTTCATCCCTTCCAAGGTATCACATACTGAGCTCCTCTCCTCCTTGGACAAATTACATGGACCGGGAGGCAAGTAAACACGTTTTCCTCTTTGCTCTGGTGCAAGCTCCGGCCTTATACCCATAGCGACCAAATCTTTCCTTGCCTTCAAATTATCCTTTGTTTTCGTAGGAATATTTAGTAGAGTTCCAATCACACTCTCACACACATTTTTCTCTATGTGCATCACATCTAAACAGTGTCTCACATCCAAGTGCTCCCAATACGGTAAATCAAAGAAAATAGACCGCTTTTTCCATGGAGAATTTGCATCGTTCTTATTTTTGCGAACTTTTTTCCCAAGAAGAACCCTCAACTTTGATACTTTTTGATGAATCTGTTTTCCAGTAAGGGGTTCAGGGGCAGTCCTAACATCTCTCCCTCCAAAAAAATTTGCCTTGTCAAGACGGTATTTGTGCTTAGGTCGCAAGAATTTCCTATATCCCAAGTACACGGTCTTTCTCCCATGTTTTAACTGTTGAAAATCCGTTTTCTCTTCGCACACCGGGCATGCTTTATGACCCTTCACAGCATAACCCGACAAATTTCCTAAAGCCGGGAAGTCATTAATCGTCCAATGCACCATTGCCCTCAATTTAAATGATTCCTTTCGATATGCATCATAGACAAAAACACCGTCAGTCCACAATTTCTTCAAATCATCAATCAAAGGAGCCAAATAAACATCTATATCGTTTCCCGGTTGTTTAGGACCCGGTATCATTAGAGGCATCAACATGTATTTCCTCTTCATACACAAATAAGGGGGCAAATTATATATTGCTAACAAAACGGGCCAAGAACTATGTTTAGATGACAAGGTACCAAATGGATTCATTCCGTCGGTTGACAAAGCCAACCTCAAATTCCTATCACCTTTACCAAACTTTGGGAACATCGTATCAATTTTTTTCCATTGATCCCCATCGACCGGGTGACTAATTAAATCATCATCTCCCTTTTCACGGTCGGCATGCCATGTCAAATTCTTGGCATCTTCTTCATTTGCAAACAATCGCTCCAACCGTGGAATTATTGGTAGATACCACAAACATTTGACCGGGACAAGTTTCTTTTTCCCCACAACAACAACCTCACCAACTAAAGTTTTCTTCTTTGTAACCTTTTTATAGCACGATGCATTGCAAACCGGACATTGATCAAGCTCTCTATAATCATCACCACAATACAATATGCAATCATTGGGATATGCATGAATCTTTTCATATTCCAATCCCATTGGACATAAGATTTTTTTGGCTTCATATAAATTGTCGGGTAATAAATTTCCCTCCGGCAATTTATTATGCATAAATTTCAACAATGAATTCACACTAGTGTCACTCCAACCATTTGCCCCTTTCATGTTAAATATCTCCATCAAACAAGAGATAACTGTTTCATCATCTTTGCAACCGGGATACAATTTCCGATTTTTTTCACCCAAAATGGATGCAAGAATCTCCGGTGTCCCATCAAAATCCCTCAAAACATTCTCTAACATAGCATCAACCTTGTTACCATCTAATTTCTCACTACAACCAACCCCTTCTCGATTTCGAACCTCACCATGGAATGTCCATACATTATAACCCTCCTCAAAACCAAACCTTAGCAAATGCAACCTAATCTCATCTCGCACCCTTTTACGCACGCGGTTTTGACACATCTTACATGGGCAAAGCACACTACTTTCTCTTCCAAATGCTTTTGAAAGAAAGAAATCAACAAAGCCAACATGCTTTTTACTCAACAAGGGCGAATCACGAATCAACTCCAATCGAAATTCAAAATTCATATAATCATCTTCATCTCCTAATGAACAAAAAAATACGTCATTCATTATTAGCATAATATGAACCATTTGTTTCCAAAATTAAATACAAATTAAAATCTCTACAATTCAATTCCCACTCTTCAAGACACAAATGCTAAAAATTTGTCTTCCTACTTCACATTCATCCACTGTTAGTCTAATTGAATTCGAATTTCAGAACATTCAACTCACACAATCAAATCATAGATCATATACAAGATGAAATTTTCATATATGAACAACTACATCAAAATAACCATAATATATCATAAAATACATTAAATTAGAGTAACTTCACTCATAAATACCAAAAAAACAAAGGTTTTAATCATACCTTTCATATCTAAGAGGAAAGTGCATTCAATGTTTCTTGTTCAAGAGTTGGGAACCATTAATGGAGGAAAGAGAGGATTTTTCAGATTTTATCCGTCCAGAAAAGGGTAGATGAGAAGCATTAAATGCGGCATTTCACCGCCACATTAAGGCAGAGGTGAAACCCAACTCGTTCACACGACGTGGCAAGTTACCGAAAATTTCAAATTAGTCAGCAGCGGTGCAATACTCTCATTTCACCACTCACAATATTCACTGTAGCTTATTTCTTTGACCTGCATTGTCGTTGAATTTTTAGTTCACCGGAAACGGTATTTGTTGGCGGTGCAATACGATGGGTCCCAACGACCCAATGTAGTCCATGTCAGCACCTTCACAGTGGATTGTTCAACAGTAATAGCATATCACCGGTAGTCTATGTACTTGGGGGTGAAATACATTGGGTCCCTCAAATTTTGACGTTCAACATAATTTTATTTCATCCCCTCAGTGTTATTGACCGGTGCAACGTTACGGTCAAACATACTGTTTAAGACTTGGACTTTTTTCCTACCGGTGCAATGCATGTCTATCACTGGTTAAAACGTTTATTTACCGGTGAAATGGGTATTAACCGGTGATATATAGCGATGAAATGTAAATTTTTTCTAGTAGTGGTAGTATATTTTTCCTTTCTCCAGTTCCTCTTGGTAAAATAGTTAGGACTTAGGAGGGCTGCCCGATTTTCTCCTGGGTTGAGGGTTGCTCCATTCACTACTAATGTTTGATTAGGAAAGCAGAATCGTGCTGATCCAAGTAAAGAAACTAATGTGAATGGCTTTTAATCAAATTTTAATGAGCTTTGTGATTTTCTACTAAGATAAGCTGTCATTATAACGATGAGAGGTTGAGGGTATTTTTTACTTCTAGAAGTTAGGAGTTTCAAACTGCTTGGATAACGATGAGAGGTTCTACAAATTATAAATGATAATGGGTATAACTGACCATTCTTGGTCACTTCTTTGCTATGGTGTAACAAACCGTTTAAGGTCATTCTGAGCATAAATTTTATAAGATCGGCATTTGACAGTTAAGGAGGATTATACAGTAGATTAATGATCCTATTAGTATACTTAAACAGTTTGATGCTTTATTGCATGATGATGGTCTACAGGAGCACTTTCTGTTTTTTGGTTTTAACCTTACCCTTCTGATTATGGCTATTGGGAGTCCTTCTTAATGTGTCTCATTGCGCTTTATGTTGGTGAAATGGAACTAAATTTACAAGTTGAACTTGCATATCATTGCTGTGCTGTTATTTTTACCCGTTATACAGAGATTTTGTTTATTTGCTAGCTTAATTCCAGGACCATGCTTATTTTGATGTTGAGAAATGAATCTCAGTAGCTATCTTAAATCTGAATATAAGGGATGAGAGTTCAAACTTTGTCTTTGTTCTCAGTTTTGATTGCCTTTTTTTGGTGTTTACTATATTGGTTAGCTAGGTTTGCTATTTTCACTAGATCAGTTGAGCAATAGGTTACATTTAAGTTGTCTTTTTTCTGCACAGTCATAGATTGATGAATGTAAAAAGATACAACTTAAAAACATGGTAAGCCAGCTTTGAATGTTGAATCCTTGTTTATGGATTATCAGCGTGTATTGCCAGTTTGCCACCTTATTATACAACTGTAAATCACTTATAGCTTGAGTAATTTTGTTTCTGTTGTTTTAATATCTCTGATTGTTGAAGATATGAAAGCCGATCTGGTGGATTTTGCTTCTGTTTATTTTAAAGATGAGTGGAACCTTCAACTCCTTGCATATATATAATCTAAAAATGAATCAGACCATAGGGCTATGCTGAGGTAATCAAGCTTTAATTCATATGGCAGATGAGCCTTGAATTGCAATGAATTTGTGTACATGTAGACTGGGTTCTAAAATGCGGCCGGATGCGGCCGTGTGATGCGGGATGCGATGCGATGCGGTGCCTTGCCCTTTTTTGGTATAGGATGCGGTGGGCATCCAGGTTGCGGCCGCATCCACCTCGCAACCACCGCATCCGCATTACACGGTTGCAGACGTGTTTTGTTCAGCTGCCATTTTGGGCTTGTTTTTGGGCTGCTTAATTAGTTGAAATGGATTGAGCTTGTTTTTTTATTGGCCCAATCCAAATATAAAACCCTAAGGCTTCATATTATTTGTGCGTCCACTCCAGCCGGCCGTCACAGTTCCGTTTTTTTAAAACTTTTCGTTCAAAATATCTCTCTCCAGTTCTGTTCTCTATCTAGCTCAAACCCCCCACCATGAAGGATAACTTTGGTTGATGAGCATGATGAAGAAATGGAACAAGATATTGGAGAGGATGGGGGATTGGAGATGATGTGATTCGTGTTGATGAAGATGATGATGACGGCTTCATTGATGATCTTTAAATCATGAAGTCAAAACTTTTAGCTCTTAGGAGCTAAGTTGTCTTTGTGCCATTTTGTTTTTTTAGATGTTTTTGGTTGACTTTGAATTGATATTATTCTCGTGTGTTTGGTACTTGGAAGTTATTTGCTATTTTGGAAGTTATTATGAATTAAACTTCACATTTGGTGATTTAAAAAGTTATCTTGCATATGTTTTATATGTGATGTGTATATATATATATATATATTGAGTATCTTACTTAAAACCGCATTTAACCGGAATGCGGTCGCATTATTACCGCATCCCGCATTATGCAAATGCAGTCCCTCATCGCATTTTACCGCATCCCGCATTTTAAAACCCAGCATGTAGAAAAAAAAATTGTGTGGTTCAATTACATCATCAACTTTACAAAAAAAAATGGTAAGCCATGTGTTACATCTTACAAGACCAGCCAATTGAGTCTGGACGACTCTACTCCAGTTTCTAGATTCTGATATACATATTATATCTCTATCTGAGAAGTAGATTATATATATTTAAGTATTTAACAGGTTTCATCGTAATCTAAATTTCTTGGGATTGGTGGTGAGTAGATTGAGGTGTTTTGTCATGTGCTATGTTGGTTATTTAAATAAATAAGTAAAACTTTCGGTATTCTAAGAGAGCTCTATTAATATAGCGCTCAGTGAATGTGGTGACATACATTTCAAGGAAGTTAAGTGCTTAGCTGTATGAGTTCTGAGATCCTGTTGTGTTTTGATGTTCTGTACATAATCTGGGGCTGTTACAGGGTGCTGGCCTGCTGGGTGGGTGGTAGGAATGTTTAAGCCCTTTTGATATTCATTTATTTTTTGATTAGGAAAAATCATTGTATCTCTTTTAACTTCAAACATTTATTTATCTCCGTCTATGCAAAATAAAGAAATTTTATGATTTTTAATTTTTTACCTTTTGTGATATTTTTGTAGCACTGAAAAAAGCAGAAAAGGGATTTATTACAAAAGGAAATTCAACAATTATAGTAGGAAAAATTAATGGAGAGAGTTCTTTCGCCTATGATTTTACTGAAGACATGATGAACTCCTCGTGCTGTATATTTTTGTGATTTTTCAGGAAGTTATTTTTCTGCTATGATCTTCGATACTGAGAACTCGTTATTTTATTTATATTCGTGTCGGTTTATCTTTTCTCTTTTGTTGATTTCAGGGAAGTTCTTTTATTATTCAACCTCACTCAGGCCAATAATTATCTCTCTTGTCGGTTTAAGGATATGTATTGAGTAATATGGTAAATAGATTTAGTCATATTGTTATATTAGGAATATAGACTAGAATATCCTTTTCCTATTGTACTTTGTACTGTATTGTATCTGTCCCACATCGGAAGACGGAAGGTTAGAACCTCCGGTTTGTCCCTACAAATACTGTAATCATCCTCATGGATTAATAAGCCTTTTACATACAATATTATTCCTTGTATATATTTTATATTTTATCATGGTATCAAGAGTTGATTCTTTCCTGGACCTGAATTCTGTTGGCTTCCTTTGATTTCCGACATTTCTAGTCGACTTCTAGCTGCCTAAAGTTGCCCTCGCTAGCCGACCTTTGGGAATCATCGTATTACTTATTTTATTTTAGCCGAATTCTTCCGGCCTTGCTACTCTACCTAGCCGAACTCTTCCGGTGTTACCTACTATTCCTCTACCGAGCCGAACTCTTCCGGCGAACTTTCCCCTATTCCTCTACCTAGCCGAACTCTTTTGGCGTTATCTACTCTTCCGACCATACTTTTCCTAGCCAAACTTTTCCGGCCTTACCATTTGCCGGCCTTATCCTTTCAAAGCCGAACTCATCCGGCCTTTACCTTTTCTAGCCGAAATTTTCCGGCCTTACCTTTTTTTTTTTTAGCCGAACTTTACCAGCCTTACCCTTTGAAGTCGAACTGAACTCATCCGACCTTACCTTATTTTGGCCGAACTCTTCCGGCCTTATCCAAGCTGAACTCTTCCAGCCCTGAAAGCGTACTATTTTCCTTTTCGACCGTACTACTTTTCCGGTCCAACTTTGCTGGCTTTACCCTTACCCTTACAAGCCGAACTTTGCTGGCTTTACCCTTTGCAGCCGAACTCATTCCGGCTTTACCCTTTCTACCCGAACTCATTCCGGCCTTACCTTTTCTAGCTGAACTCTTTCAGCCTTACTCTTTCCAGCCGAACTCTACCGGCCTTACTGATGCTGATTGAAGACTTCTGCACTCTCTGACACTAATTCCATGATCTTTTTCGCAAGTTGGACACTCTTGATTATCGTGCTCCAACTTGAGGGAGGGTATTGAGGAATATGGTAAATAGATTTAGTCATATTGTTATATTAGGAATATAGACTAGAATATCCTTTTCCTATTGTACTTTGTACTGTATTGTATCTGTCCCACATCGGAAGACGGAAGGTTAGAACCTCCGGTCTGTCCCTATAAATACTGTAATCATCCTCATGGATTAACAAGCCTTTTATATACAATATTATTCCTTGTATATATTTTATATTTTATCAATATGTTAATATTGGAATTAAAAATTAGTGAGGTTTTCCCTTATGTTAGCCATTAGCTTATAAGACCAAATTATTACATGTCCAATGTTTTACTCATGACTAATTCTTGGGTGAGGCCCTATTTTGTAGCTACATAATATGTGGAGCTTCTTTTAAAAATAGCTCTAAAGAGGGGGCCTTTATGCAAATATGGATAAAGGTGAGTTTTTCCCCCCAATTAAGAACTGATAGCGATGGCAGAGATTCACAATTCCAGCGGCAACCTTTCAATTCGCACGGTGGTGGACATTGCAACGATCTGTAAATTTTGTGGCTAATATCTCTGTATCGCGCCGCCGTGGAAGATGCGATGCCATGGCGATTTACAACAGAGAATTCGTCCATATGCGATGTGACTGTGTGGTTTGGTCCAGATGCGATACGGCCACCGGATGATTTTCTGCGGCGGCGATGTGATGTTGCGATGCGATGTGATTTTTATCTTTAATTATAATATGGGCCTTATTGGGCCCTGCCTCGGAGAATTACTCTTTATTCATTTATGGTCAAAATATCTTCCAAGTAAATATCTTCCAAATATTACCATTAGAAAATGTTTGACATTAACATAGATTTTTACGAGTACTTCCCTAAATTACCTTATGCATAAAACTAACTCTCAAATAAAACTCCTCCAATTTATTCCAAGTAAACCGCCATGTAAACTTAGTACTTGTCTATATCAACTTCTAACTCTGAAATCTATTCTTGGTTTTATTCCATTTTTATTAGCTTCTCAGACCCTCACTAAATCTTCTGCCAGAAAGAACATGTTATGATATAACAACGATGGTAATGGCGCATGTCCTAGGAGTTGAGAAAATCTACACAAGTCATGCCTACAGATGTACATGAACTACTGAAACTATCTCTCAGAAAAATCTCCAAAATATACTTGCCATCCATAATATTTTCTCCATTTTAGTTGAATATGAACATTTTGACTTTCATCATTTGATTCAGAAAATGTCTAATCAATTAACATCTTTAATTATATGTGTTAAAGTTTGGTATCTTAAATATACATGACATTATAAATCTAATAAGATCAAATCCAATAATTTTCTAGTTTATTTATCAATTCAATTTTAAAGTCAAAATCATCTAAATTTGACTTTATGAATAGTTAATGTAAAAATCAACTTGGATAAAAGTAGTAAAAATAAAATGAGTAAAGTGAATAAATGAATCGTAACCAAAACATCTCAAATCACTTCCAAAACATTTAAAGTCTTATTAATTAGGTTATAGGTAATTTCAAAGGTTTCGCAAACTAATTACATAGAAAATCTGAGGTGCACCAATTTAGCATCTAATAGTATTAGTTCATAAAAATTGTAAACATTAAAAAAAAATCCGATCCTAGATGAATCCACAAACTATACAGACTGGCAGCAAAGAAATGCATAAATTAGTATACTGTGTTCTATGCAACCATTTTCTTACTGAAACTTCACAAAATCCAGGGCTGATATGGATATTTGTTATGTTTTGATCATATTCCTCTTCACAAAAAATTCATTTTGATCATATTCCTCTTCACAAAAAATTCATTTTGATCATATATTCATAATTCATCTTATATATTGACGGAGCACTTTTTCCCGACTACATTTTTCAGTGATATTGATGAGATCTCATAGCCATGATTGAAATAATTTAACAAGTTTTTTCTGCAGTTTCCTTCAATAAAACTTCTTTTGTTAATCGCGGAGACAGGATATGTCAGTTGATTAGAACCCTGGAGATATTTGTTTTCGAAGTTAGTATAATACAAATTTTTTGTTTTTTTTTATTTTGGCCATTTTGGAAATTATTCAGAATATACAAATCATCAAATAGCTATTGTGACTTGAAATAATTTTCTTCCATCTGATGTTATTTTCTCCTTGAGGTGCAAAAAAAACTCTATCAAGACACAAGTGCTAAGAGCTATTTCTGAATTTTTTATATAGAATGATGATATGTTCCAAAAATATAAAAAACAAATTGATTATTAACAATTTAAAGGGTACATTCAATATAGTTTATTAAATATTTTAGTTCTCCTCCACCACACTTCCACCAAAAAACCGCTTGAATTTCCTCCCACCCTGTACTGTTTCTTACTTAGCACCACCAGATTTATCCTAGATTTTTTCTGCAGTCATGGTTTGCTTGGAGAATAGTTCACGCATTCATTCAACCTCGTGACTTCTGGCAGTGACTTTCATTTAGGGGTAGAGGTCAAACCTTTTTACTTCTGCGGTTATGTCTTTCATGATTTACCAGACTTTGATAATCTATTAATATGTGCTTTGTTTTAATTGTTCAATTCCTTGTCTTCTTGCCTGAATGTGAATAAATTCATTAATCTTAAAATTCAAAATTTTGATAGATTCATGATGTTGTTTATATGGTTTAAATGCTGATGCAATAGAAGGTTTTCATTAGTTTTTTGCTATTTTGTAATGCTTGAATTGTTTATGAAGCGTGCTAAGCTTTATTATTAATTGTAAGATCAATCATGCTGAGGCCGAGGAGAAAAATGATTAGATAAGCTCCTTTCTCTTATTTTTATCCTCTTATCTTCAGTAGGTGTTGAATTTAATTTCTCAGATTGTATACTCTATTAATTATTGTGGTCCAGTTCTCCTCTTTCCTCGTACTTTTTAGCATCTTCATGTGTCTTTGAGGAAAGGAGGGATATTATAACACAGGATTTTCTTGTTAACAAACAAGCTTTCAGTTTATGCTGAAAAGAAATAGTTTCCGTGCTAATGTTTAATGTGTTTAATTACTATATGCAAATGTTAAGAATAACATTTGATGGACATGATATTGTTAGAGTGCAATACTGAATGGTTGAATTGTCCATCTGAGCTTTCTGTATTCATTCATATAAATAGAGGTCTGTACAACTAGATTACCTAATATAACAGATAATTACAGAAAGAGTATATTCTAAATATGCTAACTAATATTCAGTAAATATTCTATTTACTAACACTCCCCCTTAGTCGAAACAGGAGCAGAGCGAATGCAAAGACTAGAACGAAAATCTAGAAACAAAGGTGATGGAAGCCCCTTCGTAAAGATGTCAGCATACTGATGAGCCGATGGAACATGAAGAACACGAACTTGTCCGAGAGCCACCTTCTCGCGAACAAAGTGAATATCAATCTCCACATGCTTAGTACGTTGATGGTGTACCGGATTAGACGAAAGGTACACGGCGGAGATGTTGTCACAGTAGACCAAAGTAGCCCGCTGAAGAGGAACACGCAATTCACAAAGTAAGTTGCGCAACCAGCACGTCTCAGCTACAGCATTAGCAACTCCTCGATATTCAGCCTCGGCACTCGACCTGGAGATAGTGGGTTGGCGCTTGGAAGACCATGAAACGAGATTGTCACCAAAGTACACACAATAACCAGAAGTAGACCGACGAGTGTCTGGGCAGCCAGCCCAATCCGCATCTGAGTAAGCAGTGAGGGCTGAGGTAGAGGATGCCTGAAGATGAAGACCAAGAGTAAGAGTACCCTGGATGTACCGGATAATCCGCTTGAGAGCCTGAAAGTGTGGTTCCCTAGGGTCATGCATAAAAAGACAAATTTGCTGCACGGCATAAGCAATGTCCGGCCTCGTGAAGGTGAGGTACTGAAGAGCACCAGCAAGACTGCGGTAAACTGAAGGATCAGCTAGAGGGAGCCCAACATCAGCAGCAAGTTTTGACTTGGTGTCCACGGGTGTAGTAGCAGGCTTGCACGAAGTCATCTTGGCGCGATCAATGATATCCCTAGCATACTTCTGTTGAGACAAGAAAAGGCCGGACTCGGATCGAGCCACAGAAACACCAAGAAAGTAACTCAGAGGGCCGAGATCCGTCATAGCAAACTCAGCACCAAGCAATGCTGTGAGGCGGTGAAGCAGGTCATCAGAAGAGGCGGTGAGAATGATGTCATCAACATATAAGAGCAAGTATGCTGTCTCATTCCGGAAGGTGTATATGAAGAGCGAGTGATCGCTCTGACTGCCACGGAAACCAATCTTGGAAAGATAAGTAGCAAAACGGTGGTACCAAGCTCGGGGTGCCTGCTTTAGCCCGTAGAGAGACTTGCGCAGAAGACAAACCTGGCCTGGATAACGCTGGTCGGAAAAACCAGGAGCCTGATGCATATAAACAGTCTCATGCAAATCCCCATGTAAGAAAGCGTTCTTCACGTCGAACTGGTGAATAGGCCACGACCGAGAGACGGCGATGCTGAGAATGAGCCGAATGGTAGCCGGTTTAACCACGGGACTAAACGTCTCATCACAATCCACCCCGACTTGTTGAGACTTACCGTTAACCACCAGACGGGCTTTGTATCTCTCAAGTGTGCCATCCGACCTGTACTTATGCTTAAATAGCCACATGCAGCGAACAATATTAGCACCAGCCGGCCTCGGAACCAAGTCCCAAGTACCATTTTTAATAAGAGCATTAAACTCATCATTCATGGCGGCACGCCAATGGGGGTCCTGCAGGGCTTGTAGCGGAGATTTAGGAAGAGGGGAGACTTGAGTAGAAGAAGCCAAAAGGTTGTAGCGAGGATTAGGTTTGGAAATGCCAGCCTTAAGGCGAGTCGTCATCGGGTGACGAGGAGGTGGAGGGGGAGGAGGTGGAGGAGGTGACTGGGTAGGCGGACTGAAAGTGGGCGAAGACCCAGGTGGTGATGGTGGGGATGACATGGGTGAGGTATCTGGTGAAATTTGATGAACAAGATCCAGAAGAATGGGTGAAGGATCAGATGAGGGTATATCATTGTTGGATGGTTGGGTAAAACCAGACGGAGTGGCGAAAGGAAAAGTAGTTTCGTCGAACACAACATGTCTGGAAGTGATGACTCGATGTGAGTTAAGATCCAAGCAACGATAACCTCTATGGTCGGGAGAAGGACCCAGGTATAAGCAAGGAACGGAACGGGGAGCCAGCTTGTGAGGAGCAGTGGCTGAGGTGTTAGGATAACACAGACACCCGAAAGTCCGAAGATGTGTATATGTGGGTTCCCGATGATATAAGATAAAAGTGGGGGTTTGATTATTGATAGCTTTGGATGGCAATATGTTATGTAGGTAGGTTGCCATTTGGAGAGATTCGACCCAAAAACGATAAGGTAGGGATGCATGGGTTAACAATGTACGGGTAATGTCATTGAGTGTGCGAAGAGCTCGTTCTGCTTTCCCATTTTGAGGTGAGGTTTGAGGGCAGGAAAAACGTAGAAGAACCCCTTTTTGGGCACAAAAGGCACGAAAAAGGTTGTTGTCAAATTCACCCCCCATGTCACACTGGAAAGTTTTGATATTGGACTGGAATTGAGTTTGGATCATTGTATGAAAAAGCACGAATTTGTGGTAGGTTTCAGACTTGTGTTTAAGAGGAAAAATCCAGGTAAAATTAGAGTAGTCGTCCAAAAACAACAAATAATATTTAAACCCACTAGTGCTGGAAATGGGAGAAGTCCAAATATCACTATGAATTATATCAAAAGGTTTAAAAGTAACAGTATGAGAGGGAGAAAATGGAAGACGTCTATGTTTAGAAATTTGACAAGAAGAACAAATAGCCGAACAAGTGGCTTTATTGAAGAATGGAAATCTACGCTTGAGCTGGTCCAAAACATGATCGCCCGGGTGACCCAATCGAGCATGCCATGGCGGTGGTTGGGAAGCGACAAGGGCGGTGGGTGGTAAGGTGTTGGTGGTGACCGGGTACAAATCCCCAAGGCTATTACATCTCGTTTTGATTTTCCCCGACTCTAGGTCCTTGACAGAAAAACCGATTGGGTCAAACTCCACACTAACATGGTATCACAGCCTTAATCAATTTTTTTGTATCTTTTTCTCTTTCTGATCCTATGGCCTCAGTTACTACTCCCACCGGTGATCAGACTCCACCACCACCACCACCACCAAAACAAAGCTTCCATTCCGCGCAATCTGTCACCAACATCCGAAATCAAATTCCCCTTATTCTTGATCTCCATAAGGTCCAATACCACACATGGGCTGAACTTTTCCAAATTACTGCTCGCGCACACAGCGTGCTTCATCACATTGACGGCTCACCTCGACCTTCTGATGTTTCTGCAGACACTTGGAACCAGCTTGATGCCATAGTTCTCAGCTGGATTTACGGTACCCTTAGCGAGGATCTTCTCCTCACCGTCATCCAAGTCGGATCATCTGCACGTTAGAGTGCAATACTGAATGGCTGAATTGCCCATCTGAGCTTTCTGTATTCATTCATATAAATAGAGGTCTGTACAACTAGATTACCTAATATAACAGATAATTACAGAAAGAGTATATTCTAAATATGCTAACTAATATTCAGTAAATATTCTATTTACTAACAGATATTTGGAACATGTCATTTGCTGGGAGCCTTTTGGAGATATTCCTTACCTGTCAATATGTGCTCTCTTTGGGAGAAATACTCTTGCCAATGAAGATGTAATTTCCGCCTTTTGATGTTTTACTTGATTATTTGGTATCTGGAGCAGTTCATGCTGGAAACATACGTAGCACATGAAAGTTTCTGATTAGAGTTGATAAGATCGGTTATATTTGCATTTGCTATGATGGAGAAACTGTTGTAAAGCTTAGAGCAGCTCTCCTATGTTACTGCTATTAGAACCTCTTCTGATTCATTGATGGACTCCTAATATTTTATAATATAAAGAAGAAATAAAAGCTCGAAACATTACTTCGGGTACATATAGGAAACCAGAAGTTGTAAATTGTTTTTTTTTTTTTTCACTTTTTTTTCTGAAGAAAAGAATGATAAATATGAGAATGGGTATTCGTCTGCTAAGTATTGTCTGTTGGCATTTAGTCTGGATGGTAGAAGGTATGTGGAAAGTAAACTATCACTTTTGTTGTCTGCAATACTGTAAAATATTTGACCTTTTTGGTGGCACAATGTATTCCATGCTATAAAGATACCCGATTTTAAATCCAGAGCTTGTCTGAGCGTGCTGAGAGGCTATCAAAGAACACCCTTGATGTTAGCTTATATTGTACTCTTTGTTATATATTGGTTGTCATTGTGGTAATGAGTCTAATGACACAGTGTCAGGTTACATAATACAATTTTTTTTATTTTTATGAGTGTACATACATATTGACATATACTGGATACATGCTCATGGAGCCTCTGCAGGTTAGGTTTTATACCTAGCATAATGAAATTCTACCCAGAGCAAGATTTGATTGCTGAAGTGTGTGTGGGAGAGTGCATAGGTTCTTGCTATTTCTGTAGTTGGAAAAATTCTTTAAAAGGCATGAGGTGAAATGAAACGTGTAACTTGTAAAATGGACATGTATTTTTTATGAAGGGCATCATACTTACTATTTGTAGTATTCATTCATTTATCTTCTTATTATTAAATAGGAAAAGTTATTGTAATCCTCTTTCCTTAAATATGCATGGTTGACTTATTTTTCCTCTCCCATGCGTATCTTCTTTTATTTTTACATTTGTTTTCTCATTCTCTCCTTCTGTGCAATATGAAGAAGCTTTGGCGATAATCCAAACAAAATTTCTGCAAATACCTTAATCATCTATCTCTAACTATACAATCTACCACATGCCTTCAAGAAACAAATTAACACTACACCAAAACTGGTCTTTAGTGACAGGCCAAATCCGTCACTAAAAGCCCAAAATTCGTCACTAAACGATTTAGTGATGACGTCACTTGTTCCTTGGAAAGGGGTCGTGGAAAAGGGCTTGGTGACGAATTTACTGTTCATTCGTCACCAATTCCTGGCTTTCCTGACGAAATATCTTCGTCACTAAGTTAGTGACAACAAATTTTGTCACTACAAATCTGTCACTGAATGGTCTGATTCCGTCACCAATGGTACTAATCTGTGACAAACAAATAGTGACGACAAAATGTCGTCAAAGCATTAGTGACGGTCAACGGCTTTGGTGACGAATATACTCTGTCATATGTGAGATGATTTAGTGACGGTCAATGGTTTTAGTGACGAATTTATAATGTCACCATTGAGATGATTTAGTGACGAGCTTACAGCGTCAGGGATTGTGACCATTAGTGACGGAAGATTAATACTTTAGTGATAAACTCTCTTATCGGTAAATAACCAATAGTCAACTCAAGGTCAAATTATTTTTAATTTATAAAAATCAAAAGTCACCAAATTTTATAAATATCCCACAATATATCAATTACATTGCATCAAAAGTATGAACCTATATCTACATCTACTTCTACTTCTAGGGGAACTTGTTTTCTTTCCCTCCACTCCCCTGCTCAGTACTTCATTTGATGTTGAATCTGCAAAAAACAAAAAGACAAGTTAGATAGTGATGATAAAAGTCTAGCGAGCAAAATAGTTCAGTTCATATATATCAGTCAGAGCTAAATAGTTCAGTTCATATATATCAGTCAGAGCTAAATAGTTCAGTTCATATATATCACTCAGTACTCAGTACTTAAACAATTCAACCACCCAATACTCTACATATTCCATACTTATAAAGTTAGAAGATCCATAACCACATTATTTCTACAGAGTTCGTACATTACCTGAAACATGAAAGCCATATTGACAACCGTTTAGCCTGCAGTTTTACCAAAGAAACACATTTAAATTCTTCATTCATGCTCTATAATGATGAATGACAAGAAACATCAATCTTAATAATTCATCTTTTTTGTAGAAAGAGATTCAGATAGATTAACCAAAACAAAAACACAAACACAAAGCTGGAGATAACAGCTATTTCCTGGGCGACTTTGCTAGCGTTTTTGGGCTTCACCTTCAAGATTAGCATCAATGTCAGAAAATTCATCATGTGTACAACAGAAAGCATTCGTGAAACAAACTTCCTACAAATTCTGTCCAAACTCAGAAACAAAGAAAAGGGAACACAGTGAAAAAAAGATTACAAGACCTATTTTCCATTTAGAGCCATGCATCTAAACTACACTACTTCTTGAATCCCATTTTCTGAACCATATTCAATTCTTTACCAACCACCATTCAACATATATAGTCGTGTTCCGACTAAGCAGAGGATATTAATGCAAATTTACCTTTCACAATGAAGCCGGGGAGTGGAAGATACTCCTTTGGGGCAGTCTTCAACCCTCCAATGGCAGATCCTGGCTTCAAGAAGTAACCTTCAACACAATCAATGAGCATTTTTGAAAATATATCATCACTGGAAAATCAAAAACAAAAATCGGCAAGGTCAGATGAAAAGAAACAAACATAGTAGGTCAGAGAAAAAACAAAACTACCAAGAACCAATGCAGAACGATGAAACCAATGCAGAAGTCTTAACTATATAATTTGAACTAGAAGGATAGAAGTAAGAAGATGACCTGTTTGTGCTTCTTAACACCATCAAAAACATAAACTTTGCATAGAAGCTCAAAAGTAGAATATTCTAATTACAGAAGCTAGTCCATCTAATCATAAAAGCAATAAAGCAGTAAACCTTGTATCCTAATGTTCGCGATCACTTTCGATAATGACATCCGCTATTTATCTATCAGTAAACCCACCAAACATTCACAACCTTCAATCTCTTATTCAGAGATCAAACATGCAACTAAAGCCTATATGCAACCATGTACTCAGAATTTACAATACATTAGAACATTCCACTCCGAGGAAGACATGTATAGCAGCCACTTTAAACCTCTTTATTTGATTCATTACTTAATCAAATTAATATATTCTTGACTCTAGGTCATAGTTCATATTTCAAAGATTACAGTAGTTCAGAAATCAGGCAAAAAGGAGTTACGGTTATAAAGTTGTGAACTTTTTAAGTAGCAGTCAGCTTGCTGCCAGAAACCGTATCAGAAAAATAAAACGCAGATCTTTAAAATGCTACATCTTACTCAATTCTTAACCAAATTAATCCATTCCTGTTTCTAATGGTAGCCCAGAGTTCTAAGATTACTAAAGTGTAAATCTTGGCCAAAAACAAATCATATTTGTAAAGTTATGATTTTTTTAAATATGTCTCAGCTGCTGCCAAGAACAGCTTCAGTGCAGAGTTTTAAAAGCCATTTTCTTGACCATTTCTTAATCAAACTAGCTCATTGTTGGTTCTAAATCCCAGTTCTAGTTTCTAAGATGATCTCTACATAAAAATTAACCAAAGCAAAGTTACGAGTAAAAAGTTAAGATCATTAAAAGTGGACCAGGCCAGAAACCAACTTTCAAACATATATAGCCAACTAGATTTCATGTTAAAAATTTTCCTTCAAAACAAATTCACATGCAAGGATTGGAGAAATAATGCACATGAACATAAATAAGAACTAAATCGCAAACCACCTAAAGTTCATGGCAATCCTCTTTGTCTCTAAGGGTACCAACACACTAGTTAATAAAACAAATATTCTCTCTTTGGCATTTTCTCAAACACCTTCAAGGCACAACTTATCATATAACTTATTTACATAGACTTTGTCCTAATTTCCTACATGTAATTTGCAGCACACGAAACTAAGATGATAAGGGTTGTAGATATCAACATATTTACATGATCATCTACCCTCTTGCTTTTGCTCAGAATGATTACAGTTCAAGTTTGTCATTGAATCACCAGCATCACCAACTACTTTGGTTTGTGGTAGTTAATCAAGAAAACCTTTCAACCACTAATCAAAGTAAAGTTTTTCAAGCACCCTAGAAATTTAAACTACTTTTGACCCAACTTTTGGACAAAGTACACAGAAAATGATTCTAAAAATTTAACAAAAAGGAGGATTATGGTCAATTTGATGTAATAATCTTGTCTATACTGTGTAAGAAACCTTTTAGAAAGGATCAAAGCACTCAGTCAACATTCCTGGATATCCAAAATCTATAAATTGACCATAATCCTCAAGTAAAAGATGTAACTTTTATCAGTAAGCAAATCGAGAGCAAGAAAAAAAGAGGAAATCGCTACTTATTTAGCACCGATGATAAGCACAACACCACGGAAGCCTTCAAGAATCTTACGGAGCTTGTCGCCGACCTCCACATCACTGATACTCTCACCCGCCACCGCATTGCATCTCCCATATTCCCTTTCAGCTCCAGCGTCGCCGCTGCGTTCTCCCAACACTTCTACCATTCTGAACGCATTGAACAATTGATGATTAGACATAGCCACCGTTGGCGCGAATGATCTGACCGTTGACCCACTCGCCGGTGTCGCTGACCAGGAACCCCACCACAGGCATCACGTCCTCCGTCTTTCCCAGCGGGACTTCATCCACCGCCTTCTTAATCATCTCCTCGGTCTTTCCGGCGTAAAACATCTCGGTGGCGATGGGGCCGGGGGCCACGCAGTTCGCGGTGATCCCGGTGCCTCTGAGCTTCTCTGACCATGGCCTCCCCCGCCGCTTTGGACGCCGTGTAGGCGCCATAGTTGGGCTTCAGGGAAGCCACCAGCGACGACGAGAGGCACACAATCCTCCGGAAAAAAGAAAGTCAATGGATCGAAGGACGCGATCTGGTGGTACAGAAGATAAGAAAAAAAGATTGAAGATGAAAGATGTGATAGGGTTTTAGATTAGGCAAAGACATATACACGGGTGAGATTCAATTGGTAGATGTGATTGACGATTCAGATAATTTGAAGATAAATACAATTTTTGTTTTTTAACATAAATATTATATTAGTATTATAAAAACTTTTAAATTGAATTATAAATTACTTTAGAAATTTTGCTTAATATTACAATATATGTAACATATTCATCATATACATAAATAATTATACTATCATTATACTATGAACAAGTAAAGTAAAGTAAATTTATTGTCAATATCTCACTTTCAATATTTATAAAAAATTAAGAGGCTCTTCCATATTAGTTAAAATTAATTATTATATAAAAATTTAAGAAAGAAGTGACATTTAAATTAATTCAGTCATACTTTATAATAAGTCAAGTAATGTTTGACCATTGATTAGTTATACCTAATTTTGTATGTAATAATTATATAGTTAGTGTACATAGAATGTTAAGTAATAATTGACTTTGTGTCTGTTTGCCAGAGTTTATAAGTATATCAGTTCAATTTTGTTCAATTTAGTAAAAAATATATTTTATGAAATTAAGATTAATTCAGTTATGCTGATTCTTTTTTCAATACATTAATTTTCAATTCAGTTCAGTTCACTTCAGTTCAATCCAATTCAGTTCAGTGCAACAAGAAATAACCTCTGGCAAACAGGGCCTTTGTGTTATAGTCAATAAACCTATTAGTGTTTATAAAAATTAAAAAGTGTAGGAGTTAGTAGTTCATTAGTCAAACTCAGTTAACTCGTAGAAAGTCAATCAACCGTTGAATTTTAATTTGTTAATGTCAGATTATACTACAGTTTACAAGAATTTAAGTAATATTTGACTTATTAATGTAGTTACTAGTGTTTAGCAACTAGCTAAGTAATATTTGACCTATGCAGAAGTCTTAGTTAAGTTATATGAAGTAAAAGTTGATATTCGATTAAATATAGTCAATTTAGTTATATGTGTTTATATAAAATTTAATAAGATTTACCTTTGATTAGTTATACTCAATTTTGTTATGGCCACATATTTATTAATAATTACTAAGCAACTCAAGAACACAACCATTGTATATGCTTTTAACAAATGATCCACATCCAAGCATAATCCACCTTGTTAATCAGGGATCTTTAACATGTACAAAACCGCCACATTGAATTGTGTAATTAAGTATAAACACCTTGATTCAAACCAAAACCAAGCATCCAAATACTAGATCTTATCGAAATAACCGAATAAAAAAAAGCTTAATTTAGTAATAGTTTCGATCAAAATGATCGTCCTGAAAGAAAAGAAAATAAAATAAAAGTTTAGATCTTAAAAAAAATCTATTTAAGATTATTTCCCATGGGGAAAAAGAAATTTGAACGGCTACGATTTCAGGAGTGGGAGCAAGAATGAGAAACATTGTATTAAGAATGAGTATTAGTGTTAATAGAAACTCATTATTTGTTTTACATTTGATTAATTAAATTACTTTAGTTAATCTATGGAAAGTAAATTTAAAGTTAGCTTATTTATTAGTATTTATAAAATGTCATTTCTATTACTGGTGTCATTATTTATACATCTCCTATAAATAATGACACCAGTAATTATAATTTAAACTTAAATTATTCATATATTCATAAATGTTTGTATTATAATTAAATTAAATATTTATAAAATATTAAAGCAAAAAGATATATTTTAACATTTATAATTTATAGTTCCTCTTCTTTCATTGTTGTTTTTAATTATTACATAACTATTTTAAAAATAAAAATAAATATTTGGCCCATATTTTGACCCGGTTTCTATCTGAACAATCTCAGTTTTTCACCTAGCATTTCAGCCCATAATTTTCTTGGGCCAAGCATCAACTTCATTTTCCGTCATATATATTTTTGACGCCTGGAATCTGTCACTAAGTTTTTGTGACGCAAAAGTTCTCGTCACTGTTTATATTAGTGACGACATCATTTCCGTCAGAATATATTTGTCACTAAATCTCGTCACTTAACTTGAAATCGTCACTAGAACTTGAAATCGTCACTAGAACTGTCACTAACGGCTGATCAGGTGACGATAACATATATTCGTCACTAATTCCGTCACTAAATCTAACCTTTGGTGACAAAATTATTTTCGTCACTAAGAATCACTTAGTTGACGAAACATGGTGACAAGATTTTGCATCCGTCACTAATTCTTGTCTTTAGCGACGGTTCCTCGTGACAATTTGTCACTGATGGCCATATTTGGTGTAGTGTAAAAATCATAGGATGTTCACTTTCTCCAATGGTTATCCAATCGAATCTTCTGTACTTGTAAACTCAAATATGTGGTCAATAATAGCAAGATGGAAAATTTGTATTAAACAACATTATATGATTATTTTCACACCGTTGATGAAATTTTGATAATGCCACAGGTCCATTCAAATTTTACAATTGAAATTGAAATGGAAAATTTATACAACACTTAGGTCCTGTTCTCTAGAGATTATTTGAATATTTTTTAGTTCAGATAAAGTTTTTTTAGTTCAGATAAACTTTTTTTAGTTCAGATAAATGTTTTTTAGTTCAGATGAGTTCAGATAAAGTTTTTTTAGTTCAGATAAACTTTTTTTAGTTCAGATAAATGTTTTTTAGTTCAGATGAGTTCAGATAATCTTTTTTCAGTTCAGATGAGTTCAGATAATCTTTTTTCAGTTCAGATGAGTTCAGTTCAGTAAACCTTTTTAGTTTTCAGATAAGTTAAGTTCAGTAAACTTATTTGTAATTTAGTTCGGTTCAGTTTAAATTAGTTCAATCTTTTGAGCTTAATTGTTCATATCAGTTCAGTTCGATTCCATTCAGTTTAGTTCAGTTTAGTTCAGTTTCAATATGATTTGATGAAATTTAGATTTATTTAGTCATACCGATTCTTTTTTTTCCAATACATTAATTTCACTTCAGTTCAGTTCAGTTTAGCTCAACAACAATATAATTTGGTGCAATTAATTAAGGTTAATTTATTCATACCGTTTATTTTCATCACACTTATGAATTTTCAATTCAGTTCAGTTCAGTTCAGTTATCTATATGCTTCAGCTCAACTCAAATCAATATGTTTAGCTAGCAAACATGATCATATTTTTTAACATTAAGGCCCTGTGTGCCAGAACTTTTATATATCAGTTCAGTTCAATTCAATTCAGTTCAGTTCAGTAAATTGAAGTGAAATGTAATTTGATGAAATTCAGGTTAATTCAGTCATGTTGATTCTTTTTTTCGATACATTAATTTTCACTTCAGTTCAATTCAATCCAATCCAGTTCAGTTCAGTTGATCAAGAAATAAACTCTATCAAACTCTAAGTTATACTCAAATTATTAAATTTCAAATGTTTTGAAAATGTCATATTTATTTCATTTCAGTTTAGTTGATCTATATATTCCAGTTCAACTTTGTTCTACATATTTTCATATTAAGATTAATAAATTTCAAATATATTGAAATTGATCATATTTGTTAATTCAATTCAGTTCAGTTTATCTTCATCAGGCAACTCAGTTCAGTATATTTTAATAATAAATGTATTATGTTATATTTAGATTAATGAATTTCAAATACATTGGAAATGATCATATATTTTTTAGTTAGTTTCAATTTAGTTCAATTCAATTTATCTATATATTTCAATTCAGCTCAGTTTTTAAGTTCAAATAAGTTCAGCTAAATTTTTTAAGTACAAATGAGTTCAGTTCAGATGAGTTCAGATAAAGTTTTTTAAGTTCAGATGAGTTCAGATAAAGTTTTTTAAGTTCAGATGAGTTCAAATAAAGTTTTTTAAGTTCAGATAAACTTTTTTTCTTTCAGATAAACTTTTTTAAGTTCAGATGAGTTCAGATAAAGTTTTTTAAGTTCAGATAAACTTTTATTAGTTCAGATAAACTTTTTTAAGTTCAGATGAGTTCAGATAAGTTTAAATACCGTGAAGAGAACAGGACCTTAGTAAAATATCTTGATTGGCTTGTTTACATGGGCAGCAGTCAAACCATCTGATTAATTACTTCTATTTCTTTCCATACTTGAGAGAAAATTCCTTGACGTGGCATCAGGAAGGTGGTATGGTTAAGGGGAATTTAAATTCGCATTTAACTGTTCTTGATAATTTGCTGCTATAATATATCACTATGCTACTTGTTTTCCAGTGGTACAATTCAAGATTCATCTGTGCATAAGTGGAGAGAGTTCTTCTCCTTCGATTTTAAACTCTCCATGCTGTAACTTGTTGTGATTTTCTGGCAGTTGTTTATCTCTGATTTGGTTTTAAATATTGAGAATTCTATTCTCTTTTCTGTTTGTTAATCTTTTATCTTTTGTTTATTTCAGGGAAGCTCCTGCAGAAATCAACCTCTCCATGGCGAGTAATGGTCTCCCTGGTGGATTTCATCCATTGCTGTTTTACATAAAGTGGGAAAAATCCACCTTGCATTGCTTTTCAAGAAAACTAATACTTATGCAGAGAATTTATGCAACTATTGGACAATAATCTGAAGGAGGAGATATCACTTCTTCACTGACCTCTATATTCAGGTTCCCAAATATTCTTATGTACTGATTTACATTTTCCTAATAATTTATAAAATTACCAAACATGGTTTCTCCATGCTTTCACCATGTAAACTCAACTAGAATTTTGTGGTTTCGGACATTCTCTGTTATCTAATGGATAGTTCGCTATAGTCTTTAGGCCATGAATATTATAACATTTTGTGGTTTTTTAGTGGCAAAGTGGCTGGGTGTTTCTGGCTAATTCTTGCTATTTTTCTCAAAAAGTCTACGCCGTCCCTGGGGGTCGCCAACCCCTGTCCTCGTGGTGGGCTGTCATTCGTCCGTGAAGTGCTTTGGTTGCTTAGGGTTTAGTTGGTGTTTTGGTGGGGTCCGAAGGAGCTGCTTGCGTGTTTTCCAAGTGGGGACAGAAACATGTAAAATCTGAACGGTAATATTCTCCAAGAGGGTATAATACCTAATTTACCCTTTAACGGACACATTCCCTTGTCTATTTTCTTACCACAGATTTTCTTGCCCAATTCAATCTCATCAGTATCTAATTCATCGCCCAGAATCTAACCCAATCTCAAAATCCCAAAAAATCTCCCCAATTGCTTAATCGAACCCATTCTACATTTCGTCTAAACCAGGGATGTCGGTTTGATCGTGGACATGGGTTTTCAGTGAATCGAGCTCGGGGAGTGCGTGAGCAGTTTTGTTGGAAGTTCTCGGCGGAAACCTTGTATAAGGTTTGTTATTAATGTGTTCGCTCTATTAATAACGGTGCTTTAATGGGTTGTTTTAAGTTGTATCTAATCCCCAAGTTGGATTGTTTGATTTAGTTAGAACGGATAATTTGATTTGTAAATGTGATGGCTAGGTTCGATCCAGATGGTTATTTTCATGTATTGTTTAAGGTTAAATCGATTATATTTGTACCTTGATTCTAGGCAATCTGAAATTTAAAAATTTGATTGCAACAAACTGCAATTTAGTTAATTGCGGGCTGTGTGTGTTTTTGGGTAAATGATGATTAATGTCATAGTTTATACAGTTTATGAATTCGCTCATTTGTATCGTTTAAGTAAGCTCAGGTGAGCAGTGCATGCCATATGTTTGTATAATGTTGGTTGGACTGATACTTGGATAAATGTGTTATGTGAAAGGATAATATGGAGGTTGGTGTTGAAGATGAGAACGCCGGAGAACCCCAGCATGTGGACATAGACGATCGGGGTGTTCCGACAGAGGTAATAAACGGACAGTACTTCTACGGTGGGGTCCCAGAAAGAGAAGCTTTTCCAAATTGGAATGTGCCTAGTAACCAGTTTCCAACTGAAGTAGGAGATGTAGGTAATGGAATAGTTGGTTTAGAGACTGGTTTAGATGGTACAGTGGGAGATGGTGGCTCACCAGAGGTAGGAGAAGACGGAGAGAAAGTGTATGTTAGTTCCGATAGCGAAGTTGATGAAGATGTGGTTGTACTAGAGACAGTTGATGAAAATGGGATTGGGCATCACCAGATTTTACCTAATTTGACTCGAAGTGGTCGTGGTTCTGTGCCCACACCAGTAGTGGTTCCCAATGCAACAGATGATGAAGATGTGGTTGTAGTGGAGACAATAGATGAAAATGGGATTTTTCATCACCAGATTTTACCTAATTTGACTAGAAGAGGTGGAGGTTCTGTGCCGACGCCAATAGTTGTTCCCACACCAACTGTTGGTATGGAATTTAGTAGCGGGATCGAATTTGTGTCTTACTTGCACAAATATGGACATGCTGCTGGATTCGGAGTGAGGATCAGGAGTTCGGAGAAAGATAAGAAGAAGAGAAGTGTTGCTGAGGAAGAAGAGAGGGAGCTCACCCAAGGGTTCAATCTGGAAAACAAATACAAGGACTCCTGGAAGATCAGAACAGTTTGCAGAAAGCAGGGTTTCCACAAATCAAAGAGCCGAGATCCGAACCGCAGTACTCAGACATGCAAGACAGGCTGCCTGTACACTGTCAATGCATGCAGGTCTCCTAGGAAAGGCCACATATGGAAAATTACAGAGGTGAAGGCAATTCATAACCATGGATTGAATCCTGAGCTGAGTCGACACTTGCCACGGTACAGGATGATATGTGCCGAAGATGGTAAAATTGCAAATGAGCTGTACAAAGCAGGTGTTAAGCTTGGTAATATGTATGATGTCTTTGTGAATCGGTACAAAGCATATGAAAAGTGCCCTTTACAGAGCAAGACTTGCGCAATTATGTGTACTTTATGAACAGGAAACCACTGAAGGACACTGACTTTGGCGGGATGGAGTTTCATTTCCAGAAAATGAGAGAAATGAGTTCAGGTTTTTTTTACGAATTTGATGTGGATGAGGAAATCAGGCTGAAGAGTGTGTTCTGGGCAGATTCCAGATGCAGGAAAGCTTTTGAAGAATTCGGTGATACAGTTTCTTTTGACACAACATTTGTTTCTAACCGATACAAGATGCCCATTGCTCCAATCATTGGTGTCAACCACCACGACAAGACCATGCTGTTTGGATGCACACTTATTTCAAAGGAAGATACAGCGAGCTTTGAATGGATTTTCAGGACTTTTAAAAAGTGTATGGGGAAGTCTCCAACTTGCATCTTGACTGATCAAGACAAGGCAATAGGTAATTTCTTCCTTGAGTATATGATTACTTTGTAACTGTTTTGGTTATGTATATTTAGTAGGTGAGATTAAAGCATGGGATGTTGATGCCAACATTTACTTCATTAGTTATTTTAAATTGGCAATTTTTCATCAACTGGGTCTATAAATCCCAGCATGATGAAAATCATGATTAATGGTTTTCTGAAGACATCAATTATTCTTAAACCTTTATGAAGTTTTGGGTGGTAAGGTAAAATGTTTTGGTGATTTGAAATTGTTAGTGGGAGGTTCCTTAATCTATGTTTAAGCAATAGGAATTGTTATAATTATTCAGTGATTTAATTATGACTTTGGGTGAAAGTAGCCTGAACATTTATTTCAGAACTGATAATACTGGCCCAGAATCCGGCTGGGCCAGGAAGGTCCGCGGCCCATAACTATCAAAGCAGTATCTTTCCCGCTGGAAGGTACATCCGGATAAGGAAGAGGACATATGATGACAAAGGAAGTGGTCCTGCACCTTATCCCCAAAGCAGGTAGAGCTCGGCTATAAATACTAGTCTCAAACAGTAAACAAGGTAGGTGACATATATCTCTCTACTTTATATTGAGAGCACCTTCCGTACGTTTTCCTTCTCCGCTATCCCCATCTCATCATCACACCGGAGCTTCTTCCCCGGGACACCTCCCGGGGATTGTTTTGCAGGACCAAAGCAGGCTGCTCTAGGAGGGGACCCGGATAGCATCCTTCCCCGGGAGACGGACGGATTTTGGTAGCATCAATTGGCACGCCCAGTGGGACACTTCCACCTTCGCATGATGGAGTCGCCAAGGAGAGGGCGCGGGCGCCCGAAGAAGAACGCGGCACCCTCAGGGGGTGGTTCTCTTCCACCCCCGGGGGATGAGGTGACCTTGAGGCAGTTGCAGGAGGAGGCTAGACACCGGCGGGAGCTAGGAGTACCGCAGGATGGCCATGTGGAAACTGCCTCCGACGAAGCTGACTCGGAAAGAGAGTACCAGGAGGAGCAAGAACCAAGGCCCGCCGGGGGAGGCAGTCCCCGGACCCAGGGACCTGAAGCCCGGGAGGAAGGGCAATCCTTAGCCGAGGCGGAAGAATTGGCGGCGTTGGAATTCATGAGAGCCAACAAGGAGTTGTACCGCCAGTGGGTACTCTCTACCCGGGAAAATCGTAGGCGGAGGGAGCCTGAAGGAGACCAGGCAGGACCTCTTCGGGGGCACCAAAGAGAGGTTATCGACCTGGACGGAGTCGTTCAGCCGCCAAGGATACAGGGGCGTGTGAACTCTTCCACCGTCCCACCTTCATTCCCTCCAAGTCTCGGGGTCGGAGGGGGAATGGCTACGGGACAACAATCGAATTTGGTTCCACACGCTCCACCCTATTACCCGCGTTCCAGCTGGGGGGTGGGACAAATTGGGTATGGCCTGCCAGCCATGCCGGTGGAGTCGTTGGGTTATCAGGCCCCTGGAACCCAGGGGAACCCGATCCAGTATTCCTTGCCCATGCACGGATCAATGGGGACGAACTATGGTTACCAAGAGAAATACTATCGGGAGGACGATAGGATGCGGGGCTGTCAGGTGGCTCAGCAGGACCCCAACTCTTTGGAGGCTCGACTAGACAAACTAGTGGGAAGAAACGGAGCTAAACCTACATCCCCTTGGGTACCTCGAGTGCTTGCGTACCCATGGCCGCCGGGCCTTCGGACCCCGGAGGGAATCCCAACATACAATGGAGAAACAGACCCGGAAGAGTTTGTCAGGACGTACCAGAACCTGATGGTGTCACGGGACTTCCCGGAGGAATTAAGATGCAAGCTGGTGGGCTGTTACCTGAGAGGAAACTGTCTTTCATGGTTCGATTCCTTGCCTCGAGAAAGTCTCAGAGATTACTACGATTTCTCTAAGGCCTTGCTGTTCAGATACGCTGGATTAAAGAAGGAAGGGAAGCAGTTGACCGAGCTTTTGGCTACCCGGCAGAAGGCCGCAGAAGGGTCAATGGAGTACTATCGAAGGTACATGGACGATAGCATGAAGGTTGTCGACAGGCAGCAGCAGGAGAAGGCGGTGATTAGCGGGTTTATAAACGGCCTGAGGGATATGGCGTTGTTCCAGAAGTTGATGGAAAATATCTCGGAAACCTTTCACAACTTGCAAATGGCGGTGCAACTATACTGCGCGGTTAATGATGCCACGCGAAAGAGAAAGGAAGAATCTGGGGGATTTCTCCCGGACAAGATAGAAAGAAGGAGAGCGGCAGACCCAAGTAGGAGGGACCCCGCTCCCACAACAGCAAACCGGGCAAGGGCGGACAGTTTCACCCCGCTCAGCAAATCCCGGACGGAGATTCACGCTATTCACAAGGATCTGTTCCCGGATCCGTTGCCTATCCATGGGACCCCGTCTAGGGAAAACGCGGACAAGTGGTGCGCCTACCACAAGTCTTACGGGCATGCGACAGAGGGGTGTAGGATGCTGAGGAACGAGATAGAAAAACTGATAGAGCGGGGACAGCTGAGAGATTGCGTGGCAGCGGAGGCAAAAAAGGAGAATCCCCGGGACCAACCTCAGGAGCCGCCCCGCAGGAGGTGGAGGCCTAACCCGGGGAGAGGAAACGGGAGAAACCAAGGCAACCAAGGCAACCAAGGCAACAGGGCCCCAGGGAGGCCTGCCATAGCCGCTGCACCGGTTCAAGCAGTGGAGCCGGCCCCAATACCCAACAGGATGATCAACGTGATCAGTGGAGAAGTTGGAGAAGCATGCCAGTCAGTTTCCGCTATCCGGGCCCGCACCCGGTATGTTCCCCCGGGGGAGATTCAGGGGAAAAGGTTTCGTCCCGATGAGGCTCTCACCTTCTCTGAAGCGGATGCTGCCCCGCCACAGATACCCCATTCTGACCCAATGGTGGTAACGGCGGAGATCGAAGGCTTCTTGGTCAAAAGGGTGTTTGTGGACGATGGAAGCAGCGTGGAGATCATGTTCGCTTCTTGCTTCGATCAATTGGGAATTGGGAGACAGAACCTGAAACCCCCCTCGTCTCCCTTGTCAGGGTTCACGGGTAAACCCGAAGTTCCACTAGGTGTTATTCCCCTCGCAGTGTGCATGGTGGATGAGAAGGACCGGAGCAAGAGGATTTCGGTGACATGCAACTTTGCGGTTATTGATGCACCCTCACCGTACAACGTAATCATAGGAAGACCATGGTTAACCCAAGCCCGGGCAGCGAATTGTCCGTATCTGCTGACGATGAAGTTCCCCACTGCGCAAGGTGTGGCGGTCGTGCGGGGTAGCCAAGCAGTCGCAAGAAGTTGTATGATGACGGCGGTCTTGGACGCAAAGAAAGCAGTAGGGGCGGTACACGGAGAAGCTCCCCGCCAAGAGTTGGAGGAGATGCAGGTGGCAGACAAAGGGATAGTCACGGTGGGAAAGGATCTCCCAGAAGAAGTAAAAGGCTCACTGAAGGAACTCTTGGCTAGGTACCAAGGAGTGTTCTCATGGAGCCCGGAGGATATGGTAGGAGTATTGCCAGAATTGGGGGTACACAAGCTGAACATAAGCCCGGCAACTAAGCCAATCAGGCAGAAGAAAAGACCTGTAGCCCCGGAAAGAGCGGAATTTATAAAGAGTGAAGTTAAGAAGCTGGAGAGAGCCGGGGTTGTCGAGGAAATTATTTACCCGGAATGGATAGCTAACCCAGTCTTAGTAAAGAAGCATGATGGAAACTGGCGCATGTGTATCGACTTTACAGATCTGAATAAATGTTGCCCAAAAGACAGTTATCCTCTCCCGAACTTGGATCGACTGGCGGAGGCCATCGCAGGGTATTCGGTGCTGGCCTTCTTTGATGCACATAAAGGCTATCACCAGGTGCAGATGGACGAGGCGGACAAGGCAAAGACTTCTTTTATCACCGATTTTGGGACTTTCTGCTACAAGAAAATGCCCTTCGGGCTGAAGAACGCGGGGGCCACATATCAGAGAATGGTGGACAAACTATTCAAGGACCAAGTGGGAAGAAACATGGAGGTGTATGTCGATGACATGGTGGTCAAAAGCAAGGCTTACGGGGTTTTCTTGAATGACCTGGAGGAGATGTTCGAAAAGCTAGAGCGGAGCAATCTAAAACTGAACCCCTCCAAAAGTACCATTGGAGTGGGTGCGGGGAAGTTCTTGGGGTTCATGGTGTCAAGCCGGGGCATCGATGTCAACCCGGAGAAGGTGGAGGCCATAGCTAAGATGACCTCTCCCAGGTCAGTGAAAGAAGTACAACGGTTGACAGGGTCTCTCGCGGCTCTCAGTCGATTCCTATCAAAGGGGGCAGATAGGCAGTTGCCTTTCTTCAACATACTCAGGAGGGCCAAGGCGTTTGAGTGGTCCGAGGAATGTGAACAGGCGTTTCAAAGTCTGAAAGAGCATCTTCAACAGTTGCCAACTTTAAAGAAGCCACTCCCGGGGGAGGAGCTTTTCCTGTACATAGCGGCGTCCCGGGAGGCGGTAAGTGCCGTGCTAATCAAAGAAGATGAGGGAAGGCAGCACCCAGTCTATTTTGTTAGCCGGGCACTTCGGGGGGCAGAAACCCGGTACACCGAGTTGGAGCAGTTGGTTCTGGCTCTGGTGCATGCTTCAAGGAGGCTTAAACCCTACTTCCAGGGCCACCCCATAGTGGTCCTTACCAATTACCCGCTAAGACAGGTTATGTTCAAGCCGGAGGCATCAGGGAGAATGATGAAATGGGCCATAGAGCTGGGAGAATATGAAATCCGGTATGAGCCAAGGAGGGCGATCAAGGGCCAGGCCCTAGCGGACTTCTTGTTGGAATCAGAGGCAAGGATCAGTGAAGAACAGGAGATGCCTGAATCTCCGGAGAATACAATGAAGGCCGAGACGGACCCGACTTGGAAGTTGTATGTGGATGGATCGGCGCACTCCGGGGGCAGCGGAGCGGGAGTATTGTTAGTCAGCCCGGAAGGAAAGGAGTATCCCTATGCAGTCCAATTCACTTTCAAAACAACCAACAATGAAGCTGAGTATGAAGCCTTGATCGCGGGGTTAAGGTTGGCAAAGGAGATGGAAATCAAAACCCTCACGGCACACAGTGATTCCCAGATTGTGGTGCAGCAAGTAAAAGGAGAGTATGAAGCCCGGGAAAGGAGCCTGCAAAGGTACTTGGAAACGGTAAAACCTCTGATAGCCGGGTTTAAAGCCTTCAACTTGGTTCAAGTTCCCCGGGAGCAGAACAGTAAGGCAGACGTTTTAAGCAAGTTAGCTTCTTCGGAATTAAAACCTGAGCCCGACCAAAAGCTGTACATGGAGGTACTGGGAAGAAGAAGCTACCAGGAGAGCGATCAAGTAATGCTGGTGAACGAGGAAGAGTCCTGGATCACGCCCATGTGGGCGTACCTAGAAGAAGGAACTACCCCGGAGGATAAGGCTCAGGCTCGGAAGCTAAGAGTGAAGGCGCCAAAGTATGTGATTCAGGAAGGGGAGCTGTACAAAAGAGGGTATCTCCAGCCGTTGCTAAAGTGTGTAGAAAGGTTGGAAGGCCAACACCTCATCCGGGAGGTGCACGAAGGTTCTAATGGGAGCCACCAAGGGGCTCGCACCGTGGCCAGAAAGATCCTAAGGCTGGGGTATTACTGGCCGACGTTGTTCAAAGATGCGGAAGAACATATACAGAAGTGCTTGGCATGCCAGGCATTTGCCCCGCTAATCTACGTTCCCCGGGAAGAATTAGTCGGAGTCACAGGAGCTTGGCCGTTCAGCAGATGGGGAATTGACTTGGCCGGACCATTCCCGACTGCCCCGGGAGGAGCCAAATACTTGATTGTGGTGATCGACTACTTCAGCAAATGGGTGGAGGCAGAACCGCTCACCAACATACGGGGGCTAACTTGCGTCAAGTTTTGCTGGAAGAACATCATCTGTCGATTCGGCATCCCGAAGGTCATAGTCACAGACAACGGGGCGCAGTTCGAGAACGATCCTTTCAAATCATGGTGTGTCAAGTATGGCATAGAGCAGAAGTTGACGTCGGTGTACCACCCCCAGGCGAACGGGCAAGTAGAGGTCACCAACCGCACCATCATCAAGGGACTAAAAACCCACTTGGAAGGCGCGCGGGGAAATTGGATCTGGGAGCTACCCAGCGTTCTTTGGGCCCATAGGACTACGGAAAGCTCGGCTACCGGGGAATCCCCGTATGGCTTGGTGTACGGGTCAGAGGCAGTAATACCCGCAGAAATTGGGATCCCAAGCCCTCGAACTCAATACCAGCGCCCGGAAGAAGAAAACGATGGACGACGCCTTGACTTGGATCTCCTGGAAGAAAAGCGAGAGAATGCGGCACTTCAGGAAGCCAAGGTGAAGGAGCGAGTAAAGAGGTATCATGACAGAAGGGTGCGGAAAGAAGTTTTCACCTCGGGAGACTGGGTAATGAGGAGAAACGATAAGAGCCACCAAGCCCCGGAGGGCAAACTTGCGCCCAACTGGGAAGGGCCATACAAGTAGGGATGGCATTGGGCAAACTGGGCGTGGATAGTAGACTATCCATGCCCATCCCCATCTAAAATTTTACTATCCATCCCCGCCCATTTACCCATGACGGGTACAAATTTAATATCCATGCCCATCCAGCTGGATATCCATCTCATCTGGGTATCCGTGGATATCCATGCCCATGTTATACCCACATTCCCCATCCGACTTATTAATCCATATTTATAAAAAAAAACCTAAAATCTATTAATTATCATAAAAATTTAAATAAAAGCACTAATAATTCAATTATATTATATTAATAGAACAAAATAATTTATAATATGCTAATCATTAACTTATAAAATTCTTTTATGTTTCAAAATAGACCAAACATGCTTAAAAAATGCTAAGTAATACTATTAATATTATATATAACGGATATTATACAGGTATTATACGGGCGGGTATGGGCGGGTATGGGGCGGGTGGGGCGGGCGGGTATGGGGCGGGTATAAAATCAATATCCATACCCACCCATTTACCCATGGCGGGTTTGAATCCAACATCCATACCCATGGCGGGTATAAAAAACTCATATTCATACCCGCCCCGTTGGGCGGTTGGCGGGCGGGTATCCACCAAATACCCGTCGGGTGCCATCCCTACATACAAGATCAAGGAAGCATATCCGGGAGGGAGCTATGTGCTGGAGGACAAGCAGGGAAAGGAGATCCCCAGAAGGTGGAACGTGGCTAACCTGAGAAGGTTTTACGGGAAGTAGAGCGCCCCGCATCGTACCACAGCTACTGAAGCATGAATATGCTAGGCATGAGTATGCCAGGAATGGACATGCCCCCCGGAAAGCGTGAATACGCTAAGCATGAATATGCTAGGCATGAATATGCCAGGCATGAATATGCCCCCCGGGAAGCGTGAATACGCTAAGCATGAATATGCTAGGCATGAATATACCCCTCCCGGACGCATGAATATGCCCGGAGAGATAACCCAACGTCTGGCCTCGTTCCGGGTTTAGAGAGGATTTGTAAAAAAGGGACCCATGGGTAGCTCCCATTTGGGTGCCCCGCTAGAGTGGACCCGGAGCTCGAACGAAGCCCGGGGACCAAGAAATGTAGTATTGTAAGGAAGAATTAATGAGAAGAGTTCTTTCGAAAAGCAATTTTATTCAATCGTTAAATTACATAAGAAATTTATACATCGCATGAACATGCGGTCAAATTGCAAAGGAACAAATACATAGAATTTTACATACAAGTATTCCTATCTATTTGCTACTAAACCCACTTGGGACCTGACCCGGAAGCACCCTCAGGGTTGCCCGGGCGGAAACCCCCTCCGAAGAATTGAGAGGACAGGAGATCTTCGGCAAAACGGGCATCCGGGGCTTGATTCCACGCAAGCTCCTCTTCCAGTTGCGCAGCGTCCTCTTCATTCAGTTCGGGGATAGGCACGACCACAGATCCCTCTGGAAGCGGCTCCGCCAGGCGCATTCTTCTCACCCCGGCAGAGGTGACGAACTTGTACTTAGGAAACATGACTGCTGCGCTCTTACCCTTCTCTTCCCGGCTAATACGAGTACCCTCGGCGGTTTTAACCCCCTTTGTGGTGACTCCAGAGTCGGCAATCTCCCGGACGCGTCTTATCCGACGGGCCACCTCGTCCGGATCAATGGATACGGTCATGTCCTCGTACCTTTCGTACGCCACATCCACCTCCACCCGGGCAGGGACTCGGCGAAGGCTAGAGGGATAGGGCTCAGCCTCCCCCGCGGCAATCTTATTATGCCATTCAACGGCATCCAGATAGGCCTTATGATTAGGAGCTCCCTCGCCAAACTTCTGCGGGTTAGCCTCCATGCGTTCCAATGTCCTACGAACCCCGGCGGGAATGTCGGTGAGAGGAGACACCCCAACTAGGCCATTCTTAAGACCCAACAGGTGATATGATAGCCGGGTGACTAATAGAGCATCCTGGAGGACCCTATTCCTGTGAGTAAGGGACCGGTTCTCCTTCTCGAAGTCGCAGAGAAGCTGGTTCTGGGCAGAGCGGGTCTCCAGGGTTCTAAGTTTTTCTTGCGCCCGCTCTAGTTCGCCCCATACCATACCTAGTTCCTTGGTGGTGCGACTCTGAGAGTCATCATGAAGGGCCTGCAACTCGGCAATGGTTCGATGAGAATTTAGAGCTTCCCGCATATGATCGGAGGCAAGATCGAAGCACTGGTTTAGCGACCCGAACTTGGCCTCAACTGCCTTGAGGAAAGATACCAGTACCCGGATTGTCCCAAATTCCTGGAGAAAGCAATCTAATCCCGCCTCAGCCAATGCCCGGTCAGCCTGGTTGCCTCCAAACCTCCAATGGGCTAATTTCCTTTGCAGAAAAGTGCATTGGAGACACCCAACGCGGGGGAGAGAGAAGTAGGTACCAGAGGAACTGTTCGGATGAGCGAAAATATAAGGGGTGGGCTCTTGCGGGAGAGTTTCCTTTAAGTAATGCTCAGACTACAAAAGATAGTAAATTCGTCAAAAGTAGAACTTTGTCATTAATCAAAATTGGCACTAAGGCCGAAAGTTCTACATACGCTCCCCGGGGGAGGAAGATTACAAAATAAAATAAAAAGGATTACAAAAGGAAAAATAATGTACAACTAGAATAGAGTTATACATTGTCTTCAGCAGAGTTGTCTTCCCTCGGAACAGTATGAGCCCTCTCGTACCGCCTCTCCAATTCTACGAGGTCCTCGGTGCTCCATTCCGGGCCAGCATAGGCAGGAGCATCCACCGCCGGCTCATCAGCGACCCGCGCAGGAAATCCCACCTTCCGCGTGGCCTTCCGGGACTGATACAGCAGATCGTCCTGGCCCGCGCCAAGGCCTACCCGGCAGTTGCCCTCTTGATCGTGGACTGCGCGATACCCGAAATTGTCAGGCACGGCGCAGTACTCATAGTAATCGCCCGACCAATGAGGCGTCTCCGGGACTACCCCAAAGGTGTTGAAATTTTCTGGGCCGGGGTCAGGGCAAGAGGCATCGTCAATCGCAGGCAGCTTGGCCTTCTTGATATCTGAAGCGGAAGGAGCCCGGGAGGACATCTTCAGGGATTCCCACAGTTGGGGCACCAGATTCTTCAGGTCCATCTCCTGGAGGGATCTCCAGCGATGGTTCAGCATGTCGTTGGCCTTGGGGCGGTAATAGGAGGCCTGGGCTTCGAGGCGAGCGGGGCCCGGAAGCCAACCCCGCAGGCTGCGGTACATTTCATGACAAGCAACTGCGCTTGCTGCGGCGGCGATGCCCTCCAGCTTTTGATCAAAGTCGATCGAGCGGAGGACCTTCTGGGTCACAGCGTCAAGAGCCTCAAGCTGGGCATCCTTCTTGTCTTTTTTCAGAGAAGAGTACTTCTTCTCCACTTCGGCAAGTTTCTTCTCCTTGTCTGCCAGCTTTTTCTCCCTGTCAGCCAGTTTCTTCTGGGAGGCCTCCAGCCGGACCTCCAGGTCATCTCGCCCGGCCAACTTCTCCCGGGTATCACGGAGATCCTTCTCCATTTTTGCAAACAACCCCGCGCTATATTTGGAGTAGCCCCGGTTAAGTGTCTCGGTGAACTGGGGGTCTGAAAGGAGGGAGTCGGCGAAGGCGACACTCTGCAAAACAGAACATAAACTTAAGAAAATTTGGATTAAATACTAAGGAGAAGAACGAGGCTGAAGTAGTTACCTCTTCTTTCTCTTCCGGGATAGTCTCGGAAGTAGTAGCCCGCGGAGGAGTATCGCGAGCAGGAGGAGGCGGAGGGAAGTCCTGCGTCCTTTGACGAGAGGGAGGGGGTGACCCGGACAGCTCCCCGGGAGGTGGCCGTTTGAAACGCGAGCTTGCCCCGCCGCTATAAACCGGGTGCTGGATGAAGGACCGGCGTCCGGGTGAAGGCGATGAGCTGGAAGGGGTACGGGCCTCAGAAGATGGCCCGGAGGAGCTCTGTGGGCGAGGCCGCGGCGGCACGCGGGGCTTTTGGGGAATGATGGCAGGGTTCTCAGTCGGAGGAAGTCCGGAAGCCGTTCGTTGAGGAGGGGCCTGGGGATCCGGATGGGTATCCCGGGCATGAACGTCGTCCCCGGAAGGCTTGTCAGTATAAGCCATGACGTCCGCGTATAAGGTAGGTTGAGCTGAAACAAAGCAGACAGAAAGATTAGACCATGAGATGTATATATAAATAAAAAAAAAAGTAATATATGTGTGTGTTCGGTTTTAAAGCCTTAATGGGCACCTCCATCCGGCCACACCGCAGAGATGCGCGGGAGCGTGAAGAGGTCGCTAGGATAGATCCCGCGAGGCCAGAAATAACCCGCGTTCCCGTTTTTATAGAAGGCATCCATATCCAAGGGGGAAAGACGGAGGAAGCTGTGGTCACTAGCAACGACCGCGGGGAGGTTGGACAGAGGCTTCTTGTCCTCCGGAAGAAGGGAATCATTCCAGGCGGGCATGGGATAAGCTCGGGGGTCGCACAGGAAGAAGCCTTTGGAAAGATACCCCTTGGCTGATCGGGGTTTGCTCAGGAGGAAGTCCTTTATCCCCGAACGGATGTTGAAGGAGAAAACGCCCGGGAAAGAAGCGTGCGCCTTCCGTAGAGCGTAAAAAGAGCGAAAGAGGAGAAGAGTAGGAGAAATAGCGCAACTAGCGCAGTTAAGAAGGAAAGCCAAGATCAGAGCCACCCCGTTAGGATGCATCTGGGCCGGGGCTATCTTATAGAAAGTGAGTATCTCGAGGAAGAGAGGAGGGAAGGGAAGGCTAAGCCCGTATTGAAAGTGTATACGCGGGATGCACGCGGCCTCCCGCTCGGAGGCCCCCGGGGGAAGCTTGGATAAGGAGGCATTAAGGGGAAGAGGAATGAAGGAGCGCTTGGCTAGATCCAAGACGTCCCTATCTACAGGAGGAGAGTCCCCGGAAACGCCGAAATACTTAAGCCCTAATGGGCGCACCCCGTGAGTAGGCCCCCGGGGAACATCGTCGCCGAGCCCTTCGTCAAAAGCCTCCTCCCCTAAATCCTCCCGGGCATGACCAGGAGAACTACTTTGGCGGAAACTCATCTCTTCCAGGACGAATGGGCCAGGGGCGTCTCGTTCCCGGGGAATATCGGAATCCGCGGAACGAGCGTCCAGGGAAGAATTCGGAGAGGAGGCAGGGCTATCGGTAGTCCTAAAACGGATCTCGCACGGGCTCTGGAACTCCTCGGTATCTAGAGAGGAGTTGGAGTGAAGCGGGGAACCCATAAGAGAAGAAGAGAATAAGGAGATAGGGCTTACTTGGCTGAAAGGGCGAAGGAGCGAATGAGCAGGGCGTCTGGAGAAATTTTGCAGAAAGTAAACTAGTAAGAAGGAGGTTAGGCCCCTTATATAGGCGGAGGAATAGGAACCGCCACCTCAAAAGGTGGAAAAGCAATAATGACACGATGAACGAGACACTGATCAATGCAGAAGAGGAAAAGGCGGCGTCGTCAGAAACCCATTTTAGCACGGATGGGTCCTACCAGGGGAGTAGCAACCAAAGAGGGAGCGTTTAAGACCAGTTCCCCGCGTCATGAAAACCCGGGTGACTGGTCTGGGGGGCTAGTGATAATACTGGCCCAGAATCCGGCTGGGCCAGGAAGGTCCGCGGCCCATAACTATCAAAGCAGTATCTTTCCCGCTGGAAGGTACATCCGGATAAGGAAGAGGACATATGATGACAAAGGAAGTGGTCCTGCACCTTATCCCCAAAGCAGGTAGAGCTCGGCTATAAATACTAGTCTCAAACAGTAAACAAGGTAGGTGACATATATCTCTCTACTTTATATTGAGAGCACCTTCCGTACGTTTTCCTTCTCCGCTATCCCCATCTCATCATCACACCGGAGCTTCTTCCCCGGGACACCTCCCGGGGATTGTTTTGCAGGACCAAAGCAGGCTGCTCTAGGAGGGGACCCGGATAGCATCCTTCCCCGAGAGACGGACGGATTTTGGTAGCATCAAGAACAAATTTGATTCAACTTGAGCTTTGTTGGAAGTGTTTGCCAATGTATTTTGCTCAAAATATGTGCTCTTTTGATTAGGTGGTGAATTGTTGTTTAATTTTTTTTCCCATATTTATATTGGATTGATGGATGTATGTTGTTACTTGGCCGGCCACTGATATCGATACCTTTAATTAGTTTCCTAAATTGATAGAAGATGAAGTTTATGATCTATTTTAACATGTTGATAAAAAGTTACAGATTCTGTGTAGTTGGTTATTTTTATGAATTTGAAGAAATTGTGTTTTGTTTTTCAGGGAGTGCGGTGGGTAGTGAATTCCCTGGGATTCCTCACAGATGGTGTATTTGGCATGTCAAGCGTAACTTTAGAAAGCACCATGGTATGTTACCTAACTATCATGAACTAGCTCAGAAGTTGGAGGATATTTTGCATGATTCCTTTTCTATTGAAGAGTTTGAGACGGCATGGCATGCCTGGGTGTTAGAATATGATTTGGGAGGTAGTACATGGGTAAAAGACATGTTTAAAGATAGGTCTAGGTGGGTACCCATTTTCTTCAAAGGCCATTTTTGGGCTGGAATGTCTAGCACACAGAGGAGTGAAGGTATGAATCACTATTTGAAAACATTTGTGAACATTAATACTTTTCTGACAAAGTTTGTGGAGAAGTATGCCAAACCTGTGTGTAGAAGAATAGCAGAGGAGGGCAAAGATACTTTAGTTGGTGCTGACCAGAGTTCGAAGCAGACATCGCGCCACCTATTTGAGCCGCTGTTTGAGAAGCTGTACACGCGGGAAAAATTCCTAGAGTTCCATGCCGAGCTGGATGAGATGAACTACAACATTGCCACCATAAAACATGTGGAGAATGATAACTTTGTAGTGTATGATGTGTTGGTCAAGAATTTTAGGCTGGGATGGACAAAAAGACAGAATTTCAATGTTTCCATGGATCGATCTACTCTAGAGGTGAAATGTGACTGTAAGAATTTCGAGTTTAGGGGTATCATCTGCGCCCACATGCTCCGTGTGTTTTGGATGGAAGATACAGCCGTAGTGCCAGAAAAGTATGTAGACCTCTACGGCACAAGCACAAGCAATACAAATCACACAAGCCTAGCTAAATCTAGACCTCTACGGCAAAAAAGAAATAATCTACGAGAGAGAGTAGAAGAAATTACTTGATAGCAGTAGAGGAGAAAAGGCAGAAACTGTTGCAAGCTTTAAGTAGATCTGGGGGGTAAGAGTTGATGGAGACTTGAAAACGATGATGAGTTCAATGTATTCTCCCCTTTTTAAGAAGTACAAACGGCGGCGTCAGGCCAAACGCATCACAACCGTCCAATTCAAACTACGGATATGATTAGGCACAAAAACCAGAAAGGCAACTACCTTTATGGAATTTAAATATTCAAACAGATAACCCACATCAGAGTCTATACGGAACGGCGTACATACCGTGATACGAAATATGGAATTATAGGGTCACATACGGAGGAACGAATCGCCGAAGATTAGCATGCGCGAACACCAGTATCAAGACATGTGCTCGACTGCCAACAGTAGCGAACAAAAAGAAAGCAAAATCACTAACAATCACTCGCTCTGATTAGAAAGATTACACGTTCGATTCACAACATCGCGAACGCGAATCATGTAAATCGAACGCCTAATCTCAAACCTTAGCGACTAGGGAGGCTAATGGTATACCATCATACTCGACCGACCCAAATAACCACAAGACGCCCAAAAAGCCCACATACGTCAACAGTCAACAAAAAAAGGCTAGAGGGCGGCCCAATTAGCATGAAGTAGGGACCAAGTAAACACAATACCATGAAACGGGTGGCACGATCACCCACAAGTAAATAAACGCGGAAGTGATCGTGTAGAGATAAAATCGGGAACAAAGCATTATAAAAAGGGACAGACCCATCATGGAAAAGGTAGGCACACACAAGTTAAGAATCTAGATTCATCAAAGAAAGGAACTAACTTTAGCATCGGAGTTTTCCCCAGAACCTTTCCGGGGATCTTTTGCATGTTCACCATCGGACTGTTTGGGTGGCAATCAACGGAGTGAGGAAAGAAGAATCACATCAACCACAAAGCAGGGCAAAAGGAACAGTGAGAAATAAAATAGAAAACATGGTGAAAGGGTGAGATATGTACCTGAAGCAAATGATCGCCGGAGAAGACCGCCGGGAAATTACCGGTCGGGAAAGGAAGCGGTGGGAGAAATGGAAGTGTTTGAAGAGCACTGTACCCACTGACAGTGTACAACTGTACAACGCGTTTATATTTGTGAATAAAGAGGTTTATTGCCTAGGAATCCCTTAGTTGTTTTGTATGTGCCACTTAATGCCCAAATTAAGTATTTTTTAGAGGGAAAAATATTATCTTTAATTTGAAACACTACATTTCCCTCCATTCATACTTAAATAGTCAAGTAGAATATGTGTTCCAAGAAACAAATTCAACCACATATCTACAAAATCTATTTTCATACCAACTGAAACTCTAATTTCCCTAACACGTACATTCACAATTCAACATCTATATACCATGGATGATCCTTCTTCAAACCATCCCCTTACCGATGTTGAGCGAAACAATCTAAGCACCTTCCTTCTTCAACATGAAAAAGATGGGAAGTTGTGTCACGACAAATGCAAGGAGGCTGCCGCCCGTTGGAATATAGTCCTCAGGATCCTTGTCGTCATACGACTTGCTTCCCTTCAAAGAAAACAATTGACATTAGTCTTGATCGTCGATATTCGGAAAAAAACTATAAGGGGAGAAAGGAAGGCCTCCAATAGCAATCAACAAAGAGATGATAATGGCGGTTCCATTACAAAGAAGAACAAACCAGAGATCATTCGCGGCTGCAATGCATGTAAGTCAAAGCACATTACATAGATCAGTCCTAACTTGTAAACTTGTAATAAAAAAATAGCAAGGAGGGCATTATTGGCAATTGTGTAAGTCAGCCATTATAAAATAATTTTCTCTTTTTTGGAAAGTTGGCCAAAAATAAAGGGAAAGCTGATAAACTTACAAACGTTTGTTACTTTTCAATTTTTTAGTATTATTTCAGCCTCCAGATTTGGGCCGCGTCCAAGAGCCCAGCAAGGCTTAAACAGTGTGCTATAGGGGACCATAAAGCAAATGTACGGGATTTTGTCTTCTCCGACGGTTTGATTTCCAAATTAGGTATCCGGCGAAGGAAGAAATTCTCAATTCGAATGATTGGTTCGATTTTCTTCGAATCGCTTCGACTCAGAAGTTATCCCAAGACTCGAACTGCTGATTCGAGGAACGAATTGTTCCATCATTTTTATTAGGGTTATTCAAAATTAAACGAACAGGACGAACGAATCTGTTTGGGTGCCGGAGCAATAGCAGGGATTAAGAAATAGCAATTTGATCACAGAGCTGGAGGTGGAGGAACACAGAGACCACAGAGCTGGAGGTGGAGGAACACAGAGTAATAGCAGTTTGATCACAGAGCTGGAGGAATCAGTTAGGACTGGCAGTGGGTCTCCAATTGGCGGCAACGGGCGTTTACGATTGATTATGCTCTGATTCAGGTATCCATGGAAATTGATCGATCTTCTATAGCTATTGTTTAATTTCATATTCCCCCATTTTTGTGTTCCGATTGTGTAGTTTGTATTCATATAAATTCTGTGCTGCTCTAATTACTTTTTCAGCCAACTATTGGTATCCATGGAAATTTGATCCATCCTGGAGATAATCCTGATTCATAGTGCAGCCTTCACCATATATATACCCTGCCTGATGCCTATGATAAGTTTACTTGGTTTTTGCTAGCCCAGAATATGTTTATCAGTTGTATGCCTCTGGTATCTGTATAGATAACATCTTCTTTTGATGTGCAAATACTCAATGCTTCTTGACACTAGAAAATGGTCTTGTACATGATCACGATGATGATGAAGGGACGAACACGAGTCAGTTTGGTGGTAGTTTTGGTGGAACTTTTTCGGGTAGCTGGATTTTTGTTGGCTGGAACGATTTCGGTGCCTGCCATTTAAATTTGTTGAGCTAAAGTAACCCATGTTTGCTTATGATCTGCAGTATAGGCGACTCACTGGATTTGGTTCCTATTGCAGCATTTCATGGTCGAGGAAAACGAACTGGTAATCTTTCATTAATTTCTCTCTCTCAAACTTTAGAGAAGACTGTAAAACTTGACTCCTGTTGGCTTTCTTCCCTTTTCCCTGATGAAAGCATTGACTTCCGATATAAGTATCATTCTTTTAAATTAGTTTTCGATGATTTATAGGTTTTTATGGAACCTTTCTCCTTGCTTGTTATGATAACGACAAAGAAGAATTCCAGAGCATATGTAAAATTGGTAAGCATTTAGCTTTGCCGCAGTAAATATTTGATTAATTGTTGTACCATCATGTGAATATATAATTTAATGCCTGGAAACTTCTGTGACCCCTTTAGGCACTGGATTTACTGATGTGGTGCTTAAAGAGCGGTCTCACAGCCTTAAATTCCAAGTTATCTCTGAGCCCAAGGTCATTCTTCATAAATCTTCCTTTCAGTTTGAATTTGATTGACTGGTATATAACTTTGTTACTCCTAATATTGCTAACTGATTTGTGAATGCTATTCTACTTCATGATATTGCAGTCTTATTACCGATATTCCGAGAATCTCAATCCAGATGCGTGGTTTGAACCTACTGAGGTAATTGCACTCACTTGCTTCTTTCTCTGCAGTTTTTAGCCCATTATTGTCTCTTTTTACACATGATTTTTGCCTGTTTAGTTAAGTTCAAGCTGGGCAAAATATTCCCTTGTGTTCTTGTATTAAGTTTTGTGCATATTAAACAGAAAATGTTATGTAATCTCATTTTTATACAGAAAGAGAGTTCTCTGTGTATGACATCAGTATGATAATTCCCTGTATCATAAAAAGGATTTTTTATAAGCCCTTTTCAGACTTTAACTAAATTTTTTATAAGCCCTTTTCATAAAAACGATTATTCATGGCTCCTGAACTGAAAATAAAAAACACAAACCAAATAGAGTTATATTCTGACTGTAGGTATTGTCTTGTGTATTGAAATATTGCTCCCATGCATTTACTTTGTATATTATTATTAATATTTGTGTGCATTAAGTTAATGGATATGTAATGCTAGGTCTGGGAAGTAAAAGCTGCCGATCTAACCATCAGTCCTGTTCATGATGCTGCTACTGGTATTGTGGATTCTGATAAGGTACAAATACAGTTTCCTATTGGGGCATGAGTTTCTTTTCCTCATTGGTAGGTATATTCTAGATATCTGTTATGCCGTATGTAAGGCAGTGTGCTAAGTTTTAGGTGGTCTTCCACACCATCATATGCTCTGATATAATAGCAGATTCCATAAGCTAGAAATCTAGGGCTTCATTCTGACAATAGCTTGTTTGATTCTTTAATATTACACAAATCTTACTGAACTTAAACATGGTTTTTTGTGCTATGCGTAGAAACATGGTTGCTTCCTAACTTCTATTTTTTCAGTTTTAAAGAGGTAATCATGATATACTAAACACTTCCGAGTTCAGAAAGATAAGTTGATGTGGTGTGGTGGCAACTGGTGGGATTAGTAAAGGTTCTGTCTGCTAACAGATCCCAAGTTTGATTCCCAGGAGAGCCGAAACCTTGTTTTTCGGGGTTTTTTTCATTTTTTGTGCTTATTTTTTTTCCCTCATCATTAAGTGATGGAAAATTATATAGAACATATGCAGAATTTATGTAAAGGGAATTTAAGCGGATTTCAATTTCGCTATTTCTACAAACTATTTTACTTTATTCAATAACGTCTCTCCAACAATATAAGCACCGAACTATGAGATTAAGTAGTCTAAAATTTTTTAATTTTTATTTTGAAAATAAGTAGTCTAAAAACATAATTAAAGCATGTGAAATATAAAATTGTATTATTAAGGTTTTTTTGTGTAAAGGGTGGGAAAATGTTTTTACTTATGTTGCCTGAAAGTTATGAACTTAAAAAAGATTATCTGAATTCATCCGAACTTAAAAAACTTTTTCTGAAATTATCTCATTTAAAAAATTTATTAGAACTCATTTGAACTTAAAAAACTAAGCTAAATTTAAATATATAGATAAAATGAACTGGACTAAATTGAAACTAACTGATATATATATATGTGATCATTTCCAATATATTTTAATTTTTTAATCTAAATATAACATAATACACTTAATGTTAAAATATACTGAACTGAGTTGCACTGATGTAGATGAACTGAATTGAATTAGAAAAAAAAATTATACGAAGATTTCATTTTGGAAGGAAAATTTTGGAGGGAAGATTTCAATTTGGAGGGAAAATTTTGGTTCGGAAGATTTCAGTTTGGAAGGAAAAAAGTTTACATGAAGATTTCGGTTCGGAGGAAAGATTTTAGATTTGAGTGGGTTGAACTAAGCAATGATACATGCCAGCTTTGATACATTTCTCAACAACCTGCATTACAGTAAATATTTTTTCTACCACCCATATGTAAATATTCTTTCTACCACCCACGTTGACCTAAACCAAAATTTTCCCTCCAAACTGAAATCTTCCAAACCAAAATTTTCCCTCCAAACTGAAATCTTCAGATAAACTTTTTTTATTTCAATTCAGTTCAGTTCAGTTCATCTACATCAGTGCAACTCAGTATTATAATTCATACTTTATTGGGAGTTGTTTCATTAATTCTTGTGACCTCGAATGTAATACATTACTTTTTATTTATTATTTGTTCTTGTGGATATAAAAATATTCCTAACAAAAATCCATCGAAATATGCAGTTTGGCATGGTGGTTAATCTGTAAATCTCATAATATCCAGCTGGGAGGTTCGTGTTCGATTCCTATTACAAGCATTTTGGCCATTGGATACGTCTTAGAAGACTTTTTGCACAGGAATTTGCAAGGCATTTCTTCTCCGCCATTGCAACTTGGTTGTCCAAAAGTTACTGTATCTTCCAAACAAAGGCCCCACGTCCAGCAATTTTAATCCAGGTGTTGCAATCTGCCAACCTGACAGTCCTTTAGTATGCATGTTGCACTACTAATGATTGGTTCCCTAATGATTTGGACGTGCAGGCGGTGCAACCATTATTCCTTCCTTCCATCTACTCCAAACATTTTGTTAGGAAGCTGATAAACGAACTTCACACTTATTTCACAAAAATTTACAAATTTTAACAAGTTCGATTCCTAAGTTCAAATATTAATTTTGATTTTAATACAAATGACAACTATTCAAATATGTCTTAAAATAATGATATAATAATATAACAAAATTAACATTCCAAAGCATGATTGTAACATTTTTCAATGCAGGATAATTTGATCGTTTGATATATTTGTAAACCAACACGTTTGATATATTTATAAACCAACACGATCGATAAGACATGTTCATTTAGATCGAGACATCCTGGACGTAACACATAGTCACAAACCATTTGGCCTTGTTTATTTGTTTGATGGGTGTTTAGATAGATTATAGTTTGAACTGTACATATAAGACTCATTTTACCGACTTAACAAGTTTCTCCTCCACGGACAGGAAAATAGGCTTAAATGATGATAGATCCTATAAGATGGTTGATTAGCGTTAATTAACAGTGGCTTGAATGATCATAGAACCCATAACATGTTGGTACAAATAGTTAAAACATTAGTATCTTTAATAGTGTTAGCTTAGTTACGTTCAAAAACCCATGTTGTGTAACGTGGGTTACTAAGCATCAATGGATGATACATAATTAGTACAAAGGGAGTTGAATGACGATATATCCTATGAGATGATAGATCCAATGAGATGGTTATATGTAAGGGTTTAGGGTTTGTACCCACTCAATTACGTATATATTATCCTTTGAATCATTGTAAATTGCATACTAGTATTGGTGCTCCTTGAGGAGAAGCGTGAGCTATTCTCAATTGTAATTCATTGTGTATCACATTAGAACTGTGTAGCGATTACATATTACCAATGAGATGGTTATATGTAAGGGTTTAGGGTTTGAAGTTTGAAGTTTAGGGTTTGATGTTTGAAGTTTGAAGTTTACGGTTTGTACCCACGCAATTACTTATCTACTATCCTTTGAATCATTGTAAATTGCATACTAGTATTGGTGCTCCTTGAGGAGAAGCGTGAGATATTCTCAATTGTAATTCATTACTTGCTGATGGAGAGTTAGAACTGTGTAGCGATCTGTGAGGTCCAATGAGATGGTTATATGTAAGGGTTTAGGGTTTGAACTCACACAATAAGTGATCTATTATCCTTTGAAGCATTGTAAATTACATACTAGTATTGGTGCTGGCCGAGGATAAGCGTGAGCTTTAGCTAATTGTACTTCATTGGATGCTGATGGAGAATCAGAACTGTGTCGCGATCGGTGAGGTCTAACCTAGTAACTGGTTAGACACTAAAGGCAACAGATTTAAAAACTAAACCCATACATATTAAGTTAAACAACATCCTTATTGACTTTAATCGAACCTATGGTGAGACTGGTTTAATAGACTCATACTAGTTTTGGTTCTGATCGTGTCATCTCTGTTACTTATAACGAAACATACTTCACTACATGCTTATGGAGTATAAGAACTGTGAAGCAATTTGTGACACGCTAATTGGTGGTTAGACACTACACTTGTTGTCTAGGTTTTAAAACCTTTTTCCGACGACAATATGAACTATTATGTTGTTTATTTTATACAATTTTATTTTTAATAAACCCAATTTGGAGTGATAAGCTTTTGTACATAATTCTAGGCCTAATATCATTTTAAGGTAAATTAAGGCCTAACATATATTACAGAGTTTCCATATATTAAATTTAGTAATTATGTAAATTTCATTAAATCGAATTAAATAATAAAGTTTATTTCAACAAACATTAAACATAATTACATGTATTAAAACAATAAATAGTTTAATTCAACTATTGATCATGTAGGAAAATTTAGATTTGGGAGAAACCGACCTAACCTCCAACTCGATTTGGACTGGTTTAGTTTCAAACAGATTAATTAGGTTCCCATCTGATTCTAGTTGGAATTGAGGGAATCTTTTTTCATTTTGTAAGTTTGGGGTTCCACACTGGCCACTTGGTCTGTATCCCAACATTTTCGGCGTCTGTCACATCATGTTTTCCCGTTTCAGTCCTCAAGGAGAGCCTACAAAAGTGCCTGAATGTGCCATGTTTTTCCCTACCTTTTTTAGGGGGCTAACACTGTAGTGCAGTATGATTAGAATTGTATCATATTGTAGCTGGCAAGTACTACTAACATACAGCCGAAAGAAATGAACTTCTGTACTTTTGTGTTTTTTACTTCGAATTCTAGATCCATAATTAACCATATGAAGATTAAATGGTGAAAAATCCATGCTCATTTCAGAATTAATATAATTGTGATACTTCATTTTTATTATGGTCAATGGATTAAAAATTTATAATTGTGATACTTCATTTTAATGATGCTCAAATCTAAAAATTTAAAATTTTATTCCCATTTTAGTATAACATAATGAATATTATGTATTATTTATATCCAAGTTAGCCGGTATTAAGTTTTAATGTTGTACAAACACGGTCTAAATACATTTCTTCATTTTTCAACATCATAATATTTTAAAATATAATCAAATAAATGTTTAAATACAAGGCATGTTTTAGTAAAATACATGGCGTGAAATATCGACACCCATCAAACATTCTTGGGTGCATAATTTTTGAGGGTTACTATTTGAAGGACCAAATTACTACTGACGGACCATATTTTACTTGACCAAATTGGCGCCAAATTGGTTACTATTTACAGTAATAAAAATTGCCGCCCCACAAAAATTAGGCAACTTCTATTTGCATGACCAAATTACTATTGCCTAACCATATTTTACTATTTGCAGGACCAAATTACTACTGCCGGACTCAATTTTACCCAATTAGTTTTGCCCAATTCAAAATGCAATATCTGATATCTTGGGCAAAACTGATGTACATTTGAACTGGGCAAAACTGATGTACATTTGAATTGGGCAAAACTGATGTACATTTGAATGGTGTTAAAGTACAATATTAGTTGTTAGGATTTTTGTTAGAAATTCCTTCAGGCGGATTTCAATTTCGGCATTTATACAAACTTTTTACTTTATTCACCTGCGTCCCTCCAAGAATGTTGGAAGCGTCGAATTTCAAAATTTAGTAGTCCAAACCCTAATTGAAGGCTCACGAAATGTAAAATTACCATTTTAAGGTTTTTTGGGTCAACGTGGATGGTAGAAAAAATATTTACATATGTTGCCTGAAAGTTTTAAAAATGTTGTTCTGGCCATAAAAATTTATTTTTTCAAGATTTTCCACCCAAATTTAACCAAGACATACCAGATTTAGCACAAGCACATGCTTCAGGAAATATCACATCACTTATTTGACAAATACACACTTCAAACTGAGCGTAAATCACCTGTTACCTTGAATTTTCAAGGGTCCGACTTGTATTTAAAATAAATTTCAACGTATTAAGGACATTCATGAAATTTTAACTCAATATTATTTCCTAATATAGTACAAATAGTGCTCGTGCAAATTTTTGAATTTTTCTGAAGTGCAGAAATAGGTGGTGTAGAACAAATCAGTAGTGCTCACTAGTAGTGCTTACTAGTTATGATACAAAGGTTCAAGAGATTAACACATTGACTCTTTAATGTTGTAATTCGAGTGAAAATTTGATGGTGTTAAAGTACAATATTAGTTGTTAGGATTTTTGTTAGAAATTCCTTCAAGCGGATTTCAATTTCGGCATTTATACAAAATTTTTACTTTATTCACCTACGTCCCTCCAAGAATGTTGGAAGCGAATTTCAAAATTTAGTAGTCTGAAACCTAATTGAAAGCTCACGAAATGTGAAGTTACTTTTTAAGGTTTTTTGGGTCAACGTGGATGGTAGAAAAAATATTTACATATGTTGCCCGAAAGTTCTAAAAATGTTGTTGTGGCCATAAGAGTTTATTTTTTCAAGATTTTCCACTCAAATTTAACCAAGCCATACCAGATTTAGTACAAGCACATGCTTCAGGAAATATCACATCGCTTATTTGACAAATACACACTTCAAACTGAGCGTAAATCACCCGTTACCTTGAATTTTCAATGGTCCGACTTGTATTTAAAATAAATTTCAACGTATTAAGGACACTTGTGAAATTTTAACTCAATATTATTTCCTAATATAGTATAAATATTGCTCGTGCAAATTTTTGAATTTTTCTGAGGTACAGAAATAGGTGGTGTAGAACAAATCAGTAATGCTCACTAATAGTGCTTACTAGTTACGATACAAAAATTCAAGAGATTAACACATTGACTCTTTAGTGTTGTAATTTGAGTGAAAATTTGATGGTGTTAAAGTACAATATTAGTTGTTAGGATTTTTGTTAGAAATTCTTTCAAGCGGATTTCAATTTTGGCATTTATACAAACTTTTTTACTTTATTCACCTACGTCCCTCCAACAATGTTGGAAGTGTCGAATTTCAAAAATTAGTAGTCCTTAACCCTTAACCCTTACTATTGAGTGGGTTGAACTAAGCATTCGATTCACATTGTTCTAATCCATGAGCATACAGGTTAGTATCCTATAGCGATGCTGGATACGATCCATCATACATTTGTTTATAGGGTTTAGGGTTGAACTATCGATACTGTAACATGATTACCTATTATAACTTTAGGGTTTAAATCCTAAACATTTAGCCATTACTATTGAGTTGGTTGAACTAAGCATTTGATTCACTGTATTCTAATCCACGAGCATACATGTTAGTATCCTATAGCAATGTTGGATTCGATCCATCATACATTGGTTTATAATAACTATCGATACTTTGACCTGATTACCTATTATAACTTTAGGGTTTAAATGCTAAACCCTTAGCCCTTACAATTGAGTTAGTTGAACTAAGCATTCGATTCACAGTTAGGGATAAGGGTTTAGGGTTTCAACCCTATACCATTGGTAGGTATTGAAATCAGTATAGATATTAATCATAAATCAATGTATGATGGATCACAACCAACATACCCTGGATGCTCATGGATTAGAACATCGTGCATCTGATTGCTTAGTTCAATCAACTTAATAGTTAGGGATAAGGGTTTCAACCCTAAAGTAATAATAATACTCTCTAAAAAGCAAATTAATTTTGGTATCAGTGGATTCTAATTTTTCCATTTCAAACAATACACTTCTTTATTTCATATATTTTAGTTTTTATTTTTACTAAATTTTAGTTGAAAAATAAATTATATAAAATTAAAATAACAATCTCATTGTAAAGTCAATTAATATAACAAGTTATATTTACGTTTTTTTGATAATTACATAAAAAATATTAAATATTAATATATCATTATTCATAATTTTAATAATCAAATAAACATGTGAAATTCCACACTTAAAATCAGACCAATTTTTTGGACGTAACCGACTTAAGACATTGAGTTTAGTTTGGTTGGCATAACACTTTAGTTTGTTTTCAGTTTGGTTTGGTTGTCATTAGAATTTAGTTTGTTATGGATTAGAGGGAATATTTCTAAATTAGTTGCTTGGGGATTTTGCTCTGTCCGCCCGTCACATCAAGGATTGCCAACCGAATCCATCATGGGAAGCCAAAAAATTGTCCTCGCAGCTACTTTTTTACTATATTTTTAGGGGAGTAGCACTGAAATGCAGGTTGTTGAGAAACGTATCAAATCTGGCAGCTAGCATGTATCATTGCTTAGTTCAACCCACTCAAACCTAAAATCTTCTATACAAGGGCCCCAAAACCAAAATTTTCCCTCCAAACTGAAATCTTCCCTCCAAAAGTTTCCCTCCAAATTGAAATCTTCATATAAACTTTTTTCCCTCCAAACTGAAATCTTCCAAACCAAAATTTTCCCTCCAAACTGAAATCTTCAGATAAACTTTTTTTATTTCAATTCAGTTCAGTTCAGTTCATCTACATCAGTGCAACTCAGTTCAGTATATTTTAATATTAAATGTATGATGTTATATTTAGATTTAAAAAATTCAAATATATTGGAAATGATCACATATGTATCAATTAGTTTCAATTGAGTTCAGTTCATTTTATCTATATATTTTAATCCATCTCAGTTTTTAAAGTTCAAATGAGTTCGGATAATTTTTATTAATACAAATGAGTTGAGTTCAGATTAGTTCAAATACCGTGAGGAGAAAGAATATTTACATGTATTGCCCGAAAATTCCATAAATGTTGTTGTGGCCATTAAATTTATTTTCAAGATCTTCCACTCAAATTTACACAATCCCTCATTGATTTAGTATGTATACATGTTTCATGACATACTACATTCGCTTATTTGACGAATGCGCACTTCGAACTAAACGTAAATCACCCGTAACCTTGAACTTTCAAGGGTCCGACTTGTATTTAAAATAAATTTCAATGTATTAAGGACACTCGTGAAATTTTAACTCAATATTATTTCCTAATATAGTATAAATAGTGATCGTGCAAATTTTTGAAATTTTCTGAGGTGCAAAAATAGGTGGTGTAGAACAAATCAGTAGTGCTCACTAGTAGTGTTTACTAGTTAAGATACAAAGGTTCAAGAGATTAACATATTGACTCTTTAGTGTTGTAATTCGAGTGAAAATTTGATGGTGTTAAAGTACAATATTAGTTGTTAGGATTTTTGTTAGAAATTCCTTCAAGCGGATTTCAATTTCGGCATTTATACAAAGTTTTTACTTTATTCACCTACGTCCCTCCAAGAATGTTGGAAGCGTCGAATTTCAAAATTTAGTAGTCTGAAACCTAATTGAAGGCTCACGAAATGTGAAGTTATCTTTTTAAGGTTTTTTGGGTCAACGTGGATGGTAGAAAAAATATTTACATATGTTGCCCGGAAGTTCTAAAAATGTTGTTGTGGCCATAAAAATTTATTTTTTCAAGATTTTCCACTCAAATTTAACCAAGCCATACCAGATTTAGTACAAGCACATGCTTCAGGAAATATCACATCGCTTATTTGACAAATACACACTTCAAACTGAGCGTAAATCACCTGTTACCTTGAATTTTCAAGGGTCCGACTTGTAATTAAAATAAATTTCAACGTATTAAAGACATTCGTGAAATTTTAACTCAATATTATTTCCTAATATAGTATAAATAGTGATCGTGCAAATTTTTGAAATTTTCTGAGGTGCAGAAATAGGTGATGTAGAACAAATCAGTAGTGCTCACAAGTAGTGTTTACTTGTTACGATACAAAGATTTAAGAGATTAACACATTGACTTTTTAGTGTTGTAATTCGAGTGAAAATTTGATGGTGTTAAAGTACAATATTAGTTGTTAGGATTTTTGTTAGAAATTCCTTCAAGCGGATTTCAATTTCGGCATTTATATAAACTTTTTACTTTATTCACCTACGTCCCTCCAAGAATGTTGGAAGCGAATTTCAAAATTTAGTAGTCCGAAACCTAATTGAAGGCTCACGAAATGTGAAGTTACCACTGACAACATAACAAAACATGAAATTTAGATGATTGCAGTATAAAGTTTTCTTTACTCCTAATAAAAATCAATGAAACAAAATGAAAAAATTCCTTAAATTTCTATAGCTATATGCAATCAAACGAATGGGGGATTCAATTCCAGTGAATAACAAACTACTACTTCATTCCACAATATGGCTGTAGATCTCTCGTCTCCTATGGCCTTTACCAATTTCCCATTTACACCGAATCTCCCAGTTAAGTATAAGTCTCTTTTATCCCCGCAATTCAGTACTCAAGATATAATGTTGCAGACGCTACTCCAATACACATGCCCTGCTGTCAAGCTCTAGATCCAGGCTCCACTTAAGCCTGTTTTATACGGTTCGTTTCTAGCTGCTGAATATATGCCTGTGAAAGATCAACGAAGTATACAAAAAAATAAGCCTACTTCAACACAAGAAGCAGCCTCTCCCAGCTTCAGCCACAAACAATTACACTACTGCATCTAATTTTGAAGATAAAAATTGAAATTCCATCCGAGTTTCCAGAAGGCCTTGCCCGGAAAAGGAAATTCAGCAGGATGATGATAAATCACTCTAGTTACCTGGCTATGCTTTTAAATAAATTGTATTACCAAATGAATTGAAAGCAATTTCAAACCATTAATGTGCTAATATTAACGTATTAGACATTACAATGCAAACCAATTGCATGAAATCATCTAATAAAAAAAACCACATTGAAATGAGTTATACAAACACTATTGATAAACAAGATAGTTTATCTCTTGTATCCCACGTTAAACACTTGTATCAAAATTTAATATGATCAAAATACCTCTGCTCATTAGCTCTCATTTACACCAAAAACCTTCACACTTATTTGAAGGGAACAATCTATCCTTAGTTATTCTATAGTGAATCAAAAAAGACAAGGTCACCTATGCTATGCATGTATGGCTCACATTATATGGCTAAATTAGCACGTGTAGTCCTTTTTAATTAAATTTACTGACTACCCTAATCTTTCTTCATCTAAGCACTTAACATTATAAGTACACTATCAACTAAGTCATCTAGCACCACATCCTAAATTTGAACTACGAAGTAACAGATGAGAGCATTGATTTCTTAATTATGAGCGAAAACTTGAGCAAAAAAAAAAATAAAAAATTAATGAACACAATATACCTTGTTAAGTGTGATGAATGCAGCGTAACCTCTAAAACAACAATATTAAGGTGATGAAGTCTGTAAATAGAAATAAGAAAAACAACAATATTAAGGTGATGAGATTGATATATCTGAAGTTTGTAAATCGAAGAAAAAAAACTTCAAAGTGGATTTTTTTCGAGCAGTTCATATGCATGAAGAGTGCTTACTTAAAACACTTCTCATGAATACCAATTGCCAAATACCAAATACCCAGAAAACCAATTAGATTGCCAACCAAAGTCCTCAAGACATTACAAAACTATGAACATAATAAGTTCTCTACCATCTACCAGAAGAGGGTATTCTGAATTCAAGGTAATAGCGCGGATAAACAAAATAACATTATAAGTATTCTTTAATGATGAATATGAACAATTACCATAATTATCACCAACAGAGCTTCCATCCCTATTTTCTGCGGAAAAATAAAACAAAATAAGATCAATTAAAACTGGAAGAATAGCAATAATGCCCACCAGCTAAAGTCTGGTGTCTGCATCCTCACTGGCTAAACATTTATATTCAGTTTCAATGAAGGAAGCCTTTTGATGTGTATCACTCTAAAAAGGACTTATCTTTAATAGTCAAATATCAGCTGAAACTTAAAAACACAAGTTTTAGCAAAAGCAAAACACATATCAATTTGACCTCTTGACCTTGGATGTTTTGCCTAAGCCTGAAACTTAAAATTTACAAAAATCTACTTAATTAACCAAATAATCTATAAAAAACAACATACGTACAAATTTGATAACTCTGGATGCTCAAAAATACAACCAGCAAGAAACAATATTTATTACCAATACAGAAAAACAACGGGATCTACTGAGGTTACGCCAAATAAAAGAAAATCACATGGTGTGTCACATAAAACCATCAGTCTTATAAACCCAAAAAACTTAGCGTTCTTGAAGACAGTGCTCATGAAGCTTGATAAGTCAGCAGTCGCAAAGCTGTCACAAAAGGTAATTCTATTGTTGAACTAACATTAGATTGATAGTCGATACAGATTACAGTATTAGATTCCACAGATAAGAAAAAAATTTTATCTAACATTATTAGACAAAAAATTCTTCTTATCTAACACTTGAGAAGAATGTTTTATCTAACATTAGTTCTTATAGTCGATAAGAACTAACATTCTTCTTATCTAACACTTGAGAGATGGGATACCACGCACGAGCATGAAAATGATACATGACAGAAGGATAATTATACAGCTGTAAGGCGAAAGTAGTCTTACCTAAACCCGCCATTCCACAGTTTGGAACAACACGCAATTGTTTCGACCCTCTGATTAGCCGGTCCAAAACTGAAGTAACCTCCTCCTCATCAAAATCAGCAACTAGAGGAGCAGTTCTCTGAGGAGTATATATTTCATTGTCCTTCTGATTGCCATCATCAGAAATCCTGATGTTTCTGAAGTCATCAAAAGCCGGCTCTTAATTGGGATTGGAGGTGTTGGATTGAAGTTCAATTTGCGCTTGAAAAACATCATAGCGCTGCAACAAATCCGAAATCCTTCCAAAATCTGTGCGATGAAGCGATCGCCCGGTCGGCGGGGATTGAAAGCAAGCAAATTACCTAAATCAGAAGATGGTGATTGAAAAATCACTCGCCCCGTCGGCGCAAGATGTCGTCGCCGGAGTCAGTGAAGATGGTGTTCACGGCGTAGCAGGAGAAGTCTTAAGAAATTGAAAAATACAAATTAGTAAAGTTATGTCTTCCCTTTACCAAAGACCGAAACCACTTTCCCAAACCAAATCTGACCGCCACCCCATCGCCGCCTACTCAGCCTAAGGTCCAAAAACCATCCGTAGGCCTCATTTTCCAGCCCAATCTTATGGCCCAAGTCAGCTGGTCAAATGTGATTAAACAATTAATAAGTAACATACCAAAAATGTAAGTTTATCATTTTTCAAAATAAAGACTCGGGGGAGTAGTTGCATGTGTTTTACAAATTGATACTTGCCAGCTTGTTACGTGAGTAACTAGTTTTTATTCAAAAGTCAGCTTCCTATCTATAATAAATAATGCATGCAAATTCAATAATCTCGCCTTGGTCAACATAACTCAATAATACGTAATGTGACGGCTTCACTCTTGAATGATGAACCTAATTACTCTATAATAAATACAGGTGATCAATACTACAATCAAAATCACACACTAATACTTTATAAATCATGGCGAAATTATTTCTCTTTCTTCTATTCTCAATCATCAACGTAACTTTACTTCCACCCTTGGCGCCGCCGTGTCTTACGGTGGTTCATGTAGAACTCTAAACGACTGTGATGGCCAGCTGATCTGCATCAGCGGCAAATGCAACGACGATCCTGACGTCGGAACACACACTTGTGGCATGCCTTCCGGGCCATCTCCTTTCGCAGTTGCCGCCCATCAGGCTCTCTCACGTGCAACTGAATAAGTAAGCCCACCTACACGTGCTCCTCGCCGGTCACCGGATCAACGTCGGCAATACTGACGTTCAACGATTTCAATGAGGGAGAAGACGGCGGTGGCCCTTCGGAATGTGATGACAAATACCACATCAATACTGAAAAGGTGGTGACGATTTCCATTGAATGGTACTCCGGCGGATCGAGATGTGGGAGGATGATAAGAATCAGAGCATAGAACGGCAGAACCACGACGGCGAAAGTGGTGGACGAGTGCGACTCGAGGCGTGGTTGTGACGCAGAGCATGCAGGTCAACCGCCGTGTGACAATAATATTGTTGATGGTTCCGACACCGTATGGAAAGCGCTTGGGTTTAATGAGGATATCGGCCGGATCCCGGTCACCTGGTCAATGGCTTAATTGGGTTTCACTTTCCCAAAATAGACTTTGGCATGAACGATATATACCATTAATTAATAAATCGATCAAATGTACGGTGATTAAATATAGGGAAAATATGTATTAAGGGTAGTGGAACTTTCTTTATTTGAAAGAGGGGTGTAATTTTATCATAATTTCTAGAAAGGGCGGTAATTAATTAGTTAATTTTTTCTTAATATAATTATTTAATTAAAGACATTAATACCCTTATTTTCATTATTCTAGTATTATTCAATTAAGTATTCAGTTTTGTTTCACTAAGTTTACTTCTATTTAATTAAAATTTAATCAAATCAGTTAAATTCAGTTTCATCCCAAATTTTTAGTTTTAGTTCAATTAAATTTATTCTTATCCCAATTATTTAGTTCTAGTTTAGTTAATTTAAGTTCACCTTTTGATATTAAAAAAATAAATTGAGTTTATTAAGATTTGGTTGAAATCAGTTCAATTTAGTTTAATTTATTTTAGTACATCTTCAGACAAATTTTAGTAAAATTCAATTCAGTTTCATCCCATTTTTGGTTGTTTAAATTTAATTCAATTAGGTTAAGTTATTCAATTTTGGCTAAGTTTAATTTTAAGTTAAGTTCAATTCAGTTTAATTAAAATGATTTTTTAAATTAAAGGCGAAACTTTAATGGATTTGAATTTTAAATTTAATGTAGCAAAGATGAATTTGAATGAACTTAATTTAATTAAACTAAATTAATCTAAATAAAGTGAATATTAAAATTTGGATGATCAAATTGAATGTCAACAAATATATTCTTGTCTTGATTAAGATTAACTAAAATAAATTAAATTGAACCAAATTTAACTAAATTCAAATGAATTTATTGGAATTTTTTGAATGCTAATAAAGTGAACTAAACTTAATTTAATTGAACTTAATATAAATATTTTGGATGGAACTTAACTAAACTTATTTGACTAGAATTGATTTTAATTTAAACTAAACAAAAATAACCAAAAGAAGGGTATTAGTGTCTTTAGTTAATTACTCTTATTTAAGAAAATATGAATTAATTAACTACTGCCCTTTCTAGAAATTATACTAAAATTACACTCTTCTTTCAAATAATGAAAGTTCCACTGCCCTTAATGCAAATTTTCCCTTAAATATATGGAATAAGGACTTCAATTTTTCTAGTGATAATTGAATCTTGACGAAATGTAATAAGACTTCTTTGAAATGTCAAAAAGATCGGACCAGTATTTTATGATTGAGTTTGATTCAATAATAGGACCAAGAATAGAGATTTCTAACCCCTATGAAAACAATAATAATCAACTAAACTAACTACTAAAGAGGTCGCGGATAAAGCTTTCAATGTTGTATTTCATTCTTATAATTTTCACGTCTTAAAAATTTCAAATGATGGATAAGAATTTTTGAGCATACTCCTCGAAACCGGAGAACATTATCTCATCGATTAAGATTTCAAAGTTTCATGCAAGGAAGCAAAATGCGACGTCTTAAAGGACGTAATTGGGACTACAATGATTGGTTCTGATTCAGGCGTACGACCCTATATATTCCGACGATCGGAGACTTGACGTGGCTGTGCGCGGATTGCACACATGCACGGCCTTTAGAAATTTACCGTTAATTAATCGTTAAATTTACATGTGTGAAATAAAGTTCGAAGATTACAAAATACAAATAGTACTGCAAGTGTACCAAGAAAATTATACCTCCACTTAATAAGTTTATATGTAGTTTTTTAAAATATAGTATTTATAGTTGAAAAAGTAAAAATTGTAGCGATTCCAATTTGTGGGGAATTCGCAGTCCTCATATTGATTTCCTTCTCACTCTCTTTCTATTTTGTTTTTGTGTGTGTGTTCAGGACAGTTCTAAAGCCTATCACACCACACCAATTGTTTAGAGAGTAAAGAACTATGTTAACAGATCCCTGGATTTTGCGGCTGTTGCTTTTCACCTCTTGTTGCAGTTTGGTAGTTGAAATGAAATTCAGTAGTTATGGAGATGGTATTTAGGTTTGATGACATGTGAACATTGTGTTGAAATCGTAACTGTTTGTTGTTTCCCACAGTTTCATGCCCTAAACGCAAGCCATTCAGCACTGACGATTTTGAAGAAATGAAGGATCATTCATTAAGCAAACATGGAACCATGAAGAACATGTGCATGAAATGTGCCATCGTTTTTGGATACTCACCAAAACAATTGCCATGTTTATGGACGTAGATTTTCTACTTCGACTGAGTTACTATATTCCAACGGATCAAACGCTAATTCTTAACTTGATAAAACATTAAAATATAACTATATTAATCTCACATAAACTCGGTTACTAGATTTAACATTTTATTACATCCACGCACCATGGCATGTGATTAAGAAATAGTTACAATCCTGCTTGGATTTGTGAGCGGATTGCACACATACACGGCCTTAAGAAATTTACAATTAATCATGAAATTTAGGTCCTGTTCTCTTCACGGTATTTGAACTTATCTGAACTCATCTGAACTTAAAAAACTTTATCTGAACTAAAAAAAGTTTATCTGAACTTAAAAAACTTTATCTGAACTTATCTGAACTTAAAAAACTTTATCTGAACTAAAAAAAGTTTATCTGAACTTAAAAAACTTTATCTGAACTAATCTGAACTTAAAAAACTTTATCTGAACTCATCTGAACTTAAAAAACTTTATCTGAACTCATCTGAATTTTAAAAACTTTATCTGAACTCATCTGAACTAAACTCATTTGTACTTAAAAAATTTAGCTGAACTTATTTGAACTTAAAAACTGAGCTGAATTGAAATATATAGATAAATTGAATTGAACTAAATTGAAACTAACTAAAAAATAGATGATCATTTCCAATATATTTGAAATTCATTAATCTAAATATAACATAATACATTTAATATTAAAAGATACTGAACTGAATTGCACTGATGTAGATAAACTGAACTGAATCATTTTAAGCCAACATTTGAAATTTAATAATTTGAGTATAACTTAGAGTTTGATAGAGTTTATTTCTTGTTCAACTGAATTGAACTTGATTGAATTGAACTGAAGTGAAAATTAATGTACCGAAAAAAAGAATCAACATGACTGAATTAACCTGAATTTCATCAAATTACATTTCACTTCAATTTACTGAACTGAACTGAATTGAATTGAATTGAATTGAATTGATATATAAAAGTTCTGGCACACAGGGCCTTAATGTTAAAAAATATGATCATGTTTGCTAGCTAAACATATTGATTTGAGTTGACCTGAAGCATATAGATAACTGAACTGAACTGAATTGAAAATTAATAGGTGTGATGAAAATAAACGGTATGAATAAATTAACCTTAATTAATTGCACCAAATTATATTGTTGTTGAGCTAAACTGAACTGAACTGAAGTGAAATTAATGTATTGAAAAAAAGAATCAGTATGACTAAATTAATCTAAATTTCATCAAATCATATTGAAACTGAACTAAACTGGATGAAGTTGAACTGAACTGATATGAACAATTAAGCTCAAAAGATTAAAATGATTTAAATTGAAATGAACTAAATTACAAATAAGTTTATTGAACTTAACTTATCTGAAAACTAAAAAAGTTTACTGAACTGAACTCATCTGAACTGAAAAAAGATTATCTGAACTCATCTAAACTGAAAAAAGATTATCTAAACTCATCTGAACTAAAAAACATTTATCTGAACTAAAAAAAGTTTATCTGAACTAAAAAAACTTTATCTGAACTAAAAAACATTTATCTGAACTAAAAAAAGTTTATCTGAACTAAAAAACTTTATCTGAACTAAAAAATATTCAAATAATCTCTAGAGAACAGGACCTTACATGTGTGATGTAAAAGTTCGAAGATTTCAAAATACAAATAATACTGCACGTGTACCTAGAGAATTATTCCTCCACTTAGTAAATTTATATATATTTATTTTAATATATATTTATAATTGAAAAAGTAAAAGATGTAGTCAAATAATTGAAACAGACCAATTTTTAGGAATTAACATTTTATATATTTCACAAAATTGATGATAACGTTCGGTGGAGAAATGAAAAGAAAAGAAGGGGACCGTGGTTAATTTTCGAAGTAGTGGAGTTTGGTGTCAAGTGGAAATCCAAACGTATGTTTGCAAAATATATTCGAAATTTTCACAGCTAATAAGCTATCCCGACTCACATTGATCATTCTGTCATTCATAGGATCATTAAGGTCCTGTTCTCTAGAGATTATTTGAACTTATCTGAACTCATCTGAACTCATCTGAACTTAAAAAACTTTATCTGAACTAAAAAAATTTTATCTGAACTTAAAAAACTTTATCTGAACTCATCTGAACTTAAAAAACTTTATCTGAACTAATCTGAACTTAAAAAACTTTATCTGAACTCATCTGAACTTAAAAAACTTTATCTGAACTGAACTCATTTGTACTTAAAAAATTTACCTGAACTCATTTCAACTTAAAAATTGAGCTGAATTGAAATATATAGATAAATTGAACTGAACTAAATTGGAAACTAACTAAAATATATGATCATTTCCAATATATTTGAAATTTATTAATTTAAATATAACATAATACATTTAATATTAAAGTATACTGAACTGAGTTGCACTGATGTAGATAAACTGAATTGAATTGGTATAACTAAATTAACCTTAGTTTCCTCAAATTATATTTTACAGAACTAAACTAAATTAAACTAAATTGAACTGAATAAAAATAAAAATAATGTGTTGAAAAAAAATGTATGAATAAATTAACCTTAATTCATTGCATCAAATTATATTGTTGTTGAACTAAACTGGAGTGAAATTAATGTTTTGAAAAAAATAAATTGGTATGACTAAATTAATCTAAATTTCATCAAATCATATTGAAACTGAACTAAACTGAATGGAATTGAACTGATATGAACAATTAACCTCAAAAGAAGAGGGTCTACGACTACGACGCATGATAGTAAAATCACAAAATATTTTTAGCATTATTTAAATTATTATAATATACAATATTGAACAGAACTAAACTGAATTGACATGAAAAATATAAAAAATATTGAAACTGAACTAAACTGAATGGAATTGAATTGAATTGATATGAACAATTAAGCTCAAAGAAGAGGGTCGACGCATGATAGTAAAATCACAAAATATTTTTAGTGTTATTTAAATTATTATAATATACAATATTGAACAGAACAGAACTGGATTGACATGAAAAAATATAAAAATATTGAACTGATTTAAACTGAAATGAACTAAAATACAAATAAGTTTACTGAACTTATCTTATCTGAAAAATAAATAAGTTTACTGAACTTAACTCATCTGAACTTAAAAAACTTTATCTGAACTCATCTGAACTTAAAAAACTTTATCTGAACTAATCTGAACTTAAAAAACTTTATCTGAACTCATCTGAACTTAAAAAACTTTATCTGAACTAAAAAAACTTTATCTGAACTAAAAAAAGTTTATCTGAACTCATCTGAACTAAAAAATATTCAAATAATCTCTAGAGAACATGACCTAATTCTCAAGCCTTCAATCAAAGTAGACCCCATATATATAAATATACTCACTTTCTAATTATAATATAATACCATACTTCTTAATTAAAATTAGGCCCTTTGATGGGATTCATTCCTTATTTAGTTATACTAGCGGGCACCCACCGCGCATCGCGCGGTGTATCTTTACTGAACTGTATACTAGGCCCTGTTACTAGAGCTTATTTCTTGATGTACTGAACTGAACTGAACTGAACTGAACTGAACTGAACTGAACTGAACTGAATTGAACTGAACTGAACTGAAGTGAAAATTGATGTATTGAAAAATGGAATCAGCATGACTAAATTAACCTGAATTTCATCAAATTGTATTTTCACTGAACTGATGTGAATTGATTTTTGTTAACATTTACTAATTTGTATATGTGTTCAGTGGTTTCCATCTACTTTTTGTTGTGCCTGTTTAACACTCAACACGGGTTTAAAGTCAACTAAAATTAGTACTGTAATTGATGTTTCCCTGTGAAAATATCGTACTTGGGTGAAGATGGTTTTGAGTTTTTTTGCCATTTAACTAAATGAGTTGAACTAAAAGCTTGAAAAAAAAGCTAATTCCCATATCACAAACAGCGAATTCTCATTTAACAAATATTTTCATTTCACATCTCCAGTTTCTATTGCCGTGATATCCTGGCTTCGAAGTTGTTTCCGCTTCATTTTCCAACCTATGGCCGTATTCATGGCAATCTATTTGGGCTCATCTTGTTTCATTCGAGTAAGAGAAGTCTTGCCAGTGACGGCTAAAGAAAGACTTTGTCAGAAATGCTGCCTGGTGAAACAGTAGGGGAGGAAATAAAAAGAGGAGAGATAAGTAAGACTGAGGATCTGAAATAAATAACATTCTTCTCAATAAAATGCATGCTAAGAATACATCATTCCACGGGTATTTGTATTAGCTTGAATCATCTCAAAGACTCGAAGGTTATGGAGCAGAAAGAGCACAAATACTTGTGAGGTTCCCAATGCCCATATCATTTTTAGTAATTTAACAACTATTTTAACACTTGCCTAGGGGAACTCAAACACTCTCTAAACTCCAGTGGGACAGCAATTCAAACGTCGTCGTTTTATCCCCCCTCCCCTTTAATGTGCCGTTGATCGCTCTCCGATTCCGGCCATCCATGGAAACGGAGGTACAGACGGTGATGTCCACCGACAGCAGCAGTAACAGCAACACCACTTTCTTGTACATGGGCCGCTCCTTATCCGGCCTCTCCCTCTCCGACGACCACTCCTCCTCCGCCTTCAGCGACTGCAACAGCGACAGATCCGGCGAGTTCCCCACCACCTCCTCCCAGAGCCGCCGCCTCTTATTCTCCTGCGCCTCCGACAACTCCGACGAGTTCATCGCACAGATGATCTCCAGCCTCAGCAACGCGCGGTGGGCAGCTCCAGACTTCTACTGTAAGGTTCCAGTAGGTATTTGTGGACTTTCAGACTTAATTATTTCTTAAAAAGTTCGATTTTGGGTTATATTTATACACATAATTTATTCATAAAATTGTTTATATTCCCTATATATTCATAATAATTTTGAAGAAGTATTACACTCCTCTTATGGCGATGCTGGATTGTTGATTAGTATTAATAGGGAATGATGTTATTACCCTTTGACTAAATAGAAAGAGTTGGAAATTGGTATCAGCCAGTATTTGCTGCATTTTTCTATTATTGATGAATCATATATTTTTTTATGACAGGCTTCTGTCCGAGTTCAGTGTACTCTTTCAACCTAGGGAACAATAATTGTTTAGCTGTAGGTGGGCTGAGTGTGAATGATAGCGAGGCCATGTTTGTTCCTAGCCTTGAACCAGGAGCTGGGGAAGATATTGGTGGACGCTCTGCTATAGAGGATGTGTCAACTTGTGCTTTATGATTTTGTGAATAACTATGGTTTGAAGAGTTCCATTTATGGCCCTAGTTCTTTTTATGGGGTAACTTTCTTCCCTAAAGACAAAGGAATATTAGCCTGTTGTGTTAATGGATTTCATCTGCACGTATATATGGAGTTCTTGAGTTCTTGTTAAACTTCTCCCCCACATTTAACCAAACATTGTCTTCAATATTCAAGAACAACTATCAAAATTGTGAGGAAAGAGAAGGACTCACACATTAAATGTTGGGTTAAAAAAAAAAAAAAAATTTCCGATTTTTTTTTTCTGCGGGCCGCGAGGCCCAATTCGCGAGCCGCGAAAAACAGCGAATTTGTGGCAGCGGGCTGCCTCAAAATCCACTATTCGCGGCCCGCGAGCCCAAATATTTTTTTTAATTCAAATAAACTAACAAAAGAAAAACATGAGAGTTTACTGGCCAGATGAGTATTATTTTTAATTTTTAATTAATGAATTTCAGAATATATATCATTCTTTGTGGTTATTAATTTGGATTTGGATTTGGATTTAGATTCGGGTAATTTTCATTATATTCCTTAAGTTTATTTCAACTATATTAACTGCAACAGAATTGAGTTTCATTATATATTTTAATTTATTTTAATTTTAATTTAGTTTCACTCAATATAGTCAATTCTGTAGAACGATTATGGGTAGTTTGACTCAATATACTGTAATTACTTCTATAGAAATTTAATTAAGATTTATATATAGTTTTAAATTTGGATTTGAATTTAAATTCGGATAATTTCAATTATGTTCCTTAAGTTTATTTCAACTTTATTAATTCCAGTAGAATTGAGTTTAATTATATATTTTAATTTATTTTAATTTTAATTTAGTTTCATTCAATATAGTCATTTCTGTAAAGATCGAGTCAAGTAAGATTCTAGGTAGTTTGACTCAATGTAGTTAATTCTGTAGAAAGTCAAGTAAGATTCTGGATAGTTTAACTTAGGTAAGGTTCGATCTTTTGATTAGTTAAACTCAATTTAGTAATTAGTGGGTATAGAAAGTCAAGTAAGTGTTGACCTTTGATTAATTGAATCCAATTTAACTAATATTTTGACGCAATCGGAAAAATTGAAAAGATCTGTTAGCACGAATCTTGATATAGCAAGGAAGAGATCCACCAAATAAAGAACATAGTTCCTGAAATTATTTAATTGATCAAAAGATATCAAATAATGAATACAAAGGTCCCGTTTGGTAACGAGAGGTTTGAAGAGCGTTTAGCTTTTTCATCTAAATATGGATAGTTGACTGGTCAAACAGCTAGTTACTGTGTTTGGTGAGTATCTTTTTCTACGTAGCTATTTTGGTGAAACCTCTCATTTCTGAAACGCTGAAAAAAGCAGCGTTTACAAAAACTTCATTAAAAAAATATTACAAAATATTTTTTTTATCCCTACTTCTCAAGAATTTCATTTTTCTTTATTTCATCAAAACCTTAATATTCTTGTGACTTTTTGTACGAACGCAACCGTACAAATCATTAATTTGGTATTTATTTAAAAACCTCAATAAGTAAATAAAATATTTATGCAAGAGTATAAAAAATAAAAACCTCACATAAATAAATAAAATTAAGGGGCCACACATTCATGTTTAATCTAAAAATAAAGTTTGAACAAATATAGGTATAAACATTAATAATGAATAATTTTTCAATTTTCAAATAGCATAAAAAAACAAACATATAGTAATAAAAATACTTTTCAATACTTCAAAACAAGTAACAGGTACAAAATAAAAAACTATATAATGAATTGTAATAATGTCTATTTCAGTCATTTTACACAATAAAACAGCTATCAGTGAATTGTTATTTACCAAACACTCGTATACAAACCGTTAGTCAAAATGCTAGTCAAAACAGATAATTAAATCCGCTAACAGCTAACGGCCCTGTTTGGTAGTGGCTGGTAGCTGTTGGCTGTTGGCTGTTTTCATTAGCTGGTTTGACCAGCTGTTTAGATTGACTGTTTATGCTAGCTAGTTGACCACTAGCTGTTTACAAAAGTGTTTGGTAAAGTTGGCTGTTAGTTGTTAGCTGTTTTATGCAAAATGACATATAAGGACATGATTAAATTTTAAATGCATATTTCATTATTGTTATTATGAATTAAAGTTAATACAATTATTTAAATTATCTAATCATAAATAAAAATATTTACTAATAATTTTAAAAAGTTGCATTGTAATTATTATTTATTATAAATAATTTATTTTCAATCACCAAGTAGTAAATTATATAAAGTTCAAAAAATTATTTAAAATAAAAAATCATTTCAGCAATACAATGTTCCAATAGAACTATCATACCATAAAAGATATAAGAATAAAGTTAAATTCAATTAACTCTTTAAGCATTAAGTAAGTGATATGTGGTAGTTTTCAATATTAATCTTATTCAAATGTAATTTATATTAGATTTAAATATTTAGCATAATATTCATTTATATATAATTAAATAATTGTATTACAAAATATAATTTATAAATTACATAATTCCAATAACTAATATTATATTATCAATTTTATACGTAATTTTAAATAATTAAATTACATTCGAGTAAGAAAAATTGAGGTTTAATTAACGTGGATAAACAATATATATATATTAATCATTTAAAAATACGTGAATATAGTTAATATAACTCGTCTCGATATCACAACAAAATTACAAATATAATACGTATAAATATAACATATGGTTGGAATTTATTTTTTGAAAATAATGATTGATATATATATATATATATTTGATTCTTTTGCACAATATTGATATATATATATATAATTAATATTCATACATACCTGATTTATTTTGGGTGTCACATGCAGTTTGGAATTGATTTATTATAGGTATATATATGCACATATACGTATGGAATGGTAAGGTGATAAATAAATTTGATATTTGATTAGTGTTAATAGAGTTCGAGTATTTAAATAAATAAAAATAAAAAGTTAAAAAAGTTAATAAAATGGTAAAAAGCCACACGCTAACTAAAAACGCTGGGTTGAGTAGCGTGTCAGATTTGGCGGAAAGCTACGCGTAAAAAGCCACTAACCAAACACTTTTTTCGTGTTTGTTGGTGGTTTGACCAAATAAAAAAGCCAATGGTAAAAACCAGTAAAAAAGCTGGTTAATAAGCTAGTACCAAACGGGGCCAACAGCTGGTGGAATCAGTTAACAGTTAACAGCTAACAAATAATTGCCAAACGAGGCCAAATTAAAAGATCCTATGAATACTATTACAAAACCATAATTAAATCATAATATAATACTAATTAAAAAATGGAAACAAATAATACGAAATAGGAAAATATTAAAAAATCTATTCTAAAATAGATTAGGAAACGTTTGACAATCCACTTATGAAACGGAATTAGAAATCTTCTGTCATCATGGTAATCGTGGGCAACATTCATTTTCTTCTTCATTTCATACGTAAATCTGTCCTACATTAGAAATTAAATTAAACTTGAACTTTGATTAGTTAAATTCAATTTAGTTAATTAGTACTTATATAGAAAGTAAAGTAAGTTTGACCTTAATCAGTTATATTCAATTTAGTAAAAAAATTATAAGTGTTTATATGAATTCAAGTAAGTTATAGGGTTTTTGGTTAGGTAAAAGGGTCATTTTGTAGTAATGTTCAACATAATTACTAGTGTTAACCTAAGTAAAAGTTTATCATTGATTGTGTAGAGTCAAGCTCGTGAGAAAAGGAATTAAGTAAAAATCCATCAGCGAAATACCAAATTAATATATATGTATTGAAATGTGAGAATTTACAAGGAGCCATAATAATGTGCACGATGAATAATTTGTTCTTCAATGATTTGAGTTTCATAACTGATTCGGAAAAAAAAGGTAACAATATTATTTTCAAAAAAACAGACTTATTATTACATGTGCTTTAAGTTTGAACTAAATATCTAATGCATATATAGAGAGCAATACACGAGTAATTATAAATAGAATTGATGTAAATCTCGTAAATGATGCACTAATTTAAAATAAAAAATATAACATACATCTATCTCAACAAAAAATTTATTCTTAAATATTATTAGTACTTCAACCCTTTTTCAAAAAAAAAAAAAAAGTACTTCAACCCTTAATTGTGGACTAATAGCCCGATAACTTTGCCTCGCCCCTCCCCTTTACTAGATTAAGAAGGCCTCTCTTCAAAATTGAATTTTATATATTATTTAGGCCTTGTTTGGCTATCAGCGTTTAGCTGTTAGCTGTTAGTGTATTTTATTAGATGTTAGCCATTAGCGGATTCTATTATCTGTTTTGACTAGCGGTTTGACTAGCGGTTTGTATACGAGTGTTTGGCAAATAACAATTAGCTGATAGCTGTTTCATTACTTAAACATTAGTACAATTTATTATTATTTATTTTTTGTAGTGTATTACTTGTTTATCGAAAATTGTTATCAATATATGTTCATTTATTTTCATGATGTTTATTATTTGAATTATTATTCTTTATTAATATATCTACATCTATTTTTAAAAAAACTTTTTTTGAATTAAAATACTTTAAATTTTTATTTTTATATATATAAATATGTGTAATATACTTCAAAAATGAATTAAAAGTAATGTAAAAAACCTTAAAATGTACGTACGCAAATATGATGTGTACCTTAAATTTACTAAAAGGTTATTATTTACGCATATAAAAGGTTTTCTAATTAGATTTAATAAATTTGAAAAGGAAATTTGTGAGGGATAAGGATATAAAAGATATTTGTAATATTTCTTTGATTACCTTTTACAAACACTGCTTTTTCTAGCGTTTCAGAAATTAGAGGTTTCACCAAAAAAGCTAATTAGAAAACTCTCATCACTAAACATTAGAAAAAGCTGTTTGATAAGTCAACTATCCATATGTAACCCAAAAAGCTAAACGCTCTTCCAAACTCTCGTCACCAACGTGGCCTTAGTCTTTATCAGGATTTAGTGACAAGTTTAAGTGGTCACTAAATCAATTGTGCTTTGGTGACCAAACGTTTTGGTCACCTCACTTTCTTTCGTGACTAAAATATTTTCGTCACCAAACAATGGTCACCAAATGTAGGATAAAGTTAGTGACCAAGTTCATGATGACTTTTAGTGACCATTTTGCTGACCAAAAATAAAATTAATTTAGTTAGTGACCAGATTTTTGTGTTGACATTTTCTGGTCACTAAAATTACCTTTGGTGACCAAATTAAAAATGGTCACAAATAATTTGGTCACTAAAGACCATTTTTCTTGTAGTCAAACACGAGTATTATTGCTTCGAATCAAAACATTTAATCAACCTAATAAATTGCAGAATTGTCGGATTTAAACTTTAATTTGCTGGATTTCAGTTTTTTAGTAGGAAGAGGATTGCTTTCAATTCAGTCCAGTTTCGTTCTGGTAAATTTAAATAGAATTTGGTGAAATTCAAGTTAATTAGTCATTTGATATTTATTTCCAATACGTTTCAATTTAGTTTAGTTCAGTTAAGCAAGAAATAACCTTAAGAAAACAGAGGCCTAATATTTTTAGGTCATCTTAATTCAGTATAGTTGAGGTCATCCCAGTAACAATTAAGCTCAATATCTAACTGAGATAGTAAGAATATCCTATAATATAATTATCCTATCATAAATAAAATACCTTAAATAATAGAATTTGATAAAGAATTGTAAACATACGATTATGTATACATCGGTAAAATAAACAATATTGCTAATCTTTATAACGTGAAAATATCTAACTATGAAAAATACACATATTTTTGACTAATTCTCCTATGGGGCAGCCTCACCCATGAGGCAAGGCCAAATAAGGGAAATTTCATTGCTTCCACCTCATCGTACCTCACTACAACCTCATCGAACCTCGACCCTAACTCGTCAAACCTCGATGTTAGTTCATCAATCATGTCACCTCATCAAAACCTCGATGTTAATTCAACAAACCTCACAAAAAAAAAAGGTTTACTTGGTCCTGCCTCTTGGGTGAGGCTGCCTCACCCAAGAATTGGTCAAAAGATTTTTGTGTTATGATAAAAAATACTTTAAATTAATTTGGTAAAACACGGTAAACGTACAAGAATAAATAATATTTTAATTTTAATAGCATGAAAATGTGTAACTATCAAAAATATTTATTTTAGCAAACAGAGGCGGACCCAAAAATTAAAGTTGAGGGGCATAATAGCATATAAGTAAAAATATAGTACTAAATTTTAATATAATAAAAATTTACAAGGGTGTAATATGCAATTTTAAAAGCATCTGGAAAAATTTAAAAGCATGAAAATATTAAGGCCCTGTTTGCTAGAGCTTATTTCCACCATGTACTGAACTGAACTAAACTGAACTGAACTGAATTGAACTGAACTGAACTGAAGTAAAGCAAAAATGATGTATTGAAAAATGGAAGCAGCATAACTGAATTAACCTGAATTTTATCAATTACATTTTCACTGAACTGAACTAAACTGAACTGAATTGAACTGAACTGAACTGAATTGAACTGAACTGAACTGATCTACAGATAAGGTCTGGTAAACAGGGCCAAATTGGAAAGTGAATTATCATGAAGAAATCTACAGCTTAAAGTTGACAAATTTCACCAACCACAATAATTAATTAAGTATGAACAACTTTAAACAAGCATTCTACTTAATTAGAATGGATGCATTTAAACAATGAAATTCATCTGGCCAGAGAAATGGAATCCTTTCCCATTTTCTGACCAATAAACTTCACCATGCATGATTCAAACAATTGAACTCAACGGAAAATAAAAACTCAAGAACACGTCATGACAATTCGGGCGAAACCTTCGTCGTTACAACGTATGACTTGTCAAAGATTCAACGGTTGAATTCGTTTCGTATTAAATTTGTATACATATTTTCTTTTAATTAATTGAATGGGAAGAACTTAAAACAGAGATTGTATTACGTTTATGAAGAGAAATGAACAGAAGGTTGGATCTGAAGGAAAGAAGAAGAAAAAATCGAAGGAATAATTCAACAATCAAATAAAAGGTCCGGATTATTACCTGAATGAATCCAACCTCAATGGATAGATATTAAACCAAAGATGAAACCACTAATCATGCGATTCCAGGTAACTGCAACAAAAAATGAAATATCATCTCAGAAATTAATGGAAGATATTTTTTCTTCGAGAGAGACTTCTATCTCCAAAAACCGCGATCGATCGAGATCCTTACAGTCTACGTGGCGAAACCAGCTGTTGAAAATGAGCCGAACCTGCCTTCTGCACAATCAAGACGACCAGCTCAATGTGGCATGGAAACCCGTTCTACATGACACGGGCTACTGTGTAATGGAAAAGATTGACAGGGCTAACGAGAGACGCTAGCTTGATGCAGGCCAAAGCTCAGTACAATGGCAATACAGCGGGAGATGGTGCTGGATCAACTAGTTCGAGCTTCCCATCGACGGCTGGCAAATTGGAGTCAAGTGCAGTGTCCATTTTTTGCCCAACCCGAGCGATGGGAATTTGAAAATGTGTTGGGGGGGTTTGGTTGACTGCACAGGTTGTATTTTTTTTTACTGACTATCTTCCATTAATATGGATATCAAATGGCAAACCATATATTGACAACTATCTATATAACCTTTTGGTCACATTAATTCTATCATTAAACTCATTTTACCAAGGCTAACTTTCTTTGACAAGCAAACTCACATCGTCAACCGCAAATGTGAGCCGTAAATTTGTAGGAGTCAGTTGTTTGCTCAACTTGGTAGTTAAAGCTAGTCAACTTGGTAGTTATCTCATTTTACTCGCGTGTCAAAATGGCACTATCATTTCTATTTGTGCTTGGTTTAGGTTAATTTATATAACTACACGGTTTCATGTTAAAATCCAAAATAAGATCTGTGATTTGTTAACTTTGATCTTTATTCGATTAATTGTTTGGTTTGGTTTTGCTTGATTGTTGTTGAAGTCCAAATGACGAATGAAAAACATTAAGTAACTGCTCGATTGTCGCCAAGTGTTAATTTCCGAGTACCGGAAAAAGACTCCAAAACAGAACTTCATTCATTTATATACTCCCTCTGGACCAGCTAGATCTGCACTCTTTAAAGTCAACTTTGTCGGAGCATGTTTGACCGTTAATAACTTTATTTTCATGTATTAATCTGGTCTAAAATTTTTATAGTTTAGAATAGAGCGCATTATGAATCTAACAATATCTCGCGTGATACTATTATAATACATATACCAATTGAAATTTACGGTCAAACATGCTCCGATAAAATTAACTATAAAGAGCGCAGATCTAACTGGTCCAGAGGGAGTATCATTTTCAAGTGAGCCCACATTTAAATGTTCAGTATAATTTTTATTTAATTATTCTTTCGGGGCTCATGCTTACTATCTATGAGCTTTTCGGGGCTCCTGATTTTTTGTACCTGGTGGCTGGTTGAGTTGAAGCGAATTTGATACCATTTGAGCATATTTTGTTGGTTACACTCTCAGGTGTGATCAATTCATTTGGTTACACTCAGGCCCGGACCAAGTGGTGAAGCATGTGAAATGCTAGCCTCAGGCCTCCAGATTTTGGAGTAAAAAAAAGCTTCCAAATTTAGTGTTTTTGGCCCAAATTTAAGAATAAATTCTAATTTGTAGGAGTAAATAAATTAGTTTGTAAAGACATGGGCCTATTTATCTTAGATTATATTGACAGGAGCTCAAGTATATTCATGGATTGAAATGTAAAAGTACAGATTTGGAAGCCGAAGCTTCAGAGTTAGATGAGAAAACAGTTACAGAATGAGATGAGAAAGAAGATCAACATGATCGGAATTACACACCACGAAACCGATAACCTAACTCTCTAACTAACTAACTATATAAAGGAAATGGGTGAAACCGCCAGTCGCCGGAATTGATTCCTCAACCGCTCCTAGCTGTAGTCTCCATCTAGTTGATCTCCTGAATTTACCAAACTGCCCCTCTAGTATTAAAGCCTTCATGACAATCCCTCCCTGTTAGAATAAGCTTGTCCTCAAGCTTAAGGAAGATGAAATTCATTTTGCTAACCAGATGATACCTTGAAGCAATTTATTGAATTCCTGGAGAAATTGTAGCCAACCATCGTTGACTTCTTTGACAACAAGTTTTGTCATGTTATGGGAAAACCTTGTTGGCATCAAGATTGAAGGACCAAAATTAATACTCTGCTGCAATATAGAAAGACCATCTCCTACAAGCATTGCAACGAACAGAACTCGGAGAGATGCCACAACCATATTTAATGCAGATTTTATCTCGGCTTCCAAGACGACCTTCGTCCTTGTACCCCCTTTGAATGCAGTGACATATGCATTCCATGGTTTTGGAATCATAATGATGTCCTCAAGAAACAGAACTGAAGAAACTGTTGGCCTTAACATCCTGACCATGGAGAAACCACCATCTTGTTCGTTCTTGCTCTTGAGAAACTTGTTATCCTTCTCAGACCCGTATAGGCAACTAGATACAGACCAGCTCTTGTAATTTTCATGGAGGAAGCCGCATTCTGAATTACTGCAGAAATAATCGTCAAATTCTTCATGTTGGAATCTCAAAGAATCAACATCAACCAGTAGGCCTTCTTGATTATATCCACTCCTAATGTGCTTACACACCCACATATCAACCTGAAGCAATAGTAAAATCCCATCTCCATCTTTTCTGTTTAATGGAAATGCTATTGGGACCATTGTTTGTAAATGCAGCTCACTCATATCCCCCTCTTTCTGTAGCAGCTTCTCCAAAATTCCAGAAACAGATAACCTCTTTAACCAAAATTCGAACTCCCTGCCTTGATACCTCAGAAAGCCACCTTCCTTCAACAGTCCCAGCTCAGTTTCAACCAAGGCCCTTAAACAAACAGTTGATAGCATTTCATCTTCACTGATGCATAACAATACACCATCTTGTCCTGATATTCCCTCCCTGTTAATTTTGAGCTTGTCCTCAAGCTCATGGAAAATCAAATAGTGGACCAAACTTATCCAGAGATCTTGTTGTTTGCATTCAGAATATTTCAACTTATTTTTAAGCTGAGCAAACTCAAATCGAAGCTTGTTGTTCTCCCACTGAAAACTCTTCTTCATATCCTGCTTGTTACTAAACTCCCCAAAGAGATTAATAAAGATGTCAGACAACTCTCCTTCAAAAACAGTCCTTATCCGCAACAGCCAATGCCAATCTTCAGTCAAGCAGTAACAACAGTACAAGCTTTGGAGTGTCCTTTGATTGGTATCTCCTCTGCTAGAAGAAGCCGAGTTCAGATGGTGAATGTAAAAATCAACATTTGTAAACAACTTTGTAGTTTCACCCTTGAAAATCCAAAAAATCAATGAGAACAGTGCTCCTCTCTCCAAGAATGTCCCTTCAATATGTACTGACTCCCATGTTACCAACCAAGTAGTCATTCGATCATACAACAACACTATAACTAGTTTACTCCCTAAGTTGTAGTGCTGGTTGCAGCTCCCATTAAACCAAACCAATGAGTTTATGTTCCAAATCAACAATATGCAATTGACATATTCCTTGCCCTTCACTGCAACACTTCCCTCAGTGTGTATTTCACCCAAACTCTTATTATTTTCTATAAGGATACCCGGATCAAAACAAAGTACAGCAAACTCAGAAATTTCACTACTCCTATCACCACAACTTGTTTCAATACTCATGACCAGAGGCTTAAAACTTTCTGAAATTCCATTCAGTTTCACTTCATGTCCAGTCACTAAATTCTTGGCATCCATTTCAAAAGTTTTGTCATCAATAATCACAGAATCAATACCAAGTATCCATTCCCTATTAACAACACCACATTCTACCCCCTTAACGTCAGTTATCACAGAAGTCACAACTTCAACAACATCCATATCTTCACCTTTACAGCGTATATTGCCAATATCTATGGACTCAGAATTCAAGTATTGATCAATCAACAACTTGCATTGATTTTCCTCAGGAACTTTTAAGCCATCATTCTTATATCCAAATGAATCAACCCTACCCTTGACTGGCCTAAGTTCTTCATCATAAATTGGATATTTAAACTTTTCTTCCCAATCATTAGCACAACAAGAATTCTCACATAGCATATCACATATTCCAGGGTCATAACACACATTATCACCATTAACACTATGAGTTTCTTCCAGTACAATCATCATTCCATCCTCAAAACATTTTTCCAAGAAATCAATGCAATTCACATGATCTTCATCAATCACCAAAGCATCATCTGAACTAAGAGAATATGAAGAGATAAAGGAATTCATACTCTTAGAATCATCAACCGAACTCGAGGCAGTTACAGGTAGCACATCAGGAGCTAGTTCCAGACAGTTTTCCTCGATGAATGGTTCCTGCAATATATCGCCAACAACCGCCGCCGAAGAGTTCTCGTCGGAAGTTTGCACCGGAGAATCCCCTAGAGTCATCAACCGCTGCCCAAGCCGGCGGTATGCCTCTTCGATCTGATGTGCCCCAATTTCCGCTTCCTGCACCTTAATTTCATCCCGCGACACATTCTGCTCCAGCATTAGCCTACGAGCTTCCCAAGATTCCACTAGAGAGCTCTCGTCCGCTGTGGAACCCAAAGTATTTAACCGTGACAAGTGAGTTTGCAAACTCTCCTTCCAGAACGATAAAGCATGCCTCCAATATCGCAAATTATACAGTTCACTCAGCAATTTGTTGTATGTCGGTACAGGCGGCGCCGCCGTTGGTTTGGCGAACTCCGCTCGCATCATATGCTCCAATGTCACTTCTAACGCCTGCATCGCCCGCGTGAATTCCTCCCACGATGATTGCATCGCCGCTCGCACCTGCAGTAGTAATGAATCCAGCTCCGGCAAAAATGACGCCTGAGCTTGATGCAACTCCACCGACGGTATCTGAACTTCGTTGAGGTCTCGATCTGCCATTGATTTGCCAAGGATCAGGTTGCTCTGATACCAGTTGACAGGAGCTCAAGGTATATTCATGGATTGAAATGTAAAAGTACAGATTTGGAAGCCGAAGCTTCAGAGTTAGATGAGAAAGCAGTCACAGAATGAGATGAGAAAGAAGATCAACATGATCGGAATTACACACCACGAAACCGATAACCTAACTCTCTAACTAACTAACTATATAAAGGAAATGGGTGAAACCGCCAGTCGCCGGAATTGATTCCTCAACCGCTCCTAGCTGTAGTCTCCATCTAGTTGATCTCCTGAATTTACCAAACTGCCCCTCTAGTATTAAAGCCTTCATGACATATATTTGAAATTGAATTAGGCCCAGATGATTTAATAACTAGTATCTTGAGAAATAATATACGAGCAATTTTTTAATTTTTGCCTCGGACATCCAAACTTATAGGGCCGGCCCTGGTTACACCTTCAACGGTAATGTTATTTTCTCACACACACACAAATGTCACACTTCCACTTATATTTGTCAATAAATAATCAATAACTTAATGGTTTGTGTATATACACAGAATGAATTGAAAAGGTGCAGCCATGCATGTACGTACCGAGATTACGATATCGTTTGGAGTCATTAGCAATAATTTCACTAATTAAGCAAGATAATCAACGTTTTGGATTTTAATATCCATTTTATTGTATATGAGAAACTTTTCATATAGTTTTTTTTTTTAAAATAATATTTGAGGGGATCTATAGTAAGAACGCTGATGTTTCAATGAGCACTCACTATTTATACATCAACTCATTACTTAAACATATATACTATGTTTTCATGATTTCTTCTCAATTTTGACTGATTTATATATACTTAATTTGATATAACTACACCCCACATCGTGATAAAATATCCATGATATACATATGATTCTGTACTGGTTAGTATTCGTTGGGTATAGTTTACATAAACTTTGATTTATTCAATTTCATCTTAGAGTGCCAAAAATAACACCTTCTTGTACTTTTGTGAGTATATCACCAATATATATTTTAGAGCATTTTTTGTTTGAAAATTAATTCATTAAACTCATCGTGTGTCACAAAAATGAAAAAGGAATTATCGATAGCCATAGCCATTAGTCACAAATTGATTGAATCCCGATCATAGAGCAATTATAAAGGAGCCGTTGGACTTGCTTTTTTGCCCCATATAAAATGCTCTTGTGGGATTTTTTTGTCAACTGCTAGTTCTATTCCACGTCAGTGTTATTTCTTCCTAATTCTCATTTTGCACTAATGAGTAGGCATCAATATTTTGGAGAAAGAGTCATGACAATAGCCTCTAAATACCCTGATGTTGAGCTCTCACACTGTCACACATAAATTAATCTAAAATTTACTAAATAAGGAAAGTGCCAATTAAATGAAACCATCCCAAAATGGCAATAGTGCCAATTAGATAAAATCAGAAGGAGTATATTCCTACTATTTTTACCGAAATAGCAACGTGAACGAAGAACAGAAAAAGCAGAACCAAAACATTATCCTAGAGTAATACTCCCTCCGTCCCCATTTAAATGTCTTACTGGAATAGTCAATTTTTTTCACACTATGTTTGACCATTAATAACTTTAGTTATGCTTAATATTAAAGTAAATAATTTTGATTTTTAAAAAGTACGTCATACGAGAATTCTAACGATATCTTATATGAAAATACATTATTTATATATTATAAGTTATTAATGGTCAAACATGGTGTGAAAAAATTTGACTATTCCAGTGAGACATTTAAATGGGGACGGAGGGAGTATATAATAGTTATTGGATTGTTTCTTAGTTTCTCCCTTCTTAGATTTTCCTTTTTTTATTACTTTTTTTTTGTCCTTTTGAGTTTTGGTTTTTTTTCCTAATATAATCCCACATTAAATTGATTGAGTTTTTTTTTCAATTTTAATTGTATAGGAATCCTTGTCTGATTTGATTTGTAATAATTATAATCATAGAGTAATATTAAATAGTTAGAGTTTTTTCAGTTTATCCCCTCTCAGATTTTCCTTTTTTAAAACTCCCACGTGTAGAAAACGACGTCGTCTCCGTTAATTCCCAATCCTAACTTTGTCCGCTGAAGAAGAATCCCAAATTGATTCATTTTTGTTCCCAGTCCTCGCTTCGTCGGCTGAAGAAGGAGCCCGCGAGAAGGAGAAGCTGATTCCGGTGTTCACTGTCCATTTAGTTATAGTAAGTTCAGTGGCGGTGAGAAGCAAACATAACTCAGTTCACCGGTGGCTTGTCAATTCTCTCTTCCAGACTTCCGTCTGTGGGATTAAGGTAAGCACATAATGTTTTTGTTCCAGAATCGTTTCTCTGAACAGTAAAGTATGGTATTTTGTTACTCTTATCGATACTCATGTTTATTTGATAGATACTGTTTAAACATCGCTTGAATTTGAGCTGTTGTGATCGGGTTAAGTGATTGAGAGTTAGATTAGTTTCTGTGTAGTAATAGAAGCGGTTTTTGAGTAATTTGAGATCCTGGGGTGTGAGTCTGGGTGACTAATGTGGTCCTGACAATGGCGTATTAATGGGTGACTAATGGGTGATTCTTTGTCTTAATTTAGCTTCAAATAATGTTCAAGTGTATGCTTATGATTATGTAAGATTGCTTAACTGCTATTTTCCTTCTCGTGGATTCTATTTTATAGTGTGCTTTGCTGGTAAGACTGTGTCTCTGAGTGTGCTTTGATGTTAGATTTTCTGCATTTTTTGTATGATTGTGGGTGATATATTTTGCGTTTGAGATCTTGACCTTTAGACTTCGGAATTTTGTACGCATTGTCTGTGTGGTAAGAAGATTAAGGGCCTGCAAAATTACAGGTGGCTAGGACTGCATTTCACAATTTTCATGCTGCCAATCTACCGTTATTTTTGTTGTGGTAGAGATACAACCTAGGACATATCATTCAAATATTTGTCAGCTTGCAGAAAATAATACCATTGCTTTTATTGTTGTTGACTAAAAAAAAAAGTATTGCTACATCCAGTAATATATTGGAGCTGGTAGGTGATTTGTTTTATTCAGTTTGTGTTTCTTGTGAGGGGGATTGTTGATTGTGATATTCGTTTATGCTGATGGGATTCTGGCCCCTTTAAAGCCTTGTTAAAGCAGTCATCCATAAAGGCATAAATAATCACCATTAGATGCAAAGAAATGTGATAATTTCTTTGACTCAGTATCTGAAGCATGCCTGGGATGAATATGGTTGTCCTAGAAAAGCAGGGTGTGTCGGTGTTAAGGCAGAGTACGGTAAGTTTTTGTGTTAATAATGCAATCTTTGATGCTTCTTTCTTTTTATTTTCACTGGGTGTTCCTGAAATGATTGAAAGAGTGAAAAGTGCGAGGTTTAATAAATTTTAGGGGAATTTTGCTGTGGATAAAAAAAAGGATTTTCTTGGAAGCACTTTAGTATGTTATATGAAGTTTAGTCCTGCTTTTAGTGTTACAGAATTGCAAAAGAATGTTGATACTTGTCTGTTTGTTTGGTCTAGCTTCTATTTTGGGTTCTAATTATATATGTACTTTAAGATACAAAGAACTTCATTTACTTACCAACTTTTGGTTTGTATCGTGTGTATTTTGCGTGGGGTTTGGTACACAAGCTTGTGCAGCAAAATAATCTCTTTACTGTTTTGTTTCAGTTTATTTGACAAGCATGATAAAATATTTCCTGTAATTTTTTGTGTCAATGTGTAATGTCTATATAGTACTTAGTTTTCTTTAAAGCGGAAAATAGGAAGATGAATTGGCTGAATTTAGGGAATTGTGTAGTAACTGCCTTGATTGTGGATATATTATATATCTTCAGAGAGATATTATTGATTGCTACTTTCTTTTGTTTGTCTGCTATGTTTTTGCATATCTAGAGGTCCTCAATGGGCAAGAGTGAACTTAAGGATCATTCTGCCATGTTCAGTAATCCACAGAAGTATCCGCGTGCACATATCAAAGGTTAAATAAGTGTCGTGGCTGTTTTACATGAACATATAAATGAAACATGTATCTTTATTTGGGGTGATGCATGATTTGATGATTTCATTATGGTTTATGTTGGATGCTGATTTCATTATAATTTTAGGTCATTATAGTTTTAAATTTTGATTAGTTAGTGCTCAAGTATTGTTTTGTTTGTATAGGTCATTATGGTTTTAAATTGTTTTTTTAATGCTCACACAGAATCATGTAAGGTTGCTTAGTAGTTATTGTGACTGCTTCTCCGGATTTTTCGATTCTTGCTACTGATCTTGATTCAGGTTATTTGACTTTAGGCTCCCACCAACAGGGTTGTTGTGTATCGAATAATCAACCTAACTTAATCTACGGTTGCATCCGGCGATGATGAAGGTTGTATGAAGGTGAAATTACTTGATTTAACTTGTTTTTTCTGTTATATTAAGACTCTTTTGCTGCTAATAAGAACTTGGCAGGCTTTGTAATAGATGCCATCATTCATCTTCCAGGTTTTCCCAACTTTCTTTATTATTGAATTTTGGGCTTCTTATCTTGCTGGTATTTTAGTTAATTTTGCCTCTGAGCAAATTTTGTCTATGAAATAGATAGCTTTAGCTGGAATGCCAATTTCGCATTGTTAATTTTCAATACTCTTAATTTTCTATAAATATGTTGTTGCAGTGAGTAATTGTTAATTGTATGATATATGTGCAGTTTGTGTAGGCTTGAGTTACTTTTTAAATTTTGCACATTTTGTGCTAAGGCTTGAGTTAGTGTGCGATTTATGTGCACTTTCAGGCCTGAAGCTTGAATTACTGTTTAATATATATTGAGTTATTTAGTCTTTATTCGGTATGCTTATGTGGTGCTTGAACTGTAACTATATTATTCCATGGTTGAAGGGTAAACAGTTGTCAAACTAGAATTAACATTAAAACTAATCATTTGCATTCTGTATGGCCATGGTTTGTAAAAATCTTGAGCATCAAAGAATATCGCAGATAATTTCCATAGTTGATTATGGTTTATTGTTGCCATTAGCATATCATAGATTAACATGTTCATTCTAGAAAGTAACTGAAATATGGTCATTGTAAAAGGGAGATGTTTCCTGAGGTTATTTAGATCATGGGTCACTCTGGGAACTAATATCGCTGTTTGTGAATCTTTGTTTTGCTGTTAAAATATTTTAATTCATGCATTTGATGAACTTGGGAACATTTGTTTTCATTTTCAAGGCATCAAATCAAGAAGGCAAGAAGGATGGTAGTATGTTTCATGTCTTCTCGGTTTCTATCTCAATATCTCATTGTGATCTTGACTGCATTTGCAATCTGTTTTGTGAATCCTAAGGTGGATTATTCGGGTTTTCAAAATCTGATGGTACTTTTTCTTCCAGGATGCACTATGGAAATTGTTTAGGGTCGAAGATGATGGAGGGGTTGATATTTAGAGTCGAATTTTTTGCAGACAAGCTCAATGGAACTGAGTTTGAGATACTAATGACGAAAAATCTGTAGATGTAACAAACAATTCTCTAAACAATGAGAGGCTACCATCAAGAGATCTTGCACTATTTACAATGGGAATTCTATTAGTGTTTCAATGTGTGATATTATCTCCCCCAAGATCTCATCTTGGAATACATGTGCACTCTTTTAATCATGTAGTGGTTTATTCCTGTTAAATCATATGCACTATTCTTATTCTGAATTTGATGCAGAGCAACCTTATGCACTAGCTGGGGATACAGAAAAGCCATTGTTCCAAGGAGTAGATTTCAAGTGACCATATTCCCAGGATATGGTGATAAACTGATAATAGTTTAGTTGTAGCTATGGTTTCCATATCCACATTATTGTTTCGAATGAAACTGGATATAATGTTGTGAAAACTGCATAAATTCTTGCAAAGTTTAGTGTTCGAATATCCTGTGACCAGCATTTTTCGACGGAGTACACCTTTGCATCCGCTGGTTTCAATCAGTGAATTCACACCCAACATTGTAGCTAAGAAATATGATGTAATAGGATATGATTGATATAAAATAAACGTTGAATGCATTTATACTGAAAACATGACTCATGAGGTCGTCTAAATTTCTTTACCAATTTGAGCATAATTGTATTTCCGTCTACAGTTCGTCTCTCGCATCTTTCTTCTTTTATGAACCACATGAGTAAATGATTTTTGAACAGAAGTCACCGTACTTAGTTTGAATTAGAGTGAAGCTTCTTGGGATACTAATTCTCAATTGAGACCTGTTTCCATTGAGACCAAAGATTATATGAGACTTCTATTGATTGAATTAAGCTCACCCGCCGATTTCCTTGATTGAATTTGTCGTTGGTGAAATTGACCAAGAAAATGATCAAGGAAATTTGACTGAAAGATCAAGCAAATTGAACGAAAGATCAAATTAACTGAAAAATCAAGTCAAAACAAAAATACTCAAGCACATTGATTGAGAGATCAAACAAATTGACTAAAAGATCAAGCAGAAACAGTAAATGCTCATTCCCCTGCTCTTGGTCTCCACAAGGACAGGTCTCACCCAAGACTTTCTCTTCTTGGGATAAGCTCACTAGGTTACATAATTTAATTGAACTTTTAAATTTATGTTATCAAATATAAAGAAATTTTATTGCGTCCAGGTTTTACTACAAAACATTATACTAATACATGTTTTAGTCATGTGTAAGTTGTAACATAAGTAAAAACCGAATCACTATTTAATCATTCAAACGGTCTTTTACAAAATTAAAGTTGTGTATTTAATCACTATACAAATGTAAGTATTTTTACACTTGGTTGTATGTTTAATTAAATCTCAGTTTCTCCTCTCTTACATTTTCCTTTTTTTGTTTTTTTGTTTTTTCAGAATCTCACGTTAAAACAATGTCCTTTTCGGTTTTGGATTTTTTCCTATTTTCCTTTTTTTTTTTTTTTTTTTTTTTTTTTCAGAATCCCACGTTAAAACAATGTCCTTTTGGGTTTTGGTTTTTTTTCCTAATATAATCCCACGTCAAACTGATTGAATATTATTTTCGTCATATCACCGTTGTATCGACATTCGGGATTGAATTTTTTTTCCACGTTTTTTTGCAGTTTTTTTAAGGAATTTTAAGTACAAATACACCGCGCAACACACGGTGAGCTCCTGCTAGTTCAGTGTCATAGTTCTTCACATTGTAGATTATTCTCAACGACTGTTCCACCTTCCAAGGCCCTTACTTATTGCTGTTCCAGCACTATATAGGTACGTTTCCTAACCTCAGCTTTTGTATACTCTAACCTCCCCTTTAACTACCCCCGTCACACGTATATATTTTAGAATTTCACTTTCTACCGTCAGTCCATTCCCAAAAAATATGCCTCACAAAAGTTAAATACAGGACATTTCAAATATTCCTTCATCTTCAAAAAGGAAGTACTGGCTTTCAAAAAAAAAAAGGAAGTACTGATCATGGGAAAGCCATAAAGAAGCCAAAAATATCGTACTAAAGAAATAAAAATGGCCAAAACAACTAAAAAGCCTGATTTGTTGGAATGTATTGTAAGCACACCTAATTTATTACCTTATGTAGAAAACTGTAAATAATGTAATGCTAGGCGTATTTACTTAGAACCACCTTCGTCCTGTTGTTCATCGGGGGAAATAAAATTGTCAGCCACAGAAATGGCTTTAGAACTGATGCAAAAGTTTCTTGCCAACAATGAACTTGAACATAATTTCGAAACTATATATATAGCTATAACATGTTTGCATTCATTTCAATTGGTGTGCATAGTGATAATGCTGTTGTGCATTATCTATGCTTTGATTTAACTTGAAAACATAAATTATGTAAATTTGAAGTAGTAATTAGTTATAAAAAATAAATGGTTAAAAGTTGACTTCTTTTTTACTTACAGGATAAACTTGTGATGGAGTATTACCAATATCTTGTCTCATTTATTTTATTAATTCATAACATTAAGAAACTTACAAGATGCATGTGTAATTTTATTTTTACCCAATAAAGCCCAGTCTTGATATTTTAAAGCTGAAACCCCTTTTGAATTAGGATGCTCAGCATGATAGACCCTAGATATACTCTTATTTTGTAGCATTTGAGAGCTGTTTTAGATAGTATTTTATATATTTATATTAGACTTTTAGACCGAATCATTCATAGTGGTTTGAAATTGAAGACGTGCATTTCGATCTTGAATTGCACTTGCGATGAATTTGAGTGATTTGAAGACCTTCTATGACCGTCCTGACCGCGATTGATACATTGAAGAACCGGTCGTAGAAGTGGCGTGAAGGCACACTCTAGCGGGCCGCGAACCCTAGGTCGCGAACCGCGAGGGTGTGTGTTGCTGTTTTGAAGATGCCGAGTTTCGCGAGCCGCGAGGACCAGACGCGCGCGGGGCGCGAGACTCCGGTCGCGAACCGCGAGAACCAGCCCGAGGACCAGACCGAGGCCCAGACGCGCGATCCGCGAAGGTTCGGCCGCGACTCGCGAGGACCAGACGCGCGCGGGGCACGATTTCTCGGTCGCGGACCGCCGAGACCACGGACGCGCGGGCCGCGAATCCTCGGCCGCGAGCCGCGAGAACCAGGCTCGCGGTCCGCGAAGGAAACCGCGCGGCCCGCGAAAACCTCCTGCAACTTGGCTTTTGTTTGCTTTAATTTTAATTATTTTTGGACTATAAAAACATCTTATCCTCAATGTTTAGAGGATCGAATTTTTACAGAGTTGAACTCATTTTCCTTCATTTTCCTTTTGATTTTGAGCTTTGAATTCATCATGGTTTGTTGTATTGATTATGATTTTGAATATATAAGTATGATTGTAGGATAAAACCTATCTTGGGTATGTGAGATTAAACCTCTTGTTATGATTTGAGAACATGGTTTATGAAGCTTAGGAATGGATGATTTGTCATTGAATGATCATGAATTATATGTGTATTTGATGCTTGAAATGGTTAGGAATGATTTCCTAGGTATAGATATGTGTTGGATATGTGTTAGACATTGCCTTTCCATGGTTGAAATGCTATCATTTCTTCTATGTAAAAGTAGTGAATTGGGAATCAAATATATGTTGTTATCAATTATATTTGTTCTTGAGATCATTCATTAGCATTATATTTATGTCAATTGTGTTATCACATTGCATGGGTAAGGTGGGGAAACATCTAATTTGAATTAGCATTGGTCAATTTATCTATTTGCTATCATATAGATAAGTTGCCAATAAGAGTTGTGAAAATGCTATCATGATTCACAACTAAAATAGAAATGGTTTCCCATTAAAAAACAATCACCATTCTCAAAGCATCATAATTAGGTTTGAGGAAAAATCCATAACAAGAAGATACAAATCTCATGTACCCAAGTCTCTTATTCTCATTAGTTAATCATTTAGTTGAATCGTTAGATGCTAAAGTAGTTGTAATTCTAGAATCCTAGTTACTTTGCATAGTAGTGTTTCTTTAACAAAACTCAACTCAAACCCCCCCTTTGTTTACATTGCTTTTATATATGTATATGTATATATATTCTACAAGATATACATAGAAATAACCTTTTCCCTGTGGAACGAACCTTACTTGCCATTGTACACTTAATAGTGTGGAAAGGTAGTAAGCGATCTAAATTATGTATATTTGAGAGGTACGGCGACGACCTCCCAAATTTTGGCGCCGCTGCCGGGGATAAGGCGTATTTTTATGTGTGTATTGTAGTTTTATTTCTAATCTATCTTTCTTTTTAGGTTCTATTTTGGTTTGGAACCCTATTGCTCTAGCTCTTGGTGCATGGTTCATACACGATCCTCGAACCAAGACCCTTTGCAATACGATTCCGAGCTAGTAAGAAATCTCCGCCGACTTAGGAAGCAAGTGCAAGAGTCACTAGCATCTAACCCTTTCTCCCTTGAAAGTGAATCACTACCTTTCAACATGGCGGACGAAGAAGAGGATACCGGCCAAAACCCTCCCCGAAACCAATTCTACAACCCTTTCCAAAACCCTAACACTTCTCCTACCAACATTTCTATGAGAGAGTACATGTCCCCCAACTATGAGCAACAACAATCTAGCATTGTTTACCCAAACTCTCAATATGAAATCAAGACGGGAGTGATAAATTTGCTTCCAACTTTCCATGGTAGAGAAGTGGATGATCCTAATGACTTCCTTGAGGCTTTTCATAGGGTTTGTAGTAGTTTGAAACCTTCCGAGATGAGTGTGGATGAGTTTAAGTTGAAAACCTTCACCTTGAAAGACAAGGCCGCTAAATGGTTAAGCCGTTTACCTTCATCATCAATCACTACATGGCCACAATTGAAGAAAACGTTCCTTGACAAGTACTTTCCTCCCTCTAAGTCATCGGTCTTGATACAAGCCATTAGCAACATCACTCAAGACGATGATGAGACCTTGTATGAGTATTGGGAAATATTCCAAACTCTCCTTTCAAGTTGCCCGTACCATAGCTTCACCGAACCTCAATTGGTGTGTTTCTATTACAATGGCTTGAATGATAGGGAAACCGAGTCGATAAATAGGTCTTGTTATGGTTCCATTGCTAACCTTGGTTCATCCGATGCCATGATGCTATTTGAGCAATTAGCCGAGGGGTGCAAACCAAAGAGAGACCGGAGACTACGAGTGGGTAACTCCGGTGGGAACAATGATGGATCTCGTCAAGATATCAAGGAGCTTACGGCATTGATGAAAGGTTTCATGATGGGAAATAGCTCCGGAGGGAACACGGGGAACCAACCACGGCAACAAGTGATGACGTGTGGGATTTGTGCTTCGAACCATCTCACCGAATCTTGTCCTCAAGCAACCGAGGATTATAATGAAGAAGTCAATGCCATGGGGGTCTATGGTGGAAACCAAGGTTTTAGGGGCTACCAAGGAGGACGAGGCTACCAAAGTGGTAGGGGTTTTCAAGGTGGACAAGGCCAAGGTGGTGATAGGGGTAACCAAAGGAAGTATGATCCTTTTGCTCAACACTACAACCCCGGAACTAGAGATCACCCCAACTTTCGGTGGAGAGATGAACCGACGGGACAACAAGGCCAACAAGATGGCTACCAAGGGGGTTACCAAGGTCAAAGTGGTCAATCTTTTGATAGGTCGAGGGGGCAAAATGACCAAGGCTACCAAGGTTACCAAAACCAAGGGTACCAAGATTTTGGCTATCAAGGGTACCAAGATCATCAAAACCCTCAATATCACCCTCAACCACAACAATACCCAAGAAACCAAGGTCAAGGCCGTTTCAATAACCGTGCCCCTCAAAATGCTCACCCGAGGTTGGAAGATAAATCTCATAACCAAGGTGAAAACTCGGACCAATTCCCACAAGATGCTAGACTCAAAAGCATTGAGGTGCAAATGAGTCAAATGGCCACGTTTTGGGAAAGTTGGAAGCACAAAACTCCGGGAAACTACCCGCGCAAACGGAGTTAAATCCAAGGCCTCATGCGAGTGCCATGACCTTGAGGAGTGGTAAACAAGCTCTTGAACCCGAAGTGGTTGTGAAAAAGGCACCCAAGAGAGGCCTTGTGAAGAAGAGTTTAGCCAATGACGAGGTTGAGGCGACCTTGGCCGACGAAGAAGTAATTCTTGAGGGGCTAGCCAAAGAAAAAGGTGATGCCGAGGTTGAGAAGGAGAAAGAACTTATTGATGAGGAACATGTAGACACAACTTCTCATGTTGAACCAATGTCACCTCCATTCTCACCTCTTCACAAGAAAACTAGGGTGGACACTACCTTTGATGTGGAAGCACCATTTCCCGAAGCTTTGAAGAATACTCGGAAAAAGGAGATGGACAAGGAAGCTTTCGAGGTCCTTCGAAGGTGTGAGGTAAATATTCCTTTGCTCGATGCTATTGATCAAGTTCCTAGATATTCTAAGTTCTTGAAGGAATTATGTGTAAACCATCGTCAACAAAGGTCTAAGCATGTTAAAAATGAAAGAGTCAATGAACATGTGTCGGCTTTATTTCAAGATAAAATGCCTACTAAATGTGGTAATCCGGGCATGTTTACCATTCCTTGCATCTTAGGGAACACTTACTTTCCTAGAGCCATGCTAGATCTAGGTGCATCCATAAATGTCATTCCATATACATTGTATGAATCGTTGAATCTTGGCACTTTGCATAAAACCGGCGTGGTAATCCAACCTGCCAACCGCTCTAATGCATACCCTAAGGGTATTGTTGAAGATGTCTTGGTGAAAGTCGACAAGTTGGTGTTCCCGGCCGATTTTTACGTTCTTGACATGGAACATGATAAATTTGCTACCCCTGTCTTGTTAGGGCGTCCATTTTTGAAAACGTCAAGAACTATAATAGATGTGCATAGTGGTAGGCTTACCATGGAATTTGATGGGGATAAAATAGAGTTCAACATTTATGATGCAATGAAATACAATGATGATGAAACTTCTTGCAATGCTATTGATGTGATTGAGCCTTATGTGCAAAAAGTTTATGAAAATGATGTTGATGATCCTTTGTTAAATGCTTTAGCTAATAGTTTACACACAAGTAATGTTCATACATATGCTTTGAGTGCTAACTTGAAGGAAAGCATTTTTGAGCTAGATACCTTTGAGGAACTTTCTCTTGATGCACCAATTTTAGACCTTGAGGTATTGAAGGGCTCGGGCAACCGACCATCTTTCAATAAACCTCCGGTGGTGAAGTTGAAACCACTACCCGAGAATCTAAAATATGCATTCCTTGGTGATGGTGAGAAATTGCCGGTGATCATCTCCAACAAACTCACCAAGGAACAAGAGGAAAGGTTGATGAAAGTGCTTCAAGATCATAAGGAAGCCATTGGATGGACTATTGCCGACATCAAAGGTATGAGTCCAAGCACGTGCATGCACCGTATTCTATTGGAGGATGATGCTAAACCCATCCGACAACCTCAAAGGCGATTGAACCCTCCTATGATGGAGGTAGTAAAAGCCGAGGTGCTTAAATTGTTGGATGCGGGAATGATCTATCCAATCTCCGATAGTAAATGGGTAAGCCCGACGCAAGTGGTGCCAAAGAAAACCGGAGTGACCGTAGTGGAGAATAACCATGGCGAATTGATTCCCACTCGTGTCCAAAATGGATGGCGTGTTTGCATTGATTACCGAAGGTTAAATGCGGTAACAAGGAAGGACCATTTCCCTTTACCATTTATTGATCAAATGCTTAACCGGCTCGCAGGCCACTCTTTCTACTGTTTTCTTGATGGCTATTCAGGGTACTTTCAGGTTGCCATTGCACCAGAGGATCAAGAGAAGACCACCTTCACATGTCCCTTTGGCACCTTTGCATATCGACGCATGCCTTTTGGCCTTTGCAATGCACCGGCCACGTTCCAAAGGTGTATGGTTAGCATTTTTTCAGAATATCTTGAGAAGTTTGTAGAGGTTTTCATGGATGACTTTACTGTTCATGGTAACTCTTTTGACAATTGCTTAATCCATTTGTCATTAGTCCTAAAAACTTGCATTGATAAAAACCTTGTGCTAAATTCTGAAAAATGTCATTTTATGGTAGAAAAGGGCATTGTGTTAGGTCATGAAGTGTCATCTAAGGGTATTGAAGTAGACAAAGCAAAAATTGATATCATCCAATCTCTTCCTTACCCTACTTGTGTGCGTGATGTGAGATCCTTTCTTGGCCACGCGGGTTTCTACCGCCGTTTCATAAAAGACTTTTCAAAAATTTCTTCCCCTTTATGTAGATTGTTGCAAAAGGATGTGGAATTTGTGGTAGATGAAGGTTGTAAAAGGGCATTTGATTGTTTAAAGTCTATGCTAGTGTCGGCCCCTATTATACAACCTCCAAATTGGTCCCTTCCATTTGAGATCATGTGTGATGCAAGTGACTACGCCGTTGGTGCGGTGCTAGGTCAAAGGGTGGGAAAAATTCCCCATGCCATCTATTATGCATCCATGACTCTCAATGATGCTCAAAGGAACTATACCACTACTGAAAAAGAATTGCTAGCGGTAGTCTTTTCTTTAGAAAAGTTTAGGCCATATTTGCTTAGTACAAAGATTATTGTTTTCACTGACCATGCAGCTCTTCGTTACTTGATGACGAAGAAAGAAGCAAAGCCTAGGTTACTCCGATGGATCTTGCTCTTGAGCGAGTTCGACTTGGAGGTCAAGGACAAGAAAGGAGCTGAAAATCTAGTGGCCGACCATTTGAGCCGATTGGTGCCCAATGAGGAGTTTGGGACCAAAGCATTGAAGGAGCATCTTCACGAAGAGTTCCCCGACGAGCAATTGTTTGCTCTTGGTGTTTCTCTTCCATGGTATGCCAACATTGTGAATTTCCTTGTCACAAGTAAGTGCCCTTCTCACTTCACAAAAGCACAAAAGGATAAGGTAAAGCATGATGCTAGGTTTTATGTGTGGGATGATCCCTATGTATGGAAACATTGTGCCGACCAAGTGATTAGGAGATGCATTCCTAATAATGAAACAAATTCAATCCTTGCTTTTTGCCATACATATGCATGTGGTGGTCATTTTGGTGCTAGGCGAACCGCTAGGAAAGTGCTAGATTGTGGTTTCTATTGGCCTAGCTTGAATAAAGATGCATACACATTTTGCAAGTCTTGTGATAAATGCCAAAGAGTAGGAAACATCTCTTATAGGAATGAAATGCCCCAACATTGCCCTCTATATTGTGAACTTTTTGATGTTTGGGGAATTGATTTTATGGGACCTTTCCCTACTTCATTTGGTTTTAAATATATCTTGCTTGCGGTTGACTATGTTTCTAAGTGGGTTGAGGCAATCCCCACTCGTACTGATGATTCTAAAGTGGTTGCAGAGTTCATCAAATCTCACATCTTCTCTAGGTTCGGGGTACCCCGAGCTCTGATCAGTGATCGAGGCACTCACTTTTGCAATAGAACCATTGCCGCATTATTGAAGAAATATGGGGTAAATCACAAAACTTCCACCGCCTATCACCCACAAACAAATGGACAAGCCAAAGTTTCCAATAGGGAAATCAAGTCCATCCTTGAGAAAACGGTTAGGCCGACTCGCAAGGATTGGAGTTCTCGGTTGGATGATGGATTGTGGGCATATAGGACGGCTTATAAGACGCCAATTGGTATGTCTCCATACCGATTAGTCTTTGGAAAGCCGTGTCATTTGCCGGTGGAGTTAGCACACAAAGCCTACTGGGCAATCACAAGGTTCAACTTGATCTTGGACGAAGCCGGGAATGAAAGGAAGCTTCAACTGCAAGAGCTCGAGGAAATCCGGAATGAGTCCTATGAGAACGCTGCCATTTACAAGGAGAAGACGAAAGCATGGCATGACAAGATGATAATTAGGAAAACTTTTGAGGTAGGTCAAAAGGTTCTCCTATTTCAATCACGCCTTCGTTTGTTTCCAGGTAAACTGCGTTCTCGGTGGACTGGACCATTTGTAGTTGTGAAAGTTTTCCCTCATGGTGCGGTGGAGATCCAAAGCGACGAGGGTGCCAAAATCATCAAGGTCAACGGCCAAAGGTTGAAACCGTATTACGAGGGTTTCAAATCGGAGATCCTAGAGGACATGTCTCTAGGCAACCCGGCCTACGAGTGATCTTTACCATGGAGGTACATCGTGCCGACGATGTTAAATAAACGAGTTTTGAGTTTTTAAAAGAATTCGTCGAACAATTTCAACATTTGGAACATTACTTTCTTTATATTTATTTGCTATGTACATTTCATTAAGCTTGTAATTCAACCATTACGCTAGTTTTTGTGTTGTTTTTGTAGAAATAGGTTTGAAGTGGTGCAAAAACAACAAATACCAAGGAACCATTCCTCGCGGTCCGCGAATTCATCGCGCGGACCGCGATCTCGCGACCCGCGAGCAAAGATGGATTTCCTGGAAATCCCTGCCACAAAAACGTCGGTTTTCGCGGTCCGCGGCTTGATCGCGCGGACCGCGACACAATGCACGCGGATCGCGGGTTCATCGCGCGATCCGCGAAGATTTGTCGAGCGCGGCACGCGATTTCGTCGCGCGCGCCGCAACGAGCTTCAGCTCGCGCGCGGTCCGCGACGCAGATCACGCGACCCGCGAATGTCTGGCGCGCGGTCCGCGAAGGAGAGCGCGCGACCCGCGAGAAAACAGGGGATTTCTAAGAATCCCTGGAACAAAAATGCACGTTTTCGCGGTCCGCGACTTGATCGCGCGGACCGCGGCACTGTGCTCGCGGTCCGCGACGATTTGTCGAGCGCGGCACGCGATTTTCATCGCGCGCGCCGCGACGGGCTTCAGCGCGCGCGGTCCGCGAATTTATCGCGCGGACCGCGAAGCTTTAACGCGCGACCCGCGACGGAGGCCAGGATTTCTCGGAAATCCCTGGAACAAAAATGCTACTTTTCGCGGCCCGCGACACTGTGCTCGCGGACCGCGGTTTGATCGCGCGGCCCGCGAAGAAACCGCGCGCGCGGGGCGCGATTTCACCGAGCGCACCGCGACGGCCTTGTGCGCGCGGTCCGCGATTTCAACGCGCGGACCGCGAAAGAACAGCGCGCGGCTCGCGAAGGAGGCCAGGATTTCTCGGAAATCCCTGGAACAAAACGGACCGTTTTTGCGGCCCGCGAAGATGGGGCGCGACCCGCGAAGGAGTTTCGCGGCCCGCCGAGTTGAGCTCGCGACCCGCGAGATTTCGGGCACTACTTCTTCCCCATTTTCTTCTATCTTTTTTCTCCCCCTTCTTTCCTATTCCTCCCGACCCAAACACCATCTTTTCCGGCCACCAACTCAAATCCTTCATTCCGGCGGGTTTTAAACCAATTCCTTCCACCCAAATCAATCCCCAATTCATCCCCAACAAAACCCACCAAGAATCCAAATCAAAAACACCATCTTTTACCCACATTGCCCAAATTCAAACCGAAACTTCTCCACTCCAATTCGCCGGACTCCGGCGAATTTTTTCCCAACCCAACTACACAAAAACCTTCCTTCCAACACCCTTAACCCTTTCCCCATCACTAATTCCAAATTCCAATTCCCAATCAAATACCCCCAAATCTCATGAACCCTAATTTTTGGATTCTTTGATTTGGTGGTGTTTTGATCAAATTGGCGATCTAATTTCATTTAATTGTTTATTTGGAATGCTACATTGCAATTTTTGAGTAATTAGGGCTTGCCGCCTCTAGTTTTTCTTGTTGATTTTGATTGGGCTTGCCGCCACTAGTTGCAATTTGCTTGTTGAGTAGGGGCTTGCCGCCTTGTAGCTAGTTTAGCTGTGCTGGACTGTTGTTGAGTAGATTTTGATAATGGCACCGAGGAAAAGGTCTCGCCGAGGAGAAGCCTCTAGTTCACGTGAGCCCATGATCCCCGAATCCCCCCCTCGCCAACCTAGCCCTCCCCCTGCAGAAAACCTGCCTCCTATTGACCTTATGGGACTGCAAGGTTTGAATGACGATGCCCAACAACGGTGGAGAAAGTTGATAGGGAATGGGAGGCGAACGATCATGGAGACGAAGTTCCTCTCCTCTGAGCTTCTTCAGGAGCTAGGTTTGCAGCAGCCTGTGCTATTTTTATTGGATCGCGTTGCCATGAGAGGATTCATTGATCGGTCGGCACCGACATACATCCGCTATACACTTGAGTTCCTATCAACTCTAGCCAAGCACTACAACGAGGACCATGAATGGCATTACATCACCTTCAGGTTGAATGATGTAGACCGCAGGATGTCCTATGATGAAATCCAAGATGCTTTTGGATTCCAATATGCGGAGGGCTACAAGAATCCAAGAGAATATGCCCCACAAGGATTTGATCTAGCTTTCTTTTGGCATTGTTTGTCTGGATCTCCCAACATCACGGGCGCTACAAAGAACAACCACATCATACATCCAGCTGTTCGTATGGTGCACAAGCTCCTAGTGATGACGATCTTTTGCCAGGGGGAGTTGACGCATATCAGCAGGGAACAAGTCCAATGCCTTTGGACTATGTTTTGGAGGATAGAGCACCCATGTTGGGTAGACCTCTTTGTGCAGAAATGTCTGGAGACCTCCCAGAAGAGCTCAGGGAAGATACCGCAGGGGGGTATGATTTCTCTTCTGGCAGCTTATTTGCGCATCCATCTACCTCCAGACATTCAGGCGATAGGCAAGACAGCCGAGAGAGCTCACCAGTTACACTCCATTTCTTCTTTGGAGTCCACTAATGTCTTGCAAATGCACAAATTCCCTCCTCCTAGATTCATCTGGCTAGTAGCCAAGAATCAGCACATGTACCTGCCAAATCCGGAGGCTGTGCACCTGACTGAGCGCACCCGCATGGAGGAGCTCACCTTGCCCATCCAGATCACAGTCCCTGCACCTACCATCGCCCTTGCCAGGCTAGAGGCACCTCCGGAGCATGGAGATCAGTACGCTCCTCCACATCACGATCCTCAGTATGTCACTCAGCAGCAATTCCAGGAGTTCACGCAGAGGCATGACGCGTTTACTCAGAGGTATGAGGACGACATGGAGGTGATGTTCGCCATGATGGCATCCATGCACCCACATGGACCAGGGGCATTTGACTATGAGGGCCATCGCAGATCGCGAGCTCAGCGCCGTCGCGACGGTTCCGGCCCATCGCAGTGAGTATATCCTACACTCTTTCTTACACTATGATTTTCATTGATATATTTAAACATTGAGGGCAATGTTTAGACTAAGTGTGGGGGAGAGGTGTAGGACTTTTGTTACTGCTTTTGTTGCTGCTTTTGTTGCTGTTTTTGCTGCTATTTATAATACTGTATTTAAAAAAAAAAAAAAACATTTTCTTTTCTCTTGTTTAAATATGTAAAGCTCTCAAATGTTATGTGCTTAATTATTCAGAGTAAGCATTTGGATCTTAATCGTTCTTTCTCGAGGACGAGAAAGGTTCAAGTGTGGGGGATTTTGATAGACCCTAGATATACTCTTATTTTGTAGCATTTGAGAGCTGTTTTAGATAGTATTTTATATATTTATATTAGACTTTTAGACCGAATCATTCATAGTGGTTTGAAATTGAAGACGTGCATTTCGATCTTGAATTGCACTTGCGATGGATTTGAGTGATTTGAAGACCTTCTATGACCGTCCTGACCGCGATTGATACATTGAAGAACCGGTCATAGAAGTGGCGTGAAGGCACACTCTAGCGGGCCGCGAACCCTAGGTCGCGAACCGCGAGGGTGTGTGTTGCTGTTTTGAAGATGCCGAGTTTCGCGAGCCGCGAGGACCAGACGCGCGCGGGGCGCGAGACTCCGGTCGCGAACCGCGAGAACCAGCCCGAGGACCAGACCGAGGCCCAGACGCGCGATCCGCGAAGGTTCGAACGCGACTCGCGAGGACCAGACGCGCGCGGGGCGCGATTTCTCGGTCGTGAACCGCCGAGACCACGGACGCGCGGGCCGCGAATCCTCGGCCGCGAGCCGCGAGAACCAGGCTCGCGGTCCGCGAAGGAAACCGCGCGGCCCGCGAAAACCTCCTGCAACTTGGCTTTTGTTTGCTTTAATTTTAATTATTTTTGGACTATAAAAACATCTTATCCTCAATGTTTAGAGGATCGAATTTTTACAGAGTTGAACTCATTTTCCTTTTGATTTTGAGCTTTGAATTCATCATGGTTTGTTGTATTGATTATGATTTTGAATATATAAGTATGATTGTAGGCTAAAACCTATCTTGGGTATGTGAGATTAAACCTCTTGTTATGATTTGAGAACATGGTTTATGAAGCTTAGGAATGGATGATTTGTCATTGAATGATCATGAATTATATGTGTATTTGATGCTTGAAATGGTTAGGAATGATTTCCTAGGTATAGATATGTGTTGGATATGTGTTAGACATTGCCTTTCCATGGTTGAAATGCTATCATTTCTTCTATGTAAAAGTAGTGAATTGGGAATCAAATATATGTTGTTATCAATTATATTTGTTCTTGAGATCATTCATTAGCATTATATTTATGTCAATTGTGTTATCACATTGCATGGGTAAGGTGGGGAAACATCTAATTTGAATTAGCATTGGTCAATTTATCTATTTGCTATCATATAGATAAGTTGCCAATAAGAGTTGTGAAAATGCTATCATGATTCACAACTAAAATAGAGATGGTTTCCCATTAAAAAACAATCACCATTCTCAAAGCATCATAATTAGGTTTGAGGAAAAATCCATAACAAGAAGATACAAATCTCATGTACCCAAGTCTCTTATTCTCATTAGTTAATCATTTAGTTGAATCGTTAGATGCTAAAGTAGTTGTAATTCTAGAATCCTAGTTACTTTGCATAGTAGTGTTTCTTAAACAAAACTCAACTCAAACCCCCCCTTTGTTTACATTGCTTTTATATATGTATATGTATATATATTCTACAAGATATACATAGAAATAACCTTTTCCCTGTGGAACGAACCTTACTTGCCATTGTAAACTTAATAGTGTGGAAAGGTAGTAAGCGATCTAAATTATGTATATTTGAGAGGTACGGCGACGACCTCCCAAATTTTGGCGCCGCTGCCGGGGATAAGGCGTATTTTTATGTGTGTATTGTAGTTTTATTTCTAATCTATCTTTCTTTTTAGGTTCTATTTTGGTTTGGAACCCTATTGCTCTAGCTCTTGGTGCATGGTTCATACACGATCCTCGAACCAAGACCCTTTGCAATACGATTCCGAGCTAGTAAGAAATCTCCGCCGACTTAGGAAGCAAGTGCAAGAGTCACTAGCATCTAACCCTTTCTCCCTTGAAAGTGAATCACTACCTTTCAACATGGCGGACGAAGAAGAGGATACCGGCCAAAACCCTCCCCGAAACCAATTCTACAACCCTTTCCAAAACCCTAACACTTCTCCTACCAACATTTCTATGAGAGAGTACATGTCCCCCAACTATGAGCAACAACAATCTAGCATTGTTTACCCAAACTCTCAATATGAAATCAAGACGGGAGTGATAAATTTGCTTCCAACTTTCCATGGTAGAGAAGTGGATGATCCTAACGACTTCCTTGAGGCTTTTCATAGGGTTTGTAGTAGTTTGAAACCTTCCGAGATGAGTGTGGATGAGTTTAAGTTGAAAACCTTCACCTTCACCTTGAAAGACAAGGCCGCTAAATGGTTAAGCCGTTTACCTTCATCATCAATCACTACATGGCCACAATTGAAGAAAACGTTCCTTGACAAGTACTTTCCTCCCTCTAAGTCATCGGTCTTGATACAAGCCATTAGCAACATCACTCAAGACGATGATGAGACCTTGTATGAGTATTGGGAAATATTCCAAACTCTCCTTTCAAGTTGCCCGTACCATAGCTTCACCGAACCTCAATTGGTGTGTTTCTATTACAATGGCTTGAATGATAGGGAAACCGAGTCGATAAATAGGTCTTGTTATGGTTCCATTGCTAACCTTGGTTCATCCGATGCCATGATGCTATTTGAGCAATTAGCCGAGGGGTGCAAACCAAAGAGAGACCGGAGACTACGAGTGGGTAACTCCGGTGGGAACAATGATGGATCTCGTCAAGATATCAAGGAGCTTACGGCATTGATGAAAGGTTTCATGATGGGAAATAGCTCCGGAGGGAACACGGGGAACCAACCACGGCAACAAGTGATGACGTGTGGGATTTGTGCTTCGAACCATCTCACCGAATCTTGTCCTCAAGCAACCGAGGATTATAATGAAGAAGTCAATGCCATGGGGGTCTATGGTGGAAACCAAGGTTTTAGGGGCTACCAAGGAGGACGAGGCTACCAAAGTGGTAGGGGTTTTCAAGGTGGACAAGGCCAAGGTGGTGATAGGGGTAACCAAAGGAAGTATGATCCTTTTGCTCAACACTACAACCCCGGAACTAGAGATCACCCCAACTTTCGGTGGAGAGATGAACCGACGGGACAACAAGGCCAACAAGATGGCTACCAAGGGGGTTACCAAGGTCAAAGTGGTCAATCTTTTGATAGGTCGAGGGGGCAAAATGACCAAGGCTACCAAGGTTACCAAAACCAAGGGTACCAAGATTTTGGCTATCAAGGGTACCAAGATCATCAAAACCCTCAATATCACCCTCAACCACAACAATACCCAAGAAACCAAGGTCAAGGCCGTTTCAATAACCGTGCCCCTCAAAATGCTCACCCGAGGTTGGAAGATAAATCTCATAACCAAGGTGAAAACTCGGACCAATTCCCACAAGATGCTAGACTCAAAAGCATTGAGGTGCAAATGAGTCAAATGGCCACGTTTTGGGAAAGTTGGAAGCACAAAACTCCGGGAAACTACCCGCGCAAACGGAGTTAAATCCAAGGCCTCATGCGAGTGCCATGACCTTGAGGAGTGGTAAACAAGCTCTTGAACCCGAAGTGGTTGTGAAAAAGGCACCCAAGAGAGGCCTTGTGAAGAAGAGTTTAGCCAATGACGAGGTTGAGGCGACCTTGGCCGACGAAGAAGTAATTCTTGAGGGGCTAGCCAAAGAAAAAGGTGATGCCGAGGTTGAGAAGGAGAAAGAACTTATTGATGAGGAACATGTAGACACAACTTCTCATGTTGAACCAATGTCACCTCCATTCTCACCTCTTCACAAGAAAACTAGGGTGGACACTACCTTTGATGTGGAAGCACCATTTCCCGAAGCTTTGAAGAATACTCGGAAAAAGGAGATGGACAAGGAAGCTTTCGAGGTCCTTCGAAGGTGTGAGGTAAATATTCCTTTGCTCGATGCTATTGATCAAGTTCCTAGATATTCTAAGTTCTTGAAGGAATTATGTGTAAACCATCGTCAACAAAGGTCTAAGCATGTTAAAAATGAAAGAGTCAATGAACATGTGTCGGCTTTATTTCAAGATAAAATGCCTACTAAATGTGGTGATCCGGGCATGTTTACCATTCCTTGCATCTTAGGGAACACTTACTTTCCTAGAGCCATGCTAGATCTAGGTGCATCCATAAATGTCATTCCATATACATTGTATGAATCGTTGAATCTTGGCACTTTGCATAAAACCGGCGTGGTAATCCAACCTGCCGACCGCTCTAATGCATACCCTAAGGGTATTGTTGAAGATGTCTTGGTGAAAGTCGACAAGTTGGTGTTCCCGGCCGATTTTTACGTTCTTGACATGGAACATGATAAATTTGCTACCCCTGTCTTGTTAGGGCGTCCATTTTTGAAAACGTCAAGAACTATAATAGATGTGCATAGTGGTAGGCTTACCATGGAATTTGATGGGGATAAAACAGTGTTCAACATTTATGATGCAATGAAATACAATGATGATGAAACTTCTTGCAATGCTATTGATGTGATTGAGCCTTATGTGCAAAAAGTTTATGAAAATGATGTTGATGATCCTTTGTTAAATGCTTTAGCTAATAGTTTACACACAAGTAATGTTCATACATATGCTTTGAGTGCTAACTTGAAGGAAAGCATTTTTGAGCTAGATACCTTTGAGGAACTTTCTCTTGATGCACCAATTTTAGACCTTGAGGTATTGAAGGGCTCGGGCAACCGACCATCTTTCAATAAACCTCCGGTGGTGGAGTTGAAACCACTACCCGAGAATCTAAAATATGCATTCCTTGGTGATGGTGAGAAATTGCCGGTGATCATCTCCAACAAACTCACCAAGGAACAAGAGGAAAGGTTGATGAAAGTGCTTCAAGATCATAAGGAAGCCATTGGATGGACTATTGCCGACATCAAAGGTATGAGTCCAAGCTCGTGCATGCACCGTATTCTATTGGAGGATGATGCTAAACCCATCCGACAACCTCAAAGGCGATTGAACCCTCCTATGACGGAGGTAGTAAAAGCCGAGGTGCTTAAATTGTTGGATGCGGGAATGATCTATCCAATCTCCGATAGTAAATGGGTAAGCCCGATGCAAGTGGTGCCAAAGAAAACCGGAGTGACCGTAGTGGAGAATAACCATGGCGAATTGATTCCCACTCGTGTCCAAAATGGATGGCGTGTTTGCATTGATTACCGAAGGTTAAATGCGGTAACAAGGAAGGACCATTTCCCTTTACCATTTATTGATCAAATGCTTAACCGGCTCGCAGGCCACTCTTTCTACTGTTTTCTTGATGGCTATTCAGGGTACTTTCAGGTTGCCATTGCACCAGAGGATCAAGAGAAGACCACCTTCACATGTCCCTTTGGCACCTTTGCATATCGACGCATGCCTTTTGGCCTTTGCAATGCACCGGCCACGTTCCAAAGGTGTATGGTTAGCATTTTTTCAGAATATCTTGAGAAGTTTGTAGAGGTTTTCATGGATGACTTTACTGTTCATGGTAACTCTTTTGACAATTGCTTAATCCATTTGTCATTAGTCCTAAAAACTTGCATTGATAAAAACCTTGTGCTAAATTCTGAAAAATGTCATTTTATGGTAGAAAAGGGCATTGTGTTAGGTCATGAAGTGTCATCTAAGGGTATTGAAGTAGACAAAGCAAAAATTGATATCATCCAATCTCTTCCTTACCCTACTTGTGTGCGTGATGTGAGATCCTTTCTTGGCCACGCGGGTTTCTACCGCCGTTTCATAAAAGACTTTTCAAAAATTTCTTCCCCTTTATGTAGATTGTTGCAAAAGGATGTGGAATTTGTGGTAGATGAAGGTTGTAAAAGGGCATTTGATTGTTTAAAGTCTATGCTAGTGTCGGCCCCTATTATACAACCTCCAAATTGGTCCCTTCCATTTGAGATCATGTGTGATGCAAGTGACTACGCCGTTGGTGCGGTGCTAGGTCAAAGGGTGGGAAAAATTCCCCATGCCATCTATTATGCATCCATGACTCTCAATGATGCTCAAAGGAACTATACCACTACTGAAAAAGAATTGCTAGCGGTAGTCTTTTCTTTAGAAAAGTTTAGGCCATATTTGCTTGGTACAAAGATTATTGTTTTCACTGACCATGCAGCTCTTCGTTACTTGATGACGAAGAAAGAAGCAAAGCCTAGGTTACTCCGATGGATCTTGCTCTTGAGCGAGTTCGACTTGGAGGTCAAGGACAAGAAAGGAGCTGAAAATCTAGGGGCCGACCATTTGAGCCGATTGGTGCCCAATGAGGAGTTTGGGACCAAAGCATTGAAGGAGCATCTTCACGAAGAGTTCCCCGACGAGCAATTGTTTGCTCTTGGTGTTTCTCTTCCATGGTATGCCAACATTGTGAATTTCCTTGTCACAAGTAAGTGCCCTTCTCACTTCACAAAAGCACAAAAGGATAAGGTAAAGCATGATGCTAGGTTTTATGTGTGGGATGATCCCTATGTATGGAAACATTGTGCCGACCAAGTGATTAGGAGATGCATTCCTAATAATGAAACAAATTCAATCCTTGCTTTTTGCCATACATATGCATGTGGTGGTCATTTTGGTGCTAGGCGAACCGCTAGGAAAGTGCTAGATTGTGGTTTCTATTGGCCTAGCTTGAATAAAGATGCATACACATTTTGCAAGTCTTGTGATAAATGCCAAAGAGTAGGAAACATCTCTTCTAGGAATGAAATGCCCCAACATTGCCCTCTATATTGTGAACTTTTTGATGTTTGGGGAATTGATTTTATGGGACCTTTCCCTACTTCATTTGGTTTTAAATATATCTTGCTTGCGGTTGAATATGTTTCTAAGTGGGTTGAGGCAATCCCCACTCGTACTGATGATTCTAAAGTGGTTGCAGAGTTCATCAAATCTCACATCTTCTCTAGGTTCGGGGTACCCCGAGCTCTGATCAGTGATCGAGGCACTCACTTTTGCAATAGAACCATTGCCGCATTATTGAAGAAATATGGGGTAAATCACAAAACTTCCACCGCCTATCACCCACAAACAAATGGACAAGCCAAAGTTTCCAATAGGGAAATCAAGTCCATCCTTGAGAAAACGGTTAGGCCGACTCGCAAGGATTGGAGTTCTCGGTTGGATGATGGATTGTGGGCATATAGGACGGCTTATAAGACGCCAATTTGTATGTCTCCATACCGATTAGTCTTTGGAAAGCCGTGTCATTTGCCGGTGGAGTTAGCACACAAAGCCTACTGGGCAATCACAAGGTTCAACTTGAACTTGGACGAAGCCGGGAATGAAAGGAAGCTTCAACTGCAAGAGCTCGAGGAAATCCGGAATGAGTCCTATGAGAACGCTGCCATTTACAAGGAGAAGACGAAAGCATGGCATGACAAGATGATAATTAGGAAAACTTTTGAGGTAGGTCAAAAGGTTCTCCTATTTCAATCACGCCTTCGTTTGTTTCCAAGTAAACTGCGTTCTCGGTGGACTGGACCATTTGTAGTTGTGAAAGTTTTCCCTCATGGTGCGGTGGAGATCCAAAGCGACGAGGGTGCCAAAATCATCAAGGTCAACGGCCAAAGGTTGAAACCGTATTACGAGGGTTTCAAATCGGAGATCCTAGAGGACATGTCTCTAGGCAACCCGGCCTACGAGTGATCTTTACCATGGAGGTACATCGTGCCGACGATGTTAAATAAACGAGTTTTGAGTTTTTAAAAGAATTCGTCGAACAATTTCAACATTTGGAACATTACTTTCTTTATATTTATTTGCTATGTACATTTCATTAAGCTTGTAATTCAACCATTACGCTAGTTTTTGTGTTGTTTTTGAAGAAATAGGTTTGAAGTGGTGCAAAAACAACAAATACCAAGGAACCATTCCTCCCGGTCCGCGAATTCATCGCGCGGACCGCGACCGAGGGTTTCGCGGACCGCGACCGCGATCTCGCGACCCGCGAGCAAAGATTGATTTCCTGGAAATCCCTGCCACAAAAACGTTGGTTTTCGCGGTCCGCGGCTTGATCGCGCGGACCGCGACACAATGCACGCGGATCGCGGGTTCATCGCGCGATCCGCGAAGTTTTGTCGAGCGCGGCACGCGATTTCGTCGCGCGCGCCGCAACGAGCTTCAGCTCGCGCGCGGTCCGCGACGCAGATCACGCGACCCGCGAATGTTTGGCGCGCGGTCCGCGAAGGAGAGCGCGCGACCCGCGAGAAAACAGGGGATTTCTAAGAATCCCTGGAACAAAATGCACGTTTTCGCGGTCCGCGACTTGATCGCGCGGACCGCGGCACTGTGCTCGCGGTCCGCGGTTTCATCGCGCGGACCGCGACGATTTGTCGAGCGCGGCACGCGATTTTCATCGCGCGCGCCACGACGGGCTTCAGCGCGCGCGGTCCGCGAATTTATCGCGCGAACCGCGAACAAGACCGCGCGACCCGCGACGGAGGCCAGGATTTCTCGGAAATCCCTGGAACAAAAATGCCACTTTTCGCGGCCCACGACACTGTGCTCGCGGACCGCGGTTTGATCGCGCGGCACGCGAAGAAACCGCGCGCGGGGCGCGATTTCACCGAGCGCACCGCGACGGCCTTGAGCGCGCGGTCCGTGATTTCAACGCGCGGACCGCGAAAGAACAGCGCGCGGCTCGCGAAGGAGGCCAGGATTTCTCGGAAATCCCTGGAACAAAACGGACCGTTTTCGCGGCCCGCGAAGATGGGGCGCGACCCGCGAAGGAGTTTTGCGGCTCGCCGAGTTGAGCTCGCGACCCGCGAGATTTCGGGCACTACTTCTTCCCCATTTTCTTCTATCTTTTTTCTCCCCCTTCTTTCCTATTCCTCCCGACCCAAACACCATCTTTTCCGGCCACCAACTCAAATCCTTCATTCCGGCGGGTTTTAAACCAATTCCTTCCACCCAAATCAATCCCCAATTCATCCCCAACAAAACCCACCAAGAATCCAAATCAAAAACACCATCTTTTACCCACATTGCCCAAATTCAAACCGAAACTTCTCCACTCCAATTCGCCGGACTCCGGCGACTTTTTTCCCAACCCAACTACACAAAAACCTTCCTTCCAACACCCTTAACCCTTTCCCCATCACTAATTCCAAATTCCAATTCCCAATCAAATACCCCCAAATCTCATGAACCCTAATTTTGGATTCTTTGATTTGGTGGTGTTTTGATCAAATTGGCGATCTAATTTCATTTAATTGTTTATTTGGAATGCTACATTGCAATTTTTGAGTAATTAGGGCTTGCCGCCACTAGTTGCAATTTGCTTGTTGAGTAGGGGCTTGCCGCCTTGTAGCTAGTTTAGCTGTGCTGGACTGTTGTTGAGTAGATTTTGATAATGGCACCGAGGAAAAGGTCTCGCCGAGGAGAAGCCTCTAGTTCACGTGAGCCCGTGATCCCCGAATCCCCCCCTCGCCAACCTAGCCCTCCCCCTGCAGAAAACCTGCCTCCTATTGACCTTATGGGACTGCAAGGTTTGAATGACGATGCCCAACAACGGTGGAGAAAGTTGATAGGGAATGGGAGGCGAACGATCATGGAGACGAAGTTCCTCTCCTCTGAGCTTCTTCAGGAGCTAGGTTTGCAGCAGCCTGTGCTATTTTTATTGGATCGCGTTGCCATGAGAGGATTCATTGATCGGTCGGCACCGACATACATCCGCTATACACTTGAGTTCCTATCCACTCTAGCCAAGCACTACGACGAGGACCATGACAGGCATTACATCACCTTCAGGTTGAATGATGTAGACCGCAGGATGTCCTATGATGAAATCCAAGATGCTTTTGGATTCCAATATGCGGAGGGCTACAAGAATCCAAGAGAATATGCCCCACAAGGATTTGATCTAGCTTTCTTTTGGCATTGTTTGTCTGGATCTCCCAACATCACGGGCGCTACAAAGAACAACCACATCATACATCCAGCTGTTCGTATGGTGCACAAGCTCCTAGTGATGACGATCTTTTGCCAGGGGGAGTTGACGCATATCAGCAGGGAACAAGTCCAATGCCTTTGGACTATGTTTTGGAGGATAGAGCACCCATGTTGGGTAGACCTCTTTGTGCAGAAATGTCTGGAGACCTCCCAGAAGAGCTCAGGGAATATACCGCAGGGGGGTATGATTTCTCTTCTGGCAGCTTATTTGCGCATCCATCTACCTCCAGACATTCAGGCGATAAGCAAGACAGCCGAGAGAGCTCACCAGTTACACTCCATTGCTTCTTTGGAGTCCACTAATGTCTTGCAAATGCACAAATTCCCTCCTCCTAGATTCATCTGGCTAGTAGCCAAGAATCAGCACATGTACCTGCCAAATCCGGAGGCTGTGCACCTGACTGAGCGCACCCGCATGGAGGAGCTCACCTTGCCCATCCAGATCACAGTCCCTGCACCTACCATCGCCCTTGCCAGGCTAGAGGCACCTCCGGAGCATGGAGATCAGTACGCTCCTCCACATCACGATCCTCAGTATGTCACTCAGCAGCAATTCCAGGAGTTCACGCAGAGGCATGACGCATTTACTCAGAGGTATGAGGACGACATGGAGGTGATGTTCGCCATGATGGCATCCATTCACCCACATGGACCAGGGGAATTTGACTATGAGGGCAATCGCAGATCGCGAGCTCAGCACCGTCGCGACGGTTCCGGCCCATCGCAGTGAGTATATCCTACACTCTTTCTTACACTATGATTTTCATTGATATATTTAAACATTGAGGGCAATGTTTAGACTAAGTGTGGGGGAGAGGTGTAGGACTTTTGTTACTACTTTTGTTGCTGCTTTTGTTGCTGTTTTTGCTGCTATTTTTAATACTGTATTTAAAAAAAAAAAAACATTTTCTTTTCTCTTGTTTAAATATGTAAAGCTCTCAAATGTTATGTGCTTAATTATTCAGAGTAAGCATTTGGATCTTAATCATTCTTTCTCGAGGACGAGAAAGGTTCAAGTGTGGGGGATTTTGATAGACCCTAGATATACTCTTATTTTGTAGCATTTGAGAGCTGTTTTAGATAGTATTTTATATATTTATATTAGACTTTTAGACCGAATCATTCATAGTGGTTTGAAATTGAAGACGTGCATTTCGATCTTGAATTGCACTTGCGATGGATTTGAGTGATTTGAAGACCTTCTATGACCGTCCTGACCGCGATTGATACATTGAAGAACCGGTCATAGAAGTGGTGTGAAGGCACATTCTAGCGGGCCGCGAACCCTAGGTCGCAAACCGCGAGGGTGTGTGTTGCTGTTTTGAAGATGCCGAGTTTCGCGAGCCGCGAGGACCAGACGCGAGCCGCTAGGACCAGACGAGCGCGGGGCGCGAGACTCCGGTCGCGAACCGCGAGAACCAGCCCGAGGACCAGACCGAGGCCCAGACGCGCGATCCGCGAAGGTTCGGCCGCGACTCACGAGGACCAGACGCGCGCGGGGCGCGATTTCTCGGTCGCGGACCGCCGAGACCACGGACGCGCGGGCCGCGAATCCTCGGCCGCGAGCCGCGAGAACCAGGCTCGCGGTCCGCGAAAACCTCCTGCAACTTGGCTTTTGTTTGCTTTAATTTTAATTATTTTTGGACTATAAAAACATCTTATCCTCAATGTTTAGAGGATTGAATTTTTACAGAGTTGAACTCATTTTCCTTCATTTTCCTTTTGATTTTGAGCTTTGAATTCATCATGGTTTGTTGTATTGATTATGATTTTGAATATATAAGTATGATTGTAGGCTAAAACCTATCTTGGGTATGTGAGATTAAACCTCTTGTTATGATTTGAGAACATGGTTTATGAAGCTTAGGAATGGATGATTTGTCATTGAATGATCATGAATTATATGTGTATTTGATGCTTGAAATGGTTAGGAATGATTTCCTAGGTATAGATATGTGTTGGATATGTGTTAGACATTGCCTTTCCATGGTTGAAATGCTATCATTTCTTCTATGTAAAAGTAGTGAATTGGGAATCAAATATATGTTGTTATCAATTATATTTGTTCTTGAGATCATTCATTAGCATTATATTTATGTCAATTGTGTTATCACATTGCATGGGTAAGGTGGAGAAACATCTAATTTGAATTAGCATTGGTCAATTTATCTATTTGCTATCATATAGATAAGTTGCCAATAAGAGTTGTGAAAATGCTATCATGATTCACAACTAAAATAGAGATGGTTTCCCATTAAAAAACAATCACCATTCTCAAAGCATCATAATTAGGTTTGAGGAAAAATCCATAACAAGAAGATACAAATCTCATGTACCCAAGTCTCTTATTCTCATTAGTTAATCATTTAGTTGAATCGTTAGATGCTAAAGTAGTTGTAATTCTAGAATCCTAGTTACTTTGCATAGTAGTGTTTCTTAAACAAAACTCAACTCAAACCCCCCCTTTGTTTACATTGCTTTTATATATGTATATGTATATATATTCTACAAGATATACATAGAAATAACCTTTTCCCTGTGGAACGAACCTTACTTGCCATTGTACACTTAATAGTGTGGAAAGGTAGTAAGCGATCTAAATTATGTATATTTGAGAGGTACGGCGACGACCTCCCAAATTTTGGCGCCGCTGCCGGGGATAAGGCGTATTTTTATGTGTGTATTGTAGTTTTATTTCTAATCTATCTTTCTTTTTAGGTTCTATTTTGGTTTGGAACCCTATTGCTCTAGCTCTTGGTGCATGGTTCATACACGATCCTCGAACCAAGACCCTTTGCAATACGATTCCGAGCTAGTAAGAAATCTCCGCCGACTTAGGAAGCAAGTGCAAGAGTCACTAGCATCTAACCCTTTCTCCCTTGAAAGTGAATCACTACCTTTCAACATGGCGGACGAAGAAGAGGATACCGGCCAAAACCCTCCCCGAAACCAATTCTACAACCCTTTCCAAAACCCTAACACTTCTCCTACCAACATTTCTATGAGAGAGTACATGTCCCCCAACTATGAGCAACAACAATCTAGCATTGTTTACCCAAACTCTCAATATGAAATCAAGACGGGAGTGATAAATTTGCTTCCAACTTTCCATGGTAGAGAAGTGGATGATCCTAATGACTTCCTTGAGGCTTTTCATAGGGTTTGTAGTAGTTTGAAACCTTCCGAGATGAGTGTGGATGAGTTTAAGTTGAAAACCTTCACCTTCACCTTGAAAGACAAGGCCGCTAAATGGTTAAGCCGTTTACCTTCATCATCAATCACTACATGGCCACAATTGAAGAAAAAGTTCCTTGACAAGTACTTTCCTCCCTCTAAGTCCTCGGTCTTGATACAAGCCATTAGCAACATCACTCAAGACGATGATGAGACCTTGTATGAGTATTGGGAAAGATTCCAAACTCTCCTTTCAAGTTGCCCGTACCATAGCTTCACCGAACCTCAATTGGTGTGTTTCTATTACAATGGCTTGAATGATAGGGAAACCGAGTCGATAAATAGGTCTTGTTATGGTTCCATTGCTAACCTTGGTTCATCCGATGCCATGATGCTATTTGAGCAATTAGCCGAGGGGTACAAACCAAAGAGAGACCGGAGACTACGAGTGGGTAACTCCGGTGGGAACAATGATGGATCTCGTCAAGATATCAAGGAGCTTACGGCATTGATGAAAGGTTTCATGATGGGAAATAGCTCCGGAGGGAACACGGGGAACCAACCACGGCAACAAGTGATGACGTGTGGGATTTGTGCTTCGAACCATCTCACCGAATCTTGTCCTCAAGCAACCGAGGATTATAATGAAGAAGTCAATGCCATGGGGGTCTATGGTGGAAACCAAGGTTTTAGGGGCTACCAAGGAGGACGAGGCTACCAAAGTGGTAGGGGTTTTCAAGGTGGACAAGGCCAAGGTGGTGATAGGGGTAACCAAAGGAAGTATGATCCTTTTGCTCAACACTACAACCCCGGAACTAGAGATCACCCCAACTTTCGGTGGAGAGATGAACCGACGGGACAACAAGGCCAACAAGATGGCTACCAAGGGGGTTACCAAGGTCAAAGTGGTCAATCTTTTGATAGGTCGAGGGGGCAAAATGACCAAGGCTACCAAGGTTACCAAAACCAAGGGTACCAAGATTTTGGCTATCAAGGGTACCAAGATCATCAAAACCCTCAATATCACCCTCAACCACAACAATACCCAAGAAACCAAGGTCAAGGCCGTTTCAATAACCGTGCCCCTCAAAATGCTCACCCGAGGTTGGAAGATAAATCTCATAACCAAGGTGAAAACTCGGACCAATTCCCACAAGATGCTAGACTCAAAAGCATTGAGGTGCAAATGAGTCAAATGGCCACGGTTTTGGGAAAGTTGGAAGCACAAAACTCCGGGAAACTACCCGCGCAAACGGAGTTAAATCCAAGGCCTCATGCGAGTGCCATGACCTTGAGGAGTGGTAAACAAGCTCTTGAACCCGAAGTGGTTGTGAAAAAGGCACCCAAGAGAGGCCTTGTGAAGAAGAGTTTAGCCAATGACGAGGTTGAGGCGACCTTGGCCGACGAAGAAGTAATTCTTGAGGGGCTAGCCAAAGAAAAAGGTGATGCCGAGGTTGAGAAGGAGAAAGAACTTATTGATGAGGAACATGTAGACACAACTTCTCATGTTGAACCAATGTCACCTCCATTCTCACCTCTTCACAAGAAAACTAGGGTGGACACTACCTTTGATGTGGAAGCACCATTTCCCGAAGTTTTGAAGAATACTCGGAAAAAGGAGATGGACAAGGAAGCTTTCGAGGTCCTTCGAAGGTGTGAGGTAAATATTCCTTTGCTCGATGCTATTGATCAAGTTCCTAGATATTCTAAGTTCTTGAAGGAATTATTTGTAAACCATCGTCAACAAAGGTCTAAGCATGTTAAAAATGAAAGAGTCAATGAACATGTGTCGGCTTTATTTCAAGATAAAATGCCTACTAAATGTGGTGATCCGGGCATGTTTACCATTCCTTGCATCTTAGGGAACACTTACTTTCCTAGAGCCATGCTAGATCTAGGTGCATCCATAAATGTCATTCCATATACATTGTATGAATCGTTGAATCTTGGCACTTTGCATAAAACCGGCGTGGTAATCCAACCTGCCGACCGCTCTAATGCATACCCTAAGGGTATTGTTGAAGATGTCTTGGTGAAAGTCGACAAGTTGGTGTTCCCGGCCGATTTTTACGTTCTTGACATGGAACATGATAAATTTGCTACCCCTGTCTTGTTAGGGCGTCCATTTTTGAAAACGTCAAGAACTATAATAGATGTGCATAATGGTAGGCTTACCATGGAATTTGATGGGGATAAAACAGTGTTCAACATTTATGATGCAATGAAATACAATGATGATGAAACTTCTTGCAATGCTATTGATGTGATTGAGCCTTATGTGCAAAAAGTTTATGAAAATGATGTTGATGATCCTTTGTTAAATGCTTTAGCTAATAGTTTACACACAAGTAATGTTCATACATATGCTTTGAGTGCTAACTTGAAGGAAAGCATTTTTGAGCTAGATACCTTTGAGGAACTTTCTCTTGATGCACCAATTTTAGACCTTGAGGTATTGAAGGGCTCGGGCAACCGACCATCTTTCAATAAACCTCCGGTGGTGGAGTTGAAACCACTACCCGAGAATCTAAAATATGCATTCCTTGGTGATGGTGAGAAATTGCCGGTGATCATCTCCAACAAACTCACCAAGGAACAAGAGGAAAGGTTGATGAAAGTGCTTCAAGATCATAAGGAAGCCATTGGATGGACTATTGCCGACATCAAAGGTATGAGTCCAAGCTCGTGCATGCACCGTATTCTATTGGAGGATGATGCTAAACCCATCCGACAACCTCAAAGGCGATTGAACCCTCCTATGACGGAGGTAGTAAAAGCCGAGGTGCTTAAATTGTTGGATGCGGGAATGATCTATCCAATCTCCGATAGTAAATGGGTAAGCCCGATGCAAGTGGTGCCAAAGAAAACCGGAGTGACCGTAGTGGAGAATAACCATGGCGAATTGATTCCCACTCGTGTCCAAAATGGATGGCGTGTTTGCATTGATTACCGAAGGTTAAATGCGGTAACAAGGAAGGACCATTTCCCTTTACCATTTATTGATCAAATGCTTAACCGGCTCGCAGGCCACTCTTTCTACTGTTTTCTTGATGGCTATTCAGGGTACTTTCAGGTTGCCATTGCACCAGAGGATCAAGAGAAGACCACCTTCACATGTCCCTTTGGCACCTTTGCATATCGACGCATGCCTTTTGGCCTTTGCAATGCACCGGCCACGTTCCAAAGGTGTATGGTTAGCATTTTTTCAGAATATCTTGAGAAGTTTGTAGAGGTTTTCATGGATGACTTTACTGTTCATGGTAACTCTTTTGACAATTGCTTAATCCATTTGTCATTAGTCCTAAAAACTTGCATTGATAAAAACCTTGTGCTAAATTCTGAAAAATGTCATTTTATGGTAGAAAAGGGCATTGTGTTAGGTCATGAAGTGTCATCTAAGGGTATTGAAGTAGACAAAGCAAAAATTGATATCATCCAATCTCTTCCTTACCCTACTTGTGTGCGTGATGTGAGATCCTTTCTTGGCCACGCGGGTTTCTACCGCCGTTTCATAAAAGACTTTTCAAAAATTTCTTCCCCTTTATGTAGATTGTTGCAAAAGGATGTGGAATTTGTGGTAGATGAAGGTTGTAAAAGGGCATTTGATTGTTTAAAGTCTATGCTAGTGTCGGCCCCTATTATACAACCTCCAAATTGGTCCCTTCCATTTGAGATCATGTGTGATGCAAGTGACTACGCCGTTGGTGCGGTGCTAGGTCAAAGGGTGGGAAAAATTCCCCATGCCATCTATTATGCATCCATGACTCTCAATGATGCTCAAAGGAACTATACCACTACTGAAAAAGAATTGCTAGCGGTAGTCTTTTCTTTAGAAAAGTTTAGGCCATATTTGCTTGGTACAAAGATTATTGTTTTCACTGACCATGCAGCTCTTCGTTACTTGATGACGAAGAAAGAAGCAAAGCCTAGGTTACTCCGATGGATCTTGCTCTTGAGCGAGTTCGACTTGGAGGTCAAGGACAAGAAAGGAGCTGAAAATCTAGGGGCCGACCATTTGAGCCGATTGGTGCCCAATGAGGAGTTTGGGACCAAAGCATTGAAGGAGCATCTTCACGAAGAGTTCCCCGACGAGCAATTGTTTGCTCTTGGTGTTTCTCTTCCATGGTATGCCAACATTGTGAATTTCCTTGTCACAAGTAAGTGCCCTTCTCACTTCACAAAAGCACAAAAGGATAAGGTAAAGCATGATGCTAGGTTTTATGTGTGGGGTGATCCCTATGTATGGAAACATTGTGCCGACCAAGTGATTAGGAGATGCATTCCTAATAATGAAACAAATTCAATCCTTGCTTTTTGCCATACATATGCATGTGGTGGTCATTTTGGTGCTAGGCGAACCGCTAGGAAAGTGCTAGATTGTGGTTTCTATTGGCCTAGCTTGAATAAAGATGCATACACATTTTGCAAGTCTTGTGATAAATTCCAAAGAGTAGGAAATATCTCTTCTAGGAATGAAATGCCCCAACATTGCCTTCTATATTGTGAACTTTTTGATGTTTGGGGAATTGATTTTATGGGACCTTTCCCTACTTCATTTGGTTTTAAATATATCTTGCTTGCGGTTGAATATGTTTCTAAGTGGGTTGAGGCAATCCCCACTCGTACTGATGATTCTAAAGTGGTTGCAGAGTTCATCAAATCTCACATCTTCTCTAGGTTCGGGGTACCCCGAGCTCTGATCAGTGATCGAGGCACTCACTTTTGCAATAGAACCATTGCCGCATTATTGAAGAAATATGGGGTAAATCACAAAACTTCCACCGCCTATCACCCACAAACAAATGGACAAGCCAAAGTTTCCAATAGGGAAATCAAGTCCATCCTTGAGAAAACGGTTAGGCCGACTCGCAAGGATTGGAGTTCTCGGTTGGATGATGGATTGTGGGCATATATGACGGCTTATAAGACGCCAATTGGTATGTCTCCATACCGATTAGTCTTTGGAAAGCCGTGTCATTTGCCGGTGGAGTTAGCACACAAAGCCTACTGGGCAATCACAAGGTTCAACTTGAACTTGGACGAAGCCGGGAATGAAAGGAAGCTTCAACTGCAAGAGCTCGAGGAAATCCGGAATGAGTCCTATGAGAACGCTGCCATTTACAAGGAGAAGACGAAAGCATGGCATGACAAGATGATAATTAGGAAAACTTTTGAGGTAGGTCAAAAGGTTCTCCTATTTCAATCACGCCTTCGTTTGTTTCCAGGTAAACTGCGTTCTCGGTGGACTGGACCATTTGTAGTTGTGAAAGTTTTCCCTCATGGTGCGGTGGAGATCCAAAGCGACGAGGGTGCCAAAATCATCAAGGTCAACGGCCAAAGGTTGAAACCGTATTACGAGGGTTTCAAATCGGAGATCCTAGAGGACATGTCTCTAGGCAACCCGGCCTACGAGTGATCTTTACCATGGAGGTACATCGTGCCGACGATGTTAAATAAACGAGTTTTGAGTTTTTAAAAGAATTCGTCGAACAATTTCAACATTTGGAACATTACTTTCTTTATATTTATTTGCTATGTACATTTCATTAAGCTTGTAATTCAACCATTACGCTAGTTTTTGTGTTGTTTTTGTAGAAATAGGTTTGAAGTGGTGCAAAAACAACAAATACCAAGGAACCATTCCTCCCGGTCCGCGAATTCATCGCGCGGACCGCGACCGAGGGTTTCGCGGACCGCGACCGCGATCTCGCGACCCGCGAGCAAAGATTGATTTCCTGGAAATCCCTGCCACAAAAACGTTGGTTTTCGCGGTCCGCGGCTTGATCGCGCGGACCGCGACACAATGCACGCGGATCGCGGGTTCATCGCGCGATCCGCGAAGTTTTGTCGAGCGCGGCACGCGATTTCGTCGCGCGCGCCGCAACGAGCTTCAGCTCGCGCGCGGTCCGCGACGCAGATCACGCGACCCGCGAATGTTTGGCGCGCGGTCCGCGAAGGAGAGCGCGCGACCCGCGAGAAAACAGGGGATTTCTAAGAATCCCTGGAACAAAAAAGCACGTTTTCGCGGTCAGCGACTTGATCGCGCGGACCGCGGCACTGTGCTCGCGGTCCGCGGTTTCATCACGCGGACTGCGACGATTTGTCGCGGACTGCGTCGATTTGTCGCGGACTGCGACGATTTGTCGCGGACTGCGACGATTTTCATCGCGCGCGCCGCGACGGGCTTCAGCGCGCGCGGTCCGCGAATTTATCGAGCGGACCGCGAAGCTTTAACGCGCGAACCGCGAACAAGACCGCGCGACCCGCGACGGAGGCCAGGATTTCTCGGAAATCCCTGGAACAAAAATGCCACTTTTCGCGGCCCGCGACATTGTGCTCGCGGACCGCGGTTTGATCGCGCGGCCCGCGAAGAAACCGCTCGCGCGGGGCGCGATTTCACCGAGCGCACCGCGACGGCCTTGAGCGCGCGGTCCGCGATTTCAACGCGCGGACCGCGTAAGAACAGCGCGCGGCTCGCGAAGGAGGCCAGGATTTCTCGGAAATCCCTGGAACAAAACGGACCGTTTTTGCGGCCCGCGAAGATGGGGCGCGACCCGCGAAGGAGTTTCGCGGCCCGCCGAGTTGAGCTCGCGACCCGCGAGATTTCGGGCACTACTTCTTCCCCATTTTCTTCTATCTTTTTTCTTTCCCTTCTTTCCTATTCCTTCCGACCCAAACACCATCTTTTCCGGCCACCAACTCAAATCCTTCATTCCGTCGGGTTTTAAACCAATTCCTTCCACCCAAATCAATCCCCAATTCATCCCCAACAAAACCCACCAAGAATCCAAATCAAAAACACCATCTTTTACCCACATTGCCCAAATTCAAACCGAAACTTCTCCACTCCAATTCGCCGGACTCCGGCGACTTTTTTCCCAACCCAACTACACAAAAACCTTCCTTCCAACACCCTTAACCCTTTCTCCATCACTAATTCCAAATTCCAATTCCCAATCAAATACCCCCAAATCTCATGAACCCTAATTTTTGGATTCTTTGATTTGGTGGTGTTTTGATCAAATTGGCGATCTAATTTCATTTAATTGTTTATTTGGAATGCTACATTGCAATTTTTGAGTAATTAGGGCTTGCCGCCTCTAGTTTTTCTTGTTGATTTTGATTGGGCTTGCCGCCACTAGTTGCAATTTGCTTGTTGAGTAGGGGCTTGCCGCCTTGTAGCTAGTTTAGCTGTGCTGGACTGTTGTTGAGTAGATTTTGATAATGGCACCGAGGAAAAGGTCTCGCCGAGGAGAAGCCTCTAGTTCACGTGAGCCCGTGATCCCCGAATCCCCCCCTCGCCAACCTAGCCCTCCCCCTGCAGAAAACCTGCCTCCTATTGACCTTATGGGACTGCAAGGTTTGAATGACGATGCCCAACAACGGTGGAGAAAGTTGATAGGGAATGGGAGGCGAACGATCATGGAGACGAAGTTCCTCTCCTCTGAGCTTCTTCAGGAGCTAGGTTTGCAGCAGCCTGTGCTATTTTTATTGGATCGCGTTGGCATGAGAGGATTCATTGATCGGTCGGCACCGACATACATCCGCTATACACTTGAGTTCCTATCAACTCTAGCCAAGCACTACGACGAGGACCATGACAGGCATTACATCACCTTCAGGTTGAATGATGTAGACCGCAGGATGTCCTATGATGAAATCCAAGATGCTTTTGGATTCCAATATGCGGAGGGCTACAAGAATCCAAGAGAATATGCCCCACAAGGATTTGATCTAGCTTTCTTTTGGCATTGTTTGTCTGGATCTCCCAACATCACGGGCGCTACAAAGAACAACCACATCATACATCCAGCTGTTCGTATGGTGCACAAGCTCCTAGTGATGACGATCTTTTGCCAGGGGGAGTTGACGCATATCAGCAGGGAACAAGTCCAATGCCTTTGGACTATGTTTTGGAGGATAGAACACCCATGTTGGGTAGACCTCTTTGTGCAGAAATGTCTGGAGACCTCCCAGAAGAGCTCAGGGAAGATACCGCAGGGGGGTATGATTTCTCTTCTGGCAGCTTATTTGCGCATCCATCTACCTCCAGACATTCAGGCGATAGGCAAGACAGCCGAGAGAGCTCACCAGTTACACTCCATTGCTTCTTTGGAGTCCACTAATGTCTTGCAAATGCACAAATTCCCTCCTCCTAGATTCATCTGGCTAGTAGCCAAGAATCAGCACATGTACCTGCCAAATCCGGAGGCTGTGCACCTGACTGAGCGCACCCGCATGGAGGAGCTCACCTTGCCCATCCAGATCACAGTCCCTGCACCTACCATCGCCCTTGCCAGGCTAGAAGCACCTCCGGAGCATGAAGATCAGTACGCTCCTCCACATCACGATCCTCAGTATGTCACTCAGCAGCAATTCCAGGAGTTCACGCAGAGGCATGACGCGTTTACTCAGAGGTATGAGGACAACATGGAGGTGATGTTCGCCATGATGGCATCCATGCACCCACATGGACCAGGGGCATTTGACTATGAGGGCCATCGCAGATCGCGAGCTCAGCGCCGTCGCGACGGTTCCGGCCCATCGCAGTGAGTATATCCTACACTCTTTCTTACACTATGATTTTCATTGATATATTTAAACATTGAGGGCAATGTTTAGACTAAGTGTGGGGGAGAGGTGTAGGACTTTTGTTACTGCTTTTGTTGCTGCTTTTGTTGCTGTTTTTGCTGCTATTTTTAATACTGTATTTAAAAAAAAAAAACATTTTCTTTTCGCTTGTTTAAATATGTAAAGCTCTCAAATGTTATGTGCTTAATTATTCAGAGTAAGCATTTGGATCTTAATCGTTCTTTCTCGAGGACGAGAAAGGTTCAAGTGTGGGGGATTTTGATAGACCCTAGATATACTCTTATTTTGTAGAATTTGAGAGCTGTTTTAGATAGTATTTTATATATTTATATTAGACTTTTAGACCGAATCATTCATAGTGGTTTGAAATTGAAGACGTGCATTTCGATCTTGAATTGCACTTGCGATGGATTTGAGTGATTTGAAGACCTTCTATGACCGTCCTGACCGCGATTGATACATTGAAGAACCGGTCATAGAAGTGGCGTGAAGGCACACTCTAGCGGGCCGCGAACCCTAGGTCGCGAACCGCGAGGGTGTGTGTTGCTGTTTTGAAGATGCCGAGTTTCGCGAGCCGCGAGGACCAGACGCGCGCGGGGCGCGAGACTCCGGTCGCGAACCCCGAGAACCAGCCCGAGGACCAGACCGAGGCCCAGACGCGCGATCTGCGAAGGTTCGGCCGCGACTCGCGAGGACCAGACGCGCGCGGGGCGCGATTTCTCGGTTGCGGACCGCCGAGACCACGGACGCGCGGTCCGCGAAGGAAACCGCGCTTCCCGCGAAAACCTCCTGCAACTTGGCTTTTGTTTGCTTTAATTTTAATTATTTTTGGACTATAAAAACATCTTATCCTCAATGTTTAGAGGATCGAATTTTTACAGAGTTGAACTCATTTTCCTTTTGATTTTGAGCTTTGAATTCATCATGGTTTGTTGTATTGATTATGATTTTGAATATATAAGTATGATTGTAGGATAAAACCTATCTTGGGTATGTGAGATTAAACCTCTTGTTATGATTTGAGAACATGGTTTATGAAGCTTAGCAATGGATGATTTGTCATTGAATGATCATGAATTATATGTGTATTTGATGCTTGAAATGGTTAGGAATGATTTCCTAGGTATAGATATGTGTTGGATATGTGTTAGACATTGCCTTTCCATGGTTGAAATGCTATCATTTCTTCTATGTAAAAGTAGTGAATTGGGAATCAAATATATGTTGTTATCAATTATATTTGTTCTTGAGATCATTCATTAGCATTATATTTATGTCAATTGTGTTATCACATTGCATGGGTAAGGTGGGGAAACATCTAATTTGAATTAGCATTGGTCAATTTATCTATTTGCTATCATATAGATAAGTTGCCAATAAGAGTTGTGAAAATGCTATCATGATTCACAACTAAAATAGAGATGGTTTCCCATTAAAAAACAATCACCATTCTCAAAACATCATAATTAGGTTTGAGGAAAAATCCATAACAAGAAGATACAAATCTCATGTACCCAAGTCTCTTATTCTCATTAGTTAATCATTTAGTTGAATCGTTAGATGCTAAAGTAGTTGTAATTCTAGAATCCTAGTTACTTTGCATAGTAGTGTTTCTTAAACAAAACTCAACTCAAACCCCCCCTTTGTTTACATTGGTTTTATATATGTCTATGTATATATCACTACAGGAAACTGGTTCTTTTGCAACATTTATATGTGTCACTTAGGCCTGATTAAGTGCCGTAAATGGTCATTTGCGACATAGTGTGCGTCACCAAATATTGTGTCGCAAAAGGTGATGTAGCAAATTTAGCGACACAAAACTTCTTTGTGTCGCTAATTAAACGACAAATGTCGGGTCATTTTACTATATGTCGCCTTTCTTTGCGCCCTATTTTACAGCACATAAGTAAGTGATGCGTATATATATGCGACATATGGCGCGACATTTAAATTTTCTGACGCATATTAATTAGCGACACAATATGCGTCATATTGTATTTAGTGACGAAAAACAATGGTGACACACTATACGTCATATATATTTAGTGACGAAAAATAATGGCGACAAAGTATGCGTCATATACATTTAGTGACGAAAAATAATGGCAACACAGTATGCGTCATATATATTTAGTGACGTAATATAATTGCAACACAATATGCGTTACTTTCTCTTAGTTATGAGAGAATATTTGCGACATAATATGCGTTATTTATATTTAGTGATGCGAGCATATTGCGACACTCCATGCATCACTTAGATTTAATGATGCATTTGTGATGCGATACAATATGTGTCAATTATATTAAGTGACACAATATATTTCCGGCACATTTACATCATATTCAAAATTGACGTAGTTTTTTAACACATTTCGCAACAAAACATAAAGTGACTTATTTATTCCCAACACATAAAAAACAACATTAAAATGTGTATCATAACTTTGTGACATAAAATTTTCTGTTGTGAAAAAACAACATATTTGGTATCATTAATTTTTGTGACATTAATTATACAACATTAATTATCATTGTTATATATGTCACATAACTTACTACATATAAAACAATTATTATAAGTGTCACTTTATTTGTCACTTTATTTTTTATTAAATGTGGCAAAAAGACAAATCATGTTTCAATAATAATCATCACAATATACATAAAAAGCAATGCGTGATGATTATTACACTCAGACCCAAAAGTAAATAATAATGAATAATAAATTTTAATATCTAATTATTCAAAATAAATGTATGATCATTGTTCAAATGATTATTTAATATAGTACTAGAAAAAGGTAAACTAAATTAAAATGATTCCATTGCCAGCCAATCACTGCATCCAAATTCCAACATTATGTTGCCTTCCTCATACTCCTTCTTGGTTGTTCCCTTTTTTCCTATAATATAAACATTATAAAGCACAATATTAATAAATTTGATCAATGCACTAATAAATGGGCCCTAATATATTAGTCATAATCACAAATGTTTACATACCTTTTCTTTTGATGACGATGTGCCACGTGAAACATTTGTGGCGTTCCCCCCAGAGGTACTAATCTCTTTAGTTATCTGATAAGATCAAATATTTTAAAAATGAATTAGCTTAGACACAAATGAAATGCAAAAAAATTTGTGTTCGTTTTATTACCTCAATATTTTTATTTGGTTGAGAAGTTTCTGAATTATTGGTCTCTTGAGATGATAATCCACCATTAGGCGCCACTACACGTCTTGAATTTGAAGAGCCCGGTACCTAGCATTTATTTGAATAATTTAGTGTACAATATATATATTGGGATGAAATAGAACAGAAGATAAAATGAATACTTACATGTACGTTTTGATTCTCTATGGTGTTGAGTCGAGTTTGAAGCATCTCCATTTTCGAATTGTAATCATCCTTAAGCTTGTTCAACTCCTCCTCAAAATTCCTTTGAATATTTGCCACTTCTGCACTAGATTTCTGTTGGACAACTCGATCAAGCTCTTCCCGGGTTGTGAAGATCAAATTCTTTCCCTTTGAAGGATCTCTGCAACTACGTAAACATCCGGGAACTTCTTTCCCAACAACATTTTCATAAATTTCATTATTAGCTTCAATATCATCTTTCAAATGATCTGGTAGTTGTTCCTGCAGCTCTTCAATACGCGCCTGATCAAGATACAAACGACAGAATGAATGCAATGTAAATAATCAAAAATAGCATTTGTATATATGCATGTAAGCCCCCATGCTCTATTAATCCTCTAGAAAAAACAGTAACCATCATAAACATAAGGGTAGAGACGGTATGAAAATCAATGAAAACTAAGAATCTCATGCACCAAAAATTTCAAAAATCATTCATATTGAACCCCCCACAAGCTAACAGTATACTCACATAGATAAATTTAAATAAAAAGATAGACATACTATTTTTTCTCCACTCAATTTGTCAAGTGGTTTTCCAGTCTTTCTTTTTCTTGAATGTATGAACATATGAGCATCTGATGGTTCCATACCAGTGGTTTGGCGTACCTGTTTAATAATGGACAGAATTTATAATAGTATAAAAATAAAATCTCAACTGAAAAAACAATAGACAAGTTTTATGTGCAATACCTCTTCTGTAGCATTGGCCATGTCCTTTCTTCCAAGTCTAACCGGAAACTTGATATTTTTTCGGCTATTTTTATTCTTCTTGCTAATTGCCTGTGCCGTGAAATGACCTAATTTAGTTAGATATTTATATGAACATGCAATGTGTAACTCTTTTTACTAACCTTAGCTTTCTTAGAAAGCCAGTAGTTCACCAACATAGGCCATTGATCGGCTTCAACTCTAGCTGGATGAGTTGCGAGTAAAACTGATTTGTCATGTTTGTTTGGGTTAAAGTGCCTAGCTTTCACCCTGTTCTTCCAATCTTTCCAAACCTTTCCAAGTTTCTTCATGCAGTTGCTTTTATAACTTTCAGTCAAGTTGGTATTTTCCTGAAAACAAACCATGAACAAATAAATTTACTTCTACGTTTACATGGTACATTAAATCAATACCTTAAAAATATGACATATGATATTACCTTAACTTCATCCCATGCCATATTTTTTTGAGTGTGAGGAACAGCCCTCCAATCTGTATACGTAAGTGGAAATTTGTTTCCATCTTTAGCCAGTATTCCTAGCTGAGATGAAAACATAGCTGCATTGTTCCCAATTACACGATTTTTGTTATCTAGTGATAGCAGCAAAACCTTTCCAGTTCCCCATTCAAATGTCTGTTTCGCATGCCCCCTAGTAACCAATTCTGGTAATGATTAAAAAAACACTATCAGTTCTAATTCCAAATTTGTTTTCATGGCATACTTTTCAACCTTATTCTATCCAGTCATGGTTGCTAATAAGAGATAACACATACACCAACTAAATAGTAAAATTGACACGCCAAAAGTGAATCAGAAACTACCTTGGTTATTTTCCCTATCATGGTTAGGTTCTTCGTCATCGGATGAATCTCTGCCTGAAGGATTGTCCGAATCTGGTCCAGATGATTCCAAGTCGGTATCATTTTCACTGTTATTCTCAAAATCAGGATCCAGCATTGATCCGATAGTTCGCCGACATTTCTTGCTATTAATTGCCATTAACAACTGCAAAAGAACAAATACAGGGAATTAGCTCCAAACACATTTATTTCAATAAAGAAGTGTGCAATCTTAGAATAGTTTACACAAAAATTAATATAAATTAAGAAATACGCAAAACCGTTCATGATGTATTTACAAATACTAGCAAATCCAGGCAAGTTCAACTAAATCCCTTCGATCAACATACTCAACTCCCACCCTCACAGATAGAGACTTATGCTGGAAAAATGTTATATCACCAAATCTATCACTCTAATGACTCTCAAATCGAAGCTTAATCATAAAGTATAAATCTATATAAGAATACAAACGTACATACTCTATACATCAGCAACCCCTTCCTCCTATTGAATACTCAAAACGACAGCAAAATAACAAACTAAACTAACAAAATATAACAAATCAAACCCACATCTATGCATTCTATGAAAACATAGAAGGAAGAGTAGAAAATACCGAAATCGTATTGCGAGCGAACGAGAGAAGTACTCAATATTGGGACTGAGAATGAGATTGGGACTGCGATGGGATTGAGATTTTTATATGGATTGGGGTTGGTCCATATAATTAGGATATGAGAGATCCATGGAGGGAAATCTGAGCGCCAGAGTTAGAAATTTTGAGCGCCGAATTAGAAATTTTGAGCGCCTTCTAGGTCTATCTCTGAGCGCCATTTTAATCTAGGTCTGAAATTGCTGAGCGCCATTCTGAATATACTCTAACTCGGCGATATCCTTCTTCACCCTTTCCGTAATTGTAGCAGTTTGTGGGGTATTAAATATTGATAGGCTATATAGAGAAGTTTATATTAAATGACAGATTTCGCAATTATAGAATGATCTTATACCATCCAGCTGTATATAATTTAGATGGTTTGAGTTACTCATATGTATCTTTTTTTTTTTTTTTGAGAAACTGATCATATGTATCTGATGACGAGCTATATTTAAAACATAGTATTTTAGTATTAACTTTACAAACATTTAATATTATTTATCAGTATATCACCCCTACATGTTTTTTAAAATTCTGAATGCAGAGTTGTAGAAATATCTAACTTGAGTCTAAGAAAACTTCATATAATATTTTTCAATTTAAAAATTAAACGTTTTTATGTAAATATGTAATAAAAATTTAATTACAAATATATTAATTTTTTATTATCATCAAATTATAAGAAATGATTCCATATGCTAAAAAGTATGTAATTTTAAATTAAAATACAATTAAAATGTAAAGACTGAAATAAATATAAATATATTTATCAGAACTGGAATAGTTATAAATTTACTAAACTGAAATAAATTTAAATATATTTAACTGAACTCAACTAATTTACAGAAAAGCTCTAGGAAAAAGGACTTCAATGTACCAATCTTATTAGTTTTGTTTTAGTTTAGAACTTTTAAGTACTCCCCTCTGTCACACAATTTAACCAACAAAAGTCGCGATTCATTTAGTCAAAATTGATTATATTCGGCATTTAAATTGAACTACTATTAGTAATCGAATGTGGTTCGTTGTAACATATTTTAATAATATCAAAATTTCATCATATATTATTACACATGCATAAAAGTATTGGTGATTATAAAAAATTAGTTAGTGCAGTTTAAATTGGGACGGAGGGAGTAGGATAAATTTTCAAGAACAAACACTTTTATAACTAGGTAGTGTTAGGGTGTAGTTTACCTCCTCATCAACTAGGTAGTGTTATGTTCGTAGTAGAAGTCATCCTGAAGGATCCATAGCCGAGGGCTATCTTGCTGAAGAATGCATGAATTTTTGTACAATGTACTTAAGTGACGTTGAGTCAAAATTGAATAGACCAAAAAGAAATGACGAAGGTGATGAGAGTGCACCTATACAAGAAGGTCGTCATTTAGCAAAAAAAAAATTAGAAGGCTGGATGATATTGAATGGACTCAAGCACATAGTTATGTGCTTAATAATTTGTCAATTGTCGACAAGTTTAAACGGTTAGTTTACATACATATTATTTCTGTTACGTCTGACATTTCCATTATATAATGTCGTGTTGATAACCGTGCAGGAAGCATTTGAGGGAACTGAAGCATGCAAATCCCCGTTTGGAAGAATTTGAGTTACAGAAGCTACAAAATGAAGCCTTTCACAATTGGTTTAAATGTCATGTAAGTTATTATTTTATTATTGTCACAATTTTGTATATTTATATAGTGTGGTTTATATTTGAAAATACCATGTTGTTTAAAATTTACAGGTTAATGATAAAGACCGAGATATACGGTTGTTAGCTAATGGACCAAGTAAATTTGTCCGACAGTTCACAGGGTATGTTATAAACGGCTTGCGTTTTCATACTAAGAAAAGAGAGAGTAGGAGGAAAACACAAAATAGTGGAGTTTTCTCACGTATTGGAGATGTGTCTTTTTATGGTGTTTTGCAAGATATAATAGAACTGAGATACTCGAATGATTTAAAATTTGTCCTGTTCAAGTGTGATTGGGTAGACTACAATACCGGTTTGAAGGTTGATGAGTTTAATTTCACTCTAGTGAACTTTAGGCACTTGTTGTATCGAAAAAATAGAAAAACGGATGAGCCATTTATGCTTGCATCTCAAGTAAAGCAAGCTTGGTATGTTCAAGATCCAGTTGATCCCAATTGGCATGTAGCTTTGAAGATGACTCCTCGAGCTTTATTTAATGTTGACCCAGAAGTTAATGAATTTGAGGACAATGATACTGAAGACTTGGTCAGCTTTGAAGAGGAGGAAGAAGGAGAAATGAGTGATACAGATATCAATGGGGTTGAAGTTGAAAATTTGGCTGGTCCATGTAATGCTGATGAAACTTTTGAGGATGAAGTAGATTACTTTAGCTCTGAAAATGATACCTCTAGTGATGATGATGACTTTTTTGATAATATTACCTCCTCAAGGGAGGATGAAAGCGACTAGTAAACAGGGTATGTTGGTTCGATTTTCAGATGCTCATTCTTTAACATTCATATTGAAAGTTTCTTTTGGTTATGATGTTTTACTTTCTTAATTTATCTTGGAGAGGAAGTGGCAAGAGTTTTGCTGTGACATTCATAGTATTTCATATAATAGTTTTTAGTTAATGTTCACTAGCCTTTTTATTCTGTATGCATTGTGCACTGAATAACATACAGATGTTTACATCTATTTCGGTTGATAAATTGGTCTGTAGACCTAGGGTTCATGGATTAAGATGGAGCCTATTTCTTCCAGTTATCTTCCCCTGTTTTGATGCAGGGAATAGTTAAGCTTAACTTAACAGTGGAGGTATATAATTACGCATGAGAAGGAATTAATGAAAAAGAAAAGCGTGCACATAATTCGAAATTGAAACGTTCATGTAGACAAAAAAGTAATATTCCTTTTGGGATCATGGCATTTTAAGTATATGATGATGATACATACATATTTTGAAGAAAAAAAAAAGCATATGATATATTGATGTTTATGTATCTTAATACTCATTTTGAAATTTTTTAGACCATAAAATATATTTTATTTATATTGAACAAGTATGGCCTGTTTGCATGAGATTTTCAGTAGATCTCAGTTAAATAAATTTATATTTTTTAGTTTAGATAAAAATAATAATTTCAGTTGAATCATATTTTAATTAAATTTTAGTTTTTTACTATAGGTTACAATGAAATATAATAAAATTTAAATTATTTGAGTTCAATAAAATATATTTAAATTTAGTTAGAGAATCGATGAAAATCGAACTCAAATTAGCACCTAAAATCGTTGAATTATTAACTTCATTTAAATAATAATACATTTAATAAAGTGGTTAAAAAATAAATCCAACTATTGTTACAGAATATGATTGAAAATATCTATTATCAAGTTGGAAATTTATAAATGCCGCGAATAATGTTGCAAAATCAATAACATTTAGTGATATGTCACAAATTGGCATCAAATTTATCAGTGTGTTGTTTAATTAAGACATTTTATGGATATGTAGTAAAACAATTGTTGTAATTTTGCGACAGTATATGAAAAGTGTCGGATAAGTGTCACAAGTGTGTGGCATAATAAAAAATGACACAGTTGTGACGCAAATTTGAAACACTTTTTTAATTGTGTTGTGATTTTAAGACATGATATTTTATGTGATGTAAGTATTACGTCGTAATTTTGAGACAATGTAGAAAGTGTTGCATGTATGTCGCAAGTAATGCATCACTACAAAATAATGACACAATAGTGACATAAATTTGCAACAAATTCCAAATTGTGCCACATATTTTAAGACATTTAATAACAGTGTCGCAAAATATTGCCGTAAATTTGAGGCCTTAAATAATGTGTCGCATGAGTGTCATAAATCTTACCACATAGATATTAAATGACGTAAATGTGTCGTAAATAAATAACACATTGACATAAGCGTTGCAAATACACAACATTTACATATTGGTCGCACGTATAAATGTCGCAAAAACTCAGTTTTGCTGTAGTATATATTCTACAAGATATACATAGAAATAACCTTTTCCATGTGGAACGAACCTTACTTACCATTGTACACTTAATAGTGTGGAAAGGTAGTAAGTGATCTAAATTATGTATATTTGAGAGGTACGGCGACGACCTCCCACAGCAGGTACTCAACTTTGGTAGAATAGTTACTTGGATGTCATTCCAGATTAAGCGAATCCTTTTTTATAACACAACCAGCAATTTGAGATATCCAAATGTCTTTTTGATTTATATTAAACTCTATCCAATGCATAACTCTGTCAAGTCCTGGTAGTGGGGGGCAGCTGATGTACATGAGACATTGACAGACAGTAGAAAGTCCAATTCAGTATATTGAGAAATGTAACATTTATTTTGAGTGTTCAATGTATATGAAAATAGACTGTTTGAAAAACGATCTTATATTTGGTAACTTGTTTCATCATAAGCTATAGTTTCCGAGTTTTCATTCTTCTTCTATTTTCGTCCATTCTGCCTTCGCGTAAAAATGCAGTGACATTTTTCAAATGTTAAGTTTTAGTGGTTTTGTACTTTTACTGTCTCTATGTTAAGTTGTGGACATTTGGTGGCTGTTAGGGTGCTGAACTTGCTGCTCAGGAAGGCAAGAGTTTGAGTTTCCACCCACTTTTCACATGACTATAATTTTCACTTCCAGATTCAACCTTTCCGCGAGGTTGGTGAATCATCAAATTATATAGGTACGTTTTCTAACCTCTGCTTCTTTGTATACTACCTATCCTTTAACTAGCCTATCACACGTACATATTTTTGAATTTCACTTTCTGCTTTCAGTCCATTCCTAAAAAAAAGCCCCGCAAAAGTAAGTTACAGGACATTTCAAATATTCCTTCATCTTCAAAAAGGAAGTACTCATCATGGGAAAACCATAAAGAAGCCAAAAAAAATTCTTACTAAAGAAATAAAACTAGCCAAAAAAACTAAAAAGCCTGATTTGTTGGAATGTATTGTAAGCACACCTGATTTATTGCCTGATGTAGAAAATTGCAAATATTGTAGTGCTAAGCGTATTTACTTAGAACCACCTTCGTTCTGTAAATATGATAAATTGCAAATATGGCTTTAGAACTGATGGAAATTTTTCTTGCCAACAATGAACATGGAACAGAATTTCGAAACTATTTACGTAGCTATAAAAACATTTTTGCAATCACTTCAATTGGTGTGCATAGTGATAAGACATTACCTCAAAGAAATGCTGGTGTGTATACATTTCGAGTCCAAGGCCAACTTTATCATTTCCTGGATCAATTAGAACCCCCTGATAAAAAAGACTCACACTTAGTAAGTACGGACTTAGAATAACTACATTCAGTAAATATTAAGGACACAGAAGATACAGTAAATAATGAAACAAACATGTTGCATTCAGAAAAGGAAAAAAAAAAGACCCAAAAATTATTCAGTTATATTATTATGATACTGAAGATGAAATAATATGTCTGTCAGCTCAAAATTCAACCATCATATTGTCATGAAACTGATCAACATTCTTAAATTAAATCCATATGGTAATTTCTTTCGCAACCTCAATTATGTTGAGCACATAAATGTATACATAAAATAGTTTTACATGGCAATCCTACGGTAGACCAGCGTACTTTTAACAAGCCTACTGTATCACAGGTTGCTGGAATATGGTTAGAATCTGATAAGGTTGAATATAATAAAAGTCAATGCATTAAAGTTTATTTGAAACACAGTACACCAAATTATTTCTCATTTATTTGGTTGTTACGATCCAATGCAGTACCCATTTATATTTTTAAATGGTGAGCCAGGTTGGCATAAATTTATTCAAAGACTACCTAAAAAAGGAAAAGAGATACACACTAACAGAACATGTCATGATGAAACTGTACATGATACGCGAAATTATAGCAATGTACTTGATTTCTTGGAATCTGAAAATACCAATACAACTGACCCAAAAAAAAAACCCAAAGGAATACTGTTTCTTGCCGTGAATTTACTGATACAAATAACAAATTAGAGAAAATTTTAAGTCATTCCTTTTGCATGCCGGGAGACTCTTACAACAATATGTAGTTGATATGTCCATTAAAATTGAAAGATCAAGATTGGCATTTTTTAAATCTGAAGAGATGCAAAAAAGGTTAAAAATGAAGTATATAGTGGTTTACTAGATAGCATAGCACAAGGATGTCGTGTAGGTTCTGAGATTGGAAAACGTATAATACTACCATCTTCATTTATTGGAGGACCTAGAGATATGCGTAAAAGATATATAGATGCTATGACTTTAGTACAACGATATGGCAAACCAGATATTTTTTACAATTACCGCAAACCCAAACTGGCCAGAAATCAAAGCATCATCTCTCCCAATTGACGAGGCCCAAAATAGACCAGATTTAATTGCATGAATTTTTAGAGCAAAACTTGCGGTATTGAAAATGGAATTATTTTAGAAAAAGATTTTTGGTAATATTGTTGCTTATACATATGTGATAGAATTCAAAAAAAGGGGCCTACCTCTGGGCATGTCTAGTGATAAGAATATATATGATTTAGAGGGATCTTGTTGAATTTATCTGTGCTTGGGTAATATTATCGAGCAGGTGATACGCAATGGAGAAGGAGGGCGAAGTAGTGAAACAGGAGCGCACAGTGGAAGCTCGAGCTAGAAATATCAGTCACAATGTTCGCTGCACTGAATGTGGGAGTCAGTCCATTGAAGACTCCCAAGCCGACGTTGCCATTTTTCTCAGAAAGGTACCTCTTTTCTTTGACTCTTCTCTTCTTTTATGTGTAGCCTGTTGATTTTCCCTACGTGAACTCAGGGCACTTGTATTTGGGTATTAAAGTTGCCTTGTTGTTGTTGTTGTTGTGGCATTCGGAAATATATTCGGCATTCAACTAGATTTAGCAGTAATAGACTGGGCTCTAACTCATGTGTTTTAGAGATTGAAATCATCGTGCCTTGAAACTCATGAATTTTGCACCAGTTTTTCTATCACTTCATTATACTGAGAATATATCCCATTACTAATTCTCTGCTCCAGTTTAGACTTAGTTGGGAGTAAAGTCTACAGTATTTATGTTGCTTTGGGAACTCGGTAAGATGTATTTATGTTGATTTGGAAATACTACTGAACTTGGTATGGTACTTGTTCTGAACTAGACTTCCTTTATTTGAATATGGAGACTGTGGCATCAGGTAATATTGATTCAAACTGCAGGTTAGAAAGACTCTAGCCTCTTGTCTCCTGAACTGAGTGTTGTAGCCAACCATAGTGATGAATGATGCTATTGTGAATTCATGATTTAGTCATATTCTTTAGGTTAAAACTTATAGATTTCCTTGGATTCCCTGACGCCTTAATGAAACCTGTAGCATTTGTCAACACTGATGGGGTCTTCAGTGTTAATCTTCTTGTTATTATGATGATACTGTGGTATTCCTTAGGGTGTTTAGCAGCTAACTTAAGCTTGGTATATTTTATACTCTTAGCTTGATAAGGATTGACTTTATAAGATTTTGCTGCTTAATGTAATTGTTTGGCTTTTTTTCTTTCTTTTTCATATGAATAAATAGGTGTGCACATATTTTTATCAAAGTGTTTCTCAATTATCTTCTTGATGCTGTGGTTGACTAAATAGTTAATGTGAGGTGTTTTAGAATGTTCCTTGCCAGCTATTGGAACTCATAATGCTTGTTTTGATTGTTTGCTATGCTGGCTTTTGATTGAGGTTGTGCTCTCTTTTTCGGTTGAAGAATATGCCAGTTGAATACTTTGACAATTTGTCCACCCGACTATACAGAACACCAAAATCCTTGAGCGTTTGCTTGGATATTATATTTGCATGTTGCATGATCTGAGTACAAAATGTGTTGTTTTATACCATTGGTGCAGTTGATTCGTGATGAAATTCGGAAAGGAAATTCAGACAAAGAGATACAGAAAGCTTGAGGATGACTTTGGTGAAACTGTGCTTTATGCACCGAAATTTGATCTGCAGACTGCTGGCCTGTGGTTGTCCCCTGTATGTCCCAATCAGACTTGGTACTTTTGTTTCTCTGCTAGTTATGGTTAATAATGGTCACTATATATCTGCAGGTTTTGATTGCAGCTGGCGCAGGGGCAATATGGGCGTACCAGAAGCACAGGCAACGGACAAACGTGCACATCATGGCTCTGAACCTTGTTAGAGCCTTAGAGGAGTTCCCTTGACTCCAAAGGAGAAAGAGACTATGCTCGAGGTTCTCACCCCGCCACCTTTTCTGAGACCATCTCTCCACCTTGATGGAGGTCCTGGAGGAGGGGATGAATCTTCTATTAAGTTCTTTCTTTTCCTAAAGACACAAAGAGAAGCATTATTATTTATCGAGCTGGTCTGGAAATCTTTTATATGCTGCTGCATTTGAGTTGTATCTGAAATTCTATCTACGTTAATTCAAACAATTGCTATTTAACTAGTTCTGCCTATCATGATGTTCCAACATGAAATAAAGTAAATTGCAGAAAGTAAATGACACAAGCAATTGATTACGCAGTTCGATGCAACGCATCTACGTCTGCGGGGCCTTGCCCAGTGTAGTAATCATTCACTAGTAAGTCAAAGATACAGATTACAGAATACTTATCTTTACTACTCTAAGTGTGGATTTGCAACTCCCTTGCTGCCAATTGGCCTGACTAGCTATACTATCAGTTGAATGCTCAATCACCTCTCCCGAGATTTTATGGCTGGGTTACTACACTAAACATCATGTCCCAGAGTAGGTATCATGAAGTTTTAATGGACCTTGCTGCCTATCGCCGCTATGGACAATTCTGGATGCAGAATTGTAGTTCTGTAAAATCGGTAGCTTTGGCGTTGCAGCTGCTGTCCCATTTATAGATCAGTGCCGTGTCCTCCAACAGTTTCCACGGCTGAGGAATCCTTCTTCTACGATGACTCTCATTCAGTTCGTTAACAGCTTGGAAGAAGACTCCTGGATATCTCAAACTCCTTGAATCACGCAAAGCATACTTATCCGATCACAGTTCAAATCCTTTGCGATATCTATCTGAAATCCTGAGCTGAGAATATTCCATCGGACTGTATTCATGCAACAAATACGACGCGCAGTAATATTCCATAACAGGAAGTTACCATAAATGAACCTTGCGCATTCCGCATTCTAAACCCTGCTGGTATCTGTCATCTTGATGTTGGAACATCAGCTTCCACAAATTAGCCAATCAAAAGCGCGACCTTTCAATCTCCCCCTTTGGCAATTTGTGGACCCAAAAAGTATTGGATGGCAAAACTGAACTGATATAAAACTCAGGCATGAAGATAGATTCTCACAAGAACTCCCCCTGAATATCAGACTCAATCTAGTTCAAAATATAACTCCCCCTGAGTTCAAGAATGCAACTAGACAGATAATCAGCCATCAACTACCAGCAAAAAATAACTTGGGTTACGGAATACAGTCATCCATCAATAATTCAGAAACATAAAAAATATCCAAAATTAAAAAATATCCAAGACATCCAATAATCTCCCCCTGGGGCCAAAATATGCCAAAGGCAACACAAAATCCACCCAGGGGCCTTCATAAACAACGCTCAAAAGATAGGACTCTGGTCTGAATCATCCACAATGGTCTGCTCCTGGTACTTCTTAAGGTCTGCTTCCAGCTTAACCACTTTCTCTGAGTGATACTCCACCTGCTTCAGATGAAAGGCCAGCTGAGTCTTAATACCCTGCATTTTAAGCTCCAGTTGTGCAGTCTCAGACATGTCAGCATTTTCCTCTCTGGACCAGGGCAGATCAAGTACATCACGCTTCAGGGTAACCGAGTTAGGCCCCATCAGTTTGACCTGGACACATTTGTCAGATGTTGGAACATCAACACCAGCTTCCTTTAGCAGAGCAAAGATCAGACAAGGGTGAGGCATATATTCATTAACCCGAGCAGTGAAAGCAGCAGCATGGATCCTATTATAAATCATCCTCCCCAGATTCACCTCAATCTCCTTTCCAATGCCATAGAGGTAGAGAGCCTGCTTCTTGGTCACAATGGTGGTATTGGAAGTTTGCATCCAACACCCAGTAAGAATTCTAAACAACATATAGTACCTCAGAGTTAACTTGGAGGCAAGCACATTAGAACTAGGCCAGCAAGACAGAATTCCACCAGTAAGTTCCAATCCTAGCTGTTCCATGGTGATGCCATAGTCACCTGGAAACTCATATTCCCGAGCAAGGTCAGAAGACATCCCCAAAAACCTTGTGATCCCAGAAGGAGAGAAAGGAATAATTTTGCCTCTGACATACACATTTTCAAACCAAGGGGAGGTAGGATTTATGTTTTCAGCCATCAAATTGTTGTAGAACTCCTTGACCACAGTAGGTTCATACTCAGTAAATCCAGTGGCAGCTTGCACCAAGTTCATCAGCTCCAGGTACTCAGTCATTCCTATCTCGGAAACCTTGTTTAGATTGAACACTTCCTCCACCATCAGCCTTCTGCCAGAAACAATCACATACTTCTGCCGGGCTTCTTCAGTGTAAAACTTCTCAGAGACGGCATGATCTAACATCAGTTCCTCAGCAAAATTCTCATTATCTGACTCCTCCACAAACTCTTCAACTGGCTTAGCTGGTTTCTTAGCATTTCTGGAAGGTTGAGTCCTCTTAGTAGAAGTAGAGGTCTTTCTAGTCTTGCGCTGGGGTGAAGATACAGGCTCTTTGTCCTTGGGTTCATCAGCAATGGGCTCCCTAAGTCTCTTCTTAGCACCAACCCCCTTTGCTCCAGGTTTGTCCAGCTTCCTGTTCTTTGAAGCTAACCCAACATTAAACAGCAAAGATAATGGATTGTCATCATCATCATCATTCTCAGCATCATTTCTTGAAGGTGCACCTGTAAGGTCTTGCTGAGGAGGGGCTTGGTGCATCAGAGGGTCAATCTGATCAGTTTTCTTAGGAATTGGAGCCTCCCTCGCCGGATTAGGTTCAGGCAAAGTTGGGACCTCAGTAGGTTGCTTCTGAACATTGGAGCTCGGCTCAACAATGTTCCCAACAGGATCCTTCTGACCATTGGAGCTAGGCTCAACAAGAGGAACTTTAGGTTCAGTGGGTGGTTGACTCGGCTTCTCTGATGTTGGAACACTGAATTTACCCTTGCCTCTTCTTCCTCCTTTTCCCAAGGACTTGTACACTTTGAGGCCCTCCTTAGCCTTCTTAATGTTTTCCTGCAGTTTCTTCCTAACCTGCTTCTCATGCTCCTCCAACGTCATACATCCAGACATCACTAGCCCAGCTGATCCAGCATTACCCTGACCCGATTCAACATCATCCATGGGTTTCTCACCATTGTCAAGGGTCTTAGAGTTCGCGGGAATCAGGGTTTTCAAAAGTTCAGGATTTTCAGGTTGAAAAACATTATCAATGGGTTTTGGAGGAGATAGGTTTGTCGGATCTTGATCGGAGCTAGGGATTTTAGGGTTTTTGATCGGGGTTTTTCCCGGAGTATTCTTAGCCTTACCCTCAGCAGAACCACCCTTGCTTCCCTTAATGACAAGCGATTTCCCCACGTCGTAAATGGGAATCCCACTCAATCAAAACACATTTATATTTCACCTACAACTTCTAACTACTATAGAGTAGATAGTGGGAAGTAGGGATCGAACCACAAGGAGAAGGAGTTTGTTTAGTGTTTTAGCAAAGATTATAAACACATACATATATATTATATAGAAAGCAAGGTAAACAAGGGGGGTTTTTGAGTTGGTTTTGTTACACTACGAAAGAAATCAACTAAGATAAACTACACTACAATGCAAATACTACAAATACAAGGCCTTGGGAGGCAATTGACTTCAATTTCCAACTATCAACTTATCCCCGGGCAAATGCTATTACAAAGGAGTTTTGATCATTCGTCAAGGATGAAAACATCTCATTCTCCCAATTGTAGCTAGAGAAGATGATAACACCTCTCAAAGCTCTTATTGTCGAGTCACCTAGACGATAACATCTAGATAACTCAACAATGGTATTAAGAATGGAGAATTGACAAGCTTACTCACATACCCACGATAACGAGAGCATATAAACAAGACATTTGATAAATATAAAGAACTAAGACGATGATAACATACAAATCTCAATTCATACTTGCTACTTCATGATATTGGAGAAAACGATCACGTTCTACCCACGAATCTAGTTATTTATTGCTAACAATCATACGTCAAAAAGGAATCTTCAACTCAAGTATACAATCACATATTAGGGGACCAATGGTAGCATTACATCCTTACCTAAAAACATAATTGATTGATCATGCAAGTTCATAAGATTTCCAATTCTAACAACTCATATTTATCATGGCATTTCTCAATTACAATCACATAACCAAGGGGAGAGTTTGTCATCACTCAACCCCTTTCCATAGTCACTAAACTAACTACTAGAGATAACATTACACTACAATCCATCACCATTCCAAATTACCCTAGAATTACTCTAAAACTAGATTAGCTTAACCTTATGAACTAATCTATTCTAATTAGTGACTATGAGGCATACAATTGATATAAAACACAAAGCCCATAACAAATTAAGCAAGATTGAACAATATTCATGCATAAGAATTCAAGTTCATCAAATGATAATCAAAATCCAAAGTTCAAGCATACACACCCTCAAAGTCTCAAGGGGAAGTGAATTCAAATGCTCCCAAGATTAAACTAAGCTAATACAATCATTCTAATACAACATTACATCAACATCAAATCTAGAAGAAGAAAAATGGAAGAAAAGATCAAGAACAAAGGGAAAATGGGTTTTGGATGTGAGGGAACTCGTTTTTCTCAAATGGGATAAGAGTGGTATTTATAGCCCTTCAAAATCTGATTTTCTGGCCTTCAATATGCCAAAATTCCGCCCATTTTCGCGGCCCGCGAGGCCCATTTCGCGGCCCGCGAGATGTCCCTGGCTGGTTGGCAGCAATCTTCTTTGCTTCGCCACGGATGAACCGTTGATCCGTTTTTAACGTTCTAGTAGTCCATTTTGTAGTACTCGAGCAGACGAAGCCAATGGTACCACTTATGCACTCCAATTCCTCTTGTAACATTTCCAAATTTCAGCTTCAAAACGTTAGTGCACAAGTCTTTCTTCAAAATGCAAGGTAAGAGAAATTTAGCCTTAATTCTTAACCCTTTGCACTAAATGCTACCCCAAATGAACTCTCAAATGTGCTAAAAGTAGAGTATATATTGGATACATCACTTAACCTTTCTACCCATATTACTAGCAGATTCAAAACTGAACTAACAACCAAAAACTACAACCACAGTCTCCTAACAGCGGATAACTCGACTGAATCAAGAATCAAAAGCTTCTGAAATATCCGGAAAGTTTAATCGGAATACCTGTGATTTCGTGATCGGAGAGCACCTCGGACATGCAGTTTTAACAAAAATCCAACCTTTCTCTCCTTTGGCAGCGGAAGAGTTTTCTGTCTCTGATTTCGGAGATGAATGAAGAGAGAGAGAGAGAAAGAAAGATGAATGGGATGTTTTAGTCGTTGTGGTGTTGGAATGTGCAAGGACTTCTCACGCGCGAATAGGGAAGAGCAATACGGAGAATTTCCTTTTCCCGAAAATTCAAAAATATGCCATTTTCGGCCCAACAGAGAGTCCACATATATATCCAGCTGGACCCCACCGTAGTCGAGAATTTTAAACGTCGTCCCCATGTTGGGACATCAATTCACTCCAGCCTTATGGTCAACCCATCATAGAGTGTGCTCCAGATTGGAACATCACACAGTCAACTATTCCTAATTTTTTTTTCGTTTTTCAGAGGAAAGGAAAACAACTAAACTGTAAACAAATGGCAACTATACAGTTTGAGTAAGGTTTTTAGGATTACCTTATACTCGACACACACCTAGGTGTTGTCTTAGATACTCGAAAGTCACAGCATCAAGAGGTTTAGTAAATATATCAGCCAGCTGTTCTTCAGTGGGAACATGTTCCAGAACTACTTCCTTCTTTTCAACAAGGTCCCTTATGAAGTGATGTCGTATATCAATGTGCTTGGTCCTGTTGTGTTGGACAGGATTTTTTGAGTTATCGATTGCGCTCTTGTTGTCACATAGTATTTTCAGAATCTCTCCTTCAATACCATAGTCCTTCAACTTTGTTTCATCCATAACAGTTGAGCACAACAACTCCCAGCCGCAAGATATTCTGCCTCAGCAGTAGATAGTGAAATCGAGTTTTGCTTCTTACTGTACCATGAAACCAGATTCTGACCTATGTAAAAGCAGCCACCAGTTGTGCTCTTTCTATCATCTGCGTTCCCAGCCCAGTCGGAATCACTGAATCCAAGAATGGTAGAATCTGAGCCTTTTGAATACCATATGCCAAAGTCAGTTGTACCTTGTATGTATCTGATAATTCTTTTCACAGCAACAAGATGAGATTCTTTCGGATCAGCCTGAAATCGAGCACACAGACCAACACTTACACATATGTCTGGTCTACTGGCAGTTAAGTACAGCAAGCTTCCTATTATGCTCCGATAGAGTTTCATATCCACAGATTTTCCCTTCTCGTCTCTGGTCAGTTTCTCTGTGGTTGACATGGGAGTACGAATAGGCTTTGCATCAGACATACCAAATCTCTTGATCAGATTAAGTGCATACTTCGTCTGATTTATGAACAGTCCATCTTTCATCTGTTTGACTTGTAAACCCAAGAAATACGACAATTGTCCTACCATACTCATCTCGAACTCTGCAGTCATAATTTTAACAAACTCATCAACCATACTTTTTGATGTAGCCCCAAAAACTATGTCATCAACATATATTTGAGCCAGCAGAATATCCTTTCCATGTTGAAACATGAACAGAGTCCGATCTACTCCCCCTCGACGAAAACCCTTCTTGATTAAGAATTGTGTGAGTCGTTCATACCATGCACTCGGTGCTTGTTTCAACCCATAAAGCGCCTTTTTGAGTTTGAAAACATGATTAGGTAGGTAAGGATCCTCGAAACCCTTGGGTTGTTCAACATACACTTCCTCGTTTACCACGCCATTTAGAAATGCACTTTTGACATCCATCTGATGTAAGGTGAAGTGTAACACACAGGACATAGCTAGCAAGACGCGGACAGATTCCAGTCGAGCAACCGGAGCAAAGGTCTCATCAAAGTCAATCCCTTCTACCTGAGTATAACCTTGAGCAACCAGTCTGGCTTTGTTTCGAGTAACATTGCCTTCAGCATCTGATTTATTCTTAAAAATCCACTTAGTCCCAATTACATTGATGCCTGGGGGTCGAGGAACAAGATCCCATACATCATTTAGCTCAAACTGTGCCAATTCTTCCTGCATAGCCGCAATCCAATATTCATCCAGAACTGCCTCCTTGTGATTCTTTGGTTCTACCATGGAGATAAAACATTGGGCCATATGAGAACGAGCAACATGTATTCCTTTGTTTAGCTGAGCATAGTCCAACTGAGTTTGATTCCGAGTATTGTGAATCTTCCCAATCGGGGTAGTCGGAGTGGATGATGTTGGAACATCTGGTGGTGAATTAAAGACTGTATCCTGAGATTGAGAGTCAGTCTGAATAGATGATACATTAGTGTCTGAATCAAGGCTAGCACTTGTCAAAGAGGGACCAGCAGGTCTCTGAACTAGAGGTTCGGCTTCTTCTGAATCAGTGATAGGTAAGGTATCCCTGACCACTACATTAATTGATTCCATAACCACTCCTATACGTCTGTTAAACACACGGTAAGCACGACTGTTCAGTGAGTACCCCAGAAATACACCTACATCAGATCGTTTGTCAAACTTTCCCAACAATTCCCTGTCTCGAAGTATGTAACACTCAGCTCCAAATACATGGAAATAAGAGACATTTGGTTTTCTCCCTTTCCAGATTTCATACGCTGTTTTGGTTGAGAATGGTCTCAGATATACCCGATTGATAGTGTAGCAAGCAGTATTTACAGCCTCGAGCCACCAACGTTTCAGAGTACGTATTCACACAACATTGCCCGAGCCATATTCTGAAGGGTGCGGTTCTTTCTCTCAACTATACCATTATGCTGAGGTGTGATTGGCGAAGAAAATTCATGCTTGATTCCAACTGCATCACAGTAGTGTTGGACCTTAGAGTTCTCGAATTCCCCTCCGTGATCACTTCGAACTCGAACAACTTTTTGATGAACGCTGAAGTTTTCTGTGTTGAGTCTGGTAACCAATGTAGCAAATACTCCAGCTGCTTCTGACTTGTCAGATAGAAACTCTACCCACATGAATCTAGAGAAGTCATCTACTATGACAAAGATATACTTCTTCCCAGTAGGATTATAGTTCGTCACCGGACCCATCAGATCGATATGGAGAAGTTCAAGATTCTGTGATGTTGTAACATCAAGTATGACTGAGTGTGACTTTCTGATCTGTTCCCCTTCCTGACATGGAGCACATGTAATCTCCTTTTGATAAGAGACTTCTGGCATTCCTCGTACAGCCTGACTCCTAGAGACTTTTGACAAGGTTTTCAGATTTGCGTGACCAAGGCGTCTGTGCCATAGATCAGACTGATTAGTTTTGGACATAAGGCATGTGATATCTTGATCAAGAACATAGCAGTTATCTGATGATCTTCCTCCAGTGAACACTTCCTCAGATCCACTTCGAACGGTGCACTTCGCTTCATCAAAATGCACAGTCAACTTGCTATCACACAAATAACTAATGCTGATCAGATTTGCAGTCAAATCCTCCACAAGTAAGACATTGTGAAAGGTAGGTAGATCTTTGATCTGCAGTTCACCTTTCCCAATCACTTTGCTGACCTTTCCATCACCGAACTTCACCATCCCATGAAATGGACTTACGTTTGACAAAAACTTGCGAGACCCAGTCATGTGTCTTGAACATCCAGAGTCAAAATACCAGGTATCTCTGGAATATGCACTAAGACAGGTATGAACAACTAGCAGTTAGTTGCAGACTTCGGAACCCAAACCTTTTTAGTCAACTTGGTTTGCATAGTTGGTTCCATGTTGGGACATGACGAGAACTGCTTTCCAAACATAATATCACGAAGTAGCCTTCTGCACTGGTAGTCGCAGTGTCCCTGCATCATACAATATTCGCAACACTTTGGAGGAGCTTTTCTGGTTTCCTTCCATCCTCCAGTTTGATCAGGTACTTGTTGCTGCACAACTGTCCCTTTAGGTACAAAAGATATTTTCTTATCACTTCTTTGGGCCAGTGAGTCCTTAGTCACCATAGGTTGCATAAGTTTAACCTTTTGCTCAAAGCCTAAGCCAAATCTGTCTCCCGCATTCTTTCACATAGCAAGAAGGTCATCTAACTGTGCAGTACCTTTGTTCAACTTCTGGATAGTGGCTTCAGCTGATTCAGCCCTCTTGGTCACTGCTTCCAGTTTTCTACTGGTGATCTCATCGGAGATTTCTGCATTTTTTGCCCTAGTTGACATGTCAGTCCACTTCTGCTTTAGTGTTTCGTTTAGGGTTTCGGCATCAACAGCTCTCTTAGTCATAGCTTTCAGTTGTAAATTTAAATCCTCAATGGTTTCTTCATCAATAATAGCACCACGGATTAAGTCCTCAACCTTGTTCCTGATAGTCCTCACATCAGATGGAGCCGAACGATTGATTGTCACATCTTCACTTATGTCCTCTATGATTACGATGTCGGAACATGGAACAGGGTTTTCTTCTAGCACAGGTATTTCTTCAATTTCCTCAATTCTAGCACCGAATGAGACAAACTGATTCTCACTTTTCTGGGCTTCTTCTTCTTCTTCATCACTCCATGTAGCATTGTAGGCCTTTGCCACAGTAGTTTTAAGATTTGCACAGTTAGCCCTTATGTGCCCATATCCATCACATTCCCTGCACTGCAGCTTTCCAGCATGTTTCGAACATTCAGGTGCTCGAGTGGGCTCCTCCCTCACTTTAGCTTGGTAAGGTTTATTATAGAAGATTCTTTTCTCATTACTTCGTTTTAGAAGTTTTTCAAAATTCCTTGACATTAGCGCCACATGCTGTTGATCCATTCCCTCTAATTCCAAATCGTCAGTCTCACTGAACTTCTCAACTGATGTTCCTACATGATTTGCTTTCTGAGGGTTTATAACTGAACTTGCAAAGGCCAGGTTTTTCCTAGGAAGCTCTACTCCATCATTTAGGTGCATTTCAGCCGCTCTAAGCTCTCCCACAATCTCATCGAAGGTGACCGTAGTCCAGTTAATATTAGGATGCATAGCAAAGATCTTGCTATCGAATTTGTGAGAAAGTGACCTCAGCATTTTATCCACAAGCTTCTTATCACTGAATTTTTTCCCAAACTGAAAAGCTTTGTGCGTAAGCTCTCTTATCCTTACACTGAAGTCATTCACTGATTCATCTTCACCCATCCTCAGATTCTCAAATTCAGTCCTGATCATACCCAACCTTCTCATTCGAATTGGATTGTTCCCTTCATGGTGTGCCTCCAAAGCGTCCCAAGCTGCCTTAGCTGTAGTACAGCCATGAATGATTCTAAACTGTTCATCATCAACCCCGGTAAACAAGGCGTTTAATACTCGGTTATTCAACTTCTTAGAGAGTTTCTCTGCATCAGTCCAGGGCTGAGGTTTTGGTACAGTTGCTCCATCAACTATTGCAGTGGGGGCTGACCAGGCTGTCTCAACAGAGCTCCAAGCTTCATCATCCAACTGAGAAATGAAAATCATCATCTTTGTCTTCCATAGATTATAATTGTCAGCATGTAACATGGGAGGCCTCGTCACAGATCCGCCTTCACTTCCTGACATCGTAGATAGTTCTGATCTCACCAACCTCGCAAGAGGATAAACAAAAGGTGACTCAGCTCTGATACCAAATGAAATTCTATCTACGTTAATTCAAACAATTGCTATTTAACTAGTTCTGCCTATCATGATGTTCCAACATGAAATAAAGTAAATTGCAGAAAGTAAATGACACAAGCAATTGATTACGCAGTTCGATGCAACGGATCTACGTCTGCGGGGCCTTGCCCAGTGTAGTAACCATCCACTAGTAAGTCAAAGATACAGATTACAGAATACTTATCTTTACTACTCTAAGTGTGGATTTGCAACTCCCTTGCTGCCAATTGGCCTGACTAGCTATACTATCAGTTGAATGCTCAATCACCTCTCCCGAGATTTTATGGCTGGGTTACTACACTAAACATCATGTCCCAGAGTATGTATCATGAAGTTTTAATGGACCTTGCTGCCTATCGCCGCTATGGACAATTCTGGATGCAGAATTGTAGTTCTGTAAAATCGGTAGCTTTGGCGTTGCAGCTGCTGTCCCATTTATAGATCAGTGCCGTGTCCTCCAACAGTTTCCACGGCTGAGGAATCCTTCTTCTACGATGACTCTCATTCAGTTCGTTAACAGCTTGGAAGAAGACTCCTGGATATCTCAAACTCCTTGAATCACGCAAAGCATACTTATCCGATCACAGTTCAAATCCTTTGTGATATCTATCTGAAATCCTGAGCTGAGAATATTCCATCGGACTGTATTCATGCAACAAATACGACGCGCGGTAATATTCCATAACAGGAAGTTACCATAAATGAAACTTGCGCATTCCGCATTCTAAACCCTGCTGGTATCTGTCATCTTGATGTTGGAACATCAGCTTCCACAAATTAGCCAATCAAAAGCGCGACCTTTCAGTATCTATAGTGCAGTGCAGGGATCATTTGATTGCCATTTGATTGCTCTATAACCTTTTGATGGGTCCATTTGCTATCGTTTGTGCACGAAATTAACATTTTCCTGTACCTTTGATGATGATATTTTTTTATTGTTTTAACTTTGGAGAGTCCGTCTTAACGTTGAAGAAGCATTTGCTCATGTTTTTGTTACCCTTTTGTTATCATCCTTCGTTTGACTCAATATTTTGTATCTTTCTTACATTTTCCTCCTTTTATGCATTTCAATACTATTTGAAAACTACTCCACAAGAATTAAAAGTTAAAAGCACAAAATCAAAGAAAAATGCAATTAAAGATTAATCTACTACTAGCATATATATTTGAGCTGATATGAGCTGTATTCCTATGGCGTGCACGAGTGGCAACTAATACTCCCTCCGTCCCGTATTAAACTTCACACTTCACTATTTGGCACTATTTACTTTTTAACTTTGACTATATATTTGAACAGATATATTAATATTAATACCATCATATGTGATATCACTAGATTCATCGTAATATGTAGTATTCAAATATCAAATTTTTATATGCCGATAATACATGTAACTAAAGATATTTACGGTCAAACATCTGCATCGGCATGTGTGAAAAAGATTCCGTGAAGATTAATGTGGGACAGAGGGAGTATTCTATTTCTAGCTATTATCTTCAATTATATTTTGTTGCAATATTAAAGGAGAAGATTAAACGAGTACCTAACACCCGGTTCTCTTAAATTTATCCCGCCAAACTAAGGCCCTGTTTACCAGAGATTATCTGTAGATCAGTTCAGTTTAGTTCGGTTCAGTAAATTTAAATTTTTTTCAGTTCAGTTTAGTTCAGTATATTTAAAATTATTTCAGTTCAGTTAAATAAATTTAAATTTAATTCAGTTCAGTTCAGCTCATCAAATTTCCTTTTATATGATGATGAGCATTTATTAATAACAAATGAAAATATATTATTTTATTTTTTGTTCAATTCATATCAGTACAGTCCAATTTAGTTCAGATCCCCTGAAAAATACATGGTCAACTCAATATATTTCTTTAATATACCATAACCTTTACTTTTTATACATCCAATATAATTATTTGAATCGTGATTCATTTAAATCGACTCAACCAAATATAATATGTCTTCATTATATGACAATTTGGAATTAGTTCAGTTCAGTACGTTTCAGTTCAGTTCAGTTCAGTTCATATCCTCTTAAATATAATTTTATGATATACAGTGAAACCTCTAAAAATTAATACTCGATAAATTAATAACCTCGGTAAAATTAATAATTTGTCCGGTCCCAACTCGGGACCAGTATTAAATCGGACCTCACTCGATTAAATAATAAGATAATAATTTTTTTGAAATATATTGATCCCAACAAAACTATAAATAAATAATTACTATAAATAAATTCCATATATACTTCAAAATTGTAAGTTTGTCTAGTGAAAAATGAAGGTATAGTAACTTGTTTTTTTGTTGAACTTCAAATCTATATTGAGTTCATCTTTAAATATAAATTATTTTTGTTTTTTAAGAGTTCGGGCATTATCTTCTCGTATTGCAACAAAAAGTTGTGAAGAGTTGTTGATGCTTGCAATGCTTATTTCCGAGTGATCGGTTCCAACGCTATTGAATCATCCTCAACTTCATCATCAACTTGATTTTGAATGGTATCCACCACAATTTCTTCAATGCTTTGAATCTCGTAACATTCATTATTTCCTAATTTAAAAGTCACAGTCAAACCTCTTTAAATTAATAAATTAATATTTATCGGTATAATAATATTTCGCTTAATTAATAAAATATCGTGGTCCCAACATTATTAATTTATAGAGGTTTCACTGTACAACTCAATGACTCATATCCTCTTTAATATAATAATATTATGATATACAACTCAATGACTCATATCCCCTGAAAAATACATGGCTATAATATTCAACTCAATATATTTCTTTAATATACCATAACCTTTACTTTTTATACATCCAATATAATTATTTGAATCATGATTCATTTAAATCGATTCAACCAAATGTAATATGTCTTCATTACATGACAATTTGGAATTAGTTCAGTTTAGATTAGTTTAATTCAGTTCAGTTTAGATAAGTTCATATCACCTGCACTATAATTTGATGATATTTAACTCAATTTAGTTCGAATTATATCACCTCAACGTGTTTTTATATTTAAATAATATAAAAATGTATTTATATTTATTTCAGTTCAGTTCAATATATTTAAAATTATTTCAGTTCAGTTCAGTTCAGTTCAATTCAGTTCAGTAAATTTAAAATTATTTCAATTCAGTTCAGTTCTATTCAGTAAATTTAAAATTATTTCAGTTCAGTTCAGTTCAGTACATAAAAAAATAAGCTCTAGTAAACAGGGCCTAAATCAAATTGAACTAAAACGAATTGAAGTATGAGTTAAAATATTAAAAAATAAAATCGGTATGACTAAATTAACTCGAGAAAGTTTCAAATAATAGCACCTTACCTTACGGTAAGTGCAGTCCAAAAATAAACCATTTTCTATAAGATTGAAGTTACCAAACAATTAATTTAATTATTTTTATTATTTTTATTTGAGCTTGATGTTTTTATACTTGAGTTTGATTTTTTTTGGTTTGATTTTTTTTTTTTTGGTTTGATCTTTTATGTTTTAGACCTGATGATTTTGTTTGCTTTGGTCTTTTAAATTTTGGACAATATCTTTTCACTTTATTTCTTGATCTTTTACGTTTTATGACCCAAATAATTAAAATAATTGTGTATTGCCAACAGGCCCAACACCAATATTGTAGAATGTGGTTTGTTCTTACGGTAAGGGGACCTTAAAGGAGACCTTCTCAGTTAACTCAAATGAGAAAATCTCCGGTGAGACCTGTCTTTATGGAGACCAACCAAGCAAACCTCTATATCATAAGTTTTGGGCCCAAAAAATAAAGATTTCAAATACGGCGCCATAGCATAAAGTCGCGAAATTACGGGGACTAATTTGCAAAATATACAAATGTTGGCTATCTTCCCCAATTCTGTAAGCTTTTGACGAAGCCCGTTTCCGCCGGCGATCTGTCACCGGTCAAGACGAAGCTAACGCACCGAAAGATCATTGAACACAGCAGAGCACGAGATATCATTGATCAAAGATTTCGGGTGCCAAATCGAAGCTACCAAGAACAGGGATAAAAGTCCAGATTCATACATTTTGAGTGGTTTGTTTACGAATCCATGGGTTGAGATTGATTTGGTTATTCACAACGTCAAAAATTGAGTATAAATTAGCGTCAATCATTCTTCAAATCACTGGATTACAATCTCGTCGGCCGGAATATATTCCGGCGAGCTTGAAGTTCAGATTTTTTCCGCGGCCAAATCTAGCCAAAATCATGTTTTTGGGCCTCATCATCAATGGGCTATTTGGGCCTCAATCATGTATTTGGGCCTCGTCATAAACTCATGTTATAATTGAACAAGATCAAAGAAAAAACCAAAAAGATCAAGGAACATCAATAAAATGTCAGATGAATTTCTAATACTGTTGAACTTCTCACTTTAATGCTTGATCTTTCACATGCTTAACATGAGTACAATGTATTTATGTCTAATTGTTGAGTTCCAGTATCTAGTAATGAATTCTGAGCATGTTAATTAAATGCCCGATGATTCAGTGATAAATATTGATCTTCTCATTTTAATGTCTGATCACTGTTTAGTTTGATTTTCTTACTTTCATATATGATCATTACTTGTTTTGTTTTGATCTTTTTACTCAATGTGTTTTCAAGCATGTTCATGATCTTTTAGTCAAATTTCTTTAATTTTTCAGTCAATTTCCTTGAGCATTCTTTGTTATGTCTTGATGTTTTACTAAATGTGCTTGAACATTTACATAGTCCTGATCTTTTAGTTAGTATGCCCGAGTCCTTGACCATATACATAATCTTATATCTTGATCTTTTACTCAATTTGCTTGAGCATTTACTGATTTTTCTTGATATTTCAGTCAATTCGCTTGACCATTTACGTTCTTATACCTTGATGTTTTTAAGTAACATGATTGAATCTGCATATAAACTGTATGATGAATTTTCACCACATATATGAGCATGAACACAGATCAAGTAATAAACAAAGATTATCAATCTATTCTTGCAAAAGACCAGCCTCAAGTGACAAAACAAGTCAAACACAAGCTCTCCAGTCACATACAAGATCGAATTGGCACACATAAACATCAATCACACACAAAAAAAGATCAAATAAACGCACAAAAACATTAGAAAATCAACATCAGAAAATCATCATCGTCATTTATTCATCACCAATCATTCATCATCATCACCAATTCAACATCTCATCAACACCGATATCAAATACATCGTCTTTTGAGATGAGATACCTAAAGATCATGCAAAAACATAAAAAGATCAGGCAACAGAACAGATCATGCAAAGAACATAAAAACTCAGGCAAAATACACGAACAGATCAGGCAATATAAAAGATTATGCAAACAACATAACAACTCAGGCAATACACTTATAAACCAGGCAACATAAAACATCATGCAAAAAACATAAAAACTCAGGCAAACACATATAAAGATCAAGCAGCATAAAAAATCATGCAAAACATAAAAAGATCATGCTACAGAACAGATCATGCAAAGAATATAAAAACTCAGGCAAAACACAGGAAAAGATTAGGCAATATAAAAGATCATTAAAATCATTCAACATCCACAAAATCATCAATTAGCATGCAAATAAGATCAACACAATTAGTAAAAAACTCCACCGCACCTGCATATTTCTTCGCGAAAAGCTTAACGGAAACCCTAGCAAACACGAAACGCACAAATCGACCAGCACATACCTGATTCAACTAGAACAAACTCCAAATACACAGAATGTTTGGCAAAAAAACCTAGAACAAAAACGAAGAAATGCGATTAAACTCAAGCAAAACACAAAATCAAACTCACACCTGAAAATTGAAGACGAGCGTCGGAAAAACCTGATTACTGGAAATTTCCGCCGCTGAAACCTATCGAAATCCGTCGCCGAATATCGCCGTCGCTGAAACCCTATCGCGGTTGAGTTTTCTATGAAGCTCTGGAAATCACGCTGATTACTGGAGATTGTCGCCACTGAAACCTATCAAAATCCGTCGCTGAATATCGCCATCGCCAAATATCGCCGTGCCGAATATCGCCGTCGCCGAAACCCTATCGCGGTTGAGTTTTCTCTGGAGCTCTCGAAATCACGCCGATTGAGTTTCTGATTTGAGAAAGAGGGGTCAGGGTTATAGAAATAAGCAATAATTGCAATATAGTCCCTATACTTTTGCCTAATTTTGGCGAGTTCCTCATACACAATATACAGACCTTCTAGTCCCTGGTCTCTATGGAGACATGTCTCAATTGAGAATTGGTAAACTCAAATTTCATTAAATTGTTTTATTGCTAAAATGAACTAATATACCGATAAACTCAAGAGTACCGAACTTAAAGAAACCATTACATTTTCTTAATATTTTTGTAAACAAAATGTATATACAGTGAAACCTCTATAAATTAATACTCGAATCATCCTCAACTTCATCATCAACTTGATTTTGAATGGTATCCGCCACAATTTCTTCAATGCTTTGAACCTCGTAACATTCATTATTTCCTAATTTAAAAGTCACAGTCAAACCTCTTAAAATTAATAAATTATTAATTTATCGATATAATAATATTTTCGCTAAATTAATAAAATATCGTGGTCCCGACATTATTAATTTATAGAGGTTTCACTGTATCTCTTTCTTTTTGAGAAAAAGTATATATCTCTCGCTTTTTTTTTTTCTTTTTTTTATGAAGAACAAATATCTCTTCTTAATGCTACTGAGTATATATAAGAAGAAGAAGTGAGTTATGGTTTGAATTCAAATACTAATGTTATCTTCTCATTTGAATAGCTTTTTCTATTTATTATTCAAAGATTGTAAAAAAAAAAATCGTTTTTAACTTGGTAAAATGGTACCGTTGGAATGTTAAACCAAGTCAAATATTGGTTCCTAAACCATAGGCACTACCACTCCCCGAATCTCTCCACATCCCTCTATATAATGCAACAAACAATCTTCAACGCTGTTTATCCTCATTATATATCAATCCTTTTCTCCCCCACTTCAAATACCTCTTTATTCATTTTGCAACAAACAATCTTCAACGCTGTTTATCCTCATTATCAATCCTTTTCTCCCCCACTTCAAATACCTCTTTATTCATTTCAATGGCGGTTTCCTTCAAATGCATGGTTTTCATGACCGTATTCCTGTTTTCCGTCCAATCTAGCACCGTGTTTTCCAAGGATTTTGAGGTCGGCGGCAAAGATGGCTGGTCCATCCCTTCCAAAAACCAAAACCTCTTCGATGAGTGGGCAACGACACACTCAGTAAGTAGCAAACCACACTTCTTTTTAAGATTATTTCAAAGCATTCTTTATCCATTACATGTTAAAAAGACAGAAATGTTTTTTTATGATCATCAATAATGGTTACATGCATAGTTTAGTTTACGTATGCAATACATACAATGTAATGTGTTTATACAAAAATGCAGATTTTGTGTACGCGAAAGACTCGGTTTTGGAGGTGGTGCAAGAGGACTACGACAAATGCCGATCGGCGCACCTGAGTTCTACTCCAACGATGGTGTTAGAATAGAAGAAATAGAATGATGGGCCATAGGCCCATCTTGTAAAGCCTAGGGTTTAACTAGGGTATTGTTGTATACTGTCTATTTATTTTCCTCTAATGAAACACACCTCTATTGAGGCTTATTCTATCATGGTATCAGCCTAGGTCTGCGATCCTCTTCTTTCTGCGCAGCCTTTCTTTTTCTGCCGCCGCCTCCCTCCTTCTTTTTCACAAACGAAAATTTCATCTTTTCCCTCTTTGTTTCTTGGATTCAAGTATCCCTCTTTCAAGAATCATGGCGGATGACAAGGTCTCCTACAACACTCTTCTTCATCTCATGTCGATCAAGCTCTCCTCGACGAACTATGTGATTTGGAAGCGCCAGGTCCATCATGTGTTGAAGCCGCAAGGTCTCTTTGGTCATGTTGATGGTTCGAAGCCATGCCCGATACTGCCTACCCCACCGATCGCGCCCACCGAGGACGTTCCGGATTCATCAACGGCTTTTACGAAGGCCCAAGAAGAATTTGACAAAGCTTTTGCTGCTCGTGCCGCTTGGTTGGAGGAAGATCAACGCGTCTGCAGTTTGTTGTTTGCCTCTCTCAAGGAGGAAGTCATGAACGAGATCCCCGATTGTGAGACAGCCCAAGCCATGTGGGATTCCATCGCTGCCATCTATCAAAATCGTAGTAAGTCCTCTGTTTTGCGGCTTCGTCATCAAGCTCATGTCTTACGTAAGAATAATGGTAGTGTTCATGAGTTATGTATGCAATTCAAGAATATTTTTGATCAACTGAGCCTTATGGGTGAACCTGCTAGTAATGAGGATCAAATTTTGTGGTTTTTAACTGCCCTTGGTCCGGATTTCCAAGTGTTTTCTGCCCCTTTGATTAATTTATCACCGGTGCCGCTATACGTTGATGTGGTGGCTCAAGCCAAGAACCACGAGTCCTTTTTGCTCAGTCTGCAGGGCACTCCTCAGCTGGCCAGGGTTCTGGAGACTCCTACTGCGTTTTTGGCGTACGAACGTCCAGCTGCAGGGGGCGCGTGGAGCCACGCGCCGGCGGCTCCCGCGCGTGGTGGAGGCGCGTGGGGCTCACGCGCCGCTCGTGGAGGCCGTTCCGGCGGTCGAGGCCGTTCTGGAGGTTCTGGTGGGTCCTATGGAGGCTCTGGTAGCTCTGGTTCGGGCAGATCCAGGCCAGTTTGCAACTATTGCCAGAAACCGGGTCACTTGGCACAAACTTGTTGGAAGCTCTTTCCGAATCTTCGCCGCAACGAATCTGCTCATTTGGCTCAGCAATTTCAGTCCTCTTTGCAGCTGGAGCCATCTCATATCACCTCAGATTGGTACATTGATTCTGGTGCTTCGAGTCATCTCGCATCCACTGCTTCGGCCCTTGAGAATGTGACTCCATATCACGGTAATACTCGTGTCTCTGTCGGTAATGGTCAGTCTATTTATATTGATTCTATTGGTGACTGTCAAGTTACTCCCTCTTTGCGTTTGAATGATGTCTTGCTTGTTCCTGAGGTCACTAAAAACTTATTGTCCATCAGTAAGCTCACCAGGGATCTTGATGTATATGTTGTTTTTGATGATCGGAACTTTGTTATTCAGCACAAGGTGACCAGGGCGGTAATGGGAAAAGGCCACAGTGAGGATGGCCTCTACGTATTGGACAAAGGGGAGTCAGCTTTGGTTTCTTTTATTTCTCAGAATAAGCAGCGAGCATCATTTGAGTTGTGGCATGCTCGTTTGGGCCATGTGGCGCCTAGTACTATTTCTTTATTAATTAAGACTGGATTTTTGCTTTCTTCTTCATTACTGCCTAAGCCTGGCTTGTGTGCCCCTTGTGTTATGGCTAAAGGACAGAGACAATCTTTTATTGATAATCCCAAAAGGGCTAAACATGTTTTGGATTTGATTCATTGTGATTTATGGGGTGCTGCTCCGGTTTTATCTGAGAATGGATTTCTTTACTATGCTATTTTCGTGGACGATTACTCTCGGTTTTCTTGGTTGTACCCGCTTCGTAAAAAATCCGATTTCGTTGATATATATCTGAAGTTTGAGGCCTTCGTTGAAAATCAGTTCTCCTCCACTATCAAGACTTTTCAGAGTGATAGAGGAACTGAGTTTCTTAATAATCGGTTAAAATCACATTTTGCCTCTAAAGGAATCCATCATCAAATTTCTTGTCCATACACTCCGGAGCAGAATGGACGAGCAGAGCGCAAACATCGCCATGTCACTGAAATGGGCTTAACAATGCTTTTTCATTCCCATCTTCCGCTTTCACATTGGGATAATGCCTTCACTACTGCGGTTCACATCATCAATCGTCTTCCGACTTCTGTTCTTGATGGCGCTTCACCTTACAGCTTGCTTTTTGGACGATCTCCCGAGTATTCAAACTTTCGTCCATTCGGCTGTAGAGTGTATCCTTTTGTGCGGCCCTATGCAGATCATAAACTCTCTCCGCGAAGTATTCCGTGCATTTTCATTGGATACAGTTCTCAGTACAAGGGTTTTCGGTGTCTTGATCCTTCTACGAACCGCGTCTACATCACCAGGCATGCTCGCTTTGATGAAACATGTTTTCCCATGGCAACAGATAGTGTGGCTCAGTCATTCTCCTCTTTGGATGTTCTAACTTTTATTGAGCCCGATCAGACTTCAGTTGATCTATCTCCGCCCTCGCCCCAGTCTTCAGTATCTGCACCATGTTCTGTGTGTGTTCCCGATGTCTCAGCTCCTGTGCCCTCTACTGTTCAACCTGGTACTCCACCGCATTCTCCTCGGTCTACTCCTGTCTCATCACCACCGTCGACTCCTCCGTCATCACCAGCCTCAACGGCTCCTTCATCACCAGGGTCGGATTCTCCGCCTCCTTCGCCGCCACGTGGTCACCATATGACCACTAGGAATAAGGATGGTACTCGAGTTGAGAAATCTTTTGATGGGTTTGTAACTGGTTTACTGGCTAAAGTTATGGATTCATCTGAACCTCGGGATTATCGTGCAGCTCTTAAGGATCCTCAGTGGGTTCTTGCTATGAATGAAGAAATGGCAGCACTTCGCAATCAGCAAACTTGGGAGCTTGTTCCTCGTCCGACGTCGGCAAATATTGTGGGGTCGAAATGGGTATATCGTGTGAAGTATCGGTCTGATGGCAGTATTGACAGATACAAAGCGCGTCTTGTTGCACAGGGGTATTCTCAGATTCCCGGTTTTGACTTTGATCATACCTTTAGTCCTGTGATCAAAGCAGCTACGGTTCGTACTGTGCTTTCGATAGCCACTATGCGTCGCTGGCCTCTTCATCAGCTTGATGTCAAGAATGCCTTCCTAAATGGTGTTCTTGATACTCCAGTCTACATGGCTCAACCGGTTGGATACAAGGACCCTGATCATCCTGACTATGTTTGCAGGCTTCGAAAGGCAATTTATGGGCTTAAGCAGGCTCCGCGGGCCTGGTTTGATCGATTCAGCTCTTATCTACGTCAGCTTGGTTTTCATTGCAGCTCCTCAGACACGTCGTTGTTTGTTTTCTCTCGGGGTACCACTTTGCTCTACCTTCTGGTCTACGTGGATGACATCATTCTTACCGGAAACGACGATGGGGCTATTCGTCAATTTATTCGTCAATCTATTCGTCAAAGCATTCTTTATCCATTACATGTTAAAAAGACAGAAATGTTTTTTTATGATCATCAATAATGGTTACATGCATAGTTTAGTTTACGTATGCAATACATACAATGTAATGTGTTTATACAAAAATGCAGATTTTGTGTACGCGAAAGACTCGGTTTTGGAGGTGGTGCAAGAGGACTACGACAAATGCCGATCGGCGCACCCTGAGTTCTACTCCAACGATGGGAACACTAACTACACGTTAGCGCGGTCGGGTCTTTTCTTCTTCATTAGTGGGGTCTCGGGGCACTGCGAGAGAGGCCTGAGGATGATAGTCAAGGTGCTGGAGGAGCCGACAAGTCACCCTCCCCAGTCGGAGAATGACAAGGCGGCCCCACCAGCACCGCCTTCGGCGTCATCGTCTGCTACCACACTCCCTGCTGTTGCTACGATGATCATGTTCATCACCTTTTCATTGTTTGCGGCAGTCTAGTTAAGTTTGGAGAAGGGTTGTTTGATTTCAGTGTCTTTAGAGAATAGTTTAGTGAGTGAGGTTTGTTGTGTTCAATTTCTTTGTGCTTCTCAATTATTGTTGGATTTGGATGATGACATTTTAAATTAGTTATTATTTTAATATTTTGATGTGTTTTAATAAGATTATGCAATGCTAGCCAACAATTTTAGTGCCATCTTAGTAGGTGGCTTTAGAGATTATTTTTTATTCTTCTGATAAATGTAGAGATTATTGTAAAGGGTAAGAATTTCAAATTGAAAAACTGAAATTATATAGTAATTACAAGATCAATATCTTGTAAAAAAGAATAAAAATAAAGATGTTGATCTGGCCCCTATATGGCAAAGGTCACGATTCACTATCATAACTTACAGTACAAAATCAATCAGTCTTACAAAATACAATGCAAAATTGAAGCCGGGATGATATAGTTCCATTACCACCCTAATATCTCACAATCTGGTGATTCTCGCCTGCCTTGTTTCTCCCATAGGGGTTGCTATCACTGAATCCGTTCCGACTTTTTTCAGTCCTGGGCTTTTTCCGGAACTTGGAAGCATTGCTGTCTATGTTTATGCTTACTTTTGGAGGCGAAGGGAAGCAAAACGAAGCAGCCACACCCTGCAAAGTAACTGGCATAATTTAGCTACATGATCAATGAGCATAAATTATTTACTATGCGTTTAAACATTCTCTTATGTCCTAAATATTCCTGTATATACCCCATCCTAACAAAATCAAAGTGCATTGCCTGCCACACTAGAATATGTCAAAACAATACACACCAAATATCCTAATAAGAGAATCACTACTCCATCTGATATAACAGAGCGGAATAGAGCCCCAAGTAATAGTGAGCTGAGTCAAATGAATGACCTACAATCTAGATGCAGAAGACCTTAATATATAAGTATATATATATATATATATATTAATATATACATATATATATATATATATATATATATATGCGCACACAAAAGAATGGGAAAGTATGTCCACGTCTGAGAATTTGATACCTGTAGATTAAGTTGATGGACATTGAAGATATCTTTCATAGAATGAGAGTTGTAAGCAAGTAAATAGGCTCTGTATGCTTCTTTAGCAGTCTGGTTCAGATGATAGTTATTAGAGACTAGCTTTTCCTGCATTAAACCAGTTGCAATTGGGTGAGCCCATAAAGGGTGATACACAAAAGGATATTCCCCTAGTGTAGGAAATCATACAAAAAATCTGAAGAGAAGACTTACCAAAGCAGATTGCACATTTTTCAAACTCTTCTCATCATATTCATATTCTTTAACGGGAACCTTGGCAGCCTGAGTTCACAAGATCAGAAAAGCAAAACTAAGTAATAATAAATCTAAAACTCATGATTGCTAAAGCAAAAACAAAACAGTCAAGACACAAGTTTTTGGAATTAAAATTTGATGGCCATGAGACCCAAGGCTACAAAGACTATTACTAACTTTTGGTAAACTAACCATACAAGGAAATAAAGAAAAAGTGGCAGTACACATGAGCAAAAGTATTTTCTATCGCACTTCAGAAGAATATAAACATTAACATGTGTTCATAACCAACTATTGTAGGCAAGCACTGATAAAAATGTGGTACATCACTAATTTTTCTCCAAAGTGTACTTTTTATGTTAATGATCCTGAGGACCAACTCATCAAGGTTGATTATCATGTCCACAACACCACTCCCCTTAACCTTATTGAGAGTGAGGGTGGGGGTTAATTTTTTTTACTTCAGTCCCAATAACATCATTCCTTCCTCAAAAGTGTACATGTATCAACTTTCAAACAAACCTTAAGGTAACGAAGAAACTTTTGCTCTTCAGGGATAAGGAAAAGTAGGGCATTCCCCTTTGCGCCTTCTCACGTGCAGTTCATCCAACTCTGTGTATATATTCCTGAAAATGGTACAGCAAGAAGTATACAGTCCATATCTTCAGTAAGAACCAAAAAGGTTACAGTTGGAACATAAAAAGTATGTATTCACAGAAACCATCTGCACCTTAGGCTCATCAGGGGGGTCATACTGCACAATCCAATCCTGGGAATTCAGAGAAGGAATTAAAGGATTATGAGGTCTAGTCCTTAGAATAACTTTTATCTAAGGGACAAATGCAAATAAATTCACTACATACCACAGAAGGAATGTCAAGACCACGTGCAGCAACATCTGTACACAACAAAATGCCCTTTTCTGCTTTGCAAAACTCAAAAAAGGTAGATGTCCTTTTCATCTGCTTTTGCTTTCCATGTATATCCATACAATCTACCTTAATGTATCTAAGAAGCTCTGAGTGAAATTTTACAGAATTACACGAGGAGAAGAAGACCATCACCTTCTTCGTCAGATTCTTCTTCAAGAAGGAATAAAGAAGAAGAAACCGCTTGGCACTGTCAACAATACAGTAGCCTTGTTGCAGCCCTTCATTGGTGACCTGCAGACACCCCACCATTTTCAGATACAGGGGAGTCAAAACTCCATAAAACTGAAACCAAAAACATTTAAACCAAAATTACCCTTCTTCTTCCATCATCGACATCAATGAACACAGGAGTTTTCTGAAATGACAAATGAGCAAGATCCTCAACCTGATAGAAGAATTATAAAGGATAAAATTACAGGAGTCTGATTATTCTACTTGCTTTTTTAAGGAAACATATTAAGAAATATATCCCCTAGCCTCTGGCAAGAATGTTAAAAACATTCAGTAGACAAGAAGCACATCATGAAGCTCTTTGGGAGTAGGAAGTAATTGAATCAAACAAAAAAGCAGAATAATAACTGATCACCTTCTTAGTCTGTGTAGCAGAGAAGAGTGCAGTTTGTCTCGTCTGCACAACAAAAAGTTCAGAGGAATCAGAGCTAGTTAAAATCTTGAATGCCAACAATGGAGATTATACTCTACTTTTAGCATCAATCAGTGAGAGGCAAGCAGCACTCTAACATAAAGAAAATGATGGATATGATATCTACTCTAGCACCGAAATTGTACAATATAATTACTGCAGAAGAAGTGGCAGCACATAAAGTATGCAACCTAACACCTACCAGATATATAAAAACAAATTGCATTGCTCACATAATCAAGGAACAGCCCAAAAAAATCTTGACAGATACAAATTTACTTAGTAAGATGGTTGAAGGGAAAAACCTAAAATTGGATACATAAACAAAAAGTTGGCAGAACCCAAGAGGTCAAACCTTGGGCAGATACTTGATGATTTGCTTCATTTCTTCCTCAAAGTTCGCTTCAAGTATCCTATCGGCTTCATCAACTACGAGACACTGCAAGTTCAATAATTAGCACATTGAGTCAGGTGGGGAAGAAGAGATAATTTCATCTCCTTCGGAAATAGACCTCTACAGAGCACACAAACACATATTGAAAGATGCTACTTAAAAAATTCAGTAGATATCAATAGTCCATTGCAAGGTGGGACAGCTAAAGCCATATAATATTAATATGATATTGTACAGCAATAACTGAATCTCTCAGGCTTCAATTTCAAAAGATTTAAAACCAGAAAGCTTTACAACATTTGACATAGATGGACTACAATGATTATACTTCAGATAGAAATACAGCAACACTTAACGAAATTATTAAGCAAAGCAAAGCCTGGTAGCATGTACCAACCTTTAAGTTTTTAAATATGAAGCCTTTGGTGTTCTGGAGATGGTCAAGAAGACGGCCAGGTGTGCCTACCAAGAGATTCACTCCCTTCACAAGACGCTCGGCCTCTCCTCGTCGGTTTGCACCTCCAATGACTAAACCAAGGGTCTGAGAATGATGCTTGAGGAGATCTTTTGCCACAGCATGTGTCTACATTCCGCGCATCATTCATTAAAATCCATCCAAACTTGCTCATTTAGTTTCAATCAAAATCAAAATATTCTTATACCTGAATCGCCAGCTCCCTGGTGGGACAAATGACGACAACTCCGGTCCCATTGCGAGAGCTGAATTGAGCGAGGTGAAGCAACTCTACAGTAGGGACTAAAAAGGCAAGCGTTTTACCAGAGCCGGTTCTTGCAGCTCCCAGTACATCTTCACCCTCAAGAAGAGGCGGAATCGCTCTTGCTTGAATCTAACCAATGCAATGATTACTTAAAATGAAATTCACAACTACACGAGAAAAACAAAAACATGAACATGATTAGAAAATACCTGAGTCATGTGTTCAAAGTTCAAATCTTTGATGGCGAGCTTAGTTTTCTCGGATAAAGGTAGGATGTCGAAGGACTCCGTGGTCATGATCCCAGGCCCTCTTTTCACTGCTTTGGGCACTTCCTCGTCCTCTCGCTGCTCGATTTCCCTCGATTCGGTTCCATCTTCCAATGGCTGCTCCATCGATTCATGCTCATATACTTCTTCTTCTCCACTTGATCTCTCCAACTTCTTGCTCCTCTTTCTCTTTCTGTCGCTCCCCATACTTGGCGCAACAGCACAGTAACCGTTGCTCTCTGGGTTTAAGGTTCCGAGTCAGTGGCCGTTTAGGGTTTAAGGTATTGGTGTATGCTGGGCGTTGGCATTTACTTAAAAGAAAATTTATATACTGTATAGGGGATAGTAGTCAATAAAAAAAGAGCAAAAAAGCTCGTAACTCTCTGTTTTGGCAAAAACAAAAAAAACAAAAAAAACTCAGTTTTTGCGTTTTCTTGCTAGAATTGAATCTTGAAGATTCTGCGTAAATCCATCAACAAAAAGGTTCGTCTGTGTTTTCATCTGAGTTACTATTTTGTTATCTGTGTCTTGTATGCCTTGGCCTCCACTTGCTTGACAAAATGCCTGTAGTGAGATTAATGAACTGGGAGTCTTGGGAATGGGATTGTCTAAATTGCGCTAACTTATTTGTTCTCGTCAACAATTAAACAGAACGGCCTGAGAGTGCTTGAGCTTGAGGTGTTCTTGCTTCTGAAATCAATGGCGTCAATGACGTGGCATTCAAGCCTAAGCTACTGCGCTCCCTTCCAAGTCCTCTTCGAATGTGCTGTAGACCACAAGGTTGGAAGTCTGCAACCGATGCTTGGGTTTACCGTCTTAACACGCCCGCGTCTAGTAAAACGGTAAGTTTACTAACACTTCTCCTCTTAGTGTGTGACCGTGTGTTTAGGTCAAGTTATATCTTGCCGGGTACATTTCCTCATACTGCACAATTTGTGTTTTTTTTCTGAAGATTGACTTGAGAGAAATGTAAAATGCGCGGAGCTAACGTGCTATATTTCTCTGAAGAAACATATAATGTATGGGTGCCAAAAGACGCCCATTAGTTCGATAGCTATGATGTATCTATATATTTCTGAAAAAAATTTCTGCAAATATTGATTGATGTGCCTGCGATATGCGGATGAACTTCAGAACGTTTCTTGGCCTCCTACAGACAGTGGTTTGACTCTATCTTCACACATTCAGGTAGTTTTGTATTTATTTCGCCTTACCATTTTCTTCTCAATTTACCATGTAGATATGCTGCTTTGTTGTAATAAAGGTAATTTTTTTAAACATTTGACATGCTTCATTACTCTGTGCAGACTCTTTCAGAATCTCAATTTGAGAGGGTTGCTTCTTTTGCTTCAATGTCTGATCTACTCACAAGGTTTGCTTCTAAACCCTAGCATTTGACACTTTTTTCCATGCCATCATATAGTTTGTAATTGTTCCTTGTTTAGAATATTAGAATGAGACCGTAAAATATAATCTAAAGAATTAATTCAAGTCATTAGCTATTTCTCAGTCTATTCTTTCTTCAATCTGCATAGTAATTGAGAACTTTGTTGAGCAGTTAGTGTGGTTTGCCATGAAATGCATTTTTGACTCTTAACCAACTTGATTTGAATTAGGTTGGCTGAATTTCCGAGTGAGATTAAAGATTGGACCTCATTAGCTACCAAACTTGTTCTACCAGTGTTGAAGCTATTAAAGGAGGATTCCTCTAATTTTGATCTGGTCCGTGCATATTTAATTATGTTTCCTTTGCATTGATTAATATGAGAAGTTTTATTATATTTGTTCCATTTGGAAGTCTGGAAACCCATTTTGTCTATTTTATTAGTTTTAAGATTTTCAATTTTATAGCTCTAACTAAAACTCTCCCCTGGATAATTCAAATAATCTTTTCCTGAAGAGGAATCCTTTTATTTCCACGAACTCTTAATTTAACATAAAAACTGAACCCTAGACTGTATGGATTCTCTTCACTGGTAACTTTGAACTATTTTAAAGTGGGGATTTCTCCCAGCTCAAACTTAGAATTCAGATTCTCATTCAAAATTTAATTTAATTGAATTCTCTTATGAACTTGATTTTTCTTTTCTTCTTTCTATCTAAAACATAGATTTGTTTATGAAGACCTTTGCAATGAAAGATCTAAGCTGTATGATTTGTGTAATTTTTTTTATAACGTTTCAGAGATCACATAATAGTTTTTCCTGAGAAAATATGGAGAGGTGTTTGGGTAGTCTGCTTTGTGCGTTCCCTTCAATATTCTATCAATTGTGACACTGTTCTATTGCATCTGATTACTATCCCATCCATCCATGGAAAAAATATGTGCTGTTAGAAACTTTAAGGTCTTAAATGCTTCTGCACAGAGACTTTGAAAGATAACACCTATGGTTACCGCTTTGTGGCTTTTCTTTTTTGTGTATTAAATACTGCAAAAAATCTTCATTATGATAGAACTTGATGCACAAATGCATAGAAGAATAATATTTACATCACCTCTCGTGACTATCTGCACTTTCTTTCTTCTTAATCATGACTTCAAAATTGATGTTCTTTATGGGCTTATGCAGGAAGAAGCTGTTTGTTTGTTGTGCAAGCTTATTAATATCTTTCCATCTTCTGTCAGCTGACATTATGATAATGTAAGTAATAGTTTGAGTGCCAATGATTTTTTACCCTTTCTGTGATGGGATGTGCTCTTTTTTTTTTATTGTCATCACAAAATGCTCTCAGATATGTAAAACTAATGAAAGCAATGGGTGTATGTTAAGTATAATCCTAAAACAGTTACATGTAGTTCTATGTATCCTGCAGTTTATGTCTAAAAACAGAAGTTGAGTTGACTGCAGGAGCTGATCTTGGGGAGGGTATGGTTACGGCTAGACTGGCATCGCAAGTTGACAAAAAAATATGTCTCAGTATGTTTTTTGTATTTGGAATATAAGGCCTTTCAGGAATTGTTGAAATTTTTCGTGACATGAAAATTAGGTTTAGTAAAATTATTATCATCAGGGCAGAGTAGCTTAGATTTGTGGTTTACCTGGTCAGGACTTTTGTGAATTACGTAAACAAAATTCTGCATTTAATATAAGCAGAGACAATTTCTCCAGTCTTTGCTTTGTGAACTGGTTTTCAAATTTCATAAAGAACATGTCATGAACAAAGTTCTAAGTTCTTACCCGAAGTTCACATGTTATTTGTTTCTGGCTGGAACTCTTCTCTCTAGAATGAGAGATTTTTACAGGTGATTATCTTATCAAGAAGGCTTTATGACACAGCTAATCCAGACAGATTTACTCGTTTTTGGTCTAATGTGAATGCTGCTGTTAAATTCTAAGTTGAATCCTCTATTTTTTTAAGATTAATGTCAGAGAATGGAAGCATTAATTTATTTAAGGTGATAGTATTTTCTAGTTTTGAATACACTGATGTATCCTGTATTCAAATAAATGCAGAAACTTGGTCATTGTCATATCACTTAGACTGAACAATTGTTGGTGTCCAGTGTGTCTATTTTAATTTCTTGCTGTGGCATGATGCTTATTGCCCAATTCTTATCCTGTTCAGGTAGTGTACTTTACCAGTTCTTATCATGTTCAGGTGGTGGGCTTACCAATTCTTATTTATTTCTCTCAACTTGTAATACATGTTAGGTTATTGTGCCTGCTCGTCTACTAATAGCTCTAACCAAGAGAGTTCTGATGGTGGATCATTCACACCTTCCTCTCATTTAAAGACAGTCACTAGACATGAGATTAATTGCTCAGAACTTCCCACTGCATATATGCAGTCTTAGATCTTCTCAGTGCTGTAGTGATTATCTCTAACTTCATAGTTTCTTGCCTACTGTACATAAAGCTATGATGTTAGGTTAGCATTCTATACGTGCCTTGTTTTGTGTGATTCCAGAGATGCAATTTGACTTACACCTGCTCTTTTGCAGTCAATTATTGCCACATGTGATAGATGTAACCCAAATTCTCGTGGATTATATTGGAACCTGTTCCCTACCCGAGCCAAGGATTAAGGTTTGCTCAGTTTTGAGAGTCATGCTGCTTTCCATGGGTATTTGTATGCAACCTTTAACTATAATGGACATTAAATTGTGGAAACTTTAAGCTAACTTTTGATTTACCTGTTCATTTAGAATGTCAAACCTTTTTGTTATTGTTTCAGTTCTGTAGCATCTTGGTCTGCGTAAATTGCAAATAGTATTTTTAATGTTATTGTTTCTCTGTTGATATATAACATAATGTGACCACATCTAAATTTCTATAAATATCAAACCTGAAGAAGGGGAGCAGGGGATAATGTTCTCTCTCGAGTCTGCTGCATTATGTTTTGAAATCATCTCAAATACAATCCTTTAATGTGCAACAGGATTAGAAATGAATCAAATGATTGTATCTTAGGATTCATGTTGACTTTCCTGCTTCACTCGGTTGTCAGGAATTTGTTTAATTTTGGGTTTGGGGTGGGGAAACAACTTCTGGTGTTCTACACATTCTATTATTCACATGGTAATATGCACAAGCCTACAATCCAAAATATGGAAGTTGATCCTGGATATCTCAATTGGAACTTTCCATTGTAAAAGCTGAAAATCTAACGGAATCAACCTGAATTATTTTGGTTTTTCTGATGCTTCCCAACAATTCCATGAAACGGCTATAATTTCTGTTTTTATATGAAGTGAATCTATTGATAGCAAGTGTTTGCAAATAAGTTGGAGTTTTGCATATAATGCGGGCCTTCTGAATATTATGGGTTCGGAACTGGAGTTTTGCTTTGAACATGTTTTTTGTCCTTATATGTGAATTAATTTTGAGGACTTTTGTGCTTCCTTGATTATGAAACCGTGAACTATCATCTATTTTGATGACTATTGTGCTTCCTTGTAAATTAGATTTCATTCTAAAGTTCTAAATTTTTGTTTACTTGTTTGGAGATTGGTCAATGCTCTTAGCATGCTAAGACTAATTTGTTTGAAAGGTAAACTAATTTAACAATGCATCTCCATTGTCGTAATATTTGTAATGATAACACTTGATCTTGTAGCTTTCTGTATATTTATTCTTTTTGATGGATAAAGTATATCATATATTCCAACATAGTTCCAAATGCCTTTTAATACATACGAGTATGTTTGCAATTCAGTAATTTGCGTTATAAATATTTTGATTACTATTTATGAATTATTTGTCAATAGTATTCTAAATCCATTAGAGCGTAGTAGAATTAGGGGTGAAGGGAGTTCAACAGTGGTAAGTTATTCAAACACATTATCAACACTGTCGCGTGATTATGTGGTGATGTAGACAATGGTAGTTTGTCCACTGAATCCAAGAAATCTTACCTTTTCCTTCTGTAACAACAAATGGGTTTAAGAAACTAATCAAAATCAATTGTCTAGATTTTACTCTGTCTCCCTATCTGCTTAAGAGTACTGAGATTTACTTGAGGGCAGCGAAGAGAAAACATGCTACGGTTGCATTCTGAAAGCTGTTTTCTGTCCAGTTTTATATTTTGCTCTCCTAAATTACTTTTTTACTTTTATTCAATGTATTCTTTTTGTCAAGCTCTATGTTCAGGCCATCACAGCCTTTTGACTTTTACCTCATCGTGTAGAATTGCTGTGTTGTACAATGACCCATCTTGTTCCTTTTAAACTACAATACCCTGTTGCTGGAAAACACATGCAGTCTATGTAACACTATTTTTTTAAAACTTGGGGTCCTCTTTAGAAATGTCTGATTGTACATGAAGTGTTTGGGTGGGAAGGTGTCCTGGGACCAAGTGCGTCAGGAGGGATGTGGTTGTTCAAGGGTCTGGGATCGGGATGTTGGTTTGGCGGGGAGGTGTTATCCTAGAGTAATATGTAATAGTTATAGGGTTGTTTCTTAGTTTCTCCCCTCTTAAATTTTTCTTTATTTATTACTTTTTTTTTCCAGAATCCCACGTTAAAAAAATGTCCTTTATATATATATATATATATATATATATATATATATATATATATATATATATATATATATATATATATATATTCAGAATCCCATGTTAAAACAATGTCCTTTTGGGTTTTGGTTTTTTTTCCTAATATAATCTCACGTTCAACTGATTGGGTTTTTTTCCAGTTTTAATTGCATAGCAATCCTTGTCTGATATGATTTCCTATTCGAATTCAATTGCTTCAGTTGTTGTTGAATTACACTTCTTGTAGATTGAAAACCAACTAAATCAATTGAATTCGACGGAAATTATGTAAAACGGAGAAACGGCAGTTTTTCAATTGGACTCCAATCACTTGGCGAAATTGGTGAGGATAGAAACCAACCGAAGCAATTGATTTGAATTGAATTGCAAAGAAGGATTTTGCAGTCTGAGGATTCAGTTCGGCTCTCTCCGTGCACTGAAGATCGTTAAAACAATCAAGGAATTAATTAGAGCAATTCCGTATGTTCGTCATTTGGCTTTGAGAAATCGGAAGAAACTGATTCCGAGGAGGAACTGAGCAGACCCATTCACAAATTTACGCAGCTCTTCTCGTGTGTCCTCCAATCGCCTTTAAACTGATTCACAAATGTATGGGATTCCGATGCTAAACCACTTCCTCATCCTTTCCGATTGTTATTATTCTCGCTGGCTACGTTGTATTCCACTTCTTCTTCTAATGTTTCCGTTCAGTTACGGTCAAACTCAGTTTAGTGGAAGCGCAACTCAGTTCTTTCTTCTAGACTCCCATCTGTGGGATTAAGGTAAGCCCAATGAATTTTGTTTCAGAATCGTTGAAGTGTGGGATTTTTGTTTCTCTAAACATTGAAGTATTGTATTTTGTTGTTGTGGAATCAGTGTTACTCCATTATCTATACTCATGTTTATTTGGTTGATCGTGATATAGTCTGAGGAGTTTTTAAAAGGTTTGTTTACATTTATTTTCATCATGTGGAGTAGATATGGGATGATTATGACTAATATACTGTATTACATGACCCTTGTTAAGGATTTCAAGACTTATCTGGAACATTTTGTATTTATGTTTAATTCACTGGGTTCACAGAAAATGTACTCAAGGCCTGCTCTGAAGCAGGGGTGAAGCGCATTGTAATGGTTTCCTCCGCCGCCACAGTTATGCTCAACCCTAACTGGCTTGAAAATCTGCCCCAATCCCGACCACTGCAAGGCTACCAATGTAAGCTATCTAATTATCATGTGAAACTTCCCTAATGTCTGATTATTGTGGCTCTAAACTTTGTTGTGTGTGTGTAATATTATTATGTAAAAATTCATAACTGGTATTCACAACTTTGATACTGATAGAACATTTTGACTGATTTTGACACCATATGTAATGTGCAGAAGGATATGAAGAAATAGAGGAAAAGCCACATACTTTCGTAGATGTGCGCAATGTGGCGGAAGGGCTTCTGATGATTTACGAGAAGGTAGAAGCTGAGGGCAGGTACATTTGCGCATCTCACGAATCTTCAACCTCACAGCTGGTGCAAATCCTCAAGAAACGCTTTTCCGATTCAAACTATCCAAAGAGGTAACATTTCCAACACTCATGATTTTTGCTGTTTTTGTGTGTTTGGAAATGGTTATAAATGTGGTATTCTGCAATGGCAGAATGAACTTATTGAATTGTGCAGAGTTGTAAGAGACATAAAAAGAATAATACTCTTTCATCGGAGAAGTTTCAGGTGACTGGAAGACTCAATGGTAGACTCTGTTGAAAGCTACAAACAGCTGGGATTGTTGTCTGCAGACTTAGACTTCAGAGCATGTCACCACCGAGTGGCCTACCACCTTCAATGTTGTATTCTTAGTGGAGTACATACAAAATCATGCACTTCTCCAATTATGCCTGGTATTTATTTATGGGCTCAAAGTCAAATAGGAAGCTTTTTTTTTTCTTTTTCCGTTTTGGTAGTTGATTTTTTATGTCAGCGTATGTATATCGTCCAGAAACGAATGGGGTAAAATTTTTGGAAAAGTATTCTACTAGAAAAAAAATAATGACATACACTGAATGATTCCACCTCTAGATTTAACCTGCTTGTTCGCGAAACATAAATTTTACAGATTATATTTTAGTAACTTTTTGGGGGTTTAAGATTTTTTAGGTGTTTTAGTAACCCGTTTTGTTGTTTTAGTAATCTTCATTTACTGGTACTGGTACCTCCGTTTCATTTACTTGTAGCTTGAATATTTACTGGTACCTCCTTTGTGATTTTCAGAATTTTAGATTTTGCTTTGAATTCGGTTCATTGGGACTGAAACTTCTTTGATCGTAGGGTTTTCAGGTGCGATTTTGTTGTACACGAATCTTTGATTTTTTTGTTTGTTGATTGGATGATTGCCCTAACGATCAACTGTTTTTGTTTGTTGTAGGTGGCTTGAATTCAAATTATTTTTTAAATCCTGATGTTTCCCATTTGCAATCCCGGTTTCGAGCTCAAGAGCTTGACGAAACTGTGTTAGTCATTTTCATTGAGGTTAGTGTAATGACTTTTGATCTTTGATAAAATTTATATGATTTCCCAGTAGTGTTTTGTTGAACTGTGAATTGTAACTGTCAAGCAATAAAATTAAAATGCCGTCTACCCATTTCAAGTGCCAAACAAAACATAAACTAAAGGCTGAAATATGCAAGTGCTCATAAGTTCTTTACATCGTCTGTTCATACTACTTTGAATTGAAAAAATGACTGAGCTGCTGAAATATTATTGGTCCTCTTTGGGTATGTGCTGCGGATTTACTGTCTTTTACGCCACAACATGAACAGAAACATTATTTAGTTGTCTTATTCGATTCTGTGAAATCCTAAGCTGGCATAAGCTTTCCGAGCAATTCGTTCTTGCGGTAATCTTTGGTTTTTGGTGATAAATACTAAATATTATTGCTTTACCATTTCAATGCTTATTTTGATGAAATCCTAAATGTTGATTCTGAAAATTAATTTATTCATTTATTAATGGATCTAAGTAGAGCAAATAAGTATAATTAGGTTCAGTGCCTTAGGTTCTAACTATGAGCTAAGAAAAGTTAAAGAGTAGACTTCTGTCTGAAATTGGTTTAAGAATCTAGAAGATTTGTGTTGAATCTACGTCCCAATCGGAATGCAAATATGAAAATTATCTCTGATCATTACAAAATTCTTTTGCCTTATTTATCTTGGTTTAGGTTACAGTAGGCAAAGAAAGCATTTGTTGCATTTAACCTGGACGACGTTAACCATGAAAACAAGTAGGCTCGCACAAGAATTGTTGTCCATTAGAGTTATGGACATGCCTTTGAGATGTGCATGGTGTCGACTCTTTTGACTTTGGCTTGCAAAAGATTAATTATACTCAACGAATATTGGCAATGGCAATAGTATCCCTATCCATGCATGGTAAGCTAATATTATTAGTGAACCTAAACTATATATAATCAACATGTTTATGTTTCTTTTTTACTTTAACGTATTTGGTTACTTATAAATTTTTTTTTTTTGAAAATTACTAATAAATATGACTAATCAATAATGATATATGAGTGAGATACAATCTTACATCTTTAAAATACTCCAACTTGAGAACTTTGTCTTAAAATGAAATTACTAAAAGAGGTTATATTGCTAATTATCGTTTTATACAAGTGACCACGTTCACCATGCAACGCAAGTTGTTAGAAGGTCGTTGGGTTATGCTTTTATTGAGTTGATGATATAGTAACCTTTTTCTTAATTCTAAGGTTAAGTGTTTGAGTATTGAATCCTTGGAAGTTGATGCATATTTCATGTTTTTTTTTTCCATTGCCTTCAGTACATATTCAGTGCTTCATACTGGTTTTCTGAATACACAAATTCATGTACTGGTTTGATTTGGTTTTAATAAGTTTTTCTTGCATAGGTGGACAACAGTTGTGATATCAAATTTTATTGTTCCTTCTAGGATGATGAGTTTCTTCTCAGGTATACTGTATATGTGAAAAGGATAATCTTATTTATTCTGTTATTTCAAAATGATCAAGGAGTTATTCTGTTATTTGAAGAGGAAAGTACAGACTCTGGTGATGCTTTGTTTGCATTGGATTTGCCGAGAAAGCCTAAGAGTGGTTTTTAATGATTTAGTTAGATACATCTACAAGGTAACAAGTGTTCTGATTATAAGATTGACTAATTTTAGCGTGATTTTGGAGATTCAGAGACAGTATAGATTAACCATTTAATCTTTAATTGTTAAATGCCTACAAAATCGCTGTAACATTTCTGCCTTGAATAATACAATCAATCGAATGGCAATTTTTACCTATAGTTGCCATTTTGTTCAAATGTCGACTCTCCTGGGTTGTCCAATCAGTGGAGAAGAAACAAAATCCAATGTTGTTTAAACTTAGGGATCTAAATTTATTACAACTTGAGTGCAGAATGGACATAAGTTTATCAAATTTAATCGACAACATCCTGTGATGCTACAGAGATGATGAAAAATGCTTGAATCTGCTCAATATTGTTTTCTTTTTGAGCATGTGTGAGCCGAAACTCTATGCCTCTATCCTTAGTAGGTTAATCTGATACCCACTCTGAATCTTCAAAAGCAGGTAATTTTCATGTTCTATCTTTAACCCCTTGTTTTGAATCACTGTGCTGACCCCTTGTTAATTTTCATGATTTCGCTGCATTCTTCCCCATTCCTTGAATTTATGGTTGTGGGGAACATAGTTTATTATATAGACAATATTATGTAGTTTATTCTATTCCTCCATCTTTTTTCTTATGTACAGTAGTTATGGTAATAATACAAGCAGAGGATGAACACCAACAAGAGCTGATTTCTGATTTGATAATTTTTACTACTGGTTCACTTCGGTTATTTTTCCAATAATTGAAAATCGAAGTAAAAGGGGCGAAGTTAAAAGCCTGTTTTGTAGTAACATGTGCATCAATTTTTCCACTGAGAGTATGATCAATTCGACTAGGACGGGGACTACTTATAAGGCTGTGTTTGAGGGATGGATCTGCATTGGCAATCAACAGGCTTAGTACTTGTAAGATGTTTGAGAAGCAGTTCATGATTGAGATGAATAGGTTGGGACAGCTTCGGCACCCGAATTTGGTGCCACTGTTGGGGTTTTGTGCTGTGAAGGATGAGAAGCTGTTGGTTTACAAGCATATGGAGAATTGTATCTTTTTTGCGTTGTTGAGTCAGAACTCGACTGATTTGGATTGGCTGACTTGGTTCAGGATTGTTTGGGAGCTGCTAGGGGCATTGCTTGGCTTCACCATGGCTGTCACCCACCGATTCTGCATCAGAATGTTAGCTCAAATGTTGTTCTCCTGGATGAAAATTTTGATCCTAGGATTATGGATTTTGGGTTGGCAATTTGTATCAAATTATATATTAATTGAATTGAAATGAAGTGAAAATGAATGTATTGCAAAAAAGAATCGATATGGCTAAAAATTTATCTAAGTTTCATCAAATAATTTCTTTTAAAAACTAAATTAAACATAAAGGAATTGAACTGAACATATATGAACAATTAAGCTCAGGAGAGCAGAGTTTACGATGCATGATCATGAGATCACATAATATTTTTACCATTTTCAAAATTGAATAGAATTGACTGAATTGATATGAAAATTATAAAAATATTGAACTGATCTAAACTAAACTAAACTAAAAAAAATAAGTTTACTGAATTGAACTCATCTAAAAAATAAATAAGTTTACTGAATTGAACTCATCTAAACTGAAAAACAATTTTTTGAACTAAAAAATACTTTTCTGAACTCATCAGAACTGAAAAAATTCAAATAAGCTCTAGAGAACAGGACCTAATTAACAAGCTGGCAATGTAATCTATCATATTATAGTTTTGAAATTTATCATCTTTAATGGTAATCTATAGTAAAATATAATATTTAATAAAATAAGATTGAACTGAAATGAAAATATATGAATATATAAATTTATTAAATTGAACTGAATTGAAATGATCTATAGAAACACTCATGATAACAGGGCCTAAGAATGTGCACATTCAATTGTTTTATTTTAATCACACTTTTACATAAAACATATTAACAATAAAATAAATATTAAATATTCTTTAATTTTTTAATTAAATATGTAACACTGATATTATATTAAGTATTTATCAAGTACTTCGCGCATCGCGCGAAGGGGGCATGCTAGTTACTTATTAATGGAATAGGTTTGGGTAGATGGGCGCTGTTCTATCAGAGTGCAGCAGGTGCAGAATTTGCAGATCTAAGGGATGTTGCTTGCTGCATCCAAATCTTGATCCTTATTCTGCTGTTTTTGATTCATGTGTGACTGTATTTTTGTTTTATGATAAATTGTTCATACACTGCTGTTACATTTATATATCACCATTCACCAATAAGTCTTTTCATATTGTCTCTTTGGTAATTAAATTTTTAAACAAAATTGAATAAATCTCTTTTTTTTTATGTAAAAATTTTCTTCTATTAATCGCTCAAATGAATAAATCTCTTTAAAAACATCTGGTCCATAGATAGTTGCTTCTGCTTACCCCACCTTCTTTACTGAGTACATTCCTGTTGGATTTTCCCGAGTTGTTGAATAAACTTCTTATGCCTTCGGAAAATATTTCCAGTAAGTCGTATGCAATATTTTCTATAGGCTGGTGCTCTGAGATCAGATGGTTGGTGATCAAAAGTTGATCACCTCCTTCTAAAAGTTGCTTCAAATGCTTGCAAAGGGGGGCTGACAGATGACATAGTCACATTCACATAGGTATCACTGTTAATGGTGAAGTGACTCCCACCTGGCAAGATCTTCAACTTGCTTCTGTACATGCTCAGCCACAGTAACTCAGGGTCTTGAACTTTTCCTTAAAGTTGATTTTTCCACATTCCACAGAGCATTCTTTAAAGCTTGAGCTGAAATTGCAGAATTTGAGCATATATTCTCCATTTAAATCTTCTAAATGCAGATCCTTTGTCAGTTTTTTGTTTGAGGAACTGAGATCTATGCTTATTCTGTGATTGAAGTCCTTGTTTGTTTCTTCTCACTTAAATGTGTATGCTAAATAGTCTGTAGGCACCCTAGAGACAAGGACAAATATTCTCAACAAGCTCTGTTGGCATTGGAAGTTCTCCTGCACCCCCGGGCTCTTCCTTTGGTAGATTTTCAAGCTTTTGCTGATGATTATGATGGTGCTAGCCTTAAGCTTCCTGAAGTACTATACTCAAGCAATCATGGAAAGAACCCTTGGTCCTTTATTGGTAGACAAGTAATGCAGCCCTCTCAGACACATTTTGATGATGACCTGTACGGGATTGGTGGCAAATGGTGAAACTAAAGATGGATTTGGAAAGAAAAGCAGAACTGGTGAAGAACCTTTAAGGATACACAATAATTTAGCGGTTGGAGAATGGCCGTTGGTGGATTGAACGGCTGATGCCTGCCGTTGCAGTTGGTGAGGATGAGAATTGAGATGGTGATTGAATCAGCAACCAAGGGAACAAACCTGAAGCTAGTTGAAACCGATCATGAAAGAGGTAAAAATTTACTTGTCGCAGCTAGTGGGTGCAGGCAGCTGCGGAATTCACTAGGCTGGTTTCAGGCAATGCTGCCTCTAAGAACAAAGGTTGTCTAATTTCAGCTGCATCAAGTGCAGAAAAATGGGTTACAGGTTAGCAAATGGAGGAAAAGGTAGAGCTGACGACGAAGCTGATTATGACGTTCCAGATATTGTTGTTGGTGATCCGGATTCCGGACTCAGATTAGGACTCAAAGTGACCAATTGACAATTGCTTAGTGGTGAACGGCTGTCCGGTCACTGGTGGTAAAAAGAAACAGATTGCAAAGAACCGCTTCAAGGCGCACGTCTTATATCTTCAAAGAGATTAGAACAGTACATAGCTTAAATACACACCTTCTATTTAGTGAACTAGTACAAAAAAAAATCCCTGGTGTACCAGAGCTCTATCAAGGCTAAAAATCCCTGGTGTACCATTCAAACTTATTGTGGTACTCCTTTATTTTAGTTCATTATATTTAATCTAGATCAGTACATTTAATTTATTTCAGTTCATCTTATCGTTATTGATTACACTAATATATTCCAGTTTATATATATTTTAGTTCAATTCAATTAAATGGACTGCTCCTATTAATGGGTTTTCTATCAATGTGGATGCATCCTGGCACCACAATTATATGGCTGGGATTGGGATCATAGGGAGAGACAAAAATGGTAACCCTGTAGCTGTTTCTGCTCACAACATACATGCAGCCTCTCCTCTAGAGGCTGAGATACAAGCTATTTATAAGGGGTTCCAAATGGCTCTATCCTTGAATCAACAATGTGCGATACTTTCTGATTGTATCAATGCCATTATGGCAATCAAACACCCATGCAAAGCCCCTTGGTCTCTTTTCAATCTCTGTGATGAGGTGCATATGTGCATGGCTACATCTCAACTAGAACACACTTTCAGAGAAAAAAACATGGTCTCTGATGCAATAGCTAGGAATGCATATGCTAATCAGTTAAATAAAACCCTTGTTTGGAGTGACATGTCTACTCAAGTAAAAGGACTCATTTCTTTAGATAAAGAAGGAGTTCCTGCTCTTAGAGTTCAACATTGGAATTGATGCTACTGATTATGTTGTTTGTTGCTATATGCAGGTTGGCTATTGAGTATACTTATGGTGAACTGGATACTCCACTCTGCGGAAATGGAGATGGACAACTGAGCTGCACCCGAAGGTCTCACTATGGTGCTATTCTTTCTCCAAGATTAAACACAATATAACTCCGAATATACTTGACGATTCCCATATAAGGTTGGAAGATGGAGCGTAATCTCGAGCCTTGTGTTTACTCCTTGGAGATTACTGATCATACACTTTTTTATTCGTCTAGGATTTTCTCCCTTTTACTCTCTTGTAAGTTAGCCCTCTTGCTTCAGGGTTTGAACTCCTCGCATGTATTTTTTGTTTTATCCTATTAAACTTTAGATTTATGATACTCTATGAAGCCTATGGCTAAATTCGTAATTTGTTACTATTTTGGGTTTGGGATCCCATAAAAGGCTCTTGTCACATATGTGGCTTTCAATTGAAAAATAAAATAAAAATAAATGTATTTTAATTAATATTTTCAGTTCATTGAAATATATTAATAATGTTTTTGTGAATAATGAATATATTTTGTGAATGAAAAACTGAGAAAATTTCTATTGAAGGAGGGATTGGGACAAACATAAATTACTAAGAAGGGATTGAGACGAAGACAAAGATATATAGAAGGGATAGGAGAAATGGAAACGAACTCTGATTGAGGAATCGAGAGTGAATGATGCTGCTACAGTAGATCATCGGTGACAATGGTGTACTGCAGCCACTGCTAGTATACATGGGTTTCGAGAACTTTCAGGCTATCACCTAAAAAGGCAAGATCATGTATTAATACTTGATAGGAAAACTAGATAATGCCCGGGCTCATGCCTGATTTATATTAATTTTGTTAGCCATCATAACTTTAAATATTTTAAGGCTCAAGATTTCAAAAAAAGTATTAGTATTAGTAGTCATCAAATCGACACACTCCATAAATTTCATATCTTGATTAGTAAACTACATTTCATTAAATCTATTTTTTATAGGATGGTGTTTCAAATTTGCTATTCTCTTGTATCTTACTAAGATCTCCTCACATGCTCCACATACTTTCCTGGTAATTTCCTCAAGTGGTCGACTCACCATGCTCCTTCTATCTGGTGACGTGTTTCGTATCATCACAGGTTAAAAGTGAAAGATTTTAAGGCCCTGTTTGCCAGAAATGATCTGTAGATCAGTTCAGTTCAATTAAGTTCAGTTCAGTTCATTTCAGTGAAAATGTAATTTGATGAAATTCAGGTTAATTCAGTCATGCTGATTCCATTATTCAATATATCAATTTTTACTTCAGCTCAGTTCAGTCCAGTACATCAAGAAATAAGCTCTAGCAAACAGGGTTTAAGTTAAACATGAAAGTTATAGGTCATATCACAAAGTTTTGAGATTTTAAGTTAAGGTTAAAACGTAACTTTGTATTTTTTATAGTAAAAGGTTAATATTATAAGATAAAGGTTATGGTGTTTATATTAAAAAGTTAAATTTAATTTATATTTTATGATAAAATATTAATATTATAACGTACTAACGGGAGTACACCGCGCGTTGCGTGGTATATTTGATGAAATACTCTAAAACAAACTTGACTCAACCATTCAATAATAAAACTATAAAAAATAGGTATTATAGGCCCAACTACAGTTAAAAAATCATTCATGTAAAATAATTTATTTTGACATTATTTGTATGCCAGAATGAAGGGTATGGTTGCTACACTTAATGGACTTAACTGCTTTCATTTTAAAGGTTAGAATGAAAGCCAGTTCCTAGTGCTATAACTTATCAGAATCACCACTTCAACTTTATTTTATTTTATATTTTACTATTTTAACTGTTGTAATTTGTTAAAAAATAGAATTTGTTAAAAAGGCACAAATAGACGTAGGCTTTTATTGAAAAGACACAACTTTTTGTTTATTATAATTACTGAAAAGGTATGGGGTGTAGATTTTGGCACGTGAGGTGTAGAATTACCAAATTACACTTGCTAGAAGATAAGGAGAAATTAAAATCAAAGAATTCTCATTATAGTATTGCTCTAGGATGAATAGTAAAGGAACAGATATTTACATACATATTTCAACAAAAATGTATTATAAAGGTACTAAGTTTGAATACAAATTGAAACATATAGTTGTTAATCCCTCTCATTTGATGTAAATGAACTTGAAAATGTGCTGAAATTTTGAAATTTTATTAAAAAGGCACAAATAGACATAGGTTTTTATTGAAAAGACACAATTTTTTTTTAATTATAATTGCTGAAAAGGTATGGGGTGTAGTTTTTTGGCACATGGAGTGTAGAATTACCAAATTACCCTTGCTGGAAGATACCGTTGCTGGAAGATAAGGAGAAATTAAAACCACAGAATTCTCATTATAGTTTTGCTCTAGGAAAAGTATAAGAATATTTATAATAAACTAGGTTTTCCAACCGCGCGTCGCGGGGCTTTGCAATATTTTTTCGTACAATTAGACCCGAGCTCAAAATGAATGAGCAGATGACTAAAATCCAGTCTCTCGCAACCGCTCCTCCCCGGCTTACCAAGACCTCACCGGAAGCAGAGGGTTTCCCAAGCACGGGTCCATGACTCACATCAAGAACATCCTGATCACCGCTGTCTCCGACGGCGTAGGCCACATCGCCGTTTAGCTGGCGAAGATTCTGGCTCCAGATTCCTATGCGACCACTACGCGCGGTGCCTGGAACATCGATTTCGTCCGCAGCTTGGGGCCGAAGAGGTGATCGATTACAGGACGCCGGAGGGAGCAAATTTGTAAAGCCCGTACGGTATGAAGTACGCCCTGGTGGTGGACTGCGCCGCCGCTGGGACGCCGTGGCTGACGTTCTCGAAGCTGATGAGCGTGAAGAGTAAAATAGTGTTCTTGGAATTAAATCCAAAGACTCTGTGGACTATGATTGTGAGGAAAATGACTCTGTCGAAGAAGAATATCGGAATATTGTTCACGGCTCAGAAAAAGGATGAATTGCAGATTATTGTGAATTTGGGAAAGGTGACGCCGACGCTCTAAAAAATATTAAAATAATGGTAACGACGAAAACACCGACATGATCGACGCTTTATATATATGTTGATGTTAATTTAAATGTAAAATGGAAAAAATAATGATAGAAATGGATATGGAGAAACAAAGAAACTTGTGGATGGACACAGAGGTAAGGAATCATATGTTGTGTATGCTTACCTAGTTGATGATCATTATATGTTGTGTGAATTCTAGCTAGCTAGTAGTATATAGAGTTACCGGGTTGTTGTGCACCGTACTAGAGTTTGAGAAGTGCGACATTCAGAGATCTGAATCTTTCGTAAGAGCCTTCATTCTATTGATAGGCCACGTGGATAGGTTCCACGTATTCGAGCATTCTTGAACGTTAACCAAGTCCTTGACTAGTGGCCCAAGATCAGGTGGAAATTGTTGGGTGAAATCGATGTGCTGGTGACGCTTAAATAACAATACGGATGTGCTGGCCCATAGGAAGTAATGATTACATCCTACTCAGGTTGTGAGAGCATGGAATCATAACCCAATTGCTATATGCAGGACCGATTTTCTCATGCAGGACCGATTTTTTACCATAATACCCCCAAGTGTGCCCTTGCATTCTGAGTAGTTTTTTTTGCCTTCACAATAAAAGGGGCATTTTGGTAAAAAACCGGTCCTGCATGAGAAAAATGGTCCTGCATGTAGCAAACCCCAATCATAAAGGTGGGAGGGAAACCACGTGAGTAGTGTAGTGGTGGGGATTAATGGTGGAGAGATGGTGAGGAAAGAGGAGAAACCATGAGGTACTTGAGAACCACTACTCATCAAATATATTTATACTACAATGACATGTGTTTGTTTTTTTAAAAAAAAAAATCAAAAAGAGAGGACTATTCATGGCTCTTCCCAACCAAACACATATTACATCATGATAAAAATTCTCCACAAATGAAGACAATTTGAGAAAATATAGAGATGACTATAAATAAATTTTACTAGTATTATGTAATGAGCTTTATCTTCATATGCATTTCACAACTGTAATTGTAAAAGGATCACAAGGATGAAGACAAGTAGAATCTGATTTGGAATGGGATTTGAAATAGTATTTTTTTTACTTGTAATAACATTTTCCAGACTGGCCAGTTTTAGCAAACCATTTTAAACAGTGAATTATTCTTTAGATAGGAAGAAAAGGGTATAACTGATTTTTCATAGTAAAATAAAGAATATAAATATCATATTATATTCTTAACAATAAATATATAAATGTCGCGTTCTTTATAATAATTTACATTTGTACATATGCCCTTATTAGAAGTTTTCCCAAAACTATATTGTTACTCATTCTAATTGTTTAAGCACCGATTTAGGAGAAGGTCCCAATTGAAACCAGTGGCAAATGGTAAAAAACTCATGTGATTTTACTTTCCCATCAAAAGTTACCCCTAACTAATAGTTACGCAATTTGTTCCTCAGTAAGTCCACTCCTGGGGAAGTTGTACTTGATCCACTAACTGCTGACTGCCGCTTGCTGATTCGCCAATGGTCTCACAAAAGATTAAAATTGTTCAAAAACAATGAGAGTAAAAAAATTTATAACAACTAAAAACTACTTTTTTAAATCTATAAATTTAAAAATATATAATTTGAAGTGATAGAGTATTACTAATAAAGGATTCCGGTCCGATCTCCGGTCCAAGTTTGTTGAGAATTCCGGATCCGGTCCGCTCCGGTCCATTTTTCCGGTCCGGATCGGTTCATGTATACCCCTAGTTACTAACCTCAAATCCAGATCAAACAAATTGCAGAAAAACACATGAATTAGCCACCGGAAAACAACGATAAAAAGAAAAAAGAGATTATACCATGCTTCTTCCACGATGATGGTCCCAGTCCGGCGCCTAATATCTCCTCAAACACATATCTCCCGCTGGAGCCGCTCGCCGGCATTCTTCCACCTCCGTGGAGTCCCTCCATGCGCCTTCTAAACCGCCTCCATTTGTTACGACCACAGAGGAGGTACGAAGACGTCAGTTCTGGGGTACGTAAACTGGGGCCATCTTATGTATGGTTCGCAGAGTCTGAAACAGAGCCTTCAAAGTGGCGTCGCTGGAAAGTGAATGAACCGGGTCATCTTATGTATGGTTCGCAGAGCCTTAACCTCCCATTCTCATCTTGCAGGCGCTAGAAAGTGAATGAACTGGGGTCATCTTATGTATGGTTCGCAGAGCCTTAACCTCCCATTCTCATCTTGCAGGCGTGTGGATTTGCTACGGCAAGAGCACGGCGTCGCCACCGTCCTCGTCGTTGACAAGGAAGTCCGACAGCCAGTAGTAGGAAGATTCTTCGGTACTGTCTTCGCCACCATGGAAAAAGCAGAGAGAAATGGTCATTGGATGTTGAAATTATGGTGTTGTAGTTGGGGTTTTCACAATGGTTGCCTTTTAAAATTATAGAAAGTATGATTACCTATCCTACTTAGGGATGATCATGGGTCGGGTCCAGTGATATCCGGACCCGATCCGCTAAAAATTGTAAGACCCAAACCCGACCCATACCCGCTAGATCTGCAGAAATGAGACCCGGATCCAAGCTTGATGGGTCTGGCGGGTCCAAGGGTCTTAAATGAGTCCTTAATGTGTATAAATTTTTGAAAGAAAAACATCAAAATTCATTATCAGTCTTTTTATACTTTTTTTTTTGTTGAAAAAATATTTATTACACATCTACAATAGTAATGTAAAGTTAATAGTTTTAGGTGGTGTACGATATAACATGGTTAATTTTCAATCAAAAAATACAATAATATCATTCCTAATAATCACAACAAAGATATAATAAGTGTAGACAAACTGATCTCCTCAAAAAGCCGAACACTTCACTTGCAACATCACTTTCTAGTTTGTGATCCAAATGAGAAAAAGAAAATCAAATAGAATAAAATACCAAATCAATCAAATTTTCATATCATTCCAAGAACACATATTCGGAATATATTGTTGTGATAGATTTCATAAGATTAGAAACAAAAATATTGGCGCACACAAAACCTCATTCATACATATCAATATTGCGCAAATTAGAAAGTACTTACATAATCATCACATAAAATTTATTTAGGTTTGTGGTAAGAGATGGAATTTGAGGGATAAAACTCGAATTGGTTTACTCATTTTATTTATATTTCAGTAACATGTTATATAATATTATTACTTGATGGGTCTTGAATCGGGTCTAGGTACTAATATTTAAGATCCGGACCGACCCGTTTAGTAAACATGAGATCCAGACCCGACCCAAACCCAATGGGTCTAAAAAAATGGGATTCAAACCAGTCTAGGTGGGTCTAAACCCACAGAGTCTGGGTCGGGTCCTGGACCCATGATCATCCCTAATCCTACAACATAGGATACACAAAAGGCAGCATATAAACGAGATGTAGCCAAATGTCAAATGTAGCCAAAGCGTATCTCCGGATTTCTTTTAATTTGTTAGTTAATAAATTTGTAGGTCCAATTGAAATGTACAAAAAACAATTCGGTGTAATACTAATTAAATTTTAGTCCAAGAGTTTTTGTAATTTATAATGTGACTCTAGCATGAATATAGGTGTATTACTTATGGAATTCGTTTCGAAAGAGTGTTATTTTGGTAATTAGTTTCAAAAATAAAGTTAGTTAGGCAAAAAACTCGATTTTGGGACTAAATTGGATCAACTGAATGAATCAAACTAATGTGAATTGAACTAAAATAAGTGCAATGGATTAAATTAGTAAAATTAATTTGAATTCTGTCGAATAAGATTAACTAAATCAAATTGATATAAATTAAGTAATTTGAATTTTATAGAATAAGATTAACTAAATCAAATTGCATAAATTTAATGAGACTGGTCTGAATTTTGAACTCAACTAAAATAAAAAAAATGAGACTGAGCTAAAATTAGTTAAACTAAAGTGAGTTGACTAGAAATGAACAGAGTTAAAATAAATGAGAATAAACTAAATTTAATAAACTAAAAAAAAAAGAAGTAAAAGTGAACTAATATATAAAAATATTTTAGTAAATTTATAACAAATGAGATCTATAATTAGGTCGGTTATGTAGAATCCCAAAATGAATTTTGTTGACAAAATTGTGGTTTCATGAAACGGTATTTCTAACACTACACCAAAAATGGGCTTTAGTGACGAGGCGTCATTTAGAGGCGTCACTAATACCCTCTTTAGTGACGAAAATAAAACGTGTCACTATATTTTCGTCATACGCAAGAGACTCAGTGATGAAATATATTTTCGTCACTAAAGACACATTTAGTGACGATAATAGTGACGATATTTGTTTTGCGTCACTAGGCTCAAAAACTAGTGACGATTCTAGCGACGGAAGAGTAAGATGACGAGATTTAGTGACCAATTTATAGTGACGAATTTATATTTCATCACTAAAGCTACTAGTGATGAAAATATTGGCGTCACTATAGCTATTAGTGACGATGTAAGGAGCGTCACTAAGAAATCAGTGACGAAACTTTAAATAGAATAAAAAGTTGGGCCACTGGGCCAAAAAATTGGTTCGAAAATTTATTTTACATTTATCAAGTACTGGGCTGAAAAATGGGCCAGAATTCTGAAAATTTGGGTTTGAGCTTAAATTATATTAATTTTTAAATATAAAATTTAATACTACTATCTTCAAAAAGAAAATATGTATATATAATTTAATACTACTCGAGAAAATAATGTATTTGTTTTATGTAAATAGTGGTAAACTGTTACTTAACTTTTGATGATAAATTAAGGACATGTTCTTTCCAACTTATACTAACTAATTTAAAATGAACTGGATTAAATTTAAATGAAATTTAGTGTGTTTCATCAGATAAACTGAACCAAAATTATTTAAAAGGGAAAATAATCTAGTGAGAACATGCTCTTAAACATTATGTTATCAACAATCAATCACTTTTTCACTTCGAATAACTAGACTAACCGTGTGTAAATAAATATTATATTTCATAACTAACCATCAATAATCACTAATAACTAACTTTTTATATATGATTAACTAAATATTAGTAACTATCACTAATAAATAAATTGAGTTTATGTAATCAAATGTCAGTCCTTACCTTACATGGTATGAACTGGTGGAATGTTCTTATGTTTATTATAAACACCCCTAAATAAATTGGGTTTAACTAATCAAAGGTCAACTCTTACTTGACTTTTTATAAACGCTTATAATTGTTTTGATTTTATGCAAATCAAATGTCAATTATTACTTAACTACTTATTTGATTAACTAATTGAGTTTAACATTTTCAAAAAAAAACTAATTAAGTTTAACTATTTACAAATCAACTCTTGCTTAATTTTTATAAACACTAACTATATTCAGTTTAAATAAGCAAAGGTAAACCATTGAAAGGTCAACTGTACCTTATTTTTTATAATAATCAACTAGTCATTTACTAATTTACTTTGTTACTTTCAAAAGATAATGATAATTCCTTAACAAACAGAAAAATTCTCAATTGAAACATGTCTTAACTCTTAACAAAGAACTCATGGACATGGTACATGCACTTAACAAAGAACTCATGGGTACCAAAGCACTTGTCTTTTGAGTTTAACTAGTGTAAGGTCAAATCTTACTTAACTTTCAAATTGAGTATAACTAGTGAAAGGTAAAATCTTGGATGACTTTCTAGATACACCCATGAGTCCATGACTAAATTGAATTTAACAAAATAAAAGGTCAAATCTTATTTTACATTGTAGGAACACTAGTAACTAAATTGACTTTTAACTAATCAAAGATTTAACCTAACATAGACTTTTTATAAAAAATTAGTAACTAAATATAGTTTAACTAATATAAGGCTAAACTAAGTACTTTTTCTCCAGAGCCTATTTGAATTTTTTTTTTAGTTCAGATGAGTTCAGATAATTTTTTTTCCAGTTCAAATGAGTTCAAATAATCTTTTTTCAGTTCATTAAACTTATTTATTTTTCAGATAAGTTAAGTTCAGTAAACTTAAATAATGGTAAAAATATTTTGTGATTTTACCATCATGCGTCATAGACACCCTTCTTTTGATTGACATGCCACAAGTACTAATAACTAGATTTAGTTTAAATAATGAAAGGTCAAATGGGGCCTTTCATGGCGAACTCTAGTAACCAAATTGAATTTACTAACCAAAGGTCAAAATTAACTCGAGTTTGGATAAACACTAGTAACTATATTGATTTTAAGTAATCAAACACTAAACCTTAATTGATAGACACTAGTAAATAAATTGAGTTTAAATAACTATAGGACAAATCTAATTCAACTTTTTATAAGCACTAATGAATAATTTAATTATATATTACTAACAAATTTGTTGAGATAAAATTCACAAATCTTTTTGTAGATAAATATAGTACTCCAACTAAATTGACTTTGATTTATTAAAAGTCAACCCTTACTTTAACTAATTAAAATATTTTATAAGGACGAAGTTGAGTTTGTATATTCTATCATTCTATTCTTAATTTTTGATGATTTTTTTTAGGAGTAATTTTGATGATCAGTGATAACTAAATTGAATTTAACTAATAAAATATACTAAAAAAAATGTAGTAAAACTGCAAAAGTATTCATTTTGTGTTGATCTAACCGTCAATAGCTTTTGTCTATTGGATCTCACCCGTTGATGCTCTATTTGTATAAATCCAATCTCCAATCTTATCTTCTGAATGAATCTCTATCTTCTTTACTTTTACCTCGTGTCCCCGTGACGCTCCCTGATGGATCGGCCAAGGAGTCAACTTCGCCAAAATCTACTATCGCCGAGGAATCTGCATTCTTTAGCAACGGCCAATGGGACCCAGTTGAAGGTCGTTGGCCGCGTCCTGGTACGCAGAAGACTGGATATTGTGGCCGAGATTTAAGTTCACTGTGCGGGCGCCGCTTCTTCCCGCCCGGCCAGGTATCCAGCAACGCGACGATAAAGAGGGAGAAATACCGACGAGAAATTCCGCTTCGAGGGGGTAAGCTTCCTTTTATGCCTTTTGTTTTTGGATTTTTGGTAGGAGATTGTAAAGTTGGATGCTGTGTTTGTGAATTAAATTGATTGGTTTTTTTGTTGACCTTATTTAGTATTAATAGCAGTATTTGTGGATATGTCTGTTTGCAGAGTGCTTTTCTGTTATATTGATCCAGTTTTTGAATGAGCTCTCTGAGTTCTAATTTCTAATTGAAGATTTTTTTCCCAGGGTGGGGCATATATATCTAGAATGAATTCTTGATGAGAAAATATAGCTGCATGTTCTGTTTCTTTCTGTCCTGTTAGTTCGTGAATGAAAGATTGCTGAATGCTTGCAAATGTTGATTGCAGTATAATTTTCTGATATAGCAGATTGGAGCTGCAGTTACAGAGATTCTCGGTTCATCTGCTTATTTCTTTCAAGGTGATAAGCTTATCATGGAAAATATTCTTTTGTTAGGATTTTGATTACATCACACAAGGGCACTACAATTTCTATTGACTAGTGTCCTTGTGTAGGTAGATGAATATATATGTTTTTCATAACAATTTTAGGCAGCTGCTCATTTCATAATCTTTCCATCTGATTAGGACAATTTAGTATCTAACTGTGACTCGTTGCTGTTGGGGATAGCCGATTGGGGATTTTTGGCAGTCTCTGCATCAGTTGGGATAGCTTTACGGCAGTCTCTGCAGCAGCCATGTTCATGAGGTGCATCTCCCTGACCCTAGTGACACTGACAAGACCCGCTTCGTTTACAGATCGATTTTAGGCTTCTTGGGTGCTTTGAAGAACAACATCATACTGCTTTGGATTGTATCCTACTTTGAAACAAGTTTTGTTCGGTTTTGTGAACTGCTTATTTCTTTCCCAACTTTTTTTTTCCGCATTTAATGAGTTTCCCTTAACTATAAGATATCAGTATCTAATCTTGCTATGCATTGTTTTGGTGGCGATAATGGTCTTCACTGTATTGGCATAAGTTATTTTTTCTAATCAATTGGTGATTTAGAATATATTGTAGATATTCTTTCCCATTTACTATGCCAATTTTTTTTTGCATTGCTTAGGCCCAGTTTTGTCTTGTGTTTCTTACTTGTATTTTTGTTTTCCTTGTTCTTGAGGCATTACGTCTTATTTCTCTAAGGCCACATACATTTTTGTGTGATAAAAAAGGCTAAATTTTTTACATTCAAATAGATGAGTTAATATACTACACGTATCTCTCTTACATATGCTATCTCACAGGTTCATAAGCACAACAAGCATTGTAGGAATGTGTAGAATGTTTTGATCACCACTGCATGGTACTCTATTGTCTCTTAATTAACTGCATTCATCACTCAATAGATATCTTTGTTCATTGCTCAATAGATAACTGTATTAACATCTTTTCTTCTTCCATGTACTTCTGATTCAAAAGTTAACCAACTCCTGCTGATTTTGCTAGTTCAACTCCTGCTGGAATTATAAGATAGTTTCCTGGAATGTGTGATTGGTAATTTTGTACAGGGAATGAGGACGTATGATTAGGCAATCAGAGAGGAGAACATGCTAGCACAAGAAGCAGGTAATAATATGTTTGATGAAGTTCGAATCATGGAATTTGTGATCTGTTTACGAATAAGACTTAAGGTGTTGTGAAATTTTTTGGTTGGTTGATTAGGTTCTTACACAAACATTTGTTCTGATTTGACACCATCTTTTGGTCTGTTTCAGATTTCAAAGCATATGGTATTGCCTCTTCACAGCTTCCTCAGGTCAGCTAGTGTTTCTTGAAAACATGATATTACAATATGTTTAACTTATGACGTTATGCTGTTGTGTTGCAACTGAGTTGCCTTAATTTGTTGATTATATGGCAAATGATATGAGTTGATGGAGAGTTTTCTTGTGTTGCTGCTTGTTTTAATTATATTCTCATGTTGGTTGATTTGAGTTTTTTCCGTTTTTGGCCGAGTTATATTATTCGGTTGGTTGAATTATGGTTAAAATTCTATTTTTCTATTCTAATGTAGGTTCTTGGGCATTACCTTGAAGATTCTAGTGTAAATGAAGGTTGAAGTTTGAAGTATTAAAGTTTGTGTATTTTCCGAATTTATGATGCAATTTTAGTATTGCATTAGAATGTATAGAACTACATTTTAAATTAAATTAATATATTATTAAATTATAGTTTATTGGTCATCATCACCTCTTTTTCGTCACAAACAATCGTCACTAAAATCATAATGACCACCATTTTCTCGTCACAAAATTCGTCACTAAAGCAGACTGACCCCAAAGTTCTTGTCACTACAATTCGTCACTGCAGAACAGTGACCAATCATTTCTGGTCACAAAGGTTCGTCACTAAAGCCTTTGACCGTCAAGTGTAACCTTGACCGTTACTAATTTACTGACGCATAGTTCGTCAGTATGTTTCGTCACTAATGCATGCTTTACTGACGAATGACACTCCATTAGTGACGAGCCTTTAGTGACAGAAATCATCGTCACTATGATAGTGACGAAAATTTGGCCGTCACTAATCATGGCTTTAGTGACGGAGTGAACAGTAAAGTCGTCACCAGACCCTTTAGTATCGACCCTTTTGTGGCGAGGCGTCACTAAAGGTTTTTTCGTCACTAAAGCCAATTTAGTGACGAAAAATGGAGCTTTAGCGACGAATATTCGTTGTCACTAAAGCCCATTTTTGGTGTAGTGTAACGAGTTAATTGTCATAATTACATCGCAAATGCATATACGTTAATAATCGTGAATGAGTTAAGTGTTAAAAATTCTAAAATAATAGAATAAAGGTAGAATTTAATGGTTTTTGTGATATTGAAGTATAAAATTTGTAAGTCGAAAAACTTTTTTTCTTATTTTCGGCATCTTTAGACCAATTGAGAAAAAACACCTAATAAGAATAATTAATATGTGGAATAATTTTGAAGCAATGACAAATTATAGTAATACCAAATTTTTTACTATTTCATTATAAGTTTTTCAGAATGATTATTATATAACAAAATTTTTGAGTATAATCAAATTTGAAGTTAAATAATATCAAAATTAGTAATATTATTTTAAAAGAGAAGAAAAAACAAATTACACTTATTTATTGGAATTTGTATATTTAATATTATATTTTTATTGTTTTATTGGAATATTTAAAAATACTAGATGTGGTATAACAAATAATAATAACAGGGAAAATATATTTTAAATTACAACTAAATATAGATATAGTATAATTAATAGCGTAATGCTACAAGTGCAAGTTTCGATGAGTAACACAAACAACAAAAATGTAATTATGATCCACACAATTACCAACAGAATACTGCAATTAACAATGGAATTTACGAATTGTTATCGAGTGCCCTAGAAAACCCGTTCATGAAATATTCAACTAAGTTGAAATTGAAAAACTAATATTACTTTAAAGGTTACACACAACCAAGGTTTTCCCAAAGTGATAAAAAAAACAAAATGCCAACTCCTCGAGGCAGATTTAAAATAGTTAATCTAAAGCAGCTTCGACATCATATATCTATAAATACTCAAAAATCATAGCTTTAGAAAGCATTGTTTTATTTCTGTTTCCTTGCTCTTTTCAACTTGCTGGCTGGGAAGTGCAGCCTAGCAGTAAGTGGCTGGGTGCTCGATTCCTCCTGTCAAATCCCCTTACACAAACAAAACCTAGAAAGCACAATTAATCGAATTAGATGAATAAGACCACAGTAATTAACATCTAGCTTAGAAACTTTGAATCATCATTTACAGTATCCGTATCGGGGTAAATGGAAATCAACTAGCTGATCATAAGGGTTTTTGTACCTTTCCAGAAGCAGGATTGAATTTCCGCTTGTGTGAGACCTGAGACAAAAAGATGGTCTTTGTCAGCAATCAATGAAGTATGTTCTACCATGCATGGATATGAACAGATTTCTGTTAGACCTACTCCCTCCGTCCCTTTTTAATTGTCCTATTAAAATAGTGAACTTTTTTCACACCATATTTGACCATTAATAACTTTTTGTATATAAATATAATATCATCATATACAATATCTTTAGATTCTCGGTGTGAAACACTCTTAGAATATTAAAATTTCTCAAATTATTATTAAGTATAATTAAAGTTATTAATGGTCAAACATAGAGTGAAAATATTTGACTAAAAAAGTAGGACAATTAATAGGGGACGGAGGGAGTATATATTATTTCGGGCAGAAATGTAAATGTTTCGGGTAATTACAATATTTCCCTCAAATTTCCAACAATTTCTTACCTTTGGAAATGTTTGATACAGATGTTCCAAAGTAGACCTTTCGTCTAGGCAGATTCCACAACCAATCTCTTGGCACGGCAATCGGGTTGAGGCTAGATTCGTGGTCAGTGAACATCTCGTTCACCTGGAAGTAAGTCCCATTGAGAGGAAAGCTTCCTCTCATAGCTGTTCGGCATGGTATCTGGGGTTCAAAAAAAGTCAGATTCATGACAGTTACACATCTTGTAATTTCGTCTGTTTTGGTATGAAATAACTGTTCTCACCAGAAGCGTTCCACGCACGGTCTTGCTGTTTGATTCTCGTATGCTGTTACATGCAAAGCACGTCTCTTGATTACAGAGTTTTGCAGAATCTTGGAAGCAGCTGCATGTGCTTTCCGGTGGCTTAATCGAGTCTACAGTTTCACCTAAAAGAAAGTTTGCAGAAATATAATAAATTTGATCTAGTTACTGCAATTCTTTCTGTAGAGATATGAACCAAAACAATAATAAACTATATTCAATGACATTGAAAATCTTTTGCTGGATACCTGGTGACCATATGGCAAGAAGATAAGGGGAAGGGTCATCTGGTTCTCTTCTTTCAAACTGTAGTTTCAAGAGCATGATAGTCAAAAATAAGTTTAACTCAATGAAATGTCGAATTTTTGTCACCTGAAACAAGTACTCACCCGTTCCAGTAGTGGATGGGTGTCAAAAAGCTCATAGCTATAGAAGAATTAAGTGGTAAGTATGACGATTTAAGAAAATAACTTATATACTTAGAAGTTTCAACAAAATCTTATTGGGTTTTGGTGAGCTTACACTTGATGCTCAGTCCTCAACTGATTTATGCTCTTAAGTTTAGGCATCGGAAGTGAAGCAGCTTTTGCATCTACAACCGCTAAGGCCTATGGCATTTCACTGTCTTGTACTTGAACATGCGTCTGAATGTAGTCCTGCAGAGTCTGGTTTAGCTCCTTAGATTGAGTTTAATTTCAAGAATTTCAGTTTCATGTTCAAGAACGTCCTCAATATCCGAGTCTATTATTGGTTGTGACTTCTCTGGTTCTGGTGTTGTAGGTTCTTCAATGATTGGCTCTAGGGTTGCAGGCTCCTCAAGAATAGGACCAAGGGGAGATGAACCTTCCAGTGGTTGAACGGTTTCAGGCTCAGGTAGCCGCAGGTGAATATTGTCTATTGATACGCTTTTATTTGATGATTCATTTTGTGCTGCATGCACTGATGATGCTTCTTTCCTCTGGAGAAGGGAGTGTAAGTCGAGCACTGTATGAAAACTTGCATGTAAGTATATGATAGAGGGTTCTTACTGTTACAATCTCATTGTACTTAAAGCTAGTCAATTAGAAGGTAGAATTGTATAGAGTGTTTTTAAAAAAAAATTATAGCTAATAAAACAAATCAAAACTGCAAAATTATGAACCTGGCATATGCACTTGCAAAATGTCTGCATTCTGCTCTCATTGGACAAGCATTGCAGTTTGGATTTATTTTAGTGCAGAAAACCTGCAAGGGCCAAAAATAACATTCAGCGACTTGAAATATTTATCTGGAAGAAAATTATGTAAAACTTAATTGCAGACCTTTCCAAACGTAATCATTTGATAGTGCAAGCTCATACCTACAATATGTTAAATCTTTCTCATTAGTGACTATGCACAATAATTTCCATTAACAAAGTAAAATTTTGTTACCGTACAATGTGGGTTGATGAAGTTTGCATAGCCTTGGCCACAAGTATTTTTGGATTGATTCCAGAACAGGGTACCTATTAAAAAAAATAGTGGGATCATTAGCTTCTCGTGTGGAACATTTTATGGGGTTGATACAAGTTTCTGCTGTAGAACATCATGGGAATTGGCACTTGAAAACTCACAATTCTAGTAGGTGCAATTGAAGTGACTCTGGAAGTGGTTGGAGTGGTACCCATCCAAGTCTCACGACTATGCGTGCAACATTTGTGTCAACCTAGTTTAGGAAAAATAATTCCAGTAATTATAGTGAGTAAATCATAAATAGTTTTATCTTAAATAAAAAGTTTTCTTGTTCAAGTATTACGTACCGGGAAGGCAAGCTGATGCAGTGTTAGAAGCCGCACACACTCCACACTTTTCAAACCCAAGCCCCTTACGCTTAAGAGGTACTCCCTGCCATAATAATTCCACATGCTTGTTAAACAACACAACAATTGTTATGTATTATCTTACCCAATCATATATACAGTGCATACTTGGCCTGATCTGGTTCAATGTCCCTTAGCCATTCTAGATCCATACTTCCATGTTCCCTCACAATCCTATTTAGGAAATCCTGCACAAATGACACAATGACACATGATTTTTCTTAATTTTATTGCAATAAGTAGGATTCAATTAACAATGCTGGTGCAGTAAAATAAAGCTAGTACTAAGATTTCTTACCTTGATATTCTCAGCTAACTTATTTTGCATGCCTCTTTCTATGATGGTCTTAGCAATCTCATTGACATCTGCACATGCTACTCTTTCCCATTCCACTGAGTCCATTGTTTCGAGTGTCCTCTCTCTTTTACCATTAGTTTCTGTCTGTTTTCTTAGGCTATCCCAACTAGTTGCCACTTTTCTTTTTCTCCTGGTGTTGATCTCTTCTTTACTGTATATATCATCAAGAAGTCTCATTCTAGCAACTGGGCTGGCCTCCTCTTCTTCACTGTATATCTCGTCAAGAAGTCTCGTTCTAGCAACTTAGCTGGCCTCCTCTTCTACGCTGTAAATCTCGGCAAGAAGTCTCATTCTAGGCTTTCTAGCAACTGGCCTGGCTTCCTCCGTGCTCCATTCCATCTCCTCATCATTTGGTTCGAACACTTCTGGAATGTATGGCCTTCTTCCAGACAATGGTGATTTACCATGGATACTGCTCGACTTAAGTGGATATTGAGAAGCGATTGACATGAAGGCAGAACTGCAAAATTAACATTTAGTTTTGCTGGAGCAATATCAAATAAAATACTTTATTGGACAAGGACCTAGTTTAACTTGCCTTGAAATATGATCAGAGACGCTCTGCGTTAGAAAGACTCCAACTATGGAGTCCAACACAGATCCATTCCATGGACTGAAGCGCCTATTTCCTGCACAAGGAATAATTAACAAACATGTAACTCCTTAGAAAAACCACAAAAAAATATTTGTTTGTGAAAGGTCGCGCTTTTGATTGGCTAATTTGTGGAAGCTGATGTTCCAACATCAAGCTGACATATACCAGCAGGGTTTAGAATGCGGAATGCGCAAGGTTCATTTATGGTAACTTCCTGTTATGGTATATTACTGCGCGTCGTATTTGTTGCATGAATACAGTCCGATGGAATATTCTCAGCTCAGGATTTCGGATAAATATCGCAAAGGATTTGAACTGTGATCGGATAAGTATGCTTTGTGTGATTCAAGGAGTTTGAGATATCCAGGAGTCTTCTTCCAAGCTGTTAACGAACTGAATGAGAGTCATCGTGGAAGAAGAATTCCTCAGCCGTGGAAACTGTTGGAGGACACGGCACTAGTCTATAAATGGGACAGCAGCTGCAACGCCAAAGCTACCGATTTTACAGAACTACAATTCTGTATCCAGAATTGTCCATAGCGGCGATAGGCAGCAAGGTCCATAAAAACTTCATGATACCTACTCTGGGACATGATGTTTAGTGTAGTAACCCAGCCATAAAATCTCGGGAGAGGTGATTGAGCATTCAACTGATAGTATAACTAGTCAGGCCAATTGGCAGCAAGGGAGTTGCATATCCACACTTAGAGTAGTAAAGATAAGTATTCTGTAATCTGTATCTTTGACTTACTAGTGGATGGTTACTACACTGGGCAAGGCCCCGCAGACGTAGATGCGTTGCATCGAACTGCGTAATCAATTGCTTGTGTCATTTACTTTCTGCAATTTACTTTATTTCATGTGTGGAACATCATGATAGGCAGAACTAGTTAAATAAGCAATTGTTTGAGTTAAAGTAGATAGAATTTCAATTGGTATCAGAGCTGAGTCACCTTTTGTTTATCCTCTTGCGAGGTTGGTGAGATCAGAACTATCTACGATGTCAGGAAGTGAAGGCGGATCTGTGACAAGGCCTCCCATGTTACATGCTGACAATTATAATCTATGGAAGACAAAGATGATGATTTTCATTTCTCAGTTGGATGATGAAGCTTGGAGCTCTATTGAGACAGCCTGGTCAGCCCCCACTGCAATAGTTGATGGAGCAACTGTGCCAAAACCTCAGCCCTGGACTGATGCAGAGAAACTCTCTAAGAAGTTGAATAACCGAGTATTAAACGCCTTGTTTACCGGGGTTGATGATGAACAGTTTAGAATCATTCATGGCTGTACTACAGCTAAGGCAGCTTGGGATGCTTTGGAGGCACACCATGAAGGGAACAATCCAATCCGGATGAGAAGGTTGGGTATGATCAGGACTGAATTTGAGAATCTGAGGATGGGTGAAGATGAATCAGTGAATGACTTCAGTGTAAGGATAAGAGAGCTTACGCACAAAGCTTTTCAGTTTGGGAAAAAATTCAGTGATAAGAAGCTTGTGGATAAAATGCTGAGGTCACTTTCTCACAAATTCGATAGCAAGATCTTTGCTATGCATCCGAATATTAACTGGACTACGGTCACCTTTGATGAGATTGTGGGAGAGCTTAGAGCGGCTGAAATGCACCTAAATGATGGAGTAGAGCTTCCTAGAAAAAACCTGGCCTTTGCAAGTTCAGTTATAAACCTTCAGAAAGCAAATCATGTAGGAACATCAGTTGAGAAGTTCAGTGAGACTGACGATCTGGAATTAGAGGGAATGGATCAACAGCATGTGGCACTAATGTCAAGGAATTTTGAAAAACTTCTGAAACGAAGTAATGAGAAAAGAAGCTTCTACAATAAACCTTACCAAGCTAAAGTGAGGGAGGAGGCCACTCGAGCACCTGAAGGTTCGAAACATGCTGGAAAGCTGCAGTGCAGGGAATGTGATGGATATGGGCCCATAAGGGCTAACTGCAAATCTTAAAACTACTGTGGCAAAGGCCTACAATGCTACATGGAGTGATGAAGAAGAAGAAGAAGCCCAGAAAAGTGAGAATCAGTTTGTCGCATTCGGTGCTAGAATTGAGGAAATTGAAGAAACACCTGTGCTAGAAGAAAACCCTGTTCCATGTTCCGACATCGTAATCATAGAGGACATAAGTGAAGATGTGACAATCAATCGCTCGGCTCCATCTGATGTGAGGACTATCAGGAACAAGGTTGAGGACTTAATCCGTGGTGCTATTATTGATGAAGAAACCATTGAGGATCTAAATTTACAGCTGAAAGCTATGACTAAGAGAGCTGTTGATGCCGAAACCCTAAACGATACACTAAAGCAGAAGTGGACTGACATGTCAACTAGGGAAAAAAATGCAGAAATCTCAGATGAGATCACCAGTAGAAAACTGGAAGCAGTGACTAAGAGGGCTGAATCAGCTGAAGGCACTATCCAGAAGCTGAACAAAGGTACTGCACAGTTAAATGACCTTCTTGCTATGGGAAAGAATGCAGGAGACAGATTTGGCTTAGGCTTTGAGCAAAAGGTCAAGCAACCTATGGTGACTAAGGACTCACTGGCCCAAAGAAGTGATAAGAAAATATCTTTTGTACCTAAAGGGACAGTTGTGCAGGAACCAGTACCTGATCAACCTGGAGGATGGAAGGAAACAAGAAAAGCTCCTCCAAAGTACTGTGAATATTGTATGATGCAGGGACACTGCGACTACCAGTGCAGAAGGTTACTTCGTGATATTATGTTTGGAAAGCAGTTCTCGTCATGTCCCAACATGGAACCAACTATGCAAACCAAGTTGACTAAAAAGGCATGGGTTCCGAAATCTGCAACTAACTGCTTTGTTGTTCATACCTGTCTTAGTGCATATTCCAGAGATACCTGGTATTTTGACTCTGGATGTTCAAGACACATGACTGGATCTCGCAAGTTCTTGTCAAACGTAAGTCCATTTCATGGGATGGTGAAGTTCGGTGATGGGAAGGTCAGCAAAGTGATTGACAAAGGTGAACTGCAGATCAAGGATCTACCCACCTTTCACAATGTCTTACTTGTGGAGGATTTGACTGCAAATCTGATCAGCATTAGTCATTTGTGTGATAGCAAGTTGACTGTGCATTTTGATGAAGCGAAGTGTACCGTTCGAAGTGGATCTGAGGAAGTGTTCACTGGAGGAAGATCATCAGATAACTGCTATGTTCTTGATTAAGATATCACATGCCTTATGTCCAAAACTGATCAGTCTGATCTATGGCACCGACGTCTTGGTCATGCAAATCTGAAAACCCTGTCAAAAGTCTCTAGGAGTCAGGCTGTACGAGGAATGCCAGAAGTATCTTATCAAAAGGAGATTACATGCACTCCATGTCAGGAAGGGAAACAGATCAGAAAGTCACACTCAGCCATACTCGATGTTACAACATCACAGAATCTTGAACTCCTCCATATCGATCTAATGGGTCCAGTGACTAACTATAATCCTACTGGGAAGAAGTATATCTTTGTCATAGTAGATGACTTCTCTAGATTCATGTGGGTAGAGTTTCTATCTGACAAGTCTGAAGCAGCTGGAGTATTTGCTACATTGGTTACCAGACTCAAAACAGAAAAGTTCAGCGTTCATCAGAAAGTTGTTAGAGTTCGTAGTGATCACGGAGGGGAATTCGAGAACTCTAAGGTCCAACACTACTGTGATGCAGTCGGAATCAAGCATGAATTTTCTTCGCCAATTACACCTTAGCATAATGGTATAGTTGAGAGAAAGAACCGCACCCTTCAGAATATGGCTCGGGCAATGTTGTGTGAATACGATACTCCAAAATGTTGGTGGCTTGAGGCTGTAAATACTGCTTGTTACACTATCAATCGGGTATATCTGAGACCATTCTCAACCAAAACAGCATATGAAATCTGGAAGGGAAGAAAACCAAATGTCTCTTATTTCCATGTCTTTGGAGCTGAGTGCTACATACTTCGGGACAGGGAATTGTTGGGAAAGTTTGACAAACGATCTGATGTAGGTGTATTTCTGGGGTACTCATTGAACAGTCGAGCTTACCGTGTGTTTAACAGGCGTACAGGAGTGGTTATGGAATCAATTAATGTAGTGGTCAGGGATACCTTACCTATCACTGATTCAGAAAAAGCCGAACCTCTAGTTCAGAGACCTTCTGGACCCTCTTTGACAAGTTCTAGCCTTGATTCAGACACTAATGTATCATCTATTCAGACTACCCCTCAATCTCAAGATACAGTCTGTAATTCACCACCAGATGTTCCAACATCATCCATTCCGACTACCCCAATTGGAAAGATTCACAATACTCGGAATCAAACTCAGTTGGACTATGCTCAGCTAAACAAAGGAATACATGTTGCTCGTTCTCATATGGCCCAATGTTTTATCTCCATGGTAGAACCAAAGAATCACAAGGAGGCAGTTCTGGATGAATATTGGATTGCGGCTATACAGGAAGAATTGGCACAGTTTAAGCGAAATGATGTATGAGATCTTGTTCCTCGACCCCCAGGCATCAATGTAATTGGGACTAAGTGGATTTTTAAGAATAAATCAGATGCTGAAGGCAATGTTACTCGAAACAAAGCCAGACTGGTTGCTCAAGGCTATACTCAGGTAGAAGGGATCGACTTTGATGAGACCTTTGCTCCGGTTGCTCGACTGGAATCTGTCCGCATCTTGTTAGCTATGTCTTGTGTGTTACACTTCACCTTGCATCAGATGGATGTCAAAAGTGCATTTCTAAATGGCGTGGTAAATGAGGAAGTATATGTTGAACAACCCAAGGGTTTCGAGGATCCGTACCTACCCAATCATGTTTTCAAACTCAAAAAGGCACTTTATGGGTTGAAACAAGCACCGAGAGCATGGTATGAACGACTCACACAATTCTTAATCAAGAAGGGTTTTCGTCGAGGGGGAGTAGATCGGACTCTGTTCATGTTCCAACATGGAAAGGATATTCTGCTGGCTCAAATATATGTTGATGACATAGTTTTTGGGGCTACGTCAAAAGGTATGGTTGATGAGTTTGTTAAAATTATGACTGCAGAGTTCGAGATGAGTATGGTAGGAGAATTATCGTATTTTTTGGGTTTACAAGTCAAACAGATGAAAGATGGACTATTCATAAATCAGACGAAGTATGCACTTAATCTGATCAAGAGATTTGGAATGTCTGATGCAAAGCCTATTCGTACTCCCATGTCAACCACAGAGAAACTAACCAGAGACGACACTAGTGGGAGAGCATAGGATTAACGGCTGTTATTTGGATGATTAGAAGGCATTTTGGAGGAGCCGTAGGTGGCTGAGCCGTCCATTGTATTTCTTTAGACAGCGTTTAATTAGGAGACGTCCAATGAGATAATCAAAGACTTTTTCAAACGTTATCCATTGTTTATTTTCAAACCGCTTTCCATTTATTTCCGGTGGCGGAACTTAAGATTCTGGGATTTACTCTACATTAGTTCCGTGTTCGAAAGGTAGTATTTTCCGTTGATTTGTCGCCGGAATAAAATTATCCGGCCATTAGGTTTATGAATACGAGTCCATATTCGATTTTGCATAGTTTACGTATTCTAGGTTCCATTCTGGTTAATGAGTATTGTTCCGAATTAGGAAATCCAATTCTACTTGTTGGTTGTTTTTCACCGTTTTCCAGATTCTATAAGCGTTTCGATTTATTATACGTTACGGTACTAGTATGAATTCTAGTTAGTTTTAAAGTTTCCGACACCGGAAATTCAATTCCGTTTCACACTAATATCGACCGCAATCGACCGGATTCTATGACTGTTTCGATATATTTAATGTTACAATGTCGAGTATGAATTCTATTTGTTATTAATGTTTAGAAGCCCAATTCGAGCCCAAATATTTAAATATGACTTTGCATAGGGAAATCCACCAAAGCAAGTTGGACTAAGAATGGTTAGGAAATGATATCAATTTATAACTTAGAGAAGATTTCTCCCTTTCTCTTGCCACCGATGTGGGATTTAAACTTTCCTCCCTTCCCTTTTTCTCTTTCTTTTTCTCTCAAGATTTATTTTACTTCTTTCTTCAATCTTCATAACGTCATATCTTATCCATTGCTTATTCAAAATGTATTCTCTTAGTTTTTTTTAATATAAAAAAGACTAAAATAAATAAATGAAAAGAACCAAAATTAATAAACATATAATTACCTTCTTTAATACATGTAAATTATTTTTATGAATTCTAAATATAGTACCTATAAATTATTCTCGAGTTGTTCAACGAGCCTATCAAGTTATGATCTCGAGTTCGAACTCATTTATTAACTAACGAGCTCGAGTTCGATTTTGAACTGGTCAAATCGAGTTCGAACACGAACTTTGACCGAGTTGTTCACGAGTTGTTTACGAACGATTCAGTTCTTTTACACCCCTAGTTCTGATATCTAGTATGAATTCTATTTATTAATAATGTTCATGACATTCATTATTGATTTCATCCCATACAGCTACGTTTTCCCCATGCCATATCAACTTGGTATATGAAGCCTCAAATCCCCTTATAATCAAATGTGAGCGTAAACCCCGCTCCCCCAGATACACATCATTCCTACAATCATTACACGGACATCGCATCATCGACATATTCTTCATTCTCGCATGATTAGAAGCAACTTCAATGAAATATTTGATAAACTCCCTATATTCAGTAGATGTTCGAATGTTCGATCCAACAATACAAACATGATAGGTCCTAAATATACTCTTATTTTGTAGCATTTGAGAGCTGTTTTAGATAGTATTTTGTACTTTTATATTAGACTTTTAAACCAAATCATTCATAGTGGTTTGAAATTGAAGACGTGCATTTCGACCTTGAATTGCACTTGCTATGGATTTGGATGATTTAAAGACCTTCTATGACCGTCCTGAAGGAGTTAGATACATTGAAGAACCGGTCGTAGAAGTGGCGTGAAGGCACACTCTCGCGGGCCGCGAAACATCTCTCGCGAGCCGCGAGGGTGTGTGTTGCTGTTTTGAAGAGGCCAAGTCTCGCGGGCCGCGAATTCTCGGTCGCGAGCCGCAAGGACAGTCTCGCGCGGGCCGCGAATCCTCGGTCGCGTGCCGCGGGAACCAGTGTCGCGCGGGCCGCGAATCCTCGGTCGCGAGCCGCGAAGGATTTCTCGCGGTCAGCGAAACATTCCTGCAATTTGTACTTTATTTTGCTTTAATTTTAATTATTTTGGACTATAAAAAAACTTATCCTCATTTGTTAGAGGATCGAATTTCAGAGTCTTCAACTCTTTTTCCTTCATTGTTGCTTTGATTTTCACTTTGAATTCACAGTATGGATTATGGTTGTGATTATATAATTATGATTGTAGGCTAAAACCCATCTTGGGTATATCAGATTGGACTTCTTGTTATGGTTTGAGAACATGATTTATGAAGCTTAGGAATGAATGATTTGTCATTGAATGATCATGAATTGTAGTTGTATTTGATGCTTGAAATGGTTAGGAATGATTTCCTAGTTATAGATATGTGTTGGATATGTGTTAGATATTGCTTTTCCATGGTTGAAATGCTATCATTTCTTCTATGTAAAAGTAGTGAATTAGGAATCAAATATATGTTGTTATCAATTATATTTGTTCTTGAGATCATTCATTAGCATTATATTCATGTCAATTATGTTATCACATTAGAACACGATCCAAGTTCATACTCCTGCAATGTAAATCACAATATATTTAAATCATATCAATTAAATTACTCAATCAATGAATTCACATAAAAAGCCCCAAATAATCTTGTAAAATATGATAGTTCATGTATTCAATATCTCGTAAGCAAGTAAGAGCATCCAAAATAGTTTGAAGATAAAGAGCACTTCTCAAGTGCCACATAATCAATTTTGAGCAAACCTAAGGAAAAATCCAACACTAACAATGGAACAATACTTAAGAAACACTTCTTTTCTTTATTTTTATTTTTAAACTTATAATTAAAAAAAAAACTCAATGGCAAGAGTAATGTTTTTATTGGCTAGTCAAGCACAATAAAAGAGGTAATCACTCTCTAAATAAGGAGTTGTTCTTAAAACACCACAATGGACCTTCTTAATTAAGGAGTACTCCTTATTAAGAAAAGTGCACTAAGGAGCACCATTGTGGATGCTCTAATAACCTTGTATTGTTCGTTGCCTTGTTCTGTTTGTTGTAGACGGATCACGAGTCTTCGAACACACCAATTCTTTGTTCACAAATACAAAGCTTTATGGCATTCACTAGTGATTACCCGTTCCTGAATATATAGGTATTGCACCTTTATTTATATAGTCTTCCGACTCTGCCCTTTAAAATTGAGTACCCCTTTCCTGCTAGGTTTCCGAAAAAATATAGTCATGTATTTTAGGTTAACGTATTTTTAATTTTTTTTTTAATTTAGTTCCGAATCCGGAACTAATAGGGATTGGAAATTATATTCACTTCCGATCCCAGAACCTAAAAATGTACTAGAATAAGGTTCCGATCTCGGAACTATGATGAGATTCTACGTAAAATATGTCGAAACAGTAAAATATTTACTCCGGTCAAACTTTAAAAAAGTCAAAATTTAGCTCCGATTACTACATTAACCGAGATCAGGAACTTATTAGTACTTCCGAATTCGGAACCTAAAAATATATATTAGAATTAGTCCTAGATATCGGAAATATGCTTGTTTTTCCGGTTAATCGCTAACTTCTTTACTTCCAACTTCGGAACCCAAAAATTATTTACTAGAATATTGCTTCCCATCTCGGAACTGGGCTTCCGTTATCGGAAACTACTTTGTTTCAACAACGTTTCTAAAAAAACGCCGTCTTTTATTACATTGGACAGCTGATATTATAAAACGCCGTTTATGAAAAATTTTAGACAGCGGTTCAGATTTGACCGCTTTCTAAAAATTTTCAAAAGTTGTCTAATGATAGAGCTCCTAGAATTACATGCTTCCGATATCGGAAATATTGTTACACAACATTTTTTTGAATTTTTCAACGAACAGCCTTCTATTGAAAGCCTTTAATCAAGCTTTCTGCACTAGTGCGAGAAGGGAAAATCTGTGGATATGAAACTCTATCGAAGCATAATAGGAAGCTTGCTGTACTTAACTGCCAGTAGACCAGACATATGTGTAAGTGTTGGTCTGTGTGCTCGATTTCAGGCTGATCCGAAAGAATCTCATCTTGTTGCTGTAAAAAGGATTATCAGATACATACAAGGTACAACTGACTTTGGCATATGGTATTCAAAAGGCTCAGATTCTACCATTCTTGGATTCAGTGATTCCGACTGGGCTGGGAACGCAGATGATAGAAAGAGTACAACTGGTGGCTGCTTTTACATAGGTCAGAATCTGGTTTCATGGTACAGTAAGAAGCAAAAATCGATTTCACTATTTACTGCTGAGGCAGAATATCTTGCGGCTGGGAGTTGCTGTGCTCAACTGTTATGGATGAAACAAATGTTGAAGGACTATGGTATTGAAGGAGAGATTCTGAAAATACTATGTGACAACAAGAGCGCAATCGATATCTCGAAAAATCCTGTCCAACACAACAGGACCAAGCACATTGATATACGACATCACTTCATAAGGGACCTTGTTGAAAAGAAGGAAGTGGTTCTGGAACATGTTTCCACTGAAGAGCAGCTGGCTGATATATTCACTAAACCTCTTGATGTTGTGACTTTCGAGTATCTAAGACAACACCTAGGTGTGTGTCGAGTATAAGGTAATCCCAAAAACCTTACTCAAACTGTATAGGTGCTATTTGTTTACAGTTTAGTTGTTTTCCTTTCCTATGAAAAACAAAAAAAAAATTAGGAGTAGATGACTTCGTGATGTTCCAATCTGGAGCACACTCTATGATGGTTGACCATAAGGCTGGAGTGAATTGATGTTCCAACATGGGGATGACGTTTAAAATTCTTGACTACGGTGGGGTCCAGCTGGATATATATGTGGACTCTCTGTTGGGCCGAAAATGGCATATTTTTGAATTTTCGGGAAAAGGAAATTCTCCATATTGCTCTTCCCTATTCGCGCGTGAGAAGTCCTTGCACATTCCAACACCACAACGACTGAAAAATTCCATTCATCTTCCTTTCTCTCTCTCACTTCATTCATCTCCGAAATCAGAGACAGATAACTCTTCCGCTGCCAAAGGAGATAAAGGTTGGATTTTTGTTAAAGCTGCATGTCCGAGGTGCTCTCCGATCACGAAAATCACAGGTATTCCGATTAAACTTGCCGGATATTTCAGAAGCTTTTGATTCTTGATTCAGTCGAGTTATCCGCTGTTAGGAGACTGTGGTTGTAGTTTGTGGTTGTTAGTTCAGTTTTGAATCTGTTAGAGATATGGGTAGAAAGATTAAGGGAGGCAAGGGTAAGGCTAAGAATACTCCGGGAAAAACCCCGATCAAAAACCCTGAAATCCCTAGCTCCGATCAAGATCCGACAAACCTATCTCCTTCAAAACCCATTGATAATGTTATTCAACCTGAAAACCCTGAACTTTTGAAAACCCCGATTCCCGCGAACTCTAAGACTCTTGACAATGGTGAGAAACCCATGGATGATGTTGAATCGGGCCAGGGTAATTCTGGATCAGCTGGGTTAGTAACGCTTGGATGTATGACGTTGGAGGAGCATGAGAAGCAGGTTAGGAAGAAACTGCAGGAGAACATTAAGAAGGCTAAGGAGGGCCTTAAAGTGTACAAGTCCTTGGGAAAAGGAGGAAGGAGAGGCAAGGGTAAATTCAGTGTTCCAACATCAGAGAAGCCGAGTCAACCACCTACTGAACCCAAAGTTCCTCTTGAAGACGTTGTTGAGCCGAGCTCCAATGGTCAGAAGGATCCTGCTGAGAACATTGTTGAGCCGAGCTCTAATGTTCAAAAGCAACCTAATGAGGTCCCAATTTTGCCTGAACCTAATCCAGCTAAGGAGGCTCCAATTTCTCAGAAAGTTGATCAGATTGACCCCCTGATGCACCAAGCCCCTCCTCAGCAAGACCTTACAGGTGCACCTTCAAGAAATGATGCTGAGAATGATGATGATGATGACAATCCATTATTGTTGCTGTTTAATGTTGGGTTAGCTTCAAAGAACAGGAAGCTGGACAAACCTGGAGCAAAGGGGGCTGGTGCTAAAAAGAGACTTAGGGAGCCCATTGCTGATGAAACCAGGGACAAGGAACCTGAACCTCAGCCCCAGCGCAAGGCTAGAAAAACCTCTGCTCCTGCTAAGAGGACTCAACCTTCCAGACATGCTAAGAAACCAGCTGAGCCAGTTGATGAGTCTGTGGAGCAGTCAGATGGTGAGAACTTTGCTGAGGAGATGATGCTGGATCATGCCATCTCTAAGAAATTCTACTCTGAAGAAGCCAGGCAGAAGCATGTGATAGTCTCAGGCAGAAGGCTGATGGTGGAGGAAGTCTTCAATCTGACCAAGTGTGCTGAGATAGGACTGACTGAGTACTTGGAGCTGATGAACTTGGTGCAGGCTGCCACAGGATTTACTGAGTATGAACCTAATGTGGTTAAGGAGTTCTACAGCAATCTCCTACCTGAGAACAAGGATCATACCTCACCTTGGTTTGAAAAGGTATATGTCAGAGGCAAGATCATCCCTTTCTCCCCTTCCTTGATCACAAAATTCTTGGGGATATCTTCTGATTATGCTGGAGAGTATGAGTTTCCAGGTGAATATGGAATCACCATGGAACAGTTGGGTGTGGAGCTTATAGGTGGAATTATCCCTGTGTGGTCAGCTTCTAATGTGCTTGCCTCCAGATTGACTCTGAGGTATTATCTGCTGTTCAGGATTCTTACAGGTTGCTGGATGCAGACTTCTAATACCACCATTGTGACAAAGACACAGGCCTTCTATCTCTATGGTATTGGTACGGAGATTGAGGTGAATCTGGGGAGGCTGATTTATAACAGGATCCATGCTGCTGCTTCTACTGCTCGGATTAATGAGTATATGCCTCATCCATGTCTGATCTTTGCTTTGCTAAAGGAGGCTGGTGTTGATGTTCCAACATCAGACAACTGTGTTCAGGTCAAACTAATGGGTCCGAATTCGGTCACTCTGAAGCGTGATGTTCTTGATCTACCCTGGTCTAGAGAGGACCATGCAGACATGTCTGAGTCAGTCAAGAGGGAGATTCAGCTGCGGGGTATTCAGACTCAGCTAGACTTTCATCAGAGGCAGGTGGAGTACCACTCAGAAAAGGTGGTTAAGCTGGAGGCAGACCTGAAGAAGTTCAAGGAGCAGACTACTGTGGATGATTCAGACAAGAGTCCAGTCTTCTGAGTGTTGCTTATGGAGGCCCCTGGGTGGATTTTGTGTTGCCTTTGGCATATTTTGGCCCCAGGGGGAGATTATTGGATGTCTTGGATATTTTTTATTTTGGATATTTTTTATTATTTCTGAATTATCGTTGGATGACTGTATTCCATAACCCAAGTTATTTTTGCTAGTAGTTGATGGCTGATTATCTGTCTAGTTGCATTCTTGAACTCAGGGGGAGTTATATTTTGAACTAGATTGAGTCTGATATTCAGGGGGAGTTCTTATGAGAATCTATCTTCATGCCTGAGTTTTGTATCAGTTCAGTTTTGCCATCCAATACTTTTTGGGTCCATAAATTGCCAAAGGGGGAGATTGAAAGGTCGCGCTTTTGATTGGCTAATTTGTGGAAGCTGATGTTCCAACATCAAGCTGACAGATACCAGCAGGGTTTAGAATGCGGAATGCGCAAGGTTCATTTATGGTAACTTCCTGTTATGGTATATTACTGCGCGTCGTATTTGTTGCATGAATACAGTCCGATGGAATATTCTCAGCTCAGGATTTCGGATAAATATCGCAAAGGATTTGAATTGTGATCGGATAAGTATGCTTTGCGTGATTCAAGGAGTTTGAGATATCCAGGAGTCTTCTTCCAAGCTGTTAACGAACTGAATGAGAGTCATCGTGGAAAAAGAATTCCTCAGCCGTGGAAACTATTGGAGGACACGACACTGGTCTATAAATGGGACAGCAGCTGCAACGCCAAAGCTACCGATTTTACAGAACTACAATTCTGCATCCAGAATTGTCCATAGCGGCGATAGACAGCAAGGTCCATAAAAACTTCATGATACCTACTCTGGGACATGATGTTTAGTGTAGTAACCCAGCCATAAAATCTCGGGAGAGGTGATTGAGCATTCAACTGATAGTATAGCTAGTCAGGCCAATTGGCAGCAAGGGAGTTGCATATCCACACTTAGAGTAGTAAAGATAAGTATTCTGTAATCTGTATCTTTGACTTACTAGTGGATGGTTACTACACTGGGCAAGGCCCCGCAGACGTAGATGCGTTGCATCGAACTGCGTAATCAATTGCTTGTGTCATTTACTTTCTGCAATTTACTTGATTTCATGTTGGAACATCATGATAGGCAGAACTAGTTAAATAAGCAATTGTTTGAGTTAAAGTAGATAGAATTTCAGTTTGAAGTAACTCTAGAACAATCATTTGCATTTTATCTCTTTTATTTACATGAATTCCACATCCCACATAGTTTTTGGAGGATTTTATTAACCTTATCAGTAAAAACATATTTATTAAGAAAATTACTAGTTAATTATCATGCTGGTTGGAAAACTTAATGTGTTTGGAGGCCTATGTGAACCAACACTTTAATTTGGTTTTCTGCATCCTTGAATATTATGAACCCAGTTGAACTAGACAACTATTCCAAGTTTTTATTGTTACATTTTCCCCCTTTACAAATAGAAATCATACCTAGGATCTGATGCATACGAGTAATGAATGATTTTGTCCTCAATCGGAAGGTTTCTCGCTCATCTTCCCACCATTTTGCCTTTTGCTCATCTGAGCCATCAACTCCTTCACTGTTTATATTTTTGAGCAGCAGGTTCCATATTCTGGATGTCTCTGCATCAAGCTCAACCTTGGGACGTGGTTTTTTCGTCCTTAATTGACTATCAAATTAAGGGAACCATGGCCCCATTGCTTTTATATAAAACAATAGATTTTTGCCATGCATTGCCCTCTTGATAATTAATATGCGAGCTTAGGTAGCTGATAGATTTACCATCTTGTGAAGAACCTGCATAACACAAATTCAGAGTAAGAAATGATATGATAACTTTCAATTGTGTCTTGGTAATTGATTCCGTACCTGCTTTTGTTCCAGTTCTTTTTGACCGCTTCTTTCTTGCCCAAGTTGTACTAAAATTTGCCAAGGCTTCCATACATGTTTGGGGCCCACGTGAACTTCTAGAAGAACCATTACCATTGCCCGATGAAAGTGACTTTCTCGAGGTTCTATGAGAAATAGAGCTATAGATTAAATCGGTGCTAACACGACCTCATTCATCCCGGCTCTCATTGCTGAAGTTGAGTGTCCTTATGCACAATCTTCTTCGAGTAGTTCTTAAATCATGAACTTCAAAAGCTCCTCCTTCTGATTTATTGATGGGAATTTTTCTCGCACAAGGTGAATTACGGGGTTTTTTGCTTTCCACAACCACCTTTGGCCTATGTTTCATTGGCTTTCTTCTAGGTGGCTTGCTCAAAGTCATGACTGAAAAGAGAAAACATGAAATTAGACATAACAACAAAAAGAAAGTACGTATTCATGACAGAAAATTTTATCATTTGATGTGGGTAGAGATTTAGAGAGATTTTTGTCATAGACCATGCAGTTATACTGTGTGCAGATAGTATTTGCTAAATGAAGGAGACGAAATTCACGTTGAAGGTGGTTTTGCTAAGTTTGAAGAGTAGTCTTGTATTGAAGAAGATTTTATAGGTATGGCAGACTTCTTTGAAAATTATTCAGAATTCCTTTATCTGAAATTGGAGTTCATGAGTATGTCGATGAATATGTGTTGGGGGTTCAAGAAAGTTCTCCATGTTGCCTTTACATCAACAGAGTTTGCTGTGGAGGTTGAAGCTCTTAGATGGTGGAGGGGAGAACTCTTTGAAGTGAAGGAGACTGATGTAGGGAGGTTTTGTCCGAGAATTTTTGTCCGACAATTGAGGAAAATCTGCGTCGGACAGGCTGAGCAGTTTCAGTGCAGATTCAGAAATCGACGTATGAATTCATATTATATCTTTCTGGAAAGGAAAATGAGTCAATAAAAATAACTCACTATATTTAGTGAGCACCATACTGGTTAGCACATTTGAGATTGTTTAAAGCATTAAAATGGCGTTTTAATATTTTCATTATTTATTTTCTATTTTAGAATAACTTTATTTTTAGCATAGTTTAAGAGTAGTATTTATACTCATCTTTTAACCCTTGGATTCGTGCTGGTGAATCCTTGATTGTTTCTTAGAGATTCATGGTGGCGAATATTTCGATATTTCGAAGTATTTGATAGAAGTCTCAGTCTATGGTTTAGTTGGCCGGACTATCATGTGCTGTGTATGTAGGTTTCTTAAAAGGTGTTCTCAAATCTTTGAAAGAAATTATTGCAACCGAGTTTTCTTGAGCCTCAAAACTCAAAAGTGATATTTTAAACTGTTTCTCTTGTGTTTTTGCAGCCCTTGAAACATTGTCATCTTAGTTTCAATGTAATGCATGTCCACAGTGGATACATGGGAGCAGGAGAACTCAAAGTTTGTTATATTGTGGTATTGTTTGTCATATAATTATTAGTTTGCTCGTAATGGTTGTCTTTTTTTTGTTTCAATTATATAAAGTTGAACTCTTGGCATTAATATTGCATATGAACATACTCTAATTGGGGTATGTGAAATTAATTTTCACATATTGATATGCATTCTCTATATATTGTTTAAGGATTTCTGGGGTTCTTTGCGTGTGGCTTAATTCATCCATCTATGTGTGGTTTAAAAAGTAAAATTAACTTCTGTGGTGATTGAATTTAATGTTCTCCTGGTGCAATTAAACTTTGGTTTTTCTTACTTTTGCAGATTCATATCAAGTGTTTGATGGATGAATTAAGCCTATTTTGTTCTGAGCTAGCATTGTGCTCTGAATGATGGTCTTCTGATTTAAAAAATAGAGCACGTTTTCACAGGTTGTCGATTGCCGCTTAAGTAAATTTATGATTATACTTTCAGTACAATACTGAAATTGCCAAGAAGAAGCAGAGATTGTGAGTGCAGAAGGATTGAGTATGGGTTTCTGAAATTGAGGGATTTAGATAATAACATTTGGAATAATTTGAAATTGAGGGATTTTAATTGATTCAGTTGTTGAGATATTTTTTGAAATTGGAATAACATTGTGATAAGTTCTGGGAAAAATCTCAACTTCAGCGTTTAGTACACGTAGCAAGGGAAAAATCATTATTTTTATCCTAGAGTAAGGCCCTGTTTACTAGAGATTATTTCTTGATGTACTGAACTGAACTAAACTGAACTGAATTGAACTGAACTGAATTGAACTGAACTGAACTGAACTGAAGTGAAAATTGATGTATTGAAAAATGGAATCAATTTTTCACTGAATTAACCTGAATTAACCTGAATTTCATCAAATTGCATTTTCACTGAACTGAACTGAACTGAACTGAACTGAACTGAACTGAATTGAACTGAACTGATCTACAAATAAGCTTTAGGGTTTAGGGTTTAGGGCCTAATATGTAATAGTTATTGGGTTGTTTCTTAGTTTCTCCCCTCTGATTTTCCTTTTTTTAAAAAATCCAACGTGTCAAAAACGACGTCGGTTTAGATGTTTGTAATTGCTCGTTCTATTTTGTCTGATCTTCTCCTGTTCTTGCTCCTCTCAGCTCTGACAATCTCCTCTTCTTCTCTTTTTTTTCGAATTGCAATCCTAATCCCCAATCCTTCATTGATTTTCAATTGGATTTCAATTGCTTGGCGAAATCAATGAAGCAATTGTATTCGAATTGAAAAACAAAAGGAAGGCTGGTAGTATGAGGATTCAGCTCTATATAATTCAGTTCTATATAATTCAGGTTTCCGGTCCGGCGAGGTTTTGTGAGCATCTGGCCTATAGCGTGACTTTGAGGCATCGCGGCATCAACTTTGAGGCACCAGCGGAGCGGCTGATTAAGGTATGTTCAGGTTGCGTTGAATTCCGTCCACGGCGGTCAGGGTCGTTATTTCGGTGGCACCTTCTGCATATAATGTTGTACTTGAACGCTCGAGTTTCATCTGATTCTTTTAAATGCGCGTGTTATCTTTGAGATGAATACTCCCTCAATGGTATCTTTCGAATCTCCGTAGGTTTCGGTTGTCTTTTGATCGGTGACGTGTTGTTTTGTAAAATGTCGTATGCTTGCAGCTGAATCAGTTTCAATTTGTGTTCCCTATCATTTATTCCCTATGGATTAATAGCTTGATCGTTTATACATAATATTCTTCTGTATATGGATTAATTGTTATTTTACTTGTAAATCTTTCAAGCCTCACTGGATATTTATTATAAAAAGTTAGGATCATTGCATTGGTTTCCACTTATTGCTCGTGAACATTCAACTTCCACTTGAGCCTAATGTGGTTATAGTCCTAGAAGAGATGATGGTTAGTTTCATGCTTTCTATTTTCAATTCAGGAATTTTCTTTGGGAGCCAAGTAGAAGTTTAAGTATGCCTTCTATTCAAAGAGCTTTGCCTCCTGAGCTTGCTGAAAATACCATCCGAGTTAGTACAATTTGTCTCTCTTCTTAATTTTGTTCAATTAAGTAGCCGTATTCATTGGTTTGTCGGTTCAACTTTAGCTGATTCAACATTATTAATAACTGAATCTCTTGTTCTATTTGACTGATGCGGCTGTTTCGAGAATGCTTGCGAAGAGCTAAATACATTGGCCACAAGGTTTGGTCTTTGTTCTACTTTTTCTATTCTATGTATACTTAAACATGGTTCTGCTTTTCTGAAACCCTGCACGTGTAGCTTCATTCCTTAGAACAAGAAAAGAGAATTTATTAACTTGTTGTCATTTGTAGCATCATTGATGAGGAAATACATTTTTACATTAGTATGTTCGAAAAGTGTATCAGAAACATAAGTGTCTTTTAAAAAAGGAAAATTATTGTAAAGTTGTCATTCTTTCTTGAAAGGTCTCAGGTGTCCTGGCTATAGGCATCATAAGTGGCTGTTTATGAATCATTGCACATCAACTTTCCTTTTTTGTCATCCTAAACGTTCATGGGTCTTGTACCTGAAATACTTCCATTGTTGCTATTGAGTCGGTAGTTTTGTGTAAACCTGTGACTCTGTCCTGCCTAAAGTAGATATACCATGCTGTACTCATTGAGATTAAGCTTCCATTAATGGTTCTGATAATGGTATTGTGTGTTGCACTCGTTGAATTTCGTCACTTCAAGAAGCTGTGATGGAGCAGAGTGCAATGATTGATGGGGTAAGGCCAAATTACTTGATGTTTCTCAGCATCTTTCGCTGACGCAGAGCTTAAATCACATTAGCTTAGAACATTTATTAATAAAAAGATTCTTTTTTCCTAAAATTTCGTAACATTTTACTGAATTTTCTTACATGTACCCATAACAATTGATATTTGCACTAAAATGTGTTCCGGTTGATGAAGGAAAATATGATTCTTAAAGGCCAGTTGAGGTCCGCTGGTAATAGCTGCAACTTTGACATCGGATCCCACCAGAGGTGCAGTTTTTTCAGTAGCATTCTGCACATTATGCTTTCCAAGTACTGGTTTCCTTGGCTTCTCCAGGTGACAAGATAATCATGCACAAGATGAGCATGGAACTGAAGTTGTTATTTTCTAGGAGGGAACAGGAATTGGGCTGCTACTATATAAGAATTAGCCAGAGAGGTCCATGCTGCACCTGGTGAATTTGAGGATGTGGTTTTGGAAATATTGGAAGTACAGGATCAGCCTTGTAGGGAGAGAACGACCTTGTAAGTTATATTTTTGACACTGCAATAAGATGCATTGATTCATAATTGTCTGTATGTTCATGAGAAATTTATTCACATGATAACATATGTTCTAATTGCTGATTGAACAATTAATATTTTTGGGTCCTCTTCACTGAAAGAAACTTTGTAGTTTTGTTGACTGTAAAGGTTTCATTGTTTAATGTGTCCGGGCCTTTGGTAACTGCATTAGGGGGAGTCACGCAGTCTTAGGATGACACCTCTTTATGCATTCTTGATTTTTCTGTATTTATTTGTACTCTTCAGATATGTGTAGTAGATGAATATCTATTGTTTATTCTGAAATCACTTCAAGGATGCTCATTTATCATACTATAGTACTTCAAAGCTCTTTTGCATAGAACTGGATTTCCATCAATGAAAGGAATGCATTTGTACATTTAAATGCAGCCAATTTTACCCTATACCACCATATGCAGTCTATTATCAATGGAAAACTTACAATTGATCACTGTCTAGGTTCCTTTACCTGAAAAGCCATATGATAATGCTGAAGATCTAAAAAGATGGAATGGAAGCTCAGAAAAGGAAAGAAAATCAACCTAGAGATTCATTCCCTACGATGTGACACAGAGCTGAACTTTTCTATAAGATCTGATTTTCATATGTTTAATGTTTCTGACAGGGAAATCAATGATTCTTGCTATCACTTAACCAAAACTACATAATTTTGTGTAATGTTTGTTGGACTATTAAAAGGGATAATCATGATAAATAACAGAGCATGTAAGCAGGGAGTAAGTGTCAGTTCTATAGTTGGCTGTAAAGTTTAATTATTATTTATGTTCTGATTTGTCCAGTTTAAGTACTATGAAATCAATTAAGCTCTAATGTTTGTTGTGGACTTCTTGAGTTTGCTGAAGGACGGCCACTGGGGAAGTCTGGCCTGTATTGGCTGAAGATACATTTAAAAATCTGTATGGAGGCTTTCTCATGATCAACGCCAGGCTTTTGTGGAAGATCACCTCAATGGAGTGTTGGACTCAGTAGATAATCTTCTCAATGGAAATCAGTGGTGGTTGAAAGCTTAAGATCCTTTTCAGTGTTTAGCAGCATGCATTAGGATTATCTGCTGAAGAGCTCATCACCATATACCACTTGCCGATCCACAAGGCTTTGGTATTGTAGCCTCTAATTGTGTCCCAAGTTTATCTTTGAAATTGATATGCCGATCCACAAGGCTTTGGTATTGTAGCCTCTACGTGTGTTGTTTCCTCATTTTTTTTTCTCTTTGAATATATGACTTGATTATTTTGCAGAAACTATTGGAAGCTGATGAGTTCTACCGGATCAGAATAACGACCAATGTATTGACCCCCAGTCTTTTGCCCATGCCCTCTGACAGGTAATACAAACACTATACATTTGTTCTTTAATTCTTTAATTGCCTAATTAACATCTTGGAAATCGCCAGATATCGACGTGGCAAAGCAGAGGAGGCCTTCCGACAGTAATTTAAGTGACTGCTTCCATCATTGGAGTTCAGCAGAAAGGTCCATTTTTTGGGTGATTATTCTATTAAAACTGCAATCTTAAAGTAATTATGTTATTCATCCTCTTGTGATTTTATTTTTTGCTTATTGTTACTGTAGAAATGACTTAGTTAGAGGAGCTGTAGACTCCGAGGACACTCTTGCAGATATATTTTGCATTCCAGAATTGTGACATTTTGCAATTGTAGGCTTGTAAAAGGCTGTTATCCTCGTCTTTGGGTTGATATTCTTGGATGGCCTTTGTTTTAGCGGCAGACCTTGTATGTTAGTGCATATATGTATGTTTGAGCTTATAAAAGTCAGCTAATATTGCTTCAATGTTACTCGTCTCCAGTGATTTTTTTAAGGGAAAACAAATGAAAACATTCCCCACTACCTGAACATGAACATGCATGTTTACTTCATTGGAATGGGTTTTTTATTATTAAAATTGATATTTTCAGGAATTGTAATCACAGACTTTGCTTTCTTGTAGAATGATCTCATCGTGGTCTCCCTTCTCTCCACTTCGTCCGCCTTGCCTCTGTAAAGGTATATTTCACTATCTTTTCACTTCTATCATTCTAAATATTTTTAATAATTGATTCTTTTTCATCCTACTAAGAAAATTAGAAAATTTTGTCAGCAAATACCGTCTTGTTGGCTTCATGAAAAAATCAAGATTGGTTTTGTATTTATCTTGTTTGCCGGTATCAATGGCGATTCAAAATCTAAATTATCAAACTTGCAACTGAGTCAAACACAAGAGAATGCATAGGCCAAACCACCAAAATGTGAACTCCTCAAACATAGTGACCAAACCATGGATAATTACTTTGTTCTGATTATGATTCCATCCTCAGTCGGTTTTACTGTGCTGTTGTGTTCTTGCCTTTGATTGATATATCTTGGCAAATGAGAAAAGGTTCACTTCCTTGTAAATGTGTTTTACAAGCGGTAGGCAGTACCGGTTAGATTGGAGTCAATGAAGAATGGTTTTAGTATATTGAACAAGTGGATTTAGATATAATGGTGGTATTGCAGTGAGTACTTTGAAGCCAAAGTTCAAGACTTTTACTACTACCAAAATTGGTGATGCAAGAATTTGAGCTTTCATTGTTTGTGTTTTGATCTGAACTTGTTTTCTGTATGTATACAAACGTATTGTCTAGATTTTCCGTGGTGCTACTCATGCCCTGTGAAAAATCCACAATTTTGGTGCTGTTTGATGTTCATGTTCCTTACTATTGTCTTAGAAGTTATAGTTAACGGCTATTGAAAGACTAAACATTCCTCCTAAACAACAAGAGATAGAAACTTTACCAAAATAAAAAGTTTATTCAAGACAACATCATCCCTTATTAAAATTAATAAAATATCAATGTATCGCCATATGATGAGTGCAATACTTTGTTCTACTGTACAATCACATATTGAGTACTTCATATATGAATACACCTATTGTACAAATATACCGCGCATCGCGCGGTGAGTGCCCGCTAGTTTTATATTAACTATGTTTGGATTTCATGTAATTATCTATCGTTAAATAAAATGTTTAATTGTTGATTTTAGCACAACACATCTTCATTCTTATACAAACCATGGGTACAAAATAATGTATAATAATATATCTTCATCAGCGATATTCGATTTTTTCTAAAGACATTTTTTCATACCATGTCCTTTTGTTTTGATGTTCTTATTCAGTTTCCGTGTCAATATGACAACATGCAGTTTGCCATGTCGTCGCAGGTTGTTGTTGCTGGTGGTGATTACGTGGAGATGTGCTCCAAATTTATGGCGGAGATCGGCAAACTCATGCTCGCCGGCAAGATCTTGGGCAGTAGGGTTTACCCCTTCGAACACATCGCTGGAGTTTTCGAGGAGATCTGGAAACTCCATGGTACGGTGACATGCAGTATAGAGGAGAAATCGAAGGCCATCGCTGAATGGTGCTCTGGTTATCGGGGAACGTCAAGCGACACAATCGCTGGCGGCCGAAGTGGAGCAGCTACAGGTGGTAGAGGTCTAGGGAAGAGAGGAGACGATGCCCATGGAAACACTGGGAGAACAAGCATGTGAGTTCTTCGGGAACAAGAAACCACGAGATAGCGACGAGGTCGTTTTGATTGATGACAAGGCCCCTGAAATCCCAGCGGAAACTGGCGGTGCCCAGTCCCGCCAAGATCCATGAGTCGCTCCAGCTGGAACCGTCTGGATGGCCTTAAAATTCAATAGAAAGATCTCCAGACGGCTCAGGATAGGCGCACTAGTTTGTGCCTAAATTTTTTATTCTGTTTTACAGTTAGTTTACTATTTCAGTCTTTTATTTTGATTCAAATAACCGGCGATGAGCTACATCTCGTTGAGGTAGGAGTCGATGCCCGAGGGTCTTCCGGAGGCATCACATGGGAGCAAGAAGATGAGGAACTCCTTTGGAAGCCCTTAACTGTAAGGAAAGTTTGTCCGATCGAGACAATGTCAATTGAGAAATCATCTGAGTTAGGAATTAGTACTTCTTAACCATGTTCAACCGGAACTGGAGGATTTCCAGTAATTTATGAAAGAAACTAAATATGTTATCAATAAAAAAACACAATTTTATTATCGTGTGTTCAACATAATACTTCATCCACCAAATCCAAAATGGCTTAGTTTTTTTTTTTGTTTTTTTTTTTTGGGCAAAACCATCCATAAGGATGGGAGGATTATATTAGGCTCCTCAAACCTGTTAAAAAACAAAGAACATAAATAAAGATAGGCCGAAACCAGTGTTATAGTAGTACAAGGAGTGAGATGTAAGCTCTTGAAGCAATATATTTGCTTCCAAAAGAATGAAAAAATAGGCTAGTTTTCTAAACTAAACTCAGCACAATAACTTTTAACCTCCGAACAATTTAGAGAATCATCGAAACAAAACTCAATTTAGTCAAGAGATCAAGTTAAAGGTGAGAAATTATTTACAGCAAAAATATTTCATAGCCTATTCAGAATCCAACAAGTTCAGAGTAGAGAGGGGAATGCTCCTTGTAACTCCAAAAGCTTCAGGCAAAATAGAAATCATGAATCTGCTAACAACCACCAGATAATAGGAAGATTCATTGATGATCAAATGATCTGAGACATCTGCAAGATAAGAAAATCAGTTTGTAGAATCCATTCTAGAAATTTTCAAAGAAGGAGTTCCCATTTGGTCAAGTCTAAGCATTCCTTGTATCTCATTAGTATGTGAACCAAAATTGAAAGAGGCATCATGCTTATATTTCAGACATATTTTTGCCAAAGCATCAGCAGGCTGATTTGCTTCTCTATGAACATGAATCAGATCATAAGTAGCAACAAGATTGAAGAGTTTTCAGTGTACTGTGATGGGATTCATGGAATGAAAGAAATTGCATTGAGACAGTCAGACTCTATGATGATAGATTCTGAATATCTACTAGCAAGAGAGGCAGCAAATTTAATGGCTTTAATTTCAGCCTCTAGGGGGAATTAGCAGAGGTAAAAGAGCAGTGGCCAGAAAAAAAAGCACCCATGTTATCCCTAATGATAGTATTAATGCCTGCATGAAGAGAGGAACTACACCATGCTGCATCTACATTGAGTTTTAGACCAGACAATGGCTTTGACCACTAGTGCACGGACATAGGTTTTAAGGCGGTTTTGAACCGCCTTAACTGGGTTTTACAATTAGTGAAAGTTATGATATCGTATGAGTTTTACAATTAGTTACGAAATCGTAACTCATTACAACTCTCCTGATTATTCCAAATTACGATGTCGTAATAAATTATGAGACGTTAAAAAAAAATTAACGTGTTACGAGTTCGTAACACAAACTTTCTTTTTTTACGACTTCGTTAGTTATTTTTGAGTTTCAATTGTTTTTCACCAACGATAGAACTTACGAGTTCCAAAGTCATATGGCAAGTGGGAAAAAAAAAGCTTCCGATTCGATGGCAACTCATACCAGGATGAGTCGGAAAGAGAGTACCAGGATGAGCCAGAAGGACCTAGGCCATCAGGGGAAGGCGATCCCCGGGTCCAGGGACCTGAAGCCTGGGAAGAGGGACAATATCTGGCTAGTAACCCTTAGACCCGGGGACCGGTTTTCCCGGAAGAGGGGCAAGCCTTGGTCAATGCGGAGGAATCGGCAGCGTTGGAGTTCATGAGATCCAACAAGGAGTTGTACCGCCAGTGGGACTATCTACCCGGGACCTTAGGAGGAGGGAGCCCGGGGGAACTAGACAGGCCTTTCACATGGACACCCAAGAGAGGTTATCGATCTGGACGGAGTTGTGCAGCCGCCAAGGATACAAGGGCGCGTGAATTTCTCAACTGTCCCACCTTCTTTCCATCCGAATCACAGAGTCGGAGGGGGAGCGGCAACAGGGCAACAATCAAACTTAGCTCCACATGCTCCGCCCTACTACTCGCGCTCTAGTTGGGGGTTAGGGCAGATCGGGTATGATCCGCCAGTCGTGCATGTGGAGTTCTTGGGTCATCAGGCCCCTGGGACCCAGGGGAACCCATCCAGTACTCTATGCCGATGTATGGGTCAATGGGGATGAACTACGGTTACCCGGAGAGACACTATCGAGAGGACGATAGGATGCGGGGTTATCAGGCGGCGCAGCAGGACCCCAACTCTTTGGAGGCGCGACTAAACAAGCTGGTGGGAAGAAACGGAGCTAAACCCACCTCCCCATGGGTACCTCGAGTGCTTGCATACCCATGGCCGCCGGGTCTCCGGGTCCCGGTGGGAATCCCTACGTACAATGGAGAGACAGACCCGGAGGAGTTTTTCAGGACGTACCAGAACCTAATGGTGTCAAGAGACTTCCCGGAGGAGTTGAGATGCAAGCTAGTGGGTTGCTACCTGAGGGGAAACTGTCTAATATGGTTCGATTCCTTGTCCCGGGAAAGCCTTAGGGATTATTACGATTTTTCCAAGGCCCTACTGTTTAGGTATGCCGGACTGAAGAATGAAGGCAAGCAGTTGACCGAGCTTCTTGCCACCCGGCAGAAGGCTGCAGAGGGGCCAATGGAATATTACCGAAGGTACATGGATGATAGTATGAAGGTCATTGACAGGCAGCAGCAAGAGAAGGCGGTGATTAGTGGATTCATAAATGGTTTAAGAGATATGGCGTTATTCCAGAAGTTAATGGAAAACATCCCAAAAAAATTTCATAACTTGCAGATGGCGGTGCAACTGTATTGCGCGGTTAATGATGCCACCCGGAAGAGAAAGGAAGAATCTGAGGGGTTCCTCCCCGGAAAGATGGAAAGGAGAAGGGCGATGAAGCCAAATAGAAGGGATCCGGGTCCCGCGCCAGTGAACCGGGCAAGGGCAGACAACTTTACCCCGCTCAGCAAGTCCCGGGCGGAGATACACATCATCCATAAAGACTTGTTCCCGGATCCGTTGCCTGTCCTGGGAACCCCATCCAAAGAAAATGCGGATAAATGGTGCGACTACCACAAGTCTTATGGACACACGGCAGAGGGTTGTAGGGGTTAAGGAATGAGATAGAAAAATTGATAGAGCGAGGACAGCTGAGAGATTGTGTGGCGGCCGAAGCAAAGAAGGAATACCCGGCCCGGGATCAGGCTCGGGAGCAACCCCGGAGGAGATGGAAGCCAAACCCCGGGAGAGGAAACGGGAGAGCCCAAGGCAATAGGGCCCCGGGGCGGCCCACCATAGCTGCCCTGCCAGTCCAAGCGGTGGAACCGACCTCAGCACCCAACAGGATGATTAATGTGATAAGCGGAGAAATCGGAGAAGTATGCCAGTCAGTTTCTGCCATCCGGGCCCGGACGCGGTATGTCCCCCCGGGGGAGACTCACGGGAAGAGATTTCGCCCCAATGAAACTATCACTTTCTCTGAGGCGGATACAGCCCCTCCACAGATACCCCACCCAGACCCAATGATTGTAACAGCGGAGATCGAAGGATTCCTGGTCAAGAGGGTGTTCGTGGATGACGGGAGTAGCGTGGAAATCATGTTCGCCTTTTGCTTCGATCAATTGGGGATTGGAAGACAGAACCTGAAACCTCCCTCGTCTCCCTTGCAGGGTTTACGGGCAAACCGGAATTTCCTCCAGGCGTCATCCCCCTTGCAGTGCGTATGGTGCACGAGAAGGATCAGAGCAAGAGGGTCTCACTGACATGCAACTTTACGGTGATTGATGCGCCCTCACCATACAACATAATCATAAGAAGACCATAATTAACCCAAGCCCGGGCAGTGAATTGCCCATATCTGCTGACAATGAAATTCCCCACAGCGCAAGGAGTGGCGGTCGTGCGGGGAAGCCATGCAGCGCAAGAAGTTGCATGATGACGGTAGTATTGGACGCAAAAAAGGCAGTAGGGGCGATACATGGAGAAGCTCCCCGCCAGGAGTTGGAGGAAATGCAAGTGGCGGATAAAGGGATGGTCACGGTGGGAAAGGATCTCCCGGAGGAAGTAAAGGGCGCACTGAAGGAACTCTTGGCCAGATACCAGGGAGTATTCTAATGGAGCCCGGAGGACATGGTGGGAGTGGTACCAGAGCTGGGGGTACACAAGTTGAACATAAGCCCGGCAACCAAGCCAATCAGATAGAAGAAAATACCCGTAGGCCCGGAGAGAGCAGAATTCATAAAAAATGAAGTTCAGGAGTGGATAGCTAACCCGGTCTTAGTAAAGAAGCATGATGGAAGCTGGCGCATGTGCATCGACTTTACAGACTTGAATAAGTGTTGCCCCAAAGACAGCTATCCTCTCCCAAATTTGGATCGGTTGGCAGAGGCCATCGCGGGATACTCAATGTTGGCTTTCTTCGATGCGTACAAAGGCTATCACCAGGTGCAGATGGACGAGGCGGACAAGGCTAAAACCTCCTTCATCACCGACTTTGGAACTTTTTGCTACAAGAAAATGCCCTTTGGGTTGAAAAATGCGGGGGCTACTTATCAGAGGATGGTGGACAAACTCTTTAAGGACCAAGTAGGCAGGAACATGGAGGTGTATGTCGATGACATGGTGGTCAAGAACAGGGCTTACGGGGCCTTCCTGAAGGACCTGGAGGAGATGTTTGAAAAGCTGGAGCGGAGCAATCTAAAGCTGAACCCCTCCAAGAGTACCATTGGAGTGGGCGCGGGGAAATTTTTGGGTTTCATGGTATCAAGCCGGGGCATTGATGTCAACCCGGAGAAGGTAGAGGCCATAGCCAAGATGACTTCCCCCAGGTCGGTAAAAGAAGTACATCATTTGACGGGATCCCTCGCGGCTCTCAGCCGATTCCTATCAAAGGGTTCTAGCAGATTTTCTGGTAGAATCAGAAGCAAGGATATACGAGGAGCAGGAAACGCCTGAGGCTGAGATAGTCCCGGCTTGGAAGTTGTACGTGGACGGATCGACACACTCCGAAGGTAGCGCAGCGGGAGTCTTGTTGGTTAGTTCGGAAGGGAAGGAGTACCCCTATGCGGTCCAATTCACTTTCAAAACAACCAACAATGAGGCCGAGTACGAGGATCTGATCGCAAGATTAAGGCTGGCAAAGGAAATGGACATCAAAGCTCTCACGGTACACAGCGACTCGCAGATCGTAGTGCAGCAGGTAAAGGGAGAATACGAAGCCCGGAGAGGAGCCTGCAAAAGTACTTGGAGATGGTAAAGGCTCTGGTAGCCGGGTTTGAAACCTTCAACCTGGTCCAAGTTCCCCGGGAGAAGAATAGTAAAGCGGATGCTTTGAGCAAGTTGGCTTCCTCGGAATTAAAACCTGAGTCTAACCAAAAGTTTTACATGGAGGTACTAGCTAGGAAGAAGAATCTACCAGGAGAACGACCAAGTAATGCTGGTAAACGAGGAAGAATCCTGGATCGCCCCCATGCGGGCGTACCTAGAAGAAGGAACCGCCCCGGAAGATAGGGTGCAGGCCCGGAAGCTGAGAGTTAAAGCGCCAAAGTATGTGGTCCAGGGCGGGGAGCTGTACAAGAGAGGATACCTCCAGCCTTTGCTAAAGTGTGTGGAAAGGTCAGAAGGTCAACACCTTATCCGGGAAGTGCACGAGGGAACTAATGGAAGTCACCAGGGAGCCCGCACGACGGCTAGGAAAATTTTAAGGCCGGGATATTACTGGGCGACGCTGTTCAAAGATGCGGAAAAACATGTTCAGGAATGCCTTTCATGCCAAACCTTTGCCCCGCTAATCCATGTTCCCCGGGAGGAGTTAATCGGCATCACAGGAGCTTGGCCATTCAGCAGATGGGGAATCGATTTGGTAGGACCATTCCCCATCGCCCCGGGAGGAGCCAAGTATGTAATTGTGGCAATCGACTACTTCAGCAAATGGCAATCGACTACTTCAGCAAGTAGAAGTCATCAACCGTACCATCGTCAAAGGCTTAAAAGCCCGTTTGGAAGGTGCGCGGGGGAATTGGATTTGGGAGTTGCCCAGCGTCCTCTAGGCCCACCGAACCACAGAAAATTTAGCTATCGGAAAGTCTCCATACTGCCTGATATATGGATCCGAGGCAGTGACACCCGCACAAATTGGGATCCCGAGCCCTCAGACCCAATTCCAGCGCCCGGAGGAGGAAGACGTCGGACGGCACCTCGACTTGGATCTTTTGGAAGAAAAGAGAGAGAATGCGGCACTCCAGGAAGCAAAAGTGAAGGAACGAGTAAAGAGGTATCACGATAGAAGGGTGCAGAAGGAAGTTTTCACCCCGGGAGACTGGGTGATGAGGAGAAATGACAAGAGCCACCAAGCCCCGGAAGGGAAACTTGCACCCAACTGGGAAGGGCCATACAAGGTGAAGGAGGCATACCCGGGAGGAAGCTATGTGCTGGAGGACAAGCAGGGGAAGGGGGTCCCCAGGAGATGAAATGTAGCTCACTTAAGAAGGTTCTACGGGAAGTAGAGTGCCCCGCGCAGAAGCTTAGCTATTAAGGCATGAATATGCCGGGCATTGATATGCCCCTCCCGGAAGCATGAATATGCCCGGAGAGATAGCACCGACGTTTGGCCTCGTCCCGGGTTTAGAGAGAAAGAATTGTAAAAGGGACCCATGGGTAGCTCCCATTTGGGTGCCCCGCTAGATAGGACCCGGAGATTGAATGAAGCCCGGGGACCAGAGGATGTAATGCTTGCTGGAAAGAATTAATGAAAATGTGGGTTTCTGAAAAAACTTATTCAATCATCTTTAAATTTCAAGCACATAAATATGCTGTTATATTACAAAGGAACGATAACATAGTATTTTACATACAAGTTTTCCTATCTAGGCACTACTATACCCACTTAGGGCCTGACCCGGAAGCGCCCTAAGGGTTACTTGGGCAGAAACCCCCTCCGAAGAATTGAGAAGACAGGATGTCTTCGGCAAAGCGGGCGTCCGGAGCTTGATTACATGCAAGTTCCTCCTCCAATTGCTCGGCATCTTCTTCGTTTAGTTCGGGGATAGGAACAACTACGGACCCTTCTGGAAGCGGTTCCGCCAGACACATCCTCCTTACCCCCGGCAGAAGTAACAAACTTGTATTTAGGGAACAAGTCCGATGCGCCCTTACCCTTCTCTTCTCGGCTGATGCGGGTGCCCTCGGCGGTCTTCACCCCCTTGGTGGTAACTCTAGAAGCAGCAATCTCCTGGACACGCCTTATCTGGCGTGCTACTTCTTCCGGGTCAATAGACACAGACATATCCTCATACCTTTCGTATGCCACATCTACCTCCACCAGGGCAGGAACTCGGCGAAGGCTAGAAGGATAAGGCTCGGCCTCTCCCGCGACTATCTTATTATGCCACTCCACGACGTCCAGATAGGCCCCGTGACTAGGAGCTCCCTCACTAAACTTCCTCAGGTTAGCCTCCATGCGTTCAATTTTCCTACGAACCCCGGCTGGAATATCAGTAAGGGGAGACACTCCGACTAAGCCAACCTTGAGACCCAGAAGGTGGTAAGATAGTCGGACAACCAGTAGAGCGTTTTGGAGGATCCTATTCCTGTGAGTAAGGGACCGATTCTCCTTCTCCAAGTCACAGATTAGCCTATTCTGTGCGGTGCGGGTTGCAAGCTTCTTAAGCTTTTCCTGGGCCCGCTCAAGTTCACCTCATACCATACCTAGCTCCTTGGCGGTGCGATGTTGAGTATCGTCGTGAAGGGCTTGCAGCTCAGCAATGGTTTGGTGAGAATTCAGGGCTTCCCGCATGTGGTCGGAGGCAAGATCAAAACAGTTATTTAGCAACCCAAACTTGGTCTCAGCCGCCTTGAGAAACGACACCAGTACCCGGATCGACCCAAACTCCTGAAGGAAGGAACACAACCCCGCCTCGGCCAATGCCCGGTTAGCCTGGTTGCCTCCAAACCTCCAGTGGGCCAGTTTCCTCTGAAGGAAAGAGCACTGGAGGCACCCAGCGCGGGGGAGAGAGAAGTAGGTGCCGGAAGAACTACTAGGATGAGGGAAAACATAAGGCATGGGCCCGCGCGGGAGAATCTCCTCTAAGGGGCGCTCATACTACAAAAGATAATGATTTCATTAAAAGGCTGAACTTTATATTAATCAAAATAGACACTAAGGCCAAGTTCTACATATGCCTCCCGGGGAGGAAGATTACAAAAGACTTAAACACTACAAAAGGAAAGAAAATGTAGACTAGAGTCTAGGGTTGTACATTATCCTCAGCAGAGTCCCCTCCCGGGGTAGCATGGGCCTTCTCCCATCTTCTCTCCAGCTCCGCTACGTCCTCAGCGGACCAGCCAGGACCACCATAAGCTGGAGCATCCACCTTAGGCTCATCTTCTAGACGCTCGGGGAACCCCGCCTTTCAGATAGCTTTTTCTCTTTGTCGGGCAGCTTCTTTTCTTTATCGGCCAGCTTCTTTTTGGTCTCCACTAGCTGGGGCGCAAGGCCATCTTTCCAGGCCAGCTTCTCCTTGGTTTCGCGGAGCTCTTTCTCCAGCTTAGCGAACAGCCCCGCGCTGTACTTGGAATAGGTCCAGTTCAGCGCCTCGGCGAACTGTGAGTTCGCCAGGAGGGAGCCAGCGAAGGCGATGCTCTGCAAAACAAAGGGTAAGGAATTAAGGAAACCCGGGGAATCATAAAACTTAGACAGAAGACAAGGCCTCGGGAAAATAGTTACCTCTTATTTCTTCTCCGGGATGGCCTCAGAAGCAGCAGCCTGTCGGGGAGTGCCGCGAGCAGGAGGAGGAGGAGGAGAAAGATGTTTTGTCCTCTGCCGAGAGGATGGGGGAGACCTAGATAGCTCATCAGCCGGCGGCCGCTTGAACCGCGAACTGGCCCCGCCGCTGTAAGTTGGGTGGTTAACAAAGGATCGCCGCCCGGGAGTAGGTGATGAGCCAGAAGTAGTAGCAGGGGCCGTAGAGGCGGCCAGGGAAAGAGATAACCCTGAGGAGTTTTGCTGGCGAGACCGCGGTTGCATGCGGGCCCTTTGCGGAATGAGGGCAGGATTCTCGGTAGAAGAGGGCCCAGGCTGGGAGGCCACTTGTTCTGTAGAGGGGGTCTGCTGGCCCGGGTGAGTATTTCTTGCTTGACCATCTCCCCCGGAAGGCTTCTCGACGAATGTCAGGGCGTCCACGTATAAGGAAGGTTGAACTGAAACCAAGCAAACAACAAAGTTAGAACATGGGACATAAAATAAAAGGGAAAATAATAAATAAAGCCTTAACGGGCACCTCCATCTGGCCACACCGCAGATATGCGCGGGAGCGTGAAGAGGTCGCTAGGATAGATCCCGCGAGGCCAGAAGTAACCCGCATTCCCATTCTTATAAAAGTCATCCATATCTAAGGGAGAAAGGCGGAGGAGGTTGTGGTCGCTGACAATGATTTCCGGGAGATTGGAGAGAGATTTATTGTCTTCGGGAAGGAGGGAGTCGTTCCAGGCGGGCATAGGGTAAACCCGGAAGTCGTACTGGAAGGAGCCTTTCGAAGGATATCCCTTAGCAGATTTGGGCTTAATCAAGAGAAAATCCTTTACCCCGGAACGGATGGTAAAGGAAAAAACGCCCGGGAAAGAAGCATGTGTCATCCGCAGAGCACAGAAGGAGCAGAAAAGTAGGAGAGTAGGAGGAATGGCACATCTGGCACAATTGAGAATGAAGGTCAGGATCAGAACCACCCCGTTGGGATGTAGCTGGGTCGGGGCTACTTTGTAGAAGGTTATTATCTCAAGGAAAAGAGGAGAGAATGGAAGGTTAAGCCCGTATTGAAAGTGAATCCGGGGAATACATGCGACCCCTCGCTCGGAGATCCCCGAGGGGAGTTTAGACAGAGAAGCATTTAGGGGAAGGGGGATGAAGGAGCGTTTAGCTAGATCTAAGACGTCCCTATCTAAGGAAGGAGAATCCCTAGGGACACCAAGAAATTTAAGACCCAGTGGGCGCACCCCATGAGTGGGGCCCCGGGGAACGTCGTCGCCAATCTCCTCGTCAAACACCTCCTCATCCGGGTCCCCCGGGGGTGACTAGGATGACGGGTCGGGCGCGAACCCGCCTCACCCAAGGTCGACGCACCCAGGTTGTTTAGTTCCCGGGGTATGCTGAAAGCCTCGGAATGGGTATCCGGGGAGGAGTCCGGAGAGGAAACCAGATTGTCAGCGGCCCTGAAATGGACCTCGAACTAATTTTGAGCCCCCCTCGGTATCTAAGGAAGAGGTGGAGAGACGCGGGGAACTCATGACTGGAAGAAAAGGAAAGGGAGAGAATTAGAGCTTACTTGATCAAAAGGGCAGAGCGTCTGGAAGATTTTTAGGAGAGAGAGAAGCTTAGTGAAGGGGGTTTGGACCCTTATATAGGCAAGGGAATAGTAAACGCCACCTCAAAAGGAGAAAAAGAGAACCTGGGTGCGATAAACGAGGCACGGATAAATGTGGAATAGGGAAAGGCGGCGACAGAAATTTAATTCAGCACGGGTGGGTCCTACTCAAAAATAGAAAGAATAAATAAATAAGGAAAAGAAGGGAGTCAGTAAGACCAATCACCCGCGTCACCGAAACCCGGGCAACTGGTCTGGGGGGCTAGTGATAATACTGCCCCAACATCCTACTGGGCCGGAAAAAGGGCCCATGGCCCAGAGCTAGAGGCAGTGTCTTTCCTGGTAGAGGCATGTCTGGATAAGAAAGAAGACAGATAGTGACAAGGAGAAGTGGTCCTGACCCTTATCCAAAGCAGGCAAGCTCAGCTATAAATACTAGTCTCAAACAGTGAACAAGGTATGTGACTTATATCTCTCTACTTTATATTGAGAGCATTTCTGTACGTTTTCCCCTCATCGCTATACCCATCTCATCATCACGCCGGAGCTTCTTCCCCGGGACGCCTCCCGGGGATTGTTTTGCAGGATCGTTGCAGGCATATTTGGAAGGAAGCCCGTATAGCGTTGAGACCCGGGGAACGGGCGGATTTTGGTACCATCAAAAGTTTTGAAAGAACTCTGCGTTTGGGATTGAAGGTGGGTGGGAACGCAGAGAGGCGGACGAAATCTGGGTTTGGAGTAATGATATAAGATGAGATTTTAATGGTAGAGATGAGTGAGGAAGATATTGACGGTTGAGATCAACTCAAATAAACACATTAATATTTGATCTTTTAAATGAATTTTAAAAACTATTATTCTTTGTTGTTATTGATTTGGATTTGGATTTGGAATCGGAAACTTTTTGTTAATTCCTTAAGTCTATTTGAGTTTGAACTTCAATTATTATTAGTTTCATTATATAATTTTAATTTAATTTTTGTTTAATTTGATTTGTTAGTGTTTTATTTTTGTAATAATTTCACATTCATTAATATCCAAATAAGTTCATTAAAATTTGATTGAAATTCGTTAAATTAAAATAATTTAACATCATATCTAAATAAAGTAGAGTAAAAAATATGGAAATATATGAATTTTAGTGTGTTTAATTCAATAATTATATTATTAAATCATACTATTGATGATTTGATATATACTAAATTGACTTGAAATTTTTTTAAAAACTTTTAAAAGTGAGTATGTGTAAATATAATAAGTAGGGGACTAGATATACACATTATATGATTGTAACAAACACTAATAAGTATATATTGTTTTGCAATTAAATATTTTCAATAATATTTTGTGTTAATTTTCACTATGATCTATTATTGATGGTTTGATCACTAATTATATAATGTTTAGATTTTTTAAACATAAGTCACATATAGTTAATTAAGTCACATAAATACATTTAGTTAATTAAGTCATATATATATATGTATATATATATATATTTATTTTATATACGTAAATATATAATTAAGTCATGTATAAATATGTTAATTTTCAATAGAGTTGAAAACAAAAAAAAATTGTGTTTCTAGAAAGTCCACTTAAGTTTGACTAATTTTTTTTATTAACTATATTTAGTTAATGTTTATAAGTGTCAATTTTGATTCAATAGAGTTGGCGTTTATGGAATGTTAATTAAGGTTTGATATTTTTTAATTAGTTCAGTTCAATTTAGTTATGGTCTAAAGAAATTTAGGCAAAATTTCACTTTTGGTTGTTTTAATTCAATGCTTATTAGTACTTATAGAAAGTCAACACATTAACTTAGATATATATAAATGAGTTTAATGTATTATTTTGTATAATATAATTTTTTAATTAAACGTTAATCATATTATTATTTTTTTAATAAAACTCGACACTAAATAAAATTATGTATAAGGTTAACATGAAAAATCCAGACTTGATGTGAATGTACGTAAAATATTTAACTCGACTAATTTTAAATAAAACAGTAAAAAAAAAACTTATATAAATTCCGTACGTAAAACATTTAACTCGACCAATTCACTGCACAAACATTAACTAATGTCAAATGTCCGTAACTAAAACATTTAACTCAACCAAATCACTGAACAATTTTGGCGTAAAGTTGGCGTAAAATGTTTTGCGTAGAGGATTCGAACTGATACGATATCGTTAAAACGCATTCGACATTCATGACTATTATAAATACGATATCTTAATTAATTTAATACAAGTTATGACCCCGTAATGATATCTACAACTTAGCATTAAAGTAATCAATCATATACGACATCGTAAATTTATATTCAGTATTGTCACGATGTCGTAATACTAACCGTAATCGAAGTATAACCCCCTTTTCTGGGGAGGCGCGATCACCCGACTGGAAAACACTGACGAATAACAATACGATATCGTAAATAGCTTGCATTTACGGCAATTTTGATCTCCAGCGTGGAACCACCTTAAATGGCTGCCTTCTATTCACATTTTTCCACTAGTGGACCAAGCAATTTTGAAAATTCTTGGTTTAGGTGGCCTTTTACCAAGTGGCAGAAAACTATGGTTGCCAATCTCACAATCTATAGGAGAGGATATATAAAATGGCTTTGCACAGAAGATTAGAAAGAATCAAAGAATTGCTCTTTGATCTGTCGAAGAATATGAGTAGAGGAGGCAGGGACATTATCATACAGCCATTTGTTCCTACCTTTCCAGAGAATCCAACAAGTAATAGAAGGAGTAAACCTAATGATTAAGTTATGCAATGCACTCAGTCCATTATATGTAAGATAAAAGGAAAGCCTTTCCCAAATGGATGAAAAAGCCCTATCTGAGATACCCATGAACACATGCAATGATTTCCAGATGCCTAAAGTGAACTCACAGGAGTTATAGAAGTGATCTAAAGAGTCCTCATGATTACACTTGAAACACTTATATGGTATACAGATATGCATAGATTTCAATATGTTATCAAAAGGTAGAAAAGAGTTAATCAGTTTCCACATGAATACAGAAACTTTTTTCTCTAATCCAGGATTCAATAGGTGGTGAATGGAAGAGATATTACCCCTATGATGTCAAGTTTCCATATCAGTCTATCTTCCTTATGTTCCTGGAGTTGAGTTTCCTACAAAAGAAAAAGAGTATCAGAGGCTAGATGGGGTGATATTTGTTGCATAAAATTGGATTTGTCATTAACAAATGAAGCAACAGTACTATCCAGAGGTATGGAAGTAAGAGAAGGATCATAGTAGTCCATTAATGGACCCTTGTATATCCAGTTAGATGTCCAAAAGTTACAGTCCTGCACCCTTTTCCAATGATGACTTTAGAATTAGATTCTGACCAAACATTGACTTTACTGATCCTCTTCTAGTTAGAAGAAGATTGAAAGGAAACTGGAAGAAATGCTATGAGGTGAGTCCATAAAGTATCAGCTTGTTGAAACTTCCACCATAGTTTGACAGAACTTGTTTCTATAATGGAGTGAATAGATCTAAAACCTTGAGTGAATAGATCTAAAAAAATTAAAGTAAGAGAGACTTAAAACTGGAAAGGTTGAAAAATTGATGAGAAAGGAATAGAATTGTATTTGGAAGGAAAACATATTTATTTTGGAAATGATGATATGGAATTGGCACATCTAATGACACATCGTTCCCTATTTGTTTTCCCTCTAATTTTTCCCTCATTACTCATATATTATATATGATATGAATTTTCAACTCTTCCATTAATCTATCGCACTCCAACCAAAAATGATCACAAGTGAGTCGTAGGATTAATATATTGAATGGAAACTTCTGTACATTATATGTGCCAAAGATATTTGAGTTTATTGCGGTCTGTTTTAAGCTTCACTCATTTTAAATTACTGGAAGTTCTATATATATTAAAAGAAAAAAACCATGGAAAAAACCAATCTAGGATATGTGGTATTCGACGTTCACTGAAAACAGAATTCTTTAGCTCACTAGCTAGAAAACTACGCAAAGTCAATATAGACTGTGCTAGCACATTCATACTTTTGGTCACCTCTCTTTGGCAGCCTCCTTTGTCCTTGCTAAATTGAACGGAATAAATTGATTGGAAATATAAAAAAAAAATTATTTAAATTTTATCAAATATGAAGTTATAATTTGCAAAACTGATTTACGCGCGGATAATGTAGCAGCCTTTTTAAATAGATAAAAATACATACCATTTGGTCAGATCCCATAATTTATAGCTGTGGCATTGCAGAATAATTAATACGTACATACCACATTACCGCTCCGAATCCTCTACGCAATAGATTCTGCGCAAAACGTACGCAATTTACCTTTTTATAGTAAATGGTTACTAATTTAATTTTTCCTTTAATTACTTTTGATCTGACTTTCCTCCTTACATTTACTTTTTTTTTCCGATAAATTGTATTTCCTTTTAATTTTGACGTTCGATTTCTCGACTATTTATTCAATCTTTATCCTTCCTGCTTACATAACCATCACAAAAATTGCTTTTCTTAGAATCATCCCATTTTCAAGAGAGGTACGTATGATTTATTTTTTTGGTAAACTATTTTGTTGATTTGATGTTGTTTATTGATCAGGTATCTAACCTAAACGAATAATATATATTTCTATATAATCAAACACATATATTTCTATATAATCAAACACATTGGTAAAATCATTGCTTTTATTTTAAACTACTGTAGGGATAATGGATGACTTCAAATTATCCAACTGGATCGGTGTCTAGCTTACCAAATTATTCGAATTTGGTAGGAAATTCAGTAACAACAGTTAGTTTGACTAGTTTACTAATGCTACGTACTCCAAATTGTTTTTAGGATTTTACTTACTTTAAAATAATGACGAATTATTAATTATTAATTTTGATTTATTAACAGGCACAACAATCATCTGGTGCGGGTTCTAGTTCAAATTCGATGTTGAATCACACGGAGAATCCATATACAACTCAAGCTCAAACTCGTATGAAGTGTACATGTTTGATTCCATGTGAGGATATAATGTTTTGTAAGTCTGAAATTTAGAAGGTTGATGTTAAGGTAAGGGAGGGCGGTGTTGGTTTTAACTTTGCGTACTCTCATTAACAAATTTATCAAACAAGAAATTTTATGTATTTTATACTATTTTATTTATTATGCTGGAGAATATTCATTAATTTCGTTATCATTCTTCGTATTTTTGTGTGAAGATGGTTACATATTTTGGTTGGAATGAGTAGTTTTGGCATTAAAATTGAAAGGAGAATTGCAAAAATGTGGAGAGGAATTTCCTCCTGGAAAAGGTAAAATAAAAGAGATGCATGATAAAAACAATTTACTGCAATCGTTAAACGTAAATATGAAAAATCATTAAATTTGAAATTGGTAAAACAAAAAGTGTATTTACGGGGAAAGTTGGCAAAACATCTCCAACACAGTGAATAAATGCAAGTCGGATCCTCTGCGCAAAGATTCTACGCAATCTTTGCGCCAAAACGTTGTCGAATTTATGTTTTTTTACGTAAACACATTTATTCACTGTGTTGGAGATGTTTTGCCAACTTTCCCCGTAAATACACTTTTTGTTTTACCAATTTCAAATTTAATGATTTTTCATATTTACGTTTAACGATTGCAGTAAATTGTTTTTATCATGCATCTCTTTTATTTTACCTTTTCCAGGAGGAAATTCCTCTCCACATTTTTGCAATTCTCCTTTCAATTTTAATGCCAAAACTACTCATTCCAACCAAAATATGTAACCATCTTCACACAAAAATACGAAGAATGATAACGAAATTAATGAATATTCTCCAGCATAATAAATAAAATAGTATAAAATACATAAAATTTCTTGTTTGATAAATTTGTTAATGAGAGTACGCAAAGTTAAAACCAACACCGCCCTCCCTTACCTTAACATCAACCTTCTAAATTTCAGACTTACAAAACATTATATCCTCACATGGAATCAAACATGTACACTTCATACGAGTTTGAGCTTGAGTTGTATATGGATTCTCCGTGTGATTCAACATCGAATTTGAACTAGAACCCGCACCAGATGATTGTTGTGCCTGTTAATAAATCAAAATTAATAATTAATAATTCGTCATTATTTTAAAGTAAGTAAAATCCTAAAAACAATTTGGAGTACGTAGCATTAGTAAACTAGTCAAACTAACTGTTGTTACTGAATTTCCTACCAAATTCGAATAATTTGGTAAGCTAGACACCGATCCAGTTGGATAATTTGAAGTCATCCATTATCCCTACAGTAGTTTAAAATAAAAGCAATGATTTTACCAATGTGTTTGATTATATAGAAATATATGTGTTTGATTATATAGAAATATATATTATTCATTTAGGTTAGATACCTGATCAATAAACAACATCAAATCAACAAAATAGTTTACCAAAAAAATAAATCATACGTACCTCTCTTGAAAATGGGATGATTCTAAGAAAAGCAATTTCTGTGATGGTTATGTAAGCAGGAAGGATAAAGATTGAATAAATAGTCGAGAAATCGAACGTCAAAATTAAAAGGAAATACAATTTATCGGAAAAAAAAAAGTAAATGTAAGGAGGAAAGTCAGCTCAAAAGTAATTAAAGGAAAAATTAAATTAGTAACCATTTACTACAAAAAGGTAAATTGCGTACGTTTTGCGCAGAATCTATTGCGTAGAGGATCCGGAGCGGTAATCAAGTCGGATCCTCTGCGCAAAGATTCTACGGAATCTTTGCGCCAAAACGTTGTCGAATTTATGTTTTTTACGTAAACACATTTATTCACTGTGTTGGAGATGTTTTGCCAACTTTCACCGTAAATACACTTTTTGTTTTACCAATTTCAAATTTAATCATTTTTCATATTTACGTTTAACGATTGCAGTAAATTGTTTTTATCATGCATCTCTTTTATTTTACCTTTTCCAGGAGGAAATTCCTCTCCACATTTTTGCAATTCTCCTTTCAATTTTAATGCCAAAACTACTCATTCCAACCAAAATATGTAACCATCTTCACACAAAAATACGAAGAATGATAACGAAATTAATGAATATTCTCCAGCATAATAAATAAAATAGTATAAAATACATAAAATTTCTTGTTTGATAAATTTGTTAATGAGAGTACGCAAAGTTAAAACCAACACCGCCCTCCCTTACCTTAACATCAACCTTCTAAATTTCAGACTTACAAAACATTATATCCTCACATGGAATCAAACATGTACACTTCATACGAGTTTGAGCTTGAGTTGTATATGGATTCTCCGTGTGATTCAACATCGAATTTGAACTAGAACCCGCACCAGATGATTGTTGTGCCTGTTAATAAATCAAAATTAATAATTAATAATTCGTCATTATTTTAAAGTAAGTAAAATCCTAAAAACAATTTGGAGTACGTAGCATTAGTAAACTAGTCAAACTAACTGTTGTTACTGAATTTCCTACCAAATTCGAATAATTTGGTAAGCTAGACACCGATCCAGTTGGATAATTTGAAGTCATCCATTATCCCTACAGTAGTTTAAAATAAAAGCAATGATTTTACCAATGTGTTTGATTATATAGAAATATATGTGTTTGATTATATAGAAATATATATTATTCATTTAGGTTAGATACCTGATCAATAAACAACATCAAATCAACAAAATAGTTTACCAAAAAAATAAATCATACGTACCTCTCTTGAAAATGGGATGATTCTAAGAAAAGCAATTTCTGTGATGGTTATGTAAGCAGGAAGGATAAAGATTGAATAAATAGTCGAGAAATCGAACGTCAAAATTAAAAGGAAATACAATTTATCGGAAAAAAAAAAGTAAATGTAAGGAGGAAAGTCAGCTCAAAAGTAATTAAAGGAAAAATTAAATTAGTAACCATTTACTACAAAAAGGTAAATTGCGTACGTTTTGCGCAGAATCTATTGCGTAGAGGATCCGGAGCGGTAATCAAGTCGGATCCTCTGCGCAAAGATTCTACGGAATCTTTGCGCCAAAACGTTGTCGAATTTATGTTTTTTACGTAAACACATTTATTCACTGTGTTGGAGATGTTTTGCCAACTTTCACCGTAAATACACTTTTTGTTTTACCAATTTCAAATTTAATCATTTTTCATATTTACGTTTAACGATTGCAGTAAATTGTTTTTATCATGCATCTCTTTTATTTTACCTTTTCCAGGAGGAAATTCCTCTCCACATTTTTGCAATTCTCCTTTCAATTTTAATGCCAAAACTACTCATTCCAACCAAAATATGTAACCATCTTCACACAAAAATACGAAGAATGATAACGAAATTAATGAATATTCTCCAGCATAATAAATAAAATAGTATAAAATACATAAAATTTCTTGTTTGATAAATTTGTTAATGAGAGTACGCAAAGTTAAAACCAACACCGCCCTCCCTTACCTTAACATCAACCTTCTAAATTTCAGACTTACAAAACATTATATCCTCACATGGAATCAAACATGTACACTTCATACGAGTTTGAGCTTGAGTTGTATATGGATTCTCCGTGTGATTCAACATCGAATTTGAACTAGAACCCGCACCAGATGATTGTTGTGCCTGTTAATAAATCAAAATTAATAATTAATAATTCGTCATTATTTTAAAGTAAGTAAAATCCTAAAAACAATTTGGAGTACGTAGCATTAGTAAACTAGTCAAACTAACTGTTGTTACTGAATTTCCTACCAAATTCGAATAATTTGGTAAGCTAGACACCGATCCAGTTGGATAATTTGAAGTCATCCATTATCCCTACAGTAGTTTAAAATAAAAGCAATGATTTTACCAATGTGTTTGATTATATAGAAATATATGTGTTTGATTATATAGAAATATATATTATTCATTTAGGTTAGATACCTGATCAATAAACAACATCAAATCAACAAAATAGTTTACCAAAAAAATAAATCATACGTACCTCTCTTGAAAATGGGATGATTCTAAGAAAAGCAATTTTTGTGATGGTTATGTAAGCAGGAAGGATAAAGATTGAATAAATAGTCGAGAAATCGAACGTCAAAATTAAAAGGAAATACAATTTATCGGAAAAAAAAAAGTAAATGTGAGGAAAGTCAGCTCAAAAGTAATTAAAGGAAAAATTAAATTAGTAACCATTTACTACAAAAAGGTAAATTGCGTACGTTTTGCGCAGAATCTATTGCGTAGAGGATCCGGAGCGCTGAATTTCCTACCAAATTCGAATAATTTGGTAAGCTAGACACCGATCCAGTTGGATAATTTGAAGTCATCCATTATCCCTACAGTAGTTTAAAATAAAAGCAATGATTTTACCAATGTGTTTGATTATATAGAAATATATGTGTTTGATTATATAGAAATATATATTATTCATTTAGGTTAGATACCTGATCAATAAACAACATCAAATCAACAAAATAGTTTACCAAAAAAATAAATCATACGTACCTCTCTTGAAAATGGGATGATTCTAAGAAAAGCAATTTCTGTGATGGTTATGTAAGCAGGAAGGATAAAGATTGAATAAATAGTCGAGAAATCGAACGTCAAAATTAAAAGGAAATACAATTTATCGGAAAAAAAAAAGTAAATGTAAGGAGGAAAGTCAGCTCAAAAGTAATTAAAGGAAAAATTAAATTAGTAACCATTTACTACAAAAAGGTAAATTGCGTACGTTTTGCGCAGAATCTATTGCGTAGAGGATCCGGAGCGGTAATCAAGTCGGATCCTCTGCGCAAAGATTCTACGGAATCTTTGCGCCAAAACGTTGTCGAATTTATGTTTTTTACGTAAACACATTTATTCACTGTGTTGGAGATGTTTTGCCAACTTTCACCGTAAATACACTTTTTGTTTTACCAATTTCAAATTTAATCATTTTTCATATTTACGTTTAACGATTGCAGTAAATTGTTTTTATCATGCATCTCTTTTATTTTACCTTTTCCAGGAGGAAATTCCTCTCCACATTTTTGCAATTCTCCTTTCAATTTTAATGCCAAAACTACTCATTCCAACCAAAATATGTAACCATCTTCACACAAAAATACGAAGAATGATAACGAAATTAATGAATATTCTCCAGCATAATAAATAAAATAGTATAAAATACATAAAATTTCTTGTTTGATAAATTTGTTAATGAGAGTACGCAAAGTTAAAACCAACACCGCCCTCCCTTACCTTAACATCAACCTTCTAAATTTCAGACTTACAAAACATTATATCCTCACATGGAATCAAACATGTACACTTCATACGAGTTTGAGCTTGAGTTGTATATGGATTCTCCGTGTGATTCAACATCGAATTTGAACTAGAACCCGCACCAGATGATTGTTGTGCCTGTTAATAAATCAAAATTAATAATTAATAATTCGTCATTATTTTAAAGTAAGTAAAATCCTAAAAACAATTTGGAGTACGTAGCATTAGTAAACTAGTCAAACTAACTGTTGTTACTGAATTTCCTACCAAATTCGAATAATTTGGTAAGCTAGACACCGATCCAGTTGGATAATTTGAAGTCATCCATTATCCCTACAGTAGTTTAAAATAAAAGCAATGATTTTACCAATGTGTTTGATTATATAGAAATATATGTGTTTGATTATATAGAAATATATATTATTCATTTAGGTTAGATACCTGATCAATAAACAACATCAAATCAACAAAATAGTTTACCAAAAAAATAAATCATACGTACCTCTCTTGAAAATGGGATGATTCTAAGAAAAGCAATTTTTGTGATGGTTATGTAAGCAGGAAGGATAAAGATTGAATAAATAGTCGAGAAATCGAACGTCAAAATTAAAAGGAAATACAATTTATCGGAAAAAAAAAAGTAAATGTGAGGAAAGTCAGCTCAAAAGTAATTAAAGGAAAAATTAAATTAGTAACCATTTACTACAAAAAGGTAAATTGCGTACGTTTTGCGCAGAATCTATTGCGTAGAGGATCCGGAGCGCTGAATTTCCTACCAAATTCGAATAATTTGGTAAGCTAGACACCGATCCAGTTGGATAATTTGAAGTCATCCATTATCCCTACAGTAGTTTAAAATAAAAGCAATGATTTTACCAATGTGTTTGATTATATAGAAATATATGTGTTTGATTATATAGAAATATATATTATTCATTTAGGTTAGATACCTGATCAATAAACAACATCAAATCAACAAAATAGTTTACCAAAAAAATAAATCATACGTACCTCTCTTGAAAATGGGATGATTCTAAGAAAAGCAATTTCTGTGATGGTTATGTAAGCAGGAAGGATAAAGATTGAATAAATAGTCGAGAAATCGAACGTCAAAATTAAAAGGAAATACAATTTATCGGAAAAAAAAAAGTAAATGTAAGGAGGAAAGTCAGCTCAAAAGTAATTAAAGGAAAAATTAAATTAGTAACCATTTACTACAAAAAGGTAAATTGCGTACGTTTTGCGCAGAATCTATTGCGTAGAGGATCCGGAGCGGTAATCAAGTCGGATCCTCTGCGCAAAGATTCTACGGAATCTTTGCGCCAAAACGTTGTCGAATTTATGTTTTTTACGTAAACACATTTATTCACTGTGTTGGAGATGTTTTGCCAACTTTCACCGTAAATACACTTTTTGTTTTACCAATTTCAAATTTAATCATTTTTCATATTTACGTTTAACGATTGCAGTAAATTGTTTTTATCATGCATCTCTTTTATTTTACCTTTTCCAGGAGGAAATTCCTCTCCACATTTTTGCAATTCTCCTTTCAATTTTAATGCCAAAACTACTCATTCCAACCAAAATATGTAACCATCTTCACACAAAAATACGAAGAATGATAACGAAATTAATGAATATTCTCCAGCATAATAAATAAAATAGTATAAAATACATAAAATTTCTTGTTTGATAAATTTGTTAATGAGAGTACGCAAAGTTAAAACCAACACCGCCCTCCCTTACCTTAACATCAACCTTCTAAATTTCAGACTTACAAAACATTATATCCTCACATGGAATCAAACATGTACACTTCATACGAGTTTGAGCTTGAGTTGTATATGGATTCTCCGTGTGATTCAACATCGAATTTGAACTAGAACCCGCACCAGATGATTGTTGTGCCTGTTAATAAATCAAAATTAATAATTAATAATTCGTCATTATTTTAAAGTAAGTAAAATCCTAAAAACAATTTGGAGTACGTAGCATTAGTAAACTAGTCAAACTAACTGTTGTTACTGAATTTCCTACCAAATTCGAATAATTTGGTAAGCTAGACACCGATCCAGTTGGATAATTTGAAGTCATCCATTATCCCTACAGTAGTTTAAAATAAAAGCAATGATTTTACCAATGTGTTTGATTATATAGAAATATATGTGTTTGATTATATAGAAATATATATTATTCATTTAGGTTAGATACCTGATCAATAAACAACATCAAATCAACAAAATAGTTTACCAAAAAAATAAATCATACGTACCTCTCTTGAAAATGGGATGATTCTAAGAAAAGCAATTTCTGTGATGGTTATGTAAGCAGGAAGGATAAAGATTGAATAAATAGTCGAGAAATCGAACGTCAAAATTAAAAGGAAATACAATTTATCGGAAAAAAAAAAGTAAATGTAAGGAGGAAAGTCAGCTCAAAAGTAATTAAAGGAAAAATTAAATTAGTAACCATTTACTACAAAAAGGTAAATTGCGTACGTTTTGCGCAGAATCTATTGCGTAGAGGATCCGGAGCGGTAATCAAGTCGGATCCTCTGCGCAAAGATTCTACGGAATCTTTGCGCCAAAACGTTGTCGAATTTATGTTTTTTACGTAAACACATTTATTCACTGTGTTGGAGATGTTTTGCCAACTTTCACCGTAAATACACTTTTTGTTTTACCAATTTCAAATTTAATCATTTTTCATATTTACGTTTAACGATTGCAGTAAATTGTTTTTATCATGCATCTCTTTTATTTTACCTTTTCCAGGAGGAAATTCCTCTCCACATTTTTGCAATTCTCCTTTCAATTTTAATGCCAAAACTACTCATTCCAACCAAAATATGTAACCATCTTCACACAAAAATACGAAGAATGATAACGAAATTAATGAATATTCTCCAGCATAATAAATAAAATAGTATAAAATACATAAAATTTCTTGTTTGATAAATTTGTTAATGAGAGTACGCAAAGTTAAAACCAACACCGCCCTCCCTTACCTTAACATCAACCTTCTAAATTTCAGACTTACAAAACATTATATCCTCACATGGAATCAAACATGTACACTTCATACGAGTTTGAGCTTGAGTTGTATATGGATTCTCCGTGTGATTCAACATCGAATTTGAACTAGAACCCGCACCAGATGATTGTTGTGCCTGTTAATAAATCAAAATTAATAATTAATAATTCGTCATTATTTTAAAGTAAGTAAAATCCTAAAAACAATTTGGAGTACGTAGCATTAGTAAACTAGTCAAACTAACTGTTGTTACTGAATTTCCTACCAAATTCGAATAATTTGGTAAGCTAGACACCGATCCAGTTGGATAATTTGAAGTCATCCATTATCCCTACAGTAGTTTAAAATAAAAGCAATGATTTTACCAATGTGTTTGATTATATAGAAATATATGTGTTTGATTATATAGAAATATATATTATTCATTTAGGTTAGATACCTGATCAATAAACAACATCAAATCAACAAAATAGTTTACCAAAAAAATAAATCATACGTACCTCTCTTGAAAATGGGATGATTCTAAGAAAAGCAATTTTTGTGATGGTTATGTAAGCAGGAAGGATAAAGATTGAATAAATAGTCGAGAAATCGAACGTCAAAATTAAAAGGAAATACAATTTATCGGAAAAAAAAAAGTAAATGTGAGGAAAGTCAGCTCAAAAGTAATTAAAGGAAAAATTAAATTAGTAACCATTTACTACAAAAAGGTAAATTGCGTACGTTTTGCGCAGAATCTATTGCGTAGAGGATCCGGAGCGCTGAATTTCCTACCAAATTCGAATAATTTGGTAAGCTAGACACCGATCCAGTTGGATAATTTGAAGTCATCCATTATCCCTACAGTAGTTTAAAATAAAAGCAATGATTTTACCAATGTGTTTGATTATATAGAAATATATGTGTTTGATTATATAGAAATATATATTATTCATTTAGGTTAGATACCTGATCAATAAACAACATCAAATCAACAAAATAGTTTACCAAAAAAATAAATCATACGTACCTCTCTTGAAAATGGGATGATTCTAAGAAAAGCAATTTCTGTGATGGTTATGTAAGCAGGAAGGATAAAGATTGAATAAATAGTCGAGAAATCGAACGTCAAAATTAAAAGGAAATACAATTTATCGGAAAAAAAAAAGTAAATGTAAGGAGGAAAGTCAGCTCAAAAGTAATTAAAGGAAAAATTAAATTAGTAACCATTTACTACAAAAAGGTAAATTGCGTACGTTTTGCGCAGAATCTATTGCGTAGAGGATCCGGAGCGGTAATCAAGTCGGATCCTCTGCGCAAAGATTCTACGGAATCTTTGCGCCAAAACGTTGTCGAATTTATGTTTTTTACGTAAACACATTTATTCACTGTGTTGGAGATGTTTTGCCAACTTTCACCGTAAATACACTTTTTGTTTTACCAATTTCAAATTTAATCATTTTTCATATTTACGTTTAACGATTGCAGTAAATTGTTTTTATCATGCATCTCTTTTATTTTACCTTTTCCAGGAGGAAATTCCTCTCCACATTTTTGCAATTCTCCTTTCAATTTTAATGCCAAAACTACTCATTCCAACCAAAATATGTAACCATCTTCACACAAAAATACGAAGAATGATAACGAAATTAATGAATATTCTCCAGCATAATAAATAAAATAGTATAAAATACATAAAATTTCTTGTTTGATAAATTTGTTAATGAGAGTACGCAAAGTTAAAACCAACACCGCCCTCCCTTACCTTAACATCAACCTTCTAAATTTCAGACTTACAAAACATTATATCCTCACATGGAATCAAACATGTACACTTCATACGAGTTTGAGCTTGAGTTGTATATGGATTCTCCGTGTGATTCAACATCGAATTTGAACTAGAACCCGCACCAGATGATTGTTGTGCCTGTTAATAAATCAAAATTAATAATTAATAATTCGTCATTATTTTAAAGTAAGTAAAATCCTAAAAACAATTTGGAGTACGTAGCATTAGTAAACTAGTCAAACTAACTGTTGTTACTGAATTTCCTACCAAATTCGAATAATTTGGTAAGCTAGACACCGATCCAGTTGGATAATTTGAAGTCATCCATTATCCCTACAGTAGTTTAAAATAAAAGCAATGATTTTACCAATGTGTTTGATTATATAGAAATATATGTGTTTGATTATATAGAAATATATATTATTCATTTAGGTTAGATACCTGATCAATAAACAACATCAAATCAACAAAATAGTTTACCAAAAAAATAAATCATACGTACCTCTCTTGAAAATGGGATGATTCTAAGAAAAGCAATTTCTGTGATGGTTATGTAAGCAGGAAGGATAAAGATTGAATAAATAGTCGAGAAATCGAACGTCAAAATTAAAAGGAAATACAATTTATCGGAAAAAAAAAAGTAAATGTAAGGAGGAAAGTCAGCTCAAAAGTAATTAAAGGAAAAATTAAATTAGTAACCATTTACTACAAAAAGGTAAATTGCGTACGTTTTGCGCAGAATCTATTGCGTAGAGGATCCGGAGCGGTAATCAAGTCAGATCCTCTGCGCAAAGATTCTACGCAATCTTTGCGCCAAAACGTTGTCGAATTTATGTTTTTTTACGTAAACACATTTATTCACTGTGTTGGAGATGTTTTGCCAACTTTCACCGTAAATACACTTTTTGTTTTACCAATTTCAAATTTAATCATTTTTCATATTTACGTTTAACGATTGCAGTAAATTGTTTTTATCATGCATCTCTTTTATTTTACCTTTTCCAGGAGGAAATTCCTCTCCACATTTTTGCAATTCTCCTTTCAATTTTAATGCCAAAACTACTCATTCCAACCAAAATATGTAACCATCTTCACACAAAAATACGAAGAATGATAACGAAATTAATGAATATTCTCCAGCATAATAAATAAAATAGTATAAAATACATAAAATTTCTTGTTTGATAAATTTGTTAATGAGAGTACGCAAAGTTAAAACCAACACCGCCCTCCCTTACCTTAACATCAACCTTCTAAATTTCAGACTTACAAAACATTATATCCTCACATGGAATCAAACATGTACACTTCATACGAGTTTGAGCTTGAGTTGTATATGGATTCTCCGTGTGATTCAACATCGAATTTGAACTAGAACCCGCACCAGATGATTGTTGTGCCTGTTAATAAATCAAAATTAATAATTAATAATTCGTCATTATTTTAAAGTAAGTAAAATCCTAAAAACAATTTGGAGTACGTAGCATTAGTAAACTAGTCAAACTAACTGTTGTTACTGAATTTCCTACCAAATTCGAATAATTTGGTAAGCTAGACACCGATCCAGTTGGATAATTTGAAGTCATCCATTATCCCTACAGTAGTTTAAAATAAAAGCAATGATTTTACCAATGTGTTTGATTATATAGAAATATATGTGTTTGATTATATAGAAATATATATTATTCATTTAGGTTAGATACCTGATCAATAAACAACATCAAATCAACAAAATAGTTTACCAAAAAAATAAATCATACGTACCTCTCTTGAAAATGGGATGATTCTAAGAAAAGCAATTTCTGTGATGGTTATGTAAGCAGGAAGGATAAAGATTGAATAAATAGTCGAGAAATCGAACGTCAAAATTAAAAGGAAATACAATTTATCGGAAAAAAAAAAGTAAATGTAAGGAGGAAAGTCAGCTCAAAAGTAATTAAAGGAAAAATTAAATTAGTAACCATTTACTACAAAAAGGTAAATTGCGTACGTTTTGCGCAGAATCTATTGCGTAGAGGATCCGGAGCGGTAATCAAGTCGGATCCTCTGCGCAAAGATTCTACGGAATCTTTGCGCCAAAACGTTGTCGAATTTATGTTTTTTACGTAAACACATTTATTCACTGTGTTGGAGATGTTTTGCCAACTTTCACCGTAAATACACTTTTTGTTTTACCAATTTCAAATTTAATCATTTTTCATATTTACGTTTAACGATTGCAGTAAATTGTTTTTATCATGCATCTCTTTTATTTTACCTTTTCCAGGAGGAAATTCCTCTCCACATTTTTGCAATTCTCCTTTCAATTTTAATGCCAAAACTACTCATTCCAACCAAAATATGTAACCATCTTCACACAAAAATACGAAGAATGATAACGAAATTAATGAATATTCTCCAGCATAATAAATAAAATAGTATAAAATACATAAAATTTCTTGTTTGATAAATTTGTTAATGAGAGTACGCAAAGTTAAAACCAACACCGCCCTCCCTTACCTTAACATCAACCTTCTAAATTTCAGACTTACAAAACATTATATCCTCACATGGAATCAAACATGTACACTTCATACGAGTTTGAGCTTGAGTTGTATATGGATTCTCCGTGTGATTCAACATCGAATTTGAACTAGAACCCGCACCAGATGATTGTTGTGCCTGTTAATAAATCAAAATTAATAATTAATAATTCGTCATTATTTTAAAGTAAGTAAAATCCTAAAAACAATTTGGAGTACGTAGCATTAGTAAACTAGTCAAACTAACTGTTGTTACTGAATTTCCTACCAAATTCGAATAATTTGGTAAGCTAGACACCGATCCAGTTGGATAATTTGAAGTCATCCATTATCCCTACAGTAGTTTAAAATAAAAGCAATGATTTTACCAATGTGTTTGATTATATAGAAATATATGTGTTTGATTATATAGAAATATATATTATTCGTTTAGGTTAGATACCTGATCAATAAACAACATCAAATCAACAAAATAGTTTACCAAAAAAATAAATCATACGTACCTCTCTTGAAAATGGGATGATTCTAAGAAAAGCAATTTTTGTGATGGTTATGTAAGCAGGAAGGATAAAGATTGAATAAATAGTCGAGAAATCGAACGTCAAAATTAAAAGGAAATACAATTTATCGGAAAAAAAAAGTAAATGTAAGGAGGAAAGTCAGATCAAAAGTAATTAAAGGAAAAATTAAATTAGTAACCATTTACTATAAAAAGGTAAATTGCTTGGAGCGGAATAAATGTGTTTACGTAAAAAACATAAATTCGACAACGTTTTGGCGCAAAGATTCCGTAGAATCTTTGCGCAGAGGATCCGACTTGATTACCGCTCCGGATCCTCTACGCAATAGATTCTGCGCAAAACGTACGCAATTTACCTTTTTGTAGTAAATGGTTACTAATTTAATTTTTCCTTTAATTACTTTTGAGCTGACTTTCCTCCTTACATTTACTTTTTTTTTTCCGATAAATTGTATTTCCTTTTAATTTTGACGTTCGATTTCTCGACTATTTATTCAATCTTTATCCTTCCTGCTTACATAACCATCACAGAAATTGCTTTTCTTAGAATCATCCCATTTTCAAGAGAGGTACGTATGATTTATTTTTTTGGTAAACTATATTGTTGATTTGATGTTGTTTATTGATCAGGTATCTAACCTAAATGAATAATATATATTTCTATATAATCAAACACATATATTTCTATATAATCAAACACATTGGTAAAATCATTGCTTTTATTTTAAACTACTGTAGGGATAATGGATGACTTCAAATTATCCAACTGGATCGGTGTCTAGCTTACCAAATTATTCGAATTTGGTAGGAAATTCAGTAACAACAGTTAGTTTGACTAGTTTACTAATGCTACGTACTCCAAATTGTTTTTAGGATTTTACTTACTTTAAAATAATGACGAATTATTAATTATTAATTTTGATTTATTAACAGGCACAACAATCATCTGGTGCGGGTTCTAGTTCAAATTCGATGTTGAATCACACGGAGAATCCATATACAACTCAAGCTCAAACTCGTATGAAGTGTACATGTTTGATTCCATGTGAGGATATAATGTTTTGTAAGTCTGAAATTTAGAAGGTTGATGTTAAGGTAAGGGAGGGCGGTGTTGGTTTTAACTTTGCGTACTCTCATTAACAAATTTATCAAACAAGAAATTTTATGTATTTTATACTATTTTATTTATTATGCTGGAGAATATTCATTAATTTCGTTATCATTCTTCGTATTTTTGTGTGAAGATGGTTACATATTTTGGTTGGAATGAGTAGTTTTGGCATTAAAATTGAAAGGAGAATTGCAAAAATGTGGAGAGGAATTTCCTCCTGGAAAAGGTAAAATAAAAGAGATGCATGATAAAAACAATTTACTGCAATCGTTAAACGTAAATATGAAAAATGATTAAATTTGAAATTGGTAAAACAAAAAGTGTATTTACGGTGAAAGTTGGCAAAACATCTCCAACACAGTGAATAAATGTGTTTACGTAAAAAAACATAAATTCGACAACGTTTTGGCGCAAAGATTGCGTAGAATCTTTGCGCAGAGGATCTGACTTGATTACCGCTCCGGATCCTCTACGCAATAGATTCTGCGCAAAACGTACGCAATTTACCTTTTTGTAGTAAATGGTTACTAATTTAATTTTTCCTTTAATTACTTTTGAGCTGACTTTCCTCCTTACATTTACTTTTTTTTTTCCGATAAATTGTATTTCCTTTTAATTTTGACGTTCGATTTCTCGACTATTTATTCAATCTTTATCCTTCCTGCTTACATAACCATCACAGAAATTGCTTTTCTTAGAATCATCCCATTTTCAAGAGAGGTACGTATGATTTATTTTTTTGGTAAACTATTTTGTTGATTTGATGTTGTTTATTGATCAGGTATCTAACCTAAATGAATAATATATATTTCTATATAATCAAACACATATATTTCTATATAATCAAACACATTGGTAAAATCATTGCTTTTATTTTAAACTACTGTAGGGATAATGGATGACTTCAAATTATCCAACTGGATCGGTGTCTAGCTTACCAAATTATTCGAATTTGGTAGGAAATTCAGTAACAACAGTTAGTTTGACTAGTTTACTAATGCTACGTACTCCAAATTGTTTTTAGGATTTTACTTACTTTAAAATAATGACGAATTATTAATTATTAATTTTGATTTATTAACAGGCACAACAATCATCTGGTGCGGGTTCTAGTTCAAATTCGATGTTGAATCACACGGAGAATCCATATACAACTCAAGCTCAAACTCGTATGAAGTGTACATGTTTGATTCCATGTGAGGATATAATGTTTTGTAAGTCTGAAATTTAGAAGGTTGATGTTAAGGTAAGGGAGGGCGGTGTTGGTTTTAACTTTGCGTACTCTCATTAACAAATTTATCAAACAAGAAATTTTATGTATTTTATACTATTTTATTTATTATGCTGGAGAATATTCATTAATTTCGTTATCATTCTTCGTATTTTTGTGTGAAGATGGTTACATATTTTGGTTGGAATGAGTAGTTTTGGCATTAAAATTGAAAGGAGAATTGCAAAAATGTGGAGAGGAATTTCCTCCTGGAAAAGGTAAAATAAAAGAGATGCATGATAAAAACAATTTACTGCAATCGTTAAACGTAAATATGAAAAATGATTAAATTTGAAATTGGTAAAACAAAAAGTGTATTTACGGTGAAAGTTGGCAAAACATCTCCAACACAGTGAATAAATGTGTTTACGTAAAAAAACATAAATTCGACAACGTTTTGGCGCAAAGATTGCGTAGAATCTTTGCGCAGAGGATCCGACTTGCCACATTAGTTGACCTAAGACGATTGATTCGGTCCCAGAAAAAAAAGTCAATATAGAATTATTTACTCTAATTAAGAGGGGGAGCAGAGCACTAGAAAATGGTCGAAATTGGTCGTATACGCTTTGTTTATTGTGTAAGAAAATTATTTCTTTCCTATTATGTGGTCTTATTTTGATCTGTTTTCTTATTGGAATATTGTTATTCCATGATATATTTGGTGACTTATTAAATTAAGTATAAAGGAATATTTCCTAATAATCTCTACTTTGATGGACGGTTGAGATTAATTCTACGGAAACCTAACGAGGATTTAGGTCCTCTCTCCACCTATAAATTGATGTCTTTGTTCCATTGAAAAGACATGCTAAAATCCTTACTGTAAACTTATGACGAATCCTTATGAGCAACATCCTGATGAATTTGATGGCTGCCGAATCACAACACATAAGGTTCATAGGCAAGGGGAGAGAAACCTGAACTCCTACACAAGGCTCACAGCAGGACATCAAGTTCTCCGCTACAATGAGTAAAGGTAAATAATTCTGCAAGCCTTCATGATTCTATTATGTGATTGAATATGATGTTTAAAGATCCTAGGGACAATTATGTCATGTAAAATTATGCTTGCTTGTCGTATCAAGAGCAAGGTTACGAACATCTGTTTAATCCATTAAGAGTAATAGATTTTCATGAACTGAATGATTGAAGAATTAATATATGTGATTTAGGGTTTTGCATATATAAATCCATGATTAATTTTCGACAGCATGCATTATTCGTATGTCTGTATATTAATTTTGTTTATCAGTGAACTAAAGATTTTCACCGAATTATTTCTGTCAAATATCGGGTTTTCTGCAAATTAAGGTGTTATTGCAGATCCTATTACGAGATATTTATGTGATTGCATGTGTTATTAAATTAAGTTTAACCATGATTATTAAGTCTGCTAATATACTTGATTATGGTTATCGTATGCTAGCATGAAATAACTGGATTGTCTATTTGTGGAATATATATATATATATATGTATATGTATATATATATACCATGATTTTGTATATTATTTTGATACATGTGTATGGGTATATAGAATGATTTTGATCCAGGTTATTGAAAGTGTCTATTTGCTTGTGCTATTCACTTAATCTGATATGCATGCAAATTTGATTTAATGTATATTATTATGCACATAATTTTATGTGATGAATGATAACCTGAAAGTTGATTATGATACAAAATATGCATCTGAATTCCATTAGAATGTGACTTAAGTGCATGAATATTGCAATGTCATTATGCAAGAATGGTGTATTTAAATTGTTGTATGCAAAGTTGAGTGAATTTGGATGCATGCATATATGTAATTATGATCATACATATATTAAAGTTATTTTAACTTGTGATATTTTGTGATTATCTGAATGAATGATTTTCATGAATAATTTATGTTTAGTTTGCATGATCCGTGCGAAATTATTGATGATAATTGATTTTATGTATAATCGTTTGATAAGTAACTCGTGAAAACGTTTTTGTGCATTATTAGTACAAAAATGGTTTTGCATTAAGATTCCGAAAGTTGTTTTATGCATAATCCGTATAAAACATATTTGGATTAATTATGGACAAACGATATAATGGGCATAATTCGTACAATACATTGGTTTCATATAATGTGCATAAATTGGGTTTAGATATCACCTCAGTGACTAAATCCTTGAATGATTTGCATGTGAAACTATGTCTAAGGAAAATTTTAATCTTTCTTATGCATAAGTAGTTACCCACAGGTAGACTATGAACATAAGATGATTGATAATTTATGAAGTGTTTGTATGTGTGTAGACTATGGATATCCACAGATAACTTAGTCTAAATTATTGGCTACATCACTTATTTATGGTTCATGAATATGTGACCTTAATGAAATTATAGTGATTCCCACAGGAACACTATAATTGTTTGTTATATTATTTAATTTAAGTTTTGTGTTGTTTATGTTATGAAAGAATGGCGAGATTAGTGGGAGTGATAAAGTTCAAGATGTGTTCATTCAGGAAATTATGATAAATTCCGAATGTTGGGAAACCTTTGTTATTGAAACATTTAACAATGAGGAAAATCCAGTGAATGATCGATCATCTACTCCATGATGAAATATCTCCAATAATGAACTTGTAGATTAAGAAACTACATGATGACGTATAGAAAATCAACACATCCACAGATGGTTGGATTTTTTATTTATGTTTTACTCGAAAAGAGGAAAGATTGTCATTAAACACATAGGCACTGATGTTATGATCGCAGACATATTTACGAAAGCATTACCTCCTAAGACCATTATGAAGCATGCATGCTAACGGTTTAGGTCTTGAGGAGAGCATTATGTTGTCTGCTTTATGCTTAATTAGCCTTTGTTTGACATTTATTTGAGATCTCTTATGAATTTTTACATCTTTCAAGTATTTTGTTTCCCTAGTGCACGCACATTATTGTTTTGGGATTTATGATAACAGAATTAGTCTTTCTTTAAGACACTAAAGGGACCATTATGAAATTCCTACTTATGTTTATGGTTTAGCTACGAAGGTATTCAATGCAGTAGTACATGGAAGGGATCATGTTACAGAATGATTTGTGACCGCCGTGGCTCTCATTGATTACTAGATTAGTCAAGTCACTTATGATGACCAAATGAAAGAGGTTTAGCATTTTATGTCGACCTTATGATTCCCGATAGAAAACATTAAAGGATACAAATAACGACCAGCTGGGAGACTGTAAGAAAATTATTTTTTTCCTATTATGTGGTCTTATTTTGATCTGTTTTCTTATTGGAATATTTTTATTCCATGATATATTTGGTGACTTATTAAATTAAGTATAAAAGAATATTTCCTAATAATCTCTACTTTGATGGACGGTTGAGATTAATTCTACGGAAACTTAATGAGGATTTAGGTCCTCTCTCCACCTATAAATTGATGTCTTTGTTCCATTGAAAAGACATGCTAAAATCCTTACTGTAAACTTATGACGAATCCTTATGAGCAACATCCTGATGAATTTGATGGCTGCCGAATCACAACACATAAGGTTCATAGGCAAGGGGAGAGAAACCTGAACTCCTACACAAGGCTCACAGCAGGACATCAAGTTCTCCGTTACAATGAGTAAAGGTAAATAATTCTGCAAGCCTTCATGATTCTATTATGTGATTGAATATGATGTTTAAAGATCCTAGGGACAATTATGTCATGTGAAATTATGCTTACATATTGATCCTCTCTGCTCATCGGTTTGACTCCGGTTCCCGGTCGCCGTTTATGCATGCGAAAGCAGCCTGGAGGACGTGAATTCTCCCGGACATCATTGCCGAGGTTTCTTCAATCCATCGATGTTGATTCATCGGACATGTTCAAATTTCATCATAACCAGGGGTCGATTTACACCAGCTTCCTCGACCAGAACCACCATGCACCGCCGAAACTGGAGGACTTCCTCGACCAGGTCATGATGTGCGGCGAGTTCACCGGTAAGAGAATTGAGTCCGGCACCATTTTTCCGGCCAAGCCTTCTGCTCAGACTGCTAAGAACGCCATTGTTCCGGCAAGCTACTAAAGAAGGGAGCTGACAAAGCGGCTACGTTAGTTTAACTTTAATATTAATTTGGGTTCGACAAAGTGACTTAAATTCGCCACATTATGTTGGATTTAATCCAAACCTTCTGTGAGCTCGTAAATTTACATGCAAATGCATGCATGTGTTTTAGTTTGTTTGATTAAGTCATCTGCATATTTACTAATTAGTTGTTTTGGTATTTTGTTTGTTTCGGTTTGACCGAGCAATATGGGGTAGTGCAGTTGGTGGTTTTAGTTGCATGGAATCAGGAAATTGGTTATGTGGTAGTTCAGTTTATTTAGAACTCTTTGTACTCATTTTATTGTAAGCTTTCTTTGAGAAATAATACAAAGAAAATTCCCACAACTTCCAGTTTATTTCTGTTCTTCATTGACACGGCTCTGTGAGTCTTTTATTTTCTACATTTGGTATCAGAGCTTTGTAGAAAATGGGCAAGATTGGAGGCAACAGTAGCAGTGGAGGACACGGTGAGCAGGAGTTGCCGATCGTAGAGAAGCAAACTACTCGTGAGGGGTCTGTTTCCCTTCAATATCCTATGCTTACCCGAAACAACTATGCAGCATGGGCCATCAAGGTAAAGGTCTATATGGAAGCTCAAGGTGTTTGGGACGCCATCAAGCCCGCGGCTGGTACGGTCGTGGAACCAAGGAAATATAAAATGGCATTGGCGGCCATTTATCAAGGAATTCCTGAAGATGCATTGTTGATGATTGCGGAGAAGCGAACGGCGAGAGAAGCTTGGAATACGTTGGCAACCATGCATCTTGGCTCAGCATGTGTCAAGAGTGCACAAGTTCAGACCCTCAAAACTGAATTCGAGTTACTTCGAATGAAAGAATCGGAGTCTCTTGATGATTTTGCGATGAAATTGTCAGCCATTGTGAATCGAATTCGGACTCTGGGGGAGACAATGGAAGAAGAGATTGTGGTGAAAAAATTTCTTCGTGATGTGTCTGGGAAATTTGGGCAGATTGTCTCAACCATAGAGCAGTTTGGAGACATCTCTACCATGCCACTCGTCGAGGCGATAGGTCGGGTTAAAGCACATGAGGAACGTGTTCGAGTTAGTGAAGGAGATGGTGAACACCTTTTGTTGACCCATGCCGAATGGGCAGCACGCACAAAGAAGGGTGGAGTTGATTCGCCATCAAGCTCGAGAGGCCAAAGCTTTGGAGGAGAGTTTCGTGGGTCTGGATCTCATGGAAAAGGTCGCGGTCATGGTCGTAGAGCTCGTGGAGGTCGTGGCAGTAACTCATATCGCCAAGAAGACGAAGGAGGGCAAGGGAATGGTGGTGGTGGTCGAGACAAGTCCAAGGTCAAGTGCTATAGATGTAAGGCTTTTGGTCACTACGCATTTGAGTGCCGCACCAAGAAACGTGACGAGGAGGTGAACCTCGTCTGTGCTCAAGATGAGGAGCCAGCTCTAATGATGGCAATGATCCAAGAAGATGGACTGAATGTTGTCATGCTCAATGAGGAGAAAGTGGTGCCGTCCTTGTATATAGGAGATGAAGCTCGAAATATATGGTACCTGGACAATGGAGCGAGCAACCATATGACTGGAGATCGAGCAAAATTCAGAGAACTCGATGAGAAAATCACTGGCAATGTCAAATTTGGAGATGGATCGACGGTACGGATTCATGGTAAAGGAGATATCATGTTTGAATGCAAGAACGGTGAACAACGTGTCTTGCAGGAGGTGTATTTTATACCGAGTTTGACTAGTAACATTATAAGCATTGGGCAATTGACTGAGGCAGGTAATAATGTTTTCCTTGTTGGCGATTTTCTGAAATTGTACGATCGGTGTGGGACATTGTTAATGAAGGTACGGAGGTCGGCGAATCGCTTGTACAAGACACCTATTCTTGTATGCAAGCCTGAGTGCTTTCTTTCAAAGATGGATGATCCGGCTTGGTTATGGCATGCTAGGCTTGGCCATGTTAACTTCCCCGCACTCGGAATGATGGCACAGAAGGAGTTGGTTGTTGGAGTACCGAGGATTGTGCGTTCAAATCGAATTTGTGAAGGTTGTGTGATCGCAAAGCAAGTAAGACTTCCATTTCCAACTCAAGCAAAATATAGAGCTACTGATGTTTTGGAGCTCATTCATATGGACTTGTGTGGTCCTATCTCACCGGAGACATTGGCTGGGAGTAGATATTTTCTGTTGTTGGTTGATGACGCTAGCAGGTACATGTGGGTGTACACGCTAAGGAGCAAGGATGAAGCTTTTGAAAACTTCAAGAAGTTTAAAGCTCTGGTGGAGAATGAAACCAATCGAAAGATTCAGACTTTGAGGTCGGATCGTGGTGGTGAGTTCATGTCAAAAATGTTTGGGAATTTATGTGACAAGGAAGGCATTCAGAGTCACTTTACAGCACCCTATTCTCCTCAATAGAATGGTGTTGTGGAGAGGAGAAATAGGACTGTTCTTGACATGGCGAGATCATTGCTTAAGAGCATGAATGTACCCGGGAGAATGTGGGGCGAGGCTGTAAGGCACGCGGTGTATCTTCTCAATCGACTTCCTACGAAAGCTTTGGGAGCTACTACTCCGTACCAAGTCTGGAAAGGTATGAAACCGAATCTTTTGCACTTGAAAGTGTTTGGTTGTACTGCACATGTGAAAGTTGTAGGCCAATACTTGAAGAAGCTTGATGATCGAAGTGCGAAAATGGTGTATCTTGGTGTTGAACCTGGAAGCAAAGCTCATCGACTCTTTGATCCACGTCGGGAGAGGATTCAAGTGAGTAGAGATGTTGTTTTTGATGAAGAAAAGCCATGGGAATGGATCCAAGATGAAGGAGATGCCCCACTTTATTCACCGGAATTTACAGTGAATGAAGATGTTTCGGTAATGGCGAAACCGAAACCAAATACTACTGAGCAGCACTTTGAGCCTGAAAGTAGCAATCTGGAGGTTCTAGGTAATGAAGGTACTTCACCGTGTATGGCGACGCCGACCCCGCCGACCACAAAGAAGTCTGTGCTTACTTCACCAGGTGTTTTAACACCCACCTCGTCGGATGGAAGGTTGAGGAAACACCGCCTCTTAACTGATGTGTACGAGGCTAGTGAGGAGACTACGCTTGAGATGGATGAGCTGCTTTTAATTGGAGCTGAAGAACCAACCTCTTTTGTTGAAGCTGCAAGTGAGCCGGAGTGGCAAGAAGCTATGGCTAAGGAGATGGAGTGCATCGAGAAGAACAAGACTTGGGAGTCGGTTGATCCACCGAAAGGCAAGAAGGCGATTGGATTGAAATGGGTTTTCAAGCTCAAGAAGGACACCGAGGGGAAGATTCTTAAGCACAAGGCGAGATTAGTTGCAAAGGGGTATGTACAGAAGCAAGGTGTGGACTTTAATGAGGTGTTTGCACCAGTGGCTCGGCTTGATACGGTGCGTTTACTTGTTGCTTTATCAGCTCAGAATGGTTGGGAGCTACACCACCTTGATGTCAAGTCAGCTTTCCTTAATGGTGAGCTATGTGAGGAAGTATTTGTGAGGCAACCTGAAGGCTTCGTGGTCAAGAATCAGGAGCACAAAGTGTACCGCTTGGTGAAGGCATTGTATGGATTGCGGCAAGCGCCTCGAGCATGGAACATTCGACTTGATGGGAATTTGAAAAGTCTTGGTTTTCGGAAATGTTCTCAAGAGCAAGCGGTGTACACAAGAGGCAGTGGTGTTGCTAGAATGATTGTGGGAATTTATGTTGATGATTTGCTTGTCACCGGTGAAAATACGGAGGAAATCCAGAAGTTCAAGAATCAGATGATGAATGAGTTTGAGATGAGCGACTTGGGTTTGTTGTCTTATTATTTGGGCATTGAGGTGAAGCAAGGGAAAAACTTTGTTACTTTGAAGCAATCAGCCTATGCAAAAAGGATTTTGTCTCAGTTTGGCATGTTGGAATGCAATTCGGTGATGTATCCAATGGAGCCAAAGTTGAAGCTTGACAAAGATGAGAATGGATCACCAGTGGACTCAACGGAGTATCGTCGGATCGTCGGATGTCTAAGGTACCTCACACACACTAGACCAGACCTTTCGTTTGCTGTAGGTTTGGTAAGTCGGCATATGGAGCGACCGACGTCGAAGCATCAACAAGCAGTGAAGCATATTCTCAGGTATGTAAAAGGTACCATTGAGTATGGCCTGAAGTATGAGAAGTTGTGTGGTGGAAACATGTTGGCGGGATTTACCGATAGTGATCTTGCTGGAGATATGGTGGATGCGCGAAGCACGGGAGGCATGGCGTTCTACCTTGGAGCGAATCTGATCACATGGCAATCAAGGAAGCAACGAACTGTGGCATTGTCTTCCTGTGAAGCTGAGTTCATGGCAGCAGCGTCGGCAGCTTGCCAAGCTTTGTGGCTGAGAGATTTGTTGAGCGAAGTGACCGGAAAGGAGCCGAGGTCAGTAACTCTTTTTGTTGATAACAAGTCAGCCATTGCACTCATGAAGAACCCTGTTTTGCACGAGAGAAGCAAGCACATAAACACTCGGTATCACTTCATACGCGAGTGTGTGGAAAATGAGGAGATCATTGTGGAACATGTTCGCAGTGGAGCACAGCGAGCTGATATTCTCACAAAGCCTTTGCCCAAGGTTAGGTTCATTGAAATGAGGGAGACACTTGGTGTGAAGAACCTGACAGAAGGTTTAGCTTAAGGGGGAGTTTGTTGGATTTAATCCAAACCTTCTGTGAGCTCGTAAATTTACATGCAAATGCATGCATGTGTTTTAGTTTGTTTGATTAAGTCATCTGCATATTTACTAATTAGTTATTTTGGTATTTTGTTTGTTTCGGTTTGACCGAGCAATATGGGGTAGTGCAGTTGGTGGTTTTAGTTGCATGGAATCAGGAAATTGGTTATGTGGTAGTTCAGTTTATTTAGAACTCTTTGTACTCATTTTATTGTAAGCTTTCTTTGAGAAATAATACAAAGAAAATTCCCACAACTTCCAGTTTATTTCTGTTCTTCATTGACACGGCTCTGTGAGTCTTTTATTTTCTACACATTACCATCAACTTGATTATCACGAATAGTGTTTCATAACTTATGTCCATGGACATTATTAAGTGTCTCTTCTCTCGAACTTATCTGTACTGGTTTGAATTAATTTTAACTAATTTTATTATAACCAAATTAATTTTAATTAGAGTAAAAGTTAAGATGCTGAAAAATCGGAGACAAATTTTCAATTGAGATGGTATCATTTCATAATCATGTTTTACATGTAAGAGATTATTCATAAAAGTGAAAGGATATTCAATAATACACTGAATAATTATGCTCAATGCTTTAAAAATCATGGTTAAAAATGAGAAAACTAATATTTATCTCTAGTATCGATTGAAAATATTTATATTTAGTGAGAGATTATTATTTATCTCTAGTATTTTATCATGGTTAAAAGTGAGAAGATTAACATTTATCTCTATTATCGATTAAAAGTGAAAACCTTTTCAAAATAGGAATAAACGAACATATTAAGTTAAATATTATTACATAAATTATATTTTATCTGATCTGAACTGATATTAAATTGATTCATGCGAGCTGGGGTAAATTGGAAAACTGGGATCAGGACGGACAACAAACACATGCATGCAAGTAGAGCTGTCAATTCAGACCCGAACACGAAAAACCCGACCCGACTGACCCGACACGAATGACCTTTTGACCCGATTAAAACCCGAGAATATTAGGTCAAATTCGACCCGACACGAACCCGAATAAATTTTAACCCGACACGAACCCGAGAATGACCCGAACCCGAAAGTGACCCGAACCCGATTTGACACAAACCCGGAAATGACCCAAACTCTAAAATTAAGTTAATGAACTAGCAGTAGTAATAGAATTGGTGTAAAAATGTTTATGATCACTGCAATTTGTTTTCCATAAAAATGTTTATAAATATATTTATGATCACTTTAATTTGTTGAATGAATTTCAACATAGACATGCCATTACTGAGCTTAAATACTGGATATTAGCAAAGTCCATTATAGGAATAATTTGGTGGATTATAGCAATTGTTCAGTAAAAAATAATATGTTTATTATAGGGGATACGCGTTACCATGTCCTTGAAATTAAACCATACAAAAACGTCAGAATTCAACAAACAAAAGCAAAATCGATGGATTTCATGCAAACCTAGACTGATCAAACTTATCTGAACATTAAATAATTTAGTGAAATAAGAAGCACTTTCTCACTATACCATTATAGATCCTCTAGTGTTGAGTTTTAATGAATAGTCTTATTTGACTACCATTAATGATTGAGTTTTAATGAGCACTCCTTAATAAGAACATGCTTCTAAGTTAAGGAGTGAGTACCTCTTTATTTGTGTTTGGAACAACCAATAGATGCATCTCATTTTGTATTTATTATTTTCTATTTTCAAAAGAGTGATTTTTATTTTTTGTCACTATTCTCTTTCAAAATATTAAATTTAGTCACCATTCTTTCTTTTTTTTTAAAAAATAAAAATTAGTCACTTTCTAACTTTGCAATGTTAACTCTCTGTTTGATACTTTTCCTCAAGGGCAAATTCGGCACACACATCTGAACCGAGCTTGTTTATCAGTTCAATTCAATCTAATCCAATTCAGTTCGATTCAGTTCAATTCATTCAAGTTCAGTAGCAATTTTATTTGATAAAATTTTGATTAATTTAATTATGTTCTTTTTTCTTCAATACATTAATTTTCATTTCAATCCAGTTCAGTTGGCGGCATAAAAAACCAATATATTGCAATTTAATGGTTCACCAATTTCAATTGTTAACATGAGCATTTTGCGGATGTTTCAAAAGTGGCACAACCTAATGTTTTAAGTGTGGTTAAATGTTAGGCAGAAGAAATGAACAACTGATCACATTTAATTCACGAAGGTGTAAGTCCAGTTTTTTCAGTTTTAGTTGGCTGCTTTGTGGAAGTCATGTTGCAACATGACTTTGTGTGTGGCAGAAAAAGAATATTGTCTGATCTCGGTTTTAAGGAGTGATTGACGATAGGAAATATTCTGAGATACTCTTTGTATGGAAACTACAGTCATGATGGGAGTCTTCAACGTGATTTGCAGCAATGGTATATTAGTATTCCTTACAAACGTTGAAGACAGACCAAACAGTTCCTTTCTTCAAGTATTTAATATGGAATAGAAGTTCAGTGAAGGAAGGAGTCTAGAGCTGTGAAAAAGGAAGTTTTTCTCACAGTATTGTGCTATAAAAGATGGACGACGGTCGCGTGCTCGGTATCGCTTTTACTGCAAAAATTCTGTTTATCAGGGTTATACTTTCGAGCTACAGAGGCGACACAGGTCCAGGGTTTTTCATAACCAACTCACACTTGGGACGTGTGTTGAAGCTCGGGTGTTCAAGATCCTGTCGCACCTTCGTGGAAAAGAAGGTAATCACTTAACAGCTATCAGAAAGAATTGATAGTGTGATAGACTAGCTAATATAGCCATTAGATTGTAATAGATCAGAGAACGTTTATTGCATCTAGTGAAAGATCTTAACACGGGCTACGGCCCCCCAGACGTAGGTGCTTTGCACTGAACTGGGTGATCAATTCGTGTGTTCTTTAATTTCCGCACTATTAGTTTTATCTTATTGCTAGAAGTAAAACTATCACACGAACTGGTTAAGTCATCATAAGCAGGACTTTCATTTGGTATCAGAGCTTAATCGCTCCTTTCTTCCTCTTGCGAGGTGAGTGTACGATCTGCTTACGATGGCCAGAGAAAGAGGATCCATCACCAGAGCTCCGTTGTTGGTAGATGGAAATTACACTGAATGGAAAACGAGGATGCGCATTTTTATCGATCAGCTAGACGATGATGCTTGGAATATGATTGAAGTTGGATATTCTCCACCAACCACAACCAATGTGGCAGGAGCAACCATTCCCAAACCAGCTCCTTGGACTGAAACCGAGAAAGCACTTAAAAGACTCAACAGTAAAGTCTTGGGTGCACTGTATAATGGAGTAAAGGATGAGCAGTTCAGAATCATCTCTGGGTGTACAACTGCTAGGGCTGCCTGGAAGGCACTTGAGAAAGAATATGAAGGATCAGGACCAGTCAGAAAAATCAAGCTTGGAATGGTAAAATCTGAATTTGAGAGCCTGGAGATGCTTGAGCATGAATCTGTTGATGAGTTCAGTCTCAGATTGAAGGACTTGATCCACAGGGCACATCAGTTTGGTGAACATTATACAGAAGCTCAAGTTCTGGACAAAGTGAAGAGATCACTGCCTGAGAAATTCTTAGGGCTAGTTATGAATTTAGAAATTAATTCCCAGCTGAAGGATGAGATAACATTGGATGAGCTGATGGGATTCATGAAAACTTCAGAGATGCAGACTGACAAAAGTAAGGATAAAAAGGCATTGTCCTTTCATGCTTCTCACTCAAAAGGAAAGGGAAAACAGGAAGAGATTGATGGATATGGATCAGAGGAGATAGCTTTCCTAGCCAGAAACTTTGGCAAATTCATGAGAGGAAATCAAGGAAGAGGTTTTTCAGGGAACCAAGGAAGAGCAAATCAGAGTTCACAAAATCAAGGTACACAAAGTCAAGTAAGGAGTTATCCTGTATCACAAGGAGTACAAGCTCAAGGAAATCAAAATCTGGGGAATCAGTACTCTCCGGGACAAGGTGCACAGGTTACAGAGTCTCAGAACACAGCTAAAAACCTTCAAGGAATTGATTCAGTCCAGAATAGATTGAGATCTGTTGATGACCTACCTAGAGGTCCTGAAGGGACTAAGCATGCTGGAAAACCACAGTGCAAAGAGTGCAATGGCTATGGACATTTGTCCTATCAATGTGGAAATTTTCTCAATCAACCAAAGGCATTCATATCATCTGGAGAAACTTGGAGTGATGATGAAGATGAGAGCCAACCGGAGAAACATGTGTCCTTTGGAGTACGAGTTGTTGAATCTGGACCAGTCTTGGAGAATGTTGATGATGATGACGTTACCAAGGAGTCTCTCCAGTCTGCATATGAGAATCTTTATGTTGAATGGGAAAAATCAGTTGAGACTATAAAGACTCTGACAGAAACAAAGATTGATGGTGATATGGCACTGAAACTTACTGAAGACGTTGAGTCTCTGAAAGACAAGATCAACACTCTAGTAAATGATGCACTTGTGGAAGAACAGGAGATTGAGGAATTAACTGCAAAACTTAGATCTATGACTGACAGAGCTGAAAAATCTGAGGGATTGCTTGCTGAATTACAGAAGAAAATAGAAATTTCTGATGGAAAGAGACCTATGGATAATGATGAGAATTCCATGAAACTGGAGATAATGACCAAAAGAGCTAAGGATGCTGAAGTTGCCTCTGAGATCTTAATCAAGAAGCTGGAAGTTATGACTTTTAGAGCAGAGAGTGCTGAAGAAAAGGCTAATGCCCGAACCAGTGACTGTGAGAATCTGAGAAATAAGGTAAGGTCCTTAACTGTAAGGGCTGAGGAAGCTGAGCTCACCATTCAGAAACTAAATACAGGAACAGCCAAACTGGATGATCTTCTTGTGATTGGGAAGAATGCAGGAAACAGGCAAGGATTGGGTTACAATAACTTTGGTTCAAGTTCTCAAGTGAAGAAAACTGTCTTTGTTCCTGCTGGTATCCAAGACTCTACCAATAGAAGGAGTGGAAAAATCATCAGGAATCTTGAAGGAGCAAATTCTGAGCTGAAAAATCGAGAGATTGTTGTGTCAAGAAAGACTCCTCCCAAATGTTGTGAGTACTGTATGATGCAGGGGCATAATGAATATCGATGCATGAGACTGCTAAGAGACATCATGAGAGGCAAGCAGTTTACCTCATGTTGCAACATGGAACCGGAGCAACAGAAGAGATTAACCAGGAAGGTATGGGTTCCTAAAAAATCTATTAATTGTTTTGTAGTCCATACTTGCTATAGTGTCTATGCCAGGAACACATGGTATTTTGATAGCGGTTGCTCGAGACACATGACCGGATCACCAGAATTGCTGAAAAATGTTATGCCTTGGATTGGCACTGTTCAGTTTGGGGATGGCAAAATCAGTAAAGTGATTGGAAGAGGGGAACTGCAAATTCAAGATTTTCCTGTATTCTATGATGTTCTATTAGTAGAAGATCTCAAAGCCAATCTTATCAGTATCAGCCATCTTTGTGACCATCAGATGACAGTTCACTTTGATGAGTCAATATGCACTGTTAGGCAAGGATCAAATGGTGTGCTCACAGGTAGAAGATCTTCAGACAATTGTTATATTTTGGAACAATCCATCACTTGTCTATCTGCCAAATTGGACACTTCGACACTATGGCATAGGAGATTGGGCCATGCAAATACCAAGTCTCTGAACAAGGTCTCCAGAATTGAAGCTGTGAGAGGATTGCCAGTCATTGCATATCAGCAAGATATGATCTGTGGACCATGCAAGGAGGGTAAACAGACCAGGACCTCCCACCCTGCTATTAATGACATTACCACATCTCAAAATCTGGAACTTCTACATATGGACCTCATGGGACCAGTGAATGTCTTAAGTATCTCTGGAAATAGGTTTATTTTTGTTTGTGTTGATGATTACTCCAGGTATTCATGGGTTGAACTTCTAACTGATAAATCAGAGGCTATGAGTGTCATTCGGGATCTAGTACTTCGTCTGAACAATGAGAAGGCAAGTCTAAATCAGAGGGTTGTGCGTATTCAAACAGATAATGGAGGAGAATTCAAGAATGAAGTTATGACCCAATTTTGCTCGGCTAATGGTATTACTCATATCTATGCCCCACCATACTCAGCTCCTATGAATGGGATTGTGGAACGCAAGAATAGAACTATCCAAGAGATGGCTAGGTCTATGATGGCTGAATACAGTGTTCCTAAACGATGGTGGAGTGAGGCAGTTAAAACAGCTTGCTATGTGATCAATCGAGTATATCTGAGGCCATGGACAGAAAAAACTGCATATGAAATATGGAAAGGAAGGAAACCAAGTGTTGCTCATTTTCACGTATTTGGTGCTGAATGCTATATTCTTAGAGACAGAGAAAAACTTGGGAAATTTGAGTCTAAATCAGATAAGGGAGTATTTCTTGGTTATGCAGTAAACAGCAGAGCTTATAGGGTGTTCAATAAGCGCACAGGAACTCTTATGGAATCTATTAATGTAGTAATCAAGGATGTGGATGATAGAGTTACAGAAGATACTGAGGATATTGAGATAGTCCAGCAATCATTACCTCAGAGAAGTGAGGAAAATAATACCCCTGATCAACCTGTGACAAATACTCATGTTGCAACATCACAACCGACTGCTGACAGCAGTAAAATTTCAAAATCCTCTGAAGTTGCAGCAAGTGACCCCTCTGATTCCACAGCTCCACCACCCCATGGCAGTGATGAAGATACGACAACAGCTCAAAAGAATGTGACTATCCCATTTGGAAATATCCCAGATGACTTTGAAGATGATCACTGCATATCTGATGAAGAGGAGCATGACAACTCAGAAAATACAGGAAGTGCTCCTAGATCTAGGAATCCACGGGGATTACCAAGGTTAAATTATGCACAAATGCATCATGGAAGTCGACATGTGATTCAGTGTTTTCTTTCCCTAGTTGAGCCTAAGAACCATAAGGAAGCTCTATTGGATGAATACTGGATTTCAGCCATGCAGGAAGAGCTTAGCCAGTTCGAACGTAATGATGTGTGGGAACTGGTTGCACGTCCACAAGGGATTAATGTAATTGGTACAAAATGGATCTTTAAGAATAAATCTGATGGAGATGGGACAGTGACCAGAAACAAAGCCAGACTGGTAGCTCAGGGATACACTCAGGTTGAGGGAGTGGATTTTGATGAAACATTCGCCCCTGTTGCAAGACTTGAATCTGTTCGGATTCTCTTAGCCATGTCGTGTGTACTGAATTTTAAGCTGCATCAGATGGATGTTAAGAGTGCTTTTCTAAATGGCATTGTCAATGAAGAAGTTTATGTTGAGCAACCTAAAGGGTTTGAAGATCCTCACTTTCCCAATCATGTGTTTAAACTCAAGAAAGCCCTATATGGTCTCAAACAAGCACCAAGAGCCTGGTATGAAAGACTAACTCAATTTCTTCTTAAAAAGGGCTATATTCGAGGGGGAGTTGATAGAACCCTGTTCATGTATTCTCAAGGGACAGACATCTTAATAGCTCAGATTTATGTGGATGATATTGTATTTGGCTCAACCTCTACAGATCTTGTAAATGAATTTGTCTCGTTGATGACATCGGAGTTTGAGATGAGCATGGTGGGTGAACTTTCTTACTTTCTAGGACTTCAAGTCAAGCAAGGTGATGATGGTCTGTTCATCAACCAAACAAAATATGCTCTGAACTTGGTCAAGAAGTTTGGTCTTGGAGATGCAAAGGCAGTACGAACTCCAATGTCTACCACTGAGAAGTTAACTAAAGATGAGAAAGGTGTGCCTATCGATACTAAGCTATATCGGAGTATGATTGGCAGTCTCTTGTATCTAACAGCTAGCAGGCCTGATATTTCTTTAAGTGTAGGAATTTGTGCCCGGTTTCAAGCTGCACCTAAGGAATCTCATGTCACTGCAGTAAAGAGAATCATTAGATACATTTCTGGCACTGCTGATTATGGTATCTGGTTTTCGAAGGGTATAAGTTGTCAAGTGTATGGTTATAGTGACTCTGATTGGGCTGGTAATGCGAATGACAGGAAAAGTACAACAGGAGGTTGCTTCTTTATTGGTCAAAATCTTGTGTCTTGGTACAGCAAAAAACAAAATTCGATATCTTTGTCCACTGCTGAGGCTGAGTATTTAGCTGCTGGAAGCTGCTGCACCCAACTGATATGGATGAAACAGATGCTTCGAGACTATGGTGTGAAACTAGGCAGTCTTACTATTTTGTGTGACAATAAATCTGCAATTGATATCTCCAAGAATCCGGTCCAACATAACAGAACCAAACACATAGATATAAGACACCACTTTATCCGAGACTTAGTTGAGCGAAAGGAAATGGAACTTAAGCATGTGCCTACTGAGAGCCAATTTGCAGATATCTTCACTAAGCCATTGGATGCCTCAACATTTGAAACCCTAAGACAACATCTTGGGGTGTGTACTATCTGAAGTACTAAAGGCTACCAGCTCTGTATAGTTGTAAATTTCGAATTCGGTTCTTTTTCGTTTTACTAAAATCAGAAAATACCAAAAATATGGTTAAGGGTGAAGGTTGCATGTCGTGTTGCAACATGACAGTCTATGGCGAGTGATGACACTACTGCGCGTGGGCAGTGGGAGACAACTGGGCTCGACAGAATTGATGTGGGTTTTTTCCGTTGGGCAAGTCTTTTAATTTTTGAAGGAAAAGAGCAGAAAAGTTAATTCCCTTTTCTATTTTCGCGCCCTGACGAAAACCCTCTCCCATTCCTATTGCAACATCAGAGATTTCTCGAAGCTCTCTCTCTCGCCGCGATCCAAGTGCTCTACTCCTCGACGAACCAGTGGTCGTATCTCGCGTGGCGATCCGGAAAGTGGTATCTCTTCACAGACTAAGGTATCGATTTGCTACTACTTTTGGTTTAATCTCGTGTCTCGGAAAGATTTCTGCTAGGGTTTTCTGTTTATCTATTGAGCAGTCTGTTAAAGCATCTGATTGAATTGGTAGTTCAGCTATGTATTTTCGAGAGAGTCATCGGATGTGTATGGGGTTTGAGGGACACGAATTGACTGATTTAGGGGGAGTTTATGATACGCGATGGGCTAAGGGGATTTGGGATCCGTGTTCTAATTTGAGTGAGCCCGAGGCTAATGCTATTGGATTTGTGAAACCTATGCCTGATTCACCCCCTTCCCCATGCTTAAATGTTATTCCTGAAAACTTTATACCTGCTCCTGGTACTAAGGATGCATCCAGGATCAAGGCTTATTATGAGAAACTTGAACATTGGGAGTATGTTAAAGACATGGACAATTTTCTGCATAATACCTTTGGCAGTAAGAATAATCCTGATAGATGCTCCTTTAATGGTTTGATGAGGCCCAAGCCCCCTAGAACTGATGTTAAGATCATGTCTGATATTTACAAGCCCAGTTTTGTAAGGCCTAAACCTGTGATTAATCCTTATCTCAGACCCTCCTCTTCAAATTCCAGGTATTCCACCAGAAGCTCTTCAATGGCACGGGAGAAGAATAGCACGGGGAACCCTGATCCACCTAGGAGACCTCCACACACTAAAGTCCCTTGTGTGAGAAAGAGGCCCTATCACACACGGTCCAACACTAAGCTCAAGACTGTGTTCACCAACACCTCCAATAATCCAATTAATGTGGATGATTCAGTGTCACAGGAGGGAAGCCATATTCCATCCAGGTCTTTAAGCTCAAAAGTTGCAGATTCTGTTGACCCCATGGATCATCTCACCTTGGGTCAGAGACTAAAGCTTCGTATTAAGAAACAGTCATCTGCAAGAGTGGTCTCCAGGAGAACTAAACAAACTGCAGGTAGGATTTGGTATGATGGGAGAGTACCACAGAGGTATACACAGTTTCAACAGGCAGCTCCTCCTCGTCCAAGAGTGACTGACTCTGGCATAGCTGATGCAGTTGCAGGGGAATCTCATCCAGATTTATCTCCATCATCAGGATTCATTCGATATGGTGCAACTGGAGCAGTGCTCAGTCTACCTGATGGACTATCTCTTGAAGAGTGTTTTGAACCTCCATCTGATGGTGAGGAAGTCAAGGAGGATGAGCGTACTTTTGCTGCAATTCTACAGAGTTTGCGAAAGCCAGCTCTATCAGTGAGGGCTTCTCCGAGTGCCTCTACTGGAAGAGATTTACCCATGGACCAGCAGCATGCTCATGTTGCAACACCAACGTCTACCTGTCCTTCGCAGGATACTGAAATTCTACAATCTGAGGACCACACCCAGACTGCAGTTCTTGATGACCAGGGCAATGGTCATGATGATGAAGTTCTGGGTCCGTTTACTGCATCTGCATCGACCCTTGAAGACCATGATGATCTGGATTCACAGTCGCATGAGAATGACCACAGTCAGTCAAGCAGAACTGTGTCACATATAGAGGTCCCACTGCCCATTTCCAAAATCATCAGCTTGAATAAGCTTAAACCAAGGGTACCTAAGAAGTTCTCGTTGAATGGGTCTTCAGATAGCACTAGCTTGCTATCCCTAAGGCAGAGGGTGGACATCAGATATCACCAGACAAAGTTTACAACATGGGCAGCTCCTGCTATGGTTCCAAAGACTAACATGTCAGCCCCAGCCCCCGCTCCTGCTACCTTACACTACTCAAGGAGATCTAAGAGAGTAGCTGGAAGATGCTCCACACCTACTGTTCCTATCACTGAGCAGCAAAGACAGATCTCAAGTTCGGGGAACCACCAGTCCCCAGTGCCTCCAGTAATTTCGGATCACAGTGGCAAACCCTTTGGTGAAAAGGATGCTAGTCTTTCTAAAGCTGCACGTGTTTCTGACCTTTCTGGGCTCAGTCCCATTAAGCTTACTGTTCAAGATTCTCCGATCAATTTGGATAATGCCTACACTGGTCAGGATTGTTCTTCTCCTGCATCCCCTTATCAAGCTCCAAATGAGGAGGATTATGCTGATTTTCAGGATCAAGGGGGTTCAGAAGATCAACAAGGGGGTAAAACTGGAACTCCATTGAATGATAATACACCTAATGCAGCTGATGTACCAGATGACCTTGATATGCTCTGTGCCAGGCTTCTATCCTTGGCCCACTCTGAACGGTTTCACTCCATTAAGGCTGGTGCTGACCATGACATCTTAGCTACCAGGGGTTTTCTGGTTGAAAAAGTGGTTGATATGAAGAAATGTGCAGAGACTGGGTTTGATAGGTTTCTGCAGCAGATCAATTGTGTTCAGGCATCCACTGTATTTCAGGACTATGATCCTGAGATGGTTCTTGAGTTCTACAGTAATTTAATGCCTGGCAATCTGATCTCTGGAGATGAATGGTTTGGCAAGCTGTACTTCAGGGGGAGAATTCTTACACTCACTCCAGCTAAGCTGAATGAGGTCATTGGAATTAGGATGTTTGTTGAAGAGGATTTGGTTTATCCCCAGGACTACAATGTGGACAATGATATAATGGCTAGAGTTCTTACCCATGGAAAGCTTCAGAAATGGCCTGCGGCTTGCATGCCCACCAGCTCTCTCACCTTACGATTTTGGATGCTGTTTAAAGTTCTAATTAGCTGCTGGATGCAGACTACAAATACCACCACCCTGACTTCTGATCAAGCAGAGCTGCTTTATGGCATTGGGTCCGGTTTTGAGGTTAATCTTGGAGCTTATATTCTGAAGCGCATGCATGGTACTCTTGACTCTTCTAGGTGCACAGATGCCTTGCCTCATCCATGTCTCATTACTGCATTCTTGAAGGCTGAAGGTTTTGAAGTGGATGCTACCACTGTTAGGCCAGCTGGTAAATTTGGGTTTACTGCAAAGTCAGCTGCTCGGGAGGTGTTGGATTTGCCTTGGGATAGAGAGGCATCTCAGGCTACTGCAGTCATGTCTGATGAGTTTGAACTTCGTATGGTTGATAAGAAGATTCAGTTTCATATGGATCAAATGGTCTTTCATGGGGATATGCTACGGAAGCATCAAGAGGACAGGGTAGGTCTTGTTGCTACAATTGCTAAACGAAGGGTTGCTGGTACTTCTTCCTCTAAGGCTCCTGAACCATCATCATCGACTGCTCCACCTTCCTCCAAGAAGCGGGTCTCTACCTCTACTCGGCCACCTGCTGCAAAACGGTCCAAGTCATCAGTGAAACAGCCAGCAACGAGGAAGTCCTGATCATGGTGGTGGTTGCATTTTTTTTGTGTCCTCTGTTGCTGTTTCTTCTCCTCTATGTCTTTTGTTTTGGTGCAACTTTGATTGGGGTCCTTTGGCATTTTATGGCCCCAAGGGGGAGAGATTTCTGAACTTAATTTTTCAGATATTGGATGACTGTAGTTTATAAGTTTTTCTGCCACAGTTTTTTTTTTGGATTCATGTGTAGTTTGTTATTCCCAGAAATTGTTGAGATGTGTCTGGACTCCTGGGTTCAGTGAAGAAGGTTGATATGTCTGGGTCCACAAATTGCCAAAGGGGGAGATTGTAAGTCCAGTTTTTTCAGTTTTAGTTGGCTGCTTTGTGGAAGTCATGTTGCAACATGACTTTGTGTGTGGCAGAAAAAGAATATTGTCTGATCTCGGTTTTAAGGAGTGATTGACGATAGGAAATATTCTGAGATACTCTTTGTATGGAAACTACAGTCATGATGGGAGTCTTCAACGTGATTTGCAGCAATGGTATATTAGTATTCCTTACAAACGTTGAAGACAGACCAAACAGTTCCTTTCTTCAAGTATTTAATATGGAATAGAAGTTCAGTGAAGGAAGGAGTCTAGAGCTGTGAAAAAGGAAGTTTTTCTCACAGTATTGTGCTATAAAAGATGGACGACGGTCGCGTGCTCGGTATCGCTTTTACTGCAAAAATCCTGTTTATCAGGGTTATACTTTCGAGCTACAGAGGCGACACAGGTCCAGGGTTTTTCATAACCAACTCACACTTGGGACGTGTGTTGAAGCTCGGGTGTTCAAGATCCTGTCGCACCTTCGTGGAAAAGAAGGTAATCACTTAACAACTATCAGAAAGAATTGATAGTGTGATAGACTAGCTAATATAGCCATTAGATTGTAATAGATCAGAGAACGTTTATTGCATCTAGTGAAAGATCTTAACACGGGCTACGGCCCCCCAGACGTAGGTGCTTTGCACTGAACTGGGTGATCAATTCGTGTGTTCTTTAATTTCCGCACTATTAGTTTTATCTTATTGCTAGAAGTAAAACTATCACACGAACTGGTTAAGTCATCATAAGCAAGACTTTCAGAAGGAAATATCAATTTCATTCTTCAACACAAATTCAAATGGTAACACTAAAATCACAGTCATTTAATTATTACCTGAACTGATCATCTGCTAGCCTTGAATTGCATTTGTCTTTGTTCGTTTGAATCTCCTTATCAAGTCCTCATCTTCCTTATTTCCATTCACACTCCAAAATCTTTCCAATTTTTCTGAAAAAAACAAAATTAAATTAAAGGAATTAATTGATGCAAATCTGGACGGATCAAACTGATCTAAACATATCCATACTGTTCGATACTAGCAAGGGTACATCGGGCGTTGCCCTGTATGTTTAAGCACTTTTAATATGTTTTTAACATTATTGAGAGCAATTTTTTTTTAGCAATATGAAGGTTTATATATTTGTTTGTATTTAAAAAGTAACCATATATAATAGTGAAACATTGTATGATTAAAGGAAATTGAAATTATACCAACTACAAAGGAGCAATACATTTAAGTGACAAATTCTCAATTGATATTGTCTCAATTGGTTTCAAAAGTAAATACTGAAAGATCAACACATATATAATATCAACACATAATAGGTAATGATCAAGTATGAAAGCGAGAAAGATGAACAATAATATTCTGAATGATTATCTTTAAACACTATGACATAAAGCAAATTATTCAATTACTTGCATAAGCCCTTCCTCCTTATGCGTTCATCGGATAGTCCTTTTCTTAGAGGGCATCCATCCGAGGATTTGAAAATCTTAAATTCTTAAAATCTTTAATTCTTCCTTATGCGTTCATCGGATGATCCTCTTCTGATGAGGGCATCCATCCGAGGATTTGAAAACCTTAAAATCTTAAGACCTTTAACTCTTCCTTATGCGTTCATCGGATGGTCCTCTTCTGATGAGGGCATCCATCCGAGGATTTGATAATCTAAAATTTTTTAAAATCTTTTATTCCTCCTAATGCGTTCATCGGATGGTCCTCTTCTTATGAGGGCATCCATCTGAGGATTTGAAAATATTAAAATTTTAAAATCTTTAATTCTTCCTTATACATTCATCAGATGGTCCTCTTCTGATGAGGGCATCAATCCGAGGATTTGAAATTCTTAAATTCTTAAATTCTTCCTTATGCCTTCATAAAACATCCTTCTTTTTTGCGGGGCACCATCGTGGGAGCGACCCCGAGGTCCCGACTTTCTATTACAAAGTACTTTCCAATACTTAGTAATTTTCCATCCTAGGGTCTATCTACACTCTTTCTTTTTCCGCAAAGTATTATCCAATACCTTGCATCTTTTTTGACGTACCCACGCCACCTACAGCAGACGTATCTACGCTACTGGCATAAATGTATCCACACCATATTCCTTCTTTCTTTTCTAAAAAACTTCCTGAATTTTAAATGGGGGTTTACCTTATTCAATTTTCTTCCATTATCACCTCGACCCCTTTGCCTAATGGCTCCTTTTCTGGGCTCTCATCATCCGTGTCTGAGGTATTGGCACCTTCCCCCTTTTCTAGTACCTCCGAGTATTTCCCCTCCTTTGTCTTACTCTTTTCTAAGGGTGTACCTTTAATCTTTGCTTTCCCCTTGCTTGCCGACCCTTCATGTATTGCCCCCACGGCCCTTGTAGCATTTAGGATGGCCGTCAACATGCAGCTTCTCGCTATTTTCTGGCTACCTCGGACAGATGCCACCCCTTGCTCTGTCGAAAATTTCATCGTTAATAGATAGGGGCAATTCACCACTCGAGCATGTGTCAACCAAAGCCTTCCGAGAATGGCATTGTATGGAGAGGGAGCGTCTATCACAGCAAAATTACATAATGCCAAAGTCCGGCGGCTCTTGTCCCTATCGTCCACCATTGTCACTCTAAGGGTAATTATACCGAGGGACATCTCAGTTTTTCCAATGAACCCTGACCAATGGTGATATCGGTGGCCTGAGATTTTGTCTTCCTGTTCCCAGCTAGTCGAAGCTGGTGGCGAACATGATCTCCACGCTACTGCTATCATCTATAAAAACTCTTTTTATAGCAAAGTCTTCTATCTCCGCCGTGACCACAATCGGATCTGAGTGTAGGGCCTGACTAGGAACTACATTCTCTTCGGAAGAGGTTATGGTTTCATTAGGTTGGAAACGTTTACCTGGCTTTTCTCCTGGCGGTACATACCTAGTCTGTTTTTTCAACGCCGTCACCGATTGGCAGCTGTCTCCCACCATTCCACTGATAACATTTATCATTCGGTTCGGGATGGGCTCTGGGTCCTGAGTTGCCGCTACAATCTGGTTCAGAGCTTGGTTTCCATTGTTTCCATAAGCTTGCCCCCCTCATTGTATCCGAGCCTGGTTCGGATATTGGTTAGCACCATACTGATTCGCCTCTCTCCACTTCCCGAACTATGTTGCCCCTTGTTAAAGCTGTAAATGGGATTTCTCCTGTAGTGATCTTGCTGCTCTCCCCTGTAAACCTGCACAGACGAAACGGACACTACTAGAAAGACCCCCATTAGAACCGGTATTCAAGGCTCATTGCACCGGTTTTTATTTTTTTCAATACCGGTTCCGATAGGGGGAGGTGCAACGTTTTGAAGAATTGCACCGGTTTTTATTTTCTGGGGCCCCCATACACGGGTCTAGACTTTTGACCAGCCACGTCAGATTCCGTTATTGCACCGGTGAACACAACTGATGCAACTGTATATTTTAATGTCGAAATGATTTTTTTAATTAATGAAATTGTTGTTGCACCGGTAGAAAGTTTGGATCGCTGTCATTTGTAGTTGCGTTCATGCATGTAACGCAAGTCCTTACTATTGCTATATGATTGGATGCAATGGGTTTAGATTTAAGATCGCTACTTATACTTCTTGCGATCATACTTAGAACGCAATACATGGATATTGCTTTGTTGTTTGTGAACGCAATTGAGATATGTTGCATTGTTATTTTTTTGCACCAGTTTTAGCGGTGCAACATTTGCCTAGAAAATGCCAGTATTCTAACTGAACTAGAACCTGCCCTGCAATATATGCAGCTTCTAACTCATCCCTTATATATATCCAATCAACCTCAATTCAACAACTATAAACTGCAACTACTAACATCCACAAATTTATAAACTTGCAATGCTATATTGAATAACGATTTTCATTAACAAAATCCAACCAAATGTACACAAAATACAACAGTGTTGTACTTAAACTACCATTCGGGAACACCCCGATGACAAAATCACTTATCCATTGGTCACAAAAGTCACTTATTTAGTAGATTTTGAAGTATTGTACTCATGGCTGGTTAACTTGAAAAACATCAAAAGGTAAACAAAGAAGAGCAATACTTATAACTCAGAAGGGGTAGACTTTTGCTCTATTGTCCTTTTATCCTTCCCAAATGCTTGCCTTCACTTGGGGATTATTACCTCATACTATATACATTTGACACGAACAAAAAATACATTAGATGAAGTGATTCATTACAAAAATGTAACGACAACCATATTCACGACAAAATGAAACGAAAATCATATTTCTAGACTATCACAAATACAATACTAATCATCTCATTATGTACAAAACAAGTAGAAATAAAAAGATAAGCAAGTAAAAAAACATCAAAGGAATGATAAACATGCTCAAAAACCAAAAATAAAATAAAATCTAGCATGATTCTCTATGGTGGCATTTCATCGAACACTTGAATGACAATAAAGAAAGAAAGACATACAATGTATTCAATCATTTAATTAACATCATAAAATTGATTCAAAGTGTTTCCAACTCAACAAGTTCAACAATTGGATCCCTCTCACTCCTCTGGAAGACCTGATATGAAAATCATTCAAACCTGCAAAAAAAAAACCCAAAATAAAATAAATCTGTACTCAAATCTTCATATATTAAACTACAATCGAGCTGATCAAGATACCTTGTTGATGGGGCAACACGTCTAGTTGAACCATGATCTAGAAGGAAAAGGAACATGTCGTGATGGCGTGGAGGAGGAGCAGTGACGAAAGTCGGCGGGTGGATTTCGGCTCCCTGATCTCGGTGAAACGCACATAGAACGCACATAGAACTGTACATAACAATAGACGGTGAAACGCACATAGAACGCAACTATATAATGTTGCTTTTCATAATGTACCTGGCGTGGGCTTTCTCGCGACCGACACGTGCAATAAGTGGGCTTTCAACACGTAATAAAACTTCTTATTTTGACGACGTGGTTCGTTTATACACAGACACGTGTTTTTATTGCACCTCTATTTAAATTCTACAGGTGCAACACTTACTACCCATTCTTTAATAATATCTTTATATATGTGATATATATTATATATTATTTTTTACATATATTACACATAATAGTTATAAATCAACCATTTCTTGAATCCAAAATGTAACTACTTAGTATCAATCATGTGATTACTTTTACAATTATATGTAATACACACAGATCACTTAGGTAACTACTAATAAGTACATAACTATATTGCCACATATGTGACAAGCATATATGTTGTATATGTTTGTTAAATAATATATATAACTACAAGTTTAATTCTAAACATTATAATGTTATAAGTTAAGATTAGTACAATTTAGTTATTAGTATTTTAGAACGTCAATTAAGACTAATCATTTGACTATATAAATGGTCGTAAGTTTCGGTAAATGTTTCGAAAATCTACACATAATAGTTGTAGTGACATGAATTTAACAAACTTAACAATTTGGTTGTCTAATATAGTAAATATTCAATACTTATTAATTTATTCACAATAGAAATTTTCTTTGTTACATAAAATTGTAAAAATACATGAATTCGTGAATAATTAATGCACTTAAGATATTATATTGGTCCTATATCACTCTTTCTAAGACATGTTTTATTTCACTAATGTACATTTGTCACATTTGTTAATATGTAGTGATGCATTTAGTTCTACTTAATCAAGTGATCTTGATTGGTAAGGTATAGATTTGTAAAGAAACCACAAGATTTTACATCAAAAATTTCAATTTATCTTCACACATTGGTTCTATTATGGTATTGGGTGTTGAAAAATCATAAAAAAGTATTCATTTATTGAGATTTTATCAAATGATTAAGAAATTTAGTACCCTAAAACTTGCATCGGAAAAAACCCTAAACCGGTGTAATAAAATTTTGGGCCAAAATGTTTACCTCTGTCGTTTGCCTAATATTGGGCCTGAATCATTTAGCGGACTGACCCACACGAAGTCAAGTTTTATTTTTAGTCAACATTTCCATTGCACCGGTAGGAGAAATTACAGATGCAATAAAACAGTGGGTACCACATCCACGTCGGATGTATGGGCGTGGAAAATTCAACGGATTTTCATATTGCACCGGGTTCACTTCAAATCGGTGCAATAAAATTTTTGCAACCATGCCATGTCAACTTTTTCAACGCAAACTTAGTCAAAATTTTATGTTGCATCGGTAGTAAATTTTGTACCGGTGCTATATCTTTTCAAGTCAATGATATTTGATCTTTGACTAAGGTGCATACCGGTGCAAAAATTAGTTTCACCGGTATTTGTGTTTTATTGCACCATATTTACACTGTTCCCGGTGCAATATAACTGGTGCAACTCCAAAGTTTTCTAGTAGTGGGAGGTCAGACAAGTCGGCTTAAGCCTGCGCTTGCTCCGACGATCAAATTAGAGGGGAACTCTGGGATCTGATCGTTATTACTGATTGGGTATGAGCAGAGAACTTAACTGTTCTCATTGAGATCTAACTCCATTTATAGTCCTCTGAGCTGCCGACATCGAACAGTAGAGGTCGCTACAGTGCTTGGACCTGTCCGTGGGCCGGTGCCTGGTTCAGTCTAGCTTGGGCCTTCAGTATGGACCTCTGACTAGGACTGGAATAGTACCATATTTATCAAGTCCCCCCAGTCCAATGTATATAGTCAATGTACTATGTTCATTGGACTATTGGTCAGAAAACATTGAACGATCTTGAATTTTTTGGTCTATCCGAGCAGTCGGTGGTGTAGTCCGGGAAGAGGTGGGCGATTTAGATTCCCCGTGTCTTCCACGCGCTCCACTATCTCGTTCCCAGCGTCAGAGAGGGGCCCACGAGTGATTATTGGTTTTGAAAACGCTGCCCAACTTCCTTCCCTGATACGCCTCTTATTTAGATCTAGATAGGGTCGAGGAGAGACTTTACTTTCCTCCAGATTCATCTTCTCTCAAGTAAAGCCTCCGATTCCTTCCTCTGAAATTCGATTTACTTCTTCTATTTTTCCCGTAGATTAGGATGAGTAGCATGAACAATATCCGGTCTTCCACTGTCGACGAGGACGTCGTCTTCGCATGGGAGCTCTGCCGCTCAGTCTGTGGGCTCACCGTCGAAGAGGCTGAGCCAAAAATTTGGATGCCTCGGTTAGGCGAGGATACCATGGCCTCCGCCCCCGTCGGCTTTATCCCGGTATATTGTGAGTATCTGTTCGCGTGCGGGCTTCGTTTCCTTGTCTCGCCTTTCTTCCGGTCGGTTTTGCGCTATTTTGACGCTCCTCTCGCCGAACTATGTTCGGGTCCTGGTTGGGTGGGTTTGAGGTCCTATGTATTCTACGCAAGGTTCACGCCTCTCCCCAACTGTTCAGGGCCTTCCTTTATCCGGCCAACATGGGCGGCGGTGGTGGCTGGCTTCATTTGAAGAGTCGCGAGAAGATGTTGAAGTTGGTCAACGACCGCCCGAAGAGGCATGATTGGAAAACCCTTTGGGTCTTTGTAGAGAACACGCTGGTCTTCGGCGAGGGACCGAAGGACGGGACAATCCCGGTTCTCCCTCTGGCGATTCGGGGCAAGGCTCCTCTTCCTGCAATGGCATCGCGTCTGGGCCCCTAGATAGCGAAAATGGGGCTTAAGAGCTAAAGTTACTCCGTTCTGACTGAAGACAGGGTCATCCGGGCTGCTAATATGCCCTACTACGTAGATCAGATTCCTGATGAGGATTTGGGTATTTACATAGTTCTGCTTTTTAGTTTTCTTCGATACTGGTCCGGCCCATTGGCCGTTCCTCTTGCTGACTGTGTTTTCATTACTTTTTTGCAGGTGCAGGCGGTATGGGGATAACTCTGTAATCTCTGATTAATGAGCTGAGTACTATGCCGAAGCCGTGCAACAGACCTGGACTGCGATAGATAAAGGAAGAGGCTGGTGTTGAGGATTCGCTGTCTATGACCGCGTCTGGGTCCGCCAAGCAGCTTGAGGACGTGCATGTTGGAAGCAGCATGGGAGGAGGAGTCCGAGCCGAGCTGGTAATTGAGGAGACCAAGGTGACCCGAAAATGCCAGAAAACTGAGGGAAATGATGACGAGGACATGGCGCAGTCCCAGATTGACACTCAGTCTCAACTTTCCGGCCAGGCCGCCCGATCGCCTGTTAGGTCCTTAGATGACGATGAGGATAGGATCGTAGACCCTCTGCGTTCTCCGGTCCATTCTTCTTTGAACGAGCGGATCGTTGAGACCCTGTAGGAGCGAGTCCTGGACACTCTCCATGGGCGCAATGCTTTCATGGATCATATCTTTTCGCCAGCTTACTTGGTCACTGGGTGACTCATGGCCCTAAGAGCTATCCAAAGGTCTCCGGCATCGCCGATCGACAAGCCTTTATCGATATCGAGGTATGTGACTCGTTCTGTCGAGGCTTTAACAGGGTCTTTTGGAATTTGATCTGCGTGCTTGCGATAACTGAGCTTCCCTTTTCTTTCTTCAGCACTTGCGCATGTCCCAGGTGTTGAGAGGCGAGATGTCCCGGCTAAGGTTGAAGGGCACTGCTCTGGGCTCTGAGCTTGAAAAGCAGGATGCAGAGTTGGCCAGGCTGAAGGGTGTTGAGGCTGACAATGCGCGTCTCCGCGAGGCGGAACAAGAGATGCTCCATGCAAAGGCTGACCTTGAGGGGTCTTTGTCTGCTGAGTGTGATGCCGCTTTGGTTCTGAGGTCTAGGGTCATGGAACTGGAGGCTCTGTTGATGGAGAGGGATGGCCAATTGACCTTCTCCAAGACCCAACGTGCGCGTCTGATCCATACTACTTTTCTTCTGGTGTTTTCCAAGATAATCCAATCTGATGAGTCAGCTACAGCGTTCACCACTGCTCTTCAAGACTATGCGTCGTTCCCAGATGAGGTTTATGAGGATCCCGCCAAGCACTTTGAAGCTCTGGATAGTCTGTTTCAAGTCTTCTCTGGATGCCAGTATTCAGATTACTTCAACGCCTCAGCTGCAATGAATACTGCAGAAGAGATGGAGGCATGAGAAGCTCCTGCGCTATCGCTCCATGCCGCTCGGCCTTGTCCACCTCCAGAGTGCTGGTGATCAGACCAATGACCAGTTGGTGGCTCAGCCCCAGGATCGGACTAAGGCCTAGAATCAATCTGTCAACTTGCTTTTGCTAACGCGCCTGTGTGCGCTGTTTTGTGCGCCTGTGTGCGCTTTTTCTTTAAGGATAATTTCAGCTGTTTAGCTGTAGAGGATTTTTCTTTTTTCAATGCATCGCACTTAATTCATATTCGTGCACCTTTTCTTTATGGTTTTTTGAGGGTTTGTGCCATCTCTTCTTCCCTTAGGAAGTTTGGCCTCGTGTCCTTGGACGAATGGCCAGGCTGTCTAGACTTTGGTCTGTAACTTTTCCTTACGAAGTTCCTCATCGAGTCCTTGGACTGATGGACAGACTGTCCAGACATTGGTCTGTAACCTTCCCTTAAGAAGTTCCCTTAGAGCAAGTCCAACAGATATGCTATAATAGAGATTTTGTCAATTTTTAGAGATTTTGTGTATTTTTCTACTCCAACAGATTTGCTATCCCATTTGCTATTATAGCAAAATTGATGAGAGAGAAGATTTGCTTTGCTAAATATGCAGAATGGCAAATAAATTTTGAGGAACGGAATTCATGCGCATTGCAAAAGAAAAAAAACTATTTTTGGCAAATTTCTTAATGCAAAAAAAGAAATAAGGAAAAAAGTTATTAATAAAATCTCTAAAGTAGAGATACTGTTGGATTTGAGTAAAAATACTTTGGAGAATATAGGGTTTCCATTCTCTATTTTAGAAAAACTTTTGGAGAATCTGTTGGACTTGCTCTTAAGTAACATTCCCTTAGGAAGTTCTTCATCTAGTCCTTGGACTGATGGTCAGACTGTCCAGACGTTGGTCTGTAACATTCCCTTAGGAAGTTCATCATTTAGTCCGTGGACTAATAGTCAGACTGTCCAGACATTGGTCTGCAACCTTCCCTTAGGAAGTTCATCATCTAGTCCGTGGATTAATAGTCAGACTGTCCAGACATTGGTCTGCAACCTTCCCGTTGGAAGTTCATCATCTAGTCCGTGGACTAATGGTCAGACTGTCCAGACATTGGTCTGCAACCTTCCCCTAGGAAGTTCATCATCTAGTCCGTGGACTGATGGTCAGACTGTCCAGACATTGGTCTGCAACCTTCCCTTAGGAAGTTCATCATCTAGTCCGTGGACTGATGGTCAGACTGTCCAAACATAGGTCTGTGAGAGTCGATTTATGAATGCATGCTTCAGCAGTTAAGGATTTTTGGATACTTAATCCCAGCCTTGTTCATTGCTTGTAAGCAAACAAAATATAGATACAGTTACACGGAAGGTGCTAAATTTGATCACTTCCCCTATTGGGTGGCCAAAAGATGTGATCAAACAGAATTTCTACACAAAATTCCTATCTTACCATTTATCAGGCACAAGAAGTATGTACATTATGGCATTGATTCTTGATTACTTCCTTTTCTAACCATAGTACCTCCGAAGGTTGTTGATGTTCCAGGTTCAGGGTATTGGCTCTCCCGCCATAGTTTCCAGTCGACATGCGCCGTTTACGACGGCTTCGGGCACTTGGTACGGACTTTCCCAGGTCACGTCCAGCTTCTTCTGTCCTTCCACATGGCTGGCTTCATTTTTTCTCAGGGCCAGGTGGTCTCCCACGTGCAAATTTCAGACTCTGACCCTTACGTTATACCGCTGTTCGACATAAGATTTGTAGGATGCTTCTTTCAACCGTGCAGTCTCTCTGTTTCTTTCCATTTCTTCCAGCTTTTTCCTGACTGCTTCATCATTATCCCCTTGATCCAAAAGCTCAGACACTCGTGCTGTAGGGATGATGATTTCTGGGGGTATGATGGCTTCGCTCCCGTAACAGAGTAGGTATGGGGTTTCTCCTGTCGCCGTTTCGGGGAGTGGTTCTGTAGGCCCATAGGACACTGTAAAGCTCTTCTACCCAGTTCCCTTTGGTGTGGGTCAGATTTTTCTTGATCCCTTCAACAATCGTCCGGTTCGTCCTTTCGGTTTGACTATTTGCTTAGGGATGCGCCACGAAAGTGAAATTCTGTCCGATGCTATAGCCAGCGCACCATGATCTGAACAGTTCATTGGCGAATTGCTTTCCATTGTCGCTAACGATAATGTGGGGGAGTCCGAAGCGAGAAACGATGTTCTTCCAAACAAAGTTCGTTACTCGCCATCCGGTTATCGTAGCTAGTGGTACATCTTCCACCCATTTCGTGAAATAGTCCACAGCAACGACCAGAAAACGTTGTCGTGCAGCAACCCTGTGATGGTCGTTGCCGTGGACTATTTCATGAATTGGGTGGAAGCTATACCACTTGCTACGATAACCGGACGGCGGATAACAAACTTTGTTTGGAAGAATATCGTTTCTCGCTTCGGGCTCCCCCACACCATCGTGAGCGACAATGGAAGACAGTTCGCCAACGAACCTTTCAAATCATGGTGCACCGGCTATAATATCGAACAAAATTTCACATCCGTGGCACATCCCCAAGCAAATGGTCAAACCGAAAGAACAAACCGGACGATTGTCGAAGGGATCAAGAAAAAGTTGACTCGCGCCAAGGGGAACTGGGTAGAAGAGCTTTACCGTGTCCTGTGGGCCTACAGAACCACTCCCCGAACGGCGACAGGAGAAACCCCATACCCTCTCTGTTTCGGGAGCGAAGCCATCATACCACCTGAAATCATTGTCCCTACAGCGAGAGTCTCCGAGCTTTTGGATCAAAGGGATAATGATGAAGCAGTCAGGCAAAAGCTATAAGAACTGGAAAGGAACAGAGAGACCGCACAGTTGAAAGAAGCTTCCTACAAATCTTATGTTGAACAGCGGTACAACGCAAGGGTCCGAATCCGGAATCTGCGTGTGGGAGATTTGGCCCTGAGAAAGAATGAGGCCAGCCGCGTGGAGGGACAGAAGAAGCTAGATGTGACCTGGGAAGGACCTTACCGAGTGTCTGAAGTCACCGAAAATGGCGCTTACTGATTGAAAACTATGGCGGGAGAGCCAATACCCCGAACCTGGAACATCAACAACCTTCAGAGATATTATGGTTAGAAAAGGCAGTAATCAAAACTCAATGCCGTATTGTACATATTTTCTTGTGCCTGATGATAAATATGGTACTATTCCATGGAGCAGTCAGAGGCCAACGAAGAAGGCCCAAGATGGACTAACCCATGCTCCAGCCCACGGACAGGTCCAGGCACTGTAGCGGTTTCTACTGTTCGATGTCGGCAGCTTCAAGGGGTATAAATGGAGCCAGATCCACGACCAGAACAGTTAAGTTCACTGCTGATCCCTTCCAAATATCACGATCAGATCCATGGTTTTCCGCTCTGATTTGATCGTCGGAGCAGGCGCAGGCATAAGCCGGCCTATCTGACCTCTGTTCTGTCCTCGCAGGTTAACAGGGCTGAGCAACAAGAACACTACAGGAAAATCCCAATTGAAACTTTAACATTGGCGCCGTCTGTGAAGATATCGTTATCTTCGCAGCCCACGCATCTTTGATATCATGACAGAAGATAGAGCAGATCCGGGTCCATTCCCGGAGCAACCAAGAATCCCGTTGGGTCGCTCATGCTTTTTTGGAAGCCAAAAGGGACGGTCCCATTTTAGATTCTGCTGATAGACCGGTCGTTGCGGTGAACAGGTCGATCACATCGACGAGCAGGCCGATCGTGATGACGGAACAAACCCCCAGCAACCCAGTCCAACGAATTCGACGCATTTCTGAGGTGACGGATCCGGCCGAGATCCTCAAACAGGTCATGGATACTCAAACCAAGATGCTCCGACAGTTCCAGGAGTTGAAAGAGGGCACACCGGTGAGGTCGAATGGTCAAACACTGGCCCCACGTATACGACCAGTCAGGCTGTTCGATGACGGAGAAGAAACGTCTGGAGGTAACAGGACACTCCACGGGGCGATACATTCTCGCAGGGGAGATGAGGCTCATTCTTCCCCAAGGCACTCAACCAGGGAAGGGTCGGGACGGAGCGATGACCAGACTAAAAAATGGCCGGCAGTCTACGTACACTCCCCGATGGTCAAGCCGAGGGTCCCGGTTAGACAACGTCTTACTGTCGACTTTGAGGAGGATCCGGAACTGGACACGAGAGGGTGTCCGTTCAAGGATGAAGTGATGAGTTTCTCTGCGTCTCACAAAGCAGCCATGGTTAACAAACCTGCCAAATGACACCATCTCACGGTTCACGGAGTTGGAAGAAGAGTTCCTGACCCGGTTCATCCAGGAGAGGAAATTTACAAAGACCAGGAACGACTTGCTGACGATCATGCAGCATGTAGGAGAAACGTTGTCGGAGTATTGGGAACGGTTCAATGAATTGGTTAACGCGGTTGATCACCACGGAGGTCCTCGGTTTGTCATCGATGCTTTCATCCGAGGATTATGCCATAAAGCCCTCAGTCGGGACCTGGTGCTAAACCCAGTGTACTCTGTGCATGCGTTAATGATCAGAGTTGAATTCTTTGATAAGGCAGACATAATAGAGGTACGCATAGATGAAAAGACCTATTGCAGGAACCGGGCAGAAGACAAGACAGTCCAGTCGTGTGGAAAGAAGGTCACTGGGATGAACAGAGGCGGGCGCAGGCCTGTGAAGGAAAGGTTAGGAAAGAGAGAATACCCACAAGTGAGCACAGGCCAAGTTTCGCCATTAAATACGTTCACCCCGCTGAATAAAACTCCAAAAGAGAAATTCGCGTTGGTGGCACACAAGAATGTTCTTGATCCAGCTCGCAAGATGAAGATTTCTGGAAATAGCCGAAACACAAAGTTGTTCTGCGATTACCATAATGACCATGGTCATGACACGAATGAGTGCAAACACTTGTAACAGGCAATTGAGAACTGTATCAAGACAGGTAAGCTCTCACACTTCGCAAAAGAGGCGCGGTCCCATATTGACGCGCAGGGCTAGCCCAAAACTTTTGGTGGCCTGAGACAAATTTTAAACAATAGTCTAATTTTTACTTTCTATATGTATAGAGTCTAATTAGTTTAAATTTGAGGCCTTTTTAATCTTACATTAAGCCCATATGCATAAAATATACTCCTCATCACTTTTTTATAAAAACACACTATAAATAGTAAACAAAGTTTTGAAATTAAGGCCCCTAATTTATCAATCCAAATGGTGGCCTGAGGCCCATGTTTCACATGCCTCATAGTCTGGGCCGGGCCTGATGACGCGGAGTATGCAAGGAAATCAGAAGAGTCGACCAGACAGACTGGAGGATACAATCCTCGATATCAGGACCGTCCTGGCAACGGTGACAAAGGAAAGGAGGTCGCACTGGTCGGAGATCATTCTAAAGGCATCAAGCGCAAGCACGAAGATGAAGATCTGTCCCCTGAACCAATGGGAGTTAATCCCACCACCACTAATATATTCGCAATCATTGGCGGCAGTGCAGGGGGCAAGATAGAGTCGCAGCGAAAGGAGCGATGTAGGCGCGTACCGGAGGACACTTCGGCGGACAGACGTCTCGGCCCAGAAGAATCAATCATTTCTGACTCCAACGACCCTATCCCGTGCAGACCAGCCGGAGGTAACGCAGTTGTCATTACTGTCCAGGTAATTGACAAGCTCATTTACCGGGCATACGTGGACGGCGGCAGCTCGGCAGAAATTATGTACTGGCACTATTTTGAAAAGATGGACGATGCAATGAAAGCCAAGCTGCGACCAACTGACACTCCTCTGGTAGATTTCGCGGACAGAACCATATGGCCAGAAAGAACCGTCAGATTACCAGTAGTGTTCGGGGAACACCCGACACGAAAAGTAATCAAACTTGAGTTCGTAGTTGTCAAAGCGAAAGTCCTTATAACCTCATTATAGGACGACCAATTTTGGCGCTATTGAAAGGGATAGTATCTACTTTGCATTTGCTACTAAAATTCCCAACCAAGTATGGTGTGGCTACCGTGAAGGGAGATCAACAAAAAGCCAGAGAATGCCATCGGATAGCGCTTAGCAAAAGAAAAAGAGAGGTAAACCGGGACAGCCCAATGGTGAGGACACACACCAGACGAGAAGTACTAATGACAATAACGGAAGGAGAATCCAGGCCTACTGAATTGTCTGGAGAGGTGGTTGAGATGAAGCTTGACTGCGCCAATGAGGCGATAGTCCAAATTGGCAAGACACTCCCTACATCCGTCCAACGAGAGTTGTTGGCTGTACTGTCCAAGCATGAATCGGCGTTTGCCTGGAAACCAAGTGACATGACTGGTGTGTCTCCAACGATAGGCTACCATGCGTTAAAAGTGGACCCAGATCACAAACCAATGCTGCAGCGCAGAAGACCGTAGTGTCCAGGGCGCAATGCTGCGATCAATCAAGAGGTCACCGACTTGTTGAATGCCGGAGTCCTAATTCACTACTACAAAACAGACTTTTAACTTCGCTCCTTTTACTTCGATTTTCAAAAATTGGGAAAATAACCGAAGTAAATAGTATTTTTACTACTCTTTTTTGGATAACCGAAGTAAAAACCACTTTTTACTACGATTTAATTGAAACCGGAGTAAAAAATAGAGTATTTTTACTACGGTTTAATTAATACCAAAGTAAATAAATAAAGTATTTACTTCGGTTACAAAGAAACGAAGCTAAAGAATTATGAAAGCCGATATCATTGCGATATCGATTAGGGAATAGAACACCGAAGGCAAACATATATCAAACCAACAACGATTTGAAAATGTTGTCCTACTTTTCAACTTACCGAAACCATATTGATAACGTACCGAGGTCGTTACGTTTGACGTAGTTTTAGTTAAAACTTACCAAAGTCAATGTTGTAGGCATACCGATGTCGGTTAAAGAATGATGAAAGCCAATATCATTGCGAGATCGATTAAGGAGTGGAACAACCGAAGGCAAACATATATCAAACCAACATCGATTTGAAAATGTTGTCTTACTTTTCAACTTACCGACACCATATAGTTACCGTACCGAGGTCGTTACGTTTAACGTAGTTTTAGTTAAAACTTACCGAAGTCAATGACGTAGGTATACCAATATCGGTTAAAGAATGTTGAAAGCCGATATCATTGCGATGTCGATTAAGAAGTGGAACAAACGAAGGCAAACATATATCAAACCAACATCGATTTGAAAATGTTGTCCTACTTTTCAACTTACCGAAACCATATGGATAACGTACCGAGGTCGTTACGTTTGACGTAGTTTTAGTTAAAACTTACCGAAGTCACTGACGTAGGCATACCGATATCGGTTAAAGAATGATGAAAGCCAATATCATTGCGAGATCGATTAAGGAGTGTAACAACCGAAGGCAGACATATCAAACCAACATCGATTTGAAAATGTTGTCCTACTTTTCAACTTACCGAAACCATATGGATACCGTACCGAGGTCGTTACGTTTGACGTAGTTTTAGTTAAAACTTACCGAAGTCAATGATGTATACATACCGATATCGGTTAAAGAATGATGAAAGCCGATATCATTGCGATGTCGATTAAGGAGTGTAACAACCGAAGGCAAACATATATCAAACCAACATCGATTTGAAAATGTTGTCCTACTTTTCAACTTACCGAAACAATATGGATACCGTACCGAGGTCGTTACGTTTGACGTAGTTTTACTTAAAACTTACCGAAGTCAATGACGTAGGCATACCGATATCGGTTAAAGAATGATGAAAGCCGATATCATTGAAGATCGATTAAGGAGTGGAACGACCGAAGGCAAACATATATCAAACCAACATCGATTTGAAAATGTAGTCCTACTTTTCAACTTACCGAAACCATATGGATACCGTACCGAGGTCGTTATGTTTGACGAAGATTTAGTTAAAACTTACCGAAATCAATGACGTAGGCATACCGATATCGGTTAAAGAATGATGAAAGCCGATATCATTGCGAGATCGATTAAGGAGTGGAACAACCGAAGGCAAACATATATTAAACCAACATCGATTTGAAAATGTTGTCCTACTTTTCAACTTAACGAAACCATATGGATACCGTACCGAGGTCGTTACGTTTGACGTAGTTTTAGTTAAAACTTACTGAAATCAATGACGTAGGCATACCGATATCGGTTAAAGAATGATGAAAGCCGATATCATTGCGAGATCGATTAAGGAGTGGAACGACCGAAGGCAAACATATATCAAACCAACATCGATTTGAAAATGTTGTCCTACTTTTCAACTTAACGAAACCATATGGATACCGTATCGAGGTCGTTACGTTTGACGTTGGCATACCGATATCGGTTAAAAAATGATGAAAGCCGATATCATTGAAGATCGGTTAAGGAGAGGAACGACCGAAGGCAAACATATATCAAACCAACATCGATTTGAAAATGTTGTCCTACTTTTCAACTTAACGAAACCATATGGATACCGTACCGAGGTCGTTACGTTTGACGTAGTTTTAGTTAAAACTTACCGAAGTCAATGATGTATACATACCGATATCGGTTAAAGAATGATGAAAGCCGATATCATTGCGATGTCGATTAAGGAGTGTAACAACCGAAGGCAAACATATATCAAACCAACATCGATTTGAAAATGTTGTCCTACTTTTCAACTTACCGAAACCATATGGATACCGTACCGAGGTCGTTATGTTTGACGAAGATTTAGTTAAAACTTACCGAAGTCAATGACGTAGGCATACCGATATCGGTTAAAAAATGATGAAAGCCGATATCATTGCGAGATCGATTAAGGAGTGGAACAACCGAAGGCAAACATATATCAAACCAACATCGATTTGAAAATGTTGTCCTACTTTTCAACTTACCGAAACCATATAGATAACGGACCGAGGTCATTACGTTTGACGTAGTTTTAGTTAAAATTTACCGAAATCAATGACGTAGGCATACCAATATCGGTTAAAGAATGATGAAAAATCGATATCATTGCGATGTCGATTATGGAGTGTAACAAGCGAAGGCAAACATATATCAAACCAACATCGATTTGAAAATGTTATCCTACTTTTCAACTTACCGAAACCATATGGATACCGTACCGAGGTCGTTACGTTTGACGTAGTTTTAGTTAAAACTTACTGAATTCAATGATGTATGCATATCGATATCGGTTAAAGAATGATGAAAGCCGATATCATTGCGATGTCGATTAAGGAGTGTAACAACCTAAGGCAAACATATATCAAACCAACATCGATTTGAAAATGTTGTCCTACTTTTCAACTTAACGAAACCATATGGATACCGTACCGAGGTCGTTACGTTTGACGTAGTTTTAGTTAAAACTTACCGAAGTCAATGATGTATACATACCGATATCGGTTAAAGAATGATGAAAGCCGATATCATTGCGATGTCGATTAAGGAGTGTAACAACCGAAGGCAAACATATATCAAACCAACATCGATTTGAAAATGTTGTCCTACTTTTCAACTTAACGAAACCATATGGATACCGTACCGAGGTCGTTACGTTTGACGTAGTTTTAGTTAAAACTTACTGAAATCAATGACGTAGGCGTACCGATATCGGTTAAAGAATGATGAAAGCCGATATCATTGCGAGATCGATTAAGGAGTGGAACGACCGAAGGCAAACATATATCAAACCAACATCGATTTGAAAATGTTGTCCTACTTTTCAACTTAACGAAACCATATGGATACCGTATCGAGGTCGTTACGTTTGACGTTGGCATACCGATATCGGTTAAAAAATGATGAAAGCCGATATCATTGAAGATCGGTTAAGGAGAGGAACGACCGAAGGCAAACATATATCAAACCAACATCGATTTGAAAATGTTGTCCTACTTTTCAACTTAACGAAACCATATGGATACCGTACCGAGGTCGTTACGTTTGACGTAGTTTTAGTTAAAACTTACCGAAGTCAATGATGTATACATACCGATATCGGTTAAAGAATGATGAAAGCCGATATCATTGCGATGTCGATTAAGGAGTGTAACAACCGAAGGCAAACATATATCAAACCAACATCGATTTGAAAATGTTGTCCTACTTTTCAACTTACCGAAACCATATGGATACCGTACCGAGGTCGTTATGTTTGACGAAGATTTAGTTAAAACTTACCGAAGTCAATGACGTAGGCATACCGATATCGGTTAAAAAATGATGAAAGCCGATATCATTGCGAGATCGATTAAGGAGTGGAACAACCGAAGGCAAACATATATCAAACCAACATCGATTTGAAAATGTTGTCCTACTTTTCAACTTACCGAAACCATATAGATAACGGACCGAGGTCATTACGTTTGACGTAGTTTTAGTTAAAACTTACCAAAATCAATGACGTAGGCATACCAATATCGGTTAAAGAATGATGAAAGCCGATATCATTGCGATGTCGATTAAGGAGTGTAACAACCTAAGGCAAACATATTTCAAACCAACATCGATTTGAAAATGTTGTCCTACTTTTCAACTTACCGAAACCATATTGATACCGTACCGAGGTCGTTACGTTTGACGTAGTTTTAGTTAAAACTTACCGAAGTCAATGACGTAGGCATACCGATATCGGTTAAAGAATGATGAAAGCCGATATCATTGCCGTTTTTCGCGGCCCGCGAATTAAGCCGATATCGGTTAAAGAATGATGAAAGCCGTTTTTCGCGGCCCGCGAAAAAAAAAAAAAATTTCTCAAACGGATTTGGGAGATTAAATCCACCCAAACCCCGCCCCCCTATCCCACCATCTTCCCCGATCCACCTCCCCCCACCCAAAACTCCGCCCAAAAATCCCACCCCACCTCCATCCCGCCGCCCACCTCCCCCTCCTCTCAATTCGCCGCCCCACCTCCCTCCACCTCCCCTCCATCCCCGACCACCCAATCCCCCGCCCAGACCCCACCCCGCCGCCCCCTCCCTCCACCACCAAATCCGCCGCCCCACCTCCCTCCACCTCCACCTCCATCCCTCCACCTCCATCCCGCCACCCCCCTCCCTCCACCTCCATCCCGCCGCCCCCTCCCTCCACCTCCATCCCGCCACTCTCCACCCTCCATCCGCCACCTCACAACCGCCCTCAATTTGAATCATTGTTCAATTGGAGTCCAACCACATTCTTCGGTATCCCTTATACTCGTTCTTTTGCTCTCTAATTTTGATGTGATGGCTTGCCGCCATTTGTTTAGACGTAGCTATGTTTTTTTTTGAGTGTTATGTTTGGATTGATTTTATGATTCGATTGCTTCGAGAGTATAGTGGAGTATTATCTTGGTCTAATATGTGTTTAGTGCTTGGACTAGAGCATGCATTTTGTTTGGGTTAGAATGGTCGTAATTGTTGTGCAAACATAGTTCTTGTAGTCTTACATTTTGTTGTGCTTAGCTCCATAGACTACGAGAACAAATTACGAAAATTCTAGTGTGTGAGTCCTTTCCTTTCCTCAAAATTTTAATTTGTTCTTGAACATTGAGGACAATGTTTGGTTTAAGTGTGGGGGAAAGGTTTAGGATTTTTGTTTTGCTTTTGTTTTGGTGTTGTAAATATGCACTTCTCTTGAAGAATTTATTAAGAAAAATGAGTGAAAAGCCCGGATAGGTCAAAACATTAAAAAGGCCTAGGTAAAAGTGAGAGGCTTAAAAAAAAAAAGAAAAAAAAAATGAGTGGCTAGATAAACTTCTAGGCAAAAGGAGAGTGTGTGGAAAAATGAGGGGCTAGGTAAAATCCTAGGCAAAAGGAGAGTGTGTGGAAAGAAAGAGGGGATAGGTAAAAACCTAGGCAAAAGGAGAGAAATTTTGTAATATTTTGTTAGCTTTGTGTGCCAAAGAAATTGCATTGATGAAACTTATATTGGCATACTTTGCTCGTTGATGAAAGTAATTGAAAGCTCTTGTTTTGAAGTCTTAAATGTGCATTGAATTGATTTTTAGGAGTATGAAAATTTAGACTTGTATCGTTCTTTCTCGAGGACGAGAAAGGTTTAAGTGTTGGGGAGTTTGATATACCCTATTTGTACTCTAGTTTTTAGTGCATTTTAGACTTTTTTTGAAGATAATTTTGTAACAAAGTATAGGATTTTAGAGTCAATTATATCATTGGTTCTTTATGTTTAGAACTTGTAAAATCCTATGTTTATGTGTGTATTTTGGAGCTTGTTAATTGATATTCTTGAAGACCTTCTATGACTATGCTATAGAGTTGATGATTTGATGCTCGGAACTTGAACAATTGGTCATAGAAGTGGCGAGAAGGCCACTTTACTAAAGGTGGTAGAAGATGCCCAGAAAAGTGTCGCTTGTGCCCAGAAAAGTGTCGCTGGAGCTTGAAGGAAGTGTCACTCCAGATGAAGAAAGTGTCACTGCTGCCCAGAAGTGTCACTAGCTGCCCAGAAGTGTCGCTATGATGAACAGCGACCAAATAAAGCGTCGCTAAACTTTTGCCCACTTGCACTCTTGAGCTGAATTTTTGGGGCTATAAATACCCCCTTTTCTCCCTCATTTTGGACGAGCTCTCCAAATCCAAATCACATTTTTCCCATCTTTTTCTTCCTTTTCTTCCATTTTCTTCCATTTTGATTTGATGAACATGTGTGTATTAATTAGGATTATTGTTGTAGGCTAAAAACCCATCTTGGGGGCATGTGATTAAACTTCTATTATGGATTGAGAACTTGTTTGTGTAGCTTATGAATATATGATTTGCAAGTGAATGATTGTGTTGTATTTGTGTGTTTTGATGCATGGCAATGGTTAGGAACTATTTCCTAGTTATACAAATGTGTTGAATGTTGCTAGAAACATGGTTGAAATGCTAACATTTCCTCTATTGTTGAGTAGTAGATTTATGAGCTAATTTCATTATGCTATCATATTGTGTTTGCTCTTGATCTCATTCACTAGTGTTATATACATGTTAATTTCGTTATCGAATGGCATGGGTAGTGTTTATCGAGTCTCTAATTGATAATGCCATCAACAAATTGGTCTAAATGCTATCATTTAGGTCATTTGTGGATGAGAGTTGTGGTGATGCTTTCGTCATCCATAACTATAATAGTGAGATTGAGAAATATGTCTCTACGATTAGAGGTAGTTTCTTATGATAAACGATCATCATTCTCAAAGCAACACGTCATAGTTTGAGGAAAAATACATGGTAAAAAGTTGAAATCACATGCACCAAAGGCTTGCATTTTAGATAGTTAATCTTTACTTAGATAATTGCATGATGATTTAGATTTTCATTTGCTTTGCATCGTAGTGTTTCCTACAAAACCAACTTCAAAACCCCCCCTTGTTTACCTTGCTTTCTTTATAATATATATGTATATGTTTATAATCTTTGCTAAAACACTAAACAACACTCCTTCTCCTTGTGGTTCGATCCCTACTTCCCACTATCTACTCTATAGTAGTTAGAAGTTGTAGGTGAAATATAAATGTGTTTTAATTGAGTGGGATTCCCATTTACGACGTGGGGAAATCGCTTGTCAAAAATGGCGCCGCTGCCGGGGAGAAGGCATTTCTTGCTTTGTGTTTTATCTTAGATTTTATTGTTTACCTCCTTTGTTTTCTTTCTTTTCTTTGAAAGTGTATTGCTCGAGTTCTTTGCGTAAACGACACCTTGTAGTGTGTATTACCCTAGAACCCTTGCACTACCATTTCAAACCTTTTTTTTTAGTTATGTTTAGTTTAAAAAAGAAAGATTTTATTGACTTCCTCACCTTTAACCATGAAAGGATGAGGAAGAATGTAGCAAGCTCGTGTGATTCTTATCTTTCAAATGATTTTTACGAGCCTTGTTATTTTGAGTCGAGAAGTGAGCACTATGAACTTGAAAGGCCCCTTGGTTCTTCATACCAAGGGTACTATGATAATGAGTGCTATGAGGAGGAGACAAATATTGGTTTTCAAGGTCAAAATTGTTTTAATCCATATGATGATTCTTATAATCCACAATGGAGTGGTTATTCGAATTCGAATTATGGATATCAACCGGAAAACCAATACTTTGAGCAACAAAATCTACCTCCACCCACTTGTGAATTGCCTCAAGGACAAGATGTGATAAATGATGAAGAAAATAGACTTTTCAACAATCTTGAGAGGCAATTGATCAAAATGTGGAAAGTGGTGAGGAGATTAGAATCTCAATGCTCCAAGGAAGTACCATCCGAAGTAGAACATATTCCTAGTGCTATGGTGAGTAATGTCACCACGATGCATGATGATGAGTTCGAAAGTGATGAGGAAATTTTTGTTGAGGATTATGAAGTAGAAAGGGATGTGAGTGTTTTTGAATCTTTACCATCACCATTGATATCCTCACATCCACCTATTCAACAAATTCCACCACTTCCGGAAATCTTGGAGGAGACTACGAAGCCATATTGTTTATTTTGGCTACCAATCATTCCATCTCCTTTGAGACTACTACCATTCATCCCTCCTCCAACACCTTCTCTACTACCCTTCATTTTTCTTTCGAAAGTGAAGGATTTCAAGCTTTTGTTCTATGAATAACATTTGGGTCGTGTCGACGACGTTAAATAAATCGATTTTGATCGTTTTATTTTTACTTAACTTTTATTGTGTTTATAAATTTAAAAAAAAAAATAGTTCTTTGTATCTTTCATTGTTTTAATTAGTAGATTACGTTTTCACTCTTGTTTTCGTTTCGTTTTAATTCTTGTTTTTCTTTAGTTGTGTTATTTGAATTTTTTTTTTTTTTAAAAAAAAAAAAAATTCGCAGTCCGCGAACTGGGCCTCGCGGCCCGCGAAAAATTGCCCATTTTCGGGCCAAATCGCTGCCACAAATTGGCCGTTTTTCGCGGCCCGCGAATTAAGCCCGCGGCCCGCGAAAAAAAAATTTCTCAAACGGATTTGGGGGATTAAATCCACCCAAACCCCGCCCCCCTATCCCACCATCTTCCCCGATCCACTTCCCCCCACCCAAAACTCCGCCCAAAAATCCCACCCCACCTCCATCCCGCCGCCCACCTCCCCCTCCTCTCAATTCGCCGCCCCACCTCCCTCCACCTCCCCTCCATCCCCGACCACCCAATCCCCCGCCCAGACCCCACCCCGCCGCCCCCTCCCTCCACCTCCATCCCGTCGCCCCCTCCCTCCACCACCAAATCCGCCGCCCCACCTCCCTCCACCTCCACCTCCATCCCTCCACCTCCATCCCGCCACCCCCCTCCCTCCACCTCCATCCCGCCGCCCCCTCCCTCCACCTCCATCCCGCCACTCTCCACCCTCCATCCGCCACCTCACAACCGCCCTCAATTTGAAGCATTGTTCAATTGGAGTCCAACCACATTCTTCGGTATCCCTTATACTCGTTCTTTTGCTCTCTAATTTTGATGTGATGGCTTGCCGCCATTTGTTTAGGCGTAGCTATGTTTTTTTTTGAGTGTTATGTTTGGATTGATTTTATGATTCGATTGCTTCGAGAGTATAGTGGAGTATTATCTTGGTCTAATATGTGTTTAGTGCTTGGACTAGAGCATGCATTTTGTTTGGGTTAGAATGGTCGTAATTGTTGTGCAAACATAGTTCTTGTAGTCTTACATTTTGTTGTGCTTAGCTCCATAGACTACGAGAACAAATTACGAAAATTCTAGTGTGTGAGTCCTTTCCTTTCCTCAAAATTTTAATTTGTTCTTGAACATTGAGGACAATGTTTGGTTTAAGTGTGGGGGAAAGGTTTAGGATTTTTGTTTTGCTTTTGTTTTGGTGTTGTAAATATGCACTTCTCTTGAAGAATTTATTAAGAAAAATGAGTGAAAAGCCCGGATAGGTCAAAACATTAAAAAGGCCTAGGTAAAAGTGAGAGGCTTAAAAAAAAAAATGAGTGGCTAGATAAACTTCTAGGCAAAAGGAGAGTGTGTGGAAAAATGAGGGGCTAGGTAAAATCCTAGGCAAAAGGAGAGTGTGTGGAAAGAAAGAGGGGCTAGGTAAAAACCTAGGCAAAAGGAGAGAAATTTTTTAATATTTTGTTAGCTTTGTGTGCCAAAGAAATTGCATTGATGAAACTTATATTGGCATACTTTGCTTGTTGATGAAAGTAATTGAAAGCTCTTGTTTTGAAGTCTTAAATGTGCATTGAATTGATTTTTAGGAGTATGAAAATTTAGACTTGTATCGTTCTTTCTCGAGGACGAGAAAGGTTTAAGTGTTGAGGAGTTTGATATACCCTATTTGTACTCTAGTTTTTAGTGCATTTTAGACTTTTTTTGAAGATAATTTTGTAACAAAGTATAGGATTTTAGAGTCAATTATATCATTGGTTCTTTATGTTTAGAACTTGTAAAATACTATGTTTATGTGTGTATTTTGGAGCTTGTTAATTGATATTCTTGAAGACCTTCTATGACTATGCTATAGAGTTGATGATTTGATGCTCGTAACTTGAACAATTGGTCATAGAAGTGGCGAGAAGGCCACTTTAGTAAAGGTGGTAGAAGATGCCCAGAAAAGTGTCGCTTGTGCCCAGAAAAGTGTCGCTGGAGCTTGAAGGAAGTGTCACTCCAGATGAAGAAAGTGTCACTGCTGCCCAGAAGTGTCACTAGCTGCCCAGAAGTGTCGCTATGATGAACAGCGACCAAATAAAGCGTCGCTAAACTTTTGCCCACTTGCACTCTTGAGCTGAATTTTTGGGGCTATAAATACCCCCTTTTCTCCCTCATTTTGGACGAGCTCTCCAAATCCAAATCACATTTTTCCCATCTTTTTCTTCCTTTTCTTCCATTTTCTTCCATTTTGATTTGATGAACATGTGTGTATTAATTAGGATTATTGTTGTAGGCTAAAAACCCATCTTGGGGGCATGTGATTAAACTTCTATTATGGATTGAGAACTTGTTTGTGTAGCTTATGAATATATGATTTGCAAGTGAATGATTGTGTTGTATTTGTGTGTTTTGATGCATGGCAATGGTTAGGAACTATTTCCTAGTTATACAAATGTGTTGAATGTTGCTAGAAACATGGTTGAAATGCTAACATTTCCTCTATTGTTGAGTAGTAGATTTATGAGCTAATTTCATTATGCTATCATATTGTGTTTGCTCTTGATCTCATTCACTAGTGTTATATACATGTTAATTTCGTTATCGAATAGCATGGGTAGTGTTTATCGAGTCTCTAATTGATAATGCCATCAACAAATTGGTCTAAATGCTATCATTTAGGTCATTTGTGGATGAGAGTTGTGGTGATGCTTTCGTCATCCATAACTATAATAGTGAGATTGAGAAATATGTCTCTACGATTAGAGGTAGTTTCTTATGATAAACGATCATCATTCTCAAAGCAACACGTCATAGTTTGAGGAAAAATACATGGTAGAAAGTTGAAATCACATGCACCCAAGGCTTGCATTTTAGATAGTTAATCTTTACTTAGATAATTGCATGATGATTTAGATTTTCATTTGCTTTGCATCGTAGTGTTTCCTACAAAACCAACTTCAAAACCCCCCCTTGTTTACCTTGCTTTCTTTATAATATATATGTATATGTTTATAATCTTTGCTAAAACACTAAACAACACTCCTTCTCCTTGTGGTTCGATCCCTACTTCCCACTATCTACTCTATAGTAGTTAGAAGTTGTAGGTGAAATATAAATGTGTTTTGATTGAGTGGGATTCCCATTTACGACGTGGGGAAATCGCTTGTCAGTCCATCAGTCCAAGGACTAGATGGAAAACTTCCTAAGGGAAGATTGCAGACCAATGTCTGGACAGTTTGTCCATCAGTCCAAGGACTAGATGGAAAATTTTCTAAGGGAAGATTACACACCAATGTCTGGACAGTCTATCCATCAGTCCAAAGACTAGATGGAAAACTTCCTAAGAGAAGGTTACTGACCAATGTCTGGACAGTCTGACCATCAGTCCAAGGACTAGATGGAAAACTTCCTAAGGGAAGATTACAGACCAATGTCTGGACAGTTTCTCCACCTGTCCAAGGACTAGATGGAAAACTTTCTAAGGGAAGATTACAGACCAATGTATGGACAGTCTGTCCATCAGTCCAAGGACTAGATGGAAAACTTCCCAATGGAAGATTGCAGACCAATGTCTGGACAGTCTGTCCATCAGTCCAAGGACTAGATGGAAAACGTCCCAAGGGAAGATTGCAGACCAATGTCTGGACAGTTTGTCCATCAGTCCAAGGACTAGATGGAAAACTTTCTAAGGGAAGATTGCAGACCAATGTCTGGACAGTCTGTCCATCAGTCCAAGGACTAGATGGAAAACTTCCCAATGGTAGATTGCAGACCAATGTCTGAACAGACTGTCCATCAGTCCAAAGACTAGATGGAAAACTTCCCAATGGAAGATTGCAGACCAATGTCTGGACAGTCTGTCCATCAGTCCAAGGACTGGATGGAAAACTTCCCAAGGTAATGTTACAGACAAATGTAGGGACAGTCTGATCCATCAATCCAAGGGAAATGTTTGGACAGTCTGTCCATCAGTCCAAGGACTAGATGGAAAACTTCCTAAGGGAAGATTACAGACCAATGTCTGGACAGTTTGTCCATCAGTCCAAGGACTAGATGGAAAACTTCCTAAGGGAAGGTTACAGACCAATGCCTGGAATGTCTGACCATCAGTCCAAGAACTAGATGAAAAACTTTCTAAGAGAATGTTACTGACCAATGTCTGGACAGTCTGACCATCAGTCCAAGGAATAGATGGAAAACTTCCTAAGGGAAGGTTAAAGACCAATGTCTGGACAGTTTGACCATCAGTCCAAGAACTAGATGAAGAACTTCCTAAGGGAAGGTTATGGACAAATGTCTGGATAGTATGTCCATCAGTCCAAGGACTAGATGGAAAAATTCCCAAGGGAAGGTTACAGACCAATGTCTGGACAGTCTGTCCATCAGTCCAAGGACTAGATGGAAAACTTCCTAAGGGAAGATTACAGACCAATGTCTGGACAGTCTGTCCATCAGTCCAAGGACTAGATTGAATACTTTCCGAAGGGAAGATTACAGACCAATGTCTGGACAGCCTAGAGAGGGTACAAGGCCAAAATTCCTAAGGGAAGGAGAGGGAACCCTCAAAAAATCATAAAGCAAAAGGTGCACAAATATGAATCAAGTGCAATGCATAGAAAAATCAAAATCCGCAGCTGAACCGCTGAAATTATCCTTAAAACAAAAGTGCACGCACGCGCACAAAACAGCGCACACAGGCGCGTTAGCTAAAGCAAATTGACAAAATGATGTTAGGCCTTGGTCCGATCCTGAGTCTGAGACGCGGCCTAGTTTGATCACCGGCACTGTGAAGCTGCGAACCGCCAGCCTTAGAATGATCGTCCCCTGCTGGAGGTGGACAAGGCTGAGCGGTGGGGAACGACAACGCAGGAGCTTCCCATGCTTCCATCTCCTCTGCAGTATTCATAGCAGCTAGGGCGTTGAAGTAGTCTGAATACTGGCGTCCAAAGAAGACTTGAAACGGACTGTCCAGAGCGGCAAAGTGCTTGGCAGGATCCTCGTATACCTCATATGGGAAAGCCACAGAGTCTTGAAGAGCAATGGTGAACGCTGCAGCTTACTCATCAGATTGGATAATTTTGGAAAACACCAGAGGAAATGTAGTACGGATTAGGCGTGCACACTGGGTCTCGGAGAAGGTCAACTGGCCATCCCTCTCCATCAACAGAGCCTCCAGCTCCGCGACCCTAAACCTCAGAGCTGAAGCGGCATCACGCTCAGCGGACAAAGACCCCTCAAGGTCAGCCTTTGCATGGAGCATCTCTTGTTCCGCTTCGCGGAGATGCGCACGTTCAGCCTCAACACCCTTCAGCTTGGCCAACTCTGCTTCCTACTTTTCAAGCTCAGATCCCAGAGCAGTACTCCTCAACCTTAGCCGGGACATCTCCCCTCTTAGCACCTGGGACATGCGCAAGTGCTGAAGAAAGAAAAGGAAACTCAGTTATCATAAGCAGAGAAATGAAAATCGGGCAGACCAGGTCTAAACCTTGACAGAACGAGTCATATACCTCGATAGCGATGAAGGCTTGTCGTTCAGCGATGTCGGAGACCTTTGGATAGCTCCTGGGGCCATGGGCCACCCAGTCCTCCAAGTAAGCCGGCGAAAAGATCTGATCCATGAAAGCATTGCGCCCATGAGGAGTGTCCAGGACTCGCTCCTGCAGGGTCTCGATAATCCGCTTGTCCGAACGAGAAGGGTTTATGATCTTGACCTCGTCGTCATCTACGGACTTAGTCGGCGATCGGGCTAACTGGCTCTGAGTGTCAGACCGGGACTGCGACTTATCCTCGCCATCACATCCCTCGGTTTTCTGGCTCTTCCGGGTCATCTTGGACTCCTCGATTTCCAGCTCGACTCTGACTCCTCCCCTGCTGTTTCCAACATGCATGTTGTCGGCATCATCAGGCTGCTTGACAGACCCAGACGCAGTCATGGACAGCGAATCCTCAGCACCAGCCTTTTCCTTTACCTGTCGCAGTCCTGGTCTGTTACGCGGTCTCGACATGGTGCCCAGCTCATTGATAATAGATTGCAGAGATTTCCCCATAGCACCTGCGGAGATGTAATGAAAACGAAGTCAAAATCAGGAACGGCGAGTGGGCCGGACCATTATCGAAGAAAACTAAAAAGCAGAACTAGATGAATACCCAAATCATCATCGGGGATCTGATCTATGTAGTACGGCATACTAGCAGCCCGGAGAACCCTGTCGTCAGTCAAGACGGAGTAACTGTAGCTCTTAAGCTCCATCTTCGCTATCTGTGGGGCCAAACGAGATGCCTCTGCAGGTAGAAGCGCTTTACCCCAGATCGCCAGAGGGAGGACCGGGATGGTCATGTCCTCCGGTCCTTCGCCAAAGACCAGGGTGTTCTCCATGAAAACCCAACGGGTCTTCCAATCATGCCTCTCCGGGCGTTCGTCGACCAGCTTCAGCATCTTCTCGCGGCTCTTCAGCTGAAGCCAGCCACCTCCGCCGCTCATGTTGGCCGGATAAAGGAAGGCCCTGAACAGCTATGGACTGGGCCGAACCTTGCGCAGGATACACAGGACCTCAAATCCAATCAGGACCCGAACGAAGTTCGGCGAAAAGGCGTGCAGGGGGGTGTCAAAATAACGCAAGACCGACCGGAAGAAAGGCGACACGGGGAAGCGAACCCTGCACGCGAAGAGATACTCCCAGTATACCAGGATAAAACCGATGGGGTTGGAGGTTACGATGTCCTCGCCGAACCGAGGCATCAGGACTTTGGACTCAGCCTTTTCGACGGTGAGCCCGCCGACTGAGCGACAGAGCTCACGCGCGAAGACGACGTCCTCGTCCACGGTGGCAGACCGGATATTGTTCATGGTACTCATCCTAGTCTATCGAAAATATAACAGAAGAAATAAATCAGAGTTTTCAGAGGAGGGAATCGAACGCTTTACCTGGAAGAAGAAGATGATGAATCTGGAGAAAAGTAAAGGCCCTCTGATATACCCTATTTGTACTCTAGTTTTTAGTGCATTTTAGACTTGTTTTGAAGATAATTTTGTAACAAAGTATAGGATTTTAGAGTCAATTATATCATTGGTTCTTTATGTTTAGAACTTGTAAAATCCTATGTTTATGTGTGTATTTTGGAGCTTGTTAATTGATATTCTTGAAGACCTTCTATGACTATGCTATAGAGTTGATGATTTGATGCTCGGAACTTGAACAATTGGTCATAGAAGTGGCGAGAAGGCCACTTTACTAAAGGTGGTAGAAGATGCCCAGAAAAGTGTCGCTTGTGCCCAGAAAAGTGTCGCTGGAGCTTGAAGGAAGTGTCACTCCAGATGAAGAAAGTGTCACTGCTGCCCAGAAGTGTCGCTATGATGAACAGCGACCAAATAAAGCGTCGCTAAACTTTTGCCCACTTGCACTCTTGAGCTGAATTTTTGGGGCTATAAATACCCCCTTTTCTCCCTCATTTTGGACGAGTTCCCCAATCCAAAACCTCAATTTTTCTCTTTGTTCTTCCCTTTTCTTTCCTTTTCTTCCCTTTAATTCTATGTTCATGTAATGTTTGATTAGAATGATTATATTAGCTTAGTTTCTTCCTTGGGAGCAATTGATGTAGGCTTCTTTGCTTGAAATCTTCATTAATTTCATTATGCTTCTATTTTGGGTTAGATTATCATTTGAATTCTTGATGAACTTGAGTTCTTATGCATGAATGTTGTTCAATCTTGCTTAATTTGTTATGGGCTTTATGTTTTATATCAATTGCATGCCTCATAGTCACTAATTAGAGTAGATTAGTTCTTAGTGTTAAAGTAATATAGTTTTAGAGTAATTCTAGGTGATGGATTGTAATGTAGTGTAATCTCTAGTAGTTTAGTGACTATGGAAAGGGGTTGAGTGATGACAAACTCTCCCCTTGGTTATGTGATTGTAGTTGAGATATGCCATGATGAATATAAGTTGTTAGAATTGGAAATCTTATGAACTTGCATGATTAATCAATTGTGTGTTTAGGTAATGATCTAATGTTATCATCGATCCCCCTAATATGTGATTGTATATTTTAGTTGAAGATTCCTTTTTGACGTATGATTGTTAGCAACAAATAGGCTAGAGTCGTGGGTAGAACATGATCGTTTACCCCAATATCATAAAGTATGAATTGAGATTTGTATGTTATCATCGTCTTAGTTCTTTATAGTTTTCAAATGTCTTGTCCAATGCTCACGTTAACGGCGAGTATGGGTGAGTTTGTCGATTCTCCATTTTTAATTCCATTGTCGATGTATCAAGATGTTATCATCTAGGTGGATTGATAATGAGAGCTCTTGAGTGATGTGTTCATGCTCACTAGCTATTATCGAGAGAATAGGATGTTTTTCATCCACGACTTATGATCATAAACCCTAGATATGAAGCGTTCACTCAATGATTAATCGATAGTTGAAGTTGAAGTCAATTGCCTCCCAAGGCCTTGTATTTGCATTGTAGTGTAGTTTATCTTAGTGCTTTCTTTCGTAGTGTAATCAACCAACTCAAAACCCCCCCTTGTTTACCTTGCTTTCTATATAATATATATGTATGTGTTTATAATCTTCGCTAAAACACTAAACAAGATCCTTCTCCTTGTGGTTCGATCCCTACTTCCCACTATCTACTCTATAGTAGTTAGAAGTCGTAGGTGAATATAAATGTGTTTTGATTGAGTGGGATTCCCATTTACGACGTGGGGAAATCGCTTGTCACCCTCCTCGAGCCTATTAGATCTAAATAAGAGGCGTATCGGGGAAGGAAGCCGGGGCGGTTTTTTTAAAAAATAATAAATACTCGTGGGCCCCACTATGACGCTGAGAACAAGACAGTGGAGCGCGTGGGCTGGACGATGAATCTGAACTGTCCGCCTCACCCCGGACTGCACCACCGACTGTTTGGGTGGATCAAAAAATTCAAAATCGCTCAAATGTCCTCTGACCAACAGTCCAATGAATATAGTACTTTGACTATACACATGGACTGGGGGGACTTGATAAATATGGCATTATTCCCAGTCCTAGTCAGAGGCCCATACTGCAGGCCCAAGCTGGACTGGACCAAGCACCGGCCCACAGACAGGTCCACGTACTGTAGTGACTTCTACTGTTCGATGTCGGCAGCTCAGAGGACTATAAATGGAACCAGATACACGACCAGAATAGTTAAGTTCTCTGATCATCCCTACCGATTATCACGATCAGATCTCAGAGTTCCCCTCTAATTTGATCGTCGGAGCAGGTGCAGGCTTAAGCCGGCCTGTCTGACCTCTGTTCAGTCAGTGCAGGTTTCCAGGGCTTAGCAGCAGGAACATAACAAAGAAATCCCATTTACAACTTTAACATTGGTCGTCCTATAATGAGGTTATAAAGACTGTTTGCTTTGACAACCACGAACTCGAGCTCGACTACTTTTCGCGTCGGGTGCTCTTTAAACACTACTGGCAAGGTGATGATTCCTTCTGGCCATATGGTTCTGTCCGCGAAATCTACCAGCGGAGTGTCGGTTGGTCGCAGCTTGGCCTTCATCGTCTCGTCCATCTGTTCAAAACAGTGCCAGTACATGATTTGTGTCGAGCTGCCGCCGTCCACATATGCCCAGTGGATGAGCTTGTCAATCACCTGGACTATTATGATGACTACATCACCTCCGGCTGGCCTGCATGGGATGGGGTCGTTGGAGTCAAAAATGATTGATTTTTCCGGGCCGAGACGCCTGTCCGCCGGAGTGTCCTCTGGTAAGCGCCTACATCGCTCCTTTCGTTGCGACTCTGTCTTGCCCCCCCGCTACCGCCAATGATAGCGAATCTATTAGTGGTAGTGGGATTAACTCCCATTGGTTCAGGAGACAAGTCTTCATCCTCGTGCTTGCGCTTAATGCCTTTGGAATGCTCTCCGACCAGTGCAACCTCCTTTCCTTTGTCTCCGTTACTAGGACGATCCTGATATCCAGGATTATATCTGCCGGCCTGTCTGGTCGACCCTCCAGTCCTCGCATACTCTGCATCATTATGGTACCGCGCCTCCTTTGTGAAGTGTGAGAGCTGACCTGTCTTGATACAGTTCTCAATGGCCTGTTTCAAGTGCTTGCACTCATTTGTGTCATGCCCGTGGTCGTTATGGTAATTGCAGAACAACTTCGTGTTTCGATTACTGCCCGTTTCGAGAACATTCTTATGCGCCACCAACGCGAATATCTCCTTTGGTGTTTTATTCAGCGGTGTGAATATCTTTAGTGGCGAACCTCGGTCTACGCTCGCTTGTGGGTATTCTCTCTTTCCCAGCCTTTTCTTCACAGGTCTGCGCCCGCCTCGGTTTGTCCCACTGACCTTCTTTCTGCTCGACAGGACTGTCTTGTCTTCGACCCGGTTCCTGTAATAGGTCTTCTCATCGATGCGTATATCTATTATGTCTGGCTTATCAAATAATTCAACTCTAATCATTAACGCATGCACAGAGTACACTGGGTTTAGAACCAGGTCCCGACTAAGGGCTTTATGGCATAATCCGCGGATGAAGGCATCGATGACGAACCGAGCACCTCCGCGGTGATCAACCGCGTTAACCAATTCGTTGAACCGTTCTCAGTACTCTGACAGCGTTTCTCCCATGTGCTGCATGATTGTCAACAAATCGTTCCTAGTCTTTGTGAATTTCCTCTTCTGGATGAACCAGCTCAGGAACTCTTCTTCCAGCTCTGCAAATCGTGAGATGGTGTCATTTGGCATGTTTGTGAACCATAGCCTTGGTAGCGTTGTGGCGAAGACTTTACACCATATGGGTTCTGGGATGCCGAATGTCGACATGTTGGAGGTGAACGTGTGGAGATGGCCCGCTAGATTCGATGTTCCGTCATATACTTCCAGGTTTGGCGGGATTTTCAATTTATTGGACGCCGAGAAACTCAGCACTTCAGCCTTGAATGGACACCCTCTCGTAACCAGTTCTGGGTCCTCTTCGAAGTCGATTGCAAGGCGCTGTCTAACTGGAACCCTTGGCTTGATCATCGGGGAGTGCACGTAGACTGCCGGCCATTTCTTGGTCTGGTCGTCGCTTCTTCCCGACCCTTCCCTGGTTGAGTTCCTTCGGGAAGAATGGGCCTCATCTCCCCTGCGAAAAGGTATCGCTTCGCGGCGTGTCCTCTTGCCTCCAGACGCGTCTTCTCCATCATCGAACAGTCTAACTGGTCGGATATACGGTATCAGCGTTTGACCCGCGAGTTTGTTGGATTTCATAGTGGCTCCAGCTTTGTTTTCCCTATCCTGGCTAGCCGGTGTGCCCTCTTTTAGCTCTTGGAGCTGTCGGAGCATCTCGGTCTGAGTAGCCATTACCTGTTTCAAGATCTCGGCCGTATCCGTCACTTTAAAGATGCGCCAGATTCAATGTATCGGGTTGCTTGGAGTTTGTTCCATCGTCACGATTGGCCTGCTCGTCGATGCGATCGGCCTGCTCGCCGTCACGATCGGCCTATCAGCAGAGTCCAAAATGGAACCATCCATGTTTGCCTCTAATAGAGCGCGAGCTCCACCCAACGGGATCCTTGGTAGTTCTGGGAATGGATCCGGATCTGCTCTTTCTTCTGTCATGATGCAAAAGTTGCGTGGGCTGTGAAGATAATGATATCCCCACAGACGGCGCCAATGTTAAAGCTGTAAATGGGATTTCTCCTGTAGTGATCTTGCTGCTCTCCCCTGTAAACCTGCACAGACGGAACGGAGGTCAGACAGGTCGGCTTAAGCCTGCGCCTGCTCTGACGATCAAATTAGAGGGGAACTCTGAGATCTGATCGTGATTACTGATTGGGTATGAGCAGAGAAATTAATTGTTCTCATTGAGATCTGACTCCATTTATAGTCCTCTGAGCTACCGACATCGAACAGTAGAGGTCGCTACAGTGCTTGGACCTGTCCGTGGGCCGGTGCCTGGTTCAGTCCAGCTTGGGCCTTCAGTATGGGCCTCTGACTAGGAATGGAATAGTACCATATTTATCACCCCTCTTTCCTGGCCTCTGGAGCAACGTAGTCTCTCAATTGCCCCCTTTTTATCAGTTTTTCTATTTCATTCCTTAGGGTGTGACAGCCATATGTCGTGTGCCCATGAGATTTGTGGTAGGCACACCATTTCTCCACATTTTTCTTTGATGGGATCCCTTGAATCGGAGGTGGATCGCCAAATAGGTTTCTGTATACCGCCAATATCTCCGAGCGCGACTTGATTAGCATTGTGTAGATTTCTACCCTGGACTTCCCAGTTACCATGGCTCTTGAATCCCTCTTTCCTGTCTCAGGTCCCTTCTTCTTATCGCCTTTTCACGAGAGAAAGCTATCATTGTCTTCACTCCTCTTGTGGGTCGCATCGTTGACAACATAATATAACTGCTCAGCAATCTGGAGTGCATGGAAAGTGCTAGGGATGTTTTCCATCAACTTTCGAAACAGCGCCTCATCCTTGAGGCCGTTGATAAATCCACTGATGACAACCTTCTCTTATTGTTGCCTATCCGACACCTGCATGATATCATCCATATACCTTCTATAGTATTCCATCGGTTCCTCCGAGGCTTTCTGCTTGGTTGCCATCAACTCAGCTAACAGTTTTCCTGACTTCTTCAACTGGAATACCTGTATAGTAGGGCTCGGCTAAAATCATAGAAACTTCTTAAACTTTCCTTTGGAAGAGAATCGAACCATATCAGACAGTTGCCTCGTAGGTAGCACCCCAGCAACTTGCACCTCAAGTTGTGCAGAATATCTCTGGATACCACCAAATTTTGATATGTCCCTACAAACTCCTCAGGATCCGTCTCTACGTTGTAGATAGGAATCCCCTTTGGCGGCCTTAATCCTTGAGGCCAAGGTTCGGCCAGAATTCCGGAAGGGTATACATCCAAAGAATTTAGATCTGAAGCGTGCCTCCAAAGAATTTAGATATGAAGGGTATACATCATCTCCTCTATAGTATCTATCCTCGTAAGCTCTCCCTTGATACCTTCATTAGTATCCTCCTTGATGCCCTCATTGGTGTCCTCCTGCTCCAGCCGAGGTCATCGGATAGCTCTAGCCCTGTGTTCCCGTCGTCCGATATTCTCCTGAGATTCCCACGTCATAATACCCTGCAGGTAGCTGCTCGTTGGGTAATCTCATCGGGGTGGAGACCAAGAATAATGGTGTTGCAAATGATACCGCCGGCAGCGCCGGCCCTGAAGGTATGCACATCCTCCCTATCTTGTGCTTCCATGCAGATGGTTCGGCTGGAGATTTCCAGTATCTGCATCGGTCCTCAGAGGTGGAACATTTGGAGGCACCATGCTAGAACTGACCAACATCCTTCTCTCTGGCTCCCTCATCCTATCCAGAGCATCTAAGTCGATCGCCGATCTTTTAGGCGGAGCAGGTCCCCCTTCATGCTCTCTCTGATGCTGTATCATTCATTGGTGATATAACTCTTTGTGGGCCAACATGAAATCTAATGCCGATAGATCCTCACCCCTTTGTCTTGGATTGCTCCGAGCTGCCCTGGTCGGCCTCTGATGGTTCTGAACTGTGTCCGTCTACCTTGGGTTATTTTGAACGGTCTCAGTTTGCCCTACCTCGGGCGGTGATCCCATACCCAAATCCAATGGGTTGTCCTTGGCTTCATCCTCTTCTCCTTCCGTGACGGGTTCCCCCCGATCAAGTTTTCAGGCGTGTTTCTTTGTCTTAGCCCTTCGGCTTGCAGCTGCAACAGCGTAGGATCATCTTCATTTTGTATCACCTCGTCCTTGTTTACCACCGTGGAAGCTGGAGTGGTAGTGGATTTGCGAGGCCGACCAGGTCGGCGCTTTGTGGTGTCTGTCATGACAAATGAAGGTATGAACTCTCCAAGTCGGGTTCCACCGGACGTGCCAACTGATACGGGCAAATCTGCACTAGTAAATTGGAGCCTTGGATAGTTGATGTATCTGAGGCCTGGGATGAATTGCTGATGAAGTATGAGAGTTGCTCGCTGATTACTCCTGGATATCCGAACTCCTCAGCCTCGGATAGGACAACTCTGGGACATGTTCTCCGATGTCTGCAAAACAAACCCCTCCGGCGCTACCCAAGGGTGGTAGCTCCAGTGTGATGATGAGATTTCATGTACTGAAAAAATAAACTTTGTATTCAAGAGTTAGAACTTACCTGAAATGGCTGATTGCGGCCTCCTTTTATAGGCGTCCTGGAGCACCTAGCTCGACCCCTTTTCCCTGCTGACTCATTATTCTTTTCCTCCTCCCCATGTATACCTCACGTGAGACTGTACCTCCTGTATGTTGCTTAAGATCCTCTTACTCGCCCGTGTATTTTCCTGGCAATTTCCTTAAGTAGCAGCGTCATCACAATTCCCATTAATTGATGATGCATTCGGTATCATCACTATCCAATACTTAGTAATTTTCCTTCATAGGGCGTATCCACACACTTTTCTTTCCCGCAAAGCATTATCCAATACCTTGCATCTTTTTTGACGTATCCACGCCATCTACCAGCAGACGTATCTACGCTACTGGCTTAAGTGTATCCACGCCAAATTCCTCTTTTCTTTCCTCAAAAAATTCCCGAACTTAAAAAGAATGGGGGGTTTACCTGATTCAACTTTCTTCCATTATCACCTCAACCCCCTTGCCTGATGGCTCCTTTTCTGGGCTCTCCTCGTCCGTATCCGAAGTACTGGCACATTTCCCTTTTTCTAGTGCCTCGGAGTATTTCCTCTCATTTACATTACCCATTTCTAAGGATGAACCTTTAATATTTGCTTTCCCTTTGCCTGCCGACCCTTGATGGACGGCCCCCACAGCCCTCCTTGCATCTAATATGGTCGTTAGCATGCAGCTTCTTGCCGTTGTCTGGTTACCTCGGACAGACGTCACCTCTTGCTCTGTCTGAAATTTCATCGTTAATAGATAGGGGCAGTTCACCACTCGAGCTTGTGTCAACCAGGGCCTTCTGAGGATGGCGTTGTATGGAGAGGGAGCGTCTATCACAGCGAAATTGCATAACGCAAAAGTCTGGCGGCTTCTGTCCTTGTCGTTCACCATCGTCACTCTAAGAGTGATTATGCCGAGGGGCATCTCACCTTTTCCCGTGAACCCTGAAAATGGCGACATCGACGGCCTGAGATTCTGCCTTCCTATTCCCAGCTGGTCGAAGCAGGTGGCAAACATAATCTCCACACTACTGCCATCATCTATAAAAACTCTTTTTATAGCGAAACCTTCTATCTCGGTCGTGACCACCATCGGATCTAAGTGTAGAGCCTGAGTAGGCACCGCATCCTCTTCGAAAAAGGTTATGGTCTCATTAGGTAGGAGACGCTTACCTGGCTCTTCTCTTGGTGGCACACATACCTAGTCTGTGCTTTTAACACCGTCACCGATTGGCAGCTGTTTCCCACCATCCCGCTGATAACATTTATCATTCGGTTCGGGATGGGTTCTGGGTCCTGAGCTACCGCTACGATCTGATTTGGGGTCTGGTTTCTGTAAACTTGCTCCCCCTTGTATCCGAGCCTGGTTCGGATACTGGTTAGCACTGACTGGTTCGCTCCTCTCCATTTCTTGTTTCTGAAATGCTGCTACTGCCCTTCCTTCCTGGCTTCAGGAGCAACACAGTCTCGTAACTGCCCTCTCTCTATCAGCTTTTCTATTTCGTTCCTCAAGGTGCGACAGCCGTCCGTGGTGTGCCCATGAGATTTGTGATAAGCACAACACTTCTCTGCATTCTCTTTTGACGGGATTCCTTGAATCGGAAGAGGATCTCCGAATAGGTTCCTGTATACCGTTAGTATCTCCGAGCGTGGCTTTATCAGCGGCGTGTAGATCTCTACCCTAGATTTCCCAGTTACCATGGCTCCTGAATCCCTCTTCCCTGTCTCTGGTGCTTTCTTCTTGTCGTCTTTTCCCAAGAGAAGGCTATCATTATCTTCTTTCCTCTTGCGGGTCGCATCATTGACAGCACAATGTAGCTGTACAGCAATTTGGAGCGCATGGAAAGTGCTAGGGATATTTTCCATTAGCTTTCGAAACAGCGCCTCATCCTTTAGGCCGTTGATGAATCCACTGATAACAGTCTTCTCTTGTTGTTGTCTATCCGACACCTGCATACTGTCGTCAATGTACCTTCTGTAGTACTCCATTGGCTCCTCCGAGGCTTTCTGCTTGGTTTCCAGCAGCTCGGCTAACAGCTTTCTTGACTTCTTCAACTGGGAATACCTGTATAGCAGGGCTCGGCTAGAATCATAGAAAATTCTTAAACTTTTCCTCGGGAAAGAGTTGAACCATATCAGACAGTTGCCTCGGAGGTAGCATCCCAGCAACTTGCACCTCAAGTTGTGCAGGATATCCCTAGATACCATTAAATTCTTATATGTTCCTACAAACTCCTCGGGATCTGTCTCTCCCTTGTAGGTAGGAAATCCCTCCGGCTCGGCCAGGATTTCCGAAACCCAATGGGATGTGGGCCTCTCACCCCATTCCTCCCAATTAGCTTGTCCAAACGTGCCTCCAATGAATTTGGATCCGAAAGGTATGCATCCTCACCTCTATAGTATCTGTCCTCGTTGGTTCTTCCTTGATATCCTCCCTCATATCCCCCTTGATATCCTCCTTGGTGCCCTCATTGGTGTCCTCCAGCCAGTCATCGGATGGCTTTGGCCTTGCCCTCTTGTTGTCCGATATCCTCCTGAAATTTCCACGTCATAGTATCATGCAGGTACCTGCTCATTGGGCAATCTCATCGGGGTGGAAACCAAGAATCCTAGGGTTGCAAACAAAACCGCTAGCAACGCCGGACCGGGTGGATATGCCCATCCTCCTTGCCTTGCGCTCTCGTGCAAATGGTTCGGCTGGAAGTTTCCTACCTCAGCACCGGCCCTTAAGGGTGGAATGGTAGGAGGTACCGTGCTGGAACTGACCAATATCCTTCTTTTTGGTTCCCTCAACCTGTCCAGAGCTTCTAAGTCGATCACCAGTCTTACGGGCGGAGCTGGTCCCCCTTCCTGTTCTCTCCGATGCTGTATCATCCATTGATGATGTAACTCCTTGTGGGCCATCATAAAATCTAATGCTGACAGATCCTCACCCCTCTGTCTTGGATTGCTCCGAAATGCCCCTATCGATCTTGGATTGTTTTGTACCGTATCCGTATGCCTTGCGTTATTTTGAACAGTCTCAGCTTGCCCTACCTCAGGTAGTGCCCCCAAACCTAGTTACAAGGGATTGTGCTCGTCCTCTTCTCTTTCTGTGACGGGTACCTCCTCGGTCGGGTTTTCGGTGTGTTTCTTTGTCTAAGCCCTTCGGCTTACAGCTGCAATAGCGTAGAATCTACAATTGACTTGTGTCGTCCGTGCTTTCGTACAGGGCCTCTGTAACATCCCCAATTTTTCATTCGATAAAATAATCAATACTAGAAATATATTGGTGTAGTAATACATTAATACAATTTATAAGCTGTCAATAAATATGATACAATACAATTTACAAAGTTTCTAATACAATGTTTTACTTAGTTTCTAAAATATAATAAAGTATTTTTCATCATCCCTGAGAGGTCGCCTAAATAACCTGGCTTATTCAATATCTGTAAAAGAAAGTGATATGAAAGGGGTAAGCTACGACTAGCTCGGTGAGAATTTTCCCATTTTCCAAAACCTTAACATTCGGCACTCATAACAGTCAAGTACATAGTTCAAGCAAGCAATCAATCAGTAGAACAAACAATTTCATGTAAGAAAACCACACAAGAACACATAATAAGGTTAACCTTCATGCACATTAACAAAAGTACTTTTGAAAAGGAATTGAAAAGTGGTAAAATCCACCTTTCTTGAAATTCAAGATATATGAGATTCAATGAAATCTACAAACATTATATAGCATGCAACTAATCAAACACCATCTAAGATTTACATAAATCGAATTGACAATTGCTGAAACTGAATTAACATGCATGGCTAGTACTCATGAAACTGATCATAACTTATGACACATGTTTCTTAAAATTATAGGGTTTTAATATTTAGAAACTAGACATCTTTATCTTTCTTTTGAAGGTTTAGAATGTACATTCCATTCCCGATTGACCTTCCAACTATCCTCTTTAACATGAACTAGAACTGGAGGGTTACTACTGACCACTACTAACTTAAACAGTCATATCTTATCACACAAAAATGAAAAAATTCATACAGTTTATACCATTGAAAACTACACATAAAAGGGTTTCTTTTGACATATTACACTAAAATTTATATTAACATTAAGTTATCCAAATGATCATATAGATATTGCTAAAGTTAAACTGAAATTGAACAAGCTAAGGCTGACCACTTGTTATTCAAACAACCATAACTACCTACACATAAATCTTGAAAATATGATATCATTATAAACTAGACATCAACATCTTCCATTAGATATATTACCCATACAATTTTATTATTTAATTCTCTTTCAAAAGAGCAACTAAAACATCTTAGCAGAACCAAACTTAACAAAGGAATTCACTGCTGGACACTAGTTACTAGAAAGACCACAACCTTTTACACTAACCTCAGAAAAATATAATACCGATAGAAACTAGAAATCAATATCTTTTGTTCAGTATATTTTAACTAAATTTTCATTACTTATTTCCTATTCAATTATCCCCGTAAAGATGATGACAAAACTAAAGTTTGGAACTGTAATACACAATAACATCGGTTTAATTTACTTTTTTTACTACATATATTTATAGGTATAGAATCATTCTTTCTATCTAGGGTTTAAGTGTTCTAGTAGCAATCACATGATCTTATAGCATACGATGATTGATGTACTCGAATTTAATTTCATAATAGGGTAATAATAACTTACAATTATGCGGCAGGGGCAAGAGGATGAACAATAAAATTCTCCATTTGATTGACGCCTCGACGTACTAATCACTCACATATCCAAATTTCCTACTTATGGTTTTGATAGATGATATCAACCAAAGTCTATGTAACGATGAATATTAAGAGAGGGTATGGTTTGATCGACGATAAAACCAAAGCTATATAAAGATAAATATTGGTGATGGGAATAGAGACGGTAATCTTGTGGAAAGGGTAGGGTTTTGTATATAAATCTTATGGAAAGGAATGGTTTAGAATCGGTTTCATTGATACGAGTTTAACGCATGACTAAGTCGAAACCTATGCATTTCTAATTTTATTTTATCATATATTTCCATATACTCATTAATGTTTTATCCAATTAACCCATATAAAATCTTTATTTAATTAAGTAATCCTACATATTAGGTTAATTAGGTAATTGCATATTGACTAATGAATTATTATTTTACATGTTATTTTATTTTAGTTTTATTTTCAATTATACTAGCTCTTTTATATTTATCCTATAAGTTTACCCTTTCTAAATTTAATCTCATAGTAAAATTATTTATTCCAAATAAACAACCTTTAAATTTTACATTCAATTTTTCGGGCCTCAAACAACCTCACAGCCTCACTTTGTGAGGGGCCTCAAACAACCTCACAGCCTCAGTTGGGCTCTCTTGATTTCAGACACGTTCTGATCCGCTTTCAGGAAAAAGACGACTATCAACGATGCTGGATGAAGGGCCAATGGAGCTTTGGTAATGCTGTAATGAAAGTCCAGAAGTGGACTCCGGACTTCTCACCAGAAATGGAATCATCAATTATTCCGGCATGGGTAACCATTCATAAACTTCTTGTTTTGTTCTACAATGTTTCTGCTATTCAAGGTATTAGCACTCAGATCGGGAAATTTTTAAAAATGGATGCAGCTACTATGGCACTCACTAGGCCATCTGCCATTAAAGTTTGTGTTGAAATTGACCTTTTATCCCCTTTGCCCTCATCCATAGTTGCTGGAATAGGTCCTAAAGTTGCTGAATATGATATTGAATATGAGGACCTTCCCCTCTATTGTAGACATTGCAAAATAATGGGACATTGTGATATGAATTGTGGTTTTCTGCATCCTGAGTTGAAGCCAAAACCTATTGAAAACCCTAGTGTTTTTCAACCTCAGAAAAATGCAGCTGTCCAATCTCATCCAAAAGTAGCTCATCCTAAACCTGTTTTAGCACAACTCAAACCAAATGATGGAGCTGGTGGCTCTGGTCTTGATATGCAGGAGAAAATGAATATCCCACAAGCTCTATCTCACAAAGGACCTCAGAAAGGGATGTTCAAATATTCTAACAGAACTGGATATAGATTTAGCAGACCTGGTCTTAAGCTCAGATATATTCCTAAAGCTACTGCCACAGAGCTTCCTAAGAAGGATATAGTTGTTGTTGAAACTCCAGTTGCTACACAGAATGAGGCTCTCCTAATCTCTCCAGTTGTTGCTAACCCATTATCTTCACCTCTTATCCAGTCCTCATCAGTGACTACTCCACTAGGGTTTTCCCCTCATTTGGTATCCCCTCATGGCGCAAGACCTCTTCCATCAGTGAATGACCCTGCTCCACCAACTGCTCAGATTTTTTGTAGTGCTACTCCCTCCTCCACCCCTCTGGTAGCTCAGACTTTTCAAGTTAGCAGTGGATTCCCACCAATAGCCCAGTCACCAAATTCTAGAGGAAACAAAATTTCCTCACCACCAAGCTCCCATATTTCACTTTCCAGTGATAACTCCAAAGCTACAAGGCTCTCCTCTAGTGGGAAAAATTCTTCCTCAACAGCATCCCCTGCACCATCACACAGAGAAACTCCCACCTCATCATCATCTTCAACTGTAAAACATGATTCACAGGCTCAGAAAAAAAAGTCTCAGCAAAGATTTATGGCGAAGGATGATATTTCAGTCCAAGGTATCAACAACACCAGTATTTTTTCTCGTTTTAGCTCTAACAAAACTGCTTGTCACTCACAGGAGAAGTACAGGAACAAATTTCAACCATTACAGGAGTTACCTCAATCAATCTCTGATAAAATTGATTGTCTCAATCTCTTATCCAAAGAATCCACAATTTCAGAAGGAGCAGCTCCCATCATTTTGAATGGACAAGAGGTAAGCACAACAAAGGTATCACCTCCAAATTTGCTCAAAAGAACCAAGAGAAAGTCTAGAAAAAATGCATATACAAATGAACTTCATAAAGTTGCATATCTTCTTAGATCATCCACTAAATGCTCAAACAGTAGTCATCTATGATTAATACAACCCTTAAAATTAAAATGCTAGTTTGGAACATTAGGGGCATGGAAACTTCTATGATTAGATTAAATAGACTGTTCATATCTTATAGACCTAATCTACTTTGCATTATTGAACCTATGCATCTTTCTTCGAAATGCTCTGCATACATGCATACTCTACATTTTGAAAATTTCATGCACTCATCTACTGGACAGATATGGCTTTTTTGGAAGAATAATATCTCCTTGTCTCTTATAACTGATCATAGACAATTTCTAGCAGTTTCAATTTTCAGTCACCATTTAAGAGCCCCAATGGAAGGGGTTTTTGTTTATGGACTGAGAAATAGAACTGGTAGGAAAAAATATGTGGAGGGATTTTATCTCTTTAGGGCTAGATAATGCTTTTTATGCTGGGGATTTTAATGCCTATAAATCTGTTCATGAGTATAAAGGCCCTGGTTTACCTAAACTCGGAACCATTAAAGATTTTAATGAGTTCATACAAAACATGGCCCTAGAGGAAATCCATACAGTGGGTAATTTATTCACATGGACAAATGCTAGGCTTCATCCTACCATAGAAAGGCTTGATAGAGGAATTGCATCAAACCAGTGGATATCCAACTTCCCATCATCCTCTATCCTTGTCCTTAATAAAGAAACATCTGATCACAGTCCCCTACTGCTGACAATAGGTAGCTCTATCCCCAGCACACCTAGATCTTTTAGATTCTTAAACACCTGGTTTAAAAGGAAGGATTTTATAGAGGTGATTAAGAATAACTGGACCCCTCTAATTCCTCACCAAGGCATGCTAGGTTTCTATCTTAAGCTAAACAGACTGAAAAGATTCCTAAAATATTGGAATAAAGAAGTCTTCGGAAACATTACTAACAATGTTTGCATAGCTGAAGAAACCCTTAGACTCCAAGAGATAAGCTATGACCTTGATCAGAGTGACTTAGAATTATCCAAACTAAAAGATGCTAAATCTAGACTCAGTAGGGCTCTGTCAGAAGAGAAACATTTCTGGAAGCAAAAGGCCAAAATCAAATGGCTGAAAGAAGGAGATGAAAATACTGAGTATTTTCACAAAACGGTTAAAGAAAGAAAGAGTATATTAGGCATAACTAAAATCCAAAACTCTCAGGGAGTTTGGATTGATGATATTGCTCTGATTGAGCAAGAAGCTATCTCTTTCTATGAAAACCTTCTTACTTCAGATACACCAACCTCACCTCCTTTTCTCTCACATTTCCTCAGCCAAATCCCATGTCTGATCACTCCAGAAGAAAATTCCAAACTCAACAGTCCCATCTCACTAGCAGAGCTCAGAGCTGTTGTTTTTAGCCTCAATAAATCCAGTACTCCTGGTCCAGATGGTTTTTCAGCCCAGTTCTACATTAAAGCATGGGATATCATTTGTGATGACCTTCTAAAGGCAGCAAATGATTTCATGATAAATCCAACCATTCCTCAGGGCATCTCTAGCACATGGATTACCATAATCCCAAAGAAAGAGGTTCCAATATCCTTCAATGATTACAGGCCTATTAGTCTCTCCAATGTCTCCAATAAGATTTTCTCAAAAATCTTAATGGAGAGATTAAAACCTCTAATGCCAAAATTAATATCACATCATCAATCTGCTTTTCTGGCAAATAGAGACATCTCTGATAATGTTCTCTACCTTAAGGAAATGATGAGATTTATTAATAACAAAGGCAGAGGGACTAATTGTATTCTTAAGCTTGATTTACAAAAAGCTTTTGACAGAGTAAGCTGGGATTTCTTAAGTGCTGTACTCTACAAATTTGGATTTAATGGTTTGTTTGTCCATGCAGTTCTAAAAAACCTCTCACAGGCTTGTTTCTCTGTTCTCATCAATGGAAAGCCAATGGGTTTTTCCAGTGCAACAAGAGGCATCAAACAGGGAGACCCCTTATCCCCTTTCTTGTTTAACATTTTTTCTGAAGCTTTCACAAGATCTTTAGCTTATGTCTATGAGATAGGAAAAATTGATTATTTCAGAATTCCAAATACTGCTGTTCCTATATCTCATTTGTCCTATGCTGATGATACCATCATTTTTCCAAATGCTAACAAAACCAATCTCACTATTCTTAAAGCATTCTTGGTGGTTTTTGAAAATACCTCAGGACAAAAAATTAATTTTGAAAAAAGTGAGGTTTTCTATAGTAAGTATGCATCTGCCCACTCTATAAATTTAATTAAATCTATTTTGGGCATGAAAATAGGAGCATATCCATTTAGATACCTTGGGTGTCCTATCTTTTCTGGTAAGATGCTACAAGCTCATTTCCAGCCAGTGCTTGAGATCATTAATACTAGACTGGATAGTTGGAAAAATAAGTGGTTGTCAACAGGTGGTAAACTCACTCTGATTAAATCATGCATTTACTCTATTCCACAGCACATTTGGGCTGTTTTTGATCCTCCAAAGGAGATAATAAAAGCACTTGAAAGTACTATCTCTACTTTCTTTTGGGGAAAAAATGATCAAAAACCTAAGAAAAAGTGGAGGAAATGGAGAGATATGTGCTACCCTATTTCTGAAAATGGAATAGGAGTCAGATCAATATCCACCATAGTTACAACTTTTTCAGTTAAACTGTGGTGGAAATATCAACTAGCACAAGCTCCATGGACACTATTTCTAGCCTCACTCCCTTTTTCTGCAAAAACTTCCCAAACATGGAAAAGAATTTGTAAAGTAGATAGTTTTGCATCTGCTAACATCAGAGTTCTGATAGGAAAAGGAAACTGTGACTTTTGGAACTCTACCTGGTCAGGGAATTTTCCCATCATTGACTTGGTAAATCCAAACCAAACCAATATTCCTACTGCATGCACTGTTGCTGACTTCATTGTAAATAGAGAAATCTATCTTCCTTCTATTCTACCTGTAATTCCTAACAACAATGTGATTTCTATGTTGCAGGAAACAAAGCTTTTGCCTCAGCTTGCAGATAGATTGATTTGGAAACCTGGCCTCAAAGGCAATTTCACCTTCAAGTCAGCCTATGAACTGCTTAGACCAAAAAGAGCCACAACTCCAGCTATGTCAAAAATATGGTCAGTCAGAACACCTAAGAAAGTCTCTGTTTTCATGTGGAAATTGTTTAATCTTTTCCTACCACTTGATGATATTCTTATTTGGTCTGGTTTTTCTTTAGCATCTAAATGTCCCTTCTGTGATAGTCAGGATAGTATTGACCATTTTTTTAACAGTTGCACTATAGCTCTACAAGTCTGGAAGGCAATCCACATATTTTTATGTATAGGGAATCCAATTTTCCCCTCTTTATGGTCCAGACTTGCATCCTACTGGTCTTTTAATGGTCTTACATCACTGCACACACAACTTGTTAATATTGTGCCATCTTTTGTGTGCTGGGGCCTATGGAAAGCAAGAAATAAAATGATTTTTGAAGAAATCCCACCTTCTTTTTTATTTATTTTTAAAGAGGTAAAAGAAATGATTTTCAACTCTTATATTGTCAAACCTTTCTATCTCTCTAATCCACATGATATTGACATTGCTAGTTCTGGAGTTTTACCCAAATGGTTAAAACCCCCAAAACCAAATATTGTCAAAATTAGTTGGATTAAGCCCCCAGTGGTGTTAAAGTAAATGTTGATGCTGCTTGGGAGGCTTCCTCCAACAGTGCTGGTTTAGCTGTTATTTTTAGAAACCATAAGAGGGATTTTCTTCATTCCAGATGCTTTTTCACAACTGCTTTCTCTCCATTAGAAGCTGAACTTCTTGCTTTGAAATTTGGCTTATTTACAGCCCATTCCCTTAATTTGTTCACTTTCTGGATGGAATCAGATTGTCTAAATGCAGTACATATGGCTAATGATCCTTCCAAATCCCATTGGAAACTGTATCATCTAGCATATCATATACACTGTAACCTTTTTCCTGCTATTCTTTCTCACTCTCTGAGACAAGCTAACTCTGTGGCTGATTCTTTATCAAAATTCTCTCTCTCCAAACATCTTTCCTGTGAATTGGTTTTTAATGATTTGCCATCTACTGCTAGAGGGGCTCTTATGTTAGATAAACAAGGACTCCCTAACATCAGAATAAGAAATAGATGCTGCTGATGTCTGTTTTTCTTTACAGGTTTCAACTCAAGCTGGATTTTGAGCAACACCATAGGAGATATTTCCAGTTACTCACTACCTCTGAGCCACTCTGAAACTTCACTGCTGGTCTACACCACTCCAAGATTTTGGTGTTATTTTTGAGGACTTCAAACCAATGAAGCAGAATCTGTCAGGAAACTCTCTCCATAGGCTGATTTGGGTCTCAGTCTAACTGATTCACTAACAAGCAAGTGGACTCAGATAGTTCTCCTTCACATATTTCTGCAATCAAACTGCCACATCCATCTTGTTGATAGAATGAGATTAGTCTTAGGCTAACTGTCTTCTTCTTAACTCATTCTTTTTGAGGCACCTCCAATGCCTTGATGCAGGATTTGTCCTTTGTAAATGCTACATTTAGAGAAGCCTATATGGTTCTTCTCTATCCAAACCGCAGGGTATCTTAATCCCTATTATGCGGTTCCTTGTAATTTTATTTTATTTCTTTTAATGGCAAGGGGAAGCCAATATATCTCCCCCCACCAATCGGTGGTTTAACTCAAAAAAGTGAGGGGCCTCAAAATATTTTTTATGCAGTATATATAGCATAGGTTTCTAATTAAATAATTAATACCTTTTGACTTCTACTAAATTTAGAACTCTTTTTATGGTAATCAATAATCTACTTATAAATTTTAAAATCTTTACCGTGCAATAGTTTGCTAAAATAATCAATCACGGCATTAATACCGCATTAACACGTTAAAGTAAAATTATAAACAAAGTAAAACTATTTTTTACATTATATTAATTGATAAAGTAGCACAAGATCTATTTCCACAACCCAATATCCTAAATTCACAACCCATTTGGTGATAAATGTAATTAATCACCCCTCATTAAATTTAGGATTCAATTAACATTTATTATATCATTTAAATCCCTTAAGTTTTGAATAATAAATTTTGGATTCAAGTTTTTGTTAAATTTAATTGTAGGCCCAAGAAATCCTCAAAACCTTCAACATTCATTCAACACCTTCAAATTTAGGCCATATTTGCTATAGCTTATTTCTTGGTCTACTGAATTGAACTGAACTGAATTGAATTGAACGAAACTGAACTGAACTGAAGTGTAAATTAATGTATTGAAAAATGGAATCAGCATGACTGAATTAATATGAATTTCATCAAATTACAATTTCACTGAACTGAACTGAACTGAATTAAACTGAACTGAATTAATCTACAGATAAGCTCTGGCAAACATGATGTGAATTTATTTATTAATTTGAATAGCTACGTGAAATTTGTAGAAAAAGTTGATAAGAATATTTTATACTATATATAAAGAGTGTGGTACATTTCATAAATTAGAGTTTGATTAGGACTAAGTTTTATAATAATAACTAACTAAAATGAAAAATTTTAATAAGGAATATTTTAGTAAAATTTACCCTAAATGGGTTATGGATTTATGATACTGGGTTGTGGAAATAGTAGGGCTGGAATTTTGTACCAAAATACCGTACCAACCGACTTACCAACCATACCATTACCGAATAATACCAATTAAAATGGTAACCGACATTGTTGGTACGGTAATACCGTACCATGACTTAATATTGGGACGGTATTGGTATTAAAATTTAAATACCACGGTATTACCGTACCGTACCAACTTATTTAATAATATTTAAATATTATTTAAATAATTTAATTACACCATAATTTTAATTATCATTGATTTATTTTCCATTTTCAAGTTTCCTAGTATTCTTCTTCAAATTAAATTCTTTAAACATGACAACTAAGTTTCTATTTTTAAGACTAATCACCCATTATTCTTCTTCTTCATACTACTAATTAATCTCTAGAGATTCATCATCATTCTATGAGTTCAAAATCAAAAACTCATTTTATACTACTTGCATAAATCCTATTTTGATTTTCATTACGAACTGTATCTTTAAAACTGAACTGGTTGGAAGCAACCAAATTGCATATTTGAGGTTGAAATTGTAAGATTTAAGCAATCAATTTTTTTAGTTTGGGATTTATTTCCGCATATTTAAAGATTTCTTACCATTTTTATAATCTTGATACGGTAACGGTATATACCGATTACCAACCGAACTTGTTGGTTACCAACATATTGATATACCGACATATCTGGTTGGTATTGGTTTTCAAAATACGTGTACTAACATACTTGGTACGGTACATGGTATTGAGATAAAAATATGGTATCCGTACCGATTCCATCCCTAGGAAATAGTATCCCCAAAAGTAAAATATACTAATATTCTTTCCCTAATCACTTAATCCATGTCCATGTCCATGTCCATTTACAATTTACAATTAATTGCTGAAGAGGGATTATCGACCATCATTGATATATGAACACGTTTGTGAAAGGTGTTGTAAAATACATCTCATTACTCTTACATGTGTTTGGTGTATTTTTATTCATTTAATACATCATCTTTTTTATTTATTTGAATATAAGTATATATATTTGTTATACTTGTTTAATATATTTAGTTTTAAAACAGTTAGTAAATGATAAATAAAATTAAGATTTATATATAGTTTGCAAAATGAAATAAATAAATAATTAGAGGGCCACTTTTTTATATTTCGCACTGAACCTCTGAAAATTTAGGGCCGGCCCTATTGAAGAGCATGAATGCAATAGAATTAGCACACAAGCATAAAGCTTCTTTTTCAGGGGCAGATAGGCCCATAATCCATCAAACATTTAACCTCGGTTTGTTCAGGTTAAATACAAATATAAGGGGACGGGACGGGGACGCAGAAAACGGCAAAATCCAAAAATCAGAGGGTGTGCGTACGGCTAGGGTACGGATAAAATATACTAATAATAAATATTATTAATAATATATAAATTATCAAAAAATATTAATGTTAAAATAGATATATCAAACAGATAAAATATACTAATATTAAATATTAGCAGTAGTATTAAATTCTGTAAAAATTAATAACAACATAGATATATCAATCCAAATAATAAGAATAAAGGAAATAGACTATTAATTGAAACTAGTATCAATATATATGGTAGAAGAATCCTTTTATTTTTAAAAAATATAAATCCAAAACATTAAGGAGACTAGTATCATTTTATATGGTAAAAATTATCCTTTTAATTTTGGAAAATATAAGTCCGAATACGGCAATTATTTCACAACTTCTGTCCCCGAAACGTCCCCAACCGCCGGTCAACATATCCACCGGGACGGCTGACCGTCCCCGGCATTCAGGAAACGGTAAAAGGACATCCCAAAGCCGAACCCGTCGGCGTACTCGTCCCCAAAATGCAAACGGGGACGGGTCGTCCTTTTTAAGGGCCGCACCCGTGCACCCTAGTCTTCCTGATATAAGAGTACGTTCTCATTCTAGTGATCAATCAAGCAATTTTTCAACCAAATAGAGCATCTCCAATGCTAAGAAGGTCACGAGTAAAATCCGCATCCATTTGTCAACTTTTGATTGAGCGTCAATATGATGTATATTTGAAAGATGTGATTGATTTTATTTTTTAAACTTTACTCTCCAATGTACAAGCGTCAATTTTTACAATATTGATGTGATTAGGAATGTAAATATAATTTTGGTAAACAAACTAATTGCAATATTAATGTCAAAAGGAAAGTGAAAACAAATTTGGTAAACAAAGTAATCGACGCCCTCAACATGAGCGTCAATATACTGAAGGCCTATTTGACACCCTCACTCCACATGTGCATCCACATCAAACTGACGTCTTAATTGATACTTGCATTGGAGATATATTTTTACATCTTATACCAATCAATCCTACATGTTAATCAATATTTTCAACATTGATAGTTGCAATGCTCCAATGCTATGGGTGTCAAGAGCAAAAATAGGATACATATGTCAAGTTTTAATTGGGCATCACTATGTCATAGACATTGAAATTTTAATTGATGTCCAATTTAAAATTGTGTGCTCCAATGCAAGAGTGTCAATTATCATGTAAACTTTTTTCCTACCAAAATTAGTATTTTAAATTCAACTAGGAATTGGAGAAAAAAGGAAAATAGTTCTAAATATGTAAAGTAATCAAATTGAAGGCTTCAATGTGACCATCAACATATAGAGGGTCTAATTGAGGCTTTCAATCCACTTCATATTCCACATAAGATTGACCCTCACATTGATGCTTGCATTGGAGATTAATTTTACATTTTTTCACAATCAATCTTACATGGCAATTGATTTTTTTGACATTGAAGGTAGCATTGGAGATGCTAGTTAGAATGCCAAAATGATATTTCATATTTCTACTTTTTTTTAAAAAAAAATTAAACCACCAATGATGGAGGAATTTATATTGGCTTCCCCATGCCTTATAAATAGCAAGAGTAACAAAGAAATAATACAAGAAACCGCTTGTAAGGTAGCGGTTATAGTAGAATACCTTGAAAAGGATTCTACATGAAGCTAAAGAATAGCTTCCAAAAAGAATGAGCTAAACTAAATATATACTTCCCAAAATGGAGAACTCATTCTAAACTTCAAAAAGATTGCTAGACAAAGATTTTAAGAGAGGAGGACTTAGAAACCATTTGCTTATTAGTGAATCGGAAACGCGAGGCAACCGAGACACAAGGCAGCCTATGGAGTGAGTCCTCCAATCAGAGAAAAATCTCCATCATTGCAAAGAAGACATCATGATTTCTGAATGGTCCAGCAGGCGCACAGAGGCTCTTTCCATGAATTCTTGAAGCTCTGGGACAGAGGCAGTATATGACTTGAAGGAGGCCTCATTGCCATCAATGAGCCTAAGATCTGAAAACAAAGAAAAGTCAATCAGTAGAATCCATTCTGGAGATTCTGATTGAGGGAGTGTTCATTTGATCTAATCTTATCATGCCTTGAATGGTGCAAGGAAGATTGTTAAGAGTAAAGGAATAGGCATGATGAGATTGCAAACAAAATTTTGCCAAGGCATCTGCAGGCATATTTGCTTCTCCAAGACATGTATCAAAGTAATAGATGAGATGTCCTGGTGAATAGCATCAGCTAGTTCAAAAAATTTCCAATGGGCTGTGAGGGGATTAAGGATAGAGGAGATTGCATTAAGGCAGTCAGATTCAATTATGATAGAATCAGAAAGATTAGCTGCATGAGAGACTGCAAATTGTATGGCTTTCATTTCTGCCTGTAAAGGTGAACTAGCATGAGTAAAAAAACTATGGCCAGAAATGAAAGCTCCTCTATTATCTCTAATAATTATGCCAATACCAGTATGGAGAGAATTCCAAGCAGCATCAACATTAATTTTCAGACCCAAAATTGGTTTTTACCAAGCTATTTTGAAAATTCTAGGTTTAGGAGGTCTCTTGGCAAGAGGGAGTAAAGAATGACTGGCAATTTCAGAATCAAGAGCAGTAGAGATGAAAAATGGTTTTGCACAGAATACCATGAAAATCTGCTCTTTGATGAGTTTTAGAACTGTTGGAATAGATGCTGGAATATTATCAAAAAGCCATTTATTTTTTGTCTTCCAAAGAATCCAGCAAGTAATGGAAGGGGAAATTTTAATGATCAGATTTTGAAAGGCACTCAGACCATTATAAGTGAGATAGAAAGAGAGTCTTTCCCAAATGGTTGAGAATTGCCTATCAGAAATCTCCATGAAAGAATGGACAGTTTTCCAAATGGATAAGGAGAAAGTACATGAGTTATAATAATGATCTAGAGAGTCTTCATTGCAACACATGAAACATTTAGAAGGAAGACAGATATGCATGGATTTCAGTATGTTATCAAAGGGCAGAAAAGAGTTAATCATTTTCCACATAAATACTGAAATTTTCCTTTCTAGGCTAGAATTCCAAAGGTGTTGAATGGATGAGATATTACCCCTGTTTTCTCTCAAGCTTGCATAAGTATTTTTGAAACTGAAGACTCCTTTCTGATCCAGTTTCCATACCAATCTATCTTCTCTATGAGGAAATAATTGGGCTTACTGTAAAATAGAGAGAATGTGAAGAGAGAGATGGGGAGATAGTTGTTGCAAAGCATTACTTTTATCATTAATAACAGAAGCAACAGTGCTATCCAATGGGATGTTAGTTAGTGTAGAGTCACAGTGGTCAAGAAGAGGGCCAATATCCAGTTAGATGACCAGAAATTGCAATCCCCTTTTCCAGCTATTACTCTACAATGTAACTCAGCCCAGCTATTGATCTTACAGATCCTTTTCTAGTTAGGAGAAGTTTGATAAGAGCTAGGCAAAGATGCAATTAGATGAGTCCACATAGCTTCGCCTTGTTGATATTTCCACCAGAGTTTTACTGAGCATGTATCTATAATGGTGTGAATTGACCTAAAGCCTAGTCCATTTTGTGAGATAGGAAAGCACAAGTCATTCCATTTCTTCCATACTTTCTTAGGCTTTAAATCATGAATCATGAATCATGCACTATTATTTTAATATTCGGACTTCTTTTACGACATAAATTAAGTCCATTAACTTTCTCCCTTCTGCATTTTCCACTATAGTTTCATGGAGAAATATGAAATTAATTATATTGTTCACTGTTCAGGTCCTTTAGAGACAAGTCATTTTCCTGATAAATCCTAAAGGTCCTGAGTTCGATTACTGCCGGAGACAAAGGGCGAGTGTGGGATTTTATTGGGGCTCCAGTTATCCAAATTTTTTTGAAAAAAAAAAAAAGAAAAAAGAAAGAAGGTAGCACAAATTTCCCAAGACCTCCGTAACTTGTTCTGACCAGGAGAAGGTTTCAATGGGAAGCGCAAAAAGCCTAGAGAACAAATATACTAGTTACCGAAACTATATTATAAACACAAAGTGGAGTAAATAAATATATGAATCATCATAAATTATAATGAGACGGTCTTATAAAAACTCTAAAAGTGTAAACCAAGCTCCTATCTTTTAACACTAATTAACTTGAAAAGAAAGCAAAAGAAGAAGCATTCACTGAAAATTGCGGCTTCTCAATAGTGGTTGGAAGCCTCTGATCATATACAGAAGTAGTACTCAGGTAATGAGCGGTTACAAAATAAAAAAAGTGTAGGACTTCTGAGTGAGAACACCAGAAACGACCATTAACACACTAGTACGTACATGTACAAGCAAAGTGTATTATTCCCTTACAAGTTCAAAAGGATGATCGTATAAAATAAACAACCAGTCACCAAAAAAGATAAATTAGTTATTCAGCCATCATACTAGCTTCTGCAAGATTTGAACCTCTTAACAGCTTGTCGAGCAGAACAATCTTCTCCTGTTCTTGTAAGGCTAGATCTCGGCATTTCTTGATTATTCGATGGCATGCCCGTATCCTAACAAGAGCATTGAAGTTTTAGGACACGCAGAAAAATATTAGAAATTTGACATGCATTTCAACGCAAAATTAGATTAGTACCTTGACAGCAGATGCTGAAGAATTGACTCTACCATTGGCTTTTTTCCCAAGGTCGATCTGAACAGAAATGTTGGCCTGTGACAGATCTATTCCAGAACTCTCCAAAGCTTGTGTCAGAGTACTGAACAACCTGCAGTCAGAAAATCACTTTTTAAGTATGCAAGTAGAAGGGGAAAAACAAGGTCTACTAAGAAAGATTAACAAGGAAGATTTACCCTTGTGAGTAAATGCTTGAGATGCTTATTGTACCACTTTCAATATCTAGGTCTTTGAGCTTATCAGTTGCGTTACAGTCAGTAGTCAAGGGTTCTCTTGACCAAAATTGCGACTGAGGCGCTGTCATCTCTGGCTCGGATACCTGCCTAGATGAGAGGGGAACAGTTGCACTGTTGCTACCACCAAAAGGAAATACACATGGCCTCTTTGACTGAGGAATGGATGCTGTCGTCATATTCGCTGCGGGCTGGGGAACCTTTTCTCTGAATAGTGAGGGGCTGCTAAGGTCTGATTCATGTAGTAGATGCTGTCCGTGGCTCAGGTGGAGCGGAGAGTTACCAAACCTATTCCCATCTAATTTTGAAGGAAGCAATAATGCTGGATTCATAGACATCTTCATGATATGAGTAGAGTTAACAAGATCCTCAGTAGCTCTTGGATTTCTCTGTTCCAAAAAATGCATCAGTACACATGCATGAATAAAGGGAAGTTTAAAATAATTAATCCTCCTAACATCTTCACAGAATCACAAATCTGCACATGATTAACTTTAATCACATTATCCCTTTGCTTGATACGATTGCATATATATCTTGAACTCTACGTACCGACCAACTGTACCACTTATAAGTTGTAACTACTACAAGCATATATTGAACGAGCCAACAAACTGGTGATTACGAAATTGATGTATGAAGGGGAAAAATGCATAAGTTAAGGGTATATGGAAATACCCAGGGTGTTAACTTTGGCCCGTCCTGGTCCCATCCTGGATATGTTCCTTCATATTTGTTCACTCTCTCTTGAAGAAATTGTATATACTCAATAACCTGCATAGCCATTTATATGATTTTTTTCTGTTACTTTATCATTGGCTAAAAAATAAAATGAGATACAGAATCAGCACAATGTGTGTACCTCTAGCAAGAACGATGCTCTGTCTCTTTTTTGGTCACCATGTGGGATAATGTCTCTCAACCTTTGCAACCTGCTAATCAGAATGAGCACACTATACTCCATCAGATCGAGCACCAGAATGCATTTAACAAAAACTTGCAGCAAAAAGGAACACCAGATAAACAAGAAAATTTATGATATAATAATGAGATTTAAGTGCGTAAATAAAATAGCAACCAAGATTCAAAAATAATTCAGTAGATTCAACAGCATAACTAAAATAATTTAACCATGCCTGTCATTGATCTTGCTCCTTCTACGCTGTTCTGTAGCTGAGTGTTTTGAGCGTGGAGTACTAGGCTTTTGATCGGTGCTTCTTCCATCAGCTTTAAGTGCTAAAGAGCCTGATGAAATTTGATTTTTTAGCTTGCAAGATGGAAAATAAAATTGAGGTTGCATTTTAAACTGAATAGTGGAGACAACCTTTAGGATGTGGTGATGGCTCCTTTTTAATAATGAACTCTTCCTCATCGTCATCATCATCATCCTCTTCCTGAACACTCTTTGCGGATGTTAGCATATTTACGAAGCTATGGTTCTGTGCAGTAGATGGCCTGCAAAAGGTTACTCAGGAGTCAGAAAAAGATATTTGTTTAATCTTATAAGAAGAGAAGTGAAGGTCTGTTATTGAATGGACAGAAAGGTCACTGACTGAGAGGATGAAGGAGAGCCGAATGATCTTGTGCTATGTATATGATTGGAGGACGATTGAGTCGGTCGCTCCAGTGATGTTGGCCAATCCCCTGCCCCGCCTTTCAAACCTGCTTCTGTCAATACGTAAAATATGATTAGTAAATCAATTGGATAAAATAGCTCTTCGTAAATCAAACATGAACAGAAAAGAGCAGGTGAATCAAAACTTCTTAAGGCTCACATGTTTTATAAGGATCCAATTTGATTGTGCATCTTTGTAAGGATTTTACAATCTGATATCATGCATACTCTAGAGTAATAGCAACAAGAAATAATTGAAGAATTTTTTAAGACCAAGCATCGGACCATATAGTATTACAAGGAATTCAAACAGATTTCTGTAAAAATCAACAAAATTGGAAAATTCAAATAAAACCTGAGGGAATTGAATTACCTCTAAGAACAGGCCTACCTCCAGCAACATAATTCTCCTTCCCTGTCTGTCCCTTTTTGGCTGCAGGTTCATCCCAGAGAGTGAATCCACTTCCTGTGTACGAACTACAATTCGAGTTGTCATCATTCATGTTGGTGCTACTAGTAGCTTGTGCCGTCATATACACACTCCCTTCTGGTTTTGGGAACCTTTCATTAAAATATGTAATGCTATAAGTTCCAATGCCACCAGGAAGAATATGCTCTACACTCAATGGAGGCTTTTCCTCATCATCCTTGATCTCAATTATGTCTTCCTCCTTTGCAACATCTTGCTCCAATGGTTGTAAGAAGTTGTGCGTTTTCAGGAATCCACCTGGATTTGGAGGGTGACGTTGATGAATATCAGGAAATCAGACAGCAATATCAGCACATTTTTCATTAATGCTTTCATTAGCTAATAAAAGCAATTTCCAACCAAAACAGCAAGGTGGCTAATAGAATGAGTAAACTATTATACTTTTCCATTTATCTAATATTTGTTCCCTCATTTTCATGACTGTTGCATCCTACATTTCACATCTCCTCTAAGGATACCTTGAGTCTAGCTTCTGAATGGCATGTCCAAAAGAAGCCGCAACTAAGCCTTCATTCCAAACTGTCTTGCACCATCACATTCGATTGAGACACATAACATTTTAAAATAACACATTATTCTTCCCACCAACTTCCCAATCAAAGACAGACGGTCAAAAACCAAGTTGAAGTGCATATTTTGAATGTGGATTCTACCATACACATCATTCATTAGTCAGCTGATGTATGTAACAAGCTCTCTGCCCTTTCAGAATCAAAAGGGTAATGCATACTGTAAACAGAAACATGAAAGAAGAGGCAATGTGCTGTTTTCTTGATTTCTAAAGAAAAGGGGGAAAAAATCCATTGTAAGGAAAATTTGGATATCTCAGGACAAGCAAGATTGATGTAACAGATTTACCCAAATTTGCATCACAAAGATAGCAACAGAATAGACAATCTTACTGAAATCAATGCACAGTGATCAGCAATTCAAGTGATGAATCATAGGTTTCTCAATCAACTCAACCAAAGAGGGCCCCACCTTAGAACAGTAATTAGCATTCTTAATCAAGAAATTGTTGATGTGGGGGGGGGGGGGGAGGGGGAGGGAGTGCAAAAGTCCCAAGGGCTCCCTTTTGGGATCCGGCAAATGTTGTCAGCAGCAGCAGAGAGATGGCCCACCCGAATACCCATATGGTGTGGCCCAGATCCACAATCAACATGGGGTCACGGGTACATTTACTGCGCCACTCGTGCTCTTTCCTGCCTTTTTCTCTCTCTCCTCCAAACACACACTGTTTTACGTCAGACCTACTCATCCCAACTCGCACAACCAGACAACACCACCCCCCTCCCCACCCCTACCAAGAAAAAATTTAATTAAAAAAGATTCTTTTTTCCCCTTTTCTAAATCAAATAAACCAGCAGAGGAGCCCATCTAAGTACTAGGTACTTCTAGCTGTAAAAAGATCGATTTTTTACCAACATCAGAAAACCAAGTGGGGCTGTAATAAAAAAAGAAAAGAAAAAATCTCTTTCCCGTATGAATTCCAGCGGCTCCATGCCCATGGGTTGTGGAATTCGGACAGAGAAGAAGAAAGAAGAAAAAGTTGGAGATTCTATGACCTCATCCTAATTGGCAATTACCCGGTCATGTGCTACCAACTACCCCAAACAAATTAACAAATTCGTATTGATAAAAAAAATTCAACAATTTTTTAGGATTCTTGAGTGATTACAATCTTCATGATTCGGGAAAAATAAGGAAAATTGGAGCGCCGTGCTTGCGTTGCATGGAAGGAATTATTACCTTGTGGTGGCGGCCTGGGTTCTTGTTGTGCGGGTGGTGAGTACAGAGACAAAAAGTCATGTGTGGTTTTCCTTCCTGGGATATGAACAAAGCTTTTCAGAAAGGAGAACCAAAACAAAATCAACTCGATTACCGGAAAAAAACGCAAAACTTGCCTTCATTTCCAAAACCTCTAGGTTGACGCAGTTCCATTGAGCTCCACCAATTGAATTGACAACCTTGATTGATAAAATTACAGAATTAACAGAATTCTGATTTGAACCAGAAGAAGAATTCCAACCCAGATCCGCCTTGAGCCCGCCCAGCTAAATTATTCCCCGCTGCCAATCAAAATTCAGCTGAATTATGCCACTAGACTACAAGAAACCAAAAATCTTGCAGCTAAAATGCTGTAAGAAACACAATTGCAAACACAAAACAAACAAAAAATGAAAATTCAGAAGAATGGAACAAACCAGAACACGCACTGTATCCCCACCTCCATACTTGAGCTCAAGGGAACTACTGATCCAACCACTGAATTTGCAGATTGGTCTTGTATCAGCGGCTGCACGTTTTTCCTGGTACCCAATCGAAATGGGATCGGAGAAGAAGAGGAAGGTGGATGATTGATGATGAATACAAAAATGAAAAAAGACAGCTTTATAATGTGTAGTTTGCTTCTTCAATCTCTCTCAATTATATTTTCCTTCTACCTTCCTTGGCATCTTATCAAGTGGGCGGAGGAAGAAAAGGTGTTTTTATATATTGTGAAGTGTGTGAGTGTGTGTGGTTGGGCTTGGACATAAACAGTATTCCTCGTTTTCGTTTTTCCGAGTAGTATATACCGAGTACTCCTACGCCTACCCAGTAATGTAGAGCGGAATCGCCGTTACTTTAACGGAATCCCCATGACGGCGTTTATTTCCTCGCTGTCAGAACGGGTTCTTATTCTGAACAAAATAAAAGAGGAAAAAACAAAGGATTTTGCTCTAGATTAGCATTAGCACTAGCACTGACCAATAATTATATTTTATGTTTTGATGATCCCGATTCATATTTTGATTAAACTAATGATGCACCAAATCCTTCTTAATGCTTTGTTGAAGACGTACTGTTTTTTGTTCTTAATTATTTTGAGTACTACCTCCACGTAATTTCTTTTTCTTTTTTTGGGTTTTCGATATTACAGAAGTACTCATTTTTACTCTATTGTTCTGTTTGTGCCCCTACTCCCTAGTAATCATGAATAGTAGTATATGTATTTTATTTTTTTTGATCGAATAGTAGTATGTATTATGATTATGGGTAACAATAATTTGTGCTCCACTCATAGGGTCTACTAGTATTGATTTTGAGTCAATGTTTATTTCCTTCTTTTTTTACTACACTACATAGTTTGATTTTGGCATGTCCACTTTGGATGAAACTTAAGATTATACTATTTGTTAAAAGTATATTATTGATGTTATTTTTGTTGAAAGTATATTATTAGAGTTCAAAGATGATGTGAATAAGTTGAACTCGACATGACCCAAAATTAATTTTAATTTTAATTAAATTTAATAATTTTTAAAATAAGTAAGGTTATGTTCTTTTGAATTTTTTGTAATTCTATTTGATTCGGTTCAATATATTCATTATTTTTTAATTTAATTCAGAGAAATATATTTAAATTCATTTCATTTTAGTTCAGTTCTATTTAACAATATTTTTACTAAAATTTATTTTATTACTATAAATTACAATGATACCTGACAAATTTCAAAATTATTTTAGTTCAGTTAAATTTATTTCAATTCAATTTAGTTAAATATATTTATATTTATTTTAGTTCAGTTTAGTTCTGCAAAAAAATCAAGAGAACGGGGCCTAACTCATTTGATAATTTTAAATTAAATTATACAATTTCTTCTTGAGTATAATTTAAATCAAGTTAAAATTACTTAATGCACAATATTTTAGTTAGAGTCATGTTTGTATGAAGTATTGAATGAAATATCAAAAAATTTATTTATGAATAATGCAATCCAAACCCTTAGAATAAAGATAAATTTCAAATAAGAACACCTTACGGTAAGGGCAGATCAAAATGATACCACTTTTTACAAGATTGGGGTAATTACACAATTATTTTAATTATTTGAGCTATTTTTGTTTGGCCTTGATGTTTTTACAATTGAATTTGATCTTTTATTGGTTTGATCTTTTATTTAGTTTGATCTTTTAGGTTTTAGGCATGATGTGTTTATTTGGTTTGATCTTTTAGATTTTGGGCAACAATTTATCACTTTATTTCTTTGATGTTTTATGTTTTATAGCCCAAGTAATTAAAATAATTGTGTATAATAATCCACAATCTTGTAAAAGATGGTCACTTTTTGGCATGCCCTCACATTAAAGGGACCTTACAAGAATTCTCTAGAATAAACCGCCCTTGGTACATTGCACAACTATTGAAAGTTGAAACTGCCATAAAATTTTCAAAAAAGTTTGGAGTTCGGAATTCCTCTAGAAAATGGTAAAAATTTGTCGACCATATCAAATCAAATCTAGTTAACATTAACTTTACCAAACGTCATCTTAGCCTGTTTGGTGAGAACCTTTTCAAGAGGAGAGCGTTCCTGTAAGGTTCTCATACGTTAAGGACAGACCAAAGGAGACTACATTTTACAAGATTGAGGTTCCTATTTAAATTATTTAATTATTTAGCCCATAAACATAAAAGATTAATGAAATTAAGTGAAAAGTACTACCCAAAACCTAAAAAATCAAACCAAATAAAAAATCAGGCAAAAAATCTAAAAGATCAACCCAAACAAAGGTCAAACTCAACTATAAAAATATCAGGCACAAACAAAAATAATTAAAATAATCAAAATAATTGTATAATTATCTCAAATCTTGTAAAATGTGGTATTATCTTGTCACGCCCTTACCGTAGGGTGCCCTTATATGAGACTTTCTTTTTCAAGAGTGTATCGAGATTTATCTAAATATGTACATTTGATTAGTCAAACCTCTAGTATTTTGAATGATTCTGAATTTTAAACAAAATAAATATAATTTAAATTATTTTTCCTATATTTCAAAATGAGTAATCAAAAACCTCAAAAATATTTGAAATAATATTTAAATAAGAAATTGTAATATCGCATTTAATGTCATTTAACAAAATGAAATATCTATCTGTAATTTGTAATTTACCAAACAACACATTTTCAAAACGATAGTCAAAACAAGTAATAAAATCCTATAACAGCTAATTGAATCCTCTAAAAGCTAACAATTAAACACTATTTCCCAAACGGGGCCATTATAATGTATCAACATTAACATATATAATTACCTGAAACTGATCCCAAACGCCGTTGATGTAAATTGATTCTCCGGCAAAAAGTCAACCGCACACGATCTTCAGCGTAGAAGTTCATCGACTGGTAACCCGGCCCGGGTTAATTGACCCGGTCTTATTGTTCTAACATGGCTCACAGATCTTATTGTATTAACATGGCTCGAAGAGGAATTGATGAGGTCCATAGCGTGCGAGATATGGAAGGGAGCGTCGTAGACTGGTACGGCACTAGGCATCAAAGCCCCAGAAGTGGCGGATAGTGATGCTTCAAAGGTTTAGTCGACACACACAGCAAAAAAAGATCAGAGTGGAAAAGAGAAGAATAAGAGAATGAAGATATCAGGAGGAGGTCGATCAGAATAGGAACGAAAGGGCTTCGATCGGAAGAGCTTGCAAAAGAAATTTGGGAAATAATATATATGTGGGAAATGTTGAATAAATTTAATTGAATCTAAAGAATAAATTAAGGAAAAATAATATTTATATGTATAGAAAATCATTACTGAAATGTACATGTTCATCGCGGTTGATATGTAAAAGACGATCGGAACCACCACTAAATGGTGATGCGTTTGAACTTGGATTGCACTTAGCGGGTACATCGACATGGACACCTGATATTACCCAAATAATTGATTATAAAAAGTTTTGGGTGAAACTATGATACCATAAATGGGGTTGCTCCAAGCAGGCATGTTTTTCTTATGTAGGTCCTGATGCGGGGTAAATCCGCACTAGTAATCTGGGACTCGGATAGATGACGTATCTGAGGGCTTCTGGGTGTTGATTGTTGATGAAGTATGGATGTTGCTCGCTAATTGTACTTGACCATCCGAGCTCCTTGCCCTCGGACTGGACTTGCTTGGAACCTATCCTCCGACACCTGCAAAACAAGCCCCCTAGCATTACCCCGAGGGTGGTAGCTCCGGTGTGATGATGAGATTTCGTGCTTTGGAATGTAAAAACTCTGTATTCAAGAGTTAGAGAACTTACCTGAAATGATTGATTATGGCCTCTATTTATAGGCGTTTTAGGCCTTCGCCTTCTCATCACACATCACCTCTTTGTACCTTGTTGTGGTCCTGGTCACGTGACCGTACTGCCGAGCTTCATCTTTAGCTGTCTCTCACGTGCGTCGAAGATTTCCTGGAAGGTCTCCTTATCCAATCACCTTTTGTATTATCACAAGCCCCCCAAGACAAAGGTTTCAGTCTTCCGAGGCTGGAAGTTTGTGTCTTGCCACTCTCTCCTTGTTTGTCGACGTCTCTGCTTCACATGCGCTGGTTGCTATTCTGGCAAGTGGGCCTCTGGACCGCGGACGACCAATATCTTTGAGCTTTTGGCGGCTACACGCTTCGCTTTTCCCCAAGTCCTTCCTCTTTTCTTGTGTGTCATCATTACTCCTGCCCCCGATGCGCTGTCTTTTACTATTCTCTTATTTTCTTTTCTATAAATAGATCTCCTTGGTTCCCTTATTTTCCTCTCTTGCTGCCCTCCAATTTTATCCTCCGCCTACCTCTTGCTCCCTGGTGAGTTGCTTCTGCTCTTGGTTTCTCCTCCCATCTTTTATTAGCGTCCTTATTACTATTCTTTGCTATGGATTCTCGGTCTGCGGGTCATGTGTCTGTCGATAGCCTGAAAGCTCAGGCTTCTAATCTGGTATCTTCTCCTATTCCCGACTCGGGTTCTGAATCCTCTTCTTCGAAGCCCCTGTCTGTCGCTAAAGGGAAGAAAATGTGTCATCGATCCTTCCCTCGCGTACCTCGGATTATTCCTATTGATTTCCATTGTGATTTCGATCCTCGTCCCGAGTGGGTTACCCAGGATGTCATCAATCTTTGCAATAACAGCTTTGTTCCTATCCCTGAAGACGCGAAATTGGATCTTTAGGGTGCCAACCAAGTCCAATCCTGGGCTTTGTGTTTACCTGCTCGCCATATACATTTTGGCTTATCTCTCCCGTTCCCTGATCTTTTTTCTGAACTGCTCAATTATTTTAAGATGTCTCCTGCCCAACTCTATCCTAACGGAGTGACTGTGATTCTGGGGTTCATCACCCTATGTCGCAGGCATGGTATTGTGGAGTCCATGGTTTTGTTTCGTTCCTTCTATCGTCTTCATGTCTCTCATGTGAAAACCCTGGGGGTTTTTACGTTTTACCCCTGAAGTGTCTCTCTGGTGCTTGCCAAGATTGACAGTGTCAAGAATTGGAGAGAGGTTGGCCATTACTCCTTTAACCAAATTAAATATCATGTCCATGATTGGAACGACAGCCTTGAGGCTGAAGCTCCCGGGGTTTTTGTCCCCCCCATATGTAGCCTCTGACTATAAAGTTTTGTCGGGTTGTACCTTAAATGTCCTTCAGTATTGGCTGAAAGGAAATGGCAGTTTTTATTGGCCTCGGGATATCTAACATGTATATGTCTTTACCTTTCGTCGGCTTTATGCCCAATGGCTTGAAGAAGGTCCTCACTCCTTGCTTTAGATCTCTGTCTTTACTCTGTCGTTCCTTTCCCTCCGTATTGCTTTTCTCGATTCTCTTCCTTATCCTGAAATTATTTCTTATGTTTTGTTGCAGTGGTTCGTGATCTTCGTGATAATCCTGCCCTTTACCCTACTTCAGAGATGACTGGGACTCTTCGCATGAAGGTTTCTAAGCCCACCTCGGATACCATCTCTGATTCCTATCCTCGGGCAGAGAAGACTCCGAGCCAGGGCATGGGGGAAAAGCTTGTATCTCCTATTCCAAAAAGATCCCATTCTGAGGCTTCGGTAAAAGGGTTTGAGTTTGTGAGCAAGAATAAAGTTGCTACAAAGAAGCTCGAGGCACCTCCCGGCCCAGATGCCTCGGTGAAAGGTCCTGACTCCTCTGCTAAGGAAACCCTCGGGAAGGTGTCCGAGCCCAAGGCTATTGAGACGCCCTTAACAGATCATGTGGTTCAATCTGAGGGTCCTTCTTCTCTAAAGAACCATGATCCCCTTTGGCCAATTCATCCAAAGAATGATGTTTTTTACTGGGATTCTATAAATTACGATCCCCTTGTGTACGCCGCTCAACAAAGTGAGCCTTCTTCCCCTCTTTCTGGAGAACAACCTGCTCCGATCTCCATACCAGCTCCTGTCCAACCGACGGCTGCAACTCCTGACATCGGGAACCCGATTGTTGCGGCTTCCCAAGCTGTTGGATTTGTTCCTGTTGTCACCCCAACGGAAATTGACCCTGAATCTTCCCTTTTCTCTCCTGTAAGTTTCCCTATAACTTTGTTTTCCCTTTTTCTTCCTCCATTTATCTTTCTCTAATTAGTGTGCTTACCTTTATGCAGGAAGCCCAAAATTTTGTGCAAGGGTTCAATGACTCTTCTGACTTCCGGACTTTACTGGCCAGAATGTGGGAAAAGTGCTTTGGTAAACTGCTCAGTGACCTTCAGGCCAGCCAGCGGGCTTTAGATGAGGAGAAAAAGCGTTCTGTCCTCCTTGAAGACGAGAATGCTCGCTCTGCTCTCCTTCTTCAGGAAGAGAAGAAATGTTTTTCCCTTCTTGAGGAGAAGCTCAAGCCACTTGAAGATGGGTCTTTGCTTCGTGAGTTCGGCGAAACTATCGCTCGGGAGATTGTTAGCTCCAAATCCTGCGACCAACCCTTATCCAAGCTTCTAGAGGAGTCGAACAACTCTTGCACCACCCTTCTCTATGAGAAGATCCGAGGTTGGCTTCCTAGGACCTTTCGTCTGTCTGTGCAGAAGAGTTGCTATCATCTTGGGGGCCTTGCTCATAATGAGCAGCGTCTTATGGATTTCCGTCTGAGTACCCTCCAGACTCTAGCCCCTAAGATTTGGGCTGCCTTGCGTTCATCTAAGCCACCTGTTTCTGCTGGCGACCTCCTGAAGATCGGAGAGGAGAAGGCTCCGGTTCTTGAGGAGAGGGTCATCCCTGAAGCCGACCTTCGCAATCCTCAAGGGCTCTGTCCAGAGCCCCCGTCCCATCGCTACTCTGTCAACAGCAAGGGATACGTTGAATGGTGCACCGCGCCACAATCTTTCGGTTTCAAGCCTGTTTTGTCCAATGACGTCCCTGTCATTAAATTCGCCAAAGCACCAGGCCCTATTCAACTGCCCCAAGCTACCGAGGGCTATCTGTCTCCTGGAAAAGTGTTTGGTTCTCATGTATAATTTCCTTTATCCTGGTTTTGGCAATCTTTATTGCTTCTTTTGTTCTGCTGTTTAGCTTTCCCCACCTGTTAGGGGCATTTCCGACCGTCTTCTTGTATTGCTACAATATAGTCTATCCATTTCCCATATTATATCCTAAATTCCTTTTTTCCTGTTTTTTTTAACCTATTATATGCATTTCCTTCTTTATTATTTCTGATATACCTTTCTGTAGGGTCCTCTTCCCCACTCTTTGGACAAGGTTTCTCATTCTCTGTGCTCTAAATGCCGAACACCGGCTTTATTCGATTCGCAAATAGTAGCAGGTCCGAGGGAGAAAGCGTTGTCGGAAGATGAGTTCGGATTTCTGAGTTTCCTAACCTTAGCGCCGCAGCTCGGTTTCTTAGGTTCATGAAGGCTAGGTTCGGATCTATCCAACGAAGCCACAAGATTATCTCTTCCTATCTCGAGGAGACTGCGAATATGCCCGAGATTCTAAATTGATTGCATATTTCATGCAAGGAGCTGGAACGCCATGCTGGCGAGGAGCTTGGCTTGGTGTGGGGTGAGTACTCTAGGGCCCTTACCAAACTCCAGAATCTAGAAAGCGGAAACAACGAAAGGCAGATGATTTCCAAGCTAGAAGATGAGAACAAACAACTTACCTCTCGCAACAGTAATCTCCAGGATCATCTTCTCCACCTGAGGCTCTCGTTTCATCTATCATCTCTCGTTCGTGGGAAAACTCATGCCATCCCCTTCCCTGATATTGCTGCTTCTGTCCGGAATGACATCTCTGCTATGGAGATGATGTAGGACAACATATGCGTAGGTTTGATAAAACGGATCTTGGTTATGAACAAGGTTGGCTTAGCGAAAAGTAGTGTTTATTGAATGTAGATAACGAATAAACTACGGAAAATACGTAAATTGTAGATAAACCCTCGGAGTCACACTGTGAGGTGTTTTCGGAGTCACACCGTCGACGAGGGTCCTTCAGGAGTCACACCTTCGGGGTAAGCTGCTTAACACAACTCAGGGCTCACGATATAATCACAAAATAAGTTTTTTATTAATCAAAGTCTGCTTAAACCTCATAGAGGAATACAATATTTATAGACATAAGAATGACCAATCCTGGATGGAATAGAACCCTATTTTCCTAAATAAATAATGTCCTAATAAGATTCTAAAACTAAAAGGAAATAAAAGAAAACATTCTAAAAATAAGAAACTAACAGAACATTCTAGAATAATATTTCGGGTACTGTTCACGTGAATATTATTCTGGAAACCCCATTCATTTTCCTCATCAGGAGAAGATGGGTAAATTCCAAGTCGGGGGTTCGGCTCATCCTGCTTATGCCGAGGTTGTTCTATGGAGTCGCCGTTTATCTTCTGGGATGCCTGATCCTCTCCCACCTTCCCTCTGGGAAATTTCTCCTATCCTTTCTGTCGATAATGCCTTCCGCCGATATCTCGATCCTCGGCTTTCTACCACATACGAGGATTACCAAAGGAGAATCCGGGAAGTTCTTCTCTATCTGCCTGCCTATAGTGAATCTGATCTCCCGGATGAAATTTCGGATGATAAGCTTTCCTCTTATCTTGGATGAAATTTCCTTATCCATCATTTTTCTCTATTCCTCTATGCCTTCCCTTTTTTAGTTCCCCCCTTTGTTTGGAACCGCCCTTATTATTTCCCATGTGCTCTCTGCCCTTTTCTTATCTTCCTTCTCCTTACCCTCATTTTATTCTACCCGAAGGTTATCTTTTGTTCTCCTGAATCTCCTTCCCTTCACCTCGAATCTATCTTGATCACCCTCCTTTCTCTTCTCCTCCTTTCTTTATGCTCTTTTGTTCGTCCTTCGTCGAAATCATTCCCTTTCGAGCCCTCCTTGTATTATTATAACTATCCCTTTTTCTCTCTTGTTGCCCCTTTCGAGCCTTTACGCTCCCATTATCCGAAGATCCTTATTTCTGATATCTTGTCCCTTCTTAATATTATCCTTTTCTTTTCTATACCTCTTTTGTGATTTGCCCTTACCCTTTCCCTATCTTCGGATATCCTGACAGTGATCCGAGCTTACTATATTTTTCTCTTTTCTTGTCTCTCCTCTTTCGCTCTTCTCTCTATTTTATCTATTTCCCTATTCTCTCTTTTCAAGCTCTCTCTCTTTCTCCTTTTTTTTTTGAATTCCTTTCCCCGTATTTTCCTAGGGTGTTTTCTTCTGAACCTCCCTTCCTATTCTCCCTTATCTTCCTTTTCTTTTGGCCCCTGCCAGTAACTCGCCTGTCAATTTCTCCTTCTTTCTAAGTTAACTCTCTCTTTTCTTTTTAAGTTGTTGCCTTTCTGGTTACGTCTCATTTTCCTTCTCCTCGTCCGAGCCTATCCTGCTGAGTTTGTTGTTCTTTCTCTTCGAGTGCCTCCTTGTCTGGCGATGTTGCCTATCTAATGTCATATCCTGTATGATGTAATCCTTCAGTTCCTTTCCTGACGTCACCAATTTGCTGCGCTGACATGGATGTTTCAATTCTGAGCTTTTATTCTTCTATTGCCTCATCCTCATACTCTCGCATGGGTAAACCCCTTCCTTTTATCTCGTTCTGTTTCCCCTCCTATCGTCTTCGTACATTGCCTGCTAAGAAATTTCTTAGAGATAGTATTAGTTACACGATTTCTTTCGTGCTATTTTTCTTCCAATCCCCTATTTATCGGACCGGTACCCATCTATTGTCTTGCAGCCGTACCCCTCGGCACTTCTGGTATCCGACCTATACAAGTAGTCGGGACCTCCTTATTATTCCGACTCTACTCCACTGTCCCTTTTCCTACTTAAATTCCCTATCGGCCTTCATTATCCGACACCTGACCCTTGGAAAAGTCTAAAACCCTAGTTTTCCTTTTATCTGACCTATGCTCATGAGTGAACCCTATCTGATACCCTAATTACCTACTCTTTCCCTTACATACTTCTATAATCCTAATCCTTGCGCACCATAGCCAACAATAAGCGTAAATAATCTTGCAAAAAACTTTTATCTATCATCCAAATAACATTTAATATATATGCACGGTTATATACCTACATACCTCCACCTTCGAGCCTCTTTGTTCTTAGGCGGGTCCTAGCTTTATCCGCTTTCTTGGGTTGGTTGCAACCGCTGAATTTCCTCTTCCTCAGCCGAGCTGTCCTCCGCCGAGGCATCACTTGTTGCCCGAGCAGCTTTCCTGAATGCCGAGTTGCATGCGTCATTCTGAATTGAGGATGAGACCCCTTATGTCAGGGTCCCACTGAGCATGCCAACTGATGCTGGGCAAATCCGTACTAGTAATCTGGGCCTCGGATAGCTGACGTATCAGAGAGCTTATGGGTTTTGATTGTTGATGAAGTATGGATGTTGCTCGCTAATTGTACTTGACCATCTGAGCTCCTTTCCCTCGGACTGGACTTTCTTGGAACCTGTCCTTCGACACCTGCAAAACAAGCCCCCCTGGCGCTACCCCGAGGGTGGTAGCTCCGGTGTGATGATGAGATTTCGTGCTTTGGAATGTAAAAACTCTGTATTCAAGAGTTAGAGAACTTACCTGGAATGGTTGATTATGGCCTCTATTTATAGGCGTTTTAAGCCTTCGCCTTCTCATCACACGTCACCTCTTTGTACCTCGTTGTGGTCCTGGTCACGTGATTGTGCTGCCGAGCTTCATCCTTAGCTGTCTCTCACGTGCGTCGGAGATTTCCTGGAAGGTCTCCTTATCCAATCACCTTTTGTATTATGATGTCCAAATTTTTACAAGAATGCCCTTAATATTATTAAGACTAAAAAGGCTAACCAAAATGCAAAGGGACATTTGAGGGCATTTTGGTAAAAATGCATGGAGAATGCATGTACGTTTTTCTTATGCATAGACGCATTTTTACCAAAATACCTTCAAATGTCCCCTTACATTTTGGTTAGCATTTTTAGCCTTAATAATATTAAGGGCATTCTTGTAAAAATTTGGACCAGCACAAGAAAAACGTGCCTGCATGGAGCAACCCTCTAAATATATGGTAAGACGTATGATTTCTCGTATGTTTATTAGTATAGTTTTTGTGGTTGTAAAATTTGTTTGTCTTTCATATTGTTTATCTTGAACCGTTGAAAAAGACTTGTTTGAGTTTAAGATTAAGAATTTGCCTTTATAAGATTTGTTTGTAAGAAATACACTTTCGGAATTTGGATCGCCGACATTTAATTTTGGGTCATCGGTGATGAGCTTGGAGGTTACTGGAGTATTGGCCGCTGATATTGAGGTTTGGGTGAACGAAAGTGAGGTTGGGATCGTCGGAGATGAGGTTATGGTTGGGGTGGGAACAAGGTAATAGATGATGAGGTGACAATAATGTTGATGTAGATGCAGACATGAACTATTGACCAAATGAAATAGTTTCTAAGATGTAATTAATTCCTTACCAATATATAGAGTTTTTCCTAAAATGGTATTTTTCATCTGGGTAAGTTTTTTTAATTTTCCTTTTAGTTGTAGGGTTTGGTTACTTGTGTTTATATTCTAGAAGGAATCGGCCTCCTGTTCTCACTCGGATTCAGTATCATTTTAGCAATAGGATAATTAGAATGAGGAAGTTATAAATCGACAAATACTATACTTGCTTTTGTGATTTATTCTAACAAAACTTTGACCATAAGATTAATACAAGAATTTACTTTTGGATGTGGTTCATAATTAAATTGAAATTTTGGCAGTGGTTCAATTATAAGACTCGATTGCAACCAAACGGTGGTTCATGCCTCATGGTTCATCCCATGTAATTATTTAACGATTGATAAGCAATTATCATATTCCATGTCATTAATTATTTGACGATTGGCGACTATCGAATAATTATCATATCCCGGTTCAAATATCTTTTATTCTAGTACATCTAATTTCATTTAAGTAGTGGAAGATGATGTGGAACCAAGCCAAGGAAGATATGAGAAATTAAGGAAATAGGCCAAAAATACATAATTTAAAATTTTAACCCTAAAATTTTATAATAATGTGCTTTACTTTATCTTTAGTTATAGTTATACTATAAACAAATCATCGGATTTAAGACATTTGCTCACTAACACCAACCATTGAGCAAAACACGCAAAGCGAGATTGTGTTGACTGTTCCAACCACTTGCAAAATGGAGGAGGACTTTAGTTCACAAAAGTTGTCGCTTATCCAAAAGTCTGAATGGTGCCAGTAACATACTAACAATGCATGTCATTAGAGAAGTGATAACCTACTCAAAAAAACCACCGATCATGGTGAAAATCTCAGCTTCGAGTAATCTCTACCACTTGCATAATGCAGAACGCGAGCTCTTGGAATTCACCGCTCACCACTAGTTTGAATGAAATGTCAATGGCATGGTCGGTAAGGTAGACAATTAGCATGACAACGACCACAAAAACCGTTGAATAGAAGAAAAGTGTTGCGCCAATCACATGGGAAGAACTTGCTAGACACAGATGTTCTATTTTTAGAAATTGATGATTTCTATAGCTTTTTTTAAACAACATCAATTACTGGATCGATTAGTTAGAGAGAATTAGCACGACAATGACCACAAAAACCGTTGAATAGAAGAAAAATGTGGCATCTATCACATGGGTAGATGAACATGCTAGACACAAGTTCTATTGTTAGAAATTGTTGATTTATATAGTTTTGAAAATTTCATCATATGACTTTTGCAAAAACAGTTTGAGTTATTTTATTCATTTGTTCTTAATTTTCTAGTTTAACTCTCTGATTCAAAGTGTGACATCTAACTACAAAATTTCACTCTTATTATAATATAGCTGAGTATTAATTTTTTTAGCTTTTAAAAAAAGACTAATTACAAATATTCAGAATTATGTTAGAAATTTTATTTTATACAAAAGGAAAAGGAAATGGTGTGAATTGTTATTAGTATATGTAGAGTCTAGAGTATGTTAGACTATTTTAAAAAAAACAATATGGTGATGAAAAAATAATTGGAGGAAGGGTAAGAAAAAGTGGCCTTCAAAATCGTCGTCTGGTCACATATAGGATGGGGTTGGGGGGGGGGGGGGGGGGGGGGCCACTTGAGTTTGACCCAGCAACTCACGTGCAATTCCACAAACGGACATGTCGCAACTCGCTACTCCCTCACACACGCCCCCAACCAGCCCAGGCCCAACGCCCAACGGTAATTTATATTTTACCTGTCATTTTTTACTTCTTCAAAGTTTAAATATACGTGGAGAAAATTTCACGTGACCAGTCTAATGTATATTTTATTATTATATATTACTAATCTTTAATAATAGGATAAATTTCATTTAATTATATATTAAAGTTGATACTGTTAAATTTCTAAAATTAATTGATATTAATTTTAGAATCCGTCTTTTGGGTGACCGTCATTATATAGTGACCAGCATGAGACTGCAAATAGGTAAAATAGTGTGCAAATTGAATTATTAATGATATATATGACTAAAAAATTTCTTACCTAATTTTTTGGTATTTATATGAGAATTTGTGATAAAGAATTTCATTAAATAAAATAATTAAACACAATTAATCAAAGTGAACTAATTTTAAAATAAATATAAATACTGTATATATCTCTCGTGGCTTATTATCATCATCATTAGCAACGGATCGGATTTATAATAAAAAAATATGACAGAGAAAAGTAAAGATTCCCATACATGAAGACAGGTCATTGGATTCATGTATACGGCCATTTTCCAAAGCTACTTTCGATTAACCACACAAAAACGCTCACGTACATAGTGTTTTGCTCCAATTTTAATTTGATAAATACATGCAGTACTATAAAAGCTGGTAAAAAATAAAAATAAAAACTACAAAAGAGAATAGAGAAGAAAGGCACATTAATTTATCTGTTTGTATCATTTTCACTTTTACATTTTCTTTGAATCTGTGTCCATAAAAACAGTAATGAATTGTTATCACATACTATTTAGTTTTTCGAAAGAAAGAAGAAAAGGAGATCTATGTTAATCAAAGTTTTCATTAAATAATTAAGGGCGTCACATGATAGAGATGTGGTGTTAATGCATCAATGATCTGTTTAAGTGTGATGGGGGGTGGAGGATGAACTTTATTTTATAAAAATAATTTACAGTTATATTAGAAGCTGTTGTAACATGGACATTCTCTGCTCCGTGGGATCAATTTAGGGATCAGTTAACAATCATTTTACTTTATTGTCTCTTGGGATTAGGATAATATTAGCCTTATCTTTACTTTAATTACAGCTAATCATGCGAGATGGAGAATAAGGGACATATTTTGTCAGAATTGCATTCCATAACCCATTTAAATTATCAAGTCATTTTACCATTTAGTCCTTAGTTTTTTCTATTTTAAATTCATTTTAGGTCAGTTTATACAACTTAGAATTGGAAAAAAAATATTACAATTTTCATTGTATTTAATTTTAAACTCATCCACCTGAATGTTCGATGCATTAATCTCATAAAACAAAAAAAATTGCATCTAGTATTAATTAGTTATTAAGTGATTTTCTTCAAGGAAACAATAGTATAAGTTTTAAAGTTGGTGAATATAAATAACTATAGCAACCAAAAAATAAGTTTTAAAGTCAGCGACACATTTTATTTCTTCAGATTTTTTTGGGTTTATAAAGAACCAAAAATTTAATTTGGAGAAGACAAGCAACTTTCTTTTCTCCACTTTTTCCGGTTGGACGGGGTTATGCTGGTAACTTCACTACTTTAAGGATTTAAAAAATGAAGCAGATGAGAGTACACGTGGCAGAAGCTCCGTGTATTACGGGGAAAGTCACGTGATAGAAAAATGTCTGCTTACCACAACGTCCGCCTCCCAAATCACGTGGCCAACTCATTCGGTGATGGAGGTGGTCCCGTCCCACAACCATACTACTCGCGATCAGTTTTGCCTTTTATGCAATTCCAAAAACGTTAGAGGGCTCTCCATCCGTCTAAATTGAAGAAAAATAAGATGAACTCAAATTTATAATATTTAATATATAATCTCAAATTTCATCGGATATTAGAGCGGATAGTTTTCAAGTAAAATATTATACATATTTGGACCTACTTATCGACTTATCGTATCGTATCCCAGTAAATAAGTAAATACAGTTTTTCTCGTTGATTTAATATTAAGTTGGCTTTCAAAAAAAATACTGTTGGAGCGATATATTTTATAAATTTAGTGAGATATTATTATATCGATAAATTAATTTAAAGAGATTTTACATGTACTCAAGAGTAAGGCACGTAGATTTTCCAGTCCAATGTACTAGTTACATGGTATATAAGTTAGGGATAAAAAATAAATTACAAAAACAAGTTCCAAAGAACATTCTACGAATGTACATTCACAAATTAATTTAATTTGTTAAGTCCATTGTTATAAGTAAAAAGTTAGTTCATGATACCAAATGCGGTTGATGACGAAGTTGAGGATGATTTAATATCTTCGAAACCGTTTCACTAGGAAAGAAACATTGCAAATGGCAACCATTCTTCACAACTTTTAATTGCAATACAAGAAAATAATACCCCAACTTTTAAGTGCAACGGGGAGATTTAAGAATCAATTACCTAAATAATTTTTTTGATGGATAAAATTGCATAAATAACCAGAAAAGTTTTAAATATCCAAAAGTAGAAGTATCGATTTTTCAAAACTTGATTTTAAAATCGATTTTTCAGAAATAGAGTTTAAAGTCGATTTTCCAGAAATAGATATTGAAATCGACTTTGAAAAGTAGACATTGAAATCGACTTTTGAAAAGTAGACATTGAAATCAAGTTTTGGAAAGTAGAGTTTGAAATAGATTTTCTAAAATCGATTTTAAAGTCTATTTCTCAAAAATAGAATTATTTGTTCTAGAACCAAACTAAAACACTACTTAGTAATTTTCTACCACTTTTAAACACTACCAAACAACATGAATAAAAAAATGAACTTGAAGATGGTGATAAAACATTAGATTGTAATTAAGAATAGTAGTTAACATGAATTCTTCAAAACAAAATAAAATGAGAGTAGTTAACATGAAAGTAAGTGGCGCATTGAAGTGAAAGAGATTTAGTTAGGAATTAATTCAAACTCAAAAAGACGCCTCTCTCCCAGCGTGAACAATACTTTTCTCTCTCAAGCCCCCATTTCAGATCTAGTCCGGGGAGGTGATCGCCGGCGCCCTTCGCCGCGCCGGTCACCTTCCCACCCCATTTATCTTTTATGTTTTAGGTAGTACAACACCTCATTCTCCACACCTACAGAACCAAACGGCCGGAGCCATCATCGAACGCTGCCAGCCAACGACCGCCACAGAAGAGTAGATCCCGGAACGTTCAACATCGCCGGAACACAGCTGCGCCACCGATCGGGTCACCCACAGATCGGGGCGTTGCAATCTCCGCTCCCGGACGCCGCTCCACCCCAGTCGAGTCGTCGACTTCAGACTGGAAGCAGCTCAACGGCGCCTCTAACGTCCCTTCTGCTGCCCGACACCGACATGAGTCCGGCTCCATCGCGGGTCTCCCAGATCCAGGTCGCGCCACGCGCAGGGAAGCGAGCCCACTACGGCGCCGGAGCCCAGCTCCAGGCGAACAGAGGCCGCACCGACGGAGCCCAGATCCAGGTCGCCTCGCCGGATCCCCTCGCCATCGACGGGGTCCCCCACGGATCCCTTCGCCACTGACGGGGTCCCTCGCCGGATCTCGCCGGATCGGGGACGGGGTCGCCCATTCTGGTGCCCGCCGCTCGACGCTGCCACCGCGCGGTCACTTCATAGCCGGCTCGGGTCGGTTCAGACCGGTTCGGGTTGGTTCGGGTGGTCGGGTCGGGTTGGTACATGGTCTCTTGTTTTTGGCTCAACTAGAGGATGAGGTAGCTTTTACTTTTCTTTTTTACTATAGTAGTTTCTATGAATAAGGTAGGATTATTTGAATGGGTTATTATTTGTCAACCTTAGTTTATGGACGGGTATGTTTCTGTTTCAGAAACTTTGGTTGGTTTCAAATCTGGTTTATGGGTGGTCAGTTAAGAGAAATCCGAGTCGGTATAGTAATTTTACTTATTTCTGGCGATACTGTCCCAATATAAACTAAATTTGTAGACAATGGAAGTTAGTTTTGCAACTTCTCTCTGTTAAATAATACCTTTGTTCAAATTTCTATACTATGTGGTTTTTGCTAGCTAGTTAGACCCGGATTGGTTGGAATCTGCCAATAGTATTTACCTTATTGTAGGGGATATGATTTGGAACTGGTTTTTTTTGCAAAATTGTCCTGACAGACTTAGGGAGTATCCTTACCCATTTGTTTGTTATATCCCTCTTAACTCTTAATTGGCGAGAGGGTAAACCCCATAGGCTTCTGGACTAGGTTACATTTGTGCCTAGACTAGTAGACTTCGATTAAATAGTTTAGAATGCGAGTTAAGGTACTACACTTGTCAGGTAATTCGATACTCTTGAGTATTAGACCGTAGATTTTTACGATGTATCCCCTTTTTAATGTAAGCCTTCGGGCACCACTTTGCTTCCAGGCGAAAGCCTAGGAAATAGCCTTCGGGGCACCACCTTGCTTCCGGGCGGAAGCCTAGAAATTAGCCTTCGGGCAACTAGATACAGGGAAGATTAAATTTGCTTTACGCTTCAGAAATTTCTCTGTTATCTCCCAAATTGCCTCCACTTGTGGAGAACAGCCTTCGGGCAACTTGTAGCCACTAAGGCCTTTTTATGGTCTTATGTGTATTATGTTTTGTTTTTATTTCGGTTGAGGAGTCATGAATAATCCTCCCATTTATGATGGTTTTGGTGTAAAAAAAAGAAAAAAAGAAGTAAGTAGCTCATCACACTAGAGTATTACACAAATCAATGTCACTAAAACAACAAAGTCTACAAATGGCGGCTTTTCCTACGAAGGTAATACCGAGTAACATTATGTCTAGATAGTGGTATAGAGGATGATCTCATCTCATAACTTGAAATAATTGGCTCATTAAATCTAGAAATTAGAATACAAAATCTTGGGTGAAACTGTCCTACCTTTAGCTTATGGTAGGACGAATGATTTTTCATGTGTTTATCATGTGTTGTTTATGTGTTTGTAAGTTTTGTTTGTATTTCTTATTTATTTAATTAATTAATATTATTTAAATAAATAAAATAAGTTAGTAAACGAAGGAAAACTATGATGAAGTGGAACTAATGACACAAACACTTGAACTAACTCTATATACATATTTAAAACATTTAAATGAATTTTTCATTAAAAGTAGTATAATAAGAGTCTAATAATACATAAAATAATTTCAAAAATATGTGAAGTAAAACATGGTCGTCTCACCCAAGACTTTCTCAATATAGATACATTGAAAGTGTCATCATGGTGTGCAAATGATTCTTGTTCACCTTGATTCTCCGATGCACGATGCATATTCTCATCTTCAACATCAAAGGCATAATGATAAGGACCATCTTCACATTCAAAGGCATCATGATGTGCATCATCTTCACCTTCATTCTCCGATGCCAAACGTCTATCCTCTCTACCAACGTGAAGGGCATATGAAGATAAATGAGCCGCTTCTGTCATAGCTCGTTGCGACTTCACCCAACCCAAAACTCTTTTCCGGACCGAATCCTGTAATACTGTTTTCCCCACCGAATCGAAACACATATGTTTCTATATAATGTTCGTCCTTCAAATATGTTTTTAGAGCAGAAGAAAACTTTATCGTCGACCTACGGTATTAAAATAAAACTTCATAAACTCGCCCTTTTGGCAGGGTTTAATAAAAATATTTACCGTTACAAAGAAATCGATTTCTCATTTATCGATTTTGAAGACAACTTTTCAAATATAGACTTTAAAATTGATTTTTGAAATGTCGATTTTGAAATCGATTTTTGGAAACTCGATTTTAAAATCGAGTTTTGGAGTGTCGATTTTAATGTCAATTTTTGAAAAATCGATTCTTCTAGTTTAGGAATTTAAAAATAATATCGGTATTATAGGAATATTTCTTTATTTGGAGATTACTGTTGGAATTCGCCCGAGATTTAAAGATGAACTAAATGAGAAGGTCTTGGGTGGTATCAATTACCTAAATAATTATTTTGTTGGATAAAATTGCCTAAATAACTAGAAAACTTTATAATTTCCGAAAGTAGAATAATCGATTTTTCAAAAATCGATTTTAAAATCGATTTCTCAGAAGTAGATATTAAAATCGATTTTTGGAATGTAGACATTGAAATCGATTTTTGAAAAATAGACATTGGAATCGATTTTTGGAATGTAGACATTAAAGTATATTTCTCAAAAATCGATTTATGTGTTCCAGAACCAAACTAACCCGAGAATTCTTCTCCTAATTTTCTACCACTTTTAAACACTTTCTAAGAACGTGAAAGAAAAGAAACTATAAAATGGTTATCAAACATAGACATTGAAATAGTTAACATGAATTCTTAAAAAAAAAACAGTTTACAATGGCACTGTCACACTAGCGTATTACACAAACCAATGTCACTAAAACAACAAAATCTACAAATGGCAGCGTTTACAAAGTAACCGGTGACCTCTCTTTCTTCTTCTTTGGTTCATCTCTAACCTGATTTCATACCCCCATCAGAGTCAGCATCTTGGTTTTCTGCAATCATCGATAGCAAAAAGAACAAAACCCTGATTTCCGTCTGACAACCACAAACTCGCCTACACTGAAGCACTTTGAGCACACTGCTTGGGGCCAAGAATAACAATGGAAGGAGGCTGATCTCTTGCATACGAAGCAATTATGCCATTCTGAAACAAAGAGGAAGCATAAGAAAGTATCGTAATAGGGAGAAAGTAAAGGTAAAGACAATCCTTGAGTAAATAAAGATAATAACGCTACTTAAGGAGAGCCTGAAACTAAAATTTGATCTGGATGTACAAGATCAGCATGAGAAATAAGAACAATCTTATTCTACTCTAGTTTTCTTCGTATTTTTTCTGCAGTATGAATATGGGAACTTGACTTGAAACCATAATAAGTCGGTTTCAAAAAGGTATCTAGGCAGTACAAGGGGTTTTACTCTCATTTAAGCAACAATTAAACAGTAACAGAAAATCTAGTGGCATAAAAGCTGAAGTTGGTTAAGAGTAAGCAAAGGCATTTACGATAGCTGAAAAAAGCTACAGAATTTTGAGAAGTTTAATGCATTTCCAGGGCTCCTTACTGTCTATAAATGCATCCTCCTTCCCAACACAATGAGCCTGATAAGATTTAAGACAGTCCCTGGATGGAAAATATATATTAAGAGCCAGTTTTTACTGCTAAAACATTCAAAATGTGATAGGATAACCATAAGACAACAGTAGGAGAGTGTGGTACACAAAACCCGGAAAACTAGCACAATGCACAAGCAGGAATTTTTTTAATGATGTGGAAAACACAAGATAAAAGAACCTTATATAAATAAGCAGGAATTCTACTTCGGCTCCTTGAATGACTTCTTCGACGGCCACGCTTCCTTTCTCGCCTACCACGCTCTCTCTCCCACCTGTAATCCTTATCCTCTACAAAAAGAAGTAGTATTTGAATGAATGAATGAGATAATACCTGTATCTGTGGCTATCTCGTTTTCTCTCTCGGTCTCTTTCTCTGGTTGGACTGCGTCCGTGATAGTAATCTAGTGATCAAGACCCCCAGAGTCAGAATTACAAGGGCCATCATACTAGCTTATGGATAAAGAACCCGATTTGATTCACACGTCCAAAAAAAACATTAAGGAAAACTTACCTTTTCATGATCTCTAGCATCTAGGCCATTAACAGGTACTTCATCTTCATCCTCAAAGTCATTTTCTAGAACAGTACTTATTCTAGGTTCTAGTGTACCCAAAGACCCGAGAGTACATCTGATAGTATAATAAAGGTGAATTCTCAGCAAAATAAGCAAGAATCAACCGGACTCCAAAGAAGAAGAAAATAAGCACAACACAAACCTTTTCTTAACATGTGGTAAGACAATATCACATGAGTAATCTTTGGTGAGAAGTTCGTCCACGAACACATCTAGTTCTGTCATAGCAGGCAACGACAATTCAACCATTAGCATGACTTCTATAAATCTCTTCTAGAAATATATGAATTGTGAATACATATATCTAACCTGAAAAGTGGCTCTTCTTCTGCTGAAATCAAACACGTTTCTGCCCAATTCAAAACATTAAGCTTGTCCCTCTTCCACACCGAAAACGCCCAATTCCAATCGCCGGTTTTCGACCCAATCTCCGACGATGCAGCCCTAAAACCCTTCGACCAGAAACCTTGCGATGCTCCTTTTCCGCCGTCGATCAAATCCCAAAAACCCCTCTCCGACGGGTAGACCCCAGAACTCTTCCGCCGTCGCCCGTCGACCAGAACCCAAAAATCGCCATTTACTGTTTTCAGACTGCGTGGAAAACTCACCCTTTTGACGGGTTTTAAAAAAGAAATTACTTGTTTACCTTGAAATCGATTTTTGGAATGTCGATATTAAAGTCGCTTTTTGGAATGTAGATTTTAACATCGATTTTTCAAAAATCGAATCTCCTAGTTTAGGAATTTAAAAATAATCACGATATTATAGGAATATTTCTTTATTATGCGGTTACTGTTGGAATTCACCCGTCTTGGGTGAGACCGTCCTACCATAAGTTTATTGTAGGACGAATGATAGTTCATGTGTTTGTTAACTTTGTTAGTGTGTTTGTAAGTTTTGTTTGCGTTTAACACATAAACACAATTTTTGGCAAACAAAATTAGAAACACACAAACAAATGCATTAAACACATGAACAAAAATTATGTCAAACAAAGTTTAGAAATACACAAACAAATGTATTAAACATATGAACTATCATTAGTCCTACCATAAGCTTATGGTAGGACAGTCTCACCCAAGACTTTGTAGAACTAAATATAAATTTGAAGTTCAAATGAAAAATAAAATGACTATGAATTCAATTTTTACTGAACAATATTAGAATTTTGAAATATATATATAAATAAAATCTTTTAGTAATTATTAATTTATAGTGTCATTGAGACCAATATATATACTCGGATGTCAAAAAGGTTATTCTCTTATTATTTTATCGATTGGGTATCAATTTTGTACAGATCCCAAGTTTTGGGACTGAACAAATTATTAATTTTATCAGATTATTAGTTTATTGAATATTAACTTATAGAAGTTTTACTGTAGTCTGGAGTACCACTCTGACAATTTATTACATGCACTACCCTAGACCTTCTTGGTAATTTTAGCATCTAAATAATACTAATTTATGTATAATTTGGGAAAATATTTACCGTTATTTCTTTTTGACCGAATGTTATGAAATTGTAGTCTCTCCCTACTCTTGTTACTTACGAGCTATTTGAGTTCAGATAAATATATATTTGAATTTATTTCAATTCAGTTCAGTAAATTTAAATTTATTTTAATTCAAATAAATATATTTAAACTTATTTCAGTTCAATTCAATTAAGTTCAATTCAACAAAAAATAAGTTATAGCAAACAGGTTCTAAAGGATTGTATTAAAGATTGCTTTAAAGATTACGTTTAAAAAGAAAAAAAGAAAAAAAAAGAAGAAGAAGATTGCTTTAAAGAATTTGTCGAATCTGAAAACCAATTGTTTTTCGTTTTTAGAAATACGGTGTGAAATGTGAATACTGAATATGACCGTTGGTGGCTCTCCTCATCACGCTCCAAACGGTGTCTGCTTCTGTGAAGAAGAAAAGAAAAACTTTTCGGAGATTTTTAAACTTGTTGAAGCCATCTTTAAATTTCAATGGCTTCAAGGTCAATTGCGCAGCAAGGTACGAAATCAACTTCTTGATTATTGAACTCGAATTTAACTCTTCTCTCGGATGTTGTAATACCCAGATGGGTTTCTGTAATCTTTTATTCAATTGGTTAAACTTCCTGTTGATGAGAGTTAATTTTGTTGAAGCAGAAGATCACGGTCAGATCACATGCCAATATCACGGTCAGATCTCGTTTTTCATCTCTACCTGATTTCTGTTCATGTTTTGATTTTTGCCTTGTTCTTGTTTTCTTGACCTATTTTTTGATTGTTTGGGTATCAATAAACCGGCTGTGAAGCCGAAACCCGATGGGGGCATCTTCCAGAACAAAAGCCCCAACTCTTCCTTTGATTCTCACTGCTAGAAGTAAGGTGACTTCTCAAGACTCTTTAGGTGACCCACCACCTCTTCTCAAGTCAAATCAGAAGCCGGGGTTCTGCTTCCGCGAAGAAGAAACATCTTGTTGATTGAGCGCCGGCGGCTCACGGAAAGCTCGCCAATATCACAAGGCGGCCAATCACACGGTCAGATCTCATTTTTCATCTCTGCCTGATTTATGGTTCATATTTTTACTTTCCCCCTTGTTCTTGTTTTATTGACATAATTTCTGATTGCTTGGTTTCGGGAGTTTTGGTGCCCAACTTCTGGCCAATCCTCAGGCAGCGGCTGAAAAGAACACGAAATGTGCCACCGGCGCTGTCAAGATCAAGAAAGCCCAAACTCTTGCTTGGGAGCTGAGCAAAAGGCCTCTCAAGCAGGAGAGCGTGGTGGACATTGATGATGCAGATGCAGGTGATGTATGTGACGATCTTTGCATGTTTTACAAGATTGCTGAGGTATACAAAAACTTTTCTTGATTCTCACTTTTGGACAAATTTTCGGCTTTGATTTTGTGGTTAAATGTGTTTCCCTTTATTTTTGTATGCAGAAGGGCAGGTTTGGTGATTACATGCATTTGCCTGATAATATCGAGTGAAGTTCATCTCAAGTTTAATCGGTACCTTTCAGTTAGGGAGGGGCCACTCTGAGGAAGGAGCTGCAGCTTCTTGGGAAGGGAGCCGTGCTGGTGGCATCGAAATGCAAAGAGATATGGGCATCTGGGGTCAATAACTTTGTCTGCAACTCTGAAAGTGTCTATACTCATGCTTAGGTGTTGGCCATGGATATGATAATTCTGCGTGAACTGGAATGGAACCCGACAGTGGCAATTCCTTTTGTTTTTCTGGTGCGGTTCATCAAGACTTTGGTTCTTAATTTGAAGGGTCTGGAGAGCATGCTTTACAGCCCTTCCATGCTTGCTGCCTTGGCTGTCAATGACTTTGTCTGTAACTATGAAAGTGTCTATACTCATGCTTAGGTGTTGGCTATGTATATGATAATTCTGCATGAACTGGAATGGAATCTGACAGGCAACTCCTTATGTTTTTCTGGTGCTGTTCATCAAGACTTTGGTTCATAATTCGAAGGATCTGGAATCATGCTTTACAGACCTTCCATGTTTGCTGCCTCGGCTGTTTATGCTGCCAGGTGCACCCTTAAAAACAGCCATTCTTGTGCTAAGCCTTCTTCCGACTATCATTGAAAAGCCTTATGGGACTAGGTTGATTGTTTGAGAAATAGCCAGTAACTTTTGGAACCTCTACTCTATCAAGGGAACCTTAAAGGTGTGGACAGGTATCATTTTCCAGATTTGCACTTATTCTAATGTATTGCTTGTACATACTGTGTCTGATGATCTATTTTAGCTTTGAAACGCTGTCTTGGTTTGTCGATAGCTTGAAGTAACAAGATTATAAGCTACATGAAATATGGAATTGAACCAACTGTTTTTTTCCTACTAGAACAATTAGTAATTATGACGTGATAGCATGCTTTGACTGTGTCTGATGATCTATTTTACCTTTGAATGTTGTCTTGGTTTGTTGATAGCTTCAAGAAACTAGATTTAGCAATATAAGCTACATGAAATATGGAATTGAACCAACTGTTTTTTTTTTCTACTAGAACAATTAAATATTATGAAGTGGTAGCATGCTTTGATGGTAGCAGTATAGAATGATTAAGTAGACAAATGCCAAAAAGAAGCCTTTATCTCTCTCTTATGCTTTAGTGGTTATTATTCTCACAAATCAAGTGTTACAGGGTGCTGCAAATAGAAAGGTTCCTTATACCAATATGATTTATTCCAGCAGTCACTCAGATAGGTTGTTTAAAAGGGAAGTGGGGATACATCTTTATATTGTTTGATTTTTCATTTTTCTTCGTGGGTATCACTTTATAGCTGTCTAATTCCTTTCTTTCCAAGGGATTCTGAAGGTGTAATACATCAGAGGTTCACTTGGCTCACTAAAGGTACACAAAAACTGCCACAAGACCCAAGGTAGCATATGGGTTGAGCGATAGGCATGACAAGGTGGAAAATGTGGTGGACATCGATGCTGCAGATTGTGAGAAATGAAAGAGAGTTAAAATGCTGCAGATAAGTAATCTGATTTAAATAGCCACTTCTTTGATTGATTTCTATGTAAAATGTCCTTTTTATTTTTTGTATTCTTAAATCTGTATCATTGAATTATTGAAGGTATGCATGTAGAATTACAAAGCGGAATTTCAAGAGAGTGAAAAGGTGTTTGGAGTAATTGAAGGTGAAAGGTATGCATGCAGGATTCAATCTATGTGGCAGTAATAGAGAACTTTTCCTCACAAGGTAATAATAATTTGTGTACCTTAATTCTGCCAGCAAAAGACAAGGTCAGATTTCGTGTCTTCTTCTTTTGATTCTTCCAGTTGCAATGGCCTTATTTATGCATTGCTTGGTCAGGAGTTTTTGCTGGGAAATATAAAGGCAGCAGTGGAGGCGAAAATTGGAGGTGCTCTCAAGATCAAGAAACCGGTCACAAGACCCAAGCTAGCATGTGGGTTGATCAAAAGGCATGACAAGGTGGAAATTGTGGTGGACACCGATGCTGCAGATGTGAGACATGAAACAGATTCATAATGCTGCAGATAAGTAATCAGATGAAACTGACACTTCTTTCATTGATTCCTATTTAACACGTTCCTTTTTTTTTATGCATTCTAAAATCTGTATATTTGAATTGTTGATGGTATGCATGTAGGATTTCAAAGCGGAAATTCAAGAGGGTGAAAAGGTGGCGAAAAGTATGCATGGATGATTAAGTATGTGTGACAGAGTTACCATAATGGTATAAACTTTGGTTTTAGTTAAATTATAATGCATACAGCTTGGGATCACATTTATACAGCTTGGGATCACATTTATACAGCTTGTGAGTTTGTGTTACTCATGTTATCATTGCCATTGTTTTTGAAGGAGTCATCAGCTAAGGCTGAGAACATTGCCTTGAAGGAGCTTCTCCTGCATATCTTCTTGGTTATGAATCTCAGTTTAAAGGTATGTCTTTGTGCTGAGTTTCTTCCTCAAAATGAAGCCCAACTTAATTCAAACTTTAGTCTCTCTCAAGTAAAAATAATATCAGAATAAGGAGTCATCAGCTAGGCCTGTCCTGAACATACTATTGTCCCCGGTTATTAAGATTGGTCATCCCTCTCTCTCTCTTATTTTCTTGACCTGAATTCAGTTTGTATTCTGCCTATCACCCGATTCTTAACAGCTACATTGAGCAATAGTAAAAATAGAAAACTGAGATTTTGAGTGATAAATTTGTAATTTAGATCCAGTCTAAGGCTGTTAATATGGAGATAGGACCACTTCACCTAATCGGGCTAATATGATATACTTTCGATGTCACTTGTGTAGATCAAATATTATCGAAAATAATTATCAGGTAGATGGAGCCAGTGAACAGGCTGCTCAAGGTGCCAGGCTGTAGACTCAGGCTGACGGAGGCAAACAAACATTGCTAGTATAGGAGGAGGGAGCCGCCTAGTATAGGAGACTCAGGCTGTAGACTCAGGCTGATGGAGGCAAACAAACTAGTATAGGAGGAGGGAACCGCCGAGTACTTGGAGATTCTGTGTCCAAGGCTAGGAAGCGGCTTGGGCAGAACACAACAAAAAATGGAGATTAAAGGTACCAAATTCTTAATAGTTGGATTGAGACTCTATTTTTCTTCAATTGACTATTTTTTCTGCTAGTTCATGCTTTCACAAGTTTCTGTATAAGCACACGTCACATTCCATGGTCTAAAATTTTGATTTTTGACTTCTGATTTACTTGTGTTTTAGGTCATTTTCATTGCCATGTTGTGAATTCATGGCAGTGGCCTTTTAGGTGAGTACTCAACTCCAAGTTTGAGATGATGGACTCGCTTGTCAAGCACGCTTCTCACACTGAAGATGATGAGATAATCAGGTGAGTTCCTATTCTCAATAACTATCATATAACTTCCACCGTCCTCTTGAGATGATATATTTGAAAGTAGTCAATTGTGGCTTGTTTGACTTGATATAAACATTTTCACTGATCTCTTAGATAAACTGCTTAATCTATCTATGATATATCTATGATGATGGACTCGGTGATCCTTCTCTTCTTGTTTTATTGAGTAGATAAATGCTTAGTTTGAAATAACTTTTGGTCTGTTATGAGTACATCCTCGGTGTTTGAGAACTTAGCCCCTTCACAAAGTTGGATTCATTGTGCACCAGTGCCTAGCATAAAACATGGCTAAAGATCTCATTTCCTAGGTGGTTTTATTGCCCTGCTAATGCAACTCCCTTTTTGAATGTATAGGGAGGCTTTACTTGATTTCTACGTGTGCCAGATCAAATAATCAAATACGCTTACCCTTTGAGATAAGGTAGTTGTTGAGTGTACCATCTTTTTTAAGCTTCTACTGCATCTTAATTGAATACCTCATGTGCTACTTGCTATGTCAAACGTCCGACGTGATCCCTGTGGCATTATTAATAAAATATGCTAGATTATTTTCAGGGAGGGTGTCAGCGAATATCAATTTAATCAAGTTCTGAAAATCGAGCTTAACTAGATCACTAAGGTTAGAAAATGCATATAATTGAGAAGGGGTCGTTAAACAACTGTAGTTAAATCATAATTTACACAGCTTGGGATCAGATTTGAACAGTTGCATTGTTACTCATGTTACCATTGCTATTGTTTTTGACTGCATGAGGAGTCATCAGCTAAGGCTGAGAACATTGCCTTGAAGGAGCTTCTCCTGCATATCCTTCTTGGTTATGAATCTCAGTTTAAAGGTATTTCTTTGTGCTGAGTTCCTCTCTCTCTCTCTCTTTCTCTCTCTCGGTCTGATTTCTCACCTCATTGATTTCTTAGCAACAGTTCTGAGCTATAGTTCAGATAGTAAACAGAGGTATTGTAGATATAGACTAATTAATCTGAAGTCATTTTATTTATATTTTTTATTGACACTCAAGGTGGCTTGTGGTTTAAGCAATGACTTGGCAAGGTGGAGAGTGTGGTCAACATCGATGCTGCAGATGGGAGAAATAAACTGGCAGTCACTGAGTATGGGGGCGACCCTTTCAGGTTTTCTAAGATACCCGAGGTATGAACAAGTTCAGTTTCATCTTTGGCAGAAATATGGGATTTTTCAACATCAATTTCTTATTTCTTTTGGACAATTCTCTGTTTTGGAATGTGGGTTTTTAATTATCTGGAAATTAGGTTTAATTAAACGTAATTGATATTCAATGACCCTTTCGTCTTTGTAGTTATCTGGCAGAACATGGCACGTGTAGGAGTGAGGGCACTGGAAGACATCGGAGATGAGGTTACTGCTCGGGCGGTACTTCCAAATAAAACAAGGTCTGATTTCGTCTCTTTTTTTATTCTTCCAGTTACCTTGGCGTAATTTGTGCATTGCTTTGTCAGGTTTTTCTGCTGGATAATATAAAGGCAACAGTGGCGGAGACAAATTAATAGATTCAAAACTCGTTGATTGTAGAATGATAATTATCTGCTACATGTGTTTCTTTGATAATGTTTGCTTATCTTTTCTGATTATTTCATAAATTCTCAATGGGTTTCCACGAGTTTTTGGTAGGAGAGAGATTTGGAAAACTAAAGTGCACAGATGAAACTTGAAACCATCAAAGTGCAGATCCTTGTACAAGATGTTGACAGCTAAATGGATTATATTTCTTAAAGGACAGGTATCATCTATATTTTGTTTATTTATTTTTATCTTGAATAGACGTGTCTAGAGTACACTCTTGTAACTGGGAGAATCATCACAGTTCCATAATCATCTTATATTTTATCTTTTGTATTTCTGTTTTTTCTTTTTTTGGTTTAGGTGGTGGAAAGTGTCTGTCACAGCTTATGAGACAATTTCCAGACTAGTCTTCATGCAGATAAGTTTATGATTAAGCACTCTATTCTTAAGAACTTAAGTGTTTGTTATATCAGCTACAGCTCTTGGGATTTGAAGATACTGAATCCATGTCATTTTCTGAACTTTGGCTTATTAATTAATTAATTTATTTTGTATACAGGCAGATACACAATAAAATCTCAAATTTCCATGCCTTAATAATACTGATGCCATTCATGGGGATTCCACTTTAATCTGGTATGTGTATATGGGAGAGGAGGTACCTAGGAGTATAATACTTTGGTTTCACTTAAATCACAATTTATACAGCCCGGGATTAGAGTATAACTCATAATTTCAATTATATTGTTTTGGTGCAGATGAGGAGTAATAAAAGCAGAGCTCCTGATTTAGAATTAATATGTTCAAAGGTAAGTTTTTTGTGTTGAGTTTTATAGATTGGGTATTTTTCTCTATCTTGACTTGAACTCGGCTTGAATTCTGCCTACCACTAGTAATTTATTCATCATTTAGAGAAGAAGGGAAGATGGAGGTTAAAAACAGAGCAGTTAAGGCGTGATGAGCTGAAAAACCGACATGCTTTTCAGAAGTTGATGGAGGAACATGTGGCTGCTGTATCTAACTGCTAAAACTCATTGGTGTGATTACTGTCAGAAGGTATATGGTGGTGTATTTTTTTCACATGTATTAAAAAAAATGCAGGGGATACAGGGTGGCTGGTTGAACCCGATGATGGTTTACCTGTTGCTATGCAGGTCAAGGATACTCCATATCAACACCCTGAACCTGATGATTTTCGGAAGTTGATGGAGGAACATGTGGTTGTCAAGGATTTCACTTGACCTTCTGAACTACTCAGGGAGGTTTGTCTCTTAATATTGGTAATCTGCTGTGCTCTTTTTGTATGAAATGCGACTTCATTTATTTATTTATTTGAGCAGGTTAAAAAAAGAGCAGTTAAGGCGTGATGAGCTGAAAAACCGAGATGCGTTTCAGTAATATCTTACAGCTATTAAGTAAGTTTCTTAATGTGTGAAATGCTAGTACAATGAGTTTCCTTTATCCTAGTAATTTGATGTGCACTTATACTGGTATGTCTAGAAGATGTTTCATTGGTGTTTTGTCATGATATAGGTTTCAAAAATATTTTCTTCGATAATTCCCTGAATTTTATCATCTGGTTCTTATATTGATTATTCCCAACCAGTTTCCATTGGGGCACTGAAGGTAACCAATGGGACACCTGATTCTGCTTTGCTCCCTCCTCCGCAGGTTCCTCCAAATTTGACCCCTATTGAAGTTGAAACGGAGCCAGTCAAGAAGAAGTTCAGAGTACCAATGGCAAGACATGGGCTGGGTACAAAATGACAGAAAATACAGCTTCTTACGAATCACTTCAAATTTTCAGTGATGAGTACAGTTGGCCAATTCATTATGATTTTCTTGGAGCTTCATAATTATCCATTAGTATTGAACAGTTTGCTATATTCTATGTAGGTCCGTCCAGTGGGGATGTTAAAGCCGTCGGGGAAGAATATTGGATAGAGTTCACGACATCCAAGCTTGCAGGGAAGGACTTTACTTAGGATGGAGACAAGAGTTTGTTAAAATCGGTGCACTGCCAAGGAGCAAGCATGAATTTGAAATTCTGCTCAATGATTTTGCCTAGCCGGTTGACATTCTTTCATTTGCTCTATCCTTCCACATCTCCTCTTTGTTTGTTTAACCAGTACTAGAGCTCATTGACAAATGACAATGATAGGAAAAGGCTGAGACAGCCTTACCATTACCAAATTTATGATGATGCCCATCAGCAATGCATTGCAAGAGGAGTCAGAGAACTGGATATCGTTCTTGAGGTAGCATGATGCAAAAAAGTGAGTCTAATTGGATATTATTCAACACATTATCTCTTTGAATGGTTTTAACATGCTGTTTTGCAGGGGTGTCCGTTGATACGGACACATACTTCCAGAACAATAGAACTTTCCTGATATTGGAGGTTGTGTGCTTGGTTGTCGAGGATTTCACTCAAACTTCCGAAATCTGCTCAGGGAGGCTAGTTTCTTAATATTGGTAAATTGCTGTGCTCTTTTTTTTTTTTTTTTTTTTTGAATGAATGAAACGTTGAATTAATTATTTGTGCAGTATAAAAATCACAACTCTTTCTTCAGATGTCTCTACAACCATGATAATCCATCCTAGTCCTCCAATTAAGAATTTAAGTTCACTGGGCTGAGTGAAAGGTCATCATGCAGGGAACAAATGTGTAATTCTCATTCTACTTGGTTCCTTTCTCTTGCAACTAGATAAAAATTCCATTTTTGATAATTTCATATTTTGTTACGGCTTTCTGTAATGTCCTATCCCATTTTCTAGTTTCATTTGATCTCGAGGGAGGAGGGACTTGAGACAGTGAGTCTAGGACTATTTTGTCAACCCCCGGAATTTGGTGTTGGGAAACCTAAACGACCAACTGAGAAGAGGAAGATGGAGAAAGTTGCTCTTCATCAAGCAACAAAAGAGTAAAAGCTATGATTGCTCACTTTTTGCTACAGGTAAAATCTACGATGGGATATTTTTAATGTTTACATGCTCATTCATTCATGAACCAAATTCATTACAACCTTTGACTTCGATCATGTGTACCTGAAAATAAACAATCTTATCCATTAAATTACAGACTCCCTCCGTTCTTTTTAAAGATTTCTCCTTACTTCTATGGAATCAAAGACACATTTCATTGTGTATAGCTTCAAATGTATATTATTAAGAAAAATAAAAGCTTAATATTATAAAAATAAATCTCTTTGGTTGATTATCATAAAATGCGTATCCTCCATTTTTTTCATGATTATGGTGATGATTACGCTGGTTGATTAAAAAACTTTTGTAGATTGGTGCGGTGTTTGTTTGTCTGTATGGTACATTTGAGTTGGGTAAACTAGGGAGAATAAGCAAGTGTAACTTGTGTTTTCTGTATAAGTGTGTAATTTACACCAGTTATGTTTTGTTAATTTGATAAGCATAGTTCTGGTGAGCTTACTGTGTGTGTTAAATTACTTAGTTTTATGCTGTTGAAGCAAATAGAGGTTCCAAGTTCTACTTATATGAAATTGTATGGTTGTATGCTTAAACTCAACTTTGTGTGATCTCTGGAGTTTCCCATTAATGTGCTCGTTTCTTTAAATAAAAGGTCACTACAAATCTTGGATATCATGAGAAGAAAGTATGGTGCTGCAAAGTCACATGACTTGTGGCCCTGAAAATGGGGATTTTCTGGAGAGCGTGTTGGATTTAGCACTGCTCAGGTTAACTCTCTCTCTCTCTCTCTCTCTCTCTTTGTAATAATTATAATAGTTTTTAGATATTTGTAAATTGTTTTTTTAGATAAAGGGATACAAGAGCGCAAAAGAATTCTTTGTTCTTCAATGAAATTTGGCATTATTCCAATTAGTGCATCCAATTTTTCCCAATTTGGTGTATTTTTCATTTGCATTTTTCCTTTCAGACGTCGTCGGTGCTGATAATGAATCTTGTGAGCATGGCAGGTGTAGAGGAAGGGCACTTGATGACATCGGAAACGAGGTAGTTTCCTACTCGGGGCAGTACTTCCAAATAACACAAGGTCTGATTTTGTCTCTTCTTTGATTTTTCCAGTTGCATTGGCCTAATTCATGCATTGCTTTGTATAAAGGTAACAGTGGCCGTTAACGCTGGAGGCGCTTGTCAAGATCAAGAATCCGGCCACAAGACCCAAGCTAGCATGTGGGTTGAGCAAAAGGCATGACAAGGTGGAAAATGTGGTGGACATCGATGCTGTAGATGTGAGAAATGAAGCACATTTGAAATTCTGCAGATAAGTAATCTGATTTAAACTGCCACTTCTTTGATGGATTTCTATATAAAATGTCCCTTTCTTTATTTTTTGCATTTTAAAATCTGTATCATTAAATTATTGAAGGTATGCATGTAGGAGTGATTACAAAGCGGAATTTCAAGAGGGTGAAAAGGTGTTTGGAGTCATTGAAGGCGGAAGATATGCATGCAAGATTCAATCCATGTGGCAGTGAAAGAGAACTTCCTCAAAAGGTAATAATAACTTGTGTACCTTAATTCTTCCAGCAACCTTTAATTTTGGGAAATTGAAGCCTAACTTAATTCAAACTTTAGTCACTCTCCAGGAAAAAGAGAAGAAATAAACAGAGTTTATATACATAAGGAGTCATCATCTAGGCCTGTCCAAAACACGTTTGTCCCCGGTTATTAAGATTGGTCCTCTCTCTCTCTCTCTTATTTTCTTGACCTGAATTCAGTTTGTTTCTGCCTATCACCCGCATCTTAGCAACATCGTTAAGCAATGTTAAAAATAGAAATCTGTGGTTTTGGGTGATAAATTTTGTGATTTAGATCCAGTCTAAGCCTGTTAATATGGAGCTAGGACCACTTATCCTAATCGGGCTAATATGATATACTTTCGATGTCACTATGTGTAGATCAAATATAATCGAAAATAATTGTCAGGTAGATGGAGCCAGTGATCAGGCTGCTCACGTTGCCAGGCTGTAGACTCAGGCTGACGGAGGCAAACGAGCATTGCTAGTATAGGAGGAGGGAACCGCCGAGTACTTGAAGATGTATGAATCGTGGTTACTGCTGGGCAGTTGCTCTAGGAAAATAAGTTCCAAATATCCCAAGGCAGGTTCACAGGGTCTGATCTTTTCATGTTTTGATTCTTTTATACTTTTATTTTATCCAGTTCTAATTGTGCTTGTTTTATCAGGAGATTCTGTGTCCAAGCCTAGAAAGCGGCTTGGGCAGAACACAACAACAATTAAAGATTAAAGGTACCAAATTCTTAATACTCTGTAGTTAGATTGAGACTTTATTTTTCTTCAATTGACTTTTTTTCTGCAAGTTCATGCCTTCACAAGTTTCTGAGCACACGCCACATTCCCTGGTCTCAAATTTTGATATTTGAATTCTGATTTACTTGTGTTTTAGGTCATTTTCAATGTCATGTTGTGATTTCATGGCAGTGGCCTCCTAGGTGAGTACTCAACTCCAGTGCTTGAAATAATAGATTCCCTTGTCAACCGTCTCACACTGTAGATGATGGGATAATCAGGTGAGTTCCTATTCTCAATAACTATCATATAACTTCCATCGTCCTCTTGAGATGATGTATCTGAAAGCAGTCAATTGTGTCTTGTTTTCCTTTATATATAAACATCATCATGTACATGAGATTGAAAAATAAATACAAGTGAGTTCATCTTTTTGGGTTTGCTGTTTGTGGAATGCTAATGCCAACTTGCATCACTGATCTCTTAGATAAACTGCTTAATCAATCTATAGGACTCGGTGATCCATCTCTTCTTGTTTTATTGGGTAGATTGGTGTTTGTTTGAATTAGCATTTGGTCTGCTATGTGTACATCCTCGGTGTTTAAGAACTTAGCCCCTGCACAAAGTTGGATTCATTGTACACCAATGCCTGTCATAAAACATGGCTAAAGATTTAATTTTCTATGTGGTTTCATTGCCCTGCTAATGCAACTTCCTTCTCGAATGTATAGGGTGACTTTACTTGATTTCCCTTTGAGATAAGGTAGTTGTTAAATGTACCATCTTTTTTAAAGTTTCTAATGTATCTTAATTGAATACCTAGTTTGCTGCTTGCTGTGTCAAACGTTGGTTAATTTAAAAACTTTTGTAGATTTGTGTGGTGTTTGTTTGTCTGTATGGTACATTTGAGTTGGGTAAACTAAGGAGAATAAGCAAGTGTAACTTGTGTTATCTGTATATGTGTGTACTTTACACCAGTTATATTTTGTTAATTTGATAAGCATATTTTTGGTGAGCGTACTGTGTTAAGTTACTTAGTTTTCTGCTGTTGAAGAAATTTGAGGTTCCAAGTTCTACTTATATGAAATTGTATGTGGGTAGATCCCAATTTATGCGTAAACACAACTTTGTGTGTTCCCTAAAGTTTCCCGTTAATATGCTCGTGGATTTAAATAAAAGGTCACTAAAATCTTGGATATCATGAGACGAAAGTATGGTGATGCAAAGTCATGTGTTTTGTGGCCCTGCAAATTGGCAATTGTTAAATTATAAAACTGACCAAATTTAGTGTTAGCTACTGGTTAGATGTTTGAATTTAATTACCTTACAATAACAAGTTGAAACATTGTATGGTTGCATATAGTTTATATGGTCAGAAGTATCATGAAGGCTTACTGGTCGTTGATGTTTGTTCAATTTGGATTATAGCAGAGTAGAGGGTTTTGTGATGTGATTTTTGTGCTTTGTTATATTCTTGAATTGTTTTTTAAAATCCATTGAATATTGCAAAACTAACCTCTATGCATCCTTTTACAGATTTTTTACACAGTAAAGGGTGTTTTATTTCTTAATGGACAAATGAATCGATTCAAAACTCGTTGATTAGAATGATAAGTAACTGCTACATGTGTTTCTTTGATAATGTTTGCTATCTTTTCTGATTATTTCAAAATTTCTCAATGGGTTTCCACGAGTTTGGTAGAAGGAGAGAGATTTTGAAAACTAAAGTGCACAGATGAAACTTGAAGCCCTCAAAGTGTGGGTACAAGATGTTGACAGCTAAATGGATTATATTTCTTAAGGGAAAGGTATCATCTGTATTTTATTTATTTATTTTTATCTTGAATAGACATGTATAGGTACACTCTTTACTTTACCATCTTGAAACTGGGAGAATCCTTACATTTCTATAATCATTTATATTTTATTTTTTTGGTTTAGGTGGTGGAAAGTGTTTGGCACAGCTTATGAGAATTTCTAGACTGGTCTTCATGCAGATAAGTTTATGATCTAGCACTCTATTCTTAAGTGTTTGTTATGTCAGCTACAGTTCTTGGGAAATGAAGCTACTGAATCCATGTCATTTTCTATGAGCTTTAGCTTATTAATTAATTTATTTTATATACAAACAGATGCACAAGAAAACCTCAAATTGCCATGCCTTAATACTACTGATGCCTATCATGGGGAGTCCACTTTAATCTGGTATGTGTGCATATGGGAGAGGAGATACCTAGGAGTTTAATACTTTGGTTTAAATCATAATTTATACAGGCCCGGGATCACATAACTTAACCTAAGATATTATTTTTACAGCCTATGGGATTGGAATGTTACACATAATTTCAATTATTCTGTTTTGGTGCACATGAGGAGTTATAAAGGCAGAGATCTTGGTTTAGAATTAATATGTTCAGAGGTACGTTTTTTGTGCTGAGTTTTTTGATTGGGTATTATTCTCTATCTTGACTTGAACTCAGTTTGAATTCGGCCTATCACTAGATTCTTAGAAAACAATTATAAACAGAAGTTTTGTTGATAAATTCATTAAACGATCTGAACTTATTTGCTTTGTAATTTTGATCCACCGTTTGGATATGATAAGGCTAGGACCTCTTATTGTCTAGTTTTGTGCAATAGGTGAAGAGAAAGATAAGAACTGTATTATGAAGGTTGAAGAATATGGCAATGTTAAACTGGAAAACTGACCAAATGTAGTAGTAACTATATTGGTTAGAATTTTTTGAATTTAATTACCTTACTATTACAAGTTGAAGCTTTGTATGGTTGCATTTGGTTATATGGTCAGTCCAGATAGTATCATGAAAGCATACCAGTCCTTGATTTTCAAAGAAGGTGGCATGCTTTAGGGCGTGTTCATTGTAGTCTCAAAACGAATATTGAAACATGATTTTATGGATAAAAAATTATGATGTTTGCTTGATTTGCAATAGCAGGGTAGAGGGCTTTTTTATGTAATTTTTGCACTTTGATTTTATTTCGCGAATAACAATTTTTCTTAAAACCCCGTTTATTGTAACATTGTCTCCTCACTATGTTTCTTTTGATAAATTTTAAGTCTTTTCTGGTTGTTTCATGAATTCTCAATTTGTTTCGGGTTGGGTTATTTTGTGTGATCAAGAAGAATTTGGGGAAACCAAGTGCAGAAGGGACTTGAAGCCAGCATAGCTATCCTCTACATATCCTAGTACAGATGTTTTGACACAATAAAAGGAATTATATTTTTTAATGGACAGATCCCATAAGAAATGTGCATATGTTTTTTAAAATTGTTTAGGTGGTGTGGAGGTGCACAACTTAATACAATATCCTTACTAGTTATAATACGGATCAGAACTGATCTGGCACTCTATTCCTGAGAACTATAATCTATGTGTTTATAATGTCAGCTGAAGTTTTATTTTGACATTTGTAGATTTTAAATCCTATTCATTTTCCACGGAACTTTGATTTTCCTTTTTCTGCAGGTACATAGATACAAATGCAAACCTTGTATTGCTGATGGTTACAGGGAGCACACTTTAACCTGGTGGGTGTATGTGGGATACCTTAAAGGTATATACTTTGGTTTTACTTAAAGTATACAGCTCGGGATCACAATATCTTAACTAGAGATATAATTTATAGAATATTACTAATATTATCATTTAATTGTTTTAATATGCATGAGGAGTCATCAGCTACACTGAGAGGATGTCCAAGAAAGAGCTGCTTCTTGTATGCTCTTGATTTTGAATTGACATCAACTTCAAAGGTATGTTATTTTTTACCAAGTTTTTTTAGGTTGGGTATCTCTCTTTTTTATTGTATTGACCTGATTAGTTTGAATTCAGCCTGTCGCTGATTCCAGCAATAGTGTTAATCTAAAGAGAAAAATGAATCTCTATTTTTTAAATAATTTACTAAATAGTTTGCATTTATTTTATTTGGATCCTCTCCTCTCTAAGCCATCAGACCATTATTATCAACAACCTAAACTTCTTCATTTTAAAATTATTTCTCTCACATCCCCAACATCATTCCATTATACAACCAATTTTCATTCTTTTCACACTTTATCAACAACCCAACCAATGCACTTTTTAATTTTAATTTTTATACTCCCTCTGTCCCAACCAAAACTTCTTAGTTCAATTCGGATCGGATTTTAAGAAAAATGTATTTTATATCTTATAAGTGGAGTTTTAAGAGGTATAAATGGAATATCACTTATTGGTATGGTTGTTTGTAAGAATTCATTAAGGGTATATTTGTCTTTTTGTAGTTTTTTTGCCAAAAGAAGAATGAAAGTAAGAAATTTTGGTTGGGACGGAGGGAGTATTATTTAACTTTTATATCTTTTTTATTAAATTATTTTCATAATTATGATACTTATAAATAAATAAATGTTGTTGGATTAAATTAATTTAATAACAAATTTTAATTAATTCAATTTTAATAATACAAAGTTGTGTGAAACATTTGGTGGTGTCAATGCATCAGCAGAAATGGGAATTTGACTCCAATATTGAGAAAATTTAGAGTTTGGAAATTCATTTAAACGTGAATACGCGTCATTTTCAAAGTTTGAGATTTCTTCATAGTTGAAAAAAACCATCATTATGATTTTCATCCATATGAGAAAAATGAGCAATTTGTAGGATTGACAAATAGATAAGTTTGTAGCAATTTGCAATCTCACGAGGAGTTTATCCTATGTTTTTGCTACTGGTAAACTTCAACACTATAGCATTCCAGGGAGTTTATCCCCAGTCTCTCACCTCTCCTATGCCGATGACACAATTGTTTTCTTAAAAGCATCCAAGCCCAACTTTTGACCACAATCAAAACTTTTCTGGTTAAATTTGAGGTGTCAGGACAAAAAATAAACTTTGAGAAAAGTGACTTTTTTGTCGGTAAACATGCCACCCTCTCTAAAATTAACCAGATAAAAGCAATACTTGGAATGAAGCAGGGGCTTTTTCCTTTCAAGTACTTGGGGTGTCCCATTTTTACAGGCAAAGTACAAAACATCCATTTTCAACCAGTACTAGAGCTCATTGACAAAAGACTAAACAATTGGAAAAATGTTTGGCTCTCTACTGGTGGAAAATTAACCTTGATTTAATCTTGTTTATATGCTTTGCCTCAGCATGTCTGGACTGTTATGTCTCCTACTGCAGCCATTGTGAAACTAATAGAAAAGAAATTCTCCAAGTTTTTCTGGGGTGTTACTGATATCAAACCAAAAAAAAACATGGAGAAAATGGAGAAGACTATGTTTTCCATTAACAGAAAATGGACTCGGGTGCAGATCAATTCAGAGCATTGTCACCTCATGTTCAGTGAAATTGTGGTGGAAATATCAGCAGGGGAGAGCACTATGGACTACCTTCATCTCCTCTCTCCCTCAATCTTCAAGATCCTCTCCTACATGGAAAAGGATATGCATGGTGGATACCTTTGCACAACACCACACAAGGGTCATTCATGGTAGAGGAGATTGCAGTTTTTGGGATTCAAACTGGACAAACTTTGGCCCCATCAGTGAGCTAATTGATCCTGACCTCACCATCATCCCCAAGGATGCCACAGTAGCTCATTTTATTGGGCACCAGTTGTAATACCTACCCTCTATTTCTCCTTTTATTCACACTGACTTGGTGGTGTGTCTGCAGAATGCCAGAGCTCACAATCATAGAGAGGACAGGTTGATATGGAAGCTTGAGGAGGGCACAGGGACTTTCTCATTTAAAACCACTTACAGTGCCTTGAGGGAGCATCAAGGTACCTCTGCTTCTCTATCTAAAATTTGGAACAATAGGATCCAAAAGAAGATTTCAGTGTTTATGTGGAGATTGCTAAATTCATTGCTACCATTTGACAATATCCTCACTCATATGGGTTTTACATTTGCATCTAAGTGCTGTTTTTGCATGAACTGTGATTCCACTGAGCATTTTTTCAATGAGTGTGATTTATCTTTGTCCATCTGGAAGGAAAGTTTGGCATGTGTAGGCATACTGGATAGGACTTTTTCAACTCTTTGGAATAGACTATCCTTCTATCTTAGCTACTCTGGCAGTTCTGCCCTCCATACCAAACTGATCCAAATGATTACTTGTTTCACATGTTGGTTCTTTGGAAAGCTAGAAATAGATGGTTTTTTGAAAACATGCCTCCAGTAAAGACTCTTCTCCTTAAGGACATCAGAGATCTGGTTTTTAACTCCTTTGTTGCAAAACCTCTGTTTGTTACCTCCCATTTTGATAGAGAGCTTGCCTCATATTGCCTTATTCCTCTACTGAAAAAACGACCAAAGCCAAAGATGGCTCCTATTAAATGGAAATGTCCAAATATTGGTTTTAAGGTCAATATGCATCTTGGTCTTCAGTAGATAATATGGCAGGTATAGGTTTAAACTGCAGGGATCAATTTGGATATTTTGCTCATGCTGAATACAGTTATACACATGCCCAGTCCCCTTTGGAAGCAGAGATGCTTGCTATAAAAAGAGGAATTATTTTTTGTCATTGCATGCCTGGTAGTCAATGCATAATTGAATCTGACTGTTTGAAAGGAATCTCCATGATTTTGAATCCTATTACTGCTCACCGGAAGCTGTTTGCACTGTGTGATGATATTAAATGCATGCTTGGTAATTTTTCATTGATTCATACATATGGAGAAGGAAATAGGGTGGCAGATGCATTATCTAAGAATGCTTTAGCTCTCAAATTAAACACCTATGTCTCCTTTTCATCTCTGTCAGCTCACATTAAGGCCCTAATGCAGTTGGATCTTGCTCAAGTTCCATCTATTAGAATCCTTAATTCATGAGAATGGATGTTGCTGATCCAGTCTTTAACTCTTTGCATGTAATGCAACACGTGTGGGCTGCTTTTGTATCTACCGCCATCCCACACCAAGATACAAGGCTGTTGTTTTGCTACCCTCCCATTACTGCCCAAACAGCTACCTCACTCTGCTGCTGATAATAGTCATTGAGCAACTAAGCATCGGCTAAGTTGTGTTTCAACATTGTTGATTCGCTAATCTGCTTGTGCTAATATTTCTCTTTGTACTTTGTAAGCAAATAAGTTGAGTAGTTCTTTATGCCGGAACTAGTCCTTTGTACTGCCTTTCAATTTTTGTTGGGGTTTACCCTATTTTTAGAGGTTTTCCTGCCTCAGGAGCTTTTATTCTTCTTTTGATGCACCTTATGGTGTTTGTAAAAACTTTGCCTTTCAAAGGCTCCAATTGGGACTGAGGATCCCATATAATATCTTCCCCCACCTTTCATAGGTGTTTATTTAAAATAAAATAAAAAGACAAATAGATAAGTAGTATGAGAAAAAAATTTATGAATTAATTATAGAAATTGAGTTTGTGCATGGAACAATAGCAATATTGTACTCTATTTATAGAGTTTTTAATTTTATAAACAATAGAAAAAAAACTAATAAAAAAACCAACATTTTGTGACAAAAATAGAAGTTTGGATATGTGGTAATTAATAGATGGATAGTAATAAACCCTACACATGAAATGTGGACATGTATCTTGATGAGTATCCATGACCATGAACCCCCAAGCATATTGGAGACACCTCAGCACAAACTTTAAGTTGGGTATCTCTCTTTTTTATTGTATTGACTTGATCAGTTTGAATTTTTATTTTTTTTGAAATATGTAAATTTAATGTCTCGGTCCTGGAAATCGTCCAGAGACGAATGATAGGAAACTTGGGGTAAGTCCCAAGTATCGTAGAGTAGGGGGTTCGACTTAGCATAATTAGCTAGAGAATGTTTTGCTTTCCGTTTTGATCTTAATTTAATATATGGTAATATTTGAGTTAAGCAGATTCTTTTTTATTTGTAGCATTTTAGTTATAGATTATTTCACTGAAAGGCTATACATGTAGTTTTAATTTATAAGGTTGGAGTTTTAAGTTGAAATAAATATTTATCAAGGTTACATTTTATTTTAAAAGTTTGTTTTAAAATTTGATGTGGCCTTGACACTGGAGTTTCCGGAATGCTGCTTTAGCTGCTGGAATGCTTCCCGTTTTGATCTTAATTTAATATATGGTAATTTTTGAGTTAAGCAGATTCTTTTTTCATTATGAATGTAGGTTATTATTTACAGAATTTAGACATAGGTTATTTCAATGAAAGGCTATACATATAGTTTTAATTTAAAGGTTGGAGTTTTAAGTTAAAATAAATATTTATCAAGGTTACATTAAAAGGTTGGAGTTTTAAGTTGAAAGGAATAACATTAAAAGTTCATCAAAAGTTTATTTTAAAATTTGATTCTTCATTTAAAAGGTTATATTTTTAAGTTGAAAGAAATATTTATAGAGGTTAAACCCGTTTTGATCTTAATTTAATATATGGTAATTTTTGAGTTAAGCAGATTCTTTTTTCATTATGAATGTAGGTTATTATTTACAGAATTTTTTAGATATAGGTTATTTCAGTGAAAGGCTATACATATAGTTTTAATTTAAAGGTTGGAGTTTTAAGTTAAAATAAATATTTATCAAGGTTACATTAAAAGGTTGGAGTTCTAAGTTGAAAGGAATAACATTTAAAGTTCATCAAAAGTTTATTTTAAAATTTGATTCTTCATTTAAAGGTTATATTTTTAAGTTGAAAGAAATATTATTTTAATTTAAACAGTGATTATCTTGAGAGGTTAAAATTTTATTTTAAAAGGTTTGATTTTTCATTTATAAGGTTGGAATTTTAACTTGAAAGAAATATTTTTAAAGGTTACATATTTAGTTTAAAAGGTTGGAGCTTTAAGTTGAAATATTATTCATAAAGGTTACATTTTTTATTTAGGGGTTTGCTACATGCAGGACCATTTTTCTCATGCAGGACCGGTTTTTTTACCAAAATGCCCCTTTTATTGTGAAGGCAAAAAAAAACTACTCAAAATGCAAGGGCACACTTAGGGGTATTATGGTAAAAAATTGGTCCTGCATGAGAAAATCGGTCCTGCATATAGCAATTGGGTTTATTTAAAAGGTGATTAACTTGAGAGGTTTGGTGCAATGAAAGCTTCTAATAATTGCAATTCAGAATCTCCGTCCATATATAATATAAAGCAGTCCTAGTGACGGTCACTTCCAAGACTTTGACATTATGGATGGGTGGTGTTTATTTCCCCTATTTGTGTTCAACAAATCTATCGTCATCCTTTTTGGCTAGCATATAATTTGCTTTACATTGAGTTTGAAACCAAGTTGTTGCTAGTGCTTCTGTTACATTCTTTGGGAAGATAATCTGTTTCGGTGCATTATATTTGTCTACATAGTTGAAAGTTCGCAATCGATTTGTTTGGTTAACATTCGTAGAATTTGGCGTGCTATGGTTTTTTGTGTGTTATATTTCGCCTAATTTGGATTATTAGACTTAGATTAGCTGAAGATTTTTGCACAGATTCTGCTACTGGTCTTCATGCAGTTATGTTTCTATATTGGTCTATAAGAAATTTTGAATCTGTGTATTATTTCACATTTTTCTATCCAAATTGATTAATGAATCAGTTTTTCATTCGCTGAGAAAGATTCTGAAATTGTAGAATGTTTTTCCAAATGTGGATAGCTAGATGATCATTTGAGGGTTTAAAAAGGCTAGAGTATTTTGTAATATTGAAGTAACACTTCTCCATTTAGGTTATATTCTTTAGCTTTCTGAATTTTTTTGATATGAGTGAAGAGAAAATGATGATGGTAGTAGTATTATGAAGGTTGGAGAAATTGTTAAACTGGAAAACTGACCAAGTGTAGTAATTCCTGGCCAGATGCTTGAATTTCATACATTATTATAACGTGGTGAGAAGTTAAACTAGACTTCTCATCCAGACCTTACTATGGAACTCAACAAGTTTTAAAACTTGTCTTTGCCCATCATGGCAGGAGACTTTTACCTTACAATTAAACTTATTCTGAGTTGCTTTTTTCGTTTCCATTGATTTCAAATTTTTACCTTCTAATGCTTGATGTTTCGAGCAGGTGGTTCTGAAACATTATTTTACAATATGATTTAAATACATGAAAATTTCATTTTGACCTCTTGCTAAACTTGAATGGGCTTATTGTTTCTTCAATCTTTTATAACTGTCAACCCAGGTGAGTTTAGGTGAGTTATTCCTTTCTTGAAGCAGAATCGCTATTGTAACAAAAAGTAATTAAAACTTTCCAGATCTGTGCGATTGGAAAAGTATAATCAATTTATGTGGAAAAGGAAGTTCTAATCGTAGCCATTGGAAATAAGAGTAAGAATTTTGGACTTATTGGAAATGAATGTCACATGACAGTTATGATCTGTGCAATTGCTCCAGTTGTCAGTTCAGTTAAATTTTAGTCACATCTAAGCTTTATTTAGGCATTTGGGATAAGTACATTATAATTTTAATTGCATAGAATTTCAAGTGAAAATTAAATTTTAGTTTCATGTCAAACTTTGTTACTGATTACTTGATTAATTGCATCAATACGCCCTGATAGCTACCACTCTAAGCCAGCATCTAGCAAAGAGGATTCCACTAAATGTAAGAAATTCACACTTAGGATTTGTAGCAGGAAGATCTCCTACACACTTTTTCAATTCATTATAATCATCCTGCCTTACAATCAGACTAACTAGGACTTAAATAGGCACAGACCACCCTTCCTAAACTACCCACTAAGCTTTATTTAGGCATTTGGGATAATTACATTATATTTTTAATTGCATAGAATTTCAAGTGAAAATTAAATTTTAGTTTCATGTCAAACTTTGTTTTTTTTTTTGAAAAATGTAATAATTCCATTCAACTTCAGGGTTCTGGAAATCGTCCAGAAACGAATGACATGTCAAACTTTGTTATTGATTACTTGATTAATTGCATCAATACGCCCAAAATCAATTGCTTTTAAAATGGACGAGTTATTCTCTGCTCCAGCAGTAGCTTGCCTTTGATTACCCCAAATGGATAACATTCCTGGAGAATAATTGCTTCAAGTATCTAGGTGACCTTTCTTCTAGCTTTGCTTTAAATTTCTTAATCCGATATATTCAGTGTCTATATTTTATTTTTGGCTACCATGCATTTCATGTTGGAAGATCAGGTTCATGTAGATTAGTGAAGAAAATGATTTGGAACTAATGTACAAAATATCCAAAATAAAAGGATGACTAACAGGGTTGTAGAACATATAAGACAGTCTTGAATTTATTCTATTATGTCTTCATATGGTGATTTCATTCACCTGATCTGTATTATTTATCTTATTATATTAAAAAACTCACTAACATAAAAGAGACTTTTTTTGTTTATCAGTTTTAATTGTACCCACAACTAAAGTGCCTAAGATGTTATTTCGCTTGCGTAAAGTTTTCAGTGTTATGGTCCTGATTACGGCATAATGTCTGCTTGACTCGACATTCAGTTTTAATCCTTCAATGATCCAAAAACAATATCTTAGCTAAACTCACAAATCTTCAGCTCATCGAAGACTTTTTGCAAACTGTTTAAGTTAAAACACGGAATCTAAGGCAACTTCCATTGAAAAAGATGCACAGAGGTGAAAATACCCTTGAATTCTAGTATATTAGTAGACCCCTAGATATATTCTTTATATTATTGTTGCTTCTGATTTCATGCTAGGACTTGAGATATTTGTTGTCATGGCCATCACTACTCATCTTTCTCAGATTCATTTCCAACTGGGATGATATTTCCACTTGTGTTTGCTGGTTAGATTCCATATCATCAGTTTCATGAATATCAGGTGGGATGAGAGCAATCTGTTGATCTTGGGTGACTGCGATTTGTGTTTGCTCATCAGTTGACAGTGGCTTGGAATTTGCCTCTGGGATATCCATCACTGGTTCCTCAAAAGTCTCCATCACCACTTCCTCAATGGTCTCCATCACCACAACCTCAAGAGTATCCAACGCCTCTTCCACCTCATCTTCTTGCAAAGCAGCAAATTTGGAAGATAGAGTAAGATGAAACTCTTTGAATTCTTTTGTTACCAGCTCCCTGTTGAATTCCTGAGGTTGAGATATGTCTGGTTTTGGGCGAAGGTCCAAATCATCAGTTGATTTCCAGTTGGAATGATTTCTTGAAGTTCTATTTTGCACCTCCACCCATTTAACAGATGGCGGCAACATTCCTGTTGGGACCAGATCCAGCCGTTTAAGCATCATCATTTCAGTATCCTGTTGGTATGATTCCTCCTTCTGATTTAGAGTATCTGAAGCATCGAGAAAGCATTCTGATTCCTCCTCTACCATTGGCTGCTTTCCTAATTGCTTCTCAGAAAGTATTAGTTGCAATATGGGTTTTGAGGTGGAAGAAATTTGAGAGGTGGTCTTGCTGGGATTGGGTTTGAGCTTATTCTGTTAGGCTTTCTTGGCTGCTGCAGGTTTGAGTATATGATTGATAGGTTTGAGTATCTGATTGGATGTTCAGGAACTCTATTCTCACATCCTAGCACAATCTTCTCAGTTACCAAAGCACAGTTTCCCAGTTTATGACCAATCCTTAGGCATTTAGTACAGTATGATGGATGTGCTTCATATGAAATTTTGTACCATTTGTGCACAGTTTTGGACCCTAACCTAACCCTATCTGGAAATTGGCCAGTTAAATCCATCTCTACACAGATTCTAGCAGCAGAAGGTCTGGTTAGATTCTGAGTAGGAGGGTCAGCAAATATCAGGGTTCCAAGTCTACTTGCAATCAGAGGAATATATTCATAGTCAAGAGCAAAAGCAGGTGGAGATTCAATAGTTAACCAAATGGGAACTAATGGTGGTTCTTCATTAACATCGAAATACCTGGTCCATTTGAGGACTTTCATAATCGACCCGCCAATGTTCCAGTTTCCCTTGATCCAGCACCTCTGAATGTCTTCATCATGGTCAAACTTGATGAAGATATTGTTCTGGTCTAGTGCGGTGATAGTGGCTTTTCCGAGAAAGCCTATTTTCTTGAATTGGTGGCGAATGAATGAGAGCGCCGGCCGGCCGCTTTGGAACTTGCCAACCAAGTGCTTGTTGAACGGTTCGTACATGATATCGATATCAGAGTCATCGAGTAGAACAACTATCTCGCCTTTGAACTCTGTGATTGGATTTAGTAGCAGATTTCTGGATTTGGGGGTGGGTTTTGAATGTTGTAGAGATTCGAGATAGGTTGGGGGTTTGGGATGGGTGTTTTGCGGTGGTGGATTGGGTTGGTTTATTGGGATTCCACCGCCCGTAGGCGGCAAAACCGCCATGATCGGCTTCAATCAACAGGAAGAGCGGTGACTATATGAACGTTATCAGTAGAAAGTAACCGTTTTTAACTGTTTATGGATGCGCGTGGAGCGCGTGTGAAACGGAAGTTAGAGAGAAGGCTGAGTGCGAGAATCTAGAGAGAGAAAGTTCGTGATACCTAATATGAAATTGAGCTAGTAGATCATATCAATTGTCAAGCGAATTTCATAGTAAGCTCAATTACAAGTAGAATATCAGCTCAATTTCAAGTTTATTTACTTCATAAAGTTCAATTGATATGAATTACAAGTATGAGTATAGAGTGCTTTTCTTACTAACATATGAAAAACATGTAAAATTGAAAATTTTAAACCAGCATATGTAAAAGATCAGACTTTAAAAGTGAGATTATCAACATTTGTCCCCGCCTCAATAAGGACTGTCTTACAGTAGATGCTCTCCGAAGTACAAAAACATACCTAAATCATAAGTTTGATACATGAGGAGATAGTGTTTGTCATGTAAATTCTCGTCACGTATTTTAAACATCCGCGGGTCAAATATTTGACAGAGTTCATCCAAGACCATAATTCATGATTGTTATCACGTTCAAAAAATTATAATAAACAAATCAATACCAACCAAACCTTTAATGAGTAAGATTTGTAAATTTAATGAAATCCAAAAATTCCAAACCCTTTCAAAAATATGAAATACTATTATTACCTTAGTGTTTACCAAATAATATGAGGTACGGGTACAGTGCATTTTCTCTATTACAGTATTTGTTTAGTTTGTACTAGTATTCCTGTCCAGCTAGCTTGAGGCGGTTTTGTTTCGTTTTCTCGGAGTTTCGGCGCCCATTTCTGTCGCCATTTTGAGAACTGAGTGGAGAGTGACAGAACGAATCGTAGCTGGGTGTATAAATAAAAATAATATTGTAAGTATACAGCGTACACCGTCACCAACAAACTCCAACTACTCACAAGAGTCGAGTCTTGCTTTCTTCGCCACCTTGGCGGACTTCTCCATAAACTCCTTTGCCTTTTCAAATACCCCAAACCCCATTTCCCCCAGGCCCCATCGACTCCCACCTCTGAAAATGGCTCTTGCACCCACCACCCTCTCCAAGCCCTTCTTCTCCACGAAACCCGCCTCCCAAGCTCCCCTGTTTTCGCTCCCCGCCGCCAGGCTCCGGTGCCGGCCAACCGTCATCCGGAGCTCCATCGCCGCCGCCGCCGCTGCTCCAGGCGTCACACAGGCCTCCGCCAAGATTAAGTCGGTGAAAGCAAGGCAGATCATTGACAGCAGAGGGAATCCTACGGTTGAGGTTGACCTCGTGACCGACGGCGCTGATGGCCAGCTCTACCGATCGGCGGTCCCCAGTGGGGCCTCCACTGGGATCTACGAGGCCCTCGAGCTCAGAGACGGCGACAAAAGCGTCTATGGGGGCAAAGGGGTTCTCAAAGCCGTTAACAATATTAACAACACGCTGGGCCCCAAGCTTATTGGCGTCGACGTCAGGTACTCATATCGTTCTTTTCTAGTCTCACTTCCTTTAGCTTTTATCTTTTGATCGCTATTCAAGCTTCACTGTTTTGTTTGTTTTGTTTTTCATGTATAAGTTTGTAATCCTCAATATCTGTAATTGTTACTTGTAACCAAAATTACATAAAGGTGATATTTTACAGTCGAGATTAAATGAGTAGTTGATATCTGACAGAGGTAGTAATACTTTGTATAAATTTATTTCTGGAATGAAGGAATCAGGAGGATGTTGATTCAGTAATGTTGGAAATTGATGGAACACCGAACAAGTCCAAGTTGGGGGCGAATGCGATCCTGGGTGTGTCTCTCAGTGTGTGTAGAGCTGGTGCAGGCGCGAAGGGAATTCCACTGTACAAACACATTCAAGAAATATCAGGAACACAAGAGCTTGTGATGCCTGTGCCAGCTTTTAATGTGATCAATGGAGGGAGCCATGCTGGTAATAACTTGGCTATGCAAGAATTTATGATACTACCAGTTGGGGCTGCCTCCTTTGCCGAGGCGCTTCGCATGGGCAGTGAAGGTAACCAACCAATCTTGCCCTTTTAAACTCTAACAAAATGTAAATCATTTAGTGGAACTGAAATGCTGTAGCAACAACCATCTTTATCTCATGTTGTCTGCATCAGTTTATCATACCTTGAAGGGAATTATTAAGGCAAAATATGGACAAGATGCTTGCAATGTTGGAGATGAAGGGGGTTTTGCTCCCAATGTGCAGGATAACAGGGAGGGACTGGTGCTGCTTATGGATGCAATTGAAAAGGCTGGTTACACTGGGAAGGTAAGCTGGGTTCGTTTGATTTTATTTCCATGTGTCTTATTATATTGTTTGTATAACACATCTTTGGATTCAGATTAAAATCGGTATGGATGTTGCTGCTTCAGAATTTTATACGAAAGATGGAAAATATGACCTCAATTTTAAGAAGCAGCCAAATGATGGTGCTCACATTCTTACTGATCACAGCCTTTGTGAGCTGTACAAGGAGTTTGTTAAAGAGTTTCCTATTGTATCGATCGAAGATCCCTTTGATCAAGATGATTGGAGCTCATGGGCAGCTTTACAATCCTCGGTTGATATACAAATTGTAGGTGATGACTTGTTGGTCACAAATCCTAAGAAAATATCAGAAGCTATTGGGAAAAAGGCATGCAATGCTTTGTTGTTGAAAGTGAGTGCTTACATTTCCCTTGCTCCCCCTTTAATATGCCTAATCATCTTTGTTTTACTTTCATAATGGCTGCTTTGCAATATGAGAATTACCTTGCTACATTTTAGTGGCAGAATGATATATGTTTACTCCCGCTCTAGTTGTGCTATGCTAAGTTATTTCTAGTGAAAGATGTTTTATGGGGGACATACCTTGGCTAGTGAAACATAACATTTTTTTAATAATAATTGTGCATGTATAAAACAAATGTAAATAGTACTTCAAGCAATTTCAGATGAATTATTAAGAGTAAATGTTCATAAAATATGGATATATTGGACATTCACATCTTAGTGTGGGCTAGCGCTCCTTCTGTCCCACAATAAGAAAGCCATATGTTGTACAGAGACAGGATTAAAAAATGCACTCTATTATGGCACGGAAGTAGTTTTGCTTGCAGACCAGTTCTGCATTTTTGGGGGCTACAGATGAATGACACTATTTGTCGAATCATGACCAAATTATATCTTTCATAATGCAGGTGAACCAGATTGGATCAGTTACAGAGTCGATTCAGGCAGCCCTCGACTCTAAAGCTGCTGGGTGGGGTGTGATGGTTAGCCATCGGAGTGGAGAAACAGAAGATAACTTCATTGCAGATTTATCTGTCGGTTTGGCCAGTGGACAGGTTAGTATTGCGAAAACACTGTCCTTATTCTCAATTCATCTGTCCTTTCTCTTATTGATGTTTGATCATTGTTTACATTTTCCTCTTCTTAGATCAAGACAGGAGCTCCTTGCCGTAGTGAGCGGTTGGCTAAGTACAATCAGGTTAACGGTTCTCCCATTCTGTTATACTCCGGGACTTTAACATTGCATTCCATTTCTTAGTAGTGTCTTGAATATAAGTTGATTATAGTTGTTTTGGTTCACTTGCAGCTGCTCCGTATTGAGGAGGAACTTGGTAGTGTTCGTTATGCTGGTGAAAGTTTTAGATCTCCTTGAAATGGCAATTGGAGGTTGCTTGAAATTATTCAATGTTAGCTTGTCAAATGTAGCTTATGGGTAACATTGGGGGTTTTGTTTGTATCTTTGTATACGTGCGGCTTATACTCCGAAATGAAAGGATTCATAGGAAATTTTGGCCTTTTCTTTTGTAATAAATCATTTATACCGTGAGGTATCATATATCGAATTATCAAAGAAATACAAATCTCGGAGGATATTTTAACAATATAGCTTATCGACCTTTTCTAATAATCACCGCGGAAAGAGCATTTGACAACTTGATCATGATTCATGAAGCAGAGATGACATATTCTTGATCACGTGATCCCTCAAATGAAGGAACCATGACAAATAGAAAATCTATAATAGTTCGGGTTGACTTACTCGTCATAACTTCATACACATGGATAAGTTTGGGATGCCTATGGCGAATCATAGACTGGAGGTTGGAAATGAATCAATTTTGAATGAATGCATTGTTAAATATAAATTGTCCCGAGGAGAAGCATTGTTATTTTGAATGAATGCATTGTTAGGTAATCTATTCCCGGGCGAAATTACCTGAATAATTGTTGAAGTGGATAAAATTGCCTAAATAACTAGAAAAGTTTTTAATTTCCGAAAGTAGAAGAATCGATTTCTCAAAACTCGATTATAAAATCGATATTACAGAAATAGATATTAAAATCGACTTTTGAAAAGTAGTCATTAAAATCGATTTTTAAAAAGTAGACATTAAAATCGACTTTTGAAAAGTAGTCATTAAAATCGATTTTTAAAAAGTAGACATTAAAATCGACTTTTGAAAAGTAGACATTAAAATCGACATTTCAAAAATCGATTTTAAAGTCTATTTTTCAAAAGTAGATTTCTTTGTTCCAGAGCTCAAACTAAAAATTCTGCTGCTGCTAACAGATAATTCTACTGCTAGTTTTCTAGCTCTTTTAAACAATATCAAAAGACATGAAAAACAAAACTTGAAGATGGAGATCAAAATTGAACTTGAAGATCGTAATTTAAGAGTAGTCATTAACATGAATTCTTCAAAACAAAAATTAGAGTAATTAACATGAAAGTAGTCATTATGGTGTGCACTAAAACAACAAAAGGGCTACAAATGACGGCGTTTCCTCCGAAGGTAATACCGAGTAACATTATGTCTAGATGGTGGTGTTGAGGATGATCCCATCTCATAACTTGAAATAATTGGCTCATTAAATATGGAATCATTGAAAGTGTCATCATGGTGTGCAAATGATTCTTGTTCACCATTCTCCGATGCACGATGCATATTACCATCTTCACCTTCAAAGGCATCATGATGTGTGTCATCTTCACCTTCAAAGGCATCATGATCTGCATCATCTTCACCCTCATTATCCGGTACCAAACGCATCCCATCCAAATCAAGGTTAGACATCGCACCAGTGAGAATATTATGAATTTGGGTGAAGCTATGAGCCTACCAAACAGTATAATTATTTTATGTTAAAAAAACAATATAATACGATATATACCACTTGAAAAAATCATTTAAAACATACCCATAACTCATGGACAGCAGCAACTGATCTAACACCGTGAGCAGGCCGGTGATCTGGATTACCAACTAACAATCGAGTATTCTGTCGATACCATTCCATGTAAGGTGAATGGTATGTGATGTTAGCATAATTCATCGTGCCTCTCAATATGTAATCTCTCCTATTATTCCACCAAACAATGTGGTCAGAATGTTTCAGAGGCCAATTACAACCCTTTTGACCTTGACGTGAAATGCGGTGGAGTTGTTGACTAGTATCAACTGGTTCAGGAATATCTTGATGCATGCCAAACTGGCGCATGACCCTCCCCGGGAAATGATACTCAACCACATCGAAATTGATAAGAGGGCAAGTAATAGACCAAATCTCCATATCACGAAGACAATAATCAGGAAGTTCACTGATAATAACAGGAGTATATGGTTGCCAAATGAACTGCATATTTTAAAAATATAATAAGTAAGGAGATTAGGAGAAGTAAATCAATAGATTTGAAAAACATACCTCATCAAATGTTCACTTCGGAGTAGTGGGGTATAGAAGTTGGCAGTTGCATTTCTTCAAATGTCCTACAGTGGCTATGAATACCACCCCGACCGCCAATTTCACCACCGAGTAATTCGGTAAAAGATGGTTCTGCAGTAAATGAATTGCACAGCACATACAATTCAACCGCATGGACAGTTGGGAAGTAAGAGGGGATATCTAACATAGATTCAAGATTCTCATCATCTTCCACAGGAACTTGAATAAATTTATGTCCGGATTGACTGTGGCTTATAGGATAGCGACATATCAACCTTACATCAAATCTGGTAGGGTCAACATTAACCTTAGAGTATATTTTATTCAATAATGCTCTAAGGTTAATGTTCCTCGCGACCTTTAAGAAATGTCGCGGTGGACAACTATATTCACACCCTTCACTCCCATCAACTATGAGTCCACCACTATATAGCACAATGCTAACCGTATTGTTGGCCATAGAAATACTGTATGAATACGAAATTTATAATCAATTATAAATTCCAAAAATTCTAATTCCTCTTTCCTATATTGCGGCATATTTATTTTCACAAATGAGAAATGGCAAATGGCAAATGGCAAAATGGCATATTTAGACAGCAAAATGGTAAATTTCATTCAAACTAAGTTTGAACATATTAATCAACCAAAAGTCAATGTGGCCTAATAAGACAAAATTTGAACATGAATAATTGTGGAGGATAATATAATACCTGCAATTGTAGATCAACTCTTCATGTCTGTGCTGTTTCAATCTTCACAGTCCAGGCGCAATTTGCCAAATTCAAACACCCAAATAACCTGCCCAATTCAAACACCCAAATCTGCTGCCCAATTCAAACCACCAATCTTCTCCCTCTGAAACCCTAAACGCCCAATTCAAATTGCCGGCCTTCGACCCGATCGATTTCACCCAAACCAACCCGAAACCCTTTCCGTGCTAGCTGCTACCTTTGTTCGTCTGCCGCCGATGAGAGCACAGTGCCGCCGATGACAGAACAGTGCCGTTCCAAGGACAGAAGCGCCGTTATAAAATCAACTTTTGCGACCCGAAGTAAAACTACTTCTGCGACATTTTGACTGGATGTATTTAAAAAGACTTACTGTTTATAAATCGACTTTCCAAAAGTCGACTTTGATATCAATATTTGGAATGTCGACTTTAAAATCAACTTTTCTAATGTCGATTTTAAAATCAATATTCGGATTGTCGATTTTAAAATCGAGTTTTCGGATGTCGATTTAAATGTCGCTTTTCGAAAAATCGTTTCTTCTAGTTTGGGAATTTAAAATTAATCACGGTATTATAGGAATATTTGTTTATTAGGAGATTACTGTTGGAATTCGCCCCTATTCCCGAGGACAAGGATATAGAATAAAATGTCCAAAATTTTGTTTAGACGTGACAAAATTTACCTATTATTCGCGGGTTAACTGTGTGTTTAGATTTTAAATTCGAATGTGCATGGTTAAATATAAATATGAGTCCAGTTGGTAACAAGTTAAATGAGTAATTTAAAAATATGGGTGGACATATCGCCCGTTCTATAGCATTGCATAAATTGAGTAAATTCTAAATTTGACCACGTGGTTACTCAATATTCTATAAATGGGTATAAAATAGGCATATACACGAGTTTGACATGACAATTGTGAGGTTGCGGGTGCCGATGGCAAGGCTGTGACAATGACGTTACATGTGGTGAAGTTTGGCTCACCGCTAGTAAGGTTACCAGCATTGACAATGCGATGTTAATGTCGCTGACGGTGGGATTAGGGTCTTAGGCAATAAAGTTGCGATTGCATGTGGTGGGATTGAGTTGCAGACGGTGAGGTCAGGGTCTTCGGCAATAAAGTTGCGATTGCATGTGGTGGGATTGGGTTGCAGATGGTGAGGTTAGGGTCTCTAGCGACAAGGTTGGTCACCACTGTCGAGGTTGAGGTGCCAACGTCGACATTGAGGTCAGTTTGGCAGCGATGAGTTAGGTCACCGAAGGTGAGGTTTGGATCGATGACATTGAAGTTTGGGCCGTCGGCAACAACGTGGTGGTAATGTGTCAAGTAAGGTAATGAATGCTAGAGATGAGCAAAATAATTGAAAAAATGAAACCAGTTAAAAACCGCGGGATGTAAGTTAATCTAACTAAATGGAAAAGGAAATCACCAAATTTCGAATCACAAAAGCAAAAGGAAATCCCTTTGGATTCATTCATGTTCCCCTGTCCAATAGGGTACTGCAATTGGTACCTGGTGCTGGAAGGTGCTGGAGGCTGTTGGAGGGTGTTGAAATTAAATTAAAATTGTATAATTATGATGTACATAATTATGAAACTATATATTTGAAGAATGATTAATTCGTACAAAACATATTGAAACTAATTCTAAAGAAAAATCATTCTTTTTTTTATATAAAAAAACAATCAAACAATTCAACTGTGAATAGTGACAAGTGCTGAAGGGTGCTGGAAGGTGTTGGAGGGTGCTGGAAATAAGCTGAACTGTACAGGGCCTCCATGTGTACAAATAGAAAATTTGCAAAATAACAAGTGTGTAATGGGTTTTTTTTTTTTGCGATGAGAAAAATGTGTAACTTGAGATTAGGGATGACATTGGGTGAACTGGGCGTGGATAGTAGACTATCAATGCCCATCCTCATCTAAAATTTTACTATCCATCCCCACCCATTTACCCATGACGGGTACAAATTTAATATCCATACCCATCCAACTGGATATCCATCTCATTTGGGTATCCGTGGATATCCATGCCTATGTTATACCCACATTCCCCATCCAACTTATTAATCCATATTTATAAAAAATTAACCTAAAATCTATTAATTATCATAAAAATTTAAATAAAAGCACTAATAATTCAAATATATTATATTAATAGAACAAAATAATTTATAACATGTTAATTATTAACTTATAAAATTCTTTTATGTTTCAAAATAGACCAAACGTGCTTAAAAAATGCTAAAATTAATAATATTATTAATATAAATACAAATAATACTATTAATATTATGCATAACGGATATTATACAAGTATTATACGGGCGTGTATGGGGCGGGTATGAAACGGGTGAGGCGGGCGGGTATAAAATCAATATCCATACCCACCCATTTACCCATGGCGGGTTTGAATCCAACTGTCAGGATCTGGGGGGTTTGATTGTAATTTTAGAAGTATTGAAGGCTTATCTGCAAAAGGGTACTTAACGGAATGTAGGGTGTTCGGTAAATCTGGGAACCCCCACTGTAGAGGTTGAGCAATTCAGCTCAATCCTTTAGTATAAAGGCTAGCTAATCAGTAGATTAGAACTATCTTTGAGAAGACCACAAATTGATTGTAAAACGGTTTAGCTCTAGCTCGTTATTTTCATTTTCCGATTAATCGAAACGCTCCGGCGAAGTTCCGTCAACCGATCACCGGATCGTGCAAAGTTGTATCAGAGCTTGCGCTCCTCGAAAAGAATAATGGCGAATGTGTGGAAGGATCTCGAGGCGAAGATGGAGTTGCGAATTGCTGGAGTTGAAACCAAGCTTGTCGCCGGAATCGATTCGGCGCTGGAGACGAGGCTGGTGGCCGGAGTCGAGATGGCTCTCGATGCGAAACTGGAGGAGAAGTTCGGAGTCTTCGCCGAGAAGTTCAACCGATTCTTCGATCATAACACCCAGGAGATCCAGGCCGTGCGTGAGGAGTCCAAGGCGTCGCGAGAAGATTCGCGAGTGGCGCGTGAAGAGTCCAGGGCGGCGCGGGAAGATGTGGGGAATCTAGTGGCTAAGTTGCAGATGCGAGAGCTAGGGAAACTGGCTCGCGAGGCTGGGGTTATGGCGGAAAACACCACATCAAAATGGGAACAATTCGTGAAGAAATGGGAAGTTCGGATTGATGTGAAGCTCACCGGAGATTCGCAAGAAATCCGGCGAACATTCACCAGAGAAATAGAGTTCGACGACAAACGCAGCAGCAGTGTAGTTCATTTCGGACGGCGACGACTACTGGACCTCAACGTCAACCGTGATGAGGTTGGGAATTCAACTACGATGGAGCACGGAGAATCCAACCGGAGTTTGGAGTTGCACGGTGCAGTCAGGAACTATTCGACTCGCTTGGGAAAAGAACGAGTTCAAATGTCTGAAGCAAAGGTGGTACAGCAGGATGCAACAGAATCAGGAGCAACTTCAAAGTCAGAATCATTTCGATGCAAAGTTTTGGGACTTATTCAAGAAGTTTGAACGTAGGACTGCCGAGATTTCACAAGCAGCGAATTCCGTTGTTCCTTGTTGTGAGTGTGACTGTGAAGCGAATTCAGTCATGGTTTCTTGTAGTGAAGATAAATGTGAAGAAGTGCACGAGATTTTGGAAGAGGAGCTGGAGGAAGCACGAATTTACGATGATGACTCTTTTCGGGCATCAACTCTTCTGGAGTCTTCATCGAGTAAGACTGTTCTCGTTTTTCCAGATAAATGTGATGCACCTGTTGAATCTATGATGAAGATACACCAATTAAATCTATGTGGTGTGGTTTCGATTGATCAGGAAATGAAAAAAACGAGCTACAACTAAACCGTTACAACCAATTTGTGATCAACTCAAAGATACCCTCTACAATCTACCCCTTTTCTGTTTATATACATCGATTAGCCTAACAGAATCTCATATGCAAATCAGTACTGGAATAACGGCCTAACTGCCCAGAACGAAGTCCTCCTTGACCAGCCAGTCCACTCAGCTGGAATTACCTTATGGTCCTTTGAGTATTCTGAATTTACACCCAAGCCCTCTAGATGCTGACATTCCCTCATCCTTAAATGAAGCTTGTCCTCAAGCTTCAGGTTGTAAACAAGGGAAACTGTTGTGTTATGAAACTGGCATCTTCCCAGGAAGCATCTTCATCAGAGGTCCCTTTCCATTTGATCAACCACTGTGCCACCATGATGTTATTCCTAGAGATGAACCTTCTTTGCAGAATTCTGTCAGGTTCAAGTATTGCCAGATTCTCCAACTCAGCCTCTGGAATAGGAACCACTCGAACTGGTGGAACTCCTACATGTTTCTTCAAGAGAGAAACATGAAAGACATGATGAACTTTGCTTCCCACTGGCAACTCCAATTTGTAAGATACTTCACCAATCTTCTTGACAACCTTAAATGGTCCATAAAACTTGGGAGAAAGTTTTCCTGTAACTTGATTCAGGACAGTCTGTTGTCTATACTTTTGTAGCTTGAGATATACCCATTCTCCTTCCAACAATTCCCTCTCTGATCTCCTTAAATCAGCAAACTGCTTCATTCTTCCCTGAGCTACCTGCAAATGTTTCTGGAGCAACTGGTTCACTGCATCCCTTTGTTGCAACATGTTAGTACTTGCTGGAATTATAGAGTCAGTGAGAACCCCCAAAGGTAGAGTGATTGGCTTGACACCATACAAGGCTTCAAAGGGTGTCATCTTAATACTGGAATGGAAGGTTGTATTGTACCACCACTCAGCTGCACTGATCCATTCACCCCAAGTATTTGGCTTATCCCCACAGAAACATCTCAAATATTGTTCCAAGACTTGGTTTACTCTCTCCGTTTGACCATCTGTTTCTGGATGGTAAGCAAAACTGAACTGTAATTGAACCTTCAGTAACCCCATAAGTTCTTTCCAGAAATTACTGTTAAAAATCTTGTCCCTATCAGAAGTGATGGTATCAGGAATCCTATGTAGCTTACACACCTCATCCATATACTTCCTTGCCACTGTTGCAGTAGAGAAAGGATGGCTCAGACAAATAAAATGACTGTATTTGGTCAGTCTATCCACCACAACCATTACAATGTCAAGACCATTGGATTTTGGCAGCTTTTCAATAAAATCCATAGTGACTTGCCTCCATGCCTGAGAAGGAATTAGCAATGGTTGTAATAGTCCTGGAGTCAAGCAATGTTCTACTTTGTTCCTTTGACACACAGTACAAGATTGAATGTACTCAATGATTTGCTCCTTCATTTTAGGCCAAAAGAAGAAAGACAGAACCCTTTTAATAGTTGCTGTCTGACCAGAATGTCCTCCCACTGCTGAAGAATGCATACATCTCAAAATCTCCTGTATAATATTGCCTCCACTGCTAATGAAAATATTTTGCCCTTTCTTAAGTAACCCCTGAACATAGCTAAATTGCTCAGACTTCCCATCTTCATCCTTGTTAGGAGTTAAAATGAAACTGCTGATCAAAGCTTGACAGTGCTCATCTTCTTCATAACTCTTTTCAATTTGAAAAATCCACAAAGGAACAACAGAGGTACTTGACTGTGTTCTGAAGCAATCCATCAGATTCCCCTCCTCATTAGCTGGAGACTCTGATCCAGATAGTGTAAAGGCTGCCTAGAAGAGAATCATCAGCTGCATTAGTCTTCCCAGACTTGTACTGAATCTCAAAACTCATTCCCAGCAATTTAGTAATCCACTTATGCTGCAGGGCATTAGAAAGCTTCTGTTCAATCAAGTATTTGAGACTCTGATGATCAGTTCTGATTATAAAGTGATGGCCAACCAAGTAATGTTTCCATTTATCCACTGCCATGATTAAGGCTAACAACTCCTTCTCATAAGTAGAAAGGCCCTTATTCTTTGGACAGAAGGACTTGCTTAGAAAGGCAATTGGTTTTCTATCTTGCATAAGGAATGCTCTCATTCCCACATCTGAAGCATCTGTTTCAATGATGAAGTCCTTGTCAAACTCTGGCATTTTAAGCACATGAGCAGTGGTCATCACATACTTTAACTTGCCAAAGGCTTCTTCAGCTTCAGTGCTCCAACAGAAAGCATTTTTCTTCAGAAGTTGATGTAATGGTTTACAAATAGAGCTATAGCCAGCAATAAACCTCCTGTAGTAGCCAGTGAGTCCCAGAAAACCCCTTAACTCCTTGATGTTCTTTGGAGATGGCCACTGTTGAATGCATTCAATCTTTTGAGTATCCACAGACACTCCTTCTCCTAGGTAATCTACTTGTGTATTGACAGAAGAACACTTGGATAACTTTGCAAACAGCTGCTGTTGTTTCAGAACAGATAACATCAATCTCAAATGCTTCTTATGCTGCTCTTCATTTGTACTATACACCAGGATATCATCAAAGAATACAAGAACAAACTTCCTCAAATAAGCATTGAAAATTTCATTCATTAATGACTGAAAAGTTGCAGGAGCATTGGTCAAGCCAATTGGCATTACATTGAACTCATAATGCCCATTGTGGGTTTGGAAAGCTGTTTTAGGAACATCTATTGCATCTACTCTTATCTGGTGATATCCGGCTCTTAAGTCTAGCTTAGAAAAGTATCTAGATCCATACAACTCATCCAAAAGCTCATCAATTACTGGTATGTGAAACCTGTCCTTGATGGTTGCCTCATTAAGTCTTCTGTAATCCACACACATCCTCCATGTTGAGTCCTTCTTCTTCACAAGTATGACTGGGGAAGAGAAAGAACCGTTGTTGTGCTGGATCACCTTATTCTTTAACATCTCAGCTACTTGATTCTCTATCTCATCCTTATGGGCATGTGGATACCTGTAAGGTTTAAGTCTGAAGGGTTTTGCATCAGCTTTCAATAAAATCTTATGATCTACATTTCTCTTAGAAGGAAGTTGAGTAGGGATGGAAAACACAATAGAAAAGTCCAAGAGTACCTGCTTGATTCCCTCTGGAACTGGAAACTGTAAGATTTCCTCTCTGAGACATGGTTTCTTAGCTGGAATAGATCCTGGTTGCCCTCATTCACCCACTGTGTTGAGCAGTAGTTGCTCTTTCTCTTCAATTTCTGCCAAAAATAGCTTCCTCTTCACAGGTTTGTGTGTCAATTGATTCACTCTCTCAGTGCCCCCTTCAGAATCCAGTGATAACCTTGGCTGAAAATAGATACTTGCTCCTTGACAAAGTCAAAAGTGACTGGATTGAAGCAGTTCATCCAATCCACTCCCAAGATAATGTCAATGCCTCCCAGTTTCATCACCTTGAGGTCAAACATAAACTTGTGATTGTTAACTCCCCACAACACCCTGGGACAAAGCCTTGCTCCCCTGATTACAGTACCATCAGCTATCCTTACTGCAAAAGGATCAGTTACCATGGTTCCCAGCCTCACTCTCTTGATGGTGGTAGGATCAATAAAGCTCCCTGAAGCCCCAGTATCAATTAGAATGCTAACTTTCTCTCCATACACGACTCCATAGAAGATAAGTGTATTTCTCCTTCTAAGTCCCCCTACTGACTTCAAAGAGATGATCTCCTCTTCTTCCTTCTGTTCCTGAGTCAACCACAGATCCTCCTCACTTTCCATTACCATGATTTCTCCCTCTTATAGAGCCCCATCCTCTCCAATCATGTACACCTGTTTCAGCTTACAAACATGCCCTGGTCCAAACTTGTCCCCACACTTGAAGCATAAACCATTTTCCCTCATATTATTCTGATCCTCAGCTGAAATCCTCTTGAAAGGTTCCCTGATGGCTGCCTTTCCTTTCCAAGCCAGTCTATCATTAGTTCCCTTCTGCTGTGGAACTTGATGTAACTGAGCTAGTGCATGTATTGGAGCAGGAGCCCTTTTTTTCCTGAATACCTCCAACTATTTTTCCTGCCACAGAGCCAGCTCCACTGTTTCATTCAAGGTCTGTGGCTTCAACATCAATACCCCTGGCTTCAACTCATCCTTGAGTCCACTAACAAAACTGGAGATAAAGTACTGCTCAAAGGGACTCAGGTTCTTATCAGAAAGCAAGGTTCTAAGTTCATCAAACTCCTCCTGGTAAGCCTGTACATTAGTTTTATGATATAGTTTGTTAAAATCAGCTACCTCATCCCTCAGACTCAGAACAGTAAACCTCTGAAGTAATAGCTTACAGAACTCATCCCAATTAACCAGCCTTTTGCCCTTGATAGCTAATTGGTACCAAGTAGATGCTTTATCCTGCATGTAAATCTCCACAACCTCCACTTTCTGCCCATCAGCTACCTGATAATAGTTAAAGAATGTCTGGCAATTCCTCAACCACTCCTTTGGTTTTTCTCTAAAGAATTTACTCAACTCAATCTTGACATGGGAATCAGAGTTCCTTCCCAACCTAAACCTCCAGTTATCGTCCATGTTCCCCATTCTGTTACCCCCAAATTCCAATTCGATTATCCATATTCACAGCCCTAGGATCAAAGGTACCGAATCTAGCTTCCTTATTAGGCATAACAGTTTCAACAGAATTTTTAGGCATCTGAAATTCAGGTTGCACATAGTTTCTACCTCCCTTCATGTACACATTCTTATTCATGGCATTAACAGGACAATCACGCATAAACTGATCATGTACATTACTCAGATTGGCATGCTCAGGAAATAGCTGTTCTTTCATAAAATTCATTGGCTCAAATGAATTAGGAATAGCCTCAGATTTACCTCTGGAATTCCCCGGAGTATGCTTACTAGAGCTAGCCACAGTGACTACTTCCTCTTCCCGCCCCGATTTCCCTTTATCGTGCATGATCTGCAGCCTTGATACCAAAGTTTGAACGTCCTCACGCGCGGCCTTCGCCTCTTCACGCGCTGCACGAGAATCCTCTCGCGAAGCCTTTGAATCTTCTCTCACCGCCTGAACTTCCTTGTCATTGTGCTCGAAGAACCGATCGAACTTCTCAGCAAACACATCGAACCTTGAATCCAGCTTCGACTCCAAAGCGGACTCAATTCCCGCGGTGATTTTGACCTCCGCGCCGGCGATCCTCGATTTCATCTTCGCCTCCAATTCCTTCCATGAAGACTCCATTGTTACTTGTTTCGCGTTCCGTCCGCCATGGTTTCCGAGGAGTGAAAGCTCTGATACCACTTTGTCACGATCCGGTGATCGATGACCAGAAATACAGTAAATGCCGCCGGTGCGGTTTTGATTAATCGGAAAATGAAAAAGATGAGCTACAACTAAACCGTTACAACTAATTATTGATCTTATCAAAGATACCCTCTACAATCTACCCCTTTCCTGTTTATATACATCGATTAGCCTAACAGAATCTCATATGCAAATCAGTACTGGAATAACGGCCTAACTGCCCAGAACGAAGTCCTCCTTGACCAGCCAGTCCACTCAGCTGGAATTGCCTTATGGTCCTTTGAGTATTCTGAATTTACACCCAAACCCTCCAAATGCTGACATTCGCTCCTCCTTACATCCATACCCGCCCCATTTAATAAAACTCATATCCATACCCGCCCCATTGTGGCGGTTGGCGGGCGGGTATCCACCAAATACCCGCCGGGTGCCATCCCTACTTGAGATAGGACTAGGGGGTGTGTATAAATTTACTAAAAAGCAATTCACCCGAAAACCCCCGAACCCGCCTGATTCCACAACCAGTTCCTTCCAAAGTTATCGACGTTGTCGGTCCCAACTCCCTGGTTGTGTAATCATGGGAGATTCAGGCACCGAAACCCCCAATAAACGCCTCAAAACAGACAACTCAGTCCAAGATCATTCTTCCCACAGGAGTGGCAAGGGCAAAGATAAGCTTGAGCACGAAACCAATTGTTGTGGGATTTGCTTCTCCGAGGCCGCCGCTGAAGATGTGTACAGCAGCGTCAGCAGAGGCTGTATTGACAGCTGCGACCATTACTTTTGCTTCGTCTGCATCATGGAGTGGGCAAAGGTGGAGTCCAAGTGCCCTTTATGCAAACGCCGCTTCTCCACCATTCGCCGCCCGGCTAAACGTCCTATCTTCCCCTCTGACCGTCTCATCCACGTTCCTGTCCGCAATCAGGTTTGTAAAGGGTTTTCTTTGCCTACGTTGCTGCATTTCACTTTTTTGATACATTGTTCTGCACTGAAGTTTTCTTATTGTTTACTCTCTCGGGCTTTTTTGAGTGCTAAGTTGCGTATGATAATTTCGTTTGAATTGGAACCCAATGAGAATCTGATGAAATTTGATCCTGAAGTTTTACTACCTCCATCTAGTTTCCCTTTCTGTTTCCGAAATCAATCTTGATCATGAATATCTTTAATCATTATTATGAATAGTTATATTTCATATCTATAATTCTATATGAAAGATGTTTTACAGGGATGAAATGCACAGTGTCAGTAAACCTGAAATTCGGACATCCGATGTCTGGTTTAATATGTATTTAATTGCTGTGATTACATTGCCTATAAGGCTTGTAATAATATTTTAGTTTTGTGATATACTCTAACATTTTGAGTTAGTTTGCCAGCTCTATTCGGTAGAAATATTCCAATTGTTATTATGAGAGGATCTTCCCTGTTTATTTTCTCTTACGGTTGTATGGTTTATTTATTGTGTAGGCATATGATGGTTATGGAAATGCAATTACAGGGACTTCTGATCCTTATGCTGACGCCCATTGTAGCGTTTGTAAGAAATCAGATGATGAAAGCCTCCTTCTGCTGTGTGATCTTTGTGACTCTTCATCTCATACTTATTGTGTTGGTCTTGGTGCAACTGTTCCTGAGGGTGATTGGTTTTGCCATGAATGTACACTTATGAGGGACGAGCATAACAAATCTGACATCGATCATGATTCAGAAGGTGAGGAAAGTTCCCCCGTCTTGAATGAAAGTCCCCTGGAGGAAGAACATATATCTATATCTGATATAGTCAGCCAGCCTCGGGCTGGAACACTTGAGTCTGTGGATAGAATTTCAGGGCAAAGGCACAGTCAAGTGTTTGTAAATGGAGCTAGAAATAATGATGCACTTTTGGGAGATGGCTTGAATGTTTCTGATTCAAGGAGACAAGCATTGCCTGACTCGACTCTTTCTAATTTAAGAAGACAGGAACATGCCATAGATAGTAGAACTAAGTTGGCTGCAAGAACGTTAAGCCAATCCCGTGATGTTCATGAACGGATAAGAGCATTACGCAACAATTGGAATAGTATTCGGAATGGATCCTTGAGTTTCTGTGGACAGAAGTCTGATTGTGTAGATTCGGGTCAGTCAAATTCAGTTTCTTCCTCAAGTCATAATGTGAGAACTGCTAGTAGCAATCCTACAGAACCCGGAAATATGGGCCGGTCTGGTTCAACATCCATCAACAGCCAACCTGGAATTTGCATAAACTCAGTCCAGTCAAGCTCATCCAGCTCAATTCAGAACAGAGAAATCTCCATTAGCTGTCGCAATGCAAGTAACAGTGCTGATCCTTATGATATTTCCAAAGCTTGGAAAATGCTGGGCATTGCTAAGAAGATAGAGAGAAAGACTCCACCCTGTTTAAAAAATGACCCACAGCTTCATTTGTCAAAGACGCGTCATATTCAGGGCTGTGATAATCTTCCTTCAGTTAGAAAAGGAAATAATTTGAATCGAAGTAATGGAAAGAATAGCCAAAGTATGAGGAAACCCCAGATGCTTGAAAGGAAGAATCATTCTAAGTTGGAGAGCGAACGTAATAGCTCTGGTTCTGTTAATCTACCTTCACGAACAAATTGTGGGCTAGTCTCATCTGACAATATCTTCCTTTCAGTTCAACACGAATCTCGAAACAGAAGAGGTGGAAGCTCAAATGATAAAATATCAGTTGAATCCATTCATACTACTCCCAGTTACTGTGAAAGATCATCCATCATGGGTTTCTCTGATGAGGCTGCTGCCACAGCAGGTTTAAACGTATTTCGTGCCATACGAGAGACCCAGTCACAGCAGTCTAGCCAACAAGGACCTTCAGTTACCAAAGGTGAAGAGAAGAAACCTTCTGTCGGCTCTAACGTGTTGAAAAATTGTGATGCCAAGAGTGAAATTCAGTCTCTTGTCAAGCTCAACTTGAAGCTCCTCACAAGAGCAAAAAAATTAGGTAAATTAACTTCCTTCATCATGTCTGTTTCTCAACTATTACATGTTTGGTATTTTGTAGAGAGTATCTGTAGAGGGTTTCTTAATAGGAAATACCATAATGATATCCTACTGTCTGATCATTTGCTTATCCCGGAAATATACTCTAGAATTTTTTGTTTATGGAAATTTGTACTTTGAGGATCACATTTTAAATGTTGTCGGTTATCATGGTAGGATTAGTATGACTTGCTGTAAATGGTTAAATCACTTTAGTTTTTAGCCCTAATTTTGATCATTACCATCTATGCAGAAACCGATGTGTTTAAGCAAGTTGCAAGGTCGGCCACTCACTCTATATTAGCTGCATGTGGTTTGGAGTATCTGAAACCCGGAAGCCATCAATTCTCCAGTTCTGTATGCAGCCACGAGGAAACCGATACCCAGTTCCGAAGATCTACTTTGATGCCTAATTCCTGCAGGGAATGTTTTTATGCATTTGTTAAGGATGTAGTGAACTCCACATTGATAGAGAAAGCAGGAGAAAGCAACTTATCCTGACGTTGGCCATCCCTTTTGCAAGGTTATTTCCTCCCTGAGATCAGATACACATGTGTAGTGTTCTGTTTCTACTTCTATTTTGGTGTCTTATACTAGAAGGGAAATTATATTTGACTTGTTTTAAGCATATTAAAAGCATGAGAATAGTGAATATATGATCATATGATATGCCATTGCCAGCCGAAACATACCTATATGATCTTAAAAACATTACTAATCTCTAGTCAAAATAAAAACTTAACTTCTAGTTCGAAAACACTATACAAAAAGATACAGTCAATTTGATTAGGAGATTTGTCACGTCAGAGTTGCACCAGTCAATTCGGTACTAATTAGAAAACGACATTTCCTTTTACCGTCAATTTTGAGCATATGACTCATGCAGCACATTCGAAAAATAGACTTTTCGAGGTCTTAAAAAACACGATTTCGTTAGCCTAAATACGTATGGATTCAAACTTCTTATGGAATTTGTTTCCCATGATCTTTGCCATTTTAATCTTTTTTGAAGAATCCCAAAGAGATGTTGCCATTAAATACAGTGACTCCACAAAAGCACTGACTGCATTTTCTGCCTTTCGTTCTACCTAACATAACCTCTCTCCTCTCCCCTCACTTCCCACCTTCACCGTACTAGAAACCTCGGATTATCAGAAGCTCAAATTACATCGAAATCCGACTCGAAAAATGTCCCAGAACCATAAGAAAGCTCACATCTTGATCTTTCCATACCCTGCACAGGGGCACATGATTCCCCTCCTGGACCTGACTCGCCAGCTCTCCGTCCGCGGCCTGCAGATCACCGTTTTAGTCACCCCCAAAAACCTTCCTCTGTTAGCCCCACTTCTCTCGTCGGAACCCTCAATCCAAACTCTCGTTCTGCCTTTTCCGGCACATCCCTCCATCCCCGCCGGCGTCGAGAACGTTAAGGACCTCCCGGCCACCGGATTCCGGGCGATGATGTTCACCCTGAGCCGCCTCCACGACCCAGTCAAGGAGTGGTTCAGATCACACCCTTCGCCACCGACCGCACTCATCTTTGACATGTTTATGGGGTGGGCCAACACCCTAGCCGCCGAGCTCGCCGTTCCCGGATACGTGTTTTCCCCGTCCGGCGCCTTGGCTTTTTCTATAATCAACGCCCTCTGGCGGGATTTTCCGAAAAGGGCGAACCCCAGTGACGAAAACGAAAAGATTTGCTTTTCCAAAGTACCCAATCAACCGTCTTATCCCTGGTGGCAGATATCCCCTGTTTACCGCAGCTATGTGGAAAACGTTAGCGGCTCAAATCCTGTTTCCGAAGCTACCAAGGCTAACTTCGTCGGCTGTCTGAATAGTTTCGGGTGCGTGATTAACACTGTATCTGAATTTGAAAAGGCTTACATGGATCACTTGAAGGAAGTGTCCGGTCACGACAGGGTTTGGGCGGTTGGGCCGGTGTTGCCACCCGGCGAAGATCAGGCGGAGAGAGGAGGAGCCAGCACGATCCAGTCCAGTGAGGTTCTGCAATGGTTAGATTATGTTAAGGAGCCTAACTCTGTGGTTTATGTGTGCTTTGGGAGTCAAGCCGTGCTGAACAATCAGCAAATGGAGGCCTTAACTTTGGGATTGGAGAAAAGTGGCGTTCGTTTTATCCTGTCAGTTAAAGGTGCCACCATGGGGCATGATGAGGTGGAAAAGTATGGGTCGATTCCGGCCGGATTTGAAGAAAGAGTTGCAGGGAGGGGTCTGGTGATCAAGGGGTGGGCGCCGCAGGTGCTGATTCTGAGGCACCCTTGCGTGGGTGCGTTTCTCACACACTGCGGGTGGAACTCGGTTCTCGAAGGGATTACTGCCGGGGTGCCGATGCTGGCCTGGCCTATGGGTGCTGACCAGTACTCTAATGCAACTCTGATTGTGGACGAGATGAAGGTTGGGTGCAGAGTTTGCGAGGGCGATGAGACTGTGCCGGATTCCGATGAAATGGCTGCCGTTTTTGGTAGAGCCATTGGTGACTTCGAGCTCCAGAGGGTGAAGGCTTTGGAGCTGCAGAAGGCGGCCATGGATGCAGTTCGAGAGGGAGGAACTTCCTTCCTGAGTTTGGCTTCTTTGGCCTTGCATTTCTCTGCCATCCAATAACTCTATAAACTTATTACAAGTTGATCTGAAATAAATTTTACTAGTAACAGGTTGATCTGAAATAAATTTTACTAGTAACAAGTTGATTTTATTACGTGAAGTTGAAATGGTGCTGACATATTGAACTTAATTTAGTCACAAACCAAGTTAATTTCATTCCTGCCAACTCTCTTGTTGCTTTGACTAGATTGAAATTTCATATTTTATGTCATTTGATGCACATTTCACCATGGCCCCAAATCGCAATTTCCTCTTGAGAAGGTCTCTAGTAAGATTTCCTTACGGTAAGGGCAGACCACATTCTACCAGATTGGTATTATATACAATTATTTTAATTATTTTGGGCATAAAACATAAAAGATTAAGGAATAAAGCGAAAAAATATTGTTCAAAATTTGAAAGATCAAAACAAACAAAAACGTCAAGCCTAAAACATAAAAGATCAAACCAAATAAAAATGCAAACAAAAACAAACAAAGTCAAGTATAAAAACATCAGACTCAAACAAAATAATTAAAATAATTGTTTGGTAACTTCAATCTTGTATAAAATGGTTTATTTTTGGGTTGCCCTTATCGTATGTGCTCTTATTTGAGACTTTCTCTTTCGTCTTTAATGGCTTTCTCGCCTTAGTCACCAATATATTTTATTTTTTTGATAAAGAGACATTATTATTATGGAAAATTATTACAAAGGCGATTTAAGGCAGTAGCTCTGAAGTGTTCATCCTGTAGCAATTGCCTATCAACCTTTTGGATTGAAAATGAGCCTATTCTATTACAAAGGAAGCTTTTAATATCAGAAACTAAAGACTGCACTTGCCAGGGAGTTGAGGTGAAGGTTCCTGGGATCAAGTTCTGAACCACTGTTGAATCAGTTCGAATGTGTAAATGCCCTATCATGTTTATTTGTTGCAGCCCTTTCCAGCCCATTAATTCTGAATGTATTCCCCCGCAAATATTATCTCACCTTTCACTACTCCTATTTCTAGACGTGACTCTATCATCCAAGCTGCGGCTCCTATTGGAACTAGTAGTTGATTACCATTCCGACAAGAAATGAACGCTTGTTTGATTACTTCATATTTCTTAGGTTTGTTTGTTTTGTTTTTGACCAAAGGAACTATTTACCAACTATGCAGTCACCACACTATAGTTCATCATAACGCAAATACAAATTAAATGTACATAATTGTGCCCAAAACCCCGAATGATTTTTTTTATAAAAAAATGAATTGAATCAAACTTCATTAAATTTGACTAAACTAAATTAAATTGATTCAAATTTAATTAGATTAAGTTAAATTTAAATTGAATTAAATCAAACTAAAATTAAATTAAACTGAATTTTAAGTACAGATGAATTTAATTGTAGTATTTTTAAAATAAGAATTTAATAGTAGATGAGCTAAAACTCTGTTGAATTTAATTTATCGTAGATGAATTGGGTTTATCCTAGACCAAAACTATAATGAGAATACTTTGATAAAAGTTTCTCCTTATCTTCCAGCAAGGGTAATTTGGTAATTCTACACCCCATACCTTTTCAATAAATATAAGAAACAAAAAGATGTGTCTTTTCAAAAAAAAGATGTGTCTTTTCAAAAAAATAAAAAATAAATATATATATATATATATATATATATATATATATATATATATATCCTTCTTCATATAAATATACCAATTCATAAATCAAAACCAAGATAACTCAACCTTTTTCATTAATTATAGGAAGGTAACTGGAACTTGGAAGGTACACCTAGCTAAAACAGAAGTCAATATTCCCACTTACTCTTGCAGGTTTTGGTTATAATTTTAATTTTCCTATACCAAAACTATAATGAGAATACTTTGATAAAAGTTTCTCCTTATCTTCCAGCAAGGGTAATTTGGTAATTCTACAACCCATACCTTTTCAATAAATATAAGAAACAAAAAGATGTGTCTTTTCAAAAAAAAAATGTGTCTCTTCAAAAAATATATATATATATCCTTCTTCATATAAATATACCAATTCATAAATCAAAACCAAGATAACTCAACCTTTTTCATTAATTATAGGAAGGTAACTGGAACTTGGAAGGTACACCTAGCTAAAACAGAAGTCAATATTCCCACTTACTCTTGCAGGTTTTAGTTATAATTTTAATTTTCCTAGACCAAAACTATAATGAGAATACTTTGATAAAAGTTTCTCCTTATCTTCCAGCAAGGGTAATTTGGTAATTCTACAACCCATACCTTTTCAATAAATATAAGAAACAAAAAGATGTGTCTTTTCAAAAAAAAAATGTGTCTTTTCAAAAAATATATATATATCCTTCTTCATATAAATATACCAATTCATAAATCAAAACCAAGATAACTCAACCTTTTTCATTAATTATAGGAAGGTAACTGGAACTTGGAAGGTACACCTAGCTAAAACAGAAGTCAATATTCCCACTTACTCTTGCAGGTTTTGGTTATAATTTTAATTTTTTTAGGGTCAATTTTCTGATTACATGTAGTCATATAGCTCTCTAATTTATTTTTATTTTTTCTTATTATTTGTCAAACAATTCTGGATATTTTTTCAAATTCAGGATATTTTTCAAATCCATGAAAAAAACTATAATGAGAATACTTTGATAAAAGTTTCTCCTTATCATCCAGCAAGGGTAATTTGGTAATTCTACACCTCATACCTTTTCAATAAATATAAGAAACAAAAAAATGTGTCTTTTCAAAAAAAATAATAATATCCTTCTTCATATAAATATACCAATTCATAAATCAAAACCAAGATAACTCAACCTTTTTCATTAATTATATGAAGGTAATTGGAACTTGTACACCTAGCTAAAACAGAAGTCAATATTTAATACTAACGGCAGAAAGACTTTTCTCTCTCTAGCCTATGCTCCTCCTTCTCTCTACAATTCCTTTTTCCTGTTCACTTTTCCCAATTTCCGCCACCGCGGATACGGCATAATATAACCGTTCTGACACTAAACGGTCGGCAACGGCTACAACGCCACCGGTGCCATGGCGGCGCCTCCGCCAATTCGCGGCGAGAGTAACTCCTTTCTTAATGCTCTGGCTAATCGCCCTCCACCTCTAAGCTCTTCACTTCCAGCTAACCCAGAAATCATTCCCAGAACTCTATACAAAGGAGACATTGCTTGCATCGTCACGCGAAAGGAGGCAGAAACCCTTGCTTCTCACTATCAAAATGCACTCATTGGCAAATTTGCCCGAGGAAAACCTTCTATGGAGGCACTCCAGCAAGCTTTCAAATCAGTTGATTTCAAAGGAAAGTACCAGCTGGGTTCTATTGACTACAGACACGTGTTGATCCGTTTTCAACTCCAGGAAGATTATCAAAGGTTGTGGCTTAAAGGTAACTGGACTTTTGCTGGAGCTGCAATGAAGGTGCTGAAATGGACCATGGATTTCTCTCCGGAAGCAGAGTCCTCTATAGTGCCAGTTTGGGTAAACATCCCTAAGGTACCAATATTCTTCTATAACCATACTATGATCCAAGCTATGGGCAATCAGATAGGTAAATTCATAAAAATGGACCTAGCCACAGCCACATTATCTAGACCCTCAGTTGTGAAAATTTGTGTGGAAGTAGATGTTAAACAGAAACTTCCTAATCATATTAGGGTCGGGATAGAAGAGGATGGTGTGGAATATGGGGTAGTTAAGCTTCCTATTGATTTTGAAGACCTGCCACTATACTGTTTTCATTGTAAAAGCATTGGTCACTGTGATGATCATTGCATTCACCTTCACCCTGAACTGAAAAAACCCAGGCAAAGGCCTCAGGACACTCCTGCTCTACAGAAATTGTTTGTTCAGACTGATAAAACTGATATGGCTGGCCCCTCTGATAATATTGATAAAGCCAAAACTATCCCAATCCAGAAAGGTCCCCATAAGACAAACTTCCACCACTTTTATAAAGCTCAGAAGGCTAGGATGAACTATGTTCCTAAACTGATCACTAAGGATGGAGTTGATGTGTTAACTAAAGCTGTGGTAAATCCTCCCATAGCAACCCTTGAAGACTCCATTCCTGTGTTTGCTTCTGAGGATACTCCTGATAGCCATCCTCAGAATCTCCAAGTGGATGTTTGTGATGACCTTCTACCTGACTGTGCTATGGAGAAGGACTCAAACTCTAAACCCCTCTCTCAACAAATATCAATCAGCTCTTCTCCAGAAGTCTCAGTCTATGGATCTCCTCAACATGTCATTGACTCACACTTCTCTTCTCCAGTCAGAAGTGTGAACAATGTGATTAATCTATCCACTCCCAAATCAGATCCCTTCATCAATAAAGGGAAAGGAAAAATGGTGGTTAAGGATGATTCTCTATCTTTGACAAGGAAAGGTAAATCTCCTACTCATTTCAATTCACTTTCATCTGCTAAAAATTTTTTCCTATCCCAGCAGAAGAGATTTCAAAACAGGTTTCAGATACTATCAACCAAAGATAGTACTGAGTATCAAGATGAAGCAGAATCCACTCAAGACCTCTCTCAAAATACCCCACTGCAGGAAGAGGTAAGCAACTCACAGGTAAGTACCAATGTGTTAGATAAACAGAAAAAAACTTCAAAGAAAGAGAAAAAACTTTCTAAGCCTAGAAATGATTCCTATGTAACTCAGTTAAATAGGGTCATGACTAGGTCAAAAAGCTCTAATGAGGTTTCCTTATGAATTACATCAACTCAAAGTTTTTAGTGTGGAATCTTAGAGGAATGGAGACATCCCTTGATAGATTGATTAACTTGAACCTTAGATATAAGTTTGATCTTATCTGTATCATTGAACCCATGCATGACAACTCTACATGTGACATTTATAGACAACTGCTTCAATTTGACAATTGTATGTTTGGATGCTCTGGACAAATATGGCTATTTTGGTCTCCTAACATCACTGTCTCTCTTCTGAATGATCATTTACAATTCCTGCATGTTAATATTATCTGCTCTTCTTTAGGTAATAACATGGATGCATTTTTTGTTTATGGTTTAAGAACAAAAATAGGAAGAAAAGATCTCTGGTCTTCTATTCTTGCTTCTCTCATTCTGCTTCTCTTCTTATAGGAGATTTTAATGCTATCACTTCAATTCATGAATATAAAGGCCCTGCTTCACCTAAACTAGGTAGTATCAGGGACTTTAATAATTTCATCAATTCTTTAGCATTAGAAGAAATTAACACTGCTGGGAACCTCTTCACTTGGTCCAATAAGAGAAGAATCCCCACTAGGCAAAGACTGGATAGAGGATTGTGTACTTCCTTATGGAATTCTAGATTCCCTGCCTCTTCAATACAAATCCTGAATAGGGCTACTTCAGATCATAATCCTCTTCTTCTTACCATAAGTAGCTCTATTCAGTCTTGTCCTAGACCATTTAGATTCCTCAATACTTGGTACAAGAGGCCTGAGTTTAGTACTGTTATCAATGACAGTTGGCACCAGCCAATCTCTGAATCTGGTTTGTTGGGCTTTTTCCTTAAATTAATTAGGTTGAAAAAAGTACTCAAAACTTGGAATAGAGAACATTTTGGCAATGTACATGCTAATGTTGAAAAAGCAGAGGGAGTGTTAGAGGAGCAAGAAATTGCTTTCTCAATAACTCTCCTGAGGAACTTTTAAAACTTAAGCTTGCCAAAGCCAAACTTTTTAGAGCTGTTTCAGAACAGAAGCATTTCTGGAAACAGAAAGCTAAAATCAAATGGCTTAAAGAGGGAGATAATAATACCAAATTCTTCCATAACTCTGTTAAGGAAAGAAAGAGCAGACTTAATATCACCAAGATTAAAGGCTCAAATGGTATTTGGTTAGATAATATAGCAGATATTGAAAATGAAGCTATTTTATATTATCAACACCTCCTTTCTGATGATAGCCCTCCGGATTGTGATCTCTTTCAATCTCATTTCCTTAGTAAAATCCCTAAACTTATCAATGCTGAGGATAACCAGAAACTTCTTAGTCCAGTCACTCTTTCTGAACTTAAAGAAATAGTTTTTGCTCTCAATAAAAATAGTACCCCTGGTCCTGATGGTTTCACTGCCAACTTTTTTATAAAATCATGGGATACTATAGCAAATGATCTTCTTTCAGCAGTTTCTGAATTTCAACAGGGTAAAGGAATACCAAGAGGGATAGCAAGCACCTGGATTACCATCATTCCCAAAAAGGACACTCCTGTTTCCTTTGATGACTATAGGCCAATTAGTCTCTCCAATGTTTTGAACAAAATCTGTTCTAAACTCCTCATGGAGAGACTAAAACCTCTAATGTCAAAAATTATCTCACCTCATCAATCTGCTTTCATGAAAGGAAGAGACATTTCTGATAATGTTATCTTTCTTCAAGAAATGGTCAGATTTTTAAACAGAAAAACTAAAGATCCAAATTGCATAATAAAACTTGATCTTAGAAAGGCTTTTGATAGGGTAAGATGGCATTTTCTACAAGCTGTTTTAATGAAATTTGGCTTTCATGGCAGATTTATTTTTAGCATTATGCAGAATCTCTCTCAGGCTTGATTTTCTGTTCTGATAAATGGTAAGCCAGTTGGATTTTTTCAGCCTACAAGAGGTATAAAACAGGGTGATCCCCTCTCTCCATTTTTATTCAATATATTTACTGAGGCTTTCACTAGAAGTTTATCTTTTGCCTTTCAGAATGGTAGCTTAAAATATTTTGACTTGCCTGCCAATGCTTTGCATGTTTCACACTTAAGTTATGCTGATGATACAGTGGTCTTCTTAAATGCTGATAAGTTAACTTTGATTAAGTTTAAAGCTTTTCTTTCAAAATTTGAGGAGGTTACTGGTCAAAAAATTAACTACAATAAGAGTGATATTTTTATAAGTAAGCATGCTTCTCCTATCCAGATTAATTCCATTAGAAGAACTCTTGAAATGAAAGTAGGATGTTTTCCTTTTAAATATCTTGGTGTACCTATTTTCAAAGGTAGAATTCTAAATGTGCATTTTAACCCTCTGCTGGAAATCATTGATCACAAACTTCATAATTGGAAAAACAAATGGTTATCTACAGGGGGCAAGATTACCTTGATAAATTCTTGTATTTATTCTCAGCCCCAACATATTTGGTCTGGTATTGACCCCCCTAAGCAAATAGTTAAGAAGATTGAGAGGAAACTGTCTATTTTCTTTTGGGGTGAATATGAGCTGAAACCTAAAAAATCATGGAGAAAATGGGATGACCTGTGCATTCCCATCTCTCAGAATGGTTTGGGATTCAGATCTATTCACACCATCATTGCAACATGTTCTGTTAAGCTATGGTGGAAGTTCCAGCAAGCAGAGGCTTTATGGACTCACCTCATAGCTTCACTTCCAGTTTCCTTTCAATCTTCTCCTAACTGGAAGAGGATTTGTAAAATTAATGCTTGGGCTGAAGCAAATTCAAGAGTTATCATTGGTAAAGGGGAGTGTAATTTTTGGACCTCTAACTGGATTGATAGAGGACCATTAATCGACCACTGTGATCCTTCTCTTACTACAATTCCTCTTGATAGTACTGTTGCATCATTTATTAATGACAAATCCAATTATATGCAACAACTATCTCCTCATCTTGCTCTTGATACTCTTTTTGATTTGCAGGAAACTCAACTCCAGCAACACAGACAGGATAGACTGATTTGGAAACTTGACAGCAAAGGAAAATTCACCTTCAAGTCTACCTACAACAAACTGAGACAGTCTAGGGGTATTATCTCTTCCATTCATCATTTATGGAATCATAGATTAGAGAAAAAAATTTCTGTTTTCATGTGGAAATTGATTAACTCCTTTCTCCCATTTGATAACATTTTGAAATCTATGCACATCTGTTTACCTTCCAAATGCTTCAAATGTAATCATGAGGATTCCTTAGACCATTTTTACAATTCCTGTGAGTTTACCTTAGGCATCTGGAAATCATTGCATCTCTTTATGGGTATCTCAGATAGGGCTTTTTCTTCTATTTGGGAAAGACTTTCCTTTTATCTCACATATAATGGACTGAGTTCATTGCATAATTTAATCATCAGACTCACTCCTTCCATTACCTGTTGGATTCTATGGAAAGCTAGAAACAAATGGTTATATGATAATGTCCCTGCCTCCTCAACTCACATTCTTAAACAGATCAAAGAGCAATTTTTCCTGGTCTTTTGTGCTAAACCTTTCTTTATTTCATCTCCTGTTGACTGTGAAATAGCAAATCACAGTTTCCTTCCACTTGGTAAAAGACCACCTAAACCCAAAATTTTCAAAATTGCTTGGTCAAAACCTCTTTCTGGTCTTAAATTCAATGTGGATGCTGCCTGGTGCAACTCCACTTTTCATGCTGGCATTAGCACTGTCATTAGAGATAGCAGAGGTGCTTTTATTTCTGGTCATTCTTCCTTTACCTCTGCTTCCTCACCACTTGAAGCTGAAATCAAATCCATTCAATTTGCTATCTCTCTTGCTGCAGGACATTCAGAAGCTATCAATATAGAGTCTGACTGTCTTAATGCAATTTCTTCCATCTTAAACCCCATCACTGCACATTGGAGACTTTTCAATCTTGCTGATTCTATCAGACTTAGCATCTCTTCATATGTCCTTACCCATGTTCATAGAGAAGCAAATTTACCAGCTGATGCCATTGCAAAACTCTGTCTTTCATCCAAACAGGATTCCTCATTTACTTTTGGTTTGCTTCCTAATGAGATACAGGGTATGCTTAGATTGGACCAAATGGGGACTCCTTCTCTAAGAATTTCAAGAATGGATTCTACTAACTAAGTCTCTTTTATGCAGGTATTACAGATCATTGGTGATCAATGATCACCAATGACTCCCAATTTATATCTGGTGGAAAACTCCAGCAGATTCATGGTGCTTTACTGAGGAATGGAGTTTGTCTCCTTTTGCTCTGGAACTAATTTGATCTATGAATAGGCTAGGAATGTTGTACATATTTCTCTCTTTTAGCTAGTCCTCTTGACTAAGTTGAGTTTTGTTTCGACGATTCTCTAATCTGTTCGGAGGATACTAGCTAATTTTTTGAGTTCATTATAGAATACTAGCCTATTTTTTCATTCTTTTGGAAGCAAATGTATTGCTTCATGAGCCTATGGCTCTAATCTTGTAATATTAAAATACTGGCTTCGGCCTTTCTTTTTCAGTTATTGTTTTTAACAGGCTTGAGGTGCCTAATATAAACCTCCCATCCTTGAGATGGCTTTGCCCAAAAAAAAAAAAAACAGAAGTCAATATTCACACTTACTCTTGCAGGTTTTGGTCATAATTTTAATTTTTTGAGGGTCAATTTTATGATTACATGTAGTCATATAGCTCTCTTATTTATTTTTATTTTTCCTTATTATTTGTCAAACAATTCTGGATATTTTTTCAAATTCTGGATATTTTTCAAATCCATGAAATTAATGAAAGGAGAATTTTTTGTTTTTTAAAAAAATTAAAAAGTAAGTCTGTTGCTTCATCCAGCTCGGTTCATCCAATTTAATCGCTTAATTATTAGTTTCTCATGATTAAATTATTATATAGACGAGCTGATGACCGAAACTATATAAAAAGTAAACATTTTGTGTGGACGTTCTGACATGTCAATTTTTTGATTATGCTCTTCACACTAGGCTATATCCGATTGAGCCCCCTATATCTGAAATTTTGCGATTGTATTTATGTTCAGCTACAACTAACCAGGATAAAAAAAAAAAACTACAACTAACAAACCTTAATATAATTCACCATTTTTGTTGGAGATCATTTGTATTATACTTTATTTATTTTAATCATGATAAAGAGAATTATTATAGTCTTTTTAAAGGTGAGAAATTTTCCTTCAAGGTAATACGGCCGTAGTAGAATAGTTTTTTATATCATGTTTATATGATTAGTTTATTTTATTAATCTCTTATTATTTTACTTTTAATTATAATTTTAAAACATGCTTGTAGTTATTAAAAAAAATAAAAAATAAATCTTGTATTTTAGAGTACTGAAAAGATATTCTGATATGGGTGACAAAAAGTTTGGACTCAAGTATTAACTAATAGGGGACTGCAAGCACTTCCACCGATTATTATAAGCCATGTAGAATAAGCACATACTCATAGGGTATGAAATTCTTAACTTATTGAAAAGTCACATCATTTTTACATGTAAAGTTGTGTCTTTTCAGTAACATAAACCAAAACACACATTGATTACCATTAGACAATGCATCTATAAATTGACACATCTAGAACATCATCTCTACCTAAAAGTATAACTTTCCTTCTATTTTCTTCTCAGTATTTTCTGTTCCTACCTTGATTTAGCCTACATGTTAATCATTTAGTTTGTTGATGCCCACTCTGGCATTTACTTAGTGATTATCATATACATGAGTATGTTGAAATTTTTAGATGAAGTATCAATATAAAATGTTAGGGGGGTTTGGGAAAGAATTTGGTTTGCTGCTCTTATTTCTTCACTGATCAAATTTGCATTTTGCATTCTAGGAGCTTTTAAAAAATTATAAAAGTGAATTTCAATGATCTTTTGTTCGTCTTATACTTTTCTTTGGTTTTATCTTCTACTTTTCTCAAAATTTTATTTGGTTTCAGCATACTGTCGAAACAGTTTTTTCTATATCTCCCTTGATTGCGTCGGTTTGTGAATACAAAGTTGATGGAAATGCACACAAATCTGCAAAGTTACCTATACAACTTTTAAAAAATGTTTCCAACTTTGTGTAAAGATGTGAAAAACTGAATAGATAATCATGTTTATTTAATGACAATTTTGATATATTCTAGAGGTATGTGTGTCAAGTCCTTCACGCAACGCGTGGAGAGACCACGCTAGTTACAGATAAAATTTAATTTAAATGGTAGAAATAAGATAATAGTTTAAATAAGCTGATATATTGGCCTAACCATGTAAGAAAATTAAATAAGAGTTATGAATAAAAATGAACAATAATATAGCAAATGCTCTTGGAGTGATTAGATGGTAAATTTCCCATCATGCCAAAAAAGTCCACGTTTCACATGATTATTAAGAAGAAAATTACAAGTTGCAGCAGAGTCGTCTATGGACAAAGTCGTCATTGAGGTCGGTCGTTGTCATCTTGGTGGAAGCAGCCAAAACATGGTTACAAAGTTGCAACCTATCAGAATTCAGCGAGGAATATACAATGCATAATCTATTCTTTAATCTGAAACCTACTACTACATAACTCAAGAGCTAGCAAAAGTGCAAAACAGAAACAAAAAACCAATCATGTCACAGAAACAGAGCAAAGCTCACATCTTGGTGTTTCCATTCCCTGCACAGGGTCACATGATTCCCCTTCTGGACTTGACTCATCAGCTATCGAACCGAGGCCTGAAAATCACCATTCTAGTCACCCCAAAAAACCTTCCTCTGTTGACCCAACTTCTCTCCCGAAACCCGTCCATTCAGACCCTTGTTTTGCCTTTTCCGACGCACCCCTCCATTCCTCCCGGAGTGGAGAACGTCAAGGACCTTCCGGCTAGCGGCTTCCGGCACATGATACATGCCTTGACCGGACTCCGGGACCCGGTCATCCAGTCGTTTGAAGCTCACCCATCACCACCAACCGCCATTGTTTTTGACGTGTTTCTTGGTTGGACGAATAGCCTCGCCTCTCACCTGGGCATTCCGGGGTATGTTTTCTCTCCATCCGGCGCGTTAGCACTATCTTTAGTTGACTTCCTCTGGCGGGATTTTCCAAAGAGGTCCAATCCCAATGACGCTAATGAAATGGTTTGTTTTTCCAAACTCCCAAATCGTCCATCTTATCCTTGGTGCCAAATATCCACTGTTTACCGGAGCTATATAGAGAATGAAAGCATCCCGAATCCGACATCCAATGCAACCAAGGTTAACTTTCTCGGCAACATGAATAGCTCCGGGTGGGTGATTAACACGGTGGCTGAATTTGAAAAGGTTTACTTGGATCATTTCAAGGAGATTTCAGGCCATGATAGGGTCTGGGCGGTGGGGCCGGTGCTGCCTCCCGGTGGTGATCAGGCAGAGAGAGGAGGAGCCGGCACGATTCTGTCCAGTGAGGTTCTGCAATGGTTGGATGATGTTAATGAGCCTAACTCTGTGGTTTATGTGTGCTTTGGGAGTCAAGCCGTGCTGAGCAATGAGCAAATGGAGGCCTTAACTTTGGGGTTGGAGAAAAGTGGCGTTCGTTTTGTCCTGTCAATTAAAGGTGCCACCAAGGGGCATGATGAGGTGGAAAAGTATGGTGTGATTCCATCTGGTTTTGAAGATAGAGTTGCAGGGAGGGGGCTGGTGATTAAGGGATGGGCGCCGCAAGTGCTGATTCTGAGGCATCCCTGTGTCGGTGCGTTCCTCACGCACTGCGGGTGGAATTCAGTTCTTGAAGGGATCAATGCCGGGGTGCCGATGTTGGCATGGCCTATGAGTGCTGACCAGTTTGGGAATGCAACTTTGATCGTGGATGAGATGAAGGTTGGGCGAAGAGTGTGCGAGGGTGCTGTTACTGTCCCCAATTCCGATGAAATGGCTGCAAATTTAGCTGAAGCCGTTGGTGGATTTGGGACGGAGAGGAGAAGGGCTTTGGAGTTGCAGAAGGCCGCCATGGATGCAGTTCGAGAAGGAGGAACTTCCTTCAACAATTTGGCTTCTTTGGTGCTGCATTTGTCACCATATTCTCAATAGTCAACTGCTTTGGAATCTCTACTACTCTTACCTCATTTTTTTTCTTTGACATACTATTTCATTACCCATACTTTTTCTTTGATGGTAAACAAGATTAGATTAATTTTTTTAAAAATTCCATATAACGCCTTAACTAATATCTATATCATGCTCAACGATACTAGTGTCTCGCTTGACTTTTCTACGACATAGGTTGCAAATTGCAGACCTTAGACCTACAAAATTGACAATGTCTTCTACATGTTCATGTCAATTTAATATAAGTCAAACGAAATGAAATTTAATAATTTGTATATCTTAATATATTATTTATTTGTATTTCAAGGAAAATAAATTTAGTGTAGTTTATATCAGATCGGTTAAGTTCAATAAGTAGGAAGGATTATTAGCTCAAAAATATTACTTTTTACATCAGTTAAGTTAAGTTAAATATATTCATATTTGTTTAGTTCAGTTCGGTATATTTATTTATTTATTCTATTATTTCAGTCAGTCCAATTTTCCCTATTTTCTATACAATCAAAAAATTTTTTTGGAAACTAAGAAATCTCATTCAAGTTACTGGAAAATGTCCAGAATCATTTGACAAAAGAAACTCTAGGGCAATGCCCCAAGTTCTCATTACATTTGCACCATTCTTTGCAAAGGATGCAAGAGAAGGTGCAACTATGTTTCTATGTATATGGATCCAGAACGGGTCTGCAAAGCTATCACTATTCAACTGAGCTTGAATTTCATCTACCAACTGCCCAGTGCCGTAGGCTCTAATGCTCGGACCATGTGCACAAGGTTCAGAAAATCCCCTACGAACGATGGCGATTCCAACTCGAGTTCTTCCGCCAAAGTTATTGCAGTTCAAAGCGCTAATCCCTTCACAAAGGTACGGTCGGTAATACACTGAAAGGATTCTGCCCGGGTTCGAATAAAAGTCTCATCCTCTTGTATAGCTATAACTCCTACACCGGATGTGTCATCTTTAATTCCTGCATCGAAAAGAATTCTTTGACCGTTCGGGAGAGGCCGCATAAGCGATTGTTCCTGTAGATCTTCTGATGGTCTTTCAAACCATTGGTTTGCATTCTGAAAAGAACGAAGATTCGAACTGACTGCTTCGGCCCCAGTTTGTTGTCTGTGAAGAGTCTGATGTTCCTTTGCATCCAAATTCCATCACATAGCATCAACATTAACTCCGCCATCTTTACATCATTCTCCACAAGAAGTTTCTTGAACCATTATTCTCCTCGAATCATCCTTGCCGTCTCTATGATTTATGATATTCCAGCAATGATCCATAGTCGTCTATCAAACTGGCAGTCAAAAATAAAGAAATAGATATATTGATTAAAAATGACGGTCAAATTATCCAATTTTAAGTGAATCGGAAGTACCAAACCAAACCATATCCTAGAATAATTTCTTAAAAAAAACTAGTGTAATATTGCAAGCTTAGAGCATTCACAATGGTAAGAAAATAAGAAGCACTTCTTATATGACACATCATCAATTTTGACAAAATCTAAGTAAAATCATCTAGCCACAATGGTAAAAAAATAAGAAGCACTTCTCTATTTCATTATTTTTATTTTCAAATTAGTAAGAAAATGACTTTCATTTATTGATTAGATAGACACAACAAAAGAGGTAACAACTTCTTAAATAAGGAGCAAGTCCTTAATAAGGAGTGATCCTTAAATCTCAACAATGGCCATTTCTAAATAAGAGAAGTGACCCTATTTTCAAAAAAGAAAAAGAAAATAAAGAAGTGGCCCTTATAAGAAAAGTGCACTTAAAGAGCACAATTGTCATGCTTTCTGTTTTCCAATGATATTAAATGCTCATCTGAAGTTCTAAACCCGATAATATAGGTTCCTAACTTTCATATAATACAAATCACAAAATTTTAAATTCTTAGTTTCTAAGAGCAAGTCCAACAGATACTACATAAAAATCTCCAAGATGTAGTATGAAATGCTAAAATGTAGTATGAAATTTTTGGTCATCTCAAAGAGTTACTACATTTTGTAGCTCTTGCATTGATTATCATTAATATTAGCAACATTTTTAATTTTATTTTCTACCTTTTTAGTTTTAAACAATACATTATTTTGAGACTTTTGATGTTTTGCATTTTTTTTTGGATAAACCACTATAGTGGAGGGATGTATATTGGCTTCCCCATGCCTTTAAAAAATGTAGCAAAAATAAAATTACAAAGTAACCGCATCAAAAAGATGACAGTTGAAACTAAAAATCCATAAAGGATTCAAATTGGTGTAGAGTTTAAACAACTCTAAACCGAAGCTAAGTAACCTTCCAAAAAGAAATGAGATATCTACATATATCCATTCTATGCTCAAAGAGCCTAAAAGGTGAGAGGCCTAATGATTAGAAGTCTATATGTCCACTTGCTTGTTAGAGAATTCGAAGCGCGAGGCAACTCAGACTCAAATCAGCCTATGGATAAAGACTTAAACCCAAAAGACAGTCTCAGATTGAAAGATGGGAAAAGCACCATGGATTGGAGATTTTGGTGCAGCTCAGAAGATCACCAGTGAATAAGGGTAGTCTTTTGAAATTGTTCCATTGGTAGCTCCAGCTCTAGCAACATTGCACTGCTGCAAGTCCAATGAGTGACTAATTACCTGAGAAAATAAACAAGGTGATTAAGTAGCATCCATTCTGGAGATCCTCAGAATGGGTGTACCCATTTGATCAAGTCTAATTAGACCTTGAATCCTATCAGGTAAGGAGCCAAATGTAAAAGAAGCATCAAGCTTGGCATTTAAACACATCTTGGCAATGGCATCAGCATGCATATTAGTTTCTCCATGGACATGTATGAGTGAGTATAGAGAAATAGTTTGGTGTATCATGTCAGATAAGTGAAACAATCTCCAATGAGCAGTGATAGGATTAAGCACTGAGGAGATAGCATTTAGGCAGTCAGATTCAATGATAATAGAATCAGAGAAACTACTACTAAAACTAGCTGCAAATTGGATTGCTTTAATTTCAGCTTCCAAAGGTGATTGAGCATTAATGAAAGAACTGTGTGCAGCAATAAAGGCTCCTTTGTTGTCCCTTATAAGGACACTGATACCAGCATGTAAAGATGAGGAGGACCAAACAGCATCAATGTTAAATTTAAAACCAGAAACAGGCTTCACCCATGCAATTTTAAAAATCCTTGGCTTTGGGGGTCTTTTTACTAAAGGTAGAAAACTATGATCAGCAATTTCCAAGTCAATGGCTGAGGATATGTAGAGAGGTTTAGCTGAAAACATGAGAAAAATTATATTTTTGATCTGACTCAGTACAAATGAAGTACTAGTATTGGCTGGGACATTCTCAAAAAACCATTTATTCCTAGATTTCCACAATATCCAGCAAGTGACAGAGGGTGAAAGCCTTATGATCAAATTGTGAAAAGCACTAAGACCACTGTAAGTAAGATAAAAAGATAGCCTTTCCCATATTGATGAGGATCTTTTATCAGGGATAGCCATAAAAGCATGCATAGTACTCCACACAGATAATGAGAATTCACATGAATTATAAAAATGATCCAAGGAATCCTCATTACAACACTTAAAACATTTTTAAGGCAAATTGATACGCATGGTTTAAAGAATATTGTCAAAAGGAAGAAAGGAATTAATCAGCTTCCACATAAAAACTGAAAATTTTCTTTCCAGCCTAGGGTTCCAAAGATGTTGAATAGAAGATATATTACCCCTGGATTGTTTTAAACATTGATAAGTAGATTTGAAAGAAAAAGATCCTTTGATGTCAGGCTTCCAAATCAGTTTATCATCTCTATGAGTAAGAAGTTCAGTATCCTGCAAAATAGTTAAAGTGTCAGTGTTGAGAAGACCAGATAGTTGTTGCATAAAATGGACTTTATTATTTACAAATGAAGCAACAGTGCTATCTATGGGGATATTTGTCATGGCAGGGTCACATTTATCTATGAGAGGACCAGTGTCCAACCAGTTGGAAGACCAGAAGTTGCATTCCCCTTTACCAACAATGACTCTGCTATTGGTTTCAGCCCATAGGCTTATTTTACAAATTCTTTTCCAATTGGCAGAGGTTTGGTAAGAGGCTGGTAAGGATGCCATAAGATGAGTCCACATTGCATTTGCAGTCTGAAATTTCCACCAAAGCTTGACAGAGCAAGTTTCTATGATGGTTTTGATTGATCTAAACCCAAGTCCATTTTGGGAAATTGGAAGGCATAGGTCATTCCATTTTCTCCATGTTTTATTGGGTTTGATGTCAATCTCACCCCAAAAGAAAATACTCAATTTTCTTTCTATCTTTTTTATAACCTGTTTGGGAGGTACACAGACTGACCAAATGTGTTGAGGCATGGCATAAATACAGGTGTTAATCAGAATGATCTTACCTCCCATTGAAAGCCATTTATTCTTCCAATTAAACAGTTTCTTATCAATGGATTCAAGCAGTGGCAGAAAATGAGAGTTTAGAGCTTTACCTTTGAAAATAGGGACACCAAGGTATTTAAAGGGGAAGCAGCCTATTTTCATCTCTAAAATCCTTTTGATCTCACTAGTGGAAGAAAGAGAAGCATGTTTACTAATGAAAACATCACTTTTATTGTAGTTTATCTTCTGACCAGTTACTTCTTCAAATTTAGCAAGAAAAGCCTTGAATCTAGTCAGGGTTATTTTGCTAGCATTTAGAAATATCACAGTGTCATCAGCATAACTCAAATGAGAAACATGCATGGCAGAGGTAGGAAGATCAAAGTAATGCATTTTTCCATTTTCAAAGGCAAATGATAGACTCCTAGTGAAAGCTTCAGAGAAGATATTGAAGAGAAAGGGAGAAAGAGGGTCTCCCTGCTTTATGCCTCTTGTTGGTTGAAAGAACCCAACTGGTTTACCATTTATGAGTATTGAGAACCATGCCTGTGAAAGATTTCTCATAATGGAATAAATAAATTGACCATGGAAGCCAAATTTCATTAAAACAGCTTGCAGAAATATCCATTTAACCATATCAAAAGCCTTTTTTAAATCAAGTTTAATTATACAGTTAGGCTCTCTGCTTTTTCTATCAAGAAATCTAGTCATTTCTTGAAGGAAGATGACATTATCAGAAATGTCTCTATCCTTCATGAAAGCAGATTGATGAGAGGAGATAATTTTTGACATTAAGGGTTTTGACATTGGAGAGGCTAATAGGCCTATAGTCATCAAAAGAGACAGGGGTCTCTTTTTTGGGGATTATAGTAATCCAAGTACTAGAGATTCCTTTTGGAATATCCTTGCCTAGTTGGAATTCAGTCACTGCTTCAAGAAGATCAATAGAAATAGTGTCCCATGATTTAATAAAGAATTTGGCAGTAAATCCATCAGGGCCTGGACAGCTATTTTTATTGAGAGAGAAAACAATTTTTTTAAGTTCAGGGAGAGTGACTGGGCTTAAAAGAGCAAGATTATCCTCACTAGAAATGAGCTTAGGAATTTTGCTAAGAAAATGTGATTGAAAATGATCACTGTCAAGATCATTTTCATCAGAAAAGAGGTTTTGATAATATTAAATGGCTGCATTTTCAATTTCTTCAATATTATCTAACCAAACTCCATCAGTGCTTTTAACCTTAGTGATATTAAGCCTATTCTTTCTTTCTTTAACAGAATGATGAAAGAATTTTGTGTTGTTATCACCATCTCTAAGCCATTTTATTCTAGATTTCTGTTTCCAAAAATGCTTTTGTTCATATACTGCTCTAGTGAGTTTAGCTTTAGCATGTTTAAGTTTTAAAAGTTCATCAAGAGAATTGTCCAGATCATAAGCCATTTCTTGATCCTCTAATTCTCTCTCTGCTTTTTCAACATTTTCATGCACATTACCAAAATGTTCTTTGTTCCAGACCTTCAACACTCTCTTTAACCTTATTAACTTAAGGAAAAAAACCAAGCATACCTGTTTCATATAATGGAAGGTTCCAATTTTCCTGAATTACAGAAGAAAATTCAGGTCTCTTGTACCATGTATTCAAAAATCTAAAAGGTCTAGGTGAAGAAGGCATATGGCTACCAATAGTAAGAAGCAAAGGGTTGTGATCAGAGGTTGCTCTATTCAAAATTTGAATAGAGGAGGATGGAAATTTAGAGCTCCACTGTGAGGAGCACAAACCTCTATCAAGTCTCTGTCTGGTGGGATTTCTTAGCCTCATGTTACTCCATGTAAAGAGGTTACCAACTGTATTGATTTCATTTAAAGCCAAAGAGTTTATGAAATCATTAAAATCTCTAATACTCTCTGGTTTTGGAGTAGAAGGACCTTTATATTCATTCACAGAGCTAATGGCATTAAAGTCCCCAATCAAAATAGAGGTTTTATGGTTAAAGGATAAAAGAGATGACCAAAGGTCTTTCCTACCAATTCTAGTTCTTAAACCATAAACAAAGAAAGCATCCATATCATTATTAAGAGTAGGACACTTAATATTAACATGTAAAAACTGTAAATGGTCCTGAATGAGAGATAGCTGAATATTGGAAGACCAAAAAATCCAGAGTTGACCAGAGCAACCATACATACAATTATCATAGTGAAACAATTGTCTATAGTGGTCACATTTTGAATTATCATGCATTGGTTCTATGATGCATACAAGTTCAAATTTATGTCTATTTATCAAATTTGTCAGTCTATCAAGTGAAGTTTCCATTCCTCTAATGTTCCAAACCAAAAATTTATTGGTGTGATTCATTGGGAAACTTCATTTGAGCTTTTTGACCTAGTCATGATCCTATTAAACTGGGAGACATAGGAATCATTCTTGGATTTAGATGCTTTTTGATTTTTCCTGGATTTTTTCTGGTTATGTGCAGGCTGGGTGTCAATGTTATCAAGACTCACCTGTGAAGAGCTTACCCCAATCTGTTGTGCTAGCTCATCAAGTGGGGCCTCTGAATCACATGTGTCTTCAGTATCTTGATCATGCTCCTTATCCTCAGTGGATAATACATGGAATCTGTTTTGATACTTTTTCTGCTGAGAGACAAGGAAATTTTTAGCTGCAGAAAGGGAATTGAAAGGTGAGAATTGCTTACTCTTTTTGGATAAGGAGAGATTATCATCCTTAACTTTTCCTTTTCCTTTCTTATTGATAGGATCAGAGTTAGGGGTAGAGAATCTTTGTGTGTTATCCTTGATGGGAGATGGGACTTGAGAGTCTGAAATATGCAGAGGTGAACCATATATAGACTCCACAGGAGATATGTGTACAATAGAGTCAGCTTTAGATGATAGAACCACCACTGGGTTGGCAGGAAAAGTTTGCTCCAAATCTGAAAGCTTCTCAAGTTGTTGATTCTGAGAGGGGGACTGCTCTTGGTGAAACTCATTTTTCCTCACAAAAAGGAATGACAACAAGGAGGACATGGATTGAGGATCAGGACATTTGATAGAAGTATCAGGGACCAATTGAGTAGGCTTAGGGACCAATTGGGTAGGCTTAGGGACAAAGATCATCTTCCTTTGAGGTTTGTATAGATTCTGAGCATTGATGATCCTAGTTTTCTCCTGAATAGGAACACCAGAAGGTCCTGCCTGTGGATCTTTTTCTTTATCTACCTCAGTGACCTTCTGTGAGGGATTCTGTTGAGTAGGGATGGCAGTAGGATTTCTAGACCTTTTAAGCTCAGGGTGGAGGTAGATGCAGTGGTCATCAAAATGGCCTATACAGTTACAATTGAAACAGTAGGCAAGAAGATTCTCAAATTCAATGGGGAGTTTTTCAACACCATATTCTACACCATCTTCTTCAATGCCTACTCTAATATAGGAAGGGAGTTTTTGTTTCACATCCACTTCAACACACAGTTTTACAACTGATGGCCTAGAAAGGTTAGAAGTGGCAGCATCCATCTTGATAAATTTACCAATTTGATTCCCCATAGACTCAATCATAGGAGTGTTGTAGAAAAAGATTGGTACCTTTGGGATGCTGACCCACACAGGTACAATGGAGGATTATGAATCAGGAGAGAAATCCATGGTCCACTTTAACACTTTCATAGAGGCACCTCCGAAAATCCAATTGCCTTTGAGCCATAAGCGCTGATAATCTTCCTTCTCTTGAAAACGGATCAAGACATGTCTGTAATCGATCGAGCCTATCTGGTATTTTCCCTTGAAGTCAACTGATTTGAAGGCTTCCTGGAGAGCTTCCATAGGAGGTTTACCTCTGGCAAATTTTCCAACTAGGGCATTTTGGTAGTGATGGGCAAGCTTCTCTGCATCTTTTCGATTCACAATGCATGCAATCTCGCCTTTGTACAGAGTTTTCGGATTGATTTCAGGATTTGAGGGTAGGAACGGTTGTAGAGGTGGAGGTCTATTGTCGAGGGCTTGAAGGAAAGTTTTGTTACGGGCTAATCCACCGCGTTGGAGCGGTGGAGCCGCCATCGCCGCGGCGGTTTTGTGACCATTTTCAGACCGTTATTGTCAGAACGGTCTGATTAGAGTGAAATAAGGGGGGCGCGTGAAGAAAGAGTGACTGGGAAGTGAATAGTAATTTTTCGCACCACTAGTGTGTGTGAATCGCACATACAAGCATTCGGAGTGCAAAAAAAGGTGGATAAACGATGGATGTTTTGCATTGAAGATGAGAGGAGATAGTGAAATTTGGGTTTAAAAAAAGGAAAGAATGCATTGATCAATGTGTAGCCATTAAATTTTGAATCCTCTAAATTTTTCTTTCTCTTACTACACATATGGAGGATGAGTTTCTCTTACTACCTCAAATCTACATCTTGTAGCAGTAACCATTCAGTAAGCAAAATACACAATTACTTGCTTTCTATTCACAATCGGGACTGGCACAAGAGATTTTACAATCACTTATCAATATTTTTGACATTCAAGTAATTCTTAATGTACGTATTGTAGTTCATCATGAGTTGAGATCAATAATCTACTTAATCTTAAATGCGGGAATCCCCGTTTCTACAGTAAACATGGATGGTCGTTGTTTTTTATTATTATTATTTTCCAATCTTCTTCTTTCGTTTGAAATCTTCCACGCTTCATCACGAAAATGTTCATCCTTGGTGCTTGCCGCGCGTCTGTTACCGCTGGCTTCCATGCAAATCCTTTGTCTTCCACATGTACTCCACTACTTTCCGCCTCTAGAGTCATCCAAGTTTTTCCAGGAATCCCCTAATTCCTTCTAGCCACTCTTAATAGTTTTGATAAATCGACTTCTTTTTCTTCCCACCAAAATCTAGGAAAATTTACCTAGCCACTCTTAATAGCCACTCTCTTTGCTATTTGGTTTATGTTTTATATTCAGTCATGGAGGTGTCATCGAATCGCCGGTGAATTTTTTTCGTGGACACATTCCAAGTCTCGACCAGCTACGGGGTGTGGTTACTGGTTTGTTTTTCGAGCTAGACATTTGATTATAAATATTGGTGATTTGGGTTTTTTAAATTTGTTTAATTTATATTGTTGATTCTGGGGGTGTTTGAGTTTGTTTGTTTATTGAAAAGGTTTATGGGCATGAACTGTTTGATATTTTGCCTCTGTGATAATATAATCTCTAAGAGCTTCTTGGGAAAAGTTCTGTGTTGTTCAACAGAAATGTTTTGTAATTCTTAGATGTAAATACCTAGAAACCAAGTAACACACTTATATCCTCATGTGTCAAAGAGGATTCAAGTATTGATAAGATGCTTAGCTGATTTAGAGCAGCTCTGATGCTTGAGTGCCATTTGATGGATTTAAGTTATGAGTTCTTCAGTTTGGATTTCATATATATACAGGAAAAGCAGGATAGCTTTAGAGGATAGAAGAACGGATGTATGAAGGTGATTGAAGAAATTGACGCCAAATACAAGAAAATAATGATGACCTCAAACTCGAGGGAAAACTGCTGGATGTTGAACCTACTGAGCCAAATACCACCTGGCTTTTGAACCTCTATATTATGAGGTACTTATTTACCTGTTTAAAATCCCTTGACGTTTTAGCCGTTTCTCCTAGTCCTGCAGTAGTGTTTCTTAAATCTACTTTCCTAGACTTTGAATTTATACACTATTTTCTTATCCTTGTACTTCCCTGTACTTCTGACAAGACCATAGAGACGTCATATAGTTGCTGACAAAGGGATACCTAAGTTCTTGTTAGTTACATATCTCAACACAGAATTGAATGAGGAGGTATATCATTCTTTTTATCATTAGACTTTATGCGCAGATTATCTTTCTGAATTGGTTACAACACAAGAGCATAGCAGTAACCATTACTTGCTTTCTATTCAGAATCGGGACTGGCACAAGAGATTTTACAATCATTTATCAATATTTTTGACATTCAAGTAATTCTTAATGTACGTATTGTAGTTCATCATGAGTTGAGATCAATTATAATTTTGTAAAATACTAAAATTAACAGCTCAAAGAGAGTATCGTTGAACTGTTTGCGATCGAATTCAACTTCTCCGGAGCACCACCGTGTCTGATTCAACTTCCCGACATCCCTAATTTCTTGCGGAATCACTCAAAACCTTGATGAACGAACTACCAACTCCGCAAGCTTGTATACCGAAAACCCATGGCTACAAACAAAATGTACACCGGTAGCCATCAGAAGAGCATTCAAGATTCTTCATTCACTCTCACCAACTCATACTCTACCAGGGACAAATTGTTGTCTTCTTTAACATGAAACTGTGCAGGTTCAGTCCCCTCAATGCTCCCTCATTAATTTACAGAGCAAGTCTCATGGCACTCTTGAACATGTCAATTTTTTGCATTATGGAGAATCACATGTGATCCTAGCATGAAATCAGAAGCAACAATAAAATAAAGAAGATATCTAGGGGTCAACTAATACACTAGAATTCAAGGGTATTTTCACCTCTGTGCATCTTTTCAATGGAAGTTGCCTTAGATTCCTTGTTTTAACTTAAACAGTTTGCAAAAAGTCTTCGATGAGCGGAAGACTTGTGAGTTTAGCTAGCTAAGATAGTGTTTTTGGATCATTGAAGGATTAAAACTGAATGTCGAGTCAAGCAGACTTTATGCCGTAATCAGGACCATAACACTGAAAACTTTACGCAAGCGAAATAACATCTTAGGCACTTTAGTTGTGGGTTCAATTAAAACTGATTAAACAAAAAAAGTCTCTTTTATGTTAGTGAGTTTTTTAATATAATAAGATAAATAATACAGATCAGGTGAATGAAATCACCATATGAAGACATAATAGAATAAATTCAAGACTGTCTTATATGTTCTACAACCCTGTTAGTCATCCTTTTATTTTGGATATTTTGCACATCAGTTCCAAATCATTTTCTTCACTAATCTACATGAACCTGATCTTCCAACATGAAATGCATGGTAGCCAAAAATAAAATATAGACACTGAATATATCAGATTAAGAAATTTAAAGCAAAGCTAGAAGAAAGGTCACCTAGATACTTGAAGCAGTTATTCTCCAGGAATGTTATCCATTTGGGGTAATCAAAGGCAAACTACTGCTGGAGCAGAGAATAGCTCGTCCATTTTAAAAACAATTCATTTTGGGCGTGATAGGATTCCTCATAAGTTAGGAGAAGTTTTATTAGTTAGTTTTAGGTAAGTTATTCAGATATCCTATGCTAGTAGTTGTTCTTGTTCCTAGTATTTAGGGCACTAACTCCATTATTTTGATAGTGGTTTAGTGGGTAGTTTAGGAAGGGTGGTCTGTGTCTATTTAAGTCCTAGTTAGTCTGATTGTAAGGCAGGATGATTATAATGAATTGAAAAAGTGTGTAGGAGATCTTCCTGCTACAAATCCTAAGTGTGAATTTCTTACATTTAGTGGAATCCTCTTTGCTAGATGCTGGCTTAGAGTGGTAGCTATCAGGGCGTATTGATGCAATTAATCAAGTAATCAGTAACAAAGTTTGACATGAAACTAAAATTTAATTTTCACTTGAAATTCTATGCAATTAAAATTATAATGTACTTATCCCAAATGCCTAAATAAAGCTTAGATGTGACTAAAATTTAACTGAACTGACCACTGGAGCAATTGCACAGATCAGAACTGTCATGTGACATTCATTTCCAATAAGTCCAAAATTCTTACTCTCATTTCCAATGGCTACGATTAGAACTTCCTATTCCACATAAATTGATTATACCTTTCCAATCGCACAGATCTGGAAAGTTTTAATTACTTTTTGTTACAATAGCGATTCTGCTTCAAGAAGGGAATAACTCACCTAGGATGACAGTTATAAAAGAATGAAGAAACAATAAGCCCATTCATGGTTAGCAAGAGGTCAAAATGAAATTTTCATGTATTTAAATCATGTTGTAAAATAATGTTTCAGAACCACCTGCTCGAAACATCAAGCATTAGAAGGTAAAAATTTGAAATCAATGGAAAGTTGGAAACGAAAGAAGCAACTCAAGAGAAGTTTAATTGTAAGGCAAAAGTCTTCTGCCATGATGGGCAAAGACAAGTTTTAAAACTTGTTGAGTTCCACAGTAAGGTCTGGATCACAAGGCTAGTTTAACTTCTCACCACGTTATAATAATGTATGAAATTCAAGCATCTGGCTAGGAATTACTACACTTGGTCAGTTTTCCAGTTTAACAATTTCTCCAACCTTCATAATACATTAATACTACTACCATCATCATTTTCTCTTCACTCATATCAAAAAAATTCAGAAAGCTAAAGAATCTAACCTAAATGGAGAAGTGTTACTTCAATATTACAAAATACACTAGCCTTTTTAAACCCTCAAATGATCATCTAGCTATCCACATTTGTAAAAACATTCTACAATTTCAGAATCTTTCTCAGCGAATGAAAAACTGATACATTAATCAATTTGGATAGAAAAACAGATTCAAAATTTCTTATAGACCAATTGAGAAACATAACTGCATGAAGACCAGTAGCAGAAGCTGTGCAAAAATCCCCGGCTAATCTAGTCTAATAATCCAAATTAGGCGAAATATAACACACAAAAAAACCATAGCACACCAAATTCTACGAATGTTAACCAAACAAATCGATTGCGAACTTTCAACTATGTAAACAAATATAATACACTGAAACAGATGATCTTCCCAAAGAATGTAACAGAAGCACCAACAGCAACTTGGTTTCAAACTCAATGTAAAGCATTTTATATGCTAGCCAAAAAGGATGACAATAGAACTGTTGAACACAAATAGGGGAAATAAACACCACCCATCCATAATGTCAAAGTCTTGGAAGTGACCGTCACTAAGACTGCTTTATATTATATATGGACGGAGATCCTGAATTGCAATTATTAGAAACTTTCATTACACCAAACCTCTCAAGTTAATCACCTTTTAAATAAAAAATGTAACCTTTATGAATAATATTTCAACTTAAAACTCCAACCTTTTAAATTAAATTTTAACCTCTCAAGTTAGTTAAAATTCCAACCTTATAAATGAAAAATCAAACCTTTTAAAATAAAATTTTAACCTCTCAAGATAATCACCGTTTAAATTAAAATTTTAACCTCTATAAATATTTCTTTCAACTTAAAAATATAACCTTTTAAATGAAGAATCAAATTTTAAAATAAACTTTCGATGAACTTTTAATATTATTCCTTTCAACTTAAAACTCCAACCTTTTAATTTAACCTTGATAAATATTTATTTTAACTTAAAACTCCAACCTTTAAATTAAAACTATATGTATAGCCTTTCATTGAAATTTTTTATATCTGAAATTCTGCAAATAATAACCTACATTCATAATGAAAAAAGAATCTGCTTAACTCAAAAATTACCATATATTAAATTAAGATCAAAACGGGAAGCATTCCAGCAGCTAAAGCAGCATTCCGGAAACTCCAGCGTCAAGGCCACATCAAATTTTAAAACAAACTTTTAAAATAAAATGTAACCTTGATAAATATTTATTTCAACTTAAAATCCAACCTTATAAATTAAAACTACATGTATAGCCTTTCAGTGAAATAACCTATAACATCAAAACGGGAAGCGTTCCAGCATCTAAAGCATTCTCTAGGTAATTATGCTAAGTCGAACCCCCTATTGTACGATACTTGGGACTTACAACCGAGTTTCCTATCATTCGTTTCTGGACGATTTCTAGGACCGTGATATTGAATTTACATTTTTAAAAAAAAATAAAGATTCAAATTGATCAAGTCAATACAATAAAAAAAGAGAGATACCCAACTTAAGGTTGTGCTGAGGTGTCTCCAATATCACCTCAGCATGTATGCCCGTTTGTGGGACCCACGTATTTACAATTTCAGCAATTTAATACTGCATACACGTCAACAAACGGGGGTTCGTGGTCATGGATACTCATCAGGATACATGTTTACATTTCATGTGTAGGGTTTATTACTATCCATCTATTAATTACTACACATGTCACAAAATGTTGTTTTTTTTATTAGTTTTTTTTTCTATTGTTTATAAAATTAAAAACTCTATAAATTGAGTACAATATTGCTATTGTTCCATGCACAAGCTCAATGTCTATAATTCCTTCACTCATAAATTTCTTCTCATACTACTTATTTATTTGTCAATCCTATAAATTGCTCATTTTTCTCATATGGATGAAAATCATAATGATGGTTTTTATCCAACTATGAAGAAATCTCAAACTTTGAAAATGACGCGTATTCACGTTTAAATGAATTTTCAAACTCTCAATTTTCTCAATATTCGAGTCAAATTCCCATTTCTGCTGATGCATTGACACCACCAAATGTTTCACACAACTTTGTATTATTAAAATTTGTTATTAAATTAATATATATATTATTTAATTTAATCCAACAACATTTATTTATTTATAAGTATCATAATTATGTAAATAATTTAATAAAAAAATGTAAAAGTTAAATAATACTCCCTCCGTCCCAAGAAAAACTTCTTACTCTCATTCATTCCCCTTTTGGCAAAAAAACAACTACAAAAAGACAAATATACCCTTAATGAATTCTTACAAACAAATGAAACAATCATAACAATAAGTGATATTCCATTTATACCTCTTAAAACTCCACTTATAAGATATAAAATGCATTTTTCTTAAAATCCGATCCGAAGTCAACTAAGAAGTTTTGGTTGGGACGGAGGGAGTATAAAAATTAAAATTAAAAAGTGCATTGGTTGGGTTGTTGATAAAGTGTGAAAAGAATGAAAATTGGTTGTATAATGGAATGATGTTGGGGATGTGAGAGAAATAATTTTAAAATGAAGAGGTTGGGTTGGGTGGGTTGTTGATAATAATGGTCTGATGGTCTTAGAGAGGATCCAAATAAAATAAATGCAAACTATTTAGTAAATTATTTAAAAAATAGAGATTCAATTTTCTCTTTAGATTAACACTGTTGCTGGAATCAGCGACAGGCAGAATTCAAACTAATCAGGTCAATACAATAAAAAAGAGAGATACCCAACCTAAAAAAACTTGGTAAAAAATAACATACCTTTGAAGTTGATGTCAATTCAGAATCAAGAGCATACGAGAAGCAGCACTTTCTTGGACATCCTCTCAGTGTAGCTGATGACTCCTCATGCATATTTAAACAATTAAAATGATAATATTAGTAACATTCTATAAATTATATCTCTAGTTAAGATATTGTGATCTCGAGCTGTATACTTTAAGTAAAACCAAAGTATATACCTTTAAGGTATCCCACATACACCCACCAGGTTAAAGTGTGCTCCCTATAGCCATCAGCAATACGAGGTTTGCATTTGTATCTATGTACTTGCAGAAAAAGGAAAATCAAAGTTCCGTGGAAAATGAATAGGATTCAAAATCTACAAATGTCATCATAAAACTTCAGCTGACATAATAAACACATAGATTATAGTTCTCAGGAATTGAGTGCCAGATCAGTTCTGATCCGCATTATGACTAGTAAGGATATTGTGTTAAGTTGTGCACCACCACACCACCTAAACAATTTTAAAAAACATATGCACATTTCTTATGGGATCTGTCCATTAAAAAAAAGAATTCCTTTTATTGTGTCAAAACATCTGTACTAGGATATGTAGAGGATAGCTATGCTGGCTTCAAGTCCCTTCTGCACTTGGTTTCCCCAAATTTTTCTTGATTACACAAAATAACCCAACCCGAAACAAATTGAGAATTCATGAAACAACCAGAAAAGACTTAAAATTTATCAAAAGTAACATAGTGAGGAGATAATGTTACAATAAACGGGGTTTTAAGAAAAATTGCTATTCGCGAAATAAAATCAAAGTGCAAAAATTACATAAAAAAGCCCTCTACCCTGCTATTGCAAATCAAGCAAACATCATAATTTTTTATCCATAAATTCATGTTTCAATATTCGTTTTGATACTACAACGAACACGCCCTAAAGCATGACCACCTTCTTTGAAAATCAAGGACTGGTATGCCTTCATGATACTATCTGGACTGACCATATAACCTAATGCAACCATACAAAGCTTCAACTTGTAATAGTAAGGTAATTAAGTTCAAAAAATTCTAACCAATATAGTTACTACTACATTTGGTCAGTTTTCCAGTTTAACATTGCCATATTCTTCAACATTCATAATACAGTTCTTATCTTTTTCTTCACCTATTGCACAAAACTAGACAATAAGAGGTCCTAGCCTTATCATATCCAAACAGTGGATCAAAACTACAGTACAAAGCAAATAAGTTCAGATCGTTTAATGTATTTATCAACAAAACTTCTGTTTATAATTGTTTTCTAAGAATCTAGTGATAGGCCGAATTCAAACCGAGTTCAAGACAAGATAGAGAAAAATACCCAATCCAAAAAACTCAGCACAAAAAACGTACCTTTGAACATATTAATTCTAAACCAAGATCTCTGCCTTTATTACTCCTCGTGTGCACCAAAACAGAATAATTGAAATTATGTGTAACATTCCAATCCCATAGGCTGTAAAAATAATATCTTAGGTTAAGTTATGTGATCCCGGGCTGTATAAATTATGATTTAAACCAAAGTATTAAACTCCTAGGTACCTCCTCTCCCATATACACACATACCAGATTAAAGTGGACTCCCCATGATAGGCATCACTAGTATTAAGGCATGGAAATTTGAGGTTTTCTTGTGCATCTGCCTGTATATAAAATAAATAAATTAATAAGCCAAAGTTCATAGAAAATGACATGGTGAATGTAGCTTCATTTCCCAAGAACTGTAGCTGACATAACAAACACTTAAATTCTTAAGAATAGAGTGCTAGATCATAAACTTATCTGCATGAAGACCAGTCTGGAAATTCTCATAAGCTGTGCCAAACACTTTCCACCACCTAAACCAAAAAAATAAAATATAAATGATAAAATATAAGATGATTATGAAAATGTGAGGATTCTCCCAGTTTCAAGATGGTAAAGTAAAGAGTGTACCTATACACGTCTATTCAAGATAAAAATAAATAAATAAAATACAGATGATACCTTTCCCTTAAGATATATAATCCATTTAGCTTTCAACATCTTGTACCCACACTTTGAGGGCTTCAAGTTTCATCTGTGTACTTTAGTTTTCAAAATCTCTCTCCTTCTACCAAACTCATGGAAACCCATTGAAATTTTTTGAAATAATCAGAAAAGATAGCAAACATTATCAAAGAAACACATGTAGCAGTTACTTATCATTTCAATCAACGAGTTTTGAATCAGTTCATTTGTCCATTAAGAAATAAAACTCCCTTTACTGTGTAAAAACATCTGTAAAAGGATGCATAGAGGTTAGTTTTGCAATATTCAATGATTTAAAAAACAATTCAAGAAAATAACAAAGCACAAAAATCACATCACAAAACCCTCTACTCTGCTATAATGCAAATTGAACAAGCATCATAATTTTTTATCCATAGATTCACGTTTCAATAATTGTTTTGAGACTAGAATGAACTCACCCTAAAGCATGACCACATTCTGAGAAAATCAACGACCAGTAAGCCTTCATGATACTACTGACCATATAAACTATATAGTACAACCATACAATGTTTCAACTTGTAATTGTAAGGTAATTAAGGCCCTGTTTACCAGAGCTTATCTGTAGATCAGTTCAGTTCAGTTCAGTTCAGTTCAGTTCAATTCAGTTCAGTTCAATTCAGTTCAGTTCAGTTCAGTTCAGTGAAAATGCAATTTAATGAAATTCAGGCTAATTCAGTCATGCTGATTCCATTTTTCAATACATCAATTTTCACTTCAGTTCAGTTCAGTTCAATTCAGTTCAGTTCAGTTCAGTTCAGTTCAATTCAGTTCAGTTCAGTTCAGTTCAGTTCTGTACATCAAGAAATAAGCTCTAGTAAACAGGGCCTAAATTCAAACATCTAACCAGTAGCTTCCACTAAATTTGGTCAGTTTTATAATTTAACAATTGCCAATTTGCAGGGCCACAAAACACGACTTTGCATCACCATACTTTCGTCTCATGATATCCAAGATTTTAGTGACCTTTTGTTTAAATCCACGAGCATATTAATGGGAAACCTTAGGGAACACACAAAGTTGTGTTTACGCATAAATTGGGATCTACCCACATACAATTTCATATAAGTAGAACTTAGAACCTCAAATTTCTTCAACAGCAGAAAACTAAGTAACTTAACACACAGTACGCTCACCAGAACTATGCTTATCAAATTAACAAAATATAACTGGTATAAAGTACACGCATATACAGATAACACAAGTTACACTTGCTTATTCTCCTTAGTTTACCCAACTCAAGTGTACCATACAGACAAACAAACACCACATAAATCTACAAAAGTTTTTAAATTAACCAACGTTTGACACAGCAAGCAGCAAACTAGGTATTCAATTAAGATACATTAGAAGCTTTAAAAAAGATGGTACATTCAACAACTACCTTATCTCAAAGGGAAATCAAGTAAAGTCTCCCTATATATTCGAGAAGGAAGTTGCATTAGCAGGGCAATAAAACCAAATAGAAAATTAAATCTTTAGCCATGTTTTATGACAGGCATTGGTGTACAATGAATCCAACTTTGTGCAGGGGTTAAGTTCTTAAACACCGAGGCTGTACACATAACAGACCAAATGCTAATTCAAACCAAACACCAATCTACCCAATAAAACAAGAAGAGATGGATCACCGAGTCCTATAGATTGATTAAGCAGTTTATCTAAGAGATCAGTGATGCAAGTTGGCATTAGCATTCCACAAACAGCAAACCCAAAAAGAGGAACTCACTTGTAATTGACAAATGAAAGTGACTCGTATTTATTTTTCAATCTCATGTACATGATGATGTTTATATATAAAGGCAAACAAGCCACAATTGACTGCTTTCAGATACATCATCTCAAGACATTGAAAATGACCTAAAACACAAGTAAATCAGATTCAAATAACAAAATTTGAGACCAGGGAATGTGGCGTGTGCTTATACAGAAACTTGTGAAGGCATGAACTTGCAGAAAAAATAGTCAATTGAAGAAAAATAGAGTCTCAATCCAACTATTAAGAATTTGGTACCTTTAATCTCTAATTGTTGCCATGTTCTGCCCAAGCCGCTTCCTAGCCTTGGACACAGAATCTCCAAGTACTCGGCGGTTCCCTACTCCTATACTAGCAATGTTCGTTTGCCTCCGTCAGCCTGAGTCTACAACCTGGCACCTTGAGCAGCCTGTTCACTGGCTCCATCTACCTGACAATTATTTTCGATTATATTTGATCTACACATAGTGACATCGAAAGTATATCATATTAGCCCGATTAGGTTAAGTGGTCCTAGCTCCATATTAACAGCCTTAGACTGGATCTAAATTACAAAATTTATCACTCAAAACCACAGTTTTCTATTTTTACTATTGCTTAACGATGTTGCTAAGAATCGGGTGATAGGAAGAAAACAAACTGAATTCAGTTCAAGAAAATGAGAGAGAGAGAGAGAGAGGACCAATCTTAATAACTGGGGACAAAAACATGTTTTGGACAGGCCTAGCTGATGACTCCTCATGTATATAAACTCTGTTTATTTCTTTTCTCTTATTCCTGGAGAGTGACTAAAGTTTGAATTAAGTTAGGCTTCAATTTCCCATAATTAAAGGTTGCTGGCAGAATTAAGGTACACAAGTTATTATTACCTTTTGAGGAAGTTCTCTTTCACTGCCACATGGATTGAATCCTGCATGCATATCTTCTGCCTTCAATGACTCCAAACACCTTTTCACCCTCTTGAAATTCCGCTTTGTAATCACTCCTACATGCATACCTTCAATAATTTAATGATACAGATTTTAAAATGCAAAAAATAAAGAAAGGGACATTTTATATAGAAATCCATCAAAGAAGTGGCAGTTTAAATCAGATTGCTTATCTGCAGAATTTCAAATGTGCTTCATTTCTCACATCTACAGCATCGATGTCCACCACATTTTCCACCTTGTCATGCCTTTTGCTCAAATGCTAGCTTGGGTCTTGTGGCCGGATTCTTGATCTTGACAAGCGCCTCCAGCGTTAACGGCCACTGTTACCTTTATACAAAGCAATGCATGAATTAGGCCAATGCAACTGGAAAAATCAAAGAAGAGACAAAATCAGACCTTGTGTTATTTGGAAGTACTGCCCCGAGTAGGAAACTACCTCGTTTCCGATGTCATCAAGTGCCCTTCCTCTACACCTGCCATGCTCACAAGATTCATTATCAGCACCGACGACGTCTGAAAGGAAAAATGCAAATGAAAAATACACCAAATTGGGAAAAATTGGATGCACTAATTGGAATAATGCCAAATTTCATTGAACAACAAAGAATTCTTTTGCGCTCTTGTATCCATTTATCTACAAAAACTAAAAATATCTAAAAACTATTATAATTCTTACAAAGAGAGAGAGAGAGAGAGAGAGAGAGAGAGAGAGAGAGAGAGAACCTGAGCAGTGCTAAATCCAACACGCTCTCCAGAAAATCCCCATTTTCAGGGCCACAAGTCACGTGACTTTGCAGCACCATACTTTCTTCTCATGATATCTAAGATTTTTAGTGACCTTTTATTTAAAGAAACGAGCACATTAATGGGAAACTCCAGAGAGAACACAAAGTTGAGTTTAAGCATACACACATACAATTTCATATAAGTAGAACTTGGAACCTCTATTTGCTTCAACAGCATAAAACTAAGTAATTTAACACACACAGTAAGCTCACCAGAACTATGCTTATCAAATTAACAAAACATAACTGGTGTAAAGTACACACTTATACAGATAACACAAGTTACACTTGCTTATTCTCCCAAGTTTACCCAACTCATATGTACCATACAGACAAACAAACACCACACCAATCTACAAAAGTTTTTTAATCAACCAGCGTAATCATCACCATAATCATGAAAAAAATGGAGGATACGCATTTTATGATAATCAACCAAAGAGATTTATTTTAATAACATTAAGCTTTTATTTTTCTTAATTATACACATTTGAAGCTATTCACAATGAAATGTGTCTTTGATTCCATAGAAGTAAGGAGAAATCTTTAAAAAGAACGGAGGGAGTCTGTAATTTAATGGATAAGATTGTTTATTTTCAGGTACACATGATCGAAGTCAAAGGTTGTAATGAATTTGGTTCATGAATGAATGAGCATGTAAACATTAAAAATATCCCATCGTAGATTTTACCTGTAGCAAAAAGTGAGCAATCATAGCTTTTACTCTTTTGTTGCTTGATGAAGAGCAACTTTCTCCATCTTCCTCTTCTCAGTTGGTCGTTTAGGTTTCCCAACACCAAATTCCGGGGGTTGACAAAATAGTCCTAGACTCACTGTCTCAAGTCCCTCCTCCCTCGGGATCAAATGAAACTAGAAAATGGGATAGGACATTACAGAAAGCCGTAACAAAATATGAAATTATCAAAAAATGGAATTTTTATCTAGTTGCAAGAGAAAGGAACCAAGTAGAATGAGAATTACACATTTGTTCCCTGCATGATGAACTTTCACTCAGCGCAGTGAACTTAAATTCTTAATTGGAGGACTAGGATGGATTATCATGGTTGTAGAGACATCTGAAGAAAGAGTTGTGATTTTTATACTGCACAAATAATTAATTAAAAAAAAAGAAAAAAGAGCACAACAATTTACCAATATTAAGAAACTAGCCTCCCTGAGCAGATTTCGGAAGTTTGAGTGAAATCCTCGACAACCAAGCACACAACCTCCAATATCAGGAAAGTTCTATTGTTCTGGAAGTATGTGTCCGTACCAATGGACACCCCTGCAAAACAGCATGTTAAAACCATTCAAAGAGATAATATGTTGAATAATATCCAATTAGACTCACTTTTTTGCATCATGCTACCTCAAGAACGATATCCAGTTCTCTGACTCCTCTTGCAATGCATTGATGATGGACATCATCATAAATTTGGTAATGGTAAGGCTGTCTCAGCCTTTTCCTATCACTGTCATTTGTCTACTTGTCACCTGAGATGTTGTTTCCAGTGTTCCTGTACAAGAAACTTCCATGAGATTATCCGTTGCTACTTGGAAAATGTTAAATAAACAAAGAGGAGATGTGGAAGGATAGAGCAAATGAAAGAATGTCAACCTGCTAGGCAAATCATTGAGCACAATTTCAAATTCAGTGCACCGATTTTAACAAACTCTTGTCTCCATCCTAAGTAAAGTCCTTCCCTGCAAGCTTGGATGTCATGAACTCTATCCAATATTCTTCCCCAACGGCTTTAACATCCCCACTGGACGGCCCTACATAGAATATAGCAAACTGTTCAATACTAATGGATAATTATGAAGCTCCAAGAAAATCATAATGAATTGGCCAACTGTACTCATCACTGAAAATTTGAAGTGATTCGTAAGAAGCTGTATTTTCTGTCATTTTGTACCCAGCCCTTGTCTTGCCATTGGTACTCTGAACTTCTTCGTGACTGGCTCCGTTTCAACTTCAATAGGGGTCAAATTTGGAGGAACCTGCGGAGGAGGGAGCAAAGCAGAATCAGGTGTCCCATTGGTTACCTTCAGTGCCCCAATGGAAACTGGTTGGGAATAATCAATATAAGAACCAGATGATAAAATTCAGGGAATTATCGAAGAATATTTTTGAAACCTATATCATGACTAAAGACCAATGAAACATCTTCTAGACATACCAGTGTAATAAGTGCACATCAAATTACTAGGATAAAGGAAACTCATTGTACTAGCATTTCACACATTAAGAAACTTACTTAATAGCTGTAAGATATTACTGAAAAGCATCTCGGTTTTTCAGCTCATCACGCCATAACTGCTCTTTTTTTAACCTGCTCAAATAAATAAATAAATGAAGTCGCATTTCATACAAAAAGAGCACAGCAGATTACCAATATTAAGAGACAAACCTCCCTGAGCAGTTCAGAAGGTCAAGTGAGATCCTTGACAACCACATGTTCCTCCATCAACTTCCGAAAAGCATCAGGTTCAGGGTGTTGATATGGAGTATCCTTGACCTGCATAGCAACAGGTAAACCATCATCGGGTTCAACCAGCCACCCTGTATCCCCTGCATTTTTTTTAATACATGTGAAAAAAATACACCACCCTATACCTTCTGACAGTAATCACGCCAATGATTTTCAGCAGTTAGATACCCAGCAGCCACATGTTCCTCCATCAACTTCTGAAAAGCATCTCGGTTTTTCAGTTTCAGCTCATCACGCCTTAACTGCTCTGTTTTTAACCTCCATCTTCCCTTCTTCTCTAAATGATGAATAAATTACTAGTGGTAGGCAGAATTCAAACCGAGTTCAAATCAAGATAGAGAAAAATACCCAATCTATAAAACTCAACACAAAAAACTTACCTTTGAACATATTAATTTTAAATCAGGAGCTCTGCCTTTATTACTCCTCGTGTGCACCAAAACAGAATAATTGAAATTATGTGTAACATTCCAATCCCATAGGCTGTAAAAATAATATCTTAGGTTAAGTTATGTGATCCCGGGTGGTATAAATTATGATTTAAGTGAAACCAAAGTATTATACTCCTAGGTACCTCCTCTCCCATATACACACATACCAGATTAAAGTGGGCTCCCCATGAATGGCATCAGTAGTATTAAGGCATGGGAATTTGAGGTTTTATTGTGTATCTGCCTGTATATAAAATAAATTAATTAATAAGCCAAAGTTCAGAAAATGACATGGATTTCAGTATCTTCAAATTCCAAGAACTGTAGCTTAAGAATAGAGTGCTTAATCATAAACTTATCTGCATGAAGAGTAGTCTGGAAATTGTCTCATAAGCTGTGACAGACACTTTCCACCTCCTAAACCAAAAAAAGAATAAAAAGAAATACAAATGATAAAATATAAGATGATTATGGAACTGTGATGATTCTCCCAGTTACAAGAGTGTACTCTAGACACATCTACTCAAGATAGAAATAAATAAACAAAATATAGATGATACCTGTCCTTTAAGAAATATAATCCATTTAGCTGTCAACATCTTGTACAAGGATCTGCACTTCGATGGTTTCAAGTTTCATCTGTGCACTTTAGTTTTCCAAATCTCTCTCCTTCTACCAAACTCGTGGAAACCCATTGAGAATTTATGAAATGATCAGAAAAGATAGCAAACATTATCAAAGAAACACATGTAACAGATAACTATCATTCTACAATCAACGAGTTTTGAATCTATTAATTTGTCCATTAAGATTTAAAACTCCTTTTACTGTGTAAAAAATCTGTAAAAGGATACGTAGAGGGTACTGTTGCTGGCTTCAAGTTCCCTCTGCACTTCATTTTGCCATAAGAGCTGCATAATCCATGTTGTCCTCCCAAAATACCCCAGCTCCGGAAACAAATGAGAATTCATGAAATAATCAAAAAAGAAAAATTATCAAAATAAACACAGGTAGCAGATAATTTTAAATAATCAATGTATTTTAAAAAAATCAAGAAAATAACAAAGCACAAAAATCACATCACAAAACCTTCTACTCTGCTAATGCATATTGAACAAAAATCATAATTCTTTATCCATAGATTCACGTTTCAATATTTGTTTTCAGACTAGAATGAATTCGACCTAAAGCATGACCACATTCAGAGAAAATCTACGACCAGTGTGCCTTCATGATACTATCTGGACTGACCATACAAACTATATGCAACCATACAATGCTTCAACTTGTTATAGTAAGGTAATTAAATTCAAACATATAACCAGGTACTACTAAAATTGGTCGGTTTTGTAGCTTAACAATTGCCAATACTTATCTTTCTCTTCATATATAGCACTTAATTGTACAAAACTAGACAATAAGAGGTCCTAGCAAATATCACACCCTTAGAGTGGATCTTAATTACAAAACAAACAAGTTCACACCCTTCTGTTTGTAATTCTTTCTATAGCTCAACACTATTCCTAAGAATCTAGTGATAGGCAGAAATCGAACCGGGTTCAAGTTAAGGCAGAAAAATACACAATCTAAGAAACTCAGCACAGAAAACATACCTTTGAAATTATTATTTCTAAACCAGGAGCTCTACCTAGCTTATTACTCCTCATGCGCACCTAAACAACAGAAATGAAATTATGAGTTACATTCCAAACCCATAGGCTGTAATATTATATCTTAAGTTAAATTACGTGATCCTGAACTGTATAATTTATGATTTTAAGTAAAACCGGAGTATTAAAGTCTTAGGAATCTACAAATGTCAAGAAAAACTGCAGCTGACATAATAGATACATTTATTAAGTTAAGTTCTCAGATCAGAAACTTATCTGCTTGAAGATTCCAAATCCAAGGGAACCATTTTGAGAGATATTGGGTATTGGAAGTCCAAATCCAAAATTTTGAGAGATTCACATTATAAAATACCAGCAGAATGTTGACCAATATGTAGTTCAATAATTAAAAAGACGTGCCTTCAACTGTTGCAACTGAGAATTATAAGCTCTCTTTGCTTACTCAGACAAGAGTTGGCCCAGGTGGTCGAGCTGCACCAAGTCCAGCTGGTTTTCTTCAACTTTTCCTGTTGGAGTTAGAGAAAATCTGTCAATAAAGGTACATTATCTATATACCAATGCAACAAAATGAGAGATTCAAAAAGATTGTGCAGCATTAAGGTTACTAATTTCAGAAATCAAACGTATTCCACAGGACAGTGATAGGCACAATAAATTCATGACAAAGCTTTTCTAGGGCTTGATATGCAATCCAAAATCAATTGAACTAAACATTAGCCCCAATTTACAAATCCAGGAGTCGAGAAAGTAATGGAAAGAGGATCGGAGTCTGAGAATTACCGTCCATGGGAACCATTTGATTGGTTCTGGAGAATGGAAAACATTTGATTTATAGGGTCATTAAAAGCAATGAAAGGGATGCACTAATACCCTGGTCATGCAGGTCAGGTAGCTTCTGCGAGTTTTGCTGGCTTTTAGTTCCACATCAGCTGCATATTCAGTTAGCTATAGTAAGGCCAAAATCCATATCATCCTCCTCAATCTGACTCAAATTTGCAGACACTCACAGAGAATTCCAGAAATAATCAGAAAGGCATAAAACATTATACGATTAAAGGGAGGTAACAGATAATTCTCCAGCTACAAATCAATGAGTTATAAAGTTTACCTTTAGGGAATTTTTTCACAGCACAAAAGCTATACTCTGCTACTGCAAATTAAAAAAAAAATTATAAACTACTCCGTTCGGATATCCACTTTGAAACAACATTACACCTAACAGCTCCAATAGACATATTAATGGAGCATTGTGCTGGAAACACTTGGTATGATGATTCTTCTAAGCAACAATCATATCAAATTTGGGATTCCAGTTCTTGTAAAGGTACTTGCAACCAAGCATTCAAACATAAACAAAATTAAGAGTAAGTTCACAGAAAAACTACAGTTGTTTAATGACCCCTTCTCAATTATATGCATTTTCTAAGTGATCTAGTTAAGCTCAATTTTCAGAACTTGATTAAATTGATATTCGCTGACACCCTCCCTGAAAATAATCTAGCATATTTTATTAATAATGCCATAGGGATCATGTCGGACGTTTGACACAGCAAGTAGCATATGAGGTATTCAATTAAGATGCAATAGAAGCTTAAAAAAGATGGTACATTCAACAGCTACCTTATCTCAAAGGGTAAACGTATTTGATTATTTGATCTGGCACACGTAGAAATCAAGTAAAGCCTCCCTATACATTCAAAAAGGAAGTTGCATTAGCAGGGCAATAAAACCACCTAGGAAATGAAATCTTTAGCCATGTTTTATGCCAGGCACTGGTGCACAATGAATCCAACTTTGTGCAGGGGCTAAGTTCTTAAACACCGAGGATGTATACATAACATACCAAAAGCTAATTCAAACTGAGCATTTATCTACTCAATAAAACAAGAAGAGAAGGATCACCGAGTCCTATAGATAGATTAAGCAGTTTATCTAAGACATCAGTGAAAATGTTTATATCAAGTCAAACAAGCCACAATTGACTACTTTCAGATATATCATCTCAAGAGGACGGTGGAAGTTATATGATAGTTATTGAGAATAGGAACTCACCTGATTATCCCATCATCTTCAGTGTGAGAAGCGTGCTTGACAAGCGAGTCCATCATCTCAAGCTTGGAGTTGAGTACTCACCTAAAAGGCCACTGACATGAATTCACAACATGGCAATGAAAATGACCTAAAACACAAGTAAATCAGAAGTCAAAAATCAAAATTTGAGACCATGAAATGTGACGTGTGCTTATACAGAAACTTGTGAAAGCATGAAATAGCAGAAAAAATAGTCAATTGAAGAAAAATAGAGTCTCAATCCAACTATTAAGAATTTGGTACCTTTAATCTCCATTTTTTGTTGTGTTCTGCCCAAGCCGCTTCCTAGCCTTGGACACAGAATCTCCAAGTACTCGGCGGTTCCCTCCTCCTATACTAGCAATTTTCGTTTGCCTCCGTCAGCCTGAGTCTACAACCTGGCACCTTGAGCAGCCTGTTCACTGGCTCCATCTACCTGACAATTATTTTTGATTATATTTGATCTACACAAGTGACATAGAAAGTATACCATATTAGCCCGATTAGGATAAGTGGTCCTATCTCCATATTAACAGCCTTGGACTGGATCTAAATTACAAATTTATCACTCAAAATCTCAGTTTTCTATTTTTACTATTGCTCAATGTTGCTGCTAAGAATCGGGTGATAGGCAGAATACAAACTGAATTCAGGTCAAGAAAATAAGGAGAGGGAGAGAGGGGGAGAGAGAGAGAGAGAGAGAGAGAGAGAGAGATGACCAATCTTAATAACCGGGGACAATAACATGTTCAGGACAGGCCTAGCTGATGACTCCTCATGTATACAAACTCTGTTTATTTCTTTTCTCTTATTCTGATATTATTTTTACTTGAGAGACACTAAAGTTTGAATTAAGTTAGGCTTCATTTTGAGGAAAGAACTCAGCACAAAGACATACCTTTAAACTGAGATTCATAACCAAGAAGATATGCAGGAGAAGCTCCTTCAAGGCAATGTTCTCAGCCTTAGCTGATGACTCCTACAAAAACAACGGCAATCATAACATGAGTAACACAAACTCACAAGCTGTATAAATGTGATCCCAAGCTGTATGCATTATAATTTAACTAAAACCAAAGTATTCACCATTATGGTAACTCTGTCACACATACTCAATCATCCATGCATACTTTTCACCACCTTTTCACCCTCTTGAATTTCCTCTTTGAAATCCTACATGCATACCCTCAACAATTCAAATATACAGATTTTAGAATGCATAAAAAAAATGGAACATGTTAAATAGGAATCAATGAAAGAAGTGTCAGTTTCATCTGATTACTTATCTGCAGCATTATGAATCTGAGAGCACATTGGGTCTTGTGACCGGTTTCTTGATCTTGAGAGCACCTCCAACGTTCGCCTCCACTGCTGCCTTAATATTTTCCAGCAAAAAATCCTGACCAAGCAATGCATAAATAAGGTCATTGCAACTGGAAGAATCAAAAGAAGAAGACACGAAATCTGACCTTGTCTTTTGCTGGCAGAATTAAGGTACACAAATTATTATTACCTTGTGAGGAAAAGTTCTTTATAACTGCCACATGGATTGAATCCTGCATGCATACCTTTCACCTTCAATGACTCCAAACACCTTTTCACTCTCTTGAAATTCCGCTTTGTAATCCTACATGCATACCTTCAATAATTCAATGATACAGATTTAAGAATGCAAATAATAAAGAAGGACATTTTATATAGAAATCAATCAAAGAAGTGGCAGTTTAAATCAGATTACTTATCTGCAGCATTTTAAATCTCTTTCATTTCTCACAATCTGCAGCATCGATGTCCACCACATTTTCCACCTTGTCATGCCTATCGCTCAACCCATATGCTACCTTGGGTCTTGTGGCAGTTTTTGTGTACCTTCAGTGAGCCAAGTAAACCTCTGATGTAATACACCTTGAGAATCCCTTGGAAAGAAAGGAATTAGACAGCTATAAAGTGATACCCACGATGAAAAATGAAAAATCAAACAATACAAAGATGTATCACCACTGCTGGAATAAATCATATTGGTATAAGGAACCTTTCTATTTGCAGCACCCTGTAACACTTGATTTGTGAGAATAATAACCACTAAAGCACATAAGAGAGAGATAAAGGCTTCTTTTTGGCATTTGTCTACTTAATCATTCTATACTGCTACCATCAAAGCATGCTACCACGTCATAATATCTAATTGTTCTAGTAGAAACAGAAACAGTTGGTTCAATTCCATATTTCATGTAGCTTATAATCTAGTTTCTTCAAGCTATCGACAAACCAAGACAGCGTTTCAAAGCTAAAATAGATCATCAGACAGTATGTACAAGCAATACATTAGAATAAGTGCAAATCTGGAAAATGATACCTGTCCTCACCTCTAAGGTTCCCTTGATAGAGTAGAGGTTCCAAAAGTTACTGGCTATTTCTCAAACAATCAACCTAGTCCCATAAGGCTTTTCAATGATAGCCGGAAGAATGCTTAGCACAAGAAAGGCTGTTTTTAAGGGTGCACCTGGCAGCATAAACAGCCGAGGCAGCAAGCATGGTCTGTAAAGCATGCTCTGCAGATCCTTCGAATTATGAACCAAAGTCTTGATGAACAGCACCAGAAAAACATAAGGAGTTGCCTATCAGATTCCATTCCAGTTCAAGCAGAATTATCATATTCATAGCCAACACCAAAGCCTGAGTATAGACACTTTCAGAGTTGCAGAAAAGTCATTGACAGCCGAGGCAGCAAGCATGGAAGGGCTGTAAAGCATGCTCTCCAGACCCTTCGAATTAAGAACCAAAGTCTTGATGAACCGCACCAGAAAAACATAAGGAAATTGCCACTGTTGGATTCCATTCCAGTTCACGCAGAATTATCATATCCATGGCCAACACCTAACCATGAGTATAGACACTTTCAGAGTTGCAGACAAAGTTATTGACCCCAGATGCCCATATTTCTTTGCATTTCGATGCCACCAGCATGGCTCCCATCCCAAGAAGCTGCAGCTCCTTCCTCAGAGTGGCCCCTAACTGAAAGGTACCGATTAAACTTGAGATGAACTTCAGGGAATCAGAATCGGCCGCATTCACTCGATATTATCAGGCTGTAAATGCATGTAATCACCAAACCTGCATTTCTGCATACAAAAGAAAAAAGGGAAACACATTTAACCACAAAACCAACACCGAAAATTTGTCCGAAAGAAAGAATCAAGAAAAAGTTTTTGTATAGCTCAGCAATCTTGTAAAACATGCAAAGATCGTCACATATATCATGTGCAACATCAATGTCCACCACGCTCTCCTCCTTGGGAGGCCTTTTGCTCAGCTCCCAAGCAAGAGTTTGGGCTTTCTTGATCTTGACAGCGCCGTCGGCACATTTCGTGTTCTTTTCAGCCGCTGCCTGAGGATTGGCCAGAAGTTGGGCACCGAAACTCCCGAAACCAAGCAATCAGAAATTATGTCAATTAAACAAGAACAAGGGTGAAAATAAAACATGAACCATAAATCAGGCAGAGATGAAAAATGAGATCTGACCGTGTGACTGGCCGCCTTGTGATATTGGCGAGCTTTCCGTGAGGAGTCGTCGGTGCCTTCCCCGTACGCCAGCCGGCGCCTCCCTAATCAAAAGATGTTTCTTCTTCGCGGAAGCAGAACCCCGGCTTCTGATTTGACTTGAGAAGAGGCGGTGGGTCACCTGTAAAGAGTCTTGAGAAGTCACCTTACTTCTAGCTGTGAGAATCGAAGGAAGAGTTGGGGCTTTTGTTCTGGAAGATGCCTCATCGGGTTTCGGCTTCACGGCCGGTTTATTGATACCCAAACAATAAAAAAATAGGTCAAGAAAACAAGAACAAGGGGAAAATCAAAACATGAACAGAAATCAGGTAGAGATGAAAAACGAGATCTGACCGTGATATTGGCATGTGGTCGCCAGCCATGATCTTCCGTGTAACGACATTTCCGAGTGGTCGCCAGCCATGATCTTCTGCTTCTCGCTCAAGTATACAACAAAATTAACTCTCATCAACAGGAAGTTTAACCAATCGAATAAAAGATTCCAGAAACCCATCTGGGTATTACAACATCCGAGAGAAGAGTTAAATTCGAGTTCAGTAATCAAGAAATTGATTTCGTACCTTGCTGCGTAATTGACCTTGAAGCCTCTGAAAAGTTTTTCTTTTCTTCTTCACAGAAGCAGACACCGTTTGAAGCGTGATGAGGAGAGCCACCAACGGTCATATTCAGTATTCACACCGTATTTCTAAAAAGGAAAAACAATTGAAGTTTTCAGATTCAGACAAATTCTTTAAAGCAATTTTTATTTTTTTTTGGAAAACAAATAAGGGCATTTTATGGTGAGGGCAGATTAAAAAAACCACCTTGTACAAGATTGGGGTTATAGAAAGTCTCATATAAGGGCACCTTACAGTAAGGGCATGACAAAATGACACCATATTTTACAAGATTTGTGGTTATTATACAATTATTTTAATTATTTGATTTATTTTTGTTTGTACATGATGTTTTTATACTTGAATTTGACCTTTATTTTGGTTGATCTTTCATTTGGTTTGATCTTTTAAATTTTTTGCCTGATGTTTTTATTTGGTTTGATCTTTTAGATTTTGGGCAATACTTTTCACTTTATTTTATTAATCTTTTATGTTTATGACCTAAATAATTAAAATAATTTATATAGTAATCCCAATCTTGTAAGAAGTAGTCTCATTTGACATGCATTTACCGTAAGGAGAGCTTAAATGAGACTCTCTCTATTTTTTATTGTGATTTTTAATTTGAAAGTATTTTTAGCTAGAACATGGTCTCCATTACTCATTAACTGTATTTTACATTTCATTTTAACATGTGTTTAAATTAAAATATTCAACCAAAAAAATTAGTCATGTTCTCTTTACTAACCGAAACAAAGTGAATAAAAAAAATATATTGAGAAATAAAACTAATATGACTAAGGTTATCAGTAAATCATTTCAGTTCAATTCAATCTAATTCATTCTAGTTTAGTTTATAATTTGATAAAATTTATGTTGATTTGAATGTCTCACTTATATGATTGGGGATATGAAAATGCCTGTTTGAATTATGTGATTGAGATTAGAGTTTTTATTTTTAATCTACAAGTGAGGGTTATTCATAACTCATCTCAACCAAAAAAACAACGGTATAACATCGTGATAAATAAACCAGTTCGAGACAATATGAGAAAGTACAGAAAATTCAATAGATACAATATTCAAGTAATGTATTTATTTGTAACTATGAATAAAGTCAAATTGGCCTAAACAAAAGGAATCATAATATGCAGTGGGATAAATACTGGCCTAAAAATTCAATGAAGCAATCACTTCCCATTCAATCCAATCATACGTTAATTGGATCTCACTTCAAAGCCGGGAAGAGATTTTCCTGGTCATTTTCACCGCCTCACACGTTTAACAAAAAAAATCCAAAATTATCTTGTGATCACTTCCCATCCTATCTCATTAGACGTTATTTTGATCTTTTCTCGGAGCCAATAAGGGATATTAAGGTTGTTTATACAACTAATCAAGGATTATCCACCTCATGTGATTTACAAATCCAATGTACGAAATCGCCAAAAGGATTAAGTACTCATTACGCTTGATTTTTTTAATATAAAAAAGTGTTTTGATGTCCTGATATTGATTTGTAAATCATGCACATGAAAACTCTGAATGGTCATCGAACTGTTTATTTTCGATATTTAGGTGAATTGAAAAGATTTGAAAATAAACATCTAAATGCAGCTAGAGGTTTTATGAGTAAAACTTACAAAGTCAATATCGTTCAGAAATACCAAAACACTTTTCAAATATTTAGAATTACACAAACACTTAACAAAGAACTCGGTGATACCAATCACTTTTTCTCAAAAATAATCTATAATTGAAATTTTCACTATTCATCTTTTTTTTTTGGGCAAAATGCTTAGATGAGCCCCAGTTATGGGTTAAGTGCAATTGTAACCCACATTTCTTGGTTGAGTGCGATTATAACCCCTAGTTTTTGGTTAAGTGTGATTATGACCCTCTTCCGATCAAATTTATGTAAAATATAACCTTAAACATGCTGATATGACCAATTCAGGTATACACATGTGAGTAAACAGTATTTCTCTTTGAATTTGAAGTGAATTTCATAAATCATCCAAATATATTGTTTAGAAACTCATCAAAAATACAATGTAGGGTTATAATTGCACTTATCAAAAACTCGGGGTTATATTTGCACTTATCACATAATTGAGGGTTATATTAGCACTTTTCTCTTTTTTTTATAGTATTTATCTTTTTTGAAAGAAACAAATATACTCCTCACTTGTTGCCTTTTTTTTTTTTTAATTAACCACCAAGGTGGGGGGATGTATATTGGCTTCCCCATACCATTAAAACAACCAAAAACCATTACAAAGAAACCGCATCAAAAAGATGACAGTTGAAATAGAATCCATAAGGGATTCAAAATGGTATAGAGTAAAGACTCCAACCGAAGCTAAGTAAGCTTCCAAAAAAGAATGAGATATCTAAATATATCCATTCAATGCTCTAAGAGCCTAAAAGGTGAGAGGTCTAATGAGAAGAAGTCTATATGTCCATTTGCTTGTTAGAGAATTAGAAGCGCGAGGCAACTTAGACTCAATTCAGCCTATGGATAGAGACTTAAACCCAAAAGACAGTCTCAGGTTGGAAGAAAGAAAAGGCACCACATATTAGATTTTGTGCAGTCTCAGGCTCGGATTGATTAGTAAGGGGGTTGCTCCATTGATAGCTCCAGCAACCTACTACAAGTCCATTGAGTGACTATTGACAGCAGGAAATCCTGGACAGCAGCCAGCTTGAAGGAGATGACACCTTGAGAGATGTGTCCCTTCCAAAAATGCAGAAGGGCATTGATAATAGAACATTGGAGAGTTACTGGATAGGAGGTGATATGGATCACCTCCTACACTACCTGCACCAAAATTCAGACATTAGTACCACTCACTTGTTGCCTTGTTGGTGGATATAAGTATATAACTAAAGTATCAAATATGTACACGATGATTTTCAAAAAAATAAAATGTATGTACACGTAGGATCAATTCCGAGAATGTTTAAATTGGGAGTCCAAATTCCCTAAATGTTCAATTTTTGGCCCAAATTCCCAAACTAGGTAACTTGACAAATGGTTTGCCAAGTTTCAAAAGATAGAATAGCACTAAACCAACTCATAGTTTGTGATAATTATAAATTGACCCACAAACTTTAGAATGAGCAATATTACTAACTCAAATTCAATTTATATAAAAGGAAAATTAAAGTTTTCTGGATATAAACAAATTGAATTACATTGCTATGTAGACACCGGTGCAAGCATGTGTGTTGCTAGCAAAAATGTAATACCTAAGGAACAATGGGTAAATGTAGAGAGACCAATAAGAGTAAAAATTGGAAATGGATCCCATATCATACTCTCTAAGGTCTGTAAAAATCTTAATATAATGATAGCAGGTGAAATATTTCATATTCCAACTGTGTATCAACAAGAATCTGGAATAGATTTTATTATTGGAAATAACTTATGTCTGTTGTATCATCCATTTATCCAATACACAGATAGAATAATTTTCACATTAAATAATAATCCTATACACATAGGAAAAATAAGCAGAGCTCTTAGAGTAGGAGTTCCGGGATATTTAGATTATATGAAAAAGAAATCTAAATTACCAAAACCAGAAACGCTAAATATTAGCCCTAATAAAATTACTTCTCTTTTAAGGAGGGGGGATATATATGCTAAAGAACAACGACTTTTTGTGCTTCAAAATACAAAACTTTGTAAAATAGAAACACTTCTAGAATCTGTGTGTTCAGAAAATCCAATAGACCCTAACAAGTCAAAAATTGGATGACAGCAACCATAAAACTAATCAATCCCAAGACAATTGTAAAGGTTAAACCAATGCAATATAGTCCTAAGGATAGAGAAGAATTTGGAAAACAAATTAATGAATTACTAGAATTAAAAGTGATTAAACCTAGCAAATCACCTCATATGTCTCCAGCCTTCTTAGTAGAAAATGAAGCTGAAAGACGCAGAGGAAAAAAGAGAGTGGTTGTCAACTATAAGGCTATAAACACAGCCACAGTAGGAGACAGTCATAACCTTCCTAATAAAGACGAGTTATTAACTCTAATAAGAGGAAAGAAAATATTTAGTAGTTTTGATTGTAAATCAGGATTCTGGCAAGTATTGCTAGATGAAGAATCACAACTATTAACTGCTTTTACATGTCCGCAAGGTCATTATCAGTGGAATGTTGTACCCTTTGGATTAAAACAGGCTCCAGCCATATTTCAAAGACATATGCAGAATGCATTTAGAACTTTTGAAAAATTCTGTTATGTTTATATTGATGACATTTTAGTCTTCAGTAATAATGAGACAGAACATCTATGGTAAGTAGCAGCAGTACTTAAAAAATGTGCTTCTCTAGGAATAATACTCTCTAAGAAGAAAACACACCTTTTTAAAATTAAAATCAATTTTCTAGGACTAGAAATTGAAGAAGGGTCTCATCGACCTCAAGATCATATCTTGGAACATATTCAAAAATTCCCAGATATCCTTGAAAATAAGAAACAGTTGCAGAGATTCCTAGTAATTCTCACCTATGCTTCTGATTATATTCCTAAGCTTGCTCAGGTCAGAGCACCATTACAAGCAAAGCTTAAGGAAGATATTCCATGGGAATGGAAAGATGCAGATACCAATTATATGGTAAAAGTAAAGAAAAGTTTAAAAAACTTTCCTAAACTTTATCACCCACAACCTGAGGATAAACTGATCATAGAAACTGATGCATCAGATTTATCCTGGGGAGGAATTCTTAAAGCAGAAAATAACGGCAAAGAATACATTTGCCGATATACTTCAAGAAGCTTTAAGGCTGCTGAAAAGAATTACCATAGTAACGAAAAAGAATATCTTTCTGTTATTAGAGTAATTAAAAAATTCTCTGTTTATCTAACTCCTTGCAAATTTTTAGTAAGGACAGATAATAAGAATTTTACTTATTTCCTAAAAATAAATTTAAAAGGAGATAGAAAACAAGGTCGTCTAATTAGATGGCAAATGTGGTTATCTAGATATGATTTCGATGTTGTTCATATTGCAAGTACCAAGAATTATTGGGCAGATTTTCTTACCAGAGAATTTCAGCGAAATTATAAAGAATAATACAAATGTTTCTAACGTTTGTTTCTTTGTAAAGCATCCAGAATGGAAGAAATGGAGCAGCTAAAGCTGCAAGAAGGACTTTTAGTCCAAGAACTGGAGCCGGTCCGAGCCAAGCTCAAGTATCTTAACCTGATCAAATTGGGCAAAGAAAAAGAACAAGTTTCTGAAAATGAAGTAAAAAAGGTTATCTTATCACCTTCTCCCTTAAAAGAGAAAGATAAGGCTATTCCAACGCAAACGGCAGTTGGTAAAGAATCAACAAATCCGTTGAAGGCTGTGGATTTGCCAAAAATCCAGAAAGAAGTACAAACTTCCATCAAACTGGTTAGTCCAGTAGATTTTTGCTTAAGGCCAAATCAGGGAATTTCAATCCCACAGTCTAAAGTTATGCCTTTAGCATCGGAGAAATCCGAAGAGGGAATTCAAATCCCAAAAAGATCTAAAACATATTATGTTGTTTATAACGGCCCCAATGCCGGAATCTATGAAGATTGGAGCTTCGCCAAAAAAGCAACTGAAGGAGTCTCCAACATTGCGCACAAGAAGTTCAAATCTTTCCAGGAAGCAAGAACTTCAGCAGACCTATGCACTGGGTCATCTTTTTTAGCACCTCTGGAGCTAATTACCAATGGAGAGATGATGAAGCCTAACACCTTCAGTGCAGCTCTGTTGTCCAAAAAGAAGTCATTAACCTCGCTAGGAAGACTTCCCGGCAAACCTAGGGAAGACACGGTAAGATCTGCAAAAGTAGACTACACCGACGAAATTAGAAGCAGGTTTTGAATACTGCTACCGATATGCAAGATCTGCCAACGAAGAAAAGTTTTTGGAGGAAAAGTTCTTCACTACAGACTCCAAAAATTTAAGCTATTACAACTTCACTAAGAATGCTAATCCCGAACAGGTTTACGAGGCATTCCAGTATGGTTTGGTAAAAATCATATATCCAAGTCCTAATTTGTTAGAAATTAGCCATTTCCCTAAGGCTATTATCGACACAATTAAGACTTTTAGGAAAAAGTGCACCAAACCAGGGCAGGAAGTTTTTCTAAAAATTAATAGTTCCGGTCCATACTGGAATCAATTAGGATTATTGGTATATCATCCTCAGCATTTGGTCCAGATTGGCATTTGTAAAGGGGATCATTATCATCCATCTCAGCCCATGGAGTGCAAACTCGAGGCTAGCGATCTGCTACCCTTAGCAATAAGAAGACTGGAAGGTTTTATTCAGAAACTTTTCAGTTTCAGTTCAGATGATGGGTTATTTGTAAACTATCAAGATGCCACCATCTTGATATACAGCAAGTCACCCAAAAAGATCAGCGAAGCCGATGAAGGCAAATTTGTTAAATTCCAAAATACTTTGGTTAATCCATTTATTTTGGGAGAACATATTCCAGACCTTTGTAAAAGGATGAAGAATTACCGTAGTAATTATTTATGCGGTAGATGCTCAGAAGAAAGTGGATCACCCACTAAAGGAGATAGTGACCTCTCCACTAACATAGCTGCCGACAGCTCAAGGGACCCCTCCACTTCAAGTGACAGCAAGTAGTGGATAATAATGCATCTGCTTTAGGTGGATACAATAATGCATCTACTTTAGTAAGGTGCAATAATGTAAGTGCGTTTGTACGTAAGGGATGACACACCCCTCTTTAATAATACAGATCTTTCCTTCTCTATAAAAGGAAGTTCATTTCTTGTAAAAGGGGAGCACCCCTCACTTCTGCGCCTCATTGTATTTTACTTTCAACCTCTGTAATCCCCTGGAGACGAACTTCGTCCAGGATTCTGTCTGATCTTCGGATCTACTATGTGTGAATAAAAAGCCCTTTAGGGCCCTTGTAATTTCATGTAAGTTTCTATAATCTTTATCTTCTTGCTTATTATTGATTGTTGTATACATGCTTATCTGTTATAATGAAACCTGGAGTCCTTAGTATAGGGAGTACCGCTTAGGCAGGTGGCCGTTTAGGGAAACCAGATTCGTAGGATTGGATAAGTTATAAACAAAAAGCATGATAAAAATACACTCTTAATAATATAGTAAAGAAGATAAAAGGAACTTGCGTAAATTACTTAGGGTTCTAAAGTATTAAAGTCATAAACTACATCAAATAAAATATCTAAGTTTAAATGAGCAATAATATTTGTAAATCTATTCTCAACAGAGAATTATCTAAAGAAGATAAAAAATTATCTGAATTCCATAGGGTTGGCTCTAATAGTCAATCCAGATATAGTTTTGGAACTAAGTTTTGTAAAAAACATCAACTCCAAATTTATGTACAATTTATGAATACCTCAAAATTCTGCATAAAATGTATAAAAGAATCTCAAAATTCAGCAAAAAGATGAAACTCAAATGAGTAAAAACGTTTGTAAATTAATTCTTAACAGAGAAATAACTAAAGAAGATAAGAAATTATCTAAATTCCGTAGACTTGGCCCTTATAGTCAATCTAGGTATAGTTTTGGCACTAGATATTGTGAAAAACATCAAACTCTTGTGCATTATATGAACATCTATAAAGGATGTATAAAATGTATCAAAGAAAAATAAAATTTCGCAGATAGATCAGATCATCAAAAACAATAAAATTCCGCAGATAGATCAGATCATCAAAAACCTGGTATCAGAGACATGTTTAAAATAACAATTATTATCTAAAAGATTCAACATTAAAATGAATCATTTAAATGATATAGAAGAAACAATTGATGAAAATCAAGATGTTTCTAACGTTCAAACCTTTGAATCTAATGAAGGATTCATCGGAAGCTTCTTGATCAAACAAGAATTACTTTCAAAAATTAAGTCTTCAAAACTTAATTTAATCCTAGACCAAAACTATAATGAGAATACTTTGATAAAAGTTTCTCCTTATCTTCCAGCAAGGGTAATTTGGTAATTCTACACCCCATACCTTTTCAATAAATATAAGAAACAAAAAGATGTGTCTTTTCAAAAAAAAAGATGTGTCTTTTCAAAAAAATAAAAAATATATATATATATATATATATATATATATCCTTCTTCATATAAATATACCAATTCATAAATCAAAACCAAGATAACTCAACCTTTTTCATTAATTATAGGAAGGTAACTGGAACTTGGAAGGTACACCTAGCTAAAACAGAAGTCAATATTCCCACTTACTCTTGCAGGTTTTGGTTATAATTTTAATTTTTTTAGGGTCAATTTTCTGATTACATGTAGTCATATAGCTCTCTAATTTATTTTATTTTTTCTTATTATTTGTCAAACAATTCTGGATATTTTTTCAAATTCAGGATATTTTTCAAATCCATGAAAAAAACTATAATGAGAATACTTTGATAAAAGTTTCTCCTTATCATCAAGCAAGAGTAATTTGGTAATTCTACACCTCATACCTTTTCAATAAATATAAGAAACAAAAAGACGTGTCTTTTCAAAAAAAATAATAACATCCTTCTTCATATAAATATACCAATTCATAAATCAAAACCAAGATAACTCAACCTTTTTCATTAATTATATGAAGGTAATTGGAACTTGTACACCTAGCTAAAACAGAAGTCAATATTCACACTTACTCTTGCAGGTTTTGGTCATAATTTTAATTTTTTGAGGGTCAATTTTATGATTACATGTAGTCATATAGCTCTCTTATTTATTTTTATTTTTCCTTATTATTTGTCAAACAATTCTGGATATTTTTTCAAATTCTGGATATTTTTCAAATCCATGAAATTAATGAAAGGAGAATTTGTTGTTTAAAAAAAAAAATTAAAAAGTAAGTCTGTTGCTTCATCCAGCTCGGTTCATCCAATTTAATCGCTTAATTATTAGTTTCTCATGATTAAATTATTATATGGACGAGCTGATGACCAAAACTATATAAAAAGTAAACATTTTGTGTGGACGTTCTGACATGTCAATTTTCTGATTATGCTCTTCACACTAGGCTATATCCGATTGAGCCCCCTATATCTGAAATTTTGCGATTGTATTTATGTTCAGCTACAACTAACCAGGATAAAAAAAAACTACAACTAACAAACCTTAATATAATTCACCATTTTTGTTGGAGATCATTTGTATTATACTTTATTTATTTTAATCATGATAAAGAGAATTATTATAGTCTTTTTAAAGGTGAGAAATTTTCCTTCAAGGTAATACGGCCGTAGTAGAATAGTTTTTTATATCATGTTTATATGATTAGTTTATTTTATTAATCTCTTATTATTTTACTTTTAATTATAATTTTAAAACATGCTTGTAGTTATTAAAAAAAATAAAAAATAAATCTTGTATTTTTGAGTACTGAAAAGATATTCTGATATGGGTGACAAAAAGTTTGGACTCAAGTATTAACTAATAGGGGACTGCAAGCACTTCCACCGATTATTATAAGCCATGTAGGATAAGCACATACTCATAGGGTATGAAATTCTTAACTTATTGAAAAGTCACATCATTTATACATGTAAAGTTGTGTCTTTTCAGTAACATAAACCAAAACACACATTGATTACCATTAGACAATGCATCTATAAATTGACACATCTAGAACATCATCTCTACCTAAAAGTATAACTTTCGTTCTATTTTCTTCTCAGTATTTTCTGTTCCTACCTTGATTTAGCCTACATGTTAATCATTTAGTTTGTTGATGCCCACTCTGGCATTTACTTAGTGATTATCATATACATGAGTATGTTGAAATTTTTAGATGAAGTATCAATATAAAATGTTAGGGGGGTTCGGGAAAGAATTTGGTTTGCTGCTCTTATTTCTTCACTGATCAAATTTGCATTTTGCATTCTAGGAGCTTTTAAAAAATTATAAAAGTGAATTTCAATGATCTTTTGTTCGTCTTATACTTTTCTTTGGTTTTATCTTCTACTTTTCTCAAAATTTTATTTGGTTTCAGCATACTGTCGAAACAGTTTTTTCTATATCTCCCTTGATTGCGTCGGTTTGTGAATACAAAGTTGACGGAAATGCACACAAATCTGCAAAGTTACCTATACAACTTTTAAAAAATGTTTCCAACTTTGTGTAAAGATGTGAAAAACTGAATAGATAATCATGTTTATGTAATGACAATTTTGATATATTCTAGAGGTATGTGTGTCAAGTCCTCCACGCAACGCGTGGAGAGACCACGCTAGTTTAAGAAAAGAAAATATCTTTAATATACCTTTTTTAGAAAAATTAAAAAGAAAAAATAGCATCTATTATTTTGTAGGTACTAAAGAAATGCATGTAGATATCAAAGATACTACAGGCGAAGTATACTTACCTTTAATCACTCTAAAAGAAATTAAAGAAAATTTAAGCAAAATAGATAGTAAAATTAGATCTACTATCTCAATGGTACATTTTGGTGCCATTAAAATCCTATTGAAATCAGAATTTCAAGAAGGAATAGAAGACATGGAAAGTCAACTTGAACAAATGTCTTGATGAGTCTTAAAGAAATACAAGAAGATATAGGTTCTTTAAAAACAAAATTAGAAGAAATTCTAAAAATCCTAACTAATGAGGAAAATAAGTTAGAAGCTGCAGCAGCAAAAATTATTATTGAATTAAAAATAATAATTCAAGAAAACCAACTTAAAGTCTTAGAAGCAATAGATCAAAAAGATTTAAAAACAACTCCTATAGGAGAAGAGGAAAAACCAAAACCTATAAGTTTAGGAAAATATTCTTACCCCAATCATGGAGTAGGAAATGCAGAATTAGGATCTTCTGGGAATCTTAAAGCGTTAACTTGGTCATTTGGTAAAAATGACAAACAAATGATATGATCAACTATATACCAAAGATTGAAAAAATCTTTTGGGATCATCTAGAAGGTGATGAATTACAGGTAAACGAAGAAAACTTCGAATTACTTGACCATGCTCTTAGGTTGCTAGAATTAGAGAACGATGAACTAGCAAATCAAGAAATAGAAAACAATCCCAAACTAAAACAATTGTTTGGAATTGAAGAATTAAAAGTCTTAAATAATGAAGAGTCTGCTAGTGAATCTGAAATAAGTGAACAAGAAAATAGTGACTCAGATTATACACCTAAAAACTTTAACATAAATAATGTTAAAAGAGAAGAAGGTGAAAGCTCATATATGGGCTCTAAAAGAAGAAGAGCTAATCAACCATGGTATTTTCCAGAAAGTGCAAAATCCAAAGTTAATAGTTCAAAAGGATCAGATGATAATTTCCTAAATATTGACTGTCAAAATAATAGGAAAGAAATCATTGATAAATGGGCAGCAGAATTAAGTTTAGTAATTCAAACTAATCCTGATGCCTATACAGAATCACGAACCATTTTGCTATTAATAGAACATAAGAGTCTGGGAATAGCAAAAGAATTTATAAAAAATACCATCTGGACAGATGCTAACAACAACAACATTCCATATAATATTCTAGATATTGTTCTAGATGGATTATATACCATGTTCTTAGGAATTGATTTTTCCGGTGACAAAGAACATGAAAAACAATTAGTACAAGAAAAAGCTAAAAAACGGCTAACAGAGCTACAACTCTGTGATATATGTGAATTAGAAGATTTCAATTGTGATTATGAAGTAAATCTTTATAAATTAGAACAAAATGAATTTCCAGAAATGATACTTCAGTATCTAAGGAAAATCCCTTTGGTAGGAGAAAAAGCCTTAGAAAGGTTTAAAATCGAAACTTTCAATAGTAGAACTACTAGTTACAGTCTAGGATATGCTATGAGAGTAGTAAAAGACGAACTGTCAAAATTCTGTGAACTAATAAGAATTCAGAAAAAACTTAAAAAGTTTAATAAAAACTGTTATGCAATATCAGGAGAAAATCCGGTAGAATATGGTTGCAATACAAAGTATAAAAAGAAGAAAAAATTCTTTTCTAAGAAAAAATCTTCTAAATATAGGTTTATTAAAAAGAGGAAGAAATTCCAACCAGGAAAGTTCTTTAAGAAAAAATCTGATACAAGATCAGAAAAACAAAAATTCTGTCCAAAAGGAAAGAAAAATTGTAGATGTTGGATATGCAACATAGAAGGACACTTTGCAAATGAATGTCCTAGACAAGACTCTAATAAAATTAAAATATTAGAATTTGCATACAAAATGGGATACGAACCCATAGAAGAAAAATATGATGAGCTAGAAAAAGTTTACATCATAGAAATACAGGAATCAGAAATAAATTCTAGTTCCAGTGAAACAGAATCAGGTGAACTAAGTGCATCTGATTAAATCTTAGGGGTAAAAATAAAATAACAAATAAAATGTAGGACTAAAATGAAAAGGAAAAACAAGAGTTTTACCTATTCTCGGAATTTCTCTCAAAAAGAGAACATTCTCGGCATTTTGCCTATAAAAACAACTATTCTCGGCATTTTGCCTGAACACGTACGATAGTTCAAGAAAAAGAAAGTACGTTGTACTACACGAGTGTACTACAAATCTGTAGTACGCTTAGCAAATAGCAATAACGTTTCTTATTTTAGGCTTATAAAAAACGGGCATGGAACGCAATTTGTTTTATGTAGTTTAAGCTAATTTAAGAAGAAAACTAAAGTTTCATGTATTCTAGAATGGTGAAACATAATCTCTGTTACTCTGTATAATCTTTATATCATGCATCTTTTCATTTATATTTCGAATGAAATGAATAAACCTGTTTAAAATAAATAAAAATAAAAGGTGACAAATATACAAAGTGATCTATTCAGATTGGACACTGAACTATAATACTTTTTATGCGTATTCACAGAATTACAGGGAAAAGCACTTGCTTGAGACAGCTACAATATTTGTGGAAACCAACGGGTTCGGAAATTCAACGGCCTCCGACCGCCGGTGAGCAAAAGGCCGCGGTAGGTTTTCCGGCACGATGGTCTCGAGCGAATTGTTGCCACGCCAAGAAGGGCATCTTCTCTTGTCACTCCAGCGTTTTGAATTCGATTCTACCGATGATGACCTTGCTGCAGTTACATCATTCATCTCCGACGCAAACGCCGCCTGATTATCCATGATCCCATCCGAACAGATCATTTGCAGTCCGACCATCAAAGTTGCCGCCCCCAACAAACATCCATAATTTCCTGACCTTAGTTTCTCAGAATTAGGCCTGCAAAAATTAAGCAAATCATGAAAACCTATTCCCTCCCACGAAATATACAAAGAAACAAAACGTTACTTTAAACTCACCTTGCCAAAAGGTATCCACTGGACTGTAAAGATTCAGAGATAGAAGACGGCGGAGGGGTCAGATTATGGCAGCAGCTGATCGAGAAGGCCATTTCTTGCTTCAAAATACTGCCTAACACCATCTCGATCTTCCTATATATATAATAGTAACATTTTATTTAATCAAATCCTTGACTATTAATTAAGAAGAGGAAGAAGATTGGAATTTTAATTTAAAATAATGGGAAAAAAAGAAAAAAGATAGAAATAGGGAACAAGTAACAACGACTACAAGAGCAACAAATGTTCCGTCCAAAATAATGGGCGAAGATACTTTTCTAATTTTCGCTTGCTGTCTCGTGTAGAATTGGGCAAGAGTAGGTCCCTTCATTTAACAGTGGTGGTGGTTTATTCTTCCCGGGTTTTTGGAGTTAGGTTCATGTTGGTAATTACCTAAAATACAATTCGTATATTCTGGGGATACGTACCCATGTCCTTTGCAAAATAAAAAATGGTAGTAAATATCAGATAATTAAAAATACGGGACATTTAACACATACGTTTAATAACTGTAGTGTTTAACTGATGTCAATAAATATAGCCCATGTCCCACGTCAAAAACCGTCGACCCCAGCCAAATCTTCAAAATCCGAATGAGAAAGTCTTGGGTGAGACCTGTACTTGTAGAGACCAATGGTCAGGAGAATGATCATTTACTGTTTTTGATTGATCTTTTAGTCAGTTTGATTGATATTTCTGTCAGTTCCCTTGAACATTCCTTTTTTACTTTGATCTTTCAGTTAATTTGATCTTTCATTCATTTTGCTTGATATTTAAGTCAATTTCCTTGATCATTCCTAATCCTTGGTAAATTACTGTTATTTCATAAAAATCACACCGAAACTCAATTTTGAGTCGGTCCATGTAAGACGACTGAGCTCTGGCGACACCAGCAACCTAAAATCTAACAACGAAAGCGGGGTTGAATCTCACCAACGGGAACTTCAACCCCATAACGGGCCCATATAGTATTTGGTCTCTGTAGAGACAGGTTTCAAACTAGAATTTGTAAATCCGAATTTCAAAATTTTAAATGGGGATATCTGGAGTTTGAACTGCACAATTACTTTACTTTTTAGATTTGGGAAAATTTGTAACGATTCTATTCCAAATCACCGTCTCTATATTGGAGTCCTACAAGTAAGAATATAGATGTCATGCGAATTTGCTGTAAGGTTTAAATTTGATTTACTATTATATAATGATGAGGTAATTGCAATATTTGACGCAGGAGTAAAATCTCTACGGTGATCCGTGTGGAATTTATGATGTTCAACAATTCTCAGGTATAATCTTGTATAATGCAAATATATGTAGATGACCGAGTACATTTAAGCCAAACAAATGTGTTGTAGATGAAATTAAATTAAACTGTAAAACGATGCACAATAATGTGGGTATGCATGCACATTTTCATTAAGTAGGTTGCACATCGATAGATGTTAAAATTATAATTGGGATTTCTCTGTTTATATTCCTGCTGCTCAGACCTGTAAACCTGCACGGACAGAACGGAGGTCAGACAGGCCGGCTTAAGCCTACGCCTGCTCCGACGATCAAATTAGAGAGGAACTATAAGATCTGATCGTGATAAACTGGTAGGGATGAGCAGAGAACTTGCCTTTCTCATTGGGGATCAGCTTCCATTTATAGTCTTCTGAGCTGCCGACATCGAATAGTAGAGAGCGGCAAAGTCCCTGGACCTGTCTGTGGGCTGGTATCAGGTATAGTCCAGCTTGGGCCTGTTTCGTGGGCCTCTGACTATTCCATGGAATAGTACCATATTTATCAAGTCCCCCCAGTACGAGTATATAGTCAAAGTACTATATTTATTGGACTGTTGGTCAGAGGACATGTGAGTGATTTTGAATTTTTTTAGGTCCATCCGGACAGTGGATGATGCAGTCCTAGGTGAGGCGGATGGTTCAGATTCATCGTTCAGTCCACGCGCTCCACGGTCTCGTTCTCTGCGTCGTGGAGGGACCCACGAGCGTTTATTATTTTTCGTAAAATCCTCCCGGCTTCCTTCCCCGATACGCCTCTCATTTAAATCTAGATAGGCTCGAGGAGGGCCTTTGCTTTTTTCAGATTCATCATCTTCTTCTTCCAGGTAAAGCGTTCGCTTCTCTCTTCTGAAAACTCCGATTTATTTCTTCTGTTTTATTTTCGATAGACTAGGATGAGTACCATGAACAACATCCGATCTACCACCGTTGACGAGGACGTTGTCTTCGTTCGTGAGCTCTGTCGCTCAGTCGGCGGGCTCACCGTCGAAGAGGCTGATTCGAAAGTCCTGATGCCTCGGTTCGGCGAGGATGTCGTAACCTCCGCCCCCGTCAGTTTTATTCCAGTTTACTGCGAACATCTATTAGCGTGTGGGCTTCGCTTCCCCGTGTCGCCCTTTTCCGGTCGGTCTTGCGCTATTTTGACACTCCCCTGCACGCCCTTTTGCCTAACTTCGTTCGGGTCCTGATTGGATTCGAGGTCCTGTGTATCCTGCGCAAGGTTCGGGCCAGTCCACAGCTATTCAGGGCCTTCCTTTACCCAGCCAACATGAGCGGCAGAGGTGGCTGGCTTCAACTGAAGTGCCGCGAGAAGATGCTAAAACTTGTTGATGAACGTCCGAAGAGGCATGACTGGAAAACCCGTTGGGTTTTCGTGGAGAACACTATGGTCTTTGGCGAGGGTCCGGAGGACATGACAGTCCCGGTCCTTACTCTGGCGATCCGGGGTAAAGCGTCTCTTCTTGCAGAGGCATCTCGTCTGGCCCCTAGGATAGCGAAAATGGGGCTTAAGAGCTACAGTTACTCCATCTTGACTGACGACAGGGTCCTTCGGGCTGCTAGTATGCCGTACTACGTAGACCAGATCCCCGAGGATGATTTGGGTATTAATCTAGTTCTGCTTTTTGGCTTTATTCGATAATGGTCCGGCCCACCGGCCGCTCCTGATTTTGACTGTGTTTTCCTTATGTCTTCCCATGTGCAGGCGCTATGGGGAAGTCTCTACAATCCATTATCAACGAGCTAGCCACCATGCCGAGACCACGCAACAGACCAGGACTGCGACAGATAAATGAGGAGGCTGACGCTAGGACTGGTGCAGGGGATTCGATGTCCGCGACCGCGTCTGGGTCTGTCAAGTAGTCTGAGGACGCCGACGACGCATAGGTTGACACTAGCAGGGAAGGTGGAGTCCGAGCTAATCTGGAAATTGAGATGCCCAAGATGACCCGAAAGCGCCAGAGAACCGAGGGGCAGGATGATGAGGACATCGTGCAGTCCCACTCTGACATTCAGTTCCGACCTCCCAGTCCGACCATCCACTCTCCTGTCAAGTTCGTGAATGACGACGAGGTTGTGATCCTGAGCCCTCCGCGCAACAACGAGCGGATCATTGAGACTTTGCAAGAGCGAGTTCTGGACACTCCCAGTGGACGCAATGCTTTCATGGATCAGATCTTTTCCCCGGCTTACTTGGAGGATTGGGTGACTCATGGCCCTAGGAGCTATCCGAAGACCTCTGACATCGCCGACAGACAGGCCTTCATCGCTATCGAGATATGTGACTGATTCTGTCGAGGCTTTACCAGGTTTTTTTGGAGTTTCATTTGCTTGCTTAGGATAACTGAGTTTCCTTTTTATTTCTTCAGCACTTGCGCATATCCCAGGTGCTGAGAGGGGAGATGTCCCGGCTAAGGTTGAGAAGCGCTAATCTGGGCTTTGAGCTTGAAAAATAGGATGCCGAGTTGGCCAAGCTGAAGGATGCCGAGGCTGAGTGTGCGCGTATCCGCGAGGTGGAAAAGGAAATGCTCCGTGCAAAGGCTGACCTCGAGGGTTCTTTGTCCGTTGAGCGTAATGCCGCTTCTGCTCTGAGGTCTAGGTTTGCGGAGCTGGAGGCTCTGTTGATGGAGAGGGATGGCCAATTGACCTTCTCCGAGGCCCAACGTGCGCGCCTGATCCGCACTACCTTTCCTCTGGTATTTTCCAAGATAGTCAAATCTGACGAGTCAGCTGTAGCGTTCACCACTGCTCTTCGAGACTCGGCGGCTTTCCCAGATGAGGTTTACGAGGATCCTGCCAAGCACTTTGCCGCTCTGGACAATCTGTTTCAAGTCTTCTCCGGACGCCAGTATTCTGATTATTTTAACGCCCTAGCCGCAATGAATACTGCGGAGTAGATGGAGGCATGGGAAGCTCCTGCACTGTCTACGGCTCAGCACGGGAACCAGTCGCAATTGGACCAGTCGGTGGCTCATCTCGGGGACCAGTCTTGAGGATCAATCTGCCAACTAAATTTAGATAATGTGCCTGTGTGTGTTGTTTTGTTCGCGAGTGTGCGCTTTTGCTTTTTAAGGAAAATTATACTGTTTAGCTGTGGATTTTAATTTTTTATGCATCGTATTTCATTCATACTCGTGCATCTTTCCTTTATGGTTTTTGAGGGTTTGTGCCCTCTCCTTCCCTCAGGAAGTTTGGCCTTGCGTCCTTGGACTAATGGTCAGACTGTCCAGACATAGATCTGTAATCTTCCCTCTGGAAGTTTTCCATCTAGTCCTTGGACTGAGGATCAGACTGTTCAGACATTGGTCTGTAACCTTCCCTCTGGAAGTTTTCCATCTAGTCCTTGGACTGAGGATCAGACTGTCCAAACATTGGTCTGTAACCTTCCCTTAGGAAGTTTTCCATCTAGTCCTTGGACTGAGGATCAGACTGTACAGACATTGGTCTGTAACCTTCCCTTAGGAAGTTTTCCATCTAGTCCTTGGACTGAGGATCAGACTGTCCTGACATTTGTCTGTAACCTTCCCTTAGGAAGTTTTCCATCTAGTCCTTGGGCTGAGGATCAGACTGTCCGGACATAGGTCTGTAACCTTCCCTTAGGAAGTTTTCCATCTAGTCCTTGGACTGAGGATCAGACTGTCCAGCAATTGGTCTGTAACCTTCCCTTAGGAAGTTTTCCATCTAGTCCTTGACTGAGGATCAGACTGTCCAGACATTTGTCTGTAACCTTCCCTTAGGAAGTTTTCCATCTAGTCCTTGGACTGAGGATCACACTGTCCGGACATTTGTTTGTAACCTTCCCTTAGGAAGTTTTCCATCTAGTCCTTGGACTGAGGATCAGACTGTCCTGACATTTGTCTGTAACCTTCCCTTAGGAAGTTTTCCATCTAGTCCTTGGGCTGAGGATCAGACTGTCCGGACATAGGTCTGTAACCTTCCCTTAGGAAGTTTTCCATCTAGTCCTTGGACTGAGGATCAGACTGTCCAGACATGGGTCTGTAACTTTCCTTTAGGAAGTTTTCCATCTAGTCCTTGGATTGAGGATGACATTGGTCTGTAAGCTTCCCTTAGGAGGTTTTCCATCTAGTCCTTGGACTGAGGATCAGACTGTCCGGACATTTGTCTGTAACCTTCCCTTAGGAAGTTTTCCATCTAGTCCTTGGACTGAGGATCAGACTGTCCAGACATTGGTCTTTACTAGTCGATTTATGAATGCTTTAGCAGTTAAGGATTTTTGGATATTTAATCCTAGCTTTGTTCATTGCTTGTAAGAAAACAAAATATAGATATGGTTACACAGAGAGTGCTAATTTTTATCACTTCCCCGATTGGGTAGCCAAAAGATGTGATCAAACGGAATTTCTATACAAAATTCCTATCTTACCGTTCTATCAGGCACAAGAAAATATGTACAATACTGTATTGATTATTGCGTTTTCTAACCGTAATACCTTCGAAGGTTGTTGATGTTCCAGGTACGGGGTATTGGTTCTCCCCCCATGGTTTCCAGTCGGTAAGTACCGTTTCCGACTGCTTCGTACACTCGGTAAGGTCCTTCACAGGTCACATCTTGCTTCTTCTGACCTTCCACGCGGCTGGCCTCATTCTTTCTTAGGGCCAGGTCTCCCACACGCAAACTCCGGACTCGGACCCTTGCGTTATATCGTTGTTCAACATAAGATTTGTAGGACGCTTCTTTCAACTGCGCAGCCTCTCTGTTCCTTTCCAATTCTTCTAGCTTTTGCCTGACTGCCTCATCGTTATCCCCTTGATCCAAATTCTCGGATACTCTCGCTATGGGGTCAATGATTTCGGGCGGTATGATGGCTTCGCTCCCGAAACAGAGAAGGTATGGGGTTTCTCCTGTCGCTGTTCGGGGAGTGGTTCGGTAGGCCCACATGACAATGTAAAGCTCTTCGACCCAGTTCCCTTTGGCGCGAGTCAGCTTTTTCTTTATCCCTTCAACAATCGTCCGGTTTGTCCTCTCGGTCTGACCATTTGCTTGGGGATGTGCCACGGATGTGAAGTTCTGTCCGATGTTATAATCCGTGCACCATGATCTGAATGGTTCGTTGGCGAATTTCTTCCATTGTCGCTCACAATAGTGTGGGGGAGTCCGAAGCGACAAATGATGTTCTTCCAAACAAAGTTTTTTACCTGCCGGTTATCGTAGCTAGTGGTATAGCTTCCACTCATTTCGTGAAATAGTCCACGGCCACAACCAAGAAACGCTGTCTCCCGACTGCCATCGGGAATGAACCGACGATGTCGATGCCCCATATTGCAAACGGCCATGGCGAAGATATGCTGGTCATCTTCTGTCCTGGTAACCTGGGTATAGTGGAATGAATCTGGCACTGTTGGCACTTCTTGACTAGCTCATCTACATCGTCCTTCATTCTTGGCCAATAATACCCTGCTCGGGTAGCGCGCAAAGCTAGTGTGCGCGATCCTTGATGAGCGCCACAGGATCCTTCATGAAGTTCTTTCAACACCTGCACGCCTTGGGTCTTGTTCACACATCTCAACCATGGTTCAAGAAAACCCTGTCTGTAAAGGATTTCGTCCTTGACTGTGAACCCTAATGCCTTTTTCGCCAATGCGCTTGCCTCTTTGGCGTCCAAGGTCTGACCCCGTACATTATGAGCCTTTTCAGCGGCGTTGTCCAGCATTCTGCACCTTCTGCTATCAGACCGACATTCGCACAATCCGTTGACCTGACTGCAAGCGTCTCCACCAGCACGGTTTTGGTGAGATGTCCACTGGCCGAGGATGCCAACTTACTCAAAGCGTCTGCGCGAGTGTTCTCTAATCTGGGAACCCGAGTGACGTCGAAATCCTCAAACCCGAGAGCTAAACTTTTGACCTTTTCCAGGTATTTCTGAATGACTGGTTCTCTCGTTGCGTAGTACCCGTTGAATTGGTTTGCGACTAAAGCGGAGTCTCCATATGCGTCCACCTTGATTGCGCCTGATGCTACCCAAAATCCGTCCATTCCTCCGGGGTTCGCACTATCCGGGTCTCCTTGTTAATCAGCCCGCTACAATCCTGCAAAACAATCCCCGGGAGGCGTCCCGGGGAAGAAGCTCCGGCGCGATGATGAGATGGGGATAGCGGAGAAGGAAAACGTACGGAAGGTGCTCTCAATATAAAGTAGAGAGATATAAGTCACATACCTTGTTCACTGTTTGAGACTAGTATTTATAGCCGAGCTTGCCTGCTTGAGATAAGGTGCAGGACCACTTCCCTTTGTCCCCGTCCGTCCTTCTTTCTTGTCCGGACGTGCCCCCTAGCGGGAAAGGCACCGCCCTTTTGGCGCTGGGCCGTGGACCCTATTACCGGCTCAGTAGGCCTTTGGGCCGGTAATATCATGATAGACCCTAGATATATTCTTATTTTGTAGCATTTGAGAGCTGTTTTAGATAGTATTTTGTGTATTTATATTAGACTTTTAGACCGAATCATTCATAGTGGTTTGAAATTGAAGACGTGCATTTCGATCTTGAATTGCACTTGCAATGAATTTGAGTGATTTGAAGACCTTCTATGACCGTCCTGACCGCGATTGATACATTAAAGAACCGGTCGTAGTTGTAATCCTAAAGTTCTAATAGTTTTACTTAGTAGTGTCTTAAACAAAACTCAATTCAAACCCCCCCCTTTTTGTTTACATTGCTTTTATATATGTATATATATATATATTCTACAAGATATACATAGAAATAACCTTTTCCCTGTGGAACGAACCTTACTTGCCATTGTACACTTAATAGTGTGGAAAGGTAGTAAGCGATCTAAATTATGTATATTTGAGAGGTACGGCGACGACCTCCCATATCACTAGCCCCCCAGACCAGTTACCCGGGTTTCCATAACGCGGGGAACTGATCTCATAACCTTCTCCTGACATTACTCTTGGTAGGGCCCATCCGTGTTAAAATTAGTTTCTGACAACGCCGCCTTTTCCCTTTCTGCATTGATCAGTACCTCGTTCACCGTGTCATCATTGCTTTTCCTCCTTTTGAGGTGGCGATTCCTATTCATCCGCATATATAAGAGGCATAACCTCCTTTCTCACGAGTTACTTTCTGCAAAATTTCTCCAGACGCTCTGTTTACTCACTCCTTCGCATTTTCAACCAAGTAAGCCCTAACTCCCTATTCTTTTCTTCTCCTCATGGATTCCCCGCTTCACTCCAATTCTTCTTTGGACACCGAAGGGGTTCAAAATCAGTTTGAGGCCCGATTCCGGGCCGCTGATAACATGATTTCCTCCCCTTCCTCCCCGGACACCTCTTCCGAAGCTCTCAGTACGCCCCGGGGGCCCGTCGCCCCGGGTGCGTTGACCTCGGATGGGGTGGGTTCGCGCCCAGTCGAGCGTCCGCAAGGATCAGGATGGGAGGTGTTCGGCGAGGAAGGCGGTGACGACATTCCCCGGGGGCCCACTCACGGGGTGCGCCTGGAGGGTATCAAATTTTATGATGTCCCCGGGGACTCTCCTTCTTTACATAAGGATGTCTTGGATTTAGCCAAGCGTTCCTTTATTCCCTTTCCTTTGAATGCCTCTCTTTCCAAACTTCCTCCAGGAGTCTCCGAGCGGGAGGCTTCTTGTATCCCGCGAATCCATTTTCAATATGGGCTTAGCTTGCCCTTCCCTCCTCTTTTCCTTGAAATTCTCCAATTCTATGACGTAGCCCCCGCCCAGCTACACCCTAACGGGGTGGTCCTCATCCTAGCCTTCTTGCTTAACTGCGCCCGGTGCACCGTTCCCACTTCTCTCTTACTCTTCCGCTCCTTCTATGCCTTGCGGAAGGCGCACGCGTCCTTCCCGTGCATTTTTTCTTTCACGATTCGTACCGGCCTAAAGGATTTCATTCTTTCTAAACCCAAATCCGCCAAAGGATATCTTTCAAAGGGTTTCTTCCTTTGTGATGCCCGGGTGTACCCTATGCCCGCCTGGAACAACTCTCTTGCTCCCGAGGACAAAAACCTCTCTCCAATCTTCCGGCTATTATTGCCAGTGATCACAACCTTCTCCGCCTCTCCCCCTTAGATATGGACGCCTTCTATAAGAACGGGAATGCGGGTTATTTCTGGCCTCGCAGGATCTATCCCCGCGACCTCTTCACGCTCCCGCGCATCTCTGCGGTGTGGCCAGATGGAGGTGCCCATTAAGGCTTTTATTTCCTATCTTTCTCAGAAGTTAAATCAAACTTTTTTTATATGTATACATATCTCATGGTCTCACCCCACTGTCTGCTTGATTTCAGCTCAACCTGCCTTATACGCGGAGGTCATGGCTTACACTGTGATGTGTTGATATTTGTTGTGTTTTTCTGAGTAATATTATGGCTGATTTCTATGGATTTTAGTACTTATGGATTGTATTTGATGCTCAGATTACACATATACCTGGAGATGAACACTTGGAGCAAGAAGTCCTGTTTTGGAGCTGATTTTAAGCTATTTGGAGCCGAAGGACACTATTCCAGTTGAGCCTTATCCCGGAATAATCCTCCATGTGGCAGAGTTGTGTTTCGTTTACGATTCCTAAGTTGCTCCATGGAAATGACCCGGCTGAGGTGAAGCTGATGAAAGGGGGTCATTATACTCTTTTTTCCCGAGAGGGTTTTTAATGAGGTAATGGTCTGATCCCTCATCTAGGGAGTTGATGAAGCTGCTGTCCATTAAAGAAGGTTAATTTCAGCCAAAATAATTGGGCCAAAAAGAAGAATTTCAGCCCAAGAAGAAAAAGTTGGCGGCCAAGGCAAGAATGAAATAAATCCGTTTCTGCACAGGATTCAGTCTCAAAGAAAGCTGCCGCCAGAATATTTGCTTGACAAGAATTCTACCTCTTCCAAAATTAGTGAGGATTTGATTGATTTTCCTAGAATAAAGGGGAATTCTTTTGGGGAATAGAATATATATAGGATAATTCCGTAGGAGTTAAAGGAGATTTTTTTGCATCGCAGAATTAGTTCCCCGTAGCTTTTCTTCTGGCCAGAACTCAGAAACTTATGACAGCAGCTCGATTTATTCAGTAATTCATCATTGGTATTTTCTTCTTTGATTCTTCTCATTGTTATTATGTTTAATTTATTCTTATTTGATTTTGTGTTTAATTCAGTCATGAGTAGCTAAATTTAATTTAATCGGCTTAGGTTAATTAAGTGGTTCATGAATTGAGATACTGTTGCATGAAACTTGATCTTGTGAGTTTTTGATTGTTCATGTTCTTCATCTATGCTTGCTAGTTTAGGATTGATCACCCTAAATTCTGTTAGGCTAGTGCTAAATAAGTAGCGAAAATCTTGTGAAAAACAGATAACGCTTAAGACTGTAATAACAAGATAATGAACAATTGGGTAGATGATATTTGCATGCGAATACGTGCTTGATTATCTGTTTCAGGTTTCCCTAGCTTTAATACGATTAAAGTGTGTATCTGGGTGTGCGAATACTGCCTAGGGGTACTTTAATTAGGGTCTAGCGAATAAAGCAAATACTAGTTCGCTAGCGATAAATTAAGGAGGAATTTAGAGGGTTTAGCGAATACTTGCTCTCTTATAACTGGATGATTCATAGGATTTAGTGGAATATAGGTAGTTGATCAAGGATTGAACCAACTGATTAATTTAAGCCGATTGCTTTCTTAATATATAAACTTTCGTGATTTCATTCTCTTTCTTGCATTCATTATTCTGAATTTTTAGGATTATAATTTACAAGTTTTTCATAGCTATAAAACAAAACAAAATCAAAGTTTAAGGCGTGATTGCTAAATCAAAATTGTTTGGTAGGTTGAATTGATAGAAATTGCACTGTTCCTCGTGGGATCGAATCTGCTTACGACTATACTAATCTTTGTGTTGAGTTTGCAGAATATTTTGTGTGGTAAAACGACGGCCACCAAATTGGCGCCGCTGCCGGGGAGCGGTTTGTTAATTTCTGTTATATTTTTTTTTTTTCCTACCGATTGTGTGTTAGTGCTGGTTTATGACCAGATCTGAGAGCACAGAACTGTTATTTGTTCCTGAGATTGAAAGGCAAGCTAGGTTGAATCGGAAGTTAGCCAAGGAACAGGAGTTACAATCTGCCGCAGACGCTCTATTTGGCCAAACGGAGGTTGTTTCTGGAGCTGAATTTGAAGCTGAGTCCGAATCTGCATCTTCTGAATCCGAAATGGGTGACCAACGCATTGATCCGAATGCCAACAACCCGTACATGTGGGAGCTCACAGGTCACAGTGATGAGGATCCCCCAACTCCCATTCAACTGCCTGCGACAGCTGGTCCAATTGCAATCAAGCTGGCGTTGCTTAATGTGCTTCCTAAGTTTCAGGGGAGAAGCACTGAAGATCCTTACAATTTCTTGAACGAATTTATCAAGATTTGTAAGGTGCAGAAGAGGCCAACAAACGTGACGGAGGAGCAATTCAAGCTGGTGGCATTCCCATTCAGCATGACTGGAGCAGCAAATCAGTGGTTTTCGAGCTTGCCGCCAAATTCCATCACCACATGGAATGCCCTGAAGAAGCTGTTTTTGGAGTACTACTTCCCATCCACCAAAACAGAGGCGTTGAAAAAGGATATCTCGAGTGTGAAGCAAGAATATGACGAGCCTCTTAGTGCCTTTTGGCTGAGATTTAAGCGTTTGGTGGATAGTTGCCCGAATCACCGATTTCCAGAGGGGCAGCTACTTCAGTACTTTTATGGAGGATTAACGGCAGTAAACAAGGATTTGCTCAATACAGCGAGCAATGGAGGATTTTCCGATATCAGAGTTAATGATGCTAAGGAGATTGTGAAGAAGTTGATCAACTCCAAGAAGGAATATGATACCGAGGAAGTAAGGATCTTGAAGAAGGTAGCACAAGCAGAACCCTCCAATCAAGACGAATTCAAAGATATGATGAATAGGATGGAAAGGTTACTGTCAAAGGTGGTGGATAAAGTTGCAGTAGCAAACAATGTTATGGATGAACAAGTGAATGCCATGGGGAATTGGAACGAGAGGCAACCAATGAGGGATCCTTATTCAGCCACTTACAATCCAGGGTGGAGAGATCATCCCAACCTCCGATGGAGAGATCCACCTCAACAACCTCAACAACCTTACGTTCCGCAAAATCAAGGAACTCAACCTCGGTACCCCCAAAATCAGCCACCACCTCAAGCAAAATCTAGTGAAGATAAACTAGATGTGATCATGAGTATGCTTCAGGAACAGAAGAATAGCAATAAGAAGGCGGAGGCAACCTTAGAGGAGCATACCCGACAAATAGCCCAGTTAGCGAACTCGATGAACGAGCTCCGAATGAAGCAACCAGGGCTTCCCTCTCAAGTGCAAATGAATCCAAGGGAGACGGCCAACCAGGTGACTCTCAGAAGTGGAAAGGAGCTCGAACCACTGCCTCCTAAAACCACAGAAAAAGGTGCAAAGAAGCAGCCGAACCAATCTGCCACAGAGCCCCATTTGGCCAAACAGAGCCCGGAGACAGAAGCCGAAAAGGAGAACGAAGGTGATTACAATCAGACTAGGGAGGTAAGTGAAAAACCAGGTTTGAACAATCCTATTATCCTTCCACCTTTTCCTCGTCGATTGGCTAAAAAGAAAAATGATTCAATTGATTTGCTATCCATCTTTGGGAAAATGGAGATTAACCTTCCTTTCTTGCAGGCTATAAGAATTCCTCCAGTTAGCAAATTCTTGAAGGATTTTATTGCAGGTAAACCAAAGGACTCAAGCAAGGTTATAGTGGGTGAGTCGGTTTCAGCAGTAATCCAGAAAGAACTGCCTCAAAAGTGCAAGGATCCCGGTATGTTCTCTCTACCATGTTTTATTGGAAATGTTAAGATTGATTCTGCTATGTGTGACTTAGGTGCCTCGATTAATGTCATGCCATTATCTGTTTATAAAAATTTGAAGGGAGCTGAATTGGTAGACACTGGGGTAACAATTCAGTTAGCAGATAGATCTTGTGTATATCCAGAAGGGTTATTGGAGAATGTACTTGTAAAGATTAATGAATTTGTATATCCTGCCGATTTCTATGTGATGAAGATGAATTATCATGGTGGGAAAAGTAATTCAGGTGTATTGTTAGGTCGACCTTTCTTAAGAACGGCTAATACAATAATTAATGTGGGAAAGGGAACTATTTGTCTTGATTACTATGGTGAAAAGTATACTTTCAGTATTGATGATGCTATGAAACAACCAATAGATGCTGAAAATATTTATGCCATTGATGTCATTGACCCCTTAGTCCAAGATTATCTTGAGACCGAATACTTGCAGGAAAACACTGGAATTCCACTACCCGCAGGTGTCAACGAGCTCATGGTTCATGGAAAGAGTGATAAGGAGATACGTGAGCTGCTGAACTCTATTTATGCTCAAGAAGAGCTTTTAAGCACCGGAACGACCCTCTGTTTGGCCAAACAGAGCCCTTCAGACAAACCTCTCCCATCCGATGTTTTACCACCGATCTTAGAGTTGAAAGTGCTGCCACCAAACCTGAAGTATGTGTACCTGGGAGATTCTGAGACGCTCCCAGTGATTGTCAGTACTAAGTTGACAGGATTTCAAGAAGGGAAACTAGTTGCAATGCTGAAAAGGTACAAGAAGGCAATTGGTTGGACCTTAGCAGACATCACGGGGATCAGCCCAGACATTTGTACACACCATATTTTGATGGAGGAGGATGCAAAACCTGTTCGAGATGCTCAGAGAAAGCTAAACCCCAACATGCGAGAGGTGGTTCTAAAGGAAGTCTTGAAATTGCTTTCCTTGGGCATTATCTACCCTATTTCAGACAGCAAGTGGGTTAGTCCAGTTCATGTGGTGCCCAAGAAGTCAGGTTTTCAAGTGGTCAAGAATGATAAGAATGAGTTGGTGCCTACTCGACTGGTTACTGGATGGAGGATGTGCATCGACTACAGGAAGCTTAATGCTGCAACTCGCAAGGACCATTTTCCACTTCCTTTCATTGATCAGATGTTGGAGAGATTGGCTGGTAATAACTTCTTCTGCTTTTTGGATGGGTATAGCGGGTATTTCCAGATTTGTGTGAATCCAGAAGACCAAGAGAAAACAACATTCACTTGCCCATTTGGAACTTATGCGTATAGAAGGATGCCATTCGGGTTATGCAATGCTCCAGGCACCTTTCAGAGATGTATGATGAGCATTTTTTCAGATTTGATTGAGTCAAGCATTGAGGTGTTCATGGACGATTTCACAGTGTATGGGAACTCTTTTGAGACATGTTTGGGTCACTTGGAGCAAGTGTTGATTCGATGTGTAAAGAGAGGTCTTGTGCTAAATTATGAGAAATGTCACTTCATGGTGAATGAGGGCATTGTCTTGGGGCATGTCGTTTCAGAAAGGGGCATTCAAGTAGACAAAGCCAAAGTGGAGACGATTGAGCAACTCCCTTACCCGACTAATGTGCGAGAGATACGTGGTTTTTTGGGGCACGCTGGATTTTATCGAAGGTTCATCAAGGATTTTGCCAAGATAGCTCAACCCCTAACTAAGTTGCTTCAGGATGATGTTGCTTTCGAGATGACTGAAGATCGAAAGCGTTCCTTTGATATATTGAAGGAGAATCTTATTTCAGCCCCAATAATGCAACCACCGAATTGGGATCTTCCTTTTGAGTTGATGTGTGATGCAAGCGATTATGCAGTTGGAGCGGTCTTGGGACAAAGGATTGGAAAGGAGAGTCATGTGATATACTACGCCTCGAAGACGTTGAACCCAGCTCAATGCAACTACACCACCACTGAAAAGGAGTTATTGGCAGTGGTATTTGCCCTTGAAAAGTTCAGATCTTACTTGCTGGGATCAAAGATCATTGTCTATACTGATCACTCCGCCTTGAAGTACTTGTTCACGAAGAAAGAATCCAAACCGAGGCTTATCAGATGGATTTTGTTGTTGCAAGAGTTCGATTGGGAAGTACGGGACAAGAAGGGTGCTGAAAATCACGTTGCAGACCACCTTAGTCGTTTGGTGAAACCCGAGGATGAAATTCCTATTCAAGAATCTTTCCCCGAAGAATACCTGTATGCTGCGATAGACCTCTATTTGGACAAACAAAGCCTGGCGACAATGGCACGAAATGGAAATTTGGACCATGATCCATGGTATGCTGATATTGTTAACTTCATGACCACCGGGGACGTGCCCGAAGATCTCAGTCGTGCTCAGAAGTTGAAGCTCAAGAGTGAGTGCAAGCATTATATTTGGGATGAACCTTATCTTTGGAAGATTGGTTCCGACCAAATCATTAGACGATGCATTCCTGAAGCAGAACAAGGTACGATTCTTTTGCATTGTCACTCATTTGCATGTGGTGGTCATTTTGGTCCAAAACGTACTGCTCGTAAAGTGCTTGATAGTGGTTTCTTTTGGTTAACTCTTCATAGAGATGCTTATATGTTTTGTAAGAGTTGTGAAAAATGCCAAAGGACAGGAAATATATCTCAACGTGATGAGATGCCCCAAGTACCTATAATTGTTTGTGAAATATTTGATGTGTGGGGCATGGATTTTATGGGCCCTTTTCCTAGTTCTTTCGGTAATATTTATATATTACTTGCGGTTGATTATGTCTCGAAGTGGGTGGAAGCAAAAGCCACCCGCACTAATGATTCTCAAGTAGTGGCAGGTTTCTTGAAAGCTAACATATTCAGCAGATTTGGTGTGCCACGAGCAGTCATTAGTGATCAAGGGACTCATTTCAAAAACCGCACCATTGAGGCTCTTATGAAGAAGTATGGAGTACATCATAGACTTGCTACCACTTACCACCCTCAGTCCAATGGTCAAGCAGAGGTGTCCAATAGAGAGATTAAGCAAGTCTTGGAGAAGACAGTAAATCCTTCCAGGAAGGATTAGAGCAAAAGGTTGGAGGATGCTTTATGGGCATATCGCACTGCTTACAAGACACCAATTGGAATGTCCCCCTATAGACTTGTCTTTGGGAAGATGTGCCATCTACCAGTTGAGCTTGAACATAAGGCATATTGGGCGGTTAAGGAGATGAACATGGAAACAAGCAAGTGTGAGGAGGAAAGGAAGTTCCAACTTCAGGAATTGGAAGAACTGCGATTGGAAGCATTTGATAATGCTATGTGGTACAAAGAGAGAACCAAGATGTGGCACGACAAGAACCTGAGGTCAAAGAAGTTCGTGGTAGGGCAGAAGGTTTTGCTTTTCCAGTCAAAGCTTCGGTTAATGCCCGGTAAACTCAAGTCAAAGTGGGCAGGACCATTCGTTGTAACCTCTGTTTGCCCAAATGGAGCCGTGGAAATTAAGAGCATGGATACACACAAAGCATTCCTCGTCAATGGTCATCGTCTTAAACCATTTTATGATGCTTCTCAGGTGGCAATAGTGGAAGAAATTTCATTGTGCCCATCCACCTCTCACTGATCGCAACCAGAAAGTCTAGCCGAAGACTATAAACAAAGGCGCTACTGGGAGGCAACCCAGATTTTTCTTTTCGTTTTTCATGATTTGTTCTTGATTTCATTAAAAAAAAAAAAAAAAAAATTATAGAGTATTTAATTTGTTTTTATTGTGCAGAGATTAGGAATGGCGAGATCAATCCTGGGGCCATTTTGTAAAGCTTAAAAGACTTGGTGTTTTCTGTGGAAAGTTTGGGGATTTATATAAGGGGAAGATGGAGAGTGAAGGACTGAACTGCAATTAAAGGAAGTAAATCCTTTAATCCCTTCGATTTCCCACGATTTCCCCCAAATCATCAGAATCCAGAACCTCCCCCTCTCCACAGTACACCACCGCCGTCCAAGACCACTACGCCGCCTCATCCCATTGCCGGAATCATCCTCACCACTGGTCACCGGCGCGACAACCACGGGGAACTCACCTTCATCGTCCTCCTTCAATTCTGAGGAGATGGAGACCGCGGGCAGCAAGCGAAGAAGCAGCCACCTTCTGAATAATCGGCGCCGGCGTTGCTGATTGCCGACTTTCTATGCCGATTCCAGGCCACCATTCACCGTTCCAGCTACCGCACCGTCGCCGCTCTATGCCACTTCGAGGCAACCAGAATACAACATGCAATAAGCTGGAGCAGCCCTCCCTCCCTGAGTTTCCCTAATCCCTTCTCCTGTTTTATTTTTATTTTTATTTTCCATTCTTTTATTTTCTGTACAATTTTATTAGGTTCTTCTTGCTTTTAAACTAAGCTTGCTTGAGGGCAAGCAAGGTTTAAGTGTGAGGAGATTTAGATGTATATATTTGTGTGTTTTGAGTGCTGTTTTGTGTGTTTAATGAGTCTTAAAAATTCTGAAAAATCAAAAAAATATGTGTGTTTTTGTGTGTAGAGTCGGTCAAATTTTCAGCATGATAGTTAGTAAGGGAATTGGGTGTTGATATGGATTACCCTTGCCGGTAAAAGAATCATATTAGCAAACTTTTGTTGCTTGATATCCCCTTTGAAATGCTTAATGATAAAACCTTGAAATTAATCTGAACTTGGTTAAATGATACTGGGATGACGAACAAGACTTGCATGAAAAAGCCAAGTAAAATGTGAGGATCAGAGCCTAGAGTAGAGCACTCTCTACATCAATCTTTCTTTCTGAGTGGTGTGGTAGCTAAGGTCGATGCATGATAGGTTAAAGGAAGGCAAAATTAGGATAAGCCACACATCGTATATAGCATACCCTTTTATATCCCCTAGTTAGCCCCGCTGAGCCTGACCTTTTCTTTGATTACCCACTGATATGAAACCCTTTAGCCTTGTTGTTTATCCTGTTCTTCACCCCATGCATGTATGCTTTTGAACTTAAAATTCAGCTCTTGATGGTCGTGAATTTGATTTCGAGTGCCCTGTTTCCATTAAAAAAAAAAAAATAGTCTTTATGACTTATTTGTTCTATGGCATTGTAGTTGTAATTTGAGCATGTATTCTGTAATTTCGGGTCTGGAAAAAGGAAAAAAAAAGAGAAAAAAAAACAGAAAAGAAAAGAAAAGGGTGTTGTTTGCCCAAGAAAAAAAAAAAAAAGAAGTCCAGATCCTGAATAGTGTTTGATCAGTCCAGATTTTGTCTTGTAAATAATATGTCTTTGCTGGAATTTTTCTCCTAATTGTTCTTGAGCATATGTGCATGATTTGTGTAAACTTAGAGCCCCTAGGGTCTAACCAACATTACAACCCCCAGCCCCGTTACAACCCTTAAAGACCTTCTTGGCTTGTTATGTATTGACTGAGGCTACCGCATGAATATTATTGAGTGAATGTCCCTTCATCATGTGTGCTGAGTGAAAACCGTGAGAAATTTGTGCTTGTTTCCTTTTGATCAGTTGATAACCAGATAAAGAGCAATGTAGGGGGGATTGATTTGAGTACTAAAGGGGGATGATACCAACATTTGTTTGTGAATTGAAACTTGAACTTGGCAAGGAGACATTTGTTGATGAACCGATGAAATGAACACTTGAAATGCTGGATTGTTTGACCAAAGTTTGTGTGTAGTGTGTTTAAGTTTTTAGTTGTCAGGTTTTTGTTTGGTTTGCTTGTTCCTTTTATTCCTTTCTTTTTATTTTTCTGGTTTGAGTTAGAGGAGTAAATGTGCATGAATGCTCTTGTGAAATAAGTTCATATCATACTTGAGGGCAAGCATGAATCAAGTGTGAGGATATTTGATGTGTTGATATTTGTTGTGTTTTTCTGAGTAATATTATGGCTGATTTCTATGGATTTTAGTACTTATGGATTGTATTTGATGCTCAGATTACACATATACCTGGAGATGAACACTTGGAGCAAGAAGTCCTGTTTTGGAGCTGATTTTAAGCTATTTGGAGCCGAAGGACACTATTCCAGTTGAGCCTTATCCCGGAATAATCCTCCATGTGGCAGAGTTGTGTTTCGTTTACGATTCCTAAGTTGCTCCATGGAAATGACCCGGCTGAGGTGAAGCTGATGAAAGGGGGTCATTATACTTTTTTTTCCCGAGAGGGTTTTTAATGAGGTAATGGTCTGATCCCTCATCTAGGGAGTTGATGAAGCTGCTGTCCATTAAAGAAGGTTAATTTCAGCCAAAATAATTGGGCCAAAAAGAAGAATTTCAGCCCAAGAAGAAAAAGTTGGCGGCCAAGGCAAGAATGAAATAAATCCGTTTCTGCACAGGATTCAGTCTCAAAGAAAGCTGCCGCCAGAATATTTGCTTGACAAGAATTCTACCTCTTCCAAAATTAGTGAGGATTTGATTGATTTTCCTAGAATAAAGGGGAATTCTTTTGGGGAATAGAATATATATAGGATAATTCCGTAGGAGTTAAAGGAGATTTTTTTGCATCGCAGAATTAGTTCCCCGTAGCTTTTCTTCTGGCCAGAACTCAGAAACTTATGACAGCAGCTCGATTTATTCAGTAATTCATCATTGGTATTTTCTTCTTTGATTCTTCTCATTGTTATTATGTTTAATTTATTCTTATTTGATTTTGTGTTTAATTCAGTCATGAGTAGCTAAATTTAATTTAATCGGCTTAGGTTAATTAAGTGGTTCATGAATTGAGATACTGTTGCATGAAACTTGATCTTGTGAGTTTTTGATTGTTCATGTTCTTCATCTATGCTTGCTAGTTTAGGATTGATCACCCTAAATTCTGTTAGGCTAGTGCTAAATAAGTAGCGAAAATCTTGTGAAAAACAGATAACGCTTAAGACTGTAATAACAAGATAATGAACAATTGGGTAGATGATATTTGCATGCGAATACGTGCTTGATTATCTGTTTCAGGTTTCCCTAGCTTTAATACGATTAAAGTGTGTATCTGGGTGTGCGAATACTGCCTAGGGGTATTTTAATTAGGGTCTAGCGAATAAAACAAATACTAGTTCGCTAGCGATAAATTAAGGAGGAATTTAGAGGGTTTAGCGAATACTTGCTCTCTTATAACTGGATGATTCATAGGATTTAGTGGAATATAGGTAGTTGATCAAGGATTGAACCAACTGATTAATTTAAGCCGATTGCTTTCTTAATATATAAACTTTCGTGATTTCATTCTCTTTCTTGCATTCATTATTCTGAATTTTTAGGATTATAATTTACAAGTTTTTCATAGCTATAAAACAAAACAAAATCAAAGTTTAAGGCGTGATTGCTAAATCAAAATTGTTTGGTAGGTTGAATTGATAGAAATTGCACTGTTCCTCGTGGGATCGAATCTGCTTACGACTATACTAATCTTTGTGTTGAGTTTGCAGAATATTTTGTGTGGTAAAACGACGGCCACCACACTGATAAGCCTTCCGGGGAAAATGTTCAAGCCAGAGAGACTCATCCGGATCCCCAGGCCCCTCCTCAGCAAATGGCCTCCGGACCACCTCCGACCGAGAATCCTGCTATCATTCCCCAGAAGGCCCGCGCGCCGCCGCGGTCTCGTCAACAGAGTTCTTCCGGGCCATCTTCTGAGGCCCGCGCTACTCCCGGCTCATCGCCTACACCCGGACGCCGGTCCTTCATCCAGCATCCGACCTATAGCGGCGGGGCAAGCTCAAGATTCAAACGGCCGCCCCCAGGTGAGCTATCCGGGTCGCCTCCTTCCTCTCGCCAAAGGACTCAGGACTTCCCTCCTCCTCCTCCTCCTCGCAACGCTTCTCCGCGGGCCGCCGCTTCCGAGACTATCTCGGAAGAAAAAGAAGAGGTAACTACTCTCCTTTAGCTTTGTTCTTCACCTAATTTTAATCCAATTCTTTCCTAAGTTTTATGTCTCGTTTTGCAGAGCACCGCCTTCGCAATTTCCCTCCTCGCTGACGCCCAGTTTACCGAACCGCTATATCAGGGCTATTCCAAATACAGCGCCGGATTGTTTGCTACGATGGAGAAGGAGCTCCACAATACCCGGGAGAAGTTGGCCGGGCGAGACGACCTGGAGGCCCGGCTGGAGGCGTCTCAGAAGAAGCTGGCTGAAAAGGAGAAGAAGCTGGCGGATATGGAGAAGAGGCTTGCCGAGGTGGAGAAGAAATACTCCTCCCTCAAGAAGGAGAAGAAAGAGGCACAGCTTGAAGCCCTGGATGCTGTGACCCAGAAGGTCCTTCACTCCGCCGCCTTTGATCAAAGGCTGGAGGGTATCGCAGCTGCGGCAAGCGCGGTCGCCTGCCACGAGATGTACCGCAGTTTGCGGGGTTGGCTTCCGGGGCCCGCTCGCTTGGAAGCCCATGCCTCCTACTATCGCCCCAAGGTGAACGACCTGCTGAACCATCGCTGGAGATCCCTCCAGGATGCGAACTTAAAAATCCTGGTCCCCCAACTGTGGGAGTTTTTGAGGATGTCCTTCCGGATCCCTTCCGCCTCGGATATCAAGAAGGCCAAGCAACCGGAGATTGGCAAGGCTGCTTTCCCTGACCCCGGCCCGGAAAGCTTTAATGCTTATGGGGTAGTCCCGGAGACGCCTCACTGGTCGGAGAATTATTATGAATATTGCGCGGTACCTGACAACTTTAGGTACCGCGCGGTCCACGATCAGGAGGGCGACTGCCGAGTCGGTCTGGGCGCGGGTCAAGATGACTTGCTGTATCAGTCTCGGAAGGCTGTGCGAAAGGTAGGGTTTCCCGAGCGGCCCGCTGATGAACCTGCGGTGGACGCCCCTGCCTATGCTGGCCCGGAATGGAGCACCGAGGACCTCGTGGAGTTGGAGAGGCGGTTTGAGAGGGCTCACACTGTTCCGGGGGAGGGGAACTCTGCTGAGGACAATGTATAACTCTAGACTCTTAGTTATTTTATTTTGTAATTTCTAATTTTGTAATCTTCCTCCCCGGGAGGCTTGTGTAGAACTTGGCCTTGGTGCCTATTTTGATTAATAAAGAGTTCTACTTCTTAATGATATTGCCATCTTTTGTAGCCTGAGCGCCCCCTAGAGGAGATTCTCCCGCGTGGGCCCATGCATTATGTTTTTCCTCACCCCAGTAGTTCTTCTGGTACCTACTTTTCTCTCCCCCGCGCTGGATACCTCCAATGCTCATTTCTTCAGAGAAAGCTGGCTCATTGGAGGTTTGGAAGCGATCAAGCTAACCGGGCATTAGCTGAAGCGGGGTTGGATTGCTTCCTTCAGGAGTTTGGATCGATCCAAGTGCTGGTTTCATTTCTTAAGGCAGTTGAGGCCAAGTTTGGGTCGTTGAATCAGTGCTTCGACCTTGCTTCCGATCATATGAGGGAAGCCCTGAATTCTCACCAGACCATAGCTGAGCTGCAAGCCCTTCACGACGACTCCCATCATCGTACTACCAAGGAGCTAGGCATTGTGTGGGGGGAACTTGAGCGAGCGCAGGAGAAGCTTAAGAAATTGGAGACTCATTCCGCTCAGAACAGGCTTCTCTGCGACTTTGAGAAGGAGAATCGCTCTCTCACTCATAGGAATAGGGTACTCCAAGATGCCTTGCTGGTTACCCGGCTATCCTACCACCTTTTGGGTCTCAAAAATGGCTTAGTTGGGGTGTCTCCTCTTACTGATATTCCAGCCGGGGTTCGCAGAACGATGGAACGTATGCAGGCTAACCCGAAGAAGTTCGGTGAGGGAGCTCCCAGTCATAAGGCCTATCTGGACGTTATGGAGTGGCATAATAAAATAGCCGCGGGGGAAGCTGAGCCCTACCCTTCCAGCCTTCGCCGAGTTCCTGCCCGGGTGGAGGTGGATGTGGCGTACGAAAGATATGAAGACATGTCCGTGTCTATTGACCTGGAAGAAGTAGCACGCCGGATAAGACGCGTCCGGGAGATTGCTGATTCTGGAATTACTACGAAGGGCGTCAAGACCGCTGAGGGCACCCGCATCAGTCGGGAGGAGAAGGGTAAAAGTGTAGCAGACTTGTTTCCTAAGTACAAGTTTGTTACATCAGCCGGGGTAAGGAGGATGCGCCTGGCAGAACCACTTCCCGAAGGATCCGTGGTTGTTCCTATTCCTGAATTGAACGAGGAAGACGCCGCGCAACTGGAAGAGGAACTTGCATGGAATCAAGCTCCAGATGCCCGCTTTGCCGAAGACCTCTTGTCTTCTCAATTCTTTGGAGGGGGTTTCCGCCCGGGTAACCCTGAGGGTGCTTCCGGATCAGGCCTCAAGTGGGTATAGTAGCAAATAGATAGAAAAATTTGTATGTAAGATACTTTGTAACATATCAGCATGTGTGCTTTGAAATTTATGAATTAATGAATAAAAGTTTTTTGAAAATCCCTTCTCATTAACTCTGTAAACATTACATTCTTTTGGTCCCCGGGCTTCATTCATGTCCCGGATCCAATCTAGCGGGGCACCCGAATGGGAGCTACCCATGGGTCCCTTTTTCAATCCTTCCTCTCTAAACCCGCGACGAGGCCAAACGCCGGGCTGATCCCTCCTCGCATATTCATGCTTACGGGATGAGGCATATCCATGCCTGGCATATCCATGCCCTAGTAGCTAGGGTTCACCGCGGGGTACTCTACTTCCCGTAGAACCTTCTTAGATTAGCCACATTCCATCTCCTAGGAATTTCCTTCCCCTGCTCGTTCCCCAGCACGTAGCTTCCTCCCGGGTGTGTTTCCTTCACCTTGTATGGTCATTCCCAGTTGGGTGCGAGCTTTCCCTCTGGGACTTGTCGGCTCTTGTCATTTCTCCTCATCACCCAGTCTCCGGGGGCGAAAACCTCTTTCCGCACCCTTCTGTCATGGTACCTCTTTACTCGCTCCTTCACCTTGGCTTCCTGGAGTGTTGCATTCTCTCGCTTTTCTTCCAAGAGATCCAAGTCAAGGCGCCGTCCAGCATCTTCTTCTTCCGGGCGTTGGTGCTGAGTCCGAGGGCTAGGGATCCCAATTTCCGCGGGTATCACTGCCTCCGACCCATATACCAAGCAATATGGGGATTCCCTGGTGGCTGAGCTTTCTGTAGTCCGGTGGGCCCAGAGAACGCTGGGCAACTCCCAAATCCAATTTCCACGCGCGCCTTCCAAGCGGGTTTTTAACCCTTTGATGATAGTGCGGTTGGTGACTTCCACTTGCCCGTTCGCCTGGGGGTGGTACACAGATGTCAACCTCTGCTCTATGCCATACTTGATACACCATGATTTGAAAGGATCATTTTCAAACTGCGCCCCATTGTCCGTGACTATGATCTTTGGGATACCGAATCGACAAATGATGTTCTTCCAGCAAAACTTAACACAAGTTAGTCCTCGTATGTTGGTGAGTGGTTCTGCCTCCACCCATTTACTGAAGTAGTCAATCGCCACAATCACGTACTTAGCTCCTCCCGGGGCAGTCGGGAAAGGCCCCACTAAGTCAATTCCCCACTTGCTGAAAGGCCAGGCTCCCGTGACCCCGATTAACTCCTCCCGGGGCACATGGATTAGCGGGGCGAATGTTTGACATGCCAAGCACTTCTGAACATGCTCTTCCGCATCTTTGAACAACGTCGGCCAGTAATATCCCAGCCTTAAGATCTTCCTAGCCATTGTGCGAGCTCCCTGGTGACTCCCGTTAGACCCTTCATGCACTTCCCGGATGAGGTGTTGGCCCTCTGTCCTTTCTACACACTTAAGCAAAGGCTGGAGATATCCCCTCTTATACAACTCCCCGCCCTGGATCACATACTTAGGCGCTTTAACTCTCAGCTTTCGGGCCTGAACCCTATCCTCCGGGGTGGTTCCTTCTTCTAGGTATGCCCGCATATGAATGATCCAGGATTCTTCCTCATTTACTACCATCACTTGGTCATTCTCCTGGTAGCTCCTCCTTCCTAGTACTTCCATGTACAACTTTTGGTTAGGCTCAGGCTTTAATTCCGAGGAGGCCAACTTGCTCAAAGCATCTGCTTTACTATTTTCCTCCCGGGGAACTTGGACCAGGTTGAAGGTTTCAAAACCGGCTGCCAGCGGTTTCACCGTTTCCAAGTATTTCTGCAGGCTCCTCTCCCGGGCTTCATACTCTCCTTTTACCTGTTGTACCACAATCTGAGAGTCGCTGTATGCCGTGAGAGCTTTGATGTCCATCTCCTTTGCCAATCTTAGTCCTGCGATCAAGGCTTCGTACTCGGCTTCATTGTTGGTTGTTTTGAAAGTGAATTGGACCGCATAGGGGTATTCCTTCCCTTCCGGGCTGACCAACAAGACTCCCGCTCCGCTGCCTCCTGAGTGTGCCGATCCATCTACATATAACCTCCAAGCCGGGACTATTTCAGCCTCGGTCGTCTCCTGCTCTTCCTATACCCTTGCTTCTGATTCCACCAGAAAGTCTGCTAAAGCTTGCCCCTTGATAGCCCTCATTGGCTCATACCGTATTTCATATTCTCCCAACTCTATAGCCCATTTCATCATTCTCCCTGATGCCTCCGGCTTGAACATGACCTGTTTGAGCGGGTAATTGGTGAGGACCACTATTGAATGGCCCTGGAAGTAGGGTTTAAGCCTCCTTGAAGCATGTACCAGTGCTAGAACCAATTGCTCCAATTCAGTATACCGGGTCTCTGCCCCCCGAAGTGCCCGGCTAACAAAGTAGATTGGGTGCTGCTTTTCCTCTTCTTCTTTGATTAGCACGGCACTTACTGCCTCCCGGGATGCCGCTATGTACAGGAAAAGCTCCTCCTCCGGGTATGGTTTCTTTAAAGTTGGCAACTGTCGAAGGTGATCTTTCAAGTTTTGAAACGCCTTCTCACACTCCCCGGTCCACTCGAATGCCTTGGCCTTCCTGAGAATGGAGAAGAAAGGTAGCTGCCTATCTGCCCCCTTTGATAAGAATCGGCTGAGGGCCGCGAGGGAACCTGTCAACCGCTGTACTTCTTTCACCGATCTGGGGGAGGTCATCTTAGCTATGGCCTCTACCTTCTCCGGGTTGACATCAATGCCCCGGCTTGACACCATGAAGCCTAGGAACTTCCCCGCTCCCACTCCAATGGTACTTTTGGAGGGGTTCAACTTTAGATTGCTTCGCTCGAGTTTTTTGAACATCTCCTCCAGATCGTTCAAGAAAGCCCCATAAGTCCTGCTCTTAACCACCATGTCGTCGACATATACCTCCATATTCCTTCCCACTTGGTCCTTGAAGAGCTTGTCCACCATTCTCTGATAAGTAGCCTCCGCGTTCTTCAATCTAAAGGGCATCTTCTTGTAGCAAAAAGTCCCAAAATCGGTGATCAAGGAGGTTTTCGCCTTGTCCGCCTCATCCATTTGCACCTGATGATACCCTTTATGTGCATCAAAGAAAGCCAGCACCGAGTACCCCGCGATAGCCTCTGCCAGCCGGTCCAAATTCGGGAGAGGGTAGCTGTCTTTGGGGCAGCATTTATTCAAATCTGTAAAGTCGATACACATGCGCCAGCTTCCGTCATGCTTCTTTACTAAGACCGGGTTAGCTATCCACTCAGGGTAAATGATTTCCTCGACCACCCCGGCTCTCTCCAGCTTCTTCACTTCATCCTTTATGAACTCTGCTCTCTCCGGGGCTACAGGTCTCTTCTTCTGCCTGATTGGCTTGGTTGCCGGGCTTATGTTCAGCTTGTGTACCCCCAATTCTGGCAACACCCCCACCATGTCCTCTAGGCTCCATGAGAATACCCCTTGATATCTAGCCAAGAGTTCTTTCAATGCACCTTTTACTTCCTTCGGGAGATCTTTTCCCACCGTGACCATCCCTTTGTCCGCCACTCGCATTTCTTCCAACTCTTGGCGGGGAGCTTCTCCATGCACCGCCCCAACTGCTTTCTTTGCATCTAAGACCGCCGTCATCATGCAACTTCTCGCGACCGCTTGGCTTCCCCGTACGACAGCCACTCCTTGCGCGGTGGGGAACTTCATTGTCAGCAGGTATGGACAACTCGCTGCCCGGGCTTGGGTTAGCCATGGCCTCCCTATGATTACGTTGTACGTTGAAGGTGCATCAATAACCGCAAAATTGCATGTTACTGAGACCCTCTTGCTCCGGTCCTTCTCGTCCACCATACACACTGCGAGGGGAATAACATCTAGAGGAACTTCAGGTTTGCCCGTGAACCCTGACAAGGGAGACGAAGGAGGTTTCAGATTCTGTCTCCCAATTCCCAATTGATCGAAGCAGGAAGCAAACATGATTTCCACGCTACTCCCATCGTCCACAAACACCCTCTTGATCAAAAAGCCTTCAATCTCCGCCGTTACCACCATTGGGTCTGAGTGGGGTATCTGTGGCGGGGCTGCATCCGCCTTAGAGAAAGTGAGAATTTGGTCGGGGCGAAACCGTTTCCCCTCAATCTCCCCTGGGGGAACATATCGCGTCCGGGCCCGGATAGCGAAAACTGACTGGCATGCTTCTCCAACGTCCCCACTTATCACGTTGATCATTCTGTTTGGTACTGGGGCTGGCTCTACTGCCTGGACCGGTACGACGGCTATGACGGGCCTCCCCGGGGCCCTGTTGCCTTGGTTACCTTGGGCTCTCCCGTTTCCTCTCCCGGGGTTAGGCCTCCACCTTCTCCGGGGTTGCTCCTGAGGCTGGTCCTGGGGATTCTCCTTCTTTGCTTCTGTTGCCACGCAATCTCTCAGCTGCCCCCGCTCTATCAGGCTCTACTGCCTGGACCGGTACGGCGGCTATGGCGGGCCTCCTCGGGGCCTTGTTGCCTTGGTTACCTTGGGCTCTCCCGTTTCCTCTCCCGGTGTTAGGCCTCCACCTTCTCCGGGGTTGCTCCTGAGGCTGGTCCCGGGGATTCTCCTTCTTTGCTTCTGTTGCCACGCAATCTCTCAGTTGCCCCCGCTCTATCAACTTTTCTATCTCATTCCTCAGCCCTCTACACCCCTCTGTCGAGTGTCCATAAGACTTGTGGTAGGCGCACCATTTGTCCGCATTTTCCCTAGACGGGGTCCCCTGGATGGGCAGCGGGTCCGGGAACAGATCTTTGTGAATAGCATGTATCTCTGTCCGGGACTTGCTGAGCGGGGTAAAAGTATCTGCCCTTGCCCGGTTCACCGGCGCAGGACCCGAATCCCTCCTACTTGGGTCAGCCACCCTCCTCATTTCCATCTTATCCGGGAGAAATCCCCCAGATTCTTCCTTCCTCTTCCGGGTGGCGTCATTAACTGCACAGTACAGTTGCACCACCATCTGTAAGTTGTGAAAGGTTTCCGGGATGTTTTCCATCAATTTCTGGAACAACGCCATATCCCTCAAGCCATTTATGAACCCGCTAATCACCGCCTTCTCCTGCTGCTGTCTGTCTATGACCTTCATGCTGTCGTCCATGTACCTTCGGTAATATTCCATTGGCCCTTCCGCAGCTTTCTGCCGGGTGGCGAGAAGCTCCGTCAGTTGCTTCCCTTCCTTTTTCAATCCCGCGTACCGGAACAGCAGAGCCTTGGAGAAATCATAATAATCCCTAAGACTCTGCCGGGGCAAGGAATCGAACCATAGGAGACAGTTTCCCCTCAGGTAGCAGCCTACCAACTTGCATCTTAGTTCTTTCGGGAAGTCCCGTGACACCATTAAGTTTTGACATGTCCTGACAAACTCCTCCGGGTCTGTCTCTCCATTATACGTTGGGATTCCCTCCGGGACCCGAAGGCCCGGAGGCCATGGGTAAGCCAGCACCCGAGGTACCCATGGGGAAGTGGGTTGAGCTCCGTTTCTCCCCACTAACTTATCCAACCGCGCCTCCAAAGAGTTGGGGTCCTGCCGTGCCACCTGATAGCCCCGCATCCTATCATCCTTTCTGCAGTGTCTCTCCGGGTAACCGTAGTTCACCCCCATTGACCCATACATGGGCATAGAATACTGGATCGGGTTCCCCTGGGTTCCAAGGGCCTGATAACCCAATAATTCCGCGGGCATGACTGGAAGGTCGTACCCGGTCTGCTCCATTCCCCAGCTAGAACGCGGGTAGTAGGGTGGAGCATGTGGAACTAAATTTGATTGTTGTCCAGTAGCCACTCCTCCTCGAACTCCAAAATTCGGGGGAAAAGAAGGTGGGATGGTTGAGGAATTAATTCGCCCCTGTATTCTTGGCGACTGAACAGCCCTGTCTAGATGGATAACTTCCCTTTGATGTCCCCGCAGGGGGCCTGCCAGGTTCCCTTCGTCTTAAGTTTTCCTGGGTAGAGAGTACCCACTGGCGGTACAACTCCTTGTTGGCTCTCATGAATTCCAACGCTGCCGATTCCTCCGTACTAGCTAAGGGTTGCCCCTTTTCCGGGAAAGCCGGTTCCCGAGTTTGAGGGTTGCCTACCAGGTATTGCCCCTCCTCCCGGGTTTCAGGTTCCCGGGCCCGGGGACTGCCTTCCCTCGCGGGCCTAGGCTCCTGCTCGTCCTGGTACTCTCTTTCCGAGTCGGCTTCGTCGGATGCAGTTTCCACGTGACCATCCTGCGTGTCACGGGGCACCTAATTGATCGGTTGCCCCGAGCACTAACAACTACGTTCGTCGCACTCGGCCCGGAATCACCCGGGCGTTTAGAGGAACGTAGACCCTAGCGGAAGGACGCTACGGGTTTTTATGAGAGTTTAGCCACACTTCTGGAATTGCAATCTAAAGGCCAAGAAAGGCAACACAACACTTGGCGAACAAAGTTCGTTTTCAATTAGAATGCTAAAATCGGGTAGGGGAGTGTTCCAGTCACTTCTCCCTATATATGTTGTGTGGGACGAAACCCAAGTGACAGGTGCGGGAGTTATTATGCAAAATACTACCCGCCAACCCGAAGGGCCGAGACACATACATATTATTGAAGTACACATAAATACAAGTTATTACACAAAAGATAGCTCGGGGAAATGTCTTCATCCCGAGAAAAGACACGGAGCTCAAAAGTCCAGACACGGCCGACTGGTGTCTGAGACACGGCCGACTGCTGTCTGGGACACGGCCGACTGCTGTCTGGGACACGGCCGACTGCTGTCTTGGGACATGGACCTGTGCGTCAGGGACACGGGCGTAAAGACACGCACACGGGGCACGAGCGCCGGGCACGATAGGCACGGGCGCTGGACACGGGCCTTAGGGGCAACACGCACGGGACACGGGCGCCGGACGTGCTACTGGCACGTAACTTTGGCGTCCTGGCTGGGCACGAGCGCTGGGCCAGGGACGCCGATCAGGCAAAAGGGACCGAAGACCGGTCTTGGAGGGACAACGGGCACGGGACTCAGGCACCGGGCCCGTTGGGTTACGGAGTGGCTTGCGGTAAACCGCGGTTTAAAGGGCCACCCCGTAACATACTCCCCCACTTAATTTGGCGCCGTCCTCGGCACTGTAGAAACTTGAAAAGCATCTAAGAGCGGTTGAAACGCTCGAAGGTTTTTCTCAAGCTCCCACGTGTTTTCTTCATTAGGACAGCCTCTCCATTTCACCAGATATTCCCGTTGTTTCTGGTGAGCGCGGTAGACATCTCTAGATTGGAGAATGCCTTCGGCGACTTTCTTCCCCCGAGCTGGGATGTTGAATTCGGCTCGACGGGGTACATTCCTGTCCGGGTTCTCTCCATCTTCATGATACGGCTTCAAGAGGCTCACATGGAGTACCGGATGTGTCTTCCACCAGGCAGGAGCGTCCACTTTGTAGGCGACCTTTCCCACCCTCTTAACGATTGTAACCGGACCAATATACTTCCTTGTGAGACGAGGGTCCCGGTTACGAACCGCCTTGCTGTCGTGCTGGTTGGGCAACTTAACGAGCACGCGGTCTCCCACTGCAAATTCCGCAAAACGCCGATGTTCATCTGCGTGCTTCTTCATGCGGGCGACTGCCTTTTCAAGCGCACTCTTGGCAATGTCCACGTTCTGTTTCCATTCCAAAGAGAAGTTCTTGGCCCTTGGTGCCTTGGATCGGACTGTAAGATCAACGGTATGGGGTAGTAAGGGTTGCTGCCCGGTGACAACTTCAAAAGGGCTTTTGTTAGTGGAAGAGCTCTTTTGAGAATTGAAGCACAACTGGGCTACATCCAGCAATTTCACCCATTCTATTTGCTTGACGGTCACAAAGTGCCGTAAGTACTCTTCCAGCATTCCGTTGAAGCGCTCAGTTTGTCCGTCCGATTTTGGGTGAGCCGTGTTACCCATGTTCAACCTGGACCCTAGAATCTTGAAGAGTTCCGTCCAGAAGTGGCCCGTGAAACGGGAGTCACGGTCACTGACTATATCCCGCGGTAATCCCCAATACTTAACAATGTGTTTGAAGAAGAGCTGAGCAGTCTCCTCGGCCGAGATGTACTGGGGACATGGTATGAACGTAGCATATTTTGAGAACCGGTCCACTATCACAAGGATTGTTGCAAGATCCCCCACTTTTGGCAGCCCTGTGATATAATCCATGGAGACACTCTCCCATGGTCACGTGGGGATTGGGAGAGGTTCCAACAATCCCGCTTTCTTCTGATGGTCGGGCTTGTCTTGTTGGCAGATTAGACAAGTCCGCACGAAGTGCTCCACATCGTGCTCCATTGATGGCCAATAATACCCCCTACGAATTAAGGCCAAGGTCCTCTCCATTCCGGGGTGTCCGGCTCATACGGTATCATGACACTCTTTAAGGATCTCCGTCCTTAGTCCCCCACCATTGGGGACATAGGCACGGTTCTTCTTTGTATACAAAATACCATCTTCCATCCAAAACTGCTTAGCCTTGCCCTCCAGGGCCAAGTTCATCAGTTGTACCGCTGCCTTGTCGGTTGCTAGGTGCTCCCGAATTTTCTCCTGAATTCCCGTCGACACCTCGCTCGCTTGCCTCGCCGTCACTTGGAACATGGTGGCTACTTGGTCTTGACGACTCAAGGCATCAGCGACATGATTGGTCCTTCCCGTTCGATACTCCAGCTGGAAATCGAACTTCGCAAGCATTTCTTGCCATTTTGCTTGTCGGCTGTTCAGCTTGGGTTGCGTTAGAAAATGACTCACTGCCGTGTTGTCTGTTTTCACCACGAACGACGCTCCCAACAAGTAGTGCCTCCAAACACGTAGGCAGTGCACTACGGCTAACAACTCTTTCTCGTGGGCCGAATATCGGGTTTCAGCTCCATGCAATTTTCTACTCTCGTAGGCCACCGGGTGGCCATCTTGCATTAGCACTCCACCGAGCGCAAAGTCTGAGGCGTCCGTATGCACTTCAAACGGTTTGGATACATTAGGTAGCACCAAGACCGGGTCAGTGGACAGGATCCTCTTCAAAGCTTCAAAGGCCTTCTGGCAGCAGTCTGACCACTCCCACGCCTTTTCCTTCTTTAACAACTCAGTCAGGGGCACGGCTATCTTCGAGTAGTCCTTCACGAACCGACGATAGTAGTTAGCCAACCCCAAAAAGGATCTCAGTTCAGACACTCCACCAGGAGGCTTCCACTTGGTAATTGCCTCCGTTTTCTTCGGGTCCATCCTTATCTTGCCCGGCTCGATAATATGACCCAAGAAATCAATTCTCTTCTGCGCAAACAAGCACTTTGAGGGCTTGGCATACAACTGGTTCTCCCGCAACCTAGCTAGTACCCGTCTCAAATGCCCCAAATGCTCCTCGAACGTATTGCTATAGATAACAATATCGTCCAAGTAGACCACCACAAATTCGTCCAGGAAGTCCCGCAAGACCTGGTTCATCAGGGTGCAAAACGTGGCAGGGGCGTTCGTGAGGCCGAACGGCATCACTTTGAACTCAAACGCCCCGTACCGCGTCACACAGGTTGTCTTGTACTCATCCCCATCCTTTACCCGCACTTGCCAGTAGCCGGAGCGCAAGTCTATCTTGGTGTAAAATTGGGCATGACACAGCTGGTCGAAACAATCCGCAATCAATGGTATCGGGTATCGGTTCTTGACAGTGATCTTGTTGAGCGCCCTGTAATCTACACAGAAGCGCAATGACCCATCACTCTTCTTCTGGAACAGCACAGGTGCTCCATAGGGGGATTTGGCCGGCACCACAATCCCACCCTCCAACATTTCAGTCAGCTGCTTCCTAAGCTCCGCGAGCTCAGGCTGGGACATCCGGTAGGGGGCTCGAACCGGCGGCCTCGAACCCGGAATTAACTCAATCTCATGGTCCACATCCCGTCGAGGTGGTAGCCTCTTGGGGAGCTCCTCAGGCATCACGTCCTGGAATTCCATCAACAATCTTTTCACCACCGGGGCGATAGGGCCAGATTTCTATTCAAGCTCCTCCCAACACAGCATGGCTAAGAAGCTTTCCTCCTTTCGGACCAGTCCTCTCTCGAACTGCATCGCCGTAATCCGTTGATTCTCCGACTTACCGGACAGGGTGGGGATAACGACCGGGTCACCCCCATCACTAAGAGCATGTTCCCACGGGGGTAAATCGCAATACCTGCATCCCGAAGAAACTGTATGCCGATGATAAGCTTGAAGTCGTCCATCTTTACTGCATGGAAGCTTGTCTCCGCAGTGAATTTGTCTATCTTCACTCGGCATCCATGTGCAACGCCCACTATCGGCTGCGGCGGTGAATTAACGGCCTTCACCTTGCCCATCGAAGCCTCCAGCTTGAGACCCAATCTCCCCACTTCGGACTTGGCCAGGTAGTTGTGCGACGCACCAGTATCTACCAATGCCTTGAGGGGTTTCCCATTCACGACGAGGTTCACATACATCAGTCCTTGATTACTGTCTTTCAACGGTCTGACTTGCTCAATCTCATCATTAGCCAACGTCGGTCCCGGTTTCTTCACCACTACCGATCCTTTAGTTTTCCCCTGTGTGGCCCTCATGGCATTGCAGGAGAAACTCATGGCTCCAATCACTTCAGGGTCTTCCGCCTCACGGTTTTCCTGTTCGTTCGACGACTCCTCCTCTAGGCCAGGGTCAATTCCCTCCGCCTGAAGGGCATTCATGAATGCCTTTTTCTGTGCACAGCCCTTATACAAGTGTGGCCCTTTGCAGAGATAACACCCGGTGAACTCCCCTGATCCAGGGTTGTTGCTAGAACTAGAGCTCGCACCTGAGCCCTTCCAATTGTTGGTTTGGCTCCTTGCCGCACCACTTCCCGCACCGGGGCCACTAGCACTTGCATAGCTTCTCGGACCACTCGACCCAGCCTTACCGAACCGGTTCCCCCCTTTCGGTGTACTAACTGCCGGCGGTCTGGGTTCCACGTTGTAATCGGTCAAGCCCTCCGCTAAGGTCACCGCCTCATCGAAGGTCTTCACTCGGGCTCGGGTCAGTTCCATTCTCGCCCAGGCTTGGAGACCATGTTTGAAGTCGTGCAATTTGTAATCGTCCGGGTGATCGGGGAGGTGTAGCATCACCCCCCTGAAATTTTGCACATACTCCCTTATGGAACCCGTATGCCGTAAGCCCTTCAACTTCAGAAGAGCCTGTTCCTTCACATTTTGTGGGTAGAAGTGATCCTTGATCCCTTCCTTAAACTGCTCCCACGTCTCAATGGTTAGCGCCCCCGCTTTCATGGTTCTCCACCACATCTTTGCGTCTTCTTCTAAGTACATGGCCACCGTTGCAATTCGGTCGGCGTCTTCATCCAGATGGGTGGCGTCAAAGTATGCTTCCATGTCGAAGACGTAATTGTCTAGCAACTTCGCATCCCTTTGACCCTCAAACACCTTGGGTTCCCTCACTTTATGCTTTACTGAGGGCCGGAGCCCAATCGTGTGAGTACCATCATTGTGGGGTAAGCTCACCAGCGATCTCTGAAGCACCAACACATGGAGCTTCATGTCATCCACAATCAGTTTCATCGTTTCTTGCGCCTCCCGTGTTTCAGCCAACTCGACTCTTAACACGTCAACTTCTTCTGCACGGTGTGTAGCGGCTTCCTTCAACAAGCGTATCTCTTGGTTCGCAACCGCAAGATCCCTGCTAAGGTCCGCAATATCCGTCTCGGCTTGTTCTACAAACTTCTCCAGAGACTCAAACCGCTCACGGTTGGGCCTCGTCCCACCTGACTGTTCTGCTTCAGCCATTTCGAAAGTTTCGGTCCCAATTTATGGCTCTGGTTACCAACTGTCACGGGGCACCTAATTGATCGGTTGCCCCGAGCACTAACAACTACGTTCGTCGCACTCGGCCCGGAATCACCCGGGCGTTTAGAGGAACGTAGACCCTAGCGGAAGGACGCTACGGGTTTTTATGAGAGTTTAGCCACACTTCTGGAATTGCAATCTAAAGGCCAAGAAAGGCAACACAACACTTGGCGAACAAAGTTCGTTTTCAATTAGAATGCTAAAATCGGGTAGGGGAGTGTTCCAGTCACTTCTCCCTATATATGTTGTGTGGGACGAAACCCAAGTGACAGGTGCGGGAGTTATTATGCAAAATACTACCCGCCAACCCGAAGGGCCGAGACACATACATATTATTGAAGTACACATAAATACAAGTTATTACACAAAAGATAGCTCGGGGAAATGTCTTCATCCCGAGAAAAGACACGGAGCTCAAAAGTCCAGACACGGCCGACTGGTGTCTGAGACACGGCCGACTGCTGTCTGGGACACGGCCGACTGCTGTCTGGGACACGGCCGACTGCTGTCTTGGGACATGGACCCGTGCGTCAGGGACACGGGCGTAAAGACACACACACGGGGCACGAGCGCCGGGCACGATAGGCACGGGCGCTGGACACGAGCGGCAAAAACACGCGCACGGGGCACGGGCGCCGGGCACGATAGGCACGGGTGCTGGACACGGGCCTTAGGGGCAACACGCACGGGACACGGGCGTCGGACGTGCTACTGGCACGTAACTTTGGCGTCCTGGCTGGGCACGAGCGCTGGGCCAGGGACGCCGATCAGGCAAAAGGGACCGAAGACCGGTCTTGGAGGGACAACGGGCACGGGACTCGGGCACCGGGCCCGTTGGGTTACGGAGTGGCTTGCGGTAAACCGCGGTTTAAAGGGCCACCCCGTAACACTGCGGCACTCCTAGCTCACGCTAGTGTCTAGCCTCTTCCTGCAACTGCCTCAAGGTCACGTCATCTCCCGGGGGTAGAGGAGGACCACTCCCTGAAGGTGCCGCGTTCTTCTTCGGGCGCCCACACCCTCTCCTTGGCGACTCCATCGTTGCAAAGGTGGAACTGGTCCCACTGGGCGTGCCAATTGATGCTACCCAAAATCCGTCCGTTCCTCCGGGGTTCGCACTATCCGGGTCTCCTTGTTAATCAGCCCGCTACAATCCTGCAAAACAATCCCCGTGAGGCGTCCCGGGGAAGAAGCTCCGGCGCGATGATGAGATGGGGATAGCGGAGAAGGAAAACGTACGGAAGGTGCTCTCAATATAAAGTAGAGAGATATAAGTCACACACCTTGTTCACTGTTTGAGACTAGTATTTATAGCCGAGCTTGCCTGCTTGAGATAAGGTGCAGGACCACTTCCCTTTGTCCCCGTCCGTCCTTCTTTCTTGTCCGGACGTGCCCCCTAGCGGGAAAGGTACCGCCCTTTTGGCGCTGGGCCGTGGACCCTATTACCGGCTCAGTAGGCCTTTGGGCCGGTAATATCAGCGCCTAGCTTCTTTGCGATTTCCATTCCAGAAATTAGAGCCTCATATTCGGCCTCGTTATTGGTTGCTGGAAAGTCGAATTGTAGAGCGTATGTGGTCTCTACTCCTCCCGGGTCTGTGACGATTAGATCGGCTCATACGCCTTCCACACCGGATGCTCCAACGACGCCCAATTTCCACCAGTCAGTTCTATCTTCATGCCTTACACGGCGCTTTCTGTCCAGTATTTCTTCAGCGGTTATATCCGAATCCATCGCATTGGATAGAACGTTGATCTCTTTCGGCATTTCTGCTAAGAAGTCCGCCATGACCTGGCCCTTGATCGCCTTTCGAGGTGAGAACTCAATGGAGTGTTCGCTTAGCTCCACGGCCCATTTGGCCATGCGGCCGGACGCTTCGGGCTTGGTTAGGATCGTTTTCAGAGGTTCATTCGTCAATACTACAACCAGATGGGATTGGAAATACGTCCGCAGTCTCCGGGCCGCGTGCACCAATGCTAACACCAATTTTTCTTGGGCTGAGTATCTGGTTTCTGCTCCTTGTAGAGTGCGGCTGATGTAATAGACCGGTCTTTGTACCCTGGACACTTCCCTGATTAGCGCTCCGCTGACGGCTTCCGTTCCTGCAGATATATACAGATATAGAGTTTTCCCGACAGTCGGAGGTGATAGGACTGGCAGTTCATGAAGGTGTTCTTTCAGCTCTGTAAATGCTTGTTCCTCCGTCTCTCCCCACTGCACTATGCCTCCCTTCTCCACATTCCCTTTCAGGACTCGTAGGAATGGGAGGGTTCTTTCGGCCGCCCTCGATAGGAACCGGTTCATTGCAGCCATCCGGCCATTGAGGCTTTGAATGTCCTTGACGGTCCTGGGTGAATGCATATCAACGATCGCCTGTATCTTTTTTGGGTTCGCTCTCAAGCCCTCCTTCGATACCATATGCCCTAGGAATTTTCCTTCTCCGACACCGAATTGACATTTCTTCGGGTTTAGCTTCAGCCCCGTTTAGTCGAGTTTTTTCAGGGTTTCTTCCACATCATTGATCAGGTCGGAGAACTGGTGGCTTTTGATCACCATGTCGTCCACGTATATCTCGAGGTTCTTTTCCAATTGGTCTTCGAAAATCTTGTCGACAATTCGCTGGTAAGTGGCCCCTGCGTTCTTCAGCCCTAACGGCATCATCCTATATCCAAACGCACCCTTCTCTGTTTTAAAGGCCGTCTTTTCTGCGTCAGATTCCAGCATTGGTATCTGATGATATCCTTTGTAGGCGTCCAGGAAACACTTGATGGGATACGCTACCAACGAGTCCACCTTCTGATCGATCAGTGGGGATGGGTAGCAGTCTTTCGGGCATGATTTGTTTAGCACGGCGTAATCAATACACATTCTCCAGCTACCATCCGGTTCTTTGACCAGCAAAGGGTTGCTGAGCCACGTTGGATATGGCACATCAATTAGGACTCCGGCATTCAACAAGTCGGTGACCTCTTGATTGATCCCGGAATTGCGTTCCGGACATTGCGGTCTTCTACGCTGTAAGACTGGTTTGTGGTCTGGGTCTACTTTTAACACATGATAGCCTATCGTTGGAGACACACCAGTCATGTCACTTAGTTTCCAAGCAAATGCCGATACATGTTTGGACAATACGGCCAACAACTCTCGTTGGACGGATGCAGGAAGTGTCTTGCCAATTTGGACAATCGCCTCGTGGGCACAATCAAGCTTCACCTCCGCCACTTCTCCAGACAGTTCAGTAGGCCTGGATTCTCCTTTCGTGACTGTCATTAGCACTTCTCGTCTGGTGTGTGTTCTGACCACGGGGATGTCCCTGTATATCTCCCTTTTTCTTTTGCTAAGGACTATTCGGTGGCATTCTCTGGCTTTTTGTTGATCTCCTTTCACGGTAGCCACACCGTATTTGGTTGGGAATTTTAGTAGCAAATATAAAGTAGATACTATCCCTTTCAATAGCGCCAAAGCTGGTCGTCCTATAATGAGGTTATAGGGACTGTTTGCTTTGACAACTACGAACTCCAGTTCGATTACTTTTCGCGTTGGGTGTTCCCCGAACACTACTGGTAAGGTGACAATTCCTTCTGGCCATATAGTTCTGTCCGCAAAATCTACCAGCGGAGTGTCGGTTGGTCGTATCTTGGCCTTCATTGTCTCGTCCATCTTTTCAAAACAGTGCCAGTACAAGATTTCTACCGAGCTTTCGCCGTCCACGTAAGCCCGGTGGATGAGTTTGTCAATCACCTGGATAGTTATTACAACTGCGTCGCCTCCGGCTGGTCTGCACGGGATAGGGTCGTTTGAGTCAAAAATTATTGATTCTTCCGGGCCGAGACGTCTGTCCGCCGGAGTGTCCTCTGGTACGCGCCTACATCGCTCCTTTCGTTGCGACTCTGTCTTGCCCCCTGCACTGCCGCCAATGATAGCGAATATATTGGTGGTAATGGGTTTAACTTCCAGTTGTTCAGGGGACAAGTTTTCCTCTTCGTACTTACGCTTAATGCCTTTGGACTGTTCTCCGACCAGTGCAACCTCCTTTCCTTTATCCCCGTTACCCGGACGGTCATGATATCGGGGATCGTATCCACCGGCCTGCCTGGTTGACCCTCCAAATTTCCTCGAGTACTCCGCATCATTATGAGACCGCGCCTCTTTTGCGAAGTGTGAGAGCTGACCTGTCTTGATACAATTTTCAATGGCCTGTCTCAGGTGCTTTGCACTCATTCGTGTCATGCCCGTGGTCGTTGTGGTAATCGCAGAACAGCTTCTTGTTTTGATTGTTGCCAAGGGTCTTCATCTTGTGAGCCGGATCGAGGACATTCTTGTGCGCCACCAACGCGAATATCTCCTTTGGTGTCTTATTCAGCAGTGTGAACGTTTTAAGCGGTGAAACGCGGTCTGCGCTTGCTTGTGGGTATTCTCTCTTTCCCAGCCTTTCCTTTACAGGTGTCCGCCCGCCTCGATTCGCTCCAGTGATCTTCTTCCCACTCGCTAGGACTGTCTTGTCTTCGACCCGGTTCCTATAATAGATTTTCTCATCTATGCGTACCTCTATTATGTCTGCCTTGTCGAAGAATTCTACTCTGATCATTAACGCATGCACAGAATACACTGGATTTAACACCAGGTCTCGATTGAGGGCTTTATGGCATAATCCGCGGATGAAGGCATCGATGACGAATCGAGCACCTCCGCGGTGATCAACCGCATTAACCAGTTCGTTGAACCGTTCCCAATACTCCGACAACGTTTCTCCCACGTGTTGCATGATCGTCAGCAAATCATTCCTAGTCTTTGTGAATTTCCTCTTCTGGATGAACCGGCTCAGGAACTCTTCTTCCAGCTCTGCGAACCATGAGATGGTGTCATTCGGCATATTTGTGAACCAAAGCCTGGATGCCTTGGTCAGCGTCGTGGCGAAAACTTTACACCAAATGGGTTCTGGGATGCCGAACGTCGACATGTTGGAGGTAAAGGTGTGGAGATGGTCCGCTGGGTCCAATGTTCCGTCGTATACACCCATGTTTGGCGGTATTTTCAATTTGTTGGACGCCGAGTAACTCATCACTTCAGCCTTGAACGGACACCCTCTCGTGTCCAGTTCTGGGTCCTCTTCGAAGTCGACTGCGAGGCGCTGTCTAACTGGGACCCTCGGTTTAACCATCGGGGTATGTACGTATACTGCCGGCCATTTCTTGGCCTGGTCGTCGCTCCGTCCTGACCCTTCCCTGGTTGAGTTCCTCATGGAGGAATGGGCCTCATCTCCGCTGCGAGTGGGTATCACCTCGCGACGTGTCCTCTCCTTCATCGAACAGTCTAACCGATCGTATACGCGGGGTCAGCGTTCGACCCGTGTATCCGTTGGATCTCATAGCGGCTCCAACCGTGTTTTCCCTATCCAGGCTTGCCGGTGTGCCTTTTTTCAGTTCCTGGAGCTATCGGAGCATATCGGTTTGCGCAGCCACTAGGGCTGTGCATGAACCGGTCCGGACCGGAAAAATGGACCGGACCGGACCGGAATGAAGTGGACCGGAACCGGATATATAGGTTTCCGGTCCGGTCTTCGGTCCAACAATTTTCCATATTCCGGGTCCGGTCCGGTCCGGTCTAAAACCGGATCTTTTCCGGTCCGGACCGGATGGACCGGTTTACATATACTATATAATTAAAATTAATAAATTTATGATAAATTTGGTAAGTATTATAATCTTAAATGAGAAATGCTTAATTTAGTTAATATATTTATTGAATTTTGCATCTTGGTATCTTATCTATTTTATGGAAACCTAACTTTTATTACTAATTAAGGCCCTGTTTACCAGAGCTTATCTGTAGTTCAGTTCAATTCAGTTCAGTTCAGTTCAATTCAGTTCAGTTCAGTTCAGTGAAAATGTAATTTGATGAAATTCAGGTTAATTCAGTCATGCTGATTCCATTTTTCAATACATCATTTTTTACTTCAGTTCAGTTAAGTTCAATTCAGTTCAGTTCCTCAAGAAATAACCTCTAGTAAATAGGGCCTAAGTAATTGAAGAGTATTATTATGTGCAAAGATTGATTTGATATATTAATACTTAATCAAAGGCTTAATTTGAGTTACAAAACTTTAATTCAAGATTTTATTTTCAAATTAGGCAGATTTAGAAGGTAAAAATTGAAAAAATTTCATACCATATTTATGTAAAATTCAATCTCAATATTTAATGTTTTGATTGATCCGGTCCAACCGGTCCAGTCCGGTCCAAGACCGGAATTATTCCGGACCGGTCCCGGTCTAAACTATTACCTAACCGGTCCGGTCTTCGGTCTAAGAATTTTGAGAATTCCGGTCCCGGTCCAAACCGGTTCCGGTCCGGTCCGGTCCAGACCGGTTGCACAACCCTAGTAGCCACGACCTGTTTTAGGATCTCGGCCGTATCCGTCACCTTAGTGATGCACCGAATGCGTTGGATCGGATTGCTGGGGGTTTGTTCCATCGTCACGGTTGGCCTGCTCGTCGATGCGATCGGCCTGCTCACTGCAACGACCAGCCTATCAGCGGTGTCCAAAATGGACCGTCCCTGTTGGCCTCCAATAGAGCGCGAGCTCCTTCCAACGGGATTCTTGGTAGTTCCGGGAATGGATCCGGGTCTGCCCTTTCTTCAGTCATGATGCAAAAGTTGTGTGGGCTGTGAAGATAACGATATCCCCACAGACGGCGCCAATGTTAAAGTTATAATTGGGATTTCTCTGTTTATATTCCTGCTGCTCAGACCAATAAACCTGCACGGACAGAACGGAGGTCAGACAAGCCGGCTTAAGCCTACGCCTGCTCCGACGATCAAATTAGAGAGGAACTATAAGATCTGATCGTGATAAACTGGTAGGGATGAGTAGAGAACTTGCCTTTCTCATTGGGGATCAGCTTCCATTTATAGTCTTCTGAGCTGCTGACATCGAACAGTAGAGAGCGGCAAAGTCCCTGGACCTGTCTGTGGGCTGGGATCAGGTATAGTCCAGCTTGGGCCTGTTTCGTGGGCCTCTGACTATTCCATGGAATAGTACCATATTTATCAATAGACGGAAGTTAAATGATTCTCGATGGTATGCACATTCATGTATGTAGGGATGTGCATTCGTTTAGGAAGGTTGCACATTAGACTTGTCAAAAGTTAAATCATTCTCGATGTTATGCACATTCATGTATATAGGGATGCACATTTTTGTTAGGAAGGTTGCACATTAGACGCCGTGTCATGCGTATATATATTTTGGTGTTAATGCGTTGAATAATAATTAAACCAATTTTAAAATTATTATTAAGCAGGATGCACATTTTCGGTACGTAGATTGCACCTTTGGAAGATGCAATAATTGATCTATATTCCTAACCACATATTGATAGTGTACATTTATGATAGGTTGTAATGTGTATATGGTGATGTTGATGCAGGAATGATTATCGATATCGTCATGGAATCAAATTCAAAAAAGTTAGATGTAGATGAAGATGAAGACTTTGTTACCACTTATCAAATTCAACATTTATGTAGATGTTGATTTGGTATCGGTAATGATATTTTTCGCTGTAAATATTTATTACCATTACGTCCTACATTGGTCGAATACATAGGGTGCATTTGATACATATTGTATGTGCATTTACAAAATAGTGTATGTGCATTTTTATTTATATCCATCTGTCGATCGATGTAGTTCATGGTATGTGCAACTAGTATGTATTGTATGTGCAACTAAATAATACTGAATGTGCATTTTATTTAAGTATATATATACATCAATGGTTGTATTGTGCAATGTGACCAAGTGTGCATACATTAACCAATTATGGTTGTAAAAGTTTATTGGCTAGATATAATCTTCTCCAAAGACCAAAGACGATGAAATAAATTTTCTTCCAACACAAACAGATCACGAAAGGCAAAGAATTGAAAGAAAGGATTTGAAAAATTAGATGAGTAAGGAGGGGTAATTTTGTTTGATTCCATCAATCGTTCGAATGAAAAGGAACGTGTGTGCAGACGCAAAACTTTTTTATCGCGGTTAAAAATAGATCGTGTGGTACAATTAATAATTAATTAACCAAAAATATTTATTTATATATTTGGGACCTGAGGACCATATAAATTGCCCCTAAAATAATAGTTTCTAGAATTCGGGGTTGTTTTGTAATTACCTAACTTTAAGGATCGATTTTGAAAATCTCACCGGGTTTCTGCAACAGCTTCGGCAATCTGCGGAATTTGATGGCTATGTTCTCCGAGTCGTGTGGGATTGAGAAGATCCAGAGTCGTCATCGAGTATCGGATTCGATCGTTTCCGGTTAATCTGATTTTGTCAAATCAAATCCCCGTCGAATATGATTTTAAATGTATTTAATTAGCGTCCATTGTTCCTAAAACCCCTAAACCAAATATGATGAAATAATTTTTTCAAAATAAAAATGATGAACTATTCTTCCAATATACACTAAATACATTTAAAATCATATTCGACGCTAAATAGATTGAGGATGATTGCTGCTTCGGCACTCTCTTGAACATATTTCCTAGATTCCTCCTCCTAGTCAGGAGTTGAGAGAGCGTCGTCTCTAGAAGGAGGTGCAGATTTGAGAGCCAAGGGCTTAAAAGCAAAACGATTATCCTTTAGACGAGGTCTAGAGCTATCACCCATTTCAAGGAGATTTCATTTCTGAATTCTGAGTATTTTCCGCACTCTCTCTTGAATATGCTCGGGATCAGGAGACAGCAGAGCGTTTTCATACCGGTGAAAGATAAAATCTACCTCAATCTTTCGAGGAATTTGCTGTAAAGAAGGAGGAAGAGGGTTGGGCGTCCCGGATAAGATACGTCGGCACCATTCTAGAGCCTCAGAATATGTCGGGTATTTAGGGCTGCCTTGTTGAAATTTCTCAGACTCTTCCATATATGTTATGGCATTCTGAACGGCATCAAGCATATCGGAAAAAGGAGTGGCACCAGTTTTGCCCGAAAGAAGAGACAATAGATGAAAAGACAATCTTAAAATCTAAAGGTGATATTGAAGCTCTTGATTTCGGAAGGTAAGTCTTCTATTTTCAGATTCCATCTTGGAAATAGCTTGGTTCCCCAGGCCCTTGTTTTCCAGAAGGCGCAGCTTCTCAACAGCTCGGCATAATCGCCCCGAACCATTTCTAACTCCTCATGTTTATCGCGGTAGAGTTCTTCATGAGAGAGTTGTAATTGCTCCAAGGTCTAGTAGATGTTCTCAGAATCGTCTACATAAGAGACAGCAAGTTTCAGACAATGCTGTAAAGAACCAAACTTTTTCCTCACTGATTCAAGGGAGCTAGATATATCATCCACGGAGCAAAATTCCTTTAGTAGAGATCTGAGCCCAATATCGCATAACCTCTTCTCTCGGCTAATCGGGCTAAACCGGCCCGAGGAAGAAGGATTATCTGATGGGGGAAAGGAGTATGCAAATCCTATGGTAAGAAAAGAAGAAAAGAAAGATAAGAATAGAGAAACAAGATACTTGAGGAGAAATATGAAAATATTATTACAAAATAGATATTCGGTACATAATGAGAAAGGTTGAACCCTATAACAGGAGGGAGGGTTAGGAAAGATTCGAAAACAAAATTACAAGAGTAGCTAGAGCTAATTAAGCGAGAGAGCTATGCCTGGGGAATTTCGGAAGATTCTTGGGTCAAGGAGTAACCCACGGCGGCCTCGGGCATCTGAATGGGGGACAGTCCATCCTCTATCTCGATAAAAGGGTTGCCATCGGCCAAGGAAGCAACAAATATGAAGTTTTCCGGAACGGCGCAGAGCTCCACACATCTTTGGTCGCTCTTAGAAACTAGGTGCGAAGGGGACCCCCGGCGGTGTTGTAGAAGTCGGCCTCAGCCACAGGCCTTTTCTCAGGCACAACACTTTTGGGTTCGCCGATCGCCAGCAGATCACTAGCGAGGTAGGAGGAGAGAAAGAATGCATGGAAGCCCATATCTTGGGAGCAAGGGTCCGTAGACTTCCTCGGCGGAGCACCCGGAAGCGCTGCTTATACCTGGCCCAAGCCCCGGGATGGTAGTAATATTTCTGGAGCTGGAGACGCCAGGACCCGGGAATCCACCCACGGATCAGCTTATAAATTGAAGTTGTCTGACAGTGATTGGCCTCTTTTACCACCTCGGTTACAGCATCACTAAAGACCTTGGAGCTAACCACCTCCTCCGCCAAGGTTTCCCCATCTTCCAAAGATTTCAGCTTACTCTGCAGAGAGGCTGAACGCTCCTTCTCTGAGGCTAAAACGTCTGGCATAGTTCCAACTTCTGCACAAGGCCGGTATGGGACTCGTTGAGCTTCTCGGATAATAGGGATTGGAATAGTGGACAGTCACAGATACTCTTCATGAAAGCACATGCCTAAGTCAGGGAAATCAGGTTAACAAGAGGTAAAATACACATAGAGTAAAAGAAGAAAAGTAGACAAGCGAGACTTATAGTGGAGCGATCAGGAGGGCTCGTTGAAGAATCGGCCAGAGGGAGTGAAGCAAGCTGCTTGCTGGCAGAAAGAGGGCATTGCTTCTGTTGAGGCTCGGATGGTGGGGGGAGATTCAGACGAGCCTCATCAGTCCGAGCCCTCTTTAGAGACGACCGAGGTCTAGAAGTGGAATCTAGGGAAGGCTCCAGGCAAGCAAGATCATTAGGAGGTAAGGCAGAAGCGGTCTTCAGAGATGGTAATTTTTTGAGACCTTATGCAACAGACTTCTCGACAGTCCGGCGGCGTTGAAAGTGATTGCCTGTCATTTGAGGATCGGGAACCAGAGAAAGCTTTTTGGATAAGCCTCGGATCACTGAAAAAGAAAAACACATGGTAAGATAACAAAAGAGAGACATTAGGTAAAAGAAACGAAAAACGATAGTTGCGACGGGAGATCATGATAGAACCTTCAGAAGGCCATTCGGCGTAGAATCAAGGAACCGTAAAGATACTCTGGGATAGATCGTGTGAGGCCAGCAGAATGCACTATTCCCTTTGATCCAATATTGAAGAATTCCAATTGAATGACGAACGAGGGATTTATGCTCAGACACTACATCGTCCGGAATAAAATATCCGACATCTTCGGATTGAAGGCTTTCGTTCCAGGAAGGAGTTGGATATGCAGTCAAATTGAAGGAATAACACCCGGAATTAATCCAGCTCTTAACGCAATCACTCTTGTTGCGCACGATCGGGCTACCTCTCGGGTAAAATGTGAACACCCCGGAAGTAGAAAAATGGGAGAGGGAAATACGATAAAAGGATCGGAATAGGTTAAGGGACTCAGTCACATTGTGTCAACGGTAAAGGGTGAGGAATCTGAGGACAGTAGCAACCCCATTTGGATGGATTTGAGCAGGAGATATTGAAAAGCACGTAAGGATGGAAGAAAAGAGAGGAGGAAAAGGAAGAGAAAGCCCAAAGTGAATATGGCGGGCTGGAAGGCAAGGAGCACCAGATTGAAACTGATCATTATCTATGATCGATAACTCGGTGTTTAAGGGGACAGGGATGAAAGAATTTTCAGAAAGGCTTCTAATGTCCTTAGTAAGCCATGCAGGGTAGGGCTCGGAGTCACAATGGAATCCGAGGGGAATGATGTGTGGAACGCGAGTAACGGATCGATGGGGTCTTTTCGTTGTTTGGCGGGAGACAGAGATTTAAGGTCAGAAGTTGGGTTATCGGGCCCCTAATCAACAATTCTGTTCATAGGGTCGGAGCGAGTAGTAGAAGAGTCGGACTGAGAGTTAGAAGTATCCATCGTATTTTCGCTCTAGGGCTTCAATCGATGAGAAAAAAGGGTTTTTATAACGGATCACACTGGGAACAAAAGAAGAAACAGAAAACAGAAGAGGAACAAGAAGAGAAAAAAAGGGTACCTGAGGGTAGAAAGACAGGAGGGAGAGATTTCCAAAAGGGAGAAAGGGAAGAGGATAATTTATAAAGGCATGGGAGAAACCGAGGAAAATATTGAGGGTAGGGTAAAATGATTACACACATGAAAAGAGGGAGAAACATTGGGAAAGGGGAATCGTGTAGCCGCCAAAAAATCGGGGACGTGGTAGGGCCAACTTGAAAGCGCGTGATGACAACTCGCCAAAACAAAGGAAATGACGAGGAAGGAAAAGACAAAAGCTCTGCGGAAAAGAACCCTCAGACCTTCCGTTTTAGGGGGCTTGTGACCAAAGATTCGTATCTAGGCGACTTTCTAGGAAGTTTCCGAGTCACGTGAGAAGAGATAAGGATCGGCCCGTACACTTACGTGGATAGGAGGCTCCGCTCGTACGGGAAGGTGACGCACACTGATGATGAGGTAGAAAGAGGAGGTCCAAAGTGCCTATAAATAGAGGCCACAATCAGCCATTCTAGGTAAGTTCTCTAACTCTTGAATACTTAGTTTTATCTTTCCTTTCAATACATGAAATCTCATCATCACGCCGGAGCTGCTACCCTCGGGTGGCTCCGAGGGCTTGTTTTGCAGGCTTCAGACGAATAGGTCCCAAGTAAGTCTTGTCCGAGGCCCAGGAGCTCAGACAGTCAGGTATTCTTAGCTAGCAGTTTGCATACTTCATCGACAATCCACATCCCGAAGCTCTCGGATACATCAACTATTGGAAGCAACATTTACTAGAGTGGATTTCCCCGCATCAAGCATTGAGATGGAGCCAGCACGAAGAAGGTTGGGAAGGCCGCGAAAGAATGTTGTAACCCCGGGGGGAGATCGTCTCGCACCTCCGAGGGAGGAAGATCCTACCCTTCAGCAACTGCAAGCTGAGAAAGCCCGGCAAAAGGAGGAAGAAGCAGTCCCGCAAAATGTCCGTGTAGAATCCGCCATAGAGGAGGCCAGGTCGGAAGGAGGAGACCGGGAGGAGCCAGTCGAGCTAGGAGAAAGGAATCAAGGCGCATGGGTTTAGGACACTTGAGTGGAGAATGATGAACCCTTAGTCCGCACCAGACAGGATGAGTTAGGAGCGTTGGATTTCTTGAAAATTAATAAGGAGTTGTACCATCAGTGGGTACTAGCTAATCGAGACCCGGGGAGGACGGGTCCAACATGCCTAGGAGCTAGCCCATCCAAGGTACCCCTGAGGGAGGTAATCGATCTAGAATGAGTCACTAGGAAGGCGGGGTCGGAAGGGATTCAAGGGTAGATAAGCTCTTATACGCATTAGGGTGCCCCGCTAGAGTGTGAATAGAGCTCAGAACTTGAATGAAGCCCGGGCGCACGAAGCTGTAATTTGCTTGGCTACTTTTAATATAAAGACTTCTTTGAATATGAGAATCTTGTATTAATAATGTTGAATAACACCTTGCAGAGTTACAAAGATACTGAATGTTGTAAAAATACCAACTATTACAAAAAACAAACCTATATCTACTTTGGTCCAGAGCCAGAGGCACCTTCGGAGTTGCCCGGGAAGAATCCACCCCCAAAAAATTGAGTGGATAGGAGGTCCTCTGTCATTTGCACATCAGGGGCCTGATTCCAGACGACCTTCTCTACCAGCAGTTCAACGTCTTCCTCGTTCAAATCAGGGATGGTGACAATCACTGTCCCCTTGGGGGGAGACAAATCGGAACATAGAAATCGAGTTAGCCCCCCCCCTTTCCTTTGCCCGCTCTACTGGCCCGGGTCTTTCAGGGGTCTTTGTCCCTTTAATGGTTACCCCCGAGATCGCGATTGCCTCAATGTACCTGATTCTCTTCTCTACTTCCTCCTAGTCCAAAGATACAAACATGTCTTCATAACGCTCGAATACAAAATCGACCTCCTCCCGTGCCAGAACTCTCCTTAGGCATGGAGGGTAGGAAGATCGGGATCCCTCCGCGATCCTACGACACCACTCAGGAATCAAGGTAAGCTTCGTGGCATGGAGCCCATTCTCTGAACCTTCCCGGGTTGTACTCCATGCGCCTAAGGACATTGCTAAAAATGTCGCACAAGGGCGACAATATTAAAAAATCGAATAAAGGCTAATTTTATCTTATAACTTATTAAAATCTACTTTTACATGTCTTAGGCCCTGTTTGCCAGAGCTTATCTGTAGATCAGTTCAGTTCAGTTCAGTTCAATTCAATTAAGTTCAGTTCAGTGAAAATGCAATTGATGAAATTTAGGTTAATTCAGTTATACTGATTCCATTTTTCAATACATCATTTTTACTTCAGTTCAGTTCAATTCAGTTCAGTTCAGTACATGGTGGAAATAAACTCTAGCAAACAGGCCTTAATCTTATCATTTTTATTACAAGTGTGCATTGTTATCATTGTTATACATATGGAATTTCAAAAATTGCAAAGGCAAGAAAATCAAACTTCCTCCGTCCTATCTAAAGTTGCACACTTTCTTTTTTTAGTTATCTCATCCAAAGTTGCACACTTTCTTTTTTGGTAATAATTAACAAACATAAGACACACTTGCCCTCGTTTTCTTCTTAACTTTTATTTTTATCACCTAAAAATCTTATTGACCTTATCGCCTTCTTGTACTCCTCCACCCAATTTTCTCCTCATTGCTAGAAACATCACCACGTCTCTTTAGCCGATTGGTTTTCACCTCATCGGATCAAATCACTGTTAGCAATCAGCATATCCCCCGATGCAGACGATCAAATCTATCCTGATCAGATCGATCCCTTTTTTCGCCGACACCGGTAAATTCATAACTTTTGGGCTCTTCGGATCTTTTCTACAATAAATTTAGGGTTTTTTTAATTTTAGTTTGTTAAATTTTGGGCCTTTAAATTCATGCAATCAAGATTTATTATGAATCTATGATTGAGTTTATTGCCTTGATTGGAATAATTTGCTTGAACTTATTTTGATTTCGTTTATTGAGTCGGCGATTTCGATTGACAGTAAATAATTTGTTTCACCACTTTTGCTAATTAGTTTGTTGTGGGTTTTCTTCATTTTGTATTGGGGCTTGTTAGAGAAGTGGCAGGGTTGTTTGTAGGTAGGGTGGTGGTGGATTGGGGTGCATATTAGGTGATGGTTGAAGTTGCAGAGTTGAAGGTGCAGATTGTAATTTGTTTCACCACTTTTACTTATTAGTTTGTTGGGTTTTTCTTCATTTTGTATTGGATTTGTTAGAGAAGTGATGGAGGGGTGGTTTGTAGGTAGGGTGGTGGTGGATTGGGGTGCAGATTAGGTGATGGTTGAAGTTGCAAAGTTGATAGGTGCAAATTGTAAATTAGAAAAATATGAAAAGGCAAAATCGTATTTACCTGTGATTAATAAAAATATTTCCACCTTTCTCCCTCTGCAGCTTTAACTGGGACAGGCGGAGCAATATAAACGATTTGTATATTAAAAAATAACTGAATATGGAAAAGGAAGTTGTCGTAGATAATTCTTGAAGTACGGAAGAGTATTGTTTGAATACTTTTGAAGAAAAGTTAGGTTATTGTTTCAGGAAGTTATTATATTTAACAGACATATGACTAGAAAGATAACTTAATTAAATTGAAACTAAAATAATAGAAATTTAGGATGTCGCACATATTATGATTGCACGTCCACAATAGGGCATTGCACGAATATTGTGCGTCGGTTAGAAAAGAAGAAGACTTAACTAAACAATAATAGAAAACACGCTTGTAACCATCTATTTAGGACCATGAGAGTGATGTGAATCTAGGAAATATCGAGTTTAGAGAATGGAGGTACATTCAAACAAAACATGGTGGTGAGTAACATGGTACAGGAACTTATTTCAAACCTTGGATCAATTGGAGTAGTAGGTGGTTTGGAAAGGGCAGTTAACAACTTCAAGACGAAGCTTTGTGAAAATTTTGCCAAAAGTTCTACATCGTTGTCATTTTGCTCATGGCATAGCCGAGTTGTGCAAATCAGATGTGTGAATCGTATTCCATGACTAGCTTTTTACCTGAATGTTATTTAGATTTGATTCCCTAACTATGTATTTGGATGCATGGACATACTGTATCATTATGACAACTTATTGCGGCGTGTCACTAAAAAATTAAAAAATCAATAGGATGCACACACATATATATATATATATATATATATATATATATATATATATATATATATATCGCACTTCGCACGATTGTTGCTTTTTAAAATTTTAAAAATCAATGAGATTGATGCTTTGCGAAGGCGTTATAAGCCAGAGGATTTATGATATGCGGTGTGTCACTAAAAAAACAAAAAAACCAATAGGGATGCACACATATATATCGCACTTCGCACGATTGTCGTTCTTCAAACTTTTAAAAAATCAAGATGATTGATGCTTTGCGAAGGCGTTGTATATAAGCCAAAGGATTTATGACCTGCAGTGTGCCACTAAAAAAATTCAAAAACCAATAGGGATACACACATATATATCGCACTTCGCACAATTGTTGCTCTTCAAACTTTTAAAATTAAGGAGATTGATGCATTGCGAATTTGTTGTTCACTTCCCAAAAACCTTATTCCTTGAATAAGTCACTGATCTTGAAAAGTGTGGAGACTGTGGTTTCACCGAGTATCTGGATGGTCTAGGACTAACTCATGCAGTTACACTATTCACTAACTATGAGCCATCCCTGGTGTTGGAATTCTATAGCAACCTGATGGTGGAAAATAAAATTCCAGATTCTAACTGGTCTGACAAAGTATATATTAGGGGGAAAATTATTAACTTCTATCCTGCCAGAATCAATGAACTTCTTGGGATTCACATGGATTATGGAACTGATCTTGATTTTCTTGAACAATACAAGATTATAGACAAAAAGTTAGCTGTTGAGCTATCTGGGGGATGTGTGCTTGATTGGCCAAATGGGAAGATGAAATATGCCTTACTTACACTGAGGTATTGGCTTCTGTTTAAAGTGATGATTGGATGTTGAATGCAATCTAAAAACACCACCGTGATAACTAAGTCTTGGGCCAAACTGTTGTATGAGATTGGCAAGGAGATTGAGATGAATCTAGGGAGACAACTATTCCTAAGAGTGCATAAGGATGATGTCAACCTCATACATGTTAATGATTGTCTTCTTCATCCATGCCTCATTACCACCTTACTTCGGGCAGAGGGTATTGATGTTCCCGCAGACACACTTGTGAATGTTGCCTTATTTGGCCCGACCAAGATATCTCTTAACAGGGATGTGATGGATCTTCCATGGGATGCTGATTAGGATGTTATCCCTGATAATGATACTTTGCTAAAACAATCCAGACTGAAAGCTATTCATAAGTTGCCGAACTATCATATGGATCAGATGGACTACCATGCTGAAAAGATAGTTGAGTACAAGGAGGAACAACTGGCACTACATGTCCAATCTTCTCGGAAAAGGAAGGATCATGCAGAAGACAGTCAGCACACAGTTGCTGCTAAGTCCAGTAAATCCAAGTCAGCCCTTGGAAACTCTACTGATAAAGAGTCTACTAACTGATCCCATGCTGATCTTCTCATGCTTCTGGTGTTGGAACATGCTCCCAGTCTACAGTTAAGATGTGCATTTAGGAGATGTCCTTTGGCAGTTCCTGGCCCCATGGGGAGAGTTTTAAATGTTTTGAACTTATTCTTGATTTGTCATTTTGGATGAATATATTTTCTTAAACACTGTCATTGTTATTATTCTGAAGTTATATATGCATGCTAGTTCGTGGATTTATTTTGAAGTGTTCTTGAACTTTGGGGAAGCCTAAGTACGTTGTCTTGTTGTTTATCTCAGACAGAACACCATGTTGAAACACCCAAAGCAGATGGGTCAACAAATTGCCAAAGGGGGATACTGTAGAGTCCTGGCTGCTTTGTGGGAGATTGTGTTGCAACACCAGTGAGGGAATCATATTGCAACACCAATTTGAACCATTTGTTGACGGTATCCAGACAGTTAGTTTCGACGCGAAAAGCTTTGTATGGAAAATAGATTCTGAGCGCGTACGAATTATGGAACAAATACAATCAATTATATTGACAACTCATGTACCGATTTGTGAAGATACGATTTGATTGGATAAGAGCAAATCCTTTCTAATTTGAGTTTGAAGATATTCAGTTTCCTTATCTCCAAAGATCTCTAAACGTTTCAAATCAGTTTAATTGGAGTGAGGATTCTCTGCCATTTTTTTTTTGATTAAACCACCAATGGTGGAGGGATTTATATTGGCTTCCCCATGCCTTTTAAATAACAAGACAAATTAAGTAAAGTTACAAAAAAACCACTTGCTACAAATCTAGACTATGAAGCGGTTATAGTAGAAGACCTAAAGAGGTACTACTTGAAGCTAAGCATAGCTTCCAAAAAGAATGAGTTAGACTAAATATTAACACTAAATCAACTCATTCTATACATCAAGAAGTCACTAGGACTCATTTTATACATCAAATAGTTTCTAGATCAGAGGCCTTGAGAAATTTGGAGTAAAATCCACTTGCTTATTAGTGAATCAGAAGCACAAGGCAACTCAGGCACAAGGCAGCCTATGGATCAATTCCAAATTACAACAGAGACCTGATCTTAGAGAAAAAGCACCAGGAATTAGATTGAGGTGCTGCTCAGTGATGGTTGTCTCCATTCTCCAAGATAGACCAGTGGTATGTATATGAATCTTTGTTGGTGCTGATGTGGTATAGGAGGTGATTTGAATCACCTCCTATTTTTACCTGAAAACAAAGTCAGACATTAGTAGTATCCATTCTGGATATTCTCAGGGAAGGTGTGGCCATTTGATCCAGTCTAATTAAGCCTTGGATCCTATCTGGTAAGGACCTGAATGTAAAAGATACATCATGCTTTTTTTGAAAATACAGTTTTGCAATTGCATCAGCAGACACATTTCCTTCTCTAAGAACATGAGACAAAGTAAATTGAGAGGAGAATTGGTGAATTGCATCTGCCAAATGAAACACCTTCCAATGGGCAGTGACAAGATTAAGAATGGAAGTAATGGCATTTAAACAATCAGACTCTATGATGATTGACTCAGAACAACCAATGGCATAGTTTACTGCAAGCTGTATAGCCCTCATTTCTGCCTCTATTGGAGAGACAGCAGGGATGTATCTACCAGAGGCAGCTACAAAACCTCCTCTACTGTCTCTAATGAGAAAACATATACCAGCAGTTAGGGTAGAAGAGGACCAAGAAGCATCAACGTTGAGTTTAAGTCCAGAAATAGGCTTAACCCATGCAATTTTAAAGATTTTTGGCTTTGGTGGTCTTTTACTGAGAGGAAGAAAACTATGTTTAGCAATTTCTGAGTCAATGGCTGAGAAGATATAGTATTGTTTTATGGAGAAACTATGGTAAATCAGGTTTTTGATTTGATTCAGAACAAAGGATGAGTTGGCTGGGATATTATCAAAGAGCCACCTGTTTCTAGTTTTCCACAAAATCCAACAAGTAACAGAAGGAGAGAGTCTGATAATCATGTTATGCAAGGCACTCAGCCCATTATATGTAAGATAAAAAGAAAGCCTTTCCCATATGGATGAAAAATTCCTGTCAGATATACCCATGAAAGCATGTATAATTTTCCAGATTTGTAGTGAGAAATCACATGAATTAAAAAAAAATGGTCAAGTGAGTCCTCATTACAACAAAGAAAACATTTGGATGGCATATGGAAATGCAGTTTTTTAAGAATATTATCAAAGGGGAGGAAGGAGTTAATCATTTTCCACATAAAAACTGAGATTTTCTTTTGCAGTCTAGGATTCCATAAGTGATGGATGGAAGAGATATTACCCCTAGATTCCCTTAGCTTGAGATAAGATGATTTGAAGGTGAACTTTCCTTTAAGATCAGGCTTCCATATCGGTAAATCATCTCTGTGAGTGTATAGTTCAATTTCCTGCAAAAGAGAAAGAGTATTAGATGGGAGAAGAGAGGATAATTGCTGCATATATAGATTCTTATCATTTATAAATGATGCAACAGAGGTATCCAAAGAAATATTAGTAAGAGATGCATCACAGTGGTCAATCAGTGGGCCTATATCCAACCAATTGGATGACCATAAATTGCATTTTCCATTTCCAATTATTACCCTGCAATTAGATTCAGCCCAAGCACTTATCTTACATATCCTTTTCCAATTTGGAGAGGATTGGTAAGATATAGGGAGAGAGGCCATAAGATGAGTCCACATAGCCTCTGCCTGTTGATATTTCCACCAGAGTTTAGCTGAGCAAGTTTCTATAATGGTATGAATTGATCTAAAACCTAAACCATTTTGGGAAATAGGGAAACAAAGGTCATCCCATTTCTTCCATGATTTCTTATGTTTAAGATCAGTTTCACCCCAAAAGAAAATACTCAACTTTCTCTCAATTTTTTTAATAATCTGTTTAGGTGGTACACACACAGACCAAATATGTTGTGGCAAAGCATAAATGCATGAGTTGATCAAAATAATTTTCCCCCCAGTTGAGAGCCAAATATTTTTCCAATTCTTAAGTTTATGATCAATAGACTCAAGTAGGGGCAGAAAGTGTGCATTGGGAGCTTTCACTTTGAAGATAGGAACTCCAAGATACTTGAAGGGAAAACTACCATTTTTCATTTCTAAAATTGTCTTTATACAACACACTGGTGTGGGAGAGGCATGCTTACTCATGAAGATATCACTTTTATTATAGTTAATCTTCTGACCAGTTACTTCCTCAAATTTTGCCAGAAAGGCCTTAAATCTCATCAAAGTTAATTTATTAGCATTGAGGAAAACAACTGTATCATCAGCATAACTTAAATGTGAAACTTGCAAAGCATTAGCAGGGAGATCAAAATATTGCATTTTTCCAGTTTCAAAAGCAAAGACTAAACTCCTAGTGAAAGCTTCTGAAAAAATATTAAAGAGGAAAGGAGAACACTCCTTGCTGATGTATGAAGGTAGTTTCTGTCTAATGTCCACTTCTACACAAAACTTAACAATAGAAGGCCTAGAAAGGGTAGCAGTAGCTACATCCATTTTAATGAACTTGCCAATTTGATTACCCATGGATTCTATCATAGGAATATTGTAAAAAAACACTGGAACTTTAGGAATACTCACCCACACCGGCACAATCGAAGATTCTGCCTCAGGTGAGAAGTCTATGGTCCATTTCAGAACCTTCATGGGGGCTCCACTGAAAATCCAATTTCCTTTGAGCCAGAAGCGTTGGTAGTCTTCTTTCATCTGGAATCTGATCAACACATGCCTGAAGTCAATCGATCCAATCTGATACTTCCCTTTGAAATCCAAAGATTTGAATGCCTCTTGCAGTACTTCCATAGGTGGTTTTCCTCTGGCGAACTTGCCAACCAAAGCGTTTTGATAATGAGAGGCCAGAGTTTCCGCATCTTTCCGGTTAACAAGACAAGCTATTTCTCCCTTGTAAAGCGTTTTTTGTGTGATTTCTGGGTTTGAAGGAAGGACAGGTTGCAGCGGTGGGGGTCGATTATCTAATGCTTGTGCAAAGGTTTATTTGGGCCATTTCCACCGCGATGGAGCGGAGGAGCCGCCATGGGCGCGACTGATTTGTGACTGTTATCAGACCGTTATAGGCAGAACGGTCTGATTTGGGTGAAAAGGAGGAGCGCGTGTAGTACATATGACTGGAAAATGAATAGTTAATAAATCGCACCACTAGTGTGTGTGAATCGCACCTAGCGAGAGAAATTTGACTGATCACTTGATATTCGATCAAAAACGCTGGGCTTATAAAAGGGACAATCCGATGATGACTGAACCATCGATCTTACACGCAACATTCCTGCATTCAAGTTTGTTTATTCAGTCGAGCAGAACAGTCCATCCGTTAGAAAAATCACTTAGACGTGTGGAAGCCAAAGTATCAGAAACCAAGCCATAAAGCTTCGGAAGGAGGCGATCGTGTATTAGCTGATAGAGGGATCCTAACTAGGCCGATTGGCCCAAGGGATTCGCAAATCCACAGATGGAGTAGAAAAGATAAATCGTTGTAAAATGTACCTTTGTCAATGGTTTCAATACTAGGCTAAGGGTGCAAGGCACCGAACTGTGTGATCAATTGCTTGTCTTTTCACTGCTTTATGTCTTTACTTATTCTCGTGTTACAACACCGAATTAGACAGAAATAATTTAACCAATTGATTAAGGGGGATTGTATATCCACATTCCACATTCCAATATCCTAAATACATATCCCATATATGGTAAATTTTACTAAAGTGTCCCTTATTAAATTTTAGTTTTAGTTAAGCTAGAATTCTAAATTTTAGTCCTAATCAAACTCTAATGCATGAAATGCACCCCCACTCTTTTATATAGACATACACCCTTTAAATCTAAAATTAGTACGTGCAATTAAAGTTATTCATAAAAATAGAATAAAAAACATTTGAAAAATAACTTTTAAACCAAAAACGCCTTTTTAAGGGAAAAAGAAAATTAATCTCTCAGCTTAAATATGAAATTTTTTACATGGTGATATTTTTCCTAAATATAGATCTTTTATGAAAATTTGTCAAATTATTTTCAAAAAAATTAATAAAATATACATTGTATATGACATAAAAAATTATGCACATGTTAGTTAAATATTAAATAAAGTATATGTACAAAAACCATACTGTAATGGTGATTATATAAAGTTAAGTAAAATTTGATCTTTCAGTAGGTAAAACTCGATTAGTTACTAATATTCATAGAGGGTCAAGTAAAATTTTACTTTTAATTAGTTAAACTCAATTTAGTTACTTGTGTTTATAGATAATTAAGTGATATTTGACTAGTTGAACTCAATTTAGTTATAAAATGTCAAGTAAAATTCGACTTTAGTTAAACTTAATATAGTTAATAGTATTTACAAAATCACGTAATATTTGACATATTATTAGTTAAATTGAATTTTATTACTAGTGTTTATACAAGAAGTAAGATTTGACATTCATTAGTTAAACTCAATTTACTTACTAGTGTTTATGCAACGCCAAGTAACATTCACTATTTAAACTCAATATAGTTACTAGTGTTTATGGAAAGTCAAGTAAAATTTGACCTTTCACTGGATAAATTCAGTTTAGTTACTAGTAGTTTTTATATAAAGTCAAGCAAGATTTAACTTTTCAATAGTTAAACTCAATTTAGTGACTAGTGTTCAAGCAAAATTTGACCTTCCCATAGTTAAATTCAATTTAGTAACTGGTAATTATAGAAACTCTAGTAAGATTTGGCATTTTATTTGTTAAATTCAATTTAGCTACAGGTATAGTGAAGTAATATTTGATTAATCAATAGTTAAGTTAAATTTAGATACTTGTGTTACAAAAAGTAAAGTAAGATTTAATATTCACTAGTTAAACTCAATTTAGTTAGAAGTGCTTATGGAAAAATAATATTTTAAATTCGCTATTTAATATCAATTTAGTTACTAGTGTTTATATAAAGTCAACTAAGATTTGACATTTCGTAGTTTGTGGGTTTAATCTAGTGGGTTTAGGTCTTAGGGTTTGGTAGGATGATGCAATTTCCACACTAAGTATTAAATAAATATAATATATAATTGATGATAGCAGACTAAAACCCTTACGATATGCATTATTGGGCCCTTGCAAGGAGCAAGCCCATTAGGTAGGTTACCCTTAAACCCTAGTTGTGTGACACTATATAAAGGAAAGCAAGCCACATGGAGAATGTAGACTCTCATTCCTCATTTCTATTAATACTCATATTCTTTCTAGACTAAAACCGGTGCCTATAAGGGGGCTTGAAAGATAGATTCTCACCGGGATCTTGGTAAGGTGCCCGGGTCTTAGATCTATCCTTCCTTGGTCAAGGTAGTTTCCAAGGAGGTCTTGATAGATAGATCTTCCCTTGGCCAAGGTAGTTGCCAAGGGAGGGCTTGAAAGATAGAATTTCACCCGGGCCTTGGTAAGGTGCCCGGGTCTTAGATCTATCCTTCCTTGGCCAAGGTAGTTGCCAAGGAGGACTTGATGGATAGATCCTCCCTTGGCCAAGGGAGAGCTTGAAAGATAGAATTTCACCCGTGCCTTGGTAAGGTGCCCGGGTCTTAGATCTATCCTTCCTTGGCCAAGGTAGTTGATGAGGTTCGATACCTCAAAGGGGATATGACCTTTGATTTGTGGTCTGTCAACCTATTGAACCTTTTGATTAGGGATTCACCTACCTTGAAGAAACATCTTCTATTGAATTAATGATTGTATTGGATAATGAATTACATAGAATATGTCCTCTTTATATAGACATATATGAGAATAACAATCTAACTAAGAAAAGGAAATAGCTTACAACTATTACTATAATTAACTAGCTTAATTAGAATAGGAAAAGGAATAATAATATAGTTAAATAAGGAATGGAGTCCCATCAGTAGTTGCCAAGGAGGACTTGATCATAGATAGATCCTCCATTGGCCAAGGTAGTTGCCAAGGGAGGGCTTGAAAGATAGAATTTCACCCGGGCCTTGGTAAGATGCCTGGGTCTTAGATCTATCCTTCCTTGGCCAAGGTAGTTGCCAATGGGGGTTTGATAGATAGAATTTGACCCCGAGCCTCGGTAAGAAACCAAATAGCACAACACTCTAATTTATGGGGGGCTTGTGATGATAGCAGACTAAAACCCTTAGGATGTGTATTATTGGGCCCTTGCAAGGAGCAACCTCATTAGGTAGGTTACCCTTAAACCCTAGTTGTGTGACACTATATAAAGGAAAGAAAGTCACATGGAGAAGGTAGACTCTCATTCCTCATTTCTATTACTACTCATATTCTTTCTAAATGGGTCTCTGACTTGAGCGTTGGAGAGGGAACCCCCGACTACGGCCGGAGGGCTCCCCTTTTGAAGGTACTGACGGACACCCATACCCTGGGGTATCAAGACCATATCGGATCTGGTGGCGCTCTAGGCATCTCTTCCAGGAGCTCACCAGCACCCCTGCATCAATTCCGGCCACCTTGGAAGACCGGTGAAATTGAGCAGTATCAATAATTAAGCTATTAACTTAATAAAAGTAATTTCTCATATATTCTCGAAAATTGGGAAGTAAGTTCCGCATTTCTAAACCTTAAATTAAGGAAGAGTATAGAATAATGGAATTTGCCTTATTGAAGAAGGAAAGTAGGGAGGTGTATTGTAATGGAATTAATGTGAATAAAATGGATTGAATTGCAATTGAATTTAACTCAACTAATTAAAGACATATATGGTAGATTACGTATAAATATGGACTAAAAAATAAAAATTCGGACTGCATATAGTAAATGCCTTATTTTTCTTATGCTAATGTGGTCCTTGTTAGAACCATTTCCTTTAGTATTCATTTCTGAATAGGAAATTCCCTTTTTTTTTTTTTTTTGAAAATAAAGTTCATATAATTTCAAGGTCCCGGAAAACGTCCGGAATCGTTTGACATAAAAGACGGGAGAGACACCCAATAGATCGAGTCTGTGACGCTTGTTTTAGCGTACTGAGCTAGGGAGTGGGCTATATAATTTTCATTCCTAACTACCCAAAATATCCCGGAAAAAGAAGATGCCGACAACAAGCCTCTAATTTCAAGGATTATAGATTGGCAGTTCAGAGAAGGCTCAGCATCGCCTCGAACCATATTAATCATGTGAAGCGCGTCGCCAACAAAAGCAGCATGCAGTAGCCCAATGTCTGCTGCTAAAATCAAAGCATGTTTCAGCGCCATGGCTTCGGCCAGAACTGGATCCTGAATATTTGGAATTCTTGAAGCAGCTGCCCGAATGAAATTTCCATTTCCATCTCTCGCGAATAGGCCTATGACAGCACCATCTTGTGAGATTCCTGCGTCGAAAAACACCAACGGAATACCCACTGGAGGCTGCAACAATGTTCTCGGCAGCAGCTCAGGCGAGTGTCTCTCCGGTCTGTGCTGCTGTGCTGTAAGAAACGAACTGAACGAGTGGCTCGCCAAAGCTGCAGTGTCCTTTGGTCCTCGTTGCGTTCCCTCAAAAATTCGCTGATTCCGTTGAGCCCAAATAGCCTCGCAGAACATAGCAATTAGGCCGCTGGTAAATGAATCTGACGCCATCAACAATGATCTAAACCAAGCATCCCCTCGGTCTCCACTGTGTTGTGAAATGATCAAGCTCAATCCTACAAACTCCCACAGCTCAACTGCGAAAGAGCATTCAAAAAATAAGTGACTTGAGCTATCCTCTTCTTGTGCGCAAAATGGGCAAACATTCGAAACTGCCATTGTCCGTCTTCTCATATTGGGTCCCGTAGCCAAAGAGTCTGTAGATAACCTCCAAGCAAAATGAGAAATTCGTTTAGGAATCCGAAGTGACCATAACTTCCTCCAATATGTCTTGTCCGCAAAGATCCTTCCAGCATGATGATGGAACTCAGAATTTGGATTCTCCACTGCAAAGTGATAGCCCGAACGAACTGAATATTTTCCAGAACTGTTAGCATGCCAAGCCCATAAATCTGCCCCATCGTTTCCCCGTAGGGGAATTCGTTTAATAATTTCCACATCAGCCGGGTCGAAAGAATCCTCCAAGACACTCAGTTTCCACCATCCAGTGTTAGAATCAATCAAGTCAGAAACCCTCGAGAGATGAGGGGGAATTGCCCCTGGATTCTGAATATAAAAACTATCTGAACTAGGTAACCATGGATCATAACAAATGCTCGTATTATTCCCCGAGTTTATGGCCTTCCGACACCCGAGACGCAACAAGTTAACACCCTCTTGAATACTTCTCCATGCATGAGAGCCACCAGAATCCATAGAAGAGCTGAATAAATCGGAATTCGGGAAGTATTTATCCTTATAAACACGAGCAATGAGTGAGCTAGGCTGTGATAGCATTCTCCAAGCTTGCTTACCAAGAAGTGCTACGTTGAAAGCTTTTAAATCACGAAATCCGACTCCACCATTATCCTTAGAACGGGCAAGTTTAGGCCAAGAAGCCCAGTGAATTCTCCTCTCCGTCACACTTCCACCCCACCAAAATCTACCGATTAGCCCACGAATCTCAGTAATGAGAGTATCCGGAAGTCTGAAACAACTCATAGCATAGCTCGGTATAGCCTGTAGGACCGATTTGATAAGAATCTCTTTACCCCCTTTCGAAAAATGCCGTTCCGTCCAACCATCAATCCTCTCCCGAATCCTGTCTTTTATGTACTGGAACACCTCATATTTCCTCCTCCCAATGACTGAGGGGAGCCCAAGATACTTCCCGTGAGACTCGACTTCAGGAATTCGCATCACTGCACAAATTTGAGGCCTTAAAGATATAGGTGTATTAGGGCTAAAAAGAATACCAGACTTTTCCAAATTGATCCTCTGGCCCGAGATATCTTCATAAAGGGAAATAGCCCATTGCATCATTGTAGCCTCCTTCACCGTTGCTTCCCCGAACAACAAGGTATCATCCGCAAAGAAAAGATGGGACACCCTAGGGCCCCTTGGAGAGGCCCCGATCCCCCTCAAGTTTCCAGCAATGGAAAGATCCGAAAACATCACTGACAACACTTCTGAACATATAATAAAAAGATATGGGGAGAGGGGATCACCTTGACGGATACCCCGTTGAGGTTGCAAATTTCCCAACTCTTCTCCATTTATGATGAATGAGAACTGCACCGAAGATAAGCATAAGTGTATAAGATCAACAAAAGAACGAGGAAATCCCATCGCTGTAAGAGTTTTCGTCACAAACATCCATTCGATCCTGTCAAAAGCTTTGCTCATATCAAGCTTGATGCTCATATGACCATTACCCTGATGTCTCCTCTTCTTCATCGTGTGATGGATTTCATGAGCAACAAGGACATTATCCGTAATCAGCCTCCCCGGGATAAAAGCTGATTGAGATTCTGAGATAATCTTCGGTATAATCCGACGGAGCCTATTAGCTACGACCTTAGAAGCAATACGATAAGCCACATTACAGAGGCTGATGGGTCGAAACTGGGTAATAAGATCCGGCTGAGCAACTTTCGGGAGAAGAACTATATGTGTATAGTTCACGGCAGAATTCAGAATCCCATCATTTAAAAAACTTAGCACAAACGAGATGACATCATCCTTAATAACATGCCAGAACTTCTGATAAAAGATAGGACTCATACCATCCGGACCTGGGGACTTTAGCGGATGCATTTGCTTAACAGCCTTCGACACCTCATCCGCCGTGTAAGGTCTTAATAAATCAGCCTCCATATCACCTGTAATCCTTCTTGGCATCCGATGTAACACCTGATCCATTTTTCCTGAGCTCGGATTCGAAGAAGAAAATAAACCTCCAAAATAATCCACAATAATCTTGCTTATTTCCGTCGACTCCGTTTGAAGAACATGTGCATTGTTTTTAAGCCCCGAAATCCGGTTCTGGGCTCTCCGTCTCGAAGCAAAGCGGTGGAAAAACCTGGTATTCTTATCTCCCTCCTTATACCAGTGTTGTTTAGCACGCTGCCTCCATTTAATCCCCTCCGCTTCCTGCAAGTAATCATATTCCCTCCTCAACTCTCCCAACTCATGAACAGTAGTTGGAGTGATCACTCCCCTTTCTTTATCGTGAATGAGCTTCCGAAGCTCAACAATTCGCTTCGAAATCAAAGGAAACTTGTCGCGGCTCCAAGAAATAAGACCCAAAGCACAGTCCTCGAGCTTCGCTGGAAGGGAAATATCCAAGGTCGACCAAGATTCACGAATCATTCTATCACAGTCCTCCACCTTGACCCAGAAAGCCTCAAAACGAAATCTCCTCCTACGCCTGGTTCGAGAAGCCAAGGGATCACGTTCCCTTAAAGTTACAAGCAAACCCAAGTGGTCCGAGCCTGGAAGAGCTACAGTAGAATAAGAGGACCAAGGGAACATGTTATGCAATCCATCATTACATACCGCACGATCAAGACGACCTCGCTGAGCTCTACCATCAGAGAAAATTCTACACCAAGTGAATTTAGAACCATCACAAGCCATCTCAAAGAGACCACAAAAATCAAGTGCACTCCTGAAGCACTCGATTTGCCATTCCACCCTAGGCCCCGCTCCTTGGAATTCATCCTGAGAAAGAACCTCATTAAAATCCCCCAAACACAACCATGGAATGTGAGGATCATGATACAGGTGACGAAAATTCAACCATGCTTGGCGTCGCCGCGAGACATTAGGTTCGCAATAGACACCTGTAACTCGAATCACTCTCCCGCCAATAGTAGCATGTACATCAATAAAGTAATCTGAAAAAGACTTCAATATAACTGAAATATTTTTGTTCCACAACATTGCAAGGCCACCGGAGTGGCCCCGCGCATCCACACTCACACCAAATAAATTAAACTGACTCTTCAGCCCGTCAATGACAAAGGAAGAACACTTAGTTTCACACAAGAAAATAATTTGAGGAGACTTAGTGCGCAATACATCACGCAATTCTTGAACTCGCCGCGGATTCCTCAAACCTCCCCGGCAGTTCCAGCTTAAGATACTCATGGTCGTTGGCAGGACTGGGACTCCATGCCAGTCTCTGCCTGAGTGGTGCCGGTTACCGGAACAAGAGCAGCGATAGTGTCCTCGCAAACCCGTGCTCGCTTGCTAACCAAGCCATTAAAATCCTCAAGAGTAACAAAATTATCCTCGGGAAGCTTGCGTTTCCCGCTGGTTCCACCCGCCATCACAGTACCTTCAACACGGCTCCTACCTCCACGGTCCCTGATTTCACTGCTCACTGCCTTCGAAGAAGACTTGCCACGGCCTCTCATCCCTGCACCTCCTTTAGCAACTGATTTCCCACGGATTTTCCCAGTCGAGTTCACAGGCACAGATTCAGCCGCGAAAACAACTGGGACCGGAACAAGAAATGGGTCAATCACATCCACAAGCATGGCAGCATTATTCTGCACAGTCCCAGTGGCCCCACCCGCCAAGAAAGGACCCACCTCAGAACTCCCCTTTTCCACCAATGCCTCTGCGGGGCCCAACACACCTGTCCCCACCAAAAGCCTCTCCTCATGTCCCTGCCCAGCCATAGTAATAATTCCCTCACCTGCGGCCCCACCAACCAAAGCAGGACCCGCCCCAAATAAACCTTCCCCTTCATCCCAAGTGTCCCCACCATGGCCTGCCCCCAACACACCAGGACCCCTACCATGTGGGACCACACCAGAAACAGGTGGGACCACACCAGAAACACCAGAATAGGTATCTTTTTCAATTGGTACTGGATCAGATTTTTCCCCAGCACGCTCAAATACACCTGAGCCAGAACTGACATGCTCCTTCTCAGTAACCAGAACTGGCTGTTTTCCTTCCCTACGGCGCTGTGGCGATATGTTTGTGCGCCACCGCGGAGAATTGACACCACGCTCTCGTCTATGAGAACCAACAGCACGGCGTGTTTCCTCCGCAAAGGGAGAAGTGTTGAAACTAGCACGCAACCACTCCCCATAATTAATTTTAATACGTTCAGCAGCCGGCACGAGGATTCGCTTATCACAATCCTTGTGCAGATGACCTACAGTACCACAAAAAGAGCAAAAATTGTCTGGCAATTTTTCATAACGAAACCCTACCAACTTCTGCACGGTTCCAAATGTATCTAGACGAGCCCGTAGAAGAGGCTGAGTAATATCAATATCACAAAGAATACGCATAAACTCGCCAACAGTCTCTCCATTCATATCCTTATCAACAGCCAAAAACTTACCCAAAGCATTACCAATACGCTCGGCTGTTTCTACCGACTGGTAAAAAGAGGGAACACCATAAACAAGGACCCAAAAGGGCGTGGTATTGAAATCCATATTAGCCGGATCCATTTCAGGAAAAGGCTCCCGCAACACGAGCAAATACTTATCAAAAAGCCAAGGTTGAGTATCCAAAACCCTACCCTTTTCAACCTCACTGTCAAACTGAAATAAAAATGTGTTCTCAAAAAGAGTCTTACTTTTAAGGTCGCCACGGATCCCCCAAAGGCCTTGGAACAGTCCCATCGCCTCAGATCGAGGAATCTTCCGTGGTGCAAGGATCCTTCCCACGAGCGCGAATCTGAAATTAGCCTCATCCGCAATGCCCGTGATCCCCTCCTTCTCCTTATCCGTGAGGGTAAGGTTACCGCAAAGTTTAGCAATATCATCCATATTGAACTCCATGTAGACAAAGTGGAAACCGGTGAACAGAGATGTGCCGAAAAGGAAGCCGATCGCCGGGAGGAAGCCCAAGCGTCGTAAGAGTGCTTTTCTCAAAAACCCTAGCGGCGCCGCCCTAGAGAGGAAAGAAAAGAAAAATTGGTGAATAGGAAATTCCCTAGATGTTCACAATCTGAACAAAATTCCTAGAATAGGTAAAGCTACTATTCACCTATTTTCTCATATGCCCATATAGTTTTTTCTGATTTTAAAACCAACCCCATATTTCCATACATTTTCTATTATTCCTGAAACCAACCCACAAACTTTATATCTTCCCAATTTTAAACTAAGAGACTATAATTGTAGACGATCAGACTCTTATTTATAGTTAATAAGGATAGTTTTGACCCTAAAATTAACTTATAAGAGTTAGATCTGAGCCTATGGCTGAGGTCCTAATAGGATAAACAATTAAAATGGAAGAAAAAAGAGAAATAGGTTGTATTTTAGGATTAAGTAAAACAAAAAATAATTACTCTCATGTAACGCACATGACAGACAATGAAAATCCATCTGGTTCTATTAATTTCTTAATAGACTGTACCTATGATTCAATAATTTATGTGTAGACATAAAAAAGAATCTTGATAAACCAAGATATTCTGATTTTAGTGAAGACACAAAAAAGATGTTAAATATTATTGCACAAAACTTGCAAAAAGATATTGATGAGATTCCTAAACAGAATCAAGTAATGAAAATTTGAGCAGTATAAATACTGAAAATCTGCCTAGGTTATTTAGAGGACCTAGAAGAGGACATGATGAAATCTTAACCATAGATTACCATAATGATACTAAACATGAAGATTTCCTAGCATATAAGAAAATTATTGAACATTGGAAAATAAGATACAGAGAAGAACTTGATAATAAAATCAAACAAAAGTATTTAAACCAAACACAATCCTTTTATGAAGAATATGAAGATATTTTCCAACTTTATGATTACTCGGTTAAAATAGATGATGAAGATTCTAATTTCGAGCAAGAATCAGAATTAGAGTGTTGCGCAACAAGCGTGGTGAACACAGATATCGATGATGATAATGATTTAGGTCCAGAACAAATCAATGTAGGAGAAGATGAAGGATCTTCTGTGATAGATCCAAATCCAAAGCCAAGGAATAAAAATAATTTGAATGTGAATGGAGTCTATCTGAACCTTACAGACATGCATCCACAAGATTATAATAGAGTCATTGATGATTGGACTCAATCTCTTTCCTTAGTAATAACCACATACCAAGGAGAATGGTCTAAAGAAAAAAAATTAGATTACATAGCTGGAACTTTACAGGGTGATGTGCTAAACTGGCTTAGAGTTTGGAAAGAGAGTGAAGAGGGAAAAATCGAAAAAGCAAAAAATATTAAGTATAGAAAATGATTTTACAAAACTGTTGTCTGAATTTGCTACCCAAATTAAAGAAGCATTCGGTGGTGTGATTTCAACAGATGAGCATTATAAACATATTAAATTAGCATTAACCAAATGTAAATTATATAATATCAGTAAATATACTGATTTTGTCAAACTATACCAAAAGTATTATTGGTAACTCAAATATGAGGACATGACTCATTGGTTAGAACAATTTTATCATAAATTACCAGAACCATGGGGAGAATTATGTGAAAAACAATATCCAGATTACCTTAAAAATAATGGTAATCGAGATAATCTAGGTTTAAGAACAAACTTTGGATATAGGATCATTGAAGAGCAATGTTTGTTGAGAAGATCATATAAGACAGTAAAAACCCAGTTAACAAAAACCAGTTGTAGTAAAATACTTAATGAAACTTGGGAAATAGGAAAAGAACAAAAACATGTTCATAGCAAACATAAGAAAAAGAGTTTTAGATTTAGGAAATGGCAGAAAAGATCAAATTTTTCCCCTAAAAAGAAATATGTTAAGAGAACAGAAAAATTTGTTAGAAACAAGAGTAATTGTACTTGCTATTTCTGTAATGAAAAAGGACATATTGCTCCTGAATGTCCTAAGAAGAATGCTAGAATTATAAAATTTCTAGAAGAACAAAATCTAGAGATTTGTTTAGGAGAAGAAATTGAGGAAGTAGATGAAATAATATATGATGTTGATACTGTTTGTTCAGGGGAAGATTTAGACTTTATATGTATGATGGAATCTGAAGACTTGAAGATGAATTAGACAAAATTCGTCTAGGTGATGTAGTAAAAGAAGAATATACCTTAGAATGTGATAAGTTAGTAAAATTTAAAAATCTAAAAATAGAAGACTTATACAAAAAGTCTAGGTTTAAACCATGGCATGCTGAACATTATGAAATGTGTGAAGGAATAACTGAAGCAAAAGCAACTTCAAATGGCCAAGTTGAAATACAACTCTTTGATAAAAATAAGGTTGAAAGAGAAATATCCTAAAATAAATTTTATCCATATAGGTATAATACAAATCAGTATTACTCCATTGTTTAGATTGGGGATAGACTCTCCTATTCTATGCATAGTCCAAGATAAGAGATTTCATGATCCTATACAATCCCTTATAGGAGGTATATAATCAAACTTAGTAAATGGAGAAATAATGTTTAGAATAAAAACCCAATTATTTTGTATCAATAAATGATAAGGGAATAGAAAATACTATTATATTAAGAATGCAAACTCAGAATATAAAAATTGGAGGAATTCATAATGATTTAAGAATAGCTTGGAAAGTAGTCCATCAGCTAACTAGTGATACTAGTGTTAAGATCAAAGAAATAAACACTAATATTATTGAGCTTTATGAATCTAAACCTTTTCAGATTGAAATCAAACCTATGTTAATAAGTTGGAGAGATTTGGAAATCCCTAAAGGATGGATGTTTGAAAATTTCACACAAGAGCCTCCTAGAAAATCTATTAAATCGATAGAATTTCAAGCTTCGGGAAGCAATCTGTACTTCAAAGATAATAGGCTTTCTGCTAGTCAACGAACCTTTAAGGTTGATCGTATTATTGGTGAGACATCATCTGATCAAGGTGAAAGCTCCACCAGAGTTGATAAAAAACTATCATCTATCCATATTCCAATATTACCTGGATCATTCTCTAAACAAGAAGATATAAAAATGATAAGTTTTGAACAATTAAATGTAGATTCTTACACAATACTTTTCTCTTATAATCAGAATAAAATAAAATATTGTTATATAGAGATTACATGTGAATTCTTAGGTTATAAACCATATACCTTACATGCCTTAATAGATACTGGAGCAACAACTACAGTATGTCAACCAAATGCATTACCAATAAAATTTTAGCAAAGAATGAAAAATCCAATATTAGCAAAAAATGCTAACAGCACCTCGACCCTAATGGAATATAAAGCTAAGAACATTCCATTTAGTGTATCCACGGGGACAGGTAAAAAGTCATTTAAAGTTCATAAAATCTTATGCTTTCCTTCAATGCATGGAGATATTATATTAGGAAATAATTTTCTATCTCAATATTTGCCTGTTGAATGGTCTAATGAAGGCATTCAACTAACTGATAAGAAAAAACCTCATCAAATACAATGGTTAAAATCTCATGACTTTATATGCAATAAAGGATTTGTGCCAGTCAAACGTGGTGAGTCAAGTCCCATTCTGCATGAATCAAATTCTGTTCTACAAGAGATTAAAGAAATAGAACAATCACATTGGGTGTATAAAACACTGCAACCTAATTTTTCAGAAATCCCCTTTTATTATAGGAAAAATTCCCTAGGTTTTGTCATCTTAAATTAAAAGATGATCATAAATAGTTAGGGTCAAGCCAATGATCTATACGAAACAAGATATTGAAGAATTTGAAAAACAAATTAAAGAATTATTAGATGGCAAAATGATAGAGCTAACTGAAAGTCCTCATTCAAGTCCAGCATTTCTTGTTAGTGATACAGAGCGATTTTGCACTAGTAAATCGGGGCCTCGGATAGCTGATGTATCCGAGAGCTTCTGGATGAATTGTTGGTGAAGTATACGAGATGCTTGCTAGCTATCCCTGACTATCCGAGCTCCTTGGCCTCGGACAGGACTGACCTGGGGCCTGCTCTCCGATGCCTGCAAAACAAACCCCTCGGCGCTACTCCGGGGGTAGTAGCTCCGGTGTAATGATGATATTTCGTGCAAGATAAAACTATGTATTCAAGAGTTAGAGAACTTACCTGGAATGGTTGATTGTGGCCTCCTTTTATAGGCGTCCTGGAACGCCTATCTCGACCCCTTTTCCTTGCTGACTCATCATTCTTTTCCTCCTCCCCAAGTATGTCTCACGTGAGACTGTACCTCATGTATCTTGTTTAAGATCCTCTCACGTTGATAGGTCCTAAATATACTCTTATTTTGTAGCATTTGAGAGCTGTTTTAGATAGTATTTTGTACTTTTATATTAGACTTTTAGACCGAATCATTCATAGTGGTTTGAAATCAAAGACGTGCATTTTGACCTTGAATTGCACTTGCTATGGATTTGGATGATTTGAAGACCTTCTATGACCGTCCTGAAGGAGTTAGATGCATTGAAGAACCGGTCATAGAAGTGGCGTGAAGGCACACTCTCGCGGGCCGCGAAGTATCTCTCGCGAGCCGCGAAAGTGTGTGATGCTGTTTTGAAGAAAGCCATGTCGCGCGGTCCGCGAAACCTCGGTCGCGAGCCGCGGGGACCAGTCTCGCGCGGGCCGCGAATTCTCGGTCGCGCGCCGCGAGAACCAGTCTCGCGAGCCGCGAAGGATTTCTCGCGGTCCGCGAAAATTCCCCGCAACTTGCATTTTGTTTTGCTTTAATTTTATTTGTTTTGGACTATAAAAAGAACTTATCCTCAATTGTTAGAGGATCGGTTTTTAGACAGAGAATTCTCATTTTCCTTCACTTTTCTTTTCATTTTGATCTTTGAATTCATCATGGTTTATTGTATGGATTATGGTTGTGATTATCTAATTATGGTTGTAGGCTAAAACCCATCTCGGGTATATGTGATTGGACTTCTTGTTATGGATTGAGAACATGATTTATGAAGCTTAGGAATGTGTGATTTGCTATTGAATGATCATAATTTATATGTGTATTTGATGCTTGAAATGATTAGGAATGATTTCCTAGTGATGGATATGTGTTGGATATGTGTTAGATATTGCTTTTCCATGGTTGGAATGTTATCATTCTTTCTATGTAAGAGTAGTAAATTAGGAATCGAATGCATGTTGTTATCAATTGTATTTGTTCTTAAGATCATTCATTAGCATTGTATCTATGTCAAGTTTGTTATCAAATTGCATGGGTAAGTTTGAGAAACATCTAATTTGAAATGATATTGATCAATTGAACTAGTTGTTATCATCTAGTAAAGAATTGTCAATGGAAGTTGTGATATGGTTATAGATAGTTTCTCACTACAAACAATCACCATTCTCAAAGTAACATGATAAAGTTTGAGGAAGATTTCATAATAAGAAGTCACCAATCTCATATGTCCAAGTTTAGTATTCTCATTAGTTAATCCTTTAGTTGAATCCTTAAATGCTAAATTAGTTGTAACTCTAGAGTTCTAGTTACTTTACATAGTAGTATTTCTTACACAAACTCAACTCAAACCCCCCCCCCTTGTTTACATTGTTTTATTTATATATATATATATATATATATATATGCGTATGTATGCTACAAAATATACGTAGAAATACCCTTTTCTCTGTGGAACGAAGCTTACTTGCCATTATATGCTTAGTTGTGTGTAGCGGTAGTAAGTGGATATAAATTGTATATTTGAGAGGTACGGCGACGACCTCCCACACGTGCCCGTGCATTTTCCTGGAAATTTCCTTAAGCAACTGCGTCATCACATTTCCCATTGATATTTGACGCATTATGTATCATCAGTTAGAATACACAATGAAATAAAAAGAGGAAAACCTAGGATGGTAATAAATTATAAGAAACTAAATGAAAACCTTGTTTTTTATGGTTACTTCATCCCTAGAAAAGATGTTTTGGTTAACAGAACTAGAGGATCTAAAATATATAGTAGATTTGATTGTAATTCTGGTTTTTGGCAGATTAGACTAATGGGGTGCTTGGTTGGGGGGTTTGGGAGTGAGATATGAGTTTCATTATAGAGCTGGTTGTTTGGTAGACTATAATCATTGAAGAGGGTCCACCACCATTTCCCCATATTGGCCAATCATCCATTCCCCTCAAATATGAGAACTATGGGTTTCATTACTCTATAATGAATGAGACCCACTATTAATTACTATTTTTAGTTAATTTTTTCATCTATTTTTAGTATGTAAACTCATTCCCTTAATTCTAACCAAACACCAACACTATAATGATTCCCTTTATAATCAATCCCCACTATTATCATTCGCATTCCCATTCCACTCAACCAACCAAGCACCCCCTAACAGAAGAGTCAAAACCATTGACTGCCTTCTCTGCTCCATATGGTCACTACCAATGGACTGTCCTGCCATTTGGAATTTGTAATGCACCACAAATATTCCAAAAATGGATGGACAATGTATTTAAAGATATAAGTGATTTTTGTTTAGTATACATAGATGATGTTTTGGTCTTTTCAAAAAATTTAGAAGAACATAAGAATCATCTAAAAATAGTGTGTAATAAGTTCAGAGAACATGGTATCATTCTAAGTCCAAAGAAAATTGAACTTGAAAAAGAAGAAATTGATTATTTAGGAATAATACTAAGTGTTGCAGGTATAGTTCTCCAACCTCATATTATTACTAAAATACAAGATTTCCCAGAAAAACTAAGTACTCTCAAAGAATTACAGAGTTTCTTAGGGTTACTAAATTATGGTAGACAGTTTGTCAAAGATTTATCAAAATGGGAAAATCCCTTTTTAGAAATATTAAAAAAAGATCTAAAAAGGACATAAAAATTACAATGTTCAAATAGAATGGTCTCTGGAAGATGTCAAGAGATTAAAAGAAATTAAATCTCTTTTCAAACCTGATTTAGGAGTTTACTTTCCAAAGGAAAATGACATCTTGATCTTAGAAACAGATGCATCTGATTCATTTTGAGGTGTTGTACTTAAAGCATTAACACTTTCCTTAGAATCACCATGTGAAGATGGAGAAAGTCTTGTTAAAATCCTCAAAGGAACTGACGAATTAATTTGTGGATATAATTCTGGAAAATTTAAACCAAGTGAGCAGAATTATCCCATATTTGAGAAAGAAATCTTGGCCATAATTAATGGTATTAAGAGATTCCAAATATTCTTAGCACCAGTTAAGTTTTTAATAAGAACAGATAACAAAGTTGTTAAAGATTTTTTAAGTAAAAAAAGGGTAGAAGATAATCCTAGAAGAGTAAGATGGATCAATTTTGTTAGTCAATATTTGTTTGAAATCACTTACATTAGCACTAACCAAAATGTGCTAGCTGATTATTTAAGTATAAATTATGATGAATCAACTAAACAATAATCTATTGCAGGAAGAAGATAAAGGCAAGAAAGCCACTTTGAACACTGGAGGAGCAAGCAGCTCAAGAGCTAAGAAAAGTTATAGCAACCAAGCGCGTTACCATCAAGGAAACCAATCCTGGTATAGAAACCAACCCTGGTTCAATCAGTTTAATCAAGTATGGCATACCCTAACTAGTTATGTGACAACACTAGGTACCCCTCCGGTGCAAGTAAAAAGAGAAGCAGGAAATTCTGGATTTTTACAATCCTGGAATTGATCAAAACATGTATAGACCCTTCAATGGAGTATGGAAAACCCATATTCTAGATAAGAAAAAAGAATTCAGAAAACAAATGTCTGAGTTAGCCACTGAATTAGCAAAACAATGCTTTCAATTCTCTGAAGTGAAGAGTGTTGTTACAAAGTTGATCTCTTCTATTGAATTCGAAAAAGAGAAAGTTGATGGAGCTTCAAATTTTGAGCAATATGAAAAGTTATTGCAGATCCTAAACATGGATTGTAATATGCGTGAAAAAAAATAAAAGAATTAGGGTTTGTGAAGAAGCTAAAAGTGCTTTCCCAAAAGAAGTGTTCGAAATGATAAATGAAAAAATTCATAAACCAATGTATGGAGAAATACTCTCTAAATATTGGGAAAACTCTGTCTGGAGTGAAGATTACCCCATTAGAAAATTGGTTTTTAATCTTTACCAAATGAATGAGAAAGAGCTGGAAGAACCAGTTAATCTCCTCACAACTGTTGATTGGGGATTAGTTAGCACAATTAATTTAATTCCCAATGAAGGCTTGAAACTTAAGAATTTCCCTGATCTTATTAAGTCAGTATTAGCAGAAATCGCAGCTAAGTTAAGAGGAAATGTGTATTCTCTAGATATAACCAGTAGTGCTGGTTGGATGGAAAATGAAAAATTCCACACATGTTATCAAATATGGAGTCTTAAGCCCTATTATTACCAAACACTTGAAGAGTCTGAAGAAGAAGGTGGATCAAGTTCTAAGTCCCCTACATCTGATGATTATATGCTATTCTCTTGGATTGACTTAATTATGAAAGTTAAAGCTATTAAAAAGACAATCAAAGAGAGCTGGGAGATGGATGTAATCCACTTGGTAAAAAGGGATGCCAAGAGGGTATTTTTTACGAACTTGTTTGAAATGAACGAGCCAAACCAAAGGCAGAGTGTTTTAGCATTCCTTAAAAATATAGTTAAATTTAAGAAATTGAAAATCCCTCCAGTTGTGTTAGAAAAATATGAAGAGTTTCATCTGAATTTCCTTCAACAAAATGGAGATGACAATAGAGCATGGGAAGACAGCCAGACCTATTGGGAACAGCTGGATAATGAGACATTGCACAATATCGAGAATATGATGGAAGGATAAAAGCAGAAGCATAGTGGACCTGGACAGACCCACCAGGAATCTTATCTCCTTATCTCTCAATAATGCTTATCTCTGAAATTTCCACTGAAGTCTGTGGCTGAAATCCGCAATTGAAGTCCGTCTTTAAGGTCCGAACTTTTCATATAAATAAGAGGCTCATTCCTCAGTTGAAGTCACCGAAATTTAGAGCTTTGTACTTTCATATTTCCTTTTGTATTCCCAAATATTTCCTTTCTTGTGAGCTTACGAGTGTTTTTTAGAATAAGTTTATTCCTGCTTGAGAGAATTTGTGAGCTTGATGTATAGTGGTATCAGAGCCAAGTAACTGTCTTGGAGATTTCTCCTTAATGGAGGTATGTATTTGTAACTGAATGTTTGTGTAATTTCATGTATGCTATTTCATAATTAATTTTCCTTATGTTTTGTTGGTCTGTTTTAATTAGTACATTATAAAATAAATTATTTTTAAAAAAAACTCAAAAACCAGAATAGCCCAAAATTCTGGGACTATATCATAAATAACAAAAGTTTAGATCAGGAATTTGGTGGCCCAATTTGATTATTCCCGGAAATTTCTCTCCTTAGAGCATCTCCAATGGTTTTGTTTTGGGAGTTGCTTGCAATATTTAAAAATGTATAGCATACTGCTGAACCATTGTTTCCATCCACATAGGCACTGCTATACGAGCAGTATTGCTCTACAAAGCAGTATGCCAGACATCGATTCTTGCGTTCTTGCATTTATTTTACGTGCATTTTACCATTGTAATGTGATGAGTAATTTAAATTTAATAATAAATGTTATTAAAATGTGGGACCAACACAAGTAGCTCACCATTGTTGAAGTGTGTTGCTTGCCACATCATTGGCTTGAAACATGACATGGCAATGCAAGATGTAGCTTGCCATTGGAGATGCTCTTATTAAGTGAGAAAGTGATGTTTCCCAGGCTTATCAAAATTGAGAAAACAATACTCTAAAAAAAACTAGCCTTGGTGATGGCAAGCACTCATGTTCTCCTGTGAGTTCTTTCCCGAAATGGGGGGAAAATCAAAACAGATTCAAAATCTGGGTTGAAAATTTTGGTATTTCTAGGGGTAGGTATTTCGCATTTGGCAAATGCGAACCATCCTATAATTCGCATTTGCCAAATGCGAACTATCCCTATAATTTTTTATTTTTTTTAACTAGTTCCTTATTTGGCAGCTGATAGGCCCTAGATATACTCTTATTTTGTAGCATTTGAGAGCTGTTTTAGATAGTATTTTGTACTTTATATTAGACTTTTGGACCGAATCATTCATGATGGTTTGAAATTGAAGACGTGCATTTCGACCTTGAATTGCACTTGCGATAGATTTGGATGATTTGAAGACCTTCTATGACCGTCCTGGAGGAAGCAGATACATTGAAGAACCGGTCGTAGAGGTGGCGTGAAGGCACACTCTCGCGGACCGCGAAACCTAGGTCGCGAACCGCGAGGGTGTGTGTTGCTGTTTTGAAGATGCCGAGTTTCGCGCGGTCCGCGAAACTCCGGTCGCGAGCCGCGAGGACCAGCACGAGGACCGCGGAAGCCGAAGACGCGCGATCCGCGAAACATCGGCCGCGGTTCGCGAAGCCGAAGACGCGCGGTCCGCGAAACTCCGGTCGCGAACTGCGAGGACCAGCGCGAGAACCGCAGCGAAGCCGAGACGCGCGATCCGCGAAACGTCGGCCGCGGTTCGCGAGGATCAGACGCGCGGTCCGCGAAACCTCGGTCGCGGACCGCGGACGCCACGGACGCGCGGGCCGCGAATCCTCGGCCGCGAACCGCGAGAACCAAGCTCGCTGTCCGCGAAGGATTTCGCGCGGCCCGCGAAAACTTCTGCAACTTGCATTTTGTTTGCTTTAATTTTAATTATTTTTAGACTATAAAAGGAACTTATCCTCATTGTTAGAGGATCGAATTTTTACAGAGCAAAACTCATTTTCCTTCTTTTTCCTTTTGAATTTGATCTTTGAATTCATCATGGTTTGTTTTATTGATTATGGTTTTGATAATATAACTATGGTAGTAGGCTAAAACCCTTCTTGGATATATGTGATTGGACTTCTTGTTATGGATTGAGAACATGATTCATGAAGCTTAGGAATGGTGATTTGCTATTGAATGATCATAATTTATATGTGTATTTGATGCTTGAAATGATTAGGAATGATTTCCTAGTGATAGATATGTGTTGGATATGTGTTAGATATTGCTTTTCCATGGTTAGAATGTTATCATTCTTTCTATGTAGGAGTAGTAAATTAGGAATCGAATGCATGTTGTTATCAATTGTATTTGTTCTTAAGATCATTCATTAGCATTGTACCTATGTCAAGTTTGTTATCAAATTGCATGGGTAGGGTTGAGGAACATCTAATTTGAAGTAATATTGATTCAATTGAACTAGTTGTTATCATCTAGTAAAGTTGTCAATTGAAGTTGTGAAGATGCTTTCATTTTTCATAACTATGGTTAAAGATAGTTTCTCACTAACGTTCACCATTCTCAAGGCATCATGATAAAGTTTGAGGAAAATCTCATAATAAGAAGTCACCAATCTCATATATCCGAGTCTAGTATTCTCATTAGTTAATCCTTTAGTTAAAATCTTAAATGCTAAACTAGTTGTAATCATAGAATTCTAGTTGCTTTACTTAGTAGTGTTTCTTACAAAAACTCAACTCAAAACCCCCCCTTGTTTACATTGCTTTTATATATGCATATATATATATATATATATATATATATATATATATACTACAAGATATACATAGAGATAACCTTTTCCCTGTGGAACGAACCTTACTTGCCACTATATGCTTAATTGTGTGTAGAGGTAGTAAGTGAACATAAATTGTTTATTTGAGAGGTACGGCGACGACCTCCCAAATTTTGGCGCCGCTGCCGGGGAAAAGGCGTATCTTTATGTGTGTAGTGTAGTTTTATTTCTAATCTATCTTTCTTTTTAGGTTCTATTTTAGTTTGGAACCCTATTGCTCTAGCTCTTGGTGCATGGTTCTTACACGATCATCGAACCAAGACCCTTTGCAATACGATTCCGAGCTAGTAAGAAATCTCCGCCGACTTAGGAAGCAAGTGCAAGAGTCACTAGCATCTAATCCTTTCTCCCTTGAAAGTGAATCACTACCTTTCAACATGGCGGACGAAGAAGAGGATACCGGCCAAAACCCTCCCCGAAACCAATTCTACAACCCTTTCCAAAACCCTAACCCTTCTCCTACCAACATTTCTATGAGAGAGTACATGTCCCCCAACTATGAGCAACAACAATCGAGCATTGTTTACCCGAACTCTCAATACGAAATCAAGACGGGAGTGATAAATTTGCTTCCAACTTTCCATGGTAGGGAAGTGGATGATCCTAATGACTTCCTTGAGGCTTTTCATAGGGTGTGTAGTAGTTTGAAACCTTCCGAGATGAGTGTGGATGAGTTTAAGTTGAAAACCTTCACCTTCACCTCCTTGATACAAGCCATTAGCAACATCACTCAAGACGATGATGAGACGTTGTATGAGTATTGGGAAAGATTCCAAACTCTCCTCTCAAGTTGCCCGTACCATAGCTTCACCGAACCTCAATTGGTGTGTTTCTATTACAATGGTTTGAATGATAGAGAAACCGAGTTGATAAATCGGTCTTGCTATGGCTCCATTGCTAACCTTGGCTCTTCCGATGCCATGATGCTATTTGAGCAACTAGCCGAAGGATGCAAACCAAAGAGAGACCGGAGGCTACGAGTGGGTAACTCCGGTGGGAACAATGATGGCTCTCGTCAAGATATTAAGGAGCTTACGGCATTGATGAAAGGTTTCATGATGGGAAATAGCTCCGGAGGGAACCAACCAAGGCAACAAGTGATGACGTGTGGGATTTGTGCTTCGAACCATCTCACCGAATCTTGTCCTCAAGCAAACGAGGATTATAACGAAAAAGTCAATGCCATGGGGGTCTATGGAGGAAACCAAGGTTTTAGAGGCGATCAAGGAGGAAACCAAGGTTTTAGGGGCTACCAAGGAGGACGAGGCTACCAAAGTGGTAGGGGTTTTCAAGGTGGACAAGGCCAAGGTGGTGATAGGGGTAATCAAAGGAAATATGATCCTTTTGCTCAACATTACAACCCCGGAACTAGAGATCACCCCAACTTTCGGTGGAGAGATGAACCGACGGGGAAACAAGGCCAACAAGGTGGCTACCAAGGGGTTACCAAGGTCAAAGTGGTCAATCTTTTGATAGGTCGAGGGGGCAAAATGACCAAGGCTACCAAGGAGACCAAAGCAACCAAAATCAAGGGTACCAAGGTTACCAAAACCAAGGGTACCAAGATTTTGGCTACCAAGGGTACCAAGATCATCAAAACCCTCAATATCACCCTCAACCCCAACAATACCAAAGAAACCAAGGACAAGGCCGTTTCAATAATCGTGCTCCTCAAAATGCTTACCCGAGGTTGGAAGATAAATCTCGTGATCAAGGTGAAAGCTCGGGCCAATTCCCACAAGACGCTCGATTCAAAAGCATTGAGGTGCAAATGAGTCAAATGGCCACTGTTTTGGGGAAATTGGAAGCACGAAACTCCGGGAAATTACCCGCACAACCGGAGTTAAATCCAAGGCCTCATGCGAGTGCCATGACCTTGAGGAGTGGTAAACAAGCGGTTGAACCCGAAGTGGTTGTGCAAAAGGCACCCAAGAGAGGCCTTGTGAAGAAGAACTTGACCAACGATGAAGTTGAGGTAACCTTGGCCGATGAAGAAGTGATTCTTGAGGGGCTAACCAAAGAAAAAGGTGATGCCGAGGTTGAGAAGGAGAAGGAACTAATTGATGAGGAACATGTGGACTCAACCGCTCATGTTGAACCAATGTCACCTCCGTTCTCACCTCTCCACAAGAAAACTAGGGTAGACACTCCCTTCGAAGTGGAAGCACCATTCCCCGAGGCTTTGAAGAATACTCGCAAAAAGGAGATGGACAAGGAAGCTTTCGAAGTTCTTCGAAAGTGTGAGGTAAACATTCCTTTGCTCGATGCTATTGATCAAGTTCCTAGATATTCTAAGTTCTTGAAGGAATTATGTGTGAACCATCGTCAACAAAGATCTAAGCATGTTAAAAATGAAAGAGTCAATGAACATGTGTCGGCTTTGTTTCAAGACAAAATGCCTACTAAGTGTGGTGATCCCGGCATGTTTACAATTCCTTGCATTTTAGGGAACACTTATTTTCCTAGAGCCATGCTAGATTTAGGTGCATCCATAAATGTCATCCCATACACATTGTATGAAATCATTAAATCTTGGCACTTTGCATAAAACCGGTGTAGTGATCCAACTTGCCGACCGCTCTAATGCATACCCTAAGGGTATTGTTGAAGATGTCTTGGTGAAAGTCGACAAGTTGGTGTTCCCGGCCGATTTTTACGTTCTTGACATGGAACATGATAAATTTGCTACCCCTGTCTTGTTAGGGCGTCCCTTTTTGAAAACGTCAAGAACTATTATCGATGTGCATAGTGGTAGGCTTACCATGGAATTTGATGAGGATAAAATAGAGTTCAACATTTATGGTGCAATGAAATACGATGATGATGAAACTTCTTGCAATGCTATTGATGTGATTGAATCTTTTGTGCAAAAAGTTTATGAAAATGATGGTGATGATCCTTTGTTAAATGCTTTAGCCAATAGTTTACACACAAGTAATGTTCATACATATGCTTTGAGTGCTAACTTGAAGGAAAGCATTTTTGAGCTAGATACTTTCGAGGAACTTTCTCTTGATGCACCACTTTTAGACCTCGAGGTATTGAAAGGCTCGGGCAACCGACCATCTCTCAATAAACCTCCGGTGGTGGAATTGAAACCACTACCCGAGAATCTAAAATATGCATTCCTTGGTGATGGTGAGAAATTACCGGTGATCATCTCCAACAAGCTCACCAAGGAACAAGAGGAAAGGTTGATGAAAGTGCTCCAAGATCATAAGGAAGCCATTGGATGGACTATTGCCGATATCAAAGGTATGAGTCCAAGTACTTGCATGCACCGTATTCTATTGGAGGATGATGCTAAACCCATCCGACAACCTCAAAGGCGATTGAACCCTCCCATGATGGAGGTAGTAAAAGCCGAGGTGCTTAAATTGTTGGATGCGGGAATGATCTATCCAATCTCCGATAGTAAATGGGTAAGCCCGACGCAAGTGGTACCAAAGAAAACCGGAGTGACCGTAGTGGAGAATAGCCATGGCGAGTTGATCCCCACTCGTATTCAAAATGGATGGCGTGTTTGCATTGATTACCGAAGGCTAAATGCGGTAACGAGGAAAGACCATTTCCCTTTGCCATTTATTGATCAAATGCTTAACCGGCTTGCAGGCCACTCTTTCTAGTGTTTTCTAGATGGCTATTCAGGGTACTTTCAGGTTGCCATTGCACCAGAAGATCAAGAGAAGACAACCTTCACATGTCCCTTTGGCACCTTTGCATATCGACGCATGCCTTTTGGCCTTTGCAATGCACCGGCCACATTCCAGAGGTGTATGGTTAGCATATTTTCAGAATACCTTGAAAAGTTTGTAGAGGTTTTTATGGATGACTTTACTGTTCATGGAAACTCTTTTGACAATTGCTTAATCCATTTGTCATTAGTCCTAAAAACTTGCATTGATAAGAACCTTGTGCTTAATTCTGAAAAATGTCATTTTATGGTTGAAAAGGGCATTGTGTTAGGACATGAAGTGTCATCTAAGGGTATTGAAGTAGACAAAGCAAAAATTGATACCATCCAATCTCTTCCTTATCCTACTTGTGTGCGTAATGTGAGATCCTTTCTAGGCCACGCGGGTTTCTACCGCCGTTTCATAAAAGATTTTTCAAAAATTTCTTCCCCTTTATGTAGATTGTTACAAAAGGATGTGTAATTTGTGGTAGATGAAGGTTGTAAGAGGGCGTTTGATTGTTTGAAGTCTATGTTAGTTTCGGCCCCTATTATACAACCTTCAAATTGGTCCCTTCCTTTTGAGATCATGTGTGATGCTAGTGACTATGCCGTTGGTGCGGTGTTAGGTCAAAGGGTGGGAAAAATTCCCCATGCCATCTATTATGCATCCATGACTCTCAATGATGCTCAAAGGAACTATACCACTACTGAGAAAGAATTGCTAGCGGTAGTCTTTTCCTTAGAAAAGTTTAGGCCATATTTGCTTGGGACAAAGATTATTGTTTTCACTGACCATGCAGCTCTTCGTTACTTGATGACGAAGAAAGAAGCAAAGCCTAGGTTACTCCGATGGATCTTACTCTTGAGCGAGTTCGACTTGGAGGTCAAGGACAAGAAAGGAGCTGAAAATCTAGTGGCCGACCATTTGAGCCGTTTGGTGCCCAATGAGGAGTTTGGGACCAAAGCATTGAAGGACCATCTTCACGAAGAGTTCCCCGACGAGCAATTGTTTGCTCTTAGTGTTTCTCTTCCATGGTATGCCAACATTGTGAATTTCCTTGTCACAAGTAAGTGCCCTTCTCATTTCACAAAAGCACAAAAGGATAATCTAAAGCATGATGCTAGGTTTTACGTGTGGGATGATCCCTATGTGTGGAAAAATTGTTCCGACCAAGTGATTAGGAGATGCATTCCGAATAATGAAACCAACTCAATACTTGCTTTTTGCCATTCATATGCATGTGGTGGTCATTTTGGTGCTAGGCGAACTGCTAGAAAAGTGCTCGATTGTGGTTTTTATTGGCCTAGTTTGAATAAGGATGCATACACATTTTGCAAATCTTGTGATAAATGCCAAAGAGTAGGAAACATTTCCTCTAGGAATGAAATGCCCCAACATTGCCCTTTATATTGTGAACTCTTTGATGTATGGGGAATCGATTTTATGGAACCTTTCCCTACTTCTTTTGGTTTCAAATATATCTTGCTTGCGGTTGACTATGTTTCTAAGTGGGTTGAAGCAATCCCCACTCGTACTGATGATTCTAAAGTGGTTGCAGAGTTCATCAAATCTCACATCTTCTCTAGGTTCGGGGTACCCCGAGCTCTGATCAGTGATCGAGGCACTCACTTTTGCAATAGAACCATTGCCGCATTGTTGAAGAAATATGGGGTGAATCACAAAACTTCTACCGCCTATCACCCACAAACAAATGGACAAGCCGAAGTTTCCAATAGGGAAATCAAGTCCATCCTTGAGAAAACGGTTAGGCCGACTCTCGCAAGGATTGGAGTACTCGGTTGGATGATGGATTGTGGGCATATAGGACGGCTTATAAGACTCCAATTGGTATGTCTCCATACCGATTAGTCTTTGGAAAGCCGTGTCATTTACCGGTGGAGTTAGCACACAAAGCTTATTGGGCGATCACAAGGTTCAATTTGAACTTGGACGAAGCCGGGAATGAAAGGAAGCTTCAATTGCAAGAGCTTGAGGAAATCCGGAATGAGTCCTATGAGAACGCTGCCATTTACAAGGAGAAAACGAAGGCATGGCATGACAAGATGATAATTAGGAAAACCTTTGAGGTAGGTCAAAAGGTTCTCCTATTTCAATCACGCCTTCGTTTGTTTCCAGGTAAACTGCGTTCTCGGTGGACTGGACCGTTTGTGGTTGTGAGAGTTTTCCCTCATGGTGCGGTGGAGATCCAAAGCGCCGACGATGCCAAAGTCATCAAGGTCAACGGCCAAAGATTGAAACCGTATTACGAAGGTTTCAAATCGGAGATCCTAGAAGACATGTCTCTAGGCAACCCAACCTACAAGTGATCTCTACCATTGAGGTACATCGTGCCGACGATGTTAAATAAACGAGTTTTGACCTTTTACAAGCATTTCGTCGAACAAGTTCAATATTTGGAACATTATCTTCTTTCTATTATTATTTATGTACATTTCATTAAGCTAGTAATTCGAACATTACGCTAGTTTTTATGTTGTTTTTGTAGAAAAGGGTGTGAAATGGAGCAAACAAATAGGATGGAGAAACCATTCCTCGCGGCCCGCGAATTCATCGCGCGGGCCGCGAGGGTTTGCGCGCGGTCCGCGAGGGAAACCGCGCGACCCGCGAAATCCAGGGATTTTTCGACAATCCCTGGAACTAAAATGCAGGTTTTCGCGGTCCGCGGCTTGATCGCGCGGACCGCGGCACAGGGCTCGCGGTCCGCGGTTTCACCGCGCGGACCGCAAAGGTTTGTCGTGCGCGGTCCGCAATTTCATCGCTCGGACCGCGAAGGTTCGGCGCGCGCGGTCCGCGGTTTCATCGCGCGGACCACGAAAGCTCGGCGCGCGGTCCGCGAAGGCCTCATCGCGACCCGCGACAAAACCAGGGATTTTCGGCAATCCCTGGGACGAAATGGCACGTTTTCGCGGCCCGCTAAGATGGCGCGCGGCCCGCGACGGAGCGGCCAATTACTTCTCCAAAATTTCTCTATCTTTTTCTTCTTCTTCCCCACTCCATCCCACCCGAAAAACTCTCCCTTTTTCCGGCCACCATCACAAATCCTTCATTCCGGCGAGTTTTGAACTAATTTCTTCCACCCAAATCAATCCCCCAAGCTTTTCCAACAAAACCCACCAAAAATCCACATCCAAAACACCATCTTTTACCCACATTGCCCGAATTCCAACCCAAACTTCTCCATTCCGATTCGCCGGACTCCGGCGACTTTTTCTCCAACCCCAATACATCAAAACCTTCCCTCCACCACCCTTATCCTTTTCACCATCTCAATTTTCAAATTCCTAAACGAACTTAAATATCCCCAAATCTCAAGAACCCTAATTTTTGGGCATTTTTGATTTGGTGATATTTTGGTTCAATTGATGATCTCCTCAAGCTACATTGCTTCCAAAGGCTTTAATTGACGGTACCCTACTGAATTTAAATTAAATTTTGGGTGATTTAGGGCTTGCCGCCAATAGGTTTTATTGAAATTTCAAAGGCTTGCCGCCTTTAGTTATATACTGAGCTTTTTGAGTAGGGGCTTGCCGCCTTGTAGCTAGTTTAGTTGTGCTGGACTGTTGTTGAGTAGATTTTGATAATGGCACCGAGAAAAAGGTCTCGCCGAGGGGAAGCATCTAGTTCACATGAGCCCGTGATCCCCGAATCACCCCCTCGCCAACCTAGCCCTCCCCCTGCAGAAAACCAGCCTCCTATTGACCTTATGGGACTGCAAGGTTTGGATGAAGATGCCCAACAACGGTGGAGAAAGTTGATTGGGAATGGGAGACGAACAATCATGGAGACGAAATTCCTCTCCTCTGAGCTACTTCAGGAGCTAGGTTTGCAGCAGCCTGTGCTATTTTTATTGGATCGTGTTGGCATGAGAGGATTCATTGATAGGTCGGCACCGACCTACATCCGATATACACTTGAATTCCTATCCACTCTAGCCAAGCACTATGACGAGGAGCATGACATGCAGTACATCACATTCAGGTTGAATAATGTAGACCGCCGGATGACCTATCATGAGATCCAAGATGCTTTAGGGTTCGAATATGCGGATGGCTACAAGAATCCGAAAGATAATGCCCCGGACGGATTTGATCTAGCTTTCTTTTGGAATTGCTTGTCTGGATCTCCCAACATCACGGGCGCCACGAAGAACAACCACATCATACATCCAGCAGTTCGTATGGTGAACAAGCTCCTAGTGATGACGATCTTTTGCCAAGGAGAGTTGACACACATCAATAGGGAGCAGGTCCAATGCCTTTGGACCATGTTTTGGAGGCCGGAGCACCCGTGTTGGGTTGACCTCTTTGTGCAGAAATGTCTGGAGACCTCCCAGAAGAGCTCAGGGAAGATACCGCAGGGGGGTATGATTTCTCTTCTGGCAGCTTATCTGAACATCCACCTACCTCCAGACATTCAGGCAATAGGCAAGACAGCCGAGAGAGCTCACCAGTTCTACTCCATTGCTACTTTGGAGTCCACTAATGTCTTGGCCATGCACAGATTTCCTCCTCCTAGATTCATCTGGCTAGTAGCCAGGAATCAGCATATGTACCTGCCGAATCCGGAGGCTGTGTAGCTGACTGGGCGCACTCGCATGGAGGAGCTCACCTTGCCCATCCAGATCACAGTTCCTGCACCTACCATTGCCCTTGCCAGGCTAGAGGCACCTCCGGAGCATGGAGAGCAGTACGTTCCTCCACATCAGGATCCTCAGTTTGTCACTCAGCAGCAGTTCCAGGAGTTTACGCAGAGGCATGACGCGTTTACTCAGAGATATGAGGACGACATGGAGGTGATGTTCGCCATGATGGCATCCATGCACCCACATGGACCAAGGGCATTTGACTATGAGGGCCATCGCAGATCGCGAGCTCAGCGCCGTCGCGACGGTTCCGGCCCCTCGCAGTGAGTATATCCTACACCCTTTCCTTTCACTATGATTTTCATTGATATATTTAAACATTGAGGGCAATGTTTAGACAAAGTGTGGGGGAGGAAATGTAGGACTATGATTCTGTTTTTGTTGCTGTTTTTGCTGCTGTGTTTTTACTACTGTATTTCTAAAAAAATATATATATATTTCTTTTCTCTTGTATAGATATGAAAAACTCTCAAATGTTATGTTCTTAATTATTCAGAGTATACACTTGGATCTTAATCGTTCTTTCTCGAGGACGAGAAAGGTTCAAGTGTGGGGGATTTTGATAGGCCCTAGATATACTCTTATTTTGTAGCATTTGAGAGCCGTTTTAGATAGTATTTTGTACTTTATATTAGACTTTTGGACCGAATCATTCATGATGGTTTGAAATTGAAGACGTGCATTTCGACCTTGAATTGCACCTGCGATAGATTTGGATGATTTGAAGACCTTCTATGACCGTCCTGGAGGAAGCAGATACATTGAAGAACCGGTCGTAGAAGTGGCGTGAAGGCACACTCTCGCGGACCGCGAAACCTAGGTCGCGAACCGCGAGGGTGTGTGTTGCTGTTTTGAAGATGCCGAGTTTCGCGCGGTCCGCGAAACTCCGGTCGCGAGCCGCGAGGACCAGCACGAGGACCGCGGAAGCCGAAGACGCGCGATCCGCGAAACATCGGTCGTGGTTCGCGAAGCCGAAGACGCGCGGTCCGCGAAACTCCGGTCGCGATCCGCGAGAACCGCAGCAAAGCCGAGACGCGCGATCCGCGAAACGTCGGCCGCGGTTCGCGAGGATCAGACGCGCGGTCCGCGAAACCTCGGTCGCGGACCGCGGACGCCACAGACGCGCGGGCCGCGAACCGCGAGAACCAAGCTCGCGGTCCGCGAAGGATTTCGCGCGGCCCGCGAAAACTTCTGCAACTTGCATTTTGTTTGCTTTAATTTTAATTATTTTTAGACTATAAAAGGAACTTATCCTCATTGTTAGAGGATCGAATTTTTACAGAGCAAAACTCATTTTCCTTCTTTTTCCTTTTGAATTTGATCTTTGAATTCATCATGGTTTGTTTTATTGATTATGGTTTTGATAATATAACTATGGTAGTAGGCTAAAACCCTTCTTGGATATATGTGATTGGACTTCTTGTTATGGATTGAGAACATGATTCATGAAGCTTAGGAATGGTGATTTGCTATTGAATGATCATAATTTATATGTGTATTTGATGCTTGAAATGATTAGGAATGATTTCCTAGTGATAGATATGTGTTGGATATGTGTTAGATATTGCTTTTCCATGGTTAGAATGTTATCATTCTTTCTATGTAGGAGTAGTAAATTAGGAATCGAATGCATGTTGTTATCAATTGTATTTGTTCTTAAGATCATTCATTAGCATTGTACCTATGTCAAGTTTGTTATCAAATTGCATGGGTAGGGTTGAGAAACATCTAATTTGAAGTAATATTGATTCAATTGAACTAGTTGTTATCATCTAGTGAAGTTGTCAATTGAAGTTGTGAAGATGCTTTCATTTTTCATAACTATGGTTAAAGATAGTTTCTCACTAACGTTCACCATTCTCAAGGCATCATGATAAAGTTTGAGGAAAATCTCATAATAAGAAGTCACCAATCTCATATATCCGAGTCTAGTATTCTCATTAGTTAATCCTTTAGTTAAAATCTTAAATGCTAAACTAGTTGTAATCATAGAATTCTAGTTGCTTTACTTAGTAGTGTTTCTTACAAAAACTCAACTCAAAACCCCCCCTTGTTTACATTGCTTTTATATATGCATATATATATATATATATATATATATATATATACTACAAGATATACATAGAGATAACCTTTTCCCTGTGGAACGAACCTTACTTGCCACTATATGCTTAATTGTGTGTAGAGGTAGTAAGTGAACATAAATTGTATATTTGAGAGGTACGGCGACGACCTCCCAGCAGCCACGTGGGATCTCGTAAATCCGTGGCAAATTCATAGTTCGCATTTGCCAAATGCGAATTAGGCTTAGTTCGCATTTGGCAAATGCGAACCATCGTGTATTTTTATTTTTTTTTCAAAATTCTGCTATAAGTTCCTTATTTGGCGGGAAATATGTGGGAAATTGTTTCAAATTAGTCTTAGTTTGCATTTGGCAAATGCGAATTATAATTTTTTTAAAAAAATTATTAATGTGAATTAAATTAAATAGATATCATTATTATTTAAAAGAAAATAAATTTTCAGATATTGTTTTTTATTAATGAAATTGATAACTAGTATTTTCATAGAATCATACAATCATACAATCAAACAGGACCTAATGATGAGGTCCTCCAAGATGATGACCAGTCCCACATTGAGTCGGGCGGCTAACACGTGTAGTGCGTCTAGGTAAAACAGGACGAGAAGAACCCGGGCCAGTAGGGATAGTCATATCATGGTGATGTGTATCACCCTCATCACCCTCATCGTCAACCTCGTCAAAATCAATATGACGGCCAGCCTGATCACCTTGCCCAAACATAGGAGAAGCAGTAGTCGATGGAATGCTAGAGGATGCAAGACTCTGGCTAACAAATGGAGTGTGGAATCCCAATGACTCATGCTGCAAATTACTGAATGCTGCAAATCCCAATGACTGATGTGAGGGACCTGAATGTGAAGAACCACCTTGGTTCGAAGTTGCATTACTGAATTGTGGAATAAGCTGATCTCGAGTGCGTCTACCACCTTGGCGTCATACTCTAACTCTGGGTTGTATGTCAACCTGAACATGGTGAACTGGTGGAGGGGCATCAGCTTGTTGATGTTGCTGAGGAAGATGCAACTCGATGGGATCCCGAGCATATGTGTAGAAAGGTGCGGCATATCGATCCATCTGTGCAAAAGTGACTTCATCCATAGAGCATCCAGGATGTTGCATGGCTGACTGAGACATTTGGTGCATATTTGCCACTCCTTCTTCCTAAATTAAAGAATGTGAATAAGCTTGTAGTTGAAATAATATTAGAAATTATAATTAATATGAGATGAAGATAAATGAAGTACTTACAAATAAAGTAGCTCTGCTCGTGCTTCCTTGAAAGCCTTCGGAATGCATAGGAAGTCGTGAAGGATTCTCTATATATCTCACAGTCCTTGGCATATACCAAGCCATCTATTCAGATACATCACCCTGTTGACTGCCTTGTACAACGTGCTCTCGTCGCTCAGACCAACTAGTCACATATCGACGAAGTCTATGTTCCCAATTAGTATTAGGTCTGCCGCGACGAGTATGACCATGGATGGACTTGAAATCGGCCTCTGAATGTAGTCTATTGTCTGGTATATGTTGATGGAATCCGAATTGCCGGAGGACACGGTCAGGGCAATGTGGCTCAACAACATGCCAACATATGAGGTACACTGCAGACATCCAAATATCACGACCAGCTGAACAATAATCAGGAATGGAATCCAAAACTTCCTGTGTATACGGTTGCCATATAAACTGAACACGTAAAATAATAAAATTTAGTATAGATAATAGAATATATATATATATAAACAAAAATTAAAGATTAAAGATGTAAATAAAAAAATGTTGACCTGATTATGTTGCATGCTTCCCAATTGATCGCGATACGCAGCAAGAACGAACCTTGAAGTCTTGGATAAATCTAAAGGGTCTTTCCACCTATATGAATAAGAAAAGAAATCAATATCACATAGAGTGAATTAATATCAATAATGATTAAAAAAACAAGACTCACTTATCTCCGTATCCATACCCATACACTGTAACCGGCTTCTCAACACGTGGACACAATGTTGGGATTCTCTCCCAAGCCCAAAGCTAATCACAAAAATAAATTAATGTTTTTTAACATAAAATTGTAGTAATGAAATCTAAAATAAAAAACAATATTTGAAATTATACCTGTAATAATAATTGAGCACCAGCAATGTCCTTTTTCTTGCACAAAGCACCATCACAAAGATTTCTATATAGTTGGGCAAGAACAGCTCCGCCCCAACTATACTGTGATATAGCATCAAAATCAAGCAACATGGGCAGATACATCAGTGGCACTGCACTACCACTAGTATCACACAACAACAAACCACCAAAAAGTAACATAATAAAACACCTAGCTCGTTGCTGACTTGTTACTGGTGAAGTGTCTGGAGCTGGTGTATGAAGATGTGCAGCTAGAGTAGACAACAGAATTCGACCCTTTTGAATGGATTGTTCCGGTGGTGTGAACCCCAAAAAGTCATGAATCATGAGTTGCCACTCCTCTAATGTATGTGTAGTGTCTGTACCTGTCACAGGAAGGCCATCTAAAGGCAAACCCCAAAGCACTCCCACATCTTGCATTGTGACAGTAGTCTCTCCAATAGGAAAGTGAAATGTATGTGTCTCTGGACGCCAACGCTCCACAAGGGCTGTGATAAGGGAGTGATCAACTTTAATATGACCAGAGCCTAACACACCGTAAAAACCAGCCAGCCTAATGTAATGTAACACCTCAGATGACAAGTGATGAACTATTCTCCACAACTCTCCGTCACACCTCCTAATTGTGAGAGTTTCATCAAGAACGCCATCATATACCTTCCTAGCACGATGCTCGGTATGCATGAACAACACTTCCGTGGATAGTGGTCCAAGATTAACCATGGTAATATGGGTACTCGGACACCTATTTAAAAATGTTTGTAAACATCTCAATTGTTTAAGAGCAATAATCCCAAAGCTTTTTTTAGCTTTCTCTAAAATCAAAACAGTGAACACAATACCAAACATACTATAACAGCTAAAACCATCACTGGCAGCAAAAAACCAAAGAGCACATAAACGGAGTATTGCTAATCATAGAGATAGAGCTTATTGTAACAAATCAAAACAGCAGAACTTATTTCCAGCTAAAGGGCCCTTAATTGTGCATCAACAAGAAGCATGACATTTAATAACTAGAACATAGTTTATGATCAGGTCTCAAACTCTGAACCAGAAGAAAAGAGCCATTAAGTGTAATATCACAAATGGATTATAAGAAGAAAATCTTATCGCAAACTGCAATCACATATCACAAAAACACTGTAAATTCTCTTGTGCTCCCTACCACATACAATATAGAACCAACAAGCTTCTATTTCTAATAGAGTTATCAGTTGAAAAGTTCAATTACTAATGTATATAATCACTTGTTAGGAAAACCAACTAGCAACCAAATAATTATGGAAGCATTCGAGCATAATACTCGTTCATCCCAGAAAACAAAACCAGCAATAAAACACACAACAGCTCAAGACGTTACAAATCAGACGTTACACAGCAGCCCCAGTCTCATAAACAGTACCAATACCACAAAATATTTCATCCCAAAACGACAATAACTACTGAGAACCTGTAAAAATGACGCCGCCCCTGCTGATGCCCGGAAAACCACGCCGCAACCCGGCCGCCGCTGCTGCTGATTCCCGCAAACCCCGCCGCAACCACGCCGCCCCTGCTGCCGCTGCTGATTCCCGCAAAACCCCGCCGCAACCCACGCCGCCCCTGCCGCTGCTGATTCCCGCAAAACCCCGTCGCCGCCACTGCTGCCCGGAAAAGCCACGCCGCTGCTGCCCAGAAAAACACGCCGGCCAAATGAGAAATTCGACCCTTTAGATCTGATTTTGCGAGACTCTCTGCTGCTTTGGTGTTTTTGTTAACCATGGCGTAATTCGCATTTGGCAAATGCGAATTACTAATACACGTGGCCATATCCACGTGTATTTTGGCATCTGAAAAAAAAACACTAGTTCGCATTTGCCAACTGCGAACTATAAGCTAATTCGCATTTGCCAAATGCGAAACCCCTAGAATTAGAAAACCAGCCAAATTTCACCCTATAATTTTCCTTTTTTTTTTTTTCCATAACAAAACAGTAAATTTTTCGTTCTCCTGTTTCCATTCCCAGATTCAGGCCATTCTATCCCACTCGTTGACTTAGCCAATTTGTTGCTCAACAAGGGCCTAACCATCACCATTCTGATCACACCCCCAAATCTCCCCCTTCTTCAACCTCTCATCTCTGCCCATCAGGCCCGGCCTTGAGCCGGCACAACCGGTACTTGTGAACAGGGCCCCCAATTTTTTGGGGCCCCAAAATTTTAGAATTAGGTATTTATATATTTACATTTATTTATTATTTTAATTAAATTCTTTTTCAATTTCCATTTTTTTTGTCCGATTTCCATTCTTTTTCGGAATCATAGCCGCAGACGCCTCACGGTTCTACCCCTTCAAATTCAATCTTGATTTATTCAACCTAATCAATGAAATCATTTAATGTTTTTTCAAATTTCCAAGTTTTCATTCAATGGGTACAAAGTTTTTAGAAGAGACATTTTCTATAAGTATTTTTCATTCACTACAAGAAGAGACAAAGATCTTTCGATATATTATTTTTTTATTCATAAGGTTTGGGGAGGCCAATACATCCCCTCACTAATGTGAATTTGCACCCAAATTGTTTTTCTTGTTTTGATACTTTGTTTAAAATTTTTATAATATTATACTAATATATTATAGAGGCCTCATTTTTTTATTTCAGGGCCTCCAAAATGTCAGGAACGGTCTGCTGCCCATCCTAATTCCACCTCACTTCATCCCTTAATCCTTCCTCTCCCACCACCTTGTCCTGCATCTGGCTTAAGCCTCCTAGTTTCTCAACTTGTGCAGACTCGCCAGGTCTATGACCCCATCCTCCAGTGGTTCCATTCGCAGCAATCATCTTCATCGCCGCCGGTCGCCATTATTTCCGACTTCTTCCTCTGGTGGACACATCACCTGGCGGAAGAACTTGGTGTGCCCCGCCTCGTTTTCTGGCCCTCCGGCGTTCACGAATCTTTGATCTTGCATCATCTGTGGCACAATTATTCGGACAAACTCAGCAGCTTGAACGATGAATCCTTTGTAAGAAAATTACTTCTTTCCTATTATGTGGTCTTATATTAATCTGTTTTCTTATTGGAATATTGTTATTCCATGATATATTTGGTGACTTATTAAATTAAGTATAAAAGAATATTTCCTAAAAATCTCTACTTTGATGGACGGTTGAGATTAATTCTACGGAAACTTAATGAGGATTTAGGTCCTCTCTCCACCTATAAATTCATGTCTTTGTTCCATTGAAAAGGCATGCTAATGACAGACTTATGGAATCCTTATGAGCATCATAATAGCATCATCTTGATGAATCTGATGATCCCGATGGCTGCTGATTCAACAACACATAAAGTTCATAGGCAAGGGGAGAGAAACCTGAACTCCTACACAAGGCTCGCAGCAGGACATCAAGCTCTCCGCTACAATGAGTAAAGGTAAATAATTCTGCAAACCTTCATGATTCTATTATGTGATTGAATATGATGTTTAAAGGTCCTAGGGACAATTATGTCATGTAAAATTATGCTTACATGTGGTATCAAGAGCAAGGTTACGAACATCTGTTTAATCCATTAAGAGTAATAGATTCATGAATTGAATGATTGAAGAATTAATATATGTGATTTAGGGTTTTGCATATATAAATCCATGATTAATTTTCGACAGCATGCATTATTCGTATGTCTGTATATTAATTTTGTTTATCAGTGAACTAAAGATTTTCACCGAATTATTTCTGTCAAATATCGGGTTTTCTGCAAATTAAGGTGTTATTGCAGATCTTATTACGAGATATTTATGTGATTGCATGTGTTATTAAATTAAGTTTAACCATGATTATTAAGTCTGCGAATATATTTGATTATGGTTATCGTATGCTAGCATGAAATAACTGGAATGTCTATTTGTGGAATATATATATACCATGATTTTGTATATTATTTTGATACATGTGTATGGGTATATAGAATGATTTTGATCCAGGTTATTGAAAGTGCTTATTTGCTTGTGTTATTCACTTAATCTGAGATGCATGTAAATTTGATTTAATGTATATTATTATGCACATAATTTTATGTGATGAATTAAAGTTGATTATGATACAAAATATGCATCTGATTTCCATTAGAATGTGACTTAAGTGCATGAATATTGCAATGTCATTATGCAAGAATGGTGTATTTAAATTGTTGTATGCAAAGTTGAGTGAATTTGTATGCATGCATATATGTAATTATGAGCATACATATATTAAAGTTATTTTAACTTGTGATATTTTGTGATTATCTGAATGAATGATTTTCATGAATAATTTATGTTTAGTTTGCATGATCCGTGCGAAATTATTGATGATAATTGATTTTATGCATAATCGTTTGACATGTAACTCGTGAAAATGTTTTTGTGCATCATTAGTACAAAAATGGTTTTGCATTAAGATTCCGAAAGTTGTTTTATGCATAATCCGTATAAAACATATTTGGATTAATTATGGACAAACGATATAATGGGAATAATTCGTACAATACATTGGTTTCATATAATGTGCATAAATTGGGTTTAGATATCACCACAGTGATTATATCCTATAATGATTTGCATGTGAAAACCATGTCTAAAGAAAATTTTAATCTTTCTTATGTTTAATTAGTTACCCACAGGTAGACTATAAACATAAGATGTGATTAATAATTTATGAAGTGTTTGTATGTGTGTAGACTAAGGATATCCACAGATAATTTAGTCTAAATTATTGGTTACATCACTTACTTATGAGTCATGAATATGTGACCTTATTGAGATTATAGTGATTACCCACAGGAACACTATAATTCTTTGTCATATTATTCAATTATATTTGTGTTGTTTATGTTATAAAAGAATGGCGAGATTAGTGGGAGTGATAAAGTTCAAGATGTGGTCATTCAGAAAATTATGATAAATTCCGAATGTTGGGAAACCTTTGTTATTGAAGCATTTAACAATGAGGAAAACCCAGTGAATGATTGATCATCTACTCCATGATGAAATATTGCCAACAATGAACTTGTAGATTAAGAAACTACATGATGACGTATAGAAAATCAACACATCCACAGATGGTTAGATTTTTTATTTTTTTTTACTTAGAAAAGATGAAAGATTGTCATTAAACACAGGCACTGATGTTATGATCTCAGACATATTTACGAAAGCATTACCTCCTAAGACCATTATGAAGCATGCATGCTAACGGTTTAGGTCTTGAGGAGAGCATTATATTGTCTGCTTTATGCTTAATTAGCCTTTGTTTGACATTTATTTGAGATCTCTTATGAATTTTACATCTTTCAAATACTATGTTTCCCTTGTGCACACACATTATTGTTTTGGGATTTATGATAACAGAATTAGTCTTTCTTTAAGACATTAAAGGGACCATTATGAAATTCCTACTTATGTTTATGGTTTAGTTATGAAGGTATTTAATGCAGTAGTACATGGAAGGGATCATGTTACAGAATGATTTGTGACCGCCATGACTCCCATTGGTTACTAGATTAGTCAAAACACTTATGATGACCAAATGAAATAGGTTTAGCATTTTATGTCGACCTTATGATTCCTCATAGAAAACATTAAAGGATACTAATAACGACCAAGTGGGAGACTGTAAGAAAATTATTTCTTTCCTATTATGTGGTCTTATATTAATCCGTTTTCTGATTGGAATATTGCTATTCCATGATATATTTGGTGACTTATTAAATTAAGTATAAAAGAATATTTCCTAATAATCTCTACTTTGATGGACGGTTGAGATTAATCCTACGGAAACTTAATGAGGATTTAGGTCCTCTCTCCACCTATAAATTATTGTCTTTGTTCCATTGAAAAGACATGCTAATGATAGACTTATGGAATCCTTATGAGTATCATAATAGCATCATCTTGATGAATCTGATGATCCCGATGACTGCTGATTCAACAACACATAAAGTTCATAGGCAAAGAGAGAGAAACCTGAACTCCTACACAAGGCTTGCAGCAAGACATCAAGCTCTCCGCTACAACGAGTAAAGGTAAATAATTCTGCAAACCTTCATGATTCTATTATGTGATTGAATATGATGTTTAAAGGTCCTAGGGACAATTATGTCATGTAAAATTATGCTTACATCCTTGATTACTTTTCCTAATCTTCCAAAGTCACCTGTTTTCCCGTTCGGGCAAGTATCCCAACTCGTCACTCTGGCCAAGAAAGGCGACGCCAACTGGGAATTCTACAGGTAGAGAAATTAATGTGCGCTTTACGCTTTTCTTATCTGTATAAATCTTTTCCCTGTGACTAGCAGAATTACTCTGCAATTTCATGGCAGGGAAAATTTCCTTTCGAACGCAAAGAGTTCGGGGTGGGTATTGAACTCATTTGTGGAGCTAGAAGGTTCTTACATTGACTGTACCAGAAAGGTTCCGTCTCATGATCATGTCTGGGCGGTGGTTCCTGTTGGGAAATTAACCCCCTCCGCGCAGATCAAAATAATAATAAAGAAAATACAGAACACAGACTTTAACGTGGTTCACCAATTGGCTACCTCCACGACCAAAAACAGATTTATTAGGCTCCAGATGTGGCGAATTTCTCAGACCCAAAGGGCCATCTTGAAATCACACAGATTACAGACACAGACGAGAGTATTTATAATGCTCTCACCAGCTACAGATTTGGAAACTAAATATGACTTTGCCTAATTTAAGTCATAAATAACTAGATTTACGTAATCTATAAATCCGATTACAGAATGGAATATCAACTTTCCATTTATTACAGAAAACAGAATAAAGGAATTCAATTAAATCCTAACAATTCCCCCTTGAATTGAATCTCCTCACAGCCAGATGCATATGCACAATGATCGTCAATAATTGTGCCAGATGTACCAGATGTACGATGACGCTAGTCGTACCAGATGCACGGTGGTCGTGCCAGATGTACCAGAAACAGATGCACTCGGGGAGTCGTGCCAAACAGGTGTACTAAATGTACCAGATACCACCACAGAACAAATCCAATCAGGCAAGGACTTGCAACCAGAACAGCAACAGACCAGAACAGCAAATACAGAACAAATCCAACCAGGCAAGGATTTGCTAACGGAACAGATTTCAACAAGTTCAACCAGGAAAGAACTGTTGACAGCGGGTTGTCCTCAAACGTAGTCTTGATCCAGAGCTCTCATACGTCTTCTTGAACCATGCACCGATAAATTCTCATGCGCCTTCTTGAGCTGTACCACACACAGACAGACAAATTCTCAAACGTAGTCTTGAACTCTCTCCATAGATGAATTCTCAAACGTCTTCTCGAATCGTTTCACAAACAGACAAGCATACAAGTTCAACCCGGAAAGAACTTGTCGGACAGATTAGCTTGTGATCCCAGTAGAAGCAACATCAACAGATTGCCAACAGATGATTCTACAAGCCCAGATTTCTTTATTTGCCACAGACTCCCGAAACAGAAGCAAATAAAAAACTTGACCAACTCCAGATTTAACTTGCAATGTAGGCTAATAATTAAGCAAAAGTATTGTGTTTTACCAAACTAATACTACCCAGAAGCTTAATATATGCCACGGCCGCCCCACCTTGCAAGAACCAAACCAACTAAATAAACCAAGGCCAATGTTGGTTTATTGTCACAGAAATTTGATTTCCCACACAATCAAATTATTAACCGTAGCCACACGTGACTAATTCTCCCAAGAACTAATTAATTATCGGAATCAAAACAGATTAATTAATTCTTACAGATTTCAGATTGCCGACTTGACCCCAAACAGATGGCAAACACCGCAGTTCACCCAGATTGTACGGCAACACCAGATTTCTTTATCATTATCTTGACGGAAGCTGAACCAAATCTCTGATACCACTGTTGGGAAATTGACCCCCTCCGCGCAGCTCAAAATAATAATAAAGAAAATACAGAACACAGACTTTAACGTGGTTCACCAATTGGCTACCTCCACGACCAAAAACAGATTTATTAGGCTCCAGATGTGGCGAATTTCTCAGACCCAAAGGGCCATCTTGAAATCACACAGATTACAGACACAGACGAGAGTATTTATAATGCTCTCACCAGCTACAGATTCAGAAACTAAATATGACTTTGCCTAATTTAAGTCATAAATAACTAGATTTACCTAATCTATAAATCCGATTACAGAATGGAATATCAACTTTCCATTTATTACAGAAAACAGAATAAAGGAATTCAATTAAATCCTAACAGTTCCAGCGCGGTTCCGTTCAGCAATTTACTCACCTGGCTGGACGACAAGCCGGCTAGCACCGTGGTGTTCGTGAGCTTGGGGACTCGGGTGGTGCTGATAAGTAAGCAAGTCAGGGCTCTGGAGGCTTCCCTTGAGTGCAGCGGTGCTCATTTCGTGTGGTGCGTGAAGGAGGCGACGAGGTCCTGTGATGATTACGGCGGAACCGTGTCGGAAGAGTATGAAGGCCGTGTGTCCCGAAATGGATCAGAGGCTGGGCTCCGCAGGTAGCTGTTCTCAATCACAGGGCGGTGGGCGCTTTTGTGACGCATTGCGGGTGGAATTCGGTGCTTGAAGCCATGGCTGCGGGAGTAGTGTTGCTGACACGACCAGTTTGAGAATGCGAGACTGGTTGTTGATGAGCTTGGGTTGGCTTTCCAAGCGTGTGAGGGAGGACCTGTGGTGGTTCCCGACTCGGCCAAGTTGGCTCGCATGTCTGATCATCACCGTCGGTCTGTGGCGATGCAGAATGTCATCTCAGGAGTGATGGAAAATGGTGGGAGCTCAAGCAAGGGGTTTAGATCAACTCGTGAAACATCTTAACCACCTTCACCATGGAAATTGACTATGTACGTAAGGTATAAATTTGAATGAACTGGAAATGTACTGAAAATACATCTTCTGAGTTCAGTAGTGATACATTATCTTCCTAATACTACTACAGAAATAAAGCTCTGATACTACAAGGAACAAAACAATGAACTCATGATCATAACTAATATTATAGGTAGCAGAAGTTAAAAGACGAGGCCAAGCTATGTTAATGCAAAGGCTCGTGATTGTTGATTGGAGATCTGTAGCCGGGACCACCATCCCCATCATAGTCAGTGTTCACCAAGCTTACCGCAGCTTCTACTTCCACAACTTTATCATGAGTCTCAAGTTCCTGAAAAGAACCCTTCTCTGATTTCTTCACTGCATCATTCTGGTCAGCCAAAACATTCTAATTACATGGTTCAATCAATCAATCCCTAGAAAACAAGGAAATTAGAGGGAATCCATTGAGTTCAAACCTGATAGGCATGCTGCGCAGTGGCTGATGTCTTCTTTTTTCCTGCAGATAAACAACAAGTTACTTGAGAAATACATATTGCTTACAAAGTAGTCACTGCTTCCATGAAATAAATATTTAATAATTAAATGTGAGAAAAGAATTGTATTTGTATTGCAAATTCAATATACATACAAGTATAACATGAATCGCGCGCGGTTCCTAATCCTAATCCTCCACTCTCTACTACATCTATCTGCAGGTGGCAAAATTGACAGATATATTTAGGAAAACTTCCCTTATCCTATCTCCTAACAATCAGTCATGATTCTAACTATCTCCATTGAAGTAGTGATGTTTCTCAGTTATTCCTAGGTGGGTGGGCTCTGGGGTCATCATAATCAGCATCCAGAGCCATAAAACCTCCCATATTAACCTTTCCACCATGCAATTTGGTACTACTCATTTTACTTTGCATATTCAACTTTCTCTTCTTAACAGAACTTGCACCTGATGAAATGTTCCTTGAAGATGCTGCTTCCACACCGGCACTTTGCTTCTTGCTTTCTTCCGTCTTTATTCCATCGTTGTTGCGCATTCCCCCACTCATCATTTTTCTTCCTTGAAGGCTGACACTTGTAGTCTCAACAGATAGGGGAAGATTGGACATGTCCACCTGCAACAAAAATTCATGAAACTTGTAAGCTGTTTGTCCACAAAGTATAGATCTAGAATACCGAATTCGAATGCTGGATCAACATGGACTATTTGCATATTAAGATCTAATATTCCCATTTGAAGGAACAGTTAGTACAAAAACTCACCTTTGCCTTGTCCATATCTTCTCTTCCTGGCACCCCAACTACTCCATCTCTTTTGGCACCTGCTACAAATCATCAATCCACATTATTTGACAAGTTTTTTACAGTATAACGAAAGGGAACTTGAGAGCACATAAATGGAAGAGTGAACAACGTTAGTCAGTGAAATTATACCTTTGCTAGCATAACAGTTTGGCAAGGCTAGAAGTATGACCATAACTAGAAAGCCCAACTGATTGGAACTGGAACTTCTTGTCTCCATTACTGCTTTCCTAGTCTTGGTTTTTGGAAGTTAAGTAGTTTTGTAATAAAAAGAGCAGGAGGTACATATATGTAAGAAGAAACGCTGGCTTTGTAGATGGTCCAAAAGTCCAAGCTAAGTCAAAGGTAAGGTTCAAACGAGGTTTGTTTTTTCAACAAACCTACAGAATGTGGTCAAACACGTAGTGGAAACAATGCTTCGGAAAGCTCGAAACTAAATCGTTAAAATAACGCAGAGTATCCCAAGTTAAAAGTTAGAAAACTGGAGGTGTTTCGGGTGACATGGCGTGCGTCGAAAGCAAGATACGGTTTCTTTGGGTCGGTGCCGCCATGCATGCAACGTGTATGGTTGTTCTTGGGAGTGAACTCGGTTATCTCCCATATATCAGAAAACAGGTTCTCCGATCCTTAAGGTTAGTCAAATTTAAAATGTTGAGCTTTTATTTGTAATGATACCGAGAAAATATGTTATGAAAATTAAATGAACTTATGGATATTGAATTAACATTTTATTAATAGCATATTCACTCGGCATATTAACTTTTGATTTCATCTTAAGACTAGCACGCGCAAATAAAAGTTAGCATACAAAATTTTTATATCGGCTCAATTCAGCTGTTCAGTTCATAAAAAATAATATAATGATTTGGTATAATAAATTCAGTTCAAACTAGCTATTCTTTTTATCCATCTAAACATGGCATTATAAAAGAGCTCGTTCATTACATAATTCAAAGTTACGGAACACAATATTATTAAGTTGAGCTTTTTGACTGGGACACCACATGCATTGACTAGGTAGCGTAGTAATTTATGCAGAGAAGTAATAATTAAGAAATGAAAACCGGGGGATCGGGAAGTCTGCAGAAATATCGAAGATCGAACATAACATAACATGCATGGCTTGGTCTGGGAGGCAACTAGTGCATTGAATCAGTAACCACATTGTTTAATTATAATAATTCTAGTAATTATTAAACTGGAAAACAAAATGCATTTTGTTTAACAACTTTACAGTTAGGTTTCTTGAGAACACGAGGGCGTGATCTCCAATTCCACCTCACTGGGTTCCCTTGAACTTTGTGTTTGTTCTCATCTGTGGTTTGCTTTCCTATGTCCAAACTCGTTTACCCTCATACTCTGTCCATATCTGACTTTCCCTTTCCTATGTTGAAACTCTTGATATGTACACTATTTGGTTCAAACTTATAAAGGAATTAATAAATTAAAGGAATGTAAGACAGTTTGAGGAGCGTAAATTCGATTAGCACTTGAAATGAGTTGGGTCACGTTTTGGTTTCTCCGCGAGTACTTCAAAATTCTAATCGGATAATTGAGGAATGAGATATTGATACTCAAAGTAACCTCGTCGAACCATGAAAAATTGAAAATGGACGGATAGGAAAATGTCGGTTTCCCACCTTGGATAAGGACAAGCAAAATGACTTGAATACTTGTAATTGGTTCAAGTTGTCTTATAACATCATCTACCACTGGGTGGATCCATGGATCCCAAGCTGGGCTCTGGTGTGCGGGTTGGGTTTGTGACTGTGTGTTACTTACTATTCTACACGAATAGCAACAACCTATTATCAAAAGGAATCTGATACACTCTCGGTGTCTTATTATTAAGTTAAGTGAATAGATTACTGTAAATGCTTTTTTTTTTAGGAATGGATTAAATGATTTATATTGTTGTACATAATTGTGTTTAATGATTGAAAGAGGGTTGTGTAAGACCCGTACTTGTGAATACCAAGATATTGCAAATGATAAACAAAAATACTCTCTTTGAAAATATGAATTTTTTTTGTCTACATGCAGATGAGAAAAAGAATGATTTTTGTGTACTTAAACAACCCTCTATGCATGATTGGTCAGAAGGAAATAGTATCTACGAACCATATTTTTGCCCGATGTGACGTAGCTCAAAGGATATGGAGAATAAGTTCTCCGACTTTGACTTTGTTAGTAACTCATGGTCGTTTGTGCAATGGTTAAATAGTTGGATCGAGATAGCTCCCAGATAAAGAGACATTGAATCTTTCGTTTTGCATAATCTGGAATATTTGGAAATACTTAAATGACCTGGTATGGAATAGACACAATGTGACTTGGACCCTTTCATGGTATGGTACCTAGCTAGAGATCAATACAGAGTATTGGACCGATTTAAAGGATTTGATGGAATTAACGACATTGTTCCAACATCGGTTAATCAACAACACTATTCGGGTGCGAGCAACTCCAATTCAGATGCCCATTTAGTAACGGATGCAACTTATGATAACATTAGAGGAGTGAGAGTTGTAGCATGGTACTTCTAAGGCGAGCAGGGAAATATCATTGATCAGAATTAGAAAATCTTCCAAGTTCAATTTGCGTCTCAATTGGAAATCCTTGACATTGTTCATGGCTTGAAGCATGTTTTGGTAAGAGCATTTCACAACATTCAAGTTCTGTTAGACGCGCGAAAATAATAGTTTATTTGATGCAAGGAAGAATGAAACAGAAGTTGTTTCTGAAACCTATGTTTGTAGAATATCTTTGTTTAAAACTGATGTTTACTAGTATTATAGCGTGTAAGGTGAGCAAGAGAAGTAGTTCAACCAGTGATACTTAGCTAAATGTATTATGTTGATTATGATTAAAGCCATGTTTGCCAGATCTTATCTGTAGATCAATTTAGTGAAATGTATTCAGTTCAGTGAAATGTAATTTGATGGAATTCAGGTTAATTCAGTCATGCTGATTCCATTTTTCAATACATCAATTTTACTTCAGTTCAATTCAGTACCATCAATAAATAATCTCTAGCCTACAGACCTAAATGTTTCAAAAAAACATTTTTTTGACAGGTGAAAAAGAAGCATCGCTAATTTTGCCGCGAAAATCCTAAAATTTCCCGCCAAGCCGAAAACCCTCCTACCTCCGTCGTCAAAACAAAAAAAACTTGGCAGAGTTTCACTTTCAGATAAAACCCAAAGTTTGCTTTGAGAAACACTCGAATCCATAATCAAAAACCAAGTATGAAGATCCGAACAATCAAGCTCCGTGAAGCACACAAGAATGGCGCAAAGTCTGGCTGCTCCGTCCTATGGGACCAGAAAGGGGAGCGCATCATAACGGCGTCGTCGTCGGACCCATCAATTTGGATTCACGATGTCCAGTTTCCTTCTGTTAATCCCAAATCTATCAAACACCATAGAGAGGGCGTAACGGCGCTGGTTCTTAGCCCTAATTCAACTTGCCTCGCCTCTGGATCTATTGACCATTCGGTTAAGCTCTACAAATTTCCTGGTAATTTCAAATTCTTAGAAATGCCCCTTTTAATTAATTCTGGTCAGTGCTACTATGTTTTTTGGCGGATGATGAGAATGGGCTACATCTTGATTATCAAAAGAATTTGTTTATGACTACAATCATTAAAAGTGTGACTAATACAAAATGGCGAATCTAACCGGAACTTAGGTGATGTTGTTTTATGATGTATATCCGCAAAACTTTAGTTAGAGTGACTTTCTTTTCACATTTAGAAAGTAAAAGAGAAAAAACCTAGGGGATGAGGAGGGTATAAATTTTTATTGGATTGACAAAGTAACACTAACCAGCATTTCAATGTGTATATGAATCAAGTTCTACTAATATGTTGATACATTTTGCTTATTTATTGGTGCCATGATCTTGAACTTCTTACAGTACTTGAAATGCTCTATTGTTTGGCTTATATTTAATCAGGTGGAGAGTTTGAGACTAATATCACTAGGTTTACGTTGCCTATTCGTGCACTTGCTTTCAATAAATCCGGCACCATGTTGGCAGCAGCTGGTGATGACGAGGGCATCAAACTTATCAATACAATTGATGGTTCTATAGCAAGGGTTTTTAAGGGGCATAAAGGGTCTATAACTGGACTGGCTTTTGATCCAAAAAGTGAGTATTTCGCCTCAGTTGACTCAACAGGAACTGTTATACATTGGGAATTACAGCCGGGAACTATACTTCATACTCTTAAGGGTGTAGCTCCTGCTACTTCTTCTGATCAATCCACTATGAATGTACTTAGCTGGAATCCAGAAGGAGACTTATTAGCTGTTCCAGGTTTGAAAAATGACGTGGTGTTGTATGATAGAGACACGGCTGAAAAACTATTTTCTCTCAGAGGTGATCATGTACAACCTGTTTGTTTCTTGTCTTGGTCCCCCAACGGGAAATACATGGCAACTTCTGGTTTAGATAAGGAAATACTGATCTGGGATGTTGAGAAAAAGCAGGATCTTGATAGGCAAAAATTTAGTGAGAGAGTATCTTGCATGGCTTGGAAGCCTAAGGGCAATGCTTTGGCAGTAATTGACGTAATGGGGAAGTATGGTGTTTGGGAATCACCTGTACCACCATCAATGAAGTCCCCTACCGAAGACATACCTAGTGTAGGCGCAAATGGGCTCCTTTTCTTTGATGAAGATGGGGAACCAAGTGCATCTGGAAGTTTGAGTGACGCTGGTGACGACAGCAATGATGAAGTTGAGACTCTTAACAGAAAAAGGTTATGTAAAAAATCTTCATTTACTGATAGCTGGGAAGATGATGTGAATGATGATTTAGTTTTGGCCCCAAAGGTGGAATCCCAGAAAATGGTATCTACTGATAAAAAACACCGTGTTGATCATCGGAAGTCTGAGTCCAAGGGAAACGTAGTGTACTCCCAGTCCCAGACAAAAATGCAAGAGCCATTTCAACCTGGAGCTACTCCTGTGCAGCCTGGGAAAAGGCGTTTCTTGTGCTATAACATGCTAGGGAGTATAACCATCATGGATAATGGAGACTCTTCCCATATAGAGGTATGTATTTTATTTTTACTTTAATAATTTTGTTTCCTCTTTACTGATTATGTTCTCCTGTACCGACCCTGATTGAGATTCTCAGGGTGACTGTAGTTTATATTTTGTTGTGGTCTGCATGGTCAATTGGTCATATATGAGTAGTAGATGATGACATTTGATGCTACTGCAGTTTGACTTCCATGACACTGGTCGTGGTCCTCGAGTGAAGGCAATCACTGATTATTTTGGCTGCACTATGGCTTCTTTAAATGAAAAAGGCTATGTCCTTGCTAATCCATGCAAGGGTGAGAAGAATATGAGCACACTTATGTATAACCCATTCAATTGCTGGGCAACAAACAGTGAGGTACGCTGAAAATCTATTGTGAAATTTCTCCTTTAGTATGCCCAATACCAATGTTAAGTTTTTTTTTCCAATCTTGTTTTATTTTTATAGCTATTCACCTTGAGTTTTTTTGGGTGACCTTTTGTTAGTGGTCCATGAGGTTTGAAGAAGAAGAAGTAAAAGCAGTGGCACTTGGAAGTTCTTGGGTGGCTGCTGCTACTAATCTCAATTTTCTTCGTATCTTCACCGAGGGTGGCTTACAGGTGTGTCAGATCTTACCTTGTGCTCAATGCTTGTGGCTTTCCTGATGTTCTTTTTCATTGGATATAATCATCTATACACAAGATGGACCTAATATTATGTGAGCAAAACAATAATTTTATCTTAACCATATATATTTCTTACAACTGTGTTTTCTGCTGTGTTAAAATTTTCAGAGGCATATTCTTTCGTTAGATGGACCAGTGGTTACATTAGTTGGGTCAGAGGATAAACTTGCTGTTGTTACACATTCTTCTCCCTCCCTTCCATCAAATGAGCAGGTGCATGCCTTTCTTTCCCCCAATGTTGGTGCTTATATTATGGCTATTCATTTTCAACTAATACTTTTGCATTGCAGATGCTTGAGTTTAGGCTGTTGAATGTTTCAAGTGCAACCCAATTATTTAGAGGACATCTTCCTCTGACTCCTGGTTCATGCTTATCCTGGTTGGGTTTTAGCGAAGAAGGCCAACTTGGTTCTTTTGATTCTAAGGTGAGTCTTATATTAAGATTCTTGCATCAAATATTTTCCAAATTTGTTTCAAGTTTAGTGAACCAGTACTGAATTTACAGGGTGTCTTGAGAGTTTTTACCAATCAATATGGAGGTTCTTGGTTTCCAATTTTCAGGTGAACATTTCTCAATTTAAAATAATTTCTTTGGTCATTTATTTACTGGAATAGCTGGTGTAATACAATGATTGTCTTGTATTTTAGTAAACTGAAGAAGTCTGATCAGAATTATTGGATCGTTGGATTCAATGCTGCAAAGGTGTTTTGCGTTGATTGCAAATCTCCTTCTTCATTCCCAGAGGTGTGGTAGACTTCCATTTACTTAAATAATATTGCACCCTCTCATTGACTTTCTTAACAACTTAACTTAATATGTTCCAGGTGACTCCCAAGCCACTTCTCACTTTGCTGGATCATTCATTTCCTCTCGCAGCCTCCAATCTTGCTGGTGCAGAAAGGCTTGAAAATGAATTTATTCTGAACAACATGCATCTAATCCAGGTAATCACCTATCATACATTGCACGCTCTTAGCGTGTATAATTTTTATTGACTACTACTATCAACTAAAACTCAACACCAATTTTTAAAGTGACCTTGTAATATACAAGATTGTCTATGCCAAGTACTCTAATGACTTGTATGAGCTGTGATTTCGAAAAAACCATGTTCAAGTTTTAATGCTTCTTAAATGTTGTGTTCAGATTCAGGAAAAAATTGAGGAAGCTGCATCTATTGGTCAAGACACTGGATCACTAGATGATGAAGCGTTCAACAAAGAAGTAGCTTTTGACAGATGCACTTTGAAGCTTATTGGATCATGCTGCACTGGTGAGTCTCATTATGACTTTAATGGAGTAGCTTGGAATGGATAGAATGTGTCTACCTTAGCGTTCACTAGAAATTTTGGATCATTTTGGTTCAAATGACAATTAGCATCATCAATGAATATATTTGTTTACCTGATCGATTTTGGTTGTATCAGGTAACATGCTACTGAGAGCTACTGAACTGGTGAAACTTCTGTACATGGAAAAATCAGTAAGAGGTGCCGTAAAGTTGGCCACAGATTTAAAGTTGCCAAGCTTGGCTGAGCGCTTTAATACCATACTGGAGGTTTGAACTTGCTGCAAACTACAGAAAATCAATTAGACTTTGAAAGCAACCATGAGTTGCTCATAAAACTTGTTTTTAATAATCATGATTTGTCATTGTGTACACATGCAGGAGAGGTTATTGAATGAAGGAAGAGGGAGCACAATACTCTATCATAACTCCAAAAGTGAAATTCTCACTCTTCCGGCTTCTGATACTGTTCCTAGGCCTAGCTATGCAGAAAGCAGTAAGCCAAAAGTAGAAGCAGTTTCTCCATCCCTAACTGAAAGATCCTTGAAAAGAAAAGTAGAGGAAGAGGGGCAGCTGCCTACGAGTGGAAAGGGAAAAGAAGTGATTCAAACAGGGAAAAGCGAGAAGCCTGTGGAGTTGAAGAGTCAAGGGGAGCTGAAGAATATCAGGGAAAGAATGACTCTGCAAAAGAAAGTACCAGACGAGAGTCCTGTAGCTTCTATCCGTCCAACTAATCCATTTGCAAAAAAATCGAACACTCAAGAAAGCTCCTCCTTGTTCAGCTCTCTGAAGAAAACGAAGACTGAAAAGTGAGCCTAGTGTCCCAAACTGATCAAATTATTAGGCAGGTTTTGCCTTTAGCCTTGTGATTTGATTCTATTTATCCAAGTGATTGATTTGCCAGTGTACATGGCTGAGATACTGAGCAAATCCATTCTATAGCAAATGATGGTTGGTCTTGTTTACATTGAACTCGTGTTGGGGGTGTTGAGTTAGCCTGGAATCTTAACAAATATGCTGCTAAATATCTGTGTAGTGTAATACAAGGGTGTGAACAAGCCTGGCTATTTATAAATGTATTGATGATATTTAAATAGAAATGTATACCATTACCAGGGAACTTTTCAACTGTTCACCAACATGAACATTTCCATGGTTCTGACTAGCGCTGCCGTGTAAATGTAATTGGGTAAATTGCAGGATATGTTCGTTTAATGTTTTTGTTTTTGCCGTGCGAGATCTCTAGGGCTAATTTCGGACTTGAAAACAGTTTAAATATTTAATTTGTAAAAACGTTAACATAAGGTTCTATGGTGTAGTGGTTAGCACTCTGGACTTTGAATCCAGCGACCTGGGTTCGACTCCCGGTAGGACCTCTTTTTTTTTTCCACGAATTTTACCTACTTATTATTTCTTCTTTTTCCCCTTCTATTTATTCCTTACTTTCCCCCCGTGAATTTGATTTTAATACAAGTCTACAACTCCAGCAAATCAAACAGGATAACTGATGCTACCAAAATCCGTCCGTCTCCAGGGGTCGACGCTTACCCGGGTCACCTTCTTGATCGGCCCGCTATGGTCCTGCAAAACAATCCCCGGGAGGCGTCCCGGGGAAGAAGCTCCGGCGTGATGATGAGATGGGGATAGCAGGGAAGGTAAACGTACGGAAGGAGCACTCAATATAGAATAGGGAGATCAGTCACCTACCTTGCTCACTGTTTGAGACTAGTATTTATAGCCGAGCTAGCCTGCTTGAGATAAGATGCAGGACCACTTTCCTTTGTCCCCGTCCGTCCTTCTTTCTTGTCCGGACGTGCCCCTTAGCGGGAAAGGGATCGCCCTAGACGTGCTGGGCCGTGGACCCTATTATCGGCCCAGTAGGCCTCTGGGCCAGTAATATCACTAGCCCCCCAGACCAGTCACCCGGGTTTCCGTAATGCGGGGAACTGGTCTCATAACCTTCCCCTGACGTTACCTTTGGGTAGGGCCCATCCGTGTTAAAATCGGTTTCTGTCGACACCGCCTTTTCCCATTCTGCATTAATCAGTACCTCTTTTGCCGTGTCATGATTACTTTCCCTTCTTTTGAGGTGGCGGTTCCTATTCACCTGCCAATATAAGGTCCCAAGCTCCTTTTCTCTAAACTTCTCTCCTCAAAACTTCCCTGAAGCTCTGCTCTCTTGATCAAGTAAGCTCTCGCTCTCTCTCTCCTTCTTCCCCCATCATGAACTCTCCAATTCTTTCCCACTCTTCTTCTGACACCGAGGAAGCTCGACATCAGCTCGAGGTCCAGTCCCGGGTTGCTGATGACCTTGTCCCTTCCCCCGCCTCCTCTCCAGACACCTATTCCGAGGCTTTTAGTTCACCCCGGGAATTACTTACCCCGGGTGAGTCGAATTTGGATGAGGCGGGTTCGCGCCCATCCGGGGATCCTGACTTCCCTCTAGATGATCAGGATGCGGACATGTTCGGCGGGGAAATCGGCGATGATATTCCCCGGGGGCCTACTCACGGAGTGCGCCCCTTGGGTCTCAAATTTTTCGACGTCCCCGGGGATTCCCCTTCGTTAGATAGGGATGTTTTAGACTTGGCGAAGCGCTCTTTTATCCCTCTTCCTTTAAACGCCTGTCTTTCCAAACTTCCCCCGGGAGTCTCAGAGCGAGGGGCCACGTGCATCCCGCGGATTCATTTTCAGTACGGGCTTAGCCTGCCCTTCCCTCCTCTCTTCCTTGATATCCTCCAATTTTATAACGTGGCCCCGGCCCAACTACACCCTAACGGGGTCGTTCTTATTTTGGCCTTCTTACTTAACTGTGCCCGGTGCGCTGTTTTTCCTTCCCTCTTACTCTTCCGATCCTTCTACGCCTTACGGAAGGCACACGCGTCCTTCCCGGGCGTTTTCTCTTTTACCATTCGATCCGGGATAAAGGACTTCATCCTGTCCAAACCCAAATCCGCCAAAGGATACCCTTCAAAGGGTTTCTTCCTGTGCGATTCCCAGGCTTATCCTATGCCTACTTGGAACGACTTTCTCGTTCCAGAAGAGAAGAAGCCTCTTTCCAATCTCCCGGCGACCATTGCCAGTGACCATAACTTCCTCCGCCTCACCCCCCTTGACATGGATTCCTTCTATAAGAACGGGAACGCGGGCTATTTCTGGCCTCGCGGGATCTATCCCCGCGACCTCTTCACGCTCCCGCGCATCTCCGTGGTGTGGCCAGATGGAGGTGCCTATTATGGTTTTATGTTATCAAGATTTTTTTTTTTTAGTCTAACTTCATTGTTTGTTTGGTTTCAGTACAACCTTCTTTGTACGCAGACGTCATGGCCCTCACCGACAAGTCTTCCGGAGGTGATGCTCTAGCGGGGGACGCTCACCCAGATCGACAGACTCCTTCAACACCGCCAGTAGCTTCCCAACCTGGGCCATCTCCCCCCGAGAACCCTGCTCTTGTCCCTCAGAGGCCTCGTGCGCCGCCCAAGTCTCGCCAGCAGACACCCTCCGGGCCTTCTTCTGAGGCTCGTGCTACCCCCGGCTCGGCGCCTACCCCCGGGCGTCGATCCTTCATCCAACACCCTACTTACAGTGGTGGGGCAAGCTCGCGGTTCAAACGGCCGCCTCCTAGCGAGCTATCCGGGTCGCCCCCTCCCTCTCGTCAGAGGACCCAGGACTTCCCTCCTCCTCCGCGGGCTACTACTTCCGAAGCTATCCCGGAAGAAAAAGAAGAGGTAACCGCTATTCTAGATCTGTTTTTTGTCTAAGGTAATCCCTCCGTTTTCCTTACTTTCTTGCTTCTTCTTTGTTGTGCAGAGCATTGCCTTTGCCGACGCCGTCCTGGCGGATTCTCAGTTTGCCGAGGCATTGAATCGGACCTACTCCAAATACAGCGCGGGGCTGTTTGCCAAGATGGAGAAGGAACTCCGCGAGACCAGGGAGAAGCTAGCCGGGCAAGATGGCCTCGCGGCCCAGCTAGAAGAGGCCAAAAGGAAGCTGGCTGATAAGGAGAAGCGGCTTGCTGACAAAGAGAAAAAGTTGGCGGAGGTGGAAAAGAAGTACTCCGCCCTGAAGAAGGACAAGAAGAGTTCTCAGCTCGAGGCCTTCAATGCCGTCACACAGAAGCTCCTTCGCTCTGAGGCGTTCGAGAAGAAGCTGGAGGGGATTGCCGCTGCGGCCAGCGCGGACGCCTGTCATGAGATGTATCGGAGTTTGCGGGGTTGGTTGCCCGGGCCCGCGCGTCTTGATGCCCAGGCGTCCTACTATCGGCCCAAGGCCAATGACCTGTTAAACCATCGCTTCCGGGATCTTCAGGAAGCGAGTCTGGAAAGTTTGGTGCCCCAGCTGTGGCGATCACTGGAGATGTCCTCCCGGGCTTCTTCTGCTTCGGACATCAGGAAGATGAAGCTCCCTGCGATCGGTGAGACCTCCTGCCCCGACCCTGGCTCCGAGGACTTCAATATTTATGGGGTCGTCCCAGAGACACCCCACTGGGCAGAGAATTATCTCGAATACTGCGCGGTGCCTGACAATTTCGGGTATCAAGCAGTTCAAGTCCAAGGGGGGGACTACCGGGTTGGCCTTGCTGCGGGTCAAGACGACCTTCTTTACCAAACCCGGAAGGCTACGCGGAAGGTGGGGTACCCTGAACGGTCCGCTGATGAGCCCGCCGTGGACGCCCCTGCTTATGCCGGCCCTGAGTGGACCACCGAGGATCTGGTGGAGCTGGAGAGGAGGTTCGAAAGAGCTCACGCTGTTCCGGGAGAGGGGCACTCTACTGAAGACCATGTATAACTCTAGACTTTAGCCTGCCTTTTCCCTTGTAATCTTCCTTTTTTAAGCATTTTGTAGCTTTCCTTCCCCCCGGGGAAGCGCATGTAGAACTTTGGCCTTGGTGCCTATTTTGATTAATGACAAGTTCTGCCTTTTAATGATATGACCGTTTTTTTTTGTAGTCTGAGCGTCCCTTAGAGGAGACTCTCCCGTGCGGGCCCATGCCTTATGTTTTTCCTCATCCTAGTAGTTCTTCCGGCACCTACTTCTCTCTCCCCCGCGCTGGGTGCCTCCAATGCTCTTTTCTTCAAAGGAAACTAGCCCATTGGCGGTTTGGAGGCGACCAGGCTAACCGGGCATTAGCTGAGGCGGGGTTGGAATGCTTCCTTCAAGAGTTTGGGTCGATCCGGGTGCTGGTGGCGTTTCTTAAGGCAGTTGATGCCAAGTTTGGGTCGTTGAACCAGTGCTTCGACCTTGCTTCTGATCATATGCGGGAGGCCCTGAACTCTCATAAGACCATAGCTGAGCTGCAAGCCCTTCACGATGACTCCCAACATCGTACTACCAAGGAGTTAGGCATGGTGTGGGGTGAACTAGAGCGGGCGCAGGAGAAACTGAGGACATTGGAGACCCGCTCCGCTCAGAACAAGCTTCTCTGCGACTTTGAGAAGGAGAATCGGTCCCTTACTCATAGGAATAGGGTCCTCCAGGATGCTCTATTAATCACCCGATTATCCTACCACCTGTTGGGTCTCAAGAATGGCTTAGTTGGGGTATCTCCTCTTACCGATATTCCAGCCGGGGTTCGCAGGACGATAGAACGTATGGAGGCTAACCCGAAGAGGTTTGGTGAGGGAGCTCCTCATCATAAGGCTTATCTGGATGTCGTTGAATGGCATAATAAGATAGCCGCGGGAGAAGTTGAGCCCTATCCCTCCAGCCTTCGCCGAGTTCCTGCCCGGGTGGAGGTGGACGTGGCATACGAAAGGTATGAGGACATGACTGTATCCATTGACCCGGAAGAGGTGGCCCGCCGGATAAGACGCATCCGGGAGATTTCCGACTCTGGAGTCACCACGAAGGGGATAAAGACCGCCGAGGGTACTCGTATTAGCCGGGAAGAGAAGGGTAAAAGTGCAGCAGTCATGTTTCCTAAGTACAGGTTTGTTACTTCTGCCGGGGTGAGAAGAATGCGCCTGGCGGAGCCTCTTCCAGAGGGATACGTGGTTGTGCCCATCCCCGAATTAAACGAAGAGGACGCTGCTCAATTGGAAGAGGAGCTTGCGTGGAATCAAGCCCCGGATGCGCGTTTTGCCGAAGATCTCCTGTCCTCTCAATTCTTCGGAGGGGGTTTCCGCCCGGGTAACCCTGAGGGTGCTTCCGGGTCAGGTCCCAAGTGGGTCTAGTAGCAAATAGATAGGAATACTTGTATGTAAAATGCTTATGTAATTGTCCTACCATGACTATGACCACATATTCATGCGATTTGTATTTTTAAGAGGATTGAATAAAAATTGTTTCTCTAAAATACCCTCTTCATTAACTCTTTCCTGAGATCATTACATTCTTTGATCCCCGGGCTTTATTCAAGCTCCGGGTCCATTCTAGCGGGGCACCCAAATGGGAGCTACCCATGGGTCCCTTTTAAGCAAATATTCCTCTAAACCCAGAACGAGGCCAAGCGTCGGGTTCTCTCTCTCCGGGCATATTCATGCTTCCGGGAGGGGTATATCCATACCTGGCATATTCATGCCTAGCATATTCATGCTTAGCGTATTCACGCTTCCGGGAGGGGTATATCCATACCTGGCATATTCATGCCTAGCATATTCATGCTTTAGTAGCTGTGGTATGATGCGGGGTGCTCTACTTCCCGTAAAACCTTCTCAGGTTAGCTACGTTCCACCTCCTGGGGATCTCCTTTCCCTGCTTGTCCTCTAGCACATAGCTCCCTCCCGGGTGTGCTTCCTTGATCTTGTATGGCCCTTCCCAGTTGGGTGCAAGTTTGCCCTCCGGGGCTTGGTGGCTCTTATCATTCCTCCTCATTACCCAGTCTTCTGGGATGAAGACTTCTTTCCGCACCCTTCTGTCATGATACCTCTTTACTCGCTCCTTCACCTTGGCTTCCTGAAGTGCCGCATTCTCTCGCTTCTCTTCCAGGAGATCCAAGTCAAGGCGTCGTCCATCGTCTTCTTCTTCCGGGCGCTGGTATTGAGTTCGAGGGCTTGGGATCCCAATCTATGCGGGTATTACTGCCTCTGACCCGTACACCAAGCCATACGGAGATTCCCCAGTAGCTGAGCTTTCTGTAGTCCTATGGGCCCAAAGAACACTGGGTAGCTCCCAGATCCAATTTCCCCGCGCGCCTTCCAAGCGGGTTTTTAGTCCTTTGATGATGGTGCGGTTGGTAACCTCTACTTGCCCGTTCGCCTGGGGGTGGTACACCGACGTCAACTTCTGTTCTATACCATACTTGACACACCATGATTTGAAAGGATCGTTCTCGAACTGCGCCCCGTTATCCGTGACTATGACCTTCGGGATGCCGAATCGACAGATGATGTTCTTCCAGCAAAACTTGACACAAGTTAGTCCCCGTATGTTGGTGAGCGGCTCTGCCTCCACCCATTTGCTGAAGTAATCGATCGCCACGATTAGGTACTTGGCTCCTCCCGGGGCAGTCGGGAATGGTCCGACCAAATCAATTCCCCATCTGCTGAACGGCCAAGCTCCTGTGACTCCGACTAATTCTTCCCGGGGAACATGAACTAGCGGGGCAAATGTCTGGCATTTCAAGCACTTCTGTACATGTTCTTCCGCATCTTTGAACAACGTCGGCCAATAGTATCCCAACCTTAAGATCCTTTTGGCCAAGGTGCGTGCTCCCTGGTGGCTCCCATTAGATCCCTCGTGCGTCTCCCGGATGAGGTATCGGCCTTCCAACCTCTCTACACACTTTAGCAGAGGCTGGAGGTACCCTCTTTTGTACAGCTCCCCTCCCTGGATCACATACTTAGGCGCCTTAACTCTTAGCTTCCGGGCCTGGGCCCTATCCTCCGGGATGGTTCCTTCTTCTAGGTATGCCCGCATGGGCCTGATCCAGGATTCTTCCTCGTTCACCAGCATTACTTGATTGCTCTCCTGGTAGCTCCTTCTTCCTAGTACTTCCAAGTATAACTTTTGGTCGGGCTCAGGTTTCAATTCTGAGGAGGCCAATTTGCTCAAAACGTCTGCTTTGCTGTTCTTCTCCCGGGGAACTTGAACCAAGTCAAAGGTTTTAAACCCGGCTATCAAAGGCTTTACCACTTCCAGATATTTTTACAGGCTCCTCTCCCGGGCTTCATACTCTCCCTTTACCTGTTGCACCACAATCTGGGAATCACTGTGTGCCGTGAGAGTTTTGATGTCCATCTCCTTTGCCAACCTTAACCCTGCGATCAAAGCTTCGTACTCGGCTTCATTGTTGGTTGTTCTGAAAGTGAATTGGACTGCATAGGGATACTCCTTCCCTTCCGGGCTGACTAACAATATTCCCGCACCACTGCCCCCGGAGTGCGCCGATCCATCCACATACAGCTTCCAAGCCGGGTCTGTCTCAGCCTTAGCTGTATCCTCCGGAGTGTTAGGCGTCTCCTGTTCCTCATTTATCCTTGCTTCTGATTCCAACAGAAAGTCCGCTAGGGCCTGGCCCTTGATAGCCCTCCTTGGCTCATACCGGATTTCATACTCTCCCAGCTCTATAGCCCATTTCATCATCCTCCCTGATGCCTCCGGCTTGAACATGACTTGTCTTAGCGGGTAATTGGTAAGAACCACTATGGGATGGCCCTGGAAGTAGGGCTTAAGCCTCCTGGAAGCATGCACCAGCGCCAGAACCAACTGCTCCAACTCAGTATACCGGGTTTCTGCCCCCCGAAGTGCCCGGCTAACAAAGTAGATTGGGTGCTGCTTTCCCTTCTCCTCTTTGATTAGTACGGCACTTACCACCTCCCGGGACGCCGCTATGTACAGAAAAAGCTCCTCCCCCGGGAGTGGCTTCTTTAAAGTTGGCAACTGTTGAAGGTGCTCTTTTAGATTTTGGAACGCCTTCTCACATTCTCCGGACCACTCAAACGCCTTGGCCCTCCTGAGAATATTGAAGAAAGGCAACTGCCTATCTGCCCCCTTTGATAGGAATCGACTGAGAGCCGCGAGGGACCCTGTTAACCGCTGTACTTCTTTCACCGACCTGGGGGAGGTCATTTTAGCTATGGCTTCCACCTTCTCCGGGTTGACGTCGATGCCCCGGCTTGACACCATAAAACCCAAGAACTTCCCCGCACCCACTCCAATGGTACTTTTGGAGGGGTTCAACTTTAGATTGCTCCGTTCCAGCTTTTCGCACATCTCCTCTAGGTCATTCAAGAAAGCTCCGTAAGCCCTACTTTTAACCACCATGTCATCAACATACACCTCCATGTTTCTTCCCACTTGGTCCTTGAAGAGTTTGTCTACCATTCTCTGGTACGTAGCCCCCGCGTTCTTCAGCCCGAAGGGCATCTTCTTGTAGCAAAAGGTTCCAAAATCGGTGATGAATGAGGTTTTTGCCTTGTCCGCCTCATCCATCTGCACCTGGTGATACCCTTTATGTGCGTCGAAGAAGGCCAGCACCGAATACCCCGCAATAGCCTCTGCCAGCCGGTCCAGATTTGGGAGAGGATAGCTGTCTTTGGGGCAGCACTTATTCAAATCCGTAAAGTCAATGCACATGCGCCAGCTTCCATCGTGCTTCTTTACTAAGACCGGGTTAGCTATCCATTCCGGGTAGATGATTTCCTCGACCACCCCGGCTCTCTCCAGCTTCTTCACTTCATTCTTTATAAATTCTGCTCTTTCCGGGGCAACAGGCATTTTCTTCTGCCTGACTGGTTTAGTTGCAGGGCTTATGTTCAGCTTGTGTACCCCCAACTCTGGCAACACCCCCACCATGTCCTCCGGGCTCCATGAGAATACTCCTTGGTATCTAGCCAAGAGTTCTTTCAAAGCGCTCTTTACTTCATCCGGGAGATCTTTACCCACCGTGACCGTCCCTTTGTCCGCCACCTGCACCTCCTCCAACTCTTGCCGGGGTACTTCTCCGTGTACCGCCCCTACTGCTTTCTTTGCGTCCAAGATTGCTGTCATCATGCAACTTCTTGCTACTGCCTGACTTCCCCGCACGACCGCCACGCCTTGCGCCGTGGGGAACTTCATTGTCAGCAAATACGGACAACTTGCCGCCCGGGCTTGGGTTAGCCATGGTCTTCCTATGATTACGTTGTATGGTGAGGGTGCATCAATAACCGCAAAGTTGCACGTCACTGAGACCCTCTTGCTCCGATCCTTTTCATCCACCATACATACCACAAGGGGAATCATCCCCAAAGGAACTTCTGGCTTTCCCGTGAACCCTGACAAGGGAGACGAGGGAGGTTTCAGGTTCTGCCTCCCAATCCCCAATTGATCGAAACAGGAAGCGAACATAATCTCCACGCTGCTCCCGTCGTCCACAAACACCCTCTTAACCAAGAAACCTTCAATTTCTGCCGTTACAACCATTGGGTCTGAGTGAGGCATCTGCGGCGGGGCTACATCCAACTCAGAGAAAGTGAGTGTTTCATCGGGACGAAACCTTTTCCCCTGAACCTCCCCCGGGGGAACATATCACGTCCGAGCCCGGATGGCAGAGACTGACTGGCATGCCTCTCCAATTTCTCCACTTATCACGTTGATCATCCTGTTGGGTGCCGGGGCAGGCTCCACTGCTTGGACTGGTGCAGCAGCTATAGCAGGCCTTCCCGGGGCCCTATTGCCCTGATTGCCTTGGTTTCTCCCATTTCCTCTCCCCGGGTTAGGCCGCCACCTCCTCCGGGGCTGCTCTTGAGGCTGCTCCCGGGGATTCTCCTTCCTTGCCTCCATCGCCACACAATCTCTCAGCTGCCCCCGTTCTATCAACTTTTCTATCTCGTTCCTCAGCATCCTACACCCCTCCGTCGAGTGTCCATAAGACTTGTGATAAGCACACCATTTGTCCGCATTTTCCCTAGACGGGGTTCCTTGGATAGGCAGCGGATCCGGGAACAAATCCTTGTGGATAGCATGGATCTCCGTTCGGGATTTGCTGAGCGGGGTAAAACTGTCCGCTCTTGCCCGGTTTATCGGTGCGGGAGCCAGGTCCCTTTTACTTTGGTCAGCCGTCCTCCTTCTTTCCATTTTATCCGGGAGGAATCCCCCGGATTCTTCTTTTCTCTTCCGCGTGGCATCATTGACCGCGCAGTACAGTTGCACCGCCATCTGCAAGTTGTGAAAGGTTTCCGGGATGTTTTCCATCAACTTCTGGAACAACGCCATATCCCTCAGGCCATTTATAAACCCACTGATCACCGCCTTCTCCTGTTGCTGCCTGTCTATGACCTTCATACTATCATCCATATACCTTCGGTAATATTCCATTGACCCCTCCGCAGCCTTCTGCCGGGTGGCCAGAAGCTCCGTCAGCTGCTTCCCTTCCTTCTTTAACCCGGCGTATCTAAACAGCAAGGCCTTAGAGAAATCGTAGTAATCTCTAAGGCTTTCTCGGGGCAAGGAATCGAACCATGCGAGACAGTTTCCTCTCAGGTAACAGCCCACCAACTTGCATCTCAATTCCTCCGGGAAATCCCTTGACACCATTAGGTTTTGGTATGTTCTGACAAACTCTTCCGGGTCTGTCTCCCCATTATACGTTGGGATTCCTTCCGGGGTCCGAAGGCCCGGCGGCCATGGGTACGCAAGCACTCGAGGCACCCAAGGAGAGGTAGGTTTAGCCCCGTTTCTTCCTACCAGTTTATCCAGTCGAGCCTCCAAAGAGTTGGGGTCCTGCTGCGCCACCTGGTACCCCCGCGTCCTATCGTCCTCCCGATAGTATCTCTCCGGGTAACTGTAATTCATCCCCATTGATCCGTACATGGGCATGGAATACTGTATCGGGTTCCCCTGGGCTCCGGGGCCTTGGTAACACAACGACCCTGTCGGCATAACTGGCAAGTCATCCCCAATTTGCCCCGCCCCCCAGCTGGAACGCGGGTAATAAGGTGGAGCGTGGGGAACCAAATTCGATTGTTGTCCCACTACCGCTCTCCCTCCAACCCCGAAACTCGGAGGGAAAGAGGGTGGGATGGTGGAAGAATTCACGCGCCCCTGGATCCTTGGAGGCTGAATGACTCCATCCAGGTCAATAACCTCTCTTTGGTGCCCCTGCAGAGGGGCTGCTTGGTTCTCCCCGGGTTCCTTCCGTCTCCGACTATCCCGGATAGAGAGTACCCACTGGCGGTACAACTCCTTATTGGCCCTCATGAACTCCAACGCCGCCAATTCCTCCGTATCAGCCAGGGACTGCTCCTCCTCCCTGGCTTCAGGCCCCTGGGCCCGGGGGCTGCTTCCCCCGGCGGGCATTGGTCCTGGCTCCTCCTGATACTCTCTTTCTGGGTCGGCTTCATCAGAGGCAGTTTCCACGTGACCATCCTGAGGTACCCCTAGCTCCAGCTGGTGTCTAGCCTCCTCCTGCAACTGCCTCAAGGTCACCTCATCTCCTGGGGGTGGAAGAGAACTACCCCCTGAAGGTACCGCGTTCTTTTTTGGGCGCCCGCGCCCTCTCCTTGGCGACTCCATCATGCAAAGGTGGAAGGATCCCACCGGGCGTGCCAATTGATGCTACCAAAATCCGTCCGTCTCCAGGGGTCGACGCTTACCCGGGTCACCTTCTTGATCGGCCCGCTATGGTCCTGCAAAACAATCCCCGGGAGGCGTCCCGGGGAAGAAGCTCCGGCGTGATGATGAGATGGGGATAGCAGGGAAGGTAAACGTACGGAAGGAGCACTCAATATAGAATAGGGAGATCAGTCACCTACCTTGCTCACTGTTTGAGACTAGTATTTATAGCCGAGCTAGTCTGCTTGAGATAAGATGCAGGACCACTTTCCTTTGTCCCCGTCCGTCCTTCTTTCTTGTCCGGACGTGCCCCTTAGCGGGAAAGGGATCGCCCTAGACGTGCTGGGCCGTGGACCCTATTATCGGCCCAGTAGGCCTCTGGGCCAGTAATATCAATAACCCTGTTTACTATAACTTATTTCTTAATGTACTGAACTGAATTGAATTGATATGAACTGAACTGAATTGAATTGAACTGAAGTGAAAATTGATGTATTGAAAAATGAAATCAGCATAACTGAATTAACCTGAATTTCATCAAATTGCATTTTCACTGAAATGAATTGAATTGAACTGAACTGAACTGATCTACAGATAAGCTCCAGGGTAAACAGGGCCAAAGTTGGTAAATTATAAAAACAGAGTAGGGCGAATCAACACTCCATTTGCAATGATTTTATGTTACCAAACGGAAAGAAAAGAAAAAAAACAAAAACACAGAGAAGCACAATCGGAAGCAACGACTAATAAAAGGGACTTATTCGAATCCGTTCACCGAGATTCCTCCATCAACTGCGATAACCTGACCAGTGACATAAGAAGCTGCCGGGAGACAAAGAAAAGTCACAACCGCCGAAACTTCTTCCGGCTCACCAACGCGCTTCATCGGAGTCCGCGATTCGATCTTCTTGGCGTATTCGGGGACATTGATATAGTCCTCAACCATGGCGGTTCTGATGAACCAGGGAGCGACACAGTTGACTCGGATATTATCCTTAGCCCACTCACACGCCAAGTTCCTGGTCAGCTGATTGATTGCTCCTTTGGTTGCTGCATAAATTGAGACGCCATTTACACTCACTAAACCCGAAACCGACGAAACAAAAACCACGCTTCCCTTGCCGGAGGATTTCATGAGAGGGTAGGCGAGCTGGGAGAGGTGAAAGCACGACCCGAAATTGGTAGAGAAGAGCGCCGACTGCTCTTCCGCGGTGTATTCCTCGAACGGCTTGCAGATGAGAATTCCGGCATTGTGTACCAGGATGTTCAGCTTTCCGGCGAAGAGGGAGCCGACCTTTTCCACCAGCTGAGCTAGCTGTTCTCTTGAAGTTGCGTCGCAGACTGAGCCGGTGACTTTGAGCCCCTTCGAGCTCCATTCCTGCAAGGCTTCGTTCATGGCAGCTTCGTTTCTTGCAAAAGTGTGGACCGCCGCGCCGAGCTGGGCTAGCTCCTCCACGATTGCACGACCTATCCCCCGGCTTCCGCCGCTGACCAGAGCTGTTATTCCGGCAAGCGACCATCTTGAACTGCTTTCTCCCATCTTTGCCATGGATGTACAGATAAGATAAGTTTTGAAGGGATGGTATGAAAACAGAATGTACAAAGGTGGTTACTCGCAAATTTTATTTATTATTGATGTTGGGGGATATCATTTAATTATTCATCCGCATCATTTGCTTGGTATTTTGCACCGTTTTAATTACCCAACTATATATAATTGATGGTGGTTAAATGATTAGTTTTTTTTTTTTTTTGAAATAGGTTAAATGATTAGTTAATTAGACACAGTCACACAACCTATTTGATTTATGTTTTTTTAAACAAACAACATTTTAATTTACAAAGCGTATAACTTAATCTGAGAGCCAGATCATGTTCATTACCTGGTACACTTCTATTGACCTTATTAATATTATAGCCACGGAAAGAACTTTTTTGTAAAGCATTGTTATTTTCTAGTGACATTCTTGAACTTCCATGACATAAACTCCACATTTCCGAGTGTTACCACTAGTTCCACCTAATCCATAAGCAGTCATAAACAACTTGAGTTTTTCCTCTACTAAAGAAAAAAAATCAATTATTTATTCTTGACAAATTCATGGGTGATTTTTGCTTGGTAATTTTTGTAAAATATTATGTGGCGGGTAGCTTACCATTGTTGCATGCCACGTCATTTAGCTCTCTCAAGTGTAGCTCCACCAAGCTACTAGGTTGAAATTAATTTGGTTGATCCCAGACAATTAATTCAATGTCCTGTAGTAAGAATTAGAGTTTTGCATGACCATTTGCTATCTCATCTCATTAATTTAAACTATAATTTGTTGTAAATTACCATTGTAGTTACATGTACCTTGCTAACTCATTAGGTTGAAAATGGATCAAGATACATGATGTTTTAGTTTCTCATTGTGGATGCTCTAATTATTTTATTTTTATGCAGGAATTAATACCCTAATTAAGTGGTAGATTTAAAAAATACCAAGGCATTCTTGTAGGAATGCCAGAGTATGGCCCTGTTTACCAGAGTTTATCTGTAGATCAGTTCAGTTCAGTTCAATTCAGTTCAATTCAATTCAGTTCAGTTCAATTCAGTTCAGTTCAGTACATCAAGAAATAAGCTCTAGTAAACAGGGCCTATGTTATTTTCAAAAAAAAAAAAAAAAAGGTAGAGTACGTTCAAATAATTAATTTTGGCAGGAATATTGTTGGGAATTTACTGATAAGCCTTGTGAAGAAATTTCAGGATCCGCCCCCTTCACATTTCGCGATAATGGCTCAAGCCACGTTACTTCAGCTACTCGACCTCCCGGACGATGACACCGACGACATCATTCAGGAGCTCGATTTACAATTTCCGATCCATAGGAGACGCCGTCCTCTGCACCTCGATGATCCTTGCTGGTCATCTGAATCCGATATCTTCGCTTCAGATCTCTCCGATGTCTCCTTCGTTAACCAAAATCCCAGCGGTGGCCAGCAATCTTCAATTGATTCCACCAACGATGTTGTATCGGAGCCTGAATCAGTCCTCACCAGCGCTGATGTTTTCGACGTCGACAATCAAGTTGATTTCGTGATGGATCTTTTTCACCAGCGAGTCCAGCAGTCCCAGCCGCCACGAACCCACTTTTCGATTTATGCCGACCTGGGTTTCGATGCAACCTTTGGGAGCGATGAGTTTGACCTGACTCACTTGGAGCTTGATCTGGGCTTGGTGTTTCCCGACGAATCTAGTTCAGCAGACGTAGCATATTCGAGCTTCGTTTCTGAGGACTTTAACACGGAGGAGCATCCTCTTGTTACGGGCTTACGGGATATAGATATGGATTCAGACTCAGGGTCTGAATTAAGCCGTAATGATGCATTTCTTTGTAATGGTGATGATATTGATGGAGAGCATGTGTGTGGTGACTTGGATGATGATGATGCTGATGATGATGTGAATTTTGGACTTTGTTGGGATTCATTTCAGATTGAGGATCCAAATGAGGATATGGAATGGGAGGAAGTGAACGAGGCAATCGATGAGAGAGAGGTTCTAAACATGTTTTTCGATGATGGTGGTGAGGATGATGCTTCAGTGATGGCAAGGGAGGATGGAGATTCGATCGGTGTGAGGAGTTCAGATTGGGAGGTTTTGTTCAATGTGACGGACGTGGAGATTGGAATTGAAGGTTTCAGTGAAGTGGACTTTGGTGACCATGAGTATAATTACACCATTGATTATGATACGTTGTTCGAGCAGCTCCATGGCAGTGAAGTAGCCACTTTGGGGAAGCCGCCGGCTGCCAAGGGTGTAGTTGAGAATTTACCATTAGTGGTGTTCTCTGATGAGGATTTGAAGAAGGATGACATGACTTGTGCTGTTTGCAAGGATGAGATGGGAGTGGGCCAGGATTCAAGGGAGTTACCGTGTAATCATAAGTATCATGGAGACTGCATCATCCCATGGCTGGGGATTAGGAATACTTGTCCTGTTTGCAGGTTTGAGTTGCCTACTGATAATGAAGAATATGAGAAGAGAAAGCGACACCTCAGTGATTCTCTTTTCCAGTGAAGATATATCATGCAGGTTTCCCTATTTGTCTGTATTTTAGTTAAATGCTGTTTAGCTTTTCATGCAAACAACATTTGTTTCTTGTCTATCAGTCGATATTTGAGCTATGTTTTGGTACCATTTGTATTGCATGGCTGGTGTACATATATACTGACAGTAGTTGCCATGATTGATCATCTTGCATTTTTGCATTTATCATTTGCTAGAATGTGTGTTCTAGTAATATACCTTCCTGCAGGTATATTGCTAAATATATGTAGGTTTAAAGTAGTGTTAATGCTGCTAATCGCTCACATAGTGGTTCTTTCTAGACACTTTATCTATTGGATTGCTATATGATGCTATTAGTTTCAGCTCTCTAATAGTTGGTCTACTAAAAAAATATGACTTTACAAAAGGTGCTATGCACCCTGTAAAGATCAGAAAAAAGAGAGGCCTGAGTGGGATTTTGAACACTTGTTTTCTTTGCATACGTTTTTGTTAAAATTGAAAATTATCTTTAATAAGAGGAGTTGTATTTTATATTTTCTTCCTCATGGTCACTTAAGTTTGAGCGGTTCTGGTGGATGAAAATTGTATCTTTAATTTACTTAGACATGTTTGATTAATGTCTCCATGTATGATATAACCTCTTGTTAAAAAAAAATAAGAACCTGAGGCTGGTTACTGTTTTTGTGATATATCTCACATATGCTGACTTATTTACTTTATAATGTTTAAGCCTTGGTAATCATGGTGGGAAATTTTGAAAGAAATTGATTACCATGAGAATCAAGTTTCTTGTTGCAAACTAGGTTGCCTGTTACTTTTGTGAATGAGTTCTCTCATGTGCTCCTAGAAGTAGTGGACTTGCTTGACATTCATGGTTAAAGTTTTTAAAAATTAGTGACCAAAGTCTGTTAAAAATTAGTGGAATGATGATTGGTTTGATCTCATGTTCATTCGTGGTGATTCTATTCCTTTGTACAAGGATGTTGTTGTAGTCTCAGCTAAGAATGTTGTGTTGTAAACTGTAGTGTCTAGAAAATGAGGTGTTGAGTACGTCTTCTGGACTCGAGTGCTGTATTGTCCTGGTCCTGAAATGTGATATTCTGGTCCAACTCTGGGTGCTTGGAAACGGGGTGGCGTCTATTTTATTGGACTGCGTTTGATAGTGTTTACTTAATGGTAGAACATGCTCTATTTGTTGTAGATGGTATTAGTGTCTTGCAGGACTAGGAGCATCAGAACAACCCGTCTATAGAAACTATGTTGCCTTTTTTGAGTTTCTGACTTTTCGACTAATTGTTGTGATTTGCTATAATTTTCTAAGACAGTTTCTACTTCTAATTGTAGTTCCTTTGGTTGGTAAAAATGTATCTAATCCCTCTTGGTTTTCGTACATTACAGGTCCTTACATATCCGTGTAGCTGCTGCTACAATTGTCCTTCGTTTTTGGGACACTGGATTCTGTTACAGAAGGGTGTGTTTGGTTCTATTACAGAAGGGGTTGACTTCTGAAAATTTCTAGGCTCAGCTCCTGAAGTTGAAAAAGCTTACTTGCTAGCATGTCCAATTAATCTATGCTTACATCAAAGACTGGATGATGGTACACAGTGACGACGATTGAATAGAGAATGCAGTCTTTTATTTGTTTTTGGTTGCTTCTTTGATTTTTAACTTAGCAAGGATAATTTGCTTAGTATGCTTTTGTGGCAGAGCAACACCATAAGTAACAAAATCCCAGTGTATGGGTAGAGATAACTGATAGTGCAGGTAAGATGGGTCAATGTTGTAGCTGTCTGTAGTTATTAAGTTTGGAATTGATTATTGTGCAGTTATCATTTTACTTTCCAATCTCCTAGGTCTCTTTTTAACGTTGGAGATAAGGCTCATGAAAATGTGATCACAACTTCATATGTTGATGAATTGAGCGTATTCTCCAAAACCCAGTTCAAGCCTACACAAGTGTCCTGAAATGCCATGGTCCTCATGGCGAATTGTGTTTAGAATATGATGGCTGGTTCGTTGACAACATTCACTTCTCAACCGTGAATAACTAAAATACAAGCTAGATGTTTGAATTCTGAACATGATCTACACCAACAAAATTGGCTGAAGGTACAAACTTTCCATTAAAACCTAAATATGAAAGGCTTATAGGCAAATAAAATTAAAAATTAAATGGGCTTCTTGTGTGGATACTGGACTCATACTATGTGATTACGTTGTTATCAGCATAGGTAGTGAATAACAGGACAATTAGATTCGGAAGACAACATTTGATGATGGAAAAGGCAATCATAAGTTGCAATGGGTTTAAGTCGTCATAAAATGATCAAAAAAAAGTTGCAATGGGTTTTAGCTTATGCATACTACTTTCAAGGTGCAAGCACAAAACTTCACAAATATTGTTTTTAACAAGGCTCTTTAATCCTAGATGCCCTTCTAAACAAGGGCAAGAACAAGAAGAGTCCACTGCATCAGTTCTTGCCAGCAGATTGCTTCCCGTTGGAACCTTCAGGAGGAGCTCCTTCCTCAGCCTTCATCACATTGTTGAGCAGATTCAGAAAATTTGCGGGATCTGCGAATGATTCACACGGAGGAAACTTGCTTGCCTTCACTGTCTGGCCATCAGTAGTCACTTTGACATCATAAATGTTGGCTACAAAAGATGAAATTGAAATCAGCCAATCTCCAACCTCACCAAAGAAGAGTGGAATCTAAAACAACACTATCAGCCCAGGTAGTTGTTGAACTCGGAACCATGTACTCGTGTGGTTTCCAACAGCAAAACAAACAACTGATGTTATATAATTTGAATTTCACTTGACCTGGTAGGACTACAAGGTACCTTTCTAAAGAATTAAATTGGTGAATATAGCATAATCGAGTGGACACGTCAAGTGCACAGCAGAAGGTAACAAGATTGAAACATAAGCACAAGTCAATCACGAGTCTGCAATTACTTAATTAAGCATACAGAAGAAGAGAGCACCTAAGCATTATGGAAACAGTCAAAAACTTTGTTTAAAGCATTATGGAACAGTCACAAACAGAATCAGCGAAAACCAAATAGACTGATTACAAGTTTTTAAATAATGCAAAACCATATATGATATATATATATCAAGACCAAGTAAACGAAGGGTAGAATATTAGATTTAAAAAAGTTGTGCTGCAAGCTGCATTTTATAGTCTTACCTCCAAAAACAGTTTTGTCAGAGAAATACTTGGCTGTCATATAATCATTCATTTCAGCGAAGTACCTTTCAAACTTCTCCTTTTCTTCCCGGTTGTCCATATCACTACAAAATTGAAAGAGATAGTTATAACCTAGATCAGCTCCGAAACACTAATATTAAATGCCAAATATGGTTGGAGACTAGATGCTTGGCTCAAGTCGGATTGTATAAGTTACTGCTAATAAGAGTAGTGCAAACAATAGTCAGCTATAATAGTAAAATATATGTAGTAATGTGAAAAGGTTACTGCTTTCTTTTTTGATCCTTAAGTCAAGAATTAACAACTCTATTATCTTAGCAAAAAAAAGTTTCCACCTCAATACTCAAGCACACACATCAGCCCTATCAGTAAATCTCTTAAAGTAAGGCCATCACAAATGTTATATGCTTCCTGATTCACTTTCTAGAAGATCAACAGAGAAGGTATTAAGTCAAGAAAGACAAAAAAAAAGGTTTAGGAATCAAATTCAAACTCTCTGCACACTGCTTATCAAATTAATAATATGTAATACGAAACTGCAGTGGCGACTGTAATATAGAGATGTTCCCTAAACAAATTGAAGACAAATTCCATGCTATTTCGATTGTCAGGACTCAGTAGCATCAATAGTTGAATTTCCAATCCGAAACTAGAGATCAAAGGAAAATTGAACTTTACAGCATAACTCAGTACCAAATAAATAGCATAACATAAATAATTACAAGCGGTGGAAAAGCATTGAAAAGTAAGGAGACAACTGCTTACTTGATGAAGACTTTGAGAGAAGAGAAATAGAATGACGCAAAAATTAGGGATAACAAGCAAACAGACAAGAAAATGAAAAAGTAAAATAGAAGGATAAAAGTATCCCAATAAATGGACAAAATGTTAGAGCTGTAGACTTTATGAAAAACATGTTTTGCAGCAAAGACCTGGTTAATCCTCTCTTACAGTCTTAAAATCCCCTTATGATATACATGGTTTTCATTTCCAAAACCATCTCTAGTGCCCATAAAATGTGCTAGCAGATTTTCAATACTTACCCCAAACTCAAAATGAATATTTTCTTTTACCAGATATTATCTGTAGCTGTTTGGTAAAATATAATGTAGAAGTCGGTTATAATAAAAGAGAGCAAATAAAGTGACTACAAATATGATGCATACACATAGCTAAAACCAGAGAAAGGATGTACATAGCTGTTAATTGAATAGGGAGCAACAAGGAGAATACCCTTTTAACCAAAAAATATGAGTTTCTGTAATTAACAAAGTTTCCTGATATAAAGACAATTAGATAATATCGTCGGGATCAGAACAAGAATCAACTGCTTAACATGCATATTAGGTTCTTTAAAAAAAGAAAGAGATAGAAGAAACTCAGCACATTCTAAGGTGTCCCTTCGGAGACATCCGATAAAAAAAACACATTCCAAGGGGCCGGATAGTTTTAAATTTTCAACAACAACGTCAATTAATTGAAGAACCCCGGCATGTAATTTCTTAATTCAAGAGCCCAGAAGAAAGGAAACCCCTGAAACTATATCACAGAAAGATCACGCTATTACTCAATAAATAACCTTATGTGTCAACCTAATGCACCTAAATTCTAGGTAAAAATAAAATAAAGACCATGAATGAAAGAAAAAAACCACCCCAAGAAATTTACTGAGCATCAGTTGTGCAAAATAAGTGCAGAAAAAAAGTATGGCTAAAAGTTTCAAGATTGTTGCTCCCATTCGCACACAAACTGAAACTACAAAAACAAGAATGATAAACGAAATTTACCCAACACGTGACTCAGTTTTAGGCTCCTGCCCAGCGGAGTTCTGGCCCTCAATATCCTGCTGAAATTTCACCCCGAAGAAGCAATTTAAAAAAAATAATAGACGAACATAAAGGGTATAGTTACAAACAGGAGTGAAAATCAGAAAATTAACACTAAATGGACGGGAAATAAAAACCTGTTCTAGTTTTGGTGGCAAAACCTCTTGGTCCTTAGGCGGCGGAATAGGCTGAGAGGATGCAATTTCAGAATTGGATGCAGAAGCCATGTTGAAGATGTTTGCGGCTTCAACTTTTTTTATAGGGGAAAACTGGGAGGGTTAAGGTGAGAAGTTGTCTAAATTAGTCTCCATTTCTGGGGATTTTCAGAAACGAAAAGGATGAACATGACGATAATTGGGCTCTGGTCTTGGTAATTTAGTATGAAGTGATGTGCATTGGGGTTTTGATAATTCAATAATACTACAAAAGGGCGAGTGAGTGAGTGAGTGCATTCCAGTGGCTTCCGTCGAGATGATGGCAGCTGGGCGGCCAGGGCGGAGTGGTTGCCGATTCGCTAACTCACTTTAATTTTATTTTTATTTTGAAAAAAAGTTCCCTTGTACCCTGAGTTCTTATGTATGTATTAATATGTCACTCAATACTTGGAAAGTGCTGATATACCTCTGCTTTATAATTTTGATTGAATTTTGGTCGATCAAACATGTTGATTCGTAGAGAGGAGAGCTAACAATTGTAGCATTGGAGTAGCGGCAAGAGAATTGAAAATGAAATACCCAAAATTTTGAAATTTAAAACATAATTAACACACTCGACACAAGTCCGTTGGGACAAAAATGACCACCAAATTCGTCATTGGGTGAATTTGGCTCTGTTTGGTGGAGCTGAGCTTATAAGCAAAGTAGGCTAAAAAATGTACTTTTTTTAAAAGCTGATGTGAACTACTTCTACTTTGATACTAAAAATAACTTATACTTCCTAAATAAACTGGTTTTTAGCAACTTACCAAACACAAAAAACCACTTTACTTTAAAGTAAAGTAGATAAAAAGTAAAACCAAACACACCCTTTGTCTTTTCAAATCGATTTTGATCGGCAAGAAAACACTCTAGGATTACAGGAAAAAAGTCTAGGGGCATATCAGCACTTTACAAGAACTCATGGGTATATTAATACATACCCTAAGAACTCAGGGGTACATGGGGGGTTTTGCTCTTTTATTTTTTGCAAATAGTGTTCCTCGTTCGGTAAAAGTACTGAATTGCTAAATGTAGTCCATGATTTTATTCTTTGTAGCCCAAAATCCCCATTAAATGACTATAATGCTCCTTGTATTTAGCCTACTAGTTTTCATGAACTAAAAAATGAGGGCATTTTTGGAATTTTACCTATATTTTGGGCTACAAGAGCAAAGTATTGGGCTACATATAGCAACACCCAAAATGTATGGGGGTTAAATACTAAACTGACTTTGAGCTAATAGATGTGTCATTCACAAATTATCTATTGGCATTGAGCTTTTGAAAACGGTACAACTTGAGAACCCTACAGGCTACAACTAAGATTAGGATATGTGTAATGATAAAATTGACGTTCGAGAATATTCGCGTCGCGTTCCTCCTTATATATGTCCACGCATTCTCACAATCGTGGACAAAGTTCATCGGAGTCCTGATCCTCATGAGTATTAGTCTCTCATGGAATATATTGCATTGTTAATTTACATATGATGGAGAATTTGGAAGCAAAGAATCAAGAAAAACAACTAAATATATGATGCTCACCCATTTGCAGTCGTGAAAGATACAAAAGAGAATGCAAACCTATTGTAATCCGGGAAGACACAAAAGAAAAGCAAATCTATGCAAGATCAAGACATGGAAAATATATGTCAAGTTTTCCAATCTATCTAGGCATTAAATCGTAGATAAATGACTTGTTTTTGAGAGAGGATTAAAATCTTGTTGTAAAGGTTAATGGATCATTTAAAGAAAACAAGTGTTGTTTAAAGGTGTAGAGTTAGACTAGTTCCCCCATTCCCATTCCCGCCTCATCACCTATGTCAGCTAGTACAAGATTTGTACTCATCCACAGTCCACACTCTACTAGATATTTGGTAAATCAATCCCCTCCCCATAACTCATCTCCACCCCACTTATAAGCTTGAGAGGTACAAATTAAAGCATGCGGGAGTCGTTTGGTACACATATATTATGAGGTAATTATGATTTCAAAGGATTTTAGCATGGGTCATGCTGTTTGGTAGACAGAAATGAGTACAAACATACTAATTTATAATTATGAGGAATTTGAATTTACCACATAATGTGGGAATTATATTACTGAGGGTACTCGATCGAATACAATTCCTCGTACATTTGACGTGCAATTACCATTTTATCCAACAAATTATGCATAATTCTTTTCCTTTTTCTTCCGTCACCGTCAATTTCTTCATTTCCTCAACTACATACATCTTATAACTCAAATTTATATATAAATTAATTTAATTTAATTATATTACATTTGATTTTAAAAAAAATTATTTATTTCTAATATTACTATTGTGATGGTCTATTATACATTCGAGAAAGTCTCTTGTGAGCTAATCTAAAGGTTAAACAGTTGATGTTCATTTGATTTTACGTTGATGTTACTTCACAATCTCTTGATGTTGATTAATGTGTAATTGATGTTGTGCATTTATTTGTTGAATTTCACCTTATTTTAAACGGTTATCAATTGATGTTGTTCATATTGACCTTGTATATACGTTCATTTTTGATGATATTTGTAATTAAATAGTCAATTGCCGAGAGTACAACAACATATGCATTGTATTTGATCCCAAGTATCATGAACCAAAAAATTACAACACGGAAAATGAAACTTATGAAATATAAATTCCTCACTCATTTTGCATATTTCGAGCATTCTAATCGTGGAAATAAATTCCCGCAAAATGAAAAAACAACGGAATCGAGTTCCCACATCGAACCATATAACTCCTCTTGTGTTTTTAGAGGTAAATAGTAAATAAAAAAAACTATATGATCAAGGGGTATGAACTGCTTGAACAACTCGTTTCTTTAAAGAGAATGTGATGAGATCTCTTATAAATATGTGTTGATTTAATTAAAAATTTGTCCAATAAATAATTGACATATCATTTTAAAATTACATTTAAATTTAAATTTATCCAATAATTTTCTTACATTTAATCACATTTGAGCTCCAAATTTTTTTTTTGGATCAATCAAATGTACCTAGTGGTGTCAATTCGGGTTACGTGTTCGGGTCAGATAGGTTCGGGTTGATACGGGTCGGGTTTCATCGGGTCAGGACTTTTTTATCGGGTTGTGTCAGGTTGCGTTCGTGTCGGGTTAAATTCTTGTCAGCACTGATTGTCAGGTCGGGTCGGGTCGGGTTAGACTTGTTTGTCAAGTTGAGTAGGATTAAGTAAAACTATAATCCATAAAACTGACATGAGAAGAACAAAATTTTGATGTTGGATCATTATTATTAGCCGTATTAATTCAGATCGAGTTGATTTCAAAATTTTAGTTCGGATAAATATTTCAGTCATTATCACTATTATCTTATTGTTAAAATTATATAATAAATTATTAACGAGTTAACTTTATAAGAAAACTAAGGATTGAACCTGCTAAGTTGACAATCTCAAATTTTTACATATACTAACTAAAATAAGTATAAAAAATTAAATCTTACTTAATTTTTTATGAAGACAAATTCTCAATCGGTCTCACTGAGTAGTCATGCTTAATACGTAAAAGTTCAGTGTTGATAAATAAAAGCAAGAAGATTAACAATAATACACTAAATGATCACACTTAATAAGTAAAAGATCATATTTGAAAGTGAGGAGATCAATATTTGTCCTAGTAATAATCATGTTTGAAAGAATAGTAAGCTTAAAAGATCATGTTTGAAAGTAAGAAGATCAATATTTGTCCTAATTTCAAATGAGACAAGTCTTAAAAAAATAATAACTAAATATAGTTTAATTACTTAACTTCCTAAAATTAACAAATAAGCTTTAATAATCAAGCATAAAATATTAGTTGAGTTTGGGTTCGGGTCATCTTCGGGTTCGGGTTGAGGTCGGGTTCGGGTCAGAATTTATCGGGTTAAAATTATTTTTCGGGTTGAGCTCGGGTCGTATTGGGTCGGGTTCAACATACAAATTTTCGGGTTACAATAGGTTCACGTGTCAGATCGGGATGGGTAAATGTAATCAAACATTTACATGCCACCGTAATCAAACATGCCACCGTCACCACAGCCCCGCCGAACCTCATACACACGCTAAATTATCAAATTTCTTCACTTTGAAAAATTTAACCGTTCGATGTTGACCCTAATCTGAGGGCCTGAGGCTGATGCATAAGCTACGGCTTTTATATAAGAGATGTCGAAATTGGAGCTTAAGGACGAGTCGGTATTCGTGTTTAGCTGGTTTTGAACCTTCCTTGTTTGACACGAATGGATATCTCGCCAAGCTGGCGAAATCTGGCCGAATCGATGAAGCCCGGAAGCTGTTCGAACAAATGCCCGAGAGAGATGACTTCTCTTGGAACATAATGGTTACGGGATATGCTGACACCGGGAGGTTGAATGAAGCCAGGGAAGTGTTTGCTGCGAGCCCCAAGAGAAGTTCTAACAGTTGGTCTTCCCTTGTATCAGGTTATTGCAAATGTGGGAATGAATACGAAGGTTTTCAGTTGTTTCGACAAATGCAGCAGGTTGGCTACAGTCCCAATCAGTTCGCATTAGGCAGTGCTCTTAGGATTTGTTCTGTGAAGGGTTTACTTTTACAAGGGAAGGAGATTCATGGTTATGTGACAAAGACTAAGTTTGATTCGAATATGTATGTGATTACGAGCCTTATTGATATGTATGCAAAGTGCTTGTCCGTGACAGAAGCAGAGTTTCTGTTTAAAACGATGCCAGTGGGGAGAAATCATGTTACCTGGACCGCCATGATAAATGGGTACTCATTGAATGGAGATTCACTTAAGGCACTTCATTGTTTTAAGGATATGAGGAGTGAAGGAGTTGAGGCAAACCAGTATACCTGTCCGGGGATTTTGACATCCTGTAGTGCAGTTTCTGATCTTCAGTTTGGGGTGCAGGTGCATTGCTACATAGTTCGTGGAGGTTTTGAGGATAATGTTTTTGTCCAATGCGCCCTGGTTGACATGTATGCTAAATGTGGAGACTTGGACAGTGCTAATATTGCTCTGAAGACGATGGCAAATGATCATGTCGTTTCTTGGAATTCTATGCTAGCTGGGTATGTGAGAAATGGACTTGAAGAGGACGCGTTGTCATTGTGCAAAGAGATGCACCGAAGAAACCTGCCTCTGGATGAGTTTACATACCCATCAATCATGAACTGTCTTGCTTCCAAAGGTTATGGGAAAATAGGGCAGTCAATCCATTGCCTGGTTTTGAAAACAGGTTTTCAGGATTACAAGCTCATAAGTAATGCTCTTGTTGATATGTATGCAAAGCAAGGAGATCTACATTTCTCATTCCAGCTGTTTAACAGTATGGTGGACAAGGATGTGATCTCGTGGACATCTGTTATAGTTGGCTGTGCTTACAATGGCTCCCATGAAGAAGCTCTGAAACTGTTTTCTGAAATGAGAAAAAACGGGCTTGAGCCCGATCAAGTTGTCTCTTCTAGCATCTTAAGCAGCTGTGCACACCTAGCTTTACTCGAATTTGGACAGCAAGTTCACGCAAAATTGATAAAAACCAGTCCTAAGCCATCTCTGTCAGTTGATAATTCTCTTCTTGCAATGTATGCAAACTGTGGCTGCCTAGAAGAGGCCGAACAGGTGTTCCATTTAATGTCCTCTAGGAATGTAATGACGTGGACAGCTCTTATAGTTGGCTATGGTCAGAATGGTAGAGGAAAACAGGCTCCTCAGTTATATGATCAGATGATAGCCAGTGGAATTCAGCCTGATTTCATCACTTTCATAGGCTTACTATTTGCTTGCAGCCATGCTGGTCTTGTTCACCAGGGCCAACTATACTTCGAAATCATGGTAAACAAATACGGAATAACACCAGGCCCCGATCACTATGCTTGCATGATTGATCTATTGGGACGAGCCGGGAAGCTGCAAGAGGCCGAAAAGCTACTCCATGAAATGCCTGTGCCGCCAGATGTCACCGTGTGGAAAGCATTTCTTGCTGCATGTAGAGAACACAGAGAAATGGACCTAGCAAAGAAGGCAGCATCTGTCCTCTCTGAATTGGCTCCTCAAGACGCTGTTCCTTATGTTATATTGTCAAATATGTACTCTACAGATGGCAAGTGGGAAGATGCTGCGGCTGTGAGGAAGTTAATGAAATCAAAGAGAGCCAGCAAGGAAGCTGGATACAGTTGGCTGGAAATGAATGGCCAAGTACACAGTTTCATGTCTGAAGATAGAAGCCACCCTTGTACTGGTCAGATTTACTCAAAGGTTAATAAGGTTATAAGTTTGATCAAGAAAGCTGGATACACACCAGACAAGAATTTTGCGCTTCAGGACTTCAGTGAAGAGGCCAAGGAACTTGGACTTGCCTATCACAGCGAAAAGTTGGCAGTCGCATTTGGCCTTCTCTATGCTGCAGAGGGAGCTCCGATTAGGATATACAAAAACATCCGTGCTTGTCGAGACTGTCACTCAGCTATGAAGTTCATATCCAAAGTATATAAGCGGTATATCATATTGAGAGATTCCAACTGCTTCCATCATTTCAAAGATGGCATATGTTCTTGTAGTGATTATTATTAAAAAATTCAGACTCAATTTTTTCATACAATCAGACTAGAAAGTACTTTCTGAGGAGAGAGACAAGATTTGTGTCATTTACTAAACAGTACATCGATTTTTTGTGTGTTTGCATTACATTTGTACATTTAGTAGCTAAAATGGTGTAGTAGTGTTGGATGGAACTCATGATTAAAAAGAAATCAATCACAGAGAAGCCAGAATATCCTTCATCAATCTCAATATGGGACTAGATGAATCAACCCCATCTATATTCTGAAATATGATACCATCCATGCGTGCTTGAATTCCGTCAGAAGATCCCAATTCATCCACAAATTTTAAGATTCTGTCTGCTACTGCAAGAGAGCTTCCAATTCCACTTAGAATTTCGGGCAATGATGCTGATGGTTTGACCATCTCAACAAGAGTTACCTGTCAGTTTAAGAAAAGCTTCCATCAACAAAAAAGGTTTAAGAAAAGCCAAAAGTGGAAAAGACGCTGCCCACATGACATTTCATGATGCATAATTGCATTGTGAAACAAATAAATATCCTCTTCAGCCATATTTTTCTGCACGATACATGGCAAAAAGCAGCAGCTGAACAATTCTTTTAGCAATAATAGTGTAGATGAAATATGTCCCTAACATCAATATCTTTTCTCATTTTATTTTACGATCGTGTTCACACCGTAATAATCGGAGCTTTTCTAGAGAAGAAGCCATTATTTGATTACAAATTAGTACTACAGATTTAAACTTTCCTTATGCACTCTAGGACACTAAAGGCCTGTAAAGGTGAGATGCTACAGTAATGGTAGAGTAAAACTGTAATTACCTCATGATCCTGGGGTATATTTGCCTTTTGCTTTGCTATTGCAACAGACCTACGGAAACCACCGATGGCATCAACCAGACCTCGTGAAGCTGCATCATTACCTGTCCAAACTCTACCCTGGGCAACTTCCTCCATCTTCTCTACCTGCCACATGAAATGAAACTTCAAAATGATAGTTCTAACAGAATGAAGGGCTGCATAAATGTTTAACCACTTACTGGCATCAATCTTGATACGGCAGCCTTGTCTCGAAACTGCCTATATGCATTCTGAGCAGACTTAGCAAAGAGTTCTGCCTCATCTGGTCTGCCATTAAGATCATATTTTAATTACTTCAAAATTGGCAGCCATAAAACCTCTAGTGATTAACCATATCAGGAATAGGCCTATTTTCTTTTATTACTTTCTAGTTAGAAGACATTTTAAAGCATGAACAATGTCTATAAAGATGCAATTGTATGTGGAGTGTAAACAATTGATTACATAACTGCCAGAAAAATATCAGAAGGATAAGACTCAACGTGTATGTATCCAAACATTGAGTTGCTTAATCATCAAGTTTCTTGTTCCTAAGTGCAGAAGGAAAAAAAGGATATTCCACATACTTGTAAATGATAGGACAAAGCTTTACCTAAATGGACGTTGATCAGCAGTCGTAAGCTCAGAAAACTTTCCCCTGGAAATTATCTCTTTGTTGAAACCAATCTTTTCATACAATTTTCCCAGACTAAACTTCCCTACAACCACAACAGATATTCATAGGTCATGGGAAAAACTGAATCTGTAACACCTCCAACGAAAAGCATATCGATTGCCTAAGGTACACATATAAAATTAAATACGATCACTTTTCTGCGAGACTGTGATTTCAAACTAAAAACTTATTTGAGAGCCTTGAAAATGACAGAAATCATTGTCTGAACAAAAAAAAAATCAAATGTACTTGTGAACGTAAGAGAGGCAGCCAGAATGAACATCCAATGAGTCAACGGTTTCAGCTGGTAACAGAAAACTGACAATGATGTGAACAGTATGATGCATAAAATAAGACCCACACTGACTCACGCTGCAGAGGAATTGACATCCACAAAAATCTCACTATCCCAGAAGTTGATCACTGGAACAAAATTTGAAGCGCCTACTGGGAATGAAAATGATCAGAAAAGCTCTATTTGATTGTACTTTAAAAAGTTTTATTGTGATGGCATCATGACAGGAAACCAACACAAGTTACATCCTCCATAAAACCTGACTACACAACTTATACCGACATGTTCGTCCCCTAAATACATCCCCACACTTATAAGTTCAACATAATTTCCATCTGGACACAAAAACATAGAAATAATAACAAGACCCTTCCACAGAAGTATATCTGTTTCATCCAGTAGACTATCGTTGTTCTGAATTAAACAAATCAAATAGAATGAAAAGGAAGTTTGAGTGAAACTGCTAAAGTTACCAGTCACAACTCCAATTGAACCGGTTAATGTGAGATTCTCTGCAACTATTGTCCCGGTTCCCATTGCCATATAGTATCCTCCACTAGCTGCCACATCACCCATTGATGCAATGACAGGTTTTGACTCAGCCAAAAGTCTGATTTCCCTCCACATTCTGTAGAGTATAGTTTTCTCATTAGGATAAAATCTATTAACGTTGACATAAATTTGGTAGGTAGATGGTGAGTTGCATGCATGGGCAGAAAGACAAATAGTAAATCCTAGAAGTTGTAAACCCATGAGATTAGGTTTGTTTCAACAATGAAAAGAAAAGTTGAGAAAACATTTGTCACGCAAATTAGAATATGAGTTCATAATTAAGCAAAGCATCTTATTTCTTAGTTCTTACCAAAAAGAACCAAAGGGCATCAATAAAATGGGTATAGAAATATTGAGCTACCTAAGTAATAAAAACAGGCAAGATTGAACAATGACAAACTGACTGGTGCAGCATCTATTTTCTGCACCTCTAAAACATATTGTTATGCAGCTGCTTCAACGTGTGAGAATTCACTAGCTTATTCTTTAGCCTGTTTGAGTGTTTGGATTATCACTTTTCAAAAGTTTATATTATAGAAGATAGTTGCTTAATCACGTAATATGTGTAACAGTAGTTGCCGCACAAAGTTGCCTTGAATGAATTTGATTTAGAAATATGACTTACAAATCAGATGCAAGGGCATCACCTCCAGGACTGTCAATACGGATAATAGCAGCCTTGTACCTTTTTGATTCTGCAAGATTCTAACAGCATTAAATGGACAGGCTACATGGGAGATCTGGTAGAAATGCATAAGAAATACAACCAGCATTGATTTTAACTCACCAACACTTTTAAGTAAGAGCGTAAAATGGAAAAGGAGAAAGGAGTAATGGAAAGAATTCTTTTTGTTGCATAACTTTATCTGGGAAAAAATCTAGTCACATAGTTACGAGTCATAAAATAACATACCCCTGACACTACGGATCTTCTCAATAATACTTTCAGCAACAATTCCCGAGCCACCAACACTAAATGGACTGCGTGAGCGACTAATACTCCCAGAGGCTCTTATTACAGCTATCTGGTCCGTATATCCGGTTAAACCAAGAGTCCATCTCTTAACTGAAGAGTACTTTCTGCAAAGTTGGTATGCTGAACATTCATCAAAACCAGAAACAAGTAGAGTCTAAAGAAATGTATTCACGAGTCCAAGAATTCTTTCCATTGGTTGTATAAAAAACAGGCCAAAGAATAATTAACATAAATATGTTGCCATTCTTGAACAGACAATAACAAAAAACTAAGATTTTAAGATTTTCTTTGCTTTATCAATTCTCTACCCTTAGATGGTTAGACCTTGTAGCTCACATTATCAGAAAAAACTGGAAAACACAGCTAAAAGATAATTGCTATTAGCTTTTGGAAATGACAGCAATTGATAATATCCTACTGTAGCAAAGTCCGTGAAGAATGAGGAATCAAATTCCAAAATTTGTATCGAGGTGTTCTAACTGTCTCAACAGATATAGTAGGAGAAGTTAAAGTAAGAATCACCTGTAATCAACAGTAGGAAGGCTCTTATCCTTAGGAAATTTCAAGCGTTCTTTAAGCATGGACATCACCTGTACAAATTTATTGTTTATCAGACCTATGCATATCAGCTCAGAAAAAACAAAAGTTTTGAAATGCACAACAAATCTTATACTCCCTCTGTCCCAGCCAAAAGTTCTAAGTTGCTTGAGTCCCATAAAAATTGCATACTCCCTCCGTTACAACCAAAAGATTTTGTTCAGATGGAGGGAAAGTAAGTAGTTTCATATGAAAATTCTAATAGCTGACTGGGCAATGTTATTGATATTAGTAATAACATGGAAGAAATGTACAATATAATTAATCATCTAGGTATCCATGATAAAGCTAACAGTGTAAAAGGAAATGATATGGAATGTATACTACTCAAATACAGTGTAACTTAAAACAAGAGCAAATACTATTGCGACTCTGCATAAAATGCACATACCATATATTACACAGATCCCCATTGTATCTACTAAATCTTTATTCGGAAATGTTACATGAATATTACAAACTTTAGCATAAATTTAGTATGAATAGTGCTGTAACACACATGGAGCAGATATTTAAGGATGGGTCTCAATCAAGATCAACTAGAGAGCGTCACAACTCACAATAATTGTGATCTTATCTTCTTCTCATATATAACTAACTACTGGTACTGTGACCCTAGCCAGTCCACATTGTTATATACCTCCACAGTCCCTACTGTTATACCAATGCAATCAATATGTGCCTCAGTCCTCAAAAAACACTAACATACCAGAAGGACATTTAGCAACATCTAGACACTAGAATATTTAGCAGATGATTTTGGAAAAAAATATACAATAGAAAAAGGGAACCGACTTTACCTCATCATCGTATTTTATATCAGTTATCCATCCTTCTTCTTTCAGTTGTTCAACTCTGTATACACCCTCATTGATAAAATTTTCTATATCCTCTTTCTTCTTTCCTGTTAAATAGAACCAAAAGAGTGAAAACAAAAGGAGCAAAAAAGCCACTAGGCTTACTGTGAAAATCCAGATTACCTATTGTATGGGAAACTTTATCAACCCAATTGTTATAAATGTTGTCCAGCAATGCTGTCAGCATCTCTCGATTTGCTTCAGATATATTTTTGCGAACAAGTTGATCTCCAGCGCTCTTATATTTTCCAATCCTTTCCACTTGTGGTTCTATTCCAATTTTCTCAAGAACACCTGAGACAATTCTGCTCCAAATTCAAATCAATCATAGATTAACGCCATATTTTTAAAGAAAAAAACTCACTTTTCCTTGTCATTTTAACATGGTTTAGTCCAAGTGAATACCAGAATAAGTCACACCAAAGACCAGTTTTCTGTATATATCTTGGTTATTAGAAGCACAAATGATACATTAATCAGCCATTAGCATTAGTGGAAATAGTGGGCTAGACCTCAAGGATAGTTGGGATTAAAATGTTCGACCTTCTATCCCTCAAATGGGTGTCAGATGTTATTTCTGGATCAAGTTCATTAAACTATGCAAACATTCATTCTATAGAGATGCGTAAAGCAAAGACAGGAAAACATATTCACGGGAGTTCATGTCTGAAAAACATTTATAAACAACTAATTAATCAAATACTTTACAGGGACCAAGACAACAAAATTACCTCCAAGGAATTGTGCTTGAACTGTTAGTCCATACAGCGAAAAGTAGGCACTTGGAGGAGCATAAAGTTCTTCACATGCACAGCCTATGTAATATTCTTTCTCTCCGCAGGCAGGCGCAAAACCCACAATGAACTTCCCTGCAAAAATAACACCCTTAGATTAACAGAAATAAGCTTACATATAAAGAGAACCCCAGAACCGAAATTCCAACCTGATTTTTTAAAATCCAATATCTGTCTTCGAATTTCCTCTACTTTGCCCCAGCCACAATTTAACGGATCAATGTGAAGATAAATGCCAGAGACACGAGGATCATAAGCAGCTTTTAAAAAGTTCTCACATATCTGAGGCAGTGACAATCCTGAAGAGAAACGGCTCTTTAACTGATCAGTTATCTGAAGGGAGAAAACCAAAATACAATCAACCTCTGATTTAAAACAAAAAGAAGTGCCTATATCCAGGGAAAAAACAATCAAATCAGCAGTTGATTAAGAAGAGTCTATCTTTCATATGAGCTTTTTCAACCTGGGACATATCCTTTCAAGATATCTAAATAATTTACACCTCAAATAGACAAAACACACCACTATGTCATTGTTTTTGGCTCTTTCTACATGAAAATGAATCACTATATTCACACAACATCATTACCTACATTTATTTTTTCCTTTGATCTTTCAAGAGAATATTTTCCATCACCAAAGTCTAATCCACTCATTAGCCGACAAACCACTAGCAATCCTAGGACCAATATACTATAATATATGCTGAGGAAAAAATTAGGAGAAAAGGCTGTGTTCTTTTGGACTTAACTCCAGTTCAATTTGGTGTTTGGATGAGGATCAGTTGTTATCAGTAATGAATAATAGAGTACAGTCCAGTTCAATACATATTTTCAACAGAGCTCAAAATAGACATAATAAAACACATTGAATAGACTGAAACGAAATTAAACCTGGCCGCGCAGTTTCATGGTCAACACGCTGCCTTTCCGGACGCGCTGCCAAGGGAAGGCAACAAGCATCTTGCACTTGACAGCAAAGCTTTTCCACGCGCCGAACTCGCGGAACTCGAACTCTCCGCTAGGATACGTATCGTCGTCGCTGCCCTTCTTCTCAGAGGAAATGCCATCACTTCCACTCTCAGCTTCAGCGTTAGGCTTCTCCTCTGAAGACAATACAGAGCTTTCGTTTTCAGTATCGAACGCCTCAATTGAAAATTTTCTATGGCGAGGCGAAGAGTAGACAAGCGGCCGCGACCTCCAGAGAGGACTATACGTACTCGGTGACGGCGGAGAATGGGTGGGAAATGAAAGGAAGGTGGAGATAATGGCGGAGCGGAGATGAACGGTAGTAAGGTGAGAAGTGTGGAGAAGGAGCAACTTGGAGGACATTTTACGTTGTGAGTACAGAAACGGTGGTGGCTGTGGTATCGCGGGCGGATTATTCTGGGACCGGGACCCGGAAGAAGAAGGAAAGCAATCCAGGAAACTGAAATAGCGTGGGATGATTTAAGCTTTCCATATCACCGTGGCTGTTCAAGTGCCACGTCACCGATGACCGATTTTCCATCCCACTATAACTTTTTTTTTAATTTAAACCACGGATTATATTGGCTTCCCCATGCCGTAAATAACAAAACAGAAATAAAGTATAGATGCCCGAAGGCGATATTTCCTAGACTTTCGCCCGGAAGCGATGAGTAGGACTCCAGAGAAGTTTTCTAACAATGTAGCAATTCTAGTACTTCTCTGTGTCGAATGCCTGTAACAGCATACCTAAAACTACACTAGACTACAACTAGAAACTAAGAAACATGGATACAAACAATCAATACATCCCACTATAACTTAGATCAAGTCCAACAATTTCTAAGACTAAATAGTAATCTTTACTTTGATCCAATTAAGAATTTTTGGTCCCAATATTAAAAACTATAGTTTTCTGGCCCCTATTACATTCTAAAGATTGAGGATTTTTGGCCTCATTAACGGAGTCATGAAGTCAGCGTTAGTCAGTGCCACCTGGCAGGGGTAAAACCGTTTTTTTCTTAATTAAAAAATCAGAACAAATTCTGGAGGTTTTTTGTCCTTTCCCAATGAAATACTTTACCCCAATTTTAAAGCTTCTTTATCTTCTAAAAATTGCGGCACAAAAAATATTGAATGACTGAACTTCGACTTCGACGTCGCCAGTTTTATCTACCAGAGCTCAACCACAGCTCCGCCGCTGACGACAGTCTTTACATCCTCCACCCATAGGATTCTAAGTAAAAAACTCGACCACATCGCATCCCATAATCTCCGCTGCTTCCCCCGCCGCGCCGGATGAGTGGAAGAAACATATGGAACACCCAATAGAGACATCAACCAAACGCCATCTCCGAGCGCGTCGGAGCGCCAAGCCTTATGAGCCGTTGCACGACGGCCTCTTCGGTCGGCCAACACCTCCATGTGCAGTACGATGTTGCCCGATTCGGTTATTTTTGTGAACTTGAGGCCTGGGAAATTTGTTTCTCATTCCATCAAATTAATAAGGCTTATATGGTGTTGATTGCCCGCCGACGGCCGATTTCACTCCCCGGTGAAGATCGCTCCCGACCAAGAAGAAGCAATCCTGGGGATTCTCGTACGACAAGCTGCCGCAGAACCCATCGGACTCCGAGTAATAAAGCTGCCTCGTTTCGTAAAGTTTCTTGCTTTTTTTTTTCTTTTTTTTCTTTCATAATGTGTTGATTGTTTCTGGGTTTCATGGGATGATTCATGGGGTTGTTGCAGAAATCAAGGCGGTGAAGACTGGCACGGTGACGCAGCTGAAAGGACAAAAAAGCCTTCAACAATTTGTTGTGATTTTAAATTTTGGAAAAAGATAGTTTTACCCCTGCCACATAACATTGACTAACGGCTAATTTAACGGTTCTGTTAATGGAGCCAAAAATCTTCACATTTAGAATGTAGGGGCCAGAAAACTATAGTAGTTTTTAATGTTGGGGCCAAAAATCCTTAAGTGAACCAAATTAAAGGTTATTTGGTACTATTTAGTCTTTTTCTAAAGTAGAGAGCAAGTCAATAATCTCTATATATTTTTTCATTCACACCAATAGAATCTCTATATTATTATTTTGAATTGATCTCCTATTTTTGGGCAAATTGTGTGTTGGAGAATTTGATGAGAGTTGGAAAAGTAATTTGATTCCTATTTTTAGTAAATTTATCATAAATTTTGTTCTCTAAAATTTTGTTTACCATATGCATATATGAAGATTTTTTTCTTCTCTCTCCTCATTTTTCTATTATACAGAATCTATACGATTCTGTTGGAGTGAAAAATTTGTCAAAATCTCCAAATTTGAATAAAATCTCTATTATAGCAAAGCTGTTGGACTTGCTTAATGTCGTCAAAAAATATTTTAAATTGTAAATAGTGATATAAGTCAAAAACACGGAGGGACCAATTTGCAATTTTAATTTTTCTTTAAAACTCGCGCTACAGTGTCGAGTTGCTACAGTAATTGTTTGCTACAGTGTCGAGTTGCTACAGTGTCGCTGATCTTTCCCTCGGCTGCCCCGAATTCTTCCTATAGGTTTCCATAGTGATTCCGAGTCTTATCCGGAATGGCTTACCGTGGATGTTGTTAACCTTTCCAACAAAGCCTTTGTTCATATCCCTTTAGATGTTGAGCTAGAACTGTTAGACCTCGCCCAGTTTCGATATGGTTTCTTGTGCTTGCCCGCTCGCCATATCCATTTTGGCTTCCGCCCCTTTTTTCAGATCTCCTTGAGTATTTTCACATGTCTCCAGCTCAACTCCATCCGAACGGAGTAGTCATGGTCCTAGGATTTATCACCCTCTGCCGCAGACACGGCATTAAGGAAACCCTAGACTTGTTCCGTCTAGGTATTTCTCATGTAAAGACTCCGGGAATCTTTACTTTTTATCCTCATGGTTCTTCTGTTGTGCTCGACAAGATCTATAGTGTATAACAGTGGAAGAATGCCGACCATTACTCTTTTAACCAAATAAAGTATCATGCCCCAAACTGGAACGATCACCTTGAAGCCGGGGACTCTGGAGCTTATCTTCCCCCTTCTGTTATTTTTGACCATAATACTCTGGTTGGTCATACCTTAAACGTTCTTCAATACTGGTTTAAAGGGAATGGTAGCTTTTATTGGCCTCGAGCAATTTATCCTAAAGTTACATTCTCTTGTCCTCGGTTTTATGCTTATGGCCCGTTGAAGGTTTACCCTTTCATCTAATGCTGAATGTTTGCTTTATTTTCCTCGACTTCTTCTTTTATTCTTCCTAACATTTGTTGTTTTGTCGCAGTGGTCCGTAATCTTACTGATAATCCCTTACTCTATACATCATCGAAGATGACCGGTGGCCCTCGCAGCCTCGCATGAAAGTCTCTAGGAATACCTCTGATATGGCATCTGGCTCGAGCCCTAATCTTGAGAAGACCCTCATCAAGGGCCAAGAAAAGGAACTTGAATCCCAGGCTGAACCCCAAGTTTCTCCGAAAAAGATGGCTACTCCGAGCACTACCCGAGAGGAATTGGTGTTCAACCGCAAGATGTACAATTTTTATGCCGAGCTTCCTCTTGGCAAAAAGGTTAAGATCCATGCCTTGCACTCTGAGCAGCAACTTGACCTGGTCCCCTTTTAGGCCGAGCCTCAGCTTGATCCTGCAACTCCCATGGCCGAGCCACTCCTTGCTTTAGCTCAACCTGTGGTTAATTCTCCAATTTCTTCCTCCCTTGCTCCAGTAGATTTTCTAAATGCCTTGTTCTTTTTTCCCTTCTTCTTTTTCTCTCATTTTCCTTTTATTTATTTCTTACTTTATCTCATCTTCTTCTTTATTGTAGGAATGTACATTCATGAAGAGCCTGGGGGACTCTCCGAATTTCCATTCTTTGTTAACTGAAAAGCTTAAGGAGTACACTGGTAACCTGACACGTGATCTTGCACAAGGGAAGACAGCTCGAGTGGCTGATCAAGCCTTGGCTAAAGAGAAAACCCATTCTGCTTTTCTACAGGAGGACGGGACTCTGCTTCGCGAGTTTGGCGAAACTATTGTAGAGGAGATGATCGGCTCTGTGTCTTTCAGCCAGGCTGTATCCGGTGTCTTGAAGGAATCTAATGATTGCCAGACCACTTCTCTCTATAAGATTCTCCGAGGATGGGTTCCCGGAGCATGGTGTCTTGCCTTGCAAGAAGACCTTCATCATTCTGGGGGCCCGGCTCGTTATGAGCAACGTTTTTGAGCTCTCCGCTGAAGCAACCTTCAGACCTTTGCTCCAAAGATATAGGCGGCTCTGCACTTTTCTTCTTCTCCTACCTCCGCGGATGATCTTTTAAAAGTTGGGGAGGAGAATAGTGTGGTCCCTGAACAAAAGGTCATAGAAGAAGTAGATTTCCGCAATTCTAGTGGTGTTTGCCCTGAATCCCCTTCTCATTGTCTTTCTTCCAGCAACCAGGGGTATGTGGAACTATGCGCCGAGCCCAACAACTTTGACTTTGTAGCCGTTATCACTGATGGTCAACCTCGGATTGAGTTTGCAAACAAAGTGGGCCTAGTACAGCTGTCCAGTGCCACTGATGGTTATGCAACATCTAGGGAGGCCTTGAGCAACTTCCACGTATAGCTCTTTCTACCTAGCCTCAGCTGTTCTCTAAGCCTTTTAACTCTATGCACTTTCCCCACTTGTTAGGGGTGCTTTTAATATGATCTTTGTACTCGGATAATCTTGTCCCTTCCTATTTCTAATATCCATATTTTGAGTTTTTGCTTTTTTGTTTTTAATTTTTACTCTTTACTTTCTTATCTGAATTCTATCTGAAATTTAGTTTTACTCTATTTTCTTATCTATCTCTCTTTTGCTTCCTCTAGGGTCGGACCCTTTCCCCTTGGGACAAAGCTTCTTCTTCGGAGGCCCTCAGTTCCAGGCTTTGAAGGCACAGCTTGCCGAACAACAATTAAGAGCAAGTCAAAGGGAGAAGGTGTTGTCCGGAGCTGAATTCCAGAATAGAAGCTGAAAATAAAATGCTTACCTCTCGCATTATAATAAAATCTAGATGTTCTATCTACCTGCAGGTTCTATCATAAAACCTGGATGTTTAATCTACTTGTAATTGCAAGTTCTATCATAGAGCCTGTAGGTTTTACCATGAAACCCGCATGTTATATCTTAAACCCTTTAGGTTCTATCATAAAATATGTATGTTCTATCTACCTGCAAGTTATATCATAAAATCTGTAGGTTCTATCCTAAAACCTGGATGTTTTATCTACATGCAACTACAAGTTCTATCCTAGAGCGCATGCATGTTGTTTCATCTCCTTGCATGTTATATCTTAAACCTTGCTATCATAATACATGCATGTTCTATCTACCTGCAAGTTCTATCATAAAACCTACATGTTGTATGCTATGAATTCATTAATATTGTCATGTTCTGTATCTACAATAGTTTGTGTTTTAACCTGGAGCTATTTTGAAGAGATTTGAGAGTTTCCTTTTCCAAGCTAAGGGAACAGTTTGCAATACTACAAATGGAAAAGAAAGTTGAACGCCAACCCGGAGTTGGATCAGAAGGTGTTGTTGGTGCAGATTGTTCAGATTCAAAAGTGCAAACTAGTGAAGGAATTGGAAGGAAAGATTTGTGGGGAAGCCAGGGTATTAAGAGGATCCCAATTGGCTCAAGAACATATACATTATTTACAATGTTGTCATGAAGGACTAATGACATGTCTAGTTTTGTTTTGGGAATAGATCTAAGTTGATCCCAATTGTGTATTCAATGGTTTAATGCCTTCGCATTTTTCAAAATGGTTCAATGCCTTAACTATTTAAAAATGCTTTGTTTTTTTTAGGAAGCACTGCAAGAATGCTTTAGTACCGTGATGAAGTACGATTTAACTTTATCATTTTTGATTGACTTGTAATTCAGAAGATTTTTTCTCTTGGTTATGTTTTTACTTGTTTGTAGTTGGAGTATACAAGTTTGTATTTTAAGTTAAATTGTTCATACTTTTAGTTAAATTCCTCAAGTTTAAGTTATAGCTTCCTTGTGTTAAATTATAGTCTTTGTGTCAAATCCACACGTTTTTAAGTTACAACTTTTGTTTTAAATTATAACCTCCATTATTTAAAATCTAAACACTTGAGTTAAGAGTTAAGTTAAGCCTTTTTTTTCTGCTATTTCCTTTTCAATCTTTTAATTTTATAAAATTAGTTATGGACCTACAAATGAGTAAACGAATAATGCAAGGAATAGTTAAAGGTGTTGGGTTATGGACTAATGCCAAAAGAATTTCAGAGTAATTATTTGTTACCGGGTATTTGGGAACCTGAAGGGTCACACACAACAGAACAAGTTATTGGGGTTTTGTTGGATTAATGGAGTAATTAATCCATAAAGGCTAATTGAGAATTATATGGTTTGGACTTGTACAAATGATAAGAGTTATCATTTCTCTTAATCAATATTAATGTAGATTAATATTGTATGGTATTCAGACCAGGATGACAAAACGGTTGTCAGTTACATAGAGAACATAAATATGGAGGTATTATTGTAATAACGTTGGATGTTACAATTTCATGTGATGAATACAATATTAACTCTTCTCTCCTTTCCATTACCCCTCTCTATATATAGCAACAGTCAGGTTCATCTAAGAGATACAAGATATTAATGGAGCTATTTTAGAAATTAATTCTATATAGTTTGTCTTGGATGAATGGAGCTGTCACGTTTAACTGACTGTCCCAGTAGTCAAGTTCGTGTGGATACCATCAGAGGTCGGACCTTTTGTGCGACTAATAGATTGACATCATCAAGCAAACATCGGATACCGGAGACACGAGATTCATCAATCCGGTAATCTAATTTACACATTACTTTATCATGATCCTGACTATATAGTATTAGTGAATACTTACAGTGGTATCAGAGACTTTATGATATTCATGCGTTTTTTATGATTTTTGCGGAATTTCATGTGATGATTTTCGTATAAATCATGTGTTTGATTTTAAGAATCATCAATTGATATGCTTGCATGATCAAAGATGAAAATTGTTAGTTAATTTGATTAATTAATTGAATTTCACCTGAAAATTTTGTTTGGCAAAATTTGTAAGAAAATATGAATTTACGTTCATGAGATGAATGAAAAATATCCATAAAATTTCATTAGTATTTCTGGATATATACTCGGATTTGAAGTTTTTCAAAAGTTGAATTTGAATTTAATCTTTTCTCTTTGTTCAAATTCGTTTTCCGGTGAAATACGATGGATTCCGGTGGAGCTTGGGAAGTTTCGGGAACATTGGTATCAACCAGAAAGTCCAGCTTGGATAAGATTTTATATGGAGGCAATCTAAGATGAACTCGGTCAAGTGTTGGATACAAAGTCAACGTTGGATTCGATCTACTCGGGTTCAATTGATTGTCACTGGAGCAAATATGATAAAATTGGCAAAAGAAACTAACAAGGTACGTTGGTGCCTACAGGATTAGATAGAAATTTGGTCCCAATGATCTAACGATCATCGGCGGCAACACCCGGTTCCGGCGATGTGATCTGCCGGCGGCGGTTGCTCCAAGTGCTGATAGGGTAGCTAAATGTTAGCAAGTTTGTCAATTTTTGAAATTTGCAATGAAGCCCATAATTTCTATTTAATTGTATATTGCCCCTAGTACTTATTCTTTTGACTTCAATTTTTGTTTTGAATCACTCCAAGTATATGTTATTTGGTGAAATATATTTGAACTAATTTAAAAAATTTAAAGAGTTTAAATTAAATTAGCTGAATACAATTGTGATTCATGATTAATTTGAATAGATAGAGGGATATGAAATGTTTATATTTTATTTATTCAAATAAATTTGTGATGTTTCATCAATTAATGAGATTAATTGAGTTTTAATTTTATTTTCAATGACATGTCAGATATGGTATGAAAATTAATGAGATTAATTGAGATTTAATGTGATTAAATTAAATTTAATTGACGTTTTCAATTAGATAATACCAATTTGAGTGTGTGCAGTTTAATGAAATTAAGTGAGTCTTAATATGATTAATACTTTCGTATTGTTATATCAGTTGATGTGATTAATTGAAATTTAATCTGATTAAGTTAACAATACAAATGAAACGTTGCATTTGATTGAAATTAATGAGATTAATTTGGATTTAAAATTTTGTATTGTTTCAGTTAATGTGATTAATTGAATATAATTTGATTAAGTTAACAATACAAATGAAACGTTGCATATGTGATTGAAATTAATGAGATTAATTTGGATTTAAAATTTTGTATTGTTTCAGTTAATGTGATTAATTGAATATAATTTGATTAGTTTAACAATACAAATGAAACGTTGCATATGTGATTGAAATTAATGAGATTAATTTGGATTTAAAATTTATTATTGTTTCAGTTAATGTGATTAATTGAATATAATTTAATTAGTTTAACAATACAAATGAAATACTACATATGTTATAGAAATTAATGAGATTAATTTGGTTTTAATGTGATTAAACCTGTGTAATCCAATTAATGTTATTAATTGGAAATATAAACTGAATATTTTACAAATTAATGAGATTAATTGAGTTTTAATGTGATTAAATCAAATTAATTTGATTAATTGATAATTTCAGTTGAATGTTACATATGGTTAACCAATTAATGTGATTAATTGGATTTTGAAGTGATTAAAAGTTAATCAGTGTAATTAATATATTTAATGTGATTAAATTATTTTTAATTTGAAATTTATTGCATATGTTATTTTGATAATATGATTATTTGAATTTAATGTGATTAATTAGATATGCATGATTGGTGGTTAAATATGTTGCTCAAAATATGATTGTTTGATTTTAATGTGATTAAATGAGTAATGTCAATTGGTGGTTACATTATACTAATAATGAGATTATTTTAGTTTAATGAAATTAATGTAACAATTGAATAGCACCAATTGTTTGTAACATATGTTAAACTAATAATGTGATTATTATCGAATTAATAAAAGATTCTTATTGAGTAAATAAAGGGAAATAAAACGTTTATATGTTATTTAACCAATATGTATATCTTTTGTAAGGTAATAATGTGATTATTACAAATTCTCTCAATTTAATATTAAATCAGAAATCGTTGCCTTCCATTATTGGTGGTATTAAATAAATTTTTTGTTGGAATGATTTATTGGGTATACTCAAGGTTGTTCCACCAAAATCATAATTTGTACCATTTTAAATGTGATTTGTGAATAATGGGTCCGATTTAACAAAATCGTTTGACTTGTTGGGCATACCCAAGGTTAAAAGGTTTTGAGGCAAGTATCTGGGAATTATAAGTATCTTGTCATAATGGTTGAAGCGTTCATTTTGAATAAGATTTAAGAGCAACTTCTTAAAAATAACCAAGAAAAATTTTGTCTAAGGAGCCTAGCGATTTTAAGTGGGACCGTTTGTGACCCCTCCACAAGCCTTTCCTGAGAATTTTGAGGAGATTTTAGAAGTGTTTAAATCAGTTATTCGTGATTATGACATGATAGTTAGATATGATGATATCTGATTGTTATAATTGGTAAAGAGTTACCTACCTTATTAAGGTTATTGTGATTTGTTGGGCATACCCAAGGTTATGATAGCTGAGATTGGGATCCTAGCCTGCTATGAATTTATATGTAAATTCTCGAAATCAACAGTGAGAGATGTTGATTTGGATAAAATAGTTGGAGCAAAACTAAAATGGAGTTATGTTATTTACAATATTAATTTTAGTTTTGTCAATGTGTTTGATAATTTATTTTTCAATAAGTTGTTATTGCAGAAATGTCTGCCAATTTGAATCTGCATAACGTACTTTTAAGAATGCGCCCACTAGTCCAAATTTTCACTAATGGATGGATCTATACCCTTAAAATTGTTTTGAGGGGTGAAAATATCATTTATGTCCTTAATAACCATATCATTGATATCCCCTTTATGATGAGGCTGGTCAAGTAGTCAAACGTGTCTTTTGGAAACATGTTGATGATTCCGGGAATGATTGTTGTCTTATGTTAGTCTTAAGGAGTATTGAGCTACAAAAGCAACACGAAGACATGACTGCTTAAGTCTTAAGTCTTAGTATCATAAAAGGCTAGGAATGAGAGATGTGGCATTTCTCATGAGCTTTTTAGATCTAAGATGGCTGAGGGTCAGTTGTTTCATCTCATGTGTTGAAGATGATGAGTCTCATCGAGAAATTAGAAAGTTTGGGATTTGTTTTGCCACACTAGTTAAATGTTAACTTGATTGTGCAATTCCTTACTAAATAGTTTCTCTACGCTTGTGATCAACTTTGACATGAATGATGTTGAAGCTATCCGTCTACTTCAATTGCTGAATATGTTGATATTAACGGCCATTGAGTCTATTCGGAAATATTGGGAAATGTGTTATTGGTTGTACCTTTTTCAAATAAAAAGAGGAAGCTTTAAGAAAGCTAAGGACAAAAAGGCTAAGAGCATTTGTTTCCACTATGGTCAAAAGTTGACAATGGAAAGGGAAATGCAAGGAATATCTTGATACCATGAAAGTGAAGAGACTTAGAGAAGTTTCTACTTTAAGTATGTGTGAAATGAATAAATCTCTATACTTTTAAAATGTGGGTATTTGATACTTGTTCTCATATTTCTGAAATATGGAGGACTGATGGAATAGTAAGAGATTAGGTGATACGGAAATTGACCTATGGTGGAGCAAGTGTTGTTGCATAGGCTGTAGGAACATTTTCACATAGCACAAAGATATTAAGATAATACAACGAGAAATCTTTCCTGAAAAATGTAGACTTATTAACTAGAATATATGCAATTAAATTGAATGAGATGCATTTTTAAGTTAATTGATTTTGAATCATTGACAATGCAAATATTGTTTATACATATTTCAAGTGGGAGGTAAAACAGTCTATTGAATACTAAGTCTGGTACATCTTGATGAATGTAGACTTATGTAAGTTTGAACGATTTTTCCGTACTTCAAAATGTTTACTTTTCAAGTACATGATTATCTTATTGAACCATATTAGATATTGTTCATTTACCAGTTAGCCATGTGATTTTTCTAATCATTTCATAGATATGTTATAATGCTTTAACACCCATTTTTTCAACCATGTGATTTTGAGGTTGTTCAACCTTCCTAGAAGAAGAACAAGATCTAGTTTGTTATGAAATGTTTTAAAATAAATGGTTTATTTTAAAATATTTAGTGGGAGAAAATTGAACTTAGAGAAGTTCTGAAGCCACAAACTAGTAGTCAAAATTAGTTGACTGAAACTTATATGATAAGTAAAATGGTTGAATAGAACTTATATGATAAGTTTAGCTTATATGATAAGTAATAAGTATACTAGTTAATTTATTTGATAAATTATGGGTATACAAGAATTAAGTGGGAGTGTTATGATATTTCTAAAAATTTAAGTATGTTAAGGATGAATATGAGAAATGATTTATTTGCCCTTAAGTATGTTAAGGATGTAAATAGTAAATTCTCAATGAAATGATAAATCTAAAGTGTTTTAGTGATTAACGTCTTTATCAACGTGATATGTGTGCATTTAATGCTTCCGCAGCATAGTCGTGCACATGTTACAACGAAAAAGAGATCGGACAACTCAAGAGTTGAGATGTGAAGCGTTAATTCATTTAAAGATGCTCAAGTGTTGAGAATTATAAGGCACTAATTCACTATGATGAATCTCAAGAGTTGAGCTGTGATGTAGCCAATATATACTCTACTTTTAGCACATTTGAGAGTTCATTTGGGGTAGCATTTAGTGCAAAGGGTTAAGAATTAAGGCTAAATTTCTCTTACCTTGCATTTTGAAGAAAGACTTGTGCACTAACGTTTTGAAGCTAAAATTTGGAAATGTTACAAGAGGAATTGGAGTGCATAAGTGGTACAATTGGCTTCGTCTTCTCGAGTACTACAAAATGGACTACTAGAACGTCAAAAACGGATCAACGGTTCATCCGTGGCGAAGCAAAGAAGATTGCTGCCAACCAGCCACAAGCATCTCGCGAGCCGCGAAAATGGGCGGATTTTTGGCTGAATGAAGGCCAGAAAAGCAAATTTTGAAGGGTTATAAATACCTCTCTTATCCCTTATGAGAAAAACGAGCTCCCCTTGAATCCAAACCCAAATTTCTCATCTTTTTCCCCTTTCTTCTCCTTTTCTTCCCTTGAATTTCATGAACAAATATGTATTGATTAGAATGATTGTTGTAGCTTAATCTACCTTGGGAGCAATTGATTAAATTTCTATTCTTGAAATTTTCATGAACTTTCATATGCTTCTATTTATGGTTTGATTATCATTTGAATATCTTGTCTTGAATTGTATATGAATGTTGTTAATCTTGCTAAATTTGCCATGGGCTTTGTGTTATGAATCAATTGCATGCCTCATAGTTTAGGTAATGGTAGTTTAAACCCTAGTTCTAGTTTAATTTAGAGATTAGGTTAATTAGAAGTGATTGGGGGGTGACAACCCCTTTTTGCTTGTTAGTTGTAGAGTAATTTAGCCTAGTTGGTAGAGTAATTGGTAATTAGAGAGGTTGTGTGATTGTTGTTATGAAACATGGTAAAGTATAGTCATGGGAATTGAATTGCTTATGAATTTGAATATTGTTTCATGTCTTCGTAGGAACCTAATGTGATCATTGATCCTTCGATTAATCATTGAGTGAACGCTTCATATCTATGATTTATGATCATAAGTCGTGGATAAAAAACATCTTATTCTCTTGATAATAGCTAGTGAGCATGAACACATCACTCAAGAGCCCTCATTATCAATCCACCTAGATGATAGCATCTAGATACATCGACAATGGAATTAACAATGGAGAATCGACAAACTCACCCATAGTCGACGTTAACGTGAGCGTTGTTAATACGGACAGACTAGCTTGTATCGTGATACATGAGTGAGCTATCGGAGAATAGTTCATTGGAATGACCATTTAGAGATTTCCATAGGGTTTATTATTTAGTGCTAATGGAAAATCTCTATATGACAGTAGTGTAAAGTAATCCTTTGACTTGAGATCATAAAGAGTATAGTTTGTGTGGATTGTTGTGCTTTGACCCTTCTCGTCCTTGGTCGTAACTGACTCCGCGTACGGTTGGATTGGGTATGACAAGAAGCATAGATTGATATTTTATGATCAATAAAGGATTCACCACTCCAGTGGGAGAGTATATCCAAGAGATGGCCACTTGTTGGAATTTCAACTCAAAATGTTTGCAAACGATCTGATGAAGGTAGAAGAGTTCTAACTTTATTAGGAGGGAGTTGAATTCGAGAACAAGAAAATATCAGTATGGTAAAGAGTTAGCACAATACCTTGCTCTTGTACTGATAATGGATATTGTATGGTGGAAGGATATTTATTGCACGGAATCTGGTTCATAGATAGGTGAAGTCGATCATTTGACTTATTCTTGGAAACTCGGGTGGTCATGATGCCTGGCTAGACGCCAATCTTGATCTACAAATATGATGATAAATTAAGTTGTTAATTTGATCAGTTTATGAAATACCACGACTAAATATTGTCTTTAGTCCAAGTGGGAGTCTGTTGGGTTATGGACTAATGCCAATAGAATTTCAGAGTAATTATTTGTTACCGGGTATTTGGGAACCTGAAGGGTCACACACAACAGAACAAGTTATTGGGGTTTTGTTGGATTAATGGAGTAATTAATCCATAAAGGCTAATTGAGAATTATATGGTTTGGATTTGTACAAATGATAAGAGTTATCATTTCTCTTAATCAATATTAATGTAGATTAATATTGTATGGTATTCATACCAGGATGACAAAACGGTTGTCAGTTACATAGAGAACATAAATATGGAGGTATTATTGTAATAACGTTAGACGTTACAATTTCATGTGATGAATACAATATTAACTCTCCTCTCCTTTCCATTACCTCTCTATATATAGCAACAGTCAGGTTCATCTAAGAGATACAAGATAACACACAACTATTCTAGAAACTAGTTCTATATAGTTTGTCTTGGATGAATGGAGCTGGCACGTTTAACTGACTGTCCCAGTTGATGCTACCAAAATCCGTCCGTCTCCTGGGGGTAAAGGCTATCCGGGTCTCCTCCTTGATCAGCCCGCTACAATCCTGCAAAACAATCCCCGGGAGGCGTCCCGGGGAAGAAGCTCCGGCGTGATGATGAGATGGGGATAGCGGTGAAGGAAAACGTACGGAAGGTGCTCTCAATATAAATTAGAGAGATATAAGTCACATACCTTGTTCACTGTTTGAGACTAGTATTTATAGCCGAGCTTGCCTGCTTGAGATAAGGTACATGACCACTTTCCTTTGTCCCCGTCTGTCCTTCTTTCTTGTCCGGACGTGCCCCCTTCCCGGGAAAGGCACCGCCCTTTTGGCGCTGGGCCATGGGTCCTATTACCGGTCCAGTAGGCCTTTGGGCCGGTAATATCACCAGTAGTCGAGTTCGTGTGGATACCATCAGAGGTCGGACCTTTTGTGCGACTAATAGATCGACATCATCAAGCAAACATCGGATACCGGAGACACGAGATTCATCAATCCGGTAATCTAATTTATGCATTACTTTATCATGATCCTGGCTATATAGTATTAGTGAATACTTACAAAAGGTTGGCCAACTTGCGTCTTGTTTAATCAACAAAATAGTAAACGGCGGTGGCAAGCCGTATCTACTTCAATCAACGATGTTGCGAAATCTCTGTAAGAGCATAGAAATCACCGAGCCACAAAAATATTGGTCTTGCGGAGTTGTTGAACGTACTTGTGTTAAAGTCCACATGTTTAAAAGTTACAACTTTTTTTAAAAATTTCCCACCTTTTAAATTATAATCTCTCCATATTTTAAATTCTAAGCACTTGATTTAAAAATTTTTGTTTTTAGTTGCAATTTTTGGTTTAAATTCCACACGTGTGAAGTTAAATTCCTCATCTTTTAAGCAACAACCTTTATGTTTTACATTCTAACTTTTGTGTTAAAGTCCATATGTTTTTAAGTTACAACATTTGTTTTAAATTACTCATCTTTTATGCTATAACCTCCATGTTCTTCTTTCACAAAAAAAAAAAAAACCCTCCACGTTCTAGCCACTTATTTCAGTTATGAAAGTTAACTGAAAGCCAAATGTAAAGCATCAACAAGCCTATATCAATCTGTTAAAACATTAATATTTTAACCAGAAACATTATGCTAAAGGTAAGGAAAAATTAAAACAGTGTAAAGAAAAATGATATGTAAAGGAATGACATTAAATTTTGAAACATGAGCCTTTTAAGTTCATTGGAAATTTCTCATTCCTATTCTATTTTGATTATAATAATTTTTTTCACCCTTTTCTTTTTTGAGATTGAACTTTCAGCTCCGTGACAGATTGGCACAGGGGCAGGTGTTGTGGTCTTTTGTCTAGGTTTTTCTACACATGATCGAGCTCGGGAAATAGTTTTCAACAATATCACTATCCATATTCCTCCGTTGTGTACATTTCCTGTAAAAAAACTCCCATTTTTTAGAGTTATTTCTGTAGAGTTTATGCAGTTCTCCTAATGTTCTTGCTTGGAGCCATGTGAAACATCTTATTCGTCAACTTCTGCTAATATCACTAGATGATCATCCTTTGTATCACAATTTTTCCCTGATACTTAAAAAAAATTAGTTATAAAAGGTAAATATTTTATATCAGAACCTACATAATATATCTTAAAACCTGTAATATCAGAACCTACAGAATTATCCATGAATGGTCTATCTTAAACTGTGCACGCTTTATTATAAAACATACATGTTATATGTTAAAGCCTGTAATATTAGAGCCTACACATCCATGCATGTTCTATCTTAAACCATGCACTTTTGTTTTTTGAAGAAATTCTTACATAGTACTGGGAAACACCCAGAAAATATTACAATGAGTGGAATTGACATCCAATTCGACTAGTCTATTAAAAGAATGATGATACCGGCCCAGCACTCTGCTGGGCCGGGAAAAGGCCCAGGGCCCAGGACCGGAGGAGCAACACCTTTCCCGCGTAAAGGCACATCCGGACAAGAGAAAGGACGGATGGCGACAAGGAGAAGTGGTCCTGAGTCTTATCCAACGCAAGCAACTCAAGCTATAAATACTAGTCCCAAACAGTGAGTGAGATATGTGACTTATATCTATCTACTCTATATCAAGAGCACCTTCCGTACGTTTTCCCTCACCGCTATCCCCATCTCATCATCACACCGGAGCTTCTTCCCCGGAACACCTCCCGGGGATTGTTTTGCAGGGTTGTTGCGGGCTGGCTTGAACGGAGGCCCAGATAGCGTCGGTACCCGGGAAGCGGACGGATTTTAGTAGCATCAATTGGCACGCCCGGTGGGACATTTCCACCTTCGCACGATGGAGTCGCCAAGGAGACGACGCGGGCGCTCGAAGAAGAACGCGGCACCTTCTGGGGAGGGTCCTCTTCCTCCCCCGGGGGACGATGTAACCTTGAGGCAGTTGCAGGAAGAGGCTAGACACCAGCGTGAGCTAGGAGTACCATAGGATGATCATGTGGAAACTGCCTCCGACGAAGCTGACTCGGAAAGAGAGTATCAGGACGAGCAAGGAGGATCTAGGCCTGCCAGGGAAGACAGTCCCCGGGCTCAGGGACCTGAAACCCGGGAAGAGGGGCAACCTTTAGCCGATACGGAGCAATCGGCAGCGTTGGAATTCATGAGAGCCAACAAGGAGCTGTACCGCCAGTGGGTACTCTCTACCCGGGAAAGCCGTAGACGAAGGGAACTCGGGGGGAACCTGGCAGGCCCTCTACGGGGACATCAAAGAGAAGTTATTGATCTGGACGGAGTTGTTCAGCCGCCAAGGATACAGGGGCGTGTGAATCCTTCAACCGTCCCACCTTCTTTCCCCCCGAGTTTCGGGGTCGGAGGGGGAGTGGCTACAGGACAACAATCAAATTTAATTCCACATGCTCCACCCTATTACCCGCGTTCTAACTGGGGGGTTGGGTATGACCCTCCAGTCATGCCCGCGGAGTTATTGGGTTATCAGGCCCCTGGAACCCAGGGGAACCCGATCCAGCATTCCGTGCCCATACATGGGTCGATGGGGATGAACTATGGTTACCCGGAGATATATTATCGGGAGGACGATAGGATGCAGGGCTATCAGGTGGCGCAGTAGGACCCCAACTCTTTGGAAGCACGACTGGACAAGCTGGTGGGAAGAAACGGAGCTCAACCTAGCTCCCCATGGGTACCACGGGTGCTCGCATATCCATGGCCTCCAGGTCTCCGGGTCCTGGAGGGAATCCCAACATATAATGGAGAGACAGACCCAGAAGAGTTTGTCAGGACGTACCAGAACCTAATGGTGTCACGGGATTTCCCGGAGGAACTAAGATGCAAGTTAGTGGGCTGCTACCTGAGGGGAAACTATCTCCTGTGGTTTGATTCCTTTCCCCGGCAGAGTCTTAGAGATTATTACGATTTCTCCAAGGCTCTGCTGTTCAGGCACGCCGGACTGAAGAAGGAAGGGAAGCAGCTGACTGAGCTTCTCGCCACTCGGCAGAAGGCTGCAGAGGGACCAATGGAGTATTACCGAAGGTACATGGACGATAATATGAAGGTTATTGACAGACAGCAGCAGGAGAAGGCGGTGATTAGCGGATTTATAAATGGCCTGAGGGATATGGCAGAAGTTGATGGAAAACATCCCGGAAACCTTTCACAACTTACAGATGGCGGTGCAACTGTACTGCGCAGTTAATGACGACACCCGGAAGAGAAAGAAAGAATCCGGGGGATTCCTCCCGGATAAGACGGAAAGAAGGAGGGCGGTTGACCCAAGTAGAAGGGATCTGGGTCCCGCACCGGTGAACCGGGCAAGGGCAGACAGCTTTACCCCGCTCAGCAAATCCCGGACAGAGATACATGCTATTCACAAGGATTTATTCCCGGACCCGTTGCCTATCCAGGGGAAGTCTAGGGAAAATGCAGACAAATGGTGTGCTTATCACAAGTCTTATGGGCACTCGACAGAGGGGTGTAGGGGGCTGAGGAACGAGATAGAAAAGTTGATAGAACGGGGGCAACTGAGAGATTGTGTGGCGGCAGAAGCAAAGAAGGAGTACCCGGCCCGGGACCAACCTAAGGAACAACCCCGGAGGAGGTGGAGGCCTAGCCCCGGGAGAGGAAACGGGAGAACCCAAGGCAACAGGGCCCCGGGGAGGCCCGCCATAGCGGCCGTACCAGTCCAAGCAGTGGAGCCTGCCCCAGTACCCAACAGGATGATCAACGTGATAAGCGGAGAAATCGGAGAAGCATGCCAGTCAGTTTCCGCTATCCGGGCCCGGACACGGTATGTCCCCCTGGGGGAGATTCAGGGGAAGAGGTTTCACCCCGATGAAACTATCACTTTTTCTGAAACGGATGCAGCCCCGCCACAGATACCCCATTCAGACCCAATAGTGGTAACAACGGAGATTGAAGGCTTCCTGGTGAAGAGGGTGTTTGTGGATGACGGAAGCAGCGTGGAAATAATGTTCGCCTCCTGTTTCGATCAACTGGGGATTGGGAGACAGAACCTGAAACATCCCTCGTCTCCCCTATCGGGGTTCACGGGCAAACCTGAAGTCCCTCTAGGTGTTATCCCCCTTGCAGTATGCATGTTGGATGAAAAAGATCGGAGCAAGAGAGTTTCAGTGACATGCAACTTTGCGGTTATTAACGCGCCCTCACCATACAACGTAATCATAGAGAGACCATGGCTAACCCAATCCCGGGCAGCAAATTGCCCATATCTGTTAACGATGAAGTTCCCCACCGCGCAAGGAGTAGCGGTCGTACGGGGAAGCCAAGCAGTTGCCAGAAGTTGCATGATGACTGCGGTCTTGGATGCAAAGAAAGCAGTAGGGGCGGTACATGGAGAAGCTCCCCGCCAAGAGTTAGAGGACATGCAAGTGGCGGATAAAGGAATGGTCACGGTGGGAAAGGATCTCCCGGAGGAAGTAAAACGCGCGCTGAAAGAACTTCTAACCAGATACCAGGGAGTGTTCTCATGGAGCCCGGAGGATATGGTGGGAGTGTTACCAGAGCTGGGGGTACACAAGTTGAACATTAGCCCGGCAACCAAGCCGATCAGGCAGAAGAAAAGACCTGTAGCCCCGGAGAGAGCGGAATTCATAAAAAGTGAAGTTCAAAAGTTGGAGAGAGCCGGGGTGGTCGAGGAAATAATTTACCCGGAATGGATAGCTAACCCGATCTTGGTAAAGAAGCACGATGGAAGCTGGCGTATGTGTATCGACTTTACAGACTTGAATAAGTGCTGCCCCAAAGACAGTTACCCCCTCCCAAATTTGGATCGATTGGCAGAGGCTATTGCGGGTTACTCGGTGCTGGCTTTCTTCGATGCGCACAAGGGCTATCACCAGATACAGATGGATGAGGCGGACAAGGCAAAAACCTCCTTCATTACTGACTTTGGTACCTTTTGCTATAAAAAGATGCCATTCGGGTTGAAAAACGCGGGGGCTACGTATCAAAGGATGGTGGACAAACTCTTCAAGGACCAAGTGGGAAGAAACATGGAGGTGTATGTCGATGACATGGTGGTCAAAAGCAGGACTTACGGGGCTTTCTTAAACGACCTAGAGGAGATGTTTGAAAAGCTCGAAAGGAGCAACCTAAAGCTGAATCCCTCCAAAAGTACCATTGGAGTAGGTGCGGGAAAGTTCCTAGGTTTCATGGTATCAAGTTGGGGCATCGATGTTAACCCGGAGAAGGTGGAAGCCATAGCCAAGATGACCTCTCCCAGGACGATGAAGGAAGTACAACGGTTAACAGGGTCCCTCGCGGCTCTCAGCCGTTTTTTGTCGAGAGGAGCAGACAGGCAACTGCCCTTCTTTAACATTCTCAGGAAGGCCAAGGCGTTTGAGTGGACTGGGGAGTGTGAAAAGGCGTTCCAAAGCCTGAAAGGGCACCTTCAGCAACTGCCCACTTTAAAGAAGCCACACCCGGGAGAGGAGCTCTTTCTGTACATAGCGGCGTCCCGGGAGGCAATAAGTGCTGTGCTAATCAAAGAAGAGGAGGGAAAACAGCACCCAATCTACTTTGTTAGCCGGGCACTTCGGGGGGCAGAGACCCGGTATACTGAGTTGGAGCAACTAGTTCTGGAATTGGTGCACGCCTCCAGGAGGCTTAAGCCTTATTTCCAGGGCCATCCCATAGTGGTCCTCACCAATTACCCGCTCAAACAAGTCATGTTCAAGCCAGAGGCATCGGGAAAAATGATGAAATGGACTATAGAACTGGGAGAGTATGAAATCCGGTATGAACCAAGAAGGGCTATCAAGGGGCAGGCCCTAGCTGACTTCCTGGTAGAGTCAGAAGCAAGGATACACGAGGAGAGGGAAATGGAGGAGATAGTCCCGGCTTGGAAGTTGTATGTGGATGGTTCGGCGCACTCTGGAGGCAGTGGAGCGGGAGTTTTGCTGGTTAGCCCGGAAGGGAAGGAATACCCCTATGCGATCCGGTTCGCTTTTAAAACAACCAACAATGAGGCCGAGTACGAGGCTTTGATCACAGGATTAAGGATGGCAAGGGAGATGAACATCAAAGCTCTCACGGCACACATCGATTCCCAGATTGTGGTACAGCAGGTAAAAGGGGAATACGAAGCCCGGGAGAGGAGCCTGCAAAAATACTTGGAGATGGTAAAGCCTCTGATAGCCAGGTTCGAAACTTTCGACTTGGTTCAGGTTCCCCGGGAGGAGAATAGTAAAGCGGATGCTTTGAGTAAATTGGCTTCTTCAGAATTAAAACCAGAGCCTAACCAAAAGTTGTGTATGGAGGTGTTAGGAAGAAGGAGCTACCTGGAGAATGACCAAGTAATGTTGATAAATGAGGAAGAATCCTGGATTGCCTCTATGCGGGCGTACCTGGAGGAAGGGACAACCCCGGATGATAGGGTGCAAGCCCGGAAGCTGAGAGTCAAAGCACCGAAGTATGTGGTTCAGGGCGGGGAATTGTACAAAACAGGGTACCTTCAGCCTTTGCTAAAATATGTGGAGAGGTCAGAAGGTCAGCACCTCATCCGGGAGGTGCACGAAGGATCTAATGGGAGCCACCAGGGAGCCTGCACAATGGCTAGGAAAATCTTAAGGCTGGGGTATTACTGGCCGACGTTGTTCAAAGATGCAGAAAAATATGTCCAAGAATGCTTGTCATGCCAAACCTTTGCGCCACTAATCCATGTTCCCCGGGAGGAGTTAATTGGGGTCACAGGAGCTTGGTCCTTCAGCAGATGGGGAATTGACTTGGTGGGACCATTTCCCACTGCCCCGGGAGGAGCCAAGTACGTAATTGTGGCAATTGACTACTTCAGCAAATGGGTGGAGGCAGAGCCACTCACCAACATACGGGGGCTAACTTGTGTCAAGTTTTGTTAGAAGAACATCATTTGTCGGTTTGGTATCCCAAAAATCATAGTCACAGACAACGGAGCACAGTTCGAAAATGACCCCTTCAAAGCATGGTGTGTCAAGTATGACATAGAGCAAAGGTTGACATCTGTGTACCACCCCCAAGCAAATGGGCAAGTGGAAGTTACCAATCGCACCATTGTCAAAGGCTTAAAAACCCGCTTGGAAGGAGCGCGGGAAAATTGGATCTGGGAGTTACCTAGTGTCCTTTGGGCCCACCGAACCACAGAAAGCTCGGCCACGGAGGAGTCTCCATACTGCCTGGTATATGGATCCGAGGCGGTGATACCCGCAGAGATTGGGATCTCGAGCCCTCGAACCCAACTCCAGCGCCTGGAGGAGGAGGACGCTGGACGGCGCCTTGACTTGTATCTTTTAGAAGAAAAACGAGAAAATGCAGCACTCCAGGAAGCAAAGGTGAAGGAACGAGTAAAGAGATACCACGATAGAAGGGTGCGAAAGGAAGTTTTCATCCCGGGAAACTGGGTGATGAGGAGGAATGATAAGAGCCACCAATCCCCGGAAGGGAAGCTGGCACCCAACTGGGAAGGGCCATACAGGGTAAAGGAGGCACACCCAGGAGGAAGCTATGTGCTGGAGGACAAGCAGGGAAAGGAGATCCCCTGGAGATGGCATGTGGCTAACTTAAGAAAGTTCTACGGGAAGTAGAGTGCCCCGCGTAGAACCTTAGCTGCTAAGGCATGGATATGCCAGGCATGGATATGCCAGGCATGGATATGCCCCCCGGAAGCATGAATATGCCCGGAGAGATAGTCCCGACGTTTGGCCTCGTCTTGGGCTTAGAGAGGAAGGATTGTAAGAGGGACCCATGGGTAGCTCCCATTCGGGTGCCCCGCTAATGAATCCGGAGCTTGAATGAAGCCCGGGCACCAGATGATGTAATGCTTACCAAAAGAGTTAATGAAAAGATGGATTTTCCGAATAAAAAAAAATTCTCAGACGTTTATTCAGTTATCTTTAAATTTCAAATAGCATGAATATGCTATTACATTACAAAGGAATAATAACATAGGATTTTACATACATGTTTTCCTATCTATTTGCTACTATACCCACTTGGGACATGACCCGGAAGCACCCTCGGGGTTACCCGGGCGGAAACCCCCTCCGAAGAATTGGGAAGAAAGAATGTCTTCAGCAAAGCGGGCGTCCGGAACTTGATTCCATGCAAGCTCCTCTTCTAATTGCTCAGCATCTTCTTCATTTAGTTCGGGGATGGGGACAACTACGGACCCCTCTGGAAGGGGTTCCGCCAGACGCATCCTTCTTACCCCGCAGACGTGACGAATTTGTATTTAGGAAACAAGTTCGCCACGCCTTTACCTTTCTCTTCCCGACTGATGCGGGTGCCCTCAGCGGTTTTAACTCCCTTCGTGGTAACTCCAGAATCGGCAATTTCCCGGACGCGTCTTATTCGGCGTGCTACTTCTTCCGGGTCAATAGACACGGACATATCCTTGTATCTTTCATACGCCACATCCACCTCTACCCGGGCAGGGACTCGGCGAAGGCTAGAGGGATAGGGCTCAATTTCCCCCGCGGCTATCTTAGTATGCCACTCCACGGCGTCCAGATAGGCCTTATGACTAGGAGCTCCCTCACCAAACTTTTTCGGGTTAGCCTCCATGCGTTCAATCGTTCTGCGAACCCCGACAGGAATATCGGTAAGAGGAGACACCCCAACCAAACCATTCTTGAGACCTAAAAGGTGGTAGGATAGCCGGGTAACCAGTAGAGCATCTTGGAGGACCCTATTCCTGTGAGTTAGGGACCAATTCTCCTTATCCAAGTCACCGATTAGTTTATTCTGAGCAGTGCGGGTTTCTAGCTTCTTAAGCTTTTCCTGGGCCCGCTCGAGTTCGCCCCACACCATACCTAGCTCCTTGGCGGTGCAATGTTGAGAGTCACCATGAAGGGCCTTCAACTCGGCAATGGTTTGGTGGGAATTCAGGGCTTCCCGCATATGATCGGAGGCATGGTCGAAGCACTGGTTTAGTGACCCAAACTTGGCCTCGACTGCCTTGAGGAATGATACCAGCACCCGGATCGTTCCAAACTCCTGAAGGAAGCAATCCAGTCCCGCCTCAGCCAAAGCCCGGTCAGCCTGGTTGCCTCCAAATATCCAATGGGCTAGTTTCCTTTGAAGGAAAGAGCATTGGAGACACCCAGCACGGGAGAGAGAGAAGTAGGTACCAGAAGAATTACTCGAATGAGGAAAAATATTAGGGGTGGGATCTTGCGGGAGAACTTCCTTTAAAAGGCGCTCAGACTACACAAGATAATAATTTCGTCAAAAGTAGAACTTGTTATTAATCAAAATGGGCACTAAGGACGAAAGTTCTTCATACACTCCCCGGGGGAGGAAAGTTACAAAATACTAAGAAAAAAGGGATTACAAAAATAAATAAACCAAAGTCTAGAGTTATACATTGTCTTCAGCAGAGTTCCCTTCCCCCGGAACAGTGTGAGCCCTCTCAAATCGTCTCTCCAACTCCACGAGGTCCTCGGTGCTCCACTCCGGGCCGGCATAGGCAGGGGCGTCTACCGCCAGTTCATCATCGGGCCGCTCGGGAAACCCTACCTTCCGCGTGGCCTTCCGGGACTGATATAGCAAGTCATCTTGACCCGCGCCAAGGCCTACCCGACAATCGCCCCCTTGATCGTGGACCGCGCGGTACCCAAAGTTGTCAGGCACTGCGCAGTACTCATAATAATTGTCTGACCAATGAGGCGTCTCCGGGACTACCCCATAAGTATTGAAATTTTCTGGGCCGGGGTCAGGGAAAGAAGCCTCGTCAATCGCTGGCAGCTTGGCCTTCTTGATATCTAAAGCAGAAGGAGCCCGGGAGAACATCTTCAAAGACTCCCATAGTTGGGGTACCAGGTTTTTCAGGTCTACCTCCTAGAGGGATCTCCAGCGGTGGTTCAGCAAGTCGTTAGACTTGGGGCGGTAGTAGGAGGCTTGGGCTTCAAGACGAGCAGGCCCCGGAAGCCAACCCCGCAGACTGCGGTACATTTCGTGGTAGGCGACCGCACTTGCCGCAGCTGCGATACCCTCCAGCCTCTGATCAAAATCGGCGGAGCGGAGGACCTTCTGGGTCACAGCATCCAGGGCCTCAAGCTGGGCGTCATTCTTTTCCTTCTTGAGGGAGGAGTATTTCTTCTCCACCTCGGCAAGTTTCTTCTCCTTGTCCGCCAGCTTCTTCTCCCTCTCGGCCAGCTTCTTTTGAGACGCCTCCAGCCGGGCTTCCAGGTCATCCTGCCCGGCTAACTTCTCCCGGGTATCCCAGAGATCTTTCTCCATCTTGGAAAACACCCCGACGCTATATTTGGAATAGCCCCGGTTAAGTGCCTCGGTAAACTGGGGGTCCGTGAGGAGGGAATCAGCGAAGGCGATACTCTGCAAAACAGGGCATAAAACTTAGACAAAATTTGAATTAAACTTAGAAGAATGATGGGGCCTAAGGAAGGTGGTTACCTCTTCTTTCTCCTCCGGTATGGTTTCGGAAGTAGCAGCCCGCGGAGGAGTGCTGCGAGCAGGAGGAGGAGGAGGAGGGGGAGGGAAGTCATGGGTCTTCTGGCGAGAGGAAGGGGGCGACCCGGATAGCTCACCGTGAGGCGGCCTTTTGAACCTCGAGCTGGCCCCGCCGTAAAAGGACCGGCGCTCGGGAGTAGGTGATGAGGTGGGAGCAGCGCGGGTCCCTGAAGATTGCCAGAAAGGAGGCGGCAGGCGAGATCGCTGCTGCATGCGGGCCCCTTGGGGGATGATGGCTGGATTCTAGTAGAAGATGGCTCAGGGTGGGGAGCCACTTGTTGAGCAGGCCCGGCTTGATCGCTACCGACGGAGGACCTTTCCACGAATGTCATAGCGTCCGCGTACAATGGAGGTTGGGCTGAAACCAAGCAAAGAAAGTTAGAAAAACAAAATACATAATAATAAATAGCAGGGGAACAGAGACCCAAAATAAAATAAAAAGCCTTAATAGGCACCTCAATCTGGCCACACCGCAGCTATGCGCGGGAGAGTGAAGAGCTCGGCAGGATAGATCCCGCGAGGCCAATAATAGCCCGCGTTCCCAGTCTTAAAGAAATCATCCATACTTATGGGGGAAAGACGGAGGAGGCTGTGATCACTAGTAATAATGCCGGGGAGGTTGGCGAGGGGTCTCTTGTCCTCGGGAGTGAGAGAATCGTTCCAAGAAGGCATAGGATACACCCGGGCATCACATAGAAAGAAACCTTTCGAAAGGTATCCTTTGGCAGATTTAGGCTTGGAAAGGATAAAGTCCTTTATCCCGGAGCGAACGGTAAAAGAAAAAACGCCCGGGAAAGAGGCATGGGCCTTCCGTAAGGCATAAAAGGAACGAAAAAGTAAGAGAGAAAGGGGAATGTGGCACCTGGCGCAGTTAAGTAAAAAAGCCAGGATTAGAACAACCCCGTTGGGGTGTAGCTGAGCCGGGGCTACATCATAGAATTGAAGGATTTCAAGAAAGAGAGGGGGGAAGGGCAGGCTAAGCTCGTATTGAAAATGGATCCGTGGAATGTACGAAACCTCCCGCTCGGAAACCCCCGGGGGAAGTTTAGAAAGAGAAGCATTTAAAGGTAGGGGAATAAAGGAACGCTTGGCTAAATCCAAGACATCCATATCAAGAGAATGAGAATCCCCGGGGACATCATAATATTTGATACCCAAAGGGCGTACTCCGTGAGTAGGCCCCCGGGGAATGTCATCACCGACTTCCTCGCCAAACACCTCCTAATCCTGATCCTTGCTGGGATGATTAGAATGCCCGGTTGGGTGCGAACCAGCCCCTTCGGAGGACAGCGCACCCAGGACGACTGGTTCCCGGGGCGTACTGAAAACCTCGGAGAGGTGTCCGGGGAGGAAGGGGAAGAAATCATATTATCATCAGCCCAGAATTGGACCTCAAACTGATTTTGAACTTCCTCGGTATCCAAGGAAGAGTTGGAGGGAAGAGGGGAAGCCATGATGGGAAGAAAAGAAGGGAGAGACGTAGTGCTTACTTGATTAAGAGAGCGGAGCGCCTGGAAGATTTTGGAGAGAAAAGTTTAGTAAAGGGGGTTTGGACCTTTATATAGGCGGATGAATAGGAAACGCCACCTCAAAAGAAGGAAAAGCAATTATGACATGGTAAACAAGATACTGATCAAGGCGGAATAGAGAACGGCGGCGTCAGAAATTAATTTTCGCACAGATGGGTCCTACCAAAAGGAATAATGACAGAAGAGGAGGGCATGAGACCAGTCCCCAGCGTCGCAGAAACCCGGATGACTGGTCTGGGGGGCTAGTGATGATACCGGCCCAGCACTCTGCTGGGCCGGGAAAAGGCCCAGGGCCCAGGACCGGAGGAGCAACACCTTTCCCGCGTAAAGGCACATCCGGACAAGAGAAAGGACGGATGGCGACAAGGAGAAGTGGTCCTGAGTCTTATCCAACGCAAGCAACTCAAGCTATAAATACTAGTCCCAAACAGTGAGTGAGGTATGTGACTTATATCTATCTACTCTATATCAAGAGCACCTTCCGTATGTTTTCCCTCACCGCTATCCCCATCTCATCATTACACCGGAGCTTCTTCCCCGGGACACCTCCCGGGGATTGTTTTGCAGGGTTGTTGCGGGCTGGCTTGGACGGAGGCCCAGATAGCGTCGGTACCCGGGAAGCGGACGGATTTTGGTAGCATCAAAGAACAATCGAACTAAATGTCAACCAGACTTATAGTCTGTATTATTACAGCTCGAGAAAACCAATAAAAAATGTAATACCACCCTCAGTGATATTATCTAGCAACTACTAAAACCAAACCCGCTTGACAGAGAGGAGCGTCTCGCGCATCAATCACTTCGCCAATTAGGCACCTGCTACAACCGCAACACCACTTGATCTGAAGCATGTTGTATGTTTTTCAAACTGCAAGCACCTTGAAACCCAGAAATCACGACCGGAAACACGATCTGTATGATCAAATCGAGGAAAATAAACACAAATAATAAAACATGATACTTATAATTAGACCGAGAACAAAACTTTGATATAAATCAAAATCTAGTCGAAGAACTTATTATGTGAATTGAATCACACTTATTTAACGATATTAAAATCAAAAAAACTTTAGAACGATTAATTGCTTCCCCATCTCCCCATGATGGAAAGATGGGGAAGAAAATTGAAGAAGAAAAGAGGGAGTCTGAGGATGATTTTGGGAGAGAGGACGGCTAAACCATGCACATTTTATTACAAAACCTGCATTTTCTATATACATGTATAATTTCAAAAAACTTGACACAGGAAATCTCCAAATTGCATGTTGGTTGATTAAATTTCTAAAATCCACAAAATTATCTATGCACGTTTTGTCTTAAACCTTTCACGTTCTACCATAAAAATTGCATGTTCAATATCCCTGCATAATTTCTAAACCAAGTGTACATAAAATCACCAAACTGCATGTTCTATTTTTCTGCATCACAATCACACAGTGATGGTAATTGACAATCACAAAAAACCATTATGCTACAGAAAACATGACAATAGTTAGAAAACCTACGGAATACACATCCTTAACTACATATACAGTTTTATACCTTCATCAGTGTCAAACATATGCGCTTCTTCAATATTCAAAATTTGCTTAATAGAATTTTTTTGTCAAAGTCATGAAATCGTCTAATTTTTACAACGGAAACGGAATATTAAACAATTCGAATCCAACCTACCATCGTTTGAACCTTTGAATTCAACCTCAACTTTCTGAAATCACTGAAAGCACTGCAGCAAGTTTCTGAAAAATCGAGCAAATAACATATGAAGTTATTAAGTGAGGTACGATTATTATTGTATCCGGGTGTACAATATACTTATTCTTTTAACTTAAAAGATTAATTTTGAAGGTTACAATTTTCATTTGAAATGTCTGACTTTTTATTTAAAAGGTTAATATTTTAACTTTAAAGGTCTAATTTTTTATTTAAAATTTTATGGTTTTAAATTGGAAGATATAATTTAGAAAGTTACATTTTTCAATTTTAATGTCCGCCTTTTGTATTTCAAGGATTAACATTTTAATTTAAAAGTCATGATTTTTAAATTAAAAACTTATCATTTTAATTTGAAAATAATAATTTTAAAGGTTACAGTTTTCCTTAAAAGGTTATCAAAGTCTTATAATAGGCCGATATTTTGGTTTATATTTACCAATATACAGAACAGGTATAAGATTACACATTTAAGTAAGATTATGATTTTTCATTGGAAGGTGTTTTTAATATTAAAATTTATTTATTTCAAATATGTTTAATTTTTTTGTATGATTAATTTTTATTATACTACTAGTTTTGGATTTAAAATGCGTAGGTTTATTATAAAAAATATTAACAGCCCTTTTTTTATTTATAGTTTTTTAGCAATCTATCTATATTTCAAAATATAGACGGTATATTAAGAAACCTTTTCTACAAGTCTGACATTTATTTTAAAGATTATTTTTTAAGGCCTAATTTTCTATTTAAAAGGTCACTTTTAAATTTCAAAAAAATCATTATAAAGGTTAGATTTAATTTAAAAATATTTGTAATTTTAGATATTACTTTTTAAATTTAAAAGATCTAGTTTCTATTTAAAAATTTAAACTTACTATTATTATAATATTTTATTAAAATAAATAATTTAAAGTAGTATCATAATATAGGAGACCATGCCATGTTTGTTTGTTATTAGTAGGCAGATTTGAAATTTGAAAACCGCCTGACAAAAAAATTTGAAAACTTAATAAAAAGAAAAACAAATTAAATTGAAAAACGGGTTGAGATTATGGCCCTGTTTACTAGAGCTTATTTTTTGATGTACTGAACTGAACTGAACTGAACTGAATTGAACTGAACTGAACTGAACTGAAATAAATTTAAATTTACTGAACTGAATTGAAATAAATTTAAATTTACTGAACTGAACTGAATTGAAATAATTTTAAATTTACTGAACTGAACTGAACTGAATTGAAATAATTTTAAATTTACTGAACTGAACTGAAATAATTTTAAATATATTGAACTGAACTGAAATAAATATAAATTTATTTTTATATTATTTAAATATAAAACACGTTGAGGTGATATAATCTGAACTGAATTGAGTTAAATATCATCAAATTATAGTGCAGATGATATGAACTTATCTAAACTGGACTGAATTGTTCTGAACTGAATTAAACTAATCTAAACTGAACTAATTCCAAATTGTCATGTAATGAAGACATATTACATTTGGTTGAATCGATTTAAATAAATCACGATTCAAATAATTATACTGGATGTATAAAAAGTATAGGTTATGGTATATTAAAGAAATATATTGAGTTGAATATCATAACCATGTATTTTTCAGGGGATCTGAGTCATTGAGTTGTATATCATAATATTATTATATTAAAGAGGATATGAGTCATTGAGTTGTATATCATAAAATTATATTTAAGAGGATATGAACTGAACTGAACTGTTCTGAACTGAACTGAACTGAAACGAACCGAATTGAACTAATTCCAAATTGTCATATAATGAAGACATATTATATATGGTTGAGTCGATTTAAATGAATGACGATTCAAATAATTATATTGGATGTATAAAAAGTATAGGTTATGGTATATTAAAGAAATATATTGAGTTGAATATCATAGTCATGTATTTTTCAAGGGATTTGAGTCATTGAGTTGTATATCATAATATTATTATATTAAAGAGGATATGAGTCATTGAGTTGTATATCATAAAATTATATTTAAGAGGATATGAACTGAACTGAACTGTTCTGAACTGAACTGAACTGAAACGAACTGAATTGAACTAATTCCAAATTGTCATATAATGAAGACATATTATATCTGGTTGAGTCGATTTAAATGAATCACAATTCAAATAATTATACTGGATGTATAAAAAGTATAGGTTATGGTATATTAAAGAAATATATTGAGTTGAATATCATAACCATGTATTTTTCAGGGGATTTGAGTCATTGAGTTGTATATCATAATATTATTATATTAAAGAGGATATGAGTCATTGAGTTGTATATCATAAAATTATATTTAAGAGGATATGAACTGAACTGAACTGAACCGAACTGAACTGAACTGGATTGTTCTGAACTGAACTGAAACGAACTGAACTGAACTAATTCTAAATTGTCATATAATGAAAACATATTATATTTGGTTGAGTCGATTTAGGGGATCTGAACTAAATTGGACTGAACTGATATGAATTGAACTAAAATAAAAATAATATATTTTCATTTGTTATTAATGAATGTCATCATCATATAAAAGGAAATTCGATGAACTGAACTTAACTGAATTAAATTTAAATTTATTTAACTGTACTGAACTGAACTGAAATAATTTTAAATATAGTGAACTGAACTGAACTGAATTGAAATAATTTTAAATATATTGAACTGAACTGAACTGAACTGAAATAAATTTAAATTTACTGAACTGAACTGGAAAAAATTTAAATTTACTGAACTGAACTGAACTGAACTGAACTGAATTGAACTGAACTGAATTGATCTACAGATAAGCTCTGGTAAACAGGGCCTATGTCATTTATGTGACCGTTGGTGATTGGAAATAAAGAGATTATTACACGCTTCCGTGAAGAAGGTGGGCGATAACGAGTTCGGGAAAATTGCTGGTGGAGATCCTGAAGAAGAACGGCGTGAACAGTAGCGGAGAGTGCCTGGACACGAACGCAAGGACAGCGCTCGCATTCGTGACGCTGAGGCACGACGGCGAGAGGGAGTTCATGTTCTACCGGAACCCCAGCGCTGCTCAAGGAGTCTGAACTCAACATGGATCTGATCAAGAAGGCCAAGATCTTCCACTACGGCTCCATCAGCCTCATCTCGGAGCCGTGCAGGTCCGCCCACATCGCCGCCGTGAAAGCGGCAAGGGAGGCCGGAGTGTTCCTGTTGTACGAACCCAACTTGAGGCTCCCGCTGGAACTCGAAATCGATTACATATGGAAATCGTCAGAAATCGACGGACCTTCATCCACAGCAGGGGCGACTTCGACCCGAATACTCGCGGCATATCCGGGTTGGCCCAGAAGGAATCGGTGAAGTATTTGGCGTAGTATTCCGGAGCCTCGATGACCCGACTCGGCTGGACGTCCCAGAGCTTCTTTATCACAAGGCGGCCAATCACACGGTTAGTTCTCGTTTTTTATGACAGGGTTCACGTTTTGATTTACCCCTTGTAGTTTTGTTGACCTTATTTCTGATTGTTTGGTATCGGGAGTGCCCAACTTCTGGTAATTCCCCAAGCAGCGGCTGAAAATAAAGCCCAGACTCTTTTATAGGCTGAGCTGACGGCCTCTCAAGAAGGAGGAGAGCGTGGTGGGATGCTGCAGATTTGAGGAGTAATAGATTTGGACGATCTTTAATGATTCTCACTTTCGGACAAATTTGTAGTGTTGGTTTTGTAGTTACACGTGTTTTCCTTTATCTTTGTATGCAGAAAGAGAGCAGGACTTTTTTGAAAAATTGGGATAATACTCACAGTTTCATCATCCTATAAGTAATCTTTATGATATATTTTATTATTTTTAACTATTTTTGGTTGAGGTGGTGGAATGTATTTGGTATTATCCTTGCAACTCTGCATGCATATAGGTTTTTGATCTGGTACTGTCATCATAAGAACTTACTGTATGTGTTTAATATATGAGTTGCAGTGTTTTCTTAACATTTTAAGACTTTGAATCCTTGACATTTTCCAATCGAAATCTTGGCATTAATTGGAATATTTGATGAAAATTTTCAGGAGCCTTTATTGAACTTAAGAAATTGTGTTTTGTTATGTTTAGAACTCATAAGATATCAGATTCTGATGAATTAAAGCTTTGATTTTGAAGGTACCATGTACAAAGAAACTAGTGAGTATAGAGAAGGGAGTCTTTGCAGGGGCTAATTTGCCTCCATCATCTTGAGATAATGGAGAAAATGAGGGCAATTATGATAGACTGGCTGACTGAAGTTCAGTACAAGCTAGGAGACACTACTTTACCATCAACATACTTTCTTGGCGTTCAGGCCACACTGAATATGGAGTAATGCATGCTTTCGTTGTTTTTTTGTGTTTCAAAGGAGTAATCTTTGCCTGCTTGGTCACTAGAGCTACAAATGGTATTGAAAAAGGTTAGTTGCATCTTTCAGTATTCAAAAGTTACTGTGATTTTTGCATAATATTTTTCCCCTCTTGTTGTTTCAACAGTATTAGGTTTCTCTAGTTCATTGGGGAAATCAAATAGTGGACCAAGCAAAATCTGGATGGAAGCCCCAGTGTTGGAAACTCGACTCTGTGCAATATGGTTCTAGCATAATGACCGATCTTGTCGAGGAGCAAACTCAAAGGTTTGAACTAACTAAATGGCAGGAACAATATCAAATGTATGAACAGGTAATGGTTTTTAAGATGTGTGCTATTCATGCGGTAATAAACTTTTCAAAACTGGGATAATCTTATAAGTAATCTTAATGATTTCTTATGTATTTATGTTTTGTTTAGGTAATGGAATGTCTTTGGCACAACTTATGACAATATATATCATACAGATAAGTTTCTGATCTAGTACTCTTTTCTTGATAGATTCATTAATGCGTTTATGATATCAGCTGCAGTTTTTTCTTGCATTTCACAAGTTTGAGTCTTTGTAATTTTCCACAGAACTTTGACTTCGATTTTGTTTTTCTGCAGGAACTAGGAAGATACGAAAGCAAACCTCAAATACCCATGCCTTACTACTACTAATGCCATTTTTAGGGAGCACACACCTTATTCTGATGTGTATAGCATAAAGGTTTATACTTTGGGTTTAGTTAAATCATAATTTATACTGCTTGGGATCACATTATTTTAACTTGAGACGTAATCAATGCTACTGTTTTGTTATGCATGAGGAGTCATTAGCTAGGCTGAGCGCCTGTGCATCTTCAAAGGTGAATACTTTGGTGGACTGGCATACTGAAGTTCACTCCAAGCCAGCCGACACTCTACCTAATCATCACCATTGTCGATTGCTTACTTGGCATCAAGACCATATTATAGGAGTAGCGACAAAGGAGTAATGCTGCCATGCTTGTTTTTGATGTTGCAAAGGAGTAATATTTGCTTGCTAGATCACTAGAGCTGCTACAGGTAATAAAAAAGTTTAGTTCCATGTTTCAGTATTCAAAAGTTACTTTGATTTTTGCTTAAAATTTCTACCATATTGTTGTCTCAATAGTATTGGGTTTCTCCATTTGATTAGAGAAAACATATATGTGACAAAGTAAAAGCTGAAGGGGAGGTCCCAGTGTTGGAGGATCGACCCCGTGCAATATGGTTCTAGCATCAGGTATTGGTTTTTAAGATGTGTGTTATTCATGCCGTAATATACTTGTTGAAACTTGGGAGACAATTTCATCATTTTTAAAGTAATCTTATGATTTCTTATATAGTTATTTTTGGTTTAGGTGGTGGACTGTCTTTGGCACAGCTTATGTCAATATGTATATTGTATTTCATACAGATAAGTTTCTGACCTGGTACTCTCTTTTTGACAGCTTCATTAATATGTTTATCAGCTGCAATTTTTTGCTTTGTATATGTTTGAACTTAGGAAATCATGCTTCATCAGTTGTGTAAATGTAGCAGTGCATTATTTTGTTACACGTATGAGTTTTTCCACATTTTAGCCAATCTCCAATTTGCATAATTGTTAGTGCAATATAGTTTTATTTGCATATATATTAAACCTTTGAATTTCGTTTTGGTCTGAGCACAATTCGTTTCTCAGCAACTTCATTCTTGTTATTAGTATCTTTTTTGCTTGCTTATATGCTTAATGATAACTACTGTGGCTTGTCGCATATATGCTTCTCTGACATGCTGTATATTTGAATTTGTTAATGCAATCCATTTTATCGCTATTTTTTTGGTGTGCATGCTGTCAACTCTTAATGACCTTTTTAGTTCCAGACAGTAAATAGATAAACTTTGATGGCTCTGCTTATAGAATTTCCAGATTCTGATTATATGATACATACTTTGTGTTGAATTTTGACTAATTATAGAATAGCTGTAAATTGTGCATAGCTCTAATTGTACGTCGTTTTGGTATATGAACTTGCTTTTAACCAGTCGTATGCCAGTTGACTATTTGAGCTAGCTCACTGGTAATGTTTTTTGTGAATGAACTCACAAACTCCTGTGTAAATAGGTTGGCCATCTTTCTGAGATGTGCCTGTTGACTTTTTTTAATGTTATACTCCTTTATTTTGTACTTGCTACCTGGGTTAGAATAAAGTAAGTAATTGGTGATTAAGAAGTAAAAGACATTTAAATTGTTCTAGCTGGCATGTATTAGTTTATCTAGGAAAACAAGCGCATAATGCCATGTTCTGTTTTATTGTAATTATTATGGCCTATATTCTAAAGCTTGATATTTATGTCGGAAACAATAGCGTCAGAAAGAAGCAGAAATTGGAAGTTATTTCAGCTCTTGAAATTGCAAGCAGAAATTGAATGAAGTCTAGCAGGGTTGGAAAGTTTCTTCCTATGGAAGTTCAATACTTATTATTGTGTTTATTTTCTATTTTTACAATTTGAATTTCTACTGATTCCAAAGCATTTTTAAAAACTACACATTTATGTTTGTTTAAAATTAAATCCTCTCGCAATTTCATTTATCTGCCGTTTCTATATAAAGTTCCAAAATTTGCATGCATGTATTATTTTGTTATTGTATTGTTACCCAGTTCTAATTGTACTGTTACCCAGGCGTTGGTTTTGCATTGCTTGGCTTTGAGCAATTTCCTCGTGTTTGAGTTAGATTTTCTTTATGTTTTGAAAGTTGCGTTTAAAATTCAAAATTTTGGGAAATTGGCATAATTTTAAAGTTTGGCATAATTTCTAGAAAGGGCAGTAATTAATTCATTTAATTTTCTTACTATAAATATTTAATTAAAGACATTAACACCCTTATTTTTGGTTTTTTAGTTGCTTCATTTAATTTAATTTAATTTAATTTTGCTTTACTAAGTTTACACCTATTTTGATTAAAATCAATTCTAATAAAATCAGTTCAATTAAGTTCCATCCCAAATTTTTAGTTTTAGTTCAATTAAATAAATTTTCATCCCAATTTTTAAAGTTCTAATTCAATTAAATTAAGTTCTCTTCATTAAGTCCATACAAATTTGGTTGAATTCAGTTCAATTTAAGTTTATTTTAGTTCATCTTTGTTAAGACTAGACCATACAAATTTGGATAAAATTTCAGTTCAGCTTCATCCTCTTTTTAGATTCACTTGTTTTTAGTTTAATTCAATTCAATTAGGTTAAGTTAATTTGAGAGTCAAAAAAAAAGGTTCAGTTTGCGGTGTTGGTTTTGTGGTTAAATGTGTTTTCCTTTATCTTTGCACGCATAAAGAGAGCAGGACTTTTTTGATAAATAGGCATAATACACACAGTTTCATCTTACTATAAGTAAAAATTATGATATATATTTTTTAAAAAAAATTTGGTTGCAGTGTTGGAATGTATTTGGCACATCTTGTGGCATTATCCTTGCTACTCTCCATACATATAAGTTTCTGAGCTGGTACGGTCATCGTAAGAACTTAATTAGTGTGTTTAATATATGAGTGCCAGTGTTTTCTTAACATTTTAAGACTTTGAATCCTAGTCATTTTCCACAGAACTTTGGCTTATTAATTTTTCTCTTCTACCTACGATAGTGGTGTATATGTTAAAACTTTGGCTTGGTGTGACTTATGAAGCCCTATTTATATTGATTGTGGTACTCAGCCCTATTTATAAAACTTTGGCTTAGCGAGCTGCACTTGTCGAGAAATCTCGCCAGAAGCCTCTTAAGAGGAAGGAAACCTTGACCAATTAGTCCATTCTTACTTGAATTTTGATTATATTATAAGAGCTTTATCTTCTTAACTGTCAAGGGCTAAATATTTCTCATTTTTACAGGCTCCAAGTGTTAGCAGTTATAATGTTGATCGACTTCTGGCATTTTCAGAGATTCCCAAGGTAATAAATCTACCACTTTCCGTTGGAACTCAAGCCAAATTTATTTTTTTAAACTTTGCTCACTGCTAAGCTTGTATTGTGTTTTGCAGTTGAGAGTAGGCAGTGCAGAGGACTTTTCACCTCGTAATGGAAAGTGGAACTTTAACAGGAAGGTAATTAGAAGGATACTTTACAATTAATTTTGACTAAGTACTTAGACCAGCATTTCTCTAATTCCAAGTGTTTTTTCATCTTGACTAGAAACTGATTGAGCCTGTGACACTTGAGCGATGGGCTATTGTGAACTTTTATTACTGTGTGAGATAAAACAGAAAATGCCTCGGACTTTTTGCTTCTTTATGTCTAGAAGATGCTTAATTGGTTTTTATTTTTGTGATACAGGGCAGACCAAGCTCGAGTTCGACATTGTTTTGGGAGATGACTCCTTCATCAGGTCTGCTATATATCTCCCCTTCTTAATTTAGTGATTATTCCAACGAATTAATTAACCATCTATATATGTGTCTGTGTGGCTGCCCCTGGTAGCCCTCAGAGAAAATCTTGACCAATTAATTAGTCCATTCTTACTTGAATTTCGATTATATTATATTATTATATAAGAGCTTTATATTTTTAACTGTCAAGGGTTAAATATTTCTCATTTTACAGGCTCTAAGTGTTAGCAGTTATAATGCTGATCGTCTTCTGGTATATTCTGAGATTTTCATTAGCAACCACCAATTCACTCGAGTTGAAGGACTAGTTCTGTCAGCTCCCAAGGTAAAAAATCTTTGATCACTACTAAGCTTGAATTGTGTATTGCAGTTGAGAGTTGGCAGTGGAAAGGACTTGTCACCTCGTAATGGAAAATGGAACTTTAACAGGAAGGTAATTAGAAGGATACTTTAACAGTTGAGGGTTTAATGGAATATAATGGCTTTTATCTCTTTTTGTTTTTTGGAATGTAATGAGTTTTATCTATTTCTTTTCTCCATTTACATAGAGTAATCACTTTATGGCATTGAAACAGTGACATGTTGAACACCAGCTTCGTCGTGACGCTGGAATGCAGAGTCACTCGCGACATCCAAATCTTCTGAGGTGCTATGGTTTTTCTGTGATCAAGTAAAAAGTTTGTTACTCAATTTTACATGAAAAAGACTATCAACTGGGAGTAACTGCACAGGAATGAGTTTATGATGCTAAAGGAAAACTATACAAGGAGCTGCAGAAATGTAAATATTCAGTGAAAGACATGTAGCTACTGTGAGTCCTCCTTTATTTTCTATGCTGCTCTAATTACATTATATAGGTCTAAAGAATTTTTAGTGCACTGAAAATCTCTTCCATGTATGGCTTCTTTATTGGAAAACTATCCCAGTCTCTAGGTTAGTATCTTCTAGGTTCCATATTTGTCTATGATGCATACCTATTCCTTGCAAGTGTGTCTGTAATTTTAATTAACAATCATCTGTCTTTTCCAGAACGTGACTTCATTCATTGTCCTGTAGAACATGAGATCCATCAACATTTTAAACCTGAAAACCTGTTAGTTGGACGAGCTTAAGATAGCAGATTTTTGTTGGTCAGTTCACACACTCAATCACAGACATGCTATGTGTGGGACTGGGAAATAGATTCTTGTTCACACTATGATGAATGTTACATAGTCAATTTATAATCTTCCATTTAACTGAACACTAGTAAAGAGTGTGGAGCATGATGGCAGCATATATATATCTGGAGTTTTCTTTTAAAGCTTAGGAAAATTGCTTCATCTTACTGGTTGCATATGTGATTTCAGTTTATTAAAACCTGGATTTGATCAGTTAATTACTTTGTCTTATGTAGTTGAGAAGATTGTGAAGGTTTTGTGGAAGCCTGTTTTTTAAAAGTTCGCCTGATTCAGATTTACTGACTGGGTTCTGCTGATGTCTATTTTGATATTGCACATATACATTATTTTTTTTTGGGTTTAAGGCAACTTATGTCAATATCGATACTCGTCTTCATGCGGACATGTTTCTGATCTTGAAAGCACAATTAAAGTGCTAATTTTCTGCTGCAGTATTGTTATTGCCGTCAAAAGATTTTGAATACCTATCATTTTGTACTGAACTCCGGTATATTCAATTTTTTTCTGTTAGTTGGCTTCAAGCCTCAGCGAGTATACAGTGGTGCATTCTGGATGTACTGCAAATTTAGCACTACTTGCACTTCTACACCTCTAAGACACGCTTTTGTAGTGTGCCTATTTATATTAAGTTATTGGGGTTTATGTAAATGAATGAGGCATTTGGTGGGGCCTACAAATTCTATTGACATGCAGAGCTCCTCCTATTCTTCACCCTTCCTCTCGTCTGCTATTAATTCATTTTTTTATACTATATATATATTATATGCAAAATACTGTCGCATCTACCAAGGTGGCAGAGAAACGGCTGCAGATGGAAAGGCACGAGGTCGATACCAGAGGCCAGAAGCACTGCTAGTTTACCAACAATTTCAACATCAGCATATCCACACGATGCTGGATAGCTACTTCTATCACTACAGTGTGAGCGATTTGATCTTGTTATTTTACATTATTGATCATCTTAATTATATATCATGGGAGTCTAAATGTTTAGGGTGTGATTGATGCTGTACAGGTGGCCATAATGTACGAAAACAGCAATCTGGTGGAGGCCAAAGGGGTGGGAAGAAAGATCATGCATAAGGTCCAACAGACTTATGAGTCTGAGCTTGCCAGGAAAGACTTTGCTTTACCAGTCCACTTCGCAGATCAAGCTCGAGTTCGATGTTGTCTTGGGAGATAACTCCTTCACCAGGTCTGCCATATATCTACCCTTCTTAATTTAATGAATTTTCCAACGAATTAAGTGTGTGTGTGTGTGTGTGTGTTTGTGTGTGTGTGTGTGTGTGTGATGTGTGTGGATGCCCCTGGTATCCCTCAGGGTGATCAGAGAAGGTCTCGGCACCAGGGTCGATCCTCCACCTATATAGTCTGCATCAGCTACGCTACCAGGATCCCCTTGCGTGCTATTGCTGCTTCACTGGCCGGCAAAGAGTCTGACAACTTTCTGGAGGCGACTCACATTCTCGACGTCGTCTTGCGTCAGATGCTGATAAATAGTAATTACACCCATCTCCATTTCTGTAGATCTAATTGAAAGTAATGTTTTTTTTATACAAGTGATTGAAATGTTCCATATTAACCAGGGGCTGCCTTCTGGTTCCCCAGTCATTTTTTCACAGTCAGCCCGCAAACTTCATCCCCTTACAGGAGCAGTAGAGGTTTTTTCACTCCAGCTTCAGAGCCACGCGAGGAGGTCTGTCCTAAATCGTGGTGTGTTATTGTCAGCTTCATCTATCGTTTTATATCCCTGTTATGTTAGTGTTGCTATTTCTAATAGCTTTGTGTTCGTAGATGTATCAACCACCATGATCGTGCAACTTGATCGGTCAATGATATCTTCATGGAAAATCAGAGAAATCAGCGAGCTGCACTTGTCTAGAAATCTCGCCAGAAGCCTCTTGAGAGGAAGGAAACCTTGATCAATTAGTCCATTTTTATTTGAATTTTGATTATATTATAAGAGCTTTATCTTCTTAACTGTCAAGGGCTAAATATTTCTCCTTTTTACAGGCTCTAAATGTTAGCAGTTATAATGCTGATCGACTTCTGGCATTTTCTGAGATTCCCAAGGTAATAAATCTACCACTTTCCGTCGGAACTCGAGCCAATATTTTTTTTTAAAGTTTGCTCACTAGTCACTACTAAGCTTGTATTGTGTTTTGCAGTTGAGAGTAGGCAGTGCAGAGGACTTTTCACCTCGTAATGGAAAGTGGAACTTTAACAGGAAGGATACTTAGACCAGCATACTTTACAATAAATTTTAACTAAGTACTTAGACCAGCATTATCTCTAATGCCAAGTGCTTTTTTTCATCTGACTAGAAGCTGATTGAGCCTGTGACACTTGAGCGATGGGCTATTGTGATGTAATGTCGAGCAGCTGCTCAGGTAGCTTATAAACTGTGGAAGGATGAAGGGAATTGTAAGCCTTTTTCTTTAACTTCAACAGAGAGCTTATGTGTTTAAGTAAATTGTTGAGGCTTATGAATATGATGTTTGCTACTTGCTTTACAGGCTGTGAGTGATCCTTTTGACACATATGATGAGAACCCTCAATTCAGGTGTTCCCCTGCTCTCGTAAGAGATAAAAATGCTTCTTCTTTGCATTCTTCCCCAATGGAAGAACTCTGATATATATGGTATGGTACCTCAAACTTCCTCTTGTTCTTGGAAAATGTTTTGCACAGCTTATATCAATATCGATACTGGTCTTCATTTGCTTCACTAAGTTTACTGCTATTTGATTATAATCGATTCTAATCAAATCAATTCAATTCAGTTCCATCCCAAATTTTTAGTTTTACTACAGCTAAATTAAGTTTCATCCCAAATTTTTTGGTCCAGTTTTATTTAAATCAGTTTACATGTAGTATTTTTAAACATCCTATTTTAGTACATTTTTATTTAATTGGACTGGTAAATTTATCCAATTTGTTTTATTTGTGTCTCTTTACCCACGATAATGATCATTATAATCGATTACTTGATACACTCATGATTCTTAAAATACTAAACATTATACTCAATTTAGGTGATTTAGTTGATTCCTTACTATATTTTAGAACAAAGAGAATATTACATATCTCAGGAAAAAAAAAGAACAAAGGATTTATATATTTTTAGATAGGTGAAGTCAAGTATTTCCTTACCTTACCTTTTACAATATAATTTATTTTGTTCTTTTATTACATTTTTGGCACATATAACATAATTGATAGACACTATAATAATACTGTTTAAATCATCGGGAAAATTGGAATTAAGGGCCGTGGAACATTAGTAATTAGGGTGTATGTTTTACATAATTTCTGAAAAATGCAGTGAATATTAACTTATTTTTAATCAATATGATTATTAATACAAAAAGATAACAATACCCTTATTTTTATTTTTATTTTTAAATTCTTTAAATTTAGTTATATTCAGTTTAGCTTTATTTATTTAGCTCCAATTTAAATAAAATTTATTTCTGATCAAATCATTTCAATTCAGTTCAAAAAAGTCAAATTCATATGAACGTGATGAGATTTTATTCAATTAAATACCAAGGAAGTGAACTAAATTGGATTTCAAAAATTGGAAAAATGATGGAACTAAATTAAATTGAATTTAGGAAAATATAAATGAACTTAAATTGAATTGACCTAAAAAAAAAGTAAATGTAATTTTTTAGTTGGATATGAACTGACCTGTATTGAATTTTTACCAAGATTTTGATTGCTTTTAGTGAAGCGGTACTAAATTAAATTAAAGAAAGGTGAACTTGAATCGAATTGAATGCGTCCAATTTTGAATGATCTGAATAAATTTATATTAAATTGAACTAAAGGAATTGGTTTGAATTCAACTAAATTTGAAAGAATCAAAAAATTTGATGAAAATGAACTGAATTGCATACTACTAAAGTGAACTAAAATGAACTAAACTGAACTGAACTGAACCAAAACTACGTAAAATGACATAGGGCTAACTTGAACTAATTTTATTATAAATACATTTATTTAGAGTGAACTTATTGAAACTAAACTTAATTTAACTAAGCACAAAGATCTAAATAAAAATAATAGAAATAGGGGTATTAGTGTCTTTATATTAATAATCATATCAATTAAAATTAAGTTAATTATTCACTGCTCTTTTTAGAAATTATGTGTATCTTACACCCCACTTTCCAATTTCTAATTCCACTACCCTTAATCCCAATTTTCCCTCAATCTTTTATTAAATACTTCATTAAACTGTATTTAACCTATTAAAATACTTCATACTATAATAATATGCCTTTTTAAACTCTATTTAACCTACGTCATATCATTATCTTCACATCTTTTATCTTTTAGCCGCTAGCTAATATATATAGAATTCATAATATTTTTGCTAAAAATATATCAAATATTATTTTAAATTAGGCATGTGCTGATTATATTGTATAGTTAGACGTTGTTAGTATGTTATATTAGTAAATTTGTACAGATATGTTTTTGTAATTATAATAGTAAATTTGTTAATATAAAATTCTACTGATTGTTAAAACATATAATTTTGAAAAATACCTAAACCTCTCAAATAAGCTGACCTTATTTGAGACTTTGTGTTGGATTTATTTTTTATTCAATTTTGTTGGTTCAGTTCTTTTGAATATGAATATTTTGTCTATTTGGCTTGGGAGGAATGGTTCATTATTACATTTAAAAGAGTTTTTAATTAATTTTTTAAATTTCGTTTCTTCAATAATATAAAACAAATACATATATTATCATATTTTCAATATATGGTTTGATTTCACCTAATATTTCATATTACTATGTTAGTACAAATACTACAATCACTATATTTATTATGTAAATTAAAATATTTAGAATTTAAAATATACCGCACAACGTGCGGGTGAGCCCAACTAGTTAGTTACAATGTTCATTTAAATTTAGTTGAATTCTGTTGAATTCAGTTTAGTCTATTTAGTCCATGTTCATTAGAACCAGAAAATTTTGGTTCAAATTCAGTTCAATAAAGGTTGATCATCCCATAAAGTTCAATTTTTGTTATCTCCATTAAAATTAAAAGAGTGATTTTAATTTTTCATCACCATTCTTTTGTGTTTTAATAGTTTTGGTCACTAATCTTTCAATCTTTTATTTTTAGTCACCATTCTATCAAAATCTTTTATTTTTAGTCACTTTTATACGGTTCAATCGTTAAATCTCAAACCTCTGATCATCTTCACCTCCGATCTCCATATCTCTCCCCTTTTCTTTTCCACCATCTCTCTACCATCACGATTAGGGCTGGAATTTTGTACCAAAATACCGTACCAACCGACTTACCAACCATACCATTACCGAACAATACCAATTAAATTGGTTACCGGCATTTTTGGTACGGTATTACCGTACCATCACTTAACATTGGGACGGTATTGGTATTAAATTTTAAATACCACGGTATTACCGTACCGTACCAACTTATTAAATATTATTTAAATGATTTAATTACACCATAATTTTAATTATCATTGATTTATTTTCCATTTTCCATTTTCAAGTTTCCTAGTATTCTTCTTCAAATTAAATTCTTTAAACATGACAACTAATTTTCTATTTTTAAGACTAATCAGCCATTATTCTTCTTCTTCATACTACTAATTAATCTCTAGAGATTCATCATCCTTCTATGAGTTCAAAATCAAAAACTCATTTTATACTACTTGCATAAATTCTATTTTGATTTTCATTACGAACTGTATCTTTAAAACTGAACTGGTTGGAAGCAACCAAATTGCATATTTGAGGTTGAAATTGTAAGATTTAAGCAATCAAATTTTTTAGTTTGGGATTCATTTCCGCATATTTAAAGATTTCTTACCATTTTTATAATCTTGGTACGGTAACGGTATATACCGAGTACCAACCAAACTTGTTGGTTACCAACATATTGGTATACCGACATATTTGGTTGGTATTGGTTTTCAAAATACGTGTACCAACATACTTGGTACGGTACATGGTATTGAGAAAAAAACATGGTATCCGTACCGATTCCAACCCTAATCACGATTGAGCTCGGAAATCAACTATCGATCAAATTCAGGATCTCTTCTACCGCCGGAGTGACGAAGACTAGGGCTCACGGGGATGATATTCCTTCCCCGATCTGTACATCTCCGATTATAAGCTTCCTGGTATCACCTTCACTGAAGTGCGCAATGTTGTTGCTTTGCTCGGACTCGAACTGCGTTCCCGCTTCGACCTGGACTTTAATGGTGGTGGTTTCTAAATCTAACTTCTAGTTTGTTTGTTTTTTGTTATGGTCATGTTCTTGTGACTAGAATGATCTCGATTAAATCATAAAGATCTCTTTTTTGTTATCATTATTAAGTTATGCATAGGAAATAACGGGGATTCACTTTGAAGATGAGTTGGTAAAGGTCAAGTTCTTAAATCTGGGGCTGCAATGTGAACATGATTTCTCTTTTACGTTATGAAATTGATGGGTTGAATTAGAAAATATTGATATAAGAATTTTCTTGAATTTAATATGCACATAATCTTGTCCATATTGTTGTGATCAGAATATACTGGGTTTGTGCGGCAATGAGGAGGGGATGATACAGAGGCCGGCGGCAGAGGAGAGATGGCGCGCATATGATGGATAGTGGAATTTAAGCAAATTGGACAAAATTTACACTAAACGATAAATAGTACAAAAGTGACTAAAAATAAAATATTTTGAAAGAATGGTGACTAAAAATAAAAGATTGAAAGAATGGTGACCAAAACTATTAAAACACAAAAGAATGGTGATGAAAAATCAAAATCACTCAAATTAAAATTCTACTCCATTTATACTAACTTAAATAAAGTTCTCTTTTAATTGAACTAAATTAAACTTAATAGATTTGAACTATATACGAATGAATAAAAAAATGGGGGCAAAACTGAATTGAAATTTATCCAAATTTGTCCAATCTTGATGAAGATGAATTAAAAATAAACTTAAATTGAACTGAATTCCACCAAATTCTAATGGATTTAATGGAATAAGCTTAATTCAAATCTTGAACAGACCTTAATTCCACCAAATTGAACTTAAATTCGTCAACAGAATTTAATTGAACTAGAACTAAAAATATTCGAATGAAACTTGCTTTAAATGAACTAAAACTAAAAATTTGGGATGGAAATGAAATGAATCGAATTGAACTAGCAATACCTTTAAACATGTTAAGAAAATGATGGACTAGGATTAAAAAATTGCTTTGTTTTTTGAAGAGCTTAACCTTTTATTAATTTTTCTTGTGTTTAACTTGATATTATCATCACAGGTACCAGTTGATATCGAATATTAGTGCACTGAGAGGTTGGAGTTTAGTTGACGACACTTTCTCAGTATGAGATTTATTGAAGGGTGATAGTAGATTCAAGGTATGTCTCTTTGTCTCTGATTTCAGTTTTACACGTTTATACCTGTACTAATTCGATGTTTTAATACTCATTCAGAGAGCTTTCCAGTTGATGTGCTATAATGATACTTGCGGATTTGATGTTGCTGTTTTTTATATTTGCCTTGTTGGATCTCATGTTTACTTGGATTCAATCATTGTCCTTCCTGTATTGGAATTGTCATTGAGGCCATAGTTTCCAGAGGTGACATAAACACTAGTACAGTGACTTTTCCTTTATCATAGTAGTTCCATGTGCACTTATACTGGTATGTCTAGACGATGTTTCATTTGTCTTTTTCCGTGATATAGGATTGGAAATCTAATTGCCTGAACTAGTATCATCTGGTTGTTTTATAGATCATTCCCATCACTTGTTGATCTGCAATGTAAGAGTTTTACATGGGACACTGCAGGTAACTAATGGGGCACCTGAGTCTGCTTTGCCATCTCCTCCGCTGGTTCCTCCAAATATTGCCCACATTAAAGTTGAAGGTGAGCTGGTCAAGAAGAAGCTCCATGTACCCAGGGCAAGAGCTGGGCTGGGTACGAAATGACAGAGGATCCAGCTTCTTACTAATCACTTCAAAGTTGTTGTCGAGAATACAGATGGTCAGTTCTTCCACGACACTGTAGTTATACAACATTACTGAAAAGGCACTTACTTCTTTCTGCTATATTCTATGAAGATGCCCATCCTGTGGTTGCTAAAGGTGCTGGGGAAGAATATAGAGTTCAAGTGACCTATGAACATGCATGAATTTGAAGTTGTGCACTGCCAAGGTAGGTACATGCATGCATTTAAAGTTGTGCTCGAGCATTTTGCCTCTAACAGGTTGGCATTCTTATCCTTGTTTCTCTTCTCTTTGTTTTATTAATTTTTCTGATAGCCTCATGGGATATATACTGAACAACAACGTTGGAAACAGAAGCCCCTGACAAAGATACGAATGACAGTGGATAGAAAAAGGCTAAGATTACCTTTCTTGAGTTTTGATTTGTCCTTTATTTATCCCCTTGAAATTCCCTCTAGGTGTCTCTTTTGACAAATTTTCTCTACATTCTTTAGAAAGCAGTAACTTAATATGTTTTTGGCCAATTGTTGTTTTGGTAAAGGTTTTTGTCTAGGTGATTTTTGTGAAGTTGGAATTTCTGCAATCGGCAGAAAGAATTAAGCCATTGTTTCTCGGAAAAAAATGGCAGAGAACAATTGCATTAAGGGTTAAGGCTTTTTCATTGTCAGTTAATTGCTGTTTACTCTTTCTTTTGGTGGGAGTCACAAGGTGCAGCTTATCATAATTCATAGGTTCACCTAGCTAAATTTTGTCTGAAAGAAAGTTCATAGGTCTGAACAATTGCTGTTTACTCTTTCTCTGAAAGCTCATTTCTAAACCATAGTTAAAAATTGTTTTCGATGTCTGTCCTTCTAGCTGTTGTTTGGTTCTAATATGAATACTTTCCTACATAGAGTTCCCCCGACTTGAGAGTTCAGTTTTAAATAGCAATAAATACTCCAGTTATCCCACTGTGCTTTCTCTTCGTAATTCGTATTTGAATGCCATCCCACTTGCAGTCGCAGATCATAAACCTCAACAGGCAAAGTAAACGAATAACCATGCAAGTTGTACTCTCTTTTTTTCATCTGTTGCAAGAAGAATTTTATGGAAGATAAATTCACTAGTCTATCTAATCTTTCATGAATGTAATCTAAATGTTGTCAACTTATTATGCAATAGGAGGTCATTTTAGGTTGTCATTATTCTCTGGATTTCATTAAAAGCAAAGCTTCAGTTTCCCTTTGTTTAGCATGGATTTATGGATGAAAATCACATCAAATAATCTCACCTGAAGACATGCCTAAGTTCATGTCCTAAATCACATTTGGAAAATGGAAATATCTTATGCTATTAAAGCCATCATAAACAAAAATCCCTTTCCTTTGAGGTTATTTGGTTTTCACACTGATCCCTTTTCATCTGGCAGGATGTTAATGAAAGACTGCGAAGGTAAAATTAGATAAGGAGAAGCTCCCAGTTAAATCATTTGCTGATTATTGCAGTCTCTATCTGGATTCTGCAGCAAAGAACAAGGAGAACCCCAGCCAAAGCTAGTTTTTGTTATTTGTTATTTGTTATTATTTCGGGGTCTTTGGACTTTTATACAGTTACCAGAGTTGATTGTTGTGGTTGATTGTGTATGCAGGGATTGTTGAAAAAGTTAAGTTTGCTACCATCTTTTCCTGCTTTTTGAGTATTTTACTGGACAGATGACAAATTATCCCTTTGCCATAGTGAACAAGAAGAATAAGGCTAATCTGAAAACCAGTGCTGTGAATAAATGTTTGTGAGTATGTGTTAATTCCCTGATTGACAAACCCTGCATTTAGTTCTCAAACCAAGGAAACTTTGACTCCCAGATAGCTAAGTGTGAAGTTTTTGAAGAAAGCTTTGATATATTCTTTCTGAAGAATTATTCAGAATGTTGTCTCATAACATGTCTATAAATAATGAATTGGTTATTCTTTGGCTGTTGTTACTAAAAGTGGAGTTCTAGACGGTCTCCTTTCGTGACCAGAATTTAAGCAAAGGAAAAAGCTCAAGAAAACTGATGGAAAGAATTCAGATAAAAAAAATTTGAGCTGGGATCAGATGCCCATAGTTGTATTATTTTCCTTTAAGATATTTAAATATCTGGACAACAGTTCATTTCTCGAGTAGACTAGCAAGGTCGTTAAATCCGTTTTTTCGAAACTTTTTGCAGCGTAGTGTTTTGCACAACGTTGGGAGTTTTAGATGCTCATGTACTGATTTTTTTTATTTTTTTTTTGTTATTGATCATATGTTATATCAAATAGCTTTTCTATGATGCAAATTTGTTTAGGAGAGTGTTACCTGGGATCATTAATAAGAGCTCCAATTAGGAGAGTGTTACCTGGGGATCATTAATAAGAGCTCCAACTTGGAGACTCTACAGTGCTTACAAATAGATAGGACATATTAGTTCTCTATCATAATTTTTGAAGGAGGGTGAGTATTTTGATTAGAGACCATTTTAGTGTTCTGGGTGATGAAGACTACTAGAAAATAAAAGTCAATTGGAAATATATGTTAGGCAAGGCTGACCTATGTGAGTTGTTAATATTTCCAGTAATCTGTGTGAATCTTTGACTGGTTAAATGATCACAGTATAATGTAGCTAAATGTTTTAAATGACTGGTGTAAAGCTAAATGTTGCAAATTTTAGAGTTGAAAATCCTACTTTTAGAGTAATTATATGCTGGAGTAATTTTTCAGGTCTAGAACTCAGGTTCAACAACACAGTTCTTATTTGGTACTTGAAGAATTTGTTTCTTTATAGGCCAGCTTATGGTTAAGTTCTAATTGGTTCTGTGAGTAGCAAAGATTTTTTTTTTTTGTTTCCCTTTCCTTTCTTCTTTGGTAGTACAGTTCTAGCATACTTTGTTTGATTTATTCTTTTTGGTATAGCAAATGCTGGTTTTTAATTTAGCATTCTCACCTTACCATTTTCATGTTTCTTAGGTTGTGGCGATAACCATTTTTTTCCATACCCGCTAAATGCAAGGGTATGGCGGATTGAAACGGGTGGCTGTGGATATAGTCTCATGGACGGTGTATTAAGAGTAGGTATGCAATTAGAGAGATGAAAACTGCAATATAGCAAATGGATTTAAGTATAGAAATGTTTCTGAGAAAGTCTCCTGTGAGACTTTGAGGCTGCCAAAAGGTTAGGCAGTTGATGTTCATATGATTTCATATTGATCTTCATTTGAAAATCTGTTAGTATTATTGACTATGTACTGAAATTGATGTTGTGCATTTTTATTAGTTCAGCTTCATATTATTTTTAATTGCTAATTGATGTTGTCTTTGTTCATGTTGCCCTTGTGTAAAAGTTCATTTTTTATGATATTTATAATTTAATACTGTGTGTTTTATGATATTGCCTCACCTCTAATCTATAAATTGAGAGTTTGTGATAACTGCATCAACCTAAAAGGCTAAAACAAAAATGTCAAAGTAACATACACACAAATTAACACAAAGGGTGTTGATCATGCTGCCGTACTCAATGTCGTAGTATATCTCATCTTAAAACTTGGCTTTCTTTGTTAATTTTCATTCCTCTGCTGAGGTTTTTGTCATCTTTCATTTGGAGGTCGATTACTGATCAAATGAGATGTTAATGTGAAATTGATTTTTCTCAGAACAACTTCTTTTTCCTCCAGCATTTCATAGAAATGAGTTTTATTGCGTTGTTCAAATTTTAACTGAATGCATGGCTAATAAGGAAAAAAAATGGAAGTCAGGAACTCATATGAGGCCTTACTTGTACAGTCTACAGGAATTTCTTTGGCAGTGATCATGTGATTCACTGTACCGTTCATCTTGCAAATTTATGCAGTTATTTATAGTAAAATGATAATGACTCATGAATTATGTGATATTGTCTGTTCCTTTCAACAATGTATTATGCATTTATGCCGCAACAAAAAGTAATATGAAGGAGTTAAAGCAGTAAAATATGCTAATTTTATTGCTTCAATTCATGGTACATGTATATAATTTTTACTTCATATTTATTGTATTATCATTTTCTCCGTGTTTGTTCTTGGAAAAAATAGTCTCAATATATACCATCTTATTTAAGGGTCTCTTACTCTGTTTTGCCTCCCAGATGCTTCTATGAAGGGATTCATGGGATGGTAATGAAGTCGAAATCTACCGATTACATGTTTGTTCTGATATCTTTGATTAATTTTATTCAGAATGCACATGTTTGGACATGGCGTACGAGGAGAGAGATTGTGTCTTGGAAATCCATAAATGTTGGGCTCTCGATGAAATTGAAGCAACAACCTGAGTTCAGCTCTATTGAGGTTGATGGCGTTGTTTTCAAATATACTCAAAGTTGGTTTTGTGGTGGAAAAGTAGTTAAGTTACCAGTTAGCAAATTTTAGTTTCATATGTGAAAACTTCTATGATTCGAGAAAAGAAAGTACCGTTAAACATGGGTCTCATTTGAAATAAAGAGTCATAATTTACCTTATGAAATAGGTTAGTTATGATAGTAGGTTTGTTCTTAGAATGCAAGAATTTGTTGTAGAAGATTACACACTATGGAAATCGGTTCTCATTGTAATGGTATCTACTTTTTGGTTTTTGGTGTTTGAATTTCACATGATTTTGGGTTTTTATTTGGTATTTGATAATCATCCAGGTCTCTTTATGGTATCAAGTTCCTTAAATGATATTGTAAGGTTGAATTTATTTCCTCAATGTATCTTTGCCGTTTTAGTAAATTGTTATGCCCAAATACATTTATCAATTTCTATATCATCATATTTGTGTACAAGTTATAGGGTTCTATGGTATACGTTAGGCAATGAATATGCAGTTTTGAAGTCAATATAAAGATTACCATATTCTATGCTTATATTCCCTCCGTCCCAACCAAAACTTCTTAGTTGATTTCGGTTCGGAGGGAGTACTATAGTTTTGAACCTCACTGCAAGAACCAAATCTTTTGGATCAAATTGTTTGCTTTTCACTTTTGGCCCTGGACACAGATATAACTTTTTGATAATTAAAATATCAGTTAAATAAGGAATAAAATAATTAATTAGGTTTTCCCCACAAAATACACCATGCATTGTCACTCCGCTAGTTTTAAGAAAAAATATTGGATCAAAAATTTTTTAGTTTTTCATGAAGGCCGTAGAACATACATCTGATGAATATGCTCCACAACTCACTCAGAAATTTGTTCATCGCAAGTGGCTATATCTTGAATGGGTTCATTAACTATTATGCTTAAGTCCCATAGGACTTGAATTCTGACATTTAGGAGATTTTTGGTTGGAGGTATTGGAGGAGGCCAATGAGTTTGATTATAAAGTGGGGTGTTGATAAATATGGCACTATTCCCTGGCATAGTCAAAGGCCCCAAGCAGAAGGCCCAAGCTGGACCGAACCAGGATCCGGCCCACGGACGACTCCGCGCACTGTTGAGGATTACACTGTTCGATGTCGGCAGCTCAAATGGCTTTAAATAGAGCCAGATCAACGACCAGAACAGTGAAGTTCACTGCTCATCCCTACCAAAATATCACAATCAGAACTATGGTTTTCACCTCTGATTTGATCGTCGGAGCAGGCGCGGGCATCAGCCGGCCTGTCTGACCTCTGTTCTGTCTATGCAGATTTACCCTGAGCAACAAGAACGCTACAGCGAAATCCCATTTAGAACTTTAACATTGGCGCCGTCTGTGGGGAGTACCGTTATCTTCACAGCCCACGCAGCATTGATATCATGACAGAAGGAAGAGCAGATCCGGATCCTTTTCCGGAGCTACCAAGACTCCCGCTGGGAGGAGGTCGTGCCTTATTGGAGGCCAACAGGGACGGTTCTATCTTGGACTCTGCTGACATACCGGTCGTTGCGGTGAGCAGACCGATCGCATCCACAAGCAGGCCGGTCATGACGACGGAACAAACTCCCAGCAACCCCGTTCAACGAATCCGACGCGATCGTTCCTGGTGACAGATACGGCCGAGATCCTAAAACAGGTCATGGCTACTCAAACCGAGATGATGCGACAGCTCCAGGAGTTGAAAGAGGGTACTCCGGCGAGATCGAACGGCCAAACGCTGGTACCGCGTATACGACCAGTCAGGCTGTTCGATGACGGAGAAGACACTTTTGGAGGTAACAGGACAGTTCACGGGGCGATGCCTTCTCGCAGAGGAGATGAGGCTCATTCCTCCCCAAGGTACTCGACCAGGGAAGGGTCGGGACGAAGCGACGACCAGAATAAAAAATGGCCGGCAGTCTATGTGCACACCCCAACGGTCAAGCCGAGGGTCCCGGTTAGACAGCGACTTGCTGTCGACTTTGAGGAGGATCCAGAACTGGACACGAGAGGGTGTCCGTTCAAAGCTGAAGTGATGAGTTTTTCTGCGTCTCATAAGCTGAAAATACCACCAAACTTGGGAGTATACGATGGAACATCGGATCCATCGGACCATCTCCACACTTTCACCTCCAACATGTCGACTTTCGGTATCCCAGAACCTATCTGGTGCAAGGTCTTCGCTACCACGCTGACCAAAGCAGCCAGGTTATGGTTCACAAATCTGCCAAACAACACCATCTCACGGTTCGCAGAGCTGGAAGAGGAATTCCTGAGCCGGTTCATCCAGAAAAGGAAATTCACAAAGACCAGGAACGATTTGCTGACGATCATGCAGCACGTGGGAGAATCGCTATCGGAGTACTAGGAACGATTCAACGAGCTGGTTAACGCGGTTGATCATCGTGGTGGTGCTCGGTTTGTCATTGATGCTTTCATCCGAGGATTATGCCATAAAGCCCTCAGTCGGGACTTGGTGTTAAACCCAGTGTACTCATTGCACGCGTTAATGATCAGAGTTGAGTTATTTGATAAGGCAGACATAATAGAAGTACGCATCGATAAGAAGACCTATTACAGGAACCGCGCGGAAGACAAGACAGTCCTGGCAAGTGGGAAGAAGGTTACTGGGACGAATAAAGGCGGGCGCAGACCTGTGAAGGAAAGGCTGGGTAGGAGAGACTACCCACAAGTAAGCACAGGCCCGGCTTCGCAGATAAAGGCATTCACTCCGCTGAATAAAACTCCAAAAGAGATATTCGCGTTAGAGGCACATAAAAATATTCTCGATCCGGCTCATAAGATGAAGACCTCTGGAAGTAGCGGGAACACAAAGCTGTTCTGCGATTACCATAATGACCATGGCCATGACACAAGCGAGTGCAAACATTTGAAATAGGCAATTGAGAATTGTATCAAGACTGGTCAGCTCTCACACTTCGCGAAAGGGGCGCGGTCCCATAATGATGCGGAGTATGCGAGGAAGTCTGAAGGATCAACCAGACAGTCCGGAGGATACAATCCTCGATACCAGGACCGTCCTGGTAGTGGCGACAAAGGAAAGGAAGTTGCGTTAGTTGGAGAGCACTCTAAGGGTGTCAAGCCGAAGCATGAAGATGAAGATCTGTCCCCAGAACCATTGGGAGTCAACCCCACCACCACCAATATATTCGTAATTATTGGCGGCAGTGCGGGGGGCAAAACAGAGTCTCAACGAAAGGAGCGATGTAGGCGCCTACCAGAGGACACTCCGGCGGACAGACGTCTCGGTCCGGAAGAATCAATTATTTTTGATTCCAATGACCCTATCCCGTGCAGACCAGCCGGAGGTGACGTACTTGTCATTACTGTCCAGGTGATTGACAAGCTCATCCACCGGGCATACGTTGACGGCGGCAGCTCGGCAGAGATCATGTACTGGCACTGTTTTGAGAAAATGGATGAGACAATGAAAGCCAAGTTGCGACCAACCGACACTCCTCTCGTAAATTTCGCGGACAGAACCATATGGCCAGAAGGGACCGTCACATTACCAGTAATGTTCGGGGAACATCCGACGCAAAAAGTAATCGAACTTGAATTCGTAGTTGTTAAGGCGAACAGTCCCTATAACCTCATTATAGGACGACCAACTCTGGCGCTATTGAAAGGGATAGTATCTACTTTACATTTGCTACTAAAATTCCCAACCAAATACGGTGTGGCTACCGTGAAAGGAGATCTACAGAAGGCTAGAGAATGCCACCGGATAGCGCTCAGCAAAAGAAAAAGAGAGGTAAACAGGGACAGTCCTATGGTGGGGAAACACACCAGACGAGAAGTGTTAATGACAGTAACAGAAGGTGAATCCAGGCCTACGGAATTGTCTGGAGAAGTGGTTGAAATGAAGCTCGACTGCGCACATGAGGCGATAGTCCAAATTGGCAAGACACTTCCCGCATCCGTTCAACGAGAGTTGTTGGCTGTACTGTCCAAGCATGAATCGGCGTTTGCCTGGAAACCAAGTGACATGACTGGTGTGTCTCCCACGATAGGCTATCATGCGTTAAAGGTGAACCCGGATCACAAGCCAGTTCTACAGCGCAGAAGACCGCAGTGTCCGGGGTGCAATTCTGCGATCAATCAAGAGGTCACCGACTTATTGAATGCCGGAGTCTTAATTGATGTGCCATATCCGACATGGCTTAGCAACCCAGTGCTCGTAAAAAAGCGGATGGCAGCTGGAGAATGTGTATTGACTATGCCGTATTAAACAAATCATGCCCAAAAGACTGCTATCCGTCCCCATTGATCGATCAGAAGGTGGACTCGTTGGTAGCATACCCCATCAAATGCTTTCTGGACGCCTACAAAGGGTATCACCAGATACCAATGCTGGAATCCGACGCAGAAAAGACGGCATTTATAACAGAGAAGGGTGCCTTCGGGTACAGAATGATGCCATTCGGACTGAAAAATGCAGGAGCCACTTACCAACGGATTGTCGACAAGATCTTCGAAGACCAGCTGGGAAGAAACCTCGAGATATACGTAGATGATATGGTGATCAAGAGCCACCAGTTCCCGGACCTGATCAATGATGTGGAAGAGACCCTGAAAAAACTAGAGCGAACAGGCTTAAAGCTAAACCCAAAGAAATGCCAATTCGGCGTGGGAGAAGGAAAATTCCTTGGGCATATGGTATCGAAGGAGGGCTTGAGAGCGAACCCGAAAAAGATACAGGCAATCATTGACATGTGTTCGCCCAAGACCGTCAAGGATATTCAAAGCCTTAACGGTCGGATGGCTGCAATGAACCGTTTCCTATCTAAGGCGGCAGAGAGAACACTACCGTTCCTACGTGTCTTGAAAGGAAACGTGGAAAAGGGAGGGATAGTGCAACGGGGAGAGCCGAAAGAACGGGCATTCGCGGAGCTGAAAGAACACCTTCATGAGCTGCCGGTCCTATCGCCCCCAACTGGAGGAGAGACTCTTTATCTATACATATCAGCAGGCACCGAAGCCGTCAGCGGAGCGCTAATCATGGAAGTGTCGAAGGTACAGAAGCCGGTCTACTACATTAGCCGCACTCTCCAAGGAGCAGAAACCAGATACTCAGCCCAAGAGAAATTGGTGCTAGCATTGGTTCATGCAGCTCGGAGACTGCGAACTTATTTCCAGTCCCATCCGGTTGATGTATTGACGAACGAGCCTCTGAAAACGATCCTAACCAAGCCCGGTGCGTCCGGCCGTATGGCCAAATGGGCCGTGGAGCTTAGCGAGCATTCCATTGAATTCTCACCTAGAAAGGCGATCAAGGGCCAGGTCATGGCAGATTTCCTAGCAGAGATGCCGGAAGAGGCCGGTGGCCCGACTATCGAAGAAAAGCCGGTTATAAAGCGACGAGTAAGTCATGAACATAGAACTGACTGGTGGAAATTGCACGTCGATGGAGCATCAGGTGTGGAAGGCGCAGGAGCCGGATTGATCGTCACAGACCCGGGAGGAGTAGAGACCACATACGCTCTTCGATTCAACTTTCCAGCAACCAACAATGAAGCCGAATATGAGGCTCTTATTTCTGGAATGGAAATTGCAAAGAAGTTAGGCGCCATCAAGGTGGACGCGTACGGGGACTCTGCTCTAGTCGCAAATCAATTCAAGCCGCGAGGGAACCAACCATGCAGAAATACCTAGAGAAGGTCAAGAGTTTGGCTCTCGGGTTTGAGGAATTCGATATTACTCGGGTACCCAGATCAGAGAACACGCGAGCGGGCGCTTTGAGCAAGCTGGCATCATCAGCCAGCGGACATCTCACTAAAACCGTTCTGGTGGAAACGCTTGCAGTCAGATCCACGGACTGTGCGAGGATCAGTCTAATAGCAGAAGGCACGAAATGCTGGATGACGCCGCTGAAAAGGCTCATAATGCATTGTGTCAGACCTGCGAATGACAAAGAGGCAAGCGCATTGGCGAAAAAGGCATTGGGTTTTACAATCAAAGATGGGATCCTTTACAGACAGGGTTTTCTTGAACCGTGGCTGAGATGTGTAAACAAAACGCAAGGCGTGCAAGTGTTGAAAGAGCTTCACGAATGGTCTTGTGGTGCACATCAAGGATCGCGCACACTAGCTTTGCGCGCTACCCGAGCAGGATATTATTGGCCAAGAATGAAAGACGATGCAGACGAGCTAGTCCAGAAGTGCCACCAATGCCAGATTCATGCCACCGTACCGAGATTACCAGGGCAGAAGATGACTAGCATACATTCACCATGGCTGTTCGCCGTATGGGGTATCGATATTGTCGGACCTTTTCCGCTGGCGGTCGGGAGGCAGCGTTTCCTGGTGGTGGCCGTAGACTATTTCACGAAGTGGGTGGAAGATATACCACTAGCTACTATAACCGGACGAAGAATAACGAACTTTGTGTGGAAGCACATTGTTTGTCGGTTCGGGCTCCCCCACACTATTGTGAGCGACAACGGAAAACAGTTCGCCAACGAACCATTCAGATCATGGTGCAGTGGCTATAACATCGGACAGAACTTCACATCTGTGGCACATCCCCAAGCAAATGGTCAGACCGAAAGGACGAACCGGACGATTGTGGAAGGGATCAAGAAAAGGTTGACTCGCGCCAAAGGGAACTGAGTAGAAGAACTTTGCAGTGTCCTGTGGACCTACAGAACTACTCCCCGGACGGCGACCGGAGAAACCCCATACCTTCTCTGTTTCGGAAGCGAAGCCATCATATCGTCGAAAATCATGGTTCCTACTGCTAGAGTTAACGATCCTTTGGATCAAGAGAATAACAATGAGGCAGTCAGGCAAAAGCTGGAAGAACTGGAAAGAAACAGGGAGTCCGCGCAGTTGAAGGAAGCGTCCTACAAATCTTATGTTGAACAGCGATATAACGCGAGGGTCCGAGTACGGAGCCTGCGTGTGGGAGACTTGGCCTTGAGAAAAAATGAAGCCAGTCGTGTGGAAGACCAGAAAAGCTGGACGTGACCTGGGAAGGACCTTACCTAGTATCCGAAGTCGCCGGAAACGGTGCTTACCGAGTGAAGACCATGGCGGGAGAGCTTATACCCCGCACCTGGAATATTTGCAACCTTCGCAGGTACTATGGTTAGTACGGACGATGCTCAAGGCTCTATTGTACATTTTTTCTTGTGCCTGATAGAACGGTAAGATGGGAATTTTGTATAGGAATTCCATTTTGATCACATCTTTTGGCTGCCCGATAGGGGAAGTGATCAAAATTAGCACTGTCTGTGTAACCGTATCTATATTTTGTTTGCTCACAAACAATGAACAAGGCTAGGATTAATAATCCAGAAATCCTTAACTGCTGAAGCATTCATGAATCGACATGTACTGGCCCAGGCCTGGACAGTCTATCCATCAGTCCAAGGACTAGATGGAGAACTTCCCAAGGGAAGATTACAGACCAATGTCTGGACAGTCTGTCCATCAGTCCAAGGACTAGATGGAAAACTTCCCAAGGGAAGATTACAGACCAATGTCTGGACAGTCTATCCATCAGTCCAAGGACTTGATGGAAAACTTTCCAAGGGAAGGATACAGACCAATGTCTGGACAGTCTGTCCATCAGTCCAAGGACTAGATGGAAAACTTCCCAAGGGAAGGTTACAGACCAATGTCTGGACAGTCTGTCCATCAGTCCAAGGACTAGATGGAAAAAACTTCCCAAGGGAAGGTTACGGACCAATGTCTGGAAAGTCTGTCCATCAGTCCAAGGACTAGATGGAAAACTTCCCAAGGGAAGATTATAGACCAATGTCTGGACAGACCAGAAGAAGTGTACTCATCTTACGGACAGTTAAGTCATCAGTCCAAGGACATGAGACTGTTTTTCTTGAAGGAAAGGAGCAACCCTCAGGTTACTAACCAAGGTTACTTAACCCTCAAAAATTCATAAAGGAAAAATGCACGAATCACGAATATGAATGAAATACGATGCATGGAAAATAAAGAAAAATCCACAGCTAAACAGCTGAAATCATTCAGAGAAATGAAAGCGCACACACGCGCACAAAACAGCGCACACACGCGCAATAGCAAAAGCTGGCAGAGTGATCCCTAAGCATTGGTTTGGTCCCGAGCCTAACTCGCCACCTGGTCCTCGGTTTGAGCCACTGACTGACCCTCGGGTTTATCCATCGGCAGTGCAGGGGCTTCCCACGCCTCCATCTCCTCCGCAGTTTTCATCTCAGCTAGGGCGTTGAAGTACCTAGAATACTGATGTCCAGTGAAGGTTTGGAACAGACCGTCCAGAGCGGCAAAGTGCTTCTCAGGATCCTCGTAAACCTCATCCGGGAAGGTTGCTGAATCTCGAAGAGCAGTGGTGAACGCTTCTGCGGACTCATCAGATTGGATGATCTTGGAAAACACCCGTGGAAAGGTAGTACTGATTAGGCGCGCACGCTGAGCCTCAGAGAAGGACAGATGAGCCTCCAACTCCGCGATCCTACACCTCAGAGCAGAAGCAGCATCACGCTCAACGGACAAAGAACCCTCGAGGTCAGCCTTTGCACGGAGCAGTCCCTGTTCTGTCTCGCGGAGACGCGCACGCTCAGCCTCAGCACCCTTCAGTTTGGCCAGCTCAGCGTCTTGCTTTTCAAGCTCAAAGCCTAGATCATCGCTTCTCGTCTTCAGCCAGGACATCTCCCCTCTCAGCACCTGGGACATGCGCAAGTGCTGCAGCAAGAAAAGAGAAAAGTCAGCTATCATAACCAAACAAGTTCAACATTGGAGGATCTTAATAAAGCATCGACAGGATCAACTGCATACCTCGATAGCAATGAAGGCTTGTCGGTCGGCCATGTCGGAGGTTTCCGGATAGCTCCTAGGGCCACGAGCCACCCAGTCCTCCAAGTAGGCCGCAGAAAAGATTTGATTTATGAAAGCATGACGCCCGCTGGGAGTGTCCAGGACCCGTTCCTGCAAGGTTTCGATGATCCGCTCGTCTGTACGCGGAGGGTTTAGGATCAGGACCTCGTCGTCATCCCCAGACTTAACAGGCGACTGATTGGCTGGATTGGAGGAATGGAACTGGGCATCAGAGCGGAACTGCATCATTTCCTCCTCGTCTTGCTCCACAGTTCTTGGACGTTTCCTGGTCACCCTTGTTGTCTCAACTTCCAGCGCGACCCGGACTCCTTCCTCCTGGCTATTCTCAATCTGCGCGTCATCAGCGTCCTCCAACTGCTTGCCAGACCCAGTCGCAGTCATGGACTGCGAATCCCCAGTGTCAGCCTTAGAGCCAGTTCCCGTATCAGTCTCCTCTTTTATCTGTCGCAGCCCCGTTCTGTTGCGTGGTCTCGGCATGGCGCCTAGCTTGTTGATAATGGATTGCAAGGATTTCCCCATAGCGTCAGCACCTACAAAGATGAAATGAGAACAGTCAGAATCAAGAGCGGCCAGTGGGCCGGACCGTTATCGAAGAAAACAAAGGAGCAGAAACAGATAAATACCCAAATCATCATCCGGGATCTGATCTACGTAGTAGGGCATATTAGCAGCCCGGAGGACTCGGTCGTCGGTCAAGATCGAATAGCTATAACTTTGAAGTTCCATTTTTGCGATCTGAGGGGACAGACGAGATGCCTCATCAGGAAGGGGCGCCTTACCCCGGATCGTCTGAGAGAGGATCGGGACAGTCGTGTCCTCTGGACCCTCACCAAAGACCAGATTTTTCTCCACGAAAACCCAACGGGTTTTCCAGTCATGCCGCTTTGGGCGCTCATCGACCAGTTTCAGCATTTTCTCGCGACACTTCAGTTGGAACCAACCCCCTCCGCCGCTCATATTGGCCGGATAGAGGAAGGCCCTGAACAGCTGGGGACTGGCCCGAACCTTGCGCAAGGTGCACAGGACCTCGAACCCGATCAAGACCCGAACGAAGTTCGGCACCAGGTCGTGCAGAGGAGTATCAAAATAGCGCAAGACTGAACGGAAAAATAAGGACACTGGAAAGCGAAGACCGCAGGCAAATAGATACTCGCAATATACCGGGATAAAACCAACGGGGGCAGAATTTACGGTATCTTTGCCGGACTGAGGCATCAAGATTTTTGACTCAGCCTCTTCGACTGTGAGTCCGCCGACTGAACGGCAGAGCTCACGCGCGAAGACGACGTCCTCGTCGGCGGTAGCAGACCGGATGGTATTCATGGTGCCCATGCTATTTCTATCAAAATTAATACAGCGCAAAATAAATCTGAGTTTTTCGAGGGAGAGAAGGGGAAGTTTTACCTGAGAGAGGAAGAAGATGAATCGGGATAGAAGCAAAGGCCCTCCTCGAGCTTATCTGATTTTAAATGAGAAGCGTATCGGGGAAGGAAGCCAAGCGGAATTCCCGAAAAAAAAATAAGTGCTCGTGGGTCCCTCTGCAACACAGAGAACGAAGCAGTGGAGCGCGTGGGCTGGACAATGGATCTGAACCGTCCGCACCATCTTGGACTGCAACGCCAACTGTTCGGGTGGTTTTGAAAATTTAAAATCACACATGCGTTTGTCAGACCAACAGTCCAATGAGTATAATATTTGGACAATACACATGGACTGGGGGGACTTGATAAATATGGCACTATTCCCTGGCATAGTCAAAGGCCCCAAGCAGAAGGCCCAAGCTGAACCAGGATCCGGCCCACGGACGACTCCGCGCACTGTTGAGGATTACACTGTTCGATGTCGGCAGCTCAAATGGCTATAAATAGAGCCAGATCAACGACCAGAACAGTGAAGTTCACTGCTCATCCCTACCAAAATATCACAATCAGAACTATGGTTTTCACCTCTGATTTGATCGTCGGAGCAGGCGCAGGCATCAGCCGGCCTGTCTGACCTCTGTTCTGTCTATGCAGATTTACAGGGCTGAGCAACAAGAACGCTACAGCGAAATCCCATTTAGAACTTTAACAGGTGTTTAGTTGAGTTGTATCATACATTGGGTCCCACATTCGTTTTATTTTATTTTATCAAACACATTAGTTTACTAAAATTGGCCAAAAGTCCAAAACCATTCATTTCCCATTCCTCTGGATTTTGGGATTAATGGGCTTTGTTTTTAATACAAATATCATCCTTACTTTCAACCAAACAATCAGTCTAAAATTATTACCCGCTTTAATTCCTCACTATTATCATTACCATTTCCTTTTACCATTCTCCTGAAGAAACCAAACACTCCCTTAGTTTTATTCTCATCGAAATGAAAGAAAGATCAAACTGTAGGTAATCAAAACACACTGGTGACAAGTGATACATGTGGGGACAAGTATAATGCTCACATTTGCATTTTCCATTAGTCACCTCCAGGTGACAAAATGTGAGGAACTGTTCTGGTATGTGGTAAATCCCCGGGGAGACAAGGAGGCATGATAATGTTTGGGGAGGCAGCAGCACCATGAGCTGGGTCATCATCCCATCAATCACAGCAGCAGTGAAAGATTATCCTCCTTTTCTAATGATATGTTGAAGACGCCTCACCACAGCAAGCTCTGCAACCAACACTTTGAATTATTAAACAACACTATCATTTGTGAGGAGTATGCGTTGACTCCTCCTCGTAATACAACTAAATTTTTACAATATACAGTTCAACCTTTACAACGTTTTGTTCAAAAGAGAGTTCAAGATCTTGAACTGAAACTAAATAAACAGGTGAGGTTTACAACCAATTTAACTAAAAAGTGGGATATTAAACAAAATTGGAAACATAAAAGAAACATTGAAAACTTAAATAGTTGTTCAAAACTATCATGAACAAAATTAACTAATTAATCCTATAAGAAATAAATTTCTAAACTAAATGATTTGTTTTTTATGATATAATTTTCATTCTTTACGAAAAAGATGTGATTTTATATTATTTTTTAATGCTTCATTTCATTGTATAATATGTATACGATGAACTTACTTTTGGCATACATTTGCTTGAAAAATATTTATAAACCTTACGTATGTTTACTTCCCTAGTTATGGCTACAAAATTATAATTAATCTTTTAAGACAGGTTCCTCTTTATACATCCTGAATGAAAAAGTATAGGCTCCATGTTCTTTACCAATAATTATCGAAACCAAATTACTGCAAATTCAACCATCTATAAGAAGAAAATTGTTACATACTGAAACAATTGCAAATCTCATATTTGAAAAGCAATCTGGCAACATTATATTTTTGATGAAAAACCCACAAGGCAAATGATTAGACCGAATCAGAAAATATTAGCCAAAATTGGATCCAAAAGTAAATCTCGTATTGATATTACTTTCTAAAAGCAAAAGTAAAATATTATTTTCCTCAATTTCCTGACACATTCATTAATCTCGTGTTCTCTTGAGTTTATTCCCACTTTCTTTTAAACACATAATATTAACATGAGAAATCAACAACTTGTGAATTAAAACAGAGACTCACTCAATTTCTTTCATTTGCATATACTATGCTGTCTCTGTTGGCTGTATCGAGAAATTTCAGCAATTGGCTTTGGTTTGCGAAATTCACCTTTGAGGAAAGCTTCTAGTTTTTGGAATAGTGATGAAAAGGACCCTGCATCAATACCGATAGAGTTAAGAAAATTAAAAAACGGCAGAGAACATTTATCAACCCAGCCATTTAAGAATTACCAACTCTGTATCACACTTTATAGTTTAGTTTAATTAACTAAGAGTGGCACATTCTATGTATGGCAAAAAATTAGACCATTCAATTCCACTCATTTTACTTTTCATTCTCACCCATTCAATTTCATCCATACAGTTGGTCTTGCACATATGAAAGAGAGGTGCCTTTGAAAAACTGAGGGTTATTTCCAGACGTTGACCAAGGTTTATAATTTAAATCATTCACTAACAGTCTCAGGCAGCATGGATATCTAACATAAACCTAGTCATCTGATTCGTTCTTAGCTCTTTAAAGAAGACAGGCAATGGATAAAAAAGAACGGTAGTGAGGGAAGGAAGTGACTCAACATGGGCACACTTTCTGCAAGGTAATTATAACTTGTAAGTAAAATTTTCAGATTTGACAAAATTATAGCACACAGGCAGGCATTGTCAATCAGAACAGGTACTCTTGCATTTAGCTGCTTCATTGATCTTAATTAACAACAGTGATAGATTCATAAGCAACCAATAAACGGAATTTTATCAGTTCATCTCATCAGGTGATGCAAGCTGCAAGTTGTACCTGGTTTTCCCTTTTGCTGCAATGTACCTTTCACCAGAAGTGTACCAGGAATTTGCTGAAAGACCTATAAAATGGGAATGGTAATAAAGTGAATTATAGCTCCAATGGACGTGTAAGAATGTCCTGTGAAATACTACAAGACCATTACCGAAATGCTAAAATGTATGTCACTGGATTGAGAGTGTGATGGAGCATTTGACATCACCGATCCACATTGGTTTCTAGCGCCATTTATTGCTTCTGAATCAATTCTCAGAATGTTTTCATATTGATCTTCAGATGCATTAACCTTATCAGGAAGTCATATTAGCTAATGTTGGGTTAACTCTCATCCCAATTAACAAAATGTTAGCATGTTAAAGAAGCTTACATCAATCTTAAAACAGGCGGAATCTAGTTTGCAAGATGCACCAGAGCTGGAGAAAAAGGACTCAGCTGACTGCAGCACATTAAACGCACTGTATCGGCGTTCAAGACCCTGAATAAAAGTAACATTAAAAACTGAAAAGTATGAGGTTTCATGAATTCAGTAATGACAGAAACAAAATACAGTTTTCCACCAAATTTAGAATTATCAAATTGCTTTTAGGAATGATCAACTTTATGTGACATGTGGTCACAAACCATGCAGAAAACTTGAAGTTTGATTCTCACCATAGATCAGAATCCTTGGTAAAAAAAGCTCCAGACTTAACTGAATTATAAAGCAAGTTATTAACCTTAAAGAATTTAATCACGAAAGGAATAAATAATGTCCATGATCTCACGCAGCTAACTAAATATTGTCCAGTCTAGACAAACCAAATTCAGCTCAGATCTCTAAATATTAGAATTTTATTAGAATTCAGCTCAGGTGGCCAGCTGATTAAACAAAGACCTACACTTAAAGAAACACCTTGATAAGAAAAGACTTGGAGACTGGAAAAAATTGCGAAAAGAAATAATTCTGCAACTAACTACAAAGGAAAGCATTAAAGATTGGTTTGCATAAAACTTAGGAAGCAAAGCACTTTGGCTAGATTTTATACTGGAGAAAACAAAGAATTAAATTAGTAAACTAAATTAAAGGCAAAGCAAAGTAGTGTGATAGACCTCGAGCACAAAAGACTGATTCTTATTTTCTGGAACATGGGAACATGTAATCTTCTTTGAATGTGGGACAAAAGACCAAGCAAGTCCCCATCTACAAGTGTGACCTTGTACGAATTCCGTTGTCTTCACCACAGTGACACCAACTTCTCGGAGTTTCGCCATAAGGATTTTCAGATTTGATTTCCTACCAATCATCGAAGTGTACCATCTACAATTGCAATGGGTGGGAATCACAAAAATCACATGGAAAAGTAGAGTGCTTTAATATGATTCAGACAAAACATTGAGCAAGTGAATACCTAAAAGATTGCTTCAGTTGAACGCTGTCTTCAATAATTTGCATAATAAAAGCTTTTTCACCACCAGGACATACCATTTCTTCTCTAGTCCCACCACATGCAGTCTTAGGATTCAGCCCTGCTTCCTCCATTGCCTCAAAGAATGGAGGATTACACATGCAGAAATCAAAAATTTCCCCTTCTTTAACTACCCCTAGTAGAATGGGTGAACCATGGTAGATGTCTTGACCACCAGACAGTGACTTTACAGAAGACTCTATTTCAGCTACTCCCATATTACCAAACTCCCCATGAACTCCACCATCTCTTCCCTCTCTTCCCTGTTCAACATGCAAACCTTCAACCTTTCTGATTTCTATCAACTCGGATATATGAGGATTGTTTTTGACATTTTTTTCTGCCCACTCTAAAGCAACATCAGTTACATCTACAAATAAATTACGAACCACGTCATATTTTGAACCATCGGATTATATTTTGGAATAATATGTAGCAAGATAACAAGAGCATACCCGAACCAACAAATCTCCAACCAAGTAAAGATGCACCAAGTAATGGGTAAATGCAGTTGGCTCCAGTCCCAATGTCAAAACCCTTTATCGTGGTACCATCTGCAAAATTTTCCAAAAGATCTGACGCTAAAAGATCTTCTATCCAGTGGATATAATTGGATCTATTAGGAACTGTAGGACAAAGCTGACCATCAGGAATCCACCTGCAAATTTGAATATGGCCACGGTGAAATAAAGAAGAAAAATATCATAACATACAACTATTAAAACCTAGCATAAGATAAAAAAGACATATCATTCGACACTAATATTGTAGCCATGAAACCAAGTAATTGAGCTCAACTAAAAGGAATGGAGTACAGAACCTAATAATCAAAAGCTAAAAAATTTAAATTACGTGATAAAGCCACCTTATTTTCCAATACAGGACTCAAGACAATAACAAGAACACTGATAGTGACTCATCCAGGTTCCAGCACAGTTTCTTGTGAAGTTTAGAATCATTACTGGAAATAGACAACATATAAACTACCTGACCATCATATCAAACAAAAACAAAAGGCAAATCAGACCTTAAAACTAGAACTACACCGGAATAAAAGAAAGCTTTAAAAAAAAGTAGGGAAATCAATGGAGTACCAGTTGAGGCCATGGTCATGGAGGAGCAAGACCCTGGTGAGCTCTCGCGTGGCATTGTAATCAGTCCAGTCGATTCTGGGACGACCGTCTTTGGAAGAATAGAAAACAAAAGGCTCAAAACTCGGGTATAGGGAGGCCAAAATTCGAAAATCTGGTGGTTTCTCAGAGTATTTATTCCGAGGGTGAATGGTACCTCTCTCTGCAACTCTCTTCCTCTTTTTGCTCGACATTCAATCTTCCCGAGTTCAATATTTTACCGATAACTTATTTTGATTGTAACGAGTTTGTGTATCCAAGAGCGAATATGGAGAAGAAGAAAGAAGAATGGAACGCTGGGGAGAGAGAACCTTTGCAAATGCTGATCCTGAGTCGCAGAAAGGAATTACAGTCAACGGCGATGGGGTTTTTCTCGGCCAAGAAGGAGTGTTTATTTTTGGTGCAAAATCCTGGGGCCAGCAAGATTCTGGCCGAGAAGAAGAACTGCAAAATCCTCGGCAAAGGAGTGTTCCGGTTATGATACAAGTTTTTAATTGACTTGCCTTTAAGGGGAAGTCAAAAAAGAAACCAATATATACAAGATCGAGGGTAATTATACAATTATTTTATATATTTGAGTTAAGGGCAAGTAAAAAAAAACATCAATTTCTACAAGATTGAGGGTTATTATACAATTATTTTATATAATTAGCTAATTATGTTTGAACCTGATTATTCTTTTAGATATTTAGGCTGTCCCATTTTTACAGGAAGAATGACCTGCTCTCACTTTCATCCAGTACTTGAAATCATAAATACCAGGCTTGATAGTTGGAAAAACAAATGGTTATCCACTGGTGGAAAACCGACCTTAATAAAATCATGCATCTATTCCATCCCTCAGCATATCTGGGCAGTGTATGACCCCCCCAAGCTTATCCTAAAAAATCTTGAGAAAGTGGTTTCCACTTTCTTCTGGGGTCATTCTGAACAGGCTCAGAGGAAAAAGTGGAGGAAATGGAAAGACTTGTGTTATCCCACATCTGAAAATGGTATTGGGAATAGATCACTCTCCACTATAATCAAAGCTTACTCAGCTAAGTTATGGTGGAAATATCAAAAAGCTCATGCTCCATGGACACTATTTCTGGCCTCTCTTCCCCCTTCTGCTAAAACTTCACAAACATGGAGAAGGATATGCAAAATGGACCAGTTTGCTACAAACAATTCAAAAATCTTCATTGGAAATGGATTATGTAGCTTCTGGAATTCTATTTGGCTTGACTCTGGTGTTTTAAGTGATCTCATCTCTCCTGATGCCACTATCATTCCTCCAGATTGTACTGTGGCAGATTTTGTTCTTAATTAAACAGAACAATATGGAATATTGCTCTAACAAATAAACCTGATTGATGTTGATTGAAAAAAAGTAAAATCAACTATGAAGTTTCCGAATAGTACTCCAATTTTGCTTTGTCCGATTTTATAAACTCGGATTATTTGTGCATGACATAAAAATGTGGGTTCAAACCCCTCATATGTTACATATCTTACCATACCTTCATTCAAATTATTTGTAAAAGTAATATTAAATATCATAATAAACCTAAATCTTTACATTGCTAAATTGATACTTAATATTGTTGCGAAAAATAAAATATTTTATATTCAAAAAAATTTAAAAATGTTTAAATATACCGGGCAACGCCTAGAAACTATAACTAGTATCTTTATATGAGATAACATATACAGTTCTTTTAGAATGAATTTCTAAACCCAAAAACCCTAATGCAACCAAAATATTGAACAATTTTATGCTAATATTGTTTTGTTTCGTCAAAACACATGTATATTCATCAACCGAATTCCTAAACCTTTACTCGTGCTAAACCCTCAAAATGCACGTAAGATTGATGCGGGTTAATAATTGGTGCCTCGGATATCGGTTATGTCTGGGGGCTTAGAGATGTGGATTGCTGAAGAAGAGTGCAGACTGCTCGCTAATAACGCCTGACCGTCCGAGCTCCTAGGCCTCGGAAAAGACTTGCTTGGGACCTATTCGTCTGAATCCTGCAAAACAAGCCCCCAGAACAAGAAGTGTGCAGACTGCTCGCTAATAACGCCTGACCCCGAGGGTTGCAGCTCCGGTGTAATGATGAGATTTCGTGTATTGAAAGGAAAGATAAAACTATGTATTCAAGAGTTAGAGAACTTATCTGGAATGGCTGATTCTGGCCTCTATTTATAGGCGTTTTAGAGTGTCTGACCTCTGCTGACTCATCATTCCTTTCTTCTCCTCACGTCTGTATCACGTGATATTGTACCTCCTGTATCTTACTGAGATCTTCTCACGTGCTCCATGTATCTTCCCGGTAATTTTCTTAAGTAGTTGCATCATCATGCTCCTTCTTGGACGACGACATATTTTGTATCATCAAAGATAATATGCACGTAATATAAATGTGTGTTTTTTTAAAAATTAATAGGACAATTAGATAATTAGATAAGAGTTAGTCTCTTAGGTGACCGTCACTATATAGTGACCAGATTAAATTGCAAATAGGATATAAGTTAAAAAAAAATGGAGGGACCAATTTGCAATTTCAAAAATTTTTAAAAAATCACGCGCTACAGTGTCAAGCCACGCGCTACAGTACCGATTTGCTACAGTGTCGAGTTGCTACAGTAAACATGAACACTTTAACTTAAAACATGGACACTTTAACTTGAAACATGGACACTTTAAATTAAAACATGAACACTTTAACTTAAAACATGGACACTTTAACTTGAAACATGGACATTTTAACTTAAAACATGAACACTTTAATTTGAAACATAAAACATAAATATTTTAACTTAAAACATAAAACATGGACGTTCTAACGTGAAACATGTACACTTTAACTTGAAACATAAAACATGAACATTTTAACTTGAAACATAAAACATAAATATTTTAACTTAAAACATAAAACATGGACGTTTTAACGACACTTTAACTTGAAATATAAAACATGAACATTTTAAATTAAAACATAAACATTTTAACTTAAAATATAAAACATTGACGTTTTAACGTGAAATATGAACATTTTAACTTGAAACATGAACATTTTAAATTGAAATATAAAATATAAACATTTTAACATAAAACATAAAACATGGACGTTTTAACATAAAACATGGACGTTTTAACATAAAACATGGACGCTTTAACGTGAAACATGAACATTTTAACTTGAAACATAAAACATGGACATTTTAACTTGAAACATTGAAGTACACTGTAGCAAACACTGTAGCGCACTGTAGAAAAATACTGTACGCGCGCGAAAACACTGTAGCGCGTGATTTTTTTTAAATTTTTAAAAATTGCAAAATGGTCCCTTCTTGATTTTCTTGATTGCACTATTTATAATTTAGTCCGGTCACTATATAGTGACGGTCACTCCCAAGACTTTTCCATTAGATAAAGGTAATTAAAATAAGATCATTAGAAAAAGGTTAAAACTTCTACATTAATATGTTGGCGCGTATTTATTTTCATGCAAACGCGCTCTTTTTAGTTGTGCATTATTCTTTCTTCGTTCAATTATTCGTTTTTACTTAAGTCATTCATAATACTTAATTTAGCCATAAAAATTTAGTATATTGGCCAGGTAGAATAATATTTTGTATAGCCATTTTACATCAAGTTGAGCCATAATCGATAAAAAAAAGTTTAGATAAAATTTGAACTAACTGATTCGACATTATTTTCTTCAAACTTTTAAATTTTAATATTGGATGGGATCAACAATTTTAATTTGATCCAACCAATTCAAATAGAGTACATATAGTTTTAAATTTAATATAAATATTAAAATCATAAATGGTCAATTTAATTTCGAGTAAAAAGTATTAGACCCAACCCTAAACTATGATTCTAGATGCATGATATTTTTTAATTGTTTTTAAAATTTAAGAAGAGATGTTCTTTTAGAAATTTTTTGAAATATTGCATTGAATGTGATTAGAAAAATTATCTCACCGTTCAAAATTAACAATTCTAACTCGACAAAAGACAAAATTAAGTATTTAGTTACAAAAATATTTGTAATATTCTTTTGAATGGTTAATTTTGGGTCAAAACACGAACTTTACAAATTTAAATTTTCATGTTAGAAAAGGTAAAATTTTAATTATAAAATATTTTATTTTACCGAACTTGTAATGTATAATATTTTTAAAACAAATTATCAAATTTCAATTACACTCTATTTGTTACCTTAATGTAATAAAATAATTTATAAAAAATATGTTTTATTCTTTTATGAGAAAGTCTCATATAAGGGCACCTTACGGTAAGAACATGACAAAATCATACCACATTTTACAAGATTTGAGATTAATATACAATTATTTTAATTATTTTTGTTTGTGCCTGATGTTTTTATACTTAAGTTTGACCTTTATTTGGGTTGACCTTTCATTTGGTTTGATCTTTTAGAATTTTTGCCTAATGTTTTTATTTGGTTTGATCATTTAGATTTTGGGCAATACTTTTCACTTATTTCATTAATATTTTATGTTTATGACCTAAATAATTAAAACAATTTATATAGTAACCCTCAATCTTGTAGAAGGTAGTCTCCTTTGGTCTGCCCTTACCGTAAGAGGACCTTACAAGAGTCGCTCTCTTATTTTATTCATTAAAAAAATTATCTTATCTTAAATAATTTATCTTTCTTATAAAATATCCTTAATTTACAATAGTATATTTGTCCTAATTTTATATAAAAGATGAAAATTTTTAAATAATATAATTAAAAAGAGAACATCTCCTGTAAGGTCCCCTTACGGTAAGAGCAGACCAAAAAGAGACCATCTTCTACCATATTGGGGGTTCTTATACAATTATTTTAATTATTTGGACCATAAAATATAAAAGATCAAAGAAACAAAGTGAAAAATATTACTCAAAACCTTAAAGATCAAGCCAAATAAAAACATCAGACCCAAAACCTAAAAGACCAAAAGAAATAAAATCAAACCAATAAAAGATCAAACTCAAGTATAAAAAAATCAGGTTCAATTTTTATTTTTTTTTAATGATAATCCACCGTTGGTGGGGGGAGATATATTGGCTTCCCCTGGCCTTTTAAATAGCTGAAAACAAAAATACAAATCCGCTGCAATAGGATTAGGCCATAAAAACTGTGCAGGTTACATAGTACCCTAAATTAAGGATAAAAACTATGGTGTAGTAATGAGAAAACTCAAACTACACAAAAGGAAAAAAAGATATTCCTTCAAAAGTGTCTCATTCTAGAAACAGAAAAACATACTGTTGGACAAAAAAAGCCAGGAGGAAGAGATCAGTCCACACACTTTTCAGTAGTTCGGTGAACAAACACAAAACCACTTGGCAGCCCGTGGAGGATATCTTCATCAGCCTTATTTCGATTTTCGTCCAAGTTCAAGTTGAACCTTGTGATTGCCCAATATGCTTTGTGTGCCAACTCCACTGGTAAATGACACGGCTTTCCAAAGACAAATCAGTATGGAGACATACCAATTGGAGTCTTATAAGCCGTACTATATGCCCACAATCCATCATCCAACCGAGTACTCTAATCCTTGCGAGTCGGCCTAACCATTTTCTCAAGGATGGACTTGATTTCCCTATTGGAAACTTTGGCTTGTCCATTCGTTTGTGGGTGATAGGCGGTAGAAGTTTTGTGATTTACCCCATATTTCTTCAACAATGCGGCAATGGGTCTATTGCAAAAGTGAGTGCCTCGATCACTGATTAGAGCTCGGGGTACCCCGAACCTAGAGAAGATGTGAGATTTGATGAAATCTGCAACCACTTTAGAATCATCAGTACGAGTGGGGATTGCTTCTACCCACTTAGAAACATAGTCAACCGCAAGCAAGATATATTTAAAACCAAAGGAATTAGGGAAAGGTCCCATAAAATCGATTCCCCAAACATCAAAGAGTAGAGGGCAATGTTGGGGCATTTCATTCCTAGAAGAGATATTCCCTACTCTTTGGCATTTATCACAAAATTTGCAAAAGGTGTATGCATCCTTATTCAAACTAGGCCAATAAAAACCACAATCTAGCACTTTCCTAGCACAAAAATGACTACCACATGCATATGAATGGCAAAAAGCAAGGATTGAGTTGGTTTCATTATTGGGAATGCATCTCCTAATCACTTGGTCGGAACAATGTTTCCACACATAAGGATCATCCCACACATAAAACCTAGCATCATGCTTTAACTTATCCTTTTGTGCTTTTGTGAAATGAGAAGGGCACTTACTTGTGACAAGGAAATTCACGATGTTGGCATACCATGGAGGAGAAACACTAAGAGCAAATAATTGCTCGTCGGGAAACTCTTCATGAAGGTTGTCCTTCAATGCTTTGGTCCCAAACTCCTCATTGGGCACTAAACGGCTCAAATGGTCGGCCACTAGATTCTCAGCTCCTTTCTTGTCCTTGACCTCCAAGTCGAACTCACTCAAAAGTAAGATCCATCGGAGCAATCTAGGCTTTGCTTCTTTCTTCGTCATCAAGTAACGAAGAGCTGCATGGTCAGTGAAAACAATAATCTTTGTACCAAACAAATATGGCCTAAAATTTTCTAATGAAAAGACTACCTCTAGCAATTCTTTCTCGGTAGTGGTATAGTTCCTTTGAGAATCATTGAGAGTCATGGATGCATAATAGATGGCATGGGGAATTTTCCCCACCCTTTGACCTAACACCGCACCAACGGCGTAGTCACTTGCATCACACATGATCTCAAATGGAAGGGACCAATTTGGAGGTTGTATAATAGGGGCCGACACTAGCATAGACTTCAAACAATCAAATGCCCTCTTACAACCTTCATCTACCAAAAATTCCACATCCTTTTGTAACAATCTACATAAAGGAGAAGAAATTTTCGAGAAATTTTTTATAAAACGGCGGTAGAAACCCGCGTGGCCAAGAAAAGATCTCACATCACGCACACAAGTAGGGTAAGGAAGAGATTGTATGGTATCAATTTTTTCCTTATCTACCTCAATACCCTTAGATGACACTTCATGACCTAACACAATGCCTTTTTCAACCATAAAATGACATTTTTCAGAATTAAGCACAAGATTCTTATCAATACAAGTTTTTAGGACCAATGACAAATGAAGTAAGCAATTGTCAAAAGAGTTTCCATGAACAGTAAAGTCATCCATAAAAACCTTTACAAACTTTTCAAGATATTCTGAAAAGATGCTAACCATACACCTTTGGAATGTGGCCGGTGCATTGCAAAGGCCAAAAGGCATGCGTCGATATGCAAATGTGCCAAAGGGACATGTGAAAGTGGTATTCTCTTGATCCTCTGGTGCAATGGCAACCTGAAAGTATCCTGAATAGAAATCAAGAAAACAATAGAAAGAGTGGCCTGCGAGCCGGTTAAGCATTTGATCAATAAATGGTAAAGGGAAATGGTCTTTCCTTGTTACCGCATTTAGCCTTCGGTAATCAATGCAAACACGCCATCTATTTTGAACACGAGTGGGGATCAACTCGCCATGGCTATTCTCCACCACGGTCACTCCGGTCTTCTTTGGTACCACTTGCGTTGGGCTTACCCATTTACTATCGGAGATTGGATAGATCATTCCCACATCCAACAATTTAAGCACCTCGGCTTTTACTACCTCCATCATAGGAGGGTTCAATCGCCTTTGAGGTTGTCGGATGGGTTTAGCATCATCCTCCAATAGAATACGGTGCATGCAAGTACTTGGACTCATAACTTTGATGACGGCAATAGTCCATTCAATGGCCTCCTTATGATCTTGTAGCACTTTCATCAACCTTTCCTCTTGTTACTTGGTGAGTTTGTTTGAGATGATCACCGGTAATTTTTCACCATCACCAAGAAATGCATATTTTAGATTCTCGGGTAGTGGTTTCAATTCCACCACCGGAGGTTTATTGAGAGATGGTCGGTTGCCCGAGCCTTTCAATACCTCGAGGTCTAAAAGTGGTGCATCAAGAGAAAGTTCCTCAAAAGTATCTAGCTCAAAAATGCTTTCCTTCAAGTTAGCACTCAAAGCATATGTATGAACATTACTTGTGTGTAAACTATTGGCTAAAGCTTTTAACAAAGGATCATCACCATCATTTTCATAAACTTTTTGCACAAAAGATTCAATCACATCAATAGCATTGCAAGAAGTTTCATCCTCATTGTATTTCATTGCACCATAAATGTTGAACTCTATTTTATCCCCATCAAATTCCATGGTAAGCCTACCACTATGCACATCGATTATAGTTCTTGACGTTTTCAAAAATGGACGCCCTAACAAGACAGGGGTAGCAAATTTATCATGTTCCATGTCAAGAACGTAGAAATCGGCCGGGAACACCAATTTGTCGACTTTCACCAAGACATCTTCAACAATACCCTTAGGGTATGCATTAGAGCAGTCGGCAAGTCGGATCACTACACCGGTTTTATGCAAAGTACCAAGATTTAATGATTCATACAATGTATATGGGATGACATTTATGGATGCACCTAAATCTAGCAGGCTCTAGGAAAATAAGTGTTCCCTAAAATGCAAGGAATTGTAAACATGCCGGGGTCACCACACTTAGTAGGCATTTTGTCTTGAAACAAAGCCGACACATGTTCATTGACTCTTTCATTTTTAACATGCTTAGACCTTTGTTGATGATGGTTCACACATAATTCTTTCAAGAACTTAGAATATCTAGGAACTTGATCAATAGCATCGAGCAAAGGAATGTTTACCTCACACTTTCGAAGGACCTCGAAAGCTTCCTTGTCCATCTCCTTTTTGCGAGTATTCTTCAAAGCCTCGGGAAATGGTGCTTCCACATCAAAGGTAGTGTCTACCCTAGTTTTCTTGTGAAGAGGTGAGAATGGAGGTGACATTGGTTCAACATGAGTGGTTGTGTCTACATGTTCCTCATCAATTAGTTCTTTCTCCTTCTCAACCTCGACATCACCTTTTTCTTTGGTTAGCTCCTCAAGAATTACTTCTTCGTCGGCCAAGGTCACCTCAACTTCGTCATTGGTCAAGCTCTTCTTCACAAGGCCTCTCTTGGGTGCCTTTTTCACAACCACTTCGGGTTCAATAGCTTGTTTACCACTCCTCAAGGTCATGGCACTCGCATGAGGACTTGGATTTAACTCCGGTTGTGCGGGTAGTTTCCCGGAGTTTTGTGCTTCCAATTTCCCCAAAACCATGGCCATTTGACTCATTTGCACCTCAATGCTTTTGAATCGAGCGTTTTGTGGGAATTGGCCTGAGCTTTCACCTTGATCACGAGATTTATCTTCCAACCTCGGGTAAGCATTTTGAGGGGCACGATTATTGAAACGGCCTTGACCTTGGTTTCTTGGGTATTGTTGGGGTTGAGGATGATATTGAGGGTTTTGATGATCTTGGTACCCTTGATAGCCAAAATCTTGGTACCCTTGGTTTTGGTAACCTTGGTACCCTTGATTTTGGTTGCTTTGGTCTCCACCGTAGCCTTGGTCATTTTGCCCCCTCGACCTATCAAAAGATTGACCACTTTGACCTTGGTATCCTCCTTGTTGGCCTTTTTGCCCCATTGGTTCATCTCTCCACCGAAAGTTGGGGTGATCTCTAGTCCCGGGGTTGTAGTGTTGGCCAAAAAGATCATACTTCCTTTGGTTACCTCTATCACCACCTTGGCCTTGTCCACTTTGAAAACCCCTACCACCTTGGTAGCCTCGTCCTCCTTGAAATCCTTGGCCACCTCTAAAACCTTGGTTTCCACCACAGACTCCCATGGCATTAACCTCTTTGCTATAGTCCTCGTTTGCTTGAGGACAAGATTCGGTGAGATGGTTTGAAGCACAAATCCCACATGTCATAACTTGTTGCCTTGGTTGATTCCCCGAGTTCCCTCCGGAGCTATTTCCCATCATGAAACCTTTCATCAATGCCGTAAGCTCCTTGATATCTTGACGAGTTCCATCATTGTTCCCACCAGAGTTACCCACTCGTAGTCTCCGGTCCCTCTTTGGTTTGCATCCCTCGGCTAATTGCTCAAATAGCATCATGGCATCGGAAGAACCAAGGTTAGCAATGGAGCCATAACAAGACCGATTTATCAACTCGGTTTCCCTATCATTCAAACCATTGTAATAGAAACACACCAATTGAGGTTCGGTGAAGCTATGGTACGGGCAACTTGAGAGGAGAGTTTGGAATCTTTCCCAATACTCATACAAAGTCTCATTATCGTCTTGAGTGATGTTGCTAATGGCTTGTATCAAGACCGAGGATTTAGAGGGAGGAAAGTACTTGTCAAGGAACTTTTTCTTCAATTGTGGCCATGTAGTGATTGATGATGAAGGCAAACGGATTAACCATTTGGCGGCCTTGTCCTTCACGGTAAAGGTGAATGTTTTCAAGTTAAACTCATCCACACTCATCTCGGAAGGTTTCAAACTACTACAAACTCGGTGAAAAGCCTCAAGGAAGTCATTGGGATCATCCACTTCTCTACCATGGAAAGTTGGAAGCAAATTTATCACTCCCGTCTTGATTTCATATTGAGAGTTTGGGTAAACAATGCTCGATTGTTGTTGCTCATAGTTGGGGACATGTACTTTCTCATAGAAATGTTGGTAGGAGAAGTGTTAGGGTTTTGGAAAGGGTTGTATAATTGGTTTCGGGGGATGTTTTGGCCGGTCTCCTCTTCTCGGTCCTCCTCCGCCATAGTGGATGGTGGTACTTCACTATCAAGGGAAAATGGATTGGCGGCTAGTGTCTCTTGCACTTGTCGCTTGAGTTGACGAAGACTCCTAACTAATTCAGAATCGTATTGCAAAGGGTCTTGGTTCGAGGTTCTTGTATGAACCATGCACCAAGAGCTAGAGCAATAGGGTTCCAAACCAAAAATAAGATGAAAAAGAAAGATAGGGTGTTAATAAAACACAATAAACACACAGAAATACGCCTCTTCCCCGGCAGCGGCGCCAAAATTTGGGAGGTCGTCGCCGTACCTCTCAAATATACAATTTATATCCACTTACTACTGCTACACACAACTAAGCATATAATGGCAAGTAAGGTTCATTCAACAGAGAAAAAGGTATTTCTACGTATATCTTGTAGCATACATATACATATACATATATAAAAGCAATGTAAACAAAGGGAGGGGGGTTTGAGTTGAGTTTGTGTAAGAAACACTACTATGTAAAGCTACTAGAACTCTAAAATCACAACTAATTTAGCATCTAAGGATTCAACTAAAGGATTAACTAATGAGAATACTAAACTTGGACATATGAGACTGGTGACTGCTTATTATGAAATTTTCCTCAAACTTTATCATGTTACTTTGAGAATGGTGATTGTTTGTAATGAGAAACTATCTATAACCATAGCTATGAAAGATGAAAGCATCTTCACAACTTCCATTGACAATTCTTTACTAGATGATAACAACTAGTTCAATTGATCAATATTATTTCAAATTACATGTTTCTCAAACTTACCCATGCAATTTGATAACAAACTTGACATAGATACAATGCTAATGAATGATCTTAAGAACAAATACAATTGATAACAACATGCATTCGATTCCTAATTTACTACTCCTACATAGAAAGAATGATAACATTCCAACTATGGAAGAGCAATATCTAACACATATCCATCACTAGGAAATCATTCCTAATTATTTCAAGCATCAAATACACATATAAATTATGATCATTCAATAGCAAATCACATATTCCTAAGCTTCATAAATCATGTTCTCAATCCATAACAAGAAGTCCAATCTCATATACCCAAGGTGAGTTTTAGCCTACAACCATAATTGTATAATCACAAACATAATCCATACAAGAAATCATGATGAATTCAAAGATCAAAATGGAAAGGAAATGAAGAAAAGAGTTCAAGACTCTGTAAAATTCGTTCCTCTAACAAATGAGGATAAGTTTTCTTTATAGTCCAAAACAATTAAAATTAAAGAAAAACAAAGTACAAGTTGCAGGAATATTTTGCGGACCGCGAGAAACCCTTCGCAGCTCGCGAGAATGGTTCTCGCGGCACGCGACCGAGGAATCGCGGGCCGCGCGTCTTTGGCTCCCACGGCACGCGACCGAGGAATCGCAGTCCGCGCGTCTTTGGCTCTCGCGGCACGCGACAGAGGGTTCGCGGCCCGCGCGAGATTGTCCTCGCGGCTCGCGACCGAGGTTTCGCGGCCCGCGTGACATGGCATCTTCCAAAACAGCAACACACACCCCCGCGGCTCGCGAGAGATGTTTCGCGGCCCACGAGAGTGTGCCTTCACGCCACTTCTACGACCGGTTCTTCAATGTATGTAACTCCTTCAGGACGGTCATAGAAGGTCTTCAAATCATCCAAATCCATCGCAAGTGCAATTCAAGGTCGAAATGCACGTCTTCAATTTCAAACCACTATGAATGATTTGGTTCAAAATTCTAATATAAAAGTACAAAATATTATCTAAAACAGTTCTCAAAATGCTACAAAATAAGAGTATATTTAGGACCTATCAGAGAAGCTCAAGGCCTCGAACTTTCTGGCGACGATTTAGAATAAAGAAAGATATAATAATATAATTGAATAAGAAATGTAATCCCATCATTCCCGCGCCCCTGAAAGAAGGCTTGTCCTCAAGCCTGAAAAGTATTGCAACGCGCCATGGAATCAACCATTCTCGAAAGGGATCATCATCCTCGTGCAACCCATAGTTCCCTAGATCGCTGAAAACAACTGCTTTCATAACCAAAGAGGAAAGAGAACTCCCAACCGCAAGCTTAACTTGAAAATCCGAAGGTGGTTGAACTGATACCACACATTGACAAGGATCCATAGGGTTAAGATAGGGTTAAGAATTAAATCGAGATCCTTAACAACTAATTGAATGGTATTCGTATATATAGGTTGACATATAGCAATGATGATGTATGATCTAACGGATCTTGTGAAAGCATGAGAGAAAGTACGATGAACACCACTTGAAGGATATGCGTCGGGGAAGGTTGATTGCTGAACAACGGTTGAAAGCAGTGCACGTGGTTCAACAGATTTGATGAGTTGATCATACTGTCCAATCTCGTTATGCTCAAAGCCAGCATATGTATCGGAGAAATCTGACTCTTTATGCTCAATACATGATTGTTGTGGTGGCGGTGGAACACTCGCGGAAGGCAGTCTAACTTGCTCAAGAGAATCCAACTGAACAAGAACATGCGATGACTGTGGTGGTAGAGGTGGATGTTGTAGGGACACCGATGATTGTGGTGGCAGAGGCGGAGGTGGTAGAACTGCTGGATTGGGATACCGTTGGTGAAAAAGCATCACCAGCTTGCTGAATTTTTGGTCAAGAGCATCCAAAGGGGAAGGTGGTGGTACTGGCGGAGGTGGCGGAGAAGGTTCTGGATTGGACGACTGTTTGTTGCCAAGCGCCGAAACCATTGATATCAGCTTGTGTAATTCTTTTTTAATAGCAACTGTCTGATCACTTAATTCCTTTTAAATAGCATCCATACAGGCATCGCGTCGACTGGCTTGTTCTTCAAGTTCCTGGACCGTCATCGCAGAGGAATAAGTAACAAAAACAAATTATCGAATTTTTCAACTTGGCTATGATACCAAATGATGAGGTTCGATTAACCATCATCATAGAGGAAGACGCAACAAAAAAAATTATCGATTTTTTCAATCTGGTTTTGTTACCAAATGATGAGGTTCGATACCTCAGGGGGATATGGCTTGTTTGATTTATAGCCTAATAACCAATTGAATCGGAAGACCCAAGAATATTTTTTATTGATTTGGTAATTGATTAAAACATAGGAGCTTGACAATGCTTTTATAGGCATCTCTATGGAAATAACATTCTAAAAGGAAATAGGAATATCTAATAACAATTACCATAACAAATAACCTAATTAGAATAAAGAAAGGAGTAGTAATATAATTAAGTAAGGAATGGAATCCCATCACCTTCTCCTGGCTCTTCTCTTCCTGAGGAAGTTAGGAACTGTAAAAAAGTCTGCCCTGAGTCCCCGGTTCATAACAGCTACACCAAATCATGCGCTGGGTTAGCAGAGGGCCCTGGAACGTTGGAGACAACCATCAGCGGTTGAATACGCGAGGATTTATCTGGGATTTCACCTGTCTCCGTTCGAAAGTTCAGACGCTGGGAACTGGTGCCTTCACCAAAAGGGACAATTTTAGGGCGAGTCATATCGCTACAGGAGGATGAGGCGGTAGCACTATTAGAGGAGTTAAAGGGGACTGATGAAGCCATGCGTGAACGGTTTAGAACAAGCGGACAAGAATCTTCAGAAAAGGAGGAAGAATTGCTGGAAAGGTAATCAGCCATGCGAGTGGAATGGGAGAAAAGGGGGGAGAATTTATAGTACAGATAAAAGGTCAAGGCGGTGGAAGATAAAGAGGCAAGGACAAGCCGTACCTAGGAAGAAGACAAAATGATTAAGTCACTCAAAAGAAGGGGAAAATCGGAAACTGCGCAGCCGTCAGGCGAAAAGCGCGCCAATCGGGGTCCACACATTAAAAGGGGGTCACTCCTGAGATAACGAAATGGAAAAACCCACAAAGCTTCGGCTAGAGGGCTCGGATAGAAGAGCAGAAGGATCGGGTAAAATTAAGACAAACATTGCTCCCATTAGAGACAACGCCCGTCTTGAGGGGCTTGTGATAACAGGAAATACGTCATCCTCCAAGAGGAGCACGATGACTCGGCTACTTAAGCAAATTATCAGGAAAATACATAGAGCACGTGAGGAGATCTTAGCAAGATACAGGAGGTACAATGTCACGTGATACATACGTGGGGAGGAGGAAAAAATGATGAGTCAGCAGAGGAAAAAGGGGCTGAACTAGACGCTTTAGGAAGCCTATAAAAGGAGGCCGCAATCCGTCATTTCAGGTAAGTTCTCTAACTCTTGAATACGTAGTTTTATCTTCCCTTTCAATACACGAAATATCATCATCACACCGGAGCTGCTACCCTCGGGTGGCTCCGGGGGCTTGTTTTGCAGGCTCGGACGAACAAGTCTCAAGCAAGTTTTATCCGAGGCCCAGGAGCTCGGACATCAAGCATTATTAGCGAGCAGTCTGCATACTTCATCGGCAATCCACATCCCAAAACCCTTGGATACATCAACTATCCGAGGCCTCATTTACTGGAGCGGATTTCCCCGCATCATAGATTTTGGGAAGTTTTGCTTTTGGGTTTTGGTTTTAGAAAATAGGTTTCCAAAAACCAAGACTATCAAAACCTTGTGTGTTTGGAGGTTTTGGGGTTTGAATTAATTAGTATGTTTATGGTTTTAGTGTAGGATCAAAATTTGGCATGACGTAGTTGCATTATTCTTTCGTCGTTCAATTGTTCGTATAAAATGTGTCTATTTTTCAAGTTTTGCACGCTTGAAATACCAACAGGCAAAAACATATATTTTTAACAATCAAACTAAGACTTATTCCTAAAACAAAATTCAACATAGATTAACCAAAAACCCACAAATTCAAGATATCATATCCAAAACCTAATTAAACATTTGAAACATCCAAAAATGAAAAACACGGAAACATAGTGACGCGAAACGCTGAAGCGATCGATCTACTCTCGTTTCTTCGGAGTGAACCAGCGCTGGTTGGCGGGAAGATGATCTTTTGCTGGAAGTTGACGATAGGTGGCCGTCGCAGAAGGGGTTGCCCTTCTGCATGACTAACCCGCACTGCCACCCGTTCGTGCCCACTTTCAGGCACAAAATGAGCTCATGATCATCACCTTTCTTCAAGTCGGCGCTGACTTTGATCTTCTTTTTCTTCCCCTTGATCTTATCACTGAACAAAAGATATATAGCATTGTTAATTTAAAACTAACAGACAAACAATTCAATTGAATAATAAAACCAGTTCTAATGATCTTTATTTGTACAATCATCCAGTTCAATTCAATCTCAATTCTCACATGAGCTTGCCTATTTGGTATGCGAACAAATAAGCTAACTAGAACATATCCCTTCAAACTTATTTGAATTGAACTATATTATACATAATGTATTGATCAATAATAGTAACACCATATCACTACACGAAGTTGAATTCAATGCTCGGCGGTTTCTAATTAACTACACAAACCGATATACACAAATTCTATATATATCGATATTCACAAACAGATGATAAAAAAAAGAAGCACAAACAGATGATCAAAAAAAAATGCACAAACAGTAACAACTCTATATATATGTGACTAACACATCTATATACTCTAACTACATTGTGTGACACTATTAAATGCAGATCGATATACAAAATTAGTGAAAAACACATCGATATATATATATATATGTGTGTGTGTGTGTGTGCGCTAATCCTAATCACAAACATGGCTGAATGAAAATTAAAAACTAGGCGCAAATTCGTATAAAGGTTGATTATGTATATGTACCCATCGACGACTCCAATGACAGGCGCGGTCCTCTTGGCCAAGAGCCTCATTCTGCCGGGTGATGGAGATGGCGGCGGTGGCGACGGGAGCGGGAGGAGCAGCGGTGTTGGGCGCGGCGAAGGAGGAGGGGAGGAATAGATATCCCAAACCCATTGATTGAGCTCGTAGAGCGGCGGCAGAGGCATAGCTTCTTCCCTTTCTAATCCTCATTTTAACTTGTGAAATAACGGGAAATGGCTCTTTCAGGGAGATTTAATAAATTCTAAATCTTTAATATATTTGTTAAAAGCATTAATTAGGTAAACAGGCCTATGGAACATTATCAATTTTTTACATGTTGACCAAATTTTTGCGTGAATAAAAAAGATGCGATATCATAACTATAAATTTTATTCTATAATATTATGCTTTAACTGTTAAATAATACAATATTTTAATTTGCTGAGTACAATATATGATTCTCTTACATGGAAAATCGACAGAAATAGAATGTTTACATTTAAGAAAGTCAAAGGTAGTTTTATAAAGAGAGGTTAACACATGATTCTCTGACTATAGACCTATTAGTTTGTCTAACTTTGTAAATAAATTTTTTTCACGTATACTAACTGACTGGATGAAGCCCATAATGCCTATCCTCATCTCCCCTGAACAGTCAGCTTTTGTGCAGGGAAGGGAACTGGCAGATAGTGTATTATTGATGCATGAGCTAGTAGATTACCTTAATTCAAAAAAAGGTGGTTTTAATGTTTTTATTAAACTGGACATGATGAAGGCTTTTGATAGAGTCAAATGGGGGTTTCTGGAATATTTTTTTTAAAAAAAACTGGGATTTCATGCAGGGCTAGTTAACAATATTATGGGCAATATCAAAGCACCTAGTTTTTCTGTTCTTGTGAATGGAAAGCCTCGTGATTTCTTCAAGGCTTCAAGAGGTCTAAAACAAGGGAATCATTTGTCCCCCTACTTGTTTATTCTGATGATTGAAGTCTTCACAAGAAACCTAGGATTTCTTTTTGAGCAATCAAGAATAGAATACTATATGGTGCCACATGGAGCTAGAAACATAGCACATCTAGGTTTTGCTGATGATACAGTTGAGTTCATGAGAGCTACTAACAGGTGTCTAAGTAACTTCATGATTTTCCTTGAAAACTATGAGAAGGTGTCTGGTCAGAAAAGTAATTTGGAAAAATCCTCATATTATTTGGCTGAGTCATCTCCTCAATCCTATCATAGTATGATCACCCAGATTACTTCAATGGGACAAGGGACCTTTCCTTTTAAATATTTGGGTTCCCCCATCATTACAGGAAGAGTAAAACACTGCTACTTTCAATCTATATTTGATTCAATAGCCTCTAAACTTGTCTTATGGCAGAATAGATGGTTGAATCAAGTTGGTAGATTGATACTTATTAAACATGTTCTATCTGCTATACCACTCCATATTTTAACTGTTATACAACCTACTGTGAGAGTTATAGACCAATTGCATGTACTCTTTGCTAAGTTTCTTTGGGAGACCTCTGAATATGGGCAAAATAAGATATGGAGATCTTGGATGAATATTTCTTATCCTTTCATTGAAAATGATATATCGGTAAAGGATCTCCATAGTATCACTAAAAGTTTTTCAATTAAAATCTGGTGGAAACTAAAACAAGGGGGTAGCCTCTGGTCAGATTTTATGTGGTCTTTTGGGAGGTCGTCGCCGTACCTCTCAAATATACAATTTATATCCACTTACTACCGTTACACACAACTAAGCATATAATGGCAAGTAAGGTTCGTATCCACAGAGAAGAGGGTATTTTTATGTAATTCTTGTAGCATACATACATACATATATATATATATATATATATATATATATATATATATATATAAAGCAATGTAAACAAAGGGGGGGAGGGTTTTGAGTTGAGTTTGTATAAGAAACACTACTATGTAAAGTAACTAGAACTCTAGAGTTACAACTAATTTAGCATTTAAGGATTCAACTAAAGGATTAACTAATGAGAATACTAGACTTGGACATATGAGATTGGTGACTTCTTATTATGAAATTTTCCACAAACTTTATCATGTTGCTTTGAGAATGGTGATTGTTTGTAGTGAGAAACTATCTATAACTATAGCTATGAAAGATGAAAGCATGTTCACAACTTTCCTTGACAATTTTACTAGATGATAACAACTAGTTCAATTGATCAATATCATTTCAAATTAGATGTTTCTCAAACTTACCCATGCAATTTGATAACAAAATTGACATAGATACAATGCTAATGAATGATCTTAAGAACAAATACAATTGATAACAACATGCATTTGTTTTTGTTTTAACAATGAGGATGAATTACAACATGTATTTAATGAATGCACAACTGTTAACAACCTGTGGAATAGCATAGGCCTTTGCTTTGAAATTGCTCCTGAAAACTTTGATAGCCTATGGAATAGGTTCTTTCATTTTTGGAACCTCAGTTTGACATCAAAGATGCAAAAGATATGTACAAGGCTGATTCCTATCATTACTGTTTGGGTAGTATGGTGTGCTAGAAACTCTTACTTACATGATAAAATATTACCCACATTTGCTAGGATGAGAACTAGAGTCTTGCATGTTTTACAAGCTATCATGTATGTTGACAATTTGAAATGGACCCACTCTAACATGAGCCTAATGCCTGCTGATACACTCTCATTGGATCCTCTGAGTAGATTCATACATTCTCAACATATTACGCATGTAAAATAGAAGCTGCCAATAGCCGATTACAAGCTGAATACTGATGGTTCTAGCCTTGGTGTCTCCCGCCAAGCTGGAGCTGGTTTGGTGATAAGGAATAAAGAGGGTAGGGTAATCAGGGCTAGAGCCATTTTCATCCAGCAAAAAGACAGCCTAGAAGCCGATAAAAGGGTACCGGTGTAACGTAAAGTAGGTGTTTCAGCGGTTTGTCCCTATTCCTAGACCGGTGTAAAAGGGTACCGGTGTAACATAAAGTAGGTGTTTCAGCGGTTTTTGTTGTAGGGCCCCGACGACCAGTCCACTGGATGACTGGACAATCCACTCGCGTCAATTTTTTTTATCTGAGTCAAATTACGTTTCAGCGGTTCCTAATTTTAGCAGAACCGGTGGACTATAAATTCGACGGGCTTAGGATTGTTAGTGTGGAAACTGAAGCCCAAAACAAAGCCCACTAAATTGCTGGACCGGTCCATCAGTCGTTTCTGCGGACTGCGCACCGCTGAAACAAGATTTGGAGGGAATTTTAAATATTTGATTTTTGACTAAAATTTTAGTTCCCGCTTTGATTTTGGTTCGAAATTTTAGTTCCTGCTAAAATTTTGAACCGGTGAAATAAAAATTTTAACCGCTGAAACATTTGATTATGGAATAATGAATTTGAAGCGCTGAAACATTTTTAAAAACAAAAACCGCTGAAATGATTATATCCCGGGCAAAAGAATTGCCCTGAATTTGCTGCCGCCACCGCAATAGTATTCACAGCCACCAGAATTTGCACACGAAATTACTACCAAATTCAAGCTCCATCATTCGCATTACGCAAAAGTACACAATTCAAGCTAGAAGAAAGGTTTACAATACACATTACAAGCTAGGCAAGTGTCGGTATTGCCACAAAAAATGACCAGCTATAGACAAAATAGGTTCCAAAGCAAAAATATAAGGGGCGATATGAGCCAGTTACCTAGTGTTGCTCATATCTCATGTATTACTGCCCCTGGTGGTGGAGGAAATAAACTTCTCTTCCTTGTGTGTAGGAGTTGAGCTCTACAAACTGGGGCGACTGCATCCAGGAGGAAAAGGCAGAAGGTGTCGATCATTCCTTCGATTAATGGCATGTTGTAGGCAGACGAATCCTCTGGGAAAACTTTGAGCACACAAAATGCATAAAATTTAGACATCCAGTACAGGTCATTGGACATAACAAAAATGGAAATTTGAAAGGCATACTATGAAGCCTAGAACTCAGTAACAAAAATGAAGGGGGGGGGGGGGGGAAATAGTGGTGCATGACCTCATGTATATCAACACCTTTATACAATAGAACAAATTTCTCCATGTAAAGCATATTGTAATACCCACACTCCCAACTTCCAGCTGGTCGTGGAAAAAATATATAAACATACATGAGTGGATTGACAAAAAATAGAAACAATGAAAAATTGCCAAGAATGATTATTATTGTGTACTCACTGTAATGTTTGTGATTTTCCAGTGTTTGTGAGAAGAGGTTCCAGCACTACAAAATTCAAAGTCATACTTTGCCGAAATACTGTAATGAAAAATAAAACGATTTAAAAATATACAAGTAGTGAAATTTGGTGTAATAAGGAAAATTTGTGGTGAAGGAATGTTTTGAAAAATTACAAGAGGAGCAATTTATGGTGAAAAGAATTACAGGACTCGGTTATTCCATTTCCGGCTGGATCAATGCAGTAAAAAACTCTTTCCTCGGGTACAATGATGATCATGATCCAATGGAACCTAAGAAAATGCAACACCGAATGAATGTGAGAAAATAGTGAATGAAGAATAAAAAATATTGAAAAGGTGAAAATAATGTGCTTACTTTCTACAGACAGGCATGACATACAACCTTGATGGTTTCTCCCTGATGACCCTGACAACGTTTTGTGGAACAATTTTGAAGGAATCATTTTCCAATGTATGAGCGCAGAAGGATGTGGTTGTGCTGATGATATGAACTCGCTTGCGATCCTCTGGCTCTTGTTTGCCAGCCACCAAACTGTTAAAGACTCAATTTAAACAAGAAAACATGATTACAGACTAAATATAAAGCTGTAGAGCTAATATATTACATGGATTCATAAATAAGATTACCTCGCCCACATATCCATTTGCCATCCCGTAATCCAGACTTTGATTCTATAATCTATATCTTTCATCCACTTGACGGCCTCGTCCACAGGAAACAACAAATCTCTTATTCCATCTCCAAAGTATTCTTTTGGCATTCGAATGGAGTAGATGTCTATCCTATTCAGACTCGCCTCCATCTCCTGAAGCCAATGTCCCACTTGTGCCCTAATGTCTGGAACCCTGGTGTGGTGTGCAAAAGTCTGAAATGTAAAGGGTAAAAAAAATCAAAGTGGATATAATTCATCATATTAAATAAAGAAAAAATAAAACTAACCCATCATGTGAATAAAAAAGTTTCAGCATGTACCCAATTTAATTTGTAATCTGTAGGATCAATCACTTCAGCAGATGCAGTAGGTATTATAATTTGAGGAGCTTGCGGTGGTGGATCGAAATCCTTATCGAAGTCAGAAAACTCCTCCTCAGATTTAGGTCCAGCAACAACATTTGGGATTTTATCCGAGCTTCTATCCGACTCAGTCTTATCAGGAGAGTCCTGCAAGAGTAGTATATCCTGATTAGAGTTATGAAAAAATAAGGCAAAATGGGGAAAAGCTGAAGTTTAAACTTGCCTGTCCTTGACCCTTGATGTTGTAAAGTATAAGGTTGGTCGGCCACATCAGTTTAACTCCCACTGCACTTGATATGGTATCATGATTGTCTACTGGAATCGGCAACTTGGCTAGTGGCATAAATATAGGCGGCCGAATTTGCACTAACTTCACCCCTGGTTCGGATTCTGACCCTTCGTACAGAAGTCCAGCAGCCACCGTTATAATGCTATTTGATGAACTCAATACACCCAAATAGCATTGCTTGAAGCCCTAACACTCAGTCGAAATAAATCAAACTTTATCCATATTTAAAAAAAAATGTAATCAATGATTTAATGGTAAAAGAGATATACCAAATCATCTACTGGGTCTCCATGTGGCTGTGGAATTTTTGTCGGTGATGTATGATGCTACCAAAATCCGCCCGTTTCCCGGGTCTCGACGCTGTCCGGGTCTCCTTCTCAGTCAGCCCGCTACAATCCTGCAAAACAATCCCCGGGTGGCGTCCCGGCGAAGAAGCTCCAGCGTGATGATGAGATGGGGATAGCGGAGAAGGAAAACGTACGGAAGGTGCTCTCAATATAAAGTAGAGAGATATAAATCACGTACCTTGTTCACTGTTTGAGGCTAGTATTTATAGCTGAGCTTTGCCTGCTTTGAAGATAAGCTGCAGGACCACCTCCCTTGTCATCATCTGTCCTCTTTCTTGTCCGGACATGTCTCAAACCGGGAAAGGTGCCTCTCCGTTAGTTCTGGGCCGCGGGCCCTCTTCCTGGCCCAGTAGGGCTCTGGGCCGGTATTATCACTAGCCCCCCAGACCAGTCTTCCGGGTTTCCTTGATGCGGGAGACTGATCTTATATGCTCCTCCTTTTGCTACTTCTTTTGGTGGGGCCCCTCCGCGCTATAATTGGTTTCTGACAACGCCGTCTTTTCCGCTCTTCATTAATCAGTACCTTGTTTCCCGTGTCATCATTGCTTTTCCTCCTTTTGAGGTGACGTTTCCTATTCACCTCCCTATATAAGGGGCCTAACCCTCCTCACTAAATTACTTTCTTCACACCGTTTCCAGACGCTCTGCTTTTCCTTAACAAGTAAGCTCTAACCCTCCTCCTCTGCTTCTTCCGCTTCTCTTTCATCATGAGTTCCCCGCACATTACCGCTTCCTCTTTAGATACCGAGGGGGTTCAAGGCCAATTTGAAATTCATTTCCGAACCCCCCATCCAATTCCTTCTCCGGGTTCTTCTTCGACTACCCCCTCTGAGGCCTTCAGCACCTCCCCGGAGCTAATCGCTCCGGGTGTGTCAGCCTTAGATGGGGCGGGCTCATCTCCCACCCGGCGTTCCCATCTTCCCCGGGAGGATCCCGATGGGGAAGCTTTCGATGAGGAAGTTGGCAATGATGCTCCCCGAGGTCCTACCCACGGAGTTAAGCCTTCTGGCCATCGGTTTTATAATCTCTCCGGGCCTCCCCCTTCCTTAGATAGGGATGTTCTAGATTTAGTGAGGCGTTGCTTTATCCCTTTTCCGTTGGATGCATCTTTATCAAAACTTCCCCTGGGGGCGTCCGAGCGGGAAGTGCCGTGCATTCCCCGGATTCACTTCCAATACGGGCTCAGCCTTCCTTTTTCTCCTTTTTTTTCAGAAATTTTCAACTTCTATCGAATGGCCCCGGCCCAACTACACCCCAATGGGGTTGTACTGGTACTGGGCTTCTTACTTAATTGCGCTAGATGCAATGTTATCTCCTCTCTCCTTCTCTTCCGATCCTTCTATGCCCTTCGACGCGCTCATGCGTCCTTCCCGGGGGTATTTTCTTTTGTAATCCGTTCCGGGACGAAGGACTTCATGAAGAGTAAGCCCAGATCTGCCAAAGGGTACCTCGCGAAGGGTTTCTTCCGCTGCGATTCCCAGGTGTATCCAATGCCCCCCTGGAACGATTCTCTCGTTCCTGAAGACAAGAAACCCCTTTCCTCCCTTCCAACAGACCTCACCAACGATCATAACTTCCTCCGTCTATCTCCCCTAGACATGGACGCTTTCTTTAAGACTGGGAACGCGGGCTATTATTGGCCCCGCGGGATATACCCTGAAAAACTCTTTTCCCTTCCAACCGTCTCCGCTGTGTGGCCGGCTGGAGGTGCCTTTTAAAGGCTTTATTCTTTATTTTCATATACATATATGTGTACTTCATTCTGATTTTTTTTTTGTTCTACCTGACTTCAGTTCAGCCTACTTTGCACGCGGACGCTACGCCATTCGAAGAGATGCCTTCCGGGGATAACAGTCAGCAGGGGAATCCTCATCGGGGGCTGGTCACTCCGGCCGAGCAGCGAGCGGCATCCCCGATCGGGGTGGAGGCTACCGAGAACCCCGGGTTCATTCCCCAAGGGGCCCGTCAACAACGCCCTTCCTCCCAACAGAAAGCCCCCGGGTCCTCCCCTACCCCGGGGAGAAAATCTTTCGTCCAGCACCTGACTTACAGTGGTTCCACATGCTCCACCCTATTACCCGCGTTCCAGCTGGGGGGCGGGACAAATTGGGTATGACCTGCCAGTTATGCCGGCGGAGTCATTGGGTTATCAGGCCCCTGGAACCAGGGGAACCTGATCCAGTATTCCATGCCCATGCATGGATCAATGGGGATGAACTACGGTTACCCGGAGAGATACTATCGGGAGGACGATAGGATGCGGGGCTATCAGGTGGAGCAGCAGGACCCCAACTCTTTGGAGGCTCGACTAGACAAACTGGTGGGAAGAAACGGGGCTAAACCTACCTCCCCTTGGGTCCCTCGAGTGCTTGCGTACCCATGGCCGCCGGACCTCCGGACCCCGGAGGGAATCCCAACATACAATGGAGAGACAGACCCGGAAGAGTTTGTCAGGACGTACCAGAACCTAATGGTGTCAAGGGACTTCCCGGAGGAATTGAGATGCAAGTTGGTGGGCTGTTACCTGAGAGGAAATTGTCTTTCGTGGTTCGATTCCTTGCCCCGAGAAAGTCTCAGAGATTATTACGATTTCTTTAAGGCTTTACTGTTCAGATACGCCGGGTTAAAGAAGGAAGGAAAGCAGCTGACCGAGCTTCTGGCCACCCGGCAGAAGGCTGCGGAAGGGTCAATGGAATACTATCGAAGGTACATGGACGACAGCATGAAGGTAGTCGACAGGCAGCAGCAGGAGAAGGCGGTGATTAGTGGGTTTATAAATGGCCTGAGGGATATGGCGTTGTTTCAGAAGTTGATGGAAAACATCCCGGAAACCTTTCACAACCTGCAGATGGCGGTGCAACTGTACTGTGCGGTTAATGATGCCACGCGGAAGAGAAAAGAAGAATCCGGGGGATTCCTCCTGGATAAGATGGAAAGAAGGAGGACGGTTGACCCAAGTAGAAGGGACCCTGCTCCCGCGCCGGTAAACCGGGCAAGAGCAGACAGTTTCACCCCGCTCAGCAAATCCCGAACGGAGATCCATGCTATCCACAAGGCCCCTGGGCCCGGGGACTGCCTCCCCCAGCGGGCCTTGGTCCTTGCTCCTCCTGTTACTCTCTTTCCGAGTCGGCTTCGTCAGAGGCAGTTTCCACGTGACCATCCTGCGGTACCCCTAGCTCCCGCTGGTGTCTAGCCTCTTCCTGCAACTGCCTCAAGGTCACATCATCTCCCGGGGGTGGAAGAAAACCACCCCCTGAAGGTGCCGCGTTCTTCTTCGGGCGCTCGCGCCCTCTCCTTGGCGACTCCATCATGCGAAGGTGGAAGGGTCCCACTGGGCGTGCCAATTGATGCTACCAAAATCCGCCCGGTTCCCGGGTCTCGACGCTGTCCGGGTCTCCTTCTCAGTCAGCCCGCTACAATCCTGCAAAACAATCCCCGGGTGGCGTCCCGGGGAAGAAGCTCCAGCGTGATGATGAGATGGGGATAGCGGAGAAGGAAAACGTACGGAAGGTGCTCTCAATATAAAGTAGAGAGATATAAATCACGTACCTTGTTCACTGTTTGAGGCTAGTATTTATAGCTGAGCTTTGCTTGCTTTGAAGATAAGCTGCAGGATCACCTCCCTTGTCATCATCTGTCCTCTTTCTTGTCCGGACATGTCTCAAACCGGGAAAGGTGCCTCTCCGTTAGTTCTGGGCCGCGGGCCCTCTTCCTGGCCCAGCAGGGCTCTGGGCCGGTATTATCAATGTAGTGGTTGTTGGCATACTTTGGGACTTCTTCAACCTCTGCTCCTCAAGGTATTGTTTAGGATTAATATCATCACTAAGCTCCATTCAAAGCTTGTGTGCGATCCAGTCAAAACAGTCTTCTACCCTAGCTTCTATAACCTCCTCATCTTCTTCCGAAGGTTCGGCCTTTGCCTTATTCTTACGTGCCTGCTCCCTTTGGCGATTTCTAAACTTGACATAATCTGGGAGGGTGAAATCAATTTTTGCCGTACCTAGGCAGCCTCTCCATTTGCCAGGTTTATCATCTACTCTTGTGACAATACATAGAATGTCCCTACGGCCCTTGATAATAAGCTCTCCTTCCTCTTTTTGTCTGTTCATATCCAACTGACCATCATAATCAAAGAAGTTAGAAACTATTAAAAATAGATATTGTAAGTTGTTAGAAAAACACACATGACTTACAATCTGATCAGCAAAATCTCGGACAAAGTTTTCAGAGTACCATCTGTCCTTACACATGTTGGTCTCCAGAAAAACGATTGATCTGTCAACTCTAAAAACCATGTCCCTGACCGAGTCCTCCGCTTCTTCGTGAGTCATTCCCTCACCTATTCTCTTCACGATCTCCTTCTCGCGCATTTCCTTGGCTTTCCTAATGTAGATCTTTCGGTATCCTCCACTTCCTGTGCGGTGTCTGTATAGTTTTTTTTGGCATTGATCATGTTCTTTTCACTCAGTTCCTTTTGGAAAAAACAAAAACACGAATCAATATTATGTAAGGCAAAAAACTGAACAAGGGTAAACTTTTGTCTAAAAATAATTTTAAAAATTACCTAAAATTTTTCTGTTGATCTGAACTCCACAAACAGATCCCACTCTTTCACATCAAGCCATCTGTACATATCCCAAGGATTGCCAGGGTCCGTGGGCAGTTTGTGCGGCAGTACTACATACCTGTAGGAAAACAATTTAGGCATACATACGATTAAGAAAGTTGTAAAAAAAAACTGAATTGCGAGGTTGGGTATACCTATTCCACACAGTTGTTCTCCAATTTCTCATCTTGTTAGCTGCATAGGTAGTCCACTATTTTTCAACTTTTTATGCTCTTCTTCGTTGAGGATAGTCCTGAAATCCCAGCTAGCCTGAGTCAAACAAGAAGTCATAAAATGATTAGGCAAAACGATATTATTTTGACATCACTAAAACTATTTTGAAGTGTAAAATAATACCAGAATGTCAGCCCAAGCATCATCATTCACATGTTGCGGGACATTTCTCCATCTTTGCCAACTTCCTATTCGTATACGATGCCTAAACGCGTATCCTACATAGCCACACCACTTCCCCAGCATGACTCTAGGGCAGAGGTACTCGTCAAACCACATAGGGAGGGTTTTTCGGTGTTTCATGACTAATACTGTGTTACATGCAGCCTCCCCCCTGGTCTTCTTTTCATTCTTAGAAATCTCAAAGCTATCAAACAGCTCTCTCTCTCTTTCCGGGTCCATATCTTTGAGGTTGAAAAGTTCGTCAGGAGGTTGATCGATGTCTTTAGGATGTGGTGTTTTAGCGTTTGCAACACCAATAAAACGTTCGATGTGTTCTGTATTTTCATAGGTTTCCTCGGGTGGTCGTGAACGTTTCACCTTAGGCTCTACAAATTTCTTAGGAATGTCCCTGTTTCGCTTCTTACCAGCCATAGATATCAGAGAACACCTGAGATTAAACACCCACTGTGAATATGCTTGTGATATTAAACAGAGAGCACACTCAGAGATCACAAATTAAACAGAGAGCACACACAGAGAGAGCACAATTAACCTAAGAGTTCACTATTACACAAAGAGCACAAACCATTTCTCGTTGCTGTAATTAACGAGGCTCAGTCCAACCACAAACTAGTGTTAAAAGTACATGAACACCATGTCATTAAAAACCCACGAAAAAACAACAAATCCATAGCCATAGATTAGCGTTTATTCTTCGAAATACATGAAAACGAAACCCTTTTTAAAACCCATTCAAAAAACCAGAGCACAAACCAATATCTACCGCAATATTATACTTCCATGTCATGAAAACCCAAAAATGAACAACAAGGGAGTTAAAAGATGCTACCTTTATGCGCGAGGGTTTCCGAACCGCATCAAGCTAGGGTTTACGATCACTGATCAAGCCGAAGCCGCCGCCGCTCGATGGTTACCCCCGTTTCCTTGACGCGCGGATATTGAGCGAGGAGAAAGGGCCGGAGCGCTATTTTTCCGAAGTCGCTGGTGCGATGTGGTTTCTGGCGCTTTTTTGAGAGAGGAGTGAGAACCCTGTCATAGAGAGAGAGAGATACCCAGAGAATTAGTTTTATTTATTTTCAGACCAAATCTTCTTATTTATACTGTTAGTTGTTTCAGCGGTCCAAAATTAATATAGCAACTGCGGAGGTTGCGTTCAAGCATTTTAGAATCTGTAAAAGTTTTTTTTAACACAAAATCTTTGAACGGCGTCGTTTGGTATTGTGTAAACAAAATTCCGCAATCAGATTTTGTTGCTTTGATGGCAAAACCACTCAAAGTCGAAAATTTCGAAACTGAATAGTTAGACGCGGAAAATAGAAGGAGTTCCCGCTAATAATTTTGGAGGTTGATTTTCAATAACTTTATTGCAATTTAGTCCCTTAATTTGTATGTAATCCTTCTAAAGGACCAAATGTAAATATTTTATGTTCGATTTCATGTTGCAAAATCCAATTACAAGTTTGTAAAGGACTTTTGTATCACAATGACACTATGTTTTCAATTTACAATGAACATGTGTGATACAAATGGGATGAACCATATTTTCTAAAAATTCTACAAATGCCCAAAAGAATTGACCTCGTTAAGTATTCAGAATAATTACTAATAAAATGAATATCGATTGCCATGTATTTATACTTAAGTTTACAATTAATTACTACTAGTTAGGTGGAGAACTGTCTATTTTGCACCGCTTATTCATAAGATGTATTGTTATTCATATATATAGGATGGTTGCATAGCTCAAAATAGATTTGAATTGGTGAATACTTTGCAAATTGAACAAAATTTACAACTAACAATATACAAATTCATAACATACTAGTCATAGTAGTAAGAGTTATAGTTTCTCAATCCATTCACGTTTCTACCACAAGTATCCAAATTATGATTATTTTAGGTCATACAAATCACTCACAATATTTATTATTTTTATAAATCATTAATATGAAAAGCATAAAGGAAAAAAAAACAATTTGTAGCTTAATTCCATGTTTAATGAAAATTAGTTGTTTCAACGGTGTTTGTATTACCGCTGAAACAAAACACGCGTCCTTCTTAACTTCAGCCAAGTGGAGGACTGGGAGTTAATGTCACATAAATCCGGACACGTTTGTACCTCAGGGTAGTGCCACGTGTTATTGGTACCGCTGAAATGGGTAAACCGCTGAAAGGTCTGGGCCTATAAATATAAAAACCCTTACTTAATTTATTCAATAGCGTTGCCCAAACAAACCCATCTTCTTCAGCAGCTTTCTGTATTTTCTGGGATCTTTGCACCCTCTGAAATGTAAGTTTTGTTAAATTAATCGGTTTTGTCAAGTTCTTGCATTCTGAAGTTGTTTCAAATTACGCGTTTTTAAAATTGGAATCTGTAATATTTTGATTTTACTGTAGTTCCGCAAGCATTTCCCTATGAACTGATCTAATTTACATGTACTATGTAATGGGTTTTGTAGATATTGTAGTTTACATGTGTTTGATTGTGAATGGAGGTACCGGAAGATTCTTTTGTTTTGGTTTTGTTGATGTGTGTCTGATGCGCATGGAAGGTGTTTGATAAAATGTCATAATGAACTCAAGAATTAGTTGTGTTTGCAGAATGGCTCCTGCCAAAAAACGCATCAAAACGGCTCCCAAAGTAGCTGTGGAAAGCAAGGAAGAAGATGGAGGACAGGTTTTTTTTAACAATGAGGCCATGGGTTCATATAGGGGTATACTCAAGAGAAAGCTCATCATTGAGCGAGGTATTGCCAATGTACCTCCTTTTTCTGTATACATTCAGAAGAATGGCTGGCGTACATTATGTAAACCTCCTTGTGATGCCAACATGCAGTTCATTGATAAGGATAGGGTTGTGCTCTGCCGTGGGAAAAAAGTCCATCTTTCTGCTGACATCATTAATAAGTACTATGGCCTGTCCTCAGACCCTGAATGTTACACGGAGTGGTACAATCTTAAGACAGAAATTGGAATAAATAAAGCTGGCACATTGGTTGGAAAGTGGGAAGAAGTTACTAGGGAAGTGACTTCTACCGAGTTTTCGCTTGACCAAATTATACCAAAACAGAATTGGGGCCATATAGACAAGAAGTACCTGTCCATGGACATGAATGTGTGGTATAGCTTTGTTGCTTGTCAGTTGTTGCCTGTCTCTATCAACTCAGAAGTTCAGTGGGAACGTCTAAGAATCCTATATGCACTGAAGAAGCTTGTAGCAATCGATGTTGGTAAGATGATATTTGCAAGCATGACCAATACTCTTCCTACAACCAATGGAATGAGATTTCACTCCCTCATCACGGCTCTCTGCCGCCAAGCCGGTTGCCAAGAAAAGATTAATGATCTTCTGAAGAAGCCAATGGGAATCCTCACTTACGAGGCGTTTAACAGAAGAGTGCCGAATAAGGTTTATGAAGGGATATCTACGAGGGTAGGAAGGTTGGAAGCTGATATGAACTATATCAAAAGTTGGTGTCAACACACCGCAGTTTTGTTTGCACATCAGTTTCCCGAAGCTTTGGAAAAAACTGGGAAGTATCCATGCCCTCCAGTTCATGAGGTAGCAACCTCCTTGTAATCCTCTGAATGATGCTGAGGTGAATGATGATGAGGTGAATGACGTTGCGGTGAATGAGGCTGATGTGAATGACCCTGAGCTGACTGAAGACGATGATAAGGACGACTAAAGTAGTTAGTTGGTTGTGAGAATGTTTGGATTGTCGTTTTCTGGATTGAGACCATTTCTGAATTGATTAATAAGTTCCAATATCTCAGTTATGATTTTAGTATGTTGTCCTTTATTAACATTTATGTTGATCTGGAAAAATGACCATTTCTGGATATGTAGAAAACTTATGAACGCAGTTCAATTAGGATGCTATGTTTATGAACACCGCTGAAACTTTTCGCATCTAGTTTTAGCTGCGCATGGAAAAGCCGAGAGGAAAAGTGAACAGTTTAAGGCAGTTACATATGGTTGCTCCGTTCATTGCTACGAAAATTTCTCTTCTTCGCAGCCAAAACATACAATACAACTTTTGTGCACAAGTTATACTTAGCTTCCAAAAAAAACATCCTAATACACACCAATTCCTTTTCAACACAAAAATCATTCATAAATACAAAAACACTACTCAATACACACATGAATCCAAAGCATCAAGCTTAGGTTTTTTGTTTTTTGTTCCCATGTTGATCATCCACTAAATAACCTTTCTCATCAACCCACAAACCATCGTCATGCCCTCTAACACCAACATTTCTTGCGCTTTCCGCTAGGGTAGGAAATGCCGATGGAAATTCAAGCCTTGACTCCTTATCTTGACAATCAATTTCATCTTCAAAGAAGTACTTCTTACCTTGTAAAACAATGGACCATTTAGCATCGACCGGATCATCCACGAAGAATATTTGTTGAGCTTGTGATGGTAGAATGATTTAATCATCTTCGCAACCAACACTCTTCAAGTCAACACGTGTAAAACCCATTGGATCCGTCACATCAACTCCCACACGGGGGCAAACCCACTTGCATTTGAAAACAACACACTTGAATGCAACATAGTCAAGTTCCCAAATATGCTCGATCACACCATAAAATGGAAGAAGTTGTACCATACCATCAACCATTTGATCCGATTCGGTAAACACTCCACTACTTTGAGTAGTACTCTTACTGTCTTTCTGAAATGTTGAAAACGAGAAACCGTTGACATCGTACCCATTGTATGATCTAACAGTACAATCGGGCTTCCTTGCAAACGCCCTAATGTTCTCATTTAAAACTTTTTCGGCACATCGATCAAAGAACCATTCAACAAAGGTATCGGCATGTTCAACTTCAATAGCATTTGGAACCATGTTAAGGTAAAGTTTCCTCAAATAAATTAAGTGCTCTTCCACATAACCGACCGTCTCACTAGAGTTTCTCAAAATATAGTGGTGTGTTCGTTTAAACTAAATAAACAATGGCTTATGCAACTTTCCATTTGCCCGAGGAGCTCCCAATTTCCTTCCATAGTGCTTGTTACGCGGTACACCAAACTCCACCGGTTTTTCCAACAATGACGTGCAAAAATCAATGACTTCATTGTCAATAAACCGCTCCACAATACTTGCATCTGGCCGACTACTACACTTGGCAAACCTCTTAAAAGTTTCCCATATGTCTTTCAAAGGGATACATCCAATGCGATCCAACCGGACCACAAATTCTTATTTCCCTTACCAAATGCACAACCAAGTGGACTATAATGTCAAAAAATGCAGGTGGGAAATACAATTCCAATTCACACAAAATCTCGGCAACCTCAACTTCCAAGGAATCTAACAAATCTCGATCAATTGACTTCCGACATATTGTGTGGAAAAAAAAACACAACCTTGTAATACAATATCTAACATGTACATCAAGAACCCCACGCAAAGTGACTGGTAACAACTGCTGCATCAAAACATGACAATCGTGGGACTTCAAACCTTGTAATTTCAAATCATCGGTCACACACTTACTAATGTTCGAAGAGTATCTAATTGGAACCCTCATGGACTTCAAACTAGCACACACCAACATTTTCTCATTCCTTGAAAGATTACACGCACCCGGGGGCAAATATGTTCTCGTTCCTTTCAATGTAGGGGCCAACTCGGGTCTAAGACCTAACTCTACCAAGTCTTTTCAAGCATTATAGGTGTCTTTGGTCTTTCCTTGAATATTTAGTAATGTGCCGACCAAACTGTCGCACACATTCTTCTCGATATGCATAACATCAAGGCAGTGACGAATTTCATGTGTCTCCTAGTACGGAAGATAAAAAAAAAATTGACCTTTTCTTCCATGGAGAAATCTCACTACCCTTAGGATTTTTGCTCACTTTTTTCTCAACTTTCTTGCCAAGTACCACACTCAACTTCTTCACCTTCAAATGTATTTGTCTCCCTGACAATATCTTTGGTGTTGGCCTAACATCTTTTTCCCCAAACAACACATCTTTATCCAATCGATATCTATGATTCCTTTTCAAAAACCTCCGATGTCTCATGTACACTGATTTTCTCCCAAACTTAAGTTGCTTGTGAACGGTAGCCTCTTCACATATCGGGCATGCCTTGTGTCCCTTTGAAACATAACCAGACAAATTACCCCTAGCCGGAAAATCAGTGACTGTCCAAAACAACATTGCCTTTAAATTAAATGGCACGTCATTCCGAGATGCATCATTCACAACCACTCCTTCGAACCACAATATTTTTAAATCATCAACCAAGGGTTGCAAGAAAACATCTATGTCGTTTCCAGGCTGTTTCAGCCTTGAAATCATTAATGGCATCATCACATACTTGCGTTTCATACACAAATACGGGGGCAAATTATATATCACCAACATTACCGGCCAAGAACTATGTTTTGAAGACATATTCCCAAATGGATTCATGACGTCGGTACTCAAACCCAACCTCAAATTTCTCGGCTCATCCCCAAATTCCGGGTACATACTATCAACCTTTTTCCATTGATCTCCATCGGCGACTTGACGAATAACGTTATCCATAGGGACATCACAATCACGGTGCCAAGTCAAATTATTCGCATCTTCGGCATTACCAAATAATCTCTCAAAACGAGGGATTATTGGGAGATACCAAATACATTTTGCCGGAACTTTATCCATCGTCTCACCAATAAATACATCTTCTCCTCCTCCTTTTCTTTTTTGAACCATTTTATATCGTGGAGTTTTACAAATAGGGCATTCTACTAACTTTTTCAAATCATCCCCCCTATACATGAAGCAATCATTAGGACAAATATGAATTTTTTCATACTCCAACTCATAAGGACACAACAATTTTTTTGCCTCATATAGAGTGTTTGGTACACCATTCCCTTCCGGCAACTTCTCGTGCAAGAAATTCAACAATCGATTCACACTAACATCACTCCAACCACTAGCCGTCTTCATGTTAAAAACTTCTATCAAACAAGAAAAAACCGTGTCATCTTTCTTACAGCCGTCATACAAAGGATTATTTTTTTCCCTCAACAACGATGCAAGAACCTCGGGTTCATCTCTAAAATCTCTCACAACATTGTCAAAAAAAACATCCTTTTTGGGTTTCACCTTCTCCTCTTCCCTTCCACCATTTGCATTATAAAAACGACACTCCCCATGGAAGCTCCACACATCATATGACGGATCAAACCCATCTTTAATCAAATGTAATCTCATAGTATCCATCTTACCAATCCTCTCGCGAAGCAAACAACGTTTGCATGGACATAACACACAAACCTCTCTACCAAAGGCATAATCAAGAAAACTATCAACAAAGGCCACATGCTCATCACTCAATGTATTCTTAGTTCGGATAATCTTACGACGGTACTCCAAGTCCATAGGATCACCATATTTACCTAACAAAATATTTTTGGAGAACAAATGCATTATTAACATAAACCCTACTATATATAATATGAATTTCGAAGTGGCAAACAAAAACAACTAACAATTTCTTTAATTTCTTTACCACATACGTACACTAATTATGTATGGTTTGCAAAAACAAAATATATAGTTTAGTTTTTAGAATACATACCTTTCTTCTCCATTTTTTGTCCAAACACTTGAATCCACCACTTGTTTTTCTATTCTTCCATAAAATTGACACTCTCACTCCATGAAACCTTGCTAGTAACCATCATCCACATTCCCAACAAACTTCTAATCTAAATATTAAATCTATGCAATTTAAAAATCCAACATCAACCATATGCATGAAATACATAAAATGAGTGAATTATTTGTACCATATACACACTAAATACATAGATATAAACAATGGATTAGTGTGACATGATAAAATACCTTCATTTATGGAAAGTTTTCAAACCCAAACTTCATTAATGGTGGAGGGAGAGTATTTTGGGAGGGAGAAAATCCGCAACTGAAACAGAGTGTGCTGGAGTAATTTAAAACTTACGTTTCAGCGGTTTTAAGGCCTTAACCGCTGAAACAAAAATTGCTTCGCTGGAGGTGGTTGATAGCATTAATTACGGGCCTACGAAGTCAACAAACAAAAGTCAACATAACCCAGCGGTATACATCTGCGTAGCCAGATTTGGTTGCTCTTACGCCAAAGATTTTCATACCGCTGAAAAGAATTAAAGGGCCACGATATTGGGTTGTACAGTATCGAGCATAATTTCGGCCTACACGTAAAACCCAATTTCCAAGTTCGGCCCAGTCAACATCTTCAGCGCCTCGGTGGATTAAGTGCCATGTCATGCAGGTCTTTCATTGTCTTCGTTGAATATATGTTATTTTAATTGTCTTCGTTAAATTTTCCACGGAGGCCGACGTGGCCGAGTTGAATGCTTTGAATATTTAAGGTTTGAACAGTACTTAACCGCTGAAAGGTATGTGTCAGCGGTTAAATATTTTGTGTATCAGCGGTTTATGGCTATAACTGCTGAAACGCAAGCGGTGAAACATTTCTTTTTCTGGTAGTGATGCTCTGATTGCCGGAAACCGTCGCCAGGCGGCGATGGATATCCGCCGTAGCATGAACGCGAGAGTTGTGGTTGGAATTGGTTGATCGACTAGGTGCAAATGATAGGATTTGGAAAATGAGAGAAAATAGCACGTTGAAAATAGCACTGAATTGAAATAAACAAAGGAGACTTGAATTGAATCAGAAATTTGAATATTCTTATTGAAGTTGAGTTGAATTCAACTAAAAAATTAAACTAAACTAAAATGAATTTAACTCGAGTGAATTCATTGAAAGTAATTTAAATCAACTCATTTGAATAGTTAAGTGAATTCAATTGTAAAATAAATTAGAGAAAGTTTTGGGTGAGACCTGTCCTTGTGGAGACCAGGAGCAGGGGAATGAGTATTTACTGTTTCTGCTTGATCTCTTAGTCAGTTTGTTTGATCTTTCAATCAATGTCCTTGAGTATTTTTGTTTTGCCTTGATTTTTCAGTTAATTTGATTTTTCGTTCAATTTGCTTGATCTTTCGGTCAATTTTCTTGATCATTTCCTTGGTTAATTTCACCAACGACAAATTTAATCAAGGAAATCGGCGGGTTTAAAACTCACCAACGAAAAATTCAATCAATAACAGTGTCATATAATCTTTGGTCTCATTTTGAGACCTGTCTCAAATGAGAATTTGCCAATAAATTAATATAGAACTAATTTAAATTGAATTTTGACCTTAACCTCCATGCTTTCAGCTTCGCTCCTGCCTTATCAACGGCGCCGTTGGTCGTCCGTTTTGGTGTCGCTCAAAATGGATCCGGCAGCCGACATGACGTTGCTACTGTGTCGCTCAAAATGGATCCTTCTCAGGCGGCCGAGTCAAGCGTGAAAGATGCAACAATCCAAGAAAAGAACAAGAAATCGATCACCTACAAGAAAGGATATAGGCCGAGTCGAGGGCTAGAGATGAAAGCATCCATGTGGTCACAAAAGCCGTAAATGGCAATGATGAAGAAGTCACAAAAACTCTGCTAAACAAGGATCCAGAAATCAATAGGTTGCACGCCGATTTGAGTGTTATATATAAACGAAAGCACAAGAAATGACCAAGTCTCTGCTTCAAAAGGACCAAGAAATCGAGCAGTTGAGAAAACGGAAAGCGCAAACGGATTCACAAGTGGAATGCGGAAGACCTCGTTCAGATGAAGAGACGTTCCTTAGTAGTTAATAATAATAAGTATCATATGTGCACTGTGTACATACATGTCTGTACAGTTATTTATATATGGATGAATAAAAGATCTTGATCGATTTCTAGATTTTTCTACTAAATTGATGATAGTACAATTTCATGCTGCTGAAACTATTAGATGCAATCTAGTAATTAGAGCATCCTTTATGGGTGAATTTTAGAAGGATTTTAAATGGAATGTGTTGGATTCTTTCCCACTATGGGGGAATTTATCCCTCAAATCCCATAAATTCAGGCACCATGGGCTGCCTCTGTGCATCCAGGAAAATCCATAAAACGTGGCATATTTGGTAAACGTGGGATGTGGGCCAGAGCCACCAGCCGTTGATTGCCTTTCTTTTTCTACTTCTTTTGTTTTTTTTTTCGATCAAACTTGCCTTTCTTTTTCTACTTCTTTTGTTTTTTTTCGATCAAACAAGCGTTGGTTTTTTTTTCCTTTCTTTTTCTTACTTCAAAATAAAGGCTTTTGATTACCATTTAAGTTGTCTTTATTATTTTTAATTGGTTGAAATTTAAACAAAAATAATGAATATATTTTCATACTTTAATTAGATAAGTTTTAATGATTCGTGTTTCTAAAACTATGCCTAATTTAACCTTTGGAATATACATTAGCATTATTATTTTTTAATTTAACTAATTTAACTAAAATAAATTATGTGGTGTTTTATTTAAATAATTGTAGTTTATGATATTTGCATTTTTATAATTATTTAGTCAATATATTAGTATAATATAAATTTCATATCATTTCATATGATTGTTAACTTATTACATAAATTAGAATTTTGAAAATGTCTAAGAAATTTTAAAATTTTTATTACATATTTCATATATTATTGTTGAATTTTTTATATTATTTTATCATAATATATAATTTTTAAATTTAATATATATAATATTCTTTATTAAACATAAATAAGCATTGTATATATTTATATGTAAGTTTTGTATTAATGATAGATAAATAAAGTATTAATGAGGTACATGAGAAATAAATAATGACATGGATAAAAGTAAATGGTGGTGGGACATAGAGAAAGTGATGTGGAAATGTGTGTGATGATTTTATGATAGTTGGGTTGGGATGTTGGAGGGGTTGTAAAAGGGGTTTTATTGTAAAAGTTGTTGGGAAGGGATGTATGATAGTGGATGCTCTTAGCGTAACCATTCTTTAGTTGAGAAAACAAGTGAGCTTTACCTGTTCAACGAAAGTCCTCATTTTAGTTTGTGTGGTATTTTTTTGGTGGGTTTTTCTGGTGCAACAGACAAATTTGTGGGTTTAATAGAAATTTATGAATTTTATTAATAATTAAACTTTAGTCCAAGAGTCTTAGTTACATAATTAGTTTCAACGGAACGTTATTTTGGGAATTAGTTTCAGAAATAAAGTTACATAGTCCCAAAAACTCTCAAAATCTCACTTAACATACATCACTTTTTAATTTGGTTATAAAACCACCAAAAAATAAAATAAAATGCATATAGATATTTTTGGTTCCGCAGCACCTAAATCCTTAATCCAAATTTTCACCAACTATACGCCTGTTTTTCCTTCACTTTATGATTAGAAAGCAAAATTTTTATTCAAAAAAGTAATGGTTGAAGATCGTGTAAGCTTAATACCAAGCATACATAAGTAACACATTGTCAAAGATGATGAATCCATCCTGACGTAAACTATTTCCAGTCGCAACCATTGACAGTTACCCCTCCGTCAACGGCAACAACCTGGCCGGTGATATAAGAAGCAGCCGGCAAACAAAAGAACGCAACCAGCGATGACACTTCTTCCGGTTCAGCAACACGCCCCATCGGAGTTATCGCTTTCACTTTCTTCATATTATTCGGGTCACTGAGAAAAGGTTCGGCTAGTTGTGTCTGAGTAAACCCCGGAGCAACACAATTAACCCGAATATTGTCCTTTGCCCATTCACAAGCCAAGTTCTTAGCGAGCTGGTTCATTGCACCCTTCGTGGCAGAATAGATGCATGTATTGCCAAAGCTTACAAGGCCTGCAATGGAGGAAATGAACACGATGTTTGCAGATGCAGATGCTTTCAGAAGAGGATAAGCAAGTTGGGAGAAATGAAAAGAAGATTCAAGGTTTGTAGACATCTGAAAAGCATAATCTTCCGCAGTAAAATCAGCCGGCGGTTTCCCTATGCATGTTCCGACGTTGTTGATGAGGATGTCAAGTTTCGACCTGAAAACCGAAGAGACCTTTTCCATGAGCTGAATCCTTTCGTCTCTCGATGATGCATCACAGACTGAGCCGCTGACATTGAATCCGTTTGCTTTCCAATGATGCAGGGCTTGGTTCAGCTCGGCTTCGTTTCGTGATATGGTGTAGACCGTGGCGCCCAGTTGAGCGAATTCCTCAACTATTGCGCGCCCGATTCCACGGCTTCCTCCGGTCACCAAAGCCGTCTTTCCTGAAAGCGACCATCTTGAAGAGGTAGCTACTATTGTTTCCATGGAAAAAATTAAGCAGGTTAAGAGAAAACTGTTCCTTAATTTCTGTTAGGAATGATAGTTCACTAAGCAATTATAACTATAAATGGACCTAAACCATTGAAATGTTTGCATAACAAGTTGATAGTATGTAAAAATCTAGGCCTGCAGACCAAGATTCTGTTTTCTTACTATGTACTAAGTAGTACTTGGTCCAAAATTAATTTCTTACAGGGGTGATGATTGTGATCTAATTACGTACGCGCGGTTCAAAAGTGACAAGAGATTAAGGTTCAAGCCCCTAGCTAACCTATAGCTAAACTGCTTTAATTATTATAATTTTGTTGTCTCTGATATTGTGCCGTTTTACTAACGTTATAAACTCACATGATATCATGCGCCGGATTTGGAACAAGGGAGTTTTGGGAAATCCGAATCTAGTTATATATTTATATACATACAATTTGAAAAAATGAGAGAAAATGTGTGTCTTCTTCATACGATCCAAATTTTAGGTCGTTTTCGTACGAGCCACCCAACATTAATGGATATTATTGGGATGTCCGGCCGTATGGAATAATTGAATTTGAATGTGCGAAAACTTCAATGATACCCTAACCAGTGCCGATCCTGGGTTTTCGGGGGCATGAAGCAAACTAAAAAAAGGCTCTTATATAAACATAATTAATTTTACAGAGTCCCCCAATCGCTGTATACATGTACCGGATTTATTTCAGTTTGGCCGGATTTTTTAAGATTTAAAAATCCTAAGTCGGAGAAGTCACAAAATCGAATACGCTTAAATAAATCTGGGTTTTTTAATTTTAATTTTTTTAAATATTTGGTATTATATTTTAGGAAATTGGGCCTCAAAAATTGCAATATTTTGGGGGCATGAGGCAAGCACATCACTTGCCTCACGGATGGGTCGCCCCTGACCCTAACCTTCCCTTTTTTTTTCCAAATAATACTCCTTGTACGGTTTGATAGAGTTTATCTTAGATCAGTTCAATTAAATAAATTAAAATTTATTTCAGTTTGGTTCAGTTCAATTCAGATGAATTAAATTTATGATATTCGGCTCAATCTTTTTATTATGTGTTTAATTAATTATGTCAATTATTATCATATCAGACCAAACTCAAGCCAAATAATATATCATTCAAACTTGAACTTCTAACTTAGCTAATGTACTCCACTTTTAGCATGTAAAAACTATTTGAGGACAGAAGAACTGCATAAGTATTCATATTGGTAGCATTTTTAAGGTACTCATCTCAAAACTCAAATGAAAATGATATCTTATATCATGCCAACATTGTTTCTCGCATATTTCAATTCAACAACCTGGGATGTTAATTGTTACGCGCCGACAACAACCTCGCATGTATGTATTAGAGGTTAAAATAGGAGAGGGTGTTGGATTCCTAACAGAATCATATTTCAGTGCTCAATTATCATATGAATAAATAACTTGAACATGCATGTTTATAAATTAGGAGTGCATCTATTCTATAGAGAGAGCAATATAATGCTTAAATTTGATTCAAAGAAAGTTTTCATACATAATTCCATAAAAGACATAGCAAGGAGAAAAAAAACTTAAATTAAAGATTAAATCAAAGCAGTTAGCCTTGATTGATAAAAACCATGGTAAGAGTTTCGAATGGTTGCTCAACCAAAAGTCCAGTCCTTTGATCATTTCTTCCAACTCTTGTTTGCGTTATTCGTCCTTTCTTGCCTCTGACCTCGAGTTTTTCTTGCAACACAAATGCAGACCAAGTTTCGGTAACCTTTGAACAACCTTCTGTTAATTTAATTTGCGGATCAAACAGAGGCGTCAATCCAATCAGTCACCTTTCCAATATGGTTATAAAGAGTTCATTTAAATTGTGCAAAAAACGTTATTGAAAGGTGAGGGAATATGTTCATCACCACCCAAAATCACCTGGAAAAGAAACCAAAACGAAGCAAAATCAGATTGAGTTTAGTTTTATTTAATAAATTACCAAACTTAAAAGAATGACTTCTAAAAAAGATACAATTTTCAAAGATTCAAGCATGAAGCAATGTCGAAATGAACAAACCATTTACAAAATGCAAGCTTTTCTTCCATCTTCAAAATAACCCCTACCACTTGTAATTCACAAAGTCTAAACAATCAAACTCGATAAGCATACAAATACATTCAATGAACACGTAATCAGCACCCGATCCTGCACACATAATCAATCCTTACTAATATTAGCACAAATTTGTATAAAAGTGATTTCTTCCTCAGCATGGAATTGGAAGTCGAGATAGCAGATATGAAGGCCGGAAGAGGAGTTATATACAAATTGCAAACCATTCATACGTGTGAATGAATGAATGATCCCATTTAAAGAAATTAACTCAATTAATGAATGATTGAATTAATGGGAAGTTGAAGAGGAAGAATTAGGGGTCGGTTTCAAGAAATTGAACCGGCTTTTAATCATTAAACGCAATTGAATGGAATTAAGGCACAAATTAAGGTATTGAAGAGTATGAATTAATGAGGGGATTAATGGTATTGAAAGGAAGAGTGGAATAATTAATAAATAAAAATGAATTGAATAACAAAGAAGAGAAAGAGGTGAGCGGTTTTAAATCTTAAAGGGTATTTTGGTAGAAAATTTTAGTTTGCATATTAATGAGGTGGGACAAAATACTGAAGTGTATATGAGGTGTTCAATGATGTGGCATGCCACGTATCAGCATGTGAGGCAAGTTTTGTTAAAAAATTTTGTTTTCTTATATATAGTTAGATATAGGCCCTGTTTACTAGAGCTTATTTTTTGATGTACTGAACTGAACTGAACTGAACTGAACTGAACTGAATTGAACTGAACTGAACTGAACTGAAATAAATTTAAATTTACTGAACTGAACTGAAATAAATTTAAATTTACTGAACTGAACTGAACTGAATTGAAATAATTTTAAATTTACTGAACTGAACTGAACTGAATTGAAATAATTTTAAATTTACTGAACTGAACTGAAATAATTTTAAATATATTGAACTGAACTAAAATAAATATAAATATATTTTTATATTATTTAAATGTAAAACACGTTGAGGTGATATAATCTGAACTGAATTGAGTTAAATATCATCAAATTATAGTGCAGATGATATGAACTTATCTAAACTGGACTAAATTGTTCTGAACTGAATTAAACTAATCTAAACTGAACTAATTCCAAATTGTCATGTAATGAAGACATATTACATTTGGTCAAATCGATTTAAATAAATCACGATTCAAATAATTATATTGGATGTATAAAAAGTAAAGGTTATTGTATATTAAAGAAATATATTAAGTTGAATATCATAGCCATGTATTTTTCAGGAAATATGAGTCATTGAGTTGTATATCATAATATTATTATATTAAAGAGGATATGAGTCATTGAGTTGTATATCATAAAATTATATTTAAGAGGATATGAACTGAACTGGATTGTTCTGAACTGAACTGTTCTGAACTGAACTGAACTTAAACGAACTGAACTGAACTAATTCCAAATTGTCATATAATGAAGACATATTATATTTGGTTGAGTCGATTTAAATGAATCACGATTCAAATAATTATATTGGATGTATAAAAAGTAAAGGTTATGATATATTAAAGAAATATATTTAGTTGAATATCATAACCATGTATTTTTCAGGGGATCTGAGTCATTGAGTTGTATATCATAATATTATTATATTAAAGAGGATATGAGTCATTGAGTTGTATATCATAAAATTATATTTAAGAGGATATGAACTGAACTGAACTGTTCTGAACTGAACGGAACTGAACTGAAACGAACTGAATTGAACTAATTCCAAATTGTCATATAATGAAGACATATTATATATGGTTGAGTCGATTTAAATGAATGACGATTCAAATAATTATATTGGATGTATAAAAAGTATAGGTTATGGTATATTAAAGAAATATATTGAGTTGAATATCATAGCCATGTATTTTTCAGGGGATTTGAGTCATTGAGTTGTATATCATAATATTATTATATTAAAGAGGATATGAGTCATTGAGTTGTATATCATAAAATTATATTTAAGAGGATATGAACTGAACTGAACTGTTCTGAACTGAACTGAACTGAAACGAACTGAATTGAACTAATTCCAAATTGTCATATAATGAAGACATATTCTATCTGGTTGAGTCGATTTAAATGAATCACAATTCAAATAATTATACTGGATGTATAAAAAGTATAGGTTATGGTATATTAAAGAAATATATTGAGTTGAATATCATAGCCATGTATTTTTCAGGGGATTTGAGTCATTGAGTTGTATATCATAATATTATTATATTAAAGAGGATATGAGTCATTGAGTTGTATATCATAAAATTATATTTAAGAGGATATGAACTGAACTGAACTGAACCGAACTGAACTGAACTGGATTGTTCTGAACTGAACTGAAACGAACTGGATTGTTCTGAACTGAACTGAAACGAACTGAACTGAACTAATTCCAAATTGTCATATAATGAAAACATATTATATTTGGTTGAGTCGATTTAGGGGATCTGAACTAAATTGGACTGAACTGATATGAATTGAACTAAAATAAAAATAATATATTTTCATTTGTTATTAATGAATGTCATCATCATATAAAAGGAAATTCGATGAACTGAACTGAACTGAATTAAATTTAAATTTATTTAACTGTACTGAACTGAACTGAAATAATTTTAAATATATTGAACTGAACTGAACTGAATTGAAATAATTTTAAATATATTGAACTGAACTGAACTGAACTGAAATAAATTTAAATTTACTGAACTGAACTGGAAAAAATTTAAATTTACTGAACTGAACTGAACTGAACTGAACTGAATTGAACTGAACTGAACTGATCTACAGATAAGCTCTGGTAAACAGGGCCATATTGGCTGCAAATATGAAAGATTAAGATTTCACAGATTAAAATTTCCTTGAAACTGGGAAGTAAAATAGGCAACTCTTAAACATGATCCAAGGAAAAATAGGGTGAGAAAAACTCATAACCAGTAGTGCTAGATAGTCCATAGCTCTCAGTAGTAATAATGTACAGAACATTAATAATGGTATGCTCAAAAGAACTTTAGATGGAAGTACAAACAAAAAAGAACAATACACATGACGTGAACCTGGAGATAGAGCGCAGAGAGTGAGTAGTATTGAGGATTTTGGAGTACTAGATCTTTAGTAATTCATAGCAATATTATAATGAATCCTAATAATTAGATTTTGTAGCTTTTTTTTAGCCTGATTTTGAAAAACATTGTCGAAGCTATCACATGATATGGCCGTCGGGATAATTCTCCAGTTATTCTATGAATATTGACTTAATTCTGAATTTTAAATTTTGTATAGTAATTTGGAGCTTTCGTGAATAAATTTGTGGTGTTTTTTGCACTTGGTAATGATGTGTTTTTGTTTCTATTTGTGCTTTGGTTTTGATTTTTCCTGCTCTATGGATTATGGATGTGCTAATGTTATGCATGTGTGCAAGTTTCATCGAAAGAATGGATCAGTTCCATCAAGAACATGTTGATGCAAAAGTTTTCTATTGCAGAGTATTACTGTATCTCCAGTAAGAAGTTATTTGATCTTTTATTGTTTTCTTCCCAGTATTGCTCTCAGTCATTTCTTTTTTATTTTATTTTTAAAATTTAGGGGCTGCTTCAAGTGCATCATTCTCAGGATATATTGATGCATTTAAGCTCAAGTTAGAGATGTTTTATTTTTATTTAGAGTGACATTGTAGGAATTTTTTTTGGATAATAGTAGGACAAAAATTGGTTACTTGGTATGTTAAAGTTTGCTTGTGAGGAGCTCAATGAAGAAGAAACAACAGAACCAAAAATTGAAAGTGGAGATGATCAATGACGAGCATAAAGATTAACACAGTACAATATCAATAATTGTGACGGAAGCAACAACAAAAAATAATCTTTAATAGCTAAGATCTGGTTCTATTTTATTCAATTACTATATATTTGTGAAACAATATACATTACAAAATAAATAATGGATTCATTCAATTTATTCTATTTACTTTCCGAGCTTCAGTTTTATTATAGTTACAAACGTTTGAAATGTACATGTATAACTAAATAATGAATTTACACAACATCGTGTATCGTGATTTTTGGATAAAACTTTTAAACTATTATTTAAATTACTTCGTCGGCAATGTTGACGAATAAACTTTGGAAAAATTCCCATTAAAGGAAAAATGAAAAGTTAAATACTTACTAAGGGTGTAAAACTTTCAATTTTCCTCTTAAGCGCATGAAATTATAAACTTAGATTTTAAATTCTAAGATGATCATTACAATTTTAAATATCAGAAAGAATTTTGAGTTTCGAAATGTTTTCATTAGTCTAATCATGAACGAACCAAGATTTTCTCCTACTACAATTTTGCATCGTGGGTAGCTCCTTCTTATCCTAATCGGATAATAGTCAGTTTAGATGATTACTATTTTTATTCTATAACTTCTTTCACTAAGGTCACTTTAGTTGAACTATACTAAACTAAAAACAATTGTGGTTGAATTGATTTGAAAAGAATTGAACTAACTAAACTGGACTAAACTGAAATTAACTGAACAAAATTATAAAAATATGTAGAAAAATGTAGTTTAAAAAAAAGGGAAATTCCCATTAAGGGCGTAGTAAGAAGTAAAATTCCTACTTAGGGCGTAAAACTTTCATAATTCCTACTAAAGACATGGAATTCTATTTATAGTTTTTAAAATAGTTAAAAGACTACTTTAACCTTTAATTGTTCTTGCAACCATTAATTAGTATTTTAGTGATACGATTTTTAATTCTATAACTTCATTCACTAAAGGTTAGTTTTTTAGTCAAACTAAACTAAACTAAATTTTGCTAATCTGAATTGAACTAAGTTGGTTAGAAAGAAGAGAAATGAATAATAATTATGGTTCATTAATTTTAGTGTCAACGAAACAATTTGTGATTGGATTTGATTGAAATGAATTAAATTGAACTAAACTACACTGAACATAACTGAGCTAAACTGAACTAAACTAAACTGAATTGAATTGAACTGAACAAAATAAGATGTAGGGAATATATAGTTTAAGTAATTAAATTTTGATTGACTTAAATATATACGAACTAAATTAATTGAATTCAGGTGAACTTAATGAAATTGAGTTATAAGTTTTTTTAAAAAAATTGGAATGAGTCTGAACTAAATTTATTTAAATTGAATTGAAAATACTTTCCATGTCTATTTTTAGTACAAAATAGGTTCAATTCTTATATTATGGGTAGAATAGTCAGTTATGATATTTATTTCACGCCCTTAATTGAAATACCCCTTTCAAATTGGCCAACTGTTTCACGACCAATTTCTAGAACGATTGACAAAAATACCCCTTTCAAATTGGTCAACTGGTTGACCGTTAGTTGACTAACTAAACATTTAACAAAGTGACAAAAAATAAATCTTTAATAGTATAGTGATCTCAGAAAATAATTTAAGAGATAAGTGACCCAAAACCAAAATAGTTGAAAACTATTCATCCGGTGCTACCTGATTTTGGAGATATTTGGATGGCCAATCACAAGCTGCCACCTAGGATCATATAACATGAATTTACTATAATTATCATGCAATCAAATTAAATATTATATTATTCTAACTTTATTTATAATTCTACTAATATTTATTTTACGCCTTTGGTAGGAATATGAAAAGTTTTACACCTTATGTAGGAATTAAAAACAACTACTTAACATTTTAGTAATTTTTACTATCCAATTCACCACGCAACGCGTGGTGTCACCTTGCTAGTATTCTTAAATGACAGCCTTTTACTCTTAAATGTCAACCTTTCACTATTAAAATACAACCTTTTAAGAAATATAAAAAATGCATATACAAATAAGAGACAATATTTTACTCTTAAATGTCAATCTTTTACTATTAAAAAAAACCTTTTAGGGAAGATAAAAAAATGCATATACAAATAACAAACAACTTTTAGTCTTAAATAAAAACCTTTCAATATTAATAACCAACCCTTTAAAAAAGATAAAAATATATATAAATAACATAATGAATCAATTCTCATCACTCAGCAACATATTTCAGCATTACACAACAAACTTTCAGACTAATAGCAGAATAAATTCTAATCACTCGGCAACACGTTTCAGCATTAAACAACAACCTTTCAGACTACCAAGCTTACGTTTTAAAAACACCACGATATGGAAAATCAACAGCAACTACACAAAATCATTCTCAAAATCATTACAAGACACAATAAGAAAACATCACCTTCGGGATTAGAAACATCACCTCCATTTCTTCTCCGGCGAAATCCACCAGGTACAAATTGACCGATTAAATACAAAACAAAAATAAAAGCAATTTCGCTACAGAAACAAAGAAGCTGGAAAGAGAAACTATAAGAGCTCTCACCGGATTGAAGATCAAAAACCACCGATAAAGAGCTCCTCCGATGATTTATGACGACGAAGCCTCCCGTCTCCAGTTTTTCTCCGATACGCCGTCCCTCAGCCGCGATCTGATCAACAATATCCACCGCGATCTGGTCGGAAACCTTCGCCCCAATCTGTTCTGTAATCTCGGCCGACGATTCAGCGCCAGATACCGCGATTCACCGATGCTGGGCAAATTAATGCCACAAAATCAACGACGATGAGGTGTGGATGGGAATTGAAATAAGTGGGATGTTGACGGAAACAATTAAGCTGGACGCGACACAAAAATTGGGGGTTTATATAATTCTCCACATAAATACGCGCCCGCGCGTGAGGTTAATTTTGGGAAAATTACAAATTAGGAGCCGTGCCTTTTAATTGCAGTTGAGACCCTGGTCACTATATAGTGACGGTCACTTCCAAAACTTATTCGTTAATTTTTGTAGTCCAAATCATTAGAATATAGCTAAATTAAATTTAATTTAATTTAGATCCATCCTATACTTTCCAATTTTTAGTTAAGTCCATTCAGAGCAATGAGAAATGGATTAGCAGACATATTAGGGGATCGAAGCTCCAGAAGTACAGGGGACAGTTGGCTTGGATTACCTCGGTCTAACGCATATGGACTGAGAGGAACAAAGTTGTAATGGAAGGACAACAGCCGAGTGCGGACCTCGTTTACAAATTCACAGAAAGGGATTGTCATATGGTCTTGAACAGGAAGTTCCCGGATACATACGTATACTAAGGAAGGAGGTCTATCACCATGACCCCAAAACTGCTTAGTCTGAGGTTTTTCACAGAATTTGTCATAGGCCCCTGGCCAGATCGGGACTAGGGGATTCCTAAACCCATCTATGGCTTAGACATGGCAGAAACTATAGGTTGCAAAATTTGGCTTAGGGGTGATTCCTGAACTCCTTTTCTATGCAGCACCACCGATATTCTACACGCGGAGCACTTTTGATGCTAAATGGCATGAAGTTGCTCACTTGCTTAAAGTGTAGACCTGGGAGGTGGAGGGTTGTGGTTTGACATGGTCGAGAGGGAGGGTTGTGGTTCGACAAATCACGCGACCATGGAAACATTCACAGGGGCGTTTTGGCTTGTAATGAACACACCTCCAAGGGAGTTTGGGTTGTTCTTCCTTTACTTTGGAATTGCATCACATCATGCCCGTGAGATCTGGCAACTTCGGGATTAATTCAAATAATCCTCTATTCTAGATCACCTGTTCGGAATCACTCCTCTTTTAAAGGGAAAAGTTATCATGTACTCAGCATGTAATTTCCTTTCACAAGGAAATCGTGAACGCACTATATTTGGCTTCAGGTTTGGACTAGGACTACTTCCTAAGCCAAATGTTGGCCTAGTATGTAACTTATGCATGGGCTGAGTGCTATCTTGCCACCTTGTGATTTGCCTGCAATACATATAAATGTTACTTGACATTCTGTTGCCCATGCGAGGGTAGCGGTATATCTCACCACCGCTCATTTACCTGCGGTGCATCTCCGATTGTTAACTTAATTAGAAAGCGACTCTTAGAGTCGCCATGCGAGTAGGGCGCTATATCTCACCACCGCTCATTTTCCTGCGGTGCATCTCCATATGTTAATGGTAATAGATTGTCCACTTGCTTAAAGTGGAAATGTGGCTCTTAGAGTCGCAATGCGAATGTGAGCGCTATATCTCACCCGCCGCTCATTTTGCCTGCAGGATATCCTCATATATTATACTCCCTCTGGACCAGTTAGATCTGCACTCTTTAAAGTCAACTTTGTCGGAGCATGTTTGACCGTTAATAACTTTATTTTCATATATTAACCTGGTCTAAAAATTGTATAGTTTAGAAATAGAGCGCATTGTGAATCTAAAAATATCTCGTTTGATACTATTATAATACATATACCAATTGAAATTTACGGTCAAACATGCTCCGACAAAATTGACCATAAAGAGTGCAGATCTAGTTGGTACAGAGGGAGTAGGTAAAAAGTTTGTCTACTTGCTCAAAGTGGAAATGCGCTGGATAGCTGCCTCGCCGGACTAGCACGCTATAGATTTGCCCGGTCTCACACATCATTAGGAGGTTAAAGCAAGAGCATTGGCATTGTCACAGTTCCGCTCTTGCCCATCGACATTAACCTCGGCGCCAACAGAGACCGTACTTGGAGGCCAACATCATCCCTTTTTAATCATCTTAGGGGTGAAAATGGCAGAACTTGCCCACGTGTTCCCACATCAGCTCCAACACGATAGCACTAGGGACCATCTAATTAATCCCTGGATCAGAACATCATGGACTCACTTCACCGAGTCATCTCATCTTCTGCTCCATCAGTCAAGCCCGTTCGTTGAGAGCCCACATTATACGAAAATGGAGATTACGCTGTGTTCATCGAAGGATCAGAGCACCCGGTTAAGTTCGTACTACCGCATAAAGATGTGTTACTACCTGAAGACCCAAGGCCAACCTTGGTTGATAATTGGAGAGATAGTTCGACAACTTGCATTATTAGTCCCGGTACCATCATATAGGGACTAGCATGGGAAGGCCTTTTTTGTATAAGTTGCTAATGTATTTGGGTTACGTTGAGTAGTGATTTCATCACCCCAGCCTGCGTAGTTATAATATCATCTATTTGTATTTTTATCGTAGGCTGCTCTCATATAGGCTTAGTATCTCCACAGAACTATGCTGATAGATCTTAGTATGTATAGGGTCTGCAAGGCTCCCTAAATCTAAATATATATTATTTTTTACTTACAATTTTACCTCTGCAGTTGCAAGATAATATCCATGAGAGGCGATATTACAATATTTATCGGATTTCTCAGTCCATAATAATGCAAATGATATCAATCTCGTTGACATATGATTTAGCTATCTTTGCAATAGGCTAGTTAAATTAGATGTTAATTGGCCGCACACATCTTTTGTCCACATTTGTATTGCCACTACTGCAGAGAGGGTCACTCGTGGCACCAATTAACGGCGGTTTTCGCCGAACTGCCGTGATTTGATGTAGTTCCTGTAAAGGAACTAATTTTGGCGCTGTGAAATGGTTATTTTCGGTGGTCTTTTGTTAACCACCGTAAATTTACAACGAATTAACGGCAATTTTTTATTTACGGTGCTATATTCATGGCGGTGGTTGAAAAACCACCGTGAATTTGTCCCGTTCCTTCAAAGGAACGTTGAAAAATTGAATTAAAAATTAATCGAAATTGAATTCATGTAAAGGAACTAATTTTGGCGTCGTGAAATGGTCATTTTCTGCCGTCTTTTGTTAACCGCCGTAAATTTAAAACGAATTAACGGTAACTTTTTATTTACGGCGCTATATTCACGACGGTGGTTGAAAAACCGCTGTAAATTTGTTCCTTTGAAGAAGGAACGTTGAAAAATTGAACTAAAAATTAATCGAAATTGAGTTTGGATAATATAATTTTTGAAAAAAACAAATAATTGTGTTTGGAAAGATTTCCGATATCGGAATTGTAGGGCAATGTTTGAATACAATAGTTCCGATATAGAAAGTGGAAAAATGTGTGAATGGAATAGTTTTGAACTCGGAACTTAATAAGCAGTATTGTAAAATTATTCAAACCAAAACCAAAGTTGTAAGTAACCTAACAAATTAATCAAATATTCTCACATTTTACTTAACTTTATGACAACGGTAATTAAATTGAGTTTGATTTATCCAATCTTAAACCTTAAACGAGTGTAACTAATCAAAAGTTAGGTCCTGTTCTCTAGAGCTTATTTGAATACTTTTTAGTTCAGACGAGTTCAGATAAACTTTTTTTAGTTCAGATAAATGTTTTTTAGTTCAGATAAGTTCAAATACTTTTTTTTCCAGTTCAGATGAGTTCAGATAATCTTTTTTCAGTTCAGATGAGTTCAGTTCAGTAAACTTATTTAGTTTTCAGATAAGTTAAGTTCAGTAAAATTATTTGTATTTAGTTCTAAAACAGTTTAAATCAGTTCAATATTTTAATTTTTTATTTCAATTCAGTTCAGTTCAATATTGTATATTATAATAATTTAAATAATGCTAAAAATATTTTTGTGATTTTACTAACATGCGTCGTAGACCCTCTTCTTTTGAGCTTAATTGTTCATATCAGCTCAGTTCAATTCCATTCAGTTTAGTTCAGTTTCAATATGATTTGATGAAATTTAGATTATCGATTCTTTTTTTCAATAAATTAATTTCACTTCAGTTCAGTTCAGTTTAGCTCAAAAACAATATAATTTGATGCAATGAATTAAGATTAATTTATTCATACCATTTTTTAACACATTGATTACTTCGATCCAGTTCAATTTAGTTCAGTTCACTTTAGTTTATGATGTGATTCTTCCTTCCTTACTCCTTTAATTGCCACTCCAAACAATCTGATAGGGAACCTGCAAAAGATTCCCGGGAAGATTCCGGGGAAAAGCTCCGATGCTAAAGTTAGCTCTTTTCTCTGATGAAACTAGATTCTTGGTTATTTAGTGCGTACCTTTTCCATGAGGGGTCTGTCCCTTTTTATAATGCTTGGTTCCCGATTTTCTCTCTACACGATCACTTCCGCGTTTATCTACTTGTGGGTGATCATGCCACCCGTTTCATGGTATTGTGTTTACTTGGTCCTTACTTCATGTTTATTGGGCCGCCCTCTAGCCTTTCTCTGTTGACTATTGTCGTGTGTGGGCTTTTCGGGCTTCTTATGGTAAACACCAGTTTAGTTCTGTAAAATATAATTTAAGGAAATTAAGGTTAATTTAGTTGTACCAATTATTTTTTCAACACATTAATTTACACTTCAGTTCAGTTCAATTCATCATAAAATAAACTTATTTCATTTTAGTTCAGTTCAGTTCAGTGAATTGGAGTGAAATGTAATTTGATGAAATTTAGGTTAATTCAGTCATGCTGGTTCTTTTTTTCAGTACATCAATTTTCACTTCAGTTCAAATCAATCCAGTTCATTTTAGTTCAACAAGAAATTAATTCTTTTGAACTCTAAGTTATACTCAAATTATTAAATTTCAAATGTTTTGAAAATGTCATATTTATTTCATATTTTATTGATCATATTTATTTCAATTCAATTCAGTTCAGTTTATCTACATTAGTGCAACTCAGTTCAATATATTTTAATATTAAATGCATTATGTTATATTTAGATTAATAAATTTCAAATATATTGGAAATGATCATATATTTTAATTAGTTTTAATTTAGTTCAGTTCAATTTATATATATAATATTTCAATTCAGCTCAGTTTTTAAGTTCAAATGAGTTCAGCTAAATTTTTTAAGTACAAATGAGTTCAGTTCAGATGAGTTCAGATAAAGTTTTTTTAGTTCAGATGAGTTCAGATAAATTTTTTTAGTTCAGATGAGTTCAGATAAAGGTTTTTAAGTTCAGTTCAGATAAAGTTTTTTAAGTTCAGATAAACTTTTTTTAGTTCAGATAAGTTCAAATATTGTGAAGAGAACATGACCTTACTTCTTATTTAATTTTCTATAGACACTATTTAAATTTAACTAGTATAAGGCCCTGTTTACCAGAGCTTATCTGTAGATCAGTTCAGTTCAGTTCAGTTCAATTCAGTTCAGTTTAATTCAGTTCAGTTCAGTGAAAATGCAATTTGATGAAATTCAGGTTAATTCAGTCATGCTGATTCCATTTTTCAATACATCAATTTTCACTTCAGTTCAGTTCAGTTCAATTCAGTTCAGTTCAGTTCAATTCAGTTCAGTTCAGTACATCAAGAAATAAGCTCTACTAAACAGGGCCTAATACTTCACTTGATTTTCCACATACACTAACTAAAACAAGTTTACTTAATTGAAAGTCAGTTCAGCAAGAAATAAACTCTAGCAAACAGGACTAAGTCATCAAAAGTTAAGTCTTACTCGAGTTTCTTTAGTCACTAACCAAATTTATTTGACCTATTGTCTAATCAAAATTTAGTTAACTAATTCGAGTTGAACTAATAATTTGTCTAACTTTATTTGACATATAAAACACGAATATCTATATCAACTTACAAACACTAAGTCATACGTACCTTATGACTTCTTGAAAACACTACTAACGCCCTGTTTGATAGAGCTTATTTCTTGATTTACTTAACTGAACTGAATTGAACTAAACTGAACTTAACTGAACTGAAAATTGATGTATTGAAAAATGGAATCAGCATGACTGAATTAACCTGAATTCCATCAAATTGCATTTTCACTGAACTGAACCGAACTGATCTACAGATAAGCTCTGGCAAACAGGGCCTAGCTAAATAGAGGTAAACTAATGAAAGATTAAACATTGATTATGTGTATTTTTATGCATCTAAATTATGTGCTTTTATAATATTATTTTGCCATTTGATGTGCACGAAGGTTTGTTTTGTGCAGGTTTGATTGAAGAATTGGGGTGAGACAATCAAATGGTGAAATCCTGGCGAAAGATGCGGAATTGAAGACGGCGAGGGTCCGTGTCTTTCACCAGGATTTCACCAATTCACCAATTCGCCAGGATTTCACCAATACACTACACTCTTTTGTCCCAGACGCACGGGTCCGTGTCCCAGACACCAGTCGGTCGTTTCCCGACATTTTGAGCTCCGTGTATTTTCTTGATAGGAAGACATTTCCTCGAGTTATCTTTTGTGTAATAACTAGTAGTTATGTGTACATCAATAATATGTATGTATCTTGGCCCTTCATGGTGGTGGGTAGTATTTTGTATAATACCTCCCGCACCTGTCACTTGGATTTTTTCCTGCACAACATACATAGGGAGAGGTGACTGGAACACTCACCTACCCGTTTTTCGCATTCTAATTGAAAACAAACTTTGTTCGCCAAGCGTGGTGTTTCCTTTCTTGGCCTTTAGATTGCAATTCCAGATGAGTGGCCGAACTCTCGATGAAAACCTCTAGCGTCCGCTCCGCTTAGGTCTACGTCCCTCTAAACGTCCGGGTGATTCCGGGCAGAGTGCGACGGACGTAGTTTGCAAGACGGTAGTTGTGGCCTTTAGGCACAACTGAGTGCCCGGGTCGACCGCTCACTCAGGCGACCCGTGACAGGTGGTACCAGAGCTTTAAGAATTTGAGGCCGAAATTTTTGACATGGCTGAAGCAGAACAGCCCGGTGGGGTGAGACCCAATCGAGAACAGTTGGAGTCTCTCGAGAGAATAACTAAGCAGTCCGAGGCGGATATTGCGGACCTTAGCAGGGATCTTCTGGTTACGAACCAAGAGATACGCTTGTTGAAGGATGCCGCTACTGACTGTGCGGAGGAAGTTGACGTGCTTAGAGTTGAGCTGGCTCAAGCACGAGAGGGACATGAAACGATGCGGCTTATTGTGGACGACTTGAAGCTCCAGGTGCTGGTTCTTCAGAGGACATTAGTGAGTTTGCCGTATGATAGCTTGCAAACCGTGGGTTTGAGACCCATTTTGTAGCATAAGGTGAGGGAACCACGGGTGTTTAACGGGCAGAGGGATGCCAAGTTGCAAGATAATTTCATCTTCGACCTGGAGGCATACTTTGACGCCACTGACCTTCACGATGAGGCCGATCAAATAGCCACGATGGCCATGTACCTCGACGGTGATGCAAAGATGTGGTAGAGGACCGTGAAAGCGGAGGCTCTGGACATCGAAACGTGGGATGAGTTCAAGGAAGAGATTAAGAGTCACTTCTACCCACACAATGTGAAAGAGCAGGAACTTCTGAAGCTGAGTACGCTGCGGCAGACGGGATCCATCAGAGAGTACGTGCAAGAGTTGATGCTGCATCTCCCCGACCATCCGGACGATTACAAATTGCACGACTTCAAGCATAGACTCCAAGCATGGGCTAGACTGGAACTGACCAGAGCCCGAGTCAAGACGCTTGAGGAGGCGGTGGCCTTAGCTGAATATCTGAAGGATTACAACGTGGAACCGAAGAGGGACCACGCATCATCGGCAGCCAGTACACCTAACCGAGGAACCCATTACGGTCAGGCTGGGTCAAGTGGCACACATACTCGGCAACCAGTAAGTCCTACGGGGGAGCCTGTTTTGGTCAGGCTGGGTCGGGCGGCCAAATGCGACCGGCATCCAGTGCATCGAGTGAGGGAGCCTCTTTCGGTCAGACTGGGTCGGGAGCCAACCCAAGAATGGATAACGGAGCGGCGAGGAGCCAATCCAACGACGAGAGAAATTCAACACCAAGTTCTAGCTCGATTAACAACCTCGAGGGATCGGGAGCGCTCGAGTGTCACCTTTGCAAAGGTCCACAATTGGTTAGGAATTTCCCGGAGAGACAAGCGTTCATGGCTGCCTTGTGGGCAGAAGAGGAGGACCCTTGCCCCGAAGGGGACCAATCGAACGAATGGGGGAACCGTGATACGGAAGAACCCGGAAGCTTGGTTGCCTTGCGATTCATATACCCTTCTTCACTGGAGGCAAAGGGGAAGGACCCGTGCCCGATAGATCCATCGAAGAAACGGGGGAACCGCGAGGCGGAAGAACCCGGAGTGACTGGGGCCAAGACCTCCGACTGCAGTCCAGGTGGGCGCGCAGGGTGGAGCTCCCATTTCGCTCAATGCTAAACAAACAAAAAACATCCTGACCAGACAGGGCCGAAGAGGTAAGAATTGGGTGCAAGTCTCATCTGGTGGGGCTTCGGTTCCACCAAGGAACTTGGTGATTGAGGGCGACGCCTAGCGAAGCTGGATGCCAGACATTGAGCCTACTTTCAGGAACCCTACGACGCCAAGGACGACGCCAAATTAAGTGGGAGAGTATGTTACGGGGTGGCCATTTCAACCACGGTTAACCATGCCTCTATCTACGGTTAACAGCAAGCCACTCTGTAACTCAACGAGCCCGGTGCCCGAGTCCTTTGTCCGTTGTCCCTCATGATCGGTCTTCGGTCCACTTTTTTCCAATCGGTGTCCCTAGCCCAGCGCTCGTGCCCAGCAGGGATGCCAAGTCGCGTGCCTGTAGCAAGTCCGGCGCCCTTGTCCCGTGCGTGTTGCTTCTGACGCCCGTGTCCAGCGCCCGTGCCTATCGTGTCCGGCGCTCGTGCCCTGTGTGCGGTCTTTACGCCCGTGTTCCAAACACAAGTCGGTTGTGTCCCAGACACCAGTCGGTCGTGTCCCAGACACCAGTCGGCCGTGTCCCAGACACCAGTCGGCCGTGTCCCAGACACCAGTCGGCCGTGTCCCAGACACTAGTTGGTCGTGTCCCGACATTTTGAGCTCTGTGTCTTTTCTTGATAGGAAGACATTTCCTCGAGCTATATTTTGTGTAATAACTAGTATGTACGTGTACTTCAATAATATGTATGTATTTTGGCCCTTCATGGTGGTGGGTAGTATTTTGCATAATACCTCCCGCACTTGTCACTTGGGTTTTTTCCTGCACAACATATATATGGAGAGGTGACTGGAACACTCCCCTACCCGTTTTTCGCATTCTAATTGAAAATGAACTTTGTTCGCCAAGCGTTGTGTTTCCTTTCTTGGCCTTTAGATTGCAATTCCAGATGAGTGGCCGAACTCTCGGTGAAAACCTCTAGCGTCCGCTCCGCTTAGGTCTACGTCCCTCTAAACGCCTGGGTGATTCCGGGCCGAGTGCGACGGACGTAGTTTGCAAGACAGTAGTTGTGGCCTTTAGGCACAACTGAGTGCCCGGGTCAGCCGGTCACTTAGGCAACCCGTGACACTGCGCAACCTGAGGTTCTTCAGAATAGTGCCAATTAGATTCCGCTATTTATCTGTATCTAGTGGGTAGATTTAATTAGTGGCAAAACCAACAACAGATGGTGAAAAAAAATGGGTGGGTCATTTTTGACAATTTATTTGATTACATGTTATCTGAATCGGGTTTCTTTAGTTCTTAATGTTGTTAAGATATTAAATATGCAGTTCCAACTAGGTTTTATTTTAATTAGAGAAGTAGTCAGCTTATAGCTGATCCTTGCTGGCTATCGATAAACTAAGAAGAAATTGGATTGTGTCTTGTAGCTGATTCTCGGCAGTCTATAACTGAATGGTTCATGCAATTTGATTAATTATTGTGCCGAGGATCGAAAATAAATCATAAGTAAATGTGGATTTACCCGCTGCCAGATTCTTCTATTTCATTGATATCTGATGCTGCCAAAATCCGTCCGTTCCTCCGGGATTCACACTACCCGGGTCTCCTTGCTAATCAGCCCGCTACAATCCTGCAAAACAATCCCCGGGAGGCGTCCTGGGGAAGAAGCTCCGGCGTGATGATGAGATAGGGATAGCGGAGAAGGAAAACGTACGGAAGGTGCTCTCAATATAAAGTAGAGAGATATAAGTCACATACCTTGTTCACTGTTTGAGACTACTATTTATAGTTGAGGTTGCCTACTTAGGATAAGGCTCAGGACCACTTCTCCTTGTCACCATCCGTCCTCCTTCTTGTCTGGACGTGCCTCTCCCGGCAAAGGCACTGCTTTCTTGATCCCGGGCCATGGGCCCCTTTCTTGGCCCAATAGGGCTTTGGGCCGGTATTATCACTAGCCCCCCCAGACCAGTTTCTCGGGTTTCCGTTACGCGGGGAATTGGTCTTTCGCGCTTCCCTTCCTCCACTACTAGTTCAGTAGGGCCCATCCGTGTTGGAATAAATTTCTGACGCCGCCTCTCACTATTCTGCATTTGATGCTGCCTCGTTCACCGTGTCATCATTGCTTTTCCTTCTTTTGAGGTGACGATTCCTATCCGCTCGCCTATATAAGGGACCTAATCCCCTTCTCACAAGTTTACTTTCTTCAAATTTTCTCCAGACGCTCTGCTTTCCTGTTCCTTCGTTTTTTCAACCAAGTAAGCTCTAATTCCCTCTACTTCACTTCATTCTTCATGGGTTCCCCTTCTCTTTCCACCTCTTCCTTGGGCACCGAGGAGATTCAAAATCAGTTTGAGGTCCAGTTTAGGGCCACTGATAACCTGGTTTCCTCTCCTATTTCCTCCCCGGGTTCTCATTCCGAGGCTTTCAGCACGCCCCGGGAGCCGAATGTCCCGGGTGCATCGACCTTGAATGAGGCGGGCTTGCACCCGACTGAGCATCCGAGTCCACCCCGGGGAGACCAGGATGAAGAGTTACTTGATGAGGGAGTCGGTGACGACCTTCCCCGGGGGCCTACTCATGGAGTGCGTCCGGTGGGTCTCAAATTTTTCAAGGTCCCCGGGGATTTTCCTTCTTTAGATAAGGACGTTTTAGATCTAGCCAAGAGTTCTTTTATTCCCCTCCCTTTGAATGCCTCTCTCTCCAAGCTTCCTCCGGGAGCGTCTGAGCGAGAAGTGGCTTGCATTCCCCGAATCCATTTTCAATATGGGCTTAGCCTACCATTCCCCCATCTTTTCCTTGAAATTCTTCAATTCTATAACGTAGCCCCGGCCCAGCAACACCCCAATGGGGTGGTCCTCATCCTAGCCTTCTTGCTTAACTGCGCCAGGTGCGCCATTCCCGCATCTCTCTTACTCTTCCGCTCCTTTTACGCCCTGACGTCTTTTCTTTTACCATTCGTACCGGCATAAAGGATTTCATCCTTTCTAAACCTAAATCCGCCAAAGGATATCCTTCAAAAGGTTTCTTCCAGTGTGATGCCCGGGTGTACCCTATGCCCGCCTGGAACGACTCTTTAGTTCCCGAAGACAAAAAAGCTCTCTCTGATCTCCCGGCTATCATTGCCAGCGACCACAACCTCCTCCGCCTCTCTCCCTTAGATATGGAAGCCTTCTATAAGAATGGAATGCGGGTTATTTCTGGCCTCGCGGGATCTATCCCAGCGACCTCTTCACGCTCCCGCGCATTTCTGCGGTGTGGCCAGATGAAGGTGCTCGGGTTATTAAGGCTTTATTTGTATTATATTTTTTTTATATTATTTTTTCTTGTTCTAACTGTGCTGTTTACTTGATTTCAGTTCAACCCTCCTTATACGCAGACGCTATGACGTTTACTGACAAACCTTCCGGGGGGAATGACCAACAAGCCCCGTCTACACGACATGTGGCTCCTCAATCTGGGCCGAATTCTTCTGGGAACCCTGCCCCTATTCCTCAAAGGGCCCGGGCTCCCCCGCGGCCTCGTCAACAAATCCCTCCCGCGGTTACTACCCCTACTTCTGGATCGTCACCCTCTCCCGGGCGGCGATCTTTTGTTACCCATCCTACTTTCAGCGGTGGGGCCAGTTCCAGATTTAAGCGCCCCTCTGCCACCGCGCTACCCGGGTCTCCCCCCTCCTCCCGGCAAAGAACGGGTGATGCTCCTCGTTCCCCTCCACCTGCTCGCACTCCTCCGCAGGCTGCTACTTCGGGAGCCATCCCTAAGGAGAAGGGAGAGGTAACTATATATATATATATTTTATGGGGCCTTATCTTTCCCCTAGGTTACCTGATTTCTAACCCCTTGTTTTGCAGAGCGTCACCTTCGCTGATTCCCTCCTGGCTGACTCTCAGTTTGCCGAGGCGCTGAACCGGAGTTATTCTAAATACAGCGCGGGGCTCTTTGTCAAGCTGGAGAAAGAGCTTCGGGAAACCAAGGAGAAGTTAGCCGGGCAAGATGATCTTGCGGCCCAGCTGGAGGAGGCCAAGAAGAAGTTGGCCGACAAAGAGAAGAAGCTGGTTGACAAGGAGAAGAAACTGAGCGAAGTGGAAAAGAAATATTCCTCCTTGAAGAAGGAGAGGAAGAGCTCCCAGCTCGAAGCCTTCGATGCTGTGACCCAAAAGCTGCTCCGCTCAGTGGAATTTGATCAGAGACTGGAGGGGATTGCCGTTGCCGCTAGCGCTGAAGCCTGTCACGAGATGTACCGGAGCCTGCGGGGTTGGCTTCCAGGACCCGCCCGTCTTGACGCCCAAGCGTCTTATTACCGGCCTAAGGCGGCTGCCGAGCTAAATCATCGCTGGAGATCCCTCCAAGAGTCGGATCTGAAGAGTCTGGTCCCTCAGCTGTGGCAATCACTGGAGATGTCCTCCCGGGTTCCTTATGCTTCTGAAATCAAGAAGGTGAAGCTTGCTGAAATTGGCGAGGCCTCCTTCCCCGACCCTGGCCCGGAAGATTTCAACGCCTATGGGATAGTCCCGGAAACGCCCCACTGGGCGGAGAATTACTATGAGTACTGCGCGGTGCCTGATAACTTCGGGTACCACGCGGTCCATGACCAAGAGGGTAACTGCCGGGTAGGTCTAGGCGAGGGTCAAGACGACCTGTTGTACCAGTCCAGGAAGGCTACGCGGAGGGTAGGGTTTCCCGGGCGATCCGCCGATGAGCCCACAGTGGATGCCCCCGCTTATGCTGGCCCGGAGTGGACTACTGAGGATCTCGTGGAGTTGGAGAGGAGGTTCGAAAGGGCTCATGCTACTCCAGAGGGAAATGGCTCCGCTGAAGACCATGTATAACCCTAGACTCTAGTCAACCCTTTTCCTTGTAATCTCTTTTTTTTTTTAGTATTTTGTAACTCACCTCCCTGGGAGGCTTATGTAGAACTTGGCCTTAGCGCCCATTTTGTTTTAATATAAGTTTCTACTTCTTAATGGAGTTACTATCTTTTGTAGTCTGAGCGCCCTCTGGAGGAGATTCTCCCACGCGGGCCCATGCCCTATGTTTTTCCTCATCCCAACCATTCGTCTGGCACCTATCTCTCTCCCCCGCACTGGGTGCCTCCAATGTTCCTTCCTTCAAAGGAAACTAGCGCATTGGAGGTTTGGAGGCAACCAGGCTAACCGAGCATTAGCTGAGGCGGGATTGGATTGCTTCCTTCAGGAGTTCGGGTCAATCCAGGTGTTGGTGTCGTTTCTCAAGGCGGTTGAGGCCAAATTTGGATCATTGAATCAGTGCTTTGACCTTGCGTCCGACCATATGCGGGAAGCCCTGAACTCCTACCAGACCATCGCTGAGTTACAGGCCCTTCACGACGATTCTCAGCATTGCACCGCCAAGGAGCTGGGTAAGGTGTGGGGCGAATTAGAGCGGGCGCAAGAAAAGCTTAGGAAATTGGAGACCCGTTCTGCTCAGAACAGGCTTCTCTGCGACTTTGAGAAGGAGAATCGGACTCTCACTCATAGGAATAGGGTACTCCAAGATGCATTGCTGGTTACCCGGCTATCCTACCATCTTTTGGGTCTCAAAAATGGCTTAGTTGGGGTGTCTCCTCTTACCGATATTCCAGCCGGGGTTCGCGGAACGATGGAACGTATGCAGGCTAACCCGAAGAAGTTTGGTGAGGGAGCTCCTAGTCATAAGACCTATCTGGACGTTATGGAGTGGCATAATAAAATAGCCGCGGGAGACGCTGAGCCCTACCCCTCCAGCCTTCGTCGAGTTCCTGCCCGGGTGGAGGTGGATGTGGCGTACGAAAGATATGAAGATATGTCCGTGTCTATTGACCCGGAAGAAGTAGCACGCCGGATAAGACGCGTCCGGGAGATTGCTGTTTCTGGAGTTACCACAAAGGGTGTCAAGACCGCTGAGGGCACCCGCATCAGTCAGGAGGAGAAGGGTAAAAGTGTAGCAGACTTGTTCCCTAAGTACAAGTTTGTTACGTCAGCCGGGGTAAGGAGGATGCGCCTGGCGGAACCACTTCCCGAAGGATCCGTGGTTGTTCCTATTCCCGAATTGAACGAGGAAGACGCCGCGCAACTGGAAGAGGAACTTGCATGGAATCAAGCTCCAGATGCCCGCTTTGCCGAAGACCTCTTGTCTTCTCAATTCTTTGGAGGGGGTTTCCGCCCGGGTAACCGGAAACCCTGAGGGTGCTTCCGGATCAGGCCCCAAGTGGGTATAGTAGTAATAAATAGAAAAATATGTATGTAAGATACTTATGTAATCGTCCTACAACGACTATGACCGCATGTTCGTGCGATTTGTAATTTAAAGAGGATTGAATAAAATTGTTTTTCGAAAAGACCCTTTTCATTAACTCTTCCCTGTAAACATTACATTCTTTGATCCCCGGGCTTCATCCAAGCTCTGAGTCCATTCTAACGGGGCACCCAAATGGGAGCTACCCATGGGTCCCTTTTTACAAATCTTCCTTTCTAAACCCGGAACGAGGCCAAACGTCGGGTTATTTCTCCGGGCATGTTCATGCTTCCGGGCGGGGCATATCCATGCCTTAGTAGCTAAGGTACGATGCGGGTACTCTACTTCCCGTAAAACCTTCTTAAATTAGCTACATTCCATCTTCTGGGGATCTCCTTCCCCTGCTTGTCCTCCAGCACATAACTCCCTCCTGGGTATGCTTCCTTTACCTTGTATGGGCCTTCCCAGTTGGGTGCAAGTTTGCCCTCCGGGGCTTGGCGGCTCTTATCGTTTCTCCTCATTACCCAGTCTCCTGGGATGAAAGCTTCTTTCCGTACCCTTCTGTCATAATACCTCTTTACTCGCCCCTTCACCTTGGCTTCCTGAAGTGCCGCATTCTCTCGCTTTTCCTCCAGGAGGTCCAAGTCAAGGCGCCGTCCATCGTCTTTTTCTTCCGGGCGCTGGTATTGAGTCCGGGGGCTCGGGATCCCAATCTCTGCGGGTATCACTGCCTCCGACCCGTATACCAAACCATAGGGAGATTCCCCGGTAGCCGAGCTTTCTGTAGTCCGGTGGGCCCAAAGAACACTGGGCAGCTCCCAAATCCAATTTCCCCGCGCGCCTTCCAAGCGAGTTTTTAATCCTTTGATGATGGTACGGTTGGTAACTTCCACTTGCCCATTCGCCTGAGGGTGGTATACGGATGTCAACCTCTTCTCTATACCATACTTGACACACCATGATTTGAAAGGATCGTTCTCGAACTGCGCCCCATTGTCTGTGACTATAATCTTCGGGATGCCGAATCGACAAATGATATTCTTCCAGTAAAACTTAACACAGGTTAGTCCCCGTATGTTGGTGAGCGGTTCTGCCTCCACCCATTTGCTTAAGTAATCGATTGCCACAATCAAGTACTTGGCTCCTCCCGGGGCAGTCGGGAATGGTCCCACCAAGTCAATTCCCCACCTACTGAACGGCCAAGCTCCTATGACTCCGATTAACTCCTCCCGGGGAACATGGATTAGCGGGGCAAATGTCTGGCATGCCAAGCACTTCTGTACATGCTCTTCCGCATCTTTGAACAACGTCGGCCAGTAATACCCCAGCCTTAAGATCTTCTTGGCCAAGGTGCGAGCCCCTTGGTGGCTCCCATTAGATCCCTCGTGCACCTCCCGGATGAGGTGTCGGCCTTCCGTCCTTTCTACACACTTTAGCAAGGGCTGGAGGTACCCCCTTTTGTACAGCTCCCCTCCCTGGATCACATACTTAGGCGCCTTAACTCTTAGCTTCCGAGCCTGAGCCTTATCCTCCGGGGTGGTTCCTTCTTCTAGGTGCGTGATCCAGGATTCTTCCTCGTTCACCAGCATTACTTGATCGCTCTCCTGGTAGCTCCTTCTTCCTAGTACCTCCAAGTACAACTTTTGGTCGGGTTCAGGTTTCAATTCTGAGGAAGCCAACTTGCTCAAAACATCTGCTTTACTGTTCTTCTCCCGGGGAACTTGAACCAAGTTGAAGGTTTTAAACCCGGCTATCAGAGGCTTCACCGCTTCCAAGTACTTTTGCAGGCTCCTTTCCCGGGCTTCATATTCTCCCTTTACCCGCTGCACCACAATCTGGGAATTACTGTGTGCCGTGAGAGTTTTGATGTCCATCTCCTTTGCCAACCTTAATCCCGCGATCAAAGCTTCGTACTCAGCTTCATTGTTGGTTGTTTTGAAAGTAAATTGGACTGCGTAGGGATACTCCTTCCCTTCCGGGCTGACTAACGGTACTCCCGCTCCGCTGCCCCCAGAGTGTGCCGATCCGTCCACATATAACTTCCAGGCCGGGTCTGTCTCAGCCTTAGTCATGTTCTCCGGAGTGTTAGGCATCTCCTGTTCCTCGTTTATCCTTGCTTCTGATTCTAACAGGAAGTCCGCTAGGGCCTGGCCCTTGATAGCCCTTCTTGGCTCATACCGGATTTCATACTCTCCCAGCTCTATAGCCCATTTCATCATTCTCCCTGATGCCTCTGGCTTGAACATGACTTGTCTTATCGGGTAATTGGTAAGGACCACTATGGGATGGCCCTGGAAGTAGGGTTTAAGCCTCCTTGAAGCGTGCACCAGTGCCAAAACCAGCTGCTCCAAATCAGTATACCGAGTTTCTGCCCCCCGAAGTGCCCGAGTTTCTGTTGAAGGTGCTCTTTCAGATTTTGGAACGCCTTCTCACATTCTCCGGACCACTCAAACGCCTTGGCCCTCCTGAGAATGTTGAAGAAGGGCAACTGCCTATCTGCCCCCTTTGATAGGAATCGACTGAGAGCCGCGAGAGACCCTGTCAACCGCTGTACTTCTTTCACCGACTTGGGGGAGGTCATTTTAGCTATGGCCTCTACTTTCTCCGGGTTAACATCGATGCCCCGACTTGACACCATGAAACCCAAGAACTTCCCCGCACCCACTCCAATGGTACTTTTGGAGGGGTTCAGCTTTACTAAGTCTTTTGCATCCTTCGGCTAGTTGCTCAAATAGCATCATGGCATCGGAAGAGCCAAGGTTAGCAATGGAGCCATAGCAAGACCGATTTATCAACTCGGTTTCTCTATCATTCAAACCATTGTAATAGAAACACACCAATTGAGGTTCGGTGAAGCTATGGTACGGGCAACTTGAGAGGAGAGTTTGGAATCTTTCCCAATACTCATACAACGTCTCATCATCGCCTTGAGTGATGTTGCTAATGGCTTGTATCAAGACCGAGGACTTAGAGGGAGGAAAGTACTTGTCTAAGAACTTTTTCTTCAATTGTGGCCATGTAGTGATTGATGATGAAGGTAAACGGCTTAACCATTTAGCGGCTTTGTCCTTCAAGGTGAAGGTGAAGGTTTTCAACTTAAACTCATCCACACTCATCTCGGAAGGTTTCAAACTACTACAAACTCGGTGAAAAGCCTCAAGGAAGTCATTGGGATCATCCACTTCTCTACCATGGAAAGTTGGAAGCAAATTTATCACTCCCGTCTTGATTTCATATTGAGAGTTCGGGTAAACAATGCTTGATTGTTGTTGCTCATAGTTGGGGGACATGTACTCTCTCATAGAAATGTTGGTAGGAGAAGGGTTAGGGTTTTGGAAAGGGTTGTAGAATTGGTTTCGGGGAGGGTTTTGGCCGGTATCCTCTTCTTCGTCCGCAATGTTGAAAGGTAGTGATTCACTTTCAAGGGAGAAAGGATTAGATGCTAGTGACTCTTGCACTTGCCTCCTAAGTCGGCGGAGATTTCTTACTAGCTCGGAATCGTATTGCAAAGGGTCTTGGTTCGAGGATCGTGTATGAACCATGCACCAAGAGCTAGAGCAATAGGGTTCCAAACCAAAATAGAACCTAAAAAGAAAGATAGATTAGAAATAAAACTACAATACACACATAAAGATACGCCTTCTCCCCGGCAGCGGCGCCAAAATTTGACAGGTCGTCGCCGTACCTCTCAAATATACAATTTATGTTCACTTACTACCTCTACACACAATTAAGCATATAGTGGCAAGTAAGGTTCGTTCCACAGGGAAAAGGTTATTTCTATGTATATCTTGTAGTAGATATATATATATATATATATATATATATATACATATATAAAAGCAATGTAAACAAGAGGGGGGGTTTTGAGTTGAGTTTTGTTCAAGACACTACTAAGTAAAACTATTAGAACTTTAAAGTTAAAACTACTTTACCATAAGATTATTCTAACTAGAGATTTAACTAAGAGAATAAGAAACTTGGACATATGAGATTGGTGACTTCTTATTATGAGATTTTCCTCAAACTTTATCATGATGCCTTGAGAATGGTGAACATTAGTGAGAAACTATCTTTAACCATAGTTATGAAACATGAAAGCATCTTCACAACTTCAATTGACAACTTTACTAGATGATAACAACTAGTTCAATTAAATCAATATTACTTCAAATTAGATGTTTCTCAACCCTACCCATGCAATTTGATAACAAACTTGACATAGGTACAATGCTAATGAATGATCTTAAGAACAAATACAATTGATAACAACATGCATTCGATTCCTAATTTACTACTCCTACATAGAAAGAATGATAACATTCTAACCATGGAAAAGCAATATCTAACACATATCCAACACATATCTATCACTAGGAAATCATTCCTAATCATTTCAAGCATCAAATACACATATAAATTATGATCATTCAATAGCAAATCACCATTCCTAAGCTTCATGAATCATGTTCTCAATCCATAACAAGAAGTCCAATCACATTTATCCAAGAAGGGTTTTAGCCTACTACCATAGTTATATTATCAAAACCATAATCAATACAACAAACCATGATGAATTCCAAGATCAAATTCAAAAGGAAAATGAGTTTTGCTCTGTAAAAATTCGATCCTCTAACAATGAGGATAAGTCCTATTTATATCCCAAAACAAATAAAATTAAAATAAAACAACATGCAAGTTGCAAGAAAAATTCGCGGGTCGCGCGAAATCCTTCGCGGACCGCGAGCCTGGTTCTCGCGGCTCGCGGCCGAGGATTCGCGGCCCGCGCGTCTTCGGTTTCCGCGGTCCGCGATCGAGGTTTCGCGGATCGCGCGTCTGGTCCTCGCGCTGGCCCTCGCGGTTCGCGACCGGAGTTTCGCAGACCGCGCGTCTGGTCCTCGCGAACCGCGGCCGATGTTTCGCGGATCGCGCGTCTTCGGCTTCTGCGGTCCTCATGCTGGTCCTCGCGGCTCGCGACCGGAGTTTCGCGGACCGTGCGAAACTCGGCATCTTCAAAACAGCAACACACACCCTCGCGCTTCGCGACCTAGGTTTCGCGGTCCGCGAGAGTGTGCCTTCACGCCACTTCTACGACCGGTTCTTCAATGTATCTGCTTCCTTCAGGACGGTCATAGAAGGTCTTCAAATCATCCAAATCTATCGCAAGTGCAATTCAAGGTCGAAATGCACGTCTTCAATTTCAAACCATCATGAATGATTCGGTCCAAAAGTCTAATATAAAGTACAAAATACTATCTAAAACAGCTCTCAAATGCTACGAAATAAGAGTATATCTAAGACCTATCACTGGGGCAGGCTCCACTGCTTGGACTGGTGCGGCAGCTATTGCAGGCCTCCCCGGGGCCCTGTTGCCTTGATTGCCTTGGTTTCTCCCATTTCCTCTCCCCGGGTTAGGCCTCCACCTTCTCCGGGGTTGCTCTTGAGGCTGGTCCCGGGGATTCTCCTTCTTTGCTTCCATCGCCACACAATACCTCAGCTATCCCCGCACAATCAATTTTTCTATCTCGTTCCTCAGCATCCTACACGCCTCTGTCGAATGTCCATAAGACTTGTGATAGGCACACCATTTGTCCGCATTTTCCCTAGACGGGGTCCCTTGGATAGGCAACGGATCCGGGAACAAATTCTTGTGGATCTCCGTTCGGGATTTACTGAGCGGGGTGAAACTGTCTGCTCTTGCCCGGTTTACCGGCGCGGGAGCAAGGTCCCTTCTACTTGGGTCAACCGTTCTCCTTCTTTCCATCTTATCCGAGAGGAATCCCCCGGATTCTTCTTTTCTCTTCTGCGTGGCATCATTAACCGCACAGTACAGTTGTACCGCCATCTGCAGGTTGTGAAAGGTTTCCGGAATGTTTTCCATCAACTTCTGGAACAACGCCATATCCCTCAGGCCATTTATAAACCCACTAATTACCGCCATCTCCTGCTGCTGCCTGTCGACGACCTTCATGCTGTCGTCCATGTACCTTCGATAGTATTCCATTGACCCTTCCGCAGCCTTCTGCCGGGTGGCCAGAAGCTCAGTCAGCTGCTTTCCTTCCTTCTTTAACCCGGCGTATCTGAACAGTAAAGCCTTAGAGAAATCGTAATAATCTCTGAGGCTTTCTCGGGGCAAGGAATCGAACCACGAAAGACAGTTTCCTCTCAGGTAACAGCTCACCAACTTGCATCTCAATTCCTCCGGGAAGTCCCTTGACACCATTAGGTTCTGGTACGTCCTGACAAACTCTTCCGGGTCTGTCTCTCCATTGTATGTTGGGATTCCCTCCGGGGTCCGGAGGCCCGGCGGCCATGGGTACGCAAGCACTCGAGGGACCCAAGGGGAGGTAGGTTTAGCCCCGTTTCTTCCCACCAGTTTGTCTAGTCGAGCCTCCAAAGAGTTGGGGTCCTGCTGCGTCACCTGATAGCCCCGCGTCTTATCGTCCTCCCGATAGTATCTCTCCGGGTAACCGTAGTTTATCCCCATTGATCCATGCATGGGCATGGAATACTGGACCGGGTTCCCCTGGGTTCCAGGGGCCTGATAACCCAACGACTCCGCCGGCATGACTGGCAGGTCATGCCCAATTTGTCCCGCCCCCCAGCTGGAACGCGGGTAATAGGGTGGAGCGTGTGGAACCAAATTCGATTGTTGTCCCGTAGCCACTCCCCCTCCGACCCCGAAACTCGGAGGGAAAGAAGGTGGGACAGTAGAGGAGTTCACGCGCCCCTGTATCCTTGGCGGCTGGACGACTCCGTCCAGGTCAATAACCTCTCTTTGGTACCCCCGTAAAGGGCCTGCCGGGATCCCCTCAGGTTCCCTCCGCCTACGACTTTCCCGGGTAGAGAGTACCCACTGGCGGTACAACTCCTTGTTGGCTCTCATGAACTCCAACGCCGCCAATTCCTCCGTCTCGGCTAAGGATTGCCCCTCCTCTCGGGCTTCAGGCCCCTGGGCCCGGGGACTGCCTCCCCCGGCGGGCCTTGGTCCTTGCTCCTCCTGGTATTCTCTTTCCGAGTCGGCTTCGTCAGAGGCAGTTTCCACGTGGCCATCCTGCGGTACCCCTAGCTCCCGCTGGTGTCTAGCCTCCTCCTGCAACTGCCTCAAGGTCACATCATCTCCCGGGGGTGGAAGAAAACCACCCCCTGAAGGTGCCGCGTTCTTCTTCGGGCGCCCGCGCCCTCTCTTTGGCGACTCCATCATGCGAAGGTGGAAAGATCCCACTGGGCGTGTCAATTGATGCTGCCAAAATCCGTCCGTTCCTCCGGGATTCACACTACCCGGGTCTCCTTGCTAATCAGCCCGCTACAATCCTGCAAAACAATCCCCGGGAGGCGTCCCGGGGAAGAAGCTTTGGCGTGATGATGAGATGGGGATAGTGGAGAAGGAAAACGTACGGAAGGTGCTCTCAATATAAAGTAGAGAGATATAAGTCACATACCTTGTTCACTGTTTGAGACTACTATTTATAGTTGAGGTTGCCTACTTAGGATAAGGCTCAGGACCACTTCTCCTTGTCACCATCCGTCCTCCTTCTTGTCTGGACGTGCCTCTCCCGGCAAAGGCACTGCTTTCTTGATCCCGGGCCATAGGCCCCTTTCTTGGCCCAATAGGGTTTTGGGCCGGTATTATCAATATATGTGTTTATTTGCATTGTCATTTGCATTAGTGGTTTAGCTAAATTAGTTCTTTTAGTTAATTATTAAAAACTATCAAGATAAAGGTGGTTACTAACCAAAAACATCGAATATTTAGAAATAAGAATTTGTCAACATTTGTCAACATTACCTTTTGCTTGAATTTAAACCTAGTTGTTTGCAGGTTTATTTGGTAGAAAAACGACCTATCAAACATTACTTGATTTTATATAAACACTAACTATACTAAGTTATCCTAAGTGAAGATCAACAATTGTTTGACTTTCTATAAACACAGATAACTCATATTTGTACTCAAATTTAATTATGCTACTTAACTTGATTTCTTATACACACTGACTAAATTAATTTTAACTAGTTAAACGTCAGAAAATCAGTTCAGTTAAGTTCAATAAAAATATATTAGATTAAATTTAGTTTAAAACATTCATGTTGATTCTCTTTTGCAATAAATTTATTTTTACTTTAATTCAACAAAATTTAATTTCATGAAAGCTAACCAATTTCAGAACTGTGGTGTATTGCATAAAATGATTAGTTCCTATATCGGGTGTATTTGTATGAAAGGACTAGTTCTAATATCGTAACCGTGGTGTATTTATATGTAAGGAATAGTTCCGGTGTCTGGACATTCCTTAATATATAAATAGAAAACGGGTTTGCAATTAGGAAAGATCTAAAAATTGCAAACTTTGTGGGCTGCCTGCGGAATTTTTGCATCTATTACCCATCTTCTCCCCCAATAGATCGATTCGGTTCTTTCCCCAATCGCCGCCCCTTTACTGCTGAGAGATGCAATCAGAGACCCAATCGAAGCTCGCCCCCTTATTTGCATCTCTCTTATATTCGCTCCATTACTGAAGCTCACCCCAATCGTCGAACCTTATCACTGAATCGCAATCGGAGGCCAGTCGCACCGCACCATCCTCTCCGGCTCGCCGAATAGCCTCTTCGGAAATTCAATTGAATTCTGGTAAGGATTTACTTCTTCGCTTGAGATTCAGAAACAACCTTCTTCTCAATGTATATCATTTGAATTTGTTTCTTGATTTTTTCTAAGTGTATTGTGTGCATGTAAGATGTTTGTGAAAAGTCCCCTGTGAAAAATGAGGGTTCTTGTTATTTTTTCCTCAAATTTTCAGACTGGATTTGGTAGGTTTTAGCTTTGTTTGATGTTCATATTTCTTGTCTCTAGATTCTGGTCTTATTGATTCAAGCGAATATAAGAGAGATGCAAATAAATTTCTGCACATATGTTAGTTGAACATTTTTGAAGAAGAAAATACTGAGAATGTTGTTGATTTAGGAGTTCGCTAGTTTTTTAGTGGTAATGAGAAAATTTTTATATTTTCGGGTTTGTTAAAGGAGCTAGTTAGGGAGTGGTAATGAGAAGGAATGACCTCTTTTTGACATACGACAAATTATTTGCTTCGAGATTTTATCTTCATGTTTCTTTTTTGTTCAATGCACAAGGTCTTGGAAACAAATTCTTATCACATATTCGTGAAATGAATTCAATACTTCATGTTTGTATTTTCCTGGATTCAATTGCACGTGTCTTCAGTAGTGATTGAGTAATATTTGTATCCAAAGGTTTCTATTGTCATGCTTCATTGTCTTGATTAACATTAGATTTAAGGTGTTGATTGTTACATTCATTCTCCGGTATTGATGAAGTATTTGTTTCTTTCCGGCATGCCTGCTACCTGATTCGTTCCTTAACGAGCTAACAAACATGTTGAGCAAAACACCGAGAAGGGTTCTGTTTGGGTCACTCTGAAACACTGTAACATTTTATGTCTCTTTACTCTATCTGACTTATTGCAGCTCTGCCTATTTTTTAAAATCTTAAATCATGATTCTTTGTTTGTATTACAGCATCTGACAAATCTAAGTCACAGAGGAACAAAATGAAGACACATATTGAGTTTAGTGTATGATTAGACAAACTGATGGGAAAAGGAATAACTATACTCTAGTAAGAATTCATATATGCTGCTATTCTCAGATTTGATTGGGAAAAAAGACTTAATACAATTACATTTGTGCATGTTGCTTGATTGTTGAAGGTTTCATGGATTGTGTTATGCTTTCGTGGGTACAACTATTGCCAAAGAACATTACTCCCTACACTTTGATGGAGATGAATGTTACCCATAATAACTAAACTCGTTATTTTGTCTCGGCCCATTCGCAAAGCTTTGGATTACAGCATGGAGCACTCTTCATCCACCAATGAACGTTAGTGAGCATCTTTGTATCATTTGGATTAGGGTTATAGGGTTCTTAGGTATATGATTATATGTATGCTGCTTTGCATACCATTATATGAATGTTGCTTGTGTTGACTCATATGAAGGCAAAGTTGTGCCCGAAAAAGTAATGAAAATGAACTTTTACCATATCTTCATGATCAAGTTCCTATATCGGAACTCAATTTTATGGAATTTCTATTATTTTTGGACTCATTCAGACAACGAGACTGACCTGATCCCCAACGTCGGAACTAGATCAAAGCGTCGAAAGCCCGCTAACCAAACGTTAAACTCAATGTTCCAACAACGGAACTATAAAAACTGAATTCATAATCGAGCAAGGAACCAGTCCATTATGTATCCCTCTCGTTCCAAAGTTCCGTCGATGGAACTCTATAACGACGATCTAACTCGTTAACGCTGTCTCATCTGTTCCGCTAATGGAACCCATATATACGAAATGGTATGTGAACGCGTTCCAACGTTGGAACTCTATTACGGCGGTTTTCTGCAATAATTCCGAGCGGTCGAAAACCGCCGCGATTTCTTCGTATTCGCGGCGGTCTCCAGGAGCCGCCGAAAAAGCCCGCCCCTTTTGCGCCCCACCCCCCTCCCCCCGCTGACGGCATTCGAAAACCACCGTGAGAGACCGGAAAAACCGCCGCGAATCGCCCCTGTTTCCATTAGTGTGCATTAACAAGCCGTTCAAACTAAGATAGTTTTGTGTTGGTGGATCGAGAAGATCTTTGGGATAGAGGAAGTTATGTAGTGGGGATCTACGTCGTTGCAGGAGGCATGAGTAGCATAGTTGAACGAGCACCTGGTAGGGAATAAAGACAATCACTATAGTAGGGAGAACATTGTACTATATTGCACGTATTCTAGTCGATGATTCTTGATTTGGGCACGGCCCCACAGACGTAGGTCGTAGACCGAACTGTGTAATCAATTTTGTGTACTTTTACTTTCATTATTATAACTCTGATATCTATGTGTTAGGGTTATAACTTCAAAAACAGAATTGATAAATTAAAATAGGTAGAACGTAATTTCAAAGGTTATTCTCAATTTAACACAATGGTACTAGAGACAAAGATAATGGAGAAAATAGAAGAGATTATCATTATCAATTCTATATTGATATGATATCCTTACAAAATGCATATTGTATTAACTTATTCCAACTTTTAGATTTGGAGATTTTTTTAGAGATTGGAGTCCTTAATAAATCACCCGTCACCATTGTCTAGCGGTTCTAGACAATCACTAGTACTATATTGCACGTAATTTAGTGAATGATTCTTAATATGGGCAAGGTCCACAGACGTAAGGCGTAGACCGAATCGTATAATCAATTTTGTGTGCTTTGCTTTTCGTAATTTCAACTCTAATATATGTGTGTTAGGGTTATAACTTCAAAAACAGAATTGATAAATTAAAGATTTAACACGAGGGGTAGAGACAAAGAGAATGGGAAAGATAGAAGAGATCATCATTATCAATTCTATTGCATATGATATCCTTACAAAATGCATATTGTACTAACTTATTCCAACTTTGAGGATTGAGGTCATTGGTGAGTTTTTTTTGTTTTTAAAGAACTGAATGACAATTATTTTTGTTTAGTCAAAAAATGTAAACGCTCTTCAAAACTTTAGTCTATAAATGGGGCCATTGTTATTTGTTAATGACATACTATAAAACATCTATTTTCTATTTTGTAAAGATATATAATTAATTTATATAAAACTAACACATATATACATATAGCAAAAGTTATTGACGGTTAAACATGATTTTAGAAAGAGTAAGTAATTACAAACAAACTATTAACTATATACTGAGCCTTTAGGTAAAAATTGAATTTAAAAAAAAACAAAGTCTTTAGGTAATTTGATAGTTCATATTCACAATTTTAAAATGATATGAAATTATGGGCAGAGCATGGAATGCATAGATAGGATCTTAGTAAAATCTGCATATCATGGAAAATGAATTGTGGCCAATCTATCAGAAATGTGCAAATTGCCTTTTCCACTCTGTTGACAGACTGTATTGTAACGTTTATGTATAGTTCCATTCACAAATTTTGTTGATTTAGTTCAGGTGTAACCAATCAATGATCTAATCTCCTATTTTGATGATGTGCACCTTTCGAGCTAGCAATCACATTATGTCCATCATGTCCATGTTGTCTTCTTAAGTGTCACTCACAAAATAGGATAGGATACAATACAATTTGTATGTGTATGAGCTAGCATGATTTAGAAAAAAGGATGGGTTTCGCTTCATGCATATATATTATGATTTTGCATCTCTCCAATCTTAATTTTTTAAAGAAGTAATATGTGGTTAATTAAAATAGCTAGCCTTTTCATTTCACATTAAAAAACAAAATCACATTTCCTATAATGAAACAACTTAGGCCCTGTTTGCTAGAGTTTATTTTTTGATGAACTGAACTGAAGTAAAAATTAATGTATTAAAATATGGAATCAGCATCACTAAATTATTCCTGAACTAAACTGAACTATAGATAAGCTCTGCCAAACGGGCTTACTATTGGATTTTATAAATTAATGCGTCCTTCAAAAAAGAGAGGGCCGATTCCAAAATGAAAACACTGGTCATGAGAACTAATGTGTAAGAAAATGTGAGAAAAAAAAAACAATGAATTATAAATAGTTAGTGAGCTATAATTAGAATGCTTTTTTTTTTTTTTTTTTGAAAACCATAGTGAGAATGATGAATGGAAGAAAAATTAAAATAGTAGATGCCTAGAATTGTAGCATAGGGCTAGGGTGGTGGCTTGCCACACAAAAGTTTTTTTAAAATTAACGTGTAAATTTTTTAGAAATTAAAATTTTATCCCTTATTTTTCAAAAATTGCTTGAGGATACATAGACATAAATAGGAAACAATAAAACGTGAGGATAAATTATGGGTCAGAATTAGATTAAGTGCATGAACTTGGTGATGATGTGTTGTCTTAACAAACAAGGATTATTTTAGAACATGATGATATGATAATGCATGTCATGTTAAAGAAACTTCTTACATCCTTCAATCAAAACATAAACAACAGAAATTAATACTCTATTATCTCTAAACCAACATGACAAAAGTAGAACAAAAAAATACAAATATTCCTTTCTTAAATTCAGGGATATTACACCTAAATAAACCTGCCAGAGCACTAGGTTCTACCTAATTAATATGGCAAACATTAATCAACCTCGCTCATCAAGAACTCCTGATCATCATTTAACCTGCTTTCCCCACCCCAGATTTTTCCTTACCTTTGCAGCAACCTGATCACGACGGTTTGGACCATCCTTCTGATCATGATCGTGATGATGGTTATCACTTCTCTTCTGTTTGTTCTTCCTCGCTGTTGCAGCGCCCTTCTTTTCCTTGCCAACCTTCTTGTTCTGCCATGTCTTCTCCCGAAAGCTCGGACCCGAAGAAGCATCAGAAGCCATGGAATCATCACTGTTATTTGCATCAGCAACAAGGGGACGATGATGATGATAAGTTGCTTCCCAGTTTTCTGCATCATCACCATGAATATCCCCTCCATGCTCATCAGCAGGAGAGCCAATGTACATTGTCCACCCTGATTCACTGCTGTGACATTCTTCTTCATGAGCCCCAAAAACCTTTGAGCAGTCCATTTTCTTCATATCTGAGAAGGCAAGAAAAGTACAGTAAACTCAAGCTGTGTACTGCTGCATATATATAGGGAGAGAAGGGCAAGGTAGATGGTCATTAACTACAACACTAAAGTGATTGGGAAGAGGGAGCTAAATACACACCTGTTAAAACCACATGTTCTTTTTTTCCCCTTTCCTCTCTCTCTCTCTCTGACCAATACAGCTCTATCATGGAGAACAGACATGCAATGCCCCATCTTATACTTTTGAACCCCAACCAAAACCAACTCCTTTTTATTTTCTTTTTTAATCCAACTTATTAGCTGGAATATGTGAAGAGGAGTATTAACTTTTCTGACTTTACATCACTACTCTAAGACTATTCATCAGTCTCCAGTGCTGCGAAACATGCAATCTAGCTAGGAAGAGAAAAATGCATAAAAAACAGTCCCAGTTGAATTTGAAAAGACTGTTTTTTTTCCGGGGAGATGAGATGAGACCTTACTGTTGATGCCATAAATAAAAGTTTCTGTCTTTAATGCAATATTATTAATGGGATAGATGCTCTGTAGCGCCTACGTGTGACTAACTGAGAATATACTTACGTGCTGAGTTGGTTGGAGAAGGAGATTCTTAACTTATATATTTATGACCTTCTCCTACTACTGCTACTGGACATCTTTTCTGTGACTGTGTCATGTCTAATGAATAAAACAAAACATCATATTATGAATGTTCCTTGGAAAGAATCCATGCACCCCTCTGTTCCTCTAAAGAAGGAGCTTGGGCGTTTAATAATTACATTTTACACTGATTTTTTGTTGACTTTTTAGTCCTTAATCAATTCTTTGTTATAGTCAATTTTGTTTGAAAGTAAAAAAGATGCCTATTTTAAGGTTTGGAAAAACGTACAATATCATTTGACAATAGCAAATGTGTCTAAATTTTAGTGATTCCACTTTAGTGATAGAAACTAGCTAATGAATGTGCCTAAATTTTTTTATCTTTCAGGCGCCCAAAAAATGTTCTTGAAGATACAGTGTTGCTATTTGCATCTCTTTGACCAAAACGTGTTGTGCAAACCAACTTAGGAACACAAAGACCATATTGATTTTTACAAAATCCGTTTTATTTCACCAATTAGGATTCTAGATTTCATTTATGTAGGGTCAGAATATGTAGATAAAATTTAAGGGGTGTAAATAGAATCATTCTTCTATATTATGAGCTATCACCTCTTCGCACAACATTTGTTATGAGTACTATCAGCTCATTTCAGCATTAGTCAAATCAACACATCATAATACTATTACTATTTTAATTTTGACAATAATGAAATTAAAATACATGGATCCTTTGGACACATAATTCAATCATACAAATAAAAATGGACACATTATATCCGAAAGAAAATACAAATTCTCATTTGATACCTGTCTCTACAGAGACCAAGTTGATGCTACTCAATTCCACAGCTGGTCCGGGCCTCCTCCAGCGGGCGTCTTCAGGAGACCTACTCAACTCCGCAAGTCCTCTATGCGATCAGGGCTCCTCTTGGGGAAGTCTTCGGAGGACCTACAAAACAAACCCCGGGCTATCCAGGGGTAGCTGTTCCAGTATGATGATGAGATGGGGGTAGCGGAAGAGGGAAATTGTACGGAAGAGTTCTCAAGATAAACTAGAGAGATAAAAGTCACATACCTCATTCACTATTTGGAGTTAGTATTTATAGTAGAGGCTCCCTGCACAAGATAAGGCTGAGAATCACTTCCTGCTTGTCGCTTTCCTTGTCTCATCCCCTAGACGGACGTGCCCGCGTGGCAGGTGATCCATTGTCTCCCCGGTTGGGCCGGGAGCAGGCCTTTCGGCCCAATTTTAATATTAGGACCGGTATTATCACTAGCCCCCCAGACCAGTGACCTGGGCTTTTGTACCTTGGAGGATTGGTCTTTAAAAACAATTTCCAACAAGTAGGGCCCATGTGCGCAATTCCCCAGTTTCGGCGGTACCCCTTCCTGCTCTCATTCAATGATTACCTTGTTTCCCGTCCTGCAGTTACTTTCTCGTCTTTTGAGATGACCTTTCCCCTTCTCTACGCCTATATAAATTAGTTGATACCCCCTCATAATCTCCCTTCACACTTTCTAGACGCTCTATTTCCTCTCCAAGTAAGTTTCAGCCTCTCTTTTTCTTCCATTTCTCTGTCACTCCCTTCCTTTCCCACTATGAGCTCTCAACATCTCACCAATGCTTCCTTGGACACCAAGGGGGTCCAAAACCAGTATGAGGTTCGATACAGGACCCCTTCGGATTTGGCTCGTTCTTCTCCAGGCTCCCCCCGGGTTACTCTAGCGAATTTGGTGGACGTCGTTTTACCACACAAAATATTCTGCAAACTCAACACAAAGATTAGTATAGTCGTAAGCAGATTCGATCCCACGAGGAACAGTGCAATTTCTATCAATTCAACCTACCAAACAATTTTGATTTAGCAATCACGCCTTAAACTTTGATTTTGTTTTGTTTTATAGCTATGAAAAACTTGTAAATTATAATCCTAAAAATTCAGAATAATGAATGCAAGAAAGAGAATGAAATCACGAAAGTTTATATATTAAGAAAGCAATCGGCTTAAATTAATCAGTTGGTTCAATCCTTGATCAACTACCTATATTCCACTAAATCCTATGAATCATCCAGTTATAAGAGAGCAAGTATTCGCTAAACCCTCTAAATTCCCCCTTAATTTATCGCTAGCGAACTAGTATTTGCTTTATTCGCTAGACCCTAATTAAAGTACCCCTAGGCAGTATTTGCACACCCAGATACACACTTTAATCGTATTAAAGCTAGGGAAACCTGAAACAGATAATCAAGCACGTATTCGCATGCAAATATCATCTACCCAATTGTTCATCATCTTGTTATTACAGTCTTAAGCGTTATCTGTTTTTCACAAGATTTTCGCTACTTATTTAGCACTAGCCTAACAGAATTTAGGGTGATCAATCCTAAACTAGCAAGCATAGATGAAGAACATGAACAATCAAAAACTCACAAGATCAAGTTTCATGCAACAGTATCTCAATTCATGAACCACTTAATTAACCTAAGCCGATTAAATTAAATTTAGCTACTCATGACTGAATTAAACACAAAATCAAATAAGAATAAATTAAACATAATAACAATGAGAAGAATCAAAGAAGAAAATACCAATGATGAATTACTGAATAAATCGAGCTGCTGTCATAAGTTTCTGAGTTCTGGCCAGAAGAAAAGCTACGGGGAACTAATTCTGCGATGCAAAAAGTCTCCCTTAACTCCTACGGAATTATCCTATATATATTCTATTCCCCAAAAGAATTCCCCTTTATTCTAGGAAAATCAATCAAATCCTCACTAATTTTGGAAGAGGTAGAATTCTTGTCAAGCAAATATTCTGGCGGCAGCTTTCTTTGAGACTGAATCCTGTGCAGAAACGGATTTATTTCATTCTTGCCTTGGCCGCCAACTTTTTCTTCTTGGGCTGAAATTCTTCTTTTTGGCCCAATTATTTTGGCTGAAATTAGCCTTCTTTAATGGACAGCAGCTTCATCAACTCCCTAGATGAGGGATCAGACCATTACCTCATTAAAAACCCTCTCGGGAAAAAAGAGTATAATGACCCCCTTTCATCAGCTTCACCTCAGCCGGGTCATTTCCATGGAGCAACTTAGGAATCGTAAACGAAACACAACTCTGCCACATGGAGGATTATTCCGGGATAAGGCTCAACTGGAATAGTGTCCTTCGGCTCCAAATAGCTTAAAATCAGCTCCAAAACAGGACTTCTTGCTCCAAGTGTTCATCTCCAGGTATATGTGTAATCTGAGCATCAAATACAATCCATAAGTACTAAAATCCATAGAAATCAGCCATAATATTACTCAGAAAAACACAACAAATATCAACACATCAAATATCCTCACACTTGATTCATGCTTGCCCTCAAGTATGATATGAACTTATTTCACAAGAGCATTCATGCACATTTACTCCTCTAACTCAAACCAGAAAAATAAAAAGAAAGGAATAAAAGGAACAAGCAAACCAAACAAAAACCTGACAACTAAAAACTTAAACACACTACACACAAACTTTGGTCAAACAATCCAGCATTTCAAGTGTTCATTTCATCGGTTCATCAACAAATGTCTCCTTGCCAAGTTCAAGTTTCAATTCACAAACAAATGTTGGTATCATCCCCCTTTAGTACTCAAATCAATTCCCCCTACATTGCTCTTTATCTGGTTATCAACTGATCAAAAGGAAACAAGCACAAATTTCTCACGGTTTTCACTCAGCACACATGATGAAGGGACATTCACTCAATAATATTCATGCGGTAGCCTCAGTCAATACATAACAAGCCAAGAAGGTCTTTAAGGGTTGTAACGGGGCTGGGGGTTGTAATGTTGGTTAGACCCTAGGGGCTCTAAGTTTACACAAATCATGCACATATGCTCAAGAACAATTAGGAGAAAAATTCCAGCAAAGACATATTATTTACAAGACAAAATCTGGACTGATCAAACACTATTCAGGATCTGGACTTCTTTTTTTTTTTTTTCAGAATATATTTTTTTCCTTTTTTTTTTTCTTGGGCAAACAACACCCTTTTCTTTTCTTTTCTGTTTTTTTTTTTTTTTTTTTCTTTGTCCAGACCCGAAATTACAGAATACATGCTCAAATTACAACTACAATGCCATAGAACAAATAAGTCATAAAGACTTTTTTTTTTATTTTTTTTAATGGAAACAGGGCACTCGAAATCAAATTCACGACCATCAAGAGCTGAATTTTAAGTTCAAAAGCATACATGCATGGGGTGAAGAACAGGATAAACAACAAGGCTAAAGGGTTTCATATCAGTGGGTAATCAAAGAAAAGGTCAGGCTCAGCGGGGCTAACTAGGGGATATAAAAGGGTAGGCTATATACGATGTGTGGCTTATCCTAATTTTGCCTTCCTTTAACCTATCATGCATCGACCTTAGCTACCACACCACTCAGAAAGAAAGATTGATGTAGAGAGTGCTCTACTCTAGGCTCTGATCCTCACATTTTACTTGGCTTTTTCATGCAAGTCTTGTTCGTCATCCCAGTATCATTTAACCAAGTTCAGATTAATTTCAAGGTTTTATCATTAAGCATTTCAAAGGGGATATCAAGCAACAAAAGTTTGCTAATATGATTCTTTTACCGGCAAGGGTAATCCATATCAACACCCAATTCCCTTACTAACTATCATGCTGAAAATTTGACCGACTCTACACACAAAAACACACATATTTTTTTGATTTTTCAGAATTTTTAAGACTCATTAAACACACAAAACAGCACTCAAAACACACAAATATATACATCTAAATCTCCTCACACTTAAACCTTGCTTGCCCTCAAGCAAGCTTAGTTTAAAAGCAAGAAGAACCTAATAAAATTGTACAGAAAATAAAAGAATGGAAAATAAAAATAAAAATAAAACAGGAGAAGGGATTAGGGAAACTCAGGGAGGGAGGGCTGCTCCAGCTTATTGCATGTTGTATTCTGGTTGCCTCGAAGTGGCATAGAGCGGCGACGGTGCGGTAGCTGGAACGGTGAATGGTGGCCTGGAATCGGCATAGAAAGTCGGCAATCAGCAACGCCAGCGCCGATTATTCAGAAGGTGGCTGCTTCTTCGCTTGCTGCCCGCGGTCTCCATCTCCTCAGAATTGAAGGAGGACGATGAAGGTGAGTTCCCCGTGGTTGTCGCGCCGGTGACCAGTGGTGAGGATGATTCCGGCAATGGGATGAGGCGGCGTAGTGGTCTTGGACGGCGGTGGTGTACTGTGGAGAGGGGGAGGTTCTGGATTCTGATGATTTGGGGGAAATCGTGGGAAATCGAAGGGATTAAAGGATTTACTTCCTTTAATTGCAGTTCAGTCCTTCACTCTCCATCTTCCCCTTATATAAATCCCCAAACTTTCCACAGAAAACACCAAGCCTTTTCAGCTTTTGAAAAATGGCCCCATAATTGATCTCGCCATTCCTAATCCCTGTACAATAAAAACAAATTAAATACTCTATAAAAAAATATTTTTGTGTGTTTTTTTTTTTTTTTTTTTAAAAAATGAAATCAAGAACAAATCAAGAAAAACGAAAAGAAAAATCTGGGTTGCCTCCCAGTAGCGCCTTTGTTTATAGTCTTCGGCTAGACTTTCCGATGCGATCAATGGCGATGTTGAGGAAACATCCCTCCTCTATCCTTGTACCACATGGCTTGATCAAATGTATTCCAATGGATCTCATTGTATTCTTCAAGCTGGTACATTTTCTCTTCCTCACACTTGGATATTTGCATATCCCAAGGAGGATTGTAATCCACGGAAAGTGTCTCATCACAGTCGTACTCTGGATTGAGGGACAGTGAACTCCACTCCGAATTCTGAGGCTTCACCTCTTCTGGCGACCTTTGTTTGGCCAAACAGAGGTTGATATCAGTACTGTACACTTTTTCTTGCAGGTTCATAAAGTATCTCGGTTCTTGTATCTCTACTTCGTTCACTCCCTGAACATGCATCTCTGATGGACCTGTAGGACTTATAATTTCCATATTGTCCTGCACAATTTGGGTCTCAAGATAATCTTGGACTTTGGGGTTAGTAGCAATGGCACTAACATCTTTTGAATTCATGGACTGTTCAACAGTTTCATCCATTTTAATTGTTAATTCTTCTCCAAAATAATCTAAAGAGATTGTGCCTTTTCCAACACTAATTGTCGCATTAGACGTTCTTAAGAAAGGACGACCTAACAATACCCCTGTAGTGTTATTACCCTTTGTATGCATATTCACTACATAAAAATCAGCTGGGTAAACAAAATCATGAATTTTAACTAGCACATTCTCCAAAATACCTTCAGGATGCACACAGGATTTATCAGCCAATTGGAGTACAGTATTAGTTCCTACCATTTTAACTCCCTTTAAAGATTTATACACAGACAATGGCATCACATTCACAGAAGCTCCTAAATCACACATTGCAGAATCAATTTTCATATCACCTATAGAACAAGGCAATGCAAACATACCAGGATCCTTGCACTTGGGTGGTAACTTCTTTTGTATCACCGCAGAGACGGACTCACCCATGATGATTTTGCTTGAATCCTTCGGTTTTCCTGCAATAAAATCCTTCAAGAATTTGCTAATAGGAGGAATCCTTATAGCCTGCAAGAAGGGGAGATTAATTTCCATGTTTCCAAAGATAGAGAGAAAATCAAGTGAATCAATTTTCCTTTTAGCCAACCTACGAGGAAAAGGTGGAAGGATTTTGATAGTAGGGTCGTTCAAACTTGGTTTTTCACTTACCTCCCTGGTCTGATTGAAATCACCTTTGTTCTCCTCTTCGGCTTCTGTCTCCGGGCTCTGTTTGGCCAAATAGGGGTCTGTGGCAGGTTGGTTCTGCTGCGTCTTTGCACCTTTAGCTGCAGGTTTAGGGAGCAGTGGCTCGAGCTCCTTTCCACTTCTCAGAGTCACCATGTTGATTGTCTCCCTTGGATTCAATTGAACTTGAGAGGGAAGCCCTGGTTGCTTCATTCGGAGCTCGTTCATCGAGTTCGCCAACTGGGCTATTTGTCGGGTATGCTCCTCTAAGGTTGCCTCCGCCTTCTTATTGCTATTCTTCTGTTCCTGAAGCATACTCATGATCACATCTAGTTTATCGTCACTAGATTTTGCTTGAGGTGGTGGCTGATTTTGGGGGTACCGAGGTTGAGTTCCTTGATTTTGCGGAACGTAAGGTTGTTGAGGTTGTTGAGGTGGATCTCTCCATCGGAGGTTGGGATGATCTCTCCACCCTGGATTGTAAGTGGCTGAATAAGGATCCCTCATTGGTTGCCTCTCGTTCCAATTCCCCATGGCATTCACTTGTTCATCCATAACATTGTTTGCAACTGCAACTTTATCCACCACCTTTGACAGTAACCTTTCCATCCTATTCATCATATCTTTGAATTCGTCTTGATTGGAGGGTTCTGCTTGTGCTACCTTCTTCAAGATCCTTACTTCCTCGGTATCATATTCCTTCTTGGAGTTGATCAACTTCTTCACAATCTCCTTAGCATCATTAACTCTGATATCGGAAAATCCTCCATTGCTCGCTGTATTGAGCAAATCCTTGTTTACTGCCGTTAATCCTCCATAAAAGTACTGAAGTAGCTGCCCCTCTGGAAATCGGTGATTCGGGCAACTATCCACCAAACGCTTAAATCTCAGCCAAAAGGCACTAAGAGGCTCGTCATATTCTTGCTTCACACTCGAGATATCCTTTTTCAACGCCTCTGTTTTGGTGGATGGGAAGTAGTACTCCAAAAACAGCTTCTTCAGGGCATTCCATGTGGTGATGGAATTTGGCGGCAAGCTCGAAAACCACTGATTTGCTGCTCCAGTCATGCTGAATGGGAATGCCACCAGCTTGAATTGCTCCTCCGTCACGTTTGTTGGCCTCTTCTGCACCTTACAAATCTTGATAAATTCGTTCAAGAAATTGTAAGGATCTTCAGTGCTTCTCCCCTGAAACTTAGGAAGCACATTAAGCAACGCCAGCTTGATTTCAATTGGACCAGCTGTCGCAGGCAGTTGAATGGGAGTTGGGGGATCCTCATCACTGTGACCTGTGAGCTCCCACATGTACGGGTTGTTGGCATTCGGATCAATGTGTTGGTCACCCATTTCGGATTCAGAAGATGCAGAGTCGGACTCAGCTTCAAATTCAGCTCCAGAAACAACCTCCGTTTGACCAAACAGAGCGTCTGCGGCAGATTGTAACTCCTGTTCCTTGGCTAACTTCCGATTCAACCTAGCTTGCCTTTCAATCTCAGGAACAAATAACAGTTCTGTGCTCTCAGATCTGGTCATAAACCAGCACTAACACACAATCAGTAGAAAAAAAAAATATATAACAGAAATTAACAAACCGCTCCCCGGCAGCGGCGCCAATTTGGTGGACGTCGTTTTACCACACAAAATATTCTGCAAACTCAACACAAAGATTAGTATAGTCGTAAGCAGATTCGATCCCACGAGGAACAGTGCAATTTCTATCAATTCAACCTACCAAACAATTTTGATTTAGCAATCACGCCTTAAACTTTGATTTTGTTTTGTTTTATAGCTATGAAAAACTTGTAAATTATAATCCTAAAAATTCAGAATAATGAATGCAAGAAAGAGAATGAAATCACGAAAGTTTATATATTAAGAAAGCAATCGGCTTAAATTAATCAGTTGGTTCAATCCTTGATCAACTACCTATATTCCACTAAATCCTATGAATCATCCAGTTATAAGAGAGCAAGTATTCGCTAAACCCTCTAAATTCCCCCTTAATTTATCGCTAGCGAACTAGTATTTGCTTTATTCGCTAGACCCTAATTAAAGTACCCCTAGGCAGTATTTGCACACCCAGATACACACTTTAATCGTATTAAAGCTAGGGAAACCTGAAACAGATAATCAAGCACGTATTCGCATGCAAATATCATCTACCCAATTGTTCATCATCTTGTTATTACAGTCTTAAGCGTTATCTGTTTTTCACAAGATTTTCGCTACTTATTTAGCACTAGCCTAACAGAATTTAGGGTGATCAATCCTAAACTAGCAAGCATAGATGAAGAACATGAACAATCAAAAACTCACAAGATCAAGTTTCATGCAACAGTATCTCAATTCATGAACCACTTAATTAACCTAAGCCGATTAAATTAAATTTAGCTACTCATGACTGAATTAAACACAAAATCAAATAAGAATAAATTAAACATAATAACAATGAGAAGAATCAAAGAAGAAAATACCAATGATGAATTACTGAATAAATCGAGCTGCTGTCATAAGTTTCTGAGTTCTGGCCAGAAGAAAAGCTACGGGGAACTAATTCTGCGATGCAAAAAGTCTCCCTTAACTCCTACGGAATTATCCTATATATATTCTATTCCCCAAAAGAATTCCCCTTTATTCTAGGAAAATCAATCAAATCCTCACTAATTTTGGAAGAGGTAGAATTCTTGTCAAGCAAATATTCTGGCGGCAGCTTTCTTTGAGACTGAATCCTGTGCAGAAACGGATTTATTTCATTCTTGCCTTGGCCGCCAACTTTTTCTTCTTGGGCTGAAATTCTTCTTTTTGGCCCAATTATTTTGGCTGAAATTAGCCTTCTTTAATGGACAGCAGCTTCATCAACTCCCTAGATGAGGGATCAGACCATTACCTCATTAAAAACCCTCTCGGGAAAAAAGAGTATAATGACCCCCTTTCATCAGCTTCACCTCAGCCGGGTCATTTCCATGGAGCAACTTAGGAATCGTAAACGAAACACAACTCTGCCACATGGAGGATTATTCCGGGATAAGGCTCAACTGGAATAGTGTCCTTCGGCTCCAAATAGCTTAAAATCAGCTCCAAAACAGGACTTCTTGCTCCAAGTGTTCATCTCCAGGTATATGTGTAATCTGAGCATCAAATACAATCCATAAGTACTAAATCCATAGAAATCAGCCATAATATTACTCAGAAAAACACAACAAATATCAACACATCAGAGGTCCAAAACCAGTATGAGGTTCGATACAGGACCCCTTCGGATTTGGCTCGTTCTTCTCCAGGCTCCCCCGCGGGTTCCGATTCAGAGGCCCTCAGCACTTCCTAGGAACTTAATGTTTTGGGTCCGGCTGTCTCTGGAGAGGCGGGTTCGCCCCCGACCTGGCGTTCGAGTCCTTCCTGGGAGGGGCCCTTGAGGAGATATTCGAGGAAGCCATCGACGATGAGGTTCCCCAGGGTCCTACCCACGGTGATCCTCCTTCTTTAGATAAAGCCGTCCTAGATCTAGTCAAACGCTCTTTCATTCCCTTTCCTTTAAATGCTTTTCTTTCCAAAATCGTTCCGGGGGCCTCTGAGAGGGATGTCGCTTGTATTCCCAAGGTCCATTTTCAGTATGGGCTTAGTATTCCCTTCCCCCTTCTATTTACAGAAATTTTTAATTTTTATAAGATGCCCCTGGCCCAGTTGCATCTGAAGGGGGTAGTACTGGTTATGGTCTTCCTTCTTAATTGTGCTCGCTGCGCCGTCCCTCCTTGCCCCCTTCTTTTTCGGTGTGTTTATGCTTTACAACGCTCTCATTCTTCCATCCTCGAGGTCTTTTCTTTTTCTGTCCGGATCGCGGTCAAGGACTTCCTCGTAGGTAAGCCCCGGTCCGCCAAGGGATACCCCCAAAAGGGGTTCTTTAGTTACATCTCTAGTTTGTATCCTATGCCCTCCTGGAACGATACCCTCTCCTCGGAGGATAAGAAGCAGTTGCCTTCTCTCCCGGCGGTCATAACCAACGACCACGGGCTACTCCGCCTAACCACTCTCAACATAGGCGATTTTCTTATGACTGGGAACGCGATCTACTACTGGCCTCGCGGAATGTACCCTTCCGACCTCTTCTCCCTCCCCCGGGTCTCTATTGTAAGGCCTACTGGAGGTGCCTATTTAAGGGCTTTTGTTCTCATCTTTTTCTTCATCTTTTTTATGTTTCCCATAGTTCGGAATATTTATGTTTTTATTTTTTGATTTCAGTTCAAGGTTCCCAGTACGCGGACGCGATGACTCATGAGAAGAGACCCTTCGGAGAGGACAATCGGCGAGAAACTTCACGCATGGGGCAGACGATCCCGCCACAACAACAAGTGGGGCCTCCCCTCGGTCGATCATCCGCTGAGAACCCCTCTGTCAATCAGCAGAAGCCTCGCCAACAACAAAGACATCGCCAACAAAAGCCCCCCGGACCCTCTTCTTCTCTAGTGACTCCTTCGTCCCAACCTACTCCCTCCGGGTCTTCTCTCGCCCCGGGGCGTAAGTTTTGCATCAGTCATCCGGACTATAGCACCGGGGCCAGCACTCGATTCAAGCGACCTTCTTCGGATGATCTTGGGGGCTCTCCCCCACGCTCCCGGCAGCGGTCAAAGGATGCTCTTCCTCCTCCTCCTCAAACCACTCCTCCTAAGGAGAAGGATGAGGTAACTTGCTTCATACAGTCTTTGTATCGGGTTTTTTTATGTTCCTAAGCCGTCTTTTTTCGCCAGAGTACCTCCTTTGCCGATTCCCTCATTGGGAATCCCCACTTCGTAGAGGCGCTGAACCATTCCTACATGAAGTACAGTGCCGAGCTATTCACTCAAGTGGAGAGGGACCTCCGCGAGACCAAGGAGAAGCTGGCCGGGTATGATGATGTGAAAGTCCAGCTGGAGGTGATATGAATCTCCTTGCGAAGATCCTGGATATGAACCTCCTTACGAAGATCCTGGTTTTGCGGAATGATTAAGAGCACCCTCCGAAGTGTCGATCGAAAGCACCCCCTTTCAAAGGAGAAGACACACTTCGAGATGAACTTGAAAGACACAACTTTTGAACTCCAGTAACACAAGGTCGAATTCCACACACCAAGCACTACTTTCACCAACTTGAGATGGACACACCTAGATCTCAAAATCGGGTGTTTCAATCTAACGATTGACCTAATCTAGCAATTAGAGGTTAACCTAACGGTTGAATGAGATAAAACTCAATATAAGATGATTTTTGTATATAGTTGCCTTGAATAAATTCGTTCACCACCCTATTTATAAGATTATAGGGTGATTGAAAAGTGCAGGATACAATAAGGCAAGGAATATTACATCTTAACCAAAAAGGAAACATTCAAGGCAGCTTTTGCAAGCTAAAACCTTATTTAACTATAATTAAAATTCATCATACCATAACACAAATGTATCAACGAATTTCTTAAATAAAAATAATAAAATTACCTAAATAATAAAGCGATAAACTGTTGTTGAACCAACCCACTAATTGAAGGCCCAGTCGGTTCTTTTAAGGCACTTCAATAAAACTTCTTCACGACTTCAATCTTCGGAAATGAGAATAATAACTAGCACAACCCCCATCTTCTTTCTAATATTCATCACGAACTTGTTTCATAAGAGTATTGAGAACATTGAACAACTTCTTCCTTCCAGACCTTGGCACAGGAACTAACACAGAAGAATAACCTCTGGATATTCGTATCAGGAGGCGCCTCAGAAGAAGCTTGCTGAGACGGAGAAGAAGTATAGCTCCCTTAAGAAGGAGAAGAAGAGCTCCCAGCTCGAGGCGATGAATGATGCAACTAAAAGGCTCCTCTGCTCGGTGGAGTTTGAGAGAAGGGTGGATGGTATCGCCACTGCATCAAGTGATGATGATTGCCATGAAATGTAATGTTGCATACGAGGATGGATGCCAGGGCCCGCGTGTCTAGATGCTCAGGCCTCCTACTACCGGTCAAAGGCTTCGGACTTGCTGAATTACCGCTTCCGCACGCTCTAGGAGACAGATTTAAAAAACATAGTGCCCCGACTGAGGGAATCGCTGGAGATGGCATCTCGGCCACCTTCCGCTTCAAATATCAAGAAGGTTACTTTTCCAGAGATTGGCGAGGCCTCTCATCCTGACCCCGGCCCGGAGGACTTTAATGTTTATAGGGTGGTCCCCGAGACTCCCTACTGGGACCCTGGGTATGAGGAGTTTTGCGTTGTGCCTGAAAATTTTGGGTACCAAGCTGTCCTGTCCGCCGAGCATGGCTACCGCGTGGGTCTTGGTGAAGGCCATGAGGATCTGTTGTATCAGTCGCAGAAATCCACCCGGAGAGCGGGGTTCCCCAAGCGGCCTGAGGATGAGCCTACCATGGACGCCCCTATCTATGCTAGCCCCTACTGGTCTCCCACGACTATCTTGGAGTTGGAGCAAAGGTTGGAGGCAGCTCATGCTGTCCCGGAGGAAGAAGTGACCGCTGAGAACAATGTACAACCCTAGTCCTTAGCTTTTATTTTACTTAGCTTTTGTGTTTTTTTTTTGTAATCTGCCTCTCCCGGATGCATGATGCTACCGGTTTCCGTCCGTCTCCCGGGATTGGACGCTTCCCTGGTCCCCTCCTTGGCCGGCCCGCTTTAGTCCTGCAAAACAATCCCCGGGGGGTGTCCCGGGGAAGAAGCTCCGGCGTGATGATGAGATGGGGATAGTGGGGAAGGAAAACGTACGGAAGATGCTCTCAATATAAAGTAGAGAGATATAAGTCACATACCTTGTTCACTGTTTGAGATGGTATTTATAGCCGAGCTAGCTTGCTTGAGATGAGATGCAGGACCACTTCCCTTTGTCCCCGTCCGTCCTTCTTTCTTGTCCGGACGTGCCCTTTAGCGGGAAAGGTATCGCCCTAGACGTGCTGGGCCGTGGACCCTATCATCGGCCCAGTAGGCCTTTGGGCCGGTAATATCACTAGCCCCCCAGACCAGTTACCCGGGTTTTCGTGTTGCGGGGAACTGGTCTCATAGCCTTCTCCTGACGTTACCTTCGGTAGGGCCCATCCGTGTTAAAATTGGCTTCTGTTGACGCTGCCTTTTCCCCTTCTGCATTAATCAGTACCTCTTTTGCCGTGTCATGATTACTTTCCCTTCTTTTGAGGTGGCGGTTCCTATTCACCTGTCTATATAAGGTCCCAAGCCCCTTTTTTCTAAACTTCTCTCCTCAAAACTTTCCTGAAGCTCTGCTCTTTTGATCAAGTAAGCTCTCGCTCTCCCTCTCCTTCTTCCCCATCATGAACTCTCCAATTCTTTCCAACTCCTCCTCCGACACCGAGGGAGCCCGAAATCAGTTCGAGGTCCAGTCTCGGGTTACCGATAACATTATCCCTTCCCCCGTCTCCTCTCCAGACACCTATTCCGAGGCTTTTAGCTCGCCCCGGGAACTACTTACCCCGGGTGAGTCGAATTTGGATGAGGCGGGTTTGCGCCCATCCGGGGATCCCGACTTCCCTCTAGATGATCAGGATGCGGACCTGTTTGGCGGGGAAATCGGTGATGATATTCCCCGAGGGCCTACTCATGGAGTGCGCCCCTTGGGTCTCAAATTTTTCGACGTTCCCGGGGATTCCCCTTCGTTAGATAGGGATGTTTTAGATTTGGCGAAGCGCTCTTTTATCCCTCTTCCTTTAAACGCCGGTCTTTCCAAACTTCCCCCGGGAGTCTCAGAGCGAGGGGTCCCCTGCATCCCGCGGATTCATTTTCAGTACGGGCTTAGCCTCCCCTTCCCTCCTCTCTTTCTTGATATCCTCCAATTTTACAACATGGCCCCGGCCCAACTACACCCTAACGGGGTCGTCCTTATTCTAGCTTTCTTACTTAACTGTGCCCGGTGCGCCGTTTCTCCTTCCCTCTTACTCTTCCGCTCCTTCTACGCCTTACGGAAGGCACACGCGTCCTTCCCGGGCGTTTTCTCTTTCACTGTTCGATCCGGGATAAAGGACTTCATCCTGTCCAAACCCAAATCCGCCAAAGGATACCCTTCCAAGGGTTTCTTCCTGTGCGATGCCCGGGCTTATCCTATGCCTACTTGGAACGACTTCCTCGTTCCGGAGGAGAAGAAGCCTCTTGCCAATCTCCCGGCGACCATTGCCAGTGACCATAACTTCCTCCGTCTCACCCCCCTTGATATGGATTCCTTCTATAAGAACGGGAACGCAGGCTATTTCTGGCCTCGCGGGATCTATCCCCGCGACCTCTTCACACTCCCGCGCATCTCCGCGGTGTGGCCAGATGGAGGTGCCTGTTATGGCTTTATATTGTCAAGATTTTGTTTTTATATCTTTTGGTCTAACTTCATCGCTTGTTTGGTTTCAGTACAACCTTTTTTGTACGCGGACGTCATGGCCCTTACCGATAAGTCTTCCGGGGGTGATGCTCAAGCGAGGGACGCTCACCCGGCTCAACAGACTCTTACACCACAAGTGGCTTCCCAACCCGGGCCGCCTCCCCCTGAGAATCCTGCTCTTGTTCCTCAGAAGCCCCGTGCGCCGCCCAAGCCTCGCCAGCAGACATCCTCTAGGCCTTCTTCTGAGGCCCGCGCTACTCCCGGCTCGTCGCCTACCCCCGGGCGTCGATCCTTCATCCAACACCCTACTTACAGCGGTGGGGCAAGCTCACGGTTCAAACGGCCACCTCCTGGCGAGCTATCCGGGTCGCCCCCTTCCTTCCGTCAGAGGACCCAGGACTTCCCTCCTCCTCCTCCTCCTCCGCGGGTTACTGCTTCCGAAGCTATCCCGGAAGAAAAAGAAGAGGTAACCACTATTCTAGATTTGTCTTTTATCTAAGGTAATTCCTCCGGTTTCCTTACTTTCTTGCCTCTTCTTTGTTGTGCAGAGCATTGCCTTTGCCGATGCCGTCCTGGCGGACTCTCAGTTTGCCGAGGCATTGAACCGAACCTACTCCAAATACAGCGCGGGGCTGTTTGCCAAGATGGAGAAGGAACTCCGCGAGACCAGGGAGAAGCTGGTCGGGCAAGATGGCCTCGCGGCCCAGCTAGAAGAGGCAAAAAGGAAGCTGGCTGATAAGGAGAAACGGCTCGCTGATAAAGAGAAAAAGTTTGCGGAGGTGGAGAAGAAATACTCCGCCCTGAAGAAGGACAAGAAGAGTTCTCAACTCGAGGCCTTGAATGCCGTCACACAGAAGCTCCTTCGCTCGGAGGCGTTCGAGAAGAAGCTGGAAGGGATTGCCGCTGCGGCCAGCGAGGACGCCTGTCATGAGATGTATCGGAGCTTGCGGGGTTGGTTGCCCGGGCCCGCGCGTCTTGATGCCCAGGCGTCCTACTATCGGCCCAAGGCCAACGACATGTTAAACCATCGCTTCCGGGATCTTCAGGAAGCGAGTTTGGAAAGTTTGGTGCCCCAGCTGTGGCAATCACTGGAGATGTCCTCCCGGGCTTCTTCTGCTTCCGATATCAGGAAGATGAAGCTCCCTGCGATCGGTGAGGCCTCCTGCCCCGACCCCGGCCCCGAGGACTTCAATGTTTATGGGGTTGTCCCAGAGACACCCCATTGGGCAGAGAATTATCTCGAATACTACGCGGTGCCTGACAATTTTGGGTACCAAGCAGTTCAAGTCCAAAGGGGGGACTACCGGGTTGGCCTTGCTGCGGGTCAAGACGACCTTCTTTACCAAACCCAGAAGGCTACGCGGAAGGTGGGGTACCCTGAACGGTCCGCTGATGAGCCCGCCGTGGACGCCCCTGCTTGTGCCGGCCCTGAGTGGACCACCGAGGATCTGGTGGAGCTGGAGAGGAGGTTCGAAAGAGCTCACGCTGTTCCGGGAGAGGGGCACTCTGCTGAAGACCATGTATAACTCTAGACTTTAGCCTGCCTTTTCCCTTGTAATCTTCCTTTTTTTAAGCACTTTGTAGCTTTCCTTCCCCCGGGGAAGTGTATGTAGAACTTTGGCCTTGGTGCCTATTTTGATTAATGACAAGTTCTGCCTTTTAATGATGTTACCGTTTTTTTTTGTAGTCTGAGCGTCCCTTAGAGGAGATTCTCCCGCGCGGGCCCATGCCTTATGTTTTTCCTCATCCTAGTAGTTCTTCCGGCACCTACTTCTCTCTCCCCCGCGCTGGGTGCCTCCAATGCTCTTTCCTTCAAAGGAAGCTAGCCCATTGGCGATTTGGAGGCGACCAGGCTAACCGGGCATTAGCTGAGGCGGGGTTGGAATGCTTCCTTCAAGAGTTTGGGTCGATCCGGGTGCTGGTGGCGTTTCTTAAGGCAGTTGATGCCAAGTTCGGGTCGTTGAACCAGTGCTTCGACCTTGCTTCTGATCATATGCGGGAGGCCCTGAACTCTCACCAGACCATAGCTGAGCTGCAAGCCCTTCACGATGACTCCCAGCATCGTACAACCAAGGAGTTAGGCATGGTGTGGGGTGAACTAGAGCGGGCGCAGGAGAAACTGAGGACATTGGAGACCCGCTCCGCTCAGAACAAGCTTCTCTGCGACTTTGAGAAGGAGAATCGGTCCCTTACTCATAGGAATAGGGTCCTCCAGGATGCTCTATTAATCACCCGGTTATCCTACCACCTGTTGGGTCTCAAGAATGGCTTAGTTGGGGTATCTCCTCTTACCGATATTCCAGCCGGGGTTCGCAGGACGATAGAACGTACGGAGGCTAACCCGAAGAGGTTTGGTGAGGGAGCTCCTCATCATAAGGCCTATCTGGATGTTGTTGAGTGGCATAATAAGATAGTCGCGGGAGAAGTTGAGCCCTATCCCTCCAGCCTTCGCCGAGTTCCTGCCCGGGTGGAGGTGGACGTTGCATACGAAAGGTATGAGGACATGACTGTATCCATTGGCCCGGAAGAGGTGGCCCGCCGGATAAGACGCATCCGGGAGATTGCCGACTCTGGGGTCACCACGAAGGGGATTAAGACCGCCGAAGGTACTCGTATTAGCCGGGAAGAGAAGGGTAAAAGTGCAGCAGTCATGTTTCCTAAGTACAGGTTTGTTACTTCTGCCGGGGTGAGAAGAATGCGCCTGGCGGAGCCTCTTCCAGAGGGATCCGTGGTTGTGCCCATCCCCGAATTAAACGAAGAAGACGCCGCGCAATTGGAGGAGGAGCTTGCGTGGAATCAAGCCCCGGATGCCCGCTTTGCCGAAGATCTCCTGTCCTCACAATTCTTCGGAGGGGGTTTCCGCCCGGGTAACCCTGAGGGTGCTTCCGGGTCAGGTCCCAAGTGGGTATAGTAGCAAGTAGATAGGGATACTTGTATGTAAATTGCTTATGTAATCGTCCTACAATAAATATGACCGCATATTCATGCGATTTGTAATTCAGCGGATTGAATAAAATTGTTTTTTTTCTTTCTTTTTTGAAAAGACCCTTCTCATTAACTTTTCCCTATAAACATTACATTCTTTGATCCCCGGGCTTCATTCAAGCTCCGGGTCCATTCTAGCGGGGCACCCAAATGGGAGCTACCCAAGGGTCCCTTTTAAACAAATATTCCTCTCTAAACCCGGAACGAGGCCAAACGTCGGGTTCTCTCTCTCCGGGCATATTCATGCTTCCGGGAGGGGTATATCCATACCTGGCATATTCATGCCTAGCATATTCATGCTTAGCGTATTCACGCTTCCGGGAGGGGTATATCCATACCTGGCATATTCATGCCTAGCATATTCATGCTTAGCGTATTCACGCTTCCGGGAGGGGCATATCTATGCCTAGCATATCCATGCCTGGCATATTCATGCTTTAGTAGCTGTGGTATGATGCGGGGTGCTCTACTTCCCGTAAAACCTTATTAGGTTAGCTACGTTCCACCTCCTGGGGATCTCCTTTCCCTGCTTGTCCTCCAGCACATAGCTCCCTCCCGGGTGTGCTTCCTTGATCTTGTATGGCCCTTCCCAATTGGGTGCAAGTTTGCCCTCCGGGGCTTGGCGGCTCTTATCGTTCCTCCTCATTACCCAGTCTTCTGGGATGAAGACTTCTTTCCGCACCCTTCTATCATGATACCTCTTTACTCGCTCCTTCACCTTGGCTTCCTGAAGTGCCGCATTCTCTCGCTTCTCTTCCAGGAGATCCAAGTCAAGGCGTCGTCCATCGTTTTCTTCTTCCGGGCGCTGGTATTGAGTTCGAGGGCTTGGGATCCCAATCTCTGCGGGTATTACTGCCTCTGACCCGTACACCAAGCCATACGGAGATTCCCCGGTAGCTGAGCTTTCTGTAGTCCTATGGGCCCAAAGAACACTGGGTAGCTCCCAGATCCAATTTCCCCGCGCGCCTTCCAAGCGGGTTTTTAGTCCTTTGATGATGGTGCGGTTGGTGACCTCTACTTGCCCGTTCGCCTGGGGGTGGTACACCGACGTCAACTTCTGTTCTATACCATACTTGATACACCATGATTTGAAAGGATCATTCTCGAACTGCGCCCCGTTATCCGTGACTATGACCTTCGGGATGCCGAATCGACAGATGATGTTCTTCCAGCAAAACTTGACACAAGTTAGTCCCCGTATGTTGGTGAGCGGTTCTGCCTCCACCCATTTGCTGAAGTAATCGATCGCTACGATCAGGTACTTGGCTCCTCCCGGGGCAGTCGGAAATGGCCCGACCAAGTCAATTCCCCATCTGCTGAACGGCCAAGCTCCTGTGACTCTGACTAATTCTTCCCGGGGAACATGGATTAGCGGGGCAAATGCCTGGCATTCCAAGCACTTCTGTACATGTTCTTCCGCATCTTTGAACAACGTCGGCCAATAATACCCCAGCCTTAAGATCCTTTTGGCCAAGGTGCGTGCTCCCTGGTGGCTCCCATTAGATCCCTCGTGCATCTCCCGGATGAGGTATCGGCCTTCCAACCTCTCTACACACTTTAGCAGAGGTTGGAGGTACCCTCTTTTGTACAGCTCCCCTCCCTGGATCACATACCTAGGCGCCTTAACTCTTAGCTTCCGGGCCTGGGCCCTATCCTCCGGGATTGTTCCTTCTTCTAGGTATGCCCGCATGGGCCTGATCCAGGATTCTTCCTCGTTCACCAGCATTACTTGATTGCTCTCCTGGTAGCTCCTTCTCCCTAGTACTTCCAAGTATAACTTTTGGTCGGGCTCAGGTTTCAACTCTGAGGAGGCCAATTTGCTCAAAACGTCTGCTTTGTTGTTCTTCTCCCGGGGAACTTGAACCAAGTCGAAGGTTTTAAACCCGGCTATCAAAGGCTTTACTACTTCCAGATATTTTTGCAGGCTCCTCTCCCGGGCTTCATACTCTCCCTTTACCTGTTGCACCACAATTTGGGAATCACTGTGTGCCGTGAGAGTTTTGATGTCCATCTCCTTTGCCAACCTTAACCCTGCGATCAAAGCTTCGTACTCGGCTTCATTGTTGGTTGTTCTGAAAGTGAATTGGACTGCATAGGGATACTCCTTCCCTTCCGGGCTGATTAACAATATTCCTGCTCCACTGCCCCCGGAGTGCGCCGATCCATCCACATATAGCTTCCAAGCCGGGTCTGTCTCAGCCTTAGCCGTATCCTCCGGAGTGTTAGGCGTCTTCTGTTCCTCATTTATCCTTGCTTCTGATTCCAATAGGAAGTCCGCTAGGGCTTGGCCCTTGATAGCCCTCTTTGGCTCATACCGGATTTCATACTCTCCCAGCTCTATGGCCCATTTCATCATTCTCCCTGATGCCTCCGGCTTGAACATGACTTGTCTTAGCGGGTAATTGGTAAGAACCACTATGGGATGGCCCTGGAAGTAGGGCTTAAGCCTCCTTGAAGCATGCACCAGCGCCAGAACCAACTGCTCCAACTCAGTATACCGGGTTTCTGCCCCCCGAAGTGCCCGGCTAACAAAATAGATTGGGTGCTGCTTTCCCTCCTCTTCTTTGATTAGTACGGCACTTACCGCCTCCCGGGACGCCGCTATGTACAGAAAAAGCTCCTCCCCCGGGAGGGGATTCTTTAAAGTTGGCAACTGTTGAAGGTGCTCTTTCAGATTTTGGAATGCCTTCTCACATTCCCCAGACCACTCAAACGCCTTGGCCCTCCTGAGAATGTTGAAGAAAGGCAACTGCCTGTCTGCCCCCTTTGACAGGAACCGACTGAGGGCCGCGAGGGACCCTGTTAACCGTTGTACTTCTTTCACCGACCTAGGGGAGGTCATCTTAGCTAAGGCTTCCACCTTCTCCGGGTTGACGTCGATGCCCCGGCTTGACACCATAAAACCCAAGAACTTCCCCGCGCCCACTCCAATGGTACTTTTGGAGGGGTTCAGCTTTAGATTGCTCCGTTCCAGCTTTTCGAACATCTCCTCCAGGTCATTCAAGAAAGCCCCGTAAGCCCTACTTTTAACCACCATGTCGTCGACATACACCTCCATGTTTCTTCCCACTTGGTCCTTGAAGAGTTTGTCCACCATTCTCTGGTACGTAGCCCCCGCGTTCTTCAGCCCGAAGGGCATCTTCTTGTAGCAGAAGGTTCCAAAATCGGTGATGAATGAGGTTTTCGCCTTGTCCGCCTCATCCATCTGCACCTGGTGATACCCTTTATGTGCGTCGAAGAAGGCCAGCACCGAATACCCCGCAATAGCCTCTGCCAGCCGGTCCAGATTTGGGAGAGGATAGCTGTCTTTGGGGCAGCACTTATTCAAATCCGTAAAGTCAATACACATGCGCCAGCTTCCATCGTGCTTCTTTACTAAGACCGGGTTAGCTATCCATTCCGGGTAGATGATTTCCTCGACCACCCCGGCTCTCTCCAGCTTCTTTACTTCATTCTTTATAAATTCTGCTCTTTCCGGGGCTACAGGCCTTTTCTTCTGCCTGATTGGTTTAGTTGCAGGACTTATGTTCAGCTTGTGTACCCCCAACTCTGGTAACACCCCCACCATGTCCTCCGGGCTCCACTAGAATACTCCCTGATACTTGGCCAAAAGTTCCTTCAGTGCGCCTTTTACTTCCTCCGGGAGGTCTTTTCCCACCGTGACCGTCCCTTTTGTCCGCCACCTGCTTCTCCTCCAATTCCTGGCGGGGAACTTCTCCGTGTACCACCCCTACTGCTTTCTTTGCGTCCAGCACCGCCGTCATCATGCAACTTCTTGCGACTGCTTGACTACCCCGCACGACCGCCACACCTTGCGCAGTGGGGAACTTCATCGTCAGCAGATACGGACAACTCGCTGCCCGGGCTTGAGTTAACCATGGTCTTCCTATGATTACGTTGTACGGCGAGGGTGCGTCAATAACCGCAAAGTTGCATGTCACCGAGATCCTCTTGCTCCGGTCCTTCTGATAGCCCCTAGATATACTCTTATTTTGTAGCATTTGAGAGCTGTTTTAGATAATATTTTGTGTAATTATATTAGACTTTTGGACCGAATCATTCATAGTGGTTTGAAATTGAAGACGTGCATTTCGATCTTGAATTGCACTTGCGATGGATTTGAATGATTTGAAGACCTTCTATGACCGTCTTGACCGCGTTTGATACATTGAAGAACCGGTCGTAGAAGTGGCGTGAAGGCACACTCTCGCGGGCCGCGAACCCTAGGTCGCGAACCGCGAGGGTGTGTGTTGCTGTTTTGACCATGCCAAGTTTCGCGCGGGCCGCGAAACTCCGGTCGCGATCCGCGAGGACCGACCAGCGCGGACCATGCCGAGACCGAGGCGCGCGGACCATGCCGAGACCGAGGCGCGCGAACCATGCCGAGACGGGCGCGCGGACCACGCCGAGACACAGGCGCGCGCGAGACTCCGGTCGCGGACCACGCCGAGACACGGGCGCGCGCGCGCGCGGGCGCGAGACTCCGGTCGCGGACTACGCCGAGACACGGGCGCGCGGGGCGCGAATCCTCGGCCGCGAGCCGCGAGAACCAGGCTCGCGGTCCGCGAAGGATCCCGCGCGACCCGCGAAGTTGCCTGCAACTTGCATTTTGTTTAGCTTTAATTTTAATTATTTTGGACTATAAATAGAACTTATCCTCATTGTTTGAGGGATCGGATTTTTACAGAGGAAACTCCATTTTCCTTCACTTTTCTTTCCATTTTGATCTTTGAATTCACTATGGTTTGTTGTATTAATTATGGTTATGATTATCTAATTATGATTGTAGGCTAAAACCCTTCTTGGATATATGTGATTGGACTTCTTGTTATGGATTGAGAACATGATTTATGAAGCTTAGGAATGGTGATTTGCTCTTGAATGATCATAATTTATATGTGTGTTTGATGCTTGAAATGATTAGGAATGATTTCCTAGTGATAGATAGGTGTTGGATATGTGTTAGATATTGCTTTTCCATGGTTAGAATGTTATCATTCTTTCTATGTAGGAGTAGTAAATTAGGGATTGAATGCATGTTGTTATCAATTGTATTTGTTCTTAAGATCATTCATTAGCATTGTACCTATGTTAAGTTTGTTATCAAATTGCATGGGTAGGATTGAGAAACATCTAATTAGAATTAATATTGATTCAATTGAACTAGTTGTTATCATCTAGTAAAGTTGTCAATTGAAGTTGTGAAGATGCTTTCATTTTTCATAACTATGGTTAAAGATAGTTTCTCACTAATGTTCACCATTCTCAAAGCATCATGATAAAGTTTGAGGAAAATCTCATAATAAGAAGTCACCAATCTCATATGTCCAAGTTTCTTATTCTCTTAGTTAAATCTCTAGTTAGGATAATCTTATAGTAAAGTAGTTGTGGCTTGAAAGTTCTAGTAGTTTTAATTAGTAGTGTCTTAAACAAAAACTCAACTCAAACCCCCCCTTGTTTACATTGCTTTTATATATGTATATTTATATATACACTACAAAATATACATAGAAATAACCTTTTCCCTGTGGAACGAACCTTACTTGCCATTGTACACTTAATAGTGTAGAAAGGTAGTAAGTGATCTATAAATTGTATATTTGAGAGGTACGGCGACGACCTCCCAAATTTTGGCGCCGCTGCCGGGGACAAGGCGTATTTTTATGTGTATATTGTAGTTAAATTCTAATCTATCTTTCTTTTTAGGATCTATTTTGGTTTGGAACCCTATTGCTCTAGCTCTTGGTGCATGGTTCTTACACGATCCTCGAACCAAGACCCTTTGCAATACGATTCCGAACTAGTAAGAAGTCTCCGCCAACTTAGGAGGCAAGTGCAAGAGTCACTAGCATCTAATCCTTTCTCCCTTGAAAGTGAATCACTACCTTTCAACATGGCGGACGATGAAGAGGATACCGGCCAAAACCCTCCCCGAAACCAATTCTACAACCCTTTCCAAAACCCTAACCCTTCTCCTACCAACATTTCTATGAGAGAGTACATGTCCCCCAACTATGAGCAACAACAATCGAGCATTGTTTACCCGAACTCTCAATACGAAATCAAGACGGGAGTAATAAATTTGCTTCCAACTTTCCATGGTAGAGAAGTGGATGATCCGAATGACTTCCTTGAGGCTTTTCATAGGGTGTGTAGTAGTTTGAAACCTTCCGAGATGAGTGTGGATGAGTTCAAGTTGAAAACCTTCACCTTCACCTTGAAGGACAAGGCCGCTAAATGGTTAAGCCGTTTACCTTCATCATCAATCACTACATGGCCACAATTGAAGAAAAAGTTCCTTGACAAGTACTTTCCTCCCTCTAAATCCTCGGTCTTGATACAAGCCATTAGCAACATCACTCAAGACGATGATGAGACCTTGTATGAGTATTGGGAAAGATTCCAAACTCTCCTTTCAAGTTGCCCGTACCATAGCTTCACCGAACCTCAATTGGTGTGTTTCTATTACAATGGCTTGAATGATAGGGAAACCGAGTTGATAAATCGGTCTTGCTATGGCTCCATTGCAAACCTTGGTTCATCCGATGCCATGATGCTATTTGAGCAACTAGCCGAGGGGTGCAAACCAAAGAGGGACCGGAGACTACGAGTGGGTAACTCCGGTGGAAGCAATGACGGAACTCGTCAAGAGATCAAGGAGCTTACGGCATTAATGAAGGGTTTCATGATGGGAAATAGCTCCGGAGGGAACCAACCAAGGCAACAAGTGATGACGTGTGGGATTTGTGCTTCGAACCATCTCACCGAATCTTGTCCTCAAGCAACCGAGGATTATAACGAAGAAGTCAATGCCATGGGGGTCTATGGAGGAAACCAAGGTTTTAGAGGCGATCAAGGAGGAAACCAAGGTTTTAGGGGCTACCAAGGAGGACGAGGCTACCAAAGTGGTAGGGGTTTTCAAGGTGGACAAGGCCAAGGTGGTGATAGGGGTAACCAAAGGAAGTATGATCCTTTTGCTCAACACTACAACCCCGGAACTAGAGATCACCCCAACTTTCGGTGGAGAGATGAACCGACGGGACAACAAGGCCAACAAGGTGGCTACCAAGGGGGTTATCAAGGTCAAGGTGGTCAATCTTTTGATAGACAAAGGGGGCAAAATGATCAAGGGTACCAAGGGGACCAAGGTTACCAAAACCAAGGGTACCAAGATTATGGCTATCAAGGGTACCAAGATCATCAAAACCCTCAATATCACCCTCAACCACAACAATACCAAAGGAACCAAGGTCAAGGCCGTTTCAATAACCGTGCTCCTCAAAATGCTCATCCGAGGTTGGAAGATAAATCCCACAATCAAGGTGAAAGCTCGGACCAATTCCCCCAAGATGCTCGACTCAAAAGCATTGAGGTGCAAATGAGTCAAATGGCCACGGTTTTGGGAAAGTTAGAAGCACAAAACTCCGGGAAACTACCCGCACAAACGGAGTTGAATCCAAGGCCTCATGCGAGTGCCATGACTTTGAGGAGTGGTAAACAAGCTCTTGAACCCGAAGTGGTTGTGAAAAAGGCACCCAAGAGAGGCCTTGTGAAGAAGAGCTTAGCCAATGACGAAATTGAGGCGACCTTGGCCGACGAAGAAGTTATTCTTGAGGAGCTAACCAAAGAAAAAGGTGAGGCCGAGGTTGAGAATGAGAAAGAACCTATTGATGAGGAACATGTAGAGACATCCTCTCATGTTGAACCAATGTCACCTCCATTCTCACCTCTTCACAAGAAAACTAGGGTGGACACTACCTTTGATGTGGAAGCACCATTTCCCGAAGCCTTGAAGCATACTCGCAAAAAGGAGATGGACAAAGAAGCTTTCGAAGTCCTTCGAAAGTGTGAGGTAAACATTCCTTTGCTCGATGCTATTGATCAAGTTCCTAGATATTCTAAGTTCTTGAAGGAATTATGTGTGAACCATCGTCAACAAAGATCTAAGCATGTTAAAAATGAAAAAATCAATGAACATGTGTCGGCTTTGTTTCAAGATAAAATGCCTACTAAATGTAGTGATCCGGGCATGTTTACAATTCCTTGCATCTTAGGAAACACTTACTTTCCTATAGCCATGCTAGATCTAGGTGCATCCATAAATGTCATTCCATATACATTGTATGAATCGTTGAATCTTGGCACTTTGCATAAAACCGGCGTGGTGATCCAACTTGCCGACCGCTCTAATGCATACCCTAAGGGTATTGTTGAAGATGTCTTGGTGAAAGTCGACAAGTTGGTGTTCCCGGCCGATTTTTACGTTCTTGACATGGAACATGATAAATTTGCTACCCCTATCTTGTTAGGGCGTCCATTTTTGAAAACGTCAAGAACTATCATAGATGTGCATAGTGGTAGGCTTACCATGGAATTCGATGGGGATAAAATAGAATTCAACATTTATGGTGCAATGAAATACAATGATGAAGAAACTTCTTGCAATGCTATTGATGTGATTGAGCCTTATGTGCAAAAAGTTTATGAAAATGATATTGATGATCCCTTGTTAAATGCTTTAGCCAATAGTTTACACACAAGTAATGTTCATACATATGCTTTGAGTGCTAACTTGAAGGAAAGCATTTTTGAGCTAGATACTTTTGAGGAACTTTCTCTTGATGCACCAATTTTAGACCTCGAGGTATTGAAGAACTCGGGCAACCGACCATCTTTCAATAAACCTCTGGTAGTGGAGTTAAAACCACTACCCGAGAATCTAAAATATGCATTCCTTGGTGGTGGCAAGAAATTGCCGGTGATCATCTCCAACAAGCTCACCAAGGAACAAGAGGAAAGGTTGATGAAAGTGCTCCAAGATCATAAGGAGGCCATTGGGTGGACCATTGCCGACATCAAAGGTATGAGTCCAAGTACTTGCATGCACCGTATACTATTGGAGGATGATGCTAAACCCGTCCGACAACCTCAAAGGCGGTTGAACCCTCCAATGATGGAGGTAGTAAAAGCCGAGGTGCTTAAATTGTTGGACGCGGGAATGATCTATCCAATATCTGATAGTAAGTGGGTAAGCCCAACGCAAGTAGTGCCAAAGAAAACCGGAGTGACCGTAGCGGAGAATAGCCATGGCGAATTGATTCCCACTCGTGTCCAAAATGGATGGCGTGTTTGCATTGATTACCGAAGGTTAAATGCGGTAACAAGGAAAGACCATTTCCCTTTGCCATTTATTGATCAAATGCTTAACCGGCTTGCAGGCCACTCTTTCTATTGTTTTCTTGATGGCTATTCAGGGTACTTTCAGGTTGCCATTGCACCAGAGGATCAAGAAAAGACAACCTTCACATGTCCCTTTGGCACCTTTGCATATCGACGCATGCCTTTTGGCCTTTGCAATGCGCCGGCCACATTCCAAAGGTGTATGGTTAGCATTTTTTCAGAATATCTTGAGAAGTTTGTAGAGGTTTTCATGGATGACTTTACTGTTCATGGAAACTCTTTTGACAATTGCTTAATTCATTTGTCATTAGTCCTAAAAACTTGCATTGATAAAAACCTTGTGCTTAATTCTGAAAAATGTCATTTTATGGTAGAAAAAGGCATTGTGTTAGGTCATGAAGTGTCATCTAAGGGTATTGAAGTAGACAAAGCAAAAATTGATATCATCCAATCTCTCCCTTACCCTACTTGTGTGCGTGATGTAAGATCCTTCCTTGGCCACGCGGGTTTCTACCGCCGTTTCATAAAAGACTTTTCAAAAATTTCTTCCCCTTTGTGTAGATTGTTGCAAAAGGATGTGGAATTTGTGGTAGATGAAGGTTGTAAAAGGGCATTTGATTGTTTAAAGTCCATGCTAGTGTCGGCCCCTATTATACAACCTCCAAATTGGTCCCTTCCATTTGAGATCATGTGTGATGCAAGTGACTACGCCGTTGGTGCGGTGCTAGGTCAAAGGGTGGGGAAAATTCCCCATGCCATCTATTATGCATCCATGACTCTCAATGATGCTCAAAGGAACTATACCACAACTGAAAAGGAATTGCTAGCGGTAGTCTTTTCTTTAGAAAATTTTAGGCCATATTTGCTTGGTACAAAGATCATTGTTTTCACTGACCATGCAGCTCTTCGTTACTTGATGACGAAGAAAGAAGCAAAGCCTAGGTTACTCCGATGGATCTTACTCTTGAGCGAGTTCGACTTGGAGGTCAAACACAAAAAGGAGCTGAAAATCTAGTGGCCGACCATTTGAGCCGATTGGTGCCCAATGAGGAGTTTGGGGCCAAAGCATTGAAGGAGCATCTTCACGAAGAGTTCCCCGACGAGCAATTATTTGCTCTTGGTGTTTCTCTTCCATGGTATGCCAACATTGTGAATTTCCTTGTCACAAGTAAGTACCCTTCTCACTTCACAAAAGCACAAAAGGATAAGCTAAAGCATGATGCTAGGTTTTATGTGTGGGATGATCCCTATGTATGGAAACATTGTGCCGACCAAGTGATTAGGAGATGCATTCCTAATAATGAAACAAATTCAATCCTTGCTTTTTGCCATTCATATGCATGTGGTGGTCATTTTGGTGCTAGGCGAACCGCTAGGAAAGTGCTAGATTGTGGTTTCTATTGGCCTAGTTTGAATAAAGATGCATACACATTTTGCAAATCTTGTGATAAATGCCAAAGAGTAGGAAACATCTCTTCTAGGAATGAAATGCCCCAACATTGTCCTCTATATTGTGAACTTTTTGATGTTTGGGGAATGGATTTTATGGGACCTTTCCCTACTTCCTTTGGTTTCAAATATATCTTGCTTGCGGTTGATTATGTGTCTAAGTGGGTTGAAGCAATCCCCACTCGTACTGATGATTCTAAAGTGGTTGCAGAGTTCATCAAATCTCACATCTTCTCTAGGTTCGGGGTACCCCGAGCGTTGATAAGTGATCGAGGCACTCACTTTTGCAATAGAACCATTGCCGCATTGTTGAAGAAATATGGGGTAAATCACAAGACTTCTACCGCCTATCACCCACAAACAAATGGACAAGCCGAAGTTTCCAATAGGGAAATCAAGTCCATCCTTGAGAAAACGGTTAGGCCGACTCGCAAGGATTGGAGTACTCGGTTGGATGATGGATTGTGGGCATATAGGACGGCTTATAAGACTCCAATTGGTATGTCTCCATACCGATTAGTCTTTGGAAAGCCGTGTCATTTACCGGTGGAGTTAGCACACAAAGCCTATTGGGCAATCACAAGGTTCAACTTGAACTTGGACGAGGCCGGGAATGAAAGGAAGCTTCAATTGCAAGAGCTTGAGGAAATCCGGAATGAGTCCTATGAGAACGCGGCCATTTACAAGGAGAAGACGAAGGCATGGCATGACAAGATGATAATTAGGAAAACTTTTGAGGTAGGTCAAAAAGTTCTTCTATTTCAATCACGTCTTCGGTTGTTTCCAGGCAAACTGCGTTCTCGGTGGACTGGACCGTTTATAGTTGTGAAGGTCTTCCCTCATGGAGCAGTGGAGATCCAAAGCAGCGAGGATGCCAAAATCATCAAGGTCAACGGCCAAAGGTTGAAACCGTATTACGAGGGTTTCAAATCGGAGATCCTAGAGGACATGTCTCTAGGCAACCCGGCCTACGAGTGACCTTTACCATGGAGGTACATCGTGCCGACGATGTTAAATAAACGAGTTTTGAAGCTTTTAAAGTATTTCGTCGAACAATTTCAACATTTGGAACATTACTTTCTTTATATTTATTTGTTATGTACATTTAATTAAGCTTGTAATTCGAACATTACGCTAGTTTTTATGTTGTTTTTGTAGAAATAGGTTTGAAGTGGTGCAAAACAACAAACACCAAGGAATGCATTCCTCGCGGTCCGCGAATTCATCGCGCGGACCGCGCTCGAGGTTTTCGCGGACCGCGGACGAGGCCTCGCGACCCGCGATCAAGGCTGGATTTCCTGGAAATCCCTGCCACAAAAACGACGGTTTTCGCGGTCCGCGGCTTGATCGCGCGGACCGCGACACTATGCACGCGAATCGCGGTTTCATCGCGCGATCCGCGAAGTTTTATCGAGCGCGGCACGCGATTTCGTCGCGCGCGCCGCGACGAGCTTCAATTTGCGCGCGGTCCGCGACGAACATCGCGCGAACCGCGAACGTTTGGGGCGCGGTCCGCGAAAGAGACCGCGCGAACCGCGAAAAAACAGAGGATCCCGGGAAATCCCTGGAACAAAATGACACATTTTCGCGGCCCGCGACTTGATCGCGCGGACCGCGACAATATGCTCGCGGTCCGCGGCTTCATCGCGCGAACCGCGACGATTGCGAGGTTCGGCCGAGGTTTTGCGCGCGGTGCGCGCGCGCACCGCGCCGAGTTCCAGCGTGCGCGACCCGCGACGAGACAAGGCGCGCACCGCGACGAGGATTCGCGCGCACCTCAACGGTCTTCAGCGCGCGGTCCGCGAATTCATCGCGCGGACCGCGACGGACTTACGCGCGGCCCGCGACGGAGGGCGCGCGAACCGCGACGAGGACCGAGATTTCTCGGAAATCGCTGGAACGAAACGGGCCATTTTCGCGACCCGCGAAGAAGTGGCGCGGCCCGCGACGGTGTTTCGCGGCCCGCCAATGGACGCTCGCGACCCGCGAGGTGACGGGGACTAAATCTTCACCTTTTCTCCTTCTTTCTTTCTCTTCTTCTTCTTCTCCTATTCCTCCCGACCCCAAGACCCTTTTCCGGCCACCTACACAATCTTCCATTCCGGCGAGTTTTGAACCGATTTCTTCCACCCAAATCAATCCCCCAAGCTTTCCCAACAAAACCCACCAAAAATCCCAATCCAAAACACCATCTTTTACCCACATTGCCGAATTCTCACCGGAAAGTTCTTCACTCCGATTCGCCGACCTCCGGCGACTTTTGTTCCAAACCAACTACCCAAAAACCTTCCCTCCACCATCCTTAACCTTTTCCCAATCCCAAATTCCAAATTCCAACTCCCAATCAAATACCCCCAAATCTTATGAACCCTAATTTTTGGATTCTTTGATTTGGTGGTGTTTTGATCAAATTGATGATATACTTAAGCTACATTGCATCCTAAGGCTTCAATTGACGGTACCCTACTGAATTTATTTCAATTTTGGGTGATTTAGGGCTTGCCGCCAATAGGTTTTTATTGAAATTTCAAAGGCTTGCCGCCTTTAGTTATAAACTGAGCTATTTGAGTATGGGCTTGCCGCCTTATAGCTAGTATAGTTGTGCTGGACTGTTGTTGAATAGATTGTGATAATGGCACCGAGGAAAAGGTCACGCCGAGGAGAGGCCTCTAGTTCGCATGATCCTGTGGTTCCCGAATCCCCACCTCGCCAACCTAGTCCTCCCCCTGCAGAAAACCTGCCTCCTATAGACCTTATGGGACTGCAAGGTTTAGATGAGGATGCCCAACAACGGTGGAGAAAGTTGATTGGGAATGGGAAGCGAACAATCATGGAGACGAAGTTCTTGTCCTCTGAGCTACTTCAGGAGCTGGGTTTGCAGCAACCAGTTCTATTTTTATTGGATCGCGTTGGCATGAGAGGATTCATTGATCGGTCGGCACCGACCTATACCCGCTATACATTTGAGTTCTTATCCACTCTAGCCAAGCACTATGACGAGGACCATGACATGCATTACATCACCTTCAGGTTGAATGATGTGGACCGCCGGATGACCTATGATGAGATCCAAGATGCTTTTGGGTTCCAATATGCAGGGGGATACAAGAATCCAAAAGAAGCTAACCCGGACGGATTTGATCTAACTTACTTTTGGAATTGCTTGTCTGGATTTCCCAACATCACAGGCACTACGAAGAATAACCACATCGTACATCCAGCTGTTCGTATGGTGCACAAGCTCCTAGTGATGACGATCTTCTGCCAAGGAGAGTTGACGCACATTACTAGGGAGCAGGTCCAATGCCTTTGGACCATGTGCTGGGGACCAGAACACCCTTGTTGGGTGGACCTTTTTGTGCAGAAATGTCTGGAGGCCTCTGAGAAGACCAAGGGAAAGATACCACAGGGGGGTATGATTTCACTTCTGGCAGCTTATCTGAACATCCACCTACCTCCAGACATTCAGGCAATAGGCAAGACAGCCGAGAGAGCTCACCAGTTTTACTCCATTGCTTCTTTGGAGTTCACTAATGTCTTGGCCATGCACAAATATCCTCCTCCTAGATTCATTTGGCTAGTAGCCAAGAATCAGCACATGTACCTGCCAAATCCAGAGGCTGTACAACTGACTGGGCGCACCCGCATAGAGGATCTCACCTTGCCAACCCAGATCACAGTTCCTGCACCTACCATTGCCCTTGCCAGGCTAGAGGCACCTCCGGAGCATGGAGAGCAGTACGCTCCTCCACATCATGAGGCTCAGTATGTCACTCAGCAGCAGTTTCAAGCATATACTGAGAGGTACGAGGATGATATGGCAGTGATGTTCGCCATGATGGCATCCATGCACCCACAGGGACCAGGAGCATTTGACTATGAGGGCCATCGCAGATCGCGAGCTCAGCGCCGTCGCGACGGCTCCGGTCCCTCGCAGTGAGTATATCCTACACTCTTTCTTACATTATGATTTTAATTGATATATTTAAACATTGAGGGCAATGTTTAGACTAAGTGTGGGGGAGAGGTGTAGGACTTTTGTTGCTGCTTTTGTTGCTGTTTTGTTGCTATTTACTACTGTATTTCTTTAAAAAAAAAAAAAAAAAAAACAGCCCGGATGGTCCCAAAAATACTAGAGGATCAGGTAAAAATGAGAGGCATGCCCGGATGGTTCCAAAAATACGAGAGAATCAGGCAAAAATGAGAGGCAAAAAAAAAAAAAAAAAAAAAAAAAAAAAAAAACATTTTCTTTTCTCTTGTTTAAATATGTAATGTTATGTGCTTAATTATGTAGAGTATACACTTGGATCTTAATCGTCCTTTCTCGAGGACGAGAAAGGTTCAAGTGTGGGGGATTTTGATAGCCCCTAGATATACTCTTATTTTGTAGCATTTGAGAGCTGTTTTAGATAATATTTTGTGTAATTATATTAGACTTTTGGACCGAATCATTCATAGTGGTTTGAAATTGAAGACGTGCATTTCGATCTTGAATTGCACTTGCGATGGATTTGAATGATTTGAAGACCTTCTATGACCGTCCTGACCGCGTTTGATACATTGAAGAACCGGTCGTAGAAGTGGCGTGAAGGCACACTCTCGCGGGCCGCGAACCCTAGGTCGCGAACCGCGAGGGTGTGTGTTGCTGTTTTGACCATGCCAAGTTTCGCGCGGGCCGCGAAACTCCGGTCGCGATCCGCGAGGACCGACCAGCGCGGACCATGCCGAGACCGAGGCGCGCGGACCATGCCGAGACCGAGGCGCGCGAACCATGCCGAGACGGGCGCGCGGACCACGCCGAGACACAGGCGCGCGCGAGACTCCGGTCGCGGACCACGCCGAGACACGGACGCGCGCGCGCGCGGGCGCGAGACTCCGGTCGCGGACTACGCCGAGACACGGGCGCGCGGGGCGCGAATCCTCGGCCGCGAGCCGCGAGAACCAGGCTCGCGGTCTGCGAAGGATCCCGCGCGACCCGCGAAGTTGCCTGCAACTTGCATTTTGATTAGCTTTAATTTTAATTATTTTGGACTATAAATAGAACTTATCCTCATTGTTTGAGGGATCGGATTTTTACAGAGGAAACTCCATTTTCCTTCACTTTTCTTTCCATTTTGATCTTTGAATTCACTATGGTTTGTTGTATTAATTATGGTTATGATTATCTAATTATGATTGTAGGCTAAAACCCTTCTTGGATATATGTGATTGGACTTCTTGTTATGGATTGAGAACATGATTTATGAAGCTTAGGAATGGTGATTTGCTCTTGAATGATCATAATTTATATGTGTGTTTGATGCTTGAAATGATTAGGAATGATTTCCTAGTGATAGATAGGTGTTGGATATGTGTTAGATATTGCTTTTCCATGGTTAGAATGTTATCATTCTTTCTATGTAGGAGTAGTAAATTAGGGATTGAATGCATGTTGTTATCAATTGTATTTGTTCTTAAGATCATTCATTAGCATTGTACCTATGTTAAGTTTGTTATCAAATTGCATGGGTAGGATTGAGAAACATCTAATTAGAATTAATATTGATTCAATTGAACTAGTTGTTATCATCTAGTAAAGTTTTCAATTGAAGTTGTGAAGATGCTTTCATTTTTCATAACTATGGTTAAAGATAGTTTCTCACTAATGTTCACCATTCTCAAAGCATCATGATAAAGTTTGAGGAAAATCTCATAATAAGAAGTCACCAATCTCATATGTCCAAGTTTCTTATTCTCTTAGTTAAATCTCTAGTTAGGATAATCTTATAGTAAAGTAGTTGTGGCTTGAAAGTTCTAGTAGTTTTAATTAGTAGTGTCTTAAACAAAAACTCAACTCAAACCCCCCCTTGTTTACATTGCTTTTATATATGTATATTTATATATACACTACAAAATATACATAGAAATAACCTTTTCCCTGTGGAACGAACCTTACTTGCCATTGTACACTTAATAGTGTAGAAAGGTAGTAAGTGATCTATAAATTGTATATTTGAGAGGTACGGCGACGACCTCCCACCTTCTCATCCACCATACACACTGCGAGGGGAATAACACCTAGTGGAACTTCGGGTTTGCCCGTGAACCCTGACAAGGGAGATAAGAGAGGTTTCAGGTTCTGTCTCCCAATTCCCAACTGATCGAAACAAGAAGCGAACATGATCTCCACGCTGCTCCCATCGTCCACAAACACCCTTTTGACCGAGAAGCCTTCAATCTCCGCCGTTACCACCATTGGGTCAGAATGGGGTATCTGCGGCGAGGCTGCATCCGCTTCAGAGAAAGTAAGAGCTTCATCGGGGCGAAACCTTTTCCCCTGAACCTCTCCCGGGGGAACATACCGGGTCCGGGCCCGGATAGCGGAGACTGACTGACATGCTTCTCCGACTTCTCCACTGATCACGTTGATCATCCTGTTGGGTATTGGGGCCGGCTCCACTGCTTGGACCGGCGCGGCGGCTATGGCGGGCCTCCCCGGGGCCCTGTTACCTTGGTTGCCTTGGATTCTTCCATTTCCTCTCCCCGGGTTAGGTCTCCACCTCCTGCGGGGCTGCTCCTGAGGCTGGTCCCGGGGATTCTCCTTCTTTACCTCCGCTGCCACGCAATCTCTCAGCTGTCCCCGTTCTATCAGTCTTTCTATCTCGTTCCTCAGCATCCTACACCCCTCTGTCGCATGCCCATAAGACTTGTGGTAGGCGCACCATTTGTCCGCGTTTTCCCTAGACGGGGTCCCGTGGATAGGCAATGGATCCGGGAACAGGTCCTTGTGGATAGCATGAATCTCTGCTCGGGATTTGCTGAGCGGGGTGAAACTGTCCGCCCTTGCCCGGTTTACCAACGCGGAGGCGGGGTCCCTTCTACTTGGGTCTGCCATTCTCCTTCTTTCTATCTTATCCGGGAGGAATCCCCCGGATTCTTCCTTTCTCTTCCGTGTGGCATCATTAATCGCGCAGTATAGTTGTACCGCCATTTGCAAGTTGTGAAAGGTTTCCGGGATATTTTCCATCAACTTCTGGAACAGCGCCATATCCCTCAAGCCATTTATAAACCCGCTAATCACTGCCTTCTCCTGCTGCTGCCTGTCGACAACCTTCATGCTATCGTCCATGTACCTTCGATAGTATTCCATTGACCCTTCTGCAGCCTTCTGCCGGGTAGCTAAAAGCTCAGTCAACTGCTTTCCTTCCTTCTTTAATCCGGCGTATCTAAACAGCAAGGCCTTAGAGAAATCGTAATAATCTTTGAGACTTTCTCGAGGCAAAGAATCGAACCATGAGAGACAGTTTCCTCTCAGGTAACAGCCCACCAGCTTGCATCTTAATTCCTCCGGGAAGTCCCTTGACACCATTAGGTTCTGGTACGTCCTGACGAACTCCTCCGGGTCTGTCTCTCCATTATATGTTGGGATTCCCTCCGGGGTCCGGAGGCCCGGCGGCCATGGGTACGCGAGCACTCGAGGTACCCAATGGGAGGTAGGTTTAGCTCCGTTTCTTCCCACCAGTTTGTCTAGTCGAGCCTCCAAGGAGTTGGGGTCCTGCTGTGCCACCTGATAGCCCCGCATCCTATCGTCCTCCCGATAGTATCTCTCCGGGTAACCGAAGTTCATCCCCATTGATCCATACATGGGTCCGGAATACTGGATCGGGTTTCCTTGGGTTCCAGGGGCCTGATACCCAAACGGCTCCGCCGGCATGACTGGCAGGTCATACCCAATTTGTCCCGCCCCCCAACTGGAACGCGGGTAATAGGGTGGAGCATGTGGAACCAGATTCGATTGTTGTCCCGTAGCCGCTCCCCCTCCAACCCCGAAATTCTGAGGGAAAGAGGGTGGGACGGTGGAGGAGTTTACACGCCCCTGTAGCTTTGGCGGCTGAACGGCTCCGTCCAAATCAATAACCTCTCTTTGGTACCCCCCTAGAGGACCTGCCTGGTTCCTCCCGGGTTCCCTTCGCCTCAGGCTTTCCCGGGTGGAGAGTACCCACTGGCGGTACAACTCCTTGTTGGCTCTCATGAATTCCAAGGCCGCCACTTCCCCCGTACTAACTAAGGGCTGCCCCTCCTCCCGGGCTTTAGGTCCCTGGCCCCGGGTGGTGCCATCCCCGGCAAGCCCAAGCCCTTCCTGCTCATCCTGGTACTCTCCTTCCGAGTAGGCTTCGTCGGAGGCAGTTTCCACGTGGCCGTCTTGCGGTACCCCTAGCTCTCGCTGGTGTCTAGCCTCCTCCTGCAACTGCCTTAAGGTCACATCGTCTCCCGGGGGTGGAAGAGAATCACCCCCTGAAGGTGCCGCGTTCTTCTTAGGGCGCCCGCGCCCTCTCCTTGGCGACTCCATCCTGCGAAGGTGGAAAGGTCCCACCGGGCGTGCCAATTGATGCTACCGGTTTCCGTCCGTCTCCCGGGATTGGACGCTTCCCTGGTCCCCTCCTTGGCCGGCCCGCTTTAGTCCTGCAAAACAATCCCCGGGGGGAAATAATCTCCGGCGTGATGATGAGATGGGGATAGTGGGGAAGGAAAACGTACGGAAGATGCTCTCAATATAAAGTAGAGAGATATAAGTCACATACCTTGTTCACTGTTTGAGATGGTATTTATAGCCGAGCTAGCTTGCTTGAGATGAGATGCAGGACCACTTCCCTTTGTCCCCGTCCGTCCTTCTTTCTTGTCCGGACGTGCCCTTTAGCGGGAAAGGTATCGCCCTAGACGTGCTGGGCCGTGGACCCTATCATCGGCCCAGTAGGCCTTTGGGCCGGTAATATCAATGCATATGTAGAACTGGGCCTTAGTGCCCCATTTATATTATAATATAAGGTTCTACTTTATTGAAGTTCTCTCTTTTTTTCTATTTTTTTGAAGTTTAGGCGTGATCTAAGGAAACTTCTCCCGCAGGGGCCAGTTCCATATGTGTTTCTACATCCTAACTCCCCTTCCGGTACCTACTTCTCCCTCCCCCGGCCCGGATGCCTCCAGTGTTATTTCCTACAAAGGAAGTTGGCGCATTGGAGATTCAGGGGTCGATAGGCTGACCGGGCTATGTCCTAGGCGGGGCTAGAATATTTTCTCGATGAGTTTGGATCTATCCAAGCTTTGGCATCTTTCTTGAAGGCGATCAAGAACAAGTTGGGTCCTAAATCATTGTTTCAACTTAGCGTCGGACCACATGAGAGAAGCTTTGAATTCTCATCAAATTATAGTTGAGCTCCAGGCCCTCCATGATGATTCTCTGCATCGGACTTCCAAGGAGTTGGGTATGTTATGGGGGGAACTTGAGCGGGCACAAGAGAAGCTTAGGAACCTTGAAACCTGGACCGCGCAGAATAAGTTGATCTACGATCTAGAAACGGAGAATCGATCTCTTACCCACCGGAAAAAGGTTCTTCAAGATGCTTTGTTAGTTGTTCGACTTTCCTACCATCTTCTTGGGCTTAAAAAGGGCTTGGCTGGAGTATCCCTCCTTACGGACATCCCCGTCGGGGTCATTAGGGTAATCAGGCGTATGGAGGTTGCCCCGAAGATATTCGGGAAAGGAGCTTCTTGTCATGGGGCATACCTTGATGCCATAGAGTAGCATCGTAAGATAGCCGTGGGGGAAGATGAACCTTATCCTCCAAGTTTCCGTCGGGTTCCCGCCCGGGTGGAAGTGGAGTTGGCCTACGATGATATGTTTGTGTCCCTCGACCCGGACGAGTTGGCAAGTAGGATCAAGCGCGTCCAGGATATCACTGCTTCCGGGGTTACTACAAAAGGGGTGAAGACCGCTGAAGGCGCTCGTATCAGTCGAGAAGAGAAGGGCAAGGGCGTAGCCGAATAATTTCCTAAGTATAAATTTGTCTCCTCCACCGGGGTAAGGCGAATGCGTCTGGTCGGGCCACTCCTAGGGGGGGACGTAGTTGTCCCCATCCCAGAGCTTAACGAAAAGGAGGCTGTTGTTGGAGGATGAGCTTGCCTGGAACCAAGCTCCAGATGCCCGCTTCACTGAGGACATTCTGTCCTCCCAGTTCTTTGGGGGAGGTTTTCGTCCAGGTAATGCTAAAGGTGCTACCGTCTCGGGCCCTAAATGGATATGATAATATATAGATAGGAAACCTTGTGTAATAGATAATACAGTTGTTTTCACGTCTGCATAATTGTTCAGTTGTAAATTTAAGATGATCAATAAAAATAATTCTGGAAATAAATCTTTATATTTCTGCAAAGATCTTGTCTTTACAACTTCTGTCCCCCCGGCTTCATTCGAGCTCCAGGTCCTTTCTAGCGGGGCACCCGCATAGGAGCTACCCATGGGTCCCTTTTAAAACTCTATCTCTCTACCTTTCTAGGCCCGGAGCGCGGCCAAACGTCGGGGGCTTCCTCTTAGCATATCCATGCATTTTAAAGGGGGCATATCTATGTCGGGCATATCCATTCCTTAGTAGCTGAGGCCTAAGCGGGGTATTCTACTTCCCATAGAACCTTCTTAAGTTAGCTACATTCCATCTTCTAGGGACTGTCTTCCCTTGCTTGTCTTTATTTCACCTCATCGCCCACTCTCCCGGGGTGAAACCCTCCTTTCAGACCCTTCTGTCATGATATCTCTTCACTCGCTCCTTCACCTTTGCCTCATAAAGCGCGGCATTTTCTCGCTTCTCTTCCAGGAGATCCAAGTCGAGGCGTTGTTCCTCACTTTCCTCTTCCGGGCGCTTGAGTTGGGTCCGGGGGCTTGGAATTCTAATCTCCGCTGGGATGACCGCCTCCGATCCATACACCAGGCAGTAGGGGATTCTCCAGTGGCTGAGCTCTCCGTCGTTCGATGGGCCCAAAGAACGTTGGGCAACTCCCATACCTAATTCCCCCTAGCACCCTCTAGGCGGGCTTTAAAGCCGTTGACAATATTCCTATTCCACTTGCCCATTCGCCCGGGGGTGGTACACAGATGTCAGCTTCTGTTCTATTCCATACTTTACACACCATGACTTGAAAGGATCATTTTCAAACTGAGCCCCATTATCTGTGACTATGATCTTGGGGATACCAAACCGGCAGATGATATTTTTCCAGCAAAACTTCACACAGGTTAACCCCCGGATGTTGGTGAGTGGTTCAGCTTCTACCCACTTGCTAAAGTAATCTATGGCCACAATCAAGTACTTGGCTCCTCCCGGGACGGTGAGGAATGGTCCCACCAAATCGATTCCCCATCTGCTGAATGACCAGGAGCCTGTAATTCCCATCAGCTCCTCTTGGGGCACATGGATCAAAGGGGAAAATCTTTGGCATGGGAGGCACTCCTGAACATACTTTCCTGTGTCCTTGAATAACGTCGGCTAATAGTACCCCAGCCTCAAAATCTTCCTTGCCACCGTGCGGGCTCCCTGGTGGCTCCCATTGGATCCTTCATGTACTTCCCAGATCAGGTGTTGACTTTCTTCCCTCTCCACACACTTGAGTAAAGGTTGGAGATAACTTCTTTTGTATAGCACCCCGTCCTAGATCACATACTTGGGCGCTTTTACCCTCAACTTCCTGGCATGCACTGTGTCCTCTGGAGATATTCCTTCCTCCAGGTACGCCCGCATGGGAAGGATCCATGACTCCCCTTTATTCACAGATATTACCTGATTTTCCTCCTGGTAACTCCTTTTTCCTTGGATTTTCATGGTCGTTAACATACAACTCCTTGCTACTGCCTGACTCCCAAGGACCACCGCCACCCCCTGTGCGATGGGGAACTTCATCGTAAGCAAGTATGGGTAATTCACAGCCCGGGCTTGGGTCAGCCACGACCTTCCTATAATCACGTTATACGGGGAAGGAGCATCAATCATCGCGAAGTTACACAACACTGAGACTCTCTTGCTCCGATCCTTTTCATCTACCATGCACACCGTTAGGGGAATGACCCCAATGGGGGGTCTCTGGCTTACCCGTAAACCTTGACAGGGGAGATAAGGAAGGTCTCAGATCCTACCTCTCTGTCCCCAATTGATTGAAACAGGAGGCAAACATAATCGCCACAGTGCTGCCATCATCCACAAACACCCTCTCAACCGTAAAACCTTCAATTTATGTTGTTACCACCATTGGGTATGAGTGGGATACTTGAGGCGGTGCCGCATCCGCCTCGGAGAAGGTGATAGTCTCACTGGGGCGAAACCTTTTCCCCTGAGTCTCTCCCGGGGGGACATATCATGTCCGGGCCCGGATGGCTGAGACTGACTGGAACGCCTCTCCTATCTCCCCACTTATTACATTAATCATCATGTTGGGCGTCGGGGCTGGCTCAACCGCCTGAATTGGTACATCAGCTATGGCAGGCCATCCGAGGCCCCAATTTGCCGGGGGCCTTCCATTTCCTCTCCCGGGGTTGGGTCTCCATCTCCTCCGGGGTTGCTCTCAAGCTTGATCCCGAGCCGGGTACTTTTTCTTTGCTTCTACCGCCACACAGTCCCTTAATTGCCCTCTTTCTATCAGCTTTTCGATCTCGTTCCTTAGTCCCCTGCACCCTTCAGTTGTGTGCCCGTACGACTTGTGATAGGCGCACCACTTATCCGAATTTTCTTTGGACGGGGTACCCTGGATAGGCGGTAGGTCAGGGAACAGATCCTTGTGGATGGCATGTATCTCTGTTCGGGATTTGCTCAGCGGGGTGAAGCTGTCCGCCCTAGCCCGATTTACTGGCGCCGGGCCCGGGTCCCTCCTGCTTGGTTCCGACGCCTTTCTTCTTTTGTTTTCTCTGTGAGGAACCTCTCAGACTCCTCCTTCCTCTTCCGAGTGGCGTCATTGACGGCACAGTACAGTTGCACTGCCATCTGCAAGGTGTGAAAGGTTTCCGGGATGTTGTCCATCAACTTCTTGAACAACACCACATCTCTTAAACCGTTTATAAACCCACTTATCACCGCCTTCTCATGCTGCTTCCTGTCAATAACCTTCATGCTATCATCCATGTACCTCCGATAATACTCCACAGGTCCTTCAACAGCCTTCTGTTGGGTGGCGAGGAGCTCAGTCAATTGTTTCCCTTCTTTCTTCAACCCGGCGTACCTGAACAGTAGGGCCTTTGAAAAATTGTAATAATCTTTGAGGCTTTCCCGGGGTAGAGAGTCAAACCATAAGAGGTAATTTTCCCCTAGGTAACAACCCACCAGCTTGCATCTGAACTCATCCGACATATATCCTTTGACACCATTAAGTTCTGGTAGGTCCTGACAAACTCCTCCGGGTCCGTCTCTCTGTTGTACGTGGGGATGCCTTCCGGGACACGAAACCCCGGCGGTCATGGGTATGCCAAGACTCTAGGTACCCATGGGGAGATGGGCCTCGCCCCGTGCCTCTAAAGAGTTCGGATATTGCTGTACCACCTGGTAACCTCTCATCCGGTCGTCTTCCCGGTAATATCTCTTCGGGTACCCATAATTCAATCATGTCGCTCCGTACGCTGGCGGGGGTAGTGGGTTTGGCCCCCATACATCCCCATGGCATGTGGACCAGACATTCCACTTGACACATACAGTGGGAATGGCCATTGACCAACGTGTCCCATCTGTCCCAGTGCCCAGCTGGAGACCGAGTGGTAAGGGAGCGCCTGTGGGGTCAAGATAGATTGCTTCCTTTCCATGGTTCCTTCCCCCATCCCAAATCCTGGGGGAAAGGATGGTGGCAATGTTGAGGAACTCACATGCCCCGGTTAGGGCTGTGCATGAACCGGTTCGGACCGGAAAAATGGACCGGACCGGACCGGAATGAAGTGGACCAGAACCGGATATATAGGTTTCCGGTCCGGTCTTCGGTCCAACAATTTCCATACTCCGGATCCGGTCCGGACCGGATGGACCGGTTTACATATTCTATATAAATAAAATTAAAAATTATATGATAAATTTGGTAAGTATTATAATCTTAAATGAGATAAACTTATTTTAATTAATATATTCATTGACTTTTGCATCTTGGTATCTTTTCTATTTTATGGAAACCTAACTTTTATTACTAATTAAGTAATTGAAGAGTATTATTATGTGCAAAGATTGATTTGATTTATTAAGACTTAATCAAAGGCTTAATTTGAGTTACAAAACTTTAATTCAAGATTTAATTTTCAAATTAGGCAGATTTAGAAGGTAAAAATTAAAAAATATTCGTACCATATTTATATAAAATTCAATCTCAATATTTAATGTTTTGATTGATCCGGTCCCGGTCTAAACTATTGCCTTACCGGTCCGGTCTTCAGCCTAAGAAGTTTGAGAATTCCGGTCCGGTCCGGTTCTGTCCAGACCGGTTGCACAGCCCTAGCCCCGGTACTCTCTGTGGCTCCACTGCTCCGTCCAAATCAATCACCTCCCTGAGCGGCTCCTAAGAGGGACCAGGTCCCTGACTCGCCAGTTCACTCCTTCTGGGGCTCCGGTTGGTGAGCATCCACCTTGTTGGCCCTCATGAAGTCCAACGCGGCCAACTCCTCCGTGTTGACAAGTGGCTGCTCCCACGCCCGGGGCTCCGGCCCCCGGGCAGGCAGATTGTTGATCAACAGCTGCTCTCTCGCCCGGGCCTCCGACCCCCGGGCAGTTGGGTTGTCCCCTCCCTAGGGTTCAAGTTCCTCCTGTTATCCCTGGTCTTCTTCCTCTGATTCCGCCTCCTCAGAGGCGGTCTCCACGTGGCCGTCCTGCGGCACTCCCGGCTAACGTTGGCGCCTCGCCTCAGCTTGCTGCTGCCTGAGGGTCACTTCATCTTCCGGGGGAGGGGGGAAACTACCTCCCGGGGATATGGTGTTCTTTCGTAGCCTTCCACGCCCTCTCCTTACTGGCTCCATCTCACGAAGGTGGAAACTTAGTCGGTCCCACCGGGCGTGCCAATTTGATGCTACTCAATTCCACAGCTGGTCCGGGCCTCCTCTAGCGGGCGTCTTCCGGAGACCTACTCAACTCCGCAAGTCCTCTATGCGATCCGGGGCTCCTTTGGGGGAAGTCTTCGGTGGACCTACAAAATAGACCCCGGGGCTACCCAAGGATAGCTGCTCCAGTGTGATGATGAGATGGGGGTAGCGGAAGAGGGAAATCGTACGGAAGAGTTCTCAAGATAAACTAGAGAGATAAAAGTCACATACTTCATTCACTATTTGGAGTTAGTATTTATAGTAGAGGCTCTGCACAAGATAAGGCTGAGGACCACTTTCTGGTTGTCGCTTTCCTTGTCTCATCTCCTGGACGGACGTGCCCGCCTGGCACGTGATCCATTGTCTCCCGGGTTGGGCTGGGAGCAGGCCTTTCGGCCCATCTTAATATTAGGGCCGATATTATCACTAGTATAAGAGACTGTTATCGGTTGAAATTGCCGTTGGTGAGTTTTAACTAGGGCTGTAAATGAGTCGAGTCGAGCTCGAATAGACCTGTGTTCGAGTTCGAGTTCGAGTTCGTATTGCATGTTCGTGATCGAGTTCGAGCTCGTACGAGTTGAGATCTTTTAGCTCGAGTTCGATTCGTTTGACTTTTAGAAAGTTCGAGCTCGACTCGTGAGCTCAATAAAAATTCGAGTTCGAACTCGAACTCGAGCTAGCTCGAGTTTGTTAAAGTATTAATGAATAAAATTTAATTTATTTATATAAAAATTCTATATAAAAATTATATTCGAGCTGCTAGACGAGCCTATCGAGCTGGCTCTTATGAGCTCGAGTTCGAGTTCGAATTGGTCAAACCGAGTTCGAAAACGAACTTTGACCGAGTTGTTCGCGAGTTATTCACGAACAGTTTAGTTCATTTACACCCCTAGTTTTAACCCCGCCGCCGTTGTTAATTTTAGGTTGCTGGTGTCGTCATAGTTCAGCCGTCTCACACGGACCGACTCGAGACTGAGCTTCGGTGTGAATTTTTACGAAACAACAGTAATGTACCAAGGATCAGGAATGATCAAGGAAATTGACTGAAGGATCAAACAAAAAGAATGATAGATCAAATTAACTGAAAGATCAAGGTAAAAAAGGAATGCTCAAGGGAACTGACTGAAAGATCAATCAAACCGACTAAAAGATCAAGTAAAAACAGTAAATGATCATTCCCTTGGCCCTTGCTTTCCACAAGGACATGTTTCACCCAAAACGTTTCACGAAAGAAAAAGAAAGTTCAACTCTAGTATATTTTTTAAGAAATATTATATACAATTAACCCGTAAAAATATCCATTTCTTCTCATAGCATTTTATCAAAATTGAATAACTTAAAAAGTGTTTTTTAAGTCAACTACTAGTAGTATTGATTAGTTAGTATCAATTTATGAACTGACATTGTGGTTACTCAACCATAACCAAGGAGTAGATAAAATTGCATGAACTGGAATTATTCCTTTATATTCTTTTCAATTTCCCTATATGGTATCACACTAGGCACTATTGGACTGGACCTCATGAATGCATGTGCAAGTTGTGGTTAGTGCATTCATTCTTTCTGCTTCACAAGACCTGCAAAAAACCCCCTTAACAGAACATTGAATTGCTTCACATGCATGGTTCAACTAATCAACTAATTAATTACTATCTTCTCTCGAAAGATACGAATACTACTGACCTATGCATGCGTACCTATGTGTATTGTTTTATAACTTTGATTTCCAGCCCCAAAAAAAGAGTCGATCGGGTGAATTCAAGTTTTTGCCTCAACTACATTTATTCCTCAACACTCAACATACACACTACACAACTTCGCAGAAAATTTCAACCATTTTGTCTTCATCCTAGACCAAAACTATAATGAAAATTCTTTGATAAAAGTTTCTCTTTATCTTCCAGCAAGGATAATTTGATAATTCTACACCCCATGTGTTAAAAAAATACACCCCATACATTTTCAATAAATATAAGAAACAAAAAAATGTGTTTTTTCAAAAAAAAAAAAAATCTTTCTGCATATAAATATACCAATTCATAAATCAAAACCAAGATAACTCAACCTTTTTCATTAATTATAATAAACAAAAAGTTGTGTCTTTTCCATAAAAACAAACATCCATCTGCATATAAATATACCAATTCATAAATCAAAACCAAGATAACTCAATCTGGTCTATGTATAGGTAAATTTAATCACAAATTTGGCCCCAAGCAGCACAAAAATCTACTGCACAGATTAAGATACACGGTAAGTATTCCTTTCCTCATGATGTCGATTGATTTATAAGCCACACCACCATCTCTCGGATTTGAGCTCTTTCGTCACCAGGAATCCAATCGCACCTCTGACAACACCATGCTTCAAAAATCTTCATATAGATTTGTATGATACTGTCATGTTTTACCATCCTCTTTGTTAGCAATAAAAAACACTTTGTTTAGCAGTAATACATCTACCTCACGTTCTAGCTGTTCTGCAAAAAAGAGCTGCTTTGTAAGAACAGTTCTACATACACAACAACAGCTTCTAACTCTAACAAAGTCATTCAGTATTTGCAGAAAAGGCACAATGCAGAAAAATTCAGTAGAATAAAAAAATTTAGTAAATAATAGGAGTATTAGATATAAAATTGTGTGGGTTAACTTCAAGTACTATTATTATAGTGTAAATCCTCCACTAAAATTTCTAAGTTATTGCGTCTGAAAATTAAGGTGACATTATATTTAACAGCACATATCAATAGACTTCAAAGTTATCATTGACTACATGGTTCTCAATATATTCATTTCAGAATTAGTCTTCTACTATAAAATGTTTCAATGATGTGGATTGTACTATAATAGGCCAGAAGATAATTTCGCAACCCTTTAATTGAGTTGATTCTATATAATCAAATATAAAGTGTTGACAACTTTGCTAGAATATATTATTTGAGAAATTTTCCATTATCTCACATATATCTCATGTGCTAATTCATTCTATCTATATTCATTTGTGCCCTTTTAACAAATTTCAATTTTTTTTTGTTAACTTCAAGTACTATTATCATAGTGTAAATCCCCCACTAAAGCTTCTAAGTTATTGCGTCTGGAAATTAAGGTAACATTATATTTAATAGCACATTATTGAGCTTTTAAGTCATTTCAGAATTAGTTTTCTACTATAAAATGTTTCAATGATGTGGATTGTACTATAATAGGTCAGGAAATAATTTGGCAACCCTTTAGGTGAGTTGATTCTATATAATCACAAATAAAGTGTTGACAACTTTGCTATGATATATTATTTTAGAAAATTTTCAGTATCCCACATATATCTCATGTGTTAATTCATTCTATCTATATTTATTTGTGCCTTTTTAACAAATTTCAATTTTTTTTCAAAATTTCAGCACCAACACCAAGTTCATTTACATCAAATGAGAGGGAATAACAACAATATGTTTCACTTTGTATTCAAATTTAGTATTTTATAATACATTTTTGTTGAAATATGTACATAAATATATGTTCCTTTACTATTTATAAACATATAATGTATTGTTTTATGAAGGTATTTGCCCAGTTGAGCGAAGGGCTACAAAAAAAGTTAAAATGAAGAAGGCTTATGATGAGATGCCATTTGAAAAGAAAGAGAATTGTCGACGTCAAATGAGAGAACTTGCAGCATCAAAAAGGAATTTAACAGCTGGTATATTTCATTTTGTTTTCAAACTTTAACATTTTTAATACGAATTGCAATAAATTTTTGTATAATTTATACTCCATTATAACAATTTATGTCTTACTATAGATATGGATACAAAACATAAAAAAGAAATGAATCGTAAAAGGAAGAAGGAAGCATATGATAAGATGCCATTTGAAAAGAAAGTTAAGCGTCGACGGCAAATAAGAGAAAATTTTGTATTGTCAAAGATTTTGAAGGAAAGTGAAGAGAGGTCACCATCATCACAATCAAATTTCAGGACTTTAAATGGTATAAATAAACATGTTTGACATATAATGAATTATGTAAGGATTCACTATTTGTTTAAAATTCACAATAATAAAATATGCAAATAATATTATTGAAGCAAACAGTTGAAATGCTGATTCAGTCCCTTTACTCTAATTATTGTTATTTTTTCTGTTGTATAATTCTTGACATGAGATATTTTTTGTGTCACTTTAATTATTATTGGTTTGGTTTTGTTCTCATTTAATTTTATGGTGTATAACTGTCGACATGAGATTCATTGAATTAATTTGTTGTTTTTTACATAACAGATATTAGAGTATAAGAGGTGTATGTTATGTGGGTGTTATGACTGAGGGTGTAACCATGAATATATAAAAATCAGAAAACTAATGTCCCAGCATTTGTTATGTACAGATTTTAACATCATCCGTTACAAATGAAATATATAACCCTAAAATGAATTTATTTATCAGCAATTACTATAATAACCCTGTGTTAATGATACATAATATAAAATAATAATGCATAACCACATACCCAAAGGGTATAAATTATTAACTTATTGAACAGTCACATCATTTATACATGTAAAGTTGTGTATTTTCAGTTACATAAACCAAACACACGTTGTTTAACATTAGACAATACATCTATAAATTCATACATCTGGCCATTCTAAATGCGAATAAGCAAAAATATTATTCATATTAAATCGTAAGCATTCCTGCACTTATGTCTTACCAGTTATTTTTATTTAAATTTTAGGAAAAAATTCTAATACTGAAGAATTTTTATTGCAAAGCAACAGAAAACAGAGCAAATTGAAAAGGCCATGGTGGACACTGAGGATTCTCAACACTCTGGAAAATCAGGCATTTTCTTAACAGTGGCATGGGCCCAAACCTGGCCAGAACTACAAGACAATTTGGAACATGGAGTTTCAGTAATTGAAAGGCCTGATTTATGTCAAGAGTTTTTAAGGGTAAAGTTGAACAATTGAAGGAAGACTTGGTCAACGAAGGAATTTTAGGTGCTACTGAATCTTTCATATATACTATTGAATTTCAAAGAAAAGGCTTGCCCCGTATACATATGTTATTTAATACTAAGCAGTAAATCATTATGTAGATCATAAAGTCATAAATGTTTTAGATTGTTTGGTTTGGATTCATTTATAAAGTATCAAAACTTACTTTTTAAGCACTTACATTTTCAAAAAGAATGCTGATCAAAAGGCTTCAGCAACCAAGCGTTGAACCGATAAAAAATATGAGTAGAACATTCACAGGGATGAACCATCTGCTCACACATCAAAGACAAAAAAAGTCATTTATAATTAAATTTAGAAGATGAAAGAAAAACAAGAACAAGAAGAAAGAGAAGCAGCATACAATTCCAACAGGCTGCTCATGCTGATTGAATCTACCGAGCTGCTGGCAATATATGCAGGATTGAACACAAAGAACACAAGCTGAAAACAAAAAAAAGTCATCATCATGTTCATGTTAATTACATGTTTGTCTGAACTGAAATGAAGTGCAACTAAGTCGAAAAGAACAACAAATGCTGATCAGACCTACTTTAATTACAACATAAGCACAAATATGTGAGCACAAATAGAAAATAATAATGTGTGGATCACATCTAACTTTTTCCTACAAGAATGTATCTTATTGAGTTTAAAAACTGTGCATTTGATTTCCTGTACAGTTAGATGATAACTCATATTATGGCATAGGTTGTAGCACATCTCAAATGATTGTGAACACAACAAATAAAATTTACAAACAAACTATAATCATATACCTGTAACACTCATCATCCTATGAAATCCAAAATATACAAAAAGTTGAAGCGGAGTCAATGCAAGATGGACTTCTGTATCTGGAGAACTATGCTCCATCCTCTTCTTCAGGGAATGGAGGACACATGTTTACTCTAAATCGAATTCACATGACCTAATTGTGCAATCCTACTGAAAGCAAGGCAGCAGTAGTCAGCATCAGATTTTAAATCATTTTCATTTCCAAGTGAAAGAACGGAATTTAACTATTACAGTGTAATTAAAAACTAACCTCGAATATGGAAATGATGTTATTGCCGCTGGTAGGACTGTAAACCAAATGAATTACAGGAGAACAAATATCGGTAGAGGCGATTTAGTTCCAGAGTAAGTATCAAATTCTAAAATCAGGTAAATAATCAGCAAGTCACTTCCAATTAAATAATCACTTTCCCAGAGAAGTGAGAAATATTTACATGTGATATAAATGCCATGGTGACAAATAAGGAGATGGGCTCATCTGGATCGTGCTTAATGGCGAGGGAGCTGCGGAAGACGGTTCGTTCTTGGGAAAACTCGGTAGCGCAAAAGACGAAATCCGGGAAACACGATTCTGGGAGACTCGAGAGTTGTTGATTAGAGTCTCGACGTCGTAGCTGTACTTGCCTTTCTACATCGTCACAGAGGGATTCCCGAGTATGAGCTCCTTGGACTAAACCCTCGCAAAAACGGAGGTTATCGGGAGCACCTCATGTACACCGCGGCGGCGGTCGAAGGTGGATAAATGGAAGCTCGGGAGCATGACCGGAAAGGGTATGATGTGGAAGGAGGAGGAATTGAGGAAAGGGATAAGGACGTGTGCAAAAGGTAGATCAACATTGTAATAATGTATAGTTAAAAGTACACTTATTCCAAAAAATACATGTGTGCAAAAAATTAATTTTAAGTCCTTTTACAAATTCAATTGGGAATAAAAATAATTTTTAGAAGGTCAAAATCAGAGCAAAAAATAAAATGAACTAATTTTAAAACCAATTTACAAGAACATCAAATAAATTTTATGGATCAATATAATTAAAATAACAATCTTAATAAATTAATAATATTTTTAACAACCGCGCAACGCGCGGTGTGGTCACCCTAGTATCCATAAATTAAATTCACCCCTAATAAATCTATTGTATTACAAATGATATACTGCAACTTCAATAAATTAAACCCAGATTCAATAAAACTCACTGCATCTTCAATAAATTAAATTTATTTCCAATAAACTCATACTACAAGAGAAACTGGACTTCTGCGACATACAATATGTGTCGCTAGTAAGTCATATAGTGTCGCAAATCTGTTTTGCGACAATGTTTTGCATCATTGGTTCAATTGACTCACTATAATTTCAACAAAATTTAATTTAGTTTAATTCAGTTTAGTTGATTGTGATAAAATGTAATTTAGTTTCATTCAACTCAATTTTAGTTCATTTTAATTGGATACATCTTGAATACAAATTCTCAATTGAGACTTGTCTCATTTAATTGGTCTCAAATGTTTTAGAAGGCCTTGGACGATGCCGTCCTACCGGCAATTTCTCTATGCATATCCATTTTTCTCTTGCACGTTCACATTTTACCATAATGCCCCCATGGAACCCTATGATTTCAAACCCATTTTTTGCCTTAACAATATTAGGGGTATTATGGTAAAAATACGGACCTGCAAGAGAAAAATGGACCAATTAACTGGTGTATCTGAGGGTCTGTGTCTGTTGATCGTGATTGCTTGAAGATTGTCGAGGCCTGTCGAGACTTAGACCTGTTCGTCCGAGCCTGCAAAACAAGTCCTCGGAGCCACCCAAAGGTAGCAACTCTGGTGTGGTAATAAAATTTCTTGTATTGAAAAGAGAGAAAAACCCTAATAGCAAAATGCTTTGTCCTTTTTTCTCGCGCATATTCCGCAGCCAATAAATCTATGTACTTACAATTGCAATTTTAACCATCATGGACACCTTCTATATTGTCTTTGAATACATGGCATAATATTGAATCCTAGGCTATTTAGGATGTCGGAAGCTGGATAAGTGTTGGAAAAGCTTGATATTCTTACATGTGATATGCTACAGACTTGTTGTTGAGTATTTGCTACATAAATATTATACGATATCAATACATTTTTCAAAATTTTAACCCTTACTCACAGCTATCAGTATGGTCGTGAACCACACTAGTGCAGAAAGCTTGATTAAAGGTTTTCAATGGAAGGCTGTTCGTTAAAAAATTCAAGAAAACGATGTGCAACAATATTTCCGATATCGGAAGCATGTAATTCTAGGAGCTCTATCATTAGACAACTTTTGAAATTTTTTAGAAAACGGTCAATTCTGAACCGCTGTCTAAAATTTTTCATGAACGGCGTTTTTTTAGAAACACTGTCGAAACAAAGTAGTTTCCGATAACGGAAGCCCAGTTCCGAGATGGGAAGTAATATTCTAGTAAATAATTTTTGGGTTCCAAAGTTGGAAGTAAAGAAGTTAGCGATTAACCGGATAAACAAGCATATTTTCGATCGGAGGCGGATCCAGGATTATAAGAGTAGTGGGGCATTTTTCTCATAAATTTAAGTTTCACTTCTTTGTATAAAAAATAACTTAAAATGCAACAATTTAAATACGAATATATCAAATAAAAAGATGTATGTTAAAAAAAATGTCATTCAATTCAATTAAATACCCTTGAACTACTTTAAAAAATACACTAACTATATGTATTTTCACAAAAGTAATAGGGCAAAATAATAAATTTTAAAATTTAATACCTAAAAAATATAAAAATTAATAATTTTTGGGTGACAATTGCCACCTTTGCACCAAGGCTACATCCGCCTCTGTTTCCGATATCTAAGACCAATTCTAATATATATATCTAGGTTCCGAATTCGAAAGTACTAATAAACTCCCGATCCCGGTTAATGTAGTAATCGGAGCTAAAATTTGACTTTTAGAGTTTGACCGGCGTAAATATTTTACTGTTTCGACATATTTTACGTAGAATCTCATCATAGTTCCGAGATCGGAACCTTATTCTAGTATTTTTTAGGTTCCCGGATCGGAAGTGAATATAATTTCCCAATCCCTATTAGTTCCAGATTCAGAACTAAATTTAAAAAATTTGAAAGTACGTTAACCTAAAATACATGACTATATTTTTTCGGAAACCTAGCGGGATAGAGATACTCAATTTTAAAGGGGCGAGTCGGAAGACTATATAAATAAAAGGGCAATACCTATATATTCAGGAACGAGTAATCACTTGTGAATGCCATAAAGCTTTGTATTTGTGAAGAAAGAATTGGTGTGTTCGAAGATTCGTGATCCGTCTACAACGAACAGAACAAGGCAAGAAACAATACAAGGTTATTAGAGCATCAACAATGATGCTCATTAAGTGCAATTTTCTTAATAAGGAGCACTCCTTAATTAAGAAGGTCCATTGTGGAGTTTTAAGAACAACTCCTTATTTAGGGAGTGATTACCTCTTTTATTGTGCTTGACTAGCCAATAAAAATATTACTCTTGCCATTGAGTATTATTTTAATTAAAAGTTTAAAATAAAAATAAAGAAGAGAAGTGCTTCTTAAGTATTGCTCCATTGTTAGTGTTGGGTTTTTCCTTAGTTTTGCTCAAAATTGATTATGTGGCACTTAAGAAGTGCTCTTTATCTTCAAACCATTTAGGATGGTCTTACTTGCTTACGAGATATTGAATACATGAACTATCATATTTTACAAGATTATTTGAGACTTTTTATGTGAATTCATTGATTGAGTAATTTAATTGATATGATTTAAATATATTGTGATTTACATTGCAGGAGTATGAACTTGGATCGTGTTCGTATTGTTGGATCGAATATTCGAACATGTATTGAATATAGGGAGTTGATCAAATATTTCATTGAAGTTGCTTCTAATCATGCGAGAATGGAGAATTTGTCGATGATGCGATGTCCATGTAAGGATTGTAGGAATGATGTATATCTGGGAGAGCGGGGATTACACTCATATTTGAGTATAAGGGAATTTGAGGCTTCATATACCAAGTGGATATGGCATGGTGAAAACGTAGATGTATGGGATGAAGTCAATGATGAATGTCATGAACATTATTAATAAATAGAATTCATACTAGATATCGGAACTAGGGGTGTAAATGAATTGAACCGTTCGTGAACAACTCGTGAAACAACTCGGTCAAAGTTCGTGTTCAAACTCGGTTTGACCAGTTCGAAATTGAACTCGAGCTCGTTAGTTAATAAATGAGTTCGAACTCGAGATCATAACTCGATAGGCTCGTTGAACAGCTCGAGAATAATTTATAGATACTATATTTAGAATTTATAAAAATAATTTACATGTCTTAAAGAATGTAATTATATGTTTATTAATTTTAGTTCTTTTCATTTATTTATTTTAGTCTTTTTTATATTAAAAAAATTAAGAGAATACATTTTGAATAAGAAATGGATAAGATATGACGTTATGAAGATTGAAGAAAAAAGTAAAATAAATCTTGAGGGAAAAAGAAAGAGAAAAAGGGAAGGGAGGAAATCTTGAATTCCACATCGGTGGCTAGAGAAAGGGAGAAATTTTCTCTAAGTTATAAATTAATCTCATTTCCTAACCATTCTTAGTCCAACTTGCTTTGGTAGATTTCCATGTGCAAAGCCATATTTAGATGTTTGGGCTCGAATTGGGCTTCTAAACAATAATAACAAATACTCCGGAAAACTCGACATTGTAACATAAAATATATTGAAACAGTCATAGAATCCGGAACTGACAGTCGATTGCAGTCAATATTAGTGCGAAACAGAATTGAATTTCTAGTGTCGAAAACTTTAAAACTAACTAGAATTCATACTAGATACCGTAACGTATAATAAATCAAAACGCTTCTAGAATCTGGAAAACGGTGAAAAACAACCAACAAGTAGAATTGGATTTCCTGATTCGGAACAATACTCATTAACCAGAATGGAACCTAGAATACGTAAACTATGCAAAATCGAATATGGACTCGTATTCATAAACCTAATGGCCGGATAATTTTATCCCGGCGACAATTCAACGGAAAATACTAACTTCCGAACACGGAACTAATGTAGAGTAACTCCCAGAATCTTAAGTTCCGCCACCAGAAATAAATGGACAGAGGTTGGAAAATAAACAATGGATAACGTTTGAAAAAGCCTTTAATTGTCTCATTTGACGTCTCCTAATTAAACGTTGTCTAAAGAAATAGAATGGACGGCTCAGCCACCTTCGGCTCCTCCAAAATACCTTCTATCACCCAAATAACAGCCGTTAATCCTATGGTTTCCCACTAGTGAACCATGACCGACCAGCCACGACTCTACCAAGTCTCTGGATGCATTTTGACCACCGTTAATGTGAATTTGATAAAAATATATATTTCTAACGTAAAAATATCATATTCCGATCTCTATACGGCTTCCAAATTCTATTGACCAAACTCGTCTATTTTGAAAAAATGTGTAACACTTGTATTTATAAAAGATCAAAATGAATAAATCAAATGTTCGTTCCCACATCCTAAAATGCACCACGCCTTAGTTATCCGGAATATGATGATGGGGAGATGGAGTCGGAAGGGCAATGAAGGTAGCAATGTGTTCTCCGGCCATGATCACCACAATCTGGTCGGGAGAAGCCGCCTCATCATTGTCAACATCAATCCTTAAGTGTGCCTCTGGCGGCTTGTTCTCATCATCAGCTTGAGTATCGGCCCGCGGATTTCTCGACCATATCATCCTAGAACAGTATATTATTATTAACGAAACCACCGTAAAATTGAAAAATACGAGACCTCCAAATACAAAATAAGATGCAGTGAAGCTCCATGCTGCCATTTTCGGAACCCAGAAACTGATTCGATTTTTTGTTTGAAACTCTGAAACTGAATTGATTTTCAAAATGAGGATTAAGCTTGAGACGTTCTTGTGGCGTTTTCTATATTCATATATAGGTTGGCGATCTACGTTTTTGGATAATAAAAGTATTTGATGAGTTTGAAATGCACCAAACTAAGAGTCAATTACATTATCAAGATTTGGAGGATATTCGATCATAGCCATTGATGGTGTTCCCGGCCACTGTTGTTTAAAGAATAACTAATCAAGGTTGTGTTCTTTGATATAGTTGACTTAACCAGTGGTGATGACGGCTTTCTTGTTCCCACCGTTTCTTGTTGCTAGAGGGAATCGAAAGTACTTGTGGAGAAATTGCAAACCGTGTAGTTCTTGTTTCATTATATTTAAGAGAGTAGTCAAACTACCAGTTATCCTAATTTTAGTCCAAATAAAATCAATTATTCTTTTAAGGAATTTCATTTTGAATGACATGGTCTCATCTTTATCATATTTTATTTTAATAATTTTAGTAGTTTAGTTTATGTGTTTGTTTAAAGTACCTTTAATTTTATTTTTATAAAAATTTCATTCAATATAGTTAGTTCGTGTCATTAGTTTTTTTTTTTTTTTAGAACAGCTCTCCCCCTTTTCTCTCCAAAAGAAGACAAAAGATCGTGACTGAACTCATCGGGGAGGCACCGGTCGTCGCCCCTTGCCGGCCGGTGGTGACCTCCCCACCCCAATCCCTTAGTTAATTGTCCAGCTCCCCTATTCTCCCCCAAACCGTAGACTCAGCTCTACTCCGACCAGCAACGGTAAGGCTCCGGTCGTGAGGTCGCCGGTGTCCAGATCGGCGCCGATCTGGATTCCAACCGGTCACCGTTAACAACTCTGACCCGATCTACTCACCACCAGCGCCGATCCGTGCCTACCAGCCCCGATCTGGTCAACCGACCCGATCTGCTCCGGCCTCGGAACGCCGCCAACGAATCTGTCCAGGAGTTTCCCGACATGAGCCGCCGGCACCAATAGGAGGAGGGTGATGTTCAGAGTGCAGCCGCCGGTGACGAGAAGGGTATAAGCCGCGACGCCACGCGCTACTGCCTCCGTCACGCGCCGATAAAACAGGTCCCTACGCGTTGGCGACGCGTGGCCTTGTCCGGGCGTGTTTCACGCACCTCAGGCGTTGCGCGTGTACCCGCGCCGCTAACGTCTTTCAGTGCCCGCACGTGATTACGCACCACAGTGCCGCCGTGCCGGAGTCTGGCCGCAAACTCAACCATCACTCGCCAGAGAGGGTTTTATCTCTTTTTCCCTTTTTTTCATTTTTCTCTGTTTTTTATTTATTTTGCTTTTTAGGAATTTAGAAATGTCTTTTGTTGCAATTAGATTGAATGCTATCTGCCAATTATGGTTTTCCTGACAGCTGTTAGTTTAAACTGTGCTTGGCTTAAGATCTAGTATAAGCAATTAGGAGAAATCCGAGTCATAAGTAGTTTTTGAACTTACTTTTTGGCGATTTTGCTTTAGATCTTTAGACCGTTGGAGTTGTTTTTACCGTTCCTTACGTGATAGATGGTTTTCGTACGCACTCAACCTCTCAATTTGCTTCCTTGAAATCTCTACATCCTGAGATGACGAGTAAGTGAGGGTTTGAGTTGATAGAGTCTGAACGGACCGGGGTGTTTCTTTTACCTTGAGACTATCCGGAAAGGGATTGACAATATCTGGGCGAAATCTAATTGATATATACTGTAGTAGTAGGGAATATGATTTTGAACTGGTCTTTTTTTGTGGAACTATCCTGACAGACTTGGTGAGTATCCTTGCCCATTTGCTTGTTACATCCCTCTTAACCCTTTATGGCGAGAGGGTAAACCCCATGGGCTTCTGGTCTTGGTTACATTGCGCCCAGACTGGTAGACTTCGATTAGATAGATTAGAATGCGAGTTAAGGTGCTACGCTTGTTAGGTAGTTTAGACCGTAGAATTTTACGATGTATTCCCTTTTGATGTAAGCTTTCGGGCATCACAGCCTTCGGGCACTACAGCTTGTAGCCTTCGGGCGTCACAGCCTTCGGGCGACACTTTGGTTCCGGGCGAAAGCCTAGGAAATTGCCTTCGGGCAACACAGCCTTCGGGCAACTGTTCCCTTGCCTTGGGTGGTTTTTCCACCCCTATTTTCCCTTATTTTAGGGTTATAGCTGGCTGCGGAATTGTATTTTTTCTTTTTTATTATTTACGGCTTGGGGAAGCCAATATAAGTCCTCCCACCAATGGTGGTTTATCTCAAAAAAAAAAACGACTATTAATTTTTTATTTAAATGTTCTAAATGAATTATTAAAGTTAGAAAGACAAACAAAACTTTCAAATGCACAAACTACTCTGATAAACATATGAGAAATAATTCATTATGGTAAGATTTTGTAATTGTGATCAATTTCCTATCGAAAGATTATTATACATGCTAATCAGACTAATTATTCTCATACAAAAAATATATATTACTTGATTTTATGTTGATGTTAAACAAATTACAAGTAACATCAACATCGGAAATCAAATTAGCATGAAACGGTTTTACGGTATTGCCGCCTTATATAAGATTTTGTGTCAATTTAAAACAAAGTTAAAGTGAATTAACATCCTAAAAATTTAAATGAACTAAACTTCAAACCTTAGGCCATGTTTATTAGAGCTTATCTGTAGATCAGTTCAGTTCAGTTCAGTTCAGTTCAGTGAAAATGTAATTTGATGAAATTCAGGTTAATTTAGTCACACTGATTCCATTTTTCAATACATCAATTTTTACTTCAGTTCAGTTCAGTACATCAAGAAATAAGCTCTGGTAAACAGGGCCTTATCTGTAGATCAGTTCAGTTCAATTCAGTTCAGTTCAATTCAGTTCAGTTCGGTTCAGTGAAAATGCAATTTGATGAAATTCAGGTTAATTCAGTCTTGCTGATTCCATTTTTCAATACATCAATTTTCACTTCAGTTCAGTGTATCAAGAAATAAGCTCTAGTAAACAGGACCTTAGTCTCGATACGAAACGGTCTCACTAAAAATTGTGTCAACTAAAAACTTTGTGGACATAAATAGATACGACGACCTTTTATAATTCCAAAAAGTCTTGTAATGTCAATAGTCCCACTTTTATCCTATGCTAATGATTTTAACTTTGGCCACGGGCTAGCCAACGCATTTCTATTTTGATCATAGAAATTAAAGTTTCATAAATTCAGATGCATTGGATGCATTTGTGCGAAGCAAAATACTTCTTAAACGAAGTTAAGATGACAAAATTTGAAATTTTCAATGGACGTTAAAAAAACATCATGACAAAATAGAAAAAGGAAAGTTCATGGCTTCTCCCTTTCCTCTTAATATATATTACTACCAAAAGGAAAGTTCATGGCTTTCCACTGATTTGTTTTCTTGAAGAAAAAAGTTGCACTTTTTGGCGCTTGAGATGCATTTTAATTTCCTCTCTGGACTGAATATCGAAGCTGGTTGGAATCAAGAATCGTATCCTCACTACCAAGATCTTGCTGTCCTCCCATTCTTTGCCTTCTTCTTTCCGTTGCTTCGCCTCGTTTTAGACAGATCCATATTTGAGGTGTCTAATATTCTTATTCATTCTTTATTTTTTCTGTTGTAAATTGTATATATGATCCTCACAGTACACAATCTTAACATTTGGAGGATGCTTATGAAATGTGTTTATAACCATGTTTAAACTCAAAGCCAACATCATCTGTGAATGCAGAAATTAGCAACATGGCTCATGTTTGGCAAGGACAAGAATTGTGTGAAGCGGAAGCCAAGTATAAAGAGCAAGAGAATCAAAAAGTTCAAAGAGTGTGCATGGAAAACAGTTTACGCGCTATCGGCTGAAATCCTGGCAATCTGGACTATATATGATGAGCCTTGGTTTAGGGACACGAGATATTTCTGGAAAGGGCCTGGAGATGAGCTTTGGCCAGATCAAAAGATGAAGTAGGGATAAAATGATCATGTTTCAAAATCTGTAGTCATAATCCATTGAAGTCTTGTGCTTGATTTTTCAGGCTTAAGCTCAAGCTTTTGCACATGTATTGTGGAGGATACTACGTTTATGCCATCTTTGCTGTGCTTTTCTGGGAAACAAGGCGTTCTGATTTTATCGCCTCGTTTGCTCATCATCTAGCCACAGCAATGTTGATTGTTGTGTCGTACATATTCAGGTAATTAATTAAGCACCTTTCTTTTTTCCCGACATTCAATTCGTGATACGAAGTTTGTGACTGCAGGTGTGGCCGTGTCGGATCAGTTATCTTAGCCCTCCATGAAGGAAGTGACGTGTTTCTGGAAACTGCTAAGATATCTAAATACATTGGCCTTCAAAGCCTTGCCAACATTTTGTTCACAGTTTTTGCGCTTTCTTTTTGGATTCTTCGGCTATTCTACTATCCCTTTTGGATCCTTTGGAGCACGAGGTGAGTCTGCATTTTAGTTCAGCATTATAGTTCAAAACTAACAGAGAAGCTTGTTTGATGACAGCTACGAGAAACTTTACATGGTGGGTGAAGAAAGAAGTAGTGAGTATTACTTTGCAAACTCGCTGCTCTTCGGCTTGCTTGGTCTGAACTTGTTCTGGGGAAGAATACTGTTGATGATGATTGTAAAACAAATCAGAGCAAAAGGGCAGGTTGGCAACGATGCGCGATCGGGTAAGAAACTATAGATGAGATTAGTTTGATCACTAAATTGGATTCTGGTTACTTACTTAGCTTGTTAATTTGTAGATTCTGAAGGTGAGGAGGAACACCAGAACTGACTCTAAAGGCTGTAATAGTTCAACTTCAACACCATATGCAATAATTGCTTACAAGACATTTTCTTATGCTTACTCTTGAATCTTGATAATGTAACCAATGCTTTCAGTTCCCACACTTGCATTGTAATTAGCATTGATCAAAATCAAACTAATCAACAAGGATTAATTTGAAACATTTTACTTTAGGCTCATAAGACTATTTAGGTGGTTTATTATATTTAAGAGCATCCTAGGAAATAGGTAAAAAGTTTAATTACTGCAATGCTTAAACAAAAACAGTTGTTGTGAACTACATATAAAAACTACCTGTTAACATTGTACCAAAGCCAATACATTCGGTAAACCATTTTAAGAAACGAAACCTCAGAAAATCACAGTCACCAATGACAGAGTAAAAAAACACATGTGGGAGAGAGAAGGGTGACCGGTGAAGCAAAGGCCAAGTGGTTGACCGCGTGAAACAGTTAAACGAGGAATACAAATATAATTCTAACTCATTTATAACTCTATAAGCAAAGCCTGGAATAATTAGTTAAAATTACATTCTGATTTGCATTCCTTATTTAACTCTATTACAATTTACTGATACTGTATGATGATTAAAAGACACATCCACCATCAATATTTTACCTTGTATCAAAATTTACCATTCCTCAATAATATTCGCGGCTAAAACACTTTAGTCTGATTAGGGTTCCACATGAATTTCAATCTTGCCTCTCCGAAAAATGGCTGGGATCAGGAGTCATATCCTCGCTACCAAGATCTTGCTGTTCTTCCCTTCTTTGTTCTCTTCTTTCCACTGCTTCGGTTAATTCTCGACAGCTTCATCTTTGAGGTATTTTTATTTTTTTCCCCAATACAACTTTATGACAATATATTACAGATGGATAATTTCAAAGTTAGATTCAAATATCATTCTCTTTCTTTTATCTTTTGATGCAGAAATTAGCAAGAAAGCTAGTGTGTGGAAAGAACAAGGATAAGTTGAAGGAAAGTATAAAGAGGAAAAGGATCAACAAGTTCAAAGAAAGTGCATGGAAAACTGTTTATTCTCTATCAGCTGAAATATTGGCAATCCTGGTGATATACAATGAGCCTTGGTTCAGCAACACAAGATACTTCTGGGAAGGCCCCGGGGATCAGATTTGGCCAGATCAAAAGATGAAGTAAGCCTGATCTGATTCATCAAATTGTTTTCGAAATCGCAGACTTAGTTAATTAGTATTTGACAAAAATGTTTTTGCTATGTCTCAGGTCTAAGCTCAAGCTTCTGTACATGTACTGTGGAGGATTCTACAGTTACGCAATCTATGCAGTGCTCTTCTGGGACATTCGACGTTCAGATTTCCTCGCCACGCTAGCTCACCATCTCGGAACAGCAACGCTGATCATGCTATCATACATATTCAGGCAAAGATCCAAATATTCTTTATGCCATTCATTCTAATATATTCTCTGCATTCAAAAGCCTGAACTTATTGGTTGAGTATTTGCAGGTTCGGTCGTGTTGGAGCGGTTATTCTGGCCCTTCATGAGGGAAGCGATGTTTTTCTTGAAACTGCAAAGATGTCAAAGTACAGCGGCCTTCAAAGGCTTGCTGACATTTTGTTCACAATGTTTGCAGTTTCATGGTGGATTCTTAGGATGTTGTATTTTCCCTTTTGGATACTTAGGAGTACGAGGTCAGCTCTAACGACTCCCTTTTCCATAATCTAATTAACAGCTTGTTTATAGTTATCCTGCTCACCGAGACATGTTTCTTCCACAGCTATGAAGTTCTTCAGATATTGGGGAATGATGGCATAACTACAGAGAAAACTGTTCTTTATTTTGTGTTTAACTCTCTGCTTTTTGGGTTGTTTGGCCTGCACTTGTACTGGGGAAGCATACTAGTGAAGATGGTGTCTAGACTAATCAGAACCGGGCATGTATGCAAAGATGACCGATCATCAGGTGAGCTGATACACATACTACTATAGTTCCATGTATTCAAAATATTAAAATGCTAACTCTATCATTTTGTCCTTCCTAGATTCTGAAGATGAGGGGAAGAAACACCAGAACTAACACAGATATCTATAGACTGGGCGGTAAACTGTTCACTCAATGAAATGCAATAGCAACAAGGCAAAGAGCATCAGACTATTATATTCCACGTATATTTTTTTGAAATGTAATTCATATTGAGATGTTAGAGCTGCTGATGATTACTTGTAATTCGTCTCTAAATTATAGCTGCTGATGCTACTTAATTCGAATCCATAGAGTACAAAGAAAATGAAAAGCCTACTTGATTCGAACACGACAATGGAACCCCTTTTTAAAATCATGCTAGAGTAGCACCATGAAAGAGTGGAATATGAAGATGAATTCAAGATTATCAAAATCCTAACTTTCGCCCATCATTGAGTTTTTAAAAAAAAAATTGAAACCACCGTAAATGGGGGGATTTTATAGCTTCCCCAAGGTTAAATTAATAAAATAGACATACACAGAGTTTGTGTTTCTTCTAGTGAAAAAACTAAGCTAATTGAAGCAATACTTAGCCCGTGAGATTGATTCCAAAAAACGATCCTAAGCTTATTTCACCACCCCTGGATCCTAAGCCTATGCATTGAGTTAGAGATCATCGAAGTCCTGTCTTTAAAATCAGTAATTTTGTGGCTCATGAATATATTGCCTAAGAAGCAAAGCAAGTCACAAAAATGGAATGGCATCCTAAAAACAAGAAAAGCATGGGAATACCGAATACGAATACCGAATACGTAAAGTCAACATATTTCAGAATTTGGAAAGAACCACAACTTCACAAAAACTCAGAAAAACTCTCTCTGAACTCAACCGTCAGCACACAAAACACTACTACCTATGGTGTGAGAATAATATTCAGACACAAAAAGAATGTAAAAAAGGAAAGAACAAAGAGTACAAATGAGATTGCAGAATTGAGCTCACCTCAAACTTTTGAGCGAATTTTTCTTGAAATTTTTGGGTCCAAATGGGATTTCAATTATCTTTGATCAAGAAAAAAAAAATACAAGAAAGGATAATATATAGGACACAAAAAAGTGAATTTTCCTTCTGCAATATTTTAAAAACAAATTTAAGAATGAAAATGTCCACGTCCTCATTTAAAACAAATCATGATTAGAATAGAATAATGGTTACCGGAAATTATCTTGGCAATTCTGGTGATATATGATGAGCCCTGGTTCAGCAACACAAGATACTTTGTGGGCAGGCCCTGGGGATGAGGTTTAGCCAGATCAAAAGATGAAGTATGCCAGCAGTGATTCATCAAATTGTTTTCATCAAGTGATTTTTCAAGATTAGCTAACACGTTATTTAATGATCTATGCTGAATACTGTTGGTATGCCTACTAACACATTGACGTCAGCTTTAAGTCAAAGAAATGTCATGGGAGAACTGGTAACTAAAAAAATCATCAATTCTTAAGACTGCAATAAAAAACGAAAAATGGAGCTAGATAAGAAATAAAGACCACAACATCACGCAACAAACACTCCCATACAGTCACAAGTCACAACCATAATATAGGACATATACTTTGCACTGTCGCCAAGCTGGACATTCCGCTTCTGCAGCTTTTCTTCTGTTTTGGGCTGTGCAGGCTACCTTCAGTACTTCTGATGCTTTGTTTACATTACTGTCTGATAGAACATTTCTGCAAACAGAAACAGTTACAACTACCACATTTCATAACACATATAAGAAGCATAAAATCGACAGAGTAAGAAGCACTCCCTCCATTACATTCAAAACCACCCAAAGCTGCACAGTTGACTTTTCACGGTCTTCAATGATCGTGTTTGACCATTAATATCTTTAAGTACATATAGAAACAATATATAAAAATTTACTTTTTGAAAAATAGATGTTATAATGAATCTATTGATATCTCATATAATAGTTTTATCATTTATGTATTGACTTATAATTACAGTCAAAGTTTCCTAAGTTTGACTCTGAAAAGTCAACTGTGCAGCTTGAGGTGAGACAGAGGGAGGGAGGGAATAGCTAAAAGCAGCAGCTGATTTTCTTTTTTATGTGCTACATCTGCTGGGTCGCAGAAGGGAGAGGGCCAACAATTAAAGAGTGAACAAACAAAAAGAGCACCTTCTGTGACAATCCTCAGGCGTCGCAGAAGGGAGAGGGCCAACAATTAAAGAGTGAACAAACAAAAAGAGCACCTTCTGTGACAATCCTCAGGCACTCCAAGGGTCTTGAAATCTTTGTAATGGAACTTGAAGAACTGGACTTTTTTTTAGCTACTGATATTTCCTAGTACAACTTGGGACATGGCTAGTATAGCTGCAATCCCAGTGCACAAATAGATTTCAGGGATCGGGTAGAAAAATTATAGAAAGAATGATACACTTGTTTTATGACTATCAGCTTTCTACATCAACAAAATAAGACAAAGACAACAAAATCTTCAAAAGAAGCCTAAAGATCTGCATAAGCTTGTATGCATTACACTACTGAATTTTAGTGCCTAATTTAAGCAAGAGGGAAGACAGCACACCATGAAAGAATGTTATTGACAACTATGTCTATGTTCAACATGCAGTGCACTTAGCATGATACTATTACAACTAGCTCAGCGTCTCAGCCAAAACATCCCAAACATTTCTTTTCCAGCTTTCAATCCCACTTTCCTACCACTTTTCTTGAAGAAAAAAACCACATAACAAAAAATCAAATGAATTATAAGAGAAGAAAGGGTAGGAACACTACGGAAAAACTTCTAGTAGTTCATGGTTGTTTCCCTACCTATGACTAAATATGCTTCTATACTAGATACTTTATCTTGTAGTGGAAGCTCGAATATTGGATGGAACCATTGCGAACAAACAGAATCATACTTAGAACCCACACAGCTAACAAAATCTTGTGCATGAAGCATATAACACACTCACAAAATAACATTACCATCCTCAACTATAGGTGTTTCGAGGATGTGTGAAGCAAAATAAACCAGAAGCATGTTCTGCTGAATAAATCTCCAGACAGTAAAAACAAAGTGTAGAACTCGAGACGGATATAGTGGTGTCAAAGACAAACTGGGACCCAGCACTTTGATTGCAATGATAAAACAGAACTGAAAGCTAATTGAGACAATTTATCAAACACTTTGTTTTCAATACTAAATGAACAACAACAGAACATATGCAGGGTAGTAAAATAGGAGATAAGGGAAGCAGGTACGTGGCACTGACCTCTGAAAAGGAAGCAGGAGAAGGCGGATGCTTAACGCGTGTGCGACCTGGTTCCTTTTACCGGATGAAGCAGACAGAAGAAGAACACAGGAAGCGGGAAAGTGAAGACAAGGTGACCGGCCACCGGCTGTTAACAGGCTCTCCTCAGCGAAATGTGGCCCACAATAGTTGAATTGTCGTTGCAGCAAATTGAGTTCACATATGTTGATCAGAAAAAGGAAGGAAAGCTTTTCCACTTGTATTAGTATGATTAGAATTCCTCTCGAGATTTTGGACTAATCTCGAATCTTTAATCTTTGGATTTTAGGATGAATTTCAATCTTCTCTCTGCAAAAGATGGTTGGGATCAAGAGTCTTATCCTCGCTACCAAGATCTTGCTGCTCTTCCCTTCTTTGTTGTCTTCTTTCCACTGATTCGGTTTGTTCTTGACAGGTTCATCTTTGAGGTATTTTTACTCACTTTTTTTTTCATGTTTTTCAATACATGTTTGAGTTACAAACCCCTGATTTTATTTGCATATTATATCAAACATAATATTATTATTTTTAAAATATACGTCACAACGAAGCTCACACTGTATTGTTACAACGAAACTCACAATGTATTACTACCATTCATATATACTACTAGATCAAACGTGTTTTGAAAAAGATTGACCAAAATATGTGCAGTTATAAGTTCATTTAGGTGTGCCTTTTTTTACTTTGTGACAATCACCTCTTCCTAATGGTATATTTTGATATAGAAATTAGCAATAAGGCTAATGTATGGTGAGAATAAGGATAAGTTGAAGACAAGTATAAAGAGCAAAAGGATCAACAAGTTCAAAGAATGTGCATGGAAAACTGTTTACTCTCTATCAGCTGAAATCTTGGCAATTCTGGTCATATACAATGAACCCTGGTTTAACAACACAAGATACTTCTGGGAAGGCCCTGGTGATGAGGTTTGGCCAGATCAAAAGATGAAGTAAGCCATCAAATTGTGTTTCGAAATTGTGGTTTTACTTCAAATGTGACCAAAATTGTTACATCTCAGGTTTAAGCTCAAGCTTCTGTACATGTACTGTGGAGGATTCTACATTTACGCAATCTTTGCAGTGCTATTCTGGGACCTAAAACGTTCTGATTTCCTTGCCTCCCTAGCTCACCATGTCGGAACAGTAATTCTGATCTTGCTATCATACATATTCAGGCAAAGTTGTTGGACTATCCAAATTTTCATTAGAGCAGTCTCAATTCTCTGCATTCAAAAGCCTGAACTTGATTGAACATTTGCAGGTGCGGCCGTGTTGGGGCAGTTATTCTAGCCCTTCACGAAGGAAGTGATGTTTTTCTTGAAACTGCAAAGATGTCAAAGTACAGCGGCCTTCAAAGGCTTGCTGACATTTTGTTTACATCGTTTGCAATATCATGGTGGATTCTGAGGATTGTATACTATCCCTTTTGGATACTTAGGAGTACGAGGTCAGCACTTCAAACTAACGACTCCATTTCCGATAACTAATCTAACTGTTCGTTTATCCTCCTGAGTCGTGACTGAGACATGTTTCTTCTTCATGGTTAACTACAGCTATGAATTTTATCAGATATTGGAGAAGGATGGTAGAAGTAGAGAGGAAACTATCCTTTATCTTGTGTTTAACTCTCTGCTATTTGGCTTGCTTGGCCTGCACTTGTACTGGGGAAGCATACTAGTGAAGATGATCTCCAAACAAATTAGAGCAAAAGGGCAGATAGGGAATGATGATCGATCAGGTGAGCCGATACATTTCAATATAATCAAAACTGTTGAAATGCCTAGTCTATCATTTCTGAAACCTTAACTTATGTCCTTCCTAGATTCTGAAGATGAGGAGGAACACCAGAACTAACTAACACAGCTATCTAGACGGGGGCATGTATGTATTGCAATAGCAACTAGGCAGTGAGCATCATCACACTGTTATATTCTGTGTATAATTTTGTTTTTTTAGTACAAAAACACAAAGAATGATTTAGTATCTTTGCAGCTCAAGTCATTACAGAATATAGACCAATGATTAAATTGTAAATAGTGTATAAGACAAAAACACGGAGGGACCTTTATGCAATTTTAGAAAATTTTAGACAAAAACACTGAGGGACCTTTATGCAATTTTACAAAAACACGGAGGGACCTTTATGCAATTTTATAACATGGAACCTGAAGGTTAAAACATGAAGTTTTTAACATGTAACATGAAGATTTTAACACGAAACATTAAGATTTTAACACGAAACATGAAGGTTTTATAACATGGAACCTGGAGGTTAAAACATGAAGTTTTTAACATGTAACATTAAGGTTTTAACACGAAACATTAAGATTTTAACACGAAACATGAAAGTTTTATAACATGGAACCTGGATGTTCAAACATGAAGGTCTGGCACTATTCACTGGCACTGTTCACGCGCGGGTTACTGTAGCGCGTGAAAATCCTAATTTTTCAGAAATTGCAAATTGGTCCCTCCGTGTCTGTATAGTTAACATATCAGTCCCGTCTATATTTTGATCAGAATATAGACGGTCTATTCCAAGACTTATCCTTTTTTTAAAGTCCTAAGTGTATTGAACCAGCAATAATAATCATTTTTGCCGACATAAAGACAGCTACATTTCATTATACTCATGTAGTACATTATTCTTCATTATTTGATTGCTGCTCATTTATATATTTTCTTCACTTACATCTTTCAAAAGGAGTACTTAAGAGAACGGTTATAATTTATTAAATCTACTGTTAAGGAATTAATTTATCCAAATATGAGTTTTTCAATTCATAAAGTGACTATTTATGAGTTACAGCAAAGTATTTCAATCAAAGTTAATTTGATATTTGATAATAAATTATTAAAATTACAGCTATTTTAACAAGAGGACACCGGAGTTTGGTGCTCCTAATGCCGAGTAAAAACTTTAAACCAAACCTAAAACTTATAATTTCACTAGATTTATAATGTTCACAATATTTTAAAATAAATTAATAAATTTTCAATCACACTTCTATTTATTACCTATGTAATATAATTTATTATATATTTTATTAATAAAAAATATATTTTGTTAAATAAATATATCTTATTTTATCAAATATATTTGACAAATTCTTGGGTGAGGCAGCCTCACCCAAGAGGCAGGACCTAAAAATACTTAAGTACAGTACATGGGACCTTTTTTAAAAGGATTTCCAATATAGAGGGACTAAGTTGCAAACTATGGAAATAAATCGCTTTCTCCCCAATTCCCAAGCTTTACGTTCTGCAACTTCATTCAACAGCAATCGACGGCAGCTATCGACGGTTGCAGAGCCGCGACAGACGTCACCAGATCAGATTCATCGACTATGGCACTAGATTGGGCTCGACGACAATCTCCTTATCCATATCGACGGCGACAAAAAATTGATTGAGATGAGGTGAAGCGGCACAGATCTATGATGTGGCAGCATTGGAGCACCCGAATAATTTCGCAAATTCTGAAGTTTCTGGTGGAAGCCTCAGAATTTGACAAGAAAGTAGTGTTTTGTGACTGGAAACAACATTCTGAGAATAACTCAAGAATTTGTCTTGAGCCTCTGCAGTTTTTAGCCAAATTCATTCGTCGTGAGGGTCAAATTTGGGTTTTTCTGTTTTTTTCAGTATTTTCTAAATTATGGTCGCGGCGTTGCGGTGTCTTGGCCGGGATTTGGTGTCTTTCCCACAAATGGTGGTGCACTGTGGATGTATGATGGCAGTTCTGACGGGGAAGCGTTGGTGATTGAAAATGAGATTTGTGTGTCTACGTTTGATGAGGTGTCATCGAGGTATGCTGGGATGACGCCGAGGTATGATGGAATGACGTCGAGATTTCATAATGTGGCATTGATATTTGATGAGCAGTTATCGAGCTTTGATGATGTGGCATTGATGTTTAATGAGGTGTTATCGAGGTTTGATGAGGTGACGTCGAGTAGGATGATGAGGCGATTAGGTGTCATCGAGGTTTGATGAGATTTCATCGAGATGAGGTGTCGTCATGGTTTGATGAGGTGGCATTGAGGTTTGATGAGGTGACATTGAGGTTTGATGAGGTGTCATCGAGGTTCGATGAGGTTTCGTCGAGGTTCAATGAGGTTTCGTCGAGGTTTGATGATGTGTCATTGAGGTTTAATGTGGTGGCGCAGTTGTGGGGTTGGGTGCTAACGTGGTGGTGAAACGGTGGTGACGTGGTGGTGACGGGACGGTGATGTGGCAGTGACATGTCATTGAGGTTTCCGTCCATGGTGTTGAGGTTTATATCGCCGACGTTGATGTTATGTCCTCGAATATGAGGTTTGTACCATTGAAAATGAGCTTTATATCGTTCTAAATGAGGTTTTTGTTTTTGAAAATGAGGTTTGTTTCGTCGACGTTGAGGTTGTGTAGTTGACGTTGATGTTTATTTAGTCGAAAACGAGGTATGTGTTTTCAAAGTTGAGGTTAAGATCTTTGATGGTGAGGTTCTTGTCATCGACATTGAAGTTTGGTGTGTTGAAAATGAGATGGAGTCGAGGTTTGATAACGTGACAAGGTTTAGTGTTGTCGAGGTATGATGAGGTGGCGTCTAGTTTTGGTGATGTGGCATTGAGGTATGATGAGGTGGCGTTGATGTTTTGTGAGGGGGCATTGATGTATGATGAGGTGGCGACGAGGTTTCATGAGATGGCTATGAAGTTTCATAAGGTGACATCGATGTATGATGACATGACATTGATGTATGATAACATGACATCGAGGTGTGATAAGGTGGCATCGATGTATGATTAGTTGGCGTTGAGGTATGATGAGGTGGTGTTGAGATTTCATGAAGTGGCGTTGAGGTATGATGAGGTGGCGACGAGGTTTCATGAGGTGGCGTTGAGGTATGATGAGGTGGCGACGAAGTTTCATGAGGTGGCATCGATGTATGATGACATGACATCGATGTGTGATGAGGTGGAATCGAGGTATAATTAGTTGGCGTTGAGGTATGATGAGGTGGCAGCAAGGTAGAATGATGAGGTGACGAAGAAAGAATGAAAAATTAGTAATATTTACAAATTAACCCCTGAAAATTTTAATAATTAGTGTTCTTTTATATTTACTTATAATATGGGCCTTATTGGGCCCTGCCTCATAGGTGAGGCTGCCTCACAGGAGAATTACTCAATATATTTAGTTTGTTATATATTTATCCTAATTTTGTACAAAATATGAAAAAAATACAATTTAAAATAAAAATTCAAAACTTTGTTAAATTTTGGTTTTCCACCAAAACCAAAACAAACAAATAAGGTTTTGGGTTATGGCTATGGGCAAAACCAAAACTCTTGAACCATCTACACACAAGGCGTTAGACTCTGCTTAAAAGTTAAAACCCCTTCCTCAAAACCTCATCACTTTTTCCATTTTCCCTCCAAATTGAAATCAAAATTCTGAATTTCCCCTGCTCCTTCCCTGTTAATTAAATCACGCGTTGAAAATGGTTTTCGGTCAGGTGGTGATTGGTCCGCCCGGCTCCGGCAAGACCACCTACTGCAACGGCATGTCTCAGTTCCTCCCACTGCAACGGAAGGTAAAGTGTTTAGTCAAAATCCAATCGCTTGAATTTGTTAAAAATATTGAACTTCATTTGATTGATTATGCCCATGGCCCATGAATGCAGGAAAGTTGCTATTGTTAATCTGGACCCTACAAATGATTCCTTACCGTATCCTTTTGGATGGTTTTGTTTCAAAAGTTTGTTTTTTGATTAATTAGAGCTTTTAGTTAGTCCTTATGATGTAAAGGTATGAGTGTGCTGTTAATATTGAGGAGCTTATCAAACTTCAAGATGTGATGAATGAGCATTCCCTTGGTCCAAATGGCGGTGAGTCCTTGTTTCACAATGTATTTTCTGGATATAAGTTAGTATTAGTATTGCTTATTATATGCAAAACTGAATTTGTCCAGCTGAAAGTTACTATTGATGCTTGTTTGTAGGTCTTGTTTATTGCATGGACTATCTGGAGAAGAATATTGACTGGCTGGAATCCAAATTGAAGCCCCTTGTTAAAAGGTTTCTGTTTGCTTCTCTCCATATCCATGTTTATTTGTTCAGTTTTGAAAAGATGTTACTTTTCAACCTGTTTTTATGTCTCCATCAACCATTGTGCAGCTTGTTATCGCCATAGATAAACTAACTGAGATAAAGGGACATGTTGCTTCTAGTTCTTACAAAAAAAATTTAGTGATGCTGGTATTATTATTTGCAAGTGCATTAGTCAGATTAATGTTTTATTAGACCAGTTTCCGTTGCATTGCACGTGGCATAAATTTTTTATATTCTGCCATACTAGTAATCCGATTAGAACAGCACCAGAGAGTTAAGAAGAAAATCCGAACTTCAACAAAAAAGACACTGACTAGAGGGTTTAAATGCGAGTTATTGGATTACTTCATTGGCGATCTTATTTTTAATATTTTCAATCTTTAACGTGCTTATATCTTACCTTCAAATTCAGATCACTATTTCCTGTTTGATTTCCCCGGTCAAGTGGAGCTATTTTTCCTCCATGCAAATGCAAAGAATGTCATCATGCGACTCATTAATAACCTGAACCTCAGGGTAGGCTTATTCATAAGTAATATTAGCAATTGCATTGTTGCTTAAGCATGACCTGGATATGTAGTCTGAGAACTCCATTTTGTGCAGTTAACTGTGGTGCATCTGATCGATGCTCATCTTTGTAGTGATCCCGCAAACTACGTGAGTGCAGTGCTTCTATCGTTGTCAACCATGGTCCTCCTGGAACTTCCTCATGTTAACGTGTTGTCCAAGATTGATCTCATTGAAAACTACGGAAAATGACAAACAAGACTTTGTCAGTTATAATCTAGTACTTTAGTAATGCATTTGACTTTATGTCTTGCAGTGAAGTGAAAGTTATTGTATTGGAAAATGACAGCTAAGTTATTAATTTGCAGAGATGGCTCAAGTGTTCTAAATCCCAGCGTTTGATGAGGTGAGTCTACCTCTGCCGCATGTGATTTGTAGCAACTTGATTCTTGAGTGCCCGATCAGTCATGAAGAATCAGAAATATGAATTTATCCTGATTATATTGTATAATTATGATCGATATATGTAAATAGGCTTTGTAGTTTGCATTATTGCGTATGACTTTTGTTTGCGTTTTCTTTTCTGTCTCATATTAAAGAACATTGCATGTTTGATCTGCTGTTTTTAAATTAGAATGGTGTATTGATCTTTGCTGCATTTAATTTGTATTGAAGTAGAATTTCGTAGTTCCATCATACTTATAGTTTCTGAAGGCAAAGTGATCAAGAAATTGCAGCCATTCAAGCAAATATTATTGATCAACACCACAAGAAAGTATATCATTTGATTGAAAACAAGAGTTACTACATCTACATGGACCTGGATATAATTTCACAATTAAATTACTAAGAAACACATTTTTTCTTAATTCCCTTGAAACTTTTTATTCTGTTAGTTTACAAGGTCTCATATGGGGCAAATTATACTGTGCATCTGGTGGAAAAGCATCGTACCCCCGGGACAAAAAGTGTGTATATATAAGTTTCTTATGTTTTACATAGTGGGATACGGCTCTATTGCATACACCGAGATATGGTATACTGATTGCTCTCAAATCAGCAGGCCTTGATTCCATGCTTCATGTAGTGTTTGTAGAGAAATTGACTACCAATTTTCTCTCTTTAAGTTTTGGTTGTCAAGGTTGAGGAAGTACTTGTTATGCCTTTTCACTTCCTTTTAGTTTCGTATCATATTACCTGTACATTGTAGAGTTTTATTGCAATTATGGCTATAGATTCTTATCCATGCTCATGTTTATTTGGCTTGGATTTGAGCTGCAATTTTGATTGGGATAAGTGATTGGAAGTTAGGTTTAGTTTCTGTGTAGTAACAGAAGCAGTTTGAGGCGTGGGATTCGATGTTGTTTCATGGAACAAAGTCTGAAACCTCGACCAAAACACCCTACTCTTAGGTTGTCTTTAAATTGATTATTCAACAATGCAGTTGAGTTCTAGGTGTAAATTTTATAATGGATCCAGAATCGCTATATGCTGGGAGTTGGTTTTTCTCACTTTTTGTTTTTCAGAATCAAAGTTGCATTCTTTCTGTTTTGTATTTATTTTTGTTGTGAATTGATTCAAAAAGTGTTTATTTGACTGTATCCGAGAGTTAAGTTTAGGATGGCAAGAAGAAGGAGATGACCGGTTTGAATTCGAGAAGAGGTGTTCGCATCTTTGAAGCTTCCTACAAATGAATTTTCTTCTCCAGATATTTTTGATTTCTCTGTTGTTTGCCCTTTTTCTTGTGATCATCCTTTGGCTTTCTTGATCCTTCCTGTTTCCTGGAACTCGAAGGATTTCAAGGACTGGAGAATTTTTTTTTTTTTATTGCTTCAGGTAGGAACATAGAGTCATATAAAGGTACAAAATTGGTTAATCTCGAAACAACATTTGGGAAAGTGGAATGAGTAACTATCTTGAGATTAAGGGTTCCCAGTTCCTGAATAAATTAAATATCTCCTTCAAAGTGTCTTATTGTGTAAGTCTATTTTTATATTTAAGGATGGTTGTATCTTGGTCTGACTTGTAGATTGACATTTAAATGTGAAATCCATTTATGAGGTTTCATGGCAAATAAAGAGCTACTCCATTAGTTAATACCAGTTGGTTTGTCATATAGTTTAATCCATTAGTGCATTTAAAAGCATTCTGAGAGTTGATTGATGGAAGGTAGCCAATATCTTAGGTAATATAGAGCATAGATTACAGAATATGGCCAGTGATATTTTATGAGAATAAGATTTTCATTTATGTTCAGCTGTCCCAGTAGCCTTTTTCCCAAACTCCTTTACATATTGAATCTCTCTCGTAGCTGTTTCTTTCTAATTTTAGTTAATATATACCATATTAGCTTATAAATTCACATACACCTAAACGTCTCATATGTGTTTTTTTGGCTGATAGGATATATCTCTTTGCTGAGGAAGTATGAAAATTTTCAAACTGGCTAGCTTAGTATCTATTTTAATTTTGCTAAGGTTCGTTAACAATTAGTTTGCCGCGTTGTTGTCTGGAATGCTGCCTTATAAATGATGTCTCCATGTTGAGTGGAATGCTGACATCTAAGTTGAAGACAAGAATAAAGAGCAAAAGGATCAACAAGTTCAAAGAATGTGCATGGAAAACTGTTTACTCTCTCTATCAGCTGAAATCTTGGCAATTCTGATCATATACAATGAACCCTGGTTTAACAACACAAGATACTTCTGGGAAGGCCCTGGTGATGAGGTTTGGCCAGATCAAAAGATGAAGTAAGCCTGATGTGATTCATCAAATTGTGTTTTGAAATTGTGGTTTTACTTAAAATGTGATTAAATTGTTACATCTCAGGTTTAAGCTCAAGCTTCTGTACATGTACTGTGGGGGATTCTACATTTACGCAATCTTTGCAGTACACCGGCCTTCAAAGGCTTGCTGACATTTTGCTTACATCGTTTGCAATATCATGGTGGATTCTGAGGGTTGTATAATATCCCTTTTGGATACTTAGGAGTACGAGGTCAGTACTTCAAACTAACGATTCCCTTTTCGATAACTAATCTAACTGTTCGTTAATCCTCCTGAGTCCTAACTGAGACATCTTTCCTCTTCATGGTTAACTACAGCTATGAATTCCATCAGATATTGGGGAAGGATGGTAGAAGTACAGAGGAAACTATCCTTTATTTTATGTTTAACTCTCTGCTGTTTGGCTTGCTTGGCCTGCACTTGTACTGGGGACGCATACTAGTGAAGATGATTTCCAAACAAATTAGAGCAAAAGGGTAGATAGGCAATGATGATCAATCAGGTGAGCCAATACATTTCTGAAACCGTAACTCCTGTCCATCCTAGATTCTGCAGATGAGGAGGAACACGGCTATCTAGACGGGGGCATGTATTGCAATAGCAACTAGGCAATGAGCATCACCAGACTATTATATTCTATGTATAATTTTCCAGTGTAACCAATTTCTCATAAATCTTCATATATGTGACCAAACTCACAAGCAACAAGCCAAGAGACCGCATGGGTGATGGAAGTTTATTTCTAATATCCACAGATGATCACTATAAATGATGACTGTCACCAAAGTTGCACCAGTATAACCAACTACTATTACACAATGATCAACAAAAAAGGAGAAGTAGAGAGCTTTGACCAACATGCGAATATTAAACTAATCAACTCACTAACTCTCTAATCACATTTCAACTTAGAAAGTGAATAATCATAACTGGCCAACTTTCGTTTCCCCAAACCATGCACTCTGTTTCAATTTCTTCACTTGCAGAACTTTGTGACCAGCTTGTCTACATGTATTATGATGTCATCAATGCGGGGGCGCATCGTAGGCTGTGGCTGAAGCATCCATGTAACAAATTGATGAAGGGCTTCAGGGTATGGAGGATTAGGTCCAGCAGGCCACTTTATCTGAGCATTAACAATGGCCAACTGCAAGCTTCCACCAGACTCTCCAAGTGCATACTCAAATGGGGACACACCATACCTGTGGAGATAGAAAGGAGTACACAGATAGTGAATATAAAAACAATATGTGTCACTAGATTTCTAAATACTATAACAACTACTACCTCCTTCCCATAAAAAAAGTCCACTCCATTACAAGGTGGACCCTTTATAGAGGACAGAGGGACTATGATGTTTCGTGCATTGTGTGTCAATGGACAAACGGAAATTAATCTAAACCTTACATTATAGCATATAAAGTGCAGCCCAATGACCAGATATCAGTTCTTTCGTCTATATCTGCCTGGCTGGGACAATCCCACAATTCAGGAGCTCTAAATGGGGCAGAGCAGTGCTCAGCAGCCCATTCCTACACAATCGGGAAAAGTGAATCCAAATTAAGAAATGCAACAGATTGTAAATTCTGAAAACTTTCATTTCAACAAATCAACAAAGGTCTTCTGCTTGATTGTTAAAGTAAGAGTGACCAACAATGACTAATCAAACAAACAAACAATGAAAAGCTTCTTGAAGCAGGGAAAAACTAATCAAGCTACCTGCAATTGAAGAGCCTCAGAACGGGAACGAATCTGCTTTCGGGCAGGACGTGCACTTCCAAAATCCATCAGGATTGCAATTGGTGGTTGTCCTTTTCTATGCGTCAAGAGAACATTGCCCGGTTTAACATCATTATGAGCATATGCAGGTTCAAGATTGTGCATATGCTTTAATCCTGCACAAAGCTGCAGCACAACAATCTTCTGAGAATTTGGCCTTTCTTGAAGAAATTTCATTTTATATAAGGTAAAAAACAAGAAACGAGTCCTCGCAATCATAAACCTGCACTTGCACTAGACTGTTTCCTGATATTTTGCTCTTTCTAGGAAATGAGTAAATATTTAAATACACTACTACAAGGAAGAAAGTCAATAAAAATTTTACTTTGAAAACTATGGAGAATATATAAGATAACACAATTGAAATTTCAAAATATACTAGTAGAATATTTCAAAAAATCCTAAACTCTAATGAGCCTAAAGATTCTAGTCCAACACTAACAATGATTATGCGCAAGTAAGGATTGATTCTGCATACTTGGGTCACAGGATCGTGCAATCTTACGATACAGATTGATATTTATAAGAATATACCGAGATATCAGAGATATAATTGGTGCATGACAGTATAATGTAAACAAAATGTTTGTTAATTCAATCACCTGGCGAAAGATTTCGAGAACATCTGTTGTGGAGAAAAATTCTTTTTTAGTCTTCATAATTTTGGCATTGTCTAGTAATGTGCCATCCATATGGACTGGAAATAGCAAATATGCTTCATGCTTCCAAGATTGTTCCAGTGTACCCTAGAGCAAAAGATAGGAATTTTCATTATGAACAAATAGGCAAGATGAAAAGACAATTGTCCCACAACCAACATCTGAATCTATACCCACTAACATACAGAAATGATGAGAACAATGTCCATTTTTGCTTTCCGGTGAATAACTTGTTTGAAATTACTTGAATACACAAAGTTTGAATCAATTCCCAGGGTAGACCCTTCACTTTCTGGTAAATTTTTTGAACTTGGGATCTTTTACTCATAAAAAAAAGTCAACCAGGGTACATTCAAGCATTTAGAGACATGATCTAAGATTAGGAATAGCAATGAACAATAATAAAATTGGTATCAGCCATCCATTTTCCATTTCATATTACTACAGATTTGACTTATCAAAAACACATGACGAACATATAACAATGGATCAAGATCTATCGTTAATCAAGAGTCCTGTCCAAGTTACAGTAAAAAAAAAATCACCTAAGTGATAGCACATGAGGAAAACTAGTGACAATGACAACAGATCATACTCCAGGTACAAAAGCGAAAAATATGAAGCCACAAATCACCTTCACTGCAATGATAGCATGATCAAGGAGAGGAAGCAAGTTGGGATGATTGAAGAGGGATGAAACCCGGATCTCCTCCTTCACCAACTCAAGCTGCTCAGTATTCTGAATTAGAACTTTCTTCATGGCATAGGTCCCATCCTCTACACATAAATTATGTATGAAAAAAAAGTGAGAACAATGCTTCACTTCTCTAATATCAATAAATCAAATCGGGAGAATCCCAATGACAATAATGAATTCAAACAAGTACTATGATTCCACCTTGGACTAATAACTTTTGTAACTCTACCATTCATGAACTCTACACTACGATTCCAACAAATTCACAAACACAACAAGTGCTGAATCCTTTTTGATCAGATCACACATTAAAAGACATATTCTCAGTCCACTAACACAAAATTGAAACACGACAATCAAGAAACGAATAGATCGCAGCTTTAAGGGAATATTACCAGACAAATGAGGGGAATTCTTGAACTTCTTGGAGAGGACAACATTGGTGGGCTCGGCAGCAGGGAGTTCCTTAACGAGAAAGACAAAGGCAAATCCACCTTCGCCAAGCTGCCTGATGATCCTGAACCGGTTTTCATTGATCCACACATCTCCACCGCCATTCACGGCATCATACAGAGCGTTGAGACCTGAAAAAGAGCATCCCATAGCTCCTCCCTTTTGCACCTTCTCCTTCTTCTTCTCCTCCTCCTCCTCACACTCTCAGATCTCTAAAATTTATTACTTCTACACTCTTTTTTCTCTCTCTCTCTCTCCCTGCCCAATTCTAGTGTACGTGCTAAGCTGTTGTTTGTGAGCTCCAAAAAAAAGTCTTGCAATAGTTTCGTGCTGAATTAGATTATTAATTAGTTTTCTTTTTCTTTTTTATTTAGAAAATATAATAATAAAGATTTCAGTTGATATGATTCCTTTTACACCGGCCCTGCCCTCTTTCTCATGTTCTATTTGAGAAAATAACGGAAATGGTGCTCATTTTTTTTTTTTGGGAAAATATATATTAAGGGTAGTGGAACTTTCTTTATTTGAAAGAAGTGTGTAATTTTATCATAATTTCTAGTAAGGGCGGTAATCAATTAGTTTTTTTTCTTAATATAATTATTTAATAAAGACATTAATACCCTTATTTTCATTATTTTAGTTTAGATTCATTAATATTCAATTAAGTTTTCAGTTTTGTTTCACTAAATTTAGTTCTATTTAATTAAAATTTAATCAAATCAGTTAAATTCAGTTTTATCCCAAATTTTTAGTTTTAGTTCAATTAAATTTATTTTTACCCCAATTGTTTAGTTCTAGTTTAGTTAATTTAATTTCACCTTTTGATATTAAAAAAATAAATTGAGTTTATTAAGATTTTTTAGTTCTAGTTTAGTTAATTTAATTTCACCTTTTGATATAAAAAAATAAATTGAGTTTATTAAGATTCCGTTGAAATCAGTTCAATTTAATTCAATTAGTTTAAGTTATTCAATTTTGGCTAAGTTTAATTTTAAGTTAAATTCAATTCAGTTAAATAAAAATAATTTTTAAATTAAAGGTGGAACTTTAATGGAGCTGAATTTTAAATTTAATGTAGCAAAGATGAATTTGAATAAACTTAATTTAATTAAACTGAATTAAACTAAACATAGTGGATCTAAAAATTTGGATGATCAAATTGAATGTCAACAAAAATATTCTTGTCTTGATTAAGATTAATTAAAATAAATTAGAGTGAACCAAATTTAACTAAATTCAAATGAACTTAATGGAATTTTTTGAATGCTAATAAAGTGAACTAGACTTTTTTTTTTCCGAAAAAGAACTAAACTTAGTTTAATTGAACTTAAAATAAAATTTTGGGATGGAACTTAACTAAACTTATTTGAATAGAATCGATTTAGCTCTCCTATCACGCTCTAACCTCTCTCCTCTTTACTGTTACCTTTCCGTTTTTACTTTTCACTATTCCTACTGATAACGGCTCGCCAACGGGAATAAAACGGCATTTTCATGGCGGAGCCACCGCTCCACCATGGCGACACCGCCACTGCTAAATCCTTCAAACAGATCCTCGGTACCAAGCATCAACCTTTGTATTCCATGCTGCCTAACACCCCAAATCTACATCCAATCACCGAGTACAAAGGAAAATTAGCTTATATCCTACCGCCGGAAGAAGGAGCCGTCCTAGCCTCTTACTATCACAACGCCTTGGTAGGCAAGTTCAACAGGGGAAATCCCTCTATGGATTCTCTTATAGCCGCTTTCAAATCAATTGGCTTCGCTGGGCGCTATCAATTGGGTTCTCTTGATTTCAAGCATATATTGATTCGATTCCAGGAGAAAGAGGACTACCAGCGTTGTTGGATGAAGGGGTCATGGAGTATTGGTAATTCAACGATGAAAGTCCAGAAATGGACACCGGAGTTCTCGCCGGAGCATGAATCGTCGATCATCCCATCCTGGGTCACAATCCACAAGCTTCCAGTCCTTTTTTACAATATCTCTGCAATCCAAGGAATCAGTAGCCGAATTGGCAAATTTCTCAAGATGGATGCAGCAACAATGACACTTACAAGGCCCTCTACCATCAAGGTGTGTGTTGAAGTTGATTTGCAATCTACTTTGCCTTCCTCTATAGTGGTAGGGATCACTCCAAATGTTAAAGAGTATCAGATAGAGTTTGATGAACTGCCTTTATACTGTAGTCACTGTAAGGTTATAGGGCATGACATCTATGGCTGTGGTTTTGCTCACCCAAGAAAGAACATACAAAATACTCCCATAGTAATCGATCCTGAACTCCCTAAGACTATGGTGCCCAAGCAGACAAAGGAGCCTTTGAAAGATACCCCATGTTTGTCTCTACCACTAATCCTAGCTCCAATCCTCATGCCTATAAGTGGAGGAAAAAGGCAGTTCCTGAAGCCAGTTCCTCTGAAGGAAAGGCTGATAAAATCCCTGAAACCAGTGTGATTAATGATGCTATCCCAGCTCTTTTGATCGACATCTCCACAGAAGAATTACTCTCACCACATGCTGAATCCCAAGACACTCATTCTCCACTCTCATTTTCCTCACCAATCCTAAAAACCTCATACTCCAAAGGATATAGACAGTCAGGAAGGTAACTCTCTTATTGAATTTTCATGTCCTACTGATACCTTTTTCTATCACTCTCAGGAAAAACTCAGACAGAACAGATTCCTACCACTCATAGCTGAGGGTAATGAAGAGGAGCAGACTGAAGATAGAGATGGTTGACATCACTTCAACGGAGTATCCTGAAATAATCCCAGTGGATAGAACAGAACAACCTCTAAAAGGTAAAGGTAAAGCCATGAAAAAAGGTAAATCCACTCAATCTAAACCTGAGGTTACAAATTATTTTAGCCAGCTGAATAAGGTGATGACTAGATCATCTACTAAATGCACTGATAATGTCCCTTATGTGTAAAGTTCCTATCAAATCTAAATGGTTAGTGTGGAATATTAGGGGTATTTCAACTTCTCTAGATAGATTGCAAAGTCTGATTAGAAAGAATAATTTTGAACTTATTTGCTTAATTGAACCAATGCATGATAATGTTCAATGTGATGTATTTAGGAGATCTCTACATTTCTCTAACTGTATGCATGCTGATAATGGGAAAATTTGGTTGATGTGGAATAACAACCATATTCAACTAATTACAGATCATCTACAGTTCGTACATGTTTTAATCTCTGGCCCCATTTTTCCACAACCTTTCCATGCTGCTTTTATATATGGTCTTAGAACAAGGAAAGGTAGGGAAATGCTTTGGAATGATCTGGTCCCGCTAACTAAATTAGATGCTTTACTCATTGGTGATTTCAATGCTATGGAATCCATCAATGAGTATAAAGGACCAGCCATACCAAAAACTGGTAGTATAGCAGATTTTAGCAAATTTATAGTCTCAAATGGTTTGAGCCACATTAATACTGTGGGTAATAACTTTACATGGACTAATAAAAGGCTAAGAAATCCTACCTTTCAAAGGTTAGATAGAGGATTATGTTCTCCATCATGGTCATCTATGTTCACTGCATCCTCTGTTCATGTTCTTAATAGAGCATCTTCTGATCACAATCCTTTACTTCTCACCATTAGTAACTCTGTTAGGTCAACTCCTAGACCATTTAGATTTCAGAACATGTGGTATAGTAGACCTGAATTCCATGATTTGATTGGTACTATCTGGAATACACCTGTACTTGCTTCTGTAATGTTAGCTTTTAGTCTTAAATTACAAATTCTGAAAAAACATTTAAAGTTGTGGAATAAAACTGTCTTTGGTAATATAGATGATAATGTTTTAAAAGCTGAAGCTACACTTAATGCTCCAGAAATCAGCTATGATCTTGACCCATCTGATTTGGAAATTACTAAATTAAATGAAGCTAGTCTGCTCTTACAGAGAGCTATTAAGGAAAAAAGTAAGTTCTGGAAACAGAAATCTAAGGTCAACTGGCTTAAAAGTGGTGATGAAAATACCAGTTATTTTCATAACACTGTTAAAGAAAAAAGGGGTAAATTACTAATCTCTAAGATCAAAAATAGCCAGGGATCCTGGATTGATGATCCACATGAGTTAGAGGCAGAAGCCATTCACTTCTTTTCCACCCTACTCACTGAGGAATTTGAGCATGAGGATGGTCATTTTTACTCCAATTTTCTTAGCCAGATACCTAAAATTATTACAGATGAAGATAATGATGCACTGCTTAGAACTGTCGACATGACTGAGCTTAAAAATATAGTTTTCAGTTTGAAGAAAAATAGCAGTCCAGGACCTGATGGTTACACTGCTCAATTTTTCATCAAATCATGGAATTTTATATGTCATGATCTACTAAATGCATCAAATGACTTTTTATCTAGCTCTTCTTTGCCTAGGGGTATTGCAAGTACTTGGATCACAGTAATCCCTAAAAAGCCTACCCCTGTTACTTTTGGTGATTACATGCCTATAAGTCTTTCTAATGTTACAAACAAAATTTTTTCAAAAATTCTTATGGAAAGACTTAAGCCTCTTATGCATAAACTTATCTCACCACATCAAACTGCCTTCATGAAAGGAAGAGATATCTCAAATAATGTTATTTATCTACAAGAGATGGTCAGATTCTTAGACAGAAGGAACAAAGACCCGAACTGTATACTTAAACTGGACCTTCAAAAGGCTTTTGATAGAGTGAGATGGTCATTTTTAAATAGTATTTTACTCAAGTTTGGTATGCATGGAAAATTTGTGCATTGCATCATGAAAAATATTTCTCATGCTTGGTTTTCCATTCTTATAAATGGGAATCCAGTAGGATTTTTTCAGCCTACTAGAGGTATAAAACAAGGTGATCCTTTATCACCCTTTTTGTTTAATATCTTCACAGAGGCCTTTACTAGAAGTCTAGCTCATGTTTTTAATATTGGTAGTTTGGAATACTATGATCTGCCCCCACACTCTTTGCCTATTTCTCATCTAATTTATGCAGATGATACTGTGATTTTTCTTAAGGCTTCTAAATCTAATTTGACTAAAATGAAAGCTTTTCTTGCTAAGTTTGAAGTCACTACTGGTCAAAAAATAAACTATGAAAAGAGTGATTTCTATATTAGTAAAAATTCTTCTTTTCATCACATTAGCTTAGTTAAGTCCATTCTTGGTATGAAAAGAGGAAAATTCCCTTTTAAATATTTAGGCTGCCCTATTCACAAAGGGAGGATAACAAATGATCTTTTCCAGCCTTTAAGGGAACAAATCTCTAATCGAGTCAACAATTGGAAAAATATGTGGTTGTCTATGGGGGGTAAGATAACTTTAATACAATCATGTATTTATTCCATCCCTCAACATGTCTGGAATGTTCTTAAGCCTACTAAATTCATTATCAAAAAAATTGAAAGATGTATGGCTATTTTTTTCTGGGGTTCCACTGCATTTAAACCAAAAAAATCATGGAAGAAGTGGTCATCTTTATGTCTGCCTACAGAACAAAATGGGTTAGGCTTTAGATCACTTTCAGACATCATTCAGGCCTGTTCACTCAAGCTTTGGTGGAAATTTCAAACTGGAGAAACACCTTGGACTCAGTTCCTTTGGTCCCTTCCAATCTCACATAGATCTTCTCAAAACTGGAAGAGAATTGTAACTGTTAATGCCACAGCTGAACGGAATTCAAGGGTGATTCATGGCAAGGGAGAGTGTAATTTTTGGTCTTCCAATTGGACTGGTCTTGGTCCACTGATGGATCTGATAGAACCTGCAAACACAAACATCCCACCAGAGGCTACAGTCAGAGATTTCCAGGTGCACAAAAACCTTTATCTTCCATCCATTTCTCCATTATTGCAGCCTGAAATCTGCTTTCTTCTGCAGGAACTAGTTTTACACAGCCATAGACCAGATAGACTCATTTGGAGACCAGATCCAAGGGGCAACTTCACCTTTAAATCTGCTTATAAGCTACTTAGACCCAATCAAGGTGATATCCGTTCTCTTTCTAAAATATGGAACTCTAGAATTCAGAAAAAAGTTTCGGTTTTTATCTGGAAACTAGTCAATTCATTGCTGCCTTTTGATGATATCATTACTTGTTTTGGTTACTACTTGCCTTCAAAATGTTGTTTTTGTGACAATTTGGACAGTTTAAACCATTTTTTCAATGACTGCAGTTTTGCTAAACTGGTTTGGAAAGCTTTTAACTGTGCTCTAGGACTCCCAGATAGGTCTTTCCAAACTCTATGGGAGAGACTATCAGTATATTGGACATATGAAGGATTTTCTAACCTACATTCCAACCTGATTACTATATACTCATACTATTTGTGTTGGTTCATATGGAAGGCTAGAAATAAGTTCCTCTATGATAACATCTCTTCATGTCCAGCCATACTCTTTAAAAATGTTAAAAAATTGATTTTTAACATTTTTTTAGTAAGGCCAGTTAGAATCAACAAGGTTTTTGATAAAGAACTTGTACTTCTTGGGATCATCCCAGCCACTTCTTTTAGAGCCATTCCCAGCCCAACAGCTACTCCCATTACTTGATCTTTTCCAGAAAAGGGGTTAAAAATTAATGTTGATGCTGCTTGGAACAAATTTAACAAAGACACAGGTATAGGGGTCATCACTAGAAATAGTTCTGCTAACTGTATCCAAGGAAACAGTTTCTATGCTATTACCATGTCTGCTTTGCATGCCGAACTCACAGCTATTCACAAAGGTTTTCTAATTGCTGAATCCTTTTTCCCTATTGTGACTACTGTTGAATCGGATTGTCTTAATGCCATTAATATGATCAAAAAGCCTTCTCTTGCTCCTTGGAACCTTTTTGATTATGTTGAACAACTGCACACAGAGTTTTCCTCATTTCTTTTAGTCCATGTGCTGAGAGAAGGTAATCAACCGGCTGATGCACTGTCTAAAATAGCTCTCTCAGAGCTGTCTAACATTGTCTATCAGCCGAGGCTCATTCCTCAAAAAGTCAAAGGGCTCATCCAGTTGGATAGACTCCAACTACCTACTCTAAGGTTGAATCAGAATGGATGCTACTAATATTATTTATTCCCCTTTGCAGAACCAATGAAGACAGCCAAATGCAGTCTTTGAACACTGATGGATGATGCTCCAGGAGATGCAAAGGAATTCATTTTAGCAGCAAACTACCAGATCCATACTCTTATCATTTCTCCAGTCCTCTTTGGATTTTCACTCCCTCCTCGGCTGCTTTGTGTCTCTTCGGATTCGCTAATAAGCTTGGTTGGTCTAGGGATTATTCTGTGTACTGGATTTTTTGATAGTGAGAATCTCTCAGAGCTTTTGTTTTTGCTCTTTTATTTTGGATGCAATTTTCATGCATCAGGGGGACTCCCCCTCTCTAGGTCTGTATAAATATTCTCAACTGAGCCATTATTTATATGGTCTTTTTTGGGCTTGGGATTCCATAAACAAGTCTCCTACCACCAATGGTGGTTTTTACCTTTAAAAAAAAAGAATAGAATCGATTTTAATTTAAACTAAACTAAAATAACCAAAAGAAGGGTATTAGTGTCTTTAGGTAAATACTCTTATTAAGAAAATATGAAGTAATTAACTACTACCCTTTCTAGAAACTATACCAAAATTACACCCTTCTTTCAAATAATGAAAGTTCCACTGCCCTTAATGCAAATATTTCCTTTTTTTTTTGGATAAAACAACAGATTTGATGCCTACTTTTAAAAAATGTTCTCAAAACACGACCAACTTTTGATGAAGTGTACCAATTGTTTAATATTTAAATCATTTCAGTTCAGTTAGTTTAATATATTTCAATTTAAAATTTTAGGTCAATTCAGCAGAAAACAAGTTTAGAAGCACAAGGTCTAATTCTTCATTCACATCTATTCTTTTACCCCAAGTATTATGTATAGGTTCCGAAAATCCTAATACAGGTACATTTTCATTTAAATTTACCGTAATACCCTAATATAACTTAAAGATTTGCTGTGAGCCTATTCGTCATCGATATTGTCGAATCTATTTGTAAGACTCTCCATCTTCATAAGTGGCCGATATGATGCGAGCATACGACCTCCATTCACAACTTGCTAATGCTGGTTTGTTGGAATCTCCAACGTGAGCATGGGTTGCAAGCGCGATCTGCACATGAAAACCTAAATTTAGGTCGTGGTATCGAGGTGGGACTAACTCCTCCACAATTGCACGACTGCACCCTAGACTACCATCGTTGAGTAGAGTTGTTGTTCCGTCAAGTAATCGAAAGAGTGGTTAAGGACTCAAGATTTGCATAAGGTTTTGAGAATTTGCAAATCTTATTCAATTGCATGAAGAGTGGATTATTAATTTTTACACCAAAAACTTATAAAGTGTAGGTTTGACATGCAGGATGCAGCTGGCTCAAACAAGAAATTATCAAAATGTATTATAGTAATTTTAGTTTTAGAAAACATATTTAGGATTTTTAATATCTGAATACGAAACTTGTACCAGCTAAATATTTGACTATACCCGCTGGATTTCTTAATACAACTAAAGTGAAATATGCTCTTGGCTTAAACAGAACAATAGTCAGAGGGACTGTCTTAATGTATTACAGTATAAGGAAAGTGAATGAAGATGTTTTGAATTGACAAAAGATGCAACATTGTACATGCCATGCATTTTCCCTTATTACTACTTTTGCTTTCTCCAGAAACCCACATTTAGATGGTTCATGCCGGAATTTCAGTGTACCAGACCATCCTTTTTGGTTTCTTAGAGACCAGCTGGCTGTTGTTGTGTGATGCAGTGAATGTTCCCACCGCCCAATACAATCTCTCTTGCACCTTCAATTGTCACAACCTAACCAAAGCACGGGGAATTCAAATGTCAAAATTTGCAAGAAACTTCGAGGCTTATATGTTCCATTGCAAATATGAGTACAGGATCAAACTTACCTCGTGTTCAGGAAATGTACGAGACAGAACACGAACAGCCTCATCATCCCACTTTTTATCCCCAAATTGTGGAACTATAATTCCTTTGTTGGCAATGTAGAAGTTCACGTAAGAAGCAGCCAATCTTGTACCGGCAGGTCTTGGCTTAGCTTCACCCGTCTGTTAAACAAGGAGGACAATTAGGTCTAAGATCATCAGATTCAGCACTCTTATATGGCCTCATATTACCAACTTTTTCAGTTCCAGGTCCTATAATCAACCTATGGTAGATGGAATGATTTGTCCATTTTAATTAATTAAAGCAAAATAAGACAAAAGATACTACCTTCAGCAACCGACATATTCACTCCAAGAAAGTGCAACAGAAGAGAATTCCTTTCTTAATTTAATTTATTGGTGGATGAGAAACTTACTTGGACCAATCCATAAGCCTCCTCATCAGTCATATAAAGTGGACCTGGAACGTGAAGTTTGATAACTTCCAATTTTCTTCCATTTGCATCAGTGGTACTGTTCAGAACAGATAGGGCTTCCACAGCTCGCTCATACTGAGGATCTGACTCATCATCGGTCCAGGACAACAGAACAACGCCTGGCTTCGCAAAGCAACACATATTGTCAATGTGACCGTTGGTATCATCATCACCTGCATTAAAGGAAGAGTGAATGAGTGCATCGATCAAACTATGAATTACAAAGAAAATACTAGAAAGAAAATCAAGAGGAAAATATGCTTAATTTAGATTCTAAATGACCATGGAGAAATGATCAAATTATGTACTAGTACTTTAAGTGAATTGTTAAAGAATAAAGAATTAAAGATGATAATAATGATAAATAGCATCATAGAGAGGAAAATACAGAAGATGGCTGAAAAGGATCAACTCGCAAGAATTAACAAGTTCCTTTTGAAGGCGGCAATAACTGAATTCCTTAGGAACAGTTTCATGTTCTAATATTTGTATTATCTAGAGCCAGAATGTTATCTAGTTTATCAAAGAGACACAAAGGCATAAAGATATTCAAGCCAGAAAATCACCAAAGTTCCAGAAATGAAAGGACTGCACAAGGAGAGTGTGTCAATAAATTGGCATGCTAAGCTCCCCAGTTTTTTTTTTTCTTTTTAATCACTTGGCATACACACATTTTTGACCAATGCTAGAGTTTCAGGTGACAGTGAGCAGAACGGTTGAATATGTAGATTACAGGATGAGGCAAAAAAGGAAGGAAACTGAACAAACCATATAACCCCCACGGTAACCAGATAATCTTCCTAACTCCAAGATATGCTTTTAGCTCATCTTCTATCTGCTCTCTAGTCATATGAGGGTTTCTGTTTTTGTTCAACAGACACTCTTCTGTTGTAAGGCACGTTCCTGAAACATAAAAAAACATTAGAAGATAAAAAATGTCAGATGTTAACTTTTAAAGTGCTGGACTAAAGTAAGGAAGAAACAAAGGATTACTAGTTGATCTATAATAAAAGGTTGGCATCATCATCAAGGTCACCTAGAAGTTGATATCAAGCAACTGATTTATTTTTCAGTGCAGTGTTTAAACACAACCTACCAATTCTAGAACAGTTAAAGTTAATCAAACACCTCAGGTAATCACTGTTTCTATATCGGTACATGCAAATGTTTCAATACTACATTTTTGATGAATACAGGCAGTTCAAAGTAACTTGAATCACGACAAACAGATCGTTTAAAGGTGATTCAGGATGATTTAAATGATGAAAAAGTATGGCAAGTAAAGAAAAAAAGGAGAAAAGATTATTATAAATGGAAAATTAATATGCAAGGCTTACCCTCTCCATCAACATGAATGCTCCCTCCTTCAAGTATCATAGAATGCGGAAATCTGGGAAGCTTTTCCACATCCAGAATCTAAAATACAGAATCGTAAAGGTAATCAAAATAAAATAAAATAAAATAAAATAAAGTAATAATAAAAATATCATATCATAAAGAAAGAAAATTTTGTTGAAATAGAGTCCGGGCAATTTGAATATTACAAACCTTCCTAGCAACAAGAAGGTCGTGGCTCCAGTCAGCGTAACAACCATCATCAACACCTAGTAATGAAAGAGCAACCATGTCGAGGTAGTTCAAACTATCATGTCTACAACACATATATTTTATGTGGAAAAATTCGAAGCTAAAAAGGTTAACTAGAAGATACAATCAAATATGAGCTTAACAACAATAGACAGACAGCATTCGGTAACATTATTGCTACCAGTTATGTGTTGTTTATCCATAAATTCCTATAGCTACATTAGGTAATGGCGAATTGCTATGTTTTAAAAATATAAAAATGGCCAGTTTTATTGTGAAGTCAAAATAACCGAACCAGGCAATACAGCATTAGTAATAACTGATTCCTCAATGAAACAGTTCAGAATGAAAAGGTTAGTAGCCTTATCAATGAAGCAGTCCATCTGTCCTTTCAGATGGACGATACCAAAAAGTCCTCGACACACTTATCAGATTAAACAAAAGACAGTGAGAGTTCAGCAGTCTTACCACCCCAGCTGTTGAATGTCCAGTCTATCCCTGCAATTTTGCACTGTTTTTCGGAACCAGAATCATTCTTCTTTACAACAAACTACACAAATTAAAGTAAATTTTTTTAGAAATCGACATATGTTTCGGAATCCACCCACAACCAGCAAACAAAGGAGGGATCAAAATAGACTCACCGTGGGACCAGAATCACGAAACCAAGAATCATTCATGCTCATCTCAAGAACTCTGACACTTTGTGGCAACAAACTGCGTGCTTCTGCCCACTGAGAGGCACTAGCACAGACAGTAACAGGTGCAAATTTAGAGATTGCAGAAGCCACATTTGCAAAAACACGGTGTGAATGTTTCGCATTATCTCGCCAGTTGTCAGGACGCTCCTACAGGTAAACACACAGTTTGTGAATCTTAAACTGAACTTTTAGTATTGTCACTTCAAATCCCATGGGAAAACATCAAAACACAGATATTCAAACTTGTAAAAATTTAAACTTGTAACAATATGAGAGAGATGGTTACCGGCCAACCAATCCAACAGTGGGAGTGAGGTTCCCATTCGGCAGGCATATAATAGCCATGTTCGGATGGAGTTCCTACCAAATCCATGGCCTTCTTGATTCTTCTACAACAACGCAAATTGATATTCTGCAAGATCACTTATCTCCTCAGAAATGTGAGCATCTTGCTTTTGCACTTTTACAAAGGCCGGACAGATATCATGGATGCACAGTCAGATTGTTGTAGAAAGTGATGGTGGCACAACAGAAATGGTTAAAAGAAAGGGTTAAAGGTTTCTGTGCGAGGAAGCTGCGTCGTTTGAAGAATAAACAGGGTGTTTGTGTCTTTTAACCCGGTATTATGGGCTACAATTTACAAATTAGACTTCAGTAGAAATACAGTGGAACACTAGTCCGAGCTGGAAAAGAAAGAGGAAAGAAAAGATATTTTTCTGGAAATTCCTAGATTTTGACGAGTCTCCTGGTCAGGAGTCAGGACCATCACGCACTTCGTACTATACTCAGAGCCGACAAACTATAATTTATCCTCCTCCTCCTCCTCCCGACTAAAAATCACATCAAGTCTTGTTCCTAAGCTGCTCAATCTCCACAAGGTAATTCCTTGACCATTCACGCCGCCTCTATGTTTTTGGTTGGTTTTGTTTCTGTGATCATTTCGTGGATTGGAGTAGCAAGTGTTCTTTCAGAGCTTATCCTAATCGTTCCTTTGCTGCTTGTCCATGTCACAAGTCCTTCTGTGCATTCTTTTCTTAGGATTAACATTTGACGACGGTAGATGTTTCCTGCCTACCTGATCATGTTGGTAAATACAAATTTGAGAAAAAAAAAGGTTTCTTTTAATACTTGGAAGAATATTATCGAAACCCAGATAACAGATTTATCTAATTGCTTAAGTGAAGCTTCAGGAGGGTAAGAGCGTGTGTTTTAATCTCCAGCAAATTTTGTTGTGTTCAGCATTCATTCGAACATCCTGGTCTATTGTCTTCTGCACCTTAAGGTCGATCATGTGGTACAAAAGAGATGGAATTCAAAGTTTAAAAAATTGCATTCGAATTCCCTTTTTTACACAACAAATTTTGCTTGCCATGGGACCTCAATCTATTGTGTTCTATTTGGTGTTGCTTTAGATACCTGCCTCAACTATTCAATGGCTCATGATATCTCTGCAACTGTGGATTCACCAAGGAGGCGTCAGGGTCTATTAAGAGATCAAGTTCAGTTGGTTAAACGAAAGGATTCCGACCGCTATGAGATTGCCCCCATCCCAGAGAGTCTCTCATTTGAAAAGGGCTTCTTCATAGTCATTCGCGCTTGCCAGTTGTTAGCTCAGCAGAATGACGGTATCATATTAGTTGGTGTAGCAGGACCCTCTGGTGCTGGGAAAACTGTGTTTACAGAGAAGATCCTAAATTTTATGCCCAGTCTTGCTGTCATAAGCATGGATAATTACAACGATGCCAGCCGTATCGTCGATGGAAATTTTGATGGTAAATCTTTCAATTATTGCATTTCAGTTGTGCATTTCATATCACAGCGCCTGCTGACCAATTTCATATATGTTTGCTACAGTAGTTCATACCTTTAGTGTTCAAAATTTCCTGCTTTAGTTTTTCTCCCCTTTAACATGCTAGCATTCATGATCATGAACTAAGTTATTAATGGTATTGAAGTGAGTGAAGCACTCAAAAGGTTTAAAATTTGAACCTTGGACAAGTTTAAACTAAGTTGTATTGATAGTGGAAGAAGTGTATTTGATTTTACCCTCGACGTTCCTCCCTCAAACATGGAAAGAACTTACAGTTTAGTACCCATTATTATTTTGGACGCAGATCCACGCTTGACGGATTATGATACTCTGCTTGAAAACATCAAGGGGTTGAAAGCAGGGATGCCTGTTCAAGTTCCAATTTATGATTTTAAATCTAGCTCTCGCATAGGATACAAGTAATTCCCTACTCCATTGCAGATAAGAAATCATTATTACTGTGTTTAGCTGTAAACATTTTTATCATTGTCTTCCATATGTGCAAAGGAGGCACATTTTGAATTATTGCATTTACCAGGACACTTGAGGCCCCAAGTTCCCGCATTCTCATTATTGAAGGAATATATGCCTTGAGCGAAAAGCTACGTCCTTTCCTGGATCTTCGTGTTTCTGTAACTGGTGGAGTGCACTTTGATCTTGTCAAACGTGTACTAAGGGATATTCAGCGTGCTGGACAGGAACCTGAAGAAATTATTCATCAGATTTCAGAAACGGTACCATTTTTTTTACATCTGTTTATTGTTGTGGCTAAATTTTCTCAAACATTTCATAGATATATGTCTATACAATAACATGCATTCTTTTGAATTTTCGAATGCAGGTTTACCCTATGTACAAAGCATTTATTGAGCCAGATCTTCAGACAGCGCATATAAAAATCACCAATAATTTCAACCCATTCTCTGGCTTTCAGAATCCAACTTACGTTTTGAAGGTTAGTTTTGAACTTCCATTGTATGATGAATTTAAGTGTCTCATGCTTGTTTCTATTTGGTGCTCCTGCTTGTGCTTGAATCCTCTCTCTTCTGCAGTCAACCAGATCGGTTACAGTGGATCAGATCAAGGCTGTTATGACCGAGGAACATAAAGAAACTACAGAAGAAACTTATGACATTTATCTTCTTCCACCTGGAGAAGATCCTGAAGCATGCCAATCATATCTTAGGATGAGAAATAGGGATGGGAAGTACAGTCTCATGTTTGAGGTTGGCCCTTACATTCTATTTTTACTCTATAGTCTTTTAAATACAGTGCTTGTACTTGACGTGTGTAATTAATATTAGTCTACATTTCTTTGTAACTAAATCTATAACTGTTTGCAATCTAATTTGGCAGAATTACATCCTTTCTGTTTGTGTTCTGCTCCTTATTTCTTTTAAACACATTGGCAGAAGTTCTTAGGACTATTTTTATGGCTCCAAGTAAACTTCTCTATTTTTTTTGCTGATGATGTGGAAGCTTTTGCAACCTAATTTATATATGATAATTTCCTTGACAGGTGAATACATTATATTTCTACTGAAGTGATGTTCATAATATATACTGTATACTTTTAGTTTTAGTTTTGAATTCTAAATTATTTTGAGATACTTGCAAGAGTTTATCCACTATTGTAGTTTTAAATTGAAGGCGGGATTAAGTTGCTTTTGTTAACTTCTCTGACTTTTGGTTCATGACCTTAACCTTTTGAATTCATATGTATAATATGAAAATATAGAGTCCATATACAGTGTAATTTCATGGGGAATTTTTTTAATACCTAAGCAGCTATTATACTAATTTCAGGAATGGGTTACTGATCATCCTTTCATCATTTCACCAAGAATAACTTTTGAAGTTAGTGTACGCCTACTCGGTGGATTGATGGCCTTGGGTTATACAATTGCTTCCATCCTGAAAAGAAGCAGCCACGTCTTTTCTGATGAAAAAGTTTCTGTGAAAATTGATTGGTTGGAGCAACTCAATCGGCGTTATGTCCAGGTAGATTCAACCAGCTGAAAGCTGAAAATACTTTTTTACTATATTGTTTTTTTTTTAACTTTAATCTAGGATTCTAGGTTGGCTGCATTGAACTCCCTTTACTTTTCTAGTACACTGAGGTTTAGTTTTTTATTCTAGCTTCCCAACTCTTTGGTGTAAATCAATTTATTCTAGTCATGCAGCGTACTCGATATTCATGGTTTTGTGTACTGGAAGTCATTGCAGAGGTACTAAATAAACTATGATGTAACAGTCTTGGGAAATATTGGGCTAAATATATCTATGGTTTTTTGTCTTTCTTTCTTAATTTGAGGATTTTGGTTCTCTACTTATGCTTAGTAGCTAATTGTCATTGACATGTGGATGATGATTGAAGGTCCAAGGAAGAGATCGTTTATACGTCAAATATGTTGGTGATGAACTCGGATTGGAAGGCTCATATGTTCCTCGCACTTACATTGAGCAGATTCAATTGGAGAAGCTTGTTAATGATGTCATGGTATGAGTAATTTAAAAGTGTACGATGCAGATCTAGTTAGATATAACACCCTATCAAATGGATTTGTTGTCCTATTTTTCCTGATAAATTATTATCCCGTCCTCCTACAGACACTGCCAGCTGACCTGAAAACAAAGCTTAGTATTGATGATGAAATGGCCTCAAGCCCTAAAGAAGCCCTTTCCAGAGCTTCTGCTGATAGGAGGGTGAAATTTCTCAATAGGTAAAATTAACTGTTTTATGCCCGCTATAGAATCTAAAAAATGGAAACATAACTTACCGCATGACAATGTTTGAAATTCTTGCTAAGAGGAAAAAATCTAGTAACTTAATCAAATAAATTTACAGAACTTAATGTAATCATGGCACAAGAACAGAGTTTGTATTCCTTAGTTGTTTTTTGGTTTTTGTGGCATATTGTGCAGAGGGCTGCCGCACTCGTATGCTACACTGCGTGATAAGAATCTAAGCAAGCTAACTAAACTCTCCATAAACAGCCGGAGATATGATGGAAGATCTCCAGATTCACCAGCAGCAGTTGCTAACCAGGTATCAGTTCTTGGTAAAACCTATATACTCTTCTGATAATACTTGATTACAGACTATAGTTGCAATTTCTGTTTCTGGTGTATGTTTATGTTGGCAGAATCTAATTTTAGATATCCATTATTACTCTTAATTTTTTACTTGTACAATCATAACTATCAACAGAAGATAAGTTCATTTTCTCATGTAGAAAATTTTCTGTTACAGGGAATGATTAATCAGTTATCAGAACAGATATCCACATTGAACGAGAGAATGGATGAATTCACAGCTCGAATTGAAGAGCTAAACTCGAAAATATTCACCAGTAAAGTTTCTTCCAGCCAACAGAATCTGGCTATACAGGCTGATGCCTACAATGGTACTGTACCAACCTCAATGTTTGTTGCAGGCTTAGGCAACGGTTCATTGACAGGAACAGTGTTACCTAACTCCTCATCATCGTCTCAATTGGCACGAGACTCTTTACTGGAAGAGGTGACACATTTTATTTCTGTTCCCATTGTTTGCTAATTGTTTGAAGGTTTGATTGTTTTAATATAAGCTTACTACTTGATGCATGCATTCTGTATAATATATTGTGTTCCACCAGTCTCTTTGAAACTGATGCAAGAAGTTGTGGCACAGGTGCTTGTAATATCGAGAGGACAGCGACAAGTCATGCATCAGATCGACAATCTGAACAATATATTACGTGACTATTTTGGTGAAAAAGCTCGTCAAGGAAGAGCAAATGGTGCTGCTACTGCCAGAACAACATATGTGGAGTCAGTCGGTGCTCCAGTTCTTCTTAGTTTAGTTCTTGGAGGTATAGGTGTTCTGTTGTTCAAGACTTTATCGTCTCATCAGAATCACTGACTTTCTGACACTCTTTGTATACTCCATAGGTTATAAACTTATAATGTTGTAGGTTAATACTGTATACCATATAGACTGGCATATTTAATCATCAAACTTTTGTATAGGTTATAGTTATATATACCTAATAAGCTTTGGCATCTTTTACCAACTCACTTGATTGATAGAGCAATTTATATTTATGTTTTCATCTTTCCACCTACTGGTTGCTAGAAGACTTGTGTAAAACTCATTAGTCATAAACTCATTTTTTATTCGCTGGGAGAGCCTGTGACCACAAGTTTTTAGTGAGTTTCAATTGATTGTGACATGAAAATTGACAATAAAATAATAATTTCGCACTTCCTCAAAAGGTTGATATGTTTTGATAGATAAAAAAAGAAGCGGAACAGGCATAAAAGAAGTAGTAGTACATGGGCAGGATATAAAACATCTTGGTTGTCCTCTATCTAGAACATGGAGTTAGCTAGTTCAGTTACTTCAGTGGCAACTTGATCGTACTCTCCCTTGAGCTTCTCTTGCTCCTCCTTGCCAAGCTCTCCCTTGCTAGGCTTCGTTTGCACCAGAACACAGCAAGTTGGTCTCTTGGTGGCTCCAGCATTAGCAAGATCCTGAAATCACACATGTCATGTGAGAAGATATACTCCTTGTGTATTGGCAGCAGTAACAATGACGGATTCATGAGCAAAACATATATTGAGCTACCATCCCATTCACATAACACATTAACATAACAGTCTTAAAATATTGTCAATGCAACTAGGGAGCATATCAATGAAGGGTTATTTAGTCCTAATTTACCTAGAGAAAGCAACATCTCCGCTTCGAGAACTACTTTAAAATCGAGCAAATCTGCTTAAAATATTCCAGAGAACTACTTGCCAAAATATTTGATTCTGACAAGTGACAACAAGCAAAAATAACATCTACTTTCAGAAAGTACCATTTGAAAACAGGGTAAGAGATATGTTCTTAGAAGCTGAAGCTCTAACCATCCTCAAGAAAAATCCACAACACAAATAACAGTTCAGTTTAAGAGGAAGATGGTTCATCGGAAAGAAACTTACTTCTTTGGAGGGAACATAGATATAGGGAATCTCAGCTTCTTCACACAGAACTGGAACATGGGTGATAACATCGATGGGAGATATGTTCCCAGCTATGACACAAATTCTGCAATCACCAGAAAGAGAAGAATCACCATCTAAGAAGCAAAGGATCAAAACATCTATAAAAAAATAAGAGCTTGGTTATTCCATTCAAATCATTGACACAATCCCTTCCAAAGTGTTCTAATGCTTCCATCCCAGTACAAAGTGCACAATACCGCATTCTACAGTTTTGTTCATCAAACCACTGATTATAAAAAGTCTACTAAGAATAAACAAAACACTATCTGCACGGGATTAGCACAAATTTAATTATTAGAAGCTGAAATAGAGCTGACATAACAAGATGAAAAGCTTACCCTTTATTCCCACGACGGATGCTTTTGACGACCTCCTTCACTCCCCTTTTCAGGCATTTGTGCTCCGCAGCTGAACTCACAACACCAAAAAATTAAGCCACAAAATATACAAAGAAGGAAGAGAAGAGGAGGAAAACAGCATAAAAGGGCACAGGGATTAAAGTTTGTTACCATGACGGACGAGTTTTAGGGCACGCTTGCAGAGCTTCTTCCCCGCGAGGGGTTTGGCAATGGGAGCGATGGCCAGCAACTTCTTCTTATCCTTCTCCTTCTGGGCCGACTTCTCAATCTCGCTGTCACTTTCTGCCTTCACCATCTCTACTATCTTCTCTCTCTTCAGCTGTGTTGGAGAGGGCAGAATTTTGTTACCTAGGGTTTTTGAGCTCTGACTGCAAGGGTTTAGTATATATAGTAAGTTTGACAACCACGACGTTTGTTGAGTTCCGTTGTTTATTACCTCTATGGCTTGGGCTTTTCAGATTTAGTTTAGACGGACCTTCAAACAACCTTAGATGGGCCTTCCGATGTTTATTACCTTTATGGCTAGGTCCATACTACAACAACAAATATACTATTTTAGGTCAAATTTGATAATCTTTCACCTTTAAATTGAAATTGAAATAGAAATAATAATTTGGGTTCGAATTTTTATTAAATAATATTACATGTTTTCATTATTTTTATTTGCAAATCATTAAAATTATTATTGATTAAACAATTTTTGGAGATAAATGGAGACAGAGGGTGTATTACCTATTTACCTTACACTATTTTTCGCCATTGAAAATTTTGTGATATTATTACTTAAGAAGGATATGTCAGTAATTCAAGTTCGTTTTTTCGGTTAATGCATTCATGATACTAATCTTCTCAACAACTCTTCATCTTCATGTAATTTATCTATATATAGTGGTCATTTCATGTTATTTTGATCTTTCATCATTACAATACATTTTGGTTAGAAGCATATAGCTGACAACTTTCTGTGAAGTCATTGTTTTATTTTTAAATTTAATTTCCCTTTTTTTATAGTTTTGGAAATGAATGTGTTGAATTTATTTTTCATTTGTTACTGAATTTGATGAAACTTTTTGTTTTGATTTTTACAGAAGCACAACCCCGTATTTACACAGATTCTAGATTGTGAGACTACATGGTACGTGCATGTGATAATTCACTATCTAAGGTATTTTAACTATATCTCATGTTATCATGGATTTTTTATGACTATTATAAGCGTTATTATTTGTAAAATTGTGGAGAGCGTTGGATAATGTGTGATTGGGGTTTGCAAAGGTATTCTCAAATTCCTTCTATAGTATTTTTCATTCAATATTTACTATTCACTAATAGTTTTTAAATTTTTTTCAAGTCATACCACTCGAATATGGAAATGAGATATGACAATCACCCCATAAAACATAATTTTGGATGCATATGAAATAGAGTTCTAAGTCGTGCACAAACATATACAAGACTTTTGTATTTACTTCCTTTAGTTTGTTTTGATCATGTATTTATTTAATTTTGTCATAATTGTTTTTTTTTTAAAAACCAATTGGGTAACAATCCAAATGGACCTCTAATAAAATCTCATTATTCACATACCTTAATTTTCTACTATAATTATTTATTTCAGATTTTTAATGTTACGCAACTCCTTCTCTTCCTCACCTTAATTAAAATTTCCTCAATTTAATCTCATAGATTACTCTTCTTCTTCTCCAATGGAGTTTCTTTCATTCAATGCCTTTAATTTTTTGACCAAGTTTTGTACTATTGAGATTCGTTCTGAATCTCTTCAACTCCTCATCAGTTTTAGATTTAATTCTCTCTTTATTTCAAACCACCAATCGTCCATTGTTTCTTTTTCTTCTTCTTCTTCAATTTCCTTAACATTCATCAGTTTCAAATTTAATCCCCTCTTAATTTCACCTCCATTTAATCCATCGTTTCTTCTTCTTCTTCTTCAATCTCCTTAACAACCTATAAATTAGGCTTAAAGCTACTCAATTTCCATCTAAAAGAATTATGGCGGTGGCGGAGTGGATGCGTTTAGCCTCAACGTCTTTGCAAATCACGAGTTCGGCGATCTCGCAAGGCGATTTGGTGGCGGATATTGGCGTACATTTAACAGAGCAACTTGATTGTAGTTGTATTTCCATGTAAACCAGGTTCATGATTGTATACAAAAATGATCTCATTATAGTTGTATTTTATACAGTTAGTTTTTCCGGTTTAGTTTGCAAAATATAGTCTTATAACTATTTAGTTTATTTAGTTCCATCGAGTTTCACTTCAATTTACTTAAGTTCAGTTTAGCAAAAACTAAATTTATATAGTAGAACAGTGCCTTAGTGCATCATTGACTGTGAATGCATTTTTGCTCACCATGTTATGTGTTATGGTCACAATGGACTGAATTCATCTAAATTTAGTTAAATTAAATTTTAATTAAAGTGAATTGAACATAAATAATCCACCTGTAAGGTTGAAAGAACAGGGCCTTATATCTATCTTAAAAAATAAAATAAAAGATGCTTAAATCTACTTATCCACATTAAAAAAATAAGACCACCTAATAACGTCTAAAGAGTTTTAGTTTCTAAACCGAAACCAACTCTTTGTCTTATACAATTCATCTTCCATCCCGTTAACTCTCCGTCAAATTCTTTCCTGCGATTTCAATCTAAACGTAGAAAATATTAGAAATATTGTATAACCATAATTACACTAATAATAATTTTGACCGTTATGGCCTTCTTCATAGTAATTACTTCAATTTAACTAATATGAATAAATGAATTGTAAAACTCCAAAATCGTTCTTGCATTGATATAATTTACTCAACATAGTACTAGACATTTACAATTTATAGTTTACGCAATAAGATATAAATAAACAATTGCTAAAATATCAAATATAAGAATATTATGTACCATTTTTTCATATTTAGTGCATGATTACAGAAACAAATAGAAGAGTTACAAAGAATGATAATAACACATTTTCAAATTATTTTTTTGTTTAAAATTTGTATGCGAATTATATTCTTTTTAAAATAAGTCTATTATTATTTTTTCGAAATAATTATATACATTTTACATTTTGAATTGTAATTTGGCCATAATAATACATGTAAAATTTTAAAACTAACAATTGGGCAAGGGTCGCACCTTGTGCGACCTGTCAACGCTAGTATATATATATATATATATATATATATATATATATATATATTAACCATGATCATTCAATATATTATTGATGATCTTCTCACTTTCATGTTTAATTTTCTCACTTTTGAGATTGATCCTTTTACATATCAAGCATGATTACTTAGAAAGACCAGAGGGAAAAATTTAATGTATTTAAAAAGGAAATCAGAAAGACTGAATTAATTTGAATCTCATGAAATTATGTTTTCATCAAACTGAACTGAATTAAATTAAACTAAACTAAATTGAACTGAACTTGTGAGAACAACTAGTAAACGAGTGGTTGTGTAGAGAAGCCAAACATTTTCCACAGCGCTTGCAAAGACTTTTGACAAATCAACCAAAAGTCGAAGAGACTACCATTATATAGTGATATGAAATACTTTTACATCCACAAACCGTCAATTCACACCTGCTATCCATCTAGATTACTGACATATTCCTCAATCCATCCTAACCAAATTTGTTTCAGATGCCGAAATCGGACTAGTCGTCTCTCGTCTGATCACTTTGATGTGATCTCCGTATTGTTATCTTAAATTAAAACTTGACCTCAAGAATGGAACGCAAACTAAAACTTATAAATATAGTTAGCTTTGATCAACAAATTGCAACATAGATTAATCCAAACAAGTAAAATCTTCAGTTCTGCACCTTTCACGAAGATGAATCCAAACAATTCAAATCCTCACCTTTCAACTCATATAATTAACCCAAATATGGTTCCTCCACTGCACATATTCTTCTTCCCCTTTTTGGCTAAGGGGCATATGTTGCCCATGTTAGACATGGCCAAGATGTTCTGCTCCCGCGGCGTGAAGTCCACCATCATCACAACTCACTCTCACGTCCCCATGTTCGAAGCCGCCATCGAGAAATGCAGACCGTTAGGGCTCGACATGTCGGTTCGCGCCATCAAATTCCCCACCGTTGAATCCGGCTTGCCGGAGGGCACAGAGGATTTGAATGGCGTAAAGTCAGACCAATTGATCCCCGTGTTCTTCATGGCTACCCTGAAGCTCCGGGACCAGCTCGAGCAGCTTCTCGAAGAATTCCGCCCTGATTGTCTGATCGCCGACATGTTCTTCCCGTGGGCCACCGACGCCGCCGCCAAATTCAGCATCCCGAGGATTAGTTTCCACGGCACAAACACATTCTCAATGTGCGTCGGCGAGTCCCTTGATCGGAACAGGCCTTTCGACGCCGTTTCATCCAACTTGGAGTCTTTCATCGTGCCTGAACTTCCCCATGAGATAAAGATGACCCCGTCGCAGATTCCGGTGTTCCAAAGGATAAAGTTCGAAGTAGAGACAGAATGGAGCAAACTCTTGCAGCAGATCAAAGATGTGGATACCAACTGTTATGGAGTGATAATCAATAGCTTCCATGAACTTGAGCCAGATTATGCTGATCATTACACCAACAAATTGGGGAGGAAAAACTGGCACGTGGGTCCATTTTTGCTCTGCAAGTGCAACAAGGAAGTTGAGGATCACGAATCTCACAGAGGAGCTAAATCCGCCATTGATGGAGATGCCTGCGTCAAATGGCTAGATTCTAAAACTCCGAATTCGGTGGTGTACGTGTGCTTCGGGAGCCTGTCAAGCTTTACCCGCGCCCAGCTTCACGAGATCGCAAAGGGTCTTGAAATCTCCGGCCAGGATTTCATCTGGGCCGTACGCGGGTGCGTAGACGAAGAGGACAGCCGTAAATGGTTCCCGGAAGGATTCGAGGAGAGAATCGGCGACAAGGGCTTGATCATAAAAGGGTGGGCCCCGCAGCTTCTGATCTTGGGCCGTGAATCCGTGGGAGCGTTCGTCACCCACTGCGGGTGGAACTCGACGCTGGAGGGGCTGTGCTCCGGCGTGCCGCTGGTGACGTGGCCGATGTTTGCAGAGCAGTTTGTGAACGAGAGGCTGGTGACGGATGTTCTGCGAGTCGGGGTCGGCGTTGGGGCCACCAGGTGGGGTCTGGTGGACATGGATGTGGTCGAGGGGGAGAAGATAGGTGCGGCGGTGGAGCGTGTTATGGCTGGGGAAGAAGCTATGGAGATGAGGGCTAGGTCCAAGAAGCTGAAAGAGATGGCGGAGTGTGCTGTTGAAGAAGGTGGATCCTCCTATGATGCTTTCACTGCACTTATTCAGGATTTGAGCGTGTACCATTCTACTCATTGATCACCTTCTAATGATTATTACTGATTTTACTTACATCTACTATATATAAATGTAGGAACTATATTGACAGTAATTTGTAATAAATAAAATTACAGAATATAAATTACAGAAAACACATGAATAATAAAATACTAGTTATATTATTTATATTAATCATGCAAAACATGCCAAGAGTTACAAATAATTATGCATACAACATATTAAATATCCTAGACACAAAAGCATAGATCATTATGGAGTCGAGCTAGTCTCCGCCCTTGAAACTTATGAGGCCAACAAATGACACCAAAGTCCCATAGGATAAAACCATAAGGTAACATACAAAGTTACCTGGATTTCGTAGAGCCGATCTTCAATCACAATGACTTGACTCTCAACTCACTCAGCACCAATGAAAACACCAACACTCTCAATTTAATGTATCTATTACTAGGAGTACAAATGTGTGTAAAGGTTCTGGTTTTCATATTGACTGATGATTCTATATATACTACGAAACCTAAGAATTAGGAAACATAATTTTCAGCTGGAAAGATTCTCAATCCAATACGTATATGGATTCTCTCACAAAATAAGGTAAGCTGTGTTTTAATTATAGCATAAGAACTTTCCCAAATAATGAAAGTCTTATCTTTATGGAATAACACAAAGTAATTTCCATAAACCAAAAGAATGTACTCTAAGTAATTCTTCAATTAAAACACATTCCGGGCTTTTCTAGAATGTTCAACACATGAACTCCATAAACAATAGAAATCGTATTTTGGGTAAATTTCTTTAACCAAAACTTTCTATATCTCATTCATCTCCGAATGATAAGCCCAAAAGTTACCAAACTGTAACTTTCAATTTACCTTAAATAAATCATTTTCCAACAATCCCCCACATGAATCAGATATAGATTCGGGATTTCAATTACGCATTACACTAATGTAGTCATTGTGATTGCCGTATCGGAAGCTTAGATGTCTGCATAGGAATAAGTAGATCATTTAGTCCTTGAACTTTTCCCTTGGGATAGTACACTGTTTCACTGGTTAGGAAGTATGCGGTCCCGCTTTGAACTTCCCTGAACCGCTGGTATGAACTTTCATGTACGTCCCACAGACATCTTACTATACTCTGCGATTTCCGCGGTTGTGCCCAATTCTCGCGGCCATGGAGCACCTGCCTATTTCAGTCGCGTTTGTAAAGAATTGCGTCCTCATTCAATTCCCTCTAGAGGCGGCCACACCTCCCGCACATAGGTGACTTGTTGCTGAGGAATTTGTTATTTGTTAAATAACCCATTTCCACTCTAATTCCCATAATTAGAGGCCGTTAGTCATTAAAAGCATTTCATGCTTACCCTCATTTCCACTTCACTGTTTCATCATCATAGGAATAAGACAAGAGGTTTAAAGAAACCCCCACAGTGACGTCGGTGGGTCTTTGACGTTTAGTTGTCCCTTTGAACCTAGACCATGGGATCTCCAATCGCATAGGTTGGGTGTCCACAGACGTAACCTCACCATTTAATGGACTTCAGTCTCATTCCTCTCGATGATTTAACTACCTCTCGATTCAATTTCTTCGTCAAGAAATCGATCTAATCCTTTCGTCAAAGGAACACAACCTTATCTTAATGACGATAAGTCAATTTAGATAAATCCCGGTTTGAGAGTAGTTTTCTAATGATATTTTATCTACGTTTAGACATACCATTATCGATATGGCTTTACAGTAAACCAATCAGCACAAATTTGCTTTGGTTACCTTGGGATTTCCTTTTTCTCAAAAGGTACGGATACTCATTTCCTTTCCCATAATCCAACATAATGGATTTAGATTCCTCATATGAATCTAAGAGAATCATTTCTCTACACATTTCAAGCCATATCCACGAGAACACGAGTATCACACAAACTTGGATCCAGTAGTTTTTTCTCTTGACTACTCGTGTCTCATCTTACTTTCATATTAAGAAATGTCTGACCATGTACAACTCATTATGTACTACAGACCTTCCATGACTCTACATTCTCTTTTCAAGAGAAGTCTCACCTTTACAAAGGTATTCCAACAAAGTTAGAGTCATTCCATTGAATACGATATATCTCTCATAGATTCAGTCATCGTATCAATACACTATCAATGAGCGAACCATTCGATTTGAGAACATAAATGACATAATCATTTCTCGTGTCTCTTAGCACTCATGCCTTAACTAAGCTCATTGATTCAAATCATTGGCTCATCAACAATTAGTGTCATCAACTCATGGACTGTTTTGGAGCATTGAGCCATTCATATTGCTCTATTCAGATCTTAATATCTAAATCTCCATTTAACCACTAGGTCCATTTGATGTACTTTTGAGCTTACACAAAGCTTCAATCGGAAGTACCATCATTTCAGGTATCATTCTCATTTATGGAGAATACCATCAAGTATACGAATACTTACTAATTGTTGAAATCTACTAGCACTCTAGTGATTTGCCTCGCATGGTAGATCAATCTCACTATTGATTACCGTTTTTCCATAAACATCATTTCATGGAATTCTAGCCTTTTAAAGCTCTCAGATATACCTCTAAAGCAAAACAAGGCACAAGACTTTGTCCTATCACATTTGCTTCATTTAGGTTTATCATCACAGTTTCTCTACGATTTTATCCATTGGCTCATAATGCCATTTAGGATAAATCAAGATCTCTAGGAATTTCCATAAAATACTCTTTCATCAAAAGAAGATGTATTTATCAATTCCATCTAATATTTCTTATGAATATCACAATATTTAATATATTTTTCATAAGAAGTCAACAAGCACTGCCATAATGTGCACTTATAGTAAATATACCATTTCAGGTCATATCTTACTATACTTGGTTAGACGTCAACCCCCACATTCGAATGAACTTCTCGGATGAGTCTACACCGTTAGCTCAACCTCCACATTCGAAGGAATTCGTAGGATGACTCTACACCATTAAGAGTTTTCATTTACTCTTTTGGGATATCTTATTTAAAAGATCAACGACCTATATATAGGATTCCCACATCGCTTTATCATTTCTAGCGACTTTCCGTTTCACTACTATATATAACTAGTACATTTGGATTAATGACATTTGCGAATAATCTTGTAGTGTGAACACAATCACAAAAAGATTTTACTTATTCGGTCTACAATCATGTCATACCACATATGATACGAAAATGGACTTAGTAAGTATCATTTAAGTGATTCTCGTTATTATCACTTTAAGACAAAATCGACTTGTCTACCACACTGACTTATCAAAAGTCTCGTTTGTTCAACTATGAATCAAACACAAGATTCTTATCCCATAAAACTTATTTTAAGGATAGATTCTTTCACAACAACACTTACGTGTTTCAAGTAACCATTTATCCTGACCATTACTACAACATATTGAAGTAATATCCATGCAATCAAGGATTTGATCAACCAATCACTTCAGGGATTTCAATTTACTATCCCTTATGGCACATATTTCCCATCTCGTAGGGTAAAATGTGAGTTCTCAAACTCTACACAAAATACTGGCCATTTCCAAGTCATTTCAGTACAATAGTACTTGACTACACTCGAGTGACTTTCTCAATTCACATATGAATTGATATCTCAGCTCAAGTCTAAGTTACGCCGTCTCGCTATGAGTTCACGTTTTACACTCTTGACCCAAACATGGTCTCATTCGAGTCTCATTCTTGCTCGAATACATTTCCCTTTAAGCTAGATTCAATCGAATTCGAGTTTTAGTCTGGGATTCTGCCTTACCGGCTCAACTTAGAGTTTTTCACATACATTTTCAAGTGCTTAGTGATATCTCTCTACCTTGTCAAAATTCATCTATTGCTGAATTTTAAGGTTTTCGGTCCCCCACATTGGACCGATATCATTATCATCTCCACACGTATAGTTCCTCGGAACTTTGTGTCTTGGAGTTCCTAGACCATATGTCTACGGATTAGATAATCTTAGAATTTTCAGTTCTTTCTGACCGAAATTCTAGACTTACCAAAGTCTCGGGATTCCTATCTCAGAATACAAAATTCTAGATTTGACCATATTGTCTTAGGATTTTCAAATCTCAGATTATTCAGGTTTCTCAACCAATCTGACGATTTATCAAATTCTTCAATTATGAGTAATTAGAATTTTAACCTCAGAATTCTTAGGTCTCTCAACCATAATTCTGACGATTATTTAATTCTTCGATTACAAATAATCAGAATTCCAGCATAGTTACGAAAACTCATGCTTTCAGGGTTTCTAATTATGGTTCTTAAAACCAATACCCTTGACATAGTAAAATTACTCATGTCATCTCGTTCGTATTTTATAGATTATACACAATAATCAAAATATCGAACACAGAGCCGTATGCTCATCTCATGCAATACACAATTGCCAAGGTCTTACGAAGCTTGCTGTGAATTCATGACAATTGCACACAGCACATTGCCAAATCCATCACATAGCATAGCTTCTGCCACCAGTTCTTGGTGATTGCACACAGCAAACCAACCACAAAATCGTAGAGATAGAATCGCCAACATCATATCTCATAAACTTGCAAGTATAATAAGTCAGATAATATAAACAAATTATAATATCACATACAATTATACATTGTCAACTCAAGTTCATAATATGCATTTAATCAATCCAATTCAGATTCAACAATCTACGTACATCACTGAAACACCTGCTATATGCACTCTCATAATCACGTTGCACAAAAGTGATAAACTGGATCAATTTTATTCCATAACATGCATAATCTATATTTCATATTTAATATAGATATACCAATTAAGTTAACCTCGCATGCAACCAGTAAATCAGTCATTCACGTAATCATATTGGCATGCAACTTAATTATCTATGCCATGTATATCAAAATCATATCATGCAGTACACAACTACACATGCCATGCATGCATCACATTGATTATCTCTCATGCATCACATTGATCATGCATACTAATATATAAAATTCACGTGTGTACACATAATTTTTCATGCCAACTCAATATTAATGCATGTAATTCACTTTATACACACAACAAGTTCGACGACCTCAACTAAATTTTGTTTAATAAAACAAATATCTAGTATATGAATATTGCTACTCAATTTCTAAGCATGCATAAATTCACACGTTTGCATCAATTTAATATTCATGCATAATTCAGTTTCTCATGCAAACAATTAAGTTGATCATTCTCGCAAACACATAATATTCATGCATATTTATGAATATTTTAATAGCCAAGTAAACATGGTTCTCAAATCAAACCCATCCAAACTAAATCGAATACCACGGCTAATTCAATTTATTGGGTTTGATCCTCTAACCTTTCGTTTAAAAGTCGAGACCAAATATATCTCTGACTGATCAACACCATCTCCTCCACGATACTCGTTGATCCTCGTAATTGATATTTGTACATGCCAAGAAAACTCGGCAAACCATTAGAAAAACTTCACATGAGTTTTTCGGATTTAAGTTCACAAAGAACAATTTCCGAAAAACCCTAAATCAAATAATACACATAAATATCAAGCTCATATATAATATAAGCACATAATTAATCATGCATCCCTACTTTTGGTTTAATCAACATAATAACCTTAGCATGCATAATTTATAACTCACGTAGCATGTAGTTTTCGAAATTCTAATCACATGAATTTTCAAAAACCATCAATAAAATTTCCGTAAGACATTCTATAATTTTCCGAAAATTACACATCAATATCCGCCCTTTAAAAAAGTTTCATAAGTTTCAAGACTGTAGGAACTATATTGACAGTAATTTGTAATAAATAAAATTACAGAATATAAATTACAGAAAACACATGAATAATAAAATACTAGTTATATTATTTATATTAATCATGCAAAACATGCCAAGAGTTACAAATAATTATGCATACAACATATTAAATATCCTAGACACAAAAGCATAGATCATTATGGAGTCGAGCTAGTCTCCGCCCTTGAAACTTATGAGGCCAACAAATGACACCAAAGTCCCATAGGATAAAACCATAAGGTAACATACAAAGTTACCTGGATTTCGTAGAGCCGATCTTCAATCACAATGACTTGACTCTCAACTCACTCAGCACCAATGAAAACACCAACACTCTCAATTTAATGTATCTATTACTAGGAGTACAAATGTGTGTAAAGGTTCTGGTTTTCATATTGACTGATGATTCTATATATACTACGAAACCTAAGAATTAGGAAACATAATTTTCAGCTGGAAAGATTCTCAATCCAATACGTATATGGATTCTCTCACAAAATAAGGTAAGCTGTGTTTTAATTATAGCATAAGAACTTTCCCAAATAATGAAAGTCTTATCTTTATGGAATAACACAAAGTAATTTCCATAAACCAAAAGAATGTACTCTAAGTAATTCTTCAATTAAAACACATTCCGGGCTTTTCTAGAATGTTCAACACATGAACTCCATAAACAATAGAAATCGTATTTTGGGTAAATTTCTTTAACCAAAACTTTCTATATCTCATTCATCTCCGAATGATAAGCCCAAAAGTTACCAAACTGTAACTTTCAATTTACCTTAAATAAATCATTTTCCAACAATAAAAACGCGCAAAAGTTAGCCTTCTTTCTTCTTTTTCTGCGTCCGCCTTCTACTCCTCCCTGCTTCAACAAATTGTCGCTGGTTCTTCCGGTTACCCAGCCACACTCAAGGTCCTTCACCATTTTACCCCTGCCAGTTCTGGGTTTCTGCCCAAGGATTGGTGACCGGCTACCTTTCTTTGTTGCTTTATATCGTAAGCTCTTTCATGTTTTTTCTTCGAAATCGCCCAAAACCTGTTCGATTTATTGCCTTAGTATATGTGTGAATGCTATTTTATTTTTGCTGTGATTTACCAGTCTGCATTCCAGTTTTATGGTTCAGCTATGTCTCTTGAAATTGGTATGATGGCAGATTGTCTTTCTCTTATGAAGTTGGCCTTTTGCAGATTGGTTCCTTTATGATTGTTGTCTTTCACCATTTACCTATCTTTCTATCCCCTGCAACATTCATTAAACTGTCATGTTTTTCTGTTAGCCTTTTTATGTGTGTATGTTTGTCTCTTTGTTGCTTCTAATCAGAGGAGTATTATTTGAATGAAAAATTAGACAAATTAATAGTCACATGAATGTTGAACCTGTTGGAATAGTGTCATTCGATCAATGTGCATTGTCATAAATAGTTGGAGGATTAATTACGGAGATAATTAATTAAGTTATTTAAGTGAACGGAATGTTTACCTGGAAATCGCTTTCGATCGGCTAGCATCAATGGTATTGAGCTCGCAGCTTATTATAACTGAACCTATAGGGGTCACACACTAAGAATGAAATTGGACAAAGTAATTATCTAATTAGACTTGGAGTCTAAGGCCCTGTTTGCCAGAGCTTATCTGTAGATCAGTTCAGTTCAATTCAGTTCAGTTCAGTGAAATGTAATTTGATGAAATTTAGGTTAATTCAGTCATGCTGATTCCATTTTTCAATACATCAATTTTACTTCAGTTCAGTTCAGTTCAGTTCAATTCAGTTCAGTTCAGTACCATCAAGAAATAAGCTCTAGCAAACAGGGTAGTAATTATATGAGAATTAAGTTTTATTGGGCTAGACCCATATTGAATAAGACTAGGATTAGGTTTATGAGGATTTTGTTTATTATGTATAAATAGACTTCTACAGGAATAAACAGATATACACACATACAATCATAACTCATGTGTTGAGCGCAACCTACCATTCTCGTATAAACCTCACCGTCAAGAGAAGAACAAAGACTAGATCTTTGGTTGTTGATCGACGTTCTAAGCTGACAGCAGTGAGGCGGTCTGATCGTGCTGTGTGGATACGTATAGAGGGATCACGCTTGGGATTCTCGTGTCCGTAGTTGATTGGATCTTCTGACTAAATTCGATGGTAAAGCACGCTTCAAAATGTAAGCCTAAACCCTACTTTAGATTCATACTATGTACATGCATGAGATCCGGGATTAAATAATTGATGTTCCGCTAAGTTAGACTTAATCAATTCCCAACAGTGGTATCAGTAGCCTCTTGTATGTTTTAGTTTTGATCTAAGATTTGTGTAGATAGATTTTGCATAAATTGAAATCTAGGTTTAATGTTCATATTTTATTCAAATAAATCATTGGATGATTGTATTTAATTTATTCACTCAAAGTTGTAATTTTTTGAAAATTACTATTCATGCGGGAATCACTATTCAGACCGGAGTAACTGTTCATGAATAGTGCTGTGTTGGTTTTCTTAGGGGTGTAAATGAGCCGAGCCGAGCTTTGGCCTTATCGAGCTTAGGCTTGATAAAAATTAGCGAGCTCGACCTCGAGCTCGAGCTTGTTCGAACATAAAAACATCAACTCGAGCTCGAGCTTGATTAGCTGTAATGAGCTCGAGCTCGGCTCGTTAGCTCGGGTAAATCGAGCTCGTTCGAACAAGCTCGGCTCGTTTATATTAATTAAACCTTTTAAAAGCTTTTTTTAATAATTTATATATAATAATTAATTTATATATACATGTACAGGCTCGTTAAGGCTCGACGAGCTTATCAAACCATAGTCGTGAAGCTCGAGCTCGAGCTCGATTACTAATCAAGCCGGCTCGAGCTCGGCTCGTGTTCGTTTGTTTCGAGCTTGAACCAAGCTTTTATCGAACTGTTCACGAGTTTCTCACGAACGGCTTGGTTCATTTACACCCCTAGGTTTTCTGAACAAGGGTTTAAGGAAGTGTCACGATCCCGGTGATCGTTGACCGGGAAATAACCATATTTCGCCGGAGCGTTTCGATATAAACGGAAAATGGAAAATACAGCTAAAGCTAACCGATTACAATTCAGTTTGATCTTATCCCAAAGATACCCTCTACAATCTACCCCTTTCCTGTTTATATACATCGATTAGTCTAACAGAATCTCATATGCAAATCAGTACTGGAATAACGGCCTAACTGCCAAGAACGAAGTCCTCCTTGACCAGCCAGTCCACTCAGCTGGAATTGCTTTCTGGTCCTTTGAGTATTTTGAATTTACACCCAAGCCCTCCAGATGCTGACATTCCCTCCTCCTTAAATGGAGCTTGTCCTCAAGCTTCAGGTTGTAAACAAGGGAAACTGTTGTGTTATGAAACTGGCATCTTCCCAGGAAGGATCTTCATCAGAGGTCCATTTCCATTTGATCAGCCACTGTGCCACCATGGTGTTATTCCTAGAGATGAACCTTCTTTGTAGAATTCTGTCAGGTTCAAGTATTGGCAGATTCTCCAACTCAGCCTTTGGAATAGGAACCACTTGAACTGGTGGAACTCCTACATGTTTCTTCAAGAGAGAAACATGAAACACAGGATGAACCTTGCTTCCCACTGGCAACTCCAATTTGTAAGATACTTCACCAATCTTCTTGACAACCTTAACTGGTCCATAAAACTTGGGAGAAAGTTTTCCTGTAACTTGATTCAGGGCAGTCTGTTGTCTATACTTTTGTAGCTTGAGATATACCCATTCTCCTTCCAGCAATTCCCTCTCCGACCTCTTTAAATCAGCAAACTGCTTCATTCTTCCCTGAGCTACCTGCAAATGTTTCTGGAGCAACTGGTTCACTGCATCCCTTTGTTGCAACATGTTAGTACTTGCTGGAATTATAGAGTCAGTGAGAACCCCTAGAGGTAGAGTGATTGGCTTGCCACCATACAAGGCTTCAAAGGGTGTCATTTTAATACTGGAATGGAAGATTGTATTGTACCACCACTCAGCTGCACTGATCCATTCACCCCAAGTATTTGGCTTATCCCCACAGAAGCTTCTCAAATACTGTTCCAAGACTTGGTTTACTCTCTCCGTTTGACCATCTGTTTCTGGATGGTAAGCAGTACTGAACTGTAATTGAACCTTCAGTAACCCCATAAGTTCTTTCCAGAAATTACTGGTAAAAATCTTGTCCCTATCAGAAGTGATGGTGTCAGGAATCCCATGTAGCTTACACACCTCATCCATATACTTCCTTGCCACTGTTGCAGCAGAGAAAGGATGGCTCAGACAAATAAAATGACTGTATTTGGTCAGTCTATCCACCACCACCATTATAGTGTCAAGACTATTAGATTTTGGCAACTTTTCAATAAAATCCATAGTGACTTGCCTCCATGCATGAGAAGGAATAGGCAATGGTTGTAATAGTCCTGGAGTCAAGCAATGTTCTGCTTTGTTCCTTTGACACACATTACAAGATTGAATGTACTCAATGATTTGCTCCTTCATTTTAGGCCAAAAGAAGAAAGATAGAACCCTTTTAATAGTTGATGTCTGCCCAGAATGTCCTCCCACTGCTGAAGAATGCATACATCTCAAAATCTCATGTCTAATATTGCATCCACTGCCAATGACAATCTTGTGCCCTTTCTTAAGTAACCCCTGAACATAGCTAAATTGCTCAGACTTTCCATCTTCATCCTTGTTAGGAGTTAAAATGAAACTGCTAATCAAAGCTTGACAATACTCATCTTCTTCATAACTCTTTTCAATTTTCAAAATCCATAAAGGAACCAAAGAGGTACTTGACTGTGTTCTGAAACAATCCATCAAATTCCCCTCCTCCTTAGCTGGAGACTCTGGATCCAGATAGTGTAAAGGCTGCCTATAAAGAGCATCAGCAGTTGCATTAGTCTTCCCAGACTTGTACTGAATCTCAAAACTCATTCCCAGCAATTTAGTAATCCACTTATGCTGCAGGGCATTAGAAAGCTTCTGTTCAATCAAGTATTTGAGACTCTGATGATCAGTTCTGATTATAAAGTGATGGCCAACCAAGTAATGTTTCCATTTGTCCACTATCATGACTAAGGCTAACAACTCATTCTCATAAGTAGAAAGGCCCTTATTCTTTGGACAGAAGGACTTGCTTAGAAAAGCAATTGGTTTTTGATCTTGCATAAGGACTGCTTCTATTCCCACATCTGAAGCATCTATTTCAATGATGAAATCCTTGTCAAACTCTAGCATTTTAAGCACAGGAGCAGTGGTCATCACCAACTTTAACTTACCAAAGGCTTCTTCAGCTTCAGTGCTCCAGTAGAAAGCATTTTTCTTCAGAAGTTGATGTAATGGTTTACAAATAGAACCATAGCCAGCAATAAACCTCCTGTAGTAGCCAATGAGTCCTAGAAAACCCCTTAACTCCTTGATGTTCCTTGGAGATGGCCACTTTTGAATGCATTCAATCTTTTGAGTATCCACAGACACTCCTTCTCCTGAGATAACATGTCCCAGGTAATCTACTTGTATAGTGACAAAAGAACACTTGGATAACTTTGCAAACAGCTGCTGTTGTTTCAGAACAGATAATACCGATCTCAAATGTTCCTTATGCTGTGACTGAAAAGTTGCAGGAGCATTGGTCAAGCCAAATGGCATTACATTGAACTCATAATGCCCATTGTGGGTTTGGAAAGCTGTTTTAGGAACATCTATTGCATCTACTCTTATCTGGTGATATCCAGCTCTTAAGTCTAGCTTAGAAAGTATCTAGATCCATACAACTCATCCAAGAGCTCATCAATTACTGGTATGGGAAACCTGTCCTTGATGGTTACCTCATTAAGTCTTCTGTAATCCACACACATCCTCCATGTTGAGTCCTTCTTCTTCACAAGTATGACTGGGGAAGAGAAAGAACTGTTGCTGTGCTGGATCACCTTATTCTTTAACATCTCAGCTACTTGATTCTCTGTCTCATCCTTATGGGTATGTGGATACCTGTAAGGTTTAAGTCTGAAGGGTTTTGCATCAGGTTTCAATAAAATCTTATGATCCACATTTCTCTTAGGAAGAAGTTGAGTAGGGATGGAAAACATAATTGAAAAGTCCAAGAGTATCTGCTTGATTCCTTCTGGAACTGACAACTGTAAGATTTCCTCTCCGAGACATGGTTTCTTAGCTGGAGTATATCCAGGTTGCCCTCCTTCACCCACTGTGTTGAGCAGTAGTTGCTCTTCCTCTTCAATTTCTGCCAAAAATAGCTTTCTCTTCACAGGTTTGTCTGTCAATTGATTCACTCTCTCAGTGTTCCCCTTCAAAATCCAGTGATAACCTTGGCTTAAAATAGATACTTGCTCCTTGACAAAGTCAAAAGTGACTGGATTGAAGCAGTTCATCCAATCCACTCCCAAGATAATGTCAATGCCTCCCAGTTTCATCACCTTGAGGTCAAACATAAACTTGTGATTGCTAACTCCCCACAAAACCCTGGGACAAAGCCTTGCTCCCCTGATTACAGTACCATCAACTATCCTTACTACAAAAGGATCAGTTACCATGGTTCTTAGCCCCACTCTCTTGATGGTGGTAGGATCAATAAAGCTCCCTGAAGCCCCAGTATCAAGTATAATGCTAACTTTCTCTCCATACACCACTCCATAGAAAATAAGTTTATTTCTCCTTCTAAGTCCCCCTACTGAATTCAAAGAGATGATCTCCTCATCTTCCTTCTGTTCCTGAGTCAACCACAGATCCTCCTCACTTTCCATTACCATGATTTCTCCCTCTTCTAGAGCCCCTTCCTCTCCAATCATGTACACCTGTTTCAGCTTACAAACATGCCCTGGTCCAAACTTGTCCCCACACTTGAAGCATAAACCATTTTCCCTCATATAATTCTGATCCTCAGCTGAAATCCTCTTGAAAGGTTCCCTGATGGCTGCCTTTCCTTTCCAAGCCAGTCTATCATTAATTCCATTCTGCTGTGGAACTTGATGTAACTGAGCTGGTGCATGTATTGGAGCAGGAGCCCTTTTTTTCCTGAATACCTCCAACTGTTTTTCCTGCCACAGAGCCAGCTCCACTATTTCATTCAAGGTCTGTGGCTTCAACATCAATACCCCTGGCTTCAGCTCATCCTTGAGTCCATTAACAAATCTGGAGATAAAGTACTGCTCCGAGGGACTCAGGTTCTTATCAGAAAGTCATTTTTGACAAGCGATTTCCCCACGTCGTAAATGGGAATCCCACTCAATCAAAACATGTTTATATTCCACCTACAACTTCTAACTACTATAGAGTAGATAGTGGGAAGTAGGGATCGAACCACATGGAGAAAGAGTTTTGTTTAGTGTTTTACCGAAGATGATTAACACATACATATATATTATATAGAAAGCAAGGTAATCAAGGGGGGTTTTGGAGTTGGTTTTGTATGAAACACTACGATGCAAAGCAAATTAAAATCTAAGTTATCATACAATTATCTAAGTAAAGATTAACTATCTAAAATGCAAGTCTTGGGTGCATGTGATTTAGACTTTCTACCATGGGTTCTTCCTCAAACTTTATCATGTTGCTTAGAGAATGGTGATAGTTTGTAATGAGAAACCATCTCTTATCATAGTTATGAAAGATGAAAGCATCATCACAACTCTTATTGACAACTTTTCTAGATGATAACAACTAGATCAATTTATCAATGTCATTTCAAATTAGAGGTTTTAAAAACTTACCCATGCAATTCGATAGCAAACTTAACATGGATACAATGCTAATGAATGATTTCAAGAACAAATACAATTGATAGCAACTTGCATTTGATTCCTAATTTACTACTCTTTCATAGGAGGAATGATAACATTCCAACCATGAAAATAGCAATATCCAACACATCTCTATAACTAGGAAATCATTCCTAGCCATTTCATGCATCAAATACACATATACATCATGATCATTCAATTGCAAATCACACATTCATAAGGTCCATAAATCAAGTTCTCAACCCATTACAAGAAGTCTAATCACATGCCCCCAAGATGGGTTTTTAGCCTACAACAATAATCCTAAATAATACTAACATGTTCATCAAATCAAAATGGAAGAAAATTGAAGAAGAGGAAGAAAAACTAGGGAAAATGGAGTTGGATTGTGAGGGAGCTCGTTTTCAAGATAAGGGATAAGAGGGGTATTTATAGCCCTTCAAAATATGCTTCTTTGGCCTTCATTCAGCCAGAAATCCGCCCATTTCGCGGCCCGCGAGATGCCTGTGGCTGATTGACAACAATCTTCTTTTCTTCGCCACGGATGAACCGTTGATCCGTTTTTGACGTTCTAGTAGTCCATTTTGTAGTACTTGAGAAGACGAAGCCAATGGTACCTCTTATGCACTCCAATTCCTCTTGTAACATTTCCAAATTTCAGCTTCAAAATGTTAGTGCACAAGTCTTTCTTCAAAATGCAAGGTAAGAGAAATTTAGCCTTAATTCTTAACCCTTTGCACTAAATGCTACCTCAAATGAACTCTAAAATGTGCTAAAAGTAGAGTATCTATTGGCTACATCAGAAAGCAAGGTTCTAAGTTCATCAAACTCCTCCTGGTAAGCCTGTACAGTAGTTTTCTGATATAGTTTGTTAAAATCAGCTACCTCATCCCTCAGACTCAGAACAGTAAATCTCTGAAGTAATAGCTTACATATCTCATCCCAATTAACCAGCCTTTTGTCCTTGATAGCTAATTGGTACCAAGTAGATGCTTTATCCTGCATGTAAATCTCCACAACCTCCACTTTCTGCCCATCAGCTACCTGATAATAGTTAAAGAATGTCTGGCAATTCCTCAACCACTCCTTTGGTTTTTCTCCAAAGAATTTGCTCAACTCAATCTTGACATGGGAATTAGAGTTCCTTCCCAACCTAAACCTCCAGTTATCGTCCATGTTCCCCATTCTGTTACCCCCAATTCCAATTCGATTATCCATATTCAAAGCCCTAGGATGAAAGGTACCAAATCTAGCTTCCTTATTAGGCATAGCAGTTTCAACAGAATTTTTAGGCATCTGAAAATCAGGTTGCACATAGTTTCTACCTCCCTTCATGTACACATTCTTATTCATGGCATTAACAGGACAATCACGCATAAACTGATCATGTACATTACTCAGATTGGCATGCTCAGGAAATAGCTGTTCATTCATATAAGTCATTGGCTCAAATGAATTAGGAATAGCCTCAGATTTACCTCTGGAATTCCCCGGAGTATGCTTGCTAGAGCTAGCCACAGTGACTACTTCATCTTCCCGCCCCGATTTCCCTTTATCGTGCAGGATCTGCAGCCTTGATACCAAAGTTTGAACGTCCTTACGCGCGGCCTTCGCCTCTTCACGCGCTGCACGAGAATCCTCTCGCGAAGCCTTTGAATCTTCTCTCGCAGCCTGAACTTCCTTGTCATTGTGCTTGAAGAACCGATCGAACTTCTCAGCAAACACATCGAACCTTGAATCCAGCTTCGACTCCAGAGCGGACTCAATTACCGCGGTGATTTTGACCTCCGCGCCGGCGATCCTCGATTTCATCTTCGCCTCCAATTCCTTCCATGAAGACTCCATTGTTACTTGTTTCGCGTTCCGTCCGCCATGGTTTCTGATGAGCGAAAGCTCTGATACCACTTTGTCACGTTCCCGGTGATCGTTGACCGGGAAATAACCGTATTTCACCGGAGCGTTTCGATATAAACGGAAAATGGAAAATACAGCTAAAGCTAACCGATTACAATTCAGTTTGATCTTATCCCAAAGATACCCTCTACAATCTACCCCTTTCCTATTTATATACATCGATTAGCCTAACAGAATCTCATATGCAAATCAGTACTGGAATAACGGCCTAACTGCCAAGAACGAAGTCCTCCTTGACCAGCCAGTCTACTCAGCTGGAATTGCCTTCTGGTCCTTTGAGTATTCTGAATTTACACCCAAGCCCTCCAGATGCTGACAGGAAGCTGGGTCGATTGGTCCTTGTTTGCCCATATCCAGAAGCTGGGCTGTCTGGAGTTGTCGGCCCAGGAGAAGTCTGCTGGCCTTATGGTCCAGAGCCCGATTAGACCAAGCTTGTCTAGATCAATTGCATCTGGTTGGACCGGATGTTGACAAACCGGCTTCTGGACGAGCTGTTGGACCGAAACTGATCAAACCGGGTCTGAATTGGTTGGTCAGATTGAACCGGGCCGGATGGTTAAATAGTGAATTTATTTTATTTTGAATTAATTAAATTCTGAATTTGAGTGGGAGTAATTTTGACTTTGGAAGTGCAAAATTATTTTATGAACATGTACATTTCTTTAATAAGGCATAAGATGAGCTTAATTTTGAAAATTAATTAAAATTAGTAATAAATAATTAAATTTAATAATTTTAGAAATTAGTTAATTTAATTATCTTGGTATATTTTGTACTTTATTAATTTAGAATTATTAAATTATGGCCTGAATAATAATTAATGTTAATAAATTTAGAAATAATTTAGCTTAATTATTTGTATGGAGAATTACATAGGTATATGTGATAATAAATTACTCTAATAATTTAGAATTATTAAGGTAACGAGGTTAATAATTTGGGAAGACCATTCACTTTAGAAGAGAATAGTCAGAAGATATGAATTGGATTCAGTGTAGTATCACTTTATGTGCATTTATTTATGCCTTTAATTATTGCTTTATATGAATGGTTTATGTGTGTGGAATGATTATGGAATAGTTCACTAATAACCAAACCAACATAATGAACTAAGTACCAAAGTAATAATGAGCTAAAAATTTGTCTTTCCAAACAGATAACACCCATTTAGCCTTTGATCACTAATGATAGGTTTCACTAAAGCGATAGTATCATCTCTAATCCTGGGAGTAAAATGCGGGTATGACAGTCCCTGCTTACGTGATCTATACTAAATCGGGTTCAAGTTTTAACTAAAAGAACTAATTAAAACTGTAAGTGCGGAATTGAAAAGAACACGATGTGATCACCCAGTTCAGTGCAAAGCACCTACGTCTGGGGGGCCGTAGCCCGGTGTAAAGATCCTTCACTAGATACTAGATAGTAACAAATATGTCTGGTCTATTACAATCTAATGGCAATTCCTGCTAGCATATCACACTACTAGTTCGCTCTCTAGTAGTTGCTTCTATGATTACCTTCTTTTCCACGAAGGCGCGGCAAGATCTCTTCCACTCGAGCTTATACACACTTCTTAAGTGTTTGTTGTGGTTGAAAACCTCGGACTATGTTTTCTCCTTGCTCAAACAATATAAACTCTGATTTACAGAATTTTGCTGTGAAGATCGGTGATCAAGCACGCAATTGATGTCTACTTTTTGTAACTCAATGCCGTGGAAAGACTTCCTTTTGCACGGCTCTTGAATCCTCCCTTCAATACACTTCTATTCCAAATCTAAATCCTTGAAAAGGAATTTATGGTTGTCTCAACTTCTGTTTATGGAATATTCCGTTTCTCGAATATATCACAGCTGCAAAACCTGTTGTAGACACCCATCATGACTGTAGTTTCCATACAAAAATATCTCAGAATATTTCCTGTCATCATTTAACCCCAGCACTAAAACCAGAAAATATTCTATTTTTTTCTGCCATGCAAAGTCATGTTGCAATATGACATTCCACAAAGCGGCCAACAAAAACTGGACTCTACAGGGTAGACCTAGTGAAAGGGGTTTGCATGTTAGTTTTGGTTTGCTCATCAATATCAGTGAGGGGTACTCAGGTGTTGAGACAAAATGAGATGAGAATTACATTGGATGTATCTCATCAACCAAGAGTAGTATTAGATACTATTACCAATGAGATTGCTTACCTAAAATCAAAGGATTTAAGACAAGGTAAAGCATGCTTAATTCCTTACGATTTTGAGGATCTTGGAATCATTTTATTCACGGGACAATTGGATTTGAATAAAATGTGTAGATAACTTGTTTGATTGCAGGTATTTTTTTTGCTTGTTATTTATTTTTTTAAATGGTTTTTATTGCATTTTATTTATATTGTAGTAATCATGTATGGCAACATACAACAACTCTTCTTATCTGTGTTCAAACCTTTGAAAGGTTGAACTGAACGAAATTTTCTTGGAAAATGAATTTCGAGATAATTCTATTCCAAGAAAATAAAAGAAGTATCTCGTTGATATTCAAATCATTGATGTCAAATGTCTTGTGTTGTACAGTATGTGTCCAAAATTTATAGGCAAGTTTTGAACATAGATACTTACAACACCAACATGGAGCTCTGAAATGGAATTTATTAGCAGTCCATGGCTGAGAGCTTTGAAGCCTTAAGATTATTCTTAATTGTAAAGTTAAGAAAGGAAAACAAGTTAAATCTCATGTTTTGAAAAATGATTGGATTATTTGATAACATGGAGATGCTCGGTTTACATATGGCTGATAGTTAGCCAGTGACATCATTCATTTCATTGATGGTTTAGAACCATTTTAGTTGAAATAAGAATACTTTGACTAAGTTGCATGAGATGCTTAAAACGCTAAGTCAAGTGTCTAAATTGAGACCAAGAACGAGGTTGTATTGGTACAATAAGGAAAATGGTTTGAATATAACATGGAAGAATGAAGAAGTGGGATAGGATAAGGGCAAGCATAGTGCTGATGCGCCTAAGTTCCCAACACTTCTATTGCAATTGAAAAAATATACTACCATTAGTCCTTAGAGGACAAAGAGATTGGTGAGTAATTTACAATTGCATTTATTTACGTTATAGAAAATCTCTACGATTACTCTACTAATTGGTATTAGATACCATATGGTTCTCACAATTTTAGAAAATCTGGAGGGACCAAAGTAGAAGTTTAGTTATTGAGATGTCAAACTACTAAAAGGTAATGAAGCAAGAGTTGTTGCATTGTCCATAAAAGTTTATGGTTTATCTATGCCTTTAGGGTTTTCACTGGATCATATAAGGGTTATTTGTATCCAAGTGTTACAACAACACAATTATTTTCTACATTTTATATGTTGGACATGGAAATGTATTATGATAAAAGGGGCAATGGTTGTTCCGTTTTATGTAATTGTGTTGGAGTTTTGCAAAATTAGACACGAGTCTTTATTTTCTAGATATAGATATACAAGTTTGTAACGTAAATATCAATAGGGCTAATAACGAATGATTCAAATTCGACCTCATAAGTTGTCGATAATGCCACTAATATTGATCACTCATAGTAACTCGAGTGGGAGAGTTTTGTGAAATCGTTTGACTTGGAGTCATTTGATATGTGTATATATTGTGATGGTAAAATGACCAAATTACCCTTCATGGCGATGGGTGATGGAATATGAAATCTATTGGGTCTTATTAATAAAGTGATATGCAGATCAATGAGTTAAATTCCACGAGGTGAATCACTTCATTAACTTGGTCAGTGATTTGAGTAGATATGGTTGTTTATTCGATGAAAGACAGGTTTGAATCCTTTAAGAAATTTAAGGAGTTCAGAAATGAAGTTTAGAATCAACTTGGCAAGAAAATTGAAACACTTCAAATTGGATTGAGGTGATGAATATTAGAGTCAATAATTTGTTGACCATCTGACACGAAACAAATGATCATATTGGATATGGATTTATTCATGATGGGTCAAGCCAATCTTCCGGAAAAAAAAACTTCTATAAGGTAGTGTTCACACTGAACAAGGCATTGTCAAAAGTTGAAGGAAATACATCATATGGGATATGAGTAGGAATGGTTCCTTAAGGGTTTTTTCTCATTAGATTTGTGGTTGCGAAGCATATATGAAACAATGTTTTTATTAAGCTTGCACCAAGTCTAATAATTGTCTCTTTATGGAAATAAGGGTACTTCTACAAACATTTTGAGAATTATGAGATGTTGCTCAAGAATGTGTCCTTTTGGAGAAGTGTCATCTTTCCAAAATGACAAGTGGGAGAAATTTAGACCTCGATAGCTTTCGAGGTGAGCAACAATCAGAACCGAAAACATCGATATCTTCTTTAGACGTGGTGAAGATGAATACGGTAAAGTCTTAGCGACTGCTGAAATTACTCATGCCCCATGGATTGAAGCGAGTATCACGGAGTTGGAAAATACATTTTGATGAAGCAATTTAGAGATTGGCGTTCAAAGAAATGTTATTGAATCTTGTGTATACAAGAAGGCCAGTGGGAGCAAGATTGAATTCCTAGTCTTATATGTCGATGACATTTATTGAAAATGACAATCCAAAACTGTAGTCTATGGAGATTTGGTTTTGAAAGTATTTTTCAATGAAGGACTTTGGAAATGTAGAGTGGAACTTGGGCATCAATTTCTACAAGGTAGATCAAAAATGATAATTGATATGTCAAAACACTTACTGGGTAAGGTGTTAGACATGTTCAATTTGAAAGATCGTAATATATTTTCTACCCAAGGTTCATGGCATAACTCTTAGCAAGATTCAGTGTCTATTGAGACGCGATGAGCAAAAGAGAAATAATATGATCTCTAATGCATGGAGTTGTACATGTACTACATAGGATATCCCGTATGCTTAGAGCACAACGATTTGATATCAAATAGACTGAGGTGAGGCACAATGGTTTATGGCCAAGAAAAGTTCATAGTATCTGAAATGGACTATTGATTCCTTGATCTATGGAGAAAATGAGTTGGTTGTTAAATATGTTAAGTAAAGCTATGTTGTTGATTTACAATAAAACTGAGTAAATTGTTGCTTTGGAAGTTGCACAAGAATATGATTGAAATAGGGATTTCATTATTCGACTTGGTATTATCCCTGTCTTAGCTGATTTTTAATGGCACTTGATTGAGAATCGTAGAGTCATTGTTTAAGCAGATTTAGGCAAGGGAGCGCCACGAGTCAAATGCTCAGGATATTTCACATTCTTAGAGAGAATGGTGAAATTATCATATGCAAGGGAAATAATGAATTTTATCCATAATCTAAACCTCTTCCACAAATGTTGCATGTTGCCTAGGGCTCATACATTCGTGATAGGAATCAAGCATTTTGGATAGTGGTTGTGGTTTCTGTGATGTTCTAGTTATCACAGTTTGGTGATTTTAGACATTGAAGATTAGACCGTTTATAATATTATGAAATTATGATTTCGTATTCATTGAACTTAGTTTAGTGTTAAATGAAAGTCCAAAATCAATTTACATCTCCAAATAGGTTATCAAGAATATGTCTTGGATAATGAAACCCTATTTAGTGAACTGGAGTGTATAATTGATTATGTCCTGGTGGGCGTCGTTTGACACACCAAAATAAACCTGCGATCTCAATGAATAAAGAGTGATTAGTATAGAGGAAAGCAGGGTCGATCCCACGAGGATGGAGCAAAAACTATTAATTTATCCTACTAACACGTTTTGGTTTAGCAACCACGCCTATAATTTGAAGATTGGTTTTCTAACAACTACGAAAGTAAAGCAACTAGAGCTAAAAATCAGCAAACACACAAACACAACAAGGGAATGAATGCAAGAAAGTCTATAAGAGAATGCAATCGGCTTAGATTACTAGTTAGTTCATATCATTGATCATTGGCTAAAGATAAATCTATCTCATGCAAATCAGTCAGTTATAAGGAAGCAAGTATTTGCTAAACTCCCCAAATCCCCTCTTATTATTCGATAACGAGCAAGTATTTGCTGAACTCGTTATTCCTCTGATCAAAGTGTTCCCCGGAAAGTATTTGCTCACCCAGTTACACACTTTTATCAGTGTTTAGCACAAAGAGAACCCAACATAGATACCCCAACACGTATTCGCATGCAAGAACTATCTACTTTATTGTTCATCATCTTGTTATTACAGTCTGTATCAGTTATCTGCTTTTCACAAGAACTTTGCTACTTAATTAGCCCTAGCCCACAAAGATTAAGGTGATCAATCTCAAACTAGCAAGCATAGATTATATCATGAACAAATAAAGAACCCACGGAGAAAGATTATAAGCACAATATCCTCACAACTTATGAACTAACATCAAAATCTAAGCCGATATACGAAATTAGCTACTCATAATAAGGGTTAAACAATCAACAATCAAAGATGCAAACATGATGAAATTAACAAGAAGTAGAGAAGAGATTATCGAAATACGAATTAAAATCCAAAATATCCAATAATCTAAACCCTAGTTCTTGGGTCTGATGAAGAAAACAGAAAGAACAGAAAGGATTCGGAGGAAAGGGGGAAAGAGAGGAAGAAGATGTGCGTGCGTTTTTTTCTTGCAAAAGAAAGGGGCATTCCCCTTTTTATACTCCCACTTCCTAAACCCTACTACTATTCCAAATAGGAATGGATTTACAAAAAGCCTTGGGCCAAAAATTGGAATTCAGCCCACAAGATTTCTCCATGTCTTTTAGCTCCATAATTTAGTTCAATTCAGCTCCAAGACAGCTTCAAATCAGCACTTCTTGCTCCTCTTGTTCATCTCCAACTATGTGTGTAATCTGATCATCAAACACAGTCCATCAGTGATTTAAATTCACATAATTCAGCAATTAATTCTTCAGAAAAACACACAAATATCAACACATCAAATATCCTCACACTTGAATCATGCTTGCCCTCAAGTATGATATGAACATATTCCATAAAAGCATTCATGCAGGTTCCCATTCCCTCTAATGACTCTAATTCAACCAGAAATGAAAGAAAGAAGAAACAAACAAAACATAACAAAAACTTGACAACTAAAACTCTAACACACAACTTTGGCCACAACAATTCAGCATTTCAAGTGTTCATCTCATCGGTTAATCAACAAATGTCCCCTTGCCAGGTTCAAGTTTCATTTCACAAACAAAAGTTGGTATCATCCCCTCTTAGTACTCAACTCAATTCCCCCTACATCGCTCTTTACTTAGCTATCAACTGATCAAAAGGAAACAAGCACAAATTCCTCACGGTTTTCACTCAGCACACATAATGAAGGGACATTCACTCAATAATAGTCATGCGGTAGCCTTGGTCAATACATAACAAGCTAAAAAGGTCTTTAAAGGTTGTAATGGGGCTGGGGGTTGTAATGTTGGTTAGATCCTAGGGGCTCTACGGTTTATACAAAATATGCACATATGCCCAAGAACAATTAGGAGAAAAAAATTCCAGCAAAGGTATATCATTTAACACACAAAAATCTAGACTTTTTCAGAACTGTTCTGGACTTTTTTTGATTTTTTTTTTGATTTTTTTTTCTGGGCAAACAACACCCTTTTTTCTGTAACTTTTTCTGTCCAGACCAGAACTCACAATGTATATGCTCAAGTTACATTTACGGTGCCATAGAACCAAAAAGTTTTATTTTATGAAACAGGGCACTCGAATCAAATTCACAACCATTAAGAGCTGAATTTTTAGTTCAAAAGCATACATGCATGGGGTGAAGAACAGGATAAATAACAAGGCTAGGGGTTTCATATCAGTGGGTAAATCAAAGAAAAGGTCAGGCTCAGAGGGGCTAACTAGGGGATATAAAAGGGTAGGCTATATACGATGTGTGGCTAATCCTAATTTTGCCTTCCTTTAACCTATCATGCATCGACCTTAGCTACCACAACTCTCAGAAAGAAAGATTGATGTAGAGAGTGCTCTACTCTAGGCTCAGACCTCACATTATACTTGGCTTTTTCATGCAAGTCTCGTTCGTCATCCCAAGTATCATTTAACCAAGTTCAGATTGATTTCAGAGGTTTATCATTAAGCATTTCAAAGGGGATATCAACTAACAAAAGTTTGCTCATGTGATTCTTTTACCGGCAAGGTTAATCCATATCAAAACCAATTCCCTTATTAACCATCATGCTAAAAATTGTGACCGACTCTACACATGAAAACACATTTTTTTTAAGGTAAAAGTTCAGACGAAAATGCTCGGCTCGAGCATTTGGGGCTGAAACTGGAGAGGTTTTTCAGACGAAAATGCTCGGCTCGAGCATTTGGGGCTGAAACTGGAGAGGTTTTTCAGATGAAAACGCTCGGCTAGAGCATTTGGGGCTGAATTTCCAAGTTCTTCAGAAACCCCCACAAAATACACCAAACAGTAGAGTAATCAAGGAAATTAACACACAAGACAAGACACACAAATATTCACATCTAAATCTCCTCACACTTAAACTTTGCTTGCCCTCAAGCAAGCTCAGCTTAAAAGCAAGAAGAATCTATTATAAATGTACAGACTCGAAAAGAAATTAAAAATAAAACAAGAGAAGGGAATAGGGAAACTCAGGGAGGGAGGGAGGGCTGCTCGTTTTGAGAACAAGATATGAATTCAGCAACAGAACCAAAAGCACTTCGGAATTATTCAGAACAACCTGCATTAGTAGAAGTGCTCGGTATTCATCCGGCAAAGATGACAGAGGGGTGATTGTAAGCATAATAATAATAATAAAATCTGAAATCCCTCACAAATAGCAGTTATGGAATTCACCGGAGTAAATTATAGCCTTGGTTGCTCTGCATGGAGATCCGATAATCCAGGTTCCAAAAGCCAATATATATATATCAGAACCTCAAAAATAATGAAAAGTAAGTTCAAAAGCAGAAAATGTAAAAGAGAAAAATAAAAATAAAAACGAAAAATTGGGTTGCCTCCCAATAGCGCCCTTGTTTATAGTCGTTGGCTAGACTTTTCTGATGGCATTTCACTGAGCAGAGGGATGGCGTAATGGAATTTCTTCCACTACTTCTACCTGAGATGCATCAAAGAATGGCTTGAGGCGATGACCATTCACCAAGCTCGTTTTCTCCGTTTCAAAACTTCTGATTTCCACAGCTCCATTTGGCCAAACAGAGACGACCTCAAAAGGACCAGTCCATTTCGACTTGAGTTTTCCAGGCATAAGCCTCAGTTTTGATTGAAAGAGCAGGACCCTTTGGCCAACCTTGAACTCCTTGCACCTCAGATTCTTGTCATGCCACATCTTGGTACGCTCCTTGTACCACATAGCTTGATCGAAAGCTTCCAACCGAATTTCTTCCAACTCTTGAAGTTGGAACTTTCTCTCCTCCTCACACTTGAGTGGTTGCATATTCATCTCCTTGACAGCCCAATAAGCCTTGTGTTCGAGCTCAACTGGAAGATGACACATCTTTCCAAAAACTAGCCTATACGGAGACATTCCAATAGGATTTTTGAATGAAGTTCGGTAAGCCCAAAGAGCATCATCTAGCCTTTTGCTCCAATCTTTCCTAGATGGGTTGACCGTCTTCTCTAGGATTTGTTTGATCTCTCGGTTGGATACCTCAGCTTGGCCATTGGACTGTGGGTGATAAGTGGTAGCTAGACGGTGATGCACTCCATACTTCCTCATGAGAGCTTCAATGGTGCGGTTTTTAAAGTGAGTTCCCTGGTCACTAATGATGGCTCGTGGCACTCCAAACCTGCTGAATATATGTGACTTTAAAAACCCTGCCACAACTTGAGAATCATTAGTTCGGGTGGCTTTCGCTTCCACCCATTTCGACACATAATCAACCGCAAGTAAAATGTAAAAATTACCAAATGAACTAGGGAAAGGCCCCATAAAATCCATACCCCACACATCAAAAATTTCACAAACAATAATAGGGGTTTGAGGCATTTCATCACGTTTAGAAATATTTCCCATCATTTGGCATCTCACACAACTTTTACAAAACACATAAGCATCTTTGTAAATTGTTGGCCAATAAAATCCACTGTCAAGTACCTTTCGAGCAGTACGCTTTGGTCCAAAGTGGCCTCCACAAGCAAAAGAATGACAATGCATAAGAATCGTACCTTGTTCTTCTTCAGTGACGCATCGCCTAATGATTTGATCCGAACCGATCTTCCAAAGGTAAGGTTCATCCCAAATATAATGCTTGCAAACGCTTTTGAGCTTCATTTTATGAGCACGGCTAAGAGCCTCTGGAAATTCTCCAGTAGTGATGAAGTTGGCGATGTCCGCATACCAAGGCTCATGATCCAAATTTCCAAGCTGTGAAACTGCCTGGAGGCTCTGTTTGGCCAAACAGAGGCTTGTCGCAGCATAGAGATATTCTTCGGGAAAAGATTCTTGGATAGGAAGTGCATCCTCGGGTCTCACCAAGCGACTGAGGTGGTCCGCAACATGGTTCTCAGCCCCTTTCTTATCCCTTATCTCCCAGTCAAATTCTTGCAACAACAAAATCCATCGGATTAGTCTTGGCTTAGACTCTTTCTTCGTGAACAAGTACTTCAAGGCAGAGTGATCTGTGTACGCAATGATCTTTGATCCAAGCAAGTAGGACCTGAATTTTTCAAGTGCAAATACCACTGCCAATAACTCCTTTTCAGTTGTGGTGTAATTGCATTGAGCGGGATTCAACGTCTTTGAAGCATAGTAAATCACATGGCTTTCCTTTCCCGACTTTTGACCCAAAACTGCCCCAACCGCATAATCACTTGCATCGCACATCAACTCAAAGGACAGGTCCCAATCAGGTGGTTGCATTATAGGGGCTGAGATGAGCTTCTTCTTAAGAACATCAAAAGAATGCTTGCGTTCTTCATTCATTTCAAAGGGAACATCATCTTGAAGAAGCTTGGTCAATGGTTGAGCTATCTTAGCAAAGTCTTTGATGAACCTCCTATAGAATCCAGCGTGCCCTAAGAATCCACGAATTTCTCGGACATTGGTAGGGTAAGGAAGTTGCTCTATGTTCTCCACCTTGGCCTTGTCAACTTGGATCCCCTTTTCCGAAACAACATGCCCCAAGACTATGCCTTCATTCACCATAAAATGGCATTTTTCGTAGTTCAAGACAAGGTTCCTCTTCACACATCGAACCAACACTTGCTCCAAGTGACTTAAGCATACATCAAATGAATCCCCGTACACCGTGAAGTCATCCATAAACACCTCAATGCTCTTCTCAATCAAATCTGAAAAAATGCTCATCATACATCTCTGAAAAGTGCCCGGAGCATTACATAATCCAAAAGGCATTCTCCTGTATGCGTAGGTGCCAAAAGGACACGTAAAAGTGGTTTTTTCTTGATCTTCGGGGTTCACATGGATCTGAAAATACCCACTGTAGCCATCCAAGAAGCAAAAGAAGCTATTTCCTGCCAACCTCTCTAACATTTGATCAATGAAAGGAAGTGGGAAGTGATCCTTGCGAGTTGCGGCATTAAGCTTCCTATAGTCGATGCACATTCTCCATCCTGTAACCAACCGAGTAGGCACCAACTCATTCTTATCATTTTTTACCACTTGAAAACCCGACTTCTTGGGCACTACATGGACTGGACTCACCCATTTACTATCTGAAATAGGGTAAATAATTCCCAAAGAAAGCAATTTGAGCACTTCCTTAAGAACTATTTCCCTCATGTTAGGGTTGAGCTTCCTCTGAGCCTCTCGAGCAGGTTTAGCTCCTTCCTCCATCAAAATATGGTGTGTACAAATGTCAGGGCTGATCCCCGTGATATCCGCCAAAGTCCACCCGATTGCCTTCTTGTACTCTTTCAACAATGCAACCAATTTCTCCTCTTGAGGCTTGGTCAATTTAGCACTAACAATCACGGGAAGTGTCTCGGCATCTCCCAGGTACACATACTTCAGATTCTCTGGTAGCACCTTCAACTCCAAGGTCGGTGGTGAAACATCGGATGGAAGAGGTTTGTCTGCAGGGCTCTGTTTGGGCAAACAGAGGGCAGTTCCAGTGCTGAACACTTCTTCTTGAGAATACATGGAGTACAACAGCTCACGTATCTCCTTGTCAGTCTTTCCATGCACTGGAATTTCATTCAAACCTGTGGGAGAGGGAAATTCCATCTCTTCCTGCAAATATTCGGTCTCAAGATAATCTTGGACTAAAGGGTCAATGATATCAATGGCATAAAGATTTTCAGCATCTATTGGTTTTTTCATGGCTTCATCTATGCTGAAAGTATACTTTTCACCATAATAATCAAGACAAATTGTTCCCATCCCCACATTAATTATTGTATTAGCCGTCCTTAAGAAAGGTCGACCCAACAACACACCCGAATTACCATCACCACCGCTATGATTCATCTTTACCACATAAAAATCAGCAGGGTATACAAATTCATTAACCTTAACAAGCACATTTTCTAATAACCCCTCTGGATAAATACAAGACCTATCCGCTAGTTGAATAATAACTCTAGTGTCTACCATTTCAGCTCCATTTAATTTCTTATATACAGACAATGGCATGACATTAATTGAAGCACCTAGATCACACATGGCAGAATCTATCTTGACATCTCCAATGTAACATGGTAAAGAGAACATACCTGGATCTTTGCATTTTTGAGGTAGTTCTTGTTGAATCACTGCTGAAACCGACTCTCCCATTATCACCTTACTTGAATCCATTGGTTTACCTGCAATAAAATCCTTCAAGAATTTGCTAACAGGAGGAACTCTAATAGCCTGCAAGAATGGGAGGTTAACTTCCATTTTTCCAAAAATAGACATAAAATCAAGAGATTCATCTTTCTTCTTAGCTAGTCTACGAGGAAAAGGTGGAAGAATTTTAACTGGAGGATCCTTCAAACCTGGCCTTGGAGTTTCCTCCTTGGTTAGATTGGAATTTCCCTTTACCTCACGTTCAACTTCTGTTTCCAGTGTCTGTTTGGCCAAACAGGGGCCTGCTGCAGACTGCTCCAACTGCGATTTGCTCTCTTCGACTGTGATTTTCTTGAGAGGCGACTCCAACTCTTTTCCACTCCTTAAAGTTATATGGTTGGCCGTCTCCCTGGGGTTCACTTGCACTTGAGAGGGCAGCCCTGGTTGTTGCATTCTAAGCTCATTCATTGAATTCGACAATTGAGTAATTTGTCGAGTATGCTCCTCTAAAGTAGCCTCGGCCTTCTTTGAGCTCTTGGACTGATCCCGGAGGATCTCCACCATCATATCAAGCTTTTCATCAGTTGTGTTCCTCTGTGGAGGTGGCTGATTTTGAGGAAAACCTTGAGGGCCTCTTTGATTCGGTGGAACATAAGGTTGTTGAGTTTGATTTCCTTGGTCCCTCCATCGAAGATTTGGATGATCTCGCCAACCTGGATTGTAAGTGGCTGAGTAGGGGTCTCTCTTAGGCTGCCTATCATTCCAATTCCCCATGGAATTTGCTTGAACAAGTTGCTCGTCTATCGCAAAGTTGCATTGCAAGGTGACATGGCTATAGGTTCCACATACTTCACAAGGGCTATCATGAGGGCCAGCGGTGGTGCTTGCAACTGAAACTTTATCAACCACCTTAGACAAAAGCCTTTCCATCCTATCCATCCTCTCATTATACCCATCTTGAGTGGAAGGACCAGTTTGTGCAACTTTTTTCAAAATCCTCACATCCTCCGTGTCATACTCCTTCTTGGAATCTATCAACTTCTTGACAATCTCTCGGGCCTCATTCACTCTAAGATGAGAGAATCCTCCATTACTCGCTGTATTCATCAAATCCTTGTTCACAGCGGTGAGACCTTGATAAAAATATTGAAGCAACTGTCCCTCCGAAAAGCGATGATTAGGACAACTATCCACCAACTTTCTAAACCTTAGCCAAAATGCACTCAATGGCTCATCATACTCCTGGTGGATGCTTGAAATCTCCTTCTTCAAAGCTTCAGTTCGTGTGGAAGGGAAATAGTACTCCAAAAACATCTTCTTGAGCTCATTCCATGTAGTGATGGAATTCGGTGCTAAGCTCGAGAACCATTGGTTTGCAGCTCCAGTCAAACTAAAGGGAAAAGCCACCAATTTGAACTGCTCCTCAGTGACATTATTTGGCCTCTTCTGAACCTTACAAATCTTGATAAATTCATTCAAGAAATTGTAGGGGTCCTCAGTGCTCCTCCCATGAAATTTTGGCAAAACATTCAAGAGTGCAAGCTTGATTTCAATGGGGTTCTCCGTTTGTGCCAAGCGAATGAGAGTAGGGGGATCTTCTTCACTGTGTCCATGCAGCTCCCACATGAAGGGATTGTTAACATTCAGTTCCTCGGCCATTTCAATACCAACCGAAGAAGTATCAACCACAATTTCAGAATCTGTCCCAGAAACACCCTCTATTTGTCCAAACAGAGGCGCTGCGGCAGAATTTAACCTTCGCTCCTTGGCTAACCTTCGATTCAACTTCACTGTCTTTTCGATCTCCGGATCAAACACTAACTCAGGCTTCTCAGACCTGATCATACACTAACATAACAACACACATATCAGTAGGAGAAAAAAAAAAAGAATTTGGCATACCATCCCCGGCAGCGGCGCCAATTTGGTGGGCGTCGTTTGACACACCAAAATAAACCTGCGATCTCAATGAATAAAGAGTGATTAGTATAGAGGAAAGCAGGGTCGATCCCACGAGGATGGAGCAAAAACTATTAATTTATCCTACTAACACGTTTTGGTTTAGCAACCACGCCTATAATTTGAAGATTGGTTTTCTAACAACTACGAAAGTAAAGCAACTAGAGCTAAAAATCAGCAAACACACAAACACAACAAGGGAATGAATGCAAGAAAGTCTATAAGAGAATGCAATCGGCTTAGATTACTAGTTAGTTCATATCATTGATCATTGGCTAAAGATAAATCTATCTCATGCAAATCAGTCAGTTATAAGGAAGCAAGTATTTGCTAAACTCCCCAAATCCCCTCTTATTATTCGATAACGAGCAAGTATTTGCTGAACTCGTTATTCCTCTGATCAAAGTGTTCCCCGGAAAGTATTTGCTCACCCAGTTACACACTTTTATCAGTGTTTAGCACAAAGAGAACCCAACATAGATACCCCAACACGTATTCGCATGCAAGAACTATCTACTTTATTGTTCATCATCTTGTTATTACAGTCTGTATCAGTTATCTGCTTTTCACAAGAACTTTGCTACTTAATTAGCCCTAGCCCACAAAGATTAAGGTGATCAATCTCAAACTAGCAAGCATAGATTATATCATGAACAAATAAAGAACCCACGGAGAAAGATTATAAGCACAATATCCTCACAACTTATGAACTAACATCAAAATCTAAGCCGATATACGAAATTAGCTACTCATAATAAGGGTTAAACAATCAACAATCAAAGATGCAAACATGATGAAATTAACAAGAAGTAGAGAAGAGATTATCGAAATACGAATTAAAATCCAAAATATCCAATAATCTAAACCCTAGTTCTTGGGTCTGATGAAGAAAACAGAAAGAACAGAAAGGATTCGGAGGAAAGGGGGAAAGAGAGGAAGAAGATGTGCGTGCGTTTTTTTCTTGCAAAAGAAAGGGGCATTCCCCTTTTTATACTCCCACTTCCTAAACCCTACTACTATTCCAAATAGGAATGGATTTACAAAAAGCCTTGGGCCAAAAATTGGAATTCAGCCCACAAGATTTCTCCATGTCTTTTAGCTCCATAATTTAGTTCAATTCAGCTCCAAGACAGCTTCAAATCAGCACTTCTTGCTCCTCTTGTTCATCTCCAACTATGTGTGTAATCTGATCATCAAACACAGTCCATCAGTGATTTAAATTCACATAATTCAGCAATTAATTCTTCAGAAAAACACACAAATATCAACACATCATGTCCCTAGTCCAAGTCATTGAGAATGGACACTAATGATTGAAGAAGACTAGTTTGCAAGTTGATTCACAGTGCTGTTTCATGGGCTGAAGGACATGGGATGTCATGAATCGATTGCATGGATACATGTTGGGAACTTGTATTGGACTGACCCGACATGAGAATACTTTAAGATATTTAGAATGTTATAAGTATTTCTCATTGACTGTTGGAACATATTCCTCATACATGAGTAATTCAGTGTTTGCTTGCTTTTGGATTGAATCGAGCAGAGAAAACTTGGATGTACAAGAGTGGGATTGTCCTCTCATTTACATGAGATTGTTGTCTTATGGGCCTCTCGGAGAGTTGAGACTGTAAAATGCATGGTTGTGCTCAGATGGATTATGGATTAATCATCTGTCTTAACAGTTTGACTCGGGAATTCGATAAAAACACATTTGAACTTGATAAGGATAACATGGGATCTTAACTTATGTTCAATGAAGACATTAAGCGACAAAGTAATATGAATGCACACTTGTTCCAAAGGACAAGTGGGAGATTGTTGGAATAGTGTCCTTCGATCAATGTGCATTGTCATAAATAGTTGGAGGATTAATTACAGAGATAATAAATTCAGTTATTTAAGTGATCGGAATGTTTAGCTGGAAACCGCTTTCGATCGGCTAGCATCAATGGTATTGAGCTCGCAGCTTATTATAACTGAACCTATAGGGTCACACACTAAGCATGAAATTGGACAAAGTAATTATCTAATTAGACTTGGAGTCTAATAGTAATTATATGAGAATTAAGTTTTATTGGGCTTGGCCCATATTGAATAAGACTAGGATTAGGTTTCTGAGGATTCTGTTTATTCTTTATAAATAAACTTCTATATGAATAAACAGATATACACACATACAATCATAGCTCATGTGTTGAGCGCAACCTACCATTCTCATATAAACCTCATCGTCAAGAGAAGAACAAATACTAGATCTTTGGTTGTTGATCGACGTTCTAAGCTGACAACGGTGAGACGGTCTGATCGTGCTGTGTGGATACGTATAGAGAGATCACGCTTGGGATTCTCGTGTCCGTAGTTGATTGGATCTTCTGACTAAATCCGATGGTAAAGCACGCTTCAAAAGATAAGCCTAAACCCTACTTTAGATTCATACTATGTACATGCATGAGATCCGGGATTAAATAATTGATGTTTCGCTAAATTAGACTTAATCAATTCCCAACAGAACCATGTGTGTCAGTTTTGACATTATGGTTTGTAATAATATTAATAGTCAAGTTTGCTTGTAGAATTTCATAGAGTGTTTTACATGTTGTGAAGTTTCTCCCTTATCTCTTGAACCTCTGAATCAAGTAATGAAGCTAGGAAAAATAATGCAGTATTTTGTGCCATTTCAGAGTAATTTGCCTACTGGATTACAAGTTCTTTGCATTGTATTTCGATTGACTGAATTCCTAAATTTTCTCGCCTTTTAAAAATGTCGTATACCTCTATCATCACCTCATTTTCTTACTTCTTTAGACTGTAGTAGTTAATGACACTAACATGTAAATAGTCAGTACAAACCAGCAGTACTTGTTGAAACTGATTTTCGAAATCAGTCTTAAATTAAGCCTACATGAACAATTGTATTTCAACCTCCTTACCTAACTTTTATATGTTTTACTTTTACCGGCTAATACTCATTCTTCTAATTTCTTTAGTAAATGACCACAGGTAATCCAGCTTTTCTGAGTTACTTTTATCTTCTCTTTGTGGCAAACAAGGAACGTTGTTTAGTCTACAAGTACTATCTCGTATTATGCATATTAAATAACTTTCTAATTTACAGTGTCAACTACAAATTTGGTAGGATTACAATTAACCACTTACTATTATCTCTACATGTATTTCAGTTATATTATTACTTATCAGCCTGACATTATAACAATTTGTTAAGCTTTTTCATGGGATTTTGTTTACTTCCATCCACAATTCTTTACCGTAAATTCCAATGAATTTGCACCATATGAATGTCATTGCACGTATATTTAGACACTATTACAAAACAGGCTTTTAACTTCACCCATTTAACTTCGATTTTCAATTATTGGGAAAATAACCGAAGTAAATAGTATTTTTACTACACTTTTTTGAATAACCGAAGTAAAAACTACTTGTTACTACGGTTTATTTGAAACCAGAGTAAAATATAGAGTATTTACTACGGTTTATTTGAAACCGGAGTAAATAAATAGATAATTTACTTCGGTTACAAAGAAACGAAGCTAAAGAATTATGAAAGCCGATATCATTGCGATATCGATTAGGGAATGGAACACCCGAAGGCAAACATATATCAAACCAACATCGATTTGAAAATGTTGTCCTACTATTCAACTTACCGAAACCAAATGGATAACATACCGATGTCGTTACGTTTTATGTTGTTTTAGTTAAAACTTACCGAATTCAATGACGTAGTCATACCGATATCAGTTAAAGAATGATGAATACTGATATCATTGCGAGGCTGATTAAGGAGTGGAACACCCGAAGGCAAACATATATCAAACCAACATCGATCTGAAAATGTTATCCTACTTTTCAACTTACCGAAACCAAATGGATAACATACCGATGTCGTTACATTTGACGTTGTTTTAGCTAAAGCATACCAAAGTCAGTGACGTAGGCATACCGATATCGGTTAAAGAATGATGAAAGCCGATATCATTGCGATGTCGATTAAGGAGTGGAACACCCGAAGGCAAACATATATCAAACCAACATCGATTTGAAAATGTTGTCCTACTTTTCAACTTACCGAAACCAAATGGATAACGTACCAATGTCGTTACGTTTGACGTAGTTTTAGTTAAATCTTACCGAAATCAGTGACGCAGGCATACCGATATCGGTTAAAGAATGATGAAAGAAAGCCGATATCATTGCGATGTCGATTAAGGAGTGGAACACCCAAAGGCAAACATATATCAAACCAACATCGATCTGAAATTGTTGTCATACTTTTCAACTTACCGAAACCAAATGGATAACAACACGATGTTGTTACTAACCGAAGTCCAATCGATGTCTGTACGGTGTCGGTAGGAATCGCAGTAAAATAATCTTCTTACTTCGGTTTTCGAATCGAAGTCAAAAATATAGTTTTTACTGCGCCTATTTTGACTACGGTTATTCCTGAAAAATAACCGAAGTTATATGTCTTCCAGAGCCGAAGTAAAAGGGGTTTTCTGTGGGCCGGGCTTAGAGCGCGTGAAACTCATCACTACCTCGTAGGGACGTTGAGACCATAGCAATTAGCATGCATGTTACATGAAAGCCCCGCTTTCTCTGTAGTGTTATCACAAAGCTGCCCGCCTAGAAGCGCCGCTTTCTCCGTAGTGTTGTTACACAAGATAAGCAAGCCGCCCGCTTGCTGGCCGGACAAATCTAAGTTCTCTTCCGGTTAAGTCTCATCGAATAGTTCGAATACAATATAAATATAGACTTTTTATAGAAATAAATTTAATTTTATCATTAATTCTTCATGTTCTACTTAACAAGCTTGAACTATCTCAAGTTCGAGTTTGAACTCGAATTTTTATTGAGCTCACGAATCGAGCTCGAACTTTCTAAAGGCCAGACAAATCGAGCTCGAGCTAAAATGTCTTAAATCGTACAGGCTCGAAATCGATCACAAACATGCAAAATTCTCACAAGTTCGAACTCGAACACCGGTCCGTTCGAGTTTGACTCATTTTTAGCCTAGAGTAACAGTCCAAATTCATCCTTCTTTCAAATCATAGGCGGACGTAGTGTAGGTGCAAAGGTGGCAACTTCCATCCAAGAATTGTTTTATTATATATTTTCTAGGTATATTAAAATTTATTATTTTGCCCCGCTACTTTTGTGAAAATACACATAATTAAAGTGTTTTTAAGTATTTCAAAGGTATGTAATTGAATTGAATGACATTTTATTTAAGATTTGTATTTAAATGATTGCATTTTAAGTTATTTTTTATGCAATGAAGCAAAAATAAAATAAAAATAGGAGTAAAATGCCCCCGACCTCTTGAAATCCTGGATCCGCCTTTGTTTTGAACTATTTCCTTTATCTTTTTAAAATTAGGATGAGATAACCAACATATCGAACATTTCAAAGATTAAATACATTTTGTTATTAAGTTTTAAATGTAGAGATGATTAATCTAATAGCAACTTTGATTTGACTTTAGTGCTAACCTAATCTTTCCTAGACATTTCCCCTCCCAATTCTATAATGGTTACGCGATGTTAGCTATGACCTATATCAGATTCTTATTATCAATTAAGTCAGTAAATTTTACCATGGTATTTAAATGGGTATCGTCTGACCAAAATATTTTGATGCATAGCATAAAAATCTCTTATAACCATTAGTGACTTGGGAACCCAATTTGGTCCATTAATTGACTTTTCTGGAGCTTTTGTGTCGAGCATACAAAAAAATTGCAGTTCAAAAAGTAAAATGGCTAGCATGCTTTGGATTTAGTATAAGAATGAATTGACCATAGATATCCTTGACTAAGTATGTAAAATCATCCTTAACTCTAGGTTCATAATAAAATTTATAAGAATCTAACTTAAATGTTATTGTTCTTATGTGACTAGTTTAGGGATTGATAATTATAATTAGTTTAGGGTTATTGAACATGTTTTGAATGTTATTGTTCTTACCTGACATATAAGAATCTAACTTAAATGTTATTGTTCTTATGTGACTAGTTTAGTATTATTGAACATGCTTTAAATCAATGCCGATAAAAATTTTGAGGAAATAATTGTTATTGGTACTTAGAAATATGAAGGGTCGCACCCAATAGAAACTTATTCTTTGTTATGTGATGAATTAATGAAGTAAATAATACATAAGGGCGTTATCAATATCTTTGTAAATAATTCACTTACAATAATTTCATGACATTCCGGTTTCTGAGTAACAATAGCTTTGTAGGGTGTATTCATTCAGAGATTGTTCACCTTGATAGATGGGAGGTCGTCGCCGTACCTCTCAAATATACAATTTATATCCACTCACTACCGCTACACACAACTAAGCATATAATGGCAAGTAAGGTTCGTTCCACAGAGAAAAGAGTATTTCTACGTATATCTTGTAGCATACATATACATATACATATATAAAAGCAATGTAAACAAGGGGGGGTTTTGAGTTGAGTTTTTGTAGAAACACTACTATGTAAAATAACTAGAACTTCAAAGTTACAACTACTTTATCTTATGATTACTCTAACTAGAGATTTAACTATGAGAATAATGGACTTGGGCACATGAGATTAGTGTCTTCTTGTTATGGATTTTTCCTCAAACTCTATCATGTTACTTTGAGAATGGTGATTGTTTGTAATGGGAAATAATCTCTATTCTAGTTATGAATCATGAAAGCATATTCTTCACAACTCTTATTGGCAACATCTCTATATGATAGCAAATAGATAAATTGATCAATGTTATTTCAAATTAGATGTTTTCCCACCTTACCCATGTAATGTGATAACACAATTGACATGAATATAATGCTAATGAATGATCTCAAGAACAAATATAATTGATAACAACATATATTTGATTCCTAATTCACTACTTTTACATAGAAGAAATGATAGCATTTCAACCATGGAAAAGCAATATCTAACACATATCCAATACATATCTATAACTAGGAAATCATTCCTAACCATTTCAAGCATCAAATACACCTACAATTCATGATCATTCAATGACAAATCACCCATTCCTAAGCTTCATAAATCATGTTCTCAAACCATAATAAGAAGTCCAATCTCATACACCCAAGATTGGTTTTAGCCTACAATCATAATTATATAATCACAACCATAATCCATACAATAATACATGGTGAATTCAAAGTGAAAATCAAAGAAACAATGAAGGAAAAAGAGTTGAAGACTCTGAAATTCGATCCTCTAATAAATGAGGATAAGTTTCTTTTATAGTCCAAAACAATTAAAATTAAAGCAAAACAAAGTGCAAGTTGCAGGAATGTTTCGCGGACCGCGAGACTGGTTCTCGCGGCTCGCGGCCCGCGCGACACTGGTTCCCGCGGCACGCGACCGAGGATTCGCGACCCGCGCGACACTGGTTCTCACGGCACGCGATCGAGGATTCGCGGCCCGCGCGATAATGGTTCCCGTGGCTCGCGACCGAAGATTCGCGGCCCGCGCGATAATGGTTCCCGCGGCTCGCGACCGAAGATTCACAGCCCGCGCGACATGGCTTCTTCAAAACAGCAACACACACCCTCGCGGCTCGCGAGAGATGTTTCGCGGCCCGCGAGAGTGTGCCTTCACGCCATTTCTATGACCGGTTCTTCAATGCATCTAACTCCTTCAAGACGGTCATAGAAGGTCTTCAAATCATCCAAATCCATAGCAAGTGCAATTTAAGGTCAAAATGCACGTCTTCAATTTCAAACCACTATGAATAATTTGGTTTAAAAGTCTAATATAAAAGTACAAAATACTATCTAAAACAGCTTTCAAATGCTACAAAATAAGAGTATATTTAGGACCTATCAATAGACTTATTGAGATGATATCTGAGACCCGCACACGCGTTATGGCCAGCAAGACGGGAGAAGAAGGAAATGATTCCTTGAATGTCTTCGCCGCCTTCATCAAGGCTGAAAATTCGGCCAAACGGTGGGTTGAATTAGCATTGTCTGAAGGTGTTTCCCGAGAACGATGCTGCAATCCCTCCCTATCAGAAGCTACCTTTGACCTATCTATATAGACCGTGCCGAGATGAATCTTGATAAAGCTTCTCAAGCCGTCGTTAAGGCTACAATAGTTCGCCTATCCGCTATTCTTATAAAGAATGGAGTGAAAGATTTCCAATTTGAAGAGATGGTGAACTATTGGGAGGATAAAAAATATCAATTTCTTTGGATTGTCGGGGCCAACTCATACCTCAATATATGCAAATGTGAATTACTGGTAAGTTTTTTCCTTCATTGTTTTATATACTAGCATATATGCATGATTTGTTACTTCATTGCATACTTAGCATGAACTTTCTACTGTTTCCTTTTCCAAATTTAAAGATTTGTTTCTAGTCAAGTTATGAACTTATGATCATTCTGCATTTAGATAACAATTTACAGATTGAACCACATTTGGGGGTATGCATCTGTTTCTAATATGACTAAACTAATTCACTTAGTTACATTACTTTTTAAAACAAAATTCGAACTCAATTCTTTTGTTTGCTTAGTTCTTATTTCTTAATTTTTCCGATCACATAATTGCCGTATCATTTATTACTACCTCTTTAACTCAATTTATTTGGCTCGCTCGATCTTGTTCAGAGCCTAAATCTCCTCGTCATAACCTTCTAGTCATTAACTTACCAATGACTCCTTCCAATTTTATTCCTTATTTTTGATATCATTGATTTCATTGTTGGCAGGAACTTTTTTTTTATATCATTGATTTCGTTGTTGGTAGAAACTTGTTTTGATATCATTGATTTTTATTGTTGGCAATAACTTGTTTTGATATTATTGATTTTATTGTTGGCAGGAAGATGAATGATTTGGGGAGAAACACAAAGGGTCTACCTATAGGAAATATTCACGGTTTTGTTTAGTATTATCCCAAGTTGATACTAGTGTGAGGCCTTTATTGGTGAGGAACCAGTTGGACCGAGTGAATAATGGCCGAATCCCTTTGTTTTATTAGTAAATTAACCTATCATTGTTTTTCTTCCTTTAAAGCTTCCTTCTTTCTTTTTTGGGTTGAAAAGTTAGAATTTTATGCAGTGAGAAAACGCAATGGCAACGCAATGAAATACATTGCCGAGAGCAACATAAACAACATCCCGGTAAACTTAATGTCAATTGAGATCACTGCCTGAAAATTTTCTATGTATTCATAAGTCAATTTTGATCCCTTTCTGAATTAAGGAGCACTCCTTATTTATGGATGTTCATTGTTGAGTTTTAAGAACCATTCCTTGATTATGACTTGCTCCTTATTTAAGGAGTGGTCACCTCTTTATTTGTGTTAGACCAACCAATAGATGAATTCCATTTGATATTTATTATTTTATTTCTTAAAAACAAATCTCTTATCAAATGTAAGAAGTACTCCTTCAAGTTTTCTACTATTGTTAGTAGTTGGTTTTTACCTAATGTTTATAAAAAATTAAAATCTAGCACATAAGAAGTGCTCCTTATAATTCCTTACAATCGTGGATGCTCTAACCACTCCTTTAATAAGAACAAGTCCTTATAAAGTGATTCTTAGACCTCAACAATGAACCTTCAGTTACATTCTTAAATAATGAGTGCTCATTATTAAGAAAAATGCACTTAAAGAATGCTCTTAGTTTTAAAAGAGAAAATATATACCAGTTAGTAATCTGTTAGACCTTAGGATTTTATGATTTGTTCCATTGTCCTTCACATGGGATTCACACCCCTTCGAGTAGCCTTCAGCCTTAATTATCTTCCGGGCATCACTTGTTGTAAGCCTACCGGCTTTTCATCGGTTGAGTAATCAGGAATAATTCTCTCATCACATAGATGATTTTAATTAAAAAAATAGAGAAGAAAAGACGCGCGTGGGATAATCAAAAATTTGGCGCGTGGGATACTGGGATAATCAAAAATTTGGCGCGTGGAATAATGGTGGTTAACCCGTGAAATTTACATTACTTATCTATATAACCCTAGTTTATATTATGTAGGATATAGACGGTCCTTCTAAACATGGACTTTTTAATAAATATGAATTATACATGAATATAAGAATTCATACATTATATTTTATATGCTTTATATAATTAATAATACATATAAATTATTCTTCATTTAATAATAAAAGTGAATAAAAGTGAGGGTGATATTTAAATTTATAAGAATATGTTCACAAAATAGTATATATATGTATGTATAGTTTATTATAACTAATAATATATTTATTTCAAATTAGATTTCAAATTTTTATATGATTAAAATGTTTAATGTTTAATTTAACTTACCTTTAAGAATAAGGTTTGGAAGTGACCGTCACTATATAGTGACCATGACCTATTTTATAAACTTATAACAAGAAAGTCCTTATATTGCAAATTCTAAAGGGAAAATTTGCATTAAGGGCAGTGGAACTTTCATTATTTGAAAAAAGAGTGTAATTTTAGTATAATTTCTAGAAAGGGCAGTAGTTAATTAATTCATATTTTCTTAAATAAGAGTAATTAACTAAAGACACTAATACCCTTCTTTTGGTTATTTTTGTTTAGTTTAAATTAAAATCAATTCTAGTCAAATAAGTTTAGTTAAGTTCCATCCAAAATATTTATATTAAGTTCAATTAAATTAAGTTTAGTTCACTTTATTAGCATTCAAAAAATTCCAATAAATTCATTTGAATTTAGTTAAATTTGGTTAAATTTAATTTATTTGAGTTAATCTTAATCAAGACAAGAATATATTTGTTGACATTCAATTTGATCATCCAAATTTTAATATTCACTTTATTTAGATTAATTTAGTTTAATTAAATTAAGTTCATTCAAATTCATCTTTGCTACATTAAATTTAAAATTCAAATCCATTAAAGTTTCGCCTTTAATTTAAAAAATCATTTTAATTAAACTGAATTGAACTTAACTTAAAATTAAACTTAGCCAAAATTGAATAACTTAACCTAATTGAATTAAATTTAAACAACTAAAAATGGGATAAAACTGAATTGAATTTTACTAAAATTTGTCTGAAGATGTACTAAAATAAATTAAACTAAATTGAACTGATTTCAACCAAATCTTAATAAACTCAATTTATTTTTTTAATATCAAAATGTGAACTTAAATTAACTAAACTAGAACTAAATAATTGGGATAAGAATAAATTTAATTGAACTAAAACTAAAAATTTGGGATGAAACTGAATTTAACTGATTTGATTAAATTTGAATTAAATAGAAGTAAACTTAGTGAAACAAAACTGAATACTTAATTGAATAATACTAGAATAATGAAAATAAGGGTATTAATGTCTTTAATTAAATAATTATATTAAGAAAAAATTAACTAATTAATTACCGCCCTTTCTAGAAATTATGATAAAATTACACTCCTCTTTCAAATAAAGAAAGTTCCACTACCCTTAATACATATTTTCCCAATTCTAAATAATTACTATTCACAATGCGGGTGTAGAATAATAGGCTTACATTCACGCATGTTTCTGGATATATTAATGTGTTCTTATGTTGCGGTCCCCACACGTCTAAGTTGCCTCTTGGACATGTACGCGTGATTCTTACTTATCAAATAACCTTTTGATTTTTAAATAAAACCATGCATTCTTGAAGATGATAATGCAATTAACAACCATTTAAATAAAAATAGAACGTTTGGATATTAACTACCTTTTAAATGATAGATTTTTATACATGTTTTGTTTCAAGATCTTCATGTTTTAAGTTATAAGGTTTACGTTTTAATTTACAGTTTTAAGTTTTTAAATAATTAAGTCCTCCAATTTTTTATATGATTAACTATCTTTAAGATTTTGTTTTAAAATTCTCATGTTTTAATTTATAAACTCCATGTTTTAATCTACATCTTTAAGATTTTAGATGAATAAGTTCAATTTTTAAATGATTAACTACCTTTTAATGATACACTTTTTTACATGTTTTGTTTCCAAATCTTCATGTTTTAAGTTATAACCTCCACGTTATAAGCTTTCAATATAAACACCATAAATTTTACCTAATAATATTAACATTTTACTTATATGTTTTATATTATAAGTATTTTTTACTTGTAACTTAGATTGCAAAATCATGTTTATAAACTTTTGTTGTTTATGTTTCATGTTAAAACCTTCAGGTTTAAACTTTTATAGTTAATGTTCAATGTTAAAACCTTTTGTAGTTTTTAAATTTTCATGTTTTAACTTATAATTTTGATGATTTATGTTCATGTTTTAACTTATAATATCAAGTTTTAACATTTTACTATAAACATCATACCTTTTACCTTATAATATTAATCTTTTACTATAAAGTTAATATTGTGTTTCAATCTTTTACTATAAACATTGTAATTTTTACCTTATAGCTTTAACCATTTACTTAAAATGTAAAAAATCACGTTTTAAACTTTTACTATAAACACCGTACCTTTTACTATAAAAAAATATAGACTAAATAGTTTTATTTGGCCCATACTTTGGCAGAATTATGGATTTTTGGCCCCAACTTTGAAAAGTATAGTTTTCAAGTCCTAACATTCAAAATTTAAGGATTTTTGGCTTTTTAGACGAAACTATTTGGTCTTTTTTTTTCCGTAAGTGTGATGATTTTTTAATGTTAGGATAAGACTAACGTTTTCATTTAAAAGACCAAAAATACTCATATTTTGAATGTAAGGGCTTAAAAAATGTACTTTTTAAAGTTGGGGCCAAAAATACATAATTCGACCAAAGTAGGAGCCAAATGAAACTATTTAATCAAAAATATAATATTGTTTTACCTTTTACTATAAACACCTTACCCTTACCTTATATAACATTAACCTTTTACAGTAAAACAATATAAAGTTAAGTTCTTAACTCTTTACTATGAACATCATACCTTTTACTATAAAAATCCCACATTTCAAGTTGTTATCTGATGCTAGCTATATATATATATATATAATTTCTTGCAAATAAAAGGAGATACAATTGTCAACCCCAAGTGTTATACTTAAGACTTGATTCTTGAAATTGAAATGTATCGTGTAGAAAGATTCTCAAATTTGTTTCAGTTTTTAATGAAGTTTTTTGCAACTCTTCAGGTATGCTTTTGTCTCAACGGAAATACTGATCTTCTTGACAAGAGCAAAATGGTTGGTGCAAAACCAATTGCCTCTCGGCCATTCGGACTCGCGCCTTATCAAAAAGGGCGGACCATAGGGGTGGCCTAGGGTGGCCCGGTCACCCGAAATATTTTATTTTATTTTAACTAGTAATATTAAATATTCTGTTTGTTTGTTATTTTACGTTTGGTTTTACAGAACCTACACCACTACATCAACTCAAGAGAAGAAGTGGAGTTTGATCTCTTGCTTTCCTTCTTTAGTGGAACCGTGGGGTCCACAAATTAATTATTACCAAATTAGGATTTAGATTTAGATTTAGATTTAGATTAGGATTTAGAATTATTAGTTATGTATAAAAGTTTAAAACAGAATAACAAAGAAAAGGGGTACTAGTATAGGGGTGAAAATGAGACGAGCTGAGCCGAGCCGAGATCATTGGTATTGATTTTCTACGAGATTATTTGTTGTTATACATTGAAAGGGAGATTGCAGAGACCATTGGTATTCGATTATCGATACCTTTTATATGATCAAAGAGAGGAGAGTACCACTTAAACAAACTAATTTTCTTTAGTACTAGCTAGTTTTTGTATGTATTTTTTATTACATTTTTCAATAAATTACTTTATTATACCGTTGTTTTATCATTTTATTACTTTGTTTCGAACTCAAAATTTTTATGTACAATCCTGCCCCCGGGAGATGAATTCCTGGGTCCGCCCCTGCTTATCAACATTGTAGGAGCTGTACAATATATATATGTCATCATTACCCGTCATGAGCTTGCTTATACAGTACTCAATCGGGTTTGTTAGTTCATGCATCAACCTTCAGATATTCACTGGGCCGCTGTTAAATGCATACTACGACATCTCAAAGGCACACTTGATGATGGTTTATTCATTCGGCCATCTTGGGATGATCGCCTTGTCTGTTTTACGGATATTGGTTGGGCCTCAGATCCTGATGATTGCTGCTCTCAACATGGTTTTTCTATTTATATTGGCGATAATCTCATCAGCTGGTCCTCCCATAAACAATAGGTTGTAGCCTGCTCCACTGAAGCTGAGTACCGGGAAGTAGCATTTTCCTCAGCAGAGCTCATATGGCTTCAACAGCTTCTAGCCGAAATGCCCGCCTCTGTCTCTGGAGCTCCTATCCTTCTTTGTGACAATCTCAGTGCTACGTATCTTAATGTCAATCCGGTCTTTCATCAAAGGTCTAAACACATCAAGATTGATTTTCACTGAACAAGTCAAAGGTGAAGAACTTGTTGTTCGACATGTGAGCTATATTAATCAGATTGCAGACATCTTCACCAAGGCTTTGGGTTCTTCTCATTTTGATAACTTGAGGTCCAAGCTGCTCGTTAGTGCCCGATCGTGAGCTTGGAAATAGTCCCTATAGTTTCAGTCCTGGTTTATTGTACCTATAGTTTATGGAAATATTTTACTTTCCCTAATCATGGGATTCCTTACGTGTAAATGCTATCATTAGAAGTAGCACTTGTAATATATATATATATATATATATATATATATATATATATATATATATAGACAAGTATAGAGATGAATGAAATAAACCTTTCACATCATACTTTTACATTTTTGTAGAGTTGTTTGATATATGCAGGATATGCATGTCCCTCTATTTATCAACATTTTACAATATTAAACCCCGTTACTAATTCCCGCACAATATTATAATAACTCACACAAGATTGACTTTGTCTAAGGCAAAAGACATCAAAATGAAGTTATTTCAGAAGTGGAAAATAGCCAACCATTAAAAGATATGATGGAAAACAAAATAAAACACGTACGAATTGCGTATATGGTACTTTGCAACGCGTGCGCCGCGAGGTTTTCTTCTTTATTAATATTTTACTGGACAAGGATGGGTGACGTGATGTCCCAATGGTCAAATATATATATATGCTGAGCTTGGATAACAAAAAGAAGTATTCTTAAACATGAACGTCAATCTGATTTTCTGTTGCATGATCATCTTCTTCTGGTTAAAAGCTGCTGCACTGGCTGTTTCTGCTTACGAGGCTGTGGACAGCTTCACAATTATGCCGGTGTCGGGTCCGGAGTCTTTGATTTTTGATCTGAACGGGGAAGGACCTTATACAGGCGTTGCTGATGGTAGAATACTCATGTACAAAGGACCTCAACTTGGTTTTGTTGATTTCGCTCATTCGTCTCCTTTCAGGTGTACAAATGAACCAAGTATTTAGTTATAAAATATATAAAAAATTAACCCCTTTTTTTCTTTGTAAAGGACTAAAGAAGAGTGTGATGGTGCGACGGATCCAGATCTGGGACCGAAATGTGGAAGAGCGTTAGGGCTGGGGTTTAACTATGAAACAGAGGAGCTTTACATAGCAGATGCTTACTTCGGCTTATGCAGAGTTGGACCTGAAGGAGGCCTCGCACAACAACTTGTTACGGCTGCACAAGGAATTTCCTTCAAATGGCCAGATGCTTTAGATGTTGGTACGTGATTGCCTCGGTTTATTTGATCCGATCTGATCTGAACTGAACTGAACTAATGAGTTGATTTGATGTTTTGTAGGGAAATAAGTGAAGTGGTTAGAACTCGAGACCGGACCGGAAGATTAATGTCATACAATTCCAAAACCGCAGAGGTGAGAGTGCTAATGCAGGAGCTCCAAGGGCCCGGCGGCGTCGCGGTTGGTGAAGACGGTTCTTTCATCTTAGTCGCAGAATTTTTCGGTGGCAGAATACTCAAGTATTGGTTGAAAGGTCCAAATGCCACGAAAGCTGATGAGATTTTGAGGGTTTCTTCGCCGACAAACATAAAGAGGACATCCACGGGTCATTTTTGGATTGCGACTAATCTTAACGGTAAAAGTCCCGGCGGAGTGAAAGTCGATGAGTTTGGAAGTGTTCTTGCGGAATTCGGTCTCGGCGGAGTTTATAATGGCACGGTGATTACTGAGGTGCACGAGTTTGGAGACTCGATCTACATTGCATCTTTGTATCTGCCATTTGCTTCAGTTATGCACAAGATTTCAGGTGCACCTTGGCTTCATTCGTAATTTCCAAGACATTTAAATATTAATTGTGATGTTGTTCGGAACTTGAATTGTATTCATATATTTAGCTAGGCCGTGTTGATATATACTACTTTTTTCTAGAATTAAAAAGAATCAATTAAATCAAACTTAATTCAAACTAAATATATAAAAATATATATAGACACAACATTATATTTCACACAGTTATATTTTTTCTGAAATGAGGAGTCGAACTAATTAAATAGACGTGTCAATAAAGTGAAGTGAACAAGGCACATTGGTAAAAGGTTTAAAGCCCGATGAAACAATGCAATTAATGGAGCCATGGAGGGATCATTCCACTCTTCGATTGCATCACATAAGTTCTTTCTCGGATGTGCTCACTAATAGTAAGTCACCAAACATATCTGTGGATCTAAACTCCTACAATCAAGTTCGATTGCAAATATGAGTATTAATTATAGTTTTAGTATTTAGTTGGCTTGGGAATGTTTACCTTTTCTCTTCTGTTCTTTTGTATTTATAATAGTTGATTATTTTCGTCTTTAAGTTGGTTGATCGTAGCATCATATGTTTTTGTTAGCTGATAGTTTCCGGTTTAGCGATCTTAATTTATTGGGTTTCGTTCAAGCTTTTAAATGGACCGGATATACACACCACTATTTAATTTTTATATACTTCTTTCATTGGGTTGAGTTCTTTTACCATAAAATATAACTGGGATTAATTAATGTGATTTAGTGAAGGTTTAATGTTGTTTTATTTAGTAATTTGATTTTAGTGTTTATTCAAAATATATAAACAACCACATGAAAAATTCAAATCACAAATTTTATTGCATATGAGTTCTCGAAAGTGTTAGCCCTGTGAATTTTTAATCATTTTCTAAAATTAATTACCGACTTCACAAATCATATACACAATTTTTGTGCCAGTGGGGTATGAAGATTTTCAAATTCACTATTACTAATCTATATAAACAGATATTTTGTACGTATGCATGGCTAATGACAAAAGTGAAAGTACGTGAAGATGAACTTTATTCCTTAAGGAGGAAAATGGTTTCAGAGCAATTTCAAGTAGGACTTAGGTAATTTCCTGGTTCCTTAAAAATAGAAAAAATATGGTACAGAAAATGTAAAAAGAGCGTTTCCTATCCATCCTGATCAAAGAGACTAAAAAGTAAATTGTTTTTCAAGAGTCAAAAAAGGAGTTTAGTACAATTTCAAGTAGTACTTAGGTAATTTCCAGGTACCTTAAAAATAGCAAAATATATTAAAGAAAAGAGTAAAAGAGCGTGACGGAAAGTAGAGGCTTTAAAGTAGTCGAGAGATTTTCAAGCAGACTCCCCACAGAAGATTACTTAAATTCCAACCCAACCCCAAAAGCTTGTTAGGTACGTGATACTTTAACCAAAGCAGCATTATTGCATTTCCCCAATGGCGAATCCAAACGCCGTGTTTTGGATAATATGCCTCACTTTCCTAATGTTTTTCCACCACTTTGCTGAGTGCAATCACTGGCCAGCTCTCACCAAGATCACATTACGCCGCGCTAACGCCACCGGCGCCGAATCCATGACCTTTGACCCCACCGGCGAGGGCCCCTACGTCGGGGTTCTCGACGGCAGGGTTCTCAAATACGAGGGCCACGAGCTTGGCTTCGTTCCCTACGCCACCACCGCACCCGGCCGGTAAATACTACAATTCTACATGTCATAAAATTTATCAGGTCATTTTTCCGCCGGAAAATTTCATGCATGCCATAATTTATCATTATTGTAGGAATAAGGCCACGTGTGATAACCCCAGTGGCGTCTCCGATGGGCCAACCTGCGGGAGGCCAGCCGGAATGGCGTTTAACTACTTCACTGGCGACCTTTACGTAGTGGACAACTATTTCGGGTTTCAGGTCGTCGCGCCTACCGGCGGCCAAGGAATCCAACTAGCGACGTCCTTCAACGGAACCAAGTTCGCTTACTCGGATGCACTAGACATTGATCAACCAACCCAGACCGTTTACTTCACCGATGCCGGCGCCATATTTCAAAACCCGTAATTAATTAATTCATCCTTTTTCTTTTAATCCTTTGAAGTTTTTAAACCGGAGATTTAATTAAGTGTCGGCATTTTCTTTGTTACAGGAACTTGACTCAGATTCTCAAGAGCAGAGACCAAACCGGGAGGGTTTTCAAGTACAACATCAAAACCGCGAGGCTGATGGAGATCCACAGCCGGATGGCGGGGCCGACCGGGCTGGCGGTGAGCCGAGACGGCAGCTACCTGGTGGTGTCGGAGTTCATCAAGAACAGAATCAGGCGGATCTGGCTGAGGGGTCCGAGGATGTACCAGGCGGACACGCTGGTTAAGCTGCCGGGGAGCCCAGACAACATCAAGAGAACCGTGACCGGAGACTTCTGGGTCGCCGTCACGGTTCAGCAGCCGTCGCCGCTGCAGACGGTTTCTTCGCTCGGGATTAAGTTCAACGGGTTCGGAAGGGTGCTGGAGTCCCTGGATTTCACCGTGCGCTATAACGGCACCATGGTTAGCGAAGTCAATGAATATTACAGGAAGCTTTACATAGCTTCTCCTCTCCCGACGTCTAACTTTATCGGGTATTATGGGTACCGTTGGAGGATTTAGAATTCAAATCATAGAGCTGCATATGATTATGATAGTCATGATGATGTTCAATTATCGGCCACAATTGATATATTAGTAAAACTGAGACTTGATTTCTTCAAATTTTGTTTTTATTCAAATCAGCTAGCTAGTAATTTAATATATTTCTCTCGATAGTAAACGTACGCACATATGACCAAACCGATTCCCGCCGGAAATGACTCGTCTTTCTAAACAAATTAAGTTAAACTATTCATTGATCTTTCAAGAAATTATGTAAAATTTACACCCTAATTTTCAATTTTTAGAATTAGAATTATTAAATTAACTTGGATTTTACAAAAATGTTTTTCCTCAACTGAATTGAATCGAACTAATACTTTCTCCGTTCCAATCGTATTTGTCCACCTTAACTTTGTCAGTTGACTCAAAAAATATTAGATCATTAATAATTTTATGTATTTGCACATACAAGTTATAAATTTAGTTATTTTGAAAATGCGTATACTATGAATCCATCAAGATTACATATGATAGTGTTTTAATTTATTTATCAATTCGATTAGAAGGTCAAAGTTAGTCAAAGTTGACTAAATGAATTCAAATTGAAAAAACCGTGGAGACACAAAGTTAGACAGAAAAGGACCTCAGGCTTTAGGGTTAGTGGAATTGATAGTGATTAAATGGAATTAACATATTACAAGGGTAACCAAATAAATTAAATGTAAACCAGACTATACATTTGTATTATTACGACATCATAGAAGTAAAATAAAATCTATAATACCGTGATAAGGGACATTAACTTTCTGTCGCAAAAGCTATATCTCAATCCAAATCATGATCTACAGTCTCCAACTTTCAGTATTTTTGAAAAACAGAAATCACAAACGAAAATACAATCGGCATCACCATATCTAGGATAAAAAATATAAAAATCATGAAAACACGACAATAAACTAGATCGAGAATAACCAGATTCAGTATTATGCATGAACACATAATCTTGTTAATCAAATCGAAAAATAATACTATATATCAATAATTTACATTTGTTCAAAGAAATTAAGAAAGAAAATAATAAACATAAAAATACTATTGTTGGAAAGATGTGTAAAATTGTAAAAATTAAGCTTGGTTTGGTTTGAGAGGAGGCATGAGATTCATTCGATCTCTAAATTGAATCCCAAATTATTATTGGTAAATGTATTATCACATGTCTACTTACATTATCATGCACGAATTAGGCCCTGTAGATCAGTTCAATTTAGTTCAGTTCAATTCAGTTCAGTTCAGTTTAGTGAAAATGTAATTTGATGAAATTCAAGTTAATTCAGTCATGCTGATTCCATTTTTCAATACATCAATTTTTACTTCAGTCCAGTTCAGTTCAGTTCAGTGAAAATGTAATTTGATGAAATTCAAGTTAATTCAGTCATGCTGATTCCATTTTTCAATACATCAATTTTTACTTCAGTCCAGTTCAGTTCAGTTCAGTTCAGTACATCAAGAAATAATCTCTAGTAAACAGGGCCTTAATATATTAATAGAATTCTATTTATTTAGAGTCCGATCCTCTTAAAGAAGATTCAAAGTTGCAAAAATAATACGTAAAACTTTTACAAATAATTAATACAGTATATTCATTGACAAGTTTTCAATGCAAAATAACTATTTTTTTTTACTAATGATATATTTCTCAGATTAAGTTAATTTAATTTGTATCAAAAAAGTCCCTACTAGTAATTAAGTCATGTTTAGGGTTGAGTTTGTCATGCATTTTCAAGCCAGGTAATTTGTCTTACTACCTATCGAAAAAATCAATAAATTAAAGTAATTGACATGAATTAGGTTGAGGTACGTACGTACGTAGAACATCACGTAGCTCTATAAATTAAATATGCAGTTGATCAATATTGAAACTAAAGTTAGATCTTGTACAATCTATTGCCATGAGAATAATGGCATTCTCCAAGATCTTTCTCAATTCCCAACATTCCTTTCATTGATTCTTTCTGTTCATTATGTTGTGGCTATATTTCCTCAAAATCCCAAAGTGATCCTTACAGGATTTACAGTCCTAAATTTACCACCCGATGTTGTGACTGTGGGATCTATCACTTTCGACAATGCAGGCATAGGTCCATACGCCGGCACTGCCGACGGACGGATTTTTCGCTATTCAAACCTTGCCAGTTCCTGGCAAGAATACGGCTACACCACTCCAAATAGGTATTTGCATTTATTCTAGTATTGGTTTCATATCTTTAGGCCATGTCTGTTTGCTAGAGTTGATTTCTTGCTGCACTGAACTAAACCGAAGTGAAAATTAATGTATTAAAAAATGGAGTCAGCATGACTGAATTAACCTGAATTTCATCAAATTACATTTTCACTGAACCGAACTGAATTGGACTGATCTACATATATGTATATGTATATATATTAAGTTTGATATTTTAAATTTTGTCCTAATTTTACCTATTAATTGTGATCTGCAGGAATAGAACATTATGTGATGGTGCGCCGCTTGATCGGTATCCAAGCTGTGGTTCCACAACAGGTTTGAGTTTCAAATTTCTGAACCAGATTCTCTACGCTTGTGATGCTTACGTTGGACTCACAGTCCTCGTCAGATCGCTCGGGAAGGAAGCAGCCACCGTCGTCCGGAACCTGAATGCACAACCTCCCCTCCTCTTTCCTAACAGTGTCGATGCTGCCATTGACGGCTTTGTTTATTTTGTCGACACTAGTGCAGTTTATGGTCCCAGGTTTGTACATATACCTAATTCATTACACTATAAGAACCAAAGAAAACAAAAAAATAGTTAGGCTAGCATGTTCATTAATTGTAGGACAAATGAATGCAATTAATTTTGGTATATATTTTCAGCCAATCAGGTATCTCGAGACAAACGGGGGACTCAACGGGGAGACTGTTGCGGTACAATCCGGTGACCGGAGAACTGAAAACATTACTAGCTGGCCTTGGGAGAGCTGTTGGATTGGCCACGAACTTTGATGCCTCCTGGGTACTTGTATCGGAGGCTAACAAAAACAGAATCCTGGGTACTTGTATCGGAGGCTATTTAAGAGGCAATAAGGTTGGAAAATCAGAAGTACTTTTGACGTTTGAAGGATCCCCAAACAAGATTAAAATGAACCAGGAAGGCAATTTCTGGGTTGCAGTCACCGTGACAAAGGACGGCGTGTTTTATCCACAAGGTGTCAAGTTTAATTCGCTGGGTGAAGTTCTGGTCACTCTAGACCTAAGCAAGGAATACAAACAACGTATTAACACAGTCGTACAACAAGGTCAACAATTGTTTGTTGCTGCTAACAATCTTACATATGTTGGCAAGTACCAAATCCAGTTAGGCATATCTTAACTTATGTACGTGTCTAACCTAAGGGATCTGAAAACCTTCTGTCTCTATGCATAATTAATTAAACGTATGCACGATATTAATAAAGAGGTGATGATTTTTTGGAATATGACATCTCGGTTTATGTATATCCTTTACAGTTTTCTTTTTAAAGTATCATGCATGCATCCGTATCATTCAACCTCACAACCAATCCAAACAAATAACCAATAGAAGATGATCGGTCACATGATATCACTACAAGAATGCTCACTTGTTAAGACAACCCAAAATTTGTCTCAAATGTACCATTTGCTGTCTCAAAAACTTTTTGAGACAGCATTGAGACGGAATCATCGTTGTCTCAAAAGTAATTGAGACAGCTCTGTTTGTGTCTTTAAAACATGTATCAAAAACTAAATAAGACGAAAAAAATAAGACATGCATTTACCGTCTCAAATGTTATTTGAGACACTAATTTAAGACAACCGCAGTTTGTCTCAATAGGATTTAAGACGGCAACGGAAAGTCTCAAATAAAATTTGAGACACTAATTTAAGACATTTAATTGTTGTCTCAAAACAATAAGAGACAGTGTTGAATCCTGTCTCGAATAATTTTTTTATACGTACTAAACTGAAAGACATAATTGTTGTCTTTCATATAACATTCAAAACAGTATATCAAGTTACATTAAAAGTATGAAATGCATACATACGGTACAAAGTATTTGTCTTTATTCGGTTGAGGCTAAAATACATCAAACAAAAAATTAAAACCAACTAGCTAAATGATCGTCATAATAATGCCTTCCATTCCATGAGACTAAGCGTCCAAGAATTCCTGAAAATACAAATAGTATTGAATCTATAAATAGGTATTTTATCAAAGTATAAAAACGAATCGATCGATGCATGTTGAAGTAAAAAGTGTGCTCTGACAAATATTTTTAGTTTGAATAAAATATTCTAAATTGACAATTATGCAAGATGAAAGGACATAGAAAAGAGTCCACTCCACTTAACATGCCAAAAAAAAAAAGTAGGATTACAGTATCATTATAGTCCAAACATGAAAAGATACATACACATAAGTCCTTTTTCCATCTGGTGGATTCTATTCCACCACACACTAAATTAAATTACAAGTTCCAGTGTTTTATAATCACCCAAAATTTTATAATACGAGAGTCATCATCCAACAGTACATAAAATCTAAACTGATTTTAAAACTAACCTCATCATCTTCCATTATGATAGGGCTATTTTCAGAATCTCCATTCTCTTCACCTCCATTTACTTCATGTTGTTTGTCATGTACAATTGATTTATCTGCAGCCTATATTGTATCATATTTGAGAAATTTATTCAGTGTACGGAAAGTGTAATTCCAAACGAAGTGAAAAAGGAAAAAGTTTCGAGAGTATAAAAAATTACCTTTTCATTAGCAGTTCCGCGAGATTGTCCGTGAAGATGCCGTTGTTTAAATGAATCTCATCAATTTCGTTTTGCATGTTAGTTAAAATTGGGGTCTCCTGCTTCATACACTCTGTCACAGCTTTGTCCACCACCATTTTGATAAACTCGTTAGAGGGTTCACTAGGGATCAACATAGATTGAGTTCGGAAATCCGCTTGAGTAGGGCCCAAACAAATAGTTCTAACATAACCATGGCTTTCCTTATTCATGAAAGTATTGAACGGGATACTCATTCAATTTCAGGTGTATGCTCTTCAACGGGATACTCATTCAATTTCAATTCCATTTGGTTCTGGACAGTGAAAAGGGAAAAACTATCTACATTACTAGACATTATAATAGAGGAATAAATATAAATAGAATAATCAACACACTTACTATCAACTCAGCAGCTTCATTATCAACAGGGACACCATTATTAGAGCGTGACTCTTTATATACTGTCAATGGATCGGTAGCTTTTCCACCCGCTGCCAGCTACATTAGGCAGAACACTGTAGTCAATTTTTAAAATATTTAGCCTATAAAAAATGATGTAGCCTCAAGATACTTACTTTTAACCTAATGTTTGCCATAGAAATCCTTCCAGTCCTATGTATTGGTCCTTCAAGTTCTCTATTGACTGCATTTTCCCTAGCAATTTCCTAAGAAACAACATGAAAATGGATTATTCTGCCACCATGGAATTGAAGTAAAACATAATTATTCTTCATAATCTTTAAAAAATAGAATTCACCTGAGAGGCTTCTGTCAACCAAAATTTTCCACTGCTCAGGTTCAACACGATCAGGTATATTTTTCAATACTTCTTCTCGTGTTTTTCCATTAAAATGACTTACCTTTACTCTATTTTTCCACTTCCTCCATTTATCAGAGACAGATTTCAAGCTTATTGTCCTATGCTCTAAAGGAGCATTAGTTTTCTCCTATTACAAATAGACACAAATTCTGTTGAGTACCTCCTAATTGTCGTATATTTACATGATCAAAGTAAAGGATAATTACTTAAGAATATAATGACTGAAGTTTTATTAATTCAAAATACAAGAACCAGATAATGATGATTGACCGAAAACCAAACCCCCAAAAATATTCTGCAGTGTTCCAGTCCTGGTACCCTTCCAGCCAGTTTGCCATTCCCAACAACAATAACAAAACTAAACGTCATCAGATTTGATTTTTAAAATTCGTTCCAAAAAGAAATCTCATCACAATAAAATAACCCGATTAAGAACAATACCTGACAAGACAAAAAGGGAGGTTTCATAGTGGCGGAAAGACGACTTAGCGGCAACGTGAGAGTGCTGAGTAGGGGCATGGAAATCTCCGACATCGAAGAGGAAAGACAACTTGGCGGCGGCTTGAGGGAAATCTCCGACATCGAAGAAGAAGAAGTACAGATAGAAAGAGCAGTTTCGGAAAATTATGAATTCCGGCTCTCGTGATAACAATCTGGTGAACAAAAGCCCCACGTTTTCTATCATGTTTGCTGATTCAGAAATTTCAACTTGTGCAAAAGGTGGGAAAGATGAAATAGTGACCGGGAATATTAATTTTTGGGGGGAAGATGAATTTGGGGGAAGTTGAATGAGCTATCATGTGTTGATTGAGCTGTGTACGACATCGTATCTTCCGAACATCAATTTTTTTTAAAGTTATTTTTAGATCCTAATCAAATTAAATGTGATAATTTATAATTACTTAACATAAGTTTTGATTACTTATCATTTATAATTACTTATCACAAGTTTTGATTTAATTATGAACTAGACTTAAGTATTTAATTTATAAATAATACAATTATTTAAATGTTTGTATAAATAAATAACAACCTATTGAATTTGGTGAATATTAAAGTTAATAATTATAAAAAATTAAGTCTTTAGATTAATATATAGGTTTTATTATGTCAAATATATATATAGTTTTTATTTATAAATAAAAAAACCCCTCTAAATAAGTTGAAAGAGATGCTCTTTCATAAGAATATTTAACTTAGGCGAATTTAAATTAATTTAATAGATTAAGTTGAATTAAATTGAATTGAATTGAATTGAAATGATCAACTGAACTGCATAAATTCAAAATAATAAAAATTAATTTGACTGAAAAATAAATGAACCAAATTATTAGATTGAATTTTATTTATTCTAATTTGAATGATTTTGAACTTTGATTAATTAATCTCAATTTAATTAGTGCGTTAAAGAAGTCAAAATAGATTTTAATTTCTCATAGTCTATAGAAAGTTATAGGTATGAGTTGACTTCAATTATTTAAACTCAATTTAATTACTTGATTATGGCATTTTAAATATAAAAATTAAGGAAAGATTGACCTTCGTTTAATTAGTTAAATTCAAATAGTTAGTGTTAGTAGAAAAACAAGTAAAGATAAATCCTAGTCTCAATATAGTTAGTAGGATTATAAAAAGTCATAAGCTTGATCTTCCATTAGTTAAAGTCATTTGTTTACTATGTTTATAAAAGGTCAAGTAAATTAAAACTAGAATTTTTATTAGTATAATTACCTAATACTTTGAAAACAGTCAATTTTTTAATTGTTAGTAAATTAAGATTAATCACTAAATATATAGAATCATATATACTAATTATTTGTAAATATTAATTATTGGTTAAGTGGTGGTAAACCTTATCAATGTTAGTTAAATCCAAATTAATAATTGGTATTTATATACTGTAACCAAGTGTTGGTCTTGAATAAATTTAAACTCGATTTAGTTAGTGTCTCTAGAAAGTCAAGTAACATGTGACATTTGATTAGTTAAAGATAATTTAATCATTCTCTAATTATAAGAACTTAAATTTGATTAGTTAAACTCAATTAAGATTCAACCTTAAAAAAAAATTAAACTCAATTTAGTTACTGTGTTATCATAAAATTAAAGTACGGGTGACATTTAATTAGTGTGGGTTTATAGTTTTAGTGGGTTTAGGGTTTAGATTTTAGTGGGTTTAGGGTTTATTTGGTTAAGGGAAAATAATCCTAATTCCATCTTACATTAAGAAATAAGTCTACGTCCTTAAGAAGTGTAAGTCTAAGTAAACATGTTAATAAAATTCAGAAGTTTATAAAATATTTTTACAAGATGGGGTTTTTCTTTCTTTCATTAAATTTCAAAATTACATATAATCGATTTGAAAAATATTGTATGTATTAAAAGTGAATATTTTAATAGTGAATTTTACATTATTAAAAGTGAATTTTACATTATTAAAAGTGAATTTTAAAATTACATATAATAGATTTGACAAATCTTACATTTAATTAAAATTGAATTTTACATTATTAAGATTTAAGACAATATTGTAAACTGTCTTTTAAAAGTGTCTCAAATATCTTATTTAGGGACAATAAACTATTTACTGTCTTATATAGGTGTCTCAACTTTAGTAAATGAGATGGTAAAATTTACTGTCTTAAATGAGTGTCTCAATTCTTCAAATTAAAGACAGTTTATTTGACCGTCTTTAATAAGTGTCTTAATAACTATTTTTTGAGACAGTGCGCTCAAAACTGTCTCGATTAATATGTCTCAAATAGGTAATTGAGACAATGTGTTACTTTTGTCACAAAAGAAAGTATTTGAGACAAATTTTCAAGACCGTCTCCAAAATTTGTCTCTAATACCCATATTTCTTGTAGTGTATATTAATTGTTAAGTTTAAACACTTATACCACAAGTTTTCTAATTTTAATATAGTTCATTTTTGTTTAGTTAAATTCAAATCAATTTTTGTTTCAGTTGCAAGAGTCTCTCTAAATCGCGATTAAAATCCAATCCCTGCTCCATCTTTTCAATTTGTGTTTTTAGCACTTGTATGGTGTTTTTGTTTGCCACTTTCACAATTGTTGTTATATTTCATCTTATATAAACTGAACAATTTTGATTTGAATAGGATTACTGAACAGAATTGAACTAATTAAACCGAACATACCCAAATAAAATAAAATGAATCAAAAAATGTATAATGGTTTTTTTTTTAAATACATTTAGGAATATGCTTAACTGAACTGAAATAAATTTAAATATGTTTAACTAAACCGGTCTGAACTGAAATAATTTTAAATATATTTAACTATAAACATAACTGAACTAATATACAAAACTGAACTAATAAAATATAAACATATTTAATTAAACTTAACTGAATTGTTCAAAAAATATTTTAGCAAACAGAACCTAATAAAATTATGATATTGCCGCAACCCCTCCGCGCCCCTGACCCAGATTAGTCGAGTCGTCACATAAGTGACATAACTAACCCTTTGAAAACCATATTGCAGTATAGTGCATTAATTAGACTAATGACTTTGCCTAATTTAAAAGGAACAAAAGTTGACTAACAAGATCTGGCTTTTTGACATACCCTAATCAGGCTAGTCATTACTCCAACCCTTAATTCTTAGGTATGGCCGATCGAGCCAACGAAATATATATCGATTGTAGGGGTTCGGTGCTACAAGTTTGGCAAACCTTGAGAACATTAATTTTACAAAGGGAAAATTCAGGTTGCAGATCCCTCTTTTTTCTTTTCATTTCTAAAAAATAAAGTACTTTAAATCTAAATGTGTAGAAATTGTTTAGAAATGAATGATAAAAAAAACACAAATGACAAATATTAAAAGAAAACACAAATGATATTACGTATTTGTGACCAAATATGCAATACATGTTTTTATAAATATTAAAGTACCCATTTATAAAACAGAGGGAGTAGTATATAGTTTCTCCTCACGATTCTATTTTTTTAAAATGAAAAATATAAATCAACGAAGATAGTTGAAATAGGAAGTAGCTTAATTTACGCATCAAGGCCCTGTTTGCTAGAGTTTATTTCCACCATATACGGAACTGAACTGAACTAAACTGAAGTAAAAATGATGTATTAAAAAATGGAATCAGCATAACTGAATTAACCTGAATTTCATCAATTACATTTTTCACTGAACTGAACTGGACTGAATTGATCTTCAGATAAGGTCTGGCAAACAGGGCGTTAATGTATATTTCATGCAAATGATCTTGACTAGTTTTAGGTCGGCCTAGTTTTTCTATTAATAAGTTTAGTTTATTAAAATATATTAAAATATTGTTTTCAGTTCAATTTAGCATATTTAATTTTTTTTTCAGTTTCGATAAATATTATTATATTTTTTTTCAGTTTAGTTCAGCAATAAATAAGTTGTACTAGTATCAAATAGCTAGGGCATTATAGAGCCAGATTAAATGATTAAATAAATTATTTTTATGACCGTAAAATTAACTGACATAAATTTAGATCAAAATTAATATATAGATTAGAACAAATATATATGGATAAATTAATTAAAATCTATAAAATCATATTTTTACTGAATTAAATTCAACTCGATTCATGTACAAATAAACTCAGCAGATATATATGGGGTTTGCTACGTGCAGAACCAATTTTCTCATGAAGGACCGTTTTTTGACCAAAATATCCCTATTATTGTAAAGGCAAAAAAAGCAACTAAAAAAGCAAGTGTACACTTGGGGTATTATGGTATAAAAAATGGTCGAATTGAGGATATATATACATGCATCGCAAACAATCAAATACTTGCATGAGTACATTATGGCTCTCCCCACCGACTTCTTCATACTGTCAGCAATCCTTTCAGCATGCTTTCCTCTTTATTTTTTACAGAGGCTTCATTAGCTCAAAACAACAATAATATTTCCCTGACCAACTTCGTGAAACTCAATTTGCCACCACTCGCAGGGTCTCTCACTTTCGACAATCTGGGTAGAGGTCCTTATACTGGCACCATTGATGGTCGAATATTTCGCTACTCAAGGATTTCCAGTTCCTGAGAACAATATGGCTACACTACCCCAAATAGGTATTGCAGTTTCATTTCAATCACATCTTTTGTAATTTGATTAAAATATACATGTATATCCTATATAGTTATTTTTAGTTCAAGCTATATTGCTGAGTACCAAAATTTGTGGTGGTCAGAAACGCGACGTTTTGTGACGCTGCACCGGGGTTGAGCTTCGTCCCTCTAACACAGATTCTGTACGCCTGTGATGCATATATACACTGGATTCACCAGGTTACTTGGAAGAGGAGAAGCTACCGTACTCGTTCGGAACGCCGACGCACTTCCACCATTCCGCTCGCCTAACAGCGTCGATGCCGCCAGCGACGGCAATGTTTATTTCGTTGACACTAGCTCGGTTTATGATCCCAGGTTCGGTTATCTTCGTTTTTATTTCTTTTCAAGCTTAGAAATCAGTCAACCTTGTTTTATAAGGAGTTGATGATATATAAAATGTTGTCATGATATTTATCAAAATTGATATATATATATATATATATATATATATATATATATATATATATATATATATATCAATTTTGTACCTTGTTTCAGCCAAAATAATATATCGAGACAAACCGGTGACTCGACGGGGAGATTACTGCGGTACAATCCGTTGACTGAAAACGTTACTGTCCCACCTTGGGAGAGCATCTGGGGTGGCCACAAGTGTTGATGCATCATTCTTGCTTGTGTCAGAGGCTAATAAGAAGAGAATTCAAAAGTACTTTCTGAAAGGTGCAAAATCCGGCACCGCCGAAATCTTTCTGACTTTCGAAGGATCGCCGAACAAGATAAAGAGGAATCAGGAGGGTAATTTCTGGGTTGCTGTGACTAACGTAAGGGATGGCGCGTCTTTCCCTCAGTCCGACGGGACAAATTCTTACCGTGGTAGACCTCAGCAGAGAATACCAGCGGCGAGTTAACACTGTCATGCAGCAAGGCCGTGAGTTGTTCGTTGGTGCTGCCAGCCACTCTCAACTATGTTGGGCGATACCAAATAATGTGAACATTTTAATTATTAATTAAAAAATTAAGCCACACCAGAATGCATATAACCCATCATTTAGCTATTTAACGAAAAGGTTTTATGTGAGATGTCTCAGAAACAAATGTTAATACTCTCACTATTAAGGCATTAAAATCAAATGAATAATCACAAAAATCCCAAAATATAGCTGGAACCAAAAATACAGCATGACCTTGCGCTAATCTGTGCTGAAAAGTCAAACCAAGAATGTCACTTACACACAAACTAGCAGATTTAGATGAAGAACAAACCAAAATGATTAAAAACTGGGGCCATACATGAATATGCAGTTTACAAAAGTTTACCTAAATCATCAGAACAGAAAGAAGAGTATTGCACTACTTTACTTTCTTCTCTCCGTTGGCATAATTCATTAGCATTCAAGTGTCTAAGTAGTGCTTCATTTCGACTGGTTCGCATAACTAAGCTGCAACTTGAATGAATATATATTCCCACCTTGACAAACTTGTGGCCATGGGCGGAGCTAATGTACTAATATGGGTGGCATTTGTTATCCACTTTTTTTATAAAAAATATTTACAGCCTAAGTTTTAAAAATAGTTAGAGAGTTTCCCCATTACTTTTTTTCTGAAAATTATATAAAACTCCCTCAAAATGTGTAAATTTTGCAAATAAACCATACTCCAAAATCAAAATAAATCCCAAATTCATTGCTTTTATCGTAACGCAAATTCATCACCCCTTCTCATCTGAGTCAAAATCCTTTAGGCAAAATTCTAATTGATCGGCCAAAATCCAATACTTATTTAGAGAAGAATTCATGGAAATACTTATTCGATAGGCAACCCGTTTTGATGCAATGAAACCTCGGCTTCAATCTACTCTGCACTATAAGTGTTTGAAGTAATTTGTGATTTGTATTTGAATTTAATGACATTTACTTTGGCTACATCATATTTAGTTTATTTATTCATTTTTAAAATAATATAATTTTTTTAGTACATGCAATTGAATGAATTTTATTTTTTTGATATAAATCGCCCCCTCAATGTAAAAATCCTGGCTACGCCACTGCTTGTGGTTCAAATTTTCGGATTCTGAACCACTAACTTGGATGGGTTAGAGTTGATGGCTAATGAATTTGCTAACTAGGCTTGATACATACAATATGTCTCTATACAAAACCCCAATTCTGTTAAGGGTTTTCTTGTTACATATATAAAAACAAAAGTTATCAAGCTATTCATACGTTTAGGGAGCCGAATAAAATTTTCCTCCACCATTGGTGGTTTCAAATTTTAATAAATAAATTGTACTTCCTTAATCCTAAAAACGTTATAAACGCTATAAAAAAAGTTATAGATTTTTTTTGAGATTGAAGGAAAAAGGAAGGTTTTGAATCTGAAAAAAATAAATAAGGGTAGAAATTTAGGCTGATACCGTAATACAAGGACGATGAGAATCACAAATATATACAAGAAAAATAACTCTATGTAGTATCAACTTTCCGTAATAATTCTATTAAAATAATAAATTAAAACGTACAAAATGACATTGGGGTACCATATATATATATGCTCATGTTACTGTTAAGGTACCATATAATTGGCCGGTAAGAGGACGGTGCAAATTTAAAAAGGATGAAAGTTGAGCAACAAGATCTATGCAAAACCCAATATTAATTATGGATTAATATTATGAGCATACTCTAGTCCCTAGCCCATAATATTTAGGTATGGCTGAACCAACGAACTTTAATTTGCATGATACAAGTTTGGCAAACCTTCTAAGACTAATTTTACAAAAAAAAGTATGCTGACCCTTTTTTTTATTTCTTTGAAAATATTAGTAGCTAGTATTTCAGGGTTGAATAAATCAATCACAAATTAATGGATGACAAACAACAAATGACGAGTGCCATAAGAGTATTAGGAATTTAGCATGCAAACCCTCTATGTTTTTTGTTTTGGTGTGCTTTTTGGGTTGATCACACTATATGGTTAGATTGATAAAATTTTGTGCCATTGATCTGCTGTGCAGCCAGAGAATAATTTGATTTGGGACATTTTCTTGAGTTGGTGGATTTAGTTTGGTGAAATTTGTTATACAATTATATTATAGAGGGTCACTTGTCCTTCCTTTAAAAGTTACAATTATATAAGTTATACAATTATATAAGTTCTGGTCCAGAAATTGTAATTTATGGCGGTGGAGGAAGTTCGAGGATGGCTGAGGCGCTGCAGGTGGCGGCGGAGGAGTCAATCTGCATCCTTCTAAATTATCGGGTGTTGGGGGTTCCGATGGCGCGCTAATTTTCCTGGTGTTAATTAGTCATCGTATGACTCCAAAGACATTGAAAATTCTGGGGGATTGAGCAATTCACTGGCTTGGATGATATTTAGGAAGAAGCTGTACATTAGGGTACTAGTGTCAAATGTGTCGTTTGTTCTTAATCTTCCTCATCGCATTCAAACGGAATAAAATAGGGATTTGGAAATTTGTTTTGTGGATGGACAAAAAACAGTTCCGTTGCTGCTATTTTGTGGAGCCGAAGTTCTTCTGTGATTACGTTTTGGCCAAACGTATACTCCGCTGAAGGGAGGATTCCTGTTGTACGTGAGTTTTGGGCCACCCTGCCACTTTAACTCTATCATTGCAACTACAGTCCACGGGGATAAAAAAATTCATGCATTTCTATGGCGGCATGCTCCGCTAGTATGGTTTGGATGATTCGCTGCAATCCATTTTCAATTGAAAGGACACGAGTTCATCAGCATGTTAGCCAGTCGGCTGAAAGGTTGGGTTCCCATTGCGCCGGTTAAATTAGATAGGTCTCAAACCTATCTCTTTGGACATTGTATAACCTTGTGATTACTTAAGTTACAAGTCCATCTCTTTAGATATTGAACAAATTTCGTCCATTCTTCATGAATTTTCATCGTAAAATTCATTGCAAACTCCACAACAAAGAAGTTTTGCTTTCACAATTCAAGCAAATGGTTTACATCAGTTGTGGCCAAAACTAATTAATATCAAATATATCTCTCAACCATTTCGTTGCTTTTTCAACTACGGGTTAGGCTAATAATTCAGACTCCATGGTAGACATGTTTGTTTCTTTGACGTCCAAGAAACTATTCCTCCACCAATCATAAAATCCAACCAATGGTTGTTTTATCATCCTTTGTACTATTATCCACATAGCATCAAAATAATCTTCAAGAACTATTGAAAATATAATATAACATAAACCAGAGTTTTTATTCTTTTCACAAACCAAAACTCTTCCATTTCCTTTCCAATATTCAAAATTTTGATAACTCATAAATCAATCTAGAGAGTTTGTAAGCCGTAAATTCCACTATGCAATGCATATACACCAAACTCTCTATTGCACATTTATATCAAATAAGTGAAATAAACTTCCTTTATTTGCACAACCCCCACTACATCTTGTAGTTTTGATATAAATTAATATCACTTCTTCTTTTAATCTCACTTTTGTACATAAAAAGTATAACATGAAAGTGATATACCTTTATTCTTGAATATATAATCAAATAACCTTAAATAAAGCAAAAAAAATATTAAAAATGAATTTTATAATTCATATCGAGTCACAACAGTTGTCTTTGAAATCATATATGTGATAATATAAAATCGCAACCATAAAACATATTTCACATCTATCAAATAATTACCACCATTTATTTTATAAAAATGAATAATAATCCAAATGGACTCCAAATAAAATCCCGCCCACCCCTTGTCCCTGGTAGGAATCGAACTCAGGACCTCTGAGCAACCAGTGTATTACCACTAGAGTAATGATCAATTTCTAAATAATTACCACCATAAAATATTATGTCATGTCATGGAATAAATTTTATCCACTTGTTTTAACAATCATACCACCCATTTGATGACACATTCAATATTATCATACTCAAACCAAATAAGATCATGACAATATATTCAAAAAATATATTTATAAATCATAATTTGCATCAACACATAAATCATAATTATTGTTGCTTACGTTACCAATTCATGAAAATTATAGTCCACATCAAAATTCCATGCTAAAATTCTCTGATATATGCAACAACTACTTTCTATAGTTTTTGAATCAATCTAACCGATTCTAGATTTAAGATGGCTAGAAATCTGGCATCTAACCACACGACACACAGAATTGTCAGAAATTTCTATAAAAGATTCATAAAACTCCACCATGGTCATTTCTTGTTAAATAGTGCTCCTTATTAAGAAAAGGTGACCATGTGTAAGATAGTTCAATAAGAAGCACTTCTTATGTGCCATATTTTAACTTTTGGTAAAAATAAGGTAAAAACCAACAATTAACAATGCTAGCATCTATTAAGAAGCACTACTAGGCAGGTTACGACATCGGAGATTTCCCTGTAGGAATAATTTGATTTGTTTCCGACGCCGTAAATGTACCGATTTCAGTAACGATGTAGGGTTCTGATATCGTAATCCTATTAAATACAACGGTTTTTCAAAAACAACCGCAAAAATTTAAAAGCGCATCGTCAACACTTTCCCGATGAGCTTCCGAAGTCGGAAGGCCCCAGTCACGGCGGCTCCAGTCAAAACCGCCGTGAAATATAGCCGGGGATGCATTACTTTGCACTAGCGTTACATCAAAGATATAAATTATTTAAATAATAAATATGAAAAGAAATTCTTGTATTGGTTGGTCAAGCACAAGAAAAGAGGCAACCACTCCTATTAAGTAGTGATTCCTAAAACTCCACAATGGTCATTTCTAGTTAAGGGGTGCTCCTTATTAAAAAAAAGTGGTTTAAAAACCACCATTGTGGATGCTCTTAATTTCTTCTAACTATTCTATTTTTTTTATAAATAATAAAAATATCCAATTGCTATATGCAGGACCAATTTTCTCATGGAGAACAAAAATATACCATAATACCCCAAATGAAGGCCGGAGTAATAGAAGAGATCACACACCTAGAGTGGATAGCTAATCCGGTATTGGTGAAAAAGCACGACGGGAGTTGGCGGATGTGCATAGACTTCACTGATCTTAACAAATGCTGCCCAAAAGATAGTTATTCATTGCCTTCTTTGGACCAGCTAGCCGAGGCTATTACAGGATATCCGGTGTTAACTTTCTTCGATGCACACAAGGGCTACCACCAGATACCCATGGATGAGGAGGACAAGGAGAAAACATATTTTTATTACCAACGAATGGACTTTCTGCTACAAGATGATGCCATTTGGGTTGAAAAATACAGGAGCCACACACTAAAGGATGGTGGATGACATGTTTGGAGGACAAAAGGGAAGAAACATGGAGGTTTACGTAGACGACATGGTGATTAAAAGCCGAAGCCACCGAGAGTTCTTAAGCGACCTTCAGGAAACATTCGCTAAGTTGGAGGCAACAAACTTGAAGTTGAATCCAAAGAAGAGTACTATAGGAATAAGTGCAAGGAAGTTCCTCGAATTTATGGTGTCAAGCCGAGGTATGGATGCAAATCTCGAGAAGGTTGAGGCAATCAAAAAGATGCAGTCTCCTACTACTGTAAAGGATGTCCAGAAATTGACTGGGTCACTGGCGGCTTTGAGCCGCTTCTTGTCCAAAGGAGCGGAGATGCAGTTGCCTTTCTTCAATATTCTAAAAAAAGTGAAGGATTTCCAGTGGACGGATAAGTGCGAAAAGGCTTTCCAGGAGCTGAAGCAGCATTTGCAGAAGTTTCCCACTTTGAAGAAAGTGATCCCAGGTGAAACTCTTTTTCTATACATAGCATCCTCGGTCGAGGCAATAAGTGCGGTATTAATTAAAGAAGAGCATGGGATTCAACATCCTATATATTTTGTAAGCCGAGCGCTAAGACGGCCATAAACGAGGTATACGGAGTTAGAGCAGTTGGTGTTGGCATTAATGCATGCATCGAGAAGGTTGAAAGCATACTTTCAGGGTCATCCGATAGTAGTACTGACCAACTATCCGCTAAAGCAAATTATGCAAAAGCCCGAAGCTTCGGGAAGAATGATGAAATAGGCAGTGGAGATAGGGGAGCATGATGTGACATATCAACCCAGGAAGGCGATCAAGGGTCAGGTGTTAGCAGATTTTCTAGTAGAGTCTATGGCTAAGAAAGAGGAATATGCTAAAGAGGGGGTGATCGGGACAAAAATGAAAGGTCGGACACCACCCGAAGCCAAAAAGAAGGACAAGAATCGAGTACTATCTAAGGATAAAGGGGGAGAGATGGGTCAAGCTCCTGAAAAGGCTAAGGAGCCGGAGTGGAAGATGTTTGTGGATGGGTCATCCCACCAAGGAGGAAACGGAGCAGGGATATTGCTAATCAGTCCCGAGGGTAAGGAACATTTATACGCTTTGCAGTTTTCTTTCAAAGCCACTAACAATGAGGCAAAGTACGAAGCGCTAATAGGAGGCCTACGATTGGCAAAAGAAATTGGAATAAAAAAGGTAGTGGCGTTCAGTGATTCCCAAATTGTAGTGCAGCAAATGAAGGGAGAGTACAGAGCAAGAGAAAGGAGCTTGCAGAAATATCTGGAGGTTGTTAAACAACTAGCAGCAGGGTTTGACAGCTTTATGTTGGAGCAAATTCCTAGGGAAGAAAACGCCAAGGCCGATGCACTAAGCAAATTGGCGTCCTCGGAAGTGAAGCCTGGACCAGACCATAAGTTATACATGGAGGTATTGGAGAGGAAGAGCTATGAGGAGACTCCGAGAGTAGAAACGATTGAAGAAGATGAGTCATGGATAGCTCCAATCTTGGCATACATTAGAGATGACGTGCTCCTAGAGGATAAGAATTTGGAACGAAAGATCAGGGTAAAGACTCTGAGGTATACGCTGCATGAAAAATTGATATACAAAAGAGGATATCTGCAGTCGTTGCTAAAGTGCGTATAGAAAGAAAGGAGGGAGAATTTCTGATAAGAGAGGTGCATGAAGGACCGAATGGCAGTCACCAAGGATGTCGAGCAGTGGAAAAAAAAATTCTAAGGCTCGGATATTACTGGCACCCTTTTTAAAGATGCCGAAGAATACATACAGAGATGTGTGCAGTGCCAAAGATTCAAGAATCACGATGAGATGTGTGCACTGTCCGAGAATCACGACGAGTATCCATAATTTTGGAGCCAAAGAGTGATGCAAGCGCATTAAAGGAACCACCAAACTCCCATAAGAAAGGAGAAGATGTCAAGGCATGACCATGAGAAAAGTGGCCGGAGAAAGTATAAAACACAGGAAAGGAAATGAGGCCTCACCTAGAGGAGTGTAGTGAGGGCCATGGATAAGTTTAGAAGAAGGGAGGAGGCTATATATAGGGAGATAGAAGAAGATCAAACGAATTGCCTTGGGGACAGGAAAAGTAATAACGGCGAAAGGGAAGTAAATGAGCATAAGGAAAAGGAAATGCGCGGGCGTCAAATGGCAGTAGGGACAACGTGAAGGATCAGGAAACACGCACGTCAAAAGGGGAGACAAAACGGCGTGGAATACCGAAGGTGAATCCGAGGAAAGGAAGGGCAACTTAGAGAAAAGAGAATAAGACAGAAGGTTCCCAGCTTCGGGACCCAGAAACCTCTATCTAGGGCGCTTATGATGATAGGAAAATAGGGAGATGACTCGGATTCAAGTCATCTTCCAGGAAGTTGCCTGCTCACGTGACCAAAGGCGATGACAAGGCATGAGGATGTACATTCACGTGCTGAAAGGCCATGCAAGGTACATGAAGGTGACACATGATGATGAGGAGGAAGGAGGTCCAAATCGCCTATAAATAGAGGCCACAATCAGCCATTCCAGGTAAGTTCTCTAACTCTTGAATACAGAGTTTTATCTTTCAAGGCACGAAATCTCATCATCACACCAAAGTTACTACCCAGGAGTTTTGTTTTGCAGGCATCGGAGAACATGTCCCAGGTCAGTCTTATCTGAGGCTGAGGAGCTCGGACAGTCAGGAGTCATTAGCGAGCAGCTCTCATACTTCATTAGTAGTTCATCTCAAAGCCCTCAGATACATCAACTGTCCGAGGCCCCGATTTACTAGTGCGGAATCGTCTCGCATAAATAACTACAATTTAGGGGTGGCCCCGCATCTGGGGTGTCCACAAGTGTTGATGCAGCATTCTTGCTTGTGTCAGAGGCTAATAAGAACATAATTCAAAAGTACTTTCTGAAAGGGCCAAAAGCCGACACCACTGAAATCTTTCTGACTTTCGAAGGATCGCCGAACAAGATAAAGAGGAATCGGGAGGGTAATTTTTGGGTAGCTGTGACTAACGTAAGGGATGGTGCGTCTTTCCCTCAGGGTGTGAAGATTAGTCTGACGTGACAAATTCTTATGGTGGTAGACCTCAGCAGAGAGTACCAGCGGCATGTTAACACAGTCATGTAACAAGGCCATGAGCTGTTCGTTGCTGTTGTTGCTGCTACTCTCAATTATGTTGGGCGATACCAAATTGTGTGAACTTTTTAATTATTAATTCATTAAGCCTTAACGGAATGGTAGAATGTAATATGTATGGTATCGATAAATAAAGGGAGGTCTTCCCATCATTTAGCTCTTTTTATTTTACGTTAACCTTGGTGATTTTCGGCTTCGAATAGTTTGTAATTTGTATTCATAATGCACTGTTTACCTACGTGTAATGTGCATGTACTATGACATTTTTTATTTTTTTTAAGGTGAAGCCACCAATGGTGGAGGGAATTTTATTAGGCTCCCAAAACCTTTAGAAAAAACCAGACTAAAGAGCATTTTTACAGAGAGATTTACATATGGAAAGCACAGAGCTTAGTCCGTGGGAATGATATCTGAGAAAACCTTTCATAGAGATGCTCATCATCCCTAGACAACCTACCCCTGGTGTCCTTCACCCTATGATGAGCATTCTATGCCTAGTTTATCATTATCACTCGACAGGAAAAAGTTGTGCAAAGAAAGGAAAGAGATCAGCCACACAGTGGCTCAAGAAGCTATGCTTCCAAAAGAATCAAAAAATAGGATAATGATGTTTTTCCTACTGGTGGACGTCGTTTACCACCAAAATATTCCTACAATTGCTAAGAATATTTAGATAATATAACAGCAAGTAGGGTTTCCACACCATACCTGATTCAGAATCTCATTTTGAGGTGTTCTTGGTCTGTAGCTGAAATATGCAGATTTGATTGAAAAATAACCATTCCTTGAGGGTTTCCACACCAGCTTATCTTCATGTTGTTGAGTGATCTGCGCATCCTGTAAAAACTGCAGAGAACTGGTAGCCAAATGAGGCTACAATGTAGAGATATAAGTCTGCTTACTTTGAATGAATGTAACCAGTGAAATATTAGGGAATGGGATTTCCATCTCTGGTGGCCATTCATAGCAAAGGGCCCCTGCACTTGTCCAGTTTGAGAACCAAAAGGGACAAGAACCCTTACCATATAGAATGACTGAGTTTATGTTAGCATGTTCAGTGACAGCAGATTCTCTTCCATGTATGTGATGTTTTGTATGATTCTGGGAGAGACCAAAGGAATCTTGCCCAGATTGTATCATTTTTTTGCAATTTCCACCACATTTTGCATGAAAAAGAGTCTACCAGAGATTTAATATCTCTGAACCCTAATCCATTTTCGTTCTTTGGGGCAGTTAGTCTAGACCACTTCTTCCATACTTTTCTTTGGCCATCAACAGTTTCCCCCCAGAGAAACCTTGTTGCCATTGATTCCATTTTTTGATGACCTTTTTTGGAGGACTTAGGACTGAGAGAATATGAATGGGAATAGCTAGCAGCACATGATTTATTAAAATCATCCTCCCAGCATAGCTTAACCATTTATTTTTCCAATTCTGAGTGGATTTATGTATTCTCTCTAACACTGGTTGGTAGTAAATCACCTTATTCCTCCCATTAAAAACAGGAACTCCAAGATAGGTAAAAGGAATTTGGTCAGGCTTCATTCCTAGAGTTCTCTGAATTTTCCTAATCTTGATATTTGAGGTTTTTGAGTGGACAAAAAACTCAGATTTGGAGAAGTCAACCCGTTGACCAGAGGAACTTTCATATGCTTTTAGGAATGACTTAACCCTCTTCATATTCCTCTTATTGGAGGAGATAAAGAGAGTTGTGTCATCAGCATACATGAGGTGTGTGAGTGAATCTACCCCCCTTGGCATATTGAAACTCTGAATCTGTTCAGAGAGAACCAGCTTCTTCATGGCTCTTGAGAATGATTCTGTGACAAGGTTGTAGAGGAAAGGTGAGAGGGGGTCACCTTGTTTGATTCCTCTACTGGATGAGAAAAAACCAGTGACTGTGCCATTAATAAGAACTGAAAATGACACAGATGCAATATTTTGCATTATTATTCTTACCAAGGAACCATGAAAACCAAACTTAAGGAGTGTAGTATTCAGAAATCCCCAAGAGACTCTGTCAAAAGCTTTCTGCATGTCTAACTTTAGGATGAGGTTTTGAAGATTCTTCTTACCCAACAATCTCACCATTTCTTGCATCTGAATTGTATTATCTGTAATATCCCTACCCTTTAAGAAAGTTGATTGCTCTACAGAGGTGAGCTTGGTCAAAGGCTTCATTCTCCCCACTAAAAGCTTAGTGAAGATCTTATTGATGAAGTTTGAGAGACTGATAGGCCTGAAATCTGCAAAAGTGGATGGATTTGGTTTCTTGGGAATAAGGGTTAGCCATGTGCTGGCTATTGCTTTAGGAACTTTTCTGCCTTTAAGGAACTCACAGGCTGCCTCCAGCAGATCTTGTTTGATGATTTCCCATCAGTGTGTGTAGAAGGATCCTGAAAATCCATCAGACCCTGGAGCACTATCACTTCCTAATTCAAACACCACACTCCTCAGCTCCTCCAGATGTGGGAGTCTTAATAAGGTAGCATTTTCCTCTGGTGTAACTATGGTGGGGATGACTGATGTGAATAGATCAAAATGCTGGCCTGGATTATCTTGTGGTGGTTCATTGAGTAGGGTCTCATAGAAATGGACTCCCTCAACCTTGATCTCCTCTAGATCAGATATCCATGCCCCTTCTCTATTTTTAATCTTGCTAATTCTTGACCTACAGTATTTCTCTGTGAAAATACTGAGTATTAGCATCACCTTCTTTCATCTATTTGATGTTGGCCTTTTGTTTCCAGTAGATACTCTCTTCATTTTGAGATCTAATAAGAATAGCCCTGCATCTGTTAAGCTCAGTCAGGTCTGCATCACTTCTTGAAGCTTCAAATTTGACTTCCATCTCATCCACTTTTGCTTCTGCAGACTGTAGATTTTGTTGTACATTTCCAAAAACTGTTTTGTTCCAGCTTTTAAGGAGTACCTTTAATCTTTTGAGCTTAAAAAACATATTAAACATACCTCTAAATTCACTTGGCTCTGTCTAGTTTTCACTGACCATCCTTGTGAATTCGGGTCTGTTTAGCCACATCTTCTGAAACCTAAAGGGAGAGGGGGATGTTTCTGTAGCTTCCTGGATAGAGATTAGGAGAGGGTTATGGTCTGAGGAAGTCCTATTTAGAACAAGGATGGAGCTGTTTGGAAATTGGTTGAACCAATCCAAATTACACAGCCCTCTATCTATTCTTTGCAGTAAAAGATCATCCTTATTTCTTTTGTTAGACCAAGTGAATCTGTTACCAACAGTTTTCAACTCTTGGAGGCCAGTTGTTGTTATAAATGAATTAAAGTCAGAGATGCTACCTACTGGTGGCCCGTTTCTTCCTTTATGTTCATTTATGTTAGCAACTGTGTTAAAATCTCCAACAAATAAGGTGGGAGCCTGTGGGAATTGAGATAAATCACTCCAAAGTGGTTTTCTCAACAATCTAAGAACTTTTGTATATATGAATGCACAGTTCCAGGTTTGGGAAGTGACTGAATCAGTTATGGAAGTGAGAACATATTGGTCTGACTGTAAAAGAATATTAACATGGAAAGAATCATTCCAGAACAACCATATTTTTGCAGAAGATGCAGGGAAAGAGTTTTGAAACTGCAAATCAAATTGCAGTTTTTGAATATCAGAAATACTGTGCATAGGCTCACTCAATTACACATAAAATAGCAATTTTATGTATGACAAGTAATTTTTGTAGTCTAGTTAAAGAGGTACCATACCCCCTTATGTTCCAAACTAGCATATTTCCTATTATCTTGTATCTAATCATTTAGACATTATATTTTATATGTTGTTTTGGCATGAGTATTCTACTAATACTCTCAGTGATTCCTTCTTTATCATGTTTCTTTTTGGGACCTCTCTTTTTAGAGGGTCCTTCATTGTTTTCACTGGCAGTATTGCTATCCTTATCACCATCATACATAGTTTCATTTATATCATTAGCATGCTCAGCAAAATCAGAAACATGTTCAGGTGACTCATAAACAGTTACATTATGATCATGTTCAGTGATTTCATGCATACTAGTAAGAGCTACATTATCACTGTTATCAAAACAAATAATAGCACCCTCACCAGTAGAAACAGAAGGGGAGTTGGGAGAGATAACCTGTGTCTTACTCTGTGAGCTAGATGTGCTTTCTGTGTAAATACTTTGTTCCTCCATTTTCCACTCTGGTTCACTAGGAGCATCATCATATGATGCTTCTGAACTATCATCCTGATCCTGCAACATAGAGAAATGGTTTGACAGCTCCATAGGCTTTTGGTAAGGTATTATTGCCAACCTTGAGGTATCTTTATGAGTTTTGAGTTGTTTCTTCAGTTTAGAGACATGTAGGTCATCAACTGAAATGTATAATTCCACCCATCTATTGGTGATATCCACATTCCCTGTCTGTTGGACCACTGCATCCTTTGTACCCTTCCCCTTGTCAGAATAGGGGATCATAGCATGAGAATCGGCAACAGAAACTTTAACAGTCTTGACTGGAGCAGACTTAACACCTGATGGACCTGACTCCTCTTGAGTTTTCCTCCAAACTTTTTTAAGGTTTGGGTGTAGCACGTTGCAAATGAGCTCCTCATGCCCCAGTTTCTTACAATGTTTGCAGTATGAGGGCAGCTTTTCATATTCAACAGGGCATTCTATGTAATCCTCAGTAGATCCAACAGGGATTGATTTGATTCTTTCCTTTTGTAAGTCCACCTCAATGCACATCTTTAGAGCCGAGGGTCTAGTGATTCCACTTGTAGCTGCATCCATCTTGATAAAAGTACCAATCTGACTTGCAACGTCCTTAATCAAGGTCTGATTATAGTTACGGGTGTTCAAAAATACCCGACCCGCACTACCCGGCCCGTTGACCCGCCGACCCGGCATAAATTAACCGGGTAATTTCTTATTTTTCCGGGACGGGTACCCGGCCCGAGTATTATACTATTTTCCGGGTCCGGGTCACACAAATGCTTTTTCCGGGTACCCGGAAACCCGGTATTATATATGTTTATTTATTAAATATTAATGTCAAATATCATTTATACTTGTAATTTTGGGCATAGGAAATGAATTTACCCTCTTGAACTTATCAACTCAATACAAGTGTTTTGTTTATTTCCTCAATTATAATAGATACTTAAGATTATACATAACTTTTAGGCAATATCGAGAGTAATTAAATTTAAACGTCTTACGATTAATTTTTCATGGATAGTCTAGTTCATATATAATATATAATATTTACTCTTCAAGTAAACTTTCAACTCAAATTATAATTTGTTTGATTTTTTTTTCGTACAAATAGATATTTATATTGAATTCTTGAAGTGAATTAAAATATTTGTGAAAATGTTATGCTTAGTTTCATACTTTTAGTAATTTTCTTTTACACATTTTTTCTAACACTCATTTTTCATGTTTGAAAAAAAATATCTCAAGTTTTCTAAATTTAAAACATAGTACGTGGGTTAATTAAACCGATTTGTTAGGATGAAATTCCTAAAAATATTAATATATTATAGCAACCGGGTCGGCGGGTACCCTAAAACCCGGCCCGGTATTTCGGGTACCCGCACTTCCGGGTACCCTGTTCTTCCGGGTCGGGTCACGGGCCGCATTTTAAGCTACCCGCATATGCGGGTACCCGGATGTGCGGGTACCCGAAAGTCCGGGTACCCTGTTTTGAACACCCCTAATTATAGTACCATAGGGGGATATTGTGAATTGTAACCCAAACTGGGACGATGGAGGATTCTTTCTCTGGTGAGAAGTCCGGTGTCCACTTCATCACTTTCATTGGCACTCCGGCAATGGACCAGTAGGGTCGGATCCAGAACCGTTGGTAATCTTCCTGCTCTTGAAACCTGATCAAGATATGTCTATAATCAATTAGGCCGACCTGAAATTTACCTTTGAATTCGATGTCATTAAAATCTTTCTGGATCTGAACCATATGTGGCTTTCCCCGACCGAACTTGCCAATTAGCGCATTCTGGTAGTGGGATGCAAGAACTTGGATTGAAGCTGGGTCGTATAGGCATGCTGGCCAGCCGTTTAGAGTTGTAATTGGTTTGATTTCTGGATTTGCGGGGAGAGTTGTATATAGGGGAATGGGTTTATTGGTTAAAGCATCAAGAAAAGTTTGATTAGGGGCTGCGCCACCGGATGAAGCCGGTGGCTCCGCCATGTTTAGAGCCGTTGGAGGACCGTTATCGGCGGTTTTGTGGCTGTTACTGTCTGAAAAAGAAGAACAGTAAGCTTAGAGAGAGGCGAGAGAGAAAACTTTTACTGACTATGAGATTGTAGGTGAACTTTTTCAATTTTGATCCACGCTCCATTAGCACTTGATTAACAAATTCAGCATAGTGATCAACTGATCATACTCCTTGGTACAAGAAAATGGAATCATTTGGAAAGTTTTATTACTTTTTCTAGACTTTGGTGAGGTTTACTCTTTACCAGCTTTTTTCTGTGATTGTTGGCGAAATTTCGAATTTCTTAATTAAAATCATTGATTATTTTTTCTTTTTTGATTAATTTTGCTTCAATTTTCTGTTCACAAATGTAAACTTTTCAATCGAATTCTCAAGATATATACCTTTTCATTCGACATTCGACGTTTTATGTCAATCATACGTACGGATGATAGAGTTTATAGTGTTCGGTTCTAATAAGATTCTTAAACCTCTTAAAATTCCTTTTTTCTTATATATTTGTTACACTTTGCTTGATTTCAGTGAGTTCATTGTAACTAATTGAACAACATTGCTTCTTCTTATGTTTTTTTTTTCTTATCTCAAGATTTCTCATTACTTTAAGTTATTTTGCTTCATTAGTTGTAAGTAAGTTATTTTCTTCATTAGTTTAAATTTTAAGTTATGTCATATGTGCATTTTATTGATATGGTTTTTTTTTCCCATTTTTTGGCTTACATGTTGACCTCTTACACTTGGAAGTTGAGCAATTTGTTTCAACATTTTTGGTTCTAAAGTGTTCAAACGGAGTATATAACATTAAGAGAATTCTAAAGTGTTCAAATAAACCGTGCAAATACAATTCTTCAACTGCATGATTGCACAAATATAATTTACTAAAATCAATAACACTAACGAAATTAAACATAGCAAGTTACACATTTTACTTTATTTCATTTTTCAAGTGTGATTTTAGTTAATTTTATATGATACAATCAAAATTTCATCTTGCATGCTGCTTATTAATCACAGAAATTACTATAACTTACACAATATCTTTAGCTCAAATGATTAGTAATGGATGCCTTGGATAGTTGATGTATCCGAGAGTTTCGGAATGTGGATTGCTGATGAAATATGCAGACTGCTCGCTAAGAGTAGTTGACTATATATCCGAGTTCCTAGGCCTCGGATAGGACTTGCTTGGGACCTGTTCGTCCGAAGCCTGCAAAACAAGCCACCTGATGGTAGCAGATCCGGTGTGATGATGAGATTTCATGTATTAAAAGGAAAGATAAAACTCTGTATTCAAGAGTTAGAGAACTTACCTGGAATGGCTGATTGCGGCCTCTATTTATAGGCGTCTTGAACCTTATTCTGTGCCTTCTCATCACACGTCATTTTCTTGTACCTCGCTGTGGTCCTGGTCACGTGACTGTACCAGTCGAACCTTCTTCTTAGTTGTCCATCACGTGTATCGAAAATTACCAGGAAAGTCACCTTTGCTAGTCACCTTCGGTATTATCATCAAAGACCTTTGAAAGTTCTTTGGCAGTTTGACAGAAATTACTGATGATTATGACTAACGAGTAAACGAATAGAGACCGAGGAAAAGAATTTTTTCGTCAAAACCTTAAAAGAAAAAGATTATTTCAATCTGCCAACAAAACAAAAAAATACTATTACATTGCTACATGTATAACCGTTTTTTTACCATAATACCCCAAGTGTATCTTGCATTTTGTATGATTTGAATATTTTTAAAATGCTTAAATAGACCGCACGGAGCACTATCACTAGTTGTAATAATAGTAAATAATCATTAAACTGTACAATATTATAAATTAAAATGCATAAAATGGCGACCATATAATTTGCAAGTAAGAGAGCGGTGCAAAATTTTAAAAGAACGAAAGTTGACCACCAAGATCTGCTGCATTTGGCACGGCTAATCTCTAGCTAGCATATATATCTAGCCCATGATATTTAGGTATGGCCAAGCCAACCAACTAAATCGATGTTGGAGAGCTGAAGCATTAATTTAGAAATTGCAACCTAGCCAAGTTGCGTGCGTAGGGGTTCGGTGCGTGCTAGAAGTTTGGCAAACCTTCAAACATTAATTTTACAAATAAAGGTGGCGGTATCAAGATGCTGACCCTTTTTTCTTTTTTTTAAACATATTTTTTAAGTGTTGTACTTTATAATTCCAGAACACTATATAATAAAAATTCTTTTGATCCAACCAATTTTGGTATCCACCACAAGGGTATTTTTGTAATTTAAACGCCCAAAGGCAAAACGACGTCGTTTTACTATGTTTTTCCCTCAACTTATCCTTCTCCTTCCGGGTATATGATCTCTCCTTCTGGGTTTCTAATTTGATTTGAATGCGTAATCGAACTTATCCTTCTCCTTCCGGGTATATGATCTCTCCTTCTGGGTTTCTAATTTGATTTGAATGCGTAATCGAACTTATCCTTCTAGGTTTCTAATTTTATTTGAATGCAAAATCGACCTTCTCCTTCCGAGTTTCTGATCTGTCCTTCTGGGTTTCTTAAATATTACTATCAACGAAATATCACAAGTTTAAGATGATGATCAAAATATTATCCCTTTCATTAAACACAAAATCAAAAGTATAATATTCATTTGGATTAACACAAGTAAATAATAAAGGACCACCAATTCTGAATATGCACAAATCCAAAGTGCATGGAACTTTAAATTAAATTTTAGTATCAACGAAATACCTCAAGATTAAGATGATGATTCCAATTCCGAGTCAAAAAATTATCCCTTTTATTAAACACAATATCAAAACTATAAATTCAAGACATATATTCATTTGGATTAATACAAGTCAATATCAAAGACCAACAATTCTGAATATGCACAAATCCAACGCGCATGAAATAGTTAGGTAACTGAATATGCTTAATCGACCTTTTTTTTAAAAAAAAATTGGGTAATAATCCAAATGGACCCCCAATAAAATCCCATCCCTCCCCTTGTCCCCAACATGAATCGACCTTCTACTTCTAGGTTTCCATTTTATTTGAATGCAAAATCGACCTTCTCCTTTTGGGTTTCTGATCTCTCCTTTTGGCTTTCTTAAATATTAATATCAACGAAATACCACAGGTTTAAGATGATGATCAAAAGATTATCCCTTTTACTAAACACAATATCATATTTTGTTATCATTTTCATTCAATTCATGACACTTTACACTTTTGATGTTTATATATATTCACTAATTAGTTTCTTAAAAATATAATATGAGTGGTAGTGCAGCATCTACCATGACCAAGATCAAGACCAAGTATGGACTTAAAGATATGCAGAAATTCGTTCTAATGTATGACAAGTAAGATTTTTTTTTTTTAAAAAAAATGCATGCTTATCATAAGAACTACACAACATCAAATTTATATCCAAATTTTAATGATTACATTAGGCTGCAAACACTATCATTTTGGGAAGAATCTATTCAATCTAAAAGACAGTTTTGATATGAAAAATTCAATCAATGCCAATCATTATTGGAACATCTCTCCATGTTACCTGTTTCAATGGTAATCAAAATACAAATGATTGTATTTCAATTTTTTCAATCAGATATTTCATTACAATAGTTATTCAACAAAATTTGTAGGTATACAAGTTACAAACAAAAGAGGACAACATTTCAGATTGAAGATGGGAGTGAAGAATCAACAAAATTAAAACAATGGTAACACTCCAACCATCAAATTAGCTTATGAATATGCACAAATGATGTGTAAATTTGCTTTAACTGATTCTATATGTTTACGAAAGCTAAATTACATGCACCCGTGTAATACATTTACAACCATTTTCATATTTCTAAAAATAGTAGACATGATTTTATATGTTAAGAACTTTACCGATTGGTTTGTATACAATATTTTAATGTCCATAATAATTTATCAAATTTATATTATTTTGCAGGGCCAATCAACATTGAGAAAAAACGCATTTGCACTAGACAAAGGAAATTGATTTGCAATACTCATAAAGAAAAGTACAATATACACTCCTATTGCAAAAATCACAAAAGATTAAAGGCTAATTAAAATATTTTAGTCAACATTATTTGTTCTTTAACTTACTGATGTCGTGCGTTTCGGATGAGTGAGTTTCTCGGACCGAACAGATAGTCCGAGGATCGCTCTTTCGTGCCGAGATTTGATGAGGCTGGGAATTGTTCGTCTTAACCTGCAAAATAGAACCCCGGGGCCACTCGAGACTAGCATTTTCGATTTGATGATGATATTTCGTGTACTGAAATGGGATAAAACCCAATAGCTAAAGTTTAGAGTTAGAGAACTTACCTTGTGTTGTTGATTTCTTTGGGTATTTATAGTAGCAATCCAGCCAAATGATGCAGTATCATTTTCTGCTGCTGAGTCATCATCGTGTACCTCTCTTTGTACCTTCCTCACGTGCTTAATACTCTCGAATCATTTTCTTAGATTTTCTCACGTGCTTTAGGAAACCGCCTGGAACCCGTCTTGCGTGATGAGTCATCATTAGCATCTGGGATGAGTCATGTTTAGTAGCATCACTTACCATATTTTATCAATAATTAAATTAATTTTATCATATTTCAGAGGGTAACTAAAAAAATTACGATTTTCTTTTAAAATATGCCTCAAAACAGTCATTATATAACTTGTAAGTGTATGAATTTCTATGCAACATATGTGGACAAAAGCAAACTTCGACACCAAGGTAAAACACCACTTTAAATTTGAACTACATTTTTTTTCGCATTCATTATCATGCTATAATTTCATCATCATATGATCTCAACCTTAATTAACAATGTCGTGTTTAGTCTATAAGATGATTTTGTATGCCTTGCATTGTATTTTATTTTGTTAAACCACCTATGCCTCACATTGTTAAATATCCTTCTCATAATTCTGGAGTGTTATATTTTATGGATTTACGTATGCTCATCACGTTTCAAAATTTTCACTTACATTCCATATTAAATTTCATCAAATTTTAGCAGGAGAATGATTAGTCATAATCTTTTTTAAAAACAAAGCTAAGATGGTTAAATAGCCATAAATTTTATATTAACACACTTATATAAGAAATAGAATTAGATATGTCGTCACTTATATTGAAAGTTTTCTAAACATTTCTTTAGTTCAATAAAATTATTAAAACTCTCTATTTTAATCATATCACCAATTTATACATAGGTGTAAAATGAAACCTAATTTGATGAATGAAACTGGAATGATTACGAATTTTTTAACTGATGTGCAAGCAATGGACAAAGCTACAAAGGTTCAATTTGTTACCAAAAAAAAGATAGTGAAATAAGCCCCAGATACATTGTCATATCTTTTGGAGACAAAGATGAAATAGAAGCATCATACTCAAAAATAATATCTATCAACAAAAATAAAGATAAGGAAGACGGTGTTCAATTCAAAAGTCTAAAAAATAAAGGACGACTATCTAAAGGCACTACACCAACATTAAATTATTTTATTTAAAAAAATGCCAATCATATGTTTTTGAATTCAAAAATACTTCATATAATATAATCTTTCAATTATAACAAAACAAGAAAAAGACAGACAAATATCAAGATTTGGAGGATGATGAAAGTCTTAAACTTTTTTAAAGTCATTTTTCAAGTGTTATTTTCCCCCACTGATTAGAGAACCTGAACCTAATTAATGTACAAGAAGCAGAAACAAGGATTTCGAAAATGGTATACCACTCATTCAAACGACCAAAAAAACAAAATCCCATAAATGAACAATCATAAATCTTAAGTATATTACTATCAATAAAAAAATAAAATCGTGGTTTTTATAACAAACTTCATTACAATGTAGGAAGAAACAACAATAAAATCATGAATTGAAAGTGGAGATGATCAACATTATAAACATATTTAAGTTATTTTTACCACCCAAATACACCGTGCATCGCACGGTGTCACCTTGCTAGTTTCTATAAATAATGGATTTTTTTTTGAGTTTTGAAATTCATATAATTAATATATTTTTTCTCAAGTTCTATTATAATATAATTTACACATATTTAATTTTAATGTTAATGATTTCTTTTAAAATTACAAAAAAAATTAAAATTTATTAATTATGAATTAATAGCATTATATCTAATCTTTAATAAAAAAGTTTGACATGTTTTTTATAAATTTTGATAATTTGTTGAAACATATAGGCCTGTTTACTAGAGCTTATTTTTTGATGGTACTGAACTGAACTGAACTGAATTGAACTGAACTGAAATGAACTGAAATGAACTGAACTGAACTGAAGTAAAATTGATGTATTGAAAAATGGAATCAGCATGGCTGAATTAACCTGAATTTCATCAAACTACATTTCACTGAACTGAACTGTACTGAACTGAATTGAACTGAACTGAACTGAATTGAACTGAATTGAACTGAACTGATCTACAGATAAGCTCTGGCAAACAGGGCCATAGGACATGCAAGTTATAAAGATTGATTACCATTGTAGGACTATATAACTTGTCCCATCATTAGTTTGAATTTTTGAAATATGATGTGGCAAGGCAAATTACCATTTTTACAAAAATAAATAATTTTAAATAATAAAAATATTATCCAAGACAGGGAAAGATAGGATGTCAACGAAGGTAGTTAGAATAGGAAGCTAAACGTCATAATTAATAAATTCATAATGTGTATTTTATGCAAATCAAGACTAGTTTCATGGAGCCAAATTAAATGAATATAAATAATGGAAAGTTTTCTGTACAAAATGATTAAAACAATTTATATAGTAACCTTCACTCAAGAACACCTTATAGGAGACACTGAGTTAGTAAGTTAATCTATTTTTAGAAACTTTAAATTTGACTTGGTACTTATGCTCACCCTCAAATTACGATCATGAATTAACGTGATTGAATGTTCACGGAAGTGTAGTATTTCTCATAATTAATTCTCCCAACTTAGATCCTGATCTCTAGAGATTATTTGAATATTTTTTAGTTCAGATAAAGTTTTTTTAGTTTAGATAAACTTTTTTTAGCTCAGATAAATGTTTTTTAGTTCTGATGAGTTCAGATAAAGTCTTTTTAGTTCAGATAAATGTTTTTTAGTTCAGATAAGTTCAGATAATCTTTTTTCGGTTCAGATGAGTTCAGATAATCTTTTTTCAATTCAGATGAGTTCAGTTCAGTAAACCTTTTTAGTTTTTAGATAAGTTAAGTTCAGTAAACTTATTTGTAATTTAGTTCAGTTCAGTTTAAATCAGTGCAATCTTTTGAGCTTAATTGTTCATATCAGTTCAGTTCAATTACACTCAGTTTAGTTCAGTTTCAATATGATTTGATGAAATTTAGATTAATTTAGTCATACCGATTCTTTTTTTTTCAATACATTAATTTCACTTCAGTTCAGTTCAGTTTAGCTCAACAACAACATAATTTGGTGCAATTAATTAAGGTTAATTTATTCATACCGTTTATTTTCATCACACTTATTAATTTTCAATTCAGTTCAGTTCAATTATCTATATGCTTCAGCTCAACTCAAATCAAAATGTTTACCTAGCAAACATGATCATATTTTTTAACATTAAGGTCATGTGTGCCAGAACTTTTATATATCAGTTTAGTTCAATTCGATTCAGTAAATTGAAGTGAAATGTAATTTGATGAAATTCAGGTTAATACAGTCATGTTGATTCTTTTTTCCGGTACATTAATTTTCAATTCAGTCTAGTTCAGTTCAGTTGAACAAGAAATAAACTCTATCAAACTCTAAGTTATACTCAAATTATTAAATTTTAAATGTTTTAAAAATGTCATATTTATTTCATTTCAGTTTAGTTGATCTATATATTCAGTTCAACTTTGTTCTACATATTTTCATGTTAGGATTAATAAATTTCAAATATATTGAAATTGATCATATTTGTTAATTCAATTCAATTCAGTTTATCTACATCAGTGCAACTCAGTTCAGTATATTTTAATATTAAATGTACTATGTTATATTTAGATTAATGAATTTCAAATATATTGGAAATGATCATATATTTTTTAGTTAGTTTCAATTTAGTTCAATTCAATTTATCTATATATTTTAATCCAGCTCAGTTTTTAAGTTCAAATAAGTTCAGTTAAATTTTTTAAGTACAAATGAGTTTAGTTCAGATGAGTTCAGATAAAGTTTTTTAAGTTCAGATGAGTTCAGATAAAGTTTTTTAAGTTCAGATTAGTTCAGATAAAGTTTTTTAAGTTCAGATAAAGTTTTTTAAGTTCAGATAAACTTTGTTTAGTTCAGATAAAGTTTTTTAAGTTTAGATGAGTTCAGATAAGTTCAAATACCGTGAAGAGAACAGGACCTTATTGTTGTAAAATTAAACATACCTAAATTTAAGTAAATATTAATATATGCTTAATAGAAATAATATGGCTAAATTATTCGAATTTATAAAATTAAATTTTTTATTAAATTAAATTCAACTCTACTCTACTAGGCCCTGTTTACTAGATCTTATTTCTTGATGTACTGAACTGAAGTAAAAATGATTTATTGAAAAATGGAATCAGCATGAATGAATTAACCTGAATTTCATAAAATTACATTTTCACTTCACTGAACTGAACTGAACTGAATTGAACTGAATTGAACTGATCTACAGATAAGTTATGGTAAACAGGGCCTAAATTTAGTTTCATCGATGTACAAATAAACTCAGGAGGTATAGTAGGACCTAAATCATCAACTAGACTCACAATCTACATATACTTCCGTGACTATAACTACCTCGATTCCTCATTTCAAATATGCTTACATCGCAAACAATCAAATAATTGCATGAGAGAACAATATGGCTTTTGCCACCTACTTCTTCATTTTGTCAGCAATCCTTTCAGCATGCTTTCCTCTTCATTATACAGAGGCTTCACTCGCTCAAAATAACAATGTTTCACTGACCAACTTCGTGAAACTCAATTTACCACCATCTGCCAGACTCCTAGGATCTCTCACTTTCGACAATCTGGGCAGAGGTCCTTACGCTGGCACCATTGATGGTCGAATTTTACGGTACTCCAGGATTTTCAGTTCCTGGGAAGAATATGGCTACACTACCCCAAATAGGTATCGCAAGTTCTTGTAACTGGTATAGCGATGCATTTTGATCATTTCTTTTCTAACTGGTAGAAATTTGTGGTGACCATGGTCAGAAACGCGACATTTTGTGACGCTGCACCACCGGTGTATATCCCGGCCTGCGGGGCAACCGCGGGACTGAGTTTCGTCCCTCTGACGCAGATTCTGTACGCCTGTGATGCATTCACTGGACTCACCAAGTTGCTTGGAAGAGGAGAAGCTACCGTACTCGTTCGGAACGCCGACGCACTTCCACCCTTCCGCTTCCCTAACAGTGTTGATGCCGCCAACGACGGCAACGTTTATTTCGTCGACACCAGTGCGGTTTATGATCCCAGGTTCGGTTAGAAATGAACCGTTTATAATTTTATAATGATAAATAAAATTGCCTGACATTTTATATGAAAAAATTACTGTTTTGTGATGGAAAAAAAAAATGGAAATTTATGGGGCGAATTTTGGTTTGGTTTGTAAGTATAGGTGTTTCGCATTTGGCAAATGCGAAACAGCTGATAGTTCGCATTTGCCAAATGCGAACTAGCTTATTTTTTTTTTTTTTTTTTTTTACACGTGGGTATGGCCACGTGTACTAGTATTTCGCATTTGGCAAATGCGAAATACGTATAGTTCGCATTTGGCATACGAACTAAGGATTTTTTTTTTTTTTTAATTACGAAATTATTTGCTGAAAAATCAGATCCAAATGCGAAATAATCAGATCGAAATAATTGAACGAGGGCGAGGGCGAGTTTGCGGCGGCGAGTTTTCGAACGAGAGCGAACGAGGGCGAGGGCGAGCGGCGAGCGGCGAGCGGCGAGGGCGAGCGGCGAGGGCGAGCGGCGAGCGGCGAGGGCGAGCGGCGAGGGCGAGCGGCGAGGGCGAGGGCGAGCGGCGAGCGGCGAGGGCGAGTGGCGAGGGCGAGTGGCGACCGGCGAGTTTGCGGCGGCGACCGGCGACGGGTGAGCGGTTTCCGGGCAATTTCCGGGCTATTTCCGGGTAATTTCCGGCGAGGGCGTGAAAAACTTGAATATTTACATAATCCTATGGTGTTTTTGTTTCTTGTTTTTATGATAGAATTTTGAGTTCAAGAACTAATTTATTTGCTTATTTTTACTACTTGAGTTAATGTTCTTATAAAATATGCTTTTTTGGATACAATTTGGTGATAAATTGACAGTTTCTTGTTAAACTTAAGAATGAAAATTATTCTGATCATAGTATGGTAAAAAAGATTCTGAAAAAGATTCTTAACAATTTATAGTATGGTAAAGAAGTAGTACCATATTACTGATATTAGTATAGACTTGAATGATACCATATGCTCGCCCATTTCCGGGCTATTTGCGGGTAATTTCCGGCGAGTTTGTGAAATACTTATGATCCATTTACATAATCCTAATTAGTCAATGCCTAATGAACTGCTTAAATTTTATACATTTTCCATGTTGTTTGTTAACTTTCAGTTTTTGTTAGAAATGATATGAAGTACTTGAAATTCTGCATTTAGAGTCGAATAGTTTTGTGTTCATTTGCTGCAGTTTATTTATAGATTTTATCTACTTCTCAGGTTTGACAAATATTTTTAAATAGGTGTCTGAGTACCTATATTACCATGGTTAATCCTGGACCACTATCCACGGAAGTATTGTTCATGCATACTGAGCATCGTGCTAGGAAGGTATATGATGGCGTTCTTGATGAAACCCTCACATTTAGGAGATGTGATGGAGAGTTGTGGAGAATAGTTCATCGTTTGTCATCTGAGGTGTTACATTACATTAGGGTGGCTGGTTTTTATGGTGTGTTGGGCTCAGGTCATATTAAAGTTGATCACTCCCTTATCACAGCCCTTACCTGCACTTATTCGCTTCTTTTGATCTCTTTGCGAATATGTGAACAGTTCTTTGCAATGTGGCATTGACTAAAGCCGTGATTGGTAAATGTCTCACTCCCCTCAAGACATTGTTGTAGCTCTCAGAAATATTTGTTGTTAAAATACCCCACATAGCATTGTCATCATCATAAGAAACACACCACATTTCTTTGGGATATTTATGTAAATATTTATATCCCTCAAGGTTTAGTCCCTTCAGTTCCTTCAAATGCACCTTTGCCTTACGCTGTTGTTTTGCAGAACCGATAAGCCATACTAGATTTTTCTGATGAACATTCGAACCAAATCTTTTACCATAGTTACTCTTGAGATGTCTCAAACAAAGGTGATGGTATCCAACTGGTTCTTGCCACTCAGCCAAATTGGTCATGGCATTTTTAAGCCCAGCGTGCTTATCAGAAATCACACAAACAGGTTGACGATCTGTCACGACAAACAACCGAAGTTGGGTCATAAACCAACTCCAACTTGCCGTTGTTTCCTCATCAACAATGGCAAAAGCAATGGGCAATATATAACCGTTTGCATCATGTGACACAGCCACAAGCAGCTTCCCTCTATAAGAACCTTTTAAAAAGGTTCCATCAACACTGATCACAGGCCTGCAACTGTAAGAAGCCTCCACTGCAGGATGGAATGCCCAAAATACATATTTAAATATTTTTTGGTTTACCTCTCCACCACTATGAAATTTCCACTGAACAACGGTGGAAGGATTTGCGCGTTTTAATTCCCGGAAGTATGTAGACAGCTTCGCAAATGATTCCTCCCAAGTACCATAAATCATGTCTATGGCTTTCAATCTCGCATACCATGCTTTCGTGTAGGAAATGTTCATGCCTAAGGTTTCGAAGACATCTTGCTGGATAGTTTTCACAGCTAGGAGTGGATTGTCTTCCACAAGATGTCGAATCTCACCCGCAATCATTGTAGATGTCAAATTCGCATGACCACTAGATCGATTAATACCAACACATGTATGCTTCTTCACCCATCTAGTAATTTGCCACATGTGGTGGGTGCTTTTTAGAACAGCACGAACATGCCAGCCACAATTGTCTTTTGACTTGCATTTAACAATGAAGTAAAGGAGTATTGGGTTTCATGTCTAGATACTGCCTCGGTCTCTATGAAAAGATCAGCAAAAATTGATGATAATTGGTCAACAACCTCAAAAAATGTCTCCACGCCAGTATCATCTTGCAGCTTCAGTGGAGAATACATTTTGCTCGACCCAACAATTTCAGGGTACCGGTAAAACACCGTGAGCTTGACCGCATCCCTACGAAGTTCGGTCCCAGCATAAATCAGGTCAACCAATTCGGAATAGTTTACCCTTCGACAAATTGTAATTGTGTTCCTTGGAGTAGGTGGATCATAGCAGACACCATGACCAGGATAAAAAACAATTCGACCACCCCAGTACAAATTGATCATCAACGGCCTCATACTAATTCAAAAAATCAAATACCGCAGTATAAGCAAATTTTTATTCACAACCATAATCACTTAGATTTATTCAAATTTTAGAACTTTATTTACTACTATTTTCTAATCATTTGTATAAATTCATAAGCATATTAATAATACTAAGTTAACAAATGTATATAAAAAATCACAAAAGTAAATTGCCAATTTAAGAAATAACCTTTGAGTTTATAAGCTTCAAAACTTGCTAAGAAATCTGTCTGTGAGCTCCAAAATTCAGAATAGCACTCTACGAACTAAACCAATGGGGAGCAAAACCTACATAAACTTAGAATCATTCATTATAACCAAAATTTTAAAAAACTTCACCCATATTCTACTAACTCATACAATTATTTTAGGCATCAAACACAATTACTGAATTACCTTTGAAGAACCGCCGCTGCCAGCCGCCGCGGCCGCTGCCTGTCCGGCACTGCCCGTTGATTGTCCAAAAAAGCCAAAACCGATCCACCCAATAATCACCGAATCTTAAACCGATCAATATTATTTGATTCGGGGTTTGCTTTGGATTGTAGATTTTGGGCGAAAAATCAAATCGGATTGTAGATCTGGTTTTTGATAAGGGGATGAGGAGAAGCTTTGAAATTATATCTGCTGTATGTGTGAACCAGAAATGTTGGCCGCAATTTATCTGGTTATATTTCGCATTTGCCAAATGCGAAACAGGCATAGTTCGCATTTGGCAAATGCGAACTATCCCTTTTTTTTTTTTTTTTTTTTTCCCAACAATCCACGTTCGCACAAAATTAAAAAAAAAAAAAAAAATTAGCTAGTTCGCATTTGCCAAATGCGAACTATGCCTGTTTCGCATTTGGCAAATGCGAAATATAATCCAACGTGGCTGCCCATTAGGATTAATTCTTAAAAAAAAAAAAAAAAAAAAAATTGATAGTTCGCATTTGCCAAATGCGAACTATGCTTGTTTCGCATTTGGCAAATGCGAAACACCTAAAACTAGAAATCCAAAAATTTTCAACCTACCTATTGAATTTGTTTTTAATTTAACCCCATTTTGGGAAAGAACTCCATTTTATATACACTTGCTTCAGCCAAAGTAATATATCGAGACAAACCGGTGACTCGACGGGAAGATTACTGAGGTACAATCCGTTGACAAGGGGACTGAAAACATTACTGTCCAATCTTGGGAGAGCATCTGGGGTGGCCACAAGTGTTGATGCTTTTTTGCTTGTGTCAGAGGCTAATAAGAACAGAATTCAGAAGTACTTTCTGAAAGGACCAAAATCCGGCACCGCCGAAATCTTTCTGACTTTCGAAGGATCGCCGAACAAGATAAAGAGGAATCAGGAGGGTAATTTCTGGGTTGCTGTGACTAACGTAAGAGATGGCGCGTTTTTCCCTCAGGGTGTGAAGGTTAGTCCTACGGGACAGATTCTTGCCGTGGTAGATCTCAGTGGGGAGTACCAGCAGCGTGTTAACACTGTCCTGCAACAGGGCCGTGAGCTGTTTGTTGCTGCTGCCACTCTCAATTATGTTGGGCGTTACCAAATTGTGTGAACTTTTTTAATTATTAATTAATTAAGCCACAACAGAATGGCAGAATGTAATATGCATGGTCTCGATCGGATCGATAAATAAAGGGAGGTCTTCCCATTATTTTCCTTACTTTAACTGGTTTTGACATTGCTGAAAAGAAAATCATTTGTGAGGTAGGCTAAACAATTTTATATTGGCAATAACGGATAGTTCCGTTCAGTAAGAAATAAACTCTCATACACTACCAAAAAAAAAAAAGTCTTTCAGCGGACTGCACTATTCACGTATCACTTGTTATTAGCGTTAACCGGTGATATATCGTCTACAGTAAATATTTTGGCACGGTGCAACAATATTTCACCGCTTGGAAAATGTGGACTTCGGTCCAACTTCAAAATTCAAAGTTGGAATTTTCTTAGTTTGACTGAGAAATATTATTTTAATAGTGCTGGCCCACGATATTTCAGCGGTTCCTTCAATTTCCGCTGAAACATTTTGCTGACTGGATCATTCAGTTCAGTCAAACGTTAAATTTTTCGACGGGTCCTACCCCAACCAAATTATTCATAATAAAAAAATTCATTCGAGTGAGGTTTTTTTAAAACCCGACTCGTTTGTGATTAAAGTCCAATGACGATTTCAGCGGTTCCTTCAATTTCCGCTGAAACATTTTGCTGACTGGATCATTCTGCGCGGCCTCTCTGTTCCTTTCCAGTTCTTCTAGCTTTTGCCTGGCTGCCTCATCGTTATCCCCTTGATCTAAAGTCTCGGATACTCTCGCTGTGGGGGCAATGATTTTGGGCGGTATGATGGCTTCGCCTCCGAAACATAGAAGGTATGGGGTTTGGTAGGTCCACAGGACACTGTAAAGCTCTTCTACCTAGTTCCTTTTGGCGTGAGTCAGCTTTTTCTTGATCCCTTCAACAATCATCCGGTTTGTCCTCTCGGTCTGACTATTTGCTTGGGGATGTGCCACGGATGTGAAGTTCTGTCCGATGTTATAACCCGTGCACCATGATCTGAAAGGTTCGTTGGCGAACTGTCTTCCATTGTCACTCACAATAGTGTGGGGGAGTCCAAAGCGACAAACGATGTTCTTCCAAACAAAGTTTGTTAGCCGCCGTCCGGTTATCGTAGCTAGTGGTTGGGAGGTCGTCGCCGTACCTCTCAAATATACAATTTAGATACACTTACATCCTCTACACACAATTAAGTATATAATGGCAAGTAAGGTTTGTTTCCACAGAAAAGAAGTTATTTCTATGTATATCTTGTAGCATGCATATACATATTCATATATAAAAGCAATGTAAACCGGGGGGGGGGGGGGGGGGGGGGGTGTGTGTTTAAGTTGAGTTTTGTTTAAAACACTACTAAGTAAAACGATTAGAACTTTAAAGTTACAACTACTTTACCATATGATTATTCTAACTAAAGATTTAACTAAGAGAATGAGAGACTTGGGTACATGAGATTAGCATCCTCTTGTTATGGATTTTTCCTCAAACTTTATTATGTTACTTTGAGAATGGTGATTGTTTGTAATGGGAAATCATCTCTATTCTAGTTGTGAATCATGAAAGCATCTTCACAACTCTTATTGGCAACATATCTATATGATAGCAAATAGATAAATTGATCAATGTTAATTCAAATTAGATGTTTTCCCACCTTACCCATGTAATGTGATAACACAATTGACATGAATATAATGCTAATGGATGATCTCAAGAACAAATATAATTGATAACAACATATATTTGACTCCTAATTCACTACCTTTACATAGAAGAAATGATAGCATTTCAACCATGGAAAAGCAATGTCTAACACATATCCAACACATATCTATAACTAGGAAATCATTCCTAACCATTTCAAGCATCAAATACACATAAAATTCATGATCATTCAATGACAAATCATCCATTCCTAAGCTTCATAAACCATGTTCTCAAACCATAACAAGAGCTCCAATCTCATATACCCAAGATGGGTTTTAGCCTACAATCATACTTATATAATCACAATCATAAGCCATACAATAAACCATGATAAATTCAAAGATCAAATGGAAAGGAAATGAAGAAAATGAGTTTTTGCTCTGTAAAATCGATCCTCTAACAGATGAGGATGATTTTCTTTTTATACTCGAAATCCTTCGCGGACCGCGAGCCTGGTTCTCGCGGCCCGTGCGTCTATGGTTTCCGCGGTCCGCGACCGAGGTTTCGCGGACCGCGCGTCTGCGGCTTCCGCGGTCCGCGACGCGCGTCTGCGGCTTCCGCGGTCCGTGACCGAGGTTTCGCGGAACGCGCGTCTGCGGCTTCCGCGACCGAGGTTTCGCGGACCGCGCGTCTGCGGCTTCCGCGGTCCGCGACCGAGGTTTCGCGGACCGCGCGTCTGCGGCTTCCGCGGTCCGCGACCGAGGTTTCGCGGACCGCGCGTCCGCGGCTTCCGCGGTCCGCGACCGAGGTTTCGCGGACCGCGCGTCTGGTCCTCGCAAAACAGTAACACACACCCTCGCGGCTTGCGACCGAGGTTTCGCAGCCCGCGAGAGTGTGCCTTCACGCCACTTCTACGACCGGTTCTTCAATGTATCTAACTTCTTCAGGACGGTCATAGAAGCTCTTCAAATCATCCAAATCCATCGCAAGTGCAATTCAAGGTTGAAATGCACGTCTTCAATTCCAAACCATTATGAATGATTCGGTCTAAAAGTCTAATATAAAAGTACAAAATACTATCTAAAACAACTCTCAAATGCTACAAAATAAGAGTATATCTAGGACCTATCAAAATCCCCCACACTTGAACCTTTCTCGTCCTCGAGAAAGAACGATTAAAATCCAAGTGCATACTCTGAATAATTAAGAACATAACATTTGAGAGCTTTACACAAGATATCTATTTACAAGAGAAAGGAAAATGTTTTTTTTTTTTTTTGCCTCTCATTTTTTCCTCTCATTTTTGCCTGATTCTCTAGTATTTTTGGAACCATCCGGGTTTTTTCTTTTTTTTTTAATTTTTAAAATACAGTAGTAAAATACAGCAGCAACAAAAGCAGAATCATAGTCCTACACCTCTCCCCCACACTTAGCCTAAACACTGCCCTCAATGTTTAATTATATCAATGAAAATCATAGTGAAATGAAAGGGTGTAGGATATACTCACTGCGAGGGGCCGGAACCGTCGCGACGGCGCTGAGCTCGCGATCTGCGATGGCCCTCATAGTCAAATGCCCCTGGTCCATGTGGGTGCATGGATGCCATCATGGCGAACATCACCTCCATGTCGTCCTCATATCTCTGAGTAAACGCGTCATGCCTCTGCGTAAACTCCTGGAACTGCTGCTGAGTGACAAACTGAGGCTCCTGATATGGAGGAGCGTACTGCTCTCCATGCTCCAGAGGTGCCTCTAACCTGGCAAGGGCAATGGTAGGTTCAGGAACTGTGATCTGGGTGGGCAAGGTGAGCTCCTCCATGCGAGTGCGCTCAGTCAGCTGCACAGCCTCCGGATTCGGCAGGTACATATGCTGACTCTTGGCTACTAGCCAGATGAATCTAGGAGGAGAAAATATGTGCATGGCCAAGACATTAGTGGACTCCAAAGTAACAATGGAGTAGAACTGGTGAGCTCTCTCGGCTGTCTTGCCTATTGCCTGAATGTCTGGAGGTAGGTGGATGTTCAGATAAGCTGCCAGAAGAGAAATCATACCCCCCTGCGGTATCTTCCCTGAACTCTTCTGGGAGGTCTCCAGACATTTCTGCACAAAGAGGTCAACCCAACATGGGTGCTCTGGCCCCCAATACATGGTCCAAAGGCATTGGACCTGCTCCCTATTGATGTGCGTCAACTCTCATTGGCAAAAGATCGTCATCACTAGGAGCTTGTGCACCATACGAACAGCTGGATGTATGATGTGGTTGTTCTTCGTAGCGCCCGTGATGTTGGGAGATCCAGAAAAGCAATTCCAAAATAAAGCTAGATCAAATCCGTACGGGGCATTATCTTTCGGATTCTTGTATCCCTCCGCATATTCGAACCCAAAAGCATCTTGGATCTCATCATAGGTCATCCGGCGGTCCACATCATTTAATCTGAATGTGATGTACTGCATATCATGTTCCTCATCATAGTGCTTGGCTAGAGTGGATAGGAATTCAAGTGTATAGCGGCTGTAGGTCGGTGCTGATCGATCAATGAATCCTCTCATGCCAACGCGATCCAATAAATATGGCACAGGCTGCTGCAAACCTAACTCCCGAAGTAGCTCAGAGGAGAGGAACTTCGTCTCCATGATTGTTCGCCTCCCATTCCCAATCAACTTTCTCCACCGTTGTTGGGCATCTCCATCCAAACCTTGCAGTCCTATAAGGTCAATAGGAGGCAGGTTTTCTGCAGGGGGAGGGCTAGGCTGGCGAGGGGGGTATTCGGGGATCACGGGCTCATGCGAACTAGAGGCTTCCCCTCGGCGAGACCTTTTCCTCGGTGCCATTATCAAAATTTACTCAACAACAGTCCAGCACAACTAAACTAGCTATAAGGCGGCAAGCCCCTACTCAACAAGCAAATTGCAACTAGTGGCGGCAAGCCCAATCAAAATCAACAAGAAAAACTAGAGGCGGCAAGCCCTAATTACTCAAAAATTGCAATGTAGCATTCCAAATAAACAATTAAATGCAATTAGATTGCCAATTTGATCAAAACACCACCAAATCAAAGAATCCAAAAATTAGGGTTCATGAGATTTGGGGGTATTTGATTGGGAATTGGAATGTGGAATTGGTGATTGGGAAAAGGTTAAGGTTGGTGGAGGGAAGGTTTTTGTGTAGTTGGGTTGGGAAAAAAGTCGCCGGAGGCCGGCGAATCGGAGTGGAGAAGTTTCGGTTGGAATTTGGGCAATGGAGGTGAAAGAGGATGTTTTGGATTTGGATTTTTGGTGGGTTTTGTTGGGAAAGCTTGGGGGATTGATTTGGGTGGAAGAAATTGGTTCAAAACTCGCCGGAATGATGGATTGGAGATGGTGGCCGGAAAATGGCACTATTCGGTCGGGAGAGTTTTGGGAGGAAGAAGGAGAAAAAAGATAGAAGAAATTTGAAGAAAGTAGTGCCCGTTCCCTCGCGGATCGCGAGCTCCCCTTCGCGGGTCGCGAAACTCCGTCGCGGACCGCGCGCCATCTTCACGGGCCGCGAAAACAGGCCATTTCGTTCCAGGGATTGCCGAAAAATCCCTGGATTTTCGCGGGTCGCGCGTCTCTGTTTGCGGGTCGCGCGCAATTTCTTCGCGGTCCGCGCGATGAAATTGCGGACCGCGCACTCAAGCCCGTCGCGGCGCGCATGATGAATTCGCGCGCCGCGCACGACAAACCTTTGCGGGCCGCGCGATTTCATCGCGGTCCGCGAGCACAGTGTCGCGGTCCGCGCGATCAAGCCGCAGACCGCGAAAAGTTGCATTTTTGTTCCAGGGATTTCTGAAAATCCCTTGGATTTCGCGGGTCGCGCGGTCTTCTTCGCGGACCGCGCGTAACACCTTCGCGGACCGCGCGGTGAAATCGCGGTCCGCGAGCAATGTGTCGCGGTCCACGCGATCAAGCCGCGGACCGCGAAGCTCGACATTTTTGTGGCAGGGATTTCCTAGAAATCAAGCTTTTCTCGCGGGGCGCGAGACTCTGTTCGCGGACCGCGCGTCATCCTTCGCGGCTCGCGCGCTTCGTTCGTGGTTCGCGAATTCTCCGGTCGCGGTTCGCGCGTTCTCGGTCGTGGGCCGCGAAGAAATGGCTCCTCTAGCCTTTTGGTTTTGCTCAATTTCACCTCTTCCTCTACAAAACAAAAACACAAATAAAGAACTTGCGTCATATCTGAATTACAAGTTTAATAAAATGTATATAAACAATATATAGAAATAGAGTAACGTTCCAAATGTTGAAATTGTTTGACGAAACGCTTTTAAAAATCAAAACTCGTTTATTTAACATCGTTGGCACGATTTACCTCAATGGTAAAGATCACTCGTAGGTTGGGTTGCCTAGAGACATGTCCTCTAGGATCTCCGATTTGAAACCCTCGTAATACGGTTTCAATCTTTGGCCGTTGACCATGATGACTTTGGCATCTTCGGCGCTTTGGATCTCCACCGCACCATGAGGGAAAACTCTCACCACTACAAATGGTCCAGTCCACCGAGAACGCAGTTTACCTGGAAACAAACGGAGGCGTGATTGAAATAGGAGAACCTTTTGACCTACCTCAAAGGTTTTCCTAATTATCATCTTGTCATGCCATGCCTTCGTTTTCTCTTTGTAAATGGCGGCGTTCTCATAGGACTCATTCCGGTTTTCCTCAAGCTCTTGCGATTGAAGCTTCCTTTCATTCCCGGCTTCGTCCAAGTTCAAGTTGAACCTTGTGATTGCCCAATATGCTTTGTGTGCTAACTCCACCGGTAAATGACACGGCTTTCCAAAGACTAATCGGTATGGAGACATACCAATTGGAGTCTTATAAGCCGTCCTATATGCCCACAATCCATCATCCAACCGAGTACTCCAATCCTTGCGAGTCGGCCTAACCGTTTTCTCAAGGATGGACTTGATTTCCCTATTGGAAACTTCGGCTTGTCCATTTGTTTGTGGGTGATAGGCGGTAGAAGTTTTGTGATTTACCCCATATTTCTTCAACAATGCGGCAATGGTTCTATTGCAAAAGTGAGTGCCTCGATCACTGATTAGAGCTCGGGGTACCCCGAACCTAGAGAAGATGTGAGATTTGATGAACTCTGCAACCACTTTAGAATCATCAGTACGAGTGGGGATTGCTTCTACCCACTTAGAAACATAGTCAACCGCAAGCAAGATATATTTAAAGCCAAAGGAATTAGGGAAAGGTCTCATAAAATCGATTCCCCAAACATCAAAGAGTTCACAATATAGAGGGCAATGTTAGGGCATTTCATTCCTAGAAGAGATATTCCCTACTCTTTGGCATTTATCACAAGATTTGCAAAAGGTGTATGCATCCTTATTCAAACTAGGCCAATAAAAACCACAATCTAGCACTTTCCTAGCGGTTCGCCTAGCACCAAAATGACCACCACATGCATATGAATGGCAAAAGGCAAGGATTGAGTTGGTTTCATTATTGGGAATGCATCTCCTAATCACTTGGTCGGCACAATGTTTCCACACATAGGGATCATCCCACACATAAAAACCAGCATCATGGATGCATAATAGATGGCATGAGGAATTTTCCCCACCCTTTGACCTAACACCGCACCAACGGCGTAGTCACTTGCATCACACATGATCTTAAATGGAAGGGACCAATTTGGAGGTTGTATAATAGGGGCCGACACTAGCATAGATTTCAAACAATCAAATGCCCTCTTACAACCTTCGTCTACCACAAATTCCACATCCTTTTGTAACAATTTACATAAAGGGGAAGAAATTTTTGAGAAATCTTTTATAAAACGGCGGTAGAAACCCGCGTGGCCAAGAAAAGATCTCACATCACGCACACAAGTAGGGTAAGGAAGAGATTGTATGGTATCAATTTTTGCTTTATCTACTTCAATACCCTTAGATGACACTTCATGACCTAACACAATGCCCTTTTCAACCATAAAATGACATTTTTCAGAATTAAGCACAAGATTCTTATCAATGCAAGTTTTTAGGACCAATGACAAATGGAGTAAGCAATTGTCAAAAGAGTTTCCATGAACAGTGAAGTCATCCATAAAAACCTCTACAAACTTTTCAAGATATTCTGAAAAAATGCTAACCATACACCTTTGGAATGTGGCCGGTGCATTGCAAAGGCCAAAAGGCATGCGTCGATATGCAAATGTGCCAAAGGGACATGTGAAAGTGGTCTTCTCTTGATCCTCTGGTGCAATGGCAACCTGAAAGTACCCTGAATAGCCATCAAGAAAACAATAGAAAGAGTGGCCTGCGAGCCGGTTAAGCATTTGATCAATAAATGGCAAAGGGAAATGGTCTTTCCTCGTTACCGCATTTAGCCTTCGGTAATCAATGCAAACACGCCATCCATTTTGAATACGAGTGGGGATCAACTCGCCATGGCTATTCTCCACCACGGTCACTCCGGTCTTCTTTGGTACCACTTGCGTTGGGCTTACCCATTTACTATCGGAGATTGGATAGATCATTCCCGCATCCAACAATTTAAGCACCTCGGCTTTTACTACCTCCATCATAGGAGGGTTCAATCGCCTTTGAGGTTGTCGGATGAGTTTAGCATCATCCTCCAATAGAATACGGTGCATGCAAGTACTTGGACTCATACCTTTGATGTCGGCAATAGTCCATCCAATGGCCTCCTTATGATCTTGTAGCACTTTCATCAACCTTTCCTCTTGTTCCTTGGTGAGTTTGTTTGAGATGATCACCGGTAATTTTTCACCATCACCAAGGAATGCATATTTTAGATTCTCGGGTAGTGGTTTCAATTCCACCACCGGAGGTTTATTGAGAGATGGTCGGTTGCCCGAGCCTTTCAATACCTCGAGGTCTAAAAGTGGTGCATCAAGAGAAAGTTCCTCAAAAGTATCTAGCTCAAAAATGCTTTTCTTCAAGTTAGCACTCAAAGCATATGTATGAACATTACTTGTGTGTAAACTATTGGCTAAAGCTTTTAACAAAGGATCATCACCATCATTTTCATAAACTTTTTGCACAAAAGATTCAATCACATCAATAGCATTGCAAGAAGTTTCATCATCATCGTATTTCATTGCACCATAAATGTTGAACTCTATTTTATCCTCATCAAATTCCATGGTAAGCCTACCACTATGCACATAGATTATAGTTCTTGACGTTTTCAAAAATGGATGCCCTAACAAGACAGGGGTAGCAAATTTATCATGTTCCATGTTAAGAACGTAAAAATCGGCCGGGAACACCAACTTGTCGACTTTCACCAAGACATCTTCAACAATACCCTTAGGGTATGCATTAGAGCGGTCGGCAAGTTGGATCACTACACCGGTTTTATGCAAAGTGCCAAGATTTAATGATTCATACAATGTGTATGGGATGACATTTATGGATGCACCTAAATCTAGCATGGCTCTAGGAAAATAAGTGTTCCCTAAAATGCAAGGAATTGTAAACATGCCGGGATCATCACACTTAGTAGGCATTTTGTCTTGAAACAAAGCCGACACATGTTCATTGACTCTTTCATTTTTAACATGCTTATACCTTTGTTGACGATGGTTCACACATAATTCTTTCAAGAACTTAGAATATCTAGGAACTTGATCAATAGCATCGAGCAAAGGAATGTTTACCTCACACTTTCGAAGAACTTCGAAAGCTTCCTTGTCCATCTACCTTTTGTGAGTATTCTTCAAAGCCTCGGGAAATGGTGCTTCCACGTCAAAGGTAGTGTCTACCCTAGTTTTCTTGTGAAGAGGTGAGAATGGAGGTGACATTGGTTCAACATGAGTGGTTGTGTCTACATGTTCCTCATCAATTAGTTCTTTCTCCTTCTCAACCTCGGCATCACCTTTTTCTTTGGCTAGCTTCTCAAGAATTACTTTTTCGTCGGCCAAGGTCACCTCAACTTCGTCATTGGTCAAGCTCTTCTTCACAAGGCCTCTCTTGGGTGCCTTTTTCACAACCACTTCGGGTTCAACTGCTTGTTTACCACTCCTCAAGGTCATGGCACTCGCATGAGGCCTTGGATTTAACTCCGATTGTGCGGGTAGTTTCCCGGAGTTTTGTGCTTCCAATTTCCCCAAAACAGTGGCCATTTGACTCATTTGCACCTCAATGCTTTTGAATCGAGCGTCTTGTGGGAATTGGCCCGAGCTTTCACCTTGATCAGGAGATTTATCTTCCAACCTCGGGTAAGCATTTTGAGGGGCACGATTATTGAAAAGGCCTTGTCCTTGGTTTCTTTGGTATTGTTGGGGTTGAGGGTGATATTGAGTGTTTTGTTGATCTTGGTACCCTTGGTAGCCAAAATCTTGGTACCCTTGGTTTTGGTAACCTTGGTACCCATGATTTTGGTTGCTTTGGTCACCTTGGTAACCCCCTTGGTAGCCACCTTGTTGGCCTTGTTGCCCCGTTGGTTCATCTCTCCACCAAAAGTTGGGGTGATCTCTAGTTCCGGGGTTGTAGTGTTGAGCAAAAGGATCATACTTCCTTTGGTTACCCCTATCACCACCTTGGCCTTGTCCACCTTGAAAACCCCTACCACCTTGGTAACCTCGTCCTCCTTGAAATCCTTGGCCACCTCTAAAACCTTGGTTTCCACCATAGACCCCCATGGCATTGACTTCTTCGTTATAATCCTCGTTTGCTTGAGGACAAGATTCGGTGAGATGGTTCGAAGCACAAATCCCACACGTCATAACTTGCTGCCTTGTTTGATTCCCCGAGTTCCCTCCGGAGCTATTTCCCATCATGAAACCTTTCATCAATGCCGTAAGTTCCTTGATATCTTGACGAGTTCCATCATTGTTCCCACCGGAGTTACCCACTCGTAGTCTCCGGTCCCTCTTTGGTTTGCATCCTTCGGCTAGTTGCTTAAATAGCATCATGGCATCGGAAGAGCCAAGGTTAGCAATGGAGCCATAGCAAGACCGATTTATCAACTCGGTTTCCCTATCATTCAAACCATTGTAATAGAAACACATCAATTGAGGTTCGGTGAAGCTATGGTACGGGCAACTTGAGAGGAGAGTTTGGAATCTTTCCCAATACTCATACAACGTCTCATCATCGTCTTGAGTGATGTTGCTAATGGCTTGTATCAAGACCAAGGATTTAGAGGGAGGAAAGTATTTGTCAAGGAACTTTTTCTTCAATTGTGGCCATGTAGTGATTGATGATGAAGGCAAACGGATTAACCATTTGGCGGCCTTGTCCTTCATGGTAAAGGTGAATGTTTTCAACTTAAACTCATCCACACTCATCTCGGAAGGTTTGAAACTACTACAAACTCGGTGAAAAGCCTCAAGGAAGTCATTGTGATCATCCACTTCTCTACCATGGAAAGTTGGAAGCAAATTTATCACTCCCGTCTTGATTTCATATTGAGAGTTTGGGTAAACAATGCTCGATTGTTGTTTCTCATAGTTGGGGGACATGTACTCTCTCATAGAAATGTTGGTAGGAGAAGTGTTGGGGTTTTGGAAAGGGTTGTAGAATTGGTTTCGGGGGATGTCTTGGCCGGTTCCCTCTTCTTGGTCCTCCTCCGCCATGGTGGAAGGTGGTATTTCACTATCAAGGGAAAATGGATTGGCGGCTAGTGTCTCTTGCACTTGTCGCTTGAGTTGACGAAGACTCCTAACTAATTCGGAATCGTATTGCAAAGGGTCGTGGTTCGAGGTTCTTGTATGAACCATGCACCAAGAGCTAGAGCAATAGGGTTCCAAACCAAAAATAAGATGAAAAAGAAAGATAGGGTGTTAGTACAACTACAATAAACACATATAAATACGCCTCTTCCCCGGCAGCGGCGCCAAAATTTGGGAGGTCGTCGCCGTACCTCTCAAATATACAATTTAGATACACTTACTACCTCTACACACAATTAAGTATATAATGGCAAGTAAGGTTCGTTTCCACAGAGAATAGGTTATTTCTATGTATATCTTGTAGCATGCATATACATATTCGTATATAAAAGCAATGTAAACAAAGGGGGGGGGGGGGGGGGTTGAGTTGAGTTTTGTTTAAAACACTACTAAGTAAAACGATTAGAACTTTAAAGTTACAACTACTTTACCATATGATTATTCTAACTAAAGATTTAACTAAGAGAATGAGAGACTTGGGTACATGAGATTAGCATCCTCTTGTTATGGATTTTTCCTCAAACTTTATTATGTTACTTTGAGAATGGTGATTGTTTTTAATGGGAAATCATCTCTATTCTAGTTGTGAATCATGAAAGCATCTTCACAACTCTTATTGGCAACATATCTATATGATAGAAAATAGATAAATTGATCAATGTTAATTCAAATTAGATGTTTTCCCACCTTACCCATGTAATGTGATAACACAATTGACATGAATATAATGCTAATGGATGATCTCAAGAACAAATATAATTGATAACAACATATATTTGACTCCTAATTCACTACCTTTACATAGAAGAAATGATAGCATTTCAACCATGGAAAAGCAATGTCTAACACATATCCAACACATATCTATAACTAGGAAATCATTCCTAACCATTTCAAGCATCAAATACACATAAAATTCATGATCATTCAATGACAAATCATCCATTCCTAAGCTTCATAAACCATGTTCTCAAACCATAACAAGAGCTCCAATCTCATATACCCAAGATGGGTTTTAGCCTACAATCATACTTATATAATCACAATCATAAGCCATACAATAAACCATGATAAATTCAAAGATCAAATGGAAAGGAAATGAAGAAACTGAGTTTTTGCTCTGTAAAATCGATCCTCTAACAGATGAGGATGATTTTCTTTTTATACTCCAAAAATAACAAAAATAAAATAAAACAGAATGCCACTTGCAACATCTTCGCGGGCCGCGAGAAATCCTTCGTGGACCGCGAGCCTGGTTCTCGCGGCTCGCGACCGAGGATTCGCGGCCCGCGCGTCTATAGTTTCCGCGGTCCGTGACCGAGGTTTCGCGGACCGCGCGTCTGCGGCTTCCGCGGTCCGCGACCGAGGTTTCGCGGACCGCGCGTCTGGTCCTCGCAAAACAGCAACACACACCCTCGCGGCTTGCGACCGAGGTTTCGCAGGCCGCGAGAGTGTGCCTTCACGCCACTTCTACGACCGGTTCTTCAATGTATCTAACTTCTTCAGGACGGTCATAGAAGGTCTTCAAATCATTCAAATCCATGGCAAGTGCAATTCAAGGTTGAAATGCACGTCTTCAACTTCAAACCATTATGAATGATTCGGTCTAAAAGTCTAATATAAAAGTAAAAAATACTATCTAAAACAACTCTCAAATGCTACAAAATAAGAGTTTATCTACGACCTATCAGTGGTATAGCTTCCACCCATTTCGTGAAATAGTCCACGGCCACAACCAAGAAACGTTGTCTTTGACTGCCATCAGAAATGGTCGGACGATGTCGATGCCCCATATTGCAAATGGCCATGGCGAAGATATGCTGGTCATCTTCTGTCCTGGTAACCTGGGTATAGTGGAATGAATCTGGCACTGATGGCACTTCATGACTAGCTCATCTGCATCGTCCTTAATCCTTGGCCAATAATACCCTGCTCGGGTAGCGCGCAAAGCTAGTGTGTGCGATCCTTGATGTGCGCCACAGGACCCTTCATGAAGTTCTTTCAACACCTGCACGCCCTGGGTCTTGTTCACACATCTCAGCCATGGTTCAAGAAAACCCAGTCTGTAAAGGATTCCGTCCTTGACTGTGAACCCTAACGCCTTTTTTGCCAGTGCGCTTGCCTCTTTGGCGTCCGCAGGTCTGACCCCGTACATTATGAGCCTTTTCAGCGGCGTCGTCCAGCATTCTGTGCCTTCTGCAATCAGACCGACATTCGCACAATCCGTTGACCTGACTGCAAGCGTCTCCACCAGCACGGTTTTGGTGAGATGTCCACTAGCCGAGGATGCCAACTTACTCAAAGCGTCCGCGCGAGTGTTCTCTGATCTGGGAACCCGAGTGACGTCGAACACCTCAAACCCGAGAGCCAAACTTTTGACCTTTTCCAGGTATTTCTGCATGGCTGGTTCTCTCGTGGCGTAGGACCCGTTGAATTGATTTGCGACTAAGGCGGAGTCTCCATATGCGTCCACCTTGATAGCGCCTAGCTTCTTTGCGATTTCCATTCCAGAAATTAGAGCCTCATATTCGGCCTCGTTGTTGGTTGCTGGAAAGTCGAATCGTAGAGCGTATGTGGTCTCTACTCCTTCCGGGTCTGTGACGATTAGAACGGCTCCTACGCCTTCCACACCGGATGCTCCAACGACGTGCAATTTCCACCAGTCAGTTCTATCTTCATGCCTTACACGACGCTTTCTGTCCGGTATTTCTTCAGTGGTTATATCCGAATCCACCGCATTGGATGGAACGTTGATCTCTTCCGGCATTTCTGCTAAGAAGTCCGCCATGACTTGGCCCTTGATCGCCTTTCTAGGTGAGAACTCAATGTAGTGTTCGCTTAGCTCCACGGCCTATTTGGCCATGCTGCCGGATGCCCCGAGCTTGGTTAGGATTGTTTTCAGAGGTTCATTTGTCAATACTACAACCGGATGGGACTGGAAATACGTCCGCAGTCTCCGGGCCGCGTGCACCAATGCTAACACCAATTTTTCTTGGGCTGAGTATCTGGTTTCTGCTCCTTGTAGAGTGCGGCTGATGTAATAGACAGGTCTTTGTACCCTGGACACTTCCCTGATTAGCGCTCCGCTGGCGGCTTCCGTTCCTGCAGATACATACAGATAGAGAGTTTCCCCGACAGTCGGAGGTGATAGGACCGGCAGTTCATGAAGGTGTTCTTTCAGCTCCGTAAATGCTCATTCCTCCGTCTCTCCCCACTGCACTATACCTCCCTTCTCCACATTCCCTTTCAGGACTTGTAGGAATGAGAGGGTTCTCTCCGCCGCCCTCGATAGGAACCGGTTCATTGCAGCCATCTGGCCATTGAGGTTTTGAACGTCCTTGACGGTCCTGGGTGAACGCATATCAACGATCGCCTGTATCTTTTTTGGGTTCGCTCTTAAGCCCTCCTTCGATACCATGTGCCCTAGGAATTTTCCTTCTCCGACGCCAAATTGACATTTCTTCGGGTTTAGCTTTAACCCCGTTTGCTCAAGTTTTTTCAGGGTTTCTTCCACATCATTGATCAGGTCGGAGAACTGGTGGCTTTTGATCACCATGTCGTCCACGTATATCTCGAGGTTCTTTCCGAGTTGGTCTTTGAAAATCTTGTCGACAATTTGCTGGTAAGTGGCCCATGCGTTCTTCAATCCGAACGACATCATCCTATATCCGAACGCACCCTTCTCTGTTATAAAGGCCGTCTTTTCTGCGTCGAATTCTAGCATTGGTATCTGATGATATCCTTTGTAGGCGTCCAAGAAACACTTGATGGGGTACGCTACCAACGAGTCCACCTTCTGATCGATCAGTGGGGATGGGTAGCAGTCTTTCGGGCATGATTTGTTTAGCACGGTATAATCAATACACATTCTCCAGCTACCATCCGGTTTTTTGACCAGCACAGGGTTGCTGAGCCACGTTGGATATGGCACATCAATTAGGACTCTAGCGTTTAATAAGTCGGTGACCTCTTGATTGATCGCGGAATTGCGCTCCGGACATTGCGGTCTTCTACGCTATAAGACTGGTTTATGGTCTGGGTAGTAGCCTATCGTTGGAGACACACCAGTCATGTCACTTGGTTTCCAGGAAAATGCCGATACATGTTTGGACAATACGGCCAACAACTCTCGTTGGACAGATGCAGGAAGTGTCTTGCCAATTTGGACAATTGCCTCATGGGCACAATCAAGCTTCACCTCAACCACTTCTCCAGACAGTTCAGTAGGCCTGGATTCTCCTTCCGTGACTGTCATTAACACTTCTCGTCTGGTGTGTGTCCTGACCACGGGGATGTCCCTGTTTATCTCCCTTTTTCTTTTGCTAAGGGCTATCCGGTGGCATTCTCTGGCTTTTTGTTGATCTTCTTTCACGGTAGCCACACCGTACTTGGTTGGGAATTTTAGTAGCAAATGCAAAGTAGATACTATCCCTTTCAATAGCGCCAAAGCTGGTCGTCCTATAATGAGGTTATAGGGACTGTTAGCTTTGACAACTACGAACTCCAGTTCGATTACTTTTTGCGTTGGGTGTTCCCCGAACACTACTGGTAAGGTGACGGTTCCTTTTGGCCATATAGTTCTGTCCGTGAAATCTACCAGCGGAGTGTCTGTTGGTCGTAGCTTGGCCTTCATTGTCTCGTCCATCTTTTCAAAACAGTGCCAGTACATGATTTCTGCCGAGTTTCCGCCGTCCACGTAAGCCCGGTGGATGAGTTTGTCAATCACCTGGACAGTTATGACAACTGCATCGCCTCCGGCTGGTCTGCACAGGATAGGGTCGTTTGAGTCAAAAATTATTGATTCTCCCGGGCCGAGACGTCTGTCCGCCGGAGTGTCCTCTGGTACGCGCCTACATCGCTCCTTTCGTTGCGACTCTGTCTTGTCCCCCGCACTGCCGCCAATGATAGCGAATATATTTGTGGTAGTGGGATTAACTACCAGTTGTTCAGGGGACAAGTATTCCTCCTCTTGCTTACGCTTAATGCCTTTGGACTGCTCTCCGACCAGTGCAACCTCCTTTCCTTTATCTCCGTTACCTGGATGGTCCTGTTATCGGGGATTATATCCACCGTCCTGCCTGGTCGACCCTCCAGATTTCTCGAGTACTCCGCGTCATTATGGGATCGCGCCTCTTTTGTGAAGTGTGAGAGCTGACCTGTCTTGATACAATTTTCATTGGCCTGTTTCAGGTGCTTGCACTCATTCGTGTCATGCACGTGGTCGTTGTGGTAATCGCAGAATAGCTTCGTGTTTCGATTGTTGCCGGAGGTCTTCATCTTGTGAGCCGGATCGAGGACATTCTTGTGCGCCACCAACGCGAATATCTCCTTTGGTGTTTTATTCAGCGGTGTGAACATCTTTAGCGGTGAAACGCGGTCTGCGCTTGCTTGTGGGTATTCTCTCTTTCCCAGCCTTTCCTTTACAGGTCTCCGCTCGCCTCGGTTCGCTCCAGTGATCTTCTTCCCGCTCGATAGGACTGTCTTGTCTTCGACCCGGTTCCTATAATAGGTTTTCTCATCTATGCGTACCTCTATTATGTCTGCCTTGTCGAAGAATTCTACTCTGATCATTAACGCATGCACAAAGTACATTGGGTTTAAAACCAGGTCCCGACTGAGGGCTTTATGGTATAATCCGCGGATGAAGGCATCGATGACGAATCGAGCACCTCCGCGGTGATCAACCGCATTAACCAGTTCGTTGAACCGTTCCCAATACTCCGACAATGTTTCTCCCACGTGCTGCATGATCGTCAGCAAATCGTTCCTAATCTTTGTGAATTTCCTCTTCTGGATGAACCGGCTCAGGAACTCTTCTTCAGCTCTACGAACCGTGAGATGGTATCATTCGGCAGATTTGTGAACCAAAGCCTGGCTGCCTTGGTCAGTGTTGTGGCGAAAACTTTACACCAAATGGGTTCTGGGATGCCGAACGTCGACATGTTGGAGGTGAAGGTGTGGAGATGGTCCGCTAGGTCCGATGTTCCGCCGTATACTCCCAGGTTTGGCGGTATTTTCAATTTGTTGGACGCCGAGTAACTCATCACTTCAGCCTTGAACGGGCACCCTCTCGTGTCCAGTTCTGGGTCCTCTTCGAAGTCGACTGCGAGGCACTGTCTAACTGGGACCCTCGATTTAACCATCGGGGTGTGTACGTAGACTGCCGGGCATTTCTTGGCCTGGTCGTCGCTCCGTCCCGACCCTTCCCTGGTTGAGTTCCTCGGGGAGGAATGGGCCTCATCTCCCCTGCGAGTAGGTATCACCTCGCGACGTGTCCTATTACCTCCGGACGCGTCCTCTCATTCGTCTAACAGTCTGACCGGTCGTATACGCGGGATCAGCGTTTGACCCGCGTATCCGTTGGATCTCATAGCGGCTCCAGTCGTGTTTCCCCTATCCTGGCTTGCCGGTGTGCACTCTTTCAGCTCCTGGAGCTGTCGGAGCATCTCGGTTTGCGTAGCCACGACCTGTTTTAGAATCTCGGCCGTATCCGTCACCTCAGTGATGCGCCGGATTCGTTGGATCGGATTGCTGGGGGTTTGTTCCGTCGTCACGGTCGGCCTGCTCGTCGATGCGATCGGCCTATCAGCGGAGTCCAAAATGGGACCGTCCCTGTTGGCCTCAAATAGAGCGCGAGCTCCTCCCAACGGGATTCTTGGTAGTTCCGGGAATGGATCCAGGTCTGCTCTTTCTTCTGTCATGATGCAAAAGCTGTGTGGGCTGTGAAGATAACGATATCCCCACAGACGGCACCATTGTTAAAGTTATAATTGGTATTTCTCTGTATATGTTCCTGCTGCTCAGACCTGTAAACCTGCACGGACAGAATGGAGGTCAGACAGGCCGACTTAAGCCTACGCCCGCTCCGACGATCAAATTAGAGAGGAAACTCTGAGATCTGATCGTGATAATTGGTAGGGATCCGCAGAGAACTTAACTTTTCTCATTGGGGATAAGCTTCCATTATAGTCCTCTGAGTTCCCGACATCGAACAGTAGAGGTTGCTACAGTGCTTGGACCTGTCTGTGGGCTGGTGTCTGGTATAATCCAGCTTGGGCTTTTTGCGTGGGCCTCTGACTATTCCATGGAATAGTACCATATTTATCAACCTATAGTGAGAACGATGACGTTTCAATGAACATTCACTACTTATACATTAACTCATTACTTAAACATATGTACTATGTTGTCATGATTTCTTCTCAATTGCATGTGATTAGTTTATATACATTACACTTACATTCTACATTGTGACAATTTTCAAAACATCTAAACATTATATAAGTAATAATCAAATCATCAATAGTAGATCATAATGAAAATTAAAACAAAAATGTAATTGAAAAGCTTAAATTGTGAAGTTATATATACTTATTAGAGTTTTTTACAATCATATATTGTTTATAAATGCTCGCTTGCTGATTATATTTACATGTAATCACGTTTAAAAGTTTTTTAAAATTATCGGGGTCAATTTAATATTTATCAAAAGTTCAATTGATGGCTTTAAATTCAATTCTTGTCACTTCCATTTGCACGAATCATACAAATCAAATAACATAGTACACATAAAGATTAGAGAGCAAACAATGTGGCTTAAATTGAAATTTATTAATAATATTTAATCTCTTTTTAATATTTCAGAAAAGTTAAGGGGCATAAGTGCAAATATCAAAAATTATTATCTAACCAAAGTTTGTGATTAATATAAATATTTATTTTAAACAAACCACTATCCATATTTTTACATTTTTTGTAATACTTTAGTTGAATCTAAATAATTTAAATTAGTTTAATTGAACTAGTTTCAATCAAGTTCAAATGATTATGATAGATATTAATGGAATTGGGCTTATTTAAACATTAACTACGAATAAACTAAATTAAATTTAAATATACAATGTAACTGATTCTAATTGGAGTCATAAAATTATAATAAAGTTAAGGAAAATAATGAAATTTATCTGAATCTAAATAAAAAATGATATTTATTTTAAAATTCAATAAATACATCAAATTATTATTATATTTATGTAAATTTGATCTCAACCGTTAATATCTTTCATCAAATCATCTCAGCCATTAAAACCTCATCTTATATAACCATCTTAAATCCTTCCCCAAAATTCATCTTCTTCTTATTTTCTTTTTCTCCGCGAGTGATAGGTCCTAGATATACTCTTATTTTGTAGCATTTGAGAGCTGTTTTAGATAGTATTTTGTACTTTTATAGTAGACTTTTAGACCGAATCATTCATAATGGTTTGAAATTGAAGACGTGCATTTCGACCTTGAATTGCACTTGCGATGGATTTGGATGATTTGAAGACCTTCTATGACCGTCCTGAAGGAGTTAGATACATTGAAGAACCGGTCGTAGAAGTGGCGTGAAGGCACACTCTCGCGGGCCGCGAAACCTCGGTCGCGAGCCGCGAGAGTGTGTGTTGCTGTTTTGCGAAGACCAGACGCGCGGTCCGCGAAACCTCGGTCGCGGACCGCGGAAGCCGAAGACGCGCGATCCGCGAAACGTCGGCCGCGGCTCGCGAGGACCAGACGCGCGGACCGCGAATCCTCGGTCGTGAGCCGCGAGAACCAGGCTCGCGGTCCGCGAAGGAATTCTCGCGGTCCGCGAAAATGTCCTGCAATTTGCACTTTGTTTTGCTTTAATTTTAATTGTTTTAGACTATAAAAGGATTTTATCCTCATTTGTTAGAGGATCGAATTTACAGAGCTTGGGACTCTTTTCTTCATTTTCTCTTCATTTTGATCTTTGAATTCATCATGATTTCTTGTATGGATTTATGTTGTGTTAATATAATTATGGTTGTAGGCTAAAACCCACTTGGATATCTGTGATTGGACTTCTTGTTATGGATTGAGAACATGATTTATGAAGTTTAGGAATGGTGATTTGCTATTGAATGATCATAATTTATATGTGTATTTGATGCTTGAAATGATTAGGAATGATTTCCTAGTGATAGATATGTGTTGGATATGTGTTAGATATTGCTTTTCCATGGTTGGAATGTTATCATTCTTTCTATGTAAGAGTAGTAAACTAGGAATCAAATGCATGTTGTTATCAATTGTGTTTGTTCTTAAGATCATTCATTAGCATTGTATCTATGTCAAGTTTGTTATCAAATTGCATGGGTAAGTTTGAGAAACATCTAATTTGAAGTGATATTGATCAATTGAACTAGTTGTTATCATCTAGTAAAGTTGTCAATGGAGGTTGTGGAAATTCTTTCATCTTTCATAGCTATGGTTAAAGATAGTTTCTCACTACAAACAATCACCATTCTCAAAGCAACATGATAAAGTTTGAGGAAAATTTCATAATAAGAAGTCACCAATCTCATATATCCAAGTCTAGTATTCTCATTAGTTAATCCTTTAGTTGAAACCTTAAATGCTAAACTAGTTGTAATCCTAGAATTCTAGTTACTTTACATAGTAGTGTTTCTTACAAAAACTCAACTCAAAACCCCCCCTTTGTTTACATTGCTTTTATATATGTATATATATATACATGCTACAAGATATACGTAGAAATAACCTTTTCTCTGTGGAACGAACCTTACTTGCCACTATATGCTTAGTTGTTTGTAGAGGTAGTGAGTGAACTTAAATTGTATATTTGAGAGGTACGGCGACGACCTCCCAGCGAGCGTCCCCCAAAACCTACCGACGGGACTGAATCTTCTCAGAATTGCTCACTGAATCCCTCCCAATCGCTCACGAAGAAGGATGGGGGCATTTGAGCATCAGGCAACCCGGGCCGTCCTCTATGGCGGCGGTTACATACCGCCCAACACCCCTTGCAGTAGGGATGCCCGCAGGTTGTCGCCGCCATCGCGCTTGCATCGTGGATGGTCTCGAAGCAGATTCCATAGTCAATCGGAAGGCAAAGCTTCGCACTTTCAACTGCTGCCTCCACCGGTATCCCGACGGACTTCCAAACGGCGTCCTCGCCGGCGAACCACTCCTCGTGCACCCTGCCGGCGTTCCACCTGTAGTGGCAGAGGAGGAGGCAGGCGGCGTCCCGAGAGACGGAGAGGACGGCGGAGAGCTGGGTGACTTTCTCCTCTGGCCATGGTTCGTTCTCAAGTTAGATCCTAAGTAATTTTTCATCAATTCCTTTGTATTCTCTATATTCTCTATGTTGTTGTCTTGCCCAAACCCAGAATTTCTCTGGCAACGTTCATATGGGAGATTCGTGGAAGATACGGCGCCACCTTCCCGGGGAAGCCGCCGGCCGCTGGTCAGATGGCCGGGTTCTCACCAAACAGGCTCTTTGATTCGATCGGAGGAGGTAGTTGAGGTTCATTTGTGTAATTGTAGAGCTTTGATTTGTTGTTGTTGTGTCTCTAGTTGAATTTCGGTGTCTCGCTGATTCGAAACAATGGTCAATTGATTGCAGAGTTTATTGTGTTCCACGGTTCAGTGAATATCTATCTAGGTGTATTGGCTAACTGTAGATTGTATTGTTGTGCTGATTAAGGAACTTACTGTTCAGCAAATTAGGAACATGCATTTTTTTTTCTTGAATAAATGAACTTCGAATTGCTCGACTTCATGCCGAATCGCTCACCGAAGCCAATTCCTTTATATTCTCTATATTGTTGAATTTCCCTCTGAAATTAGTTAGCTTCGATTTTTCAAGATTTAGGTAGGGTTTATGCAGCTGATTGTTGATTCGTGAAGCTTTGTGATGGTTATTTGAATGGATTCATGCATTTTGATCTCCAGTGCTTGTTTTCGAACTAAAATACAGATTGATGTGCTCTTTTCTGATTTATTATTGTCTTGAATCGAATTTGTGTTGAGGGTGAACTTGTAGAATAAAAATCAGATTTGATGTGAATATGTGTTTATAGTGTGTAACTCTTGGTGTCTGTGGCGTAACATGCTACATTTGTAGGACAGAGCTGTGTTGTTTTAGTGGCCAGAAGAATCAGATTCATTTATTCCGATTCTCAGGTATACCTCTGTTTTTTTAAGTATATGGTTAGTACCTTAGACTATGTATAAGAACCAACACAAGAATGTACCATCTGTTAAATTTTTTATTATTTATCCTTTTAAGTTTATGGTTATGAATATGTTTATTTGAAAATGAATTGAGATGATTCAAGTGAAATATTTACAATTTTATAGGGAAGTTGCTATGTGGGAAGTTGTAGATGTAAAGTTATAAACTTATATGAATACTGATGGGGGCATAAAATGTTGTGGTGATCTATGTTTAGTTATATCTAGGGTGCAGAAAGTATGAAAAGTGATATTGAGTGAATCGTGTTGGTTTTAATCTGTTGTTTTGAAAAGTGAGAGAATTGAGTTCTTAATTTTGGTTCTCTATGTAGGTTCCTTTATTTCTCTTATGGATTACAACATTTAAGAGGATGTCTCTCAACATTTAAGAGGCGGTCCGGGACGTAAAGAAAGCAGTAGGGGCGGTACACGGAGATGTTCCCCGGCAGGAGCTGGAGGAGATGCAGGTGGCGGACAAAGGGACGGTCACGGTGGGTAAAGACCTCCCGGACGAAGTAAAGAGCGCTCTGAAAGAACTCCTGGCCAGATACCAAGGAGTATTTTCATGGAGCCCGGAGGACATGGTGGGAGTGTTGCCGGAGTTGGGGGTGCACAAGCTGAACATAAGCCCGGCAACAAAACCAATCAGGCAGAAGAAAAGACCTGTAGCCCCGGAAAGAGCAGAATTTATAAAGAATGAAGTAAAGAAGTTGGAGAAAGCCGGGGTGGTCGAGGAAATCATTTACCCGGAATGGATAGCTAATCCGGTCTTAGTCAAGAAGCACGATGGCAGCTGGCGCATGTGCATTGACTTTACAGACTTGAATAAGTGTTGCCCCAAAGATAGTTATCCTCTCCCAAACCTGGATCGGTTGGCAGAAGCCATCGCGGGCTACTCGGTGCTAGCCTTCTTTGATGCGCACAAAGGTTATCACCAAGTGCAGATGTACGAAGCAGACAAGGCAAAAACTTCCTTCATCACCGATTTTGGAACTTTTTGCTACAAGAAGATGCCCTTCGGGTTGAAGAACGCGGGGGCTACCTACCAGAGGATGGTGGACAAGCTTTTCAAGGATCAGGTGGGAAGGAACATGGAGGTGTATGTTGACGATATGGTGGTAAAAAGCAGGGCTTACGGGGCTTTCTTAAATGACCTGGAAGAGATGTTTGAGAAGCTAGAGAGTTCAATCCGTACGTTTACCTTCTCCACTATCCCCATCTCATCATCACGCCGGAGCTTCCTCCCCGGGACGCTTCCCGGGGATTGTTTTGCAGGATTGTACTGGACCAGCCGAGAAGGTGACCCGGGCAAGTGTTAACCCGGAGACGGACGGATTTTGGTAGCATCAATTGGCACGCCCGGTGGGACATCTTCCACCTTTGCATGATGGAGTCGCCAAGGAGAGGGCGCGGGCGCCCAAAAAAGAACACGGTACCTTCAGGGGGTAGTCCTCTTCCACCTCCGGGAGACGAGATGACCTTGAGGCAGTTGCAGGAGGAGGCTAGGCACCAGCGGGAGCTAGGGGTACCGCAGGACGGCCACGTGGAAACTGCCTCTGACGAAGCCGACTCAGAAAGAGAGTACCAGGAGGAGCCAGGACCAATGCCCGCCGGGGGTGGTAGCCCCCGGGCCCAGGGACCTGAAGTTCGGGAGGAGAGGCAATCCCTGGCTGATACGGAGGAGCTGGCGGCGTTGGAATTCATGAGGGCCAATAAGGAGTTGTACCGACAATGGGTACTCTCTATCCGGGATGGTCGGAGACGGAAGGAACCCGGGGAGAACCAAGCGGGCCCTCCACGGGGGTACCAAAGAGAGGTTATTGACTTGGATGGAGTCGTCCAGCTGCCGAGGATCCAGGGGCGCGTGAATTCTTCCACCATCCCACCCTCTTTCCCTCCGAGTTTCGGGGTAGGAGGGGGAGTGGTCGTGGGACAGCAGTCGAATCTGGTCCCCCACGCTCCGCCTTATTGCCCACGTTCCAGCTGGGAGGCGGGGCAAATTGGGTACGATTTGCCAGTTATGCCGGCAGGGTCGTTGGGTTATCAAGCCCCCGGGGTCCAGGGGAACCCGACCCAGTACTCTATGCCCATGTACGGATCAATGGGGATGAACTACAGTTACCCGGAGAGATATTATCGGGAGGATGATAGGATGCGGGGGTACCAGGTGGCGCAGCAGGACCCAAACTCTTTGGAGGCTCGACTGGATAAACTGGTGGGAAGAAACGGGGCTAAACCTACCTCCCCTTGGGTGCCTCGAGTGCTTGCGTACCCATGGCCGCCGGGCCTCCGGACCCCGGAAGGAATCCCAACATATAATGGGGAGACAGACCCGGAAGAGTTTGTTAGAACATACCAGAACCTAATGGTATCAAGGGATTTCCCAGAGGAATTAAGATGCAAGTTGGTGGGTTGTTACCTGAGAGGAAACTGTCTTTCATGGTTTGATTCCTTGCCCCGAGAAAGCCTTAGAGATTATTACGATTTCTCCAAGGCTTTGCTGTTTAGATACGCCGGGCTAAAGAAGGAAGGAAAGCAGCTGACGGAGCTTCTGGCCACCCGGCAGAAGGCTGCGGAGGGGTCAATGGAATACTACCGAAGGTACATGGATGATAGTATGAAGGTCGTTGACAGGCAGCAGCAGGAGAAGGCGGTGATTAGTGGGTTTATAAATGGCCTGAGGGACATGGCGTTGTTCCAGAAGTTGATGGAAAACATCCCGGAAACCTTTCACAACTTGCAGATGGCAGTGCAACTGTACTGCGCGGTTAACGATGCCACGCGGAAAAGGAAAGAAGAATCCGGGGGATTCCTCCCGGATAAAATGGAAAGAAGAAGGACGGCGGACCAAAGTAAAAGGGATCCGGCCCCCGCACCGGCAAACCGGGCAAGAGCGGACAGCTTCACCCCGCTCAGCAAATCCCGAACGGAGATCCATGCTATCCACAAGGATTTGTTCCCGGATCCGCTGCCTATCCAAGGGACCCCGTCTAAGGAAAATGTAGATAAATGGTGTGCTTATCACAAATCTTATGGGCATTCGACGGAGGGGTGTAGGATGCTGAGGAATGAGATAGAAAAATTGATAGAAAGGGGGCAGTTGAGAGATTGCGTGGCGATGGAGGCGAAGAAGGAGAATCCCCGGGAGCAGCCTCAAGAGCAGCCCCGGAGGAGGTGGCGGCCTAACACGGGGAGAGGAAATGGGAGAAACCAAGGCAATCAGGGCAATAGGGCCCCGGGAAGGCCCGCTATAGCTGCTGCACCAGTCCAAGCAGTGGAGCCTGCCCCGGCACCCAACAGGATGATCAACGTGATAAGTGGAGAAATTGGAGAGGCCTGCCAGTCAGTTTCCGCTATCCGGGCTCGGACGCGATATGTTCCCCCGGGGGAGGTTCAGGGGAAAAGGTTTCGTCCCGATGAGACGCTCACTTTTTCTGAGATGGATGCAGCCCCGCCGCAGATGCCCCACTCAGACCCAATGGTAGTAACGGCGGAAATTGAAGGTTTTTTGGTTAAGAGGGTGTTTGTGGACGACGGGAGCAGCGTGGAGATTATGTTCGCTTCCTGTTTCGACCAATTGGGGATTGGGAGGCAGAACTTGAAACCTCCCTCGTCTCCCTTGTCAGGGTTCACAGGTAAGCCAGAAGTACCTTTGGGGGTGATTCCCCTTGTAGTGTGTATGGTGGACGAAAAGGATCGGAGCAAGAGGGTCTCAGTGACTTGCAACTTTGCGGTTATTGACGCACCCTCACCATACAACGTAATCATAGGAAGACCATGGCTAACCCAAGCGCGGGTGGCGAGTTGCCCGTATCTGCTGACGATGAAGTTCCCCACTGCGCAAGGTGTGGCGGTTGTGCGGGGAAGTCAGGCAGTAGCAAGGAGTTGCATGATGACAGCAATCTTGGACGCGAAGAAAGCAGTAGGGGCGGTACACGGAGATGTTCCCCGGCAGGAGCTGGAGGAGATGCAGGTGGCGGACAAAGGGACGGTCACGGTGGGTAAAGACCTCCCGGACGAAGTAAAGAGCGCTCTGAAAGAACTCCTGGCCAGATACCAAGGAGTATTTTCATGGAGCCCGGAGGACATGGTGGGAGTGTTGCCGGAGTTGGGGGTGCACAAGCTGAACATAAGCCCGGCAACAAAACCAATCAGGCAGAAGAAAAGACCTGTAGCCCCGGAAAGAGCAGAATTTATAAAGAATGAAGTAAAGAAGTTGGAGAAAGCCGGGGTGGTCGAGGAAATCATTTACCCGGAATGGATAGCTAATCCGGTCTTAGTCAAGAAGCACGATGGCAGCTGGCGCATGTGCATTGACTTTACAGACTTGAATAAGTGTTGCCCCAAAGATAGTTATCCTCTCCCAAACCTGGATCGGTTGGCAGAAGCCATCGCGGGCTACTCGGTGCTAGCCTTCTTTGATGCGCACAAAGGTTATCACCAAGTGCAGATGTACGAAGCAGACAAGGCAAAAACTTCCTTCATCACCGATTTTGGAACTTTTTGCTACAAGAAGATGCCCTTCGGGTTGAAGAACGCGGGGGCTACCTACCAGAGGATGGTGGACAAGCTTTTCAAGGATCAGGTGGGAAGGAACATGGAGGTGTATGTTGACGATATGGTGGTAAAAAGCAGGGCTTACGGGGCTTTCTTAAATGACCTGGAAGAGATGTTTGAGAAGCTAGAGAGGAGCAATCTGAAGTTGAACCCCTCCAAAAGCACCATCGGAGTAGGCGCGGGGAAGTTCCTAGGCTTCATGGTGTCAAGCAGGGGCATCGATGTTAACCCGGAAAAGGTAGAGGCCATAGCCAAAATGACCTCCCCAAAGTCGGTGAAGGAAGTTCAGCGGTTAACCGGGTCCCTAGCGGCTCTAAGTCGATTCCTGTCAAAGGGGGCGGATAGGCAGTTGCCTTTCTTCAATATTCTCAGGAGGGCCAAGACGTTTGAGTGGTCCGGGGAATGTGAGAAGGCATTCCAAAATCTGAAGGTGCACCTTCAACAGCTGCCAACTCTGAAGAAACCATTCCCGGGGGAGGAGCTTTTTCTGTATATAGCGGCATCCCGGGAGGCAGTAAGTGCTGTGCTAATCAAAGAGGAGGAGGGGAAGCAGCACCCAATCTATTTTGTTAGCCGGGCACTTCGGGGGGCAGAAACCCGGTATACCGAGTTGGAGCAGCTGGTCCTGGCGTTGGTGCATGCTTCAAGGAGGCTTAAACCCTACTTTCAAGGGCATCCCATAGTGGTCCTTACCAATTATCCGCTAAGGCAGATCATGTTCAAACCAGAGGCATCAGGGAGGATGATGAAATGGGCTATAGAGTTGGGAGAGTATGAAATCAGATATGAACCAAGAAAGGCTATCAAGGGCCAGGCCCTAGCGGATTTCTTGTTGGAATCAGAAGCAAGGATAAATGAGGAACAAGAGGCGCCTAAAACTCCGGAGAACATGGCTAAAGCGGAGACAGACCCGGCCTGGAAGTTGTATGTGGATGGATCGGCTCACTCCGGGGGCAGCGGAGCGGGAGTACTGATAGTCAGCCCGGAAGGGAAGGAGTATCCCTACGCAGTTCAATTCACTTTCAAAACAACCAACAACGAAGCCGAGTACGAAGCGCTGATCGCGGGGTTAAGGTTGGCAAAAGAGATGGGCATTAAAACTATCACGGCACACAGCGATTCTCAGATTGTGGTGCAGCAGGTAAAGGGAGAATATGAAGCCCGGGAGAAGAGCCTGCAAAAGTACCTGGAAGCGGTAAAGCCTCTGATAGCCGGTTTTGAAACTTTTAACTTGGTTCAAGTTCCCCGGGAGAAGAACTGTAAAGCAGATGTTTTGAGCAAGTTGGCTTCCTCAGAATTAAAACCTGAGCCCGGCCAAAAGTTGTACTTGGAGGTACTAGGGAGAAGGAGTTACCAGGAGAATGATCGAGTAATGCTGGTAAACAAGGAAGAATCCTGGATCGCGCCCATGCGGGCGTACCTCGAAGAAGGAACCACCCCGGAGGATAAGGCCCAGGCCCGGAAGCTGAGGGTTAAGGCGCCGAAATATGTGGTCCAAGAAGGGGAGCTGTACAAGAGAGGATACCTCCAACCTCTGCTCAAATGTGTGGAAAGAACAGAAGGTCAGCACCTTATCCGGGAGGTGCATGAGGGATCTAATGGCAGCCATCAGGGAGCTCGCACGGTGGCCAGGAGGATCTTGAGGCTGGGGTATTATTGGCCAACATTGTTTAAGGATGCGGAAGAACATATACAGAAGTGCTTGGCATGCCAGACGTTTGCCCCGCTAATCCACGTTCCTCGGGAAGAACTGGTCGGAATCACAGGTGCGTGGCCGTTCAGCAGATGGGGAATTGACTTGGTTGGACCATTCCCGACTGCCCCGGGAGGAGCCAAGTACTTGATTGTGGCGATCGACTACTTCAGCAAATGGGTGGAGGCAGAACCGCTCACCAACATAAGGGGGCTAACTTGTGTCAAATTTTGCTGGAAGAACATCATCTGTCGATTTGGTATCCCGAAGGTCATAGTAACGGATAACGGGGCGCAGTTTGAGAATGATCCTTTTAAATCATGGTGTGTTAAGTATGGTATAGAGCAGAAGTTGACGTCGGTATACCATCCCCAGGCGAACGGGCAAGTAGAGGTCACCAACCGCACCATCATCAAAGGACTGAAAACCCGCTTGGAAGGCGCGCGGGGAAATTGGATCTGGGAGCTACCCAGCGTTCTTTGGGCCCACAGGACTACAGAAAGCTCAGCTACCGGGGAATCTCCGTATTGCTTGGTGTACGGGTCGGAGGCAGTAATACCCGCAGAAATAGGGATTCCGAGCCCTCGAACGCAGCATCAGCGCCCGGAAGAAGAAGACGCTGGACGGCGCCTTGACTTGGACCTCCTGGAAGAAAAGCGAGAGAATGCAGCACTTCAGGAAGCCAAGGTGAAGGAGCGAGTAAAAAGGTATCACGACAGAAGGGTGCGAAAGGAAGTCTTTACCCCGGGAAACTGGGTGATGAGAAGAAATGATAAGAGCCACCAATCCCCGGAAGGGAAGCTGGCTCCTAACTGGGAAGGGCCGTACAAGATTAAGGAAGCATACCCGGGAGGGAGCTATGTGCTGGAGGACAAACAGGGAAAGGAGATCCCCAGAAGGTGGAACGTAGCTAACCTGAGAAGGTTTTACGGGAAGTAGAACGCCCCGCATCGTACCACGGCCACTAAAGCATGAATATGCTAGGCATAAATATTCCAGGTATGGATATGCCCCCCCAGAAGCGTGAATACGCTAAGCATGAATATGCTAGGCATGAATATGCCAGGTATGGATATACCCCTCCCCGGAAGCATGAATATGCCCGGAGAGAAAACCCGACATTTAGCGTTGTTCTGGGTTTAAGGAAGATTTGCAAAAAGGGACCCATGGGTAGCTCCCATTAGGGTGCCCCGCTAAAGTGGACCCGGAGCTTGAATGAAGCCCGGGGGCCAAGAGATGTAAGGTTACAAGAAAGAGTTAATGAGAAGGGTTTCTTTTTATTTTCAAAAAGGCAATTTTATTCAATCTTTGAGTCGCATGAACATGCGCCCATATTGCAAAGAAACTATTACAAAGAATTTTATACATCGCATGGACATGCGGTCATATCACAAAAGAACGATTACATAGTATTTTGCATACAGGTTCCCCTATCTATGTATCGATTACACCCACTTGGGGCCTGACCCGGAAGCACCCTCAGGGTTACCCGGGCGGAAACCCCCTCCAAAGAACTGAGAAGACAGGAGATCTTCGGCGAAACGGGCATCCGGAGCCTGATTGAACGCAAGCTCCTCCTCCAATTGAGCGGCGTCTTCTTCATTCAATTCTGGGATAGGGATAACCACGGACCCTTCCGGAAGTGGCTCTGCCAAGCGCATCCTCCTTACCCCGGCCGACGTAACAAACTTGTAATTAGGAAACAAGTCTGCTACACTCTTACCTTTCTCTTCTCGGCTGATGCGGGTACCTTCTGCGGTTTTCATTCCCTTTGTGGTAACACCCGAGTCAGCAATTTCCCGGATGCGCCTTATCCGACGAATTACCTCCTCCGGGTCAATAGACACGGTCATATCCTCGTACCGTTCATATGCCACATCCACCTCCACTCGAGCGGGGACCCGGCGAAGGCTAGAAGGATAGGGCTCTGCCACTCCTGCGGCTATCTTGGTACGCCACTCCACGGCATCCAGATAGGCCTTGTGATTAGGAGCCCCCTCACCAAACTTTTTCGGCATGGCCTCCATACGTTCAATTGTTCTGCGAACCCCGGTCGGAATATCGGTAAGAGGAGACACCCCAACTATGCCATTTCTAAGTCCCAGAAGGTGATAAGATAGCCGGATGATCAGTAAAGCATCCTGGAGGACCCTATTTCTATGGGTAAGGGATCGATTCTCCTTCTCGAAATCACACAGAAGACGATTCTGAGCGGAGCGGGTTTCCAATGTCCGGAGTTTTTCTTGCGCCCGCTCTAGTTCACCCCACACCATACCAAGCTCCCGGGCGGTGCGACGACGAGAGTTGTCCTGAAGGGTTTGCAATTCGGCAATGGTCTGGTGGGAGTTTAAGGCTTCCCGCATATGATCGGAGGCAAGGTCGAAACATTGATTTAAAGACCCGAACTTGGCCTCGACCGCCTTAAGAAATAATACCAGGGCTCGGATCGTTCCAAACTCCTGGAGAAAGCAGTCCAGCCCTGCCTCGGCCAATGCCCGGGTGGCCTGGTCACCCCCAAACCTCCAATGAGCTAGTTTTCTTTGAAGAAAAGAACATTGGAGGCATCCAGCGCGGGGGAGTGAGAAGTAGGTACCAGAAGAACTACTAGGATGAGCAAAAACGTAAGGCACAGACCCGCGCGGGAGAATTCCCTTTAAGGGGCGCTCGGTCTACAAAAAATGAGTGATTTTATCAAAAGGCAGAACTTATATTAATCAAAACGGGCACTGAGGCCAAAGTTCTACACATGCCTCCCGGGGAGGAAGATTACAAAAAAAAAACACACTTGAAAACTACAAAAGGGAAAACTGGAGTCTAGGGAAATACATCATCCGCAGCAGGGTCTTTTCCTCCCGGGGTAGCATGAGCTCTCTTCCATCTCCTCTCCAGTTCGGCCACATCCTCCTCAGACCAGAAGGGGCCATAGTAGGCGGGGGCGTCCACTTTTGGCTCGTCCTCCGGGCACTCAGGAAATCCCACCTTCCGGACAGCCTTCCGGGATTGATACAGCAGATCATCGTGCCCCCTCGGAAGTCCCACGGTGTAAGCACCGGTATTCTCCTCAAGGACAGCCTGGTACCCGAAGTTATCAGGAATAGCGCAGAATTCCTGATAACTGTCAGCCCAGTGGGGCGTCTCAGGGACCACCCCGTAAGCATTGAAATTTTCTGGGCCGGGGGATTCAGGAACGGCTGTCTCTTTAGTCCCCGGGAGCTTGATCTTCTTAATGTCCGAGGCTGAAGGGGCCCGGGAAGACATTTTAAGCGATTCCCATAGTTGGGGTACCAGGTTCTCCAGCTTGGCTTCCTGAAGAGACCTCCAGCGGTGGCTCAGCAGATCGCTTGCCTTGGGACGATAATAGGATTCCTGGGCTTCGAGACGAGCAGGTCCCGGAAGCCAACCCCGCAGCCTGCGGTACATCTCGTGGCAAGCGTCCTCACTAGCTGCAACGGCAATGTCCTCCAGTCTTTTCTCGAAGTCGGCCGAATGGAGAACTTTCCGGACCACAGCGTCCAGGGCCTCGAGCTGGGCCTCTTTCTTGTCCTTCTTAAGAGAAGAATATTTCTTCTCCACCTCCACCAGCTTCGCCTCTTTCTCAGAGAGCTTCTTCTCCCGCTCGGCGAGTTTCCTTTGAAAAGTCGCCAACCGGGCTTCCAGGTCGTTCCTCTCGGCCAACTTCTCCCGGGCGTCGCGGAGCTCCCTCTCCTTCTTAGCAAACAAGCCCGCGCTGTACTTAGAATAGGTCCGGTTGAGCGCATCGGCTAATTGGGAGTCCGCCAGGAGCGAGTCGGCGAAGGTGGTGGTCTGGAAAATCAAGCAGGAGTAAGGCTACCTGGAAAAATAGAAACATAATGACGAGCAATAAGATTTGACATACCTCTTCCCTACCCTCAGGGATAGTTTGAGAATCATCCCGCACAGGAGAGTCCACGGGTGGAGGAGGTGGAGTCGGGGTTGCACTTTCTAACCTTTGGCGAGAAGGCGGAGGAGTTTCCTTATCGTCGGTCAGAGGCCGCTTGAAGCGAGAGCTAGCCCCACCGCTGAAAGTAGGATGCCGGATGAAAGTCCTTTTCCCGGGGCTAGGGGAAGATCCTGGGGCTCTCTGTTGAGAAGACAATTGCTGCTGGCGGGTCCCCTGGGGTGTGAACTCAGGACCTTCGGAGGCGTCCGGACCAGGCGGGGAGGCCACTTGCTGCTCAGGAGTAGCTGCTCCCGGACGAGGATTTCTCTGCCGATTGTGGTCCCCGGAAGGCATCCTGTTGAAGGGCGTAACGTCCGCGTGTAAAGCTGGCTGAACTGAAATCAAGTAAGGTAAAAGGTCAGAATGAGGCACATGTACATATATATATAAAAAGAAAAAGAAAGTCGTTAATAGGCACCTCCAGCCGGCCATACAGCGGAGATGGTGGGAAGGGAGAAGAGTTCTCTAGGGTATATCCCGCGGGGCCAATAATAGCCCGCGTTCCCAGTCTTAAAAAAGGCGTCCATGTCTAGGGGGGAGAGGCGAAGAAAGTTATGATCATTGGAAATGTCTGCGGGAAGGTAGGAGAAGGATTTTTTGTCCTCAGGAACGAGGGAATCGTTCCAGGGGGGCATTGGATACGCCCGGGAATCGCAGCGGAAGAAACCCTTCGCGAGATACCCCTTGGCAGATCTGGGCTTACTCCTGATAAAATCCTTTGTCCCGGAGCGGATCACAAAGGAAAACACCCCTGGGAAAGACGCGTGAGCACGCCGAAGGGCGTAGAAAGAACGAAAGAGATGGAGGGAGGAGGAGATGTTGCATCTCGCGCAATTGACCAAGAAGGCCAGCACCAATACGACCCCGTTGGGGTGAAGCTGGGCCGGGGCCATCCTATAGAAATCAAAGATCTCGGAGAATAAAGGAGGAAAGGGGAGGCTGAGCCCGTATTGGAAGTGAATCCGGGGAATGCAAGGTACTTCCCGCTCGGATGTACCCGGGAGGAGTTTGGATAAAGACGCATTCAACGGAAGAGGAATAAAACAGCGTTTAACTAAATCTACGACGTCCCTATCTAGAGAAGGAGCAGGCCCGGAAAGATTTAAAAACTTATGACCCGAAGGCTTCACTCCATGAGTAGGACCCCGGGGAGCATCCTCGCCCGCCTCACCGAGCGTCTCCTCATCCTGACCCTCCCGGAGGTGGCTAGGATGCCCGGAGGGGTGTGAACCCTCCCCACCCAAGGGCGACGCGTCCGGGGCGTTTAGTTCCCGGGGCGTACCCAAAGCCTCGGAATGAGTATCCGGGGAAGAAATTGGGGAGGAGGCCAAGCTATCAGCCGCCCTGAACTGGACTTCAAACTGGCCTTGAACTTCCTCGGTGTTCAAGGAGGAACCGGAGTGGAGCGGGGAATCCATGAAAGTAAGAGGAAGAAGGAAGAAGAGCTTACTTGGCTGAAAAGGCGAAAGGCTGGAAAACGGAGCGTCTGGAAATTATGCGAAGAAAGTAATCCAGTAAGAAGGATCAGGCCCTTTATATAGGGAGGTGAATAGAAAACGTCGCCTCAAAAGAAGGAAAAGCAACCGCGACACGGTAAACGAGGCCCTGTTCGATGCAGAATGCGGAGAGGCGGCGTCTGAAATTGATTCCAACACGGAAGGGTCCTACCAAATAATAATGGAAGGGAGCGCAAAAGACCAATCCCCCGCGTAGCAAAACCCGGGAGACTGGTCTGGGGGGCTAGTGATAATACCGGCCCAATACCATACTGGGCCGGGACTAGGGGCCCATGGCCCAGGGTTAAGAGTATAGCGCCTTTCCCCGGATAGAGGCGCTTCCGGACAAAAGGAAGGACAAAGAAGTGGTCCTGACCCTTATCTGAAGCAAGCAGTATCAACTATAAATACTCGACTCAAACAGTGAACAAGGTATGTGACTTATATCTCTCTACTTATATTGAGAGTTCAATCCGTACGTTTACCTTCTCCACTATCCCCATCTCATCATCACGCCGGAGCTTCCTCCCCGGGACGCTTCCCGGGGATTGTTTTGCAGGATTGTACTGGACCAGCCGAGAAGGTGACCCGGGCAAGTGTTAACCCGGAGACGGACGGATTTTGGTAGCATCATATAAGAACCAACACAAGAATGTACCATCTGTTAAATTTTTTATTATTTATCCTTTTAAGTTTATGGTTATGAATATGTTTATTTGAAAATGAATTGAGATGATTCAAGTGAAATATTTACAATTTTATAGGGAAGTTGCTATGTGGGAAGTTGTAGATGTAAAGTTATAAACTTATATGAATACTGATGGGGGCATAAAATGTTGTGGTGATCTATGTTTAGTTATATCTAGGGTGCAGAAAGTATGAAAAGTGATATTGAGTGAATCGTGTTGGTTTTAATCTGTTGTTTTGAAAAGTGAGAGAATTGAGTTCTTAATTTTGGTTCTCTATGTAGGTTCCTTTATTTCTCTTATGGATTACAACATTTAAGAGGATGTCTCTCAACTATCACCCTGGTTTGATTGTGTAATTCAATTAAAGTTTCTGTTGTAGTTGTTCTACTTGTTTCGGAAGTGTTTATGGTAAATGATGTTGTAAATTTTTTTCTTCAAAAATGGTGCCTTGACATTGCAAGAGTATAAGTTGATATATTTGGTATAGTTGTTTGTAGATTATAAGGTTGGTGTCTTGATATTGTTTGTAGATTATTAGGTTTAGTTTGGTAGTTGGTGTAGTTGTAGATTGATTAGTTTGGTAGTTAATATAATTGTAATATGATAATGGATAATGATTTGATTTTGATGTTAATCGTAATTAAGAAATTTGGTATAATTGTGAATTAGCAATTCCAGTTTTTTCTGTACCCTTTTTTTTTTGTTTTTTTTCCAAAATGTCTAAAGGCGCTGAAACGCATTAGTCAAACTAAAAAATTCCAACCTCCACCTAAGCAAGACCCAAAACACCACCTAAGACGGACCCATTCAAATATCCAGTCAGCGTGAGAGACTTTCTTGTGGACTCCGGATGGTGTTTCACCGGTCAAAATATTATTTTCGTCCCCCCCTCCCAACAACAGCGGACCAGAGGATTTTTGGACCGCTGAAACACCCCAATTTTGACCGCTGCAAATAGAGATTTTTCTGGTAGTGGTAAACAAGAAACGAAATGGTAGAATTTTCCAAGACAAAATAAACATATTTACCGGTGTGTGTATTACCTTTCATGCCTACTTTTGGTGGCCGTGTATTTTGATGATACAAGATGCGTCACATATTAGTGGGAAAGGTGATGACTCAGCTGCTTAAGTAAATTGCCAGGAAGATGCACGGGCACGTGAGAGGATCTTAAGCAAGATACTGGAGGTACAGTCTCACGTGAGACATACTTGGAGAGGAGGAAAAAGAACGATGAGTCAGCAGGGAAAAAGGGATGAGGAATGCGCCCTATAGGACGCCTATAAAAGGAGGCCATAATCAGTCATTTCAGGTAAGTTCTCTAACTCTTGAATACAGAGTTTTTATCTTTCAAAACACGCAATCTCATCATCACACCAGAGCTACCACCCCCGGGGTAGCGCCGGGGGGGTTGTTTTGTAGACATCAGAGGACAGGTCTCAAACACGTCCTATCTGAGGCCTGGGAGCTCGGATAGTCAGGAGTCATTAGCGAGCAGTCTGCATATTTCATTAGCAATCAACACCCAGAAGCCCTCGGATATATCAGCTATCTGAGGCCCAGATTACTAGTGCGGAATCGCCCCGCATCAGTTGGCACACCCAGTGGGACCCGACTTTGAAGGTTCTACTCTCGATTGTCATGTCGGAAACAGCAAAGCGCTGACCTGGTTGGCCTAGCAAATCTACCACTACTCCAGCTTCCACCGTGGCAAATACGGATGGGGTGATGCAAAATGAAGATGATCCTACGATGTTGCAGCTGCAAGCTGAAAGGCTGAGACAAAGAAACACGCCTGAAGGCCCAACCGAGGGTGAGCCCATCACAGAAGGAGAAGAGGATGAGGTCGAGGACAATCCTTTAGAGCTGGGAATGAGAGCATTACCTGGGGCAGAGCAGACGGACATTGCTCGGGATAACCCGAGGCAAACAAGCACGGTTCAAAACAATCCGAGACCACTTGGCGCGGTTCGGAACAACTCAAGACAGAGGGGTGAAGATCTAACTAACAACGCTAGATTTTATGATGGCCCACACGGAGTTGTATCACCAGTGGATGATACAACGTCGGAGAGAGCATGAAGGAGGACCTGCTCCGCCCATAAGATCGGTGATCGACTTGGAGGCACTGAACAGATTGGGGGAGCCATGGAGAAGGGTGCCGGTTAGCTCTAGCACAGTTCCCCCAACTGTTCCACCTCTTAGGACTGGCACAGACTCAGGAAATCTCTAGCCTAACCCTCTGCATGGAAATACAAGACAGGAAGGATGGGTATATCCCCCAGGACCAGCGTTGTCGGCGGTGTCATTTGCAACACCAGGATTTTTGGTTTCCACCCCGATGAGGTTACCCAACGAGCAAGGGTAATATCATGCGGGAATCTCAGGTGGGTATCGGATGATGGGAATACAGAGCCAAAGTCATTTGACGACCTCGGCTGGAATAAGAGGACATCAAGGGAGGACGGGTATTATTTGGATCCAAATTCTCTGTAAGCGCGCTTGGATAAGTTGATCGGAAGGAATAGGGCTATGCCCGCCTCTCCTTGGATTCCGGAGATTCTGGCCAAACCATGGGCTCAAGGGCTAAGGCCGCCAGAGGGGATTCCTACCTATAATGGAGAAACGGATCCCGAGGAGTTTGTGGGAACCTATCAAAACTTGATGATTTCCAGGGATATTCCACACAACTTGAGGTGTAAATTGTTGGGATACTATCTCCGAGGAACCTGTCTGATATGGTTTGACTCTCTTCCGAGGGAGAGCTTGAGGGATTTTTACCATTTTAGTCGAGCCTTATTATACAGGTATTCCCAATTGAAGAAGTCAGGAAAACTGCTGGCCGAATTGCTGGAAACCAAGCAGAAGGCCTCGGAGGAACCCATGGAATACTATAGGAGGTATATGGATGACAGCATGCAGGTATCGGACATGCAGCAGCAGGAGAAGGTTGTTATCAGTGGATTCATCAACGACCTGAAGGATGAGGCGTTCTTCCGAAAACTGATGGAAAACATCCCGAGTACTTTCCATGCACTACAGATTATCGTACAACTGTACTGTGCTGTCAACGATGCGACCCGCAAGAGGAAGAAAGATACTGATAGCATTCTCTCGGTAAAAGGTGACAAAAAAAGGCGCCTGAAACAGGAAAGAGGGATTCAGGAGCCATGATAACCGGGAAGTCTCGGGTAGAAATTTACACACCTCTAATCAAGCCGCGCTCGGAGATACTAACGGTGTGCATGAATTTATTTGGCGATCCCCCTCCGATTCAAGGGATCTCATCGAAAGAAAATGCAGAAAAGTGGTGTGCTTATCACAAATCTCATGGGCATACCACAGACGGTTGTCGCACCCTAAGGAATGAAATAGAAAAATTGATAGAAAGGGGGCAGTTGAGGAATTGCGTGGCTCCAGAGGCCGGGAAGGAAGGGCAACAACAGTTCGGGAAAAAGAAGTGGAGAGGGGCCAACCAGTATGGTGCCAACCAATATCCAAACCAGGTTCGGATCCAGGGAGGAGAGCAGACTTATGGAAATAATGGGGGCCAAGCCCTGAATCAAATCATAGTAGTTGCTCAGGACCCCGAGCCCATCCCAAACCAAATGATCAACGTTATCAGTGGGATGGCAGAGGACAGCTGCCAATCGGTAACGACGCTGAAAACACAAACTAGGTATGTGCCGCCAGAGAAGAGCCAGGTAAACGTTTTCGACCTGATGAAACCATAACCTTTTCTGAAAAGGATGCAGTGCCCACCCAGGCCCTACACTCAGATCTAATGGTGGTCACAGCAGATATCGAAGGTTTCGCTGTAAAAAGAGTTTTTATAGATGATGGCAGTAGTGTGGAGATAATGTTCGCCACCTGCTTCGACCAATTGGGAATAAGAAGGCAGAATTTAAGACCACTGATGTCACCACTGTTAGGGTTCACCGGAAAGCAGAGATGCCCTTCGGCATAATCACCCTCAGGGTAACAATGGTAGACGACAGGGACAGAAGCCGCCGGACTTCGGCATTATGCAATTTCGCGGTGATGGATGCTCCTTCTCCCTACAACGCCATTCTTGGGAGGCCTTGGTTGACACAGGCCAGAGTGGTGAATTGCCCCTATCTGTTGACGATGAAGTTTCCGACAGAGCAAGGGTTGCATCCGTCCGAGGTAGCCAGGCAACGGCAAGAAGCTGCATGCTAACAACAATATTAGATGCAAGAAAGGCCGTAAGGGCCACCCATCAAGGATCATCAAGCAAAGGGAGGACAAGGGTTAAAAATTCGCCTTTGTAAAAGGGCAAGGCAAAGGAAGGGAAACACTCCGAGGTATCAGAAAAGGAGAAAGGTGTCAACACCTCAGATACAGATGAGGAGAGCCCAGAAAAGGATCTGTCAGGAAAGGGGGTTGAGGTGATAATGGAGGAAAATTGAATCAGGTAAACCCCACTTTAAAATTCAAGAATTTTTTAAGAAAGGAAAGGAGAAACTTGGTGTGGATACACTTATGCCAGTAGCGTGGATATGCCTGCTGGTAGGTGGCGTGGATACGTCAGAAAGATGCAAGGTATTGGATAATACTTTTACGGGAAAAGAAAGGGTGTGGATACGCCCTAAGAGGAAAATTACTTGGTATTGGATAATAACTTGTAATATGAAGTCGGGACCTCTGGGTCGCTCCCACGATGGTGCCCCACAAAAGAAGGATATTTTATGAAGGAATTCGGTTTCAAAGAACCATTGGATGGATGTTCTCATCATAAGAGGCTCATCCGATGAACGCATAAGATTTAATTAAAGAGTTAAAACTTTAAAGGTTTTCAAACCATCGAATGAATGTTCTCATCAGAAGAGGCCCATCCGATGAATGCATAAGATTTAATTAAAGAGTTTCAAACCATCGGATGGATTGAGGCCCATCTGATGAACGCATAAGATTTAATTAAAGAATTAAAACTTTAGAGGTTTTGACGCCATCGGATGGATGTTCTCATCAGAAGAGGCCCATCTGATGAACGCATAAGATTTAATTAAAGAATTAAAACTTTAAAGGTTTTCAAACCATCGGATGGATGTTCTCACTAGAAGAGGCACATCCGATGAACACATAAGATTTAATCAAAGGATTAAAATCTTTAAGGTTTTCAAACCATCAGACGGATGCCCTCATCAGAAAAGGCTCATCTGATGAACGTATAAGGAATAATATATGGATTAAAAGACTTTAAGGCTTTCAAGCCATCGAATGGATACCCTCATCGGAAGAGGACTATCTGATGACAGCATGACAGAAAATTAAGGTTTAAAGAATTTAAGATCTTAACTCCTCGGATGGATGCCCTCATCAGGCAATGACCATCTGTTGAGCCCATAAGAAATAATATAAGGCTAGACGTCTTCGGATATATTTGAATAATGCAGGATGTTAGGAGGTTGACTACCCTCGCCAGAAGAGGGGAAGATTATGACGATCTAGCTTGGATAGTCAAACCATGAAGTCGGGAAGGAAATGACGATAAAAGGTACGAGAATTATTTCTTTCAATATATGGTATAAGCTTTAGAACATCGAGTATTCTTTGCACCCGATGCTCCAAGAGGGGGAGAAGGAGGGGATAAGTAATAAACAATGCATATGCACATGGGTAAAAAATTCAGACGCATAAGGTAAAACTTAGAAAAGAAAGACGCATAAAAGAGAAAGCAGAGCAAAAGTATCTTTTTCTTAGATATTAAATAAGGAAGGATAGATTACAAAATAAGCAAGAAAAGAAAAATTACAAAGAGTAGATGCAATAGAAAATTAAGGACTAGTAGGACGGGAAGCTGGACGGGTAGCCTCGGGACGCTGGGTCCGAGGGTTTTTGCAAACTACTTTTGGGCGACCCTCCTGAAAGCCCACAGACAGAGCTTCCCATACTTTGGGAGCCAATTGGCCTAGGGTTTTGTTCAGAAGGCACCGAAACTTATAAAGATAACGCTGCTTGGCACCAGGCTTGTAGAAAAGCTTCTGGTAATCGATCTGGGGCGCTACGGGAACCCATCCTCGCATTTGCTTATAAATCCAGATGGTCTGATAGATGTTCGACTCGGTCACGACCTCTTTTACAGTTTTCTCAAACTCAGGAGATCGGATGATCTCTTCCGAGAGGGCAGCACTATACTCACGAAGGTTGGAGCCATCTTTCTAGGGTTGTAACTCCTGCTCGAGCTCGGACACGCGAGATTCTAGCTCAGTCGAGCGGAGTTTCTCTTGCTCCAACTCCCGGGAAAGGATAGAAGATTGATGTCTTTCCTCAGCAAAACATGAGAAAGGCGGCGTTGGTAAGCAGATTCTAGGAAATCTCGGAGGTAGGCTGATCCAAGTATCTCGGAGGAAAAGTCAGGTACCTGAAGCATGAAAGGTTAGAAGGTAGTAATAAGATGCATAGAAAGCAGAATAGCAGAGAGAAAAGGGAATTACCAGAGGATCGGAGTGAGGTGCCTGCAATTGTGAGTCAGTTCGGGAAGGCGAGGGCTAAGGGATCAGAGCCCTAGTCCGAAGTCTTTTCCGGCTACAACTTAAAGGACCGTTGGCAAGATCGCCGACCAGATTAGGAAAAGGAACGGGCATGGAAACTACAGAACCAATACCCACGGGAGGAGTCTAGCTTGGGGGGCTCGGGCCGTCCAGCTCTGGCAAGAAAGTAGAATTAGGATCGGGATGATAAGATGGATCATCCTCGAGAGAGCGTAGCACTCCAAAGGAGAAAATTGGGTCAGAAGTCAGAAAAACAGGAAAAAGGGGAGATCAGCTGTTAAAATAAAAGAAAAATCTTGATCGGGCAGACGGCGCAATAGTAGGGAGTGGAGAAAACCTCGTCAGGATACACTTCGGGAGGCCATGAAAATCCCCCGTTCTCAGGAATCCAATATTGAGACATGTATACTGGGCTATTCAACAGAATCTCATAATCCGAGCTTACTACATCAGGGAGCCAAGGCACCTGATCCTCGGATGTGATGTCACGATTCCACCAAGGAGCCGGATAAGCCAGATGGTCATAAGAGTAATGACCGTCCACTAAACATCCCTTCGGATAATTAACGAAGCCTCGGAGGAAGTGGGCACCGAGAACACGGTATGCAAAGCTAAAGATACCAGGAATTCGGCTCGCGTTCCCGGAAAGACAGAAGAAAGACCAAATTAGGTCCACAGACTCGGAGACTCTGCATCGGCGGCAGTTGACTAGAAACGCCATGATAACCAAAAACCCATTAGGATTAATTTGAGCTGGAGAAATCTTGTAAATGTCAGAATACAGATGAGGGAATGGAAGGGCAGGCACATGCCATATGAAAATAGGCGCTTCGGGATGCATGGCCCGTTAGTCTGGTATGCATCAGATTGCAAGGGGATAAGTTGAGCATCCATGGCCAGAGGGTAGAACATTCTAGAGGCAACTTTGATGTTCTCAACAAGGATCCAATCATGCGTTGGGTCAGGAGGGGGCCATTGAACAATAGAAACAATCCCTAGCGGCCGGATACGCAAGGATTCATTTAGGGCTTCACCAGTTCCTGTCCGAGAATCTAGACGGTGAGAGCTGAGGCCCTCACCAAAAGGAACAATCTTGGGGCGAGTCATATCGTTGCGAGAAGGTAAGGCGGTGGCGTATCAGAAGATTTACCAGAAGCTGGCGAAGCCAAGCGAGAACGATTCAGAGTAAAGAACAAGAATTGCAGGAAAGGTAGTCAGCCATGCGAGTGGAATGAAGAACAGAGGGGAGGAATTCATAGTACAAATAAATGGAGCAAGGCGGTGGAAAATAAAGGGCCAAGGACAAGCCGTACCTAGGTAGAAGACAAAATGATTAAGTCACTCAAAAGAAGAGGGAAAATCGGACACTGTGCAGCCGTTAGGCGAAAAACGCGCCAATTGGGGCCCATCTATTAAAAGGATGTCGCCCCGAGATAACGAAGCGGCAAAGCCCACAAAGTATCAGCCAAGAGAACTCGGATAAAAGAAAAGAGGGATCGGACAAAGTTAAGTCAAGCGTTGCTCTTCCAGAGCTAACACTCGACTTAGGGGGCTTATGATGATACAAGATGCGTCACCTATTAGTGGGAAAGGTGATGAAGCTGCTTAAGGAAATTGCTAGGAAGATGCACGGGCACGTGAGAGAATCTTAAGTAAGATACTGGAGGTACAGTTTCATGTGAGACATACTTGGAGAGAAGGAAAATGAATGAGCAGGGAAAAGGGGATGAGGAAGGCGCCCTAGGACGCCTATAAAAGGAGGTCATAATCAACCATTTCAGGTAAGTTCTCTAACTCTTGAATACATAGTTTTTATCTTTCAAAGCACAAAATCTCATCATCACACCGGAGATACCACCCCCATGGTAGCGCCGGGGGCTTGTTTTGCAGGCATCAGAGGACAGGTCTCAAGCACATCCTATCTGAGGCCTAGGAGCTCGGATAGTCAGGAATCATTAGCGAGCAGTCTGCATAATTCATTAGCAATCAACACCCAGAAGTTTTCGGATATATCAGTTATCTGAGGCCCGGATTACTAGATATACTGATTTTGTTAAACAATGGGAGTATGTTTGATTTTCCCAACTTCCTTCACAAACTGTATTCGTCATATATTTATATTCGATACTGATTTTGTTAAATTTTGGGTGTAGTACTTTCCTTCAAAAACTGAGTATGATAAGCATATATTAGAGCAAGTCCAACAGATTTGTTATAATAGAGATTTTGTCAATTTTTAGAGATTTTGTGTATTTTTCCACTCCAACAGATTTGCTATCCCATTTGCTATTATAGCAAAATTGATGAGAGAGAAGATTTGCTTTGCTAAATATGCAGAATGGAAAATAAATTTTGAGGAACAGAATTCATGCGCATTGCAAAAGAAAAAAAAGTTATTTTTGGCAAATTTCTTAATGCAAAAGAAAAAGAAAATAAGTTATTAATAAAATCTCTAAAGTAGAGATACTGTTGGATTTGAGTAAAAAATATTTGGAGAATATAGGATTTTCATTCTCTATTTTAGAAAAACTTTTGGAGAATCTGTTGGACTTGCTCTTATTTATGGATTTTGCTAGACTAAATATGGTTTTTATTTTTATAATAGCCATATTTTTCATATCTATTTTCCCTACACAGACGGAATCTCAATTTTAAATGGATTAAAATTTTCACATGAGGATTACAACAAATTATACGAGATCACCGGTCTTTTCTCTTAATTATTTTATCTTTTAAAAATCCTTGGTTCTGAAAAGTTTCAAAAACAAAACAAAAATTTTGAGATATATTGTTTTAATTCTAGAGATTCGTTACGTGTTTGAAGAAGTAGTGTTTCACTCCAACTCTTCTCCCAACTTGGAGTTTAAATGGAAGGATTAGATCATTTGACCCTTTCATAATCATACGCAGCCACCCAATAGATGAAGAGCACTTCTGTTCAACGTGCATTTCCGGTTTAAAGAGTGCTTCTTTGACCCTTGTACCTTGATTTCCAGGGATTGGCTATGAAATCTGATAGAGTGATAATCACATAATGTGTGTGTATGCACAAAATAAATAGAGTATAAGTATTACAAATACAATGAATCTAGTCTACTCTAAATATGGACAAAATAATATCTTGATTGTAGAATCAATCAAGATATCCTAATACCCCCTCAAGCTAAACTTGGGATTACACGAAACGCAAAGCTTGGAGCGAAAAAATACAAACAAAGGGGACGACAGACCCTTGATGAAGATATCCGCAACCTGTAGAGATGATGGAACATGACTAACACGAAGTTTGCCTGAGGCAACCAATTCCCGAACAAAGTGATAGTCAATGTCAATGTGTTTCGCCCGCTTGTGAGCAACAGGGTTCTGAGCCATAAAGATAGCACTGCTGTTGTCACAAAGTAGCAGCGGTGATGTGGAAAGATGCACTCGGAGTTCACGAAGGAGAGTGCCTAGCCAAATAAGTTCAGCAGCGGTGTTGGCCATGGCACGATATTCGGATTCACAACTGGAACGAGAGACCGTAGGTTGCTTCTTAGCACTCCAAGAGATAAGGTTTCCACCAAGAAAGATGGCATAACCGTAGGTCAAGCGACGTGTCTCAAGACAACGTGCCCAGTCAGCATCTGAGTAACCCAAAACAGAGAGTGAATCCGTCGATGGCCGAAAAGAGAGGCCAAAATGAAGAGTACCACAGACGTATCGAAGAATGCGAGTCACAGCCTGATAATGATCATCACAAGGAGATTGTAAAAACTGACTAACAGAGTTAACCGCATAGGAGAGGTCCGGGCGAGTGTTGGTCAGATACTGAAGAGCACCAACCAGAGAGCGATAAAGCTTGGGATTTGAAAACTCCGGACTGGAAGAGCTGAGAAGCTGAGAGCCTGGAACAAATGGTGTAGAGACCGGAGCAGCATCAGTCATACCAGCTCGCTGCAATATCTCCATGGCATACTTGGCTTGTCCCAAAAACAGGCCAGAAGATGAGCGAGACACTTCCAATCCCAAGAAATAATGAAGAGCACCAAGGTCCTTGACAGCAAACTCTCTATCTGTGCGAGTGATGAACCGACGAATGAGAGCAGAATCATTTCCGGTGAGAATGATATCATCGACATAAACGAGCAGGTAGAGAACCTTGGATCCTTGACGAAAAATGAACAATGAAGTATCGGCAGAGCTGCATTTGAAACCCAGACGACACAAAAATGAGCTAAACCGTTGGAACCAAGCACGGGGAGCCTGTTTGAGGCCATAGATAGCCTTCCGAAGACAGCAAACAAAACTAGGACTAGTGGGATCAGTGTATCGAGCAGGCTGCTCCATATAAACAGGAGCGTCGAGAACACCGTTAAGAAATGCATTCTTAACGTCCCACTGATGCAAAGGCCAAGAGAAGGATGTAGCAAGGGAAAAGATGATATGAACAGTGGAAGCCTTCACAACTGGACTAAAGGTGTGTGTGAAATCGAAGCCAGATAGCTGGGAAAAACCTTGAGCTACGAGTCGAGCCTTATACCGATCAATAGTGCCATATTGACGGTACTTGAGGCGATAGATCCACTTGGAGCCAACAACATTGACACCGGAGGGGCGAGGAACAAGATCCCAAGTGCGCTTTTTGCGGAGCGCGTCCATTTCGTCATCCATAGCCGCGACCCAGTGGGGATCCTTAAGAGCAGTACAAAATCCGCGAGGTTCGGTCTGGACCATCAAAGCTGCGAGCAAGCCTGTCATCTCATAATCAGAGAACTGCCTATTAGCCGTGAGACTATCTTTCTGAGATCGAGTTGTCATACGATGACCCTGTCTGGGGGTGAAAGCGACGGAGACTGTGCTGGTGACGGCGTCGGTGACTGTACCTGGTAAGTTTCAATTCTTTTGTTGCACACTAGCAAAACAAATGATGACGTATAAATTTTCAATTCATTATTTAAAGTCTGTAAATTTCCAAACTAATTGTGTCTCTTTATTGTTTTAAAGATGTGCAGATCCGTGAACATCCTATTGAGAAGAATGATGAAATCGGTGCATTAGGAATGATCAGTGAACACCAATGGCTACCTGGAGCAATGAAGTATTCAAAAGATCACATATTGTTGGATTTAGTAGAAAATGTTCTAGATATCAATAACTTATCCGAGATGATTGTACTACCATTTATAGAAACACTTTGTAAATTTTGATGAACAATTTCTTCTTGCGTTAGGAATTTACGATCGATGCTCCATTTGCCTTTTTATAACCTTTAATTATTTCTGTAATGTGAATAACTTTGACTTTTTATAAACATTGATTACTTGAAAAAAAAATTACAATCTAGGGAATCTAATTTTAAGCTGATTTGACCTCCAGAAGTTCGTAACAGGATAACAAGGACGGCCTTGGGATTAATATTAAATAGAGGGCTCATATAAAAATTCATATAGAGTTCGTACCAAGGTAACAAAATCGGCCCTTAGGTGAATATTAAATAGAGGGCTCATACAAAATCATTTAAAGTTCGTATTTAAACAAAAGAAAATATTTTGTTGTCCGAAAATAAGACATTAGTGAAAAAAGGAATTAATAAATACCTTTCAGGATAACAAAATATAATTAAACATTTTTATTTTTAAGCTTTTTATTAATTTATCGTACTATACTGATTTTCTTTTTAAATGATAGTGATATATTTTTTGCAATTAACACTAGCACACTTATTCTTTATTTACATTTCAAAAACATTATGTATGAAAATTTATTAAAAAGTTTTAGTTTCAAACATGAAATGTTTAAAATTGTACACTCTTTTCTATCAAAATACTACATAAAAAAAATTGACACGTGACAAGCAATATTTCAAATCAAAGATTTCATAATAGCATCCACAATTGTTGGTTTTTGGAAGGTCCTTCTCCCTCTTCGACTCTTGAATCCCCATAATTTATAGAAATCATCAGAGAGGATAGGCTCAGATATCGTTGTTACAAACGTAAGAGATTTTTTTTAATATTCTTTAGAGCATCTCCAATGCAAGCCTCTCAATTAAAAATATTAATGGCCACGTAAGATTGATAATCTAAAATTCTAAAAATCTTCTCCAATCCAAGCATCAATTAAGGGGTCAATATTATGTGTCACATGACATGGATTGAAGGCATCAATTAAGAGGTCTATACATTAATTCTCATTTTGAAGACATCACTTTGCGAGCTTAACATATTTAAACTTTTTTACTAATTAAATCATTTAATCATTCCATATTTGAATTTGAAAAATAAATGCAATGTTTAATTCAATGATATTTTTGTGACAAGTGATGGTTGCATTGGAGAACCAAACTTCAAAATAAAAGTTTTCAATCTTACATCACATTGACGCTCAATATCATATTGACAATTGGAACCTATTTTTACTCATGACGCTTTCACCACTGGAGATGCTCTTATATATATATATATATATATATATATATATATATATATATATATATATATATATATATATATATATATACTATCTAGATATATATTTTATTATATATCTATATAATATTGAATAATGACAATTAAAATATTAATTAATATAGTAATTAAAATATAATTAATTAGCTTAATCATAATTAAAATATTAAAATATTGATACTTAGTAGAAACACTTAACACAACAATAGAATTCATAAAATAAAATAAAGGTAATCTAACAAAATAATTTAATCTTAAACATGATTAAAAAGAGTTTTTTTTTTTTTTTTTTTTTTTTTAATTTAAGAACATAAGAACAAAGTTACCTTGAATGAATTTCTTGTATTGAATAAAGCTTAGAATGGATACATAAGGTAGGCTTAAGGCTTAGGGAAGTTCTGAGAACTTAGAGGGTGGAGAGTAGAGAGTAAGAAGGGGCTGTAATTCCAGCGTGCCTCCTTCTGAATGAATGCCTCTCTATTTATAGGAGAGGTTGCTATTCTATTACATTGAATTTGAGTTACATTTTGAAATCCGGAGTGGAGCTTGGACCCCTCCATCTTCTTCTGCCTTTGAATGTAGTGAGTAAAATCCGGAGTGGAGCTTGGACCCCTCCATCTTCTTCTGCCTTTGAATGTAGTGAAGAGTGCTCTGAATGATAGTGAAGTCTGGCCTCCACTACCCCCTGCTTTTTGACTTTGAGCATGAATGAGTGTTCTGAAATATGGAGTTTGGGACCCTCCATTTTCTTCCTGCTTTTCCTTAATGCTGGCTAGCGTCATTGCTTACATAATTTTCAGAGTTCAAATGGGTCTTGGGCCAGTGGACCTCCAAATGGATCATCTTCTTGGTTTTCTTCTTGCTTGATTTCCTTCTTCTTGAATTCTTTGTAGAAATGCATCATCTTCCTGAATTCTTCTTCATCTTCCAGAAGTGCTTGAGTTTCTGACGGTTGAATGCTTAGTGTCTGCTGAATTGGACTTTTGTTGTTTCTTTGAATACTTAAAGCTTGCTGAATCGGGGTCTTGATCTTCATAGGGCTGATGGCTTCTTCCTTGTTTAAAACTATTCTTAATTTTTCTCCTGTTCTTAAATAATGAGTTACCGCTTCTGTGGAACAAAATTGGACTTTATAATTAGCCCACCATTTAATTTTATATTGTCGAATAAGGGAACACGGCATATCCTTATGAATCTGTTTGATCTGGAAACTCCAAGCAAATATCCAGGGAACCCTGAAAATTGCATGGAAAAGTAATGGCTTCTCAAAGGGCTTGGCCCTGCTGAGTCTGATGAATGTTTCAAATCCCTCTGCTACTGGTTGAGGGAGTATCTCCTTTGACGGCCCAAATTTGAGCCACCAATCGTAGAACCATATTGGAACATTTGTGTTGAATTGTTGATGAAAATTGATGAACCATGAGTGGTCAAAGGACCTGATGTAAAAAGTCCTATACCAGGCTTGTATGTAATCTGCATAATTGTATTCTTGGGGAATATATCTAACTGAAAATCTCTTTGGAGTATGGATACCATTGAATTGGTTAAGGTGAAGAATCTGCTTAATCTGTACTTTGGAATGACTAATTCTGGTGGAATCATACTGGGCTGGTGTATGAGTAATCTCAATGGATTGAGTATCTATTAGTATGAGTTCATAAAAGGTTTGGGTTTTTTGAATATCTTCTGCCATCCATTGGCAAGTAGGCATGAATATTTTGGATACAAAATTTTTTAATTGAGGAATGTCTGGTTCGGTTGGGAATTGGGTTAATAAGATATATTCTAGATCTGGTTTATTGAAATAAGATTGGCTGGGATTCTTGGAATCTGGAGTGGAAGGAGGAGTGGTAGTTTGAGTAGTAGGTTTGTTGGGTGTAAGAACTGTATAATTGGGTGATAGGATGGGAGTATGAATTAGTCTTGAGTATGGTGTTTGTGCTATTGTTGAATAGGTAAGTGGTGGAAAATCTGAAGTAGGTGTTCTTGGTGCTAATGGTTTTGGAATTTCATAATCTTTTGGTGATTTTGAATTCGAAGAACTTGCAGGACTTGATTGTTTACTCATGTTTCCCTGTAAGGAATTCACGAGTCAAAAAATCTGGAAGACAATTATCTTTTCCTTTAATGTATTCAATATCAAAATCAAATACTGATAAAATAGCTTGCCATCTTGCAAAAATTTGTTTTGCAACTAAATTTTTTACATCTTTCTGTAAAATCTCTTTTGCTGATTTACAATCAATCTTTAATAAAAACTTTTTATTATATAAATCATCTTGGAATTTTGAAATACATAAAACAATTGATAAAACCTCTTTTTTAACTGTTGAATAATTAGTCTGTGCTCCAGACCATAATCCTGAATGGTATCTAATTATTGATTCTTTTCCTAAATATAATTGTTTTAATATCCCCCCATATCCTAATTCTGATGCATCTGTTTCTATGATCATAAATGCTGATGGATGTGGAATACCTAAACATGGTAATGCTTTTGCCTTTTCTTTTACTTCTTGAATTATTTTGGTATGGTTTTCTGTCCATACTGGTGGATTAAGTTTCAATCTTTCATATAAGGGTTTACAAATTATCCTTAATTTGGGAAAGAAATCTGCAATATAATTTAGACAACCTAGAAATCTTTGTAACTGGTTTTTATCTTTTATTTCATCTGGGAATTTGTCAGCAAATTCAATTGCTCTTTGAATTGGTTTTATTTTCCCTAGATGTATATCATGTCCTAAAAATCTTATTTTTGTTTGAAATAATTTCATTTTTGGTTCTGATATTACTAATCCATTCTTTTTAATAATATTTAGTAATATATTTAAATGTTTAAAATGGCTATCTATTGAATTTGAATATACTAATATATCATCAATGTATACTATTACAAATGTTGAATATGGATTAAATATATCATTCATAATTTTTTGAAATTCTGAGGGTGCATTTTTTAATCCAAATGGCATCACATTCCATTCATATTGACCAAATGGAACTACAAATGCTGTTTTATACTTATCTTTTTCATCTATTTGAATTTGCCAATAACCTGATTTTAAATCAAATTTAGAAAAAACTTTTGCATTATATAATCTATTTAATAAGTCCCTTTTATTTGGAATAGGATATCTTATCCATTTCAAAACTTTATTTAATGGTTTGTAGTTTATAACTAATCTAGGTACTCCTCTTTCTTTTTCAGCCTGCTTATTAACATAAAATGCAGAACAACTCCATGGAGACTTACTTTCTCTAATTAATTTTTTATCCAAATGACTTTGAATTTCTTTTTTACATAATTCTACTAATTCTGCATTCATTTGTATAGGTCTAGCTTTTGTTGGAATATTACTTTCGTTAAATTCTTTTTCATAAGGCAAAGAAACAATATGCATTTTACGATTCCAAAAATCATTAGGGTGACTAGAACATACCTGAATTTTAAATTCTTGTTCTAATTTTGAAATCTTCTGTTGTATTATTTTACCCTTTATATGTTCTTCTATCTTTGAATATTCTAATTCCTCTTTTAAGAATGAGAGGTCTTTTTGTTTTGTATTTAATAAATATATTTTTTTATATATTGAATTAGTCTGTAATAAATTTAATTCTATTTGACTAGGTGGATCAATAAATGGGAATAATAATTTTTTACCTAATATTTTAGTACTAATTCCTTCTTTAGTCTTTTTGAAAGGAGTTATTTGGTATAAAAATGGATTTCCTAATACAGCATCATATGATATGTTTTCTAGTATTAAAAATGAATGTTTGATGCAATAATCATTATTACATATAAAACCATTAGGTAACTTTTTATTGACTGTCATTGGAGTACCATTTGCTGCTGATAATTTCTCTTTAGTTTTTACCAAATATTTACTTGGAATAATTCCTGCTCTAATACATGAATGATCAGCTCCACTATCTAGTAATGCTATTACTGTGGTGCTGAAATCTTCTACACCTATAGTAACTAATGAATACCATTTTTCCATATTTATTTTATTAATAACATTGAAAAATTGACTATCTGATGGAGTATCTTTAGCTATTTGAATAATATTTGAGCTAGTGCTAGGTGTATCTTCTAATTTTGTATTAAATTTTAATTCTAATTCTAAGTCTTTTTCTTTTAACATATCTAACTCTTTTTTAATTATGCTAACTTCTGATTTTAGTTTATTAATCTCTATTCTTAAATCATCTGATTTTATTGGCTTTTGTTTTTCTTTTTCTGAATATTTTTTAATTATTTTGCTTAAACTAAAAGCTTCTTCTATCCTAGGTCTATCTTCTTCTTCTACTAAATCTTTAAGTTTTTTTATGTATTCATCTTTATTATCAGAATCACCTAATTTATCAATGATCTCTAATAATGCTTTTTTACTATTTCTTGTGTTATTTAACATATTAATTGTTGGAATTTTACATTGACAAATTTCTGAATTATCTGAATTTTCTGAAGATGAATCATAATATGTCTGTTCATTCTCTGAGTTTTCTATTAATAGAGATAATAATTTATTTTTTAATTCCTTATCTTCTGCAAATATTGAATTGATCTTTTTCTCTGTCTTACAATAAGAAGCTGTATGACCAAATTTTTTACATTTATAACATTGAATATTTTTATATTTATTCTGATTTTTATAATAAGGTCTTTTATAATTATTTTTGTTAAAATTTTTATTATTGTCTTTACTATAATACCTATTTCTTTTATAACTTTTATTTTTCTTATATATTCTTTTATATTCGGATGATGGTGGTTTGATACCCATTATTCCAAATTGTTGACAAAAAGTACCCATTTCTTTTCTTTCTGATCCATATTTATGTTGAATTTTTAAATCTTGGCATAGAGTTAATGCTTCTTTCTTAATGAATGCAAATATTTGACCAAACGTTATAGCATTATAGTCTATTTTTTCAGTTCCTAATGTCTTTTGTAAGTTGGTAATTATTCTTTGTGAAAATAAATTTGGCAATCCTGTAATAAATTTTTCTTTCCAGAATGATGAGTTTGAATCTGTTCTTCTCATGACTTGGGTTAAAAATATATCTTTGTACCATTTAAAATCTGTTAAAGATGGACACCTTAAATTTGTTAAGCATATTTTTGAGCTGGTTAATTCTTCTTCTGGATTTCCTATAAAATACATTGATATGACATAAATTAGATATGTTGATCCATCTGGAACCATTACATATACTGTTTCATTACCTTCACCTTGGACTTCTTCAGTTTCATGATTCATTATTGCTTGTTTATCTTCTAAAGTGAGGTGGTTATCCCACCATCCTTTTAATTGCCCAGTAAATCCTGTAACTAATAACATTACAATACTTGGTTCAGTTACATTAACTTTAGTTTTGTATGCCATTCTGGCCATACCCATTTCTTGAAGTATGTTTAATATTTGATATTCTGATTTTCCATCTATATTCCATTGATATAAAGATGCTCCATCATAACTGTTTAAAGCATTATTTACTTCTTCATATTGAATGTCTGGTGGAGTAGGCCTAGGATAATAATTTTTTGTTCTATCATTTTTCCAATTTTTTGAAAATCTTTGAAATCTATTACTTCTTATTCTATTAATTTGTAAGTCTGGTTCATCTAGATTTTGCTTTGGATAATCTTCAAATTGTTGTTCTATTAAATCTATTTGTTCTCCTATTTCTTCTTCTTCTGACTCCGAAGAAGAACTTGAATTACTAGAATATTGTGGATTCATTTGGGATATTGCTCCTATGTTATGTGATGTACTTGCTATATCCTTTTGTACTAATGAAATTGAATTTTCCATTTTTTTCGGAAATGAGGAGACTTGAAAATGAGGTTTTGAAATTTCATTAGGGAACTTACTTTGTTTATTATCTAACTTAGTGGATACAAGATCTAATTGATTTGCTATAGTATGTAATATTTGATTTGAGTAATTATTTTGTTGATAGATCTTTTTAATATCTTCCGAATTTACTGGTTCTGGATCTTCTTTTCCTATTTTAAAAGGAGATGCTGCAACTGAATTATTATCTATTGTAAGTTCAATATTTTTTAATGGAGGATGAATTGAACTTATTATTGTGTTATTTGGTAATTTCCATTTTTTATATAAATTAGTTTGGACATTAATTAATGATATTTCTTCTAAATATTGTGAGTTTATTATCTTTTCTTTTTTAAAGTAATATTCTAGCCATATAAAAAATTTCATTTTCTTTAATTTTTTAGTAATTAATTCCTTGTAAAATTCTTGTTTTATCTTTTCTCTAATCTGACTATCTAATTTTTCAAATTCTATCCTAAAATTATAATTTTCTAAACTGTAATAATCTTTATTTAATGATTCTTTGTCTATTGAAATTTCTTCTTTGTTTTCCATTAGTTTAATTCAGAATTTCTCATTTGACTATAAGTAGGAGATCCTATTGACGAATTAGAATCTGGAATGACTTCTGGTAATGGAGTTGAGTATCTAATTCTAGAATCTTGAAAATCTGATGTTGAACTTCTAGGTAATTGATAATTATTATTTATTGAATATCTAGAAGTTTGATCAAAAGAATGCCTACTAGTTTCTGTATGTCTACTAGACATAGACCTGTTACTAAATTTAATTAATACTTTTCCATCTTTTTGTTCTTCAATTGATGTGGGTTCTGTTATTTTTACATTTCTCTGTATTCTTACTGGTCTTTCAATTATTACCTCTTCAGGGATAGTTATTTCATTCCATTTTAACAGTTTTGCAGGTTGTATTTTAGTGTTATCTGAATTTGTAGTAACATATACAGATTCATCCTTATCTGTAGGATGTAGTTTTAATGCTGTAGGAATCATAGATTTCATAAGTTTAAAATAAATTCTATAAATTAGTACAAAATGTTCAGTATCCGATGCTATCTTATTTTGTTTTATTTGAACATCTAATTTCAGAGAATCCATAAGGTTTGGATCTGTTAAACTAACAGAATAATCTGGAATACAATCAAATCTTATAGTTCCACTACAAATATTGGTCTGAATCATTGCTAATAATGAATCTTTATATTCAATTAACCTATCATCTCTTAATGCCATAAATATTGGAGTATCAATTCCTTTTTTCATTAATGGGTGTAATGCTATTTGAATTAATCCAAAATGTAAAAATCTGTAGTTTTGATTTTTGTAATGATTTATAGCTTGTTGTGACAATAATTTTATTGTTTGGAATTCATCATTCATTGGAAGTACTTCTTCATGAATTTTAATTGCATATGCTTTCTTAAATTCCAATATTCCATGATGATATATTGAATTAACTGTTCGGCCAGGTAATACATTTTGAACTTCATGACTTTGTAATATATTAGAGGATGTTGAAGAACTAGACTCTGCCCTTAAACGGGGAACTCTAGATTCTCCAAACAAGAACCTTTTAACATTATCTGCCATATTATCCTTTATTGTCTAATTTATTTCTTTGAACTAGATTATGATACACTTAACTGGAACATATCTTACCATGCGTGGACCACCACATCAATGGGCTAACCAACCGTCTTATAGGTTCAGATATTTACCAACGCTAAATGTATGCAATCTAATGCAAACTTAAAATCTGACAATATTAGATAATATTTATTTATATCTTATTATATAATACTTATTTATATCTACCCCCCGGGTTTTTGGCTCTGATACCATTCTATCTAGATATATATTTTATTATATACTAGCATTGTCAGGTCGCACAAGGTGCGACCATTGCCCAATGTTTTATTTATAAATTTAGTATATATTATTAAGGACGAGTTATAATTTATAAGTTAATTGATATAAAATATATACATTACATTGATAAAATAATGTTAACTATATTTCTAAGTACAATATTATTTGTAAATTTTAATGTGATTATGACACTATGCAATATTTTAAATATGTATACGAATAATATCGTATTTTTAAAAATAGTTAATATTTATTTTATCGATTCAATTCTCCTATTATAAAACAAAATTTTTTGTTCAAATATAAAACAAAAGTTGGGACCAACTTCCAACATGCAATCTGTAGTAGACCAATACAAATTAAAATGACCATAAACAATCTCGTTTCCACTAAGCAATGGTAATGTTGCATATGCATGTTTACATAAACAAATTATGCGAAAATCTCTAGCCAGACACTCAATTCCTGCTCACGGGAATAGATATAGTTATGGATTGCTCATTTTGTGCAACCATAAGCGGTAGATATCATTTTAGACCCAAATCAGAGGCACTACTAAAATTTGATCAGCATCATCCATCCATACTATACATGATTTCCATGTCAATGTGCTTGTGTCTTTTTCATTCAATTTTCCACATCAAAATGACTTTGGAGCGTTTGGCCAGCGTAGGTTCGTGAATTACTTTTGATCATTCAACAATGGCGCAGTGCTGCAAAAAAGAGGACAAAATTCCATGTCCATCCATTACAATTTTCTAGGGTAATTTGGTATTCCCTGAAGCAAAAAAAAAAATGCACAAATTATATGAAACAATCGACCCTCTGAGTCATTGCAAAGGTATTGGTTCCATATTATTTACCATTTCCCAAATCAGAAGAATGCAATATTACCATTCCTCAGAAAACACCATAATATATCTTTCACATCTTACATACCTTTACAGCAACTCTTTGTCCACCATGGTGAACAACGTTAACTTGGGCAAGAGAAGCACTTGAAAAGGAACTAAAGTAAGAATATTGTACGCAAAAGGAACGATAAATAGTACCAAAGAACGTAAGGAACATCTCCGCCGCTTTCTGCGTTACAGAGAAACACCGCCACATTACAAAGAATGGCGAGCTGCCTGGTTTGACATCAATAGTTACAATCACAGACCTGCTAAAATAAAGCCGCAAGTCGCAAGCCAACAATCACGATAATATCAATACTAAATTATTGCTTTAACCTGATCATAAAAAGTTCAAAACCACACAAGACAAATTACAAAAGCAATTTTTAGAGCAATTATGACCTAAAAAAACAAAATCCGAGAAACAAAAATGTTGAATGCAAATGCAAATCAAACTCCAAAAAACACAATTTAAATAATCTGAAAAATTGTAATGAGGGGAAAAAGATAATAATGATATAATAGCTCGATTGGAGACCATTTATATCCCAATTAGGAGCAAGAAATTAAATTAGTAGAAGATGAAGAATCAATGGCGATTAAAAGCATATAATGAATGAAGGGAAGGTTTGATTCATTGCAAACTGAAAAAATTGAAGAGGAAGAGGAAGAGGAAGAGGGGGAAGTTATGCCATTTTGGAAACTGCCCACAATAAAAAGCATTGAAATCTGAATTGAAAAGAATAGCGGGAGCCAAGGAGTTAAGGAAGTTGAAAGAAAATTTGTATGACAAAAAAGGTTTGAAAATAAACAGGGTGGGCCAGAAGATGAGGTGGATTCGAGGTGGTAATTGAGGTGATATGACACATGTCAAGAGAAGAGGTACGTTTTGTTAAAAATGGTTGTCTTCTTATATATAGTTAGATATATATATATATATATATTGTTTCTTATGAAGTATGTTTGTAATGTAATCATTCTGTATAGATCGATATAATGTAATCGTTAATGATCCGTACAAAAGTTATTCAATCAATTTAATACATGGTATTAGAGGCAAAATTTCCTTAAAATAAATTTTAAAAAATCCTAGGAGATACTTCTAAGGCAAATTCTCATTTGAGACCTGTCTCAAATGAGATCAAAGATTATATGAGACTGCTATTGATTGAATTTGTCGTTGGTGAGCTTTAAACCCGCCGATTTCCTTGATTGAATTTGTCGTTGGTGAAATTGACCAAGGAAATGATCAAGAAAATTGACCGAAAGATCAAGCAAATTGAACGAAAGATCAAATTAACTGAAAAATCAAGGCAAAACAAAAATACTCAAGAACATTGATTGAAAGATCAAACAAACTGACTAAAAGATCAAGAAGAAACAGTAAATGCTCATTCCCCTGCTCTTGGTCTCCACAAGCACAGGTCTCCATCCAAAACTTTCTCTATTTGTAATGCTTGGTGAGTCTCCTATTTCTTGGAAGACGAAGAGACTGAATACCGTGCTATGAGCCTATCAATGTTGTTTGTTGTGAGTTGCTTTGCTTGATGTCTATGCTCTAATCGATGGATATCTCGCACCCTAGTCTCATGCGTCGTTTCTATGATAGTAAGGTAGCTCTCCATATTGCAGTTAATCCAGTTTTCCTTGAATGAACAAAGCACATTAAGATCAAGATTGTACAACTGGCCAGCTTGATTTGTTTACGACTCTTTTCAAAAATTAATTGGTAAGTTGCTATAATAAATCTCATTTTCCATCTTAATTACGATTGTTTTTAATATTCTTTTATATTATTTCTTGTACAATAAATACGTTTAATTTTGTTCCATAAATTAGTTTGGAGTATGTACAATCAACCACCTAAAGTAAAAAGGACGAAAGTTGACTAACAAAATTTTATTATAGCCTATAGTAGTAGGCATGGCCGAGCAAAAACAGAATTGTTATACCACGCCCTATATTAGTATATTTTGCTTAAACACGCGCCTGAAATAGTGTAAATACGCCATAAAATATTTATTTTTGTTAAGTTTTTCAAACTAAATTTATATTTCAGTTGCGAAAAATTAAACACGATCTAAATACATTTCTTGATTTTTCAACATCATATTATTTTAAAATATAATCAAATAATAATGAAAATACATGGCGTGTTTTAGTAAAATACAGAGCGAATAGCAACACCCAGCAAAAATGGTTGACGATCAACTTTATATTATAGATGTTGGAGAGGCAAAACTTTAGCTGGCATTTTTTTTTTTTTTGTCAAACAAATATATTATTAAACTCGAACAGAAAACATGATAGTTTTGGCCAACTGATGGGCCTGACATACACATCATATCTTGCTACTTTCTTAACTACTGAAATAAAAGTTTGACTACATTAAACTCAAATACCAACGGTGCAGTCCAATACTCGGGCTTTGTTGGCCTTCCAGTAGCCTTGCTACCACTGCTGAATCCGTCCAAATTTGGACTGATTTGAACCCAGCTTGAAATGCATTTTGTAATGCTTGAAAGACAGCCATGAGCTCCACTTCTGTCGCTGAAGATGCCTGTACAATACAGTAGTTGTGATCCTCCATTCTGTCTCGTTCAAAAGTGTAGCACCACGCTGCAACTCCTCCATTATGTACTAGGAAATGACTAGTTTGTAGCGATTAATTGGTGCTAGTGCTACAGAGTTTGGCAAGGGTTAAGTTCATAGTATTAAATTCTTCTAAAATTTCACTTTTAATCACTTAACTATTTTTTACCTAAAATTGATCGCTAAAATTAAACTTTACAAACTAGTTCAAATTTGATCATTGACCTTACTCTACTTCTTCTTCTTCTTTTTTTATAAAAACTAATTGGGTAATATGCGCTTCACGGTTTATATTGATTTACATTCTAATAGAATAATATGCATTATTAGTATACATTAGTCACTTTATTGACATTTTTTCCAAATAAAAATATTTAATTTGAGGATATACATCTTAAAATAATTTTAAATGTAATGAAGGTTTAAAAATACTTCTCAACTTTTCGACAACATTTTCGCGCATATTTGATGCTGTTTTTTATTAGTTGCGTTAATAGGTACGTGTACGTACCATTGTATTTAAGATATACTAGTAATAGACTAATAGTGCACCTCACGTTGTGCGGTCTATGTTATCACTTTATAATATTTTAGTGTTATTATCTGGTATTATATTTAATCGGGCATATGTTGAAATTTAAACTATATACATAAAATGTTACAATAACGTTAGAAAGCCGTTATTGGTGGGGAATAGTAGTTATATTAGTATTAAAAGGGGAAAGTAGACGGAAAAAAAACAGTAACTTCTAGAGAGAAGTCAGAGCGTATTTCTAGAGAGAATGTAATTTTCATTCATTTGGAATTTTGAATACAAAGTCAAGTCACAACATAGTCAATTCATGTTCCGCATCAAAGACATTAGAGCATCTCCAATGGTAAGCTATTGCTAGACTTGCCACATAATATTTCAAGCTAATGATGTGGCAAGCTGTACCTTTCAACAATGGTTAGCTACATTCATTTATAACTTCTAGGTCCCACATGTTTCCTTATTTTTGAAAAATACTCTAATAAATTATTTTGATTATTTGTAAATTTAAATTATATTTGAAATAAATATAATACATCCACAATAAGTAATATTTATTAAATAAAGTAGCATAATTATTTGTACAAATCATACCAAATTTTTATAAAATAAAATATTATTAAGGCTCGAGAAGTAAAAATTATTATTCATACTAATAATTAATTTTAGGTTAATATAAATTAAGATTATTTGTATTTGTATTTGTATATAAATAATACTTACTTTATATAAAAAGTATTTTTGTTGTTATAATTTGTTGTATAAACAAATACTATATTATATTTCAAAAAATTAAAATTTTAAAAACATGTATTTGGTATGTTGGATACGCTGTTCCATACGTATGAAACTTTTTACGAAGGATAAAAATTTCGTTTAAATTTATCATTACAAACATAAGAACACGTACGATTTACCAAAAATATTATGACTCAATTTACCATGGTAAATAAGTTTTTGTAGCATGAAAATATTATTAACATTTTAAATTAGTTCTAATTATGGGATAGTCGACAATTATTTATATTATCGAGGTGCGGCAGTGCTGCTCCACAAGGCTGCTCGAGTAGCAGTCCACCGTGGCCAACCAACAATGGTTGGCAGTACTGCTATAACTTATTAAAAATTGCAAGCAACTACATAATTATAACCATTGGAGATGCTCTTAAATGTAACCGTTTTCTCAAATATAAATTCAACACTCAATGTACGTAGATGAAAATCAAAACTATATATAGCTTTTCCTTTCAAAAAAAAACCATATATAGCTTTTATCGAATAAGTTATGATATAGTTCGCCATCTTCACAAACAAAATCAAAACTACTCATAATTTCTAAAACAAGACCTGGAGAGACTAAAAATTGTAGAAGCTGATAAATTGTATCACAGAGATATCATCTCTGAAGAAAAGTAAAGTTCAACATCATGAGGGTGCACTTTTTTGGATCGGGTACTGGTAACGTGTGAGAGTTTAGGCGCGTCCCTCACGCACACAACACTCTTACCCAAGTAAGTGACGGTGCCCTGATAGCAGAAGAACTCGAGATTTGGTGCGGAATCAATGTCAATGCTGTAGATGCTGCAACAATGTCTCAGCTCCAACCGCTTCAGCTTCAGAGACTTAACCGAGATCTTTCTCAGGTTTGATCCGCGATAGATATACAACGCCTCCAAGCTGAGCATGAGGTGTTCAATGTCTGCATCGACGGCGTTAATATACTTCATCGACAGGCTGGTCAGCCTGTCCCAAGCTTTACACATAGCCAACTGTGGAGGAAGGGAAGCTTTATTAACAGCTAGCAGTTCCAGCTTCTCCAGGGTCTCAACCTTGACGAGTTCTTCCATGGAACTCTGACTTACAACTTTAGGATCAAAGGAAACGTGAGACAACTTTGGTACAAAGTTAAAGCTCATCACGACATGATCAATGAAGCATGTTAAACCTTGGCGGAATGCTTCATAGTATATGAAGCACTCGAGATTGGGTGCAACATCAATGGCAATGCTACGGATCTCAGAACAAAACCTGATCTCCAGCTTCTTCAGCTTCGGGGATGCAACCACCACCCTTTTTAGGAGAGACGCTTCTTGTATAAACAGCGACTCCAAGTTGACGAGGTGGCTCTTTAGCCCGTGTTCGAGGTCTGCATCACTCACACGAACCATATTCAATGACAGAGCGGTTAGCTGGTTCCAACCACGAAACGTAGGAAACTGTGGATAGTACAACAAGAGTCCCATTCTTGAACAAGATAAGTCTATCTCCAGGCTCTGGACCAATTTATCCCTAGCAAATGTGAGCCAATTATTCTTGAAATCCTCATTCAACTCGAACTCGAAATCATCACCCCACATTGTCCTTTTCTCGGACAATAAACCGTCTAAAGCAATCCGTAGAGAATCAACTTTCGTACCCTCGTATCTCTGCAGGATGTGATTCACGAACTGAAGAAACTCCAAACATCCGGAGCCCTGGAAATCCAGGTTTTTCCGATACTGGAGGCTGGTTTTGAAAACACGGTGAAATCTGCGGGAAAGAATGCAGGTTTTGGCAGCAACCTTCAAACTCAACCTATCAACGATTCTCATCACGAGATCATCAGGCAACCTATCAAAGTAATAGCTACGATCGATCAATTCTTCGATTCTCCTCCACGAATTTTCGTCCAATACTCCATCCTCTTCATCTTCATCTTCATCCACCAACACTAACCTTCTCTTCTTCCCCAACCCCACACTTGTTTTGAAAAACTCATCACCCACTAATCTTCTCTTCTTCCCCATATGGATTCAACTAAGTGAGATCTAGAATCAACAACAAAAAGGCAAAAAGGGTGTCTTTATGTACTACTACTCTTGCACGAATCCGATATACATACGGAAAGGGAAATCCATAATACACAAGGAAAAGGAAATGGAAGGTCAGAGATTCAGAGGTGATTACCGGATCAAATAAAAGTAAAAAATCCTTAAACCCAGTCTTTTGTTCATCCGCTTCATGCACATAAACAAAAATCAAACTATCGAATCAAAAAGCTTGTTTGAAACAGTGATGAGAAAAATTGATTTCACAAACACTAACAGGGCTCGTGCGTTCAAGAGCGGCGATGAAAAGCCAAGAAGATGGAGGAATCAGATACAGAATATGATGAGGAATTGAATTGAATATCGATCCCCAAAATATGGTACTCCCTCCGTCCCACCCAAAGCTGCACAGTTGACTTTTCACGGTCTTCAATGATCGTGTTTGATCATTAATATCTTTAAATACATATAGAAACAATATATAAAAATTTACTTTTTGAAAAATAGGTGTTATAATAAATCCATTGATATTTCATATAATAGTTTTATCATTTATATATTGACCTATAATTACAGTCAAAATTTCCTAAGTTTGACTCTGAAAAGTCAACTGTGCAGTTTGAGGTGAGACAGAGGGAGTGGAGAAATCCAAATAATTCTTTACTCTTTCCCTTTTTGAAAATTGGACTTTGTCAAAAGCCCCAAATTCTAGGCCGAAATGTATTTTTATATATATAGATGGGGGTGTTTGGTGGGGGTGTTTGGTGAAGAGCTTTTTGGGACAAAATTAGTTGTTTGACCAAATCCAAAGGCTAATAAAAGTGTTTGGTAAAGAGCTGTTTGCCAAAAAGCTAATTTTCAAAAAGCTAATTTTCAAAACGCTGAAAAAAGGAGCGTTTTCCATTAGCTGTTTGTCTTTTTCTTCCAAACTTACACTTTTATCCTTTCTTTTCTTTGGATTTTACGTGTGATTTTTTTTTCTATTATGTTTACTTCCTGTACGTTGTTTTCTTTTTGTGAAACCTCATTCACGTTTCAATGGTTTACAAGTGCATCTGCGCTTAATTATTCCTTCTATACTTGACACTTTGCACAAGCACTAGTCCATTTTCCCCTCCACGTATTTCTTCCAAAATTTGTATTCATGTTATTAGTAATTAATTTATATATATTATTATTGTACAATATATAATAAGTATTTATATATATATAGATTAAGTAATGAATATAAATAATTTTTTAAAATAAGCTATTTTGTGTTTTTTTGAAATAAAAAAATCTTAAAATATTAAATAAATTTATATTTATATTTATTTTAGTTAATTTAAAATTCTTAAATATGGTTATATTTGTAAAAAAATAACCATTCATGCATAATTGTTTATTATATTTCTTAATAAGTATGAATTGTAGTGTGTATAATAATATTATTATTTATTAAAAGATAATGTTACTAAATATATTCAAGGGCTTAAATGTTATTTTGCTATGTTGGATAAGTAAACAGCTATTCATTATCAGCTAATTTTACCAAACACTTATATCAATCAGCTAATACAAACAGGTGGTCAAATCAGCTAATGCAAACAGTTAGTCAAATCAGCTAATACAAACAGCTAACAGCTATCAGCTAATCACCAAACACCCCCGATATGTCGGTCCCTTTTCGTGTTGAATTTATATATAAAAAATTTGTGTTTGATATAATCTCTTTCAAAAGTTGTGTTTGAGATAATCTCTTGCAAAAATATATTAAATTACCAAACTTAATATTTGTGATACTTTCTCTGCAACTTCAACTGAGACTAGTGGTATTGGTTAGACCATTGAAATAGTATCAGGGAGCCTAGGCATTCTGTATTCCCTCCTGTAATCAACATTGTTAATCAGTTATACAGGAATCACCATCTCTAATTTTATGATTTATTTGTATGATGATTCTAAATTATTTTAAAAATTGTTTATAGGATTGGATTATTTTTGTTTGAAATAATTAAATAGAATTGTAATTAGTAATTAACTTGTTAGTCCGAATTTACATAAGTTAGGAGAACATGTTTAGTCCTCATTAAATATTAATCTAACTAACTCTAATACACTCTTTCACTTTCAACCACACGGCTGGCTATTGGATTTTGCTTTCAAACCCTGTTTGTTTATTAATAATACTAGGATGTTAGATCGTGCACATGGCCCAATTTACAAATTCAGATTATCGTGAATATATAATTAAAAACATTTTTGTATATAACATTTATCTTAAAGTGTAATTTTTTTTTGAATAATCTTAGGCCCTGTTTACCTAAGCTTATTTATCTGTAGATCAGTTAAGTTCAATATATTTAAATTTTTTTCAATTCAGTTCAGTAAATTTAAATTTATTTCAGTTCAGCTCAATATATTTAAAATTATTTCAGTTCAGTTCAGTTCAATAAATTTAAATTTATTTCAGTTCAGTTCAGTTCAGTTCAGTGTATTCCTAAATATTTATTTTTTTATAAATTTTTGTAAACATTTTTTTACTTAATGTTTTTTATTAGGTATGTTTAGTTTAGTTTAGTTCAGTTCAGTCCAAATAATATGTCTCTAGAAGTTCATATTATTCGACTCAATTTTTATTTCGCAATACATTATTTTTGCTTCAGTTCAAAATAAAGTAGTTCAGTTCAGTTCGAATGAAATATAAGTTCATGCTTCATTATATGACTATTTTTAATTAGTTCAGTTCAGTTCGTTTCAGTTCAATTCAGTTCAAATAAATTCAGTTCAGATCAGTTCATATCCTCTGAAATATTGATATACAATTCAATGACTCATATTGTCTTTAATATAATATTGGCCTCGTTTGGCTATCAGCGTTTAGCTGTTAGCTGTTAGCGGATTTTATTAGCTGTTAGCTGTTAGCTGTTAGCTGATTCTATTAACTGTTTTGACTAACGGTTTGATTAGCTGTTTGTATTTGAGTGTTTGGCAAATGACAATTAGCTGATAGCTGTTTTGTTACGTTAAAAGACCGAAATAGTCATTAATATAATTTATTATTAATTTCTTTTATGGAGTGTATTATTTGTTTTGAAGTATCGAAAGGTATTTTTATTACCTATATTTATTTATTTTTATGCTATTTGTTATTTTATTATTTATTAATATACCCATTTTCTTTAAAAAAATTAAAATGATTAACATTTCATAGTAATATATGTTTAGCTGGACATTTTAATATTAAGATATGAAATACTTAAAATATAAATTAAAAATAATATTTTAGAATAAATATATACGTACACATTTTGTGTACACACGCATATGAATATATGAATTGTACTATTAAAATTTGATTAATATTATGAATTTGTACGCACGCTAACATGATTAAAATTTGGTTTAGTAATTTGATTTTTTTTAAAAGGAAATTTTGTAAGAATATGGATAAAAAAGATATTTTGTAATATTGTTTTAATTAATTCTTTGTAAACGCTGCTCTTTCTAGCGTTTCAGAATCGAGAGGTTTCACCAAAACAGCTAATCAGAAAAAGCTATTCACCAAACACTAAGAAGAGCTGATTGACCAGTCAACTGTCCATATTTAACACAAAAAGATAAACGCTACTCAAAACTCTCGTCACCAAACAGGACCATTATAAAATACAACTCAATAACTCATATCCTCTGAAAAATACATGACTATGATATTCAACTCAATATATCTATTTAATATACCATAACCTTTTACTTTATATACTCCAATATAATTATTTGAATCGTGATTCATTTAAATCGACTCAACCAAATATAACATGCTTCATTATATTATTATTTTAATTAGTTCAGTTCAGTTTGTTTCAGTTTAATTCAGTTTAGATAAATTCAGTTCATATTAGTTCATATCCTCTGAAACTAAACTAATTTAAACTGAACTAATACATGGCTGGTTTAATATAATATAATTATATGTTTAAAAAAAAATCTTTCATAGATTATTTTCAAATAAAGCAAATCTAGTATAAAAATTAGACTAAAGTGTATTGTATGGCACACCAAATATTATTTTGGATAACTTTGGCCCTTTACCACTTCACTAACTTTCATTATGGATAAATTTATTCTTTATTTTTTTAGATGTTATGTTTTCATAAAAATTAACCTCTTAGTAATTAATTGTCTAAATTATTTTTGGGAAAATAGGTGCTTAAGTTTGAAAGAATAAATGAAAGCATAAAATTACTAAAAATGCCTCATAGAAACTTATAATTTTAACAAATTTATCCGTGATAATTTGTTAAGCCTATGACCATCTACTTTATCTTTTTGGCATAAAAGTAATTTAGGCCTCGTTTGGCAATCAGCGTTTAGCTGTTAGCTGTTAGCGGATTTTATTAGTTGTTAGCTGTTAGCGGATTCTATTAGATGTTTTGACTAGCGGTTTAACTAGCGTTTTGTACATTAGTGTTTGGCAAATAACAATTAGCTGATAGCTGTTTCAATGCGTTAAATGACTGAAATAGACATTAGTACAATTTATTATTAATTATTGTTTTAGTGTTTTGCTTGTTTATCGAAAATAATTATCACTTATATATTTATTTATTTTTATTATTTAAATTATTATTCTTTATTATAATATATCTACGCTTATTAAAAAAATTATTTTCAGAATTACATTACATAAAAAAATTATTTTGATATATATTTAGCATGTGCCATTTTAATTTCAATATTTATAATATTTCAAAAATAAATTTAAAATATTGAAAATGTACGTACAAAAATTATTAGTTTTAAGGAAATTTTGTGAGAATAAGGATAAAAAAGATATTTTGATATATTGTTTTGTTTAATTTTTCATAAACGCTGCTCTTTCTAGCGTTTCAGAAACGAGAGGTTTCATCAAAACAGCTAATTAGAAAAAGTTTTTCACCAAACACCAAGAAGAGCTGATTGACCAGTCAACTGTCCATATTTAACCCAAAAAGCTAAACGCTCTTCAAAACTCTCGTCACCAAACGAGGCCTTAGTCTATAAACAGAACTTCTCATCTATGAAGAAAGGTAGTGTCACTTGTTTATCTATGCTCCGCAGTACGTAAAAATCACATCTTAAATATAATAAGTATATAGGTATAGGGGTCATTATTAGGAATAGTAATGTTATCTGTATCCAGGGTATAATGGGTTATATGAGACTGCCATTTCTGCTCTGCATGCTAAACTAATAGCTATACACCAGGGTATTTTAAAAGCAGAATCTTTTTTTCCTATTGTGTGTATTGTTGAATCTGACTGTCTGAATGCCATAAACATGATCAAAAAGCCTTCCCTTGCTCCTTGGAACCTTTATGATTTTGTTGAACATCTGCACACATTTTTCTCTTCCATACCCCTACTTCATGTGCTTAGGGAAGGGAATCAGCCGGCTGATGCACTTGCTAAGACAGCTCTCTCAGAGTTGTCTAACAAAGCATATCAACCATCTCACTTACCCCATAAAGTCAAGGGTCTCATCCTTTTGGATAGACTCCAACTCCCTACTCTAAGAATTAATTTGAATGGATGCTGCTAATTTTGTTGTTTGTTGGTTTAAAACTCTGCAGATTTAGATCTAATGGAGTTAGCACAAAGGATATCAAATGCAACTTGGCCCTGAAGTTTCTGATGCGCCAAAGTTTGATCAAGGACATAGCACAGTTCTTTCAACCGTACCAGCTGCAAGGAATGGATCCAGCCTGGATGAACCCTCTGGTTGCTTTTTGCCTCTACTCAGCAACCACTTTCTGGACTACTAATTTCCAAGTCATTTTCCAGTTTTGCACTTGTTTTATTTCCCCTTCTCGGCTGCTTTGTGTCTCCTAGGATTCACTAATAAGCTTGGTTGATTTGGTTCTAATCCAAGTTCTGGAATTTGATTGAGGAAACTCCTAGTGATTGATTAACTTTTTATCTTTTGGATGCAACTATCTTGCATCAGGGGGATACCCCCTTTCTGATTCTGTATAATCTCTTTTGTACGGTTTCTTTTGGGCTTGGGAACCCATAAATAAGTTTCCTACCACCAATGGTGGTTTTCATCTTAAAAAAATAAAAATCAAAGAATATTTAAACAGTTCTCAGAGCAAGTACAACAGATTCCTCACCATTTACTACAAGATATAGTACTACATTCTCATACTCCCTATCTTTTTTTTCTATCAAGTCCAACAGCTTCTCTAACTTATAAGGGATTGGAATTTAATGCATACACATTAAATCTTATAATTTTATTACTTTATATTTAATTTAATTCCTTTTTACTATTCAAAGATGATTTTGAAATTTCAATATCTTAAATTATGCACGATAAAAAATTGTGAAAATTATAAATTATTAAAATACACATTACAACGAATATAACAATATCTCATATGATAATATTCAAAATTTTATATGCATGTGAATATAGTCATGTAAGATCTTGTTACTTTCGTCATAATTTGCATGTTTAGAATATATAATTTTTGTAAGTTTTTATTTTATATAATTATAGATATTTAAAATTTAAATATTTGTTTGAAATTGTAAAAACAATAAAGACTAAGAGCAAGTCCAACAGATTCTCCAAAAGTTTTTCTAAAATAGAGAATGGAAACCCTATATTCTCCAAATATTTTTTACTCAAATCCAACAGTATCTCTACTTTAGAGATTTTATTAATAACTTTTTTTCTTTTTTCTTTTTTTGCATTAAGAAATTTGCCAAAAATATCTTTTTTTCTTTTGCAATGCGCATGAATTCAGTTCCTCAAAATTTATTTGTCATTCTGCATATTTAGCAAAGCAAATCTTCTCTCTCATCAATTTTGCTATGATAGCAAATGCGATAGCAAATCTGTTGGAGTGGAAAAATACACAAAATCTCTAAAAATTGACAAAATCTCTATTATAGCAAATCTGTTGGACTTGCTCTAATATTTTAGAAGAATAGTGAAGAGTAAATGAGAAAACATTAAATTTTGGTTCCCCGAGTTTTGTTTTCTCTCTACAGATTTAGGGAAGCAAATCTTCTCTCTCCGCAAAATCCCCAACTTAGGGATGCATATAGTGAAGCTGTTGGAGTTGAAAATAAGCCAAAATTCTATAAATTTATTGAAATTCCCCAAATTGGGGAAGTTGTTGGACTTTCTCTCAAACCTTATAACATGAATTACTCTTGTTTAGTGATCATTTAAATATAAAGCCGAACTTGAGCTTTCAAGATAGAAGAAGAATATAAAAGCTCATCACTAATCAACCATATAATGGCTACCAAAAAAAATAGGTTTTACAGTAAACATGCGTTTTCAAGTGATATATAATCTAGACATATCATATTAATTCTAATACTTGGCTTGAGTATACAGTTTGAAAACTAATAATTATAATTGTTTGTGTCGCATCTTGAAAACTAATAATTATAATCTTGTGCCGCATCACCAATGTATACATCAGTAGCACCAATTCATCCAACTTGCACATTTTCCGTCTTCCCAATTTTAGAAGCTACTTGATAAGTTGGCCAAGTTCTAGAATCAAAAGAAGAATCAAAAGGATTAGGAATGGATAAATTAAATTTAGCATATAAAATTTTGAATTTCAAAAAGAAAGAAAGAGTTTACCTTTACTAATTAGTGATGAGAAGAAGTGAGATTGTAAGTCTTATTTATAGCTACATGAGATGCAATAACCCTCTGGAATATGAAAAATTATAAGAGTTGTAAATTGCAATAATTGCATAAGTTTTATTGTAAAAATAAATTGATTTAATAACAAATTATGAGGTTAGTAATTAAAGAAGATGAGGGGGTTATTGGCCATCAAATAAAGGGTAATGAATAAGAGAATTGAATTTAAAAAGAAAGAAGAAGAAGAGGTGCCTTTTGTTGAGAAGATTAAGAGCATCCACAATGGTTTGAACATAAGGAGCACTCCTTAAATGACACATCATCTATTTTTATAAAAACTAGGTAAGAAGTAACAACAACAATAGTAGTATATTTTTACTACTTCTTTAATTAAAATCAAGCAAAATACAATAAAAAGGAAATATTAAATGGCATTAGTTATTTTTTTTGAAGTAAAATGGCATTAGTTGATTGGTTGGTCTTGCACAACAAAAGAGGTAACAACTCCTTATTTAGGGTGTAATGGGCCTGGTTCAGTGGTAATCCACCCTCTCTATAACTGAGAGGTCCAAGGTTCAAAACACACCCCTGACAAAATTGTGAATATTTGAGCAATTACTGTCAGGGTCTACCCAGCGTAGAGGGGCCGATGGTGGTTTCCCAGGGGCCGTGTTGGTGGCCCCCGCTGTGGTCTCCCATGCTGCAGGTGGTATCTCATGATGGTGCGATCGGTGGTTCCGGCTTCGGTGGTTCGGTGGCTCGTTGGTGCAAGCAGCTGGGTCCTTCAGGAGGACGTCTCAGAGCTACGTGGATGGAGCGTGTATAGCTTCACTGTGCTTACATAGATCTAATGTGGTGTCTCCTAGTTAGTCCTAGATTAGGACGTGTATATGTAATAGGTAGGTTGTAATCTATCTTGAATTCAAAAAAAAAAAAGGGAGTAGCTCCCTATTAAGGAGTGGTCTTTAAAAATTTACAATTAATGGTCATATTAATATAAGGAACACTCTTTATTAAGAAAAGTGCTTCTAAGAAGAACCATTGTAGATGCTCTAATAGCATGAATGAAACTAAAGAAAATTGAATGAATTGACAAATGAAATCAATGGATTAATTGAAGAACAAAAGGAAAAGGAAAAGGAAAAGGAAAATGAGAAGGTGCTTCCGGTCTAGAAATTGTAAGGTCTCAAGGAAAAATAAAAGTCAGGAAATAATTACGAGATTTAAAGAAAAAAAAGAATTGATTGAGGATTAATGACATTAAAGAAAACAATGGATTTTTTCAAAAAAAAAACAATGGATTAAGGGATTAATGGACATGAAATTGAAGAGGTGAGGAGTTAAGGAAAAATGGGAGGAACTCTTGGGAAATTGAAGAGGTGAAGAATTAAGTTTGTGAATTAATGAGATGAGTCAAAAATGAGGTGGAGGTGAGGTGGTAGATGAGATGTCCGGTTACATGTCAACAAAAGAGGTATATTTTGTTAAAAACTCTTGTCTTCTTATATATACTTAAATGAGAAGGTCTCCTGTGAGACTCGTCTCCATTGAGACAGGGGACAAAATTGTCCTTTTATGTGTTAGGGGTCTTAACATAATTATTTTATGTTTCACATATTACGAAGTAGACTCACCAGATTCTGATTTTTCTTCGCTACTACTGTAGTCTATTTCTGATTCTTCTATGATGTATACAATTCCTATATCATCATATTTTTCTTCTATGGGTTCATATCCCATTTCATATGCAATTTCTAACAATTTTATTTTGTTATTATTTTGCCTATTAGGACATTCATTAGCGTAATGTCCTTCTATGTTGCAAACCCAACATCTACAATTTTTCTTTCCTTTTGGATAGAATTTTTGTTTTTCTAATTTGGTATCAGATTTTTTCTTAAAGAATTTCCCTGGTCGGAATCTCTTTTTCTTTTTAACAAACCTATATTTAGAAGATTTTTTCTTAGAAAAGAATTTTTTCTTCTTTTATATTCTGTTTTACAGCCATATTCTACAGGTATATCACCTGAAATGGCACAACATTTTTTATTAAATTTTTTAAGTTTCTTTTGAGTTCTTATTAATTCACAAAATTTTGACCGTTCGTCTTTTACTATTCTCATAGCATATCCTAGACTGAAACTAGTTGTTCTACTACCTGAAGTTTCAGATCTAAACCTTTCTAAGGCTTTTTCTCCTACTAAAGGGATTTTTCTAAGATACTGAAGTATCATTTCTGGAAATTCAATTTGTTCTAGTTTGTAAAGATTTACTTCATAGTCACAATTGAATTCTTCTAAGTAACATATATCACAGAGTTGTAGTTCTGCTAAGCGTTTCCTAGCTTTCTCTTGTACTAGTTGTTTTTTATGTATTTTATCACCAGTAAAATCAATTCCTAGGAACATAGTATATAACTCATCTAGAACTATATCTAGAATATTATATGGAATGTTATTATTATCATCTGTCCAGATGGTGTTTTTTATAAATTCTTTTGCTATTCCAAGACTCTTATGTTCTATTAATAGCAATATAGTTCTTGATTCTGTATAGGCATCAGGATTAGTTTGAATTACTAAACTTAATTCTGCTGCCCATTTATCAATGATTTCTTTCCTATTATTTTGACAGTCAATATTTAGGAAATTATCATCTAATCCTTTTGAATTACCAATTTTGGATTTTGCACTTTCTGGAAAATACCATGGTTGATTAGCTTTTCTTCTTTTTGAGCCCATATATGAGCTTTCTCCTTCTTGTTTAACTCTATTCACGTTAAAGTTTTTAGGTTCATCATCTGAATCGTAATTGCTAATTACTTGTTCGCTTATTTCAGATTCACTAGCTGATTCTTCATTATTTAAGACTTTTAAGTCTTCAAATCCAAACAATTGTTTTAGTTTAGGACTATTTTCTATTTCTTGGTTTGCTAGCTCATTATTTTCTAATTCTAGCAATCTAAGAGCATGGTCAAGTAAATCGAAGTTCTCTTCGTTTACCTGTAACTCTTCACCCTCTAGGTGATCCCAGAAGATTTTTTCAATCCTTGGTATATAGTTAGTCATATTGGTTGTTTATCACTTTTACCAAATGGCCAAGTTAGTGCTTTAGGATTTCCAGAGGATCCTAATTCTGCATTTCCTACTCCATGATTGGGGTAGGAATATTTTCCTAAATTTAAAGGTTTTGGATTCTCTTCTGTTATTACAGGAGATATTGAAAAATCTTTTTGTCCTAAAACTTCTAAGATTTCTTTATTGCAATTGCATTCTGAAATTGTAGATTTTAGTTCAGTAATGACTTTTGCGCCTACAGCTTCTATTTGCTCATTTTCATTAGAAGCTATCTGTTTAAGTAATACTAGAATTTCTTCTAGATTAGTTTTTAAGATTTTGAAATCTTCTCTTAATTCTGTCATACTCATTCAAGACATATGTTCTAATTGTCGACCTAAATCGTCAATTCTTTTTGAGACACTTAACAATATGTCTTTTTTACTGAGTTCGTTAAAACTTTTACGAGATGGTTCCCCTATCTCCAGATTATTTCGTATTACTCTGGATTTATATTTTTCTCCCATTATTTTCTTGTCTTTAGCTATGTCAATAGCCCAAGAGTTATCTAAAGGAGTTATTTCTGAAAACTGTTTTTCTTCTACAGTTCCTACTTGTGAAAATACATCTTCTAGTTCAATGTATTCTTTCTTTTTATAGTCAATACTGTGATGACTATTTGTTAAAACATAAGCGACCAGATAGGTTAAGCTAAATACTTTATCTCCTTTATTCATTAAATTTTCTCTTTCAAATTTATGAACAAAAGATAATGTTTTGTCTAAATTTGTTGTATTTAGACTAATTCCAAATTTAGGATATACTGTAAACATGAATTTTTGGTAGGCTAAATTTCCTCTAGCCGCACCTAAAATGCAGTCTTGTCTATCATTTATTCTATTATCCATTAAAACCATTTTAACCGGAGAATCTATTCCTTCTTGAAATTCTGATTTTAATAGAATTTTGACAGCACCAAAGTGTATCATTGAGATAGTGGATCTAGTTTTACTATCTATTTTTAATAAATTTTCTTCAATCTCTTTTCGAGTGATTAAAGGTAAATATACTGCCCCTGTAGTATCTTTGATATCTATATGCATTTCTTTAGTTCCTACAAAATAGTAGATGCTATTTTTCCTTTTTAATTTCTCTAAAAGAGATATATTAAAAATATTTTCTTTTCTTAAATTAAGTCTTGAGGACCTAATTTTTGAAAGTAATTCTTGTTTTATCAAGAAACTTCCGTTGAATCCTTGATTAGATTCAAAGGTTTGAACATTAGAAACATCTTGATTTTCATCAATTGTTTCTTCTATATCTTTTAAATTATTCATTTTTATGGCTCTGATACCAGGTTTTCGACGGACTGATGGTCTATCTGCGGAATTTTATTTCTCTTTGATATATTTTATACATCCTTTATAGATGTTCATATAATGTACAAGAGTTTGATGTTTTTCACAATATCTTGTGCCAAAACTATACCTAGATTGACTATAAGGGCCAACTCTATGGAATTTTGATAATTTCTTATCCTCTTTGGTTATTTCTCTGTCAAGAATTAATTTACAAATGTTTTTACTCATTTTGGATAGATTAATTCTCTTACTGAATTTTGAGATTCTTGTATACATTTTATGCAGAATTTTGAGGTAGGCATAAATTGTACATAAATTTGGAGTTGATGTTTTTTACAAAACTTAGTTCTAAAACTATATCTGGATTGACTATTATCATTATTCCTATGGAATTCAGATAATTTTTTATCTTCTTTAGATAATTCTCTGTTGAGAATAAATTTACAAATATTATTGCTCATTTAAACTTAGATATTTTATTTGATGTAGTTTATGAATTTAATACTTTAGAACCCTAAGTAATTCATGCAAGATCCTTATATCTTCCTTACTATATTATTAAGAGTGTATGTTTATCATGCTATCTGTTTATAACTTAACCAATCCTGCGAATCTTGTTTCCCTAAACGACCACCTGCCTAAGCGGTACTCCCTATTCTATGGACTCCAGGTTTCATTATAACAGAGAAGCATGTATACAACAATCAATAATAAGAAAGAAGATACAGATTATAGAAACTTACATGTAATTACAAGAGGGCCCTAAAGGGCTTTTTATTCACACATAATGATCATAAGTTCAGACAGAATCCTGGACGAGGTTCGTCTCCAGGGGATTACAGAGGTTGAAAGTAAATTACAATGAGGCGCAGAAGTGAGGGGCGCTCCCATATTACAAAAAATGAACTCCCTTTTATAGAGAAGGAAGGATCTGTATTATTAAAGAGGGGTGCGTCATCCCTTACGTACAAACGCACTTACATTATTGCATCTACCTAAAGCAGACGCACTACTGCATTATTGCATCCACTCAATGCAGATGCATTATTATCCCACTACCTGCTGTCACTAGAAGTGGAGGGGTCCATAGGACTGTCGGCAGTCCTAATGGTGGATATGTCACTGTCTTGAACAGTGGATGATCCACTTTCTTCTGAGCATTTACCGCATAGGTAACTACTACGGTAATTCTTCATCTTCTTGCAAAGATCTGGCATATGTTTTCCCAAAATAAATGGATTAACCAAAGTATTTTGGAATTTGACAAACTTATCTTCATCAGCTTCGCTGATCTTTTTGGGCGATTTGTTGTACATCAAGATGGTGGAATCTTGATAGTTGACAAATAGTCCGTCTTCTGAGCTGAAACTGAAAACTTTCTGGAGTAATCCTTCAAGTCTTCTAGCTGCTAGATTCAATAAATCCTCGGGATCTATCTTGCATTCCATGGTGGTGGATGGATGATATTTCTCCCCTTTGCAGATGCCGATTTGGATTAGATGCTGAGGATGGTAGATCAAATGACCTGTAGTATTCCAGTAAGGACCTGAACTATCTATTTTTAGAAAGATTTCTTGACCAGGTTTGGTACACTTCTTCCTAAAGTTTTTAATAGCATTTAGCAATGCTTTGGGGAAATGGCTAATCTCTAATAAATTAGAGCTAGGATATATAGTTATAACTAATCCATACTGGAAATCTTCAAAAACTTGCCCGGGATCAGCATTTTTGGTAAAGTTGTAGTAACTTAAATTTTTGAGATCTGTGGTGTAGAATTTTTCTTCTACATATTTGGATTCATCAGCCAGACGAGCATGCCTGTAGCAGTATTCAAATTCTGCTTCAGTTAACTTGTTGGTGAGTTCCGTAGAAGTTTCTTCTTTGGGTTCCATTCTAGAAGGAAGCCTTCCTAGAATAACCTTTGTGTCCCTTTTCTTTTGAAGAGCTGCTGCAAAAGTATTTGGACGAAGGAATTCTTCATGAGTAACCAGAGAGAGTGGAGCAAGTCCTTCCACTCTGGTGTATAAATCAGCAGAAATTCTGGCTTCCTGGAAACTTTTGAATTTCTTATGAATAATATTAGACACTCCTTCGGTTGCCTTTTTGGTAAAACTCCAGTCGGAATATATACCCGCATTTGGGCCATTGTATACCACATAATATGGCATAGATTTTTTCGGGATTGGTATTCCCTCAACGGATTTCTCCGGTGCTAAAGTTGTAACTTTAGTCTGTGGGATTGGAATTCCCTGATTTGGTTTTAAAACAAATTCTACTGGTGTGACCAGTTTGACGGAAGTTTGTACTTCCTTCTGGATTTTTGGCAAATCCACAGCGTTCAACGGATTTGTTGATTCTTTACCAACTGCCGTTTGCGTTGGAATAGTCTTATCTTTCTCTTTTAAAGGAGAAGGTGATAAGATAACCTTTTTTACTTCATTTTCAGAAGCTTGTTCTTTTTCTTTACCTAATTTGATCAGGTTAAGATACTTGAGCTTGGCTCGTACCAGCTCTAGTTCTTGGACCAAAAGTCCTTCTTGCAGTTTTAGCTGCTCCATTTCATCCATGCTGGATGCTTCACAAAGAAACAAACGTTAGCAACATTTGTATTATTCCCTATAATCTTGCTGAAATTCTCTGGTAAGAAAATCTGCAAAATAATTCTTGGTACCTGCAATATGAATAACATCAAAATCATATCTAGATAACCACATTTGCCATCTAACTAGACGACCTTGTTTATTATCTCCTTTTAGATTTATTTTTAGGAAATAAGTAAAATTCTTATTATCTGTTCTTACTAGAAATCTGCAAGGGGTTAGATAAACGGAGAATTTTTTAATTACTCTAATAACAGAAAGGTATTCTTTTTCGTTACTATGATAATTCTTTTCAGCGGCTTTAAAGCTTCCTGAAGTGTATCGGCAAATGTATTCTTTACCATTATTTTCTGCTTTAAGAATTCCTCCCCAGAATAAATCTGATGCATCAGTTTCTATGATCAGTTTATCCTCAGGTTGTGGGTGATAAAGCTTAGGAAAGTTTTTTAAACTTTTCTTTACTTTTACCATATAATTGGTATCTGTATCTTTCCATTCCCATGGAATATCTTCCTTAAGCTTTGCTTGTAATGGTGCTCTGACCTGAGCAAGCTTAGGAATATAATCAGAGGCATAAGTGAGAATTCCTAAGAATCTCTGCAACTGTTTTTTATTTTCAAGGATATCTGGGAATTTTTGAATATGTTCCAAGATATGATCTTGAGGTCGATGAGACCCTTCTTCAATTTCTAGAAAATTGATTTTAGTTTTAAAAAGCTGTGTTTTCTTCTTTGAGAGTATTATTCCCAGAGAAGCACATTTTTTGAGTACTGCCGCTACTTGCCACAGATGTTCTGTTTCACTATTGCTGAAGACTAAAATGTCATCAATATAAACACAACAGAATTTTTCAAAGGTTCTAAATGCATTTCGCATATGTCTTTGAAATATGGCTGGAGCCTGTTTTAACTCAAAGGGTACAACATTCCACTGGTAATGACCTTGTGGACATGTGAAAGCAGTTAATAATTGTGATTCTTCATCTAGCAATACTTGCCAGAATCCCGATTTACAATCAAAACTACTAAATATTTTCTTCCCTCTTATTAGAGTTAATAACTCATCTTTATTAGGAAGGTTATGTCTGTCTCCTATTGTAGCTGTGTTTATAGCTTTATAGTTGACAATCATTCTCTTTTTTCCTCTACGTTTCTCAGCTTCATTTTCTACTAAGAAGGCTGGAGACATGTGAGGTGATTTGCTAGGTTTAATTACTTTTAATTCTAGCAATTCCTTAATTTGTTTTCCAAATTCTTCTCTATCCTTAGGACTGTATTGCATTGGTTTAACCTTTACAATTGTCTTAGGATTGATTAGTTTTATGGTTGCTGTCATCCAATATTTTGACTTATTAGGGTCTATTGGATTTTCTGAACACACAGAATCTAAAAGTGTTTCTATTTTACAAAGGTTTGTATTTTGAAGCACAAAAAGTTGTTGTTCTTTAGTATACATACCCCCCCTCCTTAAAAGAGAAGCAATTTATTAGGGCTAATATTTAGCGTCTCTGGTTTTGGTAATTTAGATTTCTTTTTCATGTATTCTAAATAACCTGGAACTCCTACTTTAAGAGCTTTTCTTATTTTTCCTACATGTACAGGATTATTGTTTAGAGTGAAAATTATCCTATCTGTGTATTGAACAAATGGATGATACAACAGACATAAATTATTTCCAATAATAAAATCTATTCCAGATTCTTGTTGATATACAGTTGGAATATGAAATATTTCACCTGCTATCATTATGTTAAGATTTTTACAGACCTTAGAGAGTATAATGTGAGATCCATTTCCAATTTTCACTCTTATTGGTCTTTCTACATTTACCCAGTGTTCCTTGGGTATTACATTTTTGCTAGCAACACACATGCTTGCACCTGTGTCTACATAACAATGCAGTTCAATTTGTTTATATCCGGAAAATTTTAGTTTTCCTTTTATATAAATTGAATTTGGGTTGGTTTTATTATTCATTACAAAGTTTGTAGGTTAATATGTAATTATTACAAATTATGTGGGTTGGTCTTGTAAATATGCAAGAGTTAAGAAAAAGGCAAAAATGCCCTTGGTCTCATGAAGGACCCGTCTCTTTTGAGAATTGTCATACTTAAATATGTCACCATCTTTGTTTTAGGCACCGTTTTCTTGAACTTATATTTAAATTAATTAAGTTTCATTCATTTTAGTTTAGTTAATTCATGATCAGATTAGTTTGGTTTAATAAAAAAATTAGTTCATGGGAGTATAACTTTATTCAGCTTAATTTTATTCAGCTTAATTTTATTCATGGTTGAATGGTATTTTTTAAAAACATTAAAACTATGTATTATGAGTATGGCGCATGATGAGATTGTTGCAGAAGAGATTATCTCATTATTGAACATATATTATCAAAAATATCAATAATATATGTGTAATAGGATAACTTCTCATCCGTGGTAAAAATTATTGTCATTAGTTAAAATAAATCGTGGCTTATTTGGATTACATTACATGAGATTGTCACTGGTAAAGAATTTCATTGACCTTTTTTTATGAACAATTTCACTGACTTAGTTACAAACTTACAATGCATGTGGAGGTCCGACGTAGGTCACGATAAATTGACAAATTAATAGTACTAAATAAATAAAAAAAACAAATAAATGAATCATATGCTATTGAGGTCGAACTTTTCGAAAGTTGGTTCTTCGTTTTTTTTTTTTAATCTTGTAATGCATTTCAAAAGGATATTGATATTTTCATCATAAAAACTTTGGAATTAAATAATATTTTTGCCTTTTATAATCAACAGTAAAAGATTTCCCAGTTGTTGTAAATGATTCAACACGTGGCCGGTAGAGTGACTGTTTGATTAATGTTTAATTGTTTCACAGTTCATAATGCAGTAAAGAATTCCAAAAGTCTAAACTAAATCATATATATTCTACATATCTATATCTAAACTCTAAAGGAAAAGAAGGTGGAATTAAACAAAAGTGAAGAGAATATGCAGAGTATGGGCATCTCAGGAGGACCAATATTTCATAAACAAACCATGCAGAAAGAGTTCAAAAAGACTGATCAGCTACGAACTATGTCTCAAGTACACACTGCCAGGAAAAATCAATATTGCAGCGGTTTTTGGGCACCCATTTCAGCGGTTCTGGAGTTTTCGGAAACCGCTGCTATTTTCACCGCAGCAACCATTTCAGCGGTTATTGCCTCCTGGAGCTCGGTCAACAAGTCACAAATCCACGGTCAATAATTGTGTATCAGCGGTTGTGACATTTTAAGAAACCGTTGAAACGTGTTTTAACGGGCTCGGTATACGGGCTAGACAAAACAAAAGCCCTTTGCATAGGCCCAGTTATTGAAATGGGCCGAGTCCAGCGGTTTTGAAATTTTGGAGGGAAACGAAATTGTTTTGGAGGGAAACGAAAAAATTTGAAATTTCGATTCCCGCACAATGTTAAAGCGCTGGAACATAAAATTTGGAATCGAAGCGTTAAAACGGTTTGTTCTCAAGTTCGACCGCTGCAACGTTAAATTTGTAAGGTAAGTGCTGGAACGTTTAAAACCGCTGAAATGGATAGTTTACTAGCAGTAGGATTTGGCCGCAATATATGCAGTTCACTGTTCATTTCAGGCCAAATCCCAGCTGAATCCAATGCACTATGAAATACTAATTTGAAGCTGCACCAATTTAAAGCCACTAATCATTCAAATTTAAACATTTCATTACACTGCAACTGTCTAGGCAGCTAGGCTATATATGCCTCAAAAAGACCAAAATGTGCAATATAACGTCATCTAAGCAGCCACCAAAAGATACAGCAATCACAAAAGAAGCTACACTAGCTAGTTGAATCACAACAGCAGCTACCAGGTACACAACATCAGCTAGAAGCACAAAATTATTGTTCCAGATTATCATCTTCAATAGGTACCAAAAAGCAGTTCCCTTTACCTATTCCAATCACAAAACACATTATATATTGAATGCCAAGAACTGAACTCACACTTTCATGTTTCAATATACTGCATGAACAATCATCATCAAGAGATGCTTCAACATTTTTACTCTTCATCCAATTCCATTTGATAAGCAACAAATCATGGCACAAAAGGAATTATTAGCAAGCAGCCTCAAGAAATAATTCTAAAGAATCAAAATGAAGATTAAAACATAGCAAAGATATCATATCTTAATCGAAAAACATGACATCAGAACAAATTGTAACAGAAAGTAAAAACATCATCCAGAATTTATTATCAAATCAAGAGATAAATTAAAAGCGCCATTTAGCAAAACTCAACTACTAAATCTAAGAATGGGGTTCTGCATAAATCATGAAAAAATTGAATTCAAACACTAAAAATTCAGCAATCAAGCGACAATCAAATTAAATCCATGGAATTTTCACCAGGTTGCAATTATTCTAATTTCTACCCAACTACTTTCAATACTCAAAAGGCATACTGAAACCTGCTATCTTCACTTACTGAGCTTGAGCATATGAGTGTTTCAGATCAGTACTTCTCCATAAACCGTTGCTGCTGTTGCTGATTCTCACGGGCAAAGAATACATCCAGCTCAGCTTGTGAGGGAATTCTTAGCGGATTCGCACGGAGGTTGGTTTGATTCCCAGACCTGGATTCCCTCTAGGAGCTATTACAACAGCACGGAGGTTGGTTTGATTCCCAGACCTGGATTCCCTCCATTCACTAGCAAGGTATGTTTAAAATTCAGTTCTGACATATAAATTTTCAGCAGTGGATTTACAGTCACTTTCAATACTAGTGTCTCAACCAAATCAGTCATTCACTAAGTTCAGTGGGTAGATCAGAGTTTTAGGATTGCAACTAGACAGAAATCAATCCCAGAGAAGTCACGGATAGCAAGATATGATTTTTCTAAGTTAAGTTCGACGAACTATTTATTCATTCAAACACAGCAGATTTAGACATCAATTATCTCTCTCATTTGTTAACCAAATAAGTCCATTCTTGTTTCTAATTTGTAGTCCTGAGTAACAGAATTGTAATGGATCAAAAATCAACATAATAGGAGCTACAGGTTATCAGATATTGATTTTTAAAGTAAATCCGTGCCTGCTGCAAACAGAAAACTAAATATGAAATTCAGAACTTTGAAATTCATTTTCTCACTCATTTCTTAACCGATTTGGTCAGTTCTTGATTTCATTTGTAGGTCTAACACCAAAGTTTCTAAACATCTAACTATCCACATGAATTGTTTTGTAGATTCAGAGATGCATGTATTAAAAGTTCTGTACTCCTAAGCTTAACTAAAATTTTCAGATTTCAACATGTTTCCCCTTCATCAATTTTCCTTTCAGAAATCCCTGAATATTCATACCCACAAATTTTATGCACAAAACCATGTTAACAAACACCAAATCTCCAGGTATAAAAAGTACACCAGTTGAAGGGATTTAATCTCTCATGGGAATTTCATCGAACACCTTTAAAGCGCAATATAACCTCTTGCCAATTGATTGTATTCGATGTCTAGGGATTATGATGTGATTGAACCGAAAAGGTTTGGTTATTACCTGAACTGAATAATCAAGAGCTGGAGTTGGTGTTGTGCCGATATGATAGCCACGCTGAATCATCCATTCCCCCGCTCCCTCTTCTTCAACTACCGGGTTTTGTATTTTTTTCTATTGAATTTGGTACGATTTGGATAGAGATAGATGGTTTCGAGCTGAATCAATTGGGCATGTGTGAGGAAATCAGAGTGATGAGGCTGGTTGATCGAATGAGTAGAATCTGTTAAGGAAGTTGGCAGAGATGGCAGCGGAGTTGGTCGGAAGAATTGGTCAGAGGAGTTGGACGGCGAAGGGGGTTGGTGAGGGTTTTGTCGCGGAGATGGAGAGATGTGGCGGAGGATGAAGGGTTGTATGGTATATATAATAATAGTAAAAGTAGAGCAATCAAATGTGGTTGCTTAAACGGAACCCAACTTTAAGAGAGCGAATGTTGGGAATTTTTCTAAGTATATACCAGCGGTTTTCGACAATAACCGCTGAAACGCGAAAATTCCAAAATGTACAGTTAACCGCCATAAATGAAGGACTTCCCGCTAATTCCAGTAGACCCTTTAATGCATAAATATAATTTATTTTTGTACCCCTTCATTTTATGATAATCCCACTCAAGGACCAACTCTAAATATAATAAGTTGAGTTTGATGAAATAACTCACACCATAACATGAATATAGCTTTTTAAGTCACATGTATATGTTTTCAACAAAATCCATTCATAAATATTGAGCAAAATAGGATTATCAAAAGTTTGACAAAATTATACTAGGGCCCAAATATAATAGTTGTTCAAGGGATCTTGTGCATTTACATCTAAAAGGAACAAGCTAGTTCCCTTTTCATATGTGTATTTTTGAGATTATGACACATTGTCCCGTTTGTGGCCTATAACACAAAGTAATGAATTGACGATTAGATATTTTGAGTGTTAAAGACTTTTGATTGTAAAATATGAAATGCATTAAAATTCTATATAAATCATTACTTTTGCAATACTAAATGTTATAGGATGTTGATATGGTAAGTAACTTTTTAAATAAACATGTTTCAAATTGTTAGATGTACACTAACGGAGCTACATGAGTACAAGTCTAAGGTACTAACAAGTTTGTTCATAGTGAAACCTCTTTGTGACATTCAAGGTTTCAACAACAACCACCCTAATCACAATGAATTTGTTGGATATAATCATTTATATATGTAAAAGATAAATGGAAATGGTAAATCACAAAAAAAATTGGGTTAAAAACGGTTCAAAATTTCAAAATTAAAGGAATTAACCAATTTGCATCTGTTTCAGCGGTTGTAACATAACCGCTGAAATAAAACACGTGTCAAGCATATACACTCCCAAGTGTTGAAATGGGAAGCTTGCATGTCAGTGTTAGTACACGTGCAAGTCTAGGGATACGACACGTGTGTACTTATATTGCAGAGGTATCCGAGCAACCAAAACCAGTTGCGTTAACGGCTGGTCCAGTCAAACAGAAGTCAAAGCGCTGGAATGGACATTTGGGCCGTCATGCAGGCCACTACAGTGTATTTTTCATTTCAGCCCACATTCATACCCGATTTGATTTCTTGGCCCGGTCAACATATTCCACGCATGAATAGTTTTTCAATCAGGCGTTTCAGCGGTTTTTCATTTAACCGCTGAAATGGATAATAATTGTTTAATTGTGCCGTTTAATTTTCCGCATCACATGACGTGGCTGACGAGAACAATTCGGACTTTTCAACTCATGAACAGTACCAAACCGCTGAAACACCCATTTCAGCGGTTGATATTTTTTTATTTCAGCGGATAATGGCTAAAACCACTGAAATGTAACCGCTGGTATGGAATTTTTTCCTGGTAGTGACAAGTAATATCGTGCCCTGCGTGCATAAACAATGTCCCAATTGAAGATAATAAAAAAACAGCAATCGTATCATCTTCCTCCTATTGTTCCTGATTAGCCTCAAAGAGTTCAGCGTACTCATCCAGATCCAGAGAACGGAGAAAGCTTTCAACCCCTCCAGAAGCGCCTTCACTCCCATCTGATGCAAAGGGCAGACCACGAGAACGAGAAGAGCGCCTTTGGATAACCATGAAGGCATGCATGTGGAGTGTCCACCAGTCGGGATCAACACAGCTTTTGCATTCCAGGTTTCATTGATTATCTGGAAGAATGCGTTCTCCAAGTCAAATGGCCAGAGGATGTAAATTGTTTTTGGCAAAAAGCGCTGTCGTTTCAACTCCTTGGCCAGTATCAAATCCCTGCTGCACTTGACAATGAACTTTTTCTTCAAGTCATTATTGTCGCAGCTTCTAATGCAAGTGAGAAGGTCTTCATACTCATCGCAATATATAGCTCGACTCTTGGTCTCCATTTTTTCCAGCTTGTTCGAATTCCTTCTAAGTCTGCGCTCCTTTTCAGTCTCATGGAGATGTTCCAGTTGAGGCTTGATGAAATCAAACCTGTCTTGAATGGTACCTACACATGAAAAACAAAGCACGAAAAAATTGCTGGAACATAGATAAGGTTAAGAGAGATAGAAGAATTACTGAAATCGAGTATTTCATTCTGAGGAGCTCGCCAGATTCCAGCATTCTCTGTGAGTACAAACCAATCTCCATCCATGCAAGCAAATGTGCACTTCAAGCCGATGCACTACAGTTGCATCATGATCTCCAGAGAAGACAAATGCTACAGAACCGGGGCCGATCCTTAATCGTAGGGTGAACAAGAAATCTTCCTCTTCTACCCTTAGAGCATCTGTTGAAATCATGGACAGAACCATGGCTGGAAAATAAATCAGAAGAGGTCCTGCAACTCTGAGCCGAAATAGTTTGATTTTAATAGTTTCCCCTTTTTATTTAGAAGATGAACAGTAGCCGTTTTTGGCTATAAAATGGCCTCTGCCCAGAACCTCTCTGTACGCTTTTTCATTAGTCAATAAAAATGAAATTTCAATCTTTTCTCTTCGATTTTCTTCCTCCTTGAACCATGAAATTTTAGCAGCTTCAAGATGGTATCAGAGCTAACCAGGCTTCGATCCATTGATTTTCATATTTTGTTTTTCGTTTTTCATCAAGAAATCTCAGTTCAAAGGATGAACTTTTTGCCAAAAATTTCAGAAAAATTTCAAAGCTCAAAAATAATGTTTTCTTGATGTGGGTAGCTGTAGATCAAGTAGATCCTACCCCAATCAATCGATTATATCGATTTTTGGAAACAAAATCAGTTTCTTTTGTAGATCAAGATCTGACCCAGAAAAGTCAACGCCGCCGATCAGCTCCGGCGTCGTCATGGGTGCTCAGAGAAGCAAGGTCAATCAGCTCAAGAAATTAGCAAGAAGGCAGAAATCAGCAAAAGGCATAAATGTAATTTGATAGAAATTTGAATCATGAATGGGATGTGTTTAGAAAGATGGGGTCTCCTTTTGGGCTTGTGCTAGAAAGATGGTGAAAGAAGAAGAAGAAAGAAGAAGAAGCCTTGTTTTGCTGTTTTACCTGCTCAAGAAATTTGCTCTGTTCAAGCTGCACTTTGCTACAGCTCAGTCCAGCTTGAGGGAGGGGTGTTGAAATCATGGACAGAACCATGGCTGGAAAATAAATCAGAAGAGGTCCTGCAACTCTGAGCCGAAATAGTTTGGTTTTAATAGTTTCCCCTTTTTATTTAGAAGATGAACAGTAGCCGTTTTTGGCTATAAAAGGGCCTCTGCCCAGAACCTCTCTGTACGCTTTTTCATTAGTCAATAAAAATGAAATTTCAATCTTTTCTCTTCGATTTTCTTCCTCCTTGAACCATGAAATTTTAGCAGCTTCAAGAGCATCTCCTATCATAAATCTCATTTCACAACTTTTTCAATAAAATCCCTTCTTCAAACCCTCTAACATTCTTACCCCAACTATCATAAAAACCTTATACACTTTCCACATCACTTCTCTATGTCCCACCACTCTCATCCATAATATTATTTTTTCTATTCTACATTATTAATAATTTATTTATTTATCGCCAACACAAAACTTATATAAATTTATAATAAATAATTATTTATATTATCATGGATAAATAATTATATTAAACCTATTATATACTCTATCATATATTTTTGTCACAATATATAATCTATCATATATTATTTTTCCATCATTAATATATTAGACCATATAAATAAAAATTACAAACTTTACATTTTTAATGTAATGTAAATAAAGATTAACTACCTTACTTGCATAATCCTTTCATTCCGTGTACAAATTAAAAAGAAAAATTACACCTATTTTTTGAAAGGGAATAAAAAAATGGATTGGTGACCCAAGAGGCCCACTTTTCAAACTTGCTAACGCATGCACATGAGTAGGCATTTTCTTCTTTTGCTTCCAAGATTTTAGGCATTTGTGCAATGAATTCCCCCATAGTTGGTATAAAACTTGTTTACACCGGATTCTTTCCATGATAAAACCATGTAAAATCCTCCCATAGGAGATGGTCTTACCTTGGGTGTGGGGGGTGGGGGACTTTTCGTTCCAAGGTATTAGGCATTGGATGCTTAGGAGAGAATACTCCATGTAAGTCCAGCCACTGAATAGTTCTTTTCGACAAATCGCAATCAGAATAACAAAGGCCTGTCCATGACGGTCAATCTCTAGATCAAGAGGCCAGATGCACTCTTGCCCAGCTGGATCCCCTTTGATTCCCTGAGCACCTCTGCCAATTATATTATGGCACCACTGCATAGATACTTCATGATCAGGTGTGAGCATAATTCTGAAACACTGTATCTCATGGTCTGTCAACAGAAGGAGCTCTCTTTCACTTTCATCCAATGATACTAGTGTATTCCATGTCAATGACCTAGGGTAACCCTTCCTTCCAGCCAGCTGAAGAACTTGTGTCCTTTGAACCGAAACTGGAGTGTAGTGGATCAGCCAAACTACACCAGAGGAACATGTCGCTAGGGCTACGCACGAATCTTGATTGTAGGGGATTGCACTTGCAATCTGATGAGCCCTATTTGTACCCTAGTTTTAGCACATTTTAAAACTTGTTTTTGAGCAACTTTTGGTACCAAATAGCTCATTGTATATTAGATTTGTAATTGCAAGATTCTATGCTAATGTACATGTTTTGGAGTATTTGGATGGAAATAATTGAAGACCTTCTATGATCATACCATGGAGTCAAGAATCAAAGCTCAAAAGTTGAAGATTTGGTCATAGAAGTGGCGAGAAGGCCACCTTGTTGAAGGTGGTAGAATCTGCCCAGAAAGAGTGTCACTGCTGCCCAGACAAGGTGTCACTAAGCTTGAAGGAAGTGTCGCTAGAAGTACTGACTGAAGCAAGCGTCACGAAGTTAAGTGTTGCTAAAACCAACGGCCCACTTGCCTCCTTTGAGCTGAATTTTAGGGCTATAAGAGCATCTCCAATGGTTTGGAGCAATCTTTCAGCTTCTACAGTGTTTTTTACAGATGCTACAGTGTATGTACTCCAATGATTCACTCTAAAATACAGCTGCTAAAGTGTATTCATAGAAAATTTCTTTTTATTTTTACGAATCTTAATATTATTACATTGTAATCCTGTATTATGTTGCAAACTTATATCAATTAAATTTACCTTAAAATGTTAATGAATAATACGACTTAAAAAATATAATAATAATAATAACTTATATTGATAAAATTGTGAGGTTTGATGTGATTTTTTTATTATTCACATATTTTTATTATTTTATATAATACTCACTAATTTCCTTGTGATACTCTTATCATACATATTAATTCTCTTGATATATTTAATTGTAACTAAGAATTTAATTCTCTTAATAATATAATTATTACAACATAAAATAATTTAAGGCCTTTCTCTTGAAAAAAAAACGAAAGAGTAAAAAAAATACAAAAATAAAAAGAAAGAGGAGAAGATACAAAAGATGAAAAGAAAGAAAAAATATCAAAAGAAAGGAAAGCATATCAAGCAAAATATGCTAAAAACAAAGAAAAGGAATAAAAGAGATCAAATGTTAAAAGAAGAAAAAAAAAGTTTACCTCTAGAACAGTACGCTGCAAATTTAGTGCGTACTGTTCAAGATGGATTTATTTTGCTGGAAAATGCAGCACCGTTGGAGAGCTCATTTTTTGTCTTTTCCCACTTTTGTTTTAAATTGTATCTCCGTTGGAGATGGTCTAAATACCTCTCTGATGCCCCACCCTTTTGGAAGATGAAAATAGCCATTTAGAAACCATCTTTCCCTCTTCTTCCTTCCATTTTCTTGCTTTCAATTCGTTTAGATTAGTAGTTTGATTTCATGTATTGTATTACATCTTAGTTTAATCTTAGGAGCATTTGACTTCATTTTCCCTTGAGACTTTGAGAGTGTGTATGCTTAAACTTTGGATTTTGATTATCATTTGATGAACTTGAATTCTTATGCATGAATATTGTTCAATCTTGCTTAATTTGGTATGGGCTTTGTGTTTTATATCAATTGCATGCCTCATAGTCACTAATTAGAGTAGATTAGTTCTTAAGGTTAAGGTAATATAGTTTTAGAGTAATTCTAGTGTAATTTGGAATGGTGATGGATTATAGTGTAATGTTATCTCTAGTAGTTAGTTTAGTGACTATGGAAATGAGTGATGACAAACTCTCCCCTTGGTTATGTGATTGTAGTTGAGAAATGTCATGATGAATATGAGTTGTTAGAATTGGAAATCTTATGAACTTGCATGATCAATCAATTATGTTTTTGGGTAAGGATCTAATGCTACCATTGGTCCCCTAATATGTGATTGTATACTTGAGTTGAAGATTCTTTTTTGACGTATGATTGTTAGCAATAATTAATAACTAGAGTCGTGGGTAGAACGTGGTCGTTTATTCCAATATCATAAAGTAGCAAGTATGAATTGAGATTTGTATGTTATCATCGTCTTAGTTCTTTATAGTTATCAAATGTCTTGTTTGTATGCTCTCGTTATCGCGGGTATGTGAGTAAGTTTGTCAATTCTCCATTCTTAACACTATTGTTGAGTTATCTAGATGATATCGTCTAGGTGACTCGACAATAAGAGCTTTGAGAGGTGTTATCATCTTCTCTAACTACAATTGAGAGAATAAGATGCTTTCATCCTTGACAAATAGTCGAAACTCCTTTGTAATAGCATTTTCCCGGTGATAAGTTGATAGTTGGAAATTGAAGTCATTTGTCTCCCAATGTCTCATAATATTAGTGTTTTCCTCTTACCTAGTTAATGATAGTTACTTTCTTTCGTAGTGTATAAAACCAACTCAAAACCCCTCCTTGTTTACCTTGCTTTAGATATAATATACATGTGTGTTTATAATCTTCGCTAAAACACTAAACAAACTCCTTCTCCTTGTGGTTCGATCCCTACTTCCCACTATCTATTCTATAGTAGTTATAAGTCGTAGGTGAAATATAAATGTGTTTTGATTAAGTGGGATTCCCATTTACAACGTGGTGAAAACGCTTGTCACAATCATAGAGATAAATGGGAATTGAGGCCCAAAACTCACAGGAGGGATTCCTTCAGCCGAGTATAAGTCTGGCCAGAATGTGATCATGGAGGAATTCCGACTCCATAAAATAGCAGCTCTGCTGTTTTGGCCATCCACTAAACAAATTTCCAAATCTCTATCTTCCTCCATTTGAATGCTAGGAGGAAGATCAATCATAAACGATAAATCTGACTCTAGTAACCTGATGTAAAGCCTTTTCCTAGTTATCATCCAAACCAGTGAACTGGTTAATCCCCCAGAACTGCCAAATAAACCAAAATTAATCAACAAAAAAATCCAAATAAACACAAACATCCTCATTCAAATCTTACGATCTACAGCACCATGTGGAATCTAGCACAACCACAGAAAACTAAGCAACATAAACTGAAATTTATAGTTTGTGTGGGATCGGTAAAGTCGGGTGGGATCGTACGATCTCATACGATCCTGCTCATTAGGGATTTGCTTTATCTTTTTTTGGTCCGGCCGGGTTGGTGACCCATTAGGAATTATGATCTATTAGTCCATGTTCATTATGCGGCCGGAATGTCTGAATCCAAATTAATTATTAAACTTAAACATTACACCCCTACCTTATCAATCCATTTTGACTTCTTAGTGCGACCGTGCGACGTCCGACCGATGTAGGGTTTTCTATTTTTTGTGGAAGTAAGACGATAAGCGTAGAAAATTTAATTTATGTTTTTCTTTGTTTGGTATCTATATGTTCTAACAAATATAAAACTTCTACAAACTCTATGGACCAACTGGTTATAGACCATCACCTTGTAATATGAGAGGTCATAGGTTCGAAGCCCCCTGCTTTCTACTTTTTGAGCTCTTTAATTCAAGTTTTACCCTATAGACTAGACCAAATTGATAAAAAAGAAAAGATTTGGGGCTCGAACCCGTATTCATTAACTAATTAAGATTTCTATGATTCATCAGTCACCACCACAACAACTTGTGGAATATACTCCATTCGTAAATTAAAATTTTATGTATTTTTAAATTTGTTTTATAAAGGGCCATAACAAAATTTATGAAACTATAGGGCAACATATGTAAATATTTTTTCATATTCTGTTGCATAAAAAACCCTTAAAACTATATTTTTACATTTCATATGCTTTCAATTTGATTTTTAACTACTCAATTATACAATTCGACAAATCCCGATTTCTTGGAGGGACCGACTTGAAAAAAGTAAAAATTTTGTAGAAACGTCGAAATTGAAATTCGCTCAAAGGGATTTCTAATTAACATCCACATAACTAATATTATACATTTCACGTCATTGAAATTTTTATCTACACTCTATTGACGAGGTATGAATGTTAATACGTTTATCCTTTGTAAACCCTCTAATATAGTCTATTGATTTGTTCTACACCTACTACTTCCGTAGCTCAAAAAAATTCAAAACTTTTTGTATGCATTACATGTATCATATTAGGAGATAATATAAAGTTATAATATCGTAGACATATTTAACATATTTACATTTAATAATAAGACAAGTTCGATTCTTAAAAATTCAAAGTTTCGGGTGATTGACGTTCAATTTGAGATGTTTGTTTGTTAAATAGCCGACAAAAGAAGCGATGAAACATGTTAGTGCATTCAATTAGGGAATGTGTTGGTTCAATTTGAGTCAAAAACGTTGAACATTTGTGTAAAGGGGCATAGCAACATAGATGAAACTTTCGGCCAACATTTGTAATTATTTTTCTACCGCTTCTGCTACCTCAAAAAACCTTAAGCATATAATTTCACATTTGTAATTATTTTTCTACCGCTTCCGCTACCTCAAAAAACCATAAGCATATAATTTCACATTTCTTATGGTTTGAATTAGGTTTCAGAATGTCGAATTTTAGAATTCGGCGCTTCCTACTTTCTTGGAGAGACGTGAATGAAAAAAGTAAATTGTTTTTAGAGATGTCGAAATTGAAATCCGATTAAAGGAATTTCTAACTACCATCCTAGCAACTAATATTCTACTTTAACATGCTCAACATGTTCATCTTTTCAACCTTTGTATCTTAACTACTGCATCTCTGCAAGAGAGTTTAAATTTTAGCGTCAAAATATTACGAAATTTTACTCTATAGGTTAATAATATAAATAGGTTAATGATTGGAATGAAGAGAGAAGAGGTTTTGGAATGAAGTGCGAAGAGGGAGTGCGTATGAGAAATGCGTCCGAATTGTATAAGGTAAGGTTTTGGTGAAGTTTTGGTGAAATTTGGTGATATTGGTGAGATAGTTGGTGTGAAATTTGAATAGTAGTCTTCTAACTTTTATTTGAACAGTAGTCTTCTAAAGTACAAGTACAAGAGGACAGGTGCAGTTTCGGAGGCTGTTAAACTTTTTAATGGTTTATTTAAAAGTTGCTTATTTAAAATTATTGAAATTTTGTAAAAAAGCAGAAAAATGAAGCTTTTTTCGGTGATTGGATTCAACTTTCTGCAACCCAATTGAGAAGGGGGAAAAAGTTTTGGAAAACGGATATGGGATTGAATGAAGTGCGATAGAGGTTTGGTTTAAAAGAAGAAAAAAGTGGGGTAATGCTGAAGTTACTCTATTTATGAGGGATTATTTTTGTGAAAATTTTAAGAGGGGAACACATTGTAGATTTGGGTACCATTTTGGGCATTTTCCCATGATTTAATTACCAAGAAAGCAAGCAATCCCTTGTGCAAAGAACCAAAGTCTCTAGAAAGCAAGAAAACTGTTCTAATCCAAGAAACGACAAATAGAAATGCTAGCTCAAGAACATTGAACTGACATTACTAATTCTTTCAGTATTGAAACTAAGAGAAGGCGAGGCAATGCTGTTGAGGATTTTGGCTGTCCACGAATAGGGATGCCGAAGAAGCCTATTGTCATCTCATCAGCAATTTGACCGGAAAGAGGCATTCTTTTTAGCCATACTGTATCTTGATTCGAGAATTTCTCTAATTTCAAAAGTCATGGAGTAGATAAATCATGGAAGTAGTTATATTTGAATTGATTTTCATTTCATTTCGACTCAATTCTGCGCAACTAAATTCAAATGGACAGATTTAAGCTCAACCTAACACAGTTTAGTTTTTTTTTTTTTTTTTTTGGAAGGAAAACCAAACAGAGTTCAGTTAAACTAGCTAACAAGTCATACAACAAAGCAAATCACAGTAGAGGATTCTGCGTTGGGGAGCTCTACGTGCACAGTTGACTAAATGATATATATATATATTCTGAACCGTATCTCATCTGTTTGAAGATCATACAGCGAAGACCTCGAAATGCGACAATTTGTCAGAAGCTTGTGGCCGTGGAGAGATTTAAGCATAGTTTTATAATAAATTTGAGCCTATAAAAAATAATGATCAAATTTCCAAATCATCAGAATTCAATATGGCATCCTCCACTGTGTTCTTGCTCCTGTCTGCTGCATTTTTCTCATTCTTCTTCTGCACCAGTATTCATCAAGTTGGGGCTCAAAACATGAACATTTCAGTTACTACAAAATTTACAAAACTCAGCTTTCCATCTAATGTGGCAGCAGTAGGATCTCTCACTTTCGACGTTTGGGGGAGAGGCCCATACGCCGGAACTGTGGATGGTCGAATTTTTCGCTACTCTCGGCTCACTCGTCACTGGCACGAATTTGGCCACACTAAACCAGGCAGGTAGTGTATATATGCTCCCAGATTCTCAGAAATAATAAATGTATAATTGTTCTTCCTATTTTTACCTACTTAGATAACTTGCATGGTGCATCATGTCAGGCAAAAGAGATCCTGCGATGGGGCAACGGGATTCGATGACAAGACTGCGACTTGTGGCTTTACAGCTGGATTGAGCTTCAGTCTTGGTGCACCGAGACTCTACGCTTGTGATGGCTATGTAGGACTCGCGGTTTTAGGATTATCTGGAGGAGAAGCATCCACTCTCCTTCGTAACACAGACGCCACACCTCCCTTCCGCTACCCTAACAGTGTCGATGCTGCCCGGGACGGCAAGATCTATTTTGTTGACACAAGTGCAGCCTACAGTGCAAAGTTTGTCCCTTTAACTTCAATAAACCTGAAGAAATTATAAAAACAAACCTAAAGCCATTTTATTTTTTTGGGCAGGGATTCTGATCTCTCATTTCAGACTGGTGACTCGACGGGAAGGTTGTTGCAATATGATCCAAGGACTAAAAAATGGAAAACGTTAATGTCAGGGCTCGGGAGAGCCGCTGGGGTGGCCTCCAGTGCCGATGCCTCATTCTTGCTAGTATCAGAGGTCAATAAAAACAGGATACAGAAGTATTTTCTCACGGGAAAAAAAGCTGGCCAGACTGAAATGTTTTGTATGTTTAAAGGAGGGCCAAGCAAGATCAAGAGGAACAGTGAAGGCAATTTCTGGGTTGCTTTCAATATCAACACACAAAATGGTGGGTTAATGCCCCAAGCTATGAAGTTCAGTCCATCGGGACAAATTCTAGCAACACTTGATCTAAGTAAGGAATACCAGCAACGTGTTAACACGGTCATGCAACAGGGCCAACAGTTATTTGTTGCTGGCATTAATTTTACACATATTGGGAGATATGACATACTTCCATAGTTCCATTCCATTACGCTGTTCACTTAAACTAGCAATTAGCAGAGAATGTGTTGCTTTTCTTCTCAATGTCCCATCTAAAACTTGCTTCTTTTTATGACTTGCATGAATTTTATTGCTCATTTGTAATTCGACTCAAGTTCATGCAAGTACTCTTACTCCCTCTTTCCTAGTTCAAACTTCACAGTTTTCATTTAACCATTTTATTTTTCATTCAATTTTTATGATTCGTTAATCGCAAATTTTTAACACTTTAAGAGACACGCTGTGGGGAATCAGGGTACATGACTTATAAGCTTATTTATGCATAAAGTCAGGAGGAGATCAAGCAGAATCACACTTAAAATAGTCAACTCCTAAGAGAAACTGCTAGCTGTATACCTTTCAACTAGACAACAATATATTTGAAGATTGTCCTGGGAATTACCCTATTGTACACTTAGGAAATCACAGTGGCGAGTTAGTGGAATAATGGGTAACTGGCAATCAGTTGACAAAGAACAATTATATTCTTAACCATATCTTGGGCATCTAACTGGCACTCAACAGGGGTTTTACAAAAATGCAAGGTTGAAAAGAAGATGATATGCAGCACGGAAATTAGATCAATAGACAACACTTATACGTTAAAAATTACTTTTGAGCCAATGGGGGGAAAGAAAAACACTTGTACTCTCATCTGGTTGCAACACAACTATTGAATTGAAACTAATGTCCAGCAATAATGTCATTAGTCCAGGATACATCATTCTTACTTCTCACAAACATTCCTATTTCTCAAACCAAATGCAAATGTTACCTAACCATCAGAATCATCTTGGAGGCAAATAAATGACTCTAAGGTGGAATGAAAATACGAGAGACTTAAAGAACAAACACAATATATCAAGAAGCGAAAACAAAAACAGCACAAATATTACTACTGCCTGTCACATAGGCTAGCTATGACGAAGCCTGATCCAAAAACAGCTACTTTTAAGCTAGAGCAACTGGTCTGCTAGGCTTTAATGATATCCAGCATTTCGTGAAGTTCTTCGAATGTAGCATTAAAAATGCCTGCAGAAGACAAGCAGAAACATTATAGAAATGTTTCATTTTCATTGTTGAATGCATAAAAGGCAAAAGTTTCTAAAAAGCATCAACACTTACCCGACCCAATGTTATGTTCCACCAACTCTCCGTTCTGCATGTTTGCTCTCCCTGCTCTACCAGTTTCAGTTTTATCTTTCTTACTGGGCTTCAGCTTCTCAACCTTTGTACGGAATTCAGATTCCAGCTCAATCAACTCTGCAAGATGGTTAAAGATTTTGGTAAAGCAATTTACTGACCAACGTGCTAATTATTGGAGAGATCAGCTGCATAAGAATTCTTAGAGCTCACATTATAGGTCAGGGAAACTTCTATGGCCCATATAGTAGTGCTTACAGTAAATTGACAATATAAGGCCCAGAAATGCCAAAGAAGCTTGAAGCCAGGAGCTAATAATACTAAAATACTTGGAAGAAAATTTACCAACCTCAACATATTCAATTCTTAATTTGCAAACTAAGTAGCATTTGGTAAACCTTAAAATAAGAAAATGACAACAGCACAACACAACATTCATTAACACTATTGAAGCCTTCATTAAGGAAATAACAAAGTGATAATGTTTGTATGTGATTAAGGAAATAACAAAGTGATAATAAAATCAGAAAGACAAATCTCATTTGCTTTCATTTATCAGCTACAAAAACAATGTTCAGCGATATTATCTAAACAACACAATTGCCATACAAACAATGTCTATCAGATTATAAAGAATAAACTTTGCAAATACAATGTTAGTCATTAACAGTGTAATAGGCATATTAAGCATGTTTCAAAATCATAAACTGAAAATTTATTGAATGCTATGTCTGAAGAAAAAAAACTGAGAAAAGTCCCTGCTTATCACAGAATCTCACAAGATATGCTCCATAAAAATCTATTTATCCATATCCAGTTAAATTAGGAAATAGGTACTCTCATTGCTCCTGCTAAATCTCAATATGCAACAGAATAGTGTTGCAATCCATGGAAAGCCTTTTCATTTCACCACCTATATTTGGGAACGTCATTTTTTTTTTACCCTAATAACAGAAAGAAAATAGAAGCCTTCCTGACAAGGGCATCTATTGGCTTCATATTGACCGTGGAAACTATATCAACTGAAAGTATTCACCCTTTATATTTCACTTTGACTACCTGAACTACGAAATCCACCACTCTCTGACCTGATTCAGAGACTTTATACTTATCAACCGCCACAGTGCACCATATATAAAATTGAAATTACTCATTCGCATTCTAATCCTCCAAAAATATAGCAATTTGACTTTGGCAACAGAAATGTAAATATCCCCCAAACATAGTCGATATATAATCATACAGTCCAAATCTGATTGCTTCAACAAATACATCCAAACCTTTTTATTTCTTTGAGAAAAGGTAAAATGTAAGTACCTTGGAACATCTCATGCATTGAGTGTTTCTCATATGGCTGTAATGCTTCCTCAATTGAAGCAGCAGAGTGATTGGTTGATGCAGATTCATTCTCTAATCTCAGGATTTCACTGTTAAGCTCTGCACACTCTTGTCCAGCCTGGAGAAATATATTGAATTGGTCAAGTGAAAGAATTGAAATCAAATATGGAACTATAGTAAAATGAAAAAGAACAAAAAAAAAAAAAAGTTTGTGTAACTCAATCTTATGAAAAAGAGTTTGTGCAACTCAAATAATCTTACACACCAAAGAGATCTTTTCCCTTAATGAATCTAACTGCAAATCTAGTTCTGAATCCCCAAGAGCATCAATGTCCATTGAAGAACCACCAGATGTCACATCCTAGAGGTAGATAATGAAAACACCAGAACATCTTAGCTTCACATACAAACAGTAAGAAGTTTAGTAACAAGATATGGAGCAAAAAACTCAGATTCGAATCGTGCTGAATCTAAGCTATAGTTTTAAGCATACTTCAAGCGGGTGAAACCATTCAAACCCTCTTATATTTTCAATTTTATCACAAAGCCTATGCATTGCCATTAGTATTCAGCCATAGAAGTTATGTGGATGTCATCTACTAAATTACAGACACGTAATTTAAAAAGTAACTGACATATAAAAAGTAAATATACAGCCTATAATTGCATTTTCAAAAAACTAACACATTTTGGAAAGAATTTTACATGATGCCTAAAATTTGATATAGCAAGCCAACAATCTGAATTTTCAATGGCCTAGGAATGTAAAAATTAGTTCATTGCTAAGAATTACGGATCATGTCAATTTGGGAGTGACGAGGACATTCATATACACTCATAATTTCACTATTTTACATCCTAATGCTGCAACAAATCCTAGAGAGTGCCTAAACCTTACAGATTTAGGCAGGGAAAATCCTTGGGGAACAACAAAACAACGGTGCAAGCAATACTTCTCCCAAACATTCAGCCTTTTATTCAAGTTAGAGTTCACCAGATTCTGAATGAAAGCCAAGCCCTGTAAAAATGCAACAACAATCCACATTCAGTAATTTTCTAATTGAAATATTAAACCCTAACTCTACTTTAGATTGAAATTCGAAGTACCTTGGTGAGCTCCTCCGACCAATTTGAGCCGTCGGTTTTCAGAACTGCAGATGCTCGCCTAAATACAGATAAAATCGAAATTACAACCCGAAAATTGAACAGCAGAAAACGCAAAATAAGTTGAAATAGAGCAGGGAATTACTGGGTGAAGAAAGTAAATGCATCCTCCACCAAATCGTCGACGGAATTGAGAGCCTCGTTGATGAAGAGCTGCGGATTCAGATTCAGCGAATCAAAAACCGCTTCGCTTTCGCTCCCTTCCATTTCCTCCTCTTCGCAGCAGAAAGACACGCACACACACAGTGGGGGGTTAGGTAGGGATATTGCTTCTTCTTTCCCGCCAAACACAAGTAAATAATTACTAGTACTAGTATTTTCATTCACTTCTTTAGTAATTAGAACCCCCATTTCGCACATTAAACGACGCCGTTGCAGCGAAGGTTTTTTTAATCTACGCTGAGTGTAATCATCAGAATGTGCGGCAGATACCGCCGAAGCCTCTCCACCATGACCAAGAAATCCTCCATTCAAGCTGTGTATGATCTCTGTAAGAAGACGTTCTCGCCCTCTGGAACCCCAATTCCACCTTCTCCTCGAGCTGCGCAAAACCTGTGCTCTCTATTGGGTACTTTTGTTAATTGTAATAGTTTTTTACTTTTCCTTATGTGGCAAGAAAGTGTGTTCTTGATGCTTTATTCTGGGATTTTTCAAAGTATTCATTTTTATTTGTAGAGCCATGGTAAGAGTGGGGTGATTATGTGGAGTTTGTGCGTTTTATTTCACAATCTTTCAATTTCTTGTGCATGTTATAGTGCAATTTCTCTGAGAATTATTCATGTTGATTATGGTAAAGGGCAATAACTGAAAGGGTCATGTAATAAGAGTGATGAGATGGAACTGGACTGCTTTATGTGACTCTACTTCCTGTGTTTTATTGGATGGATAGTCTTTTTTGACACACACGACTTTTGAATGGTTGATGGCTGTGTTTGTTATTATTGCAGATACAGTTGGCCCTGCTGACGTTGGGCTGAGAAACGAAAACCTAGAGGATGATAGAGGCCATGGTTTCCTTGGACTTAATGTGTTTAGTAGGGTAAATCGATGGGTTCAACCAATTACATATGTGGATATTTATGAGGGAAATGATTTTACGGTATGATTTGTCACTTTTTATCCATCTTTGGATTTTACTGGATTGATTTGGGGTAGTTAGTGTGCTGTTTCTTAGAATGTGTTTATGTTTACATCACACACAAGTATGCCAATGGGTACCATTTAATTTGAATTCCTTAAAAGCAGTGACAAATTGCAGTTCTTTGGTTGTTGATTCCATGAATTGTTGTCTCTCAGTTTTAATTTGTATTTTAGGCAGTTTTTCAGTGCATGCAAAAGAAACATATGGAGTTGATGACCAACATAGTAATGTTTGCTGCAGATGTGTATGTTTTGCTTTCCCACCTCCTCGATTATTCCATTGCATGACCATCCACAGATGACTGTTTTCAGCAAAGTTTTGTATGGTTCATTGCATGTAAAAGCTTATGACTGGGTTGAACCTGCACAAATTCAGAAAAGCAATCAAATAGGTCATCCAACAGGTTTGAATTGACTCTGTATGTACTGCAACAATTTTATCAATTAGTGAGTGTAAGTTGTTGAATTTGCTTAAAAATGTTTGAAAAACAAAGAGAGAAAAGAGATGAAAAATTAGTAATGTTAATATGTTACAAAGAATTATTGTATTTCAGTTTTTATTTGAGCATCTTGTTGTCAACTCATACTTTTTCTTGATGCTTACTGTAATCTTGTAGTCAACTCATGCTTATTCTTGATGCTCACTCAACCAAAGAACCATCTTGATAACTGATTTTAGACCTCCAGTTTGAAAAGTTTTTGCATATGTGATGTTTTACAAAAAGAATTATGTCAAAGCATCTTACTGGTGATGAAGTAATCTTATCCAAAATTTAAACAATCAAATACATAGTAATCATACCATGTGTAACAAGTGAAGATATGGAGAACTGAGTTGGAACATCTGATACGTTTCTAGTTTTCCACAATTGATCGTAATAGATGACTTTACTGCCTTGTGAATCCTTGGTTTTTGCTTGATGAATCTTTGGTTTTGGCTCACGACTCTACATGCTATTCTAAAATGTATTGATAGATATCCTGCAGTAAAATAGAAATTTTCATTTTTACTGGTATCGTTTTATTGTAGTGTATCTTCTGTTGCATGTGGCAAATTTAATTGAGTGTGTTTCTTTGTTTCGCAGTGAGATTGGCTAGGCTGGTGGTTGATAAAGTTCTGGCTGCACCTTGTACTACATCTGTATTGTACCCCAAGACTGGAGGGAATCTGCACTGTTTTACTGCAATTACTCCTTGTGCAGTTCTTGACATTCTTGCTCCTCCATATTTGGAATCAGCCAACAGAAAATGCACTTACTACCACGATTTTCCTTATTCCTCATTCTGTAAGTTTTTCATAACTCTAGGACATAAATCTGGCAGAGACAAAGTCTTCTTCTGGAACCATGACATTTGAGGTTGTGTTGCTGCAGCTACGGCAGACAGTGATGCAGCTGTTATTGGAAATGGGGAGGAGGAGTATGCATGGCTAGCAGAGATTGGCACACCAGACGATCTTCACATGCGCTCTGGAAGATATGCTGGACCAGCCGTTCAGACTATGTAGCGTTACTTGTGATGAAAGAAACTTTGTTTGGCAGCTGTGTTTTAAAGATCAAATCCTGAAGATGCAGCTCATTACTGTAGGGTATGCGGTGTTCCTAGAAGTTTAACAGAAAATATTGTTAAAAATAACATTATTATCTATATGTAACAACATAAATTTATGTGTCCATTGTCATTCTAGCCAACTTATATTTGTTTAGCCGGAATATTAGAAGTTAATGCATTGTCTCTTCAAAACGGCTAAATTCCAACTTGGTTCCCGTCAAATTGGTGCTGGGAAGTAAGTACAAATTTAGAGGAAATATTTTTCGAAGCTTAGTACTTTCTTTATACGCACGGTTGTATAAGAGTAAGAGCATCTCCTATGGGAAAATCCCCTTCAAGGTTTTTTCTATTAAAAAATTACAAAAAATTCTTCAACATACTCAACCCAACTATCATAAAATCCTTACACATACATCCACATCACATTTTCTATGTCCCACCACTATTTATCTTTTATCTATGTCATTATTTAGGCCCTGTTTACTAGAGCTTATTTCTTGATGTACTGAACTGAACTGAACTGAACTGAACTGAATTGAACTGAACTGAACTGAAGTGAAAGTTGATGTATTGAAAAATGGAATCAGCATGACTGAATTAACCTGAATTTCATCAAATTGCATTTTCACTGAACTCAACTGAACTGAACTGAACTGAATTGAACTGAACTCAACTGAACTGAACTGATCTACAGATAAGCTCTGGTAAACAGGGCCTTATTCCTCTATCTACATCATTAATACTTTATATATTTATCACTAATACAAAACTTAATCTAATTTATATTATAATGATTATTTATATTTTTAGAATATAATATATACTATATTTAATATAATAAAATATTATGATTAAATAAATTTAAATTAAACTACATCTATGTGTGTATGTACATAATTATCACGTCATGATAATTGAATGAAGAAACAAATATAAGTAAATTACAATAAAAAAGTAAAAATAATTTACAACGAAAAAATATTTTTTAATCATGATAATTAAATAAACTAAAAATACTTTGCATTAAATGTAAATATAGCAAGATGAATTATTTACATCAAAATATCATGTTAGAATATAATTTATGTTGTTGATTCTAAAACAAAACTGTGGAACTCGGTTTAAGAAAGAAAGTAGTACCAATTAATTAAAAGTAAAGATATATTTTCATGTTAATGCAATATTTAATTGGATTGGTGGGCCAAAATGACCACGTTTGAAAGCATTCATCCGGCTGCACAGGAGAAGGCGTTGCTTTCCTTTCCTTCCTGGATTTTAGGCAAAGGTGAGATATATCCCACCATAGTTAGGAAAAATCTCGTTTTGAGTGGATTCTTCCAATTATAAAATCCCGTGAACATCTCCCATAAGAGAGGATCTTATGGATTGATTTTTTTTTTTTTTTTTTTGTTACAAAGATAACTAATGCTTGCATTATGTCCATTATTTGGTGGTAATAATTTTGCCTATAGTTAAAAGATTATATTTGGCATTTCCTTGTGATGGTTTACTAATGATTTTCTTAAAAAAATTGCCATATTAGACCTTGTATAGACGTTGTTCTAATTAAATTTTTTGAGATTATTTCAGTTAAATATATTTATATTTTTCAATTCAATTAAATATTTTAGGGTTTGTATTATTTCAACTGGATTAACACTTAGCCAAAAGTCAACCGTTATATGAATACAAGATGGTTGATAATTTATCAACCGTCAGCAGTTATACGCGTTTAGAGACACTCAACGCATTTTAGAAACACTATATATTGCGCATCGCTTCTTCTAGTCGCTCTCACTGAAACAGCTTTTTCTTCTAATTTATACACTAAAATATAAATTTTTATTTTTATATATGTTTAGATATATAAAAAATTGGAGATCAAAACTGGACGAGGGGATTAGAAACATTTTTTATTTTAAGTTAGGGGATTAGAAACATTTAGTAGTTCAGTAAAAGAAAATTAGATACATGAGAAAGAAAGATAAAACAAAGAGCAAAACCCTCATGTACCCCTGAGTTCTTGGGGTATGTATTAATATGCCCCTGAGTTCTTGTAAAGTGCTGATATGCCCCTGGACCGACGGAGACTTTTTTTGATATAATTCTAGAGTATTTTCTTTCTTGCCAAAATCGATTGGAATACACAAAATCACTCAATGGTGAATTTAGTGGTCATTTTTGTCCCAATTGACGTGTGTCGCGTGTGTTAACTGTGTTTTAAAATTTCAAAATTTTGGGTATTTTGTTTTCAATTATCTTGTCACCGCTTCAATGCTGCATTGTAAGCTTTTCTCTTTACCAATCAATATGTTTGATCGACCAAAATTCAGTGAAATTTACAAACCAGGGGTATATCAGCACTTTTCAAGAACTGAGGGGCATATTAATACATACGCAAGAACTCAGGGGTACGAGGGAACTTTTTTCTAAAACAAAAGTGGATTAATATCAAACAGCTAAGACTTGGTCAAAAAATGGACCGTTAGATAGGCGATACAGTTGGATAAACTGACTGTCAGAAAACGCTACGCGTTTAGAGACGCTCCACGCGTTTTAGAAACGCTATATATATTGCAGCGCTTCTTCTAATCGCTCTCTCACTTCAATTTGCTTCTCAATTCAAATCCACCGTCTTCGTCTTCTTTTTCTGCTATTCTCTTATTTCTGCCCCTTCTCAATTCCCATCATTTCTTTTCCTCAAAAAAACTCAAGAAACCCTAGTTTAATGGAGGCGGGAAGAACCATTAGAAAGAGGGTTCCGGCCAAGATCGATCGGAAACAATTTCCGGCCGCTGTTTGTAGGTTTTGGCTGCAGGGCAACTGCAATAGAAGCCCTTGCAAGTTTCTCCACTCCGAGGCACCATCTCAGCCAACAGAATTGCAGGTGCGAAAACGCCCCAATCCTTCATTATCCGATGAGGATCATAGAGAGACGAAGAGATTTACATGGCGAAGGAATCCAATTGAGGAGACAGTGAAGAAAGAGCAGGCAAATTTTGTTGGTACGATCACTCTAGAAGAGCTGCCTGTTCATGTTCCGAGCGTCTCAAAGAAGGCCCAAAAAAGGCTCTGCAATTACTGGGCAAATGGATGCTGTGTTCATGGTGACAACTGCACCGATCTGCATTCGTGGTTTTCCGGTTCTGGGTTCTCATTTGTGGCCAAGTTAGAGGGGCACAAAATGGGGGTCACTGGGGTGTCATTCCCTTCCAGATCCGACAAGCTTTTCTCAGGAAGCAGTGATGGATGTTTTAATGTTTGGGATTGCAACAGCGGGAAGTGTGTTTACAGTATTGAAATGGGGTGTAAAATTGGATGTGTGATCAATAGTGGAGACAACCAGTGGTTATTTGTAGGCTTGGAGAATGGTGTAAAGATGTATAACTTGGGCGATCAGACTGAGTTCAATCTCACCGGACCAAATGGCCTTGTTCGTTGCTTGGCTTTCGATGTGGATGATGGTACACTTTTTGGTGGAGTTGAGGATGGTTCAGTACTGGCTTGGAAAGCTACACCAGAATCCAGTGTTCCCATAGTTGTGGCTACTTACAAGGGTCACCAGCAAGCTGTGCTCAGTCTTTTCATCAGCAAACGCAATATTATGTATTCTGCATCTGAGGACAAAACCATCAGAGTTTGGGACAGAGACACCTTGGACTGCCTGTTTGTACTCAACCAACACACCGCCTCCGTGACTTGCCTCCTTTGCTGGGATCGTTTTTTAATAACTGGCTCACTGGATCACTCAGTAAAGATGTGGGACTGGTCAGACCAAGATGAAGCCCTAAAAGTGGTGTGCCAGGTTGAAGATGAAAGTGGTGTTCTTGCCCTGAGAGGGATTGTCGACAAGGACGATAATCCAATCCTACTCTGCTCCCGAACTGATAATACAGTTCGTTTACTTAGCCTCCCAACACTTGCAGAGAGGGGCAGGATTTTTACCAAAGCTGCAGCTCAAACCATTTCTGTCCAAACATTTTCCGAAGAGCGAAGCACAATCTTCTTCACCGGGGATGCTACTGGCCAGCTTGGTGTTTGGAGAATGGATTAGAACATAGAATTTTTTGATTTGGAGAACTGTCTAAAGTTAATTGCAGGCTCCTTTTCTTATTACTGTATATGTAAATTCCTTATTACTTTTACTAAGAACTTAATAGATTATAGTTGTGGAGATGAGGCCAAATTTGTAATCATTGTTTTGGAAGATCCACTTCTTTGTTATTTGGAATGGAAAGAATGTGATGTTTGCTCAATAGTATGCCTTTTATTTTATTATCTTGAGCAGTTTTGGTATCTCTACATATTTACAGATCCTCATAGCATCTCAATCCATTCACATTTGCAGAATACTCATCTCGATTGAATCAAATTTTAGAGTTCATACATATTGGCACTAACTAGTAGTAATTCATAAAACTGGGAGAGGGTTAAGTAGAAATTTAAGCAATGACAGAGACTAAACTTTAGGAGTCTCCCAATATTGTACCATACCGCCTATTTCTAAGAATGCGGCAAAACTCCAGTGACCGCTCTGCTTATTCCAGTAGTATAACAGAGATGACAAAAGAGAGACATTACAACGAATTTATCATCCTTTTCATCTCAGCAGAACGCCTTGGATCTGCTTCTTCAATTGCTCTCTCAGTTAGCACATGCTTGATTCGGCACATTGACTTCTTCACCTGTAAAATGATAGACCGAAGCTAGTGAGCCATAATTCAAACAATTATACACAAGAAACTGAATATTGCAGTTTTACCATAAATATTCAAGTCATGCAAATCTGACAGTATCACTCTAGATTCTATGACCGATAGGAATAATAGTAGCACGGCCAAGTACGCTAATGCACAAGTAATTGCTGCTAAATATAAAATATACCCATGCAGCAAACAATGGTACTTAGAATTTCAATAAGCTTTTACCAAAAAAATATTTGAGTGATCTAATCAAGTTTGACAGATAAGATAGTTCAAAAAGAGAGAAACTCTATCTGAATGCTATATCTTAGGTTGAAGATTTCAGTTGAATCATGAAATACACAGCAAAATTCATCTCTCTGACATAAATGGATTGAGCTTCCAAATCATAAAACAGCAGACAGGTATAAACAGACGAGAAGAATAAAACTACACCTTGGAAACCCGCTCTGGATTTGGAAAACGCAAGTTCTGAGCATGAAGCATCTGCCGTTGGCTCATTAACATGTTTCTCTCCTTCAACAGCACATACCATAGCTTGTGAAGATCATCCCATGATTTGAGGCGTAATTCCGAAGCCTTCCATCCCCTACCTGAATGAGATAGTCAGCATTTAATTCTAACACGGCACAGGGCTTAGATACTACACACTTGATGCTCAATAAACTTCGATACAAATGATCATTCTTTCATCAGAACAATCAAAGTAAGGTAACTTATATACTAATGTTGTTCTTACTAATCATTAATCATCAAAAACACAGTTGACAAGCTTCATGTATCCCATAGTAGATCGAGCAAAATTTTAAAGAACAATTCTTCTTTTGGAAGCCTTAAAAATCCTCCAATTCTAGCCTTACAGTCAAATTTAAAACAGATGATTTTTTTACCCACCATTCATATCTCATAGAGGTAAAAAAGCACAGAGCATAAAATTCTAGCCTGCCAGATACTACCCTAGTTAGCTGAAAATTACATGCTACTGATTATATAACGAAAAGACCTCTACATTATCACCCATTTTTACAATATATACTAGTCCGACAACTACTAGAACAAATTTTTAGCATGACCATACCACTACATAATACCAGTACCATGGCTTTAACCCACCATAATTGACCATTGAGAAAAGCAACAGATAAAACAAAGAAAATGGAACAGGAAGGTCTCTACCATAGACAGCAGGTTTATCATCTTCATCCCTACTGGGAGGCACGAAGAATTCTTCAAGCGGGTTGTGACTGGTTCTCCCCATCGTAGTAGCAGCACCAGATGCCGAAGTTTCCATCCGAGCGGCAGCAAAAAGCGTCCTACCCATCGCCCTTATCAAAGACATTGTATCCCAAATTGATTCCTTTCCTGCTACAACGAATCAGGTTAATAAAAGGATGAAAGCAAAACAAAATTTAGCATATAAAGTGCTCCTGAGGAAGAAAAAGAAAGGTCTCCCGCTCTGCCCTTGAACAACATTATCCCAGAAAGCAGAAACCCTACAAAATTTACATTTACAATCCATGATTTAACTCGTAACTCTGAGCTTCCATGTAGAATCAAACATTTTCACTCCTTAATCGAAATACCCATTTCGACACATACATACTACCAAGCTAATGCAAAAGAGAGCACCACAGGCCACATTAAGCGCACACACATGCAGATTAATACCTGTGTAATTCAGAGACAAGATTCCAGATTTGGTGCGGCTAGGGCGTAGGGCTGGTGTCAATTTCCAAGGAAAGGATGGAAGCGGCGGTTGACGGTGGCGGTGGCGGCGGCGGCGGCGGCAGCTGAAAGTGTATATGGTGTTCTGATTGTGGAAGAGGCCTGTGAGGAAAGTCTATGGGCTGAAAGTGGATCAATATAATTGATGCATAACAACCATCACTATTATTATTAAATTTGATTAAAACAACTAAAATTATAAGAATAATGCATATTATAACTCGAATTTTATGTTGTGCCACTAAATTTTTTCCAATGCATGATGTTATAATATTATTTTAAGTAGAAAGTTATAATATGTTTCTTATTATAAAAAGTGTTTGAATATTTATTTCCAATATATTGTTATAACTAGAAATTTAATTAACTAAAAAATATCTATTTTCTTTAAAATATTCAATCATTATCATATCCGGCCCGGCCACCATTTACAGAGGGGGAAAATGGAAACCAAGATAGACATAGTATCAAGGGAGTGGGTGAAACCGTCGACTCCAACACCACACCACAAAAGAGAGCACAAACTATCAATCCTAGATCATCTTGTTCCCGGTAAGTTCGCCGCTCTTCTTTTCTTCTACCATCAAAATCACCCATCCCACCAGATTCTCAAGCAGTCTCTGTCACGCTGCTTATCCGACTTCTACCCTTTAGCCGGAAAGCTGAAACCGGTTTCCGGCGTTCTGGCCGTTGACTGCGATGACTCCGGCGCTCTCTTCCTGGAAGCTAACGTCGGTGCTCCGATGTCACGAGTTCTTCACAACCATGGTTCGTGGCAAAATTTCGGACGCTTCTTGCCGTTTGAGCCATTCATTGACTACAGTGATGAGCTCGTCATAACCCCATCCAGTTCTTCGTGCCTTAAAAGCGAGATACCATTAGCAATCCAGTTGACTGGATTTGAATGCGGGGGAGCTGCTATCGGAGTTTGCATTTCGCACAAAGTGGTTGATATGGCAGCCATGATTACCTTCGTGAATTCATGGGCGGCTGCAAGCCGCGGTGCCGAAGAACTAGTCACGATGAAGAAACCGGTGATCAACTTGGAAATAGGGTCGCAGATTTTCCCTGCTCCGCCTAATTTACCTGATCTTATTGCTACTTTTGATGGTGTTTTTGCAGCAGCTGAGAAGGGAGGTGGAAAGAATAGCCATGTGGTGACCAAGCGGTTTGTGTTCAGCAAGGAAAAGATAGCGCAGCTCAAAGAACTAGCAGCTAGCTCTTCCTCAGCATCAACCGTGTCTCCTTCTCGGGTGGAAGTCATCACTGCTTTTCTGTGGAAGCAGTTTATCAATGTGCAGGGTGCTGTAAAAGGCTCTACCAATAGGTAAGGTTGTGGAATGTTGAGTGAAATTCTCTGTTTAATACTAGTCACTTATATTTCATACAAATTTTCGGGTAATTGTAATTTAAATGCCTGTTATATGTTAAACCTGTAATTAGAAATTAACACAGCTAGTTAATATCTGTTTATAGGGTCTTACATGCGGTGAACTTGAGAACAAGAATGAGCATGCTGGCCGCCATGAGTGATGATGAGTTTGCTTTTGGGAATCTGTCATTTGTTGCACCTGCTACATTCACTTGCAATGGTGATTCTATAAGTTATGGTGACTTGGTTGGGGTGACGAGTGATGCATTCAGGAAAGTAAACCACGAAGATTATGTTGTCAGGTTTTGTGATAAATTGACACCCAAAAGACTAGAGGAAATGCTGAAATCAGAGCTGAGTGGTTGGCCGTGTTCGAGTTTCTGCAGATTCCCTATGTATGAGGTGGACTTTGGTTGGGGTAAACCGATTTCAGTTGGGCCTGCCGGCATCCGGCCTTATACCGGGGTGGTCTTGACCACTACAAGCAGTGGTGATGAAATAATAGCATGGACATCTTTGCCCGAAGAAGAAATGGCATTGCTTCCAAATGAACTTCTTTCACTCCAAGCCGCTCAATATTGTTAAACTTGAGTGCAAGAATGAGCAGGCTGGCCACAATGGCTGTTGATGAATTTGCTTTTAGCAGTCTGTTCCACCTGCTACATTCAATTGTACTGATGATTTTTTAAGTTAAGGTGATTTACTTGGGCCGGGGAGCCGGGGACTGGTGATGCATGCTATCGGAATATGAACTACCAAGATCCCGTTGTTTAGATTATTTTGCAAAATGTGGTGATTCTGAAGAACTATTGCGAGTTCCAATTGCAGTAACATATCTGTGGCATTGGGAGTTCCAGTGAGCTTAGATTGAAAAATGTATGTATGCATTGCCCTCTTGCTAGTCCGGTTGAGATTGATAAGGGTAACCCTTGTTTTCAAGCTGAATGGTGAATTGGTGATCATCATCAGTTAATGAATAGTTAGTTCTTTTCTGGTTTTAGTGTAAATTTTAGTTCTTATCTTAGAATGGTAGTGTTCTGCTTGCAGTTTCATATGTGATCCCCTAAAAATCCAAACTCGGGCAAGTTAATAAAGATCAAAATTTTTAAAAAAAAATAAATTATTAATTCTTAAAATTCAACAAGAACATTATGTAGAAAAAAATCCAACATCTATTTGAATAAACTCCCAAACATCAACCAACTCCTACTCTACCGACATATACTTCCACGGCCATACTAAACTTTCAACGTACACAACCACTGATCGAAATCGGCCAAAGTACATTGAAAAGTCTGGTGGGTCGTCAAAAGAGTAGAGCAAAAAGGCATTGATGCCATTTCCCGTCATGTGGGAAGGAGTAGGAATAGGCTGAATGGCTTTATAGGGTACTTCAATCTCCAGACGAGGATGGAGAAAACCATTATTGTTGTAAAGTGGCCAGTGTATGATTTTGGAGGAGCCCTGTACTTTAAGTTTAACCCAATGATCTTCAATCTGCTCCATAATCCACAATTTCGATCGATAACGGCTAGGATGGTCGTAACTATGAAAACCAATGAATGCCAGAAATTCCCTGACCGCATGCAAACTACGATCAAAATACCCAATCATGGAAGATGGGAGTTTTGTGACACAAAACCGCTCACTTGACAAATCGATAGTAAGAATTCTATTATATGTGGCCCAATGAAGTTTCCCGTTGAGAAAACACCCATGGCCATCAACATCATAATCATCATCATCCTCATCATCATCATCATCATCATTGTTAGGATAGATGATTTGGCATTGGCCCAATAGGAGTTATTTAGGGTTAGGGTTTAATAGTTTCATTGTACTCTTGTTTTCCTTTATTTACCTATCAATACACATCGCCTCAATTATCGAGGCTTACCACTCTAACATGGTATCTGACAGTACCGATCCTAGTACTGATTTGATTTAGTAAAATATCAATTTTTCTTTTTATTTCGCCGCCGTTCCGCCACCACTAGGCTTCCGCAAAGCCGTTCCTGTCAAATATCGCTTTCGAGCCGCCGTTTAACTAATCAATCGTTGATCACCGGCCTTGTTGTGATCGTCTCAGTCGATCGTCTTTAAGGGGTGTTGTTTTCTGGTTTTATTGTTTGCCACTGTAGACTCTGGACAAGCCGTTGCTTCGTCTGTCAGGCGCGTGGATCTCCCGCCCCTCACTTGCCGCGCGTTTACAGCATTTGCCCCAGGTGGCCTTGTCATCCTTCTCGCCTTGGAAGTGCATATTGTGTTCCTTGTTGCTATCTGTGCAATTAATTTGCTACAGTTTGTGATTATTTCCAGACTTATTATATTTGATTGTCCTCTGCCTAATTATTTGAACTTGGGTTCTGTTGGTGTCTTATTCATCATTATACATTTATATTGGCATAATATGGCATATTCAAGTGGGTTTACTCGAGCAGATCGTTCTACTAGTTGGATACAGGATAAGACTCTTGCACGACAGCGTAGTTGGATAGCCGATTCCGGTGCTACAAGCCACATGACATCTACGACATCGGCTACTGTTGGGGCTTTACCTTACTCCGGGTTTCATGTTCGCGTCGCAAATGGTTCTCTTCTACCAGCTACACATATCGGTACCTCTCGAGTCACCAACTCTTTATGTTTGCGTGATGTCTTGGTTATTCCTGGTCTTATAAAGAATTTACTTTCTATTAGCAAATTGACTCGGGATTTAAATGCTATTATGTGTTTTGATGATCGCTCTTTCATTATTAAGAAAAAGTATACTGGAGCTATTCTCGGACATGGCCATTGTGATCAGGGCTTTTATGTGTTAGATTCTGGTGCTCTTGCCTTGTCTGCTTTAGTTGAATCTAGTAAATCTAAAGCATCCTTTGACTTGTGGCATGCTCGACTTGGTCATACCTCATCTGCTGTGATTTATGCGCTTAATAAGGATGGAGTTTTGTCTGTATCTTCACCTTTTCCTAAGTCCCGTTTGTGTGGTCCATGTGTTATGGCAAAGGGTCAAAAACAGTCATTTACTGAGAATCTGAAACGAGCAGCACATGTTCTTGATCTGATTCACTGTGATTTATGGGGACCTGCACCGGTTTTATCTAGCAATGGGTTCTCATACTATGCTATATTTGTTGATGATTTTTCTCGTTACACATGGTTGTATCCTCTCCGTCGTAAGTTGGACTTTATTGACGTATACTTCCAGTTTGAGGCTCTTGTGGAGAATCAATTTTCTGCTCGTATTAAGGTGTTTCAGAGTGATGGTGGTACAGAATTCCTTAATACTCGTCTTCGAACTCACTTTATCTCCAAGGGCATTCATCATCAAGTGTCATGCCTTTATACACCAGAGCAAAACGGGCGTGCTGAGAGGAAACATCGACATGTTGCAGAAATGGGGTTAACGATGTTGTTTCACTCGTATCTTCCATTGTCATACTGGGATGATGCTTTTGGGGCTGCTGTCTACACCATAAACCGTCTTCCCACACAAGTGATTGATGGTGATGTTCCTTACCGTATTCTCTTTGGTAGCTCTCCGATATACTCGAACTTTCATCCATTTGGTTGTCGAGTGTACCCTTGTGTTCGTCCATATGCACAACACAAGCTGTCCCCGCGGAGTATACCATGTGTCTTCATTGGTTATAGCTACCAGTATAAAGGCTTTCGGTGTTTGGATCAAGCCACTGGTCGAGTTTATATATCCCGTCATGCTCGGTTTGACGAGACTTGTTTCCCATTTGCTTCAGATAGGGGTTTAGATTCCCCCTTCTCGTCCTTGGATGTTTCTGCCTTCATTGATCCTCACTCTACAGATGTTCCATTACCCGAGTCCTCCTCTGCAACACCACCATCATCATCTCGGTCTTGCTCCATCTGCTTGATTGATGATCATTTGCCTACTAGTTCTTCTACGGCTCCCCCGTCTTCAGTGACTCCGACTGTTCCATTACCACCATCCACACGGCCATCATCTCGGTCGGCATCTCCGTTCTCGATTGGGGGATCTTCAGCATCGTCAGCCCACTCTAGCTCGCCATCTAGCTCGTCTTCGGCCCCGGATTCTCCGTCTCCTCCTCGTGGTCATTCGATAGTTACTCGACTTCAGGATGGTACTCGCCGTGCAAAGATTGATCCGGATTTTGTTCCTACTGGGCTTGTGGCTCAGGTTCTGGATCACTCGGTGCCTAAGGATTATCGTGCTGCTATGAGGATCCGAAATGGGTTTGTGCTATGGATGAGGAGATGGATGCTTTAAGACGTCAGAAAACATGGGATTTGGTTCCTCGCCCGTTTGATGCCAATATTGTTGGCTCCAAGTGGGTCTTTCGTCTGAAGTATCGCCCAGATAGCAGTATTGATCGTTACAAAGCCCGACTGGTCGCCCAGGGTTTTTCGCAGATTCCAGGTTTTGACTTTGATCACACTTTCAGCCCAGTGATCAAAGCCGCCACAGTTCGAACTGTCATTGCCATTGTCATTGCCACTCTGCGGAAATGGCCCCTACATCAGCTTGACGTAAAGAATGCCTTCCTCAATGGCGTTCTTGACTCACCTGTGTATATGGCTCAGCCTGTTGGATACAAGGACTCAGCTCGACCCGATTATGTCTGTCGCCTTCAGAAGGCTATCTATGGTCTTAAGCAAGCACCTCGTGCCTGGTTTGATCGCTTCAGCTCGTACTTGCGGCAGTTGGGTTTCCATTGCAGTTCGTCCGACACATCCCTTTTTGTCTTCTCTAGGGGCTCTACACTATTATATGTGTTGGTGTATGTTGATGACATCATTTTGACTGGAAATGATACTGGAGCGATTCGCCAGTTCATTACCCGGACTGATCAGGAGTTTTCGATCAAGGATTTGGGCTCTTTGAACTATTTCTTAGGTCTCGAAGTCTCCTCTACACCTTCTGGATTATTTCTCGGGCAAGCCAAGTATGCTCGGGACATTCTCAGCAGAGCTGGTATGACAGATACATCTCCAGTCACTACTCCATTTGTACTTTTATCTCAGCTACACAGCAGTACGAGTGCTCAGTTTGGCAATCCGACTCTATATCGGTCATTGGTTGGTGCTTTACAGTACTTAACCATTACTCGGCCTGATCTTTCCTTTGTTGTGAACTCTGTTAGCCAGTATCTGCAGGACCCTCGAGAGTATCACTTTGCTGCTGTCACCAGGATTCTTCGCTATGTTGCTGGTACACCTCATCATGGTCTCACTTTCCGGTCAAGAGGATCATCTGATGTTTGTGCTTACTCGGATACTGATTGGGCGAGGTGTCTGGAGACTCGACGTTCTACATATGGGTATGCCGTCTTTCTTGGAGGCAACTTGGTGTCCTGGAGTGCCAAGAAGCAGCCTACGGTCTCTCGTTCGAGCTCGGAATCGGAGTATCGTGCCCTTGCAAATACTGCAGTTGAAGTTGTTTGATTGTCGCATCTTCTTCGGGAGCTTCACTTTCCATTGGATGGATAACAACAGTGCCATTTTCTTGGCTCAGAATCCGGTTGCTCACAAGCGGGCGAAGCACATTAATATCGACTATCACTTTGTTCGGGAGTTGGTCGCATCGGGCAAGTTTCGTGTTAGTCATGTTCCCACTTCGTTGCAGTTGGCGGATATCTTCACCAAGGGACTTCCTAAGCCTCTTTTTGAGTTTTTTAGATCCAAGCTTTGCGTTTCGGTTAATCTGACGCTTTGCTTGAGAGGGGGTGTTAGGATAGATGATTTGGGCTTGGGCCAAAGGAGTTGTTTAGGGTTAGGGTTTAATCGTTTCATTGTACTCGTGTTTTCCTATATTTACCTATCAATACACATCGCCTCAATTATCGAGGCTTACCACTCTAACAATCATCATCATCATCATCATCACCCACTTTAACCTCAAAATCATCATCATCACCCACTTTAACCTCAAAATCATCTTCACTCAATTTCTTCCAAGAGTGTCTTCTTGCACTATATATCTTAACTAACCTCTTTTCACTCTTCTTGCACTATATATCTTAACTAACCTCTTTTCACTGTTCCGAGCCCCAACAACACTGTTTCGAATCCCAACAACTTTAAAGTCGTCAGTGGACTCATCGTACCCAAAACCAAAGAAAATAGAAGATCCCGAACCAAAAAAGGGCAAACTTTGACATTTCTTGATTGTTGGATTCCATAATAGAACTCTATGACCAAGAGCAGCAACACATATCAAACTGCGAGAACCCACAATTGTACCTTGAAATTTGCCTGATTCCTCTTCCCAGAACTCGGTAGGATGTGTCAGAAATTCTGCATTGTGAAAGTCCATACCAGATAATGCATGTTGAAGAGGTACTTGATGTAATGCTACTTCAGAGCCTTCCCTCTCAATGGATATGAGCTTATGATAATTTAGGTTTGGATCATCACAAGCTTTTTGAAGGCAGTCTTTGACAAATGATTTGCTACTAATCACCCTGAGCCAATCTTTCGAAGCGAACTTACAACTAGCAATGTCTTCGACGGGAACTCCTAGTAATATTTTATGCATGTTATCATCACATATCTTCTCTTTTCCCTCCTCTTCGTTGGGTGACTCGGCCTGATTCAACAAATCAATAAAGCAAATCAATTAATTTAATAATGAAAATAGTATAATTATATCACTAGGCTAAGTGATCCATGTTGGAATTACCCATAAAAATATATGTAGCAATAAAAAATCTAAATTTAAAAAATGTAATGATACTAATCATGGCATTTAGGTAATTCATCGGGGTAAAGCAGTAATGTATTAACTAGATATAAGTTTGTTAAAGATCTAAGGCAAAAATAGTCGGTAGAAAACAAAAAAAATTCATATTCGGAAAATTAAAACAGTAGAAAATTAATCCATAAGCTTCCAGGAGAACTATAGCACGTTTGTATTACTCTCACAAGAACTGCAAAGTTGTCTCAGAAACTAATCCATAAACTTCCAGAACTAATTCCCCAAACGACCTAAAAATATTTTTCCAAGAAAACAACATTTTCAAGAGATTAATTAAAGTGCGTAAACAAAAAAGCTTACCGCATTCAGGCATTCATTCTTATCGGCGATTCTCAATCGTTTCATCCTTTCGTATCCTCGTTTGCTGCGGTTCTCTTCCATTGGAACTTGACAAGTCAAACGGTAAAATTAAGTTATTAGGTATACTTATTACGCCAATAAAAGTATGGATAAAGAGAGCGTCTCTATATAGAGACCGGATTAAATTGTAAATAGTTATATAAGTCAAAAACACGGAGTGACCAATTTGCAATTTCAGAAAATTTTTAAAAATCACGCGCTACCGTATCAAGCCACGCGCTACAGTACCAATTTGCTACAGTGCCGAGTTGCCACAATAAACATAAAACATGGACGTTTTAACGTGAATCATGAACACTTTAACTTGAAACATAAAACATGAACATTTTAACTTGAAACTAAAACATAAATATTTTAAATTAAAACATAAAACATAGACGTTTTAACGTGAAACACGAACACTTTAACTTGAAACATAAAACATGAACATTTTAACTTGAAATATAAAACATAAACATTTTAACTTAAAACATAAAACATAAAACATGGACGTTTTAACGTGAAACATGAACACTTTAACTTGAAACATAAAACATGAACATTTTAACTTGAAACATTGAAGTACACTGTAGCAAAACACTGTACACGCGCGGAAACACTGTAACGCGTGATTTTTAAAATTTTTAAAAATTGTAAAATTGGTCCCTCCTTGATTTTCGTTATTGCACTATTTATAATTTAGTCCGCTCAGAGACTAACTCAAAAAGTATATTTACAAAATATAAATCACTTTAAAATACAAGAAGCGTATATACTTACCATTCATTTTCTTCTTCCGACAATTAAAATGCTTTTGATAAAGATGGAGTCTTATTTTGTAGGCCTTGAAAATTTCCTGACAATTAATAAATTAATTTCAAGTGGCATAAAGGAAAAGAAAAAAAAAAGTGATTTCCAAATGTTAAGAAATCATACCTCTGGAAAAAAAAAAGTGTTGAAAATATAGAGATGGTTTTTGAGTTTAAGTGTTGAAAATATACAGATGGTTTTGAGTTTTATAACCCCAACCCTGAGACATTTAATGCTTCAAAGTCGAAATTCTGTTTTTTTTAATAATCAAATATTCGATTTTTAATGCTGCAATTTTAAATGGTTTGATATTTTTACCGTGTTATCCTCTTCTGACTGGTATATTTTAGAAGAGATGCAGAATATATTGTCAAGTCTGTTGCCCAAATCTTAACAAATTAGCGATAGATTTGCATATGATTAATTAGTAGACATTTAGCTTTGTTTGATATTTTATGTATTCTCACAATATTTGTCGAGTCACTAGTTTATCCTACATGAAATTTTGTTGCATAAAATCAGTTCATTATATGAAGAGTAATTCTCGTGTGAGAGGCAGCCCGTAGCGCACTGTAGCTTAAACCCAAATAAATATATTTAAATTTATTTCAGCAGCGATAGTTTAGATCAATCATAAAGCATATTGTGATTAAGAAGTATATATACAATTGGCATTTTAATGTATATAATCGGTATTATAATACACATTATCAATCATTGACATTTGTGTAAATTTAACAAATGTATCATTCATAATCTTCTAAATTATAGCATATGTATCGATTTAGAAAACAAATAAACAATACCGACTTTATGCAGTAGAAGACTATGCATATAAACCAGTAGTTTCATGAAGACCGTAGCATATTTTCACAAAAAATTTCTATGAAATTGGGACTATTTAACGGAATGAGTTCCTACTTTCTATTGGCGGCGATAACGGAGTTTAAAGTGCTGAAAGATGAAGCTTAGCACAAGAGAACGATGAAGTAACAAACTCAACAGTCATCCCTAAAGGGAACTAGAATAGTTATTCGCTTCAAAAAGTGTGTAAGCCGTCAATATAAATATGGTATTAATGTAACAATATTTGATTTGATTAAGCCGCCATGTAAATATGGAAATAAATATGTTATGTTAAGTCATTTGATGATTAATTGTATGATGATTGTTATGATTTTTGGTTTCCTAGAATATTGTGTAAATTATTTATTTATATGACACTTGTTTTGTGGACAAAACTCAATAAATAAGGTATATGAATATTAAAAAGAAACTATCAATACAACAATATATTAATGTTATATTAGGCTAAATGGATTTTGTGCTACCAACGCAAGAATATATATACCTTGGTTATTTATGTTATTACTGTAAGAGCAAGTCCAACAGCTTCCCTACAAGATTCTCCAAGATATAGTACTACATCCCCATATTCCCTATCTTTTTTTGCTTCAACTCCAACAGCTTCCCTAGTGTGGGGATTAGAATTTAATGCATGTGCATTAAATTTCAGTATTATATCTCTTCATTATTATTTTTTCACCATTCAAGTATATTTTGGAATCTTAATATTTTAAATTACGTATGATAAAAAAATGTGAAAATATATATATTATTAAAATATGCATTAAAACGAACATAACAAGATCTCACATGACAATATTCAAATTTTTATAAACATGTAAACATAGTCATGTATGATCTTGTTTTGTTCGTCAAAATATGAAATCTAATAATATATATTTCTTATAATTCTTTATTATATACAATTAAAGATAATCACATTTGAAATATATGTATTTGAATTATAAAACTAATAAAGAGAGGTAAAGGATCAACATAAATGCACTAAGCATTAAATTTTGCTTCCCCAATTTTTTTTCTCTCTCTACAGATTTGGGGAAGCAACATGTAGATTTCTTCAAAATTTCCAAGTTGGGGAATGAGATAGGGAATCTGTTGGAGCTGAAAAATGGCTCATATTCCCTAAATTTATTGAAATCCCCCAACTTGGGGAAGCTGTTGGACTTGCTCTAAGGCTAAACATACAACAAATATACTATTGCGATTATTTACCTAAATATATTGATTAACCCTATAGAATACAACAATATATTATTCCATGAATAAATTTATTCTACTTTTTCAAGTATATCTCCTACACATATATTTATGTATTTATACTAGATTAATTCTTTCAAGAATCTTCAAAAATCAAAGTATCCATATCCTGAAGCCACTAGTGGGAGAGCATAGGATTAACGGCTGTTATTTGGGTGATAGAAGGCATTTTGGAGGAGCCGTAGGTGGCTGAGCCGTCCATTGTATTTCTTTAGACATCGTTTAATTAGGAGACGTCCAATGAGATAATCAAAGGCTTTTTCAAACGTTATCCATTGTTTATTTTCCAACTGCTGTCCATTTATTTCTGGTGGCGGAACTTAAGATTCTGGGATTTACTCTACATTAGTTCCGTGTTCGGAAGTTAGTATTTCCGTTGATTTGTCGCCGGGATAAAATTATCCGGCCATTAGGTTTATGATTACGAGTCCATATTCGATTTTGCATAGTTTACGTATTCTAGGTTACATTCTGGTTAATGAGTATTGTTCCGAATCAGGAAATCCAATTCTACTTGTTGGTTGTTTTTCACCGTTTTCCAGATTCTAGAAGCGTTTCGATTTATTATACGTTACGGTATCTAGTATGAATTCTAGTTAGTTTTAAAGTTTCCGACACCGGAAATTCAATTCTGTTTCACACTAATATTGACCGCAATCGACCGTCAATTCCGGATTCTATGTCTGTTTTGATATATTTAATGTTACAATGTCGACTTGTCGAGTATGAATTTTATTTGTTATAAATGTTTAAAAGCCCAATTCGAGCCCAAACATCTAAATATGGCTTTGCACATGGAAATCCATCAAAGCAAGTTGGACTAATAATGGTTAGGAATGAGATCAATTTATAACTTAGAGAATATTTCACCCTTTCTCTTGCTACCGATGTGGGATTCAAACTTTCCTCCCTTCCCTTTTTCTCTTTCTTTTTCCCTCAAGATTTATTTTACTTCTTTCTTCAATCTTCATTACGTCATATCTTATCCATTTCTTATTCAAAATGTATTCTCTTAGTTTTTTATATAAGAACTAAAATTAATAAACATATAATTATCTTCTTAAGACATGTAAATTATTTTTATAAATTCTAAATATAGTATCTATAAATTATTCCCGAGCTGGTCAATGAGCCTATCGAGTTATGATCTCAAGTTCGAACTCATTTATTAACTAACGAGCTCGAGTTCGATTTCGAACTGGTCAAACCGAATTCGAACACGAACTTTGACCGAGTTGTTCACGAACGGTTCAGTTCATTTACACCCCCTAGTTCCGATATCTAGTTGAATTCTATTTATTAATAATGTTCATGACATTCATCCCATACATCTCCACTTGGTATATGAAGTCTCAAATCCCCTTATAATCAAATGTGAGCGTAATCCCCGCTCTCCCAGATATACATCATTCCTACAATCCTTACATGGACATCGCATCATCGACATATTCTTCATTCTCGCATGATTAGAAGCAACTTCAATGAAATATTCGATCAACTCCCTATATTCAGTAGATGTTCGAATATTCGATCCAACAATACGAACACAATCCAAGTTCATACTCCTGCAATGTAAATCACATTATATTTAAATCATATCAATTAAATTAATCAATCAATGAATTCACATAAAAAGCCCCAAATAATCTTGTAAAATATGATAGTTCATGTATTCAATATCTCGTAAGCAAGTAAGAGCATCCAAAATGGTTTGAAGATAAAGAGCACTTCTTAAGTGCCACATAATCAATTTTGAGCAAAACTAAGTATAAAACCCAACACTTACAATACTTAAGAAGCACTTCTTTACTTATAATTAAACTTATAATTAAAAAAATATTCAATGGCAAGAGTAATGTTTTTATTGTCTAGTCAAGCACAATAAAAGAGGTAATCACTCCCTAAATAAGGAGTTGTTCTTAAAACTCCACATGGACCTTCTTAATTAAGGAGTGCTCCTTATAAAGAAAAGTGCACTTAAGGAGCACCATTGTGGATGCTCTAATAACCTTGTACTGTTCGTTACCTTGTTCTATTCGTTGTAGATGGATCACAAATTTCTTCACAAATTAATACAAAGCTTTACGGCATTCACAAGTGATTACCCGTTCCTGAATATATAGGTATTGCCCCTTTGTTTATATAGTCTTCCGACTCGGCCCTTTAAAATTGAGTATCCCTTTCCTGCTAGATTTCTGAAAAAATATAGTCATGTATTTTAGGTTAACGTATTTTCAATTTTTTTAATTTAGTTCCGAATCCGGAACTAAAAGGGATTGGGAAATTATATTCACTTCCGATCCCAGAACCTAAAAAATACTAGAATAAGGTTCTGATCTCGGAACTATGATGAGATTCTACGTAAAATATGTCGAAACAGTAAAATATTTACGCCGGTCAAACTTTAAAAAGTCAAAATTTAGCTCCGATTACTACATTAACCGGGATCGGGAACTTATTAGTACTTCCGAATTCGGAACCTAAAAATATATATTAGAATTGATCCTAGATATCGGAAATATGCTTGTTTTTCCGGTTAATCGCTAACTTCTTTACTTCCAACTTCGGAACCCAAAAATTATTTACTAGAATATTGCTTCCCATCTCGGAACTGGACTTCCGTTATCGGAAACTACTTTGTTTCGACAGCGTTTCTAAAAAAACACTGTCTTTTATTACATTGGACAGCTGGTATTATAAAACGCCGTTCATGAAAAATTTTAGATAGCGGTTCAGATTTGACCGCTTTCTAAAAAATTTCAAAAGTTGTCTAATGATAGAGCTCCTAGAATTACATGCTTCCGATATCGGAAATATTGTTGCACAACGTTTTCTTGAATTTTTCAACGAACAGCCTTCCATTTGAAGCCTTTAATCAAGCTTTCTGCACTAGTGAGCCTTTGATTGTTTCATCAGCTCACCCGCAAGGCTGCAACAAGCTGGAGGATCCTTCGAAGGAATGAAACGCTCCAGACACAAAGGTTTTAATCAGAAGAACTTTTAATATTATTATTGTTTCTGCTCACTTAAAACTTCAAATGCGTGCACATACAAGTTTAACACCCCTCCGTTTAAACGTTGATCATGATGATAAGATCATTGGTTATTTATATATTCATCTAATACAATCTTCAAAAAATTTAATACTATTTGGTGGTGAGCGCATCAATATTCCAAGAATCACGTGTTTTTTTTCAAGTAATGTCTGATCATCTAATCTAATATTTATTTATTTTTAATAATATTTTTTGGTGTTGAATTTGTATCTCTATGCATACATGTGTGATATCCATGTTCTTAAGTGAAGTTTGCATATGTGATTTGATAAGAATCATCTTCCTTCAGGTATCATCTAATCTTAGTTATTGTTTTTTGTACTATTTACTCTTCAATTAGATTTTCTTTATAATCCGGATATCTCAATTTTTTAGGCAGAGAAATATTTGATTGTGAGCTAATTTTGAAAATTTTATACTCTTTTAACTTTATTTTCAGAAATATAATGTATACGAGTAATTTAGGCACGTGTAATATTTTTTGTGATTGCTAATGTAATGATTACGTGCGTGATGTTTTGACCATATTCCGCCAATGTCCTCGATTTAGTTTAGTAGCATCTTTCATATGGGATGATATATTTTAAGATATCCCATATAATTAATATCTAAATTAGTGTACAAAATTGATTCTTTTTTATTTCGTTTACGATAGACTATTTCCCTTTTTATAATTTGTGTATGTACTATAGGATATTATAGAAATTTTAGTGAAATTGATTTTAATCACCTTATATATAAGATTATTTCTTTATATAAAAACCCTACCAAGTTAGATTTGTTTGAAAAGATTTTACTTTTCATTTTTTATCTATTATTATACACGCAATTTATGATGCTTTTATAAATAGGTGTGCCTAACCGTTTGCACAGAATTGAACAAATTACAATTTTATGTTATAAATCAAATGAGCTCTTTTTGAGTTTTGACATATCTTGAATTCTAGAATTAATAACTAACAATTAAAAAAAATTCCAGGAATATATCATGTACCGGAATAAATCAGTTGAAACTACAACATACGTATCAATTAAGGATTCGTTTGGTACGCGTATATTATGAGGTAATTATAAATTTTGAGGATTTTACCATGTGTCGTGTTGTTTGGTGGACAAAAATACGTAGAAACATAGAAAATTACAATTCTGAGGAATTTTTATTTCCAACATAACGTGCGAATTATCTTACCGAGGTAGTGGTTGGTAGAATACAATTCCGCGTAATTTTGACGTGATATTACTATTTTATCCAATAAATTCTTTCAATTTTCCTATTTCTTCCAATCCTCAACCATATACGTGTAGAAAGTGACGTGAACCAAACAAAGACCTCGTTTGGCAATCAGCTTTTGGCCTCGTTTGGCAATCAGCGTTTAGCTGTTAGCGGATTTTATTAGCTGTTAGCTGTTAGCGGATTCTATTAGCTGTTTTGACTAGCGGTTTGACTAGCGTTTTGTACATTAGTGTTTGGCAAATAACAATTAGCTGATAGCTGTTTCAATGCGTTAAATGACTGAAATAGACATTAGTACAATTTATTATTAATTATTGTTTTAGTGTTTTGCTTGTTTATCGAAAATAATTATCACTTATATGTTTATTTATTTTTATTATTTAAATTATTATTCTTTATTATAATATATCTACGTTTATTTAAAAAAATATTTTTAGAATTACATTACATAAAAAATTTATTTTGATATATATTTAGCATGTGCTATTTTAATTTCAATATTTATAATACTTCAAAAATAAATTTAAAAAATTGAAAAATGTACGTACGTACGAAAATATCTAAAATATATTGTGTACGTATGAAAAGTTTTGGCAAAGTTGAATTATATATATATATATAAATTATTAGTTTTAAGGAAATTTTGTGAGAATAAGGATAAAAAAGATATTATGATATATTGTTTTGTTTAATTTTTTGTAAACGCTGCTCTTTCTAGCGTTTTAGAAATGAGAGGTTTCATCAAAACAGGTAATTAGAAAAAGTTTTTCACCAAACACCAAGAAGAGCTGATTGACCAGTCAACTGTCCATATTTAACCCAAAAAGCTAAACGTTCTTCAAAACTCTCGTCACCAAACGGGGCCTTTAGCTGTTAGCGTATTTTATTAGCTGTTAGCAGATTCTATTAGTTGTTTTGACTAGCGGTTTGACTTGCGTTTTGTACATTAGTGTTTGACAAATAACAATTAGCTGATAGCTGTTTCAATGCGTTAAATGACTGAAATAGACATTAGTACAATTTATTATTAATTATTATTTTAGTGTTTTGCTTGTTTATCGAAAATAATTATCACTTATATGTTTATTTATTTTTATTATTTAAATTATTATTCTTTATTATAATATATCTACGTTTATTTAAAAAAATAAAGGATTACATTACATAAAAAAATTATTTTGATATATATTTAGCATGTGCCATTTTAATTTCAATATTTATAATACTTCAAAAATAAATTAAAAATATTGAAAAATGTACGTACGTACGAAAATATCTTAAATATATTGTGTACGTATGAAAATTTTGCAAAGTTGAATTATATATATATAAATTATTAGTTTTAAGGAAATTTTGTGAGAATAAGGATAAAAAAGATATTTTGATATATTGTTTTGTTTATTTTTTTTGTAAACGCTGCTCTTTCTAGCGTTTCAGAAACGAGAGGTTTCATCAAAACAGCTAATTAGAAAAAGCTTTTCACCAAACACCAAGAAGAGCTGATTGACCAGTCAACTGTCCATATTTAACCCAAAAAGCTAAACGCTCTTCAAAACTCTCGTCACCAAACGGGGCCAAAATCACAAAAATAAAATCCTAGGAAATACAAATTACTCGCTGCCAACCAAACACAAACAGATTCATATAAATTATGCATTTGAATCGTGGAATTAAGTTCACGTAAAATACAAAATCTGCAGAATTAATTTCCCACATTGAACCACACAACTCTTAAGAGCCACAAAACTGAAGGATTAAAAAAACAATAAAATACATGTTAACATATTTGGAAAAATATTATGAAGTCGAAATTTTAATCAATCAAGTACGAATCACTAAATAAAAGAAACTAGACCATCATATACGACAAAACCTAGATCTTCAATTCTACAAAAAAAAATTATTGAACAAAGAAGAATACGAAAGTAAGTTTACACCCTAAGTTCGTGTTTTAATTACGACAATCTTTATACTCATCTCTTTAGTGATTGATAATTCTAACAAAAAATATTTTTATATTCTTAGGAACTAAGAAAAACACCCCTATGGTCACAAGAAGCTCAAACTAGATGAAGTATAAGAACTTAGCAATATAAAGTGATTCTTTTTATTTATATAGTACAATGACAATTTTGGTTTTTTTTTGGTTTAGCTCATTTCATTTGAAACAGATTTTCCTTATTTTGTTTATTAATTTAGGTGGAATAATTTATTAGTATATTTGTAATAGTTTTTAATAAGATTTTGGAATTTATTTTGTTCAATATTACAAATAAAACATATATTTAATTATATTTGTTACATATTTCTTCAATTTTATTATATTTATTATCTTACCGCAATATATTAAACAATTTATATTATTTAATCAAAACAAAACTGCTCAAACACAACGCACAACGTGCGGTGGAGTCCTACTAGTTCACATAATAAGAATAAGTGAAGTTTAACGAAAGAAACATTTCTCCAAATGCATCACAATCTTGAATTCTCGCCTTGCGTGAGCTGCTGCCGTAGAACTCTTCTCATCACCTTGTTCGTTGCAGTTCTTGGAAGAGATGGCAGGGGAATGATATTGTAAACCTGACAAAAATCGGGAAGAAAATAGTTCAAAGATAGCATTCTACTGTAGTTACAATAAAAATCAGATGATCTACAATTGTATTATTAACCTCACCTTGAACAGAGGGTTAAGCTTCTTCTGAAGTGCTGAGTTGAAAGACTTGATCAGCTCATTTGTATCCATTTCAGCAGCTGCAGGATCCTTAAACACAACCGCGATAGTCAACCTCTCAGGCCCACCACCAGAAGGTGGCACTCCCACAGCTGCGGTCTCCAGAATATTACTGTCCACTGCGTTACAAATGCGCTCGATTTCTACAGAGCTCACCTAGAAGAAAAAAAGTGTGGAAAGGCTGTTAAGGCCAAAGAAGCTTACAAAAAACTTGAAATGTTGGAGTTGAACAAACTTTTGCAGAAACATTTAATGTACAATAAGGAAGCTGAATTATGGATGACCTTGATACCACCGAGATTCATTGTATCATCAGCTCGGCCATGTGCACGATAGTACCCCTTGGCCGTACGTTCAAACACGTCTCCATGCCTTCTTAAGACCTGTATGCATCAAGGCAAAAGTGGGAAAAGGATAGACTAAAAACTAGTACGCGTAAAGGAATAGTTAGTTGGTTACTTACCTTCCCATTCCACACAGGCATTCCTTTAAAGTATATCACATCATGCTCTGCATTGAGAAGAGTAGTTGAAGCCCCAAACATGGTTGGACCGAGTGCCAGTTCTCCCATTGCTGCAACAGTGGGTGGCTGCAATGAATGGATAATAATCATATAACACTGCTCGGATAATGTCCAATGTGTAATCACTGATCATATGAAATAAAAGAATTCCCTTCTTCTAACTACTGTAGACATGGGCTATGGCATGTTGAAACGAGCTTACCAGTGGGTAACCGTCATCACCAAGAATAAACAAGCAACAACCCATGGCTGGAGTGCTAAAAGCAGCCAAAGACTGAGGTTGCACCAGTGAGCCAGTAATGAATCCACCCCCGATCTCTGTACCACCACAATATTCAATAACTGGTTTATAAAGTGCCCTTCCCATCAACCACAGGTATTCATCCACACTTGATGCCTCTCCAGTAGATCCAAAACAGCTACAATAGAGTCAGAAGGATTTAGCAATCTACATAAAATCACATAAAGAGGTATGCAAATGAAATGAAAAGTTGCAGGCATGTTATTGCACGTAAAAATTAATGAAATCAGAATTGGTACCTAGACCTACCGGATGGTTGACCAATCATACCCAACTGTTGAATTTGTAGTCTTCCATGCTCGCACAATACTTGGGATCACTCCTAGCATGGTAACTTTGGCATCCTGCAAAGAGTATGAGAATCCTTTTGGAAAAAGATCATTTGTAAATATCAACTTCATGACATCATAAATCAAATCGTATTTGAATTGAGGTCCAGTAACTCGTGGTAAAATGAAAATTCAAGCCAATAAAAGGGTTTTCCTCCATATTTAGCAGAGTCAGGGATCTTTGTATGTGCATCAATTTTCCTAAATAGGACCTTTCTTTTTCAAATTTCTAGCTACTCTTTCCTCAAACAGATATGATCATGAAACAGAACAATACTGCTTAAGTTGTCTTGCTGTTGCATGCATCTTAGCCAAGTCCAGGGACCACTTGAAAGTCAACCAAGGTCTAGCTACCCAGAAAACTATTATTTAATTTGAAAAGGCAACACAAATAATTTGTGGAAAGAAATACATTTAAACTTGAATTTAAATAAACATAGGAAAAGGTAAAAACTAGTACTATGTTAGAACAAGTATAAAGAACTTCATTAAAAAGTACTTTGTACCTGTACAAACTTTGAAAACCCGGAGCCAAGGGGAGACCCATTATATAAAGCCATGGAAGCATTATTCAACAGGGAGGCATAAACCAACCAAGGACCCATCATCCACCCAAGATTCGTGGGCCAGGCAACAACATCGCCTTTCTGAATATCCAAGTGGGCCCATCCATCAGCAGCAGCTTTCAAAGGTGTTGCAACTGTCCATGGAATGGCCTTTGGATCACCTAAACCAAAATAAATTCAGTAATGCAATATTACACATTTCTATAAGACATCTTTCATCAGAGTTTGTCACAGAATGATCGAAGATGAGTACTAGTAGCTTTCAGAAATAACACCACTATAGCAAATAAAACTCATCTCAGAAAAAATAAACAGGAGGTTTTATTTATCATCTGACCATCGTGATAGGAACATCTTTTTCATTTTTATTTTATGAGTACACAACACAGTGAGACAAGGATCTTCATTCTTTAAGTCAAACCTATTTACTAATCTTATCTTTCTATATAAATTAAGCCTGTTTTATTTCCCATTCGAAACTAGATTTCTGCTACAGATGCCAATGTTAGCTCCATCTGAAGAAGAAAATTAGGTTTTGTAAGAGGGCATCTCCAGCATGATAAAGGGAGATAGTCTGACTAAGAGTCTTTAGTCTTTAGATAATTGAAAATAGACATGAAAATGAAATCATGAAGGCAAGAACTTGACTCCAGAACTTCCAGTACCATCAATTAATCCTTCTTTCCATTCACTTTCATTTATATATTTTTTTCATCATATTCTAATTTCTTGTTTACAAATCCATCATTACACTCCAAAACAAAATTAATCCTAGATCAGATGGAAATTTATTATTAATCTACCTGTAGTCCCAGAAGAGAAGAGAATATTAGTAAATGCTTCGACTGGTTGTTCAATGGCAATGTATTCAACTCCCCTGCGATTGGTACACAAACAATTATAATTAAGGATCTTCAAATCTTTGTTTAAGCTAAAATATACAAGTTATCATCAAGATGCAATGTTAATACGGAGTACTCAATACCATGTCCTTACACAGATAATAATAATACAAACATGAAACTTAACTGAAATTTAATGGGTTCTTAGTGAAATCAGTGGGTTCTTATTGAAATTTAATCTTTTAATTCTCCAAGATGGATGACCATAAATCAATATCTTCTCTTCTTCTAAGGACTTCCAGGAGGTTATTTAGCCCCTTATTTTGATGTCTGTTTCTATATTGATGATGGATACATGTACCAGAGTTAACATTTATTTTACTTCTCCACAAAAGCCCAGACCAATCAAGTAATATTTATCAATCCTCCTACTGGCAGAATGGAATAGTATATCAATGAAACTTCACAAATCAGCACTGCAAACATATTCAAACACAAATATACAGAGAAAGACTGAGCGGCACAACATTGACTGTGTCAGTAGCCAATCTTCATTATATCGGATAACGTACTTACTTTGAATCCTCTGCTCTCCTTAGAAAATCCTGCCAGGAAATATCACCATCACGTAGTTTAATGCTGAAAGTAGAGCCTTGGGTAGGAATTACAATTGCTAGGGGAGATTGCGCATCCACTACTCTACTGTAAATTCAGATACATACATAAGCAACATTATTATTAAGAGAAACTACAAACAAGAAAGAGGTAGCTGACCTGTATAATGGTATTTTTCTGTCGCCACGAACAATCATATCCTGGAAAATGTCGTGCACTAGATTAATTTATGCAGGCAAAGACAGAAATCAGGGAGAAACAGTGAGCAAAAAGGAATAACACAATGAAGTTAGCCTGTACAATGATCAAAGGTTGAAAAAATATTAATCATAACTGAGTCCCAAAAAGCATATGAAATCTCTAAACAGATGAGAGGTTCTAGTAGTGGCGGAGACAGCCTTGTTTGCATGACAGAGGTCAAGGGACCTGCCATTTTTTTATAATTTTGTTTTTTAAAATTTAATAAATTTTTAACTCCTTCCTCTCAGAATGAGAATTTGGACACTTCTTCAGCCATTGGAAGGCTAAAAATTACAAAATTTTCTATTTCCTATAGAAGGTTGAAAAATGCAAAGTTCTCTTGAAATTTAAAACTTATGCCCATTTCTACAAATTTATGACCTACCACAATATAATTTCTAGCTCTGCCTGGGTTCTAGTAAAAAGCTTTGCCAATTTTTTTGGTGAAATCCCTCTCTCCCAGTTTCACCACGATCACAAAACTAAATATCAATTAAAAACTTAAGAGACCTTCCAAAGTTTCAGTTAAAGAAACTCATTAAAAAAAGAATTCTGGATTGGAAAGGGCTTCAACATCAAACTATTCCAAGCAGCACCTTCAATGCAATCTTGAGGTCTCGAGATTCTAAAGAATTCAACCACACCAAAGAAACAAATATATCATCTTTTACAATCCTCACCTGAGTAAGAATCGCTTTGGCATTAGATAATTTGAGCCTTGTAGATATTTCAGTAGGGGCAAAACTATCAGCAATTGATACAACTACGTAACCTGCAAGAACTATGGAAAGGTAGATCACCACAGCATTCACATCCATCGGCATATCAATAGCAATTGCAGATCCTTTATCCAACGCTAGAGTGTCAAGTGCATGTGCAACTTCCCTAGAAAAAAGTTACAATGAGATATCAATCTCTTTATTTGTAGATCGGTATAATTTTAACTACATGACATTCACAGAATAACATTAGATCAAGTCCAATTCTAAAAATGAGATAATCTTTTGAGCTTCAGAAAATTAGTTTGTTGAGGCTTGAAGAAAACTAACGTCAATAAAGAAGCTTAGTTAGAATTGGAAGTCTTGTAGAACTATACGTAAGAATCACAAAAACTAAAATTGCTCCACAAAGTCAGCAAAATTTTAAAACTTCAATCTAGAATTAAATCTTGGAGAGTGTCACTTCTTAACACCAAAAAAGAAAAGTAGCTCTATGTTGGATGTTTTCAACATTCACATACAAGTAACACCAAAAATGAAAAATGCATCAAGAAAGCTTACCAAACTGCAGATCTTAACTCCTTAAGAGTCATCTTCTGTAGAGGCAAGTTATGGTCTACTTCATCACGCCATACTACAACTACATCAGCCAAAGTCCTCTTTGGATTAACATTGAGACATAGTTTTGCTGGATTGAGATATGCACCCGGTAGCCATTGTCCACCAGGATAAGACAGAGTCTCCCTTAAAATGCATTCAGGCTCAACCGAGAAACATATATCCATTTCATCAAAAACAGTCTTCCAGTAAACCTAAGGGGAAAATTTGTTCAAGAAAATGAATCCACATACGTCCACAGCCGATGATTATACTACACCATGTAAAATTCAGTAAAATTCAGCAAAACTCAATTAAAAAGATCAAAGCTGACCTCCGGACTAGACACTGAAAACTCCTGAAAGCTACTGAAACTGGAAATTGGATTTTTATACATTGATCCCAAAAGCTCTTTTCCATGCCTTTCAAGTAGTTTTCCAACATTGGTTGACTTAGCACTCTCCCTGGCAAAGAAATAACACAATTCCCTGATATTATATTACAGTTTATAACCCCCAAAAAAAACTTCAACAAAACATGACAAAACAAAGAATCAATTTCCTCTAATAGGAAGAATCTTCTCAATATTTAGAGCCCAATGCAAAAAAGAAGAAGAAGAAAATGCTTACAGTGTAGGCAGCCAAGAAGGGGGGTCGGGCCCACAATCCTTGTAGCATCCATGGTACATCATCTGGTGAAAAGAAAAGGGGAGGCTGGGGTCGAGAAGGTCTCTGGATATGTGTTGCCATGTCTGAGGCGTGGCTGCCCCATATAGATGGATGATTTCAGTGAGCTTCTGGTGAAGCTGGTCGGCCAATTCCGTGGCTATTCCCGAAGAAATTATGTCGGAAACGGTGATAATATCCAAGGCTTTGTATTTGGTGGCCATGTGATTGGCGTACTTGCTAGGATTATGAATATATATATCCCCTGCAACTGATCATCGACAGAAACGAAGCGGATAGTAAGTAGAGCTGTTTGAAATAGGTACGACTGTCTGATCCTGTCATATACTCCCTCGGTACAACCAAAACTGCTTAGTTAACTTTTCAAAGTCAAAATGAGTCAATTTTAATTATGAATATCTTCATCATAATAGAGTGATTTTTATTTGAGGTCACTATACTTTTAACCATTTTGATTCTAGGTCACTTGTCTTTAGTATTTTTATTTGAGGTCACTATACTAATAAAAATAGATGTTTTCTCATCACTTCATGAAATTCACCATTAAATCATCAAATTAATTACTTTTTATAAGGACATTTTAGGTAATCCATTCCCTCTTATAATTTCCTCTTGTAAAATTTCAAAATCTAATGAGGATCCCTCCTCTTATGAGGGCATTTGCATAGATTTCTGTTGTTGTTTGAAAAATCTGAAATGAGAATCGTGTGACGACACAAAACAAGTCACAAACAACTCACAACAGGGGCAGTTAACCTCAACCTATGAACTATGAAGCCAACACAATATTGAGATAATATTTATATTCAAAACTCTATTTTTTTAAAAGCCTATTTAACCTCCAAATTGAGATAAAATTAACATTATTGAAATCTTTTAAGATGTTATATGCATTTTGCTTCATCTTGCAATTGATCGTAAAATTAAAACATGGATCAGTACGTATTTTCCAGCCAAAATTGCAACGAACTCACGAAATATTTTTTTATTTCAGTTTATAATTGGTTTTAATTAGGTGCTTCAAAGCATAGCTTCACCTATAAATTACTAATCTTGCCGATCTGTACAATAAATACACACATGACACATATATAACAGCATCATATTGGGAGTGATATCATGGACAACGTTGTTCTTGATAACCATAAAGATTTTCCAGAAACGTTCCTTTGATGTCAAAATGCATGGGAAAAAGAAGGAATGGATATACCCAAAATACCCTCATAAAAAGTAATTAATTTGATGATTTAATGGTGAGTTTCATGAAGTGATGAGAAAACATCTATTTTTATTAGTATAGTGACCTCAAGTAAAAATACTAAAGATAAGTGACCTTGAATCAAAATGGTTAAAAGTATAGTGACCTCAAATAAAAATCACTCAAAATGTTTTAAGTTTTTATATTTTTAAAAAAATTATAATTTGAAATATATAATATAATGAATCTAAAAATATACATACCATATCAACTCTAATTATATATTAATAGAAATTAATGATCAAAATCGACTCAGTTTGAATTTGAAAAGTCAACTAAACAGTTTTGTTTGGGTTAAATTTTGGAGTACAAATGAATACCCTATTTTTTAGTGCACACTTCCATAATTATTCTCCTATTCCACCACACCGCACACACCAACTTATTGTCGGTGTCCAAATTTTACCACGACAATCCAAACATCAATACCAACAATCACAAACTTACCACCATTGACACATCATCACAATCTTGATCCGCCCTCACGACCAAACTTCATTTCAGACAACCGAAAATTATTCACGATTGACGACATCACCATCCCAATCTCATCACCGGCAACCGTAAACTCAACGCCGTCAAATCATCAAAGTTCTTTGCATTCTCTTAAGAGTTAGTAAAGATAAATGTTACCAACATTCAGTATGTTCGTTCTAGTGATAAATCTCTTCACAAAGGATCTTTCCACTTCAGTGTTCAGAAAACATGTTCATGGTATTGGGATGCGAAAGCTACAAAGTTTATAATGTCTACGTGAGGGGAGCTATCCAAGTCTTGATGAAATGGCATGGAATCACAATTATTGGAATGTGCCTTACAAGAGGGAGTGTTATGAAATTAATGAAATGCTCACAAGTAATTGTGAGATGACAAAACCTAATGCACACTATATTATTATTTATATTTAAAATATACTCAAACTTATTATTCATTTCAATTAAATGGTTAAAAAGTATCCTAGCAATTTTAAATACTATATATTGTATTCGACAAAATGTTAATTAATTAGGAAAAATAAGTGAAACAATTCTGTTAGTTACAATAAATATTATATTGATAGCGTAATTCAAAAAAATTAAATTTATTAATTTGAAAGGATGAAAATTAAATATCATAACTAATCCCTAAAGGGAACTAGAATAGTTATTCGCTTCAAAAAAGTGCGTGGAATAAACTACGTCGTTTCATTTTGTATAAAGTGTCATCTTTACTATCATTTTAAATATAGATACAAATCACTTGGGAATCAACATTCTCTTTTCTCTAATAGTTTATTTAATACTTAATCTATTTAGGACATATGATTAACGATCTGACATATTTTTGTAGTTATTTATTTATGTTATGTAATATTTATTTTTAGTTATTTAGATGATTTTTTTATCTGTAGTTCACATATTTATGGCATACGTAATATTTTGCTGTTCGGTTGATCGCCTACTTCAAATATCCTGAAATCTCAATCATCTTTCTAATCATGTTTTCTTAAGCCTCCTCCGCAATCATTATTACAGAGTTATGATATTCTGATCATTCATGTAAAGTAGCCATGCCCCAATTTTACCCCAATTTTCATATGTAGGCCTGATTTTCATTTTTAAATGCGTATATGAACGTATCTGCTAATGCTCGATCTTCCAAGTGGAATGCTTAGAGACAACTCTATGTGGAAAGAGATCATCAACGACTTTAATGATACAATTCTACTTTGTTTTTCGTGTGATTACTATTGTAGCTATTGTACTTGCTGAATTATATTGTGCAACTACGTTAGTCTAGAGTTTATTCGCAATACTGTAGTAATATAAAAATTACCGTGAATAATTATATTCCAGTAAACACTCAGCGGAACAAATACCAATATATAAATCTTTAATTGTATTGGAGGCAATTACAAATCCGACGTCGCAAACCGACTCGTCGTCAAAGGGGGAAGCCACAACCTAGCTTTCAGTCTTCAAAGAGACTCTCGATCCCAAACCAGACTAAATGTCTGTATCTCAATCCTTGCTAAATATCTCTTGCATATTGCCCAGTTACAATCAATGCCCTATGCGTCTTTATATAGACTACATAAACTCCTAAACCAATCTTGAAACTATTATTCTAGCAACTTCCTAATCATTAAAGGAAATATATAAAGCAGGACCTAAAATCCTAATTAAGTTTGGTTTAATTACCAACAAATACCTTCACCCTTTTCTCCCTCCATTGATGGAGTCTCAACGGCTACACGGCCGGGCCTTTTCTAGAATAAAGGAATTCAGGTAGCTAGGGTTTCATTATTTTGTTGCAAAAGTTTCATCTTTTGAATTAACATATGTGTGAATTCATTTTGTGACTAAAATTTGGATGCGCAGAAGGTATATACGTAATACGTATTCTATTTAACTTTATTAGCTAATAGATCTTTTATGAAATTTTTGTAAATTTCTGCTTGGTAGATTTAGACTGCATTCACGTTTTGGAGCACATATACGAGGTAAACCTGGATCAATGAGTTTCTTTTGTTACATTATATATTTGATATTTGATATATTAACAAACTTAACATTTACAAGGCTAATGTTGTGGTTGCATTCTAAGGTAATTGTGCAAAATCTGAACCTTTCAAGGAGCCAAAACTTTGAGTGGATTGGCTGAACCACGAGCATAATGTAACCTTTTATGATTTCTTTGAAAACGTTGATTCAAAGAAGCGAAAAGCGGGTAAGATTTTTATATGAATACATGGAACTATTCTCTTAAGAGCTTCTTTTAGTCTCCATTTGCTCCTCGAATCGGAATTATGAGTCAAAATTATTTTATGCTTGTTGGACATTAAAATGTTGAACAATAGAGTGGTGTCATGAGCTGCCCGATTGATATGTGGTTTAGGGATTAGGGAATCTCATGGTACAGTTTCTGTGACTGTGCTTCATACATGTGAGTTAGAGACTTGGAATTATTTATGTGGTTTAAAGTATAATCAAACAATCTCTCTTTCGCCTTGGCTTCAATTAGCCAAACTTCAGGATCCTAGTGCAGTGGTAAATCAGGCTTCAGAAGAGCATAGAAGAGCAATAGCAAGAGAGTATTCAAGATATAAAGGATGTGATGCTACCACAGTACACCTCAACAGGAATATCAGAATCAAGGATGGAAGCTATTGTTTGATGGAGCATTTAAAAAACAATCAGGGGAGGCAACAACAGCTTGGATATGCAGTCTCAGTTCACAGAATTGTCAGTTGAAGGGTGAACAGAGGTTTAGAGCTTTTTCTGCACTACATGCTGAAATGGTTGCATGTTAGAGAGCTATTCAGCAACTTCCCATTCATCTGGAGACAGTGATTATCATTGGAACAGACTCTGAAGTTCCGGTGCAGCTGTTGAATGTTCATGGTAAGGAGCCTCCTTGGTAATTAACAGGTTTGCTGAGTGACATCAGGAGACTTCTTCAACAATCAGGGTGCCAAGTTTTTATTTCTAAAGTACCTAGACAAGTTGTTCAGTCAGAAGATGTTGTCCAATTCTGTTTCTTTGTTTTAATATATCATGATTATCAAAAAAAATAAAAAAAATTAGCCAACCTACCTGATGCAGTATTTTACTTTTTATTCGAATTTGAACAATTATATATGGTACAATGTGTTGTCATGTAGTCATTTTTTTAAAACTTTTATTCACAAAACAAATTAATTATGATTGTTTAAATATCGTGACTACCAAAATTATATGATTTCTGTAATTACTTTCTTTAATAAGAGCACAAAGAGATTATCATATACTTTAAAATGGGTGAAAACAATTCTTTCCTTACCTTTGAAATGTATACTTTAATTGGTAGGAGATTAAATAATGAATATTGTATCATTCATCAAAGAGGAATAAGTATTTACAATTGTTTTCCTATTATTTGACATTGAATTACCTAATGTAAAAATCATATTATTATTTTCACTTTTAAGTACAATATTATTCATAAATATTTTCATTTACACCAATTAGATTTCTCACAATAATAATACAATCATAAAATTTAATTTAAAATTGCTTAAGTACAACGTGCAACGCACGGTGAAGTACAACTAGAATGATTAATTAGCATATTTACTAAATTATTTTCGTTGAATTAATTATTTTTTATTAGTATTTTCTATATATAGGTTTGTAAACATTCAAAAACTCCAAATGAGAGATTTTAAGTGTTCAATACGGCATCACAATTATTGAAATTCAAAGTCTAAAAACAGTATTTTGTTTTTTACAATTCCTCTATTTATTTTGATGTATAAATAAAATTATTTGAGAGCTTCTCCTGTAAGGTCCCCTTACAATAAGGGCAGGTCAAATGAGGCTACCTTCTACAAGATTGAAGATTACTATATAAATTATTTTAATTATTTAGGCTATAAACATAAAAGATTAATGAAATAAAGTGAAAAGTATTGCCTAAACTTGAAAGATCAAACCAAATAAAATCATCAGGCAAAAAATCTAAAAGATCAAACCAAATGAAAGATCAACCCAAATAAAGGTCAAACTTAAGTATAAAAATATCAGGTATAAACAAAAATAATTCAAATAATTAAAATAATTTTATAATAACCTCAAATCTTGTCAAATGTGGTATTATTTTGTCATGCTCTTACCGTAAGGTGCGTTTATATGAGACTTTCTCAAATGATTTTAGTAGTCTAATAATAATGATTGAAATAAATATATAAAAGAAATGAGTTGTCACATATAAGAAAAGGAAGAAAAAACAAAGTGAGATTTTAAAATTGATAAACTAGTTAGTGTAGTTACTTTTAACTTTATTAAGGTTGTTTACACCCCACTTTTTGGTCAAATGCGTGTAAATACACCTATTCTAAGCATATTTGAGAGGTATAAGATTCATCACCCATTTCCTGATTTTCCTCTCCCTATTGTTAGTATAGAAATGTTCGGTTACTTTATGAAAAGTTTCCATGAAATGAGTGTTAGTACCATTGTAAATTGTAATCCTCCCCAAATATTATAGTGAATTCCGGTTCTCCTTTGTCGTGAACGTCAATCATTATCGAACCACGTAAATTTTGTTGTCCCTTAATTGTTCTAGTATTTCACAACACATATCAATTTTTTACATGTGAAATTTATAAAATAAAATATACTTATATGCGATACCTAATTTAATTTTACCAATTATGTAATTTTGAAGTTTCTGAAAACCTAATTTTTTATAAAAATAATTAAATTAATATTTATTCCATTAATTATAATTAAAATATAAAATAATATTAAAAAATACTCACATTATCACACAGAGCAAATTATATAATTGTGACAAATATATGAACAATTGTAAATCACCAGAAGGAGAACAATTAGAATCTTGGGTTTCCTCCTCCCCTCCCCCACAAAGGGTGGAATCTTCATCCATTTTCGTCTTCCCATAATCTCATTCATTCTCTCTCACACATGCACAAATCATATCTCTCACACACATTCATTCTCTCACACACAGACACACACCATATTTCATTCTCCCACACATTCATTCTCTCTCACACATTCATTCTCTCACACATAGACGCACAAACCATATTTTCCTCCCCCATTCATTCTCTCACACAGACACACACTATATCTCTAATTGCACAACGAGCCTAATCAATTTCTCCGATTGGAGAATTAGAGGGAGGAAAATGGCACGAGTAAGCAACTTTGTCGTGGCGATCCTCAACGTGCTAATCCTAGCCGTCGCCGTTTTGGCAATCGGGTTTTCGATGTGGTTCAAATTCAACGGCGGCTCTTTGTGCCAGAGGGTCCTCCACCAGCCCCTGCTTTACACGGGCTTGGCCCTCCTGGTCGTCTCTGTCATCGGTCTCATCGGCTCCTGCTGCCGGATTTCGTGTTTCCTCTGGATTTATCTGGCCGTGCTCTTTCTCATGATTTTGGGGCTTATTGGTTTCACATTTTTTGCCTTCATTGTTACCAATCACGGCGCTGGGAAGGCGTTGTCGAACCGCGGCGTGGACGACGGGCACCGGTTCGGGGATTATTCCAAATGGCTACAGAGGTACGTGCTGAATGATGAGAATTGGGAGGAGCTTAAGAGTTGTTTGGTTGATGTGCAATTTTGTCAGCAAATTCCTCCTGGTCAAACCCCTCAATTTTACAAGCAAAACTTGCCGCTTCTTCAGGTATCTAACTCTTCATTTATTGCATGTATTTCTACACATTTGCAACCATTTCTTGTAAAAACAGAAGATGGCTTATAAAAGTGTAAAGTTTTACCAAAAAAAAAAAAAAAGATTCGAGTAGTTTCATGATTACGAATATTAATTAAGCAAATGTGCTAGCTTTTCATTAATTAATCACAACTTTGACAATTTTGAATAAGTATTTAACTTGTTGTTTAAGCATTTTAATTATTATTCCCTCCATGCAATTCTCTTATTGGATAAAATCAAATTCATTAGATGTAGAGATGTATTTGGCTAGATTGAGAAGTTGTTTCACAAATGTGTTAAATACATTTTCTAGTGATTTGATATGGGATTTGAATATTTATAAGTGGTAAGGTGATATATATAATAATACCGCCTATGCTTATTCCTTTTATGCAATAGTAGTAAGCATAAATAGCTCACACCAATATAGTAGTTATATTAAGTTTCTATTAGATATTTCGTTTGACTTTTCATAATTCAAAGTGATAGTGAAGTTTTATGCTAACACGAAATAGATCATTCATGTTTCAAATCTCTAGTCATTAATTTTTTTAATACTCCAAATATATATATTTATACGTTTCTTTAATTATTTATTAGAACCCATATAAATATATGTTTCAAAGCTGTCATGAAATACATAAGAATTTATTTTCCACTATCGGTCATTGTAGTTTCACCTTTTAATTCTACATGTAAATACTGATGATTTCGGGTGTAGTCGGCTTGCTGCAAGCCTCCGACATACTGTGGGATGGAGCCGAAAAATGGGACATTCTGGGAGATGCCGAAATCAGGTCCGGCAGTGCCAGACAGCGATTGCACCACTTTCAGCAACGTCCAAACGCAGCTATGCTTCGATTGCAAATCATGCAAATCCTCGTTTCTGTACAACATCAAGAGGGAGTGGAAGACTGTGGCTATCACCAATGCCTGCCTCCTCTGCTTTGTCGTCTTCGTTTACTCTGTCGGCTGTTGTGCTCTCCGGAGCAACCGAAACCGCCACCGCAACCGTGGCTACTTCTTCAAGCGCTAACATTCATGTTTACTTGTATGCTTGTAGTTGTAGTTACTTCCAAAATCAAATAATACGTAAATATAATCTATGCAATATATCGTTATATATATACCATTTAAGCCATCTTCCTTGGCGGCTGAGTGCTGACTACATGGTCTTGGTAATTGGTTTTTTTTTTTAAAAAAAAAAAACTTGGTATACGATGGTCTTTGTAGGTTGACTAGTTTACGGGCTGAATATTTTAGTGACATGCTAATTGATACTGCTACTCCCTCTGTACCAGCTAGATCTGCACTTTTTATAGTCAAAATATTTTTAAAATTTTGACCGTGAATTTCAATTGGTATATGTATTATAATAGTATCACACGAGATATTGTTATATTCACAATGTGCTCTATTTCTAAACTATACAATTTTTAGACCAGATTAATTTATGAAAATAAAGTTATTAACGGTCAAACATGCTCCGACAAAGTTGACTTTAAAGAGTGCAGATCTAGCTGGTCCAGAGGGAGTACTATTTTTTATTTATTTTTGAATACTAGCTTTATGGTTTTGGTAGGTTACAATGTTGTCATTCATTTTTTTTAAATAAGTTTAATTAATTTAAATAAAATTAATATTTTCATACAAGATTTATATCTTGCTAGAGGGTTGGATCGTGTATAAGATTAGTAGATTTCGGGTGTAGAATAATCGTTTTTGTACTTGGGTTGGATCTCGTGGAGTTTTCCACAATTTTGTGTTTTCACATTAATGTGCAAACTTGGAATTAAGACTTCTCTACCATATGAAGACGTCTCAGGTAAAAATACGGACGCCAAAAGTAAAAGTTGGACGCCCATTAGTCAACCCCTGAACTAAGGCACTGTTTGCCAGAACTTATCTGTAGATTAGTTCAGTTCAGTTTAATTCAGTTCAGTTTAGTTAAGTAAATTTAAATTATTTCAGTCAGTTAAATATATTTAAAATTATTTCAGTTCAGTTCAGTTCAGTTCAGTTAAATGAATTTAAATTTATTTCAGTTCAGTTCAACATATTCCTAAGTATTTGTTTTTTAGAAATTTTTCTAAACATGTTTTTTTACTTAATTTTCTTTTATTAGGTATGTTTAGTTTAGTTTAGTTTAGTTCAGTTCAAATAATATATCTCTAGAAATTTATATTATTCGACTCAATATTTATTTTGCAATACATTATGTTTGCTTCAGTTCAGATTAAAACAGTTAAGTTTGGTTTAGTTCAGTTCGAATGCAATATAAGTGCATGATATTCGCCTGGATTTGTTTATTTCCTTGTACATTTTGTTTACTTTAGTTAATAACAAATGAAAATGTATTATTTTTATTTTAGTTCAATTCTGATCAGTTCATATCCTCTAAAATATAATTTTATGATATACAACTCAATTTATTTCTTACTTTACCATAACATTTACTTTAAATACTAGCTAGGCTTTGCACCCTGAGCACTTTTTAATAAAATTTTCAAATTAAACTTTTTTTATAGGAATAACATTATTGATTTGATAGAGAAATTTAAACAATTGGAATATACTATACTAACATAATAAAAGAAAATCAATTAAAATTAAAGGTCATGGATGAGATTGTTAGACCATAAGCTTATAGTATGACAAATGATAGTTGGGAAAATTAGGATTAAAGGCAGTGGAACATGAGAAATTGGAAAGTGGGGGGGGTGTAAGACTCACATAATTTCTGAAAATGACAGTGGATAATTAACTTAATTTAAATTGATATAATTATTAATATAAAGACTTTTTTTACCCCTATTTATAGTATTTTCATTTAGATTAGTTGTACTTAGTTAAATTTAAGTTTAGTTTCAATAAGTTCACTCCATTAAGTTTAGTTTCATTTGGCCAATATCTAAATGAATGTATTAATAATAAAATTAGTCCAATTTAGTCCAATGTCATTTTATGTAGTTTTAGTTCAGTTCAATTTAGTTCACTTTAGTAGTATTCGATTCAGTTCATTATCATAATATTCTTTGAATTCACTCAAATTTAGTTGAATTATAACCAATTCCTTAATTTAGTTCAATTTAATTTAACCTTTTTCAGATCATTCAAAATTGGACGAATTCAATTCAATTCAAGTTCACCTTTCTTTAGTTTAATTAAATATAACTTCATTAGAAGCAATCAAAAATTTGGTAAAAAATCAATACAGGTAAATTCATATCCAACTAAAATATTAGATTTACTTTTATTTAGTTCAATTCAATTCATTTTGGTTGACTAAGTTCATTTAGATCTGCCTAAATTCAATTTAATTTAGCTCCATCATCTTTTCAGATTTTTAAATCCAATTTAGTTCACTTCCTTGATATTTAAATCAATTAAATTTTATCAAGTTCATATGAATTTAACTGTTTTGAACTGTTAGAAATAAATTTCATTTAAATTGGAGTAAAATAAATAAAGTTGAACTGAATTTAACTAAGTATAAGGAATTTAAAAAATAAATAATAAAAAGTAAGGGTATTGTTGTTTTTGTATTAATAATCATACTAATTTAAAGTATGTTAAATATTCACTGCTTTTTTCAGAAATTATGTAAAACATACACCCTACTTACTAATTTCTAATATTTTACTGCCCTTAATCCCAATTTTCCCATGATAGTTCATGAGTTTATTCTATTTGTTTGTATTTTTCTAAGATTTTTTTGCTTGTGTGTTCATTAAATCAACTGTTACAAATATTAAAATTAACAATTAGAGTATTGTTGTGATTTTTTTGATAATTTATACATGCATAATGTCTATTTTTCATATGATCACATACTTTAGAAGCAAGTTGAAATTAAAGGAAAAAATACATTGATCATGATTCCTCATGATGCTCTTCCAGTTTCTTTTTGATATATTTTTGAAGTTCTTGTTATATATTCTCCAATTAAAATCTCAATGTCTTAATATTCTCTTTACACTTCCTTTTAATATTATATAAATATAGTTAAAAGAGGAGAAGGATATTCAGAGGTAATGCCAATGTAAGGATAGAAGATATTTAAGTTGATTATAATTGATAAAAGTAGATATTTGTGAATATTGTTAGTGATATGGTTAGATTGCCTTTTGAGTTTTGAGAATTAGACTTGGTGATGTTTGCATTTATTTACGAAATAAAACTTTGAATAATAAGAGATAAAACTATAAGTTACTTTTTCATCAATAATTTTTGTTATGATTTGAATCATATATCATTCAGTTGATTCCGGAATACTCATACTATGCCTAAAAACTAATCAAAGAGCAAAATATCTCAGCATGTCCTGAACTAATTTTGTCATAAACCTCTCCTTTATCAGAATTCCTTGCAAAATTTTAGAATGTCAATTTCTATATGAGCACATCAAACAAAAAAATAATTGAGGTTTTTAGAAATTAAGATTACAATAAAAAATGAAAAAATTGGGAGGGAAGACTTGGCTACTCATACTACACTGAAAATCATAGAGGGTCTCTTAAAAACTAAAACCTAAGAATGAGAAGAAATAATTTGGTGTAAGAATTAATACTATCTTGGGCGGTGTACCGGCTCCACTCCCTTCATCAAACTGCTCACTGCAACTCATATACGTCGGAATTGTTTCTCTGATTACCCTAATTATTAAGGAAAGGAAAAGGGAGTAGCAAACGTACGTATGAATGGATCTGTTGGATCATTTCATTGTCACTGCTGTCGGAGAGCATATTGAATTTCACCGTAATATAAATCATAGGCGGAAGGAAAGCAAATCCACTTTCTTTCCTGCAGTCGCTTAATGCAGGATTGTCGAATCCAGTTCCTGGACTTGTTAAGCTTAAACCTCCGGGTCTTTATTACACCGCCACCAATTTATTATACTTTATTTATAAAAGCAAACCATATCCAACCTTTTCGTACAGACTATCAATATTGTAATCTGGAACTTAAACTCCAAACAACAAATGAAATTAAAAATAATAACATCAATTTCACATAAATCAACCAACAAAAAGAGATCCAACTCTGCATCAAAGAGAGGTACAATTTGAACAGTATGTATGAAAAACATTCAACACAAGAAGATGATTAAAAAAAAATACCTGGTTGAAGATGATTCAAAGCTGTTTTTGAAATTTTCTCACACAGAAGCCTGAAACAAATTAAGAGAGGTACAAAGTGAACACCAGATATATATTATCAAAAACATTCAAGATTAGATGACTACTTGAGGAAAGCAGATGCATCCGCCCAAGACAACGTGGTGGTAGCACACAAAGGCGTCCTCGAGATCACTATATATACAACCTCAACTCTGGTATATATGCTAAACCCTAATTTAAATATAAGTGTATATTATATTTAAGTAAATATATTTATGGATAAATGATTTAAAGTAAAACATGATAAAATAGTAAGATATACCATATATAATCTAATCTTGTTATTCCTTTCCTTTTAAAGTATTTTAGTTAACAAATAATAGTATGCTATAACAAAAATTAGTCCACCAATTTTATTATTAGACTTAGACTTACGCAATATATTCTTGCTAAAAATAATCATATGCAAATAATTACAATAATATATTAACAAAAATAATCACGGTAATATAGGTAAATAATCACATAAAAATATATGATTGTAAATTTAACCTAAAATTAATCATGCAAAATAAATGTAAATAATCATATAAAAATATGTGATTGTCAATTTAACCTAAAATTAACCATGCAAGACTGTTGTTGGCTAAAAGTAATCACGCAAATTTGTGAACTTAGCCTAAAAATAATCACGATGATATAGTTTATTAGTTAACATATTTAGACAAATAATTAAAATGTAAGTTTATATCTATATTTAAAATGATGGCAAAATGATACTATATACGAAACGACGTCGTTTATTCCACACACTTTTGAACTGAATAACTTTTCAAATTCCCTTTAGGGATAATATAATTATTTGAATCGTGATTCATTTAAATCGACTCAACCAAATATAATATGTCTTCATTATATGACTATTTTAATTTAGTTCAGTTCATTTCAGATAAATTCAGTCCAGATCAGTTCATATCCTCTGAAATATAATTTTATGATATACAACTCAATGACTCATATCCATTGAAATATAATATTATGATATAGAGTTCAATGACTCACATGACTATGATATTCAACTCAATTTATGTCTTTAATTTTGGGGGTTGCTCCATGCAGGTCCATTTTTCTCTTGCAGGTCCGTATTTTTACCATAATACCCCTAATATTGTTAAGGTAAAAAATGGGCTTGAAATCATAGGGTTCCATCAGGGGGCATTATGGTAAAAATACGGACCTACAAGAGAAAAATGGACCTGCATAGAGAAATTCCTTTAATTTACCATAACCTTTACTTTATATATAATATAAATATTTGAATCGTAATTCATTTAAACTAGTGGGGCTCCACCCGCGCGTTGTGCGGTGTGTATGAGCATGATTGTTTTGACTTTCATCAAATTACATTTTTGCTGAACTGAACTGAATTAAACTGAACTGTTCTGCCGATAAGCTCTGGCACACATGGCCTAATTTCCCTAAAGGAATAAAATAATAAAATTTACATATCTAGATTATATGATATGGTAATTATGTATCAAATAAGTTATAAGGCTAAGAAAGATTGCATTTCACCTATTTAAAGATTCATAATATCTCGGTACTCTTACTAAGGAAAAGATCACCTAAATTACCTAAAATTTAATTTGTATTATGATTTCAAAAATCTTCCGTTTAGACTTCATGGAAGAATGATTTCTATTGTTGGATTATTGCAATAGAAGATGATGAGTTCCATCAAGCATATTCATTTTCACTGATGGGTCTATGCTATGAACTTAGATGATGAGTAAGCATCAACGGCAGTACTCAATTTTACAAATCACTCCTATTATCATAACCCTATTATGCCATTATAAAAAAGAAGAAAGATTATGCCATTATTATTTTTAGATTGGCATATTAAAAATCCCAGATGAAAAATGACAACTTTGTCAATAACCTTCCCTTCTCAGTCTTAATGACACCTGCATTAAGAATTCCAAGTTTAGATGCTACTTAATGAATGAACTTTCTGTTTCAGGTATAGAGGGAGTGATCACTCCCTCACTTATCTCTCACATGTTGTTCTGCAACAACTCAGCTTCAGCTTAACACCACTGGTCCATCTTGGAAAATGGAGATAACCATCACGGAGCTGCACCACAATTCAATTCCTGGTGCTTTTTACACTATGATCAGGTCTCTGTTGAAATTTAGGATTGATCCATAAGCTGTCTTGTGTCTGAGTTGCCTTGCGCTTCTGATTCACTAATAAGCAAATGGATTCTAATCCTTATTTCTCATAAGCACTGATCTAGAAATGTTTTGATGTATAATATAAGTCCTAGTGACTTCTTCATGTATAGAATGAGTTGTTTAGTGTTAATATTTAGCCTAACTCATTCTTTTTAGAAGCTATGCTTAACTTCTAGTAGAACCTTTTCTTGGGTATCTACTATAACCGCTTCATAGACTAGATTTTTTAACAAGCGGTTTTTTGTAATTTTACTGATTTTGTCTTGTTATTTAAATGGCATAGAGAAGCCAATATAAATCCCTCCACCATTGGTGGTTTAACCAAAAAAAAAAAAAACCTTCCCTTCTCAGTCGCTTTTATCATCCTCCACCTCCCAGTTCAAAACTGGTGTTCCTGTATCAGAGGAACTACATAGATAATGATAAACCAAATTGTAAAGTTCATTAACCAAATTGTAATGCATTGGAATTATTAGCTACATTTTCTAAATTATTAACCTTGCACGTACAGCCACACGCCATATTGAATTAAAGTATGCTCAAAATAGATCAAACAGAAACCCAGATTCATAACTACAATCCAAACAGTAAATTTATCAAAATCATATAAATCAATCAAAACAGTGAATTGATCAGAGTCATACAAAATCAATCAGCACGTTAATGCTCAAATAATTCTAAGATAAATCCATAATGATATTAAAAATACCGTCAATTGGAGTTGATCGAAGATTCGTCGGAGCTCTGATCAAACTCCTCACGGCTTAACTAATCTAATTAAGAAGGATAACCATTCTTAGTCCGGCCTCTATTTATAGGCGTTTTGGACCTTATCCCGTGTCTTCTCATTACCTGTCATCTTTCTGTACCTTGTTGTGGTCCTGGTCACGTGACTGTACCAGCCAAACCTTCTTCTTAGTTGTCCATCACGTGTATCGGAAATTACCAGGAAAGTCACATTCGGTATCATCACAAGCCCCCCAAGACAAAGGCTTTAGGCTTCCGAGGCTGGAGGCTTCTGTCTTGTCACCTTTTTTCCTTGTTTTTCGACGTCTCCGCTTCATGCACGCTTGTCGTTATTCTAGGAAGTGGGCCCTGGGCCTTAAAGAGCTATTATCCTCGAGCTTTTGGTGGCTACACGCTTCTCTTTTCCCCAAATTCTTCCTCTTTCCTCGCGTTCCATAATTACTCATGCCCCCAACGTGCTGCCTTTTAACATTCCCCGAATTTTCTTCTATAAATAGATCTCCATGGCTCCCTTTTTTTCTCCTCTCTTGCCGCCCTACAGTATTTTCCATCTATCTCTTGCTTCCTGGTGAGTTGCCTTTGTTCCCAATTTTCCTGTTCACCGTTTACTCGTATTTTCCTTATTTCTGTCATGGATTCCACCGACCAACCTCTGGGTCTAGCACGGTTTGACAACATGAGAGCTCAAGTTTCTAACCCTGTGTCTCTTCCTATCCCCGATCCGGGTACTGACTCTTCCTCTTCGGAGTCCCTAACTTCCGCCAAAGGGAAAAAGCGGTCTCGTCGATCTTTCGTTTGTGTACCTCGGATTAATCCTATTGGTTTCCATTGCGATTCCGATCCTCGTTCCGAGTGGGTTACCAATGATGTTATTGACCTTTGCAACAACAACTTTGTCCATACCCCCGAGGACGCGGAGTTGGAGCTCCTGGAAGCTGTTCAAGTCCAATCTGGTTCCTCGTGCTTACCTGCTCGCCATATACATTTTGTCTTATCTCTTCCATTCCCTCCTCTTTTTTCTGAAATGCTTGGTCACTTTCGTATGTCTCCTACCCAACTCCATCCTAACAGAGTGATTGTGGTCTTGGGATTCATCACCCTATGCCGCAGACACGGCATTGTTGAGTCCTTGGGTTTGTTCCGTTCCTTTTATCACCTTAGCGCTTCTCATGCCAAAACTCCAGGGATATTCACATTTTATCCTTGAGGTCCCTCTATCGTGCTTGTTAAGAATGACTGCGTCAAGAACTGGAAAGAGGCTGGTCATTGCTCTTTTAACCAAGTTAAATATCCTGCCTCCGATTGGAATGATAGCATTGGAGCTAAGGCCGCGGGGGCTCTTGCCATCCCGTCTGTAACTTATAATTATGAAACCCTGTCCATTCAATCCTTGAATGTCCTTCAGTATTGGTTGAAAGGGAACGACAGATTCTACTGGCCTCGCTCGATTTATCTTGCATCTACCTTTACTTGCCGCCGTCTTTATGCTCAATGGCCTGATGCAAGTCCTTTCCTTATGTTCTGAGGATGCCTGTCTTTATTTGGTTGTTCCCCTTTTTCTCGCTTTACCTTGTTGTTTTGCCCTATTCTGATGTTATTTCTTCTGTTTTGTTGCAGTGGTTCGTGATCTCCCTGATAATCCTGCTCTTTATCCTTCTTCGGAAATGACTGGGACTATTCGCCGAAAAGCCTCCAAGTCCATCTCTGATGCAACCTCTGATCCCAACCTTTAGACAAAGAATGCTCCCGCCCAAAATCTGGGGGAAGGACCTATCTCTCCTGCTGCCAAGAGGGCCCGTTCTGAGGTTCTTGGCAGAGGGTCCAAGCCCCTACTAAAAGGAAAATCCTTAGGAAAGCTTATGAGGTATCTCCCGGCAAGCAAGCTCTTGAAATGGGCTCCGAGACCCCTGTTAAAAAGTTCTCAAGAAGGTTTCTGAGGCTAAGAATCTTGAGGAAACGCCCTCGAAGGACCTTGTGGTACAAACCGAGAGCCCTCTCTCTCCGAGGAATCCCGGTCTCTTAAGCCCAACCCATCGGAGAGGCGATGTTTTTAATCTGAAGACCCTAGACTATGACCCCCTTTCTCGTGTTGCGCGAACTGCCTCCGAATCTTCTCCTCTCGAGATTCAACCTGCTCCCGTTTCCACACAGGTCCCCGTTCAGGCAAAGGCTGTTACTCTTGCATCCGAGAATCCGGCTACTGTGGCTCCCACAACTAAGGAACCCGTCCATGTTACCACTTTGGTGGATAGTCACTCTGCCTCCTCCCTCTTTTCCCCTGTAAGCACTCCTGATACCTTACCTCTTCTTTTCCTTGCCTTTCTATTTTTTTATTGATGTGCCCAAGCTTTTGTGAAGGGCTTTAGCGACTCTCCCGACTTCCAGTCCTTACTGGCTGAGACATGGGAGAAGTTCTCAGGTAATCTGCTCCACGATCTTCAGCAGGAGAAACAGGCTCAGGAAGCCTGTCAGCGGGCCTTGGATGAGGAAAAAGCACGTTCGGCTCTCCTCCAAAAGAAACTCTTGAAGATGGGTCTCTACTCTGTGAGTTTGGCGAGGCCATCACCAAAGAAGTAATCAGCTCCGAGGCCTGTGATCAGGCCTTGTCCGAGCTTCTGGAGAAGTCGAACGACTACCAAACCACTGTCTTCTATGAAAAAAAAAATCCAAGGATGGCTTCCTGGTGATTTTCGCCTGGCGGTGCAGGAAGGTTACTATCATCCTAGAGCCTTGGCTCGTTATGAACAACGTCTTAGAGCCTTCCACCGGAGTACTCTCCAAACTCTAGCCCTCAAAATTTGGGCTGCTTTGCATTCTTCTTCTCCACCTGTTTCTGCAGCCGACCTTTTGAATATCGGAGAGAAGAAAGCTAGGATTCTTGCGGAGAAAGTCGTACCATAGGTAGACTTCCTCAACTCTCATGGGGTCTGCCCTGAGCCCCAATCTCATCGCTACTCTGTTAGCAAGACAGGGTATGTAGAGTGGTGCACCGAGCCAGAATCTTTCAGCTTCGAAGCCGCTTTGTCCAATGGCACTCCTTTTATTAAGTTCTCAACCGAGTTAGGCCCTGTTCAGCTGGCTCAAGCTACCTAGGGTTACCAGCCTCCTGAAGAAGCCTCTAGCTCCCATGTATAACCTTATTTTCCTTAGTTTCATTTACTTCATTGCAGTTCTCCCTACTTGTTAGAGACGTTTTCAATCGTTTCCTTGTATTGCTACGATATTTTTCTATGTATTTCTTTTTCATTACTTCTTTATGTTATACCTCTGAGTTTCTTCTTTTCTTCTTTATGTTATACCTTTGAGTTTCTTCTTTTCTTATGTATTGTCTTTGTTATTAATTCTAATTCCGATACATAATAGATTCCTATGACTTTACCATGCAGGGTCCCATTCCCCCCACTTCGGATAAGGTTTCTCCCCTTTTGTGCTCCCAATGCCGAGCACCGGCAGGGTCTGCGCTGCAAATAGGAGCAGGTCAGAGGGAGAAGACTTTGTCCGAAGCTGAGTATGGTTTCCTTCTTGAGAAGTTTCCTACTCTTAGTGCTGTATCTGGATTTCTTCGATCTATGAGGGCTCGTTTCGGGTCTATCAAACAAAACTATAGGCTTGTCTCTTCCTATCTCGAGGAAACTGCAAACATGCCTGATCTTCTCAATCAATTGCATGTCTCATGCATGATATTACCGGCCCAAGGAGGGAGATCGGCGAAGGCGACACTCTGCAAAACGGAACATAAACTTAAGAAAATTTGGATTAAATATTAAGGAGAAGAACGAGGCTGAAGTAGTTACCTCTTCTTTCTCTTCCGGGATAGTCTCGGAAGTAGTAGCCCGCGGAGGAGTATCGCGAGCAGGAGGAGGCGGAGGGAAGTCCTGCGTCCTTTGACGAGAGGGAGGGGGTGACCCGGACAGCTCCCCGGGAGGTGGCCGTTTGAAACGCGAGCTTGCCCCGCCGCTATAAACCGGGTGCTGGATAAAGGACCGGCGTCCGGGTGAAGGCGATGAGCTGGAAGGGGTACGGGCCGCAGAAGATGGCCCGGAAGAGCTCTGTGGGCGAGACCGCGGCGGCACGCGGGGCTTTTGGGCAATGATGGCAGGGTTCTCAGTCGGAGGAAGTCCGGAAGCCGTTCGTTGAGGAGGGGCCTGGGGATCCGAATGGGTATCCCGGGCAGGAACGTCGTCCCCGGAAGGCTTGTCAGTGTAAGCCATGACGTCCGCGTACAAGGTAGGTTGAGCTGAAACAAAGCAGACAGAAAGATTAGACCATGAGATGTGTATATATAAAAAAAAAAGAGTAATATGTGCTCGGTTTTAAAGCCTTAATGGGCACCTCCATCCGGCCACACCGCAGAGATGCGCGGGAGCGTGAAGAGGTCGCTAGGATAGATCCCGCGAGGCCAGAAATAACCCGCGTTCCCACTCTTGTAAAAAACCTCCATATCTAAGGGGGAAAGACGGAGGAAGCTGTGGTCACTAGCAACGACCGCAGGGAGATTGGACAGAGGCTTCTTGTCCTCTGGAAGAATGGAATCATTCCAGGCAGGCATGGGATAAGCCCGGGAGTCGCACAGGAAGAAGCCTTTGGAAAGATACCCCTTGGCTGATCGGGGTTTGCTCAGGAGGAAGTCCTTTATCCCCGAACGGATGTTGAAGGAGAAGACGCCCGGGAAAGAAGCGTGCGCCTTCCGTAGAGCATAAAAAGAGCGAAAGAGGAGAAGAGTAGGAGAAATGGCGCATCTAGCGCAGTTGAGAAGGAAAGCCAAGATCAGAGCCACCCCGTTAGGATGCATCTGGGCCGGGGCTATCTTATAGAAAGTGAGTATCTCGAGGAAGAGAGGAGGGAAGGGAAGGCTAAGCCCGTATTGAAAGTGTATACGCGGGATACACGCGGCCTCTCGCTCGGAGGCCCCCGGGGGAAGCTTGGATAAAGAGGCATTAAGGGGAAAGGGAATAAAGGAACGCTTGGCTAAATCCAAGACATCCCTATGTAAAGAAGGAGAGTCTTCGGGGACATCATAAAACCTGATACCCACCGGGCGCACCCCGTGAGTGGGCCCCCGGGGAATGTCGTCACCGCCTTCCTCGCCGAACTCCTCACCCTGATCCTTGCGGGGATGATGAGGATGCTCGACTAGGCGCGATCCCACCCCATCCGAGGCCGACGCACCCGGGGCGACGGGCCCCCGGGGCGTACTAAGAGCTTCGGAAGAGGTGCCCGGGGAGGAAGGGGAGGAAATCACGTTATCAGCGGCCCGGAATCGGGCCTCAAACTGATTTTGAACTCCTTCGGTGTCCAAAGAAGAATTGGAGAGAAGCGGGGAATCCATGAGGAGGAAAAAAGGAATAGGGAGTTAGGGCTTACTTGGTTGAAAACGCGAGGGAGCGAGTAAGCAGAGCGTCTGGAGAGATTTTGCAGAAAGTAACTTGTGAGAAGGGGGGTTATGCCCCTTATATAGGCGGATGAATAGGAATCGCCACCTCAAAAGGAGGAAAAGCAATGATGACACGGTGAACGAGGTACTGATCAATGCAGAAGGGGAAAAGGCGGAGTTGTCAGAAACCAATTTTAACACGAATGGGCCCTACCAAGAGTAACTTCAGGAGAAGGTTATGAGACCAGTTCCCCGCATTACGAAAACCCGGGCGACTGGTCTGGGGGGCTAGTGATATTACCGGCCCAAGGGCCTACTAGACCGGTAATGGGATCCACGGCCCAACGCCGAAAGGGCGGTGCCTTTCCCGCTAGGGGGCACGTCCGGACAAGAAAGAAGGACGAACGGGGACAAAGGAGAAGTGGTCCTGCACCTTATCTCAGGCAGGCAAGCTTGGCTATAAATACTAGTCTCAAACAGTGAACCAGGTATGTGACATATATCTCTCTACTTTATATTGAGAGCACTTTCCGTACGTTTTCCTTCTCCGCTATCCCCATCTCATCATCACACCGGAGCTTCTTCCCCGGGACACCTCCCGGGGATTGTTTTGCAGGACTAAAGCAGGCTGATCTAGGAGGAGACCCGGATAGCATCCACCCCCGGGAGACGGACGGATTTTGGTAGCATCAATGCAAAGAGCTAGAATGCCATGTTGGCGAAGAGCTCGACCTAATGTGGGGTGAGTATTCTAGGGCTATCAAAAAACTCCAAAGTCTCGAAAGTGGTAATAACGAAAGGCAGATGATTTCCGGACTAGAAGCTGAAATCAAACAACTTACCTCCCGCAATCATGATCTTCAGAATTATCTCCTTTGTCTGAGGCTCTCGTTTCACCTATCCTCTCTCGTTCGTGGGAAGACTCATGCTGTTCCCTTCCATGATATTACCTCTTTTGTCCGGAATGCTATTTCTACCATGGAGAAGATGAGTAAGTTCCAAGCTGGAGTTCAGCCCATCCTACTTATGTCGAGGCTGTTGAATGGTATCAACGTCTATCTTCTGGGATGCCTGATCCATTTCCCCCTTCTATATGAGAGATTCCTCCTTCCCTTCTTGTTGTTGATACCTCTAACCAATGTCGTAACCCTCAGTTTTCTGCAAAATATGAGGATTGCCAGAAAAGAATCTGAGAAGTTCTCCACGTTCGGCTGATGGGTCTTCCTGTTTTCAGTGAGCCTGGTCCCCCTGCGGGTACATCTCTTGCAAATTCCCCTTTTATTTTCCAACCTGTAATCCCTTGATCCCTAGACCGTCTTCCTAGCCAAGTTATCAAACCTGGCCTTCCTGAAAATGAATCTCATAAAAATGTTCGGCTTTCCCTCCGACCTCTGATCATTCGCTCATTGCCTTCCGAAGGACACGAAATAGTTCATGTATCTGATGATTAGGGTGTCCTTAAATTTATTTTGGTGTAATGTGGATTAGTACTTCTTTTATGAAATGTATAAGTACCATGAGGACGTCTCCCCAAGGATACTCAACATCTATTATCTTCCTCGTAATGATATATCGCTTATCTTTTTTATTTTCTCTCCTTTTCTTTTATGCTCGGATTACCCTTACCGAGGCTTTTCCTTTTATGCGGGGCACCAATCATGGGAGCGACCCAGAGGTCTCGACTTTCCTTTTGTTTACACCGAGCTATCCAGCACGTATGCAAACTTTAGCGTATCCACGCTTTCCTAACGCACTATCCAGTACGCTTATTGTTCCGAGCGTATCCACGCGTCAGAACTTCGACGTATCCATGGGAGGTCGTCGCCGTACCTCTCAAAAGTACAATTTATAATCACTCACTACCGCTACACACAAATAGCATATAATGACAAGTAAGGGTCGTATCCACAGAGAAGAAGATCATTTCCAAGTAGTCATGTAGTTATTATACTCTATCTAGAAATGAGCAATGGAAATAGGGGGGATGAGGTGGTTTGAGTTGATTTTCGTAAAAAACACTACTATGCAAAACAAATAAAAGTCTAGATTACCAACTAAGTTATCATGCAATGATTAAACTAGAGATTTAACTAATGGGAATACAAGTCTTGGGTGCATGTGATTTGTGACTTCCTATCATGGGTTTTTCCTCAAACTTTATCATGTTTCTTTGAGAATGGTGATTGTTTATAATGAGAAACCATCTCTAATCATAGAGACACATTTCTCAACCTCTATATCATAGTTATGAAAAATGAAATTATCATCACAACTCTTATTGACAACTTTTCTAGATGATAGCAACTAGATCAATTCATCAATGTCATTTCAAATTAGAGGTTCTACAAACCTACCCATGCAATTTGATAGCAAACTTAACATGGATACAATGCTAATAAATGATTTCAAGAACAAATACAATTGATAACAACTTGCGTTTAATTCCTAATTTACTACTCTTTCATAGGAGAAATGCTAACATTCCAACCATGAAAATAGAAATATCTAACTCATTTCTACAACTAGGAAATCATTCCTAACCATTTCATCCATCAAATACACATACACATCATGTTCATTAATTGAAAATCACACATTCATAAGCTCCATAAATCAAGTTCTCAACCCATTACAAGGAATCTAATCACATGCCCCCAAGATGGGTTTTAACCTACAATCATAATTATACAATCAAAACATAAATCCATACAAGAATCCATGGTGAATTTGAAGAAGAAAGTAAAAGGAAACTGAAGAACAAGTGTTCTAAGCTTCGGAAATTCGACCCTTTACAAGATGGGGATAAGATCATTTTATAGTCCAAGACTTTTAAAATAAAGTAAAATAAAACTCCACTTGCAGCAGACGTTCGCGGCCCGCGAGAGGTACTTCGCGATCTGCGAAAAGCAACGAACAACAACACCAACAACACATACTTCGCGACTCGCGACAAGTCCTTCGCGGCCCGCGAGAGTATGGCCTTCACACCACTTCTATGACTGGTTCTTCAATGCTTCTTGATTCTTTTGGACGGTCAAAGAAGGTCTTCAAGCATCGCTCATCCAACTCAATAGCAAGTGTAAATTATGGTCAAAATACACATCTTCACTTTTAAACCACTATGAATGATTTGGCTTTAAAGTTCTAGACTTAAGCACAAAATGCTACCCAAACTAGCTCTAAAATGTTATAAAACAATAGTATATTTAGGGCTTATCGATCCACGCCAAACCTATTTATTCCAATGCACCTCTTGTCGTACATGCACTTATCCTGTGTATCCATGCGTCCGAGCTATGCCGTATCCACGCCGAACACATTAGTTTTCTTTCTAAAACAACCTTATTTTATCTCCATCCTTTTCTGATCCCCTCAATCACCTCAGGGATTACCTTCTTTCTTTCTTTCATTCTTATCTTCTGGGATTCTTTTCATCTTAAGTAAGCTTTTCCCGAGCTTGTCTCTATATTACCTCCTTTTTCCTTTCGTTCTCCCTATCTGTTGTTTTTTCCGATCCTAACCCTTTACTAATTCCTTTCTCCTTTGTCCTCTCCCTGGTTTTTCCCTTATCCAATTGTGGTTGTTCGGAAGTCAGCATTTTTGTAATATTTCCCCTCCTTTCTCTATGTTTCTTCTTTCTCAAATAACCTTTTCCCCCATTTATGGCCCTTTTTATTTTCCTCTCCTCGGGGTTATCCGAGCCCCTTGGTTTCATCACCAACCTTTCCTTTCTTATCCTCTCATAGCCTCTATATTCTTTATCTGATTATTTTCCTTATGTCTTCTATAATGTTTCTCCTTTTTCTCTCCTCTTATCCTTTTTTTTCCTTTTACCCGAATGTGCTCCTTTCCGGTTCTTCGTCCCTTCCTATCTTCGCCTTTTTCTCCTCAAATATCCCTCCTTTTTATTGACATACCCTCTTCTTTCCCTTCCTTCTTTTGTTTATGTTTTTTTTTCGAGGGTTCCCTTCATTCCCCACGTTATTTCTTTCTCCGGTATTTTTCTTCCCGAGCCTCCTTTCCTATCCCCCCCCCTTTTTCCTTTTCTCTCCCTCTGAAACCCTGCCTAAAAACTCTAATTCTTCGAATCTACTTATCGTTTCCTCCTTCCCCCTAAAGCAACTTTTCTTCCTTTAAATCTTGCAATTCTTCTAGTTATTTTCACTCACATTCTCCCCATCTGAGTCCTGATCCGTTTGGTCGATTGCCTTCCATTATTTGAGTGCCTATCCGATGCAGCGGTATATCCGGTGTCACAGCCTATCCGATGTAGTCCTCGAGTTCCTGCCTTCCTACTGCTCTTTCCTTGGCGTCGCCAATCCGTCACGCAAATCGTGGGATTCCTTCCGAGGTTGTTATGCTTTGCCGGCGACTGTTCTCCTATCGCTCCTCCCTCATACCCGCGCCTTTGTAAGCTCTTTAATCTCTCCATTTTGCTTCTTTCCTCCTTGCCTTTATATGTGACCTGCAAAGGAAATCCTTACTAAAACAGTGTTAGTTACGATGTTTCTTTTACACTAATTTTCCTTCCGACCTTTGTCTATTTGACCGATACCCCTCTGTGTTCCGTGGCGGTGTCCCTCGACGTTTCTGATATCCAACCCTAAGCTGTCGGCATGACCTGCCTATTATTCCGACCTTACATCGTTAATCTTTTCCCTGCTCGTATTCCCTATCGGCCCTTTCTTATGTGATTAGAAAGGACTAAAACCCTAATTCTCCAATATCCAGCCTATGCTCATGAGCTAACTCTACATGATTTCCTAAGTATTTCTCTCTTCTCCTATTTACCTCTATATTTCTAACCTTTATATGTATTCTAGCCAATAACAAGCATAAATATTCTTGCAAAAAACCTTTTATCCATTATTTGAATGATGCTCAATATAGTATAGCGTTAGTTACCTACGTACCTCAACCTTCAAGTTTCCACGCTCCTTGGTGGGTCACAGCTTTAATCGTTTCCCCTGGTTTGTTGCAACAATCGAGTTCCCTTGCGTGCTATCTTGCCTCAGCCGACCTTTCTTCCGCAAGGTAGCACTTTCTGTCCAGGCAATTTCTCTGAATGCTGAGCTGTATGTGTTGTTTTGAGTCGAGGGTGAGATCCCCTGATGTCGGGTCCCACCGGGCATGCCAACTGATGGGGGAAATCCGCACTAGTAATCGGTGCCTTAGACAGTTGATGTGTCCGAGGGCTTCTGGATGTGGATTGGTGATGAAGTATGCAGATTGCTCGCTACTGGCTCCCGACTGTCCGAGCTCCTTGGCCTAGGATTGGACCTGCTTGAGACCTATTCTCCCGAGGCCTGTAAAACAAGCCCCCGACGCTACCCGAGGGTATTAGCTCCGGTGTGATGATGAGATTTATTGTATTGAAGAGAAACTGTATTCAAGAGTTAGAGAAATTACCTGAAATGGCTGATTGAACCCTCTATTTATAGGCGCTTTGGACCTTATCCCGTGCCTTCTCATCACACGTCATCTTTCTGTACCTTGATGTGGTCCTGGTCACGTGACTGTACCAGCCCAACCTTTTTCTTAGCTGTCCATCACGTGTATTGGAAATTACTAGGAAAGTCACCTTCGGTATCATCATGTGCTTCTGATTCTCGTGCTTCTGGTTCTCGTACTTCCGGTTCTCATGCTTCTGGTTCTCGGGTTCCTGGTTCTCGTGCTTCTGATTCTCTTACTTTTGGTTATTGTGCTCTTGTTTCTGATCCATTTGAGTGGAATTATATCTCTTCAGATGATGATGATGATGATGATGATAATGATGATAATGATGATGGTGATGATGATGTTGATGTTGATGACGATGAATATGATGATGATGATGTTGTAGTGTTTGTTTGATGAATAAAGAGTTGTATTTGCTTTTAGTAGAACACGATTTCATATTTTTATCTCTTGTTATTATTTGGCCCAATATAATAAGCAAGCATCAAGTTTTAATGTTTATCCTATCATCTAATTTGAGCTATACTAGAGAAATAAATGGCTAGCAACAAGTAAAATATTGGTTCATTGTATCAGAATAATTTCCTATGCTATACCACTTAAATTAGAACAATCTCTTACGGTACGGACTTAAATTCATCGTATGTATATAATTTTAGTAAACAATTGTGTTATGTGCAATGGAACATTAATTATATTTAAAGTGCGGTATAAATTTTAGATAATTTTTGAAAATTGTTGTTAATAATTAACTTAATTTTAATTAATAATTAACATTCCATTAAGTTAAATTGGAGTAAACTGAATGAAACTAAATTAATTTTAACTAAGGACAAGTGATCTAAAAAATGAAATAGAATTATTTTAATTAATACATGTATTAACTCAAATAAGGGCACCTTACGGTAAGGGCAAAGTAAAACGAGACCACATTTTACAAGTTTGATGGTTGCTACATAATTATTTAAGTTATTTGAGTTATTTTGTATGGACCTAATGTAATTATACTTGAGTATGATTTTTTATTTGGTCTGATATTTTATTTGGTTTGATTTTTAGGTTTTTGGCTTGATGTTTTCATTTGTATGATCTTTTAGGTTTTGAGCAATATCTTTTCACTTAATTTCTTTGATTTTAGATCTTTTATGACCCAAATAATTAAAATAATTGTATAGTAACCCCTATTATTGTAAAATAAGGTTCCTTTTAGCATCCCTTACCGTAAGAGAACCTTACAGGAGACGCTCTCCTCGGTTAAATATATTTACATTTATTTCATTTCAGATAAATTTATTTTAGTTTAGTCTGCAAGAAATAAGTTATAATAAACAAGGCTCAAGTCCAAACTTTTGTAGAATTTAATAAGATTTTATCCATTTTTACTCTAAAATTTAATGTTACAATAAAACCTTTTAAAATTATTAGTTGGGACAGTAATATTTTATTAATTTAATGAGATGTTATTATATCGATAAATTAATAATCTATTAATTTTAAGAGGTTTTACATATGATCTTAAATTTCTAATATATTAGTTACGATGTATATTAGACTATTAGTTGAATTTTAATTTTTAGGAAAAAACATATTTTTAAAAAAAGAAGGAAAAAGAGAGAAAAAGATATAAAAAAAAGACAATCTTACCCCTAGCACGTAGGGTTGACTAACGGCTGACCACAATGTGTAGGAATTTTTTATTTTTTTTGAAAATAAACGTTCATTTCATTTCAAGGTCCCGGAAAACGTCTAGAATCGTTTGACATAAAAGACGAGGGAGATGTCAAAGTGTTAGGACTTGAGACACTCATCTTGGCGAACTGAGCCATAGAATGTACTACATAATTTTCATCTATAATTATCCAAAAAACTCCGGAGAAAGCGGAACCCGAATGTAAATATCTAAACAATATTAATCACAAGAACAGCATCACCAACAAAAGCAACACGGTGAAAACCAAGATCATTTGCCAATAACAAGGCCTTTCTCAAAGCCATGGCCACCGCAAGAACGGGATCGTGAACATTGATGATCCTTGTCGATGAAGCTCATACAAAAACTCCATTTTCATCCATAATTAACAAATAGTCCAATTCCTGCAATATCCGGTGTTGTCCCGACATCAAAAAACACCAAAGGTACACCAGCAAAAGGACTCCGGGCAGCAGCTCCACAGACTGACTTTCAAGCCAGTCCAATTGCGCGTGTCGGAATGACCGAAAAGAGTGAAGAACCAAGGACACCGTTTCCACATGATTCTGTTCTTTTCCTTCAAAGATTCTCCGATGACGTTGAGCCCAAATTGCCTCAAAGAACATCGCCATTAATTCGCTCGTATCCAAATCCGTAGCTTTGGTCAAAGAACGAAACCATAAACCACCTCTGCTATCAACATGTTGAGAGATAACTGAGCTTAGACTCACAAAAGACCACAATGCCATAGAGAAGGAACAACCAAAAAAAAAGATGACCAGAGCTGTCATCTTCTTCAGAACAGAGAGGACAAATTCGCCACGACATCATTCTCCGCTTCATGTAAGGCCCCGTCGCCAAATTATCAGTAGAAAATCTCCATGCAAAGTGTGAGACCCTTTTAGGAATTTTAAGAGACTATAATTTCTTCCAATAAGCCTGATCAACAAGAAATCTCCAAAAAAACAAACTGATGGTGAAATTCCGAGCTTGTATTTTCCATTGCAACATGATAAACCGAGCTCACGATATACATCACCGAACTGTTAGAATGCCAATCCCATAAATTAGCTCCTCCACCGCCTCACAATGAATTACGTTTCATAATCTCAACATCGGCCGGTACAAAAACCTCCGCCAATAAACTAAGATTCCACCAAGCAGTCTGAACCCCTAGTCTGATGAGCAAGTACATCAACGGATTTTGGATGTAAAAGTTCTAAGCTCTGGGCAACCAAGGATCATAACAGATGCTAGTATTATCTCCAGCATTTATAGTTTTTCAAAGTGCTAGAAACTATAGTTTTCAAAATTGGGGGCAAATATTCTTAAATGGACCAAAGTAAGGGGCCAATGATGCTATTTAATCTTTTTTCTTTTTGTTTTTGCCAATAAGAACATAATAAGATTTCAACTGGTAAAAATTCTCAACTGATACATGTCTCAATTGGTCTCACTGAATAATCACGTTTACGTAAAATATCACTTTTGAAAGTGAGAAGATCAGACATGAAAGTGAGCAGATAAACAATAATACACTGATCATGCTTAATATGTAAAAGTTCAGGTTTGAAAGTGAAAAGATCAACGTTTATGACCTTCTCTAAGTTCTCTTCAACTAATTGTTTGAGATTCTAGTACAAATTAATGATGTTCAGTATTTTGTTCTATTTAATTCACTAGTTTCATCTTATTATTATAACTTCAATTCAATTCATTTTCATTTAGTTCGATTTAATTCACATAAGCACATTAGCTTCATCCCATTATTATAAGTTCAATTCAATTCAACCTGTATTGATTAATTTTGACTTAATACACTTCAATTTAGCTTCATCTCATTAGTCTATATTCAAAATTTAGTTCAGTTTCATTAAGTTCGATTCAATCCACTTCAATTCATTAGCTCAATCCCATTATTATAAATTCATTTCAATTTAGTTAATATTCATTAAGTTCAATTTAATTCACTAGTTTCATCTCATTATTTCAAATTCAATTTAATTTAGTTCATTTTTTTTTTATGGGAAAGATAATATATTACCAACAAAAAAAGTTCTTTTACAGAGTTCAGGCCTTCACTCCCAGCCATAATCACACTCATCTAATACAGAGTGACAATCTAAACAACTAACAAGGTATAACAGAAGGTAGCTCAGCCATAACCTGCCAAAATCCGTGGCACCAACAACTCAGGAGCCAAAATCTTGTGCTGAAAAATCCTCCGGTTACGCTCTAACCAAACATGATACATCAGACTTACAATTCTATTGAATCTGCGCTTCTCCCTCCTCCTGGGCACCATACTCATGTATTTCAATAACTTCCTGAAGCAGCCTCCCAAACTAATATTCAACAACCCCTGAATCTTCAAAGAGTACCCGCATTTCAGAAACAGATGCTTTGCAGTTTCTCCACTTTGCCCACAGAAAATGCAGACATTCTGCTGATGTTTCAACACCCCCAGCCCATGGAGCCTATCAATAGTGGACAACCTCCCTTTGAAGAGCACCCATAAGAAAAACCCCTGTTTTGGCTGAACTCCCATCTTCCAACACAGCTTAGATTTACTATTCCTCTGAGCACACCCTTCAGCTGATTGTAAATTTTCCTGGTGCTAAGTTGTAGATTTCTGTCCAAGCAGAGGTGCATGAAAGGAACTATCATGTCCCTAACCTTGACCAGAACCCTCCAGCTCCGACTATACCTGAAATCAACCCCTTTTAGATAATACACCTGCACCCATTTAATCCACAGAACATCTTTTTTCTGACAAAGGTCCCAGATTACTCTACTAAGTGCTGCAACATTCCATAGAGAAGGGTCTTTAATCCCAACTCCACCACAATCCTTGGAAATACACAATTTAGTTCATTTTCATTAAATAGTTCAAAACATTGTTTTTTGATTTTTTTTAAAATTCAACAATTTCCATTCAAATCAACATGAAACAATTTAATTCATTTCAATTTATCTACCATCAATTCAATAAATTTCAATTTAACGGAACAAACTTTAGGTAAAAGGTCCATCTTTTTCATTTAAAATTTTGGCATTTTAATTTTTTTTTAAAAAATCAAATTTTCTTGTTTAGAAGGTCCATAAGTTTTTTTTAAAAAATTAAATATCAAATTATTATTTAAAAAATAAAATTTTAATTTGAAAGAACTTTTCAATTTATGAGATCTGATTTTATTTAAAAGATTACATTTAGCAGGAAGTAAATAATTTTTATTTATTATATCGACGTTTAAACTACTTGAATAATTTAAAATGTTCCCTTCTTTTGTTTTTGAACTGAGCTTTATATCTCTTGTTGTAATCTTAATATTATTTGTTTTTGTTCTCCCATCTTTTAGATGGTTTACCATAAATAAATAAATAAAAATTCAAATGTTACTACATTCTTAGAAGATAAAACTAGCCGTTGCCTTATCTTCCCTTTTCCCCAAATCACAACACCGCAAATTACAACTCCGAAAGAACCCAAGTTTCCTTCTCCACAACCATATCTCTCCTTCCAATTTTGAATTTCCCTGAAGACAAGGATTTCCCTTCTGTGCCCCAAGATCACCGTGTTTATTATTACTGCTGTAAGTCAACTGCATCAATTTCCCCCTTTTTTTCGTGTGGTTTGCAATCTAGGGTCTTTGATTTGATTTTCGCTTTTTGGATTGAAATCCAATTGGGTTCCGTTTTTCTTGCGAATTTTATATGATGGAGAAGTAATCAAGATTAATCTTTGCATACCAATGGCTTTTTCTAAGTCGGCTTTAATCACTGGATCTGGGAATTTCTGGATGTAATTCTGTTCAAAAATTTGATTTTCTTTTGCAATTCGTATGGGTTTTAATATTTATCATGCGTACTTAATGTGGAAGGGTAAGGACGGACATTGATGCTGCCAGATCCAAAACTTTCTGGATGTAATTTCTGGACTCTTTTTTTGTTTTTTTCCCATTTTTGCAGAATAATATTATACCTTCTATAGGCCTATAGGCAGTCAAAATTTGTGCAATAATGATATTTGTCAACAGTTTACGTAAACTTTTGTTGTTGTTTGTGCCTGGTTGGTTAGAGGCTGCTCTGATATATAGAGGTGTTATAATTCAGCAAAAAGTTGATCACTGATAATGCATGGCATGAATTTTAGTGTAGATGATGTGTGATCAAGGGTAGAAATTTGATGGAATGAAATCTGATAATGCATGGCATGAATTTCATGGACTCGTTCCCCCCCCACCCCCCCTCCTTTGAACAAGAGCTTGCAGGTAATACTTACTATCGTTATATATTTTTATTTTACCATTAACCTGTTATTTGTGCTTGGTTTGTTAGAAGCTGCTCGGATATACGCTTTCTTAATTCAGGAAAAAGGTACAAAAAAAGTTCTCTCCGTATAGTTGATGATTTGCTGCATGATGCTTAGCCATGTTTTCCATGATGTATTCTTTTTGTTATTTTTTGTTTTGATACCTTTTGAGTTTTTTTCACTGTAGGTCGATAGTTTCTGCATGCATACTATTATGAGAATGTTACCCAGAATTCGCAGGAATTTTTTGAGACTATCACTGATGCATCCATTCACATCCAGCCAGGTATAGGTCTGACTTGGCTCAATGTCAACCGTGTCTTAATAATTTGCTTACCCTTACCCATATAATTCTTAAAACGTAAATAGTTTATTGTTGTTGCATATTGATGAGAACATCCATCCAAGATAAAGTCTTCAGAAGGTGAAAATGACAAGCCGGAATAGAGGGGGCTTGGAGACAACCACATGTATATAGCACCCAAAAAATGGAGGCAGTGGGATGCATGAAATGAACATGCCTTTAAAATAGCATAATTCTATCTAATTTGATTAACGAGATCTAGCCAGGTTCTGTTTCATACCTTTTACATTGATAAAATAACATTCCTAGTTCAATTTATTTTCTAATTCAATATTTCCTTGCTCTTTTAATGAAAAATCCTGTTTCTGAAGGAGGCAAAAGAACATGGCTGGAGTAGGAGGAGGGACCATCGAGTACTTAGAGACATTCAAAATGTGGTTACTGCTCGGGCGTTGGCTCAAGGAAAACCACTTCTAAATATCATAGAGCCCATCACAAGGTCTTATTTCGTTTTTCATCTTTATCGATATGTCTTCTTGTTAAGATTTTTTTTTTCTTTATCCAGTTTTTAACTAGTGCTTGTTTTATCATGAGTTTCTGTTCCCAAGCCAAGGCAGTGGCAGCTGAAAACAACAACAAATGTGTGGCGGTACTTTGAAGATCAAAGGTACCAATATCTTGCAGCCTGTGCATAAGTTTTCCTTATTGCTCTTGGTGTGTCTTTGACTTGATCTCTTAAATAGTTTTTACTTTTTGAAATGTGTAGGCATGGTAGAGAGACATGTCAAGATCAAGAAACTGGATAATGAGAGCTCTGATGGGTAATTGAAATTGAAGGTGGTGTTGAAATGTCCTCTGAATGATACAAACAAATAAGAAATGTGCCGTTATTGCTGATTTCAGGTACGTGGACAGTCAGTATCTGTTATTTGTACTTCTAGTTTATGAAAGCAGTAATTTAGTATATAACTTTTGATGCGATTCAACCTCTTTTTTTTTTTTTCAAAATGTACTTTTGACCAAAAAATTCAGTATCTGTTATTTGTACTTCTAATTTATGAAAGCAGTAATTTAGTAAATTACATTTGATGCGATTCGACCTCTCTTCTTTTTTCTTTTTCTTTTTGAAAAGGTATTTCTGACCAAAAACTTCATTAGATGATCAGATGGTTGAAATCAGGGCCGTCTCTAACAATTGGGAGGCCCTGGTCTAAGTATAGAAATGAGGTCCCTAAAATATGAAAAAAAAGAGAGAGACTTGGGAAAGATAATTCTCCAATTATTGTAATTTAAAGATGCGGTTGACAAAACAAAAAATAATAAAAGGAAAGAGAGAACGTGTCATGAAACTCAGAATTCGTAACGGAAAAAATGAGAAAATTTAGTAACTAAATAAATATAAATATATACAGTACATAACATTAATTAAAATATTATTTTGGGGCCAGTGTAGGTGAACAGGTTAGACCCACACTATGGCTGGCCCTGGTTGAAATGACTAATATTTGTTAAATAATAATACTGATATTTGTTGTTTGTGCTTGAATAGAGGCTGCTCTGAGATATAGAGGTGTTACAATTCGGCAAAAAAGGTACAAAAATTGCTGCATGATGCTATTAATTTATTTTTCCATTTTAATTATTTCAGTTGTGTTTTTATTAATATATTTTACTAATTTTTTACTGTAGTTCAATCATCTCTTCAACAGTGTAATAGTGTGCATAGCTTCGAAGGAAATTTTTCAAGACTGCTCTGAGATATAGAGGTGTTACAATTCAGCAAAACGGTACAAAAATTGCTTCTTCATGGGATTCCGTGTGTTTGGGTCACTTTTGGGATTTGAACTTCCATAACCATACGAATCTTCAAGCAGATAAGTTTCTGATCTGAGTACTAAACTTAATAAATGTATATATTATGTCAGCTGCATTTTTTTTCTTGACATCTGTAGATTCTAATTCCCTGTCATTTTCCTTACTACAGGAAGATACATGAGAAAACTTCGAATTCCCATGCCTTAATACTAATTACTACTGATGCCATTCATGGGAAGCGCACTTTAATTTGTATGTGTATATGGTAGAGGAGGTTCCTAAGACTTTAATACTTTGGTTTTACTTAAATCATAATTTATACAGTTCAGGATCACGTAATTTAACTTAAGATATAATTTTACAGCCTATGGGTTTGGAGTGTAACTCATAATTTCATTTCTGTTGTATAGGTGTGCATGAGGAGTAATAAGCTAGGCAGAGCTCCTGGTTTAGATTGTGTATTTTCTGTCTTAACTTAACTTGAACCCGGTTTGATTTCTGCCCATCACTAGATTCTTAGGAACAGTGTTTAGCAATAGAAAGAATTATAAACAGAAGTTTTGTTGATGATTCAATATAAACAATCTGAACTTGTTTGTTTTGTAATTAAGATCCACTCTAAGAGTGTGATACAGACTAGGATCTCTTATTGTCTAGTTTTGTACAACTAAGTGCTATATGTGAAGAGAAAGATAGTGTTGGCAATTGTTAAACTATAAAAATGACCAAATTTTTTTCTGGATTATGGCGATGATTACGATGTTAATTAAAAAACTTTTGTAGATTGGTGTGGTGTTTGTTTGTCTGTATGGTACATTTGAGCTGAGTAAACTAAATGAATGAGCAAGTACAACTTGTGTTATCTGTATATGTGTGTACTTTGCACCCGTTATGTTTTGTTAATTTGATAAGCATAGTTCTGGTGAGCGTACTGTGTGTTAAGTTATAGTTTTCTGCTGTTGAAGAAAATAGAGGTTCCAAGTTCTGCTTATATGAAATTGTATGTGGGTAGATCCCAATTTTATGCTTAAACACAACTTTGTGTGCTCCCTAAAGTTTCCCATTAATGTGCTCAAGGCTTTAAAAAAATGGTCACTAAAATCTTGGATATCATGAGAAGAAAGTATGGAGCTAGGACCACTTATCCTAATCGGGCTAATATGATATACTTTCGATGTCACTATGTGTAGATCAAATATATTCAAACGGAGATGGTTAGTATAGGAGGAGGGAACCGCTGAGTACTTGGAGACGTCAAAAACGTGGTTACTCCTGGGGCAGTGGCTCTAGGAATATCAGTTCCAATTATCCCAAGGCAGCTTCTCAAGGTCTGATCTTTTCTTGTTTTGATTCTTTTATTTTTCAGGGAGAGTTGCAAAATATTATATTTTGTCCAACTGTTTTGGTGTTGGTTTTTTGTCTAGGTGGTTTTAGTTAACTTGGGTGCATGCAGATTGGATATTAAACAATGGGAGAATGGGAGAAAGGAACTAAAGCAAATGGAGAGTCTAAAGTGTTGAAGGATCACCCCTGTGCAATATGGTTAGAGCATAAAGAGTGACCCGGAAAGAAATCAAAATTATCACCAGGTATCCGTTTTAAAGATGTGTGCTACTCTTGAGTTATTACCCTTCCTGAACTGGGAAAATATTCACAGTTTCATAATCTTATAAACCTTTATAATTTTTAAATTTATTTAATTTTGCCTTAGGTGGTGAATGCTTTTGGCACAGTTTATGACAATATCCATTTTATCTTCATACAGATAAGTTTCTGATCTGGTACTCTCTTCTTGATACCGTAATTAATGTGTTTATTTATTAGCAAGTTGCGGTTTTTTTCTTGCATTTAAAGATTTTGAATCCTTGAAAATTTCCACTGAACTTTGGCTTTTATTTATTTCATCTTTTTATCTGCAGGATGATGAGGAAGAAAACCTCAAATACCCATGCGTTAATACTACTTATGCTTATAGGGAGCACACCTTATTCATAAAGGTGAAAACTTTGGTTTTAGTTAAATCATAATTTATACAGCTTGTGAGTGTGCATTGTTACTTATGCTATCATTGCTATTGTTTTTGTCTGCATGAGGAGTCATCAGCTAAGGCTGTGAGCATTGCCTTGAAGGATCTTCTCATGCATATCTTCTTGGTTTTGAGTTAATATCTCAATTTAAAGGTATGTCTTTGTGCTGAGTTTATCTCTCTCTCTCTCTCTCTCATCTTCAACTTAGTTTGATTTTTCATGTCATTGATTTCTTAGAAACAGTGCTGAGCTATAGTTCAGATAGTAAACAGAGGTTTTGGAGATATGTACTAATTAATCTGAAGTCATTTTATTTGTAATTTTTTATTGACACTCAAGGTGGCATGTGGTTTAAGCAATGACTTGGCAAGGTTGAGAGTGTGATCGACATCGATGCTGCAGATGGGAGAAATAATCTGGCTGTCACTGAGTATGGGCGAGCCTTACAGGTTTTCCATGAGAAGAAAGTATGGTGCTGCAAAATCACGTGACTTTGTGGCTTTGAAAATGGGGATTTTCTGGAGAGCGTGTTGGATGTATCTCTATCTCTCTCTCTCTCTCTGTAACAACTACTATAGTTTTAAGATATTTGTAAATTGTTTTTGTAGATAAGGTGATGCAAGAGCGCAAAAGAATTCTTTGTTATTCAGTGAAATTCGGTGTCATTACAATTAGTGCATCCAATTTTGCCCAGTTTGATGTAATTTTCATTGAATTTTCCCTTTCAGACGCCCGTGCTGATATTGAGTCTTGTGAACATGGCAGGTGTAGGAGGAGGGGCACTTGAAGACATCGGAAACGAGGTAGTTTCCTACTCGGGCGGTGCTTAGGAATAACGCAAGGTCTGATTTCGTCTCTTCTTTTGATTCTTCCGGTTGCATTGGCCTAATTTATGCATTGCTTTGTCTGGAGTTTCTGCTGGAAAATATAAAGGCAGCAGTGGTGAACATTGGAGGTGCTGTCAAGATCAAGAAACCGGCCACAAGACCCAAGGTAGCCATGTGGGTTGACCAAAAGGCATGACAAGGTCGAAATGTGGTGGACACTGATGCTGCAGTGTGAAAAATGAAACAAATGCAGATAAGTAATCAGATTAAACTTCCACTTCTTTCATTGATTTCTATTTAACATGTTCCCTTCTTTATTTTTTGCATTCTGAAATCTGTATATTTGAATTATTAACGGTAAGCATGTTGGATTACAAAGCGGAATTTCAAGAGGGTGAAAAGGTTTTTGAAGTCATTGAAGGCGAAAAGTAGGCATGGAGGATTGAGTATGTGTGAAGGAGTTACCATAAAGGTGAATACTTTAGTTTAGTTAAATCTTAATTTATACAGTTTGATACAGCTTGTGAGTTTGCATTGTTCTCATGTTATCATTACTGTTGTTTTTGTCTGCATGAGGAGACATCAGCTAAGGCTGAGAGCATTACCTTAAAGGAGCTTCTCCTGCATATCTTCTTGGTTTTGAGTTAATATCTCAATTTGAAGGTATGTCTTTGTGCTGAGTTTTTTTTTTTAATCTCTCTCTCTCTCTCTCTCTCCCTCTCTCTCTCTCAACTTAGTATAATTTCTCATGTCATTGATATCTTAGCAACAATGCTGAGCTATAGTTCAGATAGTAAACAGAGGTTTTGTAGATATTTACTAATAAATCTGAAGTCATTTTATTTGTATTTTTTATTGACACCCAAGGTGGCATGTGGTTTAAGCAATGACTTGGCAAGGTGGAGAGTGTGGTCGACATCGATGCTGCAGATGGGAGAAATAAACTGGGGGCGACCCTTACAGGTTTTCCAAGATACCCGAGGTACGAACATGCTCAGTTTCATTTTTTTTTTAAATATGGGATTTTTCAACATCAATTTCTTATTTCTTTTGGACGATTCTCTGTTTTGTAATTGGGATTTTAATTATACGGAATTAGGATTAATTGAATGTAATTGATATTCAATGACCGTTTCGTCTTTGTAGTTATCTGGCAGAACATGGCACATGTAGGAGTGAGGGCACTAGATGACATCGGAAATCAGGTTATTGCTCGGGCGGTACTTCCAAATAACACAATCTGATTTCGTCTTTTCTTTGATTCTTCCAGTTGCATTGGCCTAATTTATGCATTGCTTTGCAGGAGTTTCTGTTGGCCTAATATAAAGGCAACAGTGGTGGTTAGCGCTGGATTCACTTTCAAGATCAAGAATCCTGCCACAAGACCCAAGGTAGCATGTGGGTTGGGCGAAAGTCATGACAAGGTGGAAAATGTGGTGGACATTGTTGCTGCAGATGTGAGAAACGAAACAGATTTAAAATGCTGCAGATAAGTAATCTGATTTAAACTGCCACTTCTTTGATGGATTTCTACATAAAATGTCCCCTTCTTTATTGTTTTCATTAGGAAATCTGTATCATTGAATTATTAACAAAGTGGAATTTCAACAGGTGAAAAGGTGTTTGAAGTCATTGAAGGCGAAAGGTATGCATGCAGGATTCAATCCATGTGGCAGTGAAAAAATATTTCCTCAAAAGGTAAGAATAACTTGTGAACCTTAATTCTGCCAGCAAACTATAATAATGGAATAATGAAGCCTAGCTTAATTCAAACTTTAGTCACTCTCCAGTAAAAATAATATCAGAAATAAAAGAAAGAAACAGATAGAGTTTGTATGCATGAGGAGTCATCATCTAGGCCTGTCCTGTGCATGTTTTAGTCCCCGGTTTTTAATATTGGCCATCTCTCTCTCTCTCTCTCTCTCTCTCTCTCTCTTGCTCTCCCTCTTATTTTCTTGACCAAAGGTAATTTTTATAACTCATTGATTACCTTTATAACTCATTGGTTTGTAGCTGGAGAATAATCTGTTACCTGTGTTTAATCGCATAATATTTTGTCTTTCTGATTATTTCTGGAATTCTCTGTGAGTTATTGCAAATTTGAGTCAGATTGAGGAGGACGATATGGATTTCGGCCTTACTAGGCCAAATGAATTTGCAGCTGATGTAGAACTTAAAGACAGCAAAACTCGCAGAAGCTACCAGACCTGCATGACCTGGGTATTAGTGCATCCCTTTCATTGTTTTTATTTAATGACCCTGTGAATCAAAATGTTTTCCATTCTCCAGAACCAATGAAATGGTTCCCATGGACGGTAATTTTCAGACTCTGATCCTCTTTCCATTACTTTTCGACTCCTGGATTAAGAAATTGGGGATAAATGTCGAGTACATTTGATTTTGGATTGCATGTCAAGCCCTAGAAAGGCTTTGTCATGAATTAAGTTGTGGCATCACTGTCCCGTAATATACGTCGATTTCTGAAATCAGTAACCTTAATGCTGCACAATCTTTTTGAATCTCTCATTTCGTTGTTGATTTCCCTTGTGTATATTCAACACATCTTTTTTCATCATTTTTGGCCAGCATGTAGTTTTGTTTTTGTTTTGCATGTGTTTATTAAATAGCACGTGACGTGCTATGGTTTTTTCCTTGAATCTTTCGCCTGATTAGGATTATTTGACTGACTGTTGCTTCTTTTCTGGCTAGGTGGTGGACAGTGTATAACACAGCTTATGCAAATATTGATAATGGTCTTCATACAGATAAGTTTCTCTTCTTGTCTTCATGAAACTATGCATCTGTATATTAATTCGTGTGTTTGTGATTTTTTTGTCTACTTCGATGGATGAATTGCTAGAGGGATGCATCAGTGTTTTTTGTCCGAAAGATTCTGAAATTTACTTGGTTTTTTCCCCCAAATGGGGATAATTAGATCATTTGAGGGCTTAAAAGGACTGGTGCTTTGTCATTTTGAGTTACTCAATTTTTCTAGGTGCTTTAAATTAAATTTGAGAGTTAGTTGATTGCACTTTGAGTGGCATATGACACTTCTCTGTTTAGGTGTGACTTTTCAGTTTTATTCCATATTTTTGTATAGGTGAAGAGAAAGATGAGAGTAGTATAATGAAAATAATATGAATGTTAAAATTGAAAACTGACCAATTTCGTAACTATTTGTCAAATGTTTGAATTTAATACCTAACTATTAAAAGTCGAGGCATTGTATCTCAACTTAGGACAGGGGTTGCATATAGTTTATACGGTCAGTCCAGTTAGCGAAGGAATAATTGTTGATTAACATTCCAGCAGCGACTATGTGTCTGATCACATGATGTGGTTAAGGGTTGTTTGGAAGAAAATAAATAGAATTGAATCTATTGATCAAAATTATTATGCTTGTGCGATTGATAGCAGAGCTTTTGTGCTATAAATTTTGCCCTTTATTTTTTTTCTTTTGTAAATTTATTTATATAACTCATTAACCATTATAGGAGAATCATCTGCTACATATGTTACTTTTGATACTGTTTGATATCCTTTCTGATTATTTCATAAATTCTCCTTAGGATTCGGTGGGTTTGGGTCATTTTGGGATTTGGACTTCCAATATCCATACAAATCTTCAAGCAAATAAGTTTCTGATCTGAGAACTTAACTTAATAAATGTATCTATTATGTCAGCTGCAGTTTTTCTTGACATTTGTAGATTCCGATTCCTTGTCCTTACTACAGGAAGATACATGAGAAAACTTCGAATTCCCATGCCTTAATACTACTGATGTCATTCAAGGGAAACACACTTTAATCTGTATGTGTATATGGGGAAGGAGGTTCCTAAGACTTTAATACTCCGGTTTTACTTAAAATTATAATTTATACAGTTCAGCATCATGTAATTTAAATTAAGATATAATATAACAGCCTATGTGTTTGGAATATAACTCGGTTTAGGTGCGCATGAGGAGTAATAAGCTAGGTAGAGCTCCTGGTTTAGAAATAATAATTTAAAAGGTATGTTTTCTGTGCTGAGTTCCTTAGATTGTGTATTTTTCTGTCTTGACTTGAACCCGGTTCGATTTCTGCCTATCACTAGATTCTTAGGAATAGTGTTGAGCTATAGAAAGAATTACAAACAGAAGTTTTGTTGATAATGCAATAAACGATCTGAACTTGTTTGTTTTGTAATTAAGATCCACTCTAAGGGTGTGATACAGAGCTAGGACATCTTATTGTCTAGTTTTGTACAATTAAGTGCTATATGTGACGAGAAAGATAAGTATTGGCAATTGTTAAACTACAAAACTGACCAATTTTAGTAGTACCTGGTTAGATGTTTGAATTTAATTACCTTACTACTACAAGTTGAAGCATTGTATGGTTGCATATAGTTTATATGGTCAGTCCAGATAGTATCATGAAGGCACACTGCTCGTAGATCTTCTCAGAATGTGGTCATGCTTTAGGTCGAGTTCATTCTAGTCTGAAAACAAATATTGAAACGTGAATCTATGGATAAAAAATTATGCTGTTTGTTCAATATGCATTAGCAGAGTAGAAGGTTTTGTGATGTGATTTGTGTGCTTTGTTATTTTCTTGATTTTTTAATATCCATTTATTATTGTAAATTATCTGCTACATGTGTTTATTTTGATAATTTTTGTTTTTTCTGATTATTTCATGAATTCTCATTTGTTTCCGGTGGGGTATTTTGGGAGGACAACATGGACTATGAACCTCTTTTGGCAAAATGAAGTGCAGAGGGAACATGAAGCCAGCAAAACTACCCTCTACGTATCCTTTTACATATGTTTGTACACAGTAAAAGGAGTTTTATATCTTAATGGGCAAATGAATAGAATCAAAACTCGTTGATTGTAGAATGATAATTATCTGCTACATGTGTTTCTTTGATAATGTTTTCTATCTTTTCTGATTATTTCATAAGTAGAAGGAGAAAGATTTGGAAAACTAAAGTGCACAGATGAAACTTGAAGCCATCAAAGTGCAGATCCTTGTACAAAGTTGACAGCTAAATAGATGTATTTCTTGAAGGACAGGTATCATCTATATTTATTTACTTTTATCTTGAATAGGCGTGTCTAGGGTACACTCTTGTAACTGGGAGAATCATCACAGTTCCATAATCATCTTATATTTTATCATTTGTATTTCCTTTTTTTTTTGGTATAGGTGGTGGAAAGTGTCTGTCACAGCTTATGAGACGATTTCCAGACTAGTCTTCATGCAGATAAGTTAAGTGTTTGTTATATCAGCTACAGTTCTTGGGATTTGAAGATACTGAATCCATGTCATTTTCTGAAGTTTGGCTTATTAATTTATTTATTTTATATACAGGTAGATACACAAGAAAACCTCAAATTCCCATGCCTTAATATTACTGATGCCATTCTTGGGGAGTCTACTTTAATCTGGTATGTGTGTATATGGGAGAGGAGGTACCTAGGAGTATAATACTCTGGTTTCACTTAAATCATAATTTATACAGCCCGGGATCACATAATTTAACGTAGGATATTATTTTTACAGCCTATGGGATTGGAGTATAACTCATAATTTCAATTATATTGTTTTGGTGTAGATGAGGAGTAATAAAGGCAGAGCTCCTGGTTTAGAATTAATATGTTCAAAGGTAAGTTTTTTGTGTTGAGTTTTATAGATTGGGTATTTTTCTCTATCTTGACTTGAACTCGGTTTGAATTCTGCCTACCACTAGTAATATATTCATCATTTAGAGAAGAAGAAGGGAAGAGGAGGTTTAAAGCAGAGGAGTTAAGGCGTGATGAGCTGAAAAACAAAGATGCTTTTCAGAAGTTGATGGAGGAACATGGGGCTGCTGGATATCTAACTGTTAAAACTCATTGGCATGATTACTGTCAGAAGGTATAGGGTGGTGCATTTTTTCACAAATGTATTAAAAAAAGAGTCAGGGGATACAAGGTGGCTGGTTGAACCCGATGATGGTTTACCTGTTGCTATGCAGGTCAAGGATACCCATATCAACACCCTGAACCCGATGCTTTTCGGAAGTTGATGGAGGAACATGTGGTTGTCAAGGATTTCACTCGAGCTTCTGAACTGCTCAGGGAGGTTTGTCTCTTAATATTGGTAATCTGCTGTGCTCTTTTTGTTTGAAGTGCGACTTCATTTGTTTATTTGAGCAGGTTAAAAACAGAGCAGTTAAGGTGTGATGAGCTGAAAAACTGAGATGCTTTTCAGAAGTTGATGGAGGAACATGTGGCTGCTAAGTGTCTAACTGCTAAAAGTCATTGGCATGATTACTGTCAGAAGGTATAAGATGGTGTATTTTTTTCACAAATGTATTTAAAATATGCCGGGGATACAGGGTGGCTGGTTGAACCCAATGATGGTTTACCTGTTGCTATGCAGGTCAAGGATACTCCAGTTTATCAACTCCCGTTGATGTCAATGCAGGCTTGCTAATGGCACACTGAGAGGTTGGAATTTTAGATGATGACACTTGCTCAGTCAGTATTTAATTTAAGGGAGGGCATTGTAGGCTCAGGCATTGTAGGCTCAGGCTCAGGGTATGTTTCTTAGTCTCTGATCTCCTTTTTACACGTACAAACTTGTACTATTTTGATGCTTTACTACTTCAGAGAGCTCTCTAGTTGCCACACTTAAATGATGCTTAGGTTCAATTATTGGCTATACTGCATTGGAATTGTGGTTCAGGCCTTAGTTTCCAATGGTGACATAAATGCTAGTGCGGTTAGTTCTCCTTTTACCCTGGTAATATTTTCTGCACTTTGTATGTTTCTTACAGCTAGCAGAGTGATATCATACAGCTATTAAGTAAGTTTCTTAATGTGTGAAATGCTAGTACAGTGAGCTTCATAGTTATCCATTAGTATTGAACAGGTTGCTATATTCTATGTAATGCAGCCCAGTGGGGATGTTAAAGCTGTTGGGGAAGAATATTGGATAGAGTTCACGACATCCAAGCTTGCAGGGAAGGACTTTGCGTAGGATTGAGACAAGAGTTTGTTAAAATCGGTGCACTGCAAAGTAAAGCATAAAATTTGAAATTGTGCTCAATGATTATGCCTAGCAGGTAGACATTCTTTCATTTTCTCTATCCTTCCACATCTCCTCTTTGTTTATTTAACATTTTCCAAGTAGCAATGGATAATCTCATGGAAATGTCTTGTACAGGAACACTGGAAACAACATCTCAGGTGAAAGTAGACAAATGACAGTGATAGGAAAAGGCTGAGACAACCTTACCATTTCAAGACTTTTAAGGTTGATATTTCCTTTGCAGCCAAATTTATGATGATGTCCATCAGTAATGCATTGCAAGAGGAGTCAGAGAACGGGATATCGTTCTTGAGGTAGCATGATGCAAAAAAGTGAGTCTAATTGGATATTATTCAACATATTATCTCTTTGAATGGTTTTAACATGCTGTTTTGCAGGGGTGTTATTGGTACGGACACATACTTCCAGAACAAAAGAACTTTCCTGATGTTGGAGGTTGTGTGCTTGGTTGTCGAGGATTTCACTCAAACTTCCGAAATCTGCTCAGGGATGCTAGTTTCTTAATATTGGTAAATTGCTGTGCTCTTTTTTTTTTTTTTTTTTTTTGAATGAAACATTGAATTTGGGCTGAGTGAAAGGTCATCATGCAGGGAACAAATGTGTAATTCTCATTCTACTTGGTTCCTTTCTCTTGCAACAAGATAGAAAGTCCATGTTTTTGATAATTTCATATTTTGTTACGGCTTTTTGTAATGTTCTATCCCATTTGTTAGTTTCATTTGATCCCGAGGAAGGAGGGACTTGAGACAGTGAGTCTAGGACTATTTTGTCAACCCCCGGAATTTGGTATAGTGTTGGGAAACCTAAACGACCAACTGAGAAGAGGAAGATGGAGCAAGTTGTTCTTCATCAAGCAAAAAAAGAGTAAAAGCTATGATTGCTCACTTTTTGCTACAGGTAAAATCTATGATGGGATATTTTTAATGTTTACATGCTCATTCATTCATGAACCAAATTCATTACAACCTTTGACTTTGATCATGTGTACCTGAAAATAAACAATCTTATTCTATTCATCAAATTACAGACTCCCTCCATCGTTTTAAAGATTTCTCTTTAGTTCTACATAATCAAAGACACATTTCATTGTGAATAGCTATAAATGTGTATAATTAAGAAAAATAAAAGCTTAATATTATTAAAATAAATATCTCTTTGGTTGATTATCATAAAATGCGTATCCTCCATTTTTTCATGATTATGGTGATGATTACGCTGGTTAATTAAAAAAAACTTTGTAGATTGGTGTGGTGTTTGTTTGTCTGTATGGTACATTTGAGTTGGGTAAACTAGGGAGAATAAGCAAGTGTAACTTGTGTGTACTACTTTACACCAGTTATGTTTTGTTAATTTGATAAGCATAGTTCTGGTGAGTTTACTGTGTGTGTTAAATTACTTAGTTTTATGCTGTTGAAGCATATATAGGTTCCAAGTTCTACTTATATGAAATTGTATGTGGGTATACTTAAACTCATATTTGTGTGCTCTATGTGCTCGTTGCTTTAAATAAAAGGTCACTAAAAATCTTGGATATCATGAGAAGAAAGTATGGTGCTGCAAAGTCACGTGACTTGTGGCCCTGAAAATGGGGATTTTCTGGAGAGCGTGTTGGATGCACTGCTCAGGTTATCACTCTCTCTCTCTCTCTCTCTATGTAATAATTATAATAGTTTTTAGATATTTGTAAATTGTTTTTGTAGATAAAGGGATACAAGAGCACAAAAGAATTCTTTTTTTTTTTTTTGAAAATTGAGCGCAAAAGAATTCCTTAATTGTTGTTCAATGAAATTTGGCGTCATTCCAATTAGTGCATCCAATTCTGCCCAATTTGGTGTATTTTTCATTTACATTTTTCCTTTCAGACGTCGGTGCTGATAATGAATCTTGTGAACATGGCGGGCAGGTGTAGAGGAAGGGCACTTGATGACATCGGAAACGAGGTAGTTTCCTACTCGGGGCGGTACTTCCAAATAACACAAGGTCTGCTTTCGTCTCTTCTTTGATTTTTCCAGTTGCATTGGCTTAATTTATGCATTGCTTTGTACAAAGGTAACAGTGGCCGTTAACGCTGGAGGCTAATATAAAGGTAACAGTGGCCATTAACGCTGGAGGCGCTTGTCAAGATCAAGAATCCGGCCACATGACCCAAGCTAGTATGTGGGTTGAGCAAAAGGCATGACAAGGTGGAAAATGTGGTGGACATTGATGCTGTAGATGTGAGAAATGAAGCTTATTTAAAATTCTGCAGATAAGTAATCTGATTTAAACTGTCACTTCTTTGATGGATTTCTATGTAAAATGTCCCTTTCTTTATTTTTTGCATTCTTAATCTGTATCATTAAATTATTGAAGGTATGCATGTAGGATTGATTACAAAGCGGAATTTCAAGAGGGTGAAAAGGTGTTTGGAGTCATTGAAGGCGAAAGGTATGCATGCAGGATTCAATCCATGTGGCAGTGAAAGAGAACTTCCTCAAAAGGTAATAATAACTTGTGTACCTAAATTCTGCCAGGAACCTTTAATTATGGAAAATTGAAGCCTAACTTTATTCAAACTTTAGTCACTCTCCAGTAAAGATAATATCAGAAAAAGAGAAAAGAAATAAACAGAGTTTGTATACATGACGAGTCATCAGCTAGGCCTGTCCCGAAACATGTTTTTGTCCCCGATTATGAAGATTGATCATCTCTCTCTCTCTCTCTCTCTATCTATCTTATTTTCTTGACCTGAATTCAGTTTGTATTCTGCCTATCATCCGATTCTTAGCAACAACTTGAGCAATAGTAAAAATAGAAAACTGTGGTTTTGAGTGATAAATTTTGTTATTTAGATCCAGTCTAAGGCTGTTAATATGGAGCTAGGACCACTTATTCTAATCGGGCTAATATGATACACTTTCGATGTCACTATGTGTAGATCAAATACAATCGAAAATAATTGTCAGGTAGATGGAGCCAGTGAACAAGTTGCTCACGTTGCCAGACTGTAGACTCAGGCTGACGGAGGCAAACGAACATTGCTAGTATAGGAGGAGGGAACCGTCGAGTACTTGGAGATGTCAGAAACGTGGTTACTGCTGGGCAGTGGCTCTAGGGAAATCAGTCCAAATATCCCAAGGCAGATTCCCAAGTATCTTGTTTTGATTATTTTATTTTTATATTTTATCCAGTTATAATTGTCCTTGTTTTATCAGGAGATTCTGTGTCCAAGGCTAGGAAGCGGCTTGGGCAGAACACAACAAAAATTGGAGATTAAAGGTACCAAATTCTTAATAGTTGGAACACAACTATTTTTTCTGCTAATTCATGCTTTCACAAGTTTCTGTATAAGCACACGCAACATTCCATGGTCTCAAATTTTGATATTTGACTTCTGATTTACTTGTGTTTTAGGTCATTTTCATTGTCATGATGTGAGTTCATGGCAGTGGCCTTTTAGGTGAGTACGCAACTCTAGAGCTTGAAATGATAGATTCCCTTGTGAAGTGCGCTTCTCACACTGAAGATGATGGGTTAATTAGGTGAGTTCCTATTCTCAATAACTATCATTTAACTTCCACCGTCATTTTGAGATGATATATCTAAAAGTAGTCAATTGTGGCTTGTTTGCCTTGATACAAACATCATCATGTACATGAGATTGAAAAAATAATAATAATACAAGTCACTTTCATTTCTCAAATACAAGTGAGTTCCTCTTTTTTGGTCGGCTGTTTGTGGAATTTTAATACCAACTTGCATCAATGATCTCTTAGATAAACTGCTTTATATATATAGGACTCGGTGATCTTTCTCTTCTTGTTTTATTGAGTAGATAAATGCTTAGTTTGAATTAGCTTTTGGTTTGTTATGTGTACAGCCTCGGTGTTTAAGAACTTAGCCCCTGCACAAAGTTGGATTCACCGTGTACCAATCTGTCATAATACATGGCTAAAGATTTCATTTCTTAGGTGGCATTATTGCCCTGCTAATGCAACTTCCTTTTTGAATGTATAGGGAGGTTTTACTTGATTTATACGTGAGCCAGATCAAATAATCAAATACGTTTTCCCTTTGAGATAAGGTAGTTGTTGAATGTACCATCTTTTTTAAGCTTCTACTGCATCTTAATTGAAGGCCTCGTTTGCTGCTTGCTGTGTCAAACGTCCCACATGATCCCTATGGCACTAGTAATAAAATATGCTAGTTTATTTTCAGGGATGGTGTCCAGCGAATATTAATTTAATCAATTTCTGAAAATTGAGCTCAATTAGATCACTAAGGTTAGAAAATGCATATAATTGAGTAGGGGTCATTAAACATCTGTAGTTTTTCTATGAACTTACTCTCAATTGTGCTTATGTTTGATTTCTTGCCTGCAAGTACCTTTACAAGAACTGGAATCCCAAATTTGAAATTATTATTGCTTAAAAGGATCATCATACCAAGTGTTTCCAGCACAATGCTCCATCTGTTACCTGTGTTTAATCGCATAACGTTTTATGCCTTAATGCTCCACAATCTTTTTGAATCTCTCATTTCGTTACATAGTCTTTTGGTATATTGATAATGTATCTTTTGACAGATTTTCTCTAATATTGATAATGTATCTTTTGACAGATTTTCTCTAACTCCTACAGAAAAAGTTGAAGAAAACAGTGGCATAGATGGAACGCCAGCTGGACTTGGCAGCTCGACCACCTAGGCCAACTCTTGTCTGAGTAAGCAAAGAGAGCTTATAATTCTCAGTTGCAACATTTGAAGGCACGTCTTTCTAATTATTCAACTACAATATTGGTTAACGTTCTGCTGGCATTTTATATTATTTATCTCTCAAAATTGTTAGACCTTAATACTACTGATGCCATTCATGGGGAGTGCACTTTAATCTGGTATGTGTCTATATGGGAGAGGAGGTACCCAAGAGTATAATACTTTGGTTTCACTTAAATCATAATTTATTCAGCCCAGGATCACATAATTTAACTTAAGATATAATTTTTACAGCCTATGGGATTGGAATATAACTCATAAATTCAATTATATTGTTTTGGTGCAGATAAGAAGTATTAAAGGCAATGCTCCTGATTTAAAATTAATAAAGGCAGAGCTCCTGCTCCTGCTCAGTCAGTGTTTGATTTTAGGGAGGGCATTGTAGGCTCAGGCTGAGGGTATGTTTCTTAGTTTCTGATCTCCCTTTTACACATGCAAACTTGTACTAATTTAATGCTTGTACTAACATGAACCTCAAATTTGTAAGCGATCCAGCCAGGTCCTGCTCCAAAGGTAAATCAATGGACACCATTTTTATTAGTTACGTTCCCCTAGGTTAATTAATTTGCTTATACATTAATTGTTTTCGTGAGAAACACCTAGGCTTGGAGTCTGGATGTTCCCAATGGATTTCCAATGCATCAGTGAATTGCAAAAGAGGACAATGCAGACAAGTTGGGATGGTAGGAAGCGTTTTCAATTCTCAATCTTTGCATATCTCATTAGCCTTAGATCCAAATTTCTGCATTAGTTTATTCATATTAAGAGCTGTCATTAAGAGCCTTAGACATTATATGCATTTTAGACATATTTCCATGATTTTAGTCCTTTTCATCAGATTTGTTCAGAAAATCTGCTCAGAAATTACTGCCTTAGACATTACTGCTCAGAAAATTGAAACAGCAGATATTCTTGCTATTAATTAAACATACATATTTAGATGATTATGAGATGATGAAGGTGAAAATGACTCTAGCTTTGCTAAGCAGTAATGATATTTGAAATGACTCTAGCTTTGCTAAGCAGTAATGATATTTGAAATGACTGATAATGTATTTGCTTAGCAGTAATGATATTTTTTAACAGTTTCCATATACTTTTGTTGTTTGTGCCTGCTTGGTTAGAGGCTGCTCTGAGATGTAGAGGTGTTAGAATTCAGCAAAAAGGTACGAAAACTGCTGCATTAATACATTTTACTGAATTTTTTCCATGTTAGTTATTTCAGTTGTGTGTTTTATTAATACATTTTACTAATTTCTTTACTGTATGTCAATAATTCAACAGCGTTTCTGTGTGCATACTTTAATGAAAATGTTCCCCAGAATTTCAAAGGAAATTTTATGAGACTGTCACTGAGATATCTAGCTAAATGTCTGAATTGGCTCACCATCAAACGTGTCTTATTAATTTCCTTACCTGGTCCAAGTAATCCTTAAAGCGTAAACTTCTTATTGCATATTCATGAATGCATAAACTCAATATCAGAAGTTGAAAATGACAAGTCGAGATAGGTAGGATGGCCTGGAGACAATCTCTTGTATCAATGGAGCATCGAAGAAATGGATGCAGTGGTAGACACGGATTGATCATGGCTTCAATAAAGCATATATTCTTTTTAATTTGACTAGCATGCTCGCGCGAAGTACTTGATAAATATAGTATTATGAAGAATTTCATAGATCGATCAGATCTGATCCACACTATGAACACACACAGATAGTACACACAGTAGAAAGGTATATGATATTTTGGGGAAGATTTTCTGATTAAATCAACTCAATGAATCTGTACACCTTTGCTCTCTATATATACACTTGTGATGAGTCATCTATCTAGCTACCTGCCAAAACTAAGAATGATCTAGAAGCTCTAGGATTTACTTATCAAGCTACCTATTATTCACAGCTAAGTAAAATAGGAAATATTGATGAGGCCACCGCCACTGTTGACTTGAGCTTGTGGACCAGTTTGAAATCCTGGTTTTGGCGGGAAGTCACGAAGCCAACAATTCAGCATTTATACTCTTTCACTCCCCCCTCAAGATGAACGTGGGGTAAGTGACAGAAGTTCATCTTGACCAGTAAAGAGTGCAAACAATCAGCAGGTAAGGGTTTGGTGAAAAGATCTGCTAGCTGCTGTCTGGTTGATATAGGAAAAGGTTGGAGAAAACCTGCCTTGTACTGGTTCCTGGTCACATGGCAATCTATTTCGATATGTTTCGTTCGTTCATGGAATTTCGGGTTCTCCACTATATATATGGCAGCTTTGTTATCACACCAGAGTGGAATGGGAAGATGAAGATCAACCATGAAGTCCTTGAGCAGATAAGATATCCAAAGCAGTTCTGTGGTGGTGAGGGCCATGCTCCTGTATTCTGACTCAGCTGAAGATCTTGAAACAGTTTGCTGCTTCTTGGATTTCCAGGAAATCATTGCATGCCCAAGGAAAATGCAGAAGCCAGTGACTGATTGTCTGGAGTCCTTACATCTTGCCCAGTCTGCATCACAGTAGGCTGAGATTTGCAAATCATTAGAACTGGGGTATAGGACTCCATGATTGGGGTGAGTGTTCAGGTACTTCACTACATGCAGAGCTCCATGCATGTGATGCTCAGTAGGAAATTGCATGAATTGACTCAATTGGTTAACAGCATAGGTCACATCAGGTCTAGTGGCATTCAGGTAGAGAAGCCTACCAATGAGTCTTCTGTAAGAGCTGGGATCCTGAAGTGGTGGTGATGGTGTGTTCATATTCCATGTAACAGGGAGTGGTGTGTAAGTAGTCTTTGCATCAGTGCATCCCACATCTGCCACAATGTCCAGGATATATTTCCTCTGAGTGAGATAGAGTCCAGATGCTGATCTAGCTAGTTCAAGACCTAGGAAGAATTTTGCAGGGCCCAAGTCTTTGATGGTGAACATAGAGTGCAGGTAATCCTTGGTGGCCTGAATTTCCCTCTCTGAAGAGCCAGCAATTAAGATGTCATCCACATACACCACAAGAGCCAACTGAAAGCTGGTAGTGGTTTTTAAGAATAGACAATGATCATTTTGTGACTGGATGAAACCAAAAGCTAGAAGAGCCTTGGTAAGTTCTGAGTTCCATTGTCTGGAAGCTTGTTTCAGGCCATAGAGAGACCTCTCCAGTTTACACACCTGATGTGGCAGGGCTTTCTCATACCCTTCAGGTGGTGTCATGTAGACCTCCTCTTCCAGATGGCCATGTAAGAAAGCATTGTTGATATCTAGCTGGTGAAGGCTCCATGATTTTGCTGCTGCAATTGCTAAAAACAGTCTGATGGTAACTGTTTTAGCCACAGGGGAAAAACTGTCAAAGTAGTCTACCCCCTCTATCTGGTTGAAACCTTTGGCTACAAGTCTAGCCTTGTATCTGTCTACACTTCCATCTGCAAGGCACTTGACTTTATATACCCATTTACATCCAATGGGTTTCTTCCCAGGTGGCAGGTTAACAAGTCTCCATGTCCCATTGTTCTCTAGTGCCTGCAATTCAATTTTCATAGCAGATATCCATTCTGAATGTAAAGCAGCAGTTTTAAAAGATTGTGGTTCTTTGATCTTTGATAATTGTGCAAGAAATGCCTTGTGTGTATTAGAAAAGGATGGTGGATGTAAGGGATCAGGAATGGTAGTGAGTACAAAGTCATTCTGCCATGCTGGCTTGTATCTGATTCTTTCACTTCTCCTTGGCTCAAAAGCAGCTGTGTTATCTGCATGTGGAGATGGATGTACTGGAGATGAGCTTTGATGTTCAGGAGGGGATGGATGAGACAGTGAAGGAGTATCATCATCAGATTCTGATGAGGAAGAAGAGGTAGAGGTTTGAGGTGGTTCTGGATGTGAGGATAAATCAGAAGTGGTATAGTGAGATGGTATGAGTGGAAGGGGAATAGAGGTATCAGCATTTGTGTTCTTCTGGTAAGGAAAAATCCTTTCATGAAATACCACATCCCTGGAAATAAGGATCTTGTGGTGAGTAATATCAAATAGCTTGTATCCTTTCTTATCTGGTGGATATCCTATCATGACACAAGGAAAAGCTTTGGGTTGGAGTTTATCTTTGTGTGGTGTGGTATCTGAAGCAAAGCATAGACATCCAAAAGTTCTCAGAAATTCATAATCAGCAGGTTTTCCCATGAGTATTTCATAAGGAGTTTTCCATGATAGCTTGGCTGTGGGTGTTCTGTTGATCAGGTATGTTGCTGTTAGGACTGATTCACCCCAAAACCTTTTTGGTAGTGAGGCTTGGAACAACATTGATCTGGCTACATTAAGTAGATGTTGATGCTTTCTTTCCACTGTTCCATTTTGTTGTGGGGTGTGTGAACAAGATTTTTGGTGTAGAATACCAAGATCAGACAGAGTGGAGGCTAGGGTAGAATTTATGAATTCTGAGCCATTGTCAGTTTTAATGGCTTTGACTGAGGTTTGGTGTTGGTTTTGCATGAGAAGGAAGAAGGATTTTAGGATGGAAGGAACTGTGTCTTTGGTTTTGAGCAAAACAGTCCAAGTGTATCTGCTATGATCATCTACAATTGTGAGAAAATAGGTAGTCCCTGACAAGGTTGATATCTTATATGGCCCCCACAGATCAATGTGTAACAAATCAAAAGCCTTGACAGAGACATTTGTGCTTAAGGGAAATTCAAGCCTCTTTTGTTTTGCAGCAGGACATACAGTACAAATGTGTTCCTCAGGAATAGAAATGTTTACAAAATTTTTGAGATGTTTGATAGCAACTACAGAGGGGTGTCCCAATCTACTATGCCATACATGGTAATCTATCCCAGTTGGCTTGTTTGCATAAAGTAAGTGGTGGGAATGACTGATGTGAGACTGACTTAGACTGTGGAGGGCCACTTGAATGCTTGCAGCAGAGAAGGAGTAGTGATTCAGTATATAGAGCCCTTGTACTTCCTTTGCAACTGCAATGACCTTATGGCTCTTAAGGTCCTGCAACAAGCAGAAGTTGTTAAAGAAACCAACATGGAAGGAAGTGGTTTTCAACAGTTTACTGACAGACAGCAGATTGAAGTGAAAAGATGGTATATGAAGGCATCCTGATAGCACTAGATCATGTGGTAAATGTATATCACCAGTGGCAGCAACAAACTTAATGGTATTGTCAGGTAGGTGGACTGGGGTAGGTATGGTAGTATTTGTATAATGTTTGAAGTATGTTAGGTTATTACACATATGACTACTTGCACCACTATCAATTATCCAAGTAGAACAATCATAAGAAACTGCAGCAGTACATGCATGGGATAAGATGCTACCTGAAAAATCAGTCAAGTGAGCAAGGTTGACATAGTCTGTAGGTGCATGTTGCTCTGGCATCTTTCCTTTCATGATCCTTCCAAGCTCCTGCTGAACCAAGCTTGCAATGATCCCTTGCATCTGAGACTGTCCATGCATCATTATTTCATTCCCAGTATGCCCTGAGCCAGTCATCACTTGCTCATCTCTCATTGGTACTCCAGAAGGTCCATTTCCAGTCATCATTGCTCCAACAACATTGGCATTGTGTGGATATCTCCCACTCTGTGGTGGCTTCTCTCCTCTATTCTCATAAAACCAGTCAGGGAAGCCCTTGATCTTGAAGCATGTCTCCTTGACATGTCCAATCTTACCACAAAAGGTACACTTGAGCTCTGGATTTCTCAACACTTTCTGCTTGCCACCATCTTTAGTGTAGCTGTTCCTTGAGTAGCCAGTTCCTTTTGCCAGCATCACACCAACCTGTGGAATCTCCTCAGCATATCCATCATTTTTCCCAACCATGGCAGAGGTTTGCCCAATCTCCTGATAGCTGGTATGAATGTTCCTTTGCTTTTCCACATTCCCAATGATTGCACAAGCCCTTGCCAAGTTAGGCAGAGGATCATTCATCAGAATCTGTTCAATTACTGGCCTGTAGCTCTCATTCAAACCCATAAGAAACTGGTGCATTTTGTCTTCCTCCTCATCTGCAATTATAGCCTTATAATAGCCACAATTGCAACAGTTGCAGCAGCCACATCTCCTTCTAGGTCTCACACATCCCAAATGATCCCATAGCCCCTTCAGTTTTGTATAATAAATGGAAACTGAGTCTCCATCCTGCTTCATGTTAGATATCTCTTTCTTTAGGTTATGGATCAAAGCCCCATTACTCTGACCAAACCTATCTCTCAGTTCTTCCCACAGATCCTTAGCATCAGTTGCAAACAAGAAACCTCTAGCTATATCTCTAGACAGTGAATTTTGTATCCAAGCTTTCACCATAGTATTAGCCCTTTTCCATTGCTTAAAGGTCTTATGGTTTTCATCAGGTTTAACAATTTCCCCACTTATGAACCCTAGCTTATCTCTAGTTTCCAAAGCAGTAATCATAGCACGACTCCAAGTCAGATAGTTTACCTCATCAAGCTGTTCACTCACAAGCATTTGGTTTGACTGGTCTGAATTATGCAGAAAGAGAGGATCTTCCCGCAGCCTGTAGTATCCATCATCCTGATTCCGGTTGCGCCTGGTTCCTCTTCCTCCAAACTCTGCGCCTCTGGGAATTTCTTCACCCCGTACGGAATTCTCTGAATCTGAGCTCGACATCTGAACAGTTTCAGTGGTTGAAATCTTGCGGAATTTGGTGAATTGGTAGAATCGGGTATCGTATTTTGGATGCTGTTACTGAATACTAGATCACTGAAAACCTTAGTGCTCTGATACCATGAAGAATTTCATAGATCGATCAGATCTGATCCACACTATGAACACACACAGATAGTACACACAGTAGAAAGGTATATGATATTTTGGGGAAGATTTTCTGATTAAATCAACTCAATGAATCTGTACACCTTTGCTCTCTATATATACACTTGTGATGAGTCATCTATCTAGCTACCTGCCAAAACTAAGAATGATCTAGAAGCTCTAGGATTTACTTATCAAGCTACCTATTATTCACAGCTAAGTAAAATAGGAAATATTGATGAGGCCACCGCCACTGTTGACTTGAGCTTGTGGACCAGTTTGAAATCCTGGTTTTGGCGGGAAGTCACGAAGCCAACAATTCAGCATTTATACTCTTTCATATTAGTGTTACATATTTAATATTATTGTTAATATGTGTGATGTAAAAGTGTGATTAAAATAAAAATAATGAATATGCAAAGTCTTAGGCTATGTTATCATGAGTGTTTCTGTAAATTTGTTCAATGATTTTTTTTAATTAAATGTTACTGTTTTACTATATAGATTACAATAAAATATGATAAATTTGAAAATAGTTTCAGTTTCTTTCTATTATGTACTTAATTTACCAAAGTTACTAAGGTCATGTTTGCATAAGCTTATTTTTAATTGAACTGGACTAAATTGAACTGAGATGTACATAAAGGTAAATTAATTTATTGAAAAAAAAGAACAAGTATGACATAATTAATCTTGTGTACAGTTTAAGAACAACACTGAAAATTGTACAGTTTAAGTATGCCTTGATAAAATCTCATGCAAACAAGGCCAAAATGTAGTTTAAATTAATTAAATATATTTAACTGAACGACTTTGCATAAAATCTCTAAAGAACATATAAGATGCCAAAATGGAATTGAAGTATTTAATAATTTATGGGGCGGTCAAAAGGTAAAACATGTCATATGGGAGAATATGACGTTAGAAACATTATATACCATTGATATTCATATTCAATTGCCAATTCATAGAACTATATTCGTCTTACTTCGGAACAAAAAAAATAGAAGATTTCTAGAATATCAACTCTTCAACTATGAGCAGAAACTCCTCAGCATGCTGGAAAATGGTGAGTTCATTTCACTGCAATATTCAGTCACAACTCTCAAATTTATCATATCATATAGATTTTTCTAGAACACGCTATAGAGTAAAAGAAAGAATCTAAACCAAGGTACTTGCATTCACAGGATTAAATATAAATGATCAAATTAGCTATCTGCAAACAAAAATTGCAAAGGCTTGTGTGGATAAGACATTAATGTACCTTAGTAAAACACGTCAATTGACTGCAAAAAGTCACATTTCTAAGAGAATCAACTAAGGAAAAAGCTTAATTCGTAATCATAAATAAACAGCTTGTGAGTTTGGTACTCTTAAAAGAGCTTACATCTATCATTTAAATATCATACTAAAAAGAGCATGCATAAACAAATCAACCAAAACTTAAGAAGACTAAATTCACTTCAAAAAACAATAAATTACTACTCAGAAACCAAACCTAAAGAATCCTCAATTTCCGGATCTTTTTTGGTGTTCATCGTCTGCTTAACTACTGTACATAAGAAAAAACATATAAGAAAAAGAAATGGAGGAATAGAATAAACCATATAATATTGGTAAATTATTCCCCACAATCATAAATTCAAAGAACGGGGAAGAATGCAGAAACACCATTCAAGCCAAAACTAAACCTCGGAATGTAATCCTTAACCAATAATATAAAAACATCTTACTGTTATTAGAGGTACCAATAACTCTTCTATCAGTAGATTTCAAATTTAAAAACTCTTCTATTGCAGGCTACTTATACTTTATTTTGATAAGAGCTAGAAGTCATACTGCGGATCTTCCATATATCATCAAGCTGCAATATTGACAAGACATAGGGAAATAAATCCCTCCAAGAGATATACAGAACATCCATCAAAAGTTCATTACGTAAGTGTTGAGAAATTATTCATCATTCTGTCCAATCAAACCAAAATAGAATCATCATTCTAATACTACTCAAAGCAGCAGATATATGAAAGAACAACCTGAAAAGAGCTAGAAATTTTTCCAAATAAAATCAAGAACCATTCTCAGAGCACATGAAAAGCAAGTACTCCAAAAATGAGAGTGCAAAAAAAGGGAAGTACTTAACAAAATTAGCTCTTTATATATGTTTAAAACCCAAGAAAAAAATGACAACCAAAAAATCCAACCTCAAATAAACTCTATATATATGAACTCTAAATCCTACCTTCAAATCTACATCTATAACAATTACTGATAGAATTTATAGATTTAAAGTGTACAATTTCTTTGTTCTTTCAAATCCAGAGCTAAACTGAAGAAGCAGAATAATAGTTATCCCTTCAAAAATTAACCCTTAAAGCAGCACCAAACAAAGGCAGAAATTTTCTACAGAATAAGCATTGAAAACTTAAGATGACTAAATTATTCATTGCGTTTCTATTTTCAGTGTTGTTCAGAATAAGCATTGCAAATAAGTCATTATTCATTAATTTGTCACTTTCCCTATCTGCATTAAGATGACTAAATCCAAAGTTTTTTTTTTTCCAGTTCCTCAACTTACCAATAGTTTATGACAAAACTTAGAAAATTGCTGTTACGAAAATTAAATAATCATTATAATTTTTTTTAGCAGAATTTCGGAAACTACAGATTAAACCACTCAACTTTTGAACTGTAAATGGAATGACAAATCATTACCATTTTATGACATCCAGAGGGAGGAACATTGCAGGCAAAACCTTTCAGGAAGTTCAAATTCAAACTCCTTTTTACTGCAAAATTTTGAAGCTGATAGTTAAGTGGACTTATAACCTAATACAATCACTAAATGATAACAAACTTTGGGTGAAAATAGAAGCTGATCTGATCCTGAACAACACTGAAGATAGGGTGTCATTTTCAGTGTTCTACAGAATAAGCATTGCAAATAAGTCATTATTCATTTATTTGTCATTTTCCCTATCTACATTAAGATGACTAAATCTGGAGTTTTTTTTTTCCAGTTCCTCAACTTACACAATAGTGTATAATCATAAAATAAGACAAAACTTAGAAAATTGTTGTTACAAAAATTAATAGTCATTAGAAATTGCTGTTATATATAATAATCATTATAATGTTTGATGTTGAAGTACATCAATGGTAATACAATTCTTCGATTTTGCCTTACAATTCAGTATAGAGAGCAACTTAAAAAATAAGGAAGATGAAGTCTGGCTGTCTGGGAAAGCATTAATGCAAAGAGATTGTTAATACAAATACTCTAAGCTCATGAAAAAGTCCAAAAATAAAATTGCCCCTCCTCACAAGTTGTAACTTTTACCACAAAAGTAAACATCAAAGAGTCTTCTAACCAAGACAGTACAAAGGAAAGAAAATAAAAACACAAATGAGAAGTCGTGAAAAGATAGATTATGGTGGTTTAATCTTTAGTGGCAAGATTCAAATTAATCATACGTAACAAAGTTAAATCTTACCAGACGCTTAGAATTAATCAATTTTGTCTAAGATTTATAACATGAGCTCTTGAAAAATTCAGAACTAATCATCTAATCATCCAAACAGACTTAACAGTCAGACTGGATTCGTTAATTTGCATGCAAAATTTCAAATTAAATCCTCAAAACCTTCCAAGATGTACCAAACAAAACTGACTAAAACTTACAAAACCTTCTAAGAGAGTAGTACCAGTCCTGAGTATATTCTCTTGCTTCTTCCTCTCCCTCTCCTCTCTTCAGCCTCTTCACAATCTTGTTCTGCTTGATCTCTTCCTTGAGCCCCTTCGTTAAATAAAAATTGAGCATAAAAAACTGTAATTATAACTAAGACATTAATTTAAAAGCTTGCAACATTCAAATAAAAACTCAGCATTAAGAGCTGTGATCATAAGCGAGACATGAATCATCAATTCAAATCAACTTGAAAGCTTTTCAACATCAAATAAATCAATAAAATATACCAAAAACCTTGTTTCAACACCAACAATAACCTAAATAACTAACACATATAATTTGAGCACTCTACCAAATTTGAGCTATGGATTCATCCAAATAAATCACACAATGAATATATCCAAGTGTTTCAGTAAAATTAATCATTTAGAGAGAGGTAACAATTTCATAACTTTTATTGCAAGTGCTACACCAGATTTGAGCTATGGATCCATTCAATTAGCCTAGAATTGTGTATATTATATAAGGTTATGTGTGACTTTAGAGAGGAAAAAATTTCATTATTAGTATTGAACAAGCTTTCCGATTGAAACTTCATGTTGAATTAAAAAGAGTTATCACTCTACTTCTGAATTAGATAAATGATTTCTGAATAAGAGGGGAAAAAAATCTTCATATATCACAATATGTAAGTAGGTTTTAAGGTTGTGACTACAGGCCACTAAGGTTGGGCATTGTGTGTTGATATATCACAATATGGCTGGTCTGCAATACCTGAACAGTAAAGTATTTGCAAATTGATGCAATGTGTTTTTAGATACATGCCAAAATTCCAATATCAGTATTATATTCAAGCATATAAATATCATAAACTCACCTGAATGAGTATAAGCAAACCATTGAAGAGGTCACACAGTAAACCAAAACCAGCTTTTTTACTAACCACGGATCACTGCGGGAATGATTACGGGAACTGTAATTATTCAAAAAACAAAAATAACTGCAGGAATGACTACAACGTATTGCAACTTTGATTGCTCATTTACTCAAATATATTGCATCCATTACTCAAATATATTGCATCCATTCAGCTACAATGGTTGAAGTAACTGGTGCAAATTTTGACATTGCGTTAACTTGTTGACAAAAGTGATTATTTAGTAAATTACTTACTACTGAATAGGAAAATATTCACAGACCAGCAATTTGCAGGCTCAGAAATTTAAGTGAAGATGATGAAGGATGCAAATAAAACAAAAGATTCTAAAACACTGAACAAAAATTCCAACACTGCATCAGTATTCACTATCCTGAAGAATGGTGGATCATAAGTTCAGTTATATGATTGATAGTTGATACATAAGTCCAGCCATTCTTAAACAATGAGATATACTTGCCTATTTTTATCATAAAAAAGTCTCAGTCAATATCAATCAAATGCTTAACAATCATAAAGAAAAAACTCACAGTGAAAGAAACCATAGAAGCTGGGAGAGATATAAAACTACATTTAGCCAAGCCTTGGGCCAGTCACACCCAGAATTTCCCAGACTCCACAAAAGATACAGCCTTACAATGATTGTTGCTGATGCCAAGAATGCTGCTGCATCGAAGGAAGAAAATCAATGCAGTTGTTGCTGCTGTACCGGAGCCTGATTCGCCATGCTGGTTGTGTTTCATACCTTCAATATCAAACAACTTTAATTACTCCGAGCTAGTAAAGCTCAACATTGTTGTAGGAACATTAGTGTATAGTAGTACCTGCAATATGAACTCCTTGTTGAAAAAAGATTGAAAAATGGACTATACCAGGACACTGGACAGGCAAAACAAAGCTAGGTATCGAAAATTCAGACGGACAATGCAAAACTTAGGGTTTTTGCAAATTAAAATCGTGGATAGGGAAATATGACCTGACAGAGACCGTCACATTCGAACAAAAACCTATGGTAGAGATTGACGGCGCCCCACTCTTTGCCTAAACAAGATCTTAAAAGGGCCAGAATCCCATCAGCATAAATTCTCTATATGCGCATATTACTGTCATAGATTATTGTTAGACACAAATCTTACCCATCTCATAAGCATTTGATCTGAGTGTCTGTGCTACTAATGTGTGGAATTTAATAGCTTGCATGATATTAAAATCTAAAGTAAATTACTTTGTTGCGATGATACTTTTCTTTGATCAAGGGTAAAAAGTTGAGTGATGATGATGCATGACATGCCATATTGTGTTGATGTGGTGTGATCAAGGGTAGAAATTTGATGGCAAGAATATGTTTTGGGATTTCATGGACTATCTTTTTCCGTTTTAGATATTGGTATCTTTTATATGCAGTCAAAAGTGATGTGCTTGGTTGGAAGCTGTTGGTACAAAACATTCTCTCCTTATGGTTGATGATTTGCTGCACGACGCTAGTTAGCCATGTTTTCCATGATGTTGGAAGCTGTTGGTACGAAACATTTTCTCCTTATGGTTAATGATTTGCTGCACGGCGCTAGTTAGTCATGTTTTCTATGATTTGTTATATTTCATACCTTTTAAATTTGTTTTTTTTTTACTGTAGGTCAATTCTGTCTACTAGCGCAACTGTTACATTCACATCCAGCCAGGTAAGGGGGTTTGACTGGGCTAACTATCAACTCTCTAGTCTTTACATTGCTTAGCAAGAACAAAATATCTTTTGTATTTTCAAGCAATAATGGCGCTTAAAACTACTTAAAAGGAAATGGAAATGGAAATGTATTAAAATATCCTTTTGTGCTTATCCAAAGATATTAAAGGACGACAGGAAAACCTTTAGTTTTCTCTAAAGTTCATAAGATACTTCGTTTTTGGATATACATGCAAAAGGATTAAAGGACGACAGGAAAACCTTTAGTTTTCTCTAAGTTCATAAGATTCCATGCAAAATCCTCCTTAATTAGAAATACATCATCTATCACAACCAGTTTTAAAATGCAAGTTGAGAGGGTAAGTAATGATCATGAATAGTTAAAGACAAATTATATGATAGTTAAATGGAGCTAAACTCAAATAAAAAAACATACTAACATTTTAAAAATAGTTTATTACAAATTAGTATTGATAATTCAATTCGTAAATCAATCTAATTTCAACAGTAGCTAAATTAACATAAAGTGATCCTACAAAATATTTAACGTTCATTAGTTGCTCCGGTTTCTGTTTCATAGTCAAACAACCCAACCAGTGGGCCAATTGATTCCAAAACTTTTGCTATATAGTAATACATTGGATGCATGACGTCTTCTGCCCCCAGTGTGCTGGAGCTGATGTGTCAACCATTCATAAAACCCTTGTCAATCATATAGTACTAGGTTTTATTACTATCAAACCATAAGAGTTCAATCTGATGCGCCAGGCAAGTTAATAAATTAATCCCAAATCAATGTCATTGCATGGCTTGATACTAGATTAAGACTGTCTTCTTCTTCTTCATCTTGTAATCCTTAAACATAGAAACTCATGAAAGCTCAAAAGTAAACAATGGAAGGAAGAAGAAATTCCTTGGAGTTCGACAGCGGCCCTCATCGAGATGGGTGGCTGAGATTAAGGACTCAACACAAAAGCTGAGGCTGTGGTTGGGGACTTTCGATCAGGCGGAGGAAGCAGCCATGGCTTATGATAGTGCTGCTAGGATTTTGAGGGGAAGAAATGCCAAGACAAACTTTACATATGATCATGATCATGATGAAGAAAAGAGTTGTTTGCTTGGGATGAATCCAAGGCTATATCAGCTCCTGAAGAATGCCATCACCAAGAATCTGGCCAAGTCCCATGAGGATGTAAGTGATGATCATCAGAGAGTTGGAAGCTCTAGGGTTTATTCTTCAGTTATTGTTGCTCCTTCTTTCAGTGCTTCTTTGAGTCAAGAAACAGGTGATGATCAAATTAATGCTCAAGATCAGGATATTTCTAGGCTATTTGATTCTAATTAATTTGAACCGTCATGCAAATATTGCTGGGATTTTGTAGGAACTTTACTGGAGAAATATTGTTGTTTAAGATGCTTTGTCTTAATTTGAAAATTAAATGGTATTTGATGGTCCCTAAAAATGTCAAAACGATGATTTATGGCCCCTAAAAATAAAGTGATGCATTTATGGCCCCTAAAAAACAAAATGCAGTATTCATGGCCCCAATATCATTTTCGTTATAACTAACGATCTCCGTCAGGGATATATTTGTAATTTTACCATTTTTATGGTGAATTTCAGTATGCTTTTTGTGCTATTGGTAGTTGTTGTCGGGTTGTTTTTATGGTGGAGATGTGGAGGAGGGAGAGTAGAGAAAGATGGAAGAGCAAGAGGGCTGACGTTGATGATGCGTTTTGCTTCAGAGATGACTTTGTTGATGCTTATAAAGGAATTAGTCATTGATGATGAGGAAGGGAAGTATGCCAAACTGTGAATGTGAGATGTCTCAGACAAGCTTGTTTGGCAATCTTTTACAGGTAGTGTTTTATATTTTATCTTGTATTATAGCAGCAAAATTAATACGGGCATCAGTGGAATATGCGAAACATATATGAATGAGTAACACGTAATTTTGCAATAATGAGCTATGTTAACAACTGATCTTTTGGACAAATACATAGGGATATTTGCACACACGCATAATTTGTTTCCGAGCACTTCAAAGGAGGTGGACTATGAAGAAATTGCAGCAGAGCAATCTTTCATGTTAAAAGGGTACAATTCTTGACTTCTTCTCTCTTGCAGAAATTTGAGCATTTTGGGTTACAAAGTTTGCGTCTTTGCATCCATAGGAAGCTGAGAAAGTGGCCGGAAAAGAAAAGCAGGATAACGGAGAAAAGAAAATGACAGCGACAACGACAACGAAAAGAAAAAGGGCGAGTCTGGTGAGAAGGGGAAGATTATCCTCGGAGTGTGGATTTACTGCTTCGGGTGTAAAGAAATGGCAACGGGGATTAGGAAGCTGAGAAAGTGGCCGGAAAAGAAAAGCAGGATAACGGAGAAAAGAAAATGACAGCGACAACGAAAAGAAAAAGAGCGAATCTGGTGAGAAGGGGAAGATTATCCTCGGAGTGTGGATTTACTGCTTCGGGTGTAAAGAAATGGCAACGGGGATTTTCTTCATTTTTACTACGTACATACGGCAATTTTTAATTTTCCGACATGTTTTGTGATTTTCTGGGAGCTATGTTAGTAGATGAGTAATGAAATTGGGCAATAATGGTTTATTTGATTGAGCTGTGCAAGTTCCAGCAGCAGATAATCCTATTTCACAGCAGTCTGAAAATCATTGATGAACCTAACAAAATACTAAAGTTGCATTTTGAGATCATTTTCAGTTTACAGGCGGCCAAGAAGCAATCTCATTTGGGTTTCTTTTGTTCGTTCATTGTTTTGTTCAGTCCCTTAGCTTAGATCTTCATTATGCTCCATTTTTTATTTGGACGGAAAAAAAATCCATTTATCCTTCGTTGTCACTTGTAGACAAAATTTTGGCAGGAAGGGTATTATTATACTCCTTATAAAGTTTAAAGTGTATTTATATCCAATCAAAACAACAAGGGTGCTCTTACTAGAAAATGTTAGGGGCATTTGTGCACCCTTACTCTATTATTTTCTGTGCATAATCATATGATAATTTTTACTAATAATTTTACAATGAAGTACAACCAAATTGAAATGGTTATATAGTAGAAATATCAAAATTAATATTTCTGCACAAGTAAATTATAGCAAAACTATGTAATAAATTAAAAGTACAAATAAACCGAACATGTTCATTAAACTAAGTTTAGGCATTGTTTGCATGAGTTTTTCTGTATATCACTTCAGTTCAATTCAGCTTGGTTTCGTTCATTGAAAATATAATCTGATGAAATTCAGGTTAATTCAGTCATGCTGATTTTTTTTAAATCATTAATTAACACTTCAGTTCAGCTCAGTTCAATCAAGTTTAGTTCAGTTCAATAAGAAATAAGCTCACGGAAACAGAACAAAACTGAAATAAGTACATAATAGAATTAAATTGAAATCATTTCGAAATTTATCATATTTCATTGTAATATATAGTTACAAAGTAGAGAAAGTCTCAAGTAAGGGCACCTTATGGTAAGACAGACCAAAAGGATACCACCTTCTACAAGATTGGAGATACTACACAATTATTTTAATTATTTGAGTTATTTTTGTTTGAGTCTAATGTTTTTATACATGAATTTGATCCTTTATTTGGTTTGATCTTTTAATTTGTTTAATCTTTTAGATTTTGGGTTTGATGTTTTTATTTGGTTTGATCTTCTAGATTTTGGGCAATATCTTTTCATTTTATTTCTTTGATCTTTTATGTTTTATGACCCAAATAATTAAAATAATTATATAGTGATTCATTCCCATTCTTGTAGAAGGTGGTCTCATTTTAGCCTGCCCTAAGGGATCTTACAGGAGACGCTCCCTAAAAAGTAACATTTAACAAATAATTATTGAAATGAACTGAACTAAAAAAATTTAACTGAACTGAATTTAATGAATCTACATAAATGCTCATGATAACCGGGTCTAAGACTTTGCATATTCAACTGTTTTATCACACTTTTACATCAAACATATTAACAATAAAATAAATATTAAATATGTAACACTAATATTATATTAAATATTTATTAAATATTTATCAAATACTTCGCGCATCGCGCGAAGAGTGCACGCTAGTTTTTATTTAGAGAAATTCTCAAATAAGGGCACCTTACGGTAGCATTTGAAAGTTTTTCAAAGAAATGGGGTTTTAGTGAAAGTTATAATAACATTTGAATTTCTCAACCAGTCTATGTTCCCGGTGGACAACATTCACTGGCTAACAGAACCGTTCGGCTAGATGCTTCACTTCATTGTAGGATATCAAGTGCACTATCATAGTTAGGAATGGAATGTAGTGTAGTGTATTTTTTATAACTTGGGAGACTTTTGTGCAAATAAACAACAACTTCAATTTAAAACCCCCAAATTATAATATATTTGAAAAATCCGGTGGCGGCGGCGGATGGTGGCTGGAAAAGTTGCCGGAGAATTTTCTGGCCGGGTTTTGGCCGGAATTATTTACCGGAAAATTTTCCAGTGGACGGTGGCGGCTGCGCAGTGGGCGGCGGCTGTAGGTTGGTGAAAAATTGTAGCGGCTGATGTTTTAATCATTTGGTCAGATTTGATTATTTTGATTTTGGGCTTGATGGGTTAATGTTTTGGCCTTGACTCTCTTGATTTCAATCTCTCATAGGTCATGATATTTTATTAGAATTTGACCTTTTACCTTTCTGCCTTGACCTTTATCAACACTTGACCTTTTAATTTTATTTTCTTTGAGAGAAAATCTCCGGTGAGACCTGTCCTTGTGGAGACCAACGGACAAAGGCATCCTACAAAACTAGCAACATAAAAACAGGGGTCAAGATGTAATTACAACAAACTCGATGCCATTTCATAATTAAACAGAGCTCAGGGACCTGCTCTGCAAATTCAAGAACAAATTCACACAAAGTCTATGCTCCGCCCAATCACAGAAAAACCGCGGCCAAAAATCACAGAAAAACCTCCGCCCAATCCGATCAACGATGGAGTCAATTGCTCCGGCGATCTTGCCTCCACCACCGAACGATAAGCTCGAACCTCCATCTCCATACGGCAACAACATCAGAATGATGACGTTGCAGCTACCGGAGGATGAAATTGAACCAACATCGGAGAATCAAATCATCACTGTGACAGATCAAATCATGATTGTGGAAGGTTAAATTCAATTTCATATGATTTAGACAGAATTCAACTTGATCTATACCAAATTCATGTTGTTTGAATTGTGAAGATAAAATTTCCTCGGTCCGATTAGGTTTTACAGCTTTTCGGTTAGAGTTCTGGTGATTAGGATGCTAATTTTTGCGTATTGAGCTTCTTCGTTTGTTGAACGATGACTCAAAAATGTATTCATGTTGTGTTTTGATGATATTCGTTAAATTTTGAAGATTGAACAAAACCTGTTGATCCTATCGGTTTACTGCTTGATCTTTCATGTGTTTAAGTTGAGTACATTGTAGATATACTTGATTGTTGAATTCCAGGTTGCTACTGTTTATCTTATTCAGTTTAGGTCTGATCCTTCAACAAAAACTGTTGATTCTCTCACTGTCATGCTTGAGCTTGTTCTCCTTTTTAAGACTAGTCTTGTTTTCATGCTATTCAGTTTAATCTTGATCCTTTATCTATGCTGCTTGATCCTTTATATATGTTGCTTGATCTTTTACCTATGCTGCTTGATCCTTTATCTATGCTTAATAATCATTACCTGTTTTGTTGCTTTGCAGGTGCTGATGAATCTAAAAACATTCCAGAGAGACTCAAAAAATTCTCGAGCTTGGACTGATGAGGGATTCAGAAGCACTTACAAACATGATGAACCTGGAAGCAAGCAGTAGCGCAATAGAGAGTACCAGTGCAAGAAAATCAGCAACATCGATAAATGTCCCTCTAGTTCTCGATCCACAAAAGGCAAAAACAAAAGGAAGAAGCAAGAGGATTAAAGGAAAACTAGAGACAAAAAAGCCAGTGCAAAAGGAGTTTGGATCCAAGCAACCTAGTAAATATATACTCTGACTATGAATGAGCAGCTCCAGTTCAGCATCTTCTCCTTCACCTTGAGCTTTTCCTACTGCATCTTGAGCTTATTCCACTTCATCCTGAACTTATTCCATTTCATCCTGAGCTTATTCTACTGCATCTTGAGTTTCTTCTACTGTATCTTGAGGTTCTTCTGTTTATACTGCATTTTGATATTTTAAAGTTACCTATTATTATGGGTATGTGAATGTTCATAGGTGGCAGTGGATTATGTGCCCTGAAATGTTTAATATTATGTATTTCCATTTAATTTTTCAGATGACTATGACCAACTCTCATTCGATGATTTTATTTACATGTTTGAGCACTTACATTTTAATATTGATTAATGATGATAATTGAAATACATCATCTTTTGACATGAGATACCTGCCAGACACATAAAGATCATGCAAAAACATAAAAAAAAAAAACAAGCAACACATATCAAGATCAAGCAGCATAAAATATCATACAAAAACATAAAAGAATCAGGCAACATAAAAGATCATGCAAAGAATATAAAAACTCAGGCAAAACACATGAAAAAGATCAGGCTATATAAAAGATCGTGCAAAAAATATAACAACTCAAGCACAACACTTCAGAAATCAGGTAACATAAAACATCATGCAAAGAACATAAAAAAAGCTCTAATGTAAATTGATGATTTTATGATGGAAATTGCTTGGCAGTTTAAATTGATGATTTTATGTGAATGTTTGACTATGTACACATTTAATGACTAAGAATAGCTGAAAAGTCATCAAGTAAGATCTAAAAAATATCAAACAAGACATCAAAAAAAGGTCAAAAGAGTATTTAAAGGGTACAATGTAAAAACTCAGGCAAAACACAAACAAAATCAGGCAACATAAAACATCATGCAAAGATCATAAAAACCCCAGTAAAACACACAAAAATATCAGGCAAAATAACAGATCATGCAAAGATCATAACAACTCAAGCAAACACATATAAGATCAAGCAGCATAAAAAATCATGCAACAAATTTAAAAAAAATCAGGCAACATAAAACATCATGCAAATATCATAAAAACGCAGGTAAAACACAAAAAGATCAGGCAACATAAAACATCATCCAAAGATCATGACAACTCAGGCAAAACACAAAAACAATCAGGCAACATAAAAACATCATCCAAAGATTAAAAAAAAACCCAGGCAAAACACAGAAAAAGATCAGGCAAAATAACAGATCATGCAAAGAACATAACAACTCAAGCAAACACATACAAGGATCAAGCACCATAAAAAATCATGCAACAAATATAAAAAAATCAGGCAACATAAAACATCATGCAAATATCATAAAAACGCAGGTAAAACACAAAAAGATCAGGCAACATAAAACATCATCCAAAGATCATAACAACTCAGGCAAAACACAAAAACAATCAGGCAATATAAAAACATCATGCAAAGATCAAAAAAACCCAGGCAAAACACAGAAAAAGATCAGGCAAAATAACAGATCATGTAAAGAACATGACAACTCAAGCAAACACATATAAGCAAGGATAAAGAAGCATAAAAAATCATGCAACAATATAAAAAAAGATCAGGCAACATAAAACATCATGCAAAGATTATAAAAACTCAGGCAAAAACACAAAAAAAAAAAAAAAAGATCAGGCAACATAAAACATTATCCAAAGATCATAACAACTCAGGCAAAAAACAAAAACAATCAGGCAAACATAAAACATCATGCAAAGATCACAAAAACTTAGGCAAAAAACAGATCATGCAAAGAACATAAAAACTCAAGAAAACACATATAAGAATCAAGCAGCATAAAAAAATCATGCAACAACATAAAAGATCAGGCAACAGAAGAGATCATGAAAATAACATAAAAACTCAAGAAGAAACTTGGAAACAATACTGAATAAGTCAAAAACATGAAATAGAATAACTGATAAAAGGTTTAACAGTAGTATAATCATCACATAGATAAATTTTGATAACGCAAACAACAACTTTCTCTCTCTAACTTTCATGCTCTCCCTTCTCTCTTGTTTTCATCAATTCTCGACTACTGTTCCAGACATTCACCACCACTCCTTTTCCCAAATAAGACCGTTCTGACTGACGAACGGTCATAAACGGGCAAATCTCCACCGCGCCCATGGCGGCTCCTCCGTCTCGCCGCGGCGGAAACCTCCAAAACCAAAGTTTTCTTAACGCCCTTGCCAATCGCCCCCCACCGTTGAGCACCACGCTGCCATCAAACCCAGAGATTACCCCTAAAACTCTATACAAGGGGGAAATAGCTTGTATTGTTACTCGCAAGGAGGCAGAAACTTTAGCCTCACATTACCAGAATGCCTTAATTGGTAAATTTGCTCGGACGAGGCCATCCATGGAAGTCCTTCAACAAGCTTTCAAGTCTGTGGATTTCAAAGGTAAATACCAGCTTGGATTGATAGACAACAGACACATTCTGATTCGCTTTCAAGACAAAGAGGATTATCAACGCCTCTGGCTCAAAGGAAATTGGAGCCTCAATAGAGCCATCATGAAGGTACTCAAGTGGACGATTGATTTCTCTCCTGAAGCGGAATCATCAATTGTTCCTGTTTGGGTTAACATTCCTAAGGTACCAGTATTCTTTTACAATCATGACATGATTAAATCTATGGGAAATCAGATAGGTACCTTTATCAAAATGGATGTTGCAACTGCAACACTGTCTAGGCCATCAGTTATCAAAATATGTGTTGAGATTGATCTGAAACAGAAATTGCCTGCATATATTAGAGTAGGTGTTGAAGAAGATGGGGTAGAATATGGAGTGTCCAATCTGCCTATAGAATTTGAAGATATTCCTCTATACTGCTTCCACTCCAACACCATTGGGCACCATGCTGATCAATGTATCCATCTCCATCCTAAGCTTAAAAGACCTAGACAGCCACATGGTCCTATAGCAGAAAATCCAGCAGCTCAAATGGTTGGTCAAAAGGATGCTCAAAATGTTGGCCCCTCTGGAGTTTCTGCACAGGAGAAAGATATGGCCATCAAAGATCAGAAAGGAAATGCTAAGCAGTTTCAGAAATTCCAAAAAACTAAGCTAGCATGTATCCCTAAGCTCAAGGAAAATCCACCTGCTCAAACAGTGATCATCCCAACCATTGATATCCTTGATGCCACTGATGTTAACCCTGTAACAACTCCAACAAACATCTTGGACCAGGACAGTCAGACTAATGGTCATCTTGAAATTAGTGCTGAGGCAATGGCCTCCAAAGTAGCTTCCCCTGAAAATTCAGTGTATGGCTCTCCTCAGCAAATCCCAGATTCTCAATTCTCTTCTCCCAGTAGAGAATTTGTCAAGAAAATCTCAACTCCAAAATCTGATCCAGTTAACAACAAAGGAAAAGGAAAGCATCATGTCAAGGATGATATCCTTTCGACTAAACAGAGTAACTCTCACTCCTTTCAATACATTATCAGCTGCTAAAAAGTTTTTTCTCTCTCAGCAGAAAAGGTTCCACAACAGGTTTCATGTCCTCTCTACTAGTGAAGACACTGATGACCAGGAAGGCATCCAAGAAGACTGAAACTCTCACATCCATTCTCATCCTCTACATCTTCTCAAGAAGATGAGGTAAACTCTTCAAAGGTAATGGCAGTGCCTGATGTGTATGGTAAAAAATCAAAGAAAGGCCAAAAAACTGTTAAACCAAAGAATGATTCCTATCTAACTCAGGTTAATAGAATCATGACAAGGTCAAGGAGCTTTACTGAAGTTTCCCAATGAATCACACAAATTTTTTTTTAGTGTGGAACATTAGGGGAATGGAAACATCTTTAGATAGATTATCTAATTTATCTCTTAGGCATAAATTTGACTTGCTTTGTAATATTGAGCCTATGCATGATAACTCAAAATGTGACCACTATAGACAACTATTCCATTTTGATAATTGTATGGTTGGTATTTCTGGTCAAATATGGTTATTTTGGTTATCTCACATATCTGTTTCTCTTATTCATGATCATCTGCAGTTTTTGCATGTTAGTATTAACTGTCTCAATAATTGTATGGGTGCTTTTTTTGTATATGGTTTAAGGAATAGGTCTGGTAGGAAATCTCTCCGGTCCTCTCTTTTGAGTCATAATCATAGTGCTTCTTTAATTATAGGAGACTTCAATGCAATCACTTCTGTTAATGAATATAGAGGTCCTTCTTCTCCAAAACTGGGTAGTATTAAGGATTTCAATGATTTCATTAACTCTCTTGCACTTGCTGATATTAATACAGTGGGTAATCTTTATACATGGAGCAATAAAAGACATGGAAACCCCACTAGACAGAGATTAGATAGAGGTCTGATAGGTCCTAGATATACTCTTATTTTGTAGCATTTGAGAGCTTTTTTAGATAGTATTTTGTACTTTTATATTAGACTTTTAGACCGAATCATTCATGATGGTTTGAAATTGAAGACGTGCATTTCGACCTTGAATTGCACTTGCGATAGATTTGGATGATTTGAAGACCGTCTATGACCGTCCTGAAGGAAGCAGATACATTGAAGAACCGGTCGTAGAAGTGGCGTGAAGGCACACTCTCGCGGACCGCGAAACCTAGGTCGCGAACCGCGAGGGTGTGTGTTGCTGTTTTGAAGATGCCGAGTTTCGCGCGGTCCGCGAAACTCCGGTCGCGAGCCGCGAGGACCAGACGCGCGGTCCGCGAAACCTCGGTCGCGGACCGCGGAAGCCGAAGACGCGCGATCCGCGAAACATCGGCCGCAGTTCGCGAGGACCAGACGCGCGGTCCGCGAAACCTCGGTCGCGGACCGCGGAACCCGAAGACGCGCGGGCCGCGAATCCTCGGCCGCGAGCCGCGAGAACCAGGCTCGCGGTCCGCGAAGGATTTCTCGCGACCCGCGAAAATCCTCTGCAACTTGCATTTTTGTTTGCTTTAATTTTAATTATTTTTGGACTATAAAATAACTTATCCTCAATTGTTAGAGGATCGGTTTTTACAGAGCTTGAGACTCTTTTCTTCATTTTCTCTTCATTTTGATCTTTGAATTCACCATGATTTCTTGTATGGATTATCTTTGTGATTATGCAACTATGGTAGTAGGCTAAAACCCTTCTTGGATATATGTGATTGGACTTCTTGTTATGGATTGAGAACATGATTCATGAAGCTTAGGAATGGTGATTTGCTATTGAATGATCATAATTTATATGTGTATTTGATGCTTGAAATGATTAGGAATGATTTCCTAGTGATAGATATGTGTTGGATATGTGTTAGATATTGCTTTTCCATGGTTAGAATGTTATCATTCTTTCTATGTAGGAGTAGTAAATTAGGAATCGAATGCATGTTGTTATCAATTGTATTTGTTCTTAAGATCATTCATTAGCATTGTACCTATGTCAAGTTTGTTATCAAATTGCATGGGTAGGGTTGAGGAACATCTAATTTGAAGTAATATTGATTCAATTGAACTAGTTGTTATCATCTAGTAAAGTTGTCAATTGAAGTTGTGAAGATGCTTTCATTTTTCATAACTATGGTTAAAGATAGTTTCTCACTAACGTTCACCATTCTCAAGGCATCATGATAAAGTTTGAGGAAAATCTCATAATAAGATGTCACCAATCTCATATGTCCAAGTTTCTGATTCTCTTAGTTAAATCTTTAGTTAGAGTAATCTTATGGTAAAGTAGTTGTAGCTTTAAAGTTCTAGTAGTTTTACTTAGTAGTGTCTTAAACAAAATTCAACTCAAACCCCCCCCCCCCCCCGGTTTACATTGCTTTTATATATGTATATGTATATGCATGCTACAAGATATACATAGAAATAACCTTTTCCCTGTGGAACGAACCTTACTTGCCATTATATGCTTAATTGTGTATATCGGTAGTAAGTTGATATAAATTGTATATTTGAGAGGTACGGCGACGACCTCCCAAGGTCTATGCACTTCCCAGTGGAACTCTAAATTCCCTGCTTCTTCTATTCAAATTCTAGGAAGAGCTACCTCTGATCATAAGCCTCTCCTTCTCACTTTAGGTAGTTATATTCCTTCATCTCCTAGACCTTTCAGATTCTTAAACACATGGTACAAAAGACCTGAGTTTAATGAGAATCTCCAAATCTCTGAATCAGGCATGCTTGGTTTTTTTCTTAAAATGATCAGGTTAAAAAAAGTTTTAAAAATCTGGAACAATGATCATTTTGGAAATGTGCATGAAAATGTTGAAAAAGCAGAGAGAGAGTTAGAAGCACGGGAAATTTTGTATGATTTAAATAACTCTCTTGATGAACTTGTGAAACTGAAGCATGCTAAAGCTAAGCTAGTTAAATCCATTTCTGAGCAAAAACATTTCTGGAAATAGAAAGCAAGGATCAAATGGATTAAAGAAGGTGATAATAATACAAAGTTCTTTCATAATTCTGTTAAAGAAAGAAAGAGCAGGCTCAGTATCACCAAAGTTAAAAGCACAGATGGTAGATGGCTAGATAATATTGCAGATATTGAAACTGAAGCCATCACATACTACCAACATCTTCTCTCTGATGATAGTAGTGAGGATAGTGATTTTTTTCAATCACATTTTCTGAGTAAGATCCCCAAACTTATCACTACTGAAGAGAACCAGAATCTTCTTAGACCTGTTTCCCTTTCTGAACTCAAGGAAATTGTTTTTTCTCTGAACAAAAATAGTAGCCCAGGACCAGATGATTTTACTGCAAATTTTTTTATCAAATCATGGCATATTATTGCTACTGATCTCCTTGATGCTGTTTCTGATTTTCAGGCAGGGACAGAAATTCCTAGGGGAATAGCTAGCACATGGATAGCTATCATCCCTAAGAAAGAGACTCATGTCTCATTTGATGACTATAGGCCAATTAGTCTTTCCAATGTTTTGAACAAAATTTGTTCTAAACTTCTTATGGAAAGACTTAAGCCTCTAATGTCAAAACTCATATCCCCTCATCAATCTGCATTCATGAAAGGAAGAGACATATCTGATAATGTTATCTTCCTTCAAGAAATGGTTATATTTTTAAATAGGAAATCTAGAGAACCTAACTGTATCATTAAGCTAGACCTTAAGAAAGCATTTGATAGGATTAAATGGCATTTTTTACAAGCAGTTCTGATGAAATTTGGCTTTCATGGTAAGTTTATCTATAGCATCATGCAGAACCTCTCACAAGCTTGGTTTTCAGTTCTTATTAATGGTAAGCCTGTGGGTTTTTTCCAGCCATCAAGAGGTATAAAGCAAGGGGATCCCCTCTCTCCCTTCCTTTTTAATATTTTTTCTGAATCTTTCACTAGGAGTCTTGCTTTTGCATTTGCTAATGGTAAGATGTCTTATTTTGATCTCCCTGCTAATGCCTTTCAAGTCTCCCACTTGAGCTATGCTAATGATACAGTGGTCTTTTTAAATGGTGACAAAAATACTTTGGTTAGATTCAAAGCTTTTTTGGTGAAATTTGAAGAGGTCACTGGTCAGAAGATAAATTTTAACAAAAGTGACATCTTTATTAGCAAACATGCCTCCCCAGTTAAGATTAATTCTATCAAGAACACTCTAGGAATGAAACTGGGGATTTTTCCATTTAAATATTTAGGTGTTCCCATTTACAAAGGCAGGACTTTAAATGCTCATTTCCATCCTCTTCTGGAAACTATAGATCATAAGCTTTTGAACTGGAAAAATAAATGGCTTTCTACAGGTGGTAAAATGATTTTAATTAATTCTTGCATTTATGCTATACCACAACATATTTGGTCTGTTATTGTTCCTCCTAAACTTAAAAAAATAGAGAGGAAACTGAGCATCTTCTTTTGGGGTGAAACTGACTTGAAGCCTAAAAAGTCTTGGAAGAAATTGAATGACTTGTGCATTCCTATCTCACAAAATGGCTTAGGATTTAGGTCAATCCACACCATCATAGATACATGCTCAGCAAAACTCTGGTGGAAATATCAACAGGCTGAAGCCATGTGGACTCATCTAATTGCATCACTGCCAAACTCTTATCAAACTTCTCCTAACTGGAAAAGGATTTATAAGATTAATACTTGGGCTGAGTCACAATGTAGAGTGATAGTTGGTAAAGGAAACTGCAATTTCTGGTCTTCTAACTGGCTAGATATTGGTCCCCTCCTTGACCACTGCAATCCTTCTTTAACCTGCATCTCATTGGATAGTACCGTTGCTTCTGTTATCAATGATAAATTTAATGCTATGCAACATCTATCCCCTTACCTTTCTTCTCACATTCTCTCTATTTTACAGGACTCTCAAATATACTCCCACAGGGAAGATAGATTGATATGGAAGCTAGATCAAAAAGGGAATTTCAATTTCAAAAAGACCTATGCTAGTTTAAAGGAAAACAGGGGTAATATCTCTTCCATTCAACATCTCTGGAACTCTAGGTTGGAAAAGAAAATTTCAGTTTTTATGTGGAAAATGATCAACTCTTTTCTACCTTTTGATAACATACTGAAATCTATGCATATTTGTCTTCCTTCAAAATGTTACATGTGCTGCAATGAGGACTCCTTAGACCATTACTATAACTCATGTGCCTTCTCTTTATCCATTTGGAAAACTGTCCATTCTTTCATGGGGATTTCTGATAGGCAGTTCTCAACTATTTGGGAAAGAATATCTTTCTATCTCACTTATAATGGTATGAGTGTCTTTCATAACTTGATCATTAGAATTACCCCATCCATTACTTGCTGGATTCTTTGGAAAACTAGGAATAGATATTTATATGATAATATTCCAGCATCTACTGCATTTGTTCTAAAACTCATCAAAGAGCAGATTTTCTTTGTGTTCTGTGCAAAACCTTTCCATGTTTCTTCTGCTCTTGATTTAGAAATTGCTAGCCACTCTTTTCTCCCTCTTGCCAAGAGACCTCCTAAGCCTAGAATTTTCAAAATAGCTTGGCTAAAACCATCAACTGGACTGAAATTTAATGTGGATGCTGCTTGGAGTAACTCTCTCCATGCTGGTATTAGCATTATTATCAGAGACAATAGAGGAGCTTTCATTTCTGGTCATAGCTATTTTATCCCAGCAAGTTCACCTTTAGAGGCAGAACTAAAGGCCATCCAGTTTGCAATTTTTCATGCTGCAGGTTTTTCAGAGTCTATCATAATTGAATCTGATTGCCTTAATGCTATCTCCTATATTCTTAATCCCATCACAGCCCATTGGAAACTTTTTGAACTAGCTGATGCTATTCACCAGGGCATTTCCTCCTTTTCTTTGATACATGTGCTCAGGGAAGCTAATATGCATGCAGATGCCATGGCAAAACTTTGCTTGAAATCTCAACATGCATCTTCTTTTACTTTTGGCACTCTTCTTAATACCATACAGGGCATGATTAGATTAGACCAAATGAGCACCCCTGCACTTAGTATTTCCAGAATGGATACTACTGACTGATTCTTTTTTCACTGCAGATTTTCAGGCTCATTGATAGTAATATCAATGAGGTCTATGAACTCTTGTCAAGATTTGATAGTGTTCCTGAACATCATGGATCCAGATGGCTTGAAGTCTGGAACTCAGGAAATCATGATGTCATTTTTGCCAGGGATGAAGATTTTTCTATGGTAGTAGGACTTATTCCATAGGCTGCCTTGTGTCTCAGTTGCCTTGCGCCTCTGATTCACTAATAAGGAAGTGGTTCTAAGTCCTCCTCTCCTAAAATCTTTGTCTTGGAAACATTTTGGTACATAGAATGATTTCATTAGCACATATTTAGCCTACATCATTCTTTTTGGAAGCTAAGCTTAGCTTCATGTAGAAACCTTTCTGTTGGTCTTCTACTATAACCGCTGATGCTACCAATTTCCGTCCGCTTCCGGGTGGATTAGCTATCCGGGTCTCCTTCCAGATCAGCCCGCAACGACCCTGCAAAACAATCCCCGGGAGGCGTCCCGGGGAAGAGGCTCCAGCGTGATGATGAGATGGGGATAGCGATGGAGGAAAAACGTACGGAATGTGCTCTTAATATAAAGTAGAGAGATATAAGTCACATACCTCACTCACTGTTTGAGACTAGTATTTATAGCCGAACTTGCCTGCTTGAGATAAGGTTCAGGACCACATCCCTTTGTCCCCGTCTGTCCTTCTTTCTTGTCCGGACGTGCCCCTTAGCGGGAAAAGCATCGCCCTTCCGATGCTGGGCCATGGACCCTCTTCCCAACTCAGTAGGCCTTTGGGCCGGTAATATCACTAGCCCCCCAGACCAGTCACCCGGATTTGCGTAGCGCGGGGAACTGGTCTCATAACCTCCCCCTTCTGACGCTACCTTTGGGTAGGGCCCATCCGTGTTAAAATTGGTTTCTGTCGACGCCGCCTTTTCCCCTTCTGCATTAATCAGTACCTCTTTTACCGTGTCATGATTACTTTCCCTTCTTTTGAGGTGGCGGTTCCTATTCACCTGCCTATATAAGGACCCAAGCTCCTTTTCTCTAAACTTCTCTCCTCAAAACTTCCCTGAAGCTCTGCTCTTTTGATCAAGTAAGCTCTCGCTCTCCCTCTCCTTCTCCTCCCATCATGAACTCTCCAATTCTTTCCAAATCTTCCTCAGACACCGAGGGAGCTCGAAATCAGTTCGAGGTCCAGTCCCGGGTTGCTGATAACCTTATCCTCTCCCCCATCTCCTCTCCAGACACCTATTCCGAGGCTTTTAGCTCGCCCCGGGAACTACTCACCCCGGGTGCGTCGAACTTGGATGAGGCGGGTTTGCACCCGTCCGGGGATCCCGACTTCCCTCTAGATGATCAGGATGCGGACGTGTTTGGCGGGGAAATTGGTGATGGTATTCCCCGATGGCCTACTCACGGAGTGCGCCCCTTGGGTCTCAAGTTTTTCGATGTTCCCGGGGATTCCCCTTCGTTAGATAGGGATGTTTTAGATTTAGCGAAGCGCTTTTTTATCCCTCTTCCTTTAAACGCCTGTCTTTCTAAACTTCCCCCGGGAGTCTCAGAGCGAGGGGCTACATGCATCCCGCGGATCCATTTTCAATACGGGCTTAGCCTGCCCTTCCCCCCTCTCTTTCTTGATATCCTCCAATTTTATAACGTGGCCCCGGCCCAACTACACCCTAACGGGGTCGTCCTTATTCTGGCTTTCTTACTTAACTGTGCCCGGTGCGCCGTTTCTCCTTCCCTCTTACTCTTCCGCTCCTTCTACACTTTACGGAAGGCACACGCATCCTTCCCGGGCGTCTTCTCTTTCACTGTTCGATCCGGGATAAAGGACTTCATCCTGTCCAAACCCAAATCCGCTAAAGGATACCCTTCAAAGGGTTTCTTCCTGTGCGATGCCCGGGTTTATCCTATGCCTACTTGGAACGACTCCCTCGTTCCAGAGGAGAAGAAGCCTCTTTCCAATCTCCCGGCGACCATTGCCAGCGACCATAACTTCCTCCGCCTCACCCCTCTTGATATGGATTCCTTCTATAAGAACGGGAACGCATGCTATTTCTGGCCTCGCGGGATCTATCCCCGCGACCTCTTCACGCTCCCGCGCATCTCCGCGGTGTGGCCAGATGGAGGTGCCTATTATGGCTTTATGTTTTGTCAAGATTTTTTTTTTTTATCTCTTAGTCTAACTTCATTGCTTGTTTGGTTTCAGTACAACCTTCTTTGTACGCAGACGTCATGGCCCTTACCGATAAGTCTTCCGGGGGTGATGCTCAAGCGAGGGACACTCACCCGGATCAACAGACTCCTTCTACACCACAAGTGGCTTCCCAACCTGGGCCACCTCCCCCCGAGAATCCTGCTCTTGTCCCTCAGAAGCCCCGTGCGCCGCCCAAATCTCGCCAGCAGACATCTTTCGGGCCTTCTTCTGAGGCCCGTGCTACTCCCGGCTCGTCACCTACCCCCGGGCGTCGATCCTTTATCCAACACCCTACTTACAGTGGTGGGGCAAGCTTGAGGTTCAAACGGCCGCCTCCTGGCGAGCTATCCGGGTCGCCCTCTTCCTCTCGTCAAAGGACCCAGGACTTCCCTCCTCCTCCTCCTCCTCCGCGGGCTACTGCTTCCGAAACTATCCCGGAGGAGAAAGAAGAGGTAACTACTATTCTAGATCTGTCTTTTATCTAAAATAATTCCTCCGGTTTCCTTACTTTCTTGCCTCTTCTTTGTTGTGCAGAGCATTGCCTTTGCCGACGCCGTCCTGGCGGACTCTCAGTTTGCCGAGGCACTGAATAGAACCTACTCCAAATACAGCGCGGGGCTGTTTGCCAAAATGGAGAAGGAACTCCGCGAGACCAGGGAGAAGCTGGCCGGGCAAGATGGCCTCGCGGCCCAGCTAGAAGAGGCAAAAAGAAAGCTGGCTGATAAAGAGAAGCGGCTCGTTGACAAAGAGAAAAAGTTGGCGGAGGTGGAAAAGAAGTACTTCGCCCTGAAGAAGGACAAGAAAAACTCCCAGTTGGAGGCCTTTGATGCTATAACCCGGAAGCTTCTCCGCTCAGTGGAGTTTGATCAGAGGCTCGAGGGGATAGCTGCTGCGGCGAGTGCTGAGGCTTGCCATGAGATGTACCGCAGCCTGCGAGGCTGGCTTCCCGGGCCTGCTCGTCTTGACGCCCAGGCGTCTTATTATCGTCCTAAGGCGGTTGACTTGCTGAACCATCGATGGCGATCCCTCTAGGAGTATGACCTGAAGAGCCTTGACCCTCAGCTGTGGCAACCGCTAGAGATGTCTTCCTGGGTTCCTTATGCCTCGGAGATCAAGAAGGTGAAGCTCCCGGAGGTTGGTGAAGCTTCTTTTCCTGATCCTGGCCCGGAGGACTTCAATGCTTATTCGGTCGTCCCGGAGACCCCCCACTGGTCTGACAACTATCACGAGTACTGCGCGGTTCCTGACAATTTTGGGTACCAAGCCGTCTATGAGGATAGGGAGGAGAGGTACGTTGTGGGGCTTGTCGCGGGACAAGATGACTTGTTGTATCAATCCCGGAAGTCCACCCGGAAAGCCGGATTCCCCGAGCTTCCTGAAGATGAGCCTAAAGTGGACGCTCCCACTTATGGCGGCCCCAACTGGTCTGCTGAAGATGTAGCTGAGCTAGAGAGGAGATGGGAGAAGGCTCATGCTAACCCGGGGGAAAAGGACTCTGCTAATGACAACGTACTGCCCTAGACTCTGGTCTATGCTTTCTTTTGTAGTTTTTAATTTTGTAATCTTCCTCCCCGGGAGGCTCATGTAGAACTTGGCCTTGGTGCCTATTTTGATTAATAAAAGGTTCTACTTTTTAATGATATTGTCATCTTTTGTAGCCTGAGCGCCCCCTAGAGGAGATTCTCCCGCGTGGGCCCATGCCTTATGTTTTTCCTCATCCTAGTAGTTCTTCCGGCACCTACTTCTCTCTCCCCCGCGCCGGGTGCCTCCAGTGCTCTTTCCTTCAGAGGAAACTAGCCCATTGGCGATTTGGAGGCGACCAGGCCAACCGGGCATTAGCTGAGGCGGGGTTAGAATGCTTTCTTCAGGAGTTTGGGTCGATCCGGGTGCTGGTGGCGTTTCTTAAGGCAGTTGAGGCCAAGTTTGGGTCGTTGAACCAGTGCTTTGACCTTGCTTCTGATCACATGCGGGAAGCCCTGAATTCTCACCAGACCATCGCTGAGCTGCAAGCCCTTCACGATGACTCCCAGCATCGCACTACCAAGGAGCTAGGCATGGTGTGGGGTGAACTAGAGCGGGCGCAGGAGAAACTTAGGACATTGGAGACCCGCTCCGTTCAGAACAGGCTTCTCTGCGACTTTGAGAAGGAGAATCGGTCCCTCACTCATAGGAATAGGGTACTCCAAGATGCATTGCTGGTTACCCCGCTATCCTATCACCTTTTGGGTCTCAAGAATGGCTTAGTTGGGGTGTCTCCTCTTACTGATATTCCAGCCGGGGTTCGCAGAACGATTGAACGTATGCAGGCTAACCCGAAGAGGTTTGGTGAGGGAGCTCCCAGTCATAAGGCCTATCTGGACGTCATGGAGTGGCATAATAAAATAGCCGCGGGAGACGCTGAGCCCTACCCCTCGAGCCTTCGTCGAGTTCCTGCCCGGGTGGAGGTGGATGTGGCATACGAAAGGTACGAGGACATGACTGTATCCATTGACCCGGAAGAGGTGGCACGCCGGATAAGACGCATCCGGGAGATTGCCGACTCTGGGGTCACCACGAAGGGGGTTAAGACCGCCGAGGGTACTCGTATTAGCCGGGAAGAGAAGGATAAAAGTGCAGCAGTCATGTTTCCTAAGTACAGGTTTGTTACTTCTGCCGGGGTGAGAAGAATGCGCCTGGCGGAGCCTCTTCCAGAGGGATCCGTAGTTGTGCCCATCCCCGAATTGAACGAGGAAGACGCCGCGCAATTGGAGGAGGAGCTTGCCGAAGATCTCCTGTCCTCTCAATTCTTCGGAGGGGGTTTCCGCCCGGGTAACCCTGAGGGTGCTCCCGGGTCAGGTCCCAAGTGGGTATAGTAGCAAATAGATAGGGATTCTTGTATGTAAAATGCTTATGTAATCGTCCTACAACGAATATGACCGCATATTCATGCGATTTGTAATTTAAAGGATTGAATAAAATTGTTTTTTCGAAAAGACCCTTTTCATTAACTCGTCCCTGTAACCATCACATTCTTTGATCCCCGGGCTTTATCCAAGCTCCGGGTCCACTCTAGTGGGCCACCCAAATGGGAGCTACCCATGGGTCCCTTTTTACAAATCTTCCTTTCTAAACCCGGGACGAGGCCAAACGTCGGGTTATTTCTCCGGGCATATTCATGCTTCCGGGCGGGGCATATCCATGCCTGGCATATCCATGCCTTAGTAGCTAAGGTACGATGCGGGGTACTCTACTTCCCGTAAAACCTTCTTAAATTAGCTACATTCCATCTTCTGGGGATCTCCTTCCCCTGCTTGTCCTCCAGCACATAACTCCCTCCCGGGTATGCTTCCTTTACCTTGTATGGGCCTTCCCAGTTGGGTGCAAGTTTACCCTCCGGGGCTTGGCGGCTCTTATCGCTTCTCCTCATTACCCGGTCTCCTGGGATGAAAGCTTCTTTCCGTACCCTTCTGTCATAATACCTCTTTACTCGCTCCTTCACCTTGGCTTCCTGAAGTGCCGCATTCTCTCGCTTCTCTTCCAGGAGGTCCAAGTCAAGGCGCCGTCCATCATCTTCTTCTTTCGGGCGCTGGTATTGAGTCCGGGGGCTCGGGATCCCGATCTCCGCGGGTATCACTGCCTCCGACCCGTACACCAAACCATATGGAGATTCCCCGGTAGCTGCGCTTTCTGTAGTCCGGTGGGCCCAAAGAACACTGGGTAGCTCCCAAATCCAATTTCCCCGCGCGCCTTCCAAGCGAGTTTTCAATCCTTTGATGATGGTACGGTTGGTAACTTCCACTTGCCCATTCGCCTGAGGGTGGTATACAGACGTCAACCTCTGCTCAATACCATACTTGACACACCATGATTTGAAAGGATCATTCTCAAACTGCGCCTCATTGTCTGTGACTATAATCTTCGGGATACCGAATCGACAAATGATGTTCTTCCAGCAAAACTTAACACATGTTAGTCCCCGTATGTTGGTGAGCGGTTCTGCCTCCACCCATTTGCTGAAGTAATCGATTGCCACAATCAAGTACTTGGCTCCTCCCGGGGCAGTCGGGAATGGTCCCACCAAGTCGATTCCCCACCTACTGAACGGCCAAGCCCCTATGACTCCGATTAACTCCTTCCGGGGAACATGGATTAGCGGGGCAAATGTCTGGCATACCAAGCACTTCTGTACATGTTCTTCCGCATCTTTGAACAACGTGTTAAGATCTTTTTGGCCAAGGTGCGAGCCCCTTGGTGGCTCCCATTAGATCCCTCGTGCACCTCCCGGATGAGGTGTCGGCCTTCCGACCTTTCTACACACTTTAGCAAAGGCTGGAGATACCCTTTTTTGTACAGCTCCCCTCCCTGGATCGCATACTTAGGCGCCTTAACTCTTAGCTTCCGGGCCTGAGCCTTATCCTCCGGGGTGGTTCCTTCTTCTAGGTACGCCCGCATGGGCGTGATCCAGGATTCTTCCTCAGTCACCAGCATTACTTGATCATCCTCCTGGTAGCTCCTTCTTCCTAGTACCTCCAAGTGCAACTTTTGGTCGGGCTCAGGTTTCAATTCTGAGGAAGCCAACTTGCTCAAAACATCTGCTTTACTGTTCTTCTCCCGGGGGACTTAAACCAAGTCGAAGGTTTTAAACTCGGCTATCAGAGGCTTCACCGCTTCCAAGTACTTCTGCAGGCTCCTTTCCCGGGCTTCATATTCTCCCTTTACCTGCTGCACTACAATCTGGGAATCACTGTGTGCCGTGAGAGTTTTGATTTCCATCTCCTTTGCCAACCTTAATCCCGCGATTAAAGCTTCGTACTCAGCTTCATTGTTGGTTGTTTTGAAAGTGAACTGGACCGCGTAGGGATACTCCTTCCCTTCCGGGCTGACTAACAGTACTCCCACTCCGCTGCCCCCAGAGTGTGCCGATCCGTCCACATATAACTTCCAGGCCGGGTCTGTCTCAGCCTTAGTCATATTCTCCGGAGTGTTAGGCGTCTCCTGTTCCTCATTTATCCTTGCTTCTGATTCCAACAAGAAGTCCGCTAGGGCCTGGCCCTTGATAGCCCTTCTTGGCTCATACCGGATTTCATACTCTCCCAGCTCTATAGCCCATTTCATCATTCTCCCTAATGCCTCCGGCTTGAACATGACTTGTCTTAGCGGGTAATTGGTAAGGACCACTATGGGATGACCCTGGAAGTAGGGTTTAAGCCTCCTTGAAGCATGCACCAGTGCCAGGACCAACTGTTCCAAGTCAGTGTACCGGGTTTCTGCCCCCCGAAGTGCCCGGCTAACAAAATAGATTGGGTGCTGCTTCCCCTCCTCTTCTTTGATTAGCACGGCACTTACCGCTTCCTGGGATGCTGCTATGTACATAAAAAGCTCCTCCCCCGGGAGTGGCTTCTTTAAAGTTGGCAATTGTTGAAGGTGCTCTTTCAGATTTTGGAACGCCTTCTCACATTCTCCGGACCACTCAAACGCCTTGGCCTTCTTGAGAATGTTGAAGAAAGGCAACTGCCTATCTGCCCCCTTTGAGCCGCGAGAGACCCTGTCAACCGCTGTACTTCTTTCACCGACCTGGGGGAGGTCATCTTAGCTATGGCCTCTACCTTCTCCGGGTTAACATCGATGCCCCAACTTGACACCATGAAACCCAAGAACTTCCCCGCCCCCACTCCAATGGTACTTTTGGAGGGGTTCAGCTTTAGATTACTCCGTTCTAGCTTTTCAAACATCTCCTCCAGGTCAGGAAAGCTCCGTAAGCCCTGCTTTTGACCACCATATCGTCGACATGCACCTCCATGTTTTTTCCCACTTGGTCCTTGAAGAGTTTGTCCACCATTCTCTGATACGTAGCCCCCGCGTTCTTCAGTCCAAAGAGCATTTTCTTGTAGCAGAAGGTTCCGAAATCGGTGATGAAGGAGGTTTTCGCTTTATCCGCCTCATCCATCTGCACTTGGTGATACCCTTTATGTGCATCGAAGAAGGCCAGCACCGAGTACCCCGCTATAGCCTCTGCCAACCGGTCCAAATTTGGGAGAGGATAACAGTTTTTGGGGCAACATTTGTTCAAATCTGTGAAGTCGATACACATGCGCCAGCTTCCATCGTGCTTCTTTACTAAGACCGGGTTAGCTATCCATTCCGGGTAGATGATTTCCTCGACCACCCCGGCTTTTTCCAATTTCTTTACTTCATTCTTTATAAATTCCGCTCTTTCCAGGGCTACAGGTCTTTTCTTCTGCCTGATGGGTTTTGTTGCCGGGCTTATGTTCAGCTTGTGTACCCCAAACTCTGGAAATACCCCCACCATGTCCTCCGAGCACCATGAGAATACTCCCTGATACCTGGCCAAAAGTTCCTTCAGTGCGCCTTTACTTCGTCCGGGAGGTCTTTTCCCACTGTGACCGTCCCTTTGTCCGCCACCTGCATTTCCTCCAGTTCTTGCCGGGGAACTTCTCCATGTACCGCCCCTACTGCTTTCTTTACGTCCCGGACCGCCGTCATCATGCAACTTCTTGCTACTGCTTAACTTCCCCGCACCACCGCCACACCTTGCGCAGTGGGGAACTTCATCGTCAGCAGATACGGACAACTCGCTGCCCGGGCTTGGGTTAGCCACGGTCTTCCTATGATTACGTTATATGGTGAGGGTGCATCAATAACCGCAAAGTTGCACATCACTGAGACCCTCTTGCTCCGATCTTTCTCATCCACCATACATACTGCGAGGGGAATAACTCCTAGAGGGACTTCAGGTTTGCCAGTGAATCCTGACAAGGGAGATGAAGGGGGTTTCAAGTTCTGTCTCCCAATTCCCAATTGATCGAAGCAGGAAGCGAACATGATCTCCACACTGCTCCCGTCATCTACGAACACCCTCTTGATCAAGAAACCTTCAATCTCCGCTGTCACCACCATTGGGTCAGAATGGGGTATCTGAGGCGGGACTGTATCCGCTTCAGAGAAAGTGAGAGCCTCCTCGGGGCGAAATCTTTTTCCCTGAATCTCTCCCGGGGGAACATATCGCGTCCGAGCCCGGATGGCGGAAACTGACTGGCATGCTTCTCCGATTTCTCCACTTATCACGTTGATCATCCTGTTGGGTACCGGGGCAGGCTCCACTGCTTGAACTGGTGCGGCGGCTATGGCAGGCCTCCCCGGAGCCCTGTTGCCTTGGTTGCCCTGATTTCTCCCGTTTCCTCTCCCAGGGTTAGGCCTCCACCTCCTCCGGGGCTGCTCTTGAGGATGGTCCCGGGGATTCTCCTTCTTTGCTTCCATCGCCACACAATCTCTCAACTGTCCCCGCTCTATCAATTTTTCTATCTCATTCCTCAGCATCCTACACCCCTATGTCGAATGTCCATAAGACTTGTGATAGGCGCACCATTTGTCCGCATTTTCCCTAGACGGGGTCCCTTGGATAGGCACCGGATCCGGGAACAAATCCTTGTGGATAGCATGGATCTCCGTTCGGGATTTGCTGAGCGGGGTAAAACTGTCTGCTCTTGATCGATTTACCGGCGCGGGAGCAGGGTCCCTTCTACTTGGGTCAACCGTCCTCCTTCTCTCCATCTTATCCGGGAGGAATCCCCCGGATTCTTCTTTTCTCTTCCGAATGGCATCATTAACCGCACGGTACAGTTGCACCGCCATCTTCAGGTTGTGAAAGGTTTCCGGGATGTTTTCCATCAACTTCTGGAACAACGCCATATCCCTCAGGCCATTTATAAATCCGCTAATCACCGCCTTCTCCTGCTGCTTCCTGTCGACGACCTTCATGCTGTCGTCCATGTACCTTCGGTAGTACTCCATTGACCCTTCTGCAGCCTTCTGCCGGGTGGCCAGAAGCTCAGTCAGCTGCTTTCCTTCCTTTTTTAACCCGGCGTATCTGAACAGTAAAGCCTTAGAGAAATCGTAATAATCTCTGAGGCTTTCTCGGGGCAAGGAATCAAACCACGAAAGACAGTTCCCTCTCAGGTAACAGCCCACCAACTTGCATCTTAATTTCTCCGGGAAGTCCCTTGACACCATTAAGTTCTGGTACGTTCTGACAAACTCTTCCGGGTCTGTCTCTCCATTGTATGTTGGGATTCCCTCCGGGGTCCGGAGGCCCGGGGGCCATGGGTACGCAAGCACTCGAGGGACCCAAAGGGAGGTAGGTTTTGCCCCGTTTCTTCCCACCAGTTTGTCTAGTCGAGCCTCCAGAGAGTTGGGGTCTTGCTGCGCCTATCGTCCTCCCAGTAGTATCTCTCCGGGTGACCGTAGTTCATCCCCATTGATCCATGCATGGGCATGGAATACTGGATCGGGTTCCCCTGGGTTCCAGGGGCCTGGTAACCCAGCGACTCCACCGGCATGACTGGCAGGTCGTACCCAATTTGTCCCGCCCCCCAGCTGGAACGTGGGTAATAGGGTGGAGCGTGTGGAACCAAATTCGATTGTCGTCCCATAGCCGCTCCCCCTCCGACCCCGAAACTCGGAGGGAAAGACGGTGGGACGGTGGAAGAGTTCACACGCCCCTGTATTCTCGGCAGCTGAACGACTCCGTCCAGGTCAATAACCTCTCTTTGACACCCCCGTGGAGGGCCTGCCGGGTTTCCCCCAGGCTCCCTCCGCCTACAACTTTCCCGGGTAGAGAGTACCCACTGGCGGTACAACTCCTTGTTGGCTCTCATGAACTCCAATGCCGCCACCCCCTCCGGCTCGACTAAGGATTGCCCCTCCTCCCAGGATTCAGGCCTCTGGGCCCGGGGACTGCCTCCCCCGGCGGGCCTTGGTCCTTGCTCCTCCTGGTACTCTCTTTCCGAGTCGGCTTCGTCGGAGGCAGTTTCCACGTGGCCATCCTGCGGTACCCCTAGCTCCCGCTGGTGTCTAGCCTCCTCCTGCAACTGCCTCAAAGTCACATCATCTCCTGGGGGTGGAAGGGAACCACCCCCTGAAGGTGCCGCGTTCTTCTTCGGGCGCCCGCGCCCTCTCCTTGGCGACTCCATCATGCGAAGGTGGAAAGGTCCCACTGGGCGTGCCAATTGATGCTACCAATTTCCGTCCACTTCCGGGTGGATTAGCTATCCGGGTCTCCTTCCAGATCAGCCCGCAACGACCCTGCAAAACAATCCCCGGGAGGCGTCCTGGGGAAGAGGCTCCAGCGTGATGATGAGATGGGGATAGCGATGGAGGAAAAACGTACGGAAGGTGCTCTCAATATAAAGTAGAGAGATATAAGTCATATACCTCACTCACTGTTTGAGACTAATATTTATAGCCGAACTTGCCTGCTTGAGATAAGGTTCAGGACCACATCCCTTTGTCCCCGTCTGTCCTTCTTTCTTGTCCGGACGTGCCCCTTAGCGGGAAAAGCATCGCCCTTCCGATGCTGGGCCGTGGACCCTCTTCCCAACTCAGTAGGCCTTTGGGCCGGTAATATCACTCGCTATATAGTCTAGATCTTTAGAAGCGGTTTTTTGTATTATTACTTGTTATATTTGTTATTTAAAAGGCACGGGGAAGCCAATAAAAATCCCTCCACCAATGGTGGTTTAACCAAAAAAAAAATCACATAGATGATAGAACTGATAAAAAGCCAAGGCATAACCCACAAATATGAATATGACCAATCTGGGAAGATGTAAGATGAATTCCTAACAAGACTCGAAATATTCCAACAACTGTAATTGTCAATTACATAAACCAAAAGGCATCATAGCCATGAAAAGGCAACAGCTACATTAGCTTTTTCTTCTTGTTTGCAAGAGCCAAACGCCGCCTTCTATTGGCCTCCTGCTCACGACGGGTGATGGCTGCAAGCTCAAGCTCAAGCTCAATTGCATCAGCAACATGTACATCAAGGTCATCCATATCCTGCAACTCCTTGATCCCCAAGTCGAATGTAGGACACGGACCGATTTTGGGATTAAGACGGGCAGGCAGCACAACGGGAGCTTTCATAAATTTCTGGACAGTTTTCTCAACAACATCATCGAACCTTTTCTTGTTCTCAGGTGCGCTGAATATAGCTCGATAGTCTACATGTGTCGGATCCTCTTCAGATTGGTCCGAAATCACATGCTTTTGCGAACGAGCGAGATATTGTCATAACATCTATGTTCCTCCTGAACATGGCAGACATAGCTTCCAAAGGCTACAAGAAAAATAGAAAATAAAAATTCAATGAATAAAGTTAAAAAAGATCAGTCATTCAACAAATCAACTACACATGCCAATATAACTGAAAGATGAAGACAAGCTATACATGCAATAGCTAATCACAAGTCAAGGAAAAATCAAAGGAGATCAAGCAAACATACAAACTGATCAAAGCAAAAAGTTAGAAATTATAGCAGCCAGAACACTCACATCCTCATAGACTCTCTCAATCTCGTCATCCGTCGACAAATCAGTAGGGATTTCAAATGTCATTAGCCTTGAACTAGAGCTAGAAGATGCACCACTGTTTAGAAAGCTCCGCACCTTTCCTGCTGAAGACAAGGGGAACTTCTTCTCTGATTTGATTAGCTTACCAAAACTAGCAGCCATTATTCCCTCACATACACCATCCAGCTCCACTTCATTCCAATTGACAAGCAAGGGAAGACGGCAAGGGTGCTCTTGCCCTCTCAGAGGAAACCTGTGAATATAGCAAAGAAGAAGGATGTACAAACACCCATTGACAACAGTCTTCTTTGTGCTATGAAAACAATGAACAACGTCGTTAAGCTTATCAAGCACAAAGGCACACCAATCCATAGCCCCAATCTCATCTATATTTTCCAAACACTTGACTAGTGTGAAATCAACGCAACTGCGACAGGTTGGACTAAAAAAGGTGCAAACCACCAACATCACAAAGAACTTTTTAAAATCAGCACCTGCACCCTCCATGTTCACAAGGTGCTCCCCCAGAACAGTAGTGGATATTTCGTTACTCTCATTCACCCCAAAAAGCGTCAACCATTCCTCACGCACAGATGAATCATCTAAACCTTCTTCTACCTTCTTCTCTGGATTCTTTTCAGACTTCTTCCTCGTGTGGCTAATTTGAATCACTGGTTTCCCACTTATATGAAGGCCCAGGGTTTCAAATACATCATCTTTTGAGATGAGATACCTGTCAGACACATAAAGATCACGCAAAAACATAAAAAGATCAGGCAACAGAAGAGATCATGCAAAAAGAACATAAAAACTCAGGCAAAACACACTTTAAAAAATCAGGCAACATAAAAAATCACACAAAGAACATAAAAACTCAGGTAAAACACAAAAAAATCAGGCAACATAACAGATCAAGCAGCATAAAACATAAATAAAAAATCAGGCAAAAACATAAATAAATCAGGCAACAGAACAGATCATGCAAAGAATGTAAAAACTCAGTCAAAACACATGAATAAGATTCAGGCAATATAAAAATCATTCCAAGAAAGTAAAAACTCAGGCAACATAAAACATCATGCAAAAACATAAAAAGATCATTAAACAGAAGAGATCGTGCAAAGAACATAAAAACTCAGGAACAACACTAAAAAAATCAGGTAACATAAATGATCATGCAAAGAACATAAAATTTCAGCCAAAACACACAAAAAAATCAGGCAACATAGCAGATAATGCAAAGAACATAAACACTCAGGCAAAACACATATAAAAATCAAGTAGCAACACATAAAAAACACTAGCACACCAAGGAAAAATACTTTGCAGAAACCCTAACAAACACGAAACGCACAAATCGACCGAAACATACCTGATTACTGGAGATCCGCCGCCGATCGTCGCCGAAAACCGATTAAAACTCACCGGATTCCGAGACGAAAACCTACAGCAAACACGTACAACAGCGCGAGAAAAAACCTCAATCAAAACTCTACAAAATCACTGAAGGCTAACAAAACCGATCGCAAACAACGATAATCGCACCTGAATTCAAAAGCCGAAATCTCAACAATATTTCGCCGGCGAAACCCTAGGTCGGACATGGAGAACGATTAAAAACCATAGAAAACGATTTAAAATCAAAATAAAATGAAGAGATGAAGAAATGAAGAATACCTGACGCGCGCCCGAAAACGATGGATATCGCAGGAGGAAATCCGTATCGAAGCTCTGGAAGACGATGAACACGATGCAGTTCTGATTTGGGAAAGTGACGAATGAAGAAATTGCCGTTTCACTCTTGTTTATAACGCCTAATTATACAAATTTAGAATCTAGTCCCTAAACTTTTGACTAAAACTGGTAAAAACCCCTTCCACTTTAAACTGGGCCTAAAGTCCCTGGTCTCAATGGAGACATGTCTCAATTGAGAATTAGTATTTTCTTTGACATCAACATCAAGTCACATGGGTGAAACATCAAGTTTGTAATCATCAAGTTAAATGTGTGAAACATCAACTGTGAATCATGATTGACAAAATTATATTATAAAAATTCAACCTTGATTTCTAGAATTCTAGTTATTTTTCTTTTTATGAAGGTGTGTTACAAGTTATCAAAGTATATCGGTACTACTACTTTCTTGTGGTGTTGATCAATCTTGTTTGCTTAAAAGGCTGAAATTTCTTGAGCACTTTGACTTCTATTTCCGTAAACTATATGCATGATGGAACTTCAAAATTAGTAATTGTTGAATTCTTACCTCAGAAAAGAAAAAATGGAAGAAAATGGATTGATATTGGTGCAATTTGATCCATTATCAAAGAGCAATTCCAAAGCTGGAGAATCCTTTCTTTTACCAATATCCGAAATAGGGGATTTCATCAAATTGATTCTTAGTAAATGTCGAATTAAACTATTTGTTCTTATTTCAATAAAAGACGCACAGATTTCTTCGCTCGATTTTTTTTTTCTTTATCCAAATTCAATACTAAACAAGTACGGACTAATTGAATACTTGTACCAAAAACTCTTCTAATCGGTTTACCATTTCCATAAAGGATGTAATTTACAACCCGAAGTCGTGCGTTGTCCCTTTCCTTCAACGGATCAGGAGGGAAAAGTGTTGCTACATTTACACCGTCCATTAGTTCATATATGACGACATGTTGAACCAAAATAAAAAAACCCTTTTTGCTAGGACTAATCCGTTGGACATAGATCCAATTTTTAAAATTTTTGGAATATCTTTTTCCGGTTCCTGGTGGTATCGGTATCAAAACACCGCTATGTCGGGGTATCTTATCTGTCTCTCCAGAAAAATGGATATCTCCAGAAAATATTTTTAGTTCAATTCTCTTTTTTTTCCTATCTACACTCAATACAGAAAGATTAAAATATAAAACATATAGACAAACGGGAATTAAAAAGTAGGAGCACAAACTGGTTATTCATACCAAGAGCCCCAAACAAACTAAAGAAGATCCTGCGGAAGGCCGCCTAACACACATCTGGACATAACTTCCCGATGGTGGAACTGACAGTTGGAGATGAATAAATGAAGGTGGCAAAGAAATAGAGATGACGGTGGAACTCAGTAACAATTGCAGTGCCCTAGAGCAATTGGAAGAAAGAAAAACGGAAAGACCTAGAGTTCACGAAGAAACAAGAAATTTCTGGAATAAGAAGATTCTGTTTGTGACGGAAATGGAATTCTGTGGAAGAAGAAAATGGAATTCTCCGGCTCAGATACGCGTGTAGGTGAATGGGCGAAGCAAGGAGAAAATTTTGTAGACGTTGACGCGTATAAAAAGAACAGTAAAAATATATTTAAAAACGACGACCATGGCTTACTACTTAGAAAAGGGGATCAACCCATTTAAGATTAAGTAGATAGATTGATAACATTTTTGTACAATCCTAAACTTTTTACTTTAGACCCTAAAATTATTGTTTTTAGTTAAGTCCCCAAAATCTCAGGTCCGGCCTTGAGAGGATTATACTCCTATTAGGCATCCCAAGCCAATTAACGAAAAAAACAAATGGAAGCTACTGAGATTGCTTCCAAAAGAATAATGAATAGGCTAGGAGTCCTAGACCTAAAATAGTGAGTTTAATCCTTCCTCCGAACAACTTAGAGATTGTCACAAAGAAACTCAATAAGTCATATAGTAGGAGAGTTGGAGTGGCAAATTACACTCAGCCTAAACTAAAAGCCTATTTTTAAGCAAGAATGGGAAAACCATATGTCAAAAGACCCCTTCTAACTCTAATAACATAAGCCACATATGAGAGTGATCATCGTGTCTTTGTGACAAAATGGAGGTGGAGGTCTGAATTTAAGATTCCTTGTAGGGGCATAGAGTTCAGATCAAAGGATTTTTTCCTAGAGATGTTTGTCTGCCTGTCAATATTTTTACATCCACCAGACCTTTGTTTCGGTTACTGCAGGAAGGGTGCCTCTCCTTGGCCATTTTAATACCTGTAAAAATACCAGTCAATTCAGCCTGAAGAAGAAATTAATGCTTACTTGTTGAGTGACCCAGCACATGAAGCATGAGGTGTTTTTGGTCACACAAACTAAGTTTATAGATTAATTATGATAAGAAGTTAATCTTAAAGCCAGCATCAGGAGGTTTCCAATGGAATCAGAAAAAGGAAATAAATTGAGGATGAGCATTGAAATTCAACAAGCTCAGGTTTAGAATATATTTCCAAAATGTGTAGCTTTACTCCCTCAACCAGAAACTTGTTTCTCTATTTCCAAAGTAATGCCTTGCAAAGCAGCCCTGATACGCCTCGATATTGGAAATCATTGTCGCCTAATCCATAAATAAAACTAATTTTAAATGTAATTACCATTGTAAATTGTGTGATATTATATAACGAAATTGTACTTAAGTTTCTGATATTTTGTCTTAAAAAACTCTTGGTTTAAAGGTATTAAATTGCACGTAATTATTGCATAGAAATTGTCTTTAACATTGGAAGACAATAATGATTGTTTTGATTTTAAATCACACCATCTAGAAATTAAAAATATAAAATATAACGAACTAACAATCGAATTAATGAACAATTTAATCAGTCTAAGAGTGAGGTAATCCTTTTGGCATCCTCCCCCAACCACAACCATACCAGCAGCCTCCTTAATGCATTAATCCTCAAATTCCTGCTTGCCACTTATAAACCATTGTAGTTGTAAGTTTGTTGTATTTATAGGTTTGGAAGGCTTCATCCAACAACACTCCAATTGTAGGTCAGTGTAGTCGAGGTTCTGGCTATTGAAAAAGCTCCGGGCTTCAAATGTTTGGTATGAACGTTTTTTCATACAAAAGAAGACCTGTACCTACCATGAAATCTAGGAAGATATATTTTGTTTTGCATATTACTCTGCAGGGTCTTGCTGGCGAAAGATGAAGTCTCACTCAAGAAGATAGAGTATTCTCCAAATCATCGACATCAACCCATTTACACTTGGATTCGTCCCATGTAGAAATTGTAATGCTCTCTCCCATCAAACTTATAAAAACACAAACGAGTTCACCATTAAATTCTAATAGATAGTTTTCATATACCCAGTGAGGTCTTTCCTCAGGATCCTTCACTTCCCACTTATGCGGCTCTGTTGAATTGAAGGTGATAAGTTGTTCGTGCTTGCACAAACAATACAATTTTCCCTGGAGATAAACTAGATTAGTGAGGTTGGGGATTAAAACATATTCTTCGCTACTTATAATATTCCTCCAGCTTGCTTCCCCATGGGAAATCCTATAGATATCAATACTATCGTCTGCATATGAATCAATTCCAAAAATCACACAATCTTTGGAAGTTGGGTTGGAAGTGAAGGTCACCGCCTTGAAGAATGTGGTTCCTATACGATATGGTAACTTTGGTAACATGATTTGGGATTTAGTAAAGGGATTGGAAAATAACACATCATCTTCTCCCGACATTAGTAACCATCCATATTTAGAAAACCGAACTGAATAAACATACAGGTGATCAGGGATATCTATATTGCATGGTGGTGGTGATGATAAAAGGGTTAATTAATGTTTATTTCGTCATGCATTTTCTCAACAAGAAATTGCGCATCAAACCCAGAACCCATGGGGTACGGAAAGACCACTCTGGTAGCGGATCACCATGCTTTACAAACGGATTGCAATTGATTCAAATCATACACCAGGTCATCTAACTCTGCAGAATGATTGAATGCGCCGCGTAGAATCTGTGTAAGAATGTCTTTCGGCAAACATTCTCAATCTGTCTCCATCGCGAATTCAACTTTTAAGGCTCCTCGGTTTGACTCCTTTTATAAGCCACTCCTAATATTACAATGCAACCTTTCTGGTAATTGGAAAAGGAATTTTCCTGGAGGGAATGTGATTAATGGTTTCCTTTTCATGGTTAGGTAAAGAAAAATTGGCAAGAGGTATATAAGTAAGACCAACATGTTCTTCAACAATCAAATTCCAACATACGAATAACGATGACATCTACCAAAGGGTGTCCCTTTCGACCTCCAAATCTACAACCATATCCATGGCTGATGAATTTCCATGGAAAATCGTCTAGGGTCTTATCCTTGTAAAGTATCCTCGACAAAAGTGATTACATCACCAAAATTCTAGATCCCCACCTCGACCATCACTTTTCATTCGTCTGTTCCAACTTTCTCCAATGGGTGGTTATCACGAACGGTGAACAAAATCTAGAAATAAGAGAGGAACTTTTGTTGTTGAATATTACCTCACTGGAGATGATCAATCTTCCAGTGACACCGAAAAACTATGTTGGCGCTAGATGCATTCTCACTGCACCACCAACCGACCTCGATTGTATACTTGGTTTGTTCTCAGGAACTGGACCAACTGCCTTAATTTGGCGTCCTGGCCGACAAGATTGGACAGAACATGGGTACGGATCAGATCGGTTAAATAGTGTGAGTGTTTGCAATGATAAAATCTACGGGTGGATCAACGGTTACAGATACGCTGGAGTTTGTGAGATGGTGGATGAAAAGATAAAAGTTACAAAACTAGAAGCATTGGTACCAGTAACTCCACATAGAGTGTGGACTATCCGTAGCCACTTAGTTGGATCCCGCAACAATATTTTTTACGTGCTAATATCATATTGGACAGAGATAACCAGCATAATCTAATACATAAACGTGTACAAGTTCAATAATTCAGAATGGATAAAGGTGAAACATATTGATAATGACGTGTTCTTTCTCAATGACACACATTCAATCTCTTGCCCAACACAAGCAAAACATTCCGTTCAAGGAAACTGTATCTACTTCACCGGATGGGGACGAGACAAAAGTTTATATATTTTCAAGCTTGAAGAGAATCACATTCATGCTTGTGTACCTTGTCCAAAAGCAGTCAATAATAGGGCAATGGCACACTTTATAATGGTTCCCTCATGAAACATGTCACCTAATTATTTTTTCTTTGTAATTTTTTTAATTAATTATCACTTCGCTTGTATTATAAGACAACGACCACTCATAATAAAATCTCCCTATTTTACTTGTATGCTACAATTTTCTTTTGTATCTAGCATTTTTGTCATTCAGTGGTGCTTGTCCATAAATTCATCTCAACCTGCAGAGTAAAAGACAATTCAGTGGTACTGTTACTTGTATACAACAGTAATATCTACCGGGATAAAAGACAATTCCTAAAAATGTATTTTCCATAGTTCATTAACTGAAACTCCTGAGTAAGATTGTACAAAGCATACATATAACAAGGTTTTCATGTTCATCGATGGACGGGGTACACACCATTTCTCATAATATAGTGCATAAAACACTGAGATTCATGGCATCGTTTTACACCAAAAATATTACAAGCTCGCAGTATTAAGGATCTCACACCGGTATGAGCATTCTGACTAGTTTAGCGGTGAGCAAGATCGAATTCCAAGGACCGGAGAGTATTTTTTTAAAACTTTGCCCTACGAAATAGTAACGGAAAATAGGGTTTTTGAGATTTTAAGATAATTAAACTTAAAATGAACAAGACTAAAACTATTAACAGATTATAACAAAAATAGTAAAAGATTATAACAGATTCATGTTCCAATCAATTCGTCATGGGGCATAACTTTCTTGGTTCTCGATTTAAAAGATAACTTGAAAACACATGCATACAAATCATTCATAGTGTCAAAACAACAAATCTTTCCTTAGTTTATTGATTGAAAGGAGTACACATCACTAATTATTTCTCTAACTCATATATAACCTAAAAGACAGACGCTCCATATATTTATGGGTTTTTGGGGGTTGCTCCATGCATGTACAATTTTCTTATGCATGTGTCCAAATTTTTACAAGAATATATACCCTTAATATTACCAAGGTTAAAAATTCTAACCAAAATGCAAGGATTTGAGGGTATTTTGGTAAAAATGTGGACCTACATAAGAAAAACGTACATGCGTGGAGAAATTCAGTAGATTTAATATGCAACAAGAAAGACCCAATACATAATCAAATTGAAATTGTTGATCCATAAACCCTAATTAAACTTAAACCACAATTACAAATTGTTTGTTTAATTGGCAATCAAATAACAAGGATGCACACAAGTTGAAGTAGTGGAAGCGTTTGATTCAGAAGAGTTTAACTAGATTAACCTAATTAAAGAATTCCGTTGAATATTGGAATAACAGGAAATTGTAATCCATCTTATCAGTATTCAAACTCCGATGATTGTTGGAATACATGAAAATGAATACGTATAAATAAAACTCAACACATAAATTTTATTAAAACAAACATCTCGGAAGATCTTTACCAAAGGTTCCTTTTCGACCCTAGATTCGTTGAAAGTACGTTTTGAGCCATAACCTGGTTTTTGGGATCAGATCCGGGAAATGAAAGGATGTGGGTTCAAATTCTACTGTCAATCTTCCTTGTAAATTTCCCTATTGGTGGTTTTTTCATAAAACAAAGTGATAGAGTAAAATATATACTAGCTAAAAAATAAAAACTAGGGGAGGGGAGAACACGGACCGGCCGGAGCCTCCAGACGGAAAATGGAGGTGATTGCTTTTAGAAAGGGACGAGAGTGTTTTCTTATAGAGAGGAATATGGTGTGCCGGAATCTTTGACGAAACTTAGTTTGCAACCGCGAAACGTTATCGGCCGCGGTGGGAAGAATCTATGATGAGCTAGGAACACTTTGTCGAAAGAGGATCATTTGTTGCGCTACAACTTCAATGCGAGAAACCGCGTATTCGAGGATGATTGTGTGGTTTTCCTGGATGAGAAAGAAGGCAGTGATCAATTAAAACTCCGGAAACCTCATAATGGAAGTCAGTTTTCGCTTTCACTTCAAACCATCGTGATTTTTAAAGTTTGTTCTACAAAATAAAATTTAATGTATTGAAGAAAAAGTGCGAGAATGAATAAATTAGACTTAATTTCATCAAATTACATATAATCATAACAATATCAAAGGGATTGAACTGAACTGCACTAAACTAAATTGAACTAAACGAAACTGAGCTGAAGTAAAAATTAATGTATTGAACAAAAGAATTAACACAACTGAATTAACCTAAATTTCATCCAATTAAAATTTTCACTAATTGAATTGAACTAAGCTAAACTAAATTTAATTTAAGTGAACTGAACTGATTTACAGATAAGTTCAAGAGAACATGGGCTATCAATAGAATTTTTTTAAAAGGAATAAGAGGGATATAAATGACATTTATTAATAAAATAAAGAGTATAAACATTATGACGCTCTTAACAATAAATATAAATATAAATATAAATGTGTTACTACCTTTATAATAATTTACATTTATCTCACACCCTTAATGGAAAATTTCCCATTTATATATGTAAATAATCAATTCTTGACATAATAAGAGAAGTGTCAATTTTTGGTAGATGAACATACTAAAATACAAAATTCTCAATTCTCAATTGAGATTTGGTTTCAAAATTTTAATCTGTTAAAGATCGGGTTTGAAATTGAAAAGATCAACACAAACATATAATAATTAGGGATGAAAGTGAGAAGATTAACAACAATACATGTAATACACTAAATAATTAAATAAAATATTTAAGTTTGAAAGTAACAAAATCAACACATAAATATATAATGATCAGAAATGAAGTGAGAAAAACAACATTTGTTATATGTCTGAATTAGTATACTAGTAGAGGCTCCTAACACAAAATTGGTTCAATGTTAGGCAAAGAAGAGAACTATATTTTGAGGAGTGGTTGACCTTTCCGAGTCATCCCAACGAAAACAGAGAAAAAGAAGAAGCACATTACCACATGGGATAATCACTTGGAACTAGAAATACTCTAAAAGGCATCTAAAAAAACAGAAAAATGTTTCAATACCTTAAACATTAAGAAGAGATCAACTCAGCATGACAGCAACCTTGCCTTTACATGCATGCAGTCCACTTATATACCTTTTCAGCTTTCTTCAAGGTCTCACAAACTCTTCTTATATATAATCAAATGAAAGATTGAACCGATGATATCCAATTTCATCAGTCACAAATTCATCCTGAGCTAATGGTACAAAAATGGACACAACTTCTTCACCACCACCACCCTTTCCATATCAACAGCAGCTGCAATCACAAGATGCAGTGCCTGATCCTGTTCCACCAGCAAGTACGACTTCTTTTGGTCCAATAGAGCCATTCCTCGTAGTCGTCTCCGTTTTGATGGTCCTCTTTGTCGTTTCGTGCTTCATCGGAAGGATCTGTAAAGGTAGATGCGCAGAGGCGCTTCTCGGGAGCATCGCACGTGCCGGCTGGCCTGAAAGTCTGAGAGGAAACAAGGTAGCTGGCAAAGGGGACGGCCACGAGATTAAGGCGGTGGCTCCAGAACCAGTGTAGAAGATAAACATTCCCTCCACATAAGGTGATTGTTCATGTGTGGCTTGCGTGTATGATGCTTTTCCTGTTTGGAAACTAATGTTAAATTAATATTTGGAAACTAATGTTAAATATAAGCTAGTAATGGTAAGGCAAGTTTAAATTTGTCACGGATGATTGATGTAAGAAGAGTTTGTACACTTCATTTAGATTCTCTGTTTCATTCTTTGAAAAGAAGCTTGAGAACCGACTTTGTATGTAGATTCTCTCTGAATTAGAAGCTCTTCTGACATGGTTGGCGGTTCCAGTTTGCGAGCCGGTGTTGTTCTCAGTCTTTTTTTTGCTAATTCTCACAATGTGTGATTGTGTGTGTGTGACACTTCTTGAATGATTTATGAAATGAGAAACCATAGTAAAGTAAAATCACACACTAAATGAATGATACAAAAAATGTTGTGGTGACAATCGGTTCTTTACTAAAAGATTGAGTAAATTACACAAATCTATTGACATTTGACACTTAAGTGATGATACATTAACTTCTGTGAATCGTGATTGACAAAATTATATTATAAAAATCCAACCTTGATTTCTAGAATCCTAGACTTCCTAGTTATTTTTGTTTTTATGAAGGTGTTTACAACTTAATCAAATGATATCAGTAATACTACTTTCTTGTGGTGTTGATCAATCTTGTTTGCTTGAAAGGCTGAAATTTCTTGAGCACTTTGACCTCTATTTCCAGAAACTATATATATGCAGCATGATGGAACTTCAAAATTCTAGTTCAATACAGATGAAATGCAGCAAGATCAACATAATATTCTAATCCAAAACAGCAGCTCAAACGTGCAATGTTCTTTAACAAGAGACAGAAAAGAAGACACAAACAAAGTTCATACGCAATAACGCAAAGCCTATTTACATATATCGATCATAACTATAGTATATGAACAGGATAAAAGCATATTTCTTATTCTTCATAGCTGATCGGGCACTCAGAAATCGAGCATCTTTGCTCTGTGCTTCCGACCACTTAAGTGCATCTGTAGACTACTTTCATCGGAGCACCAAATCTCACACAGCTCACACTTTGGCTGTTTGTCTCTCTGCTTCTTCCCTATCCCACCTGCTGCAACTTTTCTCACATGCCTGAATATCAGCTTTGACCTGTGCTTCTTCCCTGATAGGTGCTGCTCATAGTGTAAAGGGCTTGAGCATTCAACTTTACATACTTCACAGAAAATTTTCTGTATATGCAAGGCAGCATCATCAGAAACTGATTGCTTTGGATTGGAATTAGCCAAAACATTTGTTGCACAAGTTCCCAAGCTTGCTGAGGCTGAAAATGACTGAACGTTTGGCTTCGATAGTGACATGAAACTTCTTGAATGAGGCATCTAAAAAAGCATTCCTTGTGAGATAAATTTCTTATCATGAGATAATCGAATGATTTATGGGTGCGAAAAATGAAATGGAACTCACTGCAGGCTCTTTTTGCCTCTCATGGATTTGAAGTTTGGACCTTTGGAATGGCTTTTGAGGTACAGGAATGCTCCTGTTCGCGTGATTTGGAATCTACACATATATTATGAAGAAACATATTAACAGAGATGGAAAACTTTGGGAAAAAATCAAACTGTGCAAATTAAAGATGTTAGGACTCACTGATCTTTCTTCCCTTTCCAGTACTTGCTTTCCGAGTTCTCGATCACCAAATGGTGCTTGAGCATTCTTCCGAGGATATGATCTCTGAGTGAAAGATTACACATGATCGATCATATAAAGATGTACTACATATTATTCATTGGAAAACCTGGTAATGAGATGGAAATATAGATCAGCTCTAACCTGAAAAGGTAACAGAACAGCTGTTTCTTTCATTGGGTTCAAGATGCTTTCAACTCTTCTTCTGCATTCCTCTTCTCTCTGAACTGCAAGCTCTGCAGACATGGATGTTTGTTCCCTTTCTCCAGCCATTTTCTTCTCGGTTGTGTTCTGCATTTCTTATGGGCTCTCACTGTGTGACTGTGTGTGAATTAAAGACTTTTGAGAATGAGAAATGATGGGAAGCTAGGCTACATTATATATGTGTGATAGATTTCTGGAAGGGAAAAGTTGAAAGGTGAGAAATTGTATAAAAAAATTTAGTGAATGAACAGCATCTTTAAAACAGAAAAGTTGATGGTCAAAATCTGTGAGATCGTTCCTGCAAAAGTGGCTTGTACTAATAGTAGCATCACACACTTAATGCATGTTAAAATCTTTTAGGTGAAAAATATTTTGAAACATTTTTTGAGAATTGATCACAATTTTTCTGCAAAAGTTGTTTGTACTACTAATAACATTCACAATGCATGCTGTCCTTTCAACTTTTTCATTGAAATTTTAAATGAGCTGTTAGAGCTTCTCCAACGCGCTATAAATAGTGTGTTGGTCATTCCAACCCGTCTGTACTGTATAATTGGTGTTATGTACAGTGAAACGCCAAATTTAGCGTTGTCCTGTGGCATACGCCATTTTTGGCGTATTTTTATTCACGCTGGATTTGAATATTTTTGTCCACACACGTCTGTTTATAGTTTTGTCCATTTCGATTATGAATAAAAACTAAAACGGAATTGGATGCTTGGAAAATTATTTTACAATTAATTATTTGAGACATTTCAAATATTTTTAATTAATGAATATATAAATTTTATTTATATGTGTATTTTTAGGTCACTTTCATAATTAATGAAATAGAATTGAATAAATCCGAGTGATATATGATCGAACTCGAAATTATTAAAACAATATTATTGTTAAATATTATACAAAACTAATTTGAGACATAGATAAAATATTAATTTCAATCATATTAAATTACAAATGGAATTAAAATTATTACATCACAAAACTAATAAAAAAACAAAAACATTATTAAAATATCCAAATAAAACAAAATACATACTTCATAAAACTGAGATAGAAATTAGGTCTTCATAAAACTATTGTAGTCCTATGTGATGTGATAAAATACATAGTATTTAAATATTAATTATGTAATTTTTGTTTAAATTATAACATAAAAATAAAAGAAAAAGAAAGTAATAAAATAATATATTCTAAATAGTATCAAATGGAAAATGAAACAATTACTATGGTTTTTATGGACCAAACTAGAAACTGGCCAAACTACAGTATTTTTTATAATTTGGCTACAAAATAATTAAAATGAAAATTTTGAGATTTTGAGATTTTCTGAGAAAGGAAGAAAAAGAGGAGTAGGGCTTCCTGGGACCGCAAATATGACTCTCATAGCTTTCCCGCCATTTCCCTCTCACCAATTTACCAACACAAGTCTTTCTCGTACTTAAACCCTTTCATTTCCTTTTTAGGGTTCTGCGCCTAACCCAGATCTTTTCTATTTGTTCTGTTTGATCGGAGAATGCAGAGCGATAATTCATACGAAAATAGTTTACAGGTACGTACATTTGTACTATTTTGTTTAGTTGGAAGCATTATGCTGACTCTGTGCCTTTTTTATTAGCCCTTCTTTATTCTGCATAATCACGGAGAATTTCTGAAAAACCCAAAAGAAAGATTGACACTTCGCCCAAAGGTGATTCCCAATCCATTGAATTACGCCTGCAAAATTTTCGGCTCTATTGGTCCAGAGTAGAAGCCATTGTCAAGGTAGGCTTCTGTTGATTTCTTTTGATGTATGGGCCTCTCGGCTTGTTGGATAAATGTTATGAACTAATAGAAATGATGAACTTTAGAGGACTGCCAAATTTAATAGGCAAATTTTCTGTTGGCCCTCCTTTTTAGGTGGCTGAATGATAGTACTTCTTCTTATTACAGGATGTGTTAAGGAATTTAAATGCCCATGAATTTAAGAAGATAGATTCCTGGATTCGGCAGTCATTTGGTGTTATCTCATCTAGCATGGTTTTGGATCCTAAGCATGTAACAAGTTCTTGTCCGCTACTATTTCCAGCCACGGCTTCCAGACAAATATTCACGGGTCTAGTTTGCACGAGTAAGCGGTTATTTTTGTGGATAGATTTCAAATCATGCAAAGCTTTGTTACCCCTAGAACACACTGTGCTTGATAAAACAATATTTCTTAGAAGTTTTGGGATGTAGAATGCTCCTTGAAAGCATTTAGATCATTTAGGGTATTTCTCGTGTCATTCCAGTCTTGTTGTTTGTGGTTTGTAATCTTTCAATTTTCTGGTTGTATACTGATGCTGCAAAACTTTATTTTGATGGTGCTAGAGAATTTGGAGTCTGTTGATGATATTGACATTTGAGGAGCTTGCACAATCTCTCAAATCACTTGGATACCATGTAGCTAATCTTACATCCTTGGACTTCTCACAAAAGAATGGACTTAGCGGCTGTCTCCTTAACTTATTGCAACAATTTATAACCACTGGCATTGATGTAAGCATGTGCATATCTGCATGTATTTTATCATAGGTTGGTTTTAGTGCCAGTCAAAGTGCCTGCTAATTTTAGTCCCTCTTTTCAGGCTGCTGATGTTTCTGCCTTAGCTTCATGGTATTGTGAACAAGGTAGCAATATAAAATCAATTGTTGTGATTATTAATGGTCTTGAGAGGTGCTGTGATTCAGTCCTGTCTGATTTCATCATAATGTTAAGGTATTAGCTAGGCAAGGCTCTTTTTTAAAATTTAAACATAACTGTTTTAGCATTCAGTTTCCATTTTACTGAACTATAAATTTTTCTTATAATTTGTTGCTAAAGGAGCACTAGAAACACAGTACATGTCACTCGATTTCCATGTGTGGGAGTCTATTCCTAGCATTTTAGATTAACAACTACAACAAATTTAGGAGTTTTATTGTACTTGTGATATCTGAAGAAATGGAAGACTTGTCCTTTCCACATGCTTAATCTCTCAATATTCAGCTAGTGGACATTTTTTTTATTTTGTTTCTTTGCCAGCTTGCTAGCTTTAGTTGTTGGTTTTGGAATACTTTCTACTTTGTATTTTATATTCTTACTGTTCCACTCTTAACAGTGAATGGGCTATTAAAATTCCTATCATCTTAATGTTGGGAGTTACAACCACAGTCGATGCACTGCAAGACCTTTACCTTCATGCATACTTCAACATCTATTCCTTTCCAAGTTTGTTTTGGGATCCCCGTCCGAGAGAATGGATTCAGTCATTTTATCGGTTCTTGTGCAATATGGCGCTTGTTTCTGTCTGGGACATGAAGTAGTAAAATTTATGAGGAATTACTTCTTGAGGCAGGATGGAACACTTACCTCATTTATGAGAGCTTTGAAGGTTGGTATACAACCCATGGTTGAATTTTTGTAGTGTTACAGCTATGATACTCCCAAAAGTTCAGCTCTGCACTTTTAGGAGCTTATTTTTCTTAACAAAATGTGTTACAGAGGGCAAGTTTCCAACACTTCACTGGGGATTCTTCAAGTCACTTTCAGGTATGATGTTCTACAACGGTTCATATATGCACCACCATATCTTGTAAACTGTTTAATGTTGATTTTCGATTCTCAATATAAACAACTGTATAGCCAGAGGAAAATTATTTGAATACTAGAGCTATGTTCTTCACTCTGATCAGATGTAGAAAACTTGCTTCCTTTGGCTTATCTTGAAGGTTAATTCTGGGAATATTGCTTTGCTCCAAGCACAAAATATCGAACATGTTTTTGGTCTTCCGTCACATCCTAGGTAGAGAATCTATTAATATGCTTTATGGTTTCCTGGAAAAGGAATTAATTATATGTATTCAATTGAATTATCATTTCTCTATCAATTTCTGCTTATGTTGGCAGGAATAATCAACTTGGACCAGATGCTGGAGATAGTCTTGGTCTTGCTGAAATGCAGAAGCAATACACTTTGTGGAGATCTTTGGTTAAGGTAAACTGTTCCTAATCATATACCTGAATCTAGCTTCTTAACTTTGCATATTAAGTATAACAATGTGCTGGATTAATTGAAATTTTGCTAATTACATAGTTGGTCTCCTGGATCTTATCATATCCTTGGTTTCTTAATACTCTTCTAAATATCTTGACAATGTTGAAGTATCATTTATGTTCATGGCCTGTCAGTATCATGTGCCAGTATCATTTAATACTCTTCTAATTTTTTAAATGGATTATCTTTTTATGTCTTCTGCTTCATTACTGAATGGTACCCTGGTCTGTGTAACAGGGAAAATTTGCAGCCATTGGAATCTTTTCCTTTCCATGGACTTGTCTGCTTCAATAATGTTGATAAACTTCAATCAGTTGAGTTTTCTGAAATTTTGTGTGACAACTAGATGTAGCTGGCATGATTTAAAATTTCTGAAAGTTTAGACCTCTGGACACTGGAGTATGTTTTGTATATAGTGTTGCCGTTAACTGGTACTCTCATGGTCTACATTTTTGTGATAGGTCACCCAATCTTTCACGTTTGGTAGGTCGATGCTTGTATATGGAAGCGCAGAGAAATGAATCCTATGGGACTGTTGTTAAGATGTGTGCTTTTACTACCTGTTAAGCAACCCTATTGCAAATACATGCATATCAAAGTTGTTTGAGGATAAAGGCAGTACTTCAATGAAAAATCTTAAAACCTTGTACCTAGGACATGAGATTCCCACTTTGCTTTTGTACATGAAAGACAAAGTTACCCATTTGATGATCTTTATCTATGTTTCAAAATTACGTTCGATTCTGTTTATCTGCTCTAGGCTGGTTAGCTTGCTTCTTCCTTCTTGACAAGTCTCCTTGAAAATGGCCTTGTTCCTTTTGATTGCTTTCTCTAACTAATCAGTATCACTATATGACAACAATGCTGCATATTATTAGTCTGAAAATGCTTTGGAATGTTCTCAAACTAAATTTATAAGAAGGCTGCAACTGATTGAAGAAGAAGAATTCAGTTTGATCTTATGGAGTCACAAAATTTCCTAAAATGTAGTTGCTGCAGAAAAAGTGGTGGTGAAACGCTTCCATCCTTGCATGATACTGCAAAAATGTGAGTTGTCTGCTTTGTTGTTTTTGCTTTCATATGACATTGTAGAAGTTTTCTTTAATTTTTGTTGGTTTTGAAGACATAGATATTCCTGCAGTGCTCAGAATGCTAGTATAAGAATTTTCATGCATTTTTCAGGTATTGCTTAGCTCAAGATCATGGTGACCTTATCAATCTCCACAACTGGTTTCAGTCTTTTAAGGAAACATTCTCTCATTCAGGCATTAGAACCAAAAATAGGTTAAAGCACTCCCCGTCACCAAAGAAGAGAAAGAATTCTAGTGAGCCTCAAAGCATCAGCAACGCAGTAATTCAGTATCCTGGCACTTCACTCTTGATTTTCAGTTTTTTTTTTTTTTTTTTTTGTGCTCATATTTATTGTACTTCAAACATCTGCTATTTTGCATTCAGAAGCTGCCATTTATTGCTTTACTTCCGATTTAAGAAGAAACAGTTTATCGCACTGGTATCCTTAACTAGTTTTAGAGCACGATTCTGCAGGGCAATCTCAGAGCTACAGATCACAGGATTACTAAGGATGCCCTCTAAAAGGCGACCGGATTTTGTGCAAAGAGTAGCATTTGGGGTGTGACTTCTGGTTCCAGTAGTGTCTGAATACTTCTACATCTGGAATACATCGCACCTTACAAGCAATTGCACTTATTTACAATATCACTAATGGCATCTCTTGATATTTTCTAGTTGTTTTAGATGTTTTCAGCCTGGAAGCTTTATTTGGTTGTGTCATATTTGATCAAAGAATCATGTATAGAATAGCTAGTCGAAAAATTATATTATAAATGATAGCCAGTCTACTAGTAATTTTTAATGTAAAACAATGTATGCATGCAAATTCCAGGTTTGTTTTTCTTAAACCACAATTTCCGCACATCTTCGTTCCGTGCTAAGAAACACAAATCCAGCAGAGGTTTTTACACTTGAATTAGATCCTAGTACCTCAAGGCTGGCTTCTTGGAAATGACTTCATATGTTTTCCAGTGTTATGATTGAGTTGGTGAATAATGGCCAGTCTTATAGCTCATATGGTTTAGGTGGCAAAATGGATCATATGATTAATTGCCTGAAATTATGAGAAAATATAAAAATATAAGAGCAGACCTAAGATTATGTACTATGCCTTCATCTTTATACAAGAGAAGGACAAAACTGAATTTTCAATATATTCATCCCAATTAAATTGTACACTTTTTATTAACTTTTTAAATAGACAACTTTATATCCATTTTCTGGAACAAAACAATATTTGACTAGATAAAAATAGAGTCCATGTTCCTGGTATTATATTTTTAAATTATTTGAGAAGGTCTTGGGTGAGACCGTCCTACCATAAGCTTATGGTAGGATGAATGATAGTTCATGTGTTTAATGGATTTGTTCATGTGTTTCACAGCTTTGTTAATTCATTTACATATTGTTACAGATTATAACAAACAAAATTGTGAAACACAAGAACAAATCTGTCAAACACATGAACCCAGCTTATAAGAGCAAGTCCAACAGATTCTCCAAAAGTTTTTCTAAAATAGAGAATGGAAACCCTATATTCTCCAAATATTTTTTAATCAAATCCAACAGTATCTCTACTTTAGAGATTTTATTAATAACTTTTTTCCTTTTTTCTTTTTTTGCATTAAGAAATTTGCCAAAAATAGCTTTTTTTCTTTTGCAATGCGCATGAATTCCGTTCCTCAAAATTTATTTGACATTCTGCAAATCTTCTCTCTCATCAATTTTGCTATAATAGCAAATGGGATAGCAAATCTGATGGAGTGGAAAAATACACAAAATCTCTAAAAATTGACAAAATCTCTATTATAGCAAATCTTTTGGACTTGCTCTAACAAACAAAACTGTGAAACACATGAACAAAACTGTGAAACACGTGAACAAATCTATTAAACACATGAACTATCATTCGTCCTACCATAAGCTTATGGTAGAACGGTCTCACCCAAGACTTTGTATTATTATTATTATAAATTCACGATCAAATCTGACATGAAAATTGATCAAAATGTGAAGTTTGAACTAAGATGCAAGATGCATAAAGTTATCGAAAATATGCCCCTATTAACGAATGAAAAGATAATCAAATTAAGGAGAAAATTTGAAATAGATCATAAGAAAATCAATGGACTAGAAAAATAAACATTAATTGAACCCAATCAAGTTATAATACACGAATGTTAATATGGAGAAAGTTTCCTACTATACCAGTCTTAATTGAGAGTATGGTCAAATGTTGATATTCTCAATTTTAAACCTGACTTTTTATCTATTAAGCATGAGCATTCGGTGTATTATTGCTGATCTTCTCACTTCATAATTAATTTTTTACATATTAAGCATAATTATTCGGTGAGAACAATTGAGACAGGTATTAGTTGAGAATTTGTCATTTTTCGGTGTCACTTGATTGAGTTGCCAATTGCCAATGACAGCTAAGGGTCAAATAAGCCCCTTAAATTGTGGGAGGGGGTGTCCTCTGTTCTGTACCTGTAACAAAACAACAAACCCTTTGAAGGTTCTTGGAAACAAAGGAATTTACCTAAGAAAGGGCTCAACAAATGAGCAAACCAGCATATATATATAACTGACAACTCTAATACAGTGCACCTATCTACACACCTCCCAAGCAATTTTATACTACAATTCCTTCCAACATTTTCTTGAAATCAAGAAGATGAGCTTGAGACATATTGATCAAATAAACCAGCTCAGAGAAATATTTTCAAGATTTGACATGGATTCTGATGGCAGCTTGACTCTCCTAGAGCTTGCAGCATTGTTGAGATCACTCGGGCTAAGGCCGTCGGGCGAGCAACTCCATGTTCTGCTAGCGGCTATGGATTGTAATGGCAATGGGGCGGTGGAATTCGATGAACTGGTAAATGCCATAAGCCCTGACCTGAATGAAGAGCTGCTGGTGAACCAGGAACAACTCTTGGAGGTTTTCCGGTCGTTTGACCGTGATGGGAATGGGTATATTACCTTGGCTGAACTTGCAGGAGCAATGGCTAAAATAGGACAGCCATTAACATACAGAGAGCTAACAGAGATGATTAAAGAGGCTGATACAGATGGAGATGGCGTTATAAGCTTTCATGAATTTGCAACCGCCATGGCTAAGTCTGCAATGAGTTTTCTTGGTCTTGATTTTAGCTGATATATCCTTATTCTATTATCATCATAGCATACAAATAAAATATGCATTCCTTTGGTTAGTTCTTCTGAAAGCAATTTTTCGTACTTCTGTTAGGTTTTACTTCAAAATATGGTCTCGGGCAGAATAAACACTCCCAGAAACTCAGTTTAGAGTCTCATTAGGTATATCAACAAGAGGGAACAAAAAACGTTAATAAGGTACACATAAACGATATCAACGGCAGTACCGGTGCCCTCCTTAGATAATTTCCTTTCCCACAGTAGCTCCCTACTTGTAGAATTATATTACAAATTGTGTGAGCCACCAGAATTATATCCACTAAATGCTACGGGAAAACCAAAGAGCAATTGAAAGTGAGGGAACAGGTTCCAATGAACTCGAGTGTACAAGCAAAGACGGCTGAGGATCAATAAGTTCCATTCTCAGTCCCTATATATATGCCGATCTTTGTCTTTTTTACCTTCTTTTTTAGATGACTCTCTGTGCCTATGTTTATGGTGCTTGGCATGTCTTCTGCTGCTGCTACTCTTGTCTCGAGATGATCTCTTCCTCTTCTCTTTAGACCTCGAATGGTGTCGTGACTCATCAGATTCTTCACTAACTGAATAGCTTCTCTTACGCCTATGTCGACTGCGTTTTCTTTCTCTCTCATCCTCTGAAGAATCACTGATCCGATTTTGCTGCTCCTGACTTGGAGCTATATCTCTCCTCTTCACTTTAGATGCACTTTCAAGATTGTTATTTCCACTTCTATCAAAAGCACCAGCATCACCTGTTCTGGAATTAATATTGCCATCTATGCTTCCTTGCTGGTGACTAGCTTGTGCCTTCTCAACAGTCCGATATTCGTTCCAAGTAGGCATGCTACTATCTTTACTCCCTGAGTACGGTGCATCAGGAGGAACCTCAAAACCTAGCTCTTTACCCAAGGATTCTAAGAAGTCACCAGCTATCAGTCTATTCAGAGTTTTATTAGCTACTTCAACCGTCTTCCCTGGGTCCTCCTCTACAACTCGATTTCTGTTTTCCTCCTCATCATCAGAGTCGTCGGAGAATATAGCCTACATATTGAAACACTTAATATAATTGCTTGAAATATTATGCACTTGAAGTCAGTGCACCATCACAGATAATTATACTGTACCATTATTGTTCTGAATTTCAGAAAACAAATCAAGTACATAACAGAAAATTGTGAATGTATCACCATAAAAGCTGAAGAAGGCTTTGAAACGCGGAAAGATAAGTGGAACTAAGACAAACCTTGTAAAGATCAACAGGCCTCTCTATATTTTCAGCAACCACCATATCTTCATCAACCATGCCTTCGGTTTTGTCCCCACCTCCCATCTGAGAAACAAGCGAGTCCATACCTAGCATCATGTTGTCTTCTGACTTCACAACATGTTCTGGCATGATGATAAGATCATCCATCTTGCTCCTAGGCCGGGGAGGTGGAGGAAGCTGCAAACAGTGAAACGTGTAAGATACACTGTTCTCCAAATTAATGCATTCTAGAGAAGAGATACAAGAGATACAAAATAAGCACTACTGGAAAGAAATGATGACACAATGACCATGTTAACTAGGGTAATGGAACCTTCATGCTTTTGAAGGCTCTAAAACCCATATAAAAATAGACACATATGAAAAACCATTTAAATATGCCGAACTGGATATAGAAACATCCAGTGCTATGATAAATAAATACAAATGCTCTCATTGGATGACTAAAATAATTAGTGTCAGACAAATTTTCCAACACCATAAAATGAAGGTCGTATCTAGAAAACTAGTCAAGCCACTTGTTTGACTGTGTCGGCGTATCTAGCAAATTTCAGAATTACAGTGTCAGGGTCCTATCCCCTATTTGGATACAATATGCAAATTTGAGTCTGGGCTACAATTCATGTTTGCCTTAAAGAAAGGTTTTGCAAGTACACCACACAGCACAGAAATCAACACCATAAAATGAAGGTCGTATCTAGAAAACTAGTCAAGCCACTTGTTTGACTGTGTCGGCGTATCTAGCAAATTTCAGAATTACAGTGTCAGGGTCCTATCCCCTATTTGGATACAATATGCAAATTTGAGTCTGGGCTACAATTCATGTTTGCCTTAAAGAAAGGTTTTGCAAGTACACCACACAGCACAGAAATCAATTATGTAAAAGGGTTTAGAAAACTCGAGGTGCAGTAGCAAAGTGATTTCAGTCACTTTCAAACCTTGAGATCTTCAGTTCTCACTCTATTTAATAACCCTAAAAACATTTTAATTCTAGAACACGCGACATCATGTTTGAATGTATATTTAGTGACATCAACGCTTTTTTCCAAAATTTACAAACATGCCCAAATTCTGCAGCAAGTTTAAGAAGAAAATAAACTTCTAAAGCCAACTTAGTCTCAAAAGCCATAGTATTGATATAATATAGGATGATGATAATGTTGATGATGATGATGAGAAAATACCTAGAAAACCATCAAAGTGAATCAAAATAAATATTCTTTTTAAAAACGATTACAGTACAGTTTAAGCACAGCGCAAGTGCCACGACTACTATACAATGTTAATTGTTATGACTGGTGATCAAAAAAACCCAGAAGACAAGTGTAAACATCTTAAACAAACATCTAAAGAGCGGTAGACAACTAAACGGGCCTTTTTCATAAATAAATAAAAAGTTGAAACGATAAAAGTGTACCTTTCCCATATAAGGATCAGTTAAATCAAAGCGCTTGCATAAAAGAGATGAAGGCCTCCACTGAAATTCCTCCCTTTTGGGGTACTTTGTTTTTTTCACCAAGTCTCCTTCACCAAGCTTACCAGCTTGCTGTAGATAAACTGTCGAAGTTAAAAATAGCCAAAAAAAAGGTAAAATAAAATAATGATAGCACAATCCAAATTTACCTCCATCCCACCAGACGTAAACTGTAATCTTCCAGTAGGAAGTATATCTCCAAGCAAGTCACTAGGCTTGCTTTCTTTTTTCCAATTGCCTTTCTCAATAGCTTGAGCTGCTGCATCGAACTCCAATCTCTCACGAGCACGATCAGCTTCTGTCATCTTACTAGATCCACTAGTATCTTTGGTGCGAAGACCTCCATGATACTTCTCTTTCAAGAACTGCTCAAACCTTTCCTGCTTTTCAGGGTCCTCTTGGAAAGGTTTTACTACTTCAGCTGGTCCAGTCTGTATCAAATGCATAACAGCGTCAAGGTTATGACTTTAACATGTATCTTAGGCATCTGACAGGCTCAAGTTATGAATCAACACTTAAAGTTACTCACAAATGACACTGGTGTGGTGAATGTATCTGATAGGTTAAATTGTAGAGTGACATTGTCCACAGATGTAGAGGATGTGGCTGAGTCTATAAGGCTTCTTTCCAGAGGCTTTTCACCTAAGATTCTGCCACGGTTTTCAGCCGTCATCTTTTCTACATTCTGAGACTTTTGCCCATTCCACTGCCACTTTTTATCATCATGTTTCTGCCTCCCCTCCCAGAGCTTCCTCGCATAATAATCTTGACCACTCCCTCCAAACAAAAAAGAAAATAGTGGGTTCGATTGATTCTTTTGCCGAGAGAGATTCTCAAATAAATCCCCACAGCGAGCTACTAGTGTTGCCATTCCCTCAATCGCAAGTCTAAGACAATTATCCTCTGGGGGAGCAACTTCAGGGGGGGCTACTTCTCCCAATTTGTTGCCAGCACCCAATGGACTTGTAAACTTATGACGGGGGACAAAATCTTTGGGGATAACTGGAGGACCAAATCTGTGTACAATAAATAAAAAGTTCAGACAAGAAACAACTGATTTATTTGAGAATATTCTGCCATGAAGCCAAAAACTGTGAAACTCTAGATAATCACAAGTTTGATTAGCTAAAAGTAACTGATCAAAGTACAGGAATAGGTGTAACCATTCAGAAAATAGCATAGTACAAAAACATCATGAGAAAACACTTCCAAAAATATTGCTCCATAAAGAAAATGTTTTTCATGCAACAGAAACCCATATAAACAGCCTGATTTGGACATGAATTCTGTACAACATGAATTCTGAGACACAACAGGATAAACCCATATGTTCCCTGATTCCTCCAAACAGATAGAGTTAAGTTATGTGGCCAGTAGAGCCTTCAAATAAATTCAACCTAAAGTGTATCTCCAACTTAAGAAAGCAATGTAGAGAAGTAAAAGATCAGACCACAATAATTATGGAAAATTGGGGAGGAGGGAGGGAATGACTGTTCATTTACTGGGGGTTGGGTTATTAAAGATTCTTGAACACAGCCACACCGCTTCCTTCAAAAATAAAACAAAAAAGAAAGTTTTCTTGTGTAAATCTAGAAAACAATTATCTTTCTTTATGCCTCATATTTTCCAAAATGAGAAATGGGATTTAGAACAAATCAACTATGGGAATTAGACAGTCAACATAGTCATAGAGAATTCCAGTAAATTTTTAGCCCAAATAACAGAAACCATAAATAACTTGGTTTTTAAACAATAACATATGGTTGGTTTTAAAATGCCATTTTAGTTATAAATATGCATAATTTTAATTATTTAGTCGTAGTTAAGGAAACGAATTTAAGTGAAGTCAACTTAGTTACAGATAAATACAGTTAAATGTTGAGCCTTAGGTAGTGAAAATAAAAAATAGAATAATGTATGGAAAATAAATTAAATTTATTTTGTTCTGTCTCTATTTCTGTCTATATACCTCTCCCATTTTAGTTATAAATATGCATAAATTTAATTATTTAGTCGTAGTTAAGGAAACGAATTTAAGTGAAGTCAACTTAGTTACAGATAAATACAGTTAAATGTTGAGCCTTAGGTAGTGAAAATAAAAAATAGAATAATGTATGGAAAATAAATTAAATTTATTTTGTTCTGTCTCTATTTCTGTCTATATACCTCTCGGATCTCTCTTTAAAGAAACTAAAAAAAAAACTTATGAAAGACCGACCAAGAGTTGATGAAAGAATTTAAACAATAACTAATGTATATCTGCTATTGAAAATTAGGTTTCTATGGAATTATTATGACATATGAATGTTACGTTAGTCTTCATTATAATTTAATTACACAATAATAACTTGATTGTGTATTGTATTTAAGTAAAATTTTGAACAAGTATCCTTATGGTGAAATAATATACTGTTCAACTGGATCACTATGAATTTGTTAAAATCAGTCATAAATTAAAAAGAACTAAAAGAATTTCTCAATTACAAATATATGAGACCTGGTCAACAATCTTCATTTGTTAACATTATCCTGCACGACATGAATTCTGAGGCTGAATTCGAACTTTTGCCAAGTCTCATCCTATTTATTATTTGTATTTGGTACTACCCTCTATATGTTAATTACCATCAGCAATATCACTGTACTATGTTGATTTTTCTGGTTGATCTTTTACCAAGTGAAGTTCTATTTGTTATTATAAGTGTCATTTTCAGTACACCCCAATTTAGTATCTGTGAATTGTGATACCCTCCAGATGTCATAAGTAGAGTAAAATTCTACCTAACTAGTGCAATTATGTATTCCGTTCAAATTTCTTTAAGGCACTAGTGATGAGATTGATGGAAGATGTTAATAGCAATAAAATTATACATGTAGTGCTGGTATTTGGTTTAAAACTAATATTCAGTCATCAGTGTTATTGATCTTGTTTGTTTACATTCATCATTATTATCAATGAAAAATTATTCAAAATTGTAAAATTGCACCTTTATTTTAGGTGTTCTCTTTACTTTAATGGCTAACCTTGTCAAGTTTGGTCAAATAAATAAATAATTTAAGAGGTTATAGATCAAATAAAGGGTTATGAAATTAGTTATATATAATATATGATTGAATCAGTTATTAGATCTCTTTAGTTGATTGAATTTGATCAAATGATGTGTGTATGATTAAATTAGTTAGCTATCTCTTTAATTTCAAGTTATATATAAGATATGATTGAGTTTTTTTATACTGAATAGTACAAAAAATAACTCTTCTGGATGTCTATCATCTTAAAAACGACGATTATCATTTGTTTTGACTTGAAACAAATTCAATCATATCTTATATAAAACTAATATCATACCCCTTTATTTGATCTATAACCTCTTAAGTTATTTATTTATTTGATCAAACTTAAATTAGAAAGTTACAGAGACAAGGTAAGCCAAAACACCTAAAATAAAGGTGCAATTTTACATATTGAATAATTTTTCATTGATAATAATAATAATGACTGTTACCAAAAGATTAATAACACTAATACTTAATATTAGTTTTAGACCAAACACCAACACTACAAGTAAAATTTTATTGTTATTGACCTTTTCAATCAATCTCATTACTAGTGCTTTTGAGAAATTTGAACAAAATACATAATTACACTATGGAATAATATATTTGGACTGAATTGGATAAACTTAATCACATATATAAAGATAGTTATGTATGGGTTGATTAGAGAAAATAAAGATACAATGGGTTTTTTAAAATGTAGTTCAGAATCAAGCCAGTTGTGGTTTGATTAGAGAATTAGAGAATTAGATAATATCCAAACAATTACATACTTATTATTAATTAATAGTTTTGTACTGTAAAACTGTTATTACAAATTGTTGCTTTCATTATGTATTTTTTTTCTATAAATAACATTTTGAATAGTATAATTTCATATATATATAAATGTAATACATATAAACAGGAAATTCCGATTTACATGTATTTTAAATACTATTATTTGAGAGGGAATTAGTTTTAAAACTGTATATAAAATGTTAAAACAGGAGTCTTTGTATGGGACAAAACAAGAATAGTTGGGTAAAAATAATTTTAATTATGTAGGGTGGTGATAGCTGATATATAAGGTAGTACAAAAGAAGCCAAAATGTACAGTTTGTGGCAATTGTGATTGAGCTTTGGTTCCGTGTAGATAAAATTTTGAAGAAAAAAATGTAAAAGGATTTTTTCTACATTCATTAAACTCTCTATTTACATGCCTTGCCTTCTTCAGATTTGTTTTGTCTAGTAGTATGGGGGTCATTACCCCCTGTGGGATTTGGGCATTGTTCTGATTGTACCAAGTAGACATGTTTTCTATGCTTACGTGAAAATCTAATATCCTTTTAAGTCAAAATAAAAGCTATCGACTGAAAAGTCATATCTTAATAAGGCATTCAGACTATACTTCCGTACATAGCATGTACATATTCTCAAATGTGTACAGAAGGATTACCTTTCCAACTGGTTGTCAGAATTTGATGCAGCCTTGAACCCAGGTAAGACATCACTTTTCTTCTTATCCAGCAATTTTACATTCTCAATCATCAGCCTTGAAGGTTCTTCTATTTCCTCAGCATGGAATTCTTCAAAGTCATAACCTGATGAAAAAACTAATATCAGTTTTTATGCTTAGAAACACAGTAGTATTAGGTACAAGAAAATATTACTTTAGGCACTATACAGAATTAAAAGATCATATCGATTAGTATATATGAAGCTATAACCAAATGGAATCAGTTCCAGTGAACTGCTATAATCTCTATAAATAGGCAGCTTTTTTTTAGCCTAAAAATATTATTTAACTTCCTTAGTGTAGAGGAGGGAAAAAAAAAGATTCCATAATGATGTAAGCAAAATCAAGCAATTCCATTAATAGATCCTTACTGATTTGAACCAAACATCCCTTTAAACTAAAGTCACTTAGGACTCAAAACACAGCTCTTTTCTGCTTTTACCTTCCTTCACAATAAGGCATTAAAGATTTTCTACATTGAAACTTAGCAGGCTTATTAAACTTTCAAAACACAGCTCTTTTCTGCTTTTACCTTCCTTCACAATAAGGCATTAAAGATTTTCTACATTGAAACTTAGCAGGCTTATTAAACTTAAATCACGTACACAGCCTAGAATTTGTACAATCAAACTCCAAGGCATAAAAAAATATCAAACAGAATGACGAGTACAGTAACTTGTAGGTGTATGAAAAATCCCAGAAAAAGAAAGCACCAAGTAACTTGCAGGTAAACCAAAATAGAGAGGCCAAGTTCAACCTGCTGTAAATACATCTTCATCCTCAACATCAAGATCTTCAAGGGCCCCGATCCCAAAACCAGGCGCAACCCTACTAGCTGAACAACGCATACTAGTAAGTTAAAAAGGGTATCAAGCAAATAATCTATGTCAACAGCAGATAAATATCTTAGCTGTGATAAAGACCAAAAAAAAATGATGATATATCACATGAAGCTGCTTTGATTGACATTACATTTGAAACCAAATAAACTATCCCCCAGTGACAAAGGTCCTCGCTGATTTGTCTCCCTAGTCCCCAGCATCCGTCTTTTCTTTTCTGAAATCCAGATGGAAGCAATAATAAGCAATGAGCTCTCATAAAGAATAAAAAAAGTCAACAATCCACAAAATATTTATACTTCAAACAAGTAACATACCCCTAAATTCAGGAGCATCCTTGAAAGGATCATAGCCTAAACCATGTAGATCCTGCTTTGGATTGATAACATAAACCTGAAAGTGATAACATTGTTCTAAAATATAAATTTGAGAAAAAATGGTCACCTGTAAATTGTGTCAGGAAGCATGTGATTACAGTATGATATAAATAAAAATTTAAATTCAAAATAAATTTAAATTCAAAAAATTAAAACTGTCTATTCAAAATAAATTACAGTTTATCAAATCTATATAAAATAGATTGAAACAAAATCAAATTTTAAATATTAAAAAAAAAATTAAACTATTTCAGTTTATTAATTTTGTAATAAATGGGATCTGCAATTAGGGATCATGGTTCTGTGTTTATGGTTTGTGATAAATAAAGGAGAAACACACAATGTTAATAATAACTGCCAACGAACCAAAACCTTCCCACTCATAATCATAATAATAATAATTCGCAATCACACTTGCTACTTCTATTCCACTGTGTTTCACTTCTAGGACCAAATACAATACAGAATGGCTCAAATGTATGACATACTAGTTAAAAGTGTCTTTCTAATATTAATCATTGCATAGGATAGCTTATCATTTTTTCATATGAACTCTTAATAGTCAGCAATAGATTGAAAGAGTTAAAAAAAAGAAGTTAATAGTTCTGGAGCGTGCCAGTTCAAACAAGAAAAACAAAAGTCTGAACATACTATAATCACAAATAAGCACAAATATAAGATACAAGCTTCAATCCAAGGCACAAACAGGATCATGCTTACAGGTGTACTCTTTGGGATGCTATCATCAGCTACTGAGTCATTATATCTTGCTTCCTCGTCAACGAGCTCACTCTTGTTGGCTTTATCATCAGCCGAAAGCACAATAACAGCTTTTCCATGGAAATCTGTGTCCAGGTCCAAATACATCCCAAAGTACACATGAGGAACTCACAGTTGTCAAATGACAAGCTGAGCAACTTAATCTCCGCTAAGAATGAATAAATACCAACATAACTACAAGCTCAACTTTGTGCATGTACATCATAATTATCTTGCACAGACTAAATGACAGGTGGTGTTACAGAATATAAATCATGAAAATGCAATCAACAATTAACATATGCAAAATGTCAAAAAATCTGAAAAAGTTGTATCTGCTCCCCCCAAAAGCATACACGAAACAAGTGTCATTCCCAACTTGATGGTTTTACTGTAGCTCCAAAAAAGTATAACAAAAATACACTAGGCCATTAAATATCAGAAAATCCACTGATCCTTTTTCAGAAAAACTACAAGAGAACTTCCCCAGAAAATTACCACACAGAATGGTGAACTACGAAATGCATACCGTGATGTGATGATGCCCTAGATTCCTTAATGGAACGACCACGCCGCCAACCCATCTTCTTAAGCAATTTGACCCCTGATCAACATGAGATCGCTCATAGTAAGAGAATTGAAGTAATCGAGATAAACTCATATCTGACACAAAACTTACCGACAGATTCTGTGGCTGGAACTACAATTTCATCAGGAATGGGTCCAGGAATGGCTGATGGCCTACGTAAAATGGAAAGGGAGTAAAAGAAATAAGTTTTCCCTTGCAGATATTATAATCTTCTACTCATCAGAGCAATCAATGTTTTTTATAAGCAGCATCTAAAACGCACCTGCTTTTGGTTTCCTGCTCAACGTGTTTTCGAGCCCTTTCTGCTGAAGTGAACCCAAAAGTGTCGAACTGCGTAGATGTAGCAAAAGAACGACCTTCCAGCTCCTGGAACAGAAAATATTACAAATTTAAAAAAGCAAAAGAAAATACTTCATTCAAACTACCATAACAAATTAAATACTACAGGGGAAAGTAAAGCCCCTAATTACCATCCTTATAGACATCAGCAGTTTAGAACTACATAATTCTTATGTACTGATGAAAGAAAGAAATCATCAAATTTACATCCCATTGCAAAGATTCAGAACCACAAACCACCAGAGTACATAGCTACCAAGTCATTAAATGAACAGGTAAACAAAAGCAAATTTACATTCTTTTCCAGAAAAACAAAAAACAAATGTAGCAAGACCTCATTAGTATATTATTCATGCTTTCTAACATTATATTTTGATTGAACTCATATCCTTATGCAAATCACCCTACAGTATTCCACATCAACAAGCCCATTGCCATCAATTGAAGTTTGTTTTAAAAATTAAAAAATCGTACCGCTTTCTCCTCATCATCTAAAAAGTAATCAAGACTCTGTGTCCTGACTTCAGCTCGGTTCTTCCGCGAAGATGTGAAAGTCTGAGGGGTCCATCCTGCCAGAATAGTTCCAGGAAGAGTTAATTAATCAGGACTCAACTCAGTAATTAGCTTAACAATGAAAAGGTAGCAATGATAAACGCACCCTCTTTGGAGCCAACAGTGTTATAGTATCCAGCAGAATATCCGCCCGTGAATGCGCCATGGAACCTCCTCCGCCCCTCTTCATCTCTGACCTGCAGTTGTTCCAATGTGAATACAGAACAAAATGGTTCAACTGAATGGAAGATTGAAAGAGAAAGGGTAGCTACCTCTTGCTTCCAAGGAACAAGTGTTCGCAGCTGACCGGAGGCCTCAGCGACGGCCTTCTTCTTGCGGGAACTGGCGTCTTCCTCGCGCTCTATAGGGGTTCCGTAGAATACGAAATCCTCTTCATCGGCATCCATGCTTTCTCAGTACGCGATCACGGACACACGGTATCTATATGACTATATCCCCGAGTGATGTTGAATGTTCAGGCGAGTTTATATGACTGAACGCTGCATTTTGTTTGGTACTCCGTTCAGGGTTCGTAATTTAGTACACAAATCCTAATCCCCAAATTTTGAATGAAAATAAAGTTGTTCAGGGCAAACCCGTCTCATCAATCGGGCAAGGCTGTGAGACCCAAGCGCTTCAACCACTGGTCTACTAACTTTCATTATTGTAAAAATTGGGATTAAGCGGAGTGGAACATTAGAAATTATTAAGTAGGGTGCATGTTCTAAATAATTTCTAAGAGCATCTCCAATGCAAGCATCAAATAGGTAAAATTCACTAGCCATGTCATTTTAGAGGCTCTCAACTTGAAAAACAATCTCCAATGCAACCATTTTTTGAAACCTTTAATCCTATGTGTCAACATTAATTTTTGACACCCTCAATTAGACCCTCTCAAAATAGAGGCTCATATTGAGGCTTTCAATAATTAATTTACCATGTATAGCCCATTTAATGCATTAAAATCAATTCATTTTGTTCAAATATATCATGATGAAGATTGATTCATGATACTTGCATTGGAGAACAAAATTTCATTTTCAATGTCTCTTTATCCATGTCATAGAGACGCCCAATAAAAATTCGCCAAATGGCTCCTATAAATATGGGTGAGGCTCTATGCATTGGAGATGCTCTAAGGGCATTGAATAATTAACTCATTTTTAATTATTATGATTATTAATAAAAAGACAACAATACCTTTATTTTATTTTTATTAAAATTCCTAATATTTAGTTAAATTTAGTTTAGCTTTATTTATTTTGCTCCAATTTAAGTAAAATTTATTTCTGATCAAATCATTTCACTTCAGTTCAAAACAGTCAAACTCATATGAACTTGATGAAATTTTATTCAATTAAATAACAAGGAAGTGAACTAAATTGGATTTAAAAATTTGAAAAAATGATGAAGCTAAATTAAATTGAATTTAGGTAGATAAAAATGAACCTAGTCAACCAAATTCAATTGAATTGACCTAAAGAAAAGTAAATGTAATTTTTTAGTTGGATATGAATTGACTTGTATTGAATTTTTAACAAGATTTTGATTGCTTTTAATGAAGCGGGGCTAAATTAAACTAAAGAAAGGTGAACTTGAATTGAATTGAATTCGTCCAATTTTGAATGATATGAATAAAGTTATATTTAATTGAACTAAAGAAATTGGTTTGAATTCAACTAAATTTGAGTGAATTCAAAAAAAATTGATGAAAATGAACTGAATTGAATACTACTAAAGTGAACTAAATTCAACTAAACTGAACTGAAACAAAACTACGTAAAATGATATAGGGCTAAATTGGACTCATTTTATTATAAATACATTTAATTAGAGTGAACTAATTGAAACTAAAATTAATTTAACTAAGCACAACTGATCTAAATAAAAATAACACAAATAGGGGTATTAGTGTCTTTATATTAATAATCATATCAATTAAAATTAAGTTAATTATTCACTGCGCTTTTTAGAAATTATGTGAATCTTTCACCCCACTTTCCAATTGCTAATATTCCACTGCCCTTAATCCCAATTTTCCCTTCATTATTTTAGCATAAACAAACGACGTAGCTAGGAATCTAACTATTTCCAAGATGCTTCCTCCGAACGATTGAGTGTTGTCACCAGTGTAGCTAAATCTGTAAGCAAGCAAATGTTTTGGGTATGCACCCTACTGTCCCTACATTCTGCTTTTAGACCTCTCCAACAAGCAGGGGCGGATATAGAAATAATATAATGGTAGGTCTAAATTTAATATAAATAACATTTGTTAAAAAAACGATTTTAATATAAATTAAAAAAATTAGGTCTAAGAACTGATGTATCTCCACCACTACCAACAAGTCATGGTCTCGGCCTGTAATGGAGATACACACGTGAAGAAATCTGAGCATGGGAGCTGTTCATGTCCATGCTCAGCCACTCTTGTGATCGACCATGCTCCCGCTCCAACTTGTGCTCTTTTGTGATATGATCCATCCACCTTTAACACAGATAGATCAGCTTGGGGGTGTATTATAACTGTCTCCTCCAAGTTCTGCATTCCCTGATATGAAGGATTCTGGGAAATAAGTTGTATCCCTAATTTCCCTCTTTTTTATCAGGTTGTGATTTAGCCTAAACTTCTGGTCTGCTCCCATGACCCCTCCTGCACAGTCTAGGCTCACTCCTTCCACAACATGTCTTAATACAATTATATTATTATTGACTCATATAAGTCTCTATACACAATTCTCGAATGCACATGAATGAACATCTTACCAAATTATATTTGGGTTGATAAAAAAAAGGTACATTTAGATTTGTGTTTGAGTGAAGATTGTATTTAGGTTGGACATTGTGTTAGACTTGCAATGTAAGATTAAATTAAAATATTTAAAATCAATATAATCAATAGTCTAATAAATAAAAGAGTAATACCGCCACCAGAAGAAAAAAAACCCTCTTCTTCTTCAATCTTTTCCCCATCACCCCATTAGGGGGAGATGGGGAACAGTTGTTTTTCCATTTATTGATTCAATCTTACATTGAATAAGTGTGGTTCACACAATGAATTTATTCTCGATTTGATCGGCTGAATCCATGATTTAGTTGTTCGTCGATATTTTGTTCCTAATCTGGTTGGACAGGTCGTGGATCGCGTTCAGTTCGTGATCTATGATTTTCAAGGTGTTTACAGTTTGAAGAACATAGATCGTGGTTTGGATCTAGTGGTGTTTCGGTTGTAGCAGATCCCCGATTGGCGCAGTGACTGATGCAGGAGACGCTCCTCTCTGCCAAGCGGTTGTGGTGTTCGCGGTTGCATAATAATATCCCCGATGGCGGTATTACAGCTTTTTTATTGGATATCTCAATTTGTAATAGTACAGACGGTATGAGTCTGGTTAGCATATGATTTAGTTAACCTTGTAATAGGCTAGTTGAATAAATGTTGATTCCACTTGTAATCGTTACTGGGCATTTTCCCAGTACCATGAATAAATTTCTCAAAAAAAAAAAAAAAAAGAGTAATGATAGAGAGGGAGACCACTAGATCCAAACCAACTTCTGCAATAATAATCCTTCATCATCAAGTTTTTAACTTCTGCAACTTTTAAAGCTTGCTCACATTAAAATTTTACTTACTTAAGTTAATGTTCTCTTGAACTTATATGTAGATCAATTTACTTCAAACCAATTCAGTATAGTTCAGTACAAGTATAATTTGATGAAATTCCGGTTAATTCAGTCTTGCATGTTCTATTTTTTTAATACATTAATTTTCAATTTAGTTCAGTTCATTTAAGTTTTGTTCAATTCAACAAAATATAAGCTCAAGAGAATATGGTCTAATTAGTTCCTATAATAACACTCTATAATATGTCACGAATCAAGTCCTACATTGTTTACGAGAAAGTGCAATTGAATCTGGTAAATCTAAAAGCTCAACTCCTTTCTTCTTTATCACAATTATTTTCTTCTAATTATTTTTTTAAAACTAAATTGAAATAAAGATTTAAACCCACACTTAGCGACGAGCCGCCCCCATGACTCTCTAAACCCTAGGGTTTAAGAAAGAACAAGCTTGTGTCCGCAAGAACCAGATCTTGGCCATTTTCTTCACCAATCGGAGAGAAAAACATCAAGAAATCATCACACAACAGCACAATATCACAGGAGCAATGGAGAACATAGCGATTTTCATCAGTGGTTTGTTTTTTAGGGATGACGAGAGGGAGTCAATTACCATCAGGCAGGGCGCCGATCCCGGGGATGGCCGTGCCATGCTCGCGGGGAAGATCTTCTCTCGCAGAGTGGTGGTCACACCGAGGAAACCCAGTGCAACATCGGCAACATTGGTAGCACCGCCGAGCGCTTTTCTAGTGGACGCACTAATTAATTTGGACACTCCGGCGAAATAGGTTGAGGCGCAAAAAGCAAGGTTTTCCTGCGGCCGTGGTGTAGGTAGTGTGCGGGACAGAGGCGGTGCAGTCACGGGGGGCCGCGGCTCGAAGGCGGCTCGAAGGCGGCAAAGCCGGTGGCGGTGGCCGGGGACAATACAAGGGACCTAGATGCGACACCTTTTCGGCGGAGACTGGCATGGGGTTCCAGTCCTTCTAGGAGCCATGAGTATTACCAGTTTGAACTGTTAGGATGATCTCAAGGCCAGGCTTATCCAGACAGTTCAAGAGCTGCGCACTATCATGCGCCTGAGTTTTCTTTTATTTATTTATTTTTTTCAATTTAGTATTTCCTTTTAGTTCAAACAACAGACGTGCAGTTTCATCACGTTAAAGAAGGAACAGATGCCCGAGGGGCATGACTATGTCATGGGAGAAGGATGTTGGAGACCCCCTATAAAGGACCTTTGCTGTATAGGAACGTTGTCCGGCAATCGCGACAACGGCATGAGAGAGGATCACATCACAGTTACATAATATTACTTTTATGGGACCTTGTTGGTAACCTCGTTCTTCAGAATTTATAGCTCATTCTCTAGCAGTCTTCGCAAAGTTGAGCACTCTGCTATTTAACGCAATGAAGGCTCCTCTTCGACTTGTTCTACCGCTTCTGAACTATTTCCAGTAATCATGAATGAAATAAAAAGTTTTGTTGTCAAAAAAAATTGAAATAAAGATAAAACTATAAAAAACAACTTTAACCCCTATAGAAACATCAAGAAGACACATCCAAGTGGTCATATATCTTGAAAACTTTCAATAAACATGTATAAACTAAACATAAATGGTTCATCACTTGGAAATACAGAATATGTCGGAGCAGGATTGGTGATCATGAATGCAGAAGTAGAGAAAATGGAATTGATAGCACAGTTACTGACTGCATTCTATATACAGAGAATGGGTTTTCTATACACATGTACATTTTTCTTTGTATGTCCACATTATACGATAATACCTCCTGATGAAACCTTATGGTTTCAAGCCCATTTTTTGCCTTAACAATATTAGGTGTATTATGGTAAAAATACTGACTTGCAGGAGAAAAATGTACCTGCATCTAGCATATCCCAACCGAGAATTATAGTTGGGGATGGATTCCATAGTCTTACTTAAAGTGATCAGAAGGGACTTTCGAATACCATAGAGGCTAGAGCCACTTGATGATACCAATGATTCGGATCTAGGTGACTGGTGTATACCATTATATTCAATGGGCCCAAAGTGAAACACAACAAGCCCAAAAGGTCCATATACACACTCACAGGAGACAGAGAAGGCTAAATAGCGGCCCAGGTAACAAAGAGTAAGGATCATGTCAACATAATACCAAGAATAGAGCGGCACGATCATCCACGGATGGTGCAACGTGGAGTACTCGTGGAGAGCTAAAACCGGGAAAGAAGTAGTATAAAAAGGGACACGCCCATCATGGAAAAGGTACACAACAAGAAACTGAGAATCTAGATTCATTAAAGAGAAGAACTAACTTTAGCATCGGAGCTTATTCCCGGCACCCGGGAATCTTTTGCAGGTTTATCTCCGGTTGTCTTCTGAGTGTTTATCAGTGGAGTGGAAGAGAAGAAATCACATCAGTGGCGCCGTCTGTGGGGATCGTTTTTTCTCTTCTCCAATGGTTTCCACCAGAAATGGTCGGGGAGAATCTCACCACAATACCAGGTCCACATCGAGGACCGTCAGCGAACGAAGAGGAAGAGATCGAGCTCTGAGCCAAGACAGAGATAACCAAGGTAGTCAAATGAATGGCCAAGGACGCGAACCGGTAAATGGCCAAGAAGAGACTCAGGCGAGTAGCCAGGACAGGGATTCTGATGATAAGGATTCAGATGAAAACTATGGCGAAGAAGCAGAATCACCCTTAACTAATCGCCAAAAAGAGCAAAAAGAGTTCGAAGAGTTTCTAGAAAACCAGAAGGCAAGGCTTTACGAACAGTTCAAAAAAACAAAAGACGATCGCGGCAGGAACAGAAGAATAATACCAAGCGAAATCAAAGCCCAACATTCGAATGACTACCAACAGCCGTTACAATACGAGGAAGAATTGAGAGACATCGTTGCAGACGAATATAATGACGATTCGCCACTCTCCTGGGACATCCAGAACCTGCAAATGTCTGATAACTTCAAACTGCCATTGCATGTGAAGGTTTACGATGGCACGACGGATCCAAAAGATTTCTTGCACTCGTATGGGAGCAGCATGCGCTTCAGGAATGCCTCACAACAGCTGATATGCAAAGCTTTCCCGATTTTTCTGACTGGCCCAGCTATTACATGGTACGAAAGCCTACCAAAAAGAAGTATTAAATCATGGGCACAATTGTCGGATATTTTCCTAGGAAGATTTTATAGGAATCAAAAATTCGAGCGCACCATCGAGGACTTAGTAAACATCAAACAAGGCAGCGACAGTGTGGGAGCATACCATGCAAAAATGGTGATCGAAAGTTTAAGTATCAAAGATCTAACGTATCAAATGTTCTTAGGAGCCTTCATGAGTGGACTTAAACCCGGATACTTCTACAAAAAGCTACGAGAAGAAATGCCATCGAACGAACGCGAGTTACAGAAGCTAGTCGAGAAATATGTACGGTCAGAGGAAGCGAATGATCGAAAAATTGAGAACGAAAAAGGAGATAAACGAATCCTTGACGATGAATCAAAGTGGGGAAAAAAGCTAAAAACAGTGTCTTCAACGAAAGCTAAGGAGACTGGAGGAAGAACATTCGTCACCACCCTCCTTACCAAGTCCAGGAAAGAGATTTGGCAGCTACATAAGGACATTTTCAGTGACCCAAGGCCAATGTTAGCACCGCCAGACAAGCGTTCGAAGGAAACATACTGTGCGTTCCACAGGGACCACGGTCACGACACAGAGGAGTGCGTTTCACTCAAAAGGCAAATAGAAGATAACCTACGACAAGGAAACCTCACCCAATACAAACGTGAAGGGGAACACGCGAGCAAGCAAGATATGGCTAACACTCCAAACGGGGGAAAAATCGCGGCAGCAGTGGAACGGGTAGAGGATCATTCATACCGAACGACCGATAGGGTAATCTTATCCATCCATGGGTCAACAGAACCCATTTCGAACAAAGGATGGAAACAGAGGACCAGATACCTGCCGCCACAGGAACCTTCTGATAAACGGTTGAAATTATCGGAAGCTATAACGTTCGATGAGTCGGATGCGGTACCAAACGCATTTCTGCACAATGACCCGCTAGTAATCGTCGCAAAAATTGGGAATTCAATGGTTCATAGGGTGTTTGTGGACGACGGAAGCGCAGTTGACATACTCTTCGCCGATTTTTTCGACAAATTAGGATTCAAAAGAGATGATCTTAAGAAACCAGCATCCGCTCTAGTCGGATTCACGGGAAGATCCGAGATGCCTCTAGGACAGATTCAATTGCCAGTCACTATAGGAGAGGAAGGCAAAATCGTGACGATTATGTGCGATTTCGTAGTTATGGAAGCACAGAGTCCGTTTAACGCGATCGTAGGACGCCCATGGATGAACGCCGCGAGAGCAATCTGGTCACCCTATCATTTGGTTATGAAATTCCCCACATCAGCGGGTATAGCCTCAGTACGGGGAAATCAACAAGCGGCAAGGCAATGTATGGCGATTGCAATGAAACCTGCAACGAAGACAAAGGTACTTCCATCGGTCAATACAGTGGCAGTCTCACCCAATATTGACCATGGTGAGCAGGCTGAACCATTCCAAGTCATAGAAGGAGACCCATCATCGTTGGTTAGAGTGGGATCAAACTTGCCTGGCCCGGTAAGATTGCAAGTCGAGAACATACTCCGGAAATATGCGCCAGTGTTCGCATGGTCTATAATGGATATGGGAGGAGTTAAGTCGGACATCGCAACACACAAATTACACGTAGACAGCACTGTTCAACCCATCAGGCAGAAGCAGCGAACGTTCGCTGCCGAGAGACAGGCAGCAATAGAATATGAGGTTCGAACATTAACCGAAGCTGGAATATTGCGGGAGGTGCAGTATCCAACATGGCTGGCGAACCCAGTAATGGTACGAAAGGCAGACGCTGGATGGAGAATGTGTGTTGATTACACAAACCTAAATCAACACTGCCCAAAAGACTGCTATCCATTACCAAAAATCGACAAACTGGTCGATGCAATAGCAGGGTACGAAGTACTTGCATTCCTAGATGCCTACAAGGGGTATCACCAAATCCTGATGGATCCCCTAGATGCAGAGAAAACAGCTTTCATTACAAGTGTAGGAGCTTTCTGCTACACTAAAATGCCGTTCGAATTAAAAAACGCAGGAGCAACCTACCAACGAATAATGGATAGGGTGTTCGCATCACAGATCGGACGGAACATGGAAGTCTACATAGATGACATGGTCATCAAGAGCTCAAAGCTGAATGATTTTCCACGGGATTTGGAAGAAACGTTCGCATCACTCCTCCTTATAGGAATGAAACTCAATCCGAAGAAATGTGTTATCGGAGTAGGAGCAGGACGATTCTTAGGGATACAAGTTTCAGCCAAAGGACTGAACCCAAATCCAGAAAGAATCAAGGAAATTCTGGATTTACCGCCACCCAGAAATATCAAAGGTGTCCAGATCTTGACAGGATACCTTGCATCCTTAAACCGCTTCATGGCGAAAGCGGCAGACAAGCATATGCCTTTTTTCAATGTCCTCAAAGGGGCAAAGAAATTTGTGTGGGGCGAAGAATGTGAAGCGGCTTATACACTCCTCAAACAAGAGATTCGGAGCCTACCATCGCTATCCATCCCACTGGCAGGAGAACCTCTATTCTTGTACTTGGCCGCATCATATAAATCAATCTGTTTGGTGTTGGTGAGAGAACACAACGAGGTACAAAAGCCTGTTTACTACACAAGCAGAATGCTAACGGTAGCTGAAATGAATTATAAGCCCATCGAGAAAATAACTTTGGCACTGGTACATTCGGTTCGAAGATTGAGAACATATTTTCAAAGCCATGCAGTAACCGTACTTACGGATCAACCGATTAAGCAGATACTGCAAAAACCAGAATCATCAGGGCGAATGATGAAATGGGCAATTGAGTTGAGTGAACACGACATAAAATTCACACCTCGGAAAGCTATCAAAGGACAAGCTTTGGCAGACTTTATGGCAGAAATGTTTTCATTAGACAACAACATAGCAAGTCATATGTCTCCAATACCTGAAGAAAGAAACAAAGCAAAATGTGAAGACATAGCGTGGCTCCTGTATGTGGACGGCTCATCGAACAAAGAAGGATGCGGAGCGGGCGTTCTGTTGATAAGCCCGGAAGGCGACGAATCAAAGCATGCGCTGAGATTTGATTTCCACCTTTCAAATAACGAAGTAGAATACGAGGCAGTGATTAGCGGCTTGGATCTTGCCAATAAGATGAAGATCACGAGCGTCAAAGTATTCAGCGACTCCCAAATCGTGATAAGCCAAATACTGAGAGACTTCGAAGTGCGAGATAGCCAATTAGCAAAATACTTGACAAAAGTACATCAACTTATACCGTTGTTCGAGTACATCAAGTTTATCAAAATCCCCCGAGAAGAAAATCAGAAAGCGAACGCTCTGAGTAGGCTATCGAACAGTAGGTTCAGCGACCTACACAGATCCACAGACGTACTTATTGACATAGTGCCTGTCAGAAGCACAGCTATCGTCATAATGGCGGCGACAGCAATCGAAGAGCCAACTTGGATGACGCCTATCCGGTCCTTTCTCGAACACGGAACGCTTCCGGAAGATATAAAAGAAGCTAGAGCCATACAACGAAAGGCATGCATGTATCAAGTAGAAGGCAGATTCTTATACAAAAGAGGACACTTGGTGTCTTGGCTGCGCTGTGTACTCCGAGCGAAGCGCTACAAATTGTAAAAGATATGCATGATGGAAGTTGCGGATCTCATCAAGGAGCAAGTACCCTCGCTAAAAGAATCATACGCGCGGGATACTACTGGCCTAAAGTGTTCGCTGACACGAATGCATATGTCCAACGATGCAGCTCCTGTCAAATCAACGCAAATGACAGTCACATACCAAAAAACAGGTTAATCGGCATCCACGGAGCATGGCCGTTCGATAAATGGGGAATTGACTTCGTCGGTCCATTTCCTAGGGGGGCAGGAAATGCCAAGTTCCTTATTGTCCTGGTCGATTACTTCACAAAATGGGTCGAAGCGAAAGCTATCCCAAAAATAACAACGAGCGCAACGATAGCGTTCGTGTGGCAGAATATAGTTTGCCGTTTCGGCCTACCAAGAACAATCGTTTCGGATAACGGTACACAATTCACGAGTACCTCCTTCAAGGAATGGTGCGCATCGAAGAAAATTTCACAGAAATTCACTTCAGTCGCACACCCACAAGCGAATGGGCAAGTGGAAGTCACGAACAGGACTCTGTTGCAAGGAATTCAGAAACGGCTCTGCGGGAAACTCACAGGATGGGTGGAAGAACTGCCAGAAGTATTATGGGATTATAGAACAACGCCGCAAACGCCACATGCAGAAACTCCCTATAGTTTAGTGTTCGGCCAAGAAGCATTGATACCTATTGAGGTAGAAGTACTAAGCGAAAGAGTACAAAATTTCGACGAAACGGCCAGCGACGAAGCAATCAAGGGGAACTTAGATCTTCTGGAAGAACGACGAGAGCAGGCACACCTCCGTGAAGCGAAATACAAGGAACAAATGGTAAAGGCTTACAACACGAGAGCAAGGGAAGTATGATTCAAGGTGAACAGCTTGGTGCTAAGGAAGAACGAAGCCAGTTTGGCAGAAAAGACAGGGAAACTGACTCCTAGGTGGGAAGGACCATACAGAATCGTTGAAGCAAACCAGTCCAACTCATACAAACTGGAACGACTGGATGGGACCACTATACCGAACACCTGGCATGTTTCTAACCTAAGGCAATACTACGCTTAGGAATATGATAAGTCATTTGTATAGGAGCCTTGATATGATCAATGACGGCATTTGTTAAGCGATTTCTCGCTTTTTTGTAGATATATAAAAAGAAAAACGCCAACTCTTCGGCACAAATCTCTTCTAACGATGAACGCTACTAAGCAACGCGTAATACTCAAGCCCTACATGCACAAAGCAGGTCACGACACCTACTGTCAGCTAGACTTGCACTAAGAATAAAGCGAATAAAGTAGGCAAATAAACCAAGTCACGACAATTATGTCAGCGAGACTTGTAAATCAAACGAACTCAAACAAATCGAGCGTAAAACCAAGTCACGACAATCTTGTCAGCAGGGCTTGTAACAAAACCAACTGCAACACACCGTGTTACCCAAGAAAAGTGTATAGCACAGTACAAGTAATACTAAAAAACCTTTAAACTAAAAAAAAAAAAAAAAGCAATACAAGTCTTATTTTACAAGCTTAACGAGAACTACCCCTGCCAGCGGATTTCCACCTAGAGACACCACGAGCGCTATGAGAGGGAGCCCCACGACGTTCGCTGGTCCGACTATGAGTAAATTCCTGATGACGACGAGCGCGAGCACGTTCGGGATCATTATCATTAAGACGAACCAACTCATTCCGCATAAAGACCACCGCAGGATGCTCTTGAGTATACCTAATAGTCGACAAGTTCTCCAGCTGATGCTGGTAATAGTCTCGAAGATCGACAATAGGTCCAGTCCCGTACTGATTAAGCAGGAGCCGCATAATAGCACAAGTCTTTTCGTAAGCTTCAGCATTTGCCTTAAGCTGCTGTATCTCTCGCCTCAAAACCGCCATGTCATCCTCTATATCGAGGATATGTTCGGCTGCTTTATCCTCGATACGATGGAAAAATGAACCATCCTTTAAAACAACTTCATGGCGTACAGTTGCAGTAGCCCCACTGCTCGACGAACCAGCCCGCAAACCTTCGCACTGAGCCTGTAAATTACGCAAAGTATCTTCCAATTGAGAACATCGCTCAAATGCTCCTCGGTGCTTTCGAGCAACAGTTTCCGCTATCGAACATTGTTCGTCGTACTTCTTTTGAAACTCACCTATGAACCCGTTGAGATTAGTAATTCTCTCATTTAAGTGGCGTTCGACTCCTCGCAGGTTGGAGATGGTTTTGACTTGCTCTTCAGCCCGACGTTTCTCGTCAAGATACGCACGCTTAAACTCTCGGCCTTGAGTGACAAGGGTACCAATTTGAACACGATTATGATAAATGATATCGTTCTGCTGCGAACAAATCTTGTGCCACCCAAGACGCATCACATCCACCTGCTTCAACAGAGCGGTCCAGTAATTTTCACGACGCCCGAATTGAGAAAGAACCTGATCAAGTTGTTTACCGAACCTCATAACCCAGTGGTAAGGACCGGCAGGAAGTCTAAGACTCGACATATAGGTACAAACACCTCCCAAATCCCGACGGCATTTTTCTATTTCATCACGAAGTTCGAACACTTCCTCTTCCTCGTAAGCAAACTCCTCATCATCGGCTGAAGGAGACGAACAACAACCTTCATCGGTGGTAGTTTCGTCAGTATCAGATAGGGCAGAAATCTGCTGCTGAGCGCTAATCAATTTTTCCCAGTTTAAAACATCAAGTGCAATTCGTCGGTTCTTTTCAAGCCATCCTAAGTCCGATATCTTGGAAAACACATTTTCCAACCGATTTTGAAGCAAACCGATAGGAGTTGATTCCCTGAGTACAACAGCATCAGTACTACTCCTCAACTGGCAGACTTTAACACAGTCGTTCCTTCTTATAGGGAGTGTTTTATCCTACAAAATGGGAATAGAACAACGAAATATAAAATATAAAATAATAACAAAACTTTGAAATGCAAGAAACTGAATTCGTCCATTCATAATAATAGAGACAAAATACACAGGAAGACTAACTAACATTGCTATCAGGAGTTTCTTTCTCTGGCTCCTCCGCCTGTAGCTCACTAATGACAGCACGGTCATCTGCCAAAGATTCCCCGCAGGTCAGAGAGGCACCCGGACTAGCAGAAGGATTGATACTGGTAGGGACCGGAGGAGTGACAGTGGTAGCAACTTCCTTATCACCGAAAAGCTGATCGACAAGACATTTCCTTAGTTCGGCCAAGCTCAAAGGTTTACCCAAGCACTTACAGTTTTCGACAAGGGCAAAAGAATGGCCACCCTTACGAACGCTCTCCTCAAACGCAGTCGAAACTCTAGCTTTAGCTTCAGAAACCAGTTTGTTAAGGGCCGCGTCATCTTGATACTGAAGAAGCGCAGGATCAGGAAAGGTATCCTTCAGGTACTTCATATACTCGCACATGCCCACCTGCTTAACGGAGGCATATCCAGCGCGGATATGATCAGCATAGCCCTTCGTTCTGAACAAAACATCAACAAATTTGCCCATATACGAAGGATTCAAAGCACCCTCCGTCTTGTGAAAAGAAAGCTCGTCGGACAGAGCCTGTTCGCGAGCCATACAAGCTTCAAGTTGACTCTTCAAGCTCGCGTTTTCCTCCTCCAACTTGCTCATACCCATATAAGCTTCCAGTTGGCGTTTCAAGCTCTTGTTCTCCTCCTCCAGCTTAATCATAGCTTCTCGGGTGGCAACAGTCGTACCCAGAGTACTAATATAGTCCGCGGCATGCCGAAGGTGATCAGATACCTACACAAAATTAAAATCAACTTTAGAAGAGCAAACAAAGGATAAAAGAGAGTCGAACGGAATATCACTCACCACATTCAGCATCTCAGGAGCGGAATAACGGTCAAGAGTGGCAGCGGTCGACTGCCACAGCCACAACAGCACTTGAAGAAACCTTCTTTTTCTTCTTAGGAGAATCAGGGCCATCAGCAGAACGCATATCGCGCTTAGAACCACTTTTGTCACAAGAAGGCTCACGGGTGTGAGAGGAGCTTTTTCCCGCCTTCTCTGACCGAGGAACAGAGGAAGTGGATTTTCTCGTGACCTTCCGAGAGCCTGGCTGAACATCTGCCTGTTCAGGGATAAGATTTTTTTCAAACTGTGGAAACTCAACTGGAATATCAGTCATGTCCATACCTGAATACAAACATATAAAATAATTCAGGAAAAGTTATACACACTCGAACGAAAACAGAAAAATCCGGCGGAAAATCACGTAAAGGCATTAACATCGAGCCATATAATCATATCTCATAGAACCTTTCGAGGAAGTTTTCCTTCGCTTTTCTCGAGGCTTATGAGTATGTTGAAGCAGCCATTGGTATAGGACAGTATCACGAGTCAATCGATCCTTCACATCGACAGCCCGATCTACCGACAAGGAAGTCGACCAACAAGGCATTGGGTCATCCACCCCAGCTCTTCGTCGAACGAACACATATTCCCTTCGCCACCCAGCAAAACTATCAGGATACGACTTTACGAACGTCAGCTCTTTCAAATAACTATACACAGTAAATCGATCGCTTTCACCGGGCAGACTTTGCAGCCGGAAGACGGATCGAAACAACTGGAACGTAAAAGGAACATCAAGGGCGGAGCAAGCATCATGGAACGCAATCATGACCATTATACTTTTGGGATAAAATTGAGCAAGGGCCATATTATACCCCTTAGCAATCTCCATCATCCACGGAGGAATCGGCAACAAAACACCCCTTTTGAACCAATCACAATACACAGCGAAAAAATCACTTCTAGGATTTTTTACACTTTCACTAGGCAGAGGAGAATGTAAATCGATCTTCTCCAGACAAGGGTGTCGGCGCCGGAAATAAGCCAAAGAACGGCCATGCATAAGACTAGCATCTTCAACTCTTTTAGCAGATTCAAGCAAAGCTAGCGTATCATCGGAATCAGGAGGGACACCGGTATCAAGGGATATCTCACCGGAGTCACGAGAAGAATCAAATGACTTTTCGGAATCGCTCATCCTTAATTATCAGAACTAGGTTCCAAAATCAAACAGAGGCACAGATTCAAATAGCAATAAACACAAGCCTAAATATTTCCTGATCAGATATGAAATACGATCAAAAGGAGAAGTTGGAAAAATTACTTGATTACAGGAGAAAGACAGAGACTTCCGCGGGACTTATGGAGAGCCGAATTGATGAGTAAATTGATGAAGAATGGGAAAGTGAGGATAAGTTCAAGGCATTTTCCCCTTTTTAAGAAGTACAAACGGCGGCGTCAGACCAAACGCATCTCAGCCGTTCAATTCAAATTAGAAGATATGATTAGGCACAGAATCCGGAAAAAGGCGATTACCTTTATGGATTTAAAAATTCAATATTTGAAGAGTCTAATTCACCTCAATATACGTCGGGTACGGCGAAGATGAGGGAATGTAAAACAGAAAACAGACAAGACGAACGAACAAGATTCCCCATACATCAGCCGCTAAAATTAGAGCAACTACTCGTTCGACTCATCTAGTCAAAGCACAAACAAGAGAGTCGAACACTTAGTCTCAAACTTCAGCGACTAGGGGGGCTTATGGTGTATACCATTATATTCAATGGGCCCAAAGTGAAACACAACAAGCCCAAAAGGTCCATATACACACTCACAGGAGACAGAGAAGGCTAAATAGCGGCCCAGGTAACAAAGAGTAAGGATCAGGTCAACATAATACCAAGAATAGAGCGGCACGATCATCCACGGATGGTGCAACGTGGAGTACTCGTGAAGAGCTAAAACCGAGAAATAAGTAGTATAAAAAGGGATACGCCCATCATGGAAAAGGTACACAACAAGAAACTGAGAATCTAGATTCATTAAAGAGAATAACTAACTTTAGCATCGGAGCTTATTCCCGGGTTTAGCCGGGAATCTTTTGCAGGTTTATCTCCGGTTGTCTTCTGAGTGTTTATCAGTGGAGTGGAAGAGAAGAAATCACATCAGTGACTTTCCAGGAAGTTTCTGAATCACGTGAGAAAAGATAAGGATCGGCCCGTACACCCACGTGGCTAAGAGGCACCGCTCGTACGGGGAGGTGATGCATACTGATGATGAGGCAGAAAAATGAAGTTCAATGCGCCTATAAATAGAGGCCACAATCAGCCATTCCAGGTAAGTTCTCTAACTCTTGAATACATATTTTTATATTTCCTTTCAATACATGAAATCTCATCATCACACCGAAGCTGCTACCCTCGGGTAGCCCCGGGGGCTTGTTTTGCAGGCTTCGGACGAACATGTCCCAAGCAATTCCTATCCGAGGCCCATGAGCTAGGACAGTCAGGCATCCTTAGCGAGCAGTCTGCATACTTCATCGACAATCCACGTCCTAATTAAAGCCCTCAGATACATCAACACTCCAATGCACCATTTACTGGAGCGGATTTCCCCGCATCAGTTGGCACACCCAGTGGGACCCGACATCAGGGGATCTCACCCTCGACTCAAAGCAACACACAACTTAGTATCTGAAGGGACTGCTTGGAAAGTAAGCACCACCTCGGCGAAGTACAGTTCAGCCGAGGCAAAACCACTCGCGAGGAAACCTAATTGTTGCAACACGTCGAGAAAGCAGTCAAAGCCGCAGCTCACCGAGGAGTGCGGAGGCTTGAAGGTTGAGGTACGTAGGTAACTAACGATATATATTGAGCATTATTTAAATAATAGATAAAGGATTTTTTGCAAGAATATTGATGATTGTTCTTAGCCAGAACCCATAAAGTAAATAGGTATAGAAAAGGTAGAGGCAAGTATGAGGGGAAAGGAATGCACATGAAAATAGGCAGAATCGGTTTATAAGTATCGGTCGGATTTGGGAAATCTAGGGCTTTAGATCTTTTTGAAGGGACAGTTATCGCATAGGAAAGGGCCAATAGGGAATATGAGTAGGAAAAGGATTAGGGGTTTAAGGTCGGAATAATATGCAGGTTATGGAAAAGGGACGAATGGTAGAAAAGGGGATGTCAGAAACGTTAAAGGACATTGCCACGGAAGGTAAATGGGTATTGGTCGGATAGGCAGGGGGCCGGAAGGAAAAATATTGAAAAAGATACATCGTAACTAACACTGTTTCATTAAGAATTTCCTTTGCAGGTTATATACAAGGGCAAGGAAGGACGAAACAAAACGGAGGAAAAGCCAAGGGCTTCAGAAGGCAAGAGCGTGAGGAGGAAACGACTGGAGAACAGTCGCGATCAAAGTAGGACACCCTCAGAAGGAATCCTATGCTTCACACATCAGATCGGCAGCTGCCAGGAAAGGAGCAGCAGGAAGACAGGAACTAGAGGACTACATCGGATAGGCTATGACCTCGGACAAGTTGCGAGGACGAGGCATTCACAAGGCGAACGATGACCGACCAAACAGGTAAGGATCGAAAAAGGGATAGTTGAGGCAAAGGGTAATCAGAAGAGTAAAAACTCTCGAGGGATGGAAAAGTTAATTTGGGGAAAACCGGGAGATAAGAAGTGAAAGGAAGGGTTAGATATTTGAATAAGGCTCTAGGAAGGAAAATGGGGAGAAAAAAAAGGAACAAGATAACAAAAGAGATAGAAGGGTATAGAGAGGTGGAACGGAAAGTGGCCACCATCGCAAAAACAAAGGAAGGGGGAGGGGGGAAGAGAGAGAAGAAGAAAAGAGAAAGGGGAGAAAGATGAGAGATAGAGGAAGAAGAGGGGAAGAAAAGGGTAGGTTCAGATTTAGGGGGGATATCTGAGGAAGAAAAGGTAAAGGTAGGAGAGGACAAAAGACAGTAAGGGGAATCTTCGGAGAGAAATAAATAAATAAAGAGAGAGAAGAAAGAGGAATAGAATAGAAAAGATAAGATGAAGAAAGGATACAGAGGTTTGAATAGGATAAACAAAGAAGTAAGAATGGGTCGGTACCGACTATGAAACAGGGGGCTCGGATACCCCTAGGATAAAAAAAATTAAAAGCAGAGAATTTCGGAGAAAAGAAAATTGGGAAGGTAATTCAGGGGAGAAAAAATATAGAAAAGGGGAAAAAACGAAGGAAAAAGGGTAGCAGAAAAAAGGATAGGCATGAATTAAGGAAAACAGAAGGGGAAGGGGTGTAAATGAACTGAACCGTTCGTGAACAACTCGCGAACAACTCGGTCAAAGTTCGTTTTCAAACTTGGTTTGACCAGTTCGAACTCGAACTTGAGCTCGTTCGTTTATATACGAGCTCGAACTTGAGCTCATAAGAGCCAGCTCGATAGGCTCGTCGAGCAGCTCGAATAGAATTTTATATAGAATTTTTATATAAATTAATTAATTTTTATTCATTAATGCTTTAACGAGCTCGAACTAGCTCGAGTTCGAGCTCGAACTCGATTTTTTATCGAGCTCACGAGTCGAGCTCGAACTTTCTAAAAGTCAGACGAATCGAACTCGAACTTTCTAAAAGTCAGACGAATCGAACTCGAACTAAAATATCTCAACTCGTACGAGCTCGAACTCGATCACGAACATGCAATACGAACTCGAACACGAACACAGGTCTGTTCGAGCTCGACTCGACTCGTTTACAGCCCTAGGGAAAACAAAAAGAAAGGAAGGCAATTAAGGGACTGGCTTAGAAAAAACCCATTTAGAATATAAGGGAATTTAAAGGATAGGAGAAATAGAGATCTGAGAATAGAGGAAAGGAAATCCTCAAGGAGACCAGGGGATCGGAAAAAGGTTAAAAGGAAAGCACAATCTGTAAATGGGCTTGGTGTGGATATGTCGTAGCTCGGATGCGTGGATACGCAGGATAAATTGCATGTGCAATAGGGGGCACATTGCGATATACAGGCTCGGCGTGGACACGTCGTAGTTTGGATGCGCGGATACGCTCGGAACAATATGCGTGTTGGATAGTACGTCAAGAAAGCGTGGATACACTAAAATTTGCATATGTGCTGGGTAGCACAATGTAAATAAAGAGAAAGTCGGGACCTCTGGGTCGCTCCCATGATTGGTGCCCCACAAAAAAGGTTAAGCCTCGGCAAGGGTAATCCGAGCATAAAGGAAAAAGGAAGAAAGATAAAAAGAAAATCGATAAATAAGAGAAAGATAATAGATGTTGAGTGTCCTGGGGGAGATGTCCTCTCGGTACTTATACATTGCATAAAAGAATTTTAAGATATGTAAGATGCACAAGATTTACAGATAAATAGAACTTTGATTACTAGAGAAGCTATGATTGGGCACTGGAAGGAGAGGCCTCACTAGAACCCGAAAGGGTATCGGAGGATAGCAGATTATGGATGATTGCCGCTTCGACACTATCCATAGCACATTGCCTAGATTCCTCCTCATGGTCAGGAATTGGGAGAGTATCGTCTCTAGCAGAAGGTGCAGATTTGAGAGCCAAAGGCCTAAAAGCAAAGCGGTTATTTAACCAGCACGGGGTATCCTCTGGACGAGGTCTGGAGCTATAACCCATTTCAAGGAGATTCGATTTCCGAATTCTGAGTATTTTCTACTCTCTCTCTTGAATATGCTCGGGATTGGGAGACAGCCGAGCATTTTCGTATAGGTGAAAGACAAAATCTACCTCGATCTTTTGAGGAATTTGCTGCAAAGAAGGAGGAAGAGGGTTGGGTGTCCCGGATAAGATACGTCGGTGCCACTCTAGAGCTTCGGAATAGGCTGGATATTTAGGGTTTCCTTGCTGAAAGTACCCAGATTCTTCCATATATGTTATGGCTTTCTGAACGGCATCAAGCATGTCGGAAAAGGGAGTGGCACCGGTCTTACCAGAAAGAAGATATAAGAGATGAAAAGTTAATCTTAGAATCAAAAGGTGATTTTAAAGCTATTGATCTCGGAAGGTAAGCCTCATGTTTTCAGATTCCATCTTGTAAATAGCTTGGTTTCCAAGGCCCTTGTTTTCCAGAAGGCACATCTTCTCAACAGCTCGGGCATAGTCACCCCAAACCATTTCCAAATCTTCATGTTTACGGCGGTAGAGTTCTTTATGAGAGAGTTGTAATTGTTTGAAGGTCTGGTAGATGTTCTCAGAATCGTCTACATAAGAGGCGGAAAGTTTCAGACAATGCTGTAAAGAACCAAACTCTTTCCTCACTGATTCAAGGGAGCTGGAGATATCATCCACGGAGGGAAATTGTTTTAGCAGAGATCCAAGCCCAATATCGCATAACCTCTTCTCTCGGCTAATTGGGATAGACCGGCCCGAGGAAGAAGGATTATCCGATGGGGGAAAAGGAGGATGCAAATCATATGGCAAGAAAAGACAAAAGAAAGATAAGAATTGAGATACAAGATACTTGAGGCGAAATTTAGAAATATCATTACAAAATAGATATTCGGTACATAATGAGAAAGATTGAACCCTACAACGGGAAGGAATGATATGAAAGATTCGAAAACAAAATTAAAAGAATAACTAAAGCTAAGCGAGATACAGTCCATCTTCTATCTCGATTTGAGGATTGCCAACGGCCAAGGAAGCAACGAATCCGAAGTTGCTGGGATCGGCGCAGAGCTCCACATACCCCTTGTCGCCCTCAAAAATAAGGTGGGAGGGGGACTCGGGACAAACCCCAGCAGAGTTACAGAAGTCAGCCTCAACCACATGCATCTTTTCAGGAACATCACTTTTAAGCTCGCCGACTGCTGCCAGGTCGTTAGCTGAGGTAGGAGGAGAGGAATAATGTAGAGCAGCCAATATCTTGGGAGCAAAAATCCAAAGATTGCCACGACGGAGGGCCCGAAAGCACTACTCGTACCTAGCCCGAGCCCCAGGATGGTAGTAAGACTTCTGAAGCTCGAGACGCCAAGGCCCGCGAATCCACCCGCGAATCAATTTATAAATAGAAGTTGCTTGGCTATGATTAGCCTCCTTCACTACCTCGGTTACAACATCGCTAAAAACCTTGGAACCACCTCCTCCACTAAGGTTTCCCCGAATTCCCTAAGGAGGGACCCATCTTCCAAAGATTTCAGCTTACTCTGTAGAGAGGCTGAACGCTCCTTTTCCGGAGCTAAGTCTGCCTGGAACAGTTCCAACTTTTGCACAAGGCCGGCATGGGACTCGTTGAGCTTATCGGATAAAATAGACTAGAATTGTCGAGAGTCACAAATACTCTTTATGAAATCACAGGCTTATGAAATCAAGGAGATCAGGTTAATAAGAGGTAAAATATACATAGAGTAAAAGAAGAAAAGTAGAAAGACGGGACTTACAGTAGAGCGAGCAAGGGGCTCGTTGAAGAGTCGCTAGAGGGAGCGAAGCAGGTTGCTTACTGGCAGAAAGAGAGCATTGCTTCTGTCGAGGCTCAGATGGTGGGGGGAGATTCAGACGAGTCTCATCAGTCCGAGCACTCTTCAGAGATGACTGAGGCTTAGAAGTGAAATCTATGGAGGGCTCTAGGAAAGCAGGATCTTTAGGAGGTAAGACAGAAACAGCCTTCGAAGATGGTGCTTGTTTGGAAACCTTCTCAATAGACTTTTCGATAGTCCGGCGGCGCTGAGAGTGGTTGCATGTCATCTGAGGATCGGGAACTAGGGAAAGATCTTTGGATAAACCTCGAATTACTGAAGAAAAAACACAAGGTAAAAGAATAAGAGAGAGAAACATGAGGTAAAAGAAACGAAAAACAAGAGTTGTGATAGGAGATCATGATAGAACCTTCGGAAGGCTATTCGGAGTAGAATCGAGGAACTGTAAAGATACTCCGGGGATAGATCGTGTGGGGCCAGCTGAATGCACTATTCCCTTTGATCCAATGTTGAAGGATGTTAATTGAATGACGAGCGAGGGATTTATGCCCGGACACTACATCATTCGGAAGAAAAGATCTGGCTTCTTCGGATTGAAGGTCTTCGTTCTAGGAAGGAGCGGGATAGGCGGTCAAATTGAAGAAATAACACTCGTAATTCATCCAGCTCTTAACACAATCACTCTTGCTGCGTACAAGCGGGCTACCTCTTGGATAAAATATGAACACCCCGGGAGTAGAAGAATGGGAGAGGGCAATGTGATAAAAGGATCGAAATAGGTTAAGGGACTCAGTCACATGGTGCCGGCTGCAAAGAGTGAGGATCTGAGTATAGTGGCAACCCCATTTGGATAGAGTTGAGCAGGAGATATAGAAAAGAACATAAGGATGGAAGAAAAGAGATGAGGAAATGAAAGAGAAAGCCCAAAGTGATATTGGCGGGCTGGAAGGCAAGGAGCACCGGATTGAAACTGGTCATTATCTATGATCGATAGCTCGGCGTCAAAGGGAAGAGGGATGAAAGAATTTTCAGAAAGGCTTCTAACATCCTCAGTAAGCCAGGCAGGTATAGCTCAGAGGTACAATGGAACCCGAGAGGATAGATGCGTAGAACGCGAGTAACGGATCGACGGGGTCTTTTCACCCATTCCACTTGATCCTTACCCTTTTTCGCCCTCTTAGAAGAGGAGGTCGTCGTGGGTTGTTTGGCGGAAGACATAGACTTAAGGTCATATGTTGGGTTATCGAGTCCCTGATGAACAATTCTATTCATAGGGTCGGAACGAGTAATAGAAGAGTTCGACTGAGGGTTAGAAGTATCCATCGTATTTTTGGTTCTAGGGTTTCGATTAAGGCGAGAAAAGGGTTTTTATAGCGAATCACATTGTGGAACAGAAGAAGAAACAGAAAACAGAGGAAGAGGAACAAGAAGGGAAAAGAAGGGTACCTGAGAGTAGAAACACAAGAGGGAGAGATTGGTAAAGGAAAGAAAGGGAAGAGGATTATTTATAAAGGAGGAGGAGAAACTGAGGAAAATATTAGGGGTAGGGGAAAATGATTACACACAGGAAAAGAGGGAGAAACATTGGGAAAGGAGAATCGTGTAGCCGCCGAAAAATTGGGGATGTGGTAGGGTCCACTTGAAAGCACATGATAATAACTTGCCTAAACAGAAGAAACGCCGAGGCAGGAAAAGACAAAAGCTCTGTGAAAAAGAACCCCCAGACCTTCTGTCTTGGAGGGCTTGTGATGATACCAATGATTTAGATCTAGGTGACTTTCCAGGAAGTTTCTGAATCACGTGAGAAGAGATAAGGATCAGCCCGTACACCCACTTGGCTAGGAGGCACCGCTCGTACGGGGAGGTGACACATACTGATGATGAGGCAGAAGGAGGAAGTTCAAGGCTCCTATAAATAGAGGCCACAATCAGTCATTTCAGGTAAGTTCTCTAACTCTTAAATATAGAGTTTTATCTTTCCTTTCAATACACGAAATCTCATCATCACACCGGAGCTGCTACCCTCGGGTGGCTCCGGGGGCTTGTTTTGTAGGCTTTGGACGAACATGTCCCAAGCAAGTCCTATTCGAGGCCCATGAGCTCGGACAATCAGGCATCCTTAGCGAGCAGTCTGCATACTTCATCGACAATCCACATCCTAAAACCCTCATATACATCAACACTCCGATGCACCATTTACTAGAGCGGATTTCCCCGCATCACCACTGTTGAGAGTCGTATGGAAATTGCAATGAGAGATTAATACATCCTTTTCACATATATATGGAGAAGTAAACTCAGTTGCAAATGCTTTAGCTAAGTTAGCTAGCACAAGAATATATAGTATCTATAACCACTATGATCTTCCTATAGAATATATGGTTTAGTGGTACTTGGCAGTAAGGAATTTCTTCCATACATTATAGCTAAGTGATTAAATTCAGTATGATTTTTTGGGCAAAACACTAATGTTTTCTTTGTTTACATGACGGGCGAAAAGGTTTCACATCAAAGTTGAAACTGGATACTAATAGAAAGGAGGCTGGCTACAAGTTGTTGTGAGAATGTTGTGGCATAATATGGATTTTACATCTACAAGAGGAATCAAACAGGTGTTCTATACCATTATCTTACGCTCTCATTTCTAGTAGACTGGATATTCACAATTATAATTTGTTGCCAGGAATTGGGCACCACAACCTTTTTGTTTTGCATTTTTCAAAAGATATTAAAATTGCAAGATATGGTAGAATGAAAGAGCTGAATGTTATATCTAGTTTTCAAACTGAGTGGATTAAATCAACTCATAAAGCTAAATTGCGTTTTAACTTGTCTCTTCGCTAAGGTGCTTTATAAGTAACATATATTTTACAGTTCTAACTTATATTTCGACTAGTCGATCAACTAAAATGATTCGAAAGTCAATATTTTGAATATTCCTCTCGTTTTTACATTTCTCTATAGACTATTCTTCTACTTCTACTTGTAATTTTTATTATTTAGTTTGTATGAACTTGCCATTAGTTTCAGCTTTTGAACCATTTTACTATTTTAAAGGTTTTGGAAGTGTAATAAAATCCCTCATCCACGGGTGGTTTTAAATAAAATACTATTAAAAAAATATAAATACTACAATAAAATTTATATAAAATGAAAAAATCAAAGTGACTGAATATTTTGTAAACCTTCCTATAAAAAATAACTATTTTTTTGAACCGAATATCTAATTCATTTTTACTTTTCAAAGACTGTATTTGCATGGAGAGTTGGGTTGAGGAGGGATTATCCAAAGCCCACAAAGAGGGCGCATAGCCCAACAGAATAAGGTCCATATCCAGGAAAAAACACCTCCAACGCGATTCCCACAGCACATTCTTCCATCCCCCATTGGCGAATCAGTATCCTCTCCACCCCCCCCCTCAAAAGCCAAATTTATAATTTTCCGTCTTAAGTTTTTCCCCTGCCTCAAAGTCGGAAACTATATAAGCACTCCAACAATAAATTTAATCGCCCAACTCCCACTCTCCCATCCTCGCGTGTGCAACACCGCGGCCTGTCACATGTGGGCCCCACGGCCCAGTACTTGCGATCCTACCTGGCGCGTGGACGCATTGCTCGTTCAACGCGCTTCTGGGAAACTTTTGCCCTAGTCGCCTGCGCTTCTTTCTCTCTCTATATTCATCCACCATGGATATGAAGAAAGCTTACGAACCACCGCCTCCGTCTCCGTTTCCGATCGCTCGCTTCCATCCGTTTCCGTCTGCTGCAGATCCGGCGTAGCTGCTCCGGTATATCACCAGCCCTTCTGATTCGCTGTTTCTCGGTGAGTAAAGCTGCTTTTTTTTGCCTGTATGATTAGATCTGTGCCTTATGGTGTTGATTAGGAATTTACGAATTTGTAAATTGTTCTGAATTTGAAGGTCAACGATGGAACCGATGGATATTGTCGGCAAAGCAAAGGAGGACGCATCTCTTCCTAAAGGTTCGATTATAATCACGATCTTCTTTGTGTGAAAAATAAATTCGTTATGTTCTCATGTTTAAGCAAATTAGCTTTTATGGTTGATTTTATTACTATTACATTTTTTCTAATTGTGTGTTTTTTTTTACCCCTGTAATTTGTGTGTAAAGTTGAATACCAAGCCTCCTTTGCTTGTATGTGTAATCTGGCTTGATAATTTCACTAAATTAAACTTGTTGTATTGGTAGAAGTTTGATTAAATACGACAGAATGAAAATGATTCAAACAAAGCTATCTCTGTTGTTTTGAATGCAAAGTATGCTATAAGGAGTTAAAGCTTGAGGGTGTTGTGATAATTGATGTAAGCCCTAAAACAGGGTTCAAGTTAGGCACCAGTCTCTTTTTTTTTGTTTCCTTCATCCTTTATGTGTAATAGAAGGCATTTCCTTTTTTTTTATTGTGGATTTGCTGACCACTCATTTGCTACTGTCTGAAGTGCTTTAACTTGTTACAATTTGTGCTCTTCGGTATTTTTTTTTAAGGTCCATCATATATCTTACTTGGTGATATGGCTGCTAGTTTTGTATCAAAGTGTTTGCTTGGTTACTACTGTGACCTACACTTCAGTGACTCTTTGTGTTACCGTCCAGTTTTCTTTGTGATAGTATAGAATTTTCTTGGGTGGAGTTCACCTTTTACTGATGGCACTTGCAATGTTGGATAAATGCAGCCACTATGACAAAGATAATCAAAGAGATGCTACCTCCTGATGTTCGTGTTGCAAGAGATGCTCAGGATCTTTTGATAGAATGTTGTGTAGGTTAGTCTATGGTAAAATTTTCTCCCCATTGGTAATTCATTTTACTTGTAGTTGTCATTTTCATTTTGGGTGTCTTGACTTGTTTTCATGTCTGCAGAGTTCATTAATCTTGTTTCATCCGAGTCAAATGAAGTTTGTGGCAAAGAAGAGAAGAGAACAATTGCCCCTGAACATGTATTGAAGGCTTTAGAGGTGATTTGCTCAAGACCTAACAACTCCTTGAGATTTATTTAATATGACTTTGTATTTACAGCTGTTTAGGTGTAGCATTTTTGTTAGCTATATAGTAGTTACTTAATCTTGAGCATATCAAAGTCACTCTGTCATTATTTATTGCAGCAATATGATCACTTACACACTTCTTGTTTAGAATTGAATATACTTATGTATTTATTGGGGTATGTATATTCGGCAGGTTCTTGGTTTTGGGGAGTACATAGAAGAAGTTTATGCTGCATATGAACAGCACAAACTTGAGACAGTGGTAAGGTTTCATCTCCATAGATGTTTTAACTTTTAATAGGATTCTAATCAATTGACCTGGGGTCATGTGTGTGAAAATTAGAGACAATTTGGGAGGCTTGTTTGGATTTGAAATTTAGAAGTCCAGCCTTGGGGTGCAGTTAAGCTATATATATACTCACCTCCATCCCATCTGTTAGCTTATACTACTAGTTCAACTAATGGGGTTCTTTTTGGGTTGGAGAGAGTATGAGTAATCCTTGCGTCAAGCATTGGAGTTGTGATTTCGGGAGACTTCTTTATATGCATTTACTTACCCCTCTTTTATATAGAACAGAACCCTGTAATTTCAGGTCAAGAAGTAAAACTTGATTTTAAGGATCAATAATATCAAGGATTTTCTAGTTAATAGTTTTTTTCTAAAGCCTAGTAATAATTATACTATAAGTCGCTTGTATGATATTAACCTTGGGAAATGTTTTTGACAGGATACCGTGAGAAGTGGTAAGTGGACCAATGCAGCTGAGATGACTGAAGAAGAAGCATTAGCTGAGCAGCAAAGGATGTTTGCAGAGGCTCGTGCAAGAATGAATGGTGGTGGTGCTTCCAGTATTCCAGGCTCAGGTCAGAAGCAACCAGATGCAGAAACTAATCCCAGTTTGACTAGCTAACTTAACAGGGCGCCATTGTGGTAAAATGTAGGCAAGCACTCAGAACTCGTTAATTAGTGCTTCTATGTCTCTTACATGATGTACAAAAAGCGTCGGTTAGTGAATGTTATGTATCCTTTCAGTTGAAGTTGTACTGTATGGATCTTGGTTATAGTTATTAATCAGAATTTGTTAAAATTAGCACCTCCCTTAGAATAATCCTTTGTGGTGTGACCTACTAGAATAATCCTTTAATTAGGCCTTAAAAAGAGTATTATTGTACTTGCATCTTTTGTCTATATGATCCATTTGATTTCTATATTCACTGATTAATTAAAGCATAAGGATTATAGTAGCTTTACGAAATCCCGATTACTGCACTGAATTTGAGGGTGGATGAAGAATCATTTCATGCCAACCTAGGGTGTTTTCCAGCTTTGTCTAGTTTTACGTCTTTTGTAGATCATATAGGTGAGGTGCAGTGGTGCACTACTAAAATGCAAAAATGCTTGGAAATCATTTCGTTGAAAGAAAAAGAAAGGGTTCTTCCGCTTTATTGGCTGTTAAAGCACATATTTATAAGTTTATTATGGCGTGCATTCATCTATACTACTAGTTACTAGATGGAAGTGTGAGAGAAATAAACTCAAATCATTTCATAACTATAAGAAAACGACGAGCAATCTTCATTAGTGGTAGAGGTTCGGTTCATTCAGACATCACTCCAAAACAATCAACAAACTGTCTTAATAAACTTCAAATATGATATCTTTCGTTTTAAGTTGTAAACCTGATATTCAAACCTGTGGGATGCATTTGGAAGCATTTGATGTTACTTTTTTAAGGTTTTGAACCTTGATGAGTTATTGGGACCAAAGCCAAAATAGCAAGAGCAGTAAAAGCTTGGTCATTTAGGTCCAGTCACTCATTTGCTGTTATGGGGCCACCTAAATTGTTGATCCCTAGGATATTGGTCAGATTGTGTTTTTGGTGATATGAAGGGAATGCAGATGAATGAAAGAATCTGGAAATCTCTGAACGTAAACATTACGTCATTCCAACTGAATTATTGCCGCATGACTGATGAATAACAGTCCTTTTCTAGCTTCCTGTCCTCCTCCTACCACAGTCATATGTCCCTCTTCGGCCTCTTCTGCTTATGAGCTGTTTCACAAAACATTCTCCTCCTACTAATCTTGGCTTTTATCATCTTTGTGAGAGATTACTATTGATTCTCCTTTACACTTCTGTATTATACTTACGTTGCTTAACTTGTTATAGTAATTTATGTAAATATAACATAAGGAAGTGAAAAGAAGATCATACACAGCGTAACAAAGACGGTATTAGGTCTTGAACTAATTTTTTTGTTAAATTGAATGGAAGATTAATGTATTGGAAAAAAAAACTAGCATGACTGAATTATACATATTTATAGATAAATTCAAGAGAATAAGAATAAATTCAACAGAAGATCTGGAGTCGGGATATATATTAGAGCTTAACGAAGAAGATGATGTGGATTAAGGCGTTTAGAGAGACAAACAAGTATGTAGTGTGAATAGCGATGTGTCCCTGGGCTTGCTTTGCTTCTTTATGGTGGTGCCCCTTTATTTGTGAGTGTAATTGAAGCAGCACATTGTAGACTGTAGTAAGATTGAATTGAAATTTTGAAGGGTCAAAAGATTATAGAGTCCTTGCCCCACAAGAAAGTGAAATAACAAAAACAATGTCTCCCTATCCCTCCCTCCAGATTCCCCCCCTTCATTCTTTTCTTTACATATCACAGTTGCTTCTCAGGCTCCCCTCTCTTTTAGTCTTTAACAAAGTGAGAAAACAAAAAATCCCACTTCAACATTGCCATTAGATTCATAGTAGCTCCACTCTCGCAGCTCAGCTCAGATCAGCATCTCCTCAAATGATGGGAAAGAATGTCCCGGACAGCGCCTCCAAGAGGCAGTTCCACTGGACAACCAAGGTCAGCAACGAGAACGATGATGACGATGCCGCCAATCATCATCACCATCAAGATTCCAAGAATCCCAAGCTGCCTCTTCAGTCGAGCTTCTCAAAAAAGTACAGCGGAGACCTTCATCACGCAGCAGCACTTTCCTCCTCCGCTAATGCCGCCAGGAAGAAGTTCCAGGCGGTGGCGGTTTCCCGGCTGCGCTCGGTTATCACGGCGTTCGGCCGCCACCACCGCAGCCATTTTCACCACGGTCTAGGCTCCAGAGTCGTCGGAACGCTCTTCGGTTACAGAAAGGGACACGTGCATTTCGCGTTCCAGAAGGACCCCACTTCGCAGCCGGTGTTTCTCATCGAGCTGGCTACTCCGATAACCGGCCTGGTCCACGAGATGGCCTCCGGCCTGGTCCGCATCGCGCTGGAGTGCGATAAGACGGAGAAGAAGCCGGCGGTGGCTCTGGTGGAGGAGCCGCGGTGGAGGACGTACTGCAACGGGAAGAAATGCGGTTTCGCGGCGAGGAGGGAATGCGGGGAGAAGGAATGGAAAGTGCTGAAAGCCGTGGAGCCGATATCGATGGGCGCAGGTGTTCTTCCGGCTAGCGAGCCGGATGCGGAGATCATGTACATGAGGGCCAAGTTCGAGAGAGTCGTTGGTTCCAGAGATTCAGAGGCCTTCTACATGATGAACCCTGATAGCAATGGCGCTCCTGAGCTCAGTATTTACCTCCTCAGAGTTTAATTAATAATCACTATTTACCCTAATGCTTTTTTACCTTTCTGTTGTAGCTATAGCTAGCTGTAATTTCAATGTTTTTGTAGTTATAGAATGTCTGAGACCTGTGTTAATCTTCTCTGTAACTTCTAAATATTGGGGTGGAAATGGAATGGAAACCAAATATATATATTTCTTGCAATTTCTCACTATTGTATGATGATCATAAACCAGTTTTTCAACACAGTCTGAGCAATGTTTTTTGGAAGAAACGAAGAATTTCTTTTTTTACATATTTCTATAGTACAAAGTACGAACTTTAGCTCACATGTTGAAATTCGGACCAGATTAAAGGTGAGAGTGTGCTCTCTTTTTCTTTATAGGATTTGTGAGCTTTTTTTTTTTTGTCTGATGCGATTTTAACTTGAAAGAAATTAAAGGTTGGTAGTAGAGTACTAGCATTGGAGTTTCTGCATCCGATCCAAAGGTACTAGAATTGGATGTTCCAATCATTGATTTCGGTGCAGTAGATAAAATGTATAGATATGAGGTGATGATCAAAGTAACATGACTCAGAATCCCAACACCGCTTCATAACATATATAATCATTGAAGTTGGCAAAAGCAAGGCTATGAACCTTACAAAATCTTGTTGCAGGGGGGATTCTACTTCCAGCCATAGCTCTTTTTTTGCTTTTCATTTGTTACATTGAAGTTGATGAACTTGGGGAGGAATAGAAGTCATACAGTGTTTCTAGCAAATATGCAACTTGCAAAAGAGAAATGCTGACTCCTATAATCGTTAATGTGATCGGTTCAGATCAAAATGATGTATTGCATCGGTTAAAATTCAGTGTAGCATTGTCACCTCTTCTGCTTTGTGACAACAGCAGTGCTATCTTCCTTGCTCAAAATCCAGTTGCACACAAGCGGGACAAGTATCTCGATACTGACTACCACTTTGTTTGTGAGCTCGTTACCTCTGGCAAGCTCCGTGTTAGCTAGTCATGTTATGTTAACCTTACATGTTGATATTTTCACTAAGGGTCTGTCTAGTACATTATTTAATTTGTCATGTTTCAAGCTTTGTGTCCTCCTTAAGTTTAGCTTCAATGGGGTGATACCATATCTTGATTGATATCATATCTTGATATCAATCAAGATACATTTGTACATATTTAGAATAGGCTAGATTCATTTTATCTACTAGACTAGTACAGTGAATTATCATTATATCATTAAGGTTGGGGTTATTGGATATCACGGTGGAGTATTCTATCACTATCTTATTTTACATATTGATACCATTTACTTTACCACAACATCTAGAATTTATAATTTTACCAGTTCTCCAGAGTTTTTCCCATATCATTATATAAAGTTCAGTTCTCTAGAGTTTTTCCCATATCATTATATGAAGATCAATGAGACGTAAAAGCCACGCATTTGGGAAGACTCCTCTATGAAGTCGAATCTCGAAGATGAAAGAAGAGCTAAAAAAGATATTTTTGCTAGTCTCCTATTGTGCGGACATGTTTAAGTATATTAAGGATACAACATGCATGCACTTAGATACGATGGAATAAATGAAAATGTAGTTTAACAAAAACGAAAATAAATTGTTTTACCGTTACTTTGAAAATTTGAAATAGTGTGTGTTTTCACATGTCGAACACTAGTAAAAGTTGAAGAGAGATGGAAAAAGAAGAGGTACATCACATCACAAAATTCTTTGTCTGTTTAGGATGGCCTGCATTATTGTCTTCACTTGCAAAGATGGACTCGTATGGTCAATCATTACCTCCGCAGCCAAACAATATTTGTAAAATCAGCACAATGCTAAACTAATTAGCCACTAATAGCTGTGTACATTTGTTTATGCCAATTGTCCTTAACAAATGCAGTGATTACATAAACCACTGATTATGTAATTATAGCATTCAAAGCCACATGGAGTAGAATGACTAATTAAATCACAAATTGTGAGAAAACATAATTAATAAATAATCATTTTATGCTGAAATCTCACTAAAACACAGCCTTATCGTAGAAACTTTATACATACTCTGAATAACCAATTGAATATTGTATTAATTTGAATGAGAATGAAGTGGAGTACAAAAAAACCTAACAGTGAAATGATGTCTAAATTAATATCAATGGGCAATCCATAAAAGGCTTAAGCAATACTTAGTGAAATGATTAGTTGCATACTTGAAGGCTTTGTTGAAGGAGTGGAGGGGGCCATGTTTGAGGATCTGCCGCACCACGGGTTGGAAAGAGAGGAGGTCATAATTACAGTAATCGAAATTATGATCAGTTTTAAAATCTAATTATCATCTTGTAATAATTGTTCAAAGATTCAAAAGCAATATTACAGAATTATTTGGTTACTGACAGGCGCTAAGCAAAGCTATTTTGGGTTTATTTCCAGTACAAAAGGTTGCACAGATTATAAGTGAGAAGGAAAAGTAGAAATCTGATTAAAAAAAATGGAAACCAAGGTTACAGGAATGTTTAGACTCAAATGCTCTAAACAGTAAAGGAGCTAAAGCCTCATTGTCCAAAACTCTACAAAAACCTTAGTGAACAAATTCTCAACCATGAAATGGCTAGAAAATCATAACAAGGATCAACCGTTGCTTCATTTTAGATATCTAAGACAATTTGCAGCAGATACGACAGTAAAACGTTCCTTTCTCATATGAATAATGGCTTCGAGAATCGAATAATGAAGCTCAAGCTCCTTAACCACAAACTGAAGTCCCTTGATGAGCATAACTGATATTTAGAACATCGCATTTAATTTCATCACGATTCCACATTTTGAATCGTTTGTTGAAAAAGTCATTCATTCCACTTTGATTGATTTCATGATGTACAGGATTCATCCTAAGTGGAAATGTTTCATTCATACAATGGTGACTTTTTCTATTAGTTGGTTGTGTTTCTATGCCTGCAAGCTCTACGTGGTTTAACAACCAACACTGTTTGGCCTGATAATAACCTGAGGACCACACTGTTCAACTTGCGTCTAGATCACAAAAAAGCACTACATGAGTTTGATTGTTTTGGAAAAACGGTGAGAGCATGCAAATCGCCTTGCTGTTAACATCCTAAAAAGAAATTGTGTACTGAATATAAAAGCCTAATTTTATCATCATTGTCAAAACGGCTTTGCATTACATGTACTCAAGGACCTTGCAATTGTATACTTTATGGAGTATTACTCAAGCTGCAGCCTGTATATATAGGACGAAAACATAAATTTACTTGAAAACTGAGGCAATGATTTGAAGGGAGAAATATAAATACAATTCAACTAACAGATTAGGCTAAGAGTAAGCTCATTGATTGCCTTGTATTTCAAGCAGTTGATAAAACCAGACTTACGAAAAAGGGAAACCGAAAACATTGCATATGAACACAAACCACAAATATATGTATGTCCTACAACTAATCTTTACACCATAAGCATGACCAGCACCCGAAGGAGAGTGCAGAGGTCGCCCTAATTCCTCTGGCCAAAAACTTCTATTCTTCATCATGCTCTACCGCCTCACACTTTTAGGTCTTTGTCGTGCAAAACCAGGCTGCATGAACACAAACCACAAACATGGATAGGCAAAGTGCATCAGTTGTGTAGAACTAGAACAAATCGACTGAAATCTAGTAAAACATCCAACGTATCATTATTCTTATTCCAAACATATCTTGAAATCCATGTAAGAAAAACAAGGCCTACACTTTAAATGTAATGGATATGTTTTGAAGATGATTGAAAAAGCAGCTGATTTTACCTGGAGAAGCATGGATGGTGCTGCTGTAGTTTCAGTACTGACATGGCTTCTTGTCTTCCTTCCATTCAGTGTTGCTGCTGATGGACTATTACTTGCCAAGTCCCAAAAACTACGTTTCTTTGCTGTAGGAGCTGGAGACAAAAAGCGGTAACTCGGGCTCTTCAACTCACCTTGAGGTGATGATGGTTGTTTAGGCCGCAAGGTAGATCTAGTCACAATCCTTCTTGGTCCCTCGCCAACAGTTCCTGTTACTTTGGCACCCTTCTGTGAGAGCTTGCGAATAAAAATATCCTTATTTTTCATCTCAAAAGCATGGTCTTTTTTCAATCTTGCAATTTCAGCCTCCAATACTTTGACATTCTTCCTCAGTAAAAGAACTGTTTCATCTATTCTTTTCTTAGACTCTGGAGTGAAGCAATTTCCAGACAAGAAAGAGGGTTTTGGTTTTGGTTTCTCGATTCCTTGGGCAGGAGAGGGTGCTGGTGATAAGTAAGAAGGAGTTGTAGAAGGGGCGGGTGACGAATTTGCTGCCAATGTTTGTGCTTGGACTAGTAGCTTTTGCTGCTGGCGTGCCAATTGCATGCGCAGATCTCTGTTCTCCTTTTGCAATTCCAGTAGCATCTTCGCCTGATCTGTTTCTGATTCGGGTACTTGAACTTCTTCATTTGCATCACAAGACTACAAAAACAAATAACAGATTCAACCGTAATGCCATAAAGAGAGCAACCAAGGGGTAAAATAGATCAAAACCAACTCCAAAGGCAAAACAATAGTATTGAATATTTTATATAAAATTATAAAAATTTCAGTTAAAAATTATAAAAATGAAGAGGCCTAGACTTCAAAGAACCAAAAGATTTCAGTTCTTTTTATGAGATTTAGTGCTAGCATGCTTTGCTTTCAGAGAGACGTTGTCTGGTGTTGAGATGCTTAAAATAATTTTCATTTGATCATAAGAGGCACAATTGCAAAACAAAAAAAACTAGCAAATAATTGGAATATATGCATAAACTGAAACTGAAAAAAAGCTAAAATTATACCTTTGTCCTGATTTCTTTAGCCCGATCAGCCCAGTGAAGTGTGTTTTGTGTTTCGCTGAATGAGAGGTTGCTTGGGCTGATATTCGCGATCATCACTGTATTACAAGCTCCCCCCAGGGAATCCTTCAGCAGCTGGGTTAGCTTGGAATTCCGATAGGGGATATGCTTCTTTCCCTCAACCAGGGCATTGATACAGCTGCTTAGAGCAAGCAATGACCTGTTTATGTTGGCACCCTCAAGGGACCTAAGTGTTCTCTGGTCCGTGGCGAGAGCTCTTTCAGAACCAGCAAGGTCAATGAGTGAAAGTTTCCCAACTCGATGGACAACAGTATTGGAAGTATCTTTAATTTTGTATTCAACCACAACCTGAATATGACATAGAAAGTATGACAAAGTCAAGACACAGTCATACAGATACATCATATAAGAGGAATAGAACTTTGAACGAAAATACCTGCAGTATAGCATGAGACCTAGACGAAGTTTCATTGGCACGAGTGGGTTCTGTAGTTCGGTTCTGGTTCCCTTGTTGAAGTAACGACATTACCTGCAAAGTCATAAAATTTTGATAGATGAAAAAACTTTCAAAGTCATACACCCTGCTTAATTTAAGGGAATGGAGGAATACCTCATCTGTGGAGTATGCTCTATATTGGGTGAGACCAGAAGCCACAATGCCCTGAAACATTTGAAAAGGAAATGATTGAATAATACAGTAAGCTAATGAACTTCTTTCAGTACATTTCAACTATTGAAGAATTGTTTAAGCATTGAGTATTGAATATTCTAGTCTATCTTGCCAAGACACCTGGAAGGAAAGAATTCAAATACCATCTTAATATGGAACAGAACACATATATCAATAAATATTCAATCAGTTGAATAATCCCACACACCAAACTGATGCAAAAAAGTATAAAGGATGGGTAACTTACATGTTTATCTTCTCGAAGGACCAGAGGCCTTCCAGGAGAGAGCAAATCTCTCACTGTTTCATTGTAAACCTCCAGATAGGACAAGTGAACAATATGATTTCCATCAAAGCTCCGCTGCCTTATCTTGTTAAAGAGATCCTTGATGGCCAACACCATCACACCAGGATTCTGCACAGTACCTAACATTGTGTATGTCTTTCCTGCTCCGGTGGCACCATAGCAGAATACAGATCCATTTTTCCCTTGCAGAACTGCCTCCACCAGCTCTGCCGTCCTGAAAATTAGGGTGAAGCGTCAACAACAATCCAAGGCTAAGAGAAACAAAGCTTAATTCATTCTTAACTTTACAATACTTAAACGAGCAACAAGCAACACAGGCAGCAACATAGTACTATTAGTAACATACTCTGGATAGTATAAAATATTTCCATGCTATATCTAATTGTTCAACAAGACCACCAGCATCAAGTTCCATCCAAATTACACTAAATTTTAGATTCAAGTCCTAAAATCTTAACTCATCTAAATAACATATTACTTTCATATATAAAAGTCCAAATTCTCTATGCAACAACAATTAAGAACAACATTCATTCAAACTAAGATCAACAAATGTTTTAAACTCACGTTGTGGAATACACTTCCTGCTGAGTGGTTGAATCTGGGAAGGAGGCATCAAATGTGAAATGCCTTCCTCTAAGCCTCTTGAGCCTAAGATAATCATTCTCATCAGCAAATTCGGTGAGAAAAATATCCCTTTTGTTCACAACCTTCACACAACACCTCGATCCAGCTTCCCTCTCCTTCTTCCCAGTTGGCCTCAACCTCACAAACACAAGAATCCTGCTACCATTTTCGACATCCTCCCGTTTCTCCGCAACAACCTCCATCTCCAGATCAGTCCCTCTCTTAACCCCTCGAGGCTCCGATTGTGGCACCACTTTACCCCCCATTGACAGCTTCCTCGCCACCGTCCGTGAAACATCCACCTTTCTCGGACAAGAAACTCCCACCACATTAGAATTAGGCACAACGTTTTCCTTGCGCCCAAATTCATCTTCCCTCTTGCTGTTCAACAGGTCAACACCAGGATGCGTTGAGAATCTTGGATCCCTGACAACATTTGACCCTTGTTTTTGCTGTTCGTACAAAAGTGTCAATGCCTTCATCTTCTCTTTCAGACCATGGTGCGGATTTCTACCCAGAATATCCATCTGTGACTCTTCTTTATCGTCGTGTATCTGAGCGGCGATCCCAACCTTTGACCTCGTGGACACCGGCATGCTAAGCGTGCCTTCTGCAAATTTCCGAATCTTGATGAAACCCAGATGCTGAAACTTGATGAGCTTCGGTAGACTTGATGAAAGTTGGGATCTTTTGCGGCGGGATATTGCAACAACTCTGATGGGCTGTGAACAGATTTTGGTAGACTGTCTACAGTCAGAAGTGAGAACTGAAGATAGGGGAAATAGTGGCGGATCCGGGTTCGGGTTGTAGAGAAGATCTTGTCCGTTGATTAGATGACTGATTGACGGCTGGCGGTGAACGGAGTGTTTGAACAGTTGGATTTCTACTTCTAGCAATCCAAATTATCCAGTTGGATACCTTTAATTAGAGGCGGTGCCCTTTATTTGGAGTGGAGGAAGTAAAAGTAGGAGTGGGCTTCTTCTTCTGTTTTTTGAATTGCTGTTTGTAACGGTCCAAATAGTGGCAGATCACAAACGGTCGTTTGGTAAGTTTCCATTTCAAATCTTCATTGGTAATATTATATCATTAATTAAAGTTATGAGAATCAATTAGGCCATGTGTTGGAGGCAAGGTTTGAGAATTGATTTTTGGTTGAAAATAATGGATTTTGTAAATCTTGTTTGATTATGGTTTGGGCTTTAAATTTCTAGCATTTGAGTTGATCTTTGGGAAAATTGGGATTAAGGGTATTGGAACATTAGAAATTGGAAAGTGGGGTGTAAGTTTCACGTAATTTTTGAAAATGGCAGTGAATAATCAACTTAATTTTAATTAATATGATTATTAATATAAAGACAACAATACCCTTATTTTTTGTTAAGATCCCTTATATTTAGTTAAATTCAGCTTAGCTATATTTATTTTACTCCAATTTAAATAAAATTTATTTCTAATCAAATCTTTTCAATTCAGCTCAAAGCAGTCCAATTCATATGAACTTGATGAAACTTAATTGAATTAAATTCCAAGGAAGTGAACTAAATTGGATTAATAAATTTGAAAAAAATGATGGAGCTTAATTAAATTGAATTTAGCCAAGTAAAATGAATTTAGTAAACTGGATTGAATTGAATTGAACTAAATGAAAGTAAATATTATTTTTTAGATGGATATGAATTGACTTGGATTTAATTTTAACCAAAATGTTGATTAAACTTAATGAAGCTGGACTGAATTAAACTAAAAAAATGTGAACTTAAATTGAATTGAATTCGTCCAATTTTGAATTATCTGAATAAATTTAAATTAAATTGAACTAAGCAAAAGGGAAAGAAATTGAACTGAATTCAATTAAATTTGAGTGAATTTATATAATTTAATGAAATGAAACTGAACCGAATTCTACTACAGTGAACTAAATTGAATTGAACCAAAACTACATAAAACGACATAGGGCTAAATTGGACTAATTTGAATATAAATACATTTATTTAAATATTGGAGTAAACTTATTGAAACTAAACTAAATTTAACTAAGCACAACCAGTCTAAATAAAAATAATAGAAATAAGGGTATTGTTGTCTTTATATTAATAATTATATTAATTAAAATTAATTTAATTATTCAATGTCATTTTCAGAAATTATGTGAAACTTACACCCCACTTTCCAATTTCTAATGTTCCACTGCTCTTAATCCCAATTCTCCCTATTTCTTTTGCTTGTAAGAGCAAGTCCAACAGGTAATCTAAATCTTTTTCTAAAGTAGAGAAAAAAATGTGATATTTGCTATAAATATTTCTTTCCAATCCAACAGTTTTGCTATTTTAGAGAGAAAATAGAATGTTTTTTCAAAAATTTACTCAAAATAGGAATTCTAATTCAATTCCCATAAATTTCGTTCTCCAAATTTACTCTCTCATTATGCATATATAGAGAATGAAATCTTCTCTCTCATCATTTTTCTATAATAGAGATTGAGATAGCAAATCTGTTGAAGACAAAAAACTCTAAAAATATAGAAAATCTCTATTATAGAGATCCTGTTGGACTTGCTCTAAGGGTGCCAAATTTGATCTAGGTAGTTTAATCAATAAATATATTCAACAAAATTATACTATCATAGTTTTTTCAAAAAATAAATTTATACTAACACAGTTAATAAATTCGGGGAATGATTTCAAACAAAGAAATGAACTAGCAATATTTTTATAATATATTTTGGGTTGACTATTTGACGTCCAATATTACTTTTAATGTCTAAGGCTCTGTTTACCAACGCTCATCTTTATATCAGTTCAGTTCATTTATATATATTTTAATTTATTTCAATTCAGTTTAGTACTAGATAATACATGTGCTTCACACGTACAACATTTATTTACTACTAGGGTCCTGTTTGGTAGAAGTTATTTTTTTGCTGAACTGAACTGGATTGAATTGAACCGAACTGAATTAAAGTGAAAATTAATGCATTGAAAAAGAATTAACATGACTTAATTAACCCAAATTTCATCAAATTACATTTTCACTGAAATGAACTGAACTAAAGTGATTTACAAATAAGTTATAGCAAATAAAGCCTGAATGCATACTTTTAATATAATTTAATGAGAAAGTTTATGTGATGCAACCTAAGTGTTAGGTTGTTCATAATGTTTACATTGAAAAAGAATTAGCATGACTTACACAACAAATTTTCCTCTTTCACTTTAGTACATGTGTTTATGGAAGGAAATCAACCTGCTGATGTACTCTCTAAGATGGCTCTCATAGAGTTATGAGACAGAGTTTTTTAGCTATCTCTTGTACCTGCCAAGGTCAAGGGACTTATAAATCTGGATAAACTCCAAATGGCCACTCTTAGAGTAAATTTGAATGAATGCTGCTAAATTCTCTCTATTTTTGTGCAATTGCAGAAATGCAATGGATTAAGGATGCAGGCTGAAGTCAGGATACTAATGGCCTCAATGCAGCAACTACCACTTCTCGACTTATATTTCCTTTTCACTCTCCAGTTGTACTTGGTTTATACCCCTTTTTCGGCTGACTTGTGTCTCCTCGGATTCACTAATAAGCTTGGTATGTGAGGTCTAACCCAATTACTGGAAATGGAAAGCGGAATGTCTCCTAGTTTTTGGACTAGTTTTAATCTTATGGATGCAATCTTCTTGCATCAGGGGACTCGCCCTTCTTGGCAATGTATAAATACTTTATATTTGTACGTTTCTTTGGGCTTGGGATCCCATAAATAAGATTCCTACCACTAATGGTGGTTTTCATATTTAAAAAAAATGTTGTTTAATAATCCAGTGATCCTGTATTATAGTTGATATTCTATTATATCTTTATTTGTTAAATTTTGCTTTATTTTCAATATCTACTTATTTATGTTGGCTTGACTTTTGATTTTGTGGCTAAATAGTCTATTGACTAACCATTAGGCTCATATAACTTTGTGCAATTTAATTGGTTAAGATAAAAACAATAAGATCATGAAAAATATTACCAATACTTGTTTCGATAAACTTGAAAACAAATTCGACGAGTTGATGACAATGTTTAAGACTCATATTTCAGCCAACCCACCACCACCTTCGCCACCACCACCACCTTCGCCACCACCACAATCATCTCCCGTTCTTGTTCATTTGGATTCTCTTAAACAAGTCATGCCACCTCCAGCTCTATTGCCATTACAACAATCGTCGTCGTCAATACAACAACTTAATCAATCCAGTGTTAAGCATATCGCGTAAGAGGATACCTATTTTTCCGTTGCAGATACCTTCGTTCAATGATTTGGAAACTTAAAACCTAGTGGAAATCTTAAATGGGATGATGAACTTGATGCATCTAATACTAGAATGACTGAAAAATAAAATAAAATAAAGTAATATTCGAACTAAATTCACATGGTAAAAATAGTGTTAGAATTAGTAACAGTGAATAATCTTCCGTTTAGTTTCAAAAATAGTGTTAGCTTGAGAATTATTTATGGACAAAAACTCAATAATTCATCTGGTGGTTTAATATTATTAAACAAAATATAAAAATGGTAAGAAACATAAGGCCCACATCACTATAAGGCCAGTACCCTCACCCCAGCTAAAACCTCAAACCTTAATCGGCTCGCCGTCATCCTCTGAGTCTTTCAACCCAAACAGCAAGCTAGGCTACGGTTTTGGTGTTCCGAAGCATGACGATGGAGAAAAAGAGAAAAAGGAGCAAGAAGTCGAAGAGACCAAGCGAAGAAGATGAGTCTGAAATGGAGCAGCAAGAAGGTGTGCAGCTATCGGGTATCGAGCTGCAACCGGAGGAACCCGAACCCGTGTTGGAGGAATTACAGAAAGCAGTGAACAGAGGGTCTGGGATTATGACTTCGGAGTCCTTTGACACCCTGCCTTTGTCCGAGAAAACTATGCTCGCTATCAAAGAATTGAACTTTGAACACATGACTCAGGTAAATTAAAGTTTCTAATCATTTGTTTTTGTTTTTGCCTTGTTCTAAACTTCATTTAAGTAATCAGTGTATTGGTTTGAACACTGTTAGATTCAAGCGAGAGCAATTCCGCCTCTTCTCGACGGTCAAGATGTACTGGGAGCTGCAAGAACCGGCTCTGGTAAAACTCTTGCCTTTTTAGTCCCTGCTGTTGAGTTGCTGCATCACGCTCAATTCAGCTCTCGTAATGGGACTGGTGTTGTTGTCATTTGTCCCACTAGGGAGCTGGCCATTCAGGTATATGGGTATTCTAATTTTTAATTGCAACGAATTGAGCAAGTTTTGGATGAATATTAACGAATGATGATGTAGACACATGCTGTGGCGAAAGACCTCCTCAAACATCATTCTCAGACTGTTGGTTTAGTCATCGGAGGTGCAAACCGACGAGGAGAGGCTGAGCGTCTTATGAAGGGAGTGAATCTCTTGGTAGGCACACCTGGCCGTCTTCTTGACCATCTCCAGAACACCAAAGGCTTCATATTTAAAAACTTAAAGGTAGGTGTTTGCTACTACCATTATTTCTATCTGAATCATAATTATGAGTAGCTATTAAGGATTTCCATCTATTTCTAATGCTGGCAAAGCTATCTAGTTGATCATATTCTGGTGAAATGAATTCTGAAACTTGTGAAACTGAAGCTAAAGCTCTTGGACAGGCTATGCCTGGGAAGCTAATTCTGATCCACTGATTGCTGTACAACTTTATATTAATATTATATGGCTTTAGTTGTCAGCTTGTCACACATTGCTATGTAATGTCTCTTAGGGTTGTCAATTCATTATACTAGGCACTGAATTTTATTTAAGTAGCATCTTTCAATATGTGTGTTGTTCTGTTGAGGTCTAATAAATATTATTTGCGAAGGAGATGAAATTATCACCTCTACTCCAGCTGACTCTCAGTGCTAATTTTTGAACTTGCAGTGCCTCGTAGTTGATGAAGCTGATAGGATTCTTGAAGCAAATTTTGAGGAAGAAATGAAGCAAATCATCAAGTATCTTCCCAAGGTTTTTACCTTTTGAGTTTTGCCAAACTTTTTGTTCATGTATTCAAATTTAGGTTTTTCCTGCATGTTATACTTCTCTTTGCTATCTGTTTGTTCTAAGTGTCTGAAAGGTGCAAACTTCAAGGTGTGTCCTATATGATTTGTGTCATATTTACCTGACATTGATTTTTTTTGTAAGAATGCTGCTTGCTTCCCACAGATTAATAGTAAATTATGAGTGCAGTGTTTTTTAGGATTGTAGGATATAAGCTCCATTGTTGGCATCTAATATTGTAACTAACTCTGATTCATCTGAACATTTTGTTGTGCAGACGAGGCAAACAGCACTCTTCTCTGCCACACAGACTAAGAAGGTGATCAGTTATTATTCTGCTATAAAATGTTTGGTCTCCTAAATTATTCAATGGGATGTTTGGCTTTTATTCAAATTTAGTAATAAGCTTGACTATCTTAATTTATTTCTACTCCCAAAAAGAGCTTCATGTTGTGCTTCTCATCTAGAAATGTACTAAATACTTTTATCATTCTTGCCAGAGGGATATATCATTTCAATTCTGTTTCCCACAAAAAAGGAAGTAGAATAATTAAATTCCTCTTATATTTTCATTAATACATCTAAAAATTCTATCAGGTTGAGGATCTTGCTCGTTTGTCATTTCAGAGAACTCCTGTATTCATTGATGTCGATGATGGAAGAAGAAAGGTAATTTTAGTTTATATGTTTTTGATTTTGATTTTAACATAGAGTTTTGACTCCCCACTATATCTGAAAAATTGTGGGTGTCTGCAGGTCACCAATGATGGGCTGCAACAAGGCTACTGTATTGTTGACAGTGCCAAACGGTTTCTTCTTCTGTATTCCTTCTTGAAGAAGAATCTGACAAAGAAAGTGATGGTCTTCTTCTCCTCGTGCAATTGTGTTAAATTTTACTCAGAACTTCTTAGATACATTAAGGTAGATTGTATGGATATACATGGAAAGCAAAAGCAGATGAAAAGAACATCTACCTTTTTTGAGTTTTGCAAAGCAGAAAAGGGCATCTTGTTGTGTACAGATGTTGCTGCACGTGGTCTCGATATTCCTTCTGTGGTATGTATATTTTTTTAATTTTTTTTTGATTTTTTATATAAATAATTTGCCCCTTAGAGAGAAAATAGTGAGGACCAGACCTAATAAATTAATTCTTTCTCTCAATTCCCAGGATTGGATAGTGCAGTATGACCCTCCGGATGAACCAAAGGTGCACTTGGCTTCTGTGAATAACATTTTTTACTTTCCAACTGTTAAAACCATTTCTGATGATATGACTAACAATGTACTTCTTGCGGTACCATTTTCAGGAATATATACACAGAGTTGGACGGACTGCACGTGGAGAAGGCGCTAAGGGGAATGCCCTACTTTTCCTGATTCCTGAAGAGGAAAAGTTTCTTCGTTACCTTAAGGTTGGTTTGAATAAAAATTAAAGAGTAGTATGAGAGTAACATCCCACTAAATAATATACCTTAAGCACTCTATCATGTGGCTACCTAGTTTTACACACCCATTCTCCAGAGCCATATACACTACTGGGGAAGGGAGGAAGTTCTTGGGAGGGATTGAGTGAAGTAAAAAAGTAAAATAACCCCCCACTTCTACTCTCAAATTGACCTGCAGAAGGGAATGTTGGAGGTGGGACATGATAATTAACCTTGATGATTGTTAGCTTGTAAAGGACTCTATAACTCTAAAAACTAGTGTGGTAAAGTTATTTTCTTCTGAAGTGGTTAGAGGTTTCTCAAGGGACGGACACATATGGTCATTAGGCCAATAGAAGTTGTGATATATGTATGATCTTTTTGCTCTTGTGTAATACCAAATTTTCTTTATTTCTTTGTATTATTGGTATACTTAAATTTATTTTTAGCAAAAAGAGTGTGATTAAACTTAGTTTTGATTTTCTGATCTTGTGAACTCAGGCTGCAAAGGTTCCCGTTAAAGAATATGAATATGATAAAAAGAGTTTGAAAAACGTACAATCTGCTTTGGTAAGTCTACTCTTCAGGGTTTTTGTTTGATTTCCTACACTTTGGTTTTCTGTTGTACATCACCCGTTACTGTCTCACCCCAACTGGTTTAATGCAGGAAAAGCTTGTCTCTAATAACTATCATCTGAACCAGTCTGCTAAAGAAGCATACAGAGCCTATTTACTTGCCTACAACTCCCATTCTATGAAAGACATCTTCAATGTCCTTCAACTTAATCAAGAGGTATTTAATTCTGAGAGGTGGACATACTTTCCCATTCTTCCATGTGCTCACATTTTATTCAGTGAGCTCTTCTGTATCTAGATTGTGGGTCACTCATTTGAATCAGCTCACTATTACTTAATTAGGGCTCTACTCAGATCTGTTCATCAGATGAATTAGTGATGCTCTTATTAGGATACATGTGTATTGTTTTGACGTGTAGGCATTCAATGCAGAGTATCTTGTTCTTGCCTTGGTGAAAATGAACTTCTTGACTGTATTTTCTTTTGACTACTATGGTATTTGGTGTCAGGGATGTGGTATACATCTGTTATTCTCTGCTAGCCTGACTATACTCATTGATCATGTAACTAAATTATGCCAATTACTTTGCAGGCTGTGGCTGCTTCGTTTTGTCTCCCTTCACCCCCGAGAGTAAACATAAACATAGACAGCAATGCTTCCAAGTTCCGGAAAAAGCGGAGAACTGATACAACCCGGAATGGATTCAGTGATAGCACTCCCTATGGGAGAAAAGAGTAAGGTGATAATCACCAGATGGTGAGATATTAGGGTGGTAATGGAACTAAGGCGGTTGAAAGCATCATTTTTGCCTTCTTGTTGCTTCAATTTTGACGTAGCCTAGAATTCTACTTATAGTGTGATTTTGGTTCATCAACTCTACTCTGGATTATTTATAATTTATATAGAGATCCAATTGTTAAGTTGTTTGTTAATGGCCATTTAATTGTCAATTTATATTCTCTCACTGACCATTTAATTTTCTCACTTGATCCGTGATCGTGACCGTGGAGAAAAAGCCTATATTATAGTGGCCATAGTCTACGTATCTCTTTCTTGTAATTACTATAAACTGAAAAGTGAAAACTATACAATTTCAGATGAAAATATTGATCGCGGTACTAGACAAAAGAAAAACGTATGAAAAGATTAAAAATAAATAAATCAGAATGCCATTATCCAAATCCAAATTCAATAAAGAAACTGCAAGGAATCAAACACAACAACGTTCACTAAAGCTATGCTCTAAAAACCACCGAAATCAAACAATACTCTTCTCCAAACTAACCATAACAATAAATGTGCAAAACCTTAGGAAAGAAAAAGAACTAGACCGAGACCATCCCAAAGAACGAAAAGGTGATGATGAACATGATGGTTGCAGCAGCAACAGAAAGGGTAGCGGTTGACGATGACGACGGTGCCGCCGCCGTGTCGTTTGCCGATTGAGGAGGGTGGCTTGCCGTCTCTTCCAGCACCTTGACTATCATCTTGAGGCCTCTCTCACAGTGGCCTGAAACCCCACTGATGAAGAAGAAAAGACCCGACCGCGCAAATGTGTAGCTAGTGTTCCCGTTGTTGGAGTAGAACTCAGGGTGAGCCGATCGGCATTTGTCGTAGTCCTCTTTCATCACCTCCAAAACCGAGTCTTTCTCGTACACAAAACCTGCAATATATTTGCACATGAATATATATTCTACAAGTCATAATACATTACAGTAGAGTTTGGTACTACTTACTCAGCGTGTCGTTGACTCGGAACCTGTTGTCGGAAGCCCAATCGTCGAAGAGGTTTTGGTTCCTGGAAGGGATAGCCCAGCCGTCTTTGCCGCCGACCTCAAAATCCCGGGAAAAGACGGTGCAGGATTGGATGGAAAGCAAGAACATGGTCATGAAAACGATGCATTTGAAGGAAGCAGCCATTCTTGGCTATTTGAAAGGATTTGAGGATGAGGATAAACAACGTTGAAGCTTGTTTGCTGCATCATATATAGAGGGAATGTGGAGAGATTCGGGGTGATAGTGCCTGTGGTTTAGGAACAGATATTTGACTTGGTAAACATTCCAACGGCACTTTTATTCTGTTAGAACTATCTACCTAGTTAAACGAAATGTCGTTGAAAAACATGTATTTATGTACGTGGTAAATGTTCACGCGCTTGAGTGGTGGTGATAATCAAATTGTTTTTAATTATGTTGGTATCAAATAAAATTAATTTTATTTTTTACGAAAATTTTACCAGCTTGATTTCATGTTTCGTCATTTATGTTCGATAGTTTTAATTATGTTGTTTAATTATACGAGAGACTTTCTCCAAACATTATGCTTTTATCAGCTCAAATATGTTGAATTCATCTTTGATTTTGTGCTTCTTTATTTTGATTCTTAGTCCTACAGGCTACAGCACTCTATAATGAGGACAAATCTCAAGTAATTCTCCCATCTTTCTTCTTAGCTGATTGTGTTGCTGGCAGGCTCAGAGGTTTGAATTTCCCTTTTTATGGTTGTTTGTGTGAATAGAATGAGGAGGACTACGAGTACACACTGCAGCCATACTAGCTGCTGCTGGTGGCAACGTGAAGACGAAGCAATTGGCGGCTATTCTTCAAGCATTTTCCGTAGCATGCCGAGCAAGCTATCGAGCAGCACTGGTATTTGTGCGAAGATGAGGAGCTAGGGATTAGTATGCTAGATGATGGTGAGGGAGTCAGCTGTGAAGATGACTAAGATGCCATTTGTTTTACAGGGAACAAGAAGCACCACTATCCACCATCACTTTCTGATGGTGTGTGGCACTTGAAGGAGATTTCGAGAAATGGGGAGCTACACATAAGCATCTACGAACTGAGAAAATGGATTCAGTTGGAAATGATGAACGTCTCCGACCTTCTGTAAACCTCAGGCCAGGCTCGCCGGGATCGGCCAAGGGGAGATGTAAAATGGTGGTTATGTCCATGAAGTTCTTGTCAATAAGGAAGAAAATTGCGACTCCAGATGAATAAGATAGGGATGTGACTAAGGAAATAGATAGCACTGTAAATTTGTTGTACTTATTGAGCAAAACTGAAGATGTTTATACATATACTCATGTTTATTTATACAGCGCGCCTGTATTCATCTCCACAATCACCAATGATTTTCAGAAGATTCTTGCCTTTGTTTGCAGCTTCCTGGATGCTGTTCATGTCATCTTCGTCGAGCTTTAATGTGTTCAGAGAGACCAAGCCTAACGCCTACCAATGATCCCGCCACTCCCGGCTGCAACAACAAGAACATAAATACAAAGTTTAAATCCAAATTTACTATCAAGAACATAAATACAAAGTTTAAATCCAAATTTACTATCAAGCCGCGTGGAGAGACCACGCTAGTTTTTCAAAAGGTTTTAAAATACATAAAAACGTTGAAAGGGATAAGAGCAACATAACAAGTCAAAAGAACAAAACATGAACAAATGATTCTTAAACCTTAACATGGAGTCTCCAAAGCTTTACACAATCATAAACAAATCATCATCAAAGGCACATGAATCAATTCCGTGCACAAATGGTTGCATATGGCTCACATCAAGAGTTTTATAAAGCAATCTCTGAACAATGCAGGCGACCATACATACAGCAACACTCAACTTAAATGGCAGCAGCAGCAGCAGCTAGTTGATATAACAGATTTACAGACGACTTTATATTGCTCCACAAAATAATAAAGCTTCTCATCCTAAATGAGCGAGTAGATGATTTGTGTCCGGAAAAGAAGAAAACTTGAAATAAACATTCACCTTCTTTTCCACCAAGGTGGAGAAATGATTTCAGATGGTGGCGGGGTGAGAACATCGAGCATAGTCTCTTTCTCCATTGGAGTTAATGGAACTCCCCTAACAAGGTTCAAAGCCATGATATGCACGTTTGTCCTTTGCCTATGCTTCTGGTATGCCCATATTGCTCCCGCACCAGCAGCAATCAAAACCTGCACATATACAGTATAGTTCCCAAAATCAGTCATCATTATAAGTTATAAGTAGCAAAGCAATAAAAGACGCTAAGTTTGGTTGGGATTTGTATTGGACATACAGGGGACAACCACAGGCCAGCAGTCTGCAGATCAAATTTTGGTGCATAAAGCACAGTTTCACCAAAGTCATCCTCAAGCTTTCTGTATATTTCTTTGTCTGATTTTCCTTGCCGAATCTCCTCCCGAATTAACTACCAGATGGAAAAAAGCAATACACTTTGTAGTTAGACCACCCGACCAACATATATAACATCTGTGCAAGCGCAAAACACCATAATTTCCCCCAATGCAAAGAAAGAAAATGACAAAGTAGATGGAGAATAATAAAGTTTCCTACACTCCAAAATAGAAAAACTGTATCAGACTATGAAATTTTTAAAAAATTTTCAGGCAGGCCTTTGATTTTGCACACCATTTCAGTCTCTACAAAGAGACCAGAAAAACATAAAATGTTTTCCAGATATGCATACCAACAAAAATGAGAGGCACATCGAAAATAAGTGCCTGCAGTTCATGTTAAAGATCCATAAAAATGATACTGAAAATCAACACTGATTCGTCGCTGACAAAGAAGAAACACAGAAAAGGCCTGAGTTTAAAAAAGAGCGGAGCAGAAAATACCTTTCTGAGCAAAATGGCAACGTCGGCTTGGGAGTCTTCAATGGACTGACTCCCACATTCAGTGCAGCGAACATTGTGACTGATATTTCTAGCTCGGGCTTCCACTGTGCGCTCTTGTTTCACTACATCACCCTCCTTCTGCATTGCGTATCACCTGTTCGATTATATTCCCCAATAAAAAAAAATCCCACATAATCCATCAAAATCATATTCTTATCACTGGACTCGGCGGTGATTATTGCCGAAGATAATTGAAGCTGAAGTCCTAAATTACCTTGGCCGGCGAACGGGAATAGCAATTTTGCGGAGGGAATCCAAGCGGGTACACGGAGGAGGACCACCGGCGAAACTCTGTTGAGGAGAAGAAAACGAGAGAGTGGAGAAGGAGGAGACTGTAGCGCAGGAAGTTAAGAATATGGGCAGCAGAACGAAGAGGGTAGATATTTACGGGCTTGGCACAGTTTAACGGCGGTCGGCGGCAAGAATGAGTTTGTGAGTTTGTTTGGCAGCTGATAAATAGATTTGTCACGGCCTCACGTGTCAAAAATTAGCCCTTGTATTAAGAGAAATCATAAGAGTTTGAAATTATAATAAAGAGATTATTATTTTGGCGATCAATTTTTTAGAGATAGGGTTGTTTTGAAAAAAAAAACAACTCAACTTATTGGAGGTTCGTTAACTATTTATTTTAAAAGAGTACACAATTCTATAAAATAAAAGGTACAAAATAGCATTAGGGTATAATATACAATCATCTCATTTTGGATATGGGAATTGGGATACATTAAAATTAATTTTAGATAACAACTACCGTCCCTAAGAAAAAAAACCTCCTCTTTTTCAATCTTTTCCCCATCTCCCTATCATAGGGAGGAGGGGGGAACAATTGTTTTTCCGTTTCTTGATTCTTTATTACATTGAATAAGTGTGATTCACACAATGAAATTGTTCTCGATTTGATCGGCTGAATCCATGATTTAGTTGTTTGTCGATGTTTTTGTTCCCGATCTGGTTGGACAGGTCGTGGTTTAGGTTTTTGTTTATAGTTCTTGATCTGGTTGGATAGGTCGTGGATCGTGTTCCCGTTCGTGATCTATGATTTTTAAGGTGTTTACAGTTTGAAGAACATAGATCATGGTTTGGATCTAGTGGTGTTGCGGTTGTAGCAAATCCCCGATTGGCGCAGTGATTGATGCGGGAGACGCTCCTCTCTTGGTGTTCGCGGTTGCAAAATAATATCCCTAATGACGGTATTACAACTTTTTTATTGGACCTCTCAATTTGTAATAGTACAGACGGTATGAATCTGGTTAGTGTGAAATAATAGATTGATTCTAAATTGATGACTTTCTATTCATTGGCAAAGCCTATTTATAGGCAAAGATACATACAGATTGATACAAATATGGAACTGCCTAACCACCTAATATTCTGGGACTTACAAAGTCAATATATAATATTCCGTGATATCTCTAACCAACAATATTTACACACGTGAAATCTATGACTTGTTCAACATCCCCCCTCAAGTTGGAGTCGGAGTAGAAATATCTATGACTCCCAACTTGCCAAGTAATCGATGAAATGTGTCGGCACCGAGTGGTTTGGTGAAGATGTCAGCTAACTGGTCATAAGAACGAAGATATGAAGGCGCGATCAGACCATTGAGAATCTTTTCTCTAATAAAGTGGCAGTCTATTTCAATGTGTTTGGTGCGTTCATGGAAGATTGGATTTTCAACAATGTGTAGTGCTGCTTGATTATCACAATGTACAGTAATTGGTTTAGAAGGAGGAAAACCAAGTTCAGATAAGAGAGAACCGAGCCACTGAATTTCAGAGGTGAGTGCAGCCAGAGAACGATATTCGGCTTCAGCGGAAGATCGTGAAACAGTAGGCTGCTTTTTGGATTTCCACGAAATTGGACTAGAACCAAGCATAGTAAAATATCCACTTGTCGAGCGGTGAGTGGAGGGACAACCTGCCCAATCAGAGTCAGAGAAACCAATAAGGGAAAGTGAACTAGAGGCAGAAAGGAAAAGGTCGTTGCCAACAGAACCTTTTAGATAACGAAGTACTCGATGTGCAGCATCAAGGTGAGAAGTGCGGGTAATAGATTGATTCTGAATTGATGACTTTCTATTCATTGGCAAAGCCTATTTATAGGCAAAGATACATACAGATTGATACAAATATGGAACTACCTAACCACCTAATATTCTGGGATTTACAAAGTCAATATCTAATATTCTGTGATATCTCTAACCAACAATATTTACACACGTAAAATCTATGACTTGTTCAACAGTTAGCATATGATTTAGTTAGCCTTGTAAAAGCATCTCCAATGCTACCTTCACTTTCAAAAATATCAATTGACATGTAGGATTGAGAGTGAGAAATTGCAAAAATCATCTCCAACCTAGGCATCAATGTATGGGTCAATCATAGGTGGTATATGATGTGGATTGAAGGTGTCAATTATATTGATGCTCACTTTGAAGGCTTCAATTTGACAACTTAACAAATATAGAGTTTTAATCATTACATCCTTCCATTTTTAAATTTGAAACATAAATGTAATATTTAATTTAATGATATTTTGTGACAATTTGATAGTTGCATTGGAGAACCAAACTTCAAAATGAAAATCTTCAATCCTACATCATATTGACACCCAATAAAATTTAAACATTTGGCACCTATTTTACTCTTGACCCTCTCACCATTGAAGATGCTCTAATAGGCTAGTTGATTAGATGTTGATTCCACTTGTAATCGTTACTGGGCGTTTACCCACCCAATACTATGAATGAATTTTTTCAAAAAAAAATTTAGATAACAACTATTAAATGGATAATCAAAATCAATATAAAGAAAATTTACTAACCTTTAGCAGAGATTCTTTCATATGGTATGCAAAATTGAGATGGAATGTTTCCCTTAGTACGTGTTTTTTTTTCCTCAATGAAACTCTCTGTTCCCTAGCCTCAAGTGTGTAATTCAGACGTGTTGAAAATTATTTTAAAGTGGGCTTTCAGTTTTCTTAAATCCTCCTTTTTCTTGATTATTTGAATTTCTTTGAATGGCATGCATTAAGTGACTTTGATAATTAGAAAAATGGGAATGTTTGATTTGCTGCAATTGTCAATATATGGAATTTAACTAATAAGAGGCATTTGCTGGAATAACACTAAATTAACACTTGCATTTTATTGCTCACACACACGTACACCTGCAGGGATATTCCTAAATGACATAAGATGAACAGGGAAACACAGATTTGGATTATCAGAAGCTCGAAAACGGCTCCCCATTTTGTCATAAAACCATTCTGAGAATTCAAGATTCCCTGAAAAGTTGTTGCCATTAAGGTAAAGGGAACTGATAACAGGCATTCTCTGGAAACTCTGAGGTATTGTTCCTGAGAGACTGTTATTGTTCAGTGCAAGAAACCTCAGCCCTTTCAGTTCTGACAGAGAGACTGGCACATTTCCTGTCACCCCAGTGTTAGAAAGGTCCAAAACTTCCATATTTACAAGTTTTTTCCACTGAATCTTCAAAATATCTCCACCAAAACTTGGATTTTTGGACAGGATTAGCTCTTGCAAAGATGGCATTTCTTGAACTGTTTCTGGTAGCCCACCTGATAAGCTGTTTGAGCTGAGATCAACTAGTGTAGCTTTCTTGAGCTGTCCTATTTCTGTTGGTAACTTTCCATCTAATTGGTTGTTGCTCAAATCAAGCTTTATGAGTGAGATTAGTCCTCCAAGTGTGTGAGGAATTGTCCCTGTGAGAGAATTCTTGTTTGCATCGAAGATCAGGAGCTCTGCTAGCCCTCCCAAACTAGCCGGAATTCGACCAGAAAACCGATTTCCGGCGAGCACTAGGCGCTTTAGTTTCACTAGCTTGCCTAGCTCAGATGGTATTCCTCCAGTGAATCCATTACCTATGAGCACAAGGGATACGAGATTAGACAGGCAACCGAATGAGCTGTGAATCGTTCCAGTCAATCTGGGATTCGAACGAAATTCCAAGTACTCCAGGTTGTTTGCAAGCTTGCTCCAGTATTCTGATGGTGGCATGTTTACAGGCTCTTCTGCTGCTCCCTGAGATGAGACAAAACAGTTGGAGAAGGACAGCCTCCTTAGATGTTTGAGCTGGAATAAATGATGCCCGAAATGCGCATTCGGAGAACAGATGAGTGAGTTGTCATAGACTTGTCCAATGTTCAGAACTGAGACATGCCAGAAACCACCTGATAAATCACAGGACACTCCCTGCAAAGAAAGAATATGTTACAGTTCAAGAAACCACAAATTTTAGGGTTCGAAGGGAATGTTTCTTACCTGGATTGGAGTCCATCCACAAGGATCAGGATAGAGGTCTGAGCCATTCCACCACTTACCAACAAAGCCTTGGATGGCTAAGTAAAGAGCCTCTTGCTCCTTCACTTCCATGGGTGCTGGTAGGTCATCTACTCCACCTATGCTCAAGATATGCAGTAGCAATGCAAGAAAAGCCACCTTTTTCATCTCCATTTGATAATCTTTTATCAGATTTAGTTTTTTTCTGATTTCAAGAACCATGAAACACATATTATATAGAAATATACACTACTTGGTGGTTTTTATTGCTCAGCTACAAAGCTACTAAACTAGAGGGCACACAATCTAGTGTACAGAAAAACTGTTATCAAAACAAGCAGTAATGGCAATGACAATGACATGGAGAAATGGCTTTACTAGTGGGAAGAGAAAGATAGAGAGAGGAGTACTACTTTCAATGGAAATGTTTAAAGCAAGAAAATTTGATGGCTCTGTGATTCTTGTTTATGACTTTTGTTTTATCCAACAAACAAAAGAAGATGGCACATTTAAGAGTTCTTAAATTCTTTCCTTCTTCTTTACAAGGTAACATTTTGATCATAGTGACCCTAGATTTGAAGGTCTTTTATTGCTTTGATGTTGCCCTAAAAAGGGGGACCATCCTAGACTTAAGGACCATGATCCTCTGCAATTGTTTTCTACCAACCTACTTCTTCATAATCATGCAGTAAAAGGTGCCAAACTCTTCATTTTTCCGATTCATGAACAAACACTTAAGTTCTCATCCATAAACTAATCAGCCATGAATACTATTTGAGATCCCTAAACAGAACACTAAAGAGGGTGAAAGTTGGGTGACGAGGAGAAAGTGTGGCATCTATGGCCAAAATACGTACTGTAGGGAAACCGAGCACTTTCGTCCAGTTTTAACTTTTAGTAATCGTCCGGAATTGTGGAATTGGACCATCATCACAGTACAATTACGAATGAAAGTGAAATGTCAACCGGGTTTAGAGTTGGGTTTATCTATGAGTTTTCTAGCCCGGGGTTAACCAGGCCCTGGTCCATTTTCAAAATCATTGAAGTGAATGCAGTGAGATAGGAGAAAAATGGAGATTTCACTCATTTTTTAGCTCCATATTACAGAATCTCATTCTCCATATAGGTAGAGGGAAAGATAATTCTTGGAGGATTGAAAATTTAATGCTAATCACATTTATCGTGACATTATTTCCTTTTATATACTGCAAACTCCCCTATCTCTTCTCTCATCTTTATTAGTGCATGAAAATCAAAAACCACCAAAATATGTATTGTTTAAGACAAAAAGATAGAAAATAAAATCAAAAATATTGTTAATAATAATGATAATAAATGCAAAATTTGTAAAATGGAATAACTCTTGGAGATAACCAAATATATTAGCTCCATTCTGAAATCTAGATCTCCATTTTTTTTTGTGTGTAGCCGTTGAACTTGCTTTGATAACAATTCTAGGGTCAAACAACAAATTATAGTAGGAAAAATGCTAAATTTATTCTGTATTTCATTGTATTCCATTGATATTTTCGTATGATAGATGTAAACCTTAACCTTATATATTGAACCACAATTATATGACTTAAAATGTGGTAAAATGGTAGTTAAAAATGACTTATATCAACCATGGATATAGAATTCTGTGTAATATCACCCTCTACTTGCAAGTGGTTATATTTTGTCTTGTAAATATTAGGTCATGGGATTTGATAACATACTATAAGATCTCGGGCATCTAATAGTATTTCATAATTTATAATATATTAAATTCCAATTAGGTACCCTAAAAATAAATATCAATAAATCACACGGTAATTTACCAATGTCCCGGTACTAGCAAATCTCAAACGTCATCCTGTTAGGGAAGCAAATTCAGTGAAGTGTTAACTGATACCATTGAAAAATGGTCATAATTTAGAGATGTTCGACAAATTTGAAAAATCATTTATTGATGAGTCAAAACAAAAAATCGATATTCTCGTTTATAAAAAGAGAACTTTATCCTCGAGATTAGAAGGGCAATGCTGACTATAAGGGATTTAGGGGTGTTTGGTGAAGAAATTTTTAAGGCAAAATTAGCTAATAAAAAGTTAATAAAAGTGTTTGGTAAATAGCTGTTTGGATTAGCTGTTTGCCCAAAAGGCTAATTTTCAAAACGCTTAAATTATCAGCGTTTCTGAATCAACTAATCTTTCTTTTTCATCTAAGCAAATTCTTCTTTCATCTAAGCAAATTCTGCTTACGTTCCTTTAGTAAATTCTGTACGTACGCTTCCAAAGTTTTACGTACGTTCATATTTCTTTTTCATTAAAAAAAACCATTTTCATATTTTATTGGTTTATAGTAAATTTTAATATTACCAAATTCTTTATATTTTTTAATATTTTATGAATTAATTTTTAATGTACATTTTTTGTCTAGTATCTATTTCAACTATAATATAATATAATTTAATTTAATTTAGCTAATAAATATAAGGTTTTATACAAGTACACTGGGTTTTCTTAATTTTTTTAAAGTTAAGAATTTTAAACTAGTGATGCCAATTAATTTTTATTTTATAAATATATATTTGTATAATATTGTAATATTCACCTTTTATAATTGACATATTATATTTTCTAATAATTTAAGATTATATTTAAATTTATTATTGCTATTTATAAAATGATTAATTATTACAATATAATTAGCTAGGCCCTTAAATGTCATTTTACTTTGTTTGTTAAACAAACATCTATTAACAATCAGTTAATTTTACCAAACACTTATATACAATCAGGTAATGCAATCAGTTAGTCAAATCAGCTAATGCAATCAGCTAATAGCTATCAGGTAATCACCAAACACCCCCTTAGGTTTTAGAATGTACAAATTTTCATGTGGCCAATCTATATTATATATAAAAGCATAAGTTTGTGATAGTGCTTAGGAGCCTCATTAAATATAAATTTGACTTTTCTAATTGATCTTTTCATTTTTATACACTTTTTCTTTCTTCCAAGTTTTTTTTTCAATTTATATTCTTTCTTTTCCGCTATTCTTCACCTCAAATTAAATTAAAAACAAATATTAATATTAATATTCATACATAATATGATAAATTATAAATCTAAATATTAATTCAGAGGTGATATCTAGTCAATGATAAAATTGATATTGTGAGTGTACGTAATCAGCTTAAAACTAAGGCCTTGTTTGACATAGTTTATTTCTTGCTGAACTGGAATAAATATAAATATATTTAACTGAACTAAAATAAATTTAAATAAATTTAACTGACTAATCATATGTTTAACTGAACTGAAATAATTTTGAATATATCATATGTTACTGTAATTCATAGTAAAATGATAACATTTAATTAAAAAAATTATTGAACTAAACTGATTTATAGAAAAGCACTAACAAATAATTATTACTTTGATTTCATAGTTTTATTTACTAATTCAGAGCATCCAAAAGGAGCACTTCTTAAGTGTCACATCAAAGTTTTACAGAAATTTTATGTAAGAAACAATGCTCAACAATTGAAGAAAAAATAAGAATCACTTTTTAAAGTTCTTCATTAAGAAGTCCTTATTAAAGAGTGTTATTAAAAAGTCCATGATAAATATGACACTATTCCAGCACCACATAATGGCCCATCCAGAAGGGCCAAATTGCAGTGTGCCTTGGACCGGCCCACGGACGAGCCCGGGAACTGTAGCGCCTTCACTGTGCTCATGTCGGCAGCCCCACCTGGTATATATAGAACCAGATATCCTTCTATAGGGGGTAGGTTCTCTGCTCTACCTTATCCATTCAGATCTCCAACCAGACTTTCTCTACCCAATTAGACCGTTGGAGCAGGCGTAGGCTTAAGCCGGCTTGTTTGACCATTGTTGATCTTGTGCAGGTTCTATGAGCAGAGAAGAAACCAGACTATAGGATAATCCCATTTCCTGCATCAACATTGGCGCCGTCAACGACATCTTCATAGCCCACGCAGCTCTCGCACGATGACGGGAGGAAGAGCCGACCCAGTAGACGACAGTTTTCCGGAGCTACCGAGGATGCCGTCGGGCGAAGCTCGTTCCCTATTGGAGGCCAGAAATGATGGTCTGATCTTGGACGTTGTCGACACACCGATCGTAATAACGGATCAGACCCCGAGAAATTTGGTACAACAGATTCGACGCATTTCAGAAGTAACCGACACGGCCGAGATCCTGAAGCAGGTGGTGGCCACCTAGACCGAGATGCTCCGACAGCTCAAGGAGTTGAAAGAGGGGACACCGGCCGATGCCAGAAGGGAACACTCAGTCAGGGCCACAATGCGATCCACCGGACCCAGAGGGCAAGCACTGGCCCAACGGATACGACCAGTCAAATGTGTTCGACGACGGGGAAGTGACTACTGGCGGTGGTGGCAGCAGAACGCATAATGAAGTGATTCCCACTCGCTGAGGAGATAAGGCTCATTCCTTTCCAAGGAACTTGACTAGGGTAGGGTCCGGGCACAGTGATGACCAGGTCAAGAAATGGCCGACAATGTACGTACACTCTCCAAAGATCAAGCTAAAGGTCTCCGTCAAACACCGCCTCGTAGTCGATTTTGAATTCCTAAACCGGTTTGTGCAGAAGAGGAAATTCACTAAGACCAGGAATGATTTGTTAACAATCATGCAATGAATGAACGAGACCCTACCCAGGTACTGGGAACGGTTAAATGAACTGGTCAACCAAGTGGACCATCACGCAGGGGCGCGGTTCGTGATCGACGCTTTCATCCGTGGACTATGCCACAAAGCACTCAGCCGCGATCTGGTATTGAACCCGGTGTTCACCGTGCATGCGCTCATGATCAGAGTGGAATACTTTGACAGAGCGGATACCATAGAAATACGCGTTGACGAGAAGACTACCCTGAGAAAATGGATTGACGACAAGACAGTCATCTCCAGTGGAAAGAAATCACCAGTGCGGAGCGAAGTGGACGCAGACCGGCGAAGGAAAGACTTGGAAAGAGGAAGTATCTAGGAAAGGTCTTCACAGCCCTGAATAAGACCCAAAAAGAGATAATTTCTTCGGTGGCACACAAGAACATCCTCGACCCGTTTCAGAAACTGAAGAGGCCCCCTCATCAGCGAAACACGAAGTTGTTCTGTGATTACCACAACGACCATGCCCATGAGACAAATGAGTACAAACACCTGAAGCAGGCCATTGAGAATTGTGTCAGGACCGGACAACTCTCACATTTTGCAAAGAAAGCACGGTCTCATAACGATGTTGAATATGCTAAGAAGTCTGGAGGCTCCTCCTGACAGACCAGTGGATACAACTCTCGAAATCAGGACCGATTAAGTGACAAAAAAAAAGGAAAAAGAAATTGCCCTGGTTGGTGTGCATTCTAAAGGTAGCAAGCACAAACATGACGACGAGGAATCTTTACCCGAGCCGATGTCAATTATTCCCACAACCACCAACATATTTGCTATCATTAGTGGCATTGCAAGGGGAAAGACTGAATCACAACGAAAACAGCGATGCAGGCGTGTATCGAAGAACACTCCGGCGGACAGACGCCTTGGTCCTGAAGAATCGATTATGTTTGACTCTAATAACCCCATCCCACGCAGACAAGCTGGCGGTGACGTAGTGGTCATAATTGTCCAAGTTATCGATAAGCTCATCCACATGGCTTACGTGGATGGCGGCAGCTTAGCAGAAATCATGTATTGGCATTGTTTCGACAAGATGGATGAAGCGATAAAGAACAAGATGCGACCCACCGACACACCACTTCATGGACAAAACGATATAGCCAGAAGGAACCATCACGTTATCTGTAGTATTCGGGGAACACCACATGCGAAAGGTCATTGAACTTTAGTTCGTGGTCGTCAAAGCAAAAAGTCCCCATAACATCATCATAGGACGACCAGCTTTGGCGCTACTAAAGGGAATAGTGTCCACCTTGCATCTGTTGTTGAAGTTCCCGACCAAACATGGTGTGGCCACCGTCAAGGGAGACCAGCAGAAGACCAGAGAATGCCACAAAATAGCTCTAAGCAAAAGAAAACGAGAACTGGAAAGAGGCAGTCTGGCGGAGTGTTCACATGTCAGACGACAGGTGCTCATGACGCTAACCGAGGAAGAGTCCACACCTAGTGAACTGTTTGGGAAAGTTATCGAGATGAAGCTTGACTGCGCCTATGAAGCCGTGGTTCAGATCGGCAAGACGCTCCCAGAGGCTGTCCAGCGTGAACTACTGGAAGTCCTCTCCAAACACGAGTCGACGTTCGCCTGGAAGCCAAGTGACGTGACCGGAGTATCACCCGAAATAAGGTATCACTCACTAAAGGTGGATCCAGAATTCCAGATCACAAGCCAGTGCTTGAGTGCAGAAGGCCGCAGTGTGCGGAGCGTAATGCTGCGATCAATCAAGAAGTCTCAGACCTGTTGGACGCAAATGTCTTGATTGATGTGCCCGAGATGGCTCGCCAACCCCTACCTGGTCAAAAAACCAGACGGCAGCTGGAGGATGTGTATTGATTACGCATTGCTAAATAGGTCGTGCCCAAAGGACTATTACCAATCCCCGTTGATTGACTAGAAGGTAGACTCTCTGGTGGCGTATCCCATCAATTGCTTCCTGGATGCTTACAAAGCATACCACCAGATACCAATGGTGGAGTCCGACGCGGAAAAGACCGTGTTCATAATGGAAAAGGGGGCATTTGGGTACAGAATGATGTCTTTTGGCCTAAAGAATGCAAGGGCCACCTACCAGCGCATTGTGAACAAGATCTTCGAGGACCAAATAGGCAGAAACCTTGAGATTTATGTGGACGACATGGTGATAAAGAGCCACCAGTTCACCGACCTAATCAACAACGTGGAAGAGACTTTGGAAAAACTCCAGCGGACAGGCCTGAAGTTGAACCCGAACAAATGCCAATTCGGCGTTGGAGAAGGAAAATTCCTTGGACACATGGTGCCCAAAGATGTCTTGAGAGCAAACCCAAAGAAGATACAAGCAATTGTCGACATGCGCTCGCCTAAAACCGTTAAAGACATCCAAAGCCTTAATGGTAGAATGGCGGCGGTGAACCATTTCTTGTCTAGAGCGGCGAAAAGGACTCTGTCTTTTTTGCGCATCCTTAAGGGAACATGGAAAAGGGCGGAGTTGTGCAATGGGGAGAAGCGGATGAACGAGCCTTCGCGGAGTTGAAAGATCACCTCCAAGAACTGTCGGTTTTGTCTCCCCCACCGAAGGAGAAACCTTGTATTCATACGTATCAGCAGGGGCAGAAGCTGCCAGCAGAGCACTGGTCGGAGAAGTTGAAAAGGTACAACGTCCAGTCTAACATCAGCCGCACCCTTCAGGGGGCAGAAACCAGGTACTCAGCACATGAGAAATTAGTGTTGGCTCTGGTGCATGCGGCTCGAAGGTTGCGAACATATTTCAATCTCATCCACTTGTAGTGTTAACAAATGAGCCACTAAAAAGAATCCTGACCAAGCCCGGTGCATTCGATCGTATGGCCAAGTGGGCTGTGGAGTTAAGTGAACATTCCATAGAGTTCTCACCTAGAAAAGCGATTAAAGGACAGGTCATGGCGGATTTTCTAGCCGAAATGCCAGAAGATACCAGCAAAAAAGCTGACGATGGTGAGATCAATTTAACGATCGAAGAGGTATCGGCCAAAACGTCATGTCAGGCACGAATACCAGACAGACTGGTGGAAATTGCACGTTAGTCTTGGGCATCAACATCGTCGAACCATTCCAAATGGCTTTGTGAATGCAGCGTTTTCTAGTCGTAGCCATTGACTACTTCAAGAAATGGGTAGAGGCCATACCGTTAGCCATAATAATCGAACGGTGCATAGCAAACTTTGTTTGGAAAAACATCATTTGCCACTTTGGACTCCCTCATACCATCGTTAGTGACAATGGTAGGCAGTTCACAAATAAGACTTTTAAATCATGGTGTGCAGGCTACAACATAGGTCAAAATTTCACCTCATTGACGCACTCTTAAACCAATGGTTAGACCGAGAGGACTAACTGAACAATCGTGGAAGGGATCAAGAAGAAGTTGAACTGCGTCAAAGGAAATTGGGTAGAAGAACTTTACAGTATCCTTTGGGCATATCGAACCACACCACGAACTACGACGGGAGAAACCCCGTATCTGCTCTATTTCGGAGATCATCGTCCCTACGGGGTGAGTAACCGAGCCATTGGCCCACGGGGAAATGAGAAAACCATGAGGGCTAAGCTGGACGAGCTAGAAAAGAAAATAGAAGCTGTATTGTTGAAGGAAGCATCCTACAAGTCCTACGTGGAACAGCAGTACAATGCAAGAGTCAGAATGCGGAACCTTCGGGTAGGAGATCTAGCCCTCAGAAAGAATAAAACTAGCCGTGTAGAAGGGCAGAAAAAACTGGACGTAACCTAAGAGGGTCCATACCGGGGTCTCCGAGGTCGAAGGCAATGTCGCCTATCGACTGGAAACATTGGCAGGAGAGCCAATACCCCGAACTTGGAACATCAGCAATCTTCGAAGGTGCCATGGATGAAGGAGACACTAACCAAGCGTTTGGGCCCTAGTGTATATATCTTTTGTGCCTTGTAGAACGGAAAGCTAGGAATTTTCGTAATAATTCTGTTTGATTACATCTTTTGCGACCCAATATGGGAAGTGATCAACAATGACACCCTCTGGGTAATCGTTCTTGATTTTGTCTGCTTATAAGCAATGGACAAGGTTATGTTTTTAGAAGTACATATGCCCCTTAATAGCTAAAGCGTTTTAAAAATGACAAGTCACAGACCAAGGTCTGGACAGTCTAGGCATCGAGTCCAAGGATGCGATATCAAAACTTTTCTAAGTGACAAGTCGCAGACCAAGATCTGGACAGTTTAGGCATCGAGTCCAAGGACGCGATGTCAAACTTCTTAAGGGTAGGTCACAGACCAAGATTTGGACAGTCTAGGCATCGAGTCCAAAGATGCGATGGCAAAGTTTTCTAAGTGACAAGTCACAGACTAATGTCTGGATAGTTCAAGCATCGAGTCCACGGACGCGACACCAAACTTCTTAAGGGATGGTCGCTAACCAAGGTCTGGACCAAAAAAAATTTAAGTGACAATCGCAGACCAAGATCTGGACAGTCTAGGCATCGAGTTTGTCAGAGATGGTCCCTAACAGACCATCCCGGACTCCCAACATGTTGCCCCACGACGTATCCAGGCAACGTGTTCAGTCAGCCACTAGTGGGACCCTTCCCACTAGTATATATACCATGAGAGAGAAAGGTAAAAGGGGAGTTAAATCTGATATATCCACAGTGATATATTACTTCCTTCTAGACTATTCATCATCTTCTCCACCATATAATAGCTCCATGACCCAACCTGACTTGGGCGTCGGAGCGGGCTACGACAACCTGCCGCTTCGCCCTGAGTAATTCTAGTGCTGCTTTACAGGTACCCAGGACCACCGCAGCGTCACCAAACATAACCAGATAGAAGGATGAGCTTCCCGCAGGAGCACGATGCGTCTGTCACGTCGACGGCCAAATCCTGCTCTGACATTAGCACCGTCTGTGGGGATCTGTCACTAAGGTTCCCCATGCAGCTCAGAGGTGTATCCAAGTAGGCCTACAACAACAAAGGCCTCACGCCTCCCATTCGAGAAAATACAATCTGCTTTAGGTTGGTAAAATTTTGCAAAGATAAAGTTTTTCATTGAAGTAGCTAATTAGAAAGCATGATGTTTAGATCTGTACAACTAGCTATTAAAAGAGCTAAAATAGATCTCAAAATAAATCCTAGAATTAAAAAAAAAAGCCTTTTTTCCAAAAAAATGAAGAAGGTTTTACGTAGTTGTGTAAAAGACACATTCTTTTCTTTACACAAATTCTTTTTGAGGGGAGATGGAGTATAGCATACCTTGGCCCCAATCATTTTATCAAAATACAACGCCAACTCGGTTCTGCTCCCCGTCGTAGTGCGAGCAGCAACACCTCGAAGGTGATGGACATCACAGAGCCGCCCTGCTCAGTCCTGCTCCCCGTCGTACCTCCCTGGTCCTGCTCCTCATCGTAGTGCGAGCAGGAACATGTTAACAATTTCGGAGCTACGTACCAGAGTAGACCATTCTGCCCCATGATGTTATTAGCATGACGCTTCAACGCAATGCCCTCTGCTAACAATGTCGTCTCCGCCGTGGATACAGAAAAGCGGCATAGAGAAACAGCATTAGACAACATGTTGAGAAGAACATGTTGAGAAACAATGTCGACATTCCCAATTACCCTTTACCAACAATGTCATCTACACCGTGGATACAGAGAAGCGGTAGTAAGAACGAGTATTGAGAGAGGCACATGTTGAAAAATAACATGCTAAGGGACGACAAGTCGAGCAATAATGTGTCTGAACCTGAGCAAGTTGACACGTCTTGCAATAACGTAGCATCCTCAGTCCCGAATGAGCCGATGTGATGGTGGAAGCATGCATAAGTCATAGTAGACACAACCATGACACCAACCGGTACAATGGCGTCGGAGTTTGCACGTTAGAGCCTAGAAACCAGCAACACGGCCCAGTAAGCAGCATAATGTCGAACATGTCTAACCACGACCTGTAGGCAGGAAGCGGCAAGGCCATCCAAGAAGTAGTCTCACTCCAAAGGACAGAGCTGTAGGTTTATACACCACGCCTTTAAGTAGTTCACCCTCATAAGGCACCCTGCGTGTGGCGTCACAGCTTAAACAGCTCAGATCGCGGCTGGTAGTTGCCATCATCGATTCACCTCGAAATGAGAGGACGTGATCACAGATGTTTAATCCTGTCATGATTACCTTGTCATGACTACCCCTCACAAAGGCGGGATCATGTAAATGTCATGATCGACCTGGGTATGAGAGCTCATGCTGGGACATTATCATACGTTTCCTAAGGCAAGCCTAGGCAGCGAGTTTATCGCACCACTTCACTTTGGGCAAACCTCGACACGTCTCGCTAACCTTCAGGCACCGCATGGTGATTATAGCCACCCTAAGCGGCATTGTTCGCCGATAGAGTTTCTGTCACCCTTCACGCCCAAGCCTGAAAGAAACTTGGCAGACCACTAGTGGTGGTGTTCCTGACCAAATGAGATAAACAAATCATGTTCTACGGCGATCCCCAATAGCTATCCAGAATCGCAATGATCCACCGATAGTCGAAAGTCTCTACATCCAGTCAAGACCATCGCCTCAGTACCGGTAATTTATCTCAGAAGCCGGCAACTAGTCGGCGCCGGTGAGATGGTTTGCAGTGAATGACGGTCGGGATCAGGTGAAGAAACATCAGTGGTCGGAAAAAATAGCAAGCAATCAACGAGAGCTGTCATCGAATCCTGACGGGGTAGATATTAGGCTCCGACCATCAATCAGGATGACTTATTCCGGCAGCCACTGTTTTTGTGTTGAAGTTCAAGCCATCCAAGTTTTGGCGACTGACGACGGCGATTTATTCTTCTAGCAACCGATGTTAAATCGAATCCAGGCCATGTGCGACAAGTTTAAAATATGAGGCAAAGAGGGGAAACCCACATATTGCTCAAATTAGACTGAAATGTGAGGTAAGGAGGAAAAAACTTATCTTTCCCCTGCCCGAAAAACTCAAAGGAATGGTTAAGGACAGAAGCAACGATGATTTCGCTCAACCTTAGCCACCAAACATGTTAATAACGTAACCACTAGCATGTAGGCGACTTCATCAATCGTCACTTCTGGGGAGAGGGATGTGATCTGATTAATCATGTTCCTGAAAGACGCTGCTAAGCGCAATTGAACCCGTTCAAACGAGACAGGTTCAAATCTGAAATGGACTCATCCAGCATGGGATGCCTCTATAAAGCATCCCGGCTGCCATGTGTTTCTCAAAAAGAGTGGCTGAGGTGCGATTGGTATACTTGTCCTCGGGCACCAAACAAATTGTTAACATGTAGGCGATCATACCAATCGTCACTTCTGACAAGAGAGGAAGATGACACCACCTGTCATGTTCCCAAAAGCCAAAAAATGCAACCTGTTTCACGATCGGGTAAACCCGAACAGGTTCAGGGATGAAGCATCTCAGACACGCGGAATGCAACCTGTTTCACGGTCGGGTAAACCCGAACAGGTTCAGGGAGGAAGCATCTAAGACGCGAGGGATGCAACCTGTATCACGGTCGGGTAAACCCGAACCGGTTCAGAGATGAAACATCTCAGACGCTCGAGATGCAACCTGTTTAACGGTTGGGTAAACCCGAATTGGTTCAGGGATGCAACATCTCAGACGCGCGAGATGCAACTTGTTTCATGGTCGGGTTAACCCGAACCTGTTTAGGTATGCAACATCTCAGACGCGCGAGATGCAACCTATTTCAAAGTCGGGTAAAGCCGAACCAGTTCAGGGATGCAATATCTCAGACGCTCGAGATGCAACCTGTTTCACGGTCGGGTAAACCTAAACCGGTTCAGGGATGCAACATCTTAGACGCTCGAGATGCAACCTATTTCACGGTAGGGTAAATCCGAACCGGTTCAGGGAGGAATCATCTTAGACGCGCGGGGTGCATCCTGTTTCACGGTCGGGTAAAGGTTCAGGGATGAAACATCTCAGACACTTGAGATGCAACCTGTTTCACGGTCGGGTAAACCCGAACCGGTTCAAGGATGCAACATCTCATACACACGAGATTTAACCTGTATCATGGTCGGGTTAACCCGAGCATGTTCAGGTATGCAACATCTCGGACGCTCGAGATGCAACCTGTTTCACGGTCGGGTAAACCCGAACCGGTTCAGGTATGCAACATCTCAGCCGCACGGAGAACTATATGCAACATGGACCAGTTAGGTCTAAATCCATCAGACGGATCATGTTGCTCCGCACTAGGATTGGGGTACTTGTCAGAGATGGTCCCTGACAGACCATCCCAGGCTCCCAACATGTTGCCCCATGACATATCCAGGCAACGTGTTCAGTCAGCCACTAGTGGGACCCTTCCCATTAGTATATATACCATGAGAGAGAAAGGTAAAAGGGGAGTTCAATCTGATATATCCACAGTGATATATTACTTCCGCCTAGACTATTCATCATCTTCTCCACCATATAATAGCTCCATGACCCAACCTGACTTGGCGTTGGAGCGGGCTACGGCAACCTGCCGCCCCGCCCTGAGTAATCCCAGTGCTGCTTTATAGGTACCCAGGACCATCGCAGGGCCACCAAACATAACCATGTAGGAGGATGAGCTTCCCGCCGGAGCACGACGCGTCTGTCACGTCGACGGCCAAATCCTGCTCTGACAGAGTCCAAGGACGCGATGCCAAACTTTTTAATGGACGGTCGGTCCATAAACCCAAAAGAAAACTATATTGTTGGTGCAGTTCTTGAATATAAATAAAAAAGAAAAATATCCATACATAAACGTAAAAAGGCTGCACATCCGCAACATTAATTATTCTTGAACAAAGCGCACACACGCGTAGGAAAAAGCGCACACAGACGCATTAGCAAAATTATCATAAAAAATTAACCTTAGCAGATCACCCCTGGGCATTGGTCTGATCACCGTCATCACCAACAGAGTGCTGTGGACCCTGTTCATTCAGAATCTTGGTTGTGGCTGCCACAGTGCGCAAGACCTTGGGAGCTTCCCATGCCTCCATCTCTTCGGCAGTCCTCATCTCTGCCAAGGCGCTGAAGAAGGTAGGATACTTGCGGCCAAAAAAATCCTGGAACAGACCATCCAGAGCGCACAGGTGCAAGGCGGGGTTTGTGCACACCTCTTCCGAGAATGCTGCAGAAGCAGCTAAAGCAGACATAAACCCCTCAGACGCTTCATCCGACTGAGCAATCTTGGAGAAGACCAAGGGAAAGGTGGTACGAATCAGACGCTCGCGCTGGGACTCTGAAAAGCTCAGTCGACCCTCTTGTTCCTTCAGAGAAGCCTCCAACTCATAGATCCTAGCCCTCATAACTGACAAAGCCTCGTGCTCAACTGACGAAGAATTCTCCAAGCATGACTTCACACCGAGCATCTTCTGCTCCACCCCACGAAGACATGCATTGTCAGCCTCGATCTCCTCCAGCTTAACCTTGTCAACAGAGACGCCTCAAAGTGCGTCCAGCTCAGCATCGCACTCCTCAAGCTCCAAGCTCAGAGACTCGCCCCTCAACCGCGGTCGCGTTGTCTCCTCCCTTAGCACTTGGGACATACGCAAGCCCTAAAAAGATTAAATGACAGATAAAGGAAAATTAGGTGCGAGTCTAAGGCGAGAACTGGAGTTTTTCCAGAACGGAACACATACCTCAATAGCGATAAAGGCCTGGCGGTCGGCGATGTTGGAAACCTAGGGACAGTCCCATTGACCATTCTTCACCCAGTCATCCAAATGGCCCGCAGAAAAGATAGAGGCCATGAAAGCGCTACGCGCGCGAGGTGTCTGCAGGATGTGCTCCGCCACAGGCTCAACAGACTATTCATTCGAAGATGGATGAGCAGGATAAGGCTGAGTCTCAAGGATCACAACATCATCGTCGACGGTCCTGATGGGTGACCGCGCGATCTGGTCTGAGGACAGGGATTGTGCAACATTTTCATCACCTATCTCCTCAAGCTTCTGACGCCTGCGCTTGGCTCCAACCTGCTCAACAGCGACGACGACTATTTTCACTGGCGGCACACTGCTCTCAGCATAGGCATCGCCCGAGGACTCATTCTTCTTGGAAGACCCAGCCGCATTCATGGATTTGACCTTCATTAACACTTGACAATTTAAAATTTTGGCTTGACCTTCATCAACACTTGACCATTTAAAATTTTTCCTTGACCTTCATCAACACGTGGCAATTTTAAATTTTGGCTCGACCTTCATCAATACTTGATCATTTAAAATTTTGGTTTGACCTTCATCAACACTTGGCCATTTAAAATTTGGGAGGGAACTTTTCTGGTGGTGGCCCGATGGCGGTCCGGTGGCAGCAACATGTGCAAGTGTTTTTCCCACGTCGTAAATGGGGATTCCACGAGATCAAAGCACAATTTATATTTTGCCTATGACTTCTAACTACTATTGAGTAGATAATGGGAAGTAGGGGTCAAACCACAAGGAAAAGGGACTTGTTTATGGGTTTTAACGAGGCTTATATAGATACTTTTATAATATGTAGAAAGCAAGGTAAACAAGGGGGGTTTTGAGTTAGTTTGTAGGAAACTCTACGATGCAAAACAAATGAAAATCTCAATTGTCATGCAATTATCTAAGTAAAGATTAACCGTTGAAAATGCAAGTCTTGGATGCATGTGACTCGACTTTCTACCATGAGTTTTTACTCAAACTATGATGTGTTGCTTTAGAAATGATGATTGTTTATCATAGGAATCTACCTCTAATCGTAAAGATATATTTCCCAATCTAATGAAAACATTACCACAACTCACATCGATAAACGACCTAAATGATATCATTTAGACCAATTCATCAATGACATTAGAGTCTCGATAAACTTTCTCATGCTATTCGAAAGCGAAATTAACATAGATTTAACACTAGTGAATGAATTCAAGAGCAAGCACATGATAACATAATTAAATTAGCTCCTAAATGTTCTACTCAACAATAGAGGAAATGTTAGCATTTCAACCATATTTCTAGCAAAATTCAACACATTTCTATAACTAGAAAATCGTTTCTAACCATATCATGCAACCAAAACACACAAATAAAACGCAATCATTCACTTGCAAATCATAAATTCATAAGCTACACAAACAAGTTCTCAACCCATAAATAGAAGTCGAATCACATGCCTCCAAGATGAGGTTTTAGCCTAAAATAATAATCCTAATTATTACAAACATGTTCATCAAATCAAAGGGAAGAAAATGGGGAAAAAGATGAGAAAATATAATTTGGATTGGGGGAAACTAAGATAAAATGAGAGGGGATAAGGGGGTATTTATAGCCTCAAAATTCAGCTCGAAGAGGCAAGTGGGTCACAGCTTTAGCAACGTTTTTTACCGAAGATTTCTTTGGTCGCAATTCTTCACAGCGACAATTCTCCAATGACACTTTTTCTGGGCAGCGACACTCTTTCTGGGCAGATTCTACCACCTTCAACAAGGTGGCCTTCTCGCCACTTCTATGACCAATTCTTCAAGTTTCGAGCATCAAATCATTAACTCTTTAGCATAGACATAGAAGGTCTTCAAGAATTCACATCAACAAGATCCAAAATACACATAAACATAGGATTTTACAAGTTCTAAACTTAAAACTCCAATTATACAAATTCACACAGAGCCGTGGACATAGCCTACTATTAGAAGGAACACTATGTTAAAATCTTGGAGATCATATTTGAGGCCTCTTGCGGCTTCAAATTGTTACGTAAGGACATGATGTCGTTGGACAAGATGTCGATGGAAGAGCACGTTGATATTAGGCCTGGGGTTGTTAGTGCTTGGGAACGAGTTTGCCTATCTAGTTGGGAGAAGTTGGGACTTACATCCACGGTTTGTTTCGATGTTGTCATGAAGGGTGACAACTTGGGTCCGGAGATGGAACAAGTTAAGCAGTGGATGTCATAGATAACCCGCTTCAACATTGATAAAAAAATGTACATTGATCTATGTGCCGATGTTCAAGGACAATGAGTATGCTCTTTTTTCATTAACTTCAGTTGTCCCAAGTTATTTGTTTTTTATACAAGCTATAGAGTTGATCGCTCTGAGTGTGATGCTTTTGCGACGTTCAAATTACATGCTTTATGGAGCGCGCCTCCTCCACTTTTGTGGTGACGACCGAGTTAAAAAGACTTTTGATTTTGCTTACAAATTAGTTCATCCACATTGGACCACAAGCCAACATGATCCAGATAACGCCCTGACAATTATGCACTTGATTACCCATTTAGGAGAGAATAACAATGAACACCTGAGCTCAATGAGACTTCACGAGGAACGATTGTGTGGCCATGCACGGATGTCATTGTGTGCGGCAATTTTGATGAGCATTGATCAATGTAAGACGTCCAATGGTCTTATCAAGTGTGCGTGTTTTTTTTTTATTTGGTCGAAAACTTTCAGGTGAAGCCAAGTTCATTCATATGGTTTCATGAAAATTTAAGCATGCATAAAATAATTCAGTACTAAGATTGGAAGATCATAATACAAGATGTCATAATAACTACAAAGCTCGGACTTAGTTAGGCAATAACTACAAAATGTCTCTCTCATAGTCTCTCATAGTCCATGGAACAAAACCTCTAGAACAAAGTCTCTAGGAGGAGAAGTCGCTTGATCCGTCGCTTGATCCAGAAGAGTCAGAAGAGTCGCTTGATCCAGAGTTGCTAACGTACAGCTTGATGACACCATAGCCTTTACACTTGTTCTAATGGGTGGCCTTTTTTGGGTTCAGGTAGAGAACACCACAAAGAGAGCACAACATCTTCTCACTTCGGATTTGATCCCTGTGGCTACCATATGCGTGCTCCACCATATCCTCAATCTCAGTTGCCTCAAATCTTTTGTTTTTCCCAGTGGGCTTGCATACCTTGCACTTCACTTTCCTGATCCTGAATCTCGTTGAAGAGAGAACAAGCGTTGGATTTCCCCTCTACGCTCGAGCATATTCCTCCCTCTTGAATGCTTGATCTTCCATTTTTGCTTCCCTATCCAGCTTCTTCTTGTGCCTCATAAGTGAACCTTTCATGATAGATTGATCGGCGGCGGTGGATTTGGTGAGTGAGTCTGGGAGGAGACGAGAGTTTGTGAGAGGATGCGACTAAGTGTTAAGTGTGTGAGCCTCACTGATATTAGGGTTGTAAATGAGTCGAGTCGAGTTCGAACAGACCTGTGTTCGAGTTCAAGTTCGAGTTCGTATTGCATGTTTGTGATCGAGTTCGAGCTCGTACGAGTTGGGATATTTTAGTTCGAGCTCGATTCGTCTGACTTTTAGAAAGTTCGAGCTCGACTCGTGAGCTCGATAAAAAATCGAGTTCGAACTCGAACTCGAGCTATTTCGAGCTCATTAAAGCATTAATGAATAAAACTTAATTAATTTATATAAAAATTCTATATAAAATTCTATTCAAGCTGCTCGACGAGCCTATCGAGCTGGCTCTTATGAGCTCGAGTTCGAGCTCGTATATAAACGAACGAGCTCGAGTTCGAGTTCGAACTGGTCAAACCGAGTTCGAAAATGAACTTTGACCGAGTAGCTCGCAAGTTGTTCACGAACGGTTCAGCTCATTTACACCCCTAATTGATATGAAAAATGAGGACCAAGTTGTTCCCAGCACCTATGTTTCGGCATACCAATGTCTTCTTTACAATGTGGCATCCAAAGATCTTTATAACAGGTTTGATAACATATGATCATGCAAGGGATACCGCTGTTCTTGGCAATAGTTAAAATGTGTAACTTAGATATCATGAACAATGTTGTATTTACCCATCGTTTCCACGCTATCGAGTCCTTCCACTTTTTTGTGGTAATTTGTTTGATCTTGATGTTATAGGGGCCGGGGAACTGGATCCGTAACTTATCTATTTAACTACCCCTGTTTGAAGACCTATACACTGGCAAACTAGAACTGGCAAACTTATCTATTTTAACTACCCCTTTTTGCCGTTATCTTATGTTTCATTTTCTTGTTTCAAACAAAATACTACTTTGTTACAAAATGGTTTTCAAAACAAGTCTCATATACACTAAAAATTAGAGTATAAATAGGGCACATCAGCCTGGTGACCAGAAAAATCGCTGAGAATTTTTTTGCCCGGAAGTTGGCCGGAGGCGGCACGACGGTGGGTTGACGGCAAGGTGGTAGTGGTTGATGTTTAAATGATTTGGGCTCATTTGATATTTTAATTTTGGGTTTGATGTGTTGATATTTTGAGCTTGATTTTCTTTGTTTCAATCACTTATTATAGGTCATTATTTTTTATCAAAATTTGATCTTTTAACTTTCTGCCTTAACCTTCATCAATACTTGACCTGACCTTCATGAACAATTGACCTTTTCATTTTATTTCTTTAAAACATCAACATGAAGTCATTTGGATGAAACATCAACATCAATTCTTTTTTTACAAACATCAACATCAAGTCACATGGGTGAAACATCAACTTTGAAATCAAATCATATGAGTAAAACATCAACATCAAGTCACATTGGTGAAACATCAACTTTGATCATCAAGTCATATGAGTGAAACATCAACTTTGGAATTATCAAGTCATGTTCTAAAAACATCAAGGCAGTTTCTGGTGGCCGGAAAAAGCATCCGGAATTTTTTTAGCCAGAATTATGCCGGAAAATATTTTGGATGTGGTCGGTGGCGGTGGTCCGGCAGTGGCGGTGCAGCGGTGGCGGTGGAAGAAGCTGGAAGAGGAAGTTGAATTAAATATAAAGTTTATTTTGCAAATAGATCCATATAATTTGCGGGTCCGATAATATAGCCCAAATAAATAAAATAATTTTGGAGTAACCCCAAAGTCTTCTTTTAGCCCTGCCCTTATGGTAGGGTGCCCTTACAGACAGGAGACCTTCCTGTAATTTAGAGTTAAATAAATTAAAATGAATTGAAAATTAACTCAAAATTGCGCATAGTGGTTTCATAATGTTAAATGACTGAAAAGGACATTAGTACAATTTATTAGTTATTTCTTTTGTAGTGTGTAATTGCATTACTTATATATTTGTTTGAAGTATCGATAAGTATTTGTATTACTTAAATATTTATTTATATGATATTCATATAAGAGGTTATTTAGTTTTCGAATTAAAAATAAAGGAGAAGAATAAATAACTTTTTTTAGAATTAAAATAAAGATACTTTATTTTTGGGTAATTCTACCATTCCGTTGTCTGGACAATGATATAGTTACTCAATAAATTTAATCTATTTCTTAGAAAATTTAACTTTGAATTAGACTGTTGAAGAAAACTACTAGTGCACTTCTCTATCAGTGAAATTGATTCTTGGAAAACGATCCTAAAATCCAGAAACACCACCCCTGGATCACCTATCTCATGGTGTCATCCAGCCCTGAGGTGATCAGATTCTAAGCCAGGTTTTCCATAATGAATTACAAGGAAGGAGAAGTGATACTACTAAGTGGCCCACTAGTGGAGGGAGGGATCCTGGAACCGCCGTGCTTTTACAGATCTTGCAATATCAAAACACGCCTTCGGTCACCCATGTTTCGAACTCTAAAGTGTCAATGACATCCGGTATTAACCCATATATTTGCGAGATCGTAGATCTCCAGACCTATGTTTAGATCTTGTCTCGAAGATATATGTACCCTAACAACATATGCGATATCGTTTATATGAAATACAGTCTTTCGATATCGAAAGTAAAATGAATTCCAAAATTAGACTACTGGACTTTTCGCATTCGAAAGAACATAATATGCCTTTCGATATCGTCCACATCTGAATATTTGGAAACAGAATATTACATCTTTCGGTATCGCCATGCATGTACGGATACTTCGAAATCGTTACATTCTTAAAATATTGAGTTCCTCAAACAAATATTTCGATATCGAAAGCCAACTATTTTCTCAACGATATCGAAAGGGTTTAAAACTGAAAGATCGCACCCAAAATCGGCCGATACACTTGCTCAGGACCCTAGAATCAGTACGATAGCGCATGGTTTTGCAATATACTTCGATATCGAAACGTGGATCGGTTATATTTATAAGCGATATCGCAACGGTTCTCGGTGATATAAACAAGCGATATCAAAATGACTAAATATGGAACGATGTGTTGTTCGATATCGCCATAATAATCGGCTGAGGCCCTGCCACAAGACCCGAGAACATATACGAACTCGAATGGTATATTAAAGAATTTTGATATCGACAACAAGTTTCGTTAATATTTCATTCGATTTCGAAACAAGCCATTACAGGGGCGCGATATCGAACATCTCTAAAGTCTAAACCTGCGAGTTCGAAAGCAACATCTGACCATACCAAAAGATACTACAATAGCAAACACTCTACCATCTTTATGGGGTTATCTTATGTTATCTTTTGTAGAAAGCCTAACTAAGTAAAATTGATTTAGAGTGTAATGAAATATAGCCACCTGCAGAAACTACCTAAACTCCTTGTGCAGGCGGTAGTTGCTCAGTGGAGATAATGTGAAACAGTGGAGGTGATTTTCCGCCAATTTCCGGGGTTCTAGGAAATGGAAGCACAAGTACATTTGGAATAGAAAGTCATTTGGGTGAAAAGAATACTAAAATCTACTTCGAGGAGTGCATCATCCTCTTCTTTGAACTGCATTGCAGAACGTTCAGATCCTATGCAGGCCTGGTTCGTTACCTTTTCAGAATTTAGAACATGATTTTCTTGTTCAATCAGTGGCTTCAAGAAAAGACTCAATTCAGGAGGATGCTAAACTTCATGAGAATGTATATATGACGATGATCAATTTCTTAATGACATCGATCTTGATGTAGTGGAAGAGAAAGCTACCAAACTTCTTAGATACAAGTTAGAGTGCTCAAAACAGAAACTTGATGCAGGGAGTCAATGTAGTTCGTTTACTTAGGATGGTAAATAGGATAACGAATTTTTGTTTTATTTTGCTAGCCGTAAATATACAATTCTCACCAACTTTTGAATCTGTATGAATATAAAGTTTAAATTTTGAATTCTTAAAATATCAATTGAATTCTTTAATATATCAATTGATGTACAATAACGTTTAGGAAATATAAGAGCCTTACAACTCAGACAAATTAATATCCAAGTAATAACAAGATCACTGACATAAATTAAATCAAGAAATGTAATATATTATAAGTAAATGAAAGCAATCGGATTTTGTTTTATTGGATCTTTCTAAAAGATCAAGTACATATTTACACTCATTTAATAGTACGACTATCGAAAATTATTATATTTATTAATTTTGTTTAAGACAACATCATTCCTTTTTAAATTAATAAAACGCTCGCATCGCGCCATAGGATGAGTGCAATACTTTGTTCTATTGTACAATCATATATTGGGCACTCATATATGAATAAATTATGTGTTCATGAGAATTATGTGTTCCTGCTAGTTGATTGAAAGATCTATTCACCAAACATATAATACTAATTCTCAATTGAGACCTGTCTCCATTGAGACCAGGGACTTTAGACCCAGTTTAGAGTGGAAGGGGTTTTTACTAATATTACCTAAATAATTAGGGACTAAAATGTAAATAGTTTTTATTATATAATCCTGCTCCCATCCCCGTTCTTCACAAATCGGGAACTTCCAGAGCTAGTTCTTCAACGTTTCTTCGAGTGATTCTTCTAGATTCGAGCTCCGGTGACGTTTTCCGGCAACGTTTGCAACGCGTTTCTTCAATTATCTGGTATTTCCGGCGTATTGATTCATTTTTTATTTTCAATCGTGCTCTGTGATTTTCTGATGGAGTTTTTTCCGTGTATTTTCTCCAGGTTTGCTCTAGTGTTTTTCGCCGGCGATATTGTTGCGGTTTTCTGTTTGAATTCAGGTAGGCTCCTCGTTGTTTTGATGCGGTTATTTTTGGTTGTCTGTGTGTGCTATGGTTTTTGCTTGATATTAATGCTTTTTCGCTCACTTTTGAGCGGAGGAAAGGTCCGGCTTCGAAGACGGGAGGCTCAATGAAGATTGAGAATCAGAACGGGCTCAAGGTATACATTGAATGTGGAAGCGTCAAGGTGCCGAGAAGGTGTTCGATGAAATGCGTGAGAGAAGCTCTGCATCATATTTCATTAAAACATCAAAACTTCGTACTAAAAGGTCAAGCACATTAACTAAAATATCAAAACATCACACTAAAAACTCAAGCACATTAACTAAATGATCAAAACATCACACTAAAAACTCAAGCACATTTAGTAAAAGATCAAAATATCACACTAAAAGTTCAAGTTCAATGAGTTATGAATGCTCAAGTAAATTGAGTAAGAGATCAAGACAAAACAGTTTGATCTTTTTTATTTTTCTTTGATCTTTTTCAGTGTGATTGTTTTGATTTTTTCTTTGATTTTTTTCAATTTTTCTTTGATTTTTTGAATTTAATCTTTGATTTTTTTCCGTTTGATCTTTCTGATATTTCTTTGATATTTTTTGTTTGATCGATTTGATTTTTTCTTTGATCCTTTTCAGTTATACCTTGAGCTTTTTCAGTTATCACATCTTTTGTAGTACTAATAATAGATCATCTATGTTTATTACATGATCTTTTTCTATTTGATTTTTTAATCTTTTCTTTGACTTTTTTCCTTTATGACTTGAGCCTTTTATGAATTATATTGATTATCTCTTCATATTTACTTGATCATTTGTGCAAAAATGGTAACTCAACCGGGAAAATTACACCAGCAAGCAACATGAAAGTGATGAAACCAAGTCAATAAACTAATTATGACAAACTGATTATGAGTAACTTGTGCAGGCCATGAAAACAAACAAATCCATCCAGCAAACTTGTGGAGTAGAAGAAACTCAAGATGCAGTAGAATAAGCTCAGGATGAAATGGAATAAGCTCAGGATGAAATGGAATAAGCTCAAGATGCAGAGCAAGTCCCTGAGCTCTGTGTGAATTTGTTCTTGAATTTGCAGAGCAGGTCCCTAAGCTCTGTTTAATTATGAAATGACACCGAGTTTGTTGTAATTACATCTTGACCCCCATTTTTATGTTGCTAGTTTTGTAGAATGCCTTTATCCCTTGGTCTCCACAAATACAGGTCTCACCGGAGATTTTCTCAACATATAAATTAGCTTTGACTAAACATATAAATTAGCTTTGACTAGTCAAATATTTTATATTTAAGCCAAAACAAATCTAAAAACACTTCAAAACTTTAGTATCCAAAACCGAAAGTACCTTAATCGTTTCTAGAGTGAAAGTGGGAGGCGATGGAAAGCACCGGTTCAGGCAAAGAGATGGCTACTGATGCAGAAAAGAGATTCGAAGCTGTGATGGAAAAACTGTTTCAAGAACCTCCCAAATCTTCCAATTCCAATCCCGGGGATCTTTCCTCTTCCAGGTCCTCTCTGTAAGTCATGACCATTCTTCTAGTTTCAGTCCTTACTCGTCAATTCCAGAGCGTCCGATTATGTCGTTCTTGTAATGGGAGGGTTTTTGATTTTTTTTGTTGGCCCTTACTGTTTTGGTTAATTTGTGGGGTGATACAGTGGTAGTAATGGGGCTGGAGCTGATTCTTCCAGAGGGAAGAAGCGTCCTTTTGTCTCCTCTACATCGCCATTGGCGCTATCACGGGGCAGCTCGGTTGGGCAACTACAGAATTCCGCTGGTGCAGCTTGCAGGCCGTGGGACCGTGATGACCTATTCAGAAGGTTGGGAACTTTCAAGTCCATGACTTGGTTTGCTAAGCCCCAGGTACCGTGTCTGCTTCTCTTCCTTGTTGTTTATGAAAGTGAGCTCTACTTGTTGGTTCTAGTTGTCTTGTCAGTCTCTGCAGCAATTCCAATTTTAACTTTTCATTGTATCGGAACAATGAGAGCTCATTTTGGTACATTATTTGTATGTAAGTTGATGTCTAGTAGGGTGAATGTCAGTGTGACAGCAGTTTAACTTACAGTGTGAACTGGTTATGGTCTTATTTATAAAAACTAGTCAGCTTATTTCAATCTTATTACGCAGCCTTGTCTCAAGATTGCTGTCTACCAGACCATTCGGTTTGATTATTATTGAAAATATTGTTTCCCAACATCTTCACTAAGCCTTCGTCATTAGTCTCTGAGTAACTCTCTGTTTCAGAGTTGCACAGAAGCTGTAGATCTAACGATTAGGTTTCACCATAATGCATAGCAAAATTTTGTAAGAGATTCAGGAATAGTACTTCAAGTATATGCTCCCAATACATTTAATCTTTTTTGAAGTGTGTGCTAACCAAGCTACTCAAGAAAAGTGTATGCATATTCTAAAGATAGGTAAAAGAATCCTACGTGTTTTGGGGTGGACTTCGCTTCAAAGCAACAAGCACATTGACACTAGATAATGTTGTGATGTGCTGATTATGAGAGTTGACACAGTGTGGAGTTTACTCAATAGATTAGAAAATAAACGAAGTCTGCATATAAGATTGTTTGGACATGTGTGAGGACACCCTTGGATCCTCTTGTACACCAGGTAGAAATTGAGAAGCATTGACCCACACTAAATGATAAGGATAATATATATAATTTGAAATGTTGTCTTTAAAGCACTTCTGTTATTGAAATATGGATAGAAATTAAAATTCTGGTAGAACACACAATGGTGAATATGATCCTTATAGCCGACATTGAATAGTAACGCGGTGGCTTAATAACTGTTTTTGAATCAGTAAAAGCTTTGCTTGTAGCGACATATAATTTACAGTAGGTTATCATACTTGTATACTTGTCAATGCACACCAAGAACATAATCTGCTAGAATCCACGAAAACTATAATTATAAGTAATAGACATGCATTTAAAATATTTTTGATCCGTAGGAAGAGCAAAATCAGATCGATTCAGAACTAGAACTCCTTCATGAATTCAAGGATATAGGTGGTAAATCCCTTCAGGTGACAGTGATCAGGGTGCTCATTAGTGATTGCATACTTTGGAGATATTGTACTTAAATTTTACTTGTTGCTTAACATTAGAATAGGGCATAGACATTTGTATTAACTTGTACTTTTAGCAGAAACAATTTTAATTTTCTCAGATTTTTTCCCTTGACAATTTTGTTTATCTTGTCTAAATCAGGCGGTTAGTAGAGTTAATTGTGCTAGGAGAGGGTGGATCAATATAGATATGGATACTCTTTCCTGTGAATCATGTGGTGCACGCCTTCTGTTTTCAACTCCATCATCTTGGGATCAACAGCAAGGTAAGCAACACTTCCTTTCATCATTCTATGTTATACATTTTTCTTAATGTGTTGGAAAAGGTTTGGAGGATTTAAGGCTGTATGAGTTCTCTAACCTTCTGTTATCTGGGATTTCTTTTTTCCAGTTGAAAAGGCGGCTTCGGTATTTAGTTTGAAGCTGGATACTGGGCACAAGTTACTTTGCCCATGGGTGGACAATATATGTGATGAAAAACTTGCATATTTTCCACCCAAGCTAAGCGTTGTTTTGCAAGAGGAATACAAGAAAAGGTGCTCAGTTCTTTTGCATCTTACAGCTCTCCCACACATATCAGCTTCAGCAATTGATAGCATGGATAGTCCAGAACTGCAAGAATTTCTTGTTGGACCTTCTGGCATGGAAAAGAACTCATCTACTGATGCATCAAACTACTATCAGGTTTAAGATATTACGCATGAAGTGTGAATACGGAATCAACTCTTATTGCTTCATTCTTATAGTACTCATGAGAAAATCTTCTTCAAATTTAATGCTTGATCTAAAATATGGAGGAGATTTCGATGTTCTCATCTAAATTTTCATCAAGTCTCTTTATTTGACACTTTGGAAAATGCAATAACGTCTTTAACATTCTCTTCTGCAGGCCCAAAAGCTAATTAGTTTATGTGGCTGGGAACCGCACTCGTTGCAGTACATTGTTGATTGCGACATTGGGAAAGAAGTTTCTTCTGATACAGAGAATTTGGCCCATCCATCTCAGCTAGCAGCCGATGGACTTAATCTGAGTGTTGTTACTTGTCCATCTGATAAGAATATTGAGGATTATTACAACGCTCAGGCTGCAGAAAGAGCCCTTTTTGAACCCAGTTCTGTTGCTTTGAAGTGCAGGCTTTGTGGCTCTACTGTAGGTTTATGGGCGTTTTCTTCAATTCCACGGCCCATGGAATTTTTGAGATTGGTTGGATATACAGCAGTCGATGAGAATCATGCTGTTGGTAAAGGGGCGACTGAAAGATTTACCGCCTCAGCATCTTCAAATCTGAGCTTAACAATAGCTGGTGGTCCTCCACCTGCGAAGCAAAACTATAGATCAACAATTTCCTTGCCTGTAGTTGGGCGAATTTTGAGAGCTCGACTTCCAACTAACTCTCTAGTTAGTGAAGGACAAGAAATGCGAATGATAGAATTGAATATCAGAGATTATGAAGCGAATCAGATAGTTGCTATAGACCATTATAAGGATAATCAACCTCGGGGAGGTGTAACCAGTAATAATGAACTCAAGGAGAATGAGGAAAATACCAAAACAGGTGATGTAGTGGTATTGGAACATAACAGTTCAGAGGGAGCTTCTGGCTCAGGTCCGGGAGAAACTGTAATGACTGTGAGTACGAGACCGAGTGAAACTAATGCTGGAATGGTTTCTGAAGTTGCTGTTTCCAAGGGTAGTGACCAGCAGGGTGATGTAGTGCATGGTGATGGTGAAGGATCTAGAGCACTTGTAGTATGTGGAACTGGTCACACCTCTCTAGGTAAATATGTTTACTTGTTCTCACTACTTAACTACATTTTGACATCCAAAATTTTCATGTTATGTTCTCTTTAATATCATGAATTGTGATGGTCTTATTACAATAAGAGCTTATAGATGTTTGTTAAAATTTTAATATTTTTGGTTCTTGCAGAGATTCCTGAACAGAAGTCAATGGTGTTCGATCCAATCAGGCAGCATAAAGCACTCTGCCCTTGGATCACACCTAGTGGCAACTCTCTTCCTGGATGGAAGCAGACACTAGCTGCTATACTCCAGCAAAATGAGAGTGATACCTTGCTTGAAAAAGCTCCATCTTCCATATTTGAGGTAATTGATGAACATTTTGCATGTGCATGGAACCGACAAATGATTAAGCAATTTATATTTCTCCAATAGCCTAGCAAATATGTTCATTGGGTTCACTTTATTTTACATTCATTATCTAAACAATTATCCACTGGCATTCAGTCTCACAAATGGAGTCAGTGTGTTGGAATGTCCTTGCAATATTAAAAATTGTATTTTTAAGGTAAGAATTTGTGATGGAAATGTAGGTGTCTACTGGTTTAGAAACTTGTTTGTAAAGTGAAGGATAGATGGAATTGGCTGGTTAGTATAAGCTATAACTAGCATATATTTAACTTACTTTTTTTCATACTTATTTTGAATATGGAAGTAAGGCTTATTTATACTTTTTCGAGCCCTGGAAATTCCCTTAGGGAAAAATAGATTTATCTGCATGCTTTAGGCCTGAAAGGCCGCGCAACCATCCCCCAAACCCTGCACATGCAGCCCGGAATGAACTTTCTATTGGAATATGGTTTGGTCTGCACCAAATTTTGGTTAACTAGTTCTTCCTTCTACTGAACATGATTTAAGCTATATATAGACATAATGTCTCACTTAATTAACAACCAATGCAAGTCTGCAATCATCAAGTGCGAAAGTGCTAAATCTTCAGTTTATGTACTTCTTAGTCTCATTTTTTAGTGTCAGTCTAGTCTGAAATTTGAAGTTCTGATCTACACTCTATACTGTTGCTGCATAATTTAACCTTTTGATACTGCCAAGTGCTGAGTGTCAAAGTTATGAAAAGGTAAAAAACTATTTTCTCATATTATCTGTATGTGCAGGTGGATGATCCGGTAGAATCAATCAGACAGTTGTTCAACACGCCACCTTCAAAAAGGATGAAGCGTGCCCGTTGAATAATACATGTGATATTGTACAACCAATTATGTAGGAAGGTTACTCATCAAACTTTCCAAGTACAACCACTTATTGAGCGTTCTTACATGTGTTAATTATGTCAGCTAAACCTGATAAGTCTGATTTTTTTAAATTAGCAATAGCTGATGTAACTTTCTAGGCATGCATAATTTTGATTATGCGATTTACATGTGATATTGCCGCATAGTGTTGCCTGACAATGAAATTTAAAACTCTTAGACAAGTTTTTCTTTCATTCTTTCATCAAGCCGCAATTGGTTACCACCACTTTTGAGTATGGTCGGTTGAAGCCTCTTTCTGCCACAACAGCCCTTTTATCTCCTACTAACTTAGCCACCCTGAAGAAAAAATCACAGAGAGTAGGCATTTAGTGTGTGAAATAAGAAAATGCTGCAGGAGATGAAATTAGGAACATCTAACACCACTGACCTGAAATACGGAGAGCTAGTATTCTCCTGTACAGTCTTGACCTGACTGATCTTTTTAATAACATCCAATCCTTCCAACACTTTTCCGACCACCAAAGTTGAGGCATCTAGTTCTGGTGAGTCTTTAATAGAAATGACAAACTCAGTACCATTAGGGTTGCTTCCCAGTTCTTCTTGATCAATCTCCAGCTTTCCTTTTCTTGCAACTAGTTTCATCTTGGGAGGTGGCTTTAATGGATCTCTCACAACAAGGCCAATAGTTGCAGCTACATTCTTTGTTCCTGCACAATTCTCATACTGTTTTTCCCATTCATTCATGAGTCTATCAGCTACCAATATTTTCCCTGCCTGCCTTGCTAGCTCGGCATCCACCCCGTAAGATCTGACACCGCCATGTTGAACATAACTAGGTGTAATCTTCACAAACTCTTTTCTTCTGTAGCTGATCCCTGCTGCCCCACTCACTAGGTCACTAATTCTAGCAGCACCAAAGGGAACACTATCACCATATAGCCCGATCACAATTCTTCCTACAGGGGCTCCATCGATCGATACGTCCAGAAACACCTTTTTTGTCACCAGCTTTTCTGCACATGGATCTGCAGCTTCCTTTGGAGCCTCTTCTGGTGCAATCTCCTCGGCTCTTGCTCTTGGCTCGAGAATTTGAGAGCCCATGAGTAGAAGCAAAGATGAGTTGGCGAGGTTTCTTCGGGAAAGTTTGTGGCATTGCTTGATGGATGTGCATTGTAGTTGTGGTGGTGGGAGAGCTGGGGTTGGGGGCTGAACCAGCCGAGCTGAGGAATGCATCCTTATTGTGTTATTTGCCCACATTTTGTTCTCCTGCTTTGGTCCAATGCTGTGTGTTTTGTTGAGTGTGGTGACTTTTTGGATAAGGGAAGGAAAGAACCTAAACCGTAGACTCACTCATTCAGGTCATCTGTTTTTGTCATTTTGGGTGATTATAACTACTTCATCTGGTTTCAAGAGCATCTCACATCTCATTTTTATCCATCAAAGTTGAATGAGGTGTTTTGCAATTGGCTTTTGCAACGCTTAAAATATAATACCCCTCTCAACTCAATTTGCACACGCTGACTTTGATGTTTGATCGTTAATATCTTAAATTATGTGCAAATATAAGCCGTGAAAATTTGATGTATAATTTTGAGTCCGTCTCTTGAGTGAAGTGACCAGACTAATTTATAAACTAAAAGATATAGAGGTCCTTATTTGTAATTTTCTAAAAATTGCTAAATTCACGTGCGGCGCGTGCAAGAATAAGAAAGGCCGCTCCTTTTTCCCGCGCCCAGCACCTTTTCTTTTTTGCTATCATTTCTAAATTACTTTCTTTTCCCAATAAAATGAGAAAGTCTGCTCCTTTTCTAGCGCCCTCCACCTTCTCTCTTTAGCTCTTATTTTTAACCACTTTTCTTCTCTATTTTTTCCTAGATGTCCACCTGCTAATAAAAGGTACACAACATAAATTGCTTATAAAAGGTAGGTTGTTTATACTAAAACATCCATATTTTACAGAACAACATACAAGCAAATAAAAGGTACATTATTCAGGTTAAAACGTACACAAAATACTTTGAAACATTTCTTATAAAAGGTAGGTTTTTTATGCTAAAACATCCAAGTTTTACAGAACAACATAGAAGCAAATAAAAGGTGTATTGTTCAGGTTAAAACATACACAAAATAGTTTGAAACCACACTTATATATATAAATAGACTTTTTCTGCTAAAACATCCAGGTTTTATAGTACAACATACAAGCAAACAAAAGGTATACTATTCAGGTTAAAACATACACAAAATAGTTTGAAACATTGCTTATAAAAGGTAGGATTTTTATGCTAAAACATCCATATTTTACAGGACAACATACAAGAAAATAAAAGGTACGATGTGCAGGTTAAAACATACACAAAATAACTTGAAACATTGCTTATAAAAAGTAGGTTTTTATGCTAAAACATCCAGGTTTTACAAAACAACATACAAGCAATAAAAGGTACACTGTTCAGATTAAAATATGTGCATTTTAAAGTATAACATACACAAATTAGTTTGAAACATTGCTTATAAAAAGGTAGACCTTTTATGCTAAAACATCCAGGTTTTACCTAACAACATATAAACAAATAAAGGTACACAGAAAACATCCAGGTTATCAACCTTTCACTATTAAACAACAACCTTTTAAGAAAGATAAAAAATGCATATACAAATAACAACAATCAACCTTTCACTCTCAATTGTCAACTTTTCACGACAACCTTTCACTTTTAAATGTCATCATTTCAGTATTAAACAACAACCTTTTAAGAAATATAAAAATGCATATACGAATAACAAATTAGCAACCTTTCACTCTTAATTGTCAACCTTTCACTAATAAATATCAACCTCTAAGAAAGATTAAAATTCATAAATAAATAACACAACCTTTTACTCTTAAATGTCAACCTTTTACTATTAAACTGAAACACTTTAAGAAAGATAAAAATACACATGCATATAACAACACACAACCTTTCATTTTTAAATGTCAACCTTTCACAATTAAATAACAACCTTTTAAGAAAGATAAAAATGTATATACAAATAACAATATTTACTCTTAAATTGTCAACCTTGTGTTATAAAATCCTCATATTTTAAAACAAAATCGATCATGTTTTAAAACACAACCGACAGGCCATCTCAATACACAGAATATGCCAACTAAAACAGATCCAATTCAATAATAAGCATAAACCTAATTCAATACGTAATTGAACAAAGCAGTGATCAATCACAACATCTCCACCGGCCGAGCAAATCGCGTCCATGTCGTGATCTAGAGCATTGGCGTCATTACAGGAGAATGAGAACCAGAGCATCGCCACCGCGCCGTTGCGACCTGGAGGATTTGCCGCATCATCCTCGGGAGATCGTTGCGACCTCGACGATGCTCCGATTTCTAGTTAATAACCTGGGGGGATTTGCCGCATCGTCGAGATCATCTTCACCGGAGCATCGGAGATCGTGGTCTGCCACTTGTGTTCGTCAGAGGTGGCGCCGCCGCCTAGTGTTTAGGAGAAGCAGGTCCGCTGCTCCTCCACCCCACGACTTCTCCATCCTCATCACCGGCGCGGAGGCTTCGTTGGCACCCACACGGCAATGACGTCGCATTGATTGATGTAGGTTGCAGTGATGACGTTGATTGAAGTTGCAGCGATGAAAATTGGAGTCGAATTGGGAATTGGGGAAAAATGAGTTTTCTGAAGAGGGGGTTGGTTATATATAGCTCATATAGGCACGCATCGGATCAGAAACGGGTCGGGTCGGCCCGCGAGTTTTGCTTCCTATTTTCTCTATTTGCAATCCAGTCATTCGTCACTATATAGTGACGTTCACTTCCAAGACTTTCCATATAATTTTTAGGTTATTTATCTATTCAATTTTTAAATCAAAACTATGCAATTTTGACTTGAGTAATTTCTCGACATAATACTTATTTTCAGCCCCTTCTCTCTCTAAAAACTTCTCAATTCTCTATAGAAAACCCCAAATCAGATCTAGTTAGGGAGGAGCCTACCGGCGTTGATCTTGGTACCGCGCCGACCTCCTCCCCCTCCACACCCCTAGTTTAGCTTAGTTGGTCTTTTTTCCAGCCACCTTGTCTCCACCAAGTTACAGATCGGAGTTTTACGGCGAAGCTCAATAAAATCAGATCGGGAGCATCGGAGATCCCCGCGGGTCTCACCTCTCGACGCACCGAAACCGCCGGCCAAGCCACGGCCGAATCGCCACCGAGGCGTCGAGCTCGAGCCGACGCTATCGGCGCACTTTTGGGCCAAGTTGATCGTAGATCGGGTCATGGACAACCGCTGCCGAGCATCAAACGAAGGTAGTCGCGGAAATTGAAGCCGACATCGCCGAACAAAGCTCCACCGTCGGCCATCGACTCGACCGGACCACCACATCCAGCCGGCTCCGGCCAGTTTTCTGTTTTTGACCGATCCGGTCCACTCGAGTTCCAGTTCGACCGGTTCTGCTCAGGAGGGAGGTGGTTTTTCAATTTTTTCTTGCTCTATGTTTGTTAAGAATTAGGCTTTTCTATTTCAACAGGGATAAATGCTTTATTACTGTATTTTTTAGCTAGATAATTAGACGCATGTTATTTGCCAAATTAAGTTTCCGACGGGTCCTTTTTAGTTCAGTAAACTTTTTTATGGGTTCTAATCTAGTTATTGAACAGGATGAGAAATCCGAGTCAAAAGTAGTCTTTACTCACATGTTGGCGACTCCGTGTCACTAGATTAGTAGACCGTGTGGGCTGATTATCTGCCTATTGCGTGTTAGATAGCATTCATGTGTGCTTAAACTGTCATATAGCTTTTCGGAAATTCTCTTTTACCGTGAGATGACCGGAGAGTGAGAGTTTTGAGCTGATAGAGTCTGAACTGACCAGGGTTTCTTTTACCGTGAGACTTACTGGAAGGTGACGATAATATCTTTGCGTAGTCTGATTTTCTGAATACTATTAGGGCATCCAACAGGTGAGACCAGCACTTGGCGGATTGTTGGTAGTATTGATCCTTTGTATCCCTGTTTTAGTTTCTAGTGGTATTCTAGTATAGTTCTAGATATGTTGTTACAAGCATTAGACACAGAGAAGTATTAGAATTGATACATTATTAGAAACTTCTCTAGAGTCTTACTCATCGCCTCCACATGTAGAGTTACATATTGTTATGGGTGCTGTTAGTCACCCCTAGTTCCCTTATTAGGGTTCTAGTTCATATCCGCACTGTACTTGGCAGCGAATTTGTACCTTTTTATTTTTAAAGACTTGGTGAAGCCAATATACACCCCACATGCTCAAAAAAAAAAAGACTTGAGTAATGAGTAGTAACGTGCATAAACATTTTGAACAGTCGAAGTACATTTTTTATGTTGTCTGTGGATCAGATCAATTACCTTTGATAAACTCGTCCCTTCCTTTGTTCAGAATTGGCGACGATGAGGAACATTAGTATCAAATGTTTGGCCATCCTTAATAGATCTTATATATGGTTTCGATCTCAAAAGGGCAACTGACGATTTTACTCGTTGGTTTCGGTGTCATGGGACGATGAAGATTTCAATTTTGCAACAATCGCTTTGGGGGAAATGGAACTTTAATGTGTATGTTTGCATGTACTTTTGCCAAATTAAGGGTTCCTGAACAAATAAAAAATGTCACTAATGTGCCAAATTTTAAATATTTGAACCCTAACACTTATTCAAATGAGGTTTACCCAATCAGTAGGTTACTTTGTGTCTCTAGCTGAAACATAACTTTAAACTTAAATATTTTAACTTTGAATTTAAACAATGGCCCTGTTTACTAGAACTTATTTCTTGATGTACTGAACTGAACTGAACTGAATTGAACTGAACTAAACTGAACTGAACTGAAAATTGATGTATTGAAAAATGGAATCAGCATGACTGAATTAACCTGAATTTCATCAAATTGCATTTTCACTGAACTGAACTGAACTGAACTGAATTGAACTGATCTGAACTGAACTAAACTGAACTGATCTACGGATAAGCTCTGGTAAACAGGGCCAATGTATTTCAACTTAAAAATTGTAAATATGAATACATCGAACTAGATCTTGCTACATTATTCATAAACATATATTTATAGTATCTATTTTATATTAATTGGTGTACATAATTTAAAGTCCGTTATGAATAGTTAAAATAAAAACGAGACATACGAGGCCCTATTCTTTTGAACTTATTAGTACATTAATTTGTTCAGTTTAATTTAATTCAGTTCAGGTAGGCGAAAAAATAGTTTCATGAAATTAAGGTTAATTTAGTTACACTGATGATATTTTTCAATACATTTTTTTCATTTTAATTCAATCAATTCAGTAAGTAATAAGGTCAAGTAGAAAAGAGTCTAAAAGGGATAAACATGAGTAAATTTTATTTAAAAGTTATTTCACATTCAACCATGTTCTGTCATGTGTTGATCTTAAAGTTTACAGTGTTTGAAAAAAATAAAACAAATTCTCATTTGATTTTTGTCTCAAAATTGATTTCACTGAATAATCATGCTTAATAGGTAAAAGATCAAAACTTGAAAGCGGAATGATCAAACATGAATGTGAGAAGATCAACAGTAATGCACTGAATGATAATGCTTAATATGTAAATGATCGGATTTGAAAGTGAGAAACATTTATCTCTATCTCAATTAGGAATGTCTTACAAAAGGCGCTCTTAGAAAATAATTAAACCAAAATGTACCACGATAATTCCATTAATCTTTAGAGAGTTGAATTCATCCAAGAATTAATTTTTTAAAACTTTTTTAAGAGTATCCTATTTTTCATTCATTGATTTGAGGTGGCAAACAATTTTGGAGGTCATTGAATTCTTCAAATAGTTCACTTTTAGTCACCCATATTATTTTTTGATAACTTATAGCCACTTAACTTTTCAAAACATTCACTTTTGACCACTCAATTGTCATATTTGCTAAGTCTCGACCATTCAATTAAACCAGTCAGTCTTTCCAAATTAATTTCGATCTGAATGTATGAGAGTTAAACGATATAAAAAATTCATGCCCTCTAAAATCATTTGCCCTATTCTTTACTTGGCCACAAAGTCATTGCATTAGTTGTTTCTTACTATCAATTTTTGATTCATTCTCGTCCACTCAATTTAGTTGGTTTGCTATCACTCTTTTCACCACTTCTCCTCCACACACATTCCATTATCTCTTTAACAGTTTTCAAAAATTGAATCCGGCCGACAGCAATTAGCTTGAAGCATAAAACACAGTATGGACATTGATAAGGAGATGAAAAAGTTGCAGGAAGAGGTGTTAGAAGCAATGTCCCTCAAGGAAGCTAAGATGGCCACAATCGCTTCACTGCTGTCCACATTGGAATGGTCAACAGGTGAGTGAAACCAGGTCTTTCATGGTAGAGTTAAAATTTGCGTTTTTATTTGTGTTTTCTTTACCGTAAAACAACTAGAGTCCATGAAATGATTAGGACAGTTTATTTGTTGTTTGTTGCTCTCTTTCTTTCCCCTTCATATGAGTTTAGTTTGGGTACTATATGAATCTACTGAGGGGCATTGAATTGAACTTACAATCACAGAAAGTGGAAGCTCAAGAAAGGAGATTCAAATTGCGGATGTTTTGAAGAACCTAACAACGTTAATGAAGGAGAACAGGGAGAAAAAGGAAAGTTTGATGCATCACTTGGTATCAATCAAGACTTGTCTGAACGAACACTTCAGTGGACTTGAAACTAGAGAAGCGCAATTGAAGCCGAGGGAAGATGAGCTTACATTCAGGGAGAAGAGGCTGTGGAAATGGGGACATGAGCTTGATCTCAAGGAAGCTGCAATTTTCGACAGATTTAATGAGCTTCATTCGAAGGAGAACTACTTGCTGATGAGTGAAGCACTTTTGGAGAAAAGGGAAAATCAGCTCAAATCAAAAGAGATAAGTTGGGATGAAAGCGAAAAAAGGATTTGTGCAGTGGAAACAGATTTAAAGAATAGGAAGACTGAGCTTGATTCAATGGAAAGCGAACTTCTTTCAAGGGGGGCTGAGCTTGAATGTCTGAAGAACAGTTTAGAGGGGTGGAAAATTGAGCTTGAATGTCTGAAGAACAGTTTAGAGGGGTGGAAAATTGAGCTTGATTCAAAGGAGAATGATTTACGGACGAGTAAAGAACTTTTGGAGAAAAGGGAAAATGAGTTCGGCTTCAAAGAGAGAAGAATGGAAAATTGGGAAGCCAGGCTAAGCTCAGACAAGGAAGAGATGAAAAGGAGGCAAACTGAACTTCTTTCGATGACGCTGATCTTGAATCGGAAGGAAATTGAGCTGAACTCTGAAAAGAAAAATATTGCAAGAAGAGAAATGGAGCTGGATGAGGAAAGCAAAAATCTGGAGAAGTATGAGCAAGGAGTTGAAGCTCATAAGCAAAAGATTTTGAATCTGATCTCAGAGTTTGCTTGATTGCTTCTTCGGCATCTGTAGCAGAACCGGAGTTAAACAACCGTCAGTTACTAGCAGGCTAGCAGCAAAGAGAAGTCTCCACAATTTTTGCCCAACTAATTGTACATAGAATGGATTGTTAAGTAAGTTGCTAATGTGTCTTTTGAGGTTTTATTGCTAGTTGATGGTTGATGTTGCTAGTTAGGAATTAGGCGTGGGTTATACCCTTCCTTATTTCTTGTTTATATTTTGCTAATTCTCTACTCTATGGAGTAGCAGTATCTTTTCAGCACCCATGATATATGTGCATCTCTCTTTACTTCCTTTTTACCACATATTTTTCTTGTTTCCAGCAATTGGCACCACTCAAGATTCAATATTCACTTATCGCCGGTAGTGCAGAGGGTGTTTAGGTAGAACGCTACCCTCATCAGTGTACGATAGTCTACCCTATACTGATTCACACGAAAATGTTTTGCGAAATTAAGTTAACTTTTGATGAAGAAGCTCCAAATGGTTACAATGATTTCCAACTAAATTATTGAAAGAAACAAATGCAGCCTTGGATAACATATTAGAGTAGCTACAAACCAGTATCATAAACAGAGGAATAAAAACTTAAGCCTCCTACACCAACATGAGGGGAACTTATACTACTTCCATTCAACTACACGAATGAAAATGTCAATTTCAGCTTATCTCAGCCATCTCTTCCGCTAGTAATGCCAGATAAAATTACAAGATAGAAGTAGTAAGATGCTATCTAAAAAGTGTCTTCATGTTTTGATTTGACGCCAGACACAACTTAATAATAGCCAACAGATCTCAGCTCTACTGGTGTGGCTTTTTGGTCATTCCCTCCTTGTCCCAGGAACACTATGCGACCTGCAACCATGCCAAGAATGAAGAATACTTCAAACATGCTTATCCTTTTTAAATCAAACCACCATAGATAGAGATAAAATAAGTTCTGGTTCCGTTCAACCACTTATGCTATAGAGTTTTGGATAAGCAATGCAGCAGAGCCATTATAATTTTGTTTGTTCTCTTCATATCTTGCCATGATAAGATAGATATCTGCATATATAAACTAGTCATGGATTTATGAAGTGAGTTCAAAGTTTCCTTTCTCATTTGGCATTTATGGTTTTCATGGAATAGCCTTAACGAATCAATCTGGACAGTGGGCACTGGGCAGTAAAATTTGCTTTATATTCTTCCTAGTTGCTACAGACCAAGAATGTTGCTTACCCCCAGAATTATTTCTTTTATTCAGACAAGGATATAAAACACTCGTTGTCAGATTTTTAAATACAACTATAATCATGCCCAACCAACTGAGGAATAAAAACCAGAACCAGTAGAGGTCAAATATGAATATACAATCATCAGTAACTGCAAATAATGTCAATACTCAATAGCAGGAAAACAAACATCAAAATTACCATTGCGGCGGACAGCAACCTCTCGGATCCGTCGAACAAGACCAGTTATCTGATCGTTGAATATCTTAGTTTCCAGATTTCCTTCCACATATAAGATTGACCTATATCAAACAACAAAGTAACCATTTTAAGAGTTATTTGAGGTATATTACAGAGCAAGATGAAGTGAAATGAGGTGAAATAATGTTCAGCAAGTTAAAAGGGAACAGAAATCATCATAGGCAAAACATTCTAAAGTTAAGCTGTGTTTGTGAGAGGGGCAGTAGACACAGAAATTCACATCTTTGCAAGGCGCACTCAATGAGAAATAACTAACTCCCTTGAAAAAGGATATCATGGTAAAGGATGAATATTGAACTTATTACAAGATAGACAGAGACTGGCTTCAAGTCATAAATTAATAGGGAGAGCAACACTCAACATAAATTCTTAATCACAAATGTCAGAGGCGTTCATTAACAACAAATGCTTACCCTGGCACAACATTCTTCACAGCTAGCTCTGCTAGCCTCTCAGGGTAAACACATACCCTGTGCCACTGAACCGCACAGCGGTTTGCATACTCTTTTGGGTCCTCATTATCTAAAGGCCTTCTGTTGTTCCGAATTCCACCTGTCCCCAAAGACAGCATAGTCAAAACCCTCCCATTCTTCAACTTCTTCTGAATCGGAGCCTGCCCAACTTGCCCTACTAATATAGCCTGCCCCACGTACACATTATAATCAAAAATCAATCTCAGATAAACCTAAAGTTGCTTAATGCATATAAGTAATCTAGATGCACGCAATACACATTTCATACTCCATTGACAACTTCTTAGCCCCATTTGCATCATCTTAAAGAACAGCTTAAACTTATTATATTCAACAAAAAAAGATATAATCTGATACCATAGATAGATAAATGCATTACATGCCAAGGGGAATTTTAATATGAAAATGCACACCCCAAATGGGGGATTTAACTCCACAGTTTATTTGATAAATGCGATTATGTAGCTATAGAAGCAAAAAAGAAAAAGTAGAACCTTGTAAATGCCGGAATCCAGGCCATTTTCGAGAGGGCGGTTAAGGAAAGCAGGACGATCAGTCTCGGGCTTTGCAGAAGGAGATGATGGTGAAAAGGGATCCGAGTCGGCGTCGGAAAGTACTGAGTCCAGAGGGTCCGAATCGGAAGAAAAGCTTTTGGTGAATAAGGAACAGGAAGAAAATTTTGGGATGTTTTGTGTGAGAAGCGAACGAGAGATTTGTCTGGACATGACGGAAGACGCCATTGATGTCTGCAAATGAAGTTGTTCTTAAACCCTCGAGTTGTTCTACTTTGTAAAACCCCTTCGAGTTCTTTTCTCAAATCCTCATTTTCAACTTTTCACCAATAAGACCCTGTTTACCGGAACTTATCTATAGATCAGATCAGATCAGTTCAGTTCAGTTCAGTTCAGTTCAATTAAGTTCATTTTAGTTCAATTAAGTTTAGTTCAGTTCAGTTCAGTTCAGTGAAAATGCAATTTGATGAAAATCAGGTTAAGGCCCTGTTTACCAGAACTTATCTGTAGATCAGTTCAGTTCAGTTCAATTCAATTCAGTTCAGTGAAAATGTAATTTGATGAACTTCAGGTTAATTCAGTCATGCTGATTCCATTTTTCAATACATCATTTTTACTTCAGTTCAGTTCAGTTCAATTCAGTTCAGCTCAGTCCAGTACATCAAGAAATAAGCTCTAGTAAACAGGGCCTAATTCAGTCATGCTTATTCCATTTTTCAATACATCAATTTTCACTTCAGTTCAGTTCAGTTCAGTTCAGTTCAATTAAGTTCACTTCAGTACATCAAGAAATAAACTCTAGTAAACAGGGCCTAACCATTCACCTTGTCATATCATCAAATTACAGATTTATTATTTTAATATTTACATCATACACATCATTAATTGTATTTTATCATCATTAAATAATTATATCATTTGAAATTAAAGAGTAATTCTCCTGTGGGTGAGGCAATGCCAAATAAGGAAAATTTCATTGCTACCACCTCATCATAACTCATTACCACATCATCAAACATCGGTGACGGTTTATCAAACATGTCACCTCAGCAAAACCTCAGTGTCACTTCATCAAATCTCACCAAAAATAGGGTATACTTGGTCCTGCCTCTTGGATGAGGCTGCCTCACCCAAGAATTATCTAATTATTAATTATGAAATTATTTAAATTTTGATTTATATCTAGACACAATTTGTAAGGAACGTTTTAATTTTCCACAAACATATTTCAATATTAAATATTGGCTTAAATATTTTATTTAAAATCTTAATATTTTAGATGTTAAACATATAATTAGATTTATTTGAATGTACAAATAAAATTTTATACAAAAAAATATTATTTAAAAGTTAAAACATATAACAATTAACATATAAATAGTTTCATGGCTTTAAAAGTATAAATTTTCAACTAAACAAACTTAAATGAAAGAATCCAAAATAATTTGACAACTTAACTTACAAATTTAAAGTATATATATATATATATATACATATATATATATACATATATATATTTTGAAGAAAATCGTGTTATCATTTCAAATTTCTGGAATTCATCTAGAATCGTTTGATACGAAGGGTGGTGGTGAATCCCATAAAACAAAGGAGCTAACATTATGTTTAGCCGATTAAGCTAACATGCAGTGACGGAACTAGACCCAAATTCTCGGGGGAGCGAGATTCCACTATATCTAGCCTATTTTTCAAAAATTTCGAAGGTTAAACGTCTAATTGCTACAGTAATATAGTCTGCTATCTGAAATCTGGGCGATCAATTGGGATTGACCTCTCGCCTTGGAATCATCTTGAGTTCTTCTAGCCCTCTGGAATTGGACGAACAGAGTTTCTTTCTGTGCCTCCAGGAAGGCTTCGAATGCTTCTTTCTCCCTCAAATAAGCATGGTCTGAGGATTCTGCGTTATCATCTGGATGCTCATCTTCTCGTGAAAGGTATTCATCTTCTTCATACTGCTCTTCTTCCCCTTGCTCATTCCCTCTTCTGTCAGTTATCGTTCTGGAAGCGGAATTACTGCTTTGGAGAGTTTATCTCCGGTTCCTTCTAGTGGTCACCATAGGGATTAAAGGATGATCCCCACAAACGGCGCCAATGTTGTGATTCGGCCACCCGTAAGCCCGTTGATGACCTCTATCAGTTCGCCGATTGTTACCTGCAAGGTCCCGGAATGAATTCCGGGGAGACTCTCCGATGCTTAAGTTAGTTTCTTGCTGATCAGATATAATAATCTAATCTCAAAAGTCTGTACCTCTATCTTCTCTTCTGGCGTTATTTATAGAGAGTCTCTTGTTTCCTATTTTCTTGGTCCATATCACCATGTTGTGATCGTGGCCCCTTCGTTTTCTCCTCTCCGGAGTAGTGTGTTTGACTGAGTGGCTTTTGTTCTCATTCTTGGGTCGAACCTTTTGGGCTTTGTAGTCTAGTATTTTCCTAGTGGCCTGTATGGCCCAGTATATACCACCCTCGATCATCCGAATTCAACCCAAACAGTCCCACACGATAATGGTAGAGAAAGGCATCGTTGTAGCTAAAAAATCTGCTTCTTTCGCTGCCAAGATCGGGATGTGCACGTTAGGCCAAAATCATGTGCATAAATGATTTGATTAGAACATCCACAATGGTGTTCTTTAAACTCATTTTTCTTATTAAGGAGTACTTCTTAAAAGATAGTGTCCATTGTGGAGATTTAAGAACCACTCCTTAATAAGAAGTTGCTCCTTATTTAGGGGGTGGTTATCTCTTTTTACGTAATTGGCCATCCAATAGAATCAATCCATTTGACATTTACTATTTTTCTAATTTTAAATTAAATATATGTTGAGTATAAGAAGTGCTCCTTTAAAAGTCATTCCATTGTTAGTAGTTGCTGCTTACTTAGGGGTCGTTTGTACAAGTATTGTATGCGGTAAATTACAAATTCTCGGATTTTGGAATTGGTGTGGTTGTTTGGTTTGCGTAATATAAGGAAAATGGAGTATTTTAAATTTCTGCGGATGTTACAATTCTGCAAAACGTGGGAAAATTCTTACCTTGCTCCACCTAGGTAACTTACAATTATGTGTTTATCATTCTATTAATCATTATTTTTTCAAAACTACGTAGTAAATTCACGGAATTACAAATTCTTACACATACAACCAAACAACTATTTCTGCGTATTTTGTGAAGGAATTATAATCCGAGTAATTGTAAATTCTGTGGGAACTTAATTCCCACATGAACCAAACGACCCCTTAGGTTTTATCAATATTGGTTATGTGGCACTTAAGGAGTGCTCCTAATTGTCAAACCATTGTGGATGCTCTTAAATACTTCACGTAAGAAATTATCAAGCCGGATTCTCTGCGCAAAGATTCTACGCAATCTTTACGCCAAAACGGTGTCGAATATGTTTTTGACGTAAACACATTTATTCACTGCATTGGAGATGTTTTACCAACTTCGGTAAACACACTTTTTTACCCATTCCAAATTTAATCATTTTTCACATTTACATTTAACGAAATTCGATTTTTGCTGTAAATTATTTTTATCACGAATGTATGGATGAATTTAGGTTAATGAAGTTAGAGCAACTATCCTCTCGAGTCTTATTTGTAGTGTATCTATCATATAACTCCCCATGATTTGTATTTGCACGCTGCAATTCAAATTCAATATATATAGGATATATATATATATATTATCAAAGATGTGAAGTATATATATGTAGATAAGAAAATTAATTTTAAAACTCAACCGAACTCACCCCAAGCGTGTTTCTGGACGATGCCCTTTCACATATATATCTCTTTTTATCCTTTTACCTTTTTACCTTTGTCCAGCAACACAACAAGTGAATTCCCTATCCAAAACATTACCAGATTTATCACAATTCCTCCTTCCCTTCCTAATACCAAAACCAGCCTTTTAGAATAGTCTTTATAAAATTGGTAAGCATCTTCGTCGGTCTCAAACTCCATTCCAATTTTTGGATGAATTCCCTTGACACGTTTGCAAGAAATAGGTTGTTTCTGTCATTCTCTCAACGAAAACCCCCTCTGCTTCTTGTTCTTCATCACTACCTTCCATCACATCATCGTGTTCTTGGTTACTATCTTCAAAATTTAATCGGCGACAATAATTATTTGGCTCACTCGTCATATTGCTTGAACTAGAAATTTGATAAACAACATTAAATCAACAAAATATTTCATCAACGATAATAACTATTTGACTCACTGGGTCATATTGCTTGAACTACGAAATCCAACATCAAATCAACAAAATAATTTACCAAAAAAACAAATCATACGTACCTCTTGAAAATGGGATGATTCTAAGAAAAACAATTTCTGCGCTAGTATGCAAGGATGAAGGATAAAAATTGAATAAAGAGACGAGAATCCAAACGTAAGAATTAAAAGGTAGTACAATTTACTGCAAAAAGTTAAATGGAAAGAGAAAAGTCATCTTAGATAATAATTAAAAGGAAAAAGTAAATTAATAATCATTTACTGCAAAAAGGTAAATTGCGTACATTTTGCGCAGAATCTCTTGCGTAGAGGATCCGGCATGAGAAACTATCAACATGGCATTCAATGTCGCGCACGGTAGGCTAGAATCATGTGCATAAATGGTTTGATTAAATACTTCAATTGAGAAATTCACAGCAAGAAAATTTACACAGGTCTACATGCCACATGTCAAACTGTTAATGGATGAAACTAGGTTTTGGATCATAAGCCCAAATGGCTTGTTGGTTTCGAAAATGGAGGAAAAGCAAATGAAACTCCTCCTACTATGACCGAAAAGCAATTTTTTTAGAGGGAAAATCACAAGAAAAGTCGCCACTATATGTGCTCTTAGAGCACGTACAATGAAAAAGTTCAAATACAAGCTTATCATCCCACTATGTTATTTAAAAATTATCATTTTCAACTTTTCAACCACAATCATCAAGCTTGCCACATCATCAAATTTCACACACAACATTATATTTAATCCACATCATTTTATGCACACAACTTATCATTTATATTTTTGAAATTAATAAATAATTTATCCTAAACAAAACAAGCAACAAAGCTAGAATTGCTTCCCACATCAGAACTGCATCCCACGTCAGAATTGCATCGTCGCGAACACCTTAGGATCGGTTGATATTAGGACCATGATCCGGTGTACGAGGAGGGTAAAAATCTTGAAGAGGTGGGAAAACATGATTTTTGCAAGTCTCAGATATGAACTCCTCGGACAAGATCTTGAGGATCTTTCTGACTTGATCATTATTGAATTCAGCATCATTGAGAAGGTTATGATCTTTGACACTCTCAGCAAAGGTGGAAATTATTCTCCCAACCGAACCAGTCTCAAATCCGTACCTAAACTTCAGGTAATAGTTTTAAACATTAGTATTAAATTAATTTATTTGTACATGATTAAAATAATAATAATTTTACAAACTCTTGGGTAAGATCGTCTTACCATAAACTTATGGTAGGACGAATGATAATTCATATATTAATTAGTTTGTATGTTTCTAAGTTTTGTTTGCCTTAAATTGTGATTATGTGTAAATGAAAAATAATAATTTAGAAAGGTAAACAAAGTTATGAATCACACAAACAAATCTTATTTACACATAAAATTTATATGATTAAATTTAAAATATTATTTTATTGCACACGACATGAAATTAATAATTGGATGATGAATTATTGTTTTAAATTGATAATAAAAGCTTTCACTTATTGATAATAATTTTAACTTCAACATTTTAAAATTGTTGAATATGATTAATCGTACTACAGTTTCTTGGTTGCAAATCATCACATTTTTTCTTCATTGAAAAATTTCACATTTTTTCTTCTTTGAAAAATCATCACATTTCGTACTACTGCTGCTGCACATGTGAAAGACCAGTGGGGTCATAATGCCAAGATGGCGAATTTTCATTTGAGGAAGAAATGTTTTTTGTGTTGGAGAAGTAAAGCCCATTTGGGTGACTTACTCCTTGAAATGGAGGAAAAGAATAGAAAAACCCACCATTGTGTATGAAAACACCAATTTTCTTGTTAAAAAGCACATCCACAAGCCTCCATTGTATGTTCTCTTATAGGTTGGTTTGTGGTCTCGACAAAGAAGGCATGATATGTAGTTTCAATAATGACGCTTTTATGGGTAAGGACTTTATGTAACTTGATCTTTGTTCTAGACTAAATTGCACATTTTAATATTTGATATAATTTGCTTTCAAATTTTGCCCACCTATTTGAAAGCAAATTATGTCGAATACTTGAAATATACAGTTTAATATAGAACAGAAGAATTTACTTTAGTAGAAGAAAATCAATGGATTCAACGTAACATATAATATTCGAATATCAAATTTTATGTGCCGCTAATACATGTAATTAAAAATATTTAGAGTAAAAAGATTACTACATAAATGAAAAAGTTAGTATATCACTCCACGCTTCATCCGGTTCCTCCAGTTAATGCAGTTCATACACACGTCTTTACCCCTTTTTCCAACATTTTGGTTAGCGGGTTAAAGGGTTTATTATATCAAACAAGACAGGTCAATGGGTTTAAATTATGATCTATTCCGCTGCACATTATTTCTTGAGGAAACCTATTTAGATTTTCTTTCGGTAAAGTTCCAATTGCCTGATCTACGTTTCAAATAGTGCCGATCCTAGATTTTCACACGGCCTGAGGCGAGATAAAAAGGCCCATTCATAATTACTTTAATACAAATTGTCAATTGAGACATGTCTCTATGGAGAGCAGGGACTATAGAAGACCGTTATCGATCAAAGTTGTCGTTGGTGAGTTTCAACCATGCCACCATAGTTAGGTTTTAGGTTGCTAGTGATGCTGGAGCTTAGTCGCATCACGTGGACCAACTCGAGTCTGAGTTTCGGTGTGAATTTTTTAGGAAGAACGGTAAGGTACCAGGGACTAGGAATGATCAAGAAAATTGATTGAAATATCAGGCAAATTGAATGAGAGATGAAGACAAAACAGTAAACCGCCTTCGGGGATATATTGACTCTGTTTGGTGGAGTTGTGCTTATAAGTACAGTTGGTTGTAAATTACTTTTTAAAAGATGATGTGACCAACTTCTACTTTAAGCACAACTTCCACAAAAGGCTGATTTTTAGCAGCTTATCAAGCATAAAAAGCTACTTTACTTTGAATTAAAGCAGGTAAAAAATTATGCCAAACAGAGTCATTGGTTTGTTTGGCATAGAACCACATCCGCTTGGCAAATAGGAGCGCCTCACACATCAATCACTTCGCCAATCAGGGATATGTTACATTCGCAACACCACTAGGTCCAAAATCACGATATATGTTCTTCAAACTGTAAACACGTCGAAAACCATAGATCACGAGCAGAGACACAATCCGTACAACTAGATCGAGAAAAATACCACAAAAACCAAAACACGGCATTTATAATCATATCGAGAACAAAACATCGACGATCAACTAAATCATAGATTCAATTGATTTTCGAAGAACAATTATAACATGTGAATAGATCGATACTTATTCAATGACATAAAGTAAATCAATAAACAAAAAACAGTGGTTTCCCATCTTCCCGTGATAAAAAAATGTGCAAAAGATTGAATTAAAAAATAGTGTTTTTAAGGGAAAATTTCTATTAAGTGCGTGAGATAAATGTAAATTATCATTAAGGGCGTAACATTTGTATATTTATCGTTAAGGGCGTCATGATATTTTATTTTGCTTTAATAAATAAAAGTCATATATACCCCTCTACTCCCTTGTTCTCTTGAGTTTATTTATAGACCGGTTCAATTCAGTTAGTTCGATTTAGTTTAAGAGAAAGTCTCATATAAGGGCACCTTACAGTAAGGACATGACAAAAGATACCAAATTTTACAAGATTTGTGGTTATTATACAATTATTTTAATTATTTGGAATTATTTTTGTTTGTGTCTGATGTTTTTATACTTGAGTTTGACCTTTATTTGGGTTATCTTTCATTTGGTTTGATCTTTTAAATTTTTTGCCTGAAGTTTTTATTTGACGATCTTTTAGGTTTTGAGCATTACTTTTCACTTTATTTCATTAATCTTTTATGTTTATGGTCAAAATAATTTATATAGTAACCCTCAATCTTGTAGAAGGTAGTCTACTTTGCTCTGCCCTTACTGTAAGGGGATCTTACTGGAGACGCTCTTAGTTTAATTCAGTTCAGTAAAAATTTAATTGGATGAAATTTAGGTTAATTTAGTCATGTTAATTCTTTTTTCAATGTATTAATTTTCACTTGAATTTATTTTAGTTTAGTTCAATTCAGTTCAGTTCAGTTCATTTCCTTCGATCTTATCTCGGTAATCAAATTTATTTTTGCTAAAATGAACTACGTACATTGAATAAACATTATTGAACTAATTAAATTTATGAGAACAATCAAATGAATTGAATTAAATAAAACTGAGTTGAAGTAAAAATTAATGTATTTGAACAAAATAATTAGCATGACTGAATTAACCTAAATTTCATACAATTAAATTTTTGAGTAATTTTCCTGTGAGGCAGCCTCACCCATGAGGCAAGGACAAATAAGGAAAATTTCATTGCTGCCACATCATCATAACTCACTACCACCTTATCAAATCTCGACGCCACCTCATCAATCTTTGGTGTCAGTTCATCAAACATGTCACCACATCAAAACCTTTGTGCCAGTTCATCAAATCTCACCAAAAAGAATGTTTACTTGGTCCTGCCTCTTAAGAATTTGTCTAAATTTTTTACTTATTTGAATTAAATTGAATTTTAGTGAACTAAACTGATTTACAGATATGTTAAAGAACACATGGCATATCAATTAGAAAATTTTATTTTATGGGATACGAGGATATGAATAACTTTTCTCGATAAAATAAAGTGTTGAAACCAGTGTTCTAAAAATCCCCGCCTAGGCCCGATTAATCCCCGTCTAGGCGCTAGGCGGTACCTCACCGCCCCGACTATACCCTAGGCGCTGGTACTAGGCATTTTTAGTTCAAGTGTCCGCCTAGAGCCGTCCAAACCCTTCTAAATCCGCCTAGAACCGCCTAAATCCACCTAGACCCGATCAACCTAACCCGATCTAGTGCCATCTAGACTACCTAAATCCGCCTTAGTTTTTGCTATTTGTTTCAAATATTTTATTTTTTACCTCTTACATAAAAAATAAGAGCGCAAACTTTATTTATAGACTATGACATACTATTTTGCTGGTTAAGGATTATTTTTTGTGTTGTATAATGTACTATTCATACATATATGTAGCATATTTTATTTATTTTATACGTATATATATATATTTATTTATTATTTTTATGCATGAAAATAAGTGAATAGTACAAATTCGCCCAGACCGATTAATCCCCGACTAATCCCCGATTAATCTTCTAGGCGCTAGGTAATACACTGGTTGAAACAATAAATTCAAATATGTTACTTCACTTATAATATTTTACCTTTAATCCTACTAAGGCCCTGTTTACTAGAGCTTATTTCTTGAAGTACTGAACTGAACTGAACTGAATTGAATTGAACTGAACTGAACTGAACTGAATTGAACTGAATTGAACTGAACTGAAGTGAAAATTGATGTATTGAAAAATGGAATCAGCATGACTGAATTAACCTGAATTTCATCAAATTGCATTTTGACTAAACTGAACTGAACTGAACTGATCTACAGATAAGCTCTGGTAAACAGGGCCTAACAGAAAGCAATTAGTTGAGTAAATAAACATAAATTGAAAAAAGACACGACGTCCTCAAGGAATGTCTTACTATCAAATTGCCAACTACTCCTGCTACAAACACCATAGATATAGTTTTTGGAGGAAACCATAAATATTATAGTATTTATAGTCATATAGATGGACAAATTAGATGGTGATGCATGCAACAATTAAAAAATGTTTGCTCCAAAAAACATCCTTTCTTCCTACCACTCCATCGCACGATTCACCTTTGAGTCTTGACTCTTGACCTTAGCAAAATGATTATCAAATTCACGTCGCAACAAATGGTATTATAGAAAACTTGTCGATGATTACGTGAAATTAGATAGAATGTGACACAATCTGACACAAGTATCCCACTCAATTCTACGTGACACCATTTCTTCCATCCTTCCTGGCATAAGGCCAAGCCCCCCATCGTTATTTATTCACTCACCTGTCCATGTCCACCCACAAACTACAAACATAAACAACATATTCTGCTCCACTGTACTTTCTTTAGCATTGAATCTTCGGAGGTTTTTGATGGATGCAAGGAAAATCGTGGTTATTGTCGAAGACGTGGAGGTTGCGAGAAGAGCCCTCCAATGGATTCTGCACAATTTCGTCCGATATGGGGATTTGATCACTCTTCTCCACGTCTTCCCATCCACTGGATCAAGAAACCGGAGCAAGCTCAGACGTCACCGTTTGAAGGGCTTCCAGTTGGCTCTCTCCTTCAAGGATATATGCAACGGTTTTCCCAATGTAAGCAGCATTTCATCCTTTTTTAGCCCTCTGTTTTGACTTTTGATGATCCTTCTGCTTGTAGTTGCTGATTATGACATAGGATTGTAATGGTTGCAGGCTCAGACGGAGATTGTTGTGACCGAAGGGGATGTTCGAGATCAAGGAGGGCGGATTGCATCCGTGGTCAGAGAAATTGGAGCATCTACTCTTGTTATTGGCCTTCATAACAAGAGCTTCATTTACAAGTAAGTAGCCATTGGATGGAGTTTGCATTATTGATCATTGAAAGGCCGTGTTTTTTTATGCCATGTTTGTTTGATTGATTAATTTAATCTACTATTCTTGTTTTCTGTTTCTGTTTTGGAACTTACTGAAAAGATGTGAAGTTGGTTGCTCATATGGTCCATGTGACACTTTGTACTGGTTGTTGAACTGTTTTATGGCTATATTACTGGTAGAAAGTTCATTGCTTTTCAAGAATCCATCAAGACAGTTCTCTGAATGACTTGCTTGATGGTGCTATTAAGTGCATCAATATACAGCTTTAGTTCTCTATTATTGGGTTAGGCTTCAGTGCAAAAGCAATTGATACATTTAAGTCAGTTTGGTTTATTTTGGAGCCTTCCCAGTCGCATACAGCCACACAGGGGTCTACTTGTCCATGTTTGCAACTTGCTTCTTGTTGTTAGCCTAATGCCGTTTCATATGACTGGTTTGCTAGCTGATTTACATGAAGTTTTATGTTTGACTTCATAAATTGTGTTTGGTGTACCAGTAACAATGTAATAATCATAACGAAAAAGTCAAAAGCCGACTCAAACTACTGCTGGATTTTCATTTTGTTAGAATAACTGCATTTTAGCTTATTAAAATTGCAATAGGCGTATACTTTATTTTAGCTGGTTTGATTTAATGATAAGCTGGTTTGATTTAATGATAAGCCAAAAGGAAACTAAACAGCTGGTTACCAAATTTGACCTGAAGCATCAAAAGCATGTTATGAACTCTTGACACAAGGCAGTGTCCAACCGTGTTTTCAAACTGCAATTCTACGTGTTTTTTTTCCAGATTGTGTGGAAATGGGAGAAGAAATGTATGTTGAAAAGCTTAGCTTACATGATACATTAGTATATGGTTTCACAACAACTAATGGGAGTAATGGTCTTTGTGTTTTCTTAGGTTGGGTATGAACCACAATAGTATAGTGAACAATTTGAAGTGTAAAGTGCTGGCTGTTAAAGATCCAGCATCCATGGGGACAAAGACAGTATCTCTACCAGATAGTTCAACCAACATGGACTTCTCACAAATTGAGATTTCTGCATTGAGGTAAGGTTACCAGTTTTAGTTTTTTTTATTTTAATGTGGTTTGGTTTAGGATTCTTACCTGCTCTACTTATATAGAAAATACGAACTCGGTCTTACCAACTTTGATATAACATTGTACTAAATAAAATCCCATGCATTTGATCACATAAACAACAGTTCACTGACATCTGATGATTTTTATGTTAAATCTAATGTTTCAATTTAGAGCAAGCCTGAAAACTATTTCTTTTTAATATCAGAGCTTCTAGCAATTGTTCAAACTATTGCCCTGATCATTTTTACCCTTTGGTCATTATGTTGATGGAGTATGTCTGAATCATGTAATGCTAAAGTTGGTCATTCTTTCTTTGTCACCAAATTCTCTATCTTCACCAGTAATTTACTAATCCTTACCGATTTTCCATTTAGTGCATAACTATAACTATAAGGAGTATATTACACGTTGAATGTTCATCTGAACAACTGACCCAACCTGTACGACATTTTGCTAAGTCCTAAAAATGCACAGCATTAATTGCTGTAACACACAATGTGATTAGTCGTGCTTTCTATGGTTCAATGGTGTCCTTGTCTAAACTGCTTACATTTGCAGTATCCCAGAAATTCAACAGCCAAAAATTCCCTACCAGATTTGCCCGGACCCTTCAGCAATCATCTGGCGGTCAGGCAAAACAAGGGGTCTTTAGAAGATCAATGATGTAGGCACGTGTAGCTTAATTAACCTGATGCTGGAGTGATTGAAGAGGCAGTTGACTCACAGCACCTAGAGATAGGAAAGTGGTAAAGGGAGAATCGATATATGTAATGCAAAATAACATCTTCTTATGATCGTTTGAACTCTCATTGTTGTGTCATCATTTTGTGATGCCTGATTCTGATTCCAGCATTTCTTTCACAACCAATTTGAAATTACCATTTTGTGTTGTCAATTACTTTCTATCTAGAAGTGTGATCTATCTTCAGAGCTGTCCCCACACCCCCAAAACAAAATGATGGTTAATTTAGTTGAGACATGAAAGATAGAGCCAGTGTAGTGGACAATCAGGTTGTTTTGTTAAAAAAAACAGGAACATTAATTTGAGAAATCGTTCTTCTCAGCACTTGAGTGTCATATGGTAGAAGAAAACTCATCACACGAGGCTAGTGTCTAATTATTTTTTCCTAAATAAACGGTTGCTCTCCTCCATATTCATGCAAAATCACTACGGCGTCTGTTGTTGGAATCTGCAAAAGAGAAATCAGATGTAGAGGATGCACAGAGTTAGGCAATTCGGATGTGTTAATGGTGAGAAGTGCAACTCATGGTTTACAGGCCCCGGAATAAAGTTTTTGGGAAGGTTAGAGGGGCACAAAAAGGCTGTATCCAGAGTTTCTTTCACTTCTTCTCCGGTAGCAAGGATGGGTGTATGCAAGTTTGGGATTGCACCAATGTAATTACTGTTGTGATTAACCTAAAACTCAGAATTAAGTAACCATAAAAGGCTCGAAAAATCAACTTTTGAACTGGCATATCCAGATTTCTGCAAATGATCATGGAATTTCCGTCTAAGATTACATCTACATGATTACACAACAAATCTATCATTTCTGCTTCTTTCCTGAACCAAAAGAGCTGTTTTCACCTGCAGAAGCAGCTGCAAGTTCCATCAGCCTTTCATAGTCGATCTCAGCTGATCTGTACTTCAACTTAATCCCACCTTGCACCCATGACCTTATGCATTGAAGGGGTTGCGTGCAATCAAGAGGCGTAGAAAACCTTTGCCTGTAAACCTTATCTCCCTGGCTGCAAAAAAGCTCTTCAGGGGCTACAGCATTTCCCTGTACTGCTAAGAAATCCCGGGCCATGATCGAGAGTCTTGGATAACGAGAGCTGTTTACCTTCCACCAATCCAGTACGTCAGTTGGTATTGGTGCTAGTGGCTCTGACAGGTATTGAGTGAGTTCATCTGTCACAGAACTCATGCTTGCCCTCCGTTTCTTGCGTGCAATTTCCTCCGCAAAAGAAACTGCACTTCCATCTTCCAGCTCTTGAGCAGCAGCATAAGAACTGGACATGGATTGGAAATGGTTGGTGGAATAATTCCTCATGAAGTGCGACCTTGCTTCCTCTAGATGGTTCTCTGAGTTAAGGCTGTCAGGAATGAGCTCAACCTTTATGCGCGGATCAAGAATTGCTGTCATGTAAGAGAATACATTGTTAATCTGGGCACTGTAGTTATGAGCTTCAATGGACATCTTTTCAGCAGCAGTTTTAAGCCAGTCTGGATTGTGTCTGGAATCTCTGCAGGCTGCAATCATCTCCAGAATGTGATCCATGAAGAAAAGCACCAAACCAACGGTAAGAACTTTGCTAGTGCATATATTGTTGATAGTCTTGTAAAAGGGTTCTAAATAAGTGTGCATGATATTCACAGCATTCTTCTCTGGAGTACTGAGCAGTAGTCTACTGCCAAGCAGCTCCTCATACTTCCTGATTATAATTTCCATTGATTTACCAGCCTGTACACAGCGAGAGAAGGTTAGAATCATACATTGGTCATATGGACTGAGAAACGCCCATCATCCTATCAGCTTGATCAATTGAAAACAAGTTATTGATCTACAACAGATTAATGTATCAAAATAAGACGCAATGGCTTTACTAGTGGCAAATAATTACCTTCCTTGCAATATCAAGCATCTGATAATTCCCACTCCACCGGGCAGATGTGTCGAGGGGAAATTTCCAGCTCCCTTCTTGGTAGGCAGAAGTTAATTGCTGGAAATCTTCAGAGATTTGAGAGTCTGTGTTCATCTCCAAAACCGACTCCCTGATTTTTGAAATTATAGTTTTTGTATCATCCAATCCATCATTTATAATCGAGTTCAAAGTATGAGCTGCACAGGGAAGATACCAGAAGGGACCTATTTTCTGGACCTCGATATCATCTTTCAATGTAGGGTACTCATTCTTGGCATGCCTTGCACTATCATAGGTACACGAAATGACTCTATCATCGATGCCGTAGAACTTCAAAACCTTCACCAAAGCATGAGATATTTCTGTACTAGTAAAAGGGAAAGGAATGCGACAGACGTCAAGAAGAACCTTCAGGAAGGACCAGTTCTCATCTATCCACTGGCAGGTGATACTCATGTAAAGAATCTCCTCATATGAAGTCCAGAAATCGAGAGTAATGGAGGCTTTCGAAGACACCTGGTCAACAATGGCCCTGACATCTTCCTGCATGCTTCTGTAAACTTCCTGAAGCACTGCAGTAAACCTCTCTTCTGGCCAGAGTTTTACTGAAGGATTGAGGAATTTGAATGAGTTAATCAGCCATGTTTCCTCTATAGCTGAAGGCGGGAGAGAAGCCAATGCAAACCATTTAATAAGCAACCAATTCAAATGCTCAAGCTCCAACTGGTTCGATTTTACATGAGGCGAAATCCTCTTCACTAGTGTCACGCACTGAGGATATGTATTAGGATTCGAAAGATCCTCCACCTTATCATATCCCGGGTGGCGATTACCAAGATGTCTCCCTAGATTTCCTTCACCAATGAAAAGGCTATAAATGTCAACCACAGGCAAGGAAATGTTCACAAAATGATCAAAGCTATATCCTTGATTAGTTAAATTACCAGTTGCAGTAGCAATGGAGTAGCTTTGTCCACAAAACTTGCATTTTCTACTCTTTCCATCTGGGGCAGTTTCAAAGTACTTGAGAAACACTGAAGTCATAGTCTTCTTTCTCGGTTTTGATGCAAGAACAGCATTCACCTTCTCCGATGAACCACCAAACCCGGAGTCTATCGGGTCGAAAGCCGGGATGGTTGCATTTTCCCCATCCATCATTCCCATGGACTTGGGTTCAATATCTAGCAAAAATATGATGACTACATAAACTGGCTCGATGATGCAAATATAAAATCAACAAAAACCACGCATTTAATTTGGAAATTATAGACAGCCCAGAATGTTACCTTTCAATGCTTTATATGCATTGCTGACGCTCCAATCCATAGCATTTGATGTACTAGACTTCCCTCCCTGCATTTCGAAAACAATAAGAACTCCTGACATAATCGAGGTTAACAGGAAAAAGGTCGATAACCTAACTTCATACCTGGAAATTCATGGTTGGAACGAAAGACTTGGTAACAGTGAGTGAGAGTGTGATAAAGCAGAGAAGAAAAACGGAGGGAAAAGCGAAGGCAAAAGAAAGAAGGGGAAAATTCGAAGATGAGGATCGGCTGAGCTGAGAGATTTGAGGTGAGTTTGAGTGAGCCAGAGCCGAAAGAGAGAGTGAGTCGGGATCAGATCTGGATTTGGGAATGTTTTGTGAGAGGGATTAGATGGGCGACGCTATCGAAGCCGTGACGCCACTACTTCACACCCTTAAAATTACATAACGCCCCTTCGTCCATTATTGCACTCACCTCCCTCCATCTATTTTTAATAATACACAGTACATTTTTTTTTCATTTCCTTCTAATTTTGGCAGGTCTATATTTTTACCAAAAAATATGTCAGGCATAAAATTGAATGGGTTCAAATTTTAAGTTTTTGTTTCCATTTTCTTGGTTTGAGCTCCGACCAGTTCAGATTTGGGAATTTTGGGGGCTCATGACGTCACGATGAAGTCAACACGACATCATCGATAACCTTTAATTACAAGGGTGCAAGGTGTGATTAAGTTGAAGGACAAATCAAAGGTTATCACTTATCAGTAACACCAAAGGCTGATGCAACTTGAGTTGCCATATTAGGAAAGACCAAAAGAAGCAGCAGAAAACAGATTCTGGTTCAGGAAAGAAGTTAAAATAACAACTCAAGCAACAAATTGTTGTATACTTGTTGTGTAGTAGATGTCAGAAGCAAACTTAGATGCTGAACATCTACGCAATCTGGATTTTATGGTTATTTTTTGGGAGTTCATCTCAAGAACGCTAAATGTTTTTCCGAGAAAAAAATGACAAGCAAAAACTGAAGATAGTTAACTATAAAGAACCAAAAGGTAGATATTCCACTCCAACCAGATGAAACAATGGATATTGTATATAGAAAATTGGCTTCCTCCACTCCACGACTATGCTCTCTATTATGTTTTATGCATGATGCCCATGTTCACTAACAGTTGATGGTACACAATTCATCATCCCTCAATTGCACAAAATTACCACCGAATTACTTTCTCATGAAATTAAGAAAATCTTTCTGTTACTCTTCATATGAGGCTAATATCTAGTTTTGCTTATATAAAGGGTTGCTCTCCTCCATACTCACGCAAAATCACCGCAACCCCTGTTGCTGGAATCTGCAAAAGAAAAAAGAGAGTAGAGGGTGTAAAGTTAGGCGATTCTTGTGAAAACAATTTATTCCACGTGTGGCTAAACAATAGATTATTTGAAACATCTCGACAAAGGTTCAACTTGAAAATTGATTAAAACAAATGAACTTGCATCCTCTTATACAGATGGAACACTATTATGACCGAGGGAGTATACGAACACCTAGTTGACAAGCCCACCATCATAATCCTTGGAAAGGACAAATATAGAATCATTCATGGTATTCACTTATAATCCTAAGAGCTAATTTAGCATCAAAATTTAACAAGACACTTGATTTATGCAGCAAGCAAACTAATGCAAATTAATTGTTAGGTTCACCATTCACTACACAGAATAACTCCTTCAGGACTAAATTAAATAATAATAAAAACACTATAATTAGCACAACGTACAGTATGTACAAAAAAGGCACATGACTTACCATGCCGTACTCCGTGACAATCATCGAAACATACTCTGATGGTGTAGCATCATACCTGCAACAATTGAACCAGAACAACGGATTTCTTAAGTATAATACAAATCATGTGTATCTTATCCCTCATAATAATATTAAGTTATGCCACGTACATTAAATTCAAATGCTGAAGATCTTTCTTGCTAGTCCCACTCTGAAAATCGTTGGAATCCAACCTTTGAGGAAGTTTAGAAATAGCATCAGGATTCCCTGCAAAACATTAGGATTTCAGATAATGAAGATTCAAACTATTGTCTGACCAAAGAGGCAAGTGGATTACCTAATTCATTTGTACAAATTGAATCAAGCAGGGCCCTTTCATGAAACTTATAAGCTTCACAACAGACAATAACAGGTACATCATATGCATGAGCAACCATGGCTACACAAGCAGTCCCAACTCTTGAATAAACAGTACCATTACAGAATATTGATGCAGCCCCCAAAAACACTCTAGTAACCTTACTCATAACATAAGAAACAGCATTAACGTGTGTATACGTACAGCTCAAACCCATCCCCACCAGCTTCCTAAGCAAAAGTTGACCTTCAAACTTAGGGCGAGAGTCCACTACCACAACGTGAAATTGTTTCCCAAGATCATGAGCACGTATCAAAATCATCTCAACAATAGTGGAACGACCATACGTGAGAAGAACATCACCATCACGGATTTTGGTGACTGCATGTTCAACAATAGCTTTGTCTGCAAGTACTATCTTGTCACTGATAAAACGATCAATGTCTGAAATCAGTGATGCTTTTGCTTCTGTTTCTGATAACGTAATTGTTAACTTGGCAACACGAGCCTTTAGAAACCGAATTGCATTACCCATGCTAACTGAGAGGGGCCTACACTCTGTCAAAAACTGGACGAAGCTGTTGAGTTTGGTAGTTAAATCCCTGGAAAGAGCCCTATCTGGAGGTACTGAGTAGTCCTGAATGGCTTCTGAAAATGCCTGTAGCATGGTGATGCACCGAGCATTACCTCCATGTATATCTCCCGTCAGATATTGTAAGCCAACCTGACAGTTTCAGCGAGTTTAAGGTTTGTATACAATTTAAGCATTAAAAATCCAATATAGTTACTTCAAGAACATAATCACATTCTTATCATCTCATAATCCAAATCGTTGACCAAGCATTACAGTGATATTCAAGATATATGTATCCACAAGCAGAGTACATTATGATAGAAATTTGACAATCATGATATACGGAAGGTACGATAAAAAAAATTGTATAATATATACATCCCCTTGAAAAATGAATAATTTTCATTTTATCATAAACAATTTATTGGATAACATTATAGACAGACATGCTCTATTTAACTATAGACAGCAGAATATGTCTCGAATGAACTGGCAGGTAACTGGTACCAAAGGGTCAATTTAATTTAACAGATCTTGTTGCAGTAGCACATCATACTTTGTTATCGTAAATTGTAAAACCAATTCTAAAGAACCACAGACTTAGAAGAGAAGACTTTGAACAGGAATCTTAAGAAGAAGGAAGAATACCTTGTAAACGGAAGGATGCACAGCATTAAATTGGAAAAAATTTGAAGCAATATCTGGTTGATGAGTTCCATGCTCATATTGAGGCAAATGAAGGAACAATTCAATGCGATTACTGGCTTCAGTTTGCTTAAGCAATGAACGTTTTTTGGCCTTTTCAACATGGCTTTTAACATCAAATTGCATTGGTAGAGCAGGGGCATCTTTCTTCTTCACTTTTTCAGGCCTATCACCAAATTTCTTCTCAGAAGCAGCTGTTTTAGTCTCGACAAGGCCTCTATCCTTCTTACTCAAAGGCTGTGTCGCCGCTTTATCATGTCGTCCCTGAGCAGGCTTTCCACCAGCTGTCAATGTCAAAATACAACCAGAGACGCAAAATTTAGCAATATTGAAAATAATATACCGCAAAACCTCCATTTCTAAACACATTATCAAATTGCAGAAAGATGTTCCAAAAACTAAAGAAAATGTCATCAAAGTTTACCAACAACAAATAAAAACGGATTTCTTAAGAGTGTATAACAGAAATTCCTAATTACGGATTTTTAAATTATTTATGTGGCACAAACAAAAGTAATCACTGATATTATGTGGGTACCAAGCATCCTAAGCCACCGTGTACAAAATTATACATTCATAGTTCAAATTCCTAATTATAAAATAATCATCCTGAATTCAACCAATAAATAAATAAACGTATATGTTCCTGAAACACTAATTTGACCTTTTGAATCAAGTTTAGCAGCACGCTGAGCTTCCTGCAGGGCCCTTCTCTCTGCCTTGGAGGTTTTCTCCTTCAAAGACTTTGAGGTTTTCTCCTTCAATGTTTTCTCCATCAGCGGCTTTGAAGCCAGCTTTACATCATCCCCTACTCCGATTCCCTCTGCACACAACTTGCGATGCACATAATTAAAAAAAGAACAGTGGAATTAACATTTGTGAAATTCAATTAAGATAGCTGATTACCGTTTTTAGGCTCGCTCGGAGCCAAATGAAACCCTCCGTCAATCAACGGCAACGAGGCTGGAACCTTTACATCATCCCCTACTCTGATTCCCTCTGCACACAACTTGCAACGTACATAATCAAAAAAAGAACAGTGGAATTAACATTTCTGAAATTCAATTAAGATAGTTGATTACCGTTTTTAGGCTCGCTCGGAGCCAAATGAAACCCTCCGTCAGTCAACGGCAACGAGGCTGGAACCTTCACCGACTCGTTGCAACGATTCCAAGCTACGGGGTACTCCGCTGAGTACTCACTCTCAACGTCCCCGTCTTCCTCTCCGATGCCGCTGAAGGGCGGCGAACTTCCGAGGACAGAATCCTCGGGTTTGTAACTGCCAACGACTAGCTCATCATCGTGATACCTTCGCGTGCTCGCAGGCACGTCGACGGCGCGTGACGGGTGAATTATGACCGGAGAAAGGGAGCTGGTGGAGGCCGAGGGAATCGAATTGGTCAACCCGGCGGCAGCGGTCTGGTCTTGAGGCTGATTCGGTACCGGGGCGGGGGTGAAGAAGCCTACGTGGCGGATTTTCGGGTCTATGACCCGCGACGGCCGCCGAGGATCCATTTTTTGCAGGAGATTGTTGGAACTCTGATGATAGTAGGGAAAAGGCGGCTCAACAATTTATAGGTAGCGGTGAGAAATAAGGAATGACTATATTATACACCGGGGATTTTAGTTGGAACTTTGAGGAGTACGAAGAACGAGGGTATCATTGGAAAATAAACATTTTTTTCTTCTTTTTTAAAAAAAAAAAAAAAAAAAAAAAAAAAACAGATACAGGCATTGGCCTTCTTGTGCTCATTGCACAACTTTGTTTTAAAAAATAAAATTGTTTCACAACTTCTCTAGCTACCTCAAAACACTCAAAATGACTAAAATTTAGAGCTAAACTTGTAAGCATAATTTTACATGACCCTAAGACTGTCAAACATCTACTTTAATCACGTAACAGAATCATGAGGAGTTGTAGGATTACTTACCTCCACTCATTGTAGCGGAGAGATCGATATCTGAATTGCGAGCTTTGTGTAGGAGTTCAGGTTTCTTCCCCCTTGCCTATGAACCTTATGTGTTGTGTAAAATCGGCAGCCTTTCAGGTTCCCTTTAGGATGATTTTACAATGGAATAAAATCATCAATTTATAGATGGAGAGAGGACCTCAATCCTCATAAGCAATTCCATAGAATTAATCTCAACCGTCCATGAAAGTGGAGATTATTAGGAATTAATCATTTATACTTAATTTAATAAGTTACCAAATATATCATGGAATAGCAATATTCCAATAAGAAAACAGATCAAAATAAGACCACATAATAGGAAAGAATAATATATTCTTACAAAACTGTGAAGATCACTGATCAAATCTTCAACGACTAAAATTTTGAAAATCCTTTGATGTTCTTCAAAACGAACTTTGAATTGAACCTATGGTGACCAAAAACTCAAATGTATTTTCTTTAACGGTGAAACTTTCCATGCATTTTTAGATAAATGTCATGTGTGGTTTGATAAGGGAAGTAGGTCAAGAAATGAATAAAATTGAGTATACTTCTTATATTTCTTCTATTCTTGACGTTTCTACAATTGAATATCCATTTAGAAAAATTCTCAATTAAGACATGATCTCAATGAATAATCATATTTAATATGTAAAAGATCAATCATGAATTAGTGAGAAAATTAGATATGAAAGTGAGAAGATCAGTAATAATACACTGAATGATCATACTCGAAAATGGGATTTGTGCCCCGGCGTCGACTGATAGACCCTAGATATACTCTTATTTTGTAGCATTTGAGAGCTATCTTAGATAGTATTTTGTGTAATTATATTAGACTTTTAGACCGAATCATTCATAGTGGTTTGAAATTGAAGACGTGCATTTCGATCTTGAATTGCACTTGCGATGGATTTGAATGATTTGAAAACCTTCTATGACCGTCCTGACCGCGTTTGATACATTGAAGAACCGGTCGTAGAAGTGGCGTGAAGGCACACTCTCGCGGGCTGCGAACCCTAGGTCGCGAACCGCGAGGGTGTGTGTTGCTGTTTTGAAGATGCCGAGTTTCGCGAGCCGCGAGGACCAGACGCGAGCCGCGAGGACCAGACGCTGAGACACGGGCGCGAGACTCCGGTCGCGGACCACGCCGAGACACGGGCGCGAGACTCCGGTCGCGGACCACGCCGAGACCGAGACACGGGCGCGTGCACCACGCCGAGACACGGGCGCGCGGGGCGCGAATCCTCGGCCGCGAGCCGCGAGAATCAGGCTCGCGGTCCGCGAGAGATTTCACGCGACCCGCGAAGGCCCTGCAAGTGGCATTTTATTTTGTTTTATTTTTGTTAATTTTGGAAGTATAAAGGGAACTTATCCTCATTGTTTGAGGGATCGAATTTTACAGGGCCTTAAGCTCTTTTCTTCATTTTCTCTTCACTTTGATCTTTGAATTCACTATGGTTTGTTGTGTTGATTATGTTTGTGATTATTTAGTTATGGTTGTAGGCTAAAACCCATCTTGGGTATGTGAGATTAAACCTCTTGTTATGGTTTGAGAACATGGTTTATGAAGCTTAGGAATGGTTGATTTGCTATTGAATGATCATAATTTGTATGTGTATTTGATGTTTGAAAGGGTTAGGAATGATTTCTTAACCATAGATATGTGTTGGATATGTGTTAGACATTACCTTTCCATGGTTGAAATGCTATCATTTCTTCTATGTAAAAGTAGTGAATTAGGAATCAAATATATGTTGTTATCAATTGTATTTGTTCTTGAGATCATTCATTAGCATAATATTTATGTCAATTGTGTTATCACATTGCATGGGTAAGGTGGGGAAACATCTAATTTGAATTAGCATTGGTCAATTTATCTATTTGCTATCATATAGATAAGTTGCCAATAAGAGTTGTGAGAATGCTTTCATGATTCACAACTAGAATAGAGATGGTTTCTCATTAAAAACAATCACCATTCTCAAAGTATCATAAGTAGGTTTGAGGAAAAATCCATAACAAGAAGATACAAATCTCATCTACCCAAGTCTTTTATTCTCATTAGTTAATCCTTTAGTTGAATCTTTAGATGCTAAACTAGTTGTAATTCTAAAGTTCTAGTAGTTTTACTTAGTAGTGTTTCATACAAAACCAACTCAAACCCCCCCCCCCCCTTGTTTACATTGCTTTTATATATATGTATATGTATATATATCCTACAAGATATACATAGAAATAACCTTTTCCCTGTGGAACGAACCTTACTTGCCATTGTACACTTAATAGTGTGGAAAGGTAGTAAGCGATCTATAAATTGTATATTTGAGAGGTACGGCGACGACCTCCCAAGTTTTGGCGCCGCTGCCGGGGAACAAGGCGTATTTTTATGTGTGTATTGTAATTTATTTCTAATCTATCTTACTTTTTAGGTACTATTTTGGTTTGGAACCCTATTGCTCTAGCTCTTGGTGCATGGTTCATACACGATTCTCGAACCAAGACCCTTTGCAATACGATTCCGAGCTAGTAAGAAATCTCTGCCGACTTAGGAAGCAAGTGCAAGAGTCACTAGCATCTAATACTTTCTCCCTTGAAAGTGAATCACTACCTTTCAACATGGCGGAAGAAGAAGAGGAGACCGGCCAAAACCCTCCCCGAAACCAATTCTACAACCCTTTCCAAAACCATAACACTTCTCCTACCAACATTTCTATGAGAGAGTTCATGTCCCCCAACTATGAGCAACAACAATCTAGCATTGTTTACCCAAACTCTCAATATGAAATCAAGACGGGAGTGATAAACTTGCTTCCAACTTTCCATGGTAGAGAGGTGGATGATCCTAATGACTTCCTTGAAGCTTTTCATAGGGTTTGTAGTAGTTTGAAACCTTCCGAGATGAGTGTGGATGAGTTTAAGTTGAAAACCTTCACTTTCACCTTGAAGGACAAGGCCGCTAAATGGTTAAGCCGTTTACCTTCATCATCAATCACTACATGGCCACAATTGAAGAAAAAGTTCCTTGATAAGTACTTTCCTCCATCTAAGTCCTCGGTCTTGATACAAGCCATTAGCAACATCACTCAAGACGATGATGAGACCTTGTATGAGTATTGGGAAAGGTTCCAAACTCTCCTTTCAAGTTGCCCGTACCATAGCTTCACTGAACCTCAATTGGTGTGTTTCTATTACAATGGTTTGAACTATTACAATGGTTTGAATGATAGAGAAACCGAGTCGATGAATAGGACTTGTTATGGTTCCATTGGTAACCTTGGTTCATCCGATGCCATGATGCTATTTGAGCAACTAGCCGAGGGGTGCAAACCAAAGAGGGACCGGAGACTACGAGTGGGTAACTCCGGTGGAAGCAATGACGGAACTCGTCAAGAGATCAAGGAGCTTACGGCATTGATGAAGGGTTTCATGATGGGAAATAGCTCCGGAGGGAACACGGGGAACCAACCACGGCAACAAGTGATGACGTGTGGGATTTGTGCTTCGAACCATCTCACCGAATCTTGTCCTCAAGCAAACGAGGATTACAACGAGGAAGTCAATGCCATGGGGGTCTATGGGGGAAACCAAGGTTTTAGAGGTGATCAAGGAGGGAACCAAGGTTTTAGGGGCTACCAAGGAGGACAAGGCTACCAAAGTGGTAGGGGTTTTCAAGGTGGACAAGGCCAAGGGGGTGATAGGGGTAACCAAAGGAAGTATGATCCTTTTGCTCAACACTACAACCCCGGAACTAGAGATCACCCCAACTTTCGGTGGAGAGATGAACCGACGGGACAACAAAGCCAACAAGGTGGCTACCAAGGGGGTTATCAAGCTCAAGGTGGTCAATCTTTTGATAGGCAAAGGGGGCAAAATGACCAAGGGTACCAAGGGGACCAAAGCCACCAAACTCAAGGGTACCAAGGTTACCAAAACCAAGGGTACCAAGATTATGGCTATCAAGGGTACCAAGATCATCAAAACCCTCAATATCACCCTCAACCACAACAATACCAAAGGAACCAAGGTCAAGGCCGTTTCAATAACCGTGCCCCTCAAAATGCTCATCCGAGGTTGGAAGATAAATCTCACAATCAAGGTGAAAGCTCGGACCAATTTCCACAAGATGCTCGACTCAAGAGCATTGAGGTGCAAATGAGTCAAATGGCCACTGTCTTGGGAAAGTTGGAAGCACAAAACTCCGGGAAACTACCCGCGCAAACGGAGTTAAATCCAAGGCCTCATGCGAGTGCCATGACCTTGAGGAGTGGTAAACAAGCTCTTGAACCCGAGGTGGTTGTGAAAAAGGCACCCAAGAGAGGCCTTGTGAAGAAGAGCTTAGCCAATGACGAGGTTGAGGCGACCTTGGCCGACGAAGAAGTTATTCTTGAGGAGCTAGCCAAAGAAAAAGGTGAGGCCGAGGTTGAGAATGAGAAAGAACCTATTGATGAGGAACATGTAGAGACATCCTCTCATATTGAACCAATGTCACCTCCATTCTCACCTCTTCACAAGAAAACTAAGGTGGACACTACCTTTGATGTGGAAGCACCATTCCCCGAAGCTTTGAAGAATACTCGGAAAAAGGAGATGGACAAGGAAGCTTTCGAGGTCCTTCGAAGGTGTGAGGTAAACATTCCTTTGCTCGATGCTATTGATCAAGTTCCTAGATATTCTAAGTTCTTGAAAGAATTGTGTGTAAACCATCGTCAACAAAGGTCTAAGCATGTTAAAAATGAGAGAGTCAGTGAACATGTGTCGGCTTTGTTCCAAGATAAAATGCCTACTAAATGTGGTGACCCGGGCATGTTTACAATTCCTTGCATCTTAGGGAACACTTACTTTCCTAGAGCCATGTTAGATCTAGGTGCATCCATAAATGTCATTCCATATACATTGTATGAATCGTTGAACCTTGGCACTTTGCATAAAACCGGCGTGGTGATCCAACTTGCCGACCGCTCTAATGCATACCCTAAGGGTATTGTTGAAGATGTCTTGGTGAAAGTCGACAAGTTGGTGTTCCCGGCCGATTTTTACGTTCTTGACATGGAACATGATAAATTTGCTACCCCTGTCTTGTTAGGGCGTCCATTTTTGAAAACGTCAAGAACTATAATAGATGTGCATAGTGGTAGGCTTACCATGGAGTTTGACGGTGATAAAATAGAGTTCAACATTTATGGTGCCATGAAATACAATGATGATGAAACTTTTTGCAATGCTATTGATGTGATTGAACCTTATGTGCAAAAAGTTTATGAAAATGATGTTGATGATCCCTTGTTAAATGCTTTAGCCAATAGTTTACACACAAGTAATGTTCATACATATGCATTGAGTGCTAACTTGAGGGAAAGCATTTTTGAGCTAGATACTTTTGAGGAACTTTCTCTTGATGCACCAATTTTAGACCTCGAGGTATTGAAGAGCTCGGGCAACCGACCATCTTTCAATAAACCTCAGGTGGTGGAGTTGAAACCACTACCCGAGAATCTAAAATATGCATTCCTTGGTGGTGGCGAGAAATTGCCGGTGATCATCTCCAACAAGCTCGCCAAGGAACAAGAGGAAAGGTTGATGAAAGTGCTCCAAGATCATAAGGAAGCCATAGGGTGGACTATTGCCGACATCAAAGGTATGAGTCCAAGTACTTGCATGCACCGTATACTATTGGAGGATGATGCTAAAACCGTCCGACAACCTCAAAGGCGATTGAACCCTCCTATGATGGAGGTAGTAAAAGCCGAGGTGCTTAAATTGTTGGATGCGGGAATGATCTATCCAATCTCCGATAGTAAATGGGTAAGCCCAACGCAAGTAGTGCCAAAGAAAACCGGAGTGACCGTAGTGGAGAATAGCCATGGCGAATTGATACCCACTCGTGTTCAAAATGGATGGCGTGTTTGCATTGATTACAGAAGGTTAAATGCGGTAACAAGGAAAGACCATTTCCCTTTACCATTTATTGATCAAAAGCTTAACCGGCTTGCAGACCACTCTTTCTACTGTTTTCTTGATGGCTATTCAGGGTACTTTCAGGTTGCCATCGCACCAGAAGATCAAGAGAAAACAACCTTCACATGTCCCTTTGGCACCTTTGCATATCGACGCATGCCTTTTGGCCTTTGCAATGCGCCGGCCACATTCCAAAGGTGTATGGTTAGCATTTTTTCAGAATATCTAGAGAAGTTTGTAGAGGTTTTCATGGATGACTTTACTGTTCATGGAAACTCTTTTGACAATTGCTTACTCCATTTGTCATTAGTCCTAAAAACTTGCATTGATAAAAACCTTGTGCTAAATTCTGAAAAATGTCATTTTATGGTGGAAAAGGGCATTGTGTTAGGTCATGAAGTGTCATCTAAGGGTATTGAAGTAGATAAAGCAAAAATTGATATCATCCAATCTCTTCCTTACCCTACTTGTGTGCGTGATGTGAGGTCCTTTCTTGGCCACGCGGGTTTCTACCGCCGTTTCATAAAAGACTTTTCAAAAATTTCTTCCCCTTTATGTAGATTGTTGCAAAAGGATGTGGAATTTGTGGTACATGAAGGTTGTAAAAGGGCATTTGATTGTTTAAAGTCTATGCTAGTGTCGGCCCCTATTATACAACCCCCAAATTGGTCCCTCCCATTTGAGATCATGTGTGATGCAAGTGACTACGCCGTTGGTGCGGTGCTAGGTCAAAGGGTGGGGAAAATTCCCCACGCCATCTATTATGCATCCATGACTCTCAATGATGCTCAAAGGAACTATACCACTACTGAAAAGGAATTGCTAGCGGTAGTCCTTTCCTTAGAAAAGTTTAGGCCATATTTGCTTGGTACAAAAATTATTGTTTTCACTGACCATGCAGCTCTTCGTTACTTGATGACGAAGAAAGAAGCAAAGCCTAGGTTACTCCGATGGATCCTACTCTTGAGTGAGTTCGATTTGGAGGTCAAGGACAAGAAAGGGGCTGAAAATCTAGTGGCCGACCATTTGAGCCGTTTGATGCCCAATGAGGAGTTTGGGACCAAGGCATTGAAGGAGCATCTTCACGAAGAATTCCCCGACGAGCAATTGTTTGCTCTTGGTGTTTCTCTTCCATGGTATGCCAACATTGTGAATTTCCTTGTCACAAGTAAGTACCCTTCTCACTTCACAAAAGCACAAAAGGATAAGCTAAAGCATGATGCTAGGTTTTATGTGTGGGATGATCCCTATGTATGGAAACATTGTGCCGACCAAGTGATTAGGAGATGCATTCCTAATAATGAAACAAATTCAATCCTTGCTTTTTGCCATTCATATGCATGTGGTGGTCATTTTGGTGCTAGGCGAACCGCTAGGAAAGTGCTAGATTGTGGTTTCTATTGGCCTAGTTTGAATAAAGATGCATACACATTTTGCAAGTCTTGTGATAAATGCCAAAGAGTAGGAAACATCTCTTCTAGGAATGAAATGCCCCAACATTGTCCTCTATATTGTGAACTTTTTGATGTTTGGGGAATGGATTTCATGGGACCTTTCCCTACTTCCTTTGGTTTCAAATATATCTTGCTTGCGGTTGATTATGTTTCTAAGTGGGTTGAAGCAATCCCCACTCGTACTGATGATTCTAAAGTGGTTGCAGAGTTCATCAAATCTCACATCTTCTCTAGGTTCGGGGTACCCCGAGCTTTGATCAGTGATCGAGGCACTCACTTTTGCAATAGAACCATTGCCGCATTGTTGAAGAAATATGGGGTAAATCACAAAACTTCTACCGCCTATCACCCACAAACAAATGGACAAGCCGAAGTTTCCAATAGGGAAATCAAGTCCATCCTTGAGAAAACGGTTAGGCCGACTCGCAAGGATTGGAGTACTCGATTGGATGATGGATTGTGGGCATATAGGACGGCTTATAAGACTCCAATTGGTATGTCTCCATACCGATTAGTCTTTGGAAAGCCGTGTCATTTACCGGTGGAGTTAGCACACAAAGCCTATTGGGCAATCACAAGGTTCAACTTGAACTTGGACGAGGCCGGGAATGAAAGGAAGCTTCAATTGCAAGAGCTTGAGGAAATCCGGAATGAGTCCTATGAGAACGCGGCCATTTACAAGGAGAAGACGAAGGCATGGCATGACAAGATGATAATTAGGAAAACTTTTGAGGTAAGTCAAAAAGTTCTTTTATTTCAATCACGTCTTCGGTTGTTTCCAGGTAAACTACGTTCTCGGTGGACTGGACCATTTGTAGTTGTGAAGGTTTTCCCTCATGGAGCAGTGGAGATCCAAAGCGGCGAGGATGCCAAAATCATCAAGGTCAACGGCCAAAGGTTGAAACCGTATTACGAGGGTTTCAAATCGGAGATCCTAGAGGACATGTCTCTAGGCAACCCGGCCTACGAGTGATCTTTACCATGGAGGTACATCGTGCCGACGATGTTAAATAAACGAGTTTTAAGCTTTAAATGCATTTCGTCGAACAATTTCAACATTTGGAACATTACTTTCTTTATATTTATTTGCTATGTACATTTCATTAAGCTTGTAATTCGAACATTATGCTAGTTTTTATGTTGTTTTTGTAGAAATAGGTTTGAAGTGGTGCAAAACGAAAAACGCCAAGGGGCCATTCCTCGCGGTCCGCGAATTCATCGCGCGGACCGCGACCGAAGGTTTCGCGGACCGCGGCCGAGAACGCGCGAGCCGTGACCAAGCTCTCGCGGTCCGCGACCGAGCTCTCGCGGCCCGCGAGCAAAACTTGAATTCCTGGAAATCCCTGCCACAAAAACGTTGGTTTTCGCGGTCCGCGGCTTGATCGCGCGGACCGCGACACTATGCACGCGAGTCGCGATCGGGATCGCACGGACCGCGACAAGAAAACCTCGCGCGCCGCGAACGGAACGCGCACGCCGCGACGGTGTCTCGCGGTCCGCGAAGAAGACCGCGCGACCCGCGAGAAAACAGGGGATTCTAGGAAATCCCTGGAACGAATATGACCATTTTCGCGGTCCGCGACTTGATCGCGCGGACCGCGAAACTGTGCTCGCGGTCCGCGGTTTCATCGCGCGGACCGCGAAGGTTTGCCGAGGATTTGCGCGCGGTGCGCGATTTCATCGCGCGCACCGCACCGAGGTTTTGCGCGCAGTGCGCGCGTGCACCGCGCCGAGTTCCAGCGCGCGCGACCCGCGACGAGACACTGCGCGCACCGCGACGAGGATTCGCGCGCACCTCAACGGTCTTCAGCGCGCGGTCCGCGAATTCATCGCGCGGACCGCGACGGACTTGCGCGCGGCCCGCGACGGAGGGCGCGCGACCCGCGACGAGGACCGAGATTTCTCGGAAATCGCTGGAACGAAACGGGCCATTTTCGCGTCCCGCGACGGGGTCTCGCGACCCGCGACCGAGGCTCGCGGCCCGCCACAGAGAACTCGCGATCCGCGAGGGATCGAACCTATACTTAGTCAAAAAATTTTCTTTCTTTTTTCTCCTTCTTCTTCTCCTACTCCCTCTCGACCCCAAAACCCGTTTTTCCGGCCAACTTCTCCAACCTCCCATTCCGGCGAATTTTGAACCGATTTCTTCCAACCAAATCAATCCCCCAAGCTTTCCCAACAAAACCCACCAAAAATCCCAATCCAAAACACCATCTTTAACCCACATTGCCGAATTCCCACCGGAAAGTTCTTCACTCCGATTCGCCGGCCTCCGGCGACTTTTGTTCCAAACCAACTACCCAAAAACCTTCCCTCCACCACCCTTAACCTTTTCCCAATCCCAAATTCCAAATTCCAACTCTCAATCAAATACCCCCAAATCTTATGAACCCTAATTTTTGGATTCTTTGATTTGGTGGTGTTTTGATCAAATTGGTAATCTCCTCAAGCTACATTGCTACCAAAGGCTTCAATTGACGGTACCCTACTGAATTTATTTCAATTTTGGGTGATTTAGGGCTTGCCGCCAATAGGTTTTCATTAAAATTTCAAAGGCTTGCCGCCTTTAGTTATAAACTGAGCTTTATTAGTAGGGGCTTGCCGCCTTGTAGCTAGTATAGTTGTGCTGGACTGTTGTTGAGTAGAATTTGATAATGGCACCGAGAAAAAGGTCTCGCCGAGGGGAAGCCTCTACTTCCCGTGAGCCCGTGCTCCCCGAATCCCCCCCTCGCCAACCTAGCCCTCCCCCTGCAGAAAACCTGCCTCCTATTGACCTTATGGGACTGCAAGGTTTGGATGACGATGCCCAACAACGGTGGAGAAAGTTGATAGGGAATGGGAGGCGAACGATCATGGAGACGAAGTTCCTCTCCTCTCAGCTACTTCAGGAGCTAGGTTTGCAGCAACCTGTGCTATTTTTATTGGATCGCGTTGGCATGAGAGGATTCATTGATCGGTCGGCACCGACCTACATCCGTTATACACTTGAGTTCCTATCCACTCTAGCCAAGCACTACGACGAGGACCATGACAGGCATTTCATCACCTTCAGGTTGAATGATGTAGACCGAAGGATGTCCTATGATGAAATCCAAGATGCTTTTGGATTCCAATATGCGGAGGGCTACAAGAATCCAAGAGAATATGCCCCACAAGGATTTGATCTAGCTTTCTTTTGGCATTGTTTGTCTGGATCTCCCAACATCACGGGCGCTACAAAGAACAACCACATCATACATCCAGCTGTTCGTATGGTGTACAAGCTCCTAGTGATGACGATCTTTTTCCAGGGGGAGTTGACGCATATCAGCAGGGAACAAGTCCAATGCCTTTGGACTATGTTTTGGAGGATAGAGCACCCATGTTGGGTAGATCTCTTTGTGCAGAAATGTCTGGAGACCTCCCAGAAGAGCTCAGGGAAGATACCGCAGGGGGGTATGATTTCTCTTCTGGTAGCTTATTTGCGCATCCATCTACCTCCAGATATTCAGGCGATAGGCAAGACAGCCGAGAGAGCTCACCAGTTACACTCTATTGCTTCTTTGGAGTCCACTAATGTCTTGCAAATGCACAAATTCCCTCCTCCTAGATTCATCTGGCTAGTAGCCAAGAATCAGCACATGTACCTGCCAAATCCGGAGGCTGTGCACCTGACTGAGCGCACCCGCATGGAGGAGCTCACCTTACCCCTTCAGATCACAGTCCCTGCACCTACCATCGCCCTTGCCAGGCTAGAGGCACCTCCGGAGCATGGAGAGCAGTATGTTCCTCCACATCAGGATCCTCAGTATGTCACTCAGCAGCAATTCCAGGAGTTCACGCAGAGGCATGACGCGTTTACTCAGAGGTATGAGGACGACATGGAGGTGATGTTCGCCATGATGGCATCCATGCACCCACATGGACCAGGGGCTTTTGACTATGAGGGTCATCGCAGATCGCGAGCTCAGCGCCGTCGCGATGGTTCCGGCCCCTCGCAGTGAGTATATCCTACACCCTTTCCTTTCACTATGGTTTTCATTCATATATTTAAACATTGAGGGCAATGTTTAGACTAAGTGTGGGGGAGAGGTGTAGGACTTTTGTTACTGCTTTTGTTGCTGTTTTTGCTTCTATTTTTAATACTGTATTTCCTTAAAAAAAAAAAAAAAAAAACACAGCCCGGATGGTCCCAAAAATACTAGAGGATCAGGTAAAAATGAGAGGCATGCCCGGATGGTTCCAAAAATACGAGAGAATCAGGTAAAAATGAGAGGCAATAAAAAAAAACATTTTCTTTTATCTTGTTTAAATATGTAAGCTCTCAAATGTTATGTGCTTAATTATTTAGAGTATACACTTGGATCTTAATCGTTCTTTCTCGAGGACGAGAAAGGTTCAAGTGTGGGGGATTTTGATAGACCCTAGATATACTCTTATTTTGTAGCATCTGAGAGCTATCTTAGATAGTATTTTGTGTAATTATATTAGACTTTTAGACCGAATCATTCATAGTGGTTTGAAATTGAAGACGTGCATTTCGATCTTGAATTGCACTTGCGATGGATTTGAATGATTTGAAGACCTTCTATGACCGTCCTGACCGCGTTTGATACATTGAAGAACCGGTCGTAGAAGTGGCGTGAAGGCACACTCTCGCGGGCCGCGAACCCTAGGTCGCGAACCGCGAGGGTGTGTGTTGCTGTTTTGAAGATGCCGAGTTTCGCGAGCCGCGAGGACCAGACGCGAGCCGTGAGGACCAGACGCTGAGACACGGGCGCGAGACTCCGGTCGCGGACCACGCCGAGACACGGGCGCGAGACTCCGGTCGCGGACCACGCCGAGACCGAGACACGGGCGCGTGCACCACGCCGAGACACGGGCGCGCGGGGCGCGAATCCTCGGCCGCGAGCCGCGAGAATCAGGCTCGCGGTCCGCGAGGGATTTCACGCGACCTGGCCCTGCAAGTGGCATTTTATTTTGTTTTATTTTTGTTAATTTTGGAAGTATAAAGGGAACTTATCCTCATTGTTTGAGGGATCGAATTTTACAGGGCCTTAAGCTTTTTTCTTCATTTTCTCTTCACTTTGATCTTTGAATTCACTATGGTTTGTTGTGTTGATTATGTTTGTGATTATTTAGTTATGGTTGTAGGCTAAAACCCATCTTGGGTATGTGAGATTAAACCTCTTGTTATGGTTTGAGAACATGGTTTATGAAGCTTAGGAATGGTTGATTTGCTATTGAATGATCATAATTTGTATGTGTATGTGATGCTTGAAAGGGTTAGGAATGATTTCTTAACCATAGATATGTGTTGGATATGTGTTAGACATTACCTTTCCATGGTTGAAATGCTATCATTTCTTCTATGTAAAAGTAGTGAATTAGGAATCAAATATATGTTGTTATCAATTGTATTTGTTCTTGAGATCATTCATTAGCATAATATTTATATCAATTGTGTTATCACATTGCATGGGTAAGGTGGGGAAACATCTAATTTGAATTAGCATTGGTCAATTTATCTATTTGCTATCATATAGATAAGTTGCCAATAAGAGTTGTGAGAATGCTTTCATGATTCACAACTAGAATAGAGATGGTTTCTCATTAAAAACAATCACCATTCTCAAAGTATCATAAGTAGGTTTGAGGAAAAATCCATAACAAGAAGATACAAATCTCATCTACCCAAGTCTTTTATTCTCATTAGTTAATCCTTTAGTTGAATCTTTAGATGCTAAACTAGTTGTAATTCTAAAGTTCTAGTAGTTTTACTTAGTAGTGTTTCATACAAAACCAACTCAAAAACCTCCACCTTGTTTACATTGCTTTTATATATATGTATATGTATATATATCCTACAAGATATACATAGAAATAACATTTTCCCTGTGGAACGAACCTTACTTGCCATTGTACACTTAATAGTGTGGAAAGGTAGTAAGCGATCTATAAATTGTATATTTGAGAGGTACGGCGACGACCTCCCATCGACGTTGATGTTTTTTTCATTGAAAATAAAGTTTGTGTTGTCGAAAATGAGGTTGTGGTTCTTGGAGACGAGTTTGTGATGATAACAAGGTAGGACGGTGAGGTGACGACAAATGGTAGAAGGATTGAGAAATTAGTGATATATTAATTACCAATATGATATTAATAAATTGACCCAAATATTTTATAGTAATATGATATTGGCCCTGTTTACCAGAGCTTATCTGTAGATCAGTTCATTTCAGTTCAGTTCAGTGAAAATGCAATTTGATGAAATTCAGGTTAATTCAGTCATGCTGATTCCATTTTTCAATACATCAATTTTCACTTCAGTTCAGTTCAGTTCAATCCAGTTCAGTTCAGTTCAGTTCAATTCAATTCAGTTCAGTACATCAAGAAATAAGCTCCAGTAAACAGGGCCATTCTTTGACTTTACTTACTAGTAAAGCGGTCGGCGTTTCGCGCCTCATTTAATTAGATAAAAAGGAAAAAAAATATTATCACATATAATATGATCAAGGAAATGATTAGACACAAAATATATCATACCCTAAATAGTGTATATATGTATATAAAATAGTCAATGTTATATCTTTTCATAAAACAAAAAAATGCCATTTATATAGCAACTAATTAGAGTAATTCTCTTGTGAGACAGCCTTACCCATGAGGCAAAGCCAATAAGGAAAATTTCATTACTACTACCTCATCTTACCTCGCTACCTCGACACCATCTCATTAAACCTCGGTGTCAATTCATCAAACCTGATCACCTCATCAAACATCGAGGGTCAGTTCATTAAATCTCACAAAAAAAATGATTTATTTGGTCCTGCCTCTTGGGTGAGACTGGCTTACCCAAGAATTTTTCAAATAAAAACTATGTTGAGAAAGACAACTAAATAAATTTTGAGAATAGCTAAACCTTAGAAGCTCAAGGTCCGTTCATAGATGAACAATTCTGATACTCTCTCTCTCTTTTTTTTTGTTTTAAAAAAAGGATACTTTCTCCTTTATATAATTCATTAAACAAATTATTTTTTTTCAACTAATTAGACCCTATCAGAGCTTATATGTAGATCAGTTCAGTTCAGTAAATTTAAATTTATTTCAGTTCAGTTCAGTAAATTTAAATTTATTTCAGTTCAGTTCAGTATATTTAAAATTATTTCAGTTCAGTTCAATTAAATAAATTTAAATTTAATTCAGTTCAGTTCAGTTCATCAAATTTCCTTTTATATGATGATGAGCATTCATTAATAACAAATGAAAATATATTATTTTTATTTTAGTTCAATTCATATCAGTTCAGTCCAATTTAGTTAAGATCCCCTGAAAAATACATGACTATGATATTCAACTCAATATATTTCTTTAATATACCATAACCTTTACTTTTTATACATCCAATATAATTATTTGAATCGTGATTCATTTAAATTGACTCAACCAAATATAACATGTCTTCATTATATGACAATTTGGAATTAGTTCAATTCAGTTCAGTTCAGTTCAGTTCAGTTGGTAGAACACTTTCTCTCTCTAGAAAAGTCTTAGAGAAAAGTCTTTCACTTCTGGGGAAATTAGCCTTCAAAATTAGGGTTATTTGTTCCCCAAATTCAATCCCAAATTTGATTGAATAGTTCTTTAGTTACCAAAGCTGTTTCAATTGGAGTCACATTATGCAAAGATCAAGGGTACCCACTAAATAGTGGTGGAAAATTAAAGATCGTGGATGGTATCGTTTCAAAGCCAATCAGAATGGTTTGAATTCGTGGAGGTTTTGTAGTGTTCTGGATCGTCTCAATTTCAACAGTCCAAGGGCACGCTGATTCAGAAGTGTTTAGAGTTTAGGGTGGAAGGCGATAGACTGGGCGCGCTCTGATCGGAGGGAGGTCTCCTTCACAGGTATCTTTCAGCTGTTCTAAGGCTCGTTCTAGCTTCTGCAGCAAAGTCATCCCCCCTGTAGCACGATTCTGGAGTTTTCAAGATAGGAGTATTGATATTTAAAAAAACATCATCATTGCTCCTCGGTTTTCTTTCCCAAGAATGGAATAGGCGGCTTGTTTCTGAAAAGATCCATTTTGGGTAACATTGGTTCTACAAAAAGGTACCTTTCTGTCCATAGTGCTCTTTTCCATTCCTTTATTCAAACCTTCATAGGAATCTAGGCTCTAGAAATTACATTGTCGAGATTTTGGTTTCCCAAAACAATCATGGAAATCGAGTCAAGTGGATGGGGTAAAAAGAAGAGGAAATTTAAGGAGAGGGGATGACAACGGTCGAGTCTTAGAACCACGGCTATAAATAGGACGAAGCCTGACATCTCATTTCCTAGTAACAAAACAAAAGTTCTTTCTTACTCGTTTCAAGAACTTTGGAAAATTAAGGAAAAAATGACGTTTGGTACTACGGAGCACTTGCCTAAGTTCAACATGCAGCATTCCCACCCGGAATACGCAGAGGATTTAAGAGAGGAGTCCAATCAGACAGCTGACCTTGATGCTATCATAAGGCTGATCAGTAGAGGTGGAGTTGTCCGTTTCACCCAGGCGGACATTGAAGATGGTGCTGTCATGTCTCAGAACTGTCTACTTGGCTATTGGGTGGATGACAGAAATTTCAGCCTCAATAGGATGAGGGAATATGTTGCTGAGTTCTGGAGAATGGACGTCACTATTCAACACAGGTGCGAGAATTTCTTCATCTTCAAGTTCAGAACCAGGGAAGAGGCTCTTGCAGTGTTACATAGGAGTCCTTTTTCGGTAGATGGAGGACTACTAGCGCTGAGGAGATATGGAGCCGGTATCTCGCTCAGAAGGATCACGGTGGAGAAAATCAAGATTGCTGTCCAGTTGCATGGGCTCCCAGGCGAATACTTTGCACCAAGAGCAGCCATTAAGGCTGCAAATGCAGCAGGGGAGATCATTGACATAGATGTCAGGCCAGCTGAGGACATCAAATACTTGAGAGCAACGATGTGGGTCCGCCTTGAAGATCCCCTGATCTCTGGTTATTATGTTGACCTGGTTTCAGGGAGAAGAATTTGGTTGGATGCAAGGTACGAAAGAATGCATAGATTCTGCAGGAGATGTGGTGTAATTGGCCACTTGCTGAACCGCTGCCCCATCGCCACCAATGGTGACCTGGATGCCTTCATAGAAAACAGGGTTCAGCGACACAACGCTGAAAGACGTACAGACATCTTATATGATCCTAATAGAGAAATGTTCCCAGCAACGATGAATGAGCATAGAAATCATCCAGGAAGAAGAAACACCAATGTGCCAGCAGATTACATGGCGACAAGGAGGCAGAGATATAGGGAGCTTCCAGATAGTGAGGTGCAGGAAGGCTTCCTCTTCTCAATGAGGACTGAAGGTCATTTACCTAGGGCTCACTATGTGGGAGACCAAGGCGGGCATGCTGCGGCTCCTTTTCAACAGGAATTCTTCGATCCCTATTTTGGGACTGGCCCACCAGCTAACGTGTAGGGCCAACAAGAAGATCTGGTGGAGGAAGATATTCAGTCAAATGATGTGTTCATGGACCAGGAAATGGAGGTTATCGACTCAAATGCGGAAGATGCAGGAGCTTTGATGGGGGTTCCTTTGAATCCATCTCCAATCCAGATGATCCATGCCCCTGATGCTGACTCAGAAGTATGAGGGAATTTCCAGCTCATAGAAATCCCTGGAAACCTACAACGTGTGGAAGAGTTCTTATTGTTTAATAAAGCAACTGATGCTCCCGTGGATCACCTTCAGAGTCAGGAAGAACAAGTAGTCCCGGCTATTAGTCAGGCGGAGGTAGAAGAAGCTATAGAGGTCACAGCTCTGGTCCAGTTGGATAATGTAGTGCCCACTGAAGAGCGAGAGGTAGAAATCCCTCTACTAGAAGGCCATGGGGTAGGACAAGAAATGTCGGTCTATAATACCCTGATAGCGGAACAACAGGAAGATCTGGTGGCTATGAACAGGCAAGCGTGGAGCTCCTTCCCTGATTCTGATGATGATCAGTATGACCCAGTGGTGGGGTGGCTGGATCAAGGAATCCAGAATTCATCAAGATTCTCGTCGTCTGAGGATGAGCCCTATCACCTGGAAGAGAGCTCTCCCCTACCTATGACAGAGCTGCGAGATTCTGAAATTGATGGTGCTAAAAGCAAGAATAGTAGCCACGTCTCGAGTATCAGCAGCAACTCATATTCAGATATGGATATTAGTCCTAAGGGAGTTTTTGAGTTTGGAGAATCTAGCAGGCCCAGAGGGAGATTCAGGAGAAGCCCGTTCCCAGAGATCAGATCAACCAAAAGCTCCAGTTCAAGCTCGAGTTTAAGTGGTCAAAAGAGGAAGAGAAATAGAAAGATGCCGCCAGTAAAGAGAGTGCAACCTCCACAGGTCCGAGTGACAAAGACGCTGAAAAAGAAGCTCCCCGGTATAAAATTTGGAAAATGGGTAAGGCAGCCTACCTGGGATGAGGTAGAAGAGAGGATGCTGAAGAAAAAGGCCAAGTTATCAGACGCTGAGGGCTCTAGTGTTGATGGAGACTCCAGGTACAGTTCTGATGAGGATAGAATTCAGGTGGCATGGAGACTTCCCATCCTTAGGCCGGCTTTCTCTAACCCTATCAAGGAGCGGAAAAAGGAGGTAGGAATTAAAAGAGCTAGATCAGAAGGCCCCACAGAGAAGTATCTAGTTGGGGATGATGGGGTTGGTTTCAGAAAAAAGGCCAAGTTCACTATCCAATTGTTCTCGAGCTCAAAGGTGTCGTCCCCGAAAGCGCCTGAGATTGAAGATGATGCTAAGAGTGTAATTAAACATGTGATAAGCCAATCTGAAGTGGAGAGGATTGCAAATTCCCAGACCGCAGGAGGGAATGCAACCCAGAACCAGCAGGTAGAGCAGGAGGAAGAGAGCAACAATGAGATTCCCTCTGGTGAGAGTTTCCAAAGGGAGGAATTTGCTGATGGAGTTGCTGAAGAAGCACCAGATGGAGCTGGAATCATTGAAGAGGAGGAAGAGTTAGGTGGCACTGGTGGTAGTGCAAGAAGAAGGACTCTTAGGTTTTGTTTCTTTGTCAAGCTGAGGTCTCAGGAGGCTGAACCAAATCACCCCCAACAGGGGCCATGATAGGCGTTTTGTGGAATTGTAGAGGCCTGAATAAGGCTTCTACAAAACAGATGGTCTCCCGTTTGTTCAAGCAGTATAAACCAAGTTTTCTAGGGCTCTTGGAAACAAAAATGTCAGCCGAGAGAATGGTGGCCTGGAAGGAAAGCTCTGGATTTAGCAAGGTGATTGCTGTTGGATCAGATGGGAGATCAGGTGGAATGGCCCTACTGTGGAATGATGAAGTTGACCTAGAAGTTCTAGTTTCTAATAAGAATTTTACTTTTGCTGTTATCACTAGCGCACCACATGAAAAATGGTGCTTAGGTCTAGTGTATGGAGCCCCAATTCAATTTGATAGGGCTTTGATTTGGAATAACATCAAGCTTTTGTCGTATTTCGTAGATTTCCCTTTAGTTCTATTAGGAGATTTCAACCAAGTTCATAGCCAGACAGATAAAATGGGAGGTCTGCCTGTGCCAGAAGACATCAATACTGAACTTCATTCTCTCATTGATGAGAAAGGACTGAGAGAGGTTGAGCAGATTGGATTATGGTACACTTGGTCTAATAAGAGAGAAGAACCAGATACCATAGTGGAAAGATTAGACAGGGTTTTCAGCAATAAGGAATGGTTTGAGTTATTTCCCAACTCCATGGTCAATAATTTACCAATAATTGGCTCTGACCACAGCCCTCTGCTAATTGACACTAATCCTACAAGAAGACAGAGAAGAAAGAACCTCAGATTTGAATCCTTCTGGGCTAAGATGGAGCAAGCTGATCAAATAGTCAGAAGAGTTTGGAACTACCAAAAAGCAGCTCACCAAGCCCTCTCCCCCACTCAGTTCCTGGATGATAGCTTAAAATTCTCTATGTTGCATCTTGCCAATTGGCATAGGAATACCTTTGGACAAATGGAGGCAAGAATTAAACTACTCACCAGTAAACTAGAGGTCCTTCAAAGAAGCAGCAATATGAGCAGGTACTCTGATGTGCTAAAATAGAATGAAGTGGAGCTTGAGGATCTCCTTCAGAAGCAATCAGACTATTGGCAACAGAGGCTAAAGTGAACTGGATGATTCAAGGAGAAAAGAACACCACCTTTTATCATAAATAGGCAACCAGGAGGAAAAACACAAATATGATCCAAGGCATACTAAAGGAGGATGGTGATTGGACAGTCAAGGAAGATGAAGTTATTAACACCATCACAGATCACCTTAAAGCTGTTTTCACTACCCCTGAGTGGTTCCCTCACGGTCCGGCTGGGGACATTCAGGAATCTGAGTTCCTAAACATGAATGTCAGGAAACTATTTGAGCAACAGAGATCTTTGCTAAGTAAACAGTTCATCAGAGAGAATGTTAAAAAAGCTATATATCTTTAAGATGAAATCATGGACCTCCCCAGGAGAAGATGGAATTCCAGCTGGATTCTATAAGAGATATTGGAGGACTGTTGGGAATGATCTCACTGACAGCATTTTAAACATCCTGAATGGAAATGGAATGCCATTTCATTGGAATAGAACCCAGCTGGTAATGATTCCTAAGAAGAAATTGCCTCAGATGGCCGCTGATTTCAGACCTATTGCATTATGCACGGTCAAGTATAAAATCATTGCCAAAATCTTATCTACCAGATTGAAAGGGAGTATTGGTAGCTTAATATCAAATCTCAGAATGGCTTTGTTCCAAAAAGAAGCATTACTGAGAATGTGCTCCTGGCTCATGAAGTGGTTCACAGTTTGAGAAACAAGAAGAAGAGTGGCAAAGGAATAGCTGCAATTAAACTGGACATGTCTAAGGCTTATGACAGGCTATCTTGGAATTTCTTAGAGAAAGCCTTAACTCAGATGGATTTCCCTCACAATTGGATCAATCTCATTATGGAATGTGTCCAGTCTGTAAGCTATCAAGTAGTGGTCAATGGAAGTACTTCCCCCTCTCTTTCTCTCCAAACAAAGGACTGAGACAAGGATGTCCTTTATCCCCTTACCTCTTCATCATAGCGCAACAGTTTATGTCTGCTTGGCTAGAGGCCAAGGTAGAGTCAAACAAAAATCTGGGAGTACAATTATCAAGAGGTGGTCCCAGGATCAGTCATCTAATGTATGCAGATGATTGCATACTATTCACAGAGGTAAACTATCAAGCCACTACTGATATTGCCAAGACTTTGGATCTGTATGCAAGATTTTCTGGGCAGAGACTCAATTTTGAGAAATGTTCTATCCTTTTTAGCCCTAATACCCCAGATGAGCTCAAGACACACATGCACTACTCACTGAATATTCACAATTCTGGTCTGGGAGGAAAATACCTAGGTGTTCTGGTTAATTTTCAGGAACAGAAAAGAGAGATTTTTCAGGGATTAATCAACAAACTCAAGGAAAAGTATGGATCCTGGAAAGCTAAGCTGTTGAATCTTCCAGGAAGAATTACCTTGGCTAAACATGTGCTTGGTTCTCTCTCCATATACCCACTGAGTATCTTCAGAATTCCTAAGTTCATCCTAAAGAAAATGGACCAAATGACTGCAACCTCCATCTGGAAATGGGAGCTGGAAGGCAGAACTATTCACTGGAAATCTTGGAAGACAATCACAAAATCCAAGCAGGAAGGTGGACTGGGAATCAGATCAGCTCAGCAAATGAATAAAGCACTGCTAGCTAAGCATGTGTGGAATATTATGAGGGACAATAACTCATTGTTGGTCAGAGTCTACAAGGCCAAATACTTAAAAAACCTTGGGATCACTAGGGTTACAGTGAAATCTGGGGACTCATGGGGCTGGAGATCAATTATGAGTTATAGAGACTTGATTTTGAATAACCTGGGATGGAAGATAAACAATGGAAGGAGAACCAGATTGGAGGACCAATGGATTCCCTCTATGCACAATCCCTTGGGTGAAGACAATCATGTAGCTCAGAACACTGATTTAAGAGTGGAACATCTCATCCAGAATGACAGAACTTGGAGAACCCCTCTAGTCAGAGCTATATTCCCTCCCCAGATAGTTCCTCACATTTTAGCTCAGAGGATTCCCAGAAATCCAGAAATCCCAGATGAACCAATCTGGAGAGAGTATAGGCATGGAATTTACTCAGTCAAGAAGGGTTATCATCTAGCTATGACTACTATAGGATGCCCTGACTTAAGAAGAAAGAGCTTATGGGACAGGATTTGGAACCTTAAAGTGCCATACAAGCTATGTGTGTTTTTGTGGAGATTATGCAGCAAAGCTCTGCCTACAGCAGTAAACCTACATAGAAGAAAAATCATTGACTCTTCACTATGTGCCAGGTGTGGCAGCTCTGAGGAGGATGAAATGCACTTCTTTATCCATTGTAATGAGTCAGTGGAGTTCTGGGAATCTTCACCAGTTAAACTCACAGATGATGGCTCACAAAGATGGAAGTTTGTAGACTGGTTCCAAGGTTGGGTTGAGAGAAATCCATCAAAGGAAAACCTCAGCATGGTGGCATTTCTTCTATGGGAGATCTGGCAGAGAAATAAGAAGGCAATAGAAGATATTCACCTAGAACCTAGAACCTGCACGCAGGTAGCTCTGGCAAAATATACGATGTTCAAAAAACAGGCTATGGTCAGTGAACCTGAAGGAGAAGAACCGGCAGATCCTCCTGAACTAGTAGAAATTATCGACAGGCCAACAAATCATCCTTTCGATTCTCCTCTCACTATTGAACCATGTTTTGAAGCCCTAATGATGGTGGACGGCTCATTCCAGAAGAGAAGAAACATAGGTACTGCAGGTTGGTCTATTAGACCAGGAAACAGGATCATCACGGGCTCTGATTTCTTTATCAGCACATCCGCACTCCATGCAGAGGCTGAAGCATGCTGGAGGGCTATTAAAGCAGCGGAGAGAACTAAAGTTCTCAGCATTCGACTGCTCACGGATTCATCCGAACTATTGGCGGCACTCAGAGATGTGGAGTTAGCGCTTTGGGAGATTAGAAATATTGTGGAAGACATTAGATGGCTCCTTCGATATTCTTTTCTTTCTTCTAGATTTATGAAAGTTAGTAGAAGTGTTCTAGTTAAGGAACATGATGTAGCCATAAGGCTAAACCGTACCATGTGTAATATGCCCAATTTTTAATGTTTTATATAAAGCTTATTTTCAAAAAAAAAAAATTCATTTCAGTTCAGTTCATATCCTCTTATATATAATTTTATGATATACAACTCAATGACTCATATCCTCTTTAATATAATAATATTATGATATACAACTCAATGACTCAGATCCCCTGAAAAATACATGGTTATGATATTCAACTCAATATATTTCTTTAACATACCATAGCCTTTACTTTTTATACATCAAATATAATTATTTGAATCGTGATTCATTTAAATCGACTCAACCAAATGTATATGTCTTCATTACATGACAATTTGGAATTAGGTCAGTTTAGATTAGTTTAATTCAGTTCAGTTTAGATAAGTTCATATCATCTGCACTATAATTTGATGATATTTAACTCAATTCAGTTCAGATTATATCACCTCAACGTGTTTTTATATTTAAATAATATAAAAATATATTTATATTTATTTTAGTTCAGTTCAATATATTTAAAATTATTTCAGTTTAGTTCAGTAAATTTAAAATTACTTCAATTCAGTTCAATAAATTTAAATTTATTTAAGTTCAGTTCAGTTTTGTTCAGTTCAGTACAAAAAAAAAGCTCTAGTAAACAGGGCCTTAGTTAGTTGTTACGGATAAATTGATAAAACTAGCATTATAATTATATTTCAGAAATTATTCTTCAAAAAAAATTCAGAAATTATAAAATGAATGATTAATTTTCAACCTCAAATACAAATTATTATTGTGTAATAAATGCTGGAGTGGCATATTATTAAAACATGACTAAATAGTACCAATTGGCCATTACTTTTGCCCCAATTTTGAAAAACTAAAATTTTCTAGCCCCTACTCCTTACATTCTAAATGTGAGGATTTTTGACCCCATCAACATAACCGTCTGGTCAGCTTTTAGTCAACCACACGTGTTAGGGGTAAAATTGTCTTTTCTTGTTTTTTTAAAATGTCTTTTCCGAAAATTAAAAATCAGCCCAAAGTGGTCTTTTATGTGAAAGGACTAAAAACCCAAGGTAAATTAGGCTGATTTTTAATTTTTAGGAAAAGATTTTTCAAGAGAAAAGAAAAGGCCCTGACATGTTGGATTGATTAACAACTGACCACACAATTATGTTAATGAGACAAAAAATCCTCACATTTAGAATATAAGTGTTAGAAAACTATAGTTTTCAAAGTTAGAGCAAAAAAAACAACTTGTGTACTTCGGACTTCTCCTATTGACAATCTTGTGTTTCACTTGAAAACAACTCACTAACCTGTTCGGAGGGGTTAGAGCATCTTCATCTAATATTTGGTTAAAACTCATTCTTTTGGAAAGATATATATTATGCTTCATTGGCATGTTCTGCTAATCTTTTGTATACTAGCTACTGAACCGAGCTTTGTTGCTCTGGAGAAGCCTAATAGAATTCTTTCCATCATTGATGGTTTGCCTTTTAAAAAAAATGTAAGCGTCAGTTGATATTGTTTAATCATTACAAAATCTATTATAATGAAGAAAGTTTTATATAGACGGATTGACTTTCTCATATATATAATATTTTGCGTAAAAATCATGCATAAGAGAACATAATCACATAAAAAATAAAATAAAAAGTGACCAAAAGTTGTCATTTTAAATAGTGACATATTTGTTTGTAGTGACAACGAAGGGTTCAATCTCTCCTCTTCAATGGACCGACATAGTTTGATAAGATAGCGAAATGTATGAATTAACATCACAATTCACAAAGTAGATGGCGCTGTCTTGAAGCTGGAGGGGAAAAAATCACCAATACTTGGTGATGATATTTTTAGGATATCAATCAACTTTGTGAGTCAATGAACATAATTATTGGTGGCATTTGCAAGCCGCCATGAGCAGTTTATCACTCAAAATATACACAGTTCTATGATAATCAGGGCAAGCTTCTTTTTTGTAGTTTTAGTTTCATTTAAAGTTTGTCAAATTAAGATCAGTCAGTCAAGAAAGCACAGAGCTTCAGAGCATAAAAGTACATATATTTTCAGTTTATCTGCCTTCACATCTTGATATGTATGGTTAATTGGTTCTGATTTTGCTTTAATATATTTTCCATGTAGAGAATGAGAAAGCAGCCTTTCAAGAAGAAGGGACTGAAAAGAAGAATCCGAAAATTCAAGAACACCATGTAAATATGCATTGTCATTTCATAGCTTTGCTGAGGAGGGAATAGGAGATTGAAATTTACCTGATTGAATTCAGAATGATTCTTGCAGGTTGATGCCTCATCTGAGAGGGAAGAAATCCAGGAACAAAGAACATGGAGCCAATTCGATTCGCGAAAAACTTTGTTTTCTGATATGGCTGTTCTGAAAAATGTGGTGGAGGAAAAGGAGAAGGAGAGTGGGAATATGGAGGTAAGATTGATTGAATTGTATTGTCTGAAAGAGCAGAAATCGAGAATCGGTTTGCTTCGGAAGCAGTTGATGGAGAAAACATTGGATATCAGTTTGTTGAGAGGGAGAATCGAAAAGCTGAGGGCTGAAAAGGATGAACTGTACCAAGAAGTGAAGCAGAATGATTTGGCAGAAAAAGAGCTTCAAAGCGCAAAAATGGCGATTTTCAAACTGCAAGGGGAGAGGGAAATTGGTGCAGAACAATTTGAAGTCCAGTTGATGCAGATGAAGGAGCAAGTATTAGGGATCTGCCAGCCCGAAGAAAACCGAGAAGCTGATGAAAGTGTTGAGAAGAAGATGAAACGTCTAAAATTCGCGGAGCTGAAAGCCATGAAGATCAAGAGAAGGAACATAGAGCTTCAGCTGGACATAAGGGAGTTGGTGATCAAGTTGAATGCCGCAAAAGCCAAGATTTCTGAGTTATCCAGCATGACTGAGGTAAAACAAAGATTTAGCTTTGGACAGTATTTTTTTGCCTAAAATAACATTTTCAACAAACTAATTTGTAAAACTTCATGTTGTAGAATAAAGTTATTGCCAAACTCCAGGGAGAAATCAGCAGACTGAAGCATGAAAACGATAATCTTGTCGAAGAAATCGACAAGCTGCACAAGGACAGGTTTGGCTTTGTGGAGCAACTGGTTTATCAGAGATGGCTCAACAGATGCTTAGGGTGTGAACTGGAACACAGTCTTAGCCCAGCACCAGAGCCAAAAACAACCAACTCTTCTGATATTTCCACTGTTGATAGTAGTGATGAACTCACCATTAGTACTTCCTCAAACACTGACATTGTCAAGAAAAAGAAACATGGCCTGATACATAGCTTGAAGAGATGGGCGTGCCGAAAAGATTACCCGAATGCCAATGCACCTGAATCGAAGAACGCTCCACGTCGTTTTAGACGGTTTTCTTCTTCATCCATTCCAGGGAGAATATTAGGCCTGAGAAACATGGGAAAAAGCAGGATGCTTTCGGGTTCCAGTTCTGAGTCTCCTGAGATTCCAGCCACTCCCCGAGCCCGGAGAGTTTCATTCAATGATTCCATCAATTCCATCCGATACATATACGAAGATAGACCGGAGCCGGATCACGGAGCATCATCAGACAGCAACACTCAAGAAGCTGCATTGGATGGAAAGAAAGAGGATTCTCCAATGGAAATTTCAACAGGTAAAAGTGAGGTATTGGAAGAGGAAAAAGATGAGATTCCATCATCATCATCATCATCATCCATTTGTTGTGTTGAAGATGTGACCACAAGCTCAGAGTCAGATATCAGCATGTATAGTGAAGTTATGAATCTCATCACCGGAGTTCTATTGTTAGCTCTTTTTCTGGTGCTTGTTTACTACAGACTCATCTCCGCTTTTAACTCCTAGGATTTAATATGGTAATATAGGTCACTGAAGCCCTGTATCTCCTTTTGCATTTCTTCAGTAAATATCATATCATTTCTCTTCAAAATATTTAAAATTAAATATTTCTCCTTTTGCATTTCTCATTTTCTCTTCAGTAATTAATATCATATCACTGAAGCCCTGTATCTCCTTTTGCATTTCTTCACTTAAGCATTTTTAAAATATTTAAATTATAGTACATATTTATACGACTGTGCTAAGAATCTGAAAACAATATTTCTTATTTTGTGTGGTTGGTAGATTGAAATAATTTTTTCTTTAAGGCTTTAACAAAATCTTCCTTCTCGCCGGTCTCTCTAATCGTTTCCTAATTACTAATTTAATTTAACAACATGCAACAAAATAACATAATTTTTTATAATTTATTTTTGTATAACTCATTCACTTGAGTTAGATTTTCGCTAAGGAAACTGTCTTTTATCTTGAATTCGATACAAATCTATTCACTTTATAAACAATTCTCAATATCTTTTCCGACTCCATTTTTTCATTGTACCGTTTGATATCTCTTTTACCAAGAAAACGGTAAATTATAAAGAAACAAAAAAAAGTCAATGGCTTGATCTATAATGGTGCAATAGTCAAATTTGAAGTTAATATAGACAACACACTCAATTCAGAATAATAAATTCAAAATAAGAACCGAGCATCACGAAACAAAAAAAAATCAATTAATCACAATAATGGGAGAAGAAGATAAACCATGAAGAAGATAAACCACGAAGAAAATGACGCATATACCTTGATAGCCGCAACAGAACTACACAGAAATAATAATAGAACGGCCACCGCAAGACGCCAAGATAACGCATCGTTCATCTTCATCCAGAATCAGAGCCTAGATAGCACGCCATTTATCTTCATCCGCAATCAGACATCAGACATACCGAAAAATATGCCTATGTAGCAGTAAGAATCGTATGAAACAAAAAAAACTCATAATTCCAAAAACACACGAAAATCTTCTTGTGTTCATTGACTCTATATCTACTGCATGTCATTTCTTCACCCTTCATTTGATTATCCTCAATTTTGTGATTTTCATCCACAATTACAAAATTAGAATGGATATGGATCCATATGTTGATAAACACAGTTGGTCTTTTATCGGATATGTTGACAATGGCCCAGATAGAATGGGGAATAGATTGTGATCAAATTTAATGGATCAAATTTCAAAGCAGACATCAAATTAGAGGTGTTGCATCAATAACAGGAGGAGGGCAAACAACATCAACCATCAATTAGGGTAGGATTTTTCATATGCTCATCGCTCTTCAAGCTGAGGCATTGATATAGTGGAGAGCCCTGAATGCAGTGAATAGAATCACTGTTCAAAACTACAGATTTATCGTTACTATCACGCCGAGTCAACACCATGAAAAATTAGTCTTTTACATTGTTGCTTTCTTATATTTTCTATGGAAAAAGTAGTAGGGATATTCCTCTAGAGAAGCATAAATGCATAATATGTTGGGGAAAATGGGTCCAATTGTGATAATCTGGATAGTCGATATGAGTCACGTAAACGCTTTCCTTAAAGAGTATTTCGACCCTATCAAAGCCTGGGTTACACGAAATCCCTAAAGAGATAAAACAATCGAACCTTCTTGTTCTAGGCTTCGAACAAGAAGAAAGCTTCTGAGTATTTGAGTTTATGGATTGATACAGAAAATCATAAATGATCTTCACTGTGGTGAAAAATAATGTATCTTTCTGTGTTTCTTTTCGTATCCCTTTTATAGGAGAACAAGTGAAACGTTACAATACAAAACATACGATTAACTGCAGTAACCACAAGAAAACTGCAGTAACCACATTTGTAACGATACATCGTTAAATCTCACCATGCTAACATACACGTATACCAAACACGCGTCGTTATTTTCTTATCTCCTTCATGCACAATAAACAGGTGCAAAATTCAAGAGATACAAAACCACAGGTGACTGTCTAAAAGACATAATGTTACGTACAATGTATTAAACAGTAAACTCGTAGAACAGTTTATACAAGTGTGCACCCCGCACCACCGACCTTGTTCTAACGTCCCGAGCTCACAATACTCAAATCCAAATATACTTAAATACTGTGTTTCACAAAAACACCAACAATCCTCCCCCATTTAAGTATACTCCTTGATTCGGAAAATCCAACAATCCAACCAAACCAAACAAGTGCATAAATGAAAATGTCTTAAAGATTGAATTTTCATCTTAGTGAATTACACATTCCAAATGCTCGAGAATCGGGGTATCTTAAAGATTGAACCCTTCAACCCATTTGAACACCTGAAGATAATCCACACACAAGTTCAATACAACTCAAAAGCCAAACTGACACTATACAAGCCATGTGTCCCTATCCATTCATGGGTGTATACATAGTCCAGCCCTGACTTGCTGAAGCGGCTGCACTTCACACTCCATATAGGTGAATCCTTTCAATCGTACACATGCACATGTACTTTATCAAAACATTCATTAAGAAGCTAAACTTCAACCTGGCTCATGCATGTCCAAACATATTACCTTCGGGATAAAATCATATGTTTCAATCTTAAACAATAGGCCTTCCACATTGAATTTGACTCTAACATCGTATTAGAGCGAAATTGGGTATCCCATTATCAAAGAATTATGTAGGCTTTAACCTCCCGATAACCGACTTATACCAAGTCCCTAGTTAATTCACTTCGTCAAGTGATCCACTAGTAAATTCAGTATCTCATTATCTCTTCACTTTGAACCAGCCACTTTCTCGTGCCTTTAGATACACCTCTATGCACAAAATCACAAATGACTCCGCCTTAGAAAAGAGATAATTTTTCATTTCGAAGCATGTGCTTTGAAATCCTTCCATGAAAATGAAAACTTGTTGATTTTAATCAACATATTAATCCATCCATTTTGAAATCACTCTAATATCCAGAGCGATTTTCTAAGATCAATGGTTTCCCTTTTTCTTTTCAACAAAATTTTCAGATTTTTCTCAAATCATAACTTTGCTCAAAAGAATTTCATATATACTGGAAATCACTTTCACTTTCAGAGAAAAACCATATATCACAAAATATATCATTTGGATTTAGATCAATCTCAATCTAATACATGCAGTTCTCAACCATTTAATAAATGCATAATCAATATCATGTGCAGTATAAAGCAAATACCAAAACACAACTTAATTAGATAAGCAAAGTTGCACAAAATCTTAACCATGGTTCCAATTTCCACCAAATCATAATTGGCTCAAGAGAATTTTGATTAATTATGACCAATACAGATTATAATAATAATTTGCACTATACAAGCATTAAGCATACAAATTTCCATGCTTAATATATTTCTTATGACCAATAAAACTTCAGGCAATAACAATTTCAGCAATCACAATTTTATTCCAGACTAAACTTCAACCTGTCAATAAAATTACTTTTGCTCACAATTTTTCAAAATTTAAAATCAATTATTCTAATCAATCCACTCATGATATAATATAAACCTTGGTAATACACATGTATATTCCTTAATAAATCAAAGATTAATAAAATTTACACTACTGAATCTTTTCTTTTCTGTAAATTAATTGACACCTAACTTACACATCATTCACGTCGATCAACACAAAGAAAATCACAGCAACTGGTTTACAAAACTTAACCATACAAATAATTATTTTAATTAAAATCCACCGAGCAATTCTTGTATTCATAATCTCCAAATTATTGGCACATTACTTCAGTAATTAATTTTCTTCTACTCCACACGATAATATTATTTATAACTTTACTCAATATTATCATGATAAAGTATCAAAAGAAATCTGCCAAAATATACTTTATGATTATCAATAGATTTACATCGATAAATCCATTCCAATTACTCGAGTGTCACACATATGGACAATCAGTTTAAAACTCTTTACAAAGATTCACATTTAAAGTCAAAAATCCAAATCATTTTATGTCTTACATTTCCACACACGTATTCAAAATTGAAGGATCATAATATTTACCAAACCAAACTATGTCAGAACGCAATTTTCAACAACATGTTGCATATCCAAATCACACAAGTCACCGTATAATTTAAAAATACATCTGACAGAATCAAAAATTGGACATATCAATCATGCGTTTATAATAAACACGTATCGGGTTATAAATATGGTAAACCAACAATTAAAACAACTATGTAGATACCGTTTTATACTTAACATAAAAATTCCATTACCATAATATTCGAATTCTACAACACACCAAATTTCAATAAAACAAACATATCAGATTCTAATACTTGCTTATAGCCCTATCTAGATAAAATACCACTAGATACAAAGTCCATTCTAATTCTGGTTACATGTAACACATAACACATGAATAGATTTCCCAGAACTAAATTCCAACGCAACTTCTTCTTGACCAAGAATATTATATTAGCGGTAGACTCGTTTCATATGAAGAATAAAACCATCTTGCACCCGAATCTATCCACCAAGCAACTCCATCATTCTTGAGGAGGTGTATGGCCTTGGTCCTTGGACCCCTGCTCGGAATGGTTTGATACCACTCCCTTCTTGATCTTTCCGACACGACAATCACGTTTAAAGTGTCCAGTCTTGCCACAAGTCCAACATGCGCCTTTTGTTTGACTCATTGTTGTTTGCGTTAAAAGGACGTTTATTTCCCCTTTTCTTATCAGAACTTTCACCCTCTTCCATCATATTAACAGAAGATGATTCCACATCTTTGGACTTGCCACTTTCATGCGATCTCAGAGTTTCCTCTATACGCAAATGACTTCCAAGTTGTACAAGAGACAATTCCTCTTTTTTGTGCTTAAGCATATGCTTAAAATCTTTCCACGAAGTAGGCAGTTTGTCTATGATGCTTGACACCGAAATTGATTCATTCATTTCCAATTTGTGCTGTGCAAATTGCCCTAAAATCCGAAGCAGTTCATTGTACTGCTCCATTACAGGCCTAGAGTCTGACATCTTGTAATTCATAAAATTACCAACAAGGAACTTCTTACTAGAAGCATCCTCATCCATGTACTTAGACTCCAGGGAATTCCACAATTCCTTCGCAGATTCAACATTTTGGTACACATCATCAAAGAGTGAGTCAGACATACCATTTAAGATGTGACCGCGACAGATGTAGTCATCATTCTCCCATTTGTTCCTTCGACGAGTTTCCTCCAAAGGCTCATCCTCCACTTCTTCTGTCATCGGTGTGGACAGAACGTACGCACTTTGAGAGTTGTAAGAAGGAAGTGCATCTTCTTCTGCCATCTACGGAAGTCCACGCCTTCAAACTTCTCCAGTTTGCCAAACTTGGATGTCATATCTCGTATCGATGTCATTATCACAATCAGAAAATACTCTTTAAGATTGTTGGGGAAAATGGGTCCAATTGTGATAATCTGGATAGTCGATATGAGTCACGTAAACGCTTTCCTTAAAGAGTATTTCGACCCTATCAAAGCCTGGGTTACACGAAATCCCTAAAGAGATAAAACAATCGAACCTTCTTGTTCTAGGCTTCGAACAAGAAGAAAGCTTCTGAGTATTTGAGTTTATGGATTGATACAGAAAATCATAAATGATCTTCACTGTGGTGAAAAATAATGTATCTTTCTGTGTTTCTTTTCGTATCCCTTTTATAGGAGAACAAGTGAAACGTTACAATACAAAACATACGATTAACTGCAGTAACCACAAGAAAACTGCAGTAACCACATTTGTAACGATACATCGTTAAATCTCACCATGCTAACATACACGTATACCAAACACGCGTCGTTATTTTCTTATCTCCTTCATGCACAATAAACAGGTGCAAAATTCAAGAGATACAAAACCACAGGTGACTGTCTAAAAGACATAATGTTACGTACAATGTATTAAACAGTAAACTCGTAGAACAGTTTATACAAGTGTGCACCCCGCACCACCGACCTTGTTCTAACGTCCCGAGCTCACAATACTCAAATCCAAATATACTTAAATACTGTGTTTCACAAAAACACCAACATAATATTGCTAGGAAGATAGACTTTTAAATTGTAATATGGTTTGATATATACATGTAGATTTTATTATATACCCGTGCATAAAAATGTGGGCCATTCCAATTTACAAAGTGGAAAGAATGTGTTTTCGATAATAAGATTTATCCCTAAAGGGAACTATAATAGTTATTCGTTTCAAAATGTGTGTGAAATAAACGACGTCCTATTTGATTCAGTATATATGTTTTAGGTATTTTTCTAAATTATGCTATAAAATATTTATATATTTTCTTATGCATTTATGGTATTAAATATTGCACTCTTAATTATAAAAGTCAAATCAAGATTCACTTTGTTTAGTATTTAGTAATTAAATATTTAAAATCATGATTAGACATAATTTGTGTAGCTGTTTAGGCAATTTTCTTAGGTGCAATTAACATATTTAAAGTACGTAATATCTGCGGCAGACATTTATACTCCATCAAGTATCCCAAATCGGCATTATCTCTTCCAGTGTTTTTTCAGTCCATGAAGAAATTATTTTTCCATCGTACTGCAACATCGTTAGACTGATGATGGATGACCGCTCACATCATTGTTCCGCATGCGGTAAAATTTCTGACCTTCGAAATCTTAATTTCAAAAATTTTCTTTCAGTGACCTCTTCTTATATGGATTTTTACGCTTTGATGAAATAACCGGTTAAACTTGATATGCCATTGATAAGTATTTGTTTGTTTTACCTTATAGTTTACTTTGATGCAAGTGCATCTCAAAATCTTCAGGTTAAAAAATCTCAATGATAATTTGATACTTCTAGCATTCTCTCCAACTTTTTTTTATTGGAGATATGATGTTAATTTTTTCATACTGATGCGTTTTGGAAGCAAATTCCTTCAAATGAGCCTTAGTGTGTCGTTCTTGGTGATGTAAGTGGCATTAACTACAAAGTTCATAATTTCATTCATGAATGGAGCTTCCAAGAAATGCATGTATTGGGAGGCATGAAGTGGATATGATCGAACCAGATTCAACCCGATTTTATTTCAATGGTTAATAATTTGCTACCTTTAATTTATGTCAATTATCTTCTCCTATTAAGTCGTGGTATACTTATAGTTCACCTATTAAGGGAATTGATGAACATTAGATCCGATTGAACTAAGGTTAATAAAATGATTGATTTCTTGGTATTGGAAAAGATAGTTTAACATTTTTAGTTCTAGGAATGAATTAGAAAACATTAGATTTATGGGAAGCTTTATATACAAATTGATTTCTAATTTATGAATTTGATTGAGAATTTCTTTATACAATCGGATTGGATGTGTAGTTAAAACGCGATGCGGAGAAGATGAAGTATCGTAGAAAGGAAAAAAAGAAAGGTTTAGTTTGGGGAAGATTAATGTTGAAATAGGAAAGAAAATCATAGATCAAACTAAAGAAATCAATAAAAATATAATTCTGGCCTTTGGATTAGAATTTGTCTCAGGTTAGGAATTAACAGACGAAAAAGTAATTGTGTGTGAGATTGAGGTATATATCGGGAGTAGTTTATACTTTTAAGTTATGAAATATTTAAAAATAAATAGATTTTAGAGTAAAAAATAAATAGATTGAGGCATTTCATGCATTTCATGCATTTCATGCATTTTAATTATTATTTTTTAACTTATAGATTAGGTTATGGTTGCATCTATGAATTTTGGTTCCTTCCTTTCAAAATTAATTATTAGCTGAATTGACTAAATTGAGTTTTTTATTCGTTTTCTTTGCAGTGAAAGACTACCATTACTACGAACCTATAAGATACAATATAGTGAAACAGGCACATGATTTGACTTTGGGGTACAAAGAGATTGAGTGGTTTAGACAAGGTTATGGATGTACTTTGATAAAGAAAAAGGAAATTAAGGTTAATTTAGTCACACTAATTTTATTTTTTAAATACATTAATTTTTACTTCACTTTAATTCAGCTTAATTTAGTTCAGCAAAACAAAAGTTCGTACAAACATGACCTAACTTTATATTTTTTTTTATTTAAACAACATTATATCAAAATTTATAAAAAATTATCATTTACATAAACATGCAATCTAATAATAACCAAAAATTCAATTAATAAGTGATTAAATATGCCGTGCAACGCACGGTGGAGAAAGATAAATATATTTGGCTTTAAAATATAGAAAAAAAAACATAAAATAGAACGTCTTGAAACGTCCAAGGGCCGAGAACACTCCAAGGAAGGGAGAAAAAGTCAGAGTTACCACAGTGCATGTAGGAGAGAGCTAAACTCCACGTGGATCTCTGCATGTCCACCACCCCACACGCGTCACTCCTTCTCCCTTTGATAAATAACCCAACACCTTTCTCTCAAAGCTCCCCGAGAATACTCCGGACCCAAAAAACACACACACGCACACACAGTGCTGACCTGACCATCCATGGCTGACAGACAAGCCGGCCGGCAGCCTCGCGCCGCCGCGGACACCAACATGACCGCCTCCTTCCTACGTAAAATGCACGAGCATGCACCCAACTCCACCCAGCTCGTCGGCCTCCTCACCCTGGTGGTCTCCGGCGGGATCCTGCTCCTCCTCGCCGGCGTGACGCTCACTGCGGCGGTGATGGGGCTCATCTTCTTCGCGCCGTTGATTATCCTCTCCAGCCCCATCTGGATCCCGGTGGGGTCCGTTCTGTTCTTGTCCATTGCCGGATTCCTCGGCCTCTGCGCCTTCGCCGTCACCGCCGTGGGCGGGTCGGCGTGGCTGTACAAGTACTCGAGGGGGCAACAGCCGCCCGGGTCGGACCGGGTCGATTACGCGAGGAGCCGGATTGCCGATACGGCCAGCCATATGAAGGATTACGCCAGAGAGTACGGCGGATACTTGCAGAGCAAGGTTAAGGATGCGGCGCCCGGTGCCTGAAAGATCGGAAATTCTACGGCGGAGGGGAGCTCGACCCGGATTTCTCGAAACGGGTTGTTTTTTCGATTCGGTTCATGTATAAGTTGTAGTGCATCGGTGTACCTTGTTCTCTTCTTTTATTTTCTTGTTTCCAAAAAAGAGAGGAATATCTATGATTTATTGTTTTCTTTTTCTTTTAATACGTTGCTTAAATGTATCAAATCAAAATGATTTTTAATATTTCGCTTAAACAAAATGAATTTTTATGTTAGTTGTGGGGTGCTAATTGAAAGCACACATTGGAGTTAGCTACCATTTTAAGTGGAATTAAGTGAAAACGTTTGGTAAAAAATAGGATTTTTTTTTTGAAAAAATAAAATTTTATTTCATTCATGATTACTGAAAATCATCTACAAAGCTAAGAGGAGCCCCTCGTGAGTTAAATAGTAGTGAGCCTCTCCTGAGTTAAATAGTAGGGTTCATGAGTTAAATAGTATAAAAGTACTATTCTATAACTCTAATTATATCCCTTACTACTGTGCCACAAGTTATTCATGTTTTATTTCATAAGAGAATTTATTTAAACTTGAAGCTACTGGTGGGAAAACTCCTCGGCAGCAGTGGAGCTCAAATTGTACTCCGCAGCCGAGTGAGTTGGAACAAGTGATTCAACTCGAATGTGGTGGAGAACGGGTTGGCCAGAGAGACGGTGATGCCAAGGGAGAGCCGGGAGAAGTAGAGAACCGGGACATGGATTAAGGGAGGCACGAGCACAAAAGCGACTGTGTTTTGGGGAAACCGAGATTGGAGAGAGTCGATTTGGGACATGAAGATGGCGTACGTGAGAGAGTCGGTGCGGTGGTAGAATCGATGAGGGACGAGGTGGAGAGAGTGGCGGTGGATTCCGGCGAGAAAAGGAAAAATATTGATATATCTGAACCAATCTCTGTTACAGAGTACTGAGTACACGCTCACGCTCTCCAACTTCCGTAACGGGGACATGTGGTCTGAGGCTGTGGTAAATCTTCGACTCCTGGCAGTGACCACTTTTGGGCTTAATCTTCGCCATTAATTGCAGATATTAGTTTAAATAAATTTTCTTAATCCATAAGATAGGAATAGCTTGTGGCATAGTTGTAGGAGTTATGTTTATTATTCTGGTAGAGCCAAGTTAGAATCCAACTACAAGTATCCTTACAACTCTGAAGTGCTTACATTTTGTTATATTAGTATAAGCAAATCAATTTTAAAGCACTGCATCCTGTAAACTTGGGAATCCGTTGTACTAATTATAATGTATACATAATTTTGGGAACTTTGAATGTTGAAATTTAGTTATGCGAGTGTATACCTTTTCTATAATAAAAAGACCCAGAAAGTCATAGGTAAAGTTACTCATTTGTTTTATTATTTGTTGCATAGAATACATCTTAACAGTTTTGGCTAAACATGACTCTGAAGACTAGAACACCACGAAGATCGGGGAAAAAAATGAGATAATAGATGTAATATTATAGGGCGTGAACGGATTTGTTTTGGAACTTTTAGCCTCCAAACAGGTGAGTGTCTCACTTTTCAAAACCTCATGCCTATGTGTATTATCTATATTTTTAAAATATAAATAAACACTGGTGATATTTAAAATATTCCAGTGATTAAGTTCATTCTTAAGATATATACTATATGAGTATTATTTGACCGTTCAAAATATATGCTATATGAGACATTCTGCTATGCTTGGCATGTATCTTCCTTATTTGACTAGCATAATTAATTGTGTGGCTGTTGCTGCTTATAACTTGAAGTATAATTGCTCCACTTGATTTGCCCTACTGATCCTTATGATTAAAGTCAAACCAGAATTTAACTCTTGAAACGGTCTTGATGCTTTTATACCAAAGACTTATTATATTTTAAGAGAGACATCACTGAGCGAAACCTCATTGTGTGTTTTATGTGTGAAATGACAGCTCTAGTCGACTTTAAGAGTGTTTAACCAGAGCCGACACAACATATCAACACAAGACTGATGTGCCATCTCGTTGAAGTCGATATAATTATAGATAGAGTTGTATACATTGACCGATTTAAATTAGACCTAAAATATTTAATCATGTAATAATAGCATAATACTTTTGCTTTTGTTGTATTCGTTTTTCAGTCCTGGTGCGAAGACAGACGTTTGATTAAACTCACCGTATTGTATAAGTGGTTTAGTTGGAGCGTCACAGTCAGGGTTACTATAAAAATGTCGGAATTAAAATAAAAAAATTTCTTGCAAAAATGAGAAATTTTACAATAAGTCTTATATTAAAAATTATAACGACCCGCTCATATGATAAATTTATAAATTACACTATTCCTCCTACCTCAATACATGATTGCCTATCAAACAATAATTTCAATTCTCTAAACTAAAATTAACGTATATAAATTATATTGAACTGCACTTAAATTAAATTATGTAATTATTCAATGAAACGATTTCGTACATCAAAAAAATGAAACGAATTCTCGTGGACTAACTAGCTGGCCGAAAGAAAAACCCCCTTCAACTCTTTTTTTTTTTCTATAATGTGAAATTGTGGATGGCATTGTTTCTTTTTAGTTATTAATTTTGTTTATTTTGATAAATAAAACGTGGATTTATTCATACACTGTTTTGTTGAAATTAATTTTTTTTCTAATGCAACCGTTTTATAATGAGGTTATGATACAATCAATTTTTACTTCACATATTTTTCTAAGTTTAGTTTTATGTGTTTGTGTTTTATTCTCTTATTACTGCACATTTTTTTGATCGTATAAATTTATCTTAAATATTGTAATACGTCTATATTGTTAGACCAAATATTGGTTCCTAAGTTAATCTGTCTATCATAATATACACTTACACAAATACCTAGCCTCTTTTAAAATAAAATAAAAAAACATGAGAAAAGTACTCATATACCTCGGAGTTCTTTGTTAACTGCTAATGTACTACTGAGTTTTTAAAAAGTGCTCTGGTACACATAGACTGACACTGAATTTCTAAATCGTACCTTTAAAAATTCTAATCGTCAACTTGAATATTTATTTTCAAGTCACTTAATAGTCAAAAATACACATTTAAATGGCCGGCTAGATCTTTTATAGGTAAAATTTAGAAAGTTAACATCAGTCTAGATATACCAAAGCACTTTTTTAAAACTCTACATGAGCACTTAAAAAAAAACTTGGGATGTAGAGACCTTTTCTCAAAATACACATACGTAGCCCAAGGTGTATAAATATTATAATGTGATGATTGGGACATAGTTTCAAATATATTATCAAGCGGTTATTAGTTTGATGATGAGAATGTTTAACGAAAAAAAAAGGGTAACACTGGGTTAAATTAAATTATTATTTAGGGAAAAAACTACCTTAATTTTGATTTTTGATATACGTTAGCCAAAAAATAAGGCAAGAAGTCAAAGCAAGGCACAAACACAAAGGTTACAAACATTAGCAATCGTTAAGATTTGCAAACGCTTTGACCCCCGCCCCCCAAAAACACAGATCCTTTGACCGGTCAAAGTCATTCACAAGTGGTACAAACAATACCGATTATAGGACTCAATCATAATGCAATATTCAATCGCATGAGTGCGTTTCTTTTTTGGACTTTTCTTTGATTTCAGTTTAAAAATAAATGACGATCGCGCGTAGGGAGATTACGTCTATAAGAAATGGTCTGATTTGTTAGAGCAGACATTTCAAAGTCGTCAATTCTTATTTATTCTTGAAATGAAATTATAAACCATCGATCCTTTAACATAATAATATATTTCACCAATTAATTAAAGTGATGTAATTTTGCTAACTAGTCCAGTCAAGTTGCACCGGTGAACTGTGCACAAACTTTCTTACCAAACCCAAACTAATTTTCGACGAAAAAACAACACTGATTCATATTCATTCATATATATATATATATAATAGGCCGATGAAATACAAACTATCCAGATATATATCATGCATGATTCAGGTGATCATCAGATAATAAAAGTAAAAAACTAAGAATTTAAGTTCCAAAATTCCATGTACATGCGAATTATAAAAATATATTATTACTTGGCCGGAGTACCACCGTACAAATAACTGGGCAGAGGACTGGCGCGAGGGGACTTCATGGGGAACTCCTGAAGCTGGTTTCCGTCAATATCGTAGTAAATCACGCCGGAGAAATCCGGCGGCTGGCACTTGTCGCCGAGGAGGATGCCCTTCTGCCACAACCCGCCGTCGATCTCGCCTCCGTCTTCACTCACGTCGTCGTGACGACGGCCCATCTTCTTCCTCTGCTTGAAGACGATCACCTTGTTGCTGAGGGTTATGAACAGTTTCTTCGGCGATTTCGGCGATTTCATGGCGGAGGAAGACCTTTTGATTAGCCTGGTGCAGAAGGTGTTTATGGAGTGGATGAGGCTGAGTCCTGCACTGCCACCGTCGCCCGTGGTGGTGGCTCTGGTGGTGAAGGCGGGGCTGCACGGCGGCGTTAGGCGGACCATTTTGCCTTTGGTTGTACGCAGTTGGCCTGGTGAATTATGGGAGTAATTTCTCTTGTTTTCAAGTAAAGAGTTTGGAGTATTTATATAGGAACAAGATGAGACTGTTTTGTTATACTTTGACTTTTTCCAATTACGTTTGATTTTGGACTTTTTTCTTTTATTCGTAAATTTATTGGGATGGATTTTCGTTTATTTTAGGTTCGATTCCATATTTCCACTAATTTATGAAATGATACTTAAACTTATTGGAAAACACGTAATGATAAATTAGTTTACCTATCAAATTTTTTTTTCTTCAAACGATGGACTACGAAATCAGAAATTTACAGTTCTTGTAACATCAAATCAAGAATATGTATTTACACCTACCCATAGTTTATGTAGTTTATTAAATATCGATCGTATTTAAAAACTTTGATACCATTAATCTTATCTTTTTAAGTATGTGATCAGAATCATTTGAAAACCCAGGCCAGCATTAAATTTTATGGATTTCATATCTCAATAAATAAACATGCATGCTCTATTATTAATATTTTATTTCCCAAACAAGATTTAGTAAGTACTCTATCCTCCTCCATGACATGCATATAATATCAATTGAAGTTATCTTTTTCCACTCTTATGCACTGAACTTAATTAAACTAAAACTAAATAGGTCGAGATATATTAATTAGCCAGATTTGGTAAATTCGAACAGGTGTAATCCCAAGTTCATTCTCAGTAAAGTTCATTTCAATTAAAATTAAATTTAATAAAATTCAGGTTAATTCAGTTATGCTAATTCAGTTATGTTTATTTCAGTTCAATTCATTTCGGAGATAGACGTAGATTGTCAACTCTAAAATAGGACTTGAACCATTATCCGCGAATCAGATTATATTAATGGGAGTATTAATGGTATGACATGAATGTGAGATTGACTGAATAACATAAGTGGGATTAATGAGAGAGTACGTACCACAAAATTAGTAGGTAAGCAAGATTAGGCTTTATGTGTGAGATAGATAATGATGGATGGAGTAAAGAAAGTGGGGTGTTTGTGTTTGGCAGCTCCAAAAGGCCAGTATTTATTTGACCATTGCAATATCCTTTCACTCCACTTGTGCAATTCCACCAGGGGCCAAAATAATGACTTGGATCCTATCTGAGTCAACGCTAAGCAAACAGTGATATAGACGAGGTCAACTTCCCGATTGAGTTTGGACTTATACCCGAATAGCGGTGTGAAACTAACCGTTTTTTCATACTTTTTGAGTGGGACGTTTGGCAATTTCTCAATTTAGAGCGGTCCTAAATGGTTTCACTGAACAATTATTATACTTAAATAATAATGTTGAACGTGGAAAAATTATACATGAAAGTGAGAAGTTCAACAATAATACAATGAATGATCATGTTTAATATGTGAAAGGTCGAAATTGAAAGTTAAAAAGATTAACATTTATCCTCGTATCAATGGAGCACATGATACTATCTTCTTTCAATTGAGTTGAGTTCCATCGGTTCAGTAAAAATAGTTTAGTTTTGATTAAATTTAAAGAACCTTTACTCTCTCTCTCTCTTTTTTAATGCATTGATTAGTTCACACTTAAGTTAAATTAAGTTCATTTGAGTCGACATCTCATTTTTGTTCAAGACAAAACTTGATAGAACATGCTCAAAGGCCATGAACTCCTAGAGTGAAATTAATATAATTTTAATGAAATTAATATAATTAATATAATTAACTATATTTTAATGAAATTAATATAATTTTTGATACATTAATTTTCACTATATTCCACTTCAAGTAAGTATAGAATAAGTTTGGAACAACAATACTCAAGCCAATCTTACACACAAAAACAAATCATAAAAAATATGTAATTATTACAAACTCTAACCAAGTTATTCATAAAATTTTAAATTTCATTAATTTTGACTTGAGCTTGACGGCTTGACGGCTTGACGAGACGCAGTACCATTAAAGGCTAAAATGAGAGATGATGTCTCTCTATTTTGTATTAAAAGGGCATACTTATGTTGTTTCTGGTTTAGATGAGTTGCTACCTGTAATTGTCTAACTTTAGTTGCAATGTTTAGTCGATCCACTCAAGAAGTCGGTAATATCATTGCCATTGCAACCACTTTTTTTATCCCAATATTTAAGTTTAGTAAATTTTTTAATTATAGTAATAGGGCTAGTTCAGTGGTAATCCACCATCTCTATAACTGAGAGGTCCAGAGTTCAAAACACACCCCTGACAATATTGTGAATATTTGAGCAATTATTGTCAGGGTCTACCCAGTGTAGAGCCGATGGTGGTTTCCCAAGAGCCGTGTTGGTGGCCCCCGCTGCACGTGGTGACTAATGATGGTACGATTGATGGTTCGGTGGTTCGGTGGTGCAAGCAGATGGGTCAATTAAGAGGGCGTCTCAGAGCTACGTGGATGAAGCGTGTATAGCTTCACTGTGCTTACATAGATTCAATGATGGTGTCTCTTAGTCCTAAATTAGGACGTGTATATGTAATAGGTAGGTTGTAATCTATCTTGAGTTAAAAATAATAATTTTAATTATATATACCAGGTATTCCAAAATAAGGAGTACTATTTGACATCATTTTAGCCTAAAAAACTCATGAGCGATTACATTAGAATCAATATCTAATTCAACCAGCCATTACAAGAGTACTAAAATTATATGCCAACCATTGATAGTGTATGAACTATTGTATTACGTATTGAGATATCCAATAAAAATTGTAATTATGTCTTCAAGAATATTATCTTGCAATAGCAAAAATTACAACAATTTAATAGAGAGGAGCGACTCCCACGCCAATCAAAGATTTGTAGCAACGATGTTGCCATTGAATCCGTTATATGATTAATTTGGATTGTTCAAACTGGAACAGTTTAAAAGGGGATGCTATTTCAACAACCCAATATCCTAAATTCATAACCCATTTAGGGTAAATTTTACTAAAATATTCCTCATTAAATTTTAATTTTAGTTAGCTGTTATTGGCCCCGTTTGGTGACGAGAGTTTTGAAGAGCGTTTAGCTTTTTGGGTTAAATATGGACAGTTGACTGGTCAATCAGCTCTTCTTGGTGTTTGGTGAAAAGCTTTTTCTAATTAGCTGTTTTGATGAAACCTCTCGTTTCTGAAACGCTAGAAAGAGCAGCGTTTACAAAAAATTAAACAAAACAATATATCAAAATATCTTTTTTATCCTTATTCTCACAAAATTTCCTTAAAACTAATAATTTATATATATATATATAATTCAACTTTTGCCAAAACTTTTCATACGTACACAATATATATATATATATTTTCGTACGTACGTACATTATTCAATATTTTTAATTTATTTTTGAAGTATTATAAATATTGAAATTAAAATGGCACATGCTAAATATATATCAAAATAAATTTTTTATGTAATGTAATTCTGAAAATATTTTTTTAAATAAACGTAGATATATTATAATAAAGAATAATAATTTAAATAATAAAAATAAATAAACATATAAGTGATAATTATTTTCGATAAACAAGCAAAACACTAAAACAATAATTAATAATAAATTGTACTAATGTCTATTTCAGTCATTTAACGCATTTAATAGATGCATATTAAAGATCATACTGCATGTTGTTTGGATTAAAGATGTGTTTTAATGATTAATGATTAATGTTGTTTGGACCGATGATTATTTTAGTTTTTTAAAGAGAAATTGTAATACTAAATTTGAAGGTGTTGAACTGCAACTTCAAAACCATTTCTTCATCGGAAAAAATGGCCAAATCACTGCTCTTTTTCAACCTCTAGCTCCTGCTCGCCACCACCTTCATCGGAGCCCCTGCCTTGCCCCAGGGGCGGATGTACGTTGTAACCTGGGGTGCACGTGCACTCCAGGATTTTTTATTTATTTTATTTTTTACAATCAAAATAATAAATTAAGAAATTGGTGCACTTATGATTAATTTGCAACCCCTTGTTAATTATTCTTCAGTGGCCTAATTTTGTAAGCCTTTATAATTGTTTGTAAACCAACTTTCCAAACTAATTTTAATTCCACTTGCCAAAGTTTCGCAAATCCAAATTGATTACAAAGCCAACTTCCTCACTCCACTCCTCGTTAAATTAAATATCAAATGCAAAATGAATATGTAAATTTGAAATATAATATCTCACACCAGTTCCTAATACAAAATCAATTGGTTGTTAGGATGGAAGTTTAACTCAAATTGATGATTTTATATAGAGGTCAATATAAAATTGTATGTGTTATTTTCCATTTTCCTTATTTCTATCACCATTTCCCATTTTTCTCTCCCTTAAACCCTCTCTCCGTGGCCACCGTCGTTCCTCTTTTCCTCTTTGATTTTCTTCCCCATCTTCCCATAATGGGGAGATGGGGAAGCAATGGTTCTTCTCTTTTTTGATTTACGGTGAAATAAGTGTGCCTAATCCACAAAATAAGAGTTCTTCGATTAGATCTCGATTTATATCGAAGTTTTTTTCTCGATCTGGTCTTATAGGTCGTGTTTTTTATTTGTTTTATTGTTCTCGATCCGATTGTACGGGTCGTGCTTCCGCTTCGTGATTTGGGGGTTTCAAGGTGCTTGCAGTTTGAAGAACCTAGATCATGTTTTGGATCAAGTGGTGTTGCGGTTGTAGCAGATCCCTGATTGGCGCAGTAATTGATGCGGTAGGCGCTCTTCTCTGCCAAACGGATGTGATTTTCACAGTTTCAAGATAATATCCCTGAGGGCGGTATTACATTTTTTATTGGATCTCTTAAACTGTAATAGTACAGACATAATTAGTCTGGTTGCCATATAGTTCGGTTATTCTGTAATAGACTAGTCGAATTGGATGTCAATTCCACTCATTGTAATCGCTTCTGGGCGTTTCCCAGGATCTTGAATGATTTTCTTCAAAAAAAATAAAATATATATATAATTGTATGTGTTAAATTTTGTCTATACTTTTGATTTTTGAGTTGCTAAGAAATATGATCATATATTAAAAATTATTAGAAGATTTTGAACTGCTTGAAAATTAATTTACCATGGTTGTTGAAGTGAATTGTCTTTTAATTGATTATTTGATATTATGATGACAAAGTTTCTTAATTTTGGTGGTTAAAATGTTTGTCTAAAATTATGTAGATATTGTGTCAAAGTATCAATTTTGTACAAGTTTGGACTAAATTTCTACAAATTTTGGTTGGAATGTTTTGATCAACCATGTCCTAAAAATGTTGTAATTTTGATATTTTACTATTCCATGATGAAGAGAATGTAAAATTAGGTACATTATTTGCCTTTAGATGTTACTCTTAATGCGATTGTAAGTTGGTTTAAAAATGTACTATCGATGAGTAAATTTTTAGCATTTGATGCAGGAACCGTACAAAACTGTAAAACTGTAAAGAAAAGAAAAATTCACAATCAATTTGATCAGCAACTATCTGATAACTACCATATGGATGAATCCCTTCTATTTGTAGGATCCCCTTAACAGAAATGCAACCACAATTGATCTAACTAACTGGTGGCGCTCCTTAGCTAAGACCGGGCGTTGGCCACATAGCAAATTACCAAAGTGCTCCTGGGCCAATTTTGAGATCGTGACAATCCCCACCACTAGAATTGAGCTTGTCCTCAAGCTCTGAAACAACACAGTATGAACGCATCCATAGTGTGAAGGAGCCTCTGCAGCAGCTCCAATGAAGAAGAAGAAAAGTTGCAAAAACGTTTTCTGCTCTCCACATTGGCTATCACGTGTTGTATATTTATAATCACGACCCAAGTATTGATTCAATGAACAAGAACTCCTAGAACTCGAATCCTCCTGATTCTTTATCAGTTGCAAAATCAGCGGCCATGCATCAGAACACTCCCTTATTAGCACTTTAATAGCTTTCCACAGTCGCTGATCTTTCTCCAGAAATTTCCTCCAATCCGATAAGGAAAAACAAATTGGAAATGAACATTGATTTGACACCAAATAAAGGCCTATTTCCATGTTGCACTCGAGCCATGCAAAGGGGAGATTATGATGACAAAAATGGAGCTATGGAGATAATGATGACAGAATTGAAGCCATGTAAAGAAATTCTAGCCCACTGATAACAATCATAAATGCTACTACCTCAAGTAATTCTCCTGCTGTCAAACTTGATTTTCCTCCTGTAGCAAGCATCACCTCATGCAAACAAATATCATTGCATAAAGTTGCAGTGACCAAACTTGACTTTATTTCAAGTGTGCCATTTCCATGTGATCTGTAACAATATTTCCCATATTTTTATGCTATCCCATCAATACTGAATTTGGTATTCAAAGACTTATCTGAAAAGCTTCTGAAGTTCCCCAAAATCCAAGTGTCAAGTATGTACCCAAGCTCATGTTGAACCTCTAGTATGCTTCTCTATCGCAGTTTGATTTTTTCCAAGAAAACTGGACATCCAGCAAGCTGCATCGTTGGGGTACCTCCCTTGAAAATCCATAATCTCAGCAAAAATAAAGTTGCTCTTTCCAACACTTTAATCAGTTTAATAATCTATTGATTTGCATACCAACATTCTCATATGGTAAAGAAGCATTTTTTACCCTCATCTCAAAAATTAGAAAACAAGTGTCTCCACCCCAAAAAACAATCACCACTTTCTTATAACACCTCTAAGTTGAGAGACCTGCAACCTGATATACATCCCCGGAGCAGCAACGAATTCGAACCCCTCTTTCGACAATGAGCTTGTCCTCAAGCTCAGAAAGATCCTTCCAAAATACGGCCGCAACTCAGATATCATCTATCATAAGCTCATTCACTATGCAATGTTGCTGCTCAAGACTTAGAGTTTCCTCTTCGTGCTTCTGAAATACAACTTGAAAACACCAGTCATGCATCGAAGTCGAGCGTATTCTCGTATTGAGTTGAAAATCCAGATCAGAAAAATGACAACTAACTTCACCACATACTCTAGTGCACACCAAATCTCTCATTAAGATGACAACATTTCCTTGAACACTGACACACACTTCAGCAGCCACAACACTTCCATCAACATTACCATAACAGTCACTCTTCCTCGCCAGTTCAACATTGAGTTCACTGGCAAAATTTCCTAGAATGATCACACCAATACCGGGATCAAAGCACTGAATAGAGCCAATCCATTTACTACACTCACCAGTCCTATACTCCTCTAGCTTGCAACTCCCACTGCTTCCCCTTACATAGACAAATACACCAGCTTGCACATTTGACCAGTACATAGAACTTGAGTTTCCATGAAACAGCTCACAAAAGTCAGGATCAAAACATACAACATCATCAGCAATTTCAATGCTATTGACTAGTCTCCTGCCTATAAAATTCCTGACACCCCATTTAATAATCCCATCATTATTTCTAACAGATGCAACCTCAACTTCGTTCTCATTCTTGAGCTCCATGTCATTAACATATGAGGAATTCATTCTAGGCTCCATTTCAATCACATAATCAACAATAGTATCAGGTTGATCAGATAGTTTCTTACTAGATTCAAAACTTCTACTAGAATCTTCAGAGATACCAGGGTCAAAGCAAATGACAGGCTCAATAGCAATGACATCCATATTATTTCCCTTACCTGAGCTACATTCTTCATCATACACTAGACCTTTAAGCTCATCTTCTAACACGTTCATATTCATAATGCATGAATTATCCTCACATGTCATATCTTCTATCACTGATTCAACATGCATATTATGTGTATCACAATCTAATAAGATAGGTATTCTCTCAACAGCGCACAAACTTTCAACATTCAAGACAGCTCTACTAGCATTATCAGAATCCAAGACATCAATATTTTCATTTCCAGCACGCATAAAATCTTTATCAGGTTGAACACATTCCATAATCTTGGGATTAGTTAAGATATTACCCGAGAAAGGAGTTGGTGAATCAGTTTCTGACATCTCATCACGTTGCTCTCCATTCTTCATCACTTAGCGATCCCCACCTTGACTTGTGGTACCGGAACACTTCTCTACCTCTTGCTGATCTCCTGTCACAGTTTGTTCTCCGAGTGGTGGTTTTGGATCCGGCAATTCAGCAGTCGGTTTCATGCACCACACATCCGCCAGCTTATCAGCCCTAGCCTCCGGCGACTGAATAATCTTCGCCATTGAAGCTTGATACTCTCGCATCAAACCTTGAATAACCTGCATCGCATCAAACTTGCAACCCCTTGTTAATTATTTTTCAGTGGCCTAATTTTGTAAGCCTTTATAATGGTTTGTAGACCAACTTTCCGAACTAATATTAATTCCACTTGCCAAAGTTTCGCAAATCTAAATTGATTACAAAGCCAACTTCCTCACTCCACTCCTCGTTAAATTAAATATCAAATGCAAAATGAATATGTAAATTTGAAATATAATATCTCACACCAGTTACTAATACAAAATCAATTGGTTGTTAGGATGGATGTTTAACTCAAATTGATGATTTTATATAGAGGTCAATATAAAATTGTATGTGTTAAATTTTGTCTATACTTTTGATTTTTGAGTTGCTAAGAAATATGATCATATGTTGAAAATTATTAGAAGATTTTGAACTGCTTGAAAATTAATTTACCATGGTTGTTGAAGTGAATTGTCTTTTAATTGATTATTTGATATTATATATGATGACAAAGTTTCTTAATTTTGGTGGTTAAAATGTCTGTCTAAAATTATGTAGATATTGTGTCAAAGTATCAATTTTGTACAAGTTTGGACTAAATTTCTACAAATTTTGGTTGGAATGTTTTGATCAACCATGTCCTAAAAATGTTGTAATTTTGATATTTTACTATTCCATGATGAAGAGAATGTAAAATTAGGTACTCCCTCCGTACCAGCTGGATGTGCACAGCTGACTTTTCACGGTCTTCAATACACGTGTGTCACTGCTAATATCTTTAACTACGTATATTATAAAGATATGAAAATTTGATATTAATAAACTCCATGTTATGACGATTCCAACAATATTAGATACGATAATATTTTTATTTATTTATGCATTCAAAAATTCAATCAAAATTTAGCATAGTTGACTGAAAAAAGTCTCCTGTGCAGAAACAGTTGGTCCAGAGGGAGTACATTATTTGCCTTTAGATGTTACTCTTAATGCGATTGTAAGTTGGTTTAAAAATGTACTATCGATGAGTAAAATTTTAGCATTTTAAAGTATGTTGATAAAAAATTGTATTATATACATTAAAAAATATTGTGTTATATACATTAAAAAAAAATTGTGCACCCCGAATATGAAATCCTAGCTCCGCCACTGCCTACCCCCTCACCCCATGCCACACCCTATGCTCCACCCCATGCCTCGCCGGAAATTCATCGGCGTCGTCTACTGCAAGTACATCAGCGTGACACCGTCTGGAAAGCTAAACCACTGTAAGGGGCCTTGGTGAGGCTGACCTGCAACAACACCAAGTACTGGTCAGTGGTGGCACTGGCTGGTGTGGTGGCGGACGTGAACGGTTACTTCCTGATCCTGACCAAGAACGTGACGAACGCAGCAAGGTGGCCATGGTGAAGTCATCGTCCCCGAAGCTTATGAACGTTGAAAGTTGAGGATTTCTTGGGTCTACAATTAAATTTAATAAAAACTTGAATCCAAAATTTATTATTCAAAACTTAAGGGATTTAATTGAAATAATAAATATTAATTGAATCCTAAATTTAATGAGGGGTGATTAAGTAAATTTATCACTAAATGAGTGGATTTAGGATATTGGGTTGTGGAAATAGATATTATGTTTAAAAATCATAGATCACAGTAAGAATGCATGCCAGAGTACACCTGATTAAGACCTTATTTTAGGAAGATATATAACATCCAAAAAAGATAGATGATATTATTCTTGTTGGCAAAATAAAATAAAATAAAAGGAAATAAAAGGCGTTAGAAAAATATATGATCTCAACTATTCTCCATAAATGTTTATTAGGTAATGAACCCGGCCAAAAAGTATTGTGATTGACTTGTAGGACCTGATTAATCATAATATTTGCTCAAGTACGCCTAAAAAAAGCAAATGAGTAGATTAAATATCGCATAAAAAAGCAAAGCAATCGAAGTAGATTAAATTTGTGTAAGGTTGAACGGCAAACACATCTGAAATCATAGATTAGCGGAAACACAATTCATTAAACCTATAAATAAGAATGCATGCCAGAATATGTTGCCCATAATAGGTATCGATTGAAACCATTCATTCACAAGTTTTTCAGTGAATATATTGCCCAAAATCTCACACTAATTTGGACGATTTTTTGTTATCGTGATACGACCAAAGTAGCAGCTCTATCAATAACATTAATAGCGCAAATAAATTAAATGGTACGATTAAAATAAGCAATTTTTCCATGCAGGTCCATTTTTCTCTTGCAGGTCCGTATTTTTACCATAATGTCCCCTGATGGAACCCTATGATTTCAAGTCCATTTTTTGTTTTAATAATATTAGGGATATTATGGTAAAAATACGGACATCACCAAAGTGTGGTCATCACCAGGTTATTAGGCCAAACACAGTTGGTTGTTAAACCTGGTCAAAGCCTAAATGGTATCCTAAAAATAGACATGTTTAAGGCTTTTGATAGAGTCTCCTAGTTGAACTCCTTGTTGCTTAAATACGGTTTTCATGGACGTATTGTATTTGTGATTTTGAGAAATATTAGTTATGAATGATTTTCAGTCTTGATAAATGGTTCTCCTTATGGTTTCTTTAACCCTACCAGAGGTCTCAAACAAGGTGACCCCCTCTCTCCAATTCTGTTTAATTTTTTAACTGAGTTGTTGAACAAGGGTCTAAAACATGTGTTTCAACTAGGTTGGATAGATAGATTCAAAATGCCTCTGGGAGTTATCAGTATTTCCCATTTATCATATGCAGATGATACAGTTATATTTATCCGGCTACAAAGAAATCATTATCCAACCTAGTTCTTTTCTTGGAACACTACCAACTTGCATCTGGTCAGCTAGTAAACTTCAACAAAAGTGCATTCTATGTAGGAAAAAAGACTAGCTCGTTGAATTGAAATGATTAAAACCATTACATCTATGTCTCAAGGAGTCTTTCATTTACAATATCTTGGAGTACCAATCTTTAAAGGCAAAAAATTAAATATTTATTTTCAGCCTTTAGTTGAGAAACTTAGTGCCAAAGTCCTTAAATGGAACAATAAATGGCTAAACATGGCAGGTAGAATCATTCTCATTAGGCATGTGCTTGCATCCATCCCCCAACATATTTGGTGTGTCATGACTCCAGCAAAACATGATATAGAACTCATGGAGTCTATCTTAGCAAATTTCCTATGGGGCTTGAACGAACAAAATGCTCCAAAGAGGCATTGGAAGACATGGTCAGAGTTGTGCTATCCTGTCACTCAAAATGGCCTTGGCTTTAGAAGCTTTCACACTACTATTGACAATTTCTCCATTAAATTATATTGGAAATTACAGTTGGGTGAAACTCTTTGGTCTAGACTTGTTTGGTCATTGCCTAACTCCCATAGAACCTCTGATCCATGGAAGAGAGTTAAATCCATCACACTAGTGGCTGAAACTCTCAATAGAATCACAGTGGGTAATGGCAACTCCAATTTTTGGAATGCCAACTGGACTGGGGTGGGATTTCTATCTGATATGTGGCAAATTGAGGATAATATGCCTCACCCAGACCTGACCATTGAGCAATTCCAAGATCGAAAAGTGACATTGCTTCCACAATTATCTGTTGGTTTCTCCTCTCAGGTTTTTTTGCATCTGCAAAAACAATTACCACTTTTTGACAGAAAAGATAAGCTTATTTGGACTCCAGCTGCCTCAGGTAAGTTCTCTGTATCTTCTGCTTATATGTCAATGGCTAGGACTAAGGAGAATTGTTATTCTCTAACAAAGGTATGTAATTCTCTGCTCCCTCCTAAAATCTCAGTGTTCTTATGGAAGCTTATCAATAATTTTGTTCCTATAGATGAAATTTTTAAAAGAATGGGTATTCACATTGTTGCTAAGTGTCATTTCTGTCATAGTGAATATTTCATTGATCATTGTTTCCATTCATGTGTAATGGCTTCTCCCTTGTGGAAGGAAATGTTTGAGATTCTAGAAATTCCATTAGTTTCATTTCCTCATCTCTTTGATGCTATCTCCTGGTGCTGGTCAATGTCATTGTTTTCTAAAGCAAAAAACAACTTGTTTCACATTATGCCATGCTTGATTGTTTGGATTCTGTGGGTAACTAGGAACAAGTTTATTTTTGAGGGCATTAAACCATCAACCTTTGGCATGAAAAAGTAATTACACTTCTTCATTACTTCCATTTTCACCATCCATCCTCAGATAGTCAAAACTGATTGTGCATTCATTGCTGCTAAAGGTTTATTTCATGTAAGGAGATACCTTAAGTTAAAGTCCATTAGATACTATAAATGGGATCCTCCTGACGTAGGATACAAGCTAAATATAGATGCATCGTGCCCTTCTTTAGATTATGCTTCTGCTGGCTTCATAGTTAGAGATAATAATGGACAAGTTCAATACCTTGGCTCATCTGTGCTCCTAATATCTAATGATCCATTGCATGCAGAGCTTCATGCTTGTTTCATTGGACTGACTTGGTGTCTTGAAAACTCTACACTCCCACTAATTGTTGAATCTGATTCAATGCAGGTTATTAAAATGATCAATCACCAGCTCCCACCACCTTGGAGAATGGAGAGGGACTTGTGGCAGATTCACACTCTAATAGCAGACCTTCCAGTCTCCTTTCACCACATTTTTAGAGAGAAAAATACAGCATCACATGAAATTGCTCAAACCCCCTCACACCTTCTTGCAACAAGATCCCTTGCCCAACTCAGTGAGGAGGGCCCTCATGGGAGAGAGCCTGAAGTTACCAACACCCAGGATCCAAAGCATTGCAAGCTCCTCTGTTGTACAGATACCACCCCCTCAATTCATGCTTAATCAGATCTTTTACATTGGACTAGCACCAACTTGGCACAATCTTGAGTTTCGTTATGACGATTCGCTAACCTGGACCTTGTCAGTGTTGCTATTCTAGTGGATCCTTTGACCTGTAATTAGCGTTGCATCTTTCCCATACGTTTCTTGTAAGAAATTAGAAGAAACTTAATTATCTTCTGTAAGCTATGTTGCTAGGTAATGCTTCGATGTTTTGCCAAGGCAACTCTCTCTTGTGTAACAAAATGAGCCTTTGGCTCCCATTTTGTATCCATTTTGCATCCATTTTGCGGGTGCACTAGTTTGGGGTGACTAATAAAATACCTCTACGGTGATTTCATATATAGAAAGAAAAAAAAAACAGTTGGTTGTTGTTAACCCACATAGTGCTTGCGGGCAAAATTTAAAAAACACAACCTACTAGTATTGAACGAAGGGGTCCTCGAATCAGTGGAACGAAGGGTCGATCCTCAAATTTGCCACCATTTTTGATACGGGTAAGAACAAATGCATATGTAAGTCTATATAGGCATATGTTTAATATATCCAATTAGTTAGGATGCATGTTTTATATATCTATCCATGCATATATTTAATATATCACCACCACCCAACTATCACATTTTGGCCTTCCATATTCTATTTGATCAATATATAGATGGATAGGTTTGCTATTTACAGTTCAAGAGTGTGTTTAAGGAAATGAAAACGAGTGCACAGACCATGTTTTATGGAACTAAACATTCTTATTGAATACAACAAGCCTTTATAATCTATAACAATTTACTCATGCCTTAAACCATAAACCTAAAGTATTTTCCATCTTATTTGAAGTTGCAGTTGTAGAGATTTCATATTAATTTGATAAAGATAACAGATTGCAAATATAATACCACCATAGATAAACGTTTGATTGTATTTGACGTTGCACTCGTGTGGAGAAATAGAGGGACGGAGTTCTGCTAATATGAATGGATTGGGGAAAAGATTTTTGCGCACGGTAGAGGTAGAAAGAAGAGACATATTTTTCATTTGTGATATTAATATTTTAATTATATATAAGGGTAAGAATGTCTTCTCCTAATTATGTAATGAGTGAAAATGTTAGGATGCCCTTAATAATAAATATATTAATATTACACCTTTTATAATGATGTAGATTTATCCCACGCCCTTAACAAAAAAATTTCCCAAATATTTATGATTTTATCGCAAAACTTAATATAGAATTGGATGTTTGTTTAATTTCCCACAATATAAGAAATAGAAAATATGCAATTTCCTTTCGTAGACAAAAGAACAAATAGCAAAAACATCAGGAAAACAATAGAAATTTCTAAGAGATAAATTCGTCGGCCAGTGCACACGTGTCGCAGTGGATACATGCAGGGGTGCCACCCCAGCTGCCATCTTTCACTACATGCATACTCATCCTATTAATATATACACATCCTATATATATATATATATATATACCCCCGCAGTTTGCAAACATACATTCAGCTTCTAAGAAAAAACCATTTCGCAAATACATTGTTATGGATCTAATCACCACCTTCCTCAACTGGGTTGCTCCTCCTTTCACCTTCTTCAGCTTGCTCTTCATCCTCCCACCTTTGCAGGCTTTCAAGTACCTGCTTTCCTTCATAAACGCCATTTTCATCGAAGATGTTGCTGCCAAAGTCGTCGTCATCACCGGAGCTTCTTCCGGCATCGGAGAGGTAATTTTATCACCGGAAAACTTATTTTTGTAATCGAATTATATAATTAATGATGGATTTGTGATATATTTATGGTAGCATATGGCGTACGAGTATGCAAGGAGAGGGGCGTATCTGGTTTTAGCAGCAAGGCGAGTGAACAGCCTTGGCCAGGTTGCCAACGCTGCCCGGGAGCTGGGTTCACCGGATGTTGTGGTTGTTGGTGCCGATGTATCCAAAGCCGATGATTGCAAGCGGGTCATTGATGAAGCCATGACTCGTTTTGGCCGCCGTGAGTTTCTTGTTTATTCAGAAAATTAAAACCTAAATTATTTTTGTTCTTTGCTTTCCCAAAACAATAAGCTTAAGATTGTTCCTGCTTGCAGTTGATCATCTAGTTAACAATGCTGGAATAAGTAACATGGCGTTGCTTGAAGACGTCGAAGATATCACTACTTTTAGATCCATCATGGTATAAGTTAATTTAATTCATTTATGTATTCAGATATCTGAATCTGCATAGTTGAATTCCTTCAATTTTTCACAGGACATCAATTTCTGGGGATCGGTTTATATGACTAGATATGCTCTCCCATACCTGAGAAACAGCAGAGGCAGAGTAGTTGTCCTGTCCTCGTGTGCTTCATGGTTGCCAGTTCCGAGGATGCATGTTTATAGTGTATGATTAAAATCCATATTCTTGTTTATTTCCTTCATAAACTTGTGTTTTTCCGTAATGTCTAAACACAATTAAAATATATATTTTCAGGCAAGCAAAGCTGCAGTTCTGCAATTCTTCGACACCCTGCGGGTCGAACTCGGGCCTGACGTGGGCATCACAATCGCCACGCCGGGATGGATCGAGTCGGAGATGACCCAAGGCAAGTTCATGGACGAGCACGGCAACACAGAAATCGATACCGATAAGAGAGATGTAAGACATTAATTTACAGCATCGAGCCTTCATATTTAATTGAGGATGATGTTAACTAATTGAGTGCATTAATTGAGCAGGTTCAGGTGAATGTTCTGCCGGTTCAGCGGACGGATGAGTGTGCTCGGGCCATCGTTAAGGGCGCTTGCCGGGGAGACAGGTACATAACGGAGCCGGAGTGGTACAAGTACAGTTACGTATGGAAGGTTTTGTGCCCGGAGGTTCTGGAGTACATGTATCGCGTGACGCTTCTGATGAGCTTCGGGGATTCGCACAAGGATACCATCGGGAAGAAGATGGTGGACTTCACCGGAGTCGACCGGATCCTTTACCCGGAGTCCATCAGAGCTCCACAGCCCAAGACTGATTAATGCCTTCCTTCCTTCACACATATGGTGATTTGGCTGCTGTGGTTGTTTGTTTTGTACTTTTGTTTCTCTGCTCAGTTTGGTGTATGAATGAATAAAACTCAAGAAGCAGGCTCTGGCTTCTTTTCTGTACTAGTTTATGTAATGAGTGTAATGTACTACTTCCATATGATGTATATATTGGTTGCTTTTTATCATGCATGACTCATGAGACAAAATTATGTAGACTTATCACAACATTGTATCTATCATCTACTATATGCAAACTAAAAGAGATGTAGGCCCTGTTTACTAAAAGTTTATTTATTGATGTACTGAATTGAATTGAACTCAACTGAAATAAAAATTGATTGTATTGAAAAATGAAATTAACATGACTGAATTGAAAAATGAAATTAGCATTACTGAATTAACTTGAATTTCATCAAATTACATCTTCACTGAATTAAATTGAACTGATTTACAGATAAGTTTGGGTAAGCAGGGCCATAATCCGTTTTATGACCTCCTTGCTTCTTCAAACTTTTGACCTCCAATTCCCTGTTACAGAAATTAATTACTCATTACCTTCTCATCAGGTGTGATTCTGCTAGTTTTTTGGCACTTCTTTATTACGGCCATTACTAGTGCTGTCAATCCTGACACGAACACGAGAAACACGACACGACCGACCCAACCCGATCTGACACGTAACCCGATTGTAACCCGAAAATTATTAGGTTTAAACCCGACCCAACCCGACCCGACCTCAACCCGAATATTAATTTTAACCCGATAAATTTTGACACGAACCCGACCTAACACGAACCCGAAGATGACCCGAACCCGACATAATACGAACCTGAAGATGACCTAAACCTGAAGAACTGAACCAACTTAATCATTCATAAATAGTTAATGTAATTTTAATTTATTTCTAATATCATATTTTTAATTGGTATTAAACCAATATATCTAATTTATTATAATTAATAATGTCAATTTTTTATTTAGTTTAAAAGGTTGTTTTATTAATATGCTCAAAAGCATTTTTTATTTGGAGTTTTTTTATTTAAACTTTTTGTATAAGTAGTATCTATTGTGTCATAATAAATAATTTTTCAAACTTTAAAAAATTTAATCCAAAAATGCTAGTTATTGGAGTTGAATTGTTCCTTTGCCAACTCATGGAATTCCTTAACCAAAAAATGCTAGTTAGGAGATTTGACCTTTAGACCTATGCTTAGGTGATAGATCAAAATACCACTACACCACTTTGCTACTTGTCAACTTGAGGATAAAGAAATAAATATATAGTTTACTATACCACAAAATATGACTTTTAAAAAGGGCCATAGTAACATAAATGGAACTATCGGGCAACATATCTAAATATTTTTTCTACCTCTTCCGCTGCCTCAAAATATCTTAAAACTATATTTTCACATTTCACATGACTTTAATTTTGTTTTGGGTCACTCAATTTTATAGTTAGACACTTCCCATTTTCTTGGAGGGACCTAGGTGAAAAAAGTAAAAACTTTGTAGAAACGCCAAAATTGAAATCCGCTTGAAGGGATTTATAACCAACATCTTCGCAGCCAATATTAAACTTTTAACATCATTAAAATTTGTATCTACATTCTATAGACGAGGTATCAATGCTAACATGATTAACCTTTGTAAACTCACTAGTAAAGTCTATTAATTTGTTCTACGTCAACTAGTCCAACAACTTAAAAAAATATGAATTTTTTTATATGTATTTCATATATGATATTAGGAGATAATATTGAGTTATAATATCGTAGACGTCAATTACGTTGTTAAATTTATTTCCAAAACAAGTAAGATACTTGGAAAATTCGAAGTTACGAGATGTTTGACGTTCAATTCGAGGTGTATATTTATTAAATAACTTAAATGTGATGTAATGAAATGAAATGTAATGAAATGTGTGAGTGTATTCAATTAGAGATTTTTTTGGTTCAATATGAGTATAAAACGTTTGAAAAATATTTAAATGACCACAATATCATAAAAGTGATGATAACTAAAATTTTAAAAACAGTGTGATTCAAGTATATATAAACAATTTAGTAAAAACTAAAATCATCAATTGTGTTATATACTTGAGTTGAACTCACTTCGATCTCGACTAACCCAACATCAAAAGTTTGTTTCTTCCAATGTGAGTTTTGTGTATTATATTTTTACTTAATTCGACTCAACCTCACAAACGAGTCTAACTCAACCCGATCTGACCCGAGATAATTTGTTCTGAACCCGACCCGACCTGACACACTGGGCTGACACTAATCTAACCCGACACGAACGTGACCCGACACGACACGACCCGACCCGATAAAAAAATTCTGACCCGAAATAATCCGACACGTATCAACCCGAACCTATCTGACACGAACACGAAACCCGACACGTCAACCCGAATTGACACCACTAGCCATTACCGATGTTCTTCTATTAATTTCGATTATTTTTGGTTCTGCATTAAAAGGCTTTTTTTGGTAGACTTCTTTCCCATCCAGAATATTGAATGTTCATATGCAAAAGTGTTTGGTAAATTCCTTTTTTTTTTGAAGTAAGTGTTTGGTAAATTCCTAAATGAACTCAACCCGTCCACTCCTTATGTGTGTTTTTGTTGTTGAATATTATAATCTGAGTTCTTTAGGCTTAGTGTTTGGTAAATTCCTAAATGAACTCAACCCGTCCACTCCTTATGCGTGTTTTTGTTGTTAAAATTATATCTTCACAGTTAATTAGGCTTCAATTTGATTTCACACTACTCAATTTAAAATTTTGACACGTCCCAATTTCTTGGAGGGATCTAGATGAAAAAAGAAAAAAATTTTGAAACGTCGAAACTAAAATCCACTTGAAGAGATTTCTAACAACGTCTCTGCAACTAACATTATACTCTGCACACCATTAGATTTTATATCTTCATTCCAGTGAGAAGACATCAACGCGTATCTTTCTAAATTTCGTATACTCACTAGAAAAGTTTTTTTATTTATTTCAAACTTCAGAACTATATATCATATACCATGAAAAACTTAATAAATAGTCTTAACATAACCATCCAAATGAGAGAGTTTTGAAGTTACTTAATGTCTCAAAAGTTAGATAAAAACATCCATAAAGAAAGCGTAGCACACATATTCTCAAAACAGCCAACTCATGTTCTCTCAACTATTGCTCTCTCAATGACTCTTCAAGTTCTTCTCAGCCTTGCGAGCCTTCTCCTCCTCTTTCTTGTTCTTCAGAGCAAGAGCTTTCTTCTCCTTATGGGGAAGGGGCTTCTCCTTTGGCTCATTGGGGGAGGAACAACGTCTTTCCTTTCAAATGGCATGGAGCTCACCACGTACTGATGGTACACCTACGCCTGGGGTTGGGGGGAACCCACTCCCCTTGATTCACCTTGACTTCCCAGAATTTCTTCACCAAAGGGAAGAGAATGTTCTTAACGTCGTCTTCTCCAAGTCATTCCAGCTTCATTTTAGAAGACTTTTCAACCAACACAATCAAGCTGCCCACTTGCTTATCTTTAAACTTATACTTATCCTTTAGCCACAGGCTCCAGATATACTTCGAAGAATGCCTCAACGGAGTCCTTCAGAAATATCCACTCTGTTTCGCTTGTTCTCTTACTCTTGCTGTTTTCGCTGGTTCCCTTGCCCTTGCTGTTGAGATGGCGGTTGTTGTTCTTTCGGCGATGGCATGGTGAGACTGGGCTGTTTTTTGGCGGCGGCAGTGGCTGTTTTTCTCTGGTGTTGCTTTTCTCCGACCCAATTGATCATTCTTTATATTGGCTTGATCATCCCGTATATTGGCTTGGTCTTTGATCATGTCTTCCCATTTAAATCTCTGTGAAGTATTTCAACTTGTTTTACAATACATACTTTCGCAACTCAAATATACGAAATTTTTTACATGCATTACATATATCATATTATGGAATAATATTGAGTTATACAACCATGGGAGTCTTAATTATATTGAAATTTGTTTAAAAAAGAAGTCAGATGCTTGAAAATGTTAAAATAACGAGTGATTTACACCCAATTTGAGGTGTGTTTTGTCAAATAACTTCTATAAGAAGCAATTAAACATGGCAGTGCACTCAATTAGGAAATTTGTTTGTTCAATTTGAGTAAAAAACATTAGAAATATTTAAAAGGCCAGAACAACATATATGAAACTTTTAGGCAACATATGTAAATATTTTTTATACTACTTCCCTTGCCTCAGAAAACCTTAAAATTAAAATTTTACATTTCATATGGATTCAATTTGATTTCGGACTACTCAATTTAGAAATATACCATTCCCTGATGCGGGGCAAATCCGCACTAGTAATCTGGGCCTCAGATAGCTGACATATCCGAGAGCTTCCGGGTGTTGATCGTTGATGAAGTATGAATGCTGCTCGTTAATTATTCTTGACCATCTGAGCTCCTTGCCCTCGGACTGGACCTACTTGGAACCTGTTCTCCGATACCTACAAAACAAGCCCCCCGGGGCTACCCCGATGGTGGTAGCTCCGGTGTGATGATGAGATTTCGTGCTTTGAAAGATAAAAACTCTGTATTCAAGAGTTGGAGAACTTACTTGAAATGGTTGATTGTGCCCTCTATTTATAGGCGTTTTAGGCCTGCGCCTTCTCATCACACGTCACCTCTTTGTACCTCGCTGTGGTCCTGGGCACGTGACTATACTGCCGAACTTCCCTCTTGGCTGTCTCTCATGTGCGTCGGAGATTGCCTGGAAGGTCTCCTTATCCAATCACCTTTTGTATTATCATTCCCGATTACTTGGAATGTTTAGTTAGTATTCATAAATATTCAAGGTTTGATTTTTTGACACTTATTTTAGTTAGTATGTATAAAAATCCGAGTTGGTGTCATCGTAGCATGTTCAAACTTTAATTTTGTCGGATAAAGTTAACTTGTTAATCATGTATTGTATATTTGTAACAAAAAAATAAAAAGGATAATGGCTGAAATTTTAATACGAACCAAACTATTGAACTCAATTCGATCAGAACTAACTTGACTAACAAAAATCACCCAATGTCAAAAATTTATTTCTCCCCATATCAGTTTTGTGAATTATATTTTTACTTAATCCGACTCAACCCGACAAACGAGTCTAACCCGAGCTGACCCGGGGTTATTCTTTATGAACCCGACCCGACCTGACAAATGGGGTTGACACAAATTTAACCTGATATGGATGCGACTCGACACGACCTGATAAAAAATCTGACCCGAAAAAACCAGACACGTATCAACCCGGACCCTAACACGTCAACCCAAATTTAACAGCTCTAATCTTGCCATTGGAGATGCTCTAATGCGGCAAGCATATTAAATTAAAAATAAGTCACTAATTTTTTTAATGATAGATAACCATCAGAAAAACATAAACCTAATTCATTTGCTGGCTTGGAAAAATCATTGATAATTCTTTTGACAAAATTATTTCGTCATTAATGAGCAAAATTAAAGACAGTCTATGTAATTTTCTTTTTTTGAATAATTTGTTGACGAACATGTATCGTCATTCAATAATATTAGTAGCTGAAAATAATTGGTCACTAAAACTAGGGGTTGCTCCATGCAGATCTATTTTTTGCAGGTCTGTATTTTTACCATAATACTCCTAATATTATTAAGGCAAAAATGGGTTTGAAATCATAGGGTTCCATCAGGAGACATTATGGTAAAAATACGGACCTGCAAGAGAAAAATGGACCTGCATGGAGAAATTGCTTAAAACTAACACCCAAAATTTGTGACGGGGTTATTGTGACCAACTTGTGACAAGCTGATTTGGTCCTTTAGCGACCAAAATTCACCCATTTTCCTTATAGTGTGTTTTTTGTGAATCTCGTTCAAACTCAATTTTTCATCCAAATTAAAACCCTTCAATTTGATTAAAAATGAAAATTTACAATACTTTTGTAGTTAAATTTACAAGATTTCTCCATGCAGGCACGTTTTTCTCATGCAGGTTCACATTTTTTACCAAAGTACTCTTAAGTGCATCCTTGCATTTTGGTTAATTTTTTTAGCCTTACTAATATTAAGGGCATTCTTGTAAAAATTTGGATCTGCATAATAAAAACGTACTTGCATAGAGCAACCCCTAAATTTATGACAAATATAGCACTTACAGCGTTTTAGAAACCAAATTTTTCGCTCAAACACGAATTAGCATTTCTAAACACAATGGCACTTAAATCAGTTGGACTAGTCAGAGTATTTGGAATAGTTGTGTTCATAGTTCATACTAGTCCATTCAAAATACATTTAAAAAAAAGTACAAACATCAAGTCGGAAAGAAATTGAGAGACATTGAAAATTATAAATTACCTATTTAATGAAATAGACATGTGTCTACTCTTTCAATTTTTGAGATTTTTTCATTTCTTTCTATCAGAAAATACACCACATGTTCACACTATTGGAGCACAATCTATGTGTTTTTGGAGGTGTGTTCGAGGGGGTTGGCTGACCCAAACACAACTTAAACATAGCCCCCACAATGGGTGTGTGTGTGAAGGGAGTATCCGATAAAACTCAACTCCTTTGTGTTTCGTTTAAACACTTGAGTTGGTTGTTGAGCAGGACCAGCCTGTCAGGCGGACCAAGGAGAGTCATCTCCCCAATCCTTTTATTAATATTTTTTTATTTTTAATGGGGCGGGGCCCCGCTTTCTTATCCCCTTTTTTTTTTAACTTCTTGTTGTTTTCTTTCCATTTTTTCTTTCCGGTTTTTTCCTTGGAAATTATAGTTTAATTATAATAATTGTTCCTTGGACACTTAAGGGTTTTTTTTTTTTACAATGTTAGTTTTAATATATTGTTGTGTAATTATAAATTTTAATCTAATGAAAACACAAATTATGATCAATATTCATAGAAAATTAATAATATGTAGAAGAAAAACATTTGGTCCATGAATAGTATGTGAATAGTTGTTGAGTTGTGTTAATGATAGTGGAAGAAAAAATGAGGTTGTGTTTGTGTACTGTTGTTGAAGAGTTAAAATTTGGTTTAACATTATTTAAAGTGGGAAAAATAATCGCATTTACTCATTATCCACCAACATTTACTCGTTATCTACCGCCGCAACCGCAATCCACCACCGCGATGAGTCCGAGTAAGAGGGAGCGCAAACTTAGGAAGGAAGAGGAGAAAGCTCGCAAAGCTTCTGCACTGGAGGCACGTCAAGCCGCTGCTGCAAAGTACCGTTCTGAATTCCCTAAGCCTAAATACCTTGATCCCGTGATGCCTTCATTCAAACAAGTGGTGTGTAGAAACTGCAAAGGCGACATCAAGCATATCGCTCAAACTCTAACAAACATGGGAGGTCACAATGTGTTACTTCACAGTGATATGTTGAGAAAATCTAATGTGATGTGTAAGAAATGTGGGGTAGCCTATGCTACTTCCAGAAAGAGGGCACTGCATCAAAGCAAATGCGATGGATATGATGTCATTCCATAGGAGAAAAAGCGGGAAGGACAGAGGAGAGAAATGAGCAGGAAGGAGGATAAGAAGGACAGAGGAGAGAGCATGGGCTATTTGGACAGGAATAGAGTGCGCAGTAAATCTTTTGACAACTTTGGATAGTAATAGAGTGCATCAACTAATCTTTTGACAGTTCTCAGTAATGTATTGTCCTACCTCTCTTGATATGGTGATGTAATTTGGCTAGTAGACATAATTTGTTCCCAGGATATTTAATGATGCTATCGTACCTATCTTGAGCCTGGATATTTGATGAAAAAAAAGTAGGAAAAATAGGTCGAGCCACTTTAATACTTGTGGTCAGTCAATGGATTCCCTAGATGACTTGGCCAAACATGACTGCTTTTGAGGTTGATGGCAAACTCCCCTGGATGAATTGGCAAAATTAGTGGAGATATGGAAATGGGAAATTAGTTGTAAATAAAGACATTGTTTTTTATTTGCTTAATGTTGGGGGAAAAAAGTGGGAAAAATAGGTAGATGTGTGTTTGAGGTGTGTTTCCATTGTGGATGCTCTAAGAATTGAATTAGGTGCTTATACTCAAATAGTTACCGGACTCATAATTGGAGGGTCCGAAATGATTGTGCAACATGAGCCATTAGTCAAATCACATGAAGAAATAAATTTGTCAAAATTTCTTCCATGTACTCTATTAGGTTTGAAAGCAACATTTGCCTAAAAATAATTTTTCCTCTAGCTACATATGCCTAACTGCATCGCAATGTACATGTCGTATCCATATTTTTCCCAATACAAATTATATTCAAAAAATCAAACTTGTCTATCATAAACCGAAATTTTGGTTAACAAAATCTAACAATAAAGTTAAAAAATTTCTGTAGTTTTTTTATCATTAATTGATTCTAGAAAATGTATAAATAATTTTGTGCCCAACTGACATGTAACTGATTCAGTGTAATGTATAATTTATAATTTATATTATCAATGTATTGTATAATTTATATATCTAATTTTTCTTGTATAAATTTTTTAGCCCTTATTAAATCATTCGTTGTGATTGATTGGTTGTGAATTAGTGTATGAGCGTGTGATCCAAATCATCAGAGTGATTAATATCTATAAATCATAATTGGGTTAGTTGGTACAATAATTCCTTGGAGGCGAGGCCGAGTCTTTGACTTTCTTTAACAAGAAACTATGAGCAACATTTCTGGATAATTCCAACTTTTGAGTTAGTAAAATTGACATTTCAACATTGACGTTTCACAGTCCATTTTACCTTTTTAAATGTAATTTTATATATACGTTTCCTCTCAACAAACACCGAATTTATGTTCCTTGGCATACATGCATGTGGAGAGGTCCTATACGATGGAAAGGGAAGTCACTTTGTTCTCAGATGTTTCACCTTGCAATTCAACGTTTGGGACACTCTGATGAAACAAGACCACAATAGGTAACATAAGCTTTAAACTTAAATATGAAAATTTTCTACTATTTAAAAAGGTTAAATAAACTTAAAAATACCATATTTATGAAAACTTTGCCTCGTCAAAATTTACATACCAGATCCAAAAAAATTTATTTAAGAAAAATTTAGATAATATGAATTAATTATACTTTATATTGATAAAACTTCATTTTGAAAAAAACAATTATTTATGTATTTTGTTACTATAATCATTTAAGAACCTACATGTACTTTAAATTATATTTGCGGTGGCAAGGTTCTAGCATATGTACCCGTCAGATCTCCTCCTTCTCGCTCCTTTCTGTGGTGCAGCATCCACTGATGATACGGATCCTTGTGCGCTATCGTGAAATTCAATGCGACTAGCTCTTCTTCTCTTGGCGGAGGAGGATTGTGTCCTTAGGCCCATTTTCTTGCTGTCCTCTCGAGCCATTTACTTCCACAGATTCTCCTCTTCCACCTCATCTTCTTCTGCCTCAGTGACAATTACGTTCACCCCTTCCGGCGTTCTCTCGTGTTGACTCTGTTGTCGGAGCCCTTCGACTTGAATTTAAACTAACGTTGGATTGTCGCTTGTGGCCATTAAAGTGTCGGGTACATCTGCGAACGCTGGGTCGAAGTTTGGGACTTCCGAGGTCTCCCCCATGTGCGTTTAGATGTTTCCATCATTTCGGAAAAGTGGAAACTTCTTTGCCTCGGGTCCCACCGGGCGTGCCAACTGATGTGGGGTGATTCGATCAATAAATGTGGATCTCGAATGATATGCTATGCGAGGATGCTAGGTTGCTGGAGTAGATAGATTTTGAAATGATTGAGACTTGATGCGACTAACTCAGGCTGAGGCCTGCTCTTTTACCACTTTGGTCGAGGCTTGCTTAAGCTAGCACCTGTTCGTCCGAGCCTGCAAAACAAACCCCCAGAGCTATCATGGGGGTGGTAGCTCCGGTACGATGATGAGATTTCGTGTATTTCTGGGGGAAATAAAACCCAATTGAAAAGTTAGAGAGGGAGAGAGAGCTTACCTGAATTGGCTGAATGTGACATCTATTTATATTTTCCCCTGGAGCCTTGGTTCAACCCCCCTTTTCCTTTCTTCTGCTACGTCATTACCTTTTTCCTTTCCTTTGTATCATCCTCACATGCTCGGTAACTCCGTATCTTTCCCTTGGAACCTGTCATCCGACAATTAACAATTAATGAGGGCAGGGAGCTCGGATGGTCAAGAGCAATTAACGAGCAGCATCCATACTTCGTCAACAATCAACACCCGGAAGCCCTCGGATACATCAGCTATCCGAGGCCCAGATTGCTATCAGTTGGCACGCCCAGTGGGACTCGATATTAGGGGTCTCATCCTCGATTCAGAATACCGCATGCAGCTCGGCATTCAGGGAAGCTTCTCGGACAACAAGCGATACCTCGACGGAGGACAGCGCGGCTGAGGAAGATCGTGCAAGAGAAAATTCAGCGGTTGCAACCAACCCGAGGAGGAGAATAAAGCTAGGACCCGCCTAGGAATGAGGAGGCTCGAAGGTGGAGGTATGTAGGTATATAACTGTATATACATTGAGAATTATTTGAATGATAGATAAAAGCTTTTTGCAAGATTATTTACGCTTATTACTGATTATGATATGCGTGAAGATTAGGAATATAGAGGTAAATAGGGGAAGGAAGAGATATTTAGGGTACCAGTTAGAATTAGCTCATGAGTATAGGTCGGATACGAGAAAGCTAGCGCTTTAGATTTTCCCCAAGGATTAGACGCTGCTAAAGAAAGGGCCGGTAGAGAATTTAAGCAGGAAAAGGGTTATTGGAGTAGAGTCAGAATAATAGGGAGGTCCTGCTGCCAGCATGGATCGGATACCAGGAACGCCCAGGGATACGACCGCAGGACAACAGATGGGTGTTGGTCCGATAGAGAGGGGATCGGAAGGAAAATAGCACGAAAAGAATGTTGTAGCTAACACCATTTTTGAAAAATTTCTTTGCAGGTGACTTACAAGGAAACAAAACAGGGCAAGATTAAGGGGCTTACAAAGGCGTGAGTGTGAGGAAAGAGTAATAGGAGAATAATTGCTGAAAAAGCAAAACATCCTCGGAAGGCAGCAACGCAGCAGGTTGGTGACGCCAGGATAGGAGCCAGAGGACCACATCGGATAGGCAACATCATTGGATAAGGAGGCATTCAAAGAGAAAGAACAGCAGATCCAGCAGGATAGGGCTCGGACGAGGAGAATGAGAGCGAGAGGTAACCAGAAGAGCAACAACATAGAAAGCAAAGAAAATTAACTTAGAAAGAAGGAGGAGATGACAGGCAAGGAGAAATTCAAATTATTGGTAGGGGTCAAAAGGAGAAAGAGAAGAAGACGAGGGATAGCAAAAGGAGAGGATTGGAGTAGAACACCTTCGGAAAGACAGGGAAAGGGGATTCTACAAAAAATAAAAAAGAGAATTTGAAGAGAGAGAATAAGGAAAGAGAGAATAGAGAGAAGAGAGAAAGAGGAGAGGCGAGGAAGGAAAAGGGGAAAAATAGGGCAGGCCCAGATTCGGGATATCCGAGGATAGGGAAAGGATAAGAAAAAATCATAAAGGAGATATAGGAAAAGGAAGGGGTAAAATTAGCAAGGGGAAAGATATCGGAAAATAAGACCTTCAGATTATAGGAGCGTAGAGACTAGGGAAGAACAATAAAAGAGAGAAGGGTAAATTACTATAATCCAAGGGGGCTCGGACAGCACCCAGAGGGCAATAATTCTGATGAAAAACGAACAAAAGAACACTAAGGGAGGAAGAAAAGAAGAAAAAATAGGGCAATCAGGATAAGTTCGGAATATCCGAGGAGGAAGGGGAAAATTTAGGAGGACAAAGAATGGAAAGAGAGAACCTTCGGGTAGAATAAAAGGAGAGTAAAGGGAGAGAAGATAAGGGGGGAACTAGGAAAAGGAAGGTAGGGAGGAGTAGAGAAAAGGAATTGGTGAAAGGATAAGGAAATCTTATCCAAGATAAGAGGAAAGCCTACAAGGGAGATCAGACAGAAAAGAAAGGAAGGTCGGATAAAAGAAAAGGAAAGGAGACGAAAGGTGGTAATCCCTGAGGTGTTTAAGGGGACTGAAAAAGGGTAACATAAAAGAATGATAATGGGCTCAGCGTGGATACGCCATAGCTCAGATGCGTGGATACGCATAATAATTGCATGTGCGACAGAAGACACATTGCAATAAAGGAGGCTCGGCGTGGATACGTCTAAGTTCGGACGCGTGGATACGCTCGGAACAGAAGGTGTACTGGATAGTGCATTAGGAAAGCGTGGATACGCTATAATTTGCATATGCGCTGGATAGCTCGGTGTAAATAAAGGGAAAGTCAAGACTACTAGGTCGCTCCCATGGTTGGTGCCCCGCAAAAAAGAAAGAACCTCGGCAAGGGTAATCCGAGGAAAATAAAAGAAAAAGAAAGACAAAAGTATTTCATTAAAAATAAAGGCAAGTACCCGAGGGGAGACGTCGTCTCGATACTTATACATCTTACAAAAAATACAAAATAAATCTAAGGAAATACACTAATCATCGGATACATGAACTACTTCGTCTCCTTGAGAAGGCAAGGAACGAATAGTCAAAGAGCGGAGAGGGGGCCGTTCTCTTTCCAGGGATGCATTGTCAAGAGGAAAATGCAGGGATCGGAAGATCATAGATAGGGAGACAGGAGGGGACGCTCACTGAGGGAGCACTTACTGAAGGCTCAGGCTCACTTTAAGCAGGCAAACCCATTTGCCGAACGCGGAGAACTTCCCGGATTTTCCTTTGGCAATCCTCGTAGTTGGTAGAAAGCCGAGGGTCAAGATATTGGCAGAATGCATTATCAACAGGAAGGATAGAAGGAATTTCCCAGAGGGAAGGTGGAAGAGGATCAGATATTCCAGAGATAAGCGGCGATTCCATTCAATGGCCTCGGCATAAGCAGGATGAGCCGAACCCCCAGCTTGAAACTCACCCATCTTCTCCATAGCAGAAATAGCGTTTCGAACAGAATTGTGCCACATGCCATTATTAGCAGAAAAAGTAATTATTATTGGTAGTTCACTCCCTGCTCCACCAACCAAATTGTGCCACATGCCATTATTAATTTAACTCTAGTTAGCTATCTAACTCATAATAATTACTTTTTCATCTATTTTTGACCGTATTTTCTTTTTCCTACTTTTCCATCTTTTAAATTAAATTAAGTTGATGTCTTAATTTTCCTAAGTAAATTGTCTAAGATACAAAGGCCATGTTTGCCACAATTTATTTGTAGATTAGTTCAGTTTAGTATATTTAAAATTTTGCAATTCATAAATAAATTTAAATTTATTTGAGTTCAATTCATATACTCCCAAATTTGTTTTAGAAATTTTTTGTATACAACTTTTTGATTCATTTTATTTTATTAGGATATGTTTAATTCAGTTAAGTTCATTCAACTCAAATCATGTCTCTATAAGTTTATATTATTCATCTCAATTTTTAATTTGCAATACATTATTTTTACGTCAGTTCAAATTAATTATGTTCAATCAAAATAGTTCAATTTGATTCAGTTCAGTTTAGATGAAATATAAGTTCATGATATTCGGCACAATTTGTAATACATGTATCTTTAAACTTTAAAACAAGCCCCCCGGCGCTACCCCGGGGGTGGTAGCTCCGGTGTGATGATGAGATTTCGTGCTTTGGAATGTAAAAACTCTGTATTCAAGAGTTAGAGAACTTACCTGGAATGGTTGATTATGGCCTCTATTTATAGGCGCATTAGGCCTTCGCCTTCTCGTCACACGTCACCTCTTTGTACCTCGATGTGGTCCTGGTCACGTGATTGTATTGCCGAACTTCACTCTTAGCTGTCTCTCACGTGCGTCGGATATTTCCTGGAAGGTCTCTTTAGCCAATCAACTTTTGTATTATCACAAGCCCCCAAGGCAAAGTCTTCAGTATTCCGAGGCTGGAGGTTTGTGTCTTGCCATTCTCTCTCCTTGTTGCCGACCTCTCCTTTTCACGTGCGCTGGTTGCTATTCTGGCAGGTGGGCCTCTGTGCCGCAGACAACCAATATCCTCGAGCTTTTGGCGGCTACACACTTCACTTTTTACCAAAACCTTCCTCTTTTCTTGTGTGCCATCATTACTCCTGCCCCCGATGCGTTGTCTTTTACTATTCCTTTGTTTTCTCCTCTATAAATAGATCTGCTTGACTCCCTTATTTTTCCTCTCTTGCTGCCCTTCAATTTTATCCTCCGTCTATCTTCTACTTCATGGTGAGTCGCTTTTGCTCTTAGTTTCCCCCTCTCTCTTTTATTAGCGTGCTTGTTACTATTATTTGCTATGGGTTCCCGGTCTGCGAGTCATGTGTCTGCCGATAGCCTGAAAGCTCAGGCTTCTAATGTGGTATCTCCTCCTATTCCCGACCCGGGTCTTGAATCTTCTTCCTCGGAGCCCCTTTCTATCCCTAAAGGGAAGAAAAGGTGTCGTCGATCCTTCGCTCGTGTACCTCGGATTAGTCATACTAGTTTCCATTGTGATTCTGATCCTCGTCCCGAGTGGGTCACCCAGGATGTCATCAATCTTTGCAATGACAGCTTTGTCCCTATCCCTGAAGACGCGGAATTGGAGCTTTTGGATGCCGACCAAGTCCAATCTGGGGCTTCGTGTTTACCTGCTTGACATATGCATTTTGGCTTATCTCTCTCGTTCCCTGATATTTTTTATGAACTGCTCAATTATTTTAAGATGTCTCCTGCCCAACTCCATCCTAACGGAGTGACTGTGATTCTGGGGTTCATCACTCTATGCCGCAGGCATAGTATTGTGGAATCTCTGGCTTTGTTTAGTTCCTTCTATCGCCTCCACGCCTCTCATGTGAAAACCCCAAGGATTTTTACATTTTACCCCCGAAGTGTCTCTCTGGTGCTTGCTAAGATTGACAGTGTCAAGAATTGGAGAGAGACTGGTCATTACTCCCTTAACCAGGTTAAATACCATGTCCATGATTGGAACGACAACCTTGAGCCTGAAGCTCCCGGGGTTTTGTCCTCCCATCTGTAGCCTCCGATTATGAATTTCTGTTTGGTTGTACCTTAAATGTCCTTCAGTATTGGCTGATAAGGAAATGACAGTTTTTATTGGCCTCGGGATATCTACCATGTCTCTGTCTTTACCTTCCGCCGGCTCTATGCCCAATGGTCTGAGGAAGGTCTTTACCCCCTGCTTTAGGATCTCTGTCTTTACTTTGCTGTCCTTCTCCTTCCATGTTGTTTTTCTCGATTCTTTACCTTATCCTGACATTATTTCTTATGTTTTGTTGCAGTGGTTCTTCAGGCCAGCCGGCAGGCTTTAGATGAGGAGAAGAAGCGTTCTGCCCTCCTTGAGGAGGAAAATGCACGCTCTGCCTTCCTTCTTCAGGAAGAGAAAAAATGTTCTTCCCTTCTTCAGGAGAAGCTCAAGCCACTTGAAAATGGGTCTTTGTTTCGTGAGTTTGGCAAGACTATTGCCCAAGAGATTGTCGGCTCCAAAGCCTGCGACCAATCCTTGTCCAAGCTTCTGGGGAGTCGAACAATCATCAGACCACCCTTTTTATGAGAGAATCTGAGGTTGGCTTCCAGGGCCTTTTCGTCTGTCTGTGCAGAAGAGCTGCTATCATCATGGGGCCCTGGCTCGTTATGAGCAGTGTCTTAGGGATTTCCGCCTAAGTACCCTCCAGACTCTAGCTCCCAAGATTTGGTCTTCCTTGCGTTCATCCAACCCACCTGTTTATGCCGCTGACCTTCTGAAGATCGGAGAGGAGAAGGCCCCGGTTCCTGAGGGGAGGGCCGTTTCTGAAGCTGACCTTTACTGAGGGCTACCTGTCTCTTGGTTAAGCGTCTGATTCTCATGTATAACTTCCCTTTTCCTGGCTTCGACAATCTTTTTTGTTTCTTTTGTTCTGATGTTTTAGCATTCCCCACCTATTAGGGGCATTTTCGACCGTCCTCTTGTATTATTACAATATTTTCTATCTATTTTCCTTATTATATCCTAAAATCCTTTTTGTCCTTTTTCTGTTATATGTGTTTTCTTCTTTATTATTTATGATTCATGTCTTATAATGTATCACTATACCTCTCTGCAGTACATTTTTCTGTTCTGAGCGTATCCATGCATCCGAACTTTGACGTATCCACGCCAAACCCCTTTTATTGCAATGTGTCTTCTGTCGTACATGCAATATCATGCTTATCCACGCATCCGAGCTATGTCGCATCCACGCTAAGCCCATAATCATTCTTTTAGATTACCCTTTCTTGATCCCCTTAAACACCTCAGGGATTACCGCCTTTTAATATCCTCTCCCTTTTCTTTGATCCTACCTTTCTTTCTTTCTTATCCGATCTCCCTTTTAGGCTTTCCTCTTATCTTGGATAAAATTTTTTATCCATCCCTTTTCTCTATTCCTCCAAACCTTCCCTTTTTCTAGTTCCCCCTTTTGTTCGGAATTGCCTTTATTATTTCCCCTATGCTCTCTGCCCTTTTCCTATCTTCTCTTCTTACCCTCATTTTAATCTACCCGAAGGTTCTTTCTTTCTTTTCTTTTGTCCTCCCGAATTCTCCTTCTCCCCTTCGGATATTCCGACCTTAACTTGATTACTCTCTTTTTTCTTTTCTTCCTCCTTTAATATTGTTCTGCCGTCAGAATTATTCCCTCTCTATACTATCTGAGCCTTCCTTGTATTATTATAACTATCCTCTCATTCTTTTATTGTCCTTTCCGAGCCTCTATGCTCCTGTTATCCGAAAATCCTTCTTTCTGATATCTTGTTCCTTCTTAATCTTACCTTTCCTGTACCTCCTTTTTAATCCGATCCTACCCTTTCCCTCTCTCCAGATGTCCTAAATACCATCCGAACCTGCTCTGTTTTTTCCCTTTTCCTTCCTTACCTCTCCACTTTCTCTCTTTTCCTTTTCTTTATTTTCTTTTTCTCTCTTTCCTTCTCTATTTTTCCTATTCACCCCCCCCCCCCCCCCCCTCCCACTTTTTTCTTTTTTTTTGAATTCCCTTCCCCTATTCTTCCAAAGGTTCTTTTTTTCTGAACCTCCCTTCATATCCTCCCTCATCTTTCTTTTCTTTTGGTTCCTACCAGTAATTCTAACTCTCTCCCAGCCTGTTATCTCCTTCTTCTTCCTATGCTAAGGCCCTATTTAGTAGAGATTATTTCTTGATGTACTGAACTGAACTGAATTGAATTGAACTGAACTGAACTGAACTGAAGTAAAAAATGATGTATTGAAAAATGGAATCAGCATGACTGAATTAACCTGAATTTCATCAGATTACATTTTCACTGAACTGAACTGAATTGAACTGAATAGAACTGATCTACAGATAAGCTCTGGTAAACAGGGCCTAACTCTCTTTTCTTTTTAAGTTGTTGCCTTTCTAGTTACCTCTCGCTTTCCTTCTCCTCATCCGAGCCCAATCCTGCTGGGTTTGCTGTCCTTTTTCTTCGAATGCCTCCTTATCTGACGTTGTTGCCTATCCGATGTCATATCCTATTTGACGTGATCCTTCAGTTCCTTTCCTGGCGTCACCAATTTGCTGCGTTGCTGCCTTTCGAGGTTGTTTCGCTTCCGGGCTTATATTCTTCTATTGCTCCTTCCTCATGCTCTCGCCTTTGTAAGCCTTTTAATCCTGCCTTGTTTTGCTCCATTTTCCATCGTCCTTGTATGTTACCTGCAAAGAGATTCCTCAAAAATGGTATTAGTTACAACATTCCTTTCGTGCTATTTTCCTTCCGATCTCCTCTCTGTCGGACCCAACCATTCTGATATCCGACCCCATACCGATAGCGTAACCTTCCTGTTACTCCAAACCTCTTCCACTAACCTTTTTCCTACTTAAATCATCTATCAACCATTTATTTCGCGACATCTAGTCCTCGGGGAAATCTAAAACCCTAGCTTTCTTATATCCGACCTATGCTCATGAGCGAACTCTAGCCGATACCCTAAATTCCTACTCTCTCCCTTATATACCTCTATATTCCTAATCCTTACGCATATCATAGCCAACAATAAACGTAAATAATCTTGCAAAAAGCTTTTATCTATCATCCAAACAATTTCAATATATATCGTTATATACCTACATACCTCCACCTTCGAACCTCTTTGTTCTTAGACGGGGCCTAGCCTCGAGTTGGTTGCAACTGTTGAATTTCCTCTTGCTTGATCTTTCCTCAGCCGAGCTGTCCTCCGCCGAGGCATCGCTTGTTGTCCGAGCAGCTTTCCTGAATGCCGAGTTGCATGCGTCATTCCGAATTGAGGATGAGATCCCTAATGTCGAACTTCACTCTTAGTTGTGTCTCACGTGCGTAGGAGATTTCCTGGAAGGTCTCTTTATCCAATCACCTTTTGTATTATCATGTATAATTGTATCTTTGACTCATTTAGTGGAATGGTTTCAGTATTAGGCTACGTCTCCGCATAAATGTAGGTTCGTTGCCCCAAAAAAAAAATTCGCTTTAATAGTTTTGCTTGCTAGACAAACTTAAGTTGGAAAACTAGGTCACAAATTGATTACAAATTAAGTAGAAAGATGTTTCAAAAACCATCGGGATAATTCTAGTAGGAGGACTGTACTGACATGAAAACAACTTCAATTCCTTCATAACTCGAATATCATCATTTGAGACAATATCAAGAGGTTACCGAATACAATTATTCTTACATTTCGATATTTTGTTATTTCATTTAATTTACAAAACCCCAACTACAATCAACAATTAATAGCTTGACTAAACAAAGAGCTAATTTGGTCTAACAAAACACTCTTCTCATCACTTTGGAGGAAGCCGCGCGATACATTATTTTTACCATCGCTCTATATATCAATCTCGGTCGGACTCCTCCGGAGACGGACCAATTTCATAGGTGGAGGTTGAAAGAGTCAGACCACTTCCCAACTGCAATTACGAATGTAAAATTAGATATACATAAAATATAATCGCATAAAATAAACGTACTAGAAAATGTACTACCGATCCCATTTCTTCAACAAGGTCTATTGACGACTGCGACGAAGATGCCTGCATTGCATTCCCAATTCGTGGATGGGAAACCCGCCGGAACCATGCATAATACTCTTCTGTGTACCCCATTCCGGGAAGAACTGGTTCTAGTTTCACTGAACGGGGAATGGTAATGCCGGAATTCCAACACCAATCGGCGGCGGACTCATCATACTTTACAAGGTACTTGCTCGCCGCACGATCACGGATCACCTCCAATGGCTCGATTTGCTTCAGTATCGGAATATGTTGCCGGTATCCTAGCTGGCGCAGAACCCTTGTGGGATTATACGGCTCGATTACTGATCCAAATCTAATCAGGCCGGCGTACAAGGTGGTAGGTACTTCTTCATCCATTCCACTCCCAAATGGCATCCAGTTCACCTGTGCAGACGATTGAACAAAATAATATCATCAAAAAGCACTAATTCAACGTGCAATATAAAAAATCAAGATGGTAAAAGTAAGAGTAAACATACATGTTCTGGTTTCATCATGTCTAAGTTTTCGCGGTAATATTGCAGCATCATTTCATCACGAGGAGCTATGTAAGAAGGCTCCCATCGAGCTGCTCGTGGACAACCGAGCGGTGTACCAATCGGCGGAGGAGCGAGCGAAGGAAAGTACTCATATATCCAAGCCTAACATTTAAAATAACCTCGATTACTTATACTAAATAGATGATGAAAATGCTGCAATCAGGAATCATACCTGTAGCAGAGTGAGACATCCCGATATGTTCCGGGACTCGGCCCTGCTCGCCATCCCTAACTCTCTGTACAAATTCGCCAAGGTCGCGGCGCCCCAAGCAATGTTGGGAACCTTGTCAATGTCTTTTAGCAACGAAAACACACATGACTTAACCTTCCCACTTTTGTTCGGAAACAGTGTGTTTCCCAACAAGTATGCCAACATCCCTTGTGCGTGTCTCTCATGGTCCGTTGTCTCGACCGCGGTTGTGTACAAGCATGAGTTGTGCACCCCTCCTTGGCCGTATTTCGACCTAAGGTCCTCAACCGTGACTCCTAAAACTTCCGCTGCACAGCATTCTTCAAATGAACCGGCGGCTAGTACCCCTTCGACCGGAATCCCGAGTATCTTATCAACATCATGGAGAAGGATGGTCATCTCTCCGAACGGCATGTGGAAAGTGTTGGTGTCGGGCTGCCAGCGCTCGACGAAGGCCGAAACCAGATTCATGTCGATCTCCATATGCATGACACCGCTAAGATGAGTCAGGCCACTCTTAGCCGCCATTTCTTTTGCCTGAGGAGAATTCCACCGCCATGCTTTCAGGTTTTGGAACACTGCACTTTGGTTCTTATACCTCAGAGGACCGCGCTCAACGCCGGTCCAAACATCGCGAGCAACGTGACCTCCAAAACTAGGTATCACCGAGACTTCCATCGGTCCTCCGGCCTCCTCGCCGGTAATAAGCCAGCAGCTACTCCCACCTGATTATTATATACATTTAGCTTCGTAAATATTTGAGAAACAAAAAAATCAATTACGTACCAAGTTTTACAGAAGATGCACTTCCAGGTTGATCACTCTCATCGCTGTCGAGATTCTGAAACGATGGCCCCAAGCTGACTAAAATGGGATGCATGATAGTGTACTCATGGTCCGTTTCATCGCGATCCTTGGTTCTGATATGAGACAGTTTATCCGGGGGGCGCAAAACTACGTCGTGCAAGTGATCCTCTGTGCTGCAAATGGAGGACAGACGACCTTGAGAAATGTTGTCATCAACTACACTGTCGCCGGAGCGGGGAGCAGCCTTGGGCTTTTTGTGTTTGTGTACCAAGTGTGGTAGCTTTATCAAGGCACCACGTACAGATGAAGTTAGTTTTCTGAGTTTCACTTTGTATTTACCACTTTCCTTCTCCGACGAGCTCTTCTCTGAAATCTGTACATAAAGAAAAACGATAATCATTATCGAAACTATGGCATAAACTAATCTCTACAGGGTAAAATAAATAAATTACAGAGTAATCAGGATGGTTTATTTTATTTTTTACCAAGATATTAGATATTAGATATGTGGTAGCGAACATGATTTACAATATTACAAAAAATATAATCCAATTATTTTTATTTTAACTGTTGTTTGAGTATAAGGTATAAAAGTTCCGAAACAACGTTTAACAGTTAATTAAGTGAGTATAACTTTTCTTATTTCAGTCCTTGTTATTGTCACTCGTACTAAACTGATTTCTTCTTATTTGTTTTTAAGATTTCTTCTTATTTTACAAATTAAAGTCAAATAAGGCGTGCCCTTTAAATAATAGAAGAGAATATATACGACCTTGGAATGTTTTATGAAAAATTTAATGGAATATAAAATGTATTTTCATTTACACAAAAAGTTCAAACACAATATAATTCTATTTAACAAAGGAAGTAGAATCAAATTTCACCATTTCAACATAAAATATATTCTGGTTTGTGAAAACATAAAACACACATATAAAAAAGAATATATTCTGGTTTGAGATAAGTGAATAACAATTCTCTCTTTTACCCTTCAAAAGTAGATGATATAGCTTTAAGAAAATTGTTCTATGAAAGGAATATACCTTTTCCAATGGTTGTCGACGGCTAAATGATGCCGCAGCCAATGGCAAGCGCTGGCGGGAAATGGTCGGTGATGGATGAAAGCTTCTCCTGCGTTGAAAATTTTCATTAAGCTTATATAATCTCTTAATTCAATAGCATCAAATTTTTAAATAAGATCAATTCCGTTGACCACTGAATATATTTTCTCTACCAAAATTTAATTGGTAGAACCATATATATTATGATGTGTACGTGTAAATATGACTGATGTAGCCATTATGATTTACTTGGTCGGAGTTACGTACGAATCATCAGGCACAGAACCGGCTTTAGGTGACCTTGCGGGAAACTCCGGCAGCTGATTCCCGTTGCTGTCATAATAGATGACGCCGGAGAAATCGGGCGGCTCACACTTGTCGCCGAGAAGGATGCCTTTCTGCCACAGCCCGCCGTCGCCGTAATCGACCTCGCCTCCGTGATCGCCTCCGTGATCATCAGCGTCATGGTCTCTCTTCTTCTTGTTTTTTGAGATGGTGACCTTTATGCTGAGTGTGAGCAGGTGGTGTTTGGGGCCTCTGGGCTTCGCCGGAGCCAGCTTCGGGGTTTTCTTGGCGGCGGAAGGCCTCTTGATCAGCTTCACCAGGGAGTTTATGGAGTGGATGAAGGTGAGACCTGCCTTGCCGGAGCTTTTCGACAAGGCGGTGATTTTGGTGGACAGGGCGGGGCTACACGGCGGTGTTTGGCGGCCCATTTTTCGGTGTCGGAGAGGAGAATTCAGGGAGTACCGGAGAGGAAGTGAGGAGCACTATTTATAAAATGGCCAAGTGGTTTTGGACCTTTGGTTATGCTTTATAGGATCTTTTCAAGGTGTAATATTTTTATTTCTATCCCACCACGTCATTTGTGATACCAAATTTTAATAATTTCATACTTGTAAAGATTTTTTTTAATAAACATTAATAACAAATAAATTAAACTTAATGAATCTGATATCTTGATACGGTTTTTGACGGTTGACTTTTTTACGATATCCTACCTTGATCGGATGATTTGACTTTGTTATTTACACTATATTTGATCATGTTAGTTAATCTAAGATTCACCTTACCTGATTATGTCTGATTTGCATTATTAAATTATATTAATGGTTTGACAATAAATTGTGCTACTGCATTTAGACATTAATTTGGCATCTCTTCTAATATATCCTAACATATATAACACGATTCATGCTCTTAACTTGTATAACGTAGAATTTTTAATGAATATATTATTGTTATTGTATTTTTATGAATTTCATGTCTATCTTGTTCCACTTTGCATTAGCGATGCACGAAGGGTTGAAGAAGTTGGCACACACACTTTGGAAAGACAAAAAATCCCAAATTCCAGCAACCATCCATCCCATACGCAAATTGAAGGTAGTGCGGGGGAATGCGAAATTCCATTTCTGTGATTCTGCATGGCCTATGGTATCACAATAAAGCATTAATATATCATTTTCATATACATCCTCGATCATGAATTCTCGTCATCATATCATATAATCCCTTCGTCACATGAATACCGAATGCACACAATTTGATAATCATATTACGTATTTTTCTAAAACAAATTTGATTATATTACTAATATATATAATTATCATGTGTATATATATGATTAACGAATTTGATATTTCGAAGATTCATAATATTATAAATCTCATAATATTACATATAATTAATTTTAAACTCATTTTCGACTAAATTGTGATGTTGTGCACCACGTACTCGCTGCTTAATTCGACATGTGTTCGTATGGTAGACCACTTTGAATGCGGTATATATCTGCAAAAGCAGCAAAACTATTCATCGGAGTTACCTGTGAGTAGCAATTCCAACGTGATAATGGATGGATTTTTTTATAGAGAATGAAAGAGAGTTAAAACATATGATTGTTTGGCCACTGTTGTTGATGTGAGTATTTTTAAGTGATAGTTTAACCAAAGGGCGAAGTAGGTGACTCATCCCAAATGAGTCACTAATTTATACTTGATATGTACATCCATGTTTCCTAGTTTGGTTACGTAAATTACGGTTAATGAAGCGAGGATTGTTCTTTCGAATATCTGACCCACTAGTTTGGATCAAAACCCATACTATAGTGAGTTGGACTATCTATCAAAATTAGATAATTTTGACTAAATAAATGGTTAAATCCCAACTTTCTCCACTGGGAGAATATAAAACAGCATCACGAAACTCTTTGCTACAATACATGCATCTAGGTGACCACGCACCTTTTTTTTTTTTAAGATGACCTCAATCAACTAAATTTATCCTTAATTAATAATTGACCCTCTAATATTTGAGTTTATTTAAAACAGACCTTACTTATTTTTTATGATGATGTGGTTGCTGCGCTAGCTGATGAAAGGGTTAATTAATATGGAAAAAATCGACGTCTTCCCTCATACGGCAAGGGAAATTCTGATAGAATGTCACGCCTCAAACTATAATAATATAAAATTGTAGTGTTAGAGTAAGAAAATAATGTTGTAGTGTTAATGTCAACAAATTGACAAAATTATTGAGATAAATATGATGAACTACGAAATTCGTTGATGGTGTACGTTTGCTTGGAATAAAAATAAAGTAGTTAGCAGGCACTTTGTTTGGCTGCAGCTAAAAGCCATACCGAATTTGACCTTTCATTCCGCTCTGAACTTCCAATGGCCATATTAATGCTGTGCAAATGTGCAATGCGTTTCAAGTTTATTTATAGATAAAAGTGCTCAATAACCCCTGAATGGTTGGTTAAGTGCTTATATACTTCTGAGTTTTTAAAAACTAACGTTGACATGTAGAGGCCGAACTACGCTCATACCTTCTAGGGCCTGGGCCCTATATAAAATTGAAATTTTCGTTTTATTTTTTTAAAAAAATAAACCCAAAAATAATAAGGAAATTTTAGACATAAACAGTGTCTTAGCTCAAAAAATATTCCGCCGCCTCTTATCTCTCGCCTCTCTCACCCAGAAAATTCGCCGTCGATTACCGCTAGAGGTGGGCAAAAAAACCGAAAAACCGAAAACCGAACCGAAATCGAATAACCCGAACCAAATTAAATATATGGTTTTCGGATATCCGAATTGATAAAACCGGATGATTTAATTTAATTAATTATTAATAAATATTTATGAATATAAAAATAACAAAATTAGGGGACCATCTATAGGTTTTTTATTATCTATGAATAATAAAAATAACCGAATTATGTTTATTTATTGGTTTTATTAGATTTTTGGCTTGAACCGTGATTGGATTTTTTTTAGATTTAAACTTTTATTTAAATGGAATTCGGGTTATTTGGTTTGTTCGGGTTAAACCGAAAACCGAATTCTGAATTTGGTTTTTTCGGTTTGTTCGGTTCGGTTTTGAATTATTTTTGAAAAAACCGAACAAACCGAACCAAATAACCCGAAACCGAATAAACCGAACCGACGCCCACCCCTAATTACCGCTGTGCCCCACTTCAATTTTAATCCTGGTTCCGCCACTGTTGACATGGGAAATCCGTATCTTTGAAAACTCTTTTCGGCATTGGAAGGTTTGTTTTCAAGTCATCTAATAGTCGAAAACACACATTTGGATGATCTGCTAGAGGTTTTAAATGTATGATTTACAAAGTTAACGTCAATCTAGGAATACCGGAGCATTTTTCAAAAAAATAGTAATACATGAATACTTAACTAAGAACTTAGGGGGTATATGAACACTTTTCTCTCATTTATACATCAACTTCGTTCGATTCATTACCCTTCCATTCAAAAAAATATTAAGAATTTAATATACGATGAAGTCTCAAATAAGCGCACGTTACGCTAAGGGCAGATCAAAAAGAGAATACATTGTTGGATGAAATATAAAAAATTATTTTTGTTAATATGTCCATGTAAATATTTGGCTCCTAATAAATTACTCAAATAATTAAAATAATTGTAGAATAGTCCACCAACTTGTAAAATGGGGTCTTTTTTTGGATGTATTTACCGTAAGGAGATGATCTTACATGAGATGCTCCCATAATATAATTGTATAATTAATTAATAAATTTTTACAATAATTCCCTATGAAATATTTATTTGTATAATATTTTAGATACGATAGATATCTTTTTTCATTAGCCGCCATTGCATTAGACTTTTAATTAAAATGCCAACATTCTATTAGAATTTAGATAAAAACAATATTGGAAAAACCCTTTAGTTATTAATGTTTTAGCTACATTCTATTATTATAATTTAGAACGCATGCATTATCTTTAGATTAAGTTGATATTATTTTGCAAGACGTTGTGGTCCTCGTGGATGCATTTGTGCCTCAGTCAAGTGTTTTGATGGCAACCTCGTTCGAATATTTTCAAATGAATATATTCTTTGGAGTTCGATATTTTAGCAAACGTTACAATATTCGGTCACATTGTTTTCATAAACTGACATCTAAAATATTAACAAAAAATTAGTTTTATTATGTCAGCTTGCGTGCGCATGAGCACAATAAGAAATTCTTTCTCAATATAAATTTTATATTATTTATGGCCGGTGGTCAATACTCCCTCCGTCCCAACCAAAACTTCTTAGTTGACTTCGGATCAGATTTTAAGAAATATGCATTTTATATCTTATAAGTGAAGTTTTAAGGGGTATAAATAGAATATCACTTATGGTTATGGTTATTTGTAAGAATTCATTAAGGGTATATTTGTCTTTTTGTAGTTGTTTTTTTGTCAAAAGAGGAAAGAATGAAAGTAAGAAGTTTTGGTTGGGACGGACTAAAAAGGAAAGTAAGAAGTTTTGGTTGGTACGGAGGGAGTATTAAATATGTAAACGTAGAAAAAAATAATGAATCGATCTGATTTTTTATTTTTTTTTAAATGGTTGAGAGACATTAGTGGTACTACTGGACATGCCAAAGGGAATTGCGTGGACTTCCAAAGGTGGGATTGGGAATATGACGATATTCACCACCAGAAATTCAACAGATCCATTGCACGCCATGTGGTGCGATCTCTAGCTCCTACCTACCTAGAGCTAGCTGGTAAGACAATAAATTTTTTATTTTTTTTCCAATATTACTTTTGAAAAAATAGGAATTTTCAAATTTGAAGATTTCGAAGAGAAGTTACTTGACTAAAAATATAAGTTTAAAAAATATATAGGTTGTGATGAAGTGAATTTTTAAAATATCACTTAGCTTGTTTTCTTGAGTTTAGTTAAAGATATATTTAGTTCAGTTCTAAGTGCAGTATTCGGATACATTAGGTAAACATCTTGCACTATAGACTTGGCATATGCGGGAGGTTGAGGAACCTGCATCCATAAAACGTATGCCGATCCATGCTTGTTGTGGCAGTCTATCTTGGGGTAAGTACACCTTTTTCATCTTTTGCGCCGCAGCAAAACCAACAAAATTAGCTGTTTGGTGAAGAACTGTTTGGGCATAATTAGCTGTTTGAGATGAATTAGTTGTTTGACCAACTCAAAAGGCTAAAAGTATTATTTGGTAGAGAGCTGATTGAAAGAGCTGATTGAACTCAAAAAGTTAATTTTCAAAACGCTGATAAAAAGAGCGTTTCCAATTAGCCTTTTGTCCTTACCGTTTTAAAATACTCTCTTACCCTTTACTTTCCTTAAAAAAAAACCTTTCCTTACAAAATTTTCTTCTCGTTCAATTTCAAATTTCTTTTCTCCAAATTCATAATCATATGCAGCCCATTTTTTTATTTATGTAAATATAATTTCCTTTAAATTGTTTAGACGTCCCAGTCAGTCACCCAATAAAGCTAATTTTAGCTTTCTATTTTTAATTCATGTTAATTAATAATACATAAATTTATATATGTCAGTAAATGATTTACATACACGATAAACGTACACTTTAATGATAATGTGTTCATGCTCCCCCTTCTCTCTATACTACTACTGACTTTCCTGTCAATTATCCCATTAAAATACTTTACTTTTTACTATTCACCGCTGATAACGTTCTTCTAACGTTAATATAACGGCTCTTCCATGGCGGAGCCACCGCTCCCCCAGGGCAGTCCCGCGGCGGAAAAATCCTTCCTGCAAGCTCTCAACACCAAACACCAGCCGCTTTACTCTGTACTCCCCAATACCCCCAATCTCCACCCCATAACTGAATACAAGGGGAAGATTGCTTAAATCCTGCCACCGGAGGAAGGAGCGATTCTTGCGTCATACTATCACAATGCTCTCGTCGGCAAATTCAACAGAGGCAAGCCATCCATGGATTTCCTCATCTCAGCTTTCAAATCGATCGGCTTCAATGGACGCTACCAACTGGGTTCTCTTGATTTCAAACATGTTCTAATCCGATTCCAAGATAAAGAGGACTATCAGCGCTGTTGGATGAAAGGGTTTTGGAGCTTCGGTAACGCAACTATGAAAGTGCAGAAATGGACACCGGAATTCACGCCGGAACAGAAGTCTTCAGTCATCCCAGCCTGGGTAACAATCCATAAACTTCATGTTCTGTTTTATAATATTTCTGCTATAGAAGCGCTTAGCTCTCAAATTGGAAATTTTTTGAAGATGGATGCTGCAACAATGGTCTTAACCAGACCCTCTGCCATCAAGGTTTGTGTAGAAGTGGATCTACAATCTACCCTACCCTCCACCATTGTTGTTGGTATTGGAACAAATGTGAAAGAATACCCAATAGAGTTTGATGACCTACCTTCATACTGTAAGCATTGTGAGGTCATAGGCCACTGTGATAAGGATTGTGTTTTCCTTCACCTTGAACTTAAAAAAGCTAAGCCTAGCAACCTTAACCATGTCCTTCAACCTCCTCATAGGCCTGGCCCTGAGATGGAGTTACAACACAAATCAGATGGAGCAGGTGGTTCCGGGCTTACCATGCAGGAAAAACAAAAAATACCCCAAGCCACTCCTAAGACAGCCTCACAGAAAAGCAAACTCAGAGCTTCAACTAGAAGAGGTTACAGAAATATGACAAAGAGATCCAAAGTGACCTATAAGTTCATCCCAAAGAAGAGTGACCCTAAGCCATCAGAAGAAACCCCACTGAAGAAATCTTCACAGCCATTGAAGGAGTCCTCACAGTTACTGAACTCATCCTTCTCACAGAGGGATAATGAGAACATGGTCCTCACAAATTTCCATGGTACCAATGAAGAGAATTTTCCCATCAATCAGGCTGCCATCAATGTGAACTCTCCCATTCAGCTGTCCAGTGGAAAGAAGCCCTCAAAGAAATCCCAGTCTGCTACTGTACCAACTGATAAATCTGCAGTAATCCCCATTAACACTCAGAGTTCCAATGGAAAGAAAATTTCAAAAAAACCTACATCTTCTGTTGAGCCACTTGTCTCACCAGTATTTCACTCCATGGATGATATATCCATACAAGAATTTCAGAAAACCAGGGCTTTCACCCCTTTTTCTACTAACATTGCCAAGTTTCATTCTCAGGAAAAGTTCAGAAATAGATTTCTACCATTGCAGAATCTACCTCAATCTATGGTTGATCTCATTGATGGCTTCCCTTCATCTGATAACCTTTCCTCATCAGAACTCCATCCTGAAGAAACCTCTGAAAATCAGACTGAAGAGGTTTCGAGCATTCCTCAATTACAAGTAAGCACAGCAAAGGTATGTACACCAAATATTATTAAAAGAACCAAAAGAAAATCTAGGAAAAATGCTTACACTGATCAGTTGCATCAAGTTGCATATCTTCTTAGATCCTCTACAAAATGCTCTAACAGTAGTCATCTATGATTAGTACAACTTTAAAAATTAATATGCTTGTATGGAACATTAGAGGCATGAATACTTCTCTCATTAGACTAGAAAGATTACTTATTTCTCACAACCCTAATCTTCTTTGCATTATAGAACCTCAACACTCTGATCAGGAATGTCTCTCATATATGCAATCTTTACACTTTGATAATTGCATGTCTTCTAGCTATGGTCAAATATGGTTATTTTGGAAAAACTGCATCTCTCTTTCTCTGATTAATGACCACGGACAATTTCTAGCAGTTTCAATTCATAGTCATACTCTAAGAACGCCAATGGAAGAAGTTTTTATATATGGCCTCAGAACTAGAACTGGTAGAAAGGATATGTGGAAGGATTTAATTTCTTTATGTCTGCAAAATGTTATCTATATTGGAGATTTCAATGCCTATAAATCAATCTCTGAATATAAAGGCCCTTCTGTCCAAAGCTTGGTACTATCAAAGATTTTAATGATTTTATCCAAGCTCTGGCACTTGAAGATATCCACACTGTTGGCAACCTTTATACCTGGACAAACTCTAGGCTACATCCTACTTTGGAAAGGTTGGATAGAGGGATAGCTTCTTCCCAATGGAGCTCTACTTTCCCCTCTTCTTCCATTCTGGTACTCAACAGAGAGACCTCAGATCATTGTCCCTTACTGTTGACTATTGGTAGCTCCATCCCTTCTACACCTAGGTCTTTTAGGTTTATTAACACTTGGTTTAAAAGGTCAGATTTTATGGAAGTGTTAAAAAACAACTGGAGCCCTCATATTGCTGAAAAAGGAATGACTGGTCTATTTCTGAAACTCAATAGGCTTAAGAAATTCTTGAGATATTGGAACAAAGAAGTTTTTGGAAACATTAGCAATAATGTTTGCAAAGCAGAAGAAGCCTTGAGAATTCAAGAAATAAACCATGACCTTTTGCAAAATGATTTGGAGATAACCAAACTAAAAGAAGCCAAATCTGTTCTTAGTAAAGCCTTAGCTGAAGAAAAACATTTTTGGAAACAAAAAGCAAAAATAAAATGGCTGAAAGAAGGAGATGAAAATACCTCTTATTTTCATAATTCTGTTAAACAAAGAAAAAGCAAGCTTGGAATTACAAAAATCCTTAACTCCCAGGGAGTTTGGATTGATGACATTTCTGAAATAGAACAGGAAGCTTGCTCTTTCTATCAAACCCTTCTTACAGCTGACCCTCCCTCTTCATCTCCTTTCCTCTCACATTTTCTAACTCAGATTCCTACTCTGATTTCTCCTGAGGAAAATGCAAGGCTAAATAGTACAGTTACCACGGAAGAGTTAAAAGCTGTTGTATTTAGCCTCAACAAAACTAGCACTCCAGGACCCGATGGTTATAGTGCTCAGTTTTACATCAAGGCATGGGATATTGTATGTGAGGATTTACTTAGTGCTGCAAAGGATTTTATGATTAATCCCATAATTCCTCAAGGTATATCCAGCACATGGATTACAATAATCCCTAAGAAAGAGGTCCTTGTCTCCTTTAATGACTACAGACCTATTAGCCTCTCAAATGTCTCCAATAAGATTTTTTCTAAAATCTTAATGGAGAGATTAAAGCCCTTAATGCCTAAACTTATTTCTCATCATCTGTCTGCTTTTCTTGCAAATAGAGACATTTCAGATAATGTTTTGAATCTCAGAGAGATGATGAGATTCATAAATAAAAAGGGCAGAGGTACAAATTGTATTCTTAAGCTTGATTTACAAAAAGCTTTTGACAGAGTGAGTTGGTCCTTTTTAAGTTCTGTACTCCATAAATTTGGTTTTAATGGTGCTTTTGTTCAATCTATTTTGAAGAACTTGTCACAGGCATGCTTCTCTGTGCTGATCAATGGAAAACCAGTAGGCTTATTCAAGGCAACCAGAGGAATTAAACAGGGAGATCCCATTTCACCCTTTCTATTTAATCTCTTCTCTGAAGCTTTTACTAGATCATTGGCATATGTTTATGAAATTGGAAAAATTGACTATTTTAAACTGCATGTCAACTCTATTCCTATATCCCATTTAACATATGCTGATGACACCATCATTTTTCTTAATGCCAACAAAACCAGTCTCACTACATTGCAGGCCTTCCTTGTTGTATTTGAAAATATTTCTGGCCAAGAAATCAACTTTCAAAAAAGTGAGATTTTCTATTGCAAGCATGCTTCTGTTCATTCAATACACTTGATTAATTCCATTCTAGGCATGAAAGCAGGTACATACCCCTTTAGATATCTTGGCTGCCCTATTTTTGCTGGAAAAAATGCTCAAATCCCATTTCCAACATGTCCTTGAAATGATTAACACTAGACTAGATAGTTGGAAGAATAAATGGCTTTCAGCAGGGGGTAAACTTACACTGATCAAATCATGCATTTATTCTATCCCCCAACATATTTGGGCTGTTTTCGAACCACCAAAATTGATCATAAAATCCCTGGAAAGAGTTGTATCATCTTTCTTCTGGGAAAAAATGACCAAAAGGACAAGAAAAAATGGAGGAAATGGAGTGACCTCTGCTACCCTATTTCTGAAAATGGAATAGGAGTTAGATCAATCTCCACCATAGTAAAAACTTTTTCAGTTAAGCTATGGTGGAAATATCAAAAGGCACAAGCCCCATGGACACTTTTTCTAGCCTCATTGCCAAACTCCTCAAAAACATCCCAAACATGGAAAAGGATATGTAAAGTTGATGAGTTTGCTTCTTTAAATATTAAGGTTATTATTGGGAATGGTATGTGTAGCTTCTGGAACTCTATCTAGTCAGGTAACCATTCCATTACCTTGTAGATTCCAGTTCTACAAACATACCTGAAAACTGTACAGTAGCTCAGTTTGTAGCTAATAGAGAAATTTTTCTCCCTTCTATTCCTCCTCTACTCCATCAGACTGAAGTTGTGCAATGTTTACAGGATATTAAACTTTTCCCCTCTGTGGAAGATAAGCTCATCTGGAAGATGGATTTAAGAGGTCGTTTCTCATTCAAATCTGCTTATCAGGAACTCATATCAAAAAGAGGAAGCATTCCAATTATGTCCAAAATATGGTCTCAAAGATCTCCAAAGAAAGTATCAATCTTCATGTGGAGACTTTTCAACAAGATGCTGCCCTTTGATGATATACTCACTTGGTCAGGTTTCTGTCTCCCTTCTAAATGTCCATTTTGTGAGAACCTGGATAGTGTAGATCATTTCTTTAATAGTTGTGTGATTGCAATGCATGTCTGGACTGAGTTACATATTTTTCTATGCATTGGAAATCCCATTTCCCCTTCTCTGTGGTCCAGACTGGCTTCATATTGGTCATTTCATGGTCTTACAGCTCTACACACTCAACTTGTCAATATAGTTCCTTCTTTTATATGCTGGTGCCTTTGGAAAGCCAGAAATAAAAAGCTCTTTGATGAAATAAATCCATCACCACAGCATATTATAAAAGAGATTAAGGAAATGATTTTCAACTCTTATGTGATTAAACCATTTTATCTGTACAAAGCTCATGATATTGATATTGCAAGCTCTGGAGTGCTTCCTAAATGGCTCAAACCCCCCAAACCTAACATTTTCAAAATCTCATGGTCCAAACCTATGAGTGGGGTTAAGGTCAATGTAGATGCTGCATGGAATGCCTCTTCCAAATGTGTTGGGATAGGTATTATTTTTAGAAACTCCAATGGGGGTTTTCTGTATGCAAGATGTTTCTACACTAAAGCTTCTTCTCCTCTGGAAGCTGAACTTATAGCCCTTAAACTAGGTTTGCATACTGCACATTCACTTCATCTTTATACATTTAGACTAGAATCAGACTATCTTGCTGCAATCAAAATGATTCAGGACATTTCCTTAGCCCATTGGAAATTCTGCCATCTAGTATATCATATCTCCAGTATCATATTTCCTACAATAGCTATGCATACTCTTAGACAAGGAAATCAGGTGGCAGATAGCCTTGCAAAGCATGCTTTAAAACACCACCTCTCTTGTGAAATTACTATGAGTAACATGCCACAAGTAGCAAAAGGTTCCCTTTTTCTTGATAAAATGGGTATCCCTGCATTGAGAATCAGGAATGGATACTGCTGATCTCTCTTATTATATTTTGCAGGTTTTTTGGATGTTCCTGAAGCTACACTGTGGCACACCTTTTTGCTGATCTTCACCGAGCTCCCAGAAGACAAGTTGTTTTCTCTTTCAAATGATGATTGTCTGTTAGAGAAATCAACAGTCTAACTGATTCGCTAATAAGCAAGTGGACAAATTGGTTTCCCATAACAGTTTTCATCAACCACTGTCACCTTTCCTCTTTGTGATTAGAATGAGTTCAATTTAGGCTAACTAGTTCCTTTTAACTCATTCTTTTTGAGGCATCCCTAATGCCTAGATGCAGCTTTTTTACTCTGTAAAATGCTACATTGAGAAATCCTTTTGGATCTCTCCCAAAACCGCAGGGTATCTTATTCCCTAGCATGCGGTTTTTCTTGTAATTTTATTTTGCTATTTAAAAGGCAAGGGGAACCCAATATAACTCCCTCCACCAATGGTGGTTTAACTCAAAAAAAAAAAGTACACTTTAATGTTAAAAAAATATGTGCTAAGAAAAATCAGAGATTTTAATTAATTTTAATTGGTTTAAATTGTAAATAGTAAAATTTTATTAGTTATATTTAATTGGTTTAAAATCATTAGAGATATTAGTGATATTTACAATATAGCTATTAATAATTTCATAATAGCAAATTAAAATTAGTATTTATTAAATTCTTAAATAGTAAAATACACCCAAGTCCTTTTATGTCATTTACAATGTTGATGATGAAACAAACAGCTATTACCTATCAGCTAATTGTAGCAAACACTTTTAAATAATCAGCTAATACAATCAACTAGTCAAATTCGCTAATACAATTAGCTAGTCAAATCAGTTAATGCAAACAGCTAACAGCTATCAGCTAACCACCAAACACCCCTATACATTTGAATTCTTCGAACAATTAAAAGTCCAGGTGAAGAGCATGGAGAGTTCAAGAATATGGTCAATTTCTATATGAGCACATCAAACATAGATGAAATAACTACTGGTCACCAAGGCTTTTAGAAACACAAGATTACAATGGATGATGAAAAAATGGAGAAATAGGAACAACATGAATAAGGATAGTGGAGACTTGGCTACTCATACTACATCGAAAACCATAGAGGATGTGAATATCTTAAACCTTTGAGACTTAGGCACAACTTGACAAATACACTACTCCAAAAATAGCTCAATTCTGCATAGCCAGAAACATTCAAACATACCATGGCTTACTCATAACTGATCCAACTTATGTAAACCACATTTCATTTATAAAGTGACATCAAGTCGCAAAGCGAACACCTATCAGAAAAGGAAAAATATAACCAGCACTTGTATGATTATCTACAACGAAAGAAAGTCAATGAACTTGTGACTTACGTACATATCAAAATCCTAGTGCAACATTATGCATCTAATCAAGTTCCAAGCTCAACCAAATTATACATCCTGATTGGTTTATTGCTGCTCTACACAACATGGGTATAGCTTATACTGCACATAAACAAACTAAATGAATATGCCCATAGCAGTTGAAACTGCAGTCAAAAGAAATGGAGGGGGTCTAATTAACCTAATTCATCTTAAATACTCATTACAACCCTCATCATAATAGAAAAACTAAGTTTATATTACTGCTTCGGTGCCATTGCCTCAATGAACAATGGATCAGAAAAATCTGCATGAAGTCAAATTCACCCCACGCTCCTTTGTTCTATCTTTTCATAAAATGCAAGAACAATCAATTTGTATTCAACTTCATCATCATCACTACACAGTCTATACTACTATAGTGTACAGATTTGAGCCCCAAAATTAACAGTTTTCAAGTACAAATAAGAGGCTAGCTAATTTAATTTTGTTGCAATGGATTTGATGATGAATACATAATGTATTTAAGAGGCTAGCGAATATTTAGTTTCATGAAAAAATTGGCTTAACTATCATGATTCGTAGTTTTGTGGCAAACATTACCATGTAAGTAATTATACATGCTGCTGTGTGCTGCATTCAAAAGCTACTCCATTATTGGAGTATCAAACAATGCCAAAAAAAGGCTGCAGACTAACATGCAATTTTGTAATTAGAAACCAACCAATACTAACAAATCAACCACAAAGAATTGCACTGAAGCAGATGAAAGATCATTTAATCAAAAACCAACAACCCACAAACCAAAAATCAAATCTTTTGAGTGAGACCAAGTATCATATTTGCCAAAAATTCAACAAGAAACACCTAACGACAATATGTTTAAGTACATGTAATTATGAAACGGTAAATATGCACACATAAGACCATGATGCATGTATCTTACTAACCTGCATATTAATAAGCCAAGGAGGAGTAGCACCTTCAGGAGGAGCTATTTCAGTTCATGTGATAACAAACCCGGTTTCATTTCCCTCAATTTGTCCTGCAACAATGAGGTTTAGGGTCATAACTGCCAAGTTAACATATAAATGGTCAAAGATGTCTACTATAAACAGTCAACTGGCAGTTCCACTCCACCAATGGCTGTGGTCTTTTGTGAACTAAGGATTGATATCTAGGCAAGTCAATGGCACCATTGGCAGATAAACAAGTGTTTGTACATCTACAGGGGAAAATTATTGCATCATAGCTTCAGCCATAGAATCCTTTGAAGAATTTAATTGTAAAAACAAATTACAGTGTAGTTGGATTATAAAGAGTTGGTGCCAGTTTTGACTCATAACTTTTAATAACTACCTTACAATAAAATCATGCAATGAGGAAGTATGAATTTATAAAAAAAAGTTTGGCTGCAACAAGAAAAAAAAGTTACCATATACAACTTAGAAGATCATAGGGTATACCTCAAACTCTTTTCCTTCACAATAGAGATCCTCAAGTGTAGTGAGCTTTGGTTTAGTCTGATGGTTGAGAAATGCATCATGCAGAATCTACGAAGATACACTAGAGATCATTGTCAAAACTACCCAAAAAAATAAAACTAAATGAAGGCCTGCATGATAAATGATTCAATAACGAGAGGAAGATAAGTCCAAAGTCAACCTCGTACTCAACGTCCACCGCAATAATCAGCTGCCACGCAACATCGAACTGGTGAACTTTCACAGAACCTCAATGATAATATTAAAAGCCATTGTGTCATGTGCGTAGTGAGAAAGGCATTGCAGTGCTGGAAGAAAGCCAATGCGATTTGCAAAGAGTGGCTAAGGTGGAGCAGTATCTGGTGGACCAGTGCAGGCTAAGAACAATTCCATTCAGCTGCAATGAGGATTCTGTGGCATGAAGGGCTGTGATGTTCAAGAATCACTTTCAATAATCGATCCGCATTACTTGAGGGCTCAAAGTTTGGCTCTTCACCTCCATCACCATCACCATAGTCAGTGGAGTTGCAATATGCAGATGAGCATATGAGCCTATCATTTTGCACGATGACAAAGAACGGCTCAAAATTGAAGGTAGTGCCGCCATGTGAGCATATTCGAACTCTTAATGGTCTCACAGTCAAAACATCAAACAGGTAGAGTTCATATATTAAAGTGCCGGCACTGCGAATTTTGAAGGACCTAAAGATTAAAATGGTCGGTGGGATTTGCTGCAGGAGATGTACAGAGTCTAAGATTGGGTGTGTCTTACTGTGTGACTGTGTGTTTGGGTACGTAATTTGTGGAGTGCCGTTGCTTGGCCTGTGTGGCGGCGGGAAAGAGTGACTTGAAGGAAATAAACTTGACTATTCATGTTGATATGTATTGGTCTAAGATTAAATTGTAAAATCTATTCATGTTAAAATGTAAAAATATTTGGCCGGCGAAGCAAAGCGCATCATATAATTCCTCAAGGATACTAAATTTTCCAGTAAAACAATTTCATGATCTTCCTTGTAAAAGTAGTGATAAGAAGCAATGGAGTCCTTATTCTACATTGTGTACTCAAAGTAATATGTATAACAATAGAGGCATAAACCTCAAGAATTGTTTTAACAACATGAGATAGAATAAGAAAACTCAGACTAGCTACTGATGATGCTCTTTAACAGATGCAAGAGCTGAACAGAACCAAATCATGAACAGAAAATTCACAAAAGAGACTTGGCAGGAGACAATAAAGCTACAGATCTCCTGTCAGCAGTGGAGTATTTGTTGAAGATGGCCTTCAGCCTGTGATCTGCATACAGAGAATGATAGCTCACCAGTAACTTAGCACAATCCACCAATTCAGCCTCGGTGAGACCGGTGTGCAGCTTCAGAGTTTCGTCCCAAAGAGGTGTCTTTTCGAGGGTGCCTCTGGCTGCATAAACTGCAGAGGCAGCAAGCTGTGATGGACAGTAGTGTATGCTTGTTGCATAACTCATCATTCCAAGCTCAGCTAGGAAGTAAACCATGCTCTCCATTTCAGAATCAGGAAGCGAGGCCTTGATGAAGCGCACGAGGAACACGTAGGCTGTTGGCACTGTCAGATTCCACTGCAATTCGCTGAGAATGCGCTTTTCCATGGCCAATACTTGAGTGTGAGTATAGGCACTGCTTGAGATGCAAACAAGGTCATTCACCTCAGGTGCCCATATTTCTTCATATTTTGAGGCCAAAAGCATTGCTCCCATGCCAACCAGCTGCAGCTCCATCCTCGGTGTGGTCTTCACAGAAAGATAGCGATCGATGATGTTGATGGTCAGGTAGAGTGTCTCCGGGCTAAGCTCAAACTTATGGTGAACTTCTGTCAGCCAGTCTATCAGAATTGCCCTCATTTTCTCGGTTATCTCGAGCTGGGAATCCATATAATCACCAATTCTGCTCTCATTCTGCATACATAAACATTGAGTAGGATTAGTCAATTACAAAACAAACAACACAGATTGCAAAACAACAACACAGATTACCAAGTAACTGTTCATACCTCAGCAACCTTGTAGAATCTGTAGAGATCATCAACATATTCTGTGACAGCCAACTCATTGCTCACATCTGCTGCATCAATGTCCACCACTTTTAGGGGCCTTTCGCTCAAACCACAGGCAGCCTTGCTTCTAGCAGTGAGAATGGAAGTAAGAGTTGGGGCTTTTGTTCTGGTAGTGGTAGATGACTCTTCTTCACCCGAATTTTCTGAGTCAGAACTTATTTCAATCACCTCGGGTTTCGGCTTCACAACATTTCTCTTCAGGGCTGGTTTCTTGATTTCCACAGCACCTGCCACACATTTCTTATTGTTTTCAGCCTCCGCTGCCTGAGTTCTGGCCATCAGTTGAGCGCGGAAACCCCTGATAATCGAGATACCGAAATCGAGTTGATAAAACCAGAAATATAAACAAAACAACAGAAGCTTGATATGAAAATCAAAATCAGACCTTGTGATCGGCCTATTCACTGCAGGAAGCGGTTTTCCTCCAGTCACCACGCGAGCAGTAACTACGTTCCCAATATCCCCAAGCGCTCGACGGGTCCTCCCGCCAACGCCTATCATGTTCTTCTGCTTCGCAGCGCCTCCTTCAACTACACAAGAAAATCATCTCATATCAAGAACGGTCACAGAAAAATGCCCCAATTGCAGAAGAAAGTGCTCCGATTGAATAAAACATATCAATCTCTGGAAATCCTAATTCATTTTCTAGAATTCAAATAAAAAGAACCAGAGAAAAACAAGAAATTGTTATCGTGAAGGGATCATTGAGTATAAATCACATTCCATTAACCCCAATTTTCAGACAACTAAAACCCACATCACAGAACATAGAATCGTCTACAAGAAGAACGTATATGATGAAGAAAAACCCAATCTTTAAAGGCAGTATAAAAGTCTGAATCCAATAAACAAGGTGTCGTTTGGTACCTCTGTTTTGCTGTTGCATAACCGGTCTTGAAGCCATTAGAGAGCCTTCAACAAGATTTCGAATCTCTCAGAAGTTCTCAGAACCAGTGCGTCCTCTTCTTCTGATTGCACCGAGAAATACGAATTTTTGAGAGGAGTTTACCCCTATTTGTAGCGTAACGAAGACGGTCCACCAACGGTCTAATTTTCCAATTATCTCAACGGTCTAATTCTATTGGCATAATCACTTTGATAAATATGTGATATTTATTTAAACAAATATTTAAAGCTATTGGGGATTTACCTCTTTTTTATTTATTAAAATTAAATAACCAAAGACAAAGTTTTGGGAGCGACCGTCTACATATGTAAACCGGATTAAATTGTAAATAGGGTTAAGGTCAAAAACAAGGAGGGACCAATTTACAATTTTTGAAAAATTGGGATTTTTTTACGCGCTACATTAACCCAAGCGTGAACAGTACCAATGAACAGTAATTTTTGGAAAAAAAATACTCATGTTTTAAGTTATAAAATCCATCTTTTAAATTACAACTTTAGGTTTTTAGATGATCAATACTCATCTTTCATGCTTTTTTTTATATAAATTCTCTTGTTTTAACTTACACATTTTGTTTTAATTACTCATGTTTTGGTTTAAATTCATCATGTTTTATTTTAATATTCTCTTGTTTTAATTTACACATTTTGGTTTAAATTCCCCATGTTTTATGTTATAATGATCATCTTCTGAGTTACAAGTTCATTTTATTAGATAATAAAAACCTTCTAGATTTTGGTTTAAATTCCTCATGTTTTATGCTATAATGGTCATCTTCTAAGTTACAAGTTCAGATTTTGGGTTAAATCACTCACGTTACTGTAGCAAACACTGTAGCAACTTCAGGTTTTGGGTTAAATCCATCATGTTAGGTTTTGGTTTAAATTCCCCATGTTTTATGTTATAATGGTCATCTTCTAAGTTACAAGTTCATGTTTTGGGTTAAATCACTCATGTTACTGTAGCAAACACTGTACACGCATGAAATTACTGTAGCGCGTGATTTTTTTAACTTTTCAAAAATTGCAAATTGTTCTTTCCGTTTTTTTGATATATTACTCTATGAGAAAGTCTTGGGTGAGACCTGTCCTTGTGGAGACCAAGAGCAGGGGAATGAGCATTTACTGTTTCTGCTTGATCTTTTAGTCAGTTTGTTTGATCTTTCAATCAATGTCCTTGAGTATTTTTGTTTTGCCTTGATTTTTCAGTTAATTTGATCTTTCGTTCAATTTGCTTGATCTTTCGGTCAATTTTCTTGATCATTACCTTGGTCAATTTCACCAACGACAAATTCAATCAAGGAAATCGGCGGGTTTAAAGCTCACCAACGACAAATTCAATCAATAGCAGTCTCATATAATCTTTGGTCTCATTTGAGACAGATCTCAAATGAGAATTTGCCTTACTGTATTTACAAATCAGTCTCTGGTTTACAAATGTAGACGGTCGCCTCAGAGATCACCTCACCACCAAATACTTTATACATAGTAACTAATTTATCTTTTCTTGAAATACAGTGGTAAACATCAGCCAAATGTGACTTTGGAGAGAAATAGAGCAAGACACTGCGTGTTTTTGCTTCAATATATCGAAAACACCCATGGTTACATTATATTTGGATTTATAACAGAGTAAAGGGAAATTTTGGATTAGGTGTATTGGAAGATTCATAATTTGAAAGTTTGGTGTAAATTTAGTAGTTGTAATTGGTTAATTTAATGTAATTTATTTGACAAGTATTGAATTAAAGACATTAAAATTTTAAAAATTAATTAGGTTCATGTATATTTACTTTGGGAGCGTCTTCTGTAAGGTTCTCTTACGGTAAAAACATGACAAAAATATACAACATTCTATAAGATTGAGGGTTATTATACAATTATTTTAATTATTTGGGCAATAAAAAATAAAAAAATTGAGGAAATAAAGTGAAAAATATTGCCAAAATCATAAAAGATCAAACCTTATAAATACATCAGTCCCAAAACCAAAAAGATCAAACCTATGTATAAAACATCAGAGTCAAACAAAAGTAACTAAAATAATTATATAACAACTCTCAATCTTGTAGAAAGTGTTCTCATTTTGGCATGCTCTTACGTAAGCCAAGGTGCCCTTATTTGACATTTCTCATTTACTTAAGTTCATTTTTGCTTCACTAAGTTCATATTAGATTAAAACTTGATTCTAATCAAACCAGTTCAATTCAATTCAATTTAGTTGCATCCCAATACAATAAGGAAGATTACTTAATTACCATGTGTAATATGTAAAATATCAGTCTTTCATCAATAAAACACTGAATGATAATGCTTAATTACTCTTTTATCACAACCAAAACAGTTTAATTGACTTTTCAAAGTCAAACTGAGTCGACTTTGACCATAAATATCTTCATTTTTAAGTTTTTTTTAAAAATATATGATATGTTGAATCTAAAAATATATATACAGTATCAAATATATATTAATAGAAATTAATGGTCAAAGTCGCTCAGTTTGAATTTGAAAAATTGAGTAGGTAAAAGGTCAAGTTAGAATAAATGCTAAAATACTGACAAGTCTCTTCCCCGGGTGGTTCGACCCCTAATTTTCACTATCTACTCTATAATTCTATAATAGTTCAAAGTCGTATGCAAAATATAAATTGTGTTTAGATCTCACGGGATTCCCATTCGCAATGGGAAAATTGTTTTTTCATGGAGACAGTGTTTTTAGAATTGTTATTAATTTATGAATTTCTCTATTATCTCAAAGATGCCTTGTTTGTTGAGTAGCGTTTTCTCCTACGTTTAACTATTTTGTCTAAATATAGACATTTAACCAATCAAAGAGCTATTAAATTGTGTTAATAGTGAAAAATAACTTTTCTAACTAGAATTTTGGGTGGAAACATTGTTTTCAAAAATGCTCATAAGAGTAGTGGAGTTAGTGGTGGCACTGAAACTCAGAGTATGCGCCAAGGAGAGATAAAGAGCATCTCATATAGCATTCTGGCATTAGTGAAGAGTTCATTCTCCTTTTTAGTATTGATAAGGTTTCTAGAAATGTGATAGATAATGAACATGGCATTGCGATAGGTTTAGTGTGTATGTTTTGTAATTATTTCTTTATGAAAGTTTGTAATTTAAATAATAGAAAATGAAAATATAAGTACTAAAAATGAAATCTTCTGCTCCTTTGGTTCAAAAATGAAATTTCATATTTTTTTTCTTCTTTCATGTATTTATGAAGGAAAAATTCCCTTGACTCAAAAAAATAATTTCCCAAACTTTAATGAGATTAAGATAACTCCACCGCCTCTATAAGTTGTGAATGGTCATGCACTCATTGCTCATCACATGGACCTTCTAACCGCCACCGGGCCGGCCGGGGACCAAAAACTGAATCCGGCTATTTTTAGCTCGTACTACGCACTGTGCGTGAGCCGTGCTCGGTTTGGCTACCAATTAAAGTCCACCTTGGAGGCTGACCTGCACATGGACCGGTCCCGGTTTTCTGCCTCTCTTCTTCGTCGTCGTCTAATTTAACGGAATGACGAGAACGGTTTTATCTGTTAAATGTAGTAACAAATCCATGACGCAAAAGAAGCCATCGGAAAGGCTCAAAATTCATGTTGATTGAATGATTTGCCCAAATTTCATGCACGACTTCGGGATATGCATAATGCATCTTATCTGATAAGTATGGTTCAGTTCGATTGCTTCGAAAGTAAGTTGTTAGATTTTTGGTACGATAGAGTTTGAATAAGTTCACTTCTCAGACTTGACGTCTTCATTGCAATGTACCGGAAAATGTCCAGAATAAACATCCAGAATTGTTTGACATAAAAGATGTGGCGATGAACCAAACATAAGAATCAAAAGAACTTGACTTAGCAAACTCCGTTAAGCAATATTCGATGTGTGTTGACACAAAGTTTTATTGAGTTGAGCTTGTATGTAATTTATGATTTATACGGTAATATATCATATTTTATTTAACTAGAAAACAGTAGAAAGGTCTCACATAGTTAAATTGTAATGTACTCTTTTTTGCTAAAAATGTATATTAATTTATAAATAAATGTTACTAATATGTGACCAAGCAGAACCAATCACCCTACCTTTAGTGAAAATCTCTAACCTCAAAATTACATATATCAAATTATAAATCTTTTATATATTGTTTTTCTGTCACAACACGCCACTCGACCTAACTTATCCATTCACTATATATTTTGTCATCCATTTTGAGAGATATATTCATCATTTATAGTAATAAATTTGAATTTGAATTTGTAGCTAAGCCTACTTGTATCCCTGAGTACTTATGAAAGTGCTCTTATATATTTGTACAATCATTAACTTAAAAAGTTTAAACAATGGAATACGTGGGCGATATTAACTATGAATTTACGACACATGTATACTTGTAAAAAGAGAAATATCCTTAATTTATGTGTTGAAACTCTATGTATAATATGACATGGAGGTGGTGGGGGTTGGCGAAAAGGATGATAATTATAGTTTTCATGATAGAATGTTATAGGAATTGTCGCGGTCGAGATGGCAATTTTGAGCTTATAAAAAATTGAACGACATTGTTGCACTTAGGAAAAGTTCAAAGGCTTATGTGCACCTATAAAAAAAAAAAAAAAATTAAGTGTAAGTTTGAAATTAGAAAATGTTGAAGGACAAAATTACGCCTTAGAAAGAAATTCAATGGTAAACTTGCATATTCACCCTAAAATGTACAATATGAGAAATTAATGGTATAATACTTGTATTTGAATGTTAATAGAAAATGTGTAAAACTTGCATAAGCAATTGAATGAATATAAATTAATAATAATATTTAGTAGTGTATATCAATTTTGGAAACTAATAATAAACTCTAATAATATTGTAATTCAATTTATTGATATTGATTGTTTTTTTCAAAATATTTATATATTTATTGAATTAAGTAAAATTACGGAAAAACAAAACATTTTTATAATTAATATGTTTAATTAAGAAATACTTTTTCATTTTTTTTTATGTTGGAAAAAAACTTATATTATAGATTAGACCGTTAAAATAAAGAGAAAGTTTTGGGTGAGACCTGTCCTTGTGGAGACCAAGAGCAGGGGAATGAGCATTTACTGTTTTTGCTTGATCTTTTAGTCAGTTTGTTTGATCTTTCAATCAATGTCCTTGAGTATATTTTTGTTTTGCCTTGATTTTTCAGTTAATTTGATCTTTCGTTCAATTTGCTTGATCTTTCGGTCAATTTTCTTGATCATTTCCTTGGTTAATTTCACCAACGACAAATTCAATCAAGGAAATCGGCGGGTTTAAAGCTCACCAACGACAAATTCAATCAATAGCAGTCTCATATAATCTTTGGTCCTGTCTCAAATGAGAATTTGCCTAAAATAAAAGTGTATTTTCAGAGAGGATTGACTATGAATAATTTTACAACACCGTGACTCGTGTCGAATGAGGTTAAATTAAATTTGAAAGAGTTAAGTTCAATTTAAAGTGTGTAAATTTCATTTTCTGCTAAAGTTACAAAATGAAAAAATGAACTAAAATAAAATGAAACAGAGTAATACGGATGGATTTCGTGCTAGTTGCTAGAGTGAAATTCATGGCAGAGATGACCGTAAAAGAGGAGTAATAAACGGTTATACTGAAAAATAAGATATGATTTGTTTTTGGTGAGCTAAAGTTGATAATCTCAAGAAGAATTGAAAAACTGTTCAAAGAATCTAAAAATAGGCAAAAGAAGACGAATTTGTTCAGACCACCCATTACTTTCTGTTACTTTCTGTTAGAATGGGGGAACCATTTTGTTATATGGACCATATTCCCATTTGCATCTTTTCCTTGATCATGCAATTAAAATTATCTGAAATTAAATTAATGCACTGCAAAATAAAATCTGTATTTAATTAACTTAAATTTATAAAATTATTTTTTATTAAAATGAACTGGACTAGCAAGTGTAATTAGTAATAATAAATTCAAGAGGACATGATCTTGTATAAAGAGAACATTTAATTAAGAAATTATAAACGTAAAATGAAATGAAATTCGCATGAAGATGGTCAATTATATCCCAACTCTTAGGATGATGGTGGGAGAAGCTCCCCTTTAAATCTCATATTAATTTATCGAACATGATTGATTCGATAATCAAAACAAATTTGATGGGCCATTTTGGATTTCCGGAAATCATAATTTCTTAGCACATTCTCAAACGAATTATGCTAAATCAAATTTTGAAGTTGAAAATGAATGTAATTACCATTTTTCAAAAACAATTTAGAAGAAAGATACGAGGAACGTAGAAGCTTTTTTTTAAAAAAATATAAACCGTTTATCAAGAGACATTCTTAAGAAATGGTAATATATTACCCACAAGAGTTTTAAAGAGCTTTTATCTTTTTTACCTAAATATAAAATATAAAATGTTGACTGGTTAATTAGATATTTAACGTGTTTGGTGAATAGGCATTTTCTAATTAATTGTTTTGGTGAAACCTCTAATTTCTAAATCGATGGAAAGGGTGTCATTTTTGTAAATTAATCAAAATAATATTACAAAATTAGTATCTTTTTTATACTTATCCCTCACAAGTTTTTTTTTTTCTTTTTTTCTTTTTAAATTCCTCAAAATTTCCAAGTAAATACAGTTCATCATTTACCATATTTCTCATCATGTACCTACAACCTCACTTCAGATTGGTTAATTTCATTTGTCATCAAAAGTGCTTCTTTCAAGGCAAAACATTCTGCCAATACAACCTGTCTCTGTATGGTTGGTGAGGAGAAATCCTAGTCAAAGTAGTAACTTCATACTTTTGGCGATACCTTTATCCAATACAGTCTGGACTTGTAGATCGTGGAAGTTAGCTTCAGCAGCTTTTCACGATCAGATAATGATTTTATGCACTTGTTACTGCTATAGCAAACCCTAAATATCCACTATCAGAAAATCCCTTTTACCGTGGGATGACCTTAATGTGATTGATGGGTATGCGACGGTGGTTTCTGAGTTGATAGTATAGTCACAATCAGGAAATCCCCTTTTACCCAGGGATGACCGCAACGTGACGAAATATCTTAGCATCGTTCAAATTTCCTATACTTTGTGGAACTTGCTGGCTAGTTAGACTCGAACTGGCTGGAATTTGACACTAGTATTAGACCTTATTTAGGGGATATGATTTGGATTTGGTCTTTTTGCGAAGTTACACTGACAGACTTGGGGAGTATTCTTGCCCATTTGTTTGTTATATCTCTCTTTAAACTGGCTACGGTGAGAGAGAAAACCCCATGGGCTTCTGGTCTATCTAGACTAGTAGACTTCGATTATTTAGTTGTAGAATTCGAGTTAAGATACTACGCTTGTCAGGTAACTTTAGTACTATTAGAGTATTAGACTATAGTATTTTACGATGTATCCCCTTTCCTCTCTTTTTTCTTTTTCTTTGCGCTTTTACCCTGCGCTTTTGATGTAAGCCTGCGGGCAATCGCCTACGGGCAAGTTTATAGGTTCGGGGTGCCTAATAAATTCCCCACACTTTAATGAAAAATTCTGCCAAGGCAGGTTCACTGACGTGAGGTAACCTTCTCGCCACCGCACATATAAACTAGCCAATCTGATCCAACACCACTACTCCTACTCTAGCTCCCATTCAAAATTGATGCATCAAAATTAATCTGTATTTCAGGGTCTGGAGGCTTGAGCAATGTTTGATATGTAAGATATCAGTTTTGGAAGTGAAAATAATAATAAAATATATTTGAATGTGAAAATAAAAGAAATTTTAAATTAAAATGTATATAAGCTCACTTAAAAATATGCTATTCAAATTGAAAGGACTTGCTCAAGAACTATTTTACATAAGAATGTATTCAAAAATATACAAGTATCAGAAACATAATCTTAATTAAATTACACCATAAATCATTGCTAGTGATTAAATATTATTTTTGTACCAAATAGAATTATTTTGGTGCACAAAAAAATTGTCTCGATAAATTTGATGTGTGGGTTAGTTTGGGGAATGTGTCACCAGCTACTCAATTAAGGACCATCTTGAAGGTTATGTATTTTCACTGAATTGTCTGATTATGGATGGATGAATTAATTAATGAGAAAGTTTTGGGTGAGACCTGTCTTTGTGGAGACCAAGAGCAGGGGAATGAGCATTTACTGTTTCTGCTTGATCTTTTAGTCAGTTTGTTTGATGTTTCAATCAATGTGCTTGAGTATTTTTGTTTTGCCTTGATTTTTCAGTTAATTTGATCTTTCGTTCAATTTGGTTGATCTTTCGGTCAAATTTCCTTGATCATTTCCTTGGTCAATTTCACCAACGACAAATTCAATCAAGGAAATCGGCGGGTGAGATTAATTCAATCAATAGCAGTCTCATATAATCTTTGGTCTCAATGGAGACAAGTCTCAATTGAGAATTAGTATTAATTAATTGTTAATCCGATCTCTGCTTTTGAGCTTTTCTTAAAAAAAATAAAAAAAAAAGTTATATTCATTTCAGCAACTTTGACGGGATAGAGGAAATATGAAATCATGCGATCATAAAAGAAAATTTGTTTACGTCAATTGTTTTTATTTTTTTGATATTTCGGCTTATTTTTATGCCCTTTTTGAGGGAAAAAAAAAACATTAAAACCGACTTGGCGGGCAAACAAAGACTGCTGGTACGTATTAACCAATTACCGCAAACTGTCAATGCAAGATGTTATCCTAAATCACGAGCCTAAGTTTTCAGTTGTCTCCATCTATAAATACTTCCATTCTCGACCTCTCAGCAAAAACACACACACACACACACTCACACACTAAAATGATAGGTGAAAACAGTGCAACAATGGCGGTTCTGCTCTTCTTCTTGCTGCTTATTTCTGCTGCTGCTGCTCATGCAAATGCAAATGCTGCAGATTTGGATTTCCCAGATGAAGAAAAGTATCAGTTCGAGAGCTCCAAAGGTTTCCTGAGAAAAAGCTTCCCGAAAGGCTTTCTTTATGGGGTTGCCACTTCTGCTTACCAGGTTGAAGGCATGGCAGATAAAGAGGGCCGAGGTCCCAGCATTTGGGACACCTTCATCAAAGCTCCCGGTTAGCGATTTTCGACATCGATTATCTGTTTCATTTTTCTGATTTTTCTTTGAATTTTTTGTTGATGATGTTTTTCTGCGAAATTAAACAGGGCGAGTGCCTAATAATGCTACTGGGGAAGTGACTGTGGACCAGTACCATAGATACAAGGTAATGAAAGTGTGTGGGAGAATACTAAATTTATTTGAAGAAGACAAAAAGTACATGAAATGATTGAGTGTGAAATAATTGTGGAATTGGTTCATATGTTGTTGTCATGGATTTGAAATTATGTATTCATGACTTTCTTTTTGACCCTTTTCTTTGACAAAAGGTGGTTTTCTTAATTGACTAATGAAGGGAAATCAATTTTTTGATTTGACCTATGTTTGATGTTTGTGCAGCGTGATATTGATCTAATGGTGAAGCTGAACTTCGATGCATACCGCTTCTCAATCTCGTGGTCGAGGATTTTCCCGAGTAATTCACTGTTCTTACCTTTAGCGATTTCGCTTTTTACTGTTTGTTGGATGTTACTTGATATGTTGTAGCTCTTTGTTGATGTAGATGGTACGGGGAAGGTAAACTGGAAGGGAGTTGCTTACTATAATAGGCTGATTGATTACATGGTTAAAAAAGGTAAATATTTCAACTGTTGAGCCTGATTTTCCCTTGATTTCTCCATTCTTACTGAGTTGTTTGTTTTCTAGGTATCACCCCTTATGCGAACCTTAACCACTACGATCTTCCTCAAGCACTTCAAGACCGATACAAAGGGTGGCTGAGCAAGAAAGTTGTGTAAGTTTACTATCCACCTAGGACTAACCTGATCATGTCTTTTTTTAAAACTTGCAGAAAGTTAAGTGTGTGTTATGTTTGAACTTTGCAGAAAAGACTATGCTGATTACGCGGAGTTTTGTTTCAAGACATTTGGTGACAGAGTGAAGTACTGGTTTTCATTCAATGAGCCAAGAGTCGTAGCTGCTCTAGGATATGACAATGGCTTCTTTGCACCAGGGAGGTGTTCCAAGGCATTTGGCAATTGCACTGCTGGAAATTCTGCAACTGAGCCTTACATAGTTGCACACAATCTCATCTTGTGTCATGCATCTGCAGCACAGCGATATCGCCACACTTATCAGGTAAGAATTGATCCACTGTTCTTCATAGTTCGTGTCATGATTCACGAACAATCCTTATAAGAACACAAACACTTATATATGCAGAAAAAGCAGAAGGGGAAGTTTGGCATCCTCCTAGATTTCGTGTGGTATGAGCCTCGTAACGAAACCTCAAAGGATGATATTGCTGCAGCACAAAGAGCTAGAGACTTTCATATTGGATGGTGAGATTTTCTCTGTTTTTATAGCTTTCTAGTAAATGTTTGGCTATTTATTGAATGCGTTTGTTCAATTTCATAAGGTTTTTGCATCCCCTTGTGTATGGTGAGTATCCTAAGAACCTGCAGAATATTGTGGCTGAAAGGCTGCCTAAATTCACAAAAGATGAGGTTAAGATGGTTAAAGGGTCATTTGACCTTGTGGGCATAAATCAGTACACCGCTTACTACATGTATGATCCACATGAAGGAAAACCAAAACATCTTGGCTATCAGCAGGACTGGAACTGTGGATTTGCTTGTAAGATTTATGCTATTACCTTATTAACTGTTATAATCGGACATCGATTTGAGCTTTGTTCACTTTTCACTGACCTTTGTTCATCCAAACATCAGATAACCGAAGTGGCGTGCCAATCGGTCCAAGGGTTAGTTCCTTGATTAGTTTACATTGCAAGAACGCTAATATCCTTCAAGGGATGAAAATGTTAAGTAACCTGATGTTTTCTGTCTGGCACCATCTTTCAGGCATACTCAGACTGGCTGTATGATGTTCCTTGGGGCCTGTACAAAGCAGTTATGTATGTGAAGGAGCACTATGGAAATCCACTAATGTTTCTGGCAGAAAATGGTAAGATTGAGAAGCCTTTCTGAGAGTTGCATACATATGAACAGAATCAATAAGTCTAAACTACTTTTTTTCAGGACGGGACGATCCAGGGAGCGTTACACTGGCTAAAGGGCTACATGACACAGCAAGAATCAGCTACTACAAAGGCTACTTGGCTCAGCTGAGGAGGACGATTGACGATGGAGCGAATATGATGGGGTACTTTGCTTGGTCTTTGCTTGACAACTTTGAATGGAGATTGGGTTATACATCTCGCTTCGGGCTGGTTTATGTGGATTTCAACACTCTGAAGAGGTCTCCTAAGATGTCTGCTTACTGGTTTAAGAAACTGCTGGATCGAGGACAGTAGATTCTAGTTTTTGTTTCTGCCTAGAATGAATGCCTTTTGCTTGGCTGCTTGGAGCTATAAGTTCCTGTGTGTTTTTGATTTTCTACTAAAGAGTTCCACTGATTTCATTTTCTTTGAGAACTTTTAATGCAATATGAATCTAGCTTTTTTCCTTTTATCTGTTACCAGCATTCATCAATCCTACATTAGAACACCAACATCTGCAAATCTCTTTAACACATGCTCCTTTGGAATCTTAGTTAATTAATCACTCTAAAGAAGAACAAAGTAATTTGCATTAATCCAAAAAAAATGAGAACACAAAAGTAGGAATTCAAAGAAGAAAACAGGAAGAAATTTAAATTATAGAATAGAAGTTTGAGACAGTTTCATGGCAAATAATCCCATTGGAAAGAAAATCCATGTATATAACAAATCCATGTAGATTACATATGATAAAATGTGTTTTATAATAGACAACATCAACATGCATGCATCCACAGAAATCTGAGTTGATACAACAGAGATTTCAAGTTTGTTAAACTTATTCAAAATGCAACTTCAAGTTTAAGCTAGAGCACAAAAATCTAATGAATAGATTAATTGTTGAAACAGAAGTCTTTATTAATTATAACCAGAAGCATTTCAGGTACTTGATGAAAGCAGCTGCAGCATCCTTGGAGTATGCATGCCACAAGTCCTCCACTCCAAGTAAAACTCAGATATAATCATGACATTATTCCCATAAACTTTCAACAGCTCCACATATTTGCTGCAGTCTGAGGCCTCAGGAAACAGCTCCAAACCTCCTCCCTCTTTATGGAAGTAAGAATCAGACCAAACTATCGAGTCCTGATGCTTAGCATGTCGGAACAACTTAATTCCAGTCACATTCCAGGCACACTCACAACGGCCGAGGGATTTAGGAAGACCTAGAAGAAAATCATGCATTAACCGAGGGTGTTCATAGTTATGGAAAGTCCAGTTCCTAAATGTTGTGGTTCGAGGACGGCAAATCGAGAAGATGCCATCCAGACCTGCCCGGATGGATGCAGCAGAAAACTTCCCTCCATGTACACTGTTTATGTAAAACTCTTGAATCTCCAGGACTCCATGTACACTTCCCTCCATGGCGAACTGCACTTTTCCGAAGAAGTCCGTTGAAAGGTATGTCTCAGACCCTTTCATTGCAGCCAAGATATCCTTCAACTCTATGAACCACTCAGTGTTTATGTATGTGTTGCATCTTATTCTGAGGCTGCTGATCCATCTTCCTGAGTTCCCGGAAAGAGAGAATTTTGGCATCCTGTTTTTGTATACCATCCTGAATTTGAACACAGCAATGCTTGGAACATCAAACTGTGCATCCTGCAGCATTTGGTAAAGTCAAATCAGCAATCTGGATCTAACATATCAGGTAGACTAGCTTCAAAAAATGACAGTATCATTAAAGGGAAACTTGCTTATTGATGGATAAAAGCATAGAAAAGACGCGAAAACAAGCACTGGACCTGTAATTCATTGATGTATGCCAGGTGTATTTTCTTAAGAGTCCGGCTCGATATCTGGATCCTTTTCAAGGTGCTGTTCCACTTGATAGCTAGATGCTCAAGTTTTGGGACTGTGTGTGCCAAGTGAAGGAAAAAATCTTCGCTGATTCGCACGCTATAGAGCGATAATGTTGTCAGATTTGAATATTTTTCAGGTTGCTTGAGCCAATCTGCAGAACTTGAAATCTTGAAGCGACACGCTAAATATTCCAAGTTTGGTGCTCCAGTCACTTCAAAACACTGTGTCAGGCCTAATCTAACCTTGACCTTCTTAAGGAAGTGAAGATTGGAAACCCTGAGATTGGGCAATTTGGCATCACAGTTGAAGAAGTCCATCTCCAGGATTTCGAGTAAAGGGCAGCCCCTGATTATGCTGTCAAACACGGCCTCGCTGCCTAAAACAACATAAATAAGACACAACCGTTTCAGATTCGGCCATCTTAACGATCCCTCTGCTAGCTCCAACCGACAGTACCTCACACTGAGCTGCACCAGTGGCTCCATGACAGCCGGTACACGTAAAACATATCTGTCCCACATTGACAGACTGAGGCTTCTGACGCCCTTCTGCAACGCTAACGTGATGCAGTTATTATAAAGCTCAAAATCTTCGGCTGGTAATTTTGAACAGCGCCACCAATCTGCTCTGAATATGAATGTCTGAAGATCAATATTCTCCCCACAGTATCTAACCAGACTAGAGTGAAGTGACCTGATTTCTTCTTTGTATCTGTCTAACATACTCAACTGGTTTGAACCACGGAAGACTGTCTTTGTACAATCAAAAACTAAGGTGGGGCGCTTCTGCATCAATTTCCTGTACTCCTTGGATAATACTCCCATTCGATAAACATCCCTGCTTGTCAGTGAAGCCCATATTTGGTACATAACATCTTCCGGCATATCTGACAACGATGTCATGTTGCTGATTAACTGTCCTGTAACAATGTGCCTGCCATTACAAAGTACAAATTTAAAACCAAACCAAACCAACCCATAAAATTTAGTGTTTAGAGCTATTTGAACACTAATAATTAGGATATCTCCCCCTTACAAACTCATGAATTAATTAAGTATTCGTAAATTTTACCCATGATTAATGTTGTCTTCTCCCAACTACTATAAACCAGTCAAATGATCAATAAGCTATTTTAAAGGACAAATATTTCAATATCAAATCTTTGTCCTCACATATACTATATAGTCTATTAATAATCAACATAACTTCACTTCAATAGTAAGATTTTATTAATAGTACATTCTTTGATCTATGCTTAGACTTTACCTATTTAATTTAAAAATGTGATAAATCTTTATATTATAGCCACAACACAACCAAACTAATTTATATCACCTCCATCCATAGAATCACAACAGTAAGAGATTATCCATAGAATCACAACAGTAAGGGCAGGATTATATATATATAATCCATCCATAGGTAGGTTTTATCTAATTATATCTCTGCTGAATAATAATAATAGAAAGCACTAATCCATATTAACAAATTACTTCAACAAAGATTAAGGGCAGGATAACAAATAATCCATCCATAAAATCCAATCATAACAAATGGGGGTTTTATCTAATTATAACTTTGCTTACCGAATAATAATAACAATAATAATAGAAAGCACGGATACAGAGCAGTGAATAATCCATTCATAGAATCGCATTCATAAGAAAATGGTGGTGTTAGTTAATTGCAACTTTACCTACAAAATAATAATAGGAAGGTACCAATCTAGATTCACTAATTTATGTCACCTTAAATGAATAATTCATATCATCCAAACTAATTATAACTTTGCTCACTGAATAATAATAATAGAACGCACCGATCCAGATTAACTAATTTATATCTACTGAGATTAAGGGCAAGATAATGAATAATCCATGGAATCGAAAATGATGGTTTTAGCTAATTACAACATTACTTATTAAATAATGCAAATATTCATACTCATTTATATCACCTGATATGAACGGCATATATGAATAATCCATCCATAAATTCGCAATCATAAAACAATTGGTTTTAGCTAATTACAACAATGGTAATACGTACCGTCACAGATTTGAGCTGTGGTTGATAGTAATGGTTGATATGTAAGTTATCGAGTGTATTTTATATCACCTGGGATGAAGGGAGGTATGAATAATCCATCCATTAAATCACAATCATAAGAAAAATTGGTTTACCCAATTACAACAACAAAAATTACCTATTTGAGCAGTGGTTGATGGTTATGGTGGGTGTATAAGTGTATCAAGATTATTCTATATCACCTGAAATAAGGGGCATGTATGAATAAGCCATCCATACAATTGGAATCATAAGAAAATTGGTTTTAACTAATCGGAATCATAAAATCGGACTATACATACCGTCACATGGTGGGTGATGGTGATGGTTGTTGGGTAAGTGTATCACCCTAATACAAAGACTGATAGGAATAATCCATCTATCAAATCGCAATCATAAAGAAAATTGGTGGTTTTAGCTAATTACAACAACGATGATACATACCGTCACTGATCTAAGCAGGTTCGTTGATAGTAATGGTTGGTTTATAAGTGTATTGAGCGTATTCTATATCACCTGAGATGAAGAGTTGGTATGAATAATCCATCTATAAGATCGCAATCATAAGAAATTTAGCTAATTACAACGCGGTGGTGATACATACCTTCACCGATATGAATAATCCATCTATAAAATTGCAATCATAAGAAAATTGGTATGTCTTCACCGATCTAAGCAGAGGTTGATAATAATGGTGGTGTGACGGGTTACCGATCTAAGCAGTGATTGATAGTAATGGTCCGATCTAAGCAGAGGTTGATAGTAATGGTGGTGTGATTCATACGATTACCGATCTGCTTAGTGATTGATAGTAATGGTTGGTGTGTAAGATACGTTACACACGAGAAAAGTATGTTTGTGTGTCACTATTACAAACGAGAAAGAAGTACAACTAGCTGTATGGATAAAAGATACGGAAAAATACATATATTGTGACGCGGTATTAAAATATATTAAAAAATAGGTGGAAAACATCACAATAAAATTTCACGTATTTGCTATGGATGATTCTTAAAATTATCCTAATAATTATCCCTATAATTATAAGTGTTTTTGAGGGGTGGATAGTAATGGCCGGTGTGTAAGTGTATTGAGCGTATTCTATATCACTGAGATTTAGGGCAGGTAGGAATAATCCATCTATAAAATCACAATCATAAGAAAATTGGTTTTAACTAATTACCACGGTGGTGGTGGTACATAGCGCAACCAATCTAAGCCGTTAATGGTAACGGTGGGTGTGTTAGTGTATCGGGTGGAGAATACGAGTATTTAGATTAAACATATGTTACACATAACTAGGAAAGTATGTTTGTGTGTGTCACTACTACACGTGCATGAAAAATGTGAAAAAATACAAATACTGGTATGATATGGAAGATAGTGGATGACTATGATGCGGTACTAAAATATATTTTAAAAATGTGTGGAAAACATAGAAATAAAATATCATGTATGTGCGATGAATAATACTTGAAGTTATCCTAATCATTATCCTTGTAATTATAAGTTTAGAGTGGTTGATGGTAATGGTTGTCCTTGAAATTATTCTAATAATTATCTCTAAAACTATAAGTTTAAAGTGGTTGATAGTAATGGTTGGTGTATAATTTTAAAGTGGTTGATAGTTGGGAGGTCGTCGCCGTACCTCTCAAATATACAATTTATATTCACTCACTACCTCTACACACAACTAATCATATAGTGGCAAGTAAGGTTCGTTCCACAGAGAAAAGGTTATTTCTACGTATATATTGTATCATACATATACATATACATATATAAAAGCAATGTAAACAAGGGGTAAAGTAACTAGAGTTCTAGAGTTACAACTAGTTTAGCATTTAAGGTTTCAACTAAAGGATTAACTAATGAGAATACTAGACTTGGATATATGAGATTGGTGACTTCTTATTATGAGATTTTCCTCAAACTTTATCATGTTGCTTTGAGAATGGTGATTGTTTGTAGTGAGAAACTATCTTTAACCATAGGTATGAAAGATGAAAGCATCTTCACAACTTCAATTGACAACTTTACTAGATGATAACAACTAGTTCAATTGATCAATATCATTTCAAATTAGATGTTTCTCAAACTTACCCATGCAATTTGATAACAAACTTGACATAGATACAATGCTAATGAATGATCTTAAGAACAAATACAATTGATAACAAGATGCATTCGATTCCTAATTTACTACTCTTACATAGAAAGAATGATAACATTCTAACCATGACATTTTCACAACAATCAAACACATGGCATACTCAAACAAAACATTGCAAAGTAGAATATCCCAAAGTGTACTACTTTGCTCCCACTACATGAAACATCCCAACAAAGCCAAATGATGCCAAACTACCCAACTCTCCATTAATCACCGCATCCTTATGACTTCAACCATCGGAAAATGAGGATAAAATGAGATTACTCTCCTTTTGCCTAGGTATTTATACCAAGCCACTTTTTTTTTTTTTTCCTCTCACTCTCCTTTTGCCTGGGATGTACCTAGCCACTCTTTGTTTTGTATTTTTTTTTTTCACACAAAGCCTCTCAATTTTGCATAAGTCTCTATTTCTTTTGGACTTATCCGGGCTTCAGCCTCTCATTTTTGCCTAAGTCTCTATTTCTTTTGGACTTATCCGGGCTGTCATTTTTTTATTTTTATTTTTTTAAAACAAATTCTTCAAAGAAGTACATATTTACACCAAAAACAAAAATCTTAAACCTCTCCCCCACACTTAAACCAAACATTGTCCTCAATATTCAAGAACAACTATCAAAATTGTGAGGAAAGAGAAGGACTCACACACTAAATGTTGGCTAAAAATTTTTTTTTTTTTTTTCTTCGCGGCCCGCGAGGCCTATCTCGCGGACCGCGGGCTTAATTCGCGGGCCGCGAAAAACAGCCAGTTTGTGGCAGCGGGCTGCTTCAAAATCCACTATTTTCGCGGGCCGCGAGGCCCAATTCGCGGCCCGCGAGCCCGAAATTTTTTTTTTTTTTTAAATTCAAATAAAATAACAAAAGAAAAACAAGAATAAAAACGAAAATAAAATAAAAAAACAAGAATAAAAACGTAATCTACTAATTAAAACAATGAAAGACACAAAGAAACTTTTTTTTTTTTAAACTTTATATAAACACAATAAAAGCTAAATAAAAATAAAACGAGAATCGTTTAATAGAAGTGTTATTTCCAAACGATCAAAATCGATTTATTTAACGTCGTCGACACGACCCAAATGTTATTCATAGAACAAAAGTTTGGAATCCTTCACTTTTGAAAGAAAAGTGAAGGGTGGTAGAGAAGGTGTAGGAGGAGGGATGAATGGTTGTGGTCTTAAAGGAGGGAGGATGATAGGATGTGTAAACAAGTAACAAGATTTCCTAGGCTCCTTTAAGATTTCCGGAAGTAGTGGAATTTGTTGCATAGGTGGAGGTGAGGGTATCAATGGTGATTGTAAAGGTTCAAAAACACTCACATCCCTTTCTACTTCATAATCCTCAACAAAAATTTCCTCATCACTTTCGAACTCTTCCTCATGCATTGTGGTGATATCACTCACCATAGCAATAGGATTATGTTCTACTTCGGATGGTACTTCCTTGGAGTATTGAGCTTCTAATCTCATCACCACATTCAACATTTCGCTCAATTGCCTCTCAAGATTCTCTAAACGTAAATTTTCATCATAACTCATCGAATCTTGTTCTAGAGGCAATTCACAAGGATGTGGGGGTAGATTTTGTTGCTCAAAATATTGGTTTTCCGGTTGATATCCGTAATTCGAATTCGAATAACCACTCCATTGTGGATTATAAGAATCATCATATGGATTAAAACAATTTTGACCTTGAAAACCAATATTTGTCTCCTCCTCATAGCACTCATCATCATAGTACCCTTGGTATGAAGAACCAAGGGGCCTTTCAAGTTCATAGTGCTCACTTCTCGACTCAAAATAACAAGGCTCGGAAAAATCATTTGGAAGATAAGAATCACACGAGCTTGTTACATTCTTCCTCATCCTTTCATGGTTAAAGGTGAGGAAGTCATAAAAATCTTTTTGTTTTATATTAAACATGACTAAAAAGTTTGAAATGGTAGTGCAAGGGTTCTAGAGTAATAATACACACTACAAGGTGTCGTTTATTCCAAGAAACCAAGCAATACACACTTCAAAGAAAACAAAGTAAAGAAAGGATTGAAATTATAGTGCAAGGGTTCTAAGGTAATACACATTACAAGGTGTCATTTACACAAAGAGCTCGAGCAATACACTTTCAAAGAAAAGAAAGAAAACAAAGGAGATAAAAATAAAATCTAAGATAAAACACAAAACAAGAAATACCTTCTCCCCGGCAGCGGCGCCATTTTTTGGCAAGCGATTTCCCCACGTCGTAAATGGGAATCCCACTCAATCAAAACACATTTATATTCACCTACGACTTCTAACTACTATAGAGTAGATAGTGGGAAGTAGGGATCGAACCACAAGGAGAAGGATCTTGTTTAGTGTTTTAGCGAAGATTATAAACACATACATATATATTATATAGAAAGCAAGGTAAACAAGGGGGGTTTTGAGTTGGTTTATTACACTACGAAAGAAAGCAACTAAGATAAACTACACTACAATGTAAATACTACAAATACAAGGCCTTGGGAGGCAATTGACTTCAACTTCAACTATCGATTAATCATTGAGTGAACGCTTCATATCTAGGGTTTATGATCATAAGTCGTGGATGAAAAACATCCTATTCTCTCGATTATAGCTAGTGAGCATGAACACATCACTCAAGAGCCCTCATTATCAATCCACCTAGATGATAACATCTAGATACATCGACAATGGAATTAACAATGGAGAATCGACAAACTCACCCATACTCATCGATAACGTGAGCGTTGGATAAGACATTTGAAAACTATAAAGAACTAAGATGATGATAACATACAAATCTCAATTCATATTTGCTACTTTATGATATTGGGGTAAATGCTAGCATCTACCCACGAATCTAGCAATTCGATGCATATAATCACACATTGGAAATGAATATCTCAACTCTACAATTACATATAACGAAGGATCAATGATCACATTAGGTTCCTACGAAGACATGCAACAATTCAAACTCATAAACAACTCATTTCCATGACTATAATTTACCATGTTTCATAACAACAATCACACAACCTCTCTAATTACCAATTACTCTACCAACTAGGCTAAACTACTCTATGACTAACAAGCAAAAAGGTTTGTCATCACCCAATCACTTCTAATTAACCTAATCTCTAAATTAAACTAGAACTAGGGTTTAAACTACCATTACCCAAACTATGAGGCATGCAATTGATTCAAAACACAAAGCCCATGGCAAATTTAGCAAGATTAACAACATTCATATACAATTCAAGACAAGATATTCAAATGATAATCAAACCATAAATAGAAGCATATGAAAGTTCATGAAAATCTCAAGAATAGAAGTTTAATCAATTTCTCCCAAGGAAGATTAAGCTAATACAATCATTCTAATATATCAATACATGTTCATCAAATCACATGGAAGAAAAGAGAAGAAAAGGAAGAAAAACTAAGGAAATTGGGTGTTTTTGGATTGGGAGCTCGACCAAATGATAAAGGGATAAGAGGGGTATTTATAGCCCTTCAAAAAATGCTTCTTTGGCCTTTTTTCTGCCAGAAATCCGCCCATTTTCGCGGCCCGCGAGGCCCATTTCGCGGCCCGCGAGATGCTTGTGCTGGTTGGCAGCAATCTTCTTTGCTTCGCCACGGATGAACCGTTGATCCGTTTTTGACGTTCTAGTAGTCCATTTTGTAGTACTCGAGAAGACGAAGCCAATGGTACCACTTATGCACTCCAATTCCTCTTGTAACATTTCCAAATTTCAGCTTCAAAACGTTAGTGCACAAGTCTTTCTTCAAAATGCAAGGTAAGAGAAATTTAGCCTTAATTCTTAACCCTTTGCACTAAATGCTACCCCAAATGAACTCTCAAATGTGCTAAAAGTAGAGTATATATTGGCTACATCAGCGAGCCTCCCGTCGCGGGCCGCGGGCCTTCTTCGTGGGCCGCGAAACTCGACATTTTCGTGCCAGGGATTGCCGAAAAATCTCTGGTTTTTCGCGGGTCGCGACTCCACCTTCGCGGACCGCGCGCCTAACTTTCGCGGACCGCGCAATGAGTTCGCGGTTCGCGCGAAGAAATCGCGGACCGCGCGCGCAGATCCCTCGCGGTTCGCGCGATGAAATCGCGGACCGCGCACGCAGAACCATTGCGGCGCACGCGATGAATTCGCGCGCCGGGTACGCTAAACCTTCGCGGTCCGCGAGCACAGTGCCGCGGCCCGCGCGATCAAGCTGCGGACCGCGAAAAGTGTCATTTTCGTTCCAGGGATTTCCGAAGAATCCCTGGATTTTCACGGACCGCGCGCCTGCATTCGCAGCTCGCGAGAATCTCGGTCGCGGTCCGCGCGACGAATTCGCGGGCCGCGAGGAATGGCTCCTGCAGCCTTTTGGTTTTGCTCCTCTTCACATCTTTTTCTACAAATACTAGCGTAATGTTCGAATTACAAGCTTAGTGAAATGTACATAGATAAAAATAGAAAGAAAGAAATGTTCCAAATATTGAAATTGTTCAACGAAATGCGTTTAAAGATCAAAACTCGTTTATTTAACATCGTCGGCATGATGTATGGGAGGTCGTCGCCGTACCTCTCAAATATACAATTTAGATACACTTACTACCTCTACACACAATTAAGTATATAATGGCAAGTAAGGTTCGTTTCCACAGAGAAGAAGTTATTTCTATGTATATCTTGTAGCATGCATATACATATACATATATAAAAGCAATGTAAACAAAGGGGAGGGGGGATGTTTTGAGTTGAGTTTTGTTTAAAACACTACTATGTAAAACAACTAGAACTTTAAAGTTACAACTACTTTAGCATTTAAAGATTCAACTAAAGGATTAACTAATGAGAATACTAAACTTGGACATATGAGATTGGTGACTTCTTATTATGAAATTTTCCTCAGACTTTATCATGTTGCTTTGAGAATGGTGATTGTTTGTAGTGAGAAACTATCTTTAACCATAGCTATGAAAGATGAAAGCATTTCCACAACCTCCATTGACAACTTTACTAGATGATAACAACTAGTTCAATTGATCAATATCACTTCAAATTAGATGTTTCTCAAACTTACCCATGCAATTTGATAACAAACTTGACATAGAACAAACACAATTGATAACAACATGCATTTGATTCCTAATTTACTACTCTTACATAGAAAGAATGATAACATTCCAACCATGGAAAAGCAATATCTAACACATATGATAACATTCCCGGCTTCGTCCAAGTTCAAGTTGAACCTTGTGATTGCCCAATATGCTTTGTGTGCCAACTCCACCGGTAAATGACACAGCTTTCCAAAGACTAATCGGTATGGAGACATACCAATTGGAGTCTTATAAGCCGTCCTATATGCCCACAATCCATCATCCAACCGAGTACTCCAATCCTTGCGAGTCGGCCTAACCGTTTTCTCAAGGATGGACTTGATTTCCCTATTGGAAACTTCGGCTTGTCCATTTGTTTGTGGGTGATAGGCGGTAGAAGTTTTGTGATTTATCCCATATTTCTTCAACAATGCGGCAATGGTTCTATTGCAAAAGTGAGTGCCTCGATCACTGATTAGAGCTCGGGGTACCCCGAACCTAGAGAAGATGTGAGATTTGATGAACTCTGCAACCAATTTTGAATCATCAATACGAGTGGGGATTGCTTCTACCCACTTAGAAACATAGTCAACCGCAAGCAAGATATATTTAAAACCAGAGAAATTAGGGAAAGGTCCCATAAAATCGATTCCCCAAACATCAAAGAGTTCACAATATAGAGGGCAATGTTGGGGCATTTCATTCCTAGAAGAGATATTTCCTACTCTTTGGCATTTATCACAAGATTTGCAAAAGGTGTATGCATCCTTATTCAAACTAGGCCAATAAAAACCACAGTCTAGCACTTTCCTAGCAGTTCGCCTAGCACCAAAATGACCTCCACATGCATATGAATGGCAAAAAGCAAGGATTGAGTTGGTTTCATTATTGGGATTGCATCTCCTAATCACTTGGTCGGAACAATGTTTCCACACATAGGGATCATCCCATACATAAAACCTAGCATCATGCTTTAACTTATCCTTTTGTGCTTTTGTGAAATGAGAAGGGCACTTACTTGTGACAAGGAAATTCACAATGTTGGCATACCATGGAAGAGAAACACTAAGAGCAAACAATTGCTCGTCGGGGAACTCTTTGTGAAGATGGTCCTTCAATGCTTTGGTCCCAAACTGCTCATTGGGCACCAAACGGCTCAAATGGTCGGCCACTAGATTCTCAGCTCCTTTCTTGTCCTTGACCTCCAAGTCGAACTCACTCAAAAGTAAGATCCATCGGAGCAACCTAGGCTTTGCTTCTTTCTTCGTCATCAAGTAACGAAGAGCTGCATGGTCAGTAAAAACAATAATCTTTGTACCAAGCAAATATGGCCTAAATTTTTCTAATGAAAATACTACCGCTAGCAATTCTTTCTCGGTAGTGGTATAGTTCCTTTGAGCATCATTGAGAGTCATGGATGCATAATAAATGGCATGGGGAACTTTTCCCACCCTTTGACCTAACACCGCACCAACGGCATAGTCACTTGCATCACACATGATCTCAAATGGAAGGGACCAATTTGGAGGTTGTATAATAGGGGCCGACACTAGCATAGACTTCAAACAATCAAATGCCCTCTTACGACCTTCATCTACCACAAATTCCACATCCTTTTGTAACAATCTACATAAAGGGGAAGAAATTTTCGAGAAATCTTTTATAAAACGGCGGTAGAAACCCGCGTGGCCAAGAAAAGATCTCACATCGCGCACACAAGTAGGGTAAGGTAAAGATTGGATGGTATCAATTTTTGCTTTATCTACCTCAATACCCTTAGATGATACTTCATGACCTAACACAATGCCTTTTTCAACCATAAAATGACATTTTTCAGAATTAAGCACAAGATTCTTATCAATGCAAGTTTTTAGGACTAATGACAAATGGAGTAAGCAATTGTCAAAAGAGTTTCCATGAACAATAAAGTCATCCATAAAAACCTCTACAAACTTCTCAAGATATTCTGAAAAAATGCTAACCATACACCTTTGAAATGTGGCCGGTGCATTGCAAAGTCCAAAAGGCATGCGTCGGTATGCAAATGTGCCAAAGGGACATGCGTCGGTATGCAAATGTGCCAAAGGGACATGTGAAGGTGGTCTTCTCTTGATCTTCGGGTGCGATGGCAACCTGAAAGTAACCTGAATAGCCATCAAGAAAACAGTAGAAAGAGTGGTCTGCGAGCCGGTTAAGCATTTGATCAATAAATGGTAAAGGAAAATGGTCTTTCCTTGTTACCGCATTTAGCCTTCGGTAATCAATGCAAACACGCCATCCATTTTGAATACGAGTGGGGATCAACTCGCCATGGCTATTCTCCACCACGGTCACTCCGGTCTTCTTTGGTACCACTTGCGTTGGGCTTACCCATTTACTATCGAAGATTGGATAGATCATTCCCGCATCCAACAATTTAAGCACCTCGGCTTTTACTACCTCCATCATAGGAGGGTTCAATCGCCTTTGAGGTTGTCGAATGGGTTTAGCATCATCCTCCAATAGAATACGGTGCATGCAAGTACTTGGACTCATACCTTTGATGTCGGCAATAGTCCATCCAATGGCCTCCTTATGATCTTGTAGCACTTTCATCAACCTTTCCTCTTGTTCCTTGGTGAGTTTGTTTGAGATGATCACCGGTAATTTTTCACCATCACCAAGGAATGCATATTTTAGATTCTCGGGTAGTGGTTTCAATTCCACCACCGGAGGTTTATTGAGAGATGGTCGGTTGCCCGAGCCTTTCAATACCTCGAGGTCTAAAAGTGGTGCATCAAGAGAAAGTTCCTCAAAAGTATCTAGCTCAAAAATGCTTTCCTTCAAGTTAGCACTCAAAGCATATGTATGAACATTACTTGTGTGTAAACTATTGGCTAAAGCTTTTAACAAAGGATCATCACCATCATTTTCATAAACTTTTTGCACAAAAGATTCAATCACATCAATAGCATTGCAAGAAGTTTCATCATCATCGTATTTCATTGCACCATAAATGTTGAACTCTATTTTATCCTCATCAAATTCCATGGTAAGCCTACCACTATGCACATAGATTATAGTTCTTGACGTTTTCAAAAATGGACGCCCTAACAAGACAAGGGTAGCAAATTTATCATGTTCCATGTCAAGAACGTAAAAATCGGCCGGGAACACCAACTTGTCGACTTTCACCAAGACATCTTCAACAATACCCTTAGGGTATGCATTAGGGCGGTCGGTAAGTTGGATCACTACACCGGTTTTATGCAAAGTGCCAAGATTTAATGATTCATACAATGTGTATGGGATGACATTTATGGATGCACCTAAATCTAGCATGGCTCTAGGAAAATAAGTGTTCCCTAAAATGCAAGGAATTCTAAACATGCCGGGATTACCACACTTAGTAGGCATTTTGTCTTGAAACAAAGCCGACACATGTTCATTGACTCTTTCATTTTTAACATGCTTAGACCTTTGTTGACGATGGTTCACACATAATTCTTTCAACAACTTAGAATATCTAGGAACTTGATCAATAGCATTGAGCAAAGGAATTTTTACCTCACACTTTCGAAGAACTTCGAAAGCTTCCTTGTCCATCTCCCTTTTGCGAGTATTCTTCAAAGCCTCGGGAAATGGTGCTTCCACATCAAAGGTAGTGTCTACCCTAGTTTTCTTGTGAAGAGGTGAGAATGGAGGTGACATTGGTTCAACATGAGTGGTTGTGTCTACATGTTCCTCATCAATTAGTTCTTTCTCCTTCTCAACCTCGGCATCACCTTTTTCTTTGGCTAGCTCCTCAAGAATTACTTCTTCGTCGGCCAAGGTCACCTCAACTTCGTCATTGGTCAAGCTCTTCTTCACAAGGCCTCTCTTGGGTGCCTTTTTCACAACCACTTCGGGTTCAACCGCTTGTTTACCACTCCTCAAGGTCATGGCACTCGCATGAGGCCTTGGATTTAACTCCGGTTGTGCGGGTAGTTTCCCGGAGTTTTGTGCTTCCAATTTCCCCAAAACAGTGGCCATTTGACTCATTTGCACCTCAATGCTTTTGAATCGAGCGTCTTGTGGGAATTGGCCCGAGCTTTCACCTTGATCACGAGATTTATCTTCCAACCTCGGGTAAGCATTTTGAGGGGCACGATTATTGAAACGGCCTTGTCCTTGGTTTCTTTGGTATTGTTGGGGTTGATGGTGATATTGAGGGTTTTGATGATCTTGGTACCCTTGGTAGCCAAAATCTTGGTACCCTTGGTTTTGGTAACCTTGGTACCCTTGATTTTGGTTGCTTTGGTCTCCTTGGTAGCCTTGGTCATTTTTCCCCCTCGACCTATCAAAAGATTGACCACTTTGACCTTGGTAACCCCCTTGGTAGCCACCTTGTTGGCCTTGTTGCCCCGTTGGTTCATCTCTCCACCGAAAGTTGGGGTGATCTCTAGTTCCGGGGTTGTAGTGTTGAGCAAAAGGATCATACTTCCTTTGGTTACCCCTATCACCACCTTGGCCTTGTCCACCTTGAAAACCCCTACCACCTTGGTAGCCTCATCCTCCTTGAAATCCTTGGCCACCTCTAAAACCTTGGTTTCCACCATAGACCCCCATGGCATTGACTTCTTCGTTATAATCCTCGTTTGCTTGAGGACAAGATTCGGTGAGATGGTTTGAAGAAAAAATCCCACACGTCATAACTTGTTGCCTTGGTTGATTCCCCGAGTTCCCTCCGGAGCTATTTCCCATCATGAAACCTTTCATCAATGCCGTAAGCTCCTTGATATCTTGGCGAGTTCCATCATTGTTCCCACCGGAGTTACCCACTCGTAGTCTCCGGTCCCTCTTTGGCTTGCATCCCTCGGCTAATTGCTCAAATAGCATCATGGCATCGGAAGAACCAAGGTTAGCAATGGAGCCATAGCAAGACCGATTTATCATCTCGGTTTCTCTATCATTCAAACCATTGTAATAGAAACACACCAATTGAGGTTCGGTGAAGCTGTGGGACGGGCAACTTGATAGGAGAGTTTGGAATCTTTCCCAATACTCATACAAAGTCTCATCACCGTCTTGAGTGATGTTGCTAATGGCTTGTATCAAGACCGATGATTTAGAGGGAGGAAAGTACTTGTCAAGGAACTTTTTCTTCAATTGTGGCCATGTAGTGATTGATGATGAAGGCAAACGGCTTAACCATTTGGCGGCCTTGTCCTTCACGGTAAAGGTGAATGTTTTCAACTTAAACTCATCCACACTCATCTCGGAAGGTTTCAAACTACTACAAACTCGGTGAAAAGCCTCAAGGAAGTCATTGGGATCATCCACTTCTCTACCATGGAAAGTTGGAAGCAAATTTATCACTCCCGTTTTGATTTCATATTGAGAGTTTGGGTAAACAATGCTCGATTGTTGTTGTTCATAGTTGGGGGACATGTACTCTCTCATAGAAATGTTGGTAGGAGAAGTGTTGGGGTTTTGGAAAGGGTTGTAGAATTAGTTTCGGGGGATGTCTTGGCCGGTCCCCTCCCCTCTTCTTGGTCCTCCTCCGCCATGGTGGAAGGTGGTACTTCACTATCAAGGGAAAATGGATTGGCGGCTAGTGTCTCTTGCACTTGTCGCTTGAGTTGACGAAGACTCCTAACTAATTCGGAATCGTATAGCAAAGGGTCTTGGTTCGAGGTTCTTGTATGAACCATGCACCAAGAGCTAGAGCAATAGGGTTCCAAATCAAAAATAAGATAAAAAGAAAGATAGGGTGTTAATACAACTACAATAAACACATAGAAATACGCCTAATCCCCGGCAGCGGCGCCAAAATTTGGGAGGTCGTCGCCTTACCTCTCAAATATATAATTTATATTCACTCACTACCTCTACACACAACTAAGCATATAGTGGCAAGTAAGATTCGTTCCACAGAGAAAAGGTTATTTCTACGTATATATTGTATCATACATATACATATACATATATAAAAGCAATGTAAACAAAGGGGGGTTTGAGTTGAGTTTGTGTAAGAAACACTACTATGTAAAGTAACTAGGGTTCTAAAGTTACAACTAGTTTAGCATTTAAGGTTTCAACTAAAGGATTAACTAATGAGAATACTAGACTTGGATATATGAGTTTGGTGACTTCTTATTATGAGATTTTCCTCAAACTTTATCATGTTGCTTTGAGAATGGTGATTGTTTGTAGTGAGAAACTATCTTTAACCATAGGTATGAAAGATGAAAGCATCTTCACAACTTCAATTGACAACTTTACTAGATGATAACAACTAGTTCAATTGATCAATATCATTTCAAATTAGATGTTTCTCAAACTTACCCATGCAATTTGATAACAAACTTGACATAGATACAATGCTAATGAATGATCTTAAGAACAAATACAATTGATAACAAGATGCATTCGATTCCTAATTTACTACTCTTACATAGAAAGAATGATAACATTCTAACCATGGAAAAGCAATATCTAACACATATCCAACACATATCTATCACTAGGAAATCATTCCTAATCATTTCAAGCATCAAATACACATATAAATTATGATCATTCAATAGCAAATCACCATTCCTAAGCTTCATAAATCATGTTCTCAATCCATAACAAGAAGTCCAATCACATATACCCAAGGTGGGTTTTAGCCTACAACCATAATTAGATAATCACAACCATAATTAATACAACAAACCATGATGAATTCAAAGATCAAAATGGAAGGAAAAGTGAAGGAAAATGGAATTCTCTGTCTCAAAAAACGCCCCTCTAATAATTGAGGATAAGTGCTTTTTATAGTCCAAAATAAATAAAATTAAAGAAAACAAAATGCAAGTGGCAGAGTATTTTCGCGGACCGCGAGCCTGGTTCTCGCGGCTCGCGACCGAGGATTCGCGGCCCGCGCGTCTATGGTTTCCGCGGTCCGAAACCGAGGTTTCGCGGACCGCGCATCTGGTCCTCGCGAGCCGCGGCCGACGTTTCGCGGATCGCGCGTCTAGGGCTTCCGCGGTCCGCGACCGAGGTTTCGCTGACCGCGCGTCTGGTCATCGCGAGCCGCGGCCGACGTTTCGCGGATCGCGCGTCTAGGGCATCCGAGGTCCGCGCAAAACAGCAACACACACCCTCGCGGCTCGCGACCGAGGTTTCGCGGCCCGCGAGAGTGTGCCTTCACGCCACTTCTACGACCGATTCTTCAATGTATCTAACTTCTTCAGGACGGTCATAGAAGGTCTTCAAATCATCCAAATCCATCGCAAGTGCAATTCAAGGTCGAAATGCACGTCTTCAATTTCAAACCATTATGAATGATTTGGTCTAAAAGTCTAATATAAAAGTACAAAATACTATCTAAAACAGCTCTCAAATGCTACAAAATAAGAGTATATCTAGGACCTATCAATAGTAATGGTTGGTGTATAAGTGTATCGAGCGTATTCTATATCACCTAAAATAAAGGGTAGGTATGATTAATCCATCTATAAAATTGCAATCATATAACAAAATTGGTTTCAGCTAATTACATGGTGATATATACGTTCACCTAGAGCTGTCGATTCGGGTCTAAAGGTCGACCTCGGGTTCGGGTCTAAAAAGGTTCGGGTCAAACGGGTCGGGTTCAAACGGGTCTAAAATATCTTTTCGGGTCTTGTCGGGTCGGGTCGGGTTGATGTCGGGTTGGGACTATTCATCGGGTCGGGTTGGGTTCGGGTCGGGTTTTATATGGTCGGGTTGGTATTGGGTCAGTTTTATTTTCGTGTCGGGTTCGGGTCAAAATATTATATTTTGACAAATACTCATAACTATATTAAATTTAACAATTATTCTAACTTGTATTAACACTTCGGTTCGAAAGAAACTCTAGTTTTAACTATGAATATTAAAATGTCAATAATCACGATGTCAGTAATAAATTAAATTACCAAAAAATAAGATATCAACAAGTACTCTATTTTATATTAACACCAAAATAACATGAAATGAAATAATTATTGGATTGATTTTGATATTAGAATTGGGCATATTTGTTGGGCTTACTTTTTTCTTAAAGCCCCAAACCCCAAAACTCAAAACCCACTAAACCCTAAACCCACCCACTAAATTGATGTAATTAATCGAACTGGAAATAGGGATGGCAATGGATTTCCGATCCAGTCCAAATCCATGGATTTAAATCCATTTTTGACGGATATGAATGTTAAAAAATGAAATCCAATGGATATGGATCGGATACGGATTTATAGCTTGCGGAGCAGATTTGGATATGGATTTTGTCGTAAATATCCATATCCAGTCCATATCCAATCCATGGATCCATTTAATATATAATAAATAATATATAAATATTTAATAATAAAATATATATCTAATAATATATTAAATAATTAAAATTAAATTAAAAATATATAAAGTCACCTATGGTTAGATACTGGTATATAATCTTCTAACCCTACCAATTCACTCGTTTGGAAGAATAGATCAAGGGAAAAAGAAAGAGACTTATACTTTAAACTGATTTACGTATTTTTTGGGAACTTTGACTAGTTTTTCCACGTATTTGTTTTTAACACATTGTGTATTTTGAATCACTTAATTGTAATTTTAATTTCATAAATTTTTATAGAACTTATTTTGGAATTTATTCATCATTGTATGAATTGTAATTTATATGTGGATATGGATATCCACGGATATCCATGGATTTAGCGGATATAGATTCAGATGTTAATATTTTAGATCCAACGGATTTGGATCGGATACGGATTTAGGCACTAACAAGCGGATATGGATATGGATATTGTTAAATCCAACCCATATCCAATCCATTGCCATCCCTAACTGGAAACCTGCTAACTAACAACGATAACTAAATTGAAATAAATTTACCAAAAATTAACCTTAATTTAGTTTCAATAAACACTTAAAAATAAATTTAGTTAATTCCAAATATTATATTTAATTTATTTATTTTTATAAATACTATGAAATAATTTATATTGAATTTTACTAATCAAATGTCAAACCTTACTTGACTTTCCATACGTAACTGAGTTTTAGTGCTAACACACTAACTTAATTGTATTTAACTATCCAAATGTCAACTATTACTCGACTTTATACAAAAAATAATTAAGTTCAGTTTAACTATACAACTGTTAACTATCACTTAATTTATAATAATCAAATAACTTATATTTATTCAAAAATAGGATCCTCTATAAATTAGTGATTAATGTTTACTTTGTTACTTTCGACAATTAATGAATTTCATTAACTGACTTTGTTTACTATGAGTTGAATAGAAATAATTAAAGGTCAAATATTACTTGACTTTTATAAACGAATGTAACTAGTATATTGTATTTAAGTAGTGAAAGATCAAATATTCCTTGATTATCTATAAATACTGGATAAATTGAGTTTAACTAGTGTTAGATCAAACTTACTTGATTTTCTAAAAACACTAAGAAGTAATTAAAATTAAATAATAAAATATCAAATCTTACTTGAGTTTCTATAAGCACTAGAACTAAATTGAGTTTCACTACATTCCCTTATAGTTCAATCTAATTTTATACTTGATGAGTTAAAAATTGTATCGTCGCCAGAGATTATTCAATTTAGCTCAAGGCATTATGACGACATGATCTTCATAAAAAAAAAATGAATTGAAATAAATATTAATATACACAATATACTGAATTGATATTTTTATACTTTTATATATATATATATATATATCAACTCTACTAGAGAAAAAATGCTCTTGTAATAAACATATTATTTTTTACTAAACAATTGCTATAATCCATCAAATTATTCCTATAATGGACTTTGTTAATATCCAGTATTTAAGCTCAGTAATGGCATGTATATGTTGTAATTCATTCAACAAATTGCAGTGATCATAAATATATTTATAAACATTTTTATAAAAAGCAAATTGCAGTGATCATAAACATTTTTACACCAATTCTATTACTACTGCTAGTTCATTAACTTAATTTTAGAGTTTGGGTCATTTCCGGGTTTGTGTCAAATCGGGTTCGGGTCACTTTCGGGTTCGGGTCATTCTCGGGTTCTTGTCGGGTTCGTGTCGGGTTAAAATTTATTCGGGTTCGTGTCGGATCGAATTTGACCTAATATTTTCGGGTTTTAATCGGGTCAAAAGGTCATTCGTGTCGGGTCAGTCGGGTCGGGTTTTTCTTGTTCGGGTCTGAATTGACAGTTCTACCGTGTCACCAATGTAAGTATTGGTTGATAGTGATGTGGTGTGATAAATATTGTCACCGATCTAATCAGTGATTGATAGTAATGGTTGGTGTGATACACACTGTCACCGATCCAAACAGTGATTGATAGTAGTGGTTGGTGTGTGAGTGTATGAAAGATATGTGACACACGAGAAAAAAGTGGGTTTCTGTGTCATTGTTACACGCGAGAAAAAAGTACTAAGAGCAAGTCCAACAGATATTACATAAAAATCTCTAAAATGTAGTATGAAATTTTTGGTCATCTCCAAGAGTTACTACATTTTGTAGTTCTTGCATTAATTATCATTAATAATACCAACATTTTTAATTTTATTTTCTACCTTTTAAGTTTTAAACAATACATTGTTTTGAGAATTTTGATGTTTTGCATTGAAGATGAGAGGAAAGAGAGTGAAATTTGGGTTTAAAAAAAGAAAGAATGCATTGATCAATGTGTAGGCATTAAATTTTCAATCCTCTAAATTTTCTTTCTCTCTACACATATGGAGGATGAGTTTCTCTTATAGTAGCACATCTCTTAGAGCAAGTCCAACAGCTTCCCCAACTTGGGGGATTTCATTAAATTTGGGGAATATGGGCCTTTTTTTTGCTCCAACAGCTTCCCCAACCCATTCTCCAACTTGGGGATTTTGAAGAGGGAATGGATTTGCTTCTCCAAATCTGTAGAGAGAGAAAAAAAAGTTGGGGAAGCAAAATTTAATGTTTTTGCATTTATGATTAATTATTTTTCTATTCATTTGTTTGTTTTTATTTTTTAGCAAATTAAACATACACTTCAAATGTAAATATCTTTAATTATATACAACAAAAAATTATAAAAATAATATATTCTTAATTTTCATATTATAACGAACGTAACAAGAACTTACATGACTATGTTCGCATGCATATATAAATTTAAATATTATCATGTGAGATCTTGTTATGTTCGTTGTAATGTGTATTTTAATAATATATATTTTTCACATTTTTTATTATACGTAATTTAAAATATTAAGATTTTAAAATATATTTAAATAGTGAAAAACATAAATAAAGATATAAAATACTGAAATTTAATGCACATGAATTAAATTCTAATCCCCACACTAGGAAAGTTGTTGGAGTTGAAGCAAAAAAAGATAGGGATTATGGAGATGTAGTACTGTATCTTGGAGAATCTTGTAGGGAAGCTGTTGGACTTGCTCTTACCACCCCAAATCTACATCTTGTAGTAGCACACACTACCGGAAAAAAAGGTCTTTCAGCGGGCTGCACTGTTCCCGTATCAGCGGTTATTAGTGTTAACCGCTGATATATCGTCTACAGTGAATATGTTGACACGGTGAAACAATGTATCAGCGGTTGGAAAATGTGGACGCGGTGAAACAATGCATCGTCTACAGTTGGAATTTTCTTAGTTTGACTGAGAAATATTATTTTAATAGTCCTGGCCCACGGTGTTTCAGCGGTTCCTTCAAATTCCGCTGAAACATTTTGCTGACTGTATCATTCAGTTCAGTCAAACGTTGAAAAATACATTATATATAATTAAAAAATTAATTTGCGTGCGCTTTTTTAAAACCCGATTCGGTTGGGATTAAAGCCCAATGACGATTTCAGCGGGTCACCTTCAAACCGCTGAAACATTTATTAAGTAGCAACATAATACAGCAACATGATATTTTTATACTTTTATATATATATATATATATATATATATATATATATCAACTCTACTAGAGAAAAAATGCTCTTGTAATAAACATATTATTTTTTACTAAACAATTGCTATAATCCATCAAATTATTCCTATAATGGACTTTGTTAATATCCAGTATTTAAGCTCAGTAATGGCATGTATATGTTGTAATTCATTCAACAAATTGCAGTGATCATAAATATATTTATAAACATTTTTATAAAAAGCAAATTGCAGTGATCATAAACATTTTTACACCAATTCTATTACTACTGCTAGTTCATTAACTTAATTTTAGAGTTTGGGTCATTTCCGGGTTTGTGTCAAATCGGGTTCGGGTCACTTTCGGGTTCGGGTCATTCTCGGGTTCTTGTCGGGTTCGTGTCGGGTTAAAATTTATTCGGGTTCGTGTCGGATCGAATTTGACCTAATATTTTCGGGTTTTAATCGGGTCAAAAGGTCATTCGTGTCGGGTCAGTCGGGTCGGGTTTTTCTTGTTCGGGTCTGAATTGACAGTTCTACCGTGTCACCAATGTAAGTATTGGTTGATAGTGATGTGGTGTGATAAATATTGTCACCGATCTAATCAGTGATTGATAGTAATGGTTGGTGTGATACACACTGTCACCGATCCAAACAGTGATTGATAGTAGTGGTTGGTGTGTGAGTGTATGAAAGATATGTGACACACGAGAAAAAAGTGGGTTTCTGTGTCATTGTTACACGCGAGAAAAAAGTACTAAGAGCAAGTCCAACAGATATTACATAAAAATCTCTAAAATGTAGTATGAAATTTTTGGTCATCTCCAAGAGTTACTACATTTTGTAGTTCTTGCATTAATTATCATTAATAATACCAACATTTTTAATTTTATTTTCTACCTTTTAAGTTTTAAACAATACATTGTTTTGAGAATTTTGATGTTTTGCATTGAAGATGAGAGGAAAGAGAGTGAAATTTGGGTTTAAAAAAAGAAAGAATGCATTGATCAATGTGTAGGCATTAAATTTTCAATCCTCTAAATTTTCTTTCTCTCTACACATATGGAGGATGAGTTTCTCTTATAGTAGCACATCTCTTAGAGCAAGTCCAACAGCTTCCCCAACTTGGGGGATTTCATTAAATTTGGGGAATATGGGCCTTTTTTTTGCTCCAACAGCTTCCCCAACCCATTCTCCAACTTGGGGATTTTGAAGAGGGAATGGATTTGCTTCTCCAAATCTGTAGAGAGAGAAAAAAAAGTTGGGGAAGCAAAATTTAATGTTTTTGCATTTATGATTAATTATTTTTCTATTCATTTGTTTGTTTTTATTTTTTAGCAAATTAAACATACACTTCAAATGTAAATATCTTTAATTATATACAACAAAAAATTATAAAAATAATATATTCTTAATTTTCATATTATAACGAACGTAACAAGAACTTACATGACTATGTTCGCATGCATATATAAATTTAAATATTATCATGTGAGATCTTGTTATGTTCGTTGTAATGTGTATTTTAATAATATATATTTTTCACATTTTTTATTATACGTAATTTAAAATATTAAGATTTTAAAATATATTTAAATAGTGAAAAACATAAATAAAGATATAAAATACTGAAATTTAATGCACATGAATTAAATTCTAATCCCCACACTAGGAAAGTTGTTGGAGTTGAAGCAAAAAAAGATAGGGATTATGGAGATGTAGTACTGTATCTTGGAGAATCTTGTAGGGAAGCTGTTGGACTTGCTCTTACCACCCCAAATCTACATCTTGTAGTAGCACACACTACCGGAAAAAAAGGTCTTTCAGCGGGCTGCACTGTTCCCGTATCAGCGGTTATTAGTGTTAACCGCTGATATATCGTCTACAGTGAATATGTTGACGCGGTGAAACAATGTATCAGCGGTTGGAAAATGTGGACGCGGTGAAACAATGCATCGTCTACAGTTGGAATTTTCTTAGTTTGACTGAGAAATATTATTTTAATAGTCCTGGCCCACGGTGTTTCAGCGGTTCCTTCAAATTCCGCTGAAACATTTTGCTGACTGTATAATTCAGTTCAGTCAAACGTTGAAAAATACATTATATATAATTAAAAAATTAATTTGCGTGCGCTTTTTTAAAACCCGATTCGGTTGGGATTAAAGCCCAATGACGATTTCAGCGGGTCACCTTCAAACCGCTGAAACATTTATTAAGTAGCAACATAATACAGCTGCTACTAAGCATGTTTCAGCGGTTCAAACTAAGTGCTGAAACATACTTAGCTTCTACAAAATTTGATGTTTAACACGTGTCATCTTCCTAGGTACTTCAAATGATTGAAACATGATGTGTCATCGTTCCATTGGTGAGCCGCCAAATTGTTTCAGCGGTTGTTCATTACCGCTGAAACGTATGAAATTAGCAAAATTAGCAATAATTTCAATATTTAAGCAATATAATCAAAATTTTGGATCTTAATATCCATTTTATTGTATATGAGGAACTTTTCATATAGTCTTTATAACAAAAAACACATATTTGAGGGGACTGATAGTAAGAACGCTGATGTTTCAATGAACACTCACTACTTATACATTAACTCATTACTTAAACATATATACTATGTTGTCATGATTTCTTCTCAATTGTGATTAATTTATATACACTGCATATGATTTAACTTATATTCTACATTGTGACAATTTTCAAAACATCTAAACATTATATATTTTGCAGGACCATAGCGGGCCGATCAAGAAGGTGACCCGGGTAAGCGTCGACCCCTGGAGACGGACGGATTTTGGTAGCATCAATTGGCACGCCCAGTGGGACCCTTCCACCTTTGCATGATGGAGTCGCCAAGGAGAGAACGCGGTACCTTCAGGGGGTAGTTCTCTTCCACCCCCAGGAGATGAGGTGACCTTGAGGCAGTTGCAGGAGGAGGCTAGACACCAGCGGGAGCTAGGGGTACCTCAGGATGGTCACGTGGAAACTGCCTCTGATGAAGCCGACTCAGAAAGAGAGTATCAGGAGGAGCCAGGACCAATGCCCGCCGGGGGAAGCAGCCCCCGGGCCTAGGGGCCTGAAGCCAGGGAGGAGGAGCAGTCCCTGGCTGATATGGAGGAATTGGCGGCATTGGAGTTCATGAGGGCCAATAAGGAGTTGTACCGCCAGTGGGTACTCTCTATCCGGGATAGTCGGAGACGGAAGGAACCCGGGGAGAACCAAGCAGCCCCTCTGCAGGGGCACCAAAGAGAGGTTATTGACCTGGATGGAGTCATTCAGCCTCCAAGGATCCAGGGGCGCGTGAATTCTTCCACCATCCCACCCTCTTTCCCTCCGAGTTTCGGGGTTGGAGGGAGAGCGGTAGTGGGACAACAATCGAATTTGGTTCCCCACGCTCCACCTTATTACCCGCGTTCCAGCTGGGGGGCGGGGCAAATTGGGGATGACTTGCCAGTTATGCCGACAGGGTCGTTGGGTTACCAAGGCCCCGGAGCCCAGGGGAACCCGATACAGTATTCCATGCCCATGTACGGATCAATGAGGATGAATTACAGTTACCCGGAGAGATACTATCGGGAGGACAATAGGACGCGGGGGTACCAGGTGGCGCAGCAGGACCCCAACTCTTTGGAGGCTCGACTGGATAAACTGGTAGGAAGAAACGGGGCTAAACCTACCTCTCCTTGGGTGCCTCGAGTGCTTGCGTACCCATGGCCGCCGGGCCTTCGGACCCCGGAAGGAATCCCAACGTATAATGGGGAGACAGACCCGGAAGAGTTTGTCAGAACATACCAAAACCTAATGGTGTCAAGGGATTTCCCGGAGGAATTGAGATGCAAGTTGGTGGGCTGTTACCTGAGAGGAAACTGTCTCGCATGGTTCGATTCCTTGCCCCGAGAAAGCCTTAGAGATTACTACGATTTCTCTAAGGCCTTGCTGTTTAGATACGCCGGGTTAAAGAAGGAAGGGAAGCAGCTGACGGAGCTTCTGGCCACCCGGCAGAAGGCTGCGGAGGGGTCAATGGAATATTACCGAAGGTATATGGATGATAGTATGAAGGTCATAGACAGGCAGCAACAGGAGAAGGCGGTGATCAGTGGGTTTATAAATGGCCTGAGGGATATGGCGTTGTTCCAGAAGTTGATGGAAAACATCCCGGAAACCTTTCACAACTTGCAGATGGCGGTGCAACTGTACTGCGCGGTCAATGATGCCACGCGGAAGAGAAAAGAAGAGTCCGGGGGATTCCTCCCGGATAAAATGGAAAGAAGGAGGACGGCTGACCAAAGTAAAAGGGACCTGGCTCCCGCACCGATAAACCGGGCAAGAGCGGACAGTTTCACCCCGCTCAGCAAATCCCGAACGGAGATCCATGCTATCCACAAGGATTTGTTCCCGGATCCGCTGCCTATCCAAGGAACCCCGTCTAGGGAAAATGCGGACAAATGGTGTGCTTATCACAAGTCTTATGGACACTCGACGGAGGGGTGTAGGATGCTGAGGAACGAGATAGAAAAGTTGATAGAACGGGGGCAGCTGAGAGATTGTGTGGCGATGGAGGCAAGGAAGGAGAATCCCCGGGAGCAGCCTCAAGAGCAGCCCCGGAGGAGGTGGCGGCCTAACCCGGGGAGAGGAAATGGGAGAAACCAAGGCAATCAGGGCAATAGGGCCCCAGGAAGGCCTGCTATAGCTGCTGTACCAGTCCAAGCAGTGGAGCCTGCCCCGGCACCCAACAGGATGATCAACGTGATAAGTGGAGAAATTGGAGAGGCATGCCAGTCAGTCTCTGCCATCCGGGCTCGGACGCGATATGTTCCCCCGGGGGAGGTTCAGGGGAAAAGGTTTCGTCCCGATGAAACACTCACTTTCTCTGAGTTGAATGTAGCCCCGCCGCAGATGCCTCACTCAGACCCAATGGTTGTAACGGCAGAAATTGAAGGTTTCTTGGTTAAGAGGGTGTTTGTGGACGACGGGAGCAGCGTGGAGATTATGTTCGCTTCCTGTTTCGATCAATTGGGGATTGGGAGGCAGAACCTGAAACCTCCCTCGTCTCCCTTGTCAGGGTTCACGGGCAAGCCAGAAGTTCCTTTGGGGGTGATTCCCCTTGTGGTATGTATGGTGGATGAAAAGGATCGGAGCAAGAGGGTCTCAGTGACGTGCAACTTTGCGGTTATTGATGCACCCTCACCATACAACGTAATCATAGGAAGACCATGGCTAACCCAAGCCCGGGCGGCAAGTTGTCCGTATTTGCTGACAATGAAGTTCCCCACGGCGCAAGGCGTGGCGGTCGTGCGGGGAAGTCAGGCAGTAGCAAGAAGTTGCATGATGACAGCAATCTTGGTCGCAAAGAAAGCAGTAGGGGCGGTACACGGAGAAGTACCCCGGCAAGAGTTGGAGGAGATGCAGGTGGCGGACAAAGGGACGGTCACACTGGGTAAAGATCTCCCGGATGAAGTAAAGAGCGCTTTGAAAGAACTCTTGACCAGATACCAAGGAGTATTCTCATGGAGCCCGGAGGACATGGTGGGGGTGTTGCCAGAGTTGGGGGTACACAAGCTGAACATAAGCACTGCAACTAAACCAGTCAGGCAGAAGAAAAGGCCTGTTGCCCCGGAAAGAGCAGAATTTATAAAGAATGAAGTGAAGAAGCTGGAGAGAGCCGGGGTGGTCGAGGAAATCATCTACCCGGAATGGATAGCTAACCCGGTCTTAGTAAAGAAGCACGATGGAAGCTGGCGCATGTGTATTGACTTTACGGATTTGAATAAGTGCTGCCCCAAAGACAGCTATCCTCTCCCAAACCTGGACCGGCTGGCAGAGGCTATTGCGGGGTATTCGGTGCTGGCCTTCTTCGACGCACATAAAGGGTATCACCAGGTGCAGATGGATGAGGCGGACAAGGCAAAAACCTCATTCATCACCGATTTTGGAACCTTTTGCTACAAGAAGATGCCCTTCGGGCTGAAGAACGCGGGGGCTACGTACCAGAGAATGGTAGACAAACTCTTCAAGGACCAAGTGGGAAGAAACATGGAGGTGTATGTTGATGACATGGTGGTTAAAAGTAGGGCTTACGGGGCTTTCTTGAATGACCTAGAGGAGATGTTCGAAAAGCTGGAACGGAGCAATCTAAAGTTGAACCCCTCCAAAAGTACCATTGGAGTGGGTGCGGGGAAGTTCTTGGGTTTTATGGTGTCAAGCCGGGGCATCAACGTCAACCCGGAGAAGGTGGAGGCCATAGCTAAAATAACCTCCCCTAGGTCGGTGAAAGAAGTACAACGGTTAACAGGGTCCCTCGCGGCTCTCAGTCGATTCCTATCAAAGGGGGCAGATAGGCAGTTGCCTTTCTTCAATATTCTCAGGAGGGCCAAGGCGTTTGAGTGGTCCAGAGAATGTGAGAAGGCGTTCCAAAATCTAAAAGAGCACCTTCAACAGTTGCCAACTTTAAAGAAGCCACTCCCGGGGGAGGAGCTTTTTCTGTACATAGCGGCGTCCCGGGAGGCGGTAAGTGCCGTACTAATCAAAGAGGAGAAGGGAAAGCAGCACCCAATCTACTTTGTTAGCCGGGCACTTCGGGGGGCAGAAACCCGGTATACTGAGTTGGAGCAGTTGGTTCTGGCGTTGGTGCATGCTTCCAGGAGGCTTAAGCCCTACTTCCAGGGCCATCCCATAGTGGTCCTTACCAATTACCCGCTAAGACAAGTCATGTTCAAGCCGGAGGCATCAGGGAGGATGATGAAATGGGCTATAGAGCTGGGAGAGTATGAAATCCGGTATGAGCCAAGGAGGGCTATCAAGGGCCAGGCCCTTGCGGACTTTCTGTTGGAATCAGAAGCAAGGATAAATGAGGAACAGGAGACGCCTAACACTCCGGAGGATACAGCTAAGGCTGAGACAGACCCGGCTTGGAAGCTATATGTGGATGGATCGGCGCACTCCGGGGGCAGTGGTGCGGGAATATTGTTAGTCAGCCCGGAAGGGAAGGAGTATCCCTATGCAGTCCAATTCACTTTCAGAACAACCAACAATGAAGCCGAGTACGAAGCTTTGATCGCAGGGTTAAGGTTGGCAAAGGAGATGGACATCAAAACTCTCACGGCACACAGTGATTCCCAGATTGTGGTGCAACAGGTAAAGGGAGAGTATGAAGCCCGGGAGAGGAGCCTGCAAAAATATCTGGAAGTGGTAAAGCCTTTGATAGCCGGGTTTAAAACCTTCGACTTGGTTCAAGTTCCCCGGGAGAAGAACAGCAAAGCAGACGTTTTGAGCAAATTGGCCTCCTCAGAATTGAAACCTGAGCCCGACCAAAAGTTATACTTGGAAGTACTAGGAAGAAGGAGCTACCAGGAGAGCAATCAAGTAATGCTGGTGAACGAGGAAGAATCCTAGATCAGGCCCATGCGGGCATACCTAGAAGAAGGAACCATCCCGGAGGATAGGGCCCAGGCCCGGAAGCTAAGAGTTAAGGCGCCTAAGTATGTGATCCAGGGAGGGGAGCTGTACAAAAGAGGGTACCTCCAGCCTCTGCTAAAGTGTGTAGAGAGGTTGGAAGGCCGGTACCTCATCCGGGAGACGCACGAGGGATCTAATGGGAGCCACCAGGGAGCACGCACCTTGGCCAAAAGGATCTTAAGGTTGGGATACTATTGGCCGACGTTGTTCAAAGATGCGGAAGAACATGTACAGAAGTGCTTGAAATGCCAGACATTTGCCCCGCTAATTCATGTTCCCCGGGAAGAATTAGTCGGAGTCACAGGAGCTTGGCCGTTCAGCAGATGGGGAATTGATTTGGTCGGACCATTCCCGACTGCCCCGGGAGGAGCCAAGTACCTAATCGTGGCGATCGATTACTTCAGCAAATGGGTGGAGGCAGAGCCGCTCACCAACATACGGGGACTAACTTGTGTCAAGTTTTGCTGGAAGAACATCATCTGTCGATTCGGCATCCCGAAGGTCATAGTCACGGATAACGGGGCGCAGTTCGAGAACGATCCTTTCAAATCATGGTGTGTCAAGTATGGTATAGAACAGAAGTTGACGTCGGTGTACCACCCCCAGGCGAACGGGCAAGTAGAGGTCACCAACCGCACCATCATCAAAGGACTAAAAACCCGCTTGGAAGGCGCGCGGGGAAATTGGATCTGGGAGCTACCCAGTGTTCTTTGGGCCCATAGGACTACAGAAAGCTCAGCTACTGGGGAATCTCCGTATGGCTTGGTGTACGGGTCAGAGGCAGTAATACCCGCAGAGATTGGGATCCCAAGCCCTCGAACTCAATACCAGCGCCCGGAAGAAGAAGACGATGGACGACGCCTTGACTTGGATCTCCTGGAAGAGAAGCGAGAGAATGCGGCACTTCAGGAAGCCAAGGTGAAGGAGCGAGTAAAGAGGTATCATGACAGAAGGGTGCGGAAAGAAGTCTTCATCCCAGAAGACTGGGTAATGAGGAGGAATGATAAGAGCCACCAAGCCCCGGAGGGCAAACTTGCACCCAACTGGGAAGGGCCATACAAGATCAAGGAAGCACACCCGGGAGGGAGCTATGTGCTGGAGGACAAGCAGGGAAAGGAGATCCCCAGGAGGTGGAACGTAGCTAACCTGAGAAGGTTTTACGGGAAGTAGAGCACCCCGCATCATACCACAGCTACTAAAGCATGAATATGCCGGGCATGGATATGCTAGGCATAGGTATGCCCCTCCCGGAAGCGTGAATACGCTAAGCATGAATATGCTAGGCATGAATATGCCAGGTATGGATATACCCCTCCCGGAAGCGTGAATACGCTAAGCATGAATATGCTAGGCATGAATATGCCGGGTATGGATATACCCCTCCCGGAAGCATGAATATGCCCGGAGAGAGAGAACCCGACGCTTGGCCTCGTTCTGGGTTTAGAGGAATATTTGCTTAAAAAGGGACTCATGGGTAGCTCCCATTTGGGTGCCCCGCTAGAATGGATCCGGAGCTTGGATAAAGCCCGGGGATCAAAGAATGTAATGATCTCAGAAAAGAGTTAATGAAAAGGGTCTTTTAGAGAAACAATTCTTATTCAATCCTCTTAAAATTACAAATCGCAGGAATATGTGGTCACAGTCATGGTAGGACAATTACATAAGCATTTTACATACAAGTATTCCTATCTATTTGCTACTAGACCCACTTGGGACCTGACCCGGAAGCACCCTCAGGGTTACCCGGGCGGAAACCCCCTCCGAAGAATTGAGAGGATAGGAGATCTTCGGCAAAACGGGCATCCGGGGCTTGATTCCACGCAAGCTCCTCTTCCAATTGAGCAGCGTCCTCTTCGTTTAATCCGGGGATGGGCACAACCACGGATCCCTCTGGAAGAGGCTCCGCCAGGCGCATTCTTCTCACCCCGGCAGAAGTAACAAACCTGTACTCAGGAAACATGACTGCTGCACTTTTACCCTTCTCTTCCCGGCTAATACGAGTACCCTCGGCGGTCTTTATCCCCTTCGTGGTGACTCCAGAGTTGGCAATCTCCCGGATGCGTCTTATCCGGCGGGCCACCTCTTCCGGGTCAATGGATACAGTCATGTCCTCATACCTTTCGTATGCCACGTCCACCTCCACCCGGGCAGGAACTCAGCGAAGGCTGGAGGGATAGGGCTCAACTTCTCCCGCGGCTATCTTATTATGCCATTCAACGACATCCAGATAAGCCTTATGATGAGGAGCTCCCTCACCAAACCTCTTCGGGTTAGCCTCCATGCGTTCTATCGTCCTGCGAACCCCGGCTGGAATATCGGTAAGAGGAGATACCCCAACTAAGCCATTCTTGAGACCCAACAGGTGGTAGGATAATCGGGTGATTAATAGAGCATCCTGGAGGACCCTATTCCTATGAGTAAGGGACCGATTCTCCTTCTCAAAGTCGCAGAGAAGCTTGTTCTGAGCGGAGCGGGTCTCCAATGTCCTCAGTTTCTCCTGCGCCCGCTCTAGTTCACCCCACACCATGCCTAACTCCTTGGTAGTACGATGCTGGGAGTCATCGTGAAGGGCTTGCAGCTCAGCTATGGTCTTATGAGAGTTCAGGGCCTCCCGCATATGATCAGAAGCAAGGTCGAAGCATTGGTTCAACGACCCGAACTTGGCATCAACTGCCTTAAGAAACGCCACCAGCACCCGGATCGACCCAAACTCTTGAAGGAAGCATTCCAACCCCGCCTCAGCTAATGCCCGGTTAGCCTGGTCGCCTCCAAACCGCCAATGGGCTAATTTCCTTTGCAGAAAAGAGCATTGGAGACACCCAGCGCGGGGGAGAGAGAAGTAGGTACCAGAGGAACTGTTCGGATGAGGGAAAATATAAGGGGTGGGCTCTTGCGGGAGAGCTTCCTTTAAGTAATACTCAGACTACAAAAGATAGTAAATTCGTCAAAAGTAGAACTTTGTCATTAATCAAAATTGGCATTAAGGCCGAAAGTTCTACATACGCTCCCCGGGGGAGGAAGATTACAAAATGAAATAAAAAGGATTACAAAAGGAAAAATAATGCACAACTAGGATAGAGTTATACATTGTCTTCAGCAGAGTTGTCTTCCCCCGGAACAGTATGAGCCCTCTCGTACCGCCTCTCCAATTCTACGAGGTCCTCGGTGCTCCATTCCGGGCCAGCATAGGCAGGAGCATCCACCGCCGGTTCATCAGCGACCCGCGCAGGAAATCCCACCTTCCGCGTGGCCCTCCGGGTCTGATACAGCAGATCGTCCTGGCCCGCGCCAAGGCCTACCCGGCAGTTGCCCTCTTGATCGTGGACTGCGCGATACCCAAAATTGTCGGGCACGGCGCAGTACTCATAGTAATCGCCCGACCAATGAGGCGTCTCCGGGACTACCCCATAGGTGTTGAAGTTTTCTGGGCCGGGGTCGGGGCAAGAGACATCATCAATCGCAGGCAGCTTGGCCTTCTTGATGTCCGAAGCGGAAGGAGCCCGGGAGGACATCTTCAGAGACTCCCACAGTTGGGGCACCAGACCTTTCAGATCCGCCTCCTGGAGGGATCTCCAACGATGGTTCAGCAAATCGTTGGCCTTGGGGCGGTAATAGGAAGCTTGGGCTTCGAGGCGAGCGGGCCCCGGAAGCCAACCCCGCAGGCTGCGGTACATCTCATGGCAAGCAACCGCGCTCGCCGCGGCTGCGATACCCTCCAGCTTTTGGTCAAAGTTGATGGAGCGGAGGACCTTCTGGGTCACAGCATCCAGAGCCTCGAGCTGGGCATCTTTTTTGTCCTTCTTTAGGGAGGAGTATTTCTTCTCCACTTCGGCGAGCTTCTTCTCCTTCTCCGCCAATTTTCTCTCTCTGTCAGCCAGTTTCTTTTGAGAGGCCTCCAGCCGGGCCTCCAGATCATCCCGCCCGGCCAACTTCTCCCGGGTGTCACGAAGATTCTTCTCCATTGTGGCGAACAACCCCGCGCTATATTTTGAGTAGCCCCGGTTAAGTGCCTCGGTGAACTGGGGATCTGAAAGGAGGGAGTCGGCGAAGGCGACACTCTGCAAAACAGAACATAAACTTAGGAAAATTTGAATCAATCGTTAAGGAGAAGAGCGGGGCTGAAGTAATTACCTCTTCATTCTCCTCCGGGATAGGCTCGGAAGTAGTAGCCCGCGGAGGAGTATCGCGAGCAGGAGGAGGAGGAGGAGGAGGAAAGTCTTGCGTCCTTTGACGAAGAGGAGGAGGCGACCCGGACAGCTCTCCGGGGGGTGGCCGTTTGAAACGCGAGCTTGACCCGCCGCTGTAGACCGGATGCTGGATGAAGGTCCGGCGCCCGGGTGCAGGCAACGGGCTGGAAGTAGTACGGGCCTCAGAAGATGGCCCGGAGGAGCTCTGTGGGCGAGGCCGCGGCGGCGCACGGGGCTTCTGGGGAATAATGTCAGGATTCTCGGACGGAGGAAGTCCGGAGGCCGTTCGTTGGGGAGGGGCCTGGAGATCCGGATGGGTGTCCCGGACACGAGCGTTGTCCTCGGAGGACTTACCAGTAAAGGCCATGACGTCTGCGTACAAGGAAGGTTGAACTGGAACAAAGAAAACAAGGAAGTTAGCAAGTAAAAAAAAAAAAAAAAAAAAAAAGAGTTCGTAAAAACAAGATAAGAAATAAAGTCTTAACGGGCACCTCCATCCGGCCACACCGCAGAGATGCGCGGGAGCGTGAAGAGGTCGCTGGGGTAAATCCCGCGAGGCCAGAAATAACCCGCGTTCCCACTCTTGTAAAAAACCTCCATATCTAAGGGGGAAAGACGGAGGAAGCTGTGGTCACTAGCAACGACCGCAGGGAGGTTGGACAGAGGCTTCTTGTCCTCTGGAAGAATGGAATCATTCCAGGCGGGCATGGGATAAGCCCGGGAGTCGCACAGGAAGAAGCCTTTGGAAAGATACCCCTTGGCTGATCGGGGTTTGCTCAGGAGGAAGTCCTTTATCCCCGAACGGATGTTGAAGGAGAAGACGCCCGGGAAAGAAGCGTGCGCCTTCCGGAGAGCGTAAAAAGAGCGAAAGAGGAGAAGAGTAGGAGAAATGGCGCATCTAGCGCAGTTGAGAAGGAAAGCCAAGATCAGAGCCACCCCGTTAGGATGCATCTGGGCCGGGGCTATCTTATAGAAAGTGAGTATCTCGAGGAAGAGAGGAGGGAAGGGAAGGCTAAGCCCGTATTGAAAGTGTATACGCGGGATGCACGCGGCCTCTCGCTCGGAGGCCCCCGGGGGAAGCTTGGATAAGGAGGCATTAAGGGGAAAAGGAATGAAGGAGCGCTTGGCTAGATCCAAGACGTCCCTATCTACAGGAGGAGAGTCCCCGGAAACACCGAAATACTTAAGCCCTAATGGGCGCACCCCGTGAGTAGGCCCCCGGGGAACATCGTCGCCGAGCCCTTCGTCAAAAGCCTCCTCCCCTAAATCCTCCCGGGCATGACCAGGAGAACCACCCTGACGGAAACTCATTTCTTCCAGGGCGAATGGGCCAGGGGCGTCTCGTTCCCGGGGAATATCGGAATCCTCGGAACGAGCGTCCAGGGAAGAATTCGGAGAGGAGACAGGGCTATCGGCAGTCCTAAAATGGATCTCGTACGGGCTCTGGAACTCTTCGGTATCTAGAGAGGAGTTGGAGTGAAGCGGGGAACCCATAGAAAATAAGAGAATAAGGAGATAGGGCTTACTTGGCTGAAAGGGCGAGGGAGCGAATGAGCAGAGCGTCTGGAGAAATTTTGCAGAAAGTAAACTAGTGAGAAGGAGGTTAGGCCCCTTATATAGACGGAGGAATAGGAACCGTCACCTCAAAAGGTGGAAAAGCAATAATGACACGATGAACGAGACACTGATCAGTGCAGAAGAGGAAAAGGCGGCGTCGTCAGAAACCCATTGTAGCACGGATGGGTCCTACCAGGAGAGTAGCAACCAAAGAGGGAGCGTTTAAGACCAGTTCCCCGCGTCATGAAAACCCGGATGACTGGTCTGGGGGGCTAGTGATAATACTGGCCCAGAATCCGGCTGGGCCAGTGTTGGAATAGTGTCCTTCGATCAATGTGCATTGTCCTAAATAGCTGGAGGATTAATTACGGAGATAATTAATTCAGTTATTTAAGTGATCGAAATGTTTAGCTGGAAACCGCTTTCGATCTGCTAGCGTCAATGATATTGAGCTTGCAGCTTATTATAACTGAACCTATAGGGTCACACACAAAGTATGAAATTGGACAAAAGGTAATTATCTATTAGTCTGGGAGTCTAATAGTAATTACATGAGAAAAGAGTCTTATTGGGCTAGGCCCATATTGATTAAGACTAGGGTTTAAGGGATTCTGTTTATTATGTATAAATAGACTTTTACAGTAATAAACAGAATAAGTTTTCTCTCGTATGCGTTCATGTGCTGAACAACCAGAAGCAAATAAACCCTAGATTTCTCATAGTCTCATCGTCAAAGTCCGGAGGAGGAGGCGGAGCTCGTCGACTTACTTGCGGGATCTGTCCTAAGCTGACAGCGGTGGAGGCGATCCAATCGTGCTATGTGGATACTTGTAGAGGGATCACAACAGGGATCCTCGTCTCCGTGGCAGACAGAATCTACCGGGTAATCACGCTCCAAAAGGTAATCTAAACCCTTATGTAGATTCGTATTAATAACATGCATGCGATCTTGTTATATGGATTTGACATTCCGCTAAATTAGATTTAGTCAAACCCCTTCAGTGGTATCAGTAGCCTCTTGCATGTATTAATACGATCTAGGATTTATGTAGATGGATATTACATAAATTGAAAATTTAGATTTATGTTCATATGATCGAATAAATTATTGGATAATTTAATTTGATTTAATACTACTCAGAATTATAAATTTTTTATTTTATTTTACTGTTCATCGCGGTACTGTTCATCATGGTACTGTTCACCACGGTACTGTTCATTCGGAACTGTAGCGGCGGTGGAACTGTAGCGGCATGTTTAAGAAACCTAGGGTTTCTTATTAAGCCAAGTGCTGGGCACTTGGGCTAGTGGGTGCATTTCGGCCCATTAATGCTGCTGGGCTTGGTCTGACCAAGGAAATATTCTGGTTGGACCGGAATATAGTTAGACCGGGTTCTTGGTTCGGTTCTGGTCATGGTTGACCGGTTCGGTCCAGAAAATTTAAATAAAATAAAATTAATTTAAATTTAATTGGGCTGGGCTCATGTATGGACTAGGTCCAAATTTTATTTATTTTAATTCTGAATTTTAGTGGGAGTAATTTTGACTTTGGAAGTGCAAAATTAAATATGAGCATATAAATTAATTAAGATTAATAATTTTAGAAATTAATTGACTTAATTAATAATATGATTATTTGCGTGAAATTGTAGATCATTCACTTTAGAAGTGAATGGATAGGATGTATGAATTGGATTCATTGCAGGGATACAAGTGACTAGTATGGCCCATATAGTGGTTTTTACGGGCTGCGTACCGTTATCATTGGATGTAATTTTGCGGTCTGCGTGCCGTTTATTGTATTTTAAATTTAATTTTACCTTTTTGTATTAAGTTGAAATAAATTGTAAGATCGATGAGAAGACCGGAGGATGGGATCCAGGAGACAAGACGGAGATTTTGTCAAGACTAGAGGGTCATACTAGGATCACTTTATCTGTCTTTTATTCATTATGCATTTATTTATTGCTTTATGTTATAAATGCGAATGAATGGTCTATGTGTGTGGGATGATTATAGATTTGTTCACTAATAATCAAACCATCATAATGAACCTATGTCCCAAATTAATAATGAGTTATTTGTCTTTCCAAACATGACACTCATTTAACCCTTGATCACTGATGATGGATTTCGCCAAAGCGATAGCGTCATTTCTAATCTTGGGAGGATAATGCGGGTAGACCTAGTGAAAGGGGTTTACATGTCAGTTGTGGTTTACTCATCAATATCAGTGAGGGGTCCTCAGATGTTGAGACAAAACGAGATGGGTAATACATTAGATGTATCCCATCAACCAAGAGTAGTATTGGATACTATTAGCAATGGGATTGCTTACCTAAAATCAAATGATTTGAGACAAGCCAAAGCATGCTTAATTCCTTGTGATTTTGAGGGTCTTGGAATCATTTTATTCATGGGACAATTGGATTGAATAGAATGTGTAGATAACTTGTTTGATTCCATGTACTTTTCTTGCTTGTTATTTACTTAAATGGTTTTTTATTGCATTTTATTTATATTGTAATAATCGTGTATGACAACAAACAACAACTCTTCTTATGTGTGTTCAAACCTTTGGAAGGTTGAATTGAACGGCAGTTTCTTAGGAAATGAACTTCGGGATAGTTCTATTACAAGAAAAGAAAAGAAGTATTTTGTTAATATTCAAATCATTGATGTCAAATGTCTTGTGTTGTATAGTATGTGTCCAAAATTGCTAGGCAAATTTTGAACATAGATACTTACAACATCAACATGGAGCTCTGAAATGGGATTCCGGAGCAGTCCATGGTTGAAAGGTTTGAGACCTTAAGATTATTCTTAATTGTAAAGTTAAGAAAGGAAAACAAGTCTCATGTTTTGAAAAATGATTGGATTATTTGATAACATGGAGATACTAGGTTTACCTATGGCTGATAGTTAGCTAGTGACATCATTCATTTCATTGATGGTTTAGAACCATTTTAGTTGAAATGAGAAGACTTTGACTAAGTTGCATGGGATGCTTAAAACGCTAAGTCAAGTGTCTAAATTGAGACCAAGAACGAGGTTCTATTGGTACAATAAGGGTAATGGTTTGAATATAACATGGAAGATGAAGAAGTGGGATAAGGATAAGGGAAAGTATAGTACTGATGTGCCTAAGTTCCAAACACTTCTATTGCAATTGAAAAATATACTACCTTTAGTCCTTAGAGGACAAAGAGATTGGTGAGTAATTTACAATTGCATTTATTTACGTTATAGACAATCTCTACGATCACTCTACTAATTGGTATTAGATACCATATGGTTCTCACAATTTTAAAAATGTGGAGGGGCCAAAGTAGGAGTTTAGTTAATGGGATGTCAACCTACTCAAAGGTAATGAAGCAAGGGTTGCTGCATTGACCATGAGAGTTTATGGTTTATCTATGCCTTTGGGGCTTTCACTGGATCATATAAGGGTTATTTGGATCCAAGTGTTACAGCAACACAATCATTTTCTACATTTTATATGTTGGACATGGAAATGTATTATGATAAAAGGGGCAATGATTGTTCCGTTTTATGTAATTGTGTTGGAGTTTTGCAAAATTAGACACGAGTCTTTATTTGCTAGATAAAGATAAACAAGTTTGTAACGTAAATATCAAAAGGGCTAATAACGAATGATTCGAATTCGACCTCATAAATTGTCGATTATGCCACTAATATTGAGCACTCATAGTAACTCGAGTGGGAGGGTTCCGTGAAATCGTTTGACTTGGAGTCATTTGATATGTGTATATATTGTGATGGTAAAATGACCAAATTACCCTTCATGGTGATGGGTGATGGAATATGAAATCTATTGGGTCTTATTAACAAAGTGTTATGCAGATCAATGAGTTAAATTCCATGAGGTGAATCACTTCACTAACTTGGTCGGTGACTTGAGTAGATATGGTTGTCTACTCGTGAAAGACAAGTTTGAATCCTTTAAGAAATTTAAGGAGTTCAAAAATGAAGCTTAGAATCAACTTGGCAAGATAACTGAAACTCTTCGATTGGATTGAGGCGTTGGATATTTGAGTCAAGAATTTATTGACCATCTAGCAAGAAAGAAATAATCATGTTGGATATGATTGTTCAAGATGGGTCAAGTCAATCTTCCAGGAAAATACTTCTATAAGGTAGTGTTCACACTGAACAAGGCATTGTCTAAAGCAGAAGGAAAGACATCATATGAGATATGAGTAGGAATGGTTCCTTAAATGTCTTTTCTCATTAGATTTGGGGTTGCGAAGTACATGTGAAACGTTGTTTACATTAAACTTGCACCAAGTCTAATAATTGTCTCTTTATGGAAATGAGAAAATGGGGGTACTTGTACAAACATTTTGAGAACCATGAGATGTTGCTCAAGAATGTGTCCTTTTGGAGAAGTATCATCTTTCCAAAATGACAAGTGGGAGAAATTTAGACCTCGATAGCATTCGAGGTGAGCAACAATCAGAACCGAAAACATCGATCCCTTCTTTAGATGTGGTGAAGATGAATACGGTAAAGTCTTAGAGACTACTGAAGTTACTCATATGCCCCATGTAAGTTAATGAGATGTAGTGTTCAGACAAAAGGTACATTTATGTCCTTACAACTGAAACTATGAAATCACATTTTAGAAATGGTGAACCTATGTGACTTACAGTAAAGCTTTGACAAGCCCTAACTCCACAAAGTGGTTAAAGACCATGAAATTTGGAATAGATATTTTGTATTAAAATCAAGTTTGGAATTTGATTGAAAGGGTATAAACAAGTCTACAATGTAGATTGTGATGTGACCTTTCTCCACTTGGAATACTTAAGTCTATCCGGATATCCTAGAAAACTTAGCTCAGTGCGATTTTGAGTTCTACCAGGTAGAGATCAAAATTAGCTTCCTTGATTGGATTTTGGAAGCAGATGTGTATTTTATACAGTCTTGGAGCTTTTGCAACGCTAGGAAAATATGCGAGATTCAGATGACCATTTATGGATTGAAGCTAGTATTACGGAGTTGGAAAATACATTTTGATGAAGCAATTTAGAGATTGGCGTTCAAAGAAATGTTATGGAATCTTGTGTATACAAGAAGGTCAGTGGGAGCAAGATTGAATTCCTAGTCTTTTATGTCTATGGCATTTATTGAAAATGACAATCCAAAACTGTAGTCTATGGAGATTTAGTTTGGAAAGTATTTTGCAATAAAGGACTTTGGAAATGTAGAGTGCAACTTGGGCATCAATTTCTACAAGGTAGATCAAAGATGATAATTGATATGTCAAAACACTTACTAGGTAAGGTGTTAGACATGTTCAATTGAAAGATCGTAAAAGATTTTCTACCCAAGATTCATGGCATAAATCTTAGCAAGATTCAGTGTCTATCGAGACGTGATGAGCAAAAGAGAAATAATATGATCTCTAATGCATGGAGCTGTAGGGTCTATTATGTTTGATATGACATGTACTACATATGACATCTCATATGCTTAGAGCACAACGATTTAATATCAAATAGATTGAGGTGAGGCACAATGGTTTGTGGCCAAGAAAAGTTTATAGTGTCTGAAATGGACTATGGATTCCTTGATCTATGGTGAAAATGAGTTGGTTGTTAAATAGGCTAAGTGAAGCTATGTTGTTGATTTTACAATAAACTGAGTAAATTGCTGCTTTGGAAGTTGCAAAGGGAATGTGATTGAAATTGGATATTCATCACTCGGCTTGGTAGCGTCCCGTCTTAGCTAACTCAATGACTCTTTATTGAGATAATCGTAGAGTCATTGCTTAAGCAAATTAAGGCAATGGAGCACCATTAGTCGAAATTCATACTCAGGATATTTCATATTCTATGAGAGAATGGTGAAGTTATCATATGCAAGGGAAATAATGGATTTGATCCATAATCTAAACCTCTTCCACAAATGTTGCATGTTGCCTAGGGCTCATACATTCGTGATAGGAATCAAGCACTTTGGATAGTGGCTGTGATTTCTATAATGTTCTAGTTATCACAGTTTGGTGATTTTAGTCATTGAAGATTGAACCGTTTATAATATTATGAAATTATTATTTCATATTCATTTAATTTGGTTTAGTGTTAAATGAAAGTCCAAAATCAATTTACATCTCCAAATAGGTTATCAAGAATATGTCTTGGATAATGAAACCCTATTTAGTGAGCTGGAGTGTACGGTTGATTATGTCCCTAGTTCAGGTCATTGAGAATGGACACTAATGACTGAAGAAAACTAGTTTGTGAGTTGATTCACAGCGCTGTTTCATGGGCTGAAGGACATGGGATGTCATGAATCGATTGCATGGATGCAAGTTGGGAACTTGTATTGGACTGACCCATCATGAGAATACTTTAAGATATTTAGAATGTTATAAGTATATCTCATTGAGTATTGGAACGTATTCCTCATACCTGAGTAATTCAGTGTTTGCTTACTTGTGGATTGATTGCTTTGAGGGTTGTCAAACGTCGTGCCGTGAAACGAGGCTATAAAAACAGCTCTTGGGTGACATGAATCGAGTAGAGAAAACTTGGATGTACAAGAGTGGGATTGTCCTCTCATTTACATGAGATTGTTGTCTTATGGGCCTCTTGGAGAGTTGAGACTGTAAAATGCATGGCCGTGCTCAGATGGATTATGGATTAATCATCTGTCTTAAACAGTTTGACTCGGGAATTCGAGAAACACATTTGAACTTGATAAGGATAACATGGGATCTTACCTTATGTTCGAATGAAGACATTAAGAGACAAAGGAATATGAATGCACACTTGTTCCAAAGGACAAGTGGGAGATTGTTGGAATAGTGTCCTTCGATCAATGTGCATTGTCCTAAATAGCTGGAGGATTAATTACGGAGATAATTAATTCAGTTATTTAAGTGATCGAAATGTTTAGCTGGAAACCGCTTTCGATCTGCTAGCGTCAATGATATTGAGCTTGCAGCTTATTATAACTGAACCTATAGGGTCACACACAAAGTATGAAATTGGACAAAAGGTAATTATCTATTAGTCTGGGAGTCTAATAGTAATTACATGAGAAAAGAGTCTTATTGGGCTAGGCCCATATTGATTAAGACTAGGGTTTAAGGGATTCTGTTTATTATGTATAAATAGACTTTTACAGTAATAAACAGAATAAGTTTTCTCTCGTATGCGTTCATGTGCTGAACAACCAGAAGCAAATAAACCCTAGATTTCTCATAGTCTCATCGTCAAAGTCCGGAGGAGGAGGCGGAGCTCGTCGACTTACTTGCGGGATCTGTCCTAAGCTGACAGCGGTGGAGGCGATCCAATCGTGCTATGTGGATACTTGTAGAGGGATCACAACAGGGATCCTCGTCTCCGTGGCAGACAGAATCTACCGGGTAATCACGCTCCAAAAGGTAATCTAAACCCTTATGTAGATTCGTATTAATAACATGCATGCGATCTTGTTATATGGATTTGACATTCCGCTAAATTAGATTTAGTCAAACCCCTTCAGCCAGGAAGGTCCGCGGCCCATAACTATCAAAGCAGTATCTTTCCCGCTGGAAGGTACATCCGGATAAGGAAGAGGACATATGATGACAAAGGAAGTGGTCCTGCACCTTATCCTCGAAGCAGGTAGAGCTCGGCTATAAATACTAGTCTCAAACAGTAAACAAGGTAAGTGACTTATCTCCCTATTCTATATTGAGTGCTCCTTCCGTACGTTTACCTTCCCTGCTATCCCCATCTCATCATCACGCCGGAGCTTCTTCCCCGGGACGCCTCCCGGGGATTGTTTTGCAGGACCATAGCGGGCCGATCAAGAAGGTGACCCGGGTAAGCGTCGACCCCTGGAGACGGACGGATTTTGGTAGCATCAATATAAGTAATGATCAAATCATCAATATTAGATCATAATGAAAATTAACACAAAAATGTAATTGAAAACCTTAAATTGTGAAGTTATATATACTTATTAGTGGTTTTTACAATCATATATTGTTTATAAATATTCCCTTGATTATTATATTTACATGTAATCACGTTTAAAAGTTTTTTAAAAATTATCGGGGTCAATTTAGTATTTATCAAAAGTTCAATTGATGGCTTTAAATTCAAATTTTTCACTTCCATTTGCAAAAATCATACAAATAAAATAACATAAAACACGTAAAGATTAGAGAGCAAATAATTTGGTTGAAATTGAAATTTATTAAAAATATTTAGTTCCTTTTTAATATTTCAGAAAAGTTAAGGGGCATAAGTGCAAATATAAAAATATTATCTAACCAATGCTTTTGATTAATATAAATATTGATTTTAAACAAACCACTATCTATATTTTTACATGTTTTACTCTATTTTAGTTGGATATAAATAATTTAAATTAGTTTAATTTCAATCAAGTTCAAATGATTATGATAGATATTAATGGAACTGAACTTTTTTGAATATCAGCTACGAATAAACTAAACTAAATTAAAATATACAATAAACTAATTCTAATTGGAGTAATCAAATTAAAATAGATTTATGTAAATTAGATTTATGGAAATTAATGAAATTTTTCCGAATCCAAATAGGAATGATTTATTTTAAAATTCAATAAATATATCAAATTTTGATGTATTTATTTAAGTGTAATCTCAACCGTCAATAGTTTTCATCAAACTCATCTCAACCATCAAAACCACATCTTACATTAAACCCTTCATCTCAACCATCAATAGATATTAATGAAACTAATTTATTTTTATATCTGCTACAAATAAACTAAATTAAATTTAAATATATTAGTGAAATTGATTCTCATTGGAGTCATAAAATTTAAAACAATTAAGGAAAATAATAAAATTTATCCGAATCCAAATCTATATAGAAAATGCTATTTATTTTAAAATTCAATAAATATGTCAAATTATAATTATAATTATTTAACTTTGATCTTAACCGTCAATTTATTTCATCACCTCATCTCAGCCATTAAAACCTTATCATATATAATCCTAAACCCTTCCCCCAAAAATTCAATCTTCTTCTCCTTCCTACGCCATCCCCAAAAAATCACATCCCACCGCAAAACATTCCGTCTCCTTCCCTAAGCCATCCCCAACCCCCCCCCCCCAAAAAAACCCATCGAGACGCCATCCCGACGCCGACGCCGACGCCTTCCGGAAACATCAGACCTCCGAACAACATGGACGCCGACGCCGGCACCCAAGTGACGGGGATGCTTTACCCCACCGGAGCCCCCTCGAGAAGCCCTTCTGATAGATCAACGATACGTGGAAATAGCAACGGGTTCGAGTGGCGGAGAAACTCCGGGAAGAAGGAGAAGGTGGAGGTGGCGATCGAGGAAGGATCGGACGCGGAGATGGATGTTTTTCTTGGTTAGTTTTATTCTGAATTTGTGTTTTTGGAAGAACTTAATGATGTTTGTGTAAACTCTTGTTGTTCTGTGAATGGGATGTGGAGCTATTGGAATCTTACATTAGAGTAATCATCATTTTTTTTTGGCTTGTTGGCATTCTCTGTGGATATGTTCTGATAATGCTCTGATTATGTGAATGAAGGAGTGTGAAGGATTGGATTACCTCTTAGCTGCTATCGAAGTCATTAGCCACCAGCATCTGACAGCTTCGTGTATGAGGGATCTCGTGACGAAGATTTGCGCAATGAAGGTATCCATTCTCAACCCTTTCAGAATAAAAATTCCTGATAAAATTTGAAATGCTGTTTCATAGACTGCTTAACATGTAATCACTTGACTGGGAAACTGATAACATGTTTTCTGATTCTCCTACAAGTTCCCTTGATCTCATTACACAATTTAAAAACATATCTGATGCATTTTTATAAGTGAGAATCAAGAAAAAGTGGCAGATTTATGTAGTACGTGGAATGATATATTATTTTGAGGCTGTTTGATTAATTATTATCTGTCGGGACTGACGAGGCACAATAAATCATCATCAAAGATTATACTGATAGTCTTAAATATTAATTGACAAGTCCAAGTAGAAATTAAAAGAATAAAAAAGCACTCTAATTTTAACTTTTCAACTTTTGTTGCCTAAACAATAGTTGTGTTTTGCTGAATTCCATCTTGTGTCTAGCTCTTGCTTTTCTTTGACCTGAATATTGAGTAGTTAATGTTTTAATGATTGTGGAGGTTGTTGATTGAAGCCAATTTTAGGAAAAATATGCACGAAAATTTTGATAGTAACCGTAGACTTTTGTTGTTTTAAAGTTGTGATTGTACCATGATGTGGGCTTCACATTCTTCCTGCTTTTCCTTGATTCCTTGTTTCAAGGTTGTATTCTAAAATCACTTTCTTGATAGCTCAATATTATGATTATTTGGAGAAGTTCAATATGAGTTTTTGTTATCCTTGCTCCTATGTTTTTTATTCTCATTGATGCCAACAACTAAAATAGGTTGAAATTGAACATGGAAAACTCCTAATGTTCTTGCTCCTTAGGAAGTTGGTCATAAGAACCTAAGCAATCTGCCTGGAACATTAATCTTGTAAACTAAAATAGGATGTTATCATTAAAGATTGTAGTTGATAACTTGATACTCTGTGCTGCTATAGTCAATACATTCAGCTCCTTCAGTAAACAAAACACTTCCTCAGTGCCTGTTAAAGTTATCTAAGTTATCTACAGTATGTATCCCAAGTAAATTGGCATAATTTAGTACTTCATAAAATATGAACTGGTTCTCGTGTTCTTAACAGGCTTGGTGTGGTGTTGAATCTGCAGTTGTTTTCTTGAAAGATCCTGGTGTCAAACCAGTCTTATACCACGGTATTATTTTCCTCTCTTATTTTTTGGTTGAATTCAGTCTCAATGAGTATTTTAAAAATGACAAGCCTTTCTATGGTTGTTTCCTACAGGTTTATTAACAATTCAATGTTTCTGGATATGATGGAGAAAAACAAATACCATGGTGAATTTCTGTTTTCAATTGTTTGCATATTTTTGTGCCTTTTTTACTCTGTCAATCGCCTAATTCATTATGAGTTGCCAAAGCTTGATTTGCTTTTGAACATGTGCTTTGCAGTTCTTCCACCGTTACGGAGTGCTGCTTTAGATGCTCGAGGCTTCGCCAGGAACTGAATGCAACTGAATGCAATGAGTGAGACATGCCCGGATGTAGTGTAATTTAGATTTATAAGATTTAGATCGTTAGTTCATATAATTGTATTACAATAATAGTTGATAATTTTGAATTTCATTTAATTTTGATAATTTTGAATTCAATTTAATTTTAATTTTAATTCCAATTTTTTCTGCCCAGAATTTGTTTTTTGTTTTTTGTTTTTTTTCCCAGCTGTGATGAGGTGCTGAAACACAATGGGGCGCTGAAACGTATAGTCAACTGTCTAGTCAGCATGAGAGACTTGTTGTGGAGCCCAGAAAAGTGTTTCAGCGGTCCAAATTTTTGACATGTAGTGTCTCTTGGAGCTCAATAAGAGCAAGTCCAAGAGATACTACATTTTGTAGATTTTGGAGGAAGTATGGAGATTTTACCCCATTATTGAGCTCCAAGAGATACTACATGTGCTACTACAAGATGTAGATTTGGGGTAGTAAGAGAAACTAATCCTCCATATGTGTAGTAAGAGAAAAAAAAATTTAGAGGATTGAAAATTTAATGCCTACACATTGATCAATGCATTCTTTCCTTTTTTTTTTAACTCAAATTTCACTCTCTCTCCTCTCATCTTCAATGCAAAATATCAAAAGTCCCAAAATAATGTTTTGTTTATAAAAAAAAGGTATAAAATAAAATTAAAAATGTTGTTAATATTAATGATAATCAATGCAAGTGCTACAAAATGTAGTAACTCTTGGAGATGACCAAAAATTCCATACTACATTTTAGCATTTCATACTACATCTTGGAGATTTTTATGTAGTATCTGTTGGACTTGCTCTAATGGGGTAGAATTTCCATACTTCCTCCAAAATCTACAAAATGTAGTATCTCTTAGACTTGCTCTTAGAGACACTACATTTTGTAGATTTTGGAGGAAGTATGGGGATTTTACCCCATTATTGAGTTCCAAGAGATACTACATGTGCTACTACAAGATGTAGATTTGTGGTAGTAAGAGAAACTCATCCTCCATATGTGTAGTAGGAGAAAGAAAATTTAGAGAATTGAAAATTTAATGCCTGCACATTGATCAATGCATTCTTTCCCTTTTTAAACCCAAATTTCACTTTCTCTCCTCTCATCTTCAATGCAAAACAATGTATTGTTTAAAACTAAAAAGGTAGAAAATAAAATTCAAAATGTTGCTAATATTAATGATAATCAATGCAAGAGCTACAAAATGTAGTAACTCTTGGAGATGACCAAAAATTTCATACTACATTTTAGCATTTCATACTATATCTTGGAGATTTTTATGTAGTATCTGTTGGACTTGCTCTAATAGCTGGATGGATGAAAGAGGTGGAAAAGTATAAATACCGGCATGGAAGATAGTGATAGTGGATGACTATGATAATGCGGTATTAAAATATATTTAAAAATAGGTGGAAAACATCGAAATAAAATATCATATATATATATATATATGCTATGGATGATTCTTAAAATTATCCTAATAATTATCCCTATAATTATAAGTTTAAAGTATTGAGCATTAATAGTTTTAAAATAAAAAAGGTTCACATCAATTAATTAAAAATAACAATCTTAATGTAATTTAATAGATACATGTAAACATAATTTAAATATATTATTATTATTTGGCAAAATTCGACCATCCAAAAAAGCTCGAATTCATTCTAATATATTTTAATTAAACAACCCATAATATTGTAACATAAAATAGAAAATCGAAGCCATTATCCATCAAACTATATATAGAGCATAACTTATAACTAGTGTTTATCAAGATGACTATAATCGAGGTTTTCAAAGATTTGATTGACAAAGTTAAGAAGAAGCTTTAGAGAAATGGAAGCAAGATTCGCTTTCAATCACATGCAGGATCAACATGGCTAAATCGATGTTGCAACAAGTTCCGACATACATCATGAGTTTTTACAAACTCTCAAAAGGTATTCATGAAAGTCAGAGAGGTTGATAAGGAATTTTTACAATCATTGTTACATGTAGTGAAAGAAGTTGTCTGTTTAATTTGAATTTCGCAGAAAGAAGATCCAGTCATCAGGCGGTTCTACGTGGTATTGCCATCTGGATTCAAGGAAGAAATTGCAAGGCCTCTAGTCTGTATTGGTTACTGACTTACTGGTTAGTGAGTTACTGTTCATTGTTCAAATGCATTTACATTTCCTTATTGTTGAAGGTGCAGAAGCTTTCTATGCAATTTTGTCATGAACTGGGAACAAATGTCCCAAGTGATGCAATCCTCATTAGCAACAAAGGAATGTGGAAGATTGACTTTGGAAGATGCAGGTGCCATATGGATTTGGTTCTTTCTGGACATGGATTGCGTAGCTTTATAAAGCATCATGGCCTGAAAAAACAAGACTTTGTTTGGTTTGAGCAAACTGACTTGATGGTCTTCAGATTTCATGCCTTTGATCTGTTAACTGATGTTGAGAAATTTGTGTCTGGAAATCGGCAAGCATAACGCACTAATGGTAAGATTTTCTTTGCGATTCGAGCAAGTGTCCCTCTAATTTTTATACTACTTGATTTGAAATGCAATAAGCTTGATGGAACTGATGTTGACTGGCTGCAACTATGGTAAGAGCAAGTCCAACAGCTTTCCTACAAGATTTTTCAAGATAAGCCCCTTTTGGTGACCAGAGTTTTGAAGAGCGTTTAGCTTTTTGGGTTAAATATGGACAGTTGGCTGGTCAATCAGCTCTTCTTGGTGTTTGGTGAAAAACTTTTTCTAATTAGTTGTTTTGATGAAACCTCTCGTTTTTTAACGCTAGAAAGAGCAGCGTTTACAAAAAAATTAAACAAAACAATATATCAAAATATCCTTTTTATCCTTATTCTCACAAAATTTCCTTAAAACTAATAATTTATATATGTATAATTCAACTTTGCAAAAAATTTCATACGTACACAATATATTTAAGATATTTTCGTATGTACGTACATTTTTCAATATTTTAAATTTATTTTTGAAGTATTATAAATATTGAAATTAAAATGGCACATGCTAAATATATATCAAAATAAATTTTTTATGTAATGTAATTCTGAAAATAATTTTTTTAATAAACGCAGATGTATTATAATATAGAATAATAATTTAAATAATAAAAATAAATAAACATATAAGTGATAATTATTTTCGATAAACAATAAAACAATAATTAATAATAAATTGTACTAACGTCTATTTCAGTCATTTAAAGCATTGAAACTGCTATCAGCTAATTGTTATTTGCCAAACACTAATGTACAAAACGCTAGTCAAACCGCTAGTCAAAACAGCTAATAGAATCCGCTAACAGCTAACGGCTAATAAAATCCGCTAAACGCTGATTGCCAAATGAGGCCATAGTACTACATCCTCATATTCCCTATCATTTTTTTCATCAACTCCAACAACTTCTCTAGTATAGGGATTAGAATTTAATTCATGTGCATTAAATTTCAGTATTTAATCTCTTTATTTTTATTTTTTCACCATTCAAGTATATTTTGGAATCTTAATATATTAAATTATGAATGATAAAAAAAATGTGAAAATTATATATTATTAATATGTACATCACAATGAATATAACAAGATCCTACATGACAATACTCAATTTTTTATGCACATGTAAACATAGTCATGTATGATCTTGTTTTGTTCGTCATAATATGAAATTTTATAATATATATTTCTTATAATTTTTTATTATATATGATTAAAAATATTTACATTTGAAATATATGTTTGAAATAGTAAAAGTAATTTAAGACAAACATTTGGGAGAAAATAGTAAAGAGTAAATGCAAAGCATTAAATTTTGCTTCCCCAAATTTTCTTTCCTCTCTACAGATTTGGGGAAGCAACATGAGAATTTCTTCAAAATCCCCAAGTTGAGGAATGAGATAGGGAAACTGTTTGAGCTGAAAAATGGCTCATATTCCCTAAATTTATTAAAATTCCCAACTTGGGGAAGCTGTTGGACTTGCTCTAAGGTTTATTACTAGTTGTGAATAGATAGGACTATTGAAATGAATGAATGGATTTGATTTTGAATGTACTGCACACAGGAGGTCTGCATCGACACAATTTCACAGCAAACATCGAAGGGCATCATTATACGAGGTCTTATCTGGTAAGCCTATAGACTTAAGTATCCATTTTTATCTTGTGACAACAGATGTTGGTAGCATCCTTGACAACATTAATGCTATTGAGTATCATAATTTAACTTTTGAATTAGGCATGTTATGCAGAATCTCGAATGAACTTAAGGATACATTACACAATTAATGTTACAAGACTGAAAGTTACACTCGAGAAAAGAAGCTCAAAATGCTGCTGTTATTTTTGCCTGAGCTGTTATCAGAATTACTTCTTCTGCCTTTCTTCAGCTTCTGTGCTCTGATCTCCTTTTGAGTCATGCTTATGGGCTTAGATTCCACGCTTTGCTGAGATTCAGGAGTTGCAGACACCATTTCTGGTTCTTCAATTTCAGTTAGCACCGAGACTTCTTCCACTGTCTTCTTTTCTTCTGTTTCAACATCTTCAGTTTTCCTTTTCTTGAAGGGGTTGTTGTCTGGATGCCTGAGCACTGCTTTTTGAGTTTTTCCGTGTTCTTCCTCCTCCAAAGGTAGCATTAGCTTTTCGAGCTCACGAGCGCCATCTACAAGGTTTACTTCTACAAAAGAAGCCATCTGCTTCCGTTGCTGTACCACTGATATAAGAAAATGGTATTCCATGTTTTATCAGGATGAAAACATAAAAGGCTTTCTAAGCAAGAAAATACTTGCCTGTAGTTTCTACATTTCCGAGTTTGCGTGAGGATATCACTGCAAAACAGCCATCTTTTGAAGGTAGGGAGGGTTTCTCTTTTCTGTCCAACACATGAGCTCTTATTTTGTTGGTAGGTTTAAAATGACAATGATCCGAGACTTCATTGAAGGCCTCCAATGTGGTGGGGTTGAGGTTTCCACGAGCAATGCCTGTTACCACTGAGGGAGACATCTCTCTGGTGTCAGTTAAGGCAACAAAAGAGAAATCCCAAATTCCTAAACAACGGCCAATCTTAACAAACAGATTCTACCAAAATGCCAAGTTTAAAACTAAAAATATGTTCAAATTCATCATCGTTCTTTCAGCACTTGGTGTCTGAGGACAAAGAAAGAAATGAGAGCAACGCGGATCAAGAGAAAATAACACAAATGAGTTCTACTGAATGACAAAACCTATAACGCGCCTTTAGTGCCAATCATCAAAGTTTAGTGAAGCCAAAAACTAAAGGAGAATTATATGTTGAATAAAGGATACGGCCCCAAGAAGTCGAGTCCTTCATCAAAACTTTCCAGAAGTTCTTGTGGTATGGGTTTCAGGTGTTTAAGCTGCTTCAAGGAAGAATCATATCTACAAAAAAAACAATTAGTAATTCACATTAATTTGGAAGCAAAAATAAGGACAATAGAACAAAGAAGCTTATATACTTGCTACTACATACATACGAGCGTGCTTAAAAACTGCCATTGATTCTTTGAAGGATTTTGAGTAACTTTCAGGCATTTGATAACCTTTCTCCAACTTTAAAACAGAAAGCACCTGCACATGTCCAAATCAACATCACCTATAAATCACCAACCTTTAGAACTGTATTTCATGATTATGACTCCTCTTACCTTGTCTTTCAAACCATGAAATGATTTTAAAATTATAACATCATAAATTTAACATGCAGAACAAATTAATTTTAGGATGCAATCTTCCTTTAACATAAGTTGAACAGATTAAGGATTTACTTACACGATCTAAGTTACGATACTTGGAAACCAAATTATGAGCTTTTACTATTCCAATTCCAGGAACAGATGGAAGGAAATCACAACCAGCCAAAACGCACATACCTGTAAAACAACCCACTCCCATCAGTCTGTCCTCATTAACTAAGCAATCCAAAACAACTTATTGTATAAATTTATGAGTTTTATATGATGTTCTCTTCAATGTAATGTAAAAATATTTTTTATCGTCACCAATATAAGGTAATTATTTGCTTTAAATGAGACTAAGTCTTGTGTTGTTATGTTTCAGGAGTCAACATTTAGCAAATCAAAGAGCCATAGAACTCAGGAAATGAATAAATTGTTTAGATTCAGCACCTGTGAAGAGTTCCATGTCAAAACTCCTGAAGGAAGGAAGACAAGCATTGGAGCTGAAAATCTTCTCAAGGATTAACTCTTCACCACTCCCATGCCGGTCCATCTTGAAGATAACCTTTATAATTCAGACAAAAAATACAGAACAAAAGAAAATTCAGATTGTGACAGTAAGGAGCAGTGAAACTCCATGTAGTACTGTAGCATTGTGTGGGAGATCTTACAGACGAGCACCCATAAGCAAGCAAGTCACTATCCTCTGAAATAACTGCTGTGATTCCACCCTTCTTGGTATCGAGGCTAGATAAATGTGCCAGTTGTGCATCAGCCTCATATGGAGCTACTATAAACTCAACATCCTCTGACCTCAAGATCTAAATGTGATAAATATTTGTTGTCAACTCAAAGATATTTTTCAGAATGCTCACAAGTCACAGGTCACAACTTTTAAACTAAACAACATGAAAACATGACAGTCAGTTGGCTTATGTACATAAAGTTGCAATTTATTCCGTGTGTCGGATACTTAACTTGGACCAAATTGATAAAAAAGATCAAAAGTGTGATGTGACAAAACTGCTTGTAATCTGCATACACGATATTGCAAGTTGTGAAGGAACATGTAATCATTTTCATGACCAGAAAAGAGTGAGTTTTAATAGAGTTCAAAGATAAGAGACCAGGAAAAGTTGATCATACCTGAATCAGTTGGTGTGCCATTGACGGAGAGATACTCATTGATCTCTACATATTAGAAATAACATATCACATCAGTCAGTTGATGATCAAGTAATAAGGATGCTAAATAATGCTAGCAGATTTAGAACGTTTTTGTGAAGTGGGTGAACATCTGAAATTGTAGACATAATCAGAAAAACAGCCAAATATCTCTATCAGTGCTTTCTTGCTAGTCCACAGTGGTCAGTACTTTCGGACATTTTGGAAAAGAAACAAATTTGGCATTCTCAATTAAGATAAATACCATCTTCTTTACCACCCAAGAATTACCAAGACCAACCATGTTCTAGAACTGTAAGAATCAAAGTATACACAGATACAAGAACGAAGAAATAAAAGAACAATGCCAAGTAGATAAGCACCTGAAAGAGCTCAGATGCCGCGGATACATTTCCTTCTTTTAACTTCTCCATTGCTAAATCACGATTTAATTTTCTTCTCCTAAGGGAAACGAAAAATTTAATCTTTCAACATCCCTTCCAAAGTAGAAATACTCAAAAAAATTCACCCAACAGAAGAACATTCAAAGAAGTATCAACAAGAAATCACCTTTCCCTGTCATCCTGTGTAGCAGCCTTAGAGGGCATGCTCGCCCCGTCGAAAACAACAACAGGAGTGACCTTATAGTGCCGAAGCAGATTAATTCGGTGCATGAAATAGTTCAAGTACTGAAATTTCTTCTCACCCTCCGTATCTAAAGTTAACTCCATACTACAAGAATAAGCTACAAAGACACAAATTCCTCCAAACAATCAACACCACGTACCAAAAAGAAAAGAAAAGAAAAACCCAAATTCATCCAAATGGCTAAAATTGTGCTTAGAAAATAGAGGAAGTCCATACCACCCTTGTGAAGCCATGAATAAGCATCAATACCAACCTGGAAATAAATAAATTGATTAAATTTAAATGGACTAATAACCCAGTAAAATGTGAGGCATTAAACTGATTTCAAATCAATTAAGCAAAGAAAATAAGAAAGAAATGTGGGAAATGGGAAGCGAAAAGAAATTATTTACCCGCTGACCGGCGTATTTCTTGATGTGAATGGGTTCAATGTAGGGTTTCATGAACCTGAGGAGATCTTTGATACCCATTTCTAGTTGAGTACCTGGAAAATAATTCTGGGATTTTCTCTGTTCTTCGGATGAATTGATGAATTATTTGTAGATTAACAACATTGGGGATGGGGAGCAAAGGAGAGACGGCGGCGGGAAAGATTGAAAACGATGTTTTAACATTTGAGGAGGTTAAATTTAAGTTGACTTTTTCACCGGGAAAATTCAAATTTTTGAGTCGCTTTGGAAAAAGCCCGCGCGACGCTCTCAGCCGCAGGCCTTCCTAGATATTCTGCCTCTCTCACACACTAAAATACACTTTATTATTTAATACTAGATTAATATTAATATTATCATATCTAATATTACTAGATTCATCATAACATGTAATATTCAAATATAAAAAATTTATGTGCCGTTAATATATATAATTTAAAAAAATACGGTCAAATGAATATATTAACTAGTGTAAAAAATATTTTTTGCAATTTAGACAGGGATAGATAGTACTTTTTTAAAAAAACTAAGCAAGCCTAGTTCATGTCATCAATAAAGAGGAGAAGAGCCAACAGGCACTCTTTATACAAAGATTTGTTTTCTACTACTCTTTAGAGATCTTTATATTATATTATATATATTTTACAAATTAAGCTTTTTTGTCGGATTATTAAATGATGGGTTGTTTGTTTTTTACTTTTCAAGAAGTAAGATAATTTTCCCAACTTATGCTTAGTGTTCATTGTTCACTAATAAGGCTCTGTTTACTAGATCTTATTTCTTGATGAACTGAACTGAACTGAACTGAAGTAAAAATTGATGTATTGAAAAATGGAATCAGCATGACTGAATTAACCTGAATTTCATCAAATGACATTTTCACTGAATTGAACTGAACTGAACTGAACTGAACTGATCTACAGATAAGCTCTGGTAAACAGGGTCTAACTAGAATATGCATGTTGTAAGTAAAAAAACAAATTAGGAAAAAAAACATTATTATAAAGGCCAAAAACATTGTTTTGTGTGTAACATGGATAGTAGAGTTGACAAACAGAATCTCTTAGTAAATAAATTGTACAAATAACCCTCCATTTTTATTAAAATATCAAAATAACCTTTTATTATTTTAAACATTTATATTAATTAACGGTAGAATTTTTTTTATAAGAATAATTAATTTTATTTTAATTTAGGAAAATTAAATATCCTTAAAATTTAAATTAGTAGAGTAAATTAATTTATTAAATTAAGAACAAAATTAAAATTAATGGATGTTGAAAATAAGAGACTGCCTAGTCATCCTGATCAAAAAAAATTAATATATAGCGGAAGACTGAATAAGAACAAAATTAAATTACCCTAATTGAAACAAAATTCCACCATTAGTTAAATTTTATTATTTAACTAATAATAAAATTAATAATTACGTTAGTCAGCTAACGGTAGAGTTACTTTGAATCACAAATTAAACTATAATTGAATTTGCTCAAAAATCCTCTGATATTTATTTAAATCCAATTTAATTATTGTTTAAAGAATGTCAAGTATGTGTGGCCTTCAATTAATTAAACTCAATATAGTTAGTGTTAAGATGAGTATTACCCGACCCATTAATTAAACTCAATTAATTAAACTCAATATAATCCTATGTGAGATTATTTAGGTTAAGATGATTATTACCCGACCCAATAATCATGGGACTCCATTGCTACTAATGTATTTTAGTGGGTCTACATTTGGGTCGTAAAATATGACTTAATGGGTACTCAAAATACTTGATAAATCTTGAAAGGACCATGAGTGTTGGCAGTTTTTTGTGGAAGTTAATTATGACTTTAGTGTTGTTGGTTCAAACAAATTGTCGATAGGAGTATCGGAGTCATAACCCTGGAGTTTCCGACAATACTAAAAAAATAAAACCAAAATGAAATTGGATTGTTGGCTTAGTCACGAAGATACGCGTACTTAGCAATATGAGATTTACTATATTCATGTATATCTCTTACCTTGTTTAGGGATTGTAATTGAGGTGATGTTCTAGTCATAAAAAATCATTCCCTAATAGAAAATAGCTAAAAATATAATTCTTCCATCTTTGAGTTAGCTCGATGTTAGAGCTGGTATAGAGTAAGGAAGAATATACTTGTTAACCTTTTTCTAGTTAGTTCAAATATTGCAGAATTAGAATTAGAGAAGACTAGCAGGACGGCACCGCGCGATGCGCGGTGTATTTAGATGTTAAATAACAGCCAAATAGTACAGTTTAAAGAATAATTTCACGAAAGATATCTAACCAAAATTTATTTCACGATATTTAAATTGCAGTTTACCAAATTTACGTATCAGTCTTAAAATTTACATCCAAATCTTGCTTAAAAACGTAGCTTTCTCTCTTCTACCCAGGGCCGGCCCTCCATGTACGTAACTTACGCAATTGCTTGAGCCCCCAAATAATTTTGGAAAAAAGGGCCCCATTTTTAGAAAAAATATATAGTATTTTTATTAATTAAAACTCAATTAAATAAAGAAATTGTATCATTTTCTATAATTAGTCCCTTAAATATCGTATGAAATTAACCATAAATAAGAAATTCAATATTTATAGTGATTTTTAATGTATAATTCATAAAATATTTTTATATAAATCTATTTTTTAATTTTTCAGTTTTGAACACTAAAAAATTATTATTTTTGCCTGAGGCCCCCAAAATTCCAGGACCGGCTCTGCTTCTACCAAATAAGACTTTATATCTTGTTGCAAGTGGCATCTCAGCGTATGCTTTTCTTTTTTTAGCATTTTCCTGAATTTTATCCCCAAGGTTATCATGAACATCAAACAATAAATTGCAGGAAACGTGGTGAAAATAGACATTAATGCATACCATTAATACTATGGAGGTCGTAGCTTATTGTTCATCTTCTTGCCTGCTCTTCTGTGGTTACTTTACTGTTCTTTCTTCTGAATGACTGTAATAAAGGAAATATGACGTACAAAATGCCTAAAAGTCCTGGGAAAAGCTCCATCTACCAGCAATCCTTCATAAGCCACTCATCAGCACCTACTCAAAAAAATAAAATCAGGCGCTCATTGTAAATTTTAGGAATTTCTCTATGCATGTCCATTTTTCTCTTGCAGGTCCACATTTAACCATAATGCCCCCTGATAGAACCCTATGATTTCAAGCCCATTTTTTGCCTTAACAATATTAGGGGTATTATGGTAAAAATACGGACCTGCAAGAGAAAAATGGACCTGCATGGAGCAACCCCCTAAATTTTCCACGTCAGGTTAGTGCACGATGAAATCAGACTCTACTCTAGGATTGAAATGAAGTGGTGGAAGCATAAATGCTCGGCAAAGGTGGATTTATTAATTACAAATTCTCATTTGAGACCTGTCTCTACAGAGACTAGGGACTATAGAACATTTACAGAAATTTTGAACTTAACTGAAAACCACGCCTAAATATAGGGACTTAATTGCAAACTAATGTTTTTACTTCCTCCCTCCCTCAGTCTTTCTTCCCTCCCGTAGTCCCGTTGTCTACATATTCCAGCGACCCGTTCCTTCAGCCACACCTCATCTTTGTCGATCCGCCGCAGCTCCCGGAGCTTCAGTCCTCAGTGATTTTGATTGAGTTGTTTGTGATTGTGTTCATTGGCATCTCCAGAGCTTCGATACGATTTCCTCCGACGATTTTGGTAATTTCCTTTGGTTTTTCAGGTGCGATTTCCTCCCGCGAATCCTATATGAACTTGTATTTTTGGGATTCTGTTGTTCATTAACTAGTTGATGTGTTGTATAGTTGATATGAATTCAACGCGCAATTGTGCTCCATCTCTAAAATTATCTCATTCTTGATTCTTGTTTACAGGAGGTCAAGTAGGGCAATACTTCCCCTGTATGTAGAAAGGTGACTTCTAGCCAATGTGTTGCTCGATTTTTTTGTAATTGTGTACAAGTCAGGTATTGTGCGATTGTGTACAAGTCATATATGGTGCATGCTTGATGACAGTAAAAGCTCAAGCACAATGACTAAAAGATCAAGACATCACTTTAAAAGATCAAGTACATTGACTAAAAGATCAAGACATCACACTAAAAGATCAAGCACATTGACTAAAAGATCAAGACATCAGAGTAAAAACTCAAGCACATTGAGTAAAACATCAAGATATCATACTAAAAGCTCAAGTACATTGACTAAAAGATCAAACACTTTGACTAAAAGATCAAGACATCACACCAAATGATCAAACACACTAACTAAAAAATCAAGACATCACACACATTGATTAAAAACCAAGACATTAGAATAAAAGGTCAAGCACTTTGACAAAAAATCAAGACATCTCAATAAAAAGATCTACGGTCGGATATCTAGGATTATACACAAAAAATGATTGATTCTGGACCGGAAACTCTGAAAATTTATTAAGGTGTGGCTGGAGGGTGTTTTTCGGTATTAAAGTTGGATTATTGATGAAGGATATGATGGGGAAAAGTTGCAGGTTTGGATTATTGATGAGGAATATGATGAGGGAAAAGTTGCAGGTTGCATCGGAAAGTTCGAGTTCGCCCGGAATCGCAGCAATTTGAAGGAATTAGGCATTTATATTTTGAAGTTTTCTTATTTGCATTTGAACTCCTGTAGTTTTGCGTCTCTTATACTGTAGCGCCAAAAATAAAATAATTACAAATTTACCCCCGAATTATGAAAATGTATGTAGGTGGACTGGTTTTGACATTGGTCTCCACAAGGACAGGTCTCACTCAAGATTTTCTCTTTATTAATCTATTGTAGTAATTACTAGTGTTGGTTGACCCGCGCTGCGCGCGGGTTGGTATAGTTGGAAAATGGGGAGGTATAGTCCCTTCCAAAGTTGAAATAGAGTGTCACTTATTGCCATTCATTCAAGTGTATAAAATATTGTCATTCATTTAGAGCATTTTAAAAGTAGTGTATAGAATACATAACACACTTCTACTATAATGTGGTGAAACCAGTAGTTGAACTGTAAACACACAGAATCGAAACAAAAACCATCTACTCTACTGAAAACCAGCTACTGAAATATAGGAGGAGTTTGCTTCTCCCTCTCCGGCCGTCTTCACTTACCCGAATATGACTTTCAGTCTATTCTCTTCACCTTGACTTTCAAGATAGCGCTTTCAGTTTGCGGTTTTGCTTTTTGCTGTCCATATTCGGAGTTTCACTTGCATTCTGCATTTCAACTAATGTCAGCTAATATTGTACAAAGGGCTATTCACACACATAAGAAGGAGAAAATGTATGAATGTTCAAGGTTCACAAAATACAAGCCAGGGATTAGAATGTGCTTATTTTCACGGTTCAGTTCAACAGAAACAAAGCCATTAAATGAAAGAACTGCATTTCGTGAAAGACATATAACTGATAACTTCTGCTAAAAGTGAACGGTTCTATTCAGTTGATGATCAGCTAAGCAATTTCAAACACCATAATACGAATCTTATTAGAAGCTAAGAGATCAAAAACACCAAAAATTCAAATTTCAATTCTCAGTATTACAGAGAATTCCCAGTGCCAAAGTGAGCGTATTCAGTCCTAAAAGTCCAATAAAGAACGTCAACCAAATATCCTTATTGTACAGAATGTCTCGTGTTAAAAAAATAAATAAGGAAAGGTGATTTTCAACAGACCTGCTGTGTTGCAACAAAAATGATGATCTTTGCAGATTCTAAAAGAAATCTTACTGAGACCACTCGTCGACCACCTTGCATGCAAACTGCAAAATTAAAAGCAAAAGAAAAGTGCACGAAAACAGAGTACTCAAACACAGAATTAGATTCCACATTTGCATAATACCAGTAACTTCATCTTCCCAGCTCAAGTATGTAATGGAAACCAGAACTCAATCTTTCAGAAAAGACCATTGATTTGCACAGAAAAAAACTTTGAAACTGAGTTTGTAATGAAAATCTGAAGTAACCGAAACTAATAGCTTAATCAACCAATAGAATGGAAGGCCACATTATTTCGATAGCACAAGAATATGGGAAGCAGGCCTAGACGTAATAATAGAGAAATATACCTTGAGTCTTTGACCAAATGAGCCATTGGATCACCAAATCTAACTATTTCTTTGAGCATTTTATCAAGTTTGGGGTCATCCCTGTGATGATAAACACAAGAAATTATGAATACCAGTAGTCATATCTTCAGCAATCACCACAACATAAAAATAATTCTAAGGAAACAAGATACTGACGATGAAACTTCCCTGCTCAATGCATGGCTTCTCTTTTTCACTCTCCAATTACTGCAGCTTAGCTTCAGCTTCTCGTTTCTGTGCCAGACCCTTAACCCATTCTAGTTTTATTTCCTGACAAAGAGAATAGTTACATAATCAAGTTACGCAGTGGCGGAACCAGGAAAAGTTTTTGGTGGGGGCTAATTTATAGTTTTATAATTTCCGGTGGGTGCTAATTTGTGTTAAAAAAAATTTTTGGGGGTTAATTTAGATTTTAAACACTTAAACATATTTAACCTGATTACAAAACAGAAAATAAATGAGATGAATGGTGTAATTTGGTCTTACAGAATGTCTTGCAGTCCTTTGATTTTAATGTTGTAGCGGCTAGGTATTTTAGCTACTGTCATGGTTTCATGAATGTCACCAACTGCACGAATTTAAGACATGAATGAGTTAAGAACTTAATAACTTCAGTTCAGTATGATTTAACAAGACAGTTGCAAATAAGCTTACTGAATTCTTCAAAAACAAGATCTGCATTCACAGTGAACTTTTCAGGCTGAGTGTCTGGTAGATGAACTGTTGTACAGTAAGGGGGGCTATCAAAAACAAAAGTGAAGGTCATTTACCAAAATGTTCAAATGTGCATGCATGTCTGAGATTGAGTACTATTTTGTAAATTTGAACTAATATAAGTATCTCAGAAAGTTTTGGTTTACAAGGAAAGCAAGAGCCTTTTGATGTATAAAGGCCATACCTTGAAAAGTCGTCCCATCTGCAGCAACATACAAACAATAAAACATTACCACAATGTGAAAGATATATTGCAAGAGAATATAATATTGAAAGGTTTCTAAAATGCTAGAACTTTATCATGATTTTATGCTCAAGGGATCATATACATCATATGGACAATAATATGGATATTCAGAGCAGAAAGGATGGAAGTCAAAACAGCAAGAACCTAAATCCAAAATCCAAAATCCAAAATGCAAAATACATAGCACACAATGAAAAGATCGATTACGGTAAAGTAGTTATAAAAATGAAAATATTTGCAGCACAGAACCTCATCAGTGTGGAAAATGCACAGATAGAGCTGAGCAAGAACTTACTGCAAGCCTGGTAGATTACTAATTTCTGAAGAAAGACCACGAGAAAACAAAGCTGCAAATGTTGGCAGAACCTTTAAGAAATAACACAAAATCAATAAAACAAAGCCAAATCACCGAAAAACGGACAAGAATCATCAAAGTATATAATTTATAGGTTACACTAACTCATAATCCTAGAACCCCTCAAAAATCAATCTTTACGCCCTATGAAACTGAATTTGATGACTTTAAGGTAATTATTTTACCTGGATAAACTTCTGGCCATCAGGATACAGATACTTGAGTTCCTTATCATCCAGAGCATCCTTTCCACAAACTCCAAAGATGGAAAACAAATTGCAATCTAGCAGAGCATCTTCTAAATGATAAGCAACAATGCAAAAAAGTGACAGGATAATCTACCATCGCCTGCTGCATCCATGTCCTTCTCACTGATGTTATCAGGACGTTTGAATCCTCTGGTGATGTGCAAGTTAAAGCAATTACTAACAAGTCCAACATTTTGAAATCATGCTTTTAGAATACAGACTACTGTACCTAAAATCAGGTTCTGCACGTAGTGAAGCCTACTTCAGAGTATCATTGCAAGGCACCAAGCACTTAACATTCAGCTCCTCAAGAACGGACTACAGTTATAAAAAGAAAGAAAGAAAAAGAAAAAAAAATCAGTGCAAGAAGATTAAAGTGCCAAGTACAAACTTCTTGCCTAAAGGATGGTTAAGTAAGCTTCATTAATCACAATTTATTCAGGAATTGAATCTTGCAGAAATTTAAAAGTTATAATAATGTACTAAAGTTTTTAGATTCAGATTACGAGAGACTGAACACTCATGGTCACTCATGGTTCAACCGTTCAAGTTAGCCAACATTGAAATTTTTACTCTATATCACCAGTACACATTGTGTTCCCAGTACACATTGTGACTCATGGTCACTCATGGTTCAACCGTTCAAGTTAGCCAACGGTTGATTAAAAGATTGTTACACTAAACTTGATTTTGATTTAATATTTGCTCTAGCACTGGAGACTGACACCTCTAAAAAACTTTCTAAGACAAAAGTAGTGTCTGTTCCATTAACCAAATAAGGAATCTAAACCAATAACAGACTGAAAACAGCATATAATAGCTCCAATTTTTAGCTTCTGCTCATTTTTATCCTCTTTTTATCCTCCTTCTAGATAGACATGCAATACAAATAATCTAAAATATATGTTGCTTCGTGTTTACAAAATGAAACATAAGCTAAAAATGTACATGAATAACATGCATCCCACGAAGAACCGATCAACACGGGAAAAACATTTTTTCACAACAGTCAAATGAACTTTTAACAAAATGTGAATAGAAATCTTGTTCTACTGACCTTCATTGCATCATTCTAAAACTCTGACATCCACACTAACATGTCCAAGCACCTTAGCCGAAATCAGCCCATTCTTGATAGGCATTATTGCACCTCGCACGGCACAAGAACATTCTTGCCTCAACAAGCTCAAAAGAGCCTCAACACTCTGCAAACAGGAGAGAAATCAAATTCACAGCTCAAAATACACAAACTTCCGCACAGCTGAATGCATAAAAGCAGTCTAAGGATGAGTATAAACTCAGGAAAACAAACAATTATAACTCGTGTCTAGTGCGTGCAAATAGATGCCTACATCTAAATATTTTAGTAACTTCAGGGTTCTTCCTCCCAAATGAATCAGCCACAGAAGTACATATGCTCCAATATCATCACAGCAAAAAATAGCATACCCCATAAATTATAATTTCAACCATCTGCTTCATGGCGGGTTTGATAGTGATCTATGTGGCAGGTTCGTAAATGGTAAAATCTGGGTTGCAAAGGCAGACCTAAGAACAAGCAAAACTCCAAAATTAAAAACCTGAAGATAACATTCCTGAGAAGAAGTCATCAAAAACCTTTTAATTACCATCAAGTTTCTTTCATAAAGCTCAATGCAATATCCACATCTACACTAACAATATCTTCCCGTCTACTCAAGTTCATATCAATTTAAAATAAAATATCTCAAGCATATATAAAGGAGAAGTCCAGAATTAACCCAATATGAACAAGAATATCGAAATATAAAACCTGTAAACAAGGATTATTAAGCATGAAAACCTGCACAGAAATTGCAAATCCAATCATCAAACACCTTGCATGCACAATCAAAAACCTCAACTTAGCAGAGAAGAAGAAAATAAAACTCACCGAAAACAGAAATCGGTTAACAAAGAGAGAAACCATTGCAAGTGAAGCAGGGGACAAACGCAAATACCAGCCGGGGACGATCAATCGATGCAGGGGATTTCTGGAGACTTGGAGGAAAGTGGAAGAATTACAGAGGAGGAAGAAGATGAGGCCATTAATCGATTGTGTGATGGAATAATTCTGTGGAAAGAAGAACATAGGAATTCACGGGAATGGACACGCGTTGGCAGAAGATGATGCATGAGAAGATCGATAGGGACGCGTGGAGATAGAACAGTAAAATAATAATAAAAAATACGACCATTTTTAGTACTGTAGAATAGGGGATTCCCCCTTTATAGATATAGTAGATATGCTCCAACGTGATAAACCCCGTGATGAATTCCAGGATATGAAAAACCCCGTGATGAACAAAACAAAATCGTGCAAGAAGTCTCTCAATGTTTTGTCCGATAATCCCAACATGAAAATCGCTGTTAGCGGGATAACCGATTCAGAGCTTATCTGAGGCAGAATAATCCTTCCAGAATCCGGGAGCCTCGTGGAAAGTAAATCAACGATCATGCCTCCAAACATCCCTCCAAGAGAGCTTCCACCAATGAACAGCCCCATCAGAACAGCAGTTTCTCTATGAGAGAAGGCAATCAGCTCAAGCCACATCGGTGCAAATGATATTCTGAGGTATTGTCTGTTACTTCTAGCAAAGTTCCAATACCACCATAACTGTATGTGCCTGTGAACTATCAAAATGAACTCCTACAATTAAACAAATGAAAAAAGTAAAAGTTTAGAACTATATAGAAGAAAAACTGAGCATAATTCACTAAAATTGGTTGATACAGAATTGCGAGGACTTTACCAAGCATGTGAGTTAGTGGAAAGTTGCAGTAATCTAGGCCACTCTTGATTAAATGGATCGAACTTCAGCCCTCGAGGTAATCTAGAGTAACCTGCAAGATGTAATAAAACAAACGCTAACTTTTAGGTGAAAGTTCCACCATTCTACCAAACAACTAAATCCTATCGTGTTCAAGTTTTAATTTAAAACAGTAAATTAAAACTAAGTGCGGAAATTAAAGAACACACGATATGATCACCCAGTTCAGTGCATCGCACCTACGTCTGGGGGGCCGTAGCCCGTGGTAAAGATCCTTCACTAGTTGCAATAAATATGTCCGGTCTATTACAATCTAATGGCTACTCTAGCAAGCCTATCACACTACCAATTGGCTACTCTAGCTTTGATAGTTGCTACTATGATTACCTTCTTTTCCACGAAGGTGCGGCAAGATCTCTTCCACCCGAGCTTTAACACACGTCCCAAGTGTTTGTGGTTGTTGAAAACCGTGGACGACGACGCTGCTCTGGCCTGGCCTAAGGTAAACCCCGAAGGGGATTTTTTCTCTCGTAAGATCGGCAAATCAGGCTCTCAGCTAATTGTCCCATTTATAGCTCAATGCCGTGTGAATTAAGTCATCTCCACAGCTGTAGAATTCCATTCCAATTAAACCACGTTTAAAACAGAAACTCTTTGGAATAAGGAATTCAGAAAATCTCCAATTCCTAAAATAATGCAGAAAATCCTTTTCCAATTAAATCTCTGCAATATCCCTTGAATAAATCTGAATTGAAGATGGATTTGGACTGTATTATCTCGAAACAAATATATCCATTCCATATTAAACGCGCACAATATTCCCTTTCCTCTTTAAAAACCTGCGCTGGAACTCAGAAAATATTCTATCTTTTTCTGCCAACCAAAGTCATGTTGCAACATGACATTCCACAAAGCAGCCAACAAAATCTGGACTTACAATCTCCCCCTTTGGCAATTTGTGGACACAATGGATGGCTCAACCCAAACTCAGAACTTCTAAAATATTCAACGAGCAAAACTTCCTCCCGAGTTGAAACTAACCATACCACAACATCCAATCAAAATAATTCCGTGGTGGCAGAAAAAGTAATACAGTCATCCATATATATCTCCCCCTGGGTCCATGAATTAGCCAAAGGCCTGCAAAAGAACTTCCCCCAAGGTCATTCAAAAATCCCGTGTTGCAACATCAACAGCTTTCAATCGTTCATCCAGAATACCAGCATGTTGCAACATCAATAAACTGCACCTCTGTCACTCTAGTAGATTATGATGTCGTAAAAACCAAATCCTCATTCAGATCATAAATGACCGACTCCCCCTGACTTTGACATTAAAATCCTCTCTGTTTTTCATCTAAAATTTAAATTCGAAGAAAGTTCCAGTTTGCAAAGAAAGAAGTTCACTGAATCACCTATCAGGCTTTGGTGTAAAACAATCCATCATCCCATTAATACAGAATCAACTCCCCCTGTCTTCAACATCTCTGAGTTCTTAAGATCATTCATAGCTCGAACTCCTCAGATCAAACCATAAATACAAAAAGCTAGCAAACCACACAAATTCTAGCTTGATCTAAAGCAGTCCATTACTCAAATATACTCAGAATACGACGGGAAGCATCAATGCACAGAGATTTGAGCAAGAATCCAAAGACAATCACACCCGCAACAATCAAATCAAACCCTTCTCCAAATAAGCTACTACTATGCACATACAACCAATATTATGATCAAAATCCAGTGAGCACAGTAGAAAGAGCTGAATACCTTGTAGAACAATGATTAGGGTTAAGCTCTTGAAATCCTTGTTGCTGGAATTTTCTATCTTCTGTCAAAACCATAATCCACGTTGCAACATGAATTTTCCAAAGATCGGACAGATTTTTGGTTGATTCTCGGATTCTTGGCAGCCATACAAACTCTCTCAAAACAGCGTCCTCTTCAAGTTAACATTGACTCCAGATCCAGCTTGCTTGCTTCACATACTCGAGAATGACGTTGCAACATGAGTTGCGCAAGTTGGTCTTCATCAATTTCGGCCATTGTTGGTAGAAAGGATCTCACTCTCCCTGTTAAAGGAGTCACGTAGTGACCAGCTCTGATACCAATTGAAAGTTCCACCATTCTACCAAACAACTAAATCCTATCGTGTTCAAGTTTTAATTTAAAACAGTAAATTAAAACTAAGTGCGGAAATTAAAGAACACACGATATGATCACCCAGTTCAGTGCATCGCACCTACGTCTGGGGGGCCGTAGCCCGTGGTAAAGATCCTTCACTAGTTGCAATAAATATGTCCGGTCTATTACAATCTAATGGCTACTCTAGCAAGCCTATCACACTACCAATTGGCTACTCTAGCTTTGATAGTTGCTACTATGATTACCTTCTTTTCCACGAAGGTGCGGCAAGATCTCTTCCACCCGAGCTTTAACACACGTCCCAAGTGTTTGTGGTTGTTGAAAACCGTGGACGACGACGCTGCTCTGGCCTGGCCTAAGGTAAACCCCGAAGGGGATTTTTTCTCTCGTAAGATCGGCAAATCAGGCTCTCAGCTAATTGTCCCATTTATAGCTCAATGCCGTGTGAATTAAGTCATCTCCACAGCTGTAGAATTCCATTCCAATTAAACCACGTTTAAAACAGAAACTCTTTGGAATAAGGAATTCAGAAAATCTCCAATTCCTAAAATAATGCAGAAAATCCTTTTCCAATTAAATCTCTGCAATATCCCTTGAATAAATCTGAATTGAAGATGGATTTGGACTGTATTATCTCGAAACAAATATATCCATTCCATATTAAACGCGCACAATATTCCCTTTCCTCTTTAAAAACCTGCGCTGGAACTCAGAAAATATTCTATCTTTTTCTGCCAACCAAAGTCATGTTGCAACATGACATTCCACAAAGCAGCCAACAAAATCTGGACTTACATTAGGTAGACTCCAATGAACTCACACATATTTATCCTTCGTTTGTATGCTTAGCTTGCATTATTAGCAGCATACACGCCAAAACAATATCACTTCACTATAAAACGACAAAACTATGAGAAGGCTTTCCATGAATTACATGCTTCCGATAGAGCTCCTAGAAATACATGCTTCCGATATCGGAAATATTGTTGCACAGCATTTTCTTGAATTTTTCAACGAACAGCCTTCCATTGAAAGCCTTTAATCAAGCTTTCTGCACTAGTGCCAACTTAACACATTGTCCCCAATCCAAATCAGCTCAAATACGAAACATTGACACAGAAAAGTGCCAATAAGTTATTGCCAAGTACAAATAACATAAATCCAAGACCTCACTGAATATTTAACAGCATCTTTGTTTAATATAGAAACAAACAGTACAATCAGAGTTTCTAGTGAAACTTCAGAATTCTGCACAGAACATCTCCACTGTTTGGATTTATTTTTGAAGGCAGTATTTAGAAGGCATTTGTACATATCGCGAGTTTTGAACTAAAGAGATGAATCGAAGCTGAAAAGAGACAAAAGCGTAGCGGAAAACAAAGAAAACTACACAAACAAATCATAAAACAAGTAAAGATAGTTATCTCTCAGCTACAAACATTGGCAACTACACAAACTGGCCTTGGTAAGGCAATAATTGCAGCTATAAGATTACATCCTATTTTCGACATCTCTAAAACAGTAAAACCTGTGGTGAAATAGAGTAAACCATACATGATTCATTTAGCTAGTATACTTGCAATAACAGTTGCAGTTCTTTCAAATCACGTGCTCTTTTATGTTTCTACTTTTAGTGTATTTGTGTGCCAGTTTAATACCTAAAACAATAATCTTTGATATGTCACACAAAGTCACAAACACAAACGATGGATGTCTTAAATCATTATTCTCAGCAAAACTATCAGTTTATATATTTTTCAGTACTATCTCTCCAAGTTAATTCTCCTACAAATTTTCAAATAATCCTTTCATAAGATATGATGCTCCATTTTCCTTCAAAATAACAAATTAAGCAATGTATTTTACTTAAGATGGCTCCAAAAGAAAGTACCCAACAAAAAGAATAATAGGTAAAATAAATCATACCAACTCGGATGTAGTATTATTCTACCTGGATTCTTAATTGGCAACACTCAACACGTTTTTTCAATGTAAAACACTTACGAAGTAAAATGAATTCTTCCTACACCAGAGTAGCCTGCAACATCGACCTTTTCCATCAATTTGTCATGTTATTATTTATATAGATAGAACATGAAAATTACATGTGGTCATCATTTTTTGACAAATTGACAAACTAATAGTAGCAATTTCAGAAGTATCAGTACTCCTCGTTGTCTACACATACCAACATGTTATGTGTTGCACAGTGTATTTGTACACACAATTTATTCATAAATATTCATATACGAAGTGCTCAATATATGATAATAGAACGTAGTATCTCACTCATCCTATGGCGACGCAGATATTTTATTAATTTTAATTAGGAATGATGTTGTCTTGAATAAGTTTTTATATTTTGGAAAAATGAAGTTTCTATCTCTTGTATGTTAGGAGGAATGTTTAGTCTTTCAAACTCTTAATCATGACTATGTTACATAGCAGTTCAAGTTCCAAATCAGACTATGCACTATGTTACTCAAACAGACACATATCCAATCATAATCTCCCTTTCTTTTCTACAGTAGTAGATGTTGATTTTTGTATTTCATTTCCACTGAAAACAGATAATAACATGACAAAGGTTATGGTAAAATCATATCATCTTAGACAACATAAACCAAGATCAAATTAGTAAAATTGACTCCATAGACAATTGTTAATCTTGATCATAAGAAGCTCTGTAGATATTGGAGTGATTTTTTGCATGTCATATCAACAAGTCATATTTTGTATTCAAGTTGTACATGAAATTCTATCTAAGTTAATTCAAAGAATTGTTATTTAACTAGTTCTGCCTATCATGATGTTCCAACATGAAATAAAGTAAATGACACAAGCAATTGTTTACGCAGTTCGATGCAACGCATCTACGTCTGCGGGGCCTTGCCCAGTGTAGTAACCATCCACTAGTAAGTCAAAGATACAGATTACAGAATACTTATCTTTACTACTCTAAGTGTGGATTTGCAACTCTCTTGCTGCCAATTGGCCTGACTAGTTATACTATCAGTTGAATGCTCAATCACCTCTCCCGAGGTTTTATGGTTGGGTTACTACACTAAACATCATGTCCCAGAGTAGGTATCTTGAAGTTTTAAAGGACCTTGCTGCCTATCGCCGCTCTGGACAATTCTGGATGCAGAATTGTTCTTCAATAAAATCGGTGAGCTTTGCGTTGCAGCTGCTGTCCCATTTATAGCTCAGTGCCGTGTCCTTCAACAGTTTCCACGGCTGAGGAATTCTTCTTCCACGATGACTCTCATTCAGTTCGTTAACAGCTTGGAAGAAGGACTCCTGAATATCTCAAACTCCTTGATTCTCGCTAAGCATACTTATCCGATTAATTCAAACCCTTTGCGATATTATCTGAAATCCTGAGCTGAGAATATTCCATTGGACTGTATTTATACAACAAATCCAGCGCGCATCAATATTCCATAACAGGAAATTACCATAAATGAACCTTGCGCATTCCACATTCTAAACCCTGCTGATATCTGTCTGCTTGATGTTGGAACATCGACTTCCACAAATTAGCCAATCAAACACGCGACCTTTCGATCTCCCCCATTGGCAATTTGTGGACCCAACAAGTATTGGATGGAAAAAACTGAACTGATATAAAACTCAGGCACGAAGATGGATTCTCATAAGAACTCCCCCTGAATATCAGAATCAATCTAGTTCAAGATATAACTCCAACTAGACAGATAATCAGCCATCAACTACCAGCAAAAATAACATGGGTTATGGAATACAGTCATCCAAAGATAATCCAGACACATAAAAAAAATTATCCAAAATCAAAAAATATCCAAGAGACATCCAATAATCTCCCCATGGGGCCAAAATATGCCAAAGGCAACACAAAATCCACCCAGGGGCCTCCATAGAAACAACTCAGAGGCTTTGGCTCTTGTCTGAAACATTCACAACAGTATGCTCCATGTACTTCTTCAGGTCTGCTTCCAGCTTCACCACCTTCTCTGAGTGATACTCCACCTGCTTCAGATGAAAGTCTAGCTAAGTCTGAATACCCCGCATCTTAATCTCCCTTTTTACTGACTCAGACATTTCTTTTTTGTCCTCTCTAGACCAGAGTAGATCAAGCACATCACGCTTCAGAGTAACAGAGTTAGGACCCATTGGGAGATCGTCGCCGTACCTCTCAAATATACAATTTATAGATTACTTACTACCTTTCCACACTATTAAGTGTACAATGGCAAGTAAGGTTCGTTCCACAGGGAGAAGGTTATTTCTATGTATATCTCATAGCATATATATATATATATATATATATATACATATATAAAAGCAATGTAAACAAAGGGGGGGGGGGTTTGAGTTGAGTTTTTGTTTAAGACACTACTAAATGAAACTACTAGAACTTTTAGGATTACAACTACTTTACCATAAGATTATTCTAACTAGAGATTTAACTAAGAGAATGAGAAACTTGGACATATGAGATTGGTGACTTCTTATTATAGGATTTTCCTCAAACAATATCATGATGCCTTGAGAATGGTGAACATTAGTGAGAACTATCTTTAACCAAAGCTATGCAAATGAAAGCATCTTCACAACTTCAATTGACAATTTTACTAGATGATAACAACTAGTTCAATTGAATCAATATAAATTCAAATTAGATATTTCTTAACCCTACCCATGCACTTTGATAACAAACTTGACATAGGTATAATGCTAATGAATGATCTTAAGAACAAATACAATTGATAACAACATGCATTCAATTCCTAATTTACTACTCATACATAGGAAGAATGATAACATTCTAACCATGGAAAAGCAATATCTAACACATATCCAACACATATCTATCACTAGGAAATCATTCCTAATCATTTCAAGCATCAAATACACATATAGATTATGATCATTCAATAGCAAATCACCATTCCTAAGCTTCATGAATCATGTTCTCAATCCATAACAAGAAGTCCAATCACATATATCCAAGAAGAGGTTTAGCCTACTACCATAGTTATGTAATCGAAACCATAATCAATACAACAAACCATAATGAATTCAAAGCTCAAAATCAAAGAGAAAATATGAAAGAAAAGAGTTAAGCTCTGTAAAAATTCGATCCCTCAAACAATGAGGATAAGTTGTCTTTATACTTTAAAAATTAACAAAAATAAAACAAAATAAAATGCCACTTGCAGGGCCTTCGCGGGTCGCGCGAAATCCTTCGCGGACCGCGAGCCGGGCTCGCGGCCGAGGATTCGCGCCCCGCGCGCCCGTGTCTCGGTCTCGGCGTGGTACGCGCGCCCGTGTCTCGCGCCCGCGCGTGCCCATGTCTCGCGCCCGCGCGCGCCCGTGTCTCGCGCCCGTGTCTCGCGCCCGTGTCTCGGCATGGTCTTCGCGAGTCGCGGCCGAAGGTTCGCGCCTCGCGCACGTCTGGTCCTCGCGAGTCGCGGCCAAAGGTTCGCGCCCCGCGCGTCTGTGCCTCGGCGGTCCTCGTGCTGGTTCGCGCGGTTCGCGACCGGAGTCTCGCGCCCCGCGCGCGTCTGGCTCTCGCGGTTCGCGTCTGGTCCTCGCGGCTCGCGAAACTCGGCATCTTCAAAACAGCAACACACACCCTCGCGGTTCGCGACCTAGGGTTCGCGGCCTGCGAGAGTGTGCCTTCACGCCACTTCTACGACCGGTTCTTCAATGTATCAATCGCGGTCAGGACAGTCATAGAAGGTCTTCAAATCATTCAACTCCATCGCAAGTGCAATTCAAGATCAAAATGCACGTCTTCAATTTCAAACCACTATGAATGATTCGGTCTAAAAGTCTAATATAAATCTACAAAATACTATCTAAAACAGCTCTCAAATGTTACAAAATAAGAGTATATCTAGGGTCTATCAAAATCCCCCACACTTGAACCTTTCTCGTCCTCGAGAAAGGACGATTAAGATCCAAGTGTATACTCTATATAATTAAGCACATAACATTTGAGAGCTTACATATTTAAACAAGATAAAAGAAAATGTTTTTTTTTTTTTTTTTTTTTTTTTTTTTTTTGCCTCTCATTTTTGCCTGATTCTCTCGTATTTTTGGAACCATCCGGGCATGCCTCTCATTTTTACCTGATCCTCTAGTATTTTTGGGACCATCCGGGCTGTTTTTTTTTTTTTTTTTTTTTTTTAAGAATACAGTAATAAAAATAGCAGTAAAAACAGCAACAAAAGCAGCAACAAAAACAAAAGTAATAACAAAATTCCTACACCTCTCCCCCACACTTAGTCTAAACATTGCCCTCAATGTTTAAATATATGAATGAATACCATAGTGAAAGGAAAAGGTATATGGTAGACTCACTGCGAGGGGCCGGAGCCGTCGCGACGGCGCTGAGCTCGCGATCTGCGATGGCCCTCATAGTCAAATGCTCCTGGTCCCTGTGGGTGCATGGATGCCATCATGGCGAACATCACTGCCATATCATCCTCGTACCTCTCAGTATATGCTTGAAACTGCTGCTGAGTGACATACTGAGCCTCATGATGTGGAGGAGCGTACTGCTCTCCATGCTCCGGAGGTGCCTCTAGCCTGGCAAGGGCAATGGTAGGTGCAGGAACTGTGATCTGGGTTGGCAAGGTGAGATCCTCTATGCGGGTGCGCCCAGTCAGTTGTACAGCCTCTGGATTCGGCAGGTACATGTGCTGATTCTTGGCTACTAGCCAAATGAATCTAGGAGGAGGATATTTGTGCATGGCCAAGACATTAGTGAACTCCAAAGAAGCAATGGAGTAAAACTGGTGAGCTCTCTCGGCTGTCTTGCCTATTGCCTGAATGTCTGGAGGTAGGTGGATGTTCAGATAAGCTGCTAGAAGTGAAATCATACCCCCCTGTGGTATCTTTCCCTTGGTCTTCTCAGAGGCCTCCAGACATTTCTGCACAAAAAGGTCCACCCAACAAGGGTGTTCTGGTCCCCAGCACATGGTCCAAAGGCATTGGACCTGCTCCCTAGTAATGTGCGTCAACTCTCCTTGGCAGAAGATCGTCATCACTAGGAGCTTGTGCACCATACGAACAGCTGGATGTATGATGTGGTTATTCTTCGTAGTGCCTGTGATGTTGGGAAATCCAGACAAGCAATTCCAAAAGTAAGTTAGATCAAATCCGTCCGGGTTAGCTTCTTTTGGATTCTTGTATCCCCCTGCATATTGGAACCCAAAAGCATCTTGGATCTCATCATAGGTCATCCGGCGGTCCACATCATTCAACCTGAAGGTGATGTAATGCATGTCATGGTCCTCGTCATAGTGCTTGGCTAGAGTGGATAGGAATTCAAATGTATAGCGGGTATAGGTCGGTGCCGACCGATCAATGAATCCTCTCATGCCAACGCGATCCAATAAAAATAGAACTGGTTGCTGCAAACCCAGCTCCTGAAGTAGCTCAGAGGACAAGAACTTCGTCTCCATGATTGTTCGCTTCCCATTCCCAATCAACTTTCTCCACCGTTGTTGGGCATCCTCATCTAAACCTTGCAGTCCCATAAGGTCTATAGGAGGCAGGTTTTCTGCAGGGGGAGGACTAGGTTGGCGAGGGGGTGATTCGGGGATCACAGGTTCATGGGAACTAGAGGCTTCCCCTCGGCGAGACCTTTTTCTCGGTGCCATTATCAAAATCTACTCAACAACAGTCCAGCACAGCTAAACTAGCTACAAGGCGGCAAGCCCCTACTCAAAAAGCAAATTGCAACTAGTGGCGGCAAGCCCAATCAAAATCAACAAGAAAAGCTAGTGGCGGCAAGCCCTAATTACTCAAAAATTGCAATGTAGCATTCCAAATAAACAATTAAATGCAATTAAATCGCCAATTTGATCGAAACACCACCAAATCAAAGAATCCAAAAATTAGGGTTCATAAGATTTGGGGGTATTTGATTGGGAATTGGAATTTGGAATTAGTGATTGGGAAAGGGTTAAGGTTGGTGAGGGGAAGGTTTTTGTGTAGTTGGTTCGGGAAAAAGGTCGCCGGAATCCGGCGAATCGGAATGGGGAAGTTTCGGTTGGAATTTGGGCAATGTGGGTGAAAGATGGTGTTTTGGATATGGATTTTTGGTGGGTTTTGTTTGGAAAGCTTGGGGGATTGATTTGGGTGGAAGAAATTGGTTCAAAACTCGCCGGAATGAAGGATTGGGGAAGTGGCCGGAGAAGAGGGTGTTTGGGACGGGAGGGAATAGGGAAGAAGAAGGAGAAAAAGAAAGAAGATTTTTGGCTAAGTATAGGCTCGATCCCTCGCGGATCGCGCGGTTTCTGTGGCGGGCCGCGAGCCTCGGTCGCGGGTCGCGAGACCCCGTCGCGGGCAGCGAAAATGGCCCGTTTCGTTCCAGCGATTTCCGAGAAATCTCGGTCCTCGTCGCGGGTCGCGCGCCCTCCGTCGCGGGCCGCGCGCCAGTCCGTCGCGGTCCGCGCGATGAATTCGCGGACCGCGCGCGAATCCTCGTCGCGGTGCGCGCAGTGTCTCGTCGCGGGTCGCGCGCTGGAACTCGGTCTCGGCGTGGTGCGTCTCGGCACGGTGAAACTTCGGCGCGCGCGACAAAATCTCGGTCGCGCGCGCAAAACCTCGGCGCGCCTTGCTCGGCAAACCTTCGCGGTCCGCGCGGACCGCGAGGAATGTCCCCTTGGCGTTTTCCGTTTTGCACCACTTCAAACCTATTTCTACAAAAACAACATAAAAACTAGCATAATGTTCGATTTACAAGCTTAATGAAATGTACATATCAAATAAATATAAAGAAAGTAATGTTCCAAATGTTGAAATTGTTCGACGAAATGCTTTTTAAAGCATCAAAACTCGTTTATTTAACATCGTCGGCACGATGTACCTCCATGGTAAAGGTCACTCGTAGGCCGGGTTGCCTAGATTCATGTCCTCTAGGATCTCCGATTTGAAACCCTCGTAATACGGTTTCAACCTTTGGCCGTTGACCTTGATGATTTTGGCATCCTCGCCGCTTTGGATCTCTACTGCTCCATGAGGGAAAACCTTCACAACTACAAACGGTCCAGTCCACCGAGAACGCAGTTTGCCTGGAAACAACCGAAGACGTGATTGAAATAGAAGAACTTTTTGACCTACCTCAAAAGTTTTCCTAATTATCATCTTGTCATGCCATGCCTTCGTCTTCTCCTTGTAAATGGCCGCGTTCTCATAGGACTCATTCCGGATTTCCTCAAGCTCTTGCAATTGAAGCTTCCTTTCATTCCCGGCCTCGTCCAAGTTCAAGTTGAACCTTGTGATTGCCCAATATGCTTTGTGTGCTAACTCCACCGGTAAATGACACGGCTTTCCAAAGACTAATCGGTATGGAGACATACCAATTGGAGTCTTATAAGCCGTCCTATATGCCCACAATCCATCATCCAACCGAGTACTCCAATCCTTGCGAGTCGGCCTAACCGTTTTCTCAAGGATGGACTTGATTTCCCTATTGGAAACTTCGGCTTGTCCATTTGTTTGTGGGTGATAGGCGGTGGAAGTTTTGTGATTTACCCCATATTTCTTCAACAATGCGGCAATGGTTCTATTGCAAAAGTGAGTGCCTCGATCACTAATCAAAGCTCGGGGTACCCCGAACCTAGAGAAGATGTGGGATTTGATGAACTCTGCAACCACTTTAGAATCATCAGTACGAGTGGGGATTGCTTCAACCCACTTGGACACATAATCAACCGCAAGCAAGATATATTTGAAACCAAAGGAAGTAGGGAAAGGTCCCATAAAATCCATTCCCCAAACATCAAAAAGTTCACAATATAGAGGACAATGTTGGGGCATTTCATTCCTAGAAGAGATGTTTCCTACTCTTTGGCATTTATCACAAGACTTGCAAAATGTGTATGCATCTTTATTTAAGCTAGGCCAATAGAAACCACAATCCAGCACTTTCCTAGCGGTTCGCCTAGCACCAAAGTGACCACCACATGCATACGAATGGCAAAAAGCAAGGATTGAGTTTGTTTCATTATTAGGAATGCATCTCCTAATCACTTGGTCGGCACAATGTTTCCATACATAGGGATCATCCCATACATAAAACCTAGCATCATGCTTTAGCTTATCCTTTTGTGCTTTTGTGAAGTGAGAAGGGCACTTACTTGTGACAAGGAAATTCACAAGGTTGGCATACCATGGAAGAGAAACACCAAGAGCAAATAATTGCTCGTCGGGGAACTCTTCGTGAAGATGCTCCTTCAATGCTTTGGCCCCAAACTCCTCATTGGGCACCAATCGGCTCAAATGGTCGGCCACTAGATTTTCAGCTCCTTTCTTGTCCTTGACCTCCAAGTCGAACTCGCTCAAGAGTAAGATCCATCGGAGCAACCTAGGCTTTGCTTCTTTCTTCGTCATCAAGTAACGAAGAGCTGCATGGTCAGTGAAAACAATGATCTTTGTACCAAGCAAATATGGCCTAAACTTTTCTAAAGAAAAGACTACCGCTAGCAATTCCTTTTCAGTTGTGGTGTAGTTCCTTTGAGCATCATTGAGAGTCATGGATGCATAATAGATGGCATGGGGAATTTTCCCCACCCTTTGACCTAGCACCGCACCAACGGCGTAGTCACTTGCATCACACATGATCTCAAATGGAAGGGACCAATTTGGAGGTTGTATAATAGGGGCCGACACTAGCATAGACTTTAAACAATCAAATGCCCTTTTACAACCTTCATCTACCACAAATTCCACATCCTTTTGCAACAATCTACATAAAGGGGAAGAAATTTTTGAAAAGTCTTTTATGAAACGGCGGTAGAAACCCGCGTGGCCAAGAAAAGACCTCACATCACGCACACAAGTAGGGTAAGGAAGAGATTGGATGATATCAATTTTTGCTTTGTCTACTTCAATACCCTTAGATGACACTTCATGCCCTAACACAATGCCCTTTTCTACCATAAAATGACATTTCTCAGAATTAAGCACAAGGTTTTTATCAATGCAAGTTTTTAGGACTAATGACAAATGAATTAAGCAATTGTCAAAAGAGTTTCCATGAACAGTAAAGTCATCCATGAAAACCTCTACAAACTTCTCAAGATATTCTGAAAAAATGCTAACCATACACCTTTGGAATGTGGCTGGCGCATTGCAAAGGCCAAAAGGCATGCGTCGATATGCAAAGGTGCCAAAGGGACATGTGAAGGTTGTCTTTTCTTGATCCTCTGGTGCAATGGCAACCTGAAAGTACCCTGAATAGCCATCAAGAAAACAATAGAAAGAGTGGCCTGCAAGCCGGTTAAGCATTTGATCAATAAATGGCAAAGGGAAATGGTCTTTCCTTGTTACCGCATTTAACCTTCGGTAATCAATGCAAACACGCCATCCATTTTGGACACGAGTGGGAATCAATTCGCCATGGCTATTCTCCACTACGGTCACTCCGGTTTTCTTTGGCACTACTTGCGTTGGGCTTACCCACTTACTATCAGAGATTGGATAGATCATTCCCGCGTCCAACAATTTAAGCACCTCGGCTTTTACTACCTCCATCATTGGAGGGTTCAAACGCCTTTGAGGTTGTCGGACGGGTTTAGCATCATCCTCCAATAGTATACGGTGCATGCAAGTACTTGGACTCATACCTTTGATGTCGGCAATGGTCCACCCAATGGCCTCCTTATGATCTTGGAGCACTTTCATCAACCTTTCCTCTTGTTCCTTGGTGAGCTTGTTGGAGATGATCACCGGCAATTTCTCACCACCACCAAGGAATGCATATTTTAGATTCTCGGGTAGTGGTTTTAACTCCACCACCGGAGGTTTATTGAAAGATGGTCGGTTGCCCGAGCCCTTCAATACCTCAAGGTCTAAAATTGGTGCATCAAGAGAAAGTTCCTCAAAGGTATCTAGCTCAAAAATGCTTTCCTTCAAGTTAGCACTCAAAGCATATGTATGAACATTACTTGTGTGTAAACTATTGGCTAAAGCATTTAACAAGGGATCATCAATATCATTTTCATAAACTTTTTGCACATAAGGCTCAATCACATCAATAGCATTGCAAGAAGTTTCCTCATCATCGTATTTCATTGCACCATAAATGTTGAACTCTATTTTATCCTCATCAAATTCCATGGTAAGCCTACCACTATGCACATCTATGATAGTTCTTGACGTTTTCAAAAATGGACGCCCTAACAAAATAGGGGTAGCAAATTTATCATGTTCCATGTCAAGAACGTAAAAATCGGCCGGGAACACCAACTTGTCAACTTTCACCAAGACATCTTCAATAATACCCTTAGGGTATGCATTAGAGCGGTCGGCAAGTTGGATCACCACGCCGGTTTTATGCAAAGTGCCAAGATTCAATGATTCATACAATGTATATGGAATGACATTTATGGATGCACCTAGATCTAGCATGGCTCTAGGAAAGTAAGTGTTCCCTAAGATGCAAGGAATTGTAAACATGCCCGGATCACTACATTTAGTAGGCATTTTATCTTGAAACAAAGCCGACACATGTTCATTGATTTTTTCATTTTTAACATGCTTAGATCTTTGTTGACGATGGTTCACACATAATTCCTTCAAGAACTTAGAATATCTAGGAACTTGATCAATAGCATCGAGCAAAGGAATGTTTACCTCACACTTTCGAAGGACTTCGAAAGCTTCTTTGTCCATCTCTTTTTTGCGAGTATGCTTCAAGGCTTCGGGAAATGGTGCTTCCACATCAAAGGTAGTGTCCACCCTAGTTTTCTTGTGAAGAGGTGAGAATGGAGGTGACATTGGTTCAATATGAGAGGATGTCTCTACATGCTCCTCATCAATGGGTTCTTTCTCATTCTCAACCTCGGCCTCACCTTTTTCTTTGGCTAGCTCCTCAAGAATAACTTCTTCGTCGGCCAAGGTCGCCTCAACCTCGTCATTGGCTAAGCTCTTCTTCACAAAGCCTCTCTTGGGGGCCTTTTTCACAACCACCTCGGGTTCAAGAGCTTGTTTACCACTCCTCAAGGTCATGGCACTCGCATGAGGCCTTGGATTTAACTCCGTTTGCGCGGGTAGTTTCCCGGAGTTTTGTGCTTCCAACTTTCCCAAGACAGTGGCCATTTGACTCATTTGCACCTCAATGCTCTTGAGTCGGGCATCTTGTGGAAATTGGTCCGAGCTTTCACCTTGATTGTGAGATTTATCTTCCAACCTCGGATGGGCATTTTGAGGGGCACGGTTATTGAAACGGCCTTGACCTTGGTTCCTTTGGTATTGTTGTGGTTGAGGGTGATATTGAGGGTTTTGATGATCTTGGTATCCTTGATAGCCATAATCTTGGTATCCTTGGTTTTGGTAACCTTGGTACCCTTGAGTTTGGTGGCTTTGGTCCCCTTGGTACCCTTGATCATTTTGCCCCCTTTGCCTATCAAAAGATTGACCACCTTGACCTTGATAACCCCCTTGGTAGCCACCTTGTTGGCCTTGTTGTCCCATCGGTTCATCTCTCCACCGAAAGTTGGGGTGATCTCTAGTTCCGGGGTTGTAGTGTTGAGCAAAAGGATCATACTTCCTTTGGTTACCCCTATCACCCCCTTGGCCTTGTCCACCTTGAAAACCCCTACCACCTTGGTAGCCTCGTCCTCCTTGGTAGCCCCTAAAACCTTGGTTTCCTCCTTGATCACCTCTAAAACCTTGGTTTCCACCATAGACCCCCATGGCATTGACTTCCTCGTTATAATCCTCGTTTGCTTGAGGACAAGATTCGGTGAGATGGTTCGAAGCACAAATCCCACACGTCATCACTTGTTGCCTTGGTTGGTTCCCTCCGGAGCTATTTCCCATCATGAAACCTTTCATCAATGCCGTAAGCTCCTTGATATCTTGACGAGAGCTATCATTGTTCCCACCGGAGTTACCCACTCGTAGTCTCCGGTCTCTCTTTGGTTTGCACCCTTCGGCTAGTTGCTCAAATAGCATCATGGCATCGGAAGAGCCAAGGTTTGCAATGGAGCCATAGCAAGACCGATTTATCAACTCGGTTTCCCTATCATTCAAGCCATTGTAATAGAAACACACCAATTGAGGTTCGGTGAAGCTATGGTATGGGCAACTTGAAAGGAGAGTTTGGAATCTTTCCCAATACTCATACAAGGTCTCATCATCGTCTTGAGTGATGTTGCTAATGGCTTGTATCAAGACCGAGGATTTAGAGGGAGGAAAGTACTTGTCAAGGAACTTTTTCTTCAATTGTGGCCATGTAGTGATTGATGATGAAGGTAAACGGCTTAACCATTTAGCGGCCTTGTCCTTCAAGGTGAAGGTGAAGGTTTTCAACTTGAACTCATCCACACTCATCTCGGAAGGTTTCAAACTACTACACACCCTATGAAAAGCCTCAAGGAAGTCATTCGGATCATCCACTTCTCTACCATGGAAAGTTGGAAGCAAATTTATCACTCCCGTCTTGATTTCGTATTGAGAGTTTGGGTAAACAATGCTCGATTGTTGTTGCTCATAGTTGGGTGACATGTACTCTCTCATAGAAATGTTGGTAGGAGAAGGGTTAGGGTTTTGGAAAGGGTTGTAGAATTGGTTTCGGGGAGGGCTTTGGCCGGTATCCTCTTCATCGTCCGCCATGTTGAAAGGTAGTGATTCACTTTCAAGGGAGAAAGGATTAGATGCTAGTGACTCTTGCACTTGCCTCCTAAGTTGGCGGAGACTTCTTACTAGCTCGGAATCGTATTGCAAAGGGTCTTGGTTCGAGGATCGTGTAAGAACCATGCACCAAGAGCTAGAGCAATAGGGTTCCAAACCAAAATAGAACCTAAAAAGAAAGATAGATTAGAAATAAAACTACAATATACACATAAAACTAGAGTACAAATAGGGTATATCAAACTCCCCCACACTTAAACCTTTCTCGTCCTCGAGAAAGAACGATACAAGTCCAAGTTTCATACTTCTAAATATCTATCCAATGCACATTTAAGACTTCCAAACAAATTTTCATCAAGAAACAAAGTGTGCCAAATATAAGTTTCATCAAAGCAATTTCTTTGGCACACAAAACCAACAAAAGATCACAAAATTCCTCTCCTTTTGCCTAGGTTTTTACCTAGCCCCTCTTTATTTTTCCACACACTCTCCTTTTGCCTAGGATTTTACCTAGCCCCTCATTTTTCCACACACTCTCCTTTTGCCTAGAAGTTTATCTAGCCACTCATTTTTTATTTTTTTCAAGCCTCTCACTTTTACCTAGGCCTTTTTAATTTTTTGACCTATCCGGGCTTTTCACTCATTTTTCTTTCAACAAATTCTTCAAAAGAAGTGCACTTTTTACAATAAGAAGCTAAACCTAACTCCCCCACACTTAAACTAAACATTGTCCTCAATGTTTTAGAATAATTACAACACTTTAGAACGGGAGAAGTGAAAAATTTAGCAACACTAATGCACTAGATAAAAACTACCCTCTCATTGAAGAGAATACCAAGCAAACAACCATTGAAAGATCAACTTAAGCACAATGAGTATAAACAAGTGGCGGCAAGCCCATGGTAACCATATCTTTGAACTAATGACAGGGTAATACCAATTTAGAACACCAATTCATAACACAAACAATGCACAATACCACACAAGTCAGCATATGAATGAAAGAATTGTCACGAAAGTACCTCATTGTTGTGAAAATCAAAGAGTAGTGCTCCAATTTGAATTTGAGGACTTCCCAAATTGATTGAGAAGAGGTGGTGGTCTGGCGGCGGTGAGGTGGCAGCCGGCTGGGGATGATGCCGGCGAAGTCGGTGAGTTGGTGCAAACGCCGGTGGAGGTGGGGTGGGGTCTGGGCGGGGTTTAGGATGGAGGGGAGGTGTGAGGGGCGGTGGGGTGGTGAGGGGCGGGTCTAGGCGGTGGGGTGGTGAGGGGCGGGTCTGGGCGGTGGGGTGGTGAGGTGCGGGTCTGGGCGGAAAGATTCGGGGTGGGGGTGGGGCGGGAAAATTTGGGGGTGGGTGGAGAGAGGGGCGGGGAAAAGGGGGAAGAGGGTGGGAGAATTGGGGGAAAAGCTTGAGAGAAACTGGACCGTTCCGATTAGGATTTGGGTTTATTATTTATTTTCGTTTTTTTTTTTTTTTTTTTTTTTTCGCGGGCCGCTAGGCCCGATTCGCAGCTCGCGAGCCCGATTCGCGGCCCGCGGGCTTAATTCGCGGGTCGCGAAAAACGCCCAATTTGTGGCAGCGATTTTTGCCCGAAAAATGGGCAATTTTTTCGCGGGCCGCGAGGCCCAGTTCGCGGGCCGCGAATTTTTTTTTTTTTTTTTTTTTTTATTCAAATAAACTAACAGAAGGAAAAGAAAGAATAAAAACGAAACAACAAAAAAAAGCATGAATAAAAACGTAATATACTAATTAAAACAATGAAAGACACAAAGAAACTTTTTTTTTTTTTTTTTTTTATATATAAACACAATAAAACATAAATAAAAATAAAACCATAATCGTTTAATGGAAGTGTTATTTCCAAACGATCAAAATCGGTTTATTTAACGTCGTCGACACGACCCAACTGTTATTCATAGAACAAAAGTTTGGAATCCTTCACTTTTGAAAGAAAAGTGAAGGATGGTAGAAAAGGTGTTGGAGGAGGGATGAATGGTTGTGGTCTTAAAGGAGGGAGGATGATAGGAAGTGTAAACAAGTAACAATATTTCCTAGTCTCCTTTAAGATTTCCGGAAGTAGTGGAATTTGTTGCATATGTGGAGGTGAGGGTGACAATGGGGATGGTAAAGGTTCAAGAACACTCACATTTCTCTCTATTTCATATTGTTCAACAAAAATTTCCTCATCACTTTCAAACTCTTCCTCATGCATTGTGGTGATATCACTCACCATAGCAATAGGATTATGTTCTACTTCGGATGGTACTTCCTTGGAGTATTGAGCTTCTAATCTCATCACCACATTCAACATTTCGCTCAATTGCCTCTCAAGATTCTCTAAACGTAAATTTTCATCATAACTCATCGAATCTTGTTCTAGAGGCAATTCACAAGGATGTGGGGGTAGATTTTGTTGCTCAAAATATTGGTTTTCCGGTTGATATCCATAATTCGAATTCGAATAACCACTCCATTGTGGATTATAAGAATCATCATATGGATTAAAACAATTTTGACCTTGAAAACCAATGTTTGTCTCCTCCTCATAGCACTCATCATCATAGCACCCTTGGTATGAAGAACCAAGGGGCCTTTCAAGTTCATAGTGCTCACTTCTCGACTCAAAATAACAAGGCTCGTAAAAATCATTTGAAAGATAAGAATCACACGAGTTTGTTGCATTCTTCCTCATCCTTTCATGGTTAAAGGAGAGGAATTCAAGAAAATCTTTACTTTTTAAACTAAACATTACTTAAAAAGGTTTGAAATGGTAGTGCAAGAGTTCTAAGATAATACACACTACAAGGTGTCGTTTACACAAAGAACTCAAGCAATACACTCTCAAAGAAAAGAAAGAAAACAAAGGAGATAAACAATAAAATCTAAGATAAAACACAAAACAAGAAATGCCTTCTCCCCGGCAGCGGCGCCAAAATTTGGGAGGTCGTCGCCGTACCTCTCAAATATACAATTTATAGATTACTTACTACCTTTCCACACTATTAAGTGTACAATGGCAAGTAAGGTTCGTTCCACAGGGAGAAGGTTATTTCTATGTATATCTCATAACATATATATATATATATATATATACATATATAAAAGCAATGTAAACAAAGGGGGGGGTTTGAGTTGAGTTTTTGTTTAAGACACTACTAAATGAAACTACTAGAACTTTTAGGATTACAACTACTTTACCATAAGATTATTCTAACTAGAGATTTAACTAAGAGAATGAGAAACTTGGACATATGAGATTGGTGACTTCTTATTATAGGATTTTCCTCAAACAATATCATGATGCCTTGAGAATGGTGAACATTAGTGAGAACTATCTTTAACCAAAGCTATGCAAATGAAAGCATCTTCACAACTTCAATTGACAATTTTACTAGATGATAACAACTAGTTCAATTGAATCAATATAAATTCAAATTAGATATTTCTTAACCCTACCCATGCACTTTGATAACAAACTTGACATAGGTATAATGCTAATGAATGATCTTAAGAACAAATACAATTGATAACAACATGCATTCAATTCCTAATTTACTACTCATACATAGGAAGAATGATAACATTCTAACCATGGAAAAGCAATATCTAACACATATCCAACACATATCTATCACTAGGAAATCATTCCTAATCATTTCAAGCATCAAATACACATATAGATTATGATCATTCAATAGCAAATCACCATTCCTAAGCTTCATGAATCATGTTCTCAATCCATAACAAGAAGTCCAATCACATATATCCAAGAAGAGGTTTAGCCTACTACCATAGTTATGTAATCGAAACCATAATCAATACAACAAACCATAATGAATTCAAAGCTCAAAATCAAAGAGAAAATATGAAAGAAAAGAGTTAAGCTCTGTAAAAATTCGATCCCTCAAACAATGAGGATAAGTTGTCTTTATACTTTAAAAATTAACAAAAATAAAACAAAATAAAATGCCACTTGCAGGGCCTTCGCGGGTCGCGCGAAATCCTTCGCGGACCGCGAGCCGGGCTCGCGGCCGAGGATTCGCGCCCCGCGCGCCCGTGTCTCGGTCTCGGCGTGGTACGCGCGCCCGTGTCTCGCGCCCGTGTCTCGCGCCCGTGTCTCACGCCCGCGCGCGCCCGTGTCTCGCGCCCGTGTCTCGCGCCCGCGCGCGCCCGTGTCTCGCGCCCGTGTCTCGCGCCCGCGCGCGCCCGCGCGCGCCCGTGTCTCGGCATGGTCTTCGCGAGTCGCGGCCGAAGGTTCGCGCCTCGCGCACGTCTGGTCCTCGCGAGTCGCGGCCGAAGGTTCGCGCCCCGCGCGTCTGTGCCTCGGCGGTCCTCGTGCTGGTTCGCGCGGTTCGCGACCGGAGTCTCGCGCCCCGCGCGCGTCTGGCTCTCGCGGTTCGCGTCTGGTCCTCGCGGCTCGCGAAACTCGGCATCTTCAAAACAGCAACACACACCCTCGCGGTTCGCGACCTAGGGTTCGCGGCCTGCGAGAGTGTGCCTTCACGCCACTTCTACGACCGGTTCTTCAATGTATCAATCGCGGTCAGGACAGTCATAGAAGGTCTTCAAATCATTCAACTCCATCGCAAGTGCAATTCAAGATCAAAATGCACGTCTTCAATTTCAAACCACTATGAATGATTCGGTCTAAAAGTCTAATATAAATCTACAAAATACTATCTAAAACAGCTCTCAAATGTTACAAAATAAGAGTATATCTAGGGTCTATCACCCATCAATTTGACCTGGACACAGTTGTCAGATGTTGGAACATCAATACCAGCTTCCTTCAGCAGAACAAAGATTACGCAGGGATGAGGCATATACTCATTAACTCGGGTAGTAAAAGCTGCAACATGGATTCTAGTAAAAATCAGCTTCCCCAGATTCACCTCAATCTCTTTTCCAATACCATAGAGGTAGAAAGCCTGCTTCTTGGTCACAATGGTGGTGTTGGAAGTCTGCATCCAGCATCCAGTAAGAATTCTAAACAGCAGATAGTACCTCAGAGTTAACTTGGAGGCAAGCACATTAGAAGCGGGCCAGACAGGAAGAATTCCACCAGTAAGCTCCATTCCCAACTGTTCCATGGTGATGTCATACTCACTTGGAAACTCATACTCTCCAGCATAATCAGAAGACATCCCCAAGAATTTTGTGATCACAGAAGGGGAGAAAGGGATTATCTGGCCTCTGACATACACCTTTTCAAACCAGGGAGAGGTACTATCTCTATTCTCAGCCAACAGGTTGCTGTAGAACTCCTTAACTACAGTAGGTTCATACTCAGTAAATCCAGTGGCAGCTTGCACCAAGTCCATCAGCTCCAAGTACTCAGCCAGCCCTATCTCAGTACACTTGGTCAGATTGAAGACTTCCTCCACCATCAGCCTTCTGCCAGAGACAATCACATACTTCTGCCTGGCTTCTTCAGAGTATAACTTTTCAGAGACGGCATGATCCAACATCATCTCCTCAGCGAATTTATCAGTTGGCTGCTCCACATCATCTTCAGCTGGCTCAGTAGGCTTCTTAGCATTTCTGGCAGGTTGAGTCCTCTTGGTGGGAACAGTTTTCTTTCTGTTCTTGCGCTGGGGCTGAGGTTCAGATTCTTTTTCCTTGGTTTCATCAACCATGGCCTCCCCCTTAGCTCCAGACTTACCCAACTTTCGATTCTTTAAGGCCGCTCCAACCTTAAACAACATGGCTAAGGGGTTGTCATCATCAGCATCATTCTCAGCATCATCCCTGGAAGGTGCATCTGTCAGGTCTTGGTGTGGAGGAGCTTGGTGCAGTAGAGGATCCAGATTACCACCCAAACCTTCATTCTCAGTCTCCTGAGGATTAGGAGCTTCACTTACTGGATTGGTTTCAGTCAAGATAGGTACCTGAGAGGAATCAGCGGGTGGTTTTTGAACATCGGAGTTGGGCTCAACAACATTCCCAAGAGGGATCCCAGATTCAGCAAGAGGTTGAATCTGGTAGTCTTGTTGATTTTGTCCTGCAATTCCTTCCTAACCTGCTTCTCATGCTCCTCTCGAGTCATGCATCCAAAAGTCACAAGCCCAGCTGACCCAGCTTTACCCTGACCCGATTCAACAGGATCCACGGGTTTATCACCATTTTCCAGGGTTTTTGAGTTAGACAGAGTCGGGGTTTTCCGGTTGGGCCACTTCACCAGCGTGTTTTGGAGTGGATAGGTTTGCCGGACCTTGATCGGAGCTAGGGTTTTCTAGGGTTTTGATTGGGGTTTTTCCCGGAGTGTTCTTAGATTTACCCTTAGCAGATCCACCCTTGTTTCCCTTAACCTTTCTACCCATGCTATCAGTAGTTTAAATACTCAAACAATATCCACAAACTACAACACACACTCCTAATAGCAGATAACCTCCATAGAATCAAGAATCAAGAACAAACTGGAATCTCCGGTGGGTTGATCGGAATACCTGATATTCTATGATCGGGCAGCACAACGGATATGCAGCCTGTCAAAAGCTTCAATCTTTCTCTCCTTTGGCAGCGGAAGAGTTTTTCTGTCTCTGAATTTTGTGAAGAGTGAAGAGAGAGAGAAGGAAGATGAATGGAGGAGTGTTAGTCGTTGTGGTGTTGGAATGTGCAAGGATTCCTCACGCGCGAATAGAGAAGAGCAATACGGAGAATTTCCTTTTTCCCAAAAATTCAAAAATATGCCATTTTCGGCCCAACAGAGAGTCCACACATATATCCAGCTGGACCCCACCATAATTGAGAATTTTAATCGCCATCCCCATGTTGGAACATCAATCCTCTTCAGCCAAATGGTCAATCCACCATAGAGTGTGCTCCAGATTGGAACATCACATAGTAAACTACTACTACTAATTTTTGTGTGTTTTTCATAGGAAAAGAAAACAACTAAACTGTAAACAAATAACAACTATACAGTTAGAGTAAGATTTTAGGATTACCTTATACTCGACACACACAGATGTGTTGTCACAGATACTCGAAAGTCACAGCATCAAGGGGTTTAGTGAATATATCTGCCAACTGCTCTTCAGTGGGGACATGTTCCAGAACCACTTCCTTCTTTTCAACAAGATCCCTTATAAAGTGATGCCGTATATCGATGTGCTTGGTCCTGTTGTGTTGGACATGATTTTTCGAGATATCGATTGCGCTCTTGTTATCACACAACACTTTCAGATGCTCACCTTCAACACCATAGTCCTTCAACATTTGTTTCATCCATAACAGTTGAGCACGGCAGCTTCCAGCCGCAAGGTATTCTGCCTCAGCAATAGATAGTGAAATCGAGTTCTGTTTCTTAGTATACCACGAGACCAGATTCTGACCTATGTAAAAGCATCCACCAGTTGTGCTCTTTCGATCATCTGCGTTCCCATCCCAGTCTGAATCGCTGAATCCGAGAATAGTAGAGTCTGAGCCTTTTGAATACCATACACCAAAATCAGTTGTACCCTGTATGTATCTGATAATTCTTTTCACAGCAACAAGATGAGATTCTTTTGGATCAGCCTGAAATCAAGCACAAAGACCCACACTTACACATATGTCTGGTCTACTGGCAGTTAAGTACAACAGGCTTCCTATTATACTCCGGTATAGTTTCATATCTACAGATTTTCCCTTCTCATCTCTAGTCAGTTTTTCTGTGGTTGACATAAGGGTACGAACAGGCTTTGCATCAGACATTCCAAATCTCTTGATCAGATTAAGTGTATACTTTGTCTGGTTTATGAATAGTCCATCTTTCATCTGTTTGACTTGTAACCCCAAGAAGTACGACAATTCCTCAACCATACTCATTTCAAACTCTGCAGTCATAATCTTAACGAACTCATCAACCATACCTTTGGCAGTAGCCCCAAAAACTATGTCATCAACATATATCTGAGCCAGCAGAATGTCCTTTCCATGTTAGAACATGAACAGAGTCCGATCTACTCCCCCTCGACGAAAACCCTTCTTAATCAAGAACTGTGTGAGTCATTCATACCATGCTCTCGGTGCTTGTTTCAACCCATAGAGCGCCTTTTTGAGTTTGAAAACATGGTTAGGTAAGTAAGGATCCTCAAAGCCCTTTGGTTGTTCAACATACACTTCCTCGTTTACCACACCATTCAGAAATGCGCTTTTGACATCCATTTGATGCAAGGTGAAGTGTAGTACACAGGACATAGCTAACAGAATACGAACTGATTCCAGCCGAGCAACAGGAGCGAAGGTCTCATCAAAGTCAATCCCTTCTACCTGGGTATAGCCTTGAGCAACCAGTCTGGCTTTATTCCGTGTGACATTGCCTTCAGCATCCGATTTGTTTTTGAAGATCCACTTAGTCCCGATTACATTGATACCCGGGGGTCGAGGAACAAGAGTCCATATATCATCCGTTCAAACTGTGCCAATTCGTCCAGCATAGCCGCAATCCAATATTCATCTAGAACTGCCTCCTTGTGATTCTTTGGTTCTACCAGGGAGATAAAACATTGAGCCATATGTGAGCGAGCAACATGGATTCATTTGTTCAGCTGAGCATAGTCCAACTGAGCTTGATTCCTGGTATTGTGAATCTTTCCAACCGGGGTAGCAGGACTAGATGATGTTGGAACATCAGATGCTGGATTAGAAACTGTATCTTGAGGTTGAGGTTGAGGCTGAGCAGATGGTACGTCAGTGTCTGAAACAGTACTATCACTTCCCGAAGAAGTTCCAGAAGGTGAGGTTCCAGAGGGAGTCTGAACTCGAGATCCAACTTCTTCAGTATCAATGAGGGGTGGGGTATCCCTGACCTCTACATTAATCGATTCCATAACTACTCCTGTACGCTTGTTAAATACCAGATATGCACAGCTGTTCAACGAATACCCCAGAAATACACCCACATAAGCTCGTTTGTCAAACTTTCCCAACAATTCCCTATCTCGAAGTATGTAACACTCAGCTCCAAAGACATGAAAGTAAAAGACATTCGGCTTTCTGCCTTTCCAAATTTCATACGCTGTCTTGTTAGAGAATGGTCGCATATATACCCGATTGATGGTGTAGCAAGCAGTATTAACAGCCTCTAGCCACCAACGTTTAGGAGTATCATATTCACATAGCATTGCCCGAGCCATATTTTGGAGAGTACGGTTCTTTCTCTCAACTATACCGTTATGCTGAGGTGTAATTGGTGAAGAAAATTCATGTTTAATCCCAACTGCATCACAATAGTGTTGAATTTTAGAGTTCTCAAATTCCCCTCCGTGGTCACTTCGAACTCGAACGACTTTCTGATGAACACTGAACTTTTCTGTGTTGAGTCTAGTGACCAACGTGGAAAATACTCCAGCTGCTTCTGCCTTGTCTGATAGAAACTCCACCCACATGAATCTAGAGAAGTCATCCACTATGACAGAGATATATACTTCTTCCCTGTAGGATTATAGTTGGTCACTGGACCCATCAAGTCAATATGAAGTAGTTCAAGGTTCTGTGATGTTGTAACATCAAGTATGGCTGAATGTGACTTTCGAATCTGTTTCCCTTCCTGGCATAGTGCACATGTAATCTCCTTTTGATAAGAGACGTCTGGCATTCCGCGTATAGCTTGACTTCTCGAGACTTTTGACAAGGTTTTCAGGTTTGCGTGACCAAGCCGTCTGTGCCATAAATCAGACTGATCAGTTTTGGACATAAGACAGGTGATATCTTGATCAAGAACATAGCATTTATCTGATGATCGTCCTCCAATAAACACTTCTTCAGATCCATTTCGAACAGTACACTTCGTATCATCAAAATGCACAGTCAACTTGCTATCACACAAATGACTGATGCTGATCAGATTTGCAGTCAAGTCCTCCACAAGTAGAACATTGTGAAAAGTGGGAAGATCCTTGATATGCAGTTCACCTTTGCCAATCACTTTACTGACTTTCCCATCACCGAACTTCACCATCCCATGAAATGGACTCACGTTTGACAGAAACTTGCGAGACCCAGTCATGTGTCTTGAACATCCAGAATCAAAATACCAGGTATCTCTGGAATATGCACTAAGACAGGTATGAACAACAAAGCAGTTAATTTGAGATTTCGGAACCCATACCTTTTTAGTCAACTTGGTTCGCATGGTTGGTTCCATGTTGGGACATGACGAGAACTGCTTTCCAAACATAATATCACAAAGTAGTCTTCTGCATTGGTAATCGCAGTGACCCTGCATCATACAATACTCACAGCACTTTAGAGGGACTTATCTGGTTTCCTTCCATCCTTCAGATTGATCAGGTACAGGTTTTTGGACAACTGTTCCTTTAGGTACAAATGAGACTCTCATATCATTTCTCTGGGATAATGGATCCTTTGTGATCACTGGTTGCTTAAGTTTAGCCTTTTGCTCATAACCTAGGCCAAATCTGTTTCCAGCATTCTTCCCCATACCAAGCAGGTCATCCAACTGAGCAGTCCCTTTGTTTAGTTTCTGGATAGTAGCTTCAGCTGACTCAGCTCTTTTGGTCATAATTTCCAGCTTTCTACTAGTGACCTGAAGGGCAATTTCTGCATTTTTCGCTCTTGTTGACATTTTTGACCACTTCTGCTTCAGCTTCTTATTCATAGTTTCAACATTTGCAGCTTTCATGTCATGACTTTCAACTGCAAGTCCAGATCCTCAATAGTTTCCTCATCTATAATGGCACCACAGATTAAGTCTTCAACCTTGTTCCTGATAGTCCTCACATCAGATGGAACCGAACTATTGACTGTCACATCTTCACTCATATCCTCCATAACTATGATGTTGGAACATGAACCAGAATTTTCTTCCAGCACAGATGTTTCTTCAATCTCCTCAATTCTAGCACCAAACGAAACAAACTGATTCTCACTCTTCTGGGCTTCTTCTTCTTCATCACTCCATGTAGCATTGTAAGCTTTTGCCATAGTAGATTTAAGATTTGCACAATTAGCCCTTATGTGCCCGTATCCATCACATTCCCTGCACTGCAACTTTCCAGTATGTTTTGATCCTTCAGGTGCTCGAGTGGACTCCTCCCTCACTTTTGCTTGGTAAGGTTTGTAGTAGAAGCCTCTCTTCTCATTACTTCGTTTCAGAAGTTTTTCAAAGTTTCTTGACATCAGCGCCACATGCTGTTGACCCATTCCTTCTAGTTCCAGATCATCAGTCTCACTGAATTTCTCAACCGATGTTCCTATATGATTTGACTTCTGAGTATTCAAAACCGAACTTGTAAAGGCCAAGTTTTTTCTGTGAAGCTCAACTCCATCATTCAGATGCATTTCAGCAGCTCTGAGTTCTCCCACAATCTCGTCAAAGATGACCGTAGCCCAGTTAATATTCGGATGCATGGCAAAGATCTTGCTGTCGAACTTGTGAGAAAGTGATCTCAGCATTTTGTCAACAAGTTTCTTATCACTGAACTTTTTCCCAAACTGGAAAGCTTTGTGTGTGAGCTCTCTTATCCTTACACTGAAGTCATTCACAGATTCATCTTCGCCCATTCTCAGATTCTCGAATTCAGTTCTGATCATACCCAACCTTCTCATACGGATTGGATTGTTCCCTTCATGATGTGCTTCCAAGCAGCCTTAGCTGTAGTGCAGCCATGAGTGATTCTAAACTACTCATCATCCACCCCAGTAAACAAAGCATTTAGTACTCTGTTGTTCAACTTCTTGGAAAGTTTCTCTACATCAGTCCAGGGCTGTGGTTTTGGTACAGTTGCTCCATCAACTAATGCAGTTGCTCCATCGACTTCCACAAATTAGCCAATCAAACACGCGACCTTTCAGTACATAATTACTATAGAACTTATACATAGGTATATGGTAATACAATTTGATTCTACGATTAAGCCCTCAGTTTGAAAGTAAGATTGCTAATTAGTGAACCAACTTAAGCAAGAAAAGAGGCCATTGGGAATGAGCTAATAAATTTCAGTCATATCTCACCATTTTTGTCAGTGGCCACTTAGAATCTTCCAGGAATTGAAACTCCAGCTCCGCCACCCATAGTAATTCCATTCAAAAGTGCAACCTTAAACAATAGAATGTCATGCTACAATAAGGTGCTTGTAGCAAGAACAGAGCTCCTAAATTGACATAAAAATGAAGTAATAACTACTCAGCTACAGGATCAATATGTGATGCACATATATCTAATTTCCAGATGATATCAGTACACACTACTGCGAAAGAACATTAAAAATAAAAGCATGCAAATTAGAATAATCTACAACTTTTAAAGTATTATCATTTTGCAGTTAATATTTTGCATGGATGATTTATCTTTATAAACAACTTATATTATATTATTTTTCACGTAGCTTCAGTTTATGAAATATTGAATTAGATTATAGGTATGTATATTTTATTTCCTATTGGCCTAACACGAAACTAATGGCCACTATATAAGCATTAGTGTCAGCCAATTATAAGTAAGATTAAGGATGAAGGCCTTCTTCCAAGGGCTCCCAAGTATCATTAATATCAGTGGAAGTAATGGGATTAACCAGGTGAAGGCCAATAATCCTCAACTAACATTATAATTCCTCAACTAACTAAAACAAACCTTGATCGACTCCACAATTGTCACAGTCCTGTTGATGGCTACATCTTCCTCAAAAACCTTCTCCTAAATAATACCAGGAGTATACAAATTCAAACACAAAATATACAAAATACAGAAGCAGTAACATAATAACTACTCCAACAACAATACTTTTCGCAGCCTATGCTCCTCTTCCTAGTTATGTGAAGGTAAGAATAACAGTATAAAAGGGAAGAAAAAGTTAAGATTTGTAATAGTCTAGCAATGTCATTGAAATAATGTAATTAAGGGTCAGAGCCAAACCTTCACTCTCTTATGTCCTCTTGTGGCTTGATCCAACATACCCTTTGCTGGCTGCAAAATGCATGGGCCACCTCAATAGTTTCTTTAGTCTACCAGTTCCATAATAGACCCACACAACATAAAACTACACACACAGGCAAAATGAAGACAAAAATAATCGTAGATTACAGAAGAGTAATTCTAAAAGAAAGTAATTCAAACCTGTCTGAGATTGCAGAAGCCCTTATAACTGATATAACACACTCAAAAGCTTTCAACAGAGACGATCAGGATCTACCGTTTATGTTTCAATCGCCGCGTCGGCGAAGCAGCGGCCCACCAAGAAAAGGTAGTCTTGGGCGATCTTTGTAACTTCCCGTGAAATCAGAATCGAAATCGAATTCAGCTGAACCTCATATACAGAATTTAAAGTTAATCAGAATCGAATAAGATGTCCAAATCAGAATCGAATTCGGTGAAGAAGAAAGCCGGAATGAGGGAGACCAGAAACCCAAACCCGGAAGGAGAAAGGCATTTGAATTGAAAACAGAGCTTAAATGACGTCGTTTAAGTAACTGGGGGTTTTTAATTACAAAAATACCCCTGCGGGATCCGGATACCAAAATCAAAAGAATTCTTATTATATAGTGTTCTAGGATAAAGTGTACTCGTGTCGTGTATAAATAAAGGTGTTTTGGAGGAGGACAATTGCGATTCCTGGAGCCATCTTCGAGCTAGCCGAGCTTGGAGTATAGGAATCATTCACGTCCTCTGTCCATGTTTGTATCATGTAAACTTGACAGAGAAGTGTCGACAACGAGGGAGGCTCGTTCAAGGGTGACTGTCGTTGATCCTCGAGATAAAGGGTTCTATAGTGGTGATACGCGTGTTGTAGTAGGCATGAGAAGCGTAACTGGAGGCGAGACTACAACAGAGAGTGTAGCTGAATTAGCACATGGCACAGGGAGAGTGCACATTCACAAGGAAGGAATAAAGATAATCACTGGTAGCGGTTATAGGGAAAACGTTGTATTATATTGCACGTATTCTAGTGAATGATTATTGATTTGGGCATGACCCCGTAGGCGTAGACCATGGACCGAACCGCGTAACCAATTTTGCGTGTTCTTTATTCTTCAACATTATAACTCTGAACTAGAATTTATGGTTATAATCTCATAAGAACATAATTAGTTAAAATATATGTAAAGCCGCAATTTCAAATCTAATACACATTTATGTATAGAATTGCTTTACATGTAAAAAATTCTATTTTTCTTAAATATATATTATGTATTGTAAAATTAGATCATGTGATATACATTTTCATACCTTTCAAATTCAGATACTCCTTACATCTCACTTTAAACTACATTTGCCTATGTGGCTGTCTAACCTCAAGTTGCACTCTTACCCGATTTAGAAATATTCCTAGCTGATGTGATTGGATCGCCCTCAAGCCCGCTGATGACCTTCGTCTGGTCGTCGGATCTCACTTGTAAAGTCCCGGAATGAATCCGGGGAAACTCTCCGATGCCTAAGTCAGTTTCAATCTTTGAGTACAATAATTCAGTCTCAAGTGTGTGTACCTTGCTTATGGTTCTTCGTAGCTATTTATAGAGTTTCCTGGTAGAGTGCACAATCCCGTCTATTTCGGGCGGCTCCCTTCAATTGTGGTTTCTCCACTCTTCCATTATGTATTTGACCAAATCAGCCGTTAAGCTACTAATGGCCCAAATGAATTATAACTTTGGTGGACTACAAGTTATCCTTATAATAAGTCAGTTAGCCTGATGGGCTATTAGGCCCAGTATATACCACTAGCGATCCTTCATTTTAATTTACTAAAAACACCCCCTTTGAAAAATGAATTTACAATTCATCCACCCCACGTGGCAAGTCATATAACCCAAACACAATTTCTCCCCACTTTAATTCACTGATTTTATTTCAAAAAAAAATAAAAATTCACTGATTTCCTCAATTGTCCCATTTTGTCCCTCTTCCTTTCTCTTATCCACCCGCTAACCCTTCTTTCTTAAATCTCCTCCGTCTTTACCACCACAATCCGACTCTCGCGTGTCGCCGACACCGCCCCTACCAGCGCTCTTTGCACCGTCATCAGCAAACAAATAGTAGTGATCAAGGTCAAAACCGCCAGTACCACCCGATTATTAACGCTACAAGTTTATTCTCCGGCGATCTGTACGTGCTCATCTTTCTATATATATCTATGGATTTGGGGTTTTTTAGTTTCATATTTTGATTTTGATGGATCTATCGAATATGAATTTGATCTTGTATATGTATAGAGATTTTGTTCACAAGATCTATAGTCCAAAATGTCCACAACTTGAAATTTAGTGGTTTGATTAGTGTCACTCAGTGCTTTGTGTATTTTTGTCTGGATCTCGTAGAGCATGTATAAAAAGGGTAGTATGTTGTCATTTTTGTTCATTGAATTTTATTCGTCAATACTATTTTATGGGTTTCTTAATTAGATCTAATAATTTGTTGGTGGTGTGCTGATTCGATTGTTGTTTGGAATATTTAGTTTATAGTTAATTAACTTGATGATTTTTGTTTTAGTGTTGTCGAGCCAACACACAAGGCTGGCTTATATCTTCCCATTTTACTGTAACGTTTTAAACTCTCGGCCCTCATTTTCTCTCCGTAGTTTATTTGAGATACATGGAGTAGTTAAATTAATTGGTAACTCTTATGAAGCTCACTTGATTGCCTAAAATGTAGGTTTTCAAATGTTCATTATGTATTCATTTGATATCTACTCTTAATGCACAAATATAGAATTTTTCAATATCAAACTATATGTATGTAATGTAATCTTATATATATTTTTCAAGGAAGTTTTGTAGAAACTAAAAACAATTTGAGTACCCGCATTTCTCAATATTTATACTAATGGCTACTAGTATATGTGATTACCTGAACTTGCCTAATAATGAACAGCCTATCGGATAGTACTAATATCTTCTTGAGTAATTATTTTTTATAAAAAAAGTGAGAAGTATTCTTTAGAAGTTTTTATTTATTTTATATTGCAAAAGGACTGTATAATAGCAATTATGGTCATATCATGATCAGATAACCGTGTTTGTGATATATGACTAAAAGAGTCCTTGTATTGTTGTACATGCTCATTAATTTCTCATTTTTCCCAGCATTTTCTGAAATTTAATTGAGTGAATTGATTCTATATATGAATATAGTTTATATTGAATTTGTGTCTATCTGCAGGGTTGACGAAATCGTTTACATAACATTATGTTAAAATTTGAATGTGTTAATATTTGAATATGTTAAAATTTGAATGTGTCACCTAAAATTTGTTATACATTTGATAGCAAATCATTCAAAATTGTGGCTTTTGTTTGTGGGTGTACACAATTCAACATGTTGTGTAAAAATGATGTTTAAAATCATTCAAAATTGTGGCTTTTGTTTGTGGGTGTACACAATTCAACATGTTGTGTAAAAATGATGTTTTATTTTAATTTGCTGTTGGATTTCGGGGAATTACAATTTAGAGGGGATTGTTTAAAATGGCTAGTATAGGCTTCTTTCTGTTAATTTCATGCATCATAATCTTGTCTTGTTGATTTTCAGGTTCGGACAGAATTAGCAGCAACAAGGATTGAGATGGCGGGTAAGAAACGTGCAGCTGCAATCGGTAGACCCGATAGTAATGGAATTGTTTTGGTTTCTGATACACCAGCCACTAAAGAGCCAAGGGACCGCATGGAAGCTCTAATTCTGAAGCGGAGAAGGGGCCAGGAAGCTGCACAGAACCCAAGGAAACGAGCCACTAGAAAGAAACCTAAGAGGAAGAAACCTGATAATGGTATTGTGTTTGTTGGGGAAAAAGTAGGCCCTCCAAAAATGAGGAAGGCTGGATGCAGTAAAACACCTGTCCAGCAAGGTATTCACTTTTTCTTTTTGTAATATCCTGAATATATATATAGTGAGTGCTGTGATATTCTTCACACTGAGGAAATTTCTAATCACTGTTTTCAATTTATTTCTGTGATTTTTTTAGGTGAAGGCTGGAATGATGCTGCATCTGATCCTGCTGAGTCCTCTTCTTCTGCTGAGGATAGTGAGGATGAAGACTACAATCCGGATATATAGTGATGAGTCTGAATGATCATCGCATTTTCCCATTTTCAAGACTGCAGTTTTTTTTGTTTACATCCATTCTTTGTATGAGTGGTGTGATTTACTGTTTTTCCAGTGATATTATCTCACAGTTTTTATTTTACATCCAAAAATACAGTACTGGTACTGGTAGAGCATTTTATGCCCAATAAAAAAACCATCTTTTATTACCTTGTGGTGGTTTTTCCGTTTTATTTTTATTTGTTGAGAATCCCATTTAGAGCCAACTTCTTAATCTTTTGAGACTAAGATTTATTTTTGAAATGGAAACAGGAAGAATGGTGTATTTGGCGGCATCAGTTTTATTTGCATTTCAAAACCAGACTGTCATATCTACAACCTTTTGTTCTAAAGCTAAGCAAAAGACAGTTTTTGGATGCTGTTTGGTTGAAACTTGAACTAAGGTGCAGGTCTAAGATACAGTGGCAGATAGGTCTTAGGGGCTGGATCTGAGTGCCAAACTGAGAATGCACTTCTACATCTCATCCACTTCCTTGTCATTTCGGGGAAATGACGATCGATTACATCCTTCAAATTCTCTGTGCTGTTCACCCACTCCAATCCCTTCTCAGTATAGGCCTCTGAGTTGAAATTTGTAGTGAAGAATCTGTCAGCCTCCAGCCTCCTGAAATCATCAAAACATCAAATTTAAGTACTGTGCCTTAAACTAAGACTCCATGTTGTTGAATAAAATTGTGGTACCTTGATGCAATGAGCAAGAAAATGAAGAATGCTGTTTCACTTATGGCGAATCCTTTGATTTTTCTCTCAGCATGGAGCCCTACTTGGAGGTCCAGCTTCTCCACATCATCTCCATAAACTTCTTTGAGTGCTTCGACAGTGGCATCGTCGTCTGACAGATCCTCCCACGAGCTTATCGGGATCATCAGCAAGCTCCTCCTGAATTCGTTGTATCGTGGCACTCCCCTCTCGCGATCTCTGTAAACTAGGGAATCAAAAGTGTTAAAACTATGAGACTTTGATCCTAGCTAGGTAAGCTCATACATTCAAGAAAACCATACTTTCTAATGCAGCCATGTCCACGGGATCAGCTCTTTCTTCTCCATCAGCATCATGAGCAATCAGATTCCTCATCCATGATGGAAAGTTCCAAAGCGTGATCGCTCCACTCGCCTGATGCCCCATGGATACTATCATTTGCTCCATACCTATTCTTGAAACTCTCCGCTCACCCGCTTTCCCAATCATCTCCATCATAGGAATCCTGATAAAAATATTCACCAATTCAGAAAAAATATAATAAAAAACAACTTTCTGATGGAGTTCATAAGAGAGAAAACATGCATACTCTTCTTGAATTGGAGGGCATTTGTCGTCGTCGGAAGGCGATGATGTGACATCCCTGAGAAGAAGCTTGTCTGGTAAAAGTGAATGCATTCTATACACACTCACAAACTCCTCAGTTAGGGAGTAAGGTATTCCATGATCCATAGGCTTTTTTAGCCCTACCAATCCACTAAGTATTGGTCCAAATTTATGCCCTAACAAGTCCTTCATCTTCTTTCCCAAAAATCCATACCTGCAACCATTAGTATAAGCAAATCATCATCTGATCTCATTTTCGCTCTTCGGTTATTTGAAAATCACCTCTCCATACCAGTTAATTCGCATCCCGGCTTCGAGTGTGTCAGTCTTGAGGAGCTCCAGTGTCCAATCAATGGTGTGGATTTTCGCTATCACTGCTGATGTCACCAATCTTGCATGCTGGTAAAGCTTCTCATCATCCAAGTCAGGATAGCTCTCCTGATCATAGTATTTAATAAGGCTTAAAACTGCTGAAACTATTTCAGATTGCGAAAGCAAAGTGAAATGAAGGCCAAAAAACATACTTTGAGCATGTCACAAACTGCATTATGCTCTTTGATGAACAATGCTTGCAAGACTGAGAAGCCAGCCCAGCCATTTCTAACATCTCCAGAAACAGGAATGCCATTGTCATCATGTTCAAGAAGTCCATCACTCGAGATCTTCAGCTTTCCATCTCTGAACTTTCTTACTCTAACCATCCCTTCATTGTTATTTCCATAAATCACACTGCCATCCCTGATTCATCAGGGAACACCGCAAAAGGTTCAGAAAACTCGACAGGATAAACCATTGCAAATTAAGAATCATATATATAACAAGACTTACCACCATGGTGTTCTTGAATTAAGAAACCCGAACTTTATCTCAGGTGAACCAGTTTGAAGCCTTTTGTTCTTGAAGAACTTGAATGACTTTAATGGACAGCTTCCTGCAACTTCCTCGGGCGCGCTAAGCTCAACCTGTCAATCATTTCCATGAATTTTAACTCATCAGTAACAAAAACAATGGGAAAAAATGGTCACATTTCAAAAGGTTTAAAACCTGATTTGTGTCCTCCATGTGATCAATCCAATCATGAATCATGAACTGTATCCAGGAGCATGCTATCATGTTGAGCTGCATTCCACTGTCCACAAATTCCCTTCTTTCTAACAGCTTTGTGGCTACAACAGCAGGGTGAGGATCCAGCAACTAAAAAATAGTTAATTAGGTAAAAACTATAACATAATCATCTCTTAGTGGTAAATCTTAATAACTTGTATTGTATTTTTATTAATGCTTGTTGCCCTACAACGTCTTTGTATCTCTAATTAGTTTCGTCAGTTTTTGACTCGTCAACTAAATTAAAATAGATCAACGTGATAATTATTTTCGACATAATCAAACCATATTGGATTATACGAAAGCTATACTTAAGATTAAATGGGACAATTCAACTACTCAACCTGTCAATCCATCAACTTGACAATTATTTTTAATATTATTAAAAGCTTATACAATTATCTGAAACTTATGCTAAAAATATACAATTATTGGGACCATAATTAGTTGTTCACGACTCTTGTCTAGACAGACTAGATCTTTGAGTTGTACCAAATTTCCAAATGCCACCTTCATTGCTACGTACGGTTGTGGCAGACTGACAGTTGCCCGGCCGTCCTATTAATGATGCACCAATAATTTTGATTTGTGGGGGCAAATTTAATTATAATTTTCAGCACCTACTACGTATATTTTTATATTATCTTACATACTTTTCACATAAGAACATCATATTAATACTTAAATAATCCTAGCAACAAATCAAATAGGTTGCAATTAGAAAAGATACTTAAATAAGGTGTTATTTTATCTTTGTTGACTAAAACGAATCAAAAGTGACCAAATGGAATAAAGTCTATAAAAGTTATAAATTGCGACAAACTGAACTTCACATGTATAGCGGAAATCAACCGAACTGAATTGAATTAATAAAAACACTCACCCCATAGTCGGAGGTTGATGGAGGCATGTTCCGACCGAAAAAGGTGCCATAGCTTCCAACTTTATGATCAGAAGGATGGTTGCACGTACCATCTGCAGTTCTGTACAGCACCTTCCCGGCATCATATTTGCACCCAGAATCCTTGCCAACATGCAGCAGATTGTACCTCTGATGCAAACGCCTCCTCAATCCCAAATAACCCAGCCCAAGCAAAACAGGAAGCCTGTGCCACGGCACAAACCTGTCCATATAGTGAACAACCTGCAACAAAAACCCATAACAAAACTCTTACAATAGTTAATATGTATATATATATATATATATGTATATATAATGAATAGAAGTGATTGTTCATACATAGAAGAGGATTGCATCGAAGAGGGTCATTGTGGCCACGATGTAGGCCAGCTGAGGATGAATGAAGGATGAAGAAAATGGAGATGATGATGATCCCATTGTTTTTTGGCGAATTTTGGGTAAGTGAAGGATTGAGATGACTTAAATAGATAGTAAGGTTTTGATTTTGCACCTCACAGTTTCTGCATGGGGCCATGATGCTCATGTTTGTCTTGAGTTTATGCGCTAATAAATTTTGGCATTTGACTCACTATTATTCCAATTAAAAAGTCCATGAGCTGACTCTCAAGTCTCAAGAATGGTTGACAGTTGGAATAATAAATGGACCTAATTCTAAGTTTTTTAGTGAAAGTTCTCCTTTCTTTATTTCAATTTTTTTAATTTAGATTAATTGGTACGGTTCAATTATATATTTTTGATGAATTTAAATTTAACTCGAATATTCTTTTATTACTATTTAAGTAATTTTCAACTTAGTTCTATACCATTCAAATAAATTTAGATCAGGGTTAAATAAATTTAAATAAGATACCAAAAAAGTGTCAGTGAAAAATCAGGTCAGTTCTATACCATTGCTATATTATATTAATTCAGATACTTATTTATAATTCTTGCTATTTTCAAAATAAAATAAAATTAATTAATGCTGCATTTGTCATTTTTTTGTAGATACTTGGATTAGTCAACTCGGCCTATAGCTAATGTAGTTTTCACGGGCCATGTATTAAAGCAACTAATTAGCAAGCTAGAGAATTTGTTCAATCGTCTGCAAGATGGGATGAATACAATATTATGACAATTATATTCTATCTTTGCCCGTAAGAACCAAACGATGATCAGCGAATCCTAACATGTTTTGTCATTTAATTTTCTTCAGCGAAAACCAAAAGAAAATGGAAGAAGGTCTAGAAGGATAACAAACAGAAAGTTGATAAGATCGGAGTTGTGTACAAATAAGAAATATGCAACTGCACGTTACATTTATAAAATTTTATATACTTGGTAGTTGGGTAAGTGAATGGCATTTATAATTAAAAATATGTAGTACTACTTTGGCCCTGTACTTTGGCCATGTTTGTCAGAGCTTATCTGTATATCAGTTCAGTTCAGTTCAATTCAGTTCAGTTCAATTCAGTGAAATGTAATTTGATGAAATTCAGGTTAATTCAGTCATGCTGATTCCATTTTTCAATACATCAATTTTACTTCAGTTCAGTTCAGTTCAGTTCAATTCAATTTAGTTCAGTTCAGTTCAGTACCATCAATAAATAATCTCTAGTAAACAGGGCCTTTGACACTTTCCAATGTTCCATGGATGTGAATCCAGTGGGCTGGTTGATAAGAGTCATTTATCAATAACAACATTCACTATATATGCATGGTACTTTTTAAGTGTCATTTATGTTATTAACAATTATCTTAAGGAGTAGTTTTTCGCTATCAACAACCAACTGCTAGTCTTTGGGTTCAAGATCTTATAATGGAACTAACCAATCAAGAGATGACAACAATTGCAGTACTCCGTCTCAACCTTGGCATCATAGGAATGCGCTACTGCATGGAGAGAATCACGAACTCAATCCACGACAATGTGTCATACATGCTACCAAGCTAGTATCTGCTGAGATGAACAGAAACAAACCAAATGAAAGGATCCAAGAATAACAAGCATGCGATCATAGTCCAACTCGTGGAAATACGTTATTCTTCGATGCTGCATTATCCGTCGAGAATACATGTATAGGTTGGGGTATAATATCTCAAGATGGAGAATGACTATATGGAGAAGCTCAATGTATACCAAGCTTATATCCAGTCAAGCATGTAGAGACTATTGCACTTCGAACAGGACTATAAGTATCTCTACAAAAAGGGATAATTGTTCAACATATTCAAGGAGATGCCCAAAGCATAATCAATGCTGCCAACAACCATCACGAAGATCTTTCGTACTTTAGCTTAATTATCCCAATTGCTAATGCAGGACTGATTTTTTACCATAATACCCCCAAGTGTACCCTTGCATTTTGAGTAGTTTTTTTTGCCTTCACAATAAAAGGGGAATTTTGGTAAAAAACCGGTCCTGCATAAGAAAAATGGTCCTGCATGTAGCAAACCCCCTTAATTATTGATGATATAGTTGAACTAATAGGAAATCGCCATTCTCTAACACTGTCTTGGATTAGACGATGACAGAATGTTATTGCTTATACATTAGCACAATTTGTAAAATATCATCGAGAACAAGTTTCTCATTAGGATACAATCCCTCACTTTGTAACGCCTTTCTTTATTAATGAAATACAATTTTATTACAAAAACCGAACAATAAAAAAACATCTCACATTAATTCATTGTATTCTAAATTCAATAAGAAATGTTTCTTAACTTTCTTCCATGGTTACTTATTGTTTTTAATCTAATTTTGATATAAAATGATGATTTGACACATAAGAAGTGTGCATTAACCACACCACAATTGTGGATACTTTTAAGCATCTGTGATTGTTTCCACTACTTCTTTTCTTATTGGCAATACGATTATGAGAAAGTTTTCTATATGATCGTTTTTTTTAGAATTTGGGGTAAAATCAGTCCACCTATATATATATATATAAAGTAGGAAAACTCAGGGGTCAAATCATATATTTTGGACAAAACAAAAAGAAATTCAGACCTCCATTCTTCGCCGGTGGACATATGATGCAAATCACCTTTCTCCATCACTCGTAGGTCTACACCTACTTCTCCTCCGTGATAATACTGGCCCAGAGGCCTACTGGGCCGGGAAGAGGGCCCGCGGCCCAGAGCTAAAGAGCGGTATCTTTCCCGCTGGGAGGCATGTCCGGACGAGAAAGAGGACAGATGGTGACAAGGGGAAGTGGTCCTGCACCTTATCCCAAGCAGGCAAGCTCAGCTATAAATACTATCTCAAACAGTGAACAAGGTATGTGACTTATATCTCTCTACTTTATATTGAGAGCATCTATCGTACGTTTTCCCCTCATCGCTATCCCCATCTCATCATCACGCCGGAGCTTCTTCCCCGGGACGCCTCCCGGGGATTGTTTTGCAGGGTTATTGCGGGCTCGCTTGGAAGGAGTCCCGGATAGCGTCGAGACCCGGGAGTCGGACGGATTTTGGTAGCATCAATTGGCACGCCCGGTGGGACCATTTTCATCTTCGCACGATGGAGTCACCAAGGAGAGGGCGCGGGCGCCCGAAGAAGAACGCGGCACCTTCAGGGGGTGGTTCTCTACCACCCCCGGGAGACGATGTGACCTTGAGGCAGTTGCAGGAGGAGGCTAGACATCAGCGTGAGCTAGGAGTACCACAGGATGGTCACGTGGAAACTACCTCCGACGAAGCCGACTCGGAAAGAGAGTACCAGGATGAGCAAGAAGGACCTAGGCCCGCCAGGGAAGGCAGTCCCCGGGCTCAGGGACCTGAAACCCGGGAGGAGGGGCAATACCCGGCCAACAACCCTCAGACCCGGGGACCGGTTTTCCCGGAAGAGGGGCAACCCTTAGCTAATGCGGAGGAATTAGCAGCGTTGGAGTTCATGAGAGCCAACAAGGAGTTGTACCGCCAGTGGGTACTCTCTACCCGGGAAAGCCTTAGACGAAGGGAACCCGGGGGAACCCGGCAGGCCCTCTACGGGGACATCAAAGAGAGGTTATCGATCTGGACGGAGTTGTTCAGCCGCCAAGAATACATGGGCATGTGAATTCCTCAACCGTCCCACCTTCTTTCCCTCCGAGTTTTGGGGTCGGAGGGGGAGCAGCTACAGGACAACAATCAAATTTAGTTCCACATGCTCCACCCTACTACCCGCGTTCTAGCTGGGGGATGGGGCAGATGGGGTATGACCCTCCAGTCATGCCTGCAGAGTTATTGGGTTATCAGGCCCCTGGAACCCAGGGGAACCCGATCCAGTATTCCATACCCATATATGGGTCAATGGGGATAACTACGGTTACCCGGAGAGATACTATCGGGAGGACGATATGATACGGGGTTATCAGGTGGCGCAGCAGGACCCCAACTCTTTGGAGGCGCGACTAGACAAGCTGGTGGGAAGAAACGGAGCTAAACCCACCTCTCTGTGGGTACCTCGAGTGCTTGCATACCCATGGCCGCCGGGCCTTCGAGTCCCGGGGGAATCCCAACGTATAATGGAGAGACAGACCCGGAAGAGTTTGTCAGGATGTACCAGAACCTAATGGTGTCAACGGACTTTCCGGAGGAACTAAGATGCAAGTTAGTGGGCTGCTAACTAAGGGGAAACTGTCTCCTATGGTTCGATTCTTTGCCCCGGGAAAGCCTTAGAGATTATTATGATTTCTCCAAGGCTCTGCTGTTCAGGTACGCCGGACTGAAGAAGGAAGGGAAACAACTGACTGAACTTCTTGCCACCCGGCAGAAGGCTGATATTACCGAAGGTACATAGACGATAGTATGAAGGTCATTGACAGACAGCAGCAGGAGAAGGCGGTGATTAGTGGATTTATAAATGGCTTGAGGGATATGGCGTTGTTCCAGAAGTTGATGGAAAACATCCCGGAAACCTTTCACAACTTGCAGATGGTGGTGCAACTGTACCGTGCGGTTAATGACGCCACCCGGAAGAGAAAGGAAGAATCTGGAGGGTTCCTCCCAGATAAGACGGAAAGGAGTAGGGCGACTGACCCAAGTAGAAGGGATCCGGGTCCCGCGCCGGTGAACCGGGCAAGGGCAGATAGCTTTACCCCGCTCAGCAAATCCCGGACAGAGATACATGTTATTCACAAGGATTTGTTCCCGGATCCGTTGCCTATCCAGGGGACCCCGTCTAGGGAAAATGCGGACAAATGGTGGCCTATCACAAGTCCTATGGACATTCGACAGAGGGGTGTAGGGGGCTGAGGAACGAGATAGAAAAATTGATAGAGCGGGGGCAACTGAGAGATTGTGTGGCGGCAGAAGCAAAGAAGGAGTACCCGGCCCGGGATTAGCCTCAGGAGCAACCCTGGAGGAGGTGGAGACCCAACCCCGGGAGAGAAAATGGGAGAACCCAAGGTAACCAAGGCAACAGGGCCCCGGGGAGGCCCGCCATAGCTGCCGTACCGGTTCAAGCAGTGGAGCCGGCCCCAGTACCCAACAGGATGATCAACGTGATAAGCGGAGAAATCGGAGAAGCATGCCAGTCAGTTTCCGCTATCCGGGCCCGGACGCGATATGTTCCCCCGGGGGAGACTCAGGGGAAAAAGTTTCGCCCCGATGAAACTATCACTTTCTCTGAGACGGATGCAGCCCCGCCACAGATACCCCATTCAGACCCAATGGTTGTAACGGTGGAGATTGAAGGCTTCCTGGTTAAGAGGGTGTTTGTGGATGACAAGAGCAGCGTGGAAATCATGTTCGCTTCCTGTTTCGATCAATTGGGGATTGGGAGACAGAACCTGAAACCTCCATCGTCTCCCTTGTCAGGGTTCACGGGCAAACCTGAAGTTCCTCTAGGTGTTATCCCCATTGCAGTATGTATGGTGGACGAGAAGGATCGGAGCAAGAGGGTCTCAGTGACATGCAACTTTGTGGTTATTGATGCGTCTTCACCATACAACGTAATCATAGGGAGACCATGGCTAACCCAAGGCCGGGCAGCGAATTGCCCGTATCTGCTGACGATGAAGTTCCCCATCGCGCAATGAGTATCGGTCGTGCGGGAAAGCCAAGCAGTCGCAAGAAGTTGCATGATGACGGCGGTCTTGGATGCAAAGAAAGCAGTAGGGGCGGTACATGGAGAAGCTCCCCGCCAAGAGTTAGAGGAAATGCAAGTGGCGGACAAAAGGATGGTCACGGTGGGAAAGGATCTCCCGGAGGAAGTAAAACGCGCGCTGAGAGAACTTTTAACCAGATACCAAGGAGTGTTCTCATGGAGCCTGGTGGATATGGTGGGGGTGTTACCAGAACTGGGGGTACACAAGTTAAACATTAGCCCCGCAACCAAGCCGATCAGACAGAAGAAAAGGCCTGTAGCCCCGGAGAGAGCAGAATTCATAAAGAATGAAGTTCAGAAGTTGGAGAGAGCCGGGGTAGTCGAGGAAATCATTTACCCGTAGTGGATAGCTAATGCGGTTTTAGTAAAGAAGCATGACGGAAGCTGGCGCATGTGCATCGACTTTACAGACTTGAATAAGTGATGCCCCAAAGACAGCTATCCTCTCCCAAATTTGGATCGGTTGGCAGAGGCTATCACGGGATACTCGGTGCTGGCTTTCTTCGATGCGCACAAAGGTTATCACCAGGTGTAGATGGATGAGGCGGACAAAGCAAAAACCTCCTTCATCACCGACTTTGGAACCTTTTGCTACAAGAAGATGGCCTTTGGGCTGAAGAACGCGGGGGCTACTTATCAGAGGATGGTGGACAAGCTCTTTAAAGACCAAGTGGGAAAGAACATGGAGGTGTATGTTGATGACATGGTGGTCAAAAGCAGGGCTTACGGGGCTTTCTTGAATGACCTAGAAGAGATGTTTGAAAAGCTGGAGCGGAGTAATCTAAAGCTAAATCCCTCCAAAAGTACCATTGGAGTGGGTGCGGGGAAGTTTTTGGGTTTCATGGTATCAAGCCGGGGCATCGACGTCAACTCGGAGAAGGTAGAGGCCATAGCCAAGATGACCTCCCCTAGGTCGGTGAAAGAAGTACAGCGGTTGACGGGATCCCTTGCGACAATGAAGCTGAGTACGAGGGAGCAGACAGACAATTGCCCTTCTTTAACGTTCTCAGGAAGGCAAAGGCGTTTGAGTGGTCCAGGGAGTGTGAAAAGGCGTTCCAGAGTCTGAAAGAGCACCTTCGACAATTGCCAACCTTAAAGAAGCCATGCCCGGGGAGGAGCTTTTTCTGTACATAGCGGCCTCCCGGGGAAGCAGTGAGTGCCGTGCTAATCAAAGAAGAGGAGGGAAAGCAGCACCCAATCTACTTTGTTAGCCGGGCACTTCGGGGAGCAGAAACCCGGTACACTGAGTTAGAGCAACTGGTTCTGGCATTGGTGCACGCTCCAAGGAGGCTTAAACCTTACTTCCAGGGCCATTCCATAGTGGTCCTCACCAATTACCCGCTCAAACAAGTCATGTTTGACTAGAGGCATCAGGGAGAATGATGAAATGGGCTATAGAGCTGGGAGAGTATGAAATTCGGTACGAGCCAAGAAGGGCTATCAAGGGGCAGGCCCTAGCAGACTTCCTGGTGGAATCAGAAGCAAGGATACACGAGGAGCAGGAAACGACTAAGGCAGAGATAGTCCCGACTTGGAAGTTGTACGTGGACGGATTGGCACACTCCGGAGGCAGCGGAGCGGGGGTCTTGTTGGTTATCCCGGAAGGGAAGGAATACCCCTATGCGGTCCAGTTCACTTTCAAAACAACCAACAATGAAGCTGAGTACGAGGCTTTGATCGCAGGATTAAGGTTGGCAAAGGAAATTGACATCAAGGCTCTCACGGCACACAACGACTCACAGATCGTGGTGCAGCAGGTAAAGGGAGAATACGAAGGCCGGGAGAGGAGCCTGCAAAAGTACCTGGAGATGGTAAAATCTCTGGTAGCCGGTTTCGAAACCTTTAATCTGGTCCAAGTGCCCCGGGAGGAGAACAGTAAAGCGGACGCTTTAAGCAAGTTGGCTTCCTCGGAATTAAAACCCGAGCCTCACCAAAAGTTGTACATGGAGGTTAATGCACACTTGCCGCAGCGGCGATACCCTCCAGCCTCTAGTCAAACTCAGCGGAGCGGGGGACCTTCCGGGTCACAGCATCCAGGGCCTCAAGCTGGGCGTCTTTCTTCTCCTTCTTGAGGGAGGAGTATTTTTTCTTCACCTCGGCTAGCTTCGTTTCCTTGTCCGCCAGCTTCTTCTCCCATTCGGCTAGTTTCTTCTGAGATGCCTCCAGCCGGGCTTCCAGGTCATCCTGCCCGGCTAGCTTTTCCCGGGTGTCGCGGAGTTCTTTCTCCATTTTGGCGAACAACCCGACGCTATATTTGGAATAGCCCTGATTTAGCGCCTCGGTAAACTGGGAGTCCGCGAGGAGGGAATCAGCGAAGGAAGTACTCTGCAAGACATGGCATAAAACTTATATAAAAGTTGGATTAAACGTAGATGAAAGATGGGACCTCAGAAAGGCAGTTACCTCTTCTTTCTCCTCCAGGATAGTCTAGGAAGTAGCAGCCCGCGGGGGAGTGTTGCGAGCAGGAGGAGGAGGAAGAGGAGGGAAGTCATGGGTCCTCTGACGAGAGGGAGGGGGCGACCCGGATAGCTCGCCAGGAGGCGGCCGTTTGAACCTCGAGCTTGCCCCGCCACTATAAGTCGGATGCTGGATAAAAGACCGACGCCCGAGTGTAGGTGATGAGTCGGGAGTAGCGCGGGCCTCAGAAGATGGCCCGGAAGAATTCTGCTGGCGAGACCGCGGCGGCGCGCGGGCTTTTTGGGGAATAAGAGCAGGATTCTCGGTAGGAGGTGGCCCAGGTTGGGAGGCAACTTGTTGTGTAGAAGGGGTCTGCTGATCCGGGTGAGTGTCTCTCGCTTGAGCATCCCCCCCGGAAGGCTTATCAGCGTAGGCCATGACGTCCGCGTACAAGGAAGGTTGAACTGAAACCAAGCAAACAATGAAGTTAGAGCATGAGATATATATATATAAAAAATTATTAACCTGAAGGAAAGGTAAGATATAAAGCCTTAATGGGCACCTCCATCTGGCCACACCGCAGAGATGCGCGGGAGCGTGAAAAGGTCGCTGGGATAGATCCCGCGAGGCCAGAAATAACCCGCATTCCCGCTCTTATAAAAGGCATTCATATCTAAGGGGGAGAGGCGGAGGAGGTTGTGGTCGCTGGCAATGATTGCCGGGAGATTAGAAAGAGGTTTCTTGTCCTCAGGAACAAGAGAGTCGTTCCAAGTGGGCATAGGGTACTCCCGGGCATCGCATAGGAAGAAACCCTTCGAAGGGTATCCTTTGGCGGATTTAGGTTTGGAAAGGATGAAGTCCTTTATCCTGGAGCGAATGGTAAAAGAAAAGACGCCCGGGAAAGACGTTTGTGCCTTCCGCAAGGCATAAAAGGAGCGGAAGAGTAAGAGAAAAGGAGGAGCGGCGCACCTGGCGCAATTAAGCAAGAAAGCCAGGATAAGGTCAACCCCGTTAGGGTGTAGCTGGGCCAGGGCTACGTTGTAAAACCGAAGGATCTCAAGAAAGAGAGGGGGGAAGGGCAGGCTAAGCCCGTATTGAAAATGAATCCGCGGGATGCACGTAACCTCCCGCTCAGAGACTCCTGGGGGAAGTTTAGAAAGACATGCATTTAAAGGAAGAGGGATAAAGGAACGCTTGGCTAAATCTAAGACATCCCTATCTAGAGAAGGGGAATCCCCGGGGACATCATAAAATTTGAAACCCACTGGACGCACCCCGTGAGTAGGCCCCCGGGGAACGTTGTCACCAACTTCCCCGCCAAACACCTCATCATCCTGATCCTCTCGGGGGTGACTAGGATTCACGATCAGGTGCGAACCCGCCCCTTCCAAGGTTGACGCACCCGGGATGTTTAGCTCCCGGGGCGTGCTGAAAGCCTCGGATAGGAGTCCGGGGAGGAGATCAGGTTATCAGCGGCCCGGGACTGGAGCTTGGGAGGTCGTCGCCGTACCTCTCAAATATACAATTTATAGATCGCTTACTACCTTTCCACACTATTAAGTGTACAATGGCAAGTAAGGTTCGTTCCACAGGGAAAAAGTTATTTCTATGTATATCTTGTAGGATATATATACATATACATATATATAAAAGCAATGTAAACAAGGGGGGTTTGAGTTGAGTTTTGTTTAAGACACTACTAAGTAAAACTACTAGAACTTTAGAATTACAACTAGTTTAGCATCTAAAGGATTAACTAAAGGATTAACTAATGAGAATAAGAGACTTGGGTACATGAGATTTGTATCTTCTTGTTATGGATTTTTCCTCAAACCTACTTATGATACTTTGAGAATGGTGATTGTTTTTAATGAGAAACCATCTCTATTCTAGTTGTGAATCATGAAAGCATTTTCACAACTCTTATTGGCAACTTATCTATATGATAGCAAATAGATAAATTGACCAATGCTAATTCAAATTAGATGTTTCCCCACCTTACCCATGCAATGTGATAACACAATTGACATAAATATAATGCTAATGAATGATCTCAAGAACAAATACAATTGATAACAACATATATTTGATTCCTAATTCACTACTTTTACATAGAAGAAATGATAGCATTTCAACCATGGAAAGACAATGTCTAACACATATCCAACACATATCTATGGTTAGGAAATCATTCCTAACCATTTCAACAATCAAATACACATATAATTTATGATCATTCAATGACAAATCAACCATTCCTAAGCTTCATAAACCATGTTCTCAAACCATAACAAGAGGTTTAATCTCACATACCCAAGATGGGTTTTAGCCTACAATCATAACTAAATAATCATAACCATAATCCATACAATAATACATGGTGAATTCAAAGTGAAAATCCAAAGAGAAAAATGAAGAAAAGAGCTTAAGGCTCTGTAAAATTCGATCCCTCAAACAATGAGGATAAGTTCCATTTATACTTCCAAAATTAACAAAAATAAAACAAAATAAAATGCCACTTGCAGGGCCTTCGCGGGTCGCGCGAAATCCCTCGCGGACCGCGAGCCTGATTCTCGCGGCTCGCGGCCGAGGATTCGCGCCCCGCGCGCCCGTGTCTCGGTCTCGGCGTGGTGCGCGCGCCCGTGTCTCGGTCTCGGCGTGGTCCGCGACCGGAGTCTCGCGCCCGTGTCTCGGCGTGGTCCGCGACCGGAGTCTCGCGCCCGTGTCTCGGCGTGGTCCGCGACCGGAGTCTCGCGCCCGTGTCTCGGCGTCTGGTCCTCGCGGCTCGCGAAACTCATCATCTTCAAAACAGCAACACACACCCTCGCGGTTCGCGACCTAGGGTTCGCGGCCCGCGAGAGTGTGCCTTCACGCCACTTCTACGACCGGTTCTTCAATGTATCAAACGCGGTCAGGACGGTCATAGAAGGTCTTCAAATCAATCAAATCCATCGCAAGTGCAATTCAAGATCGAAATGCACGTCTTCAATTTCAAACCACTATGAATGATTCGGTCTAAAAGTCTAATATAATTACACAAAATACTATCTAAGATAGCTCTCAAATGCTACAAAATAAGAGTATATCTAGGGTCTATCAAAGTCCCCCACACTTGAACCTTTCTCGTCCTCGAGAAAGAACGATTAAGATCCAAGTGTATACTCTAAATAATTAAGCACATAACATTTGAGAGCTTACATATTTAAACAAGATAAAAGAAAATGTTTTTTTTTTATTGCCTCTCATTTTTGCCTGATTCTCTCGTATTTTTGGAACCATCCGGGCATGCCTCTCATTTTTACCTGATCCTCTAGTATTTTTGGGACCATCCGGGCTGTTTTTTTTTTTTTTTTTTTTAAGGAAATACAGTATTAAAAATAGAAGCAAAAACAGCAACAAAAGCAGTAACAAAAGTCCTACACCTCTCCCCCACACTTAGTCTAAACATTGCCCTCAATGTTTAAATATATCAATGAAAATCATAGAGTAAGAAAGAGTGTAGGATATACTCACTGCGAGGGGCCGGAACCGTCGCGACGGCGCTGAGCTCGCGATCTGCGATGGCCCTCATAGTCAAATGCCCCTGGTCCATGTGGGTGCATGGATGCCATCATGGCGAACATCACCTCCATGTCGTCCTCATACCTCTGAGTAAACGCGTCATGCCTCTGCGTGAACTCCTGGAATTGCTGCTGAGTGACATACTGAGGATCGTGATGTGGAGGAGCGTACTGATCTCCATGCTCCGGAGGTGCCTCTAGCCTGGCAAGGGCGATGGTAGGTGCAGGGACTGTGATCTGGATGGGCAAGGTGAGCTCCTCCATGCGGGTGCGCTCAGTCAGGTGCACAGCCTCCGGATTTGGCAGGTACATGTGCTGATTCTTGGCTACTAGCCAGATGAATCTAGGAGGAGGGAATTTGTGCATTTGCAAGACATTAGTGGACTCCAAAGAAGCAATGGAGTGTAACTGGTGAGCTCTCTCGGCTGTCTTGCCTATCGCCTGAATGTCTGGAGGTAGATGGATGCGCAAATAAGCTGCCAGAAGAGAAATCATACCCCCCTGCGGTATCTTCCCTGAGCTCTTCTGGGAGGTCTCCAGACATTTCTGCACAAAGAGGTCTACCCAACATGGGTGCTCTATCCTCCAAAACATAGTCCAAAGGCATTGGACTTGTTCCCTGCTGATATGTGTCAACTCCCCCTGGCAAAAGATCGTCATCACTAGGAGCTTGTGCACCATACGAACAGCTGGATGTATGATGTGGTTGTTCTTTGTAGCGCCCGTGATGTTGGGAGATCCAGACAAACAATGCCAAAAGAAAGCTAGATCAAATCCTTGTGGGGCATATTCTCTTGGATTCTTGTAGCCCTCCGCATATTGGAATCCAAAAGCATCTTGGATTTCATCATAGGACATCCTGCGGTCTACATCATTCAACCTGAAGGTGATGTAATGCCTGTCATGGTCCTCGTCGTAGTGCTTGGCTAGAGTGGATAGGAACTCAAGTGTATAGCGGATGTATGTCGGTGCCGACCGATCAATGAATCCTCTCTTGCCAACGCGATCCAATAAAAATAGCACAGGCTGCTGCAAACCTAGCTCCTGAAGTAGCTCAGAGGAGAGGAACTTCGTCTCCATGATTGTTCGCCTCCCATTCCCAATCAACTTTCTCCACCGTTGTTGGGCATCGTCATCCAAACCATGCAGTCCCATAAGGTCAATAGGAGGCAGGTTTTCTGCAGGGGGAGGGCTAGGTTGGCGAGGGGGGGATTCGGGGATCACGGGCTCACGTGAGCTAGAGGCTTCCCCTCGGCGAGACCTTTTCCTCGGTGCCATTATCACAATCTATTCAACAACAGTCCAGCACAACTATACTAGCTACAAGGCGGCAAGCCCCTACTCAAAAAGCTCAGTTTATAACTAAAGGCGGCAAGCCTTTGAAATTTCAATGAAAACCTATTGGCGGCAAGCCCTAAATCACCCAAAATTGAAATAAATTCAGTAGGGTACCGTCAATTGAAGCTTTAGGAAGCAATGTAGCTTGAGGAGATCATCGATTTGATCAAAACACCACCAAATCAAAGAATCCAAAAATTAGGGTTTATAAGATTTGGGGGTATTTGATTGGAAGTTGGAATTTGGAATTTGTGATTGGGAAAAAGTTAAGGGTGGTGGAGGGAAGGTTTTTGGGTAGTTGGTTTGGAACAAAAGTCGCCGGAGGCCGGCGAATCGGAGTGAAGAACTTTCCGGTGGGAATTCGGCAATGTGGGTAAAAGATGGTGTTTTGGATTGGGATTTTTGGTGGGTTTTGTTGGGAAAGCTTGGAGGATTGATTTGGGTGGAAGAAATCGGTTCAAAACTCGCCGGAATGGAAGGTTGGAGAAGGTGGCCGGAAAAAATGGGTTTGGGGTCGGGAGGGAATAGGAGAAAAAGAAAGAAGGTTTTAGACTAAGTAGAGGTTCGATCCCTCGCGGATCGCGAGCTCTCCGTGGCGGGCCGCGAGACACCGTCGCGGGTCGCGAGACCCCGTCGCGGGCCGCGAAAATGGCCCGTTTCGTTCCAGCGATTTCCGAGAAATCTCGGTCCTCGTCGCGGGTCGCGCGCCCTCCGTCGCGGGCCGCGCGCAAGTCCGTCGCGGTCCGCGCGATGAATTCGCGGACCGCGCGCTGAAGACCGTTAAGATGCGCGCGAATCCTCGTCGCGGTGCGCGCAGTGTCTCGTCGCGGGTCGCGCGCGCTGGAACTCGGCGCGGTGCGCGCGATGAAATCGCGCACCGCGCGCAAATCCTCGGCAAACCTTCGCGGTCCGCGGCGCAGACCGCGAGCACAGTTTCGCGGTCCGCGCGATCAAGTCGCGGACCGCAAAAATGGTCATATTCGTTCCAGGGATTTCCTAGAATCCCCTGTTTTCTCGCGGGTCGTGCGGTCTTCTTCGCGGACCGCGAGACACCGTCGCGGCGCGCGCGTTCCGTTCGCGGCGCGCGCGTTCCGTTCGCGGCGCGCGAGGTTTTCCCGTCGCGGTCCGCGCAATCCCGGTCGCGACTCGCGTGCATAGTGTCACGGTCCGCGCGATCAAGCCGCGGACCGCGAAAACCGACGTTTTTGTGGCAGGGATTTCCAGAAATTCAAGTTTTGCTCGCGGGCTGCGAGAGCTTGGTCGCGGCTCGCGCGTTCTCGGCCGCGGTCCGCGAAACCTTCGGTCGCGGTCCGCGCGATGAATTCGCGGACCGCGAGGAATGGCCCCTTGGCATTTTTCGTTTTGCACCACTTCAAACCTATTTCTACAAAAACAACATAAAAACTAGCATAATGTTCGAATTACAAGCTTAATGAAATGTACATAGCAAATAAATATAAAGAAAGTAATGTTCCAAATGTTGAAATTGTTCGACGAAATGCATTTAAAGCTTAAAACTCGTTTATTTAACATCGTCGGCACGATGTACCTCCATGGTAAAGATCACTCGTAGGCCGGGTTGCCTAGAGACATGTCCTCTAGGATTTCCGATTTGAAACCCTCGTAATACGGTTTCAACCTTTGGCCGTTGACCTTGATGATTTTGGCATCCTCGCCGCTTTGGATCTCCACTGCTCCATGAGGGAAAACCTTCACAACTACAAATGGTCCAGTCCACCGAGAACGTAGTTTACCTGGAAACAACCGAAGACGTGATTGAAATAGAAGAACTTTTTGACCTACCTCAAAAGTTTTCCTAATTATCATCTTGTCATGCCATGCCTTCGTCTTCTCCTTGTAAATGGCCGCGTTCTCATAGGACTCATTCCGGATTTCCTCAAGCTCTTGCAATTGAAGCTTCCTTTCATTCCCGGCCTCGTCCAAGTTCAAGTTGAACCTTGTGATTGCCCAATAGGCTTTGTGTGCTAACTCCACCGGTAAATGACACGGCTTTCCAAAGACTAATCGGTATGGAGACATACCAATTGGAGTCTTATAAGCCGTCCTATATGCCCACAATCCATCATCCAACCGAGTACTCCAATCCTTGCGAGTCGGCCTAACCGTTTTCTCAAGGATGGACTTGATTTCCCTATTGGAAACTTCGGCTTGTCCATTTGTTTGTGGGTGATAGGCGGTAGAAGTTTTGTGATTTACCCCATATTTCTTCAACTATGCGGCAATGGTTCTATTGCAAAAGTGAGTGCCTCGATCACTGATCAAAGCTCGGGGTACCCCGAACCTAGAGAAGATGTGAGATTTGATGAACTCTGCAACCACTTTAGAATCATCAGTACGAGTGGGGATTGCTTCAACCCACTTAGAAACATAATCAACCGCAAGCAAGATATATTTGAAACCAAAGGAAGTAGGGAAAGGTCCCATAAAATCCATTCCCCAAACATCAAAAAGTTCACAATATAGAGGACAATGTTGGGGCATTTCATTCCTAAAAGAGATGTTTCCTACTCTTTGGCATTTATCACAAGACTTGCAGAATGTGTATGCATCTTTATTCAAACTAGGCCAATAGAAACCACAATCTAGCACTTTCCTAGCGGTTCGCCTAGCACCAAAATGACCACCACATGCATATGAATGACAAAAAGCAAGGATCGAGTTTGTTTCATTATTAGGAATGCATCTCTTAATCACTTGGTCGGCACAATGTTTCCATACATAGGGATCATCCCACACATAAAACCTAGCATCATGCTTTAGCTTATCCTTTTGTGCTTTTGTGAAATGAGAAGGGTACTTACTTGTGACAAGGAAATTCACAATGTTGGCATACCATGGAAGAGAAACACCAAGAGCAAACAATTGCTCGTCGGGGAATTCTTCGTGAAGATGCTCCTTCAATGCCTTGGTCCCAAACTCCTCATTGGGCACCAAACGGCTCAAATGGTCGGCCACTAGATTTTCAGCCCCTTTCTTGTCCTTGACCTCCAAATCGAACTCACTCAAGAGTAGGATCCATCGGAGTAACCTAGGCTTTGCTTCTTTCTTCGTCATCAAGTAACGAAGAGCTGCATGGTCAGTGAAAACAATAATTTTTGTACCAAGCAAATATGGCCTAAACTTCTCTAAAGAAAATACTACCGCTAGCAATTCTTTCTCAGTGGTGGTATAGTTCCTTTGAGCATCATTGAGAGTCATGGATGCATAATAGATGGCATGGGGAATTTTCCCCACCCTTTGACCTAGCACCGCACCAACGGCGTAGTCACTTGCATCACACATGATCTCAAATGGGAGGGACCAATATGGAGGTTGTATAATAGGGGCCGACACCAGCATAGACTTTAAACAATCAAATGTCCTTTTACAACCTTCATCTACCACAAATTCCACATCCTTTTGCAACAATCTACATAAAGGGGAAGAAATCTTTGAAAAGTCTTTTATGAAACGGCGATAGAAACCCGCGTGGCCAAGAAAGGACCTCACATCACGCACACAAGTAGGGTAAGGAAGAGATTGGATGATATCAATTTTTGCTTTGTCTACTTCAATACCCTTAGATGACACTTCATGACCTAACACAATGCCCTTTTCTACCATAAAATGACATTTTTCAGAATTAAGCACAAGGTTTTTATCAATGCAAGTTTTTAGGACTAATGACAAATGAATTAAGCAATTGTCAAAAGAGTTTCCATGAACAGTAAAGTCATCCATGAAAACCTCTACAAACTTCTCAAGATATTCTGAAAAAATGCTAACCATACACCTTTGGAATGTGGCCGGCGCATTGCAAAGGCCAAAAGGCATGTGTCGATATGCAAAAGTGCCAAAGGGACATGTGAAGGTGGTCTTTTCTTGATCCTCTGGTGCAATGGCAACTTGAAAGTACCCTGAATAGCCATCAAGAAAACAATAGAAAGAGTGGCCTGCAAGCCTGTTAAGCATTTGATCAATAAATGGCAAAGGGAAATGGTCTTTCCTTGTTACCGCATTTAACCTTCGGTAATCAATGCAAACACGCCATCCATTTTGGACACGAGTGGGAATCAATTCGCCATGGCTATTCTCCACTACGGTCACTCCGGTTTTCTTTGGCACCACTTGTGTTGGGCTTACCCATTTACTATCGGAGATTGGATAGATCATTCCCGTATCCAACAATTTAAGCACCTCGGCTTTTACTACCTCCATCATAGGAGGGTTCAATCGGTGCATGCACGTGCTTGGACTCATACCTTTGATGTCGGCAATAGTCCATCCAATGGCTTCCTTATGATCTTGAAGCACTTTCATCAACCTTTCCTCTTGTTCCTTGGTGAGTTTGTTGGAGATGATCACCGGCAATTTCTCACCATCACCAAGGAATGCATATTTTAGATTCTCGGGTAGTGGTTTCAACTCCACCACCGGAGGTTTATTGAAAGATGGTCGGTTGCCCGAGCCCTTCAATACCTCAAGGTCTAAAATTGGTGCATCAAGAGAAAGTTCCTCAAAGGTATCTAGCTCAAAAATGCTTTCCTTCAAGTTAGCACTCAAAGCATATGTATGAACATTACTTGTATGTAAACTATTAGCTAAAGCATTTAACAAAGGATCATCAACATCATTTTCATAAACTTTTTGCACATAAGTCTCAATCACATCAATAGCATTGCAAGAAGTTTCCTCATCATCGTATTTCATTGCACCATAAATGTTGAACTCTATTTTATCCTCATCAAATTCCATGGTAAGCCTACCACTATGCACATCTATTATAGTTCTTGACGTTTTCAAAAATGGACGCCCTAACAAGACAGGGGTAGCAAATTTATCATGTTCCATGTCAAGAACGTAAAAATCGGCCGGGAACACCAACTTGTCGACTTTCACCAAGACATCTTCAACAATACCTTTAGGGTATGCATTAGAGCGGTCGGCAAGTTGGATTACCACGCCGGTTTTATGCAAAGTGCCAAGATTCAATGATTCATACAATGTATATGGAATGACATTTATGGATGCACCTAGATCTAGCATGGCTCTAGGAAAGTAAGTGTTCCCTAAGATGCAAGGAATGGTAAACATGCCCGGATCACCACATTTAGTAGGCATTTTATCTTGAAATAAAGCCGACACATGTTCATTGACTCTTTCATTTTTAACATGCTTAGACCTTTGTTGACGATGGTTTACACATAATTCCTTCAAGAACTTAGAATATCTAGGAACTTGATCAATAGCATCGAGCAAAGGAATATTTACCTCACACCTTCGAAGGACCTCGAAAGCTTCCTTGTCCATCTCCTTTTTCCGAGTATTCTTCAAAGCTTCGGGAAATGGTGCTTCCACATCAAAGGTAGTGTCCACCCTAGTTTTCTTGTGAAGAGGTGAGAATGGAGGTGACATTGGTTCAACATGAGAAGTTGTGTCTACATGTTCCTCATCAATAAGTTCTTTCTCCTTCTCAACCTCGGCATCACCTTTTTCTTTGGCTAGCCCCTCAAGAATTACTTCTTCGTCGGCCAAGGTCACCTCAACCTCGTCATTGGCTAAACTCTTCTTCACAAGGCCTCTCTTGGGTGCCTTTTTCATAACCACTTCGGGTTCAAGAGCTTGCTTACCACTCCTCAAGGTCATGGCACTCGCATGAGGCCTTGGATTTAATTCCGTTTGCGCTGGTAGTTTCCCGGAGTTTTGTGCTTCCAACTTTCCCAAAACCGTGGCCATTTGACTCATTTGCACCTCAATGCTTTTGAGTCTAGCATCTTGTGGGAATTGGTCCGAGCTTTCACCTTGGTTATGAGATTTATCTTCCAACCTCGGGTGAGCATTTTGAGGGGCACGGTTATTGAAACGGCCTTGACCTTGGTTTCTTGGGTATTGTTGTGGTTGAGGGTGATATTGAGGGTTTTGATGATCTTGGTACCCTTGGTTTTGGTAACCTTGGTACCCTTGATTTTGGTGGCTTTGGTCTCCTTGGTAGCCTTGGTCATTTTGCCCCCTCGTCCTATCAAAGGATTGACCACTTTGACCTTGGTAACCCCCTTGGTAGCCACCTTGTTGCCCCGTCGGTTCATCTCTCCACCGAAAGTTGGGGTGATCTCTAGTTCCGGGGTTATAATGTTGAGCAAACGGATCATACTTCCTTTGGTTACCCCTATCACCACCTTGGCCTTGTCCACCTTGAAAACCCCTACCACTTTGGTAGCCTCGTCCTCCTTGGTAGCCCCTAAAACCTTGGTTTCCTCCTTGATCGCCTCTAAAACCTTGGTTTCCTCCATAGACCCCCATGGCATTGACTTCTTCGTTATAATCCTCGTTTGCTTGAGGACAAGATTCGGTGAGATGGTTCGAAGCACAAATCCCACACGTCATCACTTGTTGCCGTGGTTGGTTCCCCGTGTTCCCTCCGGAGCTATTTCCCATCATGAAACCCTTCATTAATGCCGTAAGCTCCTTGATCTCTTGACGAGTTCCGTCATTGCTTCCACCGGAGTTACCCACTCGTAGTCTCCGGTCCCTCTTTGGTTTGCACCCCTCGGCTAGTTGCTCAAATAGCATCATGGCATCGGATGAACCAAGGTTACCAATGGAACCATAACAAGTCCTATTCATCGACTCGGTTTCTCTATCATTCAAACCATTGTAATAGAAACACACCAATTGAGGTTCGGTGAAGCTATGGTACGGGCAACTTGAAAGGAGAGTTTGGAACCTTTCCCAATACTCATACAAGGTCTCATCATCGTCTTGAGTGATGTTGCTAATGGCTTGTATCAAGACCGAGGACTTAGATGGAGGAAAGTACTTATCAAGGAACTTTTTCTTCAATTGTGGCCATGTAGTGATTGATGATGAAGGTAAACGGCTTAACCATTTAGCGGCCTTGTCCTTCAAGGTGAAAGTGAAGGTTTTCAACTTAAACTCATCCACACTCATCTCGGAAGGTTTCAAACTACTACAAACCCTATGAAAAGCTTCAAGGAAGTCATTAGGATCATCCACCTCTCTACCATGGAAAGTTGGAAGCAAGTTTATCACTCCCGTCTTGATTTCATATTGAGAGTTTGGGTAAACAATGCTAGATTGTTGTTGCTCATAGTTGGGGGACATGAACTCTCTCATAGAAATGTTGGTAGGAGAAGTGTTATGGTTTTGGAAAGGGTTGTAGAATTGGTTTCGGGGAGGGTTTTGGCCGGTCTCCTCTTCTTCTTCCGCCATGTTGAAAGGTAGTGATTCACTTTCAAGGGAGAAAGTATTAGATGCTAGTGACTCTTGCACTTGCTTCCTAAGTCGGCGGAGATTTCTTACTAGCTCGGAATCGTATTGCAAAGGGTCTTGGTTCGAGGATCGTGTATGAACCATGCACCAAGAGCTAGAGCAATAGGGTTCCAAACCAAAATAGTACCTAAAAAGTAAGATAGATTAGAAATAAACTACAATACACACATAAAAATACGCCTTGTCCCCGGCAGCGGCGCCAAAATTTGGGAGGTCGTCGCCGTACCTCTCAAATATACAATTTATAGATCGCTTACTACCTTTCCACACTATTAAGTGTACAATGGCAAGTAAGGTTCGTTCCACAGGGAAAAGGTTATTTCTATGTATATCTTGTAGGATATATATACATATACATATATATAAAAGCAATGTAAACAAGGGGGGTTTGAGTTGAGTTTTGTTTAAGACACTACTAAGTAAAACTACTAGAACTTTAGAATTACAACTAGTTTAGCATCTAAAGGATTAACTAAAGGATTAACTAATGAGAATAAGAGACTTGGGTACATGAGATTTGTATCTTCTTGTTATGGATTTTTCCTCAAACCTACTTATGATACTTTGAGAATGGTGATTGTTTTTAATGAGAAACCATCTCTATTCTAGTTGTGAATCATGAAAGCATTTTCACAACTCTTATTGGCAACTTATCTATATGATAGCAAATAGATAAATTGACCAATGCTAATTCAAATTAGATGTTTCCCCACCTTACCCATGCAATGTGATAACACAATTGACATAAATATAATGCTAATGAATGATCTCAAGAACAAATACAATTGATAACAACATATATTTGATTCCTAATTCACTACTTTTACATAGAAGAAATGATAGCATTTCAACCATGGAAAGACAATGTCTAACACATATCCAACACATATCTATGGTTAGGAAATCATTCCTAACCATTTCAACAATCAAATACACATATAATTTATGATCATTCAATGACAAATCAACCATTCCTAAGCTTCATAAACCATGTTCTCAAACCATAACAAGAGGTTTAATCTCACATACCCAAGATGGGTTTTAGCCTACAATCATAACTAAATAATCATAACCATAATCCATACAATAATACATGGTGAATTCAAAGTGAAAATCCAAAGAGAAAAATGAAGAAAAGAGCTTAAGGCTCTGTAAAATTCGATCCCTCAAACAATGAGGATAAGTTCCATTTATACTTCCAAAATTAACAAAAATAAAACAAAATAAAATGCCACTTGCAGGGCCTTCGCGGGTCGCGCGAAATCCCTCGCGGACCGCGAGCCTGATTCTCGCGGCTCGCGGCCGAGGATTCGCGCCCCGCGTGCCCGTGTCTCGGTCTCGGCGTGGTGCGCGCGCCCGTGTCTCGGTCTCGGCGTGGTCCGCGACCGGAGTCTCGCGCCCGTGTCTCGGCGTGGTCCGCGACCGGAGTCTCGCGCCCGTGTCTCGGCGTCTGGTCCTCGCGGCTCGCGTCTGGTCCTCGCGGCTCGCGAAACTCGGCATCTTCAAAACAGCAACACACACCCTCGCGGTTCGCGACCTAGGGTTCGCGGCCCGCGAGAGTGTGCCTTCACGCCACTTCTACGACCGGTTCTTCAATGTATCAAACGCGGTCAGGACGGTCATAGAAGGTCTTCAAATCAATCAAATCCATCGCAAGTGCAATTCAAGATCGAAATGCACGTCTTCAATTTCAAACCACTATGAATGATTCGGTCTAAAAGTCTAATATAATTACACAAAATACTATCTAAGATAGCTCTCAAATGCTACAAAATAAGAGTATATCTAGGGTCTATCAGAGCTCAAACTGATTTTGAGCTCCCTCGGTGTCTAAGGAAGAGTTGGAAGGAATTGGGAAATTCATGATTGGAAGAAAAGGAGAGGGAGAGAGCGAGAGCTTACTTGATTGAAAGAGCAGAGTGTCTGGAAGATTTTTTGGAGAGAGAAGCTTAGTGAGGGGGTTTGGGCCCTTATATAGGCAGATGAATAGGAACCGCCACCTCAAAAGAAGGAAAAAAAAAGCAATGATGACACGGTAAACAAGGTACTGATTAATGCAGAATGGGAAAAGGCGGCGTCGTCAGAAATCAATTTTAACACGGATGGGTCCTACCAAAAGGAGTAGCAACAGAAGGAGGAGCGTATGAGACAAGTCCCCCGCGTCACGGTAACCCGGATGACTGGTCTGGGGGGCTAGTGATAATACTGGCCCAGAGGCCTACTGGACTTGGAAGAGGGCCCGTGGCCCAGAGCTAAAGAGCGGTATCTTTCCCCCTGGGAGGCATGTCCGGACGAGAAAGAGGACAGATGGTGACAAGGGGAAGTGGTCCTGCACCTTATTCCAAGCAGGCAAGCTCAGCTATAAATACTATCTCAAACAGTGAACAAGGTATGTGACTTATATCTCTCTACTTTATATTGAGAGCATCTTCCGTACGTTTTCCCCTCATCGCTATCCCCATCTCATCATCACGCCGGAGCTTCTTCCCCGGGACGCCTCCCAGGGATTGTTTTGCAGGGTTGTTGCGGGCTCGCTTGGAAGGAGTCCCGGATAGCGTCGAGACCCGGGAGTCGGACGGATTTTGGTAGCATCACTCTGGTTCCTCACATCCTCATCGTAATCATTTGAAGCCTTTGTCAAATGAATATCCTGTGAACATCACCGGAGCATAACTTTCCAAACCTGGCGATTGATGATATGGCCCGAGGCCCACCCTGGATCCGATGGTCCATGGTAACAAAGTTTCATGTGTTGGCGTTTAGCCAAAACCACGTACTAGCGCGTCCGTCCAAGGAGTTAGGTTGTACGAGCTCACATGACCTTGCTCCCCAGAAATACGACGTAGTGACTCACCATCGAATGATCCATGGCTTAGCCGTTAGCCCCTTGGTTAAGCCATCTCTATAAATAACCCTTAATTTAATATAATTCAGTAATATATAAGTTAAGAAATATAGGGCTTCATCCAATTGAAACAACCTCAACATAAAGAAAGTGTATAACCAATTGAAAGGTGTGACTCTCAGGGATGGCAGAGCAAAGATGGGTTGGAGAATGGGGCTTCAGCCAAAGCACAGTTTTTTTCTTATGGATGCTCTTAAAAGGCAGATTATCTACATTTACATGCTCCTTGGTCTAGGAATTCTAAAGCATCAACATGATAACTATATTTTGTGTGGACATGGAGGGGAGACATCCCTACACTTGCTCTTGAAATGTGATTACTCCAAAAAGCTGCAGGTGGCTCTGAAAACCAGGTTGGGGGATTGTTTCAGGAATTTTCTGAGGTACATATACATGATGCCAAGGCAAAGTGGGGAGGAAGATACTTTAGAACTATCAGTTTGATGTATCATATCCGGCAGGAACGAAATAGGAGGATTTTTCAACAGAAAATGTTGCAACCAGAGTGTTTGATCCCTAGAATTATGGCAGGTTATGATTAGGCTGTCTTGTTAGCTATTTTCTACTCTGTTAGTTAGCTTTGTTGTTCTGGTAAAAAGAAACATGACTGGGAATGAAGGCCAAAATATTGTAAAGAAACTTTTTTGCTAATAATATATATATTTCCCATAAAAAAAAGGGTATTTAATCTAATTTTATTGTCAAACAAAAAATTCCCTTGAAAGTGGAGAAAAAACTTTTGTTAGTTTAATACACAATGAAATGAAATGACATTTCTTCAATCTTCACTCCAATTTCGGGCTAGTCTAATAAAGCCCAACTAGTACTAGCATTAGCAAAATAAACCAACTAAATAAACAACAAGGCCTACAAAAAACCTCTCCCTTCTCCCTTCTCCCTTCTCCCTTCTCCCTCACGAGTTACGCCCAAGTACCAAAATAGCCGCACACCCTAGAAACGCCGCAATTCCACCGCCACTCTACCGCCTAAACCAAGTACGCCGCCACTAGGACTCCGACCACCAGCGATTACTAAATGACTGCATTTTGATCGTGTCAAAGATGCCGCGGCGTTCGTTGTGGAAGGGTATCTTCGTGGATGCATTCCTGACGCGGATTAAGCAGAACAAAGACGGCGTTCTCCCTCCCGGAAAGAAAATCTGGTCCCGTAGATCTTCCATCTTGCCTGATTTCGTCAATTGGTCTGTTCGCATTTACAACGGGAAAACCTTTGTTCGCCGGAAGATTTCTGAGAACATGGTCGGCCACAAGTTCGGAGAGTTTGCGTACACCAAGAAGCGCAAGCCTCATGGTTCCAACAAGTAAAATCCCATCTTCTTAGTTAGTTAGTTGTTTAGTTAGATTTTTACATTAAAAAAACCAAAAAAATTAAAAAATGGCTTCCGATGATGGAGATTCTGATGACGACGACGAGTTTCAGAAGGATCTCGAGGCCTTGAGAAAGGCTTGTATTCTCACCGGAACTGACTCTGGCGCTGCTTGCTCGTCAGACAATGATGACGACAACGGTGACGAGAACCTCGATCTTATTCGTGACTTACAGAAACGATATGCCATGGTTACTGCTGATGATTTTACTGACCTGGAGCCTCTCTGCTCCATACCTCCGGGAGCCATGAACAAGGACACTGGTGAGGATTTAGAGGATGAGTTGGAAACTCTGCGAGCTATTCAGCGTCGTTTTGCTGCTTACAGTGCAGGTACATTTTGCTTTTTTTTTTATTTATTCCATGGAATTTTGGTTTTCATGAAATGAGAAATGTAACTAACTGCATTTTGTTCATTTATGTCCAGATGGTGAATATGACAGCCCTGAGCATGGGGTCGCTGTTGAAACTGCAAATAATGTTGTTAAGAGTTCTAATGCTGAGGAGGATCATGTGGGGTTGGAAACTGTGAATGACTGTGTTAAGAAGTTTAGTACTGAGGAGGATCACAGTTATGTGGGGCTGGAAAACACCAATGATCTTGTTAAAAGTTTTACTGCAGAGGAGGATCACGTGGGAAGAATCAGCAATTCCTTGGGACACACTGGCGGAGTCCCTGATTCTAGTGATGCAGCAGAATTGCCTGTCAAAGGTTCCACGTTCCCCAAGGCGGCTGAAGCCTTTGTAGATGCAATCAAGAAGAATAGGAGCTGTCAGAAATTGATTAGGAGCAGATTAATGCACGTTGAGTCGAGGATTGAGGAGTTAAAAGAACTGAAGGCAAGAGTTAAAATCTTGAAAGATTTCCAGGTGGCATGTACAAGGAGAACTGGTAGAGCATTGTCACTGAAGAAGGATGTGCGCTCTCAGCTGATATCCATGTCAAAGATAAATGCTAGTTCAAAGGTTTGCATTTTTTAATTGCTTGAAAATAATTTTTAGTATCTTGTTCACTTGAAACTGTTAGTAATGGTAAATATCATCTCATTGGATTAATATCTGTGGAATGTAGACCGGAGCTGAGGAAAAAGTTCAATCTAAATTTTGTGTTTCCTTCTTATAATAACTATAGAAAATGTACCTTTCATACAGTTAGGGTTTCGTGATAATACATTAGAAGAACGACTCACAACTCTTCTATCACATTCACAATACAAATGGGCACCCAAAAATGAAAAGATACTTTAAATTTGTTTTATCAGGTGCCAAACTATAGGTGTGCAGCAGTAATGTGAATAATACTGTTCATGAAAGAACTTGAATCATCAGTGCATTAGTATTAATCCTTAGGTTGGAATGTATATTTCTAGCCCGAGCTGATTTAGGTTAATTTTCATTTGATTTTAAACCTATGGAAAAGATCAGACTTTTAATAGAATTTCCTGAAGTTTATGCACGGTTTCATGCATAGTTGTTGGGATTGATAATTGATTATGTTCTTATCCTTGCAGCTCAATGAGAAGAGGGTATCCCCGATGCTATATGGGCCTATTGAAAATCCCCGAGTCTCGAAGTTTAGGGAGGTGATAGAAAAATCCCCCGCCCTTATGGACAGGGCTAAGTGGTCAAAGGAAGAAAATGAACGGCTTGCAAATGGTCTGAAACAACAATTTCAGGAGATGCTTCTCCAAAGGTCGCTAGATCTGATAAGGTAAATTAATGGTTAAGTAACTGTGTTTTTGTCAGTACTTGTAGTTTATGTTCATTTTGTGCATAATGACAGGCTTTCTTGATTATAGTTTTTGACCCAAATTTGGCTTAAAATAACATGAATCATAATATTAAAGTCATGTAACAACCTAGAAAACCTGATAAGAATAATTCAAGCATTGGTGGGTGTAGTGCATGAATATTTGTACTCCCCTCTCTTGCCTTTAAAATCCTCATTCAAGGTTATGTTTTCCTTATTTGAAAAACTTTTATTGTTCAAAAATCCATTCACCAGGCATTTTCTCTTCTAACTTTAAAATTTAAGAATATCACTATCCCATAAGTAGTTCATTGCTAAACACAATTCCCCTGTCCTATTTTATCCAGTCATGAAATGCGGGCATACATATACTGTTTCTTACATTCATAAAAATTTGCTCTGATAACAGTGATGGGGAAGGATTTGTTGATGGCATTGTTGAATCAATCAGTGATGTGGATGTTACCCCTGATAAATTGAGACAGTTCCTGCCAAAGGTCAATTGGGACTACTTAGCATCCGTATATGTTCCTGGTCGATCTGGTGCTGAATGTCAAACACGGTAATGTAAACAAGTTTGATATTTGGTATTATTAATTTTGCTCATGTCTTAATGTGTTGTAATTGAGTTAGATGATGAGAAATTCATTTTGGCCTCAAGCTAGCATCTTATTAGCTGCATTCAACTTCTCAGTTTGATTGAAAATTTCAGCAGATTCTAGGATATGCAATTTGATGTATATGCATGACTTCCCCTCCCATTGTTTACTCTACTTTCTAGGATATGATAATTTTGAATTTGGTATTATTTGTTACTCTACTTTCTTGAGCCTGGGAGGTTAAAAGATCTTGGGTAATAGCTCCAATATTTGTTTATTTGTGAAAGTGTTATATTTCCTTGTGTAAGTTTGCCTACAAATAAGAAGTCTCTAAATTGTCAAGATCTCAAGGAGCAAAAAGTGAAGCTTTCATTAGCTGATTATCTGGTTATTTACTTCTTATCTTATTGAATATTGATCTGATTAAATAAATTTTCAGGTGGTTAAATTGTGAAGATCCTTTGATTAATAAAAATCCATGGACTCCAATGGAGGACAAGACTATTCTTCATGCTGTTCAGAAGGGTCTCAGAAACTGGATTGACATCGCCATGTCATTGGGGACGAACAGAACACCGTTCCAGTGCCTAGCTCGCTATCAGAGAAGTCTGAATGCTTCAATACTTAAAAGGGAGTGGACTGAGGAAGAGGATAATCAGCTGAGAGCTGCTGTAGAGGCTTACGGGGAAAGCAATTGGCAGATAGTTGCATCTGTCATTGGAGGAAGGACTGGTACTCAGTGCTCTAACAGGTTAGTTTGCTTTCATTCATTGACATGTATTAGTTGATCTGGTTGGGAAATAAGTGAAAGTGAGTGTTGGTGAAATTTGAAGATTGAGAAAAAGTCTGGCAAAGGTTCAACTCTGAGGCTACTGATTCGTTTTGATGTCAAAATAAATGTATCCTAGGCTTCATTTTAATTTGTCAAAAATCTCATCCAATGTAAATGACGGTCTTCATCTTGTCAATTGTCATTTAACCTATAAGACAAAAAACTGGGGTTACAGTAACTATTCTTAATTTGGACATCATGATCTCCTCAAAGACCTCATGCAGTTCTAATTCTGTTTTTTCATCACTGTGCTTGCATTCTAGACCTAGTTCTCTGTAATGAAGAAGCATTTCTCACCCTTTCAGTTCTGCATGAATTTAATTACATGTGACTATGTGCAGATGGTTGAAGACGCTTCACCCTGCAAGGCAAAAAATTGGTAGATGGACAGTACATGAGGATAAGCGCTTAAAAGTTGCTGCAACACTTTTTGGGCCAAAAAACTGGAAGAAAATTGCCAAATTTGTCCCTGGAAGAACGCAAGTACAGTGTAGAGAAAGGTACAAATTCAAGCCCCTCAGTTATGGTTTTTTGTTTTTTTCTATTTCTTACCATAGATTAGATTGTAAATGATGTGACCTGAGTGTTTCTCAGATGGGTTAATTCTTTGGATCCTTCTCTAAATCTTAATACGTGGACTGAGGAAGAGGATTCCAAGTTAAAAGAAGCCATTGAACAGTATGGATATTGCTGGTCGAAGGTTGCAGCTTGTGTTCCTCCACGAACTGATAGTCAGTGCAGGCGGTAATGATTAATTAATTTTTGTAATGTGAGATAACTAACAGTGTGATCTTTTCTTTTAAATGTTTGTTTCTTTTGTCAATAATCAGAAGGTGGAAGGTTCTTCTTCCTGATCAAGTACCCTTGCTTCGAGCAGCTAGAGAGATGCAAAAGGTTGCACTGATATCAAACTTTGTGGATCGAGAATCAGAACGGCCTGCCTTGCATCCCAATGATTTTGTGCCCTCACGTGAAATACTTTGTATAACAGAACCTGAGTGTGCCAATCCTCCCAAAAAACAAAAGAGGGGGTTAAGGTAGGATCTTGTCAACTCTCCTTTTTACAAATCTTGTATAGGTGTGTCCCTGTGCTGATGCTTGTTTTCAATGTAGGCAACGGAGAGGAAATGCCAATGCAAATTCATCGTCTGGGTAAGTTACTCTTTCACAAGCCTCACATGATTTTGTGTGTAGGATGCAAGTTTTGTCTAGGATGAGAACATTGCTTTATTGAAATTACTATTTAGATTTTATGCTCCTAAACGGCATATTACTTGTTTGTGCTTTTATCCTTGAGCATGTTAATGGTCTTGTTATTTGGGTTTATGTATAATTTTTTGTATTTATTTGCAGGGATCAGTGCTCCAAGGTTGTAGGAACAAATAAAAAAAGAAGGAAGAGAAATTCGAAGAAGACTAAATCTTGTGGGCAGGATAGAGACTCTGATCTGCTACAATCCAACTTAGGGGCATACAGTGATGTGAATACTGTCTTCGATATTACTTCAGATGAGATGGCCAATGAACCATTTTTCGGGCAAGAAGGAGGTTTTGGTTGGGTAGAATCCAACTTGTTTCCTTTCAGTGATGTGAATACTTCATTGGCACCTATTACTGAAGAGGTTTACCAAATGAATAGAGATGAGGAATCTGCTAAACAGGTTTCTGGTGTTTATATGAACAATGGTTGGACTTATGGGCAGCGAGACAAAGACCCGCATCCATCTCTTACTTTTACAAGCTTGTTGATGACACCTTATATGGAAGAGTTTGACCAAGTGAATAGAAATTTTGAAGAGGTTGACAAAGTGGATATAGATGATGGAACTGAAACCATTCACACAGTGGTTTCCAAGATGCACCCAAATGGTTCTGAACTCAATGAACGGCAACTAGGAAAAACAGGTGACGGGGATGATGATTTTGTTCAAAAGGAGCAGTGGGAGGCAAAGCCCGGAAGGTCATTTGTCCGTGGCTGTAAAACAAAGATGAGATCAAGGAAAAGTGCTCAGATTGGGTCAGAGGATGCAGTAGATGATGACTTGACTCTTGCTGCATATTGCAAGAAAATATCAGCTTCTTTTAACAAGAAAAAAACTGCAGTGGCTAAGACTGAGGAAGAGAATGTCCCCCCTGCTTCATTTTGCAAGAAGAGGTTTGCAGTCCCTGATGTCGAGGATGATGACTTGACTCTTGCTGCATTTTGCAAGAAAGGATCAGCACTAGCTGCTACTGTGGACTCAACTCTTGCTTCTTTTAACAAGAAAAGAACTGAAGTGGCTGAGACCGGGGTAGATGATGTTCCAATTGCTTCATTTTGCAAGAAGAGGTTCGCAGCAGCTGATATTGAGTATGATGATGATGATGAGACTCTAGCTTCATTTTGCAGCAAGTTAAAGAGAAGTAGAGTTGGCTAACAAGTAGAGGTAGTAATGCTGGTGCAGTGATTCAGGAGCAAAGTAGATGGTTAATACCGCAAGTATGCATTAAACTGACTGGCCGGAAGTCTGGCTTCTCAGATTTGTATGCCATTGCTGGGTTTATTTTTTGGGGCTGGCCTTGTAGTCCTCTTCTCGGTGTGAAGGCTCAGTTGTCTTCTTCATAGAGTATTTTTTCGGGATCATACTCACTTTTGCTTTGAACTCTCTGCTTTTTTGCTTCTTTGGCCATTTCCTGATGATCGGTACTATAGTATAAGTTTTGTAACTTAGTTTTATTATACATTTGCTTTTATCTGTTGGGGATGGGAATGCTGCCTTTCTCTTTCTACAATAAATTAATGTTATTCGCACTTGTTTTTTCATACAACTATGAAATTTCTCATTACTGAATTTAACTTTTCGCAGAACATAGTATTACTGAAGAGCTAATAATGACACATTATGTACCAAATAACATGTAGAAGAATACAGCTGTACAGTAACCATTTTCAAGTCAACAAGGATATTGTTCATGTAATTGCGTTTAATTTGAATCACCAAAGACAATGATAGTGTGCACATAATAGAACCCCCGACAAGGCTGTAACCAAATTGCACTAGCTAAATACATGCTCCTCAAAAAACAAATGTTGGTGGATCTGCCTACAGAATCTCAAAGGGAAGAGCCGCGGAGGTCGTCAACATGCCCGAAAGAGCTACCAATCCAATGGCAGTGACAACCGAGATGAGCTAGAAGCTCTCATTATGGTGGATGACTCATTGCAGGAAAAAAGTTGGTTGAAAATCTATGGAAAGAATATAAATGTACAGGTTCAAAATCTATGAAAGTTAGTATAAATGTACTGGTTAAAAGAATATAATGTGGCCCTTGGGCTGAATCGATATCTTTGTAATTTGTCTGATTTATGATTAATGCAAGTCTGATTTTTTTTTAAATGAACATTCTGCGTGGAATGTGGGATAATTAAATAACTCTATTTGATGTTCTCAAAAACATGATAATAACTTCGACTATTTGTATTAATTTTTTACAATGCTTAAAATTTGGAGAAGTTTGGAAATTTACCTCCTTAAAACCTCAAGAGCATCCACAATAGTAGTGAATTAAGAAGTATTTCTTAAATGACACATCATCAATTTTGATAAAAATTAAGTAATAATCACCGAGTTACAATGGTGGGAAACATAAGAAACACTTCTTGAGTTTTAAATTATTAATATTGGTTTAATTTATTTAAATTTAAGGAAAATAAACACGATGTGTCTCTCATTTATTGGTTATTCAAGCACATAAAAATAGGTAACCACTCCTTAATTAAAGAGCATGTCCTTATTAAGGAGTGGTTGTTAAATCTTCACATTGGTCATTCTTAAATATATAAGGAGCAGTCCTAATTAAGAAAAGTGGTCTTAATCACCTCCATTGTGGATGCTCTAAATGTGACTCCTAAAGCACTCCCAACAATCTAGAATAAGTTATTAATTTATTATGGATATGGTCACCCTCTTATTCCTAATTTTTTATTTTTTATAATTGACTCTATAACAAAAACTATATTCAAAAATAAATCTATACCTAAAACATGGATCAATAAACATCCAAATAAACTGTGTGCTTACCAATCTTTAGTTATATTTTGAAATGTATCAAAACTATGTGATTATTAATATGTTAACAAATCACCAATTGCCATGGCGACGCGCCGCCTGTTTATGGACGTTTTCATATGCCGCGCGTGGAGGTCACGCGCCTCCACAACGGCGTCCGCGCGTGCGGTATACGCGCCGCCGCGCCGGAATCCGGTGCCGAGCTCTGCCGTCTCTGCCAGTGAGGGTTTATTTCTTTTTCCTTTTATTATTATTATTATTATTATTTTATTTTTTTAGTCTAGATGTTTTTTATTTTGATGCAATTAGATGAAAGCTATCTGCCAATTATGGTTTTATTTAAACTGTTTTTGGCTTAAGATCTGATTAGCAATTAGGAGAAATCCGAGTAAGAAGTAGTTTGTTAACTCACTTTATGGCAATTTTGCTTCAGATCTTTAGACCGTTGGAGATGTTTATCATTTTCATACGTGTTAGATGGTTTTTGCGTACTCAACCTCTCATTTGCCTGCTTGAACTCTCTACAACCCTGAGATGACGAGTAAGCGAGGGTTTGTGTTGATAGAGTCTGAACGGACTGGGGTGTTTCTTTTACCACGAAACTAACCGGAAAGGAAATGACAATATCTGGGCGTGATCTAATTATTTTATGTATTAGTGTAGGGAATATGATTTGGAATTGGTCTTTTTGTGGAGCTATTCTGACAGACTTGGGGAGTATCCTTGCCCATTTGTTTGTTACGTCCCTCTTAACCCTTCATTGGCGGGTGGGTAAACCCCATGGGCTTCTGGTCTTGTTAGACTGGTAGATTTCGATTAGGTAGTTTAAAATGCGAGTTAAGGTGCTACGCTTGTCAGGTAGTTTCTTTCGGCCATAGATTTTACGATGTATTCCCTTTTCGATGTAAGCCTTCGGGCAACTCCTTGCTTCCAGGTGAAAGCCTAGGAATATGCCTTCGGGCACACAGCCTTCGGGCAACAGGTCCTTGCCTTGGGTGGTGATCCCACCCCTATTTTCCCTTACTTTAGGGTTGATAGCTGGTAATGGTCTTGTATCTTTATTTTTTAGTTATTTACGGCATGAGGAAGCCAATATAATCCTCCCACCAATAGTGGTTTTATCTATAAAAAAAAAAGTAATTATTAATTTTATTTTTATTATCACGCTTTAATAACATGGACTATTACATAAAATATAGTCTAGTACACAATGCTACCCAAGGGACCTCACTTGTCTTTGAATGGAGTAAGACTCCCACTTATTGATCGGCATCTCCCGGCGATCGATAGCCCTCATCCCTCACTTGAGTGTATGTTTCACACGAACGAAATAAATGGAGTCTTGAGACCAGTAAGAGTTCTAGGGATGGGAAAACTAGTAAATAAAATAGTCTTACATATTTATCAATTTTTGCAGAGTCTAGTGCCCTAATCATTGGATTAGATGGTTAGTATGTAATTTTAAAATTTTAATGATGGATAAATTGTTAGCTTAACTAGAATTGGTTTTCTATGGAGGAACTATTGTGATGAACATGAATAAATTTGATTAGGAAAATGACCATGAAGTTCATGTGGCAAGAGGACAAGGTTCGATTCGAGCTGTGGAACTGCACTTTTTGAAAACTTAATTTTCATTATTTGATGTACTAAACCTGAAATTACTATAATACTCTCAACATTTAACGATTTTAAAAAGACAATGGCCTAGTTATCCATTGGGGCTCGCAAACTCGCAAAAGGACAAGGGGTTTTTTTGACATCTATTTTCGATGGGGGTTAAACTTGTATTTCTAGAAGGTTGAGGGCCTCTATAAAATTTTCTCAAATCGAAAAGTTGGAAAGAACATAACTTAACATAAGATTGTTGTATTTCATTCTTTTGACTACTTTTTTAATTAAAATATAATTTTTTCAGGTCCGGTGAACATGTTTAATTTATAAGTTGAAAAATACATAACTAACATAAGAAATTGTATAAAATTTCTTGCATTTTCATGTTCACACATGTTTTATTTTATGTTTACATGCACGTTAACTCAACATTTATACAACCATGACTTCTTATATCTCAGCAGAATCACTATTAGAGACTGAAATTAAAGCTATTCGGATTGTTGTTAAACATGTTAAGGGTCTAGATGACTCTATCATTATTGAATCTGACTATTTAAATGCTATTTCTTCAGTGCTCAATCCTATTTCTTATAGTTAGTAGATTCCATTCATAATAGCATTTCTTCTTTCTCACTACTACAAGTTCACATAGAGGCTAATATGACTGCTGATGCCATTGCTAAACTATTTAAAAACTCTAACTAATTCATGTTTAAGCATTGGCACACTTCCAAATGTGGTGCAATAAATGATCAAATTGGATCAAATAAGTACTCCCAACTTTAGGATTGCTGTAGTGGATGGTACTAATTAGATTATTTCCTTGAATCAGAAACAATGCTAGTAAGAAACTTTATGGAAATGGAACGTTTATGCTACACCTGCCGAAAAACCTTGGAGATTAATTGAAGTTTTTGAAGATGCCACTGGATCATGCATCTTTTCTGCAAAAAAATTTGAACATCATGGTTTTCAATATATAGGCTAAGTCTTTGCATTTGTGGTACATATGTACATGCTCTCCTACTGCTCTTCTAGATGATCTTAATCCTTCTGACTAAGTTGGTTTTCGTTGTGACGATCTCTAAGTTGTTCGGAGGACTTAAAATCACTAGTAAAGGATATTACATAATTAGAAGTTTACCCTCAATTTTGTTTTGCTTCAAGAGCTCTAGCTCTTCTTCTACATTACACTTACCCTCTGACTTCTTCTATTTTTATGTTGGTTGTTGTTTTTTAATGGTTCGGGGAAACCTAATGTACCTCCCCATACTTGGATAGTTTAATTTTTTTAAAAAAATTCAACATGAATAATGATTTAATTAAAAAATATACATATTCAAACTTACATGTATAGTGGTAGTTTCACAAACATTTGTAAAGTTGAATTCTCCCATGACTAGTCTTCTCTTTTATGTTAAAAATTAATAGACCACTATTATCTACTTAATATTTCTTCACAAAAGTTTATAAAAGCAATCCAAATATTATATTATTATGAATGTAGAGTATGATTTTTGATTTTTGAATTTCCAATTATTATTATTTTTATCACAAAATATTATTTGGTGTCTAAACTGATAAGCAGTTTTCAAAAAAAAAAAACAAGTGATCAAAATCTGAACTTGAACAAAAACCCATCATTTTAAAAGCCCAACCCATCATTTTAAAAGCCCAATTAAGAGTAGAGAAGATCCACGAGAGGCAAAAACCCTAAATCCACGAAGCTATAAGTAGCAACGCCAAGGCCTCTAGGGTTTCTCCGCACACCCTCTCTCTGAGCATTCTCAACATACACAGTGCTCACCCAATCGCCGCCGCCTCCATCTCCAGGATGTCGCAGGATCAGCTCGTTCTCCGCGGCACCATGAGGGCCCATACCGACTGGGTCACCGCCATCGCCACTCCGATCGACAACTCCGACATGATCGTGACCTCATCTCGTGACAAGTCCATCATCGTCTGGAACCTCACCAAGGAGGACAAGACCTACGGCGTCCCCAAACGCCGCCTCACTGGCCACTCCCACTTCGTTCAGGACGTCGTGCTCTCCTCCGACGGCCAGTTTGCCCTCTCCGGATCCTGGGACGGCGAGCTCCGCCTCTGGGAGCTATCCACCGGAACCACCGCCCGCCGCTTCACCGGCCACACCAAGGACGTGCTCTCCGTGGCCTTCTCGATTGACAACCGTCAGATCGTGAGCGCATCGCGTGACAAGACCATCAAGCTCTGGAACACTCTCGGCGAGTGCAAGTACACCATCCAGGATGGCGACGCTCACAGTGACTGGGTCTCGTGCGTGAGATTCAGCCCCAACACTCTCCAGCCGACAATTGTCTCTGGGTCGTGGGATCGGACTGTGAAGATTTGGAATTTGAGCAACTGTAAGAACAGGGCCACCCTCGCTGGTCATTCTGGGTATGTGAACACTGTTGCTGTATCACCTGATGGCTCGCTGTGCGCCAGCGGTGGAAAGGACGGTACTATATTGCTGTGGGATTTGGCCGAGGGTAAGAAGCTTTATAACCTGGATGCTTCCTCTATCATCCATGCTTTGTGCTTCAGCCCCAACAGGTACTGGCTGTGCGCTGCCACCGAGAGTAGCATCAAGATTTGGGATTTGGAGAGCAAGACCATCGTTGTTGACTTGAGAATTGACTCTAAGCAAGAGAGTGAGATGGCTGCTGAGGGCACCAATGTTCAGAATGCTGCTGCCAAGAGCAAAGTAAGATTTTGTTACCCTATGTTGTGTTTATTATTTTTTGTGAGCTATGATAAATTGAATAACTTGCTGTTGTTTTGGTGTTTTATGCATTTGATAATCTTTTGTTAGATCTTTGACGTGGGGTTATTTGGGCTGCTGTTGTGTTTGTAGATTGTTTAATATGTATAGTTTGAAGCATGTGGTGAATTGTTTCATGCAATTGTTTGAAATGCTTTGCTTGTTGTTTTGCATATTGATTTCAATATGCTGCTTTACTTGTTCTACATATTGTTTATTAGTAGATGAGTTTACTCTAGTTTATATGATGCTGATATATACTCTAGTAAACACTGAAGTGAAAAAGGGCAAGTTGAGAATCTGAGAGATGTTATATGCTGAGATAAGTTGTGCTGAAAATTACGTATGTTGTGTCTTACATCTTGTATTGTCATAATCATCTACCATGCCTTGGAAGACCGTGGGATTGAATTTTTGAATTTAGTGAGTTTATCTAGCTGCCTTTTTGTTCTTGTGTCTTTTTTACACATCTTGAAACGCATGTTGATGTTGAATACTGTAATGCAGATTAACTACTGCACCAGTCTCAACTGGAGTGCTGATGGAAGCACACTCTTCAGTGGTTACACTGATGGTGTGGTGAGAGTTTGGGGTGTCTCGCGCTACTAGGTTTCGGGACTCAGTGAGGGAGTGAGCAAGCAAGCTATTGGTGTTTCGGTGATAGTATCTCCTTGAGGCTGTTTAGTAGTTAAAGTTAAAACATGACCTTCGTAAGGATGCTGGGATTCTATAAGTTGTTTTTGTGTTGGTTTTGGGATCTATTATTCTGTTTCAATTTTGGATTTTTAATGTAGTTGGTGCACCGTACATTTGGTTCTTGTTATTGCATGACTTATTTCATACCCATTATCTCATTTTAAGCCTCAACATATGATTTAACCTGTTATAAGCAAACTTCATACTTCAAGCTGAACACTGGTGAAGATATGACTAAATTTAAGCATGAGATTAGTTTCCATTAGATTTCTCTATGAAATTTCTAGGGGAAGAGTGATTTGATTTTTGGTGTTTTATTTTTCGTGTTGTGTCAGAGAAGCTGAAATGAGCAGATTAAAGGATCAGTTGAGTTTTGATGGTGCTTGTATTGGCATCTTACCTATCATAGTTTGTGTACTACAGTACTAGTATTACTGGGGATTCTTAGATATTTTTAGTTTATTCCGAATGATTCTATGAAATTACGTTGATACTTCCACATATTATAACGGTCGAGACATGAGACATCTATAACCTTATATTTTTGACTAATTATTTCCGAAATACACATCGTTTACGAAAACTTTTGAATAGTTGAATATAAATCCTTGAGAAGAAAGAGAAATGCGTAATCTAATGAAATGCATAATCCTCGATTTAATATCTACATTTTTAAATCTTGCTCTTCAACACATAATTAATACTTTTTCAACTTCATTTTAATTCATGTTAACATGAACATTAGTAACTCTATATATATGCAACGATGGTTTATAAAATTTTGTAATTTTACTTCAAATTTACATGAGTTGAAAAATTAAGGAGAAAAATGTCATTCTCAGGATACAGAGGTGTACAAAAAATTATGAACCCACTCACAATACTAAATTTTGGTTATGTGCTCATAAGACCATTAGTTTTTAAAAAATAACTTTTGTAATCCTCAATTCTTTGGTATGTGCTCCGGCAATCTTAATTGGTGTTGAATATCTTTGGCCGATGTATGCCCTGATACATTTTTGAAGACAAAACACAAATTACTGCTCTCGATTCCAGGTTCTCAAGATCATTGAGTCCGTCTCGACCATTCAGTATCACGACGCACATCTTCATCACCACCGTAACATAACTCTGAACTTATATGTGTTGGCTTTCAAGCTTTTGTCATTCACTACCCTCTGATTGCCCACTCTAATTTCATCCCCTACTCAGATTTCATATAGGTTTCAAATTGGTTGTATAGAGTCATTGGATTGATGGTGGTGGTGACAACGGTGCAGTGTGGTGAAGGTGTTAAAGGTGGACTCTGCCATATTAGTTAAACCGCTGAAAAAATGAGGTAAAATACATAGAATGGTGGTGGTTGTGAGATTTTTTTTTTAATCTTTACATTAATAAAATTATGACCATTGTTTTAATACGTATCAACAATCTTGACCGATCAAAATTTCAGTGGAATTACTAGGCATTGTTATATCAGCACCTTTTCAAGAACATATTGTTATACTAATAATTATCCAAGAAAACAGGTTACATGAGCAACTATTTGTTTTCTAAATTACTTATTGATTCAAAATACTTATCGAGGCCTACAATAAGACTATAAAAACACTTAATTTTATAAAATAAAATTTTGTTGATAATAATCTGATACACATTTTAAAATGGAGACGGAATTTTAGTAAGAGGTTGAGTTTTAATTTAATTGATAAATATCGAGTTTTTTGGACGGATCATTTTGTTCTTCTCATTTACACAAATGTAATTGCTTTGAATCCATTAGTGCAAGGCTTTAACCTTCTTTACATCGATTTCTAAAGATATTGATGAGTGCTATTTTATTTTAAATTCAAAAGACACCAATAACAATTTGATTTAATCTTTCAAGTATTTTAGAATGGATAAACGCTAACATATCTTAATTATTTAAAACCTCCTTGTTTATGATAACTTCTATATTGCCTAAAATAAATACACTAGTTATTAATTCCTAAGCAAGTTGTTATCTTAGTTTTCGTCGACGTTACAGTTTTACTCGGAGGAAAAGAAAAATGAAAACCCAAAGAGAAAGACAAAAGATTCAATTATTAAACCTAGAAAGAATTGTACATTTGAAAAAGTGTCAAGAATCTTGCAGGCTTCATCTTCTCTCTTACCCGTTTAACTCCTCCAGTCAAAGAATCCATCTATAACTCTGCTTAATCCATTCCCTTCCCCTCCCGTCTTTCTGCGTGTCTGCGTGAGAGAGAAATAGCAAGTTCCGGCCGTCATCGAGGCCGGTGAATGCTTGAAATTCAAAGGATATCCATATACAATAAGACTGAATGTGGTACGCTGTTGTTTATTTATTTTTTGAATGAATTATTTAAGTACCCTTCTCCTTGTACATATACAGCACATGTCAATTTAGCTGGTTGGAACTTTGTGTGTGTGAATTTGATGGTGAATATTAAGGTTTTTTGCAGCCCCTCTAGAAATGTTAAGATTGCATTTTGTTCATAAATTTTGCTACCCTTTTCAGGGTTATTTAGGTTGGACAGTTTGTTCAAGTGGGTATTTCATGAAGAAACCATTTGTTTGGATTTGAGTTTAAATTTTGTGGTTTTGTTCATATGGGGTTCTTTGATTTAAATTTGAGTTGTCAGTTGTCCTTGTTGGGGATTTGAACTTTTGCCTAATTGCTGGGAGTTTGACTGGTTTCTAGGGATCTTTGGAGAAGGCATAAGAGGAAGGTCTATGTTACTTTTGGAGTTTTAGGAGGTGGCTATTTTTTGTACAAGCTATACGATGCTCATACGCGTAGAATCTCTGATCTCCAGACAGAGTTCGCCAGGCAAAGGGAGCATGAAGAACTCATTAAAGCACAGTAAGAACAAATTGTCTCTATTATTTACATCACTTCATACAAACTGCTAACTAATAATGGGTTTGAACTAATTCTTGTTCTTTCTGTGTTTCAAACTTGACTGAAAGAATGCAAGCTCACTTTGATAGCATTCAGAAAATAGCCGACTCTACTACATTGCCTCAGGTTATGCAACTTTTAAGTAGCCGGTTGGCTGAGGAGTTGGATCTTACTCCATTGACTGAAAGGTTAATGAGAGGAAAAGGTCAGCCAAACACCCTAACAACTTCAGAAAAACTTGAGCTATGGGAACGACTTAAAATATTGAGTAAGAATTTGATTTCTCTACTTCCCTTGGTGATTTGTGGCTTGCATTTATTTTCCACTGCTTATACATCATGGTGTGCGTGTGTGTTGGTGTATCGTGTACTAATTGTTGAACTATGCTATATCAAGGTTTCACTAGGATGGTGTTGTCTCTTTGGGCGATGGTGATACTAAACTTATTTATTAGAGTACAAGTCAATATATTGGGGAGGCATCTTTACATAGACACAGCCCGCGGACTTGGAAGTTCTCTACTGATTGTAAGGACCTATATTTATACCATAACATGCATCCAAGTTTCATGTATCTTGTACACCTTCTGAGATTTGATTTAGGCCATGACAAGCTGGTTGGAGTTTACCTTATGTCGTCGACATTTATATTTATGCATTGAAACTTTCTAATATGTCTGATTTTAGCCTGTTTAATTATTCAAGATGTCATTCTCTTTTCTTCTCCTCTTCCTTCCTCATGATGTCCCTGGGTAGTTATTGTCTGTTATCTAATGTTAATCTGTCTGAAAACATAAATAATTCTGGCTCACTGCTGCTCAATTGTTACGAGTACAATAAAACGCCACTTTTGTTTGATTTTTTTTATCCATCCTACAAAAAAAAGGGTGATTATTACGAAGCATCTGTCCTTATAATTATTAAATGCCAAGACTTATTCATTGAATTTTCTCTCTATTACTGGTGGTACAAAATTGCCTGAACTATCTTTTAATTTCCTAGGAGGAAGTTGATCTCCTTGACAGAAATGATCAGCAACAGTTTCTAGCTATTGCTGATTTTCTTTCCAATTATCAAGTGCCAGCATTGATGGCTATCATTGAGGCAGCAACTTCTGAAGTGCTTAAGGGGTAAAACTAGTTCTTGCTTATTTGTATCCTACATAGTTAAATTATCTTTATCAACATGGTTATTTCTGAAGATTAAGTAGCATAATGTATAGGCGCTTATAAACATCTTCTTCCCACTCTTATTTTTGCTTCGTTACTATGCATGCTTGAGAAATAGAGAGTTTCATTCTTTAGGTGGGGGAATATAGAAAGTTGGTCAATGAATGTAGGTTATGTAAAGAGGTTTCCTTGGCATTAGGGGTGTTTGTACTATCCTTTCTCATGTTTATGTGACAACAAAAAGTAGATATGTGGGATTGTCATCTGAGTAAGGATCTCACTGATATTTGAGTAATATTTTATTTCATCTCTTAGAATATTACCTAGAAAATATACCGGAATTATGGGTGCATTCACAATTTAACACCATTCTCTGTGTAAATGTTTGACTTTTGTACCAATCTCTCCCATCTTTTGGAGTAGTTATATTAACCATCTAACAAAGCAAGATCGTAGTCAGGGGCAGACAGAACTTTAGTGCAAGTTAGGGATCAAAAGTGAGGTATGCACATCCAATATATCGTTGGAACAGATTTACTATGACAGGTTCATCAGGTATAAAAGCTATTAATAATTAATGTGTTTTTTTGATGGAAAGATTGCTTTTTCATTAAAATCATCCAACAAAGTACATCAAAATTTTGGCCATCACTCTAAGCCAAAAACCTACCCACATACCAAAACAGATAATATCAATTTAAGTTCTAACAAAAACTAAATTCTACACTTGCATTCAGCATCTATTTTCACCACAAGCTTCTTTTCCTCCATCTTCTTCCCCTCAAAGATTCTTCTATTCCTTTCTGCCCATATTTCATACAACAGAGTTGTATGAAGGATCAATGTGTCCCACTGCTTCCTCCTCCTCTTCTGCTCCAAGTATCTTTTCAGCTCCCTTAAATTTCTGAGCATTTTCACATTCAAACTTTTGTGATATCTGTACCAAGAAATGACACTGAGTAAACAAGTGCACTGCAGTTTCATCTTGGCCATGACACAAACAACACATTGGTTGTGGCCCCAGGATTTTAAAACGCTGCAGTCTATCCACAGTTGATAATCTGGAATGAAACAACATCCAGAGAAAGATTATTTGCCTAGGAGGGACTTATAAGTATACTAGGTATATAATAATTTAGTGATCATTGGTGATTGCCTGTTGATTATTTGTTATACCTAATTGCCATTTTGTTTTCACTAGTGTATTTTACAAGTAGATGTTTATAATTTTTTAAGGCTACATCATCATTTTAGGTGTTAATTTGTGCACTACCCAATTTTAAATCCTGGACTCACCACTGATTTCAGTCGATTCCTTCTATGTATTCAAGCTCTTCTTAGTCAAAGCTGTCTTCTATAAAATATGTGTTGAAGGGCTTTGGAAGTTTGATGTTTCATAGACCTTGCTTGAAAAAAAAGTTTTTTCTCAAGTTCAAGTTCCACAAAGCAATGTTGTATAGGGTCTGTAGACACAATTAAAGTGTTTTTCCTTTGCGAGGCAAGGTTTAAGCCCGGATGCATAAATCTCAGCTTAATGGTACATAAAAATATTCTCAAGAATTGAAAGTAATGTAGAATTTTTGTTGTTTTACATTGTAAAACTTCCACATTCGAGTATTTGACATAAAAAGAGCCCTGGACTATAAAATCAAAGGTTGGCAGCCAGCATTAAATTGTAGTGGAGAAGTTTAAATTTAAGACCCGCTACTTTAAGATGTATAAATTTGACTACGTAAGGTGAATTAAGTGTCACATTGTCATGAAGCGCTAACCTTGCATGTACACCCATCTACACGATTCATGTCTGGAGCGTAAGCCTCATATTGTTTTTTCAGCACATTTTTCCAACAATGTTACGAATTTAATACTCTTTCCAACCCAAATTATCGATCCTATTCTGAATTATTTCTCTGCTTAAAAAGGTAGTCCCGTGTTTGTGCTTTTAACTCCCATAGTCTTACTGGCATAACGAAATAATCCAGAAGGAGTAAAGATCAGAAGAGAAGATATGAAATCAAGTAGCTATTATAGGTCTTTCCCTTCCATCCCATAAGAAAGAGGACTAAGAGGAGTTGCACCTTTCTGGTCATCTGGTTTTCTTGGTGTTATCCCTTGTCAAAGGACAAAAATATCTGACTCCTAAGTCATGCCAGTATCTTTAACTTTATAGCTCCCTTGAATCTTCTGTTAAGTGCTGATTATTTCATATAGTGTTTCTTTCCTTGAATCTTCTGTTAAGTGCTGATTATTTCATATTGTGTTTCCTTAACATCAAGTAGTGTCATTTTTCAATCATTAGAAATGTCTCATCCAGTTCCATTGCTTAAAAAAAGGAATCTCTGTGTTTGTACTTTGAACTCCCATACTCTTACTGACATAATTAAATGATCCACACTTCAAAAGTTGGGGTAGTAGAGAAAATAAGAAAGATTATATTTACAAATTCGGGCTTTTTTACGGATAGAGGAGTAGCAGCTTTCTGTGCTAATATTTGCTTCTATAGAAACTTGGGAAATAAATTGAGTCAATTGACTAGTTCTTAATATATCCCTTGTCAAAAGACACGGTATCTGTTTCGTAAGTTGTGTCATCAGAAGTGTCTCATCCAGTTCTCATTTATATTGTATCTAGTATCTACAAGTTATGCTATTTTTATTTTTATATCCTCCTTTATGCGTTCATGTTGCAAATTGTGATTCTTAAAACCAAATCAGTCATTTTGAAAAAATTAAAAATCTTGTCTAGTAAGATAAAAATTGTGTAAAAGGACATGTAGTTTTACTTGCTGGTTTTCCTGAGTTCAGTACTTTAATAGAGCTCAGTATAACTATGATAACTCGTATGAAACCATGCTACAGTAGTAATGTACTGCATGCTTTGAGATATTGTGGTTCATGGCTGTTCTGTACTCTTAGTGATGTTTGCCAGCCTTGATTAATCATTTGGTTATTTACTTGCAGGAAACAGCTGAAGGATGTCTTTAGCAGTTCTTTACTTAATGATACTATCGTGCGGATATTGGATACATTCATGAGCACAAGAAACCCTCACCAGTGGTTGGGCTATTTGATTCCAGATGATCCTAGAATTTACAAATTTGTTTCCTCCCCCGAGCTTGGCAGTGAAGACCGTTCCCATGTTAGCAAGTTTGAACAACTTACAAATGAGACTCGTGCAGTTTTATCAAGGTTAGTTATTCCTAAACATTTCCCAAGGATCATCAAACTCGATCCTGATAGAGGCCAGATTATCTATCTAAGCTTATATAAGAGTATACTAATCTTATCACCCCTCTTTGTAGTGCTGAATTCGGGGATATACTCGATGTCTCTCTGAAGGTACTGGTGGATGCAGTCACTGAAGAAATAGATATCCAAGCTGCAATTCCCCTCGCGAAACTTCTACCTCGTATAGCTCAGATGGGACAGAATTTGCTCGAGGATTCCAATAGGCAGATGTACACCCGAATCATCAGAAACATACCTGAAGTTGAACTATTTTTCACTGTCTTATATTCGAGCACGCCTCTGCATAGTATAGCTGAATCTGAATGATGTAGTGATTCGGCTTCGGAGGAAGCATGGCTGTAATGTTACATGTGTTCTTGTTCTCTACCTAGGACAAAATAAGTAGGGGACGGATGAAGATAAGTGTTTGTGACTTCCATTTTGATAAAAGCCACGTTATTCAAGCTAGGCTGCAAGTTAAACTGATGGGGTGTAATTCTTGTGTATTCCGATATATACAAAGCTAGCAAAAGTGTGTTGTATGGCTATCGTTTCTCATTCATCTCTTACATGAAATGAATTCAAAATCCCTGCTGGTAGTTTACTTTCATTGACTTTTTTAAAAAAAGGTTTGCTTAAAAGAATTCTGTTGGTCTCAGTCAAACATAAAAATAATTATTGACAAAACCTCAATGTTTAACACAGAATGTTTAATTTTATTATTAGAAGGGTTGATTACTGCATGGAACTATGGAAGCCTTTTTGATGGGATAAATTGTATAGATTGATGGTAGTGCTTGTCTACGGTAGTGTTGGTAGTGTCTGCCTTTTTGTTGGGATAAATTGTATAGATTGATGGTAGTGCTTGTCTATATGGTAGTGTTGGTAGTGTCTGATCGAAATGATGTGTAATTTATATAAAATTTCAGTATTTTTTAGTTAGCGGTGAGCTTTGCGATTGTAGGGTGGAAGTATCTTATGTAGATCAAGATTTTATGAAATTATTTCAAAGTCTCAATTCTTTAAATTTATTAAATAATAGATAAGTTCAAATACTTATGAAAAGTCCATAGTATAGTATAGTTTAGATTAAATTTTAAATATTTTAATGTGAATATGCTATAAAATATGTTTCAATGTAAAATTTTATAAAATTTATGACTTTTTTAAATTGAAATTTCTACAATAAAAGCTTGTGAAGAATTATTATTTTTGGAAAGTTAGACTTTCAAGGACCAACCCAATAACAAATTCAATTAAATATAATTTTAATTTTAATTTTTTCCTTAAAATGTCCATTCAAAATATCAAATCCCAATCCTAATCGCTTTTACCAAACTACAAATTCAAAGATCCAGGATACTGGATACCATACGAACGCACATTATTCAAAAACTTAATTTTAAGGGCGTGTTTTGTAAATCCTCATAGCTGACGCGGCAAGTAAAAGATTTATTTTCAGTCAAAGCAGGGAGCTTCTCGGACTAGCGGAGAGAAGCGGAGCAGAAACAGACAATGGCGGCGGCGAACGGAGACATCCTGATGTTGGAAGCTCCACCGTCCTCGCGCCCGGCGTGGTCTACTGGAGCGGAAGTGATTGACGCGCTGCCGTACCTGGATGAAGACTACGGCAGCCCCCATGTCAAAGCAGAGGTTGACCATTTGGTGGAATTGGAGATGCGGCGGAGCTCCAAAAGGCCTTCCGACTTCCTCAAAGACCTCCCTCCACTACCCAAAGTCAACTTCGAGGTACAACTCTCCTCTCTCCCCATGTTTTTATGTTCAATTTCTGCACGGGCGTTTAGGTTTTTATTCATATGGCTTCCTAGGGTTTTGTAATTTCAGTGCTGTTCCTCTATGTATAGTCATTCAGTATACCTTGTTTACCTCCGCCGAGTATAATGTGTACAACAGCCGAGTTAAATTTATGTTTTGGGGATTTTTTCCGAAAGGAGTTTATTGATAAGATTAAAGTCGATATTTTTGTTTGGAGTTTATGTCGATAAAGAAGTTGGTTAACTTTTGTTGAGCTCAGACTTTATTTATGATAAAGAGGAGCTGAGGAGAAACATATTTCTAGTTGTGCATTGTTTAAGTGTTGCAGTGTTGCGGATAATTGAGGGGTTTTGGTCTAGTTAGTTGTTCTAGCACGAACTCTATGCACATTTATATTGTTCAACTGCTCAACTTATATCTTGTTCAACTGTTGGCACACACTCTATGCGCCATTGTATTGTCAACTGCTCAATTTATATCAACCAATTTCTAGTCGTATATTGTTTAAGTGTTGCAGTGACACTGATAGTGTCAGAACATAATTGAGGGGTTTCGGTCCAGTCCAGTTAGTTGTTCTGTCACACACTCTGTGCACCTTCGTATTTTTCAACCCCTCAACTCATATCTTCTTGATTCTGATTTAGGATCATCCCATGCTTGCAAGGGAGTATGAGAGGGTGAGAGCGGGGAGACCTCCTGTTCAAATGGATACTTCGAGGTATGGACTTGAAATTCCAGCTGCAAACAAGCAAAGTGATGAAACTGCTTGGAAGCAATCACTTCAGAAGGGTCAACGCCTATTGCAGCATCAAGTTATCAGGTGTGCACTTATATCATACTGACAAATTGCTTTCTAAAAGATGATGTGGTTTGTGACCTAGGTATGTTTATTGGCTAAAGTGACTAGTTAATAAATTAACATAAAGCATAAAGTGACAATATTGAGCTTCATGTTACAGTTTATTTTCCTTTTCAATTAGTGAAAGACAGACTGGTTGAACTACTATATAGATGACCACTGACCACTTATTTAGATTCCCTTTATATTGGGAAAGAGATTACATGACCTAGTTTGTATAGATGTGACCTAGAAGGTGATATGACATGACCCCAGAGGGAAAATATCTAGAAATTTATGCACATTATCTTTTCTCTTTTCCCCTCTCTCTGAATATGCTTCTGATACAGTTGAAATTTTTATTGTTCAGGTTGGAAAACTTAGACCTGATGTCAAAGCATGGTCCAGAAGTGTGGAAGCTCTACAACCAAAACTTAGAGGCAGTGCTATCCAGGTACATTCACAAGCAACTTCAAGTTCCTACTTCCATTTCGTAATTATTCTTTGGACACTTTAGTTATTTGATTTACTACTTCTGGCTTGAGCATCTCTTATATTACTTGACCGGACAGAGAAAAGAGCCTTTTTATGTATAAAGAATTCATAGAATTATATAATATTTTGTGATCGGTGATTTTCTATAACAAGCAGCAGGGAAACATTTTTCGATTTTTCCTTTATGATGAGAATTCGTAGCTTTTTTCCAACTTCTTACTTCATCTTACCATGGGGTTTTTGAAATGTCGTCAAGTGTTAGTAGTAATTATTATGAAACATTCAATATTTGTTCCTGATATCAATGAACTATGGTACTCGCATGTATGTCCCTTTTCAACATGATCTATTAGACCAGATAAAGAGTAAGAAAACTTCTTACTCTTTTATTGATGCGGTAGGTCTAGTTTTCTGTTTTTTCAAGTTGCTAAATCTAAATGATTGAGTTATCTTTTTCAGGACACAATCACAAGCAGTAAAACTCACCGAAAAGATTGAAGCTGTGAATCGCGAGAGGAAATATCATCAGGTCTGATGGAAACCTTAGTTTACTACATAAATTTTACTTACATAAATTTTACTTTTGTTCACATCCTGTTGGACATATATATATTTATGCTACTTGTTTATTGATCAGCAAAACGCTGCATATGAGCTCCATGCTTTATCATCACAGTGGAGAGAGCTTTGTATGAAGAATATAGAAATTCAGGCTGCATGTTCGGCTCTTGATTATGGCATTGAAGAAATGCGGAGATTGGCCGTGGAATGGTAATAGTTTGGCTATGCACTTTTTTATGTGCTCTAGCTTTTCAGCATATTTTCTAAGTTGCTTTCATGTGTGAATCAGGGGTTGTGATTTGGACGTCAGCAAGGAAAATGGTTCTGTTCCACATGTACCTTGAGGTATAGCGTCTAGCTCTAATTGATCTTTCTGTTATTATTTATACGTAGATATAGCATTTGGATTTCTAGATCATTTTTAAAGCATAGGAATTCTGCTACTACCAGATTTCAGATTATAAACTTGAAGTTTCTCCCTTAGCATTGACTTTCAAGTACTAATTACTTGCCCTTATTAAAATACACACGAAGGAGAATTTTCATGTGCATGTATGTAATGCTAAGTGTAATCATGATGACAATGGTCATGAAGGGAGCCTTACTTTTGAAATTGACAAGACTGTGCTGGAAAAATAGTTTTCCATGGAAACTTATTAACTTATTGAAAATATCCAACTATTCTGATTTCACATATCCCCAGGCTTTTCAAAAATGTTATTGTTTAAGAACATAATTCATTATTAATAAGAAATAAGCATTTGAAACAAGAGGAAAGCTACTAAATCGTTCAAAACAATATCCCCAGTTCTTAGTTTCATGTTAGCTCTCTTGACTTTTGACAATCTTATGTTTCTCTTCAGCTCCTTGTTAATTTTCCTTCTGATACCCCCTCTAGCCCCGAGTTTACTTCACATATGCATGAGCATAATTAAGAGGAGTAAATGAGTGGAGGAGGAGAAGTTGAAATAATAGAAACAATCAGGGTGGATGTGCATGAGTTGAAATTTGCCAGAGGAAATATTCGAAGTGGAAAGAAATCTTTAGGACGGCCTAATAAAGTTATTTTAGAAATGGTTGAAATCTGGATTTCATGAACCTTTTAGATAATGGCCAAGTTAACAACCGAATGGGTCAGTTTTGTAACTAGATAACCTGGTACTCGTGTGTTTTACTTATCACGTGTTTTCTTTTGGGGGTTTTGTTGTTAGGTTTATTTGCGGTGCTGTGAATTTGTAATTTGCTCAGCCTTTCATCAGCAGAACTTTGTATACTTGGAAGACTCGGTGTGACAAGACATGGCTCGTGGGATTCTGCATCGGAGCATAGAGCTTAGTTTGTGCTAAAGCTTGACAGAATATTCTGCTTTATTTCTTGCTACTGATATGTCCACCGTTGTACTAATTTCTTGTTCAGAGAAGCAAGAGGATTTTAATCTGTATGTCTGGTCTTCTTTAAAGACAAGTAATAGTTATTTTAGAAGATCCAAAATTTAAGGTTTCACAGCTGCATTAGTTATGCTTTATGCGAGCGAGCCGCTTCTGATGGACCTCCATCAATTTTATATCAACTGTTCTTTCATTATTTCTCTGAACAGTAAGGGCCTGCTTTTTTTTCTTTTTCTTTTTTCATCACAGATGTTAGTCAATGATGTTCAGTTACTTTTGAGTTTTTTTAAATACAAAGAAGTTTTTTTATAAAAAAGTTTAGGCTACAAACTAGAAGATGATGGTTGGACCAACAAATTAATACTATAAGCGAAGCCTATATTAGAGCATCTCCAATGTTTCTCTACCTTTACGTAAGAGGTGCATAAAGCAAAATTATATTTCTTCCAATAGTTCACTCAGATATACTCCGTACTATATTTAGTGTGAACAAAAGCAACTGAATATAGTTTACTGAATGAAATTTTTTCTCAGGAGAGTCATGTAGTGAGTAAATACAACCTTATATACTATAACTATATATAACTGTGTAAGTGAAAACACATTCCTAGCTTTCAAAAAATTTTAAAAACACACATTCGTATGAAAAAGTTTGGGACCAAAATGTAAATACTCTATTATTGATGTCTTAAACCAAAATGTAAACCTCCACGTAACCGGTCAAACCTCATTGGGGATTACAACCTCACCGCAGGCAATGTTTTGGGAACATGTTAGAACGAAACTTATAATTTCAAAAAAAAAATTGGCACCTTTTTCATTTTTTCTCAAAAAAGAAATGGTAAGTTTTGAGTTCGACCATCTTTGTTATGTTTTTTTTTTGAAAGCAACACTAATATTAATTAAAAACATAATTACAACTTACACTCCCTAGGCCGATGGCCAGGAGTTCAAACATAGGAAATACAAGAGAGCCTACTGGGCATAACACATTTGCTCACATAAACTTAGTACTACTAACTACTTGAGATTGAGAAAAAGAAGTAGACGAGAATCTTGGCATGCTCCCATTCATACTCTAGTTCTCCCAAGGCACTGACTCGTGATGATAGAGTGCTGGCCGATGAACAGATGAAACCGTAAGCAAGTCAACATTTTGGGATGAAACTTTGGTTGCTGCTTTGAGAGATCCCCAACAAGCTATCATATTTGCTTGCGATGGGGTGATGCATATCTTTATTATGTTTATTATGTTTTAAAGTCATTGAGAGAGTGAGAGTCTTGTTCTTCCTAGCTTATTTCTTGTTGAAGTCAAATTTAATTTAATTGGGTGAAATTTAAGGTATTGTTAAATAGAATCAATTTTATATTTCATAAAATCATAATTTTTCTGAAATTAATTGAATTGAAATAATGTACTGATAACCCCACGAGACCTACAAGATATGTTTTTTTTTTAGATCATTTTACAACGACCTAATCTAGTACAAGGATCCTACAACTATCCTACTCTAAACCTACTATACTCCATCGATCCCGTACCACTTACACCGGCTTTAAATTGCGTGAAATGTTTGCACTTGGGGGATTTCGAACCTCTGACCTCCCCTGGGCGGGACTAGCTCCCTAGCCAATTGCCCAGTTGGTTACAAGATATTATGTTTGAAACCTCATTTTTATTTTACATGTTTTGTGGAGACTCGTCACGGGTTTGGAGGATATTTTGATATGAATGGAAAATGTATGTAGGTAATTTCTTAATCCACCATAGGTAATGGGGAGAGTGTGAATGTTTTTTATATCCACCCAATCTTCACATGTCTCACATGTCCGCCTAGTTATAAAATTATAATGATGGTATTAGATGGTATTTGGATTAGATAGCCACATTCATACCCATTTTAATGCCTATATCAATATCTAATCCATTACCACTGTAACTAAAATATGAAGATTTGAATACATATCTATCAAATCCATGGATACATCCATATCTATAAATGAATTATATTTTCTTGTATGTTGCATAAAATTTCATATTTAACACATTTCTAAAAAGAGGGTAATAATACAAATGGACCTCTAATAAAATCCCACAATCCCCTATCCCCTAGCGAGAATTGTATCCAGTGTCTCTGGGTTATTCTACTAGCACTTAACCGCTAGATCAATGATCAATTGCCTAAAATTTATGATATACATGATATTATTCCAATCGAATCTGCCATCCATAAAATATTGTTACATAAGTAAACAATTGTTTTCTCAAGGATAATAAAGTTAAAAAAACTGGACGACTTAGATAATGCCCCAGTTTTACTAGTGTGGTCCGTATTTTGTCACATAGTGACTAAGAAGTTCTTCTTAATTTGAAGCATTTGATTTCTTTAGCCATGCACCTTGTTATGTGAATTACTTAGTTAAACTGTTTTCGACCTCATCATACATGTACCCTCAAATAATAAAGAAATTTCTCTATGCACGTCCATTTTTCTCTTACAGGTCCACATTTTACCATAATACCCCTGATGGAACCCTATGATTTCAAGCCCATTTTTTGCCTTAACAATATTGGGGGTATTATGGTAAAAATACGTATCTGCAAGAGAAAAATGGACCTGCATGAAGCAACCCCAATAATAATAGGGTAAAATAGTGAATTTTAGCAAAATACGGATGTCCACTAGTAAAATCTGGACGTCTTTCGGTCAACCAAAAAAAAATACATTTCCGAAACGTAGGTGTTGCTCGCGGTAACAGTAGTAACGTTTACTGGTCGCTAAGCACAAGATAGAGATGCAACGTTTGCTAGCCGCCGTCACTCCTACTAGATCTACCAATCTGATTTTGAAGGTAACGATTCTAGCGGACCTAACTAGTTGTTGAGACAATCTACACCATTTGGGGTTCAACTAGAGATCTGGACGAAGAAGCTTGAGGCACTGCCTCTACAACACGTCACCTTGTTTCAAAATCCTTTCATTCTAGTATATTATCAAACGAAATCCTTACAATTTCTACGCATAAAAGTCTCAAGTCGAATAGTTTAAAAATAACCCAGTATTTAAATGGATCTCGACATTAATGTTTGATGATGTGGTAATGAGTTATAATGAGGTGGTAGCAATAAAATTTTCCTTATTTTACATTATAAGCGAGGCTGCCTCACATAAGAATTACTTATATATAAAATACAATCGTTATATGATTTTAAGTATATTTTCTAAATAACAGTGTTTTGGTAAAACAGTGGCCACTATAACAAAATGAGTACATAATTATCCCTGTCTCCATAACATGATACAAACCGATTTTGTTTTTCAATTCGATCTGACTCAATCGGGGAACAGCATATTGAGGGTTTTTTATATTCTACATATCTCGTTATTTGGATTGGTTTTGTGTTTTTAGCGTGTTTACACAATTATCTACGATCAAGGTGTTGCAGATTTCTAGTTAATAATGGGCAAGGTAAACAATACGGCTTTCACGTTTTTAATAATTACTAGGCAGTTGAATGGACCTCACACGGCTAAGAAACATCAAAAGGATTTGCAATGTGAATTACTACAAACTTCTGATTCAAATTGCAATGTTAAGACGTTCAAAACCTAACCGTACAGCCTAATTTGATCCGCAACATAAAATTCAGTACAATCCCCCAACGTCATATAGACCGCCGCCGGCCATGATGTCAGTCTGTGCGTGAGAAATCTCCCAATCTGCAGGCCACGCTTGCCTGATCCTGTGAGCAGGAAAAAAGCCACAGGATCACAGGTCCAAAATACCACATTAATACACACAGTGACGTCAACATTCAACTTTTTAAAAAGGGACCCCAAAACGGTATAAGGAAAGTTAGGGGACTTGAACGGCAATCACAATCACATACCAAACCTCGATAAGAAGTTAAAACCCAACTCATCATCAGACATCTCACTGGTTATCCAGCTGGACTCGTAATTACCCCAATCAAGAAACCATCCAAAATGACCAACAAGAATGTAATCTCTTTTGACAGAACAAAAACCAGACCATGGGAAATAATGCAAACAACAAGATCAACTAATCAACCAAAAGGACAAGAAACAGACAAGTTTTTTAAGGAACAAAAAGTCAACAGCGTAGAGCTCCCTTCAATCCAAAGAAGGATCCAAGTGAGGTAATGCAGCTGCTGACATATGCAAGCCACAAACCAATCCAGTGAAATCAGGAACTGGATAGGGCTGAGGTATCCATAGATCAGCAGCTCTATCATCCTCTTAAGATCCTCTTTTGGACTTCAAGGAGCTCCACTCCATGAACCCTAATCTCATCCCAACAAAAGTCAACCTTCAAAACACACACACACAGAGATTTGCAAACACATATTAGATCTACCAACAACTACTGCAGCTAAATCAACCACAACTACATCAAAGAACATGAAGGTTTCCACTTAAGAACATGAGATGGAGATGGAGATGGAGATGGAGATGGAGATGGAGATGGAGATGGAGATGTGGTTATCCAGCTGTCATGAAGCTGGGCATGATGAAGAAGAAGAAGGGCTTCTGGGGTGAGATGAGCATGGTTGAGGTGGGGTGAATATATAGGGGGGAGAAGATGAGAAATGGTGGGTGGGGAAAAGGCCGGTATGGAAAGAAGGGAAAAAAAGTCTTGGGAAACGTCTTTCTTGTTTAGCGGGAGCGCATGGCAACATTAATTATTAGGATAGATTCCCCTTTACCTCTGTCTATGCAATTTTCACATGCTCTTGTCACTCCAACCCGACACTACGTACCCACTTCTGACTTCACATACTGTTTTACCACTTTTTTCTTACAGTGTTTTTGTTTTTCATACCCCTTTCAAAATTGACAAATTCTTGGTGATGCAGCCTCACCCAAGAGATAAAACTAAGTAAACACTTTTTTAGATGAAATTTTATGAATTGACACAAAGGTTTTGATGAGTGACATGTTTGATGAACTAACATCAAAGTTTGATGAGGTGATAGTGAGTTGTGACAATGTGGCAACAATGAAATTTTCCTTATTTGACCTTGCCTCATATACTACTGTTTTCTTAGTATAATTTTCCTTTTTTTTTGATTATTTTTACATCATTGCCAAGGATATTTAGGATATGAATTAAGTATAAAAGTAAATGAAAAAAATTGTGATTTATTTTTCCAAAAAAGATTGAGAAAAGTCAAAGAGGGAGAAAGACCCTGTTTATCGGAGCTTATCCGTAGATCAGTTCAGTTCAGTTCAGATCACTTCAATTCAGTTCAGTTCAGTTCAGTTCAGTGAAAATGCAATTTGATGAAATTCAGGTTAATTCAGTCATGCTGATTCCATTTTTCAATACATCAATTTTCACTTCAGTTCAATTCAGTTCAATTCAATTTAGTTCAGTTCAGTACATCAAAAAATAAGCTCTAGTAAACAGGGCCAAAATGAATCAACCTTATTTATGAATGCACGCACTCCTATCAATTATCTTCTCTATTTAAAGTAGAAAACAACGGATTATAAATGGTAATCGTTTAATTTAAATCTTACATATTATATATATTTATTCATAATTTATACTATCAATATCATCACTAATCAGTTATAAATATTGTAATGTTTATTATTGTTAACTTCTCTTGCTTTATAACGCATCAAAGATAAATGTTTCAAAATCCGTTTGAAATGTTTATATCTGGTTTGACCATTTTGAAAATTTTAAGAGTTTAATCTGTGAAGAAATGTTAATGATAATTATATTATATAATCTTGTCTACTTATATAATAACAATTTTTATTATGTAGTGTGATTAATGAAAATTTTATTTGAGGTAAAATATATATTTTTATTCTTACTTTATACTATCATCACTAATCTATTTGTAACGTTTAGTTATTGTTGATTTCGCCTTGATTTTAAACGTAAATGTTTAATTATAAAATGCAGAATACTTTATGGACATGTTATATTGATACTGTTATTGTTAAAAATAAATAGGTGAGTGGACATGTTATATATTAAAATAAAAACTTAAAGTAAAATGAATGGAAACTACTCCCTCCGTCCCAAATTGTTGTGTCCAATTGCTTTTGACACAATCTTTAAGAAATCTGATGTGGCAATGATGTGGATGGTAGGGTAGGTGAAGTATGTGAGAGTGTTAATAGTTTATATTATAATTTGTTGCCAAAAAGGGAAATGGGTAAATCTCTTTGGGACGGACCAAAAGGAAAATTAGATACATCACACATCGCTTTGGGACGGAGGGAGTAGTAATAATATGATTAAACAGAGAAAATATTTTGTGTGTGCATACATTTGCGTACAGAAAAAAAAAGTGCTCAATAAAAACAAAGAAATGGTATGAAAACAAGAAATTCCAGGTAAAAATGGATGGGTATGGTGAAAAAGTGTGAATGGTGGCAGGGAATAATAATGGCAGCATTCATAGAGCCACCCAAATCTAGTGCTAGATTTCTTTCACGAATGGCATGGCTTATCTTGCCACGTGTCTCCAATTCAGGACCATGGCATGATTTTCGATCGTGACTTCACCTGACCTGATTCTGTGTCTTGCCCTAACAAGGAAACGGAAGCCAGCAGATAGCAGCTGTTTCGTTTTGTTATGGGCTTGGACAGTTGGATATGGACCTTAGTGTCCAATTGCCTGATTTGGGTGTATATGAAAAGCCCGCCAACTTCTTTGGACTTCTCTATTCACATTCTCAATTTCCCACTTTTCCCCCCATTTTCATGTTCACCTCAGTCGCTCCACCTCTGCGCCGTCTCCACCCTCTCGACTCCGCCCACCGCCACCGCATCCACCTCAACCATCGCATTGGAAAGTAGTGTCCATAAAAATTGATCTCGCCGGCGTTGCTTCCGTTATCATAGTGTCCTTTTTGCTGACGTTCCTGTAGTTAAGACGACAGGACGAAAATCCAATTTGCAACTCTCAAAGGCGTTGAATTTTGTTACCTGCGAGGTCAGTAATTCCCCCCCAATTCAGTTCCTCTATTATATACTCCATACGACTTCTTGTGGGTTGAATTGGAGAGGACTAGTTTGTTTAGTGTATAGATATTATAGGGAAATGAATACTTAGCTTTTAGTTAGCATGAATTGTGTGATGATGTTGATCAAACTAAGGCAAGGATGTTTGTTGGTTCATACCCTTAACCACAAAGGGCAAGGGTGTTTGATGATGTTGACATAAAAATGTTGTACTACACCTTTTCACGCGGTACTAGGTTTGGAACCATTAGTTTCGGTTTCCAGTTATGCTGAGTTAAAATCTGTTTTTGGTGTTCTTTATGTCTTTGACCGCCTCTTCTTTTGGTTGATTTAGACTGAAAATACTCCTGTAATAGTCTGCCCTCTTCAAATGTATGCGTTGCTTGCTTGGTTTTAAAGTTTATTTCTGAAAGTGTTCAGTGGAGATATCTAGTTCTAGTTCAACCCTTGTGGAGTTGATCAAAATTATATTTAGTCTAACACAAATTATGTTTGTGCAGTAAGAGATTTTTGACGAGATTGGTCACCAACCGAACGATTTGTAACGGTGGTTCTGCTTGCTGGTTCATTTTCTTGATCTCTGAAAGAAGGCCATTCACCATAAAAAAACATTTGATGTACTGGAAGAGCAACAGACAATCTACTGATACATTTTGAAGGTATGTGGTGATGATAATTGATACGTAGAATGATAAGTGCCGGCATCAAAAGCTAGTGATTTTGCTCCACTTTTCTTCTTCCAGATTTTTACCATCACATATGCTTCAAACAGCCCTTCACTGTCAGATAGAACTAAAAATATGAAATGAAAATAGTTCAGCTTTTTACATCAGCCATTAAGTTGCGTGCTCATATGTAGCTTGTGTTTTGTCATGTTTGGTGCAGTTTAATTTTCCTGTTTGTAAGCTTATTTGCACGACTTAGCGTCTGACAGGCTCTCTACTTTGGAGGAAGGTTTGTCATGATACTGCTGCCATTCTGTGCGTGACTTTTATTTGGCCAAATCCCATTGAAAACAGAAATCATGATGCAAAATAATAAGATAGCCATGAATCTTTTTTCCGTTTTTCCTATAGAATTAACTATGTTATCTGAGTTGCCGTTGTAGACAGTACTAGGAGTGATGAATGCCATTTCTGAGTCGGTTGTAAATCTATCGGGAATGGAAACTCTGCTACTGACTACTTATGTATGATGATCTGGTAGGTTTTGGTAGAGTGTAGCCTGCTGTGAGTTTTCCAGGGGAAGGGTGGAGATGTGAGAGATCGTTTGTATTTGAGTTTTGTCTCTTGTTCTTATGTGAGAGATCGGGAAGGATGTCCCCTTTTCCCGAGTGCTTGTAGCTGAAACTTTTTTTTGGCCAATGATAATCTACTATGTTTAGAAATCCGATTATATTGCCTGATGGAACATTGAATGGGTGTATTTTTCACTTTTGATTATGAGCCTGTTAAAAGGCATGGGAGATATCACTTTTGACTGAACCTGGATTATCTAACCATTCTTGATATCACTTTTTAATTTTATCATGTGTTAATACTGTATAACAACTACGTGCCTTTAAATGAGAAGTAGCATCTAGGATCACTTAATGGGCAAGTACCTCTTCTGTTATTGCTAGTATTGTATCTTGGATGAATTTCTTGAGCAACCATAATCAATCAGGTTTTTTTATATATTTTATTGTCTCGGATTTTAAAGATTGAGAAGGAGTTGGATCAGTTTATTCAGAATTTGGTAGACAAGTACCATGGTGGGTTTAGAATCAATAGCAGTAATTGTATTTTTAGAACAAAACTTTTACCCGAGAAAAAGTAAAGCCTGTTTAACTTTTTTACGGTTGATTATGATGATCTTGATGGCTGTTTAGCCTGTAATTGTATTGTTAATGGTTGCTGCTTTTACGGTTGACGATGATGATCTTGATGGCTGTTTTCATTCATTTCTGTCGGAATTTGCTGTTTACCCTTGGGTCAGATATGTAAACTCTGCAACCTTCTGCAACCTTCTGTTTTGTAAATTATAACTTCTATTTGGTGATTGAATGGGTTAATTTTTGTGCAAAAATCAAGTCCTCTTATAATTTTGTTCATGCAAACTGTTTCCCCCAATTTTGATATTGTATGAGTATTAAAGTTTGTGATTTGTTTGGTCTAGTGTGTGGTGCATGTAACTTTATCTTGAATTTCTCGAGCTTATTGGGCTTAATGAACTGGGATTCTCTAAATTGACCTAAATTTTACTACTTTCTTTTGAATCAGAAAAATACTGATGGCTGCAAATAAGGGTCGAACTAGTAGTTTCTCTCGCAATGTTTCTACTGCTAAATTGACCTAAATTTTACTACTTTCTTTTGAATCAGAAAAATACTGATGGCTGCAAATAAGGGTCGAACTAGTAGTTTCTCTCGCAATGTTTCTACTGCTCCAAAATCTCAAGTTCCTGGACTTAGGCGTGGAATGAATGGGACAACTTTCCTCTCATCTGGGATTGCAGACCTTGACAGTAATTTCACAAATCCAATACCTTGATTATCGCACTATAATCTCCGTATGATTGTTCTTACTTGTTATTTTGATTTTGTTTTTGGTGGTATTAGAGATTTTGGCTGGTGGGTTTTCCTTGGGAAGCCTGGTTATGATAATGGAAGACTCAGAAGCTCCGCATCATATGCTTTTATTGAGGAATTTTATGTCTCAAGGACTGGTTCACAGACAGCCTCTTCTTTTTGCTAGTCCTGCTAAGGAGCCACGAGGTTTTCTTGGTACTTTGCCGAGCCCAGTGTCTAAAGATAACAAATCTCGCGAACACGAGACGGAACAGGTTCCCTTTCTTTGTTACAATCCACTTATGTTTCATTTTTTTATTTATCCATGTAAGTTTATATTTCTGAATGTTGATATCTTAACAAATGCAGGAGAAGAACTTGAGAATTGCCTGGCAGTACAAAAAGTATTTTGGGGAACAAAATTTAGAGAGCCAGAAAGGTAGGTCTCTTTTCTTAGTGGCTTTGATTATTTATAACATGGATGATATATCTCCTTTGCTGATGTCTGATTTCCATTGACATACTTAACGATGAAAAGGCTGCAGAATATTGTAGTGATTTCAATTTGCGGAAACCCTTGGATAGACAAATGCTTAGTGGACAAAGCATCAGCTGTGTGAGCCTTCAAAATTCCCCCGATCTTAAAATTCTTGATGATCAGTGTTCAAAATTTTTAGCTCACATTCCAAGGTACGTCTCCAATTCTAGACTTCTAGTCCCTTTTAAATTTTGCATGATTAGTGATTCTTCTAAGACTTGTATTTTATACGGATAACATGGAACACTGTCAAATTTGTACCGGCACAATTGTTTTTCAATCTTTAAATTTATGTTTTCCAAAGCTGGAAGAGTAACATATAAAAACAACATGAAGAAATTAGTGCAGGGTTCCGGATACTATGTTATTTTTGTTAATAGAAGTCTTAATTTGGTTACAATCAGAATGAAGCCTATGGTGCGTCTATTCTAGTAATGGTTGTAGCTTCTAAATATAATTATACGGCCTGCAGGCCTAGAAAAGACTTGGAAAGATACTATAATGTAGTTTATGGTTTATTTGAATCTAAATGAAGTTATGTGTCTTAACTGGCATTGTGGTAGGATATGATCCATGCAGCCAACCCAACGTAGTGGGATCAAAGCTTCTTGCTATTTGACGTTGTTTATGTTTCATCATTTAATCTTATGATCTAGTAAGATTCTGCTATACATAACTGAGAGGATGATTGCTTACTGAATCTTCATCTCACCTTAACCTTGTTATTAAGTTTGCCTAATAAGATGCATTTATTCTGAAGCTATGGAATATAAGTATATAACAGTGGACATTTTGAAGATTTTGCTAAACTTATTCATTGATGATTTTCTGAGAGTTTGTGGAATTAAACATAGCTATAAGACTTAATTCATTTGTCTGTCGAGACGAGTTTGTTTTCAAATCAATGTATACCTGCAGACTTAATGGATACCTGCATGAAGATGTGTGTAGAATTATCTTACTGGTTTGTTTCAAAAAAAAAAAAATCTTACTGGTTTTTTTTTGTTAATTCTCACTCTCAATCATACCAACTTTCTGAAACAGACACGATGGCGAAATCACTTCAGCTGGTCGTATATCAATTCAGTCATTTTGTGCTCCACAGTGTAGTTGTTCAGAGAAGGTCAGTCTAAAGCTATTCAAACATTAGAATTATTCATGTGAACAACAGTTGACTTATAAAACAGAAAAAGCCTCTTCACTAAATAGTGAGGATGGAAGTTACTCTTTTGATTTATTTTTTTCCAGTCAAGAATCAAGTTTAATTTTGGCATATTGATAATGTAGGAATGGGATGTGCTTAACTTCATCAGATCATTGAAAAGCTTATTACGGTATTCAAATGCTGTTGCAGTGGTAACATTTCCAACATCCCTTGTTTAATCAACGGTGCTAAAGAGATTGCAGCATTTGGCAGACACGTTACTTTCTATTAAAGCAGTTCCAGGTATGTATTTCTTGGTCATTAATTACAGTTACTGTACGAACCCTTGCAAATTGTGAAGTATGTGTTTGTTATCCCTGGGTCAGATGAAGATAAGGAGCTAGCAAAGCTTCTCACTGGTTATCAAGACATGCTTGGCCTTCTCAGTGTACATAAAGTTGCACGTTTGAACATACAGGTATTACTTCCTTAGGCGTATAAGTTTGAACTTTCATCGTAGATCCTCCGAAACTAATGTGAAAAGACACTTCTAATATATGCTAGAAATGTCTAATTCCTCAAAGTTGCTATATGTCTGGTTGCAATGAAGATCACACGTCTCCGAAAATGTTACAATGAAGTCTCTCTAAAAATCTATACGAGTACCTTCTGTAGTTTCTTGTTCCTGAGTCTTTCTATATTCTGTTCACTAAAATGCCAATGTCACTCCAGATTCCTTTAATTCTGGAGGCCACAACATTTTCAATGAAACTATACAAGCGAAGATCACTAGTATTAGAATGTCTTAATCAAGCCCCAGTGGATGGCTCCAGCGGCGGTTCTTATGGTACTTCTGGTAGCAGTTCTACATCAGCCAAGACCGGCTCCCTAGACTTTTAGTTGACCTTGATTAGGCAATATTTTTACTGTAGCAAAATGGAGCCTTATAAATCAGCTTGGTTAACATGTCTGATGGGATTTTTTTAAAATTTTTGATTAAGTTGTGATAAGAACTTAAATTACAGTTCTGTCTAATATGGCAATAGAAAGTGGTCTTTTATGAGTGTCATTAGTCATTACCTTGTATTTATCATGCCTATTGAAATGCACTAGTTTCTTTTTGACAATAAAACCCTAAATGGCAATGATTATTTCACAAATTTGTCTAAAAGGATTTTTATTTATTTTCTAACTTTTGGATAAGTTGTGAAAAGAACTTAATTTGCTACTTTCCACGGCAATAAGTGATCTTAGGGCTGGCAAAATATACCGAAATACCGTACCAACCAAAAATTTACCAACCAATACCATACCAAAAATACCGTACCAATTATATACCGACTTTACTGGTATGGTATTGGTATTGAATTTCCAATACCATGGTATTACCGTACCATACCGAAATAATAATATAAATTAAAAAAGAAATAATATTGACAAGATTTAAATATTTATTGCCTTAAATATTTTTCAAGCGAGTGTTTTTTTATTCTTTTTATTTTTTTGACAATTTTTATGATATTTTTGTACAAATTTAACTTGTAAACGTCTTTTACCTCACAACACTCTGTCATTATCGAGGTAAAAATAGATGGGATCCCAAAATAGATGCACGTATTTTACCACTTTATTGTCCAGGTTCCAAGTTATTTCCATTTCATTTTTGTTTTTCATGTTAAACTCTTAAGATTAAATTTAATTTTTGAATAATGCCATAATTTTCTTGATGTAATATCATGAGTAAGAAAATTAGTAGTTATTTTGAACATGTCACATATTTTATTTTTCAAATCATTTTTTTGGTACAATTACGGTATATACCGATTTGGTTGGTATTGGTATTTAAAATACGTGTACCGAAATACTTGGTATGGTACATGGTATTGTACCGATTCCACCCCTAAGTGATCTTTTATGAGTTATATTACCTTGTATATATCATGCTTGAATTGCACTAGTTTTTTAAACCAATAAAACCCAAAATGGCAAAGATTAAATCACGAATTTGTCATGCTTTTTTGGTGACTATTTGAAATATTGGGAAACCTATAAATGGATTTATTGACGCTATAAACCATACAAATGGAAGGAAGAGAACCTCGGTTCAACCTCTGCAACTGCCACTTTCTTAATTTTATCTACATTTTTCTATTTCCTCCCAACTAAATCCTCCAAAAGACGGAAAGAAACATCAAGCTCAAGAAGAGTAGATTTTAAACACAAACAAGTGAACGAATTCACCGAAGAACTCTGAATTGGATTATCGGGTGGTATGGTTTATAACAGAAGAGTCTGAATCATCGTTCACTATGATATTAGTCTCTCACCGTAAATATATTTATGCACATTTCCACTTAGTAAATAAATCTTCCCTTGATCATCTAGAATTACATGCATTGTCTGAATTCGTCTTCGTCGACTTGCACACCACTTTCTAAGTTGTCATAATTGAAAGTTGCATTATATTTTTCAGCAATAATCCTAGATGATTTTTTTAAAATATGTAGTTATACTTAGTTAAGACGTTAGGGTCCAAATGATCTACCAAGAGACCATGTTTTAGCCTTGGAAACCTCAAAAAAAAAAAAGACATGGAAGAAAACAAGCATGGCTTTTGAGAGGGACGATCGTACACATACACCATGTGTGATTTATACCCCGTGGATCCCATTGTCAACACGTGTTTTCCACCCATTGTGTGGATACGTGTGAGAGTAACGTGGCGTGCGTTGGACATGGACGTGGTGTGTATTGAAATAAACCTTAATAGTTATTGCCACGTCCCAGTATTTAAACCGTGTGGAACCCATATGTATTACCGGTTGGAACAGTTCGAATAAAATAATTGGTGGGTGGTTCTTAAATGTGCGCTTCTACTACAAAGATTCTTGCCCAAATTTTAGGGTTTCGACGTGAGAAAATAGGCGATAATCCGATTGTTTTACTTTTAGTATCCATACAAGATTGAATTCCACCACTAGTAGAAACTAAGATGCTCAAGCATGACGCCCAACTTTTACAGAGCCACAAGCCGCAACCTCAACCACCTGATGCATCGTATTGAACGACGGATCCAACGTCTGGAAAGAGAAGTGTCAGAGATTTATACGTTTGAGACCCAAATTCCCCCCATCGGTAGATCCAATGTCAAGGTAACGTTGGTTCGTTAAGGAAGCTTGCTTCAAAATTTGTATCAACTTGCTAATGGTGGGAGGAAATACATTTTTATTTGAATGTATAAATTAGGTCGGAAAGCTAGACCTTAAGTTTGGGGTGGGTTCGAAAAGAATTGAAATATAAATGGTTAAAATTACATCATACACAAAGAATCCATATACTTATCAATCCATCATATGCCCCTCTATCTCCAATGCCTCGTACTCGAGGTCACTGACGTAGCCACAAATTCTTGAAATTATAACAATATAGTGTAAAAGTTAATGTTTGGTATATGATGTTTGTTCGATGCCACTTAAACGACTAGGCGAAACTGAATATAATTCATACCCAAAATACTTACCATCTTTAAGTATCCTAGTCGTTTGGTGTCTTGCATGAGAAGCAACCCACCTGTTTCTATAAAGAATGTGTGGCCGCTTTTGATTAAGGAAAATTCAGCGATGATACCTCAATTCTGTTTGGAATACCTCCGACTCTAGATCTGCCATGTGCGAGCGAACCCTTGATCATAATCACTCATGCTCAAACTAATCCATTTGTAAGAGTATTGGCATTAAAACGTTACGAGCTAGTAACTAAAAAAATAAACACGGTTACATTTAACCCTTTTGGCTTTGATGTGAAGGATTTTATGACGGGGACACGTCTTATGCGATGTAATAATTCTGGTGACCTCTACCCAATAACAACTGCTTCTTCTCAAGCCTCCGTCAATCCATATGCTATCGCAGCCACAACTTCAACCACTTGGCACAATCGTTTGGGGCACCCTGGATTACCTGTCTTTGATACTTTTCGCTCAAGCAATCTTATTTCTTGTTCCCCCTTCAATAAATATTTTCATTGTCACTCGTGTGAACTTGGCAAACATATTAAATTACCATTTTTCCCTTCTACATCGCGTACTTTTTCTCCATTTGATATTGTACATAGTGATTTATGGACTTCCCCTGTCGTCAGTAACATGGGTCATCGATACTATGTCCTTTTCTTAGATGACTTCACAAATTTTTTGTGGACCTTTCCTCTCCGTTCTAAATCTCAAGTCTTCGAAACTTTTTCCTCCTTCCTCACTCTCATTAAAACTCAATTTGAAAAGACCATCAAAACATTTCAATGTGACAATGGTGGAGAATTTAAAAATGATTCTTTTCTCAAACTATTTGCCTCTCATGGAATTCAATTCCGTTTCTCTTGCCCACACACATCCTCTCAAAATGGCAAAGCTAACCACAATTCCTCCCCAACCCTTAGCCTTTTCAATCGACAACCCACATACTCTCACCTCCGCATCTTCGGATGTCTTTGTTATCCCCATCTTCCTCCCTCTAGCATCAATAAACTCCAAGCCCGATATATTCCTTGTGTTTTCCATAGGGTTTCCAAATAATCACCGTGGATATAAATGCCTTGACTTGTCCACTAATAAAATCCATATCTCTCGGCATGTCACTTTTAACGAAAACGTATATCCCTTTCGTGATCTCCATCCTTCAAAGTCTCCATCTTATGATTTCTTGGACACTGAGACCTCTCCATATATCACCCATCATATCCAATCCCACCTGACTCCTTCCTCGAACCAGCCTCCTCAACCTATCCATGCAACTCATACACATCTTTCTCTACCTTCTACTCCGCCTACTTCTCAAATACATACACCGTCCCCTCAATCTAGCCCCCCCAATGACCCAGCTCAGACTTTATCACCAAGTTCACCACCACCTCATTCACCACAAATGACCACCCGCAGTCAGCATGGAATCTTTAAACCCCAACAAAGACTTAACTTATCTGCTTCAACTACTATATCCCACTTCCTAAAAATCCCATCCAAGCCCTCCAGGATCCTAACTGGAAGCAAGTCATGACCGACGAATATCATGCTCTAGTTAAGAATAAGACATGGGTGTTGGTACCAAGGCCATCAGATGCCAATATCACTTGGTGTATTTGGTTGTTCAAACATAAATTCAACTCTAACGGTGTCTTGGAGCGATACAAAGCTCGTCTTGTTGTGAATGGCAGATCTCAACAGGTGGGTGTTGACTGTGAAGAAACATTCAGTCCGGTGGTCAAACCAGCTACAATCCGTACGGTACTTAGCCTTGCATTATCTCACAACTGGCCGATTCATCAACTGGACGTCAAAAATGCATTCCTCCATGGAAAGTTAGAAGAAACTGTGTATATGTACCAGAATCCCGAACATGTTTGTCTTCTACAAAAATCACTGTATGGGCTGAAACAGGCTCCCCGGGCTTGGTGTCAACGCTTTGCTTTTTTTGTATCGACTATTGGCTTCTGACATAGTCGCTCCGACCACTCTCTCTTCATCTATCATCATGGCCCCGACACGGCCTATCTCCTATTATATGTTGATGATATCATCCTCACCACCTCTTCAGAAGCACTCAGAAACTCCATCATTGCTCAGCTGAATACAGAGTTTGCCATGACGGACCTTGGACCACTCAGCTACTTGCTTGGGATTTCAGTTGTCAGCTAACCACAATTTCTCCCCAACCCTTAGCCTTTTATCATCCTTACCACCTCTTCAGAAGCACTCAGAAACTCCATCATTGCTCAGCTGAATACAGAGTTTGCCATGACGGACCTTGGACCACTTAGCTACTTCCTTGGGATTTCAGTTGTCAGACATACATGAGGCCTTGTTCTTTCACAAAAGAAATATGCCGAAGATATCTTAGCTCGTGCGAACATGTCCTCTTGCAATCCGGCACAAACACCTGTGGACACTAAGTCTAAACTAAGTGCAACTTCCGGACCTCCCATTGCAGATCCTTCTATGTATCGCAGCCTTGTCGGAGCACTACAGTACCTTACATTTACCCGTCCAGATATCTCGTATACCGTACAGCAGATTTGTCTCTTCATGCATGATCCACGCGAAGAACACATGAGCGCCCTCAAAAGGATATTGTGGTATGTCCGTGGACACTTGATATGGGGCTACATCTTACCTCTTCCTCTATCAACGGTCTCACCGCTTATACTGATGCTGATTGGGGTGGATGTCCAGACACTCGGCGGTCTACTTCTGGTTATTGTGTATTTCTCGGTGACAACCTTGTTTCATGGTCATCCAAACGCCAACCCACCTTGTCTCGCTCTAGTGCCGAAGCTGAATAACGTGGTGTCGCCAATGCTGTTGCTGAATCTTGTTGGCTCCGTAATCTGCTCCTTGAACTCCACTGTCCACTCCAGCGGGCCACAATTGTCTACTGTGACTAGGGATGTGCATGAATCGGTCCGGACCGGAAAAATGAACCGGAAAGTAATGGACCGGAACCGGATATAAGGGATTCCGGTCCGGTCTCCGATTTTTAGGGATTCCGGGTCCGGTCCGGTCCAAAACCGGGTATTTTCCTGTCCGGACCGGATGGACCGGTATTTAATATAATTTATGTTTTAAAATATTTATTAATTAATTTATGTGTTATTTTTATTTTTGGTCATTAATGTTAGTATTATTCTATCACTTCAAATTATATTTTTTGAAATTTATAGATTTATGAAGGTGATTTTTAGTTGTTAAAAATTTTTTACTCTCATTTTTTGAACAATTTTAATCGGTTGTGAGACCATTGCATCTTCTTTTGTTATTTAAAAATCATGCAATCATATTTCACAAACTCTATTTTAATATGACTTATTTTTATTCTAATTTTCATATTACTAAATTTTTGTAGTAAAATAAGTTTAATTTTTTTAACATAAAAATAAAGTTTAAAAAATAAAATATTAAAATTCCGGTCTAACCGTTCCGGTCCGGTCCAAACCCGGAATAATTCCGGACCGGTCCCAGTCCAGAATATCCCCTTTCCGGTCCGGTCTTCGGTCCAAGAATTATGGACATTCCGGTCCCGGTCCAAACCGGTCCGGATCGGACCGGTTGCACAGCCCTAAGTCTGTGACAATGTGAGTGCTGTGTATCTCTCTGGTAATCCTGTACATCATCAACGTACTAAACACATAGAGATGGATATTCATTTTGTACGTGAGAAAGTTGCTCTTGGCCATGTGCATGTACTCCATGTGCCCTCTCGGTACCAATATGCTGATATTTTCACAAAGGGTCTTCCTAAGGCTTTGTTTGATGATTTTCGCTCCAGTCTTAGCGTTCGCCCTTCTCCCGCTATGACTGCAGGGGTGTGATAGAATATGTAATTGATTTGTAATTGATCATGTATCTGATTCTTAGAATATTTGGTAATATTTTGGAGTGATAACCAAATATCCTTGTAGATCAATTAGCGTTAGTTACCATGTATGTATTAGCCACAAACATGTATTTATACCGATGCACAGATGAATGAGGAGGCAGGCAAAACATTCCACTTTCAATAAGATCATACCTCAAGCTGTGTGAAAAACTCCCTAGCATAATTAAAGGTGCATTAGCCATACAATGAGCATCTGTGGCAAAACATGTATTCAATAGTATGAGTAGAGTATTTTTTTGGAAAAACAGAGGAAAAATAATAGGATTAGATCAAACAAACATTACCATAACTAGCTTTTCCTTGTCCCTTTGCAAATCCTGAATGATCTGCCTAAACAAATCAAGGGTGTGTGCAACAGTGGAGCCATAGTCTGCAAAAATGAAAAATTTATAACTAACGTGTATGATGGCTTTTGTATGGTATGAAGAAATAAATATTTTGGGCAGTATTTGCTAAGCAAGATTTGACTGAATAAAGATTAATCATCAATGACTTTCTATGCTAATATGGCCAACAATTCTTGATTAAATTCTTTAGTTGATCGCAACCCTAGTCCTTTATGAGATTTTGGATTGTAACAAACTGGTTAATTATTCCTACGTATTCTCTTCCTCGTGCACTTCGGAAATGAACTGATTTGATTTGCTATATATATATAGTTTATATGGGACTCCTTTTAGAAATTTATACACCTACATACTGTATATTGATATGTGATTTGGTACGGGGCGATTTTGCTAGTTGTAAATATAGAGTTTTCATTTAAGTATCAACCTTTTTCTGCACACTCGTGATCATATTTTTAAACACCAACTTCCTTCTCTAAACTCCTAATATACTCAGTCTAAGTAAATTCTCCTGTAAGCTCATCCTTCGTATATTGAGAATTGATTAGGTCAAGCTTTTCTTTGCTTGTGTGGTATTGGGATTAGAATATATGGATGAGTTATTAAGATCCATCCTTTTTTTGTCTAGAGAATCTAGCGAAGTTATTGATTCTTTGTGGCAACAATCTGACACATTTCAGAATTTTGCAGAAACACCAAGCAACAATGTGCATACATTAAGTGAGAAAGTCGAAGACCCTTTCTACTTAATTCAAATCCACACAAAACCTTGATTTTTAATTGTCTCTTCCATGGCCGCGAAAAAGCTTATTGTGTCAGGATGAAAAGGAAAGGTGACATGAGATATTCATACCTTAAGAGCATCCACAATGATAATGAAATTAATGAGCGCTTTTTATGTGCCATATTTTAAGTTTTACTGAAAATTAGGTAAAAACCATCCCTTGTAAAGAAGGTCCCATTTTGGAAATCATCGATACCTATCATTAACCCATGTTTGATTAAACTCCAATGATTGATGATTAGCTTGGAGGAAAGTAATTAAACCAGGGCAGGAGGCGACCACAGTTTCATACTACTAGATGGAACTCCCACACCTCATACTCTTTGAATCTTGAAGAGAGACCATGTATTTGTTTATGAGAAAGTTTATTAAGAATTATGTGTAGTAATTGATCCAGTGAATCATGGCAGCCATCCATCACTGGATAGCAAGCATGCTATATAAAAATTCATCGTTACATCCCGAATCTACAAAAATGTATCGACACACAAGATCCGTGCTCCTTTCCCAATATATATATCCCAATTAATTTTCACCGGTTACTGCCAATGGTCGCCTGAAATTGTATTAATATGTATGGCTCAAATATGTTCTCCAATTTCTCATGAATATGAAAATTTGTTCCCAAATGATTATGTACCACTTCCAATCTCTTGCTCAAATTCCAAATATGCTCCAAATTACCATAATAGGAGCTGCTCTAAGTTGAATGGATGAATCATTATATACTGATTACTGCAGCATCTTCGAAAAACTTGGAGATTAATTCATTCAAGTATAATTTTTTCAAAGTGAGATTTTTATCTTGCTATTAATTTTTTCAAATTGATTATGAAGAGCAACAAATATTAGAGTTAATAAAATATTAATATTTAGGCACAAAAAAATTGAGTCACAAAGGAATTTTCCTTTATAGCCATTACACAAATAATAATAATCACTACTCCCTCTGTACCCTAATAAATGTCATATTGAAATAGTCAATTTTTTTCACACTATGTTTGACCATTAATAACTTTCATTATACTTAATATTAGATTAAATAATTTTGGTTTTTAAAAAGTACATCATACGAGAATTCTAACGATATCTCATGTGAAAATATATTATTTATATTTTATAAGTTATTAATGGTCAAATATGATATGAAAAAATTTGACTATTTCAATACGACATTTATTTGGGGACGGAGGAAGTACCTAGGAATAACCCAAATTATATTATTCCTTCTTTCTTGTTAAGAGACAACTTGTCGGAGTATAAATTGCAATTAGGGTTTCAGTATTCCCTTTCTACTCACTTTCCCCGACTCAATCATCCCAAAACCCTTCGCTCACCCTGCTCAATCAATTATGGGTATTGATTCTACCACTCTATTTCGTGTATGACTATGAAGATTTCCTTTGATTCTGTTTTTAACTCAGCTTTTTGGTTTTCTGGAATTGTCAGATATCGCGGAAGACATCAAAGCCCTGAAGCTGGATTCGGGTAACTCTTGATTCTTTCATGTTTGATGTTTCAAATTGTTTGTGTGTGTGTGTTTGAGATTTGATTTGTGGGAACTGATTGACAGAGGATATCGTCGATGCTAATGTCGAGGACCCAAAGGATGTTGAGGACCCAAAGCCCACTGATGATGTGAAGCCCGACGAGAAGGAGGAGGAAGGTGGAATTCTAATTTTTTTTACTGTTTGCAGTTTTGATTTAGATGAACTATAGCTTCTATCTGGAATTGGATATAGTTCTAGTTATCTGATATTTGTGTGTTGTTTTAGGTTCAAAGTATGTGAATGATTCAAACTCTTCTCAAGTGGCTGAGGAAACAATCTCTCCTGCAGGTCCGATGCTTGTCTTTCGTGTTTGAGTTTCATCATTTATTTTCTCATGACATGACTTCGTAAGCTCAGCAGCTTATCACTCAAGTCCTGTTTTACAAAAATCACAAATCAGATTCACGTTTGTAACAATCTTTTTAACTTAACCAATTTATATTCCTCATGGTATAAGAAACTATGGAAAGAGCACTGTGATCAAAAAGCCAAACAACCATCTATGCTATTGTTGTAAACAACGGTTTCATCCTTTTTCTTTAAAAAAAATGAAATCTGTGTTTAATTCTTTTCTCATCCTTGGCTCATTCTGTTTATGGGGTTTCCAGTGAAAGAAAAAGAAGTATCTGCTCCTGAAGTTAATGAAGATGAAGTGGAAGAAAATAAAAAGCGGCATCTAAATGTTGTATTCATTGGCCACGTTGGTAAGATAAATTCTTTTCTTGTGGTCATTTTAGTTGGCATTCTTTGTGAATAAATTATTGATACTTTTAATTCTATGTTTTGGCTGTCTTGTGAATAAATTATTGATTCTTTTGGGTGGATTGTGCTTATTGGGTTGATTTAGCTTAAAGTTGTTAATGTTATAATACTAATGTTTCATTTTTATTTCACCTGCAGATGCGGGTAAATCAACTACTGGGGGCCAAATCCTATTTTTGAGTGGCCAAGTTGACGATCGAACAATCCAGAAGTATGAAAAAGAGGCTAAGGACAAGAGTAGGGAAAGCTGGTTAGTCATCCTTGTGCTTTGTTCCAAATTCTGGCTGTTTCTACTGTTCGCTTTGCTGTCTATAAATGTTAAATTTTCTTGTACATGAGGTTTTCCTTTATTTGATTTCCTAGAGGTTACTTAGATTTACACACTTTTTCTTAACCAGTTTTGCAAACTATTACATCTACCTGTTCTGTGTTGTGTATTGTTATCTTTTGATAGTTTTGTCTTGTGAAATCGGTTGCATATGTGTATGTAGTTATCTTCATGCAACGATTGATAGATTTAGGAAATTGTTTGTGAATATAAATGTTTTTATGCCTACAATCTACTTTCTTATTGATATTCAGGCTGTGAAAATGTTAGTTTCTGGATGTGTGGTTGCTAGTTTGGATAATCTGGATACTGTATAAGAGTAATTACTATTTAGATATTCCTATTTTATGTGAAACTTAATCAACTTATATTCACATTAGCTTGGAGATAGTTGTGTTTCTTTGTTATGTTCCCCATTTGGTTCAAGTCTATAGTTATCTGCCTCAACTGAATTATGCTCAATATCTGATTCTAACCTATGTAATTAGGTATATGGCCTATATCATGGATACAAATGAAGAGGAGCGAGTAAAGGTGCAAATTTACTTAAATATGTATTTCTCTTTCAATTGTTCCTTCTTTCTTCTGATTTAGCTCTGTATCTGCACTAAATTTTCTTTCTGTTTTCACCTTTCAACTGTAGGGTAAAACTGTTGAAGTTGGAAGAGCACATTTTGAAACAGAAACAACAAGATTTACAATTTTGGATGCTCCGGTAATTTGCTTTAGATGAGCTTTGTATCTATTTTCTCCTTTAGATATTAATTCTTAGTTGGCTTAGAAGAAAATTAAGATAGAATGGTTTTCTATATATTTTCCCCTCAATGACATATTTTGATTCTGTGGGTCTAAGCATTGAAAGTCAGTATTGCTTATTAGAACTCTATTTTTAATGGCTGTTGAGTACTAACTCCAGGGTACTGATCTGTAGGGTCATAAGAGTTACGTGCCCAACATGATAAGTGGAGCATCTCAAGCTGATATTGGAGTACTGGTAAATTTTTTGGCTATATGTTTACTCTTTACCTGCACCAAGTTCTCTGCATTTGTTTTTGGAAAGCTGCATCACACTAAGTTCTATGTTCTCTTAGGTTATATCTGCTAGGAAGGGTGAATTTGAAACTGGATATGAGAGAGGTGGACAGACGCGTGAGCATGTCCAACTTGCAAAAACCCTTGGTGTCTCTAAGCTGCTTGTTGTTGTGAATAAAATGGATGACCCTACTGTTAACTGGTCAAAAGAAAGGTGCTGATTTATTTTTGGTTTCAATCCACTTAAGTATTTTATTTGTTTAATTTTAGTAGCTTAATGGTTAGCATCAATTTTCAGGTATGATGAGATTGAGTCAAAGATGAATCCTTTCCTCAAAACATCGGGTTACAATGTCAAGAAAGGTAAACAAAATATCTTCATGTTAACTGACCTTTAAAAATTAAATGACATTTGCATTGAAGGACTTGGAAATTTGGAATGAGCCTATATTGCTATATTTTATTCATAAACAACATAATGTGGATAGATGGCCAACTGTTAATTTTTTATTAGCTCAGTGCAACATTTAAGGAATTCACTCTATGATATGAACCCGAATGCTTTGTAGTTTGGTCTCACACATTCGCCCTAAAAACAGTAAATAATCATTTTCCTCGTGTCCTCTGGATTTATTAAATGAAGTTACATTTTGTATTAATTGGTGTTTTTATTCTGGCCATGTTTTTCATTTGTGCGATGTTTTGAGATGCAGATGTTCAGTTTCTTCCACTTTCTGGTCTGGTGGGCTCAAATATGAAAACTAGACTCGACAAAAGTGTTTGTCCATGGTGGAATGGTCCATGTCTTTTTGAAGCCCTTGATGCTATTGAAGTTGTGGCACGTGATCCCAAAGGTCCATTCAGGTGAGTTTGCATGTGATCCTAGAGTCTAGTTTGCAAAAAGAATTATAGATTTGAGATATTTGGGGTTTTAAAAATGGATATCTATGCAGGATGCCTATAATGGACAAATTCAAGGACATGGGAACTGTTGTAATGGGCAAGGTAGAATCTGGCAGCATTCGCGAAGGAGATACTCTTCTGGTTATGCCAAATAAGGTGCTTTTTACCCACTTTAATACGCCTGGATAATTTATTTGATGGGATCAGTTTGCCAGAATCAATTTGCTAACAAATTTATCTGAAAACAGGCTCAGGTGAAAGTTGTAGCAGTATACTGTGATGAAGATAAAGTGAAGCGTGCTGGACCTGGTGAAAATTTGAGAGTGAGAGTGACTGGGATTGAGGAAGAGGATATACTGTCAGGATTTGTTTTGAGTAGCCTGGGTATGTTTTTATTGCATTTTTTCCGTTGGAGGGCTTTATAGTGGGCCAGCTTCTAATTATGCAGTAGAGTTCAGTTGTGTTTGAGTTGCTTAATATCTGGAAAGTAGGGTAGATGTGTTTTGGGTCTATTTTTATGGGTTCACCCTAAACCCTATATTTATGAGGAGAGAAGGTAATTTTGAAATTTTGTTGAATTTTGTGCACGACCAATATTGGAGTTTTGTGAAGCATGTCTTACATTGCAAAATGCATGTGAGTTTCTTCAAATGAAGATGTGTTAACTAGAACTCAATAGCTCGTTAACACAACCTGAGTGGCCACAGTTGTCATATCATCTCTTCTGCCAGGCTTTTGGGTTTCTTCCTTGGGAAAAACTGAAGTTGAAATTGTGATTTTCTGCACTGTTCACAATTCTTTTTCTCCAACCTTTATTGTTCTTACGTTTTTCTTGAATTTTGCCTGGACTTTCTTATTACGAACACTAATTTCATTGTTTGAGATGAGCTGTTAAATTTCTTGCATTTTTTTTATTCTGTCCATGCAGCGAACCCGATTCACGTGGCATCAGAGTTTGTTGCTCAGTTACAGATATTGGAACTGGTGGATAATGTATGTATTTGAATATCTTGTTTTTATTTTTACATTCTGTTTGTCTTGTAACTCACATGCTAATATTAAATCTTAATCCAGGCAATCTTCACTGCTGGGTACAAGGCTGTGTTGCACGTCCATGCTGTTGTTGAGGAATGTGAAATTCTTGAGCTCATTCAGCAGATTGACCTTAAAACAAGAAAACCCATGAAAAAGAAACCTCTTTTTGTAAAGAACAATGCCATTGTGCTTTGTCGTATTCAGGTACTCTCCAAATAAGTTCTGCAGATTTTGCAATAGGAAATATGTTTTCTTAATCACCTTCATGTATCAATCTATGTTTGAGTTAATAAGTGTGAGGAAGATTATTAGGATAAAGCTTTAGAAATGTGTTCTTCTGAATAATATAAAGAAAAGACTAGTTTCTGGAAAACTGAAATAAGGAGGGTTAAAGGTCGATTCCCTCCATCCAGAGTTTACTTCAAGATTTCACATTTTTCTTACGTATTAGGTTTGCCAAGCACATTGAGTATTGTACTTCCTCTCCATTCTCTCTTAAATGTCTTTAAGAGCTTTCTATCAGAAATCACTGGAACCAATGATTGTTATCTTTTACCGAGTCAAAAACTGTCTATTAAACTTTGGTTCACAGGTAACTAATTTGATATGCGTTGAGAAATTTGCCGATTATCCACAACTTGGACGATTTACTCTACGGACTGAAGGTATGACACTGTTTCCCATGGGTACAAATCTGCTGGTTGCCTTCTCTGGTTTATCTATCTCATTGATGTTGACGGGCTTGCTAATATGTGCAGGCAAAACTGTTGCTGTTGGAAAAGTCACTTCCCTTTCCACTATTGGCTAAGGTTCTTGAACAATTTTGACATGAGGTACAGGCACATTTGTAGTTTATAACAAGTTCTAAACAGAATTGTTCAATTAACACATTAGTCACTTGTACTTAAGTAACTGAGTTGATTAGTATGTCATTTCAGGCTTGGCTTTAGAGTGTAAGATTTGAACATATGAGCGGCAGCAAGGAAGAGACATTTACCTCTGCGATTGTGGCATTATACTCATTGATGGACTTAGGGAGGTGGTGTAGTTTAATGGGCACGTTTGTGAATTGGGAAGTATTTTATCATGGATAAATTTCAATTGCTGTTTTGGGGGATTTGTCTTATTACTCAGTAGCTGACCCCCTTCTAAAGTCGTCATTTGGTTATTGTCATGGATGGCTGTAGTATGTTACATATCTGACTATAATTATGCTATCTAAGGCTTTGATTTGTCTCTTATACATTTCTAAACTGTTATTATTTGAAATGAGATGGATGTAACTACTTGTTAAACTTAGAGTAAGGGGTGATATCAAAGATTTGAAACTGCTGTTTTGTAAGTTTCCTGGAAAGCGCAGAAGGTAAAGAAAAATTTACCACATCGTGTTTTCTGGAATATTAAAAATCGAAGAACCTAGGATTAGTGCAGTAGGAAAAAAAACAACTTGTCATGTATATGTATGTTGACAAAAAATTAATGGAAAATCATAAGCAAAGTGCTCATGTGACTCATAGTAGGACCCTGTCCAATAGGGGGTATTGCAATTGGTAGATGGTGCTGAAGGGTGTTGAAATTAAATTAAAATTTTATAATTGTGATGTACATAATTATGTACTTAGATTAATAAAGTAATGTCAATGTTACATTTTGAAATGCATTTACTAATGTTTAATATTAGTTGAACATAAGTTTAATTAGTCATAAGTGTATCATAAAATAATATCCAATACAATAACTGTAACAAAAAATAATAAATTATATGTATACTCCATTTACATATAATTAATATTAATTTTATAATTTTTATATTAATCCTACAATTTTACTTTAAAAACATATAATTTTATCCCACAATCTTTTTTCTCACATACCCTTGACTGTTTTGAATATTAAAAAAAATAACCAAGTGGTGAATCCCCAATGTTATCTTATATGAAAATTGATATTTGAAGAATGATTAATTTGTACAAAACATATTGAAACTAATTATAAAGAAATTTTTTTTTTTTTTTAAAATAAAACAATTAATGTCTGTGAATAGTGACAAGTGCTGGAGGGTGCTGCAGGTGCTGAAAATAAGCTGAACTGGACAGGACCTAGGTTAAGTGTAAATATAATACCGAGTTGTTTTTGATAAATACGATTATACCTATTTATATTTTTGTCGAGTTTCAGACCATTGAATCTTGGTGATATATTAAATTCAGATCAAATTTAAAGGTTATTTTTTTATCTATTCACATATGCACAAGATAGAATTAGACATATCAACACGAGACTATATTTTACATAAAATTGGTATTTTGTCCAAAAATCATTCTTCATATCAGAACTTCACTTTTAGACAAAAGTTAGCTTTTCAAATGGAAAAAGAAAACGGTGGGGAGGAAAATATGGTCCTCGTAATCAAAACATGATCACTTCACCACCATTATCCCCTCCTTGTTCAAAAACATGCTCACTTCACCATCCACGTTGAAATGGGTGGTTCCTGCTCCGTTTCAGTCCGGCGCCTTCCAAACACCAAGTTACATTAAGCTCAGGGACAGATTCAGATTCTCCCTAGTTAAGACCAAAGCAACCCTCGATGAGAAACCCCCGGTTATCGAAGAAGAGCAGCCTTCACCGGTATATTTCCGACTTCAATCTTGATCCTTGAAAATCATGTAATTTTGTTTCTTGCTTCATTCCTTGCCCAGTTGGAGATTCTTTCTTTCCTAAATGTGGCAACTTGATTTAATTTGTGTTCAGGAAATAGATGAGAGTGTGAGGGTGCTGAAAAATGCAGCCAAGACCAGAAAAGTAGCAGCCCAGGATATACTGTCTGCCTTCTCTGTGATTGAGAAAGCAAAACTTGACCCTTCAGCATTTCTTCAAACTCTTGGTGGAACTGAGTCTCCTGGCAGAACTTGGATGCTTGTATTTACCGCACAGGTCGAACCTTTTTTTCTTTGTTTTCTGTTGCCTGTTAATTTTCAGGGCTGATACTGTAAATTTTGCAGAAAAAGCTGGATGGGGGTAAGTACTTTCCTATCACCGCTGTTCAGAGGTTCGATGCTGCTGTAAGTGTCCCTTTCGGTTTCTTTGATTGCATTTTGTCGCAGCTAATCGATGTGTTATTCTGACCTTTTTGAATTGTTGAATGGAGTGATGATATCCTCTGTTTGAAGTGTTTCTCTTTGTTGAATGTTTGAGGGGCAGATATAAATTAAGCAACTAGCATTCCTTGAAAAGAACCTAATACCTATTAAGAAAGTTAGCTAGTTTTATGCTGAATATTTGTTGTTTTTGTTGTTGGTTGATGGTGTACCTCTTGGCATTCTTTGTTGTTGGTTGAAGCTCTTAGGATTGTTTGAAAAGGAGATAGATGTAGTTTTTTTTTTTTTTTTTTGCTGTTTTATCACCATAGACGCCACCATCATTTCTTGTTTCATCTTATCATTCCAATGCAATTTACTTGATTAAGTCCCCTTAAGAATTAGCCTCAGCTTTGAAAATAGTTCAATTTGGTGATTGGTTATGCAGCAGGAGTATGGTATAGCTTGTGCTTTAGGATTTTCAAAATTAAGAAAAGTATGAAGAAATGGTGAATCATGTCATTCCCTGAATTTTCAGGGAAGAAGGATTGAGAATGGTGTATTTTTGGGACCTTTGGGATTCTTGACGTTCGAAGGCAGATTTTCGTGGAAGAAGAGAATACTTGCTTTCGTATTTGAGCGAATTCGAATAAAACTCGGACCCTTTAGCCCTTTTGAATTCAGCTTCAAGGGAAATGATGAGAGAGAGCCAAGCAACCAGGACCCCTTTTTTGTTTGGTTTTACATCGATGAGGAAATAGCTGTTGCTAGAGGTAAAAGTGGTGGAACTGCTTTCTGGGTTCGCTGCAAGCGTGTCGGGAATTCTTGATTGCTGGCGTTTGGTAGTATTTGTGATGTTCTCGTTCATGTGTATATTCTGCTAAGGTACATAGAAAACTCACTCTACACCACACACTGCTGTAATCATTTATGCATTTGCAAAAAAAAAAAAAAAAGGGAAAAACATACAGGATGCTAGTCTTTTGTGTTAGAATCTTATTTGGTGATAATTACCTGTTTGAAACATATACTCTGAGGAACAGTTAAGAACAACTGATTACTTTCTTACTGCAACTGATCCAATTTGGCTCTCTGATAATAATAACTACCCCAAGATTTTCTCTAATCTTTCTGCTACTACTATCTTTGCCAGTACTTCTCATAAAAGATACCAAATCTTCTTCTAAGGGTTTGACACTAACTGTGTATAGAAGATTGTGTTTGAAGTCCTGATCTACGGGATTGAATTATACAAGTTTGGGTTCTCAAAATTTTAAATTTTGGGATAAAGATGATTGGAACTAATTATTCATTCCCACTTTAATTTCATGCATATCTTTATCTTATGTGTCATACAAATATGTGTCCATCTTTAAAAAAACATGGTTACTCCTAATTTTAGGATTTGTTTGGACATAAGTTTAGGTTTTCACAAATATCATTGTGATATAGTACTCTGTGTGTCCAAGTACTTTTATATGTATTTTATATGTATTACATATTGTATCGATTTAACTTTACTATTGGTGTTTCAGTTTTCAAAAATATGATGGTCATTAGTTGATCTTCAAAATATTTTTACATTTTGTGCCTGCATTGATGTTTAAAGTAAGTAACCATTCCCACTGTGACTTAAGAGTGCTGTCACTGTGTGTATCATTTGTTGCATTAGAATCAAAATCCAAACACCCCTGTATAATTCTTGTTTATTCATTGTATATTTCTTACATGCATACTTAACTTCAAATACTTCAGAAGCAAAAACAGTGCAATTCTAGCTACCATCTGAAATGACAAACTCACTGTAACAACAACAAGAACAACATATATGGCGATGCCTTATTGCTGGAAATCACTAAAATGCACTCAATCTTTGGCTGCTGACAAAGATTGCATGTAGTCAATGGTTCCCTTGAAATAACCGAACACAATCTCCCTTGGAATTGTGCTCTTCTGAATTGCTGGAACTTGTATAAAGTTTTCGGTCCATTCTTTGAGTGCTGGAAATTCCTCAGGATCAAGAATTTTGATCCCTCCTAGCTCTTCCATTGAACTCATCCAATGAGTCATCCAACCTAACACAACATCCATGTACCCTATCTCCTCTCCATTGAAGAACCCTTTCCCTTTGATCTGCTTCTCCGCTAATCCCATAACTTCTTTCGCGGTTGCTACCGCCTTTTCCCTCTCTTCAGGTTCTCCGAGACAAGCCTTCCATACAGCAAGAATACACTGAAAAGGTAACACAAAATGTTCAACCATCATGTTCCAAACAACCAAAATATAGACATAGGTTAAGTACTGTTACCTTTTCGTCGAAGAGTTTAGCCCAGAATCGCGCCTGAGATCTTTCGAAGGGATCTTGTGGCAAAAGTGGCCTGTGTTTCCAAGTTTCATCAATGTATTCAAGGATGATCAAGGATTCAGCTGTAGGGTATCCCTTGTGGATTAGGACAGGGACCTTGTTGTGGATGGGGTTTGAGTTGAGAAGCAGAGGGCTCTTGTGAAGCAAGTTCTCTTCATGGTACTCATAGCTGATGCCTTTGAGAGAAAGTGCCCATTCAACTCTTGAGGTGAAAAGGCTCCCTGGAGTTCCTATGAGCTTCACTTGTTCATCAATGGCAGCCATGTCCAGATTTCCAAGTTAAACCTTTTTATTATATGTGATTGGGAGACTATTGCATTTCATTTTTTTTCCGTTTTTAATATTATCGCTTTTTTGATGAATTGATGTTGTAACTTGTGTTGACTCGTGCTGATGAAATCAATCATCTGTTACATTCTGAAGACTATTCAACGCTTAGTAGTGGTATAAATTTCCAAGCACCATAAATGATTATGGTCCATGTGATGTGAGATATTCATAATATTGAAGCTTTTGACGGGTATTATGAAATAAAATAAAATAAATAATACACATCTACAAGCGTAGTAATTTACACCTTATTGTCAAAAATAAAATAATATCTACACCTTCAAAGTACAAATAAGTCACGAGGCAAAGGTTTTGAAAGATAAAATCATGTGATCATGAACGCTAGATCTGTAAATTTTTGTAGATATCAGTTTAAAAGTTTTAAAACAAAAAGTAGGAAATTCAAATTGTAAAATTCTATAATATCATCCTAGAAATTGATTCGAAACCGTGGAAGAATTACATATTTACAGAAACATGGATTTTAAAACTTGTATTTTTTGCCCAATTCTGCAAGGCTAGCTGCTAGCTGCACCGAAGGAGAGAAACAGGGGTTGGAAAGTATATAATTTTCAATTGCATAAGAAAATGTTCTCTTTATAATTTTTGAACTTATCTAAATTTGAACATAATTAAAAATTAATATATGACGGAGGGAAATACGTACTAAAATTAATAGGTTCGAAAAGATTAACTAGTGAAATACGTACTAAGGCCCTGTTTACCAGAGCTTATCTGTAAATCAGATCAGTTCAATTCAGTTCAGTTCAGTTCAGTGAAAATGCAATTTGATGAAATTCAGATTAATTCAGTCATGCTGATTCCATTTTTCAATACATCAATTTTCAGTTCAGTTCAATTCAGTACATCAAGAATTAATCTCTAGTAAACAGGGCCTAAATATATGACGGAGCAAACAAAGTAGGGAACAGAAATGCAAATTATTAACTAAACATTTTAATCAACAGAAATGAACTAAACATATTAATTTAGACCTCTCATGCAAGAACAAAAAGTGTGGCTAACAGAAATTTACAGCTCAAAAGAAAAAAATGACTGTAAAATACTATATTTCATGAGGCCATTCAGTTTAGATAAGTTATATTCGTTAATTTACCACTTTGTGCCCAAAATTATAGACTTTCTTGCATGTCTATATATAGACAATGTAATACGAAGAAATCATAACTCCCTTTCCAATATCTGAATCTCCTCAATATCCAGCACTCTGTAAACTTTGTCAGAAAATCGCAAAAATGGTTAACAACCCACTAAACCAATGGTTTTGTGGTGTTTGTTTACTGTTAGTTTTGTTAAAAGTGGATGGATTAAATGTTGTAAACATCACGATTCTTGATTCGGCTGTCTCAAACGGAGCCGTTTGTTTGGACGGAAGTCCACCGGCTTATCATTTCGACAAAGGGGCAGGGGAAGGAGCGAACAACTGGATTGTTTTCCTGATGGGAGGATCATGGTGCAACAATGTCTCAGATTGTGCGAGTCGATCAGCCACTGGATTAGGATCATCCAAACAGATGGAAAAGAACATGTCTTTCGGCGGCATCCTGAGCAATAAGCCGTATAACAATCCCGATTTCTACAACTGGAATCGAATCATGGTTCGGTACTGCGACGGAGCATCATTTACCGGCGACGTCGAAGCAGTCGATCCTGCAACCAACCTTCACTTTCGCGGAGCTAGGATCTTCAAAGCTATTGTGGAGGAACTGCTGGCTAAGGGAATGAAAGATGCAGACAGAGTTGTTCTTGCCGGATGCTCCGCCGGCGGTCTCAGCGTGATTCATAACTGTGACAGATTCAAAAAAATGTTACCATCGAATAAGACTAGAGTAAAATGCATTGCAGATGCAGGATATTTTGTAAATATCAAGGATATTTCCGGCGCCGGAAAGATCGAGGCGTACTACGATGATGTGGTTGGTTTGCATGGATCGGCGAAGAATTTGGCGAAGTCATGCACCTCGAAGATGAAGCCGGGTTTGTGCTTCTTTCCGCAATATGTTGCAGCTCAGATTAAGACGCCTGTGTTTTTCGTGAATGCAGCTTATGATACATGGCAGATTGAGGTGAATCTCGCTCCAAATTCTACCGATCCTCAGGGCTTCTGGACTGCATGCAAGAACGATATAACCAAATGCTCTGTTGATCAAATGATAACCATACAGAATTTCCACGCGGAGTTCTTGAAAGCATTCAAAAAAGTTTCTGCATCGCCATTGAAGAAAGGATTTTACATCAACGGTTGTTATGCTCACTGTCAAACTACGTCTCAAGATATATGGTTTGGGGTCAATTCTCCTAAATTGTTTGGAAAAACAATTGCTAACGCAGTTGGAGATTGGGTATACGACCGGAGTCTATTTCAAATGTATGGTACTCCATATCCATTTGACAAAACTTGTATTAATCGCGTTAGACCATATTTTACTTTTTAGGAATAATTTTTGTAAATTGTCATTATCATTTATGGAAGTACCGAAACAAATCATTATCTTTCAGAAATGAAAAAAAATCTCCATGCTATGTTATTATTTCGCCTAAAAACACACATATTCACACTAACGAACCATTAGACTAGCTGGATGATGTTGAGTTTTTTAGTCGATCAATTAACTGCCTATTGAACCAAAGGCCTATTATAGATAAGCACCTCTGAACATTAAAGAAGTTTAAAAATGTTGTAGATATAAATTTCCCAGTACGCGTACGGTATACATGAATCAACCCATGTGTAAGTGTAACTATAAGGGGATCCCTAACTATAATTGGTAAGCGTAGTAATAATTTTTTTGTTAATTACTTTTGATTTTATTTTATTAATTATTTAATTATGTATTTTTAATGCTACATACAAAAATAGGGAACTTCATTGTTAGTAAGTAGGGACAGTTCACCACTCGAGCTTGCGTCAACCAAGGCCTTCCTAGAATAACGTTGTATGGCGAGGGAGCATCCTTCACCGCAAAATTGCACATTGCTGAGGTCCGACGGCTTCTGTCCCTGTCATCTACCATTGTTACTCTAAGGGTGGTTATGCCGAGGGGCATTTCAGCTTTCCCAGTAAACCTTGACAGCGGTGATACTGGTGGTCTGAGATTCTGCCTTCCAATTCCTAATTGGTCGAAGTAGGTGGCGAACATAATCTCCACACTGCTGCCGTCGTCTATGAACACTCTCTTCACTAAGAAAAACCCTCTATTTCCGCCGTGACCACCATCGGATCTGAATGCGAGGCCTGGGTAGGCACTGCATCCTTTTCGGAAAAAGTGATGGTCTCTTCGGGTCGAAAACGCTTACCTAGCTCTTCTCCTGCCGACACATACCTAGTTTGTGCCTTCAGCGCCGTAACTGATTGGCAGCTATCCCCCACCATCCCGCTAATCACGTTTATCATTCGGTTTGGGATGAGTTCTGGATCCTGAGCCACTGTCACTATCTGATTCGGGGCCTGACCTCCATTGTTTCCATATACCTGCTCTCCCCCTTGTATCCGACCCTGGTTAGGATACTGATTGGCACCGTACTGGTTTGCTCCTCTCCATTTCCTTTTTCCAAATTGCTGATTCCCCTCTTTCCTGGCCTCTGGATCCACACAATCCCTCAATTGTCCTCTTTCTATGAGTCTCTCTATTTCATTTCTCAAGGTAAGACATCCGTCCGTGGTATGCCCATGAGATTTGTGATACGCACACCACTTCTCCGAGTTTTATTTTGACAGGATCCCTTGGATCGGAGGGGGATCTCCAAGGTTCCTGTACACCGTCAGTATTTCCGAGCGCGGCTTGATTAGTGGTGTGTAAACCTCTATCCTGGACTTCCCTGTTGCCATAGCTCCTGAATCCCTTTTTCCTACTTCCGGTGCCTTCTTCTTGTCACCTTTTCCCGAGAGAAGGCTATCATTATCTTCCTTCCTCTTTCGGGTTGCATCGTTGACAGTGCAATACAATTGCACGGCAATCTGAAGTGAGTGGAAAGTGCTAGAAATATTTTCCATCAGCTTCCGAAACAATGCCTCATCCTTTAGCCCGTTGATGAATCCACTGATAACAGCATTCTCTTGCTGCTGCCTGTCCGACACCTGCATGCTGTCGTCCATATATCTTCTATAGTATTCCATCGGTTCCTCCGAGGCATTCTGCTTGGTTGCCAGCAACTCGGCTAGCAGCTTTCCTGACTTCTTCAATTAGGAATATCTGTACAGCAGAGCTCGGCTGAATTTGTAAAAGCTTCTCAAACTTTTCCTCGGGAGGGAGTCAAACCATATCAAGCAGTTGCCTCAGAGGTAGCACCCCAGCAACTTGCATCTTAAGTTGTGCGGGATGTCCCTGGAAATCATTAAGTTTTGGTAGGTTCCTACAAACTCCTCCAGGTCCGTTTCCACATTGTACGTAGGAATTCCCTCTGGCGGGCTTAACCCTTGAGGCCATGGTTCAGCTGGAATCTCCAGAATCCAGGGAGAGGCTAGCCTCGCTCCATTTCTTCCGATCAGCTTGTCCAGGTGTGTTTCCAAAAAAAAATTTGGATCCGAATGATAGTCATCCTCTCTTCTGGGATATCTTCCTCATAAGCTCTCCCTTGATACCCTCTTTGGTGTTCTCCGTAGTGCACCCATGTTCCAACCGAGGTCATCAGAAGATTTTGACCTTGCACTCCCAATGTCCGATACCCTCCAGAGATTTCCACATCGTAGTATCCTGCTGGAAATTGTTCATTAGGTAACCTCATCGGAGTATATACTAAAAATCTGGGTGTCGCAAATGACACTGCCGGCAACGCCGGCCCTAGAGGGCATGCCCATCCTCATTGTCTTGCGTTTCCCTGCAAATGATTCGGCGGGAGATTCCATGCGCCTGCGCCTGTCCTTAGAGGTGGAATAGTTGGAGTTACCATGCTGGAACTGATCTGCACTTTTCTATTGGGCTTCCTCAGCCCGTCCAAAGCATCTAAGTCAATCAACGGTCTTGCAGGTGGAACATGTCCCTTTTTCTGTTCTTTCCGATGTTGTATCATCCATTGATTATATAGATCCTTATGGGCCATCATGAAATATAATGCTGTTAGATCTTCACCCCTCTATCTTGAGTTGTTCCGAGCTGCGCTAGATAGCCTCGGATTGTTTTGAACTGTACTTGCTGGCCTTTGGTCGCCTTGAACCGCCTCTGAAGGCCCTGTCTCGGGTAACGCTCCAATGCCTAACTCCAGAGGGTTGTCCTCAACCTCCTCATCTTCTTCCATGACAGGTTCCCCTTCGAGTTGGCCCTCTGGGGTGTTTCTTCGCCTTTGTCCTTCGGCTTGCAGCTGTGACAATGTGGGATTGTTGTCATTTTGTATCGTCTCCTCCGCACCCGCCGATGTTGAAGCTAGGGTAGCAGTGGATTTGCGTGGCCGACCTGGTCGGCGTTTCATGGTTTTCGACATGTCGATCGGAAGAGAGAACCCTTTAAGTCAGATTCCACTGGGCGTGCCAACTGATGCGGGGAAAATCCGCACTAGTAATTGGGGCCTCAAATAGCTGGTGTATCTGAGGGCTTCCGGGTGTTGATGGTTGATGAAGTATGAATGCTGCTCAGCAACTGTTCTTGACTATCGGACCTTCTTGACTTTGGAATGGACTTGTCCGTAACCTGTTCTCCGATGCCTGCAAAACAAGCCCCCCCGGCGCTATCCCGGGGGTGGTAGCTCCGGTGTAATGATGTGATTTCGTGCTGACTCATCATTCTTTTTTCTCCTCCCTAAGTATGTCTCACGTGGGATTGTACCTCTCATATCTTGCTTAAGATTCTCTCACGTGCCCGTGCATCTTCCTGGCAATTCCCTTAAGCAGTTAAGTCACCACCTTTCCTAACAGTGGGTGACGTGTTCTGTATCATCAGCCTCGGTGGCTCCCTTCGGAGGCTCGACTGCTTTGTGCTTGCCTATGCCGCGTGAGGCTGCCTTGCGCCCTCCCGTCTTTGCTGGAAGTTGCTGACATCTCCGGGTCGGGTCTTTCTGGACCGGTTCCCAAGCCGGTCCGGGTCTGGTCACATGGTCTCTTTGGTTCTGGACCACCTAGAGGATGAGGTGGTTTTTCTTACTTCTGTTTTAGTTAGTATAGATTTTTATCAATAAGGTATGGAATTTTTGAACAAATTATTATCTACCAACTTTAGTTTACCGCCGGGTCTTTCGTTTAACTTTGGTTGGCTTCAACTCCTGTTTCTGTATGGTTGGTCAGGAGAAATCCTAGTCAAAATAGTAATCTACATACTTTTGGCAATACCTTTTACCCATTACAGACTGGATTTGTGGACCGTGGAAGTTAGTCTCGGCAACTTTTCTCGTGTCAGATAATAATTTATGCACTTGTTACTACTTTAGCAAACCCTAAAAATTTACTATCAAGAAATCCCTTTTACCGTGGGATGACCGCATTGTGATTGATGGGTATGTGACTGTGGTTTCTGAGATGATAGTATAGTCACAATCAGGAAATCCCTTTTTACTCAGAGATGACCGCAACGTGACGAAATATCTTAGTATCGTTCAAATTTCCTATACTTTGTGGAATTTGCTGGCTAGTTAGACTCGAACTGGCTGGAATTTGACACTAGTATTAGACCTTATTTAGGGGATATGATTTGGATTTGGTCTTTTTGCGGAGTTACTCTGACACTTGGGGAGTATTCTTGCTCATTTGTTTGTTATATCTCTCTTAAACTATCTAAACTGCGAGAGAGTAAACCCCATGAGTTTCTGGTCTATCTAGACTAGTAGACTTCGATTATTTAGTTGTAGAATTCGAGTTAAGGTACTACGCTTGTCAGGTAACTCTATTACTCTTGGAGTATTAGACTATAGTATTTTATGATGTATCCCTTTTTCTCTTTTTCTTTTTCTCTTTTCTCTTTTACCCTGCACTTTTGATGTAAGCCTTCGGGCAACAGCCTACGGGAAAGTTTACAGGTTCGGGGTGCTTAATAAATTCCCCCACTATGTGTGGTTCAAATTAAAAAAAAAGAAGTGATGGATCAAGGGGCATCCATTATATGTTTCCAAAGACTAAAAGCACTTACAATTTTTTACTTGATCATTTATATTTATTACTTGAACTCAATCATTTGCGCTTATGAGCACTTTATTTATGACTTGATCATTTATATTTTTTACTTGAATATAGATGTTTTTCATTTGATTTTTCTCTGGTTTGATTTATGACTTGATTTTTTTAATCTTGATTTTAATAGGATTTAATTTGATTTTTTAAACTTTTGTTTTGATTTTAAATTTGAGCCCAATCTTCGCCGTGATTAATGTTAGGCTTAAATTTGAGCCCCTCGTGTACGATGTCATCGCCCATCGGCGTTGTCTTCTACCGTACCAAATTGATCCAGTGAGTAAAGAAGTAATCTTCCCAATTCTTCACGTGGAGGATGGAAATCTTCCCAATTTTTGCCCAATTATTTATACCCAGTTACAGTCACCGGGAAATCTTCCACGAAATCTGAATTGCCTTTATATGAAGTGCCTAAGAACCAGGAAATCTTGTCGCAATCGCCGAGGTTTCTGCAATACCGATCGAAATCGAGGCCGGAGAGTTTGAGTTCGCCGGAAACGCGGTTCAGAGAAAGAAAGATCATAATTCTGTTTATTTTGCATGTTAGTCCCTGAAGTTTAGCGTGTTTACACTATGGCGCCGAATATATATTAATTACAAAAAGACCCCCAAAATTTTGAAAGCTCTTGCTTATTTATATAGGTAGACTCCCTTGGCCATTGGTTTCCACAAGGACATATCTCACCCAAGAATTTCTAAAAAAAAAAATGATTGCAATGAGTTAAACATCTTTCTACTTTTTTTTTAATCTGATCGAACTAATCCTGCATTAACCTACAATTCCTCTACATAGCCGAACTTTTCCGGCGTTCCCTACTATTCCTCTACCTAGCTGAACTCTTCCGGCCTTACTCTTTCCAGCCGAACGATCTGTCGGCCTTACTATTTCCAGCCGAACGATCTGCCGGCCTTACTATTTCTAGCCGAACTCTGCCAGCCTTATTTATATTTTATCAACTTATAATAGTTAAATAAATTTAAAATTATTTCAATTTAATTCAATTCAATTTAGATAAAAATATATAAAAATATTTTGGTATTAACATCGGGTCTAGTAAGAATTGGATTGTCATAATTATATTAGTCGACTCACAATTGATACCCAATCACACATGTTTATACTTATTTAAATTACAAAAATATAAATTTTGTAATTTATTTGAATAACTAAATTGATGACAAAGTCTTGTTTGAACAACAACATAGTGAAAAAATACAAACACCATTTTGGTTGTCAGGATAAGGTCGTGGCCGTCAGTGTTGAGATTTTGATCACTAGTATTGAGATTTGGATATATAGGGATGAAATTTGAGTCGCTAACATTAAGATTTGGATCACCAACACTAAAATTCCGATTGCAAACTGTGAAATTTAGATCACAAGTAGTGAGGTTTGGATCACAAGCATGGTACACCTTATTAATAGTCCAAAAAAATTCATCTAGAAAGAAAAATTGATATGGTATCATCTTTTTCATCTAGAAAGAAAAATTTCTACTGGAGTACAATTATTAGACTTTTCCTATTAAAAGCTCTGTATCCATTAGTCACGATCTGACGGCCAAAATATCAGGTGGAATGGAATAGCCAGCTTGTTTGACTTGAATTTTACTTCTTAAGAAACTTCCAACCGTAAAAAACGTATAAAACTAGAACAGAATGTCATTTCATAGCTTCATCATCAAAAAAGGAAAAAAAAAACACAATGGCAGATCATGCTGAAGAAAACGCCGACCATAATCTTCCTCGACAGGTTTCTAGCTTTCCATCTTCGTTTACTTTTGATAAATTGTATCTTTGAGTTCCATCTTCGTTTAACTTTGCTTCTATTTGAGCAGAAATCTAGTAAGGTTCCTGAAATCGAAGAACTCCTGGTTTCAACCATTTCTCATCACCTGAATCTCAAAAACCACTCCGTCAAATTCAACATCGCCGATTTGGGTTGCAGCGTCGGCCCTCACACCTTCAGCGTCATGAACATCATTACCAAAGCCGTACAAGAAAAATACAGAGCCTCAGCTGCACAGCCCGAATTCTCCGTCTTCTTCAACGACTTGCTCTCCAATGACTTCAACGCACTGTTCAAAAATCTCTCAAAAGCTGACAGAAACTACTTTGCTTTTGCGGTTCCCGGCTCTTTCCATCAGAGGCTGTTCCCAAAAGCCTCTCTAGATTTCGTCTACTCTTCGAAGTCGGTGCAATGGCTTACAAAAGCCCCTAAGGAGCTAACGGACCCCGATTCCCCGGCTTACAACGGGGACCGGATTTTCTATATTGACGCACCTGATGCTGTTAGTGATTCCTATTCAGCTCAATTTTCCATGGATATGGATTCCATCCTTCATGCTCGAGCGCAAGAGATGCTCCCCGGAGGTCTGATGGTGATTCTGATTCCAGGCCGGTCTAGTGGAAGTGGTCGAGCTGAATACTACTCTGTTGGTCAAGTTTTCGTTCCTCTCGAACCTATCTTGTTAGACCTCACAAAAGAGGTAATTAACACCATACAATGATTCAACATAATCTCTAGTTTCTTATTTCTTGAGTTTGATCATGCTGTGTTAATTTTGGCAGGGAAAAGTGAGCAGGGAAAAAATGGCGTCGTTCAATATGGCGACGTACTATCCATCACCGGAGGAGATGGAGGAGGCCATAGAAAGGAATGGGAGTTTTGAAATGGTGGAAATGGTGTGTTTGGAGAGGAAGAATTTGGAAGCATTTTCTGCGCATGAAATAAGAATAGGATATGGTGGAATGTTGGCAGATCACTTTGGGAGTGAGATAATGGAGGAAGTAATCGATCGATACCAGAAAGATCTTCCAGCAATCTCTCAGCTCAGCAAAGCTAAGGAGGGCAATGGTGTTTTTCTCTATGCTGTTATCAGATGCAAAGAAACTTGAACTAATTAAATGTGGAAATTTTGTTTTATACTCCATTAGTAATATTATTCGAATAACTCATTCTGTGGTAGTATTTCTTGGAATTGAATCTGCCGGTTAAAGAAAATAAAAATACATCTTTTCACATCTCTTATGGTTCGTTTTCTTGTTGCGGCATCGTCGTCAATCTCTGTGTGTTAAAGTGGTTTAGTTTATTATTGATGTTCAATCGGATCCAGAATTAAGAGGGTAGATGGGCAAATTATAATATTTTGGATATTTACAAAGTAACATGTACTATTTATTAGAAGCTTTTTTGCAAATAGTGAGGTAAAATTACAAAGCAAAAAAGAAAAAAGAAATCACAAATGCTTATATGAAGCTGTATCATATTATCAAGTAATCTGAAGACCATAATCATATTATCAAGTAACATTACCATCATCATACTGATGAGAAACATTAAAATGTCTCTTTTGTGGAATTGCCCCACAAAAGACTTGTGCAAAAAAAAATCAAAAAAAATGGGGGCAAATGCAACTTTTACCTGGCTACTCATGTAGTCCAATCTTCTTCGTTTCATATTCCAACCAAAACTACGTAAACTTAGAGTTTTTGTTTTGGTAAAAAATGGAAGCCAAAGGCTTAGTTTGTACAAGATGAGAGCAAGTCTCGTGAGGTATGACCTTCAAAAGAATAATGAATAGGCTAACTGACTAAGCATCTATTTATACAATCCTAAAACTGGAGTCCTAAACCCTCGGAACTAGTTAGAGATCATGAAAAAATAATCTGGAGGGCTAGTAGAATAGTGGATCAAAATGGTTAGCCTATATACTAAAGCAAAAGGAAAAGTGAACCTCAAAGTTTCATAGATACATCAATAAGAGTTTTTCAAATAAAGAAACCAGTTGCAAAAATGAGTTCATGACCAAATAAGATTAGTTCAAACCCATGTCACCAACGAAGAAGTAAGACAAAGTGTGCTGAATATGAACACTTTAAAATTAAAAACCTAATTAAAATGCAAGTGGTTTATAAAATACCAATAAAATCAAAAACCTTGTACGTTTAGAGTTGACTCCAGGGATCATGATACAACTGGGCGTTTTTATATACTACAGAGTAATTAGCAATCTGACAAGGAATCCTAACCAAGTGCTGTATTTGTTTACAGTTTTTGGTTGTTATTGAAAGTGAGTAATTTGGTTGACATTGCTAATGAAGATGAATATATGAGCGTTTGATTTGATCCTTACTTCTGCAGGTTTTCTTGGCATCTAACCAACATGGAAGATGAGCATAAACAATCAAGTTCCCAAAACTTTGTGCGCGAAGACTTTCCTCAAGTGTGTAGTTATTCTTCTTAATCTATTTTGTCATTTGATTCAATATGTATAATTGATCTTATAGAATGTAGAAAACAATTTTTTCATGGAAAACACTAATTAACGGCTTTGTTTTGTTCGAGCAGAAGCCTCTCGAGGAGAAAGAGCTGCTTGCTGCTACAATATCAGATCACCTGGTCTTGAAAAACCAGTTTGCTCCATTCAACATTGCTGATTTAGGCTGCAATACGGGCCCTCACACGTTCAATACCATGAAGATCATAACCGAGGCTGTAACCGACAAGCACAGAAGCCTTCCCATCCCAGAATTCCATGTGTTTTTCAATGACCTTGCATCCAATGATTTCAATACCCTGTTCAACAACCTTCCTGCAGACAGGCTGTATTTTGCTAGCGCGGTTCCAGGCTCTTTCCACCGCAGATTGTTCCCGAGAGCTTCCATTGATTTCGCGTACTGCTCAAACTCGGTACACTGGCTTAGCAAGGCTCCTGAAGAGCTGCCTGAACCTGACTCCCCAGCTTACAATGGGGATAGGATTTTCTATATTAACTCCTCTGCTGCTGTTTGTGATGCCTACTTTGCTCAGTTTGCCCTAGACATGGAATCCATCCTCAACGCTCGAGCCCAAGAGATGATCCCTGGAGGATTGATGGTGATCGTAGTTCCAGGCCGAGCTAGTGGGACCGATAGAGCACAGTACACGTCATTCAGTAAATTTTTTCTCCCCCTGGAACCTATCCTGTTAGACCTGGCAAAAGAGGTAATATGAAAAGTGAAAACGATTCTGATTATGATAGATTCTGCATAACTTACTTACCTGAGGTTGGATAATGTGCTGCAGGGAAAAGTGAGCAAAGATAAAATGGACTCCTTCAATGTGGCATTGTACTTCCCATCACCAGAAGAGCTGGACGGTATTGTACAAAGCCATGGAAGCTTTCAAGTTGTTGAGATGGTGTCTTTACAGAGGAATATTTTGAATGTCCTTTCTGCAGATCAAATGCGAGCAGCATTTGGAGGAACACTGGGGAAGCACTTCGGTTCTGAGATGGCAGAAGAAGCCATGGATCGATATGAGAAGGATGTCCCAAGACTCAGTGGCCTTAGCACCACAAAGGAGGACAATGCTGTTCTCCTCTATTCTGTTATCCGATGCAAGAAATCCGGATGACATATGCTGTTTTACCAATTCTTGAATAACCAATATACTGTAATTTGTATCCTTATACTTTAATGGCATGGTCTCCATAACATGTGCAGTTTACTAAAATCACAAAATTGCAAAAGAATCCATTAGGAAAATGACAACCGTTGAACAAAATTTGTGATTCATTCATCAAATTTCACATACAGAAGCTCATTTTTCAGACTGAATGTTTCCTCCCAGTGCAAATGTCTTCTGAAACAAACTTAATCGATACATTGCTTTTGACTGTTCTGGCCTCTAAAAATGAACTACTTGATAACAATTAAATTTAACCAGGAAATAATATTCTAAATTCTTGGCTCCTGGATTCTCTTCCTTTGAAGTGACTAAATTTCCTTCACTCTTCTTCTGGTTGTAGGAATTCAAGATCCAGCTTCCTCTTCAAATGTGTTCTGTCAGCACTGGACAGAGAACATACAAACCAGTTGGTAAAATTAAAAAGTGAAGCAGGAAATCAATTAATCAATGTGGCCATTTCCAACTATCAAGATACACAGAACCATCAGCGATCAATAACTTTGCTGCAACAATCTTTGACACAGGAGAATAATAACTAAGCTAGATATCACACCTCAATCATGGCATACCATATTGCCAACTTTAAACTACCATATTGACTGTAAGACATATTTGTGATGCAGCAAAACATAGCATAGGTTTAAACCAACAATGTCCACATTAGATTCTAAAAATTAAAAGGAAACAAAATTAAACCACTCCTAAAATAAATAACACATTCTGAAAGTATAAGAATTGAAATAAATACATTTTTCTTGATTTTCATTCCTCATCAATTTGCTTGGGACACTTTGCAGGTATGAAAATAGTTTCTATTCTGGTAAATCCTACTGATTCCATTTTCATGTTAACGAACAATTAGTACTCACTAGTTGAAAATGTAATGGTCCATAACTTCGTTGTTCTTAGTTCTGAAAAATCATCTGAAGCAAGAATACAGGTCCCATAAAAAACAAACACATAAAACCTAGAAACATGTGTCACGTAAAATATCCATTTACCTGTTAATAGTTGGTCTGTTAGGAGGCTTTGCCCCGAAAACTGAGAAATCTAATGACATTGCAGCACTTTCACCCCTCTCATCAGCTGGTTGTCTGGTTTCATAATCATTGTTTGCCATCCTATCAAGTCCATCAGGATTTGGCATAACCCTTCTCGACTTTCTTGGAGGAGACAGTACTGTTGGACCATCCTGTGGATTGAAATCTGAGACCTTATCCTTCTTTGGAGGAGGTCTTGGGAGCAAAGCTGGTTCTGTTGGTAAAGGTCCAGAGGAGAAGTACCTAAGAAAACGATAAGAAAGTGATTCTGTAATGATAGCTTTCAAAAATACCAAATATGATCACTAATAGAGTAGTACCTATGCTCTAATGCCTGTTCTGCTGAAATTCTAGCTTTTGGGTCATAATTGAACATCTTTGATAAAAGATCCAATGCATCATCACTAGCCATTGGAAATAGCGTACGAAGTGGCTGCCCTGGAACATATTGGTAGTCCATATAATCAGGCAAATACACCATATCTGGCCACTGTGAAGTTTTTGGAGTTCCGAAAGAAGCAAAGATCTTTCCTAGTTGATCAATATCACTATTTCCCTACAAAATTATGCGTTAATTATTAAGAGAAATGAAGAGAAAATAATAAACCAAACAACATAAAAGATAAGAGAGAATTAATATGGGCATACCGACCAAAAAATTTTTTACTTTCAGAAATCAGTAAAATCAATGATTTTATTTTTCTATTTAATTTCCAAAAAAGTAAAAGAGCATACTGTGAGATACACACACACACACACACACACACACACACACCAAATGAAGAATATAGATCAGGGTTAAGTATTAAATCATCACTTGAAGACTTCTCAGATGGATTATTGGAGATGAAATAGCAACTTGTACCCCTTCTCAATGATAATCAGTGCAACAGAAATTAAGATGTTTACATTGCACACATAAAGAGGTCAAACACAATTTCACCAAAATGCATGTTTATTTGACTTCCCAATAGAAACCAAATTGAAAAATTAGGAGATACATAAGAATCTAGTAAGGATGGGAGTTTATAAAGCAGTGAGCAACATTTTTGTATCAGAATCGTTTTTGACCCCCTTCAGTAATAGCAAGGCAAAAATATAGGGTTCTTCCCTAAAGCTTCTGTAAATTCACTAAATAGTTTGTTTTGGCAGGGCCAAGTGTGCAATTCATTTTAACAATATTGCAATGTGGATTATTCATTTTAGCCAAACTATAGTATTTTCAGAGAAGTAGACATCTAATGGTGTAAGTGGAGTAACTATACACATAAGTCCTCGGATTTGCACTACCTCATAAAGATCATGACATATCAAAATAAATAAATCAAAGGTTTAATAAATAAATCATAAGAGAAGTTCTGTGAAAAAAGTAGTAGAAATTCATGTGAAAACAATAAATTATACTCCACTTATCGATTATAAACATGTAACCCACTTATCGATTTACCACAAGCAACCATGTCACGATTATATTTGATATTGACAAATAATATTCAATAAAGGATTGTCAGATCCAAGCCATAATTAATGTGTGAAAAGCGAAAAATGATATTCAAGAACAAATTATATCATCTGATTTCAGCTTATTGGATAATAATATTCACAATCACGAAAATAAGCACCTGAAGGAATGGTCGACGCAATAGTAGTTCAGCAAATATACAAGCTGCGGCCCAGACATCCACACTAGAGCCATATTGCTTTGCACCAAACAAAAGCTCCGGTGCTCTGTACCATCGAGCAAATACCTGCGTAAAAGATATACTAAATATTGTCAGTCATTTTCATTTTATGTGAAACACATCTTAAACCTACTAGCAAAGTTATTTTTTGAGATAACAAATCTCCAAACCTCCCAACACAGGGAAGCAAGATATCAGAGACAAGGTATACCATCAACAAAAGTTACAAAATAAATTCAAACAGACTTTTTGTTTACAACTGGATCATATTTAATGTGAAGCATTTCCTCAACCCAAATTTAATCAGTCAGAACTTGGTATGAACCACACAGTTAACACCACACAGTTAACAGGATTTAAACTAAACATAAGAATCTTCAAATGAAATTAGGACGATAAAAACAAGAAAGGGGAAGAACATCTTATGATCACTGATGATAATTTGTAAATGTGGCTCGACAAGATAGAAGGTTATTGGAGGTCAAAACTCTCGAGCTATCTCAAAAAAAAAAAATCAAAGCTACAAGTGCTTTGGGATTCAACTGGATCATATTTAATGTGAAGCATTTCCTCAATCCTAAATTTAATCAGTCAGAACTTGGTATGAACCACACAGTTAACAGGATTTAAACTAAACATAAGAATCTTTAAATGAAATTAGGACGATAAAAACAAGAAAGGGGGAGAACATCTTATGATCATTGATGATAATTTGTAAATGTGGCTCGACAAGATAGAAGGTTATTGGAGGTCAAAACTCTCGAGCTATCTCAAAAAAAAATCAAAGCTACAAGTGCTTTGGGATTTAAGGTCCTTTTACAACCAAATGAATCTCGGAATTTGTAACCATTGGGCATATTTGACAGATATCCAATGAATATGCAACCAAACAAATATTTAAAACAGATGGCTCCACTTGAATGAAAACACACCTGGTGAGTAAATCTCCGGTCTGGGCTTCCAAATATCCTAGCCAAGCCAAAATCCGCAAGTTTAAGCTGTCCATTTGGCCCAATCAGTAGATTGTTTGGTTTCATATCTCTGTTGCAATTTTAAAATAAATAAAATACTTGATCAGAGACAGTTCTCCACCAACATGATTTCTGAATAAGGATAAGCAAATGAGATGTAAAAATTTACCTATGTAACACCCATTTCTTATGGCAGAATGCTAGTCCTCTCAATGTCATCTGAATATACGACTTGGTATCAGCTGGCGAAAGCACAATGTTCTTATCGCGAATAACCGCCTCAAGATCAGTCTCCATGAACTCAAACACAAGATGCAAATTCCCTTTATGAGGAAAGGCATCAATCAATTCGATTACATAGGAGTCCTTCAGCTCTTTCAACAACTTAATTTCCCTCAGGGCTGTGAAATTAACCCCTTCCTTCTGCTTACCGATTCGAATTTTCTTGATTGCCACTACCTGCCCTGTCTGCAGCACCCAAGATTCATTTTTTACAATATCGAAAACCAAATCAATATCATTTTTTACAATATCATGATATCGAAAACCAAATCAACCCACTTCCTAATTCAACTAATGAATCTTGAAATTTAGAAATTAAACCCTAAACCAGAAAAAGGACCAATTTCAAGAAGCAATACCTCAGTATCGATGGCTTTGTAAACCACACCATATGTACCTTCACCGAGAACTTCCCTTTTGAGGTACCGATCGGCTACTTTCTTGGAGCCCATTTCCGAAATCCTTTCTAAAATTTAAGAACAGCAACTCATCATAGGATTACAATCCATGACTATGAGCCAATCCAAGAGAGAGAGTAGTTCGTTTTATACTTGCAGATTGAAAATTTTAGTGCGATTTATATTAATATTAATATTATTATTGCACCACCGTGTGTTGTCAAAAAAATATATCTATTGTACCGTGTGTCCGTGTCACAAATTATGCTACTCCGTAATTAAATATTGCAATTTCAAAAAAGTCCAGATATACTCAGGACGCTCCTCCCACTTTAGCATAGCCCCGCCCGGCTGACCCAAACATGCTACTACCTCCGTGCCATTAGTTCGTCCTTCCAGAAGGTGCACCTTTTATGGTCTACTTCTTTTAATTCCCAGAACTCATTTCTCCCACTTACTTCTTAAATCAATTCTCATCCACTCATCTTACATTCCTTAATATTTGTGATATTTTCTCTCTCTGCAATCTTACCTGGGATAGACTAGTATCGTTGTTGGTAGATGTAGGATATAGCTTTATACTTTATGTTTTTTTCTCTTTTCTAAATCACAGTTTTAGAGCAAGTCCAACCGGATCTTTATAATAGAGATTTTAAACATTTTTAGAGTTTTTTTTTGTCTCCAGCAGATTTGCTATATCAATCTTTATTATAGAAAAATGATGAGAGAGAAGATTTATTCTCTATATATGCAAAATTAGAGAGTATATTTGGAGAACGGAATTTATGGAAATTGAATTATATTTTTAGTAAATTTTTGAAACAATATTCCATTTTCTCTCCAAAATCTCTAAAATAGCAAAATTGTTGGATTGGAAGGAAAAATTTGTAACAAATATTATCTTTTCTTCCTTACTTTAGAAAAAGATTTTGAAAAGTTGTTGAACTTGCTCTTACATTACGAGAGCGTATTCTGTAAAGTCCCCTTACGGTATGGGCAAGTCAAAAGGAGACCACCTTCTATTATATTGGGGGTTTCTATACAATTGTTTTAATTATTTGGATCATAAAACATAAAAAGATCAATGATGATAGGCAAATAAGGAGATGACTTGGATTCAAAGTTATCTTTCAGGAAGCTACCTGCTCACGTGCCTCACTAAAGGCGATGACAATGCATGAAAATGTACATTCACGTGTTGGAAGGTCCCACAAGGTACAGAAAGGTGACGCATGACGAGGAGAAGGATGGAGGTCTAAAGCGCCTATAAATAGAGGTCACAATCAGCCATTCCAGGTAAGTTCTCTAACTCTTGAATACATAGTTTTTATCTTTCAGTACACGAAATCTCATCATCACCGGAGCTTCTCCGGGGGGGGGCATCAGATGACAGGTCTCAAGCAAGTTCTATCCGAGGCCGAGGAGCTCGGATAATCAAGAGTCATTAGCGAGCAGTCTGCATACTTCATCAACGATCAACACCCAGAAGCCCTCGGATACGTCAGCTATCCGAGGCCCAGATTACTAGTGCGGAATTGCCCCGCATCAATCAAGGAAATAAAGCGAAAAATATTACCCAAAACCTAAAAGATCAAACCAAATTAAATTAAACCAAATAAAAGATCAAACTCAAGTACAAAAACATCAGGGTCAAACTAAAATAACTCAAATAATAACCATCAATCTTGAAACTTTGAAACTTTCTCTTACGTTTATACAACATATATTAGCTCAAGTTGATATTTTTATGTTCGAACGAGCTCATGCTCGAACATGCAATTTTTTTTCAAGGCTAAATTCGATAAGGCCAAAGCTCGCCTCGTTTACACCCTTAGATTAGCCTATTATTTAATTATTTTGGAAACAACTATTTTGCTTAATGAGCCTTGAGCTCACATCTTGTAACTGATGACTGAACTTGCCTTGGCCTTGGCCTTTTTTTATTATTCTGTATCTTGTTTTTTAACAGGATTAGGGAGCCAAATATAATCCCAATCCATAAGGATGGTTTTGACAAAACAAAATTGAAATAATTTAATCTGATTCCGATTAAACTGATTTAATTAAAGTATAAAGAAATAAAAATAGCACAATTAAGTCCAAATTTGAGTCAATGAAAAATTAATTAACTAAACTACATTTTCCCATGTCTAATTTTGTTTAGCTCAAATCAGTTAGTTCAACTCAATTCATTTCAAATCAATCCAACCACAAATTCATTTCACACTAGTCATTTAATTTTTTTTAACCAACTTAGTTCAATCCGGTTTAACTAAATTTAGTTTAGTTTAACTAGTTAAGCACCACCCGCACGTTGTGCGGTGTATTTGAAGGGGAATTCTATTAAGTAGGTGGTAATGTAAAAATTATAATAAACACAATTATACAACAATATTGAAGGAGAGTTTGAATTTTGCTTTTATTGTTAGTAGAAGAAAAGAAATGGTATATTACCTATTGAATGAATTAAACTACTATAATACACTGCAACTACATATGAAACCCTTCATCCGAGCATGCTTTGTGACTTTCTAAACCTTCCATAAACATAAGCCTCAATATTCATTTTTTTGTGAAAGATGAAGAATAAATCATATCACTTAGTCAACATTTTTTTTATTTTTTTGAAAGACATCAATCCTTTTAAATGCAAATGTAGTTAAATCATTTGATGGATTTATTAGATATTTATGTATTTATCCATGGAATCATCGATCACGTGAACACTACATCAATGCAATGTTAAGGACCGAAGCAAACAGTCAATCATCAACAACAATCACCGATCGCGGCTTCTCGGTCAGCCCGAGATACCATACTCCCTAACCTGTCAAACCCATAAACCCATAACATTGCCAAACCTTCCTTTTAAGGTTAATTATGTACCTTGTCGAAAATCCTATTTTATTTTACATACCAAAAGAAAAGGCAATCCACCTTTATACACAGTTTCAAAAAATAAAAAAAACATTCATATTTCTAAAAATAAACCAAAATCATATTTTACATATAAGTAATTAAAATCAATAAAAATATACATATATTTCTAAAACCAAAATCAAATAACAAAAATAAAACAAAAATATTCTACCGTTTGACAATTGACAAACTAAAACCAATGTTACAAATCATATATTGAAAAAAATCATATGATGTAGCCAATATATACTCTACTTTTAGCACATTTTAGAGTTCATTTGGGGTAGCATTTAGTGCAAAGGGTTAAGAATTAAGGCTAAATTTCTCTTACCTTGCATTTTGAAGAAAGACTTGTGCACTAACGTTTTGAAGCTGAAATTTGGAAATGTTACAAGAGGAATTGGAGTGCATAAGTGGTACCATTGGCTTCGTCTTCTCGAGTACTACAAAATGGACTACTAGAACGTCAAAAACGGATCAACGGTTCATCCATGGCGAAGAAAAGAAGATTGTTGTCAATCTGCCATAGGCATCTCGCGGGCCGCGAAATGGGCCTCGCGGGCCGCGAAAATGGGCGGATTTCTGGCTGAATGAAGGCCAAAGAAGCATATTTTGAAGGGCTATAAATACCCATCTTATCCCTTATCTTGGAAACGAGCTCCCTCACAATCCAACTCCATTTTCCCTAGTTTTTCTTCCTCTTCTTCCATTTTCTTCCATTTTGATTTGATGAACATGTTAGTATTATTTAGGATTATTGTTGTAGGCTAAAAACCCATCTTGGGGGCATGTGATTAGACTTCTTGTAATGGGTTGAGAACTTGATTTATGGAGCTTATGAATGTGTGATTTGCAATTGAATGATCATGAATTTTATGTGTATTTGATGCTTGAAATGGTTAGGAATGATTTCCTAGTTATAGATATGTGTTGGATATGTGTTAGACATTGCTTTTCCATGGTTGAAATGCTATCATTTCTTCTATGTAAAGGTAGTGAATTAGGAATCAAATATATGTTGTTATCAATTATATTTGTTCTTGAGATCATTCATTAGCATTATATTCATGTCAATTGTGTTATCACATTACATGGGTAAGGTGGGAAAACATCTAATTTTAATTAACATTGATCAATTTGTCTATTTGCTATCATATAGATATGTTGCCAATAAGAGTTGTGAAGATGCTTTCATCTTTCATAACTATGATAAGAGATGGTTTCTCATTACAAACTATCACCATTCTCTAAGCAACATGATAAAGTTTGAGGAAGAACCCATGGTAGAAAGTCGAAATCACATGCACCCAAGACTTGCATTTTAGATAGTTAATCTTTACTTAGATAATTGCATGATAATTTAGATTTTCATTTGCTTTGCATTGTAGTGTTTCCTACAAAACCAACTTCAAAACCCCCCTTGTTTACCTTGCTTTCTATATAATATATAAGTATATGTTTATAATCTTCGCTAAAACACTAAACAAACTCCTTCTCCTTGTGGTTCGATCCCTACTTCTCACTATCTACTCTATAGTAGTTAGAAGTCGTAGGTGAAATATAAATGTGTTTTGATTGAGTGGGATTCCCATTTACAACGTGGGGAAATCGCTTGTCATCATACCAAATTAATAACAATTTTACAAATCAAATATTGTGTTATTTATTTACTCAAAAATCAAATTTTATAAAATATTTTGTATAATTTCTAAAATCCAATTTTATATGCAAATATTTCACTTAACATTCTATTCATATACTAACCGTAACTTTATCTAACTGAAAATTAACACATAATTAATGTCATGTTTCTAAAATGCTCATTAAATATTTTTCAAAATACCTAAATGGAAGAATTGACATTTTTGAACAATGTCGTTGATCAATATTTTCAAAATTAAAAACCAAAATCGAAATCAGACGGCCACAATATGGTAAAAAATTATACCCTATGAAAATTGAAATACAAAGCACGATCATAATGTCAAATTAGAATATCAATTATTGAATATTGAGTATTATCTGATGATGTGTTACTTACTTATTGACGGTAGTAATGATTTGTTGCTGATGATGTTTTAGCCACGAAACTGATAACTAAAACCGTTCTACCATGCACCATTTCAGCACCAACGCATCATACACATGTGTTGATGACTTGCTATGTGTGATTTTCATAAGAGCGAAAAGCCTTCCTTAGTTCCTTCTTCGTCGACGTGATATCTAGTCGGTTTCCGGTGTTGAAGAAGATGATATCTAGTTGGTTTTCGGTGTTGGATAAGCCATCTTCTTCGGCATCTCTTTCATCATCCCCGTTCTTCCATTTGGCCAATTTATTTCAATTTTTATCCCCCAGCTGCCGTGCAGATCTCGGAGTCTAACACCTCGTCATAATCGAATATATATAGATTAACTTGACTATTCACGGAAAGTTTCACCAATGACAATATTTATATCAAGAAAAGATAATATTTGCACAAAGGATATGGGAAGATAATACTGTATTAATATATTAGGAATATATTCTCTGATTTAACTAAGACTGCAACTAAATATTTCAATAGGTTAAGGATAGAATTTTAAAATTACTATATTCAATTTTAAAATTACTATATTTAAAAAATGACGGCTTAAGATATAGATCATTAAATGTCGAATTTTAAATTTACTATATTTAAAATATTTTACTTTATACGGAACGAAATGACGTCGTTTATTCCACACACTTTTTGAAGTGAATAATTATTCAAGTTCCCTTTAGGGATTACAGCCAATATACCCAATTTAGTTTACATATCAAATGTGTGAATCAGTCTCGAAAAATGAATACTTTGGTTGTGTCTATTAGCGACAAATAAATTCTTATATTTAAATAAATATATTCTGATAAATTCAACCATCTCACCTATGATAGTATAAATTTTAATATTAAATATATGTTGTATAAACGTAAGAGAAAGTTTCAAATGAGTGCACCTTACGGTAAGTTTCAAATGAGTGCATTTGAATATAAGAATAGGTGAGATGGTTGAATTTATCAGAATATATTTATTTAAATACAAGAATTTATTTGTCGCTAATAGACACAACCAAAGTATTCATTTTTCGAGACTGATTCACACATTTGATAAGTAAACTAAATTGGGTATATTGGCTGTAATTAAACTAAACTAAATTTAGTTAAACCGGATTGAACTAAGTTGGTTTAAAAAAATTAAATGACTAGTGTGAAATGAATTTGTTGTTGGATTGATTTGAAATGAATTGAGTTGAACTAACTGAACTAAGCTAAACAAAATTAGACATGGGGAAATGTAGTTTAGTTAATTAATTTTTCATTGAATCAAATTTGGACTTAATTGTGCTATTTTTATTTCTTTATACTTTAATTAAATTAGTTTAATCGGAATCAGATTAAATTATTTCAATTTTGTTTTGTCAAATCCATAAGGTTATGGATTGGGATTATATTTGGCTCCCTAATCCTGTTAAAAAACAAGATACAGAATAATTAAAACAGGCCAAGGCCAAGGCAAATTCAGTCATCAGTTACAAGATGTGAGCTCAAGGCTCATGAAGCAAAATAGTTGTTTCCAAAGGAATTAAATAATAGGCTAATCTAAGGGTGTAAACGAGGCGAGCTTTGGCCTTATCGAATTTAGGCTTGAAAAAAAATTGCATGTTCGAGCATGAGCTCGTTCGAACATAAAAATATCAACTTAAACTCGAATTTGATTGTCTGTTGATGCTACCAAATTCCACAAGTACTTCAGGTGATCCGGGTCTCCTCCAGTTGAAGTCTTCAGGAGACCTACCAAGCAGACCTCCTCGGACAGATGCCCTCTCATAATCTTCCAGACCTCCTCGGACAGATGCCCTCTCATAATCTTCCTTCGCATTTTCTAGACGCCCTATTTCCTCTCCAAGTAAGTTTTAGCCTCTCTTTTCTTCTCTTCCTCTGTCGCTCCCTTCCTTTTCCACTATGATTTCTCAACACCTTACCAATTCTTCCATGGATACCGAGGGAGTTCATAACCAATATGAGGTTCGATACAGGACCCCCTCCGACCTGGTTCGCTCTACTCCGGGCTCCCCCCTCGGGTTCTTCTTCAAAGGCCCTCAGCACTTCCCAGGAACTTAATTGTTCTGGGCCCGGGTGCCTCTGAATGGGCGGGCCACCCAGGTGGAGCCCCTTGACGAAGAAGTATTTGGGGAAGATGGTGGCGAGGAGGCCCACCGCGGTTCTAATTTGGGGGTGAAACTCTTGGGCATCCGGTTCTAAGGTGTCTCCGGGGATCCTCCTACTCTGGATAAGGCTGTTTTGGATCTAGTTAGGCGTTCCTTCATTCCGTTTCCTTTAGACGCCTCTCTCCAAAATCGCTCCGGGGGCCTCTAAGAGGGAGGTCGCATGTATTCCCAAGGTCCATTTTCAGTATGGCCTTAGTCTTCCCTCCCCCCTTTATTTACAGAAATTTTTAATTTTTATAAGATGCCCCCGGCCCAGCTACACCCCAACGGGGTAGTACTAATTATGGCCTTCCTTCTTAACTGCGCTCGCTGCGCTATCTCACCCTGTCTCCTTCTTTTCCGATCCTTTTATTCCTTAAAACGCTCTCATTCCTCTTCCCCGGGGTCTTCTCGTTTTCTGTGGTCAAAGATTTCCTTGAAAGCAAACCCCGGTCTGCAAAGGGATATCCCCAAAAGTGTTTCTTTAGTTGTAACTCTAGCTTATATCCCATGCCTTATTGGAACCTTACCCTTTCCCCGGAGGACAAGAAACAATTGTCTTCTCTCCCTACAGACATAGCCAATGATCACGGGCTACTCCGCCTAATCCCTCTCAACATAGATGATTTTTTTATGACTGGGAACGCGGGCTACTACTGGCCTCGCGGAATATACCCTTCCGACCTATTCTCCTTCCCGCGGGTCTCTGTTGTATGGCCTGCTGGAGGTGCCTATTTAAGGGCTTTTATTCTTATCTCTTTTATTTTATGTTTGCCTCAATTCCGAGTTCTGATTGTCTTTACATTTTTATTTCTTGGTTTCAGTTCAACCTTTCCAGTACACAGACGTGATGAATTACGAGGAAAGATTCTCAGGAGAGCAGAGACGAAGGGAGGTATCTCACAAGGAGCAGACAATCCCGCCTCAGCAGTAGGTGGGGTCTAACCCCGGAAGGTCGCAAGCTGAAGACCCCCCGGTTGGTCAACAAAAGCCCCGCCAACAACACAGACTTCATCGACAGAAACCTCCCGGGCTTTCCTCCTCTTTGGCGACTCCTCAACCCCAAACTAGCCAGCCCGGGTTTTCTTCTGCCCCGGGGCATAAATCTTTCATTACCCATCCAGACTATAGTGCTGGGGCCAGCTCTCAGTTCAAGCGACCCTCCTCGGGCGACCTTGAAAATTCTCTCCCGCATTCCCAATAGCAATCTGAGGATGCCCCTCCCCTTCCTCTTCAACAATCCACTCCTCCTAGAGAGAAGGGAGAGGTAGACTTCTTCAGACTTTATTTTTGAGTTGTTTAATCTTGTTTTATTTCTCCATCCAATCCTTATATATAATATATATATATTTTTTGTCAGAGTACTTCCTTTGCCGACTCCCTTTTGGGGAACCTCGACTTCGTGCAGACACTGAATCAATCCTAAACGATTTATAACGCCGGGCTCTTCACTCAGGTGAAGAAGGATCTCCGCGAGATCCGGGAGAAATTGGCCAGGTATGATGACCTAGAGAGTAACTATGAGTCTTCTCATAAGAAACTCGCAGAGTTAGAGAAGAAATACAGCTCTCCGAAGAAGGAGAGGAAGAGCGCTCAGCTCGAGGCGCTAAATGTTGTGACTCAAAAGCTTCTCCGCTCGGTGGAGTTTGAGAGGAGGGTGGATGGGATTGCTGCCGCGGCGAGTGCTGACGCCTGCCATGAGATGTACTGCCGTCTGCGGGGTTGGCTGCCGGGGCCTGCGCGTCTTGATGCACAAGCGTCTTACTATCGGCCCTAGGCTTCGGATCTGTTGAATCATCGCTTCCGCGCCCTCTAGGAAGCTGACTTGAAGGGCCTCGTGCCTCAGCTATGGTATCCCGGGTTCCCTCTGCCTCAGACATAAAAAAGGTCACTCTTCCAGAGATTGGTGAGGCCTCCTACCCTGACCCCGACCCTGAGGATTTCAATGCTTATGGGGTGGTCCCGGAGACGCCCCATTGGGCCAACGGGTACAAGAAGTTTTGTGATGTGTCTGATAATTTTGGGTACCAAGCCGTACAGACTGCCGAGCATGGTTACCGCGTGGGCCTTGGCAACGGTCATGAGGATCTGCTGTACCATTCGCAGAAGTCCACCCGGAGGGCGGGGTTCCCCAAGCGAGCCAAGGATGAGCCTAATGTGGATGCCCCCGTTTAGGTTAGCCCCTACTGGTCGCCTTCGGCTATCTTGGATGCGGAGCGAAGATTGGAGGCAGCTCATGCTCTCCCGGAGGAGGAAGTGGCTGATGAGGACCATGTATACCTCTAGTCCTCTTTGTTTTCCCTAGATTTATTTTAGCTTTTTTTTTTTTTTTTTTTTTTTTTTTGTTATGGCTCTCTGGGGGCTTATGTAGAACTTGGCCTTTGTGCCCATTTTGATAATTATTAATGAAAGTTCTACCTATTAAAATCTTATCTTCTTCTTTCCTTTTGATTGTATTGTTGACGCGACTTGAGAAAACTCGTCTCGCAGGGGCCGGTTCCTTATGTTTCTGTTCATCCCAACTCTCCTATGGGTACCTATTTCGCCCTCCCCCGCCTGGGTGCCTCCAGTGTTTGTACTTGCAAAGGAATCTGGCACACTAGAGCTTCGGGGGTACGCAAGCTGATAGGGCTATGTCCGAAGCGGGACTAGGATCTTTCCTTGAGGAGTTTGGGTCTGTCCAGGGTTTAGTGTTCTTCTTAAAGGCGATCAAGAAAAAGTTCGGGTCCTTGAGTCATTGTTTCAACTTGGTTTCGAATTTCATGAGAGAGGCCTTAAATTCTCATCAAACTATAGCTGAGCTCCAGGCTCTCCACGATGACTCCCTGCACCAAACCTCCAAAGAATTGGGCATGGTTTGGGGCGAACTTGAGCGGGCACAGGAGAAGCTTAGGAATCTTGAAACCCGGACCGCGGGGAATAAGTTGATCTATGATCTATAAAAGGAGAATCGATCTCTTACCTACCGAAACAAGGTTCTTCAAGATGCTTTGTTGATTGTTCGACTTTCCTACCACATTCTTGGGCTTAAGAGGGCCTGGTTGGAGTATCCCCCATTACAGATATCCCTGCCGGGGTTAGCATGGTCATCAGGCGTATGGAGGCTGCCCCTGGGAGATTTGGAGAAGGAGCTCCTTGTCATGGGGCATATCTAGATGCCATAGAGTGGCACCGTAAGATTGTCGCGGGGGAAAGTGAACCCTATCCTCCAAGCCTTCGTTGGGTTCCTTCCCGGGTGGAGGTAGATGTGGCCTATGAGCGATACAAGGATATATCCGTGTCCATTGACCCGGACGAGGTGGTAAGCAGAATTAGGCGCATCGAGGACATCGCTGCTTCCGGGATTACTACCAATGGAGTGAAGACCGCAGAAGGCGCTCACATCAGTCAAGAAGAGAAAGGCAAGGGTGTAATCGATTCGTTTCTTAAGTATAAATTCGTAACCTCCACCGGGGTGAGACGAATGCGCCTGGCAGAACCACTCCTAGAGGGGGCCGTAGTCGTCTATCCCCAAACTTAACGAGGAGGAGGCGGAACAGTTGGAGGAGGAACTTGCTTGGAACCAAGCTCCAGATGCTCGTATTGCCGAGGATATCCTATCATCCTAATTCTTTTGGGGAGGTTTCCGCCCGGACAACCCAGAGGGTGCCTCTGGCTCAGACCCTAAATGGATATGATAGTGTGGATAGGAAAAACTTGTGTAATAGATAGTCATTTTCGTTTTTGTATATCTATTCAGTGGTACCTTTAATACTATCAATATAGAATTTTTTTTGGAAATTACTTTTAATATCACCGCAAAATAACTTCAGTTACAACTCCGGACACCTGGGTTTCATTCAAGCTCCGAGTTCCTTCGAGCGGGGCACCCAAATGGGTGCTACCCATGGGTCCCTTAAATTTCTATCTTTCTAGGCCCGGGGTGTGGCCAGACGCCGGGGCTTCCTTTGGAGGCATATCCATGCTTAAGTAGCCGGAGTTCAATTGGGGCAATCTACTTCCCATAGAACCTTCTCAAGTTAGCTACGTTCCATCTCCTGAGGACTTCCTTCCCTTGTTTGTCTTCAAGCACATAGCTTCATTCGAGTTGTGCTTCCTTCACCTTATAGGATCCATCCCAGTTAGGTGCAAGCTTTCCTTCTGGCACTTGGTGGCTCTTGTCTTTCCGCCTCATCACTAGTCTCCCGGGGTAAACACCTCCTTACGCACCCTCCTGTCGTGATATATCTTTACTCTTTCTTTCACCTTTGCCTCCTGGAGTGCAGCATTTTCTCGCTTTCCTTCCAGGAGATCTAAGTCAAGGCGTCATTCTCGCTCTCCTCCTCTGGGCGCTGGAATTGGGTCCGGGGGCTTGGGATTCCAACCTCAGTTGGGATGACTACTTCCGACTCGTACACCAAGCAATAAGGAGACTCCCCTATGGTTGAGCTCTCCGTGGTGCGGTGTGCCCAAAGGACACTGGGAAGCTCCCATATCCAGTTTCCCCGGGCACCTTCCAGGCGTGTTTTCAAGCCATTGACGATGGTCCGGTTGGTGACCTCCACACTTGCCCATTCGCTTGGGGGTGGTATACCAATGTTAGTTTCTGCTCTATCCCATACTTCACGCACCATGACTTAAAAAGATCATTCTCGAACTGTGCTCCATTGTCCGTGACTATCATCTTGGGGATACCAAACCGACAAATGATATTTTTCCAGCAAAACTTCACACAAGTCAGCCCCCGGATGTTAGTGAGTGGCTCAGCCTCCACCCACTTGCTGAAGTAGTCTATTGCCACAATCAAGTACTTGGCTCCCCCCGGGGCAGTGGGAAAGGGTTCCACCAAATCGATTCCCCACCTGCTGAACGACCAGGACCCTGTAATACCTATCAACTACTGTCGGGGCGTATGGATCAAAGGGGCAAAGCTTTGGCATGGGAGGCACTCATGGACATTCTTTTTCGCGTCCTTAAACATTGTCGGCCAATAGTATCCCAGTCTCAAGATCTTCTTTGCTACCATGCGGGTTCCCTGGTGGCTCCCATTGGATCCTTCATGTACCTCCCGAATCAAATGATGGTTGTCTGCCCTCTCCACACACTTGGGTAAAAGTTGGAGATAGCCTCTTTTGTACAGTGTCCCATATACTTAGGCGCCTTCACCCTTAGCTTCCTCGCTTGAACTCTGTCTTCCGGGGATATTCCTTCTTCCAAATAGGCCCTCATGGGGAGGATTCATGATTCTCCCTCGTTCACAGACATCACCTGACCTTCTTCCTGATAACTCCTCCTTCCTTAAACTTCCATGTATAACCTTTAGTTAGGCGCGGGCTTCAGCTCCGAAGAGGCCAGTTTGCTCCCGGGGTATTGAAATTCTAGGATTTCTCTTAAATTCGAGTTTGTATGAATGAAAAGTTGTGAGCGTTGTCGTTTTTCTGTAATCTTCATTGAATGGTATGTTGGATTGTGATGATATTAGCTATGAATTTTGCCTCATTGAGCTTATTATCCACTTTATGTTGTTGAATTGGTATGGAAATACCAGTAAATTGTAATTGCGTTGAGATTTTCCCTGTTATTTTCATTTGTTGGTTATATATACTGCGATGTTTCTTAAGTTGGGAGTAATATGTGATTTTCATTTATTGGTTATATATATACTGCGATGTTTCTTAAGTTGGGAGTAATATTTTGTTTCTAGGCTATCAACGTGAATCATCATCATAAAGTTAGAGAGGTCAGCAGTAGCACTAGACCATTCTAAAATAATTAATTGTGTAATTTGTGTGATTGCTCAACATTTAAATTGAAAAACGGTAAATTGAAAGTTGAATTTTTTCATTTTCTATTTGTGAAATTGGATGTTAAAGGTGGTAATCTCGGGAGTTGGTTGCTGTTAAATGTAGATTGCAAAACCTTCACTTTACCGTGAGCGCCCTTCCACCTCCTCTCCAGTTCAGCTACGTCCGCATCAGACCAGTTGGGACCGCAGTAAGCAGGGGCATCCACCCTTGGCTCGTCTTCCGGGCGCTCAGGAAATCCCACTTTCCGGATAGACTTCCGGGATTGATAGAGCAAGTCGTCCTGCCCCCTTCGAAGCCCCACAACGTATTCACCCGTCCTCTCCTCAACAGCCTGATACCCAAAATTGTCAGGCATAGCGCATAACTCTTGGTAATTTTCAGCCCAGTGAGGCGTTTCCGGGACTCCCGCTGGTGTCTAGCCTCCTCCTGCAACTGCCTCAAGGTCACATCATCTCCCGGGGGTGAAAGAGAACCACCCCCTGAAGGTGTCGCGTTCTTTTTCGGGCGCCCGCGCCCTCTCCTTGGCGACTTCATCATGCGAAGGTGGAAGGTCCCACTGGGCGTGCCAATTGATGCTACCAAAATCCGTCCGTTCTTCTGGGGTTCACACTATCCGGGTTTCCTTGCTAATCAGCCCGCTACAATCCTGCAAAACAATCCCCGGGAGGTGTCCCGGGGAAGAAGCTCCGGCGTGATGATGAGATGGGGATAGCGGAGAAGGAAAACGTACGGAAGGTGCTCTCAATATAAAGTAGAGAGATATAAGTCACATACCTTGTTCACTGTTTGAGGCTAGTATTTATAGCTGAGCTTTGCTGCTTTGAAGATAAGCTGCAGGACCACCTCCCTTGTCATCATCTGTCTTCTTTCTTGTCCGGATATGTCTCTGACCGGGAAAGGTGCCTCTCAGTTAGTTCTGGGCCGCGGGCCTTCTCCCTGGCCCAGCAGGACTCTGGGCCGGTATTATCAAATACAAACCGCTCCTGCAAGTTTACGGTTATTTTCCAGTCACATGTCATGAACCCAAATTAGCCAGGAGGGAAAAAGGGTCATTTCGCAAAGATGGAAGCCTGGAGATGCAGAACGAGCTGAAGAGAGCAATATATAGATGTGTAGTTAGTTAGTTGGATATTCATGCTTTTGACTAATTGATTTTGTAACTGATTCGGATTCACAGCTCACCGGAGCGGTTATTCCGCTCACCGGAGCGGTTTTAGACCCAAGCAATCCTTGGGCCATATCTCGGTTCTTAACATTTGGTATCAGAGCATGGCGGTGCTTGGACGGAGAAATGTCGGAGACGCGCAACAAGCAGATCGACGGGAGAATCGCAGCGCTTGAGACGACGCTCACAACCTTTCATTCGGAGGTACGGCTGGAGCTCGCGAAAGGCGCGGTGGCGAAGAAAGAAGTAACCGGAAGGCTGGAGAGGCTGTCGGATGAGTTCTCGGAATTTCGATCGGAGTATATAGCCGGCGAACACCGCACGCAAGAAACGCTTACGAGGCATATGGAGGCGCAGTTGAGGCAACAACTCGCAGCGGAGCAACGGTTGCTCGAAATGATGGCGCAGTTCTTCCAGGGTGAATCCGAGAGCGCTACGCCGGAGAAGGTGCCGGGGAGGGGAGAATACAGCCGGAGTCGTGAACGGAGTATGCCGCAACTTGCGAAGTTTCCAATTGAGGTGAATTCTGGTATATTAGATGATCGATTCGGCTTCGTTCATCCTGAATTGCATAAAAAAAAACCTGTGATGCATGAGGAATTTGACAATAAGGAAAACCTAGCTGATGAGATGTATATAGGCACTAGGAAGATGTTGCCCAAGAATAATAATCCTGTAACTCATTCTAAGGTTGAATTGTCCAAGTTTAATGGGGAAAATCCTGTGGAATGGCTTAGAAAGTGTGACAAGTTCTTCTGTTATTTCTGTATGACTGATCAGAAGAAAATTGAGACTGCTGAACTGTGTCTAGAAGGTAGAGCTAAGATTTTGTACAATAGTGAGACTTATGTCAGAAAAATTAGTAGTTGGGATGATTTTAAAGTAGCTGTACTCAAGAGGTTTGGTATACAATATGATAATAATTCATGTGATGATGGCGCGAGGAAATTGCATGTACTGTGGAGAGCCTTTCCGTCAAATGTCCAGTTTATGATGATAGGAGATGTGTGGAAGAAAAGAGCAAAGGTCAAGTTTATGATGTAGACAGTGTGACTTATAGAGAATTGCCTGAATCATTTGTGAAAAGTGATGAAGACGGCTCTTTATTGTGTAAGGAAAGCCAGTGCAAGTTAATGATTGATCAGTACTTGAATTCTCAGTGTGCAGAGGTTGAAAACGTAGACTATCCAGTTCTTAAGTGTGAAAATGTCATTGCCGGTACTGAATTTTCAGCTTATGAGAGTTATACTGTTGGAATTTCTGAGCATGCAGTGTGTTTTGAGCCTGGCATATGTGAGACATTGAATGAGAAGTCTGGAATTAGTGTTGATGATGAAGGAGAAAAGCTTACATGTCCTGTTTATGATGAGTTTGATGAGAAATTTAGGCCAGATCCCGGTATACTAGAGATTTTGTATAAGAAATCAGGAATTTCTAATAAAATAGTTGAAGGAGGGTACCCGAAGACTGAGTTGCAGCCAAGATGGAAAGATCAGAACCATCCAGTGCATCAGAATCATTCAACAAAATGGGAGGCATGTCCTGAATTGAATGATGAGGTTTCAGTGCTGGAAGTTTCGTCTGATCCAAATTCTGAAGTAACAGTTTATAATCCTCGTATTCATCCTCAAGTAGCTGGTACATGTGATGTTTTGAAGCAGTCTAAGGATGATGAGGAATTGAGAATTGACGAGAATCATAAAGGGATTGAAGCTATCAAATGCTATGATCCTGGTATTTTTCCAAATTTTATTGGATGTTTTCAAGGGATTTTCAGTGTGGAAATGACTGCAACTAGTGAGAACTTTGTCAAGGAAATGAAAGAGCGGTGCCAGAGATTTCAGATAAAAGTTGCAGTTCACAGTTGGCATTTGACACTCGAAGCAGTTTGCTATGCTGTAATCACAAGCTTGAGGTCAAGCTTAGAATTAAGAGGGAGTGGAAACATATGGCTTTTGTACACTTTGGGATGCTGCTGCCTCCTGCTAGCCCTCCAATTTGTTGATGCAGCTGTTCGTAGACTCGGGGGAGGAAGTGTTACAGGGAGAAAAATTATAGAGATTGAGGCAGAATTTATTGGGAATGATGTCATGATAGTATGCTGGTCTGTCGAAGAGCTGGATTTAAGTCACTGCTACTTCAACCACACATGGCCTCAATTTCAAGCTACTGCAATATCCTTTCCTGATAGTTGTTATGCACTGAAGATCTGTAGTTTGTTTCCTGAGCTGAATGAACAGATTGAAGCAGTTCAAGGAACTTTGTTTGCCACTGTTAGAGGACAAAATGAACTGGAGCCAAGCATTGAATATGTTAGTAATGCAGAGAAGAGTGAGATCATTTTGGTGGCTGATCATTTTGGAAGGAGAATTCGGCAAACTTCGGAAAGCATTACTGTATTTGGGAGCCGGAGTTCTTTTGGGTCCCTGGAGAGAGTGCAGATGTTAACCTGTTGGATTCAATGCATGCTTGTTGCAGGTGTTAGTTACTGGATTGCAAAGTTGCACAATTTTTGGGGGATATTATTAACGTCACATGGAGATTTGGTAGGTACACATGCATTATTCTACAGTTTGGGATTTTCCATGGTGCTGCGACATTTCATCCAGGAAAATGCATGCTGGGTCAAAGTTGTGAAACTTGGGGACAAGCTTTATTCAAGGGGAAGGGATTGTCATGAACCCAAATTAGCCAGGAGGGCAAAAGGGTCATTTCGCAAAGATGGAAGCCTGGAGATGCAGAACGAGCTGAAGAGAGCAATATATAGATGTGTAGTTAGTTAGTTGGATATTCATGCTTTTGACTAATTGATTTTGTAACTGATTCGGATTCACAGCTCACCGGAGCGGTTATTCCGCTCACCGGAGCGGTTTTAGACCCAAGCAATCCTTGGGCCATATCTCGGTTCTTAACATCACAATCCATTGGAATCGTGACATCGCGATGGGCCTATGATGTTGTGCTGATCATCTGGCCCAAGATCTACAAAAGTCCAATGTATAAACTCATGCACTACAAAATTCGAATCCATTTGGGATCCGCATTAAATTAACTTTTCCGATTATTTTTAGGTTTCGCGCTCAAAGCTTTGCTATAAATATAAATACACCGTGTAACCATCTTACATTCTACACCTTTCTCTACGGATAAACTCATTCTATTTTTTTAATTCACGACATTGCCATTAGCCATGAGCTCTGAAGACCTTGATTCCATCCCTCCCGCTAACCCGAACCTGGACGCGGTTGAAGAAAATGAACTTCTCCAAGAGGATTCATTTTCATCATCCATGAGTTCTGAAGAGCTGGATTCCATCGTGGTCGCCGGCAGCGCTGTGGTGGCAGAAGAAGCTCCTCGGAGAGAGGATTTTGGAAAGATGCTCTACGGATGCGAGCATTACTGGAGGCGGTGCAAGCTCCGAACACCTTGTTGCGATAAGATTTTCCCCTGCCGTCACTGTCACAACGAAGCCGAGGGGGCTCATAGCGATCCAAACAAGAACCATGAGCTTGTTCGTCAGGAGGTCAAGCAAGTTATCTGTGCAGTTTGCACTACGGAGCAAGATATATCTGAACTTTGTTCGAACTGTGGTGTTAAATTTGGGGAGTATTTCTGCGGGATTTGCAAATTTTACGACGATGATATCTCTAAAAAACAGTTTCACTGTGATGATTGTGGGATTTGTAGAGTGGGTGGCCGAGAGAATTTCTTTCATTGCCTCAAGTGTGGCTCTTGCTATACAGTGAAGTTGCAAAATAATCACTCTTGTGTGGAGAACTCTATGAAGAATTCCTGTCCAATCTGTTATGATTTCTTGTTTGATTCGGTGAAAAACACACACATCATGAAATGTGGACATGCAATGCATATGGATTGCTTTCAGGAGATGGAGAATCAAAACCAGTATCGATGCCCAATTTGCTTGAAGTCTGCTTTTGACATGAAGAGAATGTGGGAGAATTTAGACCTAGAAATTGCAGCGACACCAATGCCCGAGGATTATAGTTATGATGTCCCAATCCTATGTAACGACTGCAACAGTACTAGTGAAGTGCCTTTTCACATATTTGGCCACAAGTGCAAGCAGTGCGGTTCGTATAACACCCGCAGATCAAAAGCAGAAAATGATCCATGATTTGTGAAATATAATTGTATTTTAATGTTGCATATATGATTCTCATTTCCACATTTGGAAACCGTTTTCGATCTATTACAAAACAGATGTTGAATGGTTGTAAATTGGGGTTTCAATCAAACCTCGATCAGAATCCTTATGTGACGTTATTCAAGTAGTAGTTGCATGCATTTTCGTTAACAGATTTGTTTAGCTTAAGTGACGTCCTTTCAAAAAAAACATAAAAAATTAAGTGACGTACATACTATTTCTGTTTGATTCCCTTTGTTCCATTTCCATTTCATGTTTTTAAAATTTTCAAGATTGTCTAGAGGCTAGTAAACCACGTATTCTTGGTGAAAAATATGGCTAGTAAACCAGGTACGTATTCAAAGTAAAATATGGCAGACGTGATTAGGTTGAATATTGGTGAAGTGGTAGTGGTGGATAAGGACAAGGAAACAAGGACACGTACAAGCCTCGGGTCATCTCCACTACAACAATGGTTGTATCCTGTCATGGAAGCGTACAAGCAAAGCTTTGCTGCGCGGGTGCGGCGGAAGTGTGGAAGAGTTGGTCGGCTTAATGGTGCGGTGAAGGATTTCTTGGGAACGGAATGGCAGAAAAATTTGACAGGATTCGCGGAGTTGAGCGGCTCGAAATACTGCACTTCTGCTTCAAACCGTGACATCTCTATCCGCAGCTTCTTGCTGTTTTAGGGTCCCTTTTCTCCGATTTAATGAGAATTATATTTCCGGGAGTTATTTTTTTGTAACGTTGACTTCATACCTTCATGAGATTATAAAGTCGAACCTCACCGAAGAACCAAATATTTTGGCTCAAATTGTTTGTTTTTCACTTTTGGCCCTGGACACAGATAGAACTCTTTTGATAATTAAAATACTAGTTAGATAAACTAAAATAATTAATTTGTTTTTTCCTACAAAATACACCACGCGTTAACGCGTGGTGTCATCCCGCTAGTATTTTTTTTAAAAATTCTCGTCATCATTCCACTACACTTCCATGCGAAGCGAAAAATTTCCATGGTTACAATGTCACGTTTTTTCGTAATTATAGACTAGATTTGTAGTTCATGCAAGTTATATTTTGCAACTTTTCTCATGATAGATAATTATTTTGTGCACTTAATGCTTTTATAACAAACCCTGAAAATCTACAATCAGGAATTCCTTTTTTTGGGATGACCACAACGTGATTGAGGGGTATGTGACGGTAGTATTTGAGCTGATAGTATAGTCACAATTAGGAAATCCCCTTTTACCAAGAGATGACCGCAATGTGACGAAAATATCTTTGTATTGTTAAATTTTCTAATATAATCTAGAATTTGCCACTCAGTTACACCTGAATTGGTTGGAATCTGCCAATAACATTGACCTTATTTTATGGGATATGATATGGAATTGGTCTCTTTGTGAAATTATAATGTCTAACTCAGAGAGTATCTTTGCCCATTACTTGGCTAGAGGGTAAATCTCATGGGCTTCCTGACTAGGTAACAAATTAATGTGTCTAGACGGGTAAATTTTGAATTTTTTTTTGTGTGTGGAATTTGAGTAAAGGTATGATGTTTGTCAGGTAATTAGATTATTTCAAGTATTAGACCGTAGGATTTTACGATGTATCATTTTTTATTTTTTGTACTTTTACTCCGTGCTTTTGGTGTAAGCCTTTAGACAATTACTTGCTTCCGGTGATAGCTGGAAATAGCCTTTGACACACATACTGTAAGCCTATGGGCATTTTTCAATGTGTAGAGTGCTTAATAAATTCCCTAACAAGGATTCCGGAAAACGGTCGATTCCCACCATAATTTGGAGCCAATCTTCCGTTGATTATCATCAGCAACACTGCAGACCTGAAATCACGATGGAGAATGACACCAAAATCGTGATTACGAGTCCCTTATGCTGTTCCGATGCAAGTCCGCCGGGGAAGGTGAACGAGAGCTTTCCGACAAGGTTTTTAAAGGCTCATATGGTCGCCGGGCTGCTCAAGCCCGCTGGAATACTGAGCGGCAGCGAATTCCCATTCGAACAGGGAAGAGCCGGAGATCGAGCGAGCAAGAACATGAATCGACTGTGCCTTTTGGGAGATCTGAGATCTGTAAAGGTTAGCAAAAGTTTGGTAGGGTTGCTAAACACCGTGAGCTTAATCCTCTTGGTGGTGATTCTCAACGGTGGATGGCTGGAGAGGCACGGTAGCATCGAGTGCGAGGGCTTCTTCCACAAGGCGACGATTGCCGTCGGCGTGTTCCTGCTTGTGGTTTCACTCGCCGGCGTGATCGGCGAGTAGTGTGGGGTGTCTGGTGGCGGTACCTGGTGGTTGGCGTCTCGTGGAATGACATCAAACATGGAGAGGAGAAAACTGAAACTCAGGCGGAGACTGTCGATGAGGCCCAGTCCCGCCATGATCCATGAGTCGAGGCAGATGGAACCATATGGAGGGCCTAATTCCATGGAAAGATGACCAGATGGTTCAGAACAGGCACACTACTATGTGCCTTAGTTTGTTATTTTGTTTTGGTTTTGGACTATTATTTCAGTTTTTTACTTGTTTGCAAATAACCGGCGAGGAGATACAGCTCGATGAGGTAGGAATTGATGCTCGAGGACCCCCCGAAGGCATCTCATGGGAGCAAGAAGATGAGGAACACCACTGGAAGCCCTTCGCTGTAAGGAAAGTTTGTCCAGATGAGACAATGCCAATGGTGAAATCATCGGAGTTAGGGATTACTACTTTTACGGGACCATGTTGGTCACCTTGGACTTTATTATGTTATTTAGCTCAATCCCTAGTGTCGCTTAGGGCTGTGCAACCGGTCCGACCCGGACCGGACCGGACCGGGACCGGTTTGGACCGGGACCGGAATGTCCATAAATCTTGGACCGAAGACCGGACCGGAAAGGGGATATTCTGGACCGGGACCGGTCCGGAATTATTCCGGGTTTAGACCGGACCGGACCGGTTAGACCGGAATTTTAATATATTATTTTTTAAACTTTATTTTTATGTTAAATATTAAACTTTTTTTACTACAAAAAAATTAGTAATATGAAAATTATAATAAAAATGAGTTATATTAAATTAGAGTGTGTGAAACATGATTGCATAATTTTTAAATATTAAAAGAAGATGCAATGGTCTCCCAAAAGATTAACATTGTTCAAAAAAATGAGAGTAAAAAATTTATAACAACTAAAAACCACCTTTATAAATCTATAAATTTCAATAAATATAATTTGAATTGATAGAATAATATTAATATTAATGACCAAAAATAAAATAACACATAAATTAATTAATAAATATTTAAAAATATAAATTATATTAAATACCGGTCCATCCGGTCCGGACCGGAAAATACCCGGTTTTGGACCGGACCGGACCGGACCCGGAATTCCTAAAAAACTTGGACCGGAGACCGGACCGGAATCCCTTATATCCGGTTCCGGTCCGTTACTTTCCGGTCCGGTCCGGTCCATTTTTCCGGTCCAGACCGGTTCATGCACACCCCTAGTGTCGCTCACAGAGTCTAGCCCCCTATTAGAGGAAGTTTTACCTGCCCATGTTCAATCGCAACTGGACGATTTCCAGTAAATTCTGAAAGTAATAAATATTTACCTTAAAACAAAAGTGCTTAATAAATTCCCTAACAAGGTGTGATCTAAATTTTTTTAAAAACTTATTTGGACCATTTGGTCACACTTCCACACGTGTAAAAATCAATTGAAATCACAGTTCACGAAACCCTTGTTTACTAGAGATTTTTTTTTTGTTGAATTGAACTGAAAGGAAACAAATTTAAATATATTAAATTGGACTGCAATAAATTTAAATATATTTAATTGAACTAAACTAAACTGAACTGAAATAATTGTGAAATTTATCATATATCATTGTAATCCATAGTAAAACAGTGATATTTAATAAATTAATTATAAAACTGAACTGAAAAAATATGAATATTTTTTTTTAAATGTGTAACAAATTATTCTAGTACACCTGTTACATTCACTAAATGTCCCTTAAAAGTTTAACACTTGGCATGATTAGTCATTTTGATTTTGATCTTATGATATGTATCAAGTAAGGAATTGTTCTTTCCCAATCATTGATACAAAACTATTTACATAAACTACAAGAATCAATTAATTAAGGGTAAGTTCAATTATGAGTATGCATTTTTTGCATTAAATCTGATAAAAAAATATGTAACATGTGATGAGAAAAAATAGTAAGAAACAAGACAAATACATTAACAAAAGTAGATTTATTCCATTTTACATGCTCTCCAATACTGTAATGTCTATGGTTCTGAAGGGAGATATTAATCTTGTCCATGGTATATAAAAAACTTATTATTTTTCGACTACCAATACAATTTTTTTTTGTTCATAGGCATAAAAGAGAAGTTATATATGGAGTATATTACTAGAATGGCACAAGCTACCAATAAAAGTTTTAAACAATGTGACCTGAGAAAATCAAGATTCTGGGTGTTTGTTTTTTGTTTGGCTATCACCGTAACAATTTGCAATATTTTTGAGCCTTATCATTGTAAGTTGAATCATAGATATTCTATTCTGAACTACTTATTTAACTTTACATAGTTTAACTTCTATATCTCTTTTCTGTTTATTATACATATTTCACTTTACATATTTTACTATTTTGTTGAATGTTATTTGCAGTGAATTTGAAATCATTGACAAGAGGAAGACTAAATATGCTCATAGGAATCACCAAGGAAATAATCGAAACACCACCTCCACCACCATGTAAGTAACTCCAAACATCCAAAGTATTTTTTGTCGAACTATTTTGGTTGGGTATAGAGCTGTTAATTTCTGACATGACTATATTTATTTGATCAGACAAAATCGATATTTTAAAAAACTTTTATCTTAAGTCAATATAGATTATACATGTCAGAAACAGGATATAAATCTATATTTTTTTTTATACCTATTGAGATGTAATTTTTTGAAAACATTTAACAAAAAATTATTTCCTTGATTTTTGTAGTGTATGTCGGTGAAGTGGAGCCAAGATGTGATTATTCAGGAGGGTTATCTGATTATTGCATGATGAAAGGAGATGTAAGAGTAGAAGCGAAATCCAACACCATATTTCTTGTTTCACCTTATGGTCCTCTTCCTGCAGAGAAGAAGAACATTTCCTGGAGCATAAAACCATATGCAAGAAAAGATATTCCGTTTGCATTGTTGTTTGTGAAGACGTGGACTATAAAACTATTAGGTTCTGATGATGAAAAAAATATCCCTAAATGCAACCAAAAGTATAACACGCCGGCAATACTATTCTCTACCAGGGGATTCACAAGGAACACATTCCATACTTTCTCGGACTTGCTGATTCCGGTTTTCGCGACTTCTCAACAGTTCAACGGAGATGTTCGGTTTCTCATCACTGATCATCGAGAGTGGCTAATAGCCAAGTATAAACCTATCTTTTCTAAACTTTCCAACTATCCAATAATTCCCATAGACAAGGAAACGAAAATACATTGCTTTCCTGAAATGATACTGGGAACCAAGTCTGACAGAGATATGGAAATTGAATCATCAAAGTTTCCAGATGGATTGTCAATGGATCATTTCAGAAAGTTCATGAGAGACACATATTCCTTGGAGAGGAATATTGTGGCCACGGGAATGATAAAGCCGCGACTGATGGTACTGAATCGGAAGGAAACACGAGTGATTATGAATGCAGATGAGATACGCCAAATGGCAGAAGAATTAGGGTTTGAAGTGATTATAGATGATTTGACAATGGCAACCAATGTAACAAGGTTTGCTCAGATGGTGAACTCTTGTGATGTGCTGATGGGGGTTCATGGAGCTGGATTAACTAGTTTAGTTTATCTTCCAGACAATGCAGTTTTTATTCAAATAGTTCCGGTTGGGGTTGAATATTTATCTTCCCGTTATTATGGGAAGGCTATGAATCACATGGCTTTAAATTATTTGGAGTACAAGATTACGACTGGAGAGAGCTCCTTAGTTGACATATTTCCTGCTGATCATGCAGTGTTTAAGGATTGGAATTCAATAGCTAAACAAGGATGGGACATGTTCAGATCAATCTACCTGGATGAACAAAATGTGATGATCGATTTGCATAGGTTTAGATCAACATTAGCGAAAACTATCAAGATTCTTGTTGGAGATGTAGATAATTAGGAACTTTGGTATACTTCCCCTTGAATTTGTCAGACAAGTTTATTTTTATTTGTTAAAACACAAAGGTGATGATTTTTATACTTATAAAGTGGGAATTTAATGGCTCACATGATCAATTGAAAGGTTACTACGTAGTATGTACAAGGTAACTTTTAGAATATGCAGTTTTTTGTTTTGGAACAGTCACTAAATGCATATGGAACAACATTGATAATCAAATTCCGAATCATCTCAAACATTAAATAATCTTTCCTTTTAAAGAAGATAAAATCAAAACACGAAAAAACACCCAACACTAATATTTCAATCAATATTCTAACTGATGTTCAAGCTAATGCTCCCTGCCTGATAATGCAAAGCCCCCTGGTGGATTTCTCACTTTTCTGATTTTTGTTGCCTGCTCAAGGATTCTCTCTGATTGCCTCTCATTACATGGGCTAGTCTAATTTTTGTGTATATGTAATTATACTCTTGCTATCTCACTGTTAGCTTTAACTTTTGACTAAGTTGAGTTTCGTTTCGACGATCACTAATCAGTTAGAAGGCCTTAAGCTACTAGTTTAGGATATACAAGAGTCTAGCCTATTCTTTTATTCTTTTGGAAGCAAATGTATTGCTTCAAGAGCATTAGCTCCCATCTTGTAAAACTTCTAGCCTTTGGCTTTATTTTATGCTCTATCTTTTTTGGCTTGGGGGAGCCAAATATAAACCACTCCACCCATGAGGATGGTTTAAAGTAAAAAAATAAATCAATATTCTAAGGCAAATGAAACTTGAGAGGAGTATGGATGAGTGTTGGTAGTATTTGTGGAATTTATAACTCTAAAGTTCCAGGGATATTTGGTACATACGGATTGTCATTGGGTGCAAAGGAGTAATAATTATAGAAGTTCAAGGCAGAGGATTATCACTGTGCACTTTGAATTTAAAACTTAAAAGTTCGAGACAGATAGAAGGAATCTGAATACAAAATGGAAACAGACTACTTGCTTAATCAAGAAGAAACATGTGAAAAGAAATATGAGTTCTATATTCAGAGCATCTTCAATGCTACCTTCAATTCCCAAAAATATAGTAGCCACATGGATAAACATTATCGGGCTTTTATATGACATCACTAGAATCAAGAGTTTCATAAAATTTTGTTCTTGCTACTGTGTCAAACGATTAACGTCTTTCCCTCTGATTGTTCACAGGATCTGAGGAATAATTTAATGTGGCCGAGGCTCGTTTGAGGCTGAGGCTATTCGTCGAGGCCTGTAAAACAAAGTCTAGGAGCTATCTGAGGGTAGAGGCTCCGGTGTGATGATAAGATTTCTTTTATGGAAAGGTACTGGAAACCTTAATAGCAAAAGTCAAGAGTTAGTGAACAAACATTGCACTGCTGATCTTGGGTCATATTTATAGTAGTTTGTGGTCCCAAAACGGTGAGTCACTATGGTTGGTCACCATTATGTACTTTGAAGAGATCTTCCTCACGTGATCCCACGAACCGACCTACCTTTTTTAAATTCGATCATGTGATAAGGAAGTTACCTGGAAGATGCCTCTCTGATGAGTCACTTGGTACCATCAGTGAGTCATCTAGTATCATCACAAGCCCCCCAAGATGGATGCCGAAGCTCCCTGGTTAGGGGATGTCTTCTACATTCTACTTGATCTTGGACGCCAACACGAACCGGGGACCATACTCCTGCATGTTTTCATCCTTAGTCTTTAAATGCGGGTCCCCTTTGGCGTGGTTTCCCAGGACGCTTTTCGTTTGGAGACTACACGACTATTTACTTCCAACGTCCCCTCCTCTTTTCACCCAAGTAATCATTATTTCATTTCTCTCATTCGCTCTCATTCTTCCATATATACCCGAATCAGTTCTCATTCTTTTCCTTCATTTTCTCAAACTTTCACTTGTATGGACCATTCTTCATCTGACTTTTCATCATGTGATTCTGAGGATTCTAACCCATTGATTCTGAACCGAACGAGGCATCATTCCCTTATTCCTTTTGTTTATGCCATGGTCTCATGGACCCTAATAAACCAGATTTCCCTCATGTCTCTAGGAGGTGTTGCTCGAAGCCCACACTGCAGATTGGCTCACCTGGTACTGGCCTCATCTTCACCACCCATGTGCTCGAGCCAACGCTCATTCTTCATCTGACCAGAAGAGCAAAGGCTCACTTTCCATAAACATAGTTAACTCGATAGCTGAGGAACCTTCCTTTCCTCAAACCGAACGACCTGTTTATCATATTCCCCGAATCCCCTCTCTAGGTCAATATTCTAGGCTACGGGGATCTCAAGGCAAATGTGAGCCAGATTGGCTAGTGGAAGAAATTTGAGATCTTCTAGATGATATGTTTATTCCTCTTCATATGGATACTGACCTAATGGTTTTAACCCTTGAGGAATATGAGTCGAATGGTCCCTGCATTCCGAGGCGCCATTTCCAGTTTGGCCCCAGTCTCCCATTCCCTCCCTAATTCTCTACTATCATAGACTTTTAGAAACTCTCTCCCACCCAAATTCACCCGAATAGGGTGGCGTGCATAATGGCTTTCTTGGTTAAATACCGTCAATGTGATGTAGACAAGGCTTTGGACTTATTCCGTTCCTTCTACTATCTGATTGGGGCAGATCGTACAACACCCGACATCTTTACTTTCACCTCTCGGATCCTTGGGGGACACTTCATCCGAGGCCGCGGTGACTCGACAGAAGGTTGGCTCCAGGTTAGCCACTTATCTTTTAACACTTTAGTTTATCCGGCTCCCGATTGGAATCGTAAAGTAACTCCAGCGACGAGGGGAGTTTGGTTGCCCACCGCTATGTATGAAAATCATTGTAGTTTTCTACATAACCAAGTTCACCTTCGTCAATATTGGATCCCTGGAAATTGGGGGTTACTGGCCTCAGATTATCTACCCCGAAGAGGTCTTCAACCGTCATTTACTCTACTCACACTGGCCCGAGGAATGTGGGTGATTTTCCCTCACATCTTTCATCTTTCTTTATCTTCTTATATTTCGTTGTTAACGTTTCACTTTGATTTTTTCTCAGCTCACCGGTTTCTCCCTGTGATCCTGCTCTTTACTTAGAGCAGGAGATAACCCGTGATCCGACCAGGTATGCCTTCGGGTCCGAGCCACTCAGATATGATATTGGGGTCAGCATATCTTCTGAGCATGCTAAGGGAGCTATCACTTGCGAGCCCCTGTCTCGAGCCTTCCAACAAGGAAGGCTCACCTATTGATTATCCTAAAAGGGCCCTTCCTTCAAATGCATGCACTTCGTTGGCAGTTCTTAGTACCCCTAGCTCGTCTCAACCGATCATCAAGGAGGACTTGCTTGCTAATTCATCCCATAAAATCATCCCCTCGGACGAGGATCTTTTGGAAATCATTAATACTCTGCTCTTGATTTCAACAAGGGTATCTCTGAGGAGAATGCTAATATTCCCGGTGAGACCAATAAGAACAGGCCGCGGTCCAAACCTGATCTCGGTCAGCTTGGTTCTACTTCTCCCATCACACCTCCTCTATCCAGGCAGGATTTCTTTTTCCCTTTTTTTCGGTCTCTCATGTCTTTTTCCATTGTTTAACATTGTTCAACCTCGAAGTTTGAGGAGGTTTACCCTCCAATCACTCGTCCCTAAGTCTGAGAAGCTCTCCGTTTGGAATCCCTTATTATCTCTGCTTCGACCCTAAGGGAGATTGAGGAACCCCCATGCCAATTCTCAGACCCTTCCAACTCTGAAGCGGCCGATGATGTTCGTAACAGCTCTGGGTTATGTCCGGAAACTCCATCTCATGGCTTTGAGATGAGTAGACTAGGCTACACCGAATCGTGCACCGACCCAGCACCTTTTGGTTTCTACCCAATTTCGCTAAATGAGGTTCCTCAGATCGAACTTTGGAAAGCCCTCAGATCCCGCCAGCTTCCTGTGCCATTGAAGGGCCGGATTTGGTATCCAACTGACGTGCTCGAGAGGCACAAGCCTTAGGTATGGAATCTAGCTGCATAAATATTCACCTTTTCCTTTTACTATTCAACTTTTGTACTCTAGCCTGCGAGAGGTTCCTTTTGTTTCCCCTGTGTATTTGAATCTTTTATAGTTATACCTTCTTTGTTTATCATTTTGAGCCTCTCTTTATCTATGTTTTTCCTTAATTTATTCCTCCTTTGTTTTTTACCTTATCAATAACCAGTTGTACACCCTAACCTTTTCCATTACGTTAATGTTCTATTTGTTAATTATAGATTTAAATATGCCATTCATTTATCTTCTATTTACCTTAATATTTCTTTATTATACTCGGTCTTCATTTTTCTACTCCTCTCTTGTTTTGGTTACTTTTGAGTATTATATGTATATCCTATCCCCCATCGGCTAACATTCTTCTAGAATACCAGTCCGGAGGAGAATGCTTGCCGAAGCCCAACTACTGAATTCTAATTACTCCTTGATTACTAAAAACAGTCTAATATTCACTTGACCTTCTCTCCTACTTAAAACGATCTAATTCATGATTGACAACGTAGTCTGACACTTCTTCCTGACTCTAACCTCCTTACTATCCTTTCGATAAACTACACATATGAATTGTTTCTCATCTCATTCTCCCCCGGCCAAGGTTCTCCCTGGATGTCGACGTGCATGAGAGAAACTTGGCCAAGTCTGACCTTGTTAAACTCAAATAGACGCGTTGTAAATTCCTTGTATCTAAGGCACCCTAAGATGCTAGTTCTTGGTAAAAAAGATCAATAAACTATCTAAATATTAATCCGATTAACATCCCGATTATTTATCCGATTAGGATATAACATGCTAGCAAAAATCCTTATTAAACAATCTGTTTTTGCGAGGCACCATCTCGTCAAAATAGATTGATCCGATGCTTTGGAGGGGAAGGATTGGGATGAGCCCGTTTAACTTAAGATTAACAAACCAATCTGACGCTCTAGTAAAAGAAAGATGTCAGGTAATTGTTGAGTTCAGTTAGAACAACAAAATTATAGAATAGTCTCGTCTAGCAGGTTGAAAGAGAGTTTTAAAAGAAAGAGTTAATTCAAGATTGATGCGGGGCAAATCCGCACTAGTAATGGATGCCTCGGATAGTTGATGTATCCGAGGGCTTCGGGATGTGGATTGCTGATGAAGTGTGCAGACTGCTCTCTAAGAGTGCTTAACTGTCCAAGCTCCTTGGCCTCGGATGAGACTTGCTTGGGACTTGTTCGTCTGACGCCTGCAAAACAGACCCCCGGAGCCACCCGAGGGTAGCAACTCCGGTGAGATGATGAGATTTTGTGTATTGAAAGGAAAGATAAAACTCTGTATTCAAGAGTTAAAGAACTTACCTGGAATGGCTGATTGTGGCCTCTATTTATAGGCGTCTTGAACCTTATCACGTGCCTTCTCATCACACGTCACCTTCTTGTACCTTGTTGTGGTCCTGGTCACGTGACTGTACCAGCCAAACCTTCTTCTTAGCTGTCCCATCACGTGTATCAGAAATTACAAGGAAAGACACATTGGATAGTCACCTTCGGTATTATCACAAGCCCCCCAAGACAAAGGCTTCAAGCTTCCGAGGTTGGGAGCCTTTGTCTTGTCATCTTTTTTTCCTTGCTTTCCGACGCCTCCACTTCACTCGCGCTTGTCGCTATTCCAGTAAGTGGGTCCATGAGCCATAAAGAGCTATTATCCTCGAGCTTTTGGCGGCTACACGCTTCTCTTTTCCCCAAATTCTTCCTCTTTCCTCGCGTACCATCATTAATCCCGCCCCTGATGCACTGTCTTTTAATATTCTCTTATTCCTCTTCTATAAATAGATCCCCCTGGCCCCATTATTTCTTCTCTCTTGCCGCCCTTCAATTCATCTTCCGCCTATCTCTTGTTTTCTGGTGAGTTTCCTCAGCTCCTAGTCTATTTGTTCATCTTTTATTCGCGTCTTTGCCTTATTTTCATCATGGATTCCACCGACCGACCCCTGGATCTGGTACATGCTGATAGCCTTGTATGCTCAGGCTTCTAACCCTGTATCTTCTTCTGTTTCCGATCCGGGCTCTGAATCCTTTTCTTCGAAATTCCTAACTACCGTCAAAGGGAAGAAGCGGTCTCGTTGATGTTTCGTCCATGTACCTCGAATTTTTCCTATCGGTTTCCATTGTGATTCCGAACCTTATCTTATCATGAGTGGGTCACCAAGGACATCGTTGATCTCTGGTACAATAGCTTCGTCCATATTCCCGAGGACGCGGAGTTGGAGCTCTTGGAACCTATCCAAGTCCAATCTGGTGCCTCATGTTTGCCTGCTCGCCATGTACACTTTGGCTTATCTCTTCTGTTCCCTTCTCTTTTCTCTGAACTGCTTGATCATTTTCATATGTCTCCTTCTCAACTCCATCCTATCGGAGTAACTGTGATCCTGGGATTTATTACTCTATGCCGCAGACTCGGCATCATTGAGTCCTTGAATTTGTTTCGCTCATTCTTTCGCCTCAGCGCCTCTCACGCAAAGACTCCTGGGATCTTTACCTTTTATCCTCGAGGTCCTTTAATCGTGCTCAGTAAAAGCAACAGTGTCAAAAACTGGAAGGAGGCTGGTCATTACTCCTTTAACCAAGTTAAGTACCATGCCCCCGATTGGAATGACAACATTGAGGCTGAAGCCGCTGGGGCTCTTGTCATCCCATCTGTATCTTCTGACTATAAGACCTTGTCCATCCAGTCCTTAGATGTCCTTCAATATTGTCTGAAAGGAAATGACACCTTTGGTATTATCAAAGATCTGAATAGCAAAAGCTATAATCTATTCATAAAATAGTCTTTGAAAATTACAAGGCCTGTGAACTACAACTATTCCTCAAGAGGCAGGGTGGCATCAGATACTTGACTCTGAGGACTCCGACACTTTACTAAGGATGCGAAAAACCCATAGAGCGAAGGGTTGGTACAGAATTCAACATAGCCCTGGGCCAGCTTCGGCATTATGAGATGGAGATTCATGACAAACCCTCTTGCAATTTCTAACATCCTCTAGAAGAGGGGAGCGAGGAGAAGGAGGGCTCAGAGGATCACTCAAATCTCATAAAGAGGAGGCTGAGAGGGGAGGGGAATCAGATTTAAGAGCTTCCTAAATCTTGGAGGCCAATAGCTCAAAGAGCTTCTTCGCAGAGACCTATACTTGTAACAATAGCACTACAAAGCTCCTGACTTATAATAGTCCTTGTGGAAATGAAGCCTGATCCTCCCAGGTACCCATCGTCAGACGTCCTTGTATACAATGGTATTCTGATGGTAGTTTGCCTTTTTCAAGACTCCATCCACAGTTTCCTTGAACAGGGGAGCGCGAACGACCTCTTGTACAAGGGCCTCGCTAAAGCTTCGAAGATTGAAACCATCTGTCCAAGCTTGCAATTCGCACTCCAGCTCGAACGAGCGGAGATTTTCTTTCTCTAGTTTATGAGAAAGGGCAGAAGAACGAAGCCTCTCCTTTTCCAAGTCTCGGGAGAAGGCAGGGAGATGATGCTGAAATTTGGAATCAAGGAGACCTTAAAAGGATGCAGAATTCAGCAAATCCAGCATAAATCCACCTGAAAGAAATTGGAATAATTGTCTGGCATAAGGAAAGAAGGTAATATGAAAGGTGGATAGTATAATTAAGAGAGAGGGAGAGAAATACCGAGGGATCAGCGGGGAGAATATCCAAGCTAGGACCTCTAGAGGAAGAGGTTAATTGGCGTGAAGTGGCACCCGATCTGGGCCTCGTTCGACTGAAGTTTGAGGGAAGACTGACAATGGTGTCAGTAAGATCTTCGAGTGAGAGGGAAGCAGGGTTAGTAGGTCCAAGGTCTATGATATGGCCTTGCTTATAGGGCTCGGATCATCTCGATTTGGAGGCGCAGAGGAGTTCGGGATCACCTCAACGACCATTCCTTGGCCGAGAACTAGTTCTTGGTCAAAAGATAGGTCATCAGCGAGAGATCAAATAACTAGAAAATGGAAATAGAAACAGACAATCAGAATACATGAGAGAAAGGCACAAGTAACAGAACATATGTAAAGGAAATCAGAAACTTACCGTACCCGGGCCAAATAGAGCGATAGAGGGGATGTGTGAAAACCTCGTTCGGGTATATCTCCTGAGGCCAGGAGAACCCTCTGTTCTCCAATATCTAATATTATGGAAGGTAAACTGGGCTGTTCATTAGGGCTGCATAGTCAGAACGCAGCTCATCAAGTAGCCAAGCTTCTCGATCCTCTGAGGAGATGTTGCAGTTTCACTCAGGAGCAGGATAGGTCGAGGAATTGTATGAGTAATGCGCTTCCTCGAGGAAACCACTCGGATAGTTGATATAACCTTGGATGAACACGAGAAACGAAACCAAAAATACCAGGAATTTGGTTCGCCGCGCCAGATAGGCAGAAAAATGATCGAAACAAGTCCAGAGATTTGGTAACATCGCACCGGCAATAGTTTACTAGAAAGGCCATCAGGACCGCAAATCCATTTAGATTGATCTGGGAAAGAGATAGGTTTGATAATCGTCAGAGGCTAGAGGACTGAGATTGGCCTCCATAGCCAAAGGAACGAACATATCTTCCATGAGATCATGGATCCCATTATCTACCAAGTCTTGCATAGGATTTATTCGAAAGCCACAAGTCTTGGACACGAAACATAAAGGTGAGATTCGAGAGGACCCCAGCGTCTGCTTGAGAATTTGGACGCCGAGAGATAGAACCCTCCCCAAATGGGATGATCTACCGATGAGGAACGCCAAAGTTCACCACAAGAAATTTGGTCTTTAATTAGTGACAACCCAAATTTGGTCACTAAAGGCCCATTTTCCATTGACTTTGACCTTTAGTGGCCAAAAAAGTGATGCGACCAGTTGGTCAACCTAGGTCGGTCACGAAAGGCCATTTTTCAAGTTCGTCACTAAATTTGGTCACCAAAGGCAAATCTGGTGACGAAAGTCAACTCGTCACTAAATAGTGACCAAATATTTCGTCGCTAAACTTCGTCACTAAATTTATTTATTTGGTCACTAAAGAGTTTGAGGCATGGAATCATGCCATGCTTTACCGACGAATATTTTGGTCACCAGTGACGAGGTAATCAGGGTTAGTTGATATGATTTGGTGACCAATGATTTTGTCACCATATCATGACTATGGTTACATGAAATGGTGACCAATATTTTCGTCACATAAATGTAAGTGATCTGTCAAAAATGTGTTGTAATTAATGATTAAAGATTATAATTAATCTCAACAGTAAAGAACAATAAATTTCAAAAAATAATATATAAAATATAAAATTTGTAACACCATCCATTTACATAATAGAGGTCGTTTGGTTCGCATACGAAACACAGTAATTACAAAATCTGCGTATTTAACATTTTGGATGGTTGTTTGGTTAACGTATCATGGTTAAAACGCTGATAACGTAATAACGTAATAAATAGAGAAACACAAGAATTCAACCAAACAACATGTAATAAATAAAATCCTAGGAATTACAAAATACGAATGTGCAACCAAACAATTTTTCCAAATTCTGAGTAGGGGTGGGCGTCGGTTCGGTTTATTCGGTTTTTTGGTTTTTTTGCCCACCCCTAATTCTGAGTATTTTGATGGAGAAATTTATTTCCGAGTAATTAACAAAGAGAGGATGAACTTGGAAAAACGGATCATCTATAAATAGAAGAGAAAATCAACCACGCCATGAAAGTTCTCTAACTCTAGCTTTGGCATGGCTATTAGGGTTTTCTCTCCTTTCAATACATGACGAAATCTCATCATCACACCAGAGCACTACCCTCGGGTTGCTCCTGGGACTTGTTTTGCTTGCTCGTACGAACAGGTCCAAGTCTCTCAAAGCCTCTACCATTTGAAAGCAAGCGTAATCGACAGACACAGACCCTCGGATAGCGTATCCGAGGTTTCATTACTGAGTGGTCGCCCCGCATCAGGTACCAGGTGACTCATCAGAGAGGCATCTTTCAGGTAACTTCCTTATCACATGATCGAATCTAAAAAAATGTAGGTCGGTTCGTGGGATCACTTGAGGAAGATCTCTTCATAGTACATAATGGTGACCAACGTAGTGACTCACCCGTTTTGGGACCTTAAACTACTATGAATACGACCCAAGATCAGCAACACAAGGTATGTTCGCTCACCCTAGACTTTTAATATTAAGGTTTCCAGTACACCATTTGGTAGCTTCGGGGCTTTGTGTGTAAAGTCCAGATTTTGTTGGCTGCTTTATGGAATGTCATATTGCAACATGACAGTGTCTGGCAGAAAAAGATAGAATATTTTCCATGTTCCAGCACAGGTTTTGAGAGATGGAAGGAAATATTTTGTGCTATTTTTCTATGGAAACTACAGTCCTAATGGGTGTTCGCAACGCTGTTTACAGCTAATATAGAATGGGAATATTCGTGGAGCTGAATTTTCCATTAACAAGAAGTTGAGACAGCCATGGATTCTTTTTTTTCAAGGTTTTGGATATGGAATAGAAGTGTATTGAAGGAAGGAATTGATAGCCGTGTAAAAGGAAGTTTTCTCACGGCATTAAGCTATAAGAAGAGGACATCAGTTGCGTGCTCGTCACCGATCTTCACAACAAAATTATGTAAATCAGGGTTTTTATCTTTCGAGCAAGGAGGAAACACAATCTAAGGTTTTCAACAACCACAAACACTTGGGACGTGTGTATAAGCTCGGGTGGAAGAGATCTTATCGCCGCCTTCGTGGAAAAGAAGGTAATCATAGAAGCAACTACTAGAGAGTGAACTAGTAGTGTGATAGGCTAGCAGGAATTGCCATTAGATGGTAATAGACCGAACATATTTGTTACTATCTAGTGAAGGATCTTGACACCAGGCTACGGCCTCCTAGACGTAGGTGCTTTGCACTGAACTGGGTGATCACATCGTGTCTTCTTTAATTTCCGCACTTAGTTTTAATTTGTTGTCTTAAATTAAAAATGGACACGATATAGTATAGATCATAGTAAGCAGGGACTTTCGTTTGGTATCAGAGCTTAATCACTCTTTTAATCCTCTAGCGTGGTGAGTGATGGATCTGCTTACTATGGCAAATGAAGGAGGATCCATCACACGGGCGCCGTTACTGATTGATGGGAATTACCCGGATTGGAAGACAAGAATGCGCATCTTCATTGATCAACTTGATGATGATGCTTGGAATATGATCGAGATTGGTTACAGTCCACCTACCTCAACCAATGCTGCAGGAGAAACAATTCCAAAAACAGCCCCATGGAATGATACTGAGAAGGCACTGAAGAGGCTTAACAGTAAAGTATTAGGTGCCTTATATAATGGGGTAAAGGATGACTAGTTCAGGATTATCTCTGGGTGCACAACTGCCAAGGCTTCCTGGGAAGCCCTTGAGAAAGAACATGAGGGATCAAAGCCTGTCAGGAAAATTAAACTTGGTATGATTAAGTCTGAGTTTGAGAGTTTGGAGATGATGGAGCATGAAACTGTTGATGAATTCAATACAAGATTGAAGGACTTAATCCATAGAGCTCATCAATTTGGTGAAAGGTATATTGAGTTTCAAGTTCTGGACAAAGTAAAGAGGTCACTTCCTGAGAGATTTTCGGGGTTAGTTATGAATTTGGAGATAAATTCCCAACTGGATGAGGTTACCATGGATGAGTTAATGGGTTTTATAAAGAGTTCAGAGATGCACACTGATAGAAAGAAGGACAAAAAGGCACTGTTCTTTCATGTAACTCAATCAAAAGGCAAAGGAAAATTGGAGGAGGTAGATAGTGATGGCTCAAATGAAATGGCATTGTTGGCAAGAAACTTTAAAAAATTTCTGAGAGGAAATCAAGGCAGAGGCTTTTCTGGAAATCAAGGTAGAGGAAATCAAGGAACTCGGAATCTAGGCACTCAAAGTCAAATCAGAGTGTTCCCTATTCCACAAGGTGTTCAGCCACAAGCAAATCAGGGCTAGGGGATTTAGAACTCATATACACAGAACACAACCAAAAATTTTCAAGGAGGAGATTCTACTCAGAATAGGCTTAGATCGGTTGATGATTTACCAAGGGGCCCTGAAGGTACAAGGCATGCAGGAAAAGCCCAGTGTAAGAAATGCAGTGGTTATGGACATCTTGCTTATCAATGTGGAAATTTCTGAATCAACCTAAGGCCTTTGTAGCATCTGGTGAAACTTGGAGTGATGATGAAGATGAGAGTCAACTAGAGAATGTGTCTTTTGGGGTTAGAGTTGTGGAATCAGGACCAGTTCTAGATGATGATAATAATGATGAAAGTGGTTCTATTCAGAATGCATAAGATGACCTATACAGTGAATGGGAAAAATCAGTTGAGATCATCAAAACCTTGAAAGATTCAGAAAGTGGGAGTGCTACAGCTTTTAAAATGACTGAAGAAGTCGAATCTCTGAAAATGAAGGTCAATACCTTAGTAAATGATTCACTTGTTGAAGAGCAGGAAGTTGAAGAGCTGACTTTAAGCCTTAAATCCATGACTAAAAGAGTTGAGAAAGCTGAAGGGTTACTTGCCGATTTGTTAAAGAAAAATGAGATTTCTGATGGAAAGAAGCCCATGGTTGATTTAGCTAAAGCAGTGAAACTGGATTCTATGACTAAGAGAGTTAAGGATGCTGAGGTATCCTGATACGAATATCCAGAGGTTATTCTTTAATGTTATTTCTTGTGCCAAGGTCTGGAAGGAAGAAGTTGTTCAAAGTTCTCAATACTCTTATGAAACAAGTTCGTGATGAATATTAGAAGAAGATGAGGGCTATGCTAGTTATTACTCTCATTTCTGAAGATTGAAGTCGTGAAGAAGTTTTATTGAAGTGCCTTAAAAGAACCGACTGGGCCTTCAATTAGTGGGTTGGTTCAACAACAGTTTATCGCTTTATTATTTAGGTTATTTTATTGTTTTTATTTAAGAAATTCGTTCATACCTTTGTGTTATGGTATGATGAATTTTAATTATAGTTAAATAAGGTTTTAGCTTGCAAAAGCTGCCTTAAGTGTTTCCTTTTTGGTTAAGATGTAATATTCCTTACCTTATTGTATCCTGCACTTTTTAATCACCCTATAATCTTATAAATAGGGTGGTGAACGAATTTATTGATAGACAATTATATACAAAAATCATCTTATATTGAGTTTTATCTCATTTAACCGTTAGGTTAACCTCTAATCGCTAGATTAGGTCAATCGTTAGATTGAAACCCCCGATTTTGAGATCTAGGTGTGTCCATCTCAAGTTGGTGCAAGTAGTGCTTGGCGTGTGGAATTCGACCTTGTGTTACTGAAGTTCAAAAGTTGTGTCTTTCAAGTTCATCTCGAAGTGTGTCTTCTTCTTTGAAAAGGGGTGCTTTCGATCGACACTTGCTCTTAATCATTCCGCAAAACTAGGATCTTCGTAAGGAGGTTCATATCCAGGATCTTCACAAGGAGATTCATATCATAGCCTCTGAAATTTTAAGCAAAAAGCTGGAGATCATGACCACCAGAGCTGTGAATGTTGAAGAAAAATTAAAGGCTAGAGCTGTTGACTGTGATAATTTGGGTAAGAAGATCAGATCCTTGATTTCCAGAGCTGAGGAAGCTGAAGCTACCATTCAGAAACTAAACAAAGGAACAACTCAGTTGAATGATCTGTTAGTTATGGGTAATTATGCTGGGAATAAGCATGGTCTGGGATATAACAGCAAGGGATCATCCCCTCAGATAAAGAAGACAGTATTCGTTCCTGCTGGAAGTCATGCATCTACCAGTCAAAAAGCCACCAAAGTCAACCAGACTAAGTATTTACCTGTCCCAGAGATGGTGTCACAGGAAGTAGTAACAAGGAAAGCTCATCCGAAGTGTTGTGATTATTGCATGATACAAGGACATGATGATCATCAATGCATGAGACTGCCGAGAGATATCATGCGAAGTAAACAGTTCTCGTCGTGTTTCAACATGGAACTTGAGCAACAAAAGAAACTCACCAAAAAGGTATGGGTACCAAAATCCTCTTTGAACTGTTATGTAGTACATACCTGTTATAGTGTGTATGCCAGGAACACTTGGTACTTCGACATCGGATGCTCTAGGCACATGACTGGATCCCCAGACTTGTTGAGCAATGTTCTATCATGGATTGGTACAGTACAATTCAGAGATGGCAAAATCAGCAAAGTTATTGGTAAAGGAGAGCTCCAGATACAAGACTTTCATGTATTCTATGATGTGCTTCTGGTGGAGGATCTTAAAGCAAATCTCATCAGCATTAGTCATCTGTGTGATCATCAAATGACTGTGCACTTTGATGAGTCACTATGTACTGCCAAGCAAGGATCTAATGGGATTCTCACAGGGAGAAGATCTTCTGATAATTGCTATATTTTGGAGCCATCAATTACCTGTTTGAGTGCTAAGGTTGACAACTCAACTTTGTGGCATCGAAGATTGGGTCATGCAAACACTAAGGCACTGAGTAAAGCATCTCGGATTGAAGCTATCAGAGGATTGCCTCAAATTACTTATCAGAAGGATATGGTATGTAGTCCATGCAAGAAGGGAAAACAGACAAAGGCTTCTCACTCAGCCATTAATGACATCACTACTTCTCAGAACCTAGACCTACTGCATATGGACCTTATGGGGCCAGTAAATATTTCAAGTGTGTCAGGGAAGAGGTTCATCTTTGTTTGTGTTGATGACTTCTCGAGATTCTCATGGGTTGAGTTATTGGTTGAGAAATCTGAGACAGTGAGTATTATTAGAGACCTTGTGCTACGTCTAAACACTGAAAAGGCTAGTGCAAATCAGAGGGTTGTGAGCATCCAAGCAATGGAGTAGAATTTAAGAATGATGCTATGAATGAATTTTGCTCGGCCAATATGGGATCAATCATATTTATGCACCTCCATTCTCTCCATCTATGAATGGTATTGTTGAGCGTAAGAACAGAACTATACAGGAAATGGCTCGGACTATGTTAGCTGAGTATGATGTGCAAAAATGGTGGTGGAGTGAGCAGTCAAGACTGCATGTTATGTTATAAATCGGGTGTACTTGAGGCCTTGGACTGAGAAAACAGCATATGAGATCTAGAAAGGAGATAAACCTAGTGTGTCGCATTTTCACGTGTGTGGTGCTGACTGCTACATTCTCAGAGATTGGGAAAGACTTGGAAAGTTTGAGTCTAAGTCTGACTTGGGTGTATTTCTTGGGTATTCATTGAATAGTAGAGCTTACAGAGTGTTCAACAAACGCACTGGAACTATCATGGAGTCTATTAATGTGGTTGTGAAGGATGTCCCTGACAGAATTTCTGATGATGTTATGATGGTGAATTAGTTCAGAAACCATCTGCTCAGAATGATGATGTCTCAAAAATTCTATCTCCTCAGGAGCTAAGTCCCAGTTCTCATGTTGCAACATCACTTCCAATTGCAACAGATAGTGAAGAGCCTCAGAATCCAGAAATCACTACCAATAGTCCTACCACTACAACTTCCCCACAGAATAAGGCTGAAGTTTCTTCGGATGATATACCTAAGTTAAACGACATTAATTCAGACACTTCCGATGAATCTGATGAGGAAATTCCACCGGTAAACACTGGAATTACTCTGAGACAAAAATCCATGAGGAATTCCACCTGTGAACTATGCTCAGATGCATCATGGCAGTCGTCATGTATTGCAATGTTTTCTGTCTCTGATTGAGCCTAAGAACCACAAGGAAGCCTTGATGGATGAGAGAAATGATGTGTGGGAGTTGGTTTCTCGACCTCAAGGAATCAATGTTATCGGCACAAAATGGATTTTCAAGAACAAATCTGATGGAGATGGTACAGTGACCAGAAACAAAGCAAGGCTTGTGGCACAGGGGTATACTCAAGTTGAAGGTGTGGATTTTGATGAAAATTTTGCTCTAGTAGCTAGACTTGAATCAGTGAGGATACTTCTTGCTATGTCATGTGTATTGAATTCCAAACTTCATCAGATGGATGTCAAAAGTGCGTTTCTTAATGGTATTGTGAATGAGGAGGTATATGTAGAGCAGCCTAAAGGATTTGAAGATCCTCATTATCCCAACCATGTATACAAGCTCAAAAAGGCGTTGTATGGACTAAAGCAAGCCCCGCAAGCTTGGTATGATAGATTGACTTAGTTCTTGCTCCAGAAAGGTTATGTCAGAGGTGGAGTTGATTGAACCCTTTTTATGCTATCTCAAGGCCGTCACATTTTTATTGCTCAGATACATGTTGATGATATTGTCTTTGGGTCAACTTCAAATGTTCTGGTGGATGAGTTTGTCTCCTTAATGACTTCAGAATTTGAGATGAGTATGGTTGGTGAACTTTCTTATTTTTTAGGGCTACATGTGAAACAAATGGATGATGGTTTGTTTATAAACCAAACTAAGTATGCCTTGAATCTGGTCAAGAAGTTTGGTCTTGGAGATGCTAAAGTTGTAAGAACTCCTATGTCTACTACTGAGAAACTAACCAAGGATCAGAAATGTGTTGCTGTGGATACCAAACTTTATAGGAGCATGATTGGCAGTCGATTGTATCTAACATCAAGTAGACCTAATATTTCTCTGAGTGTTGGAATATGTGCAAGATTTCAAGAAGCTCCCAAGGAATCCCATGTAAGTGTTGTAAAGAGGATCATCAGATATATGCATGGCACTGCTGATTATGGTATTTGGTTTTCTAAGGGCACAAGTTGTCAGGTATATGGATACAATGATTCAGATTGGGCTGGTAATGCAAATGACAGGAAGAGTACCACTGGTGGATGCTTCTTTATTGGTCAGAACCTTGTCTCATGGTATAGCAAGAAGCAAAACTCTATTTCGTTATCAACTGTGGGGGCTGAGTACTTGGCTGCAGGAAGTTGTTGCACTCAACTGATTTGGATGAAACAGATGCTGAGAGACTATGGGGTGAAGCTTGATATTCTTACTATTCTCTGTGATAACAAGTCAGCCATTGACATATCCAAGAACCCAGTACAGCATAACCGCACCAAACATATTGATATCAGGCACCACTTTATTCGTGACTTGGTGGAAAGAAAGGAAGTGGAAATTAAGCATGTGCCTACTGAGAGTTAATTTACGGATATCTTTACCAAGCCACTGGATGCTTCCACATTTGAGACCCTAAGACAGAATCTTGAGGTGTGTAGACAATAAGGTACAGAAGCTACCTAATTTGTATAGTTGTTATTTCAATTTCTGCATTTCAGTTTTGATAAACTCAGAATATACCAAAAGTATGTGTTGGGGTGTGTTTGCATTTCATGTTGCAACATGGAGATATAAGGAGCGTGTGTCAAAGGCTGAGGCGCGTGGAGTGGGAGACATTTGGGACCCAAGAGTATTTATGTGTTGTGTTTCCGTTGGGCCGTCTTCAATTCTCGCGTAAAAAGGTGGAAAAGTGAGTTTCTTCCTCTTTTATTTCGCGCCTGGAAAACCCCTTCCTCATTCCCATTGCAACATCAGAAATTAGTTCTCATCACGAATCAGATTCAGCTGCGATTTACCAGGACTCTCATCGAATCTCTGAAGCCACCGGAATAATCTGTTGTTCATCGGGAAAAGGTATTGTTCGGACTCTCGGCTCTCTCAGTGAGTTTCTGGTTTTCTACATTGCATGCTAGGGTTTCTGTATTTGTTCTCCGACTAGCTGATTAAATTGGTGATTCCAAAGTATGTATTTCCATGACAGTTATCGTTATTGTGTGGGGTTTGATGGTCAAGTGTTAACAGATTTAGGAGGAGTTTTTGATACTCGATGGGCTAGGGGTATATGAGATCCTTGTGTTGAATTGTTTGAGCCCAAGGCTAATCTTGATGGAACTATCCAAAATATGCCTGAACCACCCCCTGCCCTTGCACTGAATGTGATTCCAGAAAACTTTATCCCTGCTCCTGGTTCTAAAGATGAAATTAAGTTAAAGAAGTATCATGAGAGGTTGAGAATTTGGGAGTATACTAAAGGCTTAGATAATTATCTACATGGTACCTTTGGGAGCAGGAATAATCCTGATAGGTGCTCTTTTAATGGCAATATGAGGCCCAAACCCCCATAGACAGATGTTAAAATAACCTCTGATCTTTATAAGCCAAGCTTTGTGAAGCCTGAACCTAAGATCAATCCTTATCTGAGGCCATCTTCTTCTAATTCCAGGTATTTTCTACAAGAAGCTCTTCTATGGCTGGCTCACAGAAAGGAAAGGACAAAGCTGAGGGTTCAAAAAGGGCTCCTAACACTAAGGTTCCCTGTGTCAGAAATAGGCATTATAACACACGGTGGAACACCAAGTCAAGAATGGTGTTCACCAATACCAGGGAAACACCTCTCTTGTTGGATGATCCAGTTCTAACAGTCCATAACACCATCCATGGCCCTGGAGCACCTCCTGTTACTGCTCCTGAGGAAATCAATAGAATCCTGTGGAACACAATGCTACATAGCAAGTTGAAGCTCAACAACAGGAGGTGCAGCAAGGACCTCATCCAAGTCCTTCAAGCTCAAAGAGTGCTGAGTCTTTTGACCCTATAGACCATCTTACCATGAGGCAGCGCTTACAAATCAACAATCAGATAAGGAACCAACCCATAGCTGTTGTGCCAATCTCATCTTGGGTACCGAGTTCATCAGTACCTGCTCCTGCTGCCCCTACCAAGGTTTACTCAAGGAGAACTAAAAAGACTGTTGGGAGAGTTTGATAACCGGAAAATCCAGTACTTCACTGATTTTAAAATAGCTACCTCCTGCTGCCCTGATGACCCCTACCTTAAATTTCTGAAGACTATTCCCGGGGGTCCACCTTCATATGATGAAAAGCTCAATGAGGAAGAAGTGGCTGAAAATATGTTGCATATAGAAGAGACATGCCTAGGTACCTTAAATTTCTGAAGACTATTCCCGGGGGTCCACCTTCATATGATGAAGAGCTCAATGAGGAAGAAGTGGCTGAAAATATGCTGCATATGGAAGAGACATGCCTAGGTAGCACATTTAACTCCGATTTTGCAACATCAGACTTTATCAGATATCATGGTACTGAGGTTGCTGTGTTTCTTCCTCAAGGACTCACTATGGAAGATTGCTTTGAACCTATATCTGAGAGTGAGCTCAGTCACAAGTCTCATGTCTCTACATCTCATGTTGAAAGGGAAAGTATGTCTACGGGCAATGTGGTGATCTCCGCACCCTCAATTGATGTTTCTACAGAGATTAAAATGATGAGGAGGTGGTTGCAGGCATTCTACAAGAATTGGAGGAAACTGTGTTGAATGTCAGGGTTCCTGAGGTGACAACTACTGTTCTTGGAGAGATATTCACTGAGGGTGTTAACCCCCCTTCTAATGTTGCATCACCAGTTGCTCCTAGCCTTTCACAGACCACAGAAAAGGTACTCTCTGAGCAGCTAACTAGAACTGAGGTGATTGAGGATCGGGAGGGTGAAAATGATCATGAAGTCCAAGGACCAATAGGTGTTGATACTACACCACCAACTGAATCTGTACCAGATTCTCCTCCTCCCATTATTCTAGATTTCAGTGATTTAGAACCTAAAGTCCAGAATACCTTCCTTTCTCCTATGCTTGCAAAGGTGCCAACTGCAGATGAATTTGCTAATTGTGAGAATCAAGATGTGCAGCTGGAGGTGGATGCAGAGAGTCAGTGTTTGGATGATGGTGTTACTGATTTCTCTAAACTAAGTCCCATTAGGATGACTGTTCCAGATTCTCCTATTGACCTAGACAGGGAAGATGTTACTCAAGATATTTCTTTCTCTCTCATTACCTATGAAGCTCCTACTGAAGAGGATTATGCTGATCTTGAGGATCCAGACGTAGAGCTGGAATTAGATGACGGGACTCAGCAAAGCAATGATGGAGATGCTAATCTGGAGAATAATGATGTGCCAGATACAGAGGAGGCACCTGAGGATTTTGAGATGGTTTGTGCTAGATTACGCTCTATGGCCTACTCTGAGAGATTTTATAATGTTGAAGCCAGTGCCAATTATGATATGTTGGCTACAAGAGGGTTCTTTGCTGAGAAAGTGCTGGATATGAAGAAATGTGTTGATAGTGGCTTTGATACTTTTCTAGGTCAGATTGGATATGTTCAAGCAGCCACTGTATTTCAGATGTATGATCCAGAGATGGTTCTTGAATTTTGTAGTAATCTTATGAAGGGAACTTTGGTTTCTGGAAATGACTGGTCCGCGAAGCTCTATTTCAGGGGGAGAATTACCTCATTAACATCTGAGAAACTGAATTCTATCTTGGGGATTCATCTGATGTTGGGGGCTGATATAGTCTATCCAAGGGATTACAAGGTGGATAAGCATTTGTTGGCTAGGGCATTATCCCATGGGAAACTTAGATCATGGCCTTCTGGATATGTGCCCACTTGCTCTCTTACCCTGAAGTTCTGGTTGCTCTTCAAGGTCCTCATCAATTGCTGGATGGAAACCACCAATACCACTACCTTAACTCAGGATCAGGCAGAATTATTATATGGCATTGGTTCAGGGTTGAAGTTAATCTTGGAGACTATGTTCTGAAGCGGATAGTTGGTGCTCTTGAGCCATCTAGGTGTACTGAGGCATTACCTCATCCTTGTCTGATTACAGTGTTCTTGAGAGCTGAAGGATTTGTAGCTGATTTAGATGGGATGAAATCTGCTGGAAAATTTGGGTTCACTGCTAAATCTATGGATATGGAGGTATTACATTTGCCCTGGGATCAAGAGGCTTCTACAATTGATGTGATTATGTCTGAGGAATTTGAGCTTTGTGCTGTTGAGAAGAGGATCCAGCTGCATATGGATCAGCTGGTCTTTCATGGTGAAATGCTGAAAAAAGCTCAGGAGGATAAGGCCAAGCTTGTTGCTATTGCCAAAGAGAGTGGGGGTGGTGAAACGTCTACAAGGGTCCCTGGACCATCTAATTCTGCTGCTCCCTCTAGTTCCTCTAAGCGTCTTAGATCTCCTGTCTCTGTGAAGAAGCCCCCGGCCAAGAAGTCCAAGTCCACAATCATTACAACCTGGAGATGTGTTATCTGTGTTTCCTCTCTCTTCTTGTTTTTTTTTGGTTTTTGGATTTTGATGGGGTACTTTGGCATTTTATGGCCCCATGAGGAGATGGTGATAGATTATTTTGATGACTTTGGATTGTTTGGATGACTGTAGTTTGATTGTTGATTCTATTTTTTCTGCCACTGGATTTTTGTTGATGGATCCATGTGTATTTTTGCCATGTTCAGAAGTTTGTATTTAAGTGTTGATGATGATGTTCTGAGATTCTGAGTTAAGTGGAAGGAGTTTGGAGTATAGGGTCCACAAATTGCCAAGGGGGAGATTGTAAAGTCCAGATTTCGTTGGCTGCTTTGTGGAATGTCATGTTGCAACATGACAGTGTCTGGCAGAAAAAGATAGAATATTTTCCATGTTCCAGCACAGGTTTTGAGAGATGGAAGGAAATATTTTTGTGTTGTTTTTCTATGGAAACTACAGTCCTAATGGGTGTCTACAACGCTGTTTACAGCTGATATAGAATGGGAATATTCGTGGAGCTGAATTTTCTATTAATAAGAAATTGAGACAGCCATGGAACCACAAACACTTGGGACGTGTGTATAAGCTCAGATGGAAGAGATCTTGCCGCCGCCTTCGTGGAAAAGAAGGTAATCATAGAAGCAACTACTAGAGAGCGAACTAGTAGTGTGATAGGCTAGCAGGAATTGCCATTAGATGGTAATAGACCGGACATATTTGTTACTATCTAGTGAAGAATCTTTACACCGGGTTACGGCCCCCCCAGACGTAGGTGCTTTGCACTGAATTGGGTGATCACATCGTATCTTCTTTAATTTCCGTACTTAGTTTTAATTTGTTGTCTTAAATTAAAACTGGACACGATATAGTATAGATCACAATAAGCAGGGACTTTCATTGTGTACCCCTTCAGGAATCTGAAAAACACTAGTCCAGTAGCTTGTAATGCTTAAAGGACTGTATTAACCATCCACACCTTCCTGCATAGCTCAACTTTGTAGGTCCACATGTCTTCAACTTAGCTGTCATCTTGCTCATGAGCTTGTCACAATCACCTTTAGTCCATCTCTTAGGATGAAAAGGAAGGCCTATGTAGTGAACTAGAAAAGTACCCGGTTTCATATTGTAAACCTCAGATAAAAGCATTTTATCTGTTTCTTCCATCATTGAGAAAATATTGATGATTTATTCTCATTAATGGATAAACCTGTGACCTCCTTAAAAGTATCCAGAACTTCCTTGACCCCTTCCATTGATCTCCTTGAGGCTCCACAAAAAATTAAGAGATCATCTTCAAATAACAAGTTATAAATTCCACACTGTTTCATCTTTGGTGATATTCAATGGACCTCTAATTATAGAACCTAGTTATTTTTCATTCGCTCTGACTGTGTGCGATTCACACACACTGGAGGTGCGATTCACGCACCTTTCTTTCTTTCCTCATTTCTTTAATACTGTTCAGATTTTCAGTTACTTTTCCCCACCCCAATTAAGACCGTTCTGACTGCAACGGTTATAAACGGTCGCATCTCCACCCCGGCCATGGCGGCTCCACCGCCTCGCCGCGGCGGTTTTCAATAAGGCCAAAGCTTTCTCAACGCCCTCGCTAGCCGCCCACCACCTCTGAGCACTACCTTGCCTTCTAACCCGGAAATCACACCCAAAACAACATACAAGGGCGACATCGCCTGTATCGTTACTCGCAAAGAAGCTGGAATTTTAGCCTCTCACTATCAGAATGCCTTAATTGGCAAGTTTGCTCGGACAAGGCCATCCATGGAAATACTCCAAGAGGCCTTTAAGTCTGTAGATTTCAAAGGAAAATATCAACTGGGATTGATAGACTACAGACATATTTTGATCCGCTTTCAGGACAAGGAGGACTATCAGCGCCTCTGGCTCAAAGGAAACTGGAACCTCAATGGAGCCATCATGAAAGTCATCAAGTGGACGATGGATTTCTCTCCTGAAGCAGAATCATCAATTGTTCCTGTCTGGATCAATATTCCCAAGGTACCTGTGTTTTTTTACAATCATGATATGATTAAGTCCATGGGAAAACAGATAGGTACTTTTATCAAAATGGATGTAGCAACTGCAACACTATCTAGGCCATCGGTTATCAAAATCTGTGTTGAGGTTGATTTGAAACAGAAACTGCCTTCTCATATTAGAGTAGGTGTAGAGGAAGATGGAGTTGAATATGGAGTATCTAAGCTTCCTATTGAATTTGAGGAACTTCCTTTATACTGCTTCCACTGTAACTGTATTGGCCACCATGTTAACCAGTGTATTCACCTCCATCCTGAGCTTAAACGTCCTAGACAGCAAGTACATGATACTGAAGTCAGCAAAGATTCCCAGAAAGAGATTGAAAATTGGGAGGTCGTCGCCGTACCTCTCAAATATACAATTTATAGATCACTTACTACCTTTCCACGCTATTAAGTGTACAATGGCAAGTAAGGTTCGTTCCACAGGGAAAAGGTTATTTCTATGTATATCTTGTAGAATATATATACATATACATATATAAAAGCAAAGTAAACAAGGGGGGGGGGGGGGGTTTGAGTTGAGTTTTGTTTAAGAAACACTACTATGCAAAGTAACTAGGATTCTAGAATTACAACTACTTTAACATAAGATTACTCTAACTAGAGATTTCACTAAGAGAATAGGAAACTTGAGTACATGAGATTTGTATCTTCTTGTTATGGATTTTTCCTCAAACCTAATTATGATACTTTGAGAATGGTGATTGTTTGTAATGAGAAACCATCTCTATTCTAGTTGTGAATCATGAAAGCATTTTCACAACTCTTATTGGCAACTTATCTATATGATAGCAAATAGATAAATTAACCAATGTTGATTCAAATTAGATGTTTTCCCACCTTACCCATGCAATGTGATAACACAATTGACATAAATATAATGCTAATGAATGATCTCAAGAACAAATACAATTGATAACAACATATATTTGATTCCTAATTCACTATTTTTACATAGAAGAAATGATAGCATTTCAACCATGGAAAAGCAATGTCTAACACATATCCAACACATATCTATACTTAGGAAATCATTCCTAACCATTTCAAGCATCAAATACACATATAATTCATGATCATTCAATGACAAATCAACCATTCCTAAGCTTCATAATCCATGTTCTCAAATCATAACAAGAGGTTTAATCTCACATACCCAAGATGGGGTTTAGCCTACAACCATAACTACACAATCATAACCATAATCCATACAATAATACATGGTGAATTCAAAGTGAAAATCCAAAGAGAAATGAAGAAAAACACATTCAAGCTCTGTAAAAAACGACCCCTCAAACAATGAGGATAAGTTCCATTTATACTTCCAAAATTAACAAAAATAAAACAAAATAAAATGCCACTTGCAGGACCTTCGCGGGTCGCGCGAAATCCCTCGCGGACCGCGAGCCTGATTCTCGCGGCTCGCGGCCGAGGATTCGCGCCCCGCGCGCCCGTGTCTCGGTCTCGGCGTGGTGCGCGCGCCCGTGTCTCGGTCTCGGCGTGGTTCGCGACCGGAGTCTCGCGCCCGTGTCTCGGCGTGGTCCGCGACCGGAGTCTCGCGCCCGTGTCTCGGCGTCTGGTCCTCGCGGCTCGCGTCTGGTCCTCGCGGCTCGCGAAACTCGGCATCTTCAAAACAGCAACACACACTGTCGCGGTTCGCGACCTAGGGTTCGCGGCCCGCGAGAGTGTGCCTTCATGCCACTTCTACGACCGGTTCTTCAATGTATCAAACGCGGTCAGGACGGCCATAGAAGGTCTTCAAATCATTCAAATCCATCGCAAGTGCAATTCAAGATCGAAATGCACGTCTTCAATTTCAAACCACTATGAATGATTCGGTCTAAAAGTCTAATATAATTACACAAAATACTATCTAAGACAGCTCTCAAATGCTACAAAATAAGAGTATATCTAGGGTCTATCAAAATCCCCCACACTTGAACCTTTCTCGTCCTCGAGAAAGAACGATTAAGATCCAAGTGTATACTCTAAATAATTAAGCACATAACATTTGAGAGCTTACATATTTAAACAAGATAAAAGAAAATGTTTTTTTTTATTGCCTCTCATTTTTGCCTGATTCTCTCGTATTTTTGGAACCATCCGGGCATGCCTCTCATTTTTACCTGATCCTCTAGTATTTTTGGGACCATCCGGGCTGTTTTTTTTTTTTTTTTTTTTTTAAGGAAATACAGTATTAAAAATAGAAGCAAAAACAGCAACAAAAGCAGTAACAAAAGTCCTACATTTAGTAGGCATTTAATTTTGGAACAAAGCCGACACATGTTCATTGACTCTCTCATTTTTAACATGCTTAGACCTTTGTTGACGATGGTTTACACACAATTCTTTCAAGAACTTAGAATATCTAGGAACTTGATCAATAGCATCGAGCAAAGGAATGTTTACCTCACACCTTCGAAGGACCTCGAAAGCTTCCTTGTCCATCTCCTTTTTCCGAGTATTCTTCAAAGCTTCGGGGAATGGTGCTTCCACATCAAAGGTAGTGTCCACCTTAGTTTTCTTGTGAAGAGGTGAGAATGGAGGTGAGAATGGAGGTGACATTGGTTCAACATGAGAGGATGTCTCTACATGTTCCTCATCAATAGGTTCTTTCTCATTCTCAACCTCGGCCTCATTTTTTTCTTTGGCTAGCTCCTCAAGAATAACTTCTTCGTCGGCCAAGGTCGCCTCAACCTCGTCATTGGCTAAGCTCTTCTTCACAAGGCCTCTCTTGGGTGCCTTTTTCACAACCACCTCGGGTTCAAGAGCTTGTTTACCACTCCTCAAGGTCATGGCACTCGCATGAGGCCTTGGATTTAACTCCGTTTGCGCGGGTAGTTTCCCGGAGTTTTGTGCTTCCAACTTTCCCAAGACAGTGGCCATTTGACTCATTTGCACCTCAATGCTCTTGAGTCGAGCATCTTGTGGAAATTGGTCCGATCTTTCACCTTGATTGTGAGATTTATCTTCCAACCTCGGATGAGCATTTTGAGGGGCACGGTTATTGAAACGGCCTTGACCTTGGTTCCTTTGGTATTGTTGTGGTTGAGGGTGATATTGAGGGTTTTGATGATCTTGGTACCCTTGATAGCCATAATCTTGGTACCCTTGGTTTTGGTAACCTTGGTACCCTTGAGTTTGGTGGCTTTGGTCCCCTTGGTACCCTTGGTCATTTTGCCCCCTTTGCCTATCAAAAGATTTACCACCTTGAGCTTGATAACCCCCTTGGTAGCCACCTTGTTGGCCTTGTTGTCCCGTCGGTTCATCTCTCCACCGAAAGTTGGGGTGATCTCTAGTTCCGGGGTTGTAGTGTTGAGCAAAAGGATCATACTTCCTTTGGTTACCCCTATCACCCCCTTGGCCTTGTCCACCTTGAAAACCCCTACCACTTTGGTAGCCTCGTCCTCCTTGGTAGCCCCTAAAACCTTGGTTCCCTCCTTGATCACCTCTAAAACCTTGGTTTCCCCCATAGACCCCCATGGCATTGACTTCCTCGTTGTAATCCTCGTTTGCTTGAGGACAAGATTCGGTGAGATGGTTCGAAGCACAAATCCCACACGTCATCACTTGTTGCCGTGGTTGGTTCCCCGTGTTCCCTCCGGAGCTATTTCCCATCATGAAACCCTTCATCAATGCCGTAAGCTCCTTGATCTCTTGACGAGTTCCGTCATTGCTTCCACCGGAGTTACCCACTCGTAGTCTCCGGTCCCTCTTTGGTTTGCACCCCTCGGCTAATTGCTCAAATAGCATCATGACATCGGATGAACCAAGGTTACCAATGGAACCATAACAAGTCCTATTCATCGACTCGGTTTCTCTATCATTCAAACCATTGTAATAGAAACACACCAATTGAGGTTCGGTGAAGCTATGGTACGGGCAACTTGAAAGGAGAGTTTGGAACCTTTCCCAATACTCATACAAGGTCTCATCATCGTCTTGAGTGATGTTGCTAATGGCTTGTATCAAGACCGAGGACTTAGATGGAGGAAAGTACTTATCAAGGAACTTTTTCTTCAATTGTGGCCATGTAGTGATTGATGATGAAGGTAAACGGCTTAACCATTTAGCGGCCTTGTCCTTCAAGGTGAAAGTGAAGGTTTTCAACTTAAACTCATCCACACTCATCTCGGAAGGTTTCAAACTACTACAAACCCTATGAAAAGCTTCAAGGAAGTCATTAGGATCATCCACCTCTCTACCATGGAAAGTTGGAAGCAAGTTTATCACTCCCGTCTTGATTTCATATTGAGAGTTTGGGTAAACAATGCTAGATTGTTGTTGCTCATAGTTGGGGGACATAAACTCTCTCATAGAAATGTTGGTAGGAGAAGTGTTATGGTTTTGGAAAGGGTTGTAGAATTGGTTTCGGGGAGGGTTTTGGCCGATCTCCTCTTCTTCTTCCGCCATGTTGAAAGGTAGTGATTCACTTTCAAGGGAGAAAGTATTAGATGCTAGTGACTCTTGCACTTGCTTCCTAAGTCGGCGGAGATTTCTTACTAGCTCGGAATCGTATTGCAAAGGGTCTTGGTTCGAGGATCGTGTATGAACCATGCACCAAGAGCTAGAGCAATAGGGTTCCAAACCAAAATAGTACCTAAAAAGTAAGATAGATTAGAAATAAACTACAATACACACATAAAAATACGCCTTTTCCCCGGCAGCGGCGCCAAAATTTGGGAGGTCGTCGCCGTACCTCTCAAATATACAATTTATAGATCACTTACTACCTTTCCACACTATTAAGTGTACAATGGCAAGTAAGGTTCGTTCCACAGGGAAAATGTTATTTCTATGTATATCTTGTAGAATATATATACATATACATATATAAAAGCAAAGTAAACAAGGGGGGGGGGGGGGGGGGGGGTTTGAGTTGAGTTTTGTTTAAGAAACACTACTATGCAAAGTAACTAGGATTCTAGAATTACAACTACTTTAACATAAGATTACTCTAACTAGAGATTTCACTAAGAGAATAGGAAACTTGAGTACATGAGATTTGTATCTTCTTGTTATGGATTTTTCCTCAAACCTAATTATGATACTTTGAGAATGGTGATTGTTTGTAATGAGAAACCATCTCTATTCTAGTTGTGAATCATGAAAGCATTTTCACAACTCTTATTGGCAACTTATCTATATGATAGCAAATAGATAAATTAACCAATGTTGATTCAAATTAGATGTTTTCCCACCTTACCCATGCAATGTGATAACACAATTGACATAAATATAATGCTAATGAATGATCTCAAGAACAAATACAATTGATAACAACATATATTTGATTCCTAATTCACTACTTTTACATAGAAGAAATGATAGCATTTCAACCATGGAAAAGCAATGTCTAACACATATCCAACACATATCTATACTTAGGAAATCATTCCTAACCATTTCAAGCATCAAATACACATATAATTCATGATCATTCAATGACAAATCAACCATTCCTAAGCTTCATAATCCATGTTCTCAAATCATAACAAGAGGTTTAATCTCACATACCCAAGATGGGGTTTAGCCTACAACCATAACTACACAATCATAACCATAATCCATACAATAATACATGGTGAATTCAAAGTGAAAATCCAAAGAGAAATGAAGAAAAACACATTCAAGCTCTGTAAAAAACGACCCCTCAAACAATGAGGATAAGTTCCATTTATACTTCTAAAATTAACAAAAATAAAATAAAATAAAATGCCACTTGCAGGGCCTTCGCGGGTCGCGCGAAATCCCTCGCGGACCGCGAGCCTGATTCTCGCGGCTCGCGGCCGAGGATTCGCGCCCCGCGCGCCCGTGTCTCAGTCTCGACGTGGTGCGCGCGCCCGTGTCTCGGTCTCGGCGTGGTCCGCGACCGGAGTCTCGCGCCCGTGTCTCGGCGTGGTCCGCGACCGGAGTCTCGCGCCCGTGTCTCGGCGTCTGGTCCTCGCGGCTCGCGAAACTCGGCATCTTCAAAACAGCAACACACACCGTCGCGGTTCGCGACCTAGGGTTCGCGGCCCGCGAGAGTGTGCCTTCACGCCACTTCTACGACCGGTTCTTCAATGTATCAAACGCGGTCAGGACGGTCATAGAAGGTCTTCAAATCATTCAAATCCATCGCAAGTGCAATTCAAGATCGAAATGCACGTCTTCAATTTCAAACCACTATGAATGATTCGGTCTAAAAGTCTAATATAATTACACAAAATACTATCTAAGACAGCTCTCAAATGCTACAAAATAAGAGTATATCTAGGGTCTATCAAAAATCCCCATCATAGTGATGCTCAGAATGCTGGCCCTTCTGAAGTTTCAGGTCAAAGGAAAGATATAATTTCCAAAGCTCAGAAAGGCTAGGCTAAACAGTTCCAAACTTTCCATAAGCCAAAGCAAAACTGTATTCCTAAACCTAAGGAAAATCCAACTCCACAAGCCCTCTCCTTAGAGCAAGAAATCTTTCAGGCTGATATCCCTGCTGGTTCCCCTGCAGACATCCCTGCTACTGCTGATAACCATGCTTCTGCTGATACCCATGCCTCTGCTGATATCCCTGCTACTGATACCTTTAATACCATTCATGTTGATGTCCCTGCAGCAACTCCAAAAATTATCTTGGACAAGACCTTTCAAAACCCTGAGGAGATAAATACTCAAGCCTTGCTTTCTAAAGATAACTCACCTGAAATATCTGTTTATGGCTTGGTGCTACCAAAATCCGTCTGTCTCCCGGGAGTAGACGCTATCCGGGTCTCCTCCTTGATCAGCCCGCTTCAATCCTGCAAAACAATCCCCGGGAGGTGTCCCGGGGAAGAAGCTCCGGCGTGATGATGAGATGGGGATAGCGAAGAAGGAAAACGTACGGAAGGTGCTCTCAATATAAAGTAGAGAGATATAAGTCACATACCTTGTTCACTGTTTGAGACCACTATTTATAGTTGAGGTTGTTTCCTTTGGATAAGGTTCAGGACCACTTCTCCTTGTCGCTATCTGCCGTTCTTCTTGTCCGGACGTGCTCTTCCCCGGAAAGGCACTCCTTTCTTGATCCCGGGCCATGGGCCCCTTTCCTGGCCCAAAGCCCCGTTGGGCCGGTATTATCACTAGCCCCCCAGACCAGTTTCCCGGGTTTTCGTTCCGCGGGGAATTGGGCTTTCGCACTTCCCTTCTTTTACCACTAGTCCAGTAGGACCCATCCGTGTTGGAATAAATTTCTGACGCCGCCTCTCCCTATTCTGCATTTGATGCTGCCTCGTTCACCGTGTCATCATTGCTTTTCCTTCTTTTGAGGTGACGATTTCTATTCACTCGCCTATATAAGGGACCTAACCCCCATTCTCATAAGTTTACTTTCTTCAAACTCTCTCCAGACGCTCTGCTTTTCCTTAACAAGTAAGCTCTAATCCTCCTCATCTGCTTCTTCCGCTCCTCTTTCATCATGAGTTCCCCACACCTTGCCACTTCCTCCCTAGATACCGAGGGGGTTCAAAGCCAATTTGAAGTTCAGTTTCGAGCCCCCCACCCTATTTCTTCTCCCGCCTCCTCCTCGAGCACCCCCTCTGGGACCTTCAGCACATCCCCAGAGCCAATCGGACCGAGTACGTCCGCCTTAGACAGGGCGGGTTCATCCCCCACACAGCGTTCCCATCTTCCCCGGGAGGATCCGGATGGGGAAGCCTTTGATGAGGAAGTTGGCGATGATGCTCCCCGGGGTCCTACCCACGGAGCGAAGCCTTCTGGCCATCGGTTTTTTAATCTCCCCGGGCCTCCCCCCTCCTTAGATAGGGACGTTCTAGATTTGGTTAGGCGTTGTTTTATTCCTTTTCCGTTGGATGCATCGCTATCAAAACTTCCCCCGGGGATGTCCGAGCGGGAAGTACCTTGCATCCCCCGGATTCATTTCCAGTACGGGCTCAGCCTTCCTTTCCCTCTTCTTTTTTCAGAAATTTTCAACTTTTATCGAATGGCCCCGGCCCAGCTACACCCCGACGGGATTGTACTGGTACTGGGCTTCTTACTTAATTGCGCTAGATGCAATGTTTCCCCCTCTCTCCTTCTCTTTCGGTCCTTCTATGCCCTCCGACGCGCTCACGCGTCCTTTCCGGGGGTATTTTCTTTTGTAATCCGTTCCGGGACGAAGGACTTTATGAGGGGTAAGCCCAGATCCGCCAAAGGGTACCTTGCGAAGGGTTTCTTCCGCTGCGATTCCCGGGTGTATCCAATGCCCCCTTGGAACGATTCCCTCGTTCCTGAAGACAAGAAACCCCTTTCCTCCCTTCCAACAGACCTCACCCATGATCATAACTTCCTCCGTCTATCTCCCCTGGACATGGACGCTTTCTTTAAGACTGGGAACGCGGGCTATTATTGGCCCCGCGGGATATACCCTGAGAAACTCTTTTCCCTTCCAACCGTCTCCGCTGTGTGGCCGGCTGGAGGTGCCTATTAAAAGGCTTTATTCTTTATTTTCGTATTCATATATGTATGTTTTATTCTGATCTCTTTATTTTTGTTCTTCCTGACTTCAGTTCAGCCTACTTTGCACGCGGACGCTACCCTATTCGAAGAGATGCCTTCCGGGGATAATAGTCAGCAGGGAAATTCTCACCGGGGGCTGGTCTCTCCAGCCGAGCAGCAAGCAGCATCCCCAGTCGGGGTGGGGGCTGCCGAGGATCCCGGGTTCATCCCCCAAGGGACCCGTCTGCAGCGCCCTTCTTCCCAACCGAAAGCCCCCGGGTCCTCTCCTACCCCCGGGAGGAAATCTTTCATCCAGCACCCTACATACAGCGGCGGGGCTGGCTCCAGGTTTAAGCGGCCTTTAGCCGATGACAAGGAAACTCCTCCATCTTCTCGTCAGAGGTTGGAAAGTGCGACCCCGCCGCCTCCTCCTCCTCCCCCTGCGAGGTCTCCTTTAAGGGATAACTCTCAAGCCGTCCCCGAGCAGAGGGAAGAGGTGCGCTAACCATGTTGCTTATTACTATTTTTGTCCTCCATCCTTCCGGATAATCTTATCTTTGTTTGAATTTTGTAGACCACTACTTTCGCCGACTCTCTCCTGGCGGATTCACAGCTGACGGACGCGCTCAACCGGACATACTCGAAGTATAGCGCGGGTTTGTTTGCTAAGAAGGAGAGGGAACTCCTTGATGCCCGGGAGAAATTGGCCGAGCGGGATGACCTGGCCGCCCGACTGGAGGCTTCTCAGAAGAAGCTAGCCGAGAGGGAGAAAAAGCTCTCCGAGAAAGAAAAGAAGCTGGCGGAAGTAGAGAAGAAATATTCTTCTCTTAAGAAGGAGAAGAAGGAGGCCCAGCTCGAAGCCTTGGACGCTGTGGTTCGAAAAGTCCTCCACTCTGCCGATTTTGACAAGAGACTGGAGGGCATCGCCGCCGCTGCCAGTGCTGATGCATGCCACGAGATGTATCGCAGTCTGCGGGGTTGGCTCCCGGGACCTGCTCGCCTTGAAGCACAAGCATCCTATTATCGTCCCAAGGCGAGCGATCAGCTCAACTATCACTGGAGGTCTCTTCAGGAGGCCAACCTGGAGAATCTGGTACCCCAGTTGTGGGATTCCCTGAAGATGTGTTCCCGGGCCCCTTCAGCCTCGGACATTAAGAGGGTCAAGCTTCCGGGGGTCACCGAGGCTGCTATCCCTGAATCCCCTGGCCCGGAGTGCTTCAACGCCTACGGGGTGGTCCCGGAGACGCCTCACTGGTCCGAAAGTTACCATGAGTTCTGCGCTATACCTGACAACTTTGGATATCAGGCCGTTGAGGAGGGGACGGGCGAATATGTTGTGGGGCTTCCCAGGGGGCAGGACGACTTGCTCTATCAATCCCGGAAGTCTACCCGGAAAGTGGGATTTCCTGAGCGCCCGGAGGACGAGCCAAAGGTGGATGCCCCTGCCTACTGTGGTCCCAACTGGTCAGAAGCGGACGTGGCTGAGCTGGAAAGGAGGTGGAAGAGCGCTCACACTACCCCGGGGGAAAGAGGCCCGACCGAGGATAATGTATTCCCCTAGACTCTAGTATGTTTTTTTGTAGTTTTAAGTTTTTTTTTTGTAATCTTCCTCCCCGGGAGGCCTATGTAGAACTTGGCCTTGGCGCCCATTTTGATTAATATAAGTTCTACCTTTTAATTTGATGAAGTTATTATTTTTTGTAGTCTGAGCACCACTTGGAAAGAGATCTCCCGCGGGGATCCGTACCTTTCGTTTTCCCTCACCCTAGTTGTTCTTCCGGGACCTACTTCTCTCTCCCCCGCGCTGGGTGCCTCCAATGTTCATTCCTTCAAAGGAAGCTTGCTCATTGGAGGTTTGGAGGCGATCAAGCTATCCGGGCCATGTCTGAGGCTGGATTGTGTGCGTTTATTCACGAGTTCGGGTCCATCCAAGCATTGGTTTCATTTCTTAAAGCCATCAAAAACAAATTTGGCTCGCTGAATCACTGCTTTGACCTGGCTTCTGATCATATGCGGGAGGCCTTAAATTCCCACCGGACCATCGCCGAGCTGCAGGCCCTTCAGGACGATTCTCGCCATCGTACTGCCAAGGAGTTAGGTATGGTGTGGGGCGAACTAGAGCGTGCGCAGGAAAAACTTAGGACCTTGGAGACCCGCTCCGCCCAGAACCGACTCCTCTGCGACTTTGAGAAGGAGAATCGGTCCCTTACTCATAGGAATAGGGTCCTTCAGGATGCTCTACTAGTTACCCGGCTATCCTATCACCTGTTGGGTCTCAAGAACGGCTTGGTTGGGGTTCTCCTCTTACCGACATTCCCGCCGGGGTTCGTAGGACGATGGAACGCATGGAGGCTAACCCGCAGAAGTTTGGTGAGGGAGCTCCTAATCATAAGGCCTATCTGGATGTCGTTGAATGGCATAATAAGATTGCTGCGGGAGAAGCTGAGCCCTATCCCTCTAGCCTTCGCCGAGTCCCTGCCCGGGTGGAGGTGGATGTGGCGTACGAAAGGTACGAGGACATGACTGTATCTATTGACCCGGTCGAGGTGGCCCGTCGGATAAGACGCATCCGGGAGATTGCCGACTCTGGAGTCACCACAAAGGGTGTTAAAACCGCCGAGGGTACTCGTATTAGCCGGGAAGAAAAGGGTAAAAGTGCAGCGGTCATGTTTCCTAAGTACAGGTTCGTCACCTCTGCCGGGGTGAGAAGAATGCGCCTGGCGGAGCCACTTCCCGAGGGATCTGTGGTTGTGCCTATCCCTGAACTGAACGAAGAGGACGCTGCGCAACTGGAAGAGGAGCTTGCGTGGAATCAAGCCCCGGATGCCCGTTTTGCCGAAGATCTCCTGTCCTCTCAGTTCTTCGGAGGGGGTTTCCGCCCGGGTAACCCTGAGGGTGCTTCCGGGTCAGGTCCCAAGTGGGTCTAGTAGCAAATAGATAGGAATACTTCCCGGGGAACGTGGATTAGCGGGGCAAATGCCTGGCATGCCAAGCACTTCTGTATATGTTCTTCCGCATCTTTGAACAACGTCGGCCAGTAATACCCCAGCCTTAGGATCTTTCTGGCCACGGTGCGAGCCCCTTGGTGGCTCCCATTAGATCCTTCGTGCACCTCCCGGATGAGGTGTTGGCCTTCCAACCTTTCTACACACTTTAGCAACGGCTGGAGATACCCTCTTTTGTACAGCTCCCCTTCCTGAATCACATACTTAGGCGCCTTCACTCTTAGCTTCCGAGCCTAAGCCTTATCCTCCGGGGTAGTTCCTTCTTCTAGGTACGCCCGCATAGGCGTGATCCAGGACTCTTCCTCGTTCACCAGCATTACTTGATCGCTCTCCTGGTAGCTTCTTCTTCCCAGTACCTCCACGTACAGCTTTTGGTCGGGCTCAGGCTTTAATTCCGAAGAAGCTAACTTGCTTAAAACGTCTGCCTTACTGTTCTGCTCCCGGGGAACTTGAACCAAGTTGAAGGCTTTAAACCCGGCTATCAGAGGTTTTACTGTTTCCAAGTACCTTTGCAGGCTCCTTTCCCGGGCTTCATACTCTCCTTTTACTTGCTGCACCACAATCTGGGAATCACTGTGTGCCGTGAGGGTTTTGATTTCCATCTCCTTTGCCAACCTTAACCCCGCGATCAGGGCTTCATACTCAGCTTCATTGTTGGTTGTTTTGAAAGCGAATTGGACTGCATAGGGATACTCCTTCCCCTCCGGGCTGACCAACAATACTCCCGCTCCACTGCCCCCGGAGTGCGCCGATCCATCCACATACAACTTCCAAGTCAGGTCTGTCCCGGCCTTCGTTGTATTCTCCGGAGATTCAGGCATCTCCCGTTCTTCACTGATCCTTGCTTCTGATTCCAACAAGAAGTCCGCTAGGGCCTGGCCCTTGATCGCCCTCCTTGGCTCATACCGGATTTCGTATTCTCCCAGCTCTATGGCCCATTTCATCATTCTCCCTGATGCCTCCGGCTTGAACATAACCTGTCTTAGCGGGTAATTGGTAAGGACCACTATGGGATGGCCCTGGAAGTAGGGCTTAAGCCTCCTTGAAGCATGCACCAGCGCCAGAACCAACTGCTCCAACTCAGTATACCGGGTTTCTGCCCCCCGAAGTGCCCGGCTAACAAAATAGATTGGGTGCTGCTTTCCATCCTCTTCTTTGATTAGTACGGCACTTACCGCCTCCCGGGACGCCGCTATGTACAGAAAGAGCTCCTCCCCCGGGAGGGGTTTCTTTAAAGTTGGCAACTGTTGGAGGTGCTCTTTCAGATTTTGGAATGCCTTCTCACATTCTCCAGACCACTCAAACGCCTTGGCCTTCCTGAGAATGTTGAAGAAAGGCAACTGCCTGTCTGCTCCCTTTGACAGGAACCGACTGAGGGCCGCGAGGGACCCTGTTAACCGCTGTACTTCTTTCACCGACCTAGGGGAGGTCATTTTAGCTAAGGCTTCCACCTTCTCCGGGTTGACGTCGATGCCCCGGCTTGACACCATAAAACCCAAGAATTTCCCCGCACCCACTCCAATGGTACTTTTGGAGGGGTTCAGCTTTAGATTGCTCCGTTCCAGCTTTTCGAACATCTCCTCCAGGTCATTCAAGAAGGCCCCGTAAGCCCTGCTTTTAACCACCATGTCGTCAACGTACACCTCCATGTTTCTTCCCACTTGATCCTTGAAGAGTTTGTCCACCATTCTCTGGTACGTAGCCCCCGCGTTCTTTAGCCCGAAGGGCATCTTCTTGTAGCAAAAGGTTCCAAAATCGGTGATGAATGAGGTTTTCGCCTTGTCTGCCTCATCCATCTGCACTTGGTGATACCCTTTATGTGAGTCGAAGAAGGCCAGCACCGAATACCCCGCAATAGCCTCTGCCAGCCGGTCCAGATTTGGGAGAGGATAGCTGTCTTTGGGGCAGCACTTATTCAAATCCGTAAAGTCAATACACATGCGCCAGCTTCCATCGTGCTTCTTTACTAAGACCGGGTTAGCTATCCATTCCGGGTAGATGATTTCCTCGACCACCCCGGCTCTCTCCAGCTTCTTTACTTCATTCTTTATAAATTCTGCTCTTTCCGGTGCTACAGGCCTTTTCTTCTGCCTGATGGGTTTAGTTGCAGGGCTTATGTTCAACTTGTGTACCCCCAACTCTGGTAACACCCCCACCATGTCCTCCGGGCTCCACGAGAATACTCTCTGATATTTGGCCAAAAGTTCCTTCAGTGCGCCTTTTACTTCCTCCGGGAGGTCTTTTCCCACCGTGACCGTCCCTTTGTCCGCCACCTGCATCTCCTCCAACTCCTGGCGGGGAACTTCCCCGTGTACCACCCCTACTGCTTTCTTTGCGTCCAGCACCGCCGTCAACATGCAACTTCTTGCGACTGCTTGACTACCCCGCACGACCGCCACACCTTGCGCAGTGGGAAACTTCATCGTCAACAGATACGGACAACTCGCTGCCCGGGCTTGAGTTAGCCATGGCCTTCCTATGATCACGTTGTACGGCGAGGGTGCATCAATAACCGCGAAGTTGCATGTCACCGAGACCCTCTTGCTCCGGTCCTTCTCATCCACCATACACACTGCGAGAGGAATAACACCTAGGGGAGATAAGGGAGGTTTAAGGTTCTGTCTCCCAATTCCCAACTGATCGAAACAAGAAGCGAACATGATCTCCACGCTGCTTCCATCGTCCACAAACACCCTTTTGACCAAGAAGCCTTCAATCTCCGCCGTTACCACCATCGGGTCAGAATGGGGTATCTGCGGCGGGGCTGCATCCGCTTCAGAGAAAGTGAGAGCTTCATCGGGGCGAAACCTTTTCCCCTGAACCTCCCCCGGGGGAACATACCGGGTCCGGGCCCGGATAGCGGAGACTGACTGACATGCTTCTCCGACTTCTCCACTGATCACGTTGATCATCCTGTTGGGTATTGGGGCCGGCTCCACTGCTTGGACCGGCGCGGCGGCTATGGCGGGCCTCCCCGGGGCCCTGTTACCTTGGTTGCCTTGGACTCTTCCGTTTCCTCTCCCCGGGTTAGGTCTCCACCTCCTGCGGGGCTGCTCTTGAGGCTGGTCCCGGGGGTTCTCCTTCTTTACCTCCGCTGCCACGCAATCTCTCAACTGTCCCCGTTCTATCAGTCTTTCTATCTCGTTCCTCAGCATCCTACACCCCTCTGTCGCATGCCCGTAAGACTTGTGGTAGGCACACCATTTGTCCGCGTTTTCCCTAGACGGGATCCCGTGGATGGGCAATGGATCCGGGAACAGGTCCTTGTGGATAGCATGAATCTCCGCTCGGGACTTTCTGAGCGGGGTGAAACTGTCCGCCCTGGCACGGTTTATCAGTGCGGGAGCGGGGTTCCTTCTACTTGGGTTTGCCACTCTCCTTCTTTCTATCTTATCCGGGAGGAATTCCCCAGATTCTTCCTTTCTCTTCCGTGTGGCATCATTAATTGCGCAGTATAGTTGTACCGCCATTTGCAAGTTGTGAAAGGTTTCCGGGATATTTTCCATCAATTTCTGGAACAGCACCATATCCCTCAAGCCATTTATGAATCCGCTAATCACTGCCTTCTCCTGCTGCTGCCTGTCGACAACCTTCATGCTATCGTCCATGTACCTTCGATAGTATTCCATTGACCCTTCTGCAGCCTTCTGCCGGGTAGCCAAAAGCTCAGTCAACTGCTTTCCTTCCTTCTTTAATCCGGCGTATCTAAACAGCAGGGCCTTAGAGAAATCGTAATAGTCTCTGAGACTTTCTCGAGGCAACGAATCGAACCATGAGAGACAGTTTCCTCTCAGGTAACAGCCTACCAGCTTGCATCTTAATTCCTCCGGGAAGTCCCTTGACACCATTAGGTTCTGGTACGTCCTGACAAACTCCTCCGGGTCTGTCTCTCTATTATATGTTGGGATTCCCTCCGGGGTCCGTAGGCCCGGCGGCCATGGGTACGCGAGCACTCGAGGTACCCAAGGGGAGGTAGGTTTAGCTCCATTTCTCCCCACCAGTTTGTCTAGCCGAGCCTCCAAGGAGTTGGGGTCCTGCTGTGCCACCTGATAGCCCCGCATCCTATCGTCCTCCCGATACTATCGTCCATTGATCCATACATGGGTCCGGAATACTGGATCGGGTTTCCCTGGGTTCCAGGGGCCTGATACCCAAACGGCTCTGTAGGCATGACTGGCAAGTCATACCCGATTTGTCCCGCCCCCCAACTGGAACGCGGGTAATAGGGTGGAGCATGTGGAACCAGATTCGATTGTTGTCCCGTAGCCGCTCCTCCTCCAACCCCGAAATTCTGAGGGAAAGAGGGTGGGACGGTGGAGGAATTTACACGCCCCTGTAGCTTTGGCGGCTGAACGGCTCCGTCCAAGTCAATAACCTCTCTTTGGTACCCCCCTAGAGGACCTGCCTGGTTCCTCCCGGGTTCCCTTCGCCTCAGGCTTTCCCGGGTGGAGAGTACCCACTGGCGATACAACTCCTTGTTGGCTCTCATGAATTCCAAGGCCGCCACTTCCTCTGTGCTAACTAAGGGCTGCTCTTCCTCCCGGGCTTCAGGTCCCTGGTCCCGGGTGTTGCCATCCCCGGCGAGCCCAAGCCCTTCCTGCTCATCCTGGTACTCTCCTTCCGAGTAGGCTTCGTCGGAGGCGGTTTCAACGTGGCCGTCTTGCGGTACCCCTAGCTCTCGCTGGTGTCTAGCCTCCTCCTGCAACTGCCTTAAGGTCACCTCGTCTCCTGGGGGTGGAAGAGAATCCCCCCCTGAAGGTGCCGCGTTCTTCTTAGGGCGCCCGCGCCCTCTCTTTGGCGACTCCATCCTGCGAAGGTGGAAAGGTCCCACCGGGCGTGCCAATTGGTGCTACCAAAATCCGTCTGTCTCCCGGGAGTAGACGCTATCCGGGTGTCCTCCTTGATCAGCCCGCTTCAATCCTGCAAAACAATCCCCGGGAGGTGTCCCGGGGAAGACGCTCCGGCGTGATGATGAGATGGGGATAGCGAAGAAGGAAAACGTACGGAAGGTGCTCTCAATATAAAGTAGAGAGATATAAGTCACATACCTTGTTCACTGTTTGAGACCACTATTTATAGTTGAGGTTGTTTCCTTTGGATAAGGTTCAGGACCACTTCTCCTTGTCGCTATCTGCCGTTCTTCTTGTCCGGACGTGCTCTTCCCCGGAAAGGCACTCCTTTCTTGATCCCGGGCCATGGGCCCCTTTCCTGGCCCAAAGCCCCGTTGGGCCGGTATTATCATGGCTCCCCTCAGCAACTCCCTGACTCCCAATTCTCTTCTCCAAGTAGAGAGTTTGCCAGGAAAATCTCAACTCCAAAATCAGACCCAATGAATAACAAAGGAAAAGGCAAACTCTCAGTCAAGGATGATATCCTTTTGACTAAGCAGAGTAAGTCTCACTCTCCTTTTAATACTTTATCTGCTGCTAAAAAGTTTTTTCTCTCTCAGCAGAAAAGGTTCCACAACAGGTTTCATGTTCTCTCTACTAGTGATGACACAAATGAACAGGAAGGAACTCAAGAGGACTCAAACACTAACTTGCAAGCTCTTCCTCTTCAGTCCCCTCATGAAGATGAGGTAAGTTCTTCTCAGGTAATGATTGTTCATGCATTGAATGGTAAAAAATCTAAGAAAGGTCAAAAAAGTGCTAAACCTAAAAATGATTCCTATTTAACTCAGGTTAATAGAATCATGACTAGGTCAAGAAGCTTTACAGATGTTTCCCAATGAATCACACCAAAAAATTTTTAGTGTGGAACATTAGGGGAATGGAAACTTCTTTAGAAAGATTATCCAATCTATCTATCAGACACAAATTTGATTTGATTTGTATAATTGAACCAATGCATGATAACTCCAAATGTGACCATTATAGACAACTTTTCCATTTTGATAACTGTATGTTTGGTTGCTCTGGTCAAATTTGGCTATTCTGGTCATCTCACATCTCTGTCACACTTATTCAAGATCATCTCCAATATCTGCATGTTAGCATTAACTGTTTAAATAATTCTATGGATGCATTCTTTGTTTATGGTTTAAGAAATAGGACTGGTAGAAAATCTCTGTGGTCTTCTCTTTTAAGTCATAATCACAATGCTTCTTTAATTATAGGAGATTTCAATGCAATCACTTCTGTTAATGAATATAGAGGCCCTTCCTCACCTAAACTTGGTACTATAAGGGATTTTAATGATTTTATCAACTCTCTTGCACTTTCTGACATTAACACAGTTGGAAATCTGTACACCTGGAGCAATAAAAGACATAGGAATCCCACTTCACAGAGACTTGATAGAGGCTTATGCACTTCTCAATGGAATTCAAATTTCCCAGCCTCCTCTATTCAAATCCTAGGAAGGGCTACCTCTGACCATAACCCCCTTTTGCTCACTCTGGGTAGCTATATTCCTTCATCTCCTAGACCTTTTAGATTTTTAAACACATGGTACAAAAGACCTGAATTCAATGAAATCATTAAAGAGAATTGGAATCTTCAAATCTCTGAATCAGGCATGCTTGGTTTTTTTCTCAAAATGATTAGATTGAAAAAGGCTCTAAAAATCTGGAATAAAGATCATTTTGGGAATGTGCATGATAATGTTGAAAAAGCAGAGAGAGAGTTAGAAGCACAGGAAATTACTTATGATTTAAATAACTCTCTTGATGAGCTTGTGAAACTGAAGCATGCAAAAGCCAAACTAGTTAGGGCCATTTCTGAGCAAAAGCATTTTTGGAAACAAAAATCAAAGATCAAATGGCTAAAAGAAGGTGATAATAATACAAAATTCTTTCATAATTCTTTTAAAGAAAGAAAGAATAAGCTTAGTATCACCAAAATTAAAAGCTCGGATGGTAGATGGCTAGATAATATTGAGGATATTGAAACAGAAGCCATCACATACTACCAGCACCTGCTCTCTGATGATAGTAGTGAGGATAGTGATTTTTTCCAATCACATTTTCTTAGTAAAATTCCCAAACTCATCACTACAGAAGAGAACCAGAACCTCCTTAGTCCTGTAACCCTTTCTGAGCTCAAGGAAGTTGTTTTTTCTATGAACAAAAATAGTAGCCCTGGTCCTGATGGATTTACTGCTAAATTCTTTATCAATTCCTGGGATATTATTGCAACTGACCTCCTTGATGCTGTTTCTGATTTCCAGGCAGGTAATACAATTCCTAGGGGTATAGCTAGTACATGGATAGCTATCATCCCAAAGAAGGAAACACCTGTCACTTTTGATGACTATAGGCCAATCAGTCTTTCCAATGTTTTGAACAAAATCTGTTTTAAACTACTAATGGAAAGACTAAAGCCTCTAATGTCAAAAATCATATCCCCTCACCAATCCGCTTTCATGAAAGGAAGGGACATATCTGATAATGTCATTTTCCTTCAAGAGATGGTTAGATTTTTACATAGGAAATCTAGAGAGCCTAACTGTATAATTAAGCTTGACCTAAAAAAATCTTTTGATAGGATTAAATGGCAGTTCTTACAAGCAGTTCTAATGAAATTCGGTTTTCATGGTCAGTTTATCTTTAGCATCATGCAGAACCTCTCACAAGCTTGGTTTTCTGTAATCATCAATGGTAAGCCTGTAGGTTTCTTCCAGCCATCAAGAGGTATAAAGCAAGGAGACCCTCTCTCTCCTTTCCTTTTTAATATATTCTCTGAAGCTTTCACTAGAAGTCTTGCTTTTGCTTTTGCTAATGATAAGATGTCCTACTTTGATCTTCCTGCAAATGCTTATCAAGTATCTCACCTTAGTTATGCAGATGACACAGTGGTCTTTTTAAATGGTGACAAAACTACTTTGACTAGATTCAAAGCTTTTTTAGAAAAATTTGAAGAGGTCACTGGTCAAATGATAAATTATAACAAAAGTGATATCTTCATTAGCAAACATGCCTCCCCAGTTAAGATAAATTCTATCAAAAGCATTCTGGGAATGAAAATGGGGAAATTTCCTTTTAAGTACCTAGGTGTTCCCATCTACAAGGTAAGACACTAAATGCCCATTTCAGCCACTTTTGGAAATAATTGATCATAAACTTCTGAACTGGAAAAATAAGTGGCTGTCTACAGGTGGTAAAATGGTTCTAATCAATGCTTGTATTTATGCTTTACCACAACATATTTGGTCAGTCATTGTCCCACCTAAACAAGTTGTTAAAAAAATAGAGAGAAAACTGAGCATCTTCTTTTGGGGTGAAACTGATTTAAAGCCTAAAAAGTCTTGGAAGAAATGGAATGACTTGTGCTTTCCTATCTCACAAAATGGATTAGGCTTTAGGTCAATTCACACTATTATAGATACATGCTCAGTAAAACTCTGGTGGAAATTTCAGCAGGCAGAAGCCATGTGGACTCATCTAATTGCATCTTTGCCTAGCTCTTTTCAAACCTCTCCTAACTGGAAAAGGATTTGCAAGATCAATAGTTGGGCTGAGTCTCACTGTAGAGTAATAATTGGAAAGGGGGACTGTAATTTCTGGTCATCCAATTGGCTTGATACTGGTCCTCTTCTTGATCACTGTGATCCTGTTCTTACTAACATTTCTTTAGATAGCACTGTTGCTTCTGTTATAAATGATAAATCAAATGCACTGCAACAGCTATCTCCACACATCTCTCCTCACATTCTCTCTATTCTACAGGACTCCCAATTATTTCCTCACAGAGAAGATAGACTGATTTGGAAGCTTGATCAAAAAGGACATTTCAACTTCAAAAATACCTATGCAGGCCTGAGAGAAAATATGGGTAATATCTCTTCCATTCAACACCTTTGGAACTCTAGGCTTGAAAAGAAAATTTCAGTATTTATGTGGAGAATGATTAATTCTTTTCTGCCATTTGATAACATACTGAAATCCATGCACATCTGTCTTCCATCTAAATGTTTTATGTGTTGCAATGAAGACTCTTTAGACCATTACTATAACTCATATGCATTCTCCTTATCTATTTGGAAAATTGTTCATTCTTTCATGGGGATTTCTGATAGGCAATTCTCAACCATTTGGGAAAGACTATCTTTCTATCTCACTTATAATGGTTTGAGTGCTTATAATGGTTTGAGTGCTTTTCAAAATTTGATCATTAGAATCTCCCCTTCCATTACTTGCTGGATACTTTGGAAAACAAAAAATAGATGGTTATATGATAATATTCCAGCATCTTTTCCTTCAGTGCTTAAACTTATCAAGGAGCAGATTTTTATGGTATTCTGTGCAAAACCTTTCTATATCTCCACTGCTCTTGATTCTGAAATTGCTAGCCATTCTTTTCTCCCTCTTGCCAAGAGACCTCCTAAGCCTAGAATTTTTAAAATCGCTTGGCAAAAACCTTTATCTGGACTGAAAATTAATGTTGATGCAGCTTGGAATTCTCTTCATGCTGGCATTGGCATAATTATCAGGGATAATAGAGGTGCTTTCATTTCTGGCCATAGTTTCTTTACTCAGGCTACCTCTCCTCTACAGGCAGAAATGAAAGCCATTCAATTTGCAATATCTCATGCAGCTGGTTTTTCTGATTCTATCATAATTGAATCTGATTGCCTTACTGCAATCTCCTCTATCCTTAATCCTCTCACAGCCCACTGGAAACTTTTTGAACTAGCAGATGCTATTCACCAGGGCATCTCATCTATTTCTCTGATTCATGTCCTAAGGGAAGCAAACATGCCTGCAGATGCCCTGGCAAAGCTTTGCCTGCAATCTCATCTTGCCTCTTCCTTTACTTTTAACAATCTTCCTAACATCATACAAGGCATGATTAGATTAGATCAAATGAGCACTCCTGCAATTAGGATTTCCAGAATGGATGCTACTGACTGAATTTCTTTGACTACAGATATTTAGGTTCATTGATGGAAACATCAATGAGGCCTACAAACCAGGCTGCTTGCTGTTTTTGCTCCTGAACCTGACACCTGCTGGATTCTTCAGGAATCATGATGCCACTCTTGCAACTGAAGGGGATTTTGCTCTGTTAGAAGGACTTACTCCATAGGCTGCCTTGGGTCTCAGTTGCCTAGCGCTTCTGATTCACTAATAAGCAAATGGTTTCTCAGTCCTCCTCTCTTACAGTCCTTGTCTTGCAATCTTTTTGAAACATAGAATGACTGCTCCAGTATATATATTAGTATAGCTCATTCTTTTTGGAAGCTATGCTCAGCTTCATGTAGATTCCTTCAGTAGGTTTCTACTATAACCGCTATATTTATAAGCGGTTTTTGTACTTTTACTTTTTCATTATTTAACAGGCATGGGGAAGCCTATATACATCCCTCCACCTTTGGTGGTTTAAAATAAATTAAAAAAAAATTATAGAACCTAGTCAGAAAATCTCTCCCCAATGCCTTCGAGCTCGTAATCCTTGTTTACTTCGGCGTTCGAGTTCGTGATCAGTCTGTGTTGAGCTTTTGATTTGGTCGGGATTAGGTATAGATGATCTACTATCTAAGGCCTCATAACCACTCCCCATTCTATCTTCATGTTCAGATGAAGAGTGATCGGAATCTCTAAGGAAGAGAACCCATAAGTCGTGAATATCCTCAACGATAAAAGAAAAATGAGAAACAAGGAGATAATGGTGATTGCGAAAACCAAAGAAGTGTGCAGCCGAAATCGGGAAAGTAAGCAATAAGTAATAGTGTTTACAAACAACTCAATAAGGTTTTTCAGAAGAATGAAACTTCCGTTTTTGCCGAATAAATCAATCAATCCAATCATACTTACAAATTTATATTACAAACCTTCAAAAGCCAATCATCATACATAGTACATATCCAAAGATTCCAAACTTATCAAGCGTAACGAGCCAGGGCCACCGAAATATCTACAGTGATGCCAAACAAAAGAATAGAAAGTCCTAGAAAGTTGATTAATGTTGATTCTCTGGTATGCTGCAGTCGCATGAACGTTACTTTTTCCATTAAGCCGGTTTCTGCAGCGATGATCGACATGTAAAGAAGTGCTCTACCGCCTGAAATGTGCCACGGGAGAGCCCTTGCTCGAGTTCCCGGTGCTGCCCCCGGAAACAAGAATGTCACCAACCCCACTAACCACTGTAATATATAATCACAGCACATCCATATCAAGCACAATATCATGAAATGTAATATTTTAAACTAAATATAAGATTCTGGACATTAAATTTACCTGCAAAATGAACAGGGAGAAAGTGCCAATCCCAATCCAAGAGTGCAAGCTATAAAGATCAGAGAGCTGAGCCCTGTCATGGAACTTGAATACAGCATGCAATCCAACTATTCCCAAAGTGATTGCCACTATGTGAAACAACACATGAACATATTTTTTTCCTTTCCTTGTTGCTGGAACCGTCTTGTAGGCCATCATTCCTGTTCACTCGTTTAAGCAATTGAATCAGATTCCAATTCTGTTATTTGTTAATGGCATAATTTTATTACAAAAACCATTTCTTGAAATGTTCATTTCATCATGTAATTAATTACCTTCACCGGCAAAAAATACAAACCCAAAAAACATGAGAAATGGATGAACCTGCTCACCAGCAACCCATGAAAAAAATGATCATACATATATAATATCAGTGCAAATACAAGAGAATAAAAATTTATTAGAAAGAAAAAAAAAACAGGTTTAGCTCAACATTACATTGAAAATCCTAAAGGGGTTGTCAGAATCAAGATCCATGCCCTCGCGAAAATGCAGCAGCCATACAAGCATAAGAATAGATGCTAGAACCCCAAACAGATGCGCCAAAATGGTAACTCGAGAAGCCGATTTCTTATAAAAATGTGTTTCAACAATGACAGGTTCCATCTTTAGTTTTTGGGAAACTGTGAATAGATTTTGCACTTGTGTGAGTTTTTCTGCTTAAGAAAACTGTTACAGAATTAAGGTTCTGAAATGTGTATATAAGCCTGTTGGGAAGACTTGATGCTTGAGTAAGGCACATATTAATTAAATGGAATCATTAGACCGACGTCAGATATAATACATAATATTTAGTTATTGAAAAAGAAACTTCACCATGTTGTAAAGTTAGATACCATCACCATATATGCACAGATACTTACCTTTAGATTTTAAAAATTAAGAAACTAGATTCTCATCTACACACACATATATACTTACCACGGCTTGGCATTATTTGTTGGTATTTAGTGAAATTATATCTGGATTTTCTATCAGAAAAAAGGCACCATCTGTAGCATCAAGTTGACCACATTTTGCATACATATTAGTGAGACCACAACCACGATAAGCATCTCTCCCAAAACCACACTTAATAATAAAACCATGTACTCTGTTTTCCAATTTTCGGCTGCATGCAGTTTAAACACTACAAAAAAGTAACAGAAGCAGTCAGTATTTTCGTGTCATCCTGAAAAAAATAACAGAAGCAATTAATTTTTACCGTCACTATTTGATCTCTATGAACACACAAGCAAAAAAGACAAAATCTTTCCTGTTAACTTCTACATACTACGTACTTCATTAACATACAAGAGTTATCACGGAAATGCAAACACTTATTCTGATAACATCTCAGCAAATGAAGATAAACTTAACAACAGCCCAGTTTTATTTCAAGTCCAATAGTTTGGTATATAATGATCACCATGTTAAACTAACATATAATGAGTAATATAAGAAACATTAAAACCAAAATAACAGAATGGTAATACAATGAACAAATCCTTCCTTCTTAAGACTAATTAAGAATGACAATGAGTAGCAAGAAACTGGTTGAACCTTTACCTTTGTAAGATTTCAGCCAGAGACCATGTTGGGTTTTATGTTCCTTCCTATGTGGAGAAACGTAATTGGGTTTGGCCCATTTTGAAGAAGCCTATGAAGACTTTGGTTATTGACTCAAGGCTATATATATGTGGCAAATACATGAGAAGAAGAGATTAGGGTTTTCAGAATCAGATATGAAAACAGAGAAGAGGAGAAAGGAGAAAAGGGGTGTTGCGCAGCTGTGATTTCTTGTCCATTTGAAGGGTTGTCAAGGTTCCGATTTTGCTGGGTTTTCTTCAGCTTTCAGGGGACGTTTGAGGCCGTGTGTTGGACAGGTGGTTTTGTCGAGTGGATCTCCGGATTGGGAGTTGTGGCATCTCGGCTTTGATCTGCGATTATTGGTGACTTTCTCGATTTCTCTCTTGTTGTTGATGTTCTTATGATTGTCTATGGTTATTAGCTTGGATAGCCATTAGAGACTTGGGATTAGGGTTTGTTGTAACCTCCCTTTAATCATAATGAAAGTTATTGGGTTGGACTCCTAATCGTCCCGTGGTTTTTATCCTTCACAACGAAGGGGTTTTCCACGTAAAAATCGTGTGTCTTGTCTTGTGTGTTAATTTCCTTGATAAACTTGCTGTTTGGTGTGTTTTGGGGGTGTTTCTGAAGAACTTGAAATTTCAGCCCCAAATGCTCTAGCCGAGCGTTTTCATCTGAAAAACCTCTCAAGTTTCAGCCCTATATGCTCGAGTCAAGCGTTTCAAGCTGAACTTTTAGCCTTGTGAGAAATCTTTTTTCCGCTGTGTAGTTGTGCTTAATCTTTGTTTAGCAAACTTCTAGGTGGGGAATCTTGTTTCATCCCCATCAGACCATGGAATAGAACCCTACAATCAATATTAGGAGAAAAAAGGTTTAGAAACTCACATTAATTGCAGGCAGATGAGTAAACAAACACGAAAAAGAAGAAGAAGTGAACTCATGAGGTCCATTCATATCTCTTGAAAAGTGAGAATTTAAGTAAACAAGTGAGACTAAGTATGTGAATTAACTTAGATCCATTGATTCAATAAACACATAACAAGCTCTCAAAATGCATGGGGGTACGTGGACCGTGGATCATAAGTCATCGTAATAATTAATTAAGCTCTCTTATATATATATATATATATATATATATATATATATATACACACGTATATATATACGTAGCTAGACTCACTCGATTAATATTTTACGTGCCTCCTCGTGATTTTTGTTGAATTTGTTTATATAAATATTTTTTAAAATATTTGTTTTGCATGCAGCCTGCACCCTTGGAGATACACGTTTAGTTGACATTCCAGTAACAGTTCCGAGTTCATAACGTGTACCATGTCCTACATTAAAACAATTTCACCATTTCACCCATTTTCTATACACATAATTATATTGATTTTAAGTTACGGATTAATTTTATGGATAAGTTGTTAGATTTATTATATATATACACACAAGATAGAATTACACCCATGAATAGAATTTATCGGTTGGAACATTGGTTTTGTTGGTCCATAATCAAGGGTCCAAGTCTCCTTAGCAGCACTAGGGATATCAAGTGTAGCGGGTCCCTTTTACGCATTGACCACCGGATCAGCCAACGGATTATGGCACTGGATTAATTAGCATGATTTACCTTTTCGCTAAATTAAGTATTAGCTCCATTAATTTTCATAAAATTTTCTTCAAAAATAGATAAATGTTTTATATAAATTATACTCAAAGAATATCATTAGAAGATAGAATTGATAATTAACATTTGCATTTAATTAACTACAAAATCACACTACACATAGTTAATGTCAACTTAAAATCTTGATAATGTTAGTCAAGGTTGGTTTGATCCTCTGAAGGTCAATGTTTACATCTTGTTTGTTCAAGTATGTTGATGCAATTGCATTCCATCCTTGTTTCCGTACTGATAATGGATCCCTAAGAACAACATGATCAAGAGGATATTGTTGGATTAAAGAACTCTCTGTCATCTTGATATCATACTCCAAATAATTTATGTTCATCTCCGATGAAGGCTTCCCAAAAGCAGTTCTAGCATATCCCTCGATTCCTCCAAAGGGAATTATTTGCAACAAAACAGCATTATCTGGGAGAAACAGCATGTTAGTTAGTCCAGCTCCATGAACTCCCACGAGGACATCACAAGAATTGACCAATTGCGCGAATGATGTCACATTTGTTGAGAGTGTTGCCTCTGCTACTACTACTTCGAACCCTAGCTTTTGCGCCAGCTGGATGATTTGATCTTCATTTCTTATTCTTCGTGTTCTTGAACGCGATATCAGCATCAACCGAGGCCTCTTCAATGCGACCACCCTAGTTCTCTCTAAGGAGTATGTGCTTCTTAAAAACTGTCTAAAATGGTCCATGGTTAAACCATTGGATGTTTTAGATGAATCCATCCCTAATACTTTGTGAGACTTGAGACCTAGCATCATTTTGGAGTAGCAATGGATATGTCTTTCTTCATCTATAGGAATTATTGAGTGCCTAGAGAGCTTTGAAAAAATCGTCTTGTATTTGTAAATCCACAGAGAGCTATAGTTGGTTACTAAGAACTGAACTTGTGTGTTGAACTGTTGGGAATTTGAATAGATTGGAATTAATAAATCTGAAAAGTCATGGAATAGGTTGCCTGAATACCCACCGGTGGAAAAAAGAAGCGCTGAGGTTCGGTGATTTACTTTGCAACTCGGAACTAATTTACTCTGACCAACCAATTTCACCGTCCAAATTTTAACCTTAGACATTGCACCTGCATTCTTCTTATTAGCATATGGCTTGATACTCCAAAAACGGCTATTATTGGCATCCATCTGACGATTAGATGACACAATGAATATGGTGCTAGAATTTGCTTCTATTCTTATATCTCCGGTTATGTCACAGTAATCCGAAAACTTCTCCATGATATTGCATCTTAGCTTCTCCACGCTCACTTCTTCATATGCAACAAACGATGTGTCAATTATATATTTTACCTAAAACAATTAAAAATAACTTATATAAATGACTTTTGAAAATGATTCAATCCATTTTAAATAAAATGAATTATAAATCTTAGCAAAGTAAAGAAAACGGGGGAGACTTTAATTCACACAAATTCTTAGAAACTTACCTAAAGGCGGGAAGACGTGATCAGACTTCTTGACGATCAAGGTTTTATTTGTCTCTATCGATATAGTCTTTGGCTCTATTGCTGTAAATTTTGAATAGGGTCATTTTTTATGCGAGTGGAGAAAAATATCTTATGATTTTCAGTAAATTCTAGGTACTGGCAAATTTGTGTGTACTTGATGAACAAAAAAAAAAATCTACTTACTATCTTATTTCATACAATATTTCCGTAAGAATACCAAATAATAACGAATCACTACATAATGAAAGAGATAATTTGTTGTGTCTATTATTATTATATAATATGGGTTTACCAGATGCGGCTGACACATATGAGTGTTTGGTCAAAGTGATTAAGCATGAGTTTTTTTAAATAATTAACAAAATTCATAAATAATTATTTTAACAAAAAAGAAATCAAACTTGCATTCGCTAAACAACAATTTTCTATTGTAACAATTCAAAATAAGAGATTACCGATATAATACTCGTCAAGATTCCAAATTATTACTCCAGTGAGCAAACAAATAAGAAAGGCGCCAAATATCGATTTTCCCCCATCAAAAGTTTTAGTAATATCATATGATACATATGCCATCTTCCTTAAATTCAAAATATTAAGTAACTAGTTAAGATATATTGGTTGCTCACATATTCATCGACCTTATATACTTCATACATAACAACACATGGGTTAGAATTTTAACAAAGATATGAATGTCAAAAGAAGTAGAAAGATGAAGTACTAGCTAGAGTGAATTTTGTTCACATGATCAATTCGAAATTTGGGTTATTTATTTAATTCACTTTTTATTTGTATTTGGCTTTCTTGATATTTTGAAAAAAAATTGAAGATCATTTGATTTACTAGCTCGTGTAAAATGTGCATCATATCATCTATTATATGTATCTATAAATCATTTCTAAAAATGCAATTAATTTAAATCTAGAAATAGCAACAAATCTCAATACTTATTTTTATGAATTCCTTCAAAATTAAATCCACATAAAATTTGATCAGACATAAATTCACTAAGGGTGTGTTTGTTTTTTCTGGAATTGACCCATTCTTTTCTAATTCTATAGAATTGTCCAATTCTACTGTTTGTTTTTACAAAAGTTTTGGTTTAGAATTGGTTTTTGAAAACTTTGGGGGTTTCAATTCTATGGATTTAATTCTTTTGTGGGAGCAAAGTTTTCCAAAACCAATTCCAGCATTTTTTTTAGAAAAACTCGCGGGTCTTCGGGTCAAAGTCGGGTTATAACACAAAACCGGGTCCTATATAAATATCCTCTACATCTCGTTTGCTCGGAGCTTTCTCACCGCCGTCAAAGCTCTGCGCGCCACTGTATCTCTCCGATCACCGACGCTGCCTTCGTCGACACCATATTTTCAGGTTAGTTCAATTCTTATTTCTAAATTTCAAAAAACCCACTTCGGAACACCAATTTCTTCTGGGTTTAGGGTTTTGGTTAATAAGAGTTTTGGGAACTCTGAAATCATACACTTCATAGTTCAGATCGCCCAAAACGTCACCAAAATCCGGATTTTCTAAGAATATTTGTTGTGGGTTTGCCTCTTTATGATGACCGAAGCCACCAAAGGTACGTTTAACCAGTTATGTGATCCTATTTTTTATTTTATTTTGTTTTTCCCTGTCCTGATGGCCCTTGGAACAGATTCTGCTTCCTTATTGTTTATGATTTGCCTCTTCTGAAGGAGTTTATTTAATAAGGTTTGCAAGTAATTGCATCTTTGTTGCATGACATAGACATCTTTGTTGATATTCTATTGAGACTGTGCTATTGAGATGGTGAGATGATTAAAACAACTACATGGTCCATTATTTCTATCAAATAATTATTAAGAATTTTGTATTGTATTGGAGTTTAAATTCAGACAGTTTACTGTTATTTACTACTTAAAGTATCTTCAATTTTCAATGCATGCTTTGAAATCTATTTATAACACTCAGATAGAGTTATCGACTGGAGGAGTAGTTATTGACTGAGTATGTGACTTGGTCGGAACCACTAAACTAGAGTTTAGAGCAAAAGCATACTATATACTGGTATTTAGTTATTCATATGCAGTATGAAATATTTTCGTTCAGGCCTATGTGTTTGCTCAATTACCGTTATACCTTTCATAGATTATCACCTTTATGTGTCCTGCTCGTGTATTTTTCTTTATGTTGGATCTTTTTGGATAAAATTCACCTTTAGGTTGAAGTGTAGTTCTTCAATGATGTAGTACTACGTGGAATATGGTGTTTTATGAACTGGGTCAGAATGGCAAGAATCTAATGCCAAGAATCTAATGCCAATACTCTGCAAATGGAAATTTTCTTGTGTTTCTAATTATTTGTGAGACTTTTTTCTTTGTTTGCATGTGCTGCTCTCTTTTAGTCTTATTTATCTATTGACAGTTCATATCGCAAATCCCCGTGCCAATTGGTTTTGTGTTATTTGGCACAGTGCTTCTTAGCTGTAAACATGCATCGCTCATGGGAGTGTATGATATTTTTTATGTGTTATGTTGAGTTAATTTGAAAATTGAGAAAGTATCGTCAGAATGGGAATTCATGGTCATATAGCTGCAGTAAATTGTTTTTCTGAGCTTGAGTTCCAGTTTAATGTGAGGTCATTTTCAAATCTGAGGTATCATGGCTTGTGTTACCGTAACCATGTTGAAGATGAATTTGCTTTGACTGAAACAATTGAAACAGAATATGAAGTCTTGTTGCAGGCTTTGTTCAGATGGTGGTGCACCTTGGATATCTTATCATCCTCTGTAATATCAAGCTTGAGGTTAAGCTTGCAATTAAGAGGGAGGGGATGCACATGTCTTTTATATGCGCTTGGAGGTCTTGCAGGAGGCAGCAATCAACAGATTTACATCTGGAATCAGCTCTTTCGGAGTGATCTCAAGGATTATGGTACTGAAATGATTTTTCTTATTGAGCCAACTAAGCAGAGTGTGACAGAAGTGGATAATGGACTTCTTCTTGTTCCTTATTCAAGTTGATCAAGCAAGCTCATATTGAGAGGTGCAAGTCCCACTGCTTATTGTGCAGAAAGATGGCACAATGCTTCTTAGCTGTTTGATCTACAATATTATGAAGGTTTTTGAAAAATTTACTATTGTAGGTCTATGAGTTAACTAAGGTTGTTGAGATATTCTATCTTTTTAAATAAAAGTACTTTAGAATGATTATATGTTTATATGATTTTTCTTGTTCTATTTTATTTTCGTGTAAGATTATGTTCATATTTCCGGCACATTAATCTTTGATTAAATTATATGATGAAAACAATTTGGAATAATTTAATGATATGGGATGTTTGATTTGTATTATAATAGGTTGTCCATATTTACGTAAATACAAAATTTTAAAAAATAAATCTCAAGCAAGTAGTAGAAAATAGATTAAGTAGTAAGACAATTCCAATTCTATGTAAAAAATTTAATCATCCAAACACAAGAATTGGCATTACAATTCAATTCTTAATCAATTCTTTTGATTATCCAAACACTAGAATTCACTATGAATTGTAACACCAATTCTTAATTTCAATTCTATTGAATTTGAATACCAATACCAATGCCAATTCTAGCAACCAAACACACCCTAAAGTATTGGATTATAATTAGGATTATGATGGTCAAGATCCAAATCCATTCGATAACCATGTGGAAACTACAACTCAAATGAAAAACATGGTTTTGATATCAAAAATTTAATGCATAGTGTCATACAAAAATCGGTCAGAACCGGAGCTAAAGGTATTATTAAATGTTTTAATATACTTCATCCGTTCAGTTATTGTTGCCACTCACCTTTTGGCTCTTCAATTAAGAAGATGCTCAATTAAATGTTGAGATCAACTTGAATTTTAATGGATGGTAGGGATTGGCTAAATTTTGGCCACTTTTACCAAAAAAAAAGGAAAGAGTGCCAAAATAAAATGAACACCTAAAATGGTAAGTGTGTCAATATTCAGAAAATTTTATATGTGGGGGAAATTTGTATGTGGGTGTGTGGGGCAAATGAAAATTGAACACGTGTCAAATGTAAGTAAATGGTAACAGACCATTTAACACCGCCGTTTCTTTTTGTTTCCATCCTTCACTTTTCCTTTTTTATGTTTGGCCCCTTATTTGTTTTTCGAGCAAGCAAAATAGAGACTCTTTGCCTGTTGCCTCCATACTCTATAAAGTTTTACTCCCACAATCACGCTCTTCTTCGGCCGAGACAGCAACCTCGTGCTCGCCGACGGCACCGCGTGGCAGACCAACACCGCTAACAAAGGCGTCACAGGGTCAAGTTGCTGAATACAGGAAACCTTGTGCTGTTTGACAAGCAGGGGAAGTTTGTGTGGCAGAGCTTTGACCACCCTGTTAACACTCTCCTCGCCGGAATGTCGCTCGGGATCAATGGCTCCACCGTGAGGAAGCTGGTTGCCCGGACCCTCCGATGAAAATGGAAGTACAGTTTGGTTCTTGATGATAAGAGTTTTGGGATATACTTGAACTCCTCCGGGAAGAACATTCTCTACAATGGCTGGCTGGGGACGGATCCGGATCTCATTGGAGTCGAGTTCAGAACGGCGCCTATCGACACAGAGCCGAAATCATCCGGTTGGGAGTTTCTGTTGGAGTTCTTCCGCAGTACACCACCACAGAACCGGCACTTGCTCCAATGACGCCCTGTCAGCTCCGTCAATGCGCTTATCCTTCAATCACACCCACACCCCCACATGGGAACTTCCCCTCTTCAGCTTTCGGAGACGGATACCAGTGGCAGCTATAGAGTTTCATCAAGGCAATTGGATTGCCCCTGAATTGGGGAGAAATTCCAGTAGCAATAGGAATTTCGACGATTACAAGGAATTTAGGAATTTTCTATCTTCGCGATTCCAAATTAAATTCACTATGTCAAGAGAACAGAGGGCAACTACATTTGAACCTGGGACGCCTGGTTCAGCTGCGCCCTACCTCTTCTTCTCCACTTGGAATCGCCTCCAATCAAGAACAGAAGGCAACTTTTATTTTATTGTTTGGCAGAGCGGAGGAAAAACAAGTTTCTGTATTCAGAAGAAAACAAACCAAAAGGGTTTTTTTTTTAAAAACGAAAAGGGTTTTAGATTAATGGAAAAGGAATAAAAATGTATAAGGAAAGAATAAATGGAATTGAAAATAATGAGAAAAGAAGGACTAAACAATAAAATAAAAAATGGTTAACAGAACTGTTAATGTGTATTTTCAGTTTTGGTTCTTGTAAAAATATGAAGCTGTGCTTTATTCACGTTGAAAGATTACAATATATAGACCAAAGCTAAATCCTGGTATGGAAAGGAAATACTGATCTAACTTAATTTACAAGACAGAATAATCTAGAATATACACAAATATGCACAAAATATTCCGTAACACTCCTCCTCAAGATGGAGCATGAGGATCACGAATGCCCATCTTGCCAATCAATGCTTGAAATGTCTTACGTCCAAGAGCTTTAGTAAAGAGGTCAGCAGGCTGATCAGTCGTACGAATGTGATGAGTGACGACTTCACCAGACTGAACTAAATCCCGAACAAAATGGCAATCAACCTCAATGTGCTTTGTTCGTTCATGAAAAACTGGATTCGCTGCAATATGAAGAGCTGCCTGACTGTCACAAAACAGCTGCATTGGCATGGAATGAGACACGCCCAACGAACTCAGTAACGACTTAAGCCAAATAAGCTCACAACAGACATATGCCATAGCTCGATATTCCGCCTCAGCTGAAGAACGGGAAACAGTTGGCTGTTTCTTCGTCTTCCAGGAAATTGGAGAACCACCAAAGACCACAAAGTATCCCGACAAAGAACGGCGAGTAAGAGGACAAGCTGCCCAATCTGAATCACAGAAACCGGTAAGTTGTAGAGAACTGGATGCCGAGAGAAACAAACCTTGGCCAGGATGACCCTTCAGGTAGTGCAAAACCCGCAAGGCAGCCTGCCAGTGAGCAACATGCGGGGATTCCATAAACTGCGCCAAAGTATGAACTGAATAGCTTAATTCAGGACGAGTTATGGTTAGGTAAATGAGCTTGCCAATGAGACGACGATATTGAGCAGGATCATCATGCAAGGGACCTTCATCTTTCGCCAAAGTATGTTGTTGTTCCATCGGGAAATCAGAAGGTTTAGCGCCCAAGAGGCCAGTTTCTACCAAAATGTCCAAAGTATATTTCCGTTGAGACAGAAATATACCATCAGGCCGACGAGCAATCTCAATACCCAAAAAATACTTTAAGGCACCAAGATCTTTCATGTAAAAACACGAGCTCAAGTAAGTCTTGAATGCTGATAGAACCTCACTAGAAGAACCAGCAATGACAAGGTCATCAACATAGACCAAAACATGTAACGTAACACCATTTCTTATGTAAGAGAACAGAGAGTAATCAGCACGACTCTGAACAAAACCGTAACGCCGTAAGGCTTCAGCGAGCTTGGCAAACCAATTCCTTGGAGCTTGACGAAGACCATATAGCGACTTCTGAAGCTTACAAACCAGACCAGGACCAGGAAGAGCATAACCAGGAGGTGGCTTCATGTAAACCTCCTCCTCAAGATCACCATGTAGGAAAGCATTGTGCACATCCATTTGATGCAACTCCCAGCCTTTAACAACCGCCACAGCCAAGAATAAACGAACCGAAGACATCTTCGCAACCGGAGCAAAGGTCTCTGTAAAGTCTGTACCCTCAATCTGCCTATTGCCAAGGACCACCAATCGAGCTTTGTAGCGCTCAACCGAACCATCAGAATTAAACTTGGTTCGAAACACCCATTTACTCCCTATTGCATGTTTACCAGGTGGAAGAGGGGACAACGTCCATGTTTTATTTCTCTCAAGAGCATCAATCTCAGCCGCCATAGCCAAACGCCAATGAATATGACGAGAGGCCTCAGAAAACGTTGTAGGGTCCGAACCAGCGGTAACTGCAGCCAAAAAACTAGAATGCGAAACCGAAAAATTGTTACAGGAAATATAATCAGCAATAGGATAGCGAATACCTGAGGACAGTGAGGACGAGGAAGTAGCAGCAGTGGGGGGGTTTATTGGCAGTGTAGTGGCAGCGCAGACATAATCGTTGAAGCGAGACGGTGGACGTCGATGTCGAGTACTGGGGAGACGAGGAGGCGGAACTGTAATGGGCAAGTCAAAATCGGATTCTGAACCAGATGATGGAGAAGGCGAGTCAGAATCTGAATCGAACAATGGAATAGATGGCGACAGCTGTGCAAACGGCAAAGTATGATCGGATGAAGGTGAAAGCGGCATGGACAAGGACGGCTGATCAGAGAGGGCCGGTGGTGCTGGATGGGAATTCTTCCCGTCCGAAGACGGCTGTCCAGAAACGGAAGTGGCGTCCGTACTGCCAGGCGCGTGCTCCTCACGCGCATCCGGAGGGCTTGGATTTTGTCCACGCGCTTCAGTGGGGGCGCCTTGTTGTCCAGGCGCGTGTGCCTCACGCGCCGAAATGAAGTGGTGGCTTTCCTTTGGCGCGTGCTCCTCACGCGCTGCAGGTGGTCTGGGATTTTGTCCAGGCGCGTGGCCCCCACGCGCTTCAGTGGGGGCGCCTTGCTGTCCTGGCGCGTGTTCCGTACGCGCCTGCAAGTCAGAACTGGCCGATTCTGCAGAATTTGGAAGAAAAACATCTTCGTCGTCATCGTACAGACACGGATTATTATCAGAAATAGTGGCATTATTATCTGAAGGTACCGGTGGAGCAAAGGGAAAACAATCCTCGTAAAAAACAACGTCTCGACTAGCAAACATCGTACGTGCTTCAAGATCATAAACTTTCCACGCCTTCTTGGCCATTGAGTAGCCGACCAGTATACATTTGCGGCTGCGAGAGGCGAACTTGTCTCGTGGTCTGGGAAGTTGGGAAGCAAAGCAGAGGCATCCAAATACTCGCAAATTGTCATAGTTGGGTGCACGTCCGTACAAAAGTTGATAAGGTGTGCGATGATTAAGCAAAGCAGATGGAGTCCGATTTATAAGATAAGCAGCGGTAAGGACACAATCTCCCCAAAACTCAATGGGAAGATGAGCTTGGAACATAAGAGCCCGTGCAACGTTTAAGATATGACGATGCTTGCGCTCCACACGACCATTCTGTTGAGGCGTATAAACAGTTGTTGTCTCAAAGCGAACTCCATTTTCCACAAAAAATTGGCTAAGAGGCAGAAATTCTGTACCATTATCAGTATGAACACATTTAACTTGACGATTAAACTGAGTTGATGCAAATGCGAAAAACTCTTTCAGCCTAGATGAAACCTCAGATTTTGCGACCAATAAGTAAACCCAAACAGCTCGAGAGAAATCATCGACAATGGTTAAAAAAGAAACTGCTCCATTAATAGAGGGGGTATGGTAAGGACCCCAAACGTCACAATGAATTAAATCAAACAAACCGCTAGCTGTATTGGTACTCAAAGGAAAACTATTTCTAGACTGTTTAGCACGATGACAAACTGAGCATGGAACAGCTTTATTACCACGACTTAATGCAAGAACTGGAATTGAAGAAAGCACCGACGAAGATGGATGGCCAAATCGCTGATGCCACAAATCAAAAGAAGAAGAAACAACAGCAGCAGACACATTCAGAGGCGGCGAAGACGACAATGGAGCTCCTAGTCTGCGCAACCAATAAACCCCTCCTTGCTGACTACCCACGCCAATCACTGTCCTCGTGCTGATGTCCTGGAATATACAAATATTTTCGGTAAGCAAAACTAGGCATTTTAAGGCAGCAGTTAACTTGGCAAAAGACAATAAGTGGCAACTTAATTCCGGAATCAATAAAACACGATCAAGTACAATATCACCAAAATGTAAAGAGCCATGCAATAAGGCAGTCGAAACGGAACCATCAGGGAGAACAACATTAATGTTATCGGCGGGTAAAATGTCATGCAAGGCCTCTTTGCAACCAGTCATATGAAAAGAGGCGCCAGTATCAAGAATCCAAGGCAGAGAAGGCTTACCAGACCCAGTGAAATTCATTTTAGACAACATGTTTTGGACAGTACCCCATTGTTCATTGGACAAAGCTGGACCTAGAGCCTGTCGATCACGATCGGTGATGATTGCAGCAGCATTGGTCGGCGGCATCGAGGAAGCAGGGATGGCGCCGGCAAACGGTGTTCCTGGTGCAATTCGGGTCTCTGAACTGGAAGCTCTGTTCCTCGGAAACCAGTCTGGAAACCCGATCAGCTTGAAACAGGAGCTGACATCATGGCCCTTCTTGTGACAATGGGTACATGTCAACGAACGACGATCAGGCGCGGCAGGACGCGAGGTAGAAGACTGGGCTTGACGTCGAGCTGCAAACGCCATATTATCAGGATTGGAAGAACGATTGTCAACAAGCATGTGATTGCGCTCCTCCGTAACAGCAATAGCATAAACTTTGCTGAGAGAAGGTAATGGATCTTGCGCCCAAATATTGGAGCGCATGGTACGAAAGGAGCTATCGAGACCAATGAGAAAATGTTGAATGATCTCAGTCTCTCGTTCCAAAGCAGCATTAGGGGCATCGGGGCAGATGCAACGACGTGGTGGCATGTAGGAGAACAACTCATCCCAAAGCTTCTTGCAACGTCCATAAAAAACAGCAACAGAGTCACCATTCTGACGACAAGTGTAAATGTCAGCACGAAGTTGTCCTATCCGCGGTCCATTCCCAACCAAGAAACGTTGTTGCAGATCATCCCATAGTTCCTTGGCAGTAGACGAAACCCGAATAATGGAGCGAACCGATGGATCAAGTGTCTGGACTATCCATCCTACAAGCATTGAATTAACGCTACGCCAATCATTGGCAAATGGCGAGCCAGGCAAAGGTTGCTGAATGGTGCCATCCACGAAACCATCTTTCCTCTTAGCACTTAAGGCGTTCAATAAATTTTCACGCCAATCATGGTAGTTATCACCCTTCAGAATCACCGGAGAAATTTTCAGGCCAGGATGATCTGAAGGATGAACGTAGTAAGGATTGTTCGGCTGGAGAGTGGAGTTGTGATCACCAGGCGGACGATAAAACTGAGCGGCAGCGGCGACGGCGGCTTGAACGGCTTCCTGGAAAACGGCAGAGTCAGCGGCAGGAGCAGGGCCGAGAGGTGGTTGCTGAACGACGAGAGCATCGGCGGTGACCGAAGAAGCAGCGGCGGCGGCGACGGCTGAAGCGGCGGCGGCAACATCAGTAGCAGCGGCAGCGTCCTGAACGTGAGCAGCGTCAACGGCATCATCGGGACCAAGGTCTTCCATGGTGACAATGTTGTGAAGATCACCGGAATCCATTGAAAGCTTTAATGGGAAAAGAGAGCAGAGTTTAGTGGCTGTGACGATATGTTGTACAGCGGCGGCGGTGGAGAGTCCACAGCGGCGGCGGTAGAACACAAGGGGAAAAAAAATTTAGGATTTTAGGATCGAAAGCTGTGATACCATGTAAAAATATGAAGCTGTGCTTTATTCACGTTGAAAGATTACAATATATAGACCAAAGCTAAATCCTGGTATGGAAAGGAAATACTGATCTAACTTAATTTACAAGACAGAATAATCTAGAATATACACAAATATGCACAAAATATTCCGTAACAGTTCTACTTGCCACGTGTCAGAATCTGATTAGGCCCACACCCCCACATGGGAACTTCCCCACATATAAAATTTTCTGGTCAACATTAGGTGAACGGAGGGAGTAGATGTGTTCCACCTACTTTGCACTGGTGTAACTATTGAAAATATCAGGCACAATCGGACATTGCTAGCGTTATGACAAAATAAATACTTGTAGCTCTTATTTTTTACCTCACAAATCATATGTACGCTCTTCAACTAAGATCTAGCAAATATTTAGATCAATTCAGTTTAGTTCAGTTCAGTGAAAATATAATTTGATGAAACTCGTGACACTTCAATCACGCTGATTCTTTTTTCAATACATTATTTTTCACTTCAGTTCAGTTCAGTTCAATTCAAATCATTTACTTTCAGTCGAGTTCAGTTCTGTTCGATTTGGTGACTGGATGTGTCATTTTATAATATATTTCACAAGTGTGACTGGGTGGTGCTTCACCCCACCTGAACCCGGCCCATTATCATACCGAATTTTAACACGTTAATTTGGACGGTTGATTTGAACAATTTATTCTTATGAACAACTTTTTTTCAAATGAAATAAGTTTGTAATTAATAAACAAATACTAAAAGGTAAAAAAAATTACCTTTAGCTATACAATTACAACATATCATGAATCATCGATGCCGTCTTAAAATCTTGATGATTTTTGTCAAAATGGGTCTAATCCTTTGTAGATCAATCATGACATCCTGTTTATCCAAATATGTTGATCTCACGGCACCCCATCCTTGTCTATGAATCGATGACGGATCCCTAATAACAGCATGATCAAGAGGATACTGCTGAATCAAAGAACTCTCAGTCACCTGCACTTTGTACTCCATGTAATTTATGTTCATGTCAGATGAAGGCTTTCCGAAATCATTTCTGGCATACTCAACCATTCCTCCAAACGGAATTATCTGAAGCAAAACAGCATTATCTGGGAGAAAAACCATGTTCGTTAGTCCAGCTCCATGAACTCCCATGAGAACATCGCAGGAGTTCACCAGTTGAGCGAATGCTGTCACGTTTGTTGAGATCTTTGCCTCGGCTACTATCACATCATACCCTAATTTCTGCACGAGACGGGTAATTTGATCTTCATTTTTCATCAATCGTGTTCTTGAACGCGATATCAGCATCAGCCGAGGCCTCTTTTGACCGCGCCTCTTCAACCTCACCGCCCTGGTTCTCTTCAAGGAGTATGTGCTTCTCAAGAACTGCCTAAAATGGTGCATTGATAAGCCATTTGGAAATTTAGATGAATCAATGCCCAATTCTTTGTAGGATTTCAGTCCTAACATCATTTTGGAGTAGCAATGGACTCTGTTTTCATGGTCAATAGCAACAACTGGATTTCTAGAGAGCTTTGAGAAAAACATGCTGTACTTTGAAATCCACCATGAAGCATGGTCAGTCACCAGAAACTCAACTTCTCCGTTGAACTGTTGAGAAGTCGAATAAATCGGAACGAGTAAATCTGAAAAGTCATGGAACATGTTGCCGGAATATCCTCCGGCGGAGAAAAGAACCGACGGAATGCTGTGATTTACGGCACAGCTCGGAATTAATGTATTGTGTCGTCCAACCCATTTCACCGTCCATTTCCTTACGCCAGCCATTGCATCCGAGTTCCCTTTTCTAGCGTATGGTTTAATACTCCAAGAACGGTTATAATTTTCTGCAACATGGCCATTTGATGAAACGATGAATATGGTGCTGGAATTCGATTCGATTCTTATGTCTCCTATCATCTCGCAATAGTCTGATAACTTTTCCATTGTATTGCACATTTGCTCCTCCACACTTGCTTCATATATATTCCAAAAAAAAATAAAAAATCAATTATATTTATTTGAATATATACCACGACAAATCTTGCTCTTTATCATTTGAAAAGGCCATGATTTTGAGATTTTGTTGTAATTTATGTATGCATGGATTGGTTAGTGCCTTTTTCCTTAAAAACAAAAGGTCATGATCATATTATACTCCTTGAACTGAAAATTTACTGAATTTCTCCATGGACGTTTTTCATATGCATGTTCACATCGTACTTGAATGGAACAACTCCTAAAATTTAACAAGTTCCGGTCATATTTTTAGGAAAGTTATTGATGATTATGAAGAAATTCTCTTGTAAAACCATCACATCTTTAGGAATGTTACTGTTACTTAATAATACGATAAGTTTCATATTAGAAGTGAGATTATGTAACATCACTCTCCCTGTTGATGAGGACGGATTATGGTTATATACTTACATTGCACAATATTTTTAAAAAAATTATAGTAATTACCTAATTAAATTTTTAAAAATTAATTTCGTAAGTAACCATTTTTGGGAGGATTATAGCGTGCTTACCTAATCGAGGAGGGAGGTTCCGGTTCTTCTTCATAATTATCATCTCATGATGTGGCTCCAATTCCTTTGTGTTGTTTTCTAGAATTTGATATAAAATCAATAAAAGACAGTTAAAGTGGTTAAATCAACTCTTATGAAAAAAGACTCTTAAAATATTTCTAATTAGTCACAATATATATATATATATATATATATATATATATATATATTATAAGCAGGCGTACCAACTTTAAGATGATTTTCCTCTTCTTTGATTAGTACTTTTTCAATAGGCTTTAGCTTTGCTTCCTTTACTTCGCTCGCTGCAAAAATTCATTCACATAGTTAAATTGTTTTCAATCCATATAATGTGACTTTTAATTTCTAAGATCAACTTATATACACTATTAATACACATAAATAAAAATACTAAATTTTAAAGAAGCTTAATCGTAAAAATAATTTGTGCAAATAGTATAACGGAAATATATGGGAGTAGTGCGCAAGTTGTCAAGGAGCAGTTTGGGTTTTTGGAAGGAGGTGAGGAGGTGAGGAGGTGGGTATAAATTGAATAGTATTAGTAGTTGATATTTGAAAAATTATAATAATCTACAATCAATTTTAATTAATCGTACAATAAATTAGTAATAATTTATTATTAACAGAGGAAACAAGTTAGGTCCGGTTTGCTAAAACTTTTTTATAGGTTAATTCAATTTAATTTAATAGATTTATATTTTTCAGTTCAGCTCGTTATATTTATATTTTTTTTCAGTTCAGTTAAATATATTTTAATTCAATAACCGTTTAGCAATAAATAAACTCCAGCAAGGAACAAATTACCTAAAGGCGGGAAAAGGTGAAGAGATTCCTTGATTTTGAAGGTGCTGGTAATTGGCTCCTTTGCTTCTATTGCTGGAAATTATCATTGAGCTCACTATGAGTCAAACATGATAAAAAAGACTTCTTTCCATTGGTTTTCAAATAACTTCTTTTCTTGGCAACAACCAAAAACTATTTCATGTCATCAACCTAGTATTTGAATTTGTTTGGTTTGGTGTTTGAAGTTATTTTTTGCTGAACCGAAATTAAATTAGAGTAAAAATTAAAATAAAATCAGTTTAATTTAATTAAGCCGAATTTAATAAAAATATTCTTATATTGAACTAAACTGAGCTAATAAGTTCTTATTCATTATGATAACTTTAAGAAATTAAAAACAAAATTAGAGGATGATTGTAATTTTCATTAACTATATATATATATATATATATATATATATATCAATTCATGGTATTGGAAAATCAAGAGATTTATTTTGTACTGCAAAAAATGTTAGAAAAGCTTAGTGCTCACACGTACCTGCAGGAGGAGACAATATGCCACTGTCCTTTGGTATTAGCCTGTCTTGAGCAGCATTTATGGATAATTGCATGTTCATTGCATTTCCAACTGATCAATGAACGCATTGCAAAAGTATTCAAATCTTAAATTAATCTTTGGAAATATATAAACTAGCTAGGGTGATGTTTTTATAAAAGTGACAATAGAAAATTTAAAATAAGTCTTACTTTATTGAAAATTTCAAAAACGACTAATGTTCTCTGTAAGATGTGTAACTGAATTGAAATGCAGAAAAGTTTGAGAGAATGTGACCTAAAAATCGACATTCATTCAGGATCACTTACTCAAGGACAAAGGATGAAAGTGAGGATTGAAATCCATGCATATGCTGACTAGCATGATAGTCAAGATAAGAACAGCCCAGAATCCAAATCTCTTTTGCTCATACCGACTGAAGCTTTTTGCGAAAATGGGATCATACATAATCGCTAAACTGATGAAAGCAAGTTATGAAATGGATGGAAGAAGATATATATATATATATATATATATATATATATATATATATATATAGAGAGAGAGAGAGAGAGAGAGAGAGAGAGCAGATCGATCGAGCTAACTTGCTGTGAAAGCCAGCTGCTGGCGTATCTTTTCCAAAAGATGAGAGATGATGATATATTTATGCTCATCAAGTGAAGCAAATATGATTGCTCTTTTCACGTCCTCATGATTCTAATCATGTTTTAGTTTAATTTAATTATGGTAGATTCTGCATGAAAGATAAACAGATACAGACGTGATCACTGAGATCACGACAGGACCCAAATTAAATAATAATGCAAACCTATTCGATCATCACTTGTAATATGGTTAGTTTGATATGAGTGTTAATAGTTCTATATATGTAGTATTAGTTTTGTTTATTCATTTCGATATATATATAGAATAAAAATTATCATATGAGTTTCGTTAAAAAATTATCTAAGTCGAGACTGATTATGAGGAACTAACCCACCCGATTTATAAATATGGTCTGTAAAATGATCAAAATTGCCAAGAGTTCTTTTAACTCTGACTTGTATATATAGACTTAATTACACTTTTCATTTTAAACAGCACATTTTTATCATTTCTATCAATATTTTGCTTAAATGTAAATATCTAGATGATATTGATATTTAGCCAATACACCTTAAAATATATATTTTTTAAAATTTTGTAGTAAATTAATTGTGCGTTGAAAGATTTATCGATCAAATTATGCTAGCTAATTGTATATTTATATTTTAATATGTGATGGAAAGCGTCAGCAACTTTTGTTTTCTTGTTTGATAATAACTGCTCAACTAAAGTTGTTACAGAATCATTATCAACACAATTAGTAGCATTTGTTTGTTCCTAATTAATCATGCTTGGAAAAGAGTAATACGAGTAATACTGAAGCTGTGTATGTACATAGAACATAGTAATATAAAGCAATTTCTCCATGCAGGTCCATTTTTCTCTTGCAGGTCCGTATTTTTACCATAATGTCCTCTGATGGAGCCCTATGATTTCAAGCCAATTTTTTGCCTTAACAATATTAGGGGTATTATGGTAAAAATACGGACCTGCAAGAGAAAAATGAACCTGCATGGATCAACCCCTAATATAATTACAATTGGGTGGTTATTTCATTTCGATCTTTTCAACATAGAAAACCTTCATCCTCCGGTATACAAAAAGTGAATTTAAATTTGAAAACCTTGTATTCAACTCAAATCACCGGTGGTCTAAAAATCTCCACCTAGACCCTATTAATACTGATTAGGCGGTAGGCAGTACCTTCCGCTTCAATTATGACATAAGCGTTGGTGTTAGGCGTTTTTGGTCTAAGCGTCCTTCTAGAACCGCTCAAATCCGCCTTGATCCGACTCGTCTAGGCTAAATATAAATTTGCATAACATTTAGGGAATAAAGATGCAAGATTTACTTCAAAATATGAAAATGCTATTTTTTTTATAAAAATGCAATTTGAGCTCATAACAATACCGAATCTGCGACATAACCGACAGTCTCTTGAATTGTTAAAACAAGTAAATAAAAATAAAAAGCTAAAAGACTCGGGTTGGTAAAATATAGGTAAGCTGCTCAATCATTGATGAAACTACTCCTACAAAGAAAATGGATGTCTAATTACGTGGTTTTCATTCTTTTCATTACCTGCTCTGAAGCAATTTTCTTTTATACATTTAAAAAACAATGCATTGTATGAATCACACTTATTCAATCTAATAAAAAATCAATAAACGGAAAATCACTACCAGGAAATTTTTTTGTTTTAGCGCTTCTATTTCAGCGGTTATAGCCTTTAACCGCTGGAAAGGCAAAATAAAAACCGCTGAAACAGGTATTTCAGCTGTTTTAACTGTTTATCAGTTGAAAAGTCAACCCATTTTACTTAAACCACGTCAAATTATGTGGAATATTGAATGGAAAAATTAAAATAATATAGACCATTTCAGCGGTTAACGTTAAAACCGCTGAAACAAAATTTTTATGAGTTAAAAAGTCGGCAATTGTAATTTTGCCATGTTGGATGTTGTTGAAAATTCCATGGCCCAATTAAAATAATATACATTCAAAAAATATGTTTCAGCGGTTAAAGCAAAATACCGCTGAAACGTTTAATGAAGTGACTATTCATACGTGGAATTTGTTGACTGGACCACCAAATTTTTTCGGGTATGAACATGGGCCGAAATATTGAAATCACTGTAGAACCCAATAACGCAGCCCAAAACGACATAGCAGCGATTTGAAATTTGGTTGACTAGTGTCGTCGTAAATGCAATAGGTTTATCAGTTGAAAAGTCAACCCATTTTACTTAAACCACGTCAAATTATGTGGAATATTGAACGGAAAAATTAAAATAATATAGACCATTTCAGCGGTTAACGTTAAAACCGCTAAAACAAAATTTTTATGAGTTGAAAAGTCGGCAATTGTAATTTTGCCATGTTGGATGTTGTTGAAAATTCCATGGCCCAATTAAAATAATATACATTCAAAAAATATGTTTCAGCGGTTAAAGCAAAATACCGCTGAAACGTTTAATGAAGTGACTATTCATACGCGGAATTTGTTGACTGGGCCACCAAATTTTTTCGCGTATGAACATGGGCCGAAATATTGAAATCACTGTAGAACCCAATAACGCAGCCCAAAACGACATAGCAGCGATTTGAAATTTGGTTGACTAGTGTCGTCGTAAATGCAATAGGTTTATCAGTTGAAAAGTCAACCCATTTTACTTAAACCACGTCAAATTATGTGGAATATTGAACGGAAAAATTAAAATAATATAGACCATTTCAGCGGTTAACGTTAAAATCGCTGAAACAAAATTTTTATGAGTTGAAAAGTCGGCAATTGTAATTTTGCCATGTTGGATGTTGTTGAAAATTCCATGGCCCAATTAAAATAATATACATTCAAAAAATATGTTTCAGTGGTTAAAGTAAAATACCGCTGAAACGTTTAATGAAGTGACTATTCATACGCGGAATTTGTTGACTGGGCCACCAAATTTTTTCGCGTATGAACATGGGCCGAAATATTGAAATCACTGTAGAACCCAATAACGCAGCCCAAAACGACATTGCAGCGATTTGAAATTTGGTTGACTAGTGTCGTCGTAAATGCAATAGGTTTATCAGTTGAAAAGTCAACCCATTTTACTTAAACCACGTCAAATTATGTGGAATATTGAACGGAAAAATTAAAATAATATAGACCATTTCAGCGGTTAAAGCAAAATACCGCTGAAACGTTTAATGAAGTGACTATTCATACGCGGAATTTGTTGACTGGGCCACCAAATTTTTTCGCGTATGAACATGGGCCGAAATATTGAAATCACTGTAGAACCCAATAACGCAGCCCAAAACGACATAGCAGCGATTTGAAATTTGGTTGACTAGTGTCGTCGTAAATGCAATAGGTTTATCAGTTGAAAAGTCAACCCATTTTACTTAAACCACGTCAAATTATGTGGAATATTGAACGGAAAAATTAAAATAATATAGACCATTTCAGCGGTTAACGTTAAAATCGCTGAAACAAAATTTTTATGAGTTGAAAAGTCGGCAATTGTAATTTTGCCATGTTGGATGTTGTTGAAAATTCCATGGCCCAATTAAAATAATATACATTCAAAAAATATGTTTCAGTGGTTAAAGCAAAATACCGCTGAAACGTTTAATGAAGTGACTATTCATACGCGGAATTTGTTGACTGGGCCACCAAATTTTTTCGCGTATGAACATGGGCCGAAATATTGAAATCACTGTAGAACCCAATAACGCAGCCCAAAACGACATAGTAGCGATTTGAAATTTGGTTGACTAGTGTCGTCGTAAATGCAATAGGTTTATCAGTTGAAAAGTCAACCCATTTTACTTAAACCACGTCAAATTATGTGGAATATTGAACGGAAAAATTAAAATAATATAGACCATTTCAGCGGTTAACGTTAAAATCGCTGAAACAAAATTTTTATGAGTTGAAAAGTCGGCAATTGTAATTTTGCCATGTTGGATGTTGTTGAAAATTCCATGGCCCAATTAAAATAATATACATTCAAAAAATATGTTTCAGCGGTTAAAGCAAAATACCGCTGAAACGTTTAATGAAGTGACTATTCATACGCGGAATTTGTTGACTGGGCCACCAAATTTTTTCGGGTATGAACATGGGCCGAAATATTGAATCACTGTAGAACCCAATAACGTAGCCCAAAACGACATAGCAGCGATTTAAAATTTGGTTGACTAGTGTCATCGTAAATGCAATAGGTTTTGGTTGCGCGAATCCAGTTTGGGCTACCGCTGATATGATTGTTGACCTTGTTTAGTTGACTTGGTGGGCCCATATTTACTATAGCACACACCAGTCATCTACAAAATATGTGTTTCAGCGGTTGGCGTTTTAAGAGCAGCCTAAACCAATTGCTAACTTTTAATTTCATAAGCGCTGAAACATTTTTAATTAAATTTTTAATTAAATTTTTTTATTAATGATCCACATTTAACACATGTCGTCATCTCATGTACACCAAATGATTGGAAATGACGTGGCATAATCTCATGGGTGAGATGTGTCGATAGGTTATGTGAACACGTCATGCATACATTGTTTCAGCGGTTATTCTATAATCGCTGAAACGTATGAACCTTATAAAATTAGCAATAATTTCATATTTTTAAACAAAATAATTGAAATTTTAGATCATCATATTCATTTTACATATATGAGAGACTTTTCATACAATTTTAGAAACAAAAAACAAACATTTGAGGGTACTTGCAGTAAGAACGTTGATACCTGATTGAGTGTTCATTACTAATACATGACCTCATTACTTATACATACACACTATGTTGTAATGAATACTTCTCAATTATGATTAATTTGTATGAACCTCATATAAAATAACTTTTATCCTACATTATTTTCCATTCCAAAACATCTAAACCGTATATAACCAATGATCGAATCATTGACAAAAGTTCATAATGAAAATTTAACACAAAATTTTACTGGAATAATTCGAGTGTATGTGTTAAATATTATTATCATTGTTTGTTACAATGATATAGTGTGTATAACTCATCTCATGCTCGTTATACATTCATAAAATTATTTTTAAAATTTCTCAAAATTTTATAGGGGTCAACTTAGAATTTATCAAAAGTTAGATTGATGGTTTTAAATGTGATTCTTTTCATTTCCATTTTCATGAATCATATAGATCAAACTATAAATTGCGCCTGAAGATTAGAAAACTTAGAATCTGGGTGAAATTGATGATTTCAAAAAATATTTAGTCTCTTTACTAATATTATAAAACATTCAGGGCATACGTTTAAATGTCAAAACACTAAAACTCTAAATCCACTAACACCTTAAGCCCACATTGATTCAATGGATTGATCTAAACCGCCAATAGTTTTCATCAACTGAATCTCAACCATTCATGATATTAAAATGTTATTAAAATGGTATATAATGATATTAAAATGGTATATATATATATATATATATATATTTGTTTATTTATATAATGTATTAACAAAAGTAATTGTAATTAGCCATAATAATATCAATCATGTTTTTGCAATATAGAAATGAAATCCTCTCGTTGTATATAAACAAAATTAGGAAAACAAAGTTTATGTAGTAATAGAAATTTTTTTTTAAAATTTATTTTTATGGTATATAAACAAAATTTCCTTATCCCTATAACTCCCTTCGTTTTCCCCAATCTCCACATCTGATTTCCTTATCCCCGTCTCCAACGCAGCAGTCCGATTGCGCCCTGCACCGTCGCCGTCTCGCCTGATTGCTCGCCACTCTGCCCGGCACCGTTGCCGCCTGATTGATCCCTACTCTACCCGCACCGTCGCCGCCTAATCGATCGCGACTCTGCTTGATTGCTCGTCACTGTGCCGACGTCGTCGCTGCCTGATTGCTTGCCACTCTGCTCGAGCGCCGTCGGCGCCTGATTGTTCGCCACTCTCTTCGAGCGCCATCGCTGCCGATTGCTCGCCACTCACTAATTGAGATCTCGGTACCGTGTTTTCTATTTGTTTATATTTTAATCAGTGGTATGTAGGAGTAAGATGATCAAAATTAAGCCTGTTGTGTTTTCCCAATTGCACATAATGGTTTTCGATCATATCTTACTTTGTTTTGAACATTTGGTTGCTGATGTATTCAAAGAAAAACTGGGTTTTACAGGAATGATTGGTACATGAATAAGCATCATTAAGGTCAGATGATTTTACATCCAATGTCCAATAGATGTTTTGTAACTTTCCGGCGAATTGTTTTGGTTGTTTATAAGATCTAACTCCTTTAAGATTTGGGGTTATAAGTGAAGTTAGTTGTGCTGTATTTTGAGTAGGTTAATGTATACATTCATATGTTTATAGCTCTGATCTCTAAACATATAGACTCAGAAGAGTTTACCATGGAAAGAGAATGGGTTAAGAACATGAGAAATCAAGATAATTTTGATGTTAGGTGTAGCAGTAAACTTTAAAAGACTTTATCCTACAAACCCTAGATCTATATATGATGAAATTAGAATTATTGAAAGCTCAACATTCATAACTTTAATTTGAACCAAGAATCATTCAATTTGGTTTAGAAACAAGGGAGAAAATGAGTTTTGAACTTCTTCCCTCTTTTATACATGTTTCCAGCAGAACCATGAATTTGAAAATCCATAATTAATTTACCCAATTGCTATATGCAGGACCGATTTTCTCATGCAGGACCAATTTTTTACCATAATACCCCCAAGTGTACCCTTGCATTTTTAGTAGCTTTTTTTGCCTTCACAATAAAAGGGGCATTTTGGTAAAAAACCGGTCCTGCATGAGAAAAATGGTCCTGCATGTAGCAAACCCCTTAATTTAACTCCTATTTTGTTGATTCTTGAACCTGTGAAATCATTGTAAGATGATCTAGAGAATAGTATCTAGAATTTCTGAATTATCATAATTAATGATGAAGATAATTGGATTTTAAGACTGCTGTGCTGGACTGGTACTGTTCTCTGACAGCAGCTGACTATTACTTTAAAAATCCATATCTTCATAACCATAAATCCATTTTAGCTGATTTTTGTACCACTGTAATATTGGAACTCTAAAAATAAATTTGATATAAATAATGACCTAATTTGGTTAGGAAACTATCAAGATAAATGGCCGTGATGTTGCTGTTATTTTAAAGGGAATTGAATAGCTAAGGTTGCGAGAGAGGTGGGGGTTTTATCATGCTTCCATTATCTTTTCAATGTGAAACTACTTGTGCTGCTACGTGACTATTTTCTCTATGCCTTTGACCGTGATAAGTGAATATGTCAAGATTTTACAAGAATGATAGCTCACCTCGTCTTTACATTAATTCCAGAGGTGGAATTGGTGCACCTTGGACGGCAGAAATTGTATTCGACAAGGAGTTAGAGGCCGACTTTTGACTTGGATTTTTCTTTATGTATGTTGTCTTGTTTTGCCTAAAGGTTAGTTCACATTTTGGAGTGACTAATTAATTGATTGTTTGCAGTGAAATTTGGAAGTACTGAACAGCTGATGAGGAAGCTTCGATTCCTGAGCAAGTTCATCAATATTCCCAGATCTCCCTATCATCGGAAGAAAGGAAGACATGGCTTAAACTCAGAAACTCAGAAACATCGGTTGGCCATGAATAATGGTAATGACTATCAATTTCTATTAGATCAACTTGCTTATTATAAAATGTACTTGTGTTTTGTTTGTTTTGGACTTTTGAATATGCATGCATAAAAGACATTAAAGAATAAGCATGAATAAACTATGTTTATGACAGAGGATGGTGGAAGGGGGCCTTTCACTTATGGCTTTATATAGCTTCTTCATTTTATTTTATTTGTTGGTTTTTGCAAGTTTTTTATGGAGTTATACATTTGTTACCTTCTCGTATTCATGAAATGAGTGATGTATGCTATTCTTATTCCGATATTCTTTCTGCAGATGGTTAAGTGTGGTGGATCATGATGGCGGAATGATCCAAGAAGAATGTTCTTGAGACGGAGATGAGTATTTGTCTATGCCTTTTGGGAGTTTTTGATCCTTCATCATGATTTTTTTTGTTCCGCAAACAATGTATAGCCATTATTTATAGCCATTATTGAACAAATTATTATATATAGCCATTATTGAACCCATGGATTGTTGGGGAAATATTTTTGTTTTTCCGCTCTATCAAATGCCTAAAATTTAAAAATTTCAAGAATTTCAAAACTTGAAAAACATTTTAATTTCTTTAATAAAAAATTGACTTGAAGAAAAATATTTTAGGAATTTCAAAATATAGAAAAAAGTTTACATGAAGAAAACGACTAAAAAATTCAGAATTTCAAGAACCATCTAATCTAATTCTGTAGAAATACACAACCTGGATTCATGGGTATTGAATTTTTTCAGTAGTGTTATAATTAAAAAATTTAGAGTTTTTTTGTTCAAGTCAATTTTTTAATTAAATACTTTAAAGGGTTCTTAAATAATTTGTTTTGGACTTTATTTTACCTTTTAAAAATGTAAAAAGATAAAAATTTCCTTTTTCAAATTTGTCAAATGTTTAGCCGTTAGTGGCTAACTAAACATTTAATATAATGAACAAAAAATGATTGATTTTAAAATAGTGTAGTTACCTCGAAATATAATATGAGAAATGGGTGACCCAAAATCAAAATAGTTAAAAGTTTAGTGATATCAAATAAAATTTATTCTATAATTATTTTTCATAATTTTGATTTAGATAATTAAATATGATATATTTAATTTCAAAATAATGTACCTAGATTATTATTATTATATGTACTATTATAAAATTTTCAACCATATATGTTTATAAAATATTAATATTTGAAATAATTTTATTGGTATTATATTACACAGACCAATTACACAGACTAGGTGGGTAAACAGTATCTTCCAATTAGGTTTCATTGGATTGGACTTCACGCCGTCTCCCTTGTTCCCCTTCTCCGTGTAAAGGTACATATCCTTCCAAAACTACTATGAATGTGTGTTATTCAATTCTATGATACTTCTCCGTTCTGCCAACGACAAACTTAAGTATAGATTAAGTTAACTTCCATGCGAATTTGTTGGAGACTCAACCAAATTTGGTTATAGATAGAGAGTTGGCCGGGTAAAGTTAATAATTATTATTTTCCTCGAAAATCTAAAACCTCTAGTTATTTGATTCAACCTCATCTCCAACACACTGACAATAGAAAAACAAATTATTAATTAAGAAATTATTTAAAAAGGTAAAATATTTATAGCCATTATCGAACAAATTATTATATATAGCCATTATTGAACCCATGGATTGTTGGGGAAATATTTTTGTTTTTCCGCTCTAACAAATGCCTAAAATTTTAAAATTTCAAGAATTTCAAAACTTGAAAAACATTTTAATTTCTTTAATGAAAAATTGACTTGAAGAAAAATATTTTAGGAATTTCAAACTATAGAAAAAAGTTTACTTGAAGAAAACGGCCAAAAAATTCAGAATTTCAAGAACCATCTAATCTAATTCTGTAGAAATACACAACCTGGATTCATGGATATTGACTTTTTTCAGTAGTGTTATAATTAAAAATTTTAGAGTTTTTTTGTTCAAGTCAATTTTTTAATTAAATACTTTAAAGGGTTCTTAAATAATTTGTTTTGGACTGTATTTTACCTTTTAAAAATGTAAAAAGATAAAAATTTCCTTTTTCAAATTTGTCAAATGTTTAGCCGTTAGTGGCTAACTAAACATTTAATATAATGAACAAAATATAATTGATTTTAAAATAGTGTAGTTACCTCGAAATATAATACTCCCTCTGGACCAGCTATTTCTGCACAGGAGACTTTTTTCAGTCAACTGTACTAAATTTTGACTGAATTTTTGAATGCATAGATAAATAAAAATATTATCGTATCTAATATTGTTGGAATCGTCATAACATGTAGTTTATTAATATCAAAGTTTCATATCTTTATAATATACGTAGTTAAAGATATTAGCAGTGAAACACGTGTATTGAAGACCGTGAAAAGTCAGCTGTGCACATCCAGCTGGTACGGAGGGAGTATGAGAAATGGGTGACCCAAAATCAAAATAGTTAAAAGTTTAGTGATATCAAATAAAATTTATTCTATAATTATTTTTCATAATTTTGATTTAGATAATTAAATATGATATATTTAACTTCAAAATAATGTACCTAGCACTAGTGGAGGAGGAGAGGTTTTAAGGCGGTTCTAACGTACCAGAGAAGGCACATTAGAACCGCCTTTTCTAGCTTTGCCGTAAAATTTCCGATTTTTAAGGCGGTTCCCCCAACCGCCGTAAAAGTTTGACATCTTTCGAATTCGAAAGTTTCAGATTTCATGTTACGAATTCGAAAGTGTCATATATTATAACCGCCTTAAACGTAAAAACCTTACGAATTCGTAATTTTTTTTCACCCAGCAGAAATGCCTTTCTCATTCGAAAGACCTTGTAAACCAGCTGAAAGGTCTTTCTCATTCGAAAGAGGTTACGGATCATCAAAAAAAAATCCACACGCGATAGTGCTTACGAACTCGTAAGCACTCTCGCGAGTGGGTGAAAACATTTATAGGAGAGCTCAAAATTAATAAAAACCAATGACATTAGCTTTATACATTATGGTTGTATCATACTAAAATGCATCAATATCAATAACTTCCTTTACACTGCCATAAGCACCAGTTATAGAGCTCGACAAACAGCATCAACTCCACTCTATCATAAAAAAGCAACATCATCTAGGTAGACGCTCCTACACACCAACATCATCTAGCTGCACTCGCGAACCTGCTGCTTCATCACTGAAGCACAGAAGCTCACGTCCCAACTCTCTAACCTGCTGCTTCATCTCCTTCTCTTTCACATCCAGCTCAGCCATTCTCTGCTCAAGATACTCCTCTGCTGTCAAGAATCATCTCTTGTGAACAGTTCATCATCCCACTTCTCGAACGCATCCTGCTTCTCATACAGGTGACATTCCTTGTCATAAATCTCCTCTTTATTCTGGTTCAGAGCATGGACGTAACGGTCGATGTCATGTATCTTCCACTCAGCCTCTCTGTCCTGAACACAAAGCTCCTCCTCCTTTGTACTCATATCCTGGGCTCTCTTTTCAATCTCACTTTCCTTGGATTTCAGCTCAGCTTCCCAAATCTCCATGCACTTGCTAACAGCACAAACATCTTCCTTACGCATCTCGAAAACTGCAAGTTACAAGCTGAAAAATGAAAGTCAAAAAAATACCCTCGTTGATTTCAAATTGTAATTCCAGTGGATCAAATAACGGCACTGGAGCAGGCCTTTTCCACAGCTCAGCCCCGTAACTTTCTGTGAATCATTATTGAGCCATTGAACCCCGACTACTCCTCGTCAGTTTTAAACATCACTTCACCTCTGTTTTCACACCATCTCCCTTGCTAAAAACCAAACAACTCATTTTAGAAGGTCCGTATTATACACTAAACCAAATGGACCTGCAAGAAAATCCCTAAACCAAACAAGCCAGTTGCAAAGCTTCAAACTATGAAGCCAAACTTTGTTAACATTAAAAAATAGCTCAATTAAGCTCAGTAAAAAATGAAATCCTCCAAACATAAATTAAGAGAAAGCTAAATTTATGAACTTGACCCTAAAACACAACTTTAAATATTGATATAAAACACAAGCTTACTCTGAAACTTGGTGGCGAGATCATGGAGGTCTTCCCGGTCACTCATTGGGCCTGAGCACTCAGCATCTCTTTGATGCTCATGCCGAGCTCGTCGGTTTACGGAAGAGTCACTTTGAAAACACTCTGCCACCCGTCTTCACACCTGCGATAGAAGTAGAAGGTGAAATCATCAGCCCAGCTCGGCCAGCCGCCGCACCACTTTGACTCGCTTCGACCCGTCTCGAGTCGAGAAAAGGTAAATATCTGTGTCGAGCTCCTGAACTTCACCGCTCCGCCCCTTCTCCCTCTCCGACGCCACCGCCGTCCAGATTCCAGATGGCGACACTGCCGGGAAAAAATCCCCAACCCCAGGCGGAATCAACCTCGTGGTCAACCCAGTTCCTAGATGAGTGGAGTAAACGGCAGTCCAACTCGTCCGCGGCACCCAAATCTGAGCATGTCTGTAAAACGGTGGGGATTAAAGAAGATAAGGAGATGTAAAACAAAGACAAAATGCGCAAGAAGATAAGGAGTAGGATTAAAGAAAAGAATATGTTTGATATAGTAACGGTGGAGATTTAATCTGTACAAACCAACGGTTTAAATTATAGCAAAGATAATAAATTATTATTTTACTGTTAATAATAAAATACAGTTATTATTAGTAGAAGCTTTCCATAATACAATTCTTTTTAATTTTATAGTCTTTTAAATATTATTATTTTGATAAATTAATTAATAAAATTTAGTCTTTTTTTTAGTTAAAAGTTAAACTCTATAATAAAAGTGATATTTTCATCAGTAAGCATGCTTCTGCCATTCAAATTAATTCCATCAAAAGGACTTTGGACATGAAAATGGGTTGTTTTCCTTTCAAATATCTTGGAGTCCCTATTTTTAGAGGTAGAGCTCTAAATAAACATTTTTATCCATTACTTGAGACCATTGATCATAAACTGTCTAACTGGAAAAACAAATGGTTATCAACAAGAGGTAAGATCACTCTCATAAACTCTTGCATATATGCCTTACCTCAACATATTTGGTCAGTTTCAGCTCCTCCTAAACATGTTGTCAAAAAATTTCAGAGAAAACGTAGCATTTTCTTTTGGGGAGCTACTAACCTGAAGCCCAAAAAGGCTTGGAAACAATGGGATGACCTTTGCATCCCCATTTCTGAAAATGGTTTAGGTTTTAGGTCCATTTCCACCATTATTGATACATGTTCAGTTAAATTATGGTGGAAATATCAACAAGCACGGGCTTTGTGGACTCACCTTATTGCATCTCTCCATATTTCATATCAGAATTCTCCCAACTGGAAAAGAATTTGTAAAATCAATACTTGGGCTGAATCACATTCCACTGTTATTATTGGGAAGGGAGAATGTAATTTCTGGTCTTCTAATTGGCTTGATATTGGTCCACTCATGGATCATTGTGATCCCAATTTAACTTCTATATCTCTAGACAGCTCTGTTGCTGCATTTGTTAATAATTAAATATTTTTCATGCAGCAACTAGCTCCATTACTATCCACTGATACTCTTCTCCTCCTACAGGACACTCAGCTACAAGCACATAGGGAAGACAGGCTTATATGGAAATTGGATAAAAAGGGCCAGTTTACTTTCAGTTCAACCTACAACAAACTGAGGTAATCTAGGGGTACTATCTCTTCAATTCATCACTTATGGAATCCTAGAATAGAAAAGAAAGTTTCTGTCTTTATGTGGAAAATGATCAATTCTTTTCTTCCATTTGACAATATTTTAAAATCCATGCATATCTCTCTGCCTTCAAAGTGTTTTAAATGCAAAAATGAGGATTCACTTGATCATTACTATAATTCTTGTGAGTTCTCTCTGGGCATCTGGAAAGTTATGCACTCCTTTATGGGAATAACTGATAGGAAATTTACATCTATTTGGGAAAGGTTATCATTTTATCTTACTTATAATGGTTTGAGCTCACTTCATAATTTAATCATTAGACTCAGCCCTTCCATTACTTGTTGGATTTTATGGAAAACTAGAAACAAATGGTTGTATGATAATATTCCTGCTTCTTCAGTGCATGTTCTTAAACAGATCAAAGACCATCTTTTTCTATCCTTCTGTGTAAAACCTTTCAACATATCCTCTAATTTTGACACAGAAATTGCAAACCACAGTTTCCTTCCTCTTGGAAAAAGACCTCCTAGACCAAGAATTTTTAAAATTGCTTGGACTAAACCTCTAACTGGCCTGAAATTTAATGTTGATGCTGCTTGGAGTACTTCTCTTCATGCTGGTATTGGACTCATTATTAGAGACAACAGGGGAGCTATCATTTCTGGACATAGCTCATTTGTTCATGCAGGTTCACCCTTAGAGGCAGAACTTAAGGCCATACAGTTTGCAATTTCTTATGCAACAGGTTTCTCAGATTCTATCACAATTGAATCTGATTGCCTAGCTTCTATTCACCAGAGCACTTCTTCACTTTCTCTGATACATGTTTATAGAGAGGCTAATATGCCTGCTGATGCCATTGCAAAATTATGTCTAAAATCTCAACATGCCTCATCTTTTAATTTTAACTCTCTCCCTAATAATATACAAGGCATGATTAGATTAGACCAAATGGGCACACCAGCACTTAAAATTGCTAGAATGGATGCTACTGATTGAAATCTCTTTGTTTCCAGATCCTCAGGCTCATTGATGTCAACCATCAATGAGGCCTCTAAACTACCTGAATCAAGGAGTCTGACTCTGCAATATGCTGCTTTGCTTCTTCTGCATCCAGTTACTGGATCATCCTTCTCCTGAATGAATGAATGGACCCTCTGAGCTGCACCATCATGACAATCCAGGGTGCTTCTTTCCTGCTTTCACACTGAGAGTGCTTGCTGAGACTTGGTCTTTTCCATCGGCTGACTTGAGTCTAAGTTGCCTCGCGATTCGGATTCTCTAACAAGCAAGTGGAATGACAGACCACTTCTCAAAAAGCCTCTCATCTGGTAGCCTATAGTTTGTATAGAATGAGTTTATCTTTAAGACTATATCATTCTTTTTGGAAGCTTGCTTAGCTTCATGTAGAGTTTTTCATGAACTCTACACATATAGAAATCTCTAGGATTTCCTTTTTAACTGCTATCTTTTTGATGCAGTTTTTTGTATTCCTTTTTATTTCTTGTATCAGTCATTTCAATGGCATGGGGAAGCCTATATACATCCCTCCACCAATGGTGGTTTCTACCAAAAAAAACAAAATTGTACAGCAATTTGGTTGATTATAGTGTACATATCAGCGTCGAATTAATCCAATTTTGGGCTGTAGAGATAATTATACGTTGAATCCAAAGTTGTAGTGTGGGTTACCGATTAATAAAAAAAATCAATTGGCCCCAATTGACCGATTAATGATTAGATGGTAGTGATTAGATAAAATCGTTCGTTTGAAACTAGATTAATGAATAGATGGTAGTGATTAGATCAAATCGTTAGTTTGAAAATATCTTCACGGTAGCTGTTGGTTTGTATGGTGTTTGGTTGATATTAAAGGCATGTTTATGGTTTTGTGTTTCAAATAAATCAGATATTTAACTTAAAACTCCTGAAAACTATGAGCAATTGAATATTGATTTTTGGAAATCTATCAAGTTATTTTTGTGTTGGATTGAATGTAGAATTTTGTATTTCAGTTTACGTAGGTTGATTTTTGATTTTTGTTGATGGAAGGTTAATTTGTTTTCAAATTTTGTGTTGATGGTAGGTTAATTTGAAAACATCTATGATTCTAACATTCTATTGGGTTCGAATTCGTTGTTAGGTTAAAAGTTAGTCTTATCCTACGCTACCGTCGAATTAATCCGAGTTATTTTTATCTCGATGATTGGCATAATTTTGTAAATTATGAGGGTTTTATTACACAGCCACACAGGCGAGTGGATAAACCACATTGTGCGCAATTTGGATTTGTTGAGTTTACGACGCTCTCCTGCTAATCTTAGAATTTTGTTGGAATCTCTTAGATATATTCTTTGGTATTGGGAATGGGAATGTAGGACCAAATTAGGGTTGTGTTGTGTCCGTGTGTTAACAACCAAATAAAAATTTTTATGTTAAAATTTGTTGGAATCTCTTATTTAATATTCTTGAGTTGAATGTTGATCTGCATGCAAATGTTGTTTTGTACCATGAATTTTGTATTTTTAACATGACTTGGACTTGGAAGTTATGATGTTCTATCCCATTTAAAATTTTTATTTGGACTCAAAATTTTATATTTATCTATAATGAAAATACATTTTGATTTGTGGTTATGATTTAGCATTTAAAATTTGGTGAAAATTTTGATGTTCTAATTCAATTAAATGTTGATTTGGACTTGGAATTTTGCATTTTTAACATGATTTGGACTTGGAAGTTATGATGTTTTACCCCAATGAAATGTTGAATTCACTTTAGGTAGGTCACCAATCAAGTCGAATTTTGCATTTCAGTTTACGTAGGTCACCAATTAAGTCGAATTCTTCATTGTATAACTCTAATTAATTATTCGTGAGAATCTCAATGTTCTTTTTGTTGTGTTGGAGGTAGCCGGTATAAATTGGGTTAAAGTTGAGTATAATATAGTGCATCACACATTGGGTAGGGTTATGCGCTTTTAATATGACAAAATATGCTACAATAAAAATTGTGATATTCTATCCCAATTTAATTTCATTAAAGGTTCATGAATTTGCATTTTTGAATATGAGTAAGTTCCTATGAAAATTTCGATGTTTTACTCCAATCAAAAGTTGACTTGAGATTTATAATCTAGGGTGAAAATTTTTATATTCTATTTCAATTAAATGTTGTTTTGGATTCAACGAGGGTCATATTCTAGTGTTCTATTCCAATCAAATGTTCATTGGAATTCAAAGATTTTGTATTTTTGATATGATCAGGGTAATATCGTGAAAATTATGTAATACTCCAATTAAATGTTGATTAAGATTCACGATTTTGCATTTTGAATATAACCAGACATGGAATGGTGAAATTTTTGCATTTTTCATATGACTAGAGTACAATGGTGAAAATTCTGGCGTTCTACTCTAATTAGTTATTGGTTTTTACTCATAAACAGCTATAGAGACACGTTCATTTTTATCTACAAATTTTATTAGATTTTGATAAAGTATGAAATTTAGTTGAATTTGATTGAAAATGTGTTGTTTGTCCCCATCTTACATTCATGATTTTTATATCTTATGTTTATTAGCTTTTCTTTCAGTTGAACAAACAATGCAATTTATTTGAGGCTATATTATGCTTGGGTAAAGTATCTAGGTGATGTCGGATCTATGATTAATCTCTAGTCATTTCATGCCTCTTCGGGATGTCGAACGTGAAATGACAAAATATTATATTGATGTCACATTGATTATTAGTTGTACTCCAATTATGTTTATTTTTTAATTTTGATTTTATTTTTCTCCCTAGCACATAATATATAGAGGTTTATTAGTTAATCTATGTATTGCTAGTTAATCTTGAAATTTTATGTGTCAATTGTCAGCCATGCACTAGACTAGACTGAGGCTAATCCTTTATGCATTATTCTGGGATATCAAATGTATTCATGGCCTCTGCCTTGGTTATCTAAGCTGACTGATTAATTTGCCACACATTACTACTCTAATTGTTGCAACTCTTATTGGTATGATTATGCGTCCATTACATAATTAGAAACACTTTTTAATAGTATTTATGTTATTGCAAATGGACGACAACATTGGGATTGTGTTTAATCTTTTTGTTTGTCTATGGTTTATTAACTCCATTTCATTCGTTGTAGTAAAGATTTAGTCATTGTTTTGAAGAATGTATGTAGGGATGGTAATTTGCTTATTTAATGTTGAGGGAGTCAAGTTGGCATTGTTGTCTAAACTCTTTACCTTCTATATTATTTGGATCAGAGTTGGCATCAAATTGTGGTTGATGGCAGGCAACTCTACATTTGCTTTTATGATGTTGTGGAGAAATCAACCTTTATTATATCCTCATTCTTATTTGTGCATTGTGATGAAATTGTTCAAGTGTTCTATCTCATTGCATATATATGTACATCAACATGCTTCAAAAAGTGCATCGTGTGAGCTTTTCTCTATAAATGAAAAAAAATAAATTATTTGAGGTTACTTTGACTCAATTAATATTCATTATATGTTAATGTTTGTTCTTGATAAGTTCAACTGCTTTGTGAATTTGTCATGGTATGTTTGGAAAGAACAAGAGTATTTTTTTCTACCAATTTGTTTTTATACTAATTCTGAAATAATTGCAGAGCGGTCCACGAGATGCCGATGACTACCTGTGCTGCACAGCAGGCTGGCGTTGTACAAGAGGCCATGGAGGATGCTGCAAAAATTCACAAAGAATTGGTTGGTTTTTTCCGTCTTTGTCTCTTCTGTTTCTTCATTTTCCTTATAATTTTCAATATGTTAATATTTAATATTTGACAAAAATATAAAATTAAATAATTATTTAACAGGTGCTTTTCGTATACAATTTGTGCACAATATAAAACTCCTATGCCAATAAAATGTGCACAAAGCGTGTATGCAAGAAAAGTATTATTTTACTTTTTTTAAAGACGGACTTTAGTAGACTTTACATTTTTTGGTGTCTTTCCATCATAGTATAAGATAAGATAATAATACTATCTTTACAAACTACCGTGTAGGACTCAAATTTCGAAGGTGATTGCAAGAAAGATATTGCTTCCATGCGCTCGAAGTATGCTCTGGTGCGTAAGGATTCAGCAGTAATGATGGTACAAGCGGTATCTGAAATAGAGGCGTGCCATCATATTTCGTTCAAGAATGGAATGCTGGATGAGGATGTACAAAAGTTGCACGATTTTACTCCGGAGAAATCTAACCAATCTCCCCTTCCCGACGTGCAAGAAATGGGTATGCACATATTTCATCTTTATTCTTGTTACATATTAGTTATCTAACTAAGTATTTCTTGATTTTTACCAGTAGAGAATGCTTCTGGGATTACAACAGCAGTTTTGATGAAGATCATTGAGCAGCGCACTGGTGTTAATTTAGAGCAGTCTACAAAGATGCCGATGACTACCCGTGTTGCACAACATTCTGGCGTAATACAAGAGCCCAAGAAGGATGCTGCTAAAGTTCACAAAGAGTTGGTTGGTTTTTTCTCCTATCTCTTTTATTTCTTCATTTTCCTTATAATTTTTACTATGTGATCTCTTGTTCTGAAACCAACACACTTTCTTAACAAACTATCATGCAGGACTCAATTTTCGAAGCTGATTGCGAGAAAGAAATTGCTTCAATGCGTTTGAAGTATGCTCTGGTGCGTGAGGATTTGGCAGCAGTGATGGCACAAGCAATATCTGAAATAGAGACCTGTCATCAGATTTCATTGAATAAGAGATTGCTAAATGAGGTTGTACAAAAGCTGCACGATTTTACCCCTGAGAAATCTAACCAATCTCCTCCTCCTGATGTACAAGAAATGGATATGCACATCTTTCATCTTCTTTCTTTATTTTTGTTATATAATAGTTATCTAGCTAATTATTTCTTAATTTTTACCAGCAAAGAGTGTTTCATGGATTACAACAACTTTGATGAGGATCATTGAGTCGCGCACTAAATCTGCACCAACTAGCCACTCTTTAGTTTCACCAATTTTACAGGCAGGGAGCAGTTCAGGGGCGATGGACATGATACCCATTCGATTGGATCAATGTTTGGTTCCTCGTGATGCTGATGGGAGGCCACTATATGTTCCAGGTGATGATGCACTGGAAGCCTCAAATTCCAGGGGTCGAGCTAGGGCACCAGCTCCACATTTGTGGGGTTCTTTTCCTAGATGAGCACATTCTGATGAACCTTGGGGAGTGGATTGTGGGATTAAAGTATGTGAACATTATGTTGGCAGACAATTATATAATTTTGTACTGAATATTGGAATTGCTAGTTTTTCTGGGTATTGGATTTGTTCAATAAAGTTTTTGGACAAGAGTAATTCTCCTATGAGGCAGCCTCACCCATGAGGCAATGCCAAATAGGATAGTTTCAATGTTGTCACCTCATCCTACTTATCAAATCTCAACATCACCTCATCAAAACCTCGGTGTCAATTCATCAAACATGATCACCTCATCAAGTCTTGAGGTGCCAATTCATCAAATCTCATCAAAAAATGGGTTAAATTGGTCCTGCCTCATGAGTAAGGCTGCCTCACTCAAGAATTGGTCTTTGGACAATTGTAATTTTATGATTTTTTGAAGAATAATGGATTTGTTCAATAAAATTTTTAGACAAGAATGCTTGTGTAAGTTGTGTGCAAGTACCTATATTTTAGACAAGAATGTTTGTGAAAGTTTTGTGTGCAAACAATTAAAGGTTTAGACAAGAATGTTTTGGTGAATTGTCTGCTATTAATCCAAGATTATTATATTTGTTAGATTATGGTTTTGAGCTTAATATTTGACTTGTTAATTTATTTTTTCTCCTACTGGATGATGATGCGCGTTCTGATCAGTAATTTAGCCTTCGACGCAGCGACCAATTCGAAGATTATCTGGAGTAAGCCTTGGCTCTTTCGAGGCCAAAACATGTTCTTCCGAGCCTGCAAGACGGAGCCCTGGAGCTAACACTATGCTTTGAAAATTAGACCAAAATTTTGACGAAACAAGTGAAACTTTCCAACCGAGCCCAACCCACATTTGAACTTTTAATGCCGTAAGCAAAGTTAAATTAAGGCAATATTTGTTTATTGTACTTTTCTTTTGGGTACTGTGTTTTATAAATTAAGGCCACGTTTGTTTTCTTTCTAGTACATTTCTTCAAAGTTCATACCTTGCTTGCGAGTAGGGTTTTGGATAATTCATGGGAAAAAAAAATTAGATGATTTCTTGAACGTGGCTCTGATACCAAATGTTGAGGTTTGATCCCTCAGGGGGATATGACTTGTTTGATTTTTATCTTAAGAGCAAGTCAAAGAGATACTACATTTTGTAGATTTTGGAGGAAGTATGGAGATTTTACCCAATTTTTGAGCTCCAAGAGATACTACATGTGTTACTACAAGATGTAGATTTGGGGTAGTAAGACTGTAAGAGAAACTCATCCTCCATATGTGTAGAGAGAGAAACAAAATTTGGATGATTGAAATTTTAATGCTAATCACATTCATTATGGCATTATTTCCTTTTTTAAACTCAAACTTCACTCTCTCTCCTCTAATCTTCAATGCAAAATATCAAAAGTCACAAAATAATGTATTGTTTAAGACAAAAAAGGTAGAAAATAAAATTAAAAATGTTATTAATATTAATGATAATCACCTTGGAGATGACCAAAAATTTTATGGAGATTTTAGTATTTCATACTACATCTTGGAGATTATTATGTAGTATCTGTTGGACTTGCTCTAACAACCAATTGAATCGGAAGACCCAAGAATATTTGTTTATTAATTTGATAAATTGATGAAAACATAGGAGCCTGACAATCCTTTTATAGGCATCTCTATGAAATAACATTCTAAAAGAAAATAGGAATATCTAATAACAATTAGCATAATAAATAAACTAATTAGAATGAAGAAAAGAATAGTAATATAATTAAATAAGGAATATAATCCTATCAGAGTGAGTGGTAATATGAAGTAGTTATTTGGATACTCGAACCATTCTATTGTAATTGCTGAGTAAAAAAGGTCGACACTCAAAAAGCTTATGATCTTGTTAAAAAAAAAAGTAAGAATAGAGAAGTATCAAATGTTTTTGAGACTCCATGCTCAATCCTTATGCTGAAGGGGACAACGTAGTCACTTCGATAAAAATTTGTATCCTATAACTGAATAGAGGGAAATGATTATCTTTCTCTTCTGTTGGGCTCGGTCTGTGCTTATACCAATCAGTTCTAAAATAATTTTAAATATAATATGAATGAATAAAGAGTTTTACATAATCTAAATCAATATATAAAAAATCTTAAAGTTCAAGAGACAAATTTTGATAGGATTTTTTTAGCATTTTTTTCCGATAAGTAATGAAGATCTGACCAATACATGTAAATCATCCATAGGTGGGTGTGTATAGTGTGTGTGTGATCGTAGGTGATTGCTTCATATTTGAATGCATAGTTGGATATCCATTCTAATTAGTTCAATGTAAAAAAATTTAGTACATGAAGGCCGATTTAAAAGAATGAGGTTAAATAGGTTTTGATAAAACTGTTGAGAGAGAATAAAAAAGGATTTCTGAGAATCCAGCCATATATCTTTTTAACCTATATTACTAGCGACTAGTCGAGAAACATCAAACAAAATACCGTGTTATCACTTCCCTCTTTGTTGAGCACCGTGTTATTGTAAGTAATAGTGCATTGACATAGTCAATCTTGTTTCATAACCTAAGGAGCAAAGAGAATAGTGCATTAGCATAACCATAACAAAAAACTCTGCATGCATGACTTGAAGTGCATCGACATAAGTTTCTAGCATATTCAGTCCTACTTGATTGGCATATTAGTTCAATGATTAAGTACCGAATCTTCTAATATATAGACTAGATTAATTTGAAATCCTTTTGATGTTAAAACAAGAATTTTAACACTAAAAACCAATAAATAATCATTTTGCTTTGTTTTAAACAATTTTACTAGACAAAAGGATGTAAAAGGAAGAATGTAAGATGAAAAAGTGTTCTTCTCCTTCGTTTTCTAGTCAGTGAAGTAAGAATGTAAAAGGGCAAAAGATGCATAAACACATCGTACTATAGAATATTGGAGATTTCCATTCATTAATTTGTAAAAGTTGAGTGTTGAGTCAATTTTACAAATCCTATTTATAATAAATTTTAAAAACCTGAACAATTAATGGTTGAAAATTTTGAAATTTTAGTTTTTTTCAAACCTAAACATGTGTATATAAAATTCACTCTAGTTTTTTTTCAAATCTAAACATGTAAAACACACTAGTTTACACTCCTTCTACCAATTCATCCAAATAGTCAAACAAATCACTCTGAATATGACAACGTCCTCTTTTTCCACGACCGTGTAATCACCTATCTGCCAACTTCTTCCTACCAAGCGACGTTGTCAATGTTATCGACACGGGATTTGGGTTTTAAATGCCATGAGACTGAAAAGGTGCAAACTTGACTACTAAGGTGGTGGTTCCGGTCTATTGTCATTGTTTTCGAAGTTCTTAAACTTCTTGCTGATTGTGGTGGTGCTCAACTACTCTATGCGTTGTCTCCAAGGGGGCTAGTCCTTAATGTGACGTGGAGGAACTTGGAGATGGGCGACCAAGGAGAAAAAGAAATGAGCATTGAAATCCGGATTTGTAATATTCGTGTCAATTTAGATAATTATATGGCCATATTTATACTCTCCTTCGCACTAACGAAGAAACATCCTAATCCATTTGGATCCATCTCGATTCAAACTTTGAGTCTCAACACAGATGAGCCGTCTTGATCTGGAGATCAACATACCCATCATATTTGCACAATTTTGAAGGAAAGAAATGCATTTACCTATTATTATTAGAAATGAAATGCTCAATTATGAAGAAACAAATTCGCATTTCTTCTATTTGAAATCAACGTACAAATATATTGAGAGACATACCCAAATTTTACAATGAAATTATTTTTAGTTTTTTTTTTTTTGAAGTAAAATTATTTTTAGCTTTATTATCATAAGTACATGTAGGGGTGTTCAACGGTTGGTTAATTGGTTTACAGGTTAAACGGTTCGGTTTCTATCGGTTTATCAAATTAGAAAGAAAACCTTTTAACCAACCAATAATATTATCGGTTATATCGGTTCGGTTTATATCGGTTTCGGTTTATTTTTTCGGTTACACGGTTATAATCGGTTTACACATTTATCGATCACTTTGACAATAAATTAAAAAATGAAATACAATACAAGAGGAAAGAGAAAATGAACAAATTCACTGTAGATGGGAGACTACCACAAATATCAAAATGTCACCACTAAAATACTGATGATGTGGTAGAAATTTTTACAAAAGTCCATGATTTAACTACGAAAATTTATTTGTCAATTCAACTGTCATACAAAATGATCAAACATCAAATTCTTGAATCGTCTAAATACTACCTAGTGGGTGTGGGCGTAGGTGTGGTGCGACGGAGGAGCTCTCAGTCTCGGAGGTCGGCGGTGGAGGAGCACAAAATAATTGGTCGACGTACAATTACAAAGGGATTCCGTGAATGGTTGGCTGGTTGCTAATATAAAAGGGTTTAGGAATTTTGAAAGTCAAAGGGTCAAAGCTCATTATAAAAGGTTAAACTCTATGAGATTTAGAAAGTCTATATATATATATATATATGAGTTAGTCTCTGAAGAGACCGTCTCTATATAGAGACCAGACTAAATTATAAATAGTGCAATAAAGAAAATCAAGGAGAGACCAATTTGTAATTTTTAAAAATTTAAAAATTCACGAGCTACAGTGCTTTGCTACAATGTTTCAAGTTAAAATGTTCATGTTCATGTTTTATGTTTCAAGTTAAAGTGTTCATGTTTTATGTTTCAAATTAAAGTGTTCATGTTTAACGTTAAAACGTACATGTTTTATATTTCATGTTTCAAGTTAAAATGTTCATCTTTTAAGTCAAAATGTTCATGCTTTATGTTTCAAAAAAATTTCATGTTTTAAGTTAAAATGTTCATGTTTTATGTTACAATTTAATCCGATCTCTATATAGAGACGGTCTCTTCCAAGACTTTGCCTATATATATTAATATATAAAATATTTAACGGTTAAACGGATAAACCGTTATTAAAATTTTAAATCCATAAACCGAACCAATTAACCTGCAAATCCGTTTAACCAAACCGCTTTAAACCTATTAGCCTGTTAACCTATTAACCTATTCTCATAACGGTTCGGTTTCGGTCGGATTACGGTTTTCCGGATTTTTTGAACAGCCCTAAGTACATGAGTCGAATATCAGGGTCAAATAGTCAAAACTTTGGTCATACAGATTGGGCGTTGTCTGAACTATTCGTACACGCTAGGCTGGTGCTGGGCACGTCTGAGGTGAGTTGGTTTTTTGGGTGGGTCGAGTCGAATAGAGGCGGTTTTAATTTTCTCTCAGAAGTCAGAAGGCTGACTCGTCCCTTCCTTTCATCTTCTCTCCCCCCTCAAGTTGGAACCCTAAATTCCCAAATCTGCACCTCAATGAACCGCCGCTAGTAATTCAACTAGCGCTGGCATAACATCATTGGATCCATCGCAATTCCGCCTCCGCTTACACAAAACTGAAACCAGCTCGAGCAGAGAAGAAATGGCCGCTACCAGGGACGGAGAAGAGAAAGTGCTGGCCACTGCTCAGCACATCGTCAAGAGCCTCCACTCCTCCTCCACCGACGGTAACGCCGATGACATCATCCTTCTCTTCTCCACCATCGACCCTCGATTCGCCAATCTCTCCAACCTCATGCACCAGGGCGGCTCCAATCCCTCAACTCCCTCCGCCGCCGGCACCGCGGCTGCCGCTGCCGATGGTTCTCCATCTTCCGATGATTCATCCCCTTCCGTTGTCGTTGGCGACGACCAGGACTCTTGCAACTCCTCCGACAGCCAATCCAGCTTAAATCTCGATGAAGTTGAGGATCTGATCAATCGCTGGGAACCCGCCGGCGAAGGAGATGGCGACGCCATCAACGTTTATCTCGATGTTGTGGACCATATCATAGGGCTGACGGAGTTAGAGTCGGGCTTTGAGGATGCTGAACGAGCTGAGAATATTCTCCAGCAGGCTATGGCTAAGCTGGAGGAGGAGTTCCATCATATGCTTGCCAGTAACACGGTTCCTCTCGATAAGTTCCGTATTGATGGCGTCTTGAACAAGACGCCTCGTCCGTTTCTCTCTGCCTCCGCATCCTCTGCCAGTGACAGTGATGCTATACCCGATTTTGACTCGGTTGCGGACAGCTTGGATCCTGATGAGGGGAGCAGTGGCAGGTACCATCGGCGTGTTGCGAGTTCCAGCCTGGGGGGTGATGAATTGTTTCATGATCTGGTGAAGCCTGATGCTCTAGCTGATCTCAAGGCTATTGCTGATCGAATGATTCGTGCAGGTTACGAGAAAGAATGTTGTCAGGGGTATTCGAATGTTCGTAGGGATGTTTTAGAAGAATGTATGTCCATCATTGAGGTTGATAAGCTTAGTATTGAGGAGGTTCAGAGGATGGATTGGAAGGTATTGAATGAGAAGATTAAGAAATGGATTCGCTCCCTGAAGATTGTGGTTAGGGTTTTGTTGACTGGGGAAAAGCAGTTGTGTGTGGATATCTTTCCTGGTTCTGATGTGGTTAGAGATGTTTGTTTTGTCGAGGCTACGAAAGGCTGCGTGATGCAGATATTGAATTTTGGGGAGGCAGTGGCCATCGGCAGGCGTTCAGTTGAGAAATTGTCCAGACTCCTTGACATGTTTGATGCTCTGTCTGGTGTCTTACCTGATTTGGAGGGACTGTATACTGATAAAGAATCCGGTGATATGCTGTGCACTGAAGCTCAAGGTGTATTGGATGGGCTGCGGGAGGCTGCCATTGGGACCTTTGTGGAGTTTGAGAATGCTGTTCAAGGTGAAGCATCAAGGACGGCAATGCCATATGGTGAGATTCATCCTATTACCCGCTATGTGATGAATTATGTTAGATTGCTTGCTGACTATCGCCCTATACTAAATACCGTGTTTGAAGACGGGGAGAAGCCTGAGCAGCAGGGGGAGGTGAAAGATACTGATAGTTCGGAGTCAGAAACCAATAGCCCCACTGCTCAGCGCATGCTTTCCTTAATAAAGTCTTTGGAAAAGAATCTGGGGGAAAAGGCTAGAATGTATGAAGATGGGGGACTACAGTTTGTGTTTCTCATGAATAATATACTCTATATAGTTCAGAAGGTCCAGGACTCAGAACTTCGAAATCTTTTGGGCGATAATTGGATTCGCAGACATAGGGGTCAGATTAGACAATATTCAACTAGTTACCTTCGAGCTTCATGGACCAGAGTGTTGTCTTTCTTGAAGGATGAAGGCATTGGTGCCATCACAAGTAATGCATCCAAAGTGGTTTTAAAGGAAAGGTTTAAAAGTTTCAATGCTTGTTTTGAAGACATTTACAGAATCCAGACAGCTTGGAAGGTTCCAGATATGCAACTACGCGATGAGCTCAAGATATCCATTTCAGAGAACGTGATTCCAGCATACCGTTCCTTTATGGGGAGATTTGGGAGTCATTTAGAGTCGGGAAAACATGCTGGTAAATACATAAAGTACACTTCCGAGGATTTAGACTTTTATGTGTCCCATCTATTTGATGGAGCGCCTCTGGTTCTGCATCATGTAAGAAGGAAAAGCGGTTAGTTGGCAAGATGGGTAACGGTATGTCTCCTACCTTTACAGAGGGCTAGTTGAGCATTTCCTTGTTATACTTGACTTGGTAAATTGCTGGTTCTTTTGTTAGTTTGGACTATGGATTTCATTACCAGCTTTGTAAAATGTAGAGCCGCATTCCCTACTGTAATAATTTTGTATATGAACCATGTTTCATGTTATGAAGCTACTTTCTGTAATGGTCTGTGATAATTCATTTCTGGAGTCTGGCAATTTATATCTGTAAGAGCTTTTCTTCCAAAAAAAAAAAAGTACAATTGAGGGATTTGTTTTCTTACTCAGCCATACTTGCATAGATTCATCGACGTGGCCTCTCAGCCTCTCTTGAATTCATCTTGTGGATCTCGAATGATGTTTTGCAAGGAGTCCAGGGTAACATTGGTGCCAGATATCTTTTAGTGCTAATGAAGTTTGATCAAATTTAAAAATAAATGTTTGGAGATTTGGGGGGTGGTGGTTTCCGTTTCTGCAATGTCAGTATAGTTAAGAGAGTTACTGTTTTCTTTTTGTTTGTGTTACTTTGCTGCTTCATGGGATTCTCTGGCAAGTGTATGAAAATTGTGTAGGTTCCTGTATCATGCTGACCATGTGTTTTCATTGTTATCTGTGTGCACTTCTAACTTTTGACAAAGAAATGATTCTTTCTAAGGACAAATTCCATTTTTCTGATGTTTCTTTCTGATATATTCATTTTAGGTTTATATTCTATCACTGTACCTATTTTATATGCCTTATAATCAAACAGTTCAAATCTGCCTATCCTGATTATTCCTCTAGGCGCTCCTAATGTGCCAGATAGCACCTAGTGGTTTAAGAACACCGGTCAGTTATTTCGTGAACTGCAATCTGTATTGGATTCTGTTATTTTATAGTTAAGCAAGACAGTTAAAAAGTTTCTAGCAAAGGAAGCTACAAAAGAACAAGAAACTTGATTCCTTTTAGATTATGCTTTCTTGTATGATGAAGAGTAACTTGATACTAACGGACATGCAGTTATTCATCTCTCTTTTTTCCTTTCTTATGATACCTTTATCATGTGTGTTTTAAGGATGTTTGTTTTTTTTCATGGTCACCACTTGGTAAAGGTAATTATGTGCTACTGCCAGAGATGTTTAGGGTAGGCCTGGCGTGCTTGGTTTAGTGAATAGCATGCGAGTAACGAAGTAGAAAATTAAGATTGTAAAATTGATGATTTGGTTTCTTTATCAGAACAAGTGTTCATTTATGATTTCATTGATAGTATTGGCTCAGCAATCTCCTCTTGTAAATTTTCTGTTTCTATCTATAGCTTGGATTTGCGATTTTTATCTATCTAGAATTGGCTCAGCAATCTCCACTTGTTATATTTTGCTTTAGCCTGAGTTATTTTTGTTTGGGAAATTACCTAAAAACTGAGTGTTTGTCAAGGAAGCTTAAATGTTGTGTTATTTTCAGTTAATTAGTGGATGGATCAAAAGTGCATCACTGCGTATGAATTATTAATTTGTTATGATACCCTACATGTAGTTTTCTTTACATGTATGCTTTTGAATATGAGGAAAAAGACATTTTTTTCTCTTTCTTGAAATGCTATGGAATTGGAACCACAGTTCTGGTTCTGATATTATGCTTAATCTTCTCTTTGCCTGGTTATAAATGAACTTGGTGACAAGGTCTAGTTTGTTTTGACTATTTTGATTAGTTACTATCATATGTTCCGTGGCTCAGTTATTCTACTTTAAAAAAAGGCTACTAATCTTCATTTATCTCGTCTCTGACTTTTGCTTGACAACAGTGGATTGTGTAAAACAATAGTGGGTACTGTAGGATCGATCTAATTGAATACCCACCACAGGTTAGGGACACTTTTGTTCATGAAACTTAAGGCTCATTGGATTCCATGGTTAATTTACTGTCAAGCTACAGATACTTGATTTGTTAACAGTTGTATTTATTAATCTATGTATAGTAAGCCTTGAAATGAGACTATTAGCATTATATATTTGAGATCAATGCAGCTCAAGTTATTCGAGGGACCGTGGTTAAGTGTTTTTAAGGACTATTCTACCAAGTTGCAAATATTTCTTGAACCTTGTGAACATTGAGAAAGCTGTTAATACCAAAACTTGTATACCTATGCACCTTTAGATATTTTTGACTTGTTAAATCCTTACCTTGTTTGAAGGAAATGTCAAATGTATTACAATTTTATAATTATGTAAGTTGGATAAAAACTTACCCCATTCAAATTCAATTATGCAATCATGTAATTCATTCTTAACATTTGTTGATTTCTATACGATCATATTTGTGAGTTCTATATTTGTTTATGAAGGCGTTGATGTTTGTTTGGCTAATCTATCTTGTTGTCCTGCTGCTCTCCATGTTTTGGGTAATTGAAATTCTCAAAGCAACCTCCGTGGCTTCGTGAATATGATTGGTTTGTTCGCTAAAATGTTGCCCTTTTTAATTCAGTCATTCTTTTCACAATTTCTTAAACTACTTGAAATTTTGTTTCGAAGATGATTGTTGAACTATTAGTTATTTTTTTGTCCAATTTTAATTAAGAAAATTATAGTTTTGCACTGGACAGTGATTTCCTTGTCACTTTTCTAGTTTGATTAGTTGGTTTCTTTCATAACTTGTTTAACATGCTGTGCAAAATAAAATACCTGTCAACTTGTTCCAGAATTCTTTAGACTTTACCAAGTTCAACATGTTCTCTGTTATGTACTTATTACTTAAATGAACTAAAAAAACACAATGATAATCTTGATGTTTGATTGATAAGCATTGCCAAATTCTGTACATATATTGAATTAAATGTCTTTAACCAGTTGTGTCAGGAACTCCAATCAGTAATGTGTTCTTTTATATTTTATAATTTAGCACTGACATTCATACATTCTACTGTAGAAGCAAAATTTTCTTGCAAAATAGCTACAGAAGAGCAAGAAACTGGATCAGGTATAGATTATATTTTCATGAGGGAGAGTAGGTTAATGGTGGACCCTGACACATGTATTCATTCAGCTCTATTTTTCCCTTTCTCATTTATATCTTCATCAGGTATTCTTTTAAGGATGTATAATTGTTTATTCATCCTGACCACTTGCTAAAACTATTCATGTGCTCCGTCTTGAGAATTGAAGTTTAGGGAAAAGCCAGGATGTCAGGGATACATGACATGAATTTAGTGAATAGCATGCATAAGGAATCTTAATATGAATATTTTGAATTGGTGATTTGGTTTCTTTTTCAAATAGGTCTTTTGACCTGAAATTTCTGATTTCATTAACAATATTGGCTAAGCCATCTCTATTTGTTCATATTCTGATTCAGGCTAGCCATAGATTTTGATCCTGAGTTTGGTTATTGACGGTGTTCTCATAGGAATTGCATTCTATCTGATTCATTGTTGTGTGAGAACCCAAAACTTTTCTTATGTCTAATTAATGTGCAACTGATGAATAGCTTTTATTTGTTTGGTGACTTCTGTCATGTTTTACATAAAAACTGAGTATTTGTGAAGGAAGCTAAATAGTTTTGTGTTGCTTTCAGAAGTGAATGAATTAGTGTATGGAACCTTCTTGCAGTTTTCCACTTATTTTGAAAAATGTATCACCTGTCTCTTTAGTTACTCACACATTCACACCCATCGAAAGCGCTTCACTGCATATGATATTTATTTTGTTATGATGCCCTCTTTGTTTTAGTTTTCCTTTACATGTATGAATTTGAATAAGGGGATATCCTGTTTTATTTCTCATTTGTCCGTCTTGAAATGCCTTAGAAACACAGTTCTGATTATGATTATGATTCTAATTTTAATCTTAGTTCTTTTTTTTGGGTTGTTTCAATCTTAAGGTCTATTATGTTTTGACTGTTTGTAAAGTACCATCATTTGTTCATTGGCTCAGTCATTCTACATCAATAAAGCTACTAATCTCTTATCTTTCTCTGACTTTTGTTCCGAACAACCTTATTAGGTACTGTGGGATTGATCTACTCAAATACCTAATTTTGTTGAGTGTATGGATTAATTTCTTGTCATAATAATGGATACTTGGTTTGCTCCGAGTTGGATTTATCTTGTTTATGTACTAGGCCTAGTAATGAGACTTTTAGCTTCTTCTTCTTCTTATTTATTTATTTTATTTTTTTTGAGATAGTGGACTCTGAGTAAAAAAAAAAGCATATATAGTGTAACAGAATCATATTCTAAATTTCAGCTAATTTTGAGAAATGTATCATGTGTTTCTTTAGTTACACACACCCTCATCGAAGGGGTCGGGGGCCTGCATCGTCTTTATAAGCGTTACAGAGCGCACCCTGAGGGCCTTTCTACTCAGTCTCCTTTTATTTGGGTTTCAGCCTTTATATAGGGGTAATAGAGGGTGCATCTCTGCGTGTGAAAATGTATCTTGAACCTTGAAGATGTTTGGTTGAGGGCCTGTGTGTTTTAACACTGAGTGTTTGAGAAAACTGTTGGTCACCTCTTCTAATATATGGTTTTAGGCTACTTAGGAAGAAGATGAAGAGCTAGTGAAAGAACGACACTAGGCAAACTGTCTAAAATTACCACGTTGGGGTTGTACACAAAACAATTGTGCTCTTGGTGCTTAATGGACATCTTAGTTTCGTATCCCCTTCAATGAAATTTCTTGATTTCTATAAGATCATATTGTATGTCATGAATTTTCCAGCATTTAATGAAAATTATCCTTTTTATTTGTTTATTAAAGATGTCAAAATTTTCTTTGCTGGGTGTTTCTTGCGTGGTCTGCTGATCCATGATTTGGTTCTCGATTTCTCTCTTTTTTTTTTTCTTTTTTTTTTCGTATTCTTGAATTTCTGAAAATGACATCTATGACTTAATGTAGGAGTAGTAAAATAAAACCTGGGGTACGTATCTTCATCATACCCAGGGATAGTCAATAATTTGCGCTCTTTAATATGATTTGCTTGTTCTGGAAAATATAGTCTTTTCTCCATTATTTGGAGGTGGGGAAATATAGGAAAGGGAAGTTTTCATGGAGTTTGATTTGTTGATATTGCAGGAATAATAGGTGGTAATTAGGGGTTGTGGTCGATATGATTATGTCATATTCAGATAATAGGATTTGTCATATATATGATTCAATCTTTTCATCGACTGGTCAATGATGTAAGCATGTAGAGTATGTTGCTGTTGTCAAAACCCATTTAGCCCTTGAGGTTTGTTGTGATTCACACTTGTGTTCCAGGTATTCAAAGTCCTTGTTATTATTACTCATTAGATTTTTAACTCCCCCCTTCAAAAAAAAACTTCTATGCCACGAATGTAAACATTCCTTTATTTCGGTCCCGCTTTTCCCAGATTGGTTTCTTTCTGAGTTGATAAAAAATTGTGAACCATATAGAGCCAGTACAGATGTTGTATTGCTTGATTTCCTCTTAACGGAAGTTAGACAAGCTCTAGCTAATCAGTAGTTTGCCTGCATAGATTGAGATCTTGAAGCAGTTGTTTAATGTGAATGATTCACTATTTCTCATTGACAATTGTATATTCTATTAAACATGATCTATATGGTGTTTTTCTTCTTCTTTGGATCTATATTTGCTGACAGTAAATATGTGTAGCTAGATTAGACTTTTCCTACCCTAGTTGTGAATAAACCTGCGTTTTTTTTGTGATTTACCGCCTAGTGTTATAATTAAATCAAAGATCTTCAGCTCTGCATCAAGAAGATAAAGCTAAGGTGAGTCTTCTGCTGAAGAAGTTTGATTCAAGTTGTCCTCACGGGTTTCCTTCTGAGCAGCAGGTTTTTCACTACAGCGATCTGTGAACTGCTGATGTTGTGTGAAGAATGGGGAGTTCAACCAAATTCTAATTTTATCCGTGACTCCTCCAGTTTAGCTTTCATTGTCAATTATTTTTTTATTTTTTTTCTGTTTTCGTCCCAGGTTTGACCAAACTTTATATATGTTGCATTAGCGTATAAAATTTTTGGTCAAAGTAGACTGAAAAAGAAAGCTAACGGAGGAATTTATTTATTAACTCACTGCATCAATTATTACGTCATACAAAACCATGGAAGTAATTAAAAATATTCGAATACAAGATATACAAAAGGTAATTTGATCAATTCATGGAGTACATGAGTACCAGATTGTACTTTGCAAGACCCAAAGATATTAACTTAAAATGTTAAAAGAAAACTCGACATTCAAAGAGTTTAAAGGAAATGATGAAAAAGTAAAGGGCAAAATGCATAAATAACCACGAGTTCAGAGTTCATAGAGTTCATGTCAAGTGTTATTATAATATTGTATTGAGTAATTTCATAAATTATAATCAGATTGATCACCATTGAACAATTGGACTCTAGATAAAAACGTCCCTATTTGATTCGTTGAGTCATTAATTGCGTGCTCTCATATAACCCCACTTCTTGGAAGATCAGTTATTATTGGAAATTGCTCTAATTATTGTTATTTGAAAAGACAAAAACACTCTTATATTTTTTTGGCATCATTTTTACAATCTCACTCCGGAGTCGATGAGAATATCATTCTAGCAATTTTAAAGCACTATTTGAATTTTGTTTGGTTCACATGGGGAATTTAATTTTGCATAACTTGTATTTTACTTGATGGAATTCCTAGAATATAGACAAATGTTGTTTGGTTGTACGCGGAAGAATTTATATTTCCTTTATATTGTTTACATAGTTGATGGTTGATTGCCTGCCTCTAATTTTTGTAAATCCAATTATTTAACTACATTGCTTTACAATTTTAAAAAACAACATTCTCGAAACATTCAATAAATAGAGTGTAATCTTACCCGAAACAAATGAAGTAAAAACTTAGTGGGTGCTCAAATATCATGAAATAAATGAAGTAAAAATTAACTTATAATCTAAATCAAATATAATTTTTTTTTAAATATCTACAAGAATTTACACACATAATTTTAAATCAAATAATAATTATACCATCTGTATTTACATAATTTTAAATCACACATAATTTTATATAATAATTTCAATATATAATTAATAAATAAAATATATAAATAAAAATAATCTATGGATTGTATTAAAGCATTATGTCTCATGAATATTCCATAGATAAACATTAAAGCATTCTTTACAAGCAACTTTAAATTCCTACGTTTTACATTTTATTCATCAATCAATAGGGACCGAGGGTTTTACAGATGGCCTTGGTACTTCTCTTTCACAGCTTCAACACGGCGCGCTTTTGCCGCTCGAGCAACGGTCATCAAGTCGCCACCAAAGTGCCGGTCTAAAACCGTCATATCCCTACCTTTCCTAGATGGCTTGACCACAAAACCTTCCGAAGAAGTCACCTTGCCCTTACCCTTATCTAAGGGTCCCTGAATGATAGTCGGTACAAACACGACATGATCTTCATCATCATCATCATCCATGTTGATGACATCATCCATGTTGATGACATCATCAACCTCATTCTCCTACTGAGATTCTGCCAGATCATGAGGGAGACTCAATCTCCTAATCTTCCGACTGAAGGTCGACGTTCAGGGAATCCTCGACATCTGTAATCCTATTATTTTGACATGATTCAAATAATAGCGATGGAGAAAGAGAGTAAACTTACTTGCTGCTGGAATCGGCCGGAATTCAGAGGGAAGAACCATGAAGCAAGACTCGTGAAAGAGGAAGAACTTTAATCTAAAAAGACAAAGAGGAAAAGTGTATTACCAAACTCCAGATAAATGGATTATATGAAACCGTAACGACGGATAAACGTGGGGGACATCCCTATTTATAGGTTGCACGCGTTCACAGACGCACCCAATTGCAAGAAACCATCCATATTCCAGACACATGGACAAGCAGAAATGTGTTCGGTCGCGGCCATCCTTCTTCCAAGATGGATAACTCAGACACCCGCAAGCCAAGCTGATACGTGGACGGTCAGGAAGCTACGAGCTTGAGCGCGACCCACAATCTAGAGAGATAGACAACACTGCTACTAAGGCATTCTTATATATCTTGGGGTTATTGATAATACGTGGGTCCATGAGACATGCGAGTCCTCGAGCTCGAGGTAGAGTCAATTTGGGGCCAAAGCCCACGAGTCCGGCCTCATCTGACACAAATATATATTCGCTAGGAGATATTCACAATCCAATCAGATCAATCATGATCATGCTTATCAGAAAGGAGATATTCCTCCATATCTCGGGGAACCTCCAATCACGGAGTGATCACATCAATTGGACTCTTCCTTATAAATATAGAGGTTTGGTACACCTCAATCGATCTGACAACTTATGCTACGTGCATACATACTCTTACAACTTGCCAAACTAAATTGAGCGTCAGAGTATTTACCCCAGGCAGCCTCCAGTTCTTGTCTTGCAGGTACACCGACGTGATCGAGGAGATTCACAATTCATCGGTTCGCATTTTACCCCGCATCAACGTAGAAAGGGTACAAATATTTAGCAATTTGGCATTTGGCGGTGTTTCTTCCCTTTCTCTAAGATTTTTTTTCTGGAAAAATAGATTTGTTAGGGTTTTGGACTTGGCTGGCAAAACATAGAAAAGGTACAATATTTAGCAATTTGGCATTTGGCGGTGTTTCTTCCCTCTCTCAAAGATTTTTTTTCTAGAAAAAGAGAATTGTTAGGCTTTTGGAGTTGGCTGGAAGCGTGATGGATGAATTAGCAACGCCTAGTGGCCCAAAGGAGGAGCTTGTCAATAATCACTGAAGTGAGTTCATGCAATTGATCAAGGTCTTAATCTTAGTTCTTTCTTATCATTCATCTTTTTGTGTATATTGAAGAAGATGTAAGGATGAATAAAATGAAAACAAAAAGCAAAGGAAAAACACCGTAAAATATGATTCATCGTCGTCTATTGTTATTCGTCTTCTAAAATAAAGTATTAAGATTAATTAGAAGTATTTATAAAGATTGGAGTGTATCATATGAATTTGATATTAAGTAGAACTGAATTATAAGAATAAATATTTAATTGAAATTAAAATTTAATTTAATTTATTTTTATAAATTACCGCAAATAGGGGAGTTGGTTTTGAATATATGCCCAAGAATAAATTGTTCAAAAGAAAAAAAAACTAACTTCTATAATACTAGGGTGACCACACCGCGCTTTATGCGGTTGTCTTGGGTACAAAACAACGATTAAAAATCTTATAAGTTTATTTGAGACATATATTTTGATTTTTAATGTTAAATTGATTTTTAAAATTTAGCTGTTGTACTTTGAAAGTGGTTTTAAAAATGGGTCAGATTAGTATTTTCTTTTTTGGTCATCATCCTAATTTGGCTTGTGTAGGAAAAATTGTTACTTTTTTGGTCTGCTAAACAGAGCCCGATCTTTTGGTTATGGAGTTTTTTTACTTGGCGAAATGACATAATACCCCTTGTAAGTTGAAAAATACCAAAATTGCATCATGATCCATTCAATCTTTGCTGGTAATCAATTTCAACACTTTTGCCACAATTACCGACCACCATTTTCCCCCCGACACCACCATCGCCGACCACACCACAATCAAGCAAACAGGGGAGCTCCAATCGATTTTATTTTTTTTGCTAGCATTTTGACCTCCTGAATGATGTTGACGGCCGAGCCGAAATTTCGATATGGACTTTACAAATAGTTGATTAAAGATTTGTGTTTTCCTGGAGGCTGCTTTTGCGCTTCCGAGATCCTCTAAGAACACATCATCCGCTGCAGCTCCCTCGCCGTTAAGCACGACCCGGATGAGCCCATCTTTTTCTTTGTCGCCATGGCATAGATATTGGAAGGATCCTCCAAGAAAAACATGTTGCCGGTAGTTACCCATTAATTTTTTAATCTTGTTTCTGTTTAACTTTGTTCCTTGCACTAGTGTAGAAACCTGCATTCACGGCGCAAGATTCACGGCGGTTGGGGTTCCGACGTCGGAACCTTGATAGGCTAGAGACTTTCCGATGTCGGAAAGTCCATAGGAAGGCGCTTGAACAAATATTAACGGCGGTTATTGTAAAACTGCCGTAAATTTGTGGTTTCCGATATCGTAACCTCAACCGAAACAGTAACCGTAGCCGGTACTAGTTACGATGTCTGATGCTAACCTGTTGTGGTTGCGACGCGGTTACGATATCTGAATCCCTACATCAACCGCAACTGAATGCACATATATTATAATTTTAATATTATTAATTGGAATCTCTTATCAATTATCCAAACCCTCACCTCGCGTCATCTCTCTCCATCTTCATCTCCGCCGACTAAAACCCTCACCGTTCCCCCTCTTTCCCCAAATCAAAACAACGCCGCCGAGGCCGCGACCGCCCCAAAATCTCTGGCCCATGCACTACACCTCCTCGCCCACCATCATCGTTCCGTCGTCGTCATCTCTCTGGACGCCACCTTCCCGTGCCCATTTCCGTCGGCTGCTCGGCTCTTCCGCACTCGGCGTAAGGTATTTTGGTTTTGTTTCATCTGTGTTCCTTCATTGCCTTGTGGTTTGTTCAGATTGCAATATGAATTAGTTATACTAAGGATTTTCCATGTTCAATGTTTATATATCTACTTCGAGTGGGCTGTATCAGTGTATGTTTGTTAGAGATTCAGATGAGGGGATTCCATATTATCATAGTTGATTAACTATTCAATAGTCCCTTCAAAAAAACTATTCAATAGGAGCTACCAATGATAATATGTTTTTGCTTCATATGTATTTCCTTCGTTGTCTTATAGTTGTTGATGTTTATCTTGATAGGCAGACCATCATCTTCCGGATAACATTAGCTGGACCATCATTCTTGTAGACTTCTTGATGAACATGTACATCGTTTTGCTGAATCAGTTGTTAGACATAGAAATTAACAAGGTACAACATTCTTATATGTGTGTCCTTTGCAATTCACCATATCAAAGAAACTGAAAAAAAATCGCTTATGATTCAGAAAGTTAAGGAATCATCTGAAGGTCATTAAAAAGTGTATGCAACTATTTATATAAGAACTATAATTTCTCCAGATTGACTTTCTATTTTTTGTGATGGGAAGTCTTGGCTATATATGTAGTAATTACCTGAATATATGGTGTTTACTTCACTTTTATTGTATGACTACGAGTCAGTTACTTCATTTTCTTATTTTAACATGTTTACTGAATTTTATATGTATCTAGGATTCAAAATTTTAAATACTGGTCCACTTAACGGTTGCAGCATAGCATTATCAGTTTAGTCTTTCGGAAAATGGAAGAGCTGGAGAAAGCCTCCGCTGAAGCAAAGGATTCAGTTCTGATGATGCAGGGATTTGCACAGATCAATAGAAAGAAGGTCCAGATGATCCAACTGAAGAAATCAAATCAAAGATGGGGTTTCTGGTGATGAAGGGAAGGGCTCAAAAGAGAAGAAATAAGCTCTAATAATTTTTTTTACTACTTCCTGGGGAGTTTACGACGTCGGAAAGTCCATAGCCTGGATGGTTTCCGACGTCAGAACCCCCTAGCCTAGACAGGTTCCGACGTCGGAACTAAAGAACCAGCCACGGCGGTTAAAAACCGCCGTGATTTGGTCGAGGACCAGTATCGGTGCAGCCAACCACGGCGGTTCAAAACCGCCATAAAACCCCCAAAAGACCGCCGTGATTTGCCATGTTCTGCACTAGTGTTGATTTTATTTTGATTTTCATGATTATGCAATAAATTTTTAGTTTTGCATGTCTCTTGAAATTATAAATTTATGTTTTTACTAAGAAGTCAGCTGCATGCTCATTGCTCCTTTGATATTCAAACCAACTTATCTGATTTTCCATTTGTGCTCACAGGTGTTAAGAGCATAAGTCTTGTATAAAGCATGAATTATGTGATTCATGATGTTACTTGTGTCTTCCCTGGCTTTGGTTAGTGGCATATGTCATGTGTATATAATTGCATCTTTAATTATCCTTACTATAAATGCATTAAAATAGGATTTTGAGATATCCTTACTATAAATGCATTAAATTAGGATTTTCAGATAAATTTCTTGGCTATGTTGTAATAATCCTGAAGTTTTCTTGAGCCAGAACTTTTTTTTAATCAGTTACCTTCTAATGTTGTAACTAAAGTGATCAGCATTTCTTGCTTAGTGATAATCGAATTACGTGGATGGAAACTATTAGTGACGTGTCTTACTTTCAGTTTGCACCTCTATTAGTGTTGTTAGATTCTTGGAGCTTGACATTATTTTGTTGTGCACTTGGTGCATTTTGCAGAGCTTGAGAAGCACATCCCTGATCTCCATGTGCTGATAACCACCCCATTTCATCCAGCCTATGTCACGGCTCAGAGGATCAAGAAAGCCAAAAATCTTCAGTTGGTGCTGACAGTTGCAATTGGCTCTCATCATGTTGATCTTAAGGCTGCAGCAGATGCTGGTTTGACAGTTGCAAAAGTCACTGGGAGTTACGTGGTCTCAGCTGCGGAAGATGAACTGATGAGGATCCTCATTCTTGTTCGCAACTTCGTCACCGGATACCATCAGGTTATCAATGGTGAATGGGATGTTGGAACCGTTGGAGCTGGTCGTATAGGCAAGTTTTTGCTACAGAGGTTAAAGCCTTTCAACTGCAATATCCTCTATCATGATCGGCTCAAGATGGACCCTGAATTGGAGAATCAAATTGGTGCCAAATTTCAGGAAGATCTTGATGCAATGCTTCCCAAATGTGACAGTATTGTCGATAACATTCCTTTCACTGCTAACACAAAGTAAGTCACCTTAGTGTGAATTTTTCTGGATTCTTGATACATTCTGGAGGCTGAATCCCAGAACCTCTGATAACCTCTTTTATTAATTTAAGTTTAACCTTTGTTTTTCTGCTCATGAGCTGTCTTTTCTTTTCAGGGGAATGTTCGACAAAGAGAAGATTACTTAGCTAAAGAAGGGTGTTTTGATTGTTAACAATGCTCAATGAGCAATCATGGACACACAAAAGCATAGTTAAATGAGGTGTATGTCCATTATAGTCTGTATGTGTAAATGTCTTCTGAGATTCCCATTAAATAAGTGCACCAAAGCAAAAAAAAAATTCTTCAATGATTATTTTAAATTACAACTGTTAAGTTAAAAGATTTTAAATACAACTGTTGCACTTGAGAAACACACTATGGGGAAAATTGGAAGTATGTCTGATTCAGAAGTCATTTTAGGAAATATGTAACAATTTGTTGAAAAAGATAAGTGCTTAAAAAGTAAGGTATCATACTTTATAAATGAATTAACCAAACAATCTAAAACATTTATGGCTTTATGGTTTACATAATGATTTACTGCTTAGTATTAACAACATATGTACATGAGACAAGCCTTTTCTTTGAAATACAATAGCATATATGAAAGATTTAGTAGCATCTGCAATTTCTTCTCTGACCAAGTCTTCCTTCAATTGTTCAACTCTACCCTTAAAAACTCTTGCACATAAATCTAACCTTTCGATTGCTGAAACTCCATGTTCCAAACTATCTTGGATTTCTGGCCAGCTTGGGTTGCATGTCATTGTTAAGAATATGCATGCATGCCATTGTTAAGAATATGACTGGTTTTCCAGAGTGTTGAGAATCTTCCGTGTCCACCATGGCCTTTTCAATTTGCTCTGCAATATGAATTCTTAAGCATTCGAATTTTTTCCTAAAATTGAAATAAAAATACTGGTAAGACATAAGTCAAAGAATGCTTACGATTTAATGTGAATAATATGCTTGCTTTTTTGCATTTAGAGTGGCCAGATGTGTCAATTTATAGATGTATTGTGTAATGTTAATTAATGTGTGTTTTGGTTTATGTTATCGAAAAAACACAACTTTACATGTATAAATGATGTGACTGTTCAATAAGCTAAGGATTTCATACCCTATGGTATGTGCTTATGCTTTATTATTTTATATTAAGTTTCATTTAACTCACATGGGGTGTAGAATTACCAAATTACCTTTGCTGGAAGATAAGGAGAAATAAAAAATTACCTTTGCTGGAAGATAAGGAGAAATTAAAACCAAAGAATTCTCATTATAATCAATGTGTGTTTTGGTTTATGCTACTGAAAAGACACAACTTTACATGTATAAATGATGTGATTATTTTGTTTTGCTGTTAATTTACTATTTCAGTATTTTATTTTGATGCAAATAACCGGCGAGGAGCTACATCTCGTTGAGGTAGGAGTCGATGCCCGAGAAGGCATCTAATGGGAGAAAGAAGATGAGAAACCCCTTTGGAAGCCCTTCGCTGTAAGGAAAGTTTGTCCGATCGAGACAATGCCAATGGAGAAGTCATCTGAGTTAGGGATTAGTACAATTACGGGGCCATGTTGGTCGCTTTGGTCTTCAATATTCTATTTAGCTCAATCTCTAGCGATACTCGCAAAGTCGAGCACCCTACTAGAGGGAGCTCTTCTTAACCATGTTCAATCGCAGCTGGACGATTTCCAGTAGTTTACGAAAGAAATAAATATTTTATCTTAAAAAAAATGATGTGACTGTTCAATTAGCTAAGAATTTCATACCCTATGGGTATGTGCTTATGCTTTATTATTTTATATTAAGTTTCATTTAACCCACATGGGGATGTAAAATTACCAAATTACCCTTGCTGGAAGATAAGGAGAAATTAAAAATTACCTTTGCTGGAAGATAAGGAGAAATTAAAACCAAAGAATTCTCATTATAGTGTAGAATTACCAAATTACCTTTGCTGGAAGATAAGGAAAAATTAAAACCAATGAATTCTCTTTATAGTTTTGCACCTGGAGTGTAGAATTACCAAATTACCCTTGCTGGAAGATAAGGAGAAATTAAAAATTACTTTTTCTAGAAGACTAGCGTGGTCTCTCCACGCGTTGCGTGGAGAACTTGGCACACATACCTCTAGAATATATCAAATTTGTCATTACATAAACATAATTATTTATTCAGTTTTTCACATTTTTACACACACTCAAGAATTGGAAACATTTTTCAAAAGTTGTGCAGATATGTGTGCATTTTCCAACATGCTAGTCAGATCATTCAAACCATTAGGGTTCAATGGTAGTATAATGCCACAACTTTGTACTCACAAACCGACGCAATCAATGGAGATATAGAAAGAACTGTTTGGGCAATATGCTGAAACCAAATAATATTTTGAGAAAAGTAGAAGCTAAAACCATTGAAAAGTATAAGCCAAACACAAGATCATTGAAATTCACTTTTATTATTTTTTAGAAGCTCCTGGAATGCAAAATGCAAATTTGATCAGTGAAGAAATAAGAGCAGCAACCAAATTCTTCCCAGAATCCCCCTAACATTTTGTATTGATACTTCATCCAAAAATTTCAACATACTCATGTATATGATAATCACTAAGTAAAGGCCTGAGTGGGCATCAATAAACTAAATGATTAACATGTAACCTAAATCAAGGTAGGAACAGAAAATACTGAAAAGAAAATAGAAGGAAATTTATACCTCTAGGTAGAGAGGATGATATAGATGTTAGATGAATTGTCCAATGTTAATCAATGTGTGTTTTTGGTTTGTATTACTGAAAAGACACAACTTTACATGTATAAATGATGTGACTGTTCAATAAGGTGCTTATGTTTTATTATTTTATATTAAGTTTCATTTAACCCACATGTGATGTAGAATCACCAAATTACCCTTGCTGGAAGATAAGGAGAAACTTTTATCAAAGTATTCTCATTATAGTTTTGGTCTAGGATAAGGAGAAATTAAAACCAAAGAATTCTCATTATAGTGTAAAATTACCAAATTACTCTTACCAAAAGATAAGGAGAAATTAAAATCAAAGAATTCTCTTTATAGTTTTGCTCTAGGAAAAAGTAAAAGACAAATTCACATAAATAAAGACAGTGGGGGTTTACCATCGCCTATTCGCCTCCAACCCGCCGTGGGCAGTATATCAATTTTTCAGTTGAGCCTGTCATCTCTACCGCCACCTCCTTGCCGCCTTTGCTTACGGCCAAATTCAGTATCATCTCCACGCGGTTTCATCGGCCACAATCTTTATAATAGGTATAATAGTTTCTTGTTTTCGTAAGCTTAAAAGACTGCACATTTGAACAGGTAGCTCTGGGTTAGAATGGATTGCTTGTTTTCAATTCATTATGGATTGAATGTCTAGTTATGAAATTTTGTGCAGTGCGAGATGGAAAGTAATGATTCCAATGCGATCATGTTGCCGGGGAAGAAGTTGAGCAAAAAAGAAAAGAAAAAGAAGGTATGTACAGCTGTTATCTTGGTTACCAGGTTTTTAGTGATTTTGTTTGTTAGAAATTTTACAATTTTGATTTCTCTAGACTTCAGACAAGGTTAAAGCGGCAAAAATAAGCAAGTCACAGCAGCGAAAGTTGAAGAGACTTGAGGTTCACACATTATGCAACTTTGGTTTTACTAACTTCTTATTTCTTTTAGCTTAATTTGAGATGAACTGAATTATTAGCAACTGATTGGATTTGGAATTCAGTTGATAATAACAAAGCCTTATTCACTTGTGAGCCACAGTTTGTGACATTTGTTTAAACTGACATGTAGGAGGAGAAAGAAAAGGCTGCCCTTTTGTCTCAAAGCATGGATACTTTGGAGTAAGTTGTCAACTTTTCCTTTTCAAAATTAGAGAACATTGTTTTCCATTATCTAACTGATTTATTGGGTTCTCAGGAAGTGTAGATTAAATGACGAGGTTTATTCACTTATGTGGTCTTCCAAGAACTTGGGACAGGTTGAAACTGTTCGGGAGAAACGTCAAAGAGAAGTCCAGTTTTCTAAAGCTGGTATGAAATCCCCATACAATAAACGACCCTCAAAAAAGAGGGCCATTGAACATACCACTCATGAAGTTGAGGATTGTATTGAGAGAGATGGAGTCAAGAGCTATGAATTCACAGAAGAAATAAGACAAGTACCAAATGATAGTTCTATCTACCATCGATCATCTGAAGATATAAATGTTAGAGATGTCACTGTCAGTCCTGGACTAGAAAACTCTTCAATTGGACCAGAGACAGGTCAAAACATGAAAATTTCAAGGCCAGAATGTATGAACAAGTTTCTATCTCCCTGCAACGGAAATGGGAATGTGAAGGTGTGCTTTTGGATTTGCTTGTTTAGGATTTTACCAAGTACTTCTCCTTTTTACAGTTTACTTTACATTATCTTAGGGGCCTAGTTAATAAGCAAGTTGGAAATTTTCATTTATGTGGCAGGGGAAAGTTGACGAAGACAAAAAGGTTGATTGTGGGAGTACAAAAATCTTGGTTAGCTCCCCTCCAAGCAAACCTCCCGGTTCCTCAAGACAGAAAGAGAATGATATCGTTGGAACTTGTTCAGAGAGTTCAAGACTTCATGCTAACTCTAACTCTAACTCTCAGCAAGATAGAACTTTGGTGGCTCCCACAGTGGTGCATGTACACAGACCTAAAGAAGTAGAGAGCCAGAGGAAAAATCTTCCAATAATTATGATGGAGCAGGAGATAATGGAAGCAATAAATGAGAACTCGAGTGTTATAATATGTGGCGAGACTGGTTGTGGTAAGACCACTCAGGTTCCTCAGGTAAGCCAGCTATTTTGTTGACATATATCAAGGTCTTTAATAGTAACTGATTAGGTTTAGAACTGAAATGTATTATCTTGCTTTTGTTTGAACCCATAGTTTCTCTTCGAGGCTGGATACGGTTCAAAACACTCAAGTTCCCGTCATGGATTGATTGGTGTGACCCAACCACGCCGGGTAGCTGTACTTGCAACCGCTAAACGTGTGGCATATGAACTTGGTGTTCATCTTGGAAAGGAAGTTGGGTTCCAAGTTAGGCATGACAAAAAGATTGGAGGAAATAGTTGTATCAAGTTTATGACGGATGGAATTTTACTTCGGGAAATCCAGGTTCTTCTCACGGATTTTATTTTTCTTAGTGATATTGTTGGCCGATTTTGTGTGCAAAGATATAATTTTCTCAGGGGCTGGGAATAAGTCCGTTTCTTTTGGTTTGTGCTAATTATCTAACACATGCAGGTTAAACACAGAAAATATTAATATTCTTCTGCATAACTTCATTTACTGTGGGTGACTGATGTTATTGCATGATATTCTCTGTTTCTTTTTTTCTTTTTTTTTGCTGAGAGAATTGATGCAATTCAAATCAAGGATGATTTTATAGTGTAAAGGGATATAAGCTGTGCTAATTGCTGATTGACTTTTGGAATGAAGCTCTTCATGTTTATTGACCAATTGTGCTTTTTCATTTGATCTTACCTTGGACACCATTCTTACAGATGTGTTTTGACTGTATATTCTCAATACATTTTTTATGATATTTTACCTTCCATGGTAGAAGCCTCTAGCCGTTTGTAATAAATCATGCCTTTTGCAGACTGATTTTTTATTGAAACGCTATTCAATCATTATATTGGATGAGGCTCATGAGAGAAGCTTGAACACTGATATCCTCATTGGAATGCTGTCCCGAGTAATACCACAGCGCCAAGTAAGTTTAGAATGGTCGTGGGTACTGTTAAATGTCTCTCATATAACTTTGAAGACAAGTACTTCTCTACATTTTTTAAAACTCTCACGCTGCTGTCTTTACCTTTTTCCCTTCACTCACATTAAATGATTGTTTTCATTGTCAGAAACTATATGAGGAGCAACAGAAGAGGCTAGTTTCAGGAGAACATATAACTCCTGAAAACATGATATTTCCGTTGAAGCTAGTATTGATGAGTGCTACTTTGAGAGTTGAGGATTTTGTTTCTGGTAGGAAAATCTTTAATAACCCCCCACCTGTAATAGATGTCCCGACAAGGCAATATCCAGTTACTATACACTTTGCAAAGAGAACAGACACACTAGACTATGTTGGCCAAGCTTATAAAAAGGTGGTGTCAATTCACAAGAGGCTGCCACCTGGTGGTATACTTGTGTTTGTGACTGGAGTGAGAGAAGTGAAATACCTATGTCAGAAGCTTCGAAGAGCTTCAATAACGATAACTCAGAAACTCATCTCTGTAAATAATCAATCAACTCCAGTCTCTGAAGATAGTCCTACCGTGTTAAATGACTTGAAGAATATTAGCGAGGCTTTTGATAGTCAGGGGAGCTCTAACACTGAGATAACAGATCGCTTTGGTTCATATGATGAGGATCATGATGATTTCTCTGAGAATGAGTCTGAGTCCTCGTGTGATTTGGAGGATGAAAGTGATCTGGAGTTCTTCAACCCAGATGAGGATTCTTTAAACCATAAATCCCTGGTGTCTGATGGCAATCTGGTAAATGTACTGGAAGAGGATGAAAGTCTTTCTTCCTTAAAGGCTGCATTTGAAGCTTTGGCAGGAAAAAAAAGTCTGGAACCTGTATCAGAAGGAAAAGAAATGGGCTCCATGGATCTGCAAGGAGGCTCTAATATGGTAACACGAGAGACACAGAAAAAAACAAACGATTCTGGTGTTGGTCCACTGCGTGTTCTGCCTCTGTATGCAATGCTTCCTGCATCTGATCAGCTTCGTGTTTTTGAAGAAATCAAGGAGGGTGAACGTCTTGTTGTTGTTGCAACCAATGTGGCTGAAACGTCTTTGACTATCCCAGGTATAAAGTATGTAGTGGACACCGGAAGAGAGAAAGTGAAGAAGTATAACTCTTCCAATGGTATGGAAGAATATGAAATACAATGGATTAGTCAGGCTTCTGCTGCTCAGCGTGCTGGAAGGTCAGGCAGAACAGGACCTGGGCATTGCTACCGACTTTATTCTTCTGCTGTCTTTAGTAACATATTCCCTGAGTTTTCAAGTGCTGAGATTTTAAAAGTGCCTGTTGAAGGGGTTGTACTCCTTATGAAATCGATGCATATTAGCAAGGTAAATTTGAATGTTTACAGTTATCTTGATGATAAAGGTTTTTGTATCTATATGGATAGTTAGCATGATATGCCTATAAATGAACTTTTGTATGCCTCCCAAGCTGCTAGATTTTGTTTGTCTTTTTCATCTCATCTCAGGATCTAGTAAGTTCATGATAATTTTGTATTAAATAAATGAAATGATTTTGAGCAGAGATAGTGTGTACTAGAACGAGTCATTCTGTGGTTCATTATGAGGATAATGATTCTCTGCATCCTCTCATCACCCTTTACTGGAAAATTTCAGGTATCCAATTTCCCTTTCCCAACTCCTCCTGAAGCAATGGCCATTGCGGAAGCTGAACGTTGCCTGAAGGTTCTTGGGGCTCTTGATAGCACAGGACGACTAACTACATTAGGGAAGGCCATGGCACGGTATCCCATGAGTCCTCGCCATTCACGGATGCTCCTGACAGTTATATTGATAATGCGAAGTGGGCGTAAAAAGGGTACAGCAAATTTGATATTGGGTTATGCTGTTGCAGCAGCTGCTGCTTTGAGTATGTCAAACCCTTTTACCGTTCTATCTGAAGCAAGCCACAAAGAAAGGGATGATAACTCTGGTACTGCAGAAAATGAAGAAACATTACGGAGAGATGAAAAACTGAGGAAAAAGGAACATAAAGACAAAGCTAAAATTTACCGTGCAAAATTTTGTAACCCTGTCAGCGATGTTTTAACCACGTCCTTTGCTCTGCAATGTTTTGAATTGTCAACAAGTCCGGCAGAGTTCTGCAGCGATAATGCCTTACACTTGAAGACAATGGAGGAAATGTCCAAGCTGAGGAAGCAACTTCTTCAATTAATATTTAGCTTAAAAATTTCTGATCTACAGTCAGAATTTAAATGGACTTATGGGGGAATTGATGACATTGAGGTTGCTTGGAGGGTTCCTTCTGAAAAGAATCCTCTGTCAGGGAAAGATGAGGAGATCATATGCCAAGCAATATGTGCTGGCTGGGCCGATAGAGTTGCTAAGCGTGTAATAGACACCTCAGGGTTGTCAGATGGAGACAAAAAAGTTAATGCAATTCGGTATCAAGCATGCTCAGTTGATGAAACAGTTTTCCTCCACCGATGGTCATCTCTTTCAAGAACTGCTCCCAAGTTTTTGGTGTACAGTGAGCTTCTGCGTACTAAGAGGCCATATATCCATGGAGCAACTTCTGTTAAAGAAGAATGGATTGCAGACTATGCTCCATCAATGTGCATTTTTTCTTCACCTCATGCAGATCGAGAACCTGATTATGATTGCATAACTGACCAGGTTTTCTGCTGGGTTACTCCAACTTATGGTCCTCACTTATGGCAGCTCAGTGATCGAAGGTTCCCGATTGAGGATAATATGAAGCGAGTGGCTGTCTTCGCCCGTGCTTTACTTGATGGTCGAGTGCTGAAATGTATAAAGTCAAAGCGTGTATTCTTGGCAGAAAAGCCAAAAACCATCATAAGGCCAGAGGCATCAGGTGTGAAACGAGTTGGAAATCTGTTGAATAAATTAAAGAGCAGGAACCGAGTAATCGACAGTTGTGCTAAGTTGAGAGAACTATGGGAAGAGAATCCAAGAGAATTATTTCCAGAAATACAAGACTGGTTTCAGGAAAAATTTCATGGAGAATTTGAAGAGCTTTGGGTTGACATGCACCGTGAATGCAAACTCTTCAAGGCTCCAAGAGGTTCTGACAAACTATGCAAGGCTGTTGGTGTGTTCTCAGATTGACATTTTTGTCATGTTGGAGTTGTAAGGTAAAATAAATATTTATTCTTACTTTTAAATTCCATGTTTAGAGTGTGATTTATCTCATGTACAAGCTTTTTGGCGTCCTTTGCCCAAAGATACAATTTAATTTCGTGACCAGATTATGCATTCTATTGTATATACTGAACCGGGGATACTTTTATTGGCATCAACATTATCATATAATAGTCTGCCTTTCACGTGAAAGTTGAAAAAAGTTCTCTAGATTCTTGGCCATGCAATTGGAATTGGTATTGGGCTTGTGTTATTGGCTTTCCCCTATGTATCATCTTGTCTTTTGATTTTTGCGTCTAGCCATAAACGAGTTAAATCAAACTAATGACGAGTTTGTCGTTTCCGCATTCATCCATATAATAGCTCCTCTAAATTAAGGCCAGCCCTAGCAGGTTTTTATTTATGTCAAACTTCAAGTACTCCATTATGCAATTTAATATACTGGCTGAACATGTTTATCTACCTTTTCTGCATATGAACTGTCTAGGTGTCTGGCTGAATATAGGTTTTATATTGGAACACATCTTGATTAGTTTCTATTTTTTAGGAATTTGTCGACAATATCCTCGTTGCTAGAAAAGCTGTATTAAAGTGCTTTGAATTCACTTGTTCCACTCTTTGTATTAACTCATTACCTGAATTTGATGGCTTGGGGAACCAATAAACAATCCCTCACCTCGTTGAGTTTGAATTATATATACTCCCTCTGGACCAGCTAGATCTGCACTCTTTAAAGTCAACTTTGTCGGAGCATGTTTGACCGTTAATAACTTTATTTTCATATATTAACCTGGTCTAAAAATTGTATAGTTTAGAATTAGAGCGCATTGTAAATCTAAAAATATCTCGTGTGATACTATTATAATACATATACCAATTGAAATTTACGGTCAAACATGCTCCGGCAAAATTGACCATAAAGAGTGCAGATCTAGCTGGTACAGAGGGAGTAAAAGAATTCAGTTAGTCACGTCATTGTTAAGCAAGTAGTCAGATTAATATATCTTACTAGATTTCTTTAGTCCTTAGATTAGGTTTTTCTACTGTTAACTGGTCAACTTTGTAAATGAATTGGTGCCTAGGGTGTGTGATCCTCTGTATTGATTTTTTCCACGTAGCTCATTGACTATGACTGTATTATTGACATTCAAGGAGTAAGATTCTTGTTGAGGTTTTAAAAAATAAAATTGTCTATCTGCCTTCTATAGCTGTAGGTGAGTAAATTTGATTATGTAATTAAATTCCAATGATTTTGTATTTGAAGGTAATCCATGTGAACAAAACGACAATTCCCAAGATACTGCTGATCTTTTTTATGCATTTTCACTGGCCAAATCCTCACTGTGCCATTTTTAAGGCCATTTATATCCTTATTGTGCCACACAGTCCTTGTGGAGAAGGACCGCCCACTCAATATCTACCTATTGGTGACGGACTGTCCTCTTTGTTCCTGCTTGCGAATGGAAACAATAAACTGAGTATACTTGGAGGATCCTAGTTCACTGATGCTGCTGGTCCTGATGAAGTTCCCAGTTCCCACTAGCCTGGAATTCCTGTACTGCTAAGAAGTGCCTTCTGGACTCCTTTTTTTTGTTAACATCTGACCTGTTCTATGGAACTATATAGGTAATGCTGGCCAATGTTGCATGTATCCACTTGATATTACAAGTACAAACAAACTGTTTAGCTTAGTCATACAAGTGGTTTACCTCATTTAGCTTCTTTCTCATAGCTATCCTTCTCTAGGGTGTTGTAGTAAAGCAAATTACTTGAGCTTAAGGTATATTTTATCCCTTTTCATAACATAGTTTTGGAGCTTTTTCTCATCTATACACTAGTTTAGCTCTGATGTAATTTAAGACATGGTTTGTTGGGTGGACCCAATGGTGGTTTTAAGTTATATTTCTTGAAATAATGGATTTTAAGAATTTTTTTGGTAATGGAGTACTATGTCACTGCACAACCCAACAACCTCATGAACCTCAAACTCCTCGCATCATCTAACCACATATGGTAATGGAGTAAATTTGTCTTCTTCTTTTTTTCAAAAGCAAGTTTGCTATTAAATTTATTACAAGTCATCAAATGTTTCTCCAATTGAAATTTGAAAACATAGTACAATTTATGGTTAGTTTGAAAAATCATATTACATGTTTCATTCAACAGTCGATTACTCGGTTCCTGCTCTTTAGAATAGGGGTTGTTTACCACACCAATTTTCATATTATAAATTATATTAAGGGGTTGAAATAAATTCTAAGGAGTTGATTACCACACCAATTTTCATATTATAAAGTTGTGGGTGAGACTGTCTCATTGGGGGTTAATATACAATTATTTTAATTATTTAGGTCATAAAGTATAAAAGATCAGGAAATAAAGTGAAAAGATATTGCCCAAAATCTAAAATATCAAACTAAATAAAACATCAGCCCCAAAACTTAAAAGATCAAACCAAATAAATAATTAAACTAAATAAAAAATCAAACTCAAGTACAAAAAACATCAGGCTCAAACAAAAATAACTCTAATAATTAAAATAATCGTATAGTAACCATCAATTTTATAGAATGTAGTATTCTTTTGGCATCACCTTACTGTAAGGTCCCTTATTTGACAATTTCTCCGTTTTGGGTTCATATATTTATAAATCGTCAAAATTAATGAAAACTGCAGAACAACCCTCGAAGTTAAGCGCATCATTTAAAATGGTCCCTATATTATAAACATGCCCAAATTGAACAGAGTTTTATGTTGTCATAAAAGTAGTGCTGCACAAGTCACAACACAACAGGTTTTAAAATGCTGCAATTAGTGATGAAATGCAAAAGAATGACATCATCGCTCCTCTTTGCCCACCATTAACAACCAATTCGCCTAATTTCTTCCCGTACTCATCTTCACTCATTCGACCGGTAAGGCTCTGATTATTTTCTTTCTTTCTGCATATATGAACATCAGCAATGTTAAACAATTGTGTAATGCATCATAGATTATTGTTGATGTAGCGTTTTCTGGGCTCGAAAAAATCGCGGTGGAATCACCGCGAAGGGAGTGCAGGACCCTGAGAGCTTATCGTACTTGAAGCAGAAAGATGCTGCGGAGATTGATGAGATTCTCATGGGCGCTCTTGGTTTTAGTGCTGATCAACTTATGGTAAATGGATTTCTGAATTGTTTGGGATTATTTCTTGTGAATTGCCCTTGAAATTGGACTGTTAGTTTGGTGACTTCAGGAGTTGGCTGGTTTGAGTGTTGCTACTGCTATTGCTGAGGTAAAGTTTTGTACTTCTGAACTCTATAGTTGATAGTACACTTTTTTGATTTTATTGTTGATTCTGAAGTTCAAATTTTACTGGTTATTTTCCTTGTATTTAGTGGTATAAAGAGTCATTTGTTGCTTAATTTGCAGCTTAAAACTTTGTTTTTATGGTTAATAAATGGATTTCTATCAAGATTTTCATTTGGAATTTCAGGGGAACAAAATATTAATGAAGAATTGGCAACATGTTCTTTTTTTAAAACTAATTGAGTAAACTGATGAACATCATTACTGTTTAGTCTCCTGATTCTTCTATTTCATTTAGCTGTTCGTATACTTCAAGGAGAGTCTTCACTGTTATCTTGTTTGATCATCGAGTTGACGTGTGTGGAGCCTTTTATATCACTGTGCTGTCTTTTCCAGGTTTACAAACCTAGTGAACACACTTGTGTTCTTGCTATTTGCGGTCCTGAAAACAATGGTGGTGATGACCTTGTGGCTGCTCGACATTTGTATCACGTTGCCTACCCAAAGCGAACTCCAAATCCTCTTTACAATGGTCTGGTCACACAGGTATAGACAACCATATTGTTTTTAATCCTTTTTTCTCTCTCCAAATGCATTTCTTGTTGATTGGAAACATATTTGTAGCTCGAGTCACTGTCGAGTCCTTTCCTGCCGGTGGAAGATCTGCCCATGGATTTGTCAGACAATTTTGACATTCTTGTGGAAGCAATTTATGGTTCTCCTTCCTTGGTATATATTTACACAGATACATTTTTGTTTTAGTTCGTTCTTTTCCTTATGCTTAATTTCTGGACCTGGTTTTGAAGTTATTGGTTTTACACCATCTTTAATAATAGGTGGATTTTATAACACCATGTCTCTATTTCATATCAAGTTGTCTGTATAAAGATAGTTTTGGTGGGTTGATTGTCCTTTAATACTAACTACCAATTTGCAATCTTTACAGCAAAGTTGTATGCTTTGTGATTTGGCTAGATGACTTAAGCTCTGAAACCTGAAGATACACAGAAATGCAAACTTCTCTAAAATATATCTAATCCAGTCTCTAAACCTTAAGAAAGACACAAGAAAGATGACTCTGAAAATTTATTATTGGTTCCTTCCCAGGAGCTTCAGTGCTATTCTTGATTTTTTTTTAAAACAAACTGTGCTAATTTTCAAAAATTTAGCCAAAAGGGGTGAACTTTGTCAATTGTTTCCTGGAAATGGGCAACATGGATACATCATGCTTACAAAGATACCTGAACATTATCCAATTTGACGTCTTTAGTCTAATTTCTCATTTTATTGACATTTTAGAATTGGAATACCATTTTTTTTAGTTTTCATACGTAGACAGAATCAAATGTAAAAGGAAAGTGTTATCCAGTTTTGTTGGGTGAAAACTGTAAAGTCTTTATGCATATTAATTGTGTCAGTTATTCAGTTTGCTTTAATACATAGGTACACCAAGAGCTCCATTTGATGATTTGATCAGGAAATTGGTGAACTTGTCAAATTCCTGATTTGCAAGCTTCAAAATCATCAGCAGTCGTCTCCATACATATTCCTTCTGGTTGGCATGTTGAAGAAGGGTATTCCAGTGGTGATGGAATTAAGCCTGACATGCTGGTAAAATACTTTTACCTTTTATTGTATCTTTCTGGTAAAGAACGACAACATTTACTTTCTAAACTAAATGAGGCTCTTGGATAGGTTTCTTTGACAGCTCCAAAGTTATGTGCCAAAAATATTTTTGGCCCCCACCACTTTTTAGGCGGCAGATTTGTTCCACCAACTATAGTCCAGAAGTTCAAGCTCCAACTTCCATCATTTACAGGTACATCAATGTGCGTCTGGATAGGAAAGCCTCCAAAAATTGATATATCTTCTTTGAGACAGAATTATATATCTCCTGAGCTGCTGGAAGATCAAGTTGAGGCTGATCCTTTTGATCAGGTACTATCTTTCACAGGGACGATTAATCAAATATTAACACTGCAGTGTTTGTACTAATTTCTTTAGATCAACTGCTTAACTTTTGTTTATTGGGAAACGGAAAATTTCCTCGTAAATATAAATGACAGAAACTATGAATAATTTACAGGTGCTTTGAAGTGGTTTCAAAAGTGGTTTGATGAATAATTTACATGTGCAGTTTCAAAAGTTGTTTGATGATGCTGTGGCAGCAAACTTGAAGGAACCGTATGCTATGTGCCTGTCAACTGCTGGCAGTGATAGAACGCTGTGCGTATTCTGCACCCATTCTCTTCTTCTCATTTAGTTTGTTGGGTGGAAATGGAAATTCTTGAAATTCATCATTACCTTTTCCATCTCCTCTTCCAATTTCTTATATATGAATGTATTACTGAGAGCATTTCCAGTCACTGTTTTTAACTTTTAAGTGATGAATACGTTGTTATGGCTGAATGTACAAGATGCCAAGATTTGTGATTCCAGATACCTGGAGTAATGTGTCTTTTTTACTGATTGCAGTTCATCACGGATGGTTCTTTTAAAAGGTTTTGCATTCAAGATTTCTATTGGAAAACTTTGTTTTTGATAATATTAAATACTTAACACTGAACAAAACCATATATTGGCTTGAGGTTGTGTCGGGTGGAGTTCTGATTTGCTTTTGAATGAACATATAGAGAAGAATGAAGTCTCTTGATCTTTATGTTTTTTCTGTTGATCATTATTCTGTAGTGCAACATAAGAGTTCTTGGAGGACTTTTTTTTTTGCTCATATACTTGCAACTGATTCTCCAAGCAGGTTGGTTCAAGGAACTTATAAGAATCAGCTCCTTCTTCTGGCTGCGGATTTGGGGAAACGTTTTCTGCTTGCTTTGATACCCAACAGGACTTCCACAACTTTGGGAGGGATGAACTCTGGAGGATGTTTCAGTCAGCTTACATTGTTGCTCAGAAGTATTTTAGATATGGACCATGGTTAGATGTCTATCTATCCTTTTGATGTTTTCTTGCATTCCTTTGATATCTCCATTCTGGTTCTTTTGTCACAAAAAGTTTATGTTCTAAAATTGAACAAAGATAAATATTTAATCTGAGAGGACAAAGCCTGAGAACAAATTACCAAAGTTGGAAGAAATATTTATAAAGGTAACATTTTTAATTTAAAAATGGATTAATTTGAGAGGTTGAAATTTTAATTTAAAAGGCTTGATTTTTCATTCAGAAGGTTGGAATTTAAAGTTGAAAGAAATATTTATACAGGTTAAAATTTTAATTTAAAAGAGGTTTATTTGAGAGGTTAAAATTTTAATTTAAAAGGTTTATTTTTTTTTTTTTTAAGGTTGGAGTTTGAAGTTTGAGTTGAATGAAAATTATTTATAAAATTTATATTTAAAAACTAATTCAAAAGATCTGACATTTATAAATGAGTTGTTTTAGGAAAGGTTTGTATATGGAAAAGATTATGATAAAGATTATTATACTGTAATTTATTTATTTATTTGGGACGATTAATTTGAAATAACAGGACGATTAATTTAAAATTTGGGACTATTGATTTGAAATACTTTGGTTTGTACTTTGTAGCCGTTAGCTTTAGTTTATTTTAATTGATAAGCTAGATAATTAAAACGTGGTATATTGGACCAAGTCTTCTAAGTCAAAATTACAGATATAACCTTAGTAAGAAGTCACTGAATCATCAAACGGTCAGGGGTATATACGTAGCCTCCGCACTTTCACTTTCATTATCTGCTTCCTTCATCTTCTACAGGCTGTGGATCAGGCCTGGCAAGAAGCGCGTTAGCCTACAGGATGACTGCCCCCTTGCCAAAAAGAATAAGAAGCAGAGTCAAGAAGAAGCATCTTGTGCAAGAGTGGTTCCAGAAGATGATTCTGGGCGGTGCATCGATTTTTCAGACTTAGGGCTACAAGATGATTATGGGTTGTGGGACTATGAACAGATGCAACCAAATTGGGCTCCGAGGTGCTCTAATTCGACAATGCCGGATCAAGACTTCGACGTATTTGCTGATGAATTTAACATGGAGGAAATAATGAACTTGGTGTATAACTGAGAGAATTCCCCAGGGATTTGCTAAAAAACTATTTTTTGTAGTTAGCAGAACTTTAGTGTATGTATTTCTTGTTTATAATGTGAAAAAGATAATTCTTTTTTTAACTATTGGTTTATGTCTCCATTCTGGTTCGTTCTTCACAACAAGTAAATGTTCTAAAATTTAAGTAAGATAATTATCTGAGAGGACAAAGCCTCAGAACAAATTACAAAAGTTGAAATCCAACCAGGATATCAAATATGAGACATCTGTACTTGGTGGAAAATCTTTGGTAAAGTGGGGTCTGTGAAAAATGAATTGGGATCATCACGCACGCTTATGAAACAGAAGACATCAAAACTCATTTTGCGATAGGTTCATTATCAATTGCTTGGGATTTCGCGCATTTCCACTGATCTTTGTTAGGCAATTGCGTAGTTAGCATGGTCAAGGCTGTATTGTATAAAAAGTTAGAGGGTATTAAACTTTAGTCTAAGCTAACATAATTGGAATCTGTAGCTTCTGTCAATATTTCTTGATATTCGGTTTCTGTAGGATCTTGAAAAGAAGGAATCTGAAGTCCTATTGGCATTGTGGAATATGCCATTTTGGATGCCGAGGTCAATGAACTTGTGGAAATGTTGCAGAGCAATGTAGAAGGGTACATCCTCAATGACATACTTGATCACAGTTTGGTTGAATTCAAGGAGAGATAAAATATGCTGAAGAAGGTAAAGGACTATACATGGCATATCTTGCCTGTAATTATCCATTTGAACTTTTGGCAGAAAAATATGTAAGTAGCTTAACTTCAGTATCCTTTACTTGAATAGATTATCTGCATTAACCCGCCTTTGTTTCTCAGTTACTTTCTTGTTAAACTTTTAAGCTCATGAAATAAATTTTTTCAGTAGTTGATAATTATTTATAAATTATAGTTCAGTAGATTTCACTAAGAACCAAGCCATGGTAGAAGAACTTCAAGCCCCGTTAAAAAACTACATTTTCACAATACTTCAGCTTCATTTTTGCAAGTTGCATCTGAATCAGAAAACCTTTGATCTTGAAATAATATATATATATATATATATGGCATTATTATCATAACAAACTTTCTTTATTATAAACTAGGCTTGCGATATTTTCGGACAACTTGGTGCTCTCCTTCCTCTGCCTTAAGTTTGTTTGATTTCTCTGTTTTGCGACTTGTAGGAATTTGATGCTAGCTCTTTTGCATGAAATTTAGGTGATCAATTCTCTCTATCAGGCCGCTAGATTAATTTTTTTTTGGAAGTGTATTTCTGTAGGTGTACACATCCAAACTCAGTGCAGTTTTACTGTTACAACGGAAAATTGATGACTTTCCAGTACCAGCTGAGCTCCTCCGGTATGTAACTTTTGCCAGTGGTATCATAATCATCCATCAATGTTTTAGTAATCTGTATTCCTTTTGGTTATAACTTATGATACGATAGATCCTTAATTGTCCTTTTTCCAACATCAAGGCTGCTCAGTCTGTTCTTTTTAATAATCTTGTTTTATTAAGCAAGTATTGTGTGTAATCATATCTTAATCTATCCAGTCCTTATCTGTATGCTAGTCATCTTATCCTTACTCCAAGGGTATTCTGTATGTGGAAATCATATCTTAATCTATCCAGTTCTTATCTGTAGGCTAGTCATCTTTACAGCCTTTCTTTCTCACAATATTCCATAACTTTATAATTGAATCCTTTGGTTTATTACCTGTGCAGTTTGCACAATTCAGTATGTTTCCCATGAACTTATACTAGTGGTGGCTGAACAACGTAATTTACTTTCCTATTTATATCCTCTAGATAGAATCCCAATTAAACTTCAAGTTTATAGACAATAGTGAATTATGTAAGTACATAGTATTATAAGTTATGGAGCAGATATATATATATATATATATATATATATATATATATATAGGCTTAAATGCTTCAACCCTAAATATTTTTTTGGTATTAATATTTATTTTAATGCTTCAACCCTAAATATTTCAGTTGTAATATCTTTTATTATACTGCTCCTTTGTCCATACTTTGCTGTATGTTGATAATATGAAACATAGGCGGATCCAGTGTAGAGCAAAGGTGGCCAATGGCCATTGCCACCCAAGCTAATTTTTTTTTTTTAATTTTCTATCTATTAAATTTTCAAAGTTCTAATTTTGCCCCACTATTTTTTATAAAAATATAAATACTACCTATGAAATTTTATTAAATTCTCAAATAACGTCATTTTTTTGTTCAATTTATTCGTATTTAAATTATTTATATAAACATTTTAATTTATTTTTTTAATGCAATGAAGTGAAAATAAAATTGGGAGTAAAATGCCCCTCTCCTTTTGGAATCTTGGATCCGCCTCTGATATGAAAAAATAAATAATACAAGCTTATTTAAGTTTGTGCAGATTGATTTATTTTTTACTTTTTTTAGACTGATTTGATTTAATTGTTTCTAAAAATATGGAAACCACAAGTAATGTTTAGCAATTTGGTCTCCCAGGATGATTTATAGATCATGTATTACACAAAGTACAAGTTAAATTGTGAATTCTTATTTTTTAATACACTAATCAAATTTTGAATGAATTTTTGTTACTAAAAAAAGGCCCATTGCATTAAACTGTTACCAAATGGAAAGTTTTGATACTGATTTTTTATTATTATTATTTGAATGTAAAATGCTTTGTAGTAGTTGTTAGGAGTAATATGTAGGTTCGATAGATTCTTCTTCTTCGATAGATCATGTATTACACAAAGTACAAGTTAAATGGTGAATTCTTATGTTATAATACACTAATCAAATTTTGAATGATTTTTTGTTAAAAAAGGACCATTGCATTAAACTCTGTCACCAAATGGAAATTTTTAATACTGAATTTTTTTATTTGAATGTAAAAAGCTTCGTAATAGTTGTTAGGATTAATATGTAGGTTCGATAGATTCTTCTTCGGTATCTATATCTTACATAGTAATACTTATTTTTTGATAAGTTTGTCATTTCTACCAATTTATATGAATTTCCCTTGTTTTTAGTTTGTAGCATCTCTTTTATGCCTTCACCATTTCTTAAGTTTCCTTTCTTTTACCACTCTGTTTTTGCTCCCTTTATGACCTTTTGACTTTGCCAATCTAATTAATTTTATATGACTACTTACATCTTTAACATCATTAGTTTTACTTCGTATTAGATAGCCCTGTCTTATTACTCCTACTATTTGATATGACTTCCATTTCACATTAGTGTCATTCTGTATTCAATACCAAGGTTTATCCTTGAAACACAAAAAATTACTTTTTCATGTAACCATTTTCTTTCTTCTGGGCATGAAATATTAAAATTTTTTGTTTTTTTTGTTTTGTTACTCAAGTAAGTCTCAATATTATTAGCTGGCTTTGGTGTTCCCTGGTTTCTCACTAAAGTAAGGGATATGTATACGTGCTGATAATTTTTTTTTCTTGTCAGGTATGAAGCATGCTTTTCACAGTTGTACACTAGCTTTCAAGTAATTGATATGCTTTACATGCTTAATTTCTGTACATCACCATTAGCTTTCATTGGCAATTGACTAACAAATTGTGTTTGTATCTGATGTTCAGAGATAACTAAGACAGATTCGTAAGTATTATGATCACTGGCTTCTATGGATAAGTACAGGGTTTATAATTCCAATCTCAATCTTCCTCATTTAATACTTACCATTCTATCGTATTACTGAACAATTGAAAAGTGGTGTAGCTTATCATTATGTATTTGATCAAAACATTATATGATTCATGTTCTCTTCTTATTAAATTATAGTTTTCATTTTTAATTTAATAATACTTATTTTACTTAAACTTTTGCAGTTTCAAATTGTAATATCTAGCCCCATTGGATGAACTAAACTTCTAGAGTCTGTGGAAAGGATCTAGCAGCGGATTCAACAGGTACCAGCATCAAGCATCTATCCTTTATTATAAATAGGGTGATTGCTAGGAGATTATTGTGTTGCTAGTCTTCTCCATACATGTCATCCAATTGAGATCTTTTTCTTATTTGACCATTTTATGTGATATTTTTTCTTCGCATACATTTTTATGTTGTAGGCGACTTCCCTTGTTTTGATTGTCCTATAGTTAGCTTTGCATTAATTTACTTAAGGCTGGATAAGAAAGTCGTTGTTATGAAAAGACCACTAATGATTTTGAGCTAGAACCTCAGCTTGATACCCTTGAGATGTTGGTCAATCATTCATCATGAGTGGTTGTATCCATTGTACTTCTTTCCAGTCATACACACATCTGGAAAATGTTGGTGCTCATGGAAATCTCCAGCATTTACAGGAGATGTTAGAGTGCCAGAACTCATCCTTCTTTATTCTCTTCTTTTCAAGATAATTGATTACATTTTTCAGATTGTTAAACATAGGTGTTAGAGGACTATTTAGTTACAGATTTAGCAAAATCAGCCACCTTGAATGTCATAAATAGTTTTGGTCGGTCAAAGTTCCAATAGCTAGGCTGAGTGTTGAGAAAAATATGTCAAACATCGTCTTGTCCATATAGGTGCTGCAATTCATTACACTTACTTGCTGTTTTTTTGTCAGACTAATAACTGTTTCTTGTTTTATTAAAGAAAGGGGAGAACCAGCAACTAGTACTTGAAGCAGAGCAAAGGCTTGTGAGCAACCTTTTGAAGTACAGGAAAGCAGCGGCAGAGCAAAAGTCGGTGTTTCTCTCTTTTGAAGGCATTTCAGGAATACTTTCATCATTGTAGAATTCATACTTGAAAATAGATATTGTTGCTGCTAAACAGTTTGCAAGGCAAGAATTTTTTGAGAATAATGTCATTATCATTTTTTTGATGATAAATGCAACGTAGAAGTATAATATTGTCAGATTAGCTCTTGGTTTATAAGTTTACATGCTGCATTACAAACATTTCCTCTCCCAGGATGAATGTGCCAGAAATGAGACATTGTTGCGGGGCCAGCCATCAGACACATAATCATCAAATCTTCATGGTTGTAAATCTTGTACACATTGGTTGGATGACCGACAATCAAGAGGCTGATCTAGGATTTCGTGCATGGGTGCATCAATTTTTTTTAATGAGTATAAAATACAAATATCTTTATCATACCATCGGATATATATCGTCAACATATTTCAAAATACTAAATATTCACTCACTTGGATATATTTTTGAAACTGAATTACAATTACATCAAGAGTAACATCTAAAAATATCGAAATTACATTTCTTCCTCATGGAAAATAAATAAAATTCCAAAATTACAACAATGTCAAGACATGGTTGATCAAACCATACTTGAACAAAAAATTGCCGAAAGTTATTCCATACTTGTACCAAAATCACTACTTGACAATAATGTATATCTATATAATTTATATACTATTTTTTAACCACCATAATATTTAATATTAAAAAAATTAAAGACACTTCACATCAACAACCATAGTAAGACCCTGTTTACTAGAGCTTATTTCTTGATGCATTGAACTGAACTGAACTGAACTTAACTTAACTGAAGTAAAAATTGATGTATTAAAAAATGGAATCAGCATGACTGAATTAACCTGGATTTCATCAAATGACATTTTTATTTCACTGAACTGAACTGAATTGAACTGAATTGAACTGATCTACAGATAAGTTCTGGCAAACAGGGCCTAAGTCAACTTTCTAGCACAATTTAAATTCTCTAATCATTTTCAGCAAATGATCTTTTTTTTTTTGTTTAACAGAAGTGGCTTTGCAAGAGTTTATTTAGATTTTTGATATTAAACGAGTGAAAGTAAAATTAATAAAGAATGCTTGATTGTAAATCATTAAAACAGTCTGTAAAATTTGGAAAACAAATTAAGAAAACATCTTGTAAATGAAGAGGCTAGTAAAATTTTAAAAACAAAAAGAAATAAAAAGTTCCAGGATGCACGTACATCCGCACCTGGTCAAGAGTCATGAGGGTCAAGTTCATATTATGTTACAATTGTATTTCTAACAAGGAAGCGGTGATAAATTTCTTTTAGAGGTGGTGACGAAAGTAATTGAGTTAGATAGGGTATGAATAAGGACCAGGGATGGCAATGAATTGGATATGGGTTGGATTTGACAATATTCATATCCATATCCGCTTGTTGGTGCCTAAATCCGTATCCGATCCAAATCCGTTGGATCTAAAATATTAACATCCCAATCTATATCCGCTAAATCCATGGATATCCGTTGATTTCCATATCCACATATAAATTACAATTCATACAATGATGAATAAATTCCAAAATAAGTTCTATAAAAATTTATGAAATTAAAATTACAATTAAGTGATTCAAAATACACAATGTGCTAAAAATAAATACGTGGAAAAACTAGTCAAAGTTCCAAAAAATACGTAAATCAGTTTAAAGTATAAGTCTCTTTCTTTTTCCCTTGATCTATTCTTCCAAACGAGTGAATTGGTAGGGTTAGAAGATTATATGCCAATATCTAACCATAGGTGACTTTATATATTTTTAATTTAATTTTAATTATTTAATATATTATCAGATATATATTTTATTATTAAATATTTATATATTATTTATTATATATTAAATGGATCCATGGATTGGATATGGACTGGATATGGATATTTACGACAAAATCCTTATCCAAATCCGCTCCGCAAGCTATAAATCCGTATCCGATCCATATCCATTGGATTTCATTTTTTAACATCCATATCCGTCAAAAATGGATTTAAATCCATGGATTTGGACTGGATCGGAAATCCATTGCCATCCCTAATAAGGACTGGGTGATTGTATTCATATAGTTAACGACGAATACACTTCAAATTTCAGTAAACTACCCTTTGAAATTTCAGTAAAAATGACAAGCATGAGTCGCATGTGTCAAATAATATCAATGTCATGATGAAAAAAGGGTTTGGTGTCATAACATGACCAAAATTGTGTACACTTAATTTGAGAGCATCCACAATGATAGTGAATTTACTTCTTATGTGCCATATTTTAAATTTTGGTAAAATAAGGTAAGAATCAACAATTAACAATGGTAGCACTTAACCACTCCTTAAGTAAGGAGTGATTCCTTACTATAGCTCCACAATCAATAAATTGCCTGTAAACTTACAACATGATACCCGAAAGTATTTTTCGGCTTAGATCGAAAGCAAAGTGATGCCCAAATGTTACTCGAGAGGTGTGAACCCATGTCAAGGCGTGAAGAGACCACAAAGTGCAAAAAGGCGAAGGAATAGATAGCAAAATCCCAAGGTAAAAAAACAGGTTACTATATAATGTCTATAACTCGAATCAATTCAAAATTGATCGAAATCTACAAGTCTGCTCTTGACTTGTATACAGGATCACCAATGGTAAATTTAAATAAAGTACCCGACTCGGATTTCTCTTTCACTGGTGGTAAATTTAAATATCATTTGTTTGGTATGAGCTTATAAAAACTGTCCATATTATGTTTTAAAATAATAAAAATTATAATACAATATTATATTAATCGGTTTTTCTAACAAGTGCTCATTAGCACTTTTATTTATTTAGTATTTTTTAAAAAATTGGGTAATAATCCAAATGAACCCCCGATAAAATCCCACCCTCCTCTAAATATTGGGCACTTACTAACATGTTAAAGATTACATAATAGTTTGTGCAACAGTATCATTACTCTCTCATTGAATATTGGTAGTGGTGTCAATTCGGGTTGACGTGTCGGGTTTCGTGTTCGTGTCAGATAGGTTCGGGTTGATACGTGTCGGATTATTTCGGGTCAGAATTTTTTTATCGGGTCGTGTCGTGTCGTGTCGGGTCACATTCGTGTCGGGTTATATTAGTGTCAACCCAGTTTGTCAGGTCGGGTCGGGTTCAGAAAAAATTATCTCGGGTCGGATCGGGTTGAGTTAGACTCGTTTGTAAGGTTGAGTCGAATTAAGTAAAAATATAATACACAAAACTCACATTGGAAGAAACAAACTTTTGATGTTGGGTTAGTCGAGATCGAAGTGAGTTCAACTCAAGTATATAACACAATTGATGATTTTAGTTTTAACTAAATTGTTTATATATACTTGAATCACACTGTTTTTAAAATTTTAGTTATCATCACTTTTGTGATATTGTGGTCATTTAAATATTTTTCAAACGTTTTATACTCATATTGAACCAAAAAAATCTCTAATTGAATACACTCACACATTTCATTACATCACATTTAAGTTATTTAGTAAATATACACCTCGAATTGAACGTAACTTCGAATTTTCCAAGTATCTTACTTGTTTTGAAAATAAATTTAACAACGTAACTGACGTCTTCGGTATTATAACTCAATATTATCTCCTAATATCATATATGAAATACATATAAAAAAATTCATATTTTTTAAAGTTGTTGAACTAGTTGACGTAGAACAAATTAATAGACTTTACTAGTGAGTTTACAAAGGTTAATCATGTTAGCATTGATACCTCGTCTATAGAAGGTAGATACAAATTTTAATGATGTTAAAAGTTTAATATTGGTTGCGAAGATGTTGGTTATAAATCCCTTCAAGCGGATTTCAATTTTGACGTTTCTACAAAGTTTTTACTTTTTTCACCTAGGTCCCTCCAAGAAAATGGGAAGTGTCTAACTATAAAATTGAGTGACCCAAAACAAAATTAAAGTCATGTGAAATGTGAAAATATAGTTTTACGATATTTTGAGGCAGCGGAAGAGGTAGAAAAAATATTTAGATATGTTGCCCGATAGTTCCATTTATGTTACTATGGCCCTTTTTAAAAGTCAGATTTTGTGGTATAGTAAACTATATATTTATTTCTTTATCCTCAAGTTGACAAGTAGCAAAGTGGTGTAGTGATATTTTGATCTATCACCTAAGCATAGGTCTAAAGGTCAAATCTCCTAACTAACATTTTTTGGTTAAGGAATTCCATGAGTTGGCAAAGGAACAATTCAACTCCAATAACTAGCATTTTTGGATTAAATTTTTTAAAAGTTTGAAAAATTATTTATTATGACACAATAGATACTACTTATACAAAAAGTTTAAATAAAAAAACTCCAAATAAAAAATGCTTTTGATCATATTAATAAAACAACCTTTTAAACTAAATTAAAAATCGACATTATTAATTATAATAAATTAGATATATTGGTTTAATACCAATTAAAAATATGATATTAGAAATAAATTAAAATTACATTAACTATTTATGAATGATTAAGTTGGTTCAGTTCTTCAGGTTTAGGTCATCTTCAGGTTCGTATTATGTCGGGTTCGGGTCATCTTCGGGTTCGTGTTAGGTCGGGTTCGTGTCAAAATTTATCGGGTTAAAATTAATATTCGGGTTGAGGTCGGGTCGGGTTGGGTCGGGTTTAAACCTAATAATTTTCGGGTTACAATCGGGTTACGTGTCAGATCGGGTTGGGTCGGTCGTGTCGTGTTTCTCGTGTTCGTGTCAGGATTGACAGCACTAAATATTGGGCACTTGCTAACATGTTAAAGATTACATAATAGTTTGTGCAACAGTATCATTACTCTCTCGTAGAGCTGTCAATTCAGACCCGAACACGAAAAACCCGACCCGACTGACCCGACACGAATGACCTTTTGACCCGATTAAAACCCGAGAATATTAGGTCAAATTCGACCCGACACGAACCCGACACGAACCCGAATAAATTTTAACCCGACACGAACCCGACACGAACCCGAGAATGACCCGAACCCGAAAGTGACCCGAACCCGATTTGACACAAACCCGGAAATGACCCAAACTCTAAAATTAAGTTAATGAACTAGCAGTAGTAATAGAATTGGTGTAAAAATGTTTATGATCACTGCAATTTGTTTTCCATAAAAATGTTTATAAATATATTTATGATCACTGCAATTTGTTGAATGAATTACAACATAGACATGCCATTACTGAGTTTAAATACTGGATATTAGCAAAGTCCATTATAGGAATAATTTGGTGGATTATAGCAATTGTTCAGTAAAAAATAATATGTTTATTACAAGAGCATTTTTTCTCTAGTAGAGTTGATATATATATATAAGTATAAAAATATCAATTCAGTATATTTGTATATTAATATTTATAGCAATTCATTTTTGTTTTATGAAGAACATGTCGTCATAATGCCTTGAGTTAAATTGAATAATCTCTGGCGACGATACAATTTTTAACTCATCAAGTATAAAATTGGATTGAACTATAAGGGAATGTAGTGAAACTCAATTTAGTTCTAGTGTTTATAGAAACTCAAGTAAGATTTGATATTTTATTATTTAATTTTAATTACTTGTTAGTGTTTTTAGAAAATCAAGTAAGTTTGATCTAACACTAGTTAAACTCAATTTATCCATTATTTATAAATAATCAAGGAATATTTGATCTTTCACTACTTAAATACAATATACTAGTTACATTCGTTTATAAAAGTCAAGTAATATTTGACCTTTAATTATTTCTATTCAACTCATAGTAAACAAAGTCAGTTAATGAAGTTCATTAATTGTCGAAAGTAACAAAGTAAACATTAATCATTAATTTATAGAGGATCCCTATTTTTGAATAAATATAAGTTACTTGATTATTATAAATTAAGTGATGGTTAACAGTTGTATAATTAAACTGAACTTAATTAATTTTTGTATAAAGTCGAGTAATATTTGACATTTGGTTAGTTAAATACAATTAAGTTAGTGTGTTAGCATTAAAACTCAGTTACATATGGAAAGTCAAGTAAGGTTTGACATTTGATTAGTAAAATTCAATATAAATTATTTCATAGTATTTATAAAAATAAATTAATTAATTATAATATTTGGAAGTAACTAAATTTATTTAAGTGTTTATTGAAACTAAATTAAGGTTAATTTTTGGTAAATTTATTTCAATTTAGTTATCGTTGTTAGTTAGCAGGTTTCCAGTTCGATTAATTACATCAATTTAGTGGGTTTAGGGTTTAGTGGGTTTTGAGTTTTGGGGTTTGGGGCTTTAAGACAAAAGTAAGCCCAACAAATATGCCCAATTCTAATATCAAAATCAATCCAATAATTATTTCATTTCATGTTATTTTGGTGTTAATATAAAATAGAGTATTTGTTGATATCTTATTTTTTGGTAATTTAATTTATTACTGACATCATGATTATTGACATTTTAATATTCATATTTAAAACTAGAGTTTCCTTCGAACCGAAGTGTTAATACAAGTTAGAATAATTATTAAATTTAATATAGTTATGAGTATTTGTCAAAATATAATATTTTGACCCGAACCCGACACGAAAATAAAACTGACCTGATACCAACCCGACCCTATAAAACCCGACCCGACCCAACCCGACCCGATGAATAGTCCCAACCCGACATCAACCCGACACGAACCCGACCTGACCCGACCCGACAAAACCCGAAAAGATATTTTAGACCCGTTTGAACCCGACCCGTTTGACCCGAACCTTTTTAGACCCGAACCCGAGGTCGACCTTTAGACCCGAATCGACAGCTCTACTCTCGTAATCAATGTTGTCATAATACCCTATACTTGCATAGAGTTGGTGAGTAATCTTTGCGTTGAGGATCTGGAAGTGATTCCATATTATCTTGAAGATAGGGATGGAATTTCAAAAGACTTGTCTTCACTAACATGAGGTATCAATATAAAATTAAAATAATCCAATTTTTTTTGGAATTAAATATATTTATTAAAATAAAAATCTCATTTACATTTTTAGTTTTTTGAGAAATTGTTTACAATCTTTAATTTATACAAGGATTTTTAATACTTATCTTTTGAAATATGTGTAATCATGGCGGTAGGCATCTATTTAGGCCATGTTTGATAGAGTTTATTTTTTGCTGAACTGAACTGAACTGAAGTGAAAATTAATGTATTGAAAAAGGAATCAACATGACTAAATTAATCCAAGTTTCATCAAATTACATTTTCACTGAACTGAATAGAATTGAACTGATCTAGAGAAAAACTCTGGCAAATAGGGCCTTAATATGTAATTAATCCAGAAGAAAGAGATGGGTGATTCTATTTACACCTCATTTTCTATTTACACCCTTATTCTGACCCTACTAATTTGAATCCTGAAATCTTGATTGGTCAGATTACTTAGATGAAATTGATTTTGTAAAAGCAATGTGGTATTTGTGTTTCAAGGTGGTTTACACCATATTTTCAGTCAAAAGGGTAGTAAATAGTAACACTCGAGAGAGATTCACACTATTACAATAATTAGTACTCCCTCCGTCTCAACCCAAGTGTATTAATTTGAATTTTCAAAGTCAAACTTAGACAACTTTGACGGCTAATATCTTTATTTAAGTATGTAAATTCTTTTTGAAACAATTATTATTTTAAATAAATGTTATTATGAATCCAAAAATATATTACATGATGATAATCTTAATCTAGCATATTAACTACTCCTTCCACCCCCAAATAAATGTCCTATAAAAATAGTAAAAATTTTCACAATATGTTTGACCTTAATAACTTTAATTATATTTAATATTAGAGTATATAATTTTGATTTTTAAAAAGTACATCATACAAGGATTCTAACGGTATCCCATGTGAAAATATATTATTTATGTATTATAAGTTATTAATGGTCAAACATGGTGTGAAAAAACTTTGACTAATTGAGTAAGACATTTATTTAGAATCGGAGGGAGTAATAGATATTAATGGTCAAAATTGTCTCTAGTTGACTTTTAAAAGTCAAAATAAGACACTTTGACTGAGACAGAGGGAGTATTATTGTAAATTTACCCATGGGCGACATTTGTTAGAAAAATCGTTTATTAATCAATAAATACTACAGTCCTGTTTGCTTGAGTTTTTATTATGGATCAGTTAGTTCAGTTAAATGTATTAATATTTTTTCAGCTGATTTCAGTATATTAAATTTTTCCAGTTCAGATAAATAAATTAAATATTTTTTTAGTTCAGTTTAGTTCAATAATGTTTTATTAAATTTCACTTGGGATTACAATGATATAAATTTAAAAATTATTTCAATTCAGTTCAGTTAAATATATTTAAGTTCATCTCAGTACATTAAAACTTATGTCAGTTCAGTTCAGTTCAACAAGAAATAATATCAGACAAAAATGACCTAAAAATTGAATAAATTAACCAAATTCATATAGTTTTAATGTACAAAATATCATTTCTTTCACATTTCACTTTTTGTTGGCAATATTCAAAGAGCCAAACAAGGGAGTACTCACTCAATAATTTAAAGAAACCTCAAGGTTAGTGAATGCAAATAACCGAGGACTGAACGAGTAATTTTGGCTCCTAAGTTGATAGGCGTTTCTATTTAAGGGGTTTTCCCTCTCTTCTTCCACCTACAGCCTGCTCGTTTGAGGAAAACCTCGGTCCCATTGTACCCAAAAATTAGTTCAGACCACCCAAAACAAGAGAAGAGAAAATGCCAATTGAACATTCCTATGAACTCGGTGAAGAGGTTGAGGTGATGCTGAGAGATGAAGGATTCGAGAATTCGTTTTTCGAAGCAAAAGTGGTGTCCAAGGAGGCTCCTTCGAGCTACAAGGTCAGGTACGAGACTCTGCGCACGGATGACGACTCGGGGCCGCTGGAGGAGGTTTTACCCGCCGAGTACCTCCGCCCTAAGCCACCGCATGTTCCGGTCAGCTGCTTCAGCCTTTACGAGCTGGCCGACGTGTTCGAGGATGACGGCTGGTGGGCTGGGATCATTTACGGGAAATTCAAGGACGATTACTTCCTCTACCATCCAGTGACTAAGGAGGAGCGCCCTTATCGTCTGGAGAGATTGAGGGCCCATCAAGACTGGAGGGATGGCGTCTGGATTTGCCACAAAGCTGGGGTCTGATCGGAGTAATCTTGTCCTTCCTGCTGTCTGAATAATGTTATGGCCCTGTTTGGGAGTTATCTAGTAGCTGGTAAAAATGGTGTCTTTTGTCTTAATAATGGGATGTATGGATTTCTATTAGAATAAGATGTGAAATGGGATTGTATTAGTATGGTGTCTGTTCTCTGTAGTGTATAAATGGATTTGAAGTTCTATGGATCTTGTGCACTTAAAACCCTATCTTCCTTTAAGCTCTTTCGTTGATTGTTCGGCAGATCTGTTGATTAGTGTAGAAACTATTCTGCGTATAATTAGAGATGGCTTTCTGTTACTGTTGTGGGACAATGGGATACTCTCGTCTCTGGTGCTGTTGCCATGTGGGGACGGGACTCTAATTGCCTCAACGGAAATGATTTAGGCTTAAGAGGTTCGTTCTGTTTCCATTTATCTGCCGTATATTTGTTCCTTTTTGGAAGATTTGTGGTTATATGTATATGTATCTGTCAATTTTTACTGATGGTCCAACAATATGGAGGCATAGTGTGGACTGGTATGCCCAATCTTTTGCTTTGTTCTCAACTTCTCATCATTTGTTGCATACCATAGCTTGTGATGATCTTACCTGTTAACATTGTGAAGATCAGAATTTTACCATAGCTTGCATAGAGTTCTTGATGACACTTTGTCTGAGTATCCATCCTCTGTGAACGTGTGATTGAATTAACAAAACTAGATCAAATTCCTTGAAGCCAAACTTATTGTTTAAAGCTAGACACTTTTGTTTTTTCTCTACTTTTTTCCTAATAATTTGTTTCGACTGGCATTATAGTAGACTAGTAGGGGAATAATAATTTGTCTGGTAGGAAGATTTGTGGATCCATTGTTCAAATTATTTTTTAGGGAACAACTTTAAGATTTTACTAGTTTGTCATTAGTCTAGAAGTTTATGATTGAATTCTGTAAATAGAATCAGGGGACTTAGGTAATAGAAGGCCAATAGAAAGTTAATTTGCTTCCACTTTTGTCTTTATAAGCTCTGGAGTAGGCCAATGAGTTTATAGTTTCTACTGTCTACCACAAATGGTTTATTCTTGAACCCTTTCACCCCATTGTGCTTTGTTATGCAGTTCAATTCAAGAATATGAGTAGGCCAAATAGGAACATGGTGATATGTATGTTTTTAATATAAGAATCACACAACTTGGCTCTAGGTAATTCAAAGTAATCTTTTAAGTAGAGATTTAACTACCAAAGAAAACATTTTTATAGTTATTGATTTGATAATTCTAAAACATAAAACACGGCAGCTATTTATTATAACCTTCTAATAACTTCCTTGCTACATCCTCAAAAAAATAAAATAACTTCCCTGCTACGATAAATAAAATAGACCTAATCAGGTTAAGAATAGGAATCATATCAGTGTCATTAAAACCAATCTAGTTGTCTGAAAGTTAGATAAAACAAAGCCATATTGCTGCCTGAAGTTTGTTATTACTTTAATTGTTTTTGCATGATTGCACAGAAATGGTTAAAGCTGTTAGCTGTCTATGATAATATCATTAGACATTTACCCTGATATTGCGGTTGTGATTATGTCTTTTCATGAAATTTATTTTCTTTGTTTGTATATAGAAAACATTGTTTCTTTATTTGGATGTATAAAAATGACATTTTTGGTGAAGGGAAAAGTATCTGGCCTTTATTTTTCTCGGTAAATGGTTTGACAATGCATTTTTTGTATCAATTTACATTGCATTACTGAATGAGAGACAATTTTAAAGTATGGATGACTGCTAAAGTTTAGAATGTAAGAAAAGTTTGATTTACTTTCTTTTAGACTGCAGCATTTAGTTGCTTTGAAAGTGATGCCGGAATTAAAATCTCATCATGGATTCTTTATTGAGTAACAAAGAAGTTAAGTAAAATCCAAGAATGTAACGCATACTGCAAAGATGTAACATTAGGGAAGACTTTGTGATGTGAGTCACAAGCTTACACTGATACATGTCACTTGTTTCACCGGACTGTACATTAAAATGCACTTTTAGAATTCCCAAGCTTACTTATCATTTGGTTGTTAGTCTTGACATGTGAAACTAGACAGCTTATGGTACTGAATACACACTCCAGTTATTGTTTCGAGGTTAACGTAGTTGAATCCTTTCTCAAAATTGTGAAGTGTGTGCAATTAATGATCATTGTGGCTTGATGAGGTTAAAGTCATCGCATACTGACGAACCATAATATTTTCACATGTTTTTTGATTATGTGTCTGTTTAACTTTGGTTATCTATAAGCTTCTGTTGGTTTTGGTTTGATTCCACCATTATGTTTATCTAGTGTGCTGTTACCATTCCTCTGTAATAAATCTATCAATGGTGGGGAGTTTATTAGCCACTCAAACACATTTCTTGATTGTGAGTTTGTGATCTATATCAAATCTATTAAAATGGTATCAGATGTTCAATACAAAAGAAATTCCCATGTACTCTAAAAAAAATTAAATCTTTAATGTGTGTTTCCCTTGTTAATCTGCATCCCTTTATATGGTCTGCGTGTTGAGAGACTCATCTGGTCTGCCAGTATTTCTTTCTGGAGTGCTAATCTTTTCTTGAGCTCTGGTGGGAACTTTCAATTGTGAATCTCCTTTCCATGCCTGTGTGCTCCCTTATTTTACTAGTATGTTAGCCACTTGATTTTTAAGACAGTTTATTGAATGTCTTCGAATGTGTTGCATGTGATATCTGTGACAACATACAACATTTTATTTTCATAACTAGTAGATATTTAATTGTTTTTATTGAATTTATTAAGGGCTCCGCGATACATTAAAACTTTATTGTTGCTTAAATTTGGCTTTGAAAAATTAAGAAGCCTAAAATAGTTGATCTGGTTATTTCCTTTTGCATAGATTAAGTTATGTACTTTAGGTCTACTATAAATTACCATAACTTGTTAACGTGGACTCCTGAGTTGGATAATATCAATTGCATATGTTGGATGCAGTGTTTATTTCATTATCTAGAATGGTAACTTGCAATAAAGTTGACTATTTTATTTCGTTGTGAATTAGTTTCCTGTAAACCTGCCATTTTAAAGCTGGACTTTGAATTTTGCATCACTTGCTTCAGTTACGATGAATCTGTAGCTATACATTCACTGAATTCTAAATATAATTTCTGCTTTGGTCGTAAGATTCTATTCTTTATGTAGCTCATTCTAATAATTCTAGTTTCAAGGAGCATCCACTTCTTCCTGTATCTGCTACCTCATTAGTTTCAAGTTTTGAGGGCCATGATATCTGCTTAAACTTCAAGTTTATACGTTATGTTAAAAGCTTCTTCAAGTTAGTTTGTATGCAATCACCCCCACCTCTGCCCCCCCCAAACAGGTTGTCAATCCTTGAGGATAATTTACTTATGTTTGTGCTTGAGGTTGCCAATCCTTGAGGAACTATTTTGCTGGTTGCATAGTTTGAGTCGGCTTTCTAATTCTGTCATAGAAGAGATGGATTTTCGTTTACTCTGCTGAAATAGTTATTTTGTATGTTCTTTCCTTTATAGCAAACTGCCTGTAGTGTGCCTTGGTCATCATGGTAAATCTGATATTCCCTGATGATACAAGTTGTGAGTCAGTATAGCAAATGCCTATTGTTGGCAAATCAGAAAGTTGACTGACACCCTCTTTTTATGTTGTGTTCTTACTCCCGGCTTAGCATATACCGGTGCTTAGTTTTAAGGTAAAGTTTTTGTATCTTACATAAATATCTGCAACAGTCAGATGCTCTCAAAATTTGTTCACGTCTCACAGTTTTCCCTTATGCCTCTCTATTCAACTTGAAAAGACAAAAAGAAAAGCAAATGTAAATATAAATCATTAATATTTTCTCTTCACATTGACATTGTCGATCTCATACTTAGGCTTTTCAAACATGAAGCTGTATCACTTGCTTCAGTTATGATGAGTTACATTCATGGAAATTTCTAACAGTATGTACTTTCTGTTTTGGTCGTAACATATCACTTTTGTTTATACTCCACTCAATAGTTTCGAATTTTGAGACATAAAAGCCATGATGTCTGCTTAACCTTTAGGTTTTGATACAGTACATTAGAAGAGAAAGTCTTGGGTGAGACCTGTCCTTGTGGAGACCAAGAGCAGGGGAATGAGCATTTACTATTTCTGCTTGATCTTTTAGTCAGTTTGTTTGATCTTTCAATCAATGTCCTTGAGTATTTTTGTTTTGCCTTGATTTTTCAGTTAATTTGATCTTTCGTTCAATTTGCTTGATCTTTCGGTCAATTTTCTTGATCATTTCCTTGGTCAATTTCACTAACGACAAATTCAATCAAGGAAATCGGCGGGTTTAAAGCTCACCAACGACAAATTCAATCAATAACAGTCTCATATAATCTTTGGTCTCAGGTCTCAAATGAGAATTTGCCACATTAGAAAGAGTCTTCAAGTTAGTTTTTATGCAATGCAGTGATGAACCTCATGTTGTTTAGTTAATTAGATTGTCTAACCACCATTTCAGCTTCAAGATTCGGATGTTTTTATGGTTATCAACTGCTCTTTACAAACTGCTCTTTACAAACTGCTGTCTTTGACTCTAACGGTTTCTTTTACTCAGAGCACATAGTTGCTACAGATTTCAGTAAAGTTCACAGTATTTATTCTGGATAACCATCTCAGGACCATGGGCGGAACTACGCCTTAGGATACTAGGGCCATGCCCTATATAAAATATGAAATTTCGACATAAAAACGACGTCGTTTTGGTTTATTATATTTTTTTTTCAAAATAAACCAAAACATAATAAGGAAATTTCAGACGAAAACCGTGTATCAGCCCAGAAAAATCGCCGCCTCTCATCATTGGCGGGCACCGTGCACATCAGCCTACCGCCGTGCCCCACTTCAAATATAATCCTGGTTCCGCCACTGCACAGGATCATAGTAAACATTGCCAGATTCAAAGTAATGGTTTTGTCTATAGATGCCTTAATTCAATTAGTCTCTCAATAGTAAAAAAAGTGTGGTTTTTAAGGGTAAAAACGGAAAGAAAGATCCCGTTTAAAAACGACCGTCCGATCCTACCAATCACACGATTTACTGGGTAGTATAAAGTCAAAACCCTTCCGTCTCCGCTTCCTCAGATAGTCAGGCTTAACGACATTCTGGTCTTCACTGGAAACCAATCATGGTGTTCAAACGGGGCGATTCAGTCGAGGTGATGAGCAATGACGCGGGACTCGAGGGCTCTTACTTCGAAGCCATCGTCGTCACGAAGCTCAAGGGCGACGAGTACATCGTCACCTACAGGACCCTCCTCAAGGAGGACCTTTCCGGCCCGCTGCGAGAGGTCGTTCCGGCCGATAATATCCGTCCGCCGCCGCCGGAGGTCGCAGTGGCAGCGCTCCGGATGAACCAATTGGTCGATGTGAACCACAACGACGGGTGGTGGAAGGGGAAGATCATCGGGAGAATCGAGACTCTGTACAACGTCTTCTTCGAGAACGGGGAGGAGATTCCTTATCAGCTGAATCGGATCAGAGTTCATCAGGATTGGGTCGGTGGTCGCTGGATCACTCCCCCCTCAGCACCAAGGTGAGACTGATTGGTTTTCTGGTGATTTTCGAATTTCTTATCATCTGCTGTTTTCGAATTTCTGGTGATTTGGAGCTGTCATTTTCACATGTGTTCTGGGTATCTGTTTATGGCAGCACCAGATATGATGATGGCTTTTATGAGGATTGAACATGGATTCAAGCTGGCCAGTTTCACGTCGCTTTCAATGTTGTAAATTCTGCTTATATTTCTTCTTGACTATATCAGTTTTATGTGAAATATATCAGTTGTTTTTTCAAGATCATTGTCTTCAGCTTTCGGGACAAAGTTTATGCCAATGTTTCCTGCACCATTTTTATCAAATCGTACAAAAGTATGTTAGAGCACGCATTTTAAATTAATCTACACACGTGCGGACAATTACTTCAGAAACACAAAACTTGAAAAACAAAACAACTACAAAGTCGAATTACCTAGCTACATGTTAGAATAATTTCCAAAACTGATTTGTATTAGGAGTTCCCAATCTATATATAGTACAAGAGAGCCCCTATAACTAAATAAGAAACATCTAGACACATAAGTGCAATATACATAAAACACTAATTTAGTCATCATCTAAACTTTCTATTGTCACACCCCCCCTCAAGCAAAGCGTCGGGTTGACCGAAACGCGCAGCTTGGACCGAAAGAAATCAAACAGAGCTCGATGCAAGCCTTTGGTGAAAATATCTGCAACTTGAAACGAAGTGGGGACATGTCCAACACGAAGTTTGCCAATAGCCACCAGTTCTCGCACAAAATGGTAGTCAATATCAATATGCTTGGCGCGCTTATGAGCGACAGGATTCTCAGCAAGAAAGATAGCACTGTTATTGTCACAAAGCAGCAAAGGAGGACCCTGCAATGGAAATTGAAGATCACGGAGAAGATGAATCAACCAAACAACCTCCGAAGCAGTGTTGGCGAGAGCCCGGTACTCCGATTCCGAACTCGAACGAGAAACAGTGGGCTGTTTCTTTGCGCTCCACGAAACCAAATTACCACCAAGAAAGACCGCATAGCCATAAGTGGATCGACGCGTCTCTAAGCAACGGGCCCAGTCAGCATCGGAGTAAGCAATAATCTCAGAAACACCACCAGTATCAAAGGTCAGACCACAATGCTGAGTACCACGAACATACCGAAGAATGCGAGTGACAGCAGAGAAATGATCTTCACGAGGATCCTGAAGAAACTGACTCACGGAATTAACCGCAAAAGCCAAGTCCGGACGAGTGATGGTAAGGTACTGAAGAGCTCCAACTAACGAGCGATACAACTTAGGATTGTGAAACGGACCACTCGTACTACTATGGAGCTGTGATAAGGGCAAAAATGGTGTAGAGACTGGAGAAGCATCCGACATTCCAGCCCGCTGAAGAATGTCCCTGGCATACTTGGCTTGTCCTAAAAACAGTCCAGTGGCGGTAGGGGTGACCTCCAGACCAAGAAAATAGCTAAGAGAACCAAGATCCTTAACCGAAAATTCGCGATCAGCACGAGCAATGAACTGACGAATGGCAACACCATCATTTCCGGTAAGGATGATATCATCAACATAAACAAGAAGGTAAAGAACAACAGAGCCTCGAGAAAACACAAACAAAGATGGATCCGACAGACTGCCAATAAACCCCAACTGCCGAACAAAAGCACTGAACCTGTCAAACCATGCTCTAGGCGCCTGCTTGAGCCCATAGATAGCTTTCCGCAAACGACAGACATACTGAGGATGAACAGAATCTTGATAGCCAGCCGGTTGAGCCATGAACACAGGAGTATCAAGAACACCATTGAGAAAGGCATTCTTGACATCCAACTGATGTAACGGCCACTTCCTCATAGTGGCTATGGCAAGAACAGTACGAACAGTGCTAGCCTTAATAACAGGGCTAAAAGTGTGTTCAAAATCAAACCCTGGAATCTGAGAATAACCCTGTGCCACCAGACGAGCTTTAAATCGATCAATAGTGCCATCCTGTCGATATTTCAGCCGATAGACCCATTTAGATCCAACAACATTGACACCTGGAGGACAGGGCACCAGATCCCAAGTCTGTTGATGGCGAAGAGCAGTCATTTCTTCGTCCATGGCAGAAACCCATCTGGAATCTTTAACCGCAGCTCGATAAGTGCGAGGCTCGCTTTGAACAAGAAGCTCAGCAACCAACCCCGTTGACACAAAATCTGGTCCAAGATCACGAGCAACACGTGTCCCATCCTGATTGCGAGTGATCATCGGATGAGCACGAGGCACAGGAGAAGTCGGAGAAGCAGTTGCAGAGGAAGCATCTGATGCAGAAGTGGGACTGAAATCAGATGAAGCAGGTGTGCCAACAGAAGACTCAGATAGAGAAGCAGGAGAAATAGGTGATCTAGGTGGAGTGACAGGGTCATCATCAACTGGAAGAACAGGAGGAGCAGCTGCCGGAGATGAAGACGAGGACACAGGGCACAAAGAACAAGAAGAATGTGGCAATGCTGAAGTGAGCTCAGTGTCAATAGGTGGCAGTTCTGGATCAGTGGGATCCAAAAAGGAGGAAACATCTAGAGAGGTAAAGGAGGCCTCTGAAGATGTATTAGAGAATGGAAAGTGGGATTCATCAAATCGAGCATGGCGAGACATATAAATCCGTCCAGAAGCAGTATCCAAGCACTTAAACCCCTTATAGTGTGAACTATATCCAATGAAGACACATGGAAGACTTCGAGGAGAAAGTTTGTGAGCTGCAGTGGGTCGAATATAAGGGAAAACTCGACATCCAAAGGAATGAAGATTGGAGTATTCTGGAGGCCGGCTAAAGAGCACCTCATAAGGAGATATATTGTTCAAAACAGGAGTGGGGAGACGGTTGATGGTGAAGACCGCAGCACCAAACGCATCATCCCAGTGGGAAAGTGACATGTGAGAATGAAGTAGCATGGATAGTCCCATTTCCATGATATGTCTGTGCTTCCGTTCAGCCCTGCCATTTTGTTCAGGAGTATAGGGACATGACACTTGATGATGAACGCCCCTAGTACCAAAGTGAGACTGCAGTCTGGAATTGATGAATTCAGTTCCACCATCGCTCTGAAAGACTTTTACACGAGACGAAAATTGATTCTCTACAAGTGCCTCAAACTGGAAGTACACGTCCACAAAATCAGATTTTCGACGAAGAGGGTAAAACCAGGTAAAACGTGAATAGTCATCGACAAAAACAGCATAATAAGCAAATCCATTTCCAGATAAAACCGGAGAAGGCCCCCATAAATCACAATGTATCAAATCAAGAACATGACTGGCACGCTTAGAGTTCTCAATAAAAGACAATTTCTGCCCCTTTGCCATAGCACAAGGCTCACAAATACCAGGTTTAGGGAGCACAGAAGTAAGGGATAAAAAACCATTCTTATTCAACAAAGAAACAGTACTGAAAGACACATGTCCCAGACGAGCATGCCAAATCTCAAAGGACGCTCTATTATTATTCTGCCTAACAAACGAAACAAGTGCCTCTTCACCACGATCCAGCACATAGAGTCCATCCTTACTGTATCCCCGCCCCAGAATTGCCTTGGTGACCTTGTGCTGAATGACAAAAGATCGATCATCAAAGGTAATTAAGGCACTAAGATCCCGAGTAAGTTTACTGATCGACAACAGATTCTTAGCAATATCGGGTACAAGCAACACATCAGACAAATGCAGATTAGGGCTAACTCTAACATCACCAATAGCAGCAATAGAAAGTGAAGCACCATTACCAACAGAGACAAGAGCGTTACCGGTATAAGGGGTGACACTCGACAGGTTCGAAGCAGAAGAGCTCATGTGATTTGTCGCTCCGGAGTCCACAAACCAGTCTGAAGCAACAAAGGATGGAGCAGGCGAAGCAGAAGGTTGGAACTGCGGAGAGGGATAAGGCAGATATGGCGGAGCAGAGGGTGAGTACTGAGGTGCAACGAGAGCCTGCTGAGCTGAAGGAGCCTGAAACACGGGATTTGCATACGGCTGAAACTGCTGAGCAACATGAGCCTGAACTGAATGAGGGACCTGACCAATCTGAGCCAAATGAGGTGGATACTGCTGAGGGGCATAGGATTGGACAGCCGGAGACATATCTATATATAGTACAAAATTGATTTGTATTAGGAGTTCCCAATCTATATATAGTACAAGAGAGCCCCTATAACTAAATAAGAAACATCTAGACACATAAGTGCAATATACATAAAACACTAATTTAGTCATCATCTAAACTTTCTATTGTCACACTACATCTATAATAGGGTAAAATGCTTAGATGACCCCCAGTTATGGGTTAAGTGCGATTGTGACCCTCAGTTCTTGGTTGAGTGCTATTATAACCCCCAGTTTTTGGTTAAGTGCGATTATGACCCTCTTCCGATCAAATTTATGTAAAATATAACCCTAAACATGCTGATATGACCAATTCAGGTATACACATATGTGAGTAAACAGTATTTCTCTTTGAATTTGAAGTGAATTTCATAAATCATCCAAATATATTGTTTAGAAACTCATCAAAAATACAATGTAGGGTTATAATTGCACTTATCAAAAACTCGGGGTTATATTTGCACTTATCACATAACTGAGGGTTATATTAGCACTTTTCTCTCTATAATATCTTCCCATTCGTCACTAATATTGCATCGCCATTGATCAAGCATATTTTAATTTTAAGACAAGCATCAAATAACATACTTTTAATCGAGGAAAACCCAAAGAAAAACAACATATAAAGCCTAAAGCTACTGTCTTTCATAAAAAAATAAAATTCACTGAATAGTAATGAACACATTTGAAACAAAAAAACACAACTGAGATTTTTTTTAAACTACAAAATATCCTTGGGTGCACACAAAATATCACTAAATTTGATGGTTTTGGAGAAGTTCGAAATTGTGCTTCTTCGAACTTGACATTGTGCCAGGATTTTAACTTCTCATTCATTATATTCAAACCATTCTTCTGAGTCATTTTTTGGTGCTGACCCACCTCGTAGTATTTTATGGAGAGGTTTCGCTCCCCGTGTTATTCTGTTAAATCCTCTCACGCATACAAATCCTGCATTTATAGGAAAATAATATAAATAATCTACATAAAACCTAAAATTAAACCAACAAATAATTTATGTAATCTTGCATTGAAAAATACTCGATTCCAACAAAAAGAGCATGAAAAATTACCTTCCCGGAAGCAATGATGGATTTCACCCAGGCTCATCCCTGATTATTAGTTACAAAATCAAAATCATACACACATTAAATAAATCAAAATTGTATGCAAAACTAAATATGAATTATACTTCATAGTACACGTGAACAATTATAATGACATACTTTTATATATCGATGACGCGGAAGTTCCACAGTATAGTGATCGGTGCGATCGATTTAAGTGACACAAATCCTCATTCGAAATGATAATAGGTGACTTGCTTGTCTCATCGTCTGCGAACACCTTTATAAATATATATATGTTATCACATGCTAATATTCTAATAAACTCAAGCAACGATAAAAGTATATGTTGCAAATTAAACTTACTTCATTGTCTTGGAAGTATGTTCCATTCAATGGAAATCTGCCTCGCATTGCTGTTTGACAAGGAATCTGTATTCCCGATAAAATTATAATCTTTAGTATAATTGCAAAATATAAAACATTTTTCAATCAACAGTTACGTATTTCGTACCAAAATTGTTCCAAACGTGTCTGAATCATTACCCTTGCTTGAAGCAACAAGATTACCATCATTAGCTTTTCTTACTTCACCTGTAAAAATAATGGAATGTTAGAATCAGTCGAATCATTTGTAAAATGATTAATCATTCACAACTTACTTGACTTCCAAGTTGCCACTAGATAAGGAACTTGATCATTTATTTCCCGCTTATCAAACTAAAACAAACAACCAAAAATGCTTTTAATCAACCAAACCGCAAATGCTATTAGCGTAAATATTGACAACCCAAACTGACCATTTTTAAGAGATGATGATTGTCTTCAAGCACGTACCTGTACACATGATAATACATCAATTACTCCAGATTTTATAGTTAATAAGGATGCTGAAAAGTTATACTTACACTTTGTGCGTGGTCTTCAATTTGCTAACAATTTTCTTCAAATTTTCTTTTGGATTTGGAAACACCAACTCGTTAAATCTAGGCTCCAACATCCTTGGCATCATTGCGTCACTTGTTCTGGGTAACTGCACCAAGTTCTCAATATCTCCATACTCACATTCTTGTTCTGTAAGTTCAAGATTTTGATTTCGTTCGGGGGATTTTGGCATTTCAACAACTGGGGAGAATTGAGCTATCGAGTCTCCATCAAGAACATTGCCACATGATTGTGGCTCTAGATATTCAACTGCAAAGTTTCCAGATGATGACGACTCTTTGTATTCAACAATGGTGTCACGCGACTTGTTTTGTTGAGGAGCCGGAGCCGGAGCGGGAAGATTCTGTTTAGACCTGCAAAATATGACGTCACTAGTCAATTGCCTCTTAACCAATACCAATACCAATACCAATACCAATACCAATACCAATACCAAATTAATTTAACATTACCTTGCACTTGCTGTAGCATAATGTCTACATTGCCCCTTTAGAGGACATGCCTTACAATTTGGATTTATCATGGTACAAAATACCTATAAATTTTAAACCATAATAATTAGTAAAATTATACATTTCTTGAATATATCGCTAGTACAAAAGTAGACGTTACCTTCCCAAAGGTAATAAGGTGGCAGTGCAACTCATACCTGTATATGATTTACATAATCAAGCATTTTTCTTTGCATATTAATACAAATTTAATATTTCAAAAACTTCAATACAACAAATAATTTACTTACAGTGTCTCTTTGCTAAGCATACTTAAACGTGGCCATAAATATTTCTGGATCTTATCAAATTCTGGATACCTATATTATTGTATTGAATACATTAGGACAATAAATGTGAGGAAATAAAAAATATTATAAAGTTAAAACTTACTTCTCTAACTTGTCAAATTCTATATGCATGGGTAATGCTTTCAGCGGAACCAATCCTAGTCGAATTGCTATGCGTCCAACATTAACATCCACCTAACATGCACATCAACGTTGAAGATCATATTAAATCATAAATAAATAATTCCGAATTAATGAACAAGGATAACAATAATAAATGGACATACATATGATTTATAATGGACGGGTTAGAGTTGGGATTGCAAAATTTTAGTTGAATCAAGCTCAATTCCTTTGAAAGTTACTGTAGAGAGAAAATGTTACTACATTTTTCACCTAAGCTAGTAAGGCAAACTTTATTAGTCAATTAATTCCACCCTTTGAATCAATATGTATTCCTGCATAACTTGCAAATCTATCAACATCGAATGATTGCTTTTTAAGTAAACTTCATCTAGCGGCACTCAAAAACCTCAAAAGTACATCTCTTATCATTTTAATGTTAAAAATTTACATTACATTAATTATTACATAAGCAAGCAAGTACAACAAATCAATGCAAAAAAAAAGTAAGGAAAAACAATCCAAGTCAAAAATAGAAAATGTTATAGTTGAATAAAAAAGAAACAAAAATAACCATGTGACAGTCATAAGTAATATAAAAAAAATAACGGGCTAAAACTAAGAAGGTAAAATAATCAAAGTATCTACAAAAATGTATCCTATAAAGAGAATATCAAATATTTAATTTAATTCAATTCTTGTTTAGGGAAAATTTTATTTGGATGTGTGAGAACCTGTGGTTATGTCATATAATTTATAAATTTTCAGAAGGAATAAAAAATAAAAAATGATGTTTCTTCTTTGGGGCCCGTCTTCTTTTACTTTAAAATGTATAAACAATTTATACGACCAGATTTGTACCAACACAAAGATTCACACACTCTAAATTTTTACAAAAAGACCCCAATTAAATTGCCATGTTAACACACTAAAATAATATAAAATATAAATGAAATCAGAAATATTACTGGAAATGCATGCTTGAAAAGCGCTAGTAGCCGAACACATTCCACACTTTTTAGTCCAATTCCGACATGGCTCAGCAAGTATTCCCTACATGAAAATTAAAATTCTAATCAGTTATGAAATATATGTCATAAATGACCATCTAATAACTTAACGCGAGGAGACAGCAATAGAAAACAATGACCAAAAAACAAGGAGTAAAAAATGGTTAATAGTTATTCAAGGTTGGAGCTAATTTGAAATAGAAATCAAAGAAGTGAAAACAAAAATAAAAAAAGTCTACATAGGTTTAGAACCTATGGCTCTGATCTCTAGGAATGAAACGCTAACGATCGAGTTAAGAAAGATGATTTCTGCGGGAATATAAGTTACAATCCACTAAATAAAAGTCATCAACACGCATGTATACAAAATTGTACACTCAGTCTTATATATAATATTATTTATAGCATACTCACAATATTGAACCCATGTAGCGACTTGTACTCTCATACTCCACAAACATATAGACACGTCTATAAATAACAAAAATAGATATTACTAAAATCGTATAAATATATATGAACTCACCGTGCAATATGATCTGGAGCATTCCGTAACCATTCGAGGTCACCATTATGATTTACAAAAGCATCATGGAGAAAATTCTAGGAGAAATTACGTGATTAGAAAATAGTGAAGATGTTAAAATATATACAATCAAAGACATATTTTTAAAATCACCTGTATCCTTTCTGTAAGAATGTTATATTGACCGCGACCTTTAATTATACCAACAATATCACCTTTTGGAGCAAGTCTAACCGCGTTCCAATCAACAGAGTCCATCGTATCAACGTGCCGCGGTTCTTTGGAAGCATATTTCTTCCCAATCTTGATCCAATCCCTTATTTCCTTTTCATCCACCTTTCTTTCGCCATTCATATCATCCTTTTCTTTGTTGGTGTCCGGTTTCTCGACTTCTACTTTTTCATTTGATTGATCGTAGTTGAGTTCTGAATTTGTAGTACAACCGGAGCTTAGGCAGGAAGATTTGTCTAAACCATTATTCCCAGCTTTCACACTATGATTGTCACATGCAGAACTCAACAAGCCAATCACCTCATCACTCACCCCATCATAAACAAGCCTTGAAGCCATCCCATCATTTGAACTCCGGCTTACAATGGGGTATCTTGAAGCTAGTTCCATGTAAACCGTGCTGCAATGAATTTTTAAAACCATATAAATGAAAAATGCTAGATAAACAATAATTACATCAACAAACAATTACACGTGCACATACATACCTTGAAAGATTATCACTCACATTCTGAGTCAAATAAACACCAACAATAGAGTCTATCACTGATCCTTTCCAAGGTACGTATTTTCGAGGTCCTGAAAGACCCCAAACTTGTATTAGTATATATCATATAAAAACATAGACATATTAATAGTTTTAATATAACTCTTGGATGAGAATATACCTTGGACAAGATTCATGCAAGCGGTTAGTGCATACATACGTTCCAAAAATGGTCCATTCTTTTCTCTCCACTCCTTTGCCCTTTCTTCCTCAGCCCTTGCTTTCTCTTGCTCCTCCTTTGTGGCTTCATGATCACTTCCCAGCAAAAGTTTCCTGCCCCGGCTATCGTTTCCCATCAACATTTTCCAAACATGGTTGGAATCCTCGTCAAGCAAAACCTCGGGTACAAACTTTTTGAATTTCAGAGGTATAGTTACATTCCATTCCTTATGTTTAGATTTTTTAGGCTTGGGATAACGAGGCATAAGCCAAGACGCAAGTTTAAGAACTAGTGAATCAATACCTGACAAAAGAAGAAGGAATTAAGAAATTTTATAACATAAAGAATATTTCAAAATCTAATAGACATTATAAGGTTTTATAACAATATTTGAATAATTTTATAGTGTAGGGAGTAACTAAAATTGTAATGAACAAAAATAAACTATAGAAATTTTAAAGTGAAAGAGGGAGAGAAAGTTAGTACCATATGTTTCGGTATTTCTTGTTTCGCCCGTGTCAAAGATCAATCTGTTCAATCTGCTTTCGTTTGATGATGATGATGATGATGATGAATTTTTCTTTTCTGAGAAAGTAAAGAAAATAGAAGTTATGACAAATACATGAAAAACTATGATCATTTTAATAATCAAGTAATCAATCAACATCGAAGAACAATTAACAATTACTTGATTGAGTAAAATTGCCTTGGACTGATTTCCTAGCAACTATCCTTCTTCGGCCACTGCACAACTTGCCTACATCTAATTCCAATTGAAATTTGTACTCAGTAATTATTTCAATAAACATGTATAATTATTTGAATAGAAATGAAACCATAAAACACAAGGAATTACCTAGTGGAGTGGAAATGTCATATTGTTTTCTTTGTCCATCATTACACACTTTAATTATCTGTGCAGATTCCTCGTCAACACGTGGTGCCGAGATGACAAGGCACTGCTGGTGAAGGACATCGCCTTTTAAACAAAAAGGCTCCATAGATATCTGCTCAGAAACATTGGTACCTTGATTCTTTCTGTATCTGTGTCGTCGCAGCTCTGATCTTTTCTTCCTGTAAACATCTCTTCCATACAACCCATATCTCTGTAATGACATCACCAGTCGTCCCGTTCTTCGTTTTCTGAACGTGAACGCGTCCAGGATATCCATCAAGCTAGGATGCAGATTCTGATTTCGACGCTGCTCTGCAATCACTTTCTCCATGTAAGAGCCAAAATCTTCCTCATTGCCTCCTAAATTCAACTCCAAGGCCCGGAAAATAGACGCTACTGCGATGGTATCAACTTTATCACTTGCATTTGCAACTAAGCCCTCTCCTTTTACCTGGTTTTCTAGCTCTAACTCCAAAGATCTCCTACTAGAATACCTCACTTTCTTACCCTCTGGGTTCTCTGAAGGTTGTGTATGATCTAAAACTGGAACAGCTCTAACTGGAATCTGCTTTGGAAATTTCTTCTTAGAAACCAACCTTTCAGGATTCTTCTTCAGTTTACTATCATCCAAAATCTTTGGTCGAAATTGCCTTTGAATATTTTTCCGTTCCATAGGGCAGGTTCCCTTTCTCTTTTTCCCAGATTGGTTAGAGTTCTGGACTTCTACCTGTAGTAAATGCGGGAAAAATACGGATTTTAGCAATAAAAAGCATAAGCATATAAAAAAATGATACGAGAGAGTAATTATTTGGAGTATATTTATCAAACTTTATTACCTCGTGCTTATTTGATTTTGGTTTAACGGTTGCACCCATTACGGAGAAAGAACAATATTTATACTGGACTAAAAGTACAAGGTTGATTAACGTTTATATAACCCAGATCATAGAAGAGAAAAACAAATACACCAAAACATATCCGAGAAAAAGAAAAAATACAAACCTGAAACGTACTATCAATGCTGATTTGATGTTGTTAGTTTGATACGCCTTTGAAGTTGAAATAGAATAATAGAATTTTGAAGAAACGTAAACCTCGAGAACTAAAAAACCAGAGTCCAAGTTTAGTTCTTCTAGTATATTCAGTTTCTAATTCTTATTCTCCTTTCTTCTATTTTTAAGTTGGAAAAATAGAGGTTATAATTTTTATTTTGGTAGGAATAATAATTTTTAAGTTGGAAAAATAGAGGTTATAATTTTTATTTTGGTAGGAATAATAATTTTTTAGGAATACATAGGTTTCAACTACAAATCGGTTGGTGATGTTATTAATTTTCTAATCCTTTGCGTTGCAGACAGTACCATATTCTTCTTTCTCCTATTTTTAAGTTGGAAAATAGAGGCTATAATTTTTATTTTGGTAGGAATAATAATGTTTTAGGAGAAAAAGAAAAAATACAGACCTGAAACGGCCTATCAATTGCCCATGATTTGATGTTGTTAGTTTGATGCAGGTTGAAATAGAATACTGTAATTTTGAAGAGATGTAAACCTCAATAACTAAAAACCGAGTCCAAGTTGAGTTCTTCTAGTATATTTAGTTTCTAATTCTTATTCTTCTTTCTTCTATTTTTAAGTTGGAAAAATAGAGGCTATAATTTTTATTTTGGTAGGAATAATAATTTTTTAGGAATACATAGGTTTCAATGCGTTTTTTATTAATTTTCTAATCCCTTTCCGTTGCACACAGTACCGAACTAGCCATCTTCGCGAGGTGATGGTTTGGCGACGGTAACGGCGTTTGAGTGGGTAATGGGTCAGTTTGGCGACGGGAACAGCCGACCGGGAAAGTCAAGCAAGTTTTGTGAATTTATTTGTTCTTTTTAAAGAATTAATTCTGTTTTGAAGATAATTTGGTGTGCTTGTCTTGAGTTTTTCTTTTTCTCTTCTTTTAGTTGTGTGTTTCCAAGTGCATGCAATGTGTTTGATAATTTGTCTTAACCATGATCTTCGATTTTTGTTTTTGTTTTTGAATGTTATACTCATTTTCAATGTCAGTAGATATGAATGTTTACAATAAGTATATTGTTATGTGATTATGGCTTTGAGTTATGCAGTTATTAGTGACTTGTGGAAGAGCGACAGAGCACTTTCCGATATGAAATTTCAGTTAGTGTACTGGAAGTTTACAGTGATCAGAACGAGGCAGACTTGTGTCTGATTCAGGAGTTGGAACGAAGAGGTAACTCATCAATCTGATTTTCTTGATTTATTGTATATTCTTGTATTGATGAAGTTGAATAGTATATAGACTAGGACTACTATTATTGGACCCGAATTGGAACCCCATCATTAATATCAACCTGATAAATAAAATTAGGGAAATCATCGGAGAAGAGTACAGCAGGGCCCTGTTTGCTTCCGGAGAAGAATGGCGGGACCATCACAGCTCAGGTCTTGGCTAAGGTTTAGGAGAGGGTGGAGAAGTTGTTCAGACAATGGCTATGCCTGTGCTCAGGTTGTTATCTTCCCTTTGGGAAGCTGGATTCAGCCGAGGTTGTTTCCAAAGTGGTGGAAGGGGACACTGCTGGAGTACAGGTTACCGGTGGTGGTGCTGCAGTGGAGGAGGTGCAGAGGGTGCTGCCAAAGGGACTGAGGAAAGGGGAGGTGTTTAATATCGAAGTTGCAGAGCAGGGGAAGCTAAGTCAATGAGGGATTGCTTTGATGTCTAGTACAAGTGATGAAGTTTCTCAAATTGTACGACAGTGATGTTGATGAGTGTGGAAAAGGTATTTCCTCTGTTATTTTGTTTAGTTCTTTACTTGTTGTGTGACATTATGAATTTGAGTATTAATTGGTGTTTTTGTAATTTTTTATAAGTTGAATTACATGAATGAATTAGATTAATTGGTGTTTTTGTGCTTTAGTGTTTGGTTCTTGCTTTGAGTTGAACAACTGTTCATAATGGTTTGAATTGTGGTGAAGAAAATGCTTTTAAACTGATTCCTTTGAGTCCTTTTTTTCTATCTGATATTACTTGCAAACCGGCTTTAATCTGTTACATCAATGCATGCACAATGCAAAAATGTATTCTTTCTATGATCAAGTGAGTGATTTGCATGTGTTTTGTTGTGTACTAATGTCTCTTTTCCCAAATTGTAGGAACAAGCCAATGCAGCTTGCTGTTGCTGCTGAGAATCACGGTATGGGATCATCCAGATTGTAATATTATTGTGGGCTGTCATAGGAGAAAGCATTGAGGTATACAGTAGCATTTCCTCCAACTTAGCTAACAAGAACTGAAAATCTTTCTTGAATATATTGTTTGTGTCTAAGTAGTTGGAACTAAGGTGATGGAACTGTGTGTGTGAGCGAGTTTTCTCTTGCATTTGTATCTTTTGTCTGCATCTTTCACCAAAATTAATCACGTGTCTTGTTTCTGCTCTTGATCTATATCTTGCTGCCCTTGCTCTTCTCCTCCAATCATCAGTTCAAGGCGTGGACGAGTTATTCTTTGCTGCTTGAAGTTGACAAAGCAGTCCCCTCAATCATCAATCTTACAGTTCAGTTCATTATCGTTCGTCGTTTTTAAATTATTTTCCTACTTCACGTGTTTGTTTTCCTTTTATTCCCGCGCTCTTCATTGTATCTTCACCATCAATTTCACAGCCATGCGTCCTTAGCCCGCTTCTCCTCTGTCATGCTTCATGCTCTACTTCCACGTGTCCAGCTTTTTCTAGGGTGTTCCAAACTCTTCTTCACATTTGAACGGATTGATGGGATTATATGCTTCCAGGTCTTTATGTGAGATCTTTTGTTTCTTCTAATGAGTTCCATCCAAGTCAAAAAGGTTTCCATCCCATTTTGCACCATTAAGAACTGTGTTTTTATTTGAAATATTTTTGTTTATAGTTTTACTTCAAGCACCTTTGAATTTCTGTTGTTGATGTGTCTTGATCTTTTTTGGAGTTGATTATTCTTTGGGATCTATCTTCTTAAGTTACTTTTGCAGGTGCATATCAGGTGTTTGATGCTTGGTTCGAATGAATAGATTTTTCTTTGAAGAAGGATCGCAGAGAGAGTTTGACATATTTAAGGTCAATCATAACAAGTCCCATTTTTTTACCTTTAATTGTTTTGTGATAATCGTAAACATCAAAGGGTTGATAGCTGCTTTCTTGCTGGTTACTTCGATTTCTTAGTGAAGTTTGAAACAGAATCAGCCTTGCTTAGTTATTTGTGTGTTTTTTGTTTCAAATTTTCTGATCAAGATCAGTCTTGTTTCCTTAGAATTATTTTTATGTTGGGGTGATTACTCAAGATATGAATTATGGTTTTCATAACCTAACTTTGTTTCCGGGTTTATCATTAGAGGTGATGACCTCGGACTTGATAAAATGCTCAAAGAAAGAGTTGGATTTTGGTGATCCAATGGCTCATTTGGTCAAGGTATATTTATCTATTGTTACTTCTAGGTCTGATTCCCATATTCTTGTGCTATCGAAATATATGGCCTTCCATTCTATTGGTTGATTAAACTATTAGTTTCGGTTAGTTCATATTTTCAGATTGAGCTCAGTTCCGATTTTCTTTTGCATGATTTCAATGGTCTTTTCTGAAAGATTGAGTTCTGGTTTCCATTGCATATTTCATCTACATGAGGTCTGTTTTGTTAGTTATGAGTATTTATTCAAAAAACAGTATTTATTCCACCCTTGCATACATATTACAGAATGATTGAATTACAAAATTATCTACATGAGGTCTGATTTGTTAATTTTGAAGATGGACAGAAAAATGTGAGTTTTTTGTGCAGGGAATATGAGATAATTTTGGTTTCATATTGCTTTGCGTCTTATCAACTTACTTAATATATTTCAACAGCAATATGCATATCAATTTTTCACCTTATATATGCTCTTTTAGTTTCTCTTTATCGCAATCGAACTATGCAACTGTCCAATTTCCAATTATACTTACATGCTTTCAAATAACAGTCTTGTGCACTGAAATAGTATGCTCTCAAGTTAAATAGCATCTGATTTGCATGATGTGGTCACTAAGGAGCGGAGTTGTTTTGCTATTGCCAGCAACTTCTGAGTCATTCTTGCAGGTTTATTTAGGTCCATGTAACAGGTTCATTCTACTAAACATTGACGTCTTTACTTGGTTTGAGCACTTTTCATTTTTAGTGCTTTGTGGATGGGTACCCTTTTGTCCTAATACAAAATATTCCATTTAAAACATGCTCATCCAGCTGAATTGAACCTTCTCAGTGTTTTTATTTATAGTAGTTCCAAAAAGTACAACTGTTTTGATGCAGTTACCCAACCAAGTTACTTTGACTGTTGATGGTGATTCTCTTAAAACTTATTTCTGCATTGCCTTTTAGAAAATCTCTTAAGAAATAATTGTATGATTTTTTCTGTTATCCCCATTATCTTGCCTGACCTTTTCATTTTCTTATTATCATGAACTGAAGTCTATGGTTAGAGTCTTGAAGAAACCTGAAGGAATTCCCTGACCTTTTGGTTGCATAGTCTTTGCATTTGTTCACGCCTGTGCTAGAATCTCGGTTTTGTCACGGTCTTCTAATCTCGTTTTCGTGCCTTTTCTTTCTTTCATCAGTGGGTAACATGATAAAGTATGTTTAGCTAATCTGATTCAGTATGCTATAAAGCAATACATTCAAGGATCAGACCTCCTTGAAGTTCGTACTTTTTAGTTTACTTGTTTGTTATTTTGTCCGTTCGTTTGTTACCTTAAACATCAATGCAAAGGTTCTTGATGCATTGCCTGCTGGATAACTTATCTTGTTTCTAGATAATTTCCGGTATGGTGATACCCCTTCACATGTGTTTTTACTAATACGGAATATTATGAATGCATTGTTTTCTGCTAAGTTTCGCACACTAGCTAATTGCAGGTCCACTCCTCCTGCTTAAGGAATCCCCTCGAGCCACAAAGTTTTGCAATAGCTAATTACATTAGAGTATGTAATGTTCCACAAAGCCTATTTTGTAAGATAATAGTGTATAGAGCTGGTTGTTTGTGAGGTTTGTGTAGAAAGTTTCCAGTGATGTAATTTATAGCTGAATGAGTAATTACATAGATTTTCGCACTTTAGGACAAGCTGCGATAAAATAAAAATTTCCAAATAAATCATGCGATTTAGCATGAAACTTGTAAGCTACAACAAAGTGTAAGGGCTTACGCTCGCTGGCTGCAACACCTAGTACTAAATTTAATATACGGAGACATATATGTACACGTTCTTGCCGAAAAACAAAACAAAAAAGTACTTTTTTTTCCGGAACGGATATATTAATAAGATCGGAAAACAGTACCTAATTATTTTTTTCAATACATTAGTTATCACTTTAATCCAATTCTATTGATTTCAGTCATATTTTTAAAAATTAAAAATAGCTTATTTCTTAGAGCAAGTCCAACAGGTGCGCTAAAGTTTTTTCCACAATAGAGAATCAAACCCAACAGTTTCTATATATTTTTCTCCCCAACTCCAACAGTTTTGCTATTTTAGAAATTTTTCAAAATTTTTCTTCCCTTTCTCTATATAGAGAAAGGCCTCGTTTGGCTATCAGCGTTTAGCTGTTAGCTGTTAGCGGATTTTATTAGCTGTTAGCTGTTAGCTGATTCTATTAACTGTTTTGACTAGCGGTTTGATTAGCTGTTTGTATTTGAGTGTTTGGCAAATGAAAATTAGCTGATAGCTGTTTTGTTACGTTAAAAGACCGAAATAGACATTAATATAATTTATTATTAATTTCTTTTATGGTATTACCTATATTTATTTATTTTTATGCTATTTGTTATTTTATTCTTTATTAATATACCCATTTTCTTTAAAAAAATTAAAATGATTAACATTTCATAGTAATATATGTTTAGCTGGACATTTTAATATTAAGATATGAAATACTTAAAATATAAATTAAAAATAATATTTTAGAATAAATATATACGTACACATTTTGTGTACGCACGCATATGAATATATGAATTGTACTATTAAAATTTGATTAATATTATATGAATTTGTACGCACGCTAACCTGATTAAAATTTGGTTTAGTAATTTGATTTTTTTTTTAAAAGGAAATTTTGTAAGAATAAGGATAAAAAAGATATTTTATAATATTGTTTTAATTAATTCTTTGTAAACGCTGCTCTTTCTAGCGTTTCAGAAACGAGAGGTTTCACCAAAACAGCTAATCAGAAAAAGCTATTCACCAAACACTAAGAAGAGCTGATTGATCAGTTAACTGTCCATATTTAACCCAAAAAGCTAAACGCTACTCAAAACTCTCGTCACCAAACGGGACCAAAACTTTCTTCTCTCTCATCAAATTTCTATAATAGAAAATATAGAGAATCTGTTGGAATCAAAAGGAGTTCAAAATTTCTATAAGTTATTAAAATCTCTATTATACAAAAGCTATTGGCTCTTACTAAGCTAAAGTAAAAATTGATTCCTGTTTTCAGTATAGCAAGAAATAATCTTTAGCACACATGGCCTTAGTATAACTAAATACAACGTCTCATATAAGGCTGCTTTCACGTAAATCTGTTTGATTTTATTTGATAATTTATTGATGTAAAGTTGAGTAATATCAACAAATTTTCAAGAACACACCATCTCACGCCTAAATTAACCCGAAAAAGACACTTTCTCAATAATTTACTGACTGATGCTGGTAAGATTAATAAACCTATAATATAATCCTAACATATTTTATCAAGGCCTATAATACACAGCAAATTAACAAACCAACATAAACCAAAGGTTATCAATGTTAACATATTATATATCAACATAGCTGCTGAGAAGAACTACATTTACACGATAATAATATCAATATTAACATTGCATGAAAAGGCTATCCCGACCACAAGCTTCTAAACATATGGGAATCAGGTGTAAAAACACCAAATTAACAAAGAAACAATGACTCCTTTACAATGAGATGACAATATTGTCTTGGTATCAATTTGTTTTCACCAGAATTTGGCCTGAAATCATATATATTAAACTTAAATGAATAACAGTACTTACATCTTTTGTAAAGATTGATTGGAAATGTGAAGCGATCGGCACAGAGGTCATCGACATGACATAGGAGATTGTAACACCGTTGCCAATCTAAATGCCTTTGTCCAGTGCCGGAGAATGAACAAAATGTGAGATTTAACAATAAAAAGTAAGGTATATTTTGATGATTCAGATGAGCTATATAGCTAGTAAAGACAAAAACTATGCACATTAATTAGGAATTTTAGAGTGAAATTTGACAGTACATTGAGATTCCAGAACCTAGCAAATGAGATTTTAATTTGCAGCTAAATTAATCAGCAGGTGCATGTGTAGTTTTTTAAACGCATATCTAATGCAGAAGGGTTATCATTCATCTGTCACCATTGCCAGGATTTTTCATTCTTTCCACCAAGTCATCAATTATGCAATTTCATGATTGATTAGCTCACTCTAGTTTCAAACTCTTCCAAATTTAGCTACACATTGGGCATCTTATCATACTAGCTAAAACCCTAATACGAATGGATACTTAAAGTGATCCGCGTCAATGATCTCTAAACAATGGAATTAAAATTGGCTGGTTTGCATGACAATAACTATCCAAGACATACGTACATACTGAAAACAATTTAATCATGAGCATAGCTTATGTATGTTCAAATATCTCAGGTATTCTACATCGCTTATTCTTTTCAAAAGGCAACAAATTTTCCTAGCAAATTGATTTATATATAGCCTAATAGTAAATAGGTGGAACCATGTATCCCCGAGCTAGGAATTGAAGAAAAAAGGAAAATAGTTTAAATATGTAAAGTAATCAAATTGAAGGTTTCAATATGACCATAAATATATAGAGGGTCTAATTGAGACTTTCAATCTACCTCATATTCCACATAAGATTGATCTCCACATTGATGCTTGCATTGGAGATTAATTTTACATTTTTTCACTATCAATCTTACTTGTCAATTGATTTTTTATTATTTTGAGGGTAGCAAGAGCATCTCCAATTAATGGTGAAAGTGTCAGAGCATCCACAATGGTAAGCAACATGACTGTGTAGCTTCACTTTTTCCAATATATTTCAAGCAAATGATGTGGCAAACCACATTCCTCAACAATGGTAAGCTACTATAGTTGTAGTTTGAATAGGTCCCACATATTTTTAAAAAATTTTAATTACAAATATTTGAAATAAAATAATACAATATAAACTATAATAAATATGAAATAAGACAATATTCAAAAATTATGTTAATTAATATAATATAAGAAAAGGTATATGAACATTTTATTTTATATACAAACAAATTACATACTCGAAAAACTATATTACGTAGTATTCAAATTATTAAAATGGTAAAAAAAAAATTTACAATATTATTCATGCTCGAGAAATTATATTATAATTTGCATATAATATAATATGTATATCATTTCATACGTAGAGGATTTACAACGTAAAAGTGTTTCAAGTTACAAAAATTACCAATACAATTACTGCAATCAATACGTAATGTACAGCGTAAAAAATCCCAATACAATTACTGCAATCAATGATATTTATTGCATTTGGGCTCAAGCAATATCGCTCCGCCGAGCTACGTCGCTGAACCAAAGTTACATACGTGGATTGCAACAACGGTGAGCGACGTCGCTGCAATTCTTTGAAAATTGCCAAGCGAACTCCAAAACATCACCGTTGTGGATGCTCTCATGAGTAAAAATAGGTTCCAATTGTCAAGATTGTATTTTGTGTCAATGTGATGTAGGATTGAAAATTTTCATTTTGAAGTTTGGTTCTCCAATACAACCATCAAAATGTAACAAAAATATCATTGAATTAAATATTGCATTTATATTTCAAATTCAAACATGGAATGTTTAAATGATTTAATTAGTAATAAAACTCTAAATATGTTCAGTTGGCAAAGTGATGGCTGATGCGGGGAAATCCGCTCCAGTAACTGATGCCTCAGATTGTTGAGATATCCGAGGGCCTTGAGCTGTGAAAAGATAACCGTGCTGACTAACTGTTTGCCGAGAATGCCTGTCTAGGACCCCGGAAGATTTTGCTTGGGACCTGTTTGTCTGAAGCCTGCAAAACAAACCCCCGGAGCCACCTGGGGGTAGCACCTCCGGTGTGATGATGAGATTTCGTGTATTGAAAGGAAAGATAAAACTCTGTATTCTAGAGTTAGAGAACTTACCTGAATTGCTGATTTCTTCCTCCTTTTATAGGCATCCTAAGGCGTCTAGTTCATCCCCCTTTTCCTCTGCTGACTCACCATTTCTTTCCTCTTCCTTACGCCATTCTCACGTGATATAGCACCTCATGTATCTTGCTAAGGCGTATAGTGGTTGATTCATCATGTTTCTTCTATCTAAAGACGTATTTCGTGTTATCAATGGCTTCAAATTGAGCATCAATGTATAGAAGGCATATTTGATATCTTCAATCCATGTCATGTGACACGTAATATTGACTCCTTAATTGATGGTTGCATTGGAGTAGATTTTTAGAATTTAAGAGTATCAATCTTACGTGGTCATCAATATTTTTGATTGAGAGGTTTGCATTGGAAATGCTCTAACATCATGGTATAAACAATCAGAAGGAAAAGAAATTACCATATGGAGCATAAGCATCTTATCTATATCTATACTATATATAAAAATTCAACTTTGTGAGAGTGCTTGTAAAACCTGATAATACTGTTAGGGGATAAACCTCAATGATGAGGTGTGTGTTGTATTAGGTATTATATAGAGAATACATGGAAATAAACCCTAGGTGTACAAGATGTGCTTCTAGCCCACTAGCTATCTCTAATACTCCCCCTCAAGCGAAGCGTCAGATTAACCGAACGCAGAGCTTGGAATGGAAAAACTCAAAAAGCGGCTTCGGAAGACCCTTCATAAATATGTCTGCAAGATGCAAGGAAGTAGGCACATGACTGACGCGGAGTTTGCCTGAGGACTCTAACTCTCGAACAAAATGATAGTCAATGTCGATGTGCTTCGCCCGCTTATGAGCAACCAGATTCTGAGCTAACAAAATGACACTGTTATTGTCACACAACAACAGAGGCAATCTATCCAGCGAAAAATGCAACTACTTCAACAAATGAGAAAGCCAAACAATTTCAGCAGCCGTATTCGCGAGAGCACGATATTTAGACTCCGAGCTCGAACGCGAAACATTAGGTTGCTTCTTATCACTCAAGGACACCAAGTTTCCACCCAAGAAGACTGCATATATAGCCATAGGTAGAACGACGTGTCTCCAAGAAGCGAGCCCAGTCAACATCCGAATAAGCACAAACATCAGAAGATCCACCCGAGCGAAAAGTGAGACCAAGATGAGGCGTACCGGCAACATAACGAATAATCCTTGTGACTGTTGCAAGTGGTCTTCGCGAGGATCCTGAAGGAACTGACTGACTGAGTTGACAGCAAAAGCTAGGTCCGGACGAGTGATGGTCAGGTACTGAAGTGCACCAACAAGCGAACGGTAAAGTGTCGGATTCCCAAATGGAGCACTGGAGCCGCTGTGAAGCTGTGAAGCTGAGACAACGGAGCAAATGGAGTAGTGACTGGGGATGTATCTGTCATGCCAGCACAGGAAAGAATATCCCGAGCATACTTGGCTTGCCCAAGAAACAAACCCGAAGGAGTAGTGGACACCTCAAGACCAAGGAAGTAGTTTAGGGACCACAGATCCTTGATCGAAAACTCCTTATTAGTCCTGGAGATAACTGGCGAATAGAACCCTCACCATTGCCAGTAAGGATGATGTCGTCAACATACACCAGAAGATACAACAAGGTGGTATCTCGAGAGAAAACAAACAGAGATGTGTCCGAGAAACTGTTTTGAAAACCAAGTTGCTTCACGTAGGAGCTGAATCTGTCAAACCAAGCTCGAGGGGCCTGTTTCAGCCCATAAATCTTGGTAAAAATCTTGTTTCAGCCCTTTTAGTACCGCTTCACTAAAAGCAATCAAAATCTTGGTAAAAATTCAATACATGTCAGTTCATATCCAACTAAAAAATTACATTTACTTTTTTTTTAGGTCAATTCAATTCAATTTGGTTGACTAAGTTCATTTATATTTTCCTAAATTCAATTCAATTTAGCTCCATCATTTTTCCAAATTTTGAAATCCAATTTAGTTCACTTCCTTGGTATTTAATTGAATAAAATTTCATCAAGTTCATATGAATTTGACTTTTTTGAACTGAATTGAAATGATTTGATCCGAAATAAATTTTATTTAAATTGGAGCTAAATAAATAAAGCTAAACTGAATATAACTAAATTTAAGGAATTTAAAAATAAAAATAAGGGTTTTGTTATCTTTTTGTATTAATAATCATATTGATTAAAAATAAGTTAATATTCACTGCCTTTTTCAGAAATTATGTAAAACATACACCCTAATTACTAATTTCTAATGTTCCACGGCCCTTAATCCCAATTTTCCTGATGATTTAAACAATATTATTATAGAGTCTATCAATTATGTTATATGTGCCGAAAATTTAATAAAAGGTACAAAATAAATTATATTGTAAAAGGTAAGGTAAGGAAATACTTGATTTCACCTATCTAAAAATATATAAATCCCTTTGTTTTTTTTTTCCTGAGATATGTAATATTCTATTTGTTCTAAAATATAGTAAGGAATCAACTAAATCACCTAAATTGAGTATAATGTTTAGTATTTTAAGAATCATGAGTGTATCAAGCAATCGATTATAATGATCATTATCGTGGGTAAAGAGACTCAAATATAACAAATTGGATAAATTTACCCGTCCAATCAAATAAAAATGTACTAAAATAGGATGTTTAAAAATACTACATGTACTCATTGCGGTGATTGAAAATTGATCACATGCTTTACATTCAAGAAAAACAAAACACAAAATTGCACAAAACGATAAGAATAAAATAAATATATCAACTAATGAATATTGAATGCCGATCAATCTATAACGAAATCAAAACTAACTAATTCTCTGACCTCAAGAAATAATAAAAATGAAAAGAAATCATCTCATTATAAATAAATATAAACGCATAAGAATTGGAGTTTGCAATTTCTAATCTTTGTTTATTCATGTATACAAAGGTACACATTAAGCAAAATGACTTAAAATAAAAAAAATATTATAATCTTAACAAAAACCAGGGATATGTTGCATTCCAATCATGAAAGGATAGCACAAAAATCATCAAAATAATAATCAAAAACTTTGATACACTATTATCAAAATTTAATATTTAGGCATAATTGAGAAAAAAACTCTACCTACGGATTTTGAAAGATGATGTTTAAACTCATTTTTGTGAGTTTATAGTCGTCTCCACATGAAATCAAGCAATGGACAATCACCAAATGCACAATATTAGAAATAAAATAAAATAAAACAATATAAATCTTCAGACATACCTCAAACTTCCACAGATTTACGGCATGATAGAAGAAAAAAATTGTGATTGAAGAGTATTAGAGATCAAATACATATATATAAAGTTGCAAAATATAAATATGGAAAATATATATTATGAATACATCAAAAAGGATTTCGTTGACATCTAAAAGGAAAAAAGAGGAGCTCCTCAAAAAACTAATCACGCAAGCTCTCAAAAGAGAATATTGAATTGAGCTTTAATTAAAAGAGTGCAATATTTAATACCATAAGAAAATACATAAATATTTTATACCATAATTTATCAAAATACCTAAAATAAATATATTGAATCAAATACGACGTCGTTTATTCCACACACATTTTGAAGCGAATAACTATTCTAGTTCCCTTTAGGGATTATTAACATTTCTGAAAATAATTTTTATTTAAGGTTTATCAAATCATTATACATATTCAATATTCAACACTTATTTAAGTTATATAAAATAAATACATATATTCAGTATTAAGCACCTATTTAAATTTTACATATATCATCATTCAACACTTATTCACCATTCAACACTTTTTTTTTTTTAATTTCAAATCACCTATGAAAGGTGAAGGGATTTTCATTAGGTTCCCCAATCCTATAGTAACCCAAATAAAATATCCGAAATAAAGTTTACATAGTGTTAGATCCAAAAGTAAGACTAAAACACCATACAAAAGAAGAAACTAAAAATGAGCAAATTGCAACCTCTAGATGAGAAGAGGTTCTGTCATTGAAAGGGTTGATTAAAACACCATTCAAAAACTGGCATTGAGGACCTGCTCAGTCTTCCAAAACCACCAGAGACAAAAGGAAACCCCATGCAGCTCTGTGTAGGACGAAACAAATCGACACACAACTTAGCTCAGAGTTTCATATCTCGGGGTTGGAAATAACTGAGTGAAAAGGTGGTGCGACTTCAGGTTGTTGGATTGATTGTGAAGAGAGTGATGCAGCTGCTTTTTGGGTTTTGTATCATCCTTGCTGCTCCCTGCTATTCCTTTGGCATAAAGTGTTGAGCTAGCTTTGATCCCCGCCGTATGTTTAGAAAAAAGAAACCTGCATATAGATAGACAAAGTATCAGTAGCATCCATCCTTCAAGTTCTGAGCGATGGAATTTCTTTCATGTCCATGATCAAGTGAGCCCTAATGTCTACTGGGAGAGTAGCTAGGGAGACAGTGGAGGTAGATTTTTGCTGAGAAGTAAGTTTAGCTAGAGAGTCTGCAACTAAGTTCCCCTGTCTAAATGTATGCTTAAGAGAGAAATGTTTTAACTGGGAGAAAGTACTATCAGCTAGTTGAAACAATTTCCAATGAGCAGTTATCGGATTTAGAATCATGGAGATGCCTATGAGACAGTCTGATTCTATAATGCATTGAAGATAACCTCGTATATGACCATGCAATATCCCAAACTTGATAGCTTTAATCTCTGCCTCAAGGGGAGAAGAGGCTTCTATAAAAATATGCTCTGCAGATATGAAATGTGCATGTGAATCTCTACAGATAATGCCTATTCCAGCCATAGATGATGATCCAGACCAAGAAGCATCCACATTGATTTTAAAACCATGAGAAGGCTTAGACCATTTAATTGCACTAACCTTTGGTCTGGGAGGGTTAGTTGAAAGAGGGAAAAAACCCCTTTCAGCTAAACCTCTATCATACTGTGAAGGATTAGAGATTGGATTGGAATGAATGATATTGTATATCATCTCTCTAATTTCCTTAATAATTATAGCTTTGACTGGTGGTCTATTATCATATAACTGATTATTCCTGGATTTCCAGAGATTCCAACATACTAAACAAACCATCATATGAATGAGTTGGGAATGCAAGGAGGACTGGCCTACATAACTAAGATAATAAGAAATTCTGTTCCAACAGGTAGCAAACTCTCTATCAATGATATCCACATAAGTCAGCATTTCTCTCCATATACTCAATGAAAAGGGGCACTCATTTATGAAGTGTTCTAATGAATCAGAACTCATACAAAAACAACATTTTGATACTATATTAAAACCCATACAAGTAAGAATATCATCAAAGGGAAGAAGAGAATTCATGAGCCTCCACATAAAGAAAGATATTTTCTTTTGAATTCTTTTCCCCCATATTTTGGATAGAGAAACAGAGGTACCTGATTGTTCCACTAGAGCTTTATACGCTGATTTGAAGGTAAACCTTCCCGTCGGTTCAGGCTTCCATATAAGCCTGTCATCCCTGTGTAGCTGGATTTCAGATTCCTGTAGAAAAGCCTTTAAGTCGTTATTGAGAAAAGGAGATATATTTTGCATGTAGCATGGCTTATTAAGGATAAAATTAGCTACTGTACTATCTAGAGGAATAGATGTAACTTCTGGATCACATCCATCAATAATAGGGCCAAGATTAGTCCAATTGGATGTCCAGAAGTTACAAGTTCCTTTTCCAACTATGACTCTGGAGTGTGTTCTGCAAAGCCATTAATTTGGCAGATTCTCTTCCAAGTGGTAGAGTTTTTAGCAGAGGGGGGTAATGCAGCTATCATATGAGTCCATAGAGCATTTCCATTCTGGTATTTCCACCAGAGTTTGACAGAACAAGCTAGGATAATGGCATTGATTTTTCTACATCCTAAACCATTTTGTTGAGTTGGAAAGCATAGTTTGCTCCATTTTCTCCAGGTTTTCTTTGGCTTAAGTTCAGTCATACCCCACAGAAATTTTGAAAATTTCTTTTCTATTAGTTTGATGGTGGCTGATGTGGGAGACATGACTGTCCAAATATGCTGTGGGAGGGAGTATAAAACAGACTGGATCAAAGTGAGCTTACCCCCTGAAGATAACCACACATTTTTCCAGTTATTTAACCTCTTATCTATCATTTCTAGCATTGGTTGGAAATGAATATTTAGAGTTTTCCCAGTAAAAATGGGGCAGCCTAAGTACTTGAAAGGAAAACTCCCTTTTTTCATTTCTAAAATGACTTTTATCTGCTTGGTTTTGTGAAGTGTTGCAAATCTGCTCACAAAGAAGTCACTCTTGTCAAAATTTATTTTTTGACCAGAAACTTCTTCAAACTTAACCAAAAAATCTTTCAAAATAACAAGACTTGGCTTGCTGGCTTTCAGAAAAATCACTGTGTCATCAGCATATGAAAGATGAGACACTGGTGATAAATTTCCAGGGACTCTGTAATGTTCTAATTTACCAATTCTAAACACATATGCTAGGCTTCTAGTGAATGACTCAGAAAATAGGTTGAACAGAAATGGAGAAAGTGGATCACCCTGTTTGATACCTCTAGTTGATTTAAAAAAACTGACTGGACTACCATTAACTAGGACTGAGAACCAGGCCTGTGATAAATTCCTCATTATGCATCTAACAAAACTACCATGGAAACCAAATTTCAAGAGAATGCCATTAAGGAAAGGCCAACTGACTCTATCAAATGCTTTCATGAGGTCAAGTTTTATAAAACAGTTTGGAATCCTATCCTTTGTGTTAAGATGTCTGACCATTTCTTTGAGGTATAACACATTGTCAGATATATCCCTATCATGCATGAAAGCTGTTTGATGAGGGGAAATGATGTCAGGCATAAGTGGCTTGATTCTTTCCATAAGAATCTTTGAAAAAAATTTATTTACCACATTGGATAGGCTTATTGGTCTAAAATCACTAAAAGAGACAGGGGTATCTTTTTTAGGAATTAGAGTAATCCAAGTACTACCTATTCCTCTAGGCATTTCAGCACCAGTCATGAAACCATTACAAGCAAGTAAAAGATCATTGGCTATGATATCCCAAGCTTTTATGTAAAATTTTGCAGTAAAGCCATCAGGGCATGGAGTGCTATTCTTATTTAAATTCAGAACAACCCTTTTCAGCTCATCACTATCTACTGGCCTAAGTAACTGCAAATTTTGTTCATCAGTGATAATAGAAGGGATTTGGCTTAGAAAGTGAGAATAAAATAGTGCATGTTCAGGAGCATGTGAGGATGACAGAAGATTGTGAAAAAATGAAATGGCTTCAGCCTCAATATCTTGCGGTGAATCTAGCCAAATTCCTGAAGCTGATTTTATCTTGGTGATTGCTAATCTACTCATTTTTTCCTTAACAGAATTATGAAAAAATTGAGTGTTATCATCACCTTCTTTTAACCACTTTATTTTAGCCTTAGTTTTCCAGAAATGCTTTTGTTCTCTTAGAGCTCTAAGTAGTTGTGCTTTACATTTTTTGTATGCAATTAAATCCAATTCAGCACCACTACTCTCATATAGAATTTCCTGAAGTCTAAGGCTTTCTTCAGCAACTTTGACATTGTCATGGATATTGCCAAAAACATTCCTATTCCAAATTTTCAAATATTTTTTAAGTCTTTGTAATTTAAGGAAGAAAGTTAACATACCTTGTGGCTGTGTGTGACCATATACCTGAATTGGGATGGTCCAGTTCTCCAAAATTAGTGGAAGTAAATCTGTCCTCTTGAGCCATGTATTTAAGAATCTGAAAGGTCTTGGCTTAGACAGAGAGTTACTTCCTATAATTAGAAACATAGGGCAGTGGTCAGAGGATTCCTTATTGAACATTTGAATGGAAGATGATGGAAAATTAGATTTCCAACTGTTAGAGCATAGACCTCTGTCTAATCTCTGAATAGTTGGATTTATAATTCTCCCATTAGACCATGAAAATAAGTTACCAGATGTATTAATATGCTCAAGAGCCATTGTATCAATGAATTTGCTAAAATCTTTAATGCTACCCAGATTTGGAGTGAAGGAACCTTTATATTCATTAATTGAAGTGATAGCATTGAAATCCCCAATGTACAATGAGTTTGTAGTTGGGAGATTTTTGAGGTCCTTCCACATTTGCTTTCTACCATTTCTACTCCTAAGACCATAAATAAAATAGGCATGCATAGGACAACTAAAGATACTACTATTTATATGGACATAGAGAAATTGTTTATGGTCCATAAGCATATTGACAGTCAAATTGTCCTTCCAGAAAAGCCATATTTGTCCATTTGAAGCATGCATAAAATTTGAAAAGTGGAGTTTTTTCATGTAAGCTTCACATTCCAAATTTTTGTGTTGAGGCTCAATGATGCATAGTAGTTCAATCCTATATTCAAGTATCATTCTATCTAGTCTTAACATTGAGGTTTCCATACCTCTAATATTCCAGACTAAACACTTAACTTGAGAGGTTGTACTATTCATGTTTCACTAATGGTTTTGCTTTTTGATAGGGAGCCTGTCATTTTTTGGTTAAGTTGAGTAAAAAACGTTGTCACCTTTTGTTTTTGTTGAGGGGCACTTACCTGAGCTGTGCTTACCTTTGCATTTTGAGCCAGTTCTTCATCTTCATCATCCGAAGCAGAAACATAGTTGTTTGAGTTGCCTGTAGTGGTGTGTGTTGGAGAGCCATTGTCCTCTTCATCTGTTTCTGCTTCGGATTCCTCAATCAGTGGGCCAAACCTATTTCTGTTAATAGGTTGAGGGATAGGGAACATCTTGTTAGAAGAAAATGAATTGAGAGAGTTTTGAATTTCCTTACCAGAGTCCTTGAATGAGTCATCCTTTACCAGCCTGGAGAAATCAGTTCTTTTTTTGGATCTTTTGGTGATGAAATATTCATTTTGCCCAGTTGCCTGATTTTCCTTACTCACCTCAGGGGTATCTTTTTCATCATACTGATGGGTAAGAGGGTTGTGGTTGAAACTGGTGATATCCTCATCAATGACAAGAAGAGATGGTTGCTCAGCACTATGCTCTATGGAATCCTTGGGTTTGGAGTATAGAGATGGATGAGTACTTGGATTAGTGGTGCTCTTGAGGAAATATGAAGTGATAACAGCCTGAGAAGATTTCCTGGGGACAATTTTTTTCTCCATTTGTTTCCAAACTGTTTGCTGCTGCTTCCTATTAGCATAATGGAATTGATTTCTTGGTTTGTTTGCTCTACAGGACAAAGAAACAGCACCTTTGTTTGCTCCAGGGAGATTTGATAGCTCTTTTTGAATCTCCTTACCCCCCTTAACAACCTGAGTCTCCTTTACCCCATTAGCAACCTGAGTCTCTACCCCATTAATAACCGATTTAACCTCATGAGGCCTATTGGCTACTAAAACAACATGTAAAATTGGACAATCATTTGAAGTATGACCCAGTCTCTTACAGTGATAACAGTATGTTGGAAGGTCTTCATACTCAATATCATACTCCTCATTATCACCAGGGATTCCTAAATTAATAGTTGAAGATAGAGATGTTTGAAGATCTACCTCAACGCAGATTTTAAGTGCAGAGGGCCTCGTGAGAGCTTGAGTTGCAGCGTCCATCTTTATGAATTTTCCGATGATGTTTCCCACATGCATAATGCCCGACTGGTTGTAGTAATACACCGGTGGATATCTGATAGTTATCCAGACGGGAACTATGGATGATTCCCTTTTGGGCGAGAAGTCCGGCGTCCAACGTAGCACCCTCATGGGGAATCCACCGATGTTCCACAGAGACTTCATCCAACAGCGTTGGAAGTCGTCTTTGGCAATGAACCTGAGGAGGATGTGCCGGTGATCCATAGCTCCGATTTGGTATTTTCCGGTGAAGCCCACAGTCTTCAAAGCGACCTCAATTCTTTCCATCGAGGGGCGCCCTCTCTCAAATTTACCGATTAGGGCATTATGGTAGGGGAGAGACATTTCTTTAACATCCTCCGGCGACAAAAGACATGTCAGTTTTCCTTTGAACTCGGTGATCGGTTTTATGTTCGGGTGTTGGGCAAAGAAGCGTATAGAGGTTGGTTTCTGGTTTGTAAAGCAGCAAGGAAGGATGTTGTACGTAGGCGGTTGCTGCGGTAGCTCCGCCATCGGCGGAGCTTGAATTGACTGTTTAGGATCCGTTTGGAGTTGCTTTTGTGTCAGAATCAAGCCGTTACGGCACTGTTTCTGAAAGAAAAGGGGGGCGCGTGAGTTGTACTCTCACAAATCTAGAGAGAAGCGAGAGCAAATAACATAGAGAGAGAAAGCTGTGACACAACCTAGAGAGAGAAAGTTGTGAGAGAGAAATCAAACATTCAACACTTATTTAAATTTTATCAAACACAACCTTAGCAACCATTTTGAGTTATGCAACCCTGCATGGAAGAAAACAGAAACCTAATAGTGGTTCATCTTCAGTGTGCATAAAAAATGAATAGGTGACAATCATTGTGCCATGAATAGGTGACAATCATTGTGCCTTATGACTGATAATTGACTACGGACAAGTTTTCAACCAGCCAACCCAAACAAACGAACACTTTCCCTTGAAGCAAAACAAGGCAGAAATGAAAAAATTATAACATGCATCGGTATATACATAACCAAATCTATTATTATTACAAAGGAATGAATAAAAATGAACAACGTATTTATTAAAGCTAGAAATTATCACACAAAGGGCCTTCGCAGGTTAATCAGAAAATCACTATTTAATGCGCCTGGTTTTTGACTTTTTTTTTTTTTTTTTCTCTTTTGATTTTTTTGTTGTTGAAGTTTCTTCCGCCTTATGAAGTTGGGGGATGAGAGGTTCCGGCCCTCCTGTTCTCCTATTGAAACCTCGAACGCAAACGAAGTCTGCAGTTATACAGGATTAAAATTACACAGAAAGACAATAAAATAAATATGTACGAGTATAAATTTGATAATAAAAAATAATACCTTGCCAAAAGCCGAAACCAGAACTACTATTACGCAAGCTCATCCCTAATCACAGTTACAAGAAATCAAAACCAGAACCACTATTGTGTTGGTGAATAATTGTGTAATGATTTACCTTTATAGATTGATGTTGCCGAAGTTCCACAATACATAATATATGTTTTTAGACCTTGCAAATCCCGTTCGGAAATTTCTATAGGAGAATGACTCGTCCAATCATCGGCAAAAACCTTTACAAAACATACATACATATATATATGTTATCTCATGCTATTTATACTATAATCAACTCAAGAAGCAATAAACATATTTTGCAACTTACCTCGTTTTTTTGAAAGTATGTTCCACACAATGGAAATCTTCCTTTTAGTGCCGTTTTACATGGAATCTGCATTCCCAATAAAATTTCCAATCTTTATTAGTTGCAAAATATATAACATTCTAGAGTGTTTTTTGAGCTATCATAACATTCTTCTATAGTTAGAAAATAAAATCATTTCTCTTACCAAAATTGTTCCTGCCCTAGTTAAGCCACCGCCATTGCTTGAACCAGCAAGTTCACCTACAATTATCGGTAGAATGTTAAAAAGATATTATAAAATGAATTTTAGTAACTAACCAATTAACTCTTCTCCGCAACTAACTTGATTCCCAAGTCACCAAAAGATAGGGGAATTGGTCATCGACTTCCCGCTTATGAAACTACAAATAAGCATCCAAACATATATATATATATATGGTTAGATTTAAGAAACAAAAACTCCACGTGCTTAAATACTGGAAACCAATCTAACCGTTCTTAGAAATGAATGATCATCTTTGAGCTCATACCTGTAAACATAATAAACTAATCATTCAATATCTAACAAGAGTATCTTAATTATAACATTTAAACTTTTAGTTATTTATACTAGTAGTTAAGGTACTTACACTGTGTGCATGGTCCTTGATTTGCTTTCAACTTTCTTCTGAAAAGTATTCATCACATCTGAGGATTCCCAGCGACTTGGTGGCATCTTTATATCACCTTCTTTCTCACCCATATCACAAATTATAAGACTTCGAGTTGGTTTCGGGGACGATGGCGTTTCAACAGTGTATTCTTGTGACGATGATGGCTCTTCAAGTATACCAATAGGGTCACCTTCTTTCTCTCTCATATCACAACTAAGTTCAGGAATTCGAGTTGGTTTCGGGGATGGTGGTGGCGTTTCAACACTGTATTGATCACAAGTATCTGACTTACTATGTGACGACGATGGCTCTACATGGGTACCAATACGATCACTCTGCTTGAGCCTACAAAGTAATATATATTTCACTAGTAAGACCTTTTAACTAATATTGATTTCATTTACTATTATCACTAATAACTTACCTTGAGCTTGCCATAGCGTAATGTTTACATTCTCCTTTCATCGGACACGCACTACAATTTGGTTTTACCTTGGTACAAAATACCTATAAATGTTTTTAATATAATAATTAGTAACACATTTTCTGGAATAATAATAATTATATACTATCAAATGTTACCTTGCCAAACGTGATGAGTTGATAGTGCAATTGAAGCCTGTTTAGAAAATACACATTTTGGCATTAACTTTGCAGGAACAGTAATAGTAAAAATTTAATCCAACCAATATGTAACTTACAATGTCTCTTTATCAAGCGTACATAAGCGTGCCCACATATACTTTTGAACGTCATCTTCCTCGGGATACCTAGATAGATTATTTATATAAAAAATACATTAGCATAATAATATTATAGTGGTCTAAAACAATAAATGAAAAACAGTTAAAGCTTACTTTTCTAAGAGGTCAAAATCAATACTCTTAGGTAATTCTTTCAATGGAATCCATCCTAGTCGAGGTGCTACCGTGCCAACATGTACGTCCGCCTAACATGCACATCAACAGTAAAAATCAATCCAATTATAGAAAATGAATGATATTCATTAATCAATTAATAATGTGAGGTTAAAACATAATTAGAAAGATATAACATTTTCTTAATTAGTCTACCATATAGTGAGAAAAATAAATCCCAAAAATAATCGATTGTAAAATAACTTACAAAAATTTAATGTTACATTAATATTAGTGTATCTTGTAAAATAACATTAGTGTATCTTGTCAATACAGCTCCTGATGAACATAAGAAGAATTTGGATACTTTAAATCTTAAAACCTTTGTTTATGAGTATAACTGATATGTTCTACTACTTTGTATATGCAGAATAACAAAATAAATAATAGACTTAAACCATATTTGTACCAAAACCAAGATACGAATTTTTCAAAAAAAAAAAAAAAAAACAAGATGCGCATGCTCTAGCATTCTTAATAGACTTAATTAAATTAACAGATAAATATAATTATAAATAGAATTAGAATTATTACCGGAAATCCAGACTTGAATAGTGATAGAAGCATGACACATTCAGCGCTTTTTATTCCAAGTCCATAGTGACTTAGCAGGTATTTCCTACATGACAAGATAAAATGTAGGTAAATTTTCAATCCAGTTGTAATAATCAATAAATTTGTAAAAAATAATAGTTTACCGTGCAATATCATCAGGGGCATTCTTCAGCCACTCAAGATCACCATCGTGATTTATAAAAGCATCGTGAAGAAAATTCTACAATATAAATCATGAAAATACACAGGAATTAGAAAACATGGGAAAATATTAATTAAAAAAAACATTTTTTAATTTTTAACTTACTTGTATCCTCTCTGCGATATTATTATTCATACCGCGGCAGCTAATTGTATCAGCAATATCCTTCACCGGAGCAAGTCTAACAGCATTCCAATCGGCTGAATCCATAGTATCGGGAAGTCGCGGTTCGTTGGAAGAGTATCTCTGCTTCATCTCTTTCCAGTCTATGTTTTCATTTCCTTTAACCTGTTTTTTCCTCACCATCATTTTCTGCTGAATTACTTTGCTCCCTTTCTGTTTCTTGGCTTTCGGCTTCTGCTTCCGTTTCCGACTATTCGAGTTTCTAGAACCAACTGGATATCTCGAAGTCAGTTTCATATACGCCTGACTGCAATTATTTTATAAAACAGTATGATTCATAAACGCGGATAATAAGCAAAAATTAATTTAAACACCTGAGTTATATATAAATAATGATATATACACACCTTGACAGGGCATCGGACACATTTTGAGTTAAAAAAACTCCAACAATGCTGTCTATCACCGAGCCTTTCCACGGTGTGACTTCTCGGATTCCTGAAATTAAAGCACCGAACGTGAATGATCAATATGAATTGGTTAAACAAACGAATTAGACAAAACAAACATAAGTATTGAGAGAGGAAGATGTACCTAGGATGCGTTCCATGATGTTCATGAATCTTTGAATGCGTTGCAAAAATTCTTCTTTCTGTGAAGGTTTATCTTCTTCAGCATTCTCCAATGCTTGATGGTCATAATCCAAAGATTTCCAAACTCCCGAGGTTTCTTCATCAAAGCAAACCTTGGGTACATACTTGGCTTTCTTTTTTTTTGACAATGGATCTGGATTTTTTGCACAAACAAGTTAATACAAATACAGTTGAACTAATGAAAATGTTAGGGGAATAATAATGTAATACTAATTACGTACTTGGAATACCAGAATTAATGTACTCTGTTTTGGCCTTCCCTTTCTTCCCAATCATCTTCTCCATAAGGGAGTCGAAATCTTGAATTTCTGATCCCAAATTTGACAAAAGGGAATTAAAAACATCCTCAAATTTTCCCGCCGACTCATTTAGGTTTCCAATTGTTTTCTCATGTTGAACTTGAGCTGGGCTTGCTATGTTTTCAACCTGGAGATTTCTACTGGTCGGAGACGGCCCTGCTACGTCTTCAATGTCAACAAGCTGGAGAGTTCTCCGAGAAGAATACTTTCGCTGGTATACTATCATCTTCTTCTTCTTCGCAGGTTGGGCGGATTCCGAGTCCATGGCTGGTACTGTAAATGGTGGTATGCAATCGTAATCAAATGACTAACTTTCACACACATTTAAAATGATGAAAATGAGAACACGAATGAAAATTTAAAGCTTATTAGAGGCAGAAACATGACAGAAGGTTCTTGCAAGATGCATAAGACTATGTATGTTCTGATCTTACTATGTCATCATTCAGGCAACCTCGGATCATATTACCTCGTCGAGATTCCGGCTGCTATCTTGATTGCTTTTGTTCTAAAAATCGGTGGATTAATGGCTGATGTTTTTTCCCTTTGAGATCTGCTGCATTATTAGGGCCAGAAACATGAAACCTGCAACTTTTTGAAAAAAAGAAGAAGTCAGTTGTAACGCCTGTGATGATCGTCTCCGGGCCGGGTTAAATAAAAAAGTGATGTGTACTTACAAACCTTAAGATATTTCCGATCCAGTGATTGTCGCCGGCCAATTTGAAATATGGGAGTTGCAGTGCTTGTGTTATTTGATCAAATGGAATATATAGAATGTGTGGAATTCTACGTCTCATACAATTCCTTTGCCTTCTAACAGTTATTTTTAGTTTCTTATTTATTCAAATCCATTACCAACCGTTTCAGTTTTTTTAAGAATTCAGGTAATACATAATTAATCACATTATCTATCAAATTTACATAAAATTTGTTTTTTAAATGACACCAAATTCATTTAAAACTAATCATGGTTGGAGTATTCAAATTGCTTTATGGTTCTAGACGTTATGTCAATAATAGCATTAAATTAATTAATATTTAATATGACCAATCAATGTGAATAAAGTTAATTATAATTGCATTCTGGTTTTTTTTCAAAGTTGGATGATTAATATTTAAGCAAAACGTCTGTATTTAATTCGTTGCATAATTTTGTATTAATGTGGTAATTTATTCTGAATATTAGAGAAGGAGGCAGACAAGTTTCATTGCGATTCATCTAAACTGATTTAAATTGATTTGATCTAATCTGAACCAATTCTTATGTAGTAGTATGACTATCCATGGGGTACCAATTATTATTAATTTCAATTGGTTTAATTGTGTATTTTATTTTGAGTGTATGTCCATAATAATCATACTAATAAAATACATAAATAGAATAAATATAATGCACACTAACGCCCTGTTTACCAGAACTTATCTGTAGATCAGTTCAGTTCAGTAAATTTAAATTTATTTCAGTTCAGTTCAGTTCAGTTCAGTATATTTAAAATTATTTCAGTTCAGTTCGTTTCAGTTAAATAAATTTAAAATTATTTCAGTTCAGTTCGTTTCAGTTAAATAAATTTAAAATTATTTCAGTTCAGTTCAGTTCAGTGTATTCCTAAATAATTTTTTTAATAAATATTTTTTTACTTACCTTTTTTTTATTTCCAATGTTTAGTTTAGTTCAGTTCAGTTCAGTTTAGTTCAATTCAAATAATATGTCTCTAGAAGTTTATATTGTACGGCTCAATTATAATTTTGCAATACATTATTTTTGCTTCAGTTCAAATTAAAATAGTTCAGCTTGGTTCAGTTCAGTTCGAATGAAATATGAGTTCATGAAATTCGGCTCGATTTGTTTATTATTTGTTTATTGTACATTTTGTTTACTTTAGTTAAAATCAGTTCAGTTCAGAAAAAAATATAATATGTCTTCATTATATGACTATTTTTAATTAGTGCATTTCATTTCAGTTCAGTTCAGTTCATTTCAGATCAGTTCAGTTGATATCCTCTGAAATATAATTTTATGATATACAACTCAATGACTCATATCATCTTCAATATGATATACAACTCAATGACTCATATTCCCTGAAAAATACATAACTATGATATTCAACTCCATATAATTCTTTAATATTACACCATAACTTTTACTTTATATACTCCTATATAATCGACTCAACCAAATATAATATGCCTCATTATATGACTATTTTTAATTAGTTCAATTCAGTTCAATTCAGATAAATTCAATTCAGATCAGTTCATATCCTCTGAAATATAAATTTATGATATACAATTCAGTGACTGATATCTATTTAATATAATATTATGATATACTCCCTCCGTCCCAATCAAAACTTCTTACTTTCCTTTTTGGTCCGTCCCAACCAAAACTTCTTACTTTCATTCTTTCCTCTTTTGGTAAAGAAAATAACTACAAAATGACAAATATACCCTTAATGAATTCTTCCAAACAACCATAACAATAAGTGATATTCCATTTATACCCCTTAAAACTCCACTTATATGATAAACAATACACTTTTCTTAAAATCCGAGCCAAAGTCAACTAAGAAGTTTTGGTTGGGACGGAGGGAGTACAACTTAATGACTCATATCCTCTTTAATATAATATGTCTTCATTACATGATTAGTTATTTTAGTTCATTTCAGATTAGTTCAATTCAATACAGAACAATTCAGTTCAGTTTAGATAAGTTTATATCATCTGCACTATAATTTGATGATATTTAACTTAATTCAGTTCAGATTATATCACTTCAACGTGTTTTTATGTTTAAATTACATAAAAATGTATTTATATTTATTTCAGTTCAGTTAAATATATTTAAAATTATTTCAGTTCAGTCAAGTAAATTTAAAATTATTTCAATTTAGCTCAGTTCAGTTCAGTAAATTTAATTTTTTTCAGTTCAGTTCAGTAAATTTAAATTTATTTCAATTCAATTCAGTTCAGTTCAATCCAGTCCAGTACAGCAAAAAATAAGTTCTAGTAAAAAGGGCCTAATACAATGAACTAACACATTAAACTAAATACACATTTTGATGTTGTAAAATGCACAATTATGATTTATGAGAAATGGATGGTACTCCTAGGGTATGATATAATTTGCCAATCTGAACAACTGATTTGAACTTATATAAAAATAAATGTATCACTAAAACATAGAGAAAAATCACTTGATTTATCCTGATTTTTGAACTTTGCGAATAGCCAATCACGAAATATAAATATAAATATCCTGATGTTATACAAAATTTTTCTAAGTGAATCTGTCTGTTACTAATGATAATCAGAGTAAGCAATCAGAATCCATGCTCGGCTGAAACAAGAAGTTAGTTGATCGATGTGATGAGAGTGAGCAGACACAAAAATTCCCTCACAGGACTTGTCTTGTGGAAAGTGAAAACAGACTCCATTTTATTTATCATCAGTTATGAATCTGCATTGTGAAATTCAGTTCTGATCTTCAGTTCAGCACCATTGTTTACAACTGCTGCCTGAAGAGCGTTTCACGACACAACCTCCACGGGGATTGTGGAATCAAAAACTCTTTCTATCGCCTTCTTCGCCTAAGAAAACAAATGAAATGGCTAACTGAAATGCTGATCTTAAACAAGTAAATTAAAACTCACTGAATGGGGGGGTACTAGAATGCTTACTTCTTGTACCCAATTCGTTCTCATAATGATGGTGAATAATGTGACCACTTGAACTATCAATGCACAAATTAGCCCCAACCAGAGCCCCTAAATCATTGATAAGCCAACGTATAGTGAGCATAATGCAGCAGATTCAAAGGGAAAAAGTGGTAAAATGAGAAAAACATCAGAAACACTTACCATTCCACCGATTTTTAGAACAAAAGCCATCAAGATAGCAGCTGGAATGCCAACGAGGTAATATGATCCGAGGTTGATGAATGCACCCATCTTTTGCCACCCACATCCTCTAACAGTGCCTGAATGATGACATAGTAAGATCAGAACATGCATAGGTTATTAGCACGTGTTTGGAGAGAGAAATTTGTAACCATGCCATAGTCTTATGTAAAAACTCTATCTAGCAAGAAGTTGGAATTTTATGCTGTTTATAAGGTTTTGCTCTCACCAGAAAGAACACATTGAACTCCATCGATCAGGTTTGACATTGCAATTATCGGCAGCATGCGTGCTACATAGTTCACCACCTCCACGTCGTTGCTATACGCATAGCCCCACACGTAGCGAATCATTATAAGGATTGATCCGACAATTATTCCCTCGGTTAGAGCCGCGAAAAGGACAACATACACTGCTAAACGTGCAGTTCTCGGGTGCCCAGCCCCCAGCTCATTTGAAACTCGCGTGCTTCATAAGTAATAGGAATAGTTTGATGAAAAATGTCAGAAAGTGAAAGCAAGGAGTAAATGAAGAATGGCTGCATATAAGCACAAAGTATAAAAAAAATTGCAGAAAATTGCTCTCCCAAACTGACCTGACAGCACCACTTAGTCCAAAGGGAATCATCCACACTGTTGCAGTTGTATTGAGGCTGTTCATAAAAGTTCGATCAGGAAATGGAGCAAACATCAAACTATGTATTAAGTGACATAAAACAGTGCATTATTGATTCAGCTGCAATTACCATATGGAGAGCACAGAGGTTTCCAGTTGAGGATTTGGCAGAAGACCGGAGAGTAGAACCATCATCTCAAACGACCAGTTTTCCAAACTGTTGCAATTTCAATGTGTAAATACTACAAACATTGCCAAGCTATCTGTTACAGTGAATTCAACGAAATGGCATTTTACAAAGATGAAAACTTACCAAATCATAATAGCAGAAGGGATAGCAAGCTTAAGAAACTTGGGGATATCATGGAAGGCTTCCATGGTAAATCCAGTCCATGTTCTTTTACACGAAGGAGAGAATCTCACATACATGGCAAGAAAAAAAAGATTGATCCAATATGAGATGCCATTGGCAAGGGCAGCTCCTCGGAATCCAAGGGCAGACTTAAAAACTAGAAGCCAGCAGACAAGGAGATGCAACAAGGTTGTGATCCCAGATGTTAGCATCATCGGGAGAACAATGTTCTGAGTCTGCAAGAACCTCACATGACACTGAAGAAGGCCATATGCAAAGAGGCTGGGAATTATATACTTAGCATAAACTCCAGCTTGTTCGGATATTTCAGGATCCTGTCCTAGAAACCTAAGAATGTGACCAGTATTAGCCCAAACAAGCGCTAGGGGAACGCATACAAGCAGCATCACCACCATAGCTCTCTGCATATGCACTCCCAGCATATGGAACTGCTTTGCTCCATATGACTGACCACACAGTGTATCCAGTGCACTTGACATCCCCATCTGCCCAAATGTCAAGCCATGTTTAGAGCAATGTGATATCATGGCAGATAAAACATTGTCCCGGAAACACAACTCTTGATAAAACACAACATAGCATGTATTGTCCTTGATAAAACAATGCAATAAATAGAAACGCAGCTCTTAATAAAACACAACATAGCATGTATTGTCCTTGATAAAACAATGCAACAAATAGAAACACAACTCTTAATATTGTAAAACAATGCAACAAACAGAAACACAACTCTTAATAAAACACAAGCTAGCATGTATTGTCCTTGTTAAAACAATGCAATAGATAGAAACACAACTCTTGATGTGGAAGAACACAAGTAGTAACATAAACCATTCCTTTTGCATGCTAATTGGATACATTTCCACTATATCACTTAGCTACAATTCAATTTAGTCCGTTTCCTTTTAGTTCAGTTATTAACAGAAATTCTGTTCAGTTCCATATAAATCAGTGAAAAAGAACAAATGCTTAAGAAACACTGACTAAGCTTATTCATGCGACGGTATTGATGTAGCTATATAGAAAGACTGCATCTTGGTATGGAAGAACACATGGAGTAGTAACCATAGTCCATATGAATAGTAAATTGAATTAAGTCCTCTTTTTTTCACTTAATGGCAGTTCAGTTCAAATGCTAGTAATAGTAAATTGTTATGAATTCATTCCAGTTCAGTTCAGTCAGAACAAAAAGAAAGCTTTTGATGTAAAAGGGACTGACCAGGAGGCTGAAGCCGGTGACGGAGGCGAAGGAGGTGGCCATGGAAGCGGCGGCGAGAGGCAACTTTCCGAGATGGCCGACAAACATGACGGAAATGAGCTGCAAACAGAAGAGCAGGAGACTGGTGCACACGAGAGGCCCTGCAAGCCATACCTGCTTCTGCACTTCCTCCGCAATCTCCTTCCTTCCATAACCATAGCTCTGAGCATCTCCATCATCATGGGTTTCAATCAGGGGTTTAGATACTTCAGCCGCCATGGATGATTGATGAAGATAGTCCACTGATACAAAATCAGAATGGCGCCATTACTTTATACGGAAAGAGGAGCACAAGTCAAATTTCGTGATATCCCTAATTGTTGAGTCAATTTAAAACGGCTCGGGTCGTCTTTCCGTAGTCGCCAAACAAACCATGATGATGTCAATGTCATCTACAGACTCATGACATCCCACTCCTACATCTTCAAGCTTTTTCTTTTCCATTTTAATGTGCCTGCAAATAATCATGGAAATAGAAATTAATATTGCACATTTATGTATAATACATACTATAAAAATTAAGAGAAATTGTGACGTTCCGACGATTAGCAAGTTTGATCTGAGAGCTTTTGCCGTTCTGCTCCTGTAAAAGAAGAAAAATGAAGGTTGAAATCAGATTAAATGGGTATGTATTTGTGGAGATTGGAAGCTAAATTAAAGGAATTGCCCAGTAAATGTGGGATGAGTGGTTACGAATTATAGGAGATTTAAATTGTTTATCATACCGTTATATTTTTTATAATATTTCGTAATTAAATAGTATATTGTTCAAATTATATAGTCTTGTATATCACGTTATAATAACAAGTACTGTAAACCACAAATTTTTTATTCAAATCAGAAAAGCATGTGTGATAGTTTTATGGAAACTGATGGCTCCCCGTTTTATTAAAAATAGACCATCATGTTTTTAAATTGTCTTTTTGTTTGTGACAACACAAATGGGTAAAAATTGTATCTAGCTAGTGGAGTAGTGAAAGGGATCACGCATACATGATGCGTTCACATTTGAGGGGTCAAGATTTTCCCTAAAATGAATAATAAAGAACAATAAAACAGCATCTTGGATTTACTTTTCTTTCTTTTCTAAAACATAGCGGGAATTTACAAGAAGCATCTTGGAGTTTTCATAACGACAAATGTTTACTAAGCGGGTAGCGCATCTCCAATTTCATTACTAGCCAAATTTAGTAGACAGCCCTGTCACTTGAGAGGTCGGATTAAAATACTAGACAAAATTAGAATTTAACTTAATTTAAGCAAAATCTTGGTAAAAAAGTGAAAGAGGTAGGAAAAATTGTATAGGCTTTATTTGGTATTAGCATTTTCATTGATTTTAATTTTAATTTTAATGCCTTTTTAGCATTTTTACATATTCAAATAACCCCAAACCCCCAACGTCATTTCCGATAATCCAAATTTCACTCCTAAATACTCAAACGTTTTATCACTGGTGGTTGCACCCACACCGTTGGCAAATCAAACATGACTATTTACTGATCTAAACTTTATTACCGACAATCCAGATATCAACGTCGTCGATCAAACCTCAATTCTGACAACCAAAAAGAACTCAGAGTCTATGAAACAAATCTCAAAGCCGACCGCCACCGTCGCAAGCCACCGTCTACATCTCAAGATCACGAGAACACCGGATCTCCAAATCACAACATCACCGAACACAACACCTCCAGATCTTCACCATTGTAGAATTTATCTATATCATTTGACATCATATTTATGAACATATCCAATTCAATTTGTACTATTTTCTGATGAAATTCTATTTCAATTCATGAGAACGATCTTCCATTGGTACATCACGATGGTATCATCTTTGAGGGGGTTTTTGTTTCCAGATATCTTCTATTTCATCCATGAGTGTCAGCACTATATGATAAGATCTCATATTAGACCGTTCTATCTTATGGTAAGACCGTTCGTTGGTTCACATTTTTATGACAATGTGTTTGCTTTATGGAGCAAAGGGCGACATCCCTCGCCCGCAGGGCCCCTTCATGTCGGCACCACGGGGTGATGAGGAGGTTAATCACGCTGTCCAACGGTATAATCACAATGTGTTTGCTTTATTAGACTCTTATGATGGTACTTTTATTTATTTATTTTAATTAAAAATTCATTTAAACATTATAAATATATTTATATATTTAGTTCCATTGTTTATGTCATTAGTTATATTGTATTATATTTCCATTCGTTTACTAAATTATTTTATCTACTTAAATATTAAAATTTATCCTAATTGAGTTTTTTTTAATTGGATAATAATCCAAATAAACCCTCAATAAAATATCACCTAACCCCAAGCAGGAATTGAACTCGGGACCTCTAACTAATTCAAATAGTGTTTTACCATTAGAGCTATTGTCAATTCCTAATCCTAATTGAGTTAAAATGACAAACAAAGCATAAAGTTATATTTAAACGGTCTCACACAAGACTAATAAACACATGAGAAATCGTGCATCCTAGTATAAGGTTATGGTCAGACGGTCTCACCCAAGACTTATATATATTTTGTGTAATACATTCCAAAAGTAACTCTTTTTTTCTCACACCTAGTTTTGAAATTTTTTTATTAATATTTGCGGTTTGTTCCTGTTTTATATGAGACCATTTTGTAAAAGACATACTTTAAATATATTTTAAAATGCGACCTTTATAATTAAGTTTTAAAATTTTCGAAAATATTAAAATGTTGACAGGAGGGAGGGAGGGAGGGAGTATAATATCTATATCACGAATCATGATCATCAGTTTTCAGTTCAATCAAAATGATGTACAGTGGGAGGGGTAACACCGGATACGGAACCAATATATGTACAAAATGATGTTCCCGTATGTTCCTGTTTTAGATTAATATTTGCGGTTTGTTCCTGTTTTACATGAGACATTTTGTAAAAGACATACTTTAAAGAAATTTCGTCCAAAAATAATATATTTTAAAATGCGACCTTTATAATTAAGTTTTAAAATTTTTGAAAAAATTAAAATGTTGACAGGAGGGAGGGAGTATAGTATATATGTCATGAATCATGATCATCATTTTTCAGTTCAATCAAAATGATGTATAGGAATGGGAATTCCCTAAACCCCTAAAACCCAGTTCAACCCTAAACCCCTAAAACCCTGTTTTGATTGAGTGGGATTCCCATTTTTTGACAAGCGATTTCCCCACGTCGTAAATGGGAATCCCACTCAATCAAAACACATTTATATTTCACCTACGACTTCTAACTACTATAGAGTAGATAGTGGGAAGTAGGGATCGAACCACAAGGAGAAGGATCTTGTTTAGTGTTTTATCGAAGATTATAAACACATACATATATATTATATAGAAAGCAAGGTAAACAAGGGGGGGGGTTGAGTTGGTTGATTACACTACGAAGTAAAGCAACTAAGATAGATTACACTACAATGCAAATACAAGACCTTGGGAGGCAAATGACTTCAATTTCCAACTATCAACTTATCACCGGGCAAATACTATTACAAAGGAGTTTCGACCATTTGTCAAGGATGAAAACATCTCATTCTCCCAATTGTAGCTAGAGAAGATGATAACACATCTCAAAGCTCTTATTGTCGAGTCACCTAGACGATAGCATCTAGATAGCTCAACAATGGTATTAAGAATGGAGAATTGACAAGCTTACTCACATACTCACGATAACGAGAGCATACAAACAAGACATTTGATGAATATAAAGAACTAAGACGATGATAACATACAAATCTCAATTCATACTTGCTACTTCATGATGGTGGAGAAAACGATCACGTTCTACCCACGAATCTAGCTATTTATTGCTAACAATCATACGTCAAAAAGGAATCTTCAACTTAAGTATACAATCACATATTAGGGGGACCAATGGTAGCATTACATCCTTACCTAAAAACATAATTGATTGATCATGCAAGTTCATAAGATTTCCAATTCTAACAACTCATATTCATCATGGCATTTCTCAACTACAATCACATAGCTAAGAGGAGAGTTTGTCATCACTCAACCCCTTTCCATAGTCACTAAACTAACTACTTGAGATAACATTACACTACAATCCATCACCATTCCAAATTACACTAGAATTACTCTAAAACTAGATTATCTTAACCTTAAGAACTAGTCTACTCTAATTAGTGACTATGAGGTATGCAATTGATATAAAACACAAAGCCCATAACAAATTAAGCAAGATTGAACAATATTCATGCATAAGAATTCAAGTTCATTAAAAGATAATCAAAATCCAAAGTTTAAGCATACACACACCTTCAAAGTCTCAAGGGAAAGTGAATTCAAATGCTCCCAAGATTAAACTAAGCTAATACAATCATTCTAATACAACATTACATAAACATTACATCTAAAAGAAGAAAGATTGAAGAAAAGATCAAGAACAAAGAGAAACTAAGGTTTTTGGATTGGGAGCTCTGTAAATTCGCGCCTCTCACAAATGAGGATAAGATCATTTTATACTTCCCAAAATAACAAAAATAAATCAAAACAAAATGCCACTTGCAGGTCCTTCGCGGGTCGCGCGAAATCCTTCGCGGACCGCGAGCCTGGTTCTCGCGGTTCGCGGCCGAGGATTCGCGCCCCGCGCGCCCGTGTCTCGGCGTAGTCCGCGACCGGAGTCTCGCGCCCGCGCGCCCGTGTCTCGGCGTAGTCCGCGACCGGAGTCTCGCGCCCGCGCGCCCGTGTCTCGGCGTAGTCCGCGACCGTGTCTCAGCGTAGTCCGCGCCCGTGTCTCGGCGTAGTCCGCGCCCGTGTCTCGGCGTAGTCAGCGCCCGTGTCTCGGCGTAGTCCGCGCCCGTGTCTCGGCGTGGTCCGCGCGCCTCGGTCTCGGCATGGTCCGCGCGCCTTGGTCTTCGCGGCTCGCGACCGGAGTTTCGCGGCCCGCGCGAAACTCGGCATGGTCAAAACAGCAACACACACCCTCGCGGTTCGCGACCTAGGGTTCGCGGCCCGCGAGAGTGTGCCTTCACGCCACTTCTACGACCGGTTCTTCAATGTATCAAACACGGTCAGGACGGTCATAGAAGGTCTTCAAATCATTCAAATCCATCGCAAGTGCAATTCAAGATCGAAATGCACGTCTTCAATTTCAAACCACTATGAATGATTCGGTCCAAAAGTCTAATATAATTACACAAAAGACTATCTAAAACAGCTCTCAAATGCTACAAAATAAGAGTATATCTAGGACCTATCAAAATCCCCCACACTTGAACCTTTCTCGTCCTCGAGAAAGAATGATCAAGATCCAAGTGTATACTCTGAATAAATAAGCACAAACATTTGAGAGCTTTACATATCTAAACAAGAGAAAAGAAAATGTTTTTTTTTTTTTTTTTTTTTTTTTTTTTGCCTCTCATTTTTGCCTGATTCTCTAGTATTTTTGGAACCATCCGGGCATGCCTCTCATTTTTACCTGATCCTCTAGTATTTTTTGGACCATCCGGGCTCTTTTTTTTTTTTTTTTTTTTTTTTTTTTTTTTTTTTTTTTTTTACTATACAGTATTAAAACTAGCAACAAAAGCAGCAACAAAATCAGCAACAAAAGTCCTACACCTCTCCCCCACACTTAGTCTAAACATTGCCCTCAATGTTTAAATATATCAATGAAAATCATAGTGTAAGAAAAGGTGTAGCTATATTAGCTTAATCTATACAATAACCGTCCAGCTCAACTAAAGTAGCTATAAGGCGGCAAGCCCTTCAAAATGTACTTAAATCTATTGGCGGCAAGCCCTAAAACACCCAAAAAGTTTGAACAAATTGAGTAGGGTACCGTCAATTGAAGCCTTTGGGAGCTTGAGGGAATATGGAAGAAGGAAGAGAAAAAAGATAGAAGGATTTGGGAAGAAATAGGGTGTCGCGGATCGCGAGCTCCAGTCGCGGGTCGCGGGCCTTCTTCGCGGGTCGCGAGGCTCCGGCGCGGGCCGCGAAAATGCGCCAAATCCTTCCAGGGATTTCCGAGAAATCTCGGTCCTCTTCGCGGGTCGCGCGGCCTTCGTCGCGGGCCGCGCGCGGTTCCTTCGCGGGTCCGCGTGATGAAATCGCGGACCGCGCGCGCTGAAGCCCGTCGCGGCGCGCGCGATGAAATCGCGTGCCGCGCTCGACAAACCTTCGCGGACCGCGCGATGAAACCGCGGTCCGCGAGCACAGTGTCGCGGTCCGCGCGACCAAGCCGCGGACCGCGAAAATCGACGTTTTCGTTCCAGGGATTTTCGAGAAATCCCGGCCTCCCTCGCGGTTTGCGAGTTTCCTTTCGCGGCTCGCGAAAATCTTCGGTCGCGGTCCGCGCGATCAATTCGCGGACCGCGAGGAATGGCTTCTTCAGCTTTTCCGTTTTTGCTCCATTGCACACCTTCAAAGAAACAATGAAATATACAAAGAAACTATATATATATATATATATATATATATATATATATATATTTTTTTTTTTTATATCTATAAACACAATGAAAGCTAAGTAAAAATAAAATGATCAAAATCGATTTATTTAACGTCGTCGACACGACCCAAATGTTATTCATAGAACAAAAGCTTGAAATCCTTCACTTTCGAAATAAAAATGAAGGGTAGTAGAGAAGGTGTTGGAGGAGGGATAAAAGATGGTGGTTTTAAAGGAGTGGGAATGGTAGGAAGCATGAATGAGTCATATGACTTCCTACTCTCCTCTAAAACTTCAGGAAGTGGTGAAATTTGTTGCATAGGTGGAGATGAAAGTGACAATGGGTATGGTAAAAGTTCAATAACACTCACATCTCTCTCTATTTCATATTGTTCAACAAAAATTTCCTCATCACTTTCGAACTCTTCCTCATGCATTGTGGTGATATCACTCACCATAGCAATAGGATTATGTTCTACTTCGGATGGTACTTCCTTGGAGTATTGAGCTTCTAATCTCATCACCACACTCAACATTTCGCTCAATTGCCTCTCAAGATTCTCTAAACGTAAATTTTCATCATAACTCATCGAATCTTGTTCTAGAGGCAATTCACAAGGATGTGGGGGTAGATTTTGTTGCTCAAAATATTGGTTTTCTGGTTGATATCCATAGTTCGAATTCGAATAACCACTCCATTGTGGATTATAAGAATCATCATATGGATTAAAACAATTTTGACCTTGAAAACCAATGTTTGTCTCCTCCTCATAGCACTCATCATCATAGTACCCTTGGTATGAAGAACCAAGGGGCCTTTCAAGTTCATAGTGCTCACTTCTCGACTCAAATAACAAGGCTCGGAAAAATCATTAGAAATGTAAGAATTACACGAGCTTGTTGCATTCTTCCTCATCCTTTCATGGTTAAAGGTGAGGAAGTCATAAAAATCTTTTTGTTTTAAACTAAACATGACTAAAAAGTTTGAAATGGTAGTGCAAGGGTTCTAGAGTAATAATACACACTACAAGGTGTCGTTTATTCCAAGAAACCAAGCAATACACACTTCAAAGAAAAGAAAGAAAACAAAAGAGATAAAAATAAAATCTAAGACAAAACACAAAACAAGAAATGCCTTCTCCCCGGCAGCGGCGCCATTTTTTGGCAAGCGATTTCCCCACGTCGTAAATGGGAATCCCACTCAATCAAAACACATTTATATTTCACCTACGACTTCTAACTACTATAGAGTAGATAGTGGGAAGTAGGGATCGAACCACAAGGAGAAGGATCTTGTTTAGTGTTTTATCGAAGATTATAAACACATACATATATATTATATAGAAAGCAAGGTAAACAAGGGGGGGGTTTGAGTTGGTTGATTACACTACGAAGTAAAGCAACTAAGATAGATTACACTACAATGCAAATACAAGACCTTGGGAGGCAAATGACTTCAATTTCCAACTATCAACTTATCACCGGGCAAATACTATTACAAAGGAGTTTCGACCATTTGTCAAGGATGAAAACATCTCATTCTCCCAATTGTAGCTAGAGAAGATGATAACACATCTCAAAGCTCTTATTGTCGAGTCACCTAGACGATAGCATCTAGATAGCTCAACAATGGTATTAAGAATGGAGAATTGACAAGCTTACTCACATACTCACGATAACGAGAGCATACAAACAAGACATTTGATGAATATAAAGAACTAAGACGATGATAACATACAAATCTCAATTCATACTTGCTACTTCATGATGGTAGAGAAAACGATCACGTTCTACCCACGAATCTAGCTATTTATTGCTAACAATCATACGTCAAAAAGGAATCTTCAACTTAAGTATACAATCACATATTAGGGGGACCAATGGTAGCATTACATCCTTACCTAAAAACATAATTGATTGATCATGCAAGTTCATAAGATTTCCAATTCTAACAACTCATATTCATCATGGCATTTCTCAACTACAATCACATAGCTAAGAGGAGAGTTTGTCATCACTCAACCCCTTTCCATAGTCACTAAACTAACTACTTGAGATAACATTACACTACAATCCATCACCATTCCAAATTACACTAGAATTACTCTAAAACTAGATTATCTTAACCTTAAGAACTAGTCTACTCTAATTAGTGACTATGAGGTATGCAATTGATATAAAACACAAAGCCCATAACAAATTAAGCAAGATTGAACAATATTCATGCATAAGAATTCAAGTTCATTAAAAGATAATCAAAATCCAAAGTTTAAGCATACACACACCTTCAAAGTCTCAAGGGAAAGTGAATTCAAATGCTCCCAAGATTAAACTAAGCTAATACAATCATTCTAATACAACATTACATAAACATTACATCTAAAAGAAGAAAGATTGAAGAAAAGATCAAGAACAAAGAGAAACTAAGGTTTTTGGATTGGGAGCTCTGTAAATTCGCGCCTCTCACAAATGAGGATAAGATCATTTTATACTTCCCAAAATAACAAAAATAAATCAAAACAAAATGCCACTTGCAGGTCCTTCGCGGGTCGCGCGAAATCCTTCGCGGACCGCGAGCCTGGTTCTCGCGGTTCGCGGCCGAGGATTCGCGCCCCGCGCGCCCGTGTCTCGGCGTAGTCCGCGACCGGAGTCTCGCGCCCGCGCGCCCGTGTCTCGGCGTAGTCCGCGACCGTGTCTCAGCGTAGTCCGCGCCCGTGTCTCGGCGTAGTCCGCGCCCGTGTCTCGGCGTAGTCAGCGCCCGTGTCTCGGCGTAGTCCGCGCCCGTGTCTCGGCGTGGTCCGCGCGCCTCGGTCTCGGCATGGTCCGCGCGCCTTGGTCTTCGCGGCTCGCGACCGGAGTTTCGCGGCCCGCGCGAAACTCGGCATGGTCAAAACAGCAACACACACCCTCGCGGTTCGCGACCTAGGGTTCGCGGCCCGCGAGAGTGTGCCTTCACGCCACTTCTACGACCGGTTCTTCAATGTATCAAACACGGTCAGGACGGTCATAGAAGGTCTTCAAATCATTCAAATCCATCGCAAGTGCAATTCAAGATCGAAATGCACGTCTTCAATTTCAAACCACTATGAATGATTCGGTCCAAAAGTCTAATATAATTACACAAAAGACTATCTAAAACAGCTCTCAAATGCTACAAAATAAGAGTATATCTAGGTACTATCAGATGGCAATGGATTTCCGATCCAGTCCAAATCCATGGATTTGAATCCATTTTAGACGGATATGGATGTTAAAAAATGAAATCCAACGGATATGGATCGGATACGGATTTATAACTTGCGGAGCGGATTTGGATATGGATTTTGTCGTAAATATCCATATCCAGTCCATATCCAATCCATGGATCCATTTAATATATAATAAATAACATATATATAATATATATTAAATAATTAAATAAAAATAAAAACATGTAAAGCCACCTAAGGTTAGATACTGACATATAATCTTTTAATCCTACCAATTCACTCGTTTGGAAGAATAGATTCGCGGCCCGCGCGACACTGGTTCCCGCGGCACGCGACCAAGGATTCGCGGCCCGCGCGATAATGGTTCCCGCGGCTCGCGACCAAAGATTCGCGGCCCGCGCGACATGGCTTCTTCAAAACAGCAACACACACCCTCGCGACTCGCGAGAGATGTTTTTCGAGAGTGTGCCTTCACGCCACTTCTATGACCGGTTCTTCAATGCGTCTAACTCCTCCAGGACGGTCATAGAAGATCTTCAAATCATCCAAATCCATAGCAAGTGCAATTCAAAGTCAAAATGCACGTCTTCAATTTCAAACCACTATGAATGATTTGGTTTAAAAATCTAATATAAAAGTACAAAATACTATCTAAAACAGCTTTCAAATGCTACAAAATAAGAGTATATTTAGGACCTATCATAGATCAAGGGAAAACGAGAGGGACTTATACTTTGAATTGAGTTATGTATTTTTTGAGAACTTGAACTAGATTTTCCACGTATTTGTTTTAGCACATTGTGTACTTTGAATCACTTGATTGCAATTTTAATTTCATTTATTTTTATAGAACTTATTTTGGAATTTATTCATCATTGTATAAATTGTAATTCATATGTGGATATGGATATCCACGGATATCCATGGATTTAGCGGATATGGATTTGGATGTCAATATTTTAGATCCAACGGATTTGGATCGGATACGGATTTAGGTACCAACAAGCGGATATGGATATGGATATTGTCAAATCCAATCCATATCCAATCCATTGTCATCCCTAATGATGTACAGTGGGAGAGGTAACACCGGATACAGAACCAAAATATGTACAAAATGATGTTCCTGTTTGTTCATGTTTTATATTAATATTTGCGGTTTGTTCCTGTTTTATATGAGACCATTTTGTAAAAGACATAATTTAAATAAATTCCACCAAAAATAATATATTTTAAAATGCGACCTTTATAATTAAGTTTTAAAATTTTTGAAAATGTTGACAGGAGGGAGGGAGTATAGTATCTATGTCATGAATCATGATCATCATTTTTCAGTTCAATCAAAATGATGTACAGTGGGAGGGGTAATACCGGATACAGAACCAAAATATGGAGGTTATATAACGGCTAATGTTGATAACATGCAAGTAAAAACCACCTGTCTAATCTTCTTAATTAACACTTCTGATTTTGAGGTCTTACTAGTACTATTAAGGAATAAAATAAAGATATTTAGAAAGAGAATAGTGAAATAATGAAATGTAGCTATATTGTAACAAACTATAAAACTTTAAATTGTACATATAATGATATAAATGTATAAAGATTGTGTAATTGGAGGAGGAAGGAAACCATAAAGGAGCACTTTTTGGCTTTCTCAAAAAGGCTCCAAGTGTGGAATTCTCTGAATCAGTTTTGTCATGGCATCGAAGAAAACAATAAAATCAGTCGGCAATATATTTGGTAGGTTTAAAATCTTGCACATTTGTAAGCATGATTGAAGAAGCAATGAAGTTGTTGTTGCCTCAGAGCATCTCCAATGCTACCTTCACTTTCAAAAATATCAATTGACATGTAGGATTGAGAGTGAAAAATTGCAAAAATCATCTCCAACACAGGTATCAATGTGGCATATGATGTGTATTGAATGTGTCAATTACACCCTCTATATATTGATACTCACTTTGAAGCCTTCAATTTGACAACTTAATAAATATAGAGTTTTAATCATTATATCCTTTCATTTTAAATTTGAAATATAAATGCAATATTTAGTTTAATGATATTTTGTGACAATTTGATGGTTGCATTGGAGAACCAAACTTCAAAATGAAAATCTTCAATCCTACATCATATTGACAACCAATAAAATTTAAACATTTGGGACATATTCTTACTTTTGACTCTCTCGCCACTGGAGTCAGCACTCAGCAGTCAACTCCAAAGTCCTTTTCGGCATTGACAAAATCAGCTTGTACATATTATCAAAGCAATTAACTGAAGAAAATGTTTGTATAACTCCCGCCCTCCAAATGACACATACTAGCTCCCAATATACTCGCGGAACCAATATTATTTTTTGAAGGGGCTAAGGACCTGTTTACTAGAGTTTATCTGTAAATTAGTTCAGTTCAGTAAATTTAAATTTTTTCAGTTCAGTTCAGTAAATTTAAATTTATTTCAGTTCAGTTCAATATATTTAAAATTATTTCAGTTAAATAAATTTAAATTTATTTCAGTTCAATTCAGTGTATTCCTAAATATTTTTTTGTATAAATTTATGTAAACATTTTTTTACTTAATTTTCTTTTGATTTCCAATGTTTAGTAACAAATGAAAATATATTATTTTTATTTTAGTTCAATTCAGATAAGTTCAATCCAATTTAGTTCAAATCCTCTGAAATTTAATTTTATGATGTACAACTCAATTTATGTCTTACTTTACCATAACCTTTACTTTAAATATAATATAATTATTTGAATTGTGATTCCTTTAAATCGACTCAACCAAATATAATATATTTCATTATATGACTATTTTTAATTAGTTCAGTTCAGTTTGTTTCAGTTCAGTTCAGTTCAGATAAATTCATTTCAGGTCAGTTCATATCCTCTGAAATATAATTTTATGATATACAACTCAATGACTCATATCCTCTTTAATATATTATTATGATAACAACTCAATGACTCATATCCCCTGAAAAATACATGGCTATAATATTTAATTCAATATATTTCTTTAATATACCATAACCTTTATTTTATATACTCCAATATAATTATTTGAATCATGATTCATTTAAATCGACTCAACCAAATATAATATGCTTCATTATATGACTATTTTTAATTAGTTCAGTTCAATTCAGATCAGTTCATATCCTCTGAAATATAATTTTATGATATACAACTCAATGACTCATATCCTCTTTAATAAAATATTATGATATATAACTCAATGACTCATATCCCCTGAAAAATACATGACTATGATATTCAACTCAATATATTTCTTTAATATACCATAACATTTACCTTTTATACTCAAATATATTTTTTTGAATCGTGATTCATTTAAATCGACTCAACCAAATATAGTATGTCATCATTATATGATTATTTTATTTTTGTTCATTTCAGATTAGTTCAATTCAATTCAGAACAATTCAGTTCAGTTTAGATAAGTTCATATCATCTGCACTATAATTTGATGATATTTAACTCAATTCAGTTCAGATTATATCACCTCAATGTGTTTTTATGTTTAAATTATATAAAAATGTATTTATATTTATTTCAGTTCAGTTCAGTTAATTATATTTAAAATTATTTCAGTTCAGTTCAGTTCATTTAAAATTATTTCAATTCAGTTGAGTTCAGTACAGCAGAAAATAAGCTCTAGCAAACAGGCCCTAACTAATACTGCATATATACTCAAAAAAAAAAAAAAGGTACCATAAGACATATTTAGATATAATTGAGATAATTAATCAGCAAAACACCAATACCAGCACCAATTACAACATGGTACTATGAAATATCGGCTAAAAACACAATATACTATTTTTACGATCCATTGTATCTCCATCTTTAGTGCATTTATCACATGTTGAAACACAACTAAGCAAATATGGAAACATAGTAAACTAAATCATGTTGAAGAAATAAAAGCAGACCATACGTGGGATAATTAATTAGGTAAAATTTTTGATATTTCATGGGGGGCTTGAGCCCTTAATGGCCATATAGCAGGTCCGCCACCTGTTCAAGTGCTGCAAGATAGAAAAAATGATAAGCAAGGGCACAATCTTAACCAGGAGCTTTAGCCAGCGCGATCAAAGAAACCTAGGATGCTGCGCATTCGCCATTTTCTTGATCATTGCAGCTGTGGGCAATCTGGACTCCATCATGCCTCAAGTTTCCAGCTCTGTAGCACTTTGTAAGCTCTTCTCCTACTTAAGCACTCTGCTCGACATCACCGGTCTAGTTCAGCAAATGTAATGCTTACATGTTTGTTTTGCAGTGAAATTGCAACTGTCAATGGGAGTTCATCAACTCAACAAGCTGATGAGAACAAAAGAGATGCTTGAATTCCACCAATCATGTAAGCATATGTTCTTATAAAGCAAACCTGACTTATAACTAAACAGCCTTTTTAGCAGTTTAGGAAACACAAAAAACTGCTTAGCTTATAAGAGGGGTCTGTCAATCATTATACATATTGAATGCATGGTTGTATATTTATTTGTTTCTACAATTTCAATGTCCAGATTATAAGTCAAGAACAGATAAACTGATCTGCGATTTCACGAGAACGAGGTTAGATATCTGTGAGATGAATGGAGACATTAGAGTTCATGGCAACTCATCCACCATATATTTCATTGGTTCATCTCAGAGAAGTGGTGATCATTCACGGAGCTTAAAGCCATATGCTAGAAAACAAGAATCCACGGCCATGGACATGGTTAGGACAGTGAGAATCAAAACATCGCATGTTGCAGAAGGCAATGCTCCTGAATGCAGCAACAAGTACAACATTCCTGCCATTGTTTTCTCTGCTGGAGGATATGGTGGAAACCAATTCCATGACTTCTCTGACATCTTAATCCCACTTTACCTGACTTCAGTTCAGTTCAAAGGTGAAGTACTGCTCCTAATAACCGACAAGCATTTTTGGTGGACTCGAAAGCATCAACTTCTGTTGGAAAAGCTCTCCAACTACGAGCACATCGATATGGATCGAGAAAATCAAGTCCTGTGCTTCTCAAGAATCATCATTGGCAATAATGCCACGGATAGAGAGCTAGGCATTGATCCTTCCCAATCTTCACAGACCATGAAAGACTTCAGAAAGCTACTAAGAAGCGCGTATTCTCTGAAGAGGTCTTTTTGCCATAACCCCACCAAGAGGCCGCGTCTTCTTCTGATTTCAAGGAAGGCAACAAGAAGACTGATAAATGCAGGAGAAATTGCAGCCACTGCTGAAAGCTTAGGATTCGATGTTGAAGTCGAGGAAACAGGCTCACCCGACTCTAGAGTATCGCGATTCGTGAACTCTTTCGATGTTCTTGTTGGGGTCCACGGAGCTGGACTAACAAACATGGTTTATCTTCCAGACAATGCACTGGTGATCCAAATCATACCACTGGGAGAAATGGAATGGTTGGCTACGATATTTTTCGAAGATCCTGCTAGGGATATGAACTTGCAATACTTGGACTATAAGATCAGTGCAAATGAGAGCTCGTTATTACAGCAGTATCCAAGTAACCATGAAGTTTTTCAGGATCCTGATGCAATCAAAAGGAGAGGGTGGCTTCATTTCAAATCAGTTTATCTGCTAAAGCAAGATATGAAGATTGATATCAGTAGGTTCAGGGAAGTTTTAGTCAAAGCCTATAAACTTTTTCAAATTTAATACTACGTACATCTATTCGTGTCTTACGAGATTATACTGTGACGATTAAATTTCCCATTCATTTAGAGATCAAATAATAGATTGCAAATGAAAGTTATACAACGTAGAAAAGTACTTGCACTTACATTAGAATATTAGTTGGGAAATGTTGCAGGAAACGGGCACCGCCGTAGGTTAACATTTATAACACCAAAAAAATGAAAGAATCACTTTACATTCCTAAATCGGCATCTTCTCCAAAGGCCGAATGCAAGAGGTTCATCAGTTGAAATCAAACCACAACCTCAATCTTCTTCTGATAAGCTCCACTAGAACTGCTGAGATATCAACGAACACCACATTGTGTAAGATATGGTCAACCATTTTAAATCAAGTTGTTCTTCAATGTCAAATCCACTCTTCTTCTTCACCACGAGTTAAGTTAATGTCTTAGTCTTGTGGCTAAGAGGCTGATGCCCTACCCGTGACTTGGGAGAATCACCACATGCAGACGTGGACTTGGTATTATCCTTCTTCGGCTTTCCAGAGGATGTTGGCAGCTGGTTGAGATGGACAAATTGACCATGACAGTGATCTTGTGAGATCAAATAACTTATAATAGTGAGGAGCTCATCATAAATGCTCGTGTTAAGCTTAGGATTCTCAAGCTGCGGCATGAAATAGAAATGCATGTTACATTAGCATCACTTCAATGAGTCCATGATGAAATGTTTCATATACCTTCCTCTCAGTAAGTTGGTCGAGCTCTTTCTTTAGGCAAAGATAGGTGCTTGCCAAAGCTGGTTCCATGAAGAACCCCATGTAGCCTACCAACATTGTCAGGTGGCCATCCTATTATAACCGGAACAAAGAATAAAATCAACAAAAGGATTCTTGTACATGTTAACTGCAAAATTTGTAATAGAAGCAGCACAAAAACTTACCATACCCCCCCCCTGTGAGATCTTTCCTCCAAATAAGTGTACTACAGAATCAACAGAGCAGTTGAATTCCTTAGATTCACACTACGTATTCTCACTTTTTCGTTGAAAACAAGCCATGGATATGGGATTTTGAATTGATTCACTGTATTCTGAGACACGGCATATTAAGATATTTTTGACACCAGTGTGGGGAATCCAAAATAATGAAACATTTCGACATTATATAATAGGATGAAACTTACTTTGTACAGTCACACAAGACCATCCTCCATTGTCCTCAGGAACTGTTGCTCTACAATACCATCCTTTGTAGACTTCTCCTTGTACTGCAATGCATATCCGTCTAGTTAATTACTCGTATGTATATTGTATATTGCATATTGAAGAGGAAACTCTCAACGTGGAGAATGTATATATTGTTTTCATGCTTAACAAAAGCCATAGGATAATTCTGCTTGACAAGTTGTCAAAAAGTAAGTAAATCAAGAAGTAACAAGAGCAAATGGAAAAACTTACAACTACTGAACAAAATCCAGGGAAAAGACTAGCACACAACACCCCACGTACAAGCTTCTCATCATGGCTCCACTTGTTGCAACTTTCAATATCAACAACAAGACCGCTATCTTTGAGCTGGTGAAAAAATTCCTTTCGAAGGGAGTCTATTTCTCCCAAGGTTTGAGCAGAGAGAATTTTTCTGACAGTACTCGTGCCCTGATCGGCTTCTCTCGGCTTGTTTACAACCATCATAAGCCCGGATGAGGGTCAAATGATCACTGAATCCTTGGGAAGAAAACTGAGCTTTTGCAGACTCGGCAATCTGAAAGTAGTATCCAAGAAATAATCAAAATCGTGCAACCCTTACTCATGACAGCCCCAAAAAAGCTAATTATGGTCACAATATTTGAGTTGGAGCGAGAGGTAATAAGAAACGACTACTCATATATTACTTGTGCACCAATTCACAGAGTACTGAGAGGTAACATATAGAATAAATATGGCTAAATTTGCAGATTTAATTCCAAATTTTCATAATTTATTTAGAATGGTGTAGAGTTTACAGCCAAAAGAGTGTCAGTCCTACATAAAACAAGCATAGATGCAAATGCAAATTCATTATCAAGGAAAAGGAGGATAAAGTTTTAAAGTCAGTCTCCTGCAAGTATTAAGGAGCATTACCTACACAGCTACTGCCAACTAAGAGTATTGGTCAGTAAATTGTTGGGTGTCAAAATATCAGTCACCCATAAAAATTTAGAAGATCAATGAATACAATTGTTGGATATCCAACTGTTTAAATTCATCTAATGACTAAAAGTGACCAAAACCAAAGTTATTTCAACAGTTAAGTAGAATTGTTGGTAATTTGTTCAATAAACATGTAGAATAAGCATAAAAAGGTAAAATGCCATAGGAAACGAGAAAGAGGAAAAAGTAGAAAAAAAAATTATATTTCTCACACAGAATGAGCAAAAGGATGGAGATTCAGTGTCGGGAATATTCTACTCACATCATTCTTAACAATTTGCAGCAAAAATGGATCTCTGACCTCAGAAAAGAAACAACAGTCATGATTGGATTCAAACATTTGAAAATAGCCCCATAGATAAGCATTTTTCCCACTTAGGTTCCACATGAAGGAACAACAAGTTGTGGCCTACAAAATTGATAGTAGATGAAATACATCGTCAAATTAGTCAAAAATAGTAATACAGAGAAGGGCCAAAAGAATTCAAAAATGAAAATACATGTGGTCTGGATATTTTACCCAGAAGAGTAACGTCCTCATCGTCATCTAAAGCTCCAATATCCTTCAAATGTTTAATGGCATTTGAACCAGAAATTCAATTTCATAAGGACTTTTATTTTATTTTTAAAAAAAGAAGGAAACCCAAATTAAATAGAGTACAGAAAAGGTGAAACAAGAATAATTAAGAAAAAAGAATTTCAAAAAAAACAAAACAAATTGGATGCACAGAATGCAAACACATGAAGTAACAAATGGATGCACAGAATTAGAGCAAACTATACTCACTGAAAGCAGCTCTGGTGCCTGAAGAGCCTTAGATAGAAACTTTGAAATATTCCCCAGCTGTAAACTTTTGATTTGTAAACATAGTGACTGTAAAGGAGTCCTAAGAAGTTCGGGTAAGTGATAATCTGAAAAGGCATCATATTTAGATACAGGGTATAGACGGTAGCACTCTCCAGGTTGAACACGGCCAGCTCTTCCTTTCCCCTGAGATGTAAATTTTCATGTTTAGAAAAAATTGCAGACTTCAAAATTTAGGAAAAACTGCCAACCTTAACCTGGGCTAGTAAATCAGATTTTCAAATCATTTGACCATTGATTTTGTAACACTGTATCTATAGAATAAAAATAAAACTGTGAAAATTATCGTACTTGCCGAGTTGCCGTGCAGAAGCCTTAGAAATCCAGGTTGGCATTAAACATGGAGTGTTATTTAGAGCATCATAAGATTTCTCCTTGGCTTTTCCACAGTCAACAACAAAAAAACATCATTAATAGTGATACTTGTTTCTGCTATGTTGGTGGCAAGCACTATTTTCCTGACTCCCTCTTCAGGCTTATTAAAAATTAGTCTCTGTATCACAAAATAGGTAAATCAAAGCTTGGTTAAGGACAAAACAGGTATAGATAACCAATAAACCACAGATAACATGCAGAGTTAAAAGTGTCAGGTTACCTGTTCCGCACTCTCCATGGAGCCATGGCAAGCAAGTAGCAAACTCTACTTTGATTTCCCAAAAGTTCGTGTTTTTTGAGTTGGCGTATCAAACCAGTAATGTCATCCCAGCCCAACATAAACACCAAAATGGCACCAGGCCTTTCCAATTCACATATATAACAAAGCACACTCTGAATCAGGTTGAAGTCAACATGAGTCTTTCTAATAAGAGAGTGCTTCTGCATTTTCTGCACCTTATAACCAGTTATTTCCAAAAAATATCCTCCAGAAAATGGATGTGAACTGGATGTGTTAAACCCTGTGAATTAGTAAAATTATCCCAAACAAACAAAACGTGTAAAAAGCATGCATCGAAACAACAAAAATTTCCAAAGCAGTCTTATAAACCAATTAAGCCACAGCTCAATAAGCATGGAGCATAGTTCCTGAACTGCACCATCCCACAATCAATCGCAAAATGCAACCCTGGGTGTCTCCATTTTTAGCCAATTCCCAAGCATAGGCTGCATAAGCAAGACGCCATGTATACTAACAGCCTGAATATTTTGAGTTGCATATGCAAGACACTAACAGCCTGAATATTTTAAAAGTGAATACAGCACAGATTTTGGTCATGAAAAACAAGATGCAAACCTTGATCTGCTGTGAGAAATTATAGTGATAACACATAATAGATATGGTTATAAGAATTGGAAACAAATGCCAACCTAACATGAACAGTAACAATCACTCCATTAACTTTCCAGAATGGCGAAAAGAAATATTAGAATTCATTTGAAAATGCTCGTCAATGTAGAATTCAAAAGTATATGTCAATGGATAACTGGTCCAAGTCAAAGCATAGATTCATTTCATGGTCAGATAATATGATGATATAGCAAACTGGGACAGGTACTCCTTTAGGATAGCAGTAATAATACATATTGCAATAAAGTAGCCAGGAAATTTTATTTCAAATTTCAAGCCCCATCAAGTACATAGAAAATGCTTGCCTGATTATGAGAAATCAATTTCAGCAATTCTTCTCTCTCCTTATCATCTTTTGACCTTTAGCAGATCTCTATCATAAGCCAAAGTGATCAAAAAGAATATATGAAACTCAGACAGGCACAACCATCACTTATGAATAATTACAGATATAAAGAAGGTACAGCAAAGCTTTGAAACCAAAAAAAAAGTCTTGATCAATAGAAACAAACCAAACATCGAAATCATAAAGACAAAAACCTGCCAATGTTGTTATTTGCTGTGTATGTTGAAGCTTAGCTGGTGAAGAATCCTTTCAGATGCTACGCTTGGGGTGGCTTTCTGAAAGTCTAAGAGATGGTCATCCTTAGAAAGTGTATCATTGCTGGTTGAAATCCCACTGTGTGCCAATAAAACCTTGTCTCTAGGTTTTCGTATAAGGAAGTGTTTAAGACCTGTAAAATTTTACAAAAGAAAGTATAATCTATAATAGGATATATAGAATAAATAAATGAATGTGGCAACTATATACTCATACAACAAAAGGATAGCATGACGAAAGGCACACCTTCCTCAACGGTGTCATGTCATCGAGCTATGGCCTATTGTTGGCCAAATCAAATTTAATAAAGACAATTGCATCTGAATATTGATGGCTGCAAAGATATCAAGCATATTACGACAATGTACATTGGATACCATTCAATGGAAATTACAAGACAAGAGAAATTGATAAGGGACATAAAAACATGCCTACGTATGTGCATTTCTTTCGCCAAAGCTAAAAGGCAGTGGAAGTCTCCTTCATCTATCCCTCTTACTAGTAGTATCTGTTGATCCTCGGTTCGCAAAAACTCAGTCAGCCTCCTTCTACAGTCCTCAATATTACAATATATTACATCTAACTGCCAAAATACATATGAATGATACATAAAACAGAATATTATAAGTAACAGACAAATTTTGCATATATAATATACAATCACATTGTACACAATATGACGTTAACCGAATGCCAAACCATTAGGTACTCAACATCAACAACTCACCATTGGCTCAAAGTGGCGATCCTCCTTCTCCTGGGTAGCATGCCTGCCAGTGCCGTATCCCATAGTCTGCTGATACATATAAGGCAGCACTGATGACCCCGAGCCACCGACATGAGGCGGCAGCGGCGGCTACCCTAAACTGGTGGCGGCCGGAAGGTGGGCGAAGGGGAAAATGAAAGTAGCGGTTGAATTTGAACAAATTCAGGGATTTTCTGAGAGCGTATGAAGGCATGGCCGCCGACTTGCAGTATTCAATTTGTAGGAATATAGTATTTTTTATTTTATTTTGAAAAGAATTTGTATACTGTAGTACTTTGATTCCTGTATTTTTTATTTATTTTTTGAAAAACTTTGATTCCTGTATAGTTGATATTTTATGATAATAGTTGATGTTTTTATATAGTATTGTAATTGATTTTATTTATTTAGTTATATATTTTACAAAGTCTTGGATACGAACGATAATCCTGTGTTTATTTGATTTATTTGTGTTTGTAAATTTTATTTGTGTAAATGATCACACAAACAGACAAACAAAGCTTGAAAATACACAAACAAATCTAATAAATACATGAACTATTATTCATCTTACAATAAGGTTATGGCAGGACGGTCTCGCCAGTTTAACCTTTGATTGATCAACAAAGAATTAGCATAGGGTTGTAAACGAGTCGAGTCGAGCTCGAACAGACCTGTGTTCGAGTTCGAGTTCGTATTGCATGTTCGTGATCGAGTTCGTACGAGTTGAGATATTTTAGTTCGAGCTCGATTCGTTTGACTTTTAGAAAGTTCGAGCTCGACTCGTGAGCTCGATAAAAAATCGAATTCGAACTCGAACTCGAGCTAGTTCGAGCTCGTTAAAGCATTAATGAATAAAACTTATTTGATTTATATAAAAATTCTATATAAAATTCTATTCGAGCTGCTCGACGAGCCTATCGAGCTGGCTCTTATGAGCTCGAGTTCGAGTTCGAACTGGTCAAACCGAGTTCGAAAACGAACTTTGACCGAGTTGTTCGCGAGTTGTTCACGAACGGTTCAGTTCATTTACACCCCTAAATTAGCATACTGCATATATTAGTAACTGTGCATGAAACAGGCACCATGTTTCCTATAACATTTTCAACTTCAAAGAATGAAAGAATTCTCCCCGACCCTCCAATCCAATCTCAATCGGGTCTAAGAATTTCCCCAATCTATGCTAATGGAAACAATCAGGTGCAACTATGCAGAGAGTGCAATGACCATGGCTAGTTTTCCCGCTGCACTTGCTTTTCATGTATTTCCCTTATCTAACCGAGGGTGCCGAACTTCACATCAGCATTTTCTCAATGCCCCTACTATATACTGGGGAGCATTCTCCACTCTTGACTTCACAAGAAACCAAAAACAGGTGGCAAGAGTTCATCAGTTATGTTGATCACCTCCATCTTGCTGTCTCATGTTTCTTCCTGCTCTTTTTTACAACTGCTGAGATATGGTCAACGGTTTCCCCATCAGATTGTGATTGACCAGTCAACCATCGCAGAGCCTCGGTAGCAGCATCCTTCTCTGCTTCTTTCTTACTACCGCGGGGCTGCCCCACAAAGTCCAATCCACTGAACATGACAGTTGATCGGAAGTTATTGTTCTTCAATGCTTTGGTCTTGTAGCTAGGAGGCTGATGCCCTGCCCGTGCAAGCAGTGTTTGCAAGTGAGACTTGGAATTATCACCACCTGCAGACTTTGATAGTTTTCCAGCTGGCACTTCCTTTTTCACCTTTCCAGAGGATGCTGGCAGCTGTCGACCATACACAAATCGTCCTTCGCAGCGATCTTGCGCAAGCAGAGAACTTACAACAGAAAGAAGCTCATCATAGGTGCTCGTGTCAAGCTTAGGATTCTCAAGCTGCAGCATGAAATAGAAATGAGTATTATATTCCGTCAAACTGATGAGATCCAGAATGAAATGTTTCACATACCTTCCACTCGGTAAGTTGATCGAGCTCTTTCTTTAGGCGAAGATAGGTGCCTGCCAAAGAAGGTTTCATGAAGAACTCCAAGTAACCTCCTAACATTTTCAGGTGCCCTTCCTAATAATACAAAATGAACAAAAGATACGAGCAATGGAATCAACAAATTAATATCGATGTCAACTGCAAAATATGATATAAAGAAGCAACACTGAAACTTACCATACCCCCCTGTGCGATTTTTCCTCCAAATAAGAGAACTATAGAATCAGAGAGAGCAGTTGAATCCCTTAGAAACACAGAATTGACTTTCACTTTTTCATTGAAAACAAGCCATGGATATGGGATGTTAAGTTGTTGGGCGTTCACCGAATTCTGACACAAACCAGATGAAGAAAAAATTTAACATAAGAATGGGGAATCCAATATAATGAAATTTCTCAACATCATCCAATGCCAACGCCCTATATATATTTATATGGAATGAAACTTACTGAGTGCAGAAGTACCGAACCATCCTCCATTGTTTTCAGTGACATTGACCTCTCTTTGTTCTGCAATGCACCTCCATTAGTCAATTAATTGCACTTGTAAATTTAAATCGATTATTTAAGAGGAAATTTTCAACATGGAGATTTAATTTATTGTTTCATGCTTCACGAGTAAGCCTGCTTTGACCAGTTACAAGAGTAAATCAACAGGTAACAAGAGCAAAAGGATATTACTTACAACTACTGAGCAAATTCCAGGGAAAAGACCTGCACACAACACTGCACGTACAAGTTGCTCATCATGGCTCCACTTGTTGCAACTTTCAACATTAACAACAAGACCACTATCTTTAAGTTGATGGAAAAATTGCTTTCGAAGGGAATCTATTGCTCTCAAGGTTTGTGCCGAGAGAAAATTTCTCCAACAGTACTCGTATCCTGATTGGCTTTTCTCAGCTTCCTTCCAACCATCATAAGCCCGGATGAGGGTCAAATGATCACTGTATTCTTGGGATGAAAACTGAGCTTTTGCAGATTCAGCAAGCTGAAAGTAGTACCAATAATGATCACAAAAGTTGAGCAAATAATGAGAAACAACTACTATTAATAAGAGAATGAAGCGCACACACACACACACATAATACTGGATTACTTCTAATAAAAAGATGAATTACTGCAGATATCATATTCATCTTTCTTAGTTTATGTAGTCTGAGTAGGATCATGTAGATCTTACAGCCAGTGAGAGTACTGGGCATAACTAATACAAGAAAGCAGCAGCTCAATGTGATACCGAAAATTCGGCCCAAATTTTATGAGCAAGCATGGCACCGAATATAACAAGTAATCCCTTCAGAAAGAAAAAAAAAAGTCCGTCTCCTGTATAGACTTAAGTATTGCATGTAGCAATGATTAAGTACATACAGCTTGAGTTTAGACTAGAATCTATAAAAAAATGTAGATTACTTACACGGCTACTGCAGTGTTACAATCTAATTTTTGGCATGTGCACTGGCTAATGGCTTAAATTATAAAATCAGTCACTCAGCTTCTTTATAACAACATAGCTTCTGCCAATTCAATCAATTTCAATTGTTGGATATTACATAAGGATCTTCAACTGGATCCCCAGATTCTGCATATCCAACTGTTTGAATTCATCAAACGGCTATAAAGTGACCAAAACAAAAGTTGACTAGCTGATTTGCTAATTCAGAAATTTTAACAGTTAAGTAGCAGTGCTGATAATTTCCACAGTAAACATAAAATTAAAAGGACATTCAAAAGGAAGCAAGAAAGAGCACTTCAGTGACAGGAATTTTTTACTTACATCCTTCTTATCAAATGGCATCAAAAATGGATCCCTGGCACTTAAAGAAGCAACAACGGTCATTATTGGATCCAAACATTTGAAAATAGACCCATAGATAAGCATTTTCCCCAACTTAGGCTCCACGGGAAGGTGTGACAAGTTCCGGCCTGCATATTCGGAAGTAGATTATATAAGTCAAAGACACCAATCTAAGCAAGGAACGTGAATAACAAGAAAAATATTTCATTTTACCCAGAAGAGTAAGGTCTTCGTTGTCATCTAAAGCTCCAATACTCTTTAAATAATCAATGGCATTTTGAACCTGTGATTAAATTTCATCAGTAAGATAAGATAAAAACAAAATCAATAAAACTGCACTAAACAGGTGAGTAGAGAGAAATAACTCAGAAAACTACATTCACATGCAATCTAGGGTAACAGAGAGACACAAAGAACTGAAGCAAGTTAAACTTACTGAAAGCAGCTCTGGTGCCTGAAGAGCCTTAGATAGAAAGTCTGAGATACTCCCCAGCCGTAAACTTTTGATTTGCAAACATAGTGACTGTAAAGGAGTCCTAAGAAGTTCGGGCATTTGATAATCTGACAAAGCATCATACACATATCTAGGATAGAGATGGTAGCATTCCCCAGGTTGAACACGGCCAGCTCTTCCTCTCCTCTGAGCAGCAAAATTTAGTACAAAATTACAGGATGAAAACTAAAATTAGGCGAGAGAATTATCCTAACCTAATAAAATCATTAACCACAGATATTGCAACACTGTATTAAAAAATATAAAGATAAAAGAACCAGGAAAATTATCTTACTTGTCGTGCAGAAGCCTTAGAAATCCAGGCTGGCAGCAAACACGGAGTGTTATTTAGAGCATCATAAGATGTCTCCTTGGCTTTTCCACAATCAACAACAAAAACAACATCATTAATAGTGATACTTGTTTCTGCCATGTTGGTGGCCAGCACTATTTTCCTGATTCCATCTTCAGGCTTATCAAAAATCAATCTCTGTTTTACAAAGCAAAACAGTGGAGCGGTTAAGGGAAAAACAGGTACAGATGACTAATAAGTAATAATCCACAGATAATGATATAAATCTATGGTGCTATGTTACCTGTTCAGCACTAGCCATGGAACCATGGCAAGCAAGGAGCAAAACTTTACTTTGATTTCCCAAAAGATGGTGTTTTTGGAGTTGACTCTTTAAAGCGTTAATGTCATCCCATCCCATCATAAACACCAAAATGGCACCAGGCCTTTCCCTTTGACATATATGGCAAAGCACATTCTCAATCAGGTTAAAACCGATTGAATCAGGATTCCAACATGATATTGATCTCTGAGTATGAAGACTATAATTCCGATAGTCCGCCATATCATGAGCAGCCTGTTTCAGAGTCCTAATGTTCAAATTATCTAATAAGAAACCAAAATTATGAAAAATACACATTCAACTAGAGATGTACCTCCACAGTTGAAGCAATTTGAGTTTTACTTCTCCTAAGAGACTGCCTCTGCGTTTTCCACAACTTATCTTGACCATAATCGTCGATTTGATTGTTTGGAGTTAACCCATAACCTGTTACTTCTAGAATGTTCTCCAGAAAATGGCTGCGAACTGGATGTGTGAAACCCTGTGAATCAGGAAAATTAGTCCAGTCAAGTAAAAACCAATTAAGCCAGAAATCAAAATCATGAAACATAGTTCCTGAACCGTAACATTTTACAATCAATCACAGATGCAACATTAGGAGGGCAAATTACAGGGCAAATTTTGTAACTTGTAAGGTTGTGAACCCTAGAATATAGATTTGTACATTATTATATATTTGATTGTTATTGCCTCTAAGTTTGACTTTTTTTTACAGCGATGATTTTTAAGATTTTATATCATAAATTGTGTAAGATGAAAAAACATTAGAAATAGATATCTAAAAATATGTGTTATGATGAATGTAGTAAGATCTCATATGATAAAAAAAATTATAATCTAAATAGCATTAACGTTATTGATGAATAGTGAACTAGGATAAACTTAGAGAGACAGAAGGAGAGTATATACAATGTAAATTCATGGTATAAGAATTGCACTAGGAGTCTGTCTCTATTTAGCCGATTCCAAAGTGTAGGCATGGTTGCATAAGCAAAACAATATGTATAATTGTATACTAACAGCCTGAATATTTTATGAGCGTTGCAGACTTTTTTATCTACTCAAGGAATGATAGAAATCATGCACAGTAGTATGGTAAAATTAATTGGAAAACCAAGTGCCAACTGAACACAAACAGTGACAACCACAGTGTTATCTTTCTCCATACACAAATCAAGTCAGATAATTCTTGATAATCTTTGATACTCAATATTCTTGATATAAGCTATGCTGCACAGTTACACTTCACCAAAAATAACACATTTAACAGAGAACGGAAATATTTGGTTCGGTTGAGCAAAACTAGTTCTCCCAAGCCATGCTTACCGGAATGTGGATCATTGGAGCACCATGAAAATAGGATGAAAAAAGGTCAGCATTAAGAGTTGCACTCATCAAAACCAACCGCAGTTCCGGACGACGTGGAAGGAGATCCTTGAGTACAATTAAAAGAAAATCTGCCATGAAATGTGGACTATCAACCATACATAGAAAAGTAAAGAAAGAACACAAAAATATAGATATGCACAAGACAGCTACAAAGCTTACCTTCATTCATCCCTCGTTCATGAATTTCATCAACAATAACATGAGTTACGCCTTTTAAATTATTATCAACTAGTAATTTTCTCAAGAGAACGCCAGTAGTGCAAAACAGAAGGCGTGTATCTAGTCCTCTCATTCCTTCAAGCCGTACTTTATAACCAACCTTGAAGAGAATTGATTCAATAATTTGAAGGGAACAGGGATGACCAGCAAAGGAATTGAAAAGAAGCAGCAAGCAAAGAACTTACAGATTCCCCTAATTTTTCCCCTCGCTCTGCAGCAACTCTTTCAGAAACAGACATTGCAGAAATCCGTCTAGGCTGAGTGCAAATAATATTGCAATAAGCTCCACGAGCTGCTTCAATCTCGGATTCTAAAATATACTGAGGTAACTGTGTGGTTTTACCACAGCCAGTTTCACCAGACACAACCACCACCTGCAGAAGAGATTAAACCTGTGTCATATTTAAAGTCTCCGTAATCTATATGAGTATTCATTCAAAAATGCTCGCCAATGAAAAAAAGATTCAACACTGTAAAGTGAATTGATAAGTGATCCTAGTCAAACCAAGGGCAAATTAGATTCATTCTATGGTCAGATATTATGATCAAATAGCAAAGTTTAATAGGGCCTCCGTTAAGAAGGTCCTTCATGATACATATTTTGATACATTATCAGGGGGGGTTCTTTTCTACTTTTAAACCCTATCAAGTCGGAAGAAAAATCTTGCCTGATTATGAGAAATCATTTGCAGCAATGTTTCTCTCTCTTTATAAGAAGGTAGACTCTTTCGGAATTCTTGCATCTTTTGCCCTTCTGCAGATCCCTATCAGAAGAGGAAGTGATTGACAAGAAAATCAACTCAAACAAGCACAGCATCACTCATGGACTATCTCAGATAAAATAAAGGTATTGACAGTCAAAGCTTTTACTGTAAAAAAAACTATCCTTATTCAAGTGACCAGAACTACAAAGCAAACTTTGAAATCATAAAAGTATAAACCTGCCAATCTTGCTGTTTATTACGAATGTTGATGCTTCGCTGCCGAAGAATTCTTTCAGCAGCCACACTTGGGGTGGTTTCCTGAAATTCTAAGAGATGGTCATCCTTAGAAAGTGTGTCATTGCTAGTTGATCTTGAAAAACCACTGTGTGCCAATAAATCCTTGTCTCTAGCTTTCTGAGAAAGGAAGTGTTCAAGATGTGCATCTAGTCGATCATGCAATCTTGAGGGCAAGATGACCTGTTAATTTATAAAAAACAGTTATAATAACAATTGGAAGATAATTTTTTTAAGATATGAGTTTGCCATTCATCTACTCATGGAACAAAAGGATAGCATGGCGAATAGCACACCTCTCTCTGAGGACGCTTGTCATCGAGGTCAGGTCTATAGTTGGGCAATGGAACTTTACTAAAAACAACTATGCGGGAATATTGATTGCTGCAAAGATACCAAACACAATACACTCACTCAATCAATTGGACAATTACACATTAGGTAGCATTAAAGGAACACAACAAGAAAGATGATAATTAATAAGAGACATAGAACATGCCTATATAAGTCCATTCTAGTTGCCAATGCGGAAAGGTGCTGGAAATCCCGCCTGTCTTTTTTCTCCTTAGATACCAGTTCCTGCTGATCTTTGCTTCGCCAAAGGTCAGTCAGCCTCCTTCTCCAGTCTTCAATATTGTCAAGGGTGGCATCCGACTGCCAAAGCACACATATGAATACACAAAACAGAATATTGGAACATTTTACAGTCTTTTCTGCTAAATAACAATCACTATTGGCATATGAACTAATGCACCACATAATATAACATTGGCCCAAATTCTAAAATATTAGTAGCTCAAATCACCAACTCACCACTTTCCCGTCCTTCTGATCAGATTGGTAAGCTTCCTCCTCTTCGGACGCATATTCGTCATAAGCATACCTGCCGTACCTCAAGCTCTGCTGATACATATAAGGCAGCACCGATGAAGACGACCCATTATAGCTCGTAACACGCTTCAGCAAACCAGATGCTGGACGAGGACGAGAGCAGCCGCAATAAGGGAAGGCGGCGGCGGCTACCCTGAACTGGTGGCGGCGGGGAGGTGGGCGGGGGAGAAAATGATAGCGGCGATTGAATTCGAACAAATTCAGGGATTTTCTGAGACTAGAGGACACGTTGAGCTTGAAGATTGTTGGCCCGTATGACGGCATGGCGCCCACTGCATCAATGAAGTTGGAATTTTTATGGAGCTCTCAGTTCACATGCTGCTTGGGGTTTAAGGAAGAGAGTTGCAGACACGAGATTTTCTTACGTTCGTATTGATGTGGAACAGACCAGTTCACACATATTTTGTCTAATTGTCCAACGGCAGAGGTTTTGTGTACCAATTGCAGGGGTATATGATATCTGTTTTTTTCTGGCGATCAAATTTTCTCATACCTTTTGATTTTTTTCAATGAAGAATCTGACGTCTCAAAGGGATGTGTTTTTGGTTAAGGGTTTGGTGGTACTAACAAATATTCACTAAACACCACCATATTTAAGATCACTTTGGATTAAAATGGGTACTTTTAATAAGTTTATAAAACTCTCGCCATTGTTGAATTATAAAATATATTTTCTAAACTTAACAAAAACAAATTGTTTGAATTAGTTATCGTGAGATAAATTGGTTATATTGAAATTTCTAAACTTACTAGATGGGTTAATTGTTGCGTGCTTTTAAATTTGGCACCTGGACTTTTAAACGGTTGGGTAACATAGTACATCAACATGTTTGCTACAACCGATTCACAAAACTCTTGAAGATCTCTTCTACCAAATCGTCAAGTCTATCTACATTTTAAGTTTTGAAGAGAAAAAATGAAAAATTTATTTCAAATAGCAGTGAGTATAACAATGAACTTGTACATGAGGAATACGTGGAAGAATGCTACAAGTATAAAAGCACGCACACAATTTTCACTTGAAAATTGTATTCATTTAGTTCAAGAGTCCACTTAAATATCTATTAGTATAGAAAAATCAACAACGTATATTAACAAGTACATTCAATAAGTATAACAATGAACTTGTACATGAGAAAAAATTGTGCTTCATTCTTGCGTCATAGGAAGGAGAAACACGGTTGTTAGATCTGTTATCTGCTGCTCTGGATTTTGGTATTATTATGGTAGTTAAGTAATTAGGCTTATCTTGCTGGATTTTGGTATATTTGTATTATGGTAATTATGCTCTGGATCTTGCTATTATGGTTAACTAGGGTTGACATAGTACTTTGAATTTCTTCATTTGTTTTGATATGCTTAACTCTACTTGATTTGCAATGGGATGTCATGATTTTGGTTGAGATATGGTGTGAGGTAGATGACATGATGTTGATGATTGATGTGGTAGACTAGTAGTTGTGAATTTATTTGATAAATTTGTAGTGAAAAAGTCATAGATGTTTGTGATCATTTGATGATAAGTTATTGTTTTTGTTGGGTAGTGCATCTTTTATGATCTCATTGGTAGTGATGGGAATGACTAGTAAGTGATGATTTGTGATTCTATCGAGGATGTGGATCTGTAGGACCGATTATTTTGTGGCAGTATTAATAGTCAGTTGGGATCTACACCTTAGGATTAGAGCTCGTTGTGATGATTCTCAAAATAAGTGTGGGGGTTTGAGAAGTAGATTAGAGGAGAGTGATACTAATGCTAGCCGATCGGTGATAGGGGCACAAGAAATTATGTCTCAACCCTTAGAGCACTAAAGCGGTTCAGCCACACTTTTAGCTATATGCTTATATTTTTGTATTTGTTTAACAAGGAACCAATGTCAACAAGATAAACTGTCCAAAGTCGTGGCTGCAATTTTTAGGTTCAAGAGATTTTTCTTTTCCTCAAATTGTGTTAAAGCTTTTGTGAAAGATCCCAATGTGAGTATAAATATCCTCTTACACCTCCCCACAAAACGATATGTTTAGTTTCCCGCTTATCCTCAATCTTATCATACAAAAAAAAACTTTCTAAACAAAATCAAAGACCTAAAGAGATGTCTCCACAAACCATCGATGCCTTGTGTAATGCCAACGACTTAGTTTTAGTTATGAACACAACATTAAGAACATGTTCTCCCCATCTTATATGAACTTCAAAAACATTATCTGAAATTAAAAAAATATTACCTGAACTGAACTGAACTCATCTAAACTTTTAAAAAAATCTGAACTTATATGAACTAAAAAATAAAATATACTTAACTTAACTGATCTGAACGAAAATAAGGCTCTGTTTGCTAGAACTTATTTTCTTGCTAAATTGAACTGAAAAATATAGATATATTTATTTAAAGTGAAACAAATATAGATATATTTATCAAAACTTACAAAATATAAAAATACTAATAAAACTGAAAAAATATAAATATATTTAAATTAACTTAACTGATTTATAGAAATACTGACAAACATGATTATTTTGACAATTTCAATGAACAGTTATATTAAATTTGTACAACCATTTTAAAAATAGATTCAAATTTGTACAGCCATTTTTAAGGAATTGAAAATTATACTGACACTTTTCATTGAAATATTATTAATTACTAATTCTTAAAAAAAAGAAGTAATTACCAAAGAATTTTTCCCATAAAACAATTCACTCAACAAATATTCATTTCAAATTTCCAATTTCCAATTTCCAGAACCCCGGCCTCCACACACGCACTCACACATTAAAACACCTCACACACACACACTAGGGTTTCTCTTCAACCCCCGTCTTCCCTCTCCTCCTCTCCCCAACAATGGCCGCTCCCGCAGTAGCATCAACCTCACGCGCCATCACTACTGCTAAGACCGAGACGTTCGTGGACAACAAGCGCAAAGATGACATCCGTATGGCCAACATTTCGGCTGCGCAGTCCGTCGCCGATGCCGTCCGAACCAGCCTGGGCCCTAAGGGTATGGACAAGATGATCTCCACCGCCAACGGCGAGGTCATCATCACCAACGACGGTGCCACCATCCTGAACAAGATGGAGGTCCTCCAGCCCGCCGCCAAGTTCCTCGTCGAGCTCTCCAAATCTCAGGATGTCGTCGCTGGTGACGGCACTACCACCGTCGTCGTGATCGCCGGAGCGCTGTTGAAGTCCTGCCAAACCCTCCTCTCCTCCGGCATCCACCCGACGGTCATCTCTGATGCCTTGCACAAAGCCTCAGTGAAGGCGGTGGAGGTCCTCACCGCAATGGCTATTCCGGTGGAGCTCTCCGACCGTGATTCGCTTGTCAAATCGGCGAGTACGGCTTTGAATTCAAAGGTAGTTTCACAGTACTCCACTCTTTTGGCTCCCTTAGCTGTCGATTCAGTGCTCTCTGTTGTGGACCCTGAAAAGCCTGATTTAGTCGATTTGAGGGATATTAAGATTGTCAAAAAATTAGGAGGAACTGTTGATGATACTGAATTGGTGAAAGGTTTAGTTTTTGATAAGAAGGTTAGTCATGCTTCTGGTGGACTCACTAGGGTTGAGAATGCAAAGATTGCAGTCATACAGTTTCAGATTTCGCCTCCTAAAACTGATATTGAGCAGAGCATAGTGGTTTCTGATTACACTCAGATGGATAGGATCCTCAAGGAGGAGAGGAACTATATTTTGAGTATGATTAAGAAGATCAAGGCCACTGGATGCAATGTGTTGTTGATCCAGAAGAGTATTTTGAGGGATGCAGTGACTGAGCTGTCACTCCATTATCTGGCAAAGGCAAAGATTTTGGTAGTTAAGGACGTGGAGAGGGATGAGATTGAGTTCATTACCAAGACTTTGAACTGCTTGCCTATTGCAAATATCGAGCACTTCAGGGCGGAGAAGATGGGATTTGCTGATTTGGTTGAGGAGGTTTCACTAGGAGATGGTGGGAAGCTTGTAAAAGTTACTGGAATTAGGGATATGGGGAGGACTACTACTGTGCTTGTCCGTGGATCTAATCAGCTGGTTATTGACGAGGCTGAGAGGAGTTTGCATGATGCCTTGTGTGTGGTTAGGTGTTTGGTGAACAAGAAGTTTTTGATTGCTGGTGGTGGAGCGCCAGAGATCGAGCTGTCAAGGCAGTTGGGTGCTTGGGCAAAGGTGTTGCAGGGGATGGAGGGGTATTGCGTGAGGTCATTTGCTGAGGCTCTAGAGGTGATTCCGTATACTTTGGCTGAGAATGCTGGTCTGAATCCTATTGCAATCGTTACTGAGCTGAGGAATAAGCATGCACAAGGTGAGATCAATGCTGGTATCAATGTCAGGAAAGGTCAAATCACCAACATATTGGATGAGAATGTGGTGCAGCCACTACTGGTGAGCACAAGCGCAATAACCTTGGCCACAGAATGTGTGAGGATGATTTTGAAGATTGATGACATTGTCACTGTCAGGTAGAGCTCTGGTCCGAACATGGAAAGTGCTCGGTGTTGACTTTTTCCGCTCTTCTGTTACTTATCTATTTGTAGGATTTAAGTTTGCAGAATTTAAGCGTTTGGCTTGGGATTTTATGTCTTGGATGGATTTTGTTGTGATCTTTTTTCTCAGCTGTTGATGTATCCCTCCTTCCCCCTATGATGATTTTTAGCTTCAAGTTCTTAATATTTGAATCCGAGTAATGCTTGTTTTGAATTTTTCTGTAGGATTTTTACTTGTTCTCCTCGTTTGATTTAATTGCACATTCATGATGCTATTAAGTTGTTGTGACTGCGTGAGTTTGCTTCATTGCTAGAAACAACAGAAAATGTTATTGCTATCGATTTGTCAGTGCAAAACATGTATTTGCAATTGATGAACAGAAACCAAGACATTATGATACATGTGTGTAACCAACAACCAGTTGGCACAGAACCTAGATCAGAGTAGTAATACTGTAATAGTAATTCCCCTGGTTCTTCATGACCCCTTCTCGATAGTTAGCGTCCAGGCTCATGAGCTTCTCCTGAGGTTAGCTTCATCTTTAGGGGGGTTAGAAGAGGAGCTCACAATTTCCCACATACTAAAGCTTTTCGAGATGGTTGCTATTATTTTCTATGGGATGTCTGTTCCAATGGCATGATCTTTCTTTGTGTCACTGCCATCAAGGAGAGGTTTAGTTAGACTCTGGTCTAGCATTTCCAACCTCCTCTCTTCTGTTTTACCCCACAGGACTGTGTATAGACCTACCACAATAAGAGCCGCTCCCATTATCCTGAAATAAAGTAGATGCAAATCTCAGATTTAGGACAAGAGGGGATTTTAAGAAGTAGTTAGCTACTACTTGCATTACGTATACTTACCCTCCTGTGTGGAGTTGATCTCCGAGGATTACGTATGCCATAACAGCAACTAATACTGTTTGCACTGGCTGGAAGATGGCAACAAAAACCGGCCCTCCTTTCTGAATACACCAAGTCTGGAGGGAGATGACGATCCCAGATGATACAATCCCCTGAACAAAAAGACAAACATGGATCAGAGGAGGATTTTGATAGTTGATGTAATATAGTGAATAGTATAGTTCAAGACTTTACTGCATATAGGATAGTGAAAATTTCCTCCCCTGACTGGATTTGCCAACGCTTTGGATCCCTTTCGGCAAAAGCTGCTATAACCAGAAATTGTAGCAATCCAAAGAAGCATGTAAATGATGTCATTGACAGCTTGGCTGGATATTTCTTGATCACCGGAGCCTGAAACACAGGAAAAGTTGGAAAATCTCCTTTAAAATATAACTTTTCTGGATCCCAGTTTTAGTGTTAATCATTCTTTGTTATAAGCCAATTTTAGCTCTCTCAATGACAGTTGAGAACATATATGTATGTGAAGTGTGTCTTAGCATGGGACTAACCTGAAGAACCATCCAGCCTGCCCAGGATAAGCAATGAGCAAGCAGGCAAATGCAGCCCCATGTCCAATTCACAACTTCTTCTGGAGAATCGGTTTGTGAATTCTGGTGTAGAAGGGCCGGGCCTTTGTAGAGAGTGATGATCATAGCTCCTCCCACACTTGCAACTGTCCCGAGAACCTTAGCTAAACCATCTCTTCGACGAATGTTGATTTTCTCTATTCTGGTTAAGAAAATGCTGTATTAGAACTCTGTTCCTTCTCACCCGCACAAAAACACAAGCATTCTACTGATTATCCCAGCTTACCCTAGAGCAGATGCCATGACAAAAGTGATAGCCGGAACTGAGTTCTGCATAGCAGAAGCAAAGGTTGGAGATGCATAGTACAAACCTAAGATGTAGAAACCCTGGTTTGCTGTTATTCTGAAAGAGTAACAGCGTAATGCATTAGAGACAGAAACCGGAGAAAAATAACTGTTAGAAATTTCCGATTTCTGATAGCAAGAAGCAGAAAACTTACCCAACTAATGCAAGGAGGAAGAACTGAACCAGTAAACTGAAAGTTAGGGATGGCCTTTCTTTCCTGCAAAAGAGGCAAGAAAATACTTAGAAAGGTATTCACACACCTCTAATAAACTAAGTATAACTTGCATTGCCTCATTTCATTGAGGAAATAGGACTTGTTAAGTTCCTTGAAGACTCACTTTTCAAGGAAATACGCGAAAGGTCCTAGCAATAGAAGCGCAAGGATGTTCCTATATACCGGGTAAACGATTTGGCTCACGCCAATGTTCAACGCAACTCTAGATACAATGTGGAATCCTGCAAAACATAGCTGCAAAGTAAGCAATGCCACAAGCAGCTTCATTTTATCAGATGAATGGCTCTCTAGTCCCATATTTTGCTCCCTTTGTTTCTCTGTCAGATGAATGCTTCTTGGATTGGATTGGATTGTTAAGTAAAACTGCACTTCATTTATACAAGCACTGAGGGACAGAATGTGGTTATTTTATCCATGATGGTGGCAAAACAGCCTCACAAACCATATGCTAACTAATCATTAGGCTTATGATGAGATTTGTTATTGTCTAAACAAAGTTTGCAGTGCTAATTATTGTGGGGTTTATTTAAACCCTGTGTTTGTATCATGGTTTGCATGCAATCAGAATCATCTGATCATAGTGGTGATTTTGCTCAGTTTCAATCTCACTTTATTGCTGACTGGAAATTGAACTTTGTTAGGGAGACAAGAAGTGGTGGAACATGTTGGCCAGGGGGTTAAGCTGCTATGCTGACCTCTTAACTCGTTGACCATAAATCCATAATTTATTTACTACTTGAATTAATACAAGGTGTGTTTAGTAGGTTTTTTTCATTTTTGTTTCGTAATCTGCTAAAAAACTGCTAATTTTGGTGGAAAACATAAGCCAAATGTCCATGAATTTGTAATAAGTTCTATTAAATACACAATTAACGACAGTTTAACTCAAACTCTTTAAATGCGCGAAAAATCGAATTAGATGGATCAAAACCAAATACACAGATTGGATAATGCAAATCTCATTTGCTGGCTTCAAGAGAGTCAAGGATGAAAGAATCATTTAATCTAATTTGTTGTAAGGTGGATAGATCCTTGAATCAGTTAATTGGCAAAAGACACCACATGATATCACAAAGAAAAAACATGTTGCACAATCAAACTTATATGTCCAGCTTGTGAATTTTATGCAGGATTGATGATGATTGGAGCAGATTCATAGCATCATTCAACATAAGAATACAAATCCTTCGAGTTAATATATTTTTTTCAAAGGAAATTTCCGTATAAAAAAAACCAAAGGTTCAAGTCAACATAAATCAAACTTGCATGATTTGATAAACAACCCCATGTTATGCATATCATTGAAAATATTCAAATTAGTTACATCATCATCATCGGCAATATTCGGTATTTCGTTATTCGTGGAGAATATTCATCTTGTAACCATCTAGCAGCTGCCTCATATGTTCAGTGGGACGAATTTAACCAACATTGATTTTCCTTCTGGTTCAAGAATCAGAAAAGATTCATGCATTTTTCATTTTTGTGAAAGTATTAGGTCCATTTTGGAACACAAGATAAGTTCATGCATTTGTATCATTAATTTTTTTTGTATGAATGAAATATTTGATTGTTGTAAGTTCTTAACTAAAATTGATATTTCTTGTCTCATTCGATCTCACTTGTAAGAGTTAGCAAAGAAAATTGCCAATATAAAACTCTTGGCAAGATTTCAACCTTGTTATTTAGAGACAATTATGTGACAAGGAAAATAATTAGAAGTGAATCAAACAAGTTGCTGGCTTGTTTGCAGTATTTGATTTCAACTCTTTTTTACATAAACTCTTTATTTGAATGTGCCGTACATAAATCACAGATGGATATATACAATGAAATCAGAAGTAACATGCAGCAGAAACATCAAGCCTAGACCATTTCTGACAACCATGCTCTGGTGTTCTCCTACTCCTCTTTTCCTCTTTATATATTTTGTACATGGCAAATAATTCATATAGATCTTAGATTGTCATATGGTGTATAATGCCTTAAATTCACATGAAAACTCCGGTTTATAGTGTAGCAAAACTGGCGTAGCAACAAGATTTTTTTCATGTGGAACAGAGCAGAGCACATGGATTGACGATACACATTTAGAGTTGAAAGTACGAAAGATGACAATTGAACTCATCTCAACAAAACGGATCAACGGAATAAAGAAACAGTTCTACATTACTCTCTGCATCAAAAGGTACGGTCACTTGTAAAAGGGAAATGAACTTAACCATAGAGGAGCATAACTTCTCCTCCAAAGCAAGAAAGCTGTAATCCAGAATCCACAAATACGTTATGATTGAATGGAGCATTAATTCCACTAAAGGTACCTGATCTTAGAGCTTTAAGTAGCAACTAATCATCAGCTACAAGAACAAAACAAAGTATCCGTGGGGCAGTACTCAGTGGGCTAAACAAAAGGAAGCCTTCCTAAATCCAGATAGGTCCTAGTTGTTTTTGACAACAATGACTACTGCAGTGCAATTATCTTTACAGCGCCGTTCACGGACTGCTTCACGAACTAGGCGTCGGCTTACTGTTGAAACTGGCAAACCCTCCTGTAACAGCTTATGGACAAATTCAACAGCATCGCTGGCTCCAAAAACCTAGAGAGTGCATGTTATTAGATACCATCTGAAATACGACCAACCATAAATTAAGAACAGAGTATGGAAAAAACAGCAGGAGGCGTACACCCCACAAGCCATCGCAGCCGAGAACGATAAATTGGTCTCTCTCAGTAAGGTCAAAAGAATTAATGTCTGGTGTAGCAACAACACCAACCTGCAGCACAGTGAAACTAGGCCTAATTAATACCTAAAATCAACACTTGAAATTGCAAGGGATGCAAAAAATAAATAAAAGAACAAGAATTTTTTGGCATTCATATGTAAACTGCCATAGCAATAAGAAAGTAAATAATAATTAAGTGCACTAAGTATTTCCGAAGCAATCCAAGTGTTATAACTAAATGGAAAAATAAATCCAGTAAGATTATCAGTCATAATTGGGAGTATTTTTTTATTGCTGATCGAGCTCAATTCTCCAATAGTTCATACCCTAGAAAAACTAAACCACCAAAAGAAAATGATGATCCACAAATTTTTTATCAACAATAGATTAATTCATAAGAAGGCATCACTGGAAAGAGACTGATTAGCACAAGCAGCAGCAGCAATTACGGTTATCCCAATTATATGAAAAGAGTACAGTCTCTAGAAAATCTAGCCACCAACCTATTTAATAATGTGGTATATTTTTCAGGATAAAAAAGAAGTTTGAATTCATAATGAATGCATTGAGTCATACAAGTAGGCTTAGCAATATAACCTTTTTGAACTGCCTATCTCCAAAGGCTCTGGAAACTTCAAGGCGCCCTTGTAGTCTTCCATTAGAGCTCACAGTTCCACCAGCCTAGAAAAAAACGTGTTTGTTAAGTGAAGAACGGGAACATCAAAGACATAGTCATACTAAATTTAGGGCTGAAGATACCAACTTTGATTTTAATCTTTTAATACTCAATCATAAAAAACTTGTGACCTAATGGAAGTTGAGGATACAAAAAATCAGGGTTTCTCAGTCCGTTAAAACTTGTTAAGCAAACTTCATTTCCCTCAAAATGGTAGGTAGAGAACTAGAGTAGTACCTTCTGTATCCGTGCCCGTTCCTGTGGATAAATAGCCTTATGTTCCCTGGTCAATACGATAGCCTTCAGTGAATTTGAATTAGCAGAATCATTCTGGGCTCCATCTGCCACTGATGAGCGGGCAACTACTGCCTTAGCATCTCCAATATTAGCCACAAACACCTATAAGGCAAATGGAAAACATATCATTGTATTGAATAGCTTCAAGAAGACAGGAGAATGAAAGGTTCATATTTGATCAGAACAAACAGATAAACCCAAATGTCAATCCTATCGTTATTTACTTTAGTATGGCTCTTGGACCTTCCTAATTCCAAATGCCAAGAAATTTGAATACAAATTTTTCTAATTCCGCTCGAGAGGAGACCCCATATTATACAAGAATCTCTTTCGGTTCTTCGGCCATCCCGAGATCAATTAGCACATCAGCAAATGCGTTAACCCAAAATGGATTTTATAGGCTCCTAAAATAGACTTTTTTAAACAACCATTTGATCTGAAAAGCTATTAAACAATTTCATAAATGCACAAATACATGATAGATTGCTTACAGTGGCACCCAGAGCACATGTGCCATTTCATACATAAAAGTTTTGCCTTTATTAAGGATACACAAACGATAATTAAAAACTATATAATCCCTACAGGGAGGAATTCATTTCATGAAGTAGATTCATAGTAGCAAATTAACCAGAAACTTACTTTGGAGCTTAAGATCCAAACACATACAGCTGTCGCACCATCTTGCCACCCTCCTATCCAGCATGTAACAGAATATCAGAACTAATCCAACAAAATCACTTGTAGTTCATCTAGTCAACTTCCAGTTAGTCTAGTAGTTTAGGGTGCAGGGTTTATTCTAGAAGAACAAAAATACACCACCATGAATCATATAGGAATAAACAAAAAATGGAATTCCGCAACACATCATTCAAAGCATATTGATCAATATGAAGATGACAAATCAATGTAAATGATGTAATCTAAATAAAGCAGCTGTAAAGAGAATGTATTTCTTGTATAAAAAGATCTCAGTTCCCCATGAAGAGCCATGTTACTATACCTATTTCAGTTATGAAAAAAGGACTTTTCAAGTGAGTGAGACTTTAGATTATTACAGGAAAACGACAGGCTAAGCTAGAATGCTGTACTGAAATATGGTTAGTGACCATGAATATCATCTTAAGTTAGTCAACCAACTTAAGTTGTGAATACTATCAGCACAAAATTAAAAAATCGAGGTACACTAGCTCCTGAAGCATCCTAATGTACACAGAATGGTATATTAACCCTTTCCCCTTTTCCTGATATTACATCAAAATCATTAAATGACTAGTGAAGATACCTGCGGTGCTCTCTTGAAGAAGACACTCATCGGTTTTGCGAAATCCTGATCCCAAGAACAGAAACACAAACACCTTTTGATTCAGCAAATACAAACAAACAAAAATAAAAGAATGAACAAAAATTAGCAAGCAAACCTTCAAGAATCGCCTTTTTCGCAGCTTTCACATCCAACTGCATTGTTCCATAAATGCATAAAGATCAAACTTGTAAGAAAAGAAAAATGATTTAAAACGCAGAACCAATTTTAATTGCAATAACAAGCAAAACAGACCAACTCACGTGGTAAGCCAGCGGAAAGAACATTTGCATGTAAATTCTTCTGTGCATATTCTGCAGCCAATCTCCCTCCATGCCCATCATATATGGCATAATGTGAACACCTGCATGTTTAATTTATCAACAAACAAAATTCAACTTCAAAGGGGAAACAAATCTGCAAAAAATAGGCAGACCTTAATTTCCCAGGAAAATCCAAGCTTGCATCTTGAAGTACAACCCAGGCATCCTCCATGGTATGCCTTGAACCTTTATCTTCAGCAGCAGCAGCCTCTACTGTAGTGACCCTCCCTTCAAATCCACTGATTCCATTGATTTTAGTCTCTGAATACTGATTTTCTTCTGATGAAGTTCTGGGCTTTTTCGAAGCTGCTGTTAAAGTTTCCGAGGATTCGCCCTCTCGTTTATTGCTAGATTCTGGGTTAGATTTGGTATCTCCTGGAGCCGGTTTGGCAATACAATTATCCGCCATTTTTATGTACTGATACTCAAACCTTGAGAAGGTAACAATGAAACAGCTCTCGTCGGGACTCGGGACAAAAGAGCCATATGACAAATTCTTTGATATTTTAAAATGAGCAAAATGTGACGACCCTCGGTCCTGGGTTAATTGCGATCGTTACCCTCCGTTTTTGGTTGAGTGTAACTATAAGTCTATAATCCATTTTCTTGATTATAAGTGTGATTATGATTTTCATTCAATCAAATTTATGTAAAACTCTAAATATGTTAATGTACACTTGTGTGAATAAACAAAAGTACTCTTTAAATTTGAAGTTAATTTCATATATCACCGAATTTTACTAGTTAGAAACTCATCGAAATTATAATGTAGAATTATAATTGCATTTATTAATAACTCAGAGTTATATTTACACTTAACCAAGAAGCACTTTTCTCTTTTAAAATTATATATTTGTCATCATTTAAACAGACGATTTTTTTTAAAATTGTGTATGTTAAAGAGTATTATGAATAGTAAATTCAATCAATGAGCATAAATTAAAAAATTAATTTCTAAAATATCGATTATATACAGTAAAATATACTTACAGTTGAAGTTTTCTTCACTTTTATCCTTGCAATTTCCATCCGAGCTCATTTTCCTACTAAATTTTGAACATGTTTTGGGATATTTTAGATTAAGGCCCTGTTTACCAGAGCTTATCTGTAGATCAGTTCAGTTAAGTTCAGTTAAGTTCAGTAAATTTAAATTTATTTCAGTTCAGTTCAATTCAGTATATTTAAAATTATTTCAGTTCAGTTCAGTTAAATAAATTTAAATTTAATTAAGTTCAGTTCAGTTCAGTTCATCAAATTTCCTTTTATATGATGAATGAGCATTCATTAATAACAAATGAAAATGTATTATTTTTATTTTAGTTCAATTCATATAAGTTCAGTCCAATTTAGTTCAGATCCCCTGAAAAATACATGGTTATGATATTCAACTCAATATATTTCTTTAATATACCATAACATTTACTTTTTATACATCCAATATAATTGTTTGAATCGTGATTCATTTAAATCGACTCAATTATATATAATGTGTCTTCATTATATGACAATTTGGAATTAGTTCAGTTCAGTTCAGAAGATTAGTTCAGTTTAGATTAGTTTAATTCAGTTCAGTTTAGATAAGTTCATATCACCTGCACTATAATTTGATGATATTTAACTCAATTCAGTTCAAATTATATCACCTCAACGTGTTTTTATATTTAAATAATATAAAAATGTATTTAAATTTATTTCAGTTCAATATATTTAAAATTATTTCAGTTCAGCTCAGTAAATTTAAAATTATTTCAATTCAGTTCAGTTCAGTAAATTTAAAATTATTTCAATTCAGTTCAGTTAAGTAAATTTAAATTTATTTTAGTTCAGTTCAGTAAATTTAAATTTATTTCAGTTCAGTATATCAAAAAATAAGCTCTAGTAAACAGGGCCTAAGGAGTGTGAAACCTTAAAATTTAGAAGTTGAGAAAGACCCTGTTTGCTAGAGCTTATTTCTTGACGCACTGTACTGAACTGAACTGAATTGAATTGAACTGAACTGAACTGAATTGAACTGAACTGAACTGATCTTTAGATAAGCTCTGGCAAACAGGGCCAAAGTCTATAATGATAGACTAAAGATTACGAAGTTGATGTTTATGATTATATTTTGATGTTTGTTGATGACTTATTGACTTTTACATTGTAAATGTTATGCAATTTTGATAATATTTATGGAAAATAACATCTTTCAACATGGCTTATATGAGAGATTGGGGACGGTTGTACTCTTCATAACTCGAACTATCATTGGAAAGTTTTGATTAATCTCAAAGATAGAGTTGGGGCCCGCAACAGTAAGGAAACTTTCTACTCATGATGTCATTTAAGGTGGACTGCGATTTTAACCGTTCTGCGATAATATGGTCCTTGGGGTGTTGGTCAAAGCATCTTTCTTTTGCTGGACTATTAACCTTGGGCGACTCTCTACGACAGACATGCTCTTGTACCTTGGCAATCTTATTGACAACCCAACCCAACGTGCAACAGGTGTGACAACTCTCCTAAAACCGCAACCCATTTATGAGTGTGATTACTTCAGATGGGTTCTTCAATATTTGGGACTGCTCATAATGTCTAATTTACGAGACCTTCGTCAATTACTATATAGCTAGAGTAAGAGAAATAACCACATAAACTTCATGCTCTTGGTTACGACCTTGTATCAAGTATAGGTGGAGCGAAATCGTCGGGTGTTGCGAAACTTGTAAATACACCGTACCTAATTTTTGTGACCTTGTTTTATTTGAAAGATTGTGATAGATGTAATTTTTACATAATTTTTAGGTTAAAAATAAGTTTTCTAATCAACACAATAGAACAATATTCGCAAAGGTAAAGGTGTTTTGGATTAAAAACACAAATATATGAGTTCGTGAAATTTTTATAAATATAAGATGGTTTGTTTTCACGTGAAATTTTAGTGACGGAAATCTACGAGACATCTGAAATTTTCACCATCACATATTGACTCATAATTCATGGTTGTTTTCATATTTTCGAGTACATATAAATAAAAAATAAATAGCTCGCCGACTTGACATTTCATTGGTACAATTTACAAAATTAATTTTAGTTTATAGGTATGTGTAAAAGTCACAGATATATTCACATTTAACAAAATCTCATTTCCTCTTTTCATTTATGCCTTGTTATGTTGAGTTTATCAGTATATACAATATATAAGACAATTATATGAAATTTAGGTTGATTTAATCCATACAAATTCCATTTTCAATATATTAATATTTAGAAAAAAAAGTTCCCTTGTACCTCCGAGTTCTTGTGTATGTATTAGTATGCCCTTAGTTCTTGGAAAGTGCTGATATACCCATCGTTTATAACTTTGATTGAATTTTTGTCGATCAAACATGTTGATTTGTAAAGAGAAAAGTTTACAACTGCAGTATTGGAGCGGCGGCAAGAAAACTGATAATGGAATACTCAAAATTTTGAAATTTAAACCAGAGTTATCAGTTAATACACACGACGCGAGTCAATTAGGACAAAAATGACCACCAAATTCGCCATTGAGTGATTTTTTCTTTTCAAATCAATTTTAGCTGGTAAGAAAACACTCTAAAATTACAGAAAAAAGCTTTTCGTTGGTCCGGGGGCATATTAGCACTTTACAAGAACTCAGGGGTATATTAATAAACAACCTAAGAACTTAGAGCAAGTTTAACAGCTTCCCTATACTTTACTACCCGGTAGAGAACTACACTTAATATTCCTTATTTTTTTTGCTTTAACTCTAACAACTTCTCTAACTTAGAGTTAAGTATTACTTTATATTTGGTTTCTTTTATTTTTTATTATTCAAAAGATGATTTTGAATTTTGAATATCTTAAATTATGCATGGTAAAAAAATGGGAAAAATATAAATTATTAAAATACACATTACTACGAACATAATAAGATCTCATATGATAATATTTAAATTTATATATACATGCGAACATTGTCATGTAATATCTTGTTACGTTTGTTATGATATGAAAATTAAGAATATATTATTTTTATAATTTTGTTGTTGTATATAACTAAAAATATTTCCATTTGAAATATATATTTAATTTGTTAAAAATAAAGACAAACACATAAATAGGAAATTAATCAAACATTTTCTTTCTCTACCGATTCGAGGAAGCAACATGGAAATTTTTTCAAAATCCCCAAGTTGGGGAATGAGATGGGAAACTGTTGGAGCTGAAAAATGGTTCAAATTCCCTAAATTTATTAAAATACCCAACAAGGGTTTTGCTCTAATATTTAAATTCAGTTGGCACGGGTAAATTACCGATTGTTAATTCTACGAATTTAACCCAAAACTGAAAGTAGTTTTAAAGCAACTCGGGTCTTCTTCTCTATCTCACGCCCCACACTTGCAGAAGAAGAGGAGACCGAGTTCCAATCCAATTTAAACCCTGTCCGATTTTTAAATATCAAAAAGAGGAATCCAGCTCTTCATCTCTCCGAAATTTGTACGTTAAAGTTTTGTTTTCCATCTAGCTGTCTTTTGTTTGCAGTTTACATCGAAAAGTGAATAATCCATGGCTGTTCTGTCAGGGTATTGTAAAGAGCCATCGGAGCGTCGGTAAAGGAGGATAATCTGTACTGGGTTGATCTCCGAATTGGGGTTTTATTGCTATGACAATTTATCGAATTTCGATACTACTGTTTAGGATTTGAATTGCTAGATTTCTGTGGGTTGAATCATAGGCTTATGTACTGTTGGTGTTGATCAGCCATAGTGGTTTTCTGTTTTTGATTATATCTGTACTCTAGAGAGAAAAGTAACAGTGATTGAGAACATCTTTTAATTTTTCTGCTTTGTATTTTGCCTCTTTTATTTTGGTTAGCAAAAACCTTATAACATTGTTATCCTATTACTCTGCTTGCCATCAACCAAAAGAAAAGAGAAAAAAAGCTTAAAAAAATACTATTATAAATTTATGAACTGAAAAAAGAAAAAAAAAACTGGTACAAAGCAAGCAAATGGCTGGGTATGGGAATCAGAATGCTGGCCAATGGCTCGGCATAACGGAGCCAATTTCATGGAGTGGGCCGACAGAGCATGATATAGTTAAAAGCCGTGAACTTGAGAAGGTTATAATTGCATTTTTGTTGTCAGTTATTGATTTACGACTGATACATTTTGTGAGGATTGTTGAAGAATAGTTAATGCTTGTGCTTTTTTGCAGTTTTTAACGGACGTAGGATTGTATGAAAGCCAGGAGGAAGGCGTCAGTAGGGAGGAAGTGCTTGGAAGACTTGACCAGGTTGGGTTGCTGGCTTTCTGTTTGGGTTCCGTTTGTAACAAGACTTTGTAAAGAGGATTTTGTAACAAGGTTGTTTGCTCATTTTCTTGTTTAAGCAGATTGTGAAGACATGGGTGAAGAATGTAAGTCGTACCAAGGGTTTAAATGAACAAATGGTCCACGAAGCAAATGCTAAGATATTTACTTTTGGCTCATATCGCCTTGGGGTAAGATTTTGATGAAGCTTTCTTTTGACTCTCTTTCTTGAAACTAACACGAGGAGGAAAATAATAAGAAATTATTTAGGAGGTTTTATCTGACTCAATCCATTTTACATATTGTATGATGGAACCTTCAATCGGTTGATTTGACCTATATTTGATGACTTAAAAATTGGACTTTTACTCAATTTTATTGTACTTATAAGGCTTCTATCTCACTGCGCTGTCATCCGTTAGTTAGGATAGTTTCAAAAGCATACGGTTAATAAGCTTGTGTGAACTTTTGCTATACATAATTAAAAGAGAAAATATGGTGTCCTTGGTAACTAAGAATTGGTTTAAGGAGACTATTTTTAAAGGTGTTAAGATGGATTAGTAACTTATAGTTTTATCGTAAATTTGATTCCTGGGATGTTTAGGAATTTATATTCATGTGCATGAATGAAGTTTTGTCAATAAAATAACAGAATGGGATTCCACTCTTCTAAGGGAATTAAGAAGAGGTCTATGAAGCCCTGCTTCACAGTGTTTCATTGGACAAGTTAATAAATTGTTTCTATTTTGACTCTTGAATCTAGCATTTTCTTTTGGAATCAGTTCACAGTGTATGGATGACTGAGTTGGATATGTTTTATTTATCTTTTGATTTCTGATGCATCTAGGGTGTGTTTTTTGCTTCTATGCAAACCTTGGCTGAACGTTTTTGCAATACATCAAGCTTGTTCCATATATTGGGTCATATAATCTAATCTTATGGTGATTTCGAAATCTAGGAGCAGCAATCTTTGGTAATGTTATGTTGCTTAAAACACACTAGGAGAGTAAAATAATACATGCAATTTACTTAACGAGTATATTGAACTGTAAAAATAAGACCAGCTTTGTTTGCACTTCATGCTTTATATTACGTGCCTACCCTGCGAAGCAGCTATATAAGAGGTTGCACATTGATCATATTTTGGACTAAGAATTTTATTTGCCAAAATGTGCTTATTACTGCCACAGGTGGCTGACACATATAATGAGTGTTATATTTACTGAAAACAACCTCGTCATGGGTCATATGAAGTTTTTTTGGTTCATCTTGCTGGTGATGGTTGCTGTTTCTGACAATTGTCATGCTGTTCTAAGCATTAGATTAAAGTACTGATTGCTATTAATTTCAACATGTCTCATGTTTGCCATTTTATTCTTTATCTAGGTACATGGCCCTGGTGCAGATATAGATACACTTTGTGTGGGTCCGAGACATGCCACTCGAGAGGTGGGGATGTTTTTATGCCTACTCTGGAACAAATGTTATCATTTTGTGTTTTTTGAATGTATATGAATTCTCTTCTTTTTGAGTGCAGGAAGACTTCTTTGGTGAGCTTCATAAAATGCTCTCAGATATGCCTGAAGTAACAGAATTGCATCCTGTGCCTGATGCTCATGTACCTGTGATGAAGTTCAAATTTAGTGGAATTTCGATAGACCTTCTCTATGCAAAACTTGCACTATGGGTTATTCCAGATGTAAGTTCAGTTAATTGGCTGGGTTAATATTGAAATCTATAATCTCCTTGATGGTTGAATGTGATGGATCATTACAAATCTTATATTCACCATTTTAATTGTGAATTTCTTTTGTTGTTTCAAAGATGTTCCACATTTTGTCTTCTTTGATGAATTATCTATAAATGGTAATTTTGGTTTTATGAATACAAGTGATGACTTAGGGGTCCACCTCTAACTTTTCCCTTGGTCTGCTTTGCTTTGAGGTATTAATGAGCTATGTGTTCCTTCTTTTATTCTGAGATAAATATGTTGACAAATCCCAATTGGTAGGCTAAGTATTGGGTAGCTGATTAGTACGAATGGTATCCTTTGTGAAAGTACACTGCTACTTCTCATCTCTTAAAAATGCTGACAATTTGAAGACAGGGAATACATTATGCTGATAAGATTTTTTCTGCAGGATTTAGACATTTCACAAGAATCTATACTGCAAAACGTTGATGAACAGACAGTTCGCAGTCTCAATGGTTGCAGAGTTACTGATCACTTGTTAAGATTAGTTCCTAATATCCAGGTCATTCAACTTTGATCTTGTACCCATAAAATGAAGTATCCGAATTTCGTAGTTTGCTTATTTATGTTAAATATTCTTCTGATGCAGCACTTCCGCACCACTTTGAGGTGCATGAAGTATTGGGCAAAGTGTCGTGGTGTCTATTCAAATGTACGTCCTGGCATTTTGACTTACCACTTTTTCCTCCATCCCGTTTCATATGTTTTACCTTCACTTATCTTTTGCATTATGTCATTATCAGGTTGCGGGTTTTCTTGGTGGTATAAACTGGGCCTTACTTGTTGGAAGAATATGCCAGCTTTATCCTAATGCATTGCCCAATATGTTAGTATCACGGTTCTTCAGAGTGTACACACAATGGAATTGGCCTAATCCAGTAATGCTTTGTGAAATTGAAGATGGATCACTTGGACTACAAGTTTGGGATCCTCGTAGAAATGCAAAAGACAGATACCATCTGATGCCCATTATAACTCCTGCCTATCCATGCATGAACTCTAGCTACAATGTGTCTGCTAGTACTCTGCGGATTATGACTGAAGAATTTGAAAGGGGAAACAATATATGTGAGGTATGGTTTCAATAATTACATATTTTGTCTACTATAATATTAAGTTATTTGTGTTATTATGTTCACCTTATGTGTAATATTGTTTTCTTGAAAAGTAGCATATTGAATAGTGATCAAAGCTTAAGCTTGGCCTCAGCATCTGGTGTGGCACCTTGAATTTGTGGCTATTACTGCATAGCAGTTACTATCAAATTGGTCTCCCATCTTTCCCATCTTGACATGTTTAGTTTGTTTCCATAACACCATAAGACTGAGTGATAACCATTTTTTTCCCTTTCCATTTAGATCAGACAATAGGTAGAAGAGTAGTAGATACAGAGAGAGTAGGTGTGACTATCAGGTTGTGTTTTGTGCCGTGTTGGTGGGTTTGGTTCACGTGCTCTTCTCTAAACTGGGCCTGAAATATAGTTGGGGATGCATTCAGGGACGTGTAACCTGACAAATTATGAAACTCACCAAACCAAATACAACCTGAAAAACTATGTGCAATGTAACTTGACCCTAACATAATCAGTTTCTGTAACCCAGAATGAAAACCCCAATATGATTCAGAAAGGTATATAAATAGGTGTGTAACCTTGTATCTTACAAATATCCTTGGACCTGATAGCACCTATTTAGCCTGAAAATCCTTAGATGTTAAGCGTGTAGACCTGAAGGTTGATCTGATATGACCTATCTATTATTTTCTGTGACATTTTCTCTGATCTGATTTCTACTCAATTTGGTAAAGCCGTAAAGGTTGTGCTCCCTACAGAACATGTGTTAGGTTTCTATGTGTTAGATGTCTGATCATTTTTGAATTTGATATATGCTCTATTTATTGGAGGATTCCTGTGGTTACTTTTCAGTTGTTGAAATCTCTTAAGGTTAGCTGTTTGTCAGCAGACCTTCGTGATTTAGATTTCGCTTACACCATGGTTATTTTAATATCTTAAATGTCTTATACTGGGATAAATTTGTCCGAATGTGTTTTGTGCCATGCTCTTTTTTATCTGTTGCACGACTTTTCAGTGACTCTAGAATGGTCTACCTTCATGCTAGTGCTCAGATGCCTTATCGAAATACTTTAATCTGTAGTTATTTATTCTGTTTTTCTTCAGTGTATGGACACAGCCAAGGTCAGCTGGGAGAAACTCTGTGAACCTTATCCATTCTTTGAGGCATATAAGAATTATTTGCAAATAGATGTTGGTGCAGTTAATGCTGATGACTTAAGGAAGTGGAAGGGATGGGTTGAATCTCGATTACGACGGCTCACTTTGATGGTGATTTTTTTTTTTTAAAGTTTTAAGTTCTGCTTCCACTGCTTGCTTGTCAGTTTCTATTTATACTCAAGTGTCAGCTAGTATGTAGAAGTATTTGTCCGCCCTGACGTTTTCTCTGCACTTTTTGACTAGATTGAGAGGCATACTCTCCAGATGCTTCAGTGCCACCCACACCCAGGAGACTTCACAGATAAATCTAGGCCATTTTATTGTTGTTACTTTATGGGTCTCCAACGCAAACAAGGAGTATCAGCCAATGAAGGAGAGCAGTTTGATATTCGGCTAACTGTCGATCAATTTAAACGTGAAGTTGGAGGGTTTACTCTGTGGAAGCCTGGTATGGAGATCCATGTAACCCATGTAAAACGTAGGAATTTACCTACATTTGTGTTTCCTGGTGGAGTTCGGCCTCGTCCCTCCAGAGTAGCTGGAGAAGCTAGGCGGATATTGCAAAATAAGGTTTCTAGCCATGCTGAAGATACTTTTCCTCAAGGGTTGAATGGTGGGGGTAAGCGAAATAGAGAAGATAGTGATGTTGGGTCCAGTGTAGGAGATTCAAATTTATCCTCTGGTGTAGGGGTCACTAGGGAGCTTGTTCACGAGAATAGTCCTTCTGCGGGTGTTGCTACATTCCTTTCTGCGCCTACTGCTACAGAAACACCTGGAAAAAATATGGGAGTAAAGATCGAAGCTGAGCCCATTTATCCTCCCAAGGCTCTCCCTCAAAATGGAGGGTCATCTGTATCTCTTAGGCATGATCCTTTTGCATCAAATGCTACCTTGTCATCAAAGTTCAAAGAAACTGAAAATATTGCAAATGAGAAGATAATATCTGGTCCATATGCTGCACACCAGACCTTTTCTGAAGAAGTTGATGAGCTTGAAGAGGATCCTGAATGCAGAAAGAAATCCAAGCTTTCTGCTGGGAACATGAAGGAAAGCTCTGTGGACTCATCAACAGTAAAGGGACCAATTGTACTTTCTTTAACAACTATTACAGCTACAAGTTCTAGCTCCAGCTTGGATTCAACTGCAAAGCTAGAAGAGCTTGAGGTATTGCTTTCTAATCCATTGACTGGGTGTTCTTATATTTTTAATTAACTTTGTGCCATACTTGGTTACTTGTGGTCTTCCAGATCTTGGCGTATTATGTCTTCTTTTATAGATGAATTTAAAGCTATCCATGGAAGTTTTTCTGCCTTATGTGTATGTTCAGTGAGAAGGATCATTAGGCCATCACTAGTTTGATAAAGAAATAAATGTGCTTAAATATTGTATAAGCGTTTTCGATTGAATATGATGTTAACTACTTATTACATAGTGAGATGAAAGCATGTAATTTTAGAGAAATTATACTTTGAATTTGCTAGTGTAGTGTGTGACTTCTTAAATCTCTCCTCTTGTCTCTGTATTTTGTCACTGACCTTTGTATTTTTAACCGTGGCATGCTATTTATTTTCAGCTTTTAGCTACTTGCTTCACTCCCTCACCATTACTGTTACTGGCTTTCTCCATGCATATTGAGCTACTTGTACCATTTTTTTGACATCATTATTCATGCTTAAAAGATCAATTTAAAAGGTCTTCTCTGACAATTTTTTTCCCCTTATACTTTTTGTGTGTAGCCCCCGGAATTGCTCCCTCCTGTACCATGTGTAAATCCAGTGGCATTGGCACCGAAGCCGGTTCTCAGGTACAACCATATGGATCAGTACAGAAATTGTTTACATCGTTTAGTTACTTTCATGTTCACATTATCAAGTTGAATACAAAACTTACTAGCGTAAATAACTACTAATACAGTTTGTATGGGACCATCAGTATGGGTGATCATCTCTGACCCTGATACTCTTGAAAGTCTTGTTTACTGTTGCTTGAACTATTTAAAAGCTCAATCGAAGTATTAGAATGAGATGTTTGCATTCAACACGCTCACCCACCCACCCACCCGAGCATATGATGTGTTATTATGCATGTTTCACTGAGCAGACTTTTAGACCTGGGCTGTCTGAATCTCTTGAATGGATTTTTGCCATTCTTGTGTACCTTTCGTCTCTCTGAACCCTTTAAATTGTTGCTATTATTGCAGGCTTAACTTCACTTCTTTGGCTAAGGCTGCTGGCAAGAGCACTTAAGAGCAACCTATACAAACTCTAGCATATGAGAAGATCCAGCAGGTTCTACATTGTACGAAACTACAAATAATGTTAAACTAAAGGATGATGAGTGCTTTACACCCCGTCTTTGTAACGACACATGGAAACATCTACTTTATTCCTGTAAATAAAGTAAAACATAGAATAATAAAGTCAACATGCTGTATTGTGCTTTTGTTCAATTGCTGGATTGTTTTACAATGCTGAATGTGTATCCCTGTAAGGTTAAATCGGTTAAGACGTTTGACTATTTCAAATTTTAAAAATGTGTACACCAAAATAGGTTAGCTAGAGGTGAATTTGAGAAACTATGGGTGTGTGATGTACTACTTCTAAGCCCAATACTTTTTAGTGTTCGGTAAATTGATAAAATATAGCTTATTGTCCAAAAAGTAGAGGTTGATCTCACCGGCTTTCAAAACCAGTGCTTTTGATTATGCTTTGCTAATAAGCCCCAACTCCACGAAACAGACACGATAGTAGTACGGTAAAGTATTTGGTAAATTGACAACAATTAGCTCATTGTCCCAAAAGTAGAAGTATTTGGTAAATTGATAACAATTAGCTCATTGTCCAAAAAGTAGAGGTTGATCTCACCGGCTTTCAAAACTAGTGCTTTTGATCATGCTTTGCTAATAAGCACACAACTCTACGAAATAGACACGATAGTAGAACGGTATAGTATTTGATGTGGAAAACACAAATGAACCTTTATTCCTCACCATCTCTTTTGAGGTTCTCCCACTTTTGGCTCTTTTCTTCTTGTTATTAAATCTTGTAAAGTAGATCGCATTCTTAGCCCCTAAGTTTGAGAATGAACTCGACCATGTCTCCAGTATTAATTCATTTTTCTTGTAAACCAAAATTGTAACAAACGTTTTTAGCTTTGGACAAATTGATGTAGTCAAAGGAAATGATAACCAAGCTATTCCAAACTTTAGCAATTCCAAAATCTTGTGCTCATATTATTACATTGATCCTAATGTGCTAGCACATGGTATGGAACCTAACATATTATTACGTTTTACATTCAAACATCTACACAAACATATGATGTGTTCACACATTATCCGACACTTCTTGGTCCTTTAAGGACTGAGTATGAAGATCTCTGGTGAAACTTGTAGTAGTGTCCAGGAAATAGAGAAGACATGACATCATACAACAACAGACAAACATGGGAATAGGCCCGAAGATCCAAAGGAAGAGAGGGAATGAAAAATAAAATGCCCGTAATCCAAGTGACCAAAAAAAGCTTCCTCTGTTGAGATTTCTAGCAACATATTCTACAAATTCAGGTCTGTGCTTTAATGTTGGAACAGTTGCCAGGAAGCTAACATGAGCATAGTATCTAATAGACTGCACATTGCAAATGAAGGCTACGAGAAAGCACAACAAGATGGTGAAGAACTTGATGGACGACAAAAATGAAGTTTTATTGCCATAGACCAAGTTTGATGATGTAGAATTTGAAGAATTACTAACAAACACACTTATCAGCGAACTGAGAGTGATGGCTGTAGTCGCCAAGAGAGTAGAAGCCATTATGTTGTTCCGTATAGTTTGCACTGCCAAAACACCGTTCTTCAGTGGATCCTGCCAACAGTTTACAGGTCAAGCTAGAGTCTACAGATAATTAAGATTAAAGTGTGCAAACACTTCATAATACTTCACAGAATAAATTCAAACAAATAGAATGGCATAGGTCACATAATCACACAAACAACTGTCATAATTCATCAAACTATGAAGTCTATAATATGGCTTGCTAAGCACACAGTAACCGGAAATTACTTCGGGTTTGGACCATGAAAGAGGTCTGCCATATTTCACTTGCACTATCTGTAGACACTCCTCTTGAACTAAAAGCACAAGTAACCATACATATATTTAAATCTTGCACCCAAGCCATTCAGTGGTAATCAAATTATCTCCCTAAACTAGTTACCTGGGAAGAGAAGTCATCATAATTTATGCACTTAAGCAAATTATATAGTATCCTACTATTCATCCCCACAACTCAAATTTTTGCCATGTATCAATTCAGCTAACCTTACTAGTCCTAACAATTTAGGTATCACAGAATCATAGCCCATGATTTTGAAGGATTTGGGGCTCCATATCAAAATTCTTTAAGGTGACAAATTCAAATTTTCAAAAGCTCGGCTTTCAAGTTTCATGCCACCCTTTCACCGGTCACTGTCACACCCAAACACACACAATTCAATCTGTAAACATACATATAAACCACTATTCCATCCAAATCAATACTCTACAATCAGTCTATCAGGGATAGAAAACTTACAGTCATCATAGTAAGAACCCAATTGCGCCTGCTTTCAGTATTGAGTCCAATAACAGTTCTTCTGGGATTATACCGAATGGTGAAAAGTAGCCAGACATGGTAAGATACCATGATCACCATCCCCAGAGGCACTAACACAAGATCAAGCTCTTTCTCCTCCATCCCAATTAACTGCTAAAACAATTCTTTTTCTTTGGTGTTCTTGATAATCAATTTCTGGAAAAGAGATGTAAAGGGAAAAATTAGCTGGCAAAGAAAGTAGTTCTAAATATTCAAACGGTGGGAACTGGAAATGGAACCGTCTACAATATGAGCACTACATGAATATTGTGGCACGACATAATTATTTAATTGTCCTTTTTTTAAACCACTATTTAGGTGGGGGATTTTAAAATGGCTCCCTAAATCTCCAAAATTGGGATAGATTTCCCAGGAATTACTATCATTAAGCTCCATACAGATGGAGTAGTACAGCATTTGCTCCATATGACAAGCGATTTCCCCACGTCGTAAATGGGAATCCCACTCAATCAAAACACATTTATATTTCACCTACGACTTCTAACTACTATAGAGTAGATAGTGGGAAGTAGGGATTGAACCACAAGGAGAAGGAGTTTGTTTAGTGTTTTAGCGAAGATTATTAACACATACATATATATTATATAGAAAGCAAGGTAAACAAGGGGGGGTTTTGAGTTTGGTTTATTACACTACGGAAGAAAACAACTAAGATAAACTACACTACAATGCAAATGCTACAAATACAAGGCCTTGGGAGACAATTGATTTTCAACTTTGAACTATTGATTTATTGTTCTACAACACAATGCTTTAGGAATCTTCTCACTAATGTAGTTATAGAGAATGATCGCATTCAAAATAACCCTCACTAGTGAATGACCTAAACGATAACGTTTTAGACCAATTCACTAATGACACCACGATTAGAAGACCAATAAACTTACCCATGCAATTCGAAAGCGAATTAAATACATAGATAACACCATTGAGAACAATCAAGAGCTAAATCAAAAGATAGCATTATAAATCAACCCTTAATTCTACTACTTTGAGACAAGTGCAAAATGGTAGCATTTCACCCATGCATCTAGCATATAATTGATAACAATTCATTACCCAAGGATAGCCCAAGCTAATTCATGCTTCAAACAACACATTCAAACACAATTCATCAAATGGAAATTAAATTGCCCATAAACAAATATGCATCAAGAACTCAAAATCAAGAATAGAAAGTTTACATCAATTGCAACCCAAGGTTTAATTAGCCTACAACAATCATTCTAATACAACATTACATAAACATAGAATCAAAGGGAAGAAAATGGAAAGAAAGGGGAAAAAGATGAGAAATTTGGGTTTGGATTCAAGGGGAGCTCGTCCAAAAAGAAGAGGATAATGAGGTATTTATAGCCTCAAAATTTCAGCTCAAGAGTGCAAGTGGGTTGAAGCTTTAGCGACGCTTTATTTGGTCGCTGTTCATCACAGCGACACTTCTGGGCAGCTGGTGACACTTCTGGGCAGCAGCGACACTTTCTTCATCTGGAGTGACACTTCCTTCAAACAAAAGCGACACTTTTCTGGGCACGAGTGACACTTTTCTGGGCAGCTTCTACCACCTTTTGTAAAGTGGCCTTCTCGCCACTTCTATGACCAATTCTTCTAGTTCCGAGCATCAAATCATCAACTCCATAGCATAGTCATAGAAGGTCTTCAAGAATTCACATCAAGAAGTTCCAAAATACACACATAAACATAGGAATTTACAAGCTCTAAACATAAAGCTCTAATGATACAATTCACTCTAAAATCCTATGCTTTGTTACAAAATGGTCTTCAAAACAAGTCTCAAATACACTAAAAACTAGAGTATAAATAGGGTACATCACCATACTTTACAGAATGTCTTCCTTTTCGTCAAATTTTTTTATGACATGTTTGACCATTATATTTTTTGATACTAAAGTACATTATATGGGGAATCTAATAATTATTTATATCAAAGTTTATTATTTTTATACTATAAATTATTAATGGTTAAATAAGGTGTGAAAAAAAAAAGATTGAATAGTAGATCATTGCGTGGAGGACAAAGGGAGTATGTCATTTACCAAAATATAATACCTGAGAAAAATTAAGAGAATTTGGACCGTGTACACATAATCAAATCAGAAACTATAAAGACCATTAAGTTTGTGCAAAACCTCACACTTGTGTTTTAAATTACACTCCAGCCTATCATATTACTAGTTTAATTTTTTTATTTTCCGTCATAAGTGTAGTTGGTTCTTAGCAGGTTCTGTTGTTGCACTAAGAAACACTTGAGACTCTTAAATTGGTGAGCGGCATTCCTTTCCTGTTCCAACTTAGCTAAGAAGTCGGCAAACTCCTTTATTTCTGTAAATGTGCTTAGCCCAGATGTTATTTGTCACCGTTACACTAGCCACTTCTTTTCCCAAATGAAGACAGTGTCAAATATCCACAACATAATGGTCTTTAGTGGGAGACTTGTGAAGGAGTTTTCCAGCACTAACTTGACCACGCAAAGGGTAGCTTCGAGTACAACCTACAAAGAGGAAAGACCTTTCGTAAATTGATGGGATGCAAATTGAAGGAAAGCATCTACCATCAATTTGTAACCTTTGTTAGAGGGTTCCCATTTGATTAGTAAAGATCGATTCGATTTCGAGCTGAGCTCGATAATAGTGAACATTATTCAAGCCAAACTTGAGTCTATTACTGATCGGGTTCGAATCGGCTCGTTCTACATATCTCTAAATGAAACCATCTATGGGTGGAGGGATTATATATGGGTTCTCCAAGCCCTGTAATGCAGCCAAATTGCTGCAGTTGCCAAAATTTGATAAAGTTTGTTACAAAAAACTTTCAAGAGGACAAAAAAAACCTCCAAGAAGAGACATATTGTCTCTGCACTTTAGTGTTTTACAAAAAAATAAAATAAATAATGAGAAGATTAAACAAAGCCATTTTCTCTCATAAGTTCAACCTGGCCTTATTTCTCCATCTCAAAGTTCTCCTCACGTTGCTAGTCAGTGATCGTTAGACGAAACACAACTTAGCCGCATGATTCAACTTTGAGTGATAGAGAAAATCCATCATGTGAGCTTCACTTGGATGCAGTCAAACCTTTAATCTCTCATTCTTCTATGAAGTGGAGGTTCCAAAAAAAAACAAAACTGAAAATTTTCATGTGGAGACTACTAAAGTTGTTTTCTTCCTTTTGAAAATGTTCTTTGCTTTCATGGTTTCCAATTTTCATCCAAATACTGCCTTTGTGAACATGTTGTCAACAAGTGATCTTTTTCAGTTTTTATATGGTCAAAGGCCTTTGGTATGATAGGAATTCTTGATACCAAGTTTGTATGTCTCTGTGACAGTAAATTAGTAAAGCCCTAGACAACCTGTAACGCTTCCCTCAAAACCCACACATATTCTATCTATTAGCCAATCATCCCAATCTCCTGCCTCCTTGTCGAAGTGCCACCAAACCCACCATGGCCACCATGGAATTTCATCCGGCCACACCTGAGTTTGACCTCGCCGAACCGGATATGCAACAAGAACTTCTTCATTTCAAGATTACGACTTACAAGGCAATGAACCTATTATTATAAGTGACGTGCATCATAAGTAATTAGATATGAATAAGAATAGTTGAATGAATACTAACCAATGTTGGTCGTGGAAAATTTTCTTCAATGATGTCCATTGGTTATGGTGACATGTGCTCACAATTAATGCTCTGCCTCTTCTCTTATCCCAATGCCTCTATCTCCGATCCTCAATCATTCAATACCCGTCTGTGATCCTCAATTTCTATGTCCTAATCTCGAGTGCCTTATTCTTTGTCTCCATCTCCAATCCCTAATCCCCAATGCCTAAATAAAGAAGGCGATGCCGTTCGATATACTAAGGTTTGTTATTTAGTTGATGACGTTCGATATATTTTTAGTGAGGTTTTTCTCGTTGATGCTAACATGGTTGTTGTGACTTTTTTTCGTTGATACTTGCATGTTGTTTGTTGATGTTTGGAGAATGGTTGTTGAGATTTATTTTTGGTTGATGTTTAATACGTTTGTTAATTTGTTGTTTAGTTGATGATATCCACTGTGTTTGACATTTTTTTTATAATTTTTAAAAAACTAGATCCTCAAATCATTTCAATTTGAAATTTAATATCATTGATATTTTCCAGTGACTTACGAGCTTTATATTAGTTGATGTCATACATCCTGATGCCACTTAACTCCGCAGGTCCTCTATGCGATCCGGGGCTCTTCTGGGGGACGTCTCGGGAAAACCTACAAAACAGACCACGGGGCTACCCAGGGGTAGCTGCTCCGGTGTGATGATGAGATGGGGGTAGCGAAAGAGGAAAATCGTACGGAAATACTCTCAATAAGAAATAGAGAGATAAAAGTCACATACCTGGCTCACTATTTGGAACTAGTATTTATAGTAGGGACTTACTGCATAAGATAAGGGTGAGGACCACTTCAGCTTGTCAAGATTCGTTGCCTTCTGACTTGGGCCGTGAGCAGTCCTTCCGGCCCAAGAGGGTGCTGGACCGGTATTATCACTAGCCCCCTAGACCAGTGACCCGGGATTTCGAGCCGGGGGGAGTGGTCTTTAATATTTTTCTCGACAGGTAGGGCCCAACTACATGGAACCCTAATTTCGGCGGTGTCTTTCCCTATTTAGCATTAATCATTACCTTGCTTCTTGTACCACAGTTACTTTTCCACCTTTTGAGGTGGCGTTTCCTATTCACCTTCCTATATAAGGACCCAGACTCTCCTCACACAATTTCTCTCCGCATTTTCCAGACGCTCCATTCTCTCTCATCAAGTAAGCTATAGTCTTCTCTTCCTTTGCTTCTTCCCCTCTTATCATTTCCTTCCTCTCGCCATGAGCTCTCAACATTTCACCAACTCCTCCTTAGACACTGAAGGGGTTCAGACTCAATACGAGATGCGTTATAGGACCCCTTCCGACTTGGTTTTCTCTCCTACAGGTTCTCCATTGAGTTCTTCCTCTGAGGCCCTCAGTAATCCTCTTGAGCATGCTAATTCAGGAGGAGGCCTTTGAGGGAGCGGGTTTGGTCCCGGTCGGGAATACTAGTCTCACTCAAGCGGGTCCTATAGGGAGCGAACCACAGGCGGGGATGATGAAATGGAGGATCTCCCCGGGGGTCTTCCTTTTCGGGTGTGAAGCCCTTAGACATCCAGTTCTTGGGTGTGTCCGGGGACCCTCCTTCACTGGAGAAGGCCGTTTTTGACCTTGTTAAGCGCTCTTTCATTCCATTCCCTCTAGATGCTCCCCTTTCTAAAGTGGCTCCCAGGGCTTCCGAGAGGGGGATCGCTTGTATCCCCAAGATCCATTTCCTATACGGGCTCTGCCTTCCCTTCCCTCCTCTCTTTACTGAGATCTTTAATTACTGTAAAATGCCCCCGGCCCAGCTACACCCGAACGGGGTAGTGTTAGTAATGACCTTCCTTCTCAATTGCGCCCGGTGCACCGTCCCTCCCGGCCTCCTTCTCTTTTGTTCCTTCTATTCCTTACAACGCTCCCATTCATCCTTCCCGGGGGTTTTTTCCTTTTCTATTCGAACCGGGGTGAAGGATTTCTTGTTGGATAAGCCTAAATATGCCAAAGGATATCCTTCGAAGGGTTTCTTCAGCTGGGATATACCCTCTTGGAACGATACTCTTCTGCCTGAAGATAAGAAATCCCTCATACATTCCCTCCTCGTGGACATAGCTAATGACCATGGTTTACTCCGCCTGTCTCCTTTAAATATAGATGACTTTTTTATGAATAGGAACGCGGGCTACTACTGGCCTCGCGGGATATATCCCTCCGACCTCTTCTCCCTTCCTCGGGTCTCCGCCCTATGGCCGGCTGGAGGTGCTTATTTATAGTCTTTATTTTCTTACAACTTTTCGTTTTATGGTGCAGGGTTCTAACTTTACTTTTTCTTCTTATTTTGTATAGCTCAACCCTCGAAGTACGCGGACGTGATGAGTTTTGAACCGAATCCTTCTGGTGGTAACCCTTCCGGGGCTACCCCTAAGAACCGCCCGGTGCCTCTCAGGAGGAAGGCGGAACAGATCCCCCTGGAAGAGCTTACTCCTTCCAGATAGAAGCTTCCTTCCAACTCTGGGAATCCCCTCTCTCAGCGAAAAAAGAAGCTCGTGACTGGCACTTCATCCGGGACCCTCCTTCCTCCTGTCCCCAACCAGCAAAAACCCTCTGGGGCTTCTTCTTCCTCACGCATCCTTCATCCTCAATCTACTCTCTCCGGGTTGTCCTCTGCCGCGGGACGAAAAGCATTCGTGGTCCACCCGGACTTTAGTGAGAGAGTTTCTGCTGGCTCCAAGAGGCCTGCCTCGGACAAACCAGAGGACTCTTAGCCGCGCTCTCGCCAGAGATCTGGAGATCCTCCTCCTCCTCCTCATGTCACTGACGGTCCCAAGGATTAGAGTGAGGTGAGATTTTTAGAAAGTTTTCCTTCCTTCTTCCCCCTCAGCTACCGGGGTTTCTATTTTTTTTTACTTACTTTGTGATTTCTTTGACTAGAGTACCTAGTTTGCTGATTCCCTCCTGGGGAGTCCTGACTTTGTTCAAACACTGAACCAATCCTATGTGCGCTATAACTTGAAAGGCATTGCTCCTTAGATATGGAAGACATTGGAGATGTGCTCCCGCGCCCCCTCTGCTTAAGATATCAGGAAGATCCATCTGCCCAAGATCAATGAGGCTTCCTTCCCCGACCCCGGGCTGGAGGAGTTCAATGCTTACGGCGTGGTCCCAGAGACGCCTAATTGGGCCTTGAATTACAAAGAGTACTGCGCGGTTCCCAGCAACTTTGGGTACCGGGTCATTGAGACTGACGAGCGGGGCTTTCGAGTTAGCTTGGGCGAAGGCCATGAGGACCTGCTTTATCAGTCACAGAAGGCTACTCGGAGGGATGGATTCCCCGGGCGTCCTGAGGATGAACCTGCCGTGGATGTCCCCGCTTATGCTACTCCTTACTGGCCCCTGACAGAGATTCTGGACGCGGACCAAAGGCTGAAGGCGGCCCATGCTGCTCCCGAGAAAGTGACGGCTGAAGAGGATATGGCTAATGAGGGTCATGTATGATCCTAGTCCTCTTTGTTTTCCTTTAAATTTTCCTATTAGCCTTTTGTTAGTTTTTAGTTAATTTAATGACTTGCCCCTCCGGGGGGCCTATGTAGAACTTGGCCTTTTGTACCCATTTTGACTAAGTAATGAAAGTTCTACTTATTGAAAATTTTCCTTTTATTTCCTTTTGTAGTGTAGACGCGACTTGAGGGGGGTCCTTCCGCAGGGACCAGTCCCCTATGTATCTCTTCATCCTAACTCTTCTAGGGGTGTCTACTTTGCCCTTCCTCGCCCCGGGTGCCTTCAGTGTTCTTATATTCAGAGGAAGCTAGCGCACTGGAGGTTCGGGGGTAAGCAAGCCGAGCGGGATATGTCGGAGGCGGGATCAGGGTCCTTCCTTGACGAATTTGGATCTGTCCCGGCTCTGGTGTCTGTTCTGAGGGCCATCAAGAATAAATTCGGTCCTTGAACCATTGCTTCAACTTGGCCTCGGATTTTATGGAGGAAGCTTTAAATTCTCACCAGACTATAGCTGAGTTCTAAGTCCTTCACGATGATTCTCTACACCGGGTCTCCAAGGAGTTAGGCATGATATAGGGGGAACTTGAACGGGCCCAGGAGAAGCTTAGGAACCTTGAGACCCGGACCGCGCAGAATAAGCTGATCTACGATCTAGAAACAAAGAACTGATCCCTCACCCACCGGAATAGGGCTCTTCAAGATTAATTGGGATTAAGAAGGGCTTGGTTGGAGTGTCCCCTCTTACGGACATCCTTGCCGGGGTTAGCAGGGTAATTAGGCATATGGAGGCCGCCCCAGGGAGACTCGGGGAATGAGCTCCTTGTCACGAGGCATATCTGGACGCCATAGAGTGGCATCGCAAGATAGCCGCGAGGGAAGAAGAACCTTATCCTCCAAGCCTCCGTCGGGTTCCCGCCCGGGTGGAAGTGGACGTGGCCTATGAACGATATGAAGATATGTCTGTCTCTCTTGACCAGGACGAGGTGGAAAATAGGATTAAGCGTGTCCGGGGTATCGCTGCTTCCGGGGTTACTACAAAAGGGATGAAGACCGCAGAGGGCGCTCGTATTAGCCGAGAAGAGAAAGGCAAAGGCGTAGCCGAGTCATTTCCTAAGTATGAGTTCGTCTCCTCCGCTGGGGTGAGGTGAATGCATCTGGCCGGGACACTTCCTGAGGGGGCCGTAGTCGTCCCCATCCCAGATCTTAACGAAGAGGAGGCTGAACAGTTGGAGGATGAACTAGTCTGGAACCAAGCTCCTGATGCTCACTTCACCGAAGACATTCTGTCCTCCCAGTTCTTTGGGGGATGCTTTCGTCCGGGTAACCCTGAGGGTGCCTCCGATTCGAGCCCTAAGTGGATATGATAGCATATAAATAGGGAAACTTGTGTAATAAATAAGATTGTTACTTTCATGCCTATGTATTTGTTAAGTTGTAAATTTGAAATGATCAATATTAAAGAATTTTTTGGAAACCAGTCTTAATATTTCTGCAAAGAATGTCATTACAACTTTCTGGCCCCCGGGCTTCATTCGAGCTCCGGGTCCTCTCTAGCGGGGCACCCAGATGGGAGCTACCCATGGGTCCCTTTTAAAATCATGTCTTTCTATCTTTCTAGGCCCGGAGTGTGGCCAAACGTTGAGGCTTCTTCTTAGCATATCTATGCTTTCGAGAGGGGGCATATCCATGCATTGGTAGCTGAGGTTTAAGCGGGGCACTCTACTTCCCATACAACCTTCTTAAGTTAGCTACATTCCATCTTTTGGGGACTGCCTTCCCTTGCTTGGCTTCAAGTACATAGTTTCTTCCTAGGTATGCTTCTTTTACCTTATAGGGTCCCTCCCAGTTGGGTGCGAGTTTCCCCTCCGGGATTTGATGGCTTTTGTCATTTCGCCCCATCACCCACTCTTCCGGGGTGAAACTCTCCATTCAGACCCTTCTGTCGTGATATCTCTTCACTCGCTCCTTTACCTTTGCCTCATTAAGCGCAACATTTTCTCGCTTCTCTTCCAGAAGGTCCAAGTCGAGGCGTTGTTCGTCACTTTCCTCTTCCGGGCGCTGGAGTTGGGTTCGGGGGTTTGGAATTCCAATCTCTGCTGGGATGACTGCCTCTGATCCATACACCAGGCAGTAGGGGAATTCTCCAGTGGCTGAGCTCTTCGTCGTTCGATGGGCCCAAAGGACACTGGGAAACTCTCATATCTAATTTCCCCTGGCACCCTCTAGGCGGGCTTTCAAGCCATTGACAATAGTTCTATTGGTAACCTCCACTTGCCCATTCGCCTTGGGGTGGTACACATATGCCAGCTTCTGTTCTATTCCATACTTTACACACCATGACTTGAAATGATCATTTTCAAACTGAGACCCGTTATGTGTGACTATGATCTTGGGGATACCAAATTGGCAGATGATATTTTTCCATCAAAACTTCACACAGGTTAACCCCCGAATGTTGGTGAGCGGTTCAGCTTCCACCCACTTGCTGAAGTAGTCTATGGCCACAATCAAGTACTTGGCTCCTCCCGGGGCGGTGGGAAATGGTCACACCAAGTCGATTCCCCATCCGCTGAATGGCCAGGAGCATGTAATTCCCATCAGCTCTTCTTGGGGCACATGGATCAAAGGGGAAAAGCTTTGGCATGGGAGGCACTCCTGAACATACTTTCATGCATCCTTGAATAACGTCGGCCAATAGTATCCCAGCCTCAAAAATTTTCTTGCCACCGTGCGGGCTCCCTGGTGGCTCCCATTGGATCCTTCATGCACTTCCCGGATCAGGTGTTGACCTTCCGCCCTCTCCACACACTTGAGCAAAGGTTGGAGATAGTCTCTTTTGTATAGCACCTCATTCTGGACCACATACTTTGGTGCTTTCACCTTCAGCTTCCTGGCCTGCACTCTGTCTTCCGGGGATATTCCTTCCTCCAAGTATGCCCGCATAGGGAGGATCCATGATTCTCCTTCATTCACATACATCACATGATCTTCCTCCTGATAACTCCCCATGCCTAGGATTTCCATATATAACCTTTGGTTAGGCGCATGCTTTAACTCCAAAGAGGCCAACTTGCTCAGGGCATCCGTTTTGATGTTCTCTTCCTAGGGTATCTGGGTGAGGTTGAAGGTTTCGAAACCGGCTATCAGGGGTTTCACCATCTCCAGGTACTTCAGTAAGCTCCTCTCCCGGGCTTCGTACTCTCCTTTCACCTGCTGCACCACGATTTGAGAGTCACTGTGCGCTGTTAACGCTTTTATCTCCATTTCTTTTGCCATTCTCAGCCCTACAATCGAAGCCTCATACTCGACCTTATTGTTGGTTGTCTTAAAGGAAAAATGAACTACGTAGGGATACTCCTTCCCCTCCGGGCTAATTGCGTGGACCCATCTACGTACAACCTCCAAGCTGGGGTTGTTTTTGCTTCCAGCATCTCCTCCTCCGCCTGTATTCTAGCCTCCAATTCTACCAAGAAATCATCTAGAGCCTGCCCCTTGATGGCCTTCATCGGCTCGTAACGGGTCTCGTACTCCCCTAGTTCTATGGCCCACTTCATCATTCTCCCTGAGGCTTCGGGTTTGAGCATGACCTGCTTAAGCGGGTAATTGGTAAGCACTGCTACGGGGTGGCCTTGAAAGTAAGGCTTAAGTCTTCTTGAGGCATGCACCAGCGCTAGAACCAATTGCTCCAGCTCAGTATACCAGGTCTCTACCCCCCGGAGTGCCCCGACTGATAAAGTAAATCGGGTGTTGCTTCCCTCCCTCTTCTTTTATCAGCATGTCACTCACCGCTTCCCGGAATGAAGCTATGTACACCTCCTCGGGATTTGACTTTTTTAGGATTGACAAATGCTGGAGGTGCTCCTTCGAGCTCTGGAATGCTCTTTCACACTCCTCCGACCATTCAAACGCCTTGGCCTTCCGGATTATGCTAAAGAAGGGTAGCTGTATTTCGGCCCCCTTCGACAAAAATCGACTGAGGGCTACAAGGGACCCTGTCAAGCGTTGCACCTCCTTTACAGACTTGGGGGAAGTCATCCTAGTTATGACCTCCACCTTCTCCGGGTTGACATCAATACCCAGGCTCGACAACATGAACCCTAGAAACTTCCCCGCCCCTACTCTTATAGTAAACTTTGAGGGGTTTAGCTTCAAATTGCTCCGCACCAGTTTCTCAAAAATCTCTTCCAGGTCCTTCAGAAACGCTCCATAAGTCCTGCTTTTAACTAGGGCTGGCAAAATGTACCGAAATACCGTACCAACCAAAATACCAACCAATACCATATCAAAAATACCGTACCAATTATATACCGACTTTAGTGGTATGGTATTGGTATTGAATTTTCAATACCATGGTATTACCGTAGCATACCGAAATAATAATATAAATTAAGAAATAAATAATATTGACAAGACTTAAATATTTGTTGCCTTAAATATTTTTCAAGCGAGTGTTTTTTTGTTTTTGTTTTTTTTTTTACAATGCTTATGATATTTTTGTACAAATTTAACTCGTAAACGTCTTTTACCTCATAACACTCTGTCATTATCACGGTAAAAATAGACGGGATCCCAAAATAGATGCACGTATTTTACCACTTCATTGTCTAGGGCTCCAAGTTATTTCCATTTCATTTTTATTTTTTATGTTAAACTCTTAAGGTTAAATTTAATTTTTGAATAATGCTATAATTTTCTTGATGTAATTGATGCTGCCAAAATCCGTCCGTCTCCGGGATTATACGCTATCCGGGTCTCCTTGTTGATCAGCCCGTCACAATCCTGCAAAAAAATCCCCGGGAGGCGTCCCGGGGAGAAAACTCCGGCGTGATGATGAGATGGGGATAGCGGAGAAGGTAAACGTACGGAAGGTGCTCTCAATATAAAGTAGAGAGATATCAGTCACATACCTTGTTCACTGTTTGAGGCTAGTATTTATAGCTGAGCTTTGCCTGCTTTGAAGATGAGCTGCAGGACCACCTCCCTTGTCATCATCTGTCATCTTTCTTGTTCGGACATGTCTCTAACCGGGAAAGGTTCCTCTCTTGTTAGTTCTGGGCCGCGGGCCCTTTTCCTGGCCCAGCAGGGCTCTGGGCCGGCACTATCACTAGCCCCCCAGACCAGTCTTCCGGGTTTCCTTGACGCGGGAGACTGATCTTATATGCTCCTCCTTTTGCTACTTCTTTTGGTGAGGCCCCTCCATGCTATAATTGATTTCTGACAACGCCGTCTTTTCCCTTCTGCATTAATCAGTACCTTGTTTCCCGTGTTATCATTGCTTTTCCTCCTTTCAAGGCGATGTTTCCTATTCACCTCCCTATATAAGGGGCCTAATTCTCCTCACTGAATTACTTTCTTCACATCGTTTCCAGACGCTCTGCTTTTCCTTAACAAGTAAGCTCTAACCCTCCTCCTCTGCTTCTTCCGCTCCTCTTTCATCATGAGTTCCCCGCACATTGCCACTTCCTCCCTAGATACCGAGGGGGTTCAAAGCCAATTCGAAATTCACTTCCGAGCCTCCCACCCAATTCCTTCTCCGGGTTCCTCTTCGAGTACCCCCTCTGCGACCTTCAGCACATCCCCGGAGCCAATCGGACCGGGTGCGTCTACCTTAGATGGGGCGGGCTCATCCCCCACCCGGCGTTCCCATCTCCCCCGGGAGGATCCAGATGGGGAAGCCTTCGATGAGGAAGTCGGCAATGATGCTCCCCGGGGTCCTACCCACGGAGTAAAGCCTTCTGGCCATCGGTTTTTTAATCTCCCCGGGCCTCCCCCTTCCTTAGATAGGAATGTTCTAGATTTAGTTAGGCGTTGTTTTATCCCTTTTCCGTTGGATGCATCATTATCAAAACTTCCCCCGGGGATGTCCGAGCGGGAAGTGCCTTGCATCCCCCGGATTCACTTCCAGTACGGGCTCAGCCTTCATTTTCCTCCTCTTTTTTCAGAAATTTTCAACTTTTATCGAATGGCCCCGGCCCAACTACACCCCAACGGGGTTGTACTGGTACTGGGCTTCTTACTTAATTGCGCTAGATGCAATGTTACCTCCTCTCTCCTTCTCTTTCGGTCCTTTTATGCCCTTCGACGCGCTCATGCGTCCTTTCCGAGGGTATTTTCTTTTGTAATCCGTTCCGGGACGAAGGACTTTATGAAGGGTAAGCCCAGATCCGCCAAAGGGTACCTCGCGAAGGGTTTCTTCCGCTGTGATTCCCGGGTGTATCCAATGCCCCCTGGAACGATTCCCTCGTTCCTGAAGACAAGAAACCCCTTTCCTCCCTTCCAACAGACCTCACCAACGATCATAACTTCCTCCGTCTATCTCCCCTAGACATGGACGCTTTCTTTAAGACTGGGAACGCGGGCTATTATTGGCCCCGCGGGATATACCCTGAAAAACTCTTTTCCCTTCCAACCGTCTCCGCTGTGTGGCCGGCTGGAGGTGCCTATTAAAGGCTTTATTCTTTATTTTCATATACATATATGTGTGTTTTATTCTGATCTCTTTTCTTTTTGTTCTACCTGACTTCAGTTCAGCCTACTTTGCACGCGGACGCTACGCCACTCGAAGAGATGCCTTCCGGGGATAACAGTCAGCAGAGGAATCCTCATCGGGGGCTGGTCACTCCAGCCGAGCAGCAACCGGCATCCCCGGTCGGGGTGGGGGCTGCCGAGAACCCCGAGTTCATTCCCCAAGGGACCCGTCAGCAACGCTCTTCCTCCCAACCAAAAGCCCCCGGGTCCTCTCCTACCCCGGGGAGGAAATCTTTCGTCCAGCACCCGACTTACAGCGGCGGGGCTGGTTCCCGCTTTAAGCGGCCTTTAACCGATGACAAGGAAACTCCTCCGTCTTCCCGTCAGAGGTTGGAAAGTGCGACCCCGCCGCCGCCTCCTCCTCCACCTGCGAATTCTCCTTTAAGGGATAACTCTCAAGCCATCCCTGAGCAGAGGGAAGAGGTACGCTAACCTTGTTGCTTATTACTACTTTTATCCTCCATCCTTCCGGATAATTTTATCTTTGTTTGAATTTTGTAGACCACCACTTTCGCCGACTCTCTCCTGGCAGACTCATAACTGGCGGACGCGCTCAACCGGACATACTCTAAGTATAGCGCGGGTTTGTTTGCTAAGAAGGAAAGGGAACTCCTCGATGCCCGGGAGAAGTTGGCCGAGCGGGATGACCTGGCCGCCCGACTGGAGGCTTCTCAGAAGAAGCTAGCCGAAAGGGAGAAAAAGCTCTCTGAGAAAGAAAAGAAGCTGGCGGAAGTAGAGAAGAAATACTCTTCTCTTAAGAAGGAAAAGAAAGAGGCCCAGCTCGAAGCCTTGGACGCTGTGGTCCGAAAAGTTCTCCACTCTGCCGATTTTGACAAGAGGCTAGAGGGCATCACCGCCGCTGCCAGTGCTGACGCCTGCCATGAGATGTATCGCAGTCTGCGGGGTTGGCTTCCGGGACCTGCTCGCCTTGAAGCACAAGCATCCTACTATCGTCCCAAGGCAAGCGATCAGCTCAACTACCGCTGGAGATCTCTCCAGGAGGCCAACCTGGAGAACCTGGTACCCCAGTTGTGGGATTCGCTGAAGATGTGTTCCCGGGCCCCTTCAGCCTCAGACATTAAGAAGGTCAAGCTTCCGGGGATTAACGAGGCTGCTATCCCTGAATCCCCCGGCCCGAAATGCTTCAATGCCTACGGGGTGGTCCCGGAAACGCCTCACTGGGCTGAAAATTACCACGAGTTCTGCGCTATACCTGACAATTTTGGGTATCAGGCCGTTGAGGAGAGGACGGGTGAATACGTTGTGGGGCTTCCAAGGGGGCAGGACGACTTGCTCTATCAATCCCGGAAGTCTATCCGGAAAGTGGGATTTCCTGAGCGCCCGGAAGACGAGCCAAAGGTGGATGCCCCTGCCTACTGCGGTCCCAACTGGTCTGACACAGACGTAGCTGAACTGGAGAGGAGGTGGAAGGGTGCTCATGCTACCCCGGGGGAAAGAGGCCCTACCGAGGATAATGTATTCCTCTAGACTCTAGTTTTTTTTGTTTTTTTTGTAGTTTTAAGTCTTTTGTAATCTTCCTCCCCGGGAGGCACATGTAGAACTTGGCCTTGGTGCCCATTTTGATTAATATAAGTTCTACCTTTTAATTTGATGAAGTTACTATCTTTTGTAGTCTGAGCGCCACTTGGAAGGAGATCTCTCGCGGGGATCCATGCCTTTTGTTTTCCCTCATCCTAGTTGTTCTTCCGGGACTTACTTCTCTCTCCCCCGCGCTGGGTGCCTCCAATGTTCATTCCTTCAAAGGAAGCTTGCTCATTGGAGGTTTGGGGGCGATCAAGCTACCCGGGCCATGTCTGAGGCTGGATTGTGTGCGTTTGTTCACGAGTTCGGGTCCATCCAGGCATTAGTATCATTTCTTAAAGCTATTAAAAACAAATTCGGCTCGCTGGATCACTACTTTGACCTAGCTTCTGATCATATGCGGGAGGCCCTAAATTCCCATCAGACCATCACCGAGTTGCAGGCCCTTCAGGACGATTCTCGTCATCGTACTGCCAAGGAGCTAGGTATGGTGTGGGGCGAACTAGAGCGAGCGCAGGAAAAACTTAGGACCTTGGAGACCCGCTCCGCTCAAAACCGGCTTCTCTGCGACTTTGAGAAGGAGAATCGGTCCCTTACTCATAGGAATAGGGTCCTCCAGGATGCTCTACTAGTCACCCGGCTATCCTACCACCTTTTGGGTCTCAAGAATGGCTTAGTTGGGGTGTCTCCTCTTACCGACATTCCAGCCGGGGTTCGCAGGACGATGGAACGCATGGAGGCTAACCCGCAGAAGTTTGGTGAGGGAGCTCCTAATCATAAGGCCTATCTGGATGTCGTTGAATGGCATAATAAGATTGCCGCGGGAGAAGCTGAGCCCTATCCCTCTAGCCTTCGCCGAGTCCCTACCCGGGTGGAGGTCCCGGGGAGGAAGCTCCGGCGTGATGATGAGATGGGGATAGCGGAGAAGGTAAACGTACGGAAGGTGCTCTCAATATAAAGTAGAGAGATATCAGTCACATACCTTGTTCACTGTTTGAGGCTAATATTTATAGCTGAGCTTTGCCTGCTTTGAAGATGAGCTGCAGGACCACCTCCCTTGTCATCATCTGTCCTCTTTCTTGTCCGGACATGTCTCTAACCGGGAAAGGTTCCTCTCTTGTTAGTTCTGGGCCGCGGGCCCTTTTCCTGGCCCAGCAGGGCTCTGGGCCGGCACTATCAGTAATATCACGAGTAAGAAAATTAGTAGTTATTTTGAACATGTCACATTGATTAAAATTTAAATCATTTATTATTTTTAGACGAATTTCACATTTTACATGTTTTTCTATTTTATTTTTCAAATCATTTTTTGGTACAATTACGGTATGTACCGAATACCAACCGAACTTTTTGGTTGGTATTGGTATTTAAAATATGTGTACCGAAATACTTGGTATGATACATGGTATTAAGAAAAAAACCTTGGTATTGTACCGATTCCACCCCTACTTTTAACCACCATGTCATCCACATAGACCTCCATGTTTCGACCCACCTGGTCCTTGAAGAGTTTTCTCACCATCCTTTAGTAGGTAGTCCCAGCATTCTTTAATCCAAAGGGAATATTCTTGTAGTAGAAAGTACCTACATCGGTGATGAAGAAGGTTTTAGCCTTATCCGCCTCCTCCATCTGTACTTGGTGATAGCCCTTATGTGCGTCGAAAAAGGCTAGCACCAGGTACCCCGTAATGGCTTCCGCCAGCTAATCCAAGTTGGGAAGGGGGTAGCTATCCTTAGGGCAGCATTTGTTCAAGTCTGTAAAATCAATGCACGTACGCCAACTCCCATCATGCTTCTTCACTAGGACTAGGTTAGCTATTCACTCCAGGTAGATAATCTCCTCGACCACTCTGGCCTTTTTCAACTCTGTACCTCATTTCTTATGAATTCTGCTCTCTCAGGGGCCAAAGGCCTCTTCTTCTGTCTGATTGGCTTGGTCGTTGGGCTTATGTTCAGCTTGTGTACCCCTAGCTCCGGTAGCACTCCCACCATATCTTCCGGGCTCCACGAGAATACCCCCTAGTACTTCGCTAAAAGTTCCTTCAATGCACCTTTCACCTCCTCTGGGAGATCATTTCCCACCATGACCATCCATTTATCTCCTACCTGCATTTCTTCAAGCTCCTGGCGAGGGGTATCTCCATGCACCGCCCCCACTACTTTCTTTGCCTCCAGTACTGCCGTTAACATACAACTCCTTGTTACGGCTTGGCTCCCCCAGACCACCGCCACCCCCTGCGCGGTGGGGAACTTCATCGTAAGCAAGTATGGGCAATTCACAGCCCGGACTTGGGTCAACCACGGCCTCCCTATAATCACGTTATACAGGGATGTAGCATCAATCACCGCGAAGTTACACAACACTGAGACTCTCTTGCTCCAATCCTTTTCATCTACCACGCACACCGTTAGGGGAATAACCCTAAATGGGGTCTCCGGCTTACCCGTAAACACTGACTGGGGAGATAAGGAAGGCCTCAGATTCTGTCTCCTTATCCCCAATTGATCGAAGCATGATGCAAACATAATCTCCACGCTGCTGTCATCATCCACAAACACCCTCTTAACCGTAAAACCTCCAATTTCTGTTGTTACCACCATTGGATCTGAGTGGGGTACTTGAGGCGGTGCCGCATCCGCCTCGGAGAAGGTGATAGTCTCACTGGGGCGAAACCTTTTCCCCCGAGTCTCTCCAGGGGGACATATCGTGTCCGGGCCCGGATGGCTGAGACTGACTGGCATGCCTTTCCTATCTCCCCACTTATTACATTAATCATCCGGTTGGGCATCGGGGCTGACTCAACCGCCTGAACTGGAACAACAGCTATGGTAGGCCATCAATGGGCCCGATTTTCTGGGCCCTTTCCATTTCCTCTCTCGGGGTTGGGTCTCCATCTCTTTCGGGGTTGCTCTCGAGCTTGGTCCCAGGCCAGGTACTCTTTCTTTGCTTCTACCGCCACACAGTACCTTAATTGCCCCATTTCTATCAACTTCTCGATCTCGTTCCTTAGTCCCCTGCATCCTTCAGTTGCGTGCCCGTACGACTTGTGATAAGCGCACCACTTATCTGAATTTTCTTTGGACGGGGTTCCCTCGATAGGCGGTGGGTCAGGGAATAGATCCTTGTGGATGGCGTGTATCTCTTTTCGGGATTTTCTCAGCGGGGTGATGCTGTCTACCCTAGCTCGATTTACTGGCGCTGGGCCCGGGTCCCTCGTGCTCGGTTCCGACACCCTTCTTCTTTCCGTTTTCTCTGTGAGAAATCCATCAGACTCCTCCATCCTCTTCCGGGTGGCGTCATTGACGGCACAGTACAGCTGCACTGCTATCTGCATGGTGTGAAAGGTTTCCGGGATGTTCTCCATCAACTTCTGGAACAACACCACATCCCTTAAACCGTTTATGAACCCACTTATCACCGCCTTCTCCTGCTGATGCCTGTCAATAACCTTCATGCTATCATCCATGTACCTCCGGTAATACTCCATAGGTCCCTCAGCAGCCTTCTTTCGGGTGCCGAGGAGCTCAGTCAATTGTTTCCCTTCTTTCTTCAGCCCGGCATACCTGAACAGTAAGGCCTTTGAAAAATCGTAATAATCTTTGAGGCTCTCCCGGGATAGAGAGTCAAACCATAAGAGGCAATTTCCCCTTAGGTAACAACCCACCAGCTTACATCTTAACTCCTCCGGGTCTTTCTCTCCGTTGTACGTGGGGATGCCTTCCGGGATGCGAAGCCCCGACGGCCATGGGTATGCCAAGACCCTAGGTACCCATGGGGAGGTGGGCCTCGCCCCGTTTCTCCCTACAAGTTAATCCAACTGCCTCTAAAAAGTTCGGATCTTGCTGTACCACCTGGTAACCTCTCATCCGGTCGTCCTCCCGGTAATATCTCTCTGGGTACCCATAATTCAATCTTGTCGCTCCGTACTTTGACGGGGGTAATGGGCTTAGCCCCTATACATCCCCAGGGCCTGTGGACCCGACATTCCACTTGACGCATATACTGGGAAGGGCCCTGAACCAACGTGTCCCATCTGTCCCAGCGTCCAGCTGGAGACCGGGTGGTAAGGGAGCGCCTGTGGGGCCAAGCTGGATTGCTGCCTTGCCATGGCTCCTTCCCCCGTCCCAAAGATCAGGGGAAAGGAAGGTGGCAGTGTAGAGGAACTTAATTCCCCAGTACTCTTTGTGGCCTCGCTGCTCCGTCCAAATCAATCACCTCCCTACGCGGCTCCTAAGAGGGACCAAGTCCCTGACTCACCAGTTCACTCCTTCCGGAGCGCCGATTGGTGAGCATCCACTGGTGATATAGCTCCTTGCTGGCCCTCATGAAGTCCAACATGGCCAACTTCTCGGTGTTGACAAGTGGCTGCTCCCTTGCCCGGGGCACTTGCCCCCGGACGGGCGGGTTGTTGACCAACGACTGATCCCTCGCCCGGGGCTCTGGCCCCCGTGCGGTTGGGTTATCTTCTCCCGGGGGTTCGAGCTCCCCTTGCTCTCTCTGGTCTTCCTCTTCTGATTCCGCCCCCTCAGAGGCGGCACTCCCAGCTCACGCTGGCGCCTCACCTCAGCTTGCAACTGCCTGAGTGTCACATCGTCTTCCGGGGGAGAGGGGCGACTATCCCCCGGGAATATGGCGTTCTTTCGTGGCCTTCCGCGCCCTCTCCTTACTGGCTCCATCTCACGAAGGTGGAAACTTAGTCGATCCCACTGGGCGTGCCAATTTGATGCCGCTCAACTCCGCATGTCCTCTATGCGATCCGGGCCTCCTCTGGGAGACGTCTCGGGAGGACCTACAAAACAGAACTCGGGGGCTACCTAGGGGTAGTTGCTCCGGTGTGATGATGAGATGGGGTTAGCGAAAAAGGAAAACCATACGGAAATACTCTCAATAAGAAGTAGAGAGATAAAAGTCACATACCTGACTTTCTATTTGGAACTAGTATTTATAGTAGGGGCTTACTGCATAAGATAAGGGTGAAGACCACTTCAGCTTGTCGTTTTCCTTGTCTCCTCCCTTGGACGGACGTGCCCGCCCAGTAATGAATCCGTTGCCTTCTGACTTGGGCCGTGAGCAGTCCTTCCGGCCCAAGAGGGTGCTGGACCAGTATTATCACATCCGTTTGGTTTGTTGGTGTTTTTTGTTTAGTTGTTCATGTTCTATTAATTTTCATTGTGTTTTTTCATGTTACATTTTTTATTTCAACCCCTTTTCATTGATTTTTACACATGTTTATTGAGTATTTTCTGAGTTGATATCTTATATGATAGGTAAAAAAATTAAACCAGCATAGGTAGCAAGTAACGTACATTATTAATTTTTTAAAGACTATAATCCTAAATATTATATGAATCCGGAGACCACACTAAAACTAAAACTAAGCTAAAACATGGATACATGACAAGAATATTAGACCGTGCTTAGACATTGTCGTCACTTTTCAAATTTTTTCACAGTAAAAGAAATGCCAAGGTCAGTTATGACTCTATCAGTTCAACACTCTCACTTTCCAGACAATCTTACGGCAAAATATATGTTCCAAAGTTATGACAACATTAAACACGTATTTTAATTGGGTAGAGTTGACAGAGATTTTGCCGATATCGTCAGTATTGATTAGGTTGCACATGATGAGGTTCTCAAATTTCTTTTGTCATGTTTTGTGTAAACTTCTTTTTTGCAATTAAAAATTTTTAGAATTTTTTTCTTCAAGTAAATTTTCTTTGTTGAAGATATTAATAGAGTTCCCAAATTTCTGGAATTTGTTTGGACATTTTTTGCCCCTTTATAAAGTGAGAAAAAAAAAACTCTTTCCAAATTGGTCAAATAATTGACTGTATGTTATCTGTAAATAATTTCAGTTCAGTGAAAATATAATATGATGAAATTCAGGTTAATTCAATAATGCTGATTCTATTTTTTAATACATTAATTTTCACTTCAGTTTAGTTCAGTTCAATTCATTTCAGTTTAGTTCAGTAAGAAATAAGCACTAGCAAATATGGCCTAAATAAAAAACACACTAACTTGCCCACCCTTTTTCTCTCCTTTTCGTCTTCCCATTTTCACATTTTTAATGAAATCACCCATTGTAGAGTCTTTGGTCAAAATAAAATTACAACTTGTTACTGTAGGGAGAACAAGTTGTATTTGTATATGATGAAAAGCAAAAACTGTTCTCTGTGCCAACAATTGCTGAAATATTCTGTGAACCTCCATTATGTGGTTGCTGCTCTTCTGAACTGTAAAATAATTTGAGTATATAACTATATCATATAAGAAAGTCTATTTTAATAAAGCACTGATGACAAATGAGATTATAATATTCATATATATATAATATTCCATGAACAAGATGTTTGTAAAGAAAATAAAAAAGGATTTCCGGGGTCTTCTGCTACACATGATTCATGAATATGGTCGAAATTATGAAACTTCAATAACGTGAACCTTGGTACAGGCCCGGCCCGGGGATACTGTGTTCTGTTTTGATTGGTAAGTCATTTGGTGTAGGGTTTTAGTTTCACAGTACAAACCCCACAGAAAATTAAATATTACTGTATTGCTGAGATGCCCATGATAAATATCTAGCTAGATAACTTAACCATAAATAATACTCAAACTTACTGATCAAACTGTGCTGTGAATCTATAGGTCTGGGGAGCATCGGTATCATCAAACAAGAACGACGAGAGAGAGAGTACAAAAAATGACAGTGTAAATGAGATTTGCAGCAGTACATATATTAATATATATGCACCAAAAATGGCTGAATCTGCTTTCAACACAAATGGAAAAGGATTTGTACTTTACCACACATTTTAGGGAATGAAAGATATTACCGTGTAAATGCCAAGCCTGCAGCTAGGTAAAAAACGGCACCAAATTGCAGAAATAACAATAATCAGTACAGTATATATATTAAAAACAGAGTGGGTTCATGTATTTCGTTTACTTTGGTGGAAGGTGGGCCACCACAGATTGGAGTACAAGACGACTTCACAATAGTACTTATCTTGATTTGTTATATGCTCTCTTTATATTATAGGGTTACTCTTTTTTAATTATGCCTTTAAGTATGAATTACTACTCTAGTTAAATTTACATTTTGTCATCATATGCAACGGCCGGTATTAACTGAATATTAATTATGACATGTGTTTTGACTATTTACTGCGGGAAAAAAAATATAACGATGGATAAAAAATGGATTAGTCCTCCACAGTGATTTGGATGCTTCAAGATTTCATGCACAGTTCATTATAATTAAAATAACATAAAATGGACACAAGTTTGACGTTGTTCATCAACTAGTACAAGAGAAATAACGCGGCGACGATGGTTAAATTATTGCCGTCAGATGAAACTTGAAATACAGTTCCGAATCAAATTTTCATCTGCATTTGCTTAAAAAGGCCGGCCAAATTAAATCCATCGCTACACTCGAATTTTTCAGTGAGTTTTAGATCTTGGCATGGACGTATTGATGTGTCTCCATGTAAAATAAATCTAAGAGAAAGTCTTGGGTGAGACCTGTCCTTGTGGAGACCAAGAGTAGGGGAATGAGCATTTACTGTTTCTGCTTGATCTTTTAGTCAGTTTGTTTGATCTTTCAATCAATGTGCTTGAGTATTTTTGTTTTGCCTTAATTTTTCAGTTAATTTGATCTTTCGTTCAATTTGCTTGATCTTTCGGTCAAATTTCCTTGATCATTTCCTTGGTCAATTTCACCAACGACAAATTCAATCAAGGAAATCGGCGGGTGAGCTTAATTCAATCAATAACAGTCTCATATAATCTTTGGTCTCAATGGAGACAGGTCTCAATTGAGAATTAGTATAAATCTAATTGAGACATATGACTAAATGCTGATTTTCTTCCTTTCATGCATGATCATGATCTTCTCACTTGATATTTTACATTATTGTACCCCTAGCTTAATGACTCTTTAGCCGAATCCTTGTTGTCAAAAAATTACTCCTGCAAAACAAAACTAAAAACAATCAGAGCGGAAATGAGCTTAAGGCTCAAAAAAAAAAAATTAAAATATTAACACAAAAAAAAAGAAAAAAGAAAAATAAGAGGCTAAAAATAGCTTTAGGTCCCGGAGAAATACAATACAACTAATCTTCACCCTTAAAGAATAATGATTTCATTTTAACATTTTATTTTGCAATAAATAGAAGATAAGGTGCACTTATTAGGGTTGTTAAGAGGGAGAGGGGCAGGTTTAGCTATGGATCACTCGTACAAGAGTGACAGTGATGACAGTTTATTCTGCTACTACCACAATTTTTTTTCCTATTTATAGACCCCATTCCACCTCCCATCTAGGTCATCTCTCACCACTACCATTAATTCTACTCCTCTCTCTCTCTCTCTCTCCTCCCTTTATCAATTCTCTCTCTGCCCAAAAAAACCACATTTCTAGGTGCTTCAAATTGCAACTTTTACTCTTGCATCTGGAGATTTTGCATAGAACAGAGGTCATAATCATAACTATTATTGATTCAAAGTGTGTTGAATAGAGAAGGCTTAGGGAATTAAAATAGGCGAAAAAATGGCGATTTTGTTGACAGAAGATAGAGAGCACGTATGATGAAATGCGTATTCACATCTCATTCATTTGTGCTCTCTATACTTCTGTCATCATACTCAGCCCGCTTATTTTTCTTTCCCCTACCTAACTCTCTTACACTTAAATACAGGCAGATTAAAGAAATTGGATGTTTTGTTTATTCCTTTTATTTTTTTAAATAGAGTCTCGTAGTTTGTATTCATTATCAATTAAAGTCCGGAATGAAATTTTTGAGTATCAGTTGTCAAAATAAATGTGGATGTTATATGGAACCACTCTAAAATTATTGGAGTAGATCTAATATGTAGATATCGTGATTTCATATGAGTTTTTATAAGTGTGATCACTCTTGTTCATCTCTCTTCTTTTATTATAGAATCTGATTGGCTGATTATAATTTCAATGATCCTAAATCTCAATCCTTTGAATATTGGGTAAAATATAGTAGATGAAATTTGTTTGATGCTTACAAATATTTCAAACTGTACTTTGGTATATAAATTACAATTTTAATCAAGTTGGCTAAAAGATCATCTACTGTTCATCAAATAATGTTCTCGAGCACAAATGTGTGTGTTGATTGATTAGCTCGGATTTCAACGGAAGTGACCTACATAAATATATATTCCGAAACTGAATTAATTACCTATATATGTTAAAAAACCATAACAAGATGATAGATGGTGAACTCTCTTTTACCTTTTCTCATTATTTTAGAGAAGCAAGTTCTGCTGCAGATGCACTAGCTAGTTGCAGTAAAGTATTAATAAGATCTTTTAATCATCAAAATTACCCAGCTGTCGGCATAAAAGGACTGGTTTACTTAGACATTCAAGAAATCCCTTATGTTAGAAATGTTCAACATTTATTTTGGGAATTCTAGATACTACTACTGCTTTGTGTTGAAATTTGTTGACAGGTTATGGAGATATTCAGAAGCGAAAACAGAGCAGCAATACTCAAAAAAAAACTTTGGAAAAGACTGGAATGAACAGGTGTTTAACTTCTAGAGTCTTTTTATATCAATTAGATTCACTTTACTGACTTACTCTTATACTTTTACAGTCATGGTAGGAAAACTGCAAGAGGGAACCAGTTCATCATCACAGGACTTATAAAGAGCATTGGAGTAACATATTTGTTGTTTGTTCATATAGTTAGGAATTTGAATAACATTCAAGAGGCTAAATGGTGTTTTGTCATGACAATTCACCAACTTGCAACTTGAATATGGACATGACAAATTTGTGATTGACTTGGATTGGTTAGAGTTGTTATCTATTGAAATTTCTAACTAGTCTTGGAGATTTTGTATAAAACAAGTTTTTCATCCCACTTTGATAGTTTTTCTTGCTCATATATATATGACGATACTATATAAAGCTTTTGAGTTATTCGCGGTTTAAGTATCTGAATAAACTTCCCTTCACCTATTTTGGTTTAAAATAAAATAAAAACTCTAACAAGATAGATTTTTTGGTTGATTTTGATTGCACCCTTTCAAAAAATAAAATTGCACTATTAATTATATTTTTAAATAAAACTGTCGAAGATCGCTTCTTTTCTTACCATTGATAACTAACGTTGCAAAAATTGAATTAAATTAGAGCATAAACTTGTTGCAAAGGCTTAGTCATGCTGTTCCAAAGAGAGTTTTATACAAGTACGAAATATTAATTTACATGTTTAAAGCCTTTATGTTCGTCAAGTTAAAGTTGGGTTTTCCTAATCATACTTGATAATTTATTTTTCATTTTTATGATAGTTATATATATATATATATAAATAAAAATATTTGTGTAATTATGAAGATAAATTTTGAATGAAAAGTATTATGAGTATTTCTATGATTTTATTTTTATTCAAAGAAGGATTACACCCAACCACTGAAATGTATAGTAACTTGGTTAAGTTGATCAAAAAAATTTTTTTTTTTTTTTGATGCAAGTTGATCTAGTTGTATCTGTTGAAAAGCAAAAAGCTGTTCTCTGCGCAATGCTCCTTTCAACGATTACCGAAATTCAAACGATTGCTGAAATTCTGTGAACCTCCATATTAATGGTTGCTAATTCATAAAGAACTTTCAAAACATAAAGAATATGAAAGCATTTTATGAATTTTATATTGATTAACTAGTACCAAAAAGACTAAAAAAAGGTTGAACTGTAATTGCAATTATTAAAAAGTAGGATAAGATATTATAGTATATTATTATCAGGATAATATATTTGGAATTCTTGGATATTTATTTAGGGCTCTCACAAAAATACCACCAACATAAGAACATGAAAATAATCTGCAGCAAGAGAAAGATGTCTTCTCTGCTCCACGAATGTGCTCCAGAAATTACTTCATATATCCCTTTACAAGAGCAGTAATAATTAATTAATAAAAAAAATGAAAGAAGAAGTTGAGTGCAAGATTTGACCTGGGTCAGTTCCACAATTAGCAGTTTTAGTACTCTAAGTTAGTACAATAGGGAGTACGTAATATTAGGTCAGAATTAGTTATCTTGATTTGTTCTTGTCCTTTTATCTTAGGGTTACTTTTTAATCATGAATTGATCATATCTTAGAGTATGGATGATTTTTTTATCCATTTTGAATTTTTCGATTATTTTGCACAACTCTAAAGGTAGACTAGACATATAAAAATTAGACCAGTAGTTGGATTATTTTTCTACCAATAGTTTTTGTTTAGACCAATTTTTCGATTATTTTTGAATTTACTTGTTTATAATTAAAAATTAGACTATGATTAAAACCCACTTCTCTACCCTAAAAGGTCACTACGGGCATATATAAATCTGGCGGGTGAATGGTACAGGATGTTTATCGGAATATTCTAATGTAACCCATGAAATTTAAGGTACATAAATTCATAAAATCCCCGCAGAAAAATTAATATTAGTTTAGGGTATTGAAAATTTTCCAGTAATAATGACTCTGAATGGAATTATCATCTCAATCAACTAGCCTATTAAAAGAATAATCAAACTGCACTACGTATAACCAAGCAATCAGTAAAAACCACATTCATAGCAAACAAAAGTGTGTAACGCATCAATCGACGTGACAATCATAATATGTTATAAGTCAACACCAATTCATCTAAAATATCATTTATGTCTTCCAAATTACATGCACCTTGAAACACATAAATCACGAGTGGAAATCAATAAACACAAATTTTAAAAATACTATCTATATAAATAGAATTGAGACCAAAACATCGACGAAGAACAACAACACGAATGTGAGAATAGATTCACACTTAATCAAGAATAAATAAACGAAAAAACAATTATTTCCATCCATTGAAGATGAATTACCATTACAATTATATTTGGAATTATAAACATGCGGTATTAATACTTTCTAAAAAACTAAACTACATGGGAACTTGGCTCTATATTATTAAATATGTTATAAATTATTTTTTAGACGGGTTAAAAATGGATTGCTTTAGCATTTTATTTCAAGTATATTTGGAATTAGTTGAATCCAATTTTCAAATATTATCTCAATATTTTGGTGTTTTTATGAAATTACATAATAAGAAAACTTAATAAGTTTCAGTTGATGAATTTAAGAAAAATAGGGTAGTTAGGGATATAATGTTATATTATACTTATGATTTAAATAAATTAAATAGAATTATTTTTCAAAAATAGTTATAAAATATATATTTGATACTTGTAATTTGTTTTCATGTAAAATTAAATATCATTTTGGTTTGCTTGAAAATATTCAATGATCAGCGGTTTAGTATATTTTTATTTAATTCCGATAAACATCTCAGATCTAAACGTCAGCCATTTAAGTTAGTGAATAAAACCACTTGAAAAGACGGATGAAAATAGACGTTTCATTTCATAGCCTCGTGGTCTGTTTGCATTCCACCGACAGTGAGCATTGCTTTAACCTATCTTCCTCTCCATCACACGTACCATGTCCACTAACTATTCGTTATACAGTACATTATCATATCGCAGTATATTTTTATTAAAATAAAAATTTTCAACCTCTCGATATTACAATAAAAGATCTTTCACTTCATATTTCTCATTGGGTAAAATTAATTTTCTCGACATAATATCGTGGGTAAAATTAATTTTCTCGATATAATATCGTGTTAGTAAAAGAAAATGAATTACATTGATAAAATTAATTTTTTCGACATGGGTTGGTGAGTGAGGAATAATTTACATTGATAAAATTAATTTTAAAAATGATAGGAGGTTATTAGGGATAAAAAAATAAAATTTTAAAAATTAATTTTCCCCGACATAAAATGATTGGGTTTGTAAGAAATGAATGAATTATAGGTAATATTAATTTCTTAAAACGGGTAGTGGGTTATTAGGATAAAAAACTAAAATTTTAAAATGAAATAATAAATTTATTTGAATTTGTAGAATAATAATAAATTGAGGTGATAAGTGCAAGATAATATATATATATATATATATATATATATATTATTTTTAATTTTATAATGATTTTAAAAAATGTGATTTAATTATTCCTACATTTTCAAAGAATTGTGCAATGCAAAAGCGTCAATTTATTAGCTATTAACTAAAAAATATTTATATCAATTACCATTTTACTCGTGGAAAAATTATTCTATCTCCATACTGGTCTTATTTCCGTTTAATTCTAATTCTTGTAAAAAAACTTTTTACTTCCATACGATTTGTATAGATGTCCTTTATATCAACCTAAAATTATGTGGTTGAGTTTATTGTATAAAAGATTTTCTATATTATTAATATTAGAATAAATTTATTTTACTATATTAATTATCAAAGTAGATATGACCCTATATGAATAGTATATATATTTCTTTGGCAGTACAAACATTCCTCCCTTGACGTTTTAGTTTATTACCAGATAATACGGTTTTTTAGTTTATTACCAGATAATACGGTTTAAATTTAAAATATCTAGTTAACGTTTTAGTTTATTACCAGATAATACGGTTTTTTAGTTTATTACCAGATAATACGGTTTAAATTTAAAATATCTAGTTAACTTTTTTGCTTCCTTTCAGATTTCCAATTATGACTTTGAAAAAATAACTTTTAATTATAATATATTTAAGATACAAACAGTCAAATTGTCTTTGGATATGTTTAAAATTGTCATATATTATGACCTGTATATTTTTTTTGATAACTATGATTAATTGATTGTTGAATAGCTCTTCTTTTAATTTGCGAAAACTGAAAAATATAATAAACTTTAAACTTACAAAGAACTTAAGTTGCGGGGACTTCTGATATTTGATTAAACTATCTTTTCAATAAAATGATAAAATATAATGTTTGGTCATAAAGACTTTCGAGTACAACACCTCGCTTACAGAATATACCTACCGAGACAAAATATTTTGGCACTGTACTCTCGTCAGTTGGCCAGCCGCTTGGTTCATCATGACTTTTGCTACAAATCCATTCTTGTGACTGAGCAACTATAATGGAGCATCAATAATGAAGACACCTGTAGCAGTTTGCAGTAAAATTAAAATCCACCGATACCTCTCGTGATTCAGTAAGAGGCATAATCATTTTTTTTTCAACATCTTTGAATACTTTTGCATATATATAGTTCTTAATGAACAACGTCGAGAAAAAATATATCACAGGAAAACAATTCAAGTTCACACTCCTCAACCAAATAACTCATTGAATGCAATTTGTTTTTGCATAGCATCAATAATCCATCAAATTCATAGTTCAAACTGCAGAAACATTGAAAGCACATGTTCTGATTTCAAAGCTTCAATATGGACATTGGACAGTTCCTTCTGAATGTAAGAACCTAATAAAAGACAACTTCCACTTTATCACAAATTACTTTTGAAAAAACCGCTCCAGATTGAAAGTTAAGTTTCTTACTGCAGAAATGTATTAATAATGCCAACAAACATATCTTGGAATAATCTTCAGTTTAAGAGGCATGATTATTAATCACCTTTTTGTTGAATCTTCTGGCTCGAAAGACATTATACAGGCTCCCCCAAAAAGCAATGGGAAATCTGAGTCTGAGATATTGCACATTCTCAAAATTGTCCTTTGCGCGCTTGGAGATCCAACAGCAACAGTGTCCTAATCTGCCATAGAGCATACAAAAAACAAAAACAAAATCATGAAAAAAATAGACACGCACATTAGTTGTTTATGAGAACATTGTAGCTAGCTAGTAGTTGCATGAGCAATTTGCTCAGTACAAACTGGTGAAGCATTAAATTTACAAAAGATTTTGTACAGTAAATCTGAAAATCATGAGCAAATCACCTCTTTGTTGCCATAGATTTCAAAAATCATGCCGGACCTCATCCAAAAATCATAGCTTCCATTCTTTGGCAGCACCAAACCTATTTCTCATGGCATCTACCTCTTGAAAGACAACAAAAAAGGGATAAATTAGTTTCTTGGAGTATTATGCCTCAAACCTATTATATGCTTTATCTTAAAACAGAGGCATAGACGTTTCCTCAAAAACAAAATAGCATGGCGAAGATCAGCAGCTCGCTTCAATGTGAGCCTCCTGCAACACAAAAAACAGCACAATGTCCAATGGACTACTGATCAAGATTTGGTAACAAAAAAAGGTTTTACAAATAGAAACTTCAAACCGGCATGGATACACGAAATCTTTTTGCTGGCAAATATATAAACCTACTTGAACGCTTGGAGGTGTCATAATATGCCCTAGAACATACAAAAAAACAACAAATCTAATATGAATCTACAAATCAAGTTTTAAACTCTCTTCAATCAATTCGAATCGAAAATATGAACACAACCGAGAAGGACAATAAGAAACCTACCTTCTCCCATCATTTTTTTTTATTGAAGTTTCATATTAGAATAAAGAATTTGTATTTTGTAAGCACCTAAATGCTGGAGCTTCGGGGGAGATTGAAATTAAAAAACAATTAATACAGATGCAATCATAAATATAATGGAAAAAGAATCGTACTTTGAAAGGTTTGTAGAACACTGGCAATTTGGCGAAGGCACCGGTGCGGCGGAGAAGGAGAAGTGTCCAGAGAGAACTTCTAGGAGTACTATATTCAAAGCTTTTGGGAAACTAAAAGGCCGGAGAGTTGTGGAGGATGACTCCAGACGAAAGATCGAGCGCCAGAAATATCTAGAAGAAGGAAACAATTACGCAGGTATTAAATGAGATTAGTAAATTATTTTTAGAATTAATTTTTAAAGAATGAGATGAATTTTTTCGGAAGTGCCACGTGGTTGCTGTTTTAGTAGTATAAGTATTGATTGTTCGAACATATGGCCCATTATCATATTAATTTTTTATATATATATCATACTCTTTCTTACAAAAAAAGAAAGAGTAAATATAAAAAAAATTTGTTTGTAATTATGCTAAATTAGGCCCTGTTTACCAGGCTAATCTATAGATCAGTTCAATTCAGTGCAATTTGATGAAATTCAGGTTAATTCAGTCATACTGATTCCATTTTTCAATACATCAATTTTCAATTCAGTTCAGTTCAATTCAGTTCAGTACAACAAGAAATAAGCTCTAGCAAACAGGGCCTTACTCTGCATATATTTAACAATGTAATAAAATTGACAAAGAGGTGAACATGGTCCTAAAAACAAATGGATGGAGGAGAGCTTGCTGTCTTATACTAACATAAAATGGGCTGGGACTGAAAATATATATGAAGTCATACGAATAACAATCAAACCTTTTTGCTCAAATAGACTAACCAGTTAGGATACTTGTTTCAGTCTTTTTCATAGCAGTAAGCCTTAATTTCATAAACAAATGATCATCAGGAAACCACAGAGCATCAGGTAATGGGTCATGGAATAAAACAAGCTTTACGTGGGATAGGAAATATTATTACAGACAGAAATGATATATAAATCCTCGTCTAAAATCTCAGTACTGATACCATAAAATGCATACGAAAACCTACCCTTACATCATGGAACATACCACATAGAGCACATCCATAATGCATAAATGTTCGTGCAGATGATTTTGCTAGACTAGCTCTGAAAAACAACATAGTGTCCAAGCTGTATAATTTTAGCTCCTCTTAATAAGCTAAAGATCCAAGCATTAGGAATGATTTAATTATTTGGAATGGATGCTATTCAGAACCTCTCTCTCTACTATATCTTCCATGAGGTCATAACACACAAGGAAATGACAGCAAAATGGACAATGGTTCACAAAGCAAGCTGGAATTTGGATCATGGATCCGTGCTCACACCTTTTGCTACGTACCAAGCTTCTGGTGGTGTATGCTCTATTGCTCACACAGACCACACTAATAACTTCTACCCCCCATCTGTCAAAGTTATTCTCACCGGATGCATCCTTCACTGAGAAATCCAAAGCGAAAGTTAAAAGTGAATGATCCTATGTGATGCATAGTAAGGGTTACAAATCTGAATGAAAACCGAATATCTAGTTAGAGATTGATGACTCTAAATTAAAATTTTTGATATGGAAGAAGGTTGAAAATCTGGTAAAAGGGCGTTTAAAGAAACAGTTAACATTGGGCTTCCTCGTACATACCAAGCTCTACTAGATTGATAGTCCAAAAGAGTTTGTAGGAAACTCGAAAACTTGAAACTGTAGGTTTTAAACATAACTACAGTATATACCAAAAGAGGCAACTCGAAGAAACGGTCTAAAATTCTTCATCAAAACTATAAGCCATCTTGAAGAATAATTTACAAACATCTGAATACTCACCCTAGAAACACTTATTTACACGACGAAACCTAATACTTGTGACATGATGCCATTTATATTTCTGTAACATCAAAACAGAATTTTTTGTTTTATTACATTCTTATTAAATCTAACACAGGGTTCCTTCCATTATTTTTTACAGGGACAAAACCTAACAATGTCAGCAAGAATGCAACCTTGATCTTGGTTTGATATTTTCCACAAATCTAGCTTATAATGAAGGTGTAAATCAACCAAACTAAAATGAGTCTCTTGTATGAATGTTGTTAGTACTACATGCAACTAATTAACTTTAAATGGTCCAATCACAGCAACTTCAACTTGAGGCCAAACAAGATTCTAATTTGGCAGCAAAAAATGCAAGACCACAACAAAACAGTGCATTTTGAAACCTAAAGAAAGTATAATGTATAGCACAAGCTGCAAGAGTGCAAACTGAAGACATGAGTACAGGGTCCTCCTCTTCTACCATAATGAACTAATCCACATGAATTAAGCCACTAAGTCTAACAAATGCAAACAGATCCACCAAAACATTACTTTTCATTTATGTCTAATTCTGCAATCAGAAAAACCTTATCACAATTACAAGCACTAATGAAAATCAATATCCACACATCTATAAACCCCTGCGGATCGCAAACATTAACTCAATCGAAACAACTTTAACCTTAAACATGAAATCCAGCTGCTTCAAACACTGTCGATAACTCATGAACCCAAAACCCATTTCCAGTAAAACAAAATAGAGAGAGTAGGAAAATCGGAGTATTACCAGGTATATATCCATCTTAGACCTACCGACGGCGCCGTGCTCCTGTAAAAGAGATGAAACGGAGATAAAGCAATCGACCGGCTCGGCTTTGGCGGTGAAGCCGATTCGTTATCCTTTAAATTCAAAGTTACCAGGGACCAAAGTATAATTCTATGTCTATTTTTAGAAATGTACCTTAATGTCCATGGCCACCAAAGTACAAGAGTAATCAATCAAGCCCTGATAATGAAAGGGTACTTTAGATTCTTAAGTACGTGTATTAACATGAAATTTAAATTATGCGCCGTACATGTTGATCAAAAGTTATAATTACTATTTATTTATTTTTACTAAAACTCATATATAACACCAAGAAAAATATATTTTAGATACGGAAAATAAAAGTGTTCGTGCCTTTGGTCATAACATATCTACATAAAAACCTTTTGCATCTCCATCGTTCCACCACCGTTGAGCTCATTTTTTTCCAAGACCGTATTCCATTTTATAGCTCCAAGCTATTCAAAAACGTAAATTTCACGTCCAAGAAAAACTGAATGTTTCAGATTTCAACTCCAAAAAATATTAGAATATTTATTTTTTCTGTTTGACATCGGATGAAACTCATTTCAAGAGTATTTTGTAATGCGGGACAAATCCGCAATAGTAATCTAGGCCTCAGATATCTGTAGCATCCAAAAGGCTTTTGGGTGTTGATCATCGACGAAGTATGGATGCAACTCGCTAACTGTTCTTGACTATCCGAGTTCCCTGCCCTCGGACTGGACCTACTTGGAACCTGTTCTCCGAGGCCTGCAAAACAAGCCCCCCGGCGCTACCCGGGGGTGGTAGCTCCGGTGTGATGATGAGATTTCGTGCTTTGAAAGATAAAAACTCTGTATTCAAGAGTTAGAGAACTTACCTGGAATGGCTGATTGTGGCCTCTATTTATAGGCCCTTTAAGCCTCCCTCCTTTTCATCATCATGCGTCACCTTCCTGTACCTTGCGGGACCCTCCAACACGTGAATGTACCTCTTCATGCCATGTCATCGCCTTGGATCACGTGATCAGGCAATTTCCTGGAAAATGGCTAAAGGTCCGAGTCATCTCCTTACTTTCCTATCATCACAAGCCCCCCAGACAGAGGTTTCTGGGTTCTGAAGCTAGAGATCTTCTGTCTTACTCTCTTCTCCCGAAGTCACCCTTCTTTCCTTTGGATTCGCCTTCGGTATTCCACGCCGTTTTGTCTCTCCCCTTGACGCGCGTATTTCCTGATCCTTCAGGTGGTCCCTACCGTCATATTAATTGGCGCCTCCCCAGATTTTGAGACGCCCGCGCACTTCCTTTTCTCTATGCCCCTTTACTCCCTTTTCGCCGTCATTTACTTTACTTGTCCCCGAAGCAATTCGTTTGATCTCCCTTTGTCCCTCTATAAATAGCTTTCCTCATGCTCCCGAATTTCTCCATGGCGCTCGTTACTTCTCTCCTTTTGGTGAGTTCTTCTTCTCTTTCTTATGCATTTCGCAATTTCCTATAGGTTACTCTCCTTATGATCACGCATTAACGTCTTCTCCTCTCTTATGACAGTAAGTAGTTCTCTTGGTGTGCCTGCGTCATTCCCCGTGATACGAATATGGTATCAAATATCATAAAATAGTTAGTTAGATTTTTTCCTTACCAAGCTTTAGAGTTTTCCTAAAATGGTGTTTTAATCTTAGTAAGATTATATTTATTTTCCTTATAGTTGTAGGAGTTGATTATTATTTTCTTATATTATTGGTAGGATTAGGAATTTTATTAGGGTTATAAATATTGCTCTTCTCATTGTAACAGACAGACTTTGAGACTTTGATAATAAAAATACGTTGATTGTTGAACGGTGGTTCGTCATCAGATTGAAGCTTTGGACTGTGTGTTCAATTCTAAGACTCGGTTGTGGTCGCCCCAGGGACGGTGGTTCTTGGTTCTCCAGGTAATTATTTGACGGTTGTTAGGTAATTATCATATCCCAGATAATTATTTGACAACTGTTGAATAATTATCATATCCGATTCGTTTTTGTTTTATTCCGTGGAAAATTCACATCAATTTGGTATCAAGAGCCCAGTTTTCATGAATTCTTATTCGTGAACGATCATGGAGAGGTGTAGAGATCTGCAAAAACGTCTAGATGCGGTGGAAAAAAACTTGGTTAAGGTTGTAGAGCATTTACAAACGATTCCTAAGTATCGACATGTCATGCCTAAACTAATCTATAATGGTTGTTTCGATTTCAATGGTAAGATTCTTCAGCCAAACCGTACTATAAAGAAGGATGACCATGCATTACAGTCGGATGTACCAGAATACGTAAACAAGGATGATCAAGAAAGTTTGGTAGTTCGAAGGGATTCGCCTACTATACAGGTAGCACATGAAGAAGAGCATCAAGAACAACTATTTCACGGTCGTTGTTTGATTGAAGGAAAAGTGTGCAAACTGGTAATAGATGGTGGAAGTTGTTCAGATTTGGTCTCTAGCACAGTTATAGAGAAGTTGAACCTACCTATTCAAGACCATCCAGAACCTTACAGACTTCGTTGGCTAAGCGATGGCGATGAAGTAAAAGTTACTCAACAAGCTTTTATCCAATTAAAAATGGGTGGATATGAGGATGAGATTTTGTGTGATGTTGTACCTATGGATGAGTGTCATGTTTTGTTGGGACGTCCATGGCAGCTTATTCGTGAAGTTCTACACTATGAGAGGTCCAATGAATACGTGATTACGAAAGGGAACAAAAGATTTAAGCTTATTCCTTTGTCACATCCCGAAGTAACTATCACAAAATACAATGCTCAGAAACAATCTTTATTAGTCAGTGAGAAAAAAGTTGGCAAAGAGCTTGATAATGCGTGTAGTTCTATGGTGAAATCGTCGTTGGAGGAATTTAATGATGTGTTTTCAAAAAAAAGTGCCAGGTTTATCTTCTGATAGGGGAATTGAGCAACAAACTGATCTTGTTTCTAAAATACCTTTGCATAACCAATTTCCTTATGGCTTTGATGATGGTGTTTATGTTAGGAATGACAATCAAATAAGTTCTCCGATAATTGATGATATGGATTGCGATGAACGACAAGTACTTGACCCTGATGCTAGTCATGATGATGTTGTTGATAATGATGGAGATGAAAATATCGATGATGATGATGATGTTGAAATCTACGTTGAGAAGAGCAATGCTCAAAGTCATGGACGTATTTTTATTATCAAAGTCTCAAAGTCTGTCTGTTACAATGAGAAGAGCAATATTTATAACCCTAATAAAATTCCTAATCCTACCAATAATATAAGAAAATAATAATCAACTCCTACAACTATAAGGAAAATAAATATAATCTTACTAAGATTAAAACACCATTTTAGGAAAAACTCTAAAGCTTGGTAAGGAAAAAATCTAACTAACTATTTTATGATATTTGATACCATATTCGTATCACCCCGGCTCCAAAATGAGGGATATCTACAGTGGTACTTGGACAGTCTCTGAAATTTCCTCAGGCTCGGAACCCGAGTCAGGGACCAAGATGCTTCCCCTGATTTCTCCTTTCTCGATCTCCTCGCCTCACGATCCTTGGTTGTCTGAATTGCAGTCGGGAAGGGCACTACTGACTCCTGTTTGTCGGACTGAACTGCCCCACCTGCTGGGCTACCCTTCTCCTACGACCTCCTTGGTATGGCCTTTTTCTCATTTTATTTCTACTTTGCTTGTTTCTCTGCTGACTCGCTGCTTTGTTTCAACAGCCCTTTTCTCTAAAGGAACTAGCTCGTTTCCCAATCTCCGAGTGTAGGATTTCTTGGCCAAACTAGGTCTGGATCCTGCAAAGCGAAGCCACACTTCCCGAGCACTTACCAGCAATGCCTGGCTCGATCATCCTTGATCTGACATTGTCTGGACCGTTGGCTGTAGCCTGCTCCTTGTCCGAGGCGATCCTCACACCTCTGACGTTGCGTCAGATGATGCTATATTGCCTGCCTATAGCTTCGGACCCTGCCTTGGTGGCCCTGTTTCATGGGCTCATAGTTGTTTCTCCAGCTCCGATCGATCCTCTTGCATGCGAACATTACCCTTCACCTTCATGTACATCTCATGGTACATGTGCTTGTCAATCTTCCTGGTTGTAGGCATTTCCCTTGACCTTCATGTACATTTCATGGTACATGTGTTTGTCGATCTTCTTCGACTATAGATCCTATCCGAAGTTCAGCCCTCCAGCTCCGATCTGAAGACCTCTTTTCCCAGTGTATTTTTATCTTTTGTTATTGTTATTGTTCGCCTCCTCTGTATTCCTTGTTTTCCTGGTATTACTAGCATTCCCTCCTATATGTTTTCCTTTGTAATAGATCCGATGGCTATATCTTTAATCTCCCTTTGCATTTTGCCTTTATGATGCAATAATATCCCTTGTTTCCTAAACGTTATTCCTTCTAGTATATATATTATTATTATTATTTTATTATTATATATTTTTTTATTACCGTTACCTAAATTGCTATCATTTATATCATATGTTAATTTGTAATAGCCTGCCCCCCTCGGATAACCTAAAGAGGGAACACTTCCCGGATTAGGTTTTCCGAAGAAATACCTTCCCGTTAACCTATTATTTCCCTATCGGATATCCTACTTCCTGTATGAGGTTTCTGAAGAAATATCTTCCCGTTAACCTATCCTTTCCCCATCGGATATCCTACTTCATGTATGAGGCTTCCGAAGAGGCCTGAACATTTAATTTCTATCTGATTTTCTAAGAAACTTTTTCCTAAAAAGTAGTATTTCCATATTTTCAAGCCAATGGAAATCTCAAAATGCCTTAAAACATTGGAATAGTGAACTTACCTTTTCCCTTCGGTTTTGCCTAAGATGCTTTCCTGAATCCTTCCCTTATGTATGCTGCCAGATATCCTATCAGGTATTCCGACCCTCCTTTGTACCTGTCAATATCTTGAGATTAGCATTCCTTATCCGAGACATGGCCTTTAAGGCCGCATCGGCTGATTCCTTTAATCTTTTGCCTTTCTTTGCAAAAAAATAGTCCTTAATTTATTGTTATTCGATTGTTTGTGCTGAGGGACGTCTCCCTCCAACACCTTTTTTTTGAATGTGTTGGCTTCTTAACACCTTTTTTGTGAAAATCTTTTCTTTGAAATATTTCTTTCCCTTTCAAAATATTTTCCTGCATACTTGGACTACCCTTCCCGAAGCATGTCTCCTTTTTTTTGCGGGGCACCATCGTGGGAGCGACTCCGAGGTCCCGACTTTCTCTATTACAATGCACTATCCAGCACATGTATATGCCCTCGGTGTATCCACACCATTTTCCTGTTGTAAGGTACTATCTTGTACACAAACAATTCTTTTAGCGTATCCACGCACTCGAACTCAGACGTATCCACACCGAGATCTTCCTATCCGAACCATTGATTTAATTCTATCATCCATAGAATCTCCTAAGGTTAGCTACGTTCCACCTCCTCGTAACAGCTTCCCCATTCTTAGATTCCAACATATAGCTCCCTCCTGGGTGAGCCTCTATCACCTTGTAAGGTCCCTCCCAATTGGGCGCCAATTTTCCTTGCTTCTCCTTGTGGCTATGGTCGTTCCTCCTCATTACCCATTCGCTAACCTTATAACTTTCCTTCCTAACCCTTCTGTCATAATACCTTTTGACTTTTTCCTTCACTTTTGCCTCATGTAAAGAGGCATTCTCTCTTTTTTCTTCTATAAGGTCGAGATTCATCTGACGCTCCTCCTCTGCCTCCTCCTCATCCAAGTTATGAATTCTAATACTTGGAATTCTTAACTCAGCAGGGATGACTACCTCTGACCCATACACCATGCTGTAAGGAGTCTCTCCTGTTGCCAAGTTTTCTATAGTCCCGTGCGCCCATAAAACGCTCGCACCTCCCATATCCAATTGCCTCTGGCCCCCTCTAGCATTTCCTTTATACCATTAACGATGGTCCTTTTTGTCACCTTCACGTGCCCATTGGCCTCCGGGTGGTACACCGAGGTGAGGTTCTGCTTGATTCCGCATTTTGCACACCAAGACTTGAATGGATCATTCTCAAATTGAGCTCCATTGTTTGTGACTATGACTCTAGGTATCCCGTACCTGCAAATGATGTTCCTCCAACAAAATTTCACACAGGTAAACCCTCGGATATTTGTTAATACCTCGACCTCTACCCATTTTGTAAAGTAGTCGATGGCCATGATGAGGTATTTAAATCCTCTTGGTGCCATTGGGAAAGAGCCTACCAGGTCTATTCCCCACCTTTGGAATGACTAAGCACTAGTCACACTTACCAATTGATAGGTCCTAGATATACTCTTATTTTGTAGCATTTGAGAGCTGTTTTAGATAGTATTTTGTACTTTATATTAAACTTTTGGACCGAATCATTCATGATGGTTTGAAATTGAAGACGTGCATTTCGACCTTGAATTGCACTTGCGATAGATTTGGATGATTTGAAGACCTTCTATGACCGTCCTGGAGGAAGCAGATACATTGAAGAACCGGTCGTAGAAGTGGCGTGAAGGCACACTCTCGCGGAACGCAAAACCTAGGTCGCGAACCGCGAGGGTGTGTGTTGCTGTTTTGAAGATGCCGAGTTTCGCGCGGTCCGCGAAACTCCGGCCGCGGTTCGCGAAGCCGAAGACGCGCGGTCCGCGAAACTCCGGTCGCGAACCGCGAGGACCAGCGCGAGAACCGCAGCGAAGCCAAGACGCGCGATCCGCGAAACGTCGGCCGCGGTTCGCGAGGATCAGACGCGCGGTCCGCGAGACCTCGGTCGCGGACGTCATGGACGCGCGGTTCGCGAATCCTCGGCCGCGAACCGCGAGAACCAACCTCGCGGTCCGCGAAGGTCTCCGCGCGGTCCGCGAAAGTTGCCTTGCAACTTGCACTTTATTTTGTTTTAATTTTAATTTTGTTGGACTATAAAAGCAACTTATCCTCAATTGTTAGAGGGCCGGTTTTTACAGAGCTTGAACTCATTTTCCTTCATTTTCCTTTGAAATTTGATCTTTGAATTCACTATGGTTTGTTGTATTGATTATGGTTTTGATAATCTAACTATGGTAGTAGGCTAAAACCCTTCTTGGGTATAATGTGATTGGACTTCTTCTTATGGATTGAGAACATGATTCATGAAGCTTAGGAATGGTGATTTGCTATTGAATGATCATAATTTATATGTGTATTTGATGCTTGAAATGATTAGGAATGATTTCCTAGTGATAGATATGTGTTGGATATGTGTTAGATATTGCTTTTCCATGGTTAGAATGTTATCATTCTTTCTATGTAGGAGTAGTAAATTAGGAATCGAATACATGTTGTTATCAATTGTATTTGTTCTTAAGATCATTCATTAGCATGGTACCTATGTCAAGTTTGTTATCAAATTGCATGGGTAGGGTTGAGAAACATCTAATTTGAAGTAATATTGATTTAATTGAACTAGTTGTTATCATCTAGTAAAGTTGTCAATTGAAGTTGTGAAGATGCTTTCATGTTTCATAGCTATGGTTAAAGATAGTTTCTCACTAATGTTCACCATTCTCAAGGCATCATGATAAAGTTTGAGGAAAATCTCATAATAAGAAGTCACCAATCTCATATGTCCAAGTTTCTTATTCTCTTAGTTAAATCTCTAGTTAGAATAATCTTATGGTAAAGTAGTTTTAACTTTAAAGTTCTAGTAGTTTTACTTAGTAGTGTCTTGAACATAACTCAACTCAAACCCCCTCCCCCCCCCCTGTTTACATTGCTTTTATATATGTATATATATATACCTACTACAAGATATACATAGAAATAACCTTTTCCCTGTGGAACGAACCTTACTTGCCACTATATGCTTAATTGTGTGTAGAGGTAGTAAGTGAACATAAATTGTATATTTGAGAGGTACGGCGACGACCTCCCAAATTTTGGCGCCGCTGCCGGGGATTAGGCGTATTTTTATGTGTGTATTGTAGTTTTATTTCTAATCTATCTTTCTTTTTTAGATTCTATTTTGGTTTGGAACCCTATTGCTCTAGCTCTTGGTGCATGGTTCTTACACGATCCTCGAACCAAGACCCTTTGCAATACGATTCCGAGCTAGTAAGAAGTCTCCGCCAACTTAGGAAGCAAGTGCAAGAGTCACTAGCATCTAATCCTTTCTCCCTTGAAAGTGAATCACTACCTTTCAACATGGCGGACGATGAAGAGGATTCCGGCCAAAACCACCCCCGAAACCAATTCTACAACCCTTTCCAAAACCCTAACACTTCTCCCACCAACATTTCTATGAGAGAGTACATGTCCCCTAACTATGAGCAACAACAATCAAGCATTGTTTACCCGGACTCTCAATATGAAATCAAGACGGGAGTGATAAATTTGCTTCCGACTTTCCATGGTAAAGAAGTGGATGATCCCAATGACTTCCTTGAAGCGTTTCACCGAGTGTGTAGTAGTTTGAAACCTTCCGAGATGAGTGTGGATGAGTTTAAGTTGAAAACCTTCACCTTCACCTTGAAGGACAAGGCCGCTAAATGGTTAAGCCGTTTACCTTCATCATCAATCACTACATTGCCACAATTGAAGAAAAAGTTCTTACACAAGTACTTTCCTCCCTCTAAGTCCTCGGTCTTGATACAACCCATTAGCAACATCACTCAAGACGATGATGAGACGTTGTATGAGTATTGGGAAAGATTCCAAACTCTCCTCTCAAGTTGCCCGTACCATACCTTCACCGAACCTCAATTGGTGTGTTTCTATTACAATGGTTTGAATGATAGAGAAACCGAGTTGATAAATCGGTCTTGCTATGGCTCCATTGCAAACCTTGGCTCTTCCGATGCCATGATGCTATTTGAGCAACTAGCCGAAGGGTGCAAACCAAAGAGAGACCGGAGGCTACGAGTGGGTAACTCCGGTGGGAACAATGATAGCTCTCGTCAAGATATCAAGGAGCTTACAGCATTGATGAAAGGTTTCATGATGGGAAATAGCTCCAGAGGGAACACGGGGAACCAACCAAGGCAACAAGTGACGACGTGTGGGATTTGTGCTTCGAACCATCTCACCGAATCTTGTCCTCAAGCAAACGAGGATTATAACGAAGAAGTCAATGCCATGGGGGTCTATGGAGGAAACCAAGGTTTTAGGGGCTACCAAGGAGGACGAAGCTACCAAAGTGGTAGGGGTTTTCAAGGTGGTCAAGGCCAAGGTGGTGATAGGGGTAACCAAAGGAAGTATGATCCTTTTGCTCAACATTACAACCCCGGAACTAGAGATCACCCCAACTTTCGGTGGAGAGATGAACCGACGGGGCAACAAGGCCAACAAGGTGTCTACCAAGGGGGTTACCAAGGTCAAAGTGGCCAATCCTTTGATAGATCGAGGGGGCAAAATGACCAAGGCTACCAAGGAGACCAAAGCCACCAAAATCAAGGGTACCAAGGTTACCAAAACCAAGGGTACCAAGATTTTGGCTATCAAGGGTACCAAGATCATCCACCACAACAATACCCAAGGAACCAAGGTCAAGGCCGTTTCAACAACCGCACCCCTCAAAATGCTTACCCGAGGTTGGAAGATAAATCTCGTGATCAAGGTGAAAGCTCGGGCCAATTCCCACAAGACGCTCGATTCAAAAGCATTGAGGTGCAAATGAGTCAAATGGCCACTGTTTTGGGGAAATTGGAAGCACAAAACTCCGGGAAATTACCCGCACAACCGGAGTTAAATCCAAGGCCTCATGCGAGTGCCATGACCTTGAGGAGTGGTAAACAAGCAATTGAACCCGAAGTGGTTGTGAAAAAGGCACCCAAGAGAGGCATTGTGAAGAAGAACTTGACCAACGATGAAGTTGAGGTAACATTGGCCGATGAAGAAGTGATTCTTGAGGGGCTAACCAAAGAAAAAGGTGATGCCGAGGTTGAGAAGGAGAAGGAACTAATTGATGAGGAACATGTGGACTCAACCGCTCATGTTGAACTAATGTCACCTCCATTCTCACCTCTCCACAAGAAAACTAGAGTAGACACTCCCTTCGAAGTGGAAGCACCATTTCCCGAGGCCTTGAAGAATACTCGCAAGAAAGAGATGGACAAGGAAGCTTTCGAAGTTCTTCGAAAGTGTGAGGTAAACATTCCTTTGCTCGATGCTATTGATCAAGTTCCTAGATATTCTAAGTTCTTGAAAGAATTATGTGTGAACCATCGTCAACAAAGGTCTAAGCATGTTAAAAATGAAAGAGTCAATGAACATGTGTCGGCTTTGTTTCAAGATAAAATGCCTACTAAGTGTGGTGATCCCGGCATGTTTACAATTCCTTGCATTTTAGGAAACACTTATTTTTCTAGAGCCATGCTAGATTTAGGTGCATCCATAAATGTCATCCCTTACACATTGTATGAATCATTAAATCTTGGCACTTTGCATAAAACCGGTGTAGTGATCCAACTTGCCGACCGCTCTAATGCATACCCCAAGGGTATTGTTGAAGATGTCTTGGTGAAAGTCGACAAGTTGGTGTTCCCGGCCGATTTTTACGTTCTTGACATGGAACATGATAAATTTGCTACCCCTGTCTTGTTAGGGCGTCCCTTTTTGAAAACGTCAAGAACTATTATCGATGTGCATAGTGGTAGGCTTACCATGGAATTTGATGAGGATAAAATAGAGTTCAACATTTATGGTGCAATGAAATACGATGATGAGGAAACTTCTTGCAATGCTATTGATGTGATTGAATCTTTTGTGCAAAAAGTTTATGAAAATGATGGTGATGATCCTTTGTTAAATGCTTTAGCCAATAGTTTACACACAAGTAATGTTCATACATATGCTTTGAGTGCTAACTTGAAGGAAAGCATTTTTGAGCTAGATACTTTCGAAGAACTTTCTCTTGATGCACCACTTTTAGACCTCGAGGTATTGAAAGGCTCGGGCAACCGACCATCTCTCAATAAACCTCCGGTGGTGGAATTGAAACCACTACCCGAGAATCTAAAATATGCATTCCTTGGTGATGGTGAAAAATTACCGGTGATCATCTCAAACAAACTCACCAAGGAACAAGAGGAAAGGTTGATGAAAGTGCTCCAAGATCATAAGGAAGCCATTGGATGGACTATTGCCGACATCAAAGGTATGAGTCCAAGTACTTGCATGCACCGTATTCTATTGGAGGATGATGCTAAACCCATCCGACAACCTCAAAGGCGATTGAACCCTCCTATGATGGAGGTAGTAAAAGCCGAGGTGCTTAAATTGTTGGATGCGGGAATGATCTATCGAATCTCCGATAGTAAATGGGTAAGCCCAACACAAGTGGTACCAAAGAAGACCGGAGTGACCGTGGTGGAGAATAGCCATGGCGAGATGATCCCCACTCGTATTCAAAACGGATGGCGTGTTTGCATTGATTACCGAAGGCTAAATGCGGTAACAAGGAAAGACCATTTCCCTTTACCATTTATTGATCAAATGCTTAACCGGCTCGCAGGCCACTCTTTCTATTGTTTTCTTGATGGCTATTCAGGGTACTTTCAGGTTGTCATTGCACCAGAAGATCAAGAGAAGACAACCTTCACATGCCCCTTTGGCACCTTTGCATATCGACGCATGCCTTTTGGCCTTTGCAATGCACCGGCCACATTCCAAAGGTGTATGGTTAGCATATTTTCAGAATACCTTGAAAAGTTTGTAGAGGTTTTTATGGACGACTTTACTGTTCATGGAAACTCTTTTGACAATTGCTTAATCCATTTGTCATTAGTCCTAAAAACTTGCATTGATAAGAACCTTGTGCTTAATTCTGAAAAATGTCATTTTATGGTTGAAAAGGGCATTGTGTTAGGACATGAAGTGTCATCTAAGGGTATTGAAGTAGACAAAGCAAAAATTGATACCATCCAATCTCTTCCTTACCCTACTTGTGTGCGTGATGTGAGATCCTTTCTAGGCCACGCGGGTTTCTACCGCCGTTTCATAAAAGATTTCTCAAAATTTTCTTCCCCTTTATGTAGATTGTTACAAAAGGATGTGGAATTTGTGGTAGATGAAGGTTGTAAGAGGGCATTTGATTGTTTGAAGTCTTTGTTAGTGTCGGCCCCTATTATACAACCTCCAAATTGGTCCCTTCCTTTTGAGATCATGTGTGATGATAGTGACTATGCCGTTGGTGCGGTGTTAGGTCAAAGGGTGGGGAAAATTCCCCATGCCATCTATTATGCATCCATGACTCTCAATGATGCTCAAAGGAACTATACCACTACTGAGAAAGAATTGCTAGCGGTAGTCTTTTCCTTAGAAAAGTTTAGGCCATATTTGCTTGGTACAAAGATTATTGTTTTCACTGACCATGCAGCTCTTCGTTACTTGATGACGAAGAAAGAAGCAAAACCTAGGTTACTCCGATGGATCTTACTCTTGAGCGAGTTCAACTTGGAGGTCAAGGACAAAAAAGGAGCTGAAAATCTAGTGGCCGACCATTTGAGCCGTTTGGTGCCCAATGAGGAGTTTGGGACCAAAGCATTGAAGGACCATCTTCACGAAGAGTTCCCCGACAAGCAATTGTTTGCTCTTAGTGTTTCTCTTCCATGGTATGCCAACATTGTGAATTTCCTTGTCACAAGTAAGTGCCCTTCTCATTTCACAAAAGCACAAAAGGATAAGCTAAAGCATGATGCTAGGTTTTACGTTTGGGATGATCCCTATGTGTGGAAACATTGTTCCGACCAAGTGATTAGGAGATGCATTCCCAATAATGAAACCAACTCAATCCTTGCTTTTTGCCATTCATATGCATGTGGTGGTCATTTTGGTGCTAGGCGAACTGCTAGGAAAGTGCTAGATTGTGGTTTTTATTGGCCTAGTTTGAATAAGGATGCATACACCTTCTGCAAATCTTGTGATAAATGCCAAAGAGTAGGAAGCATCTCTTCAAGGAATGAAATGCCCCAACATTGCCCTCTATATTGTGAACTTTTTGATGTTTGGGGAATCGATTTTATGGGACCTTTCCCTACTTCTTTTGGTTTCAAATATATCTTTCTTGCGGTTGACTATGTTTCTAAGTGGGTTGAAGCAATCCCCACTCGTACTGATGATTCCAAAGTGGTTGCAGAGTTCATCAAATCTCACATCTTCTCTAGGTTCGGGGTACCCCGAGCTTTGATCAGTGATCGAGGCACTCACTTTTGCAATAGAACCATTGCCGCATTGTTGAAGAAATATGGGGTAAATCACAAAACTTCTACCGCCTATCACCCACAAACAAATGGACAAGCCGAAGTTTTCAATAGGGAAATCAAGTCCATCCTTGAGAAAACGGTTAGGCCGACTCGCAAGGATTGGAGTACTCGGTTGGATGATGGATTGTGGGCATATAGGACGGCTTATAAGACTCCAATTGGTATGTCTCCATACCGATTAGTCTTTGGAAAGCCGTGTCATTTACCGGTAGAGTTAGCACACAAAGCTTATTGGGCGATCACAAGGTTCAATTTGAACTTGGACGAAGCCGGGAATGAAAGGAAGCTTCAATTGCAAGAGCTTGAGGAGATCCGAAATGAGTCCTATGAGAACGCTGCCATTTACAAGGAGAAGACGAAGGCATGGCATGACAAGATGATAATTAGGAAAACTTTTGAAGTAGGTCAAAAGGTTCTCCTATTTCAATCACGCCTTCGTTTGTTTCCAGGTAAACTGCGTTCTCGGTGGACTGGGCCATTTGTAGTTGTGAAAGTTTTCCCTCATGGTGCGGTGGAGATCAAAGCGACGAGGATGCCAAAGTCATCAAGGTCAACGGCCAAAGGTTGAAACCGTATTACGAGGGTTTCAAATCGGAGATCCTAGAGGACATGTCTCTAGGCAACCCAACCTACGATTGATCTTTACCATGGAGGTACATCGTGCCGACGATGTTAAATAAACGAGTTTTGATCTTTAAAAGCATTTCGTCGATCAATTTCAACATTTGGAACATTACTCTATTTCTATATATTGTTGTGTATATACATTTTATTAAACTTGCAATTCAGACATAATGCGAATTTTTGATTTGTTATTTTTGTAGAAAAAGAGGTGAACAAAACAAAAAGGCTAGAGGAGCCATTTCTTCGCGGCCCGCGAATTCATCGCGCGGACCGCGACCGAGGGTTTCGCGAACCGCGAACGGAGCGCGCGAGCCGCGGCCGTGTCTCGCTGTCCGCGAACGACGTCCCGCGACCCGCGAAATACGTGGGATTTTCGAGGAATCCCTGCCACCAAAACGCCAAGTTTCGCGGACCGCGACTTGATCGCGTGGTCCGCGACACAATGCGCGCGGTCCGCGAATTCATCGCGCGGACCGCGAGGATCATGCGCGTGCGGGGCGCGATTTCACCGCGCGCGCCGCGACGGGGTTTTTCGCGCGCGGCCCGCGAATTAGGGCGCGCGGTTCGCGAAAACTTTACACGCGGTCCGCGAGGGAGGCCGCGCGACCCGCGAAATCCAGGGAATTTTCGACAATCCCTGGAACTAAAATGCAGGTTTTCGCGGTCCGCGGCTTGATCGCGCGGACCACGACACAAGGCTCGCGGTCCGCGGTTTCACCGCGTGGACCGCGAAGGTTGGTCGTGCGCGGTCCGTGGTTTCATCGCGCGGACCGCAAAAGCTCGGCGCGCGATCCGCGAAGGCCTCGTCGCGACCCGCGACAAAACCAGGGATTTTCGGCAATCCCTGGAACGAAATGGCGCAGTTTTGCGGCCCGCGGAAGGAGGCTCGCGGCCCGCGAGGAGTCGCGCGACCCGCGGTTGTTATGTCGCGATCCGCGAAAACGGGCTCCCTACTTCTTCCCATTTTCTTCTATCTTTTTTCTTCTTCTTCTTCCCAATCCCTCCCGACGGAATAGTGCTCTCCACCGGCAACCCACTCAAATCCATCATTCCGGCGAGTTTTGAACCAATCCTTTCCACCCAAATCCATCCCCCAAGCTTTCCCAACAAAACCCACCAAAAATTCACATCCAAAACACCATCTTTTACCCACATTGCCCGAATTCCAAACCAAACTTCTCCATTCCGATTCGCCGGACTCCGGCGACTTTTTCTCCAACCCCAATACATCAAAACCTTCCCTCCACCACCCTTATCCTTTTCGCCATCTCAATTTTCAAATTCCTAAACGAACTTAAATATCCCCAAATCTCAAGAACCCTAATTTTTGGGCATTTTTGATTTGGTGATATTTTGGTTCAATTGATGATCTCCTCAAGCTACATTGCTTCCAAAGGCTTCAATTGACGGTACCCTACTGAATTTACTTGAATTTTGGGTGATTTAGGGCTTGCCGCCAATAGGTTTTATTGCAATTTCAAAGGCTTGCCGCCTTTAGTTATATACTGAGCTTTTTGAGTAGAGCCTTGCCGCCTTTTAGCTAGTTTAGTTGTGCTGGACTGTTGTTGAGTGGATTTTGATAATGGCACCGAGAAAAAGGTCTCGCCGAGGGGAAGCCTCTAGTTCACATGAGCCCGTGATCCCCGAATCACCCCCTCGCCAACCTAGCCCTCCCCCTGCAGAAAACCTGCCTCCTATTGACTTTATGGGACTGCAAGGTTTGGATGGAGATGCCCAACAACGGTGGAGGAAGTTGATTGGGAATGGGAGACGAACTATCATGGAGACGAAATTCCTCTCCTCTGAGCTGCTTCAGGAGCTAGGTTTGCAGCAGCCTGTGCTATTTTTATTGGATCACGTTGGCATGAGAGGATTCATTGATAGGTCGGCACCGACCTACATCCGATACACACTTGAATTCCTATCCACTCTAGCTAAGCACTATGACGAGGAGCATGACAGGCAGTACATCACCTTCAGGTTGAATGATGTAGACCGCCGGGTGTCCTATGATGAAATCCAAACTGCTTTTGGATTCGAATATGCGGATGGCTACAAGAATCCGAAAGATAATGCCCCGGACGGATTTGATCTAGCTTTCTTTTGGAATTGCTTGTCTGGATCTCCCAACATCACGGGCGCCACGAAGAACAACCACATCATACATCCAGCTGTTCCTATGGTGCACAAGCTCCTAGTGATGACGACCTTTTGCCAAGGAGAGTTGACACACATCAATAGGGAGCAGGTCCAGTGCCTTTGGACCATGTTTTGGAGGCCGGAGCACCCGTGTTGGGTTGACCTCTTTGTGCAGAAATGTCTGGAGACCTCCCAGAAGAGCTCAGGGAAGATACCGCATGGGGGTATGATTTCTCTTCTGGCAGCTTATTTGAACATCCACCTACCTCCAGACATTCAGGCAATAGGCAAGACAGCCGAGAGAGCTCACCAGTTCTACTCCATTGCTACTTTGGAGTCCACTAATGTCTTGGCCATGCACAGATTTCCTCCTCCTAGATTCATCTGGCTAGTAGCCAAGAGCCAGCATATGTACCTGCCGAATCCGGAGGCTGTGCAGCTGACTGGGCGCACTCGCATGGTGGATCTCACCTTGCCCACCCAGATCACAGTTCCTGCACCTACCATTGCCCTTGCCAGGCTAGAGGCACCTCCGGAGCATGGAGAGCAGTACGTTCCTCCACATCAAGACCCTCAGTTTGTCACTCAACAGCAGTTCCAGGAGTTTACGCAGAGGCATGACGCGTTTACTCAGAGATATGAGGACGACATGGAGGTGATGTTCGCCATGATGGCATCCATGCACCCACATGGACCAGGGCATTTGACTATGAGGGCCATCGCAGATCGCGAGCTCAGCGCCGTCGCGACGGTTCCGGCCTCTCACAGTGAGTATATCCTACACCCTTTCCTTTCACTATGGTTTTCATTGTTATATTAAAACATTGAGGGCAATGTTTAGACTAAGTGTGGGGGAGGAAATGTAGGACTATGATTCTGTTTTTGTTGCTGTTTTTGCTGCTGTGTTTTTACTACTGTATTTTAAAAATAAAAATAAAAAAATTCTTTTCTTTTGTATAGATATAAAAAACTCTCAAATGTTATGTGCTTAATTATTCAGAGTATACACTTAGATCTTAATCGTTCTTTCTCGAGGACGAGAAAGGTTCAAGTGTGGGGGATTTTGATAGGTCCTAGATATACTCTTATTTTGTAGCATTTGAGAGCTGTTTTAGATAGTATTTTGTACTTTATATTAGACTTTTGGACCGAATCATTCATGATGGTTTGAAATTGAAGACGTGCATTTCGACCTTGAATTGCACTTGCGATAGATTTGGATGATTTGAAGACCTTCTATGACCGTCCTGGAGGAAGCAGATACATTGAAGAACCGGTCGTAGAAGTGGCGTGAAGGCACACTCTCGCGGAACGCAAAACCTAGGTCGCGAACCGCGAGGGTGTGTGTTGCTGTTTTGAAGATGCCGAGTTTCGCGCGGTCCGCGAAACTCCGGCCGCGGTTCGCGAAGCCGAAGACGCGCGGTCCGCGAAACTCCGGTCGCGAACCGCGAGGACCAGCGCGAGAACCGCAGCGAAGCCAAGACGTGCGATCCGCGAAACGTCGGCCGCGGTTCGCGAGGATCAGACGCGCGGTCCGCGAGACCTCGGTCGCGGACGCCATGGACGCGCGGTTCGCGAATCCTCGGCCGCGAACCGCGAGAACCAACCTCGCGGTCCGCGAAGGTCTCCGCGCGGTCCGCGAAAGTTGCCCTGCAACTTGCACTTTATTTTGTTTTAATTTTAATTTTGTTGGACTATAAAAGCAACTTATCCTCAATTGTTAGAGGGCCGGTTTTTACAGAGCTTGAACTCATTTTCCTTCATTTTCCTTTGAAATTTGATCTTTGAATTCACTATGGTTTGTTGTATTGATTATGGTTTTGATAATCTAACTATGGTAGTAGGCTAAAACCCTTCTTGGGTATATGTGATTGGACTTCTTCTTATGGATTGAGAACATGATTCATGAAGCTTAGGAATGGTGATTTGCTATTGAATGATCATAATTTATATGTGTATTTGATGCTTGAAATGATTAGGAATGATTTCCTAGTGATAGATATGTGTTGGATATGTGTTAGATATTGCTTTTCCATGGTTAGAATGTTATCATTCTTTCTATGTAGGAGTAGTAAATTAGGAATCGAATACATGTTGTTATCAATTGTATTTGTTCTTAAGATCATTCATTAGCATGGTACCTATGTCAAGTTTGTTATCAAATTGCATGGGTAGGGTTGAGAAACATCTAATTTGAAGTAATATTGATTTAATTGAACTAGTTGTTATCATCTAGTAAAGTTGTCAATTGAAGTTGTGAAGATGCTTTCATGTTTCATAGCTATGGTTAAAGATAGTTTCTCACTAATGTTCACCATTCTCAAGGCATCATGATAAAGTTTGAGGAAAATCTCATAATAAGAAGTCACCAATCTCATATGTCCAAGTTTCTTATTCTCTTAGTTAAATCTCTAGTTAGAATAATCTTATGGTAAAGTAGTTTTAACTTTAAAGTTCTAGTAGTTTTACTTAGTAGTGTCTTGAACATAACTCAACTCAAACCCCCCCCCCCTCTGTTTACATTGCTTTTATATATGTATATATATATACCTACTACAAGATATACATAGAAATAACCTTTTCCCTGTGGAACGAACCTTACTTGCCACTATATGCTTAATTGTGTGTAGAGGTAGTAAGTGAACATAAATTGTATATTTGAGAGGTACGGCGACGACCTCCCACCAATTCCTCCCTAGGAATGTGAACTAGAGGAGCGAACCTCTGGCATTGCACACATATCTGTATGTAATCTTCGTCATCTTTAAAGAGGGTTGGCCAATAATATCCCAGCCTTAGAATATTTTTTGCCACTGCTCGGCACCCCTGGTGACTGTCGTTCGGACCTTCATGCACCTCTCTTATCAGAGATTCTCCCTCTTTCCTTTCTACACACTTTAGCAGCGGCTGCAGATATCCTCTCTTGTATAGAAATCCTTCATGCAGCGTGTACCTCAGAGCCTTTACCCTGATCTTTCGTGCCAAGTTCTTATCTTCTGGGAGTATGTCATCTCTAATGTACGCTAAGATTGGAGCCATCCACGACTTATTTTCTTCAATTACTTCCACCCTCGGGGTCTCCTCGTAGCTCTTCCTCTCTAATACCTCCATGTATAGCTTATGATTTGGTCCAGGCTTCACTTCCGAGGAAGTCAATTTGCTTAATTCATCAGCCTTGGCGTTTTCTTCCCTGGGGATTTGTTGCAGCTTGAAGTCGTCAAACCCCGCTTCCAATTGCGTAGCTACCTCTAAATATTTCTGTAAAATCCTTTCTCTTGCCTCATATTCTTCTTTCATTTGCTGTACTACGATCTAAGAATCACTGAAAGCCCTTACCCTTTTGATTCCAATGTCTTTCGCCAGCCCCATGCCTCCTATTAGTGCCTCATACTCTGCTTCGTTGTTCGTGGCTTTGAAAGAAAACTGCAAATCATATAAATGTTCCTTAGCCTCGGGACTGAGCAGTAATATCCTTGCTCCGTTTCCGCCTTGATGAGATGACCCATCCACAAACATCTTCCACTCCAACTCATCTGCCTTTTCAGAAGATTGGCCCTCCTCCCCCTTCCTAACTTTGGAAGGTGCTCTAACCTTGTCCTTCTTCTTGGCTTCAGATATCGTCCGATCCTTCCTTTCCGTTCCGACTACTTCTTCTTTAACGCATTCTTCTTTGCTAGCCATAAATTCCACTAGAAAATATGCCAATACCTGTCCCTTGATCGCCTTTTTTGGCTGATATGTTACATCATGCTCTCCTATATCTACCGCCAGAGGCCTCGGGCATTTACATGATTTGCTTTAGCGGATAGTTGGTTAGGACCACTATCGGATGCCCCTGAAAGTACGCTTTCAGTCTCCTCGACGCGTGCATTAATGCCAACACAAATTGCTCCAACTCCGTATACCTCGTTTCTGGCCCTCTTAATGCTCGGCTTACAAAATATATGGGGTGTTGGACCCCATGCTCTTCTTTGATTAATACCGCACTTATTGCCTCGGTTGAGGATGCTATGTACAGGAAAAGAGTTTCAACTGGGATTGGTTTCTTTAGAGTGGGCAGCTTTAGCAAATGCTGCTTCAAGTCCTAGAAGGCATTTACACACTTATCCGTCCACTGGAAATCCTTTGCCTTTTTCAGAACATTGAAAAACGGTAGCTGCCTCTCCGCTCCTTTGGACAAAAAGCGACTCAACGCCGCCAATGACCCTGTTAATTTCTGAACCTCCTTCATAGTGGTAGGAGATTGCATCTTTTTGATTGCCTCAACTTTCTCAGGATTTGCGTCCATACCTCGGCTTGACACCATAAATCTGAGAAACTTCCCTGCGCTTACTCCTATAGTGATCTTTTTCTGATTCAGCTTTAAGTTGGTTGCCTCCAGCTTAATGAATGTTTCCTGAAAGTCGCTCAAGAACTCTTGATGGCTTCGGCTCTTTACCACCATGTCGTCTACGTAAACTTCCATATTTCTTCCCTTTTGTCCTCCAAACACATCATCCACCATCCTCTGATATGTGGCTCCTGCGGTTTTCAGCCCAAATGGCATCATCTTGTAGCAGAAAGTTCCTTCATTGGTGATAAAAGATGTTTTTTCCTTATCTTCTTCAGCCATGGGTATCTGGTGGTAGCCCTTGTGTGCATCGAAGAAGGATAATACCGGATATCCGGTAATAGCTTTGGCTAGCTGGTCCAATGAAGGTAGTGGATAACTATCCTTTGGGCAGCATTTGTTGAGATCCGTGAAGTCTATGTACATCCGCCAACTTTCATATTGTTTCTTCACTAATACCGGATTGGCTATCCACTCTAGGTGTGTGATTTCTTCTATTACTCCGGCCTTCCAAAGTTTCTCCAGCTCGACGCTAATGAACTCGGCCCTTTCTGGGGCCATCGGCCTTTTCTTCTGTCGGATATGCTTTACCGACGGGTCAATCTTGAGCTGATGCACTGCAATAGCTGGGGAAATTCCAACTACATCTTCCGAGTTCCATGAAAAGACATCGGCATACCTGGCTAGCAACTTTTGCAATTTTTCTTTAATATCATCAGGAAGATCTTTCCCGACTTTCACCACTCCTCGATTTCCGACAGGCATATCCTCCAATTCTTGGTTGAGAATGGGACCTGATATTGCTCTCATCTGGCCTCTGCCACTGCTACCTGTGAGCAAATCCGGGCTTCTAACTGGCTCCCTCTAATCGTCGCTATCCCTTGCTCGGTTGGAAATCTTAACATTAAAAGATGAGGGCAACTAGCCGCTCGGACTTGGTTTAGCCACGGTCTTCCAAGGACTATGTTATATGGGGACGCCGTGTCTATTACAACGAACGTGTTGAACGTGGAAACCCTTCGGGTGGCATCTACATCGTCCCTTACCACCACTCTAAGGGATACTTCCCCGATGGTCCTTCCTAACTTTCCCGAGAATTCCACCAAATGTCCGTTCTGAAGGACTTAGACTTTCTTTCCCAATTTTCATTTGATCAAGACATGATATAAACATTGCATCTACCCTGATGCCCTTGTCTATCAATACCTTCCTAACCTTAAACCCTCCGACCTCGCCAGTAACTAGCAAGGGGTTAGAATGTGTAACCTGCATCGGACCTTTTTCGATTGTGAAAACTCTAGCATACCTCCGAGCCGGACCCTCTCAACCTGTTCCTCTCCTGGCGGCACATATCTCATTTGCACTTCCCAAGATATGTCCATCGCAACCTCCACTTGGTCGGGTACCATCTCCGTCATTTTGAACACGAGGTTCAAGGGCCGGGATTCCTTCTTAAGGTTATCAGATGATTCTTTTTTGGAAAAAGGGTGAAGACCCTTGATGTCGGATCCCACTGGGCGTGCCAACTGAGGCGGGCAAATCTGCACTAGTAATCTGGGCCTCGGATAGCTGTCGTATCCGAAGGCTTCTGGGTGTTGATCGTCGATGAGTATGAATGCTGCTCGCTAACTGTTATTGACTATCCGAGCTCCCTGCCCTCGGACTGGACCTACTTGGAGCCTGTTCTCCGAGGCTTGCAAAATAAGCCCCCCGGCGCTACCCCGGGGGTGGTAGCTCCGGTGTGATGATGAGATTTCGTGCTTTGAAAGATAAAAACTCTGTATTCAAGAGTTAGAGAACTTACCTGGAATGACTGATTGTGGCCTCTATTTATAGGCGCTTTAAGCCTCCCTCCTTTTCATCATCATGCGTCACCTTCATGTACCTTGCGGGACCCTTCATCACGTGAATGTACCTCTTCATGCCTTGGATCACGTGATCAGGCAATTTCCTGGAAGATGGCTAAAGGTCCGAGTTATCTCCCTAATTTCCTATCAACCTATCATCATTTTTTTCATTTACCATTTCTCAATCTTCTTATTTATGTGAGATGTATATCTAATAGTTAAAACAAAAGTTAACTATTGATTCAAATTTAACGTAACCATGATTATTACATGTTTACATTTTTGTCATTTGATTTGAAAAAATAATATTTTATCTAAAATTTACAATGAATTTTTCATAAGTAAGTAAAAGGTTGATTTTATTTTTCAAAATCTTGCCAGACAAATATATATGGACAAAGTTCCGAGTGAGGTAGTCTCACCCAAGAGGCAAGATCTATTATGCACCTAAATAATGTGCATGTTCATTTTAAAAGAATCACACAAATGTAGGGACAAACTACAATTTGCCAACTCTTTAGTCTCCTTTCTTCTTCGCAAAACCAGATCTCGTTTTCGAGGAGGCACGTACGAAGATGGCGTCGGAGTTCTAGATCACGACGATAGCAATCTCGATTTATTGTAACTGATTTTTAAAATAAGGTAATAATTTGCAATTACTGATATTGCAAGAGTATCTTAAACTAAGAGGCGATGGAAGCAATCGACTTACATGGTTAAAAAATCCAATGATGTTGTATTTTTTTTTTTAAGTTAAAACCACACATGTGGTAGGAGTCTTTTAAGGGATCCCAAGCCCATAGGAAAAGGATTATTACATATGAGTTCAAAAGCTGAGGTTGAGCTTTGAGTATACTACAGTCTAAGAGCCAACAGTGGCTAATGAAATGGAGTATTACTAGAAATTACTGAAGCAATAGTAATGCTTCCAAAAGAATATAAGAAAAGGCTTCCAAGGGGAGGCCTTAATCTCAAATGTATGACTGAATAAGAGCTTGAGTGGTTCAAAACTCCAAAAGATATATATAAAAAACACACTACTCAAATTGCATTCCATCTCCCAGGCTTGTCTGTGAATCAACCCAAGGCTACCCCAGGTAAAAACTCAAATCAGCCGAAAAGAGAATACAAGGTGAGTGAATTGTGTTAGCACCATAGTGTTTGCATTCGGGTGCTGCTCAGTAAGTCCAGAACTGCAACAAAGATGCCTGTGCTCCTCTGTCCAGTTTGATCTTTTCGAAAGTCATTCGAGTGTCTTCATGAATCCATCCAGAGTCCTCTTGATTTCTGCAAATCCTTGGTCTCCAAACGCAGCTGGGCGTTGTGATGTTATCCTCCCCCTGCATTAAGAAAAAAACGCAGTAAAAGGTTCTAAAGGGGTGACAAGATTCGAACAGAGGGGATACCCTGTCTATCAAGATCAATGTGACCTTTTAAAATCCTAGGGACATTCTGGAGTGATAGTTCCCCAGTTAGGGCTTCTTTTGAACTTTTTTTCGCAAGAAAATCAGCCGCCAAGTTGCCCTCCCTAAGTACATGTATCACTCTATTCTCTTTTAGCATGCTATTAATTTCTGAGCAGAGTGAAAAAACATGCCAGTCACAATTAAAAGGATCGGTGATACCATTGACTGCATTAGAGCAGTCAGACTCTATAATAAAAGGCGAGAGTTGCATTTGAAAGGCAATTTGCAGTCCTTTTTTAATGGCTAAAATCTCAGCCTGGAGAGGAGATATAGCTTGCATATAGAACATGGACATTCTGATCACCTTGCTCTCACCATTTCTAATTATAATGCCTATTCCCGTGGTGAGGTTTTGAAAAGATGCATCTACGTTTATTTTAAAACCAAAATCAGGTGGATACCATTTGACTATTTTTACCCTCTTTAATCTTTTCCTTTTCAGAAAAGGTACCAGACCTGCCAACACCAAGAAAGCATTTTTTTCCAGGTTCCCAGATAGTGGAAATGCATGAAAAATAAGATTCACTTGTTTTAGAACTTCCTTACAGACAGTTTCAGAGGATATCTTTTGGTTGTCATATAAAAGTTTGTTCCTTTTAAACCATAGCACCCAGAATACCATCATCATGGTTATTCTAATAACTTTGCTATGAATTTTGGATAAACCTTTATATGACAAATAAAAGTTCATTCTCTGCTTAACATTCCTAAAGGATGGTGTTCTTATTGCAAGTTTATTGTTGAAAAAAGACCAGATTTCATCATTTGAACAACATGCATTAAAGTAATGACCCAAAGAATCACAATTATCACAGAACATGCATTTTGATGGCAGATTGAACCCAAAACTCATTAAAATATCATCAAAAGGCATTAGTTTATTCCTGATTCTCCATAGATGTATGGAAACTTTACCTGGGCAAGGTTTTATCCAAAGCTTTTTATTGATGTCTGAAAATTCAGCTGATGGTCTGAGGCTCTGGTAAGCAGATTTGATTGAGAAATTCCCTGTTCTTGAAGGCTTCCAGATGAGATGATCCTCATGAGAAAATGTGATTTGAGCTTCCTGTAAGAAAAGAAGGGTGTTGGTAGCCAAGTGTGGCTCCAATGATGGCATATATAAGGTCTTGTTGTTAATAAAACCTTCCAGAGAGATATCAGAGAAAGGGATATCAACATCATTTGGCCATGAATAAAAAAGTGCACCCTGACCAGTCCAGTTGGAGAACCAGAATGGGCATTTTCCTGTGCCAACCAGTACCATGGAATTTGCATTTGCATGTTCGGTTATGTGACAGATCCTCTTCCAAGTGTGTGAGGATTTGTATGTTTCTGGAAGAGACCATAGGAATTGGGTCCAAATTGTGTCATTTTTTTGTAGTTTCCACCACAATTTGCAAGAAAAAGCCTCTATTAGAGTTGTAAGGTCTCTAAAACCCATTCCATTTTCCTCTTTGGGGAAGGCCAGTCTGCTCCATTTCCTCCATATTTTTCTCTGGCCAAATTGAGATTCACCCCAGAAAAATCTGATGGCAATGGTTTCCATTTTCTTGATTACCATTTTTGGTGGTTTAAGGACAGAGAAGATGTGGATGGGAGTAGAGAGAAGAACATGGTTGATAAGAATCATCCGTCCTGCACTACTTAACCATTTATTTTTCCAGTTGGATGTGAGCTTCTCTAGTCTCTCAAGAATGGGATGGTAATAACTGATTTTATTTCGACCATTAAAAACTGGTACTCCAAGGTATTTAAAGGGCATTTTCCCTTGTTTCATGCCTAGATTTCTTTTAATGACTCTAATTCTTACATTTGTTGTTCTAGGATGAACAAAAAATTCAGATTTAGAGTAGTTGACTTTTTGACCAGAGGATTGCTCATAGGCTTGAAGGAAATGTTTTAGTCTTTTCAGGTATTTCTTCTTGGAGGATAGGAAAAGGGCAGTGTCATCAGCATACATCAGGTGGGTGATTGGTTGCACTCCTCTTGGCATATGGAATCTTTCTAGATATTGAATGTTCACCAGTTTCCTCAAGGTTCTAGAAAAGGTTTCTGTTACCAGATTGTACAAAAATGGGGAGAGTGGATCACCTTGCTTAATGCCCCTACTAGAGGAGAAAAAACCAGAGGCTATTCCATTGATCAGTACTGAAAAACTTGCAGAGGCAATGTTCTGGAGTACTATCTTCACAAAAAAACCATGGAATCCAAATCTAAGAAGAACTGAATTTAAAAAGGCCCATGACACTCTGTCAAAAGCTTTTTGCATATCCAGTTTTACTATTAAATGACCTAGTTTGGAATTCCTTCCCAGTATTCTTGCCATTTCTTGCATTTGAATGATATTATCCGAGATGTCTCTTCCTTTGATAAAAGCAGATTGTTCTATGGATGTGAGCTTAGGAAGGATAGGTTTCATTCTTTCCACTAAAAGCTTGGAGAAAACCTTGTTAAGGAAATTGGATAGGCTGATGGGTCTGAATTCTGCGAAAGATGAAGGATTAGGTTTCTTTGGAATAAGGGTCAGCCATGTACTAGAGATAGCTTTTGGAATGATCTTGCCCTGAAGGAAATCGTTAACTGCCTCCAAAAGGTCAGATTTAATGGTCTCCCAGCATGTGGTATAGAAAGCTCCTGAGAAACCATCAGAGCCTGGTGAACTGTCTTTGTTAAGACCAAAGATAGTTTGCTTCAGCTCTTCTAAATCAGTGAGTCTAAGAAGGGTGGTGTTTTCTTCTTCTGTGACTAGTGATGGAATCTCATCTAGAAAATGTTGCAAATATTGACCAGTGTTAGGCTCATGGGGTTCGTTGAGGAGGTTTTCAAAGAATCTGATACCCTCCTCTTTGATTTCATTTGGATCAGTAATCCATTGACCTGTACTGTTTTTTATCTTAGCAATTCTAGAGGAGCTTCTTCTTTCTTTGACAGAGTTGTGAAAGAAGCTTGAGTTTGCATCACCTTCTTGTATCCATTTGATGTTGGATTTTTGCTTCCAGTATATCAACTCTTCTTTCTGTGCTCTGAGAAGAAGGGCCTTTTGCTTGTTTAGCTCCTCCAGATCATTATCAGTTCCTGAGGTTTGGAAAATTTCCTCCAATCTACTTACATTGGTTTCTGCATCCATGAGGTTTTGATGGACATCTCCAAAAGCCTCTTTGTTCCAGGTTTTTAAAATGGTTTTCAATCTTTTCAGTTTGAAAACCATTTTACACATTCCATGTAATTCACTAGGTTGACTCCAGCTGTCATTAACCATGTCAGTGAATTCTGGTCTGTTTAGCCACATTTTCTGAAACTTAAAAGGCTTAGGGGTTTGTTCTGAGGAATCTTGGATGGATAGAAGGATGGGGTTATGATCTGAGGTGGCCCGGTTAAGAATCTGAATAGAGCTATGTGGAAAGAGAGCGAACCACTCAGTGTTACCTAGACCCCTATCGAGTCTTTGTAAAAGAAGTTCATCTTTTGCTCTATGGTTTGACCAAGTGAAAAGATTTCCAACCGTAGTGATCTCTTGTAAAGAGAGGTTGTTAGCCCAATTATTGAAATCTTTAATGCTGCCTAAAGGAGGGTGGTGTTTAGCCAATGATGTTGTAGACAGCAAGAACGCAACAGTATTTTCACAAAAAAAATTAAATGAAAGAAAATTGAAACACTAAACCCATAAAATAGTAACCGTGCTGAACAAAATTTTGCACAATCGAACCTAGAAAAATATCAAATATAAAACAATATTCCCAAGATTGCATAAATATGAGCATTAAATTCCCTTAAAAAATTCATTACTACTCTTCTCAGCAGTCAACGGTCAGCACCAAGTCAACACCCATTTCATAATCAATATAAACAGTACGTCTTATGTACTAGGATGATGATATGGTCTTCAATGTTTCTCACATCCCTTAAAGGTCAATTATCTTGTATAAGGAATTACTGGTTAAAAAAACAAACTAACCTTCTGAAAAAGCTGATGACTCTCTTTCATGGATCTTTCTCATCTGCAATAAATCAAGGAAACAACCACTATTAAAAGTGTTTGATATCATAAAACCACAATATATAATAAAAACAAAAGAAAGATACTTATGACACACATCATATATTATTCAAATACACTACTCTTTTGAGAATTGTTTGGGCTCATGATTCTCTAGCACAATACGTTATGTGGAGGAGTGGAGACAAAGTGTAGTTTAAATTCATAAAGATAATTATGGATAAGTTAGTGAATAGAGCAAACATTAAAAAGAAGAAACTGTACTAGAAACTAGTGCAAAAACCATGTTTTTACGGCGGTTCCATCGTACCAACGAAAGCCCCTGGGAACCGCCGTTACTGGTTGTGTCGTAAATAGCGCAACCAGTTACGGCGGTTCCCAGAACCGCCGTGTTATTTACAGATCCTTCGGTATCGTAAGTCAAATTCGACACAAGGTCTTACGATATTGCAGGTGTGCAGTCCATACGTTGTTTCTCCAGTACGGTACGAAATCGAAGGTAGATCTTACGTAGTTTAATGGTGTTACGATATCCTAATCAAATCAAAACGAAAGTTGATTCGAAATCGTAACTATGTATTTATATATGGCATTCCCGGTACTCATATTGACGAGTTCGTATGCAATTCCGGTGGACTCGATAATGTTATTCTTTCGATATCGTATAGATGTAATACACGATACGATATCGACTGATATAACCATATTAGAGAAGTCGCTGGTAGTGACTCGAAATCGAACTTGGTTAAGAAACTCCGGGATTCCATCTACACGGATACGAGTTCGAAAGTAGACTGAACACAGATACAAATTCGGATACGACATTGTTGACTTTAACTAAACACGATATCGTAGAGAGTGGTCAAACCCTAATAAAGAAATGAAATCGATTAAAGAGGTTCTTATTATTCGATTCGTTGTAAATATCTTTTGCGACTTCGTGTCCAGTTTGTGATCTTTGTGACCTGTGCGATATCGGTTTTCTTGAAAAGTTGGTTACGAATTCGATACATTCATTAAGGCTATACGAACTCTTTTATATTTATGAATGGCACTATTCAGTAGGCGCTCTCGCAAGATTATTCCGCTGTCATCCCTGTCTCAAGACCGATAAATGGTACGATATCGACACTGGAATCAGAAAATGCACGAACTCAAAAATAATTTCTGCTAAATTCGGGGTGAGAAATGATTCGATATCGAATGTATATACGACATGGACACGAGATCGAATGCATGATCGTACTGAACCGAATGCTCGACACGAGTTCGACACTGTGTGTGCTAGACAAATTCCCAAAAGGATTCATACCATCTGTTGATAACCCTAAGCGGAGGTTTCTGTCTTCGGTTCCAAATTCGGGATACAATTCATCCATTTTTTTCCATTGTTCTCCATCGGATGCATGACTAATAATGTCATCCCCCCCCCCTCGCTCCCTTTCTGCATGCCACGTAAACAGTTTAGCATCATCGGGGTTTGCAAACAACCTTTTTAGTCTGGGCACAATTGGGAGATACCACATTACTTTTGCGGGTGTTTTCTTATCGCTAAATGTACTCTCTTCCTCCCCAACATTGATTGATTCTTTCTCCTTGGCTTTGTATCGAGACTCCCCACAAACTAGACAATTGTTCAATTGTTCAATTTTTTTTCCTCCATCGACCTAAACAACATACAATCATTAGGGCATGCATGTATCTTCTCCAATTCCATCCCCATTGGACACAATGTTTTTTTCGCATCATATACTCTATTGGGCAACAAATTACCTATGGGTAGCAATTCTTTCACAACCTCGAACAACTCACTCATCCCTTTATCGGTAATCCCATGTCTTGCCTTCAAATTCATCATCATCAATGTTGCAGCCATAATACAATGCCTAGACCCCTTGTATAATGGTGTCTCTTTATCATTCAACATTGCCGCTAAAACGCTAGGCTTTCCCACAAATTCCCTAGCAACATCGTACACCAATTCTCCTAGATCATCATCATATTCCATATTTTGACTACCAATTTCGATATCGGGCATATCCGTGTCAACTACAACTTCACCATGCCATATCCAATGCGTATAGTTAGGGTCAAAACCACGACAAATCAAATTTTCACGTATAACCATTCCATCATCAAAATAAGCATTGTTTTTACAATCTTTGCATGGACATCTAACAGCCTCAACCCCGTTGCTATTTGCATCCTCAAAAGCCACATTAATAAATTCTTCAATCAACTCACTATACTCAACGGACAATCTATTATTTTTCCTTATAACTTCAACTCGATCCATATCAACAACGTCCCACAATGTCTAACCCAAACGGAATTTCTACAACAAACTCCTATATAATCACAAAGCAATATTAATAAATGGTATGAATTAATAAATGAACAAAGTCATATAGAAGCCGTAAATTCAAACCTTCGTGCAACTCGTAAGTGGGAGCAAATCAAAAACAAATGCCTTGAATGCCTTGGAATGACCTTCAAAATGAGAATGATTGGTTTTAAGAAACTGCCCACAAGCACAATTAACTAAACTTCTAACATATTGAGAAACAATGTGGTTTTTAAGGAAGATCCCGTAGATCATACGAACTCGTAGGGAAGTTAATATACCTATTCGATTTCGAATTCAAGTTCGTATATATTTTAAAATACTAGCGATGAACGATTCGAACTCGAATATATGTAAAATGCTTCCTGCGATATCATAGGGTATATCACCTACAATCCCTGTATTTTGGGCGATTTTTGTTACGAGTTCGAAAGACAAAAATCTATATATAGAAACATAACGGCCCGAAAATAAAATTCATCCAGCCACTGAGTCTCATAAACCCTAAAGCGGAAATAACAAGAAAATCTCTGGTAATCTCCAAGAACATCATCAATTCGACCATGGATAGTAATCATGCTCACATTGTCCCTATCACTGCCAACGAAGAGGTTGTTGTTACCCCCAAGTTCAACGAGCCGGATGAAGATTCGATATCGAAAGAGGTAAACTTTTGATTAGAGCTTATGGAGTCAATATTTGATTAGATCTTTTGTAACCCTTGGCTTATGGAATCCATATTGATGTTATGAGATTGATAGTTGATGAGGAAACTTACAATATTTTTTGAGCTTGAATATTACTTTCAAATCTTGTAAATTCAACCATGTTGTTATAAGCACATTCATGGTTTATGATTTGTTATGATATAAATTCTGAATCTCCTTATTATTGGGCATATATGAATGTGTTTTGACAGAGTGTTGAGCCGATGCAACCAATCACAGATGGAGACGATATTGGTGAAACCTCTTCTACCTTGCTATCACTATCTGTAACAGAAGATGCAGACAACAGTGATGAGGATGATGGTGAGGATGATGATGGTGTTCTTGTACAACCACAACCATCACTACCGATTAAGAAGATACGAAAACCTTGCTATGGTTGGATTAGAGATGGCGACACCATTGATGATGAAGAAAACTTTGTTTATCTTGAATCGGCAAACGAGGATGATTTTTTCCCCAAACCTTATATGTTCATTGTTTTAGTTGACATTGTCCCGCCTGTAGGCTACTTCTACAATTCTACTCTTGTTTTCTTTATCTTACGAGATTGTCACTACTCTTGTTTTATTCTATGTATTGACATTGTCCTTGTTTTTTTCACTTTTCATGAATTGTCAATGTATGCAATTGTTATTCATGTTTATGAATTCAAATATGTTTTCTGGAAGATTTTCATGCAAAACATTACGATATTTATCTATCCAACATGCAGTAACTTAAAAAACTATCCATCAAACAAATGAACTAGGTATAGGGTATGCTTGCTGATTCAAGACCACGCACTATTTCGAGTTCGACACAATTGCCGGGTAGTGTTTCGATATCGTAAGGTTAGTTTTGTCTGACCAAATGAGCAGTACAATTTCGTTTGATCAAACTTTATTAAAAACCAACTCGTTACGATTTCGCAACCATCACGAGTAATATGGGCGATATCGAAGGCCTACTTAATAAACGAAGCGAAGTCGAAAGTGTCTTTCGTGCACATAACTATTACATGATCAAATGTGATGAATAGATAAAGCATTCAAATTCAATCTTCTTCAGCTTCTGAAGACCATCCTGATCCAGTTGATTCTGAACAGGATTCTCCAGAAATGTCCCAGTACAAAAAACATTCCATAGGGTACTCTGGTTCCGATGGATCCACAGTAACTCCAATATTTTGATGTCTGCTAAGTCTGTTAATTTCTTCATTTGCTTCATGGGTCTCCCTAATTTCTTTCTCCGCCCTAATCAGCCCTTTCTGAACAGCACGGCGCATCAACTCTATTCTTTTCTGAAAATAATAAATTACTGCAACAAGTAAAACAACAAATCCATAATTTGATCTTTAAAACTGTATATATGATTAATATTGAATACAATTTCATAAAAGAATAATTGAGGGGATAACTTACAAAACCACGAGTGTATTCTTTGTCAAACTCCTTTTGTGATTCTAAGATTATGTATGAATCATCCCACGGAATTCGGCCTGCCCCCAACCGAGAAAAAAGATATTCAAATTGAGTCTTCAAGAAGTCCAGCTTGCGGCGTTCCTTAGGTTCAACAACGTCTTCCCATTCTACATATTTCATATAACATTCAAATTAGTGATAATGAATTGTGTAACCAAAAAATGTAAAATCATTGAGGATCCAGCACTATGTTGAGTATTAATTAATACCTCTCATCCTATCAGTCCTCAACTTTGCATTCCTTGCTTCCATTGCCATCCTTCTTTGTTCATCTGGGGATAAATTAATTGCTACTGCCCGCCATAATATGAAAAAAAATACCAAAGAAGAGGAGGAAGAAGGAAGAAAACAAAAGGCTTGGATGAAAATAATGCTTATGATCAACTAAAGTAGACTTCTCAAGATACTTGTGGTCCCCATGTGATTAATTGGACGGAGAAAACAAGAAGTTAGGCATGAGATATTTTTATCAATTAAGGTCATGTTTGGTAGTGTGGTTTATGTTCCGTTATACTGGTTTTTAATGAATTGATACAGTAGTAACTTGTGCGTTACATGAATATGAATGCAGTTTTATTTTATATAGCTACCAGAAAATTTGGGGGAAAACTTTTCCCCCAAAATGACCAGTTTTTTTATATATAGCTACCAGACTTTCGATATCGACAGATTATAGTAACGGATATTCGATATCGTATACCTGTTCGTCTATTGACACAGGGCCCTGGGCGAGTACATGTTCAATATCGACACATAATGTTTGTGTTTCGATTTCGTAGCTGTTATATTATTATACAATTTGTCCTGGTCAATGTTGTTCGAACTCGACAAAATATTCGTTTGATCCAACTTTATTAATAACAAACTAGTTACGAATTCGCATTAATCAAGATTACTATTTGCGATATCGTAGCTATATATTAACAAACCTACGATATCGTACTTAGTTTCAAAGTACGGCGGTTATTACCGATCGCCGTGAAATATGGAAGCAACCGCCGTTAATTAGTACCCAGAAAACTAGGCCAATAAAAGCTAACGAATTTGCCTTTCGAACTCGAAAGATGTACACAGTTACGGCGGTTCCTGGGTGTTTTGCGGAACCGCCGTAAATCACATGATTTGCACTAGTGAGAGTAATACAATCGTCGGCCTTCATAGAGCGTACGTATCTCCAAATTGGACTCAGTCGACGGCGTGATCTCGGAGATATTATCAAGGGTACTCTGCCGAATGCAGCCCGATTTCTTATAAGATGGCTTGACGTTGGGATCCATCTACAGTTTATCGTAGATTTTGTTGTATCTACCAATATAAAGTGACATGCTTTACCATGAAACTATATGGTAATTAAACCAAAATTTATCCATAAGGTAGCTAAAATTACTTACCCAACCAAACAAGGAAGCAAAATTTTATATGGTAACTATTCAAAAAACGAATTTAAAATTTATTGAATATTATTAGTAATCATCCATAGCGATCAAAATTAATCTTAATAATTAGTTATCTAAAATTCATAAAATTAAATATTGTTTTTTTTATAATAAATTAAATATTGTTGAATATATCTACATGATAACCAAAATAAATATTTCCAAATTAATTATATGTGGAATTTCAAAAATACCAATGTAACACACACAAAAACCCACAAGGAATATGACAGCTATATATAACCAAAATTAGCACACAATTACTAGATGTAAATTAAAAAATTACTCATATATACACATAATTATCTAACCGGCTACAATGTAAACAACTTAGGCCACATTTTTATTTTTGCATAACCAGCCATGCTCATCCTAAAATTGGAAATTGACTGAAGAAAACAAGTATTTTCCACCACAAAATACAAAGCACAATTTGAGGAACACTGAGAGAAGCAAATGCAGTTTGGAAGTCTGCCTCAGCTAGAGTCCATTTCTCAGCATGATCCTTAATCTTTCACCGGAAATGGTGCTGCTCCCGTTATCTGAAGACTGCATCTTGCTTGTTTGTTGTTAGCAAAATGTAGTGGTTATGAAGTCTGAATCCAATACGCTAAAAAAAATCCGCGAGCACCCATGTTCCGCGCTTTTGTGTGTGCGTGTGTTGAACTCATCCTCACCAAGGTCATGCACTCTCCCTCACAAAGTGACTTCAGGAGCTTCACCTTCCTTAGCTCGGCAACAGTCATGGCCCGAGGAGCGGTGTTCAACACAGTCCACATCTCTGGGAGTAGGCCTCAAGGTAAGCCTCCTGAAGCGCCCGGGATTGGTGAAGGTAGCGGCCTCGGCCTTAGGACGGTAGGACGCCTGAGCTTCAAGCCGAGCTAGGCCCGGGAGCCAGCCCCGAAGGCTGAGATAGATGTCATGGCAGGCAGCGGCTTGGGCGGCGGCAGCAACTCCGTCCAGCTTCATCTCAAAGGCTCGTGACCGAAGCAAGACTTCGGTAGCAGCTGCCAGCAGGTCACTCTGGCTATCCCTCTTCAGAGAGACGGTCTTCTCTTTGGCCTCAGCTAGCTTCCTCCAACAATCCTCGAGTTGGGCCTGAAGGGTTTCCTTCTCCCTTCTCAGGTGATAAAATATAAAATATATACAAGGAATAATATTGTATATAAAAGGCTTGTTAATCCATGAGAATGATTACATTATTTATAGGGACAGACCGGAGGTTCTAACCTTCCGTCTTCCGATGTGGGACAGATACAGATACAGTACAAAGTACAATAGGAAAAGGATATTCTAGTCTATATTCCTAATATAACAATATGACTAAATCTATTTACCATATTCCTCAATACCCTCCCTCAAGTTGGAACACGATGATCAAGAGTGTCCAACTTGCGAAGAAGATCATGGAATTAGTGTAAAAGAGAGCAATGTCTTCAATCAGCATCAGAATTATCAACTCCAAACCAAGTAGTAAAGTCTGGATCTTCCACAAAAGGGTAAAAGTAACAAAACTCCAAACCAAGTAGTAAATGTTGGATCTTCCACGGAGGGGTAAAAAGTAACAAAGTCAGGCCGGAAAAGTAGTACGACCGAAAAGGTTAAAAACCAAGGGTTTCCAAAGGCCGGCAGAGTTCGGCTGGAAATAGTAAGGCCGGAAGAGTTCGGCTAGATAGAGTTTGTCGGTAGAGATCAGTTATTAAAGGTAAGGCCGGAAAAGTTCGGCTAAAAAAAAGGTAAGGCCGGTAAAGTTCGAATAGAAAGGGTAAGGCCGGATGAGTTCGACTTCAAAGGATAAGGCCGGATGAGTTCGGCTACAAAAGGTTAAGGCCGAAAAAGTTCGGCTAGAAAGTGTAAGGCCACCAGAGTTCGTATGGTCGGAATAGCAAGTAACGCCGGAAGAGTTCGGCTATGTAGAGGAATAGGTAATGCCGGAAGAGTTCAGCTAGGTAGAGTAGTAAGGCCGGAAGAGTTTGGCTAAATAAAATAAAATAAGTAATATGATGATTCCCAAAGGTCGGCTAGCGATGGCAACTTTAGGCAGCTAGAAGTCGACGAGAAAGGTCGGAAATCAAAGGAAGCCAGCAGAATTCAGGTCCAGGAAAGAAACAGCTCTTGATACCATGATAAAATATAAAATATATACAAGGAATAATATTGTATATAAAAGGCTTGTTAATCCATGAGAATGATTACATTATTTATAGGGACAGACCGGAGGTTCTAACCTTCCGTCTTCCGATGTGGGACAGATACAGTACAGTACAAAGTACAATAGGAAAAGGATATTCTAGTCTATATTCCTAATATAACAATATGACTAAATCTATTTACCATATTCCTCAATATCAGGGCCTCGCTCTCCCTCTAACTTGAGGAAGAGGCCCTAGAATGGAACAGAGAAATACCCCGTCAAGGGCCCGAGCAAACTCGGGAGCCTCCATCACGACATACGAAAAGCTGGGCACCTGAAAAATTAAAAATGAGATAGCGCGTTTAAGCAACAAAACAAAGAATCAGCAAACAATGAGTAGACTTACTAAGGAAGGGAAAACAACTAACCAAGTTAGGAGTATGAGCAGGAGTATCCAGAGGAGTTACCTCTTTCCTTTCCAAAGCACTCTCAGTCCTCACCCTCTGCCTCGGGGGGACTTACAATGATGGGCCAGGGTCAGGGGTCGCTTGCTCCAGTTGGAGGCAGAGATGAACTTTTTATGGGCCCCGGGCCCAGGAGGAGGTTGAGAGCTCTGATGACCATTTCCAGACCCTTGGCCATGGGGATGGGAAGATGAACCACCAGATGTGGCCTCAGCCACTTTCCGTAATTTGTCGGTTGCCATCACAGTCGCGATGAGGGTAGGTTGAACTGTATAAAAACACACAAAAACAAAGCGGTCAAGAAAATAAACAGATATTCGAAGGAAAGAAAATCAGGCATATAGGTAAGAATGTAAACCTCCTTCGGGTCAGACAGCAAAACCTGGGTGATCGAAAACAACTTAAAAGGATACAACCCTCGGGGCAGAAGTAGCCGGCATTCCCGGTCATGTAAAACACATCCACGCTCAAGGGATTAGCGAGCAAGGTATCATGGTCATCAAATACACTCAGGTTCCCGAACGGCCTTTTATCCTCAGGAACGAATTCCTCGTTCCAAGTGGGGACGGGGCAGACCTGCAAGTTGAAAGCAAAAAACCCTCGGGATATCCAGCCTTTGGAAGACTTGTGCTTCCCGAAGATGAAGTCCCGGATCCCAACCCGAGGGGAGATGGTGAAAACCCCTTCATCGAAGAATGAGCCAATTGAACTGAATAGAAAGAACGGAATAAAGGGAGGCTAGGGTTTACACCACACCTAGCATAGTTTAGAAGAAAAGCCATCACCACCACTATGGCGTTGGGATGGAACTAAGCCAGTGCAAGTTGGTAAAAGTTGAGTAACTCGGAAAAGAGAGGGGTAAAGGGTAGGCTCAGGCCGTACTGAAAGTGTATCTTCGGGACACACACTTCGTTTCTCCCTGAAGAGCCCGACGGGAGCTTGATAAGGCAAGCATCTAGGGGGAGAGGTATGAAGCTTCGCTTCACCAGATCCATGAGGGCCTTGTCTAGCCTCAGAGCATCATCCCCGATGTCCTCATACTCAAACCCGGAGGGCTTAATCCCGGAAAAGCTTTTCACGTGATTGCTGACCTTTGAGCCAGACCCGGGCCCTCCCTCCCTGATGGACTCCGCTTCACCGTAACCCTGGCTCAATGGGGACCTAAAAGAAAGGTTGAGGTTAAGGGTCCGAGAGTCCAAGACCCCAGGGCTCAGAGGGGGACGTATCTAGGATATCCTCGAATTGGTTCTCGAACTGATTCTGGAATTCCTATTTGTCGCCGGAATAGGAAGAAGCCATGACACGTAGGGAAACTATGGAAGGATAATACGAAGGTTTCAAAATAGTGACAAAACGATTGGTTTTAGAGAAAGAAAATAATACAAAAAAAGAGAGAAAAGAGGAAACCTAGAAAAAGACGAAAAGGAAGAGAGAGAATATGAACTTACGAAGATGAATTCTTGAAGAAAGAAGGTACAATGTGAGACCAACTTGGCAGCAATCTAGAGATGGAGAAAATATTTCCGAGATTGACCCAAGGTGGGGCTTATATAGAGGAATGGATAGGGAAGCGTCTCCAAATTCTAGAAGGGGAAAATGGGGCGTAATGATTAAAACGGAGAACAGGGAATTAACTAGTGCCTCACAACTCCTATTTCTACAAGTTTTTGGGTTGAAATGTGAATAATTCATTTTTGGTCCAAAAAGTGAAAATCTTAATAGTTATTTTTTTAAAAAAAAACATACTACAAAGATCTTTATGTAAATTTCACCGAAAGTTCTCCCTATTCATAATTTCCAATCTCAACTTCACCTACAACCCAATTCTTATCCAGCCAAAATTTGGACCATACAATCAACAAAGTCAACCGTAAGACCAGCCCCCCCTCAAAAACACAGCACGGGGAGGCTCCGGTCGGCTCTCTTGCCGGTCCGGTGACCTCCCCACCCCCATTTTCTTCTTTTCTTAGCTATTTAGTATAACAACCTTTTATTCTCGCCACTCTACAGAACTGCAGCTTCGGAGCACCAGACGCCACCGGTTTTCGTCGGAGCGTCACAGATCTGATAGATCGGCTCACACCAGATGCAGATCGGATCCCGCCGGAACCGGACAAAGCTCCAGACCTATACACACGGCACCTATCGCCGAGCCCAGCTACTCGGGATCTGACGTCGCCAGAAATAGACACCAGAACGATCTCGTGCGGATCGAGATTCCGGTCAAACGACTCTCCAAGGTTGCTGCGCAGTCCGATTGGGCCGGGTCGGGTCCTAGCCCCTTTGGGTCGGGTCGGGTCCTTGCCCACACCCTCACAAGGTAGTCAACTCCGACGATTGCGTCGGTAGCCCATGTCCGATGCGTGGATCAGTCACATATGAAAATCTCGTATCATCAAAGAGCCGGCATCGACGAACTTTAGGAGCCATCCGCCACGACACTGCCACGACACCATCTGGACGCCGGCCATAGAATTTTTTCCCTGCAGGTTTTTTAACGATCCATGGATCCGCCGTCCCGCGATCATCGCCGCACTACAAAAGCAACGGGTTGATTTAAGGTCTTGTCCGACTCAGGCTGGTTTGAGCTGGTACACCTCTGTTTGGGCTCCTTTCTGGCCAATCTAGAGAATAAAGGTTTTTTCTTTTAACTTATTTACAGTTCTTCATAATAAGGTCTGGCTTTTGACCTTATATTAGGGAATGGATTTGGAACTGGTCTTTTTGTGAAACTATCTTGACAGACTTGGGGAGTATCCTTGCTCATTTGTCTTGTATACCCTCTATAACCATTAGTTGGGAGAGGGTACACCCTATGGGCTTCTGGACTAAGTAACAGTTCTCTGTACTTAGGCTAGTAGACTTCGATTAGCTAGTATAGAATGCGAGTTAAGGTACTACGCTTGTTAGGAAGTTTCAATACCTCTAGGGTATTAGACCTTAGGATCGTAAGATGAATTCCCTTTTTGTTTTGTAAGCCTACGGGCTCAAAAGCCTTTGGGCATCATAGCCTTCGGGTTCAAACGCCTTCGGGCACCACAGCCTTCGGGCTCAAATGCGTCATGCACGTGCAACTCTGTATTTATTTTATTGGGTTGAGGAGCCGTCAATAATCCTCCAGATTTCATGAAAAAAAAACCGTAAAAAGATTTGAGCCATCACTCTAAACCAAGAAATAAACATAACACAAACTAACCTATTTTGAAGATAAGACTAAAATAAACACTACTAGCTTAAGCTAAACTAGCAACTGCACTTTGTCTCCATGAGCGCTCAGTTTGAATCATACGGGCTATTCCCTAAATAACAGAGAACTTGTGATAAAATTCTAGCATTTCTATCAGTCCAGATTTGGTAAAAACTTGTAATATAGAGCATACGAACTTTCCATCTTCTTTTGCAAGTCAATTGTATCAAATACCTCTTTAACCTTCTCAAACTACCCATTTCTGCTAGTACTAGTTTGGCAAGCAAAAGATGAGTAAAAGAGTACTTGGTGAAGAGGTGTACACCAGTCTCTGTTGAGGTCCCAATATGTTGAATCTTTGCAAACGATCCACATTAGCAAGTCTAGCTTTAAACATCATCAATAAGAAAAACGCATGATTGGGCAATACTCCGGGGTTCCATATCAATCTTGTAATGGCAGTTTCACCTTCCTCACCTCTGAATTGATCATACACTTTCCTGATCTGAAATGAAATGGGAACAATTTGCAACATAGGAGCAACAATAGATCTAAGACTAAGAAGCTCCTCCAAATCCAACACAAATTGGGAGTAGGGACAGGATTATAGTGCAAGAGATAAGTAATCCAAATAAAAAGTACAAGAGATGCTCGAAACCTTTGTGAGCCCAGAGGCTGGTGAGCCCGAAGGGTTTGCGAGGGTAAATGAAAATATTTAAAATTCCAGCAATAAGAATTATGTTGCCTCATACTAGCAGTGCGGCAAAATTAAACCTAACCTAAAATAAAGAAAAGGGGACACAAAAAAAAAGAGGACACAAATAATGGAATTTCTTAAATAAATTGCATAAATACCCTTCATTTATATTAAAATGTCAAATTAGTCTTGTAATTTTTAAAACAAATAAATAACCAAGTTGCTAGTAACATGAATTTTATTATGATATAAAATTTTGAATGATTTTATTTTGCATCACCGAACTTTAAATAATTTTAATTTTAGGTTACTGTATCTCTCATATTATTTTCTAATGTCACTATACTATTAAAAATTAATTTTTTGGTTACTCCGTTAAATTTATGTTCAATTAGTCAACTAATAGTCAAGCATATGATCAGTTTGGAAAAGGGTATTTTTGTTTTTCCGCTCTAATAAATCTCTAAAATTCAAATATTTCGGTACTTGAAGGACACTTTAATTTCTTTAATAAAAAAATTAACTTGAAGAAAAATATTGCAGGAATTTCAAACTTTAGAAAAAGTTTACATGAAGAAAACGACCAAATTGTTTTGGAATTTCAAGAGCCATTTAATCTAATTCTGTAGAATACACAACCCAAATTCATGGGTTATTGAAATGTTTCGGTAGTGTTATAGTTTAAATTTTTTATAATTTTTTGTTCAAGTCAATTTTTTAATAAAGATATTAAAGGTTTCTTAAATTATTTGTTTTGGATTGTATTTTGCCCTTTAAAAATGTGAAAAGATAAAAATACCTTTTCAAATTTGTCAAATGTTTAGCCGTTAGTGACTAACTAAACATTTAACATTATGACCAAAAAATAATTAATTTTAATAGTGTAATTACCTCGGAAAATTATATGAGAAATGGGTGACCCGGAATCAAAATAATTAAAAGTTAGTGATATCAAATAAAAATCATTTTATAATTATTTTTTCATAATTTTGATTTAGATAATTAAACATGATATCTTTAATTTCAAAACAATGTACCTATACTATTATTATTATATGTATACAAAATTCTCAACAACCTATGTTTATAAAATATCACTATTTAAATCATTTTAATTCTATTATATTACGCAGACAAGGTGTAAACAGTATATTTGTATTTGGCTTGACTCCACGCCTTCCCTATTCTTTTTCAATTTTTTGTGTGAAGGTACATGTCTTTTCAAATCCTATAAATAAAGTATCCTCAGCGTGGGGATCAGACTCTAGGCCCGACTCGGCCCAATCTGAGCATCAGATTGGGCCAAGGCAGCTTCATGGGAAGTTTCCTTGGGTGGTATTTAGCCACAACCCAAGGGAAGGACCCAGGGAATAAGACAAAGGGAAGGACCATCCACACACTAGTGCACAGCCTGACATGCACGGCACCAACACAAGGCGGTTCTGCGGTATTTTCGTCCAACCGCCGTTATATACATATCTTACGAATTCGTTTCATATTTCGTGTGTGCTCAATGACCAGAGACGGCGCATGCATGCATTTGGAAGGCGGTTTACGTAAACTGCCTTAATTGTATAGTCTTACGAATTCGTATTTTATCAAATGGACAACCTTCGAACTCGAAACTGTAAAATACGAATATCAACTAATTAGATTCAAACTTACGAAATCGTAATATAAGACTGATAACGTTACGATATCGAATGATAAGATGTCGAGAAACAGATGGACCCGTATATTATTTAATTGGTAATGTTGTATTCATTTTTCCGCTTCCGCTTTGCAGAAAAAAGATTGGCATTTTGAAACTTGACTTTATATAGACATCAATAACTTATTTGCGTAAAGTCAAATTTTATATGAATTTATATAAACACCAACTAAATTGTGTTTAACTAATTAATGTTCATAATTTACTTGAATTTATATAACCAATAATAACTAATTTTAGTTTAATTTATGAAAGTCAACTACTCACTTGACTTACTAAAATACACTAACTATATTATAAGTTTAACTAATGAAATAATAACGAGAGAGTGTTGGGTGAGACCTGTCCTTGTGGAGACCTATGGTCAAGGGAATGATCATTTACTGTTTTTGCTTGATCTTTTAGCCAGTTCCCTTGAGCATTCATTTTTTACCTTGATCTTTAAGTTAATTTGATCTTTCATTCATTTTTCTTGATCTTTCAGTCAATTTCCTCGATCATTCCTAATCTTTGGTACATTACTGCTATTTTGTACAAATTCACACCGAAACTCAGTCTCGAGTCGGTCCATGTAAGACGACTGAGCTCTGGCGACACTAGCAAGCTTAAATCTAACAACGGCGGCGGGGTTGAAATTCTCCAATGACAAATTCAACCGATAACGGTCCATTATATTACTTGGTCTCTGTCCCTTGTAGTAATTGGCCTATGTAGAGACATGTCTCTAATGAGAATATATTAACTCTTACCCTTGACTTTTTATAAACACTAATAGTTTAGTTGACTATAATACAAAATCAACTATCACTTAATATTCTATATACACTACTCTAATGAGCCTAGGTATATCTAACCAATTGTCAAACATTACTTGACTTATTATAAACACTAGACTGATTTTGACAGACTAAAAAATTGACCTTTTACAGGGTTGGCCCTGAGATTTTAGAGGCCCTTTGCCGGTTAAAATATTTTTTGTGCTTATTAAATATAATTATAAAATTATATAGTTATAAGTTACATTTTTTAAGTATAAATTATTTATCTTACAAAAATAAAAGTGAGGAGTGAAATTTAAAATAATAATAATAAATTTATAATATTAACGCATTAAAATATTAAATATACAAATAAGTAAATTTTTATTAGAAACTCTTTTTAAAGGTATACGCAAATAAAATCCTACTATATATGACTCCTATTTTTAAAAAGCATAAACGAAAATTAAAATTATCCTTATTATCGATGGTAAATATACTATAACTCCTATTTTTTAGAAAGAATAAGATATATCAATAGTCTATCTCTTTCGCGATTGCCACCCTCCTTTCCCAATCCAAAACCCATTTACGTGATTAAATCCAAGCATATTTTTCTTCTAATCCTAAGAAAAAAAAAATCAGTAATCCTCCTAATTACCATGAACAAAATTAAATCTCTAAGCCTAAAAATCTACGATAATCATCTTAACTACCATGAATTAAATAAAATCTACGATAGTCATCTCTTAGTTTTTTATAAATAATGACAATGATCTTAAAATTATACTAAAATAATATTCATGTAAAAAAACAAAAAATGTGTATTTATCTAAAACTTATCTGAACTGTCAACCACCTATACCAATTGAATCTCACCCGTCAATACCTAATCTAAAGCCCTATCGCATCTTTCACCTTCGTTCTTTTTTACTTGTCTTCTGAACTCATCATATCTCAGTCGCCCTCTCCACGAACAACCACCAAGAGGCGATCCGTCAATCCACCAGATCGTGTCCGCGAGCTCCAAGCGGGATTACATGGTGGTTGAATCTGGTGACAGGTTGCGGTGGGGTAGGTGATAGATGCGGGAGGTGGAGTTGGATATAACGAGGTTATGGCCGGCGGGATGACGAAGCGGGCGGTTACATTGATAGGAGTGGTGGGGAGAGCGCAGCTGCGACGATGGTGAATCCCTGCTATGTCGGAGATGGTGGATGAGGTGGCAGAGGGGATTGAGGGAGTGATGTGGGAAATAATGGGAATGGGGATTTTTCCGGCAAGTTTTTTGTTTGCTTGGAATGACGGAGCTGCCCATGGGTCTGCGGCTAAAGGGAAACGGGCACAGCGACATGGTTATCAGTTTATTCCCAATTTTGAGGTAGCCAATTTTAAAGCTTGTAATCTTAAACCTTTTTGTTATCAGTTTTTGTTATCCCTTGATTTTCTGTCAATTTTCGATTTTGGCATTTAGTGGCAAATGATTAGGAACAATAATTGCATTTTTCATATTTTTTGTGGATTTTATGATCATGTTAATATAATCTGCAACTCTGTATGTAACTCTCTATCTAGAACTGGTTAAGAGAGCTTTCCTATTGATTTAGAACTGGTTAACTTGCACTTGCTGCTCTCTAGGAGACCATCCACATTATAGATTGGATATGTGAATTTTTTGTATGATCGTTTTCAGTATCTGGACTACTTAATTATTGTTTCCTCATATCAGTGTTACCATAATCTGTCTGTTCTTGCCAGTGGAGTTCTCTAGTGATCCTTTTCTGTTTAATGCATCAGCCCAAATCATTCAACAGCTGGATATGGAGAAGACATAAATAGGTCATCTTCTTACACATTTTTTAACTCCTGTCCTGTGGATCCAGCGCCTTCTAGTTCAAATTATATTGTATAGATTTCTGTATTGGTTTCATCACTTTTGACTTCTGCATTGGTCCTTGTAATTTTGTTTCTTCTCTGATTATGTTTGTTTCTTTTTATCTGACCTTGCAGATTTTCTTTTTTTAATTTTACAGTAATGATATATTGTCAGAAAAGCACATTGATTATGTCTAAGATTTTTCCTTGAAGCCAGGTATCTATAGTGAATCTCCAAAGTAATATCAATGTTTTTAATGCTGTAATTTTCAAGGTATCATTCTATAAGTTGACATTGTTTTACTCACCTTAAAGGTAACGCAAGCTTATCGGTGGAAGTAATGATTCTCGTAAACGTGGAGCTGGTGGATTGGAATGGAAATTTTAGGAGTTGACGAAGCCAAAAGTTGATTTCTCAGAAAAGGTGCCATATCAATCTTTTATGACTGAGCTTCAAAACTTTTCATCAGTTTTGCTTGATAGCTTCTAGTTTTTACTTCAATAGATGAATAGCTCAGTCATCTGCTGTGTATGTATGCAGATTGGTGTGCTCAACAATGGTATGATGAAATCGAATACCTTACCTTTACAACATTAGACAAAGAATCAAGTTTGCGCTTAGAGACGACATCTCCGAACAAGGCAATGTGGGAAGGGAGAGCTTGTTAATTGCAATATTGCCACTAGTCCAGGAACAAGCCAGGTATGCTTGTCTTCAAACCTATCTTTTTGCAATTTTTATGATGCAGGAAATAATACCAAAATGCCAGTCTAATCTCTGTTTGTGTGGAAATGTGTGTCTTAAGTGTGTATAACTGTGTTTCATGTACATGCTACTGTGTTTGAGTTAAATGAAGTAGATACATGTTACAAAAACATAAGGTGAGAGACTTCATGCTGTGAAATAAATCAAAAGTTTATTTTGTGAAGTGTCTGGCAGTTGTGATGTGAGTCCTTAAGTATATGTAACTAGTTATTAACATGTTTCATTTTTTAACTGTTGACCTGCTTGCCTAGGTGAATGAAGTTGGCAATTCAATTGGAGCTTGAAGCTAGCCTGAAGTAGGAAAGCGGGAAGCGAACATCTGGTGTTTGAAGAATTTGAGGTTGTTTAATGTAGAAGTATTTATATTCATATTCCTCATGGATGTTTTTTTTTGCATAGACGTAGTCATATAGATGTGGCTTTGTAGGATACCGGAGCAGAATTGTAATGTAATACTGAATGGATTTCTTTTATAAAATTTGGTGATTTCAGTTTTCTTGCTTTTAGAATTATTTAATTAAATATGATGCTGGCAACAAATGCGTAAAGATCAACAACATTGGAAAACGATATCTTAACGTTAATGGTATACATCAGCTGATCGCTTTGTGTTACGACTCCGTATGTAAGTGATATACCATTCGTAAGTTTAATCCTTACGATTTCGTAAGATTGCGAATGTAAAAGTTCAAATTATGACATACGCTTTCGTATCTCAAAATTTTCCAAGGTGAACCACTATACTCCCGATATCGTAACAACTATTAACTACAAAATTACAATACATCACACGAATTCGAAACGTCGACCGATATTAACTACAAAATTACAATACATCACACGAATTCGAAACGGCGACCGATTCAAATCTACGAATGCGTAACAGAGCTTTTTTCTAAGGCGGTTTTGAAACCGCCGTAAATCGACATCCGATTTACGGCGGAACCAGAGACGGCGTCTGCATAGTGCCTTCTATTGTTCGCAAGAACCGCCTTCAATGCTAACTCCGTCCACTAGTGACATGGTCCCTCGAGCAGCGTGGAAACCTACTACTTTGTGGTCCATGGCTTAACCAAGGGGTTAAGCCACTCCTATAAATACTCGGCAAACCAACAGTGAGAAATATGTGACTTTTACTCTCTTAATTCAGTTGAGAGTTTCCTATTCGCCGTAGTCTCCTTTTCATCATCACGCCGGAGCCGCTCCCCCGAGGTTTGTTTCGTATGTAACTCAAGAGGCCCGACCCCGGTAGGCCCGACCTGATTGAGACACGAAGCAGACACACATCATAAATTGGCACGCCCAGTGGGACCCAAAAGACTCGGTTTTCACTAAACAACACCGCGAAATAGTGGTTAAGAAGCGACGACCCGGGAGACCCCGGAATAATGCCACAAGTACAGGAGCAACCCAGACTGTGGGTGAGGAGAACCCAACCCTCTAGCAGCTCCAAGCCGAAGGGACCCGGAGGAGGAGTCGAGAGAAACTCCAGCAGGATCGGTTGGTGGAGTCTGCCTCCGAGGATAGAGAGGTGGAAAATGAAGAGCTAGAAGGCGGAGATGAAGGACCAAGGCCCAACAGAACCACAGACACGGGAGAGAGGAGCACAGGAGCCGCCCTTAGTTCGTACCGAGGATCTGGAGATGTTGGATTTTATGAAAGACCACAGGGAGCTCTACCACAGGTGGGTGTTGGATAGACAAGGGGTTCAAGGCCGGTCCCCTTGGGAGCGGGACCCTCCCAAATAGCCCCCACCATAGAAGTGATAGATCTGGATAATGGGGAAAGACTCCTGAGGTGAACCGAGGGCCAGATGCAAGTGAGCTCCACTGTAGTCCCGCTCTCGTTCCCTCCGGACTTCGGAATGATGGGCAACCATGTCCGTCGGGAGCAGTCCAACCTGGAACCATACGCCCCACCTTACCTGCCTTTCTCAACGTGGGGATTAGGGTTGTCAGCGCAAACAAACTATGGAGTGCACCCCAGAGCTTACGTCACTGGTGCATTTGGATCTCATGCTCTGGGCAGGTACGTGAGTCAGCCTTATACCACGATGTATGGGTATGGTTAGTAGGTAAGGGACACCGATTATCCGGGAGAAGAGGTTATGCGATATTGGTCTCGGATCCTTCCTGAATGAATTTTTCTCCGTTGATGATATCTCCAACTCCCTTGAATTTTTAAGGAAAAAGTTCGGCTCCTTGCATTGTTGCCTGAAGCTTGCTGCCTCTTATGTAGATAATTCTGAGAATATCTATCAAACCCTCCATCAATTGCGACTTTCTCATGAAGAACTCTATCTTCGCAAACATGAGGAATTGGAAATGGTCTAGGGTGATTATGCCTGATCTATTGAGAAACTGCGCCTTTTGGAAAATAGGGGCCAAGGGAACCAAGCTATTTCCAAGATGCAATCCGAAAACAGGAGGCTTACCTTCCGAAACCAAGAGCTCCAAAATCACCTTTTGATTCTAAGGCTATCTTTTCACTCCTGACTCTTCTTTCTGGAAAGACTAGTGCCACTCCCTTTTCCGATATGCTTGATGCTGTTCAGAATGCCATAACCTATATGGAAGAATCCGGTCAATTCCAGCAAGGCGCCGACGTATCTTATCCGAGATTCCCAATCCTCTTTCTCCTTCTGTGCAACAAATCCCTCGAAAGATCGAGGTGGATTTTATCTTTCATCGATATGAAAATTTTCGGCTATGTCCTGATCCCGAGCATATTCAAGAGAGAGTACAAAAAATTCTTAGAATTTGGGATCAAATATCCTGGATATTGGTGATAGCTCTAAGCCCGCCGTCGATGTGACTTTCTATCGGTCGAATAATCCTCTTAATTTTGAGCCTCTATCTTTCGAACCTTTTCCCTCTGGCAACTGGCAAGGGCAAAGCTCTCCAAATTTTAGACCAGTTGGATGAGTCTAGGCAACGCGCCTAACCTTGATCCTTCATGTAATCAACAATTAATATACATGTAAATCTCTTGTATCTTATGCATTTTAGATTTTCTTTATGCGATGTATAAGTACCATGAGGACGTATCCCCAAGGATACTCAGCATTATTATCTTCCTCGTAATAATATCTCGCTTATTTTTTTATTCTTTTTCCTTTCCCTTTCTTTTATGCTCGGATTACCCTTACCGAGGCTTTGCCTTTTTTGCGGGGCACCAATCATGGGAGCGACCCAGATGATGCGGGGCAAATCCGCACTAGTAATCTGGGCCTCGGATAGCTGACATATCCGAGGGCTTCTGGTGATGATTGTCGATGAAGTATGGATGTTGCTCGTCACTTGTTCTTGACCGTCCGAGCTCCTTACCCTCGGGCTGGACCTACATGGAACCTGTTTTCCGATACCTGCAAAACAAGCCCCCCCGGGGGTGGTAGCTCCGGTGTGATTATGAAATTTCGTGCTTTAAAAGATAAAAACTCTGTATTCAAGAGTTAGAGAACATACCTGGAATTGTTGATTATTGCCTTTATTTATAGACGTCCTGGAACGCCTTCCTCGTCACCTTTTCCCTGCTGACTCATCATTCTTTTTCCTCCTCCCCAAGTATGTCTCACGTGAGACTGTACCTCTCATATCTTGCTTAAGATTCTCTCACGTGCCCGTGCATTTTTCTAGCAATTTCCTTAAGCAGCTAAGTCACCGCCTTTCCTAATAGTGGGTGACGTGTTCTGTATCTTCACAAGCCCCCTAAATCTAGCGTTCGCTCTGAAAGAGCAATGCTTGACTTGACCTGGTCCGACCCTTCTCCTCTTAAATCCGAGCTTCCTTTGCCGATACTTTGTGGGCTTCACCGTTTCGTTATCTCGGGGCGACATCTTTTTAATAGGTGGGCCCCGATTGATACGCTTTTCGCCTGACGGCTGCACAGTGTCTGATTTTCCCCTTCTTTTGAATGACTTGATCATTTTGTCTTCTACCTAGGTACGGCTTGTCCTTGCCCCTTTATCTTCCACCGCCTTGCTCCTTTTACGCATACTATAAATTCCTCCTCTCTTTTCTTCATTCAACTCATATGTCTGACTACCTTTCTTGCAATTCTTCTTCCTTTTCTGAGAATTCTTGTCCACTTACCCTGAATCGTTTTCGCTTGACGTCGCCCGCTCCTGGGAAATCTTTTGATAGCACTGCCGCCTCATCTTCTTGCAGCGACATGACTCGTCCCAAGATTGCTCCTTTTGGTGAGGGTCCCAGCTCCCGCCGTCTTGATTCTCAGACCGGGACTGGTGAAGCCCCCGATGAATCCTTGCGTATCCGACCACGAGGGATTGTTTCTAACGTTTGGGGACCCCCTGCCGATCCAGCACAGGATTGGATACGTGCCGAGACCATCCAAGCCTCCTTCAAGATGTTCTGCCCTTTGGCGATGAATGCTCAACTTATTCATTTGGGCTTGGATGGGTATCAAACTAATGGGCCATGCATCCTGAAGCGTCTGCTTCAATTTGGCTTAAGCCTACCTTTCACTCCCTTGTACTCTGACCTCCTTCACCACTACAAAATTTCCTCTGCTCAAATGAATCCCAATGGATTTTCCATTATTATGGCGTTTCTAGTCAATTACCGTCGATGCGGGATTTCTGAGTCGGTGGACCTATTTCGATCTTCCTTCTGTCTCTCTGGGAACGCGATCCGAATTCCTGGTATCTTTGGTTTTGCCTCCCGCATCCCTGATGCCCACTTTATCCGAGACTTCGTCAATTATCCGAAGGTATGGTTATTGGATGGTCATTATTCTTATGACCATCAGAACTGTAAAGCTTCTTGGTGGAATCGTGACATCACCTTCGAGGATCGGGTACCCTAGTTCCCTGATGAGTTACGCTCGGATTATGAGATTTTACTGAACATCTCAGTATATCTATCTCAATACTGGAAACCTGATAACATGGGATTTTCTTGGCCTCCTGGAGTGTATCCTGGCGAAATTTTCTCCATTACCTACTTCCGCGCCGACTGGCCCGATCAAGGTTGCTCCTCAAAATTTTGTCTTTTATTCTGACAGTTGGTTTCCTTTTCCTTGTCTTTCTGATTTCTGACCCAGTTTTCTCTTTTGTAGTGTTGCTCTCTCTTGTGGATGATCCGTCTTATCATCCTGCCCCTGATCCTACCGTCTTTCCAGAGTTGGATGGCCCGAGCCCCCCAAGTGAGACTCGTCTCGTGGGTACCGGTTCTGTGGTTTCCATACCCGTTCCTTTCCCTGATTTGGTCGGCTCCCTTGCCGTTGATCTTTTGAGTTGTAGCCGGAAAAGACCTCGGGCTGAGGATTCAAATCCCTGATCCTTATCTCCCCCGAATGACAAACAATTACAGGCCCCTCATTCCGACCCTTTGATAATTTCTTTTTTCCTCTAGTGTTCTATTGTCTATACATCTTATTGTCATCTCCTTACCTTCAATACCTCAGGTATCTGACTTCTCTTCCAAGATATTTGGATCAGCTTATCTCCGAGATCTCGTGGAATCTACTCACCAGCGCCGCCTTGCTGAAGAGAGGCACTAGTCCTCTATCCTTGCTCAAGAGATGGAGCAAGAGAAACTTCGTTCGGCTGACCTATAATCTCGCTTGTCCGAGCTTGAGAAAGAGTTACATGCCTAGAGAGATGGCTCCAACCTTCATGAATATAGTGATGCCCTTTCAGAAGAGATCATCTAATCCCCATAGTTTGAGAAAGCCGTAAAAGAAGTCTTGGAGGAGTCAAATGACCATCAGACCACCTGGGTTTATAAGCAAATGCGAGGATGGGTTCCTGGGAAGCCTCGGCTCGATTACCAAAAGCTCTTCTATAAACCTGGTGTCCACCAGCGTTATCTCTATAAGTTCCAGTGCTTGCTGGAAAGATCTCTGCCCTACCTCTCCTCCTCTATCAGTCTCCTCTCTCCGAGCCCTGTCTGCTCCAGAGGGACCTTTACCTTCATCTGGCTCTCTTACGACTTCTTCTGATTCTCTTCCTGACCCTCCTCATCCTAAGGATATTACGAACGACCTGGGGGTCTGTCCTGAAACGCATATTTACCGTGAATATTGTGCCCATCCTTTCCTATATGGGTTCACCGTGGGCCATGGAGATGGTAAACAGAAAGTAGTTTGCAAGGACCCCCGGACCCAATGTCCCGAGGCTACCCGTCCTCCGGCCCGGCTTCCCGAGTCCGACGCTACTCGTTCTTTTGATTCTTAGCTTTCTATTGCATCTGCTCCTTGTAATTTTTCCTTTTCTTACATGTTTTTGTAATCTATCCTTGTCTCACTTTTAAAGAAGAGATGTTTTTGTTTTTCCTTCTCTTTTGTGCACCCCATTTTTTTTATTGCATTGTTTATCCCCTTGTTCTCCCCCTTTAGGAGCATTGGGCGCAAGAACCTAAACTTGTCGCCTGATGTACTAAACCCTATATAAAATCTGAATATTCAAAAAAAAATATTGCGTACCTTCTGTTGTCTCGTAATTCGACTATCCAAGCCATATCCACCTTTCCTTTCCCCCTTCTGTCGAGGGTAGGCAACCGCCTAAGACCCTGCATCGTGTAAATGTATCTGAAAGTATCTAACCTTAGATTCTTAATTCTTTGGCATGTTCTTGTATTTCATCGGATGGTCCACTTCTGATAAGGGCATCCATCTGATGGTTTGAATGCCTTAATCTTAAATCTTCAAATTCTTCCTTATGAGTTCATCGAATGGTCCTCTTCTGATGAGGGCATCCATCCGGTGGTTTGAATGTCTTAAAATCTTAAATCTTCAAATACTTCCGTATGAGTTCATCGGATGGTCCTCTTCTGACGAGGGCATCCATCCGATGGTTTTAATGCCTTAAAATTTAAAATTTAAAATTATTCCTTATGAGTTCATTGGATGGTCCTCTTCTGACGAGGGCATCCATCCGATTGTTTGAATGCCTTAAAATCTTAAAATTTCAAATTCTTCCTTATGAGTTCATCAGATGGTCTTCTTCTGACGAGGGCATCCATCCGATGGTTTGAATGCCTTAAAATCTTAAAATTTTAAATTCTTCCTTATGAGTTCATTTGATGGTCCTCTTCAGACGAGGGCATCCATCCGATGGTTTGAATGCCTTAAAATCTTAAAATTTTAAATTCTTCCTTATGAGTTCATCGGATGGTCCTCTTCTGACGAGGGCATCCATCCGATGGTTGGAATGCCTTAAATCTTAAATTTTTAGATTCTTCTTTATGAGTTCATCGGATGGTCCTCTTCTGACGAGGGCATCCATCTGATAGTTTGAATGCCTTAAAATCTTAATTTTCTTAAATTCTTCCTTATGAGTTCATCGGATGGTGCCAACTGGGGGTTGAAGTCGATTTTATCTACCACCGGTATGAGAGTGCTCGGCTGTCTACCGATCTCGAACAGATTCAAATGAGAGTTTGGAGATTACTCAGAATTCGGGAATCAAATCTTCTGAATGTAGGCGGTGATCCCATACCCTCTGCAGAAGTTACTCTTCTCCGAACAAATAGCCATCCTCCCTTTCAGCCTACGGTATCTGAGTCTGTTCCTCTTTTCAAGGGTAAAGCTCTCCAAATCTCTGATAAAGGACAGAAGTCTAGCCAACGTTCCCCGTCACGAGCAGAGGCAATAACTATCCATAGCCTTTCTTCCCCTGATACTCCTCCGAGCCCCAAGGGGTCATCATCATCCGATGTCTGATCTTGATTTTTCCTGTAATCAAGACTCAATTTGTTTGTAAATTACTTGTATCTTATGTATCTTAATTTATTTTTATTATGCAATGTATAAGTCTCGAGAGGACGTCTCCCAAGGGTACTCAACATCTTCTTATCAGTATTTGTTATTTCTGATTATCTTTTCTTTATACTCGGATTGCCTTTGCCGAGGTTCGTTCCCTTTTTGCGGGGCACCAATCATTGGAGCGACCCAGAGGTCCCGACTTACCCTTTATGTACACCGAGCTACCCAACACGTATGCAAATTATTGCGTATCCACGCTTTCCTAACGCACTATCCAGTACGCTTTCTGTTCCGAGCGTATCCACACATTCGAACTTAGACGTATCCACGTCGAGCCTCTATCTTTTATTGCAATGTGTCTTCTGTCGCACATGCAATTATTATGCGTATCCACGCATCCGATTTATGGTGTATCCACACTAAGCCCGTTATCATTCCTGTTAGATTATCCTTTCTCAATCCCCTTAAATGCCTCAAGGATTACCTCTTTTCGTCTTCTTTCATATTCTTTTATCCGACCTTCCTTTCTTTTTATCCGATCTCCCTTGTAGACTTTCCTCTTGTCCTGGATGAAAATTTTCCTATCCTTTCACCAATACCTTTCCTCTAGTCCTCTTTACCTTCCTTTTCCTAGTTCCCCTTTGTTTGGAACTGCCTTTATTATTTCTCCTGTGCCCTCTGCACTTTTCCTATCTTCTCTCTCTTTACCCTCCTTTTATTCTACCCGAAGGTTCTCTCCTTCCTTTCTTTGTCCTTTTGAAATTTCCCTTTCCTCCTCGAACCTATCATGATCACCCTCCTTTTTCTTCCATTCCTCCCTTAATGTTCTTCTGTTCATTCTTTGTCAGAATTATTCCCTTTTTGTGTTGTCCGAGCCCTCCTTGTATTATTATAACTAATCCTTTTCTCTTTTATTGCCCTTCCCAAGCCTCTGCGCTTCTGTTATCCGAGGATCCTTCTCTCCGATATCTCGCCCCTTCTTAATCTTACCCTTCCCTTTTTCTATATCTTCTTTATGTTTTGACCTTACCCTTTCCCTATCTCCGGATGTTCCGAAGGCAATCGGATCCTGCCTTATTTTTCGCCTTCTTCTTCCTTACCTCTCCTCTTTTCCCTATTCTCTCCTCTCTTTTTTAAATCCTTTTTTTCCTATCCTTCCGAAGGTGTTCTACTTCAACCCTCTCATCCTGTTATTCTTCGTCTTCGTCTTCTCCTCCTATTCTTATCCTCCTGTTTTTCTCTCTTTTACCAATGATTCGAATTTTCTCCCTGCTAGGAGGTCGTCGCCGTACCTCTCAAATATACAATTTATATCCACTTACTACCGCTACACACAACTAAGCATATAATGGCAAGTAAGGTTCGTTCCACAGAGAAAAGGGTATTTCTACGTATATATTGTAGCATACATATACATATACATATATAAAAGCAATGTAAACAAGGGGGGTTTGAGTTGAGTTTGTGTAAGAAACACTACTATGTAAATTAACTAGGATTCTAGAGTTACAACTAGTTTAGCATTTAAGGATTCAACTAAAGGATTAACTAATGAGAATACTAAACTTGGACATATGAGATTGGTGACTTCTTATTATGAAATTTTCCTCAAACTTTATCATGTTGCTTTGAGAATGGTGATTGTTTGTAATGAGAAACTATCTATAACCATAGCTATGAAAGATGAAAGCATCTTCACAACTTCCATTGACAATTATTTACTAGTTGATAACAACTAGTTCAATTGATCAATATCACTTCAAATTAGATGTTTCTCAAACTTACTCATGCAATTTGATAACAAACTTGACATAGATACAATGCTAATGAATGATCTTAAGAACAAATACAATTGATAGCAACATGCATTCGATTCCTAATTTACTACTCCTACATAGAAAGAATGATAACATTCCAACCATGGAAAAGTAATATCTAACACATATCCAACACATATCTATCACTAGGAAATCATTCCTAATCATTTCAAGCATCAAATACACATATAAATTATGATCATTCAATAGCAAATCACCATTCCTAAGCTTCATAAATCATGTTCTCAATCCATAACAAGAAGTCCAATCTCATATACCCAAGGTGGGTTTTAGCCTATAATCATAATTAGATAATCACAAACATAATCCATACAAGAAATCATGATGAATTCAAAGATTCAAATGGAAAGGAAATGAAGAAAATGAGTTTTTCCTCTGTAAAATCGATCCTCTAACAGATGAGGATGATTTTCCTTTTATACTAAAAAAATAATAAAATAAAATAAAAACAAAATGCCACTTGCAGAATCTTTGCGGACCGCGAGAAATCCTTTGCGGCTCGCGAGACTGGTTCTCGCGGCTCGCGACCGAGGATTCGCGGCCCGCGCGTCTCTGGCTTCCGCGGCACGCTATCGAGGTTTCGCGGACCGCGCGTCTCTGGCTCCCGCGGCACGCGACCAAGGTTTTCGCGGCCCGCGCGAGATTGTCCTCGCGGCTCGCGACCGTGGTTTCGCGGCCCGTGCGACATGGCATCTTCCAAAGCAGCAACACACACTCTCGCGGCTCGCGAGAGATGTTTCGCGGCCCGCGAGAGTGTGCCTTCACGCCATTTCTACGACCGGTTCTTCAATGTATGTAACTCCTTCAGGACGGTCATAGAAGGTCTTCAAATCATCCAAATCCATCGCAAGTGCAATTCAAGGTCGAAATGTACGTCTTCAAATTCAAACCACTATGAATGATTTGGTTCAAAATTCTAATATAAAAGTACAAAATACTATCTAAAACAGTTCTCAAATGCTACAAAATAAGAGTACATTTAGGACCTATCACCTGCCTGTTGTCTCCTCCCATTTTCTAAGTTAACTTGGTTTCCTTTCTGTGTTGTTGCACTTCTGGTTACTTCTCGCTCTCATTCTCCTCGTCCGAGCCCTATCCTGCTGGACCTGTTGTTCTTTCTTTTTAAATTCCTCTTTATCCGACGCCATTGCCTATCCGATGTGGTCCTCTGGCTCCTCTCCTAGCGTCACCGACTTGCTGCGTTGCTGCCTTCTGAGGATGTTTGGCCTTTTCAGCAATTACTCTCCTATTGCTCCTTACTCATACTCACGCCTTTGTAAGCCTTTCAACCTTGCCTTGTTTTGCTTTCTCTCCTATTGTCCTTGTATGTCACTTGCAAAGAAATTCCTCAAAAATGGTGTTAGTTACAACATTCCTTTCATGCTATTTTCCTTCCGATCCCTTCTCTATTGGACCAATACCCATCTGTTGTCTTGCGACCCTGGGCGTTTCTGGTATCCGACCCATGCTGGCAGCAGGACCTCCCAATTATTCCGACTCTACTCCTCTAACCCTTATCCTACTTAAATTCTCTATCAACCCTTTATTTCACGACATCTAGTCCTCGGGAAAATCTGAAGCCCTAGCCTTTTCATATCCGACCTATGCTCATGAGCGAACCCTAGCCGATACTCTAGATATCTATTCCTTCCCTTATATTCCTCTATATTCCTAATTCTTACGCATATCATAGCCAGTAATAAGCGTAAATATTCTTGCAAAAAGTTTTCACCTATCATTCAAATGATGCTTAATATATATACCGTTATATACCTACTTACCTACACCTTCGAGTCTCCTCGTTCCTAGGCGGGTCCTAGCTTTATTCGCCTCCTTGGGATGGTTGCAACCGCTGTATTTCCTCTTGCACGATCTTTCCTCGGCCGTGCTGTCCTCCGTCGAGGTATTGCTTGTTATCTGAGCAGCTTCTCTGAATGCCGAGCTGCATGCGTCATTCCGAATATAGGATGAAACCCCTAATGCCGGGTCCCACCGGGCGTGCCAATTGATGCAGGGCAAATCCGCACTAGTAATCTGGGTCTCGGATAGCTGACGTATCCTAGGGATTTGGGTCCTGATTATTGATGAAGTATAGATGCTGCTCGTCACTTGTTCTTGACCGTTCGAGCTCCTTACCCTCGGACTGGACCTACTTGGAACCTGTTCTCCGATACCTGCAAAACAACCACCCCCCCGGCGCTACCCCGGGGGTGGTAGCTCCGGTGTGATGATGAGATTTCGTGCTTTGAAAGATAAAAACTCTGTATTCAAGAGCTACAAACCTTACCTGGAATGGTTGATTATGGCATTTATTTATATGCGTCCTAGAACGCCTTCCTCGTCCCCTTTTCCCTGCTGACTCATCATTATTTTTCCTCCTCCCCAAGTATGTCTCACGTGAGACTGTACCTCCCATATCTTGCTTAAAATTCTCTCACGTGCCCGTGCATTTTCCTACCAATTTCCTTAAGCAGCTGAATCACCGCCTTTCCTAATAGTGGGTGACGTGTTCTGTATCAACACCAGAGGTCCCGACTTTCCTTTTATTTACACCGAGCTATCCAGCACGTATGCAAACTTTAGCGTATCCACGCTTTTCTAACGTACTATCTAGTACGCTTACAGTTCCGAGCGTACGCATCCGAACTTTGGCGTATCCAGGCCAAGCCTGTTTATTGCAATGCACCTCTTGTCGCATATGCATTTATCCTGCGTATCCACGCATCCGAGCTACGACGTATCCACGCCGAGCCCATCAGTTTTTTTTTAAATAACCTTATTTTATCTCTCTCATTTTTCGATCCCCTCAATCACCTCAGGGATTACCTCCTTTCTTTCTTTCATTCTTATCTTCTGGGGTTCCTTTCATCTTAAGTAAGTTTTTCCCGAGCTTGTCTATTTATTGCCTTTTTTCCTTTCATTCTCCCTATCTGTTTTCTTTTTCCGATCCTAACCCTTTACTAATTCCTTTTTCCTTTGTCCTCTCCCTGGTTTTTCCCTTATCCAATTGTGGCTGTTTGGAAGTCAGATTTTTCGTAATATTTCCCCTCCTTTCTCTATGTTTCTTCTTTCTCAAATAACCTTTCTCCCATTTATGTCCTTTTTTATTTTCCTCTCTTCGGGGTTATCCGATCCCCCTTGGTTTCATCACCAACCTTTCCTTTCTTATCCTCTTCTAACCTCTATATTCTTTATCTAATTATTTCCCTTGTGTCTTCTATAATGTTTCTCCTTTTTCTCCAATAACCTTTCCCCTATTTATGCCCTTTTATTTTCCTCTTCTCGGATTATCCGCGCCCCCTAGTTACCAGTCTCTCATTTCTTATCCTCTTCTACCCTCCATATTCTTTATCTGATTATTTCCCTTATGTCTTCTATAATGTTTCTCCTTTTTTTCTTCCTTTATCCCCTTTTCCTTTTATCCGAAGGTGCTCCTTTCCAGTTCTTCATCCCTTCCTATCTTTACCCTTTCCTAGGGGTGGGCAAAAAAAACCGAAATCCAAAAACCGAACTGAAACCAAATGACCCGAAACCAATTAACCCGAATCCGAATTCAATAAATGGGTTACGGGTATCCGAATTCTAAAAAAACTGAATTACAAACATGGGTTTTGGTTCGGGTTTGGGTATTGAAACTCAACCCGAAAACCGAATTCAAAAATTAATATATAATAAAATAATTAATATACTATATATAATAATAGTAAAACTTGAAGTTAACCTTAATTCTAACTGTTATGGAGTTTGGAGTCCAGATTGGCAGATTGATAGTAATCTTCTAAATTGGTTAACAGAATATTGAATTTGTATTTCAACTAAACTCTCCCTCTTTTCTTATCTACGCTCTTCAGACTTAAATATCCAAAGTTTGATGATTTGATTTCATTTATCATGATATTTGTATGAATGTTTTAAGCATATCTATGTTTTAGTTGAATAATTTTGATTGAGATTTTTTAGAAATTTTAGATTGTCCAAAATCTTGAAGTTGTAAATTGGGTTGTCCGGGTTCAAACCGAAACCCAAATAACCCGAATCTGAATTCGGAATTCGGGTTTATAGCTAATATGGTTTGGGTTTGGGTTTGAGATTTTTGAGGGTCAACCCGAACAACCCAAAAACCGAATAACCCGACCCGATGCCCACCCCTGCCCTTTCCTCCTCGGGTATCCTCTCATTTTCCTACCTTCTTCTTTCCCTTTTCTTTCCGACCACCCTCCTTTCTTTCCCCTCACCCCCCTTTTTTTTTCTTTTCCTGAAACTCTACCCAAAACTCCAATTCTTCAATCTGCTTATCGTTTCCTCTCTCCTTCCCTTAAATGTTGTTATCCTTCTGGTTACCTCTCACTCACATTCTTTGAGCGCATATCTGATGCGCAGCGTATCCAGTGTCGCAGCCTATCCGATGTAGTCCTCGAGTTCCTGCCTTCCTACTGCTCATTCCTTGGCGTCGCTGATCCATCGCGCGAATCATGGGATTCCTTCCGAGGTTGTTCTACTTTGCCGGCGACTGTTCTCCTATTGCTCCTTCCTCATGCATGCGCTTTTGTAAGCTCTTTAATCTCTCTCCATTTTGCTTCTTTCCTCATTGCCTTTATATATGACCTGCAAAGGAAATCCTTACTAAAACAGTGTTAGTTACGATGTTTCTTTTGCACTAATTTTCCTTCCGATCCTTTGTCTATTTGACCGATACCTCTCTGTGTTCTGTGGCGGTGTCCCTTGGCGTTTCTGACATCCGACCCTAAGCTGTCGGCATGACCTACCTATTATTCCGACCTTACACCGCTAATTTTTTCCCTGCTTGTATTCCCTATCGGCTCTTTCTTATGTGATTAGAGAGGTATAAAACCCTAATTCTCCTATATTCGACCTATGCCCATGAGCTGACTCTACTTGATTTCCTAAGTATTTCTCTCTTCTCCTATATACCTCTATATTTCTAACCTTTATATGTATTCTAGCCAATAACAATAATAAATATTCTTGCAAAAAACCTTTATCTATTATTTGAATGATGCTCAATATATCATTAGTTACCTACGTACCTCAACCTTCAAGTCTCCACGCTCCTTGGTGGATCACAGCTTTAATCGTTTCCCCTGGTTTGTTGCAACAATCAAGTTCCCTCGCATGCTATCTTGCCTCACCCGTAGGGCTGTGCAACCGGTCTGACCCGGACCGGACCGGACCGGGACCGGTTTGGACCGGGACCGGAATGTCCATAAATCTTGGACCGAAGACCGGACCGGAAAGGGGATATTCTGGACCGGGACCGGTCCGGAATTATTCCGGGTTTGGACCGGACCGGACCGGTTAGACCGGAATTTTAATATATTATTTTTTAAACTTTATTTTTATGTTAAATATTAAACTTTTTTTACTACAAAAAAATTTAGTAATATGAAAATTATAATAAAAATGAGTTATATTAAATTAGAGTGTGTGAAACATGATTGCATGATTTTTAAATATTAAAAGAAGATGCAATGGTCTCCCAAAAGATTAATATTGTTCAAAAAATTGAGAGTAAAAAATTTATAACAACTAAAAACCACCTTTATAAATCTATAAATTTCAATAAATATAATTTGAATTGATAGAATAATATTAATATTAATGACCAAAAATAAAATAACACATAAATTAATTAATAAATATTTAAAAATATAAATATATTAAATACCGGTCCATCCGGTCCGGACCGGAAAATACCCGGTTTTGGACCGGACCGGACCGGACCCGGAATTCCTAAAAAACTTGGACCGGAGACCGGACCGGAATCCCTTATATCCGGTTCCGGTCCGTTACTTTCCGGTCCGGTCCGGTCCATTTTTCCGGTCCGGACCGGTTCATGCACACCCCTACTCACCCGACCTTTCTTCCGCCGAGGTAGCACTTTCTGTCCAAGCAATCTCTCTGTATGTTGAGTTGTATGTATTGTTTTGAGACGAGGGTGAGATCCTCTGATGTCGGGTCCCACTGGGCATGCCAACTGATGCGGGAAAATCCGCACTAGTAATCAATGCCTCGGATAGTTGATGCGTCTGAAGGCTTCTAGATGTGGATTGGTGATGAAATATGCAGATTGCTCACTACTGACTCCCGATTGTCCGAGCTCCTTGGCCTCGGATTGGACCTGCTTGAGACCTGTTCTCCCGAGGCCTGCAAAAAAAACCCCCGGCGCTACCCGTGGGTGGTAGCTCCGGTTTGATGATGAGATTTCCTGTATTGAAGAGAAACTGTATTCAAGAGTTAGAGAACTTACCTGAAATGGCTGATTGTGGCATTTATTTATAGGCGCTTTGAACCTTCTCTTTCTGCCTGATCATCAGTGTGCGTCACCTCCCCGTAGGAGCGGTGCCTCCTATCCATGTGAGCGTACGGGCCGATCCTTATCTCCTCCATGTGACTCGGAAGTTTCCTAGAAAGTCACCTAGATCTGAATCTTTGGTATCATCAAAAATGAAATCATCGAGGAGATAGAAACAAACTCTTCCAAAAAGCGCCCCAGACCTGCATTGGTCAATACCTTCGTAGCCTGGTCACCCCCGAAGCGCCATCACGATAACTCTCGTTGAAAGTAGCTACACGAGAGATATTCGGGCCAGGGAAGGACATAGTAAGGGCCTAACGATCGGCAAAAGTGCCCCAAAATGTAAGGAATGGACCCCCGAGGTAAGAAGCGCCCCCGGGGAGATCCACTGCTCTACAAATAATAATGAAAAGAAAGCATGAAAATAGGATACAAAATGTGGAATCGCCACAATAACTAATTAAAACAAACAAATATCCAAAAGGCCGTTGGGGCCATGTCCAAAACGCCCTCGAAGGGGACTTGATTACACCAATTTTTTTAAAAAAAGATAAAATGAGAGAGCAAGTAGACTATATATTAGCCTCATGCTCTTCAGCCACCTGATCCTCGTTGGCTTCCTCCCGTTTCACGAGGTCTTTGACTTCATGGCTCTGGCCTCTAGCCACCTCAAAAAATTTTCAAAGATCAGAGGTTGGTCCGGACTGACATAGGCTGGGGGGAGCACCAGAGGCTCGTCCTCAGCCACCCCCCCCCCCCCCCTCCGAGGGGCTTGGTGGCCTTCCAAGCAACCGTGGTCAAGAGCCAATCCTCCAGAGTATGACCCCTGGTAGTCCTGAACAGGGACATACCCGTAGTTGCTGGGAACGACACAATACTTGGGATAATCGGGTGTGGAAGCTGGGGACTCAGGGACGACATCATGGGCGTGTGTATGTTTGTTGGTATTGTAGATTCCATTTTGTCAACTTCTTAAGGACAAACTCCAAGCTTCAGATGATATGTATTGTACTTTGTTTAAATCTGGTTAAACTTCATACAAAAACATATATTTGAGTACATGAGTGTCACGAATAAAATTCACTTGACCAAGTTTGCTAGTGATCAGCAATAAGTAAATAAAGTGCTACAAATGCATGTAAAATAGTAAAATTAAGGGTTTTACTTACACTACCCCCGTTCCTCTTTCAACCATCCGAAAAACCCTATTTTTAAAATGAAAAATACAAACATGGCCTCAACGGATGATCATATAACTGATTGATGTAGATTAAATCTTATCTATGTGTTAGGTTGTATGAGCTAGCATTGAAAACAACATAGCCACATAATAGAGTAATTCCAAAAACATTCAACCAATGAATGCTTGGAGAGAGTATACAAACACGACTTTCAAAAAAGTGATGCCTTAACAAGATGAAGCCATTGCAGACATCATAAATAATCACTACTAGTTTACATCTTCCAATTCCTATGCCACGACACTGGCAGGTATACCTGCATTTCCACGCCCCAAATTAATAACGTCTCCCATCTTCTATATCATGAATGTTGGATCCAGAGGGTCGTGTTCTATTAGCATGATGATGATAATCCAACTCTACATCTGATGGATTCCGGAGACTGTCTTCCTCCATCACACTGAGAAATGCATGGGTTGCCCAACCTATAATTTCAATGATACTAACTTTAATTTCATATCAAACATGCCACATTAGAATTCTAAATAAAGAACATGAAGCAAAGTAAATGTAGCTTTTGTGCTCTGTAGCAACACTATATAGATATGATATACAAAGTAATGTAAGTGTGTAATAATTCAGATTCACTCAATTTGCAAAGAAAATGGCATGTCTTTTATTACGCATTCCAAATTTCAGTTAAGGAACGAAGAAGCAAAAAAGGTAATAGGTTTCCATGACATTACACCACTTCTTCAATTCTGTTATTCATGAGTATCTTTCGTGTTTCATTGATGTAATACCTTTATTTGAATAAGAAATTGAAAATGCGGCATTTGAAGGACAAATGAACATCAAAACTGTAAAACACATTCTATGTTCGAAACAACAAATTAATGAGTACTTGGAGAAGATATTGTGTAATTTTTAACAAAAATTTACATGACACTTTGCCTTCCATCCATATAGGCAAATGTACAATGGGAAAGTGGTTTTCTCTGGAGCTAGTAAACAGCTTTCATTCTTGTTCTTTGATTGTAACTTATAAATTGTTTATACTCCATAAAATTTTTTTTTATAAAATTAAAGTTCTATAAATGATTTCAGCACATCATAGCCTATTTAAAATGTGTCATTCCTTTAATCTAAGTAATGCTCTCTAAATCAGTGTTTGTTTGTTTTTATCTTTTGAATGTAAATGAGTGGTTTTTCTTAAGAACTTAGGAGCTATATTTTCATAAGATAAAACCAAAATTTACAAATGGCAAGTTGCCTTGTTGTTGAAGAAACATACTCACCATTTATGTTATGTGGGAGTGGGAAGAACTGTAAATAGCACAATGCTGAAACAACTAATCCTGTATAATGAAGACAAGTTGGTCAGAGTAGTACACACATTAGCCATAAGGTAACTATTTTTACTTGGAATGAAAGTTGACACACCTATTAGGCCTCCGGTAAACACGTCTGTCCAATGATGCCAATAGTCATCCACTCGTGAAATCCCAATTAAAGCAGCCAAAAGAAGAGGAATTAGAATTACGCAGATTTTTGCTACATGCCCCCTTTGATCGAATACTTTAATTTTGCCACACAAGTACCATGATAGGAAGCCAAGACCGGCAAAGGACCCTGTATAGGAAGCATAATAAATATAGTTATGTCTAAGCAAATCGATCGAGTAACCTGAACCTTTAGATTTAGATTCACATGTATGTTTAGACATTCATTTCTTACTAGAAGCTTACAAGAAAAGAAAAAGTTTATTGAAAAGTAAACACATTATATAAGAGATTGAATAACAAGTTAAAGATTTACAAGAAATGATTATAGCAATTAAACTTACATGATGTATGTCCACTTGGAAAACTCTTATATCCTTCTTTTATTATTCTTTTGTCTCCAGAACAAAATACATCCCCGGTTTCATCGTTAAACACCTGCATACATATACAAGATTAATTAAAAAGTAGGCGAACCATTCGAATAATAGCTAAAATGTAAACACATACCGCTACTCCGTCAGGGAAACACCTCCAAAAAAAGTTGGGGCGAGGTCGTCCAACAGCATCTTTGATGGAATCAGTAATGACTGCTGTTATCAAAACTGAAAACATAATGCCTGTGTAGGATCGTAATTCATCAAGGGCCGAAGTTATATAATGAAACTGGAAGTAGATGTATGGAGTGTTTTTATCACCTAACGTGGCATGGTGAAGATCATAAACATCTCGTCGGTTGAGATAATAAAGGAGGAATATCAACATAGGTCCAATGATGGCAATTATCTGTCATGTAGAAAATACAGTTAGGTACAACACGATGTAGTGAAAAGCTACTTCCACACAGGTAAAACCATGAAGACCGAGGTTTACATTCATACCGGAACTGCCCAAAATGGCACGGTATCGGGTATTTTTAAGGGGTATTTCATATCTGCCATCATTTCTTGCCCAATGTATCGATGGAATGGCTCTATCATGTTTAAACTTGCATCTATCATTACCAGAAGCAGGAGAATCAACCAGTCATGCAAATGAACTCTCGCAACCTTTCTTCCATGGGATTTTAGGGTAAACCCTACATATGGAGGTGGTCCTGCCATGTTCTCAGCTACCCTGTACAAGTAGATATTTTATATGTATATGACAACATTTTTATATTTCAAATCCACAATTCAAACATTAACTACACGCTTACCACAATGCCAATGAACAAGAATATATTACTCACAGAACACATCAATCAGTTTCGCTAGGTTCACGTCAACCTCGAATCAAATCAATGTTGAACTTTACAATAGCTGACACCGGCGTTCTTACATCACATGATAACAATGAATGTTAAAATTTAGGATTAATTTACCACAAATAAAATGGAAGAACCAGAAGTTAAATTTGGTGCAAAAATTAAATACAAAAGATATACATTCAGAACATGAATTGAAATTCAGTCAATTAATCCTGATTCAAATTATTGAAATGATCGTCGAGGAGAAAGGAAATCAGGGAATTCATACCGTTCCGAGAAGAAGAATGGAATGCCAAAGTGGGGTGATCGGGAAACAAAGGCTCCCAAGGATTATCGCAATGAAAATAACATGAATGATCTACTTTGAAGATCCTGAGAAGAAATGAATTTCAGAAAGGGTTTACTGGCCTATAGTCTAAACTAGGACAACACGAACAAATTATTAAAATCAGATTGGCCAGCTTCAGAATCTTACACATTTAACCTTGCTCACATTTGGAAATTATGAGGTAAGAAAAACGTTTGTATGGTGGCACAAAAAACGTTTGGAAAGAGTGATATTATACTTTAACAAAACTATCTATAGTGAATTATTTGGAAAGAATGATTTTATACTTTAACAAAACTAACTATAATGAATTTAGTCTCTATTTGATAAGACTTAATTTGAAATCAAAGAAAAAATGCTTGAACTTATTAATTTGAGTTGTTTGATGGATATCAATTTGAAATCTAAAACTTATATCTGAACATTGAACAAAGAATTTTAAAATTTATGCAATATGAATATTTTAGGGAAATATTTCCTATGAAACAACTAAGTACATATTTCAGTCATCATCTACTATCCAAACATAGTCAATGTTTTTGTGAATGCAAACTCTCTACTATATATTTTAATCATAACCAACTTTTCTTTGTAAGTTCAAAACATCTGGTTGTAGTTCTTTCTTCTGAAATATTCTCTTATTCCTCTCCCATGTGATAGATAACACTGCTAAAACAATGAAACTTATTCTTCTTACGAGCAACGAAGCTTACGCCCATTTCACATTAGTTCATCAAAAGTTCCTTACTATTGAATCAAAATAAGCAATAGAAAAAACAATTAAGAGGTCAGATTCATTGAGATAGAAGTTTAGGCCCTGATAAACTCTTCCATGTCAATGCATGGTAAATAAGTACTTTAGCAGACAGAATCGCCTGCAAATATTTTTTTGCTTCACGGACAATATTTTATGTGCCTAGGTCGATTAGAGGTTCGGCTTCCTTCTACCAAATCCAATCAATCGAATAAATTTTTCGAGAAATACTATATAAGAATAGCAGTCCCGGTCTAAAAACAAGCATGGAAACAAGCTAGTCATTCTTCTCATCCTTTTCAACCATCTCTAATGTTTCCCCACAAAACCTAACTTAAATGTTTTAATTTCATTGGTAACTTTGCAATACTAGTTTAAATTTTAATTTTTTTTATGCATTTTGAAATCACACGAGCATAACCACAAGGTTAATAAACAGTGGTTGTATGACCACAAATCAAATAACAATGACAGACTTATCACACCACCATAGTAACACAAAACATGTTTATGAAACAATCAAGTCAGTGTCGACAAAGTAACACATAACACAAAACAAGATTACTAGTAACATATTGATCATGCTATCAAGCAAGCATCATCAGTATTCGATAACAGTTTTATAAGTCATAGAATGATCACACTATTATTCTACTTTTCATTTGGTACAGTAACATGGTCACCGGGTGATCCATCGTTCAAGTATTCATTTAGTACACTATCATGGCTCACCGGGTGATTCTAGCGGTTGTTCTCATACGTAGCACTTAGTCCCATATTGGTTCTAGTTCTGGCTACCATGTGTTGCACTTAGTTCCTTAGAATTTCAGAATAATTGTGCAATTCACATCAGATATAATTAGCCATTTATGTAACATATCGAGTATAACAAGCAAGCATGTAATGCAAATAATCACAGGAAAGACCAAATTTATTCAGGATAATTCCACACACTAGAACACATCTTTGAGCAGTTAACTAGTCGAAAGTACTTTTTGAAAAGGGATTGAAAAATAGTTAAACCCTCACCTTTCTTAAAATTTAAGAGCTATAAATTCCAATGAGACCTGCAAGTATGATATACATATAACTAATCAAACACCATTTAAAATTCAGAAAAACATACGTATGGTGGCTCTTGATTTTGGCTATATCTTGTTAGCCAATCAAAAGCAACCACGTACCTAGGATTTACTATATTTAGTTATTAGGTGAAACTCTAATTACTATATTCTCCACCTTCACTTAGTTACTGGGTAAAATTCTATATTTATTTTAATTTTGGTTGATTTTGAAGTAAATTTTTGCCGCACTGTTTCTTCGATCTCTCACCGATGGACCTGTGCGATTGTGATTTTTCAATAGAGATTCTGATTATAGATTTAGAGTTTTATCCAGTAATTAAATTAAGTAAACATAGAGATTATGGTAATTAGACATTTTGATTATATACTTAGAGTTTTATCTAGTAATTATATTGAGTAAACATAGAGATTATGGTAATTAGAGTTTCACATAATAATTAATATAGTAAATCCTAAATACGTGGTTGATCTTGATTGGCTAACCGGATATAGCCAAAATCAGGAGGCACCTATATATGTTATTCTCTTGAATCTGAAAATTATACGGTTAGAATGTTTAAGAACTAGACTTGTTCCTTTTATTTAAAAGTTTATAATCTAAATGTACAAATTCTCATTTGATGTCTGTCTCTACAGAGTCCAAGTATTATAAGGGACCGTTATCAATTGAAGTTGCCATTGATAAACTTCAGCCCCGCCGCCGCTGTTAGATTTTAGAATGTTGGTGTCGCTAGAGCTCAACCGGCTCACATGAACTGACTCGAGATTGACCTTCAGTATGAATTTGTACGGAATAACAGTAATGTACAAAGCATTGGGAATGATCAAGGAAATTGACTGAAAGATCAAATGAATTGAAAGACCAAGGCAAAACAAGAATGCTTAAGGGAACTAACTGAAAGATCAATCAAACTGACTAAAAGATCAAGCAAAAACGATAAATGATCAATCCATTGTCCCTTGGTCTTTACAAGGACAGGTCTCACCCAAAACTTTCTCATCTAAATGTCATTTACGATTGACCCTCAAATTATCACATTTAACATGAACTAGAACTGGAGAGTTTCTTAGTGACTAGTAGTCACTTAAACAATTAAAACTTACCAAACAAATCTCGGAAAAATCATAAAGTGATGCCATTGAAAACTAGACAGGAAAGACCTTTTTCCTCACTTATTTTTAAACTTTACAATTTTCAGGTGACTACTTGAAAAGTAACCATAATTATATGCCCTTCAACAGATCACTTAAATCTACTTACTCTTAAAAGCGGGGATCCCCGTTTCTACAGTAGTAAGCCATGGTCGTTTTTTTAATATATTTTCACTGTATATTTTACACGCGTCATCATCTACAAATTCTCTCCTTGCTTCCCCCATTCACCTACACGCGTCCCTGCTCCGGAGAATTCCATTTTCTTCTCCCACAGAATTCCATCACACACACAATCTTCTCTCCATAGATTTCTTGTTCCTTCGCGAACTCTAGGTCTCTCCGCAGCTGATTCCTCTGGTTTTTTTATTCTTCCCCCTTTTTTGTGCTCTGCAGCTCTTCCTCCGCCTCAATCGCCGGAGGTGGCACCGGAGGAGGAGATGGAGGGCGGCGTCGGCGGTCGGAAATGATGAATCCGTAAGTGGGGAGAATAAATATAAGTGTCTATACTCCTCCATTTCTTTCACCTTGTCTATATGTTTTAGTTTTGCTGACTGCTTTTTTCAGCTTTGTGGGCTTCGTTTCAGATTTTCCGATTTTCTTGCATACAAGGTGTTTGATAATTTTCCAAATAATATACTTATATTGATATGTCGATCCTCTACGATGTTCGACAATGGCAATTCTCGTTAGTTGATGACTTCGTATTATGTAGTTTTTACTTATGCTACCTCTGTTGTTGTCTTGAAGAAAGAAGGCTGACATTATCCTCTCACAGTATAATTGTCTGAACTTCAAGATCTTAGCTGCTAACTATTTTACACAATACTCATGCCTCGTTATCAAAGATGATTTACATATTATTTGATGTCTTAAACTGCATGAAGCTTTAGAACATAGCTTAAAGTTCATGTCTTTATTTGTCTGTTTCGAGAAATGGAATATTGAAATGTAATGATTTTGGCAGGGTGAACTGACTTTGCTAGAAAGAAAAGCTTGGAGGGAATTCCTGGGGAAGACCAGGAGAGATCTTGTTCTTGTTGGGACTGGTGGTGCTACTCTTGGTTGGTTTGGTATGCATTTTACACCCTTCAAAATCGCTTCGTTCTTTACTTTATTTTTTGCAGTTTACAAGTTTAGGGTTAGTTGGCATCTTGAGAAGGTCACTGCTCAGTAAAGAGAGCAGTAAACTTTGCAAGCCTTCTTTCTTCAAACAGAAGAATTGGGTTAGTTGGCATATTGCATAGTTTGTTTAATGAACTTTAGTGAACTCATATTATTCGATCAGTTCACATTATTGAACTTTAAAATTGAACTTTAGAACATAGGTTAATGTGAACATAGCTTAGAACTTTAAAATTGCAGGTCAGAAGTTAACTCTTTTAAACTGCTTCTTTGATATGTTTGGCCTTTTTTTTTGTATGCGAGGTGTTTTTAATGATCTTTGATGATTAAAACTGTGTAAGTGAGGTTGAAAACGAGGTGTAACTGATTTTTGTATGCGAGGTGTTTCTCCGGCGACCATGGAGTACGTGGCAGTGCCGTCCGCCGCGGATAAGAAGAAGACCATGGTTACCTTTCAGATTTATTTTTGTGTTCTTGTATACAAGGTGTTCTTGTATACAAAGTATAGGATTCCAGTTTTATTATCAATATTTAGGTCAGTGGATGTCTTATTTTTTCCCTTCGCGCTCAAAACAATCATCATAAAATGATTTTCTAAACAATCGTAGATGTAGTATGCATGCTTTAAACTATTACAGGAGAGGGAAGATTGTACAATACATTCGCACAGCTCCTTCCACATCTGCACCGCCGGGGATGACTCCCAGGCTCTCATCTGGGATCTCTCCTCCATGGGAGGCCACCCCGTGGAGGGGGGCTTGGACCCCATCCTGACCTACACCGCCAGTGCCCAAATCGAGCAGCTCCAGTGGTCCTCATCCCAGCCGATGAGCTGATGACATTCTACCAAGTAAGCCATTGGTCTTTTGCATCCTTTTATCTCAAATTGCTTATCAAAATACCTCGTCTACTATGATGCTTTTATGGGGGAGAATTGTCAATTTTCCTTTATATTGTTTTGAACTTATATATATATATATATATATATATATATCTGTTGATGCTATGGCTTGATAAGTTTCATCTTTTATTTTGCAGTCAGATCAAAATTTGAACAAATTCTGGCATATCACAAGTGGGTTTGTCATTACTGAAATAAGTGAATTAAAAAAATATATTTGAACTACATGATCCGATGTGCATTAAAAATTCAAATTCTTGAGAATTATAGAACATGTAAAAGTTTCAAATGAAGGAACAAACCATAAGCATTTAAGAAGAAGGGCTAATAAGCAAACAAAAGAACAAAGCTCAGTTCTAATGAACATGAGTTGAACACTTTTAGATTCAAAGAAGCAGTTTTGCATGTACACGAAAATATGAAGCATCAGCTCTTTGCATGGTTATTGATGATGTTTTCTGTGTCAATTACTCACTGTTTCTCAAACTCTCCTTCAACATGGTTATTGATGATGTTTTCTGTAGCTCTTGTTGGCTGCTTGTAGAATATTCAGTAAACATTCATTCATGTTTTTTCTCTTTGATTTGATTAAAATTGAACTCCATACTGTATTTAATGAGATATTTTCAGATGTATTTACGTATTCATGACAGATTTAGCACCATGCCCAGCTTTAGACCACGATAACATTTCCTTCAAATGCAGAGCACACTGTGAAGTCCTTATTGAGATATGCCATGGTACTTAGAAAGTTTTACATTTGGTAGATTCTACAAATGAAGAGCAGCCACAGCATTACCGATGATTTCATTCAGGTGATCTGCAGATTAAGAATCATTGATATGCACATTGTTTCTGTTGAATAAATTTCCAACTCAAGAGAACTTTAATTTTCTTAGATCTCATATAATTACTGAATTTGGAAATGATTTGAAGAAAGATATTTGAGATATGGAGATCATCTTGGCAGATGATACTGAAATGTTGGATGAGTGACTTTCATATTATTGAGTTACGTTGAGATGGCTCAAATCTTGTTTCCATTGCATATTTGTGCCGAGAAATTGAAGTTATTGTTATTGTGCAGTGTGGAACTTTATGCCAAGTGTTATTCATGATATCTTGGGTTTTAGGGTATGTGTGGAACTTTGTTCAGTACTGATACCATTTGAACACCTTTGTTTGGTATATTCTGTATTTTTTTGTATGTCTTGATGTTGTATGCCGTGATTGGAAGCAGAGATGATGCACATGAAGCACACCAGAATGCATGAAACTCGACGACTTGCAATTTTCACATGCTAGAATATATGTTGTATAAACTTCAACTACTTTGTGACTATATTATTAGTTAGCATTTTGATTTTCACACAATCAAGCAAAGATGCTTATTGGTGTTATATAGAGGATGTAACTCGTAAAATATCCAAATTCTTCTTGTATACAAAGGTTTGTGCTGAGTATATATATACACATTATTAAAGGTACTCGATATACAAATTATTAACTGATATTAACCGACCGCGCGATGCGCGGTCTACCAAACCTAGTAGAATATCAAAACAAAACCGAGACAAAGAGATTCACTGTTGACCAGACTCATATGAAACAGCCATAACTCCTTACACACATCTGGAAAACATGAAATTTGCGCCATTAATATAAATGCTTTCAAAAAAAAAAAAAATAGACATAAATTTCTCTCAATAGATATCTTATATATCAAGTGTTGTAGACATTTGACCCTTAAAATTTTTTTACCTTAACACGTATTGGAGCTGAACACTTTTTAGTTGGAATTTATAAGAAAATTATAAAACTCGTACCATCACAAACTAGACTTCCATACCTTTGTTCATTAGAAATTTAAACTATCAAATTCCATGAACAGAAAGCCCTTAAAAATATCACTCAAAAGTGACTACGAATCTGAAATGAGGCTGAACCATTTTCTGTTGCCACTGGTTACTAAAACGATCATATCTATAACTTAAACCATTAAAAATTCTCATTTCATATATACAACAGTTGACACTGTATCAAAATTCTCAGTGACCAGAACGCATGCATATAGTTTTCCCTGTATTATGAACTATACATGCCCTCAGTTTGTGTTCTTAATTAGTGCACACTTAGCATTGATAAATTAAAAACAAATCACTATGATAATGTAATCTTGTATCCTTTGCTTACTGAAATTTCAACCATTTAAACCCTCATTGCTCGTCCTCAAACTCGCAGAATCATATGTCTGAACAGGATTTTTAATTTTATGGGTTTCGATCCAAGGATAAAATCAAGAACCGGTTTATTTGATTCATTATACTTCATGAGTTATCAGGCATGAATCAAGAAACTTACAGTTAATGATGAATCTATTCAAATAAAAGACGCTTGCTTCTCGAATTTGCCTTGCTTTAAAATTACACCAGTATCAAATTCAACTTCTTGGCCAAAATTCCACGAACATGGTAGATTAATTAAGGCGGAGGGGAAAATAGAGAATGGATTGGATATGTTGTACGGAGGCTGAGATGTGAGTAAAAACACAAACCTGGTCATATATGTTTTTTGGCATGAAATAAATCTGTTTTAGTTGCTGAAATTTTGCCGATCGAACCGTAAGATGAATAAGAAATACTGTATTTTACCATGTTAGAGGATAGAGAATAGGTCTCATGGACATAATTAAGAATTTGATCGGTTGAGTTCAAACACTAGTAATCCTTATCCCACGTTAACTTCAAATTCAGTTTATTATTTGTATTGTAGTCTAACAAAAAATATATATCTAAAATTAGAAGAAATTTAAGTAAACCTGCAATTTTCGATTCTTTTAATAATTAAAATGAAAATAGGAGGCCAAAATTAGAACAAATTCAAGTAACATAAATGCAACCTGCAATTTTGTCCTGAGACATAAAGTGGACGCATGAGGTTGATGAAAATTTTACAAAAGGTGGGGATGAGCTTTCTTCAACTGAATTGAACTGAAGTGAAAATTAATATATTGAAGGAAAAAAAATAGTGTGAATGAATTAACCTGAATTTCAACAAAATACATTTTCACCAAAATAAACTGAACTGATCTACAGACAAGTTTTGACAAATTTGACCTTATACAATTTTGCTAATGTACTTATCCTAAAATATACACTTATACAGTATAAAAAATAAACTCTATCTGAGCATATTGTAGTGAACTCTCTTATCTAACTTTCTTTGCCAACTGTTTTTTTTTGTGGTTTGTACTAGATATATATAATTTGGTGTTAGTGGAGGGAAATAAGTTTCAAAATTATAGCATGGTCCAATGATTCTCAAAACAGAAAATGTGGTGAAAAATGAAGATTTTGCTCACACTTCAACTCCAACAAATTCTACATATAGTTCTCCAAGATGGAGGAGAATTTGAGTAGATAGAGATTAGATTTAATGCACAAGTCTATAATTAGGATGAGTGTTAGTAATTTGGTGAGAAGAATGTTGATGCAAAATTGGTTGGTTCATGAATCAATATCAATTCCCTTTGGTTGGTTGAGTTCAGTGGATCGCTCTCTTGGGTTTCCACCTTGTAATGCAAAGTTGGCAAATCTTAAGGAAACACCACGTTGATTTTGAGGCTTTGATAGCTTTAAACCCCCGTCATTATCATTACCCCCACACTTCATTCATCTTTTACCATTTCTTCAGGTGCCCAACGAGCCTTCTCCCATGTGCTCCTCCTTAATCAAATCTTATTAATAACTAATTAACGTACTCTCCTGAATCCAGCTGAATCTGTACACTTTTAGTTAACTTTTTCAGATCATATTTGACTATTAATAAGTTTATTTGTATTATGTATGGAGAGACTTGGGTGAGATATGTCCTTGTGGAAACTAGGAGATAAGGGATTGGGCATTTACCGTTTTTGCTTGATCTTTTAGTCAGTTTGATAGATCTTTCAGTCAGTTCCCTTGAGCATTCTTGTTTTACCTTGATCTTTCAGTTCATTTGATCTTTCATTCAATTTTTTTTGATATTCTAGTCAATTTCCTTGATCATTCCTAAACCTTGGTACAGTACTGTTATTCCGTACAAATTTATACCGAAACTCAGTCTCGAGTCAGTCCATGTGAGTCGGTTGAGCACTAGCGACACCAACACTCTAAAATTTAACATCGGCGGCGGGATTGAAGTTCGCCAATGGAAAATTCAACCGATAACGGTCCCTTATATTACTTGGTCTCTGTAGAGACATGTATCAAATGAGAATTTGTATTATGTATTAGCAAGGTCTAAAAAATTTATATTTCATAATTTACTATGAATCTAACAATATCTACCAATTATAATTTATGATCGAACAATGCTCTGAAATAGTTAACTAAAAAATGTGCAGATTCAGTTGGGAGAAAGAAGTACTCATATTTAAAAATAAAGATTGAGTTAGTGATGAAATTTTGAAACGAAATATTTTTTTTACCTGAATGTGAATTGTGCAAGTGAATGTTAGAGATGCAATATTATATTAGATTTCTAGTTGGATCATTGATAATTTGATATAGAAATAAGTTACACAAATATTATAAATTATTCGGAAACAAGGAAAGAAAATCCATTCCTACACAAATGTGATTGGCTGTAATGGCGCTGCTTTGACTGGTAAAAAACCAACTGGAGTAGCAAAACTCGAGATTAGTCCAGTTGTATTAAAATAAGATGACTTCACTTTCCTTTGAGTTGCAAGCTGTGAGCTGCAATTCTCCATTTATTTAATCTTTTTCATCTTCTCCAAAACCTGCGTTAAAATTTCAATACGGATGTGAAACGTCTTCAATCTGAAACAACCACCACCACCAGACTCATGGATCCACCGCCGCCGCCATCCCATCCCGCCGCCGCCGTCGCTAGCCACCTCGGCAGCAGCTACCCTGACTCTACCAACTCGTCGCCGAGGTCCCACCAGACGGCAGACACGTGGGAGGAGCCGCTGGCGCTGCCGCAAGTTCCCGGGGCGAAGCTGCGGCTCATGTGCAGCTACGGCGGCCACATCATCCCCCGCCCACACGATAAGTCCCTCTGCTACGTCGGCGGCGACACCCGCATTGTGGTGGTTGACCGGGGCGCCACCCTTGCTGACCTCCACTCCAGAATCTCCCTCAGCCTTCTAAACGGCCGCGCCTTCACGCTCAAGTATCAGCTCCCGACGGAGGACCTCGATTCCTTGGTCTCCGTTACCACCGACGAGGACCTCGAGAACATGATCGAAGAATACGACCGGATTAACTCTACCTCGCCGCTGAAACCGTCGCGGCTCCGCCTCTTTCTCTTCACCGCAAAGCCGGAAACCGCCGCCTCGATGGGGTGCCTCCTCGACGACGCGAAATCGGAGACGTGGTTCGTGGACGCCTTGAACGGCGCCGGATTGCTCCCCAGAGGGCTTTCTGACTCTGCCGCCATTGATCATAACCTGATGGAGCTCCATGACGATCCTCGGATCAATCCAGGGAATTTGCATCAGATGAATCAAATGGTTAATATGGTGGAACAAACTCTTAATAACAACATCAATGGCAGTAATCAGGTGAGCCAGGAGATACAATCAACGTTTTCAGATTCTCCTATGGTGGAAACAACATCCTCATTCGAATCAGGTGTTTCATCCCCGTCCATGACGAACCTGCCTTTCATCAAGGTTAGGATGGATGAGGCTCAGGCCAGAATGGGAGGTGGAGGTTTGGAGGAGCAGTTTTCCAGGATGAATGTTGCTCATTCTGCCAATGTGCCTGTGGCGGTGAATGTGGCTGTGCCACCTCTTCCAGCGGTGGTTGGTGGTGGTGGAAGGGAGAATTCGAGCCGGGCGATATCCGATGATGAGAAATCAGAGCAGGGGAATTCGAATGGGAAGCGGAAGCCTCCTCTTCCGTTGCAGCCTGTGCCTAGGAAAGCTGGAGGAGGAGATCCTTACAATTTACCTTCTCCTGATTCTAAACAACCTGCTGGTTCTTACAACTTGCCTTCACCTGATTCTGTAGCAAGGTAACTCATCTTCACATATTCTTGGTTTAATTTCTCATCTCTCGAGTTCACTTATATAAGATATATCAATGTCTGAATTCAAGTCAAGTATTAAAGTAAAGTGCCTACTAACCTTATTAGTCAGCCTGTATTATAGTGCACACTTATAGGCGGATGACTAAGTAGTGTATTGGTGTATAATAAGAAACATGTGCACTAGTATTATTTGGTTTCTGAATTCTGATAACTCATTTGAATGAGTGAATTCAAGTTGAGCAGAATAGTATAGTATTACCCTTGACACTAGAGAGCATAGGTTGTAAAAGGCCTAATTTCCAAGTTTTCAGCAGCGTCATAATCTGATGCATTGTTTAAGTATTATGTGTAAAAAACTGCATTTTGATCTGATCATTAGTTAGGCAATTTTCTGCTTCTCAGTTCTGTTTGCCTGATATGCACATGTTTCTACTTTGCAGTGATTCGAGTGTAGCATCTGCCACATCTTTCTCCAGAAACAATTACCAGGAAACAGTTCCGGCATCAACTAGAGAGATTAGAGCTCCAACTGCTACTGTTGATCAGCGGAGTTACGCAGATCCTTCAGCTCAAAATCAAATGCAGCAGCAGCAGCAAGCTCCTGCTGAGACCATGGTTAATCTGCAGCAGAGCCAGCTTCAGCAACTTATGCAAACCACAGGTGGCCACTACATCCAGCAACCAGGAACCGGGCAGATGCCAATGCCATCTTACTACCAAGTCTATGCAACTCCCCAACAACAACAACAAATGATGCATCATCAGCAGATGGATCAGCAGCAGCAGTATCCTATGTACTTCATGCCGGTTCCTCAAACTCAGCCTTACAACCAAACTATGCAACAATCCAATTCAGCTGATTCGGGATCAGTATCTGTGGGTCGCCCGACAACCACCTTTGTTCCTTCCACAGCATACAAGGAGATGGCTCCACCTGCTAATTACCCTGTAAAGCCGACAACGCCACAGCCTGAAATGATGCAGAGTATGTACAGAACTACAGGGCCGGGGAACCCTACCTTAGTTCAAGTTCCAGCTAGCCAGTTTCAACAGCAATTTGGAATTTCTCAAGCGCAAAATCCATCCCAGGCTTCTGGAGTTGCAAACTATAGCTACGAATATGCTCATCCCACGCACGATCATCCATACTATGCTCAGTATTCAACCGCTACATTGCCTCAGTATCAAACCATGGCTCCTGGTGCGGCTGTTATGTTAGCACAGACATCGAAACCGAACCAACTGGTAACGGACAACACAACAGCTGAACAGTAAAGAGAGGTACTTTTCTGATGCAACAATGCTCAAATCCTGTAATGTCTGGAAGAGAAGTCCAGTAGTTCCTTCAGGCTTCATCAGTGTCACTCACACTAGGACTGCTGACTTCATCGGTTAGTTATGATGCATTAATCAAGCTTTGAATAAACAGAAGATGCTAAGCACAATAAATAAAACAGCATTTGATTTTTCGTTTATCTTATATCAAACTATAATGTTAAAGAACATGTGCATTGATTTCTCAAGTGAAATCATGCTCTGGTTCATAGTAAAGGAAGATATTGTATTACAGATCCCTCTTGTACTAATAAATGATATTGAAGCTTCAAAAAGACAGTTTTAGTCATGCTTTTTATTTTACATTCTGTATTAGTAGTAAGATGAGTACCTAATTTCTTCAGCTGTTTTTCTGCTTCAATCATTTATAGACCACATTTATGGAGATACTTTAGTAACATTCTTCTTACTAATTTAGTATAGTTTAAAAGGTGATCTTTGAAAGCTTCCTCAATTGAAACGAAAGAGACAGAAAGATTTAACAGCTGGAAAACATGATATGGATATAAATGGGGTGAAAGAATACCTTTTTCCCTTTGAAGCACAGTGCACACTCACATATTAGTTCCAGTTCCAGGACCCCATTTTCCAACTCAAACCATAAAACTAGTGACATGAACCTGTCTGAAGCACTAACTCTAACCTGTCTGAATCTAGAAAAAAAAGGAAGAGATCATATTTTAACATTTGTAAAATTTCATTAACATTGTAATATTTCTTACAAAAAGTTGTAAATCTGGTGTAAATTGAAGAAACAAAGGTAAGAAAACAAAATAGTTGGCAGACTTGCAGAAAAAAACACAAACTAAAATATCATTCTTACCTGCAATTTGGTGTAGGACCAGCATTTGTTATGGTCTTCTTCTCAAGTCGTCAATATAAACGTGATGGATCATTTAAACAAATTCAAACCATGAACGTGAATTCACATGATCAATAAGAAAATCACTCTTCAACCTTTTGAATCTTCCTGTCTGAATTCCAAATCATTTGTAAAACTGGAAAGTGAACACATGCTTCAGACGAAATCATGGCCACACTTTCACACTCTTTCTCCACTGCAAAGCTCTCAGCTCCACGATCTCGCAGGTATGTTCTTGATCAGTATTCAAGTTCTTACAAAAAATTATCACCATATGTGTTTCTGAATCCATTTCTGTTACAGGGTCGTCGGAAAGTCGAACGTCATTCGTTGTGTTTCAGTGCAGCGTCCCGCGGCGGCTGCCGGAGAAACTCTCAAGGTCATACTCGCAGCCGGAGAGACCGGCGGCCGCATATCTCCGGCCATAGCGATCGCCGATGAGCTGAAAGCCCTGAACCCAGAAACGGAGTTCCTCTTCGTCGGCGCTCCGAGTGGAATGGAGAGCATCGCCGTCCCATGCGCCGGATACACATTCAAACCCATCCCAACCGCCGAGCTGCATAACCCGTACCACTTCGTGAAATCCCTCTTGCAGAGCTTCGAAATACTCAAGGAATTTGGTCCCGGAATAGTGATCGGAACCGGCGGGTTCGTTTCTTTTCCGATATGCCTTGCTGCGGCGATGAAAGGGATTAAATTGGTGGTACAAGAGCAGAACTCGGTCCCGGGGACGGCGAACTGGCTGCTTTCTGCGTTTGCTGAGAGAGTTTTCGTGGCGTTTAATTCGAGCGTGGATTGTTTTTGGCAGGGGCATAAGTGTATAGTGTGTGGGAACCCGGTGAGATCTTCTTTGAGAAAGAATGTTGTGAAAGATGAGGCCAGGAAGCATTTTTTCCCTGAGGTGGCACAGGGAAAGGTTGTATTGGTTCTTGGAGGGTCTTTTGGTGCCTGTGCCATCAACATTGCGTTGTTGAATTCGTATAGCGAGCTTTTGAGTGAGCACGAGGATTTGTTCGTCGTTTGGCAAACTGGGGTTGAGGCTTTCGATGAAATGTACAGCCTTGTCAAGAAGCATCCCAGATTGATCCTCAAATCGTGAGTTTTGCTTTCTTCACTTTCTTGATGCTTATGTTTTGGATGGATTTGATGTTTTTGGAATCGGGATCTTTTGTGTAGTGTCTGATGGTGTTTCATTCATTGTGAAGGTTTCTGCATTCTATTCATTTGGCATATGCAGCTGCTGACCTTGTTGTATCAAGAGCTGGGGCTATGACCTGCTCCGAGATTTTGGCAACGGGGAAACCTAGCATTCTGGTACTACTCCAGTTCTTCTTGATCACTTTTTCATCCGGTTTCCTACTGATTTTGTTTTTGAACAAGTTCATTCATATTTGCTTCATCTCTTGCTGCCAAATATGGTGACTAGGATATCTGCATCTCAGAATCTCTTATACTCTGCTGCCAACAATTGTTCATGAATGTCTTCATAGTGTGGATCCTATCTGAGTTTGGTGTTTCACTTGCAACATTTTGCAGATACCTTCGCCTAACGTTGAAGAAGGACACCAACTTAAAAATGCTTTGTTGCTGGCTGATTTAGCAGACTCTAGGGTCATTACCGAGGATGAACTGGACTCGACACTACTGAGAGCAGCTGTTGAAGAAATAATTGGTATGATACAATCAAAAGTTTAGAAAATTTAAGTAAAGGTTCTTTTTTACTTTCACCTTTCAAAAGAACATTTTTTAGAACTGAGAAGCTGGAAGTTAGGCTTGGTTAGACTTTCATTATATGGTGGCTTAAGTTGTTTTGAGTTTTTCCCCAAATCTCTGAAAGAACAAGCTAGAATAGGTTACTTTTCTCCTTTTAAGTGAATCAATCTCTGTGCAGGAAATGAGCGCTTGTTGGAAGAGATGTCGAGAAGGGCTCTGCAGGCAGCAAAGCCAGATGCCGCTTCAGAAATCGCAAAGCACATTCTTTCTCTTGGCAATGTTTCAAAATAAAGAGAACTTCAATCTAAACAAAAGCAAACCTTCATCAGAAATATCAGTGAAGATTGGTGGAACTGTCAAGATGGGCGTAATCCGCACAATACAGTCAAGTGTATAGATGATTCTTTTGTTTTGCTGTTTACTGATAATATTCTGTAGTATAAATTTGTCATTCTCCATTTTCACATTGATAATCTCTAAATGTAGCAAATGAAGATGCGTGGTTTACTATGATGTGGTCCTTCTCCATCCTTACGTTAAGCAGAGACGCATTTACTAGATTACAACTTTGCCTGTCCTAGAAAAGTCCAAAATGATGGATCATCCTGTTAAATTTCTAGTTAACATGAGCCACAAAAAACAAAAAAGATTGAATCTTGTACGCTAAATCAGATGCATGTATACCAAAAAATATGTCCAGATCATAAATGACGAGTATTGTCGAAGCCACTCAACCGCCAGAAGGATATTAATAATTTTCTTTTCCGCGCCTACATATTCAGACATGCTATGACGAAAAATCAACCCGATCCCGAAAAATGGTGGCTTTTCTCCGATTACAGCTCCGGCCGGCACCCCATTTCCGGCCATCTCCGCTTCTGATTCGCTCGCCGGGGAAGCACATAAGATTCTCCGTCAGCTGCAATGCCATCTCCGGCGGGTTGGTTTCCGACAAGCCTTCCGTTTGCACCGGTGACGAGCTTCACTATGTCCCGGTTTCCGGCTCCCAATGGCGCCTCGCTCTCTGGCGCTACAAACCTTCATCTCCGGTCAGCAAATTAGTACCTTAATTTGAGCAAGATTTTTCTGTGATTGTGGTTAACGTTATTTAATTTGGTTTCTATTTCCTCTTTCCGACTAACTACAGGTCGTTAAAAGAAATCATCCTTTGCTGTTGCTTTCCGGGGTTGGAACTAATGCCATTGGATATGATCTAGCTCCTGAGGTCAGTTACTTGTTTCACCTTTTGTACTTATTTAACCTGTCTTAATGCTATCACTCAGAATTTTTTATCTCACAGTATGAAATAATCTTGTACAGTCTTCTTTCGCGCGTTATATGTGTTTGCAAGGATTTGATACATGGATTCTTGAACTCAGAGGCGCTGGATTGTCTGAATTGTTTGATCAAGGTGTGTTTGATGCTATCAATTTACTGTCTGGATGATGTTCATAGAGAAGGGAGGTTGAAGATTTATCATGTCTGCCTTTTCAATCTTCTCTCAGGATTGGTCCCTTCAAGACTGAAGTCTGGCATTGCTAGCCAAGCTAGGGATTGGAGCGAAAAGGTTGCAAATGTCGTCACTGAATGTAAGAGGTTGCTTGGCGTTCAGAACGGCTTCTCTCTTCCAATACAGGACTTACAGAAGCAGCTTGATCTTGGTAGCAAGTATGATTGGGACTTTGATCACTATCTGGAAGAGGATGTGCCTGCAGCGGTGAGGTGACATCTCATCAATGTTTATGATGAGTTTGAATCGTTTACCTTGTAATTCTGATAATGGATTTTGTGCATGTAGATGAATTATATAAGGAAGCAATGCAAACCTAAGGACGATAAGTTGCTCGCAATTGGCCATTCCATGGGAGGTATCCTGCTATGCGCCATGCTCTCACAAAATGGTATGCTCAACTGAACCATACTTGTATATTTTTTTCCTAACTCTAAAATTAGGCCATGAATCAGCTGTTTGTATTTATTTCTGTACAGGTTACCGAGGAAAGGATTCTCAGTTGAAATCAGTAGTCACGCTAGGGTCATCACTTGATTACACTACTTCAAGGTCTTCCCTTAAACTACTGTTACCCCTTGTAAGTAAATATTACCCTAATCTAGTGGATATAATTTCTGCATTGGTTTGGAAACTCACGGATTTCACTTGTGTCTGATAGGCAGACCCTTTACAATCTTTGAGCATTCCTGTTGTTCCGTTAGGAGCAATGATGGCAGCTGCTTATCCGCTTGCATCTCGTCCTCCTTATTTCTTGTCGTGGTTGAATTCCCAGATCTCTGCACAGAACATGATGCATCCGGACATGCTTCAGAAGCTTGTCTTCAATAATTTTGGTATGAGCATTTCAATTATGATCAGCTTTTATAACTATGTTAATCTGAAAGACTTGTGCTGTTGGTATTACCATCTTTTGCAGGTACTATCCCTGGTAAATTGCTAGTACAGTTAGCAACAGCTCTTCAGCAAGGTGGATTGTGCAATAGGAACAAAACTTTCTTCTACAAGGATCATTTGCACAAGATCAAGGTTCCTGTTTTGGCAATTGCTGGAGACCTCGACCTAATTTGTCCTCCAGATGCTGTATATGGTACTCAATCTTTCTCATAGTTATCGACCTCACCCCACTTCTCTTTCTTATTCGTGTGTTTGTTTGTGGAGCAGAAACCGCAAAGCTGATTCCTGAAGAGTTAATCACATACAAAGTTTTTGGAGAACCAGATGGTCCACATTATGCTCACTATGATCTAGTCGGAGGCCGTTTGGTATGTACACTCTCCTTTCAAATTTGCATTCCTTTGGAAGAATGGTTTCAGTTGCCAAATTCATAGCCTAATCCTCTCAATGAATGCAGGCATCGAGTCAAGTTTACCCGTGCATTGTAGAATTTCTCCACCACCATGATCAAATAACAAGCAATTGTGTATCTTATAACTAGTATGAGCTGATCAAAATTCTAGCAAACTATGATGCAAAACACTCTGAAAAGAGGTGGTACTCTCCAGGATGTAGCAATGTTATTTGGCCCATACATTGTATAAACTAGTTGTAAGTAGAATAGCAGGTCATTGAGGAAGTAGGCGATCGATGATCATACATCTCTCTATATATGGAATGGATACAACTCTGTTCACCCTTTTGTGTGCCTTTGCATTTGTTTCTTTTGGCAATCTGCCATGGCTTGTAACTGTTGAACTAATCTTGTATCGAGAAGTTCAAATCGAACAAATTTCTTCAAATTCACAAGCAATATTTATATATATGGTTCACCGATCCAAAGTTTTACAAATTACAAAAAGGCAATCTGAATAAACAAAACATCATCTACGACACCATCTAAAACAGAGAAACCACACCATAAAATTCAAACATCAATTGGATTTATCGAAAAACCCAAACCTCGTGCCTTAAGTACCACTTTAGATCATCCCCCAGGCCCCCCTGAATTAGTACAGATCACAGTGAGTAAACCTGTCTGGCGGATGCCAAAGCATAAAACACGAGGTAACTTATTAGCAGCCTGAACCATTTTCAAGTTCTAGTGGCGGCCATTACCTTCATTGGTACAAGTTTATTTCTATAATTACAACCTACAAGTAACTATAAGGGAACATTAGTGCTGTGACCATTCAATCTTCTTAATGTCAATGTCATCCTTGAACATCTCATAAAGGGGACTCATTTCCCTCAGCTTCTCGACCTGCTGCACAGTGAGCTCCACAGCCCTGTCAATCTCTTCCTCGGTAGTAAACCTCCCAATCCCATACCTAATCGAGGTGTGTGCCATGTCCTCATCCACTCCAAGAGCCCTCAAAACATATGAGGGCTCCAAGCTCGCGCTAGTACAAGCACTCCCACTAGAAACCGCAACCTCCTTCAACCCCATCAACAAGCTCTCCCCCTCTACAAATGCAAACGACAAGTTCAGATTCCCAGAATAGCGCTTATCCACGCTCCCATTCACTACCACCCTATCCATCTTGCTCGTAATTCCATTAAACAGCCTTTCTTGCAACTTCTTGATTCTGCACTCATCATACTCCATTTCCTTCTTTGCAACCTCACAAGCTGCCCCAAATCCCACAACCAATGGAGTTGGGACAGTTCCACTTCTAATCCCCCTCTCCTGCCCACCACCATTCATCTGAGTCTCCACACGAATCCTCGGCCTACGCCTCATGTACAGAGCACCAACTCCTTTAGGCCCGTAAATCTTATGCCCACTCAAAGACATCAAACTGATATTCATCTTATCAACATCAATAGGAATCTTCCCTAAAGCTTGTGCAGCATCAGTATGCAAAGGAACATTATATTCCTTACAGATTTTTCCTATCTCTACCATGTCCTGAATCACACCTATCTCATTATTAACCATCATGATCGATACTAAACCGGTATCGGGTCGGATTTCGGACCGAAGCCTATCCAAATCAACAAGCCCGTCGGAACCGACGGGGAGATAGGTTACCTCAAAGCCCTCCTGCTGGAGATGGCGGCAGGAGTCGAGCACGCACTTGTGCTCCGTCTGGGTGGTGATTACGTGGCGCTTCTTCTCCTTGTAGAAATGCATCACGCCCTTGACGGAGATGTTGTTCGACTCGGTGGCGCCGGAGGTGAAGATGATCTCCTTCGGGGAGGCGTTGATTAGATCGGCGACGTGGCCTCGCGCGGCTTCCACCGCCTGGTCGGATTCCCATCCGTAGAGGTGGGTCCGGGAGTGGGGGTTTCCGTACTGGGAGATGTAGTACGGAAGCATGGCGTCGAGGACTCTGGGGTCCACCGGCGAGGTAGCCTGCATATCGAGGTAGAGAGGTCTCCCGGCGATCTTGACGCCCTTCATGTTGATTCCGGTGGTGATCTCATCCTGCAAGGGTTCCACCGCGGCTGCGGTGGCGGTGGAGAAGGGGCGGAGGAAGGATGTGGGTTTTAGGGGTTTTGTGCGACGGAGGAAGGCGGAGAGAAGATGCTTGGACGACATCGTTTGGATCGGGATGTCTGTGGAAAGCACGCTACCTATGAATTTTAAAAGAACTGTTTTGGTTTTTATATGACTCCGTATTTGTGAGAGCTTGTTTGGTTTATTCTATGTCGGTTCGTTTTGGGCTATTCGGTTTGCACTTTCTAGAGTCTAGACTAGAGTTAAGCATAGCCATGAGCCCATGAGTGAGAATCGTGAGATCAAGTTGATCCCCGATTAGGCGATTAGTAATCGAGATCGGCTCGAATAATTTTTACTATGATCAAACTCGGCTCGAAAATTGAATCGAGGCTAATACCTTTTAATCGGGCTTGTTTTGATAAAAACATGAATTAGGCCATGTTTGTCCGAGCTTATCTGTAAATCAGTTTATTTCGGTTCAATTCAGTTCAGTTCAGTTCAGTAAAAATACAATTTAATGAAATTCAGGTTAATTAAGTCATGCTGATTCCATTTTTCAATACATTAATTTTCACTTCAGTTCCGTTCAATTCAGTTCAGTTCAGTTCATTACATCAAGAAATAATCTCTAGCAAACATGGCCTAATTTTCTTCTTGTACTTTGAAAACTTTCTTCTTGTACTTCTTCAATTGGAAATTTTATTTCTTTCTTCTCACACGCTCATCCTACTTTTTTACCTTTGTTTAATTTTCTGATTCTCTTGCTTTGATAATTATGTTTCAAATAAAATTTAAAGTGTATCATATAAGACTTTTAACTTGCCAAAAGTTTATCGATTGTTCATGAACGTAAACGAGCTTTCAATCCATCTGTTCATTTAATGTTCGCTTATTAATCGGGTCTAAAATGTTGTTAGAGTTCGTTCATTAAGTAAACGATCGATCTCGATTGGAATGGTAGTCAATATAATATTAATCTTGTTCATGAAAGTTCGTGTTCGTTCTCACCCTACTTACCCACACCTTTGCGTTATGCATATACCTAGTATCTTATATGTACTAAATTAATTAGAACATAACAATCAATGAATCTATCTCATTTTTTATTTATAAAGATAGACTTTTATAATTTCTGAAATTACATAAGACAGTATTACATTGAAGACCAATTGCACGCATGTGCTCATGATTCCTCCCTACTAACTTAAACAACATTAATTACTACAAACTTAGTCAAAATCTAAGATCCTTTATTAACCACTTGGGTTAGTTCAAGTGGCCAAAGGCTTTGCCTTGGCTAGTAGAGGTCTAGGGTTCAAACCCTACTCCCCCAATTTGGGATGAATGAGATTTCTCTCCTAGTTTTTCAAGTCTCCATCACCTACAATCTGAAAGAGGCGTGCTCAACTGAGTGATGGAAGCTGCATCAACTAGCGTACCGAGCTGCATCAGCGGGTGTAAGTGTAGGTCACCGAGTGCCAAGCGGGGACCTAGGCCACTCGACATACGAGATCAGTAGACTAGGCTAGAGTATGATTAGATTAGCATGGATTAGGATTCTTGTATCAGATTCGGTCTTTGTGAAGGGCAGTGCCCAATCAAAAAAAAAAAGATCCTTTATTAAGTAATCTACCTTTGGCGTAAGATTTTAACTATTCAAAAGATTGACTAGAACTTGAGAGTGTGAATTGATGCTTTTAAAGGGGTGGAATAGTTTGCAAATTCAAAATATATATTTCAATTTTTTGCCCAATTCAAAGTTATAATCACAATTTTTCATAACCTGAGATTATATATGCACTTTTTCTGGGAACTGCTATTTGGAAATCAGTTAACGAACCGTCGAACTCCTCTGTACTTCTAGCGCCTTTAACTCTAGCGCTTATGTTTCCTCTAGCCACTTGTGCATCCTCGAACCCCTCCATGCTCATTCCAATAGTAGCATGTTCTGGGAGGTGAGCATGATTGGTGGGGGCCGGGGAGATTCCGATAGGATTCTAGTGGAGTGCCGCAATATGGTGAGTATTTTGAATTTTTGTTAATTTTAATCACCAACGAGTTTGAGATTGGAAATATTGCCAACTAAGAGTTGAAAAATATTTATGCTTTTACTGACGTTATTCACATATAGTTGGCATACTAAATTGTAATTTAAAATATTTAATTAGTGAAAGTTATGGTTTGGAAATAATTTGACAAAATATTTCTACTTACAATTTTTTTTATTTCGCATCTATGTGACGGAACATTATCATCAAAGATTATGGTAAACTCCGTCTAAGGATGGTCTTTTAATTTTTTCTAAAAAAGATTATGGTAAACTAGTAATTTATAGAAACAAAACCGCTCTTAAAAATAAGACCGTTGAGAGATTACAGAAAATTAGACCGTTGGAGGACCGTCTTCTTTACGCCTTAAATAGGGGAACCCTCATCTAAAGAATCCGTATTTCTCAGTGCCATCCGAAGAAGAGGACGCTCCGGTTCTGAGGAGGGATTGAAGAACTTCTGTGTGATAATCGAGATCTTGTTGAAGGCTCTCTAATGGCTTCAAGAGCGGTTCTGCAACAACAAAACAGAGGTACCTAAACGACTTCGATTGTTCCTAAAGATTGGGTTTTTCTTCGTCATTTACTTTATTCTGTGACGATTATCTGTTCTGGCCTGTGGGTTTCTATTTTCTGGGAATGGGGATTAACGGAATGTGGTTTATACTCAATATGACAATAATTTCTTGTTTTTCTGAAGATGGGATTTTTCTTCATCATTACTCGTGTTTGTGGATGATTCTCTGTTCTGGAATGTGGGTTTTAGTTGTCCGGGAATTGAGTTAAAAGGAATGTGATTAATACTCAATGATCCATAGTCCCTACATGATATGAAGTTCTTGTTTTTCTTTCGTTCTTTTGTTTCAAATCCTAGAAAGTATAAAAGAGTTTCCATAAATTCGCATGTTTGATTCAATCGGAACACTTTCTTTTGAAATCGAATCATTTTCATGTGACTTTTATTGATGGAAGATGTTTTTCTTGTACAGTTGAAGGAGGCGCGGTGAGGCAGAAGAACATGATAGGCGCAGGTGGAAGGACCCGTCGAGCGCTAGGGGATATTGGGAATGTCGTTACTGCTCGCGTGGTAGCTGATGGAAAACCACTTCCTAATGTTCATAGGCCAATCACAAGGTCTGATTTTGTTTTCTGTTTCGATCTGTTGTTGTTTTGAATGTTTTCCTGGTTTTACTGACTTGGTTTCTGAACATGTCGATTATCAGGAGTTTTGGTGCCCAATTACTGGCCAATGCCAAGGCACAAGCAGAAGCGGAGAACAACAAGAAATGTGTGGCAGTGGATGTTGCTGCAGGTGCTGTTAAAGTCAAGAAACCTGCCCTGAAGAGAAATGTGGTGAAGCCGAAACCCGAGGTGGTTGAAATAAGTTCTGATTCGGACAAAGAAGAATCATCTTCAAAGAAGAAGGCCCCCACTCTCACATCCACTCTCACTGCTAGAAGCAAGGCTGCCTGTGGTTTGAGCAATAGGCCCCCAAGAGTGGTGGACATTGATGCTGCAGATGTGGGCAATGAGTTGGCGGTCACCGAATATGTTGATGAGCTCTACAGATTCTATAAGATTGCTGAGGTATGGACAATTTCTTGGTTATTTAGTTTTTGTGTTGTTGGTTTTGTAAGTAACTAAACATGCTCTATGTTTTATGTGTGCAGAATGAGAGCAGAATTGCTGATTACATGGGTTCTCAGCCTGAGATAGATGACAAAATGAGGGCAATTCTGATAGATTGGCTGACTGAAGTTCACCACAAGTTTGAGCTTAGCCCAGAGACACTCTACCTGACCTTCAATGTCATCGATCGCTTCCTTTCCGTTAAGGCCACACAGAGGAAGGATCTGCAGCTGGTTGGGATGGCAGCCATGCTTGTGGCCTCAAAATACGAAGAGATATGGGCACCTGAGGTGAATGACCTTGTTTGCATCTCATACAATGCCTATACTCATACTCAAATACTGGCCATGGAAAAGCGCATCCTCGGCGCATTGCAGTGGAATCTGACAGTTCCAACAGCCTACGTGTTCCTCGTGCGCTTCATCAAGGCATCAGTTGCTGATTCAGATATGATGGAGAGCATGGTTTACTTCCTAGCAGAGCTTGGAATGATGAGTTATGCAACAAGCGTTCACTACTGTCCATCCATGCTTGCTGCTTCTGCAGTTTATGCAGCCAGATGCACTCTCGAAAAGACACCTCTTTGGGACGAAACTCTGAAGCTGTATACTGGTTTCACCGAGGCGGAATTGGTGGATTGTGCTAAGCTGCTGGTGAGCTACCATTCGAAGTATGCAGATCACAAGTTGAAGGCTGTCTTCAACAAATACTCCAATGCTGGCAGGGGACATGTAGCTTTATTGTCTCCTGCCAAGTTTCTGCTGTGATGGTCTTTATGGGTCTTTATATAGTGTAGATTGATGATTCTTTTATCATGATGCTCTTTTAGAGCATCACTAGTTTGAGGTTTCGTTTTGCATCTAATGTTTGTCAAAACAATTCTTGTAACCTAAATACGTCAACACTATTTCAGTGATATATGGAGATATAATTCTTTTCAGTCCTATCACTACTTTCTTTTGATGCTGTGAGCTGTTATTACACTCAATAGGCAGATTGTTTCTTGAGGTTCATATCAGAATCTCCATATTTTATCGTTAGACAAAGTGAAAATTCAACTCTTCGATTAGTGGTTTAACTGTGGTGTTTGGTGTTGTTAGCATGAAGGGGGTGTGCAGAGGCTAGAGAGAACAATGGCATCCATGTAAAAATAACAAATTCACCAAATAATTTCTTTTCAAACTTCAAGATCATGACCACAATCTTTCTTTACCCTAAACATCAAGATAGCTTCTGTTGATTGCTTGACAATCAAAATGCTGATCATCACAATTCTTCTGAGCATTCGCAGCGACGAAAAAACAAAGTGCCTTTTGAACAACATAAGCAAAAACTATACACAAGATAAATCAAGAATCCATCTCTACCTATTCGTCACCACTTCAGTTTTACACATCGGGCACATGTTTTTCCGGGCAAGCCACTGCTTTATGCATTCCAGGTGGAAGAAATGCTCACAACTCAGCTTCCCCATCTCATCATCACCTTCATATTCCTCCTATACATACACACATATACACTAGCAAGTAAGTTTTCTGTGATAAATTATCTACTTTGGGAACAAAATACAAGAAACTGTTGTGGAAATTAATTAACCTGACAAATGCTGCACTTTCGTTCCTGGTCGGTGTAAGTCCCCCGGGACATCTCAGTAACTGGGACCTTGGCTTTCCTCACGCATCTACTGATTTCGTCTTCCCTCAATCCAGTACTCACGTACCCAATTCTCTCACCAAGTTCAAGTAATTGCTGTTTCACAAGCACCGAAAACGAGTAATTATACAACTGTGCAGACTGAACTACAAAAGAATGTTCATAGGACAATTTGTGATAAGGAAAAACAGGTAAATCAGACAGACCTCATATGACATGTGATCAACATCAAGTCTCCAATCTCTGTATCGATCCATCATGCTTGATCTTCCGCCCATAATCAGGTTACTCTGGAGCATCACTATCTGAGTATACCACAAATTTCAAAACTTTGAGTTCCCAACATTAAATTTACTTCCGTTCCGATAGAAGGGTGATTCGAATTCAAGTGTCTGTGTGATGGTAAATGGAAAAAGAAGTTCCCCAAAGTATAGGAACAAGATAAGGATGACCTGCCTGATAAAATCCTTCTCTTACCCAAATTCTAATTGACACAAAATTCGTACTACTTTTAAATTTTAATGCCGTCATCCTTACTTCCTCCCTCTTTTAAACATTCTATCAAATTTTTTGATAGAATAAAAAAACCAACAATTAACAAAAATACCCTGCATGACAAACTTTGAGAAATTTACTATATCCCTAACGGATTTTCCAACAGGCAGAAGAAGATGCATACAAATAATTACTTTGGTACCAAGTATGATATCTGAAAATACAACAATTATTTAATCATCAACTATGATCCTTGGTATTCTTGCCTTTTGGTGATTAATAGTCAACAAGAAACTGAATAACACTAAGCATTTTGCCCCAAGAGGAGAAAATCCAATTCTAAGGAGTCGTTTGGTATGCGTACGATACGCGGTAATAACCAAATACGAGGATTTTAACATTTGATTGGTTGTTTGGTTGACGTGAATTAACCAAAACGTTGCAAATATAAATTCCGCCGGAATTTCAATTTCCCACAGAACGAGGGAATTTTGTTACCTCCAATCCCCTAGGTAGAAAACAAATACGCGTTTATTTTGTACGATTTTACCAATTTATCCCATTATTGACGCGGAAATTTTCCACTTCGCGGCAAATTTTTATTTCCCTCCCATTTTACTTTCATATTTTAGTTATTTTTACTTGATTGCATATATAAAAAAATTGATTTGTGCCATAAATTATGTACAAACTTTATTAGTTATGAATTTACATGATATTTAAAATTTTGATGGTTAGATTAAAATATATTCGAGTGATGTTGAGTTGATTGCAATTAATTTATTACCCAATTTTGTAAATATTATACTGTCATGGATGGCAATGTACGGGCAAATGTTGAATCAGGGTTATGAAAATGATGATTGAAATCACCCACCCTGTACCTACCATGAACATTGAGAAAAACAACTTCATATGTGAGTAGAATAATATTGGCATGTGCTCTGGTATATAACTTCATTAGAACACATATGGATGTTGATCCTATTACTGTTTCAAAAGAAGATGGCTCTTAATCTAGTTGATTTCTTCTTCCGTCTCCCCGAAGACTATAAATATACCTATGTTCAGGGTATGTTACTTTCAAATTAATAGGGAGGAGATGATTTATTGAATTTTTATATGTTTATTTTTGTTTTTAGATTTCTAGTATATTTGGCGATGTATGCTCAAGATTTCGAGTGGAATATATTACTTTCAATTTATTTTCGATTTATTTTAAGACAATAATAAATTATTTTTAAAGATTCTAGTGAGATATTGTTTGAAAATTTACTATAAGTGATATTTTGGTTGAGTTAATTTGAATTTATTTTTGAAAAAATTCAAATAGAAAATCCTTAGATTTTAAAGAATTACGTCAACCAAACAACGGGTAGTAAATAAAATCCTAGTAATAACAAAATCCGCATATGCAACCAAACAAGTTTTTCAAATTCTGAGGATTTTTTCAAGGAATTAAATTATGAGTACTTACAAAATCTGTGGGAACTTAATTCCCACATGAACCAAACGACCTCTAAGTCATATATTGTTCAGATTGCATCTTTGCTTATCGTACCAATTACCAAATCAAGGTGATCTTGAGATAAAGTGGCTATTTGGGCATATTATTGTTAGGTATACTGTATAGGGTAACTTAAAGGTTGAGTGTAAATAAGGTAGCTGAAGGATCAAGATTAGGAAGCTTAACAGATGGAGGTTTAATTTTTTTTCTACTTGTCTGTATCCTTCTATTTATTAATGAAAACCAGCACCCTGAGGCAGGGCGTATCCAAACAAAGTAGTTATTAGCAGTTCCGAACTTCTGGCCAGGTATGCTACTAAGCTAGCAAGCTTCAAGATCAAAAGTCTCCAAGAACGACTTCTGGCCAGTTAATCAGGTATGCATGCAAGCCTCGAGATCAAAAGTTTCCAAGAGCAAATTTAACCATGAAATACAGCACATTTCACGTAGCATGCAATTAAAAAAAGGGTTAAGAGAATATCGCAAAGACAAACCTCAGCAAGACCTTCAGGAAAACCATGGCGAGCATGGCGATGGTGCCTGGATCCAAATGCATCTAAACGAGACCGTGGCATAGAGAACGATGAATCAGAATCAAGAAACGGCATGTCCTCTGGGGTTACCATTCTCCTTACGGAATACGAAGGGCGCTGGCAAAAGACACAAGTCAACAATAACATTTAGTTTCATTATTTAGAATGCAATGGTTTCAACTTTCAAAGCAATAAGGTCCAGATGAAGAAGAGTTAAAGCACATAGATCAAAAAGTAGACAAAGGTAGAAGAAGTTCATCTAGCACAAGAGAGAAGTACCAAAAAACCATAGATGAAAGCAAATACATAAAAACCTACTCTACCATTCACTTCATAGCATATCAAAATCCTAAATTACTCGAGTACACAGTCTTGCCTAATTGGTCTATAGTGTATATAGATTGCAAACCCGAAAGATACACAGAGCAAACCAAAAGTATTTGTCACTAAATAATAAATAAGAATTTTTGTTCTCCAAACATATAAGAAAGGAAAGCCAGTCATTTCCTTCAACCTAAATAGACAGAAGAAGTAAGTCCATCCACCCAAGACATATCTAAAACAAGAAACCATTAAATGAGCCTTAAGGGGCAAAAAAGTTCACCATCCCAAACACTTTCTTCTAGCAAATTCAAACTTTGACAAGGACATCTCAATCAAGAATCTAAAGCTTCATTACCACTACCAAATGAATGATGAGACCTTCAATCATCAAAACAAAAACTACTTAACTACATCATATTCATTTTCCATTAATGAAAAAACACAGCTAACTGAACCAAGACATAGGATTCCATAACATTTCTAGTCACGAGGAATGAACAGTTACCTCTCTGTGGCCCATCTTCTCACTATCAACCTTACCTCTCCCGGAAAGAGGCCTCCTTGAAACAACACAGTCAACAGAGGCGGCATCTGTTGTTAGGCCAATTCCAGGACCACACCAAACATCAGGCACAGCCACACAGCTCGAAGCCAATGATAATGACAAAGGGCTCAAGTTGTTATTTGTCACGGAAGAATCCATGGCAGCAGTCTGACTTTTCTTCACATTACTCTGCTGCTTTTTCTTCTTCACCTTCTTGGTCTCCCAATCAGCAGATGTTCTTATCACAGCAGGGACTGAAACCTGTGATGACGCAGCACAACCAAGTCCCCTGAAACTTGCAGAGGCAAAGTTCTTCTTTTTACTGCTCTGGGGTGTGGGATTATCACTGGAGGGGAACAAAAGAGAGGAAATTGTTGGTTTTGAGGTCAGAATTGAAGGGATTGGATCTGTTTCTAACATGGGTTCCCTCTGGTTCATGTTTCTTGATCTTCTACACCTCTCTGAAATTGCCATGGCTTGTGGAGCTGTGTGCAAGCAAGCAATGGAAATTCAGGCACTTAAACAAATAGGGAGGGGAATATAATTAAGTACAATTATTGAAAGGAAGGTGTAATTAATTGTAAGCAAGACAAAGAATAATGGAATGGTGAAGAACAAAATTGTGTATTATAAAAACCAGAAAATGAGTTTTTGAGGGAATGAGGGGAAAGGGGGGTTGGAATGGAGATGGTGGATGTTTGCCTTTTTATGAGTTAGAATTTCTTAAAGGAAATGCACAATTTACTTTCTTCTTTAATCTTTTATCATACTAGGTGGGCTCTGTTTTTGTCTTCTTGTTTCTATTCATTCTGATTTCTGAGGTCTCTAATCCTGGGATTTGAGTTACCAGAAATTGTTTGCCTTTTGCTTTGGTTTACTTTTTTCTTCTCAAGTACAGAAATTTTCCTCACTGTCTAAATTGCAGCATCTTTGACCCGATTCAAATTGTACTTCAGTCAAGATGAAAAATGTAACACCATGAATTGTGGTCTTGATATTGAAAATGTAAAAGAAATAATTCATAGTATAGAAATTGTACTAAAATAAAAGGAGTGATAATGGTAAATCATATCAAATACTACTTCCTTTGATTCTCTGATAATCACTCTTTGGTGGGTACTATTATTAAGGAGAGGAGAAAATTATGTTGTTCCTTTCTTGCTAGATTTTCTAAATTGAGTGTTTCAGGAACCTTAGTCTGGACATCTCCACCACCTTTTATGTCAAACGATTCCGGACTTTTTCCGGGACTTGAAATGAATAAATGTTATGTTTCAAAAAAAAAAAAGGAGATGAGAGAACATTCGAAAAATGTGGTAAAAATAAGAGAAAAGTATGTTCTCGTTATAAAGGTAAAGGAAGCGTAACTAAAAATATTATTATACCATTAGAATTATCTTAAAATACAATCAAAATTATCTTATGTCTAAATATTAACATTTTGTGTTTATAGAGGTTTTAGTAAAAAAGAAATGTGTTTTAGAGAGGTTGAAAAATATAAGGACAGCTTAATTTAGGACAAAGAATAATTAGAGGACCTTTTTAAATAAAATATAGTATGGGAGTACTATTTTTTAAATAAAAATGCACTGCACAACTTTGACAATACAATGCAAACTGCAAAGTGGAGGTATGTGGCTGCTTTCCATTCTTGTCTTCTGGTATTTGTTGTTATGCTGCTTCATTTTCATATATGTTGATTTGTTACTGGGATTTGGGGGTATTAATATAAAATTTTGTCAAATAATTTGTTTTTTACTGGTAATATTTTCTTCATTTTGTGACAGTTATATTGTCACAATCAACAAGAAGTCAACAAAGCTTACAATATGATCTAACCATTGCTTATTGGAATCTCTTTAACTAATCTGATAAGAAGGTGGAGTACCAATTTATTAAAGCATAAAACTTTTGATATTCTTTAACTGAACTTTTGAGAAGTTAAAAGCAGGTATTTTCAAATTGTTTGATGTGTTTGCTTCTGTTTATCTTCACACTTTTGCAATTAAACAAAAACTGTTTTTGGATCCACAAGAAGTTGGCAGAATAAATCAAGCATTTGGACTGGGGAAGGAAGCTAGGTTTGAAAGGGACATTCCTCCAGTGGATCCCATTAGGAAAAATGATAGTAGCAGGAAATCAACAGGACCTGCAATGCTAATCCTTAGTTTAAGCATTAGTATGTTCTAAAATTAAATCAAAATTCTTTGTATTAAAAATTCAACTAAAAAGTATAGTTGAGATTAAGTAAAGTTTCTTCATCAAATCAAATCTCATTTCATCAATTATGAATTAAACTAAAATGAACTAATCTAAAAAAAATTCATATAAAAAAGTCTAATTCTAAATTCTTCCAAATAAATTAGGAAGAGCATGCTCCTAATCTTGAGTTAATAATCCAAATGAACCCTCAATAAAATCTCACCCCCTTTACCCCAGCGGGAATCGAACCCATGACATCTGAGTAATTCTACAAGTATTTTACCACTTGAACTATTATCAATTCTCTGTTTTGAGTTCATTTTAACATCATTTGATTCAGTTCAACTTATTTCAATTTAATTTAGTTAAATTTAGCTCAGTTTGATAAGAATGTGATTTCCTGATATTCATCTTAATTTAATCTTACTAATATTTTTCAATAAGTACCATTTGAATGTTCTCCTACCATGATTCCATGGATCACAGCACTAATGCTTAATTGTCCATCATACCAAGGTCGACCATATGTTAAGGAAGATGAACACATTAATCTTTAGAAGAAAGTCTCACTTTTGACTTTAAGTGGATGGATGTCTTCACTAGAAAGCATCCAAAACTTGTAATGAGAAAAGTAGAGTATAAATCTGTTTACGTTGTCCAATAAAGAGAGGGTAAAATGTTCATATGCTTTTCTATTTATTTATATTACTTTTAAGCGTTTATTCATGGATTTGAAATTCCTTTGCAAGTAACTTGCATAATCATGAATCATGTTTCTTCAAAATGAAAACTATTATGCTGCTTTTTTTTTTTTTTCGTAAATATCTAAACTTTACTATTAAGAAATAGAGTTTATTACAACCTTGGCCAAGTCATGAGCTTGACTGACCATGCTCCGATCTACTTTTACTACATTAATATATAAAAACATTAACTTTAAACATCTAAACTCACTCACTAATGGAACCAGCCCTACATCAGGGCCTTGTTTATCCGATAGAACCTTTTCCAGGATAGCCGAATCTGTCCAAATCGTCACACTCTTGAAGCCTGAATTTGAAGTGTGAGCCAGCGCTTGATTAATGGCCATCAATTCTACCTCTATTGCTGACAAGGCATTGAAAACTTTGTAGTTGTGATCCTCTGCTTCACCTTGACAGAAGCTAAAACACCAAGCTGCAACTCCGATGCTCCTGATTTTATCAAACGCTCCATCTGTAATGATGACTGCTTCCAAAGTATGATCCTGCTCCCTTGATTTTGTCGGGGAACTTATGTTCGGATTTTCCATCAGGGGAATATCATTGATTCCATCTGCACCCTTACATGATTTAAATGACATTGCATGTGCACTTGCCATCCTCCAAATGTTGAGAGGATCTGAGGATGGTGATACAGGTCTGTTATTGAACACTACATCATTCCTGAACTTCCATATGTGCCAAATGATACACAGTGCAAGCTGAAGGATATCTTGATCAGGGGCGTCCATGAACCATCTTCTAAGCCATCCCTTAAAAGAACCTTGTCCAGACTCAAAATCAATTCCAAGTGAACTGATTCTCCAAGCCCTCTTAGCTATTTCACATCCTGAAAAAATGTGATCTGCTGTTTCGAACTGACTTTCACAAATTCTACACATTGGGCTTGTAGTGCCTCCTTTCTTGAATAAGGAGGATGCAGACGGTATTGCATCGGAGAGAATCCTCCACATGAGTATGATGATCCGCTGTGGGAGTTTACAATTCCACAACATTTTCCAGACTGGGTCTTTGGTAAGAGTAGCATCATTTGAAGATTGAGCCATCGACTCCCTCTTTTTGCCACTAGCTATTGCATAACCTCTTTTAACTGAATACTCTCTGTATCTGAGCCATCCTAAATAAGATTATCTCCAGCTGACAAACCTATAAACTGAGGAATGTGAATCCGAAGAATTCTTGCTGCCACTTCTTGAGGAAATAATGCATGGACCAGGTGAGTTCTCCACTGCTTGTTCTCAGTTATCAAATGCTTCTCAGTTATTATGCTGCTAGGTAAGACAGATATTAATGATGGATTAGAGGCTGTGGGATTGAAGTGATGCCCTCTCTCCCACATGTTCATTCCACATTTTTGTAATGCTTAAGTGGCAAATTTTATTATTGAAGTATAGAACCATAGTCGGACAGTTCAGTTTAGTTTGATTTAGTAATATTGTAATATTGTAATTTATATATTTATATTTGTTTAGTTAAATTAAGTGAATTTCTAGAAAAAACCACTTCAATTCAATTTTATTTTATTTAGCAAAAAAATCTCATAAGAACAGATCTTTCTCGTTCAAACCATTACTCAAATTAAATTTATGCTATACTATGAGAATACAAACACTTTTAAGAGGCAATCTACAAAACAGTGTCTTACAAGGATCTTTTGTATAAGTTTTGGGGTCAAAATCTAAAGATTTAAAAGTCATTGACATTTTTGAAAACTACAAAGACCTTTACTGCAAAACAAATGAGTAACATATGTTTTCCGCAAATTCACTCATTCATGTCAGTGTCTCAACTCCGTTCAACTACTGGAGATATCAGATATGCACCCGTCGACGTTCGTGCACCTAAGGTTGCTCATTGATGGTATCACAGAAGCGCAAATCCTAATCGCACAATTCTGATCTGCCGTATTTTACATATATTTCTATTTTTATATTATTTATTTTGAATTAGATATATGTCTTTACATATCGTTTTTTATTTTATGTAAGTATTCATCACAATATCACAAATAGAATTTTTATGGTATGGTAACTGTATACACGGAATACCAACCGAACTTGTTGGTTATCAACATATTGGTGGTACTGACATATTTGATTGGTATTGATTTATAAAACATGTGTATCAAAATACTTGATATAATACATAGTATCGAGAAAAGAAACATGGTATCCGTAATGATTACAACTACTACCTATTATCCTGATATGATATGAGATTACTCAAATAGTCTATCAATCTCACATTCTTCAAACCAAAAAAAACTTAACCGATGCCTTCCCTTTCTTCAATTCCCAACTTAAAACCCAAAATTTAATTTAGATCTTTAGGTTCTCAAAATTTTATACCAATCCACAATTCAATTCAAAAGCACACCACTAGTAACATTTGTGGTGTTAGTGGCTAGAGTGATTTAGATGGGTAACTTTGAAGTTCATTTGATTCGATCATCTTCCCCACCCTCACTGTCAAAGGTTTCAATCCGACCACCTCCACTATCAAGCGAAAATTTGAATTTGAGGCAGCCTAGGTGGTTGGAGTGATTTTGGTGGATACCTTTGAAGTTCACTCAACTCAGTTGTCTTCCCCTCTGAAGTTCATTCAATTCGAGACCATCTCAGTGGTGGTGGAAGAAAAACGAGTGGGATGATATTTCTCGTGTTCTTTGCTATATCAATGGACACACTATGTTCCTTAGATAATGAAATTCTATTAACGTTCATAAATTTTGAAGAATAAAAGTAATACTGGATGAGCTTTCTGATGTCTTATACAATTGAGGGAAATCTAATCTCAAAATTCATGGATTGGCAGCCAATTTTTTTTTTTTAGCACTTTCTCAAAATTCAAGAATAATTGAACACCAGGGCCGGCCCTGAGCATGTGCAACCGGTGCGGTTGCACAAGGCCTCCGATTTTACGGGGCCCCTAAATTTATTTTTTACCGTATATATATTGACCCAAAATTTGTTTTTTACCGTATATATTGACTGCCTATAAAAACTTGCCGAATTGATTACAGAAACTCGGCAAAGATTTCTGGAAAAATTGCCTATAAGAAGATTGGCCCAATTTTTGGAAAAATTTAAACTGAAATTAAAATTATAAAAGAGTTTGCCTAGTATATAGAAGGCATTAACTAATTACCGTATATAGGAGGAATTAATTAATTATCGGTGGCAAAATCTAGCCATTTTAGGAGAAGATTAGTATGAATTAGTTTTTATTTTTGAAAATGATAGGGATGAGATATTAGAAAGGATAGAGTGATTTGGATAAAATTTCATAATAATGGGAGAAAATTACTTCTTTTAAAAGGTAACCATTTAGTTATTTAAAAAATAAACTAAAGGTAAATTTGAATTAATAATAAATAAACATAAATTCATGCTTATAAATAAAATTAAATGAGTTGGTCTCTTGAGTGACCGTCACTATATAGTGACCAGGGACTATTAGGTAAATGGTGTACGAGTCAAAACACGGAGCTCCTTTTGTGTAATTTATGAATATTTACAAAGATCACGCGCTCACGCGCGCTCTCTTTTCATAATTCCCTGCAAACAATAAACATAAAAACAGGCCCGGTCCAGATTAATGCCGATAGTATCACCGGCACGACGCAACAAACCCCACATTCACACCACACCATTTTCAATCCAATTTCTATCATCTCATGTAATTTTTTTATTTGGTTAAATTTGGTTTCAGTGGACTTTCAAGGCATCCAAAAATTAATGTAAATTAGCTTGGTTAACTCGTTTGTTTTCCGGAAACGTCGAGGACATTGGAGTGAAAAATTTAGAAAAATCATATACAAATAACATACATAGACACTTTAATTTAAAACATGGACATTTTAACTTAAAACATGGACACTTTAAGTTAAAACATGGACACTTTAAATTAAAACATGAACACTTTAACTTAAAACATAGACACTTTAACTTAAAACATGAACACTTTAACTTAAAACATGAACACTTTAACTTGAAACATAAAACATAAATATTTTAACTTAAAACATAAAACATGGGCGTTTTAACGTGAAACATGTACACTTTAACTTGAAACATAAAACATGAACATTTTAACTTGAAACATAAAACATAAATATTTTAACTTAAAACATAAAACATGGACGTTTTAACGACACTTTAACTTGAAATATAAAACATGAATATTTTAAATTAAAACATAAACATTTTAACTTAAAACATAAAACATGGACGTTAAAACATAAAACATGGACGTTTTAACGTGAAACATGAACACTTTAACTTGAAACATAAAACATGGACATTTTAACTTGAAACATTGAAGTACACTAAACACTGTAGCGCACAGTAGAAAACACTGTACACGCGCGGGAACACTGTAGCGCGTGATTTTTTTTAATTTTTAAAAATTGCAAATTGATCCCTCCTTGATTTTCTTTATTGCACTATTTATAATTTAGTCCGGTCACTACATAGTGACGGTCACTCCCAAGACTTTTCCAAATTAAATTCTTATGTTTATATTTTTACTTGTTAAATTAAATAATTTAAAAGGTATATAAATTTAAGTAAAATCTTTAATTAATAAAATTATATTTTTTGTACACTTTAAAATTAATTTTTAATATTAAATGTGCATTTTAACATTTTTGTTTAAGTATTACAATATTTTTATTCTAATGATGGGCCACCATTTTATTTTTGCACATGGCCCCCAAAATCTCAGGGCCGGCCCTGTTGAACACTCTAGTCTTACCCTATTCTCTTGAGTTCATTTCTAACTGAATGGAACTGAAATAAAAATTAATTTATTAGCAAAAATAGAACAATTATAACTAAATTAGTTTGAATTCATAAGTTGTTTTCTTGTTAAACTAAACTAAAATAAACTAAAATGAACTAAAATACTATACTGATAAGATAGGACTTATGCGGAAACTTTTTTTTTCTTTTTCAAAATCAATTTGGCTAAATGTTTTCCAAAAATAAAATAAAATTTCAATACGGGTAACGATAAACCCCTTTCTTGACGAAGGACAAACGGTAAAACCCTTTGTTAGACCCTGTGAGAACTGAGAAACAGGAGAATCAATATACAGAGGGATCGAGCCATGAAAGCTTCTCTTGCAAGAATTACCTCCTTCTTCGCCAACGCCGCCAAACTTTCTAGTCCGACTCCTCCTCGAATAACGAATGCTGCGACTTCCTTAAACCTCTGTCGATTTTTCTCTTCTGAAATTTCGAAGCCATCTGAATCAAATTCTGAGCAATCCCACGATTCAGATAGTCTCGGCAACGAAGGTAAGTGTTTCGATTTCCATTTTTTTTTTTTAAATAGTTGATCTTTTAGAGAACAGGGATTTTTCCACTTGAATTCATCATAGTTTGTTGGGGGATTGTTTTTAATGTATTTGATCAAAAAGGTAGTTGGAAGAATGGTTGGGTTTATGATACATGTAAATTCAAGAAAATACTAGTTAGTGATTACTGAAACAATGTTTGGGACACTTTACCATTTGCAAGTAATGCTTGATGAAGAATTTCGATTCAGCTAACCAAGCTAATTGACAATTTACTTAGATGGAATGGTGGTTGCTTGAGAACTTGACATGATGTTGTTAATTCCACTTGCAGAGCTGAAAAGGGAGATAAAGAAACTTTACGATGGGGATAAGAATGCATTTTCATCAATTTTTGAGACAGTTCTGAAGAGGAAGTTATCCGGGAAGTCAGACAAATTAGATGAGGATCTGGTTAAGGAATTGGGCAACATTTTAGTTGCACCAGAGTCGCTAGAATCTGAAGAAGATGATGATATCTGTGGTAAGAATGATTCCGATAAGAGACCTGATGATACCAGTGATGAAGAAGATAAATTGTGCTAAAGGTAGGCTTGTATTAGCATTTAGATGCAAAGTTTCAGGTTCGATATTGTCGTTTGATATGGATTTATGGATGGATGTTGATTTAGTTATAGCACTCAAACATGTTTCTATTGCTCACCTTCTCTTTGCCTTATGAGCTTTTATATGCATAAGTCCTTAGGTGAGGAGGAGGATAATTCATACTGGACTTGTTCCAAGGAATGATTCAATTAATATAATTTGATTTATTAGCACATGTCGTTATATATTCTTCTTAGAGAATCAATGAAAGTTGGGGACATGTTGATATGATTCTGTGGGGAGAGTTTTATCAACTTGCCATGAGTGGTAGAATTTGAACTTTCTACCCAGTACCCATAATCATGTCAGTTTTCTCTATCATTATTTGATCTAGGAACTTTTAATTCATCTAAACATGTTAAAAATCCCCATTCTCAAGGTTGATTTCCAGTCATAGAGTACTAGTAATAGTATATCTCTGCTGCAAGATTGGATTTTGAATGAAAAAATACATGCATTTAAGCAGGCAGAATGTAGTGGGTTATCCCGCAGGGAATCAAAAGAAGGGTCAATTTTAACAGGGAATCTGGCCTTATATATGGACGGCACGATATATTCCTTCTTCGAATGATAAGAATATAATGTGCCTCCCTAGAAACATTTACATGGTAAGAATCATTTGCATATCAAACATGGTACCAGCAGCCAAGACTTGTTCAAAAGATGGATCAAGTCTTTGTTCGAAGGTAACAGAATGCGCTTGCAGTGCGTGTGCTTTGATCGTTTGCTGTCCAGTTTCGTTGGTTTGGTGTTGCATTAAGATTCCGTGCGCCATAGGATGGAGTCTGGTGCAGAAGGCGAGCTGCTGTGGATCCTTGGAAAGGAGAAGGAGGACTGACTGTGGGACTTATTCATCTTTTTCAGATATGGATTCCTGCAAGGTCATTGTGAGCAAAAGCAGTGTGCTTTTTTGTCCTAGAACTTGAAACTGTTCTATATTATTCAAATCTGTAATTTCTACATTCCTGGATTGACAACTGTCGGATTATATTGTTATTTTCTACAGGACCATGATTATCAAATGGTTTTGCTACTAAAAAATTGTCATTTATAAGTTACTGATCTTAAAAAGTTGAAACTTAAGGGAAAAAACAAACGAGAAACACGATTTTTGAGATTAGACAGAGTGTGAAAAAAAATCAGTTAGCGAAACGAGATTTATGACAGGCTAAATAAAATTTACACCTCTCATGTACAAACAAATAACCTATGCCGTTCAACCAGCGAAAAATCATCTCTTTTACAACTGTGGCTCCTAAAATCTAGACTTTTTTGCATCTAAATAAATTGTCAATTGTAACAAGAAAAAATCAAATCAAATCAAACATTTGTTTTCATTCATGCGATCCTAAACATTGTTCCTCAACATCGTTCCAGCATTGAGGTTAGAGAGCCACGAGGTAACCGTCACGTTCATAATTCTCATGTTCAAAGGCACTTTTCGCATAAGGCAACTTATATGAATGCATAATCACTCTATTTGGTTTCATGATTATACTAGCATATTATCATAACTTTTTTGTTTTTGTTTTTGTTTTTTTTCAATATTTGAAGCTCTTCCGATTTCAAGTGTTGCGAAAGATGGCAAGAATGATGAACAACCCAATATTAAACCAATGGTTTTCCGGTGTTTGTTTGTTGCTAGTCTTGTCGAATGTGTATGCAATTCCCGTTGACATCACAATTCTTGAATCGGCGGTTGCAAAAGGAGCCGTTTGTTTGGACGGAAGTGCGCCGGGATATCACTTCGTCAAGGGATCCGGAGACGGAGTTAATAACTGGCTGATTTTCTTACAAGGCGGCGCGTGGTGCAACGACGTAGGAAGTTGCCAGTATCGAGCGAAAACCGAGCTCGGGTCCTCCAAACACATGACAGGGCCAGCTTACTTCAGTGGCATCCTAAACAACGGCTCTGAGCTCAATCCAGATTTCTACAACTGGAATCGAATCAAAGTTAGGTACTGTGACGGATCATCGTACATGAGCGACGTCGAAGAAGTCGACCCTGCAACCAACCTTCACTTCCGCGGAGCTAGGATCTTTAAAGCTGTTGTGGATGAACTGTTGAGCCTGGGAATGAAAGATGCTGATAGAGTTGTTCTTTCTGGATGCTCTGCTGGGAGTTTGGGCGTGATTCATAGCTGCGACAGACTCAGAACAATGCTGCCGGCAAAGACTAAGGTTAAATGCGTCTCAGATGGTGGCTACTTTGCCAACATCAAGGATATTTCCGGTGCAAAATGGATCGAGTCTTACTACAATGGAGTGGTTAATTTTCACGGATTGGCGAAGAATTTACCCAAGTCGTGCACGTCTAAGATGAGACCGGGTTTGTGCTTCTTTCCACAAAATGTTGTACCTCATATCCAGACGCCGATCTTCTTCGTGAATGCTGCATATGACACATGGCAGATTTCGCACCACTACGCGATCGATAGTCTTAGTCCTCCGGGTTTCTGGAATGATTGCAAGGATGATTTAGCCAAATGCTCTGCCGATCAGATGAAAATGATACATAAATTTAATGCCAAGTTCTTGAATGCGTTCAAAGTAGGCGCTACCTCGCCATCGAGAGAATTTTTCATCAATGGTTGCTATACCCATTGTCAGACCGACACACAAGCAAGTTGGTTTACTGCAAATTCTACCAATTTAGGTGGGAAGACAATGGCAAAGGCGGTTGGAGACTGGGTATACGATCGTTCTCCACCATTTCAGATGTACGGATCTCCTTACCCTTGTGACAAAAATTGTCAAAATTATGTAAAACCACCCAATGGGACAAGACCATTTTAAACATGTGTAAAAGTTTCATTCTTTAATGAGAAGTGCAGAGGATGCCCGAACATCTCAATGACGAGATTGACTAACTGATTATTGTATAAAATTATAGCGGTTTGTTAAATCAATTTAGTAAAACGACATTAATAAGTCTCAATTGGTTTCAAAAGTTTAATAAACACAGAACCTATAATGATCAGACATGAAAGTGAGAAATAGTATACAAAAGTATTACACTGAATGATCATGCTTAATATATAAATGACCAGACTTTGAAAGTGAGAAAATCAACATTAACCATCTGTCTCAATTAGGACTGACCTACAGGAGAATTGAAATTTAAGAATTTATATTGCACTAGAATTGAAAATTATTAAGTGTTATTTGAGGAAATTACAATGGAATATATTTATAGGGCCACCCAAATTTAATTATATCTAATTTTCGGACCTTTCTAGCAGATTTTGGGCAATCGCATAACCCGCACTGAATTTGGACCGGAACTACTCACAAAATAAAAGAAGAGAGTAATGTTGACACAAGATAATACTCTATTGTAAATATCAATAGAAAAATTCTTGGGTGAGGCCGCCTCACCCAAGAGGCAGGACCAATTAAACATTTTTTTTTGGTGAGATTTGATGAACGGACACAAAGGTTTTGATGAGGTGACATGTTTGATGAACTGACACCGATGTTTGATGAGGTGGCGTCGAGATTTGATGAGGTGGTAGTGAGTTATGATGAGGTGGCAGCAATGGAATTTTTCTTATTTGGCCTTGCCTCAGGGTGAAGCTGTCTCACAAGAGAATTACTCATATCAATATACATGTTTCCAAGACTTCTCCAAGAGATGGATTGAATCTCATATTATGCGAAAATGAGAAAGAACAAGTAAAACGTAAAGTAAGTACACATGAATTTACGTGGTTCGCCAGTTATGGTTACATCTACGGTAGAAGGAGACAGATTTCATAGATAGGACAGATACAGAATCCATATCAATGATAGGTTACAAAGAACAATAAAGCCATATTTATAATATGCTATACCCTAACCTAACCTATCTGAAATGGGATAGAAACTAATGGACGAATAGAAACCCAAACAGTAGTCATCATTCTAGGTTATTCGAAGCGCATAATATATTCAAGGCACAATACTAACAAATCTCCACCTTGACTTGAATCCTCAAAGCAGAAACTCTATATGAACATACTTCTCCCTCTAACCCCCGAGATTGCCCCAAAGGGCAACTACCGACCTCTGACATTAAGCAAGTCCAAACAGTGTTAAAACTTGCTATGTGGAACAGGCTTGGTGAACATATCGGCAGGATTTTCAACAGTTCCTACCTTCTTCACCCTGATTCTCCTCTCACTCCTCAAGAAATGATATCTGACATCTATGTACTTGGTCCTCTCATGATGAACCTGATCCTTTGCTAAGAAGATTGCACTCAAGCTGTCACAGTAAATTGTAGCCTGATCATGATATAAGCCAAGACCAACCATATACCTTCTTTTGCAGCCTCCGCCAAAGCCATGTACTCCACTTCCGTAGTAGACAATGTCATTGTAGGTTGCAAAGTTGCCTTCCAGATAACAACAGAACCACCCATGGTAAATGCATAACCGGTCATATATCTCTTTGTGTCAACATTTCCAGCATAATCAGAATCGGAATAACCCGTAACCAAACATTTGGTATCACTCCCATAAATGAGACCCACATCAGATGTACCTTTCAGATACATGAATATCCTCTTCACATATTGCCAGTGTTCTTTCCCTGGTTGTCCCATGAACCTGCTCACAACACTGACCACATGTGCTAGATTTGGCTTCGTACACACCATAACATATATCAAACTTCCCACAACGCTAGCATAAGGAACCCGAGACATAAACTCCTTCTCCTCATCTATCTGAGGGGAAAACATGGAATTGAGATGGACATTTGCAGCACTAGGGGTGTCAATAGGCTTAGTTGAAGACATGTCAAACCTCGCCAACACCTTCTGAACGTAGCCATTATGTGACAAGAAAAGCTTCCGCTGACACTATCTATAAGAATCTACATTCCTAGTATCTTCTGAGCTGCACCCAGATCCTTCATCTCAAACTCAGCACTAAGAAGACCCTTCAGCTTCTGAACCTCTTATCCTTTGAAGCTATCAACATATATATCATCTATATAAATCACCAGATAAATGAATGACTCATCTTTCAAGTTGCTGAAGTCATAAGAACTCCTTGTGTAGCCCAACTGAAGAGACTGCTTAAGTCCATACAAGGACTTCTTCAACTTGCAAACATACTTTTCCTTGCCGGGAACCTGGAACCCATCTGGTGATCAGACCCCCGTTCTGGATTATTCAAGGCACAGAATATATTCAAGGCACGATACCAACATCTCCGATAGTTCGCTGTCCAGCTTCGTTGATCTATGGTGTTGAATTAATGGCGGGGCATGATTTTTCGACTTTAATTCACTCACTCGTTAAGAAACGAAATTGGTTTGTTTTCTCAGCAATGAAATCATAGTTCTAAGCTTATGGTTTTTTTTCATATATAAAAAAATAAAATGTTTGTTCAAAATTATAATTAAATGGCCTGAATGTTAATTTCAAAGGTTCAAGGTTTTAAAAATTAAAATCATAGTTTACGGTTAGATACCAACTAGAAAAATGTTGTTCATATTTATTAGGAAACTAAGGGGTCGTTTGGTTCATTTGGGAATTAAGTTCCCACAGATTTTGTAAATACTCGGAATTTAATTCCTTGAAAAAATCCTCAGAATTTGAAAAACTTGTTTGGTTGCACATACGGATTTTGTTATTACTAGGATTTTATTTACTACCCGTTGTTTGGTTGACTTCACGTAATTCTTTACAATCTAAGGATTTTGTATTTGAATTTTTTCAAAAATAAATTCAAATTAACTCAACCAAAATATCACTTATAGTAAATTTTCAAACAATATCTCACTAGAATCTTTAAAAATAATTTATTATTGTCTTAAAATAAATCAAAAATAAATTGAAAGTAACATATTCCACTCGAAATCTTAAGCATACATCGCCAAATATACTAGAAATCTAAAAATAAAAATAAACATATAAAAATTCAATAAATCATCTCCTCCCTATTAATCTGAAAGTAACATACCCTGAACATAGGTATATTTATAGTCTTCGGGGAGACGGAAGAAGAAATCAACAGGATTAAGAGCCATCTTCTTTCAACCGGATTAAGAGCCATCTTCTTTCAACCGGATTAAGAGCCATCTACAAGTGGGTGATTTCAATCATCATTTTCATAACCTGATTCAACATTTGCCAGTACATTGTCATCCATGTTGCTCTAATTTTCTAACGTTGAATTAGTGACATACTGTATAATATTTACAAAATTGGGTAATAAATTAATTGCAATCAACCCAACATCACTCGAATATATTTTAATCTAACCATCAAAATTTTAAATATCATGTAATTTAAATATAACTAATAAAATTACATAATTTATGGCACAAATCAATTTTCCATGCAATCAATAAAAGTAAAAATAACTAAAATATGAAGTAAAATGGGAGGGAAATAAAAATTTGCCGCGCAGAAGTGGAAAATTTCCGCTTCAACAATGGGATAAATTGGTAAAATCGTACACAATAAACGCGTATTTGTTTTCTACCTAGGGGGTTGGAGGTAACAAAATTCCCTCGTTCTGTGGGAAATTGAAATTCTGCGGAATTTATATTTGCGACGTTTTGGTTAATTTACGTCAACCAAACAACCAATCCAATGTTAAAATCCTCGTATTTGGTTATTACCGCGTTTCGTACGCATACCAAACGACCCTAAAGCTAAGAAGAAAAGAGTCCGAACGATAATAATACAAGCTTAAACAATCATGATTTAGTTTGTTCTTTTTCAAGCAAAAAAAAAAAAGTTTGTTTTTTCTTTCTTTTGAAATATATATAGTGAAACAACTAAATGTATATATATGACGGGATAAACTTATCAATCTACACCTCTCAAGTACAAACAAATGTAGATAATAAAAACTTAACGGCTGTTAGCAACAAACTAAAATTACATATACCGTTCACTCACCGAAATTCTCTCTTTCACAACATTGCGTCCTAAAATATAGACTTCATGTGCATGTGTGTATATATATATATATATATATATATATATATATATATTGTCAATTGTAGTAAGAAAAAATCAAGCCAAATCAAACATTTATTTTCATTCATGCGATCTTCGACATCGTTCCAGCATTGAAGTTGGAGGAGACACACTAGGTAACCGTTCTCGACACATTTCTCGTTGTTAAATACTTGATACCTTTTCAGACAAAGTCTGTCTCAATTGGTCTCACCGATTAATTATGTTTAATAGGTAAATGATCAGTTTTGAAAATGACAAGATCATATACATGAATGTGAGAAGAAGATCAACAATAATAAATTGAATGATCATAATTAATATGTAAAATATCGAGTTTAAAAGATTAGCATTCATCCCTAGTCTCAATTGAGACGGGAGACCTTCAAGCTCGCATGACCTAAGATAGATAAATGCATGCACGCTTGCTCTATTTGGTTTTATGCTTAATTAAAATAACACATTTACCATTCTTATAATTTTGACTTTGTTTGGCTATCAGCGTTTAACTGTTACCTATTAGCGGATTTTATTACATGATAGCTGTTAGCGGATTCTATAACTGTTTTGACTAGCGGGTTGACTAGGTGTTTGTATTTAAGTGTTTGGTAAATGACTCGAATATGAGAAGATTAACAACAATACACTGAATATGAGTGTTTGGTAAATGACTATATCAGACATGAATATGAGACTAGGAGACCTTCTCTTTCTTTCAAAGCTCGCATGATCAGCTAAGATAGATAAATGCATGCACGCTTGCTCTATTTGGTTTCATGCATGCATGATTAAACTAGCACATTTACCATTGTCATGATTTTGTATTTCTAAATTTTGTTTTCAATATTTGAAGCTCTTCCAATTTCAAGCGCTGCGAATTACCAGTCGAAAAGAAAGAATGATGAACACCCCAGTAAACCAATGGTTTTATGGCCTTTGTTTATTAATAGCATTGTTGAATGCGGATGCATGTCCTGTTAAGGTCACAATCCTAGAGTCCGCAGTGGCAAAAGGAGCCGTTTGTTTGGACGGAAGTCCACCGGCATATCACATCGACAGGGGGTCCGGCGACGGAGCTAATAAGTGGTTGGTCCACCTAGAAGGCGGCGCGTGGTGCAAAAATTTAACAGACTGCAAGTACCGAACAACCATCCCAGCTGGCACCTCCAAACTCATGGGGCCCTCCTATTTCAACGGCATCCTAAACAGCAGCTCGAATTTCAATCCCGATTTCTACAACTGGAATCGAATCATAATCAGGTATTGCGACGGATCATCATTCATGAGCGACGTCGAAGAAGTCAATCCTGTAACCAACCTCCACTTCCGGGGAGCAAGGATCTTAAAAGCCGTGGTGGACGAACTGTTGAGTCTGGGAATGAAAGACGCAGAGAAAGTTGTTCTTTCCGGCTGTTCCGCCGGAGGTTTGGCCGTGATTCTCAACTGCGACAGATTCAGAACAATGCTGCCGGCAAAGACTAAACTGAAGTGCGTCGCCGATGGAGGCTACTTCGCAAACGTCAAGGATGTCACCGGTGGAAGAAGGGTCGAGGCTCACTACAATCAAGTGGTGAGTTATCATGAACTGGCAAAGAACTTGCCGGAGTCATGCACCTCCAAAATGAAACCGGGACTGTGCTTCTTTCCGGAAAACGTCGTTCCCCATATCCAGACGCCGATATTTTTCGTGAATGCGGCGTATGATGTGTGGCAGATTGGGGTAAACTACGTTCCGGATAGCATCTTGCCTGCTGTCTGGACTGATTGCAAGACCGATTTAAGGAAATGCTCCGCTGAACAGCTGAAAGGTCTGCAGAATTTCAGTGCCGATTTCTTGAACGCGTTCAAAGCCGGCGTTACGTCGCCGCCGAGGGAGTTTTTCGTGAATAGTTGCTATTCTCACTGTCAGACGGATTCGCAAGAGACTTGGTTTCAGGCGGATTCTCCGACGATAGGTGGAAAGACGGTTGCGAAGGCGGTCGGAGACTGGGTTAACGAGCGTGGTCCTCCGTTTCAGGTGTACGGAGCTCCGTACCCTTGTGACAAAACCTGTCATAATTTTGTAAACCCACCACCACCCGTCAATGAGACAAAGGTGTTCTCATTTCTTAGCCATTGATTTGGCATATCATGTACTCCCTCCATCCCAGCCAAAGCGTCACTTTGACTGATAATATCTTTACTTAAGTATGTAAATTATTTTTGAAAAATGCATTATTTTAAAATATATGTTATTATGAATCCAACAATATATTACATGATACTAATCTAGCATATAAACTAATAGATATTAATGGTCAAAGTTGTCTCTGTTTGACTTTGAAGTCAAACTAAGACACTTTGGCTGGGACGGAGGGAGTATATATTACGCTTTTATTTATGAAAAATCCTTGTTTGGGCTATTGTTTGCGTTGGAGCCTATGATGATAATGTGTTGACGTTGAGCAACCTTTGCAGGGAATTATTTGAATCCTTTTAATTTTTTGATTACCTAAGCATGTTAGGTTAAGTTCTCTTGAAGGTTATATATAGATTCGTTCAAAAAAGTTTAGTTTAGTTTAATTAAGTTTAATAATAAATAATTTATTAAAATTCAAATAAAAGTTTAATAAATTTTTCTGTATTTTAATTTTTATTTCAATTCAGATCAATTTAATTCAATTTAGGCGAAATTAACATGGGACAATAATGTCTTACGGATGGGATGGAATGTCGTATCCATACTTCCATAGTAGACGACGGAGTCAGAAGTCGGTTTGGAAACAATAGGGAGAGAAAAAAGGAAAAATATTTTGTCAAGAGTGGGATTTGAACCCACGCCCTTTCGGACCAGTACCTGAAACTGGCGCCTTAGACCAACTCGGCCATCTTGACTTTGTTGATGTTTTACGAATAGTTTTTAAATTAAACTCTTATACCGGAGGGAATGAGGAAATGTTTTAGTTTTACTACTACTTCCATAGTCTGTACTAGTTGTATTTGAACAAAATATTTTTCACGGTCTCTCAAACATGTGTTAAAAATTTGATATTAATAAACTAAATGTTATGACGATTTCAACAATATTAGATAAAATTTATTCAAATTCAGTCAAAATTTAACATCTTTGACTGAAAAAAAAGGTCCATGTGAGACAATTGAGACTAAGCCTATATGTTGATTTTTTCACTTTCAATCATGATTTTTTACCTATTAAGCATGATCATTTGGTATATTATTGCCGATCTTTTCTCTTTCATGTTTGATCTTCTCATTTTTTAAAACGATCTTTTACATATTAAGTATAATTTTCCAGTGAGAACAATGGAGATAAGTCTCAATTGTGAATTTGTCAAAAAAATTCTTTACATGTACAGTTGGTACAGACTACAGAGGGAGTATATGAAAAACATTTGATGTAGCAATGTTACAAATCCATTAAAAGAAAATGTTAAAATTTATTTTCAATCTTATAGTAGTTGAAAACAAATTTTGCCAACATATAAAAGGAAAACAAAATGGGAATTATCATTGTTCTATCGGTTAAGGCTAATAGAATAACTTTTTTTTTTTAAAAAAAAGTACTAATAAAATAACTCAGGGGTTCTGGGTTCAATTCTCGATGGGTAAATCCTAGAATTTCTACCTTTTACTCACTAATAACTTACAAATAATATTTGAAATTTTTTGTTTAAACTTCCAGAACAATAATTTAATGTAATTTACTGGAAGCTTCAATACTTGGACTGGAATTTGAAATGTAGGATGGAAGTTGGAGGGAAAATAAAATAAAATTAAGGAAGGATAATCCGGTGCCTCCAGGCCCTCCACAAAACTGAGAAGTTGCACACAACTAGATTTCATCAAATCATAATTAAATTGTAGGAAACTAAGTTGAAAAGAACATGGCCGTAGACAAAATTATGGATCAGTGCACTTCTTGGAAGTTTGATCATTGCTAGTTTGCTATATGATATATTTTATAGGTTTCAAAGAGAAACTAAAGAAAAATTTACAAAAGAAAAGGTTAAAATTGCATCATCTCATAATGTTATTCCAAAATACTGCTTCTGATTCTCTCTAGATGTCTAAAACTAGGTTAACATATAGCCTTATGCACCACAGCCACCTCCACATGCAGCAGCACATGCAGAACCCTCATATGCATTTGATTCTGTAACATTACTTTTGGTTCTCGGCACGCCATCGGCACAGGAGAGCAGTATGAATGACAGGATACAAAATGCCATCAGAATCACCCAAAAGATCCCTAAAACATTCCCACCAAAAGCAGTAATTGCATCCCCTCTCTGCATCAGCTCTTTCCATGGATAGTGCCTCGCCATCTCCTCGTCGTGTTTCCTTGAAGAATCTCTCACTGTATTTTCAAGAAGAGCCTACAAGAATATACATGTATATATGTAAATAGGTAGCCTCTCTACTTTCTTCAAGAGCCAATTTGATTCACCTAAATGGCCTCTTGTTGTGCCCTATTACTTCCACTAATTTAAATGGCCTTTGATTCTGTTTTTATGCCTTTTATATATGGTTCTTGGATTTTGTTTGCTCATATGGGCCAGCATGATCAGCCAATGAACTTATAATGCAATTTATGAGCATTCACTTTTTATCCCCTTGTTCACAACAACTGGTTGGTTGTAATTAGTCTTGATCTCTCTTTGTAGTTGTCATTCTGCAATAATATATAGGTGGATAAAGTTTTATGATACCAGAAAATCTTGCAATTTGGAAGGTTTTTAGCTATACACCTCAATGAAAGTGAAAATCCCTATTATTAATGTCATCAGCCAACTAAAGACACTATTAATAAAAGATCATGATAAAGTTTAGACAGAAAATGACATTGCATAAAGTTTTCTTGAAGGCCTTATCTACAAGATTACACATATCATCGGGTGGTTAAGGCGGTATTAATTTTCATCTCAGGATTAAAAATAGAAGTGTTTGTTCCCAACTATATTATTCCCCATTCTTTGTTTTGTGCTGAAGAAATGGGGTTAATGTGTGCATTTGACTCCTGCTACCTCCTGTTATCGTCTTTTTTCGATTATGGTATGTGATCAGATGCCATAAAGGCTTGATGTTAAAGTAGATTTTTGTTGAGTTCTTGTAAAATCATCTGCAAAATGATGTACTGGTCCCATCCCAACTCATCCTACACTAGGAAAATGCTTGTCTGCATTTTTTTCAACCTTTTGAGGGAAATGGTGCACTATGAAGGTTGAAAACTAGGTGTCACCACTAGCATTCTTTACTGTTTTACCATATTTTCATTGTCATGAATGATTTTGTTTTGGAATATGCCAATAAATGTTCATAGCATAATATATTGACCTTTCAGTAGCAAATCAAGCTTCATTTTTTTGATATGTTACATATGTACAGAAGCAGAATAAACTGCAGCAAATAGCATGTTTATGTCTTCTTTTTCGCTTTCACTGGTCCTTTTGGGATTTTTTCAAGAACATCAGCTTCAACTTTCCTGTAAGTTCTGGTCATCTGCTTGTAAACTTTACCAGCAAGATCATCGGCTTCTACCTCATATCGGTCATAGAGGAACGGCAGAGTTTCAATGCAAAGCAGCCCTGGTTGAATGCAGGAAAAGTAAATAAGGAGGAAGATATACAGATAACCAAAAAACACACTAAAGCAAAGATTGATATATGGCCCTTACCAAAAAATAGTAGGTTTAAGGCGTTTATATAGTTCCCAACTACGCTTAGAATCCAAAGAGAAACTAATCCCTGGAAAAAAAAAGACATTACAAAAATTCAGAAAAGAGAGAAAATGTATGATGTCCAAGACACAGCTTGAATATTGATGATATATACCAGAAAGAAGAGCTTTGCATCATTTCCACAGGCCACATAGAGAAATAGGGACAGAAAGTTGTTGAGTTTTGTATGAAAAGTTGTGGCCACTTCTCTGAATGCTGAATCCCTCAACAGCATCTTGTGGATATCTGGAGGAGTCCTGAAAATGGATATTAATATAAAGGATGATTGAAGCTCAGATTATCTCATTTTCAGCTCAATCTGAAGGAAATAGTAGGCAATAGTTTCTTACCATCTGAAAACCTCGGCCCCGAGAGACCAAATGAACAAGACTAACATGGATGTGATTAACATGTGGCAGAGGAGAGTGATGAGGTTGTAGTCAACAACCTCAAACAAGAACCAAACAAGGGCAACACCAGAAAGAACAGCACCTGAAGCTCTCTTGTCTCTCCATAGCAGCAAATCGGCAACTAAAACATTCATTGACAATTGCATAAAAAAACTATGAAAAAAATGCATAAATTAAACTACTAAACATATGCATAATGTTATTTCACCTCTGCCTCCTCCTAGAGCAGCATGAACAGATCTCTGGCCGCGGCCAAAGAGCTTTAGCCTCGGTGCACCTCTACTGCTGTAGTCAGTGTTGGGACTGCCGAGCCCACCACAATCACCATTAGTATGATACTGTCCGCTTTGGGCCAAGCCCGCACGGTTTTCACAATTGGGCTTATTCCCCAAAAGGCCTCATACTAATGTGGTGGAGCTATTCCATATAAGCTGAGGAATTGCCCTCTCCGCTTCCGATGTGGGACTTGGGTTTGACACACCCAACAATCTCCCCCTCAAACCAAAGGACCACACAACCCGGTATCCTTCATCCTTGGCATCTTGCACCGCCGCCAACATGCGGAACACGCCACCCGACAACCACCTTGGTCAGGTAGACTTTCGACACAAGGGGCACCTTTCGCCACCTCCAAGGGCACAACCGAGGGTCTCCACACCGGCATACAAGCAGTCCCATCCCGAGCACAACCATGGCTCTGATACCACTTGTTGGGACTGCCGAGCCCACCACAATCACCATTAGTATGATACTGTCCGCTTTGGGCCAAGCCCGCACGGTTTTCACAATTGGGCTTATTCCCCAAAAGGCCTCATACTAATGTGGTGGAGCTTTTCCATATAAGCTAAGAAATTGTCCTCTCCGCTTCCGATGTGGGACTTGGGTTTGACACACCCAACAATCTCCCCCTCAAACCAAAGACCACACAACACGGTGTCTTTCATCCTTGGACCATCTTGGTAATGTTTCAGATTCAATGATCCAATGAATGCAAGAAATGGGCTGAGAATGTGATGATTTTTCATTTCCAGATGAGAGATGAGTTTATAGTAATTAGCAGGTTCCAAGCTTGGCAAACAAGAAAGTGATGGTGCCAGAAGAAAGGGATTTCTTTTGAATCACAAGTTAATCCTCATACATTAGCCATTTCAAAAACTGTGGATTCTGCAAAAAGGTTACATTCTTTAATCAAAGCATTTTAGATAGCCTACTTTATGTACTACCTTTCTTGAGCAGAAGCTCGAAAATCCCTTCCATGTAAATTAACAATTATAAGGAAATATGGAAAACTGGAATTCTGAAGCAAACAGTTCATTTTTCTAATGAGATTCCTAGCTTTTCCCTGAACTCTGTCTTGCTTTCCCAATACTTCTCCTCTCAGCACTGCATAGGCCTTGTTCTTGATCCCGAGCTTATCTATACATCAGTTTAATTTAGTCCAATTGAATTTAATTCAGTTCAATTCAAAAATAATTCAACTTAATGTAGTCATACTAGTTCTATTTTAATGCATTAATTTTCACATTAGACTGTTAGAGAACCTTAGTTTGATCACATATTGATCTCAGGTGAATACTATAAAACTTACTTCTGGTAACAAGCTGGAAATGTTAGAACGACCACATCTGAGTTTAAACTCGTCCAAAAGATTGTTATTACTTTGATGTTCTTATATTGCAAACATGTGCAGAAAATGAAATCAGTGGAGTATAATATATTAGTTTTAATTTAATTTTTCTTGGTGTTAAACTCCTTGCATTAGACTTCGAAAGGTTAGTTGTTGAGATGATCACGACTATACCCAAACAAAACAGCACTAGAAGTCTAGAATATCATCGTGGTCTTAACATTTAAGTACAAGTGCACTCCAAAGCTAAATACCCAAATTATAGGTAGGTATATTCTTGACAAATGTGGTCAGTTATGCAATAATTATTGCATAAAAAAGTTTAAGAGTTGGAATTTTTAACTTAAACTTTGAAATTAAAATATCATCCCCATCCATATAGAACTAAATTTTTATTTAAAAATTGATCTATTATATGGTATCCCAATATCTATTGTGCATTTCACTACTTTTAATCCGTTCTTTAATTCGTGCATTTCAATAATTTAAACACAAAAATACACATTTGAGTTATGCACAACATACAATGCAATTTTATAACACCACATGACACCATAGTTGCAAAATTTTCAACACCTTACTATATTATTATTTTTTCCTCATGTATTTAAGTTTAAAATACATTAACCTAATTTTTAAGTATTTGCAGTAGTTGTTGCATAGCTTTCAACTTTTTTAAAAATGGGCTCGGCCGAATATTCTTCCAACTGATTATATTCGGAAGCAAAAACCTATTTTCAGAAGAAAATAACAAAAAATACCATAATATGTGCCTAGTTTTTTTCTTTTAGAACTCATAACCATTCAGGTTTGGAGGAATGGCAGTTGAAAATGAACGGTATCAATTCTTTCCAAACCATTTCTCACATTTTGACGTTGATGTGGTCAAACAGGCAATTTTTGTAGTAATAATTTTGAAACGAGGAAAATGAACGTGTAAGTTATTGCTTCTTAAACACCTGCATTTTCCCGCTTCAGTTTCGGAGTTTCCATGGATTGGAAAAACGATCATTGTCTGAATGCGACAGGTCACAGGCACATACAAAAGCAAAAGATGGTACAAATCAAGAACATGTTGCTAATTTAATACACTCTTCATTTGGATTAAAATAATCCCTCCATTTGGCAACCCTTCCTAATCACCAAGAGCTAAGACCAATAACAAAGCACTTAGCAGAATATTTAACAACAAATGACTGTCTAATCACCTCAATTTCAACGATCAAACCTTAAACAAGACATGGGATCAAATGGGTTTTCTCTCCTCTCCACTCACAAGTCCCCTTTCCTGTGTTCATCTCCAATCTCCAGGGAATTTCAGAAAATCCCAAATGCCAAGGTTCATTTCAAGAGGGCCAAAATCACCGCCTCTTGTCTGGAGACGGTGCGGAAGGATAAAGGCACGAGCTTTGGGTTCAAGAATCTGATGGCGACGGTTTCCGTGGACGTTCACAGAGCGGAGGGGAGGCCGTTGAATGTGCCGCTGATTGCGCCTTTCACGATTGCGACATCGAGGCTTGAGAGTGTGGAGAATGTGGCTATTCGGGTTGAGCTCAGGAATGGGAGTGTGGGATGGGGCGAGGCCCCTATTCTCCCCTTTGTGACTGCTGAGGATCAGCCGACCGCGCTGAGTAAAGTTGCCGAGGCTTGCGAGTTTCTGAAGCTCAGCCCTGGGATGACTCTCAGCTCAGTTTTGGAGGAGATTGGTCTGCTTCTTCCTGGTCATCAGTTTGCTTCTGTAAGTTTTATGATGGTAGTTTTTATCAAAAAAAATTCCATTTTGAGCACTTTTGTATCATAGGATTAGGTATGATATGTGAGTCCAGCATCAAGTTTTGGCCTAACTAGCTGATATTTGGGCTATTGAAGCTCTTGTTTCATGATGTGTGTGTGTGTGTGTTTTTTTAGAGTTAATGTCTATAAACATCCATCCATTGTTTTATTCCCGAACACATAAGCAAGGGGTAATTTCTAACAAAGTTTTCGTGTTGTTGATTCCTAAATGTAGTGCGTCTTCCCCTATGCTGCCTATTAGTAGTACTAGTACTAGTAGAGTCCTACCCATACATATTTGTCTGAGACATCACTGAGTACCTTGTTTATGTTTGGAGGGTGAGAATGATTATCTTGTTTATCAAATTGAACTACTAGCAAGTACTACCAGTCATTCCATTTTCTAGACTATATTACCTTTTTAACTCTTTCAAAGGGTGGTAAGTGTAAAATGAGCCTCAATCCTTTTTGTTCATTTTCCTGCATGAGTGCTTTGAATCTTCTGTTTAGTACTTCTGTTTTCCTATAAAGTTATTCTAGAATCTAGATTGACTTATTTCAAATCCATTGCAAGGAAGAAATGCTTGAACGGTTGAAGATCGTAGTTTCACATTAGGCCCATAATGCAATAGAGCTAATAGAACACCTATATCATACTCCACGGTCTTGTGAGAACCTAGTATCCACAAATGGCTGCGTTAATATATATACTCTATATGCCATAAGGAATATAATGTTTGTAGAAATAGACACAAGTCGCTTTATAGCATTGAGGGTTTTGTAGAGTTTTTGGTTTATAACTTAGTTTCCTTCATTATTGAAGGTCAGAGCAGGAATCGAGATGGCACTAATTGATGCAGCTGCTACCAGCGTCGGGATACCTTTGTGGAGACTCTTTGGTGGTGCTTCAAACACAATCACCACTGATATAACCGTTAAGTTTCTCTTCCATTCCACCTGAACTACATAATTTTAGTCTGTTTGTATCTTCTAAGTGTACAAATCAATATGATGCATGTAAAACTAACTTTATAACGTAAAGAGTGAAGCAATGGGGAGATGGCAAGAATGCCTCTTCCTTAAAAGTCCTAAACTTAGTTATGATCGTCTTATGTAGATTCCAATAGTTTCCACTGCTGAAGCTGCTGAACTAGCTTCAAAGTATCATAAACAAGGATTTAAGACATTAAAGCTGAAAGTGGGAAAGAATCTTCAGGGAGACATTGAAGTGCTTCAAGCCATACGCATGTCCCACCCTGATTGTTCTTTCATCTTGGATGCCAATGAAGGTTACACATCCAAGGAGGCTATTGAAGTTCTGGAGAAATTACATGGTATATAGACAGGTTAACCTAATAAAAATAATCATCATGTGTACAACCGATGCTAGATGGAGTAGACAAAGAAAGTAAATTGTTTTTTAAACTTACTCTAGCATCTCATATATATCTTTGTAGGATATGAAAAATTGCAGAAATCATCTTATCTCTTTTTATTTTTATTTTTTTCACTTCTCTTTCCATGAAGTTGCATATATTTTCCCTTGCAGAAATGGGGGTGACTCCTATCCTTTTTGAACAACCAGTTCATAGAGATAATTGGGAAGGTTTAGGCCGGGTAACTGGAATTGCAAGAGACAAGTATGGAGTGTCTGTTGCTGCTGATGAAAGCTGTCGGGGCATAGATGATGTTAAGAAGATAGCAAAAGAGAGGCTCGCAGATGTGATAAATATTAAGCTTGCTAAAGTTGGAGTGATTGGAGCCCTCGAAATCATTGATTTGGCTCGGGAATCAGGGTTGGATCTGATGATTGGTGGCATGGTTGAGACTAGACTTGCTATGGGTTTTGCTGGCCATCTTGCTGCTGGCCTTGGGTGTTTCAAGTAAGCACTGATACTACATACATACTAATCTCGCATTTTCTGTCTCATCTAATTTTTGGTTACAAACACTCACAATTTATTGAAATAAAGATTAAAAGTTCGTTTGAAAAGGAGCTGGGAAAGCTTAACTTATATCTGTTCTTCAAATTTTGAACAACTGTAAATTTTTCTGAAGTTTGAGCTAATGTATGCTTCATTTCCTTTCTTGTCGGGGAAGATTCATTGACTTGGATACACCTCTTCTCTTGGCTGAGGATCCAGTTTTTCAAGGTTATGAAGGTATTGTAAATCTTGTTATATTTTGTTTCTCTTGTGCAATCTTTTGGCATGATATAATCCATGTAAACGATCCCTCAGATATGTACTTAACTATAGATATTTTGGATCTTAATGTTTTACATGATAGCTTCTGGGCCAAACTACAAGTTCTCAAGTGCTAGAGGCCATGGTGCTTTCCTTCACTGGAGCAATTATTCTTGGTAAGTTTTGTGAGCATCCTGCAATTTCCGACATTTCACCTGTTTTCTGTGCATAGCATAAACTGTATGTTCTGTACAAATAGGTTTGTATGATTTGAGCATGTATTACACTTCTGTGGTTTAGATCATGAACAAGAATCTAAGAATGATGAAAGGATACTTGCCCCCAAAAGAAAAAAAAAACTACCTATAATCCTGAATGCACTTAAACTTTAATCATAGAGTCTGCAGCTTTGGTTTTCGTTGCATTCTTCCCAACTAGATTCGCATTTTGTAAGGTTTGTTTGGACTTTGGACAATAGTGATAGCAGAATTGAAAACTGATTCATTATAGATACGGCTCAATTATCTGCAGATTCTGAAGCTGTATGGCTCACTCTCTTCCTGAAATGCAACATGCTGCCTATTTCCGGAGTATTCATCAACTTACTCATCTTAGCTGCAACACCTCTGCACAAATTGTTGTATGCTTTTGTATGGTTGGGCATGTTTTTCTTTCTTTTTTCTCCACCGATGTATTGTAAATTTAATTTGAGTAGAATGTGTCATATCATGTATGTAGATGTTTGAAAGTATTTATTTCTTGAACTTGCTGTCCTGTTCATCGCACAGGTTGACGACACCGGGCTGATAAGAACCAATGATGTGGTCTAAACTTTTTTGTCATATGTTTTTGTATTTTGGCCTAATGAAATATAGAGCCTAATGAAAAGTTTAACATTCAGAATCAAAAACAAATTATACATCCATACCTAAATTGAAAAAAGAGAAACATAAAATTAAGAGAGAATTTGTCCGCAACCCCTTATTCCCTATAAAAAATAAATGTTATTCTACCTCTCTAACCTTTCATTTTCGCTTCAAATCACCACATTCTGTTAGTTTGGATGTTAAATCAAACTTCTCATCAATATTTTAAAGGGCAAAAACATGTCACTTTCTTATAAAATAAGGGAAAATGATTGTAAATGGCATAATAAGAAATAAAATTCATACTTCGGGCGTAAAACTTTCAATATTTCTACTAAAGGCATAAAATATATTCACATGGCTGGAACACTTGATAGTACAAAAAGGATGACACAACATGGTGAGTCATGGTACTACACCCTTTGACTTGATCAGCCCCTATAAATACGGAAGGAAATGAGCAATGGCCATGTACGCACTACTCACTCTAAACTTTTGCTATTAGGGTTTTAGCCCTCTTTCAATACAAAAAAATCTCATCATCACACCGGAGCTACTACCATCGGGTAGCTCCGGGGCTCTGTCTTACAGGCTCGGAAGAACATGTTTTGGCCTCGCAAGAGCCTCAACTTAGTCCAGATAGTCTTCAGATTGCTCATTGCGTCGAAGGCTGAATTACTGATCTGAACGCACATCATCATCCAGTAGGAGAAAACAATTACCAAGTCAAATATTAAGTTTAAAACCATAATCTTGGATAAATAGCAAACAATTCACCAAAACATTCTTGTCTAAACCTTTAATTGTTTGCACACAACTTGCACAAACATTCTTGTCTAAAATATAGGTACTTGCACACAACTTACACAAGCATTCTTGTCTAAAATTTTTATTGAAAAAAGCCATTATTCAACAAAAAAATCATAAAATTACAATTGTCCAAAAACTTTATTGAACAAATCCAATACCCAAAGAGTTAAACTAACAACTTCAATATTCAACACAAAATTATATAATTGTCTGCCAACATAACGTTCACATAATTTAATCCCACAATCCACTCACCAAGGTTGTGCTCATCTGGGAAGAGAACCCCACCAATGTGGAGCCGGTGCCCTAGCTCGACCCCTGGAATGTGAGGCTCTCAGTGCAGCATCACCTGGAACATATAGTGGCCTCCCATCAACATCACGAGGAACCAAACATTGATCCAATCGAATGGGTATCATGTTCATCGCCCTTGAACGGCTCCCTGCCTGCAAAACTGGTGAAGCTAAAGAGTGGCCAGTTGGTGCGGATTTAGTGCGCGACTCAATGATCCTCGTCAAAGTTGTTGTAATCCAAGAAGCACTCTTTGCTGGTAAAAATTAAGAAATATTTAGCTAGATTACTACTATATAACAAAAATAAATAAAGAAGATGAAAGATGTGCGTACCCATTTCTTGCACGTCAGGGGGAGGAGATTGGTTAGATTTCTCAGAGGTAAAATCGTGCAGCTTTTGTACAACCTCATTCAGCAATCTCTTCTTCAACGAAATCTGATGGCAGGTCTCTATTTCAGATATTGCTTGTGCCATCATTGCTTCCAAATCCTCACGCATCAGAGCATACTTCAATCGCATTGAAGCAATCTCTTTCTCGCAATCAGCTTCGATAATTGAGTCCTGCATGATAGTTTGTTAAGAAAGTGTGTCGATTTCACAACAAGAGATAACATAGTAAAAATTATAAGGAAAATGAAGAAACAGAAGAGACATGAGAAAAAAACCAACCAACTCTTTGTGAACTTTAGCAGCATCCTTCTTGGCCTCTTGTATTACGCCAGCATGTTGTGCAACACGGGTAGTCATCGGCACTTTTGTGGACTGCTCTGAATTAACACTAGTGCGCTGCTCAATGATCTTCATCAAAACTGATGTTGTAATCCATGAAACATTCTCTACTGGTAAAAATAAGAAATATTTAGCTAGATAACTAATGTGTAACAACAATAAAGATCAAATATATGCATACCCATTTCTTGCACGTCAGGAGGAGGAGATTGGTTAGATTTCTCTGGAGTAAACTCGTGCAACTTTTGTACATCCTCATCCAGCATTCCATTCTTCAACGAAATATGATGGCATGCCTCTATTTCAGATATTGCTTGTGCCATCATTGCTGCTAAATCCTCACGCACCAGAGCATACTTCGAGCGCACAGAAGCAATATCTTTCTCGCAATCAGCTTCGACAGATAAGTCCTACACGGTAGTTTGTTAAGATAGTATTAAAATTCTCTAAAACATAAACATTTTAAACATGAACATAAACTATGAAGATTATAGATGCATATTATATTAAATAATATTTTTCTTGCATGCACGCTTTGTGCACATTTTATTGGCATAGGAATTTTATAATGTGCACAAAATGTATACGAAAAGCACCTGTTAAATAATTATTTAATTTAATATTTTGTTAAATATTAAATATTAACAAAATAAAATTATAAGGAACATGAAGAAACGGAAGAGAAAGAAGGAAAAAACCAACCAATTTTTTGTGAATTTTTGCAGCACCCTCTATGGCCTCTTGTACAACGCCAGCCTGCTGTGCAGCACGGGTAGTCATCGACATTTTTGTGGACCGCTCTGCAATTATTTCATAATTAGCATAAAAATAAATTGGTAGAAAAAACACTCTTATTCTTTCCAAACATATCATGACAAACTAACAAAGCAGTTGAACTTATCGAGAACAAACATTAACATATAATGAATATTAATTGAGTCAAAGTAAACTCAAATAAAATCATTCTTTTTCTCATTTATAGAGAAAAGCTCACACGATGCACTTTTTGAAGCATGTTGATGTACATATATATGCAATGAGGTAGACCACTTGAACAATTTCATCACAATGCACAAATAAGAATGAGGATATAATAAAGGTTGATTTCTCCACAACATCATAAAAGCAAATGTATAGTTGCCTGCCATCAACAACAATTTGATGCCAACTCTGATCCAAATAATGTAGAAGGTAAAGAGTTTAGACAGCAATGCCAACTTGACTCCCTCAACATTAAATAAGCAAATTACCATCCCCAAATACATTCTTCAAAACAATGACTAAATCTTTACTACAACGAATGAAATGGAGTTAATAAACCATAGACAAACAAAAAGATTAATCACAATCTCAATGTTACCGTCCATTTGCAATAACATAAATACTATTAGAAAGTGTTTCTAATTAGGTAATGGACCGAGCATAATCATAGCAATAAGAATTGCAACAATTAGACTAGTGATGTATGGCAAATTAATCAGTCAACTTAGATAACCAAGACAGAGGCATTGAATACATTGCAGCTAAGTAGTAGTCATAGATATCCCAGAATAATGCATAAAGGATTAGCCTCGGTCTAGTCTAGTGCATGGCAGACAATTGACACATAAAATTTCAAGATTTACTAAAAATTCATAGATTAACTAATAAACCTCTATATATACTATGTGCTAGCGAGAAAAATAAAATAATAATAATTGGTAGTACAACTATTAAAATCAATGTGACATCAATATAATATTTTGTCATTTCATGTTTGACATCCCAAAGAGGCATGAAAACAACAAAGATTAATCATAGATCCGACGTCACTAGATGTTTTACCCAAGCATAATATAACCTCATATAAATTGCGTTGTTTGTTCAACTGAAAGAAAAACTAATAAACACAAGATATACAAATCACGAATGTAAGTTGGGGACAAACAACACATTTTCAATCAAATTCAACTAAATTTCATACTTTATCAAAATCTAATGAAATTTATAGATAAAAATGAACGTGTCTCTATAACAGTTTATGAGTACAAACTAACAGTTAATTAGAGTAGAACGACAGGATTTTCACCATTGTCTCTAGTCATATGATAAATGCAAATGTCCAAATCAACATTTAATTGGGATAGAAGATCAAAAATTTCACCATTCCATGCCTGGTTATATTCAAAATGCAAAATCGTGAATTTAAATCAACATTTGACTGGAGTATAACATAATTTTCACCATATTACCCTGATTATATTAAAGATACAAAATCTTTGAACAAATTTGATTGGAATAGAACACTAGAACATGGCCCTCGTTGAGTCCAAAATTTAATTTAATTGAAATAGAATATAAGAATTTTCATCCTAGATTATAAATCTAAAGTCAACTTTTGATTGAAGTAAAACATCGAAATTTTCATAGGACCTTACCCATATTCAAAAATGCAAATTCTTGAACCTATAATAAAATTAAATTGGGATAGAATATCACAATTTTAACAGTAGCATATTTAGTCATATTAAAAGCGCATAACCCTACTCAATGTGTGATGTAATATATTATATTGAACTTAAACCCAATTTATACCGGCTACCTCCAACACAACAAAAAGAACATTGAAATTCTCACGAATAATTAATTAGAGTTATACAATGAAGAATTCGACTTAATTGGTGACCTACGTAAATTGTAATGCAAAATTCAACTTGATTGGTGACCTACCTAAAGTGAATTCAACATTTAATTAGGAGTAAAACATCATAACTTCCAAGTCCAAATCATGTTAAAAATGCAAAATTCCAAGTCCAAATCAACATTTAATTGGATTAGAACATCAAAATTTTCACCAAATTTTAAGTGCTAAATCATGAGCACAAATCAAAATGTATTTTCATGATAGATAAATATAAAATTTTGAGTCCAAATAAACATTTTAAATGGAATAGAACATCATAATTTTCACATAATACTCAAGTCATGTTAAAAATACAAAATTCATAGTACAAAACAACATTTGCTTCAGGTAGAAGATCAACATTCAACTCAAGAATATTAAATAAGAGATTCCAAAGTTTTTTTATTTGGTTGTTAACGCACGGATACAACACAACCCTAATTTTGATTCTACATTCACAATACCAAAGTATCTAAGAGATTCAAACAAATTCTAACATTTGATTTTGTTTGTAACATAGTGAATAATCCAACCCTAGACAAGGGTAAATTTTTCATTCAATTCAACACAAAAACAACTCGATAAATTTTCAAAAATCACTTCTTCAATATTCAATGGCTTACGTCATTAAAAATTTCAAGTTAAATATATGATTTGATTGAAGCATACACAAAAAACACATGCCTTTAATATCAACCAAACACCATACAAACCAACAACTAAACAATTTTATCTAATCACTACACAGTTTAATCGGCCAAATTGAATTTTTTTATTAATCGGTAATCAATATCAACCAAACAGCATACAAATCAACAACTAAACGATTTGATCTAATCACTACATAGTTTAATCGGCCAAATAATTTTTTTTTAATTAATCGGCAATCGACACCAAAAAATTTGGATTCAACATAATCATCTATACAACCAAACTTGGATTAATTCGACGCTGATATGTACACTATAATCCAACGAAACAAAGAATTCGGCCAACATTAAAATCCAAAAATTCATAGGAGTGTTGGAAATGAATAATTAACTTCACACGAAAATGAAAGATTAGCAGGAAAGCGTCGTGAACCCAACAAATCCGAATTGCGCACAGTGTGGATTATGTAATAAAACATAATCACTCTCGTAATTTACGAAATTATGCATTCAACGCAATCATCGATATAAAAATAACTTTTAACCTAACGAATTCGAACATATTAGAATCATAGAAGTTTTCAAATTAACCTACTATTAACACAAAATTTGAACACAAATTAACCTTCTATCAACAAAAAAATTTTCGAATACAAGTTTTAAAATTAACTATTTTATTTAATCGTAACCCAACAACCTTGGAAGTACACCTAATCGATACAAGTATACAACACAAATTCGATTAATTCGACGCTATGAGTACACCAACAAATCATTGATACACCAACAAATCATTGATACACCAACAGATTCATACGACATGACTACAAATAACCTAACAAAACGATTGGACCTTAATATAATTGAATCCCACAAATTCATAGGAGTTTTGGAAAGATATGTACCTTCACACCGAAATTGAAGAAGAATAGGGGAGGCGGCGTGGAGTCTGATGAAGCCGAATCGGAAGATACGGTTTACCCACCTAGGTTGTGGAATATGATACAATTACAATTATTTAAATGGTAATATTGTACAAACATATGTTGTTGAGAATTTTGTAATAGTACATATAATATTATTCTATCATATTTAATTATCTAAATCAAAATAATGAAAAAACTATTATAGAATGATTTTAATTTGATATCACTAAACTTTTAAATATTTTGATTTTGGGTCACTCATTTCTCTTATTATTTTTCGAGGTAACTACACTATTAAAATCAATTATTTTTTGGTCATTATGTTAAATGTTTAGTTAGTCACTAACGGCTAAACATTTGACAAATTTGAAAAAAGGGTATTTTTATCTTTTTACATTTTTAAAGGGCAAAATTATAGTCCAAAACAAATAATTTAAGAGCCCTTAATATCTTTAATTAAAACATTTACTTGAACAAAAAAATATAAATATTTTAAATTATAACACTACCGAAAAAATTCAATAACCCATGAATCCGGGTTGTGTATTTCTACATAATTAGATTACATGTTTATTGAAATTCCGAAATTTTTTGGCCGTTTTCTTCGTGTAAATTTTTTTCTATAGTTTGAAATTCCTGAAATGATTTTCTTCAAGTCAACTTTTTATTAAAGAAATTAAAGTGCTCTTCAAGTTCTGAAATTTTTAAAATTTTTGAATTTTAGGGATTTATAATTAGAGCGGAAAAACAAAAACACCATTTTCCGAACTTATCATATTCTTGATTGTTAGTTGACTAATTGAACATTTAATGGAGTAACCCAAAAAAATGGTGTAACCCAAAAAATTAATTTTTAATAGTATAGTGGCCTTAGAAAATAATATGAGAGATAAGTAATCTAAAATCAAAATTATTGTAAGTTCGGTGATGCCAAATAAAATTTATATTACAATAAAATTCATCTTACTAGAAACTTGGTTATTTATTTGTTTCTAAAATTACAAGACTAATTTGACATTTTAATATAAATGAGGGTATTTGTGCAATTTATTTAAGAAATTCCATTATTTTTGTTCCCTTTTCTCTATTTAGGATAGATTTAGTTTTGCTGCACTGCTAGCATGAGACAAGGTAATTCTTATTGCTAGATTTTTAGATATTTCCATTTACTCTCGCAAACCCTCCGGGCTCACAAAGGCTTCAGATATATCTTGTACTTTTTATTTGGGCTACTTATCACTTGCATTATAATCCCACCCCTACTCCCAAGTTGTGTTGGATTTGGAGGAGCTTCTTAGTCGTTGCTCCTATGTTGCTCCTATGTTGCAAATTGTTCCTGTTTCATTTCTGACCAGGAGTGTGTATAATCAATTCAGAGGTGGGGAATGTGAAACTGCCATTACAAGATTGATATGGAACCCCAGAGTATTGCCCAAACATGTTTTTTTCTTATCGATGATGTTCAAAACGAGACTTGCTAATGTGGATCGTTTGCAAAGATTCAACATATTGAGACCTCAACTAAGATATTGCTTTTGTGCACTGGAGGCTGAGACTGGTGTACACCTCTTCACCAAATGCTCTTTTACTCATCTTTTGCTTGCCATACTAGGACTAGCGGAAATGGGTGATTGAAATGGGTAATTTTAGTATAGCTAATTTGAGTCGTCTCATTTTATTTTTAGTTGAGTTCAATTTAATTTATTCTATTCCCATCGATTGTATTCATTATTCAATAGAATTGAAATTAATTTTTTAATATATTTATTGCACTAATTTTAGCTATATTAAAGTAAGTTAACTTGAAATTGTTGATTTGGTAAAAAGTTGTAATATAGAGCATACGAACTTTCCATCTTCTATTGCAAGTCAATTGTAAAATAAAAAATATGTATAACTTAAGAATTAAAGTGTGAAAGAATAATAAAATAAAAGTGACTCAAAAGAACTTATAACCCAATCTAACCAATCCAAAATTCTACTCCAAAATTAGATGGGAATAATCCTTGAAATCGTCCAGATTAACAAATTCCACACGTCAAACTTGCTAGGAGGTAGAAATTGGAGACATCGAAATAATGGTGCTCCCCAATTCACAAATGGGTCCAATCCAACCATGTTAATAATAATCGTGATACGAATTTTCACCAATAATATTCCACCCACAACAAAAACGCAGTAGGGGTTACTATTTGCAGGACCAAATTACTACTGCAGCACCATATGAAACTTGATCAGACGTATTTTTTCCCAATTGATTTTGCCCAATTCAAAATGCAATATCTGATATCTTAGAGCGTCAAATGTACATTTGAATCGGGCAAAACTAATTGGGGGAAAATGCTTCTGATCAAGTGAAATATGGTCCTGCAGTAGTAATTTGGTCATGCAAATAGAAGTTCCCTATTAATATTGGGATGCATCGTCATAAATCATCAAACCGAACTTTGTAAAAGTTGTCCCGTTTCTTTTGACTATAAGCAGTTAGGGGTGAGCACGATCACGAGCGTTCGTTAATCGGATCGCGATCGGATCGGTTAAAAATCGGATCGAGATCGTTCATTTAATAAATGAGCCGATCATGATCAAAATTTTTTGATCGTTTAATAAATGAACGATCAACGATCATAGACATTAAAACTCAATCATGATCGCGAACAGATCGATAAGGTGATCGATATCGATCGATAAGATAATCGATTAATATAATATAAATATATACATCTAAATGAATTATTTTCTAGTAATTTGTTAATTTTTAACTTTTTTAAAAAACTTTTAAACTGATCATGATTGATCATTGATCATTTGATCGAGCCGATCGTTATTGATCATTGATCATCTGATCGATTATCTAAACGAGTCGATCGCGATCAGATCGCGATCATTATAATTTTTAAACGATCCGATCATGATCATGAATTATTTTGATCGCTTTGATCGCGATCGGATCGTGATCACCTCAAAATTTAAACGAGTCGATCATGAACATAGTGATGATCGTGATCGGATCGACTCGTTATCACCCCTATAAGCAGTATATATATTTGGACATGCGATTAGTTAAGCACGTTAATTTTAGATAATTCAGAATAATGTAACCACTAGTACTCATATGTCACTTTTCTTTGATGTAATTATTAGTGTTAAATAGTTGAATCGGATGGTAGATATATATGGAGAAATGTTTGATTTAATTAGTCGGTTAGTTTGCCTGCATTAGATTAACATGGTAATTTTGAGAATGCCATAGGCAAAAAAAAAAAAAGAAGTGTTGGTTACAAAATTTCAACACATAATATTTTAGAAAATTCGTGTATTAGTGGATCAAAATCAGATCCAGTTTGATAACATCAATTAGAGGTCCAGCTGTTATAATTATTATATTTTATAACCAAATTAAAAAGGATAAGTCTTGGAAGAGACCGTCTCTATATAGAGACCGGATTAAATTGTAAATAGTTATACAAGTCAAAAACACGGAGGGACCAATTTGCAATTTCAGAAAATTTTTAAAAATCACGCGCTACAGTGTCAAGCCACGCGCTACAGTACCAATTTGCTACAGTGTCGAGTTGCTACAGTAAAACATAAAACATGAACACTTTAACTTAAAACATGAACATTTTAACGTGAAACATGAAAATTTCTTGAAACATAAAACATGAACAGTTTAACTTAAAACATGAATATTTTTTGAAACATGAATATTTTGACTTAAAAACATGAACATGAACATTTTAATTTGAAACATGAACATTTTAACTTGAAACATAAAACATAAATATTTTAACTTAAAACTTAAAACATGGGCGTTTTAACGTGAAACATGAACACTTTAACTTGAAACATAAAACATGACCATTTTAACTTGAAATATAAAACATAAATATTTTAACTTAAAACATAAAACATGGACGTTTTAACGTGAAACATGAACACTTTAACTTGAAACATAAAACATGAATATTTTAATTTGAAACATGAACATTTTAACTTGAAACATAAAACATAAACATTTTAACTTAAAACATAAAACATGGACGTTTTAACGTGAAAGATGAACACTTTAACTTGAAACATAAAACATGAACATTTTAACTTGAAACATAAAACATAAACATTTTAACTTAAAACATAAAACATGGACGTTTTAACGTGAAAGATGAACACTTTAACTTGAAACATAAAACATGAACATTTTAACTTGAAACATTGAAGTACACTGTAGCAAACACTGTACACGCGCGGAAACACTGTAGCGCGTGATTTTTTTAATTTTTAAAAATTGCAAATTGGTCCCTCCTTGATTTTCTTTATTGCACTATTTATAATTTAGTCCGGTCTCTATATAGAGACGGTCTCCTCAGAGACTAACTCAATTAAAAAATATATATATGCATATATTTGTACGTGTCTTAAATTAATTATAATAATAAGAGAAAAGTGTCCGTTTATCCCGACTTATTTAGTAAACACATATACTTTTCTCTAAATTGGCTAAATTAATCTAAATTTAAATATAAAGTTACAACTAAGCGGGTTTCCTTTTAAATAGAGAAAATTTTCATGATTCCCTGAATTCTTTGTTAAGTGTTCATACACCCATGAAAATTGGAAAAATGTTCTGTTACCCCTGAATCGGCATTGACTTTGTAAATCGCACCCTTCAAACCTTTAACCGGCGTCTATGTTAAAGTATTTTTTAGTCACACAGAAATCAGAAATACATTTAAACGGTCGGTTAGAGGTTTAAGAGGTGCGATTTACAAAATCTGTTGGAATAGTCTTTTAACATTGAGGAATTATGGAAATTAAAGATAATTTATTGGATTAATTTATGTATCCAATGAATGAAGCATCGTATTATTTTATGGGGATGATATTTCCACAACCAAATATCCTAAATGCACAACTCATTTAGGGTAAATTTTACTAAAATATCCCCTTTTAAATTTTAATTTTAGTTAGCTATTATTATGAAACTTAGTCCTAATCAAACTCTGATTCATAAAATCTACCCCACTCTTTATAAATAGTATAAAATATTCTTATCAACTTTGTGTACAAATTTCACGTAGCTATTCAGATTAAAAAGGATGAATGATGGACAGTTCCATTCAATTCAGTTTAGTTAAATATATTTAAATTTAGTTCAGTTCAGTATATTTAAATTTATTTCAGTTTAGATAAATATATTTATATTTTTTTAGTTCAGATAAATATACTTCAATTTATTTCAGTTCAGATAAATATATTTAAACCTATTTCAGTTCAGTTCAGTTCAGTACACCAAGAAATAAGTTCTAGCAAACAAGGCCTAAACTTGAAGGTGTTGAATTAAGCTGGATAGCTGATGAATGTTAAAGGTTTTGAGAATTTCTTGGGCCTACAATTAAATTTAATAAAAACTTGAATCCAAAATTTATTATTCAAAACTTAAGGAATTTAAATGAAATGATAAATGTTAATTGAATCCTAAATTTTATGAGGGGTGATTAAGTAAATTTATCACTAAACGGGTTGTGGATTTATGATATTGGGTTGTGGAAGTAGATCTTGTGTTATCTGTATACAGTGAATACTGTAAGGTTGATTTACCGTGAATGTATGTGTCTGAACAGACGTGTTTGTTTATTTTGAAAGGAATGGATACGCTCAAAAGGTGTTTTTTTAAAAGGCGGAGGGATATTGTAAGTGGAATCCCCAAAACCGACAAGCAAAAGAAACAAAATTCAAGTACTCCACAAGTGGAGGCATTTTGAGAGATTACAGAGAAATGTCTAAACATCAATTTCTAATCTTCTCTGTATCTCGTACGATAAGTGAACTAAACTAATCCTAACAGGACTAGTGCGAGTACAACATAACTCCTCGAAGGAGGCAATATGAGAGATTACAGATAAATTTTCTAAGGATGTAACAATACGAATCATCATCAGTATCCAAATCTGGAAGTACTAAAGCCACAGTGGCTTATCAAGACCTCATCAATTCGTTCTTCTGAGTCAGAAACATCTCACACCAAATAGCAGCATTCTAGAACTCCAAAGAATTCACCCCCACATTCTCCTAGCCAAAACAGGATGACGTATCTATTAAGAACAAAGACTGTCTACCTGAACCTCGGCCTGAAACCCATTGAGTCCGAAACCACTTGACAACCGGAAGATAGCAGTACATTTGAGAGGTTGGACAGTAAACTAGTCTATTAAGCACTTCGACTAATCCTAAAAAAGCCCCAGTTCATGCAAGAGATCCATCTAGAGCTATTACTAGAGATTGCCACAAGGATTTCTCCATAGAAGGTGGTATCAGTCCCATCCCAATGTTCAGAAAAGACAGCCTCATTATTAACCTAAATTTACCTAAAGAAACAGAAAAAGAGAAAAGAGAAAAACTCCTAAAACAGAAACCCTAAAAAGACAAAACCTAAGAAAATGGAAAAAGAATAAAAACCGGCGTCGGCGGTGAGGTGGTTGGGGCAGATGCAGGCATGTACATCTAGTCCTTCGGCGGCGGCGATCACGGAGACCGTAACTGATCGGAAGGATTTGGGAGTTTTCAGGTGAAGGGAGGTTATGGCGCTCAGATTATACTATGGGGAGGGGTGGGAGGGGTGGCCTGACCGCACTAGCGCCGGCGGCGCCAAGGAGAAAAAATTAAATCTGTTCATGGGGGAAGGGGGAGCGTCTGGGGAGGTCCAAAAAGTGTGAATCAAGCCTGCAATCTATTATAACTATTCGATGGTAGTTTTACTGAAAGGTGATCTGAAAAAGAGATTGAAATGAGTTTCTTATTGATCTTACATTTCCTACTACAAAAAGTCCTCTCAAATTCCAGCTCTCATTCGTAGGAGAATTTGTGATTGTTGTTGTCACATTTTCTAGAGTTTAGGGAAATCTTGGAAGTAACTTGGCCAGATAACTCACAACAATCAAGTGGTGGGGACTAATATTACTTTAAGGACAGTGCTTCTCACGAGTCACGACCCTAAAATATTATACCAGTTTCATAGAATACAAAGTTCTGACAAAATCAATGTTATTATTAGCACTTTTCAAAGAGCATTAAACAAAGAGCATAATTAATTTTCTCTTCAAAATACAACTGAACTAATTAAACTTAAGTGGATTATGAATTTAAGAAGAACAGCTATTGCTATATGTAATTGAGGCTTGAGTTGATTATTGATATCACTAATTTTGTGACATATTAACGAATTGACTCCAAATTGATCATCTCCAATATTGCGGTTTTAAGGCGCGGATTTGATCTTGTACTCCACCGAACTGGAAATTTGTCTCGACATCGAAATCACATCGCGACTTTGAGGTTCAAACACCAACCAATTTATTATTTATTATTTGGTCACTACTTATGCTTTAAAGAAGTCTTGGGTTATTTATAATTATTTGCATGTTTAATATATTTTAGCGATCGATAATGGAATGACTATTTCGCTTGATTGTTAAGTTTTAACCAAGAAATTATAATTTTCGAGTGAAGGCAAGAAAAAATAATTTAAAAAAGAAAGAGTGTTACACTCATTTTTAACATAAGTGAGAAAACACTAAGTTGCCCACTTTGTAAGTAACATGATAAGCGTATTGCTTTAGAAAATGGGCCCGTAAGCAGTAATTCGCCACGCTTCTGCCGAATGTTCGGCGTCGCGATCTGCCGACCATCACCATTCAATGAAATTACGGCCATTGATTGATTAATTCACACAGTACTCTTTCTTTTCACCAACCATGGTTATTCAGCAGCCTATAAATCTCGATACATCAACAATGCTTTTCTCACAGCTAGCATAACTTAACTTAATCTTCTCTTGAACAGATATCAGTAATAATATATAGCAGAGCTGCGAGAATGAAGGCAAGCAAGGTTGCTATCTGTGCAGTGGCAATGGTTCTTTTGGTGTCTTATGCAGCCACGGTCTCAGAAGCCGCCGGAAACTGCAAAGTGTCGGAGCTGGCTCCCTGCGCCGGCGCGTTATCGTCGTCGGCCAAACCAACGGCAGCGTGCTGCGCCAAGCTCAAGCAGCAGAAGTCGTGCCTCTGCCAGTACGCCAAGGATCCTACATACGGCAAGTATGTCAACTCCCCAGCTGCCAAGAAAGTTGCCCAGACCTGTTCCGTTTCCATCCCCAAGTGCTGATTGACCTAGTTTATTAAGCAGTAATAATCCATGCATATTATTTGAGTCATAATCATTTGATTATGAAGTTTTAGGTGCATGGCTCCTTAATTTAAGTTGCTTTTCAAGTGATCAATTAATATCGCAATTGTTGGCCAGATAGTTGTGCCCTATATATATGCACGATCATCAGAATAATGGCTTGCGTTTCTTAATGTTATGAATTAATTAATGAAGTGTTATTATATATATGTTGGTTATTTATTTACTTTCATTATATATAGGGTGGCGGATGCATACGTTTTTAATAATAAGGGTTACAAAAATGAGACTTATACATTCATAATTATTGTATGTAGACCAATAAACACTTTTTTTGGAAGAAAGTTAATCATAGCTTCCGCTTTTGACTTACCAAAACAGTTTCAGTTATTGTAACAAGCTAATTTTATCAGTTTATACGCAAAGCAGATGAAAAATTGTGCCAAAACAGAGCACTAATATCGATTCTCTCGAAAAGAAAAACTCTAGTAATCAAGGGGTAAAATTAATAGTGCTATGTGATACTATTACTAAGAGCTACTAAAAGAATTCCCACATATTTAGAGAGACTTTGAGGATAAATTTTGATCCAACATATTTTAATGGACGTGTACGTGTTAAATGATCATTATTCATTCACTGTAACTTTCGCTTCTGGATTTCTCAGTGAGGATGATGCATAACTTTGACTGCAATGCATGAGGATACACCACCATAACTTCTTAGTTAGTTTAGTTTAGTAGAAGATGTTAATGTGGCCCGTGTGAGCAATTGAGGATACACCACCAGAAGCTTGGTATTAAAAGGTGTGAGAGCAGGGATCCATGATCCAAATTCCAGTTTTTCCTTGTTAGTAAAAATTAACCACTAAACTAAACTAACTTTAAACCACAACTAAGAACTCATATATAGGTTTAAGTTTTTGGCTAAAACTAACATTTTAATTCATTATATATAAACTAAAGACTTTTTATTTAACTGGGTAATAATAATATAATTGTACCCCAATAAAATCTAACTCATATACCTTACAATATAAAAATAAATTAAAGTAGGAATTGAACCGACACTACTAGAAATACACCCATTAGAACCGGTATTCAGAGCGTATTGCACCGGTTTTAAATTTTTTTCAATACCGGTTCGGATAGGGGGAGGTGCAACGTCCTTGTGGCCTTGCACCGGTTATTATTTTGCGGGCCCGCACACATGGTTGACTGGACTTTTGGCCACGTAGGATTTTTATTGTTGCACCGGACACCTGAACTGATGCAACTTGCATATTTTATTAGACAAATTAATTATTTTTTATTAAATCTAATAATTATTGCACCATTCTGTTGTACCGGATATACGGATGATCGCTAGCAATAGTAGTTGCGTTTAACGATTAGAACGCAATACATGTAGATTGCGTTTAATGCATGAGTGCAAGGGTTTTATGTTGCGTTGTTACTGTTTAACATTAGTACTAAAAATGGCATAAATTTTGGGTGAACCTGGCCTGCATAATATGTGCAGTTTCCAATTCACTCATTAATTATCTAATCAACCTCAATACAACATCCATAAGCTAAAACTAAGAACATCTACAACTTTGTAAACTAGCAGTGCAAAATATTTTGAATATTGATTTTCATTAAAAAAATCCAGACCAAATGTACCCAAAACATAGCAATGTTGTATTTAAGCTACCATTCGGAAGCACCTCAATAATAGAATGAAGGTGAAGGAAACATATGTCAATGCATAATGCATTAACAAGTGGCCACGGACCAAAGTGTCTTCCTTTTGATGATCATCCAAGCATTACACCTGTGATTTAAAAGGGTAAGTGTGAGTATCATATTTCAACAAATTATAAACAAATCTATTGCTTTCAATCTAAGTCAAAACTGAAATACCATAAAAATTTATGGTGTTGTCCTATGTCCTAGAAAACAAGCATGTATCATCACTCTTCAGGTAGAACTCATATAATGGATAGCAAGTAATAATCTCTGGAATCATGAATAATCAGCTTAAGATCGATCATCTAGTTAGTACTGTGTACATATTTACCATGTTTCTTGCAAGATCATACAACAAATATATAACCTTAAAATTGATACAAGAAAAAAGTCACCAACAAAGAACTATTCAAGCAATGAAAATCAACTTGAGATCAGCAAATCAATATCAGTAAATAGATAACCTTAAAACTTCCTACAAGCAACATCATTGGCAAGTAATGTAATGCACCAAGAAACACTTCATCATACGATATTGAAGCAAACAAATGTATCAGGGAATAATTAAAAACCAAATGTTGAAATCCTTGGAAGCAAAAAACTGTAATAGGATTGCAAAATCATGAACAAATAGATAGCCTTAAACTTCTTACACGCAACAAGTCATCAGCAAATCCTGCCAAGCATGCTCTCCATAGCCTCAAGCTTGCTGCTCTCTTTCAGATAGAGCTCATTTTTCTTCTTCACCATCCATTAGCTCATGCTCTTCCCTCTTCATCCATGGCGAGCTCCAATAATTGCCGGACGGCAACCCCTGGCTAGCTGTTTCCTTTCCAAGTACATGACATTAAAAAATGTTCATTTAAAGACTACAAATCAAACTAAAAACATGTGCTTTCGAAGCTTAATTAGTCAGCCATAAGTCCTAGACCCACTGTAAAATGACGTGACAACGGAAGAAAACAAACACTGCAAAAATAGAACATATGGCAACTCAATGGCCAAAATATGCATCTATCACCCAACTTTACCATCATAAAACTTTAAGTCAGCTTTACAGAAAAATAGCTACAAAGGCCCTCAACATACACACCTACCCAAAACCCCAATCAATAAAAAATACAATCACAAAATTCTAAACATTCAGCATTCTTTGCTAATACACCATCATATATTTTATTCTATCGCTCAAGTATTATCTGCAATAAAAATAGCGTAAGAGTGGGGTGAGGTACACTAGCTCAGTGAGAATAATATTATCCCTTCAAAAATCTTGATAAATACACTTATCACAGTCAACAACACAGAGCAAGTAGTCATGTAGAAGCAAGCAATGCACAATAGACAATTTAACGAACAAGCCAAGACAATGTAAAGCGCCAATTGAAAAGATATTGAAGACATGATAAAACCCTCACCTTTTCCTGACTTAAGACCTAAGACCTAAGAGTTTAGGTGAAACCTGCAATATATATTCCGCAGCAAAATATTAATCACTCTGTTCTAAACATGCGCTCTACTGAAAACTGTACAATTAGTGTTCCTAACATTACTGAGTAAGAACATCTCCAGCTCCTTCTACAAGTAAAGGTAACTGATAATTACATTGATTTTGAGTACAAAATAGTCCTTCACTTTTAAACACAAGATACTGCTATGCATGTTCTTACAGAAATTCCAGTTCAAAATATAAAATTGCAGTCACTTTGTAACCCTCTTTTATTACTAAATTCTTATCCAAATAGGTTCATTCTGAATTTTATAGCATAGTTTGGAGTTCTAAGAGTACTACAGTGAAGGAATTAGCCTAATAGGAGCTACGGTTATTAAGATATGAATTTTTAAAGTAGCAGTCAGCTGGCTGCCCAGAACAGCACCAAGCAGACTTACAACTCAATTATATCCATCATTTAAAGATACAATACTTAAAATTATTTACAATAGTAATTTATCATGCAATATGAAATTTTAAAATACATGAATTTAAGACATGTTTTATTGGTCATAAATCACTCTTCTTTAAGACATGTTTTATTTCACCAATTTACATTTTTCACATTTGTTAGTATGTAATGATGCACTTAGTTATACTTAGTTAAGTGATCTTCATTGGTAAGGCATAGATTTGTAAAGGAACCACAAGATTTTGCATGAAATTTTCCAATTTGTCTTGACATATTGGTTCTATTCTGTTTCTTTTGGCATTGAGTGTAAAAAAAATGATAAAAAAGTAATCGTTTATTCAGATTTTATCAAATTATTAAGAAATTTAGTGTTGCACCAGATATAAAAATACTGGTGCAACAAACACACGTGTCTTTCAAATAACACAACTACGTAGACAAGACATTTCAGATTGCTACGTGTCGAAATCCCAACTCAACACGTGTCTCCCCAATGACAAACCACGTCAAAGTTGATGTACCCTAAATCTTGCACCAGAATAAAACCCTAACTCGGTGCAATACAATTTTGGGGCGAAGCATTTTTTCCTCTTGATTGGGCTTTTGCATTGGGCTTAGCCTTCTTAGCAGACCAACTCACAAAAAGTCAAAAATTTTTTTGGTCAACATTTCCATTGCACCGGTAAGGAAAACCACTGATGCAATAAAAACGTGGGTACCACATCCAAGTCGGCTGTTTGAGCGTGGAAAATTTCTCGATTATTCCATTACACCGGTAGGAAAAATAACTGATGCAATAAAATAGTCGGTACCACATCCACGTCGGATGTTTGGGCGTGGAAAATGTCAACGATTTTTCATATTGCACCGGTTTCACTTCAAACCGGTGTAATAATTTTTTTGCAACCATGCCATGTCAGATTTTTCAACGCAACCTCAGTCAAATTATTTGTTTTGCATCGGCCGAAAATATTATACCGGTGCTATGGATTTTGCAGTCAACAATATTTGGTGTTTGACCAAGTTGAATACCGGTGCAATAAAATGTTACACCGGTATTGACCTTATATTGCACCTTATTTTCACTGTTTCAGGTGCAATATAACGGGTGCAACTCCAATATTTTCTAGTTTCGCGAAAGCAATTTAAGTAATTCAAAATTTCAAATAATATTCCACCGCCAAAGCAATGCTCAATTCCTAACTAAAGATTCATGTACCCAAACTAATAATGATGATAAAAATGATAAATATTAAGAATTTTCATCTATATTTTAACTAGAAATTATATAAACCAATAAACTAAAGACTCATGTAAACTAATTAACCAAATCTAACATTGCATAAATTTAACATTGAAAAACTAGTTTTTCAAACCACAAAACTAAGAACTCACACTAAAAACTGAATTTTGAGGCGGTTTTCGACCGAGCGCACACAGTGTGACGGTTAATTTTTTAAACCGCCTCGTAATATAAACGAATTCGCTATAGCATACAAATAGAACATTATGATTTCGAAACTTATTAGTACCGTGTGAGGCCTTATGATCTGCGACATCGCCTTTGCATTAGCCCTAACGACATCAACAATTCAGTCCGCAAATCTGAAGCGAATCATGTTAAGAAATCGCGACGTAGATTCGGAATAGCGAATTCGTTGCACCTAAAGAAATCGAAACATAATCAGGCTGTCTTTCACGATACGAGGCCGATACAGCTGACGATATCGTTAAACACGTTTGTGGTTGAAATGATGTCGATATCGCATTTGCAGGAGTCATATTGTAAGATGTCGATTTCTTAAACATGCAGAAGACGCATTTGCTTTGTTAACCATTCGGCGAGTTCGGAAACGTTTCGAAACCGTTTGGCCCACCGAGCAGCGTAGAGAACCTTCCGTTGTTCTTAAGAAAAACGAGTATTGTAATCGCTAAATGACTTGAAGGTAATTAACGACGTCAAATCAGCCAAGTATGTTATCGAATTCGATACTATGTTTAGGACCTAACGAAATCGCTTTGTGTTTGACGGCGGTGCAGGTTTATAATTTCCAGTAGACGGATTCGTAACCCTGCTTGATGTGGTTGTTAGCGAAATTGGTATGGAATTGTTCACAGGTTAGGTTATCAAGCGAAACCGCTTACTGAGTGTACCTAAAGGTAGCGAAAATCGCTACCCGGAATTCTGGTAATTAATGATAATGACCAAAAACTGCAAATTCCAGGATTGCAATCCTACATTTTTCCATTACAAATACTCTACTAAAAAACCAGTTCTAATACCGAATGAAAATGTCCAAAATACGCCTAGGTAAGATCAGAAACATGCAAAGAAATAACCATAGTGCATAAGATAAGTTAAGCTTTGGGGCTCCAAACTCCCTACTCCAAACTACTCCCTACTCTTCCAAACTCCAAACTCCATACACACAATAATAACTACATTAAAGTTAAAAAAATTTAACCCTAAACTCTAACCCTGCTTTTAATTTGGATATATATATATATATATTGTTGCCTTCAAGATAATCGAGAACGAGCCTCATCTGGCTACCCGTTTAATTTTAATCTTGCAGGGAGCTCAACTACAATATGATCATAAGGATAGGCTTATGTGGAAGCCATCCAGGAATGTGGACTTCACCATCAAATCTGCATATCTGAGCTTCAAGGCCAGAAATCCCCCAAGTGAAAGTCTTAAACAGGTATGGAGCCCTCCAACCCCTGCAAATATCTCTCTTCTCATTAGGAGGATACAAGGAACATGTTATTGCCATTTGATGATGTATTAATGAGGTTTGGTTTTCATTTGCCATCAAAATGTCCAATGTGTTCCTCTGCTGACTCCCTTAGTCATTACTTTAATACTTGTGGTCTTCTTGGAATTTTTTTTATAACATATTAGTAATTCAGACCTCCAGGTTTACAAATGTTGATCACAAAGTTAAATTTTATATGTCATACACAGGCTTCTCTAAGGTTCACATCAAAGTAATATGAACAACCATTTTGATGGTGTTTGACCTTTGTGGAACAGAAGGAACTAAATGCTGTATGAAAATAAAAATCTAACTAAAGATAGTATTTGCAAGGAACTGATAAAACAAGTTAACAGGATCTTCACTGCATTTCCATTATCAGGTTCAAGGGATGAGAACCTTTTCCTCTTATAAACTGGTCTGCTTCCCTCCATGGAAAGAAGGATGCCAAGACCAGTTAAATTGGTCAAATGGTTTCCCCCTGACTCACGATATAAAGTTAATGTTGATGCTTCTTTTCACTTAGAGGTTCATCAATTTAATACTCGTATAGGAATAGTTGTCAGGAACACCCATGTGATAGTATGTGATACGAATATGGTATCAAATATCATAAAATAATTAGTTAGATTTTTTCCTTACCAAGCTTTAGAGTTTTTCCTAAAATGGTGTTTTAATCTTAGTAAGATTATATTTATTTTCCTTATAGTTGTAGGAGTTGATTATTATTTTTTGATTATTGGTAGGATTAGGAATTTTATTAGGGTTATAAATATTGCTCTTGTCATTGTAATAGACAGACTTTGAGACTTTGATAATAAAAATACGTTGATTGTTGAACGGTGGTTCGTCATCAGATTGAAGCTTTGGACTGTGTGTTCAATTCTAAGACTCGGTTGTGGTCGCCCCAGGGACGGTGGTTCTTGGTTCTCCAGGTAATTATTTGACGGTTGTTAGGTAATTATCATATCCCAGATAATTATTTGACAACTGTTGAATAATTATCATATCAAGTTCGTGTTTATTTTGCAAGTCCGTGTTCCTAAGTGATTTACGTGGAAAATTCACATCAAGTGGTATCGAGAGCCCAGTTTTCATGAATTCTTATTCGTGAACGATCATGGAGAGGAGTAGAGATCTGCAAAAACGTCTAGATGCGGTGGAGAAAAACTTGGTTAAGGTTGTAGAGCATTTACAGACGATTCCTAAGTATCGACATGTCATGCCTAAACTAATCTGTAATGGTTGTTTCGATTTCAATGGTAAGATTCTTCAGCCCAACCGTACTATAAAGAAGGATGACCATGGATTACAGTCGGATGTACCAGAATACGTAAACAAGGATGATTAAGAAAGTTTGGTAGTTCGAAGGGATTCGCCTACTATACAGGTAGCACATGAAGTAGAACATCAAGAACAGCTATTTCACGGTCGTTGTTTGATTGAAGGAAAAGTGTGCAAACTAGTAATAGATGGTGGAAGTTGTTCAAATTTGGTCTCTAGCACAGTTATAGAGAAGTTGAACCTACCTATTCAAAACCATCCAAAACCCTACAGACTTCGTTGGCTAAGCGATGGCGATGAAATAGAAGTTACTCGACAAGCTTTCATCCAATTAAAAATGGGTGGATATGAGGATGAGATTTTGTGTGATATTGTACCTATGGAGTGTCATGTTTTGTTGGGATGTCCATGGCAGATTACTCGTGAAGTTCTACACTATGAGAGGTCCAATGAATATTTGTTTACTAAAATGAATAAAACATTTAAGCTGATTCCTTTGTCACGTCCCGAAGTAACTATCACAAAATACAATGCTCAAAAACAATCTTTATTAGTCAGTGAGGAAACAGTTGGCAAAGAGCTTGATAGTGTAGATATTGTTTATGTGTCTAATATTAACACAGTTGGAAATCCAGAAGGGGAAAGTGAGCTTGGTTTTATGGTGAAATCGTCGTTGGAGGAGTATAATGATGTGTTTTCCAAAAAACTGTCTGCACCTTTGCATGACGAATTTCCTAATGATGTTGATGATGGTGTTTATGTTAGCAATGACAATCAAAAAAGTTCTCCGATAATTGATGATATGGATTGCAATGAACGACAAGTACTTGACCCTGATACTAGTCATGATGATGTTGTTGATAATGATGTAGATGGAAATATCGATGATGATGATTTTGATGTTGAGATCTACCTTGACTTTTCAGTCTTTAATGTTCATGATGATAGTATTAATGAAGAGCATCTTGAAGTAAGTCGTGAAGTATCAATATTTGATATTGGTGCAGAGAATGAAGTTAGAGAGAGAGCTCCAGTTGTTCATTTAAAATATGAAGGTGCTGAGAAAGAGATTGTTCCTTTAAGAGATAAAGATGAACCTCAGAATATGCATATTCTCTTTGATAAAGGATCATTAAGAGGCAGAATCCGAGGCAGAATTCATTCAAATCCAGGAAGAACAATACAAGCTGGAATTGGTAGAAACAAGTATGTGGCATTTTCAATCTATGGAAGTCATTTACTTATACTGCTTGGAGATGGAGAATTTCAAGAATTGAGGACAATTCTTTCCGAAGAAGGGGAGTATGATACGAATATGGTATCAAATATCATAAAATAATTAGTTAGATTTTTTCCTTACCAAGCTTTAGAGTTTTTCCTAAAATGGTGTTTTAATCTTAGTAAGATTATATTTATTTTCCTTATAGTTGTAGGAGTTGATTATTATTTTCTGATTATTGGTAGGATTAGGAATTTTATTAGGGTTATAAATATTGCTCTTGTCATTGTAATAGACAGACTTTGAGACTTTGATAATAAAAATACGTTGATTGTTGAACGGTGGTTCGTCATCAGATTGAAGCTTTGGACTGTGTGTTCAATTCTAAGACTCGGTTGTGGTCGCCCCAGGGACGGTGGTTCTTGGTTCTCCAGGTAATTATTTGACGGTTGTTAGGTAATTATCATATCCCAGATAATTATTTGACAACTGTTGAATAATTATCATATCAAGTTCGTGTTTATTTTGCAAGTCCGTGTTCCTAAGTGATTTACGTGGAAAATTCACATCAGTATGTAGGATGGTAATGAGACATATTAGCACCACATCTTCCTTGCATGCAGAATTAGCTGCCATCCAACATGGTTACCAAATTGGTTTACAAATGCAGCTATAAACTGTGCATTTTATTTGTTAGGGCTATGAAAAACAAGTTAGTCATCAAAATTTTAATATAAGTATATTTTAAATTTTGTGAATAAGTCTATATAGTTACTTTTGTGTTATTAATTTTATTTTATTGCACTCTCCTTTGTATACTTAAATTATTGTGTTTTAATATGTCTATATATGTTTTAGTATTGGCACACTTCCGAATGTGGTGCAAGGAATGATGCAGATTTGATTAAATGAGTACTCTCAATTTTAGGATTTCTAAAGTGAATGCTAGTGGTTAAATTACTATTTTTTGAATCAGGAACTATGCTTGTAAGATACATTCTGGAAATGGAATAACGGAGTTTTCTGCTACAACTACTGCTGTAAACCCTTGGAGATCAACTGGGACTTTTTAAGATGCTATCTTTTTTGCTATTTTCTGAACATCAAATGACATTTTTCTGAATATATCGGCTTATTCTTTGCATTTTTTGTACATATGTTTCCCTTTAAGATAATCTTAATCCATCTCATTAAGTTGAGTTTCGTTGTTGCGTGGATCTCTAAATGATCTTACCTAGTTAGGAGTTTAGCCTATTATTATTTTTTGGAAGCAATTTCATTTTACTGTTCTTCTATTGTATTACATATAGCCTCTGACTTCTTTTAGTTTTCTGTTTGTTGTTGTTTTTTAATGGTTTGGGGAAACATAATATAATCATCTTTTGGATGGTTTAATCTAAAAATATTATTTACTTAAATTATTTATATATATTATTTTATGAATATACTCAACAATAAATAATTAAACGTGAATTTATAAATCTATCCATATTGCACACTAATTGGCTTTTATGTATATTCAATTAAAGATAAAAGTAATGAAAAAATCTAAAAAAAACATTTGTATTACCATATTTTTATTTTAGGGGTAATTTCGAACATATACGGTTCGAGTTGGTCTAAACAAATAAATTAAAAGATAAATTTCCCTACAAATTAGAAGCCGTCGGAACTTACAAATCCAAGTCTTATATGTAAAAGGTAAATTTCCCTTATATATGTTCACAATTTGAGTTGTTTTTATTCACAATTTCACGACGTACGCGTTAGGCATAGTCTAGAAATCATGTTGTAACAGTTATTAATTTTTATATTCACAACGTACAAATCAATTAGCATCGTCCAGGAATTGTTGCAACAGTTATTAATTTTTAACAGGGGAGGAATCTGGACATGTGGTAATGCTTTGAAGGGATCCGATAATAATTAAAGATATAAGTAATGAAAAAATCTAAAAAAAATATTTGTATTAAATAATTTCAGGGGTGAAAAAAACGTCTAAATATTTAATTTTTAACATATACTGTTCGAGTTGGTCTAAACAAATTAATTAAAATCTACCTAAACATTGAAAACTACAAATCCAAATCCAAATCCAAATCCTATATGTAATTGGTAAATTTCCCTACAGAGTTTTAAACATTAATGATTGGATTTTCAATAATATTTTATCTCCATTTTTAATTTAAGATTTTATGTTAATAGTATCTATTTTGAACATATACTATTCGAGTTGGTCTAAATAATTTTTATTAAAATCTACCTGAACGTTAAAAACTATAAATCCAAATCCAAGTCCTATATGTAAAAAGGTAAATTTCCCTACAAAATTAAATACCGCGATAAATCTACAAATCCAAGTCCTATATTGAAATTTACCTTTTACCTTCCATATATGTTCGCAGTTTGGGTTGTTTTCATTCACCATTTTTTTAACATATACATACGATTACAGTTGGTCTAAAAAAATTAATTAAAATCTATTGAACATGTGAAAACTACAAATCCAAATCCAAATCCAAATCCAAGTCCTAGTCCTAGTCCTATATGGCTATATGTAATTAACATATAGTTGTAATCATAAACCATAACTGGATAATGAACGAAAATTCAGAACTGGATAATGAACGAAAATTCAGGACTAACACATATATAGTTGTAATCAACATCCTAGCTTCTTTACCTTCGCTGTATCAATGAACGGAGATTGTGTAGAGTCGAGAAAACGAATGGCAAACTTTTGCATCGGTAGCACAAGTACCAAAGCTCTGGTCAATAAAAGGTAATGTCATAGATATTTAGGAGTGACAAAAGGGTAAAACAATTCAACAAAATCCACACATTAATGCTACAATTCGCGCCATTCCCATTTCATTTCAAATTCAAAATTTTAGTTCTGCGTACTAACATCAGTTTGGCTCCCATCAAATTTTACAGTCAAAACAGTCCTGAATATTACCGTCCTTGCCGTTAAATCATTTTCCCATTCATTCTTGGAAGGGTATGACTGTCTTTTTGCCCCCTAACTTGTTTGATTCATACTGCATTTGGCCCCCTAAATTGATTTGATCCCTAACCGTTGTGTTCATGCTGCATTTTCCAAGAATAATTGTGAAACGTTAATATCAAATTATGATCTTGAAAACTTAAATGGGGCACTAGAAAGATTGTTGGCTATCAAATTATCAATTACCAAATGAACGGGTCAAATGTCTTAGCCATTCAAGTTAATCAATGATCCTAAATGTTAATGTCATAGCAAAGAAAAATAGGCATATGGCGGAATAGTGTTGTTGACTAAGATAATTTTTTAAATAAATTGAACCATTACCCTTTATTTTTATTGAAATACCAAATTAACCTTGAAATTTTTGAAAAATACAAGTTTAATATCGGTAGAATTTTGTTTTGATTAGGGGTAATTAATTGATTTATTTTTTAGCTAAATTAAATTCCACAAATAAGAACAAAGTTATAATTAACTGATGCCCTAATTAGAACAAAATTAATAACTCGTGGAAGAACAAAATTAAAATTAATTAGTCTTATTCAAACAAAATTCTACCCGTTTGTAAATTATGTAAAGGATCTCTTCATATTTACATATATCACCTCCAATTTCATATTTACGTATATCATCTCTAAACACATGTCTTTAGAATTTTACATTGTTTTGTTTAATTCAAGTAGCCTTACTTTTGTAAGACATAGGGGTGTTTGGTGAAGAGTTTTTGAGGCCAAATTATATGTTTGACCAATTCAAAAGGCGAATAAAAGTGTTTGGCAAAGAGCATTTTGAATTACAAAAGGCGAATAAAAGTGTTTGGCAAAGAGCATTTTGAATTACATGTTTGGCCCCAAAAAGCTAATTTTCAAAGAAAACAAGCGTTTTCAAAATAGTTAAATGTATTTCTTACCTAAATGACAAATTTAACCTTATTTTATCACCTAATTACCATACTTGCTTCGTTTTTTCTTTTCCAATTCACCTCATGTACGTGTGTTTAATAATAAACTAGTATTTCCAGCTCCCGCGATGTGAAAGGTAGTGGGAGCTTTCGGAACGTGAAAGGTAGGTGAATTGAAAATTAGTAATTAACAAATTGGGTAAAAATATAACTATAAAAAGAAAACATACATGGCATGATCTCAATTCTCATAATTTTTAAGTAATGCAGAATACAATGCAATACAAGCTCAGATGATGTTTTCTTTTCTTGGTGGTATGATCTCTCAACCTCGGCAATTGCTCCGAAACAGTGATTTAATCAATCAAGACCAACTTCTTTACATCAGAAGTGTGAACCTGCAAAACCAGCTAATACGGATTTTTGACGCTGTCAGATGCTAAGAAGGCAATCTTTAATCATCCTTAAACTGAAGCTGAAAATTAATTGTACTGTAACAGGTTCTTCATAGACATTCAGATAACATATAAAGCACAACCACAACCATTTTTTCTACAATATGCGAAGAAACGCAAATGAGAGAGAGGACTGATCTAAAGAGTCTTCTACAATGGCTTATCAACTGCAAGAACACACAAAACAAAACAAATAGGAAGCCTCAATAATCATGCTGAATCATGCAGTTCAACCGGAGCGAAACTTGTAAAGACCTTTCTACAAAATCCCAGCTCAAAAGAAATTCCAAAAGAAATGGCAAGATCCCAGCTCAAAATCAAGATAAACCCAAACTTTATGAAAACCATGTGTGCCTAATGATGCAGGACCATAAATTCAGAAGAGAACAACCATATAAAAGTAACCAGCACTGTCACTCATCGATTACGCATCACAAACTTTTCCTTCAAGTTCGATGAGTATATATAAATGATAAGGAGTAATTTAAATGCATTAAACCACTAAACACGACCAAATCAGAAATTTTAATTTGAAGTATTGAGCTTTACATATCTATTATAATCGAATCAAAGCCCTACACCCCCCAAAGCAAGCTGACACAAATCCTACTCAATGCAATATAGAAACATTTATACATCAGTCCTAATTCAAAGAATAATATAACGGTGAATGAAATGAACACGCCACATGAAACCTGCAATTGCACAAATGGAAAAAATATTCTCCATGATCTAATGAACAAGATGATTATTCCTTATCCAAGTATGTAGAATCTGATCTGATGATTCCTTCGCCTTTACCCATTCTAAGAATAAAAGAACTAAAAGTAGTTTATTACCTAATCTCATTACCTAATTTATTTATGCATGTTTTTTTACAGCCTATCATTTTCGATTTGATCTAAATTCAGATACCTGTAACTGATTTAGATTCTTCCATGGAATGGAGACATTCATGAACTCCCCCAAAATGACTCCATAGCTATAGACATCAGATCTGTATTACAAAGAGAAAGTATAGCAATAGTCAGTCATAATCATTAAAGATAATAAATTTGAAACTTCAACAATATAAATATACAAAAACAACCTGTGAAGGCTGAAGAATGGCCTGCATGCAAAAACCACAAATGCGCCTTTTTAAAGAACTTACAGAAAGGATTAAGTGGATCAGTTGGTACCGAGACAAAGGTAGCCATTTGGTATTACCTTTATGTTTGCAAGTGAAGAGTACCTGAAGGCATAACCTCAACTTCTTAGCTTGCATGTCGGCTTCTTTAGATGCAGTCATTGAAGCCGAAGTACAACCTTATAGCATACTGAAGCAGAGTACCTGAAAAATTCTGATCATGTAACACACTGATAAAAGAAAGAAAAGGCACGAACAAAAGATGAGTAATGAGACAAAATCAAATTTCTAGCACAATCGGGAACAAATATCTCAGGAAATATGCAACCAAAAGCTCAGGAAATTCCTTGAGTTGCTCTATGGTTTCTTCAAGATTCTCTCTAACTATAGCTACTTCATGATATAAGAATATATCATACAAATATATTTTAAGGGATCTTAAAAGGCACTGCAGAAATAAATTTGGCTTGGTATATGCATTTAAATAATTGTACTTTCTGGACTAATACTATGAAAAATGATTGAACAAATTACCATTCTGCAACTACTATAAATGAATACGCTGAGAAGGTTCAATTTAGTTGGATGAAAATGTTTTAAATGAAATATTTTCTATTGGGCCAAAGGGTACCCAGCCAAAAAGCAGCCAACGTTTGAAGCTAAAATTGAAAGTGCTAAAACCAAGTAAAGAAGCCAATGTTTAGCAGAACGAACCTCTTACATGGACTTAAATAAATCTGTAACAAAGACTCGAAAGTTGATAGCAATAGCAAAAGAACTCCACTCCTCAGTGACCACATCCTGCAAATCAGGTGCAAATTTAACATGAGAGCATACTCTTTCTGCACAAAATGGAGAAAATAAAATGATGAAAGTACCCATTAACAAAAAACTTTCATATACAAAATATGAATGCCTAAACCAACTTAGGCTTTAATTGAACTAAAGACGATTTCCCTTAATAACTAAAATGATTTACATTAAACTTAATATAATTTAAAATGAATCTTACACAACTAAGCATCGGCTCAAATGAACATGGCGTTATTTTCTTTACACAACTAAGGATCAAATCGGATGGCATTCTTTTCTTTACATTTTATGTAGACCCTTGTTTAATTCAATACCCTAAACAAACTAATGAGTAATGAGCTAGACTCAAACATGAGCATTTGGAACTTTTGCAGACAAATCAATCCTGAGAGTTACCATGCAATCACAATAGGTAGTATATGAATATTGAGACCAAAGCCACCAAATACATAGTTAAGATGTAATTATGCCCTTGCCTGCCACATCTGTTGAAAACAGAAAAACACAAAATACCAACTAAATGAGAAAATACCAAGCAAATTGTCTTAAACAAACACCCAAACAAAAGTGCATAAGATAAAAGAGTGCAATGCTACATTAAATTATGTACGTGATGTCTAATTGAACCAACTTGAGCCATGAGAGAAAAAGCTAGATTTATAGCATTGTTTCCACGCTGAAACAAAGAGCTGCCAATAAATCTTTGTAATCAATCTCCTTATATTCATTCTATAAAACAACATTTAACAAAATGAATGTAAACTTTCACTAACCTGTCAGAAACTGCATAAACATTAAGTTGCAATATAGCTGCAACTTTCATCACCAAACGGGGCAGATCCATTGTATTTCGCTCTCCTAATCAGACAATGGTGCATATAAAACAAATGCTTAATTAGATAATGGTGCATGTAATTGTATAGTATATTATATATCTAAGGAAAAATAGTCATTAAATAAGAAAAATCTGTCTGACCTGTGAAGAATTTAACTCAGGCAAATCCCCGAACACCTTACATGCATAAAAAAACAAAAGTGGAGCATGATTAGAAAATTTGGAATGAATGTGAAAACCCAAGTGAATAGAATAAAGCTTTATCCGTGAAACATCAAATTCAGGAATCGGAATCATCATCATTCATCAGACCCGAACATCATAAATTAGAGAAGAGCTAGGGATAACAACGATACAAAATCACAAAAGGAGAGAAAACAAATCCCAAACAAAATCAGAGAAAATGAATCCAAAAATATTAGTGAAACTCTATAGAGTACAGCGGGAAGAAGGGGGATGACTGCGGTGGCGAGAAGTGAAAATTTACAGCCTACCAGCAATCGCAATACAATTGGGTTGCTCTATTCCGTCAACAACTCGCCACGCTGCCATCATAACCCATGGATAGAGAGAAGCTCGCTGAGTTTTTGAAAGTGGGAATTCAAGATATGAGAAGGCTCTGGAGAGGGACGCGTGGACGCACGAGGAAGTGCATGAACAGCGGCGAAAGCAAAGGGTGCCACGTATGAAAGTGGAGAAGGCGGTGGTTTCTGGAGAAGAAGAGAAGGGCGAAGAGAGGGAAAAGGAAATTGGTGGATTAAAATAATAGAATAATGGGGAATTAAAATTACTATTCATTCAGGGATTCTCCCTTTTAAGCCCTGCACTGAACTGAACTGAACTGAATTGAACTGAAGTAAATTGATGTATTGAAAAATGGAATCAGCATGACTGAATTAACCTGAATTACATCAAATTACATTTTCACTGAACTGAACTAAACTAAACTGAACTGAACTGATCTACAGATAAGCTCTGGTAAACAGGGTCTTAGAGTCCGTAGATATTTTGTTAGTTATTTTTTGAATAATATCTATTTATTCTTATCTAATAAATAATTTAATATAAATTTAATTTAATATTATGGATGTATGTTAATTAATAATTTAAAATTAGTGATAAATATGCAAGTTGTTTTTTTTTTATAAAAAAATACTAGAAACTAAGAGAACTTATAATGTGATATTTAAAAATGTTTTATTTTTTCTAGTTCTAAAATTAGTAAGTGATTTTGATGTCATTTTACAAGAAACCGCTATCGGCTATCAACTAATTTTACCAAACAGTTTAACACAATCTACTAATGCAATGAGTTAGTCAAAACAGCTAATACAATTAGCTGGTCAAAACAGCTAATACAATTAGCTGGTCAAAACAGCTAATCCAATCAGCTATCAGGTAATAGCCAATAGCTAACATCTAATCGCCAAACACCCCCATACTTTTTTAGCACTTACGGATGGAAAAGTTAAGTCAACTGACGGTCAACTAATGTGGCATGGGCATTTTTGTAATTTTGCATCCCAAGCGGAGCATTTTCTAATCAAAAGAATGATTAACAAACCAAAGAATCATTTATTCGCAGGAAATGCTATAGAATCAGTACTTACAATACAATGATCCATTAAAGCTAGATTTGAGTGCATCAGTATGAATTAGTAGTAATTGTTATATAAAATCATATCCCAACAGGATTAGGAATCTATTCTATCTCTATCTCTTCCGGAAATAATGTTAATTCCTTTGTTATGTAGGAAAAGATATATAGATTCCTAATCCCTTTGGTATTGTGATTCTATGTAGCCTATAAATACTACCAACAAAGAACAAAACCTAGTTTTGAGTGAAGAAGAATAAGAGCAAAGATGGTGTTGTCGGAGTTAGGTACAAAGATCTATGGCGCTTTAGAGAAGATGAAGAACGCGACGATATTCGACGAGAGAGCTTTCGACGAGCTCCTCAAGGAGATCGTCAGAGCTCTGATCCAAGCCGATGTTAATGTCGGGCTTGTCCGCGACCTCCGAGCTAACGTTAAGAAAGCCGTCGACGGCCTAGCTGCCGGACACGATAAACGTGCGATCATCAAAAGGACAGTGTTTAAGGAGCTATGCAGAATGCTGGATCCTGGAAAACCTTCATTCACTCCGGAGAAGAAAAAAACAAGCGTGGTAATGTTCGTAGGGCTCCAAGGATCCGGTAAAACGACGACATGCACAAAGTACGCCCATTACCACCAGAAGAAGGGGTGGAAACCGGCTCTGGTCTGCGCCGACACGTTCAGAGCCGGAGCATACGACCAGCTGAAGCAGAACGCCACCAAAGCAAACATCCCGTTTTATGGGTCCCACGACGAGTCGGATCCGGTCAAGGTTGCAGTTGACGGCGTGGAGAGATTCCGTCAGGAAAACCGCAACCTTATCATCGTCGACACCAGCGGCCGTCACAGGCAAGAAGCGGCGCTTTTCGAAGAGATGCGTCAGGTTTACGAAGCTACAAAACCAGATCTTGTCGTATTCGTAATGGATGCCAGCATTGGTCAAGCAGCTTTCGACCAAGCTCAGGCGTTCAAGCAGAGTGTTGATGTTGGTGCTGTTGTCGTCACTAAGATGGACGGTCACGCAAAGGGAGGCGGTGCTCTTAGCGCCGTCGCCGCCACGAAAAGCCCGGTGATATTCATCGGCACCGGTGAGCATATGGATGAGTTTGAAGTGTTCAATGTAGAGCCATTTGTCAACAAGCTTTTGGGTAGAGGTGACTTGCCTGGTTTGATGAATACAATTCAGGAAGAGATTCCCATGGATGAACAACAAGACCTCACTCAACAGCTCTCAGAAGGAAACTTTACAATCAGGCTCATGCTTAATATGCTGCAGTCCGCAAACATGGGGTCCGTTAGACAGGCTGTTTTATCAAGTCTACCTGTTTTCAACGCAGCGATGATGCCTGGAAATGGTGCAGGAGAATCGCAGGCAAAGCTAAAGCGTTACACGGTAATCTCAGACTCAATGACTGCTGCCGAGTTGGACACCAGAGATGTTAAGTTCATAACCGAGTCGAGGATTATGCGAATAGCAAGAGGCTCTGGTCAGCAGGTAGGCAGTGTTAGGGAGATGTTGGAAGATTACAAAAGAATATCATCTGACATCAAAAGAGTATGTGCTCGGCTTTTTGGCGGGACAAACGCCAAGAATGGGAAAAAGATTGCCTTGCCCGGAAACATGAATGTTGCGAACATGATGGAGAGAATGGGAATGGGAAATATGATGAATATGTTTGGAGCCTAATAAGTTATTAGGCTACTAGTGTGATTTGTATTTTGTATATAAGAGCTAGCCTAAAAAGTTGATTACTGTATTTTTTATAGCTTTATCAATATTTGCGTGTCCTCTTCGCGCAGTATTTAATAAAATATTTAATTTAATATTAGTGTTATATAATTAATATTTATGAAGTATCATCATTTTCTATCATGTACTTATTTACCAAAATTACTAAATGAAGTTTAAATGAATTAAACATATTTTACTGAACAAATTTGTAGAAAATTCAAAAGAGCATATCCTAAAAATGTAGCATAATATTTAAATTTAGTAGAATCTAGTTGCTGATGCGGGGCAATCCGCTCCAGTAAGTGATGCCTCGGATAATTGGCGTATCCGAGGGTTATGTGCTTGTAGAGTCTGCTGGCTAACTAGTTGCCGAGTATTTCAAACTGGTCGAGCGCCTAGGCTTCGGAAAGCTGGACCTGTTCGTCCGTTCCTCCACTAGTGATTCTAATATATCGTTCTACCTATTTACACCTTTTTCCTTTGTAATTTCTCTTCTTTTTTTTCCTTTTTAAAACCTCTTTGTAATTTCCTTTTATTACGTTGAATGATCTACTAGTACGTTGAATGATCTACTAGTTTTAATTCCTGACGCATCCCTTACTCTACTATTTTATTTACTTGTCCTCTTCTCTTCCTATCTCTCCCTTCGGATAATCCTCCTTAAACCTTAAAGAAGAGCTATTACCTGAAGCTATGGTCTAAATAGCAAGAGTACGAGACATAATTGTAAATATAAAAATCATACCTTTCACCGAAGTGGCCTTGCATAGGCCGAGGCTTTTATCGGATGTGCCAGATCCTCCCTTCTTTCTTTTTCCTAGAGCATTCTGAGGTTCTAATCGGACGCGCCAAATCCTTTCTCCCCATTTTCTTCTTCTATGCTACTAGCCTTTTACTCCTCTCTTTATGTGAGAAAAACAACCTTCTTTGTACCCGATTCTTTATAAGAGGGTATCTAAGAGATAGTTCAAGCTAGTACTATCAAGAGTTTTGTTAACCTTTGATGCGTTTCTCGGCGTCGAAGAAATGTCGGCTTTCGTTACCAATCTCTGGTTAATAAGAGTTCTTTTTATGTGGGAAAATAGACTAGCTCTCTGAGAATTGAAATGATTAAAACCATTACATTTATTTCTCAAGGAGCTTTCCCTTTCCAATATCTTGGTTTACTGATTTTTAAAGTTAGGAAATTAAATATTTATTTTCAGCCTTTAATTGAAAAACTTAGTGCCAAAGTTTTTAAATGGAACAAGTGGTTAAATATGTCAGGTAGGATAATTCTCATTAAGCATGTGCTTGCAGCCATTCCACAACATATTTGGTGTGTCATGGTCTCTACTAAACATACTATTGAACTCATGGAGTCAATCTGTGCAAATTTCCTATGGGGTCTGAATTGAATGAACAATATGCCCCCAAAAGGCATTGGAAAACCTGGTATGAGCTGTTCTACCCTATTTCTCAAAATGATTTGGGTTTTAGAAGTTTTCACACTACTATTGAGAGTTTTTCCATACAGTTATACTAGAAATTGCAGGTGAAACTCTTAGGTCTAGGCTAGTTTGGTTCACTTCCAAATACTCATAGAACACCTGACCCATGGTAGAGAGTCAAAGCCATCACTCTGGCTGATAATGGCTCTAAGGTATGGAATCCCCCCCCCCCCCCTCCCCAACCCCTTAAAATTTCAGTGTTGTTATGGAAGTTTATCAATAATTTTATCCCCACTGATGAGATTTAAAAAAGAATGGGTTTTCACATTGTATCTAAGTGTCATTTCTGTGATTGTGAATACTCTATCGATCACTGCTTCCATACATGTTCTATTGCCTCTCCTCTTTTGAAGGAAATGTTTGAGATTCTTGAGATTCCATTTGTTTCTTTTCTTCACCTATTTGATGCTATATCTTAGTGCTGGTCCATGTCAATTTTCTTCAAGGCAACAAACAATTTGTTTCACATTATGCCATGTCTGATTATTTGGATTCTATGGATAAGTAGAAACAAGTTTATCTTTGAGGGCATACAACCATCAATTTTTGGCATGAAAAAAGCAACTGCATTTTTTCATATCTTCTATTTTTAATGTCCACCCTCAGATTGTCAAGTCTGATTGTACATTCATTGCTGCTAGAGGTTTGTTTCCAGTTAATAATTCCCCCAAAATAAAATCAATAAGATGCCGCATCTCCTTTTTTAAACTATGCTAATGTTGGATACTTAGTTAGAGACAATAAAGGTCAAAGTTCAACATCTTGGTTCTTCTGTGCTTCCAGTATTTGATGATCCACTTCATGCTTGCCTTATTGGACTAATTTGGTGTGTTGAAAACCATGCATTCCCACTTATAGTTGAATCGGATTGCCTTATTCAATGCAGGTTGTCAAAATGATCAATCACCAGATTCCACCACCATGGAGGATGGAGAGAGATCTTTGGCAGATTCACACACTTACAGAAGGCCTCCCAATCACATTTCGACACATATTTAAAGAGAATAATACATCAGCACATGCTGTAACGCAAATTCCTAACACCGTCATGCAACAACAACTGCCAAGCTCGGTGAAGAAAGCTCTCATGGGAGACACTCTACAGCTCCCAACTCTCAGAATCCAGAGCATATCATGCCCCCTGCTGCTCAAATACATTCACAAAGTCAAGCATGAACAGAACCTCACTCCACTGGACCAGCTAGAACTTGGCACAAACTTGAGTTTCGTTGCGACGATTCGCTAACCTGGACCTTGTTTGACATGCTGCTCTATTGGATCATTAGAATCTCCGTTTTAGCTTTGTTTCCATTACTCTTATATTAGTAAACTTTTGTGACTCATTTTGGAAGCAATCTTGCTTCGAGTTAGCCTAGGCATCTCACTCTTTTGTAAAAAACTGAGCTGATGCTCTTAATTTTGTACCCTTTTGCGGTGCAATATGATGATACTAAACGTGTCACCCACTATTAAGAAAGGCGATGACTTAGCTGCTTGAGGAAATTGTCAGGAAGATACACGGGCACGTGAGAGAATCTTAAGCAAGATACGGGAGGTACAGTCTCACGTGAGACATACTTGGGGAGGAGAAAAAAGAATGATGAGTCAGCAAGGAAAAGGGGGATGAAGAAGGTATTCCAGGACGCCTATAAATAGAGGCCATAATCAACCATTCCAGGTAAGTTCCGTAACTCTTGAATACATAGTTTTTATCTTTCAAAGCACAAAATCTCATCATCACACCGGAGCTACCACCCCCGGGGTAGTGCCGGGGGGCTTGTTTTGCAGGTATCTTAGGACAGGTTCTATGTGAGCCCAGTTGGGAGCAAGGAGTTCGGATAGTCAAGAACAATTCCGAGCAGCATTCATATTTCATCAAACATCAAAACCCAGAAGCCCTCGGATACACCAGCTATCTGAGGTCCCAATTACTAGTGCGGATTTGCCCCGCATCAGTTGGCACGCCCAGTGGGACCCGACGTTAGGGATCTCATCCTCGATTCAAAATACCGCATGCAGCTCGGCATTCAAGGATGTTGCTCGGACAACAAGCGACACCTCGGCGGAGGACGGCTTGGCTGAGGAAAAATCATGCAAGAGGAAATTCATTGGTTGCAATCAACCCGAGAAGGCAAGTAAAGTCAGGACTCGCTTAGGAATGAGGAGGCTGAAAGGTGGAGGTATGTAGGTATATAAAAGGTACATATATTGAGCATCATTTGAGTGATAGATAAAAGCTTTTTACATGAATGTTTACGCTTATTACTAGCTATGATATGCGTAAGGATTAAGAATATATAGGTAAATAGGGGAAAGAAGAGACATTTAGGGTATCGGCTAGAGTTCGCTCATGAGCATAGGTCGGATATAAGAAAGCTAGGGCTTTAGATTTTCCCGACTAGATGTCGTGAAATAAAGAGCCGATAGGGAATTTAAGCAGTAAAGAGGTTAGTAGAGGAGATTTGGAGCAACAGGAAAGTCATACTACCGGCATGGGGTCGGATATCAGAACGGTTGGGTCCGATAGAGAGAGGATCGGAAAGAACATAGCACGAAAGGAATGTTGTAACTAACACCGTTTTCGAGAAATTTCTTTGCAGGTGACATACAGGGGTGACAGGAGAGGAAGCAAAATATGGGCAGGATTAAAGGGCTTACAAAGGCGTGAGCATGAGAAAGGAGCAATAGAATAATAAAAGCTCGAAAGGCAACAACACAGCAAATGGGTGACGCTAAGAAAGTAACTGAGGGATCACGTCAGATAGGATAAGACATCGGATATGCAACGGCGTCAGATAGGGAGGCACTCGAAGAGAAAGAACAACAAATCCAGCAGGATAGGACTCGGGCGAGGAGAAAGAAAGCGAGAGGTGACCAGAGAGGCAACAACTTGAAAAGGAAAGAGAGCTAGCTTAGAAAGAAGGAGGAGATGACAGGCGGGGAGAAAATTAGAATCATTGGCAGGGACCAAAACAAAAGGAAGATAAGGGAAAATAGGAAGGGAGGTTCGGAAGAAAACACCATCGGAAGAATAAGGGGAAGGGAATTCAAAAAAAAAAAAAAAAAAGAGAGAGGAAAGGGTAAAAGGGAGAAGAAAATAGAGAAAAAGAAAAGAGAGAAAGTGAAGGGGTAAGGAAGGAAAAGGGAAAAAATAGAGCAAATCCAGATGGCATCTAAGACATCCGAAGAGAGGGAAAGGGTAAAATTGAATCATAAAAGAGGTATAGGAAAAGGAAGGGTAAAATTAGGAAGGGGCGAGATATCTTTCAAAAAGAGTCTTCGGATAATAGCGTCCTAGAAGCTCAAGAAGGGTAATAAAAGAGAAAAGGGTAAATTACTATAGCGCGAAAATTAGGAAGGGGCTCAGACAGCATCATATAGGAACAATTCAGATGAAAAACATACAGAAGAACATGAAGAGAGGAAGAAAAGAGGAAAAAAGAGGGCAATCAGATTAAGTTTGGAATATCCGAAAAGGAAGGGAAAATTTTAGGAGAAACATGGTTGGTCCACTGATTGAGGAGGAATCTGAAGTGGAAACAGATGAAGAAGACTATGGCTCCCCAACACACACACTATAGGCAATTCAGACAATTATGTCTCTGCTAGCTCAAAATTTCAAGACAACTCTGATGAAGAGGATGATGAACTAGCTCAAAATGCTACGGTAAGCACAGCTCAGGTAAGTTCCCCTCAACAAAACCAAAAGGTGACTACATTTTTTACTCAACTTAATCGAAAAATGACATGCTCTCTATCAAAAAGCAAAATGATTAGTGAAACATGAATAATACAACCTCTCAAGTTAAGTTTTTAGTCTGGAATATTAGAGGAATGGAAACCTCAATGTTAAGACTAAATAGAATGATACTTGAATATAGAATTGAACTATTGTGCATCATTGAGCCTCAACACAAAAACTTGGAAGGTGAAGCATACATGAAAAAGCTCCACTTTTCAAATTTTATGCATACTGCTAGTGGTCAAATATGGCTTTTCTGGAAGGATAATTTGATTGTCAATTTTCTTCTTGACCATAGACAATTTCTCTATGTCCATATTAATAGTAGTACTCTTAACTGTCCTATGCATGCTTATTTTATTTATGGTCTTAGGAGTAGGAATGGTAGAAAGCAGATGTGGAAGGACCTCAAAAATCTCCCAACTTCAGTTAATGAATATAAATGATCCTTCACTCCTAATCTGGGTAGTATTAAGGATTTTAATAAATTCATTGATACTATGGCTCTGGAGCATATTAATACATCTGGTAACATTTTTTCATGGTCTAATGGGAGAATTATAAATCCCACTATTCAGAGATTAGACAGAGGTCTATGCTCTAATAGTTGGAAATCTAATTTTCCATCATTTTCTATTCAGATGTTCAATAAAGAGTCCTCTAATCATTGTCCTATGTTTCTAATCATAGGAAGTAACATTTTTTCTAAAGCCAAAACCTTTTAGATTTTTTAAATCATGGCTAAAAAGGACAGACTTACTTCACTGATTCTTGAGAACTGGATCCTTCAAATTCAGGTATATGGTCACACACAGTCACAAAGTATGTTAACTTTCGTCCTTAAATTACAAAGACTTAAAAAATCTTTGAAATATGGAATAGGAATGTGTTTGGTAATATCCATGATAATGTCAAAGTAGCTGAGGAAAGCCTTAGACTTCAGGAAATTCAATATGAGAGTAGTGGTGTTGAATCTGATTTTATTGAGTACAAAAAATGTAAAGCACAACTACTTAGAGCTCTAAAAGAACAAAAACATTTCTGGAAATCTAAGGCTTAAATAAAGTGGTTAAAAGAAGGTGATGATAACACTCAATTTTTCTATAATTTTGTTAAGGAAAAAAAGAGTAGATTAGCAATCACTAAAATACAATCAGCCTCAGGACTTTGGCTAGATTCACCACAGGATATTGAGGTAGAAGCCATTTCTTTTTTTCAAAATCTCCTGTCATTCTCACATGTTCCCGAACATGCACTTTTTTTTCTCACTTTATGAGCCAAATCCCATCTATTATCAGTGTTGAACAAAATTTGCAGTTGCTTAGACCAGTAGATAAAGATGAGCTGAAAGGTGTTGTTTTTAATTAAATAAGAATAGCACTCCAGGCTCTGATGGTTATACTGCAATCTTTTTTAATAAAAGCTTGGGATATCATTGCCAATGATCTTTTATTTTCTTGTAATGATTTCATGACTGGGGCTGAAATGCCAAGAGGAATAGGCAGTACTTGGATTACTCTAATTCTTTAAAAAGACACCCATGTCTCTTTTAGTGATTTTAGACCTATAAACCTCTCTAATGTGTTAAATAAAATTTTTTCCAAGATTCTCATGGAAAGAATTAAGCCACTTATGCCTGACCTCATTTTCCCTCATCAGACAGCTTTCATGCAAGATAGGGACATATCTGACAATGTGTTATATCTTAAAGAAATGGTTAGGCATCTTAACACAAAGGCTAGGATTCCTAACTTTTTTCTAAAACTTGACCTCATGAAAGCTTTTGACAGAGTCAGTTGGCCTTTTCTTAATAGCATACTCCTGAAATTTGGTTTTCATGGTAGTTTTGTTAGATGCATAATGAGGAAATTGTCACAGGCATGGTTCTAAGTCCTCATTAATGGTAGTCCAGTTGGTTTTTTAAAATCAATTAGAGGCATCAAACAGGGAGATCCACTTTCTCCATTTCTGTTCAACATCTTCTTTGAGTCATTCACTAGAAGTTTATCATATGTGTTTAGAATTGGTAAAATAGAACACTACGGTGTCCCTGGAAATCTACCACCAGTATCTCACCTTTCATATGCTGATGATACAGTGGTATTTCTGAAAGCCAGCAAGCCAAGTCTAGTTATACTGAAAGCTTTTCTGGTTAAGTTTGAAGAAGTTTCTGGTCAAAAAATAAATTTTGACAAGAGTGACTTCTTTGTGAGCAGATATGCAACAATTTCACAAAACCAATCAGATAAAAGCTATTTTAGGGATGAAAAGGGCATTTTCCATTCAAGTACTTAAAATGCCCCATTTTTATTGAAAATACCATAAATATTCATTTCCAGCCAATGCTAGAAGTGATAGACAAGAGGTTAAATAACTGGAAAAATGTGTGGTTATCTTCAGGGGGTAATCTCACTTTGATCCAGTCTGTTTTATACTCCCTCCCACAGCACATTTGGACAATCATGTCTCCCACCTCAGCCACCATTAAGTTGATAGAAAAGAAATTTTCTAAATTTTTGTGCGGCATGACTGAACTTAAGCCAAAGAAAACCTAGAGAAAATGGAGCAAATTATGCTTTCCAACTCAACAGAATGGGCTAGGATGTAGAAGAATTTCTGCCATTATCTTAGCATGTTCTGTTAAGCTCTGGTGGAAATACCAGAATGGCAATGCTCTATGGACTCGTATGATAGCTGCATTACCCCCCTCTACTAAAAAATCTCCTACATGGAAGAGAATCTGCCAAATTAATGGCTTTGCAGAACAACACTCCATGGTCATAGTTGGAAAAGGAAGTTGTAACTTCTGGACATCTAATCGGACTAACTTTGGTCCCATTGCTGATAGATGTGATCCAGAAGCCACATCTATTCCTCTAGATAGTGCAGTAGCTAGCTTTATTTTGAATAAGCCAGCCTTCATGCAAAATATTTCTCCTTTTCTCAATGATGACTTAAAGGTTTTTCTACAGGAATCTGAAACTCATCAGCACAGGGAAGATAGGCTTATCTGGAAGCCTGAGATGACGGGAAGGTTCACTTTCAAATCAGCGTATAAAGCTTTAGTTGACCAATCAGGTAGCTCTGTATCACTATCCAAAATCTGGGGAAAAAGAATTCAAAAGAAAACATCTATTTTCATGTGGAGGCTCATGAATTCTCTTCTTCCATTTGATGATATTCTTACATGCATGGGTTTAAAATCAATGTAGATGCATCCTGGTCTGGATCATCCTCTATGGCTAGAATAGGCATTATCTGTAGAGATTCACATGGACATTTTTACAGAAGCTTTCTCTCCCCTTGAGGCAGAAATTAAAGCTATCAAGTTTGATATATTACATGGTCATATACATGGTTATCTTCAATGCATTATAGAATCTGACGGTCTCATAGGCATCTCTATGATTCTAAATCCTATAACTGCTCACTGGAAATTGTCTCATCTAGTTGATATCACAAATTCCATGTTAAAACATTTCACTCTTAAGCATACTTTTAGACAGGGGAACATAGTGGCAGACTCTCTAGCTAAACTTGCTTCTCAGCAAAAATCCAGTTCCTCTTTCTTTTTAGCTACTCTCCCAGTAGATATTAGGGCACACTTGTAGATAGACATGGAACAAATTTCATCTCTCGGAACTTGAAGGATGGATGCTACTGATCCAAATTTTTCTGTCTATGTGCAGGTTTTCTAACACTTGGAAGTGATCAAAGTCAGCACACCATATAATGCCAAAGGAATTGCAGTAAGGAGGAAGCCATGCAGCTGTCCCACACTATTCCCAATCAACCCAACAAGCAGAAGCTGCAATATCACCATTTCACTCAGTTTTCCAACCTGGAGACATCTGTGCTGAGTTGTGTGTCGATTTGTTTCGTCCTACGTAGAGATGCATGGGGTTTCTTCTTGTTTCTGGAGTTTTGGAAGTCTGAGTTTCTCGCAAAGTCATAACATCTTCTCTAGTTTTAGAGGTTGTAATATGCCTGATGAACTCTATACTCATCTTTCAGTTTTGTTTTTATTTTCTATTCATTTGTTTTAGTTTGAACCAATTCAATGTAAAACAAATACCTTGGGATACACTTTAGTTTTTGGTCATTTATAGTCTTGGGGAACCTAATGACCTTCACCTTTCATAGGTGATTTGAATTTTTTTAAAAAAATTATTTAATAGAATATAATAAATGTCAATTTTTCAATCCAAAACTAAAATAATAAAAAATATATATAATAATAGTTAATTCAAAACCCAAAACCCAAAACTTCCAACCACACAAGATTTTACCCAAAACTGATTTTGATCAAAACCAATTCTAAAACCAGGTTTTGCTCAAAACCCAAAAACCAAAACAAAAAACCAATTGAACCTTACTGGGCCTAAGATTTTCAATAATATTTTAGGTTAATTTTCAATTTAAGATTTTAATGTTAATAATTTCTATTTTGAACATATACGTACTGTTCGAGTTGATCTAAACAAAATTAATTAAAATCTACTAAAAAGTCCAAATCCAAATCCAAATCCAAATCCAAATCCCAATCCTATATGTAAAAGGTAAAATTTCCCACACATCCAAGTCCTCCCTTGTGTATATATATGTTCTCAGGTTGGGTGGTTTTCATTCACAATATCACTATCACATTTTTATTTTATTTTATTCTCTCAACGTACTCCGTCATGTTAGAAAATTTTTTAATTTTTACGAAAGGAGGTTTGATCCTCTGGACGTGTGGTAATGATTTGAAGGGGTCCCCGATCGATACCCTGATCCGGTCTTGTTTGTTGGAGGAGCGATCTGGTGCAGCATCGTATAACCACGATGTCCCCGGGGCTGCGTACACCTTGAAATGGACGTTCCACAACGAATTGGGGCTGGTTTTCGTGGCCGTGTATCAGCGCATTCTGAATCTCTTGTATGTGGGTGATCTGCTGGAGATGGTGAAGCGTGAGTTTTCCAAGGTCTATGAGCCCAAGAGGATGGTTTACAGGGATTTTGATCATGTGTTTCAGCAGCTGAAGAAGAAGGCTGAGGAGCTGCCTAAGAAGGCGGGGCAGAAAAGTGGAGGAGCAGTTGATGGAGGTAGTCAAAAAAAGGGCGAGGATGGTGATAAGGATGCTAAGAAAAAATCTATAAATTATGCAGCTGAAAATAATCCTGCTCCTGCGGGTAATGTTGTCAGTGGGAAGGAGAAGAGGAGCTCAAATATTACTGGGGCTTTTGATAAAGATAAGCTGAAGATGATCATCCGAGCAAATAAGGTCGGAAAGAAGAAGAAAAGTGATGTTGCTCCAGTTACGAGTAAGAGGCCGGTTCCTAAGGAGAAAGCTCCACGACGTGTTTGGGATGATCAACCACCTATAGAATCACAGTTGGATTTTCCTGGGGATGAGAATTTTACTGTTGTGACTGATATTGGTGACAGTATGATGGACATGAAAGAGGAGATTGAAAGTGAAGAAGAGGATGTCAAGGGGTGGTTCTCGTCCATGTTTAATAGTATTACTGGGAAGGCAAATTTGGACAAGGCAGATCTTGAACCTGCTTTGACGGCTCTAAAGGAAAGGCTCATGACCAAGAATGTGGCTGAAGATATAGCTGAGAAACTGTGTGAATCAGTTGCTGCAAGCCTGGAGGGTAAAAAGCATGCTTCCTTTACTAGAATTTCCTCAACTGTGGAGGCTGCAATGGAAGAGGCTCTTGTTCGTATATCGACTCCTACACGTTCCATTGACATTTTGAGGGATGTAAATGCTGCAAAGGATCAAAGGAAACCATACGTTGTGGTTTTTGTTGGAGCCAATGGAGTTGGAAAATCTACAAATCTTGCTAAGGTTGCTTACTGGCTGCAGCAACACAATGTGAGTGTGATGATGGCAGCATGCGATACTTTTCGCTCAGGTGCAGTTGAGCAGCTGCGCACACATGCTCGTAGACTCCAGGTACCCATGTTCGACAAGGGTTATGGGAAAGATCCTGCACTTGTTGCAAAAGAAGCAGTGCAAGAGGCCACTCGAAATGGTTCAGACGTGCTTCTTGTAGATACTGCTGGTCGGATGCAGGACAATGAACCGCTCATGCGAGCACTCTCAAGGCTGGTTTACGTCAACAATCCTGATCTCATTTTGTTTGTTGGTGAAGCTCTAGTGGGTAATGACTCTGTTGATCAACTGACAAAGTTTAATCAGAAACTTGGTGACCTTTCACCTTCTCCAAACCCAAGGTTGATTGATGGAATCCTTCTCACTAAGTTCGATGCTATTGATGATAAGGTCGGAGCTGCACTTTCGATGGTCTACACATCGGGCGCGCCAGTGATGTTTCTGGGATGTGGACAGTCCTATACAGATCTAAAGAAGCTGAATGCAAAAGCTATATCCAAGACCCTACTTAAGTAGTGATGAAATTAATTGCCTCCTTTTCCCAACTTAAGTAGTGTTTCCTAGAAAGTTTAATTTACTGAATATTTGTAATTTACTGAAGCAGATTGAGTTGATTACTACATAGTATGCTGAGTACATAGGCAATTCATTAAGAAAAATCAGCAAGAGCAGAGTATAAAGTTGAAAGAACACAACAAAATAGCTGCACATGTACCACTAGATGAAGGAGATCAGCCTCCGTATGGATATTCTCAGGTTTACGTCAAAAAAAAAAGGTTTACGTCTTCTAGCAGCACTGCAATCACAGAGAATGAATAACGACATTATGCAACCAATTCTTTCTTTCATTCATCTTAAAGATAATTATCCTTATTGCTAATCAGGTTAAGCTATATTCTTTATTCGTAGTTGATAATGAATGCGATAAGAGATATCATACCTAGAGTGGACTTCCACTGGGGGTCTTGGCACCTGAATATTGTTGGAACACGAGATCGTAAATGGCTAGAATATGAAAGAAAGATCAAAGAAAACAAGAGACAACTTTTTGGTGCTGAAAGGTTCAGCTTTTCTGATTTATATTGCTCCTATTTATAGAGAACAATTGAAATGAAATAACAAAATCTAAACTTATTGCTAACTAATGAAGGCAAGACAAATGCCTTATGCAAAGCTTGTAACCTACAAAACTTCTAACTCACTAACTAGTCTTAAACACTAGTAACTCCCTATGCATAAATCTCAATAGTAAATGTTATTAACCACCAATGGTAAATGCATGCAACCATGATTACTCCACAATTCACCCCCCTTAACCATGTTGCATGGAACCACCTCGATTATCCCGAGCCGAGCTTGACTCGTCCGATCTGCTTGGTCAACATATCAGTCACCTGGTCACTCGAACCAACATGAACATCACCTTTTCCTATCGGATCACTTTTAACACTAAATGCCACTCCGACAGAACCACTACCAGGATCATTGACAGGACCCTGAACACGTCCACCAACAGAACCACGAACACGTCCACCAATAGGACCACAAACATGACCACCACCCCGCAAGGTCGGTCTAGCAACCCCAACATGGATTGCCTCAACAACTTCACCGTCACCCCCAACATGGGTCGATTTTTCACCCCGAACAATGAGCTCCTCACCAACATGACCGCCACCTCGAACATGGGTCGATCTTGCACCCCGAACATAGAGCGCCTGAACAACAAGACCGCCACCCCCAACATGGGTCGATCGTGCACCCCCAACATGGAGTGCCCTTGCAACAGACATGCCACCCCGCAGGGTTGGCGTCGTGCCCCCAACATGGAGCGGATCTGCAACAGGTCTGCCACCCCGCAGGTGTGGCCTGACACCCCCAACATGGAGCACCTCCTCGAAGAGACCATGGACAAGTTCGCAGCCGACAGGTCCCAGACTGGCTTCTGGACAAGACCTCGGACCGGACCACTTGCGCCTCCTACACTGAGCGCACCTCCATCAGGATAAACATTCCCCAAATTCGACTGTGTCATCGACCACGTCGACGGACTCCCATAATAGAGCACCTCGTCACGTTGGCTTCCTGGCGCTTGTAAAGTGATATCTTGGGGACTCCCACATTGGAGCACCTCAACCACGGATCCCATCAACAACGCCTGTTGGTCATCCTCGAGCATGGTCAAGTGTGCCTCGTCCCGCTTCCATTGTTTTGCCTTGCGGCACTCAAATGCAAAATGACCATAGATGCCACAATTATGACATTTGTCATTCCTTCGACCTCTTTCCCGAGTCTCCTTGATGACTTCGTCCTGGTCCTGTGAGTCTCCGCTGACTTGGCCCTTTGCCGTGTCGCAGACCTGGCCTCGTCCACCAGTCTTGGAAGTGTCACCCTTATCCTTGTAGCCTTGGCGTGAGCGCCATTCCTCCTCCGTGAGAAGCAACTTGGCACCACCCATGTCACTTTGATCCGCAGATTCAAAACGGTCCTCCACCGACCGTAATCGACCGGTCAGTTCATCAATCGACAACGTGCTTAGGTTGATGTAGCCAATATATACTCTACTTTTAGCACATTTGAGAGTTATTTGGGGTAGCATTTAGTGCAAAGGGTTAAGAATTAAGGCTAAATTTCTCTTACCTTGCATTTTGAAGAAAGACTTGTGCACTAACGTTTTGAAGCTGAAATTTGGAAATGTTACAAGAGGAATTGGAGTGCATAAGTGGTACCATTGGCTTCGTCTTCTCGAGTACTACAAAATGGACTACTAGAACGTTAAAAACGGATCAACGGTTCATCCGTGGCGAAGCAAAGAAGATTGCTGCCAACCAGCCAGGGACATCTCGCGGGCCGCGAAATAAGCCTCGCGGGCCGCGAAAATGGGCGGAATTTTGGCATATTGAAGGCCAGAAAATCAGATTTTGAAGGGCTATAAATACCACTCTTATCCCATTTGAGAAAAACGAGTTCCCTCACATCCAAAACCCATTTTCCCTTTGTTCTTGATCTTTTCTTCCATTTTTCTTCTTCTAGATTTGATGTTGATGTAATGTTGTATTAGAATGATTGTATTAGCTTAGTTTAATCTTGGGAGCATTTGAATTCACTTCCCCTTGAGACTTTGAGGGTGTGTATGCTTGAACTTTGGATTTTGATTATCATTTGATGAACTTGAATTCTTATGCATGAATATTGTTCAATCTTGCTTAATTTGTTATGGGCTTTGTGTTTTATATCAATTGTATGCCTCATAGTCACTAATTAGAATAGATTAGTTCATAAGGTTAAGCTAATCTAGTTTTAGAGTAATTCTAGGGTAATTTGGAATGGTGATGGATTGTAGTGTAATGTTATCTCTAGTAGTTAGTTTAGTGACTATGGAAAGGGGTTGAGTGATGACAAACTCTCCCCTTGGTTATGTGATTGTAATTGAGAAATGCCATGATAAATATGAGTTGTTAGAATTGGAAATCTTATGAACTTGCATGATCAATCAATTATGTTTTTAGGTAAGGATGTAATGCTACCATTGGTCCCCTAATATGTGATTGTATACTTGAGTTGAAGATTCCTTTTTGACGTATGATTGTTAGCAATAAATAACTAGATTCGTGGGTAGAACGTGATCGTTTTCTCCAATATCATGAAGTAGCAAGTATGAATTGAGATTTGTATGTTATCATCGTCTTAGTTCTTTATATTTATCAAATGTCTTGTTTATATGCTCTCGTTATCGTGGGTATGTGAGTAAGCTTGTCAATTCTCCATTCTTAATACCATTGTTGAGTTATCTAGATGTTATCGTCTAGGTGACTCGACAATAAGAGCTTTGAGAGGTGTTATCATCTTCTCTAGCTACAATTGGGAGAATGAGATGTTTTCATCCTTGACGAATGATCAAAACTCCTTTGTAATAGCATTTGCCCGGGGATAAGTTGATAGTTGGAAATTGAAGTCAATTGCCTCCCAAGGCCTTGTATTTGTAGTATTTGCATTGTAGTGTAGTTTATCTTAGTTGATTTCTTTCGTAGTGTAACAAAACCAACTCAAAAACCCCCCCTTGTTTACCTTGCTTTCTATATAATATATATGTATGTGTTTATAATCTTTGCTAAAACACTAAACAAACTCCTTCTCCTTGTGGTTCGATCCCTACTTCCCACTATCTACTCTATAGTAGTTAGAAGTTGTAGGTGAAATATAAATGTGTTTTGATTGAGTGGGATTCCCATTTACGACGTGGGGAAATCGCTTGTCAAAAAATGGCGCCGCTGCCGGGGAGAAGGCATTTCTTGTTTTGTGTTTTATCTTAGATTTTATTTTTATCCCCTTTATTTTCTTTTTTTTTCTTTGAAAGTGTATTGCTTGAGTTCTTTGTGTAAATGACACCTTGTAGTGTGTATTGCCTTAGAATCCTTGCACTATAATTTCATTCATTTCTTTACTTTGTTTTCTTTGAAGTGTGTATTGCTTGGTTTCTTGGAATAAACGACACCTTGTAGTGTGTATTATCTTAGAACCCTTGCACTACCATTTCAAACATTTTTTTTTAGTCATGTTTAGTTTAAAAGAAAAAGATTTTCTTGAATTCCTCACCCTTAACCATGAAAGGATGAGGAAGAATGCAACAAGCTCGTGTGATTCTTATCTTTCAAATGATTTTTACGAGCCTTGTTATTTTGAGTCGAGAAGTGAGCACTATGAACTTGAAAGGCCTCTTGGTTCTTCATACCAAGGGTGCTATGATGATGAGTGCTATGAGGAGGAGACAAACATTGGTTTTCAAGGTCAAAATTGTTTTAATCCATATGATGATTCTTATAATCCACAATGGAGTGGTTATTCGAATTCGAATTATGGATGTCAACCGGAAAACCAATATTTTGAGCAACAAAATCTACCCCCACATCCTTGTGAATTGCCTCTAGAACAAGATTCGATGAGTTATGATGAAAATTTACGTTTAGAGAATCTTGAGAGGCAATTGAGCGAAATGTTGAATGTGGTGATGAGATTAGAAGCTCAATACTCCAAGGAAGTACCATCCGAAGTAGAACATAATCCTATTGCTATGGTGAGTGATATCACCACAATGCATGAGGAAGAGTTTGAAAGTGATGAGGAAATTTTTGTTGAACAATATGAAATAGAGAGAGATGTGAGTGTTCTTAAACCTTTATCATCCCCATTGTCACCTTCATCTCCACCTATGCAACAAATTTCACCACTTCCGGAAGTTTTAGAGGAGAGTAGGAAGTCATATGACTCATTCATGCTTCCTACCATTCCCACTCCTTTAAGACTACCATCTTTTATCCCTCCTCCAACACCTTCTCCACTACCCTTCATTTTTCTTTCGAAAGTGAAGGATTTCAATCTTTTGTTCTATGAATAACATTTGGGTCGTGTCGACGACGTTAAATAAATCGATTTTGATCATTTTATTTTTACTTAACTTTTATTGTGTTTATAAATTAAAAAAAAAAATAGTTTCTTTGTATATTTCATTGTTTTATTTAGTAGATTACGTTTTTATTTGTTTTTTGTTGTTGTTTGTTTCGTTTTTAATTCTTGTTTTTCTTTGGTTGTGTATTTGAAAAAAAAAAAAAAAAAAAAAAAAAAATTCGCGGCCCGCGAAAAATTGGCCATTTTCGGGCCAAATCGCTGCCACAAATTGGCTGTTTTTCGCGGCCCGCGAATCGGGTTCGCGGGCCGCAAATCGGGCCTCGCGGCCCGCGAAAAAAAAAAAAAAGTAAAAAAAAAAAAAAAAAATTTTTAAAGACCCAACATTTAGTGTGAGTCCTTCCCTTTCGTCACAATTTTGATAGTTGTTCTTGAACATTGAGGACAATGTTTGGTTTAAGTGTGGGGGAGAGGTTTATGATTTTCGTTTTTGGTGTAAATATGTACTTCTTTGAAGACTTTGTTTTAAAAAAAAAAAAAAAAAAAAGCCCGGATAAGTCCAAAAGAAATAGAGACTTAGGCAAAAATGAGAGGCTAGAGCCCGGATAAGTCCAAAAGAAATAGAGACTTATGCAAAATTGAGAGGCTTTGTGTGAAAAAAAAAAAAAAAAAAAAAAGAGTGGCTAGGTACATCCTAGGCAAAAGGAGAGTGAGAGGAAAAAAAAGAGTGGCTAGGTATAAATACCTAGGCAAAAGGAGAGGAATCTCATTTTATCCTCATTTTCCGATGGTTGAAGTCATAAGGATGCGGTGATTAATGGAGAGTTGGGTAGTTTTGCATCTTGGCTTTGTTGGGATGTTTCATCTAGTGGGAGCAAAGTAGTTTACTTTGGGATATTCTACTTTGCAATTTTTTGTTTAAGTATGCCATGTGTTTGATTGTTGTGAAATTGTCATCTTAGCCTTGAATCGTTCTTTCTCGAGAACGTGAAAGGTTTAAGTGTGGGGGTGTTCTACATGTGGTATATGTTTTGATTTTGTTGGGATTTTTGGGTAGAACTTGTCAACAAGTTGAAGCATAGAAATTTGATATGATCTTTATTGTGATTGTGTTTTTTACTTGTTGGAAGTTCTTGTTTAGTGTCATAGTTTTGGAGGAGTTCAAATGTGCATTAGAAAAAAAAAATTGAGTATAATCTTAAACTTTAATCGTTCTTTCTCGAGGACGAGAAAGGTTTAAGTGTGGGGGTATTTGATGTAGCCAATATATACTCTACTTTTAGCACATTTGAGAGTTATTTGGGGTAGCATTTAGTGCAAAGGGTTAAGAATTAAGGCTAAATTTCTCTTACCTTGCATTTTGAAGAAAGACTTGTGCACTAACGTTTTGAAGCTGAAATTTGGAAATGTTACAAGAGGAATTGGAGTGCATAAGTGGTACCATTGGCTTCGTCTTCTCGAGTACTACAAAATGGACTACTAGAACGTTAAAAACGGATCAACGGTTCATCCGTGGCGAAGCAAAGAAGATTGCTGCCAACCAGCCAGGGACATCTCGCGGGCCGCGAAAATGGGCGGAATTTTGGCATATTGAAGGCCAGAAAATCAGATTTTGAAGGGCTATAAATACCACTCTTATCCCATTTGAGAAAAACGAGTTCCCTCACATCCAAAACCCATTTTCCCTTTGTTCTTGATCTTTTCTTCCATTTTTCTTCTTCTAGATTTGATGTTGATGTAATGTTGTATTAGAATGATTGTATTAGCTTAGTTTAATCTTGGGAGCATTTGAATTCACTTCCCCTTGAGACTTTGAGGGTGTGTATGCTTGAACTTTGGATTTTGATTATCATTTGATGAACTTGAATTCTTATGCATGAATATTGTTCAATCTTGCTTAATTTGTTATGGGCTTTGTGTTTTATATCAATTGTATGCCTCATAGTCACTAATTAGAATAGATTAGTTCATAAGGTTAAGCTAATCTAGTTTTAGAGTAATTCTAGGGTAATTTGGAATGGTGATGGATTGTAGTGTAATGTTATCTCTAGTAGTTAGTTTAGTGACTATGGAAAGGGGTTGAGTGATGACAAACTCTCCCCTTGGTTATGTGATTGTAATTGAGAAATGCCATGATAAATATGAGTTGTTAGAATTGGAAATCTTATGAACTTGCATGATCAATCAATTATGTTTTTAGGTAAGGATGTAATGCTACCATTGGTCCCCTAATATGTGATTGTATACTTGAGTTGAAGATTCCTTTTTGACGTATGATTGTTAGCAATAAATAACTAGATTCGTGGGTAGAACGTGATCGTTTTCTCCAATATCATGAAGTAGCAAGTATGAATTGAGATTTGTATGTTATCATCGTCTTAGTTCTTTATATTTATCAAATGTCTTGTTTATATGCTCTCGTTATCGTGGGTATGTGAGTAAGCTTGTCAATTCTCCATTCTTAATACCATTGTTGAGTTATCTAGATGTTATCGTCTAGGTGACTCGACAATAAGAGCTTTGAGAGGTGTTATCATCTTCTCTAGCTACAATTGGGAGAATGAGATGTTTTCATCCTTGACGAATGATCAAAACTCCTTTGTAATAGCATTTGCCCGGGGATAAGTTGATAGTTGGAAATTGAAGTCAATTGCCTCCCAAGGCCTTGTATTTGTAGTATTTGCATTGTAGTGTAGTTTATCTTAGTTGATTTCTTTCGTAGTGTAACAAAACCAACTCAAAAACCCCCCTTGTTTACCTTGCTTTCTATATAATATATATGTATGTGTTTATAATCTTTGCTAAAACACTAAACAAACTCCTTCTCCTTGTGGTTCGATCCCTACTTCCCACTATCTACTCTATAGTAGTTAGAAGTTGTAGGTGAAATATAAATGTGTTTTGATTGAGTGGGATTCCCATTTACGACGTGGGGAAATCGCTTGTCATTGGTCAAGCAACGTCTCAATTGCTATTGCCACTTGCGAGTACCTTATTGGCACAATGCGGAGAAACTTCTTCACGACCGTCGCTTCCTCCACCGTGTCGCCGAGCGTGCGGAGGTTGTTGACCAGACTCGTGATCCTCATGGAAAAATCATCCACGTTCACACCATCTTTGAAAGTGATGGTTTCGAACTCTGTGCGCAACTTCTGCGCGTTGGCTTCCCGAACACGTTCGACGCCCATGCGTTGCATCTTTATCGTGTCCCAAGCCTCCTTGGCCGTGTCCTTGACCTCTAGCGTGGCTAACATCTCAGGTGGCACAGCACGCAAGATCGCGGCCAGGGCCTGCCTGTCCACGCGATACTCAACGTCCCCCTCCTCGACAGCATCCCACAAACCTTGTGCTTGCAAATTCACCCTCCTGACTAGGGCCCAATATGCATAGTTTGTGCGAGTTAGGATAGGGTACACCATGTAACTCTCTCTCAACACCATCTGCACCACCACCTCTCGGGCTTTCGAACCTCTTGTCAAATTACGCCCTCTCCGTTGGCTCGTGCGTGAACCCTCCGGCTTCTCAGGTGACTTTGATCTATCACTAACCATTTAGAACCGTGGCTCTGATACCACTTGTTGGAACACGAGATCGTAAATGGCTAGAATATGAAAGAAAGATCAAAGAAAACAAGAGACAACTTTTTGGTGCTGAAAGGTTCAGCTTTTCTGATTTATATTGCTCCTATTTATAGAGAACAATTTAAATGAAATAACAACATCTAAACTTATTGCTAACTAATGAAGGCAAGACAAATGCCTTATGCAAAGCTTGTAACCTACAAAACTTCTAACTCACTAACTAGTCTTAAACACTAGTAACTCCCGATGCATAAACCTCAATAGTAAATGTTATTAACCACCAATGGTAAATGCATGCAACCATGATTACTCCACAAATATTCCCCACAATGTTCATGCTCTCCTGAAAGTCATAAACCATAACTACATAATAAATAACGAAAATTGACGAACACAAATAGTTGTAATCAACATCCTAGCTTCTTTACCTTCAGTGTATCAATGAACAACAGAGATTGCGAAGAGTCGAGAAAACGAATGGCAAACTTTTGCATCTGTAGCACAAGGTCCAAAGCTCTAGTCAATAAAAGATAGAGTAATTCTCCTGTGAGGCAGCCTCACTCATGAGGCAAGGCCAAATAAGCAAAATTTCATTGCTGTCACCTCATCATAACTCACCATCACCTCATCAAATCACGATGCCACATCATCAAACATCGGTGCAAATTCATCAAACATGTCACCTCATCAAAAACTTTTGTATCAGTTCATCAAATCTCGTAAAAAAAAGTGTTTATTTGGTCCTGCCTCATGGGTGAGGCTGCCTCACCCAAGAATTGGTCTAAAAGATAATGTCATAGATATTCAGGAGGACAAAAGGGTAAAACAATTCAACAAAATCCACACATTAATGCTGCAGTTCGCGCCATTCCCATTTCATTTCAAATTCAAAATTTTAGCTCTGCGTACTAACATCATTTTGGCCCCGCATCGAATTTTAGTGTCAAAACGGCCTCCAACCTTGCACTTTTTCCTCATTTTAACCGAAAAAATTACTGTTTTGTGATGGAAAAAAAATGGAAATTTTTAGGGCGTTTTTTTTTTGGCTTTCTAATTCTAGGGATTTCGCATTTGGCAAATGCGAAATAGCTGATAGTTCGCATTTGCCAAATGCGAACTATCAGTTTTTTTTTGAAGCCAAAATTACACGTGGATATGGCCACGTGTACAAGTAATTCGCATTTGGCAAATGCGAATTACGCCGAATCTGACAAAAAAAATAATTCCCGAAAATCAGATCCATTTTTGGATCTGTTTCGCATTTGGAGCTCGGGGCGATTTCCAGTGGCGGCGATCGGCGAGCGGCGAGCGGCGTGCGGCGAGCGGCATGCGGAGAGTGGCGTGCGGCGTGCGGCGAGCGGCGAGCGGCGTGCGGCGTGCAGCGAGCGGCGTGCGGCGTGCGGCGAGCGGCGTGCGGCGTGCGGCGAGCGGCGTGCGGCGTGCGGCAAGCGGCGTGCGTTTTACAGCGGCATGCGGCGTGCGGCGGCGTGCTGCGTTTCAGCGGCGGCGGCGGCGGGCGGCGTGCGGCGGCGTTTCAGCGGCGGCGGGCGAAGTGCCGCAGGGCGGAGAATACAAGACGTTTCGTCAAGTCAGCCGCGATCGTAATACCTTCTCTCTCACGCACAAACACACACACAATTGCTTAATGCTTTATTCTTTGTTTTTCTTTCAGTTTGCAATTTCATGATTAGCTTTCTTCTCGACGTGAGGGAATTTTGATTGATGTTTTGTGATTTGGATAGGTTTTTTGATGATTGTATATAATCAAATCGCTCAACGTCATGGATCTAGCCTCTAGGTGTGATTTGCTCATAAAAATGTAGTACTAGCATATTAGGAAATTAGGTGAGCTGATTATGACTATCATGAGGCATGATTGAGTTTTATCTCCATTGCTGATAACTTTGTTTCGATGATGGTGATGAGGTTGATGATGTTAACTATTTTGATCTAATTTGCTAGTAAAACTTCATCTATCTGTGTATTGGAATGCCTGCTTATTTTTAAACTGTTTACTGCTTGTATAGGGCTATTGCATTAGATGCTTGGGGCATCCAAATCAGATAAAGCAAGATCATCTTGGAAGGTAGGCTATCTTCAAGCTGACTATTTTCTGGCTGGACTTTGAGTTCGATTATAAAGGATGATTTGTCCCTTTTGTCATTACAAATAAGTGTACAATACTTGAATGCAAATTATGCTAGTTAAATGCAAATTATGCTTAGTTGTATGTTAAACTGGTGCAAAGTTGAGCACTCTAGTAGGTGTACATTTATTTCATTTACTTAAATGTGTTAATGATTTTTTGTTTTTAAAATGAAACATTTATTGAGATGTTACAAATATTTTTAAATAGGTGTCTGAGTGCGTATATTACCATGGTTAATCCTGGACCACTATCCACGGAAGTGTTGTTCATGCATACCGAGCATCGTGCAAGGAAGGTATATGATGGCGTTCTTGATGAAACCCTCACAGTTAGGAGGTGTGACAGAGAGTTGTGGAGAATAGTTCATCGCTTGTCATCTGAGGTGTTACATTACATTAGGCTGGCTGGTTTTTATGGTGTGTTAGGGTCTGGTCATATTAAAGTTGATCACTCCCTTATCACAGCCCTTGTGGAGCGTTGGCGTCCAGAGACACATACATTTCACTTTCCTATTGGCGAGACTACTGTCACGATGCAAGATGTGGGAGTGCTTTGGGGTTTGCCTTTAGATGGCCTTCCTGTGACAGGTACAGACACTACACATACATTAGAGGAGTGGCAACTCATGATTCATGACTTTTTGGGGTTCACACCGCCGGAACAATCCATTCAAAAAGGTCGAATTCTGTTGTCTACTCTAGCTGCACATCTTCATACACCAGCTCCAGACACTTCACCAGTAACAAGTCAGCAACGAGCTAGGTGTTTTATTATGTTACTTCTTGGTGGTTTGTTGCTGTGTGATACCAGTGGTAGTGCGGTGCCACTGTTGTATCTGCCCATGTTGCTTGATTTTGATGCTATATCACAGTATAGTTGGGGCGGAGCTGTTCTTGCCCAACTATATAGAAATCTTTGTGATGGTGCTTTGTGCAAGAAAAAGGACATTGCCGGTGCTCAATTATTATTACAGGTATAATTTTAAATATTGTTTTTTATTTTACATTTCGTTACTACAATTTTATGTTACAAAACATTAATTTATTTTTGTGATTAGCTTTGGGTTTAGAGAATCCCAACATTGTGTCTACGTGTTGAGAAGCCGGTTACAGTGTATGAGTATGGATACGGAGATAAATGAGTCTTGTTTTTTTAATCATTTTTGATATTAATTCAATCTATGTGATATTGATTTCTTTTCTTATGGAAAGGTCCTTTAGATTTATCCAAGACTTCAACGTTCGTTCTTGCTGCGTATCGCGATCAATTGGGAAGCATGCAACATAATCAGGTCAACATTTTTTTATTTTTATTTTTAATCTTTATATTTTGATTATATATATTTTATTATCTATACTAAAGTTATGATTTTACGTGTTCAGTTTATATGGCAACCGTATACACAGGAAGTTTTGGATTCCATTCCTGATTACTGTTCAGCTGGTCGTGATATTTGGATGTCTGCAGTGTACCTCATTTGTTGGCATGTTGCTGAGCCACATTGCCCTGACCGTGTCCTCCGGCAATTCGGATTCCATCAACATATACCAGACAATAGACTACATTCACAGGCCGAGTTCAAGAACATCCATAGTCATACTCGTCGCGGCAGACCTAATACTAATTGGGAACATAGACTTCGTCTATATGTGACTACTTGGTCTGAGCGACGAGAGCACGTTGTACAAGGCAGTGAACCAGGTGATCTATCTGAATACATGGCTTGGTATATGCCAAGGACTGTGAGATATATAGAGAATCCTGCACGACTTCCTATGCATTACGAAGGCTTTCAAGGAAGCACGAGCAGAGCTACTTTATTTGTAAGTACTTCATTTATCTTCATCTCATATTAATTATAATTTTTAATATTATTTCAACTACAAGCTTATTCACATTCCTTTTTTTTAGGAAGAAGGAGTGGCAAATATGCACCAAATGTCTCAGTCAGCCATGCAACACCCTGGATGCTCTATGGATGAAGTCACTTTTGCACAGATGGATCGATATGCCGCACCTTTCTACACATATGCTCGGGATCCCATCGAGTTGCATCTTCCTCAGCAACACCAACAAGCTGATGCCCCCCCACCAGTTCACCATGTTCAGGTTGATGGGAGGTCGTCGCCGTACCTCTCAAATATACTATTTATGTTCACTTACTACCTCTACACACAATTAAGCATATAGTGGCAAGTAAGGTTCGTTCCACAGGGACAAGGTTATCTCTATGTATATCTTGTAGTATATATATATATGCATATATAAAAGCAATGTAAACAAGGGGGGGGGGGGGGGTTTGAGTTGAGTTTTTGTAAGAAACACTACTAAGTAAAGCAACTATAATTCTATGATTACAACTAGTTTAGCATTTAAGATTTTAACTAAAGGATTAACTAATGAGAATACTAGACTTGGACATATGAGATTGGTGATTTCTTATTATGAGATTTTCCTCAAACTTTATCATGATACCTTGAGAATGGTGAATGTTAGTGAGAAACTATCTTTAACCATAGTTATGAAAAATGAAAGCATCTTCACAACTTCAATTGACAACTTTACTAGATGATAACAACTAGTTCAATTGAATCAATATTACTTCAAATTAGATGTTTCTCAACCCTACCCATGCAAATTTGATAACAAACTTGACATAGGCACAATGCTAATGAATGATCTTAAGAACAAATACAATTGATAACAACATGCATTCAATTCCTAATTTACTACTCCTACATAGAAAGAATGATAACATTCTAACATGGAAAAGCAATATCTAACACATATCCAACACATATCTATCACTAGGAAATCATTCCTAATCATTTCAAGCATCAAATACACATATAAATTATGATCACTCAATAGCAAATCCCCATTCCTAAGCTTCATGAATCATGTTCTCAATCCATAACAAGAAATCCAATCACATATATCCAAGAAGGGTTTTAGCCTACTACCATAGTTATATTATCAAAACCAAAATCAATACTAGCAACCATGATGAATTCAAAGATCAAAATCAAAAGGAAAATGAAGGAAAATGTGTTTTGCTCTGTAAAATTCGATCCTCTAACAATGAGGATAAGTTCCTTTTATAGTCCAACAAAATTAAAATTAAAACAAAATAAAGTGCAAGTTGCAGGGCAACTTTCGCGGACCGCGTGAAAACCTTCGCGGACCGCGAGCTCGGTTCTCGCGGTTCGCGGCCGAGGATTCGCGGCCCGCGCGTCCGTGGCGTCCGCGGTCCGCAACCGAGGTTTCGCGGACCGCGCGTCTGATCCTCGCGAACCGCGGCCGACTTTTCGCGGATCGCGCGTCTCGGCTTCGCTGCGGTTCTCGCGTCTCGGCTTCGCTGCGGTTCTCGCGCTGGTCCTCGCGGTTCGCGACCGGAGTTTCGCGGACCGCGCGTCTTCGGCTTCGTGGTCCTCGTGCTGGTCCTCGCGGCTCGCGACCGGAGTTTCGCGGACCGCGCAAAACTCGGCATCTTCCAAAACAGCAACACACACCCTCGCGGTTCGCAACCTAGGTTTCGCGGTCCGCGAGAGTGTGCCTTCACGCCACTTCTACGACCGGTTCTTCAATGTATCTGCTTCCTCCAGGATGGTCATAGAAGGTCTTCAAATCATCCAAATCTATCGCAAGTGCAATTCAAGGTCGAAATGCACGTCTTCAATTTCAAACCATCATGAATGATTCGGTCCAAAAGTCTAATATAAAGTACAAAATACTATCTAAAACAGCTCTCAAATGCTACAAAATAAGAGTATATCTAGGACCTATCAAAATCCCCCACACTTGAACTTTTCTCGTCCTCGAGAAAGAACGATTAAGATCCAAGTGTATACTCTGAATAATTAAGCACATAACATTTGAGAGTTTTTCATATCTATACAAGAGAAAAGAAAATGTTTTTTTTTTTTTTTTTTTTTGCCTCTCATTTTTGCCTGATTCTCTGTTATTTTTGGAACCATCCGGGCTTGCTTTTTTTTTTTTTTTTTTTTTTTAAGAAATACAGTAGTAAAAATACAGCAGCAAAAGCAGCAACAAAAACAGAATCATAGTCCTACATTTCCTCCCCCACACTTAGTCTAAACATTGCCCTCAATGTTTAAATATAACAATGAAAATCATAGTGAAAGGAAAGGGTGTAGGATATACTCACTGCGAGGGGCCGGAACCGTCGCGACGGCGCTGAGCTCGCGATCTGCGATGGCCCTCATAGTCAAATGCCCCTGGTCCATGTGGGTGCATGGATGCCATCATGGCGAACATCACCTCCATGTCGTCCTCATATCTCTGAGTAAACGCGTCATGCCTCTGCGTAAACTCCTGGAACTGCTGCTGAGTGACAAACTGAGGATCCTGATGTGGAGGAACGTACTGCTCTCCATGCTCTGGGGGTGCCTCTAGCCTGGCAAGGGCAATGGTAGGTGCAGGAACTGTGATTTGGATGGGCAAGGTGAGCTCCTCCATGCGAGTGCGCCCAGTCAGCTGCACAGCCTCCGGATTTGGCAGGTACATATGCTGATTCTTGGCTACTAGCCAGATGAATCTAGGAGGAGGAAATCTGTGCATGGCCAAGACATTAGTGGACTCCAAAGTAGCAATGGAGTAGAACTGGTGAGCTCTCTCGGCTGTCTTGCCTATTGCCTGAATTCCTGGAGGTAGGTGGATGTTCAGATAAGCTGCCAGAAGAGAAATCATACCCCCCTGCGGTATCTTCCATGAGCTCTTCTGGGAGGTCTCCAGACATTTCTGCACAAAGAGGTCAACCCAACACGGGTGCTCCGGCCTCCAAAACATGGTCCAAAGGCATTGGACCTGCTCCCTATTGATGTGTGTCAACTCTCCTTGGCAAAAGATCGTCATCACTAGGAGCTTGTGCACCATACGAACAGCTGGATGTATGATGTAGTTGTTCTTCGTGGCGCCCGTGATGTTGGGAGATCCAGACAAGCAATTCCAAAAGAAAGCTAGATCAAATCCGTCCGGGGCATTATCTTTCGGATTCTTATAGCCATCCGCATATTCGAACCCAAAAGCATCTTGGATCTCATTGTAGGTCATCTGGCGGTCTACAACATTCAACCTGAATGTGATGTATTGCATGTCATGCTCCTCATCATAGTGCTTGGCTAGAGTGAATAGGAATTCAAATGTATATCGAATGTAGGTCGGTGCCGACCTATCAATGAATCCTCTCATGCCAACGCGATCCAATAAAAACAGCACAGGCTGCTGCAAACCTAGCTCCTGAAGTAGCTCAGAGGAGAGGAATTTCGTCTCCATGATTGTTCGTCTCCCATTCCCAATCAACTTCCTCCATCGTTGTTGAGCATCTCCATCCAAACCTTGCAGTCCCATAAGGTCAATAGGAGGCAGGTTCTCTGCAGGGGGAGGGCTAGGTTGGCGAGGGGGTGATTCGGGGATCACGGGCTCATGTGAACTAGAGGCTTCCCCTCAGCGAGACCTTTTTCTTGGTGCCATTATCAAAATCTACTCAACAACAGTCCAGCACAACTAAACTAGCTACAAGGCGGCAAGCCCCTACTCAAAAAGCTCAGTATATAACTAAAGGCGGCAAGCCTTTGAAATTTCAATAAAACCTATTGGCGGCAAGCCCTAAATCACCCAAAATTCAAGTAAATTCAGTAGGGTACCGTCAATTGAAGCCTTTGGAAGTAATGTAGCCTGAGGAGATCATCAATTGAACCAAAATATCACCAAATCAAAAATGCCCAAAAATTAGGGTTCTTGAGATTTGGGGATATTTAAGTTCGTTTAGGAATTTGGAAATTGAGATGGCGAAAAGGATAAGGGTGGTGGAGGGAAGGTTTTGATGTATTGGGGTTGGAGAAAAAGTCGCCGGAGTCCGGCGAATCGGAATGGAGAAGTTTGGGTTGGAATTCGGGCAATGTGGGTAAAAGATGGTGTTATGGATGTGGATTTTTGGTGGGTTTTGTTGGGAAAGCTTGGGTGATTGATTTGGGTGGAAGAAATTAGTTCAAAACTCGCCGGAATGAAGGATTTGTGATGGTGGCCGGAAAAGGGGTGGTTGGGTCGGGAGGGAATAGGGAAGAAGGAGGAGAAAAAGATAGAGGAATTTTGGAAGAAGTAGAGCTGAGTTTTCTCGCGAGCCGCGAGATTCCTGTCGCGGGCCGCGGGCTGTCGTCGCGGGTCGCGGGCCTCCGTCGCGGGCCGCGAAACCATGCCAAAACCTTCCAGGGATTGTCGAAAAATCCCTGGATTTTCGCGGTCCACGCGGTTTCAGCGCGGTGAAACCGCGGACCGCGCGCTGAACCTTCGCGGTCCGCGCGATGAAACCGCGGACCGCGCGCCGAACCTTCGCGGTCCGCGCGATAAAACCGCGGACCGCGCGCTCGGTGCTCGTCGCGGCGCGCGATGAATTCGCGCGCCGCGCATGGTAAATCCTCGCGGTCCGCGGCGCGGACCGCGAGCACAGTGCCGCGGTCCGCGCGATCAAGCCGCGGACCGCGAAATCTGGTGTTTTCGTTCCAGGGATTTCTGAAAATCCCCTGGTTTTTCGCGGGTCGTCTTCGCGGACCGCGCGTAAACTCTTCGCGGGCCGCGCGCCTTATTCGCGAGCCGCGCGCGCAATACCTCGCCGAGGTGCGCGCGGTGAAATCGCGCCCCGCGTGCGCAAGTTTGTCGCGGTCCGCGCGATCCCAGTCGCGGTTCGCGAAACCCTCGCTCGCGGTCCGCGCGATGAATTCGCGGACCGCGAAGAAATGGCTTCTCTAGCTTTTTTGTCTTGTCCCATTTTACATCTTTTTCTACAAAAATAACAAATCAAAAATTCGCATTATGTCTGAATTGTAAGTTTAATACAATGCATGTAAACTACAATATATAGAAATAGAGTAATGTTCCAAATGTTGAAATTGTTCGACGAAATGCTTTTAAAGATCAAAACTCGTTTATTTAACATCGTCGGCACGATGTACGTCCATGGTAAAGATCAATCGTAGGTTGGGTTGCCTAGAGACATGTCCTCTAGGATCTCCGATTTGAAACCCTCGTAATACGGTTTCAACCTTTGGCCGTTGACCTTGATGACTTTGGCATCCTCGTTGCTTTGGATCTCCACCGCACCATGAGGGAAAACTTTCACAACTACAAATGGCCCAGTCCACCGAGAACGCAGTTTACCTGGAAATAAACGAAGGCGTGATTGAAATAGGAGAACCTTTTGACCTACCTCAAAAGTTTTCCTAATTATCATCTTGTCATGCCATGCCTTCGTCTTCTCCTTGTAAATGGCAGCGTTCTCATAGGACTCATTTCGGATCTCCTCAAGCTCTTGTAATTGAAGCTTCCTTTCATTCCCGGCTTCGTCCAAGTTCAAATTGAACCTTGTGATCGCCCAATAAGCTTTGTGTGCTAACTCCACCGGTAAATGACACGGCTTTCCAAAGACTAATCGGTATGGAGACATACCAATTGGAGTCTTATAAGCCGTCCTATATGCCCACAATCCATCATCCAACCGAGTACTCCAATCCTTGCGAGTCGGCCTAACCGTTTTCTCAAGGATGGACTTGATTTCCCTATTGGAAACTTCAGCTTGTCCATTTGTTTGTGGGTGATAGGCGGTAGAAGTTTTGTGATTTACCCCATATTTCTTCAATAATGCGGCAATGGTTCTATTGCAAAAGTGAGTGCCTCGATCACTGATCAGAGCTCGGGGTACCCCGAACCTAGAGAAGATGTGAGATTTGATGAACTCTGCAACCACTTTAGAATCATCAGTACGAGTGGGGATTGCTTCAACCCACTTAGAAACATAGTCAACCGCAAGCAAGATATATTTGAAACCAAAGGAAGTAGGGAAAGGTCCCATAAAATCGATTCCCCATACATCAAAGAGTTCACAATATAAAGGGCAATGTTGGGGCATTTCATTCCTAGAAGAGATATTTCCCACTCTTTGGCATTTATCACAAGATTTGCAAAAGGTGTATGCATCCTTATTCAAACTAGGCCAATAAAAACCACAGTCTAGCACTTTTCTAGCAGTTCGCCTAGCACCAAAATGACCTCCACATGCATATGAATGGCAAAAATCAAGGATTGAGTTGGTTTCATTATTGGGAATGCATCTCCTAATCACTTGGTCGGAACAATGTTTCCACACATAGGGATCATCCCACACATAAAACCTAGCATCATGCTTTAGCTTATCCTTTTGTGCCTTTGTGAAATGAGAAGGGCACTTACTTGTGACAAGGAAATTCACAATGTTGGCATACCATGGAAGAGAAACACTAAGAGCAAACAATTGCTCGTCGGGGAACTCTTCGTGAAGATGGTTCTTCAATGCTTTGGTCCCAAACTCCTCATTGGGCACCAAACGGCTCAAATGGTCGGCCACTAGATTTTCAGCTCCTTTCTTGTCCTTGACCTCCAAGTCGAACTCGCTCAAGAGTAAGATCCATCGGAGTAACCTAGGCTTTGCTTCTTTCTTCGTCATCAAGTAACGAAGAGCTGCATGGTCAGTGAAAACAATAATTTTTGTACCAAGCAAATATGGCCTAAACTTTTCTAAGGAAAAGACTACCGCTAGTAATTCTTTCTCAGTAGTGGTATAGTTCCTTTGAGCATCATTGAGAGTCATGGATGCATAATAGATGGCATGGGGAATTTTCCCCACTCTTTGACCTAACACCGCACCAACGGCATAGTCACTAGCATCACACATGATCTCAAAAGGAAGGGACCAATTTGGAGGTTGTATAATAGGGGCCGACACTAACAAAGACTTCAAACAATCAAATGCCCTCTTACAACCTTCATCTACCACAAATTCCACATCCTTTTGTAACAATCTACATAAAGGGGAAGAAATTTTTGAAAAATCTTTTATGAAACGGCGGTAGAAACCTGCGTGGCCTAGAAAGGATCTCACATCACGCACACAAGTAGGGTAAGGAAGAGATTGGATGGTATCAATTTTTGCTTTGTCTACTTCAATACCCTTAGATGACACTTCATGTCCTAACACAATGCCCTTTTCAACCATGAAATGACATTTTTCAGAATTAAGCACAAGGTTCTTATCAATGCAAGTTTTTAGGACTAATGACAAATGGATTAAGCAATTGTCAAAAGAGTTTCCATGAACAGTGAAGTCATCCATAAAAACCTCTACAAACTTTTCAAGGTATTCTGAAAATATGCTAACCATACACCTTTGGAATGTGGCCGGTGCGTTGCAAAGGCCAAAAGGCATGCGTCGATATGCAAAGGTGCCAAAGGGACATGTGAAGGTTGTCTTCTCTTGATCTTCTGGTGCTATGGCAACCTGAAAGTACCCTGAATAGCCATCAAGAAAACAATAGAAAGAGTGGCCTGCAAGCCGATTAAGCATTTGATCAATAAATGGCAAAGGGAAATGGTCTTTCCTTGTTACCGCATTTAGCCTTCGGTAATCAATGCAAACACGCCATCCGTTTTGAATACGAGTGGGGATCAACTCGCCATGGCTATTCTCCACCACAGTCACTCCGGTCTTCTTTGGTACCACTTGCGTTGGGCTTACCCATTTACTATCGGAGATTGGATAGATCATTCCCGCATCCAACAATTTAAGCACCTCGGCTTTTACTACCTCCATCATAGGAGGGTTCAATCGCCTTTGAGGTTGTCGGATGGGTTTAGCATCATCCTCCAATAGAATACGGTACATGCAAGTACTTGGACTCATACCTTTGATGTCGGCAATAGTCCATCCAATGACTTCCTTATGATCTTGGAGCACTTTCATCAACCTTTCCTCTTGTTCCTTGGTGAGTTTGTTGGAGATGATCACCGGTAATTTCTCACCATCACCAAGGAATGCATATTTTAGATTTTCGGGTAGTGGTTTCAATTCCACCACCGGAGGTTTATTGAGAGATGGTCGGTTGCCCGAGCCTTTCAATACCTCGAGGTCTAAAAGTGGTGCGTCAAGAGAAAGTTCCTCGAAAGTATCTAGCTCAAAAATGCTTTCCTTCAAGTTAGCACTCAAAGCATATGTATGAACATTACTTGTGTGTAAACTATTGGCTAAAGCATTTAACAAAGGATCATCACCATCATTTTCATAAACTTTTTGCACAAAAGATTCAATTACATCAATAGCATTGCAAGAAGTTTCCTCATCATCGTATTTCATTGCACCATAAATGTTGAACTCTATTTTATCCTCATCAAATTCCATGGTAAGCCTAACACTATGCACATCGATAATAGTTCTTGACGTTTTCAAAAAAGGACGCCCTAACAAGACAGGGGTAGCAAATTTATCATGTTCCATGTCAAGAACGTAAAAATCGGCCGGGAACACCAACTTGTCGACTTTCACCAAGACATCTTCAACAATACCCTTAGGGTATGCATTAGAGCGGTCGGCAAGTTGGATTACTACACCGGTTTTATGCAAAGTGCCAAGATTCAATGATTCATACAATGTGTATGGGATGACATTTATGGATGCACCTAAATCTAGCATGGCTCTAGGAAAATAAGTGTTTCCTAAAATGCAAGGAATTGTAAACATGCAGGGATCACCACACTTAGTAGGCATTTTATCTTGAAACAAAGCCGACACATGTTCATTGACTCTTTCATTTTTAACATGCTTAGACCTTTGTTGACGATGGTTTACACATAATTCTTTCAAGAACTTAGAATATCTAGGAACTTGATCAATAGCATCGAGCAAAGGAATGTTTACCTCACACTTTCGAAGAACTTCGAAAGCTTCCTTGTCCATCTCCTTTTTGCGAGTATTCTTCAAAGCTTCGGGAAATGGTGCTTCCACTTCGAAGGGAGTGTCTACTCTAGTTTTCTTGTGGAGAGGTGAGAATGGAGGTGACATTGGTTCAACATGAGCGGTTGAGTCCACATGTTCCTCATCAATTAGTTCCTTCTCCTTCTCAACCTCGGCATCACCTTTTTCTTTGGTTAGCCCCTCAAGAATCACTTCTTCATCGGCCAAGGTTACCTCAACTTCATCGTTGGTCAAGTTCTTCTTCACAAGGCCTCTCTTGGGTGCCTTTTTCACAACCACTTCGGGTTCAACCGCTTGTTTACCACTCCTCAAGGTCATGGCACTCGCATGAGGCCTTGGATTTAACTCCGGTTGTGCGGGTAATTTCCCGGAGTTTTGTGCTTCCAATTTCCCCAAAACAGTGGCCATTTGACTCATTTGCACCTCAATGCTTTTGAATCGAGCGTCTTGTGGGAATTGGCCCGAGCTTTCACCTTGATCACGAGATTTATCTTCCAACCTCGGGTAAGCATTTTGAGGGGTGCGGTTGTTGAAACGGCCTTGACCTTGGTTCCTTGGGTATTGTTGTGGTGGATGATCTTGGTACCCTTGATAGCCAAAATCTTGGTACCCTTGGTTTTGGTAACCTTGGTACCCTTGATTTTGGTGGCTTTGGTCTCCTTGGTAGCCTTGGTCATTTTGCCCCCTCGACCTATCAAAAGATTGACCACTTTGACCTTGGTAACCCCCTTGGTAGCCACCTTGTTGGCCTTGTTGCCCCGTCGGTTCATCTCTCCACCGAAAGTTGGGGTGATCTCTAGTTCCGGGGTTGTAATGTTGAGCAAAAGGATCATACTTCCTTTGATTACCCCTATCACTACCTTGGCCTTGTCCACCTTGAAAACCCCTACCACTTTGGTAGCCTCGTCCTCCTTGGTAGCCCCTAAAACCTTGGTTTCCTCCTTGATCGCCTCTAAAACCTTGGTTTCCTCCATAGATCCCCATGGCATTGACTTCTTCGTTATAATCCTCGTTTGCTTGAGGACAAGATTCGGTGAGATGGTTCGAAGCACAAATCCCACACGTCATCACTTGTTGCCTTGGTTGGTTTCCCTCGGAGCTATTTCCCATCATGAAACCTTTCATCAATGCCGTAAGCTCCTTGATATCTTGACGAGAGCCATCATTGTTCCCACCGGAGTTACCCACTCGTAGCCTCCGGTCTCTCTTTGGTTTGCATCCTTCGGCTAGTTGCTCAAATAGCATCATGGCATCGGAAGAGCCAAGGTTAGCAATGGAGCCATAGCAAGACCGATTTATCAACTCGGTTTCTCTATCATTCAAACCATTGTAATAGAAACACACCAATTGAGGTTCGGTGAAGCTATGGTACGGGCAACTTGAGAGGAGAGTTTGGAATCTTTCCCAATACTCATACAACGTCTCATCATCGTCTTGAGTGATGTTGCTAATGGCTTGTATCAAGACCGAGGACTTAGAGGGAGGAAAGTACTTGTCTAAGAACTTTTTCTTCAATTGTGGCCATGTAGTGATTGATGATGAAGGTAAACGGCTTAACCATTTAGCGGCCTTGTCCTTCAAGGTGAAGGTGAAGGTTTTCAACTTAAACTCATCCACACTCATCTCGGAAGGTTTCAAACTACTACAAACTCGGTGAAACGCCTCAAGGAAGTCATTGGGATCATCCACTTCTCTACCATGGAAAGTCGGAAGCAAATTTATCACTCCCGTCTTGATTTCATATTGAGAGTCCGGGTAAACAATGCTTGATTGTTGTTGCTCATAGTTAGGGGACATGTACTCTCTCATAGAAATGTTGGTAGGAGAAGTGTTAGGGTTTTGGAAAGGGTTGTAGAATTGGTTTCGGGGGTGGTTTTGGCCGGTATCCTCTTCATCGTCCGCCATGTTGAAAGGTAGTGATTCACTTTCAAGGGAGAAAGGATTAGATGCTAGTGACTCTTGCACTTGCTTCCTAAGTTGGCGGAGACTTCTTACTAGCTCGGAATCGTATTGCAAAGGGTCTTGGTTCGAGGATCGTGTAAGAACCATGCACCAAGAGTTAGAGCAATAGGGTTCCAAACTAAAATAGAATCTACAAAAGAAAGATAGATTAGAAATAAAACTACAATACACACATAAAAATACGCCTAGTCCCCGGCAGCGGCGCCAAAATTTGGGAGGTCGTCGCCGTACCTCTCAAATATACTATTTATGTTCACTTACTACCTCTACACACAATTAAGCATATAGTGGCAAGTAAGGTTCGTTCCACAGGGACAAGGTTATCTCTATGTATATCTTGTAGTATATATATATATATATGCATATATAAAAGCAATGTAAACAAGGGGGGGGGGGGGAATTGAGTTGAGTTTTTGTAAGAAACACTACTAAGTAAAGCAACTATAATTTTATGATTACAACTAGTTTAGCATTTAAGATTTTAACTAAAGGATTAACTAATGAGAATACTAGACTTGGACATATGAGATTGGTGATTTCTTATTATGAGATTTTCCTCAAACTTTATCATGATACCTTGAGAATGGTGAATGTTAGTGAGAAACTATCTTTAACCATAGTTATGAAAAATGAAAGCATGTTCACAACTTCAATTGACAACTTTACTAGATGATAACAACTAGTTCAATTGAATCAATATTACTTCAAATTAGATGTTTCTCAACCCTACCCATGCAAATTTGATAACAAACTTGACATAGATACAATGCTAATGAATGATCTTAAGAACAAATACAATTGATAACAACATGCATTCAATTCCTAATTTACTACTCCTACATAGAAAGAATGATAACATTCTAACCATGGAAAAGCAATATCTAACACATATCCAACACATATCTATCACTAGGAAATCATTCCTAATCATTTCAAGCATCAAATACACATATAAATTATGATCACTCAATAGCAAATCCCCATTCCTAAGCTTCATGAATCATGTTCTCAATCCATAACAAGAAATCCAATCACATATATCCAAGAAGGGTTTTAGCCTACTACCATAGTTATATTATCAAAACCAAAATCAATACTAGCAACCATGATGAATTCAAAGATCAAAATCAAAAGGAAAATGAAGGAAAATGTGTTTTGCTCTGTAAAATTCGATCCTCTAACAATGAGGATAAGTTCCTTTTATAGTCCAACAAAATTAAAATTAAAACAAAATAAAGTGCAAGTTGCAGGGCAACTTTCGCGGACCGCGTGAAAACCTTCGCGGACCGCGAGCTCGGTTCTCGCGGTTCGCGGCCGAGGATTCGCGGCCCGCGCGTCCGTGGCGTCCGCGGTCCGCGACCGAGGTTTCGCGGACCGCGCGTCTGATCCTCGCGAACCGCGGCCGACTTTTCGCGGATCGCGCGTCTCGGCTTTGCTGAGGTTCTCGCGCTGGTCCTCGCGGTTCGCGACCGGAGTTTCGCGGACCGCGCGTCTTCGGCTTCGTGGTCCTCGTGCTGGTCCTCGCGGCTCGCGACCGGAGTTTCGCGGACCGCGCGAAACTCGGCATCTTCCAAAACAGCAACACACACCCTCGCGGTTCGCGACCTAGGTTTCGCGGTCCGCGAGAGTGTGCCTTCACGCCACTTCTACGACCGGTTCTTCAATGTATCTGCTTCCTCCAGGACGGTCATAGAAGGTCTTCAAATCATCCAAATCTATCGCAAGTGCAATTCAAGGTCGAAATGCACGTCTTCAATTTCAAACCATCATGAATGATTCGGTCCAAAAGTCTAATATAAAGTACAAATTACTATCTAAAACAGCTCTCAAATGCTACAAAATAAGATTATATCTAGGACCTATCAGTTGACATACAGCCCAGAGTTAGAGTACGACGCCAAGGTGGTAGACGCACTCGAGATCAGCTTATTCCACAATTCAGTAATGCAACTTCGAACCAAGGTGGTTCTTCACAGTCAGGTTCCTCACATCAGTCATTGGGATTTGCAGCATTCAGTAATTTGCAGCATCAGTCATTGGGATTCCACACTCCATTTGTTAGCCAGAGTCTTGCATCCTCTAGCATTCCACCGACTACTGTTTCTCTTATGTTTGGGCAGGGTGATCAGGCTGGCCGTCATATTGATTTTGACGAGGTTGACGATGAGGGTGATGAGGGTCACCGTGATATGACTATCCCTACTGGCCCGGGTTCTTCTCGTCCAGTTTTACCTAGACGCACTAGACGTGTTAGGCGCCCGACTCAATGTGGGACTGGTCATCATCTTGGAGGATCTCATCATTAGGTCCTGTTTGATTGTATGATTGTATGATTCTATGAAAATACTTTTTATCAATTTCATTAATAAAAACTAAGACTAAAAGTACCATAAAATATCTTAATACAATAAAGTATCATAGTACAATAAAGTTTTGCTTCAAAGGAAAATGATAAAACAGCGCTATCGAAGATTACATGTTCTCTTGTCATGACCAGTTCCCCCGCAAATAGAGCACGAGCGTGACTTATGATCCATTTCATTTCGCATTCTTCTCTCTCCGAGCTTACCATGCTTTCTTTTTTTGAACATGTCTGGATTAGGCAAAATAATCCTGCTTGATGAGCTCCAATCACATTCATCTCTCAGAGGTGAGAATCCAAGTGCATATTGAGCTTTGAAAGTTTCTACGGAGTAGACTTCATTGAAAAGATCGTGGGGATTGTCGCGCATGTGCCTACAAGCAGCCAATGCATGAGAACATGGCATTCGGAACATTTGCCATTTCCCACATGAGCACCAATTCATGTTGTATTTCACAGTATGCTTATGACCACCTGTCCCAAACTGTGGCCTCAACTTGGTTGTCACCTTGTACACCGAATTTATGAAATCAAACAACTCGACATGGTGCCTCATTGCAGCTTTCTCGCTACGCTTGAACTTCCTCATAATCTTCTTCGGAAGCGCCTCACTTCATATTCATCAAATATGAACATGTATCAATACAACATCACCGGAAAATATAAATAATTAATTGACATACTATTAAATAGATACCTGCACTTATTCGCTTCTTTTGATCTCTTTGCGAAGATCTGAACAGTTCTTTGCAATGTGGCATTGACTAAAGCCGTGATTGGTAAATGTCTCACTCCCCTCAAAACATTGTTGTAGCTCTCTGAAATATTTGTTGTTAAAATACCCCACCTAGCATTGTCACAATCATAAGCAACACACCACATTTCTTTTGGATATTTATGTAAATATTTCCATCCCTCAAGGTTTAGGCCCTTCAGTTCCTTCAAATGCACCTTTGCCTTACGCTTTTGTTTTGCAGAACCGATAAGCCACACTAGGTTTTTCTGATGAACATTCGAGCCATATCTTTTACCATAGTTACTCTTGAGATGTCTCAAACAAAGGCGATGGTATCCAACTGGTTCTTGCCACTCAGCCAAATTGTCCATCGCATTTTTCAGCCCAGCGTGTTTATCAGAAATCACACAAATAGGCATACGATCTGTCACGACAAACAACCGAAGTTGGGTCATAAACCAAGTCCAACTTGCCGTTGTTTCCTCATCAACAATGGCATAAGCAATGGGCAATATATAATCGTTTGCATCATGTGACACAGCCACAAGCAACTTCCCCCTATAGGAACCTTTTAAAAAGGTTCCATCAACACTAATCACAGGCCTGCAGCTGTAAGAAGCCTCCACTGCGGGAGGGAATGCCCAAAACACATACTTAAATATTTTTTGTTTAACTTCTCCACCACTATGAAATTTCCACTGAACAACGGTGGAAGGATTTGCGCGTTTTAATTCATGGAAGTATGTAGAAAACTTCGCAAATGATTCCTCCCAAGTACCATAAATCATGTCGATGGCTTTCAATCTCGCATACCATGCTTTCTTGTAGGAAATGTCCATGCCCAAGGTTTCTAAGACATCTTGCATGATAGTTTTCACAGCTAGGAGTGGATTGTCTTCCACAAGATGTCGAATCTCTCCCGCAATCATTGTAGATGTCAAATTCGCATGACCACTAGATCGATTAATACCAACACATGTATGCTTCTCCACCCATCTAGTGATTTGCCACATACGGTGAGTGCTTTTTAGAACAGCACGAACATGCCAGCCACAATTGTCTTTTGACTTGCATTTCGCAGGCCATGTGTTAGCCTTGCTTTCTATCACATAATGCTCTCTATTTCGGCGCTCACCCCAAAAACTGACAGCCTTTTTCAATTCTTCCTTGCTATCAAAAAGCATGCCACACTTAATCAAGAGATTATCTCGACTATAGATTGGGGCTCCTTCGCTATCTCCATCAGCAGTTGGGTCAGGATTATAGTCATCTCCAATATCATTCAAAAAATGCAACACCCTAGAGTTACTAGATGTCCCGAATCTCATACCTCCAATGTTCGAATTACCAATGTCAGCATCATTATCTGAATCTCCAGAATTCTTGTCTGAATCAGATGAATCGGGTTCAACCTCTTCAATCTCTTCATCAGAAGATGGTGGAGCAGATGAATCAGAAGTTTCTTCATCTACTTCACAATGGTAGTCGTCATCATCTTCATCCTCATCACCACCATTAGCTCCATCTTCATCGCCACCACCACCAGTGACCCTCACATCAAATTCATCACCCCCAAAATCATCATATGCATTTGATATTTGGGAGGCGTACAACTCTTCTTCAATTCTGGTGGATTGACTACACTGGCCATTTATCATAAAAGGGGTAGAAGGGGCATGATGCTGAGGGTAGGGATGATGTGGACTTAGTTCATCGAACTATCCACATCATCCGTAAGCTTGACCACATCCCTACGAAGTTCGGTCTCAGCATAAATCAGGTCAACCAATTCGGAAAAGTTTAGCCTTCGACAAATTGTGGTTGAGTTCCTTGGAGTAGGTGGATCATAGCAGACACCAAGACCAGGGAAAAAAACAATTCGACCTCCCCAGTACAAATTGATCATCAACGGCCTCATACTAATTCAAAAAATCAAATACCACAGCATAAGCAAATTTATATTCACAACCAGAATCACTAATATTTATTCAAGTTTTAGAACTTTATTTACTACTATTTTCTACTCATTTGTATTCTTTCAGTAGCATATTAATAATACTAAGCTAACAAATGTATATAAAAAATCAAAAAAGTAAATTGCCAATTTAAGAAGTAACCTTTGAGTTTATAAGCTTCAAAACTTGCTAAGAAATCTGTCAGTGAGCTCCAAAATTCAAAATGGCACTCTACGAACTAAACCAATGGGGAGCAAAACCTACATTAACTTAGAATCATTAGAACCAAAATTTAAAAAAACTTCACCCATATTCTACTAATTCATACAATTATTTTAGGCATCAAACACAATTACTGAATTACCTTTGAAGAACCGCCGCTGCCATCCGCCGCCGCCGCTGCCATCCGCCATTGCTTGTTGATTGTCCAAAAAAACCAAAACCGAGCCACCCAATAATCACCGAATCTTAAACCGATCAATATTATTTGATTCGGGGTTTGATTTGGATTATATTTGGAACATTTGGGTTTTAATATGGATTGTAGATTTTGGCCGGAAAATCAAATCGGATTGTAGATCTGGTTTTTGATAAGTAGATATTGCAAAAGGTTTGAAATTAGATCTGGTCTGTGAACCAGAAACTTTGGCCGTGCTTTATCTGGATTATAATTCGCATTTGCCAAATGCGAAACATACATAATTCGCATTTGGCAAATGCGAAATATTGATTTTTTTTATTTTTTTTTTATAAACAATCCACGTTCGCACAGAATTGAAAAAAAAAATCAATATTTCGCATTTGCCAAATGCGAACTACATCTAATTCGCATTTGGCAAATGCGAAATATTGATTTTTTTTTTCTTATAAACAATCCACGTTCGCACAGAATTGAAAATAAAAATAAAAATGGACTATTTCGCATTTGCCAAATGCGAACTACATCTAATTCGCATTTGGCAAATGCGAATTATAATCCAACGTGGCTGCCAATAAGGATTAAGTCTTAAAAAAAAAAAATATATATATATATATATATATATGTAATTCGCATTTGCCAAATGCGAATTATGTATGTTTCGCATTTGGCAAATGCGAAACACCTAGAACTAGAAACATCAAAATTTTCAACCTAGATTTTAAATGTGTTTTTATTTTAACCCCCTTTCGGGAAAGAGCTCCATTTTAACCCTTAGCCCTAACTTTGCTATTAAATCATTTTCTCATCCATTCTTGGAAGGGTATGACTGTCTTTTTGCTCCCTAATTTTTTTTGATTCATGCTGCATTTGGCCCCCTAAATTGTTTTGACCCCTAACAGTTGTGTTTCATGCTACATTTTCCAAGAATAATTGTGAATGTTAATATCAAATTATCATCTTGAATTCTTAAAAGGACCTCTAGAAAGATTGTTGGCTATCATATCGTCATTACCAAATGAAGAGGCCAAATGGCGCCTTAGCAATTCAAGTTAATCAATGATCCTAAATGTTAATGTCATAGCAAAGAAAAATAGGCATATTGCATCAAAGCTCAAAAAATGCCATCAACTTACGGGAATAGTGGTATTGACTAAGGGAATGTTTTAGATAAATTGAACAATTACCTTTAATTTTATTAAAATATCAAATTAACCTTGAAATTTTTTAAAAATATAAGTTTAATAACGGTAGAATTTAGTTTTGATTAGGATAATTAATTGATTTCTTATTTAGCAAAATTAAATTCCACAAATAAGAACAAAATTATAACTAGCTGATGGTTAAAATAAGAAACTACCCTAATCACTCTAATTAGATAGATTCCTATTCCCTTTGGTATTGTGATTCTATGTATCCTATAAATACTACCAACAAAGAACTAAACCTAGTTTTGAGTGAAGAAGAATAAGAGCAAAGATGGTGTTGTCGGAGTTAGGTACAAAGATCTATGGCGCTTTAGAGAAGATGAAGAATGCGACGATATTTGACGAGAGAGCTTTCGACGAGCTCCTCAAGGAGATCGTCAGAGCTCTGATCCAAGCCGATGTTAATGTCGGGCTTGTCCGCGACCTCCGAGCTAACGTTAAGAAAGCCGTCGACGGCCTAGCTGCCGGACACGATAAACGTGCGATCATCAAAAGGACAGTGTTTAAGGAGCTATGCAGAATGCTGGATCCTGGAAAACCTTCACTCACTCCGGAGAAGAAAAAAACAAGTGTAATGTTCGTAGGGCTCCAAGGATCCGGTAAAACGACGACATGCACAAAGTACGCCCATTACCACCAGAAGAAGGGGTGGAAACCGGCTCTGGTCTGCGCCGACACGTTCAGAGCCGGAGCATACGACCAGCTGAAGCAGAACGCCACCAAAGCAAGCATCCCGTTTTATGGGTCCCACGACGAGTCGGATCCGGTCAAGGTTGCAGTTGACGGCGTGGAGAGATTCCGTCAGGAAAATCGCAACCTTATCGTCGTCGACACCAGCGGTCGTCACAGGCAAGAAGCGGCGCTTTTCGAAGAGATGCGTCAGGTTTACGAAGCTACAAAACCAGATCTTGTCGTATTCGTAATGGATGCCAGCATTGGTCAAGCAGCTTTCGACCAAGCTCAGGCGTTCAAGCAGAGTGTTGATGTTGGTGCTGTTGTCGTCACTAAGATGGACGGTCATGCAAAGGGAGGCGGTGCTCTTAGCGCCGTCGCCGCCACGAAAAGCCCGGTGATATTCATCGGCACCGGTGAGCATATGGATGAGTTTGAAGTGTTCAATGTAGAGCCATTTGTCAACAAGCTTTTGGGTAGAGGTGACTTGCCTGGTTTGATGAATACAATTCAGGAAGAGATTCCCATGGATGAACAACAAGACCTCACTCAACAGCTCTCAGAAGGAAACTTTACAATCAGGCTCATGCTTAATATGCTGCAGTCCGCAAACATGGGGTCCGTTAGACAGGCTGTTTTATCAAGTCTACCTGTTTTCAACGCAGCGATGATGCCTGGAAATGGTGCAGGAGAATCGCAGGCAAAGCTAAAGCGTTACACGGTAATCTCAGACTCAATGACTGCTGCCGAGTTGGACACCAGCGATGTTAAGTTCATAACCGAGTCGAGGATTATGCGAATAGCAAGAGGCTCTGGTCAGCAGGTAGGCAGTGTTAGGGAGATGTTGGAAGATTACAAAAGAATATCATCTGCATCAAAAGAGTATGTGCTCGGCTTTTTGGCGGGAAAAACGCCAAGAATGGGAAAAAGATTGCCTTGCCCGGAAACATGAATGTTGCGAACATGATGGAGAGAATGGGAATGGGAAATATGATGAATATGTTTGGAGCCTAATAAATGATTAGGCTACTAGTGTGATTTGTATTTTGTATATAAGAGCTAGCCTAGCTAAAAAGTTGATTACTGTATTTTTTATAGCTTTATCAATATTTGCGTGTCCTCTTCGCGCAGTATTTAATAAAATATTTAATTTAATATTAGTGTTATATATTTAATATTTATGAAGTATCATCATTTTCTATCATGTACTTATTTACCAAAATTACTAAATGAAGTTTAAATGAATTAAATATATTTTACTGAACAAATTTGTAGAAAATTCAAAAGAACATATCCTAAAAATGTAGCATAATATTTAAATTTAGTAGAATCTAGTTGCTGATGCGGGACGATCCGCTCCAGTAAGTGATGCCTCGGATAATTGGCGTATCCGAGGGTTCTAATCAAGAGTTTGTTAGAGCATCTCCAATGGTAAGGTAATGCTTAACTTGCCATATCATTATTCAAGCAATTGATGTGGCAAGCTACATACTTCCCCAATGTTAAGCTACTACCATGCTTTAACTACAAATGTCAGATCATTGGTGATCAATGATCACCAATGACTCTCAATTTATTTCTGGTGGAAAACTCCAGCAGATTCATGGTGCCTTTACTGGGGAATGGAGTTTGTCTCCTTTTGCTCTGGAACTAATTTGATCTATGAATAGGCTAGGAATGTTGTACATATTTCTCTCATTTAGCTAGTCCTCTTGACTAAGTTGAGTTTTGTTTCGACGATTCTCTAATCTGTTCGGATGATACTAGCTAATTTTTTGAGTTCATTATAGAATACTAGCCTATTTTTTCATTCTTTTGGAAGCAAATGTATTGCTTCATGAGCCTATGGCTCTAATCTTGTAATATTAAAATACTGGCTTTGGCCTTTCTTTTTCAGTTATTGTTTTTAACAGGCTTGAGGTGCCTAATATAAACCTCCCATCCTGAGATGGCTTTGCCAAAAAAAAAAAAAAAAAAAACTACAAATGTCCCACATGTTTTTTAAATTTTTTATCAATAATTTTTTTTCTTATTAAAAACAACAAATATATTTATCCAATACTTTATATTTTATGTATAAATTATATTGATAAAAAAATAAAATATTTTTTTCATAACTATTTTATATTTAAGTGACATAAATAAATCATTAGAATAATACAATTAGTGATTAAAAATGTTTAAAAATATCATAGTTACACTATTCAAGTTGTATATATATAGAATTTAACTAAAACTAAATTTTTGTTGGTTATATTTTATCTCTTTTGTATTTAATATTATACTGTATATGTTAATCCAATAAATATAAGTGTTTCCCATAGTTATTATGATACATAATCATTTAAAATATGAATAGTGAATCATATATCTCGAATATTTTCATATTATTAACTTTTATATCTCATTGGTATTAGTCGAATTTCATATATATATATATATATATAATATTATGGGATATGGGTGTATATATGTGATTTGAGTATATGATTAACGAAGGTCATTTTGAATCATGCGTTAACCGTACTACCTGATCCACTTCCACATCTCTGAAATCCAAAGCCAAATTCAATAAAAATTATCATGACAATAAACTTGGTTATAAATTTATAGGTTACCGTAAGAATACGGATCAAAATATAGATATATATTTATTTGGTTGGATTTACTATTATTCGAATACATTTATTTATGTGTGGAACGCATGCATTTAATGCCGGAAGTACTGCTTTGTAGAGCAGTACTGTTTGACGCAGCTGCTGACTTGGCATTGCAACAACGGTGTAGCAGTATGCTACCATCTTTAAAAATTTGCAAGCAACTCCAAAAAAAACACCATTGGAGATGCTCTTAGCCTTTGATGTGTATCTCGGCGTCGAAAAAATGTCGGCTTTCGTTAACAATATCTGGTTAATTTTAATAAGAGTGCTTTTTATGTGGAAAAAAAGACTAGCTCTCTAAGTATTGAAATGATTAATACCAACGTATTAAGGCTATGTGGACTCACCTTATTGCATCACTGCCAGTGTTTTTTCAAACTTATTCTAACTGGAAAAGTATTTGTAAGGTTAATACTTGGGCTGAGTCACACTAGGGTTATAATTGGAAAGGGTGATTGTAACTTCTGGTCATCTAACTGGTTGGATATTGTCCCTCTCTTAGATCATTGTGATCCTTCACTCACATGCATATATCCCCTTGGATAGTTTTGTTGCATCTTTTATAAATGATAAACCTAATGCAACGCAACAACTATCCCATTTCCTCTCCACTGAAATTCTTTCTATTTTGCAGGATTCATATATAAACTCTCACAAAGAGGACATGCTGATATGGAAGCTTGATCGGAAAGGAAACTTCACCTTCATATATACCTATGTCATGTTAAGAGAATCTAGGGTAATATATCTTCCATTCAGTATCTTTGGAACTCTAGACTGGAAAAGAAAATTTCAATTTTTATGTGGAATGCCTTTTGATAACATATTGAAATCTATTTATATTTTTCTTCCATCTAAATGTTATATGTGCAACAATGAGGACTCTTTGGATTATTACTATAACTCTTGTGCATTTTCTTTGTCTGGAAAATAATACATACTTTCATAGGGATCTCTGATAGGCATTTTTCATACATTTGCGAAAGACTTTTTTTCTGTCTCACTCATAATGAACTGAGTGCCTTACATAATTTGATCAATAAAATCACCCCTTCCATTACTTGTTCTCTGGAAAACTAGAAATAAATGACTCTGATAATATTCCAGCCTTTATAGCAATGGTTCTGAAATTATTCAAAAAGCAGATTTTCATTGTTTTTTGTGCAAAACCCTTATTCATTTCTTCGGCTCTTGATTCAGAAATGCAAACCATAACTTTCTTCCTCTAGGCAAGAGACCAACCAAACCTAGAATTTTCAAAATTGCTAGGCAAAAACCAATGTCTGGACTGAAAATTAATGTGGATGCAACATGGAGCTCATCCTCCCTTCATGCTGGTATTAGTGTTATTATCAGGGATACTAGGGGTGGTTTTATCTATGCTTATAGCTATTTCATATAAGCTAACTCCCCTTTGCAAGCTGAAATGGAAGCTATTCATCATGATGTTATTTATGCTAATGATCTCTCTGAGCCCATTACTATAGAATATGATTGCTTAAATGCTATCTCTTATGTGCTTAATCCAATCACTATCCATTAGAAATTGTTTCATTTAGCTGATTCAATCCATCAAAGTCTCTCCTCAATTTCACGTATACATGTTCATAGAGAGGCAAACATGTATGCTGATGCAATTGCAAAATTGTGTTTAAAATCTCTACATGATGCAAGTTTTACTTTTGGTTCTCTTCCCAGTGCAATACAAGGGTTTATTAGGAGTTAATGAATGGATTCTGCTGATTGTATTTTACATTGCAGATTAAGAAGCTCATTGATGATCATCTTGCTGCTTCTTCCATTGATGATGCTGCCAAGCCTGGAATGCTCTGTTGTGCTTACTGATGGAATGCTCAATGTTGTTACTCGTCTACTGGTCCACACAACAAACCAGAGCCTTTTGTCTCCTCATTTTGAAGTCAAAATGGTGCTCTCTGAGTGCCGTTTATGCTCTGCATGTCAAGTTTTTCATTACATGAGCTAATTTTTTTTGTATTTGTGTAATTTCACTCTTACTATCTCACTTGTTAGCTTCACCTTTTGTCTAAGTCGAGTTTCGTTTCGACGATCTCTAACCTCGGAGATCTCAAACTACTAGTTTTGGATAGTTTATGAGGGGTAGTTCTATTTGCACCACCCTACTTACTATTCACATCACCCTCTTTATTGTTTTGCTGAAATCAATGCAACTTTTACTAATACCAAGTTTTCTTTTATTAGTTTATTTGTTAGTTAACTTTTCCTTTATGTATTGTTGACCTTTATTCCTTCAATTATATTCTATGAAATAATAACTAACTAAATTTAAATTAATTTTTTTTATTGTACAATTCCCTAAATTAATTTATTCTAAAATATTTATTTCGGTATATATTTTAGTCTATGGTATGCTAACGAATTGTTAAATTTCAAAGTATGATTTTCCTAAATTACTTATGTTCTATTTCCTAAATAATTTTTTTTTAATTAAATCACCTATGAAAGGTGAAGAGAATTTCATTAGGTTCCCCAAGCCTATGTAACCGAATAAAACCAATCTCCAAAATGAGTTTTACAAGGTAGTGTTCTAAAACAAAGAAGAGAAAAATTAGCAACATGAAACAAATAGCAACCTCCTAAAAAAGGTAGACCACTTTGAGTTTGTGAGAGCTCTGAATTCCCTGTAACCGAAGCCTATAAAAATCCCATGCAGCGCTGTGAGAACAAAACAAATCGAAACACAACTATGCTCAGAATTTAAAGGCTCCAGGTTGGTGGGTATATCAGAGCAGCCTTTGATCAATATCCTGGTGCTTCGTTTGATGAGGTGAGAGCAGCTATGAAGCTTCTATCGTTTTGAGTTGATCTGGAACCAGTGTTCAGCAATGGTACCTGGAAAAGAACAGATAATCATTAGTAGCATCCATTCTTCAGAAAGTTCGGATAGATGGTATTTGATCTCTATCCAACTACAAGAGAGCCTTAGCTTCAACTGGAAAGGAGGATAGAGAAATAATGGCACGTGTTTTATTCTGGGCAGCAAATTTGGCTAAGAAGTCTGCAACAGTATTCCATTGTCTAAAGGTGTGTTGCAGTGTAAATTGACACATTAGAGCCTTTGTGCTATCAGCTAACATAAACAACTTCCAGTGTGCAGTTATGGGATTTAAAATCATTGAGATTCCTATGAGGCAGTCAGATTCTATGATACATTTATTCAGTCTCAAGTTATGGCCATGTAAGTGATAGCCCCTAAATATACTCTTATTTTGTAGCATTTGAGAGCTGTTTTAGATAGTATTTTGTGTAATTATATTAGACTTTTGGACCGAATCATTCATAGTGGTTTGAAATTGAAGACGTGCATTTCGATCTTGAATTGCACTTGCGATGGATTTGAATGATTTGAAGACCTTCTATGACCGTCCTGACCGCGTTTGATACATTGAAGAACCGGTCGTAGAAGTGGCGTGAAGGCACACTCTCGCGGGCCGCGAACCCTAGGTCGCGAACCGCGAGGGTGTGTGTTGCTGTTTTGACCATGCCAAGTTTCACGCGGGCCGCGAAACTCCGGTCGCGAGCCGCGAGGACCGACCAGCACGAAGACCATGCCGAGACCGAGGCGCGCGGACCATGCCGAGACCGAGGCGCGCGGACCATGCCGAGACCGGGGCGCGCGGACCATGCCGAGACCGGGACGCGCGGACCACGCCGAGACACGGGCGCGCGCGCGCGGGCGCGAGACTCCGGTCGCGGACCACGCCGAGACACGGACGATCGCGCGCGCGGGCGCGAGACTCCGGTCGCGGTCTACGCCGAGACACGGGCGCGCGGGGCGCGAATCCTCGGCCGCGAGCCGCGAGAACCAGGCTCGCGGTCCGCGAAGGATTCCCGCGCGACCCGCGAATGGTCCTGCAACTTGCATTTTGTTTGGCTTTAATTTTAATTGTTTTGGAATATATATTGGAACTTATCCTCATTGTTTTGGGGATCGTTTTACAGAGCCTTAAGCTCATTTTCTTCATTTTCTCTTTGGATTTTCACTTTGAATTCACCATGTATTATTGTATGGATTATGGTTATGATTATATAGTTATGGTTGTAGGCTAAACCCCATCTTGGGTATGTGAGATTAAACCTCTTGTTATGGTTTGAGAACATGGTTTATGAAGCTTAGGAATGGATGATTTGTCATTGAATGATCATGAATTATATGTGTATTTGATGCTTGAAATGGTTAGGAATGATTTCCTAGGTATAGATATGTGTTGGATATGTGTTAGACATTGCCTTTCCATGGTTGAAATGCTATCATTTCTTCTATGTAAAAGTAGTGAATTAGGAATCAAATATATGTTGTTATCAATTGTATTTGTTCTTGAGATCATTCATTAGCATTATATTTATGTCAATTGTGTTATCACATTGCATGGGTAAGGTGGGAAAACATCCAATTTGAATTAGCATTGGCCAATTTGTCTATTTGCTATCATATAGATAAGTTGCCAATGAGAGTTGTGAAAATGCTTTCATGATTCACAACTAGAATAGAGATGGTTTCCCATTAAAAACAATCACCATTCTCAAAGTATCATAACTAGGTTTGAGGAAAAATCCATAACAAGAAGATACAAATCTCATGTACCCAAGTCTCTCATTCTCATTAGTTAATCTTTTAGTTGAATCTTTAGATGCTAAACTAGTTGTAAGTCTAAAGTTCTAGTAGTTTTACTTAGTAGTGTCTTAAACAAAACTCAACTCAAACCCCCCCCCCCCCCCCCCCTTGTTTACATTGCTTTTATATATGTATATGTATATATATCCTACAAGATATACATAGAAATAACCTTTTCCCTGTGGAACGAACCTTACTTGCCATTGTACACTTAATAGTGTGGAAAGGTAGTAAGTGATCTAAAAATTGTATATTTGAGAGGTACGGCGACGACCTCCCAAATTTTGGCGCCGCTGCCGGGGATTAGGCGTATTTTTATGTGTATATTGTAGTTTTATTTCTAATCTATCTTTCTTTTTAGGTTCTATTTTGGTTTGGAACCCTATTGCTCTAGCTCTTGGTGCATGGTTCTTACACGATCCTCGAACCAAGACCCTTTGCAATACGATTCCGAGCTAATAAGAAGTCTCCGCCAACTTAGGAGGCAAGTGCAAGAGTCACTAGCATCTAATCCTCTATCCCTTGAAAGTGAATCACTACCTTTCAACATGGCGGACGATGAAGAGGATACCGGCCAAAACCCCCCCCCCCCCCCGAAACCAATTCTACAACCCTTTCCAAAACCATAACACTTCTCCTACCAACATTTCTATGAGAGAGTTCATGTCCCCCAACTATGAGCAACAACAATCGAGCATTGTTTACCCGAACTCTCAATACGAAATCAAGACGGGAGTGATAAATTTGCTTCCAACTTTCCATGGTAGAGAAGTGGATGATCCGAATGACTTCCTTGAGGCTTTTCATAGGGTGTGTAGTAGTTTGAAACCTTCCGAGATGAGTGTGGATGAGCTCAAGTTGAAAACCTTCACTTTCACCTTGAAGGACAAGGCCGCTAAATGGTTAAGCCGTTTACCTTCATCATCAATCACTACATGGCCACAATTGAAGAAAAAGTTCCTTGACAAGTACTTTCCTCCCTCTAAGTCCTCGGTCTTGATACAAGCCATTAGCAACATCACTCAAGACGATGATGAGACCTTGTATGAGTATTGGGAAAGGTTCCAAACTCTCCTTTCAAGTTGCCCGTACCATAGCTTCACCGAACCTCAATTGGTGTGTTTCTATTACAATGGTTTGAATGATAGAGAAACCGAGTCGATGAATAGGACTTGTTATGGTTCCATTGGTAACCTTGGTTCATCCGATGCCATGATGCTATTTGAGCAACTAGCCGAGGGGTGCAAACCAAAGAGGGACCGGAGACTACGAGTGGGTAACTCCGGTGGAAGCAATGACGGAACTCGTCAAGAGATCAAGGAGCTTACGGCATTAATGAAGGGCTTCATGATGGGAAATAGCTCCGGAGGGAACACGGGGAACCAACCACGGCAACAAGTGATGACGTGTGGGATTTGTGCTTCGAACCATCTCACCGAATCTTGTCCTCAAGCAAACGAGGATTATAACGAAGAAGTCAATGCCATGGGGGTCTATGGAGGAAACCAAGGTTTTAGAGGCGATCAAGGAGGAAACCAAGGTTTTAGGGGCTACCAAGGAGGACGAGGCTACCAAAGTGGTAGGGGTTTTCAAGGTGGACAAGGCCAAGGTGGTGATAGGGGTAACCAAAGGAAGTATGATCCTTTTGCTCAACACTACAACCCCGGAACTAGAGATCACCCCAACTTTCGGTGGAGAGATGAACCGACGGGACAACAAGGCCAACAAGGTGGCTACCAAGGGGGTTATCAAGGTCAAGGTGGTCAATCTTTTGATAGACAAAGGGGGCAAAATGATCAAGGGTACCAAGGGGACCAAAGCCACCAAAATCAAGGGTACCAAGGTTACCAAAACCAAGGGTACCAAGATTATGGCTATCAAGGGTACCAAGATCATCAAAACCCTCAATATCACCCTCAACCACAACAATACCAAAGGAACCAAGGTCAAGGCCGTTTCAATAACCGTGCTCCTCAAAATGCTCATCCGGGGTTGGAAGATAAATCCCACAATCAAGGTGAAAGCTCGGACCAATTCCCCCAAGATGCTCGACTCAAAAGCATTGAGGTGCAAATGAGTCAAATGGCCACGGTTTTGGGAAATTTAGAAGCACAAAACTCCGGGAAACTACCCGCACAAACGGAGTTGAATCCAAGGCCTCATGCGAGTGCCATGACTTTGAGAAGTGGTAAACAAGCTCTTGAACCCGAGGTGGTTGTGAAAAAGGCACCCAAGAGAGGCCTTGTGAAGAAGAGCTTAGCCAATGACGAAGTTGAGGCGACCTTGGCCGACGAAGAAGTTATTCTTGAGGAGCTAGCCAAAGAAAAAGGTGAGGCCGAGGTTGAGAATGAGAAAGAACCTATTGATGAGGAACATGTAGAGACATCCTCTCATGTTGAACCAATGTCACCTCCATTCTCACCTCTTCACAAGAAAACTAGGGTGGACACTACCTTTGATGTGGAAGCACCATTTCCCGAAGCCTTGAAGCATACTCGCAAAAAGGAGATGGACAAAGAAGCTTTCGAAGTCCTTCGAAAGTGTGAGGTAAACATTCCTTTGCTCGATGCTATTGATCAAGTTCCTAGATATTCTAAGTTCTTGAAGGAATTATGTGTGAACCATCGTCAACAAAGATCTAAGCATGTTAAAAATGAAAAAATCAATGAACATGTGTCGGCTTTGTTTCAAGATAAAATGCCTACTAAATGTAGTGATCCGGGCATGTTTACAATTCCTTGCATCTTAGGGAACACTTACTTTCCTAGAGCCATGCTAGATCTAGGTGCATCCATAAATGTCATTCCATATACATTGTATGAATCGTTGAATCTTGGCACTTTGCATAAAACCGGCGTGGTGATCCAACTTGCCGACCGCTCTAATGCATACCCTAAGGGTATTGTTGAAGATGTCTTGGTGAAAGTCGACAAGTTGGTGTTCCCGGCCGATTTTTACGTTCTTGACATGGAACATGATAAATTTGCTACCCCTATCTTGTTAGGGCGTCCATTTTTGAAAACGTCAAGAACTATCATAGATGTGCATAGTGGTAGGCTTACCATGGAATTCGATGGGGATAAAATAGAATTCAACATTTATGGTGCAATGAAATACAATGATGAAGAAACTTCTTGCAATGCTATTGATGTGATTGAGCCTTATGTGCAAAAAGTTTATGAAAATGATATTGATGATCCCTTGTTAAATGCTTTAGCCAATAGTTTACACACAAGTAATGTTCATACATATGCTTTGAGTGCTAACTTGAAGGAAAGCATTTTTGAGCTAGATACTTTTGAGGAACTTTCTCTTGATGCACCAATTTTAGACCTTGAGATGTTGAAGGGCTCGGGCAACCGACCATCTTTCAATAAACCTCCGGTGGTGGAGTTGAAACCACTACCCGAGAATCTAAAATATGCATTCCTTGGTGGTGGTGAGAAATTACCGGTGATCATCTCCAACAAGCTCACCAAGGAACAAGAGGAAAGGTTGATGAAAGTGCTCCAAGATCATAAGGAGGCCATTGGGTGGACCATTACCGACATCAAAGGTATGAGTCCAAGTACTTGCATGCACCGTATACTATTGGAGGATGATGCTAAACCCGTCCGACAACCTCAAAGGCGGTTGAACCCTCCAATGATGGAGGTAGTAAAAGCCGAGGTGCTTAAATTGTTGGACGCGGGAATGATCTATCAAATCTCTGATAGTAAGTGGGTAAGCCCAACGCAAGTAGTGCCAAAGAAAACCGGAGTGACCGTAGTGGAGAATAGCCATGGCGAATTGATTCCCACTCGTGTCCAAAATGGATGGCGTGTTTGCATTGATTACCGAAGGTTAAATGCGGTAACAAGGAAAGACCATTTCCCTTTGCCATTTATTGATCAAATGCTTAACCGGCTTGCAGGCCACTCTTTCTATTGTTTTCTTGATGGCTATTCAGGGTACTTTCAGGTTGCCATTGCACCAGAGGATCAAGAAAAGACAACCTTCACATGTCCCTTTGGCACCTTTGCATATCGACGCATGCCTTTTGGTCTTTGCAATGCGCCGGCCACATTCCAAAGGTGTATGGTTAGCATTTTTTCAGAATATCTTGAGAAGTTTGTAGAGGTTTTCATGGATGACTTTACTGTTCATGGAAACTCTTTTGACAATTGCTTAATTCATTTGTCATTAGTCCTAAAAACTTGCATTGATAAAAACCTTGTGCTTAATTCTGAAAAATGTCATTTTATGGTAGAAAAGGGCATTGTGTTAGGTCATGAAGTGTCATCTAAGGGTATTGAAGTAGACAAAGCAAAAATTGATATCATCCAATCTCTTCCTTACCCTACTTGTGTGCGTGATGTAAGATCCTTCCTTGGCCACGCGGGTTTCTACCGCCGTTTCATAAAAGACTTTTCAAAAATTTCTTCCCCTTTATGTAGATTGTTGCAAAAGGATGTGGAATTTGTGGTAGATGAAGGTTGTAAAAGGGCATTTGATTGTTTAAAGTCCATGCTAGTGTCGACCCCTATTATACAACCTCCAAATTGGTCCCTTCCATTTGAGATCATGTGTGATGCAAGTGACTACGCCGTTGGTGCGGTGCTAGGTCAAAGGGTGGGGAAAATTCCCCATGCCATCTATTATGCATCAATGACTCTCAATGATGCTCAAAGGAACTATACCACAACTGAAAAAGAATTGCTAGCGGTAGTCTTTTCTTTAGAAAAGTTTAGGCCCTATTTGCTTGGTACAAAGATCATTGTTTTCACTGACCATGCAGCTCTTCGTTACTTGATGACGAAGAAAGAAGCAAAGCCTAGGTTACTCCGATGGATCTTACTCTTGAGCGAGTTCGACTTGGAGGTCAAGGACAAGAAAGGAGCTGAAAATCTAGTGGCCGACCATTTGAGCCGATTGGTGCCCAATGAGGAGTTTGGGGCCAAAGCATTGAAGGAGCATCTTCACGAAGAGTTCCCCGACGAGCAATTGTTTGCTCTTGGTGTTTCTCTTCCATGGTATGCCAACCTTGTGAATTTCCTTGTCACAAGTAAGTGCCCTTCTCACTTCACAAAAGCACAAAAGGATAAGCTAAAGCATGATGCTAGGTTTTATGTGTGGGATGATCCCTATGTATGGAAACATTGTGCCGACCAAGTGATTAGGAGATGCATTCCTAATAATGAAACAAATTCAATCCTTGCTTTTTGCCATTCATATGCATGTGGTGGTCATTTTGGTGCTAGGCGAACCGCTAGGAAAGTGCTAGATTGTGGTTTCTATTGGCCTAGTTTGAATAAAGATGCATACACATTTTGCAAGTCTTGTGATAAATGCCAAAGAGTAGGAAACATATCTTCTAGGAATGAAATGCCCCAACATTGTCCTCTATATTGTGAACTTTTTTATGTTTGGGGAATGGATTTTATGGTACCTTTCCCTACTTCCTTTGGTTTCAAATATATCTTGCTTGCGGTTGATTATGTTTCTAAGTGGGTTGAAGCAATCCCCACTCGTACTGATGATTCTAAAGTGGTTGCAGAGTTCATCAAATCTCACATCTTCTCTAGGTTCGGGGTACCCCGAGCTTTGATCAGTGATCGAGGCACTCACTTTTGCAATAGAACCATTGCTGCATTGTTAAAGAAATATGGGGTAAATCACAAAACTTCCACCGCCTATCACCCACAAACGAATGGACAAGCCGAAGTTTCCAATAGGGAAATCAAGTCCATCCTTGAGAAAACGGTTAGGCCGACTCGCAAGGATTGGAGTACTCGGTTGGATGATGGATTGTGGGCATATAGGACGGCTTATAAGACTCCAATTGGTATGTCTCCATACCGATTAGTCTTTGGAAAGCCGTGTCATTTACCGGTGGAGTTAGCACACAAAGCCTATTGGGCAATCACAAGGTTCAACTTGAACTTGGACGAGGCCGGGAATGAAAGGAAACTTCAATTGCAAGAGCTTGAGGAAATCCGGAATGAGTCCTATGAGAACGCGGCCATTTACAAGGAGAAGACGAAGGCATGGCATGACAAGATGATAATTAGGAAAACTTTTGAGGTAGGTCAAAAAGTTCTTCTATTTCAATCACGTCTTCGGTTGTTTCCAGGCAAACTGCGTTCTCGGTGGACTGGACCGTTTGTAGTTGTGAAGGTTTTCCCTCATGGAGCAGTGGAGATCCAAAGCGGCGAGGATGCCAAAATCATCAAGGTCAACGGCCAAAGGTTGAAACCGTATTACGAGGGTTTCAAATCGGAGATCCTAGAGGACATGTCTCTAGGCAACCCGGCCTACGAGTGACCTTTACCATGGAGGTACATCGTGCCGACGATGTTAAATAAACGAGTTTTGAAGCTTTTAAAGTATTTCGTCGAACAATTTCAACATTTGGAACATTACTTTCTTTATATTTATTTGTTATGTACATTTAATTAAGCTTGTAATTCGAACATTACGCTAGTTTTTATGTTGTTTTTGTAGAAATAGGTTTGAAGTGGTGCAAAACAACAAACACCAAGGAATGCATTCCTCGCGGTCCGCGAATTCATCGCGCGGACCGCGCTCGAGGTTTTCGCGGACCGCGGACGAGGCCTCGCGACCCGCGATCAAGGCTGGATTTCCTGGAAATCCCTGCCACAAAAACGACGGTTTTCGCGGACCGCGACGCTATGCACGCGGATCGCGGTTTCATCGCGCGATCCGCGAAGTTTTGTCGAGCGCGGCACGCGATTTCGTCGCGCGCGCCGCGACGAGCTTCAATTTGCGCGCGGTCCGCGACGAAGATCGCGCGAACCGCGAACGTTTGGGGCGCGGTCCGCGAAAGAGACCGCGCGACCCGCGAAAAAACAGAGGATTCCAGGAAATCCCTGGAACGAAATGACACATTTTCGCGGCCCGCGACTTGATCGCGCGGACCGCGACAATATGCTCGCGGTCCGCGGTTTCATCGCGCGAACCGCGACGATTGCGAGGTTCGGCCGAGATTCTGCTGGCGCGGGGCGCGAATTCATCGCGCGCACCGCGCCGAGGTTTTGCGCGCGGTGCGCGCGCGCACCGCGCCGAGTTCCAGCGCGCACCGCGACGAAGATTCGCGCGCACCTCAATGGTCTTCAGCGCGCGGACCGCGACGGACTTGCGCGCGGCCCGCGACGGAGGGCGCGCGAACCGCGACGAGGACCGAGATTTCTCGGAAATCGCTGGAACGAAACGGGCCATTTTCGCGACCCGCGAAGAAGTGGCGCGGCCCGCGACGGTGTTTCGCGGCCCGCCAATGGACGCTCGCGACTCGCGAGGTGACGGGGACTATTTCTTCACCTTTTCTCCTTCTTTCTTTCTCTTCTTCTTCTTCTCCTATTCCTCCCGACCCCAAGACCCTTCTCCGGCCACCTTCACAATCTTCCATTCCGGCGAGTTTTGAACCGATTTCTTCCACCCAAATCAATCCCCCAAGCTTTCCCAACAAAACCCACCAAAAATCCCAATCCAAAACACCATCTTTTACCCACATTGCCGAATTCTCACCGGAAATTTCTTCACTCCGATTCGCCGACCTCCGGCGACTTTTGTTCCAAACCAACTACCCAAAAACCTTCCCTCCACCACCCTTAACCTTTTCCCAATCCCAAATTCCAAATTCCAACTCCCAATCAAATACCCCCAAATCTTATGAACCCTAATTTTTGGATTCTTTGATTTGGTGGTGTTTTGATCAAATTGATGATATACTTAAGCTACATTGCATCCTAAGGCTTCAATTGACGGTACCCTACTGAATTTATTTCAATTTTGGGTGATTTAGGGCTTGCCGCCAATAGGTTTTCATTGAAATTTCAAAGGCTTGCCGCCTTTAGTTATAAACTGAACTATTTGAGTAGGGGCTTGCCGCCTTATAGCTAGTATAGTTGTGCTGGACTGTTGTTGAATAGATTGTGATAATGGCACCGAGGAAAAGGTCACGCCGAGGAGAGGCCTCTAGTTCGCATGATCCTGTGGTTCCCGAATCCCCACCTCGCCAACCTAGTCCTCCCCCTGCAGAAAACCTGCCTCCTATAGACCTTATGGGACTGCAAGGTTTAGATGAGGATGCCCAACAACGGTGGAGAAAGTTGATTGGGAATGGGAAGCGAACAATCATGGAGACGAAGTTCTTGTCCTCTGAGCTACTTCAGGAGCTGGGTTTGCAGCAACCAGTTCTATTTTTATTGGATCGCGTTGGCATGAGAGGATTCATTGATCGGTCGGCACCGACCTATACCCGCTATACATTTGAGTTCTTATCCACTCTAGCCAAGCACTATGACGAGGACCATGACATGCATTACATCACCTTCAGGTTGAATGATGTGGACCGCCGGATGACCTATGATGAGATCCAAGATGCTTTTGGGTTCCAATATGCAGGGGGATACAAGAATCCAAAAGAAGCTAACCCGGACGGATTTGATCTAACTTACTTTTGGAATTGCTTGTCTGGATTTCCCAACATCACAGGCACTACGAAGAATAACCACATCATACATCCAGCTGTTCGTATGGTGCACAAGCTCCTAGTGATGACGATCTTCTGCCAAGGAGAATTGACGCACATTACTAGGGAGCAGGTCCAATGCCTTTGGACCATGTGCTGGGGACCAGAACACCCTTGTTGGGTGGACCTTTTTGTGCAGAAATGTCTGGAGGCCTCTGAGAAGACCAAGGGAAAGATACCACAGGGGGGTATGATTTCACTTCTAGCAGCTTATCTGAACATCCACCTACCTCCAGACATTCAGGCAATAGGCAAGACAGCCGAAAGAGCTCACCAGTTTTACTCCATTGCTTCTTTGGAGTTCACTAATGTCTTGGCCATGCACAAATATCCTCCTCCTAGATTCATTTGGCTAGTAGCCAAGAATCAGCACATGTACCTGCCGAATCCAGAGGCTGTACAACTGACTGGGCGCACCCGCATAGAGGATCTCACCTTGCCAACCCAGATCACAGTTCCTGCACCTACCATTGCCCTTGCCAGGCTAGAGGCACCTCCGGAGCATGGAGAGCAGTACGCTCCTCCACATCATGAGGCTCAGTATGTCACTCAGCAGCAGTTTCAAGCATATACTGAGAGGTACGAGGATGATATGGCAGTGATGTTCGCCATGATGGCATCCATGCACCCACAGGGACCAGGAGCATTTGACTATGAGGGCCATCGCAGATCGCGAGCTCAGCGCCGTCGCGACGGCTCCGGTCCCTCGCAGTGAGTCTACCCTATACCTTTTCCTTTCACTATGGTATTCATTCATATATTTAAACATTGAGGGCAATGTTTAGACTAAGTGTGGGGGAGAGGTGTAGGAATTTTGTTACTACTTTTGTTGCTGCTTTTGTTGCTGTTTTTGCTGCTATTTTTATTACTGTATTCCTTTAAAAAAAAAAAAAAAAAAAAACAGCCCGGATGGTCCCAAAAATACTAGAGGATCAGGTAAAAATGAGAGGCATGCCCGGATGGTTCCAAAAATACAAGAGAATCAGGCAAAAATGAGAGGTAAAAAAAAAAAAAAAAAAAAAAAACATTTTCTTTTATCTTGTTTAAATATGTAAGCTCTCAAATGTTATGTGCTTAATTATTTAGAATATACACTTGGATCTTAATCGTTCTTTCTCGAGGACGAGAAAGGTTCAAGTGTGGGGGATTTTGATAGCCCCTAAATATACTCTTATTTTGTAGCATTTGAGAGCTGTTTTAGATAGTATTTTGTGTAATTATATTAGACTTTTGGACCGAATCATTCATAGTGGTTTGAAATTGAAGACGTGCATTTCGATCTTGAATTACACTTGCGATGGATTTGAATGATTTGAAGACCTTCTATGACCGTCCTGACCGCGTTTGATACATTGAAGAACCGGTCGTAGAAGTGGCGTGAAGGCACACTCTCGCGGGCCGCGAACCCTAGGTCGCGAACCGCGAGGGTGTGTGTTGCTGTTTTGACCATGCCAAGTTTCGCGCGGGCCGCGAAACTCCGGTCGCGAGCCGCGAGGACCGACCAGCACGAAGACCATGCCGAGACCGAGGCGCGCGGACCATGCCGAGACCGAGGCGCGCGGACCATGCCGAGACCGGGGCGCGCGGACCATGCCGAGACCGGGGCGCGCGGACCACGCCGAGACACGGGCGCGCGCGCGCGGGCGCGAGACTCCGGTCGCGGACCACGCCGAGACACGGACGATCGCGCGCGCGGGCGCGAGACTCCGGTCGCGGACTACGCCGAGACACGGGCGCGCGGGGCGCGAATCCTCGGCCGCGAGCCGCGAGAACCAGGCTCGCGGTCCGCGAAGGATTCCCGCGCGACCCGCGAATGGTCCTGCAACTTGCATTTTGTTTGGCTTTAATTTTAATTGTTTTGGAGTATATATTGGAACTTATCCTCATTGTTTTGGGGATCGTTTTACAGAGCCTTAAGCTCATTTTCTTCATTTTCTCTTTGGATTTTCACTTTGAATTCACCATGTATTATTGTATGGATTATGGTTATGATTATATAGTTATGGTTGTAGGCTAAACCCCATCTTGGGTATGTGAGATTAAACCTCTTGTTATGGTTTGAGAACATGGTTTATGAAGCTTAGGAATGGATGATTTGTCATTGAATGATCATGAATTATATGTGTATTTGATGCTTGAAATGGTTAGGAATGATTTCCTAGGTATAGATATGTGTTGGATATGTGTTAGACATTGCCTTTCCATGGTTGAAATGCTATCATTTCTTCTATGTAAAAGTAGTGAATTAGGAATCAAATATATGTTGTTATCAATTGTATTTGTTCTTGAGATCATTCATTAGCATTATATTTATGTCAATTGTGTTATCACATTGCATGGGTAAGGTGGGAAAACATCCAATTTGAATTAGCATTGGCCAATTTGTCTATTTGCTATCATATAGATAAGTTGCCAATGAGAGTTGTGAAAATGCTTTCATGATTCACAACTAGAATAGAGATGGTTTCCCATTAAAAACAATCACCATTCTCAAAGTATCATAACTAGGTTTGAGGAAAAATCCATAACAAGAAGATACAAATCTCATGTACCCAAGTCTCTCATTCTCATTAGTTAATCTTTTAGTTGAATCTTTAGATGCTAAACTAGTTGTAAGTCTAAAGTTCTAGTAGTTTTACTTAGTAGTGTCTTAAACAAAACTCAACTCAAACCCCCCCCCCTTGTTTACATTGCTTTTATATATGTATATGTATATATATCCTACAAGATATACATAGAAATAACCTTTTCCCTGTGGAACGAACCTTACTTACCATTGTACACTTAATAGTGTGGAAAGGTAGTAAGTGATCTAAAAATTGTATATTTGAGAGGTACGGCGACGACCTCCCAGTAAGATGCCAAACTTGATGGCTTTAATCTCTGCCTCCAGAGGGGAAGATGCATCAGTGAAGACAAATTCACCAGATATGAAATGTCCCTCAAAATCTCTACATATAATACCTATACCTGCCCCAGAGGAATTTGACCTGGATGCATCAACATTTATATTATAGCCATCTAAAGGTTTTACCCATTTGATAGCCATAATTTTTTGTCTGGAAGTTTTGGTTGGGGCAGGGAACAATCCCCTCCCAACCATTTCTTTATCAAAAGCAGATGTAACAGAGATAGGATTGGCATATAGCACATTATATATCATTTCTTTTATCTCTTTGATGATTAGAGCTTTGGAAGGAGGCTTATTGTCATACAATTTGCTGTTTCTAGATTTCCAAAGATTCCAACAGATTAAAACTACCACCATTTGAATGAGTTGAGAATGGAAGGAAGAATTTAGGAAATATGTCATACTTTTGTACTATTTCCAAAAACAATTTAGGCTTTCATTTAGGAAATAGTCTTTTAAATATTATTAGTATATATGATTAATATTTTTGAGGCTGACTAGTTCTGCGCTATTAGACAGTCTCTCAGCTTTCTCTCTCTAACCCTCATGCTCTCCCTTCTCTCTAGTTTTCATCAATTCTCGGCTACTGTTCCTGACTTTCACCACCACTCATTTTCCCAATTAAGACCGTTCTGACAGCTGAACGGTCATAAACGGGCAAATCTCCACCATGCCCATGGCGGCTCCTCCGCCTCGCCACGACGGAAACCTCCAAGGCCAAAGCTTCCTTAATGCCCTTGCTAATCGCCCCCCACCGCTGAGCACCACGCTGCCATCAAACCCAAAAATTACCCCTAAAACTCTATACAAGGGAGAAATAGCCTGTATTGTTACTCGTAAAGAGGCAGAAACTTTAGCCTCACATTACCAGAATGCTTTAATCGGTAAATTTGCTCGGAAGAGACCATCCATGGAAGTCCTTCAAGAAGCCTTCAAGTCTGTTGATTTCAAAGGTAAATACCAGCTTGGATTGATTGACTACAGGCACATTCTGATTCGCTTTCAAGATAAATACACTAGTGCAGAAAGCTTGATTAAAGGCTTTCAATGGAAGGCTGTTCGTTGAAAAATTCCAAAACATGTTGTGTAACAATATTTCCGATATCGGAAGCATGTAATTCTAGGTGCTTTATCATTAGACAACTTTTGAAAAATTTTAGAAAGCGGTCAAATCTGAACCGCTGTCTAAAATTTTTCACAAACGGCGTTTTATAATACCAGGTTTCCAATGTAATAAAAGACGGCGTTTTTTTAGAAACGCTGTTGAAACAAAGTAGTTTCCGATAACGGAAGCCCAGTTCCGAGATGGGAAGCAATATTCTAGTAAATAATTTTTGGGTTCCGAAGTTGGAAGTAAAGAACTTAGCGATTAACCGGAAAAACAAGCATATTTCCGATATCTAGAACTAATTCTAATATATATTTTTAGGTTCCGAATTCGGAAGTACTAATAAGTTCCTGATCCCGGTTAATGTAGTAATCGGAGCTAAATTTTGACTTTTTTAAAGTTTGACCGGAGTAAATATTTTACTGTTTCGACATATTTTACGTAGAATCTCATCATAGTTCCGAGATCAGAACCTTATTCTAGTACATTTTTAGGTTCCGGGATCGGAAGTGAATATAATTTCCAATCCCTATTAGTTCCGGATTCGGAACTAAATTAAAAAAAATTTTGAAAATACGTTAACCTAAAATACATGACTATATTTTTTCGGAAACCTAGCAGGAAAGGGGTACTCAATTTTAAAGGGCCGAGTCAGAAGACTATATAAATAAAGGGGCAATACCTATATATTCAGGAACGGGTAATCACTAGTGAATGCCATAAAGCTTTGTATTTGTGAACAAAGAATTGGTGTGTTCGAAGACTCGTGATCCGTCTACAACGAACAGAACAAGGCAACGAACAATACAAGGTTATTAGAGCATCCACAATGGTGCTCCTTAAGTGCACTTTTCTTAATAAGGAGTACTCCTTAATTAAGAAGGTCCATTGTGGTGTTTTAAGAACAACTCCTTATTTAGAGAGTGATTACCTCTTTTATTGTGCTTGACTAGCCAATAAAAACATTACTCTTGCCATTGAGTTTTTTTTTTAATTATAAGTTTAAAAATAAAAATAAAGAAAAGAAGTGTTTTTTAAGTATTGTTCCATTGTTAGTGTTGGATTTTTCCTTAGGTTTGCTCAAAATTGATTATGTGGCACTTGAGAAGTGCTCTTTATCTTCAAACTATTTTGGATGCTCTTACTTGCTTACGAGATATTGAATACATGAACTATCATATTTTACAAGATTATTTGGGGTTTTTTATGTGAATTCATTGATTGAGTAATTTAATTGATATGATTTAAATATATTGTGATTTACATTGCAGGAGTATGAACTTGGATCGTGTTCTAATGTGATAACACAATTGACATGAATATAATGCTAATGAATGATCTCAAGAACAAATATAATTGATAACAACATATATTTGACTCCTAATTCACTACTTTTACATAGAAGAAATGATAGCATTTCAACCATGGAAAAGCAATATCTAACACATATCCAACCCATATCTATAACTAGGAAATCATTCCTAACCATTTCAAGCATTAAACACACCTACAATTCATGATCATTCAATGACAAATCATTCATTCCTAAGCTTCATAAATCATGTTCTCAAACCATAACAAGAAGTCCAATCTCATATACCCAAGATGGGTTTTAGCCAACAATCATAATTATATAATCACAACCATAATCCATACAATAATACATGGTGAATTCAAAGTTAAAATCAAAGCAACAATGAAGGAAAAAGAGTTGAAGACTCTGAAATTCGATCCTCTAACAAATGAGGATAAGTTTCTTTTATAGTCCAAAATAATTAAAATTAAAGCAAAATAAAGTACAAGTTGCAGGAATGTTTCGCGGACCGCGAGAAATCCTTCGCGGCTCGCGACCGAGGATTCGCGGCCCGCGCGACACTGGTTCCCGCGGCACGCGACCGAGGATTCGCGGCACGCGCGAGACTGTCCGTGCGGCTCGCGACCGAGAATTCGCGGCCCGCGAGACTTGGCCTCTTCAAAACAGCAACACACACCCTCGCGGCTCGCGAGAGATGTTTCGCGGCCCGCGAGAGTGTGCCTTCACGCCACTTCTACGACCGGTTCTTCAATGTATCTAACTCCTTCAGGACGGTCATAGAAGGTCTTTAAATCATCCAAATCCATAGCAAGTGCAATTCAAGGTCGAAATGCACGTCTTCAATTTCAAACCACTATGAATGATTTGGTTTAAAAGTCTAATATAAAAGTAAAAAATACTATCTAAAACAGCTCTCAAATGCTACAAAATAAGAGTATATTTAGGACCTATCATGTTTGTATTGTTGGATCGAACATTCGAACATCTACTGAATATAGGGAGTTTATCAAATATTTCATTGAAGTTGCTTCTAATCATGCGAGAATGAAGAATATGTCGATGATGCGATGTCCGTGTAATGATTGTAGGAATGATGTGTATCTGGGGGAGCGGGGTTTACGCTCACATTTGATTATAAGGGGATTTGAGGCTTCATATACCAAGTTGATATGGCATGGGGAAAACGTAGATGTATGGGATGAAATCAATAATGAATGTCATGAACATTATTAATAAATAGAATTCATACTAGATATCAGAACTAGGGGTGTAAAAGAACTGAGTCGTTCGTAAACAACTCGTGAACAACTCGGTCAAAGTTCGTGTTCGAACTCGATTTGACCAGTTCAAAATCAAACTCGATTTGACCAGTTCAAAATCGAACTCGAGCTCGTTAGTTAATAAATGAGTTCGAACTCGAGATCATAACTCGATAGGCTCGTTGAACAACTCGAGAATAATTTATAGGTACTATATTTAGAATTCATAAAAATAATTTACATGTATTAAAGAAGGTAATTATATGTTTATTAATTTTGGTTCTTTTCATTTATTTATTTTAGTCTTTTTTATATTAAAAAAAACTAAGAGAATACATTTTGAATAAGCAATGGATAAGATATGACGTTATGAATATTGAAGAAAGAAGTAAAATAAATCTTGAGAGAAAAAGAAAGAGAAAAAGGGAAGGGAGGAAAGTTTGAATCCCACATCGGTGGCAAGAGAAAGGGAGAAATCTTCTCTAAGTTATAAATTGATCTCATTTCCTAACCATTCTTAGTCCAACTTGCTTTGGTGGATTTCCCTATGCAAAGTCATATTTAAATATTTGGGCTCGAATTGGGCTTCTAAACATTAATAACAAATAGAATTCATACTCGACATTGTAACATTAAATATATCGAAACAGTCATAGAATCCGGTCGATTGCGGTCGATATTAGTGTGAAACGGAATTGAATTTCCGGTGTCAGAAACTTTAAAACTAACTAGAATTCATACTAGATACCGTAACGTATAATAAATCGAAACGCTTATAGAATCTGGAAAACGGTGAAAAACAACCAACAAGTAGAATTGGATTTCCTAATTCGGAACAATACTCATTAACCAGAATGGAACCTAGAATACGTAAACTATGCAAAATCGAATATGGACTCGTATTCATAAACCTAATGGCCGGATAATTTTATTCCGGCGACAAATCAACGGAAAATACTACCTTTCGAACACGGAACTAATGTAGAGTAAATCCCAGAATCTTAAGTTCCGCCACCGGAAATAAATGGAAAGCGGTTTGAAAATAAACAATGGATAACGTTTGAAAAAGTCTTTGATTATCTCATTGGACGTCTCCTAATTAAACGTTGTCTAAAGAAATACAATGGACGGCTCAGCCACCTACGGCTCCTCCAAAATGCCTTCTAATCATTCAAATAACAGCCGTTAATCCTATGCTCTCCCACTAGTGATAGGACTATCAACGTCTCTGGCTCAAAGGAAATTAGAGCCTCAATGGAGCCATCATGAAGGTACTCAAGTGGACGATAGATTTCTCTCCTGAAGCGGAATCATCAATTGTTCCTGTCTGGGTGGGTCAACATCCCTAAGGTACCAGTGTTCTTTTACAACCATGACATGATTAAATCTATGGGAAATCAGATAGGTACCTTTATCAAAATGGATGTGGCAACTGCAACACTGTCTAGGCCATCAGTTATCAAAATATGTGTTGAGGTTGATTTGAAACAGAAATTTCCTGCATATATTAGAGTAGGTGTTGAGGAAGATGGGGTAGAACATGGAGTGTCTAAACTGGCTATAGAATTTGAGGATCTCCCTTTATACTGCTTCCACTGCAACACCATTGGGCACCATGTTGATCAATGTATCCATCTCCACCTTGAGCTTAAAAGACCTAGACACCCACAGGCTCCTATGGCAGAAAATCCATCAGTTCAAATGGCTGGAAAACCTATGGTTGTAACAAAGATTAGCAAAGATACCCAAAATCAGAAAGACAACCCTCCTCTGCCTCATCAAAGGGATGCTGGTCCCTCTGGAGTTTCTGCACAGGAGAAGGACAAAGCTCAGAAAGGAAATGCTAAACAGTTTCAGAAATTCCAAAAGCCTAAGCTAGCATATATCCCTAAGCTCAAGGAAAATCCACTTGCTCACACAGAGATCATCCCAACAGCTGATATCCTTGTTACCACTGATGGTAACCCTGTTACATCTCCAACAAACATCTTGGATCAGACCACTCAGACTAGTGGTCCTTTTGGAAAAAATGCTGAAGAATTGGCCTCCAAAGAAGTTTCCCCAGAAATTTCAGTGTATGGCTCTCCTCAGCAACTCCCATATTCTTAATTCTCTTCTCCCAGTAGAGAATTTGTCAAAAAAATCTCAACTCCAAAATCTGATCCAGTTAACAACAAAGGAAAAGGAAAGCACCAAGTCAAGGATGATATCCTTTTGACTAAGCAGAGTAAGTCTCTCTCTCCTTTCAATACATTATCAGCTGCTAAAATTTGTTTTTTCTCTCAGCGGAAAAGGTTCCACAACAGGTTTCATGTTCTCTCAACTAGTGATGACAATGATGATCAGGAAGGAACTCAAGAAGACTCAAACTCTCACACCCATTCCATACTATACAGATATCTTCTCAAGAAGATGAGGTAAACTCTTCACAGGTAATGATAGTGCCTGATGTGAATGGTAAAAAATCAAAGAAAGGCCATAAAGGTGCTAAATCAAAGAATGATTCCTATCTAACTCAGGTTAATAGAATCATGACAAGATCAAGAAGCTTTACTGAAGTTTCCCAATGAATCACACAAAAAACAATTTTGGTGTGGAACATTAGGGGAATGGAAACATCTTTAGATAGATTATCTAATTTATCTCTTAGGCATAAATTTGATCTGCTTTGTATTATTGAGCCAATGCATGATAACTCAAAATGTCATTATAGAAAACTTTTCCATTTTGATAATTGTATGTTTGGTGTTTCTGGTCAAATTTGGTTATTCTGGTCATCCCACATCTCTGTTTCACTGATTCATGATCATCTACAATTTTTGCATGTTAGTATTAACTGCAATAACCTTATGGATGTTTTTTTTGTATATGGTTTAAGGAATAGGTCTGGTAGGAAATCTCTCTGGTCCTCTATTTTGAGTCATAACCATAATGCTTCTTTAATTATAGGTGACTTCAATGCAATCACTTCTGTTAATGAATATAGAGGTCCTTCTACTCCAAAACTTGGTAGTATTAAGGATTTCAATGATTTCATTAACTCTCTTGCACTTGCTGACATTAATACAGTGGGTAATCTTTATACTTGGAGCAATAAGAGACATAGAAATCCCACTAGACAAAGACTAGATAGAGGTCTATGCACTTCCCAGTGGAACTCTAAATTCCCTGCTTCTTCTATTGAAATTCTAGGAAGAGCTACCTCTGATCATAATCCTCTCCTTCTCACTTTAGGTAGTTATATTCCTTTATCTCCTAGACCTTTCAGATTTTTAAACACATGGTACAAAAGACCTGAGTTCAATGATATCATCAAAGAGAACTGGAATCTCCAAATCTCTGAATCAGGCATGCTTGGTTTTTTTCTTAAATGATCAGATTTAAAAAGGCTTTAAAAATATGGAACAAAAATCATTTTGGAAATGTGCATGAAAATGTTGAAAAAGCAGAGAGAGAGTTAGAAGCACAGGAAATTTTGTATGATTTAAATAACTCTCTTGATGAACTTATTAAACTGAAGCATGCTAAAGCTAAGCTAGTTAAATCCATTTCTGAGCAAAAACATTTCTGGAAGTAGAAAGCTAGGATCAAATGGATAAAAGAAGGTGATAATAATAAAAAGTTCTTTCATAATTCTATTAAAGAAAGAAAGAGCAGGCTTAACATCACCAAAATTAAAAGCACAGATGGTAGGTGGCTAGATAATATTGCTGACATTGAAACTGAAACCATCACATACTACCAACATCTGCTCTCTGATGATAGTAGTGAGGATAATGATTTTTTTCAATCTCATTATCTGAGTAAAATCCCCAAACTTATCACTACTGAAGAGAACCAGAATCTTCTTAGCCCTGTTTCCCTTTCTGAACAAAAATAGTAGCCCAGGACCGGATGGTTTTACTGCAAAATTCTGATATTATTGCCACTGATCTCCTTGATGTTGTTTCTGATTTTTAGGCAGGGAGTGAAATTCCTAGGGGTATAGCTAGCACATGGATAGCTATCATCCCTAAGATAAAGACTCCTGTCTCTTTGATGACTATAGGCCAATTAGTCTTGACAATGTTTTGAACAAAATTTGTTCTAAACTTCTTATGGAAAGACTTAAGCCTCTAATGTCAAAACTAATATCCCCCCATCAATCTGCATTCATGAAAGGAAGAGACATATCTGATAATGTTATATTTTCCTCCAAGAAATGGTTAGATTTTTACATAGGAAATCTGGAGAACCTAACTGTATCATTAAGCTTGACCTTAAGAAAGCATTTGATAGGATTAAATGGCATTTTTTACAAGCAATTCTGATGAAATTTGGCTTTCATGGTCAGTTTATCTATAGCATCATACAGAACCTCTCACAAGCTTGGTTTTCAGTACTTATTAATGGTAAGCGTGTGGGTTTTTTCCAGTCATCAAGAGGTATAAAGCAAAGGGACCCCCTTTCTCCCTTCCTTTTTAATATCTTTTCTGAAGCTTTCACTAGGAGCCTTGCTTTTGCTTTTGCTTTTGCTAATGGTAAGATGTCTTATTTTGACCTCCCTGCTAATGCTTTTCAAGTCTCTCACCTGAGTTATGTTGATGACACAGTGGTCTTTTTAAATGGAGACAAAACTACTTTGATTAGATTCAAAGCTTTTTTGGAGAAATTTGAAGAGGTCACTGGTCAGAAGATAAATTTTAACAAAAGTGATATCTTTATTAGCAAACATGCCTCCCCAGTTAAGATTAATTCAATCAAGAGCACTCTAGGAATGAAACTGGGGAACTTTCCATTTAAATACTTAGGTGTTCCCATTTACAAGGGCAGGACACTAAATGCTCATTTTCATCCTCTTCTGGAAATCATTGATCATAAACTTTTGACTGGAAAAATAAATGGCTTTCTACAGGTGGTAAAATGATTTTAATTAATTCTTGTATTTATGCTATACCACAACATATTTGGTCAGTTATAGTTCCTCCTAAACAAGTTGTTAAAAAAATCGAGAGGAAACTGAGCATTTTCTTTTGGGGTGAAACTGACTTGAAGCCTAAAAAGTCTTGGAAGAAATGGAACGACTTGTGCATTCCTATCTCACAAAATGGTTTAGGCTTTAGGTCAATCCACACCATCATAGATACATGCTCAGTGAAACTCCGGTGGAAATATCAACAGGCAGAAGCCATGTGGACTCATCTAATTGCATCTCTGCCAAGCTCTTTTCAAACTTCTCCTAACTGGAAAAGGATTTGTAACATCAATAGCTGGGCTGAGTCACAATGTAGAGTGATAGTTGGCAAGGGAGACTGTAATTTCTGGTCTTCTAACTGGCTAGATTTTGGTCCTCTCCTTGATCAATGTAATCCTTCACTAACATGCATCCCATTGGATAGCACTGTTGCTTATGTTATCAATGACAAATCTAATGCAATGCAACATCTATCCCCCTACCTTTCTTCTCACATCCTTTCTATTTTACAGGACTCCCAACTATACCCCCACAGGGAAGATAGATTGATATGGAAGCTGGATCAAAAAGGAACTTTCAATTTCAAAAATACCTATGCTACCTTGAGAGAAAACAGGGGTAATATCTCTTCCATTCAACACCTTTGGAACTCTAGGCTAGAAAAGAAAATTTCAGTATTTATGTGGCGAATGATCAATTCTTTTCTACCTTTTGATAACATACTGAAATCCATGCATATTTGTCTTCCTTCAAAATGCTATATGTGCTGCAATGAGGACTCTTTAGACCATTACTATAATTCGTGTGCTTTCTCTTTATCTATTTGGAAAACTGTCCATTCTTTCATGGGGATTTCTAATAGGCAATTCTCAACCATTTGGGAAAGACTATCTTTCTATCTCACTTATAATGGTATGAGTGTCTTTCATAACTTGATCATGAGAATTACCCCATCCATTACCTGCTGGATTCTTTGGAAAACTAGAAATAGATGGTTATTTGATAATATTCCAGCATCTACTGCAATAGTTATAAAACTAATCAAAGAGCAGATTTTCTTTGTATTCTGTGCAAAACCTTTCTATATTTCTTCTGCTCTTGATTTAGAAATTGCTAGCCATACTTTTCTCCCTCTTGCCAAGAGACCTCCTAAACCTAGAATTTTCAAAATAGCTTGGCAAAAACCAGCAACTGGACTGAAATTTAATGTGATGCTAGGAGTAATTCTCTCCATGCTGGTATTGGCATCATTATTAGAGACAATAGAGGAGCTTTCATATCTGGCTATAGCTCTTTTATCCCTGCAAGTTCACCTTTAGAGGCTGAACTAAAGGCCATCCAGTTTGCAATTTTTCACGCTGCAGGTTTTTCAGAATCTATCCTAATTGAATCTGAATGCCTAAATGCTATCTCCTCCATCCTTAATCCCATCACAGCCTATTGGAAACTCTTTGAACTAGCTGATGCTATTCACCAGTGCATTTCCTCTTTTTCTTTGATACATGTTCTTAGGGAAGCAAATATACCTGCAGATGCCATTGCAAAACTTTGCTTGCAATCTCAACATGCCTCTTCTTTTACTTTTAGCACTCTTCCTAACACCATACAAGGCATGATTAGATTAGACCAAATGAGTACTCCTGCACTTAGGACTTCCAGAATGGATACTACTGATTGATTCTTTTTTATTACAGATCTTTAGGCTCATTGATGGAAACATCAATGAGGCCTATGAACCTCCTGCCAAGTTTGGATACTATGTAAGCATAATTTTACATGACATAATTGTCCCTAGGATCTTTAAACATCATATTCAATCACATAATAGAATCATGAAGGTTTGCAGAATTATTTACCCTCATTGTAGCGGAGAGCTTGATGTCCTGCTGCGAGCCTTGTGTAGGAGTTCAGGTTTCTCTCCCCTTACCTATGAACTTTATGTGTTGTTGAATCAGCAGTCATCGGGATCATCAGATTCATCAAGATGTTGCTCATAAGGATTCGTCATAAGTTTACAGTAAGGATATCTTTTCAATGGAACAAAGACATCAATTTATAGGTGGAGAGAGGACCTAAATCCTCATTAAGTTTCCGTAGAATTAATCTCAACCGTCCATCAAAGTAGAGATATCCTTTAATGTTTTCTATCGGGAATCATAAGGTCGACATAAAATGCTAAACCTCATCCATTTGGTCATCATAAGTGTTTTGACTAATGAAGTAATCAATGAGAGTCATGGCGGTCACAAATCATTCTGTAACATGATCCCTTCCATGTACTACTGCATTGAATACCTTCATAGCTAAACCATAAACATAAGTAGGAATTTCATAATGGTCCCTTAATGTCTTAAATAAAGACTAATTCTGTTACCATAAATCCCAACACAATAATGTGTGTGCACAAGGGAAACAAAATACTTAAAAGATGCAAAATCATAAGAGATTTCAAATAAATGTCAAACAAAGGCTAATTAAGCATAAAGCAGACAACATAATGCTCTCCTCAAGACCTAAACCGTTAGCATGCATGCTTCATAATGGTCTTAGGAGGTAATGCTTTCGTAAATAAATCTGCGACCATAACATCAGCGCCTATGTGTTTTATGACAATCTTTCCTCTTTTCGAGTAAAACATAAATAAAACAATCCAACCATCTGTGGATGTGTTGATTTTCTATACGTCATCATGTAGTCTCTTAATCTACAAGTTCATTATTGGAGATATTTCATCATGGAGTAGATGATCATTCACTGGGTTTTCCTCATTGTTAAATGTTTCAATAACAAAGGTTTCCCAACATTCGGAATTTATCATAATTTCCTGAATGACCACATCTTGAATTTTATCACTCCCACTAATCTCGTCATTCTTTCATAACATAAACAACACAAAACTTAAATTAAATAATATGACAAACAATCATAGTGTTCCTGTGGGAATCACTATAATTTCATTAAGGTCACATATTCATGAATCATAAATAAGTGATGTAGCCAATAATTTAGACTAAGTAATCTGTGGATATCCATAGTCTACACACATACAAACACTTCATAAATTATCAATCATCTTATGTTCATAGTCTACATGTGGGTAACTACTTATACATAAGAAAGATTAAAATTTTCCTTAGACATAGTTTCACATGCAAATCATTCAAGGATTTAGTCACTGCGGTGATATCTAAACCCAATTTATGCACATTATATGAAACCAATGTATTGTACGAATTATGCTCATTATATCGTTTGTCCATAATTAATCCAAAAATGTTTTATACGGATTATGCATAAAACAACTTTCGGAATGTTAATGCAAAACCATTTTTGTACTAATAATGCACAAAAACGTTTTCACGAGTTACATGTCCAACGATTATGTACAAAATCAATTATCATCATTAATATCGCACGCATCATGCACGATTGTACTAACATAAATTATTCTATTAAAATCATTCATTCATAGAATTACGAAATATCACAAGTTAAAATAACTTTGCTATATGTACACTCGATAATTACATATAGGCATGCATGCAAATTCACTCAACTTTGCATGCAACTATTTAAAAACATCATTTTTGCATAATGATTAATGACATTGCAATTTGCATGCACTTACGTCACATTCTAATCAAATTTGCATGCATCTTAAATTAAGTGAATACCAGCAAGCATGCACTTTAAATAACCTGGATCATAATCATTCTATATATCCACATACACATGTATCAAATAATATACAAATCATGGTATATTCCAACCAATAAAAAGTCCAGTTATTTCATGTTACCATACTATAATCATAATCAACTTATTTCGTACATGCATATTTATGAATATTTGAATAGCCAAATCATCATGGTCAAACTTAATTGAATAACACAATCATATAAATATCCCGTAATAAGATCTGCAATAACACCTTAATTTGCAGAAACCTGATATTTAAGAGAATTTATTCGGTGAAAATTTTTAGTTCACAGATAAACAAAATTAATAAACAGACATACGAATAATGCATGCTGTCGAAAATTAATCATTGATTCATATATATGCAAAACCCTAAATTGCATATCTAAATTCATCAGTTATTCAGTTCATGAATCTATTACTCTTAATGGATTAAACAGATGTTCGTAACCTTGCTCTTGATACCACATGTAAGCATAATTTTACATGACATAATTGTCCCTAGGATCTTTAAATATCATATTCAATCACATAATAGAATCATGAAGGTTTGCAGAATTATTTACCCTCATTGTAGCGGAGAGCTTGATGTCCTGCTGCGAGCCTTGTGTAGGAGTTCAGGTTTCTCTCCCCTTACCTATGAACTTTATGTGTTGTTGAATCAGCAGTCATCGGGATCATCAGATTCATCAAGATGTTGCTCATAAGGATTCGTCATAAGTTTACAGTAAGGATATCTTTTCAATGGAACAAAGACATCAATTTATAGGTGGAGAGAGGACCTAAATCCTCATTAAGTTTCCGTAGAATTAATCTCAACCGTCCATCAAAGTAGAGATTTTTAGGAAATATTCTTTTATACTTAATTTAATAAGTCACCAAATATATCATGGAATAGCAATATTCCAATCAGAAAACGGATTAATATAAGACCACATAATAAGAAAGAAATAATTTTCTTACATACTATTCCTGAACCTCAGGTATCCAGATGGACACTGTTTGAAGTCATTACCTTGAATTCAGGAAAGCATGATGTCATTTTTGCCATTAATGATGATTTTATATGAGAATAGGATTTACTCCATAGGCTGCCTTGTGTCTCAGTTGCCTTGCGCTTCTGATTCACTAATAAACAAGTGGTTCTTAGTCCTCCTCTTCTAAAGTCTTTGTCTTGAAAGCATTTTGGTGTATAGAATGATTTCCTTAGTATATATTTAGCCTACATCATTCTTTTTGGAAGCTATGTTTAGCTTCATGTAGAAACCTTCTGTAGGTATTCTACTATAACCGCTATATAGTCTAGATCTTTAGAAGCGGTTTTTTGTATTGTTACTTGTTATTCTTGTTATTTAAAAGGCATGGGGAAGCCAATAAAAATCCCTCCAGCAATGGTGGTTTAACAAAAAAAAAAGATTAATATTTTTGAATGGTTTTCTAGATATTATATCCCTTCGGTTATGTTGGTGTTTTTTGGAAACACAAGTATTTAAGTATATTTGGATTCGAGTATTGTGAGCTTGAGACGTTAAAACAAGTTTGGTGGTGCGTATTTACTGTTCTACGAGCTTACTGATAAATAATGGTGTACGAAACGTTGTGTCTTTTCAGACAATAACATGTGGTCACATGTGGTTACGCTTGGTTATTGTTGGTTACGCATTGGTTATTGCAGTTACTTATGTTTACTGCAGATACGTGCGGTGGTGTTTCTATCATTGTCCTATAAATACAGACAAAAGAAACATAGCAACATACATCTCTTCACCACCACAGAAAAGATCATTCGTGATCTGTCAGAGACAATCCATAAACTCAATATTCAGAAGCATTCTTCTCGTTCCAAGCCTAGAACGAGGAGGTTCGATTGTTTTATCTCTTTAGGGATTTCGTGTAACCCAGGCTTTGATAGGGTCGAAATACTCTTTAAGGAAAGCGTTTATGTGACTCATATCGACTATCCAGATTATCACAATTGGACCCATTTTTCCCAACAATCTTAAAGAGTAGTTTCTGATTGTGATAATGGCATCGGTACGAGAGATGACATCCAAGTTTGAAGGCGTACATTTTGTCCACCCCAAATGATAGATCCAATGGAGATGGGAGAATGACGACTACATATGTCGCGGTCACATCTTAAATGATGGTGAATTTTTGATAGAAAAAAGGGAAAATGATGACTGCCGTTCACATAAATCGATAAGTTTTGATTTAAATTTTGTTTATACTGCTTGTGTATAAATGCATGTGATTGTGGTTTTCGTTTTGATGATGAACGATTTGATCTAACATGTTTATCCAAATGGTAAAAAACAAGCAAGAAAAGCAAGCATGTTAATTGAATTTTGAGTTAAATATGATTCTGTGTAAATTCAAATTAAGGATTGACATCTTGTGAAATTTTAGATGCGATTGGAAATTGATTAAATGTTTAATTAATTCAATTTGATTTATGTTGGACAGTTGTTCTGCTTACATAATGTTTACTCTGATTATGGAAGGTAACTGTTCGGACAAAACCTTTATGGGAGATGATTAAAATTCTGATAAGGAAAGGAAAGACACGACTCTTCAACCAATCACGTAATGGTGCAGGTTGGATTTGCCAGTATAATGGTATCACACCATTTGGGCAAGAATCCTAGGTTAGATACCTCATCGCCAATGATGAAATTGATTGGTAAATAGTTTCGGGTGCAACCAAATATGTCTGCAACGACAGTAAGTGGTTGAAGTAATATGAATGGGTAATGGATGATGGTTCCATTTTTCATATGGGAAACTATTCTACCGTGAATATTAAATGGTTGAGGAGACGTTGCACGACATTTCAGTCGAGTTATTATAAATTTGGTTGGTCTCCAGCAATAAAAACAGATAAGTTTTCTTGTCAAATTTTGTGTAAATTATTTGTGAATAAATGTGTATGACCTTGAATTGACATGTCTGATACAATTTGAAAATTTATTTTCTGTCTGAACATGCATGTATACAGTCATAATTATTTTGTGGAAACTCAAGCATATGAGTAAAATGCAAAATTTGTTTATAGTAATCGGTGTGAATCTGAAGAAACATGAATGATTATTCTCGTGAACAAAATTATGATTTGAAAATATCTGAAATTTTGTAGAAAAATTAAAGGTTTCAATTACCTTTGATCCGGAGAAATTGCAGAGTAATTTATAATTGGATGAATTGCTAGAGTAATTTATAATTGGATGAATTTATGTTGGTGGGGTGGTGTCGAGTTTATTCGACAAGTTTACATTTTTATGGAATGATTTTAACCACATTTTGCTACCACAAGTTTAAAAAGAAAGGAATTATTATGGTAATGGAATGTTTATGTTAAATATTAAAAATGTGTAATTTTATCTACATGTTTGTTTTAAGTGTTGATTTACCATCTTTGACATGCGATTAGGACGTGTGTTCAGTATAATCGAATGATTGATATATCCAAGGTTTGATTCTTTCGGATGTGTTTTAAATCATACACGGTGGTGATGTGTGTGATTGGTATGCAACACCATTTCTGGTGAATTGAAAAGTTGCGTATTAACAGAATCGGTGAATATTATGATCTTTCGATTTTGAAATATGTGTGGCAGTATTACACATAAAATGATTTGGATTTGTGGCATAAAATATAAAAAGTTTTAAAATTGATTATCCATGCTTATGATACCTCGAGTAATTGGAATGGATTTATCGGTGTTCATTGATAATCATAAAGTATATATTGGTAGGTTTCTTTGATACTTTATCATAATAATATTGAGTAAAGTTATGAATAATATTATCGTGTGAAGTAGAAGAAAATTAATTACTGAAGTAATGTGCCAATAATTTGGAGATTATGATGCTCAGTGGATTTTAATTAAAATAATTATTTGTATGGTTTAGTTTTGTAAACCAGTTGCTTTGATTTTCTTTGTGTTGACCGACGTGAATGATGTGTAAGTTAGGTGTCAATTAATTTACATAAAAGAAAAGATTCAGTTGTGTAAATATAATTAACCTTTGATTTATTAAGGAATGTACATGTGTATGACTCAGGTTTATATTATATCATGAGTGGATTGATTAGAATAATTGATTTTTAAATTTTGAAAAATTGTGAGCAAAAGTTTGACAGCTTGATATTGTTTGGAATAAATAAAATTGTGATTGCTGAAATTGTTATTGCTTGAAGTTTTATTGGTCATAAGAAAATTTATTAAACATGAAAATTTGTATGTTTAATGTTTGTATAGTGCAAATTATTATTATAACCTGCATTGGTCATAATTAATCAAAATTCTCCTGAGTCAATTATGATTTGGTGGAAATTGAAACCATGGTTAAGATTTTGTGCAACTTTACTTTATCTAATTAAGTTGTGTTTTGGTATTTGTTTTATACTGCACATGATATTGGTTATGCATTTATTAATTAAATGGTTGAGAACTGCATGTATTATATTGAGATTGATCTAAATCCAATGATATATTTTGTGATATATGGTTTTTCTCTGAAAGTGAAAGTGATTTCCAGTATATATGAAATTCTTTTGAGCAAAGTTATGATTTGAGAAAAATCTGAAAATTTTGTTGAAAAGAAAAAGGGAAACCTTTGATCTTAGAAAATCGCTCTGGATATTAGAGTGATTTCAAAATGGATGGATTAATATGTTGATTAAAATCAACAAGCTTTCATTTTCATGGAAGGATTTCAAAGCACATGCTTCGAAATGAAAAATTATCTCTTTTCTAAGGCGGAGTCATTTTTGATTTTGTGCATAGAGGTGTATCTAAAGGCACGAGAAAGTGGCTGGTTCAAAGTGAAGAGATAATGAGATATTGAAATTTACTAGTGGATCACTTGACGAAGTGAATTAACTAGGGACTTGGTATAAGTCGGTTATCGGGAGGTTAAAGCCTATATAATTCTTTGATAACGGGATACCCAATTTCGCTCTAATACGATGTTAGAGTCAAATTCAATGTGGAAGGCCTATTGTTTAAGATTGAAACATATGATTTTATCCCGGAGGTGATATGTTTGGACATGCATGACAGCATGAGCTAGGTTGAAGTTTAGCTTCTTAATGAATCTTTTGACAAAGTACATGTGCATGTGTACGATTGAAAAGATTCACCTATATGGAGTGTGAAGTGCAGCCGCTTCAGCAAGTCAGGGCTGGACTATGTATACACCCATGAATGGATAGGGACACATGGCTTGTATAGTGTCAGTTCGCTTTTGAGTTGTATTGAACTTGTGTGTGGATTATCTTCAGGTGTTCAAATGGGTTGAAGGGTTCAATCTTTAAGATACCCCGATTCTCGAGCATTTGGAATGTGTAGTTCACTAAGATGAAAATTCAATCTTTAAGACATTTTCATTTATGCACTTGTTTGGTTCGGTTGGATTATTGGATTTTCCGAATCAAGGAGTATACTTAAATGGGGGAGGATTGTTGGTGTTTTTTGGAAACACAAGTATTTAAGTATATTTGGATTCGAGTATTGTGAGCTTGAGACGTTAAAACAAGTTTGGTGGTGCGGAGTGCACACTTGTATTTACTGTTCTACGAGCTTACTGATAAATAATGGTGTACGAAACGTTGTGTCTTTTCAGACAATAACATGTGGTCACATGTGGTTACGTTTGGTTATTGTTGGTTACGCATTGGTTATTGCAGTTACTTATGTTTACTGCAGATACGTGCGGTGGTGTTTCTATCATTGTCCTATAAATACAGACAAAAGAAACATAGCAACATACATCTCTTCACCACCACAGAAAAGATCATTCGTGATCTGTCAGAGACAATCCATAAACTCAATATTCAGAAGCATTCTTCTCGTTCCAAGCCTAGAACGAGGAGGTTCGATTGTTTTATCTGGATTTCGTGTAACCCAGGCTTTGATAGGGTCGAAATACTCTTTAAGGAAAGCGTTTACGTGACTCATATCGACTATCCAGATTATCACAATTGGACCCATTTTTCCCAACAGGTTATGAGTAAGTTTAAAGTCGACTTACTTATTAAACGATATTAACATTATTGAAATTTAGAGTTGAATTATTCTTACAAAATTTTGAACCAAAATCTCTAACAATACTAAAGAAATTTTGACCAAAAAATAAGAGATAATTTTAAATTTTAGTCTAATTTTAAAGATTTAAAAACCATTATCTTTATTAACAAAATGTATACAAACTATCAATTTACTGGAAAATATTTACATCGATGAATCCATTTCTTTTTTGTAGTTGATTTCAAATTAAATTGATTAATCATTATTTCATTTACAAATCTCTTGACAAACTATAATGAATTAAATATTACAACTTTTTAATCTACCAAGAGTGTTGCAACTTTTTAAACTAAAATTTTTGGATTCCAAAATTGTTTGCACCACCATCCCACTAAAAGGTGATGCAATAGCAACACCCTTTATGAGTCTAGTCTATTCTTTATTTTTTTGGATCTCTAACCTGCGTATTCTTTAATCTTTAGCTCTCATCTTTTAATACTACTAGCCTTTGGTTTAGAGCAAGTCCAAGAGATACTACATTTTTGTAGATTTTGGAGGAAATTAGAGATTTTATCTCATTTTTTATCTCCAAGAGATACTACATATGGTACTACAAAATGGGGATTTGATGTAGTAAGATAAACTCATCTTCCATATGTGTAGAAAGAGAAACAAAATTTGGAGGACTGAAAATTAAATGCCTACACATTGATCAAAACATTCTTTCATTTTTAAAGACAAATTTTGTTCTCTATCTTCATTTTTCCGTAAATTTTATTGCTATTTCCTAAAAAAGAAGTAAGAAAATATAAAATAATAGTGTTCATAAATAAAAGAGCATGCAAAATGTAGTATCTCTTGGAGTTGGGCAATTTATTTATTTTTGAAGATTTTAGCATTTCATACTATATTTTGGAGATTATTATGTAGTATCTGTTGGATTTTAGCAAGTCCAAGAGATACTACATTTTGTAAATTTTGGAGGAAATATGGAGATTTTACCCCATTATTGAGTTCCAAGAGATACTACATGTGCTACTACAAGATGTAGATTTGGGGGAAACTCATCATCCATATGTGTAGAGAGAGAAAGAAAATTTAGAGGATTGAAAATTTAATGCCTACACATTGATCAATGAATTCTTTCCTTTTTTAAATCCAAATTTCACTCTCTCTCATCTCATCTTCAATGCAAAATATCAAAAGTCTCAAAATAATGTATTGTTTAAAACTAAAAAGGTAGAAAATAAAATTAAAAATGTTGCTAATGTTAATAATAATCAATGCAAGAGATACAAAAGGTAGTAAATCTTGAAGTGACCAAAGTACATTTTAGTATTTCATACTAAATCTTGGCAATTTTTATGTAGTATTCCTTGGACTTGCTCTAAAATCCACTCCATCCACGAGGATGGTTTTAATTTATGTTTTAAAAAACAAACAACGTGCGCGCATTTATTCTTCTCGAACGAATGAAAGTCTCAAAAAATAGAAACGAAAACTGAATGAGAAAACGCTCCCTCACATAAATAAACCATCGCCCTCTTTTATTCATTCCTCACGAGAAACCCTCTACTCTATCTCTCCGCCGGAAACCAAATCAACTCTCTCCTGAAATCAGATCGGAGGGAGTTTAATACGTTTGTGAGGGATTTGGGAGGTAGAGTTTAAATCGGTTGGGAGAAAGCCATGTTTGGGTTTCCTGTAATCAATTCAGGCATGGAGACGGAGATCGTACCGGTACCGGTGAGGGCGATATCCAGAGAAGAACCTTATTCCGCCGCGGCATGGCTCAGAGTCGGTAGATTCGGAGAAATCGCTATGGTCTTCTCTTGTGGAGTTGACATCCAGGCATGGAGACGGAGACCTGGAGAAGCCTCTCAGATTGGGCCGCCCAGCCCTCGTGGTCAAATTAATTACTACTATTATAAATTAGTTTTAATTTAAACCTGGTATCTTCTAAATTTCCCCTCCTAAATATTTCTCTGGACAAGAACTCAACTGCACCACCATTTTCTGAACTCATCTGCACCAACGGGGGAACTCCTCTGCAGCAGAAAGGTACGATTTTCTTTCTGAATGCATCACAATTCGATCTTAATTAAGTTAATAGGTGCACCTTTGTTCAGCTTCAAAATTCCTTCTTCATGTGTTTTTCTCTTTCTTGTTTCATGGTGCTTCTAGTTTTTTTGGCCCTCAAATTGACTCCTTATTGTTAGCACTATGTTCAATGTTCAATATAATCCCTGAATTCAGCCCAAAAATTCCTTCTTGATCTTTCTTGTTTTGGTTTCTGGTTTTTTTGGCCCTCAATATCACTCTAATTGAATGGGGCGGTTTGAATTAATCTGAACGTATCATGAAAATTTGATGTTGAATATGCTCTTCTGATTTCTTTTACCCTAAGTTTGCATTGGGATGTTTAAGTTAGATAATGATACTAATGGGTTTATCTGAATTTGCTGTAGGTGGAGTGTTTAGTGTAATGCAATTTTATATTTTTTGTCAGATGCGAGGTGGTGGTTTCCGAGGCCAGGAGATGCCCCGAGGGCGAGATCAAATAGGGCGAAGTCGAACAGGGCAAGGTCGAACAGGGCGAGGTCAGGCTATGCCCGGTCGAGAAGCACAGATGTCTGATTTGATTTGTAAGCTGAAATCAAAGGTCTTCGAACGGAAACTTGAACGCCGATTTGGAGAGGCCGAAGCATGTGTAGCACTCGCTGAAGTGGCATTGTTTGTGCATTGTGCAGAGTATGGCAACGATTTTATAGCGGGAGGAATTGTAGTTGTTGCTACTCGCGCATTATCTTTACTTCGCTCGGTGATGTTAGCTATGGATCCTGATCTTCATGATGAAGATTTGCCTGATCTTTATGATGAAGATTTGCACAATAATGTATTGTCCAATTTCCAGTTTTCACTTGCACTAAGGGTTATGTGGTTGGTATATCATGAAATATGCAATGCTGACAATGCTTCTTCTTATGAAGAAGCTGGGCACAATGCTGGCGAAGTAGTGCCCAATGCTGATGAATACAATGTTGATGATATGCAAGGGAGGTCTGAGTCTCCAGATCATGTAGAGCTTGTAGTAAGACGCTGGGGTGGTAGTACTCATCTCACAGTGGAGGAGGTGAAGAAAAAGATAGCTGATCTTCTGGGGGAGTATGTGGAGAGTGGAGATACATCCGAGGCTTGTAGGTGCATCAGGCAGTTGGGAGTTGCTTTCTTCCATCATGAAGTCGTGAAAAGAGCTTTGGTCCTTGCAATGGAGATTCTCTCTACAGAAACTATTATGAAGTTACTGAAAGAAGCTGCAGATGAGGGTCTCATAAGTTCCAGCCAAATGCTCAAGGGTTTTATGCGTCTAGCTGAGAGCCTTGATGATCTTGCTCTGGATATCCCTTCTGCGAAGACTGATTTTCATTCTTTGGTTCTTGTTGCAATATCTGAAGGATGGCTTGATGAAGCTTTCCTCAAATCATCTGGCAAAGATGGTGAGGTGGATGACAAGGATAAGGAGAAGTTAAGGCGATACAAGGCAGAGGTAGTTACCATAATTCATGAGTACTTTCTGTCGGGTGATATTCCTGAACTAATTAGGAGTCTGGAAGATCTTGCTGCACCCAAATACAACCCTGTATTTTTGAAGAAGCTCATCACCCTGGCTATGGATCGAGAAAATAGAGAAAAGGAGATGGCTTCTATTTTACTCTCTGCGCTGCGTATTGTGAACTTTTCTACTGACGACCTAGTCAATGGGTTTGTCATGCTTTTGGAATCTGCAGAAGACACAGCATTGGATGCATTAGATGCTTCAAATGAACTTGCTTTGTTCTTAGCTAGGGCTGTTATTGATAATGTTCTTGCTCCCCTCAACTTGGAAAAGATAGCCAGCAGGCTGGCTCCAAATTGTAGTGGCAGTGAGACTGTTCATGTTGCTCAATCCCTCATAGGTGCACGTCATGCTGGGGAGAGGATTCTCAGGTGCTGGAGTGGAGGAACGGGCTGGGCTGTGGATGACACCAAGGACGAGATAGTGAAGCTCCTCGAGGAGTATGAGAGTGGAGGTGTTACTGATAAAGCTTGTCAATGTGTTCGTGATGTTGGTATGCTATTCCTCCATCACGAGGTTGTGAAGAAAGCTCTGATTATGGCAATGGAGAAGAAGAATGACAGGATGCTCGATTTGCTCCAGGTGTGCTTCAATGAGGGACTGATCACAATCAACCAGATGACCAAGGGCTTTGGAAGGATTAAAGATGGACTTGATGATCTAGCTCTCGACATTCCAAATGCCAAGGAAAAGTTCAGCTTCTATATGGAGCTTGCTAAGGGAAGAGGTTGGCTTCTGCCATCTTTCGATGTTTCTGTTTGAGGGAAGTGTATTCATCTTTCGGTTATGGTTACTTTATTGCCTAGTAGTTTCCCTCCTCAGTTCATCAGAAGTGGATGATTTTAGAATGTTCGGACTATCTGATGATTCTTCTGTTTTTCACTATGGAGCTGACCTGTTATCCTTGCAGATGTGGAAATGTAAATCAGATACTACGTACTTGTTCTTTCGACGGTAGAAAAACACAATCACTGTTTTTACTTCATAGAAACATTTCGAACATATAGTATAGCATGTCATGTTATGAAGAGTCTACTCTGGGAAGGTCAAATTCCTATGTATCGTTCAACTTCGATTAAACATGTTTTGATAAAGTTAGTATGGAATTTCTAAAGGTTTGTGTTAATTCTGGTGACCTAGAATAAGTTGGTCTATCATCCTATCTTATGAGGAACTTCTCATTATGGCTTGAATTAATGAAATTACTCACATTTCCTTCTCTCTTTTTTTTTTTCTTTTTTCTAGTAAAACATCAACACCTGTCATTTAGAGCACATACAGCAATTTAGCCCAAATACAAGCTTTTCATCCCACTATCTTTATTTTAAAATTCTATTTTCAACATTTCACCTACAACCATCAGGCTTGCCACATTATCAAATCTCACATATATAATTATATTTTAACCACATCATTTTATGTATAGAACTTGTTTGTATTTTTCATATTGATAAATAATTTATGCTAAAAATACTATTCAAAAATGTTCATATAATTTTTATCTTTATTTAATTTGGAATAATTATAAATATGATAAAATAAATTTACTCGTACAATATTAAAAAATTATTACTTTAAACTAAAATAAAAAATCAAAACAATAATTAATTTAAATATAATTTATAGCACACAACATAAAACTAATAGTTGGGCATGATGAATTATTATATACTCTATAAATTAATAATGACAGTTTTCAGTTATTGATATTTTTGAACTTTGATTTTAAAATTGTTAAAAATGGCTAATCGTATTGTAACTTTAATTTCAACCAGTCACAATTTAAGGAAATTAAACAATTTCATTTGTGCTTTGTATTTGGTAATATCTATTTCTGAATTGATAATTATCATTCACGTGGGGGCCATATAGTGCCAAATGGCTTGCTTTTATTGGAGAAAGAGCAATACATTCAAGTTTGAGAGGTCAAGCCCATTTGTGTTATCTGCTCCTTGAAATGAGGAATAGCCCAAGAAAACTCTCTCGGCTGTGGCCAAAAATCTTTGTTTTCATGTTGAAAAGTCCATAGATCAGCCTACACTGCCAATGCTCTTATACTTTTTGACTTTTGTTAGACTTTGACAATAAAACCTTTCATTTATACTTTTTGACTTTTGTTAATGGACTCATTATATGGTTAATCATTAATAACTTTAATTTTATGTGCAAATTAAGGCCTTATTTACTATGGAGTCGTTTGGTATGCGTACGATACGTGGTAATAACCAAATACGAGGATTTTAACATTTGATTGGTTGTTTGGTTGACGTGAATTAACCAAAACGTTGCAAATATAAATTCCGCCGGAATTTCAATTTCCCACAGAACGAGGGAATTTTGTTACCTCCAATCCCCTAGGTAGAAAACAAATACGCGTTTATTTTGTACGATTTTACCAATTTATCCCATTATTGACGCGGAAATTTTCCACTTCGCGGCAAATTTTTATTTCCCTCCCATTTTACTTTCATATTTTAGTTATTTTTACTTGATTGCATATATGAAAAAATTGATTTGTGCCATAAATTATGTACAAACTTTATTAGTTATGAATTTACATGATATTTAAAATTTTGATGGTTAGATTAAAATATATTCGAGTGATGTTGAGTTGATTGCAATTAATTTATTACCCAATTTTGTAAATATTATTAGGGCTGTGCATGAACCGGTCCGGACCGGAAAAATGGACCGGACCGGACCGGAATGAAGTGGACCGGAACCGGATATATAGGTTTCCGGTCCGGTCTTCGGTCCAACAATTTTCCATATTCCGGGTCCGGTCCGGTCCGGTCTAAAACCGGATCTTTTCCGGTCCGGACCGGATGGACCGGTTTACATATACTATATAATTAAAATTAATAATTATATGATAAATTTGGTAAGTATTATAATCTTAAATGAGAAATACTTATTTTAGTTAATATATTCATTGACTTTTGCATCTTGGTATCTTTTCTATTTTATGGAAACCTAACTTTTATTACTGATTAAGTAATTGAAGAGTATTATTATGTGCAAAGATTGATTTGATATATTAAGACTTAATCAAAGGCTTAATTTGAGTTACAAAACTTTAATTCAAGATTTCATTTTCAAATTAGGCAGATTTAGAAGGTAAAAATTGAAAAACTTTCGTACCATATTTATGTAAAATTCAATCTCAGTATTTAATGTTTTGATTGATCCGGTCCAACCGGTCCGGTCCGGTCCAAGACCGGAATTATTCCGGACCGGTCCCGGTCTAAACTATTGCCTAACCGGTCCGGTCTTCGGTCTAAGGATTTTGAGAATTCCGGTCCCGGTCCAAACCGGTTCCGGTCCGGTCCGGTCCGGTCCAGACCGGTTGCACAGCCCTAAATATTATACTGTCATGGATGGCAATGTACTGGCAAATGTTGAATCAGGGTTATGAAAATGATGATTGAAATCACCCACCCTGTACCTACCATGAACATTGAGAAAAACAACTTCATATGTGAGTAGAATAATATTGGCATGTGCTCTGGTATATAACTTCATTAGAACACATATGGATGTTGATCCTATTACTGTTTCAAAAGAAGATGGCTCTTAATCTAGTTGATTTCTTCTTCCGTCTCCCCGAAGACTATAAATATACCTATGTTCAGGACTTCAGGGTATGTTACTTTCAAATTAATAGGGAGGAGATGATTTATTGAATTTTTATATGTTTATTTTTGTTTTTAGATTTCTAGTATATTTGGCGATGTATGCTCAAGATTTCGAGTGGAATATATTACTTTCAATTTATTTTCGATTTATTTTAAGACAATAATAAATTATTTTTAAAGATTCTAGTGAGATATTGTTTGAAAATTTACTATAAGTGATATTTTGGTTGAGTTAATTTGAATTTATTTTTGAAAAAATTCAAATAGAAAATCCTTAGATTTTAAAGAATTACGTCAACCAAACAACGGGTAGTAAATAAAATCCTAGTAATAACAAAATCCGCATATGCAACCAAACAAGTTTTTCAAATTCTGAGGATTTTTTCAAGGAATTAAATTATGAGTACTTACAAAATCTGTGGGAACTTAATTCCCACATGAACCAAACGACCTCTATAACTTATTTCTTGATGTACTGAACTGAACTGAATTGAATTGAACTGAACTGAACTGAACTGAACTGAATTGAAGTGAAAATTGATGTATTGAAAAATGGAATCAGCATGACTGAATTAACCTGAATTTCATCAAATTGCATTTTCACTGAACTGAACTGAACTGAACTGAATTGAATTGAACTGAACTGAACTGATCTACAAATAAGCTCTGGTAAACAGGGCCTAAGTTATAAAATTGAATATTTTGAAAGTATATGACATTACTAATCCATCAAGAGTCACATATGACGAGAGGTGGTAATTGGGCGAGTACGGGAAGAATTGGGATGGGAAATATACTTCCCAATAGGGTTTTGGGATTCGAATTAGAAGTCGATTTGTAATTTCTGAGCGGCGAAGAATTAATTTTCGACGGGTGGTTTCTGAAAAAACTTGGGAAATTGTGGTTAAGGCATGGCATGGCTCGGCTTGATATGAAGAATTAAAGAGTACTTAGATTTGATGAGATCCTAGTGCTGAAATTTGAGTGATTTTTTTAGTGAAAATAGGTTAGTGTATTGAACCACATAGTAATGTAAGAGAATTCATTAAAACAGCTCAGGCATCATTAACCACATAGTTATCGCCTCATCTCCACTTGGATATTGAAGTACAATGCATCAGAAAACAGAAAACCCCTGTGGATGCTCAGCTAACTAATAGACATATATGCTAGCTAACTAAATGTTGTTTGGTGCATTGTGGATGCTCAGCTTTCCACACTTCTTGCACTGATCTCCTCCGGCAGAATCCTAGTTACAACCAAGTGTTGGACGATTTCTCTCCACATATCTGAACCACAATAACAACACTTCACCAATTTTTACAAGCAACAGCCCCTTGTTATCACACAGCTAAATCATATTGAATGCAAAATCTGCCTGGTGTTCTCCCAAACACAAAAACTACGCTTCAATGTAAGACAATATCAACATCCAGAAAAACTGGAATTGTCTGTGAGAATTCTTCTAAAGGTTGCCTCTTAACCACAATTAAGTTGCAGCCAAACGCATTCTGGAATACTTATTCATAATTAAGGCCTTCAAATTCTGGTTTTTCTGAGTCAAGTGCTAAGCTTTACTCGATCTTCTCCAAAATTGGTCTAGGTTCTATCCAATACAATCCAGCCTTTGCAGCTGGAAATCTGGTTTTACCTTGTAGTACAATTCCAAGGCCTTCAAGAACAGCTGAAAATGGCCCTCCAGTACTACCTTGCGATGCCAAGGCCTTCAAAACAAAACAGCATCTATTAACAGCTGAAGAAATCGAACATGAAGTCCAATTCTGCCTTGAGAGACCAATGCCTTCAAATTCCCCATCTGTCATGTTGATGAACTTTCTATGCGGCCATTATAGCTTAAAACTGATTCCAATTGTAAAAACAAAGAGCCATTCAGGTAGTAACAGCCTTAGAATAAATCAAAGAGAAGGCATAAGGCAGACATATAGTGTCGTACCCAACTGCATTATCATCCGTGCTTCTCCATAGTCAACTTAATTACCAGCATTTCTACTAAGTAAGCCAAAGAGAAACTGAACAAGAAGTTCACAAATTTCTTCTTAATAAATCAACTACTCATAAAGAACCAATTCATCAATACACCTTGAAATGTTCACAGTTTCTCAAATGACAGGTGTAAAGAAGAGAAGGTGATTACACTGAACATTTCTTGTTTATTCCAATTCTGCAAATGCAGTTCGTCTGCAAATCGGGCAGTCATTCTTGAGGAGGAGCCATTCGTGGATGCAGCTTGAGTGGTAGTCGTGCCGACATTTGAGCGTCCCGATGAGGTCGTCGGGGGCGAAGTAACTTCTGCAGATCACGCAGAAACCAGCGCCGTCAGCAACATAAGTCCGGGTGGACAGAAATCGATGGATAGAATCCGACCGGGCAACCTGATCTTGGGCCGGCCGATCATCAGAAACGGCACTGATCGATTCTTGGAGCCGCTGGATTCGAATCATGAGGTCGAGGTAGCGCTGCCTCCTCGATGATCGTCGGGCGGGCGGAGCCGGTAAGCGTTCCATGGTTTCTGTTAATCTGAACGGTGAATGATTTCCGCTCAAACTGTGTATTCAAGTTTATTTATTTATGACGGAAATCAAAGTATCTTGGAAACTACTTGTTTCAACATAAAAGGATTTTGCTTATTTATTTAAATCAAAGCGGAAGATGGAACAAGGATTTTGCTTATTATTGACACACTTTATCTTGGCACTTTTCTTTTTTTTTTGAAAGTTTTCAATCAATCCCCACCACTCATTCCTCTTTTCCCCTCTCTCCTCATTTTACCCTACATATTCATTCATTAATTTTTGTGTCATGTACAAGAGTGTTAATAATAAGCGAACGGAGGGAGTAAGGCATAAGAAAGTATACATAAAAGAGCTAAAGTATGAACTGAAACTAGAGAAAAATCCCAAAATACTACCCAATTTTATTTGAAATTCACAATTTTGTACCCACTTTACAATTTTGAACCATAAAGTTACCCAGTTTTTCATTAGTGTAATAACAAATTTCAAGTGGGTCAACACAAAGTTAACGACAATAATTAAAGGGTTAAATATTAATTATCTAAAACATCAAGTACTTTTTTTTTTTGATCAAACCACCTAAGAGGTGGGAGGATTATATTAGCCTCCTCAAACCTATGAAAGGACAAATACATGATAAAAAAGAGGCCAAGGCCAGTTTTGTTTTTTACAAGATGAGAGCAAAGCTCATGAGGCAATATATTTGCCTCCAAAAGAATGAAATAATAGGCTAGACCTAGATTATGATCAAACTCATATCTTATAATCTCCGAACAAATTAGGGAATCATCGAAATGAAACTCAACTTAGTTAAGAGATCAAGATAGACGTGATGATATATACAATCCAAAAATGCATAAGTCTGCGTGGGTTGAGATCAGTAACAGATGAGCTCCACTACCATAGGATGGAACCAGGGTAGTTGTTGGAGATAGCCACCAGACTTCATTCCTTCAGCCACAAGCTTGGGTCATAAAGGACACTACAGGGGTAGATGTGTATTGGTTGAGCTTCTGTGCAAAGATATAGGAGGGGATTTGCATCACCTCCTATTTGCCTGAAAAAAGGAAGATTCATACATTAGTAGCATCCATTCTGGGAATTCTCAAAGAGGGTGTTCCCATTTGATCTAGTCTGATTAAGCCTTGAATCCTATCAGGAAGAGAACCAAAACTAAAAGATGCATCATGCTTGTTTCCTAGACATAATTTAGCTATAGCATCAGTAGGCATATTCCCTTCTCTATGAGTATGGAAGAATGAGAATGGAGAGATGAGATTATGAATTGTGTCTGCTAAGTGAAAAAGCTTCCAATGAGCAGTGACAGGATTGAGAATAGAAGAAATGGCATTTAGACAATCATACTCAATACTAATTGGCTCATAGAAACCACATGCATAGTCTACAGCAAGCTGAATAGCTTTCATTTCAGCTTCCAGAGGTGACTCAGCAGAAATATACTTACTATGAGCAGATATTAAACCACCTCTATTATCTCTAATGAGGAGACTGATACCAGCATGTAGAGAGAAAGAGGACCATGAAGCATCTACATTGAATTTAAGACCAGAGATAGGCTTAAACCAAGCAATTTTGAATTTTTTTGGCTTTGGTGGTCTCTTTCCAAGAGGTAAAAAACTGTGTTGAGCAATTTCTGAGTCAATAGCAGAGGATATATAAAATGGTTTAACACAGAACATCAGGAAAATAATGTCATTGATCTGACTCATAACAAATGATGAATTGGCTGGGATATTATCATATAGCCATCTATTCCTAGATTTTCATAAAATCCAGCAAGTCACTGAAGGAGAGAGTCTAATAATCATATTATGAAGAGCACTCAATCCTTTATAAGTAACATATAAGGAAAGCCTTTCCCAAATGGATGAGAAGCTTCTATCAGAAATACCCATAAAGACATGCACATTTTTCCATATCAGTAAGTGGCTTTGGATCCTCTATACCACTCTTGTATACCATCCTCTGTACCACCAACCAGGTGATGCCATGTGTCAAATCTAACTTAACTCCCACCATGACTCTAACTCACCTCACTAACTCTGATTAACATGATTAACTAATTTATTATTAAATTATTTTAATTTAGACTTTTCAAATTCCTTACAAATTCCTTTTACGCGAATATTTTTCACAAAATATACCCCATCGTCTTCTTCCGAACGAGAATCCTACTGAACGTGAACGAGAAGATAATCACCACTTGGCCGGAGAATATAACTGATAAAACTCTCTCAGAACGAGAAGAGATGGAAGACGAGCAGCTTAATTCATCAGGTGAGTCTGTAAATTCATTGTTTGATGCATAAACATAATTTTTAAACCCTGGCATATTCATAATTCATCAGGTCATCATAGTATTTTTTCGTCATCATAATATTGTTCTGTTTTGTTGTTTTGAAGAGATTAACGATAGCAGGTGATCAACCATGGTAGCACTGTGATTCTCGCCATGATCGCGTCCGCGATGCTCTTCAACGAAACCTTGCAGAACAACATCCATTTCTTTCCCCAACTTCTCAACACTCTTTTCATAGCCCTTGCTTATGTATCTCAGGAGAGGAACAAAATCAGCAGGAGCACCGGAAAGATCAAAACTCCTCCGAATAAGGCCACGAAACTCCTCTGCCTCCGGGCTGCTTTCGTCTTCCCCAAAATACATTTTCCCGGTCATCATCCTCATGATCACATTAAAACCAACTTCCTGCAACTTTGCTCGCATCTCAACTTCCGCAAAACCCCTGCTCTATCTCTGCAGCAGCTTCCTCAGCAACCTCCTGATTTCGTCCTGTCGAATCGACAAGAACACGTTGAGACGGTTCTGGGAGAATATCTCATTCACACAAAGCTTTCGGAGATTCCGCCAATATTCGCCATAAGGAGCTGAAGTAATGGCTGTGTGATTGTACCCTATGTGTTCTGCTATGATGAACCTCGGTCTGCCGGCTAGCACCACATCGTTCGTGGTGAAACATTCCTCAGCGAGCTCGGCAGATGAAACCACCACTACAAGCCGAGAGCCGAACCGCATGGAATATATGGGACCGCGGTTTTCGGAGAAACGGTGGAGAGGGCGGTGCAGAGGCGGTTTGATGAGGTGCATACGGCCTATGAAGGGAAACGCCATGGCTGGACTTGGCGGGAGACTCTGTGTTCTCCATATGAACAGCTTGAATGCTACATAAGTTCCCAGAAAAAGCAAGAAAAATGAGTATAACAGACCTGTTTGCTCCATTGATGATGATGCCTTAGTTTCGTTTCAACTCTGATAAGTTTTCTTCGGTACTGGTCACTTTCCTACGTTTGGAAAGCAGCTCTTTTATCAACATTAATATTGCAGGGCCAGCAGGCATCAAAATTGACTTTTGTGGACATATTGTATTAGATGACGAATATTATGATGACGGAAAAAATACTATGATGACTTGATGAATTATGAATATGCCAGGGTTTAAAAATTATGTTTATGCATCAAACAATGAATTTACAGACTCACCTACTGAATTAAGCTGCTCGTCTTCCATCTCTTCTCGTTCTGAGAGAGTTTTCTCAGTTATATTCTCTGGCCAAGTGGTGATTATCTTCTCGTTCACGTTCAGTAGGATTCTCGTTCGGAAGAAGACGATGGGGTATATTTTGTGAAAAATATCCGCGTAAAAGGAATTTGTAAGGAATTTGAAAAGTCTAAATTAAAATAATTTAATAAGAAATTAGTTAATCATGTTAATCAGAGTTAGTGAGGTGAGTTAGAGTCATGGTGGGAGTTAAGTTAGATTAGACACATGGCATCACGTGGTTGGTGTTACAGAGGATGGTATACAAGAGTGGTATAGAGGATCCGGAGCCTAAGTAATGAGAATTCACAGGAGTTGAAGAAGTGATCTAAAGGGGAGGGAGATCAAGAGCAACAACAGCAGGTCAACAGCTCAACATCCTCGGATATCATCTTGAATAGATCTGAATCCCAAACCATTCTGAGAGATGGGAATGCACAAGTCATCCCATTTTCTCCATGATTTTTTAGGTTTCAGCTCATATTCACCCCAGAAGAAAATTGATAGTTTCCTTTCAATCTTCTTAACTATTTGCTTAGGGGGGCCAATAACAGACCAAATATGTTGGGGCAGTGAATAAATACAAGAATTAATCAGGGTAATCTTGCCCCCTGTAGATAACCATTTGTTTTTCCAGTTTTGAAGTTTGTGATCAATGATTTCCAACAGAGGGTTAAAATGCACACTTAGAACTCTACCTTTAAAAATAGGTACACCAAGATATTTAAAAGGAAAACATCCTACTTTCATTTCAAGAGTTCTTTTAATGGAATTGATTTGGATAAGAGAAGCATGCTTACTGATAAAAATATCACTCTTGTTGTAGTTAATTTTTTGACCAGTTACCTCCTCAAATTTTGAAAGAAAAGCTTTAAACTTAATCAAAGTTAACTTATCAGCATTTAAGAAGACCACTGTATCATCAGCATAACTTAAGTGTGAAACATGCAAGGCATTGGCAGGCAAGTCAAAATACTTTAAGCTACCATTCTGAAAGGCAAAAGATAAACTTCTAGTGAAAGACTCGGAAAATACATTGAATAAAAATGGAGAGAGGGGATCACCCTGTTTTATACCTCGTGTAGGCTGAAAAAATCCAACTGGCTTACCATTTATCATAACAGAAAACCAAGCCTGAGAGAGATTCTGCATAATGCTAAAAATAAATTTGCCATGAAAGCCAAATTTCATTAAAACAGCTTGTAGAAAATGCCATCTTACCCTATCAAAAGCCTTTCTAAGATCAAGTTTTATTATGCCGTTTGGGTCCTTAGTTTTTCTGTTTAAAAATCTGACCATTTCTTGAAGAAAGATAACATTATCAGAAATGTCTCTTCCTTTCATGAAAGCAGATTGATGAGGTGAGATAATTTTTGACATTAGAGGTTTTAGTCTCTCCATGAGAAGTTTAGAGCAAATTTTGTTCAAAACATTGGAGAGACTAATTGGCCTATAGTCATCAAAGGAGATAGGAGTGTCCTTTTTGGGAATGATGGTGATCCAGGTGCTTGCTATCCCTCTTGGTATTGCCCTCTTGAAATTCAGTAACTGCTGATAGAAGATCCTTTGCTATAGTATCCCATAATTTTATAAAAAAAGTTGGCAGTGAAACCATCAGGACCAGTGGTACTATTTTTATTGAGAGAAAAAACTATCTCTTTAAGTTCAGGTAGAGTGACTGGACTAAGAAGTTTTTGGTTATCTTCAGCACTGATAAGTTTAGGGATTTGACTAAGGAAATGGGATTGAAAGAAATCACAATCCTGAGGGCTATCATCAGAGATGAGGTGTTGATAATATGAAATAGCTTCATTTTCAATATCTGCTATATTATCAAACCAAATACCATTAGAGCCTTTAATCTTGGTGATATTAAGTCTGCTCTATCTTTCTTTAACAGAGTTATGGAAGAATTTGGTATTGTTATCTCCCTTTTTAAGCCACTTGATTTTAGCTTTCTGTTTCCAGAAATGCTTCTATTCTGAAACTGCTCTAAAAAGTTTAGCTTTGGCAATCTTAAGTTTTAAAAGTTCCTCAGGAGAGTTGTTGAGATCATAAGCAATTTCTTGCTCCTCTAACTCTCCCTCTGCTTTTTCAACATTAGCAGCTACATTGCCAAAATGTTCTCTATTCCATGTTTTGAGGACTTTTTTCAACCTTATTAATTTAAGGAAAAAACCCAACAAACCAGATCCAGAGATTGGCTGCTGCCAATTGTCATTGATAACAGTACTGAAATCAGGCCTTTTGTACCAAGTATTGAGAAATCTAAATGGCCTAGGACAAGACTGAATAGAGCTACGTATGGTAAGAAGAAGAGAATTGTGATCTGAAGTGGCTCTATTAAGGATTTGTATTGAAGAGGCAGGGAATCTAGAATTCCATAAGGAGATACACAACCCTCTATCCAGTCTTTGCCTAGTGGGGATTCTTCTGTTATTGGACCAAGTGAAGAGGTTCCCAGCAGTGTTAATTTCTTCTAATGCCAAAGAATTGATGAAATTATTAAAGTCCGTGATACTACCTAGTTTAGGTGAAGCAGGGCCTCTATATTCATGAATTGAAGTGATAGCATTAAAATCTCCTATAAGAAGAGAAGCAGAATGAGAGAAAGCAAGAATAGAAGACCAGAGATCTTTTCTTCCTATTTTTGTTCTTAAACCATATACAAAAAATGCATCCATGTTATTACCTAAAGAAGAGCAGATAATGTTAACATGCAAGAATTGTAAATTATCATTCAGAAGAGAGACAATGATGTTAGGAGACCAAAATAACCATATCTGTCCTGAGCATCCAAACATACAGTTGTCAAATTGAAGCAGTTGTCTATAAATGTCACATGTAGAGTTATCATGCATGGGTTCAATGATACAGATAAGATCAAATCTATATCTGAGGTTCAAGTTAATCAGTCTGTCAAGGGATGTCTCCATTCCTCTAAGATTCCAAACTAAAAACTTTGAGTTGATGTAATTCATAAAGAAACCTCATTAGAGCTTTTTGATCTAGTCATGACCCTATTTAACTGAGTTACATAGGAATCATTTCTAGGCTTTGAAAGTTTTTTATCTTTCTTTGAAGTTTTTTTCTGTTTATCTATCACATTGGTACTTACCTGTGAGTTACTTACCTCATCCTGTTGTGAGGTATTTTGAGAGAGATCTTCAGTGGATTCTGCTTCATCATGATCCTCAGTACTCTATTTGGTTGATAGTATCTGAAACCTGTTCTGAAATCTCTTCTGTTGGGATAGAAAGAATTTTTTAGCAGATGAAAGTGAATTGAAATGAGTAGGAGATTTACCTTTCTTTGTCAAGGAGAGAGTATCATCCTTAACAATCATTTTTTCCTTTCCCCTTATTGATGAAGGGATCTGATTTGGGAGTAGATAGAGCTCTCACATTGTTCACACTTCTGACTGGAGAAGAGAAATGTGAGTCAATGACATTTTGAGGAGAGCCATAAATTGAGACCTCTGGAGAAGAGCTGATTGATAATTATTGAGACAGGGGCTTGGAGTCTGAGTTTGGGTCTCTCTCAATAACATAGCCAGGTAGTGTAGATGTATGGACCCCAAGTAAAAGGTCTTGACAGCCATTAGCTAGAAGAGTATGGCTATCGGGAGTATCCTAAGTATCAATCACAGGCACAGGAATGGAGCCCTCATGAGTTACTATGGTAGGATTTACCACAGCAGTAGCTATATTTTCCAACACATCTACCCCATCCTTAATGATCAGTTTAGGGACATAGTTCATCTTGACTTTCTGAGTTTTATAAAAGTGGTGGAAATTTGTCTTATGGGGACCTTTCTAGGCTGGGATAGTTTTGGCTTTATCGTGCACAGAAGTATCAGAGGGGCCAGCCTTATCTGTATTATCAGTCTGAACAAACAGTTTCTATTAAGCAGGAGTGTCCTGAGGCCTTTGCCTAGGTTTTTTAAGTTCAGGGTGAAGGTGAATGCAGTGATCATCACAGTGACCAATGCATTTACAATGAAAACAGTACTATGGCAGGTCTTCAAAATCAATAGGAAGGTTAACTACCCCATATTCCACACCATCCTCTTCTATCCCAACCCTAATATGATGAGGAAGTTTCTGTTTAACATCTACTTCCACACAAATTTTTATAACCGAGGGTCTAGATAATGTGGCAGTGGAAAGGTCCATTTTTATGAATTTACCTATCTGATTGCCCATGGTTTGGATCATAGTATGGTTATAAAAGAATATTGGTACCTTAGGGATGTTTACCCAAACTGGTACAATAGAAAACTCAGCTTCCGGGGAGAAATCCATGGTCCATTTCAAAACCTTCATTGCAGCTCCCGCAAAAGTCCAGTTACCTTTAAGCCACAGCCTTTGATAATCTTCCTTGAGTTGAAACCGGATCAGCACGTGTCTGTAGTCGATAGATCCTAACTGGTACTTTCCTTTGAAATCAACAGATTTGAAAGCTTGCTGAAGTGCCTCCATAGAAGGTTTTCCCCGAGCGAATTTGCCGATGAGAACATTTTGATAGTGAGAAGCAAGGGTTTCTGCCTCTTTTCGCGTGACGATGCAAGCAATCTCTCCTTTGTATAGGGTTCTGGGGTTGATTTCTGGATTAGATGGAAGTGAAGTGCTCAGAGGTGGGGGCGATTGGCCAGAGCATTAATAAAGGATTGGTTACTCTCACCGTGAATTGGCGGAGGCGCCACCATGACACCGGTGGCGTTGTAGCCGTTACCGACCGTTTTAATGTCAGAACGGTTATATTATGGAGGATCCGCGGTGGCAGAAATTGGGGATAAGTGAACAGAGAAAAGGTGTTGTAGAGAGAACGGAGAGCATAGGCTAGAGAGAAAGTCGAAAAGATCTCTAAATACAAAGGGCACAACATTCTGCTAATTTCATGATATACACTCAATGACTCACATCCTCTTTAATATGATATTATGATATAAAACTCAATGACTCATATCCCCTGAAAAATACATAACTATGATATTCAACACAATATATTTCTTTAATATACAATAATCTTTACTTTTTATGCTTCAATGAAATCGACTCAACCAAATATAATATGCCTCATTATATGACTATTTTTAACTAGTTCAGTTCAGTTTGTTTCAGTTCAATTCAGTTCGGTTCGTTTCGGTTCTTTTCGGTTCAGTTCAGTTCATATCTTTTGAAATATAATTTTATGATATAAATTCAATGACTCATATCCTCTTTAATATAATATTATGATATACAACTCAATGACTCATATTCCCTGAAAAATACATAACTATGATATTCAACTCCATATATTTCTTTAATATACCATAACCTTTACTTTTTATACTCCAATATAATCGACTCAACCAAATATAATATGCCTCATTATATGACTATTTTTAATTAGTTCAGTTCATTTTGTTTCAGTTCAATTCAGTTCAGATAAATTCAATTCAGATAAGTTCATATCCTCTGAAATATAATTTTATGATATACAATTCAATGACTGGTATCTATTTAATATAATATTATGATATACAACTCAACCAAATATAACATGTCTTCATTATATGATTAGTTATTTTAGTTCATTTCAGCTTAGTTCAATTCAATTCAGAACAATTCAGTTCAGTTTAGATAAGTTTATATCATATGCACTATAATTTGATGATATTTAACTCAATTCAGTTCAGATTATATCACTTCAACGTGTTTTTATGTTTAAATTATATAAAAATGTATTTATGTTTATTTCAGTTCAGTTCAGTTCAGTTAAATATATTTAAAATTATTTCAGTTCAGTCAAGTAAATTTAAAATTATTTCAATTTAGTTCAGTTCAGTTCAGTTCAGTAAATTTAATTTTTTTTCAGTTCAGTTCAGTAAATTTAAATTTAAATTTATTTCAGTTCAGTTCAGTAAATTTAAATTTATTTCAGTTCAGTTCAGTACAGTAAAATTTAAGCTCTAGTTAACATGGCCTAAGTCATGTGCTTTATATGTTACGGGTACGATCATACCAGCACTAACGCACCGGATCCCATCAGAACTCCGAAGTTAAGCGTGCTTGGGCGAGAGTGGTAATAGGATGGGTGACCCCCTGGGAAGTTCTCGTGTTGTACCCCTCCCACCCTTTTTAAATGGGGTGGTAGATAAAATACATGTCCTTTTTGCAAAAAAAATTTGGGGAACATCAGATTTCGGACAAAAAAAAAATGGAGATCTTGGTCAAACTTATGCTTCCCAGAGTGTGAAAATGGCTTAAATACCAAGGATCTTCATATAATAATTGATAGTTTCTCATTTAAATTATGGTGGAAGATGCAAAAAGGTAATAGTCTTTGGTCTGATTTTATGTGGGGGTTACCCAACTATCTTAAAAACTCAAAGACTTGGAAAAGGATTAAAGAAATACACCATTTAGCCTCAGAAAATACCAAACTCCAAGTTGGAGATGGAAGAGTATCTTTTTGGAACTCAAATTGGCTAACTGATTATCCCTTAGCTGATATATGGAATGAATTTCATGATATGCCATTTCCTGACCTTACCATTGCTGAATTCATTTTTAATCAGGAAACATATGTGCATACCTTACAATTAGGTCTGGATAGGGAATGTATTGCTTTGTTATCAAAAGACTTCTCTTTGTTTGAATCTTACCCAGACACATTAATTTGGAAACCAGAGAGGAATGATCATTTTACACTGTCTTCAGCATATACATTACTTAGACCTAGGAAAGATGATATTCCATCCTTTCAACATCTATGGTCAAAGTATCTCCCAAGAAAATTTACTATATTTAGCTGGAGATTATTAAACAGGCTGATTCCTTTTCCTGATGTATTAGAAGATTTTAAATTCCACTTACCTTCTATGTGCCCATTCTGTAAAAGTAATAATGAAGACATACATCACTGTTTTAATAATTGTGATAAAGTGCTAATATTCTGGAAATACTTAAATCAGTGGTTTGATCTTCAAAATATTACTTTTCATAACTTATGGGACGAATTCTTTTATTACTGGAATGTGGAATTTAAAGCTAAAACACAGGAAATAATTGTAAGAATGCTCCCATGCATTGTTGTTTGGTTCATTTGGTGTGCTAGAAATTCATGGCTTTATGAAGCAAAGGAACCAAACTGGCTTACAATGGCATCAAAGGTTTATAGCACAGTGAAAGCAATCATCAAAATCCATGGGAAAACATGGAAATTGTCTGAAACAGTTAACATCTCTCCTAGTTTGCTGTCTCTAGCTCCAATATCTGCAGGTTACAGGACAAGACAGGCTATTAGTGTGATGTGGAAGTTTCCACATACACAAGCAAAACTCAATACAGATGGTTCATCTTTGAGTAATGGAGCTGCTGGAGCTGGAGTGGTTATAAGGGATCAAGAAGGGAGAGTCTTGATTGCAAAATCCAGGTTCTTGGGCAACATGGACAGTTTGGAGGCTGAAGTCACGGCTCTATCAATTGGACTGGAAACTGCCTATGCACAAGACATCATGGAAATGGAATGTGAAGTGGACTCATTGGTGCTCTTGAAAATGGTGAGAAAGGAGTTTAGAATCCCTTGGAGACTCATCAATCTGATGAGGAACATATGGATGGTAACAGGTGAGATTTCAGTAACCTTTTCTCATACATTTAGAGAGGCAAATTCTGTAGCAGATTCACTTGCAAAACTGGCTAGTACTAGCAAACTATCTAGCACATTTAATCATCAAAGCCTACCAGCTAATATAAAAGGGTTGGTGCAATTAGATAGCCAAGAATTTCCTTATGTTAGAGTTTTATGAAGCTTTTTGTGGGAATCTTGGATACTGCTGCTGTTTTGTTTTAATGTTGACAGAATCTGAAGACATGAAGCAATCAAAAGCAACTCTTCTCAAAAAGAACTTTGGAAAACAAAGAGTGGATCAGGTGCTAATGTTTCATCTTCTTTTTTCAAAGTTTAAAGCACAACCTAACTTTTTCCTTAGAACAATTAACTGGCCAATATTTATGTTTTTTCAGGAACACCACAAGGCCAAAGGCCTTGTGGAGATCAAAGAAGGACATGTGGTGAAAATCTTCAAAAAAGGCCAGCTCTCAATCAACCAAACAAAGAAGCACATGTGTTTACTGAAGAATCTGAAGTACTACTACATTTTTGAGCCTTCCTCAAGCTTTCTAGTTTGGTTGAGTCCTGATAGAGGAGATAACTGCTTTTTATGTTGCTGGAGATATCTCATTAAATATCTTCTTGTCTTCACTAGTATCTTTTCAAACTTATTCCACAAATTAGCAACTCTTAATCACACTCAAGTGGCTAATATGTGTTTATTCAGGTTTCAGCTTGATACTCACAGACTTGCTCCTTGTAGTGATATCCTCGCTGTGGCAAAATTGTGCTCTCGACTGGGAAACTGGTCGATCACTAACCTAGATCAGCTGAGTCGATATAGATTAAAGAATGCTAATTATAATTTTCTCTTGGAACTTAAAACTTCCCTAGTTTTTTCATCCCAACTGATTGGGGTTTTTCTTGAACCTCAAGTTTTTACATCCCACTTAGTTGGGATTTTTCTTGGACAAATTGTATTCAGTTTTAAGACTTTGAGAAATATGGTTAAGGGAGCCAAATAAATTTCCCTCCAGCTCTGCTGGTTTAAATTAAAAAAAAAATGTGCTTTATATGTTACAAATATTTCCGGTGTTTCAGGTGATCATTTATATTAATATATTTCAAATAAAAAATAATTTGAATATGTTTGCTTTTGTGGTAATTTTGGCCATTTTACATACTCTGTCTCAACTCTCACCTCAAGCTTTCAAAGTCAAATTTAGCCAATTTTTGTATACTATTATCAAGTTGGGGCAACTGATTGCAGAATAATTTTCTGCATGCGAATATATATATATATATATATATATATATAGAGTATTTTTCATGTAAAATGACCAAAATGATGTCAGTAATTAATATTCAATAAAAAGTGTTTTTTTGTTTTTATCAGAAAAACAATAAAAAATGAAAATTTTCAAATAACAAGTGTATAATGACTTTGACTTATGAAAGATGATGAGAGAATTTGTTATTCAAACAAAAAGGAAAAGGGCAAAAGGCCCTACTTAGTTTTTAAGCCTTTGTCATTGTTAGTCAACTAAGTAAGGCGGGCTTAGAGCTGTCGATTCGGGTCTAAAGGTCGACCTCGGGTTCGGGTCTAAAAAGGTTCGGGTCAAACGGGTCGGGTTCAAACGGGTCTAAAATATCTTTTCGGGTCTTGTCGGGTCGGGTCGGGTCGGGTTCGTGTCGGGTTGATGTCGGGTTGGGACTATTCATCGGGTCGGGTTTTATAGGGTCGGGTTGGTATCGGGTCAAATTTATTTTCGTGTCGGGTTCGGGTCAAAATATTATATTTAACAATTATTCTAACTTGTATTAACACTTCGGTTAGAAAGAAACTCTAGTTTTAAATATGAATATTAAAATGTCAATAATCACGATGTCAGTAATAAATTAAATTAACAAAAAATACGATATCAACAAGTACTCTATTTTATATTAACACCAAAATAACATGAAATGAAATAATTATTGGGTTGATTTTGATATTAGAATTGGGCATATTTGATGGGCTTACTTTTGTCTTAAAGCCCCAAACCCCAAAACTCAAAACCCACTAAACCCTAAACCCACCCACTAAATCCTAAACCCACTAAATTGATGTAATTAATCGAATTGAAAACTTGCTTAACTAACAACGATAACTAAATTGAAATAAATTTACCAAAAATTAATCCTTAATTTAGTTTCAATAAACACTTAAAAATAAATTTAGTTACTTCTAAATATTACATTTAATTTAATTTTTTTATAAATACTATGAAATAATTTATATTGAATTTTACTAATCAAATGGCAAACCTTACTTGACTTTCCATACGTAACTGAGTTTTAGTGCTAACACACTAACTTAATTGTATTTAACTAACCAAATGTCAACTATTACTCGACTTTATTCAAAAATTAATTAAGTTCAATTTAACTATACAACTGTTAACCATCACTCAATTTATAATAATCAAGTAACTTATATTTATTCAAAAATAGGGATTCTCTATAAATTAGTGATTAATGTTTAATTTGTTACTTTCGACAATTAATGAACTTCATTAACTGACTTTGTTTACTATGAGTTGAATAGAAATAATTAAAGGTCAAATATTACTTGACTTTTATAAACGAATGTAACTAGTATATTGTATTTAAGTAGTGAAAGATCAAATATTCCTTGATTATCTATAAATACTGGATAAATTGAGTTTAACTAGTGTTAGATCAAACTGACTTGATTTTCTAAAAACACTAACAAGTAAATTAAAATTAAAAATAAAATATCAAATCTTAATTGAGTTTCTATAAACACTGGAACTAAATTGAGTTTCACTACATTCCCTTATAGTTCAATCCAATTTTATACTTGATGAGTTAAAAATTGTATAGTCGCCAGAGATTATTCAATTTAGCTCAAGGCATTATGACGACATGATCTTCATAAAACAAAAATGAATTGAAATAAATATTAATATACACAATATACTGAATTGATATTTTTATACTTATATATATATATATATCAACTCTACTAGAGAAAATATGCTCTTGTAATAAATATATTATTTTTTACTGAACAATTGCTATAATCCACCAAATTATTCCTATAATTCATTCAACAAATTGCAGTGATCATAAATATATTTATAAACATTTTTATGGAAAGCAAATTGCAATGATCATAAACATTTTTACACCAATTCTATTACTACTGCTAGTTCATTAACTTAATTTTAGAGTTCGGGTCATTTTCGGGTTTGTGTCAAATCGGGTTCGGGTCACTTTCGGGTTCGGGTCATTCTCGGGTTCGTGTCGGGTTAAAATTTATTCGGGTTCGTGTCGGGTTCGTGTCGGGTCGAATTTGACCTAATATTCTCGGGTTTTAATCGGGTTAAAAGGTCATTCGTGTCGGGTCAGTCGGGTCGGGTTTTTCGTGTTCGGGTCTGAATTGACAGCTCTAGGCGGGCTATTCTTCAGACCATCATTAAAGATTTTCCGTACTTTATCATTCCTCTCTTCAAGAAAGAGTTTATCTTGGGCGATTAGGTTCATCCTCACCTTCGTCGAACACCCTTAACAAGCACTCGAGCCTCCTTTGCGCCGCCTTCCTCGTAGAAGCTGCCGGGTTTATCCCGAAGTCCGAATTCTATGGTAGAGAACGCGAATCAATCATGCCTCAATTGGATAAATTCACTTATTCCTCACAATTCTTTTGGTCGTGCCTTTTCATCTTTACTTTCTATATTGCCATATGCAATGATAGATAGGGAGTACTTGGGATCAGCAGAATTCTGACACCCCGTTTGCTGCTCAAACCGTAGCAGGAAATGCAATTCGTACATTAGTGGAAACAAGGTACGATAGAGGCGAAAGTCTCACTTCGTTTCGTTCTTCTTCTGTACCGTCGTTTGAATGAAGACACCCGATTGGCCCGACTTTCCCAAATGCCCACCACCGGCCCTTATCCTTTCCGGGTCTGGATTTATCGCGTCGTTTCGGTCGTCGTGGTCGACGGGGAAGAAAGAAATGAATGAATGTTCGTCTGGGAAAATGTAAGTAATAGGATTTGTTCTCATAATAATTATTAAAGAAAATAGTTTTACGAAAATTTAAATTATCGAATTCAAACCAAGAACAAACATCAGATAGCGAGTCGATCGACCTCACCTTCGTCGAAGACGGGCTTTAGTCTTACCCTAAAAGACTAAATATTTGGTATGACCAACTGTCGCGGAAAATATTACGCCATCAAACGTACATCCGTGAATTTGTTTTAGATAACGTTAGATAAGAATTTTTTAAAATTTAAATCCCGAAATTAAATGGAAAAGTCTTGGGAGTGACCGTCACTATATAGTGACCGGACTAAATTATAAATAGTGCAATAAAGAAAATCAAGGAGGGACCAATTTGCAATTTTTAAAAATTAAAAAAAATCACGCGCTACAGTGTTTTTCTTCAGTGCGCTACAGTGTTTGCTACAGTGTACTACAGTGTTTCAAGTTAAAATGTCCATATTTTATGTTTCAAGTTAAAGTGTTCATGTTTCACGTTAAAACGTCCATGTTTCACTTTAAAACGTCCATGTTTCACTTTAAAACGTCCATGTTTTATGTTTTAAGTTAAAATGTTTATGTTTTATATTTCAAGTTAAAATGTTCATGTTTCAAGTTAAATTGTTCATGTTTCACGTTAAAACGTCCATGTTTTATGTTTTAAATTAAAATATTTATGTTTTATGTTTCAAGTTAAAATGTTCATGTTTTATGTTTCAAGTTAAAGTGTCCATGTTTCACGTTAAAACGTCCATGTTTTATGTTTTAAGTTAAAATATTTATGTTTTATGTTTCAAGTTAAAGTGTTCATGTTTCACTTTAAAACGTTCATGTTTTATGTTTTAAGTTAAAATATTTATATTTTATGTTTCAAGTTAAAGTGTTCACGTTTCACGTTAAAACGTGCATGTTTTATGTTTTAAATTAAAATATTTATGTTTTATGTTTCAAGTTAAAATGTTCATGTTTCAACTTAAAATGTTCATGTACATGTTTTAAGTTAAACTGTTCATGTTTTATGTTTTATTGTAGCAACTCGACACTGTAGCAAATCGGTACTGTAGTGGCTCGGCACTGTAGCGCATGGCTTGACACTGTAGCGCGTGATTTTTAAAAAGTTTCTGAAATTGCAAATTGGTCCCTCCATATTTTTTAAACTTATATCCTATTTGCAATTTAATCTGGTCACTATATAGTGACGGTTACCCAAGAGACCAACTCAAATTAAATTTACAAAATTTGTTAGTACACTGATATTTTAGATTATTTTATTTAACCCTTTAATTGTTACCGTTGACTTTGTGTTGACCCACTTGAAACCTATTGTAGCATGTCATGGGTACTATTTTGGAACAATAATGAAAAATTGGGTAATTTGTTTTTTGCAAATTTATAAAATGGGTACTAAAGTGTGAATTTCAAGTAACATTGGGGTACTATTTTGGGTTTTTTCTCACTGAAACTAAGAATGGGCAAGATAGTGAACTCAAGATCCTAGATAAGCTTAACTACAAATAGCTAAAACATCATGAATGCAAGTGACTGTCATCCTAAACTAAAGAAACCGATGCAAGCAGTCTTTCTACTCTCATCAATATTTTCAAGAAAGAAACCCTCCTCCGCAAGGGGAAAACATTAGGAAAGCACTAGCATGATCATAGTTTTAATAATTACGATATTTTTTGGATGTGTAGTTTGAAGAAAAGACTGATTTTTTTGATAATTTTGTTTAGGTTACATAATTTTTATTAGATTTGATATCTGACATTTACATTAATTGGTTCGAAACTTCTACATTCTGTTAATGTGGTAATAAATAAATTTGGTATAGAAAAATACTGTGTATATCTATAAGTTTTGGAAAAGTCTTGGAAGTGACCGTCACTATATAGTGACCGGACTAAATTATAAATAGTGCAATAAAGAAAATTAAGGAGGGACCAATTTGTAATTTTTAAAAATTAAATAAAATCACGCGCTACAGTGTTTTCACGCGTGTACAGTGTTTTTCTACTGTGCGCTACAGTGTTTGCTACAGTGTAATTCAATGTTTCAAGTTAAAATGTCCATGTTTTATGTTTCAAGTTAAAGTGTTCATGTTTCATGTTAAAACTTCCATGTTTTATGTTTTAAGTTAAAATGTTTATGTTTTATATATTTCAAGTTAAAATGTTCATGTTTTAAGTTAAAGTGTTCATGTTTCACGTTAAAACGTCCATGTTTTATGTTTTAAGTTAAAATGTTCGTGTTTTAATTTAAAATGTTCATGTTTTATATTTCAAGTTAAAGTGTCGTTAAAACGTCCATGTTTTATGTTTTAAGTTAAAATATTTATGTTTTATGTTTCAAGTTAAAATGTCCATGTTTCATGTTTCAAGTTAAAGTGTTCATGTTTCACGTTAAAACGTCCATGTTTTATGTTTTAAGTTAAAATGTTTATGTTTTATATATTTCAAGTTAAAATGTTCATGTTTTAAGTTAAAGTGTTCATGTTTCACGTTAAAACGTCCATGTTTTATGTTTTAAGTTAAAATGTTCGTGTTTTAATTTAAAATGTTCATGTTTTATATTTCAAGTTAAAGTGTCGTTAAAACGTCCATGTTTTATGTTTTAAGTTAAAATATTTATGTTTTATGTTTCAACTTAAAATGTTCATGTTTTATGTTTCAAGTTAAAGTGTTCATGTTTCACGTTAAAACGTACATGTTTTATGTTTTAAGTTAAAATATTTATGTTTTATGTTTCAAGTTAAAGTGTCCATGTTTCAAGTTAAAGTGTCCATGTTTTAATTTAAAGTGTCCATGTTTTAATTTAAAGTGTCCATGTTTTAAGTTAAAGTGTTCATACTTTACTGTAGCAACTCGACACTGTAGCAAATCGGCACTGTAGCGCGTGACTTGACACTGTAGCGAGTGATTTTTTAAAATTTTCTAAAATTGCAAATTGGTCCCTCCGTGTTTTTTAACTTATATCCTATTTGCAATTTAATCTGGTCACTATATAGGTGACGGTCACCCAAGAGACCTTTTAAATGTAACAATAAGAATGAAGAAATATATTTAGATTACGGCATATATTTAAATGTCTTCAAATTTACCCACTTTGTGACAAATTTTCTACATCTGGTAATTCTTTACAAACGATTAAAATGATGATGAAGTTTCTACATGATAATGCAATTTGTTGATTTCCTAAATTCATATTATACAATTGCAAACAAAATCTCCTTTAAGAACTCAAGAACTAAAAGTAGTCATGTTACTCTTGTATTCTAAAATATGTAGACCACGATAAAGTTGCTTTCTAAGAGCAAGTCCAACAGATTCCCCAAGTTGGGGAATTTCAATAAATTTAGGGAATATGAGCCATTTTTCAGCTCCAACAGATTCCCTATCTCATTCCCCAACTTGGGGATTTTGAAGAAATCTACATGTTGCTTCCCCAAATCTGTAGAGAGAGAAAAAAAACTTAGGGAATCAAAATTTAATGCTTACTGCATTTATGTTGATCTTTTACCTTTCTTTATTAGTTTTATAATTCAAATACATATATTTCAAATGTGATTATCTTTAATTGTATATAATAAAGAATTATAAGAAATATATATTATTAAATTTCATATTATGGCGAACAAAACAAGATCATACATGACTATGTTCACATGTACATAAAAATTTGAATATTGTCATGTGAGATCTTGTTATGTTCGTTTTAATGTATATTTTAATAGTATATATTTTTCACATTTTTTTATCATACGTAATTTAAAATATTAAGATTCCAAAATATATTTGAATGGTGAAAAAACAATAATAAAGAGATAAAATACTGAAATTTAATGCACATGCATTAAATTCTAATCCCCACACTAGGGAAGCTGTTGGAGTTGAAGCAAAAAAAGATAGAGAATATGGGGATGTAGTACTATATCTTGGAGAATCTTGTAGGGAAACTGTTGGACTTGCTCTAAGCCATTTTACTCTTAATGGAGTACATTCATATATACTGGAATGAGTGATCAAACACTTTATGAGACACCTGAAAATTGGGCAAATTACTTAAATAATCAAATAAGGAGTTTAAATTCCTACAAAATCTAGAAATTGGGTTAAATTCCAAAACTAGTAATATCTACTTTTCAAAAGTAGACATTGATATTACCCTTTCCACCCATATAGTTTGTGTTAACTATAAAACAAACCACAAACTTTGTAATGAGTAATATTACCAACTCAAATTCAATTTATATAAAAGGAAAATTAAAAATTTCTGGATATAAACAAATTGAGTTACATTGCTATGTAGACACTGGTGCAAGCATGTGCGTTGCTAGCAAAAATGTAATACCCAAAGAACACTGGGTAAATGTAGAAAGACCAATAAGAGTAAAAATTGGAAATGGAACCCACATTATACTCTCTAAGGTCTGTAAAAATCTTAATATAATGATAGCAGGTGAAATATTTCATATTCCAACTGTATATCAACAAGAATCTGGAATAGATTTTATTATTGGAAATAATTTCTGTCTGTTGTATCATCCATTTGTCCAATACACAGATAGGATAATTTTCACTCTAAACAAAAATCCTGTACATATAGGAAAAATAAGAAAAGCTCTTAAAGTAGGAGTTCCAGGTTATTTAGAATACATGAAAAAGAAATCTAAATTACCAAAACCAGAGGCGCTAAATATTAGCCCTAATAAAATTGCTTCTCTTTTAAGGAGGGGGGTATATATACTAAAGAACAACAACTTTTTGTGCTTCAAAATACAAAACTTTGTAAGATAGAAACACTTTTAGACTCTGTGTGTTCAGAAAATCCAATAGACCCTAACAAGTCAAAATATTGGATGACAGCAACCATAAAATTAATCAACCCCAAGACAATTGTAAAGGTTAAACCAATGCAATATAGTCCTAAGGATATAGAAGAATTTGGAAAACAAATTAAGGAATTGCTAGAATTAAAAGTAATTAAACCTAGCAAATCACCTCACGTGTCTCCAGCTTTCTTGGTAGAAAATGAAGCTGAGAAACGTAGAGGAAAAAAGAGAATGGTAGTCAACTATAAGGCTATAAATACAGCTACAATAGGAGACAATCATAACCTCCTTAATAAAGATGAGTTATTAACTCTAATAAGAGGAAAGAAAATATTTAGTAGTTTTGATTGTAAATCGGGATTCTGGCAAGTATTGCTAGATGAAAAATCACAATTATTAACCGCTTTTACATGTCCACAAGGTCATTACCAGTGGAATGTTGTACCCTTTGGGTTAAAACAGGCTCCAGCCATATTTCAAAGACATATGCAAAATGCATTTAGAACCTTTAAAAAATTCTGTTGTGTTTATATTGATGACATTTTAGTCTTCAGCAATAATGAAACAGAACATCTGTGGCAAGTAGCAGCAGTACTAAAAAAATGTGCTTCTCTGGGAATAATACTCTCAAAGAAGAAAACACGGCTTTTTAAAACTAAAATCAATTTTCTAGGACTAGAAATTGAAGAAGGGTCTCATCGACCTCAAGATCATATCTTGGAACATATTCAAAAATTCCCAGATATCCTTGAAAACAAAAAACAGTTGTAGGGATTCTTAGGAATTCTCACTTATGCTTCTGATTATATTCCTAAGCTAGCTCAGGTCAGAGCACCATTACAAGCAAAACTTAAAGAAGATGTTCCATGGGAATGGAAAGATACAGATACCAACTATATGGTAAAAGTAAAGAAAAGTTTAAGAAACTTTCCTAAGCTTTATCACCCACAACCTGAGGATAAACTGATCATAGAAACTGATGCATCAGATTTATTCTGGGGAGGAATTCTTAAAGCAGAAAATAATGGTAAAGAATACATTTGCCGATGCACTTCAGGAAGCTTTAAGGCTGCTGAAAAGAATTATCATAGTAACGAGAAAGAATACCTTTCTGTTATTAGAGTAATTAAGAAATTCTCTGTTTATCTAACTCCTTGCAGGTTTTTAGTATGAACAGATAATAAGAATTTTACTTATTTTCTAAAAATAAATCTAAAAGGAGATAGAAAGCAAGGTCGTCTAGTTAGATGGCAAATGTGGTTATCTAGATATGATTTTGATGTTATTCATATTGCAGGTACCAAGAATTATTTTGCAGATTTTCTTACCAGAGAATTTCAGCAAGATTATAAAGAATAATACAAATGTTTCTAACGTTTGTTTCTTTGTGAAGCATCCAGCATGGATGAAATGGAGCAGCTAAAGCTGCAAGAAGGACTTTTAGTCCAAGAACTAGAGCTGGTTCGAGCCAAGCTCAAGTATCTCAACCTGATTAAAGTGGGTAAAGAAAAAGAACAAGCTTCTGAAAATGAAGTAAAAAAGGTTATCTTATCGCCTTGTCCCTCAAAAGAGAAAGATAAGACTATTCCAACGCAAACGGCAGTTGGTAAAGAATCAACAAATCCGTTGAAGGCTGTGGATTTGCCAAAAATCCAGAAGGAAGTACAAACTTCCATCAAACTGGTTAGCCCAGTAGAATTTTGCTTAAGGCCAAATCAGGGAATTCCAATCCCACAGTCTAAAGTTACGCCTTTAGCATCGGAGAAATCCGAAGAGGGAATTCAAATCCCAAAAAGATCTAAAACATATTATGTTGTTTATAACGGTCCCAATGCTGGAATCTATGAAGATTGGAGCTTCGCCAAAAAAGCAACTGAAGGAGTCTCCAACATTGCGCACAAGAAGTTCAAATCTTTCCAGGAAGCAAGAACTTCAGCAGACCTATACACTGGGTCATCTTTATTAGCACCTCTGGAGCTAATTACCAATGGCGAGATGATGAAGCCTAACACCTTCAGTGCAGCTCTGCTGTCCAAAAAGAAGTCATTGACCTCGTTAGGAAGACTTCCCAGCAAACCTAGGGAAGACACGGTAAATTCTGCAAAAGTAGACTACACCGACGAAATTACCGAAGTAGGCTTTGAATACTGCTACCGATATGCAAGATCTGCCAACGAAGAAAAGTTTTTGGAAGAGAAGTTCTTCACTACAGACTCCAAAAATTTAAGTTATTACAACTTGGGCTATTGACATAGCTAAAGACAAGAAAATAATGGGAGAAAAATATAAATCCAGAGTAATACGAAATAATCTGGAAATAGGAGAATCATCTCGTAAAAGTTTTAACGAACTCAGTAAAAAAGACATATTGTTAAGTGTCTCAAAAAGAATTGACGATTTAGGTCGACAATTAGAACATATGTCTTGAATGAGTATGACAGAATTAAGAGAAGATTTTAAAATCGTAAAAAATAATCTAGACGAAATTCTAGCATTACTTAAACATATAGCTTCTAATGATAATGAACAACTAGAAGCTGTTGGCGCAAAAGTCATTACTGAACTAAAAGCTACAATTTTAGAATGTAATTGCAATAAAGAAATCTTAGAAGCCTTAGGACAAAAAGATTTCTCAATATCTCCTGTAATAACAGAAGAAAATCCACAACCTTTAAGTTTAGGAAAATATTCTTACCCCAATCATGGAGTAGGAAATGCAGAATTAGGATCCTCTGGAAATCCTAAAGCATTAACTTGGCCATTTGGTAAAAATGATAAACAACCAATATGACCAATTATATACCAAAGATAGAAAAAATCTTTTGGGATCACCTAGAAGGTGATGAACTACAGGTAAACGAAGAAAACTTCGATTTACTTGACCATGCTCTTAGGTTGCTAGAATTAGAAAATAATGAGCTAGCAAACCAAGAAATAGAAAACAGTCCTAACCTAAAACAATTGTTTGGATTTGAAGACTTACAAATCTTAAATAATGAAGAATCAGCTAATGAATCTGAAATAAGCGAACCAGTAATTAGCGATTACGATTCAAATGATGTACCTAAAAACTTTAACGTGAATAAGGTTAAAGAAGAAGGAGAAAGCTCATATATGGGCTCTAAAAGAAGAAAAGCTAATCAACCATGGTATTTTCCAGAAAGTGCAAAATCCAAAATTGGTAATTCAAAAGGGTCAGATGATAATTTCCTAAATATTGACTATAATAGGAAAGAAATCATTGATAAATGGGCAGCAGAATTAAGTTTAGTAATTCAAACTAATCCTGATGCCTATACAGAATCAAGAACTATATTGCTATTAATAGAACATAAAAGTCTTGGAATAGCAAAAGAATTTATAAAAAACACCATTTGGACAGATGATAATAACAACATTCCATATAATATTCTAGATATAGTTCTAGATGGGTTATATACTATGTTTCTAGGAATTGATTTTACTGGTGATAAAATACATGAAAAACAACTAGTACAAGAGAAAGCTAGAAAACGCTTAACAGAACTACAACTCTGTGATATATGTTACTTAGAAGAATTCAATTGTGACTATGAAGTAAATCTTTACAAACTAGAACAAATTGAATTTCCAGAAATGATACTTCAGTATCTTAGAAAATTCCCTTTGGTAGGAGAAAAATCCTTAGAAAGGTTTAAATCTGAAACTTTAGGTAGTAGACTTACTAGTTTCAGTCTAGGATATGCTATGAGAATAGTAAAAGACGAACTGTCAAAATTCTGTGAATTAATAAGAACTCAGAAGAAACTTAAAAAATTTAATAAAAAATGTTGTGCCATTTCGGGTGAGATACCTGTAGAATATGGCTGTAAAAAAAATATAAAAAGAAGAAAAAATTCTTTTCTAAGAAAAAATCTTCTAAATATAGATTTATTAAAAAGAAAAAGAAATTCCAACCAGGGAAATTCTTCAAGAAAAAATCTGATACAAGATCAGAAAAACAAAAATTCTGTCCAAAAGGAAAGAAAAATTGTAGATGTTAGGTTTGCAACATAGAAGGACATTACGCTAATGAATGTCCTAATAGGCAAGATAATAACAAGATAAAATTGTTAGAAATTGCATATAAAATGGGATATGAACCCATAGAAGAAAAATATGATGAAATAGAAAAAGTCTACATCATAGAAACAGGTTCTAACTCCAGTGAATCAGGATCAGATGAATCAAGTCTATCTGATTAAATCATAGGAACAAAATAAGATAATAAATAAAAGCAGGGACTAGAATGTAAAAAATGAAACATTCATCCTATTTTGGGAATTTAAGTACCCCATGGTACTATCATTGGAATTCGCCCCCTGAAAATTCCATCAATATGAGCATTTGTGTATTAGGGAAATACACTTGCCATTGCTCCTAACTTCAAACTGAGTTGCAGATCAAAACATAGTAAAATACCAACTACTAATGTTTAATTGTATTAACAAACAGATTTCGTCGCACTGTGCACCTTCGTCTACAGCAAAAGCAGCTCATTCAACCAAAATTCATGAACATGGCTTCAAAATGAATAGTCATTCAGATCAGATTTGGAGTCCTCGAGTTCAAAATCACCTACACATTCTTCTGTAGAGGGAAGAAGATTCTTGGATTTTCATGTATGTTATGCTTGTACCACTCACTCTTGAAATGCTTTTTGTATTCTTTCGCATCACCCACAAAAGCATTACATGTAGAACATCTGTTCTGTTTTGCTTCACTGGAACTCCCACTTTTACTCGAAATAGACTTGCCTCTGCATTCTCTCACTCAGCTGGGCAACCGATCTCCAGGTTAATTGCGCAGCCTAGGTGCCTCCTCTTCATCATTCTCATCATAATCAACATTGGTGTTACTGTCCACATGTACATTGACTGCAAGAATTTCTGTCCTCCCTTGCATATTCCTTACAGTAGCATCACAGTCCCGGAAAAGGCTTGGCTCTATGTCACAAGTCTGCATCATTGTTTAACAAAACTTGGCTCAAAGCAAGACAATACTTAATGCAAAACCTATTCAATTCTAAGGTTCAACTTCCGAAGTTGAATAAAAAGGCTTATTTAACTTTCAAGTTGCAACTTTTAAGGGAAAGTAAACATAGTCCAACAGCCATTTAGTAGTTATTCTAAATCATTGCCTTTCTTGACTGCACTTATAATTCCTCATAAACTAATATGCTTGTACATTAACCAAGGCTAACAAACCAATTATGTAGACCACAAAAACTATCCCACCACAAAGGAAAAATGATTGCTTACCTTAAGCACTGTTACATCATGCATTTTATTTTACACTACTTCTACTACATGAATTCTTGCATAAAATCTGACCGCCCGTCATTTTTTTTTTGGGGTAAAAACATGATAAAACCAGACATGTGGTCCAACTCAAAGCTGGTGTCATTTCTTTTGCATGAGAAGAAAGAGCCTAGTAATCATGTTAAGTAAGATGATTTAATCTGAATCATCAGGCAGATTTAAATGGCTACAGTTCTTTTTAATATTCTGATGTACTAATAACTTTGAAATACACACAAAAGTAATATCCGGGAAGAAATATCAATATGTCCAAAACATTAAACAAATCCCAATTCCTTTAGGATACAACACACACATGAGACCAACAATAATACACTAAATGTCCAATCAGAATGACTTTCCTCTGTAACTTTAACTATTATAAGCTTACTTTTCCTCAGCTTCAGATGTTTGGCATGCGGAGATGATCACATAAGAGCTTGAATAAATTAGGAGTACAATGGTCTCAGGAATTAGAAACAGATAGGAAGTGTGCGGTTACACTTATAACAACTACGATTAAAACACGCTCTACCTCAAAAGTCCAAAGAACACCCAACTCAAACAATTACGATCCAATTACTACTATCATATAATCATTAATCAAACAATTACCTTGTTCATTCTCTTGACAAATTGAGTTTCTAACCAGATACATTGTAAATTTCAATTCTACCGGAGTTAACTTTTCTATCCATACTACATTATACACACATAAATCGCAGAAACACAGGAACTAAAGTGGAAATATGTTTAAATGGGTAGAGCTAATTAAGTACTTACTGTAGCAAGCCTTGTGTAGTCTTCAAACATTTCCTTAACCTCCCTCACTTGACACCCAGAACCCCTTGCGATCCGTAGTATCCTCGGCTCACTTATCAATTCAGAATTAGTATTGTCCAACTCTGCAATAAGATGTAAATGTCACATTTAACTTTATGTGGGAACAAACACAACCTGATTCTCTTATCTAGGTTATTATCTTCATCCTATAAGCGTAAAAACATAAAACCAGGAAATTTCTTATAAAAGAAAGAATGCTTCCTGGAATTGTATTTGCAGTTTTACCATGATTATGAAGTTAATTTAACTAACAAAAAACAATTTCAAAAACTCTTTTTAACATCTTAATAGCAATTCATCTAGTGTTATTTTAACTTCAATCCAACATAAATCCTGTCAAGCTTAATAATTTGAATGTCATAGAATAAAATCAGTATCATAATTGCAGCCCTGACACAACACCATCACTAGATCTAATGATTGCAGGAAATGATAAAACAGCCTAGATCACACACAATTAATAATTGCAAACTTCAATAAACAACAGCAAGCGTACCCTCAGTAGTCATCGAGTCCATTATTGTGATGTAACGTTTTACCTTCGCTCGGATTTCTGTTTCATACATTGAAAATACCTGCAAAAGTTGAGCCAGAAACAAAGCATTAAGATCCAGCCAACAAGTGTTTGGATATCGTATGTAAATAAAACCATTATTCCTGATTTCCGAAAGTATCTCGTTTCCAAAGAAAACCAAGCATAGAGGACAAACCTGACCAAAGGGTCCCATATTCAGTATGTTTTCGAATTGCTCACACATAATCCTTAATGTGAAAGTTCCTTCAGAAAGCTTTTGAAGAAGCTTAAGCCGTTCATCTGCTGGAACAACTTCATGAATTTTATCCAGGAAACTAGACCAGACAGGGCACTCATCTTGCTCCATACTTTCTTCATCTTGCTCCATACTTACTCCAGAACCCCTTGCAATCCATTCAGAATTAGTCATGTAACGTTTCAAACCCAGTAGCGCTGAAAGCACCTGCAAAAGTTGTGCCAGAAACAAAGCATTAAGATCCAGACAACAAGTGTTTACTTCTCAGAATGTTCAATCAATCTATCAGACCCAAAGATGCAATCATGCAAATTAAGAAATCAGGAAATATCTCATTTCCGAAGAAAACCAAGCATAGAGAGACTAACCTGACCAAAGTGAAAGTTCCTTAATGTGGAAGTTCCTTCAGAAAGCTTTTGAAGAAGCCCGGGCTGTTCATCCGCTGGAACAATTTCATAAATTGTATCCAGGAAACCAGAATAGTCACCTATGCCTAAGAGCATCAACATATGATTAGTCACAAAATGTGGAGCAGACACATTTAATCTCAGTTAAACAAATTGAAATGTAAAAAAGAAAATGAATATACCCAAAAGGCGGCTGACAAATGGCTTTGCATCGAAAACTTCAAAATCATCTATATGTCCACCAGTCCCGATAAATATGATGGGACTTTTGGTGGCTGCGACTCTGCACGCAGAAAGCCATCATCACATAAATTTTATACAAGGCCAGGCCAGTCAAGGCTTCATAATCAGGCAACAAGGGTCATTCAAAAAGACAATCCTGAAATGCACTAAACATAGAAATGGGGGCTTGAATTGCTTGGTTTAAATCCAAAGCAATTTATTTCATTTCATGCATTAAACAACCAAACACATAGACTTCTTTGCCAACAAGAATTCGAAACAAAAATCCAACCCAGATATGCAAAAGCTACAGGAATAACATTAGGACTTACGCGCTAAGAGCACCACCACCCTTTGCATGACCATCCATCTTTGTAAAAATCACAGCACCAACTGCAACACTTTGCTTGAATGCTTGAGCTTGATGAAAAGCTGCTTGACCAATACTGCTGTCCATGACCAAGATAACAAGATCTGGTTTCTGAAACATACATATCAAGACATTAGTATCAAGTTCTACAAGGTATGAACATTATAATCTGAAATTTATATACCGTTGCATCTGAAACTTGTTTGTGGCGACCACTAGTATCAACAATGATAAGGTCAAAATTTTCCTTTTTAAATTTTTCCACACCATCTTCAGGATCGGACTCCTTGTAGCTGTTACATACATAAAAAAAAAGGGACCATGAACTCTATATATAGATGCTGATACAACAGATGAAAATATCTTTCATTTAAACAGATGTCATATATTTAGACAAATATTCAGGATTACATTCATAAAACATCAGTGTATCCACCCATTTCAAACTATAACTTCTTTCTGTAAGAATCAAAGCAGCAAAGTTTAGAAAATACCTTCCATAGAATGGGATTTTAGCCTTGATAGCCTCTTGCTTCAGCTGCTCAAAACCACCTGCCCTACGCGTATCTGCGCATATGACAGCAGGTTTCCACCCCCTCCTCTTGTGGTGGCTTGCATATTTAATACATGTAAGAGTCTTCCCAGATCCTAAAAAATCAGTAAAACAAAATGTAATAAATTAATAGTCAATAAATAAAACTGCCAAATCAAATACAACACATGCCTGGCAACCCCACAAACATGACCACACATGTCTTGTTCTTCTTCGGAGTGAATGAAAGTTTTCCAGGGTCCAACATTTTGCAGAGCTCAGTAAATATAGCCTGTAAACATAAACACCCCAATTTCAGCTAAATGCGAATAAAAAATGAAGGCCTGAAAACTGAGGGAAAAAAATGCTTACTTGGTGGATGATTCTGGTCTTGTCGTGTCCGGCAGCTAGTTCGTCAAGATTTACAATCTTTTTGATTCTAGCTTGCATATCTTGGACGATATCATACTGAACATCGGCATGGAGCAGAGCTCCGGTGATATCCTTGAGGCATTCGTGGAGAGCTTTCTCGTCGATTATCGTCGCATTGCGCATCCGCCGGAGAGCGCCCGTGATGCTCGACCCTAACTCCGCTAACGCCATTTTCTCAAAGCTAGGGTTTATAGAAAAGCTTGAATCGGTTTTCTGTAAGCCGTCTCCGGCGAAATCGACCGGAGAAGGTGATCGGGACAGTTTATTTCAGTTGGAAAAGTTACCCTTTTTGTTTCAATTTTGATTCACCAAAATCTGAATTACCTATCCGATCAAGACCATATAAGAAAGAAGCTAGATAAACTAACTATTAATTGAAAAACTGAAATCAAACGTAAACGGAGCTAAAGCAAGTGGTCGAGAGTTTAGTTGGAGGTAAAACAGAAGAGTAAAGCAACAGTCTTGGGGACGCGCGAAGAGGGTGCAGTCGCGTGTTGGACCGCTTTCAAAAATGAACGTTGCTGTTGTCGTTTTTGTTGTTGGAAAATAATTTATTTCGGGTAAATTAAAAGTTACCGAATTACAGTCAATGTAACTTTTTGGCTTTGTTAATCGAGATGTAGAAAATTTTGGTTAAAGAAATTTATTAAAGTAAGACTTTTATTTTTTATAGAGTTCATGAGTTGAACATTTAAGAAAATCAAAATTGAAGAATTACTTGAAATACATTCTTTTGGTTTATGCAAATTAATTTGTGTTATTGCATGAAAATAAAGACTTTCATTATTTTAGTTAAGTGGTCGGCGCTTCACTCCTCATTTGATTAATTAGATAAAAATGAAAAAAATAATATACAACATCAAATATGATCATGCCTTAAATACAGTACATATATGTATAAAAAATAATCAATACTACGTCTTTTTATAAAATATTACTACATATTACTACATAATTTTTTTTTGAGAAAGGCAACTAAATAAATTTTGGGAATCATCATACGCAGATTAGTTCAGTTCATTTAAATATACATTTATAGTTTTCAATTCAGTTAAATATAGTTATATTTATTTCAGTTAAATTAAATTTATTCAAATTTATTCCAGTTTAGTTCAATAGGTTTTTATTATGAGAAAGTTTCAAATAAGAGCACCTTACGATAAGGGCAAGCCAAATATATAACCCTTTCTACAAAAATTGGACTTATTATATTATTATTTTAATTATTTGACTTATTTTTATTTGAGCCTAATGTTTTTATACTTGAGTTTGATCTTTTATTTGGTTTGATCTTTTAGGTTTTGGGTCTAATGTTTTTATTTGTTTTGATCTTTTAGGTTTTGGAATTTTTATTTTATTTCCTTGATCTTTTATATTTTATGGCTCAAATAATTAATAAAACTGTATAGTAACCCCAGTGTTGTCGTTGGTGGTCTCCTTTTGTTCTACCCTTACCGTAAGAGGACTTTACATGAGACGTTCTCTTTTATTAAAAGGTACACTTTTACTATATGATAATATATGATAAATTTCAAAATTATTTCAGTTCAGTTATATATATTTAAATTATTTCAGTTTAAACATATTTAAATTTATTTCAGTTCATTTAAATTTATTTCAGTTTAGTTCAGCAAGAAATAAGCTCTAGTAACATTAACACAGAATATGACATCTCGTTTATATGGAAACTAAATAAACTTTGCAAATAATCATATGCTAAATTACTAATTTTAAAGACAAATTCTTGGGTGAGGCAGCCTCACCCAAGAGGCAAGACCTAAAAAATACTTAAGTACAGTACATGAGGCCTTTTTTAAAAGGATTTCCAATATTTGGGGACTAATCTGCAAAATATGGAAAATACATCACTTTCTCCTCCAATTCCCAAGCTTTACGTGTTCTGCAACTTCAAACAGTCAACGGCCACCTAATCCTTAACATCCTTCTTCAAATGGTGGGCGATTGAGTACTCCTTCATCAGCCACAACCCGTAATCCTCGGCAAACCTCCGTTGCGCTTCAGATCGAAAACCTCCACTGTGCAACCGATCAGAATACTTCACCGCAAACTCGATCGGAAACCTCTATCGGCCTTGAGGTTCATATCCTTAGGGATGAGGTCGTGTTGTGGTGGTCTTGTGGCTGTTTTGAGGTTCATGTTCCTACTGGTGAGGTATATGTTGACAGGGATGAGGTGTCTGGGATGAGGTTGTGTCATCGGGTTGAGGTTCATGATCTTGAAGTTGAGGTTTTGGTTCGTTGGGGTTGAGGTTAGTCTTTTTTATGAGGTTTGTTGAGATAGTGTTTATTGAAATAAGTATGAGATTTATTGAGATAGTGACGAGGTTCAAATTTTGTCAATGAGGTTTGTCGTTGAGATAATGAGATTTGATTTTTTTCAATGAGGTTTGTTGTTGAGATAACGATGAGGTTTTGTACTTTTTTGGTCTATCGAGGTATGTAATTTAGTAGATGAGGTTATATAGTTTTCATTGAAATTGCGTAATTTTCAATGAAGTTTTCTTGTTAGTCGATGAGATTTTTGCTTTAGTTGATGAGGTTCCTGCTTTTATTGTTGAGGTTTCGACACTGTTGATGTTATGTATGTTTTTAGTGAGGTTTTGTGTAGTACCCAATGAGGTGGCATTGAGATTTGATGAGGTGGCATTGAGGTTTGATGAGGTGGCGTCGATGTATGATCAGTTGGTGTTGAGGTATGATGAGGTGGCATTGAGGTATGATGAGGTGGCGACAAGATTTGATGAGGTGGCGTTGATGTATGATGAGGTGGCAACGAGGTTTGATGAGGTGGCGTTGAGGTATGATGAGGTGGCGACGAGGTATGATGAGGTGGCGTTGAGGTATGGTGAGGTGGCGTTGAGGTATGATGAGGTGACGACGAGGTTTGATGAGGTGGCAGCAAGGTAGAATGATGAGGTGGCGAAGAAAGAATAAAAATTAGTGATATTTACAAATTAACCCTTGAAATTTTTAATAATTAGTGTTCTTTTATATTTACTTATAATATGGGCCTTATTGGGCCATGCCTCATAGGTGAGGCTGCCTCACAGGAGAATTACTCAATTTTAAACTACCTAAATTCATTTAAAGATGTTTAAATAATATTTTTATTGTAATAGTAAAAAATATTTAGAGTATAGTGTTTTGACATAAACGACGTTGTTTATTCCACAGGCTTTTTATGAGAATGTCTCGTAAGGGGAAGGTCCCCTTACGGTAAGAACATGCCTAAAAGAGAAAACATTCTACAAGATTAAGGGTCATTATATAATTATTTAATTATTTGGGCCATAAAACATAAAAGATCAAGGAAATAAAGTGAAAAAGATATTGCCCAAAACCTAAAAGATCAAACCAAATAAAGACATCAAGCCCAATGCCTAAAAGATCAAACCAAATAAAAGATCAAATAAAATAAAAGAAAACTCAAGTATAGAAACATCAGGCTCAAACAAAAATAATTAAAGTAATTTTATAGCAACCCTCAATATTGTAGAAAGTGATCTTCTTTTGGCATGTCCTTACCGTAATGTACTCTTATTTGAGACTTTCTCAATTGTTACAGTTTCCTATAGAGATGAGAAAATTCTTATGCTATAACTTTAAACATAGTTTACCTAATTTTGTGATTGAATCCATATGTTTATTGGAATTAGAATTTTCCAGATGAAAATTATGTTTCCTTATTTCGTAGAAGTTAGTAATATATAGACCCTCCAGTCCTATGAAAACAAAACAAACTAATGAATTGAGCATCTCACATAATTTTTTATTTTTTTTTATAAAAGATAATACCACCGTTGGAGGGAGGATTATATTGGTTTCCTCATGCCGTACATAACAAAAATGAAAAATACAAGACCATTGCTAGTTACCAACCCTAAAGTAAGGGAAAATAGGTGTAGGATCACCATCCAAGGCAAGAGACCAGTTTCCCGAATGCTGTGTGCCCGAAGACATATTCCTAGGCTTTTACCTGGAAACAAGGAGTCGCCCAAAGGCTAACATCAAAAAGGGAATACATCGTAAAATCTATGGTCGAAACTAACTAACAAGCATAACACCTTAACTCGCATTCTAAACTATCTAATCGAATTCTACCAGTCTAACAAAACCAGAATCCCATGGGGTTTACCCTCTCGCCAATGAAGGGTTAAGAAGGACGTAACAAACAAATGGGGACGGATACTCCCCAAGTCTGTCAAGATAGTTCCACAAAAGGACCAGTTCCAAATCATATTCCCTACACTAATATACAACAATTAGATTTCGCCCAGATAATGTATTTACCTTTCCGGTTAGTCTCGTGGTAAAAGAAACACCACAGTCCGTTCAGACACTATCAACTCAAACCCTCGCTTACTCGTCATCTCAGGGTTATAGAGATTTCAAGAAAATAAATAAGAGGTTGAGTGCGTACGAAAACTATCTAACATGTATGGAACTGTTGAAACAGCTCCAACGGTCTAAAGATCTAAAGCAAAATCGCCAAAAAGTAAGTTAACAAACTACTTATGAGTTATGACTCAGATTTCTCCTAGTTGCTTATAACCTTATCTTAAACCAAGAAGAGTTTAACCAACAACAGTTAGAAAAACCATAAATGGCAGATAATGTTCATCTAATTGCAAATATTTCTAAATTCCTAGAAAAAACTAATAAATAGAAAAAGAAAACAAACAGAAGAAAAAAAAATGGGGGAAAAGAAGTAAACCCCTCCCTGACGGCGATGACAGAGCTTAGCGGCGGACTCCATCGCGTGAACCGCACACGCGGACACTGGTGGCGTTGAAACGGCGCGTTGGGCGCTTGGCACACACGCGCGGCACCATCGTAAGTGTGTGAGAACGTGCCAGGACAAGGCTTCACGTCGCCAACGCGTAGAGGCCCTGTCCTAACGGCGCGTGACTGAGACGGTGGCGCGTGGCGTTGCGGCTTATACCCCTCCCGTCACCGGCGGCTATGCTCTGATCAATTTCCTTCTCCTAGTGGTGTCAGTTGACACTCAAGCTCCCTGGATGCGTTGTTGTCGGCTTTCTGCTGCGGATCGGGCTTCGTGGCTGCAGTTCTGGCCGGCGGAGATGCAGCTCTGAAATGGGTGGGCAGGATCGAAACAGACGGCTGCGGATCTGGCTTCTCGAGCTGCAGATCGGAAGGGACGGGACTTTCAGAGGTTGGGACTTTGCCGTAGATTGTCGGAGACGGTAGGGGTTCACGGTTGTGAGGAGGGAAAGAGGAGGCCAGAAATTAAACTAGGTTGGGGTGGGGAGGTCACGACCGGCTGGCAAGGACGCCGGTCGGAGCCTCCCCGGCGAGGAGGAAAAGTAGGTGAGAGGTTGGAGCGTTTGTCCTGGAGAGAGAAAAAAAGGTTGGGATCGTGAAAAAAGATCTATTCGAATGAGCATCTCACATGATCAAATCCGTGAGTCTTTGACGTTCATGTATTTTTCTTTTGGAGCTGATGCTACCAAAATCCGCCGGTCTCCTGAGGATCAACGCTATATGGGGGTCCTCCTAGGTGTGCCCGCAACGAACTTGCAAAACAATCCCCGGGAGGCTTCCCGGGGGAAGAAGCTCCGGTGTGATGATGAGATGGGGATAGCAATGAGGAGGAAATCGTACGGAAACGCTCTTGATAAGAAATAGAGAGATAAAAATCACATACATGGTTCACTGTTTGGGGATTAGTATTTATAGTAGAACTTCCTCGCGTCGAGACAAGAGTGAGGACCACTTAGACTTTTCGCTTTCCCTGTCTTTCCTCACGTACGGATGCGCCCTCCCGGGAGGGCTACAACTTCTTCTTATAGTGGGCCACCTACTGTGCTTTCGGCCCAGGATGGTATTGGGCCGGTATTATCACTAGCCCCCCAGACCAACGACCCGGTTTTTTCTGACGCGGGAGTTGGTCTTTAGGAATTCCTCCCGACAAGTAGGGCCCAACTTCACAGATTCCCAGTTTCGAAGGTGCCTTTCCCCATTCTGCATTCATCATGGCCTCGCATTCCAGCTGCTTTTCCTCCTTTCTAGGCGACGTTTCTCCTCCCAGTGGCATCAGGAGCTGAGAGTGAGTTGATGGTCAAGTCATTGTGGTTGAGATCAGGTCTGCGAGATCCGGGTAACTCTGTTAGTTCTTTTATGATTTTATCATAAGGGACTCTGTGGTCTTGTGTTGGCCTCATAAATTTTAAGGATGGAGACTAGTTCGACTCTATATATAACAGTTTTGTATGCTTTTGTGTCTAGGTTTATTCGATAATCTTGTATGCATATTCATATTTTCGACCATGCATATTAATAAATTAATTAAACTTTGTATTTAATTATTTTATTGTATTTTTGTAATTTACTTTTATTTTTCAAAAAAAATTCGTAATTTACCGTCAATAAAATTCCAACACTTACTAATATCCCAAACATTCAGCAGACGAACTGAAATTGCAGCAAAATTGGAAAATGACCATTTCTTCATGATTCAATTGGAATTTGGGATGGTAAATTGGTTAGGGTTTATCAAGTATGTTGAAATTGGGGGTTATGTGATCGTCTGTGACGTCACTGACGATACCTGATGATGAGCAAGAAATTTGATTAAGAAGAAATCTGATGATGAATGGCAAATAACCGCTCACACTGTATAATCATGGTTCTGAACAAATTATAACAAGAAATTAAGCACACTGTATAACCATGGTTCTGAACACAGTATAACAAGAAAGCTATGAAACTAAGAACTAATTAACTTATACTAATTGCATGAACCCACTGAATGGACTGCTCTAAAAGAAATGCAGCTCCAACTCACTAACTAACTGGTGTTTGGTGGTGCTCCGCCGCTCATCAACGTTCCATCCAAACACCACGTAGGAAATTACCAAACTACCCGTACGTGGCCCATCTGGCATGTTCTTGATTAAACAAATTGGATAAAATATTATGAAGGAAAATCTTTAAAGTTTCTATCATTTTTGTGATGTGATGTACTAATATTTAATTTTAAGGTTATGTATTTATATTTCTTTAAGGTATTATATTAATAAACTATTGTGACGTGCCTCCATTTATCAAAGATTATACTATAAAATTAAACTAACTACATTTTGTAATATTTAGAATTAGTTCAACACTAGGAAAATTCTCATTTGAGACCTGTCTTCACAGGGATATTGGAATTGAACCTGATCATATTGGTACAATTTTAGACTGATACTACTGGTTTAATAAAATGAAACAAAAATTAAAATGATAAAAATTGAAGTGAAATCGAATTGAACATGATCATTTTGGTACAATTTTAGATTGATACTGGTTTAATTAATAAAATGAAACAAAAATTAACATGATAAAAAGTGAAGTGAAAGAAATGATTGGAAAACATTGTCTACGATAATAAAATCAAAAATTGAAATAATTGTTTTTAAGTAAGCAAACAAATACACAAACTATTGATCCAATCATCCAAATGAAGGAACTTACCAGATAAACAAACCAACCACAACCAGCTATCACTTCATTATAAACTTAGAAAAGGAAAGAACTACATTCAAACCTAGTTTTTTACTTCAAAATTAAAATAATATTAAATTTTACAATTACCTTGCGCGTTGCCTGATCTACCATCTACGGGTAACACAAATAAATGATGCCTAATGTTAGGCGTCATCTGCCGACTAATTAAATAATTACTTAACTGTTTAAGTTTGGTGTACCATCCATGCATGCATATCCTATAAATGCAGTTTATAGACCAACACTAAAACGACCAAGCCATTAACTACGTATAAGAATCTAAGATATATACCAGCTGCGAAAATGAAGGTTGCAATCTGGGCGGTGGCAATGGTGCTCTTGGTGGCTCATGCGGCCAACGTGTCGGAAGTCGCAGCATGCAGCGGTTTTGATCTAAGGGCCTGCACGTCGTCGATCTCGACGCCGACCAAACCCACAAAAGAGTGCTGCGACAAGCTCAAGAAGCAGACTCCGGAATGCCTTTGCCAGCTTTCTAAGAGCCCTCTATATGGCGTGTTTGTCAACTCCCCAGCAGCCAAGCAACTCGCCCAAGCTTGCGGCGTTGTCTTCCCGGGGCCCGATTGTTAACCGAACGTGTTCATTACAGAACCGACCCATGCACGTCATCGTTGTCGTCTCTTTCTATATGTAATGTGTGTGTGTGTGTGTGTGTTTGTGATCATCAGAATAAGCAATGGGTTTTTCTTCATATTATTTGAATTATCAGTATATGATCATGTAAGCTGATGATCTTAGTTAAAACTAACAATATATCTAAACATTCGGATGCTGATCATGATCAAACCACTAAACTAAGGATCCGTATACATGAACAAAAATTGGCTCTATATATCTAGACTGCACGGAAGACTTTTCACGGTAACATTTATTCGAGACTCATGTTTACCTGCTAATATCTTTAACTACGTATATTATAAAAAAAATAAAAGTTTGATATTAATAAACTACCTGTCATGACGATTAATTCCAACAATATTAAATACAAAAATATTTTTATTCATTAATGCATTCAAAATTTAGCATCTATTGACTGAAAAAATCTTATGTGCATATCTAGCTGTTAGTAATAAAAAATAACTGGCCAGTACACTAAACTAACTTTAAACCACAACTAAGAACTCATACTTAATTAGGTTTAAATTTTTGACTAAAACTAACATTTTAATGCAGTAAACTAAAGACTCTTTAGTTAATTGGGAAAATAATGACGAACTGAGCGTAAATCTGAGAAAAATAAGCCTTACAACAATCGGAGAACTATCATCCTTTCGCTCTCCGGTTAAAGTAAAATATATATGATGTAAATAATATATAAGTGAAATTCCCACCAATCTACCAATCTTCTATTTACTAGCTGTGTTTTAGGTTTTACTGCATAAACGATGTTGCAACATGAAAAACCTTAAATTGCAGAAAATAAAAGACACACAGATTTGATCACGCAGTTCAGTGCAATGCACCTACGTCTGCGGGGCCGTAGCCCTGTGTTGAAATCATTCCACTAAATTGTCAAAAGACAGATTACAGACTTATCTTTTACAATTTCTAAGTGGTTGCGATCCCTCGCTCCAATCGGACCACCAGTTCCCCTAGTCTTCGATGTTGCGATCCCTCGCTCCAATCGGACCACTAGTTCTCCCTAGTCTACGATCACTCCCACACCAGGAGCTTTATGGTGATTTCGAACACACCGGCTTCCACACGTCCAAATGGTTGTTGACGAACGCGGACGGCGCTGCTCTGGCCTGGCCTAAAGTAAACCCTGAATAGGATTTTTCTCTTGTAAGATCGGCAAATCAGACTCGCAGCTAATTGTCCCATTTATAGCTCAATGCCGTGTGTATTCAGTCATCTTCACGGCATGGAATCCTTTCTCCAAATAAACTGATTCAAATCTTCAAAATCCTTGGAGATAAGGAAACAAATATCTCCAACTCCTAAGATATGGTAAGATTTCCTTATATCAAATCTGGACGAATCTCTTCAAATATTCAGATAAGGAAATATCAATTATCTTCAAATATCCTTCAAATATCCTGAGTTGGAGATGAATATGGACTGTATTTATTCCACAAATAATATCTCACAGCATATATATCTATTCCATATTAAACTGTTGTACTGTTAAACAGTTGTCCGGAAACTGTCAATACTCCACAAAGCAGCCAATAAGTCTAGGGACTTTACAATAAGCAAAACCTACAACGTCACCATCGAAAAAGAGGAGGTGGATGTCTGGATGAAGACGAAGGAGGAGGGAAGGAGATGGAAGAGAAGTTGGCGGCGGCAGCGGTTTCAAACCGCGTTCCTAATTTACAAAATTGAAGTATTTGTATTGTATTTTTACCTAACACTTATGATACTTGTATTATGTCATCATCTTATGTAACGGCATTAAATAAAACTTTGTCAACTGTCCAACGGCATTAAATAAAAGCCTGCAATCTTCCGGCGGTCGTGAAGCCGCCAGACTCAATCAATTTCAGAGATTTAAGTGGAGTGTGTTTGATTTTAATTGATTCGGTATCCTTTTCTTGATTGTGAAATGGTTAAGGGTAAAGTCTAGGATGGTGCACTTGGTAAAGTCTTTTTCAAAGTTAAGATAAAATCTATTTTACATATAGTATAGGCCATTCTGGCTTTATATTAGCAGGTTTAGATCAGATAAAATTTGAAATTGTTGTATCTCTATACACTCGGTCTAAATCCTTAAAATTGCATGCACTTTTGGAGACATGCATCACTCTTTGCCATAAAAGTCATTTATTAGTTTATGTGTTAATAGTTCGGTTTTATTTTGGGTTGAGATGGCATGAATAATCTTCTCATCCTTTGCATGGTTTTAGCTTAAAACAACAAAATTAGATGGTGGTGCAACTGTTTGTTCTAGAATAAGAGAAGTATTTACTAGTGATTTTTAGTAAAATATATTTTGGCCCTGTTTACCAGAGCTTATCTGTAGATCAATTCAGTTCAATTCAGTTGAGTTCAGTTCAGTGAAAATGCAATTTGATGAAATTCAGGTTAATTCAGTCATGCTGATTCCATTTTTCAATACATCAATTTTCACTTCAGTTTAGTTCAGTTCAATTCAGTTCAGTGAACATGCAATTTGATGAAATTCAGGTTAATTCAGTCATTCTGATTCCATTTTTCAATACATCAATTTTCACTTTAGTTCAGTTCCATTTAGTTCAGTTCAGTTCAGTACATCAAGAAATAAGCTCTAGTAAACAGGGCCTTAGTGAAGTATAATATTTGGACGTGTCTTGATTGATTAAAGAAAAAAGACTTTCTGTCAAAAAAAATATTAATTTTTCTATAAAATTAAGGTAAGTAAGTGACTTTTTTTTTTTAAAAAAAAGAAATTAAGTGACTTAGCTTGAAACATTTTTTTAATATTTTTTTATGGTGACTTGAAACATTGTATCAAAATAAAATACAAACTTCACTGGACTTTCTGTCAAAAAAAATATTAATTTTTCTATAAAATTAAGGTAAGTAAGTGACTTTTAAAAAAAAAAAAAGGAAATTAAGTGACTTAGCTTGAAACATTTTTTTTATATTTTTTTATGGTGACTTGAAACATTGTATCAAAATAAAATACAAACTTCACTGGTCGTCCAGAGCCACTTATTATATACTGTTCGATTGCCTAACTTCGTATACCAAATCAAACTTCTTCCACAGCTTTCAATGCAGTGGAAATTCAGAGCCACATTAATTTGACATCATCAAAACAATTTGAACGTTGATAAATTCCTCAATGAAAAAAACACAGTGAATTATAAAACAAAGATTTATTGAAATAAGTATACATAATACATGCCCGCCTTGTCACGACAATGAGAGTCACAAATAACAATAAATAGAGGTGAAAATCATGCCAAACCAACACACAATGAAGATGAAGATGAAGATGAAGTCATCGGAAAAGCCACAAATTGCTGTGACCGCCTTAATTCTGGTTGTGCTGGTTTTCATGCATCAAACCATGCCCGTCACCGCGCGTAAGAAATGCAATCTGCTAATGTTCCAGCCCTGCGCATCGGCACAGTCTTTCCAAAACACTGACAAGAAGGTCAATTCCCTCTGCTGCACCATGCTCAAGGCTCAGCTTTCCTGCATCTGCGAGCTCAACAAAGAACCGCGTTACAGCGGTATCATCAAGTCCGCCATGGGCCGCAACATTGCTCGGGAATGTCGGATTTCCATGCATTCCTGCGATGCCCCGAGACATAAAAGCTCGGGAATGTAGGATTCCCATCCATTGCCTGCTACTGTGTTAAATGTTATACTACTAGTATTGACTATTCATTTAGTCACTTTGATAGTATTTTGAATGAATACAAGAATAAAATTATCACCAAGTCTTGAACAAATTTGTAAATGGCACACTTAAAAGGTCTAACTTGATGCAATGGAAATTCAATCAAGTTGTGTACTGCACATTTAACAGTTTCACTGCCACTTTTACTAATTCTTAACATATAAAATTGACTAGGTAATGTTTATATCCTGTATAACAACATGAATAACAGTAGCTTGAATTTGTGATTGGAAGACTCCAATGAACATTCATGTACAACAAGAGAGAGCAACAAAAGAATTAATAGAATGATGATGATGATGATGATGGATGATCTTAGAGGTGAAGAAGATCTGAGATTTGGCTCCATCCTTCCATCCATGGCCTCTTGTCAGATGGTTGCTTGAAATTGAGTTCAAACATCTCTCTAGACATGTTCCCACTCTCGCAGAATCCCACAAGATTCGCAACAATCTCTGCACTCTCCTGGACATGCCTTTCATCGTGCGGATTTCTCCACAGTTTGCTTATGAACTGAAGCCTCCTCTGCTGCCCTTCCAAGGGAACATCCCACTTCAAGTACAAAGCTTCTCTTTCTTCCTCCGGCAAACGCTTCAGCCTCTTTGCAAGGAACTCCCTTTCGCGCTTCAACGCTCTAAGGCTGCATCATCATATGCAAAAAATATCATATTCAAGTTCAAATAAATAAAAGAAGGCTTATCAAATTTCATGAGTTTTGAAAAGTTAAACTACCTTGATGACAGAGAGACTGTAGGTTCATTTGCTAAGCGAGCAGGGCTTGCATTTCCAAGCTCAGCTAGGTGCTCTTGTAACCAGGTCAAACGTCTGAGTTCCACTTCCATGTAAATCTGGTCAGCAGGATCACCTTTGAATAACAGGTAAAACTGTGTCCTGTGAATAATGGAGACGTGACAAACATCCCACAGTTCAATGATCTGCTGTCTTTGCTCCCTGAAAATTGCTTGCCATGATGCAGGAGAATCCTCCTGGATTGGATTCATTTCCTCCTCATTTTCTAAATCATATCCAGCTTCTTCGTTAGCTTCCATCTCAAGCACCTGAGAAAGGACATAAATGTGGTGAATCAGAGAGTCAAATTTCAGCTAAATTGGCTTTCTTGGCCTTAAATTGATATGAGAAGGAAATTACCTGGCACACAAGAAGCTGTTTCTGGTATTGGAGCTTGGCAACACGCTCTTTAAGCTCAGTGACATATGCTTTTATACTTCTGACATTTTCTTCTGCTGCATTCTGAAACATCTTCTGCATCTTCCTCATATTAACAGAACTGGATCGTCGATAGGGAGTTCCTTCCTTCGATGATACATCTCCACCATCTTCACTCTTCGTGGGGGTTTCTTTCTCTGTAACTGACTGAGTATCAGTGGATGCAGTATTATCAAAGTGAGGAGCTCGATTCTCGATGTCATTGTCTGCTGCTACATCTTGAGTTGATGAAAGTGGCGAGCAAGGTGACCGTAGGAAGTTCTGCTTGTTCATGGCATTGCTTGGAGACAGTGGAAGCAACTTTTTCTTTTTCACTTGAAGATGATTCTTGGACTTCAGAGGTGAATCTTCTTGATCAGCGTTGGCTGGAAGTGACATGACTAACTTGTCAAATGACTTCTGGACATTTTCCAGCTGTTCTTCAAGATTTGCAATCGTGCTCCCCTGAGAGTGAAGTCTGGTTATTTCATCCTTGAGGTTTGCACTAATACTCTTATGGACAGAAACACCACCACTGACATTTGCTTCAACCTCCTTTAGAGCTGGCTTGATAGTTCGTATCTCCCTAATCTCAGCTTGCAGCTTAGCAATTGTCTCAGCCGCATCTTGATTGCCCAACCTGTGGCAAGCAACCTCTTTCTGTAAGATTTCCAAAGCTCGGTTTGCTTCATCTCCTAGCTGCTCTTGCAGGTGCTCGAGTTTCCTAATTTCATTCATTAGAGCAAAAGGAGCTGTTGATGATTGCCTCATCATTGACTGTCTACCCATAGTATTTCTAGTTCTCTCCCGACGGCCAGGCTCCTTTGATTCGAGGTTTGGTGATACTACTGCTGAAAAGGAGAGGCATTTCTTTGCTATAGGGCTTGATGCCTCAGCTGGCTTCAACTTCTGAATACAAGTAATGCATTTAGCTTCAAAATTCAACCACAAATAAAGGACATGTTCACCATGAAGGTACACAAGTAAAGAAATATTCAGACAGAATAAAAGAGACTAGCGCGCACCTGTTCATCCTGTAACTTCCGGCGCAAATCATCTACTTCTACCTGTGCAAGATCCCTTTGTCGCCTCAATTCTTCAATCTCTCTTTCCATCTATGGTCAGAAAAAACATTATAAGAATACATTTGCAGTTGACTTGGAATGAAAAAGTGATATTTGTATCTGAAGTATGAAGTCAGAAGAATGGATATCATTTGAACCTGGCGAATCTTCAGGTCTTTCTCATTTGATGGATCAGGTGTACGTAGCTCTGCTTCGAGCCTGGCTACTTCTTTTTGCAAGTGCTTTACCAGCTGCTTTTCAGCAACCACCTAAAAAAATTCAAAGAAGAATCTTTAACAGTGCATTCCCAGAATCATGAATATAATCACTCAACATGTACTCCTATGTGCGTATAGTAAGAAGAAGAATAGTTACAGAACAACTCTTACCATGTTCACTTGTGCATTGTTTGTTACTTCCTTTGCACGCATGGCAAAAAGGAGAGTGTTGCGTGTTTGTTCCACATGACTGGATGCTGGACTCAAAGTGCATATGATAGCAGTACGTGCATTCCCTCCAAGTGAATGCTGCAAAATGCGTGTCAGCTTTGAATCTCTATAAGGAATGTGACCACTTCTTTTCCCAACACTGCAAATAAGTTCAAAGAAACACCAAAGTTTCATTATTCAGCCTGATCCATGGTAGCCTAGTTCACACAGGACACACAACTATGCACAAAGAAGCTTATAACTTAATCAGCAGCATTTCCTCAGGGGTCGATCATATGATAGTTATCTATGATTACTAAAGATTTATATTACCTGAGCTTCCTGATTACTGTTGTAAGAGTCATCAAGCTAAGATTGATATGGCAACCTTCCCTGAGCCTAGCACCATCAGCATTTGTCTGTGAGGCTCTTTCACTTCCAGCCAAGTCCACAAAGTTCTGCAACATTATTTAGTGAGTTTGATTAGAGGTTTTACATTCAAGTAAAAGTCCTGGCAGTGATCATACAATTTTAAATCCCTTACCAAGCTTGACACATATGACCGTACACAGTCTGCACTTTCACGAAGCGTACTTTCAATAGTCTGCATGAATGACAGACAGCAAACACTACTTATTAGCAGGGCTCACACAAAATGCATCAGAAAGAGTTTAGTAATTCTACAGTACTTATTAGCAGGGCTCACACAAAATGCAGAAACCATACCAGCCTGATTATCTGGTGCGATCTTGAACTGGTATCATTCAAAGCTGTCTCTCCAACTTGCCTTTGAGCTGCAAAGGAGAAACATTTTAAGATAGATGCAACCTTGAGCAATGTAATGAATGCTACATCTATCTGAATCTATCCAAGGCTATAAAATACACTTACCCTCACATATGCTGATTAATTTTCTTAGATGCTGATCGTCACTGACTGATTCTTCAACCAGTTTCTCAACCACTGTTCCTTTCTGCATTCAGATGGTACCATGAGATTCAGTAACTCAGAAAAGATTGAAAAATTTATCTACATGTAAAAATAATCATATTTAATGTTGTGAATATACCTCTGGATCATCTAAAAGCTTAAGACTCTTTCCTGATTCAGAGTTCAGTAAATCCCGGACATTTTCATTGTAAATTTCCAATCCAGATATTCTTATCCTGAATTCCCTTTCCGGAGTCTGCAAACCAATTATGTAAGACTTGGAGGTACTATTTTAATAACAACATGTCTCAAAGAGAAGCAATACACAGGACATAGAACTTACATTCAAAATATGCATGTATATATCATTCACAGCTTTCTCTGTGATCCCGCGCATAGTAAAGGTTTTCCCACTGCTAGTTTGCCCATATGCAAATATTGTAGCTGCATTAAACATTGCAAGTAGTTTTCACCATTTAGTTTCTGTAAAAATGAAATTGATGAATCAAGAATAAGTAGGAAAAGGAAGGAATGCTCACCATTGATACCCATTAAAGCAGACAAAGCAACATTTTTAACTCCATCTTCATACACTGCCTCAGTTTCGCTTTCGGGACCAAACACCTTATCTGCAATCATCAGTTCAGTGGACCAACATCATGATCTTATCCAGTATAAACCACTAAATCATAGATGAGTAAAATCACAACAAAGAAGGACTGCAAATCGCTTACCAAAGGTAAATGTGGAGTGTTGGACAGCACGTTCCTGGGCTGTGGGTCTATAAACTATGTTATGATCATCAACACACTGCCAGGCAACATGATCTTTTGCACTAAGTTCCCTTTTGTTCAATGGCCTTAACCTCACAGTAACGACGATTTTCTCCTCCTTTGATCTGTTACCACCGGTGTAAGGTGTTCCTGGCGTTCTTTCTAACTTTGAAGATGGTGTTCCCGGAGTTTTAGCCACTGTCATTTTGATGGATGATCCACCACAAGAACACTCTGGAAGAGAGTCTCAAGGGCAGGCTCCTGGTCAAATCAAAAACGAATTCAAGATTAGAGACAGTTTAATTCAACCAGAAAAACATCAATTGTCACTCTCAAGATCCATTTTAACTGTGCCCAATTATAATTGGATCGACAATTTCCTTAAAAATTCAATTCATCTGCAACACAACAAAAAAAATTACTCCGTCTTCTCCAAAAGGGCAAATTAAAAAAAAAAAAATCAACAACGGATCCATTATCCAGTGATTCCAATCCAATCCAATCCAAACATATTCTTGCTAGATTTTAGGGCTACTAGGTTTACATCGTTTCTTAATATAACTCAAAATCACAAACTATTTAAAATCCAGTAGGTTCCCAAATCTAACGAACTTAACTTACAAAGCATCAAATCTCAACCTGAAAAATAAGGGTAACAAATCTAGGAGCGACAAAACCGAAGACATACCTTTCGGACAGAGAGCGCAGAGGTTTGAAGATGGATCCGATTAAGCAGATTGAAATCTGGAAGAGAGAGAAGTAGAGAGAGAGAGAGAGAGGTAGAGAGAGAAAGAGGGGCGGAGAAATGGAAAGGGTAGAGAAGCACAAGAAAGTGTGAGAAGGGGGCCGGATAATTAAGTTTTTGAATTTTGAGACTTCCAACGGCTACTTCTTATTTTCGTATTATTTTAATGACCGGGGCGTTATTTACGTTGGGTGGTCCTGGTCCCTTGTTTCTAATTCTATGGAGTGTTTCTTTTATATTTTTATTTCAGTCATTATTATTTTTAATAGATAACTAAAATGATTTTATATATCAAAATAAATAGAGGAATGGTTAATAAAACACTTTTTTAGACTTTGAATTCCAATAATTATAATGATGGATTGAACCCACAAAACTTCTCATTTGGAATTTTTGAATGCTTACACACCTATTCATAGAAAACACTTGTAGGAAAGTGATTAATCCAACGATAATTAAGAAAATATGCTAATTAATCATATCAATTATGATATTTAATTGGTACATATTATTAAATAGTATTTTTCTGAATTACACTATCAATATAATATTTATTGTAACTAACCTTTTTTTCCTAATTAATTAACATTTTTAGTCAAATACAATATAAATTATTTAATTTTGCTAGGATACTTTTTAACCATTTAATTAAAATGAATGATAAATTCGAGAATATTTTAAATTTAAATAATCATATAGTGTGCATTTTAGTTCAATATTTAGGTTTAATATGGTTCAAATAAAATAAAAAATAATCCGATAAAAAGTATAGTAAAATAATAAAACACTAAATTAATAAGGGGTAAAGAAAAAGTTAATGTGTGCAAATACAAAACAAAGGGAGTGCAAATAAAAATCACGGGCTACTAAGATCCCCAATAAAACATGGGGTTTTGAGAAATTCAGCGGAATATTTTCTTTTTTAGGTTATTGGTTCAACAATCAGTTATGAGCGATTCAATCATCTTTTGATAGATTTTTGGGGTGCAGAGGCCAGAACTGTCTAAAGGATTTCATCATTGGATGGTAATTGATTTTAAGTCTGAAATGAAAAAGGAAGGTGGAAGGTGGTCTATTGGGACTGCAAAGGTGGGTTGAAGATCACCCACTATTTTGAAAATGAAGATCACCCCCTTAGGAGCCTTCAAATTACCAAGATTTTAGTTTCAATGCTTTTGTGTAATATGCCCCAAAGTTACTTAATTACTGTAATTCATACCCCCTTCAATTCTCTAATCATGTCACATTTTCATTTTGAATAATTTTTCTAATAACAATTCATGCCTTATTATACCGCTTTCTGTCGCCGACGACTTCTTTCTTTCACAAATTAGCGTAAGTTTCTCACTTTTAGAGTTGCAGGGAAAAAATATTATGCCATGGATTCAATTTGAAATCATCGATTATGAGTTTCTTGTATATATATATATATATATATATATATATATATATTCGAATTTGCTGGGCTAGCTCATCACATCGATCACATCGCCAGGGATTCAAGTAGTCGGATATGACGTTTTTTTGGATTTTCTTCCGGAAGAGGTCAATTCTCCCTCCAAGTATGGACAGTACCGTGCGGGGAGTTGTGACTCCACACCAGTACTCATCGCCGCACAATATCGACCCCTAAATTTGTGGTTTATTTTAGGAATGTGAAAGAAAAGCACATCTGGGACCCCTAAATCAATGGTCAATGATTGTTAATCTTAATTGTCATTGACGAGCACTTTGGAATGTTTAAGTAGGAATTCTGATAATTCAAGAAATGAAAATATTCTTCCAGTGGCTGCTATATCCAAATCTACCCAACGTTGGATTCTGGTTAGCCACGTCAAAGCTGAACTGAGCATGAGTCAAGCTATCATAGGCAAGAAATTCACCATAATGCCCCTCCTTGGCATGATGAAACAACTGGGAGACTTGCTGCAATATTTCCATGGTAGAGATTTCATGTTGAATAGTCTCAACATGGACATTATTCTTGTGGACGAGAATAAACCCCTCATCTGTGATTTGTCTGATGTTACATCCCCAAGATCCCATGCTATTCTGGATTTGGATCTGCTGGATGCCAAGGCAATTGAGTCACACCTCAAAAATGGATTGAAAGTTCTGATCCCCAAAGTGATATATTCACTTTGGGCTTGATTATGTTTCAAGTGTTTGATAAGTCGGCTAACTATGATTAGGATAAAACGATGATATAAGACGGTGATAGACTATGTTTGTGATCTTGTGCATGGCTTTACCCAACTTGATGCTGCTTCCATGTCGATTTCGAGTATCACGTTGTCGCTCCAAATTTGAAAGAAATTCCGCACCATACATATCGTAGTTTGGCTGGTCCGAGGGGTGATTCTTGTCGCCTTCAAGAGGGTTCGACATCCATTCAATAAACCCATGGATTTCAAGAGGATATAACCCGAATCTCCACTCGCCCAACCGCATCTCAATTCGTAAGGATTATCAGTAGCCAAACCTCCCCTGATTTTTTCCTTCATAAGTACAAGTTAGAAGTTCAATCTTGATGGGTGTCCTTGGAAGTCGAGAGATCTGTCAAGTGAGCATGGAGTGGTGGTGCGGAATAAAACTTGTCATTTATGATGAACAATATTTGTTAAAATTTATCCTTAAACCATTTGAATATTTTTATACTTTAATTCAGAATTTGTGTATTAATTATTCATTCAAACTATTAATATTGTTATAGTTGATTGGATTAGACTCGATTTGATTTTTTTTATTGTGTGCTTCTTAATTTGTCAATTAATTAGAGTTGATTCATTTGATTAAATAGCAATGTATGTAGAACAATAGCAAGGCAGTTTTGAGTCTGGCTTCCTACGAGGATTTTGGGGATTTTGGCTTATTGGAAACAAGTTTTTACCAGGTGCAATCTTTCCTTGGTTTTTATTTTCCTTTCTAAATTCCTTAAATTTGTTTTTTGATAAAATCTAATTTTCTTTTGCAGGTGGGAGGAGCAAAGCAGCACGCAGGGAGATTGAAGTCCTAGTTTAGCTTGTTATAGGATTGTCTAGATCTTGCTGGATTATGTCTAGAATCTAGCTGTAATTTCTGGATTGCTCTTCAAAAGTTTGATTCCAGCAGTTGTAACTTTTGACTTTATCAATCAACGACAGAAATTGTTTTTGTTTTAAAAAAAATTTCTTCTCAAAAAAAAACTCCTATCATTATTTTGTAAGAGACATTGGTGTGGAAGTTTGGATCACCGACACTGATGTTTGGGCCCATAGCGTGGATTTTACTTTTATTAAATTGATCTATGATGTATAGTTTTTCATAATTAGAAAATAAGGTTTTTAATAAGAAATTTTTTTTACTATGAATTACAATGATATATGATAAATTTCATAATTATTTCAGTTAAATTCAGTTTAGTTAAATATATTTAAATTTGTTTTAACTCAGCTAAATATATACAAAACCAATTCCCCTATTTGTAGATCCCATTTACTATAAATTTCCAAAAATAACCTTAATGAAAAATTAGTTTTAATTTAATCTTTATTCTTATATTTCATTCCTACTCCATTTCTAATTCATATAAAACACCCCTAATCTTTAAAGTACATCTAACTAATATTTATTTTGGAATACAAATAATAATGGACGACGAGGAATCATATTTTAATGTATTTTTTCTTGCCTTTTGTTTTCATTTTATTCATCTGCGTTCTCGGCTTTTGATTTTTAATTACATAAAAAAATGTGGCAGGGTTTAAGCGTATGTAATTGATGTTGTGTGTTGCATTGGGGAATGTGAGAGTGTGAAAAAGACGCGATTTTATACTTTGGATGGAAGCAAAATGATATCCAAAATGTTATTTTGTCTAAAATACAACCATCATCAACATGTATCGCACACAATCCATATCCTCCAACTGCAGCCATTCTCATCGCAATAATTCTTCAAATCCGAAGGAAGGAAAAATCACTCGTACTAGAAAGTATAAAGTTGTTCGCACTTCGATACCTCCCATTCCAAAACCGGTAATCATGGTAAAGAATGACGAACCGGCGGTTGATCCATTCCAATAATTGTGATAAAAGATGATGAACCTCGTGTCGCTCCCATTCTAGGGGTTTAGTGTTTGTTTTTAGAGTCTAAGTTGAATGATAAGATTGAATTGAGTCATTAAATGAGTTTGGAAAAAGTTTACTTGGATTTGAGGGACTATAATATAATATCATAAACAAAATTTTATAAGGGCTAATTTAGTAATACTTTTCTAAATGAGATATGCAAACAGAGTTTTTGATTTTATTTTTTTTGAAAGGAAATACGTGTTATCATTTCAGGGTCCTGGAAAACGTCCAGAATCGTTTGATACAAGGAATGAGGGTGGAGAAAACCACGAATTAAACACATTAACACTTGACTTAGCAAAATGAGCTAGTAAATGAGCCGAAGAATTCTCCGAACGCAGTACCCAAAAAGGCAAATCAAGGTCATGAGCTAAATTCTGGCCTCTAATATCCTCAATCACTACCGCAGCCTCCAACATGCATGTGATGTCCCCCCCGAAGTATATGAATAAGTGGAAAATAGTCACCAATGGTAATGGGACGAACATGCATTATCCCCGCGAGCTCGACGGCCTCCCTGGCTGCATAAGCTTCGGCCAACACAGGATTACCAATCAGGGGCAGTCGCCTAACAATGTCTTTGACGAAATGACCGTGTGAATCCAACGTCAATGCTCCCAAACCCGCGAAACCAGATCCAAGTCCCGCGTCAAAGAAAACCTTGGCAAGTCCGACGGAGGCCGAAGAAGTGCGGTCTCCTCTAAGGTCGAGGAAAGGAGTGCAGACCAGTGGTTTGCTCGATGAAAGCTAGAGAAATTACCAGCAAGCATGGATGGCACAATTGAGCTATCAAGATGGGAGTTCTCGAAGACTTCTTTATTTCATTGTGATCATACTGCATCACAAAGCATCAGTAGCAACTCCACCTTCTCCGCATCATTATCTAGGACGAACTAACGGAACCAAAACTCGCCTCTACTCCTTTCCGCGGCTAAGACGATCGTCCACAGTCCCGTCAATATATTTGACAATGAAGGTTACATTTGAGATGATATAATATATGACATTCTATCAAACGTTAAATTATTCTATACGCGTAAATTCTAAAGATATCAAAAATATTTTAGAACACCTGAATTACAAGTTCAATCTTTTACATTGACCTCAATCTCATAGAGTAAGGCCCTTCTTGGGTAGAGTTTATTTCTTGCTGCATTTAACTGAACTAGATTGAACTGAACCAAAGTGAAAATTAATGTATTGAAAAAAAGCATCAACATGACTGAATTAAACCAAATTTCATAAAATTACATTTTTACTGAACTGATCTACGGAAAATCTCTGAGAAACAGGACATAAATCCAATAAATCTCAACATTTTAATAAATAGTTTTTCAACATTTTAAAAGTTTTGGTCTACGTACCAACGGAAATAAGGTTAACATTAATATTTGTTCTAATAATATTTAAAATTTAAAAAATTTATTTGTAAGAGAAAATATTTAAAATTAAAGTAAAATTAATTAAGGTCATGTTCTCTTCACGGTATTTGAACTTATCTGAACTCATCTGAACTTAAAAAAGTTTATCTGAACTAAAAAAAAGTTTATATGGCGGGCAATAGCAATATATCCCTAGCTGAACAAAGAAAAATGAATGGAAAATAAGTATGAGTATTATTTGAAGACTAAGTTCAATTATTAGAACTTTACATTTTCATAAAAGTACAAACTTTTGTAGAATAATATTACTAAATATTCTTTAAAAATAATATATTTTATCTGTTCAAAAGTTTTAAAATCTTTTTCAGTCATTAACGAAAAAGAAGAACAATAACAAGAAAACTTTCAACATTTAAAAGATGATGATCCACTTCCAGAGAATTCCAAACCAAACAATGGGGGAAAAAATCCAAGGTCATATATGATTTCCTAGCAATGATGCATATTGAAGATGAGGACCAATCAGAAATTTCGTGAAGAACGAACATTTCATCTCAGATGCTTTAAAAAATATGCTATAATCATGGTTTATTATTTTTCTATTTCAAATCATTGATTATGTTTTTATCTACTATTTTTAATGGTCAAATTGGACCAAACAAAAGAAATTATCTTTATGCAATCTATTTGCTTCCTTACTTACATTTACAATTATTTATACACTTCACAGTACGACTACTGAAAGTTATATCATAATAACATCATTCCTTATTAAAATTAATCAAAAACCCATCGCATCGCCATAGAATGAGTGCAATATTTCATTCTAATGTACACTCATATATTGGGCATTTCGTACAGGAATATTTTTATGAGTAAATTATTTGTGTAAATACACCGCGCATGCGCGGTGGGATCCCGCTAGTCTTAATTAATAGGGTTAAATATTAATGTCATCTTTAATTTTTACTAAATATGAAGACTCATTTATGAATTTGAAAATTAAGTTATGGAAAAAAGTACTGTTCGAATTCGGAAAAGATAAATATTCAAAAGAATGACTGTGCGATATCGGAAGTATAACAAAATTATTATTCGATATCGAAAATATAATCGCCCAGGGGCCTGTCTCAGTAAACGAACAGACTTACGATATCGAATAGCGGTTAATATAATTTGTCGATATCGAAAGTGTGGTAACTATATATATAAAAAAGGGGCCTTTTGGGGGAATAGTTCTCCCCCAAATTGTTTTCGAACCCTAAACTCGATTTCGAAATCAAATCGACTTCGATTCCTGCAAATCTATCGAAATGACTAGAACCACAAGCCGAAACCAAGTACCACCACAAGCCCCACCCCAAAAAAATCGCCAACGAGCTCCTAGAGGCCGAGGGCGAAGCGGTTCTGAAGCGGAGTCAAGTCGTGGTGGGCAAAACCAGAATGTGCCCGTCGGAGGCCGGGGGCGTGGAATCGGCGGGCGAAATACAGAGGAGAGCAACGAGGGTTCCAATCCTACAGTGAAGGAAACCTTCATCGACGAGGCAGCTACTCAGCGGTATGAACAGTGGAGAAATAGGTCGATTATCATCACCAAGGTATTCAAACGCTCCCAATTATATAGTGACTTGAAGTTTGAGTATGTGTTGAAATGGTTTAGACCCCATCACTTGGATGGTTTGTTGCAATTGGAAGAATATGCATATAAAGAAGAAGTGCTTCAATTTTATGCAAATTTTAGAAAGGATGGTGTTGATGGCTATAAAACTAGGGTTAGGGGAGTAGACATAAGGGTTAGCAAGTTTACCATCAACGAGGCTATTGGTTGTCCTTATGTTGATTCTAGTTTTTTGAGAGGTGAGGATAATCCTAATGGTCCTTATGATATGTATATCCAACATAGCTTTACCAAGAACGTTGATATAAAGCTCCCATTTCTTGTTAAAACAATGGCCTCAAAGTATTTCCACCGTAGGAGTAGTGGTTTAGGAAAACCTAAACCGGATTACAAAATTGGGGAACTCACATCGGAGCAAAGGCTTGTGTATGAGTTTATAGCTATGAATGTGTTTCCTTCCGGTGGTCATCCTTGTGAAGCAACTGTCCACAGCATCATGCTCTTCTACTTCATCATGGAGGAGCACAAAATCAACCCCGGTTATGCCATTCTCCATTACATGGTAAAGGCGGCAAGGAGTTCAAAGGCGGCCTATCCTTATGGTGGTTTGATAACAGCGTTGATCCGCAAGGCAGGGGTTGAACCTGAAGGTTATTCCTTACCAATGGAGTACTATGACCATGGATGGTTGATCAAGAAAGGTCTAAAACTCAATGACGATGGTATGTATGGCCCTAAGGACCCGAAGAAGAAGCGCTTAACTCTCGGTAAGTATTTGTGTTTTTAAATATTAATTGAGCAATGATATGATTTTATTGGTTATTTATATGTTATATATAATTCTTTTTTATAGGTCAAATTAGGAGGTGGCAATCTCACTTGCAGATGCATTGTGAGTTGCTTGAGAAGGAAACTGAGGAAAAGAATAAGGAACTAGCTGTCTTCGAAGGTGAATTGAAAAAAATGTATGACTTGTTTGGGTTTTCAATGGACCTAAGTTGCTTCGAAGGGGAACCATCTTACCACATTGACGACGAGGAGTTCGATGTGAATGCTAGTGTGGTGCCATCCGACAGTGATGAAGATGACTCTTCTGAAGGTGGGAACTTTGAGGGTGAAGGGGAAGATGCCGAAGAGGAACCACATCAAGAAGATCCCGTGGATGACCAAGAGGAAACTTCAGGTGAGGAAGATGAAGAAGAACCCCAGCATTCAAAACGCCAAAAAAGATCAGTCCCTGAATCTCAAAGTGATGATGGCGATGATGAATTTAGCTCTTCCAGTGGCGATGATGATCTTGGAGGTGATAGACCGCGAGCAAATCCAAACTTGGAAGACAACGCTGATAATGAGGAGGATGCTAGCCAGTACCGTATGGTGTTTAGAGATTAGTCCGGATTACAAAATTAGAACTCTTGTTTTCATTTATGTATGCAAGTTTGAATTCATAGTGTTTCCTTAATGAATTCTTTTGTGTTCTTTTTATTACTCTTCATATTATTAGCAATTTTAGAAAAATCAATCAAATCTCCTTGACCTATACAAATGGTAGCTACGGGAAAAATAATCATCCACATTAGTGTGTTACTATGTATAAAAAACTTACCAGAAGATGATATCGATTTCGAAGAGTCAAAAAAATAACAACTTCGATATCGCAATTGTCTGTATATATTGTTGCGATATCGAAGACGTTATCGGCTGGTGTTCCAGGGATACAAGAGAATTTACCCGCAATATCGAAAATAATTTATACATACCTACGATATCGAACTCCAGTTCGTGACCTTACGCGATAGCGAAAGAATGATCTGGTATATAAACGATATCGTATAAGCTTGAGCCACGTCACTAAAGAAATCCAACTTTAAAAACCTCTAAGTGCTGAACGATATCGCAAACATATTCGGTTCCTAGAACGCCATCGTTTTGTTTGTCCATAGCGATATCGAATGTAAATGTCGGGGAGTATTATTAGTCTTTCGATATCGAAAACAGAGAACTGTATATAAAAAAAAAGTCGGGGCATGAACTCATAAAATCCCCAAATTGCGAGTTCATAATATCCCAACCCTAAAGTACTCTGAATCCAGCCCAGATTCGATTTTCCATCCAAAACCCACTGTAATCTCTCCGCTGATACTACCAGGAATTCACCCACAACCAAAGGATCATGGCCGGCGGTGGAATGAAGAGGAAGGTCGTCGCAAAGAAGCCGCCGCTCTCACGGTTCGATTCGAGGAAGTTTGTAAGTCAGGAATCATTTAAAAAGTATAAATCTTTCATGAATGGTTCTTCCTTAATGAGTAGCTACGTTCTAGATTTCAATCATATGCAAATATTAGGGTTGAATGGTATTATGCTTTTGTTTAGTGAACAAAAGATGAATGAGTTGTTTGCTTTGAATGAGGATTCTTATTTAGATGAAACTAGTCAATTTTATGCTAATATGCTTGAGGATGAGAATAGTGGGTTCACTACAAAGGTTAACGGATTAGTTTATGAGATTAACCCAAGTAAGATCAACAAAATCTTGGATATTAATTATGAGAGTCCTTTGCCTCCTAGAGTGTATACTAGTGGTGCTTGGCCGAAAGATGTAAGACCTCCTAGACTCAACCATAAGGAGATGGGGCATAAGTACTTTGGTATGCCAATTAACAAGGCCAAGCAAGCTACCGACTATAAGATAGCTGACCTAGACCCGGTCTCGCGCATTATTTATGATATGGTTTGTAGACATTTGGTTCCAAAGGGGGGGAAATCATCGGAAGCCACTTATAGTAGCTTGTTGATGTATTATTACATTAGGGAGGTGAGGCCTTTTAATGTAGGATTTACAATAATGAGTCATATGGATACCGTTGCAAAAAATGGCCGCCTAGTTACAAGCTTGCCTTACGGGAATCTCATATCCCGGCTTTTGAAGACGAACGAAGATTTCAAGTTTTCAACAAGGAGTGACCCAGTGTCTTGTAAGTTCTATGATACCAGCATTTTTACAAAGAAGCATTGGGTTCTCGTTGATGGGCAGTGGGAGAAATCGGTAGGCTCTAGTACCACTTTGCCGGAAGAAGGTATTTTCACTCCTAGTTTGTTATATACTTGTATTTTATTTTTGTATTAGCAATATTAATTAACATAAATTGTGTGACTTGTTTGATTGTAGATTGTGATGAGCGTTTTTTCAAAGAGGAGTTATCATCCCTAAAAAGGCTCAGAAAGGCGATAAGGCTTTCACGACAAATCATATGGCGCAATACGGATATAGTGCGAAGTTTTATATCAGGAAAGGAGAGTTCCATGTCGTTTGAGCCTTCGACTTCAAAAGTACCTCCCAATGCTGATCAAGGACCCCCAAATGCCAATGGAGAGCCGGAGTCAACTCATGCCAATGCCGAAGAACCGGAGTCAACTCATGCCAATGCCGAAGAACCGGAAGATGAGACTGTTCAACCTCCTCCACATGTTGATCCTGCAAATGATGAAATCTTAAAACACCTTTTCTATTAGATTAACCATAATGTAACTCAAATACAATTCATTTTATTTTGGTTTTGTTTGATTGGATAATGAATGCAATTTTTTTGTTACATATTAGTTTTACTATGATTTGATAATCATTTATAATACAAACAATGCCAAATTGGGGTGAATATTTAAGTTCCAAAATTTCTTATAACTTTTTTAAAAAACTAACCAGAAAGATAATTCGATTTCGAAAGGACAAGGCAAAATACCATTCGATATCGCAAATATATGTCTATGTTTATACGATATCGAAATAGAGATCGTCGTGTGTCACAGGGACTAAACCGACTAATCTTTCGATATCGAAATTAAAGGCTAACAGACTTAAGATATCGAAAAGTCTTTACTATGTTCTGGCGATATCGAAAGTATGGTAGCTAAATATAAAAAAACGGGTCATAAACCACACTACCAAACATGACCTTAATTGATAAAAATATCTCATGCTTAACTTCTTGTTTTATCCGTCCAATTAATCACATGGGGACCACAACTATCTTGGGAAGTCTATTTTAGGGCCTCACAAGTAGGGCCGGGCCTGACCATAAGCACTATGTGCCATGACACAGGGCCCGAGCCATTAATCCTATTTAGGGGCCTCAAAAAATATCTTTCAATTGGGTAACTAAGATTTTTTGAGAATTTTAATCCTATTATATTAGAGGCCGATGTAATTATGCATGGAAAGCGTAATAATCTCATTAAAGAGGCTGCATTTTTGGGGGAAATAACTATGTATGAGCTGCATATTTAGGAGATGATAATAAAATAAATTTGGAAGGGGGTATGGTTTATGAAATAATAATAAAATAATCATCTATACATTTGGAAAATAAACTTTTGAGCATTATCCAGTGTAATCGACATAAGGAAGGGGAGTAAATTTGAGACGTAGAATATGGCTCAGATTTTATATAAAAAGTATTTTATATGTTATGTATTAAGTTATTGGGGATTATATGTAAGAATTAATTAACAGCAAATGTGTATTTTCCTAGCCAGTTTATTTACCTCAACGGTGGGACGGAAGAAGTATATTATTACTAATTTAAATATCACTCTCACTTTTCTTAGTCATGTTAATTTGCATATAAATTTAATAATAAAATACAATTATTATATTTTCATCTACAATTCAAATTCATTATGTATATTTTAGTATAAGCTGCGATATTATATTTTCTAATAAAATGTATATTAGGCCACAATTTTATTTTTGCACAGGGCCTCCAAAATCTCAGGGCCGGCCCTGCTCACAAGCATCATTTTCATCCAAGCCTTTTGTTTTCTTCCTTCTTCCTCCTCTCCTTGGTTTGTTTTTCATATTATGGCGGGCAATAACAATATATCCCTAGCTGAACAAAGAAGGATAGCAATTGATAGCCCCTAGATATACTCTTATTTTGTAGCATTTGAGAGTTGTTTTATATAGTATTTTGTGTAATTATATTAGACTTTTGGACCGAATCATTCATAGTGGTTTGAAATTGAAGACGTGCATTTCGATCTTGAATTGCACTTGCGATGGATTTGAATGATTTGAAGACCTTCTATGACCGTCCTGACCGCGTTTGATACATTGAAGAACCGGTCGTAGAAGTGGCGTGAAGGCACACTCTCGCGGGCCGCGAACCCTAGGTCGCGAACCGCGAGGGTGTGTGTTGCTGTTTTGACCATGCCGAGTTTCGCGCGGGCCGCGAAACTCCGGTCGCGAGCCGCGAAGACCGAGGCGCGCGGACCATGCCGAGACCGAGGCGCGCGGACCACGCCGAGACACGGGCGCGGACTACGCCGAGACACGGGCGCGGACTACGCTGAGACACGGTCGCGGACTACGCCGAGACACGGGCGCGCGGGCGCGAGACTCCGGTCGCGGACTACGCCGAGACACGGGCGCGCGGGGCGCGAATCCTCGGCCGCGAACCGCGAGAACCAGGCTCGCGGTCCGCGAAGGATCCCGCGCGACCCGCGAAGCTGCCTGCAACTTGCATTTTGTTTGGCTTTAATTTTAATTATTTTGGACTATAAATAGAACTTATCCTCAATGTTTAGAGGTCGGTTTTTACAGAGCTCCCAATCCAAAAACATCCAATTTCTCTCTTTCCTTCCCTTTGATTTGATGAACAAACATGTTTGTATTAATTAGGATTATTGTAGTAGGCTAAAAACCCATCTTGGGGGCATGTGATTAAACTTCTATTATGGGTTGAGAACTTGTTTGTGTAGCTTATGAATGTGTGATTTGCTATTGAATGATCATAATTTGTATGTGTATTTGATGCTTGAAATGGTTAGGAATGATTTCCTAGTTATAGATATGTGTTGGATATGTGTTAGACATTGCTTTTCCATGGTTGAAATGCTACCATTTCTTCTATGTAAAGGTAGTGAATTAGGAATCAAATATATGTTGTTATCAATTATATTTGTTCTTGAGATCATTCATTAGCATTGTATCTATGTCAAGTTTGTTATCAAATTGCATGGGTAGGTTTGAGAAACATCTAATTTGAAATGATATTGATGAATTGAACTAGTTGTTATCACCTAGTAAAGTTGTCAATGAAAGTTATGAGGATGCTTTCATCTTTCATAGCTATGATTATAGATAGTTTCTCATGATAAACAATCATCATTCTCAAAGCAACATGTCATAGTTTGAGGAAGAACTCATGGTAGAAAGTTGAAATCACATGCACCCAAGACTTGCATTTTAGATAGTTAATCTTTAGTTAGATAATTGCATGATAATTTAGATTTTCATTTGTTTTGCATCGTAGTGTTTCCTACAAAACCAACTTCAAAACCCCCCCTTGTTTACCTTGCTTTCTATATAATATATATGTGTGTGTTAACAATCTTTGCTAAAACACTAAACAAGATCCTTCTCCTTGTGGTTCGATCCCTACTTCCCACTATCTACTCTATAGTAGTTAGAAGTCGTAGGTGAATATAAATGTGTTTTGATTGAGTGGGATTCCCATTTACGACGTGGGGAAATCGCTTGTCAAAAATGGCGCCGCTGCCGGGGAGAAGGCATTTCTTGTTTTGTGTTTTATCTTAGATTTTATTGTTTACCTCCTTTGTTTTCTTTCTTTTCTTTGAAAGTGTATTGCTCGAGTTCTTTGCGTAAACGACACCTTGTAGTGTGTATTGCCTTAGAATCCTTGCACTATAATTTCAATCCTTTCTTTACTTTGTTTTCTTTGAAGTGTGTATTGCTTGGTTTCTTGGAGTAAACGACACCTTGTAGTGTGTATTACCCTAGAACCCTTGCACTACAATTTCAATATCTTTGTTTGTAGTTTTAATTTTAATTTACATATGGATAACCTCCCTTATAACTATTCAAGGGATGATGATAATTTTGCAAACTCGCGTGATGCATACAATTTTACTAATTTTTCCGAGTCTTGCAATTTTGATTTGAGAAATGAGCACTTTCAACATGAAATGCCCGTTGGTTCCTCATACCAAGGGTACCATGATGAGTGCTATAATGAGGAGGGAGTTGGATTCCAATATCAACAAGTTTATGATCCTTACTACGATTCTTATGAGCCGCAATGGAGTGGTCATTCGAATTCGAGGTTTGGATACCCACCGGAAAACCAACCCTATGAGCAACAAAATCTACCTCACCCACCTTTTGAATTGCCTCAAGAACAAGATGCGATGAATTATGAAGATAATTTACGCTTAGAAAATCTTGAGAGGCAATTGAATTTAATGTGGGAAGCGGTGAGGAGATTAGAAGCTCAATATTCCGAAGGAGAACCATCCCAAGTAGAACCTATTCCGAGTGCTTTGCACGAAGAAGAATTTGAAAGGGATGAGGAGTTGGTTGTTGAACAAAAAGAAGAAGAGAGGAAGGTGATCGAACTTGAGAACTTACCATCACCATTGCCACCCCTACCTCCACCTATTCAACCAAAATCACCAACTTCGGAAATCTTAGAGGAGCCAAGTAGGAAGCCAACTTACTCATTCATGCTTCCAACCATCCATACTCCTTTAAGAACCTCACCTTACACTCCTCTACCTATGCTTTCTCAACCCCCCTTCACTTTTTTCTTAAAGGTGAAGGATTTCAAACTTTTGTTCTATGAATAACATTTGGGTCGTGTCGACGACGTTAAATAAATCGATTTTGATCGTTTGGAAATAACATTTCCACTAAACGATTCTTGTTTTATAAAGTAAAAAAAAAAAAAAAAAATTAATTAAAATTATATAGTTTCTTTGTATATTTCTTTGTATATTTCATTGTGTAGAATAAGGTGTGCAATGGAGCAAAAATGGAAAAGCTGAAGAAGCCATTCCTCGCGGTCCGCGAATTGATCGCGCGGACCGCGACCGAAGATTTTCGCGAGCCGCGAAAGGGAGCTCGCGGATCGCGCCTATGTCTCGCGGTCCGCGCATGAAGTCTCGCGACCCGCGAGGGAGGCCGGGATTTCTCGAAAATCCCTGGAACAAAAATGCCCATTTTCGCGGCCCGCGGTTTCATCGCGCGGACCGCGAAATTATGCTCGCGGTCCGCGATTTCATCGCGCGGACCGCGCCGAGGTTTGCCGAGGATTTGCGCGCGGTGCGCGATTTCATCGCGCGCGCCGCGCGAAGGTTGCCGAGGTCTTCCGCGCGAGACCGACGTTTTGCGCGCGAGACCGAGGTTTCACCGCGCCGAGTTTTCACCATGCCGAGGTTTTGCGCGCGCACGACCGAGAATTTGCTCGCGGCCCGCGACGGGGGACGCGCGACCCGCGAACCATGCCGAGTTTTCTCGGAATTCCCTGCCACAAAATGGGCCATGTTCGCGACCCGCGATGGTTGCTCGCGACCCGCGACGGAGTCTCGCGGCCCGCCAATGGACGCTCGCGACTCGCGAGGTCACGGGGACTATTTCTTCACCTTTTCTTCTTCTATCTTTTTTCTCTTCCTTCTTCCCTATTCCCTCAAGCTCCCAAAGGCTTCAATTGACGGTACCCTACTCAATTTGTTCAAATTTTTTTGGGTGTTTTAGGGCTTGCCGCCAATAGAATTAAGTACATTTTGAAGGGCTTGCCGCCTTTAGTTACATACTGAACTTTTTGAATAGGGCTTGCCGCCATATAGCTACTTTAGTTGTGCTGGACGGTTATTGCATAGATTAAGCTAATATAGCTACACCCTTTCTTACACTATGATTTTCATTGATATATTTAAACATTGAGGGCAATGTTTAGACTAAGTGTGGGGGAGAGGTGTAGGACTTTTGTTGCTGATTTTGTTGCTAGTTTTATTACTGTATTCTTTAAAAAAAAAAAAAAAAAAAAAAAAAAAAAAAAAAAAAAAAACAGCCCGGATGGTCCCAAAAATACTAGAGGATCAGGTAAAAATGAGAGGCATGCCCGGATGGTTCCAAAAATACGAGAGAATCAGGCAAAAATGAGAGGCAAAAAAAAAAAAAAAAAAAAAAAACATTTTCTTTTATCTTGTTTAAATATGTAAGCTCTCAAATGTTATGTGCTTAATTATTTAGAATATACACTTGGATCTTAATCGTTCTTTCTCGAGGACGAGAAAAGTTCAAGTGTGGGGGATTTTGATAGCCCCTAGATATACTCTTATTTTGTAGCATTTGAGAGTTGTTTTATATAGTATTTTGTGTAATTATATTAGACTTTTGGACCGAATCATTCATAGTGGTTTGAAATTGAAGACGTGCATTTCGATCTTGAATTGCACTTGCGATGGATTTGAATGATTTGAAGACCTTCTATGACCGTCCTGACCGCGTTTGATACATTGAAGAACCGGTCGTAGAAGTGGCGTGAAGGCACACTCTCGCGGGCCGCGAACCCTAGGTCGCGAACCGCGAGGGTGTGTGTTGCTGTTTTGACCATGCCGAGAAACTCCGGTCGCGAGCCGCGAAGACCGAGGCGCGCGGACCATGCCGAGACCGAGGCGCGCGGACCACGCCGAGACACGGGCGCGGACTACGCCGAGACACGGGCGCGGACTACGCCGAGACACGGGCGCGGACTACGCTGAGACACGGTCGCGGACTACGCCGAGACACGGGCGCGCGGGCGCGAGACTCCGGTCGCGGACTACGCCGAGACACGGGCGCGCGGGCGCGAGACTCCGGTCGCGGACTACGCCGAGACACGGGCGCGCGGGGCGCGAATCCTCGGCCGCGAACCGCGAGAACCAGGCTCGCGGTCCGCGAAGGATCCCGCGCGACCCGCGAAGCTGCCTGCAACTTGCATTTTGTTTGGCTTTAATTTTAATTATTTTGGACTATAAATAGAACTTATCCTCAATGTTTAGAGGTCGGTTTTTACAGAGCTCCCAATCCAAAAACATCCAATTTCTCTCTTTCCTTCCCTTTGATTTGATGAACAAACATGTTTGTATTAATTAGGATTATTGTAGTAGGCTAAAAACCCATCTTGGGGGCATGTGATTAAACTTCTATTATGGGTTGAGAACTTGTTTGTGTAGCTTATGAATGTGTGATTTGCTATTGAATGATCATAATTTGTATGTGTATTTGATGCTTGAAATGGTTAGGAATGATTTCCTAGTTATAGATATGTGTTGGATATGTGTTAGACATTGCTTTTCCATGGTTGAAATGCTACCATTTCTTCTATGTAAAGGTAGTGAATTAGGAATCAAATATATGTTGTTATCAATTATATTTGTTCTTGAGATCATTCATTAGCATTGTATCTATGTCAAGTTTGTTATCAAATTGCATGGGTAGGTTTGAGAAACATCTAATTTGAAATGATATTGATGAATTGAACTAGTTGTTATCACCTAGTAAAGTTGTCAATGAAAGTTATGAGGATGCTTTCATCTTTCATAGCTATGATTATAGATAGTTTCTCATGATAAACAATCATCATTCTCAAAGCAACATGTCATAGTTTGAGGAAGAACTCATGGTAGAAAGTTGAAATCACATGCACCCAAGACTTGCATTTTAGATAGTTAATCTTTAGTTAGATAATTGCATGATAATTTAGATTTTCATTTGTTTTGCATCGTAGTGTTTCCTACAAAACCAACTTCAAAACCCCCCCTTGTTTACCTTGCTTTCTATATAATATATATGTGTGTGTTAACAATCTTTGCTAAAACACTAAACAAGATCCTTCTCCTTGTGGTTCGATCCCTACTTCCCACTATCTACTCTATAGTAGTTAGAAGTCGTAGGTGAATATAAATGTGTTTTGATTGAGTGGGATTCCCATTTACGACGTGGGGAAATCGCTTGTCAGCAATGGAAGCAAGGATTGCAAAGTTGAGGACTGATAGGATGAGAGGTATTAATTAATACTTAACATAGTTCTGGATCCTCAATGATTTTACATTTTTTGGTTACACACTTCATTATTACTAATTTGAATGTTGTATGAAATATGTAGAATGGGAAGACGTTGTTGAACCTGAGCAACGCCGCAAGCTGGACTTCTTGAAGACTCAATTTGAATATCTTTTTCCTCGGTTGGGGGCAGCCCAAATTCCGTGGGATGATTCATACATAATCTTAGAATCACAAAAGGAGTTTGATAAAGAATACACTCGTGGTGTAGTAAGTTATCCCCTCAATTATTCTTTGTCGAAATTGAATTCAATATTAATCATATATAAAGTTTTAAAGATCAAATTATGGATTTGTTGTTTTACTTGTTGCAATAATTTATGATTTTCAGAAAAGAATACAGTTGATGCGCCGTGCGGTTGAGAAAGGACTGATTAGGGCGGTGATGCTACCGAAATCCGTCCGTCTCCCGGGGGTAGACGCTATCCGGGTCCCCTCCTTGATCAGCCCGCTTCAGTCCTGCAAAACAATCCCCGGGAGGCGTCCCGGGGAAGAAGCTCCGGCGTGATGATGAGATGAGGATAGCGGAGAAGGAAAACGTACAGAAGGAACTCTCAATATAAAGTAGAGAGATATGAGTCACATACCTTGTTCACTGTTTGAGATAGTATTTATAGCCGAGCTAGCCTGCTTGAGATAAGATGCAGGACCACTTCCCTTTGTCCCCGTCCGTCCTTCTTTCTTGTCCGGACGTTCCCCTTAACGGGAAAGGTATCGCCCTAGACGCGCTGGGCCGTGGACCCTATTATCGGCCCAGTAGGCCTTTGGGCCGGTAATATCACTAGCCCCCCAGACCAGTCACCCGGGTTTCCGTAATGCGGGGAACTGGTCTCATAACCTTCTCCTGACGTTACCTTTGGGTAGGGCCCATCCGTGTTAAAATTGGTTTCTGTCGACGCCGCCTTTTCCCCTTCTGCATTAATCAGTACCTTTTTTGCCGTGCCATGATTACTTTCCCTTCTTTTGAGGTGGCGGTTCCTATTCACCTGCCTATATAAGGTCCCAAGCTCCTTTTCTCTAAACTTCTCTCCTCAAAACTTCCCTGAAGCTCTGCTCTTTTGATCAAGTAAGCTCTCGCTCTCCCTCTCCTTCTCCCCCCATCATGAACTCTCCAATTCTTTCCAACTCTTCCTCTGACACCGAGGGAGCTCGAAATCAGTTCGAGGTCCAGTCCCGGGTTGCCGATAACCTTATCCTTTCCCCCGTCTCCTCTCCAGACACCTATTCCGAGGCTTTTAGCTCGCCCCGAGAACTACTCACCCCGGGTGCGTCGAACTTGGATGAGGCGGGTTTGCGCCCATCCGGGGATCCCGACTTCCCTCTAGATGATCAGGATGCGGACGTGTTTGGCGGGGAAATTGGTGATGATATTCCCCGAGGGCCTACTCACGGAGTGCGCCCCTTGGGTCTCAAGTTTTTCGATGTTCCCGGGGATTTCCCTTCGTTAGATAGGGATGTTTTAGATTTGGCTTATCCCTCTTCCTTTAAACGCCTGTCTTTCTAAATTTCCCCCGGGAGTCTCAGAGCGAGGGGTCACGTGCATCCCGCGGATCCATTTTCAGTACGGGCTTAGCCTGCCCTTCCCTCCTCTCTTTCTTGATATCCTCCAATTTTATAACGTGGCCCCGGCCCAACTACACCCTAACGGGGTCGTCCTTATTCTGGCTTTCTTACTTAACTGTGCCCGGTGCGCCGTTTCTCCTTCCCTCTTACTCTTCCGCTCCTTCTACGCTTTACGGAAGGCACACGCATCCTTCCCGGGCGTTTTCTCTTTCACTGTTCGATCCGGGATAAAGGACTTCATCCTGTCCAAACCCAAATCCGCCAAAGGATACCCTTCAAAGGGTTTCTTCCTGTGCGATGCCCGGGCTTATCCTATGCCTACTTGGAACGACTTCCTCGTTCCAGAGGAGAAGAAGCCTCTTTCCAATCTCCCGGCGACCATTGCCAGTGACCATAACTTCCTCCGCCTCACCCCCCTTGATATGGATTCCTTCTATAAGAACGGGAACGCAGGCTATTTCTGGCCTCGCGGGATCTATCCCCGCGACCTCTTCACGCTCCCGCGCATCTCCGCGGTGTGGCCAGATGGAGGTGCCTATTATGGCTTTATGTTGTCAAGATTTTTTTTTTTTTTTGGTCTAACTTCATTGTTTGTTTGGTTTCAGTACAACCTTCTTTGTACGCAGACGTCATGGCCCTTACCGACAAGTCTTCCGGGGGTGATGCTCCAGCGAGGGACGCTCACCCGGATCAACTGACTCCTTCAACACCACAAGTGGCTTCCCAACCTGGGCCACCTCCCCCCGAGAATCCTGCTCTTGTCCCTCAGAAGCCCCGTGCGCCGCCCAAGTCTCGCCAGCAGACATCCTCCGGGCCTTCTTCAGAGGCCCGTGCTACTCCCGGCTCGTCACCTACCCCCGGGCGTCGATCCTTCATCCAACACCCTACTTACAGCGGTGGGGCAAGCTCGAGGTTCAAACGGCCGCCTCCTGGCGAGCTATCCGGGTCGCCCCCTTCCTCTCGTCAGAGGACCCAGGACTTCCCTCCTCCTCCTCCTCCTCCGCGGGCTACTGCTTCCGAAACTATCCCGGAGAAGAAAGAAGAGGTAACCACTATTCTAGATCTGTCTTTTATCTAAGGTAATTCCTCCGGTTTCCTTACTTTCTTGCCTCTTCTTTGTTGTGCAGAGCATTGCCATTGCCGACGCCGTCCTGGCGGACTCTCAGTTTGCCGAGGCATTGAACCGAACCTACTCCAAATACAGCGCGGGGCTGTTTGCCAAGATGGAGAAGGAACTCCGCGAGACCGGGGAGAAGCTGGCCGGGCAAGATGGCCTCGCGGCCCAGCTAGAAGAGGCAAAAAGAAAGTTGGCTGATAAAGAGAAGCGGCTCGCTGACAAAGAGAAAAAGTTGGCGGAGGTGGAAAAGAAGTATTCCGCCCTGAAGAAGGACAAGAAAAACTCCCAGTTGGAGGCCTTTGATGCTATAACCCGGAAGCTTCTCCGCTCAGTGGAGTTTGATCAGAGGCTCGAGGGGATAGCTGCTGCGGCGAGCGCTGAGGCTTGCCATGAGATGTACCGCAGCCTGCGAGGCTGGCTTCCCGGGCCCGCTCGTCTTGACGCCCAGGCGTCTTATTATCGTCCTAAGGTGGCTGATTTGCTGAACCATCGATGGCGATCCCTCCAGGAGTCTGACCTGAAGAGCCTCGTCCCTTAGCTGTGGCAATCGCTAGAGATGTCTTCCCGGGTTCCTTATGCTTCGGAGATCAAGAAGGTGAAGCTCCCGGAGGTTGGCGAAGCTTCTTTTCACGATCCTGGCCCGGAGGACTTCAATGCTTATTCGGTCGTCCCGGAGACCCCCTACTGGTCTGACAACTATCACGAGTACTGCGCGGTTCCCGACAATTTTGGGTACCAAGCTGTCTATGAGGAAAGGGAGGAGAGCTACGTTGTGGGGCTTGCCGCAGGACAAGACGACTTGTTGTATCAATCCCGGAAGTCCACCCGGAAAGCCGGATTCCCCGAGCGTCCTGAAGATGAGCCTAAAGTGGACGCTCCCGCTTATGGTGGCCCCAACTGGTCTGCTGAAGATGTAGCTGAGCTGGAGAGGAGATGGGAGAAGGCTCATGCTAACCCGGGGGAAAAGGACTCTGCTGATGACAACGTACTCCCCTAGACTCTGGTCTATGCTTTCTTTTGTAGTTTTTAATTTTGTAATCTTCCTCCCCGGGAGGCTCATGTAGAACTTGGCCTTGGTGCCTATTTTGATTAATAAAAGGTTCTACTTTTTAATGATATTGCCATCTTTTGTAGCCTGAGCGCCCCCTAGAGGAGATTCTCCTGCGTGGGCCCATGCCTTATGTTTTTCCTCATCCTAGTAGTTCTTCCGGCACCTACTTCTCTCTCCCCCGCGCCGGGTGCCTCCAGTGCTCTTTCCTTCAGAGGAAGCTAGCCCATTGGCGATTTGGAGGCGACCAGGCCAACCGGGCATTAGCTGAGGCGGGGTTGGAATGCTTTCTTCAGGAGTTTGGGTCGATCCGGGTGCTGGTGGCGTTTCTTAAGGCAGTTAAGGCGAAGTTTGGGTCGTTGAACCAGTGCTTCGACCTTGCTTCTGATCATATGCGGGAAGCCCTGAATTCTCACCAGACCATCACTGAGCTGCAAGCCCTTCACGATGACTCCCAGCATCGTACTACCAAGGAGTTAGGCATGGTGTGGGGTGAACTAGAGCGGGCGCAGGAGAAACTTAGGACATTGGAGACCCGCTCCGCTCAGAACAGGCTTCTCTGCGACTTTGAGAAGGAGAATCGGTCCCTTACTCATAGGAATAGGGTACTCCAAGACGCATTGCTGGTTACCCGGCTATCCTATCACCTTTTGGGTCTCAAAAATGGCTTAGTTGGGGTGTCTCCTCTTACTGATATTCCAGTCGGGGTTCGCAGAACGATGGAACGTATGCAGGCTAACCCGAAGAAGTTTGGTGAGGGAGCTCCCAGTCACAAGGCCTATCTGGACGTCATGGAGTGGCACAATAAAATAGCCGCGGGAGACGCTGAGCCATACCCCTCGAGCCTTCGTCGCGTTCCAGCCCGGGTGAAGGTGGATGTGGCATACGAAAGGTACGAGGACATGACTGTATCCATTGACCCGGAAGAGGTGGCACGCCGGATAAGACGCATCCGGGAGATTGCCGACTCTGGGGTCACCACAAAGGGGGTTAAGACCGCCGAGGGTACTCGTATCAGCCGGGAAGAGAAGGGTAAAAGTGCAGCAGTCATGTTTCCTAAGTATAGGTTTGTTAGTTCTGCCGGGGTAAGAAGAATGCGCCTGGTGGAGCCGCTTCCGGAGGGATCCGTGGTTGTGCCTATCCCCGAGTTGAACGAAGAAGACGCCGCGCAATTGGAAGAGGAGCTTGCGTGGAATCAAGCCCCGGATGCCCGCTTTGCCGAAGATCTCCTGTCCTCCCAATTCTTCGGAGGGGGTTTCCGCCCGGGTAACCCTGAGGGTGCTTCCGGGTCAGGTCCCAAGTGGGTATAGTAGCAACTAGATAGGAATACTTGTATGTAAAATGCTTATGTAATCGTCCTACAACGACTATGCCCGCATGTTCATGCGATTTGTAATTTAAAGGATTGAATAAAATTGTACTTCGAAAAGACCCTTCTCATTAACTCTTCCCTGCAAACATTACATTCTTTGATCCCCAGGCTTCATTCAAGCTCCGGGTCCATTCTAGCGGGGCACCCAAATGGGAGCTACCCATGGGTCCCTTTTTACAAATCTTCCTTTCTAAACCCGGGACGAGGCCAAACGTCGGGGTATTTCTCCGGGCATGTTCATGCTTCCGGGCGAGGCATATCCATGCCTGGCATATCCATGCCTGGCATATCCATGCCTTAGTAGCTAAGGCACGATGCGGGGTACTCTACTTCCCGTAAAACCTTCTTAAATTAGCTACATTCCATCTTCTGGGGATCTCTTTCCCCTGTTTGTCCTCCAGCACATAACTCCCTCCCGGGTATGCTTCCATTACCTTGTATGGGCCTTCCCAGTTGGGTGCAAGTTTGCCCTCCGGGGCTTGAAGGCTCTTATCGTTTCTCCTCATTACCCAGTCTCCTGGGACGAAAGCTTCTTTCCGCACCCTTCTGTCATAATACCTCTTTACTCGCTCCTTCATCTTGGCTTCCTGAAGTGCCGCATTCTCTCGCTTTTCTTCCAGGAGGTCCAAGTCAAGGCGCCTTCCATCGTCTTCTTCTTCCGGGCGCTGGTATTGAGTCCGGGGGCTCGGGATCCCAATTTCTGTGGGTATCACCGCCTCCGACCCGTACACCAAACCATATGGAGATTCCCCGGTAGCCGAGCTTTCTGTATTCCGGTGGGCCCAAAGAACACTGGGCAGCTCCCAGATCCAATTTCCCCGCGCGCCTTCCAAGCGGGTTTTTAACCCTTTGATGATAGTGCGGTTGGTGACTTGCACTTGCCCGTTCGCCTGGGGGTGTATACAGATGTCAACCTCTGCTCTATGCCATACTTGATACACCATGATTTGAAAGGATCATTCTCAAACTGCGCCCCATTGTCCGTGACTACAATCTTTGGGATGCCGAATCGACAAATGATGTTCTTCCAGCAAAACTTAAAACAGGCTAGTCCCCGTATATTGGTGAGCGGTTCTGCCTCCACCCATTTGCTGAAGTAATCGATTGCCACAATCAAGTACTTGGCTCCTCCCGGGGCAGTCGGGAAGGGTCCCACCAAGTCAATTCCCCACCTACTGAACGGCCAAGCTCCTGTGACTCCGATTAACTCCTCCTAGGGAACATGGATTAGCGGGGCAAATGTCTGGCATGCCCGGCACTTCTGTACATGCTCTTCCGCATCTTTGAACAACGTCGGCCAGTAATACCCCAGCCTTAAGATCTTTTTGGCCAAGGTGCGAGCCCCTTGGTGGCTCCCATTAGATCCCTCGTGCACTTCCCGGATGAGGTGTCGGCCTTCCGACCTTTCTACACACTTTAGCAAAGGCTGAAGATACCCTCTTTTGTACAGCTCCCCTCCCTGGATCACATACTTGGGCGCCTTAACTCTTAGCTTCCGGGCTTGAGCCTTATCCTCCGGGGTGGTTCCTTCTTCTAGGTACACCCGCATGGGCGTGATCCAGGATTCTTCCTCATTCACTAGCATTACTTGATCGTTCTCCTGGTAGCTCCTTCTACCTAGTACCTCCAAGTACAGCTTTTGGTCGGGCTCAGGTTTCAATTCTGAGGAAGCCAACTTGCTCAAAACATCTGCTTTACTGTTCTTCTCCCGGGGAACTTGAACCAAGTTGAAAGTTTTAAACCCGGCTATCAGAGGCTTCACCGCTTCCAAGTACTTTTGCAGGCTCCTTTACCGGGCTTCATATTCTCCCTTTACCTGCTGCAACACGATCTGGGAATCACTGTGTGCCGTGAGAGTTTTGATTTCCATCTCCTTTGCCAGCCTTAATCCCGCGATCAAAGCTTCGTACTCAGCTTCATTGTTGGTTGTTTTGAAAGTGAATTGGACTGCGTAGGGATACTCTTTCCCTTCCGGGCTGACCAACAGTACTCCCGCTCCGTTGCCCCCCGAGTGTGCCGATCCGTCCACATACAACTTCCAGGCCGGGTCTGTTTCAGCCTTGGTCATATTCTCTGGGGTATTAGGCACCTCCTGTTCCTCGTTTATCCTTGCCTCTGATTCCAACAAGAAGTCCGCTAAAGCCTGGCCCTTGATAGCCCTTCTTGGCTCATACCGAATTTCATACTCTCCCAGCTCTATAGCCCATTTCATCATTCTCCCTGATGCCTCCGGCTTGAACATGACTTGTCTTAGCGGGTAATTGGTAAGGAACACTATGGGATGGCCCTGGAAGTAGGGTTTAAGCCTCCTTGAAGCATGTACCAGTGCCAGGACCAACTGTTCCAAGTCAGTGTACCGGGTTTCTGCCCCCCGAAGTGCCCGGCTAACAAAATAGATTGGGTGCTGCTTCCCCTTCTCTTCTTTGATTAGCACGGCACTTACCGCTTCCCGGGATGCTGCTATGTACAGAAAAAGCTCCTCCCCCGGGAGTGGCTTCTTTAAAGTTGGCAATTGTCGAAGGTGCTCTTTCAGATTTTGAAACGCCTTCTCACATTCTCCGGACCACTCAAACGCCTTGGCCTTCTTGAGAATGTTGAAGAAAGGCAACTGCCTATCTGCCCCCTTTGATAGGAATCGACTGAGAGCCGCGAGAGACCCTGTCAACCGCTGTACTTCTTTCACCGACCTGGGGGAAGTCATCTTAGCTATGGCCTCTACCTTCTCCGGGTTAACATCGATGCCCCGACTTGACACCATGAAACCCAAGAACTTCCCCGCCCCCACCCCAATGGTACTTTTGGAGGGGTTCAGCTTTAGATTACTCCGTTCTAGCTTTTCAAACATTTCCTCCAGGTCATTCAGGAAAGCTCCGTAAGCCCTGCTTTTGACCACCATATCGTCGACATACACCTCCATGTTTCTTCCCACTTGGTCCTTGAAGATTCTCTGATACGTAGCCCCCGCGTTCTTCAGTCCAAAGGGCATTTTCTTGTAGCAGAAGGTTCCGAAATCGGTGATGAATGAGGTTTTTGCTTTATCCGCCTCATCCATCTGCACTTGGTGATACCCTTTATGTGCATCGAAGAAGGCTAGCACCGAGTACCCCGCGGTAGCCTCTGCCAGCCGGTCCAAATTTGGGAGAGGGTAGCTGTCTTTGGGGCAACATTTATTCAAATCTGTGAAGTCGATACACATGCGCCAGCTTCCATCGTGCTTCTTTACTAAGACCGGGTTAGCTATCCATTCCGGGTAGATGATTTCCTCGATCACCCCGGCTTTCTCCAACTTCTTTACTTCATTCCTTATAAATTCCACTCTTTTCGGGGCCACAAGTCTTTTCTTCTGCCTGATTGGTTTTGTTGCCGGGCTTATATTCAGCTTATGCACCCCTAACTCTGGCAACACCCCCACCATGTCCTCCGGGCTCCATGAGAATACTCCCTGATACCTGGCCAAGAGTTCCTTCAGTGCGCATTTTACTTCATCCGGGAGGTCTTTTCCCACCGTGACCATCCCTTTGTCCGCCACCTGCATTTCTTCCAACTCTTGCCGGGGAACTTCTCCATGTACCGCCCCTACTGCTTTCTTTGCGTCCCGGACCGCCGTCACCATGCAACTTCTTGCTACTGCCTGACTTCCCCGGACGACCGCCACACCTTGCGCGGTGGGGAATTTCATCGTCAGCAGATACGGACAACTCGCTGCCCGGGCTTGGGTTAGCCATGGTCTTCCTATGATTACGTTATATGGCGAGGGTGCATCAATAACCGCGAAGTTGCACATCACTGAGACCCTCTTGCTCCGATCCTTCTCATCCACCATACATACTGCGAGGGGAATAACTCCTAGGGGGACTTCAGGTTTGCCAGTGAATCCTGACAAAGGAGATGAAGGGGGTTTCAAATTCTGCCTCCCAATCCCCAATTGATCGAAGCAGGAAGCGAACATGATCTCCACACTGCTCCCGTCATCTATGAACACCCTTTTGATCAAGAAACCTTCAATCTCCGTTGTTACCACCATTGGGTCAGAATGGGGTATATGAGGCGGGACTGCATCCGCCTCAGAGAAAGTGAGAGCCTCCTCGGGGCGAAATCTTTTTCCCTGAATCTCCCCCGGGGGAACATATCGCGTCCGAGCCCGGATAGCGGAGACTGACTGGCATGCTTCTCCGATTTCTCCACTTATCACGTTGATCATTCTGTTGGGTACGGGGGCAGGCTCCACTGCCTGGACTGGTGCGGCAGCTATGGCAGGCCTCCCCGGGGCCCTGTTGCCTTGGTTGCCTTGATTTCTCCCGTTTCCTCTCCCCGGGTTAGGCCTCCACCTCCTCCGGGGTTGTTCCTGGGGCTGGTCCCGGGGATTCTCCTTCTTTGCTTCCATCGCCACACAATCTCTCAGCTGTCCTCGCTCTATTAATTTTTATATCTCGTTCCTCAGCATCCTACACCCCTCTGTCGAATGACCATAAGACTTGTGATAGGCGCACCATTTGTCCGCATTTTCCCTAGACGGGGTCCCCTGGATAGGCAACGGATCCGGGAACAAATCCTTGTGGATAGCATGGATCTCCGTTCGGGATTTGCTGAGCGGGGTGAAACTATCCGCTCTTGCCCGGTTTACCGTCGCGGGAGCAGGGTCCCTTTTACTTGGGTCAGCCGTCTTCCTTCTTTCCATCTTATCCGGGAGGAATCCCCCGGATTCTTCTTTTCTCTTTCGCGTGGCATCGTTAACCGCACAGTACAGTTGCACCGCCATCTGCAGGTTATGGAAGGTTTCCGGGATGTTTTCCATCAACTTCTGGAACAACGCCATATCCCTCAGGCCATTTATAAACCCACTAATCACCGCCTTCTCCTGCTGCTGCCTGTCAACGACCTTCATGCCGTCGTCCATGTACCTTCGATAGTATTCCATTGACCCTTCCGCAGCCTTCTGCCGGGTGGCCAGAAGCTCGGTCAGCTGCTTTCCTTCCTTTTTTAACCCGGCGTATCTGAACAGTAAAGCCTTAGAGAAATCGTAATAATCTCTGAGGCTTTCTCGGGGCAAGGAATCAAACCACGAAAGACAGTTCCCTCTCAGGTAACAGCCCACCAACTTGCATCTCAATTCCTCCGGGAAGTCCCTTGACACCATTAAGTTCTGGTACGTTCTAACAAACTCTTCCGGGTCTGTCTCTCCATTGTATGTTGGGATTCCCTCCGGGGTCCGGAGGCCAGAGGGCCATGGGTACGCAAGCACTCGAGGGACCCAATGGGAGGTAGGTCTTGCCCCGTTTCTTCTCACCAGTTTGTCTAGTCGAGCCTCCAGAGAGTTGGGGTCCTGCTGCGCCATCTGATAGCCCCACGTCCTATCGTCCTCCCGATAGTATCTCTCCGGGTGACCGTAGTTCATCCCCATTGATCAATGCATGGGCATGGAATACTGGATCGGGTTCCCCTGGGTTCCAGGGACCTGATAACCCAGCGACTCCACCGGCATGACTGGCAGGTCGTACCCAATTTGTCCCGCCCCCCAGCTGGAACGCGGGTAATAAGGTGGAGCGTGTGGAACCAAATTCGATTGTCGTCCCACAGCCGCTCCCCCTCCGACCCCGAAACTCGGAGGGAAAGAAGGTGGGACGGTGGAAGAGTTCACACGCCCCTGTATCCTCGGCGGCTGAACGACTCCGTCCAGGTCAATAACCTCTCGTTGATGCCCCCGTGGAGGGCCTGCCGGGTTTCCCCCAGGCTCCCTCCGCCTACAACTTTCCCGGGTAGAGAGTACCCACTGGCGGTACAACTTCTTGTTGGCTCTCATGAACTCCAACGCCGCCAATTCCTCCGGCTCGACTAAGGATTGCCTCTCCTCCCGGGCTTCAGGCCCCTGGGCCCGGGGGCTGCCTCCCCCGGCGGGCCTTGGTCCTTGCTCCTCTTGGTACTCTCTTTCCGAGTCGGCTTCGTCGGAGGCAGTTTCCACGTAGCCATCCTGCGGTACCCCTAGCTCCCGCTGGTGTCTAGCCTCCTCCTGCAACTGCCTCAAGGTCACATCATCTCCCGGGGGTGGAAGAGAACCACCCCCTGAAGGTGCCGCGTTCTTCTTCGCCCTCTCCTTGGCGACTCCATCATGCGAAGGTGGAAGGATCCCACTGGGCGTGCCAATTGATGCTACCGAAATCCGTCCGTCTCCCGGGGGTAGACGTTATCCGGGTCCCCTCCTTGATCAGCCCGCTTCAGTCCTGCAAAACAATCCCCGGGAGGCGTCTCGGGGAAGAAGCTCCGGCGTGATGATGAGATGGGGATAGCGGAGAAGGAAAACGTACGGAAGGAACTCTCAATATAAAGTAGAGAGATATGAGTCACATACCTTGTTCACTGTTTGAGATAGTATTTATAGCCGAGCTAGCCTGCTTGAGATAAGATGCAGGACCACTTCCCTTTGTCCCCGTCCGTCCTTCTTTCTTGTCCGGACGTGCCCCTTAACGGGAAAGGTATCGCCCTAGACGCGCTGGGCCGTGGACCCTATTATCGGCCCAGTAGGCCTTTGGGGGAAATAACTATGTATGAGCTGCATATTTAGGAGATGATAATAAAATAAATTTGGAAGGGGGTATGGTTTATAAAATAATAATAAAATAATCATCTATACATTTGGAAAATAAACTTTTGAGCATTATCCAGTGTAATCGACATAAGGAAGGGGAGTAAATTTGAGACGTAGAATATGGCTCAGATTTTATATGTTATGTATTAAGTTATTGGGGATTATATGTAAGAATTAATTAACAGCAAATGTGTATTTTCCTAGCCAGTTTATTTACCTCAACGGTGGGACGGAAGAAGTATATTATTACTAATTTAAATATCACTCTCACTTTTCTTAGTCATGTTAATTTGCATATAAATTTAATAATAAAATATAATTATTATATTTTCATCTACAATTCAAATTCATTATGTATATTTTAGTATAAGCTGCGATATTATATTTTCTAATAAAATGTATATTAGGCCATAATTTTATTTTTGCACAGGGCCTCCAAAATCTCAGGGCCGGCCCTGCTCACAAGCATCATTTTCATCCAAGCCTTTTGTTTTCTTCCTTCTTCCTCCTCTCCTTGGTTTTTTTTTCATATTATGGCGGGCAATAGCAATATATCCCTAGCAATATTCATTTGAATGTTGTATGAAATATGTAGAATGGGAAGATGTTGTTGAACCTGAGCAACGCCGCAAGCTGGACTTCTTGAAGACTCAATTTGAATATCTTTTTCCTCGGTTGGGGGCAGCCCAAATTCCGTGGGATGATTCATACATAATTTTAGAATCACAAAAGGAGTTTGATAAAGAATACACTCGTGGTGTAGTAAGTTATCCCCTCAATTATTCTTTGTCGAAATTGAATTCAATATTAATCATGTATAAAGTTTTAAAGATCAAATTATGGATTTGTTGTTTTACTTGTTGCAATAATTTATGATTTTCAGAAAAGAATAGAGTTGATGCGCCGTGCGGTTGAGAAAGGACTGATTAGGGCGGAGAAAGAAATTAGGGAGGCCCATGAAGCAAATGGAGAAATTAACAGACTTAGCAGACAACATTTCATTAGAGTTACTGTAGATCCATCGGAACCAGAGTACCCTATGGAAAGTTTTTTTGTCCTGGGACATATCTGGAGAATCCTGTACAGAATCAACAGGTTCAGGATGGTCTTCAGAAGGTGAAGAAGATTGAATTTGAATGGTTGATCTAATATTCTGGCCGTTCTTGTTTCCAATGTATTTTTTGGCCTATCCTTATTTCCTTTTACTCCATTTGTGTTGTTTTGTAATAGTATGAACTTTGATTTGATGTTTTATGAATTCCAACATTGGGCCATGAATTTTAATATGAATGTGATTTTGTTATTAATTTGACCCGAACTTATATTTACATTTTTTTTAAAATCTATCAGAATTTGTTATAACTTTTTAAAAAAACTTACCAGAAAGATAATTCGAATTCGAAAGGACAATGAGAAACACTATTCGATATCGCAATTGTGTCTATGTTTATACGATATCGAAATACAGATCGTCGTGTGTCACAGGGACTAAACCGACTCACTTTTCGATATCGGAATTAAAGGCGACATTCTTTCGATATCGATTATAGTTTCACTGCAGCATAAAAATACTAGTTCGATATCGAATATAAACAATTTATACACAGCGATATCGCATAAAGGCTTCATTCCTTATTTCGAATTCGAAAGATAATTCTTGCACTAAATCTATTACAAATGGTTTATAGCTACTTCTTTTTACTAGCCTTCTTTCTCTTCCTCTTACTTACCTTACCGGTGCTAGTAACCCAAATTCCCTCGTCATGATCAACGCGGCCATATAGCGTCTCAAACTCGCTTCATCTTCCAAAAGCTTTTCTACCTCGTCATCTTCCTCGTCAACGATATCACCTACATCAATTTCGTCTTCGACAAAGGATTTTTTGCCGTCAATAACAACTTCCCATCGAGGATCGACTGGATCTCTAACATAAAACACCTGATCGGCTTGGACGGCCAAAATAAAGGGATCATCTTTCGAACCTAGACGAGCCCGATCAACGAGAGTCAATCCTAAACCCTTCACGCCTCATCCCACGCGTTTCATCCACCCATTGGCATTTAAAAACGGCTATGCGCAACTTCAATCAAGTTCCCAAATATCGGTTATAGTGTCAAAGAACACCGTTTTCTCCAAATCTCCATCTTTAAGTGACTCCGACACATTTGATACCCCGCTATTTTGACTCACACCATTATCATCCATCTCTTTCGTGCCAAAAGTATATCCATTTATATCATATCCACCAAACGATTAGACAGTCCCTAGAGGTCGTCGAGATAACCATTTCACTGTTTCGGAGTGCACTCCACATTGAACATGAGTTTGAAGCCAACATGGAAACGTCCGGTTGTGTTCCTCAAGCAATTCCTCGTTGGTCAAACTACTATCTTCCTTAACCAATTCCTTCATGTGAATTTCAACATAGGGTTCAACTTCTTTATGATTCCGGAGGACATAAACATGAGCTTTAGTGAGATCATCAGCCAATGGACTAAACAAGCATTTGTGCCTCAATGGTTGACCTTCCAATCGACCTTCATGTCTCGAGTTGGGAGCACCAATTGTATCAACATCTTTTAAGTAGTTGTTACAGAACTCAATAACCTCTTCGGCGACATAACGTTGAACTATACTAGCGTCAGGCCGGTAACGATTCTTCACAAACAGCTTGAAGATCTTCATGTACCGTTCAAATGGATACATCCACCGCAAGAACACCAGACCACACAGTTTGATCTCTCGGACTAAATGAACAATGAGGTGTACCATGATATCGAAAAAGGATGGAGGGAAGTACATCCAATCGACACAAAACTTCAACCACCAATCTTTGCAACTTATCTAACCTCCGGTGACTGAGACTTTTCCGACATGTAGCCTTAAAGAAATAGCAAAGCTTGGATATGGCCGACCTCACATGCGCGGGGAGGGAACCCCGAATGGCGATGACATTCAACTCTTGCATCAAATTGTGACAAGCATGTGACTTCATACCCGCCAACTTAAGTTCTTTGGTCGATCCACAAGACCGGATATTAGATGAATACCCCGTCGGAACCTTAACAGACTTCAACGTGTTACAAAAACTTTCTTTCTCTTTCGTTGATATTGTATAACACGCCGGTGGCAAGTAAGTCTTATCCCCATCATCCACAGGTGCCAAAGAAGGTATAATGCCGAGGCTCACCAAATCTAGTCGTGACTTCAACCCATCCTTGGTTTTGCCCGGGGTGTTTAAAAGTGTCCCAACCAACGCGTCACACACATTCTTTTCATTATGCATGACATCTAGACAGTGTGTTACCTCTAAGTACTTCCGATATGGCAAGTCGAAAAAATAGATCGTTTCTTCCAACTACTACCACTTGTTTTAGCAACTTTTTCCTTCTTACCGTAGACGTGTCCCAACTCTTCCATGTTTCGAAGGATTTCAACCCCGGTTGGAGGGATAGGTTCGGGATCGGTCTCAACCTTCCCATTCAACCATTTTTTTGGCAAACCTCCATGGATGATCTTCAGGAAGGAATCGACGATGACCTAGATACACAGTTTTTCCACCATTTTTAAGTTGACAATGGCTAGTGTTTTTCTCACACACGGGACATGCAAGATGACCTTTCACTGAATAACCTTTTAAATTTCCTAAAGCCGGGATATCATTTATGGTCCACATCAACATCCCTTTAAACTGAAACTTCTCATCCTCACGACTTCCATCGGTTATCCACACTCCCGAGTTGAACAAAGACTTCAAATCTTCAATAACTGGAGCTAAGTAGACGTCAATGTCATTTCCTGGTTGTTTAGGCCCTGAAATCATCATAGAGAGCAACACATATTTCCTTTTCATCATCAACCAAGATGGTAGATTGTAAATAACCAGCATCACAGGCCAAGAACTGTGAGTGCTAGACAAATTTCCAAAAGGATTGAAACCATCGGTTGATAGCCCGAACCGAATGTTTCGAGGTTCTTTACCAAAATTACGGTATACACTAGTGCAGACTGGGCTATTCACGGCGCCCATTTAACGGCGGTTCTAAAAAACCGCCGTCCTTTTTTGCTTCCGATATCGTAAGCGTGTAGCAACATAGAACCTGTGCCATTACGACATCTGTTTCTAACAGGAATGACTTGTTTCAGGCGGTTCTTCTTATTTTACGGCGGTTTTTAAAAAACCGCCGTGGCTGTGAATATTCCGATATCGGGGACCAGATAGTTGTTCTTTGTCTGTATTAGTTACGATATCGGTTCACCACAGATACAAAACATGCTGCATATTTCCGATATCGGAAGTTGTCGTCAGGACGCATACTTATCAGTAGAAAAACTGTTTTGGATGGATTCAAAACTTGTGTTTCAATATTTATGGTCAAAAAAGAGTTGGATTCTATCTCGGAAAATTGCTTCTTGAAGGTAAATTCACCTCCTTGAATCCTTTATGAAAGTCATTTGTACATAGACATGTAGAGTTTTATGATATTGTGTTATTTTAATTTTTTTGACCAACAAATAGATTGGTTGGTATATGTTTTGCATTTGATGATGTTGTCTTATTATTTATGGGTATGTTTTGTTTTGCAATGTAGTTGAAGGTTTGAAATGGATCGTTGTCGTATTGTTGAAGAGAATGTAAGAAATTCACCGGAGTATTTGAGTTTGGTTGAGGAATTTATAGGTGTTGCGATTGAACATGCTAGAGTAGAGAATAAGTCGGGAATGCGATGTCCTTGTAAAGATTGCAAGAATAATGGGTTTTTGGGAGTGAGGGGATTAAGGTCACATTTGATAATGAGAGGCTTTGATAGAAACTATACAACTTGGATATGGCATGGTGAGGATGGAAATTGTAGTTATGATGAATCGGTTGTTGGGAGATGTGATGAGGATATGAATGATGATGAACAATATAATGAGTTGGTTGAGGATGTTGCTAGACATTTCGTTGGGAAACCGGAGGTTTTAGAGGCAATGTATAATGATAAACAAACTCTTTTGTACGCTGGAGCTTCTCATACCATTTTAAGTGCAACTTTGTCTATAATGAATTTGAAAGCTAAGTATGGTTTGACCGACAAAGCAATGACAGAGACTCTTGTGTTGTTTAAGGAAATGCTTCCTATTGGTAATTTGTTACCCGACCGTGTTTACGCGGCAAAAAAGATTCTATGTCCAATGGGAATGGAAATTGAAAAAATTCATGCATGCACCAACGATTGTATGTTGTTTAGGGGAGAAGCGGATGACAAATTAGATGCATGCCGAATTTGCAATGAGCCGCGGTACAAGTATAAATCTAGCACCATAGATGTTTGTGCTGAGACGGTTAATGTGAGCAAGAAGATGACACCGGTGAAGGTTATGTGGTACCTCCCTATTATTCCTAGGTTGCAACGGTTATTTGCTAACAAGGAAGATGCAAAAAAGCTGACATGGCATGAGGATAGGTCGAAGCCAGAGGATGATGTTATAAGGCACACGTCGAATGGTGATCAATGGAAGAAAATAGATGCTCTGTATCCTGATTTTGCCAAAGAGCCTCGGAATGTTCGCCTTGGGCTTTCGACTGATGGAATGAACCCGTTTGGAGATTTGAGTAGTACCCACAGTTCATGGCCGGTAATGGTTGTGTTGTACAACTTACCGTCATGGCTTACTATGAAGCGAAAGTATGTTTTGCTTTCTTTGATGATATCGGGCCCGAAACAGCCTGGTAATGATATTGATGTTTATCTGGCGCCCTTGATTGATGATTTGAAAAAGTTGTGGTATGGAGAAAACTGGACTTATGATGGATACCGCGATGAATGGTTTAAGTTGAGAGGATATTTGTTTTGTACAATAAACGATTGGCCCGCACTTGGTAATTTGATGGGGTATGCGGTGAAAGGGCATATGGCATGCCCTATTTGTGAAAAGAATACCCATCACTTGCAATTGCCCAATGGTCGAAAAACGGTTTATCTTGGCCATCGACGGTTTTTACCGATTGACCACCCTTTGAGAAAGTGTAAGAAATGGTTTAATGGAAAGGTTGAGAGAGGTTTGCCCCCAGAACCAATTTCAGGAGAGACCATATTTGCAACCGTGAAGGGCATTCAGGATGACTTTGGGAAGAATAGGAAAAAACCATCAAATCAAGGTAGTTGGAAAAAATGCTCCATCTTTTTTGAATTACCTTATTGGAAAGATTTAGATGTTAGACATTGTCTTGATGTTATGCATGTTGAAAAGAATGTTTGTGATAGCTTACTCGGGACATTGCTAAACATGTCTGGGAAGGATAAGGATGGTTTGAAATCTCGGTTGGATATGGAGAAATTTGGAATTAGGCTTGACTTGGCCCCCGTTAAAGAAGGAGGTAAAACATATCTTCCCCCTGCACCTCACACCATGTCTACGGAGGAGAAAACGAGTTTTTGTGAATGCCTTAAAGGTATAAAGGTACCGAGTACTTATTCTTCTAACATTGGCACTTGCGTTAAAGTTAAAGAGATGAAAGTGGTAGGATTGAAATCCCACGATTGTCATAATTTGATGCAGGAGTTAATTGTTATTGCTCTTAGAACCACATTGCCATCACATGTTAGAATGTGCATTAGCCGACTTTGTATATTTTTCAAGTCAATATGTAAGAAGAATATTAGTCGTAAGAGGTTGGATGATCTTCAGGAGATGATTGTAGATGTTTTATGCCGGATGGAGATGTTCTTGCCCCCCTCATTTTTTGACATAATGGTTCATCTAGTGGTTCATTTGGTTAGGGAGATTAAGTGTTGTGGACCGGTATTCTTAAGATGGATGTATCCGTTTGAACGGTATATGAAGATTTTTAAGTGTTTCGTGAAGAATAGGTATCGACCCGATGCAAGCATTGTTCAAAGATATGCGGCGGAGGAGGCTATTGAATTTTGTAGCTCGTACCTAGATGGGGTTGAGTCGATTGGCATTCCCAAGTGTAGGCACGAAGATAGGTATGAAGGCCATGGATTACGTGGAGCTAAGTTGTTAGAACCCTCCTTTGAGGATATTGCTATGGCTCATTTGTATGTTTTACGCAATTATCCGGGTGTTGTACCATACATCGAACTACACATGAATGACATTAGGAGCGAATATGACGGGGTATGTGATGAGGAAGAGGTTCTAGCTCGTCACACAAGAACTTTTAGTTCTTGGTTACGGAAAAAAGTGTCGGTTGGCGATCATCCAGATGATGTCAAGTGGTTGTCTAGGCGTCCATTGGCTACGGTAACATCTTACGGTGGTTATGATGTTAAAGGCTACACTTATGGTACTAAGGAGATGGATGAAAAGGGTATTTCACAAAATAGTGGTGTTTCGGTAGTTTCGGACGAGTTCCAAGTCGGCAAATCCGGTAAAGGTTACGCCGATTCTAGATTTTTTGGCACCATCACGGCTATTTGGGAGTTGAATTATGTGTCGGTTAGAGTGGTGGTCTTCAAATGCGAGTGGGTTGACCCCGTTAGGGGTATTTGCAATGATCCATTGGGATTCACTCTAGTTGATCGTAGAAAACTTGGGTACAAGTCGGATCCTTACATTCTTGCAACACAAGGTGAGCAAATTTTCTATGTCAAAGATCCTGCCAATCGTAATATGGAGATTGTTTTGAAAGGAAAGAAGACATTTGTTGGTGAGGAAAGTGAGTTCGATTGCTTAAATGATGTAGATGATTATCCCTTAATTTTGAAAGGGGAGGACTTCAATCTAGCCGAAACCGACCTCAACTTAAAAAGGTTTCAAACCCGCTCCGATCACACAGAGGGTCTTTGGATTGACAACAAGGGAAATTTGAAAAAGAGAAAGTTTAAAATGAAGAAGGTGAAACTCTCTAAAAAATCGCAAAAAGAAGTAGTTGTAATTTGATTATTTCCTTTATTGGTACATCTTTTATTATGACTATGTATTTAGTGCTCTTTGATGAAGTGGTTTGTTAATTCATTAACTACACATTTTAATATTCAATGATTTAATATACTATTTGTTGTTTAATCTCGGAACAAATGAAAAGTTAAATCACGAAATCACCTTCATTTAATAATCCTTGCGCACTTCCGATATCGGAACACCATCTGGTCAAACATTCTACGTACTTACGATATCGGTTATTCGATAGATAACATAGGCTTGATAACATAGATTAAGTCACCGTTGTCGGAAATCAGTGAATAGTAATAACCTAGTTCATTTCCGATATCGCACAAGGTAAAGTGCATAGCATCCTATATGCAGACGATATCGGAACGCGAACAGGTAAAAGAGTATTGATAATCTTCAATCTTCCAGTAGCTGTATCGATTACGTCATCGGTGTCGGAAACGCGTGAATAGTGCTATCGAGTCACTTTCCGATATCGTAGTACATTATGTTCAGTGTATCCTGAATGCCGACCGATATCGGAAATTTGCAGGATGGTGCTAGCTAATCCTCTTACGATATCGGAATTGATTAGTAGAATGATAATTTGTTAAAATTTTCCATTTTTCTCCCGATTTCACACTACCAATCATAACACCATCTATCTAGATTGATTTCTAGAAGTAAAAATACCATTAGCAAATTCAAACAAATTTTGATCCGTAAACAATCCGTAAACAATTTTTGATCAAATCCAAAAGTACCATAATAGCATACTAGCCTAACATTCTAAAAAAACATGTTTTGGAAATTAACGTCATCCTCTATTTCATTACCACCGGTTTGGCCCCCGTCGTTTGGTCGTTGACTACCACCTTCAAGCATGCCTTGGGATGTTGTCGCCACCGTTTCAACTGTTGAGCCATCATTATTCTCATCTAGCATCATAGGTCCACGACCACTTGGATGAACATTTTGTGCAACAATCTCTTCGGCTCGGCGAATTGCTCGAAAGGTTTTCTCCGCCTTTTGAGTGTCTTTGTTTATCTTTATCATACGGCCAAGACCTTGCTTCATGGACTTGTAGAGCTGCCTCCAACCAAGAATGTCTAGCACATAAATACAAAAAAAAATAAAAAATGAAGGTATCAATCAAAGATTGTCACAACATTATTTGTATCAATTATATATTAAAGACCGCGTACCTTGCGAAGCCCTAACATTCTTTGTAGCATCACCCGGTGGCTTACTCACCCATTTTCCGTTGACCAATAACCATTTGTGTTTTCGGAACCAATTCGAGTCATAGTAGTTTTTGCACGCGGTTGGTGCACTGTAAAATTCAAAGGGCTGTTCTAGTCTATGACACCGATGCTTTAGGTACCGTGTAATGAAACTACCATAGGGTAGATTAACACTAGGATTTTTGCCGAGGTTCACAGTTTCCATATGCTTGAAAATGGTAAATCCTGGATTTATGGGCGTCCTTGTGATCAAGTAGAAAAACATCATGGCAGTGCAAACAGTAGGCTCACTAATATTTCCCCCAGTCGGAACAAAAGCCCTATGCACCATCTCATACACAATCCTATCATCATTGGCCATATACTTCAAATTATACGCACTAGCTGTTGCCTTGTCATTCAAAGACCTACCAAAATACCTAACAGCTAATGATTCTCGATCAACACCAGGGGCTTCCTCTGTAGTAGGCCAAGAACCCCTAAAATAGACATTAACCGGTCCCGACTCCTTGGCGGGAGCTAAATCAGCATCAGTTTCATAAGGGCACCCTAAAACTTGGTTGATTAACCACCAATTCACAGCAAAAACATATCCATTCACCATTGTCTTATACAATCCACTAACATCCGCCTCTAAATTAGCATAGAATTGAAAAACTTCATCCTCATAACTGTCATCATCACACAACAACAAACCCCTAGCCTTTTGGTGATTGAAATACTCTAGGTGATCCCCCAAACACAAATCATCAACAAGAGAAGGATTTATAGCATAGGTCTCCAGAACCTTACAGTGGTTCTGGATATACGTATACCTGACAGAAGCCGCCTTCGACAAAAAGAGCGTGTCATCATAAGTATCGTCGGATCTGTTGGCAACCACCTTCTTCCTTCCAGTCATGATTCCGATAACGGAATGTCCTCGATCGAATTTGAAGTTTCAGTTGCCTTTGTTTTTGGGGGAAAAAAGTAGGGTTATCCAACTGATTTCTATTTGGGGATTTTGTATTTATACCCCGACTTCTTCCGATATCGGAAGAATACCGTCTAAACACATTCCGATATCGGACACATGATAATAAATGATTTTTAAACCCTTTACAACAGAAGTGTCGCTGAAGATGGTGTACTATTTACATACGATATCGTGAACTTCCTAGTAACATTGATACTGTAGAACTTACGATATCGGAACTGACAAAGAACGTAATTGTTTTGATTTTTACCCATTTTAGTTTAAAATTGTTATTTGTAATTATTACCTATAATTGAATTTTGGCTAGATATTGCCACATATAATTCTATTAAATTATATTACCATACAATATCTTAATACTACAAGCTAACTACAAGCTAATACTATTACCATACAATATATATTAATTATACCATCATAACTTGAAGAATTTTGGCTAGATATTGCCACATATCATTCTATTAAATTATATTACCATACAATATAAAGATTGTTACAAGTTATTTGTTTGAATGGCTTTACCATACATGTATTTTGATGTTTAGGGTCTTGTGTAGTCAGGGTTTGTATGCATGTATTGATGACTGAGTTACCATTATTATATTTTATCAAGATATATTGCACTAACGCATACTGTAAATGAATTATCATAAGTACAGAACACAGTAACTTACACTAATCAACATCATCCTATACACAATTACACTATATGTTTTAGTATTATGAATAATTAGTTTTATCTGGTCAGATTAACATCAGAACCAATTAATATTTATATCACATTTAGAAAATTCTTAATATAAAGAATGTTACAAGTTATTTGTTTGATTGGTTTTAATTAGGGTTTAATGGGTTCAAGGGTTTAGGGTTTAGGGTTTCATGGGTTCAAGTGCTTAAGGTTCCATTTTTGCAATCGTTTTTGTTTTTATCTGTTTATGGTTAATTTATGACTGTTAAAAAATTAAACCTAGTCAAACACAATGTTCCGATAGTCATATTATAATAACCATAAACATAAATTAATCATATATATATACTTGTAATTGAAACCTGTCGCGTTACGATATCTGTACATCGTAGGAACATAAACATTCCACTACGCAAGGTCCGATATCGGAAAGAAATAGATATCGTAACTAGCGTTTATTTATCAAGTCTCCAGAGGCTGTTACGATTAGGGCACCGGTTTCGTAACACAATCTCCGATATCGGAACGTCCTTCGCGACTAATACAAAACACAGTTTCGTGTGGAGTTACGATATCGGAGAGACCTAGATTGCAGTAATTGATTTTACTAACGATATCGGAATGGGTTAGCATCACCTATACCTTGATTCTTTCCGATATCGTAAGTTCACTGAGTTTAAAAAAAAAACAATAAAATGTGCAGAAACCACCCCAATCTGTTGGGAAGCGTTTTACTGGCCTTTTCCTAAACATGCATAATAACTCAATAACAAGCAAAATATTCAAGCCAATGTCATAAACATCCATAACCATGAAAATGTTTTGCCACTACCATAAACAAGAAATTAATACATAAACAAGAAATTGTTTTAAAACCACAAATTGTTTCAAATGAAAACCAAAAACAAGCTAATTTATTCTTCGGGCTCCGATGATGGTATCTCCCCATAATCTGGCTCTTCTTCATCCGCACTAAGCTCGATTTCAAGACCCCTCGACGAGATGTACTCTTGTTGATTGCGTTCCAAATTTGCAAGTCTATTTTCTTGATCATCAAGACGACTGGTAAAGCATGCCCAAAGCTTGGAGATCTTAGAGAAAATACCCCTTTCCTCACCTACAAGTAAATGACATATATTAAAAAATGCAATGTATAAGGTTTAAAGATTAATATAGAAATATATTGATCTTACGGGATGATGAAGGGCCGCTTGCCGATACTTTTCTTCGCTTAGCCGCCCTAACTTTGGCTTTCGGTGTAAGCTCCTTCGGCTTATACTTTCCCGTGATTACATCAAACTCCAAATTCTTATGGTCAAACCAATAACGGTCATAGAACTCAACAAGAATAGGAGGATCAAGAGGAAGAATCCCTTTCTTCTCAATAATCTTGGTGATGAGGCTACCATACGGAAGGAGCTTATCCTTCATCCCCTTGCATTTGTCCATGTATTTGTAAATAGTAAAACCGGGGTTCAAAGGTTTTTTCTCCATGATGTAATAGAAAAGGAAGAGGGTCGCTATGGTCGGTTCACTAACATGACCACCCGAAGGTAAAACATTATGACACAACCAATCAAATACAATCCTTTGCTCAATGGAGAGGTGATCCACATTGTAATGATTTGCTATTCCCGTACTATCACCCTCAATCCTAAAATACTTTCTACCCATATCTACGGGATCTAGAGGTTGCATTCTTGTGACCGAGGGCCATTCACCCATGTAAAAAACAATCATATATTTGGTAGGGGAAATTGGGATTCTCACCCCGCAAATCATTAGAACTCCTATAGGGGCAATCCAACATCTCATTTATAATCCATTGATCAACGGGAACAAACATATTATTCACCATGGTCACATTAAGGTTTGTACTATGCTTCCCTAAGTTTGCATAAAATTGTAAAACCTCATCTTTGTAGCTATCATAATTTAGGGTTATTAAATTATGGAAATAATGAGGTTTAAAATAGTCTAGCACATAATCAATATGAAGAGATTCAATGGAGCTAGGGTTCAAAACCTTTGTGGGAGCGACTTTCCTATGCCATTCATAGATCGAAATAGCTTTGGTGTTGAAGAATTTCTCCGTGGAGTCCGAGGCAGAGGGGCGGTCGTGCCCTCGGGCAGCCCGACTAGTACCTAACTTAACTCTCTTGAAGCCTTTTTTCACTCCATCCTCATCCTCTTCCTCCTCCTCCTCCTCCTCCTCCTCTTCTTCCTCCTCCTCCTCCTCCTCCTCCTCCTCCTCCTCCTCCTCAGGTTGTGCTACCTTCTCCTTGCCCTTGCCCTTGCCGTTGCCCTTCCCCTTGACATTCCTCGGCTGAACCTTGTATCGCTCCAAATGTTGAGCATTGTCCTCATCATCCGAGTCGAAATCGTCATCATCCTCCTCTTGTATTGGTGGTGGTGCACTTGTTGGTTGCTTCCCTTTTTTTTTTGCCAGGGCCGCCTCTTTCGACCTCGATCTTCCTCGAGTTTGAAGACCGGATTCTTCTTCGGGCACCTCCTCCTCCTCCTCTTGTTGGATAGGTGGCATTGGTGGTGGTTCTCGCCGTGGTGGTGGTTGTCGTGGCGGCAAATTTCTCCTGGAAGAGCATTTGGTTCTTGCCATCGAAGTTTCTCTCATTCGATTTCTATCGATTTCAAAATTAGGTTTCTGATTTGGGATTTTTTCTTATATACCCCGACACTTTACGATATCGGAAAGCCCCTCGCGATAGAAAGCTAGCCTACCTTATTTACGGTATCGGAACACATTTAGTATCTCATCGAAAAACAACTGGTCTGGGATTCCAAGTACAAATACAAAACGACGTCGCTGTATAGCTTGTTCACTTTTATCTAGAGTAGTTCCGACGTCGGAAGGGGTTAGCACTAATAAACTTATTTGGTTCCGATATCGTAACGTATATAGTTTATAAAATCAGATCGCATTAAAGCCAACCAAAAGCGGGAAAAAAGATAATTTCTCTATCTTTTTGGCTCTCTCTCTCCTAAAACCTCCAAACCTTTGTCTTCTTCCATTTTTGGAATCTTTTGGGCCAATACAACCTTTGAAAAGTGATTGCTATTAAAACATAGCATTCCCATTTCATTGGTTGTGCCATGTGTCTAGTAATTGGAGATTAGGGTTTGAGGCATTAATTGTGTGGGTTCTAGCAAAATGGTGTTCTTTAGGGTTTGACCTTGTGTGAAGTGGTTTGAAGTAGTTTAACAAATAAAAGCTTCATCAATTTCATAGCTTGTCAAGGTATGTTGTGATATATGCATTGCTATAAGTTATTTATGCTTGAATTATTTAATTATATTTATATGTAGGTGTTTGTTCAATTTGTATTTTGAATGCTATGTTTTCATGGCACTTAAAATGTTATATCACAATATAAGGCATTGATGGAGGCTTATAATAAATTAAGGAGTTCATTATATTCATATTTTTATATCCATTACATTAAATAGAAAATACAATTTATTCTAAACTTCTATGGTTGATCTTAGATATATAAGTATGGCTCCCTCAAAAAAAACCCGAAGCCAATTATAAACCCCTCCTCCTCCCCCGACGGTGACAAGGAAGAAGAGCCTTTAGATCCAAGTAGACGACCAAGGTCATATTGTCGAGATCTTCAAAGAATTTGGGGAGTAAAAAAAATCAAAACACCAATGATATTCAATAGTAAAGGGGAGGCAATTTCCGAAAGAAAAGCTTGGTGGTCGACTTGGGTTGGAGGGATTGCTAGAAATCGAGTAGAAATTACATGTACCGATTGGCGTAAGGTTGACAAGGGCTTGAAGGACCGGTTATGGACGGAGATTACGGTAAACAAAATTCAAATCACATTTCATTAATGTATAACACTAATTTTAAATACGATGTCGTAATAGTGAAAGTTTTAATCTAGGAACCATTTACCATTACTTCAAACGACTTGGAGTTTCTTAAAAAGATAACTTTGCAAAAAGTGGGGAAGTTGGCACGTGATTTTAGGTCATCATTGGCTAAAGATTACGTGCATGGTGACAAGAAGGGTGAGTTACCATGGAAAAAAAACACCGATATACTTCCGGAAACATGGGAGGAATTTAAAGCTTATGCTCAAGAACTAAAAGATAATGTAAGTTTCATCATTTGTTTTTGAATGATTTTCTTAAATACACCCTATACTAAGATTTGGAAGTTAATGCCGAGTGTTGTTGTTTATTTCGAAGGGGACTCACGATAAGAAGAGGGAGTTGGCAAAAATGAACAAAATGCCAACTCGTACGGGCCGAGGAGGGAATCCCCTAGCCAAGAAGAGAGCCATTGAGGATGAACACGAGGCACGTGTTCAAGAAAATGTGGATAGTGGAATGACGGAGGAAGAAGCAAGAGAGTCGACTCAACCATTGACGGAAGATGACTTGGAGAGGTACGAGTGGTTTTTAAAAGCAAGAGAAAAGAGAGAAAAGGGGAAAAAAGGTAAAGGAGTGTATGTGGATGAAGATACAATTGCACTAGCTCAAAATATTGTAAGTTTTTCAAATTAAATGAATTTTGATTTGATATTTTATCTTCTTACAAATAGATATTTTTGATACAAAAATGTACATGTATTATATATTGTAGGACAATGTCAAGCGAAGACAAAGCCAAGGTGAGTTCATTCCCACCGAAACACATGATATATTGTGTGAAGCTTCGGGTACCGGGGATCATTCGGGTAGACTTAGGGGGTTCGGATCTAATATTTGTCGAAAAGATGTCTATGGATTTAGTCGTTTTTCCCAAACTTCCGATGATATAAAATTTCAAAAAATGGCTAAGGAGCTTCGTAGTATGAAGGATACTATGGATAAGGAGCTTCTTAGTGTGAAGGATACAATGGAATCGGGTTTCAAATATTTGGCTAGAAAGAATGGAATGATCCTACCCAAGGATTTCAATGACATAACGGTCGATTGGGAACCACCATCATGCGGTTCTCAACACTCACCTACTCATAATTTTGAAAATGGATTTATTTCATCACCTCAACCCGAACCCTTATTTAATGAGCCTAACCTACAAAATAGGGCAACCCCCGATTCGGTGATATATCCATGTAAGCTTTATAATGATGATTCTATTTATAGTGACCCTTTGCATGTAGCCGATGGTTTGTTTGAGGAATCCCTTAGGTTACATCATGGCAAACCTATTACAATAGGGTTGGGAGTCATTTCCATCACTAAAATTTATTTTGGGGAGGCAAAGTTACCAATTCCCGATCCCGAGTGTCCAAAACTTAAATTTTCCAAGGGGTTCATGCTTTTATGGCCAAGAAGACTTGTAGTTGTTGAGAGTTTGGGAGAGAGCGCACCTATAAATCTATGTCCCCGGCCTAATAACAATTATAAACATTTGAACTCGACACGTGATTGTCATCCAAAAGTAGCAAGCGTAAGGGATATGCCCAAGTCGGTTAAAGTGTTATATGACAAGGTGTCGGGTCATGACAAGTTAACTTTGTACAAATTCCCTTGCCAAAAGGCGGTGTTTGGTATTGCCACAATGATTGTTTTGGGTTGGGATGATTTGGAGGTGTTGTGGGAATGCAACCTAGTAACGGCCACTCTCATGTCACTTTATCAAGAGTAAGTACAATTTTATACTTTCAAATTCATTACATTTTTTACTATGTTATTTTCTCATTTGTAATAATGTTTGCTAAACAATTTGTTTAAGATACTTATTCACCGTGGCTTCGAAGAAAAACACATGGATTGGCTTTCTATGCCCCGATTCAATTCACAAAGTTGCGGGGGATTATGAGAGAAGGCTAATGTATGTAAAACTTGCCCTTGGGAATCCCGACAAGTTTATGTTTTTATGTCCTTTCATTGAAGGGTAAGTCACCACACTTTAGCCTAAAATACTTCGTTTGATATTTCCGATTATCTTGATGGTTTGTCATTCACATATGTAATATACTTTGTAGGGGTCATTGGTGGTTGGTTTTAATAAACAAGACAAATAAACATGTTTATTGGATGGATCCAAAACATCTACCACCAATCAAGTCTTTCTTAGACATACTAAAGGATGCTTTAAATTATGTAAATCCAAACATGAAGACACCTTTTAAATTGGTCGAGATTAAGGTTCGTTCTCTATGTTGTGAATTTATTATCCATTTCACACTTAAATTAGAGTGTATAAGCTATTTACATACATCTTGGTCTTTCTTTATGAAGTACAAAAAGCAAGAGAGTGATTGGGAGTGCGGTTATTACACAATGTTGTATGCTAGCCGTTGCGTATCGATGATGCGTTTGAATAACATGGACCCTATGAAGGTGAGTATTTAATTGTTGTATGGCTCACTTTGTATAAACAATTGACATGTCACTAACATACATTTTATGTTTTTTTTTTAAAGATATTTGATAAAGACACCACTCCATATACCCAAGAAGAAATGAAGCCTCCAAGAAATATTTTGGCACACTACATAGTCATTGTCCGAGGCGTGAGCCTTTTGGGTCCAGAACTAGATAAGCTTGTTTGATTCTTTCCCAATGTCGTTGTGCTTATGTGTTTTGTTGAAACTAATATTTAGATTTGATCATTGAGGAGATTGAATCTGACAGGGTGTTATTAGTGGATGAATTAGTAGCTTATAGATGGTTGTAGCTGTTAGAACTACAATGTAATTGTAGCAGGATTTCAAATCCAGGTTTAATTCATATTTTGACTATAATTTTAGCTTACCGTGACCATTTCCGATTTCGTAACTTCGTTAGCAAGTATAATCGATTCTCCATCCGACGTCGGACAACGTATCGCTAAAACCAAACCTATGTTGTCCACGATGTCGTAACAGTGGCCGTATATTTAATCAAAAATCCAATTTTTCCAGTAAGCGTCTTGATTGTAACACCGGTGTCGGAACAAACAACACAGTAACCATCGACAATACTACCGAGGTCGTAACCACAATCAAAGGGATTATCTACCTTAGTGCATTACGATATCGGAAATCGTAAAAAAAATTGGTTTCCTACCATATGTCCGACGTCGTGTTTAGTGTAGCTACAATCGATTACTATGACACTACGATATCGTAGTCCCAATACGGTCGTCTACGGACCTTCGTCATCAACGACCTCGTAATGTGTTTCGTACGGTAAATCCGGTAGACTTCCGCTATCGGAAACTATGATGATTTCAGTAGCCTTACTCTAATCATTTCAGACATCGTAATTGCAACGAAGGCCTATGCACGGAACAGTTACGATATCGTTACCTATGCGATACCGTTCCGATATCGGAAACCCTGACCACGGCGGTTTAAAGCGCCGTGGCTGGTCGACGACCAGCCACGGCGCAGCCAACGACGGCGGTTTAAAACCGCCGGGAAACAGCAAAAAAACCGCCGTGAATGGACAGTTTCTGCACTAGTGATAATTCATCCATATTTTTCCACTGTTCTCCATCCGATGCATGACTAATGATGTCATCAGCCCCTCTCTCTCTCTGCATGCCACGTAAACAGTTTTGCATCATCGGGGTTTGCAAACAACCTTTTCAATCTAGGCACAATTGGAAGATACCACATTACTTTTGCGGGTGTTTTCTTATCGCTAAATGTACTCTCTTCATCCCCAACTTTCATTGATTCTTTCTCCTTGAGTTTGTATCGAGACTCCCCACATACTAGACAATTGTCCAACTCTTTCTCCTCCACCGACCTATACAACATACAATCATTAGGGCATGCATGAATCTTCTCCAATTCCATTCCCATTGGACACAAAATCTTTTTCGCGGCATATACTTTCTCGGGCAACAAGTTATCAACCGGGAGCAATTCTTTAACAATAACAAGCAACTCCGTCATCCCTTTATCGGTAATCCCATGTTTCGCCTTCAAATTCATCAACAACAATGTTTCCGCCATAATACAATGCTTAGACCCCTTGTATAATGGTGTTTCTTTATCATGCATCATTGTCGTTAGAACACTAGGCTTATCAACAAATTCCCTAGCAACATCTTCCACCATTTCACCAAGATAAGCATCATATTCCATGTCTTCACTAGCAGCATCACTTTCGGGAATAATTTTGTCAACTACAACTTCACCATGCCAAATCCATACGGTATACGTAGGGTCAAAACCCCTACAAATCAAATGTTCACGTAAAACTATGTCATCATCATAATAGGCATTGTTCTTACAATTTTTGCATGGACATCTAACACCCTCAAGCTCTTTGCTCTTAGCATCCTCAAACGCAACATTAATAAATTCATCAATCAAACCACGATACTCAAGGGACAATCTATCATTTGTCCTAATAATTTCAACTCGTTCCATATCAACAACGTCCAACTATGGGAACCCAATCGCACATTCAACAACAAACTCCTACGCAATCAACGATAAAACACAACGTCACAATCAATAATTTCACATACAAAACAATGGTAATTTTCATATCTCAGAAAACAATTCAAATTTCATACCTTTTAGAGCAAGCTTATGGTATAAATCCAAATAACCGACTAAAGAGCTTGAATCCCTTACAATGGAGTGTGAAATTCGAAAGAAAATGTTGGAACAAACTACCCACACAAGAAAATAGATTAAAAGCTCACTCATTGACTAGTTTGAAGCTTAAATTTTGACAAACCCGACATTCTTTCGATATCGCAATGTCTCCGTTTTCAATAGAACAAGTTTTCGATATCGAATACTTAGACCTTAACCCTAGCAAAATCAATATGAGATATCGTAAAATGTGTTTCCCAGTTTTCGATGTCGAACGTTGTTGTCTTCTAGTTCCCTGTCTAGGATGGCGCAACCTTTTCGATATCGCAAATATGTCCAAGCCATCTACGATATCGAAAGAATTTTGACTAATATAAAACAACCGATGGAGAAAACTAAAATCTACGTTGTTATCACAAATTCTCCAATCCATTAGAGGCGAAAAAACCCCAAACCCATCCTTTTACAGAAAACCATCATCAAGTTCAACATGTTGAAGGATACTAGCAAATCTTGTTCTCAAAAGGAGACCCAAAGAGAGGGGTTGGTATCGACCACCTTGATTGACCGGAATTCTGCCAAGGTAATGGCATTCATATATTCATGTATACTATGAAAAGGGTGGAGATTCGATTATTTTTTTCTCAGTAGTTAATGATAGTTTTGTTCTTGCAATTGTTTTTTTAAAGTAATTGGTACCTTTGTGTTTGGAAATAGTTATTAATCTTGTATATGAAAGCACATAGTGACCGCCGAAAATTAAATAGTGATTTTGATTGGATTTGTTCATTGTGGTGGAGAAGGTTGCTAAGCTTGAGCTCCCAATCGCATCTGGAAGCAAGATTGGTTCGGCATCCAATTCCGTAGCACTAGGAGGTGCTACAAAGGATGTTGACAACGTCGGTGTGTCAAATGTGAAGCTTCGGTCCCGGCGAAAAGGATTAGGAAACCTTGCTATGGCTGGATAAGGGACGACGACAGTGATGATGAAGACAACTTCATTATGCTACCTCCAATGAAGGAGAATGATAATTTCAGAGGAGCTTAGATGCACATTGTTCTTATTTTTGCTTTGTTGGTACTCTACCTTTTGTCTTGTTTTGACGTTGTCCGTACTCTTGTTTTTTTTCTTTTGTTCATGTCTTCAAGATCTACGTACTCTTGTTTTTTATATTTGATACATTTCTTTTTATTTTAAGTTTGAAGTTCAAATATTCATATATCATAGTGTTATATATGTGTATCCTAACCATAAATTCGATTTCGAAGGGGTTCAACCAGGTGTTTCGATATCGAAATATATGTGAGTTACATGACAACAAATGAACGAGTTCACATCTTAACTGGTTACTGCTACCCCATACACTTAGTTCGATATCGTTCGTCTGTTTATTATATTTTCGATATCGCTAAACGGTTTTATCTTAACTGCGATATCGCAACATAATTGGTGTCTTGAAACCCTAACACGCAGGCGATATCGAAAATCGTATCTAAATATGAGCGATATCGATTAGATGTTATTACGGTTTTCGAGTTCGAATATGGGTATTATTTACGGCGGTTAAAGAACAACCGCCGTCAAAATTTTCACCGCGCCCCAACTGAATTCAACCTTCTGAATTGGGTTTTCGAGTTCGAAAAATACAACCATTAATGGCGGTTCCGTCCTGCAGTGAGGAACCACCTTAAAAAACTACCTTAATTTACCTGTTTTGCACTAGTGACGCCCAAATCGATTACAATGAGTGGAATTGGCATCCAATTCGACTAACCTATTACAAGAATAACCGAACTACATGTCAACCAGACTAATAGTGTCTGTCCTATTACATCTTGAGAGATCCAATAAAAAGTGTAATACCGCCCTCGGGGATATTATCTTGCAACCGCGAAAACCACATATGTTTGGCAGAGAGGAGCGTCTCTCGCATCAATCACTTCGCCAATCAGGGATCTACTACAGCTGCAACACCACTTTAATCCAAAGTATGATCCATGTTCTTCAAACTGCAAGCACCTTGAAACCCAGAGATCACCACCGGAAACACGATCCGCACAACTATATCAAGAACAATAAACATAAACCATAAAACACGATCTTTATAATTACATCGAGAACAAAACATCGAAGAGAACAACTAAATCATCGATTTAATCGATCAAATCGAAACACAATGACATTAAATCAATAAACAAAGAAGGAATTTCTTCCCCATCTCTCTATGACGGAAAGATGGGGAAGATTGAAGGGAGTTTTTGTGTGGGGGCGGCGGAGGTGAGGGTTTAAGGGAGATATGTAACTAAATGAAGGAAACACATATTTAAAGACTAAGGTCCTGTTCTCTAGAGATTATTTGAATATTTTTTAGTTCAGATGAGTTCAGATAAACTTTTTTTAGTTCAGATAAAGTTTTTTAAGTTCAGATAATGTTTTTTAAGTTCAGATTAGTTCAGATAATTTTTTTTAAGTTCAGATGAGTTCAGATAAAGTTTTTTAAGTTCAGATGAGTTAAGTTCAGTAAACTTATTTAGTTTTCAGATAAGTTAAGTTCAGTAAACTTATTTGTATTTTAGTTCGTTTTAGTTTAAATCAGTTCAATATTTTCATATTTTTTCATGTCAATTCAGTTCAGTTCTGTTCAATATTGTATATTATAATAATTTAAATAATGCTAAAAATATTTTGTGATTTTTTAATCATGCATCGACCCTCTTCTTTGAGCTTAATTGTTCATATCAGTTCAGTTCAATTACATTCAGTTAAGTTCAGTTTCAATATTTTTCATGTCAATTCAGTTCAGTTCAGTTCAATATTGTATATTATAATAATTTATATAATACTAAAAATATTTTGTGATTTTACTATCATGCGTCGCAGTGGTCGTAGACCCACTTCTTTTGAGCTTAATTGTTCATATCAGTTCAGGTCAATTCCATTCAGTTTAGTTCAGTTTCAATATGATTTGATGAAATTTAGATTAATTTAGTCATACCAATTATTTTTTTCAAAACATTAATTTCACTTCAGTTCAGTTCAGATCAGTTTAGTTCAACAACAATATAATTTGATGCAATGAATTCAGGTTAATTTATTCATACCATTTTTTTTTCAACGCATTAATTTTTACTTCGATTCAGTTCAATTTAGTTTAGTTTAGTTTAGTTCTGTAAAATATTATTTGAGGAAATTAAGGTTAATTTAGTTATACCAATTCAATTCAGTTTATCTACATCAGTGCAACTCAGTTCAGTATATTTAATATTAAATGTATTATGTTATATTTAGATTAATAAATTTCAAATATATTGGAAATGATCATATATTTTAGTTAGTTTCAATTTAGTTCAGTTCATTTATCTATATATTTCAATTCAGCTCAATTTTTAAGTTCAAATGAGTTCAACTAAATTTTTGAAGTACAAATGAGTTCAGTTCATATAAATTTTTTTAAGTTCAGATGAGTTCAGTTGAGTTCAGATTAGTTCAGATATAATTTTTTTAGTTCAAATAAAATTTTTTAAGTTCAGATGAGTTCAGATAAGTTCAAATAATTTATAGAGAACCGTACCTAATTTGTGGACAAAATGATTCCATTGATAAACGTAGACCTCACAGGTGACCAAGTCTACACGGATGCGCATGGAAGTTTCAACCATAATTTAATGGTGGTTCAAAATTCCATCTTGATCTGGACTTTTTATTTAGGACTATTCAAAATCAAATCAGTTCAATATTCCAAGTTAACTTATCTTCTTAGCTAAAGATGTATATCTCTTTTAAAAATTATGCAAAGAGTAACAAGTCCGTATTATATTTTATTTGCAGTCTAAAAGAAAGTATGTACATTAGTATATTTTTAACAATTAAATTTTTTATATTTTAGACAGAACTATCATTAATAATGTTTTGAATTAATACAATTTCATATAAAATATGCATCAAAATGGTAATTTAATCATTTTATACTAATAATATGAGATGCACTAATACAAGGTTGTAAATAAAAGGACAATTATTTTATCTAGATAGACAAAATGAGAAGTTAAAAGTGAAGATGAAAATCTATTTTTTTTTCCATTTTCAAGAATTGGTTGAAAATATACTTGAAAAATACCTTAACTTAAAAAACAAATAAAGAAAATGAGAAATGAACATCATCAATTAATGAGAAATTTATTTTATTATGGTCGTTGTCATGGAAATTTGAAGTACTAAATTAAGAAATGTCTTAAAGAGAAAAGGAAATATCAACAAGAGCTGGATTGGCGATTTGTATCCATTAATTCCCTTCATTTATCAATGTCATCATCAAATCTAAAGACTAATCGTTGAGAATCCAAAATCAGATTGTCATTTCTTTTACAAACGCAAATGAAAATCCAGTACTCCTCTCCCTGCCTTCCTCTCTTCTTACTGTTCATCGTCCTGATCATCACATCCTTCCCTGTATCATTCTGTCAGAAAAATGTTACCCTTTTCCAAAACTGCAATTCAACTTTCAGCTGCGGGGAAAGCTTTCCCGACATCAGATACCCTTACTGGGGAGGGAATAGGTTTTCGGAATGCGGCGAGGCCGAATCGAAGGTTACTTGCGTTGAACCTGATCATCTCACTATAGATATCTCTGGCCACACCTATCGTGTTCTGGATATCAATAATACATCATATTCCCTCACCATCGCAGCAAATAGTTTCTGGAATGGTGGCTGCCTTGACTATTACAGAAACACATCCATACCTTTACACCCCTTTATCCCAGTACTAGAAACAACTACTGATATTAACTTATATTACAATTGCCGGGGAGGTGACGATGAGAACCATAGAACCGGATTCGGATGCACGAATATTGGAGAAAGTTATTCAATAGTTTATTTGTTGAAAACCAGAAGTCAAACAAAGTGGTCAATGAAGAAATGAGCAGCTGAAGAAGGCAACTGCTCAAGCTAACAGCTTTCTGGCCTGCAACCGTTTTTCCCGCCAAAAACACAAGTCACGTTTTTGGCACCTTTTTCAGTTAGACGGTTAGGTTAGTTAGAGCTGATGCAAGTTGCATGTTGCAGCTTATATAAAGGAAAGCTAGATTGTATTTTCAGTTGAATCAATCAAAAATACAACATCACAGTTTTTCTCTCTCAAATCCTCTCAATCGCCATTAATGGCATTTCAAGCTTTACTGTAATTTTCGTTTTTTTCATGGTATCAGAGCAGGCCACGGTCTCCACCTGGCTCTAATCTTCTCCTTTCTCTGAAATCGTGAATCCAGCGGTTCAGCTGAACGTCGTCTTCACCAAATCAGCTTCGACATTCCTTCATAATCTCATCAATGGCAGAAGGTCAAGGAGAAAATGAAGAGGAGTCGGTGCACGGCGGAGAAGATCAAGGCGGAGCAAAACTTGTTGGCAATGCGCGAAGAGCGAGGCGAAGCACTGTTGCGGAGTTGCAGAAAATGCTTCAGCTCCATCCGAATGATGCACCGGGAACACCGCTTGTTGCAGAGCGACTGACGGAGGATAACTTTCAGTCATGGAGTCGTGCAATGCGGTTTGCACTCGGTGCGAAGAAGAAACTCAGATTCGTTGAAGGAGCGTATCCAAAACCCGACGAAGATGCGGAGGACTACGAACAATGGATCGACGTTGACATGATGGTAACCTCTTGGATTCTGAATGCTATTTCAAAGGAGTTATCAGATTGTTTTCTGTATGCTGGAAGCTCTTGTGAAATCTGGAAAGAATTGCATGTGCGTTTTGGTGAAACTAATTCAACACAAATTTGGCAATTGCAAAATGAAATTGTAGCTCTAAAACAAGGAAGTCATTCTTTAGCTGTTTTCTATACTAAAATGAAGAAGTTATGGGATGAAGTTGCAAATGTAGCTCCAACTCCTATTTGTATCTGTGGCTGTACTTGTGGATCTGTTAAGAAGACTATGGATAAAGATAATAGAGACAAGGTGATGCAGTTCATGATGGGGTTAAATGGTGAATTTGAAAGAGTCAGGGATGGTGTTCTAGTGATGGATCCAGTTCCTGATCTTCAGAAAGTGTTCAACATGATGAATCAAGTTGAGAAGAAGAAGAATAGCACTGGTTCTTATGCTGAGACTCCAAGTGCTTTCTCAACTCAAAATCAGGTTCAGAATGCTACTGCTAATGCAGTCAAAACCACTGCTGCTTCAGGTTTTAAGAAAAAGGCGGTTGGAAGCAAGAAGGATCTGAAATGTGAGCATTGTAATGGAGAAGGTCACAGCAAAGATACTTGCTTCTATATCCATGGGTTTCCTGATTGGTATAAAGGATCAAGGAAACTACCTGCTCTCAGAAACTTTGCAAATCAAGCAGAGACTCATTCTGAAGCTTCTACATCTGTTCAGCAAAATGTGAGCATGGAAGGACTGGATATCAGGAGCTTGATCCAGCAGGAACTAAGCAAGCTGATCAAAGGGAAAGGGAAGGCTGATGAAGACAGTGGCATGATCAATTTTGCTCACTTCAATGACTTCTCAGGTACATCTCTTCAGTATGCTCTCAGTCTGCTTGATTCCAGTTCTCAAAATGCTTGGATTATAGATTCAGGTGCTTCTGTGCATATGTGTGCTAGTGGAAATAATCTTGAATCTGCTGTTAAACAAAAAAGACTATATGCCTGTATATCTTCCTGATGGAACTGTGAAGTGTGTGGACAGTATAGGAGATGTTTCACTTAATTCAAATTTGAAGCTCACTGGTTGCTTATATGTTCCTGGATTCAAGTATAACCTCTTGTCTGTGAATAAATTGTCTGATGATCAGTTGGTATTCTTCTTGTTCTATCCTCAATTATGCTGCATTCAGGACCTCTTGACTAAGGAGATCATTGCAGTAGCTAAGGTGGAGAAGAGATTGTACATACTGGATAATAAGTCATTTGACAAAAGGTTCATTGCTCAGGAGGTGCAAGGATTAAAAAGCTATTTTCAAGCTGCCAGAAATAGATTCCAGGAGCTTCACACTTGTAATAGTGTTGTACAGATTCCAAAGGATAGGCTATGGCATTTTAGAATGGGACATCCATCTACAAATATACTTCACCATTTGCCTATTAATGAGAGCATTAGTTTTTCTGACTTCACTTGTGATACTTGTCATCTAGCTAAACAGAAAAGATTGCCTTTCACTCTAAGAGATCACAGTGCCTTGCATTGTTTTGATCTGATTCATCTTGATGTGTGGGGTCCTTATAAACAAAAGTCTATGACTGGTGCATTCTACTTTCTGACAGTTGTAGATGATCATTCCAGAGCTACATGGACTTTTCTTATGCCTTCCAAATCTCAGGTCTTTGAGGTTTTCAAGGGATTCTTCAAGATGGTGAAAAATCACTTTAGAGTTTCAATCAAGACAGTAAGATCAGACAATGGCACAGAGTTTACCAGTTCTGTGTTCAAACTTTTCTTATTAGAGGAGGGTGTTCTTCATCAAACAAGCTGTGTGTACACACCCCAACAAAATGGGGTGGTGGAGAGGAAACATCAGCACATCATTCAGCTAGCTAGAGCTTTGATTTTTCAAAGTTCATTACCCTTGAGATTTTGGGGTGAAGCTGTTCTCACTGCCACCTATTTGATTAATAGGTTACCTACTGCAGTGTTAAAATGGAAAACACCTTATGAAATCCTCTTCAAGAAAGCTCCTGATCTTGATCATCTTAGAGTCTTTGGATGTTTGTGTTTTGCTTCCAATACATCTCCAGCTAAGACAAAGTTTGATCCAAGGTCTAAGAAGTGTGTTTTGCTTGGGTATGCTTCTGGACAGAAGGCTTATAGACTCTATGACTTGGCTGATCACAGAATTTTCAGCTCCAGGGATGTATTCTTTTATGAGGAAATTTTTCCTTTTCAAGATTCTATTTCCTCTTCAAAGTCTCCATCTGTTCCTCATGATTCATGTGTTCCTATTATATCAGAAGATGATAATGTTGTTATTGACAGACTGGTTTCTGATAGTAGCTCTCAGATTCCTCCATTTTCATCTGATGATTCTCCAGTTCTATCTTCACAGCCAGTTCTTCCTCCAAGAGCAAGAAAGCAGCCTGCTTGGATGCAAGACTATGTCTCTCATCAGGTTGTTCATGACTTTCCTGATGCTTTTCTTGGAACTGTGCAAGTTGAACAAGAACCTGCCTCATACACTCAAGCTAGCTCTCAAGGTCCTTGGATCTTGGCTATGCAGAAGGAGCTTGGTGCTCTTGAAGCAAACAAAACATGGGAACTGGTTATTCCACCAAAAGGAAAGAGAGCAGTGGGATGTAGATGGGTTTACAGGATTAAATATAACTCTGATGGCACTGTGGAGAGGCATAAGGCTAGACTGGTTGCAAAAGGATACACTCAGAAGCAAGGGGAGGATTTTCATGAAGTCTTCTCACCTGTTGCAAAATCTGTAACTGTGAGAATCCTTTTTGCTATGGTTGCTTCTAGAGGGTGGTATCTTCATCAACTGGATGTAAATAATGCATTTTTGCATGGCCATTTGGAAGAAGAGGTATATATGCATCCTCCTCCTGGATATCCTGTACCATCTCCACAACATAAGTGTTTGTTAAAAAGATCTTTATATGGTCTGAAACAAGCAAGCAGATAGTGGAATCAGACCTTCTCTACTGCCTTGTGTAAATATGGTTTTGATCAGTCTCCACATGATCCATGCCTTTTTATTCTTCATGATTCAGAAAGATTTATGGCTCTCTTGGTCTATGTGGATGATGTCCTTATAGCAGGGAATTCTGAGGCAGATATCATCAAGGTGAAAGAATTCCTGCATCAGCAATTCACAATCAAGGATCTTGGACCAGCAAATTTCTTTCTTGGCTTGGAAATTCACAGAACAAACTCAGGGATTTTACTGAATCAACACAAGTACATCTCTGATTTGATTCATCAAGCAGGTTTAAACAACACTAAGCCTGTTTCAACACCTCTACCTCCAGGAACACAACTGTCAGAGGACTGCACTCCTTTGCTGGCTGATACAGGAGTTTACAGGAGGCTAGTTGGGAAGCTTTTGTACTTAAATTTTACAAGGCCAGATATCAGCCATGCAGTGCAGCACTTAAGTCAATTTGTGCAAGCACCAACAGAAGCTCAATTCAAAGCAGCTTTGCATGTCCTTAAATATCTGTCTGGATGCTCCTCTTTAGGTCTCTTTTATCCTTCAAAGTCAAGCTTGGAGGTTCAAGGATTCTCAGATGCTGATTGGGCTACCTGCAAAACTACTAGAAGATCTCTCACAGGATATTGCATTTTTCTTGGTCAATGTTTGGTTTCCTGGAAAACCAAGAAACAAACAACTGTGTCTTGTAGTTCTGCTGAGGCAGAATACAGAAGTATGGCAGCAGTAACAAGGGAGTTGCAGTGGATCAGCTATGTGCTAAAGGATCTCCTGATTCAAGTGCCTAAGCCTATTCCCTTGTGGTGTGATAATCAAGCAGCACTTTACATTACATCCAATCCAGTTTTTCATGAAAGAACAAAGCATATTGAACTGGATTGTCATGTAGTGAGGAACCAATATCTTCTTGGCTTCTTGAATCCTCAGTTTCTTTCTACCAAGATGCAAGTTGCTGATTTCTTTACCAAACCACTCTCTCCTCCACTGTTTCACTTCTTCCTTGCCAAGTTAGGAATGAGCTCTCTAATTCCAACTTGTAGGGAGGATGTTGAAAACCAGAAGTCAAACAAAGTGGTCAATGAAGAAATGAGCAGCTGAAGAAGGCAACTGCTCAAGCTAACAGCTTTCTGGCCTGCAACCGTTTTTCCCGCCAAAAACACAAGTCACGTTTTTGGCACCTTTTTCAGTTAGACGGTTAGGTTAGTTAGAGCTGATGCAAGTTGCATCTTGCAGCTTATATAAAGGAAAGCTAGATTGTATTTTCAGTTGAATCAATCAAAAATACAACATCACAGTTTTTCTCTCTCAAATCCTCTCAATCGCCATTAATGGCATTTCAAGCTTTACTGTAATTTTCGTTTTTTTCATTATTACTTTAGGAACGATACTGGTTGCAACTCGAGCATTAGCGTCCCAGCTCTTCGAAGCAAAGTGGATGAGTTTAACAATGCATCGGTCAATTTATGGGATTTGGTGGAGTCGGGGTTCACGGTAGAGTATCCGTTGAATTGGTTACCCTGTATAAGCTGTGTGGTTTCAAAAGGGGTGTGCTGGGCCGGCACAAAGTTAAGTGATCCTACCTGCCTTTGCCCTGATGGCTCGACCGACTCACCTCTTTGTAACGGTAAAATACCAAGCTGTTTTGTGCATATTCATTTCCCTTCTCAACCACAGTTGTTGATTCGTTTCTTTTTTATGTAATTGTCTTATAGATATTGGGAAAGAGATTATTGTACTGTTTTGTGGTTGGGTTAATATTTGGTAGTGTCACTGGTTGAATGAATTATTTACGTGGAACGCAAGCCAGCTAACACGTAAATTGTTATATTTACTCAGGTCCCAGTCAAACAAATAATTTGGCGCTGAAGCTTGTTCTAGGTAATATGAGTTTAACTCAATACATTACAACCTGCTTCTCAAACACCCAAATAAGTGTTTTATTATGAAAAATGTAGTGCATATGACTGCTTATAATTTATTCGATGTTTTTTTGCAGCCTTAGGTACATTTACAGGATGTTCCTGTATTTTTGTTCTAATAGCTTGTTGTTGGTGCCATCGAAGATCAACAATGGTGTTCGTGTTTAAAAGGAAGACAAAAGAATATAGAAATCTTGAAGCCATGATCACGAAATGCGGAACATCACTTGCACCACAAAGATACTCCTATTCATATATTAAGAAAATGACTGTGTCATTCAGCGATAAACTCGGCCAAGGAGGTTATGGAACTGTGTACAGAGGAAAGCTTTCAAATGGTCATATCGTTGCGGTAAAAATTCTAAATGTTGCCAAACAAAATTCAGAAGATTTCATCAATGAAGTAATGAGCACTAGCAGAACTTCACATGTCAATGTTGTCAGGCTACTTGGATTTTGCATGGAAGGAAAGAGAAGAGCATTAGTGTATTCATACATGTCTAATGGCTCTTTGGAAAAGTACATTCACTGCAAGAAAAATGAGGTAAGCTTCAATCAGTTGGAAATGGATAAACTCTATCAGATTTCACTCGGGGTTGCTCGAGGATTGGAGTACCTACATCGGGGATGTAATACACGGATCATGCATTTCGACATCAAACCTCACAACATTCTCTTAGACGAACATTTTTGTCCCAAAATATCCGACTTTGGGATGGCAAAGCAATGCAAGGTGAATGAAAGTATAGTATCAATTCTCGGAGCGAGAGGAACAATAGGTTACATAGCCCCAGAGTTAGTGAGCAGGGCATTTGGGGTTGTTTCATACAAATCTGATGTTTATAGTTACGGAATGATGATCCTGGAAATTGTGGGGCGAAGGAAGAATGTGAGTATGGAAGCAAGCCATGCAAGTGAAGTGTATTTTCGAGGACTTTCTCAAAATAGGATTGAAATGAAAGAGGTTTCAAATTTTAGGTTCAAAATTTGGATAATTCTAATTCTAGGTAGTTCGCATTTGGCAAATGCAAACTAGAGTTATGAATATTACTCATTTCACCTCAAAGTTTGTGATAATCATAAATTGACCCACAAACTTTGTAATGAATAATATTACCAACTCTAATTCAATTTATATAAAAGGAAAATTAAAATTTTCTGGATATAAACAAATTGAGTTACATTGCTATGTAGACACCGGTGCAAGCATGTGTGTTGCTAGCAAAAATGTAATACCCAAGGAACACTGGGTAAATGTAGAAAGACCAATAAGAGTAAAAATTGGAAATGGATCTCACATTATGCTCTCTAAGGTCTGTAAAAATCTTAACATAATGATAGCAGGTGAAATATTTCATATTCCAACTGTATATCAACAAGAATCTGGAATAGATTTTATTATTGGAAATAATTTCTGTCTATTGTATCATCCATTTGTCCAATACACAGATAGGATAATTTTCACTCTAAACAATAATCCTATACATATAGGAAAAATAAGAAAAGCTCTTAGAGTAGGAGTTCCAGGTTATTTAGAATACATGAAAAAGAAATCTAAATTACCAAAACCAGAGGCGCTAAATATTAGCCCTAATAAAATTGCTTCTCTTTTAAGGAGGGGGGGTATATATACTAAAGAACAACAACTTTTTGTGCTTCAAAATACAAAACTTTGTAAAATAGAAACACTTTTAGACTCCGTGTGTTCAGAAAATCCAATAGACCCTAACAAGTCAAAATATTGGATGACAGCAACCATAAAATTAATCAATCCCAAGACAATTGTAAAGGTTAAACCAATGCAATATAGTCCTAAGGATAGAGAAGAATTTGGAAAACAAATTAAGGAATTGCTAGAATTAAAAGTAATTAAACCTAGCAAATCACCCCACATGTCTCCAGCTTTCTTGGTAGAAAATGAAGCTGAGAAACGTAGAGGAAAAAAGAGAATGGTAGTCAACTATAAGGCTATAAACACAGCTACAATAGGAGACAGTCATAACCTCCCTAATAAAGATGAGTTATTAACTCTAATAAGAGGAAAGAAAATATTTAGTAGTTTTGATTGTAAATCGGGATTCTGGCAAGTATTGCTAGATGAAGAATCACAATTATTAACTGCTTTCACATGTCCACAAGGTCATTACCAGTGGAATGTTGTACCCTTTGGGTTAAAACAGGCTCCAGCCATATTTCAAAGACATATGCAAAATGCATTCAGAACCTTTGAAAAATTCTGTTGTGTTTATATTGATGACATTTTAGTGTTCAACAATAATGAAACAGAACATCTGTGGCAAGTAGCGGCAGTACTAAAAAAATGTGCTTCTCTGGGAATAATACTCTCAAAAAAGAAAACACAGCTTTTTAAAACTAAAATCAATTTTCTAGGACTAGAAATTGAAGAAGGGTCTCATCGACCTCAAGATCATATCTTGGAACATATTCAAAAATTCCCAGATATCCTTGAAAACAAAAAACAGTTGCAGAGATTCTTAGGAATTCTCACTTATGCTTCTGATTATATTCCTAAGCTAGCTCAGGTCAGAGCACCATTACAAGCAAAGCTTAAAGAAGATGTTCCATGGGAATGGAAAGATACAGATACCAACTATATGGTAAAAGTAAAGAAAAGTTTAAAAAACTTTCCTAAGCTTTATCACCCACAACCTGAGGATAAACTGATCATAGAGACTGATGCATCAGATTTATTCTGGGGAGGAATTCTTAAAGTAGAAAATAATGGTAAAGAATACATTTGCCGATACACTTCAGGAAGCTTTAAGGCTGCTGAAAAGAATTATCATAGTAACGAGAAAGAATACCTTTCTGTTATTAGAGTAATTAAGAAATTCTCTGTTTATCTAACTCCTTGTAGGTTTTTAGTAAGAACAGATAATAAAAAATTTACTTATTTTCTAAAAATAAATCTAAAAGGAGATAGAAAGCAAGGTCGTCTAGTTAGATGGCAAATGTGGTTATCTAGATATGATTTTGATGTTATTCATATTGCAGGAACCAAGAATTATTTTGCAGATTTTCTTACCCGAGAATTTCAGCAAGATTATAAAGAATAATACAAATGTTTCTAACGTTTGTTTCTTTGTGAAGCATCCAGCATGGATGAAATGGAGCAGCTAAAGCTGCAAGAAGGACTTTTAGTCCAAGAACTAGAGCTGGTTCGAGCCAAGCTCAAGTATCTCAACCTGATTAAAGTGGGTAAAGAAAAAGAACAATCTTCTGAAAATGAAGTAAAAAAGGTTATCTTATCGCCTTCTCCCTCAAAAGAGAAAGATAAGACTATTCCAACGCAAACGGCAGTTGGTAAAGAATCAACAAATCCGTTGAAGGCTGTGGATTTGCCAAAAATCCAGAAGGAAGTACAAACTTCCATCAAACTGGTTAGCCCAGTAGAATTTTGCTTAAGGCCAAATCAGGGAATTCCAATCCCACAGTCTAAAGTTACGCCTTTAGCATCGGAGAAATCCGAAGAGGGAATTCAAATCCCAAAAAGATCTAAAACATATTATGTTGTTTATAATGGTCCCAATGCTGGAATCTATGAAGATTGGAGCTTCGCCAAAAAAGCAACTGAAGGAGTCTCCAACATTGCGCACAAGAAGTTCAAATCTTTCCAAGAAGCAAGAACTTCAGCAGACCTATACACTGGGTCATCTTTATTAGCACCTCTGGAGCTAATTACCAATGGCGAGATGATGAAGCCTAACACCTTCAGTGCAGCTCTATTGTCCAAAAAGAAGTCATTGACCTCGTTAGGAAGACTTCCCAGCAAACCTAGGGAAGACACGGTAAATTCTGCAAAAGTAGACTACACCGACGAAATTACCGAAGCAGGCTTTGAATACTGCTACCGATATGCAAGATCTGCCAACGAAGAAAAGTTTTTGGAGGAGAAGTTCTTCACTACAGACTCCAAAAATTTAAGTTATTACAACTTCGCTAAGAATGCTAATCCTGAACAGGTTTACGAGGCATTCCAATATGGTTTGATAAAAACCATATATCCAAGTCCTAATTTGTTAGAAATTAGCCATTTCCCTAAGGCTATTATCGACACAATTAAGACTTTTAGGAAAAAATGCACCAAACCAGGGCAGGAAGTTTTTCTAAAAATTAATAGTTCTGGTCCATACTGGAATCAATTAGGATTATTGGTATATCATCCTCAGCATTTGGTCCAGATCGGCATTTGCAAAGGGGATCATTATCATCCATCCCAGCCCATGGAGTGCAAGCTCGAGGCTAGCGATCTGCTACCCTTAGCAATAAAAAGACTAGAAGGTTTTATTCAAAAACTTTTCAGTTTCAGCTCAGATGATGGGTTATTTGTAAACTATCAAGAGAAGATACCACCATCCTGATATACAGCAAGTCACCCAAAAAGATCAGCGAAGCCGACGAAGGCAAATTTGTTAAATTCCAAAATACTTTGGTTAATCCATTTGTTTTGGGAGAACATATTCCAGACCTTTGTAAAAGGATAAAGAATTACCGCAGTAATTATTTATGCGGTAGATGCTCAGAAGAAAGTGGATCCTCCACTAAAGAAGATAGTGACCTCTCCACTAACAAAGCTGCCGACAGCTCAAAGGACCCCTCCACTTCAAGTAACAGCAGGTAGTGGATAATAATGCATCTGCTTTAGGTGGATACAACACTAGTGGAGGGAGAGAGGTTTAAAGGCGGTTCCAACGTACCAGAGAAGGCACAATGGAACCGCCTTCTGTGGCCGTGCCGTAAAACGGAAATAATTTAAGGCGGTTCCATGAACCGCCGTGGTTGTTTACGTACTTTCGAACTCGCAAACTACGTTCGGTCAAATACTTTCGATATCGCATGTATCATAGCCATCGGGGTGTTTAGACATATGCGTACGATATCGATGGTATTGAGAGCTGAGTTTAGTATACATTCGAGTTCGACAGCCTAAAATATAATACTGGGGTTTCAATATCGAGTATATCTGAAATATATATTCGATATCGAAACTAGAATTGAAATTTGAAATCTAAGAACATGACTTGTCGTATTCGAAACTCCATGCACCATACTTCGATATCGCAAGTATCACAGCCACCTGGGTGTTTAGATACATGCGTACGATATCGATGGTATTGGGATGTCAGTGTAGTATACATTCGAGTTCGACAGCCTACAATGAACGACTGCAGTTTCGATATCGAGTGTATCTGAAATATATATTCGATATCGATAATGTAATTGAAATTTGAAATCTAAAAACATGACTTGTCGTATTCGAAAGTCCATAAACCGTAATTCGATATCGATTAATTACTATATGAACCAAAACTCAAATAAACTTGTGGCGATATCGAATATATGTACGAACCTCTTCGATATCGTAATAAGCTTTGAAGATCCATGGAATTCACTACACGCTTTCGATATCGCAACATGTGTTTTAATCCAACGTAATCGAATTGATTAAAATCCTAACGACGAGCGGCTGATATCGCAAGCAAATTCGGCTGAAGCTCTGTCACAAGACCAGAGACACATCTCGATATCGTATGAGTTATGTGATGTTTGCGCTATCGAATATTATGTCGGTTATAATGTTCGTGCGATATCGTTAAGGTTAGAAAGGGAACGAATAATATACGCGATACCGACAGTAAAATTCGGCTCAACCCCTGCTGCAATGCCCGAATATGGTGACGATATCGAAAGTGTTGTCTGTCATATGCACAGGCGATATCGAAACCTATAATTCCAATATTTTCGAGTTCGAAACGGATAATTCTAATATTGCGCTTTCGAAAGTTACATCTGCCCAGACAACCAAAAGCTACACTAATAGATAAAATCCAAACCACATGTAACATTAAACTAGTCTATGATAGCAGAACAACACAACTAAATTATCATTTAACCTAAATCTATGCTAGGAGAAACGGGGATGATATTACCCGACCACGAACCAATATAAGGTGGCGTGCGAACTTATTTCTTGCATCATTCAATTCGGCCATAGTGTAGGGAGTTTGGTCATCTTCAAAAATCTACATTTTTGTGATATAATAAGGAAATTAAAAAATCGATGTCAAGTTATATTCCAAAGTTTAATGAGAGATGAAAAAACTAGATGATGAAGAAAATGAGCCTACTTGACGGAGATCAAGATTGTCCAACGTTAGAGAATCAACACACTTGTCGGTAAATATGAATGTGTAGTAGCCACATTCCCAAGTAGATCGTTGTCTCTTGTACTTTGTTGAGTTGAAAATCCAAAACGGTAGTTAGACAATGAAATTATGTCTAAAACATTAAAAGCAACACAAATGAAATTGCTTACCGTTATTTGTATGAGTTCAAAAGATTGAAGGGTATTATCATTAACCTCATGCATAACCACCTCGACAAGATCGGCGAAGGCTTTGGTTGGTGGAAAGTTTAGAGAATCAATCCAATAAACTCGCTTTTCCTCGGGTAACATAGCAACAAAACGCCAATGGCCACTAGTACAAAATTGACAACATTATTAGGTTTTAAATAAGACAATAACATAAGTTATCAACCCGGAAGTATATAGAAAGATGATTACCCTTCTAGGTAGGGGCCTATGAATATCTTCTTGGTTTTCATACGAAGTAAATTGGTAAGATAAGCACGTTGGCTTGTTGGTGCCTTGCCTTGAAATATAGTCATGGATTGGGGACAAAAGAAACCTATCCAATCTTTTTTCTTTTGCAAAGACTTGTGATGCATATAGCTAATAGTGTAATTGTAAAAAATTAGTACGGGATTTAAAGGTAAAAATAATATCATGCAAAATGAATATGAGGAAACTTACGTTTGATGTAGTGATAGTATAGTGGAGTCCAAATCCAACATATGCCAAAAATCTTTGAAATCTTGCAAAGGAACCTTCAAGTCCCTCCTCACTCCGAACACTTGCTCGTTACCCGAAAATTGACATATCATATTTATGTCTTTGTGATCCAAGTACTCATGTAATGTTCTAACGAACATAGGGAGTGACCTCAACAATTCAAGTGTTTGCTTTGCGTCAAAAGAGGATGGGTATTTTTTAGCTATTGTTGGTTTCTTCAACTCGGAAGGTTTTTTCCTAACCGGTATGTCACTACAATTTCCATCAACTATCAACCAACGCGGCCAAATAACAAACCGGCTCACCGCTTGCCCTACCCTAACGATGTCCCCTTCGGGCATTGGTAAAAGTGCCATTTTGTCTATCGCCCTACCTATCCCAAATTTACCAAATCCTACGGGAATGGCAAGTAAATGGTGTGTGCGCATTCCCTCATCAAAAGTTCCATTAGCAACATGTTTTGGGGGTTCGTTATCACCAACATCAATGAAGAGCTTGTATGTCAAAATCTAATGAAATTTAAAATTCAAAGTCAATACTCACGTAAGATTAAATAAATTGACATTGTTAGTGTAGGGATTACCTTAATGGGGGTTGGCTTGGAAGTGATTTCTTTTGCTTTTTCAACGTACCGTTGCTTTGGCTCCAAGTCCACATTTCCATTGATTACCTCAAGTTCTTCGTTTATTGGAGAATGATGTGATCCCCTTGACGATGGACGTCGCTCACCAACAACGACACACTCTTTGGGTGGATGGACGTAACCAATTTGTTGAGCCATTCCTCGTAGCTCGTTTCGCATATCCTCAATCTCAATTCTTTGCTTCTCCATTGATTCGTTTTGCAAGAGGATCGTCTTCTTGGCTAAATATAGTTCCGATGGCTTGGAATTTCCGTTACTTCGCTTAATGCCAAAAGCATCTCGTTGACTCAAGTGGCGACCTACCCCCCTTGCCCTCCCGGGATGATCTTTACCAATTGCTTTAGCCAATATATCACACTTACCTACGGGTGCAAATAGACCTTCTTTTTCTTGAACCACAATTTCATCCTATAGAGATATTATTCATTATTTGGATATAATCACAACACATATATTAAATACAAATAAAGTGAATGAACAAAATAAAACATTATTACCACTTTTTTTGCAACTTGTTCAACTTCGGTCGTTGAGTAATTTCCACCGTCCTTCATCCTTCCTCTAACAAACAATTCATGGCGTGGAATGTCATCATGTTTCAATGGTACCACCTTCTCGAGGGCCTCTTCTAGGGTCATCCCTCCCTCAACCAATTTTGTTGTGTCCACTTCGCATCTCTCTTTAGATATCTTCTTTCCCACCCCTATATACCCCGACCTACTCATAGTATGATAGAGTTTATTTGCCTTTGCACTTTTGATTTTCACATATCGGGTACCCTACAATAAACATGATTGTGTTAGTATAAGTTAAAAATGAAATGAAGGCACACATAACAAAAGTTATAGACTAACATCCGCTTCATGATCAAGAGTCCTTTGCTTGAAAGTTTCCCAACTTGATTCGAGAATACCATTGTATTTGACTCGAGGATGTTGACCAACTCTTTTCCCTCCCTCGTATATGTACTCCTTGGCCAATCTATACTTGAAGTCTCGGCTAGCCTTGGACACTATGTTCAAAGCAATTTTTTTCACGGCTTCCTCATCCGATGCATCAATCTCAAAGGGTTGCTTGTATCAATAACATTGATTGCGTTAAAAAATGGTGCAATAAAAAAACATAGTACAAATTGATAATGAAGTAAAGGTTTTGGTAAAGATGTACCTTACACTCTTCATATAACTTGTCCCTTTTATCTTGGTCGAGTTCCTTCCACGAAATTAATTTTATGTCCACTCTTGTTCTACCTTTGCAACCACACCAACTTGACCACAACGCCCTCTCATCCGATATAGCTACACCATGACGATCAAAACTCATTGGTGTCTTAATATGGTTATCCCAACGCCTTTGAACAATCCGGCAATGCTCTTGAGCAACTTTGCGACTACTAAGTTCGTTTGCTACAATATTTGTATTTTTGCTATTGTGTTTACTCTTCTTCTTCGGTTGCTCATCGTTAGCATCCTTTGCACGTTTATTGTTAGCCATATTAAGATCCCTACAAATAGAAGTACATGACAATAGACATGTTCTAGCTATGAACTTATGTCAAAATAAGTTCTCCCAACAAATACTCATACAACATATAGAGGCATAAATTAGTAATACCTTAGTCCATGTTAAGATGACATTAGAGCACAACACATTTAATTAAAGCTTAACCCAAAATGGAGAAAAAAACTCAAACCCTAGGTTTTCAAAAAAAGAAATTGACTACTCACCGTTTGTAGTAATTGATGTTTGAAGTGTACCACCCAACCTTCTCAATGAAAGCCCATTCAATGAACACAACCCTTTAGGTCTTAAGAACCCTAAAGTGTCAATGTGGAGAAATGGATGAAGATTGACCAACAAACCCTCAAATTTCAATAAAGATAGTTGAAAATCATTGCAATAACACAAATATGATGGATTGATTGAGAGATATAGAATAGATGATGTAATGGGAGGGAAAAATTGATGGAAGAGGTGGGTAGAGGGTTTGAAACCCAATAAATTCGCTTACACCAATTATTTTGGCGTTTGGATGTTTTTGGGTGTGTTTGACCCGACGAGATTGCAGCTGACTCGCATTAAATGCGTCCAACCGATAATACTTTCGATATCGAAGGCTAAATTTGTTTGATTAATAAACCTTTTCGACTTCGAAATTTCTTTTTCATGGGTTAGGGTATAAGGTCAATTAGGGTCAACGTGGGTTTCCACATGGATAATACCCACGTTGGTTGCGATTTCGAAAGGTAAATGTTAATACTTTCGATATCGATGCAGTACTGATAAAACTATTCGACATCGAACATCCTTTTGAGGGTCTAGGGTTTAAGGTCAATGAGGGTCAACGTGGGTAGTACTTGGTTTAGTTGCGAGTTCGAAATTCTAAGTTCTACATTTGCGATATCGAATATAATTTAACAAATTTTACACAAATATGAGAATTATATATTTGCAAAATTAATAAATTATTTATTTTAAATTATATTGTATTGGATATGTGTCATGTTATTGTATTGATCCAAGCTTGTTATAATATAATTGATTAATATGTTTGATTATTAATTTCATATTTCACAAAAACTATGATTGGGATTTTATAACCAGTAATTTAGTACTTCGACATTAATATGATAGATGGTGTTATATTATGTATAATTTTATTGGATATTTCATTGATTGATTGAACTAAATAGATTACTATGTAATATAGTCCATAGTTTGGTTTGAAGTACATATGTTGCTCATTACTGTGTTGCGTCTAAGTTTGTTGTTCGTTGAATGCATATATGCTAATAGTTGATTACCAATCTATATTAAAACCATGTTCATTTAAATTCACTAAGACTAATATTGTGTTTAAAATTAAAATTAATAACGTGCAACATATTTAAGTTCATCGAGTTAGCGACAAACTAATAACTTTATAAAGTTAAAAAATAGTAACAACGTATTTTTTTTTTACATTGTATTGGATCTTAAATAGCATTATAACTTATACTACAGTATACAAATATAAAAGTTTCGCATCTAATATTATATATGAAAAAAAAGAAATATTAAATAAAACTCATGGTTTATAAGAATCTTCGATATCGATATGTTAATATTATGAGAGAAGTCGAATTCGATATCGAAAACGTAACGTAAATTTGTAGCGATATCGAAATAATAATGAATATAACTTTCGATATCGCTACAACAATCTGCTCATGCCCTGTGACATGGAGCGAATAGATCTTCGATATCGAAAGTGTTGTGACTATATAAAAAAAAAGCGGATTTCCTGAAGTTCAAATATTTTCCCCCAAATCTTCGAAACCTAATAGTCGATTTATATCAAATTCGATTTCGAATTTCCACCCAACCCACCGGAATCATGGTTCGTGAATCAGGAAGAAGAGAGGTACAAACCCGAAACCCAATTCCGAGGCAGGCAAAAGGGAGTGGTCGGGGTACAGGTGCCGGTCCGAGCGTGACTCGCGGTGGCGCCACCAGTAGAGGTAGAGGTCGTGGAGCACAGGGGCGGCCGGAACCAGAGGGTAGGAACCGAGGAAATGGGGAAGAGGAGCGGGATGAAACCGAGGGGAGCAATGCTAGTGGTCAAAACTCCAATCCAAACCCTAGTTCCAACCGACGTGTTGTCAAGGAAACCTTCATCGACACGGCCGCTTCTGAACGCTATCATGAACGGCTACATAGGAAGGTTATCATCAGCAAGGTATTCAAAAAATCCCAATTAGATAATGATTTGAAATTTGATTACGTTTTGAAGTGGTTTAGACCCCATCACTTGGATGGTTTGTTGTTATTGGAAGATGAGGCCTATCATGAAGAGGTTCTTCAGTTTTATGCTAATTTTAGGAAGAATGGGAAGATGTATTCTACTAGGGTTAGAGGAATAGACATTCCAGTTAGCATGTTCACTATCAACGAGGCTATAGGATGTCCTTATGTGGACGATAGCTTCTTGAGGGGTACGGATCCTAATGGTCCATATGACATGTTTGTCCAAAATAGCTTTGTCAAAAACATTGATATTAAGCTCCCTTTCAAACTGCATAGGATGGCCAAAAAATATTTTAACATTCCAAAAGAATTTGGCTTGGGAAAACCTAAACCCGACTACAAGATAGGGGAACTAACCGGTGAGCAAAGGCTTGTGTACGAGTTCATTGCTATGAATGTATTCCCTAGCGGAGGTCATCCTTGTGAAGCAACAGTCCACAACATCATGCTCTTCTACTTCATCATGGAGGAGCATAAGATAAACCCCGGGTATGCTATTCTCCAATACATGGCAAAGGCAGCCAAGAGTTCAAAGTCGCGACTTCCTTATGGTCGATTGATAACGGCATTGATCCGCAAACAAGGGGTGATACCCGAAGGTTTTCCCTTAGCATCCGAGTACTATGACCACGGGTGGTTGGTCAAGAAGGGGCTTGAACTCAAGGAAGATGGTAAATATGGCCCAAAGGACCCGAAGAAGAAAAGGTTAACTCCTGGTAAGCATTTGTAATTTTGTGTAATTACATGTTTTAATTTTATTAATTTCATTATTTTATAATTAATACTTCATGAATTTGTTTAGGCCAAACTCGGAGGTGGCAATCTCACTTGGACCGTCAGCTAAAACTGCTTGAATCAGAGATCGAAGCAAGGAATAAGGCATCGGAGGAATTTGAAAATGAATTGAAAAGAATGGGAGACATTTTTGGCTATCCGATGGACATAAGTGCAGGTGAAGGAGAGCCATCATATGAAATTGATGAAACCTTCGACGTTAATGCTAGAGTTGTGCATTCCGACAATGATAGTGATGATTCCAATGAGGGTGAGAACTTTGAGCGTGACAATGACGAAGAGTCAGAAGAGGAAGAGGAAGATGATGAGGAAGAGCAAGAGGATGAGGAAAGGGACCATGAAAGGGAAGGTGACCAAGATGATGAAGATGAAGAAGGAGATGAAACTGATGGTTCATCTGATGAGGAAGATGATGGTGACCTTGATCATAGTAAAAGGAGGCGTACAAATGCCGATGACGGCTCCGGTGCCAATGGATCCTCTTCTGATGATGATGCCGATATTGGAGGCCAAAGCGCTGATCGATTTCAAGTACAATATCGCAAGTGATTTAGCTTGAATGAATGTGTAATTGCTTTTCTTTGTCTTGAACTTTCTTTTGCACTTTAGTAGGTGTTTTTAAATGTAACTTGAATGATGGTTGGGAATTTGATTAACCATGATGGTTGTTTTGCTCTTTAATGTTTTTTATGTAGTATTCGTATAAGTTAATTTGCACTTTTCAGAAATACATTATCAAAATGAGTTTAATAGTTCCAAAAAAACTGTATTTTTACGATATCGAAATATCTATCAAACACACTTTTCGATATCGAACGAATAAATTTTTATGTTTACGATATCTCTAGTTGATTCGCTACAGGTAACAGAGATATGGCCTCCTGAACCTTCGATTTCAAAAGTGCATTCCGGTATTAGTTTTAACATTGCGATATCGCTTTCTCCTTAAATACATCTTCGATATCGCAACATTGGTTCTTCTTTGATGAATTTAAACTTTTAAAAAACTCTAAGTGTCGTGCGATTTCGCAATGGGTTTCGGTTAACCGTACGTCAACGTTTCATAACACACATATCGATATCGCAAGTGTGTAATGGTACGTTCGATATCGAATGGAGTACAACTATATAAAAAAAAACATGACACATAAGCCCAGAAATCCCCAAATTCGATTTCAGAATAGACGAACCCTAATCTCCCCTCAAAATCAATCAATTCATCCACAATCCAAGGAGAATAGCCGGCGGCGCAATGAAGAGGAAGTACGTTGCTACCAAAACTCCCTATCAGAGGTTTGATTCTCGGAAGTTTGTAAGTCAAGAAGCTTTCAAAAAGTATAAATCTTTTACCAATAGTTCTTCTTTGATGAATAGCTATGTTTTAGACTTCAATAAGATGCAAATGTTGGGATTGACTGATATAATGAGCTTGTTTAATCATCAAAGTTTGAATGAACTGTTTGCTTTGAATGATGATTCGTACTTGGATGAAACTAGTCAATTTTATGCTAATGTGATTGAGAATGAGGATAGTGGATTCACTACTAGGGTTAATGGGATTAAGTTTGACATTAGCCCTAGTAAAATCAATAAACTCTTGGGTATTAGGTATAGGAATGAGACCCCTGTTAGGGTTTATACTAGTGGTTGTTGGCCTAAAGAAGTACGGCAAGGTAGGCTAAACCCTAAGGACATGGGGCATAAGTACTTTGGTATGCCTGCTAATAATCCCAAGAAGGCTAGCGACTATAAGATAGCCGACCTTGAACCTACATCGCGAATTATTTATGATATGGTTGCTAGAAATGTGGTGCCAAAGGGGGGAAAGGACTCGGAAGCAACTTATAGTAGCCTGTTGATGTATTTTTACATTAGGGAGAAACGGCTTTTTAATGCTGGGTTTGCAATAGTTAGTCACATGGAGGCGGTGGCAAATAGCAAGCGACTTGTTACATGCTTGCCTTACGGTAATCTCATTGCGAAAATCTTGAAGACGCATGATGGATTTGAATTTACAACAAGGAGTGACCCTACTCCATGTAAATACTATGATGAAATGTACTTTACAAAGAAGAAGTGGGCTCTTGTTGAGGGGAAGTGGGAGAAAACAGTCTCCTCAAATACCAATGATTCCGAAGAAGGTAATTCAATTATTTTATGACTTTCTATTTTATTTGTTGGATTATTTGGAATTTGCTAAGGTTACTAAAATGTTTGCCTTATTTTTTTATAGTTGATGGTGGAGAAACCTTTTTCCAGAACCAATTATCAACACTCATAAGGCTGAGAAAAGCAGTGAAGCTTGGGAGTCAAAGGATATGGCGCAATACGAACATATTGCGAGGTTTTATGACAGCTCATGAAGTGTCCAAGTCGGGTGATGCATCCACTTCTAAAGCAGTTCCAACTGGCGTGGATGGAACTTTGAATGAAGAGCAAGAAACCTCAAAAGCAAGTGGAGAGCCGGAGACTATGCAACCCCAAACTGAGATACCCGAACAAGAAGAAAATACTGAAGACGACTTTGACATTGGAAAGCACATTTTATTTTAATGTTTGAGGTTTCATAGGATAAAAGGCCTTGTAATTTTTTTTTAAATGTTTGTATGAATAAAATTTGCTTAAATTGGTTTGATTTATGATGACTTATGTTTAAGTTTGTGTCAATTTAATATTAATTAACTTCTGCCAATCTGGACAATTTTACATATAATTTCGATATCGAAATATGTATCGGTAGGTATACCAGGGCTTAAAAAGAAGTTAATTTCGATCTCGAAAACAATAGAACGGTTTATGCGATATCGAAAATATATAAGTTTACCCTTTCGATATCGATAGAAGTAATCGGTGCGTCTCACAGGGATTGAGAAGAACATTATTTCGACATCGAATAAATAGTCGAAATTGTATACGATATCGAAAACATATAAGTTCTAAAATACTTGGTCAGTATTAAAAATAAGTCGATATCGAAAGACTGAATATTACCATTACCGATATCGAAACTGCATTCGTCCAAATATAACTTACAAAAATTTACCAATCTACTTCTTTTTCATAGGATTCTTTCTCTTCCTCTTAGATACCTTACCTGTATTAGTAACCCAAATACCCTCATCATGATCAACGCGAGCAATGTAACGCTTCAAGCTCACTTCATCTTCCAATAGCTTGTCTTCATGTAAAAGAAAATCTAATGGGGAATTTTCGTCGGTCATATCATCATGTTCTCTCATTTCATCATCAACAAAGGATTTCTTCCCTCCGACAACAACTTCCCATCGAGGGTCGACTGGGTCAGTAACATAAAATACTTGGTCAGCTTGGACGGCCAAAATGAATGGATCCTCTTTTGAACCTTGTCGAGCACGATCAACGAGAGTCATGCCTAAACCTTCATGCTTTATACCGCGCCTTTCATCCACCCAAATACATTTAAAAACGGCTATTCTCAAATTCACATAATCAAGCTCCCAAATATCGGTTATAGTGCCAAAAAACATCTTTTTCTTCAATGTTCCATCTTCTAGTGAATCTGAAATATTAGAAACCCCACTATTCTGAGATACACCATTATCATCCATATCTTTTGTCCCAAAGGTATATCCATTTATATCATATCCACCAAAGGATCTGACTGTACCAAGAGGGCGACGAGATAACCATTTCACAGTTTCAGAATGAACTCCAGATTCAACATGATTTTGTAGCCAACATGCAAACGTTCGATTGTGCTCGTCTAGCAATCCCTCTTCGGTCAAACCACTATTCGCCTCGAGTAATTCCTTCATATGAATGTCTACATAGGGAGCAATTTCTTTATGATTCCGGAGAACGTACACATGAGCTTTAATGAGATCATCAGCCGATGGTTGGAACATGCGATTGTGCCTCAATCCATGACCATCCAACCTACTTTCATGTCTAGAGTTGGGAACACCAATTGTATCAACATCTTTTAGGTAGTTTGTACAAAACTCAATTACCTCTTCGGCGACATAGCGTTGTACAATACTAGCATCAGGACGGTAACGATTTTTCACAAACAACTTGAAGATCTTCATGTACCGTTCAAATGGATACATCCACCGTAAAAAGACCGGTCCACATAGTTTGATCTCACGGACTAAGTGAACAATCAAATGAACCATGATGTCAAAAAATGATGGAGGGAAGTACATCTCCAACCGACACAAAACCTCCACCACCATTCTTTGCAACTTGTCTAACCTCCGATGACTAAGACTTTTCCGACAAATAGCCTTAAAAAAATAGCAAAGCTTCGTAATAGCATTCCGCACATGCATCGGGAGGGAACCTCTAATTGCAATGACATTCAACTCTTGCATCAAATTGTGACAATCGTGTGACTTCATACCCGCCAACTTAAGTTCCTTTAATTGGACACAAGACCTAATATTGGAAGAATACCCCGTAGGAACTTTGACCGACTTCAATGTGTTACAAAAACTCTCCTTCTCTTTCGTCGACATTGTATAACAAGCCGGTGGTAAGTAAGACTTGTCTCCTTCCTCCACAGGTGCGAGCGAAGGTCTTATGCCTAAACTCACCAAATCTAGACGTGACTTCAACCCATCCTTTGTTTTGCCCGGGGTGTTCAACAGTGTACCGACCAACGCGTCACACACATTTTTTTCAATGTGCATGACATCCAGACAGTGAGTAACCTCTAGGTATTTCCAATATGGCAAATCAAAAAATATTGACCTTTTTTTCCAACTACCACTATTTTTTGCAACCTTTTCCTTTTTTCCATAAACATGTCCCAACTTCTCCATGGTTTGGAGGATTTCAACGCCAGTTGGAGGAATGGGTTCTGGATCGGTCTCAATTTTCCCATTAAACCATTTTTTAGCAAACCTCCATGGATGATCTTCAGGAAGGAATCGCCGATGACCAAGATAAACCGTTTTCCCACCATTTTTCAATTGACAATGACTTGTGTTTTTCTCACAAATTGGACATGCAAGGTGACCTTTCACTGAATAGCCTTTTAAATTGCCCAATGCCGGAAAATCATTAATGGTCCACAACAACATCCCTTTTAACTCAAACTTCTCATCCCCACGACTACCATCGGCTATCGATACACCCGAGTTGAACAAAGACCTCAAATCTTCAATGAGTGGGGCAAGGTAAACGTCAATGTCATTTCCAGGCTGTTTCGGTCCTGATATCATCATTGATAGCAACACATATTTGCGTTTCATCATCAACCAAGAAGGTAGATTGTAAATAACCAACATCACAGGCCATGAACTGTGTGTGCTAGACAAATTGCCAAACGGGTTCATACCATCCGTTGATAACCCTAGTCGGAGGTTTCGGGGTTCTTTCCCAAATTCAGGGTATAATTCATCCATTTTTTTCCACTGTTCTCCATCCGATGCATGACTAATGATGTCATCACCCCCTCGCTCCCTCTCTGCATGCCAAGTAAACAGTTTCGCATCATCAGGGTTTGCAAACAACCTTTTCAATCTAGGCACAATAGGAAGATACCACATTACTTTTGCGGGTGTTTTCTTATCGCTAAATGTACTCTCTTCATCCCCAACTTTGATTAATTCTTTATCCTTTACTTTGTATCGAGACTCCCCACATACTAGGCAATTATTCAATTTTTTCTCCTCCACCGACCTATACAACATACAATCATTAGGGCATGCATGAATCTTCTCCAATTCCATTCCCATTGGACACAAAATCTTTTTTGCAGCATATACTTTATCGGGCAACAAGTTATCAACCGGAAGCAATTCTTTAACAATACCAAACAACTCCGTCATCCCTTTATCGGTAATCCCATGTTTCGCCTTCAAATTCATCATCAACAATGTTGCCGCCATAATACAATGCCTAGACCCCTTGTATAATGGTGTTTCTTTATCATTCATCATTGCCGTTAGAACACTAGGCTTATTAACAAATTCCCTAGCAACATCTTCTACCATCTCACCAAGATAAGCATCATATTCCATGTCTTCACTACCAACATCAATTTCGGGAATAATTTTGTCAACTACAACTTCACCATGCCAAATCCATACCGTGTACTTAGGGTCAAAACCCCTACAATACAAATGTTCACGTAAAACCATCGCATCATCATAATAGGCATTGTTCTTACAATCTTTGCATGGACATCTAACACCTTCAACATCTTTCATCTTTGCATCCTCAAAACCAACATGAATAAATTCCTCTATCAAACCACGATACTCAAGGGACAATCTATCATTCCTTCTAATAATTTCGAGTCTTTCCATATCTACAACGTCCAACTATTGCAAAACTCAATCAAATTGTTAAACAACAAACTCCTATGCAATCAAGGAAAAAAACAATGAAACAATCATCAAACTCACATACAATTAAATGGTAAGGTTCAAAACTCAAAAAAACTATACAAATTTGATACCTTTAAGTTGATGATTATGGTATGAATCAACCCAACAATTTTATGAACCTTCAATCCCTTAGATTGGAGTTTGGAATCCGAAATCAAGTGTTGGAACAAAATACCCACACAAGAAAAAAACCTAAGTTTTGAGGGTTGACCAATTTAAAACGCAATTTTGCGCAAACAAGATATATTTTCGATATCGAAGGTTTATAAATTATAGCCCCATAGGTCATTCGATGTCGATAGTACTTGATCAATACCCTAAGCAGAATCATTTCGATATCGACAAGTGTTTTAAAACAATATCGATATCGAATTCATATTCTCCTAGTCTCTGTCAAGAAGGTCGAACTAATTTGCGATATCGAATCTTTATGTTAACATCTTCGATATCGTATACAATATATGAGACTTGTTTCTTTAAACTCAAAAGTTTAATTTCGATTTCGACCTTAACCTGTGTAAAGATTCGAAGTCGCAATGTGGTAAATTTTGATTTCGATATCGAAAGTATAGTATCCCTGAGTCAGTAGACAAAGAGACTAAAAATATCTTTGGCCCTCATTTCTTGTTTGCTCCGTCCAATTAATCACATGGGACCATAACTATGTTGGGAAGTCTATTTTATGGGATCTCAAGCATCATTTTCATCCAAGCCTTTTCTTTTCTTCTTTCTTCCTCCTCTCCTTGTCAACAAATACTCATATAATGGCGGGCAATAGCAATGTATCCCCTGCTGAACAAAGAAGGCTAGCAATGGAAGCAAGGATTGCAAAGTTGAGGACTGATAGGATGAGAGGTATGAATTAATACTCAACATAGTGCTGGATCCTCAATGATTTTACATTTTTTGCTTACACACTTCATTATTACTAATTTGAATCTTGTATGAAATATGTAGAGTGGGAAGACGTTGTTGAACCTGAGCAACGCCGCAAGCTGGACTTCTTGAAGAATCAATTTCAATATCTTTTTCCTCGGTCGGGGGCTGCACGAATTCCGTGGGATGATTCATACATAATTTTAGAATCACAAAAGGAGTTTGACAAAGAATACACTCGTGGTGTAGTAAGTTATCCCCTCAATTATTCTTTTGTGAAACAATATTAATCATATATACAGTTTTAAAGATCAAATTATGGATTTTTTTTTTTACTTGTTGCAATAATTTATGATTTTCAGAAAAGAATAGAGTTGATGCGCCGTGCGGTTGAGAAAGGGCTGATTAGGGCGGAGAAAGAAATTAGGGAGACCCATGAAGCTAAGGAAGAAATTATCAGACTAGGCAGACAACATTTCATTGGAGTTACTATGGATCCAACAGAACCAGAGTACGCTATGGAATGTTTTTTGTACTGGGACATTTCTGCAGAATCCTGTTCAAGTTCAACAGGTGAAGGATGGTCTTCAGAAGCTGAAGAAGATTAAATTTCAATGCTTGATCTAATATTATGCCCTTTCATGTTTCAAGGTGTTTTTAGGATCACTTATTTCCTTTTACTTCATCTGTGTTGTTTTTTATTAGTATGAACTTTGATTTGAAGTTTTATGAATTCCAACATTCGGCCATGAATTTTAATATGAATGTGATTTTGGAGTTTGAAATTCGAAATCAAGTGTTGGAACAAAATACCAACACAACAATATAACATAAGTTTAGAGGATTGACCAAATTAAAACGCAATTTTGCCCAAACCTAATAAACATTCGATATCGAACGTTTATAAATTCTAGCCCCTTAAGTGAATTCGATATCGATAGTACTTGATCAATACCCTAAGAAGACTGTGTTCGATATCGAAATTCAGTTTGCAATGGTTTCGATATCGAATGCATATTCTCCTAGTCCCCTGTCAAGAAGGTCGAACTTGTATGCGATATCGAACGTATATAATTAGAGTTAGCGACTTCGAAAATTATATATTTAATATAAATAAACCGGCGGAGATTATTAAACTCAACCTTCTTATCCCAACTTTTTCAATCCCTCTGTGCCGAAAAATTCCCAAATAGATCCCTTAGCACAAACCCATCAACTAATTCCAAGATGTCGAAGGATTCTAGCCAATCTTGTGCTCAAAAGGATACCCCAACAGATTTGGTGGTGTTGCCCATCTTGATTGACAGGGATGCTTCCAAGGTAATGTATTCATAGATTCATGTAAATTTTGATTTATGTTTTCTCAATAGTTCATGCTATTATTGTTTGTGCAATAACTTATTTACCTAGTACTTGGTACCTTTGTGCTTGGAAGTAGCTAGTTACCACTTTGGATGCACAATATTAGTTTCTGATCTTTTAAATCCCACATGTCCTTGTATGGTGTTAACCGGAAATTTTGTGGTGATTTTGATTTACGTTTGTTCATTGTGGTTGAAAAGATTGCTAAGCCTCAGCCCCTAATCGCTGATGGAAGCAGGATTGGTTCGGCCTCGACTGTGGAGTCAAACATGTTGACAATGTCGATGTCAAACCTGAGGCATCACCCCCGACTAAGAAGATTAGGAAGCCTTGCTATGGTTGGATTAGCGATGGTAATAGTGATGATGAGGACAACTTTATTATGCTGCCTCCAATGGAAGAGAATACTTCTTTCAAAGGAGCTTAGATACTCATTGTTCTTATGTTCACTATCTTTGTACCATTAATCTTGTTTGACATTTTCCGTACTCTTGTTCTTTTCTTTTGTTGTTTTCTGGAATTTTAACGTACTCTTGTTTCTTTATATTTGATGGTCTTTCTTTATACAAGTATATCATTTTTAGGTTAATCAGGACAATAGAATTCGATTTCAAAAACATTAATCTAGCCTTTCGAATTCGAAAATATGTTCATACAAAGACAACACAGTAGAAGACTTCGCATCTTAACTATTTCTACAAACTCAACAATATAATGCGATATCGAAAATATATATTATAACCTTCGATATCGTATACATCATATGATATTTGTTCCTGTAAACCCAAAACATATATTTCGATATCGTCTTTTATATGTGTAACTCTTCGATATCGCATTGTGGTATATTTGCATTTCGAGTTCGTGTATATATTTTAATTTAAGGCGGTTTATACAAAACCGCCGTAAAATAAGTGCCTAACCGCCTTCCTTCATTTTCTTAGCCTACAGCTCGCGTAAACCATCCGAAATTGACTTTCGAGTTCGAAAAATATGCTATTTAACGGCGGTTCAAAGGAACCGCCTTAAACAACCGCCTTAAAACCCCTGATTTGCACTAGTGCAATAATGCATCTGCTTTAGTAAGGTGCAATAATGTAAGTGCGTTTGTACGTAAGGGATGACGCACCCCTCTTTAATAATACAGATCCTTCCTTCTCTATAAAAGGGAGTTCATTTCTTGTAATAGGGGAGCGCCCCTCACTTCTGCGCCTCATTGTAATTTACTTTCAACCTCTGTAATCCCCTGGAGACGAACCTCGTCCAGGATTCTGTCTGATCTTATGATCATTATGTGTGAATAAGAAGCCCTTTAGGGCCCTTTTGTAATTACATGTAAGTTTCATAATCTTTATCTTCTTACTTATTATTGATTGTTGTATACATGCTTATCTGTTATAATGAAACCTGGAACCCGTAGAATAGGGAGTACCGCTTAGGCAGGTGGCCGTATGGGAAAACAAGATTCGTAGGATTGGTTAAAGTTATAAACAGAAAGCATGATAAAAATACACTCTTAATAATATAGTAAAGAAGATAAAAAGAACTTGCATAAATTACTTAGGGTTCTAAAGTATTAAATTCATAAACCGCATCAAATAAAATATCTAAGCTTAAATGAGCAACAATATTTGTAAATCTATTCTCAACAGAGAATTATCTAAAAAAGATAAAAAATTATCTGAATTCCGTAGGAATAATGATAATAGTCAATCCAGATATAGTTTTGGAACTAAGTTTTGTAAAAAACATCAACTCCAAATATATATACCATTTATGCCTACCTCAAAATTCTGCATAAAATGTATAAAAGAATCTCAAAATTCAGCAAAAGAAAGAACTCATAATGAGTAAAAACATTTATAAATTAATTCTTGACAGAGAAATAACTAAAGAAGATAATAAATTATCTAAATTCCGTAGAATTGGCCCTTATAGTCAATCTAGATATAGTTTTGGCACAAGATATTGTGAAAAACATCTAACTCTTGTGCATTATATGAACATCTATAAAGGATGTATAAAATGTATCAAAGAAAATCAAAATTCCGCAGGATAGACCAAAAACCTGATATCAGAGCCATGTTTAAAACAACAATAATTATCTAAAAGATTCAACATTAAAATGAATCATTTAAATGATATAGAAGAAACAATTGATGAAAATCAAGATGTTTCTAATGTTCAAACCTTTGAATCTAATCAAGGATTCAACGGAAGTTTCTTGATAAAACAAGAACTACTTTCAAAAATTAGGTCCTCAAGACTTAATTTAAGAAAAGAAAATATTTTTAATATATCTCTTTTAGAGAAATTAAAAAGGAAAAATAGCATCTACTATTTTGTAGGAACTAAAGAAATGCATGTAGATATCAAAGATACTACAGGCGAAGTATATTTGCCTTTAATCACTCTAAAAGAAATTAAAGAAAATTTAAACAAAATAGATAGTAAAATTAGATCTACTATTACAATGGTACACTTTGGTGCCGTTAAAATCCTATTAAAATCATAATTTCAAGAAGGAATAGATTCCCCAGTCAAAATGGTTTTAATAGATAACCGAATAAATGATAGACAGGATTGCATTTTAGGTGCAGCTAGAGGAAATTTAGCTTACCAAAAATTCATGTTTACAGTTTATCCTAAATTTGGTATTAGTATAGATACAGCAAATTTAGACAAAACATTATCTTTCGTTCATAAATTTGAAAGAGAAAATTTAATGAATAAAGGAGATAAAGTATTTAGCTTAACCTATCTGGTTGCTTATGCTTTAACCAATAGTCATCACAGTATTGACTATAAAAAGAAAGAATACATCGAACTAGAAGATGTATTTTCACAAATAGGAACTGTTCAAGAAAAACAGTTTTCTGAAGTCTCTCCTATGGATAATTCTTGGGCTATTGATATAGCTAAAGATAAAAAACTCATGGGAGAACGTTATAAATCAAAAGTAGAAAGAAATAAGCTTATAATTGGAGAACCCTCCAGAAAAAGTATTTCCAAAGAACCTAGCAAGAGAGATCTCTTAATAGGAATTTCAAAAAGAATAGAAGACATGGAAAGTCAACTAGAACAAATGTCTTGATGAGTCTTAAAGAAATACAAGAAGATATAAGTTTTTTAAAAACAAAATTAGAAGAAATTCTAAAAATCCTAACTAACGAGGAAAATAAGTTAGAAGCTGCAGCAGCAAAAATTATTATTGAATTAAAAATAATAATTCAAGAAAACCAACTTAAAGTCTTAGAAGCCATAGAGCAAAAAGATTTAAAAATAACTCCTTTTGACGACAAGGAAAAACCTAAACCTACAGGTTTAGAAAAATATTCCTACCCCAATTATGGAGTAGGAAATGCAGAACTAGGATCCTCTGGAAATCCTAAAGCATTAACTTGGCCATTTGGTAAAAATGACAAACAACCAATATGACCAATTATATACCAAAGATTGAAAAAATCTTTTGGGATCATCTAGAAGGTGATGAATTACAGGTAAACGAAGAAAATTTCGATTTACTTGACCATGCTCTTAGGTTGCTAGAATTAGAAAATGATGAACTAGCAAACCAAGAAATAGAAAACAGTCCTAAACTAAAACAATTGTTTGGATTTGAAGACTTAAAAGTCTTAAATAATGAAGAATCAGCTAGTGAATCTGAAATAAGCGAACAAGTAATTAGCAATTACGATTCAGATTATACACCAAAAAACTTTAACATAAATGTTAAAAGAGAAGAAGGAGAAAGCTCATATATGGGCTCTAAAAGAAGAAGAGCTAATCAACCATGGTATTTTTCAGAAAGTGCAAAATCCAAAGTTAATAGTTCAAAAGGATCAGATGATAATTTCCTAAATATTGACTGTCAAAATAATAGGAAAGAAATCATCGATAAATGGGCAGCAGAATTAAGTTTAGTAATTCAAACTAATCCTGATGCCTATACAGAATCACGAACAATTTTGCTATTAATAGAACATAAGAGTCTGGGAATAGCAAAAGAATTTATAAAAAACACCATCTGGACAGATGCTAATAACAACATTCCATATAATATTCTAGATATTGTTCTAGATGGATTATATACCATGTTCTTAGGAATTGATTTTTCCGGAGACAAAGAACATGAAAAACAATTAGTACAAGAAAAAGCTAAAAAATGGCTAACAGAGCTACAACTCTGTGATATATGTGAATTAGAAGATTTCAATTGTGATTGCGAAGTAAATCTTTATAAATTAGAACAAAATGAATTTCCAGAAATGATACTTCAGTATCTAAGAAAAATCCCTTTGGTAGGAGAAAAAGCTTTAGAAAGGTTTAAAATTGAAACTTTCAATAGTAGAACTACTAGTTACAGTGTAGGATATGCTATGAGAGTAGTAAAAGACGAACTGTAAAAATTTTGTGAACTGATAAGAATTCAAAAAAAACTTAAAAAATTTAATAAAAAGTGTTGTGCAATATCAGGAGAAAATCCGGTAGAATATGGTTGCAAAACACAATATAAAAAGAAGAAAAAATTCTTTTCTAAGAAAAAATCTTCTAAATATAGGTTTATTAAAAAGAGAAAGAAATTTCGACCAGGAAAATTCTTTAAGAAAAAGTCTGATACAAGATCAGAAAAACAAAAATTCTGTCCAAAAGGAAAGAAAAATTGTAGATGTTGGATTTGCAACATAGAATGACAATACGCTAATGAATGTCCTAATAGGCAAGATAATAACAAGATAAAATTGTTAGAAATTGCGTGTAAAATGGGATACGAACCCATTGAAGAAAAATATGATGAAATAGAAAAAGTTTACATCATAGAAATTAATTCTAGCTCCAGTGAAACAGAATCAGATGAATCAAATCCATCTGATTAAACCTTAGGGGTAAAGATATAATAATAAATAAAAGCAGGGACTAGAATGTAATACATTCTTGGAACTCATTCAAAAACAACCCTATAATTAGAAAGCTATCTAATTTCCATCACAAAACTAGAAAGATTTTTAGTTTTCAACCCAAAAAAGTATAATTTTCGTGTATTTTCCACACTGGGCATATCAGCATCTGGTCATTGACAATGATTTGAGGCTCAAAGATGTAACTCCCGAAGAAGATGAAATTGCAAGGAAGATCATCCTAGTAGGGTTGTGGTGCGTGCAAAATGATCCGTCCTTAAGACCAACAATGAGTAAGGCTATAGAAATGTTAGAAGGAGAGTTGCATGGCATTTTAATGCCTCCAAAGTCATTTTTTGGTTTTCCTTCAACAACACCACTACAAACATCTTCTATCATTTCCATTACTAATACCATAGATGCACTTTAGTACCTCACTTTTTCATTGCAACAATATGATCAACTGTGTAGAAAGTCACATACTATGCATCTTTTATTTGAAATTCTTAATTAGTACATCAGTAACACAACTGTTTTATTTCAGAGCCGTCCTTAAGCTATGCACATGCATCACAACCTTTATAGGGGTTTGATATTTGTATCCCGTATTTTTATTTATTTGCAGGTTAAATTAAAATACATACGTTAATATATACTCAACAATTAAGATTTTTAAAATTTAGACAAAATCATTCATTAATAATGTTTTGAATATATACAATTTCATATAAGACATTTATCAAAATAGTAATATAGTCATTTTTATACTAAAAATATGTGCTGCAACAGTAAAATACGAATATAAAAATAGTAAACCAGTAAATTTATAGGGTTTTCTATTTGCAAACAGCAGGTTGCAGTGTGCAATGTCAATGCGTTTATCTTTTCCTAATACAGACTATTTGGGAGTATTGGGTGAACGATCTCACCCAAAAATTTTGTATGATTAAAATTAGTTTATTTTTAGAATTTAAATGATGATTTTTAGAATAGGTAAATCATCATTTAGATTAGGTAAATCATCATTTAAAATTTTGTATCATTAATAATGTTTGAATCAATACAATTTCATAAGACATTTATCAAGAAACTAATATAGTCATTTTTATACTTAAAAATACGTGCTGCAATACAGTAAAATTCAAATATATAAATAGTAAGCCAATTTTTGGAATTTGCAAATAGTAGGTTGCAGTCTGCAATGTGAGTGCTTTTTATCCGTTTCTGAATATAAACTATTGGGTGGGTGAGTGAATTCACCCAAGAATTCTTTTTGATTAAAATTAGTTTATTTTAGAAACAAAAATCAAGTATATAAAATCTTATTTATTAGTAGATCAAGAGGGAGTATACCTTTAAAATAATTTTGAATTTATATAGTAATCTCTTTCTATTGATAATGATTTGATCAGTTAAGAAAATTAAATCACTTTCAGTAGTGGAGTATATCCACTCCCATTTTGCAAGCTCTGCACTTGATCTCACTCATCACACCTCCACACGGAAACACAAAAATCAAAGATGAGGAAGAGGAAGATGACCGATTCTGTTAACTTGAATTACTCGGACAAAGAGTTCAACGGAGAAGAAGAAGTGGATGAGGAAGAAGAGGTGGAGGAGGTACGAATTTCCGGTGAACCTACAGCCGCCGTGTATCGCTCTGTTTGTACATCCTCTAGGGCAAAGAAGTACGCAGTTCAGTACAATGTGCCGCCGGAGTACGGGCTACGCGCCCCAACAGCCGAACAGAGAGCCCACAATCCTCCACCGGGTTATGCTGCAATTTACGAACATCAGTTCCGGTTCGGCCTGAGGCTCCCTCTACCACCATTTGTGGCTTCCTTGCTTGCTCATTACAAAATTGCCCTTGCCCAGCTCAACCCCATCTGCATCTCCACCATTTTAGGGTTTATGAAACTCTGCAAGAGGGTTTCCGTTGCCCCCACCCCGTCCCTATTCCAACACTTCTTTCGACTTGGGAGAAATGGTTGGAACACAGAAGGATGGTTTAAATTTGTCCCGCTGCGGCCGAAGATTGTGTACGGACAGCCTAGATGTGCGATAAATTGGAAGGGGTCTTTTTTATTCTTCAAGAATGTAACCCTGTCTTGGAATCACTCCCCCATCCTGAATCCACCGTTAGACGAGAACGAGAGACCTTCAAAAGAAATTTTTAGCAGGTTCTTGGACAATGCTAATCGTTCTAAGCGTAAACAGGACTATGTTAGGCGTTCTTCCAAGCGTAAACGGGCTGCTGTGCATCAAATGCATCTTGAGTCTGAAGGTACTTTCATTGATTCCTCTCTTATGCATAAAAGGGTCATGTTTTAATCTTTAAAAAGATAGTGGGTGTTTGATATTAGTTCCCTTGATTGCTCAGGTCTGTGGTAGAAGGAATTGATTGGAAAATGATTGTGTTTGAAACTATCCCATCGGTTTTGATTTGAAGCCTAATCTACGTTAAAGTCTAAACCTACTTATAATCATTCCAATCTTACTTATGAGAAAAAGATTGTTCATTTAGAAGGTTTCAAACATAAGTGAGATCAAACAAGCATCTGGACTTTTATTCTTTGAGTTGAAGAGACTGGAGACTGGAGAGGGAATATTATTATTAGCAATGATAAAGATTGTTAGAGTCGCGAAATTATGGTTTCAGCAGATTCAGTAAAGGGATAACCTTCGGTGCCCCTTCCAAGCCATATTTTTAGTAGGCAGTATGTTGAAATGCATTTCCAAACCCTTTGTTTGAAGGCACTTGGACTGCTCTTCTACACATGATTTCTCCTGTCCTGTAGGAATAGATAGTTTGAGGTTAGAAATTTCTGGTACAGAAGTATTTGTTCTATTCATAAACAACTTTCCGTAGGAAAATGTATCTTTCTTTTCTATTTGGTTAACTTTAAAATGCCATCAATTATATTGATTTTTAAACCACCTAACTTTTTGTTGTAGATGGGATTGAAAATTCACATACCTTATATCTCTAACAACTGCCAAATAGCTTCACAAAGTACTCCAACCAACTCTATTCTCTATTTTTTTTTCTTTTTCGGTTTTATCAGTATATGTTCTCGGGGTACCCAGAGTAGAGCTTATGGTCCATTATCACATCTTAGCTCCCAATGAGTGCCATCACAGGCAGAGATAGTGCTGCATTGATGTATGGTTGGTGCAATTGTAGAAGCGAGAAGCGAATCAAAATGTTTTTTCGATAACTATTTTTCATCTATATTATGATCCATAATTCTGTAGCACTATATTTTGCAATCAATCAGGTGATTTGAAGTACGTCATGATGGGCATTAGAGTTTTGGGCCTTATAGATGTCATGTGACTCCTTGAATGCCTCTGCTTTTATTACTACAGTATTAGACTGTATTACACTATGTATATTTCTTGGAATGATTGTGTTATTTCTGTTGTTGTGTTTGGTTACTCAGAAGAAAACCAGATGATTGAATTGGATGTTCCCATATCTTTTTCCCCGGAGTCCCGCAGCTCAGAAGATACAAATATGGCTGAGTTCGATGTTCCCATAGCTTCTTTCCTGAAGTCCTGCAGCTCAAAAGAAAAAAGGATGAGTGACTTGGATATTCCCATAGCTTCTTTCCTGAAGTCAAAGAAAAAGTCTGCAGCTCAAAGAAAGCAGGTAAAGAAGTCTTCCGAAGAGAATGAACTTACCCCAAGCTTGAAGGAGTGTGTGGATGCTAGTTCCCAAGTTCCCTCAGCGCCAAGCTTGAAAGACATGCCCCCTGAGCAGTTTACTCATGATATTCAGAAATGTGCATGTTCTTTCAGCCTCCGCCTTCAAGAAGATAAAGAGGAGTTGGAGAAAGTTGTGGCGGCTTTAGAGCTGGAGGTTAAGGATAAGGACAATGAGATTTCATTGCTTAAAGCTGAGGTATCCAGGATTCAGGGTGTTAAGGACAATGAGATTGCTTCACTTCAAGGAGAGAAACAGGAGTTGGAAAAACTTATGGTGACTATGGAACAGGAAGTTAAGGATAAGGATGACAAGATAGCTTCACTTCAAGGAGTTAAAGAGGATTTCGAGAAAGGTGTGGCAGATATGAAGCAGGGCCTTAAGGATAAGGACAGAAACATTGCTTCCCTTCAAACAGAGAAAAATGAGTTGGAGAAAGGGGTGGTGGCAGCTATGGGGCAGGGTGTTAAGGACAAGGACAACGTGGTTACTTTGCTTCAACGAGACAGAGATAGAGAGAAGTTTGTTAAAGTCGTGGCAGCTATGGTTCAAGGCATTCAGGATAAGGTCCGCGAGATTGCTATCACTCAATGAGATAAAGAGTGTGTACTCATGGAATCTACTGAAAACGCAAGCTTTTGCCAGATTTCTAAATAACTTAATATTCTCGGCCCATATATTAAGGGGTCGTGAGGCTGTGGAGCAAATGTGGGATTGCTATCTGGCCATTCCAGAAGAGGCCTTAGTTGGATTGGCATTTTACTCACCTCCACATAACTAATTGCAGTTAGTTTTTTAGCAGTTGCATAAGTAGTTTTATAATATGGTACCAACTAGAGCTGGCAAAAGTTTATGATGTTTATATAGTTTTAAATTCCTGTGAAGTTTTGGTCATATGTTTTGTAATGTCATCATTATGGAATATGATATCCATCATAAGGCAGTGTAGACTGGTTTCACTATATAATATGATGTGTTCGGATTTAAGTACGTTCGGATTTTTATATTCTTATGTAGTTTAACAGATTCATTCAGGTATGTCGTCAACCCAGAAAGTATCTGCATTCCTCAAAGTACTGTTTGCTTACTGCTGTGTATTTGTAGATGGTTTCAGTTTCTGTTTGATGGGGCAATCTGTTGAACATTCTCTGAACAGATAAGCTTAGGGATTAATTCATCGGGTTTTAGATTCCCAGTAATTTTAATATGGGACCATTTGACAAGTGTGTTAGTTTGATAGCAATCATAGCATGTCATTGTTTTATTCATGTATGTTATTTGACTTAAAAAACTAGTATTTAGTAAATGGTTATTGATTAGCATTTTCTTGTGGTTTAGAAAGATGGAAATATCAACGAGACCTTGATTACAACTTTGGACAGATGCAAGTGTCATCACCAAAGCTCATAACTAATATCAGTGTCATCATCATAAGCTCAAAACTATACTACCTTGAATCAAATTCTCCGAGTACAACTGCAAATGGAAAACAACTACTCTTTCCTCACCTTAGTCATCATCTTGATCATTACTAGCTTCCCTGTATCATTTTGTCAGAAAAATGTTACACTTTTTCAAAACTGCAGTTCTCCTTTCAGCTGCGGAAAAAGCTTTCCCGCTGTCCATTATCCTTTTTGGGGAGGGAATAGGTCTCCAGAATGCGGTGAGAATGGATTCCACTTGACTTGCGTACTAGATGATCATCTCACTATAAATATATCTGGCCACACTTTTCGTATTCTTAGTCATAATGGTGTAACCTATGCTCTCACTATTGCATCAGATGCTCTCTGGAATGATGGTTGTCCTGAGCATTATCCAAACATATCCCCATTTTCCCGTGTAGCAGAAGAAACTGCTGATCTTCAACTATACTTCGGTTGTCCTGATGGCAAAAATAGTAACTCTAGATACCGATTTTCTTGCAACAGCAGAGACAATAGTGCAAGGTTGATTGATTACTTTTTCAATGGTTATGGTTGTGAAGGGAGCATTACCATCCCGGCTCTTCGAAGCGAGGTTGAAGAGTTAAACAAGAGTACTTCATCTATTACTTTAGGGGAATATTCAGCCTCAGCAGTAGATAAAGAGATTGAATTCTGCTTTTTACTATACCAAGATACCAGATTCTGACCAATAAAGAAACAACCTCCAGTGGTACTTTTTCGATCATTGGCATTACCAGCCCAATCAGAGTCACTGCACCCATATACCTGACAGCTTGTACCCTTAGAAAACCAGCCATAATCAGCAGTGCCATGCACATACCGAATGATCCTTTTCACAGCAGAAACATGGGATTCCTTAGGAGCTGTCTGGAATCTTGCACAAATACCAACACTCAAGGACATATCTGGTCTACTTGATGTTAGATACAGGAGGCTTCCAATCATGTTTCTATAGAGTTTTGTATCCACAGCTGCACCTTTCTCATCTCTGGTCAATTTGTCAGTAGTGGACCTTGGAGTTCGAACAGCTTTAGCATCACCTTGTTTCACCTTGGCATTTTCCTCTGATGATTTTCCCACACCCTTCTGTGGGGATTGAACATTTGTATCAGTTGAGGAGGCTTCTGCATCAGTAGAATTAGTTGGATTAATCAGCTTAACTTCAGAAGACTTAGAAATTTGGCTATCTCCTATGACCAGTGGTGATGTTGCAACATGAGAACTGGAACTTGGTTCCTGGGGGGAGAGATTTTTCGAACTCTCATTTTTCTGAATTGAGATTTGCTGAACTATTTCTACATCATCAATTTCCTCAGAAACTCTGGCTGGCACATCCTTAACAACAACCTTAGCACTCAAACAGGTAATTGATGGCTCCAAAATATAACAGTTATCAGAAGATCTTCTCCCTGTGAGAATCCCATTAGACCCTTGCTTGACAGTACATAGTGACTCATCAAAGTGCACAGTCATTTGATGATCACACAGATGACTAATGCTGATGAGATTTGCTTTAAGATCCTCCACCAAAACCACATCATAGAACACAAGAAAATCCTGAATTTGAAGTTCCCCCTTTCCAATGACTTTGCTAATTTTTCCATCTCCAAATAGAACCGTACCACTCCATGGGAGTACATTTCTCAGCAAGTCAGATGATCCCGTCATGTGTGTCAAAATACCAAGTGTCCCTGGCATACACACTATAACAGGTATGTACTACAAAGCAATTTAAAGAGGATTTTGGTACCCATACCTTCTTGGTGAGTCTCTTCTGCTGCTCGGGTTCCATGTTGCAACATGACGAGAACTGCTTGCCTCTCATAATGTCTCTCAGTAATCTCATACATTGATAATCATCATGACCCTGCATCATACAATATTTACAACACTTAGGAGCGGTTTTTCTTGGCAAAGTACCCTGTGATATCTTCACTTCCGAGTTAGGAACATAGGTGCTCTGGTTGACTCTGGAGATTCTCTTACTAGTAGAAGCTTGAATCCCAGAGACAAACACTGTTTTGTTCAACTGAGAACTTGTACCAAAGTTGTTGTAACCCAGACCATGTCTATTTCCAGCATTCTTTCCCATAACTAGAAGATCATTCAATTTAGCAGTGCCCTTGTTTAGTTTCTGAATAGTTGCTTCAGCTTCCTCAGCCCTGGCAGTCAAAGATCTCAATTTCTTTCCCAGATTGTCACAGTCAATAGTTCTGGCCCTGACTTTTTCTTCAGCATTCACAGCTCTGGTGGTCATGATCTCCAGCTTCTTGCTTAGAATTTCAGAGGTTACCTCAGCATCTTTAGCTCTCTTGGTCATTGTCTCTAGCTTCATGGCTTTATCCACATCATCCATGGATTTCTTTCCTTCTGAAACCTCATTTTTCTTCAACAGATTAGCAAGCAACCCTTCAGCTTTCTCAGCTCTTTTAGTCATGGATTTAAGACTCAAAGTCAGCTCTTCATTTTCCTGCTCCTCAACCAGTGAATCATTCACTAAGGTGTTGACCTTTACTTTCAGAGACTCAACTTCTTCAACAAGTTTTAAGGCTTCAGCTCCTCCACTTTGTGTACCCTTCAAGCTTTTGATGATCTCAATTGATTTTTCCCATTCCTTATACAGATCATCATATGCATTCTGGATATCAGTGTCTCCTTCTACCTCATCTGGAACTGGTCCTGAGTCCACAACCTTAACCCCAAAAGACACATGCTTTTCTGGCTGAATCTCATCTTCATCATCACTCCAGGTTTCACCAGCTGATACAAATGCCTTAGGTTGATTTAAAAAATTTCCACACTGATAAGCAAGATGTCCATAGCCACTGCATTCCTTACACTGAGGTTTTCCAGCATGCTTTGTACCTTCCGGGCCTCTAGGTAGGTCATCAACAGTTCTGAGTCTATTCTGAGTGGAATCCCCTCCTTGAAAATTTTTAGCACTGTTCTGTGGATCTATAAGCTGAGCTCCTTGACCCTGATAAGGCTGAGCTCCCTGATTCTGAAGAGCCTGAGTTCCTTGACCCTGATAGGACTGAGTTCCCTGGTTCTGAAAGGACTGAGCTCCTTGGTTTTGGAAAACCTGAGTTCCCTGGCCTTGATTCACTTGAGCTTGTACACCTTGTGGACCTGGAAACCCTCTGACTTGACCCTGAGTACCTTGATTTCCTCTTCCTTGATTTCCAGAGAAACCTCTGCCTTGATTTCCCCTCATGAATCTCCCAAAGTTTCTAGCCAGCAAAGCCATTTCATCTGAACCAGCATTTTCCATCTCCTCCAACTTTCCTTTCCCTTTTGATGTTGCAACATGAAATGACAGGGCCTTTTTGTTCTTACTTTTCTCAGTGCACATCTCTGATGTCTTCATAAACCCCATCAGCTCATCTAGAGTAACCACATCCAGCTGAGAATTAATCTCCAAGTTCATGACTAAAACCGAGAATTTCTCAGGTAGTGACCTCTTTACCTTGTCCAAAACTTGAGCCTCAGTATATCTTTCTCCAAACTGGTGTGCTCTATGAATTAAATCTTTCAATCTAGTGCTGAATTCATCAACTGACTCGTGTTCCAACATCTCCAGGCTTTCAAATTCAGATTTGATCATTCCAAGTTTGATTTTTCTGACTGACCTGGAACCTTCATGCTCCTTCTCAAGAGCTTCCCAAGCAGCTTTGGCAGTAGTACACCCCGAGATGATTCTGAATTGGTCATCTTTTACTCCATTATACAGAGCCCCCAAAACCTTACTGTTAAGCCTCTTCATAGCCTTCTCTGCATCAGTCCATGGAAGAGGTTTAGGAATAGTTTCACCAGCCGGATTTGTTGTGGTAGGTGAACTGTAGCCAATCTCAATCATATTCCAAGCATCATCATCAAGTTGGTCAATAAATATACGCATGCGCGTCTTCCAGTCCGGGTAGCCTCCATCAACCAGTAGAGGAGCTCGTGTGATGGATCCTCCTTCTTTGGCCATAGTAAGCAGATCGGTCACTCACCTCGCAAGAGGATTAAAAGAGTGATTAAGCTCTGATACCAATTGAAAGTCTGTGCTTACTTGATCTATACTCTACCGTGTTCAAGTTTTAACTAAACAATCAACTAATTAAAACTGTAAGTGCGGAATAAAAGAGAACACGATATGATCACCCAGTTCAGTGCAATGCACCTACGTCTGGGGGGCCGTAGCCCGTGGTAAAACCCTTCACTAGTTGCAATAAATATGTCCGGTCTATTACAAACTAATGGCTACTCTAGCAAGCCTATCACACTACCAATTGGCTACTCTAGCTTTGATAGTTGCTTCTATGATTACCTTCTTTTCCACGAAGGTGCGGCAAGGTCTTTCCCACCCGAGCTTTAACACACGTCCCTAGTGTTTTGTTATGGTTGCAAACCGTGGACTGCGTTGCCTCCTTGCTCGAAAGATAAAAACTCTGAATTACAGAATTTTGCTATTAAAATCGCCAATTGAGCACGCAACTGATGTCCTCCTTTTATAGCACAACGCCGTGGAAAAACTTCCTTTTTCACAGCTCTTGAATCCTTCCTTCAATACACTTCTATTCCAAATCTAAATCCTTGAAGAAAAGGAATTTATGGTTGTCTCAACTTCTATTTATGGAATATTTCATTCCCTGAATATTCTCATCTTAATACAGCTGCAGAACGCGTTGTAGACATCCATTAGGACTGTAGTTTCCATAGAAAAACCGCACACAATATTTCCTTCCATCTTTCAAAACCTGCGCTGGAACATGGAAAATATTCTATCTTTTTCTGTCAAACAAAGTCATGTTGCAACATGACATTCCACAAAGCAGCCAACAAAAACTGGACTTTACACAAAGGAATGCTCTCTGATGGTCGGATTGTTGCAGTAAAAATCCTAAATGTTGCCAAACAAAATTCAGAAGAATTCATCAACGAAGTTATGAGCACCAGCAGAACATCACATGTCAATGTAGTCAGGCTACTGGGATTCTGTATGGAAGGAAAAAGACGAGCCCTAGTCTATGAATACATGCCCAATGGTTCCTTGGAGAAGCACATTCACTCGAAGAACAATGATGTGATAGGAAACCAGCTGGATATTGGTAAACTGTATCAAATTTCACTCGGGGTTGCTCGAGGATTAGAGTACCTGCATCGAGGATGCAATACTCGGATCATGCATTTCGATATAAAACCTCACAACTTTCTCTTAGACGAACATTTTCGTCCCAAAATATCCGACTTTGGGATGGCAAAGCAATGTAAGATGAATGAGAGTATGGTATCCACTCTCGGAGCAAGAGGAACAATAGGGTACATAGTGTTGGGAAATATTATATGGTTTTCCTCTTTGTGTGATTAAGACGGTAATTGAGAAAAATAGAAAGTGAAGCAAGACACCAATTTTGGTTACGCGGAAAACCCAAATCGGGAAAAACCGCGGGACTATGGTAGTCCAAGTCTTCCACTATATGACTATAGTAGGGTTACAAATTCTCACCCAAGGTGGATGGATTACAAGGGATTCTTCACACTATGGTGGATACCTATCAACTAGAGAGGATGAAGACTTCTCTCTACTTCTCACTTGGAGGATATCTAGTAGGAAGGAAATGGTTTTTGGTTTTGGATGATCAAACCTCTCCAAGAGCACCGTATTTATAGGTGAGTAGGCTTGCTCTAGAATTCTCTTCTCCTTCTCTCCAATTAATGCTTGGAAGCTTCTAGGAGGCTCTCTAGAATATTCTTCATGGATTAGAATTATCTCCCATCATTCTAGAACCTTCCCTTCCCTTTTGCCACTCTCTAGAATATTCTCCATGGACTAGAATCATCTCTCATCATTCTAGAACCTTCCCTTCCCTTTTGCCAAAAGAAGATTCTAGAATTAGGGAGGAATACTCAACAAATCTCCCCCTTCCGACCTAATTGGAAGGAGTCTCCACACCGGCGCCTTTGCAGCAATCATCGAACTTCTTGCTCGGTAATGCCTTGGTCATCATATCAGACCAATTATCATCGGTGTGAACTTTTTCAAGCTGTAGTCGTTTTTCTTCCAACACGTCCCGAACCCAGTGATAACGAACATCAATATGCTTCGTTCGGGAACGGTAGGCTGGATTCTTGGCTAAGTGGATGGCACTCTGATTGTCGCAATAGAGGACATACTTCTCTTGCTTTAGCCCCAACTCAAGTAGAAAATTCTTCATCCACAGCATCTCCTTACAAGCCTCGGTGGCAGCTATGTACTCCGCCTCCGTCGTAGAAAGGGCAACACATTTTTGAAGTTTTGACTGCCAAGATACAGCTCCCCCTGCAAAAGTAGTTAGATAACCTGACGTTGATTTTCGAGTTTCCAAGTCTCCGGCCATATCAGCATCTGTGTATCCCTCCAACACAGGTTTGTCTGCTCCAAAGCGCAAGCACCTTTTGGTTGTTCCTCTGAGATATCGAAGTATCCACTTCACAGCAGCCCAATGCTCCTTCCCAGGATTTGACAAGTGCCTGCTCACAACTCCAACTGCATGTGCAATATCTGGCCGGGTACATATCATCGCATACATGAGGCTACCAACAGCGGAAGAATATGGAACGCCTCTCATTTCTTCATCCCTTCTCGGATTTTTCTTTCCATCGAACTTGAAATGTCCGGCAAGCGGTACGCTAACAGGTTTGGCCTGGTGCATTTTAAATCTCTCAAGGATCTTCTCAACATACCTCTCTTGAGATAGCCAAAGTAGCTTTTCGGATCGATCCCGCGTGATCCGCATCCCAAGGATCTGCTTCGCTGGCCCCAAATATTTCATCGCAAATGAACTACTCAATGCTTTCTTAAGAGCAGCGATTTTTCTTTTATCCTGCCCGACGATCAACATATCATCAACGTAGAGCATGAGTATGAGAAAGTCTCCTTGATCGTACCTCTTCATGAAGACACAATGGTCGGTGTGAGTCTTTTTGAATCCATGATGATTCATGAAGGCTTCAAACTTCTTGTACCATTGACGGGGCGCTTGCTTCAAACCATAGAGACTTCTTTTGAGATGACACACTAAGTGCTCCTTTCCCGGCTCTTTGAATCCTTCGGGTTGCTCCATATAAATCTCCTCCTCGAGTTCTCCGTGTAAGAAAGCCGTCTTAACATCGAGTTGCTCGACCTCCAAGTCCAAACTCGCAGCAAGTCCCAGCACAACTCGGATTGATGACATCTTCACCACGGGAGAGAAAATCTCATCGAAGTCTATACCTTTCTTCTGGTTGCACCCTTTAACAACAATCCGGGCCTTATACCTTGGTCTGGGATTGTTTTCTTCGGACTTAATCTTGTACACCCACTTGCATTTGAGAGCTCGTTTCCCTTTTGGTAGCTCTACGAGATCATAAGTATGATTCTCGTGCAAGGATTTCATCTCCTCTTGCATAGCCTTTTCCCAATCATCTTTGTGCTCACTTGCCATAGCTTCTCCGTAGTGTTGAGGCTCCCCCTCATCGGTGAATGTCACCCACTCATCTGGTGAATACCTGGTCGAAGGTTGTCTCCCTCTTAGGGAACGTCGAGGTACCGGTACTACGGGTTCAGTTGCTTCATCCATTTCTTCACCACCTGTTTCAGACTGCTCCGTAGCTTCTCCAAGATCACGATTTTCAACTTCTTCAGTGTGAGCATCCTCCACTGGTTCTCTCCTTGCGTTATCTTGTACTACGGGAGATGGCATGGACTCCAAAGGCTCTCTGGTTCGCCTGGCTTGAGCTTCTCGCGACTCCTTGTAGTTACTGATGTTCTGGTCCTCGAAGAACACGACGTCGCGGCTTCTCACGATCCTCTTCTGGGCTGGATCCCACAACCGATAACCAAACTCGTCTTTTGGTGAGCCGAGATAGATGCACTCCTTTGTTTTTGAATCTAACTTCGCCCGCTCATCCTTGGGAATGTGTACGAATGCTCGACACCCAAACACCTTTAGATGGTCATATGAGACCTTTCTTCCGGACCAAACTTCCTCCGGTATGTCTCCATCCAAGGGAACTGACGGGCTCAAGTTGATGATGTCAACACCAGTCTTCACTGCTTCTCCCCAGAAACCTTTAGAGAGGTTTGCATGAGATAACATGCATCTAACTCGCTCTTCAATGGTGCGGTTCATCCTCTCCGCAACTCCATTCAACTGAGGTGACTTCGGTGGTGTCTTCTCAAGTCGGATCCCGTACGACCTGCAATACTCTTCAAATGGGCCGCGATACTCTCCACCGTTGTCAGCTCTGACAGACTTCAATTTTCTGCCGGTCTCACGTTCCACCCGTGCATGGAACTCCTTGAACGCCTCAAGAACCTGGTCTTTAGTCTTTAACAAAGACACCCAAACCTTCCGAGAATGGTCATCAATAAAGGTTACAAAATAATGTGCACCTCCAAGGGATCTTTCGGTCATTGAGCATACATCGGTATGCACTAAGTCAAGAATACTCTCTCTTCTACGAGGATATGTAGGTCTGAGGAAAGAGACTCTATGTTGTTTACCGGCTAAGCAATCAGTGCACGGGTCAAGTGTTGTACCTTTTATGTCAGGGAGGATATTTTTCCGTGCGAGGATTTGTAATCCCTTCTCGCTTATGTGGCAAAGCCTCTTATGCCACAACTCCATGTTCGAGGTTTCATGTGCAACATTAGCCTCTCCCTTGCAGATTTGTCCTTGCATGACATATAAGGATCCGTCCTTCTTTCCTCGACCAATCACCATGTTGCCTTGAGTGATTCTCCATTTCCCTTCTCCAAAGTGGCTTATCATTCCTGCATCATCAAGCTTCCCTGCTGAAACGAGATTGAGCCGCATTTCAGGTACATGTCGCACATCCTTCAACTCGAGCTTGTGTCCCGTGTTAGTCTTCAAGATGATGTCGCCTTTGCCAACAATCTTGCTTGTGACTTGGTTTCCCATCTTCACAACGCCAAAATCTCCACGCTGGTAGGACGAGTAAAGCCCTTCATGTGGGGTAACATGGAAGGAGGCACCGGAATCACCGATCCATAAATTTTCATCGTAAGCTAGATTGACATAGTCGTCAATGACGAATATATCCCCTTGCTCCACGGATGCCACCGCTGTAGTGCTCTCTTCCGCCTTCTTCTTTGGCTTGACTTGGTCAGGTTTGACCGTGCCATTCTTCTGGTCTCTCTTGAAACTACGACATTCATCTTTCTTATGACCCGCTTTGCCACAATAGTAGCAGGTAACTCGGGAACGAGACTTTGACCGGCCTCGTGACTTGTCACGTCCACCATTTTTGAATCTTCCACGCGTCTCTGCCACATTTGCCTCCGCGTAGGTTGATGTGCCACGTTCTCTTCTCCGTGCTTCCTCGTTGATCAAGCTATCGGCTACACCGTCCATGGTAAGCTTTCCTTCCGGGGCCGAGTTGCTAAGCGTGACCACCAAAGTGTCCCAACTTTCAGGTAGCGAGCTTAGGAGCAATAAAGCTTGCAACTCATCATCGATCTTCATGTCGGTTTTCACCAATTGGTTCACTAGCCCCTTGAAGCTATTCAAGTGCTCGATCATATTTTCGCCATCCTTGTACTCCAACTTCACCAACCGCCTCATTAGGTGGGCTTTATTACGTGGTGTCTTCTTTTGAATCATAGATTCAAGTTTCGTCCATAGCTCAAAGGCATTGGTGTATGTAGACACATGCTCAAATAAACTTTTATCAATGTACTTACGGATCATGGCGACCGCCTTCCTATTTAGGATTTCCCACTCTTTTTCTTCCTTGTCCTCCGGCATGGTCTCCTCCATGATTGGCTCGTACAAATCTTTGCAATACAAGTGGTCCTCCATCATGGGCTTCCAGTATGCATAGTTCTCCGCCGTGAGCTTGAACATATCTCCCGCATCCATCTTGAATCCCACAAGAATATGACGCCGATGAACCTGGGCGCTCTGATACCACTGTTGGGAAATATTATATGGTTTCCCTCTTTGTGTGATTAAGACGGTAATTGAGAAAAATAGAAAGTGAAGCAAGACACCAATTTTGGTTACGCGGAAAACCCAAATCGGGAAAAACCGCGGGACTATGGTAGTCCAAGTCTTCCACTATATGACTATAGTAGGGTTACAAATTCTCACCCAAGGTGGATGGATTACAAGGGATTCTTCACACTATGGTGGATACCTATCAACTAGAGAGGATGAAGACTTCTCTCTACTTCTCACTTGGAGGATATCTAGTAGGAAGGAAATGGTTTTTGGTTTTGGATGATCAAACCTCTTCAAGAGCACCGTATTTATAGGTGAGTAGGCTTGCTCTAGAATTCTCTTCTCCTTCTCTCCAATTAATGCTTGGAAGCTTCTAGGAGGCTCTCTAGAATATTCTTCATGGACTAGAATTATCTCCCATCATTCTAGAACCTTCCCTTCCCTTTTGCCACTCTCTAGAATATTCTCCATGGACTAGAATCATCTCTCATCATTCTAGAACCTTCCCTTCCCTTTTGCCAAAAGAAGATTCTAGAATTAGGGAGGAATACTCAACACATAGCCCCAGAGCTAGTAAGTAGAGCCTTTGGGGTGGTTTCCTACAAGTCCGATGTTTATAGCTACGGAATGATGGTCCTGGAAATCGTAGGGCAGAGGAAGAATGTTAGAATGGAAACAAGCCATGCAAGTGAGGTGTATTTTCCGCATTGGGCGTATCAGCATCTAGTTATTGACAATGATTTGAGGCTCAAAGATGTAACTCCCGAAGAAGATGAAATAGCAAGGAAGATCATCCTGGTTGGATTGTGGTGCGTGCAAAATGATCCGTCCTTAAGACCGACAATGAGTAAGGCTATAGAAATGTTAGAAGGTGAGTTGCAGGCCATTCCAATGCCTCCAAAGTCATTCTTCGGTTTTACTTCACCAGTACCACTGCAAACATCTTCTATCATTTCCACTACCATTTCCATAGGTCCACGGTAGTATATCTCTGTATTTGATTACAACAGTGATATCAAGTGTGTAGAAAGTTGTGCTATAAGCACTAGAGCCTTTCTTTAACATGCTCAAATTTCTCTGGCAAGCTCTATAAGAAGATCACAACCTTCAATTTTTAATGTCCATGCACTCTAGACTATAGTATATCCTTCTTGTATGACTATATGTGCAGAACATGAGGAGCTTGCTTTTATATACCGATTCCAACTAGATTGCAGAGAAAACAGGACAGAAGTTTTATGCTTCCTTCATTACCAGAAAATAACTGTTGCTATGGTCTTAATTTTTTATTATCTAGCTCTGTTTTTCTGGTTCTGTATATTAAAAGTCAACTCATGCAGAACATATTCCTGCTAATCATATTTCTTGCATTTTATTCATATTTGAAGTCTACCGATTAAAGTCATCGTTTGGTGCATATATAATACTGTAATAGTCCTCAGAAACAAGATAGTACATATATAATCCGTTTCTGTAAATGAACATATTAAGGCTTCACTAACCACCTCCTGTCTGATTGTTTTGAAGATGCATCGTACCATAATCTTCATCATTTTTCTTCTACCTTCATCATTTTTCGTCGCAGCTGTAGAATATTGCGAATCCACCAAATGTGGTGATCAGGAAATCCATTATCCTTTCTGGCTCCAAAACACCACCGCCACCGTAGGCCAGCAATACTGCGGCTACGAAGGGTTCGGCCTCCAATGTTTCGAAAATTCAAACGGTTTCACGTCAACCTTCCCGGAGAAGAATCCACTCCTCATCGACCTTTCCGGTTTCAATTACTTCGTGAAAACCATAGATTACGCCGGTCGCCGGCTGAGCCTCATCGACTGCGATGTAACGCTAAACCAGACTTGCCCGAGGGCATTTCACAACCTCACGCTCGATGATGTTGATTCCTCGCCGTTGAGGTTTTCCGGTGATGAAAATTGGAACCTCACGTTTTACTTCAACTGTTCCCGTTCTCTTCCGGATTTTACAACGATCCGAGCCGTTGACTGTTTGAGATCCGGCGGGAATATTTCGTATGTTTCTCTGCAGGCGGAGAATGATTTGGAATGGTTCGATGATGTTTGTGAGGAGAAAGTGGTGGCGACTGTGATGCGGGAGAATGTTTACGGTGGTTTGATTCCGAACTGGCCGAGTGTTTCCGGCGGCGCTCTCACGCAGGGTTTTGTGGCGGAGTGGCGCTCCGGCTATGAGTGCGGTAAGTGTGAAATGTCCAAGGGAAGATGCGGGTTTAATAGCAGTGGAAATCAGTTCTTGTGCTTCTGCAAAAATGGTTCCATTCAGAAAGGGAAATGCAATCCAGGTACGTATGGTTGGAAGAAATTTTTTATCACAAACAATTATAAGATCAAAGCAAATAAAACTCAAAAAGTAAATTTAAATTAGAATTTGATACATCGAAAGAATGTCCTAGGAAAAGATATTTTCCAGCCCTTCATTCATAGTTTGACATTCTTCTGGCAAGATAATGAATTCGTTGAAAAGTTCTCCTATTCACAAAATTTCTTTCGTCATGAGTTTGATCATCACTATTTCTAATTCTCCCAACTACATATGATAGTATATAATACAATGAGAATGCAAAGTTACAAAGCTTTTCGAGCCTTCCCATAAAATGGATTATCAACTATGATTTAGAACCAATTAAATATTGGATGTTTAAGGAATTGAGAAATGCAAAACCTTGTCTTCTTTCGTCAAAACTAAAAGTATTTATGAAGAAGCTAATCAGTTTTGTAACTCCTACAATTAATTTTAATTGTGTAACCCTCGCAATTACCACTACAATTAATTTGTTACTTTAAATGTATAATTTTTTATAAATTTATATGTTACAATCAAATTAAAAAATTATTGAATCGTGTCAATTAGAATTAAAATAATCAGTTAGAAATCAATAGTCCTGATACTAAGTTGTCACTAGATGGATAAAGAAATGTCAAAGATAATGTAATCTGATGTTCTCACTATCTATATTTTCCATTGTCAAGCATGTATGACGTTAGTTTTTTGTTGATTCAAATTTTCAAAACGTTTTATATATAAACAATGACTTGATAGGAATATATGATCTTATCTGTACGTTATGCATTTGTTAAATATCTGAAACAAAAGACGTTTTAATGAGAAGGAGGAACGTCATCTTTGTGGCTCCATGATCTTAGTCATAGTCAACCATGTTGTTGCTGCATCAAATTAGTGTAAATAAGCAAGAAATTTCCAACTATTTCACAATTCTACCAAAAAATAATATTTTGTCCTATGTTGTTTTCAGATGTAATTATATACTCTGAAATGAACTGAAAGGCAACTACAAATTTTCAAACTAAATATAAGAAGTCAACTACAAATTTTCAAACTAATGAACTGATTGATATGAATGGTTGCATTTTGTAAACTGCAGGTAGCACATTGAATTTTGGACACAAGCTTGGTCTTGGTAATGCTAATCCTCAAATAGACTTTTAATTATCATTTCCATCCAAAACAATGTTCTCAAACTATATTTTTTTTCAGGATTGGGAGTAACTGCAGCTGCATTGAGTGGACTAATCTGCACTGTCATTTTTGTGCTCAAAAGAAAAAGAGATCAGAAAAATATAAATCTTGAAGCCTCCCTTAAAGTACATTATGGTTCTCTAGCACTAAAACGGTACCCTTACTCAGATATCAGGAAAATGACAATGTCATTCAAAGAGAAGCTCGGCCAAGGAGGCTATGGAACTGTCTACAAAGGAAAGCTCTTAGATGGTCGTCTTGTTGCAGTAAAAATCCTGAAAGTTTCCAAAGAAGATGGTGAGAAATTCATCAATGAAGTTCTGAGTATCGGTAAAACTTCACACGTCAATGTTGTCATGCTTGTCGGATTTTGCTTGTCGGGTAAAAGGAGAGCTCTAGTGTATGAATACATGCCTAATGGATCTCTGGAGAAATACATTTATAGTGGGAAAGGTGATATCAACTGCAATGAGCTGGGAATGGATAAACTCTACCAGATTTCACTTGGTGTGGCTCGGGGATTGGAGTACTTGCATCGTGGATGCAATACTCGAATTCTACATTTTGACATAAAACCTCACAACATTCTGCTAGATGAATATTTTAGTCCAAAGATATCAGATTTCGGCCTGTCTAGGCAATACACAAGCAAGGAGAGTGAAGTGTCGATTTTAGGACCAAGAGGAACTATTGGATATATAGCACCAGAACTTGTCAGCAGAAGTTTTGGTGGTGTATCTTACAAGTCTGATGTTTATAGCTATGGAATGATGATTCTAGAAATCGTTGGACGAAGAAAGAATGTCAGAACGGGAACAAGCCATACGAGTGAGGTATATTTCCCACAATGGGCATATCAGCATCTGGTTATTGATAAAGACTTGAGACTAAAGGGAGTTACAACTTCAGAAGAAGATATGGTTGCTAGGAAAATCATAATGGTGGGGTTTTGGTGCATACAGAATAATCCATCACAAAGACCATCAATGAGTAAGGCCATTGAAATGCTGGAAGGAGAATTGCAGGCTATTCCAATCCCGCCTAAGGCATTCTTCGGTTCACCTTCAACAACGCCACAATCATCTTCGAGCAGTACCACAGTTGCACTACACTAACAACCAAGTTCTACTTCATTGCTTTTATACAATCAATGAGCATTTATAATCAAGAACTAGGCCTAAAGCTTAATGCTAGTTTCTTTTGGTGTAATATATGCTCATCATGGTAAATCAGCATGAATAAAAACCATCCCTAATGCTTATGCTAGCTACTGCATATCTGGGATGCAATAACAATGAAGAGGAAAGAATATAATGCATTCTTTAGTGAGACAAAAATTAAAGAATGAGCAAGTCAGTAATAAAGATATAGCTAGCTACTGCATACTATTTACACCTACAAGAAAACAGTGTAAATATGAAAGTAAGCTCAATACCAGATATTACACTGCAAACAATATGAGTGATAAAGAGAGAACACCAGAACAACAGATGGAAGGAAACACTTATTTACTGCTACAAGTACTACTTGTCCATCCTTCAATGACAGAATTCGGCGAAAAAGTGACACTCCGAGCCTGCAACAACTTAGCCTCATCTGCTTGATTATCCACCTCACTTACATTACCTGAATTACTTCCATCCTTGGACTGAATATGCTTCAGAGTATCAAGAACCTCCTGCATTGATGGCCTCATGTCCCTCCCTTGCTGCAGCGACTGAAACGCCAGCTCGGCCACATCCAAAACCATCATCCTCACTATCTCATCTGTTTCGAATCCAAGATTCGGGTCCACAATCTCATGCAATGTCTTGCTCTGAATCTTGTTTATAGCCAGATTCGACAAGTTTATCTCATGACGGTGCCTCGTGATATCCACAGCCGGCATCGATGTAATGAGCTCAATCAGCACGACACCAAAGCTGAACACATCACTCCTATCTGTCAGCTGATAGCACTGGTGATACTCGGGGTCCACATATCCGGGAGTGCCTTGAGGAGCAGTGGAAATGTGAGTCATATGCATCGGAAACAGACGAGAAAGGCCGAAATCAGCAACTTTTACGCAGAAGTTTCCGTCGAGGAGAATGTTGTTGGTCTTCACATCACGGTGGATGACATCAGAAGCGTGTAGGTAACACAACGCGCTTGCGGTTTCGACAGCTATCTTCATCCTCGTACTCCACGGAAGCGATCCTGGTTTCGCTAGGGCACCGTGGAGATGATCTGCAACGGTGCCGTTTGGAACGTACTCGTACACGAGCAGGAGCTCGCGGCTATGGCGGGAGGTGCAGCCGTATAAAGTTACGAGGTTTTTGTGGCGCAAGCGTGTGAGAATGATGACTTCGTTCTTGAAATGATCGACTCTTTTGAAGTTGTTCTCGTACAGTCTCTTGACAGCAACATCACGGCCGTCTTTGAGTTTGCCTGTTCAAGATAAACAGATGAGTCTTCTTCTTACATAAGAATCTAGATTAATTAGTCCTTATTTAGGTTTTGATTCTGCTAACCTTTGTAAACTGTGCCAAAGCCACCATCTCCGAGCTCTCTCTCCGAATTGAAGTTGTTTGTGGCTTCTTCTAGTTCATAGTAGTCAAAGATGTGCACTCCAAAGTTACTGAGGCATTTCTCAGAATCAAGTGCTGAGGATGAATAGGAAGAATAGTCTCCCGAAAGCAACGTTGAACTCGAGTTTGTTCTTCGCGTTTGCCTACGTTTGTACACGAAGAAAAGAAGGGCACCAAGAAGGGCGGAAAGAACAGCAGTCCCAAGACTTGCGCTTACACCTGGAAATGAAGATGTTGAAAAGGCATAAGGTGAAATGAAAGGAAAGAATCATATATGAAAAACAAAACTCTACTTAAAGATAAAGAGTACATTACCAATGATAACCTTTATTCTCACATTTCGACCTTTTCCTGCAGAGAAGAAAATGTTACGTTGATAAAATCATTCATTTGGGAATGCATATAATTATAATCATGCCAATCATCACTGACAAATAGCAGAATTTATTTTTGCCTGGAATATATATACACATTCACAAAACTTAATCAGAAACAATAAAAAAATGCAGTTGTTTTCGACTAAAGAAACAGAATCATTTTTGCATAAGCACATGAATTCAGTTAAACTAGAATGACAAAGACCTCCGATTCTCCGGCAGCTGCTACAGTTACCTCCACCCCACTGCAGGGCAAAGCCTTTGTTCAGAACCTGAGAGAAACTTTCAGTCAACAATGTTTCCATGGCATCAGCTGTTACTGGTGCATTGATCATAGGCTGACACGAGCTAATCGAGTAGTTCGAATGCTCGAGGATTTCAGGATGAAACACAGCAAAAGAATGTCGACTCGAATTGGTTGCACAGTCCACAACATAAGTCTCCTTATAATAAGGCAGAGTGCAGTTGTAGAAGAAGAACAGATCAACAGTTTCAGGACCATAGATGAAGGGAGAAGCTCCTTCAAAAGTAAAATTATGTTTCGGGGCTGGACATCGATTTCCGCCATCGTATGACAGCAATAGAGACTCATTTGCATAGAATATGCTGATGATGACATACTCATCACCAGATATCTTCAGGACAGGATTCTTGTCCTTACAAGTGACACCGAATCCCGGTGATCCACAAGAAGGCTCTTGGCTAGCCTCTATCCAAAAGGGATGCTCAATTTGTGGTCCATTTCCACAGCTTTGAGGGGCACAATTGGTGGAGTTTGAGTTCAAGCAAATAACTCCATGAACCGAGAAAACAAGAAAAGTGAAAACGATTTCGACACAATGATCATGGATGCAGAACAAGCTTTTGTGATCCATTTTTAGGTGTGTGAAAGAGATGGTGGATGATATGAAAGGGAGGGAACATTTAGTATCAAGATTGAAAAGGGTAGATGGATCAAGAAAGCCTTGCTTATGGTTTTAGTGTGGAAAATGTTTGAAGGTTTGACAATGAGTCTCAAAAAAGAAGAAGGGACAAGCTTTACTGTAAGACTTTAAGCAATAGCAACAGAAATATATGTTGGTTAATGTGTATAAAATGGGCGTAGGTGAGGTAAAGAGCACCACGTAGCCAGCATATTTGACTTAATTGATGATCATGCTAATGAGTTAAGCTACTCTTTTGTTTTGGTAACAAAGCCACACAATGAGTATTACCTATTTTGATCGAATTATGTCATGTGTGCACACATGTATAAAATTATGTTTAACACAATAATTTATATTGTATAAGGTAAAAATGTGTGCACACATGTTTAACACAATAATTTATGTCATGTGTGCACTGACAATCATTCGACAACCCACCCACACACGTGGTAGTATAGTCAGATTATAAAGATATGCTTAAATTTGTGTACAGTTCTAAGAAGATCAAGTAAAGGTTATGGAGAAGTTCTCAGAGATTCAAACATGCAATAACTTGTACGGAATATACTTCTATAAAGGTTATGGAGATTCACTAATCAAATGCTCAATGAGCAATGAAATGCAATAATGTCAATGTGCTAAACGCAATTGCTCAACAAATTACTTGAAAAATACTATTGCATGGATTTTCTTGGAAGAAAACTGAAGTGAGTGGGAATGGAAAGCTTGGACAAAGATTTTGACGCGGTTAATTCAAATGGACCAATAGAAAGTAGAAGAAGAAGGTGACTACAAAATACTACAAATGTAATGATGGGTAAGGCATGGTTTGTAGAACCGAAAGCGAGAGAATGTGAAAGCGTGTTTTTGGTCAACCGGTTCACATTGAATAATTGACACTACAAGAAAAAAACACAAAACATTGCGTACTTATACAACAAAGACCGAAAAGAATTTCTTGACACTGCCTTATATTTGTATTGTCACTATAACTGAAGTTTTGCGGTTCAAACTAAAATCTATTTCCAGGTGAAATTTGAAAATTCAAAGGAAAATTATTCACAACATCGAAGAGTTCATTGAATAAATATGATTTTTTTTAAGAAAAAAAAGAGAGAATGTGATGGATTATTAACTTATAATTGAGTAGGATGTTGTTTGGAATGTGATGGACATAGGGATGGCACCCTGCGGGTATTTGGTGGATACCCGCCCGCCAACCGCCCCAACGGGGCGGGTATGGATATTGGATTCAAACCCGCCATGGGTAAATGGGTGGGTATGAATATTGATTTTATACCCGTCACATACCCGCCCGTATAATACTTGTATAATATCCGTTATATATAATATTAATAGTATTTATATTATTAATTTTAGCGTTTTTTAAGCATGTTTGGTCTATTTTGAAACATAAAAGAATTTTATATAAGTTAATGATTAATATATTATAAATTATTTTATTCTATTATTATAATATATTAAATTATTAGGGCTTTTAATTAAATTTTTATGATAATTAATAGATTTTAGATTAATTTTTGATAAATATGGATTAATAAGTTGGATGGGGAATGTGAGTATAACATGGGCATGGATATCCACGGATACCTAGATAAGATGGATATCCAGTTGGATGGGCATGAATATTAACTTTGTACCCATCATGGGTAAATGAGCGGGGATAGATAGTAAAATTTTAGATGAGGATGGACATGGATAGTCTACTATCCACGCCCAGTTCGCCCAATGCCATCCCTATGGACAACTACTTGCCATAATCCTGGCATAATCCTAAATGACTAAATGACAACTACTTGTCATAATCCTGACCTAGTCTTGATATATTTAGCTAAAATCATAATTTTATGATAACTTAAATACATATCTACTCCACATAGTTTTAAACACTGAACAGAACAGACTGAATTATTCACCCACAATCTTGTCTTGGGATTACTACAAACTAATGCTATTATGCTCCGCAACCTAAGAATTGAGTTGAACTACACTAATCTATATGATAGTTTCCACTCTGTTTCAAGTTAGCTAGCAAGGCTGGTTTTATACTAATTTATACGGAAATGCTAAATATATCCCATGGTTTCCCTTCATGTGAGGTAACCCAAAAATCCTATCAAATGACTATAATGTTCATGTAAAGGGTAATAGCTACAGGAGCAAAATACCGGGTTAAAAATAGCCAAGCTCCAATTAATGCTACATGCATGATTAGGGAAATAATCAACAGGCTTGGTTGAGAAATGAAATGATTAGGCAGACAGATTGTTTACCTTCACAAAGAGGTGAGTCGTGAGAGCCATCAGAGCAAAGGCAGGTAGGATCACTTAACTTTGTGCCGGCCCAGCACACCCCTTTTGAAACCACACAGCTTATACAGGGTAACCAATTCAACGGATACTCTACCGTGAACCCCGACTCCACCAAATCCCATAAATTGACCGATGCATTGTTAAACTCATCCACTTTGCTTCGAAGAGCTGGGACGCTAATGCTCGAGTTGCAACCAGTATCGTTCCAAAAGTAATAAACTCTTGAATTACTTTCTCCAATATTCGTGCATCCGAATCGGATTCTATGGTTCTCATCGTCACCTCCCCCCCGGCAATTGTAATATAACTTAATATCAGTAGTTTTTTCTAGTACTGGGATAAAGGGGTTTAAAGGTATGGATGTGTTTCTGTAATAGTCAAGGCAGCCACCATTCCAGAAACTATTTGCTGCGATGGTGAGGGAATATGATGTATTATTGATATCCAGAACACGATAGGTGTGGCCAGAGATGTTTATAGTGAGATGATCAGGTTCAACGCAAGTAACCTTCGATTCGGCCTCGCCGCATTCCGAAAACCTATTCCCTCCCCAGTAAGGGTATCTGATGTCGGGAAAGGTTTTGCCGCAGCTGAAAGTAGAATTGCAGTTTTGGAAAAGGGTAACATTTTTCTGACAGAATGATACAGGGAAGCTTGTGATAATGAACAATAAGAAGAGAGGAAGGCAAGAATATTGGGTTTGCATTTGAAGAAGAAACATTACATGGAGATTTCGATTCGGAATTTGAAGAGATTAATTGCTAGACGATATCAGATGTTTGTACAACTTGGACTTGGACTAACTGCTATAAACTATTCCAGGCGCCATTTTCTTTGACAGGGAAAGCAGAGCGAGACTTTTTTGAAGAGGAAACCTATGGGAAGGCGGTAACGATGACATTTAATGATCGGTTTAATGGTTTGATTAAGGTCAAGTACAAAGTCTACTCTTTATTAATTTTCTGGAATTGATCTGGACGGAGAAATTTGTGAGGTTGCAGAAATTTCCATATATGTAGAGTTCGTTGATTGGTTGGTGGAAAGAGGAGAACGTGAAACTTGGGCTGTGTGGAAATTGGAATATTCAACTCCCCAGAAAAGGGTGCAAGCAAAGTCTTATTCTCCCCATCTTGGATTTTTTTAAAGACTAATTCAGTTACTCCCTCTTCCTCATGTACCTGTTATATCTGCACTCTTTTTAGTCAATTTTGTCAGAGCATGTTTGACCGTAAATTTCAATTGATATATGTATTATAATAATATCATGCTAGATATTGTTAGATTCACAATGCGCTCTAATTCTAAATTATTAAATTTTTAGACTAAGTTAATACATGAAAATAAAGTTATTAACGGTCAATCATGCTCTTACAAATTTCACTAAAAAGAGTACAGATCTATCTGGTACAGAGGGAGTATCATATTTTAATAATAATAATAATAATGTATTATTACCTCCGTTCTAGTAAAAGCTGCACAAGCTACTATGTGTGTGAGATTTTGCTTGATTCATTGTAACATAAATTTGCCTAATATCAAAACTTCATCATTTATAATTACACGTATATAAAAATATTGATGGTTTTGGCTAATAAAAAAAACATCAATTCGTACAGTTTTAACTAGGACGGAGGGAGTAATAAGAATTAATTGAAAATTACATATTAGAGTAAGAAAAATTCTCCTCGTAAAGGTTATTCAGTTAATGTTCATTTGATTTTATGTTGATGTTCATCAATAATTTTTTATGTTGATTATGTAATGTAATTGATGTTATGCATTTATTTATTGAATTTTACATTATTTTCAATGATTATCAATTGATGTTACCTTTGTTTATATTCACTTGCAGAAATTTATTTTTAATAATGTTTTTAAGTTGAAACAAGAGTTTGTGTTAAAGTAGCCTTTCTCCTTATATGTTCTAACCACTATTTGATTGGTGAGCTAATTGGACTTAACTTTGACTCCGTCAACTACCTACCTGTGTGGGTACAATATCTAAATATGCACAAATTAATCATGGTTTGTGATTCATTGCATGATATATACCTGAAAATAGTATAACAAACGGAGAACCATCAAATGCACTTGTTATTTCTTAACCTTTTGGAAGTTAGGTTCGAACTAACAACAACGTAAAGGGGTTTACCTGCTAAATGAGCTCATCTTCAACCAAACAGGGGAAATTATTTAGGGGCCCTTATTGTTACTATTAATTCATTTTAATTTAATCAAAATCAAAAAATATACTAAAATAGCATCAACGTGAAAGATTCTTGTTATTTTATATTACTAAAATAAATAAAAAGGATGAAATGGAGATGTACGTAATGTAAATGTGCCAAATTTGTCACTAGTAGTATTATTTTTTGTGCGCAAGTATAAAAAGTTAATCAGAACAAAATTAGTTTAATTAATATACGGGAATGTTATATAATGCTTGTCAACTTTTTCTCCACAAAGAAAAAGTTGAGTTTGGACTTGCAAACAAACTAGACGGAAGACAACAAAAGTATCAATATTGTGGAATATTTCAATAAATACACATTCTTCGTTTTTTTCTTATTTAAAAAGCATTTCATGTTGGACACTTACAACTAGTTGACCATTGACTTAAAATCTTTTCCACGTCTCTTCTTTTTTCTCAATTGTGAATGTACGTCAAGATCAATCAAAGACTTATGATTAAAATAATTGTATTATATATATTTTAATTATTTAAGCATATATCGAAAAATATTGATTTCATATTGTTTTATTTTCATATACCACAAACCACAAAGGGCTAAATTCAATATTTAATTAGACAAACAAACTTAGACGTGCATGGTCCCTTTATCCTATTTTTTTACTAAACTAAAACTTAACTAAAATTAATATATTAAAAATGATAACAGTATAACTAAATTTACTTAAATTTAATCAAAATTATAGTTTATTAAATTTTGATTTTAAAATATAATATATTTTACTAAATTGAACTATTGTAAATTTCCAACTTAGCTTCCTATCTATATAGCGAATCTTTTATTTTCCCACCAAAAATATTGTACATTTGATAATTGATATCATCCTAGCTAGTTATCACTCATTTGAATATTTTCCTTACGGTTGACTTTACAATGATCTGGTGGTTTCTAACGGCGATGACTCGAATTAGACGAATGCAGTCGATCGGTCTAAAAGGTCTCACACACACTCTAACCTAACAAACCGCACTCGCACTGAATTTGCCGGCCAAAGTAAGCACCGGCCGGATTCCTTAAATAAGCCGGCGAAATTCAAACCAGAAACAGAAATAAGGCCGCTAAATAAAAACACAACGCTTAATGTTGACTAAAAAGACAGAAATAATTAGGTGTCCATGACTAACCTTTGCAATGACGAGGATGAGCGGTGCCGTCTTTGCAAAAACACACGAATTTCTGGGTGTCGCTGTTGAAGCCGCAACACCCTTTGGAAACTTCACACGAATTACACTGTTTTTCCCGCTTGTAAGAAACCACAAATCCTTCAACCATGGCCTCTGCAAACCTAGTTCCCAAGTCATCCCACGTCTCATTCGTGCCCTCTTCCTTGGTCACCGCCGTCACCACTTTCTGCTCACAAACGCCAAGCCAGTCTGCATCAGTCAGTTCCTCGTCGCCATCTCGTCTCGAATCGAAAACATACGACAGATTCGTGTCGAAGTTAAGGCAATCGGCAAGGTAAGATTGAGTAGCGGTGTGAGAGATGGGGAGAGGGCGAGTGCAGTTGTAGTAAAATGTGATGAAATCGAGGTTGCTGTAACTCAGAGGCAGCTCTTCGTCGATCTTGAGGTTTCGACGTGCTCTGGGACATGTTCTGTTCAGGACAACTCCGGAATCAGAGAGCGTTATGGACTGGTGATTCATGCGTCTAACGGAGAACTGCTCGTCGGAGAGGCGGTAGAAGAGATCGTACTGGCCGAAGGGAGACGGCAGACAATCTAGGCCGAAACCTTGGTAGCCGCAGTGTTTAGTAACCGAGTCGTTTTTGACCCAAAACGGATAGTGAACTTCACGGCCACCGCAATGGAACGAGGTACAATAGACGGCGGTTTCATTTTCTGAGTTGGATCTGATGAAGAGGAAGAACATGAATAGAGGGAGAAGATGCATTGTGTTTTGAATTGATATTGTCCAAATAAATGTTTGATTAAGGTTTGAGAGTTAGACAATGTGAACTATTTAATTACCGATGTTCACAGTCCGTTTACTACATGGTATAAAAATGGGTGGTCTTCTGAAATTATACATCAATTACGTCATCGTGCATGCTAATTTCGGGGAAAAAAGGCTTAAGAGTATGACCATTGACTTAGAAGTTTGTTTAACTGTACATCAGACGTAACTATACATCAGACGTAATTACTTGAAATTATACATCAGACGACTTCATTTCAAGATTATTATAAGGCCGTGTTCTTCGGGATCTTATTTTTTTTGTCTAACTAAATGAAGTAAATTGAGCTACATTAAATTAAAGTAAAATAAAAAACACGATTGAATTAAAGGTAATTTACAAGGATGCACGGAAATTTCAATTGGGACAAATGTGTACTTAATTAAGAGTGGTGCTAATTGAAATTAATTAAACCATTAATAGTGGTACGCACGTTAAAAAATAATCACTTCAAAAATTAGTGATATATATCAATCTGTCTATATAATTACTTTAAAACATTATCGTTATCAAAAAATTATTGCAATTTAACCTTATAGTGTAATAGACCAACATGTTGAAGTATTTACATCGATGCTGATTCCTGTGGAAAATCTATAATGCTCACACAACATAAGAACAAAGATTACTCCTAGTCCAAGCAAATTTTCACCTTTCAAGTGAATCCAACATCTATAAATATATCACCTTTGTAAAAATTCTTTAATTTGACATCTTGATCGTGTATAGTATAATATTTAAAATATGCAAGAACTAATTATAAAAAAGTGAAACAAATATTTATAATGAATGTATATAATATATCATGATTAAAAAATCTCTAAAGAACGAAACCCAATAATGCCCGCTTCACTGTAGTTGTATCCCGAGCTGAGACCTTCAAAATCCCATTGACCTCCAAATTAAAGCAGAGGTCAGCTTTAGCTACTCCCATTTTTGCCACTTGAATGTCATTCAGCGAAAACGTTTCCAAAAACTTGTTGTCTATTGATTTAGTTCCCGCCCTCGAATATTTTAAAGGGCTAGGATGCTAATCTGGTTATCGCTTCTTAGCGACTCAATGTGTTTTTCTTTGCACCGGGATGATCATCGTGTTTTTGGGAATTACGTACGTACATCAGTCATGACTTCTCCAATAGTCATGATCGTGTTTTTGGGAATTGGTACTTATTATTTAAGTAATTTTGGTAATGTTAGTTGTGTTTCATTACAAATTTTGGTAATGCTGCAATATTACTACCATAAATTAAATATTTTGAAATATTTTGTATAATTATACCAAATTAGTTGATTGTGAAATTTCTAAATTATGCCATGCAGGATTATGATTTCTTTGTTAATCGGTGATCAATGCAGGATATTGAAGATGTTCATGCTCATAATGCCTTATGTCAGCTGAATGGAGGAGGTGCACAAGGTGATCAACAGGTATGCACAGAATATGGGTTGAAAGTAGATGCAGCTTATTGGAAAAATAATGGTCATGCATCAGGCTCGTACACGGTAAAGTAAATTTGCACTTCTGATGTTATGCTGCATGGAGGGAGGTTTTAAGGCGGTTCCATAGCCATTTTTAAGGCGGTTTTGAACCGCCTTAACTGGGTGTGCTGTAAATGAAAATTTACGGTGGTTCTCAAACCGCAGTAAATTATTTGCAAGTTACGATATCGTAAGTTAATATTGGAGTTGATTATTTCAGTTACGACATCGTAAGTTGCTACGACATATCAAAATTTTTTTCCACCCGCGATAAAACTTACGAGTTCGTAATTAGTCCTATCACAAGTGGGAAAAAAAGCTCCTGATTACTGGTTTTAATCAAAACCGATTTCATAAATATCAAACAACATTATATACAAGACAATATCAGCCCAAACAAATTATATTCAGAGACAAATTCATATTCAGAACTATTATAATAACATATTCAAAAACTAATCGAGATCTAAAATGATCCTAACTTAACTGGTTTGAATTGCTTCTGATTTGCTTCCGGTGATCACCTGAAGGATAGAAGCGGGCGGTCTGGATCTACAATGACAACGATATAAGTTTCACACCAGTGGCGATGTGGGGATCGTCGGTGGCGGCGAGTTGGGATTCGTAGATGATTTGGGATCCACGACCTGACTGGAATATGGGCGGCGAGAAGGTTGTTGATGTGAGAAAGAGCGAGGACGGTTGAGAAGCTCTGAAGATGGATTGGGGTGGCGATGGAATTGGGGGGAGAAGATGGAATTGGGGCATTAAGGAGGCTGTTTATGGGAGAAAGAGACGAGGATGAGGAGATGGAATTGGGGGGCGACTGTTTGTGAGAGAAAAAGGGGTGTAGAGTTGAGATAAGGTTAATGTGTGAGGATGTGCAACCATCCGTTTTCAACTAAATGAGAGGTCAGCGATCATCAGGCCAATTATCGATGCAACCGTTTTCAACTACCGGAGAGGTCAGCGATCATCAGGCCAATTGTCGAGGCAACAGTTGTACATCCTACACATGCGCTAGTTGAAAATGGATGGTTGCACATCCTACACATTGTCTTCTTTTTCAATTGAAAACGGATCTCACTGACCTCTCCGTTAGTTGAAAATGGATCTCGCTGAAAACGGATCTCCACCTTCCTTGGATCTCGCTGACCTCTCCGTTAGTTGAAAACGGATGGTTGCACATCCTACACATGCGTTTCTTCTTCAATTGTCGAGTTTCAATCCAAGGAAGGTGGACCTGGAGTGCATGAAACATCATCTGTTCCTTGGAATACACCACGATCTCACTGAACAAACATGCAATACCTAAAAAAAATAGGTTAGATCTAAAAATTATGTAAGTATATAAGTACGGGATGGAAGATTGAATTATCCCTGCTGTTGGGGATAGCCTCAAACTCAATCGGCACCACTGGAAGAAGGGAGGCGGAGCAGCCACTTCAAGGGGAAGATTCCCATGATTTTGCCCTAAAACGAAAAGGTGATCGATTGTTTACGGTTTCCTAAAATTGAAATAGTAAATCACCAAATCAAAACTTACCAAATCGGTTGTTCAGCTTCTCATAACGCTTAACTTTCCCCATTCCTTGTTTCACAAAGCTTGGATCTCGTAGCTTGTTCTGTTTTCCATTTTTCCTTTCCTTGCCTTTTTTCCTTTTCTCTGCGTTTCGTTTTTTTCTTTTCGTTTTGTTTTTTATCAAGCATTAATATATTGTGCAATCATGTGACTCTCTAAGAGCATCTCCTATCGAGGGATTTTCCCTACCTTTTCAAGTGATTAATTCGCCTACATCCTAACTATGGAAGATTTTTCAACGGGATTTCCTAAAATCATGGAAAGAAAACTGAAGATGGGATGCTCATGTGTAGTCAAGGAAAATCTCAAAATGTGGCATATTGTGGCCCACTTTTCTATTATTTTGGACACCTAGCATCCAAGGAAACAATCTCATACATATATTTTCATGTAAGTGTGATTATTTTAAAACAAAACTCTTTAATCAACATTAATTTTTTCTTTTTTAAAGTTTCATTTAACATTAATAATTATTATCTATAGAAAGAGTATAATATGTAATTAATATTTTTATGTACTCACTAACTTTTCATTCTATAAATTTCATTTCATTTCATATGATTGTTAGTTACATTGCAATATATGTAAATTGGTTTGTAAATTTGTGGATCAAATAAAAATATATGTAAATTCGTAGATTTAGTAATAATTAAACTTTAGTCCAAGAGTATTATTTTGGGAATTAGTTTCAGAAAAGTATTACTTTGGGAATTAGTTTCAACAACAAGGTTATTTAGGCAAAAAACTCGAATATCTTGGTAGAATGGTCTTTGGATGTTTTAAATGCTTCACAGTATTTCAAGGCATTTACTATATGCAGTCCAAAATTCCTTTTTGTAATCCATATTTGTACATAATCTACCATATATACCATTAATTAGTTAAACTACATTCAATTTGTCATTTCACCCATATATTCACAATTAATTTCATTAAAATCCTCATTCCTAATAAATCTTCTTCTTCTCAATATGTAATGAAATGACGAAAGTCTTTGATCCAATATTAACATTCTTAATATGAACAATGCGTAAAGGAAGAACACGATCTTCGATTCATATTCAGTTCTTTGTGTTTCATGTAACACAAAACTTTGTATCCCTATTTTACTTGAATTTTTCAATTTATTTTAAGATTAAATTAGATCAAATTAGTTCAAGTAAATTATAATTTGATTAATTCAATATATTTTTGTTGGAATAAATTTAATTCATTTCAAATCAGGTTAGTTTGAATAAATTCAAATAAGTTGGATAAATTAAACTTTAAAACTTCATCTTTTTTCAATTTTTGAAAATGTCAAGATGAGATTTTTTAGATATTGGTTTTCAAAAAATAGACTTTACTATCCTATTAATATCTACTAATTGATAGCATTGAAGTTTGTTGTTTTTTCATAACATTAATGGACCGAGTACAACTAAAAATGGAAAATCTTATTTTTTTATAAACAAAATGAAAAGTCTTATATTTATTTAATGCTTAATGTGGAAATTTCTTCAACCAACTAAACCCACAAACCCCTAAAACCTAATCCCACAACCCATGAAAGTTCAAATCTTACTTCACTTTATATAAACATTGGTAATTAAATTGATTTTAATTACACCTTTTTAAATATCTTTCGATAAGCACAAGTAACTAAATTGAGTTTAACTAGTGAATGTCAAATCTTACTGGACTTTCTATGACGCAAGTATCTAAATTAAATTTAACTAGTGATAAGTCAAATATTATTTGACTAGCTATACCTTTAACTAAATTGAGTTTAACTAATAAAATGTCATCTTACTTGATCTGCTATACTTACTAGTTACTAAATTAAGTTCAACCAGTGAAAGGTCAACTCTTGATAGACATGAGAACCACAGGAGCTTTCTTCACATGGAGTAACAGAAGGAATGAAGGGAGAATACACAGTAAAATAGACAGGGCACTGGTTAATGATAAATGGACCACTTTGCTAACTGAATCTAGCTGCCACATTCCCCCCTGCTTAGTTTCTGATCATTTGCCTCTGGTGGTTACCCTAAGGCAGGACATGATTAAGAGAACTAGGCCTTTCAAATTCTTCAACATGTGGATAAAATCACCTGTTTTTCTGGAACTGGTCCAAAGGTCTCGGAGGCAGTACCCAATCACTGATATGACTGACTTATTTAAGGCTCTTGAGTGTCTTCAACTTACACTCAAGAAACTTAATAAGAGGGAATTTTCAGATATCCAAATCAGAGCTGCTCAAGCAAAAGAAAAATGGGAGCGCTGTTTTATGGATTTGCAGATTGATGTGGAAGATATCAGGAGGCAACACGAGGAAACAATGGCTAGGAGGCAAGCTGAGGACATGATTGAGGCTGAAATCTTGTTTTTGCAGCAAAGATCCAAGGAAGTATGGCTGAAAGATGGTGACAGGCCAACTCAGATGTTTTACAGTAGCATGAAGAAAAGGCAGTACAAGAATCATATTGTGGCCTTACAGGATGGAATTCACATGGTAGAGGGACATGACAAGGTGGAGGAGTTACTATTGAGATTTTATGGCAAGTAGCTAGGGGAAGCTGGCACTGTGGCGCAGATAGACCCACAGGTGATTATGGAAGGGAACATACTTAATGCATCACAACAGCTCTCACTGATAACTCCAATTACAGATAAGGAAATTTGGGATGCTTTGAACAGTATTGACTCTAACAAGAGCCCTGGAATTGATGGGTATACCAGCTGTTTCTTCAAGAAGGCATGGACAGTGGTTGGTGATGGGGTCACAAAAGGAATTAGAAGTTTTTTTCAGGGGGGTGAGTTGCATGAGGTGTTCAAGACTGGACTCATTTCCCTGATTCCCAAAACTGAGCACCCCCAGGGAGCTTCTGATTATAGACCAATAGCATGTTGCTCAGTGATCTATAAAATGGTAACTAAGATAATGAGCAATAGGCTAGGTAAGTTACTTCCTGTTCTTATCAGCCCCAACCAGAGTGCTTTTGTACAGGGCAGAAGAATAGCCCACAATATTTTGATGACACAGGAGTTGTTGAGCATGTATAATACTGGTGGGACTCTTATACCTAGTTGTATGGTTAAGTTTGATATTAGGAAAGCATTTGATAGTTTGAATTGGAGATTTTTATTTAGCTAGATGGAGGCTCTTAAATTCCCTGGATTATTTTTGCAGTGGGTGAAGAGGTGCCTTGAAGGAACTCGGTTTTGTTTTTCTCTTAATGGTACATATACTGCCAAGTTTAGTGGAAGGAGGGGAGTGAAACAGGGGGACCCTATCTCACCCTTGCTTTTTGTGTTGGGAATGGAATATCTTACTAGACAGTTTTCCCTAAGTCTTAAGCTTAAGCAACTGGAATATCATCAGAGATGTATGAGAGTGGGGCTCCACAGTCTAATGTTTGCAGATGACTTACTCATTTTTTGCAAGGCTAGTGAGAAGTCTTTGAGGGAGGTGAAGAGGGTGTTGCAGGAATTTAAACAGGTGTCTGGATTGGAGATTAATACAGGTAAGTCAGAGGTTTATTTTTCAAAAATGCCTCAATCTGAAATGACTTGGCTGGCTAGTTTAATAGATGTGGTGAAGGGTAATTTACCTGTCACTTATTTGGGTATTCCAGTAAGCACTGGTAGATGGGATAGGGCAATTTGTGAAAAGCTAGTAGATAAAGTGGCAAGGAGAATTAACACATGGAGCTCCAGAAAATTGTCCTATGCAGGTAAGGTGCAACTGATTAATACAGTTCTTCTTAGCATGGCAGGGCATTGGTCCAATGTTTTCCAGGTTCCTGAGAGTATTCATAAAGCCATTGTGGAGAAGTGTAGGAACTATCTCTGGGGTAAGGAAGAGGGGAAAAGAAAATTGATCCCAATTGCATGGGATACACTGTGCATTCCCAAACTGTTCGGTGGTGCTGGGCTTAGAGACCCTTCCTTATGGAATACTGCTTCTTTGAGTAAGATTGTATGGGATATTTGTCAAAGGAAAGATGTATTATGGATCAAATGGATACAAGAGTATTACTTGAAGGGATCTGATTTCAGTTCTTATGCTTTGGGGAGTAGACATAGCTGGAATTGGGGAGTACTAGTGAATGTTAGAGATATGGTGCTTCCCTTCGTGCACCAGTGCTTGGATGGTCATATGCAGCTAAGCACAAGGAAAATCTACGCTCAGTTGAAAGGTGTTTTTCTGAAAGATGGGAGGGCTGAGCTATGTTAGAAGATGGGGCTGCAGCCGAAGCAAGGGTTCTTTCTGTGGATGCTTTTTAAAGGGAGATTATCTACTCTAGCTAGACTGCATGGCCTTGGGATTCAGACGCATCAACCGAATAGGTGCATTTTTTTGTGGACATACTGGCGAAACACCACAACATGTATTTCTGTAGTGTATTTGTTCTTCTCAGTTGCAGGCTCTGCTGCACATCACACTCAGTGGCTGTTTCAGAGGCTTATTGCGAAGCATGTACATGATGAAGAGGAACAAGAACAAGAGACAGTTTCAGTTGATTGTCAACTTACTTTATCAGGTGTGGAAGGAGAGGAACAGACGAATATTTCGGCACAAGAATTTGTCACCGGAGGCTCTGGTTGCTAGAATACTGGTGGGTTATGGTTAGATTAATCTAGTCTAATTAGTGGATACTTATAGAGTGTGTGAAAGGCTGGGAGTGAAGGCCGAAAATTTGTAAAGGAACTTTTTTGTTGGTTATAATATTGATACCTTTCCATCAAAAAAAAAAAAACTCTTGCTTGAACACTAGTAACTAAATTAAATTTAACTGATGAAAAGTTAAATCTTGATTCACTTTTTATAAACACTAGTTAACAAATTGAGTTTAATTAGTGAAAGACCAAATCCTGCTTAAACACTGTTTATATAAAAGGTTATGAGTTTATAAGCATTTTAGTTCATGATCCATATTTTTTTTAAATTTTAGACGGTTTGTCAAGAGTCTAATAATTTATAGAAATAGAAATGTCAAACATTAATTTATTATAAAAATATTTTGTTACTACATTGAAAATTTTATTGATTATATATGTTTCCCAAGTACGAAGTTTGACTTAATTAAAATTTTATTTTAATTGTTTTTGTATAGCCTTGTTTGCTAAAACTTATTACTTCCTGATCTGAACTAGATTGAACAGGACTGAAATAAATTGATGTGAAAATTAATGCATCGGAAAAATCAGCATGACTGAATTAACCTTAATTTCATCAAATTACATATGAGCTGAACTAAACTAGATTAAACTGAATTGAAATAAATAAAAGTTATAGAACTGAATTGAACTAATTTACAAAAAAACCGGCCTACGTCATATATTGTTTTCATTGAAACAACCTTTTTAATTTGACTTTTCAAATACTAGGAACACACGTAAGCTTTTCCATTTTCAAGTAATAAATATTGGTCCATTAATGTTGTGTAAAAACATCAAATTTCAATGCTATTAATTAGTATATATTAATAGGATAGTAAAGTCAATTTTTTGAAAAATCTCATATTGGCATTGTAAAAAATTGAGAAACGGTGAAGTTTTAAAGTTTAATTTATCCAACTTATTTAAATTTATTCAAACTAACCTGATTTGAAATGAGATAAACTTTATTCCAACAAAATTATTATGACTTAATCAATATTGAATATAATCAAATTATAATTTACTTGTACTGAATTGAACTAATTTAATCTAATTTGATCTATATATGAATTGAAAAATTCAAGTGAAATAGGGATACAAAGTTTGTGTTACATGAAATATAAAGAATTGAATCTGAATCGAAGATCATGTTCATCATTTACGTATTTTTCATATTAAGAATGTTGTTAATATTGAATCTAAGACTATTGTATTTAATTAGTTTATATAAAGTTCTTTTTTCGTCATGTCATTACATAATGATAATGTGAGAATGTACTTACCTAGGTCCTATACACATGGTCTTGTTGAAGACGAAGATTAATTAGAGATGAGGATTGTAATGAAATTAATGTATATATGTGGGTGAAATGGCAAGTTGAATGTAGGTTAACTAATTAAGGGTATTTATGGTATATTATGTACAAATATGGACTGCAAAAAGAGAATTTGGACTGCATATAGTAAAGGCTTTTGTCGTAGCTTATAGGTTTCTGATATTTCTACCGTTCTCTTGCTTAATTATAGGTGTTTGCTCTTTTTGGCGGAGGAGGTTATGCGGAGAAAGTAGATGTGCATGAAGATCAAGTGCTACCTGTTCCACCTGGTATTTCTCTACAAGATGCAGCTTGATTTGAAGAAATTCATCAGAAGTTACCGTTAGACCAGAGATATCTCTGGAAAAATTGTCAAGGTAAAGATTTACAATGATTTTTTGAAAAATATTGTTCAGGGTGCAGAATTATTTTTCATTTTCACTAAAGTGGTCTATGTGATACTACATTTGGCATGTAACTTGAATGATGTCTCAAAAATTCTTGATACCATATGCCAAATTACATCTACTCATTTAACTTTAATGATGTCTCAAGGGATTGATATTTTTCTTGAATGAAGTCTCAAAATTTCTCTTTGCATCAATATTTAATATCATATGCCAAAACACATCTACTCATTTAAATTTTTATATCTTTACACATCTATAGTAATATACCGTCAAAAATACACACAAACTAAACTACATATGTAACAAAAATACTCTTCATCAGTCAAACAAAATAGTTATATAACAAACTATCAAACCAAATGCCTTCATTAATCCCCTCCCAATTATCAAAATCAACATAATACTTCACCTACAGTTCCATCAAATTGAATTATATCCAACAAACTCTGTATTCCAATCCCTTCAGGATAAAACTTCTACAAAAATTTTACTAGACCTCCAGCAAAAATAAAGGGTTAAATTGGGGGTAATCGTGAATGAGTTTATGAACCGAAACCTGAAATACAATTTTAACCTGAAATGAAATTATGACCCGACAAAAATTTTTAATACAATTTCAGAGTAAATCATGATCTGATGAAAAGTACATGACCTATATATAATATTAACAATGAGCTGTATAATCATCATAGTTTTAAAATAAGCCAACCGCGCAACGCGCAGTGTCCTCCCGCTAGTTAAATTTAAATCATATAGTAGTGTTTATAGAAAATCAGGTAAGGTTTTTGATATTTTCTGTTTAATTAAATTCAATTTAATTCTAAGTAAGTATAAGAAGTCAATTAAGATTTTCATTTCTAATAGTAAAAGAAGTCAATTTAGCTACTATTGCCTATTTTTTAGTTAATAGTGTTATAGTGGGTTTACAGTTTAAGAGTTTTACTAGGTTAGGGTTGAGAGTTAATTGAAATTACGAATTAGGGTTTATTGGGTTGAAGGGTTTAGAGTTTAGAGTTCATGCTCTGATCTTTCATTAGTCTAAGGCTCTGTTTGCTAGAGTTTATATCTTGATGTACTAAACTGAACTGAACTGAATTGAACTGAACTAAAGTAAAAATTGATGTATTGAAAAATGAAATTAGCATGACTGAATTAACCTGAAGTTCATCAAATTATATTTTTACTGAACTGAACTGAATTAAACTGAACAGATATACAAATAAGCTCTGGGAAAGAGGGCCTAAAATAATTTACAGAAAACAAAGTCAATTGTTTAATTGTTAGTAAAAATTGATCACTAGTAATAAAAATTCATACTAACTATGAAAAGTTTAGTGATGGTTGACCTTTATTAGTATAACCAAACTTAATTAGAGTTTATAAAATGTTAAGTAAGTGGCCTTCAATTAATAAACACCCAATATAGTTTTTCTTCGTAGAAAATCAAGTAGCAAGATTAGTTAAACTTAATTTAATTGGTATAGAAAAATAAAGTACGAATCGACTTTAGATTACTAATTTTGAAAACTCTAATAAAGTTTAACCTTTGATCAATTAAGCTTAATTTAGTTAAGTTATGTAATGTATGATATTTGATTAGTTATACTTAATTTAGTTTAGTGGATTTAGGGTTTAATATCTTTTATTTCTTTTAGTGAGTTAAGGGTTTATTGGGTTGAAATTGGAAAACAATCGAGCAGAATCATGTTAAGATATCGCAAGTCTGCAAAACACATGTTAAGACATCGTAAGGTAGTGAATTTACGGCACTTTTTTAAAACCACCGTAAAATTACAACCAACCGCCTTCTGTGGTCACGCCCCGTCACCACCCCTCACCCCTCACGAAAGGTCTTACGAGTTCGTAAGACCATCAAATTTACAACGGTTCAATAAAAAAATGCAGAACCGCCTTATGTCTATTTTTATTTAGAATGGAATTTTTTTTAGCTAAAATATATCTTGATAATGGGTTGTTTGATACGGAAGTGATGCTATATTTTTGCTGCTGAAATTTTCTGTGTTGGTAATGGTATACCAGTGAAGGGGTTTGACTAAATCTAATTTAGCGGAATGTCAAATCCATATAACAAGATCGCATGCATGTTACTAATACGAATCTGCATAAGGGTTTAGATTACCTTTTGGAGCGTGATTACTCGGTAGATTCTTTCTGCCACGGAGACGAGGATCCCTATTGTGATCCCTCTACAAGTATCCACACAGCACGATTGGATCGCCTCCACCGCTGTCAGCTTAAGACAGATCCCGCAAGCAAGTCGACGAGCTCCGCCTCCTCCTCCGGACTTTGACGATGAGACTATGAGAAACCTAGGGTTTATTTGTTTCTGGTTGTTCAGCACATGAACGCATAGAGAGAAGACTGATTCTGTTTATTACTGTAAAAGTCTATTTATACCTAATAAACAGAATCCCTTAAACCCTAGTCTTAATCAATATGGGCCTAGCCCAATAAGACTTTTTTCTCATGTAATTACTATTAGACTTCCAGACTAATAGATAATTACCTTTTGTCCAATTTCATACTTTGTGTGTGACCCTATAGGTTCAGTTATAATAAGCTGCGAGCTCAATATCATTTACGCTAGCAGATCGAAAGCGGTTTCCAGCTAAACATTTCGATCACTCAAATAACTGAATTAATTATCTCCGTAATTAATCCTCCGGCTATTCAGGACAATGCACATTGATCGAAGGACACTATTCCAACAATCTCCCACTTGTCCTTTGGAACAAGTGTGCATTCATATTCCTTTGTCTCTTAATGTCTTCATTCGAACATAAGGTAAGATCCCATGTTATCCTTATCAAGTTCAAATGTGTTTCTCGAATTCCCGAGTCAAACTGTTTAAGACAGATGATTAATCCATAATCCATCTGAGCACGGCCATGCATTTTACAGTCTCAACTCTCCAAGAGGCCCATAAGACAACAATCTCATGTAAATGAGAGGACAATCCCACTCTTGTACACCCAAGTTTTCTCTACTCGATTCATGTCACCCAAGAGCTGTCTTTATAGCCTCCTTTCACGGCACGACGTTTGACAACCCTCAAAGCAATCAATCCACAAGTAAGCAAACACTGAATTACTCAGGTATGAGGAATATGTTCCAATAGTCAATGAGATATACTTATAACATTCTAAATATCTTAAAGTATTCTCACGATGGGTCAGTCCAATACAAGTTCCCAACTTGCATCCATGCAATCGATTCATGACATCCCATGTCCTTCAGCCCATGAAACAGCGTTGTGAATCAACTCACAAACTAGTCTTCTTCAGTCATTAGTGTCCATTCTCAATGACCTGGACTAGGGACATAATCAATCGTACACTCCAGTTCACTAAATAGGGTTTCATTATCCAAGACATATTCTTGATAACCTATTTGGAGATGTAAATTGATTCTGGACTTTCATTTAACACTAAACCAAATTAAATGAATATGAAATAATAATTTCATAATATTATAAACGGTTCAATCTTCAATGTCTAAAATCACCAAACTGTGATAACTAGAACATTATAGAAATCACAGCCACTATCCAAAGTGTTTGATTCCTATCACGAGTGTATGAGCCCTAGGCAACATGCAAGATTTGTGGAAGAGATTTAGATTATGGATCAAATCCATTATTTCCCTTGCATATGTTAACTTCACCATTCTCTCATGGAATATGAAATATCCTGAGTATGAATTTCGACTAATGGTGCTCCATTGCCTCAATTTACTTAAGCAATGACTCTACGATTATCTCAATAGAGAGTCATTGAGTTAGCTAAGACAGGACACTACCAAGGCGAGTGATGAATATCCAATTTCAATCACATTCCCTTTGCAACTTCAAAAGCAGCAATTTACTCAGTTTATTGTAAAATCAACAACATAGCTTAACTTAACATATTTAACAACCAACTCATTTTCACCATAGATCAAGGAATCCAAAGTCCATTTCAGACACTATGAACTTTTCTTGGCCACACAATATTGTGCCTCACCTTAGTCTATTTGATATCAAATCGTTGTGCTCTAAGCATACGAAATATCATATGTAGTACATGTCATAGCAAACATAATAGACTCTACATCTCCATGCATTAGAGATCATATTATTTCTCTTTTGCTCATCACGTCTCGATAGACACTGAATCTTGCTAAGATTTATGCCAGGAATCTTGGGTAGAAAATCTTTTACGATCTTTCAATGAACGTGTCTAACACCTTACCTAGTAAGTGCTTTGACACACCAATCATCTTTAATCTACCTTGTAGAACTTGATGCCCAAGTTGCACTATACATTTCCAAAGTCCTTTATTGCAAAATGCTTTCCAAACTAAATCTCCATAGACTACAGTTTTGGATTGTCATTTTCAATAAATGTCATCGACATAAAAGACCAGGAATTCAATCTTGCTCCCACTGATCTTCTTGTATATACAAGATTTCATAACATTTCTTTGAACGCCAATCTCTAAATTGCTTTATCAAAATGTATTTTCCAACTTCATAATACTCGCTTCAATCCATAAATGGACATCTGAAGCTCACATATTTTCCTAGCGTTGCAAAAGCTCCAAGACTGTATAAAATACACATCTGCTTCCAAAATCCAATCAAGGAAGCTAATTTTGATCTCTACCTGGTAGAACTCAAAATCGCACTGAGCTAAGTTTTCGAGCTAAGTTTTCTAGGATATCCGGATAGACTTAAGTATTCCAACTGGAGAAAGGTCACATCACAATCTACATTGTAGACTTGTTTATACCCTTTCAATCAAATTCCAAACTTGATTTTAATACAAAATATCTATTCCAAATTTCATGGCCTTTAGCCACCTTGTGGAGTTAGGGCTTGTCAAAGCTTTACTGAAAGTCATAGGTTCACCGTTTTCTAAAATGTGATTTCATAGTTTCTGTCGTAGGGACATAAATGTACCTTTTGTCTGAATACTACACCTCATTGACCTACATGGGGCATAAGTAACTTCAGCAGTCTCTAAGACTTTACCGTATTCATCTTCACCACGTCTAAAGAAGGGATCAATGTTTTCGGTTCTGGTTGTTGCTCACCTCGAATGCTATCGAGGTCTAAATTTCTCCCACTTGTCATTTTGGAAAGATGATAGTTCTCCAAAAGGACACATTCTTGAGCAACATCTCATGGTTCTCAAAATGTTTGTATAAGTACCCCCATTGCCTCATTTCCATAAAGAGACAGTTATTAGATTTGGTGCAAGTTTAATGCAAACAACGTTTCACATGTAATTCGCAACCCCAAATCTAATGAGAAAAGACATTTAAGGAGCCATTCCTTCTCATATCCCATATGATGTCTTTCCTTCAACTTTTGACAATGCCTTGTTCAGTGTGAACAATGCCTTATAGAAATATTTTCCTGGAAGATTGGCTTGACCCATCTTGAACAATCATATCCAACATGATTATTTCTTTCTTGCCAGATGGTCAACAAATTCTTGACTCAAATATCCAACGCCTCAATCCAATCGAAGAGTTTCAGTTATCTTGCCAAGTTGATTCTAAGCTTCATTTTTGAACTCCTTAAATTTCTTAAAAGATTCAAACTTGTCTTTCACGAGTAGACAACCATATCTACTCAAGTCACCGACCAAGTTAATGAAGTGATTCACCTCATGGAATTTAACTCATTGATCTGCATAACACTTTGTTAATAAGACCCAGCAGATTTCATATTCCATCACCCATCACCATGAAGGGTAATTTGGTCATTTTACCATCACAATATATACACATATCAAATGACTCCAAGTCAAACGATTTCACAGAACCCTCCTACTCAAGTTACTATGAGTGCTCAATATCAGTGGCATAATCAACAATTTATGAGGTCGAATTCGAATCATTCGTTATTAGCCCTTTTGATATTTACGTTACAAACTTGTTTATCTTTATCTAGCAAATAAAGACTCGTGTCTAATTTTGCAAAACTCCAACACAATTACATAAAACGGAAAAACCATTGCCCCTTTTATCATAATACATTTCCATGTCCAACATATAAAATGTAGAAAATGATTGTGTTGTTGTAACACTTGGATCCAAATAACCCTTATATGATCCAGTGAAAGCCCCAAAGGCATAGATAAACCATAAACTCTCATGGGCAATGCATCAACCATTGCTTCATTACCTTTGAGTAGGTTGACATCCCATTAACTAAACTACTACTTTGGCCCCTCCACATTTTCAAAAATTGTGAGAACCATATGGTATCTAATACCAATTAGTAGAGTGATCGTAGAGATTATCTATAACGTAAATAAATGCAATTGTAAATTACTCACCAATCTCTTTGTCCTCTAAGGACTAAAGGTAGTGTATTTTTCAATTGCAATAAAAGTGTTTGGAACTTAGGCACATTAGCACTATGCTTGCCCTTATCCTTATCCCACTTCTTCATCTCCCATGTTATATTCTAAACCATTACCCTTATTGTACCAATAGAACCTCGTTCTTGGTCTCAATTTAGACACTTGACTTAGCATTTCAAGCATCCCATGCAACTTAGTCAAAGTCTTCTCATTTAAACTAAAATGGTTCTAAACCATCAATGAAATGAATGATGTCATTGGCTAACTATCAGCCATAGGTAAACCGAGTATCTTCATGTTATCAAATAATCTAATCATTTTTCAAAACATGAGATTTAACTTCTTTTCCTCTCTTAACTTTACAATTAAGAATAATGCCTTAAACTTCTCAACCATGGACTGCTCCCGGATCCCATTTCAGAGCTCCATGTTGATGTTGTAAGTATCTATGTTCAAAACTTGCCTAGCAATTTTGGACACATACTATACAACACAAGACATTTGACATCAATGATTTGAATATCAACAAAATACTTCTTTTCTTTTCTTGCAATAGAACTATCCCGAAGTTCATTTCCCAAGAAACTGTCGTTCAATTCAACCTTCCAAAGGTTTGAACACAGAAGAGTTGTTGTTTGTTGTCATTACTACAATATAAATAAAATGCAATAAAAAACCATTTAAATTAAGTAAATAACAAGCAAGAAAAGTACATGTAATCAAACAAGTTATCTACACATTTTATTCAATCCAATTGTCCCATGAATAAATTGATTCCAAGACCCTCAAAATCACAAGGAATTAAGCATGCTTTGGCTTGTCTCAAATACTTTGATTTTAGGTAAGCAATCTCATTGCTAATAGTATCTAATACTACTCTTGGTTGATGGGATACATCTAATGTATTACCCATCTCGTTTTGTCTCAACATCTGAGGACCCCTCACTGATATTGACGAGTAAACCACAACTGACATGTAAACCCCTTTCACTAAATCTACCCGCATTATCCTCCCAAGATTAGAAATGATGCTATCGCTTTGGCGAAATCCATCATCAGTGATCAAGGGTTAAATGGGTGTCGTGTTTGGAAAGACAAATAACTCATTATTAATTTGGGACATAGGTTCATTATGATGGTCTGATTATTAGTGAACAAATCTATAATCATCCCACACACATAGACCATTCATTCGCATTTATAACATAAAGTAATAAATAAATGCATAATGAATAAAAGACAGATAAAGTGATCCTAGTATGGCCCTCTAGTCTTGACAAAATCCCTGTCTTGTCTCCTGGATCCCATCCTCCGGTCTTCTCATCGATCTTACAATTTATTTCAACTTAATACAAAAAGCTAAAATTAAATTTAAGATACAATAAACGACACGCAGACCGAAAAATTACATCCAATGAAAACGGTACGCAACCCGTAAAAACCACTATATGGGCCATACTAGTCACTTGTATCCCTGCAATGAATCCAATTCATACATTCTATCCATTCACTTCTAAAGTGAATGGTCTACAATTTCACGCAAATAATCATATTATTAATTAAGTCAACTAATTTCTATAATTATTAATCTTAATTAATTTATATGCTCATATTTAATGTTGCACTTCCAAAGTCAAAATTACTCCCACTAAAATCCAGAATTAAAATAAATAAAATTTGGACGCCCAGCCCAATTAAATTTAAATTAATTTTATTTTATTTAAATTTTCTGGACCGAACCGGTCAACCATGACCAGAACCAAACCCAGAACCCGATCTGACCATATTCCGGTCCAACCAGAATATTCCAATGGTCAGACCAAGCCCAACAGCAACAATGGGCCGAAATGCACCCACTAGTCCAAGTGCCCAGCACTGGGCTTAATAAGAAACCTTAAGTTTCTTAAACCTGCCGCTACAGTTCCACCGTAGCGGTGATGTGCAGTGATTTGAATTATATATCAAGTATCCGAGTTGTTTCTGTGATGTGATTTATTTTTTTCATAATAATTTATTCATAGCCTTTAACTATGACCAAACTTACTTCCCTATTCTTTGTTCCATTGGCTTCATTGGAACTGCAAGACTTTCTTAAGTAACCTTATGAAGAGTGTTATTATGTTTGTTAATTATATTTTTTTGTATAACTGGAGATGAGCTGGCTTCCTTGCCTTTCAGGAACTCATTTTAATAGAGTGTTTTGGGTGCAAAGCTCAAGTAGTAGAATATATAGCAAGCATTATGTTAATTGAGTGTCGAATGCTAGCTCATTGGTTATTTTGTTTAAAATGTAAGAAGTTTTAGAGTTCTGATGGAAAATATATGATTATTTGATATCTAGGAGGTGATTACCCTTCGGTTAATATTAGTTTATCATAATTCTTAGGTTTGGTTTGCTGAAACCTCTAATAGCTCATTAAAAATCATACATGTAAAAAATTTTTGCAATATCAATCCTTCCAGTTGTGGTTTGAATTCTGAACTGAATACTTTCCTGCATAGAGAATTTGCATGACTTGTGAGCTAAGTTTTAATAAGCAATTTTAATGTGATTTCAAATCTTAACTATGATTAGGATCCTTGCTGTTGTTGTTTAGAGGTCTTAGGCACATTAAAGCTCGCCAAACTCGCGAAGTACGTAAAAGTATCGGGTTAGTTGTACAGTTTCTGCAAGAAGTTTATGGAAGATAAATTTACTGAATGTGGTCAACTTAGTGTGTAATAGTTTCTTTGAGCATGTCATTATTTTCTTGAAAACCTAAGCTTAACTTTCACTTCTTTAGTATGGTTTTGTTAATGAGTAAAATTTGTTTGAACTGCAAATAACATAAAAATATGTTACAAATCTGTTAGGGAAACTGGCACCTTTTATCATGTAATTTTTTAAATTAATTATATTGCAGTTTAAACAAAAACTTACCCTTTCCTTTGACAGTATTCACATTTTTTACAAAATCCAGTTCTCTGATGGCAATTTTTGTTTCTTTGAAAAATGCTATACTCACCTGTACTGAGTTACATTTAGCTACAGTAACTATTTGGTAAAGCCTTTATACTCAAAATGCGAGTGCTATTTTGTGCTTGGAAATCTGATTCTGATGAGGATGATTATACATGCTAGCTCCATGCTACAGCTTCTATGGCTTATAACCGAGACTTATTCACTTCTGCCCTGTAAATTTCCTCATAATTTAACCCCTTAAGATCTAACTATGTTGTTCTTTTGAGAGACCCTAGCAGTGTCATGTAATCAGTTTGAAACACAATTTTAAAGCATGTCATAGGTGCAACCAGAATTGTCCTCGTGTTCTTGTGTTGGTTTCATGCTTTCTTATGTTTAAAAGCTTCCAAAATGGTGCATTTTTACTTATGTTTGTCCTGTCACTCCATTTGTGGCATATATAACAGTTATTTCTGACTTAACATTGGCAGTACAAAATGCCATATGCATGTATGATTGAGTAGCTTGGTCGAGAAGGGCTTTTGGATGAATCCTTTGCGGTAATAAGGGATGCTCCACTGAAGTCAACCTTGAATATGTGGGCGGCTTTGCTAACAGGTTGTAGCTGATGTCTTGTTTGAGAATGTAGCCCTCATGCACATGGATAAAAATAAAAAACCAAGACTTATCCTTTCTCTTTATATAAGATCTATGAAAAATTATGAAATCTCAGGAATAGGCTACATTCCAGGAGCACGAAGAATCATTATGTCCACATCACAGTGAAAAGCTGGCTGTTTCATTTAGGATTTTAAAAACAGTTGATTTGGCTCAGGTGAGTCTTGTCCAGGAACAATAGGATATGTTTTGATTGTCATGATGTTGTGAAAGGAATATCATTAGTTAGTAGATTTCACTTCAATACCATGTTTTGAGGGAAGGCAGTAGAATTCATCAAAATTTGTTTGAAGAACATGCAGCGTGTGAGAATGAGAGCTAATTCCAGTGCTTATTGTGCATAAGAAAAGCTCTAATTCAAAGAACACCATGATCATCGAAAGTCCTTCGTCGTGGAATCAGAAGCATGTGTGGTTCAAAGTCAAACTCCTTGTATAAACGGGAGTGCAATAGATTAAGGCATGAGTTAGTAGCAGCATAACTGTGTAATCTTAGGATACAAATTATATTATTTATTGATAAGTCTTTCCAAGCATTTTGAACTGGACATTTTGATGTTTAATTGTTTCAGATTTTCCAGCACCTTCTTTAATTTGCTCACGTGTCAACAAAATGTATTATTTATTCTTTATCGACTATCGTAATTGCAGCTTTTGGATTTATGCTATTTTTATTGAGTAATTCTCCTGTGAGACAGCCTCACCCATGAGGCAAGACCAAATAAGAAAAATTGCATTGCTACCACCTCATCATAACTCATTACCACATCATCAAACATCGACGCCACCTCATCAAACCTCGATGTCAGTTCATCAAACATGTCACCTCATCAAAACTTCGATGTCACTTTACTAAATCTCACCAAAAGTAGGGGTTACTTGGTCCTGCCTCTTGGGTGAGTCTGCCTCACATAAGAATTGGTCATTTTTATTTATATTTTGACAATTTTGCACTGGATTTGTATTTCTTTGTTGTTCAGAGTTGAATTATGGTTATGCTATCAGTCAAAACTTAAAATGAGTTCCAATACCATAATTTAGTAAAATATTTCTTTTCTTTAAAAATAAAAAGGCCCTGTTTGCCAGAGCTTATCTGTAGATCAGTTCAGTGAATTGAAGTGAAAATGTAATTTGATGAATTTCGGGTTAATTTAGTCATGTTGATTCCATTTTTCAATACATTAATTTTTACTTCACTTTAGTTCAATTCAATTCAGTTCAGTACATCAAGAAATAAGCTCTAGCAAACAGGGCCAAATTATGCCCCTGTTTGCATGAGTTTATTCTTGTTGAACTGAATTGAAGTGAAATAAGTTTAAAATTTATCATATCTTTGTAATATGTATTGAAAAACCAATTTAAAAATTATTGAACTGTACTGAATTGAACTGGAAAAAAATAAATACATTTAATTGAACTTAAAAATATAAATGTAATAAATTAAATTAAAAAATATAGATATATTCAACTGAACTAATCTATAGAATGGATCAGCCAAACATGATGTCAGTTCTATATTGTTCTTGTCTTAATCTATTGAACTATATCTCCACGAACATCTATTTTTACTAACAATTTTAATTATTATTTTTAGATGGTGTCCGCGAAATTTCAATTCATTAATAATCAAGCCTTTAAAAAAACTTATCAATTACTTAAAATCACTCTCTAAAATGTCAGCATATATTTTTTCTTATTTTTTTAAAAAAAATTGGGTAACCCCAATGAGAAAAGGATGGACCCCCAATTTTTTCTTATTTTTCACTCATTAATATAAGTCGTAAAAAGGATGATGACACCAATTTTTTTATTTAACACTAAGGCCCTGTTTACCAGAGCTTATCTGTAGATCAGTTCAGTTTAGTTCAGTTTAGTTCAGTTCAATTCAGTTCAGTTCAGTGAAAATGCAATTTGATGAAATTCAGGTTAATTCAGTCATGCTGATTCCATTTTTCAATACATCAATTTTCACTTCAGTTCAGTTCAGTTCAGTTCAGTACATCAAGAAATAAGCTCTAGTAAACAGGGCCTAATATTAAATTAAATATTTATCAATTACTTTGCGCGAAATGGGCACGTTAGTCTAATAATTAGGATTATCTAATATAAGAAAAAAAATGAAAAACTCATAGTTCTGTTCACGTCTTTGACCGGAAAAAGATGTCTGTGAAAAGTAAATTCAAACGAACGAAAACAAATTTCTACTGTATAATAGGTTTCGTGCCATGGATGATTTTGATTATTATATAGTCCCGTGTTGCATTAATTTGAGGCTTAAACTTTGGGTTGAAATTTTTATATTTTTTCTGTTCATTTTGCATTTGATAGAAATTGAACTACTGTACTTCAGCTGATTAAGCCGGATTCATTGATCATACTGCTGTAATGGCCGGAGGGGTAGGCGTCTCCGGCGAGGTTGGTGGCGGTGCTAGGTATAATGGCAAACTCACGTGGTTCGTGCTTCTCTCCTGTGCAATGGCTGCCATGGGAGGTGCTATCTTTGGCTACGATACTGGAATTTCAGGTCATTTCTCCTTTCTAAACTATTCTCGTTTCTATTCATGAGTACGTTTGATTCGATGATAATATTTCCTAATACTTGTCTTGTTTTTTTGCTTCATGCATATGTCTTGAAAGATTCTTGTCAACTGCAAGATCAATTTTTTCATTGAATTAAACTGTTTGATTGATCCTAGTATTGTTGTTATTCTCTTGACATATGTTGGTAGTAATTTATACACATAATTACTTTGTTATAAGGTTATTAGTGCCTGAATTAGGCTGATGTTAGGTTAATCCTGTTCCTTGACTCTAACACTTTTGCCTTTTATGTACTGTTTGTTTATGAACTTTGATACAATGCTAATGTTATGCCTCGTGGTTACTATGAGAAGGTGGAGTGACCTCCATGGCGCCCTTCTTGGAGAAATTCTTCCCAGAGGTGTATGCTGAAATGGAGGAAGACACCGAGGTCAGCAACTATTGCAAGTTTGACAGCCAACTGCTTACCTCCTTTACATCTTCGCTCTATGTTGCTGGCTTAATTGCTTCCTTCTTGGCTTCATCGTTCACTAGGGACTACGGCCGCAAACCATCAATCCTTGCTGGTGGAGTTTCCTTTCTCATTGGAGCAGTCTTAGGAGCTGCAGCTCCTAATCTCTTCATTCTTGTATTTGGTCGTGTTTTGCTTGGAGTTGGAGTGGGTTTTGCAAACCAGGTAAACTGAATTACCTTAATCTAGTGGTTGACTATGGTTAAGATGCTATGGTTGATGTAAGATTTTGCTCAATATGTCATTTTATTTTATATATGCTTGTTTGCAGGCAGTGCCACTGTATCTGTCAGAAATGGCACCTGCTAAATACCGAGGAGCAATAAACAATGGCTTCCAATTTAGTGTAAGTCTCGGAATCTTAGTAGCAAACCTGATCAATTATGGGACGGAAAAAATTGAGGGTGGATGGGGTTGGAGGATTTCATTAGGCATGGCTGCTGTCCCAGCTGTGATTCTGACTTTTGGTGCAGCATTCTTGCCAGAGACACCAAGCAGCTTGATTCAGCGTGGCCATATTAGCGAGAAAACTATGCGAATGCTGCAACAGTTAAGAGGGACTGATGACGTTCAAAAAGAGTTTGATGATCTCATAAAAGCAAGTCATTTGTCAAAATCCGTGAAAAACCCGTTCAAGAGAATCATGCAAAAAGAGTACAGACCTCACCTTGTTATGTCCATAGCAATCCCCTTTTTCCAGCAAGTTACGGGGATCAATGTGATAGCTTTCTATGCCCCAATACTTTTCCGAGTCATTGGTTTGAAGGAGAGTTCATCACTTCTGTCTGCTGTAATTACTGGAGCTGTAGGTATGTTTACCACCATCATATCAGTTCTGGTAGTTGACAAGCTTGGTAGAAGAGCAATGTTCACCATTGGAGGTATCTTGATGCTCATTTCTCAAATAGTGATTGGAACCATTATGGCAATGAAGCTTGGTGATCATGGTGGGCTGAGCTGGGGATATGCTCTTCTAGTCCTGTCATTTATTTGTCTTTATGTCGCGGCTTTTGGTTTGTCTTGGGGTCCATTGGGGTGGCTGGTTCCTAGTGAGATATTCCCTCTCGAAATACGATCTGCTGGCCAAAGCATTAGCGTTGCAGTGAACTTTCTATTTACTTTCATCGTAGCTCAGACGTTTCTTGTCATGCTGTGTCACTTCAAAGCTGGGATCTTCTTCTTTTTCGGAGGATGGGTGGCAGTGATGACCGCTTTTGTGTATGCTTTCTTGCCAGAGACTAAAAATGTGCCTATGGATCAGATGGACAGAATTTGGAGGAATCACTGGTTTTGGAGGAGAATGACAGATGTAAATTATGTTAAAACTGTGGGGAAAATGGAAGAACCTCTGCTATCCTGAATTTCAGAGGACTGCTGGATAGATTAAGTTTTTATAGGAACTTTTCAGGTATTAGCACTGTTTTTGCCCACTACAAACCAGAAAAGGAATGGACTCGTGGTATCAAGGCTATTTGCTCTTTGGTACGTGTGTAACGAGTCTGTCTCCTGTTTTCATATTATACTTGTAAATTCAATATGTATACGTAGCCAGATTTGATGAGACTAATAAATGAAGATCCTGAATTCTTCTATTCTAGCTTGTTCATCGAACAGAAGTAGCTTATCTTTCTTTGAATTGCTTAATAGACGTCACAACTTGATGGTTCTTTGCTAGATTGACTACATGTAAGATATAGGCTAGAGATTTGCTACTGTTAAGGTACTTTTCCTTTTCTAGTGTAGTTTTTATTTATTTGTCATTCTGCTATTGTGATATGCATAGTTATGTGAAATTCATGTTGTGATGAAATTCATGCCAAATATATTCTGTAGCTGCTATGCTCAAGTGTCTGCGTAAGCTAGATAGGTGCTGGAATTCACATGCATTAGTTTAAATCTGTATGTAAATACCAGACATAGTTTTAATTTATGCTGATATCTGTTTGATCATGTTTTTTTTCGAGTAATTTTGCAATTGCAGGCAATTATTTCTTGTTAGTTTCTCAGCCTAAATTCCAAATCGAAGTCATCTGGCTTCTCAAACTTCCTCAGGCCATCACGATGACTTTGATCTGCAACAGGTTATTCAGGAAGCTGTCGACATTGTCGATCTCCCTGGATTAACAGATCAGATTAGATGCACTAAAGGCTGATTGTACCAATGCTTTTCAGATACCCGATAAGAGGAGGATACTTTCAGCAATGACTTACAAGGAGGTTTTAAATCAGAAAATCTCCATAATTTCCATACAAGATGATAGCATCAATCCAAATGACTTGACGATTACTAACTGCTCTACAAAAGGTTTGAATAACATGAAGATAGTGAAGTGTACACAATATTGCAGTGTACATGTTTTTAACTGTATGCCTCATGACCTTTTATTTACAGATTATCCGAAACAATAGTTTCATGAATGAACCTTGTAAGAACGAGGCAAAATAGCTGCGAAAATTCCATTTACACGATGTTCATCCAGAAATGTTACAACGGACTTGGTAGAAAAATGTGAATTCATGAATCAAGTATAAAATGCCATTTTCCCGATGATTTTGCCTTTACATCTATCCTCCATGATTGAAAAACACCAATACTTCTCCAAACTGTTATCGAACAAAGTGTCAAAACAACAGCAAACTCTCGAAAAACAGAAAAAACTGAGATCATGTGAATGAAATAGTTTAAAATATGAGTACAACATTGAGTTTGTTGATACATCATTCATCTGAACAACCAAAAACGTCAGTGTTCAAAGACAATTCTCATTTGACACTTCAATCCAAAACTGCAAAACGACGGATGATGTTCACAACTATGAAAGATAACTGTCAATCGTCCAAAACCACCGAGGCTAAACTGTCTTTTACAAAACTCTAAATAGAAATGCACCCGGTAACTCTACTCACTATTACCAGGTTATTCACATGCCTGAAAAATGGAATGAATCAAAGAATGAACCTTTGAGATCCATGAAAGTATCAGAGAATGGAGCTGAAACTTTCAACCGGATCAAAATCTTCGAGCATGGATGACGCCTGGAAACTGTCTACAGCATCAGCAATCCGACCATCATCTTTATAAACCAACCCTAACTGGTACCACGCCATGCGGTTGGTGGGTTCAATCCTTAGTGCATCTGAGAGATGAGCTCTGGCCAATGGTAACATCTGAGGGCCCCTTTTAGATAACAGAGCCCCAACCAGGATCTTGCAAGGGACTTGACTTGGTTCCAGTAAAAGAGCATTTGTATAAGCACTCAAAGCTTCTTGATATTCACCACGTTTTTCATGCATTAAACCTGTTTGCGAAATAAAGGACATTAGGCAGGTTTCTCCTAGACATGTAGTAATACATGCAATGGGAATAGGAAATCCAGATAATCGCATCTAATTTATATAGGTCTTATGTATTCCATCGAGTCACATAATCCATGGCCACATTACTTCCATTCCCCATATCTAGGGATAACAACTTGTTGAGAAAAAAAGTTGAGCACATCCAAAAGAGACGATTATAAGAATATCGTAAAGCTCACAATGGATCATGGAATAGCTCATAGATTAAGCAAAAGTGACACTCAAATACAGCCATATGAGATCATATAGGATTTTAACAGGTAAATATGAAAAGCCAAATATCCATGAGGATAGTATAGACCACTGATTCAATACGGAGAAATATTCGGGAAAAATCAAAACTTGCCTTCAGTATGCAGTGTCTCTGCTGAATACTGTATCAGATCTCTAGCTTTCGCCAGGCAAATCTCAGCATCCTTCCAGCGGGAAAGACTAGAGTACAAGTTTGCCAGACCATGCCAAACTTCATGTTCACTTACTCTATCATCTTCTGGCTGCAGTTACAAAGTAATGAGAAGACCAAATTAAAAATGCAATACCAGATATAAAATTGTTGTCAATTGCATGCTTAGCTTTTTTAGATATGATGCTCAAATATTAAGACGAAATGATACAGCTACTTCAAACAAAACCAGCAGACCTCTTCCATAATGTGTTGGGAAACACTGCAGATACATTAAGTTGGAAGTATACAAGAAACTGGCACAAAATACATGAAAAATGGATGTAACCTGATGAGAAGCTCTAAGAGGTCCATAAGATTGTCTTTGAGCTTGGACCAATGCCAGAAGGTATCGATAAGTTTCGATAGCATCCACATGCCGGGATTGAGATATTTGCAGCTTAGCCTTCATCCTCAGCAGAGGCCCTTGGTCCCACTTTCCAGTCTCATCTAAAGCAGCATCTATGATCCCAATTGCCTCTGAATAACGCCTTTGAGCAGACAATACCAAAACGAATAATCTCCACCCTTTCAATGAAGATCCTCCAGTTGCATCAATATACTGCTTGGTATAGCGCAAAGCTGCATCTGTATTTCGGTTCTCAGCACACTGCACACTTAGCTCAAGAATCAGATCAGCATTTTCTTTCTCTAAAGCTATGGCAGCATCTAATGATCTCAATGCTTCTGACTGAAGACAAGATCTCTCAAAATCTGAAGAAGCCACTAATGCCTTTTTCCCCAAACAAAGACCTGCCACACGCAGACCTACACCTTTTAGATGTTCATTTAGTCCATGGGAATTTGATATGGCCCTCAAGGCATATTCCATGCCCTCACTAGCAAGAAATCTATCTTCACTACAAATTTTGGCAGCCAACAATAATGACAAAATGTCATCTGGATCTTCATGTTTGTGGAGGGATTTCCTCAGAAGATTTAAGGCAGTAGCATGTTGCCCTGCCCCACTATGGCAAAGTGCTAATGTCCTCCATCGCTCAATACGGTGAATTACTCCTGGCATAACCTCTTCAAGCTGCTTTGCCAAAACAGAAGTTTGCCCACACAAAGACAGTGCGAAGGAGAGGTGCTCTATAATAGATGGATCCCACTTAACTTTACTTAGATAGGACTTTCTCATTATAATCATTAAAAGTAGGATTGCTTCTTCAAAATTACTCTTGGGCACATAGGAACCTTCAATCTGCACAGCTAAACTGGGGGGTCCAGCTTCTACACCACTGTACAGCAGAAACAAAGCAAAAGCCTTTTGAATCCTTCCACAACAGTCGTTGTCAAGATTCCATTGACTGAGTAGAGCCCGTCGATAAGCAGAGATTGCTTCAGAAAAGTTTCCAGATTGCTTCAAGAGTTCTGGAAGGAGCTCGACTGCACGGCTAACTGTTTCTTGCAGCTTATTGTCAACTAGAAACTCAGGTATGCCATCACAGAATATCTTCTCAACCGCATCAAGTACACTCTTACACTCCTGAGCAGCCTCTACAAAATCCCAGCAAATGAAGCTCTGTAATTAACCAAATCAAACAAATAAAAATGAATAGTATATTTCTGTAAATGATTAAGCAGCATACAACTTGGGCAAGTGGAAAGAGACGACGTGGGCAAACAATCATAATTGAAGAGCGACTTTCAATAGCTATCTACCATTTAGGCGCCCGAGCTTCTGAAGAGACTTGGCTTTCAAATATATGGCCTCGAGCACAAGGTTGGCACCATGCTGTGGGATATTATGCACGGAATCAGATTTAGTTCGACCCTTTTTTGAAAGTTGCTTGTCATCAGGCTGCATTCGCTGTGCAGCTGCCTGAAGGTCAATACCATCAAACACCTGAAGGGCAGCTTCCACATTCCCTCTTTGATATTCTAATCTCCCAAGAAGAGCTCGTGCTTCCTGCAACACTATGACTAGTCAATAATGTCAAGCATGTCCGGACAGGGCAAACATTAAATCCATATTATAAACATCTTTCAAGTTGGGCAAGAACAAATACGATCTCTATATTATAGGTTCTACCACAAGTTTATCCAAAAAAATTAAAAAAATAAAATTAATGTAAAGACTGTTCTATCCTATGTTTCACAAGGCCCGAAGTAGTAATTCTCCATGCTTAGGTTAAAAATTAAAAGGATCATATCTAATTTTGTGGTCAAATAAGAGCATACAACCGTGATCATGTTATCTCTAAGAAATACAACTACTAAGGGACAATAGAGTAAGATATATACTTTTGCAAGATAAATTGACTCAAAATATACCTTGTTAAATGGATTTTTCCTCTACCATTGTTAAAAAAGCCTAGCAATACCTAGCAAAATATATTAATATAAGTTAACTAAATCTTTTACTTATCCTAGCAATACCAGGGCTTTCAATATGTGATATAAACATGCATCCTCAAACAGCAAGAAGCAGTAGAAGTTTACACTACCACTAGTATCATGGTATCAAAAATCAGAAAAGAAAAAAAAACTTATAATGTATAAGCATTCAATATTATGCACTAATCTGAAAGCTTCTTCAATCAGACACCAAAGCTACATTCCAGTTCAAAGTAGCAAACAGTAATATCTCATTCTGTTAAAACAGTCTCCTGTTCTGATGGCAAAAGAATTATACAAAGTGGTTTTTAGTTCTCTTCACAAGGGAGGAGATTCCTGAACATTATATTACTTATTGAAAGTGAACCTTTTTCTTCTTACGAATTTCTGTGCATCATGGAAAGTTACACTAACATTATACATAATGAGGTAGGAACTTCTAGTAAAGTAAGAAGAATAAGGTTCATTAGTCTTTCACCAAGGAAAATTGAATGCACATACTTTGATTCCTAGGAAAAACCACCCATTTTTCTCATTCACAAATACAAGTATAAAGACAGATCCTTGAAAGAACAGGTGCCCCCTACCATATCCAGGCATTCATCGTTGTATGTTCTTATATAACCATATTAACTTTTCAACCTAAGCATGGAGAGTACTCCCTCCGTTCTCGTAAAAATATGCAGACAACATAGTAGAGTTTGAGCTGATAAAGCTTCCTAGTCAGTAGTCACTGCTTGAGTTATTGTTTTCTATTATATTCAACCATTAATCGCATTTACTTAGACCAGATTAATCTTTCACCTCAGAGTTTATATAATTTTCACAATCAAATTCCTAAATAAAGGTTTTAAAAAGATTCAGACTTCCAACCTCGGAATTAAGAGATAAGCCCTCTCGCAATGCAGATTCAGCCTCCTGGACGTTTCCTTCATCTAGCTTTGCTTCTACAACAGTTGTCTTAATACATTGCCCGTTAGCACAAAGTTGCCGCGAAGAAGGGTCATTACTCTCAGCAGCCTGCAGTGGTTCATGGGATTCGCTGTCTGACATCTCGAGCTCAACCCTTCCCTTCGCTCTATACGACTATATCAAAAATGCCAATGTCCCATTAACCTTCTGCCTTTCCACAACTAAGAAATTCCATCAGATAATAACCTTATCAGCTATAGATTTGATTACGCATCTAATTCTAAGAATAAAATAAAATAACAGAAAGGCAATACCCCTTGAATTCCAATTCATACATAAAAAACAGATGATTAATCAGGAATAATAACCAACTATCATCATGATTATGATATTGCCCTCCATGAATCTACCTAGCAAACGGAAAATCACAATTTCTTCATGAATAATAATTTAAAAGAGAAAAAGACACGAGATTGAATACAACATCAATTCTTTCACCCAAATATTACAGGCTGGAAAATGTAAGAATTTTGACAATACAAAACATTAATCTTTCCGAGCGTTCTTTATCTTACCTATGAATCGGCCACCTCCAAGGAATGCCCAGAAAAAAGAGGAGAAGAATGGGATTCAGAAAGATGAATTGGGAATGCGGGCGGATCAGAATCAGAGAGATTTGGAAAAATGAAATGTTCCTTAATTTTTGGACAGAATTTTTAAGACTTTGACTTCAGATAGAAATAGAAAACACAAAAAACAAAACGACCAAACCGGGAGCCCTCTCAAATATACCTGAACCGACTGTACAATTAGGGCCGACTCGAGAAATTCAATTCGACAAGATACAACCGGTTACAGCATGAAAAAAAAAAATGTTTGATCTTGATAGTTTTCAAAATAATATAAAATTGATTCCGATATAACCTGACCCAAAATAAATCCGATAACTGATTCCAACGTGATAGTTTTGACTTGAACACGATTAAACACAATTCTAATCTGACCCAAAATCAAATATGATTTGAAATAAATTGTTTATTTTAACCAAATATTAACTAGTAACAACTCACAATTAAAGTACATTCGAACCCAAAAATAATTTGACCCAACGAATTTCGACCCGTTATAATTTCGATATGAAAAAAATCCAACACAACCCAATAAGACGAGCTCAACCCATTTCAATCCGACCTGTTTTAACAGAATTTTTTTCACTCAAAGGACGGTTCTACCTTCCTACCTGAATTGACACCACCCCTATATACAATAAATTCTCGTTTACTTGTTTTTTTTTGTCTTTTTTTTTTTAACTTTAAATAAGTGTGAATTCATACATTAATAGTGTTTTTCGATATGATCAATTAGATCTTGTGTTTATGATGCTCGGTCTGGTTGTTCATGTTGAAGTTTTGCTCGCGATCTAGTTTACAGATTGTGTTTCGTGTTTTTTGTTTTTTGTTCTTGATCTGATGTTGCAGATCGTGTTTCCGTTTGTCATTTGTGTCTTTCAAGGGCTGAAAACTTGGATAATATAAATCATGTTTTTTATCAGGTGGTGTTGTAGTTATATCAGATCCTTGATTGGGTTTGTGGTTGATGCCTGATGCTCCTCTTTGCCAACCAGATATAGTTTTCGCGGCAGCAAGTAAATTTCCCCGGGGGCGATATTACAATTTTATTGGATCTCTTTAATGTAATAGTACAGACGGATAGTCTGGTTGACATGTAGTTTGATTACCCTTTTCATAGGTTGGTTTGATTGTATGTCAATTCAACTGTAAATCGATGTTGGACGTTTCCCATCAACATATGAATGATATTTGATTTAAAAATAAAATAAATGAATCGATGTCCAAAATTGTTTAAAACATCAATTAAATGACCGTCGGTTCAACTACAACTTCTAAAACACTCAGTGCTGTCAACCCTCACACGAACACAAGAAACACGACACGAGGTTGGATCTGATACGTAACCCGATTGTAACCCGAAAATTATTAGGTTGAACCCGACCCAACCCGACCCGACCTCAACTCGAATATTAATTTTAACCCGAAAATTTTTGACACGAACTTGACCTAACACGAACCCAAAGATAACCCGAACCCAACATAATACGAACCTGAAATATCATTGGAGGGACCTAAGTGAAAAAAGTAAAAACTTTGTAGAAACGCCAAAATTGAAATCTGTTTGAAGGGATTTATAACCAACATCTTCGCAACCAATATTAAACTTTTGACATTATTAAAATTTGTATCTACATTCTATAGACGAGGTACCAATGCTAACATGTTTAACTTTTGTAAACTCACTAGTAAAGTCCATCAATTTGTTCTACGTCAACTAGTTCAGCAACTTCAAAAATTTTGAAATTTTTTATATGTATTACATATATGATATTAGGAGATAATATTGAGTTATAACACCATAGACGTCAGTTACGTAGTTAAATTTATTTCTAAAGCAAGTAAGATACTTGGAAAATTTGAAGTTACGAGATGTTTGACATTCAATTTGAGGTGTATATTTATTAAATAACTTAAATGTGATGTAATGAAACGTGTGAGTGTTTTCAATTAGAGATTTTTTTGGTTCAATTTGAGTGAAAAACGTTTGAAAACTTTATCATAAAAGTGATGATAACAGTGTGATTCAAGTATAAACAATTTAGTTAAAACTAAAATTATCAATTGTGTTATATACTTGAATTGAACTCACTTCGATCCCAACTAACACAACATCAAAAATTTGTTTCTTCTAATGTGAGTTTTGTGTATTATTTTTTTACTTAATTCGACTCAACCTTACAAACGAGTCGAACCCAACCTGATCCGACCCGAGATAATTATTTCTGAACCCGACCCGACCTGATAAACTGGACTGACATGAATCTAACCCAACATGAACGTGACCGACACGACACGACACGACACGACCCGGTAAAAAAATTCTAACCCGAAATAACCCGACACGTAACGAAACCCGACACGTCAACCCGACACTAAAAACACCTAATTTTTCAAATATAAAATGGAACATTTTCAAATAACATAGGTGGAAATTGAATTCGATCATATTAATGTTAATTCGCAATATGTATTGTGCCTATAGGTAGATGTGCAATTTATTTTATTTTGGTACGTAACATACATTGTGCAATTTGGTAAAGGTAGATGTGCAATTTGGTATATGTTGACTCTTGATAATATATAACAAATGAGTACTAATGATAGATAGGGAAACATCATAGGGAAAAGTTAATAAGGAATGAGTGTCAAAATTCGGGTTGGCGTGTCGGGTTACGTGTTCGAGTTAGATAGGTTCGGGTTGATACGGGTCGGGTTTCTTCGGGTCAGAACTTTTTTATCGGGTCGTGTCGGGTTAAATTCGTGTCAGCACTGATTGTCAGGTCGGGTCGCGTCGGGTTAGACTCGTTTGTCAAGTTGAGTCGGATTAAGTAAAACTATAATCCATAAAACTGACATGGGAATTTTTTTCTTTTTTTGATGTTGGATCATTATTATTAGCTGTGTTAATTCTGATCGAGTTGATTTCAAAATTTTAGTTCGGGTAAGTTCGGGTAAATATTTCAGTCATTATCACTATTATCTTATTATTAAAAATATATAATAAATTATTAACGAGTTAACTTCATGAGAAAACTAAAGATTGGACCTGCTAATTTGACACTAACTAAGATTTTTACATATACTAGCTAAAATAAGTATAAAAAATTAAATCTTATTTAAATTTTTATGAAGACAAATTCTCAATCGGTCTCACTGAGTAGTCATGCTTAGTACGTAAAAGTTCAGTGTTAATATATGAAAGCAAGAAGATCAACAATAGTACACTAAATGATCACACTTAATATGTAAAAAGAACATATTTGAAAGTGAGAATATCAACATTTGTCCTAATCTCAAAACAATAGTAATGCTTAATATGTAAAAGATCAGTGTTGATATATGAAAGCAAGAAAATCAACAATAATACATTAAATGATCACACTTAATACATAAAATTAAAATCATGTTTGAAAGTGAGAAGATCAATATTTGTCCTAGTCTCAAATGAGACGAGTCTTAAAAAAATAATAACTAAATATAGTTTAATTACTTAACTTCCTATAATTAACAATTAAGCTTTAATAATGAAACATAAAATCTTAGTTAGGTTTGGGTTCAGATTAGGTCGGGTTCGGGTTTAGGTTGGGTTCAGGTCAGAATTTATCGGGTCAAAAATATTTTTTTGGTTGAGGTCGGGTCGTGTCGGGTCGGGTTCAACCTAAAAATTTTGGGTTACAATCGGGTCACGTGTTAGATCGGGTTGGGTCGGTCGTGTCGGGTTTGTCGGGTTCGTGTCAGGATTGACAGCACTACATGTCATGTTACGTGGCAATTCAATATCATCATTTCCCAAAATTAAAGGGGTTGGTGTACGTCCGTATTTTTTCTGAAATTTCCTAATTTACCCTTGTCATTATTTGTAATTAGATGTATATTGAGGTCAATGAAAAACTTATAAAGTCAACTTACATAAGAATGTATCTGTAGATACAAGACAATACGCTAGGTATGACTAAAAAGATCATATACTTTAAATTATGAAGGACTTTTAAATCACTTCATGAAAAAATAAGGACTACATTAGTAAAATTGGGGCGTTATATAGCCTAACTGAAATTAAAAAGTCATTTTTTTAACTTTCAAATCCAATCCCCTATCATCATCAATCCTTCCATCCCTACCACTTTTAAATCTATCTTACATTGAAATTCTATTTACTTGATTTCTCTAAACACTTCTACATCCTCTGTGCCAGCTGTTTCTGCACAGGAGAAATTTTCAGTCAACTATGCAAAATTTTGACTGAATTTTTGAATGTATAGATAAATAAAAATACTATCGTATCTAATATTGTTGGAATCGTCATAACATTTAGTTTATTAATATCAAATTTAAAATCTTGATAATATACGTAGTTAAAGATATTAGCAGTCAAACACATGTATTGAAGACCGTGAAAAGTCAACATTGCACATTTACCTGGTACGGAGGGAGTATAATATTTCATAAATCAAATCGTCATTGTTACTAAATCAGAGATTAAAAAAACGCGACAATTCATCTAAAGCAGGCGTATTGATTCATGACATATTATAGAGTGTTATTATAGAAATAAGTAAATAAAATTTAATGTGAGAGTTTTAAAAGTTACAGGGATTGTAGAATTAATGACGAAATGAAGAGGATTGGATTTTTTGTTTAGGAAAATTATGATATGGAATTGTCATGTAGGACACATCATTCCCTATTAACTTTCCCTATGATTTTTCACTTTCTATCATTACTCACAAATATGTACTGTGCAATTTGGTAGAGGTAAAAGTTATGTTTCAAGATGGGGATGATTGTATTGGGTTGACTAAATTGCGTCTACATGTCTAATTATGTGAAATTTAGTTACATGTGTAATTCGTGCAATATTTAAGAAGTTAATATTAACAACATTATCTGATTTTCCATATACTTCTTTTCAAAAATAAAATAAAATGTCAGCTTGTGAAGAGGATGATTGTAAGTTTCTATGCAAATTAAGTTGACAAACGCCTCGAGAAAAAACCATTGTCTAATGTATTGCACGGGATACTGCTTAAAATTATCATTTTAATTAAACAAGACAATATGTAATTAACTTAAAAAATGTGGTGTAATTTTATGACTAAGGCCCTGTTTACTAGAACTTATTTCTTGATGTACTGAACTAAACTGAACTGAATTGAACTGAACTAAAGTAAAAATGATGTATTGAAAAATGGAATCAACATGACTGATTAACCTGAATTTCATCAAATTATATTTTCACTGAACTGAACTGAATTGAATTGAATTGAACTGAACTACAGATAAAATCTGGTAAACAGGGCCTAACACTTTATTCTGTATTTCAGTGCTTACACTTCATTGTCATATAGTTGTCTATAGCTTTCAAAAAAAAAATATAGTTGTCTATAGTCTATACGCAGTATTGAGTATTGACCCTCAAAGAATGCATTATACCCGCGGTAATCCAGTGGCTATACTGGTATAGTTTACTGAACTAAACTATACTAAACCGAATTAAACTGATCTGAATTGAAGTAGTAAAAAATGATGTGTAATTAAGCTCAAGAGAACTAAACTGAACTAAAACACATGATATTTTGAATAGAACCGAACTGAATTGACATGTAAGAAATTAAAATATTGAGCTGATCTAAACTGAAATGAACTAAAAAACAAGTAAGTTTACTGAACTGAACGCATCTGCATTATGTGAACTAAAAAATATTTATCCAAACTGGAAAAAAAATTATCTGAACTCCTTAAAAAAAAAAAGTTAAATCAGATAAGCTCTAGAGAACATGACACAAAGTCGGTTATGCAGTATAATGCAACTTACAAAGTTTGGAATGCTCGGATCTGCCCACCTTTCACCAAGCACCTAATAATCCCTTGTTCCAATGCAGAGGCAGCAAAACTAAGAGGAGGGGTACCATACACAAGACGATTTGGATCTGCCCTGCCTGCATGAATCAAGAACATATATAACCTCAAGAGTACATATTATTTTAAACCATGCAAGTTCTGTAAAATCACTTCCAAACAAATAATATGAGCTCGTCTAAAATATGCACCAGCTTCTTTAAGATTGATATGACTATCACTCAACAATCAACACCATAAAGAAGCAAATAAACGATAAGCTTTAAGTCCAAATTAACTACAAAGTTCTAAAACACGTAGTCATTTTGTTTACTCAACATTACTTTTACATATTTAATTTCAGTCTCAAAGAAGCACCAAATTCAAAGGTTCAAACAAAATAGGTTTTTAAAGAGAGTGTCTACAATTGATGACACAAACAACCCGCTAACAACAGTTCTAGAAAGTTAAGTTAGCCAATTAGAATATCTGAGAACAATTCATGATGACAAATCATATATATATATATATATATATATATATATAAATTAGCACAACAAAAAAGAAAAACACCTGCAGCTGCGCAGAAGCTGCGTGCACTGATCAGTACTGTAGTTTTGCCGAGGCAAAATTGAACAAAAGAGTGGTGTCATATGATCCACTAATGAAATATTAGGATTTGCAGATAAGTGTCTTAATTAATGTGATTATTTGATTTTGGTGTATGGTCTTTCGGTACCATTGATATTGATTTGCTTCAAAAATAAACGCAAAAACTTAATTGATTTTGAAATTATTTTTTTCTGTATAAAAAAACTCTTAAATATTAATGATGGAATAAACACCGTTCAAATTTAATTTGTGATTAAAGTGAATTTTTTACTATGTCGTGTCTCTACTTGCCATGTGAAATGATGATTGATTAGTTCACGTGTAAATTTATTGATTAGGAACAATTTTCTATTATGTCGTGCCTCTACTCGTGCTCTTATTTTGTACAAATTTCGTGCTCTTATTTTGCACGTTAATAAATGATTTGTTCTAATTGTTAGAATGATATTTGCTTTTGGTGTCTGTTTTCGTGCTTTTATCAACTTTGATTTGCTTAATATATAAATACAAAAATACTTAATCAATTTAGTTTTTTTATGCTGAATTCTTTTCATGTTTATTTATGTGTGTTGCATCTAGTAATGTATAATCATCATACACATTAACATAACAAATTTATTATACATCGTGTGAAATGTTTATTAATATATAGTGTTGTTTGGCAGACCTATATTCGGGGGAGCCACTGGATGCTCTAGATGCAGTGTGTGAGGCAAAGTGCATAATAAAGGTGGTTGTGACCAATCTGGAGAGGATAGACTGCCAAATCACGAGGGATATGCTATATCATATCCAGAAAAAAGTGCACATGAAAACATTTTGTAAGTTTTTTTCTTATGTTCTTTACGTTTTAATTGATATTTTCACACATTCAATAATGTTTTTCCCCTATTTGCAGTCAATCATTCAAAAACTTAGTTCATAAGAAAGTCTTTTGAAATTGCTCCTTATAATCGCGATTCCTTTATGGATGTATTTGTTCAAAATTTTGTTTGCCATAAATCGTGCAATATTGTGCATTTGTGCATATAATGTGCATTTTAGTTTAATTTATGAATTTGTGCATTGTTGTGCGTAGTATCGTGCATTTTAAAAATTACTTGTTATTTTTATTACGGTTTTTCTAACGAGTGCCCTAGGGCACTCGATAACAATAGAATCTTTTATGTGAGTTCGTGTATTATGTGATTCTTTGTGCATGGTTAATGACTACAACTACGTTGGTAGTATAAATTCAGCTTTCGATTAATCCTCCCTCGATCATCGAAATGTTCCATCAATGCTCTCATTTAATTCTTTTCCCTCCATTAGCATTTTACGTTACAAATCTCCCTCCAAACAAATTCTAAAATATCTGCAATTTACCTGTTTCAGAATTCAAATATAAGATATGATAACATAAAACATAAAAATAAGGATGGTGTGGATTATATAAGAGTATTTTTGGAGGGAAATGAAATGGTAAATGGAGGGAATTCAATAAAATAAATTTTTAATCCTAATTTTGGATACCAATTGTAGTTGTAAATACATGGTTGTATTTATCTGGATGGTTTTGTTTACGGAATGAATATTGTATGAAAGAATCTACACCTATACAAAATCCACACCATCCTCATTTTTATGTTTTATGTTATCATATCTTATATTTGAATTCTAAACCTTTTTATGTTTAATCCGAATGACAAATGTAGTGGTATGAATAGAGTGATCCGGAAAAAAATGTTTATGATACCAGAATATGTAGTGGTACGACACGACACGGTGATGATACAGTAAATTAATAGTTTGGAATGTGACAGGTAAATTGCAGATATTTTAGAATTTGTTTGGAGGGAGATTTGTAACGTAAAATGCTAATGGAGGGAAAAGAATTAAATGAGAGCATTGATGGAACATTTCGATGATCGAAGGAGGATTAATCGAAAACTGAATTTATACTACCAACGTAGTTGTAGTCATTAACCATGCACAAAGAATCACATAATACACGAACTCACATAAAAGATTCTATTGTTATCGAGTGCCCTAGGGCACTCGTTAGAAAAACCGTTTTTATTATACTAATGTAGTGCACATTTGGAAAATATGAATGCACGTTAACCATTATCTAGGGGGTATGGTATAATAATGATTTTGTATTATAAGTTTTAGAATTAACTACCAGGAGCAGTCATTTATCCCATTTAAGGCATGAGATAAATATGGTTTTAATGATTTGACTAATATATTGACTTTAATTGAATACAACAGCCAAAGATTTGGGCTGACAGGACCAGGAAGGTTTGTTGTGTACCTGGTGTCTGGTGGCCATGGATTTCAAATGCTTGCTGCTTCTGACATTTCCAGTGTAGACAGTAGCTCTAATTGGCTGCTGCAGACTAGTTTCTTATGGTGGATACTCTTGGTTCAAAAGGAGAAAGAGTTGGGAATCCCTCAAGTCATCTTAGCTAGGCTTATCATTTTTGAGTCTGTTTTAATCAATAATTTATAGTACTCTACTATTCTTTTGGTGCTCTAACTAACCTTCTGGACAAACTTGTGGTTCACCTGGGAACCGACCCACTAATATGGATGGAAGGTTGAGTGTTTAAAGCTACTTCATTTAGATTTCCTACATTAGAGAGGTCCAGGGACTTCTGTTCCTTCTTTTGTACATGAACTGAGCTCTTGAGTTCTTGGTGCTATTTTATTTAATTTGAAGGCATGGGGAGACCAAATAGAATTCCCCCATCACTAGATGGTTTACATTAAAAAAAAATGGTGTCTGGTGGCTCGTTCAACAACAACCTTCCCCATTTTTGGAGGGTATCATCGGTCAGCTATGAGCATGTGATGACGGAAACGGCGACGACTACCCAAGCGATGTCGGTCCTGAATCGGAAATGGGAACGAGATGAGTTAGCACCGCTATCATCAGCTCGTCGTGCCTGTAGACGAGCCTAGTATAGATTCCTCAGGGAGGGTCAGTTGGCACGATGAACTGGAGAGGAGGTTTCTGAGAGCCCTACATAGCCTAGATGCCGTCATGAGTAAGTACAAGTTAGCTGATGAGTTCATTTCAATCTTTATTATATATATAGCCTAACTTTGATAACATTTCATTTTTGGTTCAGAGCAAGTCCCGGGTGAAATGTTGAAGCAAATGGGGGTTAATGGCTGAAAAGGGATTATGTTTCCAGCCACTTGCAGGTAACGATCAACACCTTAAATACAGATACACATTTGCATTTTTAGCACTTGGCTTTTGCTTTTGCTTTTCTTTTATATCCCGAAAAATGATCTACACTCTTTGGCCATGTTTGCTAGACTTTTCTTTAGATCAGTTCAGTTTAGTTTAGTGAAAATGTAATTTTTTGAAATTTAGGTTAATTAAGTCATGTTGATTCCATTTTTGAGTACATTAATTTTTACCCATAAATGTAAGAATATGTTAGATCATATTCAATAGATTGTAGAGAGAGCAAAGACATTAAGATGCTTGAACTCATATACCCCGAAATTGATCTTTCCTGAAAGTATGAAAAGCTCAAACAATTTAATGCAACAATTATATTGTACCATAAAGTATTACGGCTAAGAGAAGATGGTTATAAAAAAAGAGAAAGATGCAAGAAACGTACAAGTCTGTAAATGTTTGAGCAGACTATAACGTAATAGTGGAAGCTTTTAGTTTTACTTACACCAGCCTCCAAAAGGCATTTTAAGACAGCAAAATGTAGCGGTTGAGAAATTGCATGTACATCCGCGCCTTTTATTAACCAAAGATGTCCATATTTATTTTCTGCTCCATTATCAATGAAAAATATGGCCATAGCATAAGCTTTGCTCCAAACAACCCTCAAACGCATAAGCTTGAAACAAGGGGTCCCCTACATACAAAAATTGAAATTGTAAATATATAATAATATTAATAATAATAATAATAATCGAAATTAGGGGAAAATAGTCGAAATTGATATCAACGTTCAATTTCTCTAACAAGAAGCTACAAGTTGCAGTCTTCCTGGAAAACGCAGCCAAATGAAGAGCCTGAGGTGTCTTTAGGGACTTCAGAACCTCTTCGCCATACACTGTTCAATACTATTATAACACCAAAAACCTTCTACAAAACATGGAAATTCACCGGAGTTGGATCGGTGGATTGGCAGAGACGACTTGAAGTAGGGGTACTATTTAAAATGGCTACGGCATCATTATATATGTATGATTTGCTACTCGAATTAGAAGATTTAGAGGGAAAAGGTAGGATTTCCGATCATTTAAACCGATTTCATTTTTTGCGCACTCCAAATTTGTGTTTGAATTTTGAATGAAGAAGGAAAAGATTTTGGGCTCAAATATACTTTACAAACTTCCCCCAAATACTCTTTCGCAAAGCTTTATTACGACCAGTGATTTTATGTGTATATATTTCGTTTGGTCAATTTAAATTTACGACTCATAAAATAACTTATGTGTATATAAATGTTGGTTTTGGTATTGATGGTTTGGATAATATAAATCAAAATTAGTTTGTAGACATGTGATCCGATTTGCGCATGACTTAAGCGATAAAAATATGCTTTACAAAATTAATTACAGTTCAATCTTACCTAAAAATTAAACCAGAAATCAATTACATTATGGCTTCTTTGAAGCTTTGCTACTTAGTTCATTTATCTCCTTTCTTTTTTGTTTCATTGCAAAAAACAAATTCTTCAATGTATTCATAGAGTTCATCAAGCATTTTGATGATTGAAAATAAATTGAAATTTCGTTTCTTTCATTAATGATTGTTTTTTTATGCAGTTAAATTCTATTTTTACGTTAGAAATGCCGTGTTTTCTTTGAGTCAAAATACTCAAAATTCAAAACTGTATCCTTTTATAGAAAATCAAAGCCATTTATAGCTCGGCAATCATTAAAACTAAACGACGGAGGAATTCAATCCCATTAATTACACAAATACAAAAAGTTTTCCAATCTCATCAAAAGCATGTCTCATCCAAAATCCTCGTTCAAATTAACTAATTAGAGCAAGTCCAACAATTGTGCTAAAATAGCAAAAATGATAAAATATGGAGGTTTTAGTCTATTTTGATCTCCAATAGCTATGCTATATGGTGCTCTAGAATAGCAATTGGGAGCAGAGAAAAGATTTGAATATGTAAATGTAGGGGATGAGTTTGAGCCTCTATAAGAGCATCTCCAATGCTACCTTCACTTTCAAAAATATCAATTGACATGTAGGATTGAGAGTGAGAAATTGCAAAAATCATCTCCAACCCAGGCATTAATGTAGGGGTCAATCATATGTGGCATATGATGTGGATTGAAGGTGTCATTACACCCTCTATATATTGATGCTCACTTTGTAGCCTTCAATTTGACAACTTAACAAATATAGAGTTTTAATCATTACATCCTTCCATTTTTAAATTTGAAGCATAAATGCAATATTTAATTTAACGATATTTTGTGACAATTTAATGGTTGCATTGGAGAACCAAACTTCAAAATGAAAACCTTCAATCCTACATCATAATGACACTCAATAAAATTTAAACATTTGTCATCTATTTTCACTCTTGACCCTCTCACCATTGGAGATGCTCTAATTAAATGATATGATGGATTCTTAATTATTTTTCCTTTTTTATCATAAATATTTATGTCAACATTCATTATTTTTCCTCTTTCCTCCCAAAATATTTATTTCTCCCAAATATTCTCCTTCCCATTTTCTCCGCCGAAGGGATGCCCGCTGTAGCAACCAACGCCGCCTAGCCATTGTTATAACCTCCGGGTTAATTTTGTTTCTCCGTTCGGAGTAGCTGCTCCGATGATGGTTGGGATTCTGAAATTAGCCTCAAATTACAGAGCAATGATCATCATCATCTTCTACATTTATCCTTCACCTGATCTTTCTTTCCTTTTTCTTTGTTGTCTAATAAATTAGATTTAATGTGTTAATTAATGATGGATAGTTAAAATAGTTTAGCTGTTGGAGTTGAGATAAAAAAATATAGAGGATCCCCAATTTAGACCTCTATTTTAGCATTTTTTGTACCTTAGCTGTTGGACTTGCTCTTATATGCTTGATATATATAATCATGGATTTTTATTTTTTTGAAAAGATATAGAATCATGGATTTGGATATTCATCAGCAAAACAGCTACAATCCTACAATTTATAATAATTGGTGTTGGCTTTTTTATTGGCTTTTTAACTGACTTTCTGATGTTGGCTTTTTACGTGGTTAAACAGCCAAAAAAGGAAAAAAAAAAAGTGTTTGGTTCATTGTCTTTTTTACCCAGCTTTCCGCCAACATCTAACACGCTACTAAAACCAGCGTTTTCTTCTTGGCAGATGGCTTTTTACTTTTATAGTTACTTTTTTATCCTCTACATGCTATATGTGTATCATTTATTGTGTGTTTATCTAAATATTTTTTACGTAGTATTGTGTGTTTATCCAAACATTTTTACGTACATCATAATTATATGACTATAATTTTGTAAACTAAATTATTAAATGGTAATCAATTCTAAATTATATACCTATTTTAAATTGAGTGCATCTTTGAAATTACGTATTTATACATTTTTACACCCACATAATTATTATAAAATTTTATTTCAATTAAAATATAATCAAGTCGGTTAATACTCAACTCAAAACAAATAAATTTCTACTTAACTAATTCATATTATGTATATGATATAATTTTGATATTGAAAAATTATAGTTCAGCTTCATAAATTTATTTAGATTTTATAGAAATTTTATACTATAAAATAGAATTTAAAATTCTTATTTACTGTACTATACTGATATTAATTACAAACAATAATTTTAAATTTATTTGAAATAATTTGTTTTTATTTTATAATTTTTATTAGTGAATATTTCAAACAATTAAAAAATTATCAATAATATAGACAAAATAAAAACCAGATATCTAAAATTATTCTATAATAATATGAATAGTAATCATGACCATAAATGTCATTTTGCATAAAACATCTAACAATTAAAAGTTAACTTTGCCAAACACTTTTGTAAACAGCTAGTGGTCAAACAGCTAACATAATCAGCCAACAAAAACAGCTAGTCAAACCAGCTAATAAAATCAGCCAACAGCCAACAGCTACCAGCCACTACCAAACAGGGCCAATACAATTTCAAAAAGATATCAAAAGGGTTAGACAGAATCTCTAAAAACTAGGACGGCTAATTTCTTTTATTGTTTACCAGCCAGAACAAATTTGTAGGGGAAGTCAGCCATGTGTTAGGTCTTGTTCTCTAGACATTATTTGAATATTTTTGAGTTCAGATAAAGTTTTTTTAGTTCAGATAAACTTTTTTTAGTTCAGATAAATGTTTTTTAGTTCAGATGAGTTCAGATAAAGTTTTTTTAGTTCAGATAAAGTTTTTTTAGTTCAGATAAATGTTTTTTAGTTCAGATAAATGTTTTTTAGTTCAGATGATTTCAGATAATCTTTTTTCAGTTCAGATGAGTTCAGTTCAGTAAACTTTTTAAGTTTTCAGATAAGTTAAGTTATGTAAACTTATTTGTATTTTAGTTCAGTTCAGTTTAAATCAGTTCAATCTTTTGAGCTTAATTGTTCATATCAGTTTTGTTCAATTCCATTCAGTTTAGTTCAGTTTCAATGTGATTTGATGAAATTTAGATTAATTTAGTCATACTGATTCTTTTTTTCCCAATACATTAAGTTCAGTTCAATTCAGTTTAGCTCAACAACAATATAATTTGGTGCAATTAATTAAGGTTAATTTATTCATACCGTTTATTTTCATCACACTTATTTATTTTTAATTCATTTCAGTTCAGTTATATATATGCTTCAGCTCAACTCAAATCAGTTTGTTTAGCTAGCAAACGTGATCATATTTTTTAACATTAAGGCCATGTGTGCCAGAACTTTTATATATCAGTTCAGTTCAATTTAATCCATTTCAGTTCAGTAAATTGAAGTGAAATGTAATTTGATGAAATTCATGTTAATTCAGTCATTTTGATTCTTTTTTTCAGTACATTAATTTTCACTTCTGTTCAATTCAATCCAGTTGATCAGTTCAGTTGAACAAGAAATAAACTCTATCAAACTCTAAGTTATACTCAAATTATTAAATTTCAAATGTTTTGAAAATGTCATATTTATTTCATTTCAGTTCCGTTGATCTATATATTCAAGTTCAACTTTGTTCTACATATTTTCATATTAAATGTATTATGCTAAGATTAATAAATTTCAAATATATTGAAATTGATCATATTATTTTTAATTCAATTCAGTTCAGTTTATCTACATCAGTGCAACTCAGTTCAGTATATTTTAATATTAAATGTATTATGTTATATTTAGATTAATGAATTTCAAATATATTGAAAATGATCATATATTTTTTAGTTAGTTTCAATTTAGTTCAATTCAAATTATCTATATATATCAATTCAGCTCAGTTTTTAAGTTCAAATAAGTTCAGCTAAATTTTTAAGTACAAATGAGTTCAGTTCAGATAAAGTTTTTTAAGTTCAGATGAGTTCAGATAAAGTTTTTTAAGTTCAGATTAGTTCAGATAAAGTTTTTTAAGTTCAGATAAACTTTTTTTAGTTCAGATAAAGTTTTTTAAGTTAACTAATTATTTTTCAAGAACTTATTTTTCTTCACTAAAAAAGACCCCTTCTTCAATTCAAAACATATACCTCACCACGCGATGTGTGGTGTATATTAGTAAATTTCTATATTTTTATATGTTGAAATAAACATCTCCACTTCATTTAGTTTTGAATTTCATAGTTTGTTTTTAAATATTTGAGTATGCTCAAGGGGAAAAAAAGCTTAAACTTATAAGAAAGAAATTTTTTATACTTTAAAGTATGTTTGCATTTTTCTACGTGATTTTTTGGGTCTTTGAGTGTTTCGATGGCCTCCATAAGATGGAGGGAAGCCAAAAATCTAATTGCTTTGCGAAGAATAAGTAACACGGTTTTTAATCCATATGTTTGTGTTTTGTGAGCAGTATGAAATTAGTGCAAAACATATTAAAATATAACTTTTATTTTGAATGATACTATACCGCATCATAATGACATTCTCTGACCAGTAATTAGTGTCCAAATACCATTGCCTGCTTGAAGATAACCAGCCTTAGTGACCCTTGTGCCATCCAACAAAATCAAAATAATTACTGTCATATTTTCCTTATTTTCCAATTTGAAAAGAATAAAAAAATCTTCCAACTTGAAATGCAAACTTATCTTTTTAATCTTCACGACTTAATGAATTATGGGATGAAAGAGTTAACCTCTTAGCATGTGGAGTATGTTGGTGAAAGATTCAATTTTTCACCATGTCAGGATATATTTCTAAAAGCATGCTTCCACCAAATACAAGTACAGCCAGATTCAAGCACATGATTAATTGATGAATATCAGTCAAATTTCAAAACTCGGAGAGAGAACCACTTAATGTCAACAATCTCATTGATACAGCATGAGGAGAAAGTTACAACACAGCCTTAATTTAACTAAGATCTTCATTTTCTAATCATTAATCCAACATTATAAAAATGTTGTTCAGACATAGAGAACCCATTTTCAGACAAAACCAGGAACATGTACAAAAGGCCAGATTATTCTTTTACAATCTTACAGTTGCAACTATGCCACTAAAATTATCTATCATAGGAGATTAATTACATATTTAAATTGTGATGTATAGCAGCAGTATTAACAAATAATTTGAAAGAGCTTCTATATAGGATGCAACCTATGAGGGACTTGAACCCACATTTTTGTGCAATGGCACAATGCTCTACCATTTGAGCTAATAGGTTTCACAATGAATAGGTTTTCGTATAAAATAGCCCATTACCAAACTCGAAAAAATCACAAACAAATTTAGAAACTATAGAAAAAAAAATCTACTTTTTAGAATTGTATTGGGTTTTCTGTGATCGAGAAAGCTTCTTGACTAATCAAACAACTCATTCTTCTTTATTGCAAGTCTGCAACTCTTAATAAAATCAAAGTATTAGATGCTTCTATCATCGATGAACTAATAGTGCTTATAAACAATTAGACCAACATAGAAGATTCTTACTCCCAACCTAAATTAAGAACTCTTTCTCTACAGCTAACCAACAGAACTAAAATACTTACTCAAATCAGTATAGGAAGAACAATTGGAGAATCACCTGCAATCGTAGCAGTTTCACATTTAGGCTAAACGAGCATGCATATAGTTGATCACCCACAAGAACAACCTAAAATACCTCCTACAAGTATACAATACCAACAAAATATGGCACAGAAGACATGGAGTTTCTTATACATATATTGAGGCTCAGTTTGTTTAGTAGACTCTTCATTCAGAATCTAACAAAAAAGACAGCTAGAGACTGATCAAACTCGAAGATATAAATCTGCCTAGTAGAGAATCATAGAAATGGCACTTTGTGCTTCTTGCCTGGTAAAATCAAAATTGGCTATTTTTTTATACCTCCCTCTTTGTAACAAATAACATCAGCTCTCTGATATGTTTTTCTCTATGTTTTCATATTCTTCTCTATGTTTTAAGAATCAATAGAATCATCTTAGTGCTCAGTCTTCTTATCAAATGTTTCCATGAAGCTCCCATCATCTGAAAACATGTTTATGGTATGGCAGCGGAGAGAGGTGAGAGCATTTGCTTTAGGAGAGAGAAAGCAGCGAAAAAGAGTTGTGCTTTGATGGATTGTAAATTGATTCTATCATCCATAGAATCTCCTTAGGTTGGCTACATTCCACCTCCTTGGAACAGCTTCCCCATTCTTAGATTCCAGTACATAATTCCCCCATGGGTGAGCTTCTATTACCTTGTAAGGTCCCTCCCAATTGGGCGCCAATTTCCCTTGTTTTTCCTTGTGGCTATGGTCATTCCTCCTCATTACCCATTCGCCCACTTTATAGCTTTCTTTCCTAACCCTTCTGTCATAATACATTTTGACTCTTTACTCCACCTTCGCCTGGTTTAAAGAGGCCTTCTCTCTCTTTTCTATAAGGTCGAGATTCATCCGACGCTCTTCCTCTGCCTCCTCCTCATCCAAGTTATGAACTCTAATACTTGGAATTCCAACCTCAGCAAGAATGACCGCCTCTGACCCATATACCATGTTGTAGGGAGTCTCTCCTGTTTCCGAGCTTTCTGTAGTCCCGTGTGCCCATAAGACGTTTGACACTTCCCATATCCAATTGCATCTAGCTCCCTCTAACCTTGCCTTTATACCATTAACAATGTTCCTATTTGTTACCTCTACCTGCCCATTAGTCTGTGGGTGGTACACCGAGGTGAGGTTCTGCTTGATTCCGTACTTTGCACACCGAGACTTGAACGGATCATTTTCAAATTGGACTCCGTTGTCTGTGACTATGACTCTAGGTATTCCGTACCTGCAAATGATGTTCCTCCAACAAAATTTAGCGCTGGTAAACCCTCAAATATTGGTTAATACCTCGGCCTCTACCCATTTTGTAAAGTAGTCTATGGCCACAATGAGGTATTTAAATCCTCCTGGTGTCGTTCGAAAGAGGCCTACCAGGTCTATTCCCCACCTTTGGAATGGTCATGCACAAGTCACGCTTACCAATTATTCCCTGGGGATGTGAACCAGATGAGCGAATCTCTGGCACTGCACACATTTCTGTATGTAATCTTCGGCATCTTTAAAAAGGGTCGGCCAATAATATCTGAGCCTTAGAATCTTTTTTGCCACTGCCTGAGACCCTTGGTGACTGTCGTTCAGTCCTTCATGCACCTCTCTTATCAGAGATTCTCCCTCATTTCTTTCTACGCACTTTAGCAACGGCTGCAGATATCATCTTTTGTATAGCAATCCTTCATGCAGTGTATAACTCGGAGCCTTTACCCTGATCTTTCGTGCCAAATTCATATCCTCTGGGAGCACGTCATCTCTAATGTGTGTCAAGATTTGAGCTATCCATGACTCGTCTTCTTCAATCGTTTCCACTCTCGGGGTCTCCTCATAACTCTTCCTCTCCAATACCTCCATGTATAACTTCTGGTCTGGTGATTACCAAGTAATATAATCTAACCACAAAACAGTAAAATTATCAATTTCCCAATTTTCAGAAGACAGTTACTAAAAGAAATGAATGAATCAGCTACTCTGGTTGAGAAGGAAATGAGTAGGAGAGAAAACAGACAGATACAATAAGGTAAGTTGCGAGAGCCATCAGAGCAAAGGCAGGTATAGGCTCCGGTAAGTTTTTGCCATGCCAGCACACCCCTTTCGACGTAGCCAAGCAGCCAAAACAGTTTGTGCGATCGAACCAGTAATCCACATTGAACCCCCGCATACACCAAATCCCGTAAAGTAAACGATGAATCACTCCTAATAAACTCATACACTTTGCTTTGAAGGGCTGGAACGATAATTCTCGATCCACAATCCGAATCATTGGAAAAGGAATACACTCTTGCATTACCAGAATTCGAGCATTCGAATCGGGTTCTAGGGGTCACCATTCAGGCAATTGTAATAAAGTGGAACGTCAACAGTTTCTCTACTCGGGGAAGAGAAGGGGGTCCGGTATAGCCATGTGTGTGTCTGTGAAATATTCACCATTCCAGAGACCATTTGATGCAATGGTAATGGAATAATCATTGCTGATAGCAAGAACACGATAAGTGAGGCCAGAGATATCTATAGTGAGATAATCATCTCCAGCACAAGTCATCTTCGCTCCAGCCTCGCCGCATTCTGAAGACCTATTCCCTCCCCAATAAGCAGGGCCGGTCCTGAGATTTTGGGGGCCTCAAGCAAAAATTATAATTTTTTAGGGTTCAAAACTGAAAAATTAAAAAATAAGTTTATACAAAAATATTTTATGAATTATACATTAAAAATCACTATAAATATTGAAGGGAAAATTGGGATTAAGGGCAGTGGAACATTAGAAATTGTAAAATGGGGTGTAAGTTTCACATAATTTCTGAAAAGGGCAGTGAATAATTAACTTAATTTTAATTTATATTATTATTAATATAAAGACAACAATACCCTTATTTTAAATATTTTGTTTAGATCCCTTGTATTTAGTTAAATTCAGTTTAGCTTTATTTATTTACTCCAATTTAAATAAAATTTATTTCTGTCTTCAATTTTTTTTTTCTAATCATTTCATTTCAATTCAGGTCAAAACAGTCAAATCATATGAACTTGATGAAAATTAATTGAATTAAATACCAAGTAAGTGAACTAAATTGGATTTAAAAATCTGAATGGAGCTTAGTTAAATTGAATTTAGGCAAATATAAATGAACTTAGTCAACCAAATTGAATTGAATTGAATTGAACTAAACAAAAGTAAATGTAATTTTTTAGATGGATATAAATTTACCTGGATTGAATTTTAACCAAAAATTTGATTGATTTAATGAAGCGGAACTGAATTAAACTAAAGAAAGATGAACTTGAATTTAATTTAATTAGACAAATTTTGAGTGATCTTAATAAAGTTAAATTAAATTGAACTAAGCAAAAGTGAAAGGAATTGATTTGAATTCAACTAAATTTGATTGAATTCATAAACTTAATGAAAATGAACTTAATCAAATACTACTAAATTGAACTGAACCAATACTATATAAAATGATACAGGGCTAAATTGGACTAATTTGATCATAAATACATTTATTTAGATATTGGAGTAAACTTATTGAAACTAAACTTAATTTAACTAAGTACAACTGATATAAATAAAATACTACAAAATATGGGTATTAATGTCTTTATATTAATAATAATATTAATTAAAATTAAGTATATTATTCACTGCCCTTTTCAGAAATTATGTGAAACTTACACCCCACTTTCCAATTTCTAATATTCCATTGCCCTTAATCCCAATTTTCCCAATATTGAATTTCTTATTTATAGTTAATTTCATACGATATCTAAGGGACTAATTATAGAAAATGATACATTTTCTTTATTTAATTGAGTTTTAATTAATAAAAATACTATATATTTTTTCTAAAAATGGGGCCTTTTTTTCCAAAATTATTTGGGGGCCTCAAGCAATTGGTTAACCCACGTACATGGAGGGCCGTCCCTGCCAATAAGGGTATTTGATGTCGGGAAAGCGTTGGCCGCAGCTGAAAGGAGAACTGCAGTTTCTGAAAAGGGTAAACATTTTTCCGACAAAATGATACAGGGAAGGTGGTGATGATCAGGACGATGAACAGTAGAAACAGGGCCGGCCCTAACATTTCCGAGGCCCGAAGCAAACTTAAAAAAGAGGCTCTCAAATTAATTGCAATGAAAAAGATAATATTTTTCCTCAAATTAAGAACAAGATCTATCCACGATTCCTCTAATTCATCATTCAATTCAAGATCAATATAAATAATCCCCACACAATTATATTCATGTTCATGTAACTATAATCATAGTAACAATGTTTCGATAATTTAATTAAAACAAGAATGAAAAAAGACAGGCTAATTTCTTACCTGAAAAACTGAGTTCTAAGCAAATCAAACTCTACGACAATAAGAATTAGATGTGGTTTTGAATTAAAATTGCTTATAATCACATGTTTCAGGGCAATGTGTAGACAAAGTAAAGCTACACAAGACAAAAGAAAAACCCTCCAAAAAGAATGGGATAACCTTTGAAAAAAACTAATTTCTCATTCTGAAACAAAAGGTGGGAAGTTGAGGGTGAGGAGAAGGCATCACTACAAATAGCTCTTTCTAGTGTTTGGTGAAGAGAGTTTTCTAATTACAATTTTTAGTGAAACTTCTAATTTCTGAAACGCTAGAAAGAGTAGCGTTTACAAAAAAAAATCAATCAAAAAAATTAGAAAATATATTTTTTATCTTTATTTTCACAAATTTCCTTAAAACTAATCCTTATCTTTATACAATAATATTTCTAGTACGTATTACAGTTTTTTTGCGTACGTCTTTTTTACTAAAAGTAACTTCAATTTATTTTTGAAGTGTTATATATGTAATATAATGAAATTAAAATGACCCATGAATTTCAAGCATTATTATTTAAATAAATGTAGGTATATAATAAAGAATAATATTTTATTTAAAAATATTGTAAAAATAAATAAACATATAAGTGATAAAAATATTTTTTGATAATTCAAAAAACAAGTAATATACAATACAGAAATAATGATTAATAAATTGTACTAAAGTTTATTTCGGTCATTTAATAAAATGAAACAACTATCAATTAATTGGTATTTACCAAACACTAATATACAAACCGCTAGTCAAAACGCTAATTAAAACAGCTAATGGATACCGCTAACAGCTAATAAAATCCACTAACAACTAATCGCCAAACGAGACCAAAAAATTTCCCCTATTAAAAAGGGAAATTTTCAACTTCACTTTTTACTTCTCATTTTTAAATTTTTTTTTTTTTTGGGTCTACGTAACTAAATGTTTAAGAACTGTCAATTCTTTGCATGATTTCAAAAGATACTTTTTAACAAATACCAATGGGATGAGTTCTGTTCACTCCTTTATTTTTACTCAATATTTTATTCGAAATCTGAACCATTAAAACATTTTCTATTCAATGGCTTAAAATTCAAAAGATAAATATTTTTAAATTTACTGTGTGACATTTATAATTAGATAGTGTGATCAAATGCTTGAAAATTTGAGGGAAAAAATAATGGAATGAACACTCCCTAAGTAAATAAATTAGCTAAAGATAATTAGTTAACTTGGAATTATGAACTGATATTATTTGAGTAGTCCTAAATAAAAAAGTCTAGGTCAACCTGGAATTTTGAACCATGGGTTACGGTCAACACTTCCACGCTGATGCAGTGTGGACTGACTCAGAGTCGGTCGTCTATAAAGTCTACGGTGTATTAATGGAATAATTTTGTACCACAAAGTATTCCTAAAACATCTACATGGTTGTCAAAAAAAAAAAAAAAAAAGCATCTACATTTATTTTGACAAAAAATGTCTATTATTAAATTTATATTATTGTGAGAGATTACGATCTAGTTCTTAACTTAATTTATATTATTGGATTAAATTTAAAGGTTATGTCCAAAAAAAATTTAAAAAATCACGTCTCAAAAACTAAGAACCAGATAGGGGATTTTCCCTTAATAACGTCAAAATCAAACTTTTTTTTTTAACTTTCTAAAATTATGTTTTAGTTTTTTAACTTTTTTATAAACTTTCTAGAAGTTTATAAAATATTTCACAATATATATATATATATATATTACTCTATATTGTTTTAGTAAATATATAATAAATATAAAATAGGTCTTTTATGAGACCGTCTCACAATAACTTTATTATATTACCACTCTTTATTCACATTTTTGGTATTACTAGACTCTAATTTATTTAAATTTGTAAATATGTGTTTATGTCGTTAACTAGTTCTATTTTATTGTAATTTCATTTGTTTACTAATATATTTTGTTTATATAAATATTGCAAATGAACTAATTAAATTAGAAATACAAACAAAGCATACAAACACACAAGCAAACCTAAAAAATACATTAGAAATCATTCGTTCTACCATAATTTTAGTGGGATTGCTATATGCATGTCTATTTTACTCGTGCATGTCCGCTTTTATATCGAAATGCCCTTATTATTGTTATGGCGAAAAAAAAAAATTACTCAAAATGCAAAGGCACTTGGGAACATTATGGTATATTTCGGACCTGCGAGAGCAAAAAAGGACTACATATAGAAATTCACTAAGTTTATGATTAGACTGTGTTACCCAACTTTGTCATAATAAATATGTTTTGAATGTGACAATGAAAGAATGAAAATTTTATTTTATAAGTATAATGTTTAGTCTTTGAGTATTACGGAAAACCTAACCGGTGAAACTTGTTTAAGAATAACACGGCACGACTGATGTATATGAACCAACAAATGGTAATGAGTAGTCTCAACCCGAAATCCATTAATTTAACCCAAAACCATTTCACCCCAACCGAATGACCCAAACTTCAAGCATTATTTGAACCAAACCAACCCGAAAAGATATAAAAAAACCTAACAATAACATGACCTAACCGATACTGACCAACAATTTTAAAAGGGCAAAATGCTTAGATAACCCCCAGTTATGGGTTAAGTGCGATTGTGACCCTCAGTTCTTGGCTGGGTGCGATTATAACCCCCAGTTATGGGTTAAGTGCGATTGTGACCCTCATTCGATCACATTTATGTAAAATATAACTCTAAACATGCTGATATGACCAATTCAGGTATACACATATGTGAGTAAACATAATTTCTCTTTGAATTTGAAGTGAATTTCATAAATCATCTAAATATATTGTTTAGAAACACATCAAAAATACAATGTAGGGTTATAATTGCACTTATCAAAAACTCAGGGTTATATTTGCACTTATCACATAACTGAGGGTTATATTAGCACTTTTTTCATTTTAAAAAGATCGAAACCATTTCATATCGAAATCGAACAATACCTAATTGAAACCAATGTTGGTCAACATTGTCTCGGGAACGTAACAACACTATGAAAAACATGTATCACTTTCGTCATTTAGCTTACTATGCAAAAGATTAATATGGTTCTACAACAATATAGTAGTGGGGTTGGCTGAAGATGCATCTAGTGGTGTTGAAGGAAAACCGAAGAATGATTTTGGAGGCATTGGAATGACCTTCAACTCTCCTTCTAACATTTCTATGGCCTTACTCATTGTCGGTCTTAATGATGGATCATTTTGCACGCACCACAATCCCACCAGTATGATCTTTCTTGCGATTTCATCTTCTTCTGGGGTTACATCTTTAAGCCTCAAGTCATTGTCAATAACCAAATGTTGATACGCCCAATGCGGAAAATACACCTCGCTTGCATGGCTTGTTTCAAAATTTACATTCTTCCTCCGCCCCACAATTTCCAAGATCATCATTCCATAACTATAAACATCAGATTTGTAGGAAACCACCCCAAATGCCCTGCTCACTAACTCTGGGGCTATGTACCCTATTGTTCCTCTTGCTCCGAGAATTGATACCATACTCTCATTCATCTTGCATTGCTTTGCCATCCCAAAGTCGGATATTTTAGGACGAAAATGTTCGTCTAAGAGAATGTTGTGAGGTTTGATGTCGAAATGCATGATCCGAGTATTGCATCCCCGATGTAGGTACTCCAATCCTCGGGCAACCCCGAGTGAAATTTGATACAGTTTATCCATTTCTAGCAGGTTGAATTTTACCTCATTTTTCTTGCAGTGAATGTACTTTTCTAAGGAGCCATTAGACATGTACTCATAGACTAATGCTCTTCTCTTTCCTTCCATACAGAATCCAAGTAGCCTGACTATATTGACATGGGAAGTTCTGCTGGTGCTCATTACTTCGTTGATGAATTCTTCTGAATTTTGTTTGGCAACGTTTAGGATTTTTACCGCAACAATTTGATCACTCGAATGCTTTCCTTTGTACACAGTTCCATAACCTCCCTGGCCGAGCTTATCTCTAAATGACACTGTCATTTTCTTGATATATGAATAGGAGTATCTTTGTGGTGCAAGTGATATTCCATGTTGCATGATCATTGTTTCGAGATTTTGATCTTCTTTTGTCTTCCTTTTGAAGATGAACACCATTGTTGACCTTCTGTGACACCAGCAACAAGCTACTAGAACAAAAGTAAAGGAACATATTGTAAATGTACCTAAGCCTGTAAAAACAAATGGAAGAAATTATAATTAAGCATCGTCATATGCATCACCTTTTTCAAAACTTTAATATAAAACACTTATTTGGGTGTTTGAAAAGCATGTTGTAATACATTTGAGTATATGAATATGTAATTGTTAAACTCATATTAATTACCTATAGCAAGCTTTATCGACCTATTTTCTGTACCGCGACCTGAGCAAATATAACAATTTACATGTTAGCCGGCAATTGTGGCCACATAAAGAAAGCATTCAGCCAGTGAGTGACACTACTAAATATAAATCCAACCACAAAACAGTAAAATTCTGTACTCCTAATTTCTAGAAGACAGTTACTAACAAAATGGAATGAATCAACAACTCTGGCTGAGAAGGTAAATGAATATGCAGAAAACAGACTGGTATTTAATTACCTCTACAAAAAGGTGAGTCGCTCGAGCAATCAGAGCAAAGGCAGGTAGGCTCCGGTAAGTTTATGCCGGGCCAGCACACCCCTTTCGAAACCAGACAGCCTATACAGGCTGCCCAATTCAGCCTATAGAGGTCTTTGTGCAAGCAAAGGCCTCTTACTTAGATTTTTTTTTAGACTAATTCAGTTACTCCCCTGCCTCGGTACCAGATATATCTACACTCTTTTCAGTCAATTTTGTCAGAACATATTTGACCGTAAATTTCAATTGATATATGTATTATAATAGTATCATGCTAGATATTGTTAGATTCACAATGCGCTCTATTTCTAAACTATAAATTTTTTAGACCAAGTTAATACATGAAAATAAAGTTATTAACAGTCAAATATGCTCTTACAAATTTGACTAAAAAGAGTGCAGATCTAGTTGGGTACATAAGGATTGTGATTCATTGCAATGATATATACCTGAAGATAGTATAACAAACGGAGAACCATCAAATGCACTTGTTATTTCTTAACCTTTTGGAAGTTAGGTTCGAACTAACAACAACGTAAAGGGGTTTACCTGCTAAATGAGCTCATCTTCAACCAAACAGGGGAAATTATTTAGGGGCCCTTATTGTTACTATTAATCCATTTTAATTTAATCAAAATAAAAAAATATACTAAAATAGCATCAACGTGAAAGATTCTTGTTATTTTATATTACTAAAATAAATAAAAAGGATGAAATGGAGATGTACGTAATGTAAATGTGCCAAATTTGTCACTAGTAGTATTATTTTTTGTGCGCAAGTATAAAAAGTTAATCAGAACAAAATTAGTTTAATTAATATACGGGAATGTTATATAATGCTTGTCAACTTTTTCTCCACAGAGGAAAAGTTGAGTTTGGACTTGCAAACAAACTAGACGGAAGACAACAAATGTATCAATATTGTGGAATATTTCAATAAATACACATTCTTCGTTTTTTTCTTATTTAAAAAGCATTTCATGTTGGACACTTACAACTAGTTGACCATTGACTTAAAATCTTTTCCAAGTCTCTTCTTTTTTCTCAATTGTGAATGTACGTCAAGATCAATCAAAGACTTATGATTAAAATAATTGTATTATATATATTTTAGTTATTTAAGCATATATCGAAAAATATTGATTTTATATTGTTTTATTTTCATATACCACAAAGGGCTAAATTCAATATTTAATTAGACAAACAAACTTAGACGTGCATGGTCCCTTTATCCTATTGTTTTACTAAACTAAAACTTAACTAAAATTAATATATTAAAATGATAACAGTATAACTAAATTTACTTAAATTTTATCAAAATTATAGTTTATTAAATTTTGTTTTTGAAATATAATATATTTTACTAAATTGAACAATCGTAAATTTCCAACTTAACTTCCTAGCTATATAGCGAATCTTTTATTTTCCCACCAAAAATATTGTACATCCTAGCTAGTTATCACTCATTTGAATATTTTCCTTACGGTTGACTTTACAATGATCTGGTGGTTTCTAACGGCCATGACTCGAATTAGACGAATGCAGTCGATCGGTCTAAAAGGTCTCACACACACTCTAACCTAACAAACCGCACTCGCACTGAATTTGCCGGCCAAAGTAGGCACCGGCCGGATTCCTTAAATAAGCCGGCGAAATTCAAACCAGAAACAGAAATTAGGCCGCTAAATAAAAACACAACGCGTAATGTTGACTAAAAAGACAGAAATAATTAGGTGTCCATGACTAACCTTTGCAATCACGAGGATGAGCGGTGCCGTCTTTGCAAAAACACACGAATTTCTGGGTCTCATCGTTGAAGCCGCAACGACCTTTGGAAACTTCACACGAACTGCACTCTCTTTCGGTTTCCCGGTTGTAAGAAACCACAAATCCTTCAAACATGGCCTCTGCAAACCTAGTTCCCAAGTCATCCCACGTCTCATTCGTGCCCTCTTCCTTGGTCACCGCCGTCACCACTTTCTGCTCACAAATATCGAACCAGTTCTTGAAACCGTCACTCGCCTCCTCGTCGCCGCCTTGTCTAAACCTTCCCAAATTAGAAACGTACGACTTCCGACCGGCCGGACCGTATTGTCTATCCATGCAATCAGCTTCGTAGAATTGAGTGGTGAAGTTAGGAAAGGGAGGAGGACGAGTGCAGTTGAGGTAAAATGCGAGGAAATCGAGGTTGCTGTAGTCCAGAGGTAAGCCTTCGTCAATGGTGAAGTTTTGACACGCTTTCGGACAATCCGTGTTCGTTAAAACATCAGACTCTGATAGGGTTATGGACTGGTGATTCATGTGTCTTACGTAGAACTGCTCGTCGGAGAGGCGGTAGAAGAGATCATACTGGCCGGAGGGAGACGGGAGACAATCTAGGCCGAAACCTTGGTAGCCGCAGTGTTTAGTAACCGAGTCGTTTTTGACCCAAAATGGATAGTGAACTTCACGGCCACCGCATTGGAACGAGGTGCAGTAAACGGCGGTTTCATTTTCTGAGTTGGATCTGATGAAGAGGAAGAACATGAATAGAGGGAGAAGATGCATTGTGTTTTGAATTGATATTGTCCAAATAAATGTTTGATTAAGGTTTGAGAGTTAGACAATATGAACTATTTAATAACTAATGTTCACAGTCCGTTTACTACAGAGTATAAAAATGGGTGGTCCTCTGAAATTATACATCAATTACGTCATCGTGCATGCTAGTTTCGGGGAAAAAAGGTTTAAGAGTATGACCATTGACTTGGAAGTTTGTTTAGTACCCAGACGACTTCGTTTCTAATTTATTATAAAGCCGTGTTCTTCGGGATCTTATTTTTTGTCTAACTAAATGAAGTAAATCGAGCCATCAGAGCAAAGTAAATCAGTATGGTTCGACAAGTAATAAACTCTTGCATTACTTTCTCCAGAATTCATGCATCTGGATCGGGTTCTATGGCTCTCATTCCAGAGACTATCTGGTGCAATACTGAGGGAATAAGATGTATTACTGATACCAAGAACACGATAGCGTAGCCAGAGATGTTTATAGTGAGATGATTATCTCCAACACAAGTCATCTTCAATCCAGCCTCGCCGCATTCCGAAGACCTATTCCCTCCCCAGTAAGGGTATCTGATGTCGGGAAAGGTATTGTCGCAGGTGAACACTAGTGGAAAACAGGGAATTTAAGGCGGTTCCAACGTACTAGAGAAGGCACAAAGGAACCGCCTTCTCTAGCTGTGCCTTATAATTTTCGATTTTTTAAGGCGGTTCCCCCAACCGCCGTAAAATTTTGACATTTTTCGAATTCGAAAGTTTCACATTTCATGCTACAAATTTGAAAGTGTCATGTACTATAACCGCCTTAAACGTAAAAACCTTGCGAATTCGTAAAATTTTTTAACCCAGCAGAAAGGTCTTTCTCATTCGAAAATTTTTGTAACCCAGCAGAAAGATTTTTCTCATTCGAAAAAAGTTACGGATCCTCCAAAAAAAAACCCCACTCGCCATAATGCTTACGAACTCGTAAGCACTATCGATAGTGGGTGAAAACATTTATCGGAGAGCTCGAAATTAATCAATAAAAACCAATCATGTTAGCTTTATACATTATGGTTGTATCATACTAAAATACATCAATAGCTTCCTTTACACTGCCATATGCAGCATGTTAAAGTTCTAAATGGGATTTTGCTGTAGGGTTCTTGTTGCTCTGCTCTGTGAACCTGCGTGGACAGAACAGAGGTCAGACAGGCCGGCTGATGCCTGCGCCTGCTCCGACGATCAAATCAGAGGTGGAAACCATAGTTCTGATTCTAATGTTTTGGTAGGGATGAGCAGTGAACTTAACTGTTCTGGTCGTTGATCTGGTTTTATTTATAGCCGTTTGAGCTGCCGACATCGAACACTGTAATCCTCAACAGTGCGCGGAGTCGTTCGTGGGCCAGATTCTGGTTCGGTCCAGTTTGAGCCTTTTGCTTTGGGCCTTTGACTGTTCCAGCGAATAGTGCCATATTTATCAAGTCCCCCCAGTCCATGTGTATAGTCCAAATATTATATACTCATTGGACTGTTGGTCTGACAGATGCATGTGTGATTTTAAATTTTCAAAACCACCCGAACAGTTGGCGTTGCAGTCCAAGATCGCGCGGACGGTTCAGATCCATAGTCCAGCCCACGCGCTCCACTGCCTCGTTCTCTGCGTGGCAGATGGGCCCACGAGCATTTATTGTTTCTTCGGGAATTCCGCTTGGCTTCCTTCCCCGATACGCTTCTCATTTAAAAACTGATAAGCTCGAGGAGGGCCTCTGCTTCTATCCCGAATCATCTTCTTCCTTTTTCAGGTAAAACTCCCCTTCTCTCCCTCAACAAACTCAGATTTATTTTGCGCTGTATTATTTTTGGTAGAAGTAGCATGGGCACCATGAATACCATTCGGTCTGCTACCGTTGACGAGGACGTCGTCTTCGCGCGTGATCTCTGCCGTTCAGTCGGCGGACTCACCGTCGAAGAGGCTGGGTCAAAAATCTTAATGCCCCAGTTCGGTAAAGATACCGTAAATTCTGCCCCCATCGGTTTTATCTCGGTATATTGCGAGTATCTATTTGCATGCGGTCTTCGCTTTCCAGTGTCCTCCTTTTTCCGTTCAGTTTTGCGCTATTTTGATACTTCTCTGCACGCCCTGGTGCCGAACTTCGTTCGGGTCTTGATCGGGTTCGAAGTCATGTGCACCTTGCGCAAGGTTCGGGCCAGTCCCCAACTGTTCAGGGCCTTCCTCTATCCGGCCAATATGAGCGGCGGAGGAGGTTGGCTCCAATTGAAATGTCGCGAGAAAATGTTGAAACTGGTCGACGAGCGCCCGAAGCGGCATGACTGGAAAACCCGTTGGGTTTTCGTGGAGAAAACTCTGGTCTTTGGTGAGGGTCCAGAGGACACGACTGTCCCGATCCTCTCTCAGGCGATCCGGGGTAAGGCGCCCCTTCCCGATGAGGCATCTCGTCTGTCCCCTCAGATCGCAAAAATGGGACTTCAAAGCTATAGCTACTCGATCTTGACCGACGACCGAGTCCTCCGGGCTGCTAATATGCCCTACTACGTAGACCAGATCCCAGATGATGATTTGGGTATTTATCTGTTTCTGCTTCTTTGTTCTCTTCGATAACGGTCCGGCCCACCGGCCGCTCCTGATTCTGACCGTTCTCATTTCATTTTTTTGCAGGTGCTGACGCTATGGGGAAATCCTTACAATCCATTATCAACAAGCTAGGCGCCATGCCAAGACCACGCAATAGAACGGGGCTGCGACAGGTAAAAGAGGAGGCTGAGGCGGGAACTGGTTCTAAGGCTGATACTGGGGATTCGCAGTCTATGACTGCGACTGGGTCTGGCAAGCAGTTGGAGGACGCTGATGATGCGCAGTTTGAAAATAGCCAGCAGGAAGCAGTCCGGGTCGCGCTGGAAGTTGAAAAAATAAAGGTGACCAGGAAACGTCCTAGGACCGCGGAGCAGGAGGAGGAGGAAATGATGCAGTTCCGCTCTGATGCTCAGTTCCATTCCTCCAATCCAGCCAACCAGTCACCTGTCAAGTCTGGGGATGACGACGAGGTCCTGGTCTTAAATCCTCCGTGTACAAACGAGCGGATCATCGAAACCTTGCAGGAGCGGGTCCTGGACACTCCCAGCGGGCGTCATGCTTTCATGAATCAAATCTTTTCTGCGGCCTACTTGGAGGACTGGGTGGCTCGTGGCCCTAGGAGCTATCCTGAAACTTCCGACATGGCTGACCGACAAGCCTTCATTGCTATCGAGGTATGCATTTGATCCCGTCGATGCTTTATTAAGATCCTTCAATATCGAACTTATTTGATTACGATAGCTGACTTTCCCATTTTCTCGCTACAGCACTTGCGCATGTCCCAGGTGCTGAGAGGGGAGATGTCCCGGCTGAAGACGAGGAGTTCTGATCTAGGCTTTGAGCTCGAAAATCAAGATGCTGAGCTGGCCAAACTGAAGGGTGCTGAGTCTGAGTGTGCGCGTCTTCGCGAGACAGAACAGGGACTGCTCCGTGCAAAGGCTGAACTCGAGGGTGCTTTGTCCGTTGAACGTGATGCTGCTTCAGCTCTGAGGTGTAGGATCGCGGAGTTGGAGGCTCATCTGTCCTTCTCTGAGGCTCAGCGTGCGCGCCTAATCAGCACTACCTTTCCCCGGATGTTTTCCAAGATCATCCAATCTGATGAGTCCGCAGAAGCGTTCACCACTGCTCTTCGAGATTCAGCGACCTTTCCGGATGAGGTTTACGAGGATCCTGAGAAGCACTTCGCCGCTCTGGATGGTCTGTTCCAAACCTTCACCGGACATCAGTATTCTAGGTACTTCAACGCCCTAGCTGAGATGAAGACTGCGGAGGAGATGGAGGCGTGGGAAGCCCCTGCACTGCCGATGGATCAACCCGAGGTTCAGACCGAGGACCAGGCGGCGACTCAGGCTCAGGATCAGACCAACGCTTAGGGATCACTCTGCCAGCACTCTGCCAGCTTTTGCTATTGCGCCTGTGTGCGCTGTTTTGTGCGTGCGTGTGCGCTTTCATTGCTCTGAATGATTTCAGCTGTTCAGCTGTGGATTTTTCTTAATTTTCCATGCATCGTATTTTATTCATATTCGTGCATTTTTCCTTTATGAATTTTTGAGGGTTACGTAACCTTGGTTAGGTTGCTCCTTCCCTTCAAGAAAAATGCAATCTCATGTCCTTGGACTGATGACTTACCTGTCCGTAAGACGAGTACACTTCTTTTGGTCTGCAATCTTCCCTTGGAAAGTTTTCCATTTAGTCCTTGGACTGATGGACAGACTGTCCAGACATTGGTCTGTAACCTTCCCTTGGGAAGTTTTCCATCTAGTCCTTGGACTGATGGACCGACTGTCCAGACATTGGTCTGTAACCTTCCTTTGGGAAGTTTTCCATCTAGTCCTTGGACTGATGGACAGACTGTCCAGACTGTCCAGACATTGGTCTTTAACCTTCCCTTGGGAAGTTTTCCATCTAGTCATTGGACTGATGGACAGACTGTCCAGACATTGGTCTGTAACCTTCCCTTGGGAAGTTTTCCATCTAGTCCTTGGACTGATGGACAGACTGTCCAGACATTGGTCTGTAACCTTCCCTTGGGAAGTTTTCCATCTAGTCCTTGGACTGATGGACAGACTGTCCAGACATTGGTCTGTAACCTTCCCTTGGGAAGTTTTCCATCTAGTCCTTGGACAGACTGTCCAGGCCTTGGCCAGTACATGTCGATTTATGAATGCTTCAGCAGTTAAGGATTTCTGGATTATTAATCCTAGCCTTGTTCATTGTTTGTGAGCAAACAAAATATAGATACGGTTACACAGACAGTGCTAATTTTGATCAGTTCCCCTATCGGGTAGCAAAAAGATGTGATCAAAATGGAATTCCTATACAAAATTCCCATCTTACCGCTCTATCAGGCACAAGAAAAAATGTACAATAGAGCCTTGAACATCGCCCTTACTAACCATAGTAACTGCGAAGGTTGCAGATATTCCAGGGTCGGGGTATATGTTCTCCTGCCATGGTCTTCAGTCGGTAAGCACCGTTTCTGACGACTTCGGATACTAAGTAAGGTCCTTCCCAGGTCACGTCCAGCTTCTTCTGGCCTTCCACACGACTGGCTTCATTTTTTCTCAGGGCCAAGTCTCCCACACGCAGGCTCCGTACTCGGACCCTCGCATTATATCGCTGTTCGACATAAGATTTGTAGGACGCTTCCTTCAACTGCGCGGCTTCCCTGTTCCTTTCCAGCTCTTCTAGCTTCTGTCTGACTGCCTCATTGTTATCCTCTTGATCCAAAGGATTGTCAGCTCTAGCAGTAGGAACCATGATTTCCGGCGGTATGCTGGCTTCACTTCCGAAGCAGAGAAGGTATGGGGTTTCTCCGGTCGCCGTCCGGGGAGTAGTTCTGTAGGCCCACAGGAAACTGCAAAGTTCTTCTACCCAGTTCCCTTTGGCGCGAGTCAACCTTTTCTTGATCCCTTCCACAATCGTCCGGTTCGTCCTTTCGGTCTGACCATTTGCTTGGGGATGTGCCACAGATGTGAAGTTATGTCCGATGTTATAGCCATTGCACCATGATCTGAATGGTTCGTTGGCGAACTGTTTTCCGTTGTCGCTCACAATAGTGTGGGGGAGCCCGAACCGACAAACAATGTACTTCCATACAAAATTCGTTATCCTTCGTCCGGTTATAGTAGCTAGCGGTATAGCCTCCACCCACTTTGTGAAATAGTCGACAGCCACCACCAGAAAACGCTGCCTCCCGACCGCCAGCGGAAAAGGTCCGACAATATCGATACCCCATACGGCGAACGGTCATGGTGAATGTATGTTAGTCATATTCTGCCCTGGTAACCTTGGTACGGTGGCATGAATCTGACATTGGTGGCACTTCTGGACTAGTTCGTCTGCGTTATCTTTCATTTTTGGCCAATAATATCCTGCTTGGGTAGCGCGCAAAGCTAGAGTGCGCGATCCTTGATGTGCACCACAAGACCCTTCGTGAAGCTCTTTCAACACTTGCACGCCTTGCGTTTTGTTTACACATCTCAGCCACGGTTCAAGAAAACCATGTCTGTAAAGGATCCCATCTTTGACTGTAAAACCCAATGCCTTTTTCGCCAATGCGCTTGCCTCTTTGTCATTCGTAGGTCTGACACCATGCATTATGAGCCTTTTCAGCGGCGTCATCCAGCATTCCGTGCCTTCTGCTATTAGACTGATCCTCGCACAGTCCGTGGATCTGACTGCAAGCGTTTCCACCAGAACGGTTTTAGTGAGATGTCCGCTGGCTGATGATGCCAGCTTACTCAAAGCGTCTGCTCGCGTGTTCTCTGATCTGGGTACCCGAGTAATATCGAATTCCTCAAACCCGAGAGCCAAACTCTTGACCTTCTCCAGGTATTTTTGCATGGTTGGTTCCCTCGCGGCATAGGACCCGTTGAATTGATTTGCGACTAGAGCAGAGTCCCCGTACGCGTCCACCTTGGCGGCGCCTAACTTCTTTGCAATCTCCATACAAGAAATAAGAGCCTCATATTCGGCTTCATTGTTGGTTGCGGGAAAGTTGAATCGAAGAGCGTATGTGGTCTCCACTCCTCCCGGGTCTGTGACGATCAAACCGGCTCCTGCGCCTTCCACCCCGGATGCTCCATCAACGTGCAATTTCCACCAGTCAGTTCTATGTTCATGACTTACTCGTCGCTTTATAACAGGTTTTTCTTCGACAGTCGGGCTACCGGCCTCTTCCGGCATCTCAGCTAGGAAATCTGCCATGACCTGGCCCTTGATCGCCTTTCTTGGTGAGAATTCAATGGAATGCTCGCTAAGCTCCACGGCCCATTTGGCCATACGGCCGGACGCACCGGGCTTGGTTAGGATCATTTTCAGAGGCTCGTTCGTCAATACCACATCCGGATGGGACTGGAAATAAGTTCGCAGTCTTCGGGCTGCATGAACCAATGCTAGCACCAATTTCTCTTGGGCCGAGTATCTGGTTTCAGCTCCTTGAAGAGTGCGGCTAATGTAGTAGACCGGCTTCTGTACCTTCGACACTTCCCTGATTAGCGCTCCGCTGACGGCTTCGGTGCCTGCTGATATGTATAGATAAAGAGTCTCTCCTCCAGTTGGGGGCGATAGGACCGGCAGCTCATGAAGGTGTTCTTTCAGCTCCGCGAATGCCCGTTCTTCCGGCTCTCCCCATTGCACTATACCTCCCTTTTCCACGTTTCCTTTTAAGACACGTAGGAACGGTAGTGTTCTCTCTGCCGCCTTAGATAGGAAACGGTTCATTGCAGCCATCCGACCGTTAAGGCTTTGAATATCCTTGACGGTCTTGGGCGAACACATGTCAATGATCGCCTGTATCTTTTTCGGGTTCGCTCTCAAGCCCTCCTTCGATACCATATGCCCAAGGAATTTTCCTTCTCCCACGCCGAATTGGCATTTCTTTGGGTTTAGCTTTAGGCCTGTTTGCTCTAGTTTCTTCAGGGTCTCTTCCACATCATTGATCAGGTCCGGGAACTGGTGGCTCTTGATCACCATATCATCTACGTATATCTCGAGATTTCTTCCCAGCTGGTCCTCGAAGATCTTGTCGACAATCCGTTGATAAGTGGCCCCTGCGTTTTTCAGTCCGAATGGCATCATTCTATACCCGAAGGCACCCTTCTCTGTTATAAATGCCGTCTTTTCTGCGTCGGATTCCAGCATTGTATCTGGTGATATCCTTTGTAGGCGTCCAGAAAACATTTGATGGGGTACGCTACCAACGAGTCCACCTTCTGATCGATCAATGGGGACGGGTAACAGTCCTTTGGGCATGATTTGTTTAGTACGGCATAGTCAATACACATTCTCCAGCTGCCATCCGCTTTCTTTACGAGTACTGGGTTGCTAAGCCATGTCGGATATGGCACATCAATTAGGACTCCGGCATTCAATAAGTCGGTGACCTCTTGATTGATCGCAGAATTACGCTCCGGACATTGCGGTCTTCTGCGCTGCAGAACTGGATTGTGATCCGGGTTCACCTTTAATGCATGATATCCAATCGTGGGAGACACACCAGTCATGTCACTTGGTTTCCAGGCAAACGCCGATTCATGCTTGGACAATACAGCCAACAACTCTCGTTGGACGGATGCGGGGAGTGTCTTGCCAATCTGGACTATCGCCTCATGTGCGCAGTCGAGCTTCATTTCAACCACTTCTCCAGACAATTCCGTAGGAGTGAATTCACCTTCTGTTACTGTCATTAACACTTCTCGTCTGGTGTGTGTCCCCATCATAGGACTGTCCCTATTTACCTCTCTTTTCCTTTTGCTGAGCGCTATCCGATGGCATTCTCTGGCCTTCTGTTGATCTCCTTTCATGGTAGCCACACCGTATTTGGTTGGGAATTTTAGTAGCAGATGTAACGTAGATACTATCCCTTTCAATAGCGCCAAAGCTAGTCGTCCTATAATGAGGTTATAGGGACTGTTCGCCTTAACAACTACAAATTCAAGTTCGATTACTTTTCGCGTCGGATGATCCCCGAACACTACTGGTAATGTGACGGTCCCTTCCGGCCATATGGTTCTGTCCGCGAAATCTACGAGAGGAATGTCGGTTGGTCACAGCTTGGCTTTCATTGTCTCATCCATTTTCTCAAAACAGTGCCAGTACATGATCTCCGCCGAGCTGCCGCCGTCAACGTATGCCCGGTGGATGAGCTTGTCAATCACCTGGACAGTAATGACAACTGCGTCACCTCCGGCTGGTCTGCATGGGATAGGGTCGTTGGAATCAAAAATAATTGATTCTTCAGGGCCGAGGCGTCTGTCCGCCGGAGTGTCCTCTGGTACGCGCCTGCATCGCTCTTTTCGTTGAGACTCTGTCTTGCCCCCCGCACTGCCGCCAATAATTGCGAATATATTGGTGGTGGTGGGATTGACTCCCAAAGGTTCTGGGGACAGATATTCATCTTCATGCTTTCGCTTGACACCCTTAGAATGCTCTCCAACTAACGCAACTTCCTTTCCTTTGTCGCCGCTACCATGACGGTCCTGGTATCGAGAATTGTATCCTCCGGACTGTCTGATTGATCCTTCAGATTTCCTTGCATACTCCGCATCGTTATGGGACCTCGCCACTTTCGCGAAGTGTGAAAGCTGACCAGTCTTGATACAATTCTCAATTGCCTGTTTCAAATGTTTGCACTCATTTGTGTCATGGCCATGGTCATTATGGTAATCGCAGAACAGCTTTATGTTTCGGCTACTTCCAGAAGTCTTCATCTTATGAGCCAGATCGAGAATATTTTTATGTGCCACTAACGCGAATATCTCTTTTGGAGTTTTATTCAGCGGAGTGAATGCCTTTGTCTGCGAAGCCGAGCCTGTGCTAACTTGTGGGTAGTCTCTCCTACCCAGCCTTTCCTTCACAGGTCTGCGCCCGCCTCTATTCGTCCCAGTAACCTTCTTCCCACTTGCCAGGACTGTCTTGTCTTCTGCGCGGTTCCTGTAGTAGGTCTTCTCATCGATGCGTACTTCTATTATGTCTGCCTTATCGAAAAACTCAAATCTGATCATTAACGCGTGCACTGAGTACACTGGGTTTAACACCAAGTCCCGATTGAGGGCTTTATGGCATAATCCTCGGATGAAAGCGTCAATGACAAACCTTGCACCACCACGGTGATCAACTGCGTTAACCAGCTCGTTGAATCGCTCCCAGTACTCCGATAGGGATTCTCCAACGTGCTGCATGATCGTTAGCAAATCGTTCCTGGTCTTTGTGAATTTCCTTTTCTGAATGAACCGGCTTAGGAACTCCTCTTCCAGCTCTGCGAACCGTGAGATGGTGTTGTTTGGCAGATTTGTGAACCATAACCTGGCTGCTTTGGTCAGCGTGGTAGCGAAAACCTTGCACCAGATAGGTTCTGGGATACCGAAGGTTGACATGTTGGAGGTGAAGGTGTGGAGATGATCCGATGGATCTGATGTTCCATCGTACACTCCCAAGTTTGGTGGTATTTTCAGCTTGTGAGACGCAGAAAAACTCATCACTTCAGCTTTGAACGGACACCCTCTCGTGTCCAGTTCCGGATCCTCCTCAAAGTCGACAGCAAGTCGCTGTCTAACCGGGACCCTCGGCTTGACCATTGGGGTGTGTACATAAACTGCCGGCCCTTTTTTCTTCTGGTCGTCGTTGCGTCCCGACCCTTCCCTGGTTGAGTACCTTGGGGAGGAATGAGCCTCATCTCCTCTCCGAGAAGGTATTGCCTCGTGAACAGTCCTGTTACCTCCAAAAGTGTCTTCTCCGTCGTCGAACAGCCTGACTGGTCGTATACGCGGTGCCAGCGTTTGACCGTTCGATCTCGCCGGAGTACCCTTCTTCAACTCCTGGAGCTGTCGCATTATCTCGGTTTGAGTGGCCATGACCTGTTTAAGGATCTCGGCCGTGTCAGTCACCTCAGATATGCGTCGGATTCGTTGAACGGGGTTATTGGGAGTTTGTTCTGTCGTCACGACCGGCCTGCTAGTAGATACGATCGGTCTGCTCACCGCAACGACCGGTCCGTCAGCAGAGTCCAAGATAGGACCGTCCCTGTTGGCCTCCAATAAGGCACGACCTCCTCCAAGCGGGAGTCTTGGTAGCTCCGGAAAAGGATCCGGATCTGCTCTTCCTTCAGTCATGATATCAATGCTGCGTGGGCTGTGAAGATAACGCTATCCCCACAGACGGCGCCAATGTTAAAGTTCTAAATGGGATTTTGCTGTAGGGTTCTTGTTGCTCTGCTCTGTGAACCTGCGTGGACAGAACAGAGGTCAGACAGGCCGGCTGATGCCTGCGCCTGCTCCGACGATCAAATCAGAGGTGGAAACCATAGTTCTGATTCTAATGTTTTGGTAGGGATGAGCAGTGAACTTAACTGTTCTGGTCGTTGATCTGGCTTTATTTATAGCCGTTTGAGCTGCCGACATCGAACAGTGTAATCCTCAACAGTGCGCGGAGTCGTTCGTGGGCCGGATTCTGGTTCGGTCCAGTTTGAGCCTTTTGCTTTGGGCCTTTGACTGTTCCAGCGAATAGTGCCATATTTATCACAGCAGTCATGGAGCTCAACAAAACAACATCAACTCCACTCTATCATATAGAAAAAGAAGCAACATCATCTAGTAGCATCAATATTCATGCTTCTGTACATCTGCAGATGGAAAAGTTAAAAAAAAAAAAAACGAACAGATTAGAGTAATACACACCAATAATGAAAAGAAGAACACCACTAAAAGACCAGAAAATGTACACTCATGCAATAATCACAATGTTACTAGTTTGGACACTTGTGCAATAGGTGCATTAATATTACTAGGTGGGGAGTTGCACTCCGTGCAACGTCAGCTCGTGGAAAGAACAGAAGATAAGAAATAATCCCAGAAGCAGTGCAACAAAAATAAGAAACATGTCTCATAACCTAACAAATTAATTTTGTTTACTTAATGTAATTTTCAAAATATATTCCAGAAGCAGTGCACCTATGCAGACAGATGCATTTAAATAGTTAGAAATAACATCCAATAAACGGTCTCAAAGATATTAACAAATTGACTCATTTCAGTATTTTACTCAGAAGTTAGTAGCACAAAAGCAAACGCATACTATATATCCTCCTTTCATTAAGAGAACAGTGCACTAACACTCTGCTCTATTCAACAACTTTTCACACGGGCTGGCTATCATGACATGCAATTCAGGATCTATAGAAATTATAGCAATAATATTAAAAGTATAACTCAGTGTTTGAAGGGTTTATTTGAAAATTTTACTTAAATTTTACTTAAATTGCTTGCTTGAGACAAGCTAGCTTTCTCTCTCTAAAAACTCACGCTCCTCCCTCTCTCTAACTTCTGTACTGTTCACGCGCCCCTTTATGCATACTTTTCCAAACAGTAATTCATAACGGTCACACTTCGCCTGAAACGTCTCTCTAACGGACTCTTTCATGGCGGAGCCACCGGCTCAAACCGGTGGCGCAGCCCCTGATCAATCCTTCATGGACGCCCTCATCAATAAACCAACCCCGCTATACTCATCCCTCCCGTCGAACCCAGAAATCAAACCGATTACCTCCTTGAATGGTCGGCCTGCTTGCCTATATGACGCGGAATCAGTGAAGATCCTCGCATCCCACTACCAGAATGCACTGGTCGGAAAATTTGGAAGGGGGAAACCCCACATGGAACAGATTCAATCAGCTTTCAAAGCTATTGGTTTCAAAGGTAAATTTCAAGTTGGGTTGATCGATTACAGGCATATATTGATTAGGTTTCAGGATCAAGAGGATTATCAGAGGTTCTGGATCCGGCCATATTGGACTATTGCCGGAGCAGCTATGAAGGTCATGAAATGGACACCGGAGTTCTCTCCAGCTAAGGAATCCTCGATTGTACCCATTTGGGTTACAGTGAGGAATATCCCATTATGGTACTTCAATCAGAAACTGATCAACGATGTAGCAAGTCAATTGGGCACCTTTATCAAAATGGACACCGCTACGTGTGGAATCACCAGGCCCTCAGTATTGAAGATGTGTATTGAGGTTGATCTACAAAAGGATCTGATCAAGGAGATACCTATTGGCAGTGTGGATGACTATATAGACTGCCCAGTGGAATATGATAACCTTCCCAGGTACTGCAAACACTGTCAGAAGCTGGGCCATGAAGAAAGTATCTGTAATGTTCTACACCCAGAGCTGCGCAGAGCTTGGAGGAATAACAAAGAAGATACTCAGAAGCAACATCAAGCTGCAGGGGGTTCTAGTTCATCAGAAAAGGAAAAGGAAGTCATTTCATCAATGGTCCCCTACACAGACTCAGCAAAGAATAATCCTCCTGTTGTCCAAGAGGTGCATAGGAAGGATAAGGCCACACATGATGTTAGGGAGTTTTTTCCAAAGGTCAACAATGGGAGCTTCAAGAATGCCTCTCCAGTATCCTTTATGTCTTTTGATGATTTACATATAGCCAAGATGAAAAAGGATTTGAAACTCCAGAAAAAGAATACAAGTTTAGCAATAGTCCCCTACCACAACCCCTTACCACTAGAAAATCACTTCTCTATTTTGCAGGAAGAGGATGACAGCTCAGATGCTTCATATGATGATGCACCTAGTGAACCAGAATGGAGAATTGATGATCCTTATCAAGGTACTACTCCTAGCAGTCCTAGTGATACAATAATCTTATCTGTGGATATGCCATCTGTTAGTCAGGAAATTACTCCTTCTACTTCACATGATGATATGCATGATAGAATAACTGATATACATGCTAGCTCAATTCCATTAGATCATGATAATGAAAATCATGTTAGTAAACATGAATCAGTTTCCATAAAAGGAAAATCAGGTAATAAAAAGAAACTTAGCAAAGAGAGTTTTACTGAAAGTGTCAGTAGAACCCTTAGACCTAAGCAAAACATTAAATACACTGTTTAATGATTAGTTACAAAATCATAGGTAACATGTTAGTCTGGAACATTAGAGGCTATGGCACCTCTATAATCAGATTAAAGAAATTACTTGTTATGCATAAAGTTTCTATTTTATGTATTATTGAGCCAATGCACAATAATTCTGAAATTCAGAAACTTCAATTTGAGTTACAATTCCAAAATTCTTATCCAGGACAGGATGCAAAAATATGGTTATTCTGGAACAACTCTTTTAAAATAGATATTCTCAATCAATCTGACCAGTACATATTGACTGGTATTACTGACCTCACAAACTCCCAGTCATGGAACTGTGTTTTTGTATATGCCAAAGTTCTGAGATTACTCAGAAAGACTCTTTGGAGTGACCTCTCACAAATCCCACAGGCTCCAACTTTTTATGTTGGTGATTTTAACACCATAACCTCTGTCTCAGAACATAAAGGTAAGAATAATCCTCCTATGGGAAGTATAGGAGATTTCAATGCCTTCCTTAACTCAGCTGGTATTCAAGAGGTTACTACTGTTGGGAATAGGTTTACATGGTCTAACAAAAGAGCCTCTGATGATCTCCTGCTTCAGAGGCTAGATAGAGGTTTATGTAACCTTGAATGGTTTACTTTATTCCCAAACAGCTCAGTTCTTGTTCTGAATAGAACAACCTCTGACCATAACCCCCTTCTAGTTTCCATTCAAGATGCCACTGAACTCTCCCCTAAGCCTTTTAGATTCCAAAAGATGTGGTTAAACCGACCTGAAATTACTAGCATTGTCTCTGAAAATTGGGCACTGCCAAGTGAATTTAGAGGTATGCACAACATGGTGTTTAAGCTTAAGAGATTAAAGCTTGTTTTGAAGTCATGGAATAAAACCAGTTTTGGAGATGTTCACCAGAATATGCTTGATGCAGAAGCTAAAGTTGATGAACTGGAACAAGCCTTTGAGCTATCTGGAAGTGATGTAGACCTGATAGAACTGAACAGAAGTAGGGCCATTCTGATCAGAGCCCAGAAGGAGGAAAGTTCTTTCTGGAAGCAGAAATCCAATGTCAAATGGCTTCAGGAAGGAGATGCCAATACACAGTATTTTCACAACTCTGTGAAAGAAAGATACTGTAGATCTAGAATCAGCAAAATTAAAAAAAGAAATGGAACATGGACATCTGATCCAGCAGAGATCAAAGAGGAAGGAGTTCAGTTCTTTGAGGAATTACTTAATGAGCCTCCTCAGGACAATCCAGGTCAACACCTTGGAGTTTTTACAGCTGTAATACCCAATCTAGTCACACCTGAAGAAAACACCTCTCTCATAAGACTCACAGATTTGAAGGAGCTAAGAAGTGTGGTGTTTGCACTAGGAGGAGACAGTGCTCCTGGCTCAGATGGTTTCTCTGGTACTTTTTACACACATTTCTGGGACATCATCAATAAGGACTTGCTTGATTCAGTCAATGAATTTCTGCAAGGTAAGTCAGTCCCAAAGGCAATATCCAGTACCTGGTTAACTCTAATACCAAAGAAACCTAACCCATCCACATTTGCAGATTTTAGACCTATTAGCCTATCAAATTTTCTTAACAAAATCTTCACTAAGTTGTTAGTGGAGAGATTGAAGCCATTAATGCCTAAATTAACCTCTGTGGAGCAATCTGCTTTTCTCCAAGGAAGAGATATCACAGACAACACAATACAGATGGAAGAAATGGCTAGGCTATTAGGAAAGAACAGCAAGCTTAACAATCTAATTATCAAATTAGATATGCAGAAAGCTTTTGACAGAGTATCTTGGGGTTTCTTGAATACTATCTTGCTAAAATTTGGTTTTCAAGGTTCCTTTGTCAAAATCATAATGCAAAATATAGCCTCTGCTAGTTTCTCAGTACTCATAAATGGCATTGCATCAGGATTTTTCTCATCTAGTAGAGGTATAAAACAAGGAGATCCTCTCTCTCCTTTCCTCTATAATCTAGTCACTGAAACTTTCTCCAGAGCCCTTAAGCAAAAAGTCCAATCTGGCCAAATTGGTAGTTTCATAATGCCAAGGGATGTGGAACCTGTAACCCACCTCATGTATGCTGATGACACAGCACTTTTCACTAACTCCAACAGGAGGAACATGAAAAGAGTTAAGTCATTTTTAAAAGCATATGAATCATCTTCTGGTCAAAAAGTGAATTATGCCAAGTCTGAGTTTTTTGTTCATCAAAAGACTTCTGATGCTAAGAGCATGCAAATAAAGAGAGCTCTAGGAATGAAACTGGGAAGTTTGCCTTTCACTTACCTTGGAGTACCTGTCTTCAGTGGTAGGAACAAGGCCATATACTACCAACCAATCTTGGAGAGATTAGCTAAATCAACTCAGAACTGGAAAAACAAATGGTTAAGCTATGCTGGGAGGATGGTTTTAATTAACCATGTGCTGCAAGCCACACCAATCCATATAATCTCAGTGCTCAGTCCACCAAAGAAGGTGATCAATAAAATGGAGTCCTTGGCTTCAAAATTTCTATGGGGTGAGACTGAATTCGGACAGAGGAAGGTTTGGAGGAAATGGTCTAGGATAGCTTTTCCCAAAGACCAGAATGGTCTTGGTTTTAGGGATATCACATCTCTGGTCAATGCTTTCTCCTGCAAGATGTGGTGGAAGCTGCAGAAAAATGAGACAGTCTGGACAAGATTCTTATGGTCTTTACCAGAATCATATAAAACCTCCCACACCTGGAGAAGGATCTGCAAAGTAACTGAACATGCTAACTTCAATTCCAAGGTTATTATTGGCAAAGGATCATGTCCTTTCTGGTTTGCTAATTGGTCAGGAACAGGTGCACTTTGCTATGAATGGCCATCTGATATGGACATTCCATTTCCAGACATATCACTGAATGCATTCATACAAAGCAAAGGCAATTATCTAACAACCTTGGAGCAACACTTAGCTACCAGTTCTCTTAATCTTTTGCAGGGGATTCAAATCACAGAGGAGCATGAAGACAGACTGATCTGGAAACCATCAAGAACAGGAGAATTCACCATCAAGTCTGCATATCTCAGCTACAGACCAAGAATTCCACCAGATTCATGTCTTACTCAGGTATGGAGTTCACCAATACCATCAAAAATCTCTTTCCTTATTTGGAGAATCTGGAATAGGATATTGCCATTTGATGATGTCTTGGGTAAATTTGGATTCAATCTTCCATCAAAATGCATTATGTGTAATTCTCAAGACACTCTTAATCACTACTTTAATGCATGCACATCCTCAGTGGACATATGGAATTATATGGAGAACTTGCTTGTTATTAATCCTCCAAACTTTGCAAATATCACTCAAAGAATTAGGTTTTATCTATCTTACACTGGTTTCTCCAAAGTTCACACTAAAGTAATAAGAACAACTATATCAATAGTGGTCTGGGCTTTGTGGAACAGAAGGAATAAATTTTTGTATGATAATAAATCCTTACCAAAACAAAAAGTTTGCAATGATATAGTAAAGCAGGTTTATCTGATATTCTCTGCATTTCCTTTAACTGGATCCAGTGAAAAGAACCTCTTCCTGATTGAAGCTGGTCTAGTACCTTTCCTGAAAAGGAGAAGGCCAAGGCCAGTTAAAATTGTAAAGTGGTTTCCACCTGATACTGGTTATAAGATTAATGTGGATGCATCTTTCCATCTAGATTCTCCTCACCAAACTGGCATTGGCATAGTGGTTAGGAATAGCTTAGGCATTGTTTCAAGACTTACCATGAAAACTGTAACTGCAATCTCCCCACTACATGCTGAATTACAAGCAATCCTCCAAGGATACATTTTAGGGCATGAAATGAACCTGACTCCTTTCATTATAGAGTCTGATTGTAGTGTTGCAGTTCATGGAGTCATTAAGCCTAGTACAATTGACTGGAACTTCTATTCCTTATGTACAAAACTTCACAGTTTTAGTACTATAAACCCAATTTGTCATGTGCTTAGAGAGGCAAATGGTGCAGCTGATTTTCTGGCTACATATAGTACTCAGACAAATGCTGATTTACCTATATCAATGGCACCAAGGAAATTAAAAGGAATCATTCAATTGGACTGTGATGTTGTACCTCATATTAGAGTATCTGAGTAGCTTCCTAGAACTTTTTACTGCTGTTCCTTTGAAATTCAGGAAATGAAGACACCAGGATGAAGTGCAGGACTTGGAACATCTCAAAGAACTACTCAAAGAAGAACTGAACAGAGGGGTTTCTCCTTATAGCAGTTCAAAGCACCACTGAGCAGCACCTGAATGCAAAAACCATGGTGCTAACACAGCTTACTCTTCTTGTATTCTCTCCTCGGCTGACTTGAGTCTCAACCTGGGGCAGCCTTGGGTTGATTCCCAGACAAGCTTGGGAGTATGCATGCAATTTGAGTACTGTTTTTTCTCACTATGTTTCTGGAGTTATTCCTCAAACAATTGCTTATCTATGTATTCATTGAGATTAAGGCTTCCTTTTTTGGTAGTCTTTTCTTTTATTCTTTTGGAAGCAATTCCTTTTGCTTCTGGAGTTTCTTATACTCCATAATCTAGGCCACTGTTTGGCTCTTAGATTTTAGTCTACTAATGCATAATCCTAGCTTTGGAACTCATATGTAATATTTTTGTTTCCTATGGGCTTGGGATCCCTTAAAAGACTCCTACCACATGTGTGGTTTTAAATTAAAAAAAAAAAAAATAAAATTTTACTTAAATATATGAATAGTTGTACTGAAACATGATGCATGAAGCAATTTTCGCATGTCAACAATGCTAGAGCTGTTGCAACGTACAACATGCTAAAACTAAATAGTATATACATATATTAACTCCTGAATCCACACACAAAAACACTCACCCGCAACTCCGTCCTCAGTTCAGCAGAAACTATTTCATATGTCTGGAGTGAAAATGGGCATAAAATTTCAGAAAAAAATTGATACATTTTTCATTGGATGACACACAAAACAGTCGTATTACCTTTCTGAACAGCTGATGGAACTCTTCTTCGTATTCATCTCTGATCTTGGCCTTGTCGTTTAAATCAAACACTTTGTGTGCACTAAAATATCAACTATGGTCACTAAAAAAATCAAATCTCAGTCAAGGAAGTAATTAAGCTAAAGCCTTATATATTCAATATCTCATTATGCCATGCCAATATAATGGAAATCAACAATACAAGAAGTAATTGAAAGGTTTTACCTTCAGACATTCTGAAGGCTCTGTGAATCATCACAGGTTGCTCCAGATTGCAACCATCTTCAGTAATGTAGGGCAATTTGAATCGCTCCGGAAGTTGAAAATCCAGCTAAAGCAACAAATTAAATTTCAGAAAACTTTTTTGATGAACAAATTTCAGAAAACTGGCTGAGCTTATAAGCATAAGCACCCAACCACACACTAAAATAACATGAACGGCTAAGCTCAGCAATACACCTCTTTCTTGCCCATCCTAGCATAATTTCATACGAATTTTGAGCACATAAAAAACTATCCCTAATTCGAACGGGTAAATCACACAAAAACTATCAAAAATAAATGTGAACGTATTCAACACACCTTGTGAGGGACTGGGAGAAATGAAGATCAAAAGTGTTGGCCTGAAAAGGGTCGATGCCGGAGCATTCAGAGATAAGGGAAAGCTGCCGAGAGATGGCAGCCGCGAAGATCCGGGTCCCTGTCCGACAGAAAACTTTGAGACTATGGCGATAGCGGAGACGGTGGCGCCATTGGAGCCACGCGGGTTGCTCAGCTGGGAGAAGCGGTGGCGATCCTTTTCGGAGCGAGCAGAAATCCACGACGGCAGAAGAGGCTCCAGATCGCGGGAGAAAAAGAAGAAAGTTAAGAAGATGGAGGGTTTAAGAAGGGTGGAGTGGTTTTAATGGCTGTGATGAGTTGATGAAAGATATTTACGGTTGAGATCAAATCTTAATAAATACAATAAATTTGATATCTTTAATGAATTTTAAAATAATATCAATCTTTATTTGGATTCGGATAAATTTTAATATTTTCATAAAATTTATTTTAATTTTATGGATCTAATTAGAATTAGTTTTATTGTATGTTTTAATTTAATTTAGTTTATTTGTAACTGATATTTAAATAAGTCCAGTTTTAAATAATATGATATTTAAATAGTTGCTGGGATTGGTACCAATGTTAAAGAATATGATATTGAGTTTGAGGCTCTCCCATCTTATTGTAGTCACTGTAAGATTATGGGACATCATGATAAAGAGTGTGGCTTTTTACACCCTCAGCTTAAAAGAAAGCAAGCTGCTACCCCTCACCAACCAATTAAACATATCCTAGAAGCTCCCAAGAAAACCTCAACTGAGACAGAAAACAAGAAGCAAGATGGAGAAGGCTCAGGCCTTAGTTTCCAAGAGAAAAAGAATATTCCTCAGGCCCCCTCTAGTCAGTTTGTTATTCAAAAAAGTTCCTTCAAGAAATCGGTTAGAGGAAATTTCAAAAAGGCTAGGAAAACCAAAACTGCCTACAAGTTTGTTCCAAAGAAATTGGTTTCCCCTGCTGAAATCCCCACTACTGAGATACTCCCTGATACAGTGGTTAATGCTGATTCTACTGCTATGGTCTCATCCAATTCGGGAAGCAGTCCTACTGAGAAAATAATATCCTCATCAGACCCTCCCAAATCTCTCAGAGCTATGTCCACTAACATCCTAGCACCACTACCCCTACAGGGAATCTCCTCCCTCCCCCCCTTACTATCTCATAATGCTCAGTTTCAAAGTGGGGTTATATCAGCTACTCAGGAAGCCAGTCCTTCACCTATTGAGCTGCTATCTAGTGGAAAGTCACAGAAATCCAAGAGCAAATCAAAGAAGTCTAAAAATACTACTCCTGCTCAGGATGATATTGCTATCCAAGGCTTTCAAAGGACAAATATTTTTACTCCCTTCTATTCAGACAGTGCTAAGTTCCATTCCCATGAGAAATTCAGAAACAAATTTCAACCTTTGGAGAATCTTCCTCAATCAATGCATGATCTTATTGAGGGGATGGTTCCTCCTATACAATCTCCAGATGGGAATGATAAGAACAAAACCTCAACTGAAGAAGAGGTAAGCACAGCCCAGGTATCTGTCCCTACTCTTCTTAATAGAACAAAAAGAAAATCCAGGAAAAATGCCTATACTGATCAGTTGCATCATGTTGCATATTTGCTTAGATCTTCTACAAAATGCGCAAATAGTAGTCATTTATGATGAATACAACATTAAAAATTAACATGTTAGTGTGGAACATTAGAGGAATGGATACGTCTATGACTAGACTTGAGAGATTAGTTATCTCTCATAAACCTGATTTGCTTTGTATTATTGAACCACTACATCCTGACAATGAATGCTCTTCTTATATGCATACTCTTCACTTTGATAATTGTATGTCTGCTAGCACTGGTCAAATCTGGTTGTTCTGGAAAAATAACATCTCACTTTCTGTAATTAAACTCCACAGTCAATTTCTAGATGTTTCTATACATAGCCATACTCTTAGAACTTCAATGGAAGGAGTCTTTGTTTATGGACTAAGAACTAGGATTGGTAGGAAAGAGATGTGGAAGGATTTAATTTCACTAGGTCTGGCCAATGCTATATATATATAGGTGATTTCAATGCATATAGGTCTATCTCTGATTATAAAGGCCCCTCGGTACCCAAACTTGGAACCATTAAAGATTTTAATGATTTCATCCAAGCTTTGGCATTAGAGGAAATCCATACAGTTGGGAACCATTTTACATGGACAAATGCTAGAATGCATCCTACCATTGAAAGACTAGACAGAGGTCTGGCATCATCACAATGGAACATTAATTTTCCTTCTTCTTCCATCTTAGTCCTAAATAAAGAAACTTCTGATCATTGTCCTCTCCTTCTTACAGTAGGAAGCCCTATCCCATCTACTCCTAGATCCTTTAGGTTCCTAAACACCTGGTTTAAAAGACTTCAATTTAAAGAGGTGTTAAGGAACAACTAGAGCCCTCAAATTTCTGAAAAAGGAATGACTGGTTTCTTTCTAAAGCTCAATAGACTTAAACTGTTTCTGAAATACTGGAACAGAGAGATTTTTGGCAATATTAGCAATAATGTTTCCAAAGCGGAAGAAGTCTTAAGGCTACAGGAAATTAACTATGACCTTATCCAGAATGATACTGAGCTATCTAAACTAACAGTGGCAAGAACTAATTTAAACCAAGCCCTTAAGGAGGAGAAACACTTTTGGAAACAAAAAGAAAAAATAAAATGGCTAAAGGATGGAGATGAGAACACTGCATTTTTTCATAAATCAATCAAAGAAAGAAAAAGTAGGCTAAGTATTACAAAAATCCAAAACTCTCAAGGAGTATGGATTGATGATAATACTGAAATAGAACAAGAAGCCTGTTCTTTCTATGAATCTCTCCTAACAGCTGATACACCTCCCTCCTCCTCCTTCCTCTCAGGCTTTTTTACCCAAATCCCCAAGCTGATCACTGCTGAGGATAATGCACAGCTGATTAGTTCTGTCACTATGGAAGAACTTAAAGGAGTGGTATTTAATCTGAATAAATCCAGCACTCCTGGTCCAGATGGTTTTACAGCCTATTTCTACATCAAAGCTTGGGATATAATTTGTGATGACCTCCTCTCAGCGGCAAATGATTTCATGATAAATCCCATTATCCCCCAAGGTATAGCCAGTACATGGATCACTATAATTCCTAAAAAAGAGATCCCTATCTCTTTTAATGATTATAGACCCATTAGCCTATCCAATGTTTCTAATAAGATTTTTTCTAAAATCTTAATGGAAAGACTAAAACCTCTCATGCCTAAATTGATATCCCATCATCAATCTGCTTTCTTAGCCAATAGAGATATATCTGATAATGTCCTATACCTTAGAGAGATGATGAGATTTATAAACAACAAAGGTAGAGGCACAAATTGTATTCTCAAGCTTGATCTTCAAAAAGCATTTGACAGAGTGAGCTGGTCTTTTCTGAGTTCAGTCCTTTTCAAATTTGGCTTTAATGGAATATTTGTGCATGCTATTTTGAAAAATTTACCACATGCCTGCTTCTCAATATTGATTAATGGAAAACCAGTGGGCTTCTTCAAAGCAACCAGGGGAATCAAACAGGGAGACCCCTTATCCCCTTTCTTATTTAATCTCTTTTCTGAAGCATTTACTAGGTCACTTGCATATGTTTATGAAATAGGAAAAATAGATTATTTCAACATTCCATTAAATGCTATTCCTATATCTCATCTGACATATGCTGATGACACCATCATTTTTCTAAAAGCAAGCAAAAAATGTCTCACAACTCTCAAATCCTTCCTGGTTGTTTTTGAATACATTTCTGGTCAAAAAATAAACTTTGAAAAAAGTGAGGTTTTCTACAGCAAGCATGCATCTGTACATTCCATTAATCTCATCAAGTCCATTCTAGGTATGAAAATAGGAACATACCCTTTCAGATACTTAGGATGTCCTATTTTCTTTGGAAAAATGCTTAAATATCACTTTCAACCTGTATTAGAAATGGTTAATGCTAGGTTGAATAGTTGGAAAAACAGATGGCTATCTGCTGGGGGTAAATTGACTCTCATTAAATCATGTATCTATTCCATCCCTCAGCACATCTGGGCTGTTTTTGACCCCCCAAAACTGATTATAAAGTCTCTAGAAAAAGCAGTATCATCCTTTTTCTGGGGGAAAATAGATCAGAAAGATAAAAAGAAGTGGAGGAAGTGGAGTGACATGTGTTATCCTATTTCAGAAAATGGAATAGGGGTTAGATCTATATCCACAATAGTTAAAACTTTTTCAGTTAAACTATGGTGGAAATATCAAAAGGCACAAGCTCCATGGACACTTTTCCTTGCTTCTCTTCCAAACTCATCCAAAACATCACAGACTTGGAAAAGAATCTGCAAGATAGACAATTTTGCATCCTCTCAGATTAAAGTCATTATAGGGAATGGAAATTGTTGTTTCTGGAACTCTATCTGGTCAGGGGATTCTCCTTTAATTGATCTAGTGGATTCTAGTTTGACTAACATTCCAGTAGATTGCACAGTTGAACATTTTGTTGTTAATAAAGAGCTTTATCTGCCATCTATTGCACCTCTTGTACAGAACACTGAAACTCTTATATCTTTACAGGAAATCAGACTTTTCCCAAGATTGGAGGATAGACTGATCTGGAAACCAGAAGTATTGGGAATTTTCACTTTTAAATCTGCCTATCAACTTCTCAGGCCAAAAAAAGGTACAATCCAGTCCATGTCAAAAATCTGGTGTCCAAGATCTCCAAAGAAGGTTTCAATTTTTATGTGGAGACTTTTCAACACTTTACTTCCTTTTGATGACATACTTAAATGGTCTGGTTTCTGTCTCCCTTCAAAATGCCCTTTTTGCAACAATGCTGATAGTCTTGATCATTTTTTCAACACTTGTAGTATAGCTCTGCATGTATGGAAAGAAATCCATTCTTTCCTGTGTATTGGCAATCCCATCTTTCCATCCTTATGGTCTAGATTATCTGGTTATTGGTTTTTCAAAGGCATTACATCACTGCACACACAACTGGTCAATCTTGTCCCATCTTTTGTATGTTGGGTGCTCTGGAAAGCCAGAAATAAAAAGCTTTTTGATGAAATCACCCCTTCCCCTCAGCATATTGTTAAGGAAACAAAAGAAATGATCTATAATGCCTTCATTGCTAAACCTTTTTACCTGTCCAAAAGCCATGACATCGATATTGCAAATACAGGGGTTCTTCCTAAATGGCTGAAACCCCCAAAGCCCAATATAGTCAAGGTTACTTGGAAAAAACCCTTAAGTGGAGTCAAGGTAAATGTGGATGCTGCATGGGATTCACTATCCAATAAAGTGGGGATTGGTATCATTTTTAGAAACTCTAAAGGTGATTTTATATATGCTAGATGTTGCTATTCCACCGCATTATCCCATTTAGAAGCTGAATTCAAAGCTATTAAATTGGGAATACACATTGCACACTCTATGCATCTATTCACTTTTAGGCTTGAATCTGACTGTTTAAATGCTGTGAAAATGATACAGAACCCATCCATAACCCACTGGAGAGTTTCTAACATTGCACATCATGTTAAATGCTATCTTTTCCCTGCTATAATTACTCATACTCTTAGGCAAGGTAATCAAGTAGCAGACATATTAGCAAAACATGCTCTTACAAACCACTTCACTGGTGAACTAAGCTGGAACACAGTGCCCCAGTCTGCTAAAGGATCCCTCTGTCTTGATAAACAAGGGATACCTTCCCTAAGAATTATGGAATAGATGCTACTGATTTGTTTTTAATTTTGCAGGATCTCTGTGGAAATCTACACCAAGTTTCAGAATCTTTTCATAAACACAAAGTCACAGTATGTGTTCTCACTGCTACACTCTGAGCTGCACCCAAATGACTATAGGACTGCTCCAGTTCTCACTTTGGCGCTGACATGAAGACTTCTTTTTTGGGAGGAAAATAACTTGAGGAAGTTTCTTTCATAGGCTGACCTGTGATTTTGTGTTTGCTCATGAAATTACTGACAAGCAAGTGGAATGACTCATCCCCAGTTTGTTGTTATTCTCCTCCATTTTTAATTTTTTCGGCATTATAGAATGAACTTTTCATTCTTTTTGAAGGCACCATCTTGTGCCTTGTGTAGTGAATAACTACACCATAGTTTCCTAGCTTTTAGGCTTCTATGTCTATTGCTGCACTGAGCCATATGGCCTTACCTGTTTGCAGCATCTGTAATCTTTTTCTTTTTTCAGTTTTTCATATGGTATGGGGAAGCCTATATACTCCCTCCACCAATGGTGGTTCATCTTAAAAAAAAATAAAAAATAAAAAAATAAGTCCAGTTTTAAATACTAAATTGACCCCGATAATTTTTAAATAAGTCCAGTTTCATATGACTCTAATAATTATCAAATTATTAATTAAAACTATTAATATATTTATGAAAATATGTTAACATACACAGTATTAAAATTCAATCTTTACGTTTGATATTGAAGTTAAATCAATCCATGCATTATTATATAATTAAGAAATTATAATATGATATTTTCAAAAAAATAAAAGAAATTATAATATGGTAATTAAGAAATTATTTTATTTTATTAGTTAGGCCCTGTTTACCAGAGCTTATCTGTAGATCAGTTCAGTTCAGTTCAGTTCAATTCAGTTCAATTCAGTTCAGTTCAGTTCAGTGAAATGTAACTGATGAAATTCAGGTTAATTCAGTTATGCTGATTCCATTTTTCAATACATCATTTTTACTTCAGTTCAGTTCAGTTCAGTTCAATTCAATTCAGTTCAGTTTAGTTCAGTTCAGTTCATGGTGGAAATAAGCTCTAGCAAACAGGGCATTAGTGTTGTAAGTAAATAAGTCGAGTTAGTCATTGTAAATAGAATTTAAACTAATCCAGTCAGTCATTAGTAGTGTTTCTATAAAGTCAAGTAAAGTTTGTCTAATTATTGGTTTAACTCATTTACTTAGTAAATATTTATAGTTAAGTGTCAATTTAGTTTGTGTCAAGAAGTTGTTAAGAGTTTGAGTAGTTTAAACTTAGTTTGTGTTTACATAAAGTTATGTAAGATTTGCTTTTAACTAGTTAAACTCAATTTAGTTAGGGTGTATAAGAAGTCAAGTAAGATCAACTGAATCTCTTATATGAGTTATCAGTAGTCAAGTAATATTTGACTTTTCATTAGCATATATAATTCAATTTGGAGTAAAGAAAGTCAATTGTTTGTTTATAAGGATTAATTACAAAATATATAGAAAGTCAATTAAAATTTGACCAATCATTAGTCCAATTTGATTATGTCAATGTTTATAAGTGTCAACTTTGAATCAATACAATTGTTGTTACTAGAAGGTCAATTGAAGTTTGACCTTTGACTAGTTCAAATCAATTTAGTTAGTGTACTTTAAAGAAAGTTGAGTAAGAGTTAACTTTTGATGAATTAGATTTGATTAGTTCTAATTTCTAGTGAATATAGAAAGTCAATCAAGGGTTAGTGTGGGTTAGAGTTTTAGTGGTTTAGAATTTAGATTTAGTGGGTTTATTATAGGTTTGAAGTCAAAATAAGTCAACAGAAAACTTCTTTCTCATTCTTAAGACACCAGAACCATTTTTCTCATTCGAAAAATCAAATAAAGCAGCGGAAATACTTTTCTCATTCGAAAAATAGTGTTTTTTATGGCACTTTTTTTTAGAACCGCCTTAAAATCACCACGAACCGCATTCTCTGGACACCCACCATTACATACCTTACGAATTGGTTTTTCGAATTTGAAAAATGCTAAATTTTAAGGCAGTTCCGCGGTTTTTGAAGAACCGCCTTATTTTTTGTGCCTTAATTTCCATGCTTTCCACTAGTGGAAAGTAGAATAATCAAGGAAATATTTCCACAAAACTGAAAAAAGTAGTCCTATAAAAGTAGTCCTGAAATATTTAGTTCAGTTTTATTAAGTTACCTCATATTCCATCGAACTTCACTAAAATCAAATTCAATTTATAAGAATTGCAGAATAGAAAAGGTTTACGGCAAAGGTTGATTTTCTCATTAACTGAAGACCCCTATATATACAAGGATGGCCTAGCGTAGCTATACAACAAGATTACCCAATCAGTATGGGAATCAGATATTCTAAGAATCAAATCAAATATTCTAAGAATAAAAACAAATATAGACAACTCATATACAACCAACCAGAATCAATCAAAATCCTCTAGAACATAATCTAATACAATTAATCTAGGGGGATGCTATTTCCACAACCCAATATCCTAAATGCACAACCCATTTAGGGTAAATTTTACTAAAATATCCATTATTAAAATTTAATTTTAGTTAGCTATTTTTATGAAACTTAGTACTAATCAAACTCTAATTCATGAAATGTACCCACTCTTTATATACAGTATAAAATATTCTTATCAACTTTCTCTACAAATTTCACGTAGCTATTCAGATTAATAAGTAATTTGACTAAATTCACATCATGTTTGTCAGAGCTTATATGTAGATCAGTTCAATTCAATTCAGTCCAGTTCGGTTCAGTGAAAGTGTAATTTGATAAAATTCATATTAATTCAGTCATGCTGATTCCATTTTTCAACACATTAATTTACACTTCAGTTCAGTTCCGTACACCAAGAAATAAGTTATAGCAAATAGGGCCTAAATTTGAAGGTGTTGAATGAATGTTGAAGGTTTTGAGGATTTTTTGGGCCTACAATTAAATTTAACAAAAACTTGAATCCAAAATTTATTATTCAAAACTTAAGGGATTTAAATGATATAATAAATGTTAATTAAATCCTAAATTTAATGAGGGGTGATTAAGTAAATTTATCACTAAATGGGTTGTGGATTTAGGATATTGGCTTGTGGAAATAGATCTCATGTTAATCTAATGCGAACTAATTTGAGCTACTAAATTAATTTAAATTCAATTGAATTTTAATCAACTTAAAGGAAACTTAAACTTAATTTAACTAAGCTAAAACATGTAAAACTCGGATAGGGGTTTCTTCAGGCATGCAACATATATATGCTCAATTCAAGATATTCTTTCATCACTAGAAAGCCAGTAGGAAACCTTAATTTTTTGTTGATGTTCTTCTGTATGTATTTGACGATGAGTCGTCCTATTTTGAATTATGTAGTTAGAGTCAGTTCATGCATGCACCAACTGATGAAAACCCTGAAGCTGCCAAAATTTTTGCGTTCAAATTATGTGCTCTAAAATACTTTTCACTAAATATATATATGCACAATACTTGTTTTCTCATGGTTTTAAATCTAGCTAGGATGGATTTTATCGTAAATTCATTTGTTTCTTGCACACAAAATACTATTGTAACATGCAAGTAGATCAAGTAGATCATGAAAATTTTCACGTGAAAATCAAGTAGATCATGAAAATAACGCGACGTAGCCCTGTCCAGTTCAGCTTATTTTCAACACCCTCCAGCACCCCTTCAACACTCTTCAGCACCCTTCAACACCCTCCAACACTTATTACTATTCACAGACATGAATTATTTTAATTTTTTTAAAAAAAAATAGGAATGATTTTTCTTTAGAATTAGTTTCAATATGTTTTGTACGAATTAATCATTCTTCAAATATATAGTCTCATAATTATTAATCATTTTTCAAATATATATAAATAACGATTTCGTACTGGTAAACCAAATTTATAAATAAATATTTTACAACTGTTGCAAACATATTAGTACTTCCAATAATATTACAAATTACATATACTACTAATCGCTATCATCTAATGATTCATCTTCGCCAACATCACTACCTTCTAAATCACCACCTCTTGAATGCCAAATTTATAAGACAATACTCTCACACACTTCGTTCATAGCAGCTTTTCGATCATCAGCGTACAAACCTAAATCACTACTTCCTTCATCCTCAGGATGATCTAACACGGGAATGTGTAATTGTTGCATTCGAATGAAGTTATGAAGTGTGAAACAGGAAACAATTATTTCTTTTTGGAAATCAATGTCAGTTTGGGGCATTCTTTTTAAAATTTTCCAAGTACTCTTCAACTGACTGAAAACTCCTTCTACTTTCATTCTTAAAGAAGAATGTCGTTTGTTAAAATGTTCCTTCATACTTTGAGGTGGTGCGTTTCTAAATTGCGGTAGATGCCTTCGGTTTATTCCATCACTATATGGAGTCAAGTATCTAATGGTGTTTGGATATCCTGAATCTACCAAATAATATTTTCCTACACAGATTGACCAATACGTAAATACATTATACATTATTATTTGTTAGGTAAGTTGATGTACATTAGAAATATTACTTTCCGGCGGATGAGGAAAACGAAATTCTGGGTTACCCAATGCATCTCTCCACACTGTTGTGTCGTGGGCACTTCCTTCCCATCCCACATGAATATATGTGAAGATTTTATCAAAAGAACATAGTGCCAAGACATTCCAACTTTTTTTACCCTTGCGAGTGAAAATGGGTACACCTTGTTCATCACAAACAACTACATCTATAAGAGTTCTATCTAGATCTCCAATAGCATGCTGAAACATATTCATCATATAAAATGATTCAAGTGGATAAGTCCAATATCACATTACTTACAAATCCATGACCAAAGTGGATAAGTCCAATATCACATCACATTACTTACAAATTACATGTTCTTAAAGTAAAATTGTAGGATTAATATAAATTTTTTAAAATTATAAAATTAATATTAATAATATGTAGATGGAGTATACATATAATTTATTCAATTTTTTTTTACTTTTATTGTATTGCATATTATTTTATGATACACTTATGACTAATTAAACGTATGTTCAACTACTAAAACAAAATAGTAAATGCATTTCAAAATGTAACATTTACATTATTTTATTAATCACAACACATAATTATGTACATCATATAATACAATTTTAATTCAATTTCAGCATCCTTCAACACTCTTCAACACCCTTCAGCACCCTTCAGCACCTTTCAACACCCTTCATCACCTTTCAGCACCTCTTACCAAATTTTCAGCTCTATTGGATATGGCCGTACAAACTATTGATCATTATAGGACACAATCATCCAAAACATGTTGTAGATCATTCGAATCCTTCTTACAAAAGACACATCTTGATGGCAAGGTAAATGCATGATTATTTATTTTCTTTTGTAAAACATCAGCCATGAAAATTCATCTATTTTTTCTGCCACAAATTTCATCCATAAAAAATTAAAGAAAAATATATGATTTGAAGTCTTTTTGGTTGATTAATTTAATATATAAAGGTTGTAGACCTATAAATTCTTGACAAATTCTCAATTGATATATGTTTCAATTGCTCTCACCAAATACTCATGCTTAATATGTAAAAGATCAATATTGAAATTGATAAGATCAAACAGAAAAGTAAGAAGATTAACAATAATTGAGAAAATCTCCGGTGAGACCTGTCCTTGTGGAGACCAAGGGCTAAAGACATCCTACAAAACTAGCAACATAAAAATGGGGGTCAAGATGTAATTACAAAAAACTCGGTGCCATTTCATAATTAAACAGAGCTCAGGGACCTGCTCTGCAAATTCAAGATCAAGCAGCATAAAATATCATGCAAAAACATAAAAGAATCAGGCAACATAAAAGATCATGCAAAGAATATAAAAACTCAGGCAAAAACACAAACAAAATCAGGCAACATAAAAATCATGCAAAGATCATAAAAACCCAGGCAAAACACACAAAAAGATCAGGCAAAATAAAAGATCATGCAAAGAACATAACAACTCAAGCAAACACATATAAGGATCAAGCAGCATAAAAAATCATGCAACATTATAAAAAAGATCAGGCGACCTAAAACATCATGCAAAGATCATAAAAACTCAGGCAAAAACAAAAATAAATAAATTAGGCAACATAAAATATTATCCAAAGATCATACAACTCAGGCAAAAAACAAAAACAATCAGGCAAACATAAAACATCATGCAAAGATCATAAAAACTCAGGCAAAATAACAGATCATGCAAAGAACATAAAAACTCAAGAAAACACATATAAGAATCAAGCAGCATAAACAAATCATGCAACAACATCAAAAGATCAGGCAACATAATCAAAAAGCTTTTCATAATCACAAATAATCAAGTAACATGCCTAATTGCTTTCTGCTATTCTTAGCCTCGTCCATGACCAAGTTCATGTACTCATCAAACCCAATTAGTCTTCGCCATAGTTTCGTTTCCGACGAAATTTGGCTGGAATGCGACTATGCGAGAGTAGATGATCAGTTGGAGGAGGTTGAAAGTGCTTCTGTCCTCCACCGTACGACCTTGCTTCATCCCCAACGGCGACGACGACACCGAGCCGAGCAACTCCACCGTGATAAAATCGTCGCCGTCTAGTCGAACACGGAATCAGAAGGGCAGAAGGGCAGATGAGGAGGGTTTGGGAATGAACCGGGAAGGTCGCTGGTGGAGGAATTGATCTGAAGAGTGAATCGCAACGCTAGGAAGGAGATATTGGGAGAAATTTGGGGGAAATAAATTACTTTTGCAATTCAGTCCCTAAATTCAGCCGTATTTTTCAGTTTGCACTCATATATTTTGAAAATGTTATATAGTCCCTGGTCTCAATGGAGACAGGTCTCAATTGAGAATTAGTATACATTAAAATGTCAAGTTTAAAAGTGAGAAAATCAACGTTAGTTTATTTGTGGTCTCAATTGAAGCCGAGAAAGTTTCAAATAATGGCACCTTACGGTAAATGCAAGTTAAAAGGAGGTCATTTTCTACAAAATTGAGGGTTACTATTCGATTATTTTAATTATTTTAGTTATTTTAGTTTGACCCTGATGTTTTTATACTTGAGTTTGATCTTTTACTTGGTTTGATTTTATTTGGTTTGATCTTTTAGGTTTTAGGCATGATGTTTTTGGCCTCGTTTGGCTATCATCGTTTACCTGTTAGATGTTAGCGGATTTTATTAGCTAGTTACCTGTTAGTGGATTTTATTAGTTGTTACATGTTAGCGGATTCTAGTACTCCCTCCATCTCACCCAAAGCTGCACAGTTGACTTTTCACGGTCTTCAATGATCGTGTTTGACCATTAATATCTTTAAATACATATAGAAATAATATATAAAAATTTACTTTTTAAAAAATAGATGTTATAATGAATCTATTGATATCTCATATAATAGTTTTATCATTTATATATTGACTTATAATTACAGTCAAAGTTTCCTAAGTTTGACTCTGAAAAGTCAACTGTGCAGCTTGAGGTGAGACAGAGGGAGTAGCTATTTTGACTAGCGGTTTGACTAGCGTTTTGTGTATGAGTGTTTGGCAAATAACAATTTGCTGATAGTTGTTTCATTACATTAAATGACTGAAATAGACATTAATACAATTTATTATTAATGATTTTTGTAGTGTGTTACTTATTCTAATTTTAATATTTATAGGTTGTAGACCTATAAATTCTTGACAAATTCTCAATTGATATCCGTTTCAATTGCTCTCACCAAATGCTCATGCTTAATATGTAAAAGATCAATCTTGAAATTGAGCAGATCAAACAGAAAAGTAAGAAGATTAACAATAATACATTAAAATGTCAAGTTTAAAAGTGAGAAAATCAACATTAGTTTATTTGCGGTCTCAATTGAAACCGAGAAAGTTTCAAATAAGGGCACCTTACGGTAAAAGCAAGTTAAAAGGAGGTCATTTTCTACAAAATTGAGGATTACTATTTAATTATTTTAATTATTTTAGTTTGACCTGATGTTTTTATACTTGAGTTTGATCTTTTATTTGGTTTGATTTTTTAGGTTTTGGGCCTGATGTTTTTATTTGACTTGATCTTTTAGGTTTTGGTTAATATTTTTCACTTTATTTTCTTGAGCTTTTATGCTTTATGGTCCAAACAATTAAAATAATTATATATAGGAACCCCTAATATATAGTAGAAGATGGTCTCCTTTTGACATGTCCTTACCGTAATTAAGGGGACCTTACAGGAGACGCACTCTCTAAATTCTTTTGTAAGTAGCATTTACATATATAGGAAAACCTTGAATCAAATCAAGTCTTAATTATGAATTAAATTAATAAATACATGAATTTTAGTTTATCAATACATAAGATCAGAACAATATTTTATGTTTTCGAATAGTAACAGTGTCTTATTTTCTCCCCGGCTTTTTGAACCGAGTAAACTAATCTAAACTAATTTGAATTAAACTTAAAAGAATTGAGAAATCAAAATAGCATGACTAAGTTAAAATGATGTAATCAAATTATGCTTTAACTATGAAACTGAAATAAAATGATATGAATTAACTTTAATTGAAAAGGTTCAGATAAGTCAGGAAAAACATGCCCTAAAACAAATTTTCATTAAATCACATTTCATCTAAATTGTTTCTTGAGAAAATCTTGGGTGAGACTTGTCCTTGTGGAGACCAAGGGCAAAGGAACTCATCATATAAATACACAAATGTGAAGTTGATAGTTTTGGGGTCATTCTGTAATAATTTTGTTTTCGGCGCAATAGTCCTATTTGGTCCAATTATAGGGACTTTTTTGCAAATAAGCATAAAATCCATCCTATTTTCCCCAAATCTGCATATGTCGCATCAATCTGGAAAACATTTTCTGGGAAACGATCCTGGCTTCCTTGCTTGGCTAGAATCACAGGGGTTTTCCAGGAACAACAGGATAATTTCTGGGTGGCATTTTGATTCGTCAAGATTGGAAATTTCTTTGCCGGCGGCACATCCGGCGAGAACGATAACGTCGGAGATCGGGAGAAGCTTGGGCTCTGGGAAATCACCGGCCGCTTGTGCGGTGTAGACATAGCATGCTTCCCTCGGAGTAGTTCTGGACACGATTTCATGCTACTGCGTCGGAGAAATTACGGCTGAGGGCGGCGATATCTTGATGTGGAGATGGGTTGCGTGGGACAGCGTCGGCTCCGTAGCTGGAGAAGAGTCAATTTACTTGAGTATTTAGTGTGGTGTCTTGATCTTTTAATCATTGTGTTTGACCTTTTACTGTGATGTCTTGATCTTTTATTGAATGTGTTTGACCTTTTACTGTGATGTCTTGATCTTTTATTGAATGTGTTTGACCTTTTACTGTGATGTCTTGATCTTTTTATTCAACGTGCTTGACCTTTTACTGTGATGTCTTGATCTTTTATTGAATGTGTTTGACCTTTTACTGTGATGTCTTGATCTTTTTATTCAACGTGCTTGACCTTTTACTGTGATGTCTTGATCTTTTATTGAATGTGCTTGACCTTTTACTATGATGTCTTGATCTTTTTATTCAACATGCTTGACCTTTTACTGTGATGTCTTGATCTTTTATTGAATGTGCTTGACCTTTTACTGTGATGTCTTGATTTTTTTATTCAACGTGCTTGACTTTTTACTGTGATGTCTTGATCATTTTAGTCACCGTGCTTGAACATTTACTATTTTGTCTCGATCTTTCAACCAATTTACTTGAGCAATAATGTTTTGTCTTCATCCTTGTTATGTTTTGATCTTTTACTTAATGTGTTAGAGCATTTACTGTGATGTCTTGAGCTTTTAGTCATTGTGCTTGAGCATTTAATGATTTTTCTTGATGTTTTAGTCAACGAGTGAGTTTGTAATGAATGAGTGAGTGAGTTTATCCGAGGAGAGTCGGGGTGGTGTTGTTGTTCGCAGTACTCGGTGTTGTAATGAATAAGATCAAGTTCAAGTAATAATTGAAAAAATCAAAGATAAGATCAAGCAAAAAGCATATAAGATCAAGTAAAAATGATAGAAGATCAGAGGTAGGGGCGCCAGAAAAAGATCAAGCAAAAAGCATAGAATATCAGACGCAGTGATAGAAGGTAGAGGCAGAAAAAGATCAAGTAAAAAGCATATAAGATCAAGTAAAAAAAATTCAAGCAAAGTTCAAGCAAAAAACATATAAGATCAAGTAAAAAACATAGAAGATCAGAGGTAGGGGCAGAAAAAGATCAAGCAAAAAACATAAAAAATCAGATGTTGGAGAGAAAGTGGAGGAGAAAGAAGAAAACTAAATTTGCAACTAAGTCCCTATATTAGGCGGGTTTTTTTTAATTTGTACCTATAATTTCTGGAAAGCTCCTATAGTCCTTGGTCTCAATGGAGACAGGTCTCAATTGAGAATTAGTATTGTTTCTTTTAAACAAGATGAAAGGAAGTTATAGAGAATTTTTCAAAAATATTTATACATAAAAAGTTAAAAACACGCTGAAATAAACAGAAATGAATTTAAATATATTAATCTGAAAAAATAAACCGAAAAATTGAAATATACTAAACTAAAAAAAATTAACATAATTATTCAAATAAAATGGCATATTTTATCCAAACCTCTTCGCATTCATCATCTGTAGTGTCACTCTAGTGTGTACCGTACCTTCCTAGTAAACAGTGTGGCACTGTGGCGCAATAACCCACGCCACCAACCCCAAAAAGGTTAAATAAGTAGAGCTGAGCAAAACTAACCGGATAATCGAAACCGACTGGTTAACCGATCGTAACCGTACCGATTTTAAGGTTAACCGAACCGTAGGGTTACGTTAAGGTTATCACTTTTTGATTAACCGGTCTTTAGGTTAAGGTTAAAGTTTTCAATATTCAACACGAATAATTAACCGACTAACCGGGGATTATTTTGCAATTATTTATTTATATTATTATTATTATTTATATAGCTAGATTTTTGTATTCCTCTTGGCTCTTGGTTCTTGGTGTATGAGAAATATGTATATGTAGCTAGCTTTTGTACTCCTCTCGTTAGCCAGCTTTTGTACTCCTCTCGTTAGCCAGCTTTTGTACTCATCTAGGTAACTAGCTTTTGTATTGCTCTTGCCTCTTTGCTGTATGAGGAAATATGTATACATAACTAGCTTTTATATTCCTCTTTGAGGTAGCTTTTGTTTAACTCTTGGCATATGGGGAAATATATATATATATATATATATATATAACTAACTTTTGTAATATGCTAAATTGTGTTCAAAATATTTTATAATTAATGAATTATAAAATTAGGTTAACCGAACCGGATTTTTAATTAACCGAAACAAAGGTTATCAGATTTTATTTGTCAATTTTAAAGGTTAACCGAACCGTTGAATAGTTGAGCGAATAGTATATTTTCTAGAAACAGGAAGGTTAACGGTACCGTGATCAACCCTAATCATAAGGTCCAAGATAATGCTTTTGAAACTCTCTTTTCGATAAATACTTACCATGTAGCTTTTATTTCACAATCTTCAGCCTATTACATCATTGAATATATTTAATTTTTATAATATAAGTAAATATTCAAATTTCACTGTTTAAAATTTTTAATTAACAATAGAAGTCAAAAACATATAAACATATTTTACATTAATAATATTAATTTTTGACATAAAAAAATTAGATATATATGTGCATTTTTCAAAAATAATATTAAATGTATTAATAATGTTATTTCAAAAAATAATATGAATAATATAATCAAATTATTAAATAAAAGAAGTTCAAAAAAATTATAAGTTAAAAGTAGGTCTTACAATGATTTATGTTTGGTACTTTAATAATAATTAAAAACTAGAATTAAAATATCTAACCCATTAATTCATGAATAAGTTGAAAACACCTGCGTGAACTAGTTTGTTTATATGGTGGGGTGGGGCAAAATGTATAAAATCGGGACACATTTTTCCAGCCATTGATCGGTTTATTTTCCTTAAATATATGAAAACCTTGATAACGTTGCCCCGTTGTGGAAGTTGGGGAGGCTTTGAGCAGTATAAAGTTGCTCTCAATGACTCCCATTGCAAAGCCAGCAAAGACAAAAGCCTTGAGAATGGGGATGGAATAAGAAGGGCTTCATTTTACCTGCAATTAAAAAAATAAACAGAGTGCCCACAGCAGTTACACACAGGCTTCCAAACCCTCTGCAGCTGTGGCCTGTGGAGGTGGGCTCTTCATTCTGATCATTTATCCAAATCGCGCCTGCAAGATACCATAATGTGAGTGATTTTCAGGTTGAAGCTTTCTGTAAAAATAGGGTTTTGGGGTAATTTTTTTGAATGTTCTGCGCAGGGGAGGAAATGGCCGTCGTCATTATGCTTGTGAAGAGTGTGCCCACAATTGCCAGGTGATGCATGAGCATAAAACCAATCTATCCTGCTCCGTCTCACGGTTCTTCAAAATCCTTGTTGGTAGGGACTGGCCTAAAGCACTGGTATGTTTTTACCCTCTCATGAGGTATGTTATTATTTGTGAATTAATCCTACACTTACATGCATGACCCAAAGTTGCAAATTTACATTCTTTGTGTGTATGTGTGTTGTGATGCATTATTTTAATTCTGTGTATTCGTGAAAACTTAGATTTTAGGATGGCTTATGTTTCAGTTTTATGGTAGATTAGAATTTTATGGTTCTTCTTTCGTGGGGTAAAAAAGCTAAACTTTGATTTTAATGGTTATGTTTGCCCAAACCAAGCTCTTAGTTGAGATATTATTTTTCATATTCTGTGATGTTGATGAAGTGACCGAGTGATGTAGGATGACTGAGAAGTCACTACAAATTGTTTGTTTAAAAGGAATTTGCTTAGTCTCAAAGTTTGAGATCAGGAATGGAGCCTCTTGAACAAGTTTAAGCTCTACTAACCAGCTTTCCACCATTGACCAGACCTTATTCTACACACTTTTTTCCACGCCTTCAGTTTTCCAAAACAAAAACATTTGCGGTATTTATTACAATGAAGAACTATCGGAATTATCTAATAGGTATCTGTTGTACTTTATGCTTGTAAACACATTGCTTCTAACTTATAGTTCCTGAGATTATTCGTCTCCTCTAATTGTAGTAAATTGACCAGTTAGTGGATTTAGGATTGTTTGTGAATTGTGATGCCCCTTTCCTGTATTAGCAACCTACTGCCCTTCCTTTGATTGCTCACCTCTTGGTGCTATTTTTGAGGTGAGACATAATTTCTTCTTAAATTTTGTCAAAGTTCTTATTTCGGGATGACGAAAATTGGAACTGTACTCCATGCTTCAAAAGCAGTTAGAAAATTTACACAGAATACTAGAATAGAGCTGACCGTATGGAATTGTGTACCTGAAGAAGTTGATTAGGTTTTCTTAAACATGTTTCTTCTTAGCTAAGAAAATTTCTTGTTATGCTTTTTCTTAAGTATATATGGGAGGGGTTCCATTAACTCACTTATTTTCATGCTTATACTCAAGATTCTAACCATTGGATACAAATATACAATATATACATATACATACGTTTATACATATACAATTATACATGTGTATATATGTTTTCAATCCATATAAAAATTTTTAACCTTTCCTAATTGTTGCAATTAGTTTTAAATCTACCATGTCCATTTCTTGTCACTTTCAAGATATTTGATTTCTGACCTTGACTTTTTCTGATATTTATGGATGATGGCTATATGCCAGGTGGTGTCCCTTATTTATCTCACCTTTATTTCCACAGTTACTTCCCCCCTCATTTGAAGCAACCATGGCAGAGAAGGTAGGCCAACAAATTGAGCTGGAGAATGTAGCAGGGCAAAAGTGGACTGTGACTTTGTCCTCATTTGGTGATAGATATGCTTTTCAGAAGGGATGGGAAGATTTTGTATTAGATAATGACTTAGATGGGGGAGACTTTCTGGTTTTCAACTACGTGAATGGAATCAAAGGATCAAACTTTGTTGTCCATGTGTTTGGAAGAACTGGCAGGGAGAAAAACTGTAATGGCCTATTGAAAAAACACAGAAGTCAAGAAAATGCATCTGCTGAATTGGAAATACAGAGCCCCACAGATACTCTGGGACTAAAATCTAAGCCGTTTGCTCCTGAACCAACATCTGAACCATGTGCTCCTGGACCAGTCTATAAGCCGTCAGCTTTTGAACCGATGTCTAAATTGTCAGCTCCGGGACCTAAATCTAAGCCGTCTTCAGTTCCTCAAGGCATATGTAAACCATCATCTGCACTTCTAGGTCAAAATCACAGGGCTGATGATGAAATGTTGGACAGTTTAAATTCAATGTCCAACCATGAAGTGCACACAAGGCAAGCTTATGGGAACAGTAAAGTCACTGATGAATGGATAGGTTCTTCTAAATCTGTTGTACGTATGACTAGAAAGAGTCGTACAGCTGAAGCCATCAGGACTTCTATTAATGATCTTATTAAGGCCAAGAATATGAAGTCAAATATACACAGTGTTAGCATGGCTGGAAAAGACCACACGAGCCTGAGATCGCTAGCTGAAAGCAACAAGGGTATTGAGTCAAATAATATTGCAAATGAGGCTGAAGTTAGCATGAAGGAAAAAGTCAAACCTTCAGTGTTCAGAGATGACAGTACACTTAACCTTTCAGATGATGATCCATTCTCTAATTCCTTTAAAGAACCTGGGCAAAAAGGTATATGACAGTAATTTAGAATTGAGTGATGATAGGGTCCTTTTATGTACAAATGGTTTCTTGGTCAGCTCAAACTGTCTTTTCTAGGGCAATATATGTGCATACCCTTGTAGAAAGGTGGCGTCAAAAGTTTAATCCTTTCCCAATTGATGAGGCATTTTAAGAATTACATATGGTCTCTTTCACTTTCTTATCTCATAAATCGTATGATTTTTGTGTTCTCTATATTCTCCTCTGGTTCATATTTTTCTGACAGTTCCTAAAATTCTAATCTTTTCAAATTTTAGGCAATGACCAGGATTCTCGAGCTGCTAATAATGGTGCTTTCTTCCCTGAGAGTGGCAAGAAATTTACTGGTACTTACTAATTAGATAGTGCTCAATTTATTTTTGTGTTCAAGGTTTATTTTGTTGGTGTTTCTTTGTGGGGGTCCACTCTCAGAAGATGATGAATACCATTGAGATGCATTGACCTCAACCCTCTCTAGTAGTAAATTTTTTGGCATATGTCATAGATTGTGTTTAGCATCATCCTGTGCTTCTCTATATAATTCCACGCCTTGCTTACTTTCCTAAAGTTTGACAATAAGCACCCTTATCAGTTATCACCATGATCATGAAAAGTACAAAAATTTCACTCCTATAATCATTTTGTATTACTGAAAAATAAATCATCATGAGCAGGTCATCTTGAGAAAATTGTGAAAAAAGAACAGCCAGATGGAAGTGAGCCAGGGCATAATGATGCCAAAAGGAAAAGAGGTACCTATCCTTCCTTATTTCTGTTTGTGCCTTATTCAGATACAAGTTGGTGCATCTCCTGATTCTCACTCTGATTGTCTATATGCAGTCTATGAGTCAGCACCTAGTCGAATTAGTGATTGTAAGCTAGTGAAGATTGAGCCATATGATGATGATGATGATGATGCCTCAGCACACCAGGACAATGTAACTTGCTTGGCTGAGCCTCACGGTCAATGTTTGGTAGGTTTTTACCCTTATATTGCTCTAAAATTTTGAATGTTTGATCAGTTCCCTGCAAAACATGGTATTGTTAAACTTATGCATTTCCTAATCGCTTAAATCTAAATTTATTATTTTTCCCCTTTTGACTGAATGAAAAATACACATTTACATTGATGCACATAGCTTTTTTTTCTTATGATGTTTTGAACACAAATGATTGAACATAAATGTATAAAATTAAAACTTAATTCCATTCTTCTGCTCAATTTTCCATTACATTAAGGATCTGTAAGTAACAAATGTTGAAAACCTTATGTGAGGTTGCTTTTGATGATATAATCTCACTTTCGTTAACTGGCTAATGCTCATTGTCCAACATTGGCCATACAAGATTTCACTTTAATTCTTATTGTTTCCTTGCCTGATGTTGCTCTATCACGTGGCATTTTCTTACTTTATTTAATTTGGTTCACTTATGATTAGGTGAAGGTCCATAAGGATAAGTAATGTAAATGGCCCCTTCATTAGCAGAACTACCAAAGAAACATCGTGATCTTATCTTTTCAATCATAAGCTTGAGTAGTCTGATGTCTAAACAAGTGATAAAGAAGAGAGACTTTAATAATTGGTGCAACCTTTGCCCTTGAGTTAGTCTGACATTTGAAAAACTGAAGAAGAGGTACCTTAACGAAAGTTCGTTGAGAAAAACAATTCTAGATCTTTTATACTAATGGAGTTCAGCATTTTTTTATATACATTTTTAAAATACAAAAGGATCACGTTTCTACTGTAGCGAAAACAGTTAATCAAAAGAATTGCTTAAACCTTTGTCTAGTGTATAATATATTCAGAAAGTAAAAAACTTGCTAGTTACATTAGCAACTATCTAAATTTTGTGCATTTAGCATCTAAATCCAACTGCATGGGTTGATACATGATACGTACACATTGCATATCAACATACTAGTTTTTCTCACAGCTATGTGTATATTTTGTAGGAGCTTCCGGATAAGTTACCAGCTCTTAAATTTATGAGGAGGGGAAGTAAGGCTGTTTATCTGCTGGATCAGAATATGATCTTGTGGCCAGCCCTCTATGAAGAGAGCTCAGGTTGGCCGGTCTTACTCTGCCACTGGGACAAGTTTAACTTAAAGAATGGAATCCAGAACGGAGATAGCTATACTTTCACTGTGGAAAATGCATCTGAGTTTATTTACTGGATTGGTGTAGTTCACCCAGTTTAAGTGTAGCAGTCGGGAATAACGGTGCAACTGCTGTTTTGCTGTAGTCTTCTAAACTTGTTGTGGCCTTTTGTGGTGGTGGCATAGATTAACCAGTTGATACTATGTAAGTAGATGAACAAATTCCAAATTTGGGAAGTAGCCTGGGTTACAATTTAATAATGGCAAGTAGGACCTTTAAGGAGACTGAAGTTTTTGTGTCTTGTGCTGATTTGAATTGAGGGCAGAAAATGATATCAGTTCCAACATGTTAATTAAGAACATCAGATCAAACGAACAATAAGCAAAGATAGTAGTACTAATATTGAATTATATGTTCTCACTTTGATAATTCGGTAGCATAGAGTCCAGATGTTCATATGATTAGTAACTTTAATTAAGGAGACTTGCAAACATTGGTGCTATTCCAACAGGCATACTATATGCAAATAACAGAGAGATGCCATAGTCTAATAAATCAACCAGGTTAAAAAAGCGTGCTGCCAATTTCTTGCCCAGCAGCACTTGGGACTGTGTTACAGTATTGAGCTCTAAACCTAAGGCATCGACGCATTTTACATTTGGAAGGTCTAGTCCCAGTTGAGCTTTCCTTAACAATGTCCATATATTTTCCGCCTGATGCCAGTTTGTTAATAAAAAAACTTTGTTTTCTCCATCAATTTTTTAAACATTTTCTTTGGTGATATCAATCAAGATAATGAAAATAGAAAGACCTAGTATTTTATGTTAATTTTTTAGCAGGTGGGTTTTGATGCATCAGTGTCTTGTACTTCAAATATAATTACCAGGTACTATTTTGGGCTTGGGAACCCATAAAAGAATCCTACCACTAATGTGGTTTTAAAATAAAAATAAAAAATACCAGGTACTCTTTGCAAAATGCAATAAAAAGACCATTAACATCTGAATGATTGATCAAATTAATGCAGAACTATGATGATTCAATTGTAGAAGACATTTCACCTACTTAATCATTAGTAGGAAGATTTATAGACAAGGTTTATAATATATAATAAAATAACTTAAGTTTTTGAACATCGATACATGGGTACCTTATATATGTAACCCTGAATGTTTTGCGGTCGTTTTCACCGAAAACTATGACACATTAACACCGCTATAATAAGTAGTACTGGAAGATGGTTGTGGTGTTGTTGAAGGGAATCCGAAGAATGCCTTTGGAGGCATTGGAATGGCCTGCAACTCACCTTCTAACATTTCTATCACCTTACCCATTGCAGGTCTTTGTGATGGATCGTGTTGAATGCACCATAACCCCACAATTATGATCTTCTTAGCAATTTCATCTTCTTCTGGACTTGCAACTCCTTTTAAGCTCAAATCTTTGTCAATAACTAGATGTTGATATGCCCAATGCGGAAAAAACACCTCACTTGTGTGGCTCGTCTCCAAATGGACATTTTTTCTTCTTCCAACTATTTCAAGAATCATCATCCCGTAACTGTAAACGTCAGATTTGTGAGAAACTCCACCAAAACTTCTGCTAACTAGTTCTGGGGCTATATATCCAATTGTTCCTCTTGGTCCTAGAATTGATGACACCTCACTCTCTTTCTTCTTCGCGTATTGCTTTGCCAGCCCAAAATCGGAAATCTTTGGAGTAAAATCTTCATCAAGAAGAATGTTGTGAGGTTTAATGTCAAAATGCAGGATTCGAGTATTGCATCCTCGGTGCAAGTATTCCAATCCTCGAGCTACTCCAAGTGAAATCTGGTAAAGCTTATCCATTCCCAGATCAGTACTGGTGCCATTTTTATTACCATGAATGTATTTCTCAAGAGAGCCATTAGGCATGTATTCATAGACTAAGGCTCTTCGTTTTCTTTCAAGGCAGAATCCCTGGAGCATGACAATATTAACATGTGAAGTTCGGCCAATGCTCAAAACTTCATTGATGAATTCCTCCCCATTTCCTTTGGTTGAATCCAAGATCTTAACCGCAACCAGGCGATCATCAAAGAGCTTTCCTTTGTATACAGAGCCATAGCCTCCACGACCCAACTCATCCTTGAATGATTTTGTGATCTTCTTAATATCTGAAAATGAGTACCTCTTGGGTGCCAGTGATCCGTATTGTTTAACGAGGCTTTCAAGTTTTCGATCTTCTTCTGTTTCCCTTCTGAAAATAAACCCTAGAATTAGCTTATGGTAGAAAATACAAGTCAGGCACATGAAAAGGACGGTTGAGCCTGATACACCTAAGACTGCAGCAATGGGAAGAAAGTAGTCTAAATTAATACACCATACTGAAGGGAAAAAAGGATATACAAAAACAATATCACATCAAAAAATTGTATTTAATGAACTCAAATCATATTACCGATGGCGATCTTTAATCTCAAATTTGATCCTCCACCTGAAATTCACAATAAATGGGTAGGAAATGTCATTTATTTTCATTAGGACAAAAGTTACTCACTACAATAAGCCAAAGTTTTACTTTCATATACTCACTACAAGCATGGAACAATTAACTCAAAAAATTAGTTCAAAACATGTTCAGATAACTTCAATTCAAATTAGTTCAGATAACTAGAACAGGCGATAAGGGCTATACCTTTTTGGCTTGTACCTCCGAGCTCCGTTTGATTCGTATTTTTGCCCGGCTGTGTTTGGTTCAAACTGTTGATGATAGATGAACTATAGGAGGTGTCGTAGAATCTGTTCCAGAGCATGATCCCGCCGTATTTGGGAGAAGACTGAATTGCCGGAAGAACCTCAGAAACGAGCAAATTATCAGGAACGAACCCGCCGCCGGGGGATGCCTCTTCGGCTGCCGGCAATCCGAGGAAGATCTTATTGGTTCTGACGGAAGTCCACCTGTTCCAACCGGCGATTAGCTTCTCAGCACTGCCCTGTGAAAATTGACACGACGGATTGTTGTAGAACTGGATCCAGACGTAATCAAACACGCCGGAGCTTATAGCGGCGTCCAAGGCAGAGTCGGGGAATGGACATTGCGGGGCTGCTGATAAGGAAAAGTTACCACCGTATCCTCTGAGTGCCTTGGCAAGATCTTCCCAAGACTGCTGCTCTCCGGTTTCAATGGTGAAGTCTATACCGTCTAAAACCGCGTTTCCGAGAGGGCGGGAATCCGATTTGCCGCCTAAAAAACTGTTCCAGAGGTATTCGGCAACGCCGGCTGTATCGTTTGCGGTAGAGAGACTGTAGTTTCCGGCACCGCCGCCGATGGAAAGAAGAACCTTGACGCCTCGGCTCTGGCAGGCGGTTATGTTGGGGCTCAAGACGGCGCAACCGCCGTTGGATGGGTCGCAGTGACTGGCGAGGTTCAGTAACGGTTTTGTGCCGCCGCCGAATGCTGACAAGAAAGCAATGATCACAATCTGGTAGTTTCCGGTTGCACACGCGTCGGACAAGGATCCTTCGTTTCCATTTTGGCCCCAGTAGACGCCGATTTCAGCTCCTTTCGTACTGCTGAGCATGAGTGCCATCATCATCATCATTAGCAGACACCATACTGTAAATGCTCCCATACTGTGTGACTGTGTGTGGCTCTTAGCTCCTGCAAATTTTCCTACGTAGGAGAAGCTAGCGAACCTCGTAGACGATTAGTAAATATCTGAGTTCTGTCAATCCGCAGACATATAATTTCCTTGATTTTCAATCACAATTTTCAATTTATGGCCCACACGGCGTGGACTTGACTACAAAACACCGGTGAGTACTGAGTAACCACCGACTACGGCACCATTCAATTTGGAGAAATGAGTAAAAAGTAGATAGAAAAAGTTGTGATTTTGATCATTTTTGTACTGTTGAGAAGGACACGAAATCAATTGGATCAAGTGAGTAGTTTCTAGGAATTCCACTACGAATGTTATGAAAATGACTATTCCAACCACCAAAAATGTTAGGACTTTAGAAGAGAAAGATCGAGAAAATGGCCAAGGAAATGTTAAATTACCACATAAATCGAAAAATGACAAGTTATTAAAACGAACCGTGGCGGAGGGATATTATAACTCCCTTAATTCTTGAAATATTCTCGCCTCATAGGAGTAAGAAAAACCCTGATCTAATTGTAGGGTAAAAAACCTTGCTGAAATATACATACAAAGTAACTAAATTAGCATTAAATAATTTTGACTTCCGATCAGATTTTCGAATCAATGAATCAAAACATAAAATGTATGCATTACAGACAGCTAGTCTTTTTGATGGATGAAATTATATTTAACTTTCCTAAACCATAAAAAACATCAACAAAAAAAGAAAGAATATAAGTCATAGGCTTAGTTTGTACAAGATGTGAGTGTGGCTCTTGAGAAAAGCTACCAAAATAATAATGAATATGCTAAAACTAATATTTACTTCCTAAACTAGTGATTCTAAGTTCTCCGAACTGATTAGACATCGATAAACGAAACTCAACTTAGTCAAAGAGAATACACGGGCTAGTCATGGAGCAAAAAGTGAATCCCAAATTGACCACCTAAATTAACTGATTAATGCCAACTTAAGGTAATGCGAGTATTCAATAATACTGTGTGGTATGACGACAAAACATGAATCATAAATTTAATTTAATTTAATTCATTTTCACCAATTCTTTTAATTCAATTTAATGTAGATATCATCTAAAAAAATTGCCTCACTTTTATTTAGTTCAAAATTAATTTAATTTAGTTTATTAAGTACATGTGAACAAAATTCATTTACATATTGTTACAGATTATAACAAACAAAATTGTGAAACACAAGAACAAATCTGTCAAACACATGAACTCAGCTTATAACAAACAAAACTGTAAAACACATGAACAAAACTGTGAAACACATGAACAAATCTATTAAACACATGAAGTATCATTCGTCCTACCATAATCTTATGGTAGGACGGTCTCACCCAAGACTTTGTATAAGTACATTTATATTTGGCTGTATGAGTTCAAATAAAACTTTAACTTTCTTTTAAAATTTTCTTAAATCCAATTCAGTTCACTATCTTGATATTCAATTCAATTAAGTTTCATCAAGTTCATTTTATTAACCGTTTGAATTCCATTTTATTAATTTTGGAATTCCATTTTATTAACCGTTTGAGCTGAATTAAACTAATTTGATCAAAAATAAATTTAGTTGCACTGGAGTAAACTAAATGAAATTAAATTGAATTGAACTAAGCATCTAAAACAAAATAGTAGAAATAGGGGTTTGAAAAATAAAATAAAATAAAAATAGGAGTATTAAATTAATTATTTTACCGTCCTTTTCAAAAATTAGGTAAAAGTTACACCCTACTTTCCAATTTTTAATCCTCAACCACAGTTAATCCAAATGTTCCTTTTATCTTTGCCATGAATTTATTTTTGGAGAGAACCATTAGGCACATATGCATAGACTAGGCCCTGTCCAATAGGGTGCTGGTACAGGTTGCTGGTGCTGGTAGGTGCTGGTAGGTGCTGGTAGGTGCTGGAAGGTGCTGGTAGGTGCTGGTAGGTGCTGGAAGGTGCTGGTAGGTGCTGGTAGGTGCTGGTAGGTGCTGGAAGATGCTGGTAGGTGCTGGTAGGGTATTTAAATTAAATTAAAATTGTATAATTATGATGTACATAATTATGTACTGTGATTAATAAAATAATGTCAATGTTATATGTTGAAATACATTTACTATTTTTTTATAAGTTAAACATAAGTTTAATTAATCATTAGTGTATCATAAAATAATATCCAATACAATAACTGTAACCAAAAATAAATAAATTATATGTATATTCATGTACATATTATTAATATAAATTTTATAAATTTAAAAAATTTATATTAATAATATGATTTTACTTTGGAGACATGTAATTTTGTATCCCAATTTTTTTTTCTCACAGACCCTTGACTGTGTTGAAAAACCAAGTGGTGATGTTATCTTATCTTCGCGATCCAAGATATCCAAAACAGAAACTTCACAATTTCTGAAACTCTCCCAATCGCCGACGTATTACCGCCCACCGCCTTCTGCAGCCCAGGCTCTGTCCGGCCGCCTCTGCCCCAGGCCAGCCCAGCCGTCCGTCGGTTGTCCGTCGCCCAGGCCCCCGCGCCGTCGCCTTACGTCCGTCTGCCCGTGCCCGCGCCGTGACCGCGCCGTCTCGCCCGTGCCCGCGCCGTTCCCGTCTCGCTTGTGCCCGCGCCGTCCGTCTCGCCCGTCACCGCGCCGTCTGTTGGCCGTCCGTTGCCCAGGCTCCCGCCGTCGCCGTCGCCGTACGTCCGTCCGCGCCGTGCCCGCGCCGTCTCGCCCGTGCCCGTCTGTCCGTGCCCGTGCCCGTCTGTCCGTCTGTCCGTCGCCCGTGCCCGTGCCCGCGCCGTGTCCGTCTGTCCCGCCCAGTCTCCCGCCGCGCCGTCTGTCCCGCCGTCGCCCAGATCTGAGGTATTCATTTGTTTCAGTTTATTTTTCGTTTTTTTTTGTTTTTTTTTTGCGTTTATTTGGCTTTGGTTTTTTTGGTTTTTTTTTTTTTTTTTTGTTTAAAATACAGATTTTGTTGAAATTGTTTTATTGAGTTTCTGGATTTATTTTCTGCTTTCGTAGATTTTGTTTTATAGTTTTTTGAAATTTTTTGAAAATGTTATTGAAGTGCTTTACATACTTGTTTAGGGATGCGGTTCTAATTCTTGGTTTGTGGTTTTAATTATGTTCTACGTTTTGTAAATATGAATTCATTATTTATGAATAGCCATGGTTACTCACTATAATTTTTTTAAGACAATTATGTCTGGGAAGGGCGGTGAAAGGTTTTCTTGGACGCCCGAGCGTTCTAGGATGATAATAAAAATAATGATTCGTCAAAAGATGACGGGAAGTACCACAAATGCATGGGCAGCCTATGCAAAAGCGTTTAATACCCAATCAGGGAATTCAATTGGTGGGAATCAAGTTAGGGGTCACCATACCGAACTGAAGCGCAAATATAGGGCATATGTTGACTTGCAAAAATTGTCTGGTATATCATTTAACCCGACAACTGGAAAAGTTGATGTGCATGAGAAGAGTTTGGACCGATACAAATCTTATATGAAGGTATAATTTATTGATTGATTCATAGTTACATTGTTATTTACATGCAAAAGCCTAATTTTGTTTGTTCATAATTACAGACACACGACAGAGCTGGTAAATCTGTTGCCAAGGGCGACATAAGCAATATGGAGTTGTTGGAACAGCTGTTCGACAAACAAATCGCTAAAGGGGCTAGTTGTTTCTCTCCAGCACTAGGGAAAAAATCTTCTTACCTTAACAAAGGTAAGAAAAAAGTTGTGGACTTGAATGTGGTTGCTGATATCGATGACCTCGATCTTGAAGAGGGTTCTGGAGATAGTGAAAACAATGACAATGACATTGAACCTGGAATCAACATCGTATCCGGTGATGAGAGTGACTCTGGTGAAGCCGTTGAGATAAGGAGGGGCAAGAAGAGATGCAGTGATGAAGCTGATGTGTATCATCAATTGAAAAAAACAAGTTCAAGCATGGAGAGTGTGCTTCAACTACTAGCAAAAGATCAAGAACCTGTTGTTACTACAAGTGCTGCATTGGCTAGAGATTGCAGCAATGAGCTTGTGAGGTTGGGAATCATGGAACAAGAGGGCGGTGAGGATTATTTCACTGCTGCAATGACATACTTGGAGACTGGAAGGAGGGCAGACACTTTCTTGAATCTTTTGACTGATAGACAGAAGATGAACTACTTGAGAAATGGAATACAGTAGATTATGCAATCTTGAAATATTTTTCATGTATTACCAGTTTGATTGTGATATGTTGGTAGACTTTAATTATGTGTCAAACATATACTGCTTTGGTGTGTGAATTTGTATTTGTTATCTTCAAGAAACGGGTGAACTGTTTTAATCTATGTTCACCCATTGGAGTAAGTCGAAGGCATCTACCGCAATTTAGAAACACACCACCTCAAGGTATGAAGGAACATTTTAACAAACGACATTCTTCTTTAAGAATGAAAGTAGAAGGAGCTTTCGGTCAGTTGAAGAGTTCTTGGAAAATGTTAAAAAGAATGCCCCAAACTGACATTGATTCCCAAAAAGCAATAACTGTTGCATGTTTCACACTTCATAACTTCATTCGAATGCAACAACTAGACATTCCCGTGTTAGATCATCCTGAGGGTGTAGGAAGTAGTGATTCAGGTTTGTACGATGATGATCGAAAAACTGCTATGAACGAAGTGCGTGAGAGTATTGCCTTACAAATTTGGCATTTAGGAGATGTTGATTTAGAAGGTAGTGATGTTGGCGAAGATGAATCATTAGATGATAGCGATTAGTAGTATATGTTATTTGTAATATTATTGGAAGTACGAATATGTTTGTAACAGTTGTAAAATAGTTATTTATAATATTGATTTACTAGTACGAAATTGTTATTTAAATAGATTTGAAAAATGATTAATAATTATGAAACTATATATTTGAAGAATGATAATTCATACAAAACATTGTGAAACTAATTTTAAAGAGAAATCATCCTTTTGTTGTAAAAAAAAAAATTTAAACAATTCATGTTTGTGAATAGTGACAAGTGCTGGTAGGTGCTGGTAGGTGCTGGTGGGTGCTGATAGGTGCTGGTGGGTGCTGATAGGTGCTGGTAGATGCTGGTGGGTGCTGGTAGGTGCTGGTGGTGCTGGTTTTGTGCGCTATTGGACAGGGCCTAGCGCTCTTCGAATTCCTTCCTGGCAAAATACCAATAGCATGACAACGTCATTACCAACTGATCAGTTCTACTAATTCTTAAAACCTCGCTGATAAATTCTTCCCCATTTGCTTTATCTGCATCTACAACTTTAACGGCAACAGGACGTCCATCAGGGAGTTCACCTTTGTAGAAGGAACCGTAACCTTCATATTGTCATTTTCTCGATGTCGTAACCGTACCCTAACTCATCTCTGAACGAGTTTGTCATTTTGTCGATGTCGGAATACGAGTACTTTGTTGCTGTAAGTTATCCATATTGTCTGATATATAAGTGCTTGAAGATTTTTATCTCCTTCAGCTTTCTTTCTGAAAACGAACCCCGATGACAGCTTATGGTACGGAACATAAACCAGCCACATGAGAAGAGCACCACATACAATTGCATTTAATGCTGCAAAAGCAAGGGAAGGAATTAAGAATTTATAAACTATAATCAAAAGGCAAGATATTAAATAATTCATCAGGATACATTTGACAAGATCATATTACCAATACCATCTTTGATTTGCTGCCTGCAAATTACAAGACAAAACCTGAAATGAGTACAAAACTCACATATTTCAACTCCAAAATAAACTTTGTACTGTTTATAAGGTTTGGCAAACAAACTACCCATTTCTGCTAGTCCTAGTTTGGCAGCAAAAGATGAGTAAAAGACCACTTGGTAAAGAGGTGTACACCAGTCTTAATTAGCCTCCAGTGCACAAAAGCAGCATCTTGGTTGAGGTCCCAATATGTTTAATCTTTGCAAAACGATCCACATTAACAAGTCTGGCTTTAAACATCATCAATAAAAAAAAAAGCATGATTGGGCAATACTCTGGGGTTCCATATCAATCTTGTAATGGCAGTTTCACCTTCCCCACCTCTGAATTGATCATACACTTTCCTGATTTGAAATGAAATAGGAACAGTTTGCAACATAGGAGCAACAATAGACCTGAGACTAAAAAGCTCCTCCAAATCCAACACAACTTGGGAGTAGGGGCAGGATTATAGTGCAAGAGATAAGTAACCCAAATAAAAAGTACAAGAGATGCCCGAAACCTTTGTGAGCCCGAAGGGTTTGCGAGGGTAAATGAAAATATCTAGAATTCCAGCAATAAGAATTACGTTGCCTCATGCTAGCAGTGCGGCAAAACTAAACCTAACCTAAAATAAAGAAAAGGGGACACAACCAATGGAATTTCTTAAATAAATTGCACAAATACCCCTCATTTATATTCAAATGTCAAATTAGTCTTGTAATTTTTGAAACAAATAAATAACCAAGTTGCTAGTAAGATGAATTTTATAATGATGATTTTATTTGGCATCACCGAACTTTTAATAATTTTGATTTTAGGTATTCTTTATCTCTCATATTATTTTCTAATGTCGCTATACTATTAAAAATTAATTTTTTGGTTACTCTTTTTTTTTTTAAGCAAACCATCGTAGATGGGAGGATTATTCATGGCTCCTCAACCGAAATTAAGACTAAACATAATACACACAAGACCCAAAGAGGTCTTAGTGGCTACAAGTTGCCCGAAGGCTATTCTCCAAAAATGGAGGCAATTTGATAGATTACAGAGAAGTTTATAACAATCTTTGGGAAGTTTCTAACCAATCTTCTCTGTATCTAAGGCCAGCAAAGCCTATCTAAAGAACTAAAACTATCAGAACAAAACTAAGAAAAAATGGAAAGGGTGTTTGAAAGATAGTGGTCATAACCAATTGTACTTCCAGCTAATCTGTGACTAACTAGCTGGCTACCATTTGGCTATAGTATCGGACTGTGACTTGAAACTGCACTCACTTCCTAATTAGTCTCATCTAGAGTTATTAAGATCCTCAACTAATGTAAGAGACTTCAGAGGTTGTTTGTACAAAAACATGACATCAGTAGGCTGTCTAACACGAACTAGACTGCTGAATGAAATGATTCCCAACCCAAACGGTCTACAAATCTAAATCTGACAGAGGCGCCGGAAGGTGAGTTAAAAAACTACCCCGACTTGGATTTCTCCTTTCTGCGATGTAAGACAGATCGAAAGCCAACAGAGCTTAACCGAGGTCTCATCAGAAAAGCAAAGAATTGACAGACAAACCTACTCGACCAATAGTTGAGCAAAAGGACCCTAATTTAGCTGATACCCCCTTTCAAAAAACTGAAAAATAAACTAACCTATAAACGAGAAAAAGCAAGCTGATATATAAAAATAACAAAATGAAAATATAAAAGGAAAAGGCAAAAAGAGGTAAACCCTCCTCTCTGGCGGTGACCGATAGGGCTGCGGCGGCGGTCTCCGGCGCTGCGGCGGTAAGTGAACCGCACGCGCGGGCACTGTTTGGCGGTGGAGCCTGAAGTGCTTGAGAAACGCGCCAGAACAGTCCGCGCGTCGCCTACGCGTTGAGGATCTGTCCTGTGGCACGTGAAGGGAGGTCGGCGCGTGGCGTCGCGGCTTACAGCCCTCCCGTCCCGGCGACACCAATCCGTCGGTTGACCATCCTCCTAATGGCGCCGGCGTTGTTTTCGTCAGAAACGGGGCGAATGGGTTTGAGCTGAGGCAGATCTAACATGTCGGCGTCGAAAAAACTCAGATCGGACTACATATCGGGTTGGGCTCGTCTGATTTGAGCCGCCGGTGGATGGACGCCCCAGATCAGCACCAATCTGGTCCACCAGTGACCTCGAGAAAGCTACGTCGGAAAAACAAAAGCCCTAGATTTGTGGAGGCGAGTAGAGGGCTCATGTGTGAGGGAGATGATTGAGAGTTTAGGAATTAAACTAGGTTGAGGTGGGGAGGTCACCACAGAACCGGCAAGAGCGCCGGCCGGTGCCTCCCCGGCGAGGGAAAACAGGTTTTAGAGAAAAGGGGGGCGGCGGAGAGAGAAAAAACAGAATCTAATGAAGTTGAATTTTTTTTTTTGGTTACTCCGTTAAATGTTCAATTAGTCAACTAATAGTCAAGCATATGATCAGTTCGGAAAAAGGTATTTTTGTTTTTCCGCTCTAATAAATCCCTAAAATTCAAATACTTCAATACTTGAAGGACACTTTAATTTCTTTAATAAAAAAATTGACTTGAAGAAAAATATTTCAGGAATTTCAAACTATAGAAAATGTTTACATGAAGAAAACGCCCAAAATTTTTGGAATTTCAAGAGTCATTTAATCTAATTCTGTAGAATACACAACCCAGATTCATGGGTTATTGAAATTTTTTGGTAGTGTTATAATTAAAAAAAAAAAAATCTTGTTCAAGTCAATTTTGTAATTAAAGATATTAAAGGGTTCTTAAATTATTTGTTTTGGACTGTATTTTGCCCTTTAAAAATGTAAAAAAGATAAAAATACCATTTTTCAAATGTTTAGCCATTAGTGACTAACTTAACATTTTTCAAAAAAAAAAAAAAAGTGACTAACTAAACATTTAACATAATGACCAAAAAGTAATTGATTTTAATAGTGTAATTACCTCGAAAAATAATACGAGAAATGGGTGACTCGGAATCAAAATAATTAAAAGTTTAGTAATATCAAATAAAAATCATTCTATATTTTTTTTTCATAATTTTGATTTAGATAATTAAATACGATATCTTTAATTTCAAAATAATATACATATAATATTATTATAGGTAATATTACAAAATTGTCAATAACACATGTTTATAAAATATTACTATTTAAATCATTTTAATTCTTTCATATTACGCAGACAATGTGGGTAAACAATATTTTTTGTATTCAGCTTCATTAGACTTCACGCAGCCTCCCCTATTCTTTTTCAATTTTCGTGTGAAGGTACATCTCTTTCCAAAATACTATGTTAAATTTTCGTGTGAAGGTACATCTCTTTCCAAAACCCTATGAAGGTCGAATTCTTGTTGGGTTATAAATTTGTAGTCTTGTCATATGAATTCGGTGTCGATTTAATTCGAATCTTTTATGTTGTTGTATTGGTGATTTGTTGGTGAACATTTTTGTTTGGTTAATCTTAATCACACACATCGTTGTATAGGTGGAATTCAAGGGTTTTTGGGTTATCGATTAAATTAAATAGTTAATTTTAAAAGTTTGAATTCGAGGGTTTAATTGAAAGGTCGAATCCTTTGTAGTCCTGTACGTCATATGAATTCGGCATTGATTTAATTCGATTTTTTCCGTTGTTGTATAGATGATTGTTTTTGGGTTACCCGATTAAATAAAATCGTTAATTTTAAAACTTTGTGCTCGAAATTTTTGAAGGATAATTTGTGTACAAAACTTTTGTTAATGGTAGGTTAATTTGAGTTTTCATCCATTTCCAAAACTCCTATAATTCTAAAGATCTTGGAATGAATAATTTTGTAATCATCATATATTTATAAATATTATATTTTATAATTTATATAATTAAATTATGATGTTGTCTTATTACAAAGACGGGTGGATAAACAATATTGTGCTGCAATTCGGATTTGTTGGGTTCACATTGCCTACTGCTATTCTTTCACGGAATGTAATTATTTATTTTCAGCAATCTATGAATATTTGGATTCTAATGTTGGTCTAATTCTTTGTTGTTTGATTATAGTGTATATAACACCCTCGAATTAATCCATTGGACGGCTATTCGGATTTGTTGATTTCACACTGCTACTGCTATTCTTTCATTACGTGTGAAGGTAATTATTCATTTCCAACACTCTTATAAATATTTGGATTTCTAATGTTGGTCTAATTCTTTGTTCGTTCAAATTTGTTGGTATAATGTTGGTCTAATTCTTTGTTCGTTGGATTATAGTGTATATATTACCGTCAAAGTTGTTGGGATCTCTTAGATACTTTAGTATTGTGAATGTAGGACAAAGCGAGTTAGGGTTGTGTTGTGTCCTCATGTTAACAACCAAATCAAATCTTTTATGTTAATATTCTTGAGTTGTTATACAATACAATTTTTGATATTCTACCTGAAGCAAATGTTGTTTTGTACTAAATTTTTTGTATTTTTTATGTCAGTTTAGTAATTATGTGAAAATTATGATGTTCTATCCCATTTAAAATGTTTATTTGGATCGAAATTTTGTATTTATCTATAGTGAAAAAACATTTTGATTTGTGCTCGTGATTTTGCATTTAAAATTTGGTGAAAATTTTGATGTTCTAATCCAATAAAATGTTGATTTGGACTTGGAATTTTGCATTTTTAACATGATTTGGACTTGGAATTATGATGTCCCCAACTTACATTCATGATTTTTATATCTTGTGTTTATTTGCTTTTGTTTTAGTTGAACAAACAATGCCATTTATATGAGGCTATATTATGTTTGGGTAGTGCATCTAGTGACGTCGGATCTATGATTAAACTTTTGTTCATTTCATGCCCTTTCGGGATGTCGAACGTGAAATGACAAAAGATTATATTGATGTCACATTGATTATTAGTTGTACTCCCAATTATATTTATTTTATTTTTATTTTATTTTTCTCGCTAGCACATAGTATATAGAGGTTTATTAGTTAATGTATGAATTGTTAGTTAATCTTGAAATTTTATGTGTCAATTGTCATCCATGCACTAGACTAGACCGAGACTAATCTTTTATGCATTATTCTAGAATATCTATGACTACTACTTAGTTGAAATGTATTAATGGCCTCTGTCTCGGTTATCTAAGCTGACTGATTAATTTGCCATACATTACTAGTCTAATTGTTGCAACTCTTATTGCTATGATTATGCTCGGTCCATTACCTAATTAGAAACACTTTCTAATAGTATTTATGTTATTGCAAATGGACGGTAACATTGGGATTGTGATTAATCTTTTTGTTTGTCTATTGTTTATTAACTCCATTTTATTCGTTGTAGTAATGATTTAGTCATTGTTTTAAAGAATGTATGTAGGGATGGTAATTTGCTTATTTAATGTTGAGGGAGTCAAGTTGGCATTGTTGTCTAAACTCTTTACCTTCTATATTATTTGGATCAGAGTTGGCATCAAATTGTGGTTGGTGGCAGGCAACTCTGCATTTGCCTTTATGATGTTGTGGAGAAATCAACCTTTGTTATATCCCTGTTCTTATTTGTGCATTGTGATGATATTGTTCAAGTATTCTACCTCATTGCATATATATGTACATCATCATGTTTCAAAAAGTGCATCATGTGAACTTTTCTCTATAAAAGAGAAAAATAATGATTTTATTTGAGGTTACATTGACTCAATTAATATTCATTATATATTATTGTTTGTTCTTGGTCAGTTCAACTGCTTTGTGAATTTGTCATGATATGTTTGGAAAAAATAAGAGTTTTTTTCTACCAATTTGTTTTTATGCTAATTCTGAAATAATTGCAGAGCGGTCCACAAAGATGCCGATGACTACCCGTGCTGCACAGCAGGTTGGCGTTGTACAAGAGGCCATGGAGGATGCTGCAAAAATTCACAAAGAGTTGGTTGGTTTTTTCCTTCTTTGTCTCTTCTGTTTCTTTATTTTCCTTATTATTTTTGGGGTTTGCTACATGCAGTACCATTTTTCTCATGCAGGACCAGTTTTTTTATACCAAAATACCCCTTTTATTGTAAAGGAAAAAAAACAACTCAAAATGCAAAGGTACACTGGGGGTATTATGGTACATTTCGGTCCTACATGAGAAAAATGGTCATGCATATAGTAATTGGGTAATTTTTACTATGTTAATATTTAATATTTAACAAAAGTATTAAATTAAATAATTATTTAATAGGGGCTTTTCGTATACATTTTGTGCACATAATAAAATTCATATGCCAATAAAATGTGCACAAAGCGTGCATGCATGAAAAATACTATTTTATTATTTTATTTAATATATTATGTATTTATAATCTTCATAGTTTATGTTCATGTTTAAAATGTTCATGTTTTAGAAAATTTTAAAATATTCATGTTTTAACTTATAACCTTTATATTTTAACTTAAAATTGTCATGTTTTGTTTTAAATGTTAACTATGTTTCAGGTTTGGTTTTAAAGTCCGCGTATTTTAAGTTCTTTTAAAGACGGACTTTAGTAGACTTTACATTTTTTGTTGTCTTTCCATCATAGTATAAGATAAGATAATAATACTATCTTAACAAACTACTGTGTAGGACTTATCTTTCGAAGCTGATTGCGAGAAAGATATTGCTTTCGTGTGCTCGAAGTATGCTCTGGTGCGTGAGGAATCAGTAGCAATGATGGCACAAGCAATATCTGAAATAGAGGCTTGCCATCATATTTCGTTGAAGAATGGGCCTCCTCCTAACGTGCAAGGAATAGGTATGCACATATTTGATCTTTATTCTTGTTACACATTAGTTATCTAACTAAATATTTCTTGATTTTTACCAGTAGAGAATGCTTCCTGGATTACAAAAGCAGTTTTGATGAAGATCATTGAGCAGCGCACTGGTGTTAATTCAGAGCAGTCCACAAAGAAGCCGATGACTACTCGTGCTACACAACATGCTGCCGTAATCCAAGAGGCCAAGAAGGATGCTGCTAAAGTTCACAAAGAGTTGGTTGGTTTTTTCTCCTGTGTCTTCTGTTTCTTCATTTTCCTTATAATTTTTTACTATGTTATCTCTTGTTGTGAAACCCACACACTTTCTTAACAAACTATCATGCAGGACTCAATTTTCGAAGCTGATTGCGAGAAAGAGATTGCTTCAATACGTTTGAAGTATGCTCTGGTGCGTGAGGATTTGGCAGCAATGATGGTACAAGTAATATCTGACATAGAGACTTACCATCAGATTTCGTTGAAGAAGAGATTGCTGAATGAGGTTGTACAAAAGCTGCACGATTTTACCCCTGAGAAATCTAACCGATCTCTTCCTCCTGATGTACAAGAAATGGGTATGCACATCTCTCATCTTCTTTATTTATTTTTGTTTTATATAGTAGTTATCTAGCTAAATATTTGTTAATTTTTACCAGCAAAGAGTGCTTCATGGGTTACAACAGCAGCTTTGATGAGGATCATTGAGTCGCGCACTATATCTGCACCAACTGGTAACTCTTTAGCTTCACCAGTTTTGCAGGCAGGGAGCAGTTCAGGGGCGAGGGACATGATACCCATTCGATTGGATCAATGTTTGGTTCCTCGTGATGTTGATGGGAGGCCACTATATGTTCCAGGTGATGCTGCACTGGGAGCCTCACAGTCCAGGGGTCGAGCTAGGGCACCGGCTCCACATTTGTGGGGTTCTCTTTCTAGATGAGCACATTCTGATGCACCTTGGTGAGCTGATTATGGGATTAAATTATGTAACCATTATGTTGGCAAACAATTATATAATTTTGTACTGAATATTGGAATTGTTCAATAAAGTTGTACTGAATATTGTTCAATAAAGTTTTTTGGACAATTATATCACTGTCGTATTTGATGCAATCATGCAAACAAAGAGTACTCACCGCTTTGACATTATGGTGCAATGAGGGATTGAGTTAGGAAATGATTCAAGTGTAAATGTCCTAAATAATCATTAATATAAAGGTTTCTATGCGATTACTATTTAAACATCATCAAGGCCTTTTTAAACTAACATATTTTGACAAATCACAATAAATCTAAATTTTAAAATATGTAGGAAGATTTTTCTTAATATTATTTTTTACAAATGTCTTCTAAAAATACATCGTGCAATGCACAAAGTTAAGGAGATATTATTCTTAAAAACAGTCACATTAATTTCGAGAAATCAATGATCGACGATGCTAAGTTTGATCTGTATACCCAATATGAGAAATTCTTTTTTTGCCTTTGCATAAATTGATTAAACAAAAAATGTTAGTTTAAAAAGGCCTTGATGATGTTTAACTTGGTCCGCCATTTCTTTCAGAAACGGTGCATTAAGCTTTTGGTATATTATGAAATGGTACGAAAAATTAAACTCGGCTTCTCAAATGCCATATATTATATAAGAGAGAGTTTGAGTCCAACTCAGAAACGGTGCATTAAGCTTTTGGTATATTATGAAATGGTACGAAAAATTAAACTCGGCTTCTCAAATGCCATATATTATATAAGAGAGAGTTTGAGTCCAACTGATCAAAACAGAGTAAATAACAAAAGTGCATATGGTTTCTAAAGCACTGGCTCTTGATTCCACTGTACAAACAGAAAACTACCCAAAAGACCACTTCATGACAGAATTGCATATCAGCCGAATGAGTAGCTTCTTTCGGAGCTCAGATGAGTCCCTTGGGTAAGTGCCTTTGATCTACTTCAAATATGCAATGAAGAGTACCATTCACATTAATGCGGTCCTTCTTAACACAGGGCACTCTGTGAGAGAAGCTGTAAAAACTTGTACGCTCTATCAGAAATGAGTTGCACTCGGACTCCTCATACCTTATGCGCTCAAACGAATTCAGGGATCCCGGGATTTTGTTCAAGTTAGCAACTCTCACACAAGGTGAAGAACCATCATGATGATATGAAAGAATCTCCACAATGTCATACTTGCAGTTTTGGTGGATTTTTGGATCTGAACTCCATCTACTGATGTCCCAGTCCTTATATATAGCCCAAGTTTCTCCTGTGCAAGGAATTATTGTCCAAGGACCTTTGCTGATAGAGGAAGCTAGATGAGATAAAATTCTGGGAGACTCAATACTCGATCTTGAGCATCTAAACTTTTCGCAAGTCACTAACAATTCTGCATTTACCCACTCCTTCTCACCATGGGACACTGGGCAAGGTTTAAGCCATATAACCTTCATCCCTGTCAAGGATAATCCTGATGATTTAGACTAGTGATCTAGGTAGGTCATCTTTCAAATCAAAACAGCTCCACACATCTCCATTATTAAATTTTAAAACTAACAGGCAATTATCCATCGATGATTCAGATTCCTCAACAATTGCCACATTTTGACTGGTCTTCGCTTCTGAATGAACATTTGGACCTAATCATGAATAGAAAAATATCTAAGACAATCCTCATGGTCCAAATCAAATCATTAAGGCCAACAAAACCTTTAACAAAACAATACTAGAAAATATTTAGCTATATATTATGTATACTAAGAAAATACTAAGATAAGACATTACCTGGGGTTTGAGGATGAGGAGGAGTTTTAATGTGTTCCGTCAATCCTTCTCTGAAACATTGTCTTTTGCCATCTTTTTGCCTCCGTGAATCAATAAGAAAGACTTCACTACTGTATTTATCCCCAGAACTTCTGCTTCCTTCTATGTGTATTCCCTGTGCAGATTTAGCACTAACCTCTTCATTAGAGACTTTACTTGACTTTTAATGATCATAAAGTGTACGTTGTCCATCCTCAGAACCTATTTTACTTCCTTCTATGCGTATTCCCTCTGCAGAATCGGCACTAACCTCAAATTCCCTGGCTTCGAGCTCATTCTAAATTTGCGTAGTAGGATTAGAGACTTTACTTGACTTTTCATGATCATAAAGTGTAAGTTGTCCATCCTCAGAACCTCTTATACTTCCTTCTACGCGTATTCCCTCTGCAGAATCGGCACTAGCCACTAACCTCAAATTCCCTGGCTTCGAGCTCATTCTGAATTTGTGTAGAAGGATTAGAGACTTTACTTGACTTTTCATGATCAGTAAGTTTAAGTTGTCCATTGGATCTCTCACTGTAGCAACTTCTTTTGGCTTCATTTCCATCCTTGTTCATCCATTGATCAGCACCAGAAATTGTAGAGTTTAAACATCTCTTCCTTCTATCCTGCACCACTTCTTCTGAGCTTGTAGACCATGGAACTTGAATATACTTGTCTAGGGATCTTTTCTGGGAGTCAAGTTTCAACTTTAAATCTAAGAACCGCCGCTTCAATTCAATTTCCTTAAGAAGATTCACAAATCCATCCTCTTTCTTGAGGAGCTCAAATTTATTTCTTTCTATTCTATCCAGCTCTAGATACTATACACTTTCTTCCTTCCTTTTCTCTTTTCTCCGAAAGCCTTCTTCTAGATTCAATACGCTTTTTCCTTCCTTTTGCCTTCTTGCCAGTATTTTCAATTTAGAGTCAATATATATATTTCTCTAGAGCCGAGCTTATTTTGTCTTCCTTGCATAGTTTGTTCTTTTTCATCAGCCACATGTTCCCTTGTATTCAGCTTTTTCTCTCTTGAATCAGTTTCTTCTGCTCTTATCATCAGACTTTTCTCCACTGAATCATTCTCATTTGCCTTTCTCTCGACTTGAGTCTGGACCAATTTCAGTTCTCTGAGAAATTCCTGCTCTCTGAGATCAATTTCCTTTAGTTGTTCGTCCACAGAACCTCTCATTCTCCCAACTTGAGAAACTTTCTCATGTACTTCCTGCAAAACCTCTTTCAGAGACCTTTCTTTCTCATCCAGTTTCTTTACGCCCTCTTCCACAGACTTATTAGAATCAGACCTTTGGATTTGTGATTCTTGAACAACCTTCAAAAGCTTCTCTTTTGATTCTAATTCACATTTATATTTAGTGAATAAATCCTTCATCATTCTAGAATGGTCTTCAACATTTTGACATCCAAGCTTCACCTGACCCATAATTTTCTGAAGCTTCTGTTTTTCAATTTTAGCAAAGGATATAGCTTCAGAAAACATCTTCAAAGATTCCATTTTTTTCTGCTCAAGTCACCTGTGGTAAACACACAATGTAAAATTTTGAGTCAAGCCCTAACAAAGTTGTATATTCAGCAGAAATTCCTGAACCAAGGCCCCCATGTACGCCAGCTTTGGTAAGGTGACAGTTAATTTTCAAAAACACATATATCACCTCACTGGGAATCAGAATTACAGCAGAAAAATATTCATTACTGAGACGAACAAAACAGAGCTTCGTTACAAGAGAGTATATGACTCAAACAAAAGAGTCACATAATCACAAGTCATATTTAGCAATTTAGAAACACCTACATGGGTGAGAAACTTCCCAGTAAACTGATACACCCCCTTCAAGCATCTAGAAAAGGAGCAATCAAAAGGAATAAAGCTTCAAAAATGCTGTACATCAAGGGATGCTTACTCGATGCCAGAAACAACACTCAATAGATATTTGAATTCGACAAGTTCTGTAAGTAAATCTGCAGGATTTTTGTAAGTCACTAGACAGTGTCACTTGACTCAAGAAACTAAGGAGGAATATGAAAACAAACCCACCACGTGCACATTAGCCTTACTATTCACCATAAGAAGTACTTGTTAAACTTCGTTAACGAGGTGTGTACTTGTAATTGATACCAAATCCAGCAAGATGGAACCCAACCTTAAAGTTATCTACCCAAAAACCAGAGCGGCGTGATTCTGCATACCTTGTCCTGAGTACATAATAACCTGACAGTTCTAATCTTATCAGTTTTCATGAGAATATACTCAGATTTTGGATCACCGTGCAGCAATCCTGAACCACGTAGATACTCTAATAATTCCATTTGCGATAATACTCGAATTCAAGTTTGAGCTTACATGTTTAGCCAAGTGTTACCCTCTGCATAAATTTCTGGGCTACAGATCAACTTAATGCAGTAAGAAATACAACTTATCTTAGTTCCCAATAGCCCCCAAGTTAGGATGTCTTACCATGGGAGTCTATCGTGTTAGTGCAAGATGATTTGTGCTTCAAGGAACTCCAAAAACTGTACTAGCATTAACCATGACACATTACGTATAAACTAAGGCATTCTTGCATGCATACAGAAATCATGAAGGTTTTCTTATCAGAAACAAACACAAAGAAATGTGCATTTAGGAGGATTGTAACACCCAAAGAAGTGAACAAACTGAAGCATAAACACTAAATTCACATTTCAGCTTAATAGCAAGAAAGGAAATGCTACAGATTGCATAAACTGGTTGAAATAAAGGGTCATAACCAAAGCTAAGAAACTTCACAATAGATCATAATTGACTTTAAAATATACAGTTTGACTTATAACTCACATGACGCGGGGGATTGGGACTAACTTGAACCCGTCTTTACAAAAATATTATAATCAACCCATTTATTATATTTGACGCTTCTTTTAAAACTGACTTCTTATACGCATTTAATTCCACTTCTTGTTGCAGATTGACAAATAGCAAGTCAGGTATTGAATACCAGAATTCTTTACATATAGAGTGGAAAACAAGTTTACATGGTCCATCAATCTATAATTATGAATATCGACCAAATTCATTTTCGAAAGAGCATGTTTTATTACCAGTAGACAATAAATGTTTCATTCGGCAACTACAACTCCACATGAAGGTAAGTACATAATACATTGGGTTGAATACATTTAAATATTTTTTTAGTAAAAAGAGAAACAATATATATTTTCAGTGTACGAATATGTGAACAAAGAGAAATAATTTAGCAAGCTTATATTATATCTGTCTGTTTGTTCAAGCTACCAACAAAAGAGAAAAATGAACAAGTGACCACCTGTAGTGTTACAACATGAATATTTGTGTGGAAACGAGGTAGTAATGATATCCAAATTAATGAAATTATTAACAAATTAGTTCACCCAAAACTTGTACATAATGCATTGCTGGTCTTTCTACACTAAACAAAGAAGAAGATAAAAATCTAAGGAAGACAGAAAAAGAGGCATAAAATGGAACAGACATTGCTAGCCAGTCTAGTGGTAATCTTTTAAGAGCAGATTAGACTTCCACATTTTAGAACTAGCAGGTTTTCTCCCCTAACAAAAACTGCAGGTGAGGAGAAATTTATAAACAGGGGTACGAGTTAAAATATAAGTAAAGCAAGGTTCTGCAATCTCTTAAGGGCCATCAACCATAAGACTAACTACATGAAACCATTAAAGATTAATAAATTGAACTGAGTAGTGAATACTTAATTGAACCAAGTAAATCTCGAAACAGTAAAGACTGGAGAGCCTAAGCAATGAAATCTGCAATTTTCACTGTTAAAGATGTAGCTCAACAGAAAGGTTTCCATTCAACTTGTGTGAAGATTAACAAATAACAATGATAAGAATAATCTCATAAACACATTTCGTCCATTAATAATTGCAGCAACTTCATAACAGTACTAATCACCGAAAAATGCTACTGTTACAAATAACATGTTGACTTTCAAGAGATAAATTTACCTGAAAAAGTTTTCCTGAAGATATCTGGACTTCAAATCAGAGCCACAGTGACCCTTCTCCAATACCCAAACTATTCATGGAACAACAAAATTTCATACTGTTTGAAAACCCTTTAAGGAAACAGCTGAAGCGATCTTAATCAACAACTGTTAATACAATCACTAGTATTCAATATCTGATGAGAAGACCAGGAAAGCTGAGTGATGGGTTCTGAACTTTTCTGTTTATACTTCATGCAGGGAACCAGAAGCTGAACTTGTCCCCATTGAGCTTCAATTAATCAAAAGCCTCCATCTATTTTACCCAACTTGAATTCAGAGATCAGCTTTCAAGAAATTGAAAGGGGTTTTTGCTTTTTAGCTTGAAATGAGAACTTTGAGCCTCTCAACCAACAGAGCCAAACTTGGCAAGTTGTTAAATGAGAAAAGTTTCTCTCCTACCCCCTCAAATCTTAGTTTAGTGCCAATATAACCCTCAACTTCCGGAAATTATTGATTAATTTATCCCTGGAATCGCCTGCGTGTGATTTTTTGGATTTTAGAATAGTTTTGAATATTGATGTTCTAATATTACTTTTATCGTCAAATTTTTTTTCCTAAAACTAACAATTACTTTTTATCATCAAAGAAGTATACTTTTCTTGAGATAATTACATTATGCTTTTATCATTATATTTTGTAGGAACTATATTGACAGTAATTTGTGGTAAATAAAATTACAGAATATAAATTACAGAAAATACATGAATAATAAAATACTAGTTATATTATTTATATTAATCATGCAAAACATGCCAAGAGTTACAAATAATTATGCATACAACATATTAAATATCCTAGACACAAAAGCATAGATCATTATGGAGTCGAGCTAGTCTCCGCCCTTGAAACTTATGAGGCCAACAAATGACACCAAAGTCCCATAGGATAAAACCATAAGGTAACATACAAAGTTACCTGGATTTCGTAGAGCCGATCTTCAATCACAATGACTTGACTCTCAACTCACTCATCAACAATGAAAACACCAACTCTCTCAATTTAATATGTCTCACTATATTAATTCTACGAGTTCAAAAAAAGTATGTTCTCTATTGACTGATGGCTCTATATATATACTACTAAATTCTATGAATTAGGAAACATAATTTTCAGCTGGAAAATTCCCAATCCAATACGCATATGGATTGTCTCACAAAATAAGGTAAACTGTGTTTTAATTATAGCACAAGAACTTTCTCAAAAAATGAAAGTCTTATCTTTATGGAATAACACAAAGTAATTTCCATAAACCAAAAGAATGTACTCCAAGTAATTCTTCAATTAAAACACATTACGGGCTTTTCTAGAATGTTCAACATATGAATTTCATAAATAATAGAAATCATATTTTGGGTAAATTTCTTTAACCAAAACTTTCTATATCTCATTCATCTCCGAATGATAAGCCCCAAAAGTTACCATACTGTAACTTTCAATTTACCTTAAATAAATCATTTTCCAACAATCCCCCACATGAATCAGATATAGATTCGGGATTTCAATTACGCATTACACTATGTAGTCATTGTGATTGCCGTATCGGAAGCTTAGATGCCTGCATAGGAATAAGTAGATCATTTAGTCCTTGAACTTTTCCCTTGGGATAGTACACTGTTTCACTGGTTAGGAAGTATGCGGTCCCGCTTTGAACTTCCCTGAACCGCTGGTATGAACTTTCATGTACGTCCCACAGACATCTTACTATACTCTGCGATTTCCGCGGTTGTGCCCAATTATCGCGGCCATGGAGCACCTGCCTATTTCAGTCGCGTTTGTAAAGAATTGTGTCCTCATTCAATTCCCTCTAGAGGCGGCCACACCTCCCGCACATAGGTGACTGGTTGCTGAGGAATTTGTTATTTGTTAAATAACCCATTTCCACTCTAATTCCCATAATTAGAGGCCGTTAGTCATTAAAAGCATTTCATGCTTACCCTCATTTCCACTTCACTGTTTCATCATCATAGGAATAAGACAAGAGGTTTAAAGAAACCCCCACAGTGACGTCGGTGGGTCTTTGACGTTTAGTTGTCCCTTTGAACCTAGACCATGGGATCTCCAATCGCATAGGTTGGGTGTCCACAGACGTAACCTCACCATTTAATGGACTTCAGTCTCATTCCTCTCGATGATTTAACTACCTCTCGATTCAATTTCTTCGTCAAGAAATCGATCTAATCCTTTCGTCAAAGGAACACAACCTTACCTTAATGACGATAAGTCAATTTAGATAAATCCCGGTTTGAGAGTAGTTTTCTAATGATATTTTGTCTACGTTTAGACATACCATTATCGATATGGCTTTACAGTAAACCAATCAGCACAAATTTGCTTTGGTCACCTTGGGATTCCCTTTTTCTCAAAAGGTACAGACTCATTTCCTTTCCCATAATCCAACATAATGGATTTAGATTCCTCATATGAATCTAATTAAGAGAATCATTTCTCTACACATTTCAAACCATATCCACGAGACCACGAGTATCACAAAAACTAGGATCCATTAGTTTTTCTCTTGACTACTCATGTCTCATCTTACTTTCAGAGTAAGAAATATCTGATCGTGTACAACTCATTGTGTACTACAGACCTTCCATGACTCTACATTCTCTTTTCAAGAGAAGTCTCACCTTTACAAAGGTATTCCAACAAAGTTAGAGTCATTCTATTGAATACGATATATCTCTCATAGATTCAGTCATCGTATCAATATTACTATCAATGAGCGAACCATTCGAATTGAGAGCATAAATGACATAATCATTTCTCGTGTCTCTTAGCACTCATGCCTTAACTAAGCTCATTGATTCATATCATTGGCTCATCAACAATTAGTATCATCAACTCATGGACTGTTTTGGAGCATCGAGCCATTCATATTGCTCTATTCAGATCTTAATATCTAAATCTCCATTTAACCACTAGGTCCATTTGATGTACTTTGAGCTTACAGAAAGCTTCAATCGGAAGTACCATCATTTCAGGTATCATTCTCATTTCTGGAGAATACCATCAAGTATATAAATACTTACTAATTGTTGAAATCTGCTAGTAGTCTAGTGATTTGCCTCACATGGTAGATCAATCTCACTATTGATTACCGTTTTTCCATAAACATCATTTCATGGAATTCTAGCCTTTTAAAGCTCTCAGATATACCTCTAAAGCAAAACAAGGCACAAGACTTTGTCCTATCACATTTGCTTCATTTAGGTTTATCATCACAGATTCTCTACAATTTCATCCATTGGCTCATAATGCCATTAAGGATAAATCAAGATCTATAGGAATTTCCATAAAATACTCTTTCATCAAAAGATGTATTTATCAATTCCATCAAATATTTCTTATGAATATCACAATATTTAATATTCTTTCATAAGAAGTCAACAAGCACTACCATAATGTGCATTTTAGTAAATATACCATTTCAGGTAATATCTTACTATACTTGGTTAGACGTCAACCCCCACATTCGAATGAACTTCTCGAATGAGTCTACACCGTTAGGTCAACCCCCACATTCGAAGGAATTCGTAGGATGACTCTACACCGTTAAGAGTTTTCATTTACTCTTTTGAGATATCTTATTTAAGAGATCACCAACCTACATATAGGTTTTCCACATCGCTTTATCATTTCTAGCGACTTTCCGTTTCACTACTATATATAGCTAGTACATACGGAAAAATGACATTTGCGAATAATCTTGTAGTGTGAACGCAACCACAAAAAGATTTTACGTATTCGCTTTCACAATCAACTCATACCACAAATGATACAAAAATGGATTTAGAACCATTTATGTAAGTATCATTTTGGTGATTCTCGTTAATTATTACTTTAAGACAAAATTGCTTTGTCTAGCACATGACTTATCAAAAGTCTCGTTTGTTCAACAAATGAATCAAACACAAGATTCTCATCCCATAAAACTATATTTTAAGGATAGATTCTTTCACTACAACACTTTCGTGTTTCAACTGATTGTGGGAATCTCTCTTATCTATACAACATACTTAGAATAAGAGATGACCAGATTTCCCAATATCAAGTAACCATTTATCCCAGCAATTACAACAACAGATAGAAGTAATATCCATGCCATCAAGGATTTGGTTAATCATTCACTTCAGGGATTTTGATTTACTATCCCTTATGGCGCAGATTTCCCATCTCGTAGGGTAAAATGTGAGTTAGCAAACTCTACACAAAATACTGCCCATTTCCAAGTCAGTTCAGTACAACAGTACTTGACTACACTCGAGTGACTTTCTCAATTCACATATGAATTGATATCTCAGCTCAAGTCTGAGTTACGCCGTCTCGCTATGAGTTCACTTTTTACACTCTTGACCCAAACATGGTCACATTCGAGTCTAATTCTTGCTCGAATACATTTCCCTTTAAGCTAGACTCAATCGAATTCGAGTCTTAGTCTGGGATTCTGCCTTACCGGCTCAACTTAGAGTTTTTCACGTACATTTTCAAGTGCTTAGTGATATCTCTCTACCTTGTCAAAATTCATCTATTGCTGAATTTTAAGGTTTTCGGTCCCCCACATTGGACCGATATCATTACCATCTCCACACGTATAGTTCCTCAGAACTTTGTGTCTTGGAGTTCCTAGACCATATGTCTACGGATTAGATAATCTTAGAATTTTCAGTTCTTTCTGACCGAAATTCTAGACTTACCAAAGTCTCGGGATCCCTATCTCAGAATACAAAATTCTAGATTTGACCATATTGTCTTGGGATTTTCAAATCTCAGATTATTCAGGTTTGTCAACCAATCTGACGATTTATCAAATTCTTCAATTATGAGTAATTAGAATTTTAACCTCAGAATTCTTAGGTCTCTCAACCATAATTCTGACGATTATTTAATTCTTCGATTACAAATAATCAGAATTCCAGCATAGTTACGAAAACTCATGCTCTCAGGGTTTCTCGTTATGGTTCTTTAAAACCAATACCCTTGACATAGTAAAATTACTCATGTCATCTCGTTCGTATTTTATAGATTATACACAATAATCAAAATATCGAACACAGAGCCGTATGCTCATCTCATGCAATATACAATTGCCCAGGTCTTACGAAGCTTGCTGTGAATTCATGACAATTGCACACAGCACATTGCCAATTCCATCACATAGCATAACTTCTGCCACCAGTTCTTGGTGATTGCACACAGCAAACCAACCACAAAACCGTAGAGATAGAATCGCCAACATATCATATCTCATAAACTTGCAAGTATAATAAGCCAGATAATATAAACAAATTATAATATCACATACAATTATACATTGTCAACTCAAGTTCATAATATGCATTTAATCAATCCAATTCAGATTCAACAATCTACGTAAATCACTGAAACACCTGCTATATGCACTCTCATAATCACGTTGCACAAAAGTGATAAACTGGATCAATTTTATTCCATAACATGCATAATCTATATTTCATATTTAATATAGATATACCCATTAAGTTAACCTTGCATGCAACCAGTAAATCAGTCATTCACGTAATCATATTGGCATGCAACTTAATTATCTATGCCATGCATATCAAAATCATATCATGCAGTACACAACTACACATGTCATGCAAGCATCACATTGATTATCTCTCATAATTGATCATGCATACTAACATATAAAATTCACGTGTGTACACATATATAATTTTTCATGCCAACTCAATATTAATGCATGTAATTCACTTTATACACACAACAAGTTCGACGACCTCAACTAAATTTTGTTTAATAAAACAAATATCTAGTATATGAATATTGCAACTCAATTTCTAAGCATGCATAAATTCACACGTTTGCATCAATTTAATATTCATGCATAATTCAGTTTCTCATGCAAACAATTAAGTTGATCATTCTCTCAAACACATAATATTCATGCATATTTATGAATATTTTAATAGCCAAATAAACATGGTTCTCAAATCAAACTCATCCAAACTAAATTGAATACACATCTAATTCAATTTATTGAGTTTGATCCTCTAACCTTTCGTTTAAAAGTCGAGACCAAATATATCTCTGACTGATCAACACATCTCCTCCATTGATCCTCGTAATTGATATTTGTACATGCCAAGAAAACTCGGCAAACCATTAGAAAAACTTCACATGAGTTTTTCGGATTTAAATTCACAAAGAACAATTTCCGAAAAACCCTAAATCAAATAATACACATAAATGTCATGCTCATATAAATATATAATATAAGCACATAATTAATCATGCACCCCTACTTTTGGTTTATTCAATATAATAACCTTAACATGCATAATTTATAACTCACGTAGCATGTAGTCTTCGTAATTCTAATCACATTAAATTTTCAAAAACCACAATAATATTCCCGTAAAATATTCTATAATTTTCCGAAAAATTACACATCAATATCCGCCCTTTAAAAGTTTCATAAGTTTCAAGACTGTAGGAACTATATTGACAGTAATTTGTGGTAAATAAAATTACAGAATATAAATTACAGAAAATACATGAATAATAAAATACTAGTTATATTATTTATATTAATCATGCAAAACATGCCAAGAGTTACAAATAATTATGCATACAACATATTAAATATCCTAGACACAAAAGCATAGATCATTATGGAGTCGAGCTAGTCTCCGCCCTTGAAACTTATGAGGCCAACAAATGACACCAAAGTCCCATAGGATAAAACCATAAGGTAACATACAAAGTTACCTGGATTTCGTAGAGCCGATCTTCAATCACAATGACTTGACTCTCAACTCACTCATCAACAATGAAAACACCAACTCTCTCAATTTAATATGTCTCACTATATTAATTCTACGAGTTCAAAAAAAGTATGTTCTCTATTGACTGATGGCTCTATATATATACTACTAAATTCTATGAATTAGGAAACATAATTTTCAGCTGGAAAATTCCCAATCCAATACGCATATGGATTGTCTCACAAAATAAGGTAAACTGTGTTTTAATTATAGCACAAGAACTTTCTCAAAAAATGAAAGTCTTATCTTTATGGAATAACACAAAGTAATTTCCATAAACCAAAAGAATGTACTCCAAGTAATTCTTCAATTAAAACACATTACGGGCTTTTCTAGAATGTTCAACATATGAATTTCATAAATAATAGAAATCATATTTTGGGTAAATTTCTTTAACCAAAACTTTCTATATCTCATTCATCTCCGAATGATAAGCCCCAAAAGTTACCATACTGTAACTTTCAATTTACCTTAAATAAATCATTTTCCAACATATTTACCTAGCTATCATGAAATGAAAATATTTATGCAAGAAAAGGTGATACAGAAATTGTAAGAATTAAAAATGATCACAAATAAAAAGGCCAAACCGCGCAACATTGTTGAAAAGGGGCGGCAGAAATTACAGAGATCAAGGTTAATAGAATTTAATTACATCATGTCATCACTAATACTAATATTAATGGGACAATTATTCAAAAGTTGTGGTAATTAATTAATTAGGCAAATCAACCTCAGCAGAGGATTCAGAGAAATAGGGGCCTTCCAATAATGGAGTGCAAAGGTAGCTCCCATCACTCCACTGCTGCTCATTGTGATTGTGATACTGATCCACCACCCCTTCATTCTTGGTCGAAGCTCCATCACTCAAGAGTGCTTGCTCATGAATTGGGTAACCACCCATGTATTGATTTCCTGTTGTTTAATTTACACACACACATTTCACAACTAATTAGTTATTCATTCAAAGAAGTATACTCCTCCGTGTCGGCTCAAACTGCAATTTTCATCAATGACCATCAATATTTAATACAATGAATTCAACAATATATCTCATATAATCATATTTGATTAATAATGTTATTCAATTTCAACGTTTAAAATACTCAATTTTAATTAAATGAACATGGACATGTGCAGATGAGATATAGTCCAAATTCAACATGACCAGATGTTGTATAAAAATTGCATATAATAATAGATAATCATGACCCGATCCAAGTAATTTACCAGAAAATATATAATGATAAAAAAATCATATGTGAGGTACCCATGGTAAGTAACGCGGTGTCATTGACTTGGGAATCAATTTCCTCCAAATGTGACCAATTGGCATAGGCATCTCTGACCAGCTTTTCAATGTATGACTGCATCATTAGTACAACAAACAATAATTCATCAATCATCAGTTAACGAAATTAAATAGATTTTCAAGTTTGATCACTAATCAAATATACAATGGTACCTTATTCATGATGGTTAAGTCCCGATTAGCATAAACCTGGTCGTTAATCACAGCTTTAATGACTTGACATACCGGATTAAGAACCAGCATGAAGTTGGAGCCCCGAGATACGTATAGTTTGGTTCCTTTGTCGCAGGTCCATGCATGTTTCAATGTCACATCCCACATTTTCTCAGACATCCCTATTCCCAAAATCTGCCAATTTCATTTCACAATCAACAACAAATAGTTAGTGAAGTTTCTTTGACAAAATCATTCTAAACAAGTATACTAGTTTGAAGTATAAAATATGGGGTAGTTTTGTTCCATTTTTCCATTTCAGAGTTCCGGTAAAATCCAATGCATAAGTTTAAAATTATACTTTACTCATTTACGACATATGAAATGATAATGATAATAGAAATAATATGAGGTAGCTTTGTTCCATTTCAATTACAAAATTCTGGTAAAGTTCGAGGCATTAGTGTTGTGTTATATTGTCGTATGTCAAAAATACATAGTATTGGTTTACTATGTATGAAATAATAATGAAAATGACAAGGATAATGGAAAATGAGTAGAACCTTTTTGAGCTTGGATGGATCAACAACGCTGAGCTTTAGGAAATCTTGGACGGAGTTGATGCCGTCTTGAGAGAGTTTCCTGTGGAAAGCTCCGTCCTTTCCTATCTTCTCCAGGCGCCACACCTCGTCGTGGAGTCTTGGTGGATAATGCTTCTTGTACACTACATATACACATTTATTTCCCAATTTTAATTTTTTTCATTAGGTTCCAAATTGTGATATCATTTACCAAAAAGAATTCTAGAGAAAATTAATTATTCTATATCCATCACATAAATTAATTTGACAAAAACTCATCTACTTAGATTTTTCACTATTTTTTTTGCCCCAATTTTATATGCAATTTGAGTATTCATATAATAAAAAGTTGCTTAATTTTAACTTTAAAATTGAATTAATATATAAATTTGAATCTCATCATATTTGGTCTACGTACTTTTAAATCATCAAAATTTCATAATACATGCATATTCTAATAATTAAATATATTAATGATTAAAATGTGCATATATAACATACATAGACAACATAATTAAGTAGTATGTATAGTCCCACCTTACATATGTATATTTTTAGATTGTAATTTAAAAATTGACTCACAAAGACAGCACATAAAAGTCAAACGTTTTATTTTGGACTATATATGCACATAAGAAAATGGAATATTACAAATTGATAGATTACATTGTCAAAAATATATTGTATGTACATTATAGAACAATATATAGAACCCCTACATTAGATTCTCTGATCTCTAATTAATTGGTTTTGTCCCGTTTCTTGACAATTTGTTCATTATTCCTCTTGTCCTTAATTAATCATTAAACAGATTTTCCCCTTGGATGTTTTCTGGGTTGAAAATTATCTTACTTACAATAAATTAATCTGACACTCGACAAAAGCAATGATTCTCTAAGGTTGTTGTAACTATCTAGAACGTGTTTGCTAAAATGAAATTATAACTATCACCAGGCCATTTGCTATATATATATATATATATTAAAATTAAAATAACAATTATTCATTTTTCAAATCCAAAAATCAAACATTCCTTTTTCCTATCACCACTTCTTAATTCCTAAACTCGCAAACATTTAACTATGGTCTTTGAGTATGCATGCAAAACCTAGCTAATAAAGTACTAGTAGTATTTCATGAGTAGCATGCTAGATTAACTTTTGATATATAAGCCAAATTCCATAGTGTAAATATTTAAGTTGATTATCATGCAAAGAAGGATTAAAAAAGGCATAAAATTAAACAAAAGAAATTTGCTCACATTCTCCTCGGTGATCTTTGACGACAAACGATTCAGTCATGGCCGGACGAATTTTGACAGTCTCATGACCATTCGATCCGCCGCCGGGAACCACCCTAGCACCCAGCCGGAACCGGCGGCACCGAATCCAGCTGGAGTTATCCGTAAACTCAATCTCCCCAAAAGAGCACACGCCATCTCTCATAGTCACACACACCTCACCGGCTAAAAGCGGCCTCTTTCCGGCCCTCTCCTTCACCACATTCCGGTCAAACTCCTGGCTGCTCCACCTCTCCATGTCGCCGCCGTCAGGAAAGTCGCCGTCCAGAACCACGATCTCAATCTTCACCGGATACGGCAGCGATGCCCGGAAACCCACCTTGTCATCATCAGCAGAAGCATCAACCAGGAGAACCTGAAGCTGGTTTGAGTCGGAATCGGTTATCTTCGTGCCGGTGAATATCGGAAGCGACAGTTTCTTGCAAAACATGAGTTGCAGACTCGGCATCTCGTGCTCACCGCCTTGAATTCTCATCGAAGGTGCCCTCGTCAGTAATCTCTGATTTCTCCGCAGCCCATCCTCAATCTCTTCATGCACCTGTTATTTTAAACACCTTAATTATAAGAATTTCTTTCTTAAAGCTCGTAAATAAAGAGATGGAGAAAGTATAAATACCACTCTTCGAAGCATTGGCTCCAAAACAGTGCAAAAGTTCTGCAGGAAATTCATGGACACCACTTCTTTGATCACGCTGTTGAATATTCAAGAAACAAAACATCAGAATCAAAAAACCAGATAAAATCATATTTACATGCATGTATATATATATATATATAGATATATATATAGACAGGTTATAAGATCATGATCAACGTACGAAGCAAAGGAGGGTTTGGTGGTTTTAGGGCGCTTCTGCTGGTTATGGTGGTTGGGATCATTGTCGGAATCATCGAATAACCGTTTAGCTGCCATGATCTGAGAATTATAATATATATACGCACACACAAAATAAATATTTCGAGAGATCGAGATCGATGAAATGATTGATATATAACAGGAAGAAAACTGGGAGAGCTGGGGGTTTATATATATAGGGAGAGGATATGTGAAGAAAGTGTAAAAGGGAAGTTTGAAGAATAGTTAAAAAAGGGGTACGGAAGTTTCGCGGAACGGAAGGAGAAGCATCTGGGTAGCTGGGTTTAGAGGGGGGAATTTGTGAAGTGAGCTAAGTTGAATGATGTAACGTCGTTGACGTCAACTCTGTTTTAATTAAATTCCACCATACATATTTGCACCCTTGTCACACACAACACAATTTACTGTGTGAAATTAGAACAGTCACCTTGAGTCAGTGTGACTACGTTAATATGTGTAGCGTTTTGTTTGAGCATATATGGTCTACGATAAAAACAAGGATGATTTGAAATCGATAACAATAAGTTCTATCTTGTGAAATATGGTAATATTAATGTAAATTAGAAAACACTTATGTTATATTTTTGAGAGAGTATTGGGTGAAACATGTCCTTGTGGAGACCAAAGATCAAGGGAATGATCATTTATTGTTTTTGCTTGATCTTTTATTCAGTTTGATTGATTTTTCAATCAGTTCCCTTGAGCATTCCTTTTTTTACCTTGATCTTTCAGTTAATTTGATCTTTCATTTATTTTGCTTGATCTTTCAGTCAATTTCCTTGATCATTCCTAATCATTAGTACATTACTGTTATTTCGTACAAATTCAAGCCGAAGTTCAGTCTCGAGTCAGTCCATATGAGACGGTTGAACTCTAGTGACACCAGTAACCTAAAATCTAACAACGAATGCGGGATTGAACCTCACCAACGACAACTTCAACCGATAACAGTCCCTTATAGTGCTTGGTCTCTGTAGAGACAGGTCTCAATTAAGAATTTGTATATATATATATATATATGTATATTATGTGCAATGTTCATGTTTTAGAAAATGTCTGCGTAACTCTAATCAAAGAAGTATCTAACTAACATCAACTTTTTTGTAAGTAAAGGGATCACTATCGAATTCTTTATTTCCGGATTATGCATTGAAAAGATTAAAAAAACAACTATGAACCATGGACACCACATAAGTAATGAAGAAAATTCCCCTACTCGTAAATTCCTGCCATTTAATTAAGATTTTGTCCAATTTTTTACAACTTCTCAATTGTTTTTACTGACATTTACACGTGAGATATATGTTTATAGATATAGTGAAAACACACCAAAACAGAATAGATATATACTTGTGAAATTCATATGAATAGTAAATCAATAGTATAGTATTTTTCACCAACTTTAATTTGATGCCGTTACGCGATGAAGAACTCTAACTCTTTTTTTAGGTAAAAACCACCATTGGTGGTAGGAGACTTGTTTACGGGTTCCTAAACCCAAAAAGACCATATAAATAATGGCTCAGTTGAGAGTATTTATACAGACCTAGAGAGGGGGAGTCCCCCTGATGCATGAAGATTGCATCCAAAATAAAAGAGCAAAAACAAAAGCTCTGATAGTTAGATCCTCACCATCAAAAAACCAGTAGAAAGAAAAATCCCTAGCCCGACCAAGCTTATTAGCGAATCCGGAGAGACACAAAGCAGCCGAGGAGGGAGTGAAAATCCAAAGAGGACTGGAGAAATGATAAGAGTATGGATCTGGTAGTTTGTTGATGTGGTGAATGCCTTAGCATCTCCTGGAGCATTTTCCATCAGAATTCAAAAAACTGGCTAACTAATATGGCTAACAACCATGTACTTCCTCTGTTCCTTATTAGTTGTCCTACATTTTCAAGTCAAATATTTTCACTCTATGTTTGACCATTAATAACTTTAATTACACTTAATAATAATTTAAGAAATTTTAATATTCTAAGAGTGTTTCACATAGATAATCTAAAGATATTTTATATGATGATATTATATTTATATAAAAAAGTTATTAATGTTCAAATATGATGTGAAAAAGTTAACTATTTTAATAGGACAATTAAAAATGGACGGAGGGACTAACATATTTAGTGTGCGTGTGGGTTTATGTTTGTGCGTGTGGGTACCAGATGCCATTTCATTTCAGTAAGAGTGCATGTTAATTTTTATTCACTGCAATCATTTCCAGTTTCTTTGCTTCAGAGTTTATAATTAACTGTAAAAGTATGAGCCATCTTAGATATGATAATTTCATGGAATGATTTCTCAAAGTATTAATATAAAACATGTAAAGTTTTAGTTTTGCTTAAAGTGTGCATGATTGGGATTCTCCTTAGGCATGTTCTCCTTAACCGTATTAAGAATAAATCAGATATTCTGTTGCAAAAACAACAAAAGTGTCTATATATAAGTGTATATATGCATCGATATTTAATTTAATTAAGGAGACAAAACTAGTTTATGACAAATGGGACCATATTGAAATGTAAAAAAACTTGAGACAAATATTTCTATTCTTTCAAGATCTATGATATCAAACAAAACTTGAAAATAAAAAAAGGACAAAATATATGAAAGCCAAAACCAAACGATTGCTAGATACCAATTACGTACGTACGTATGTGCTATGTCGCATAGATATATGTAGGAGAACAGCATCCATCACACTGTTTTGCACATGAAATTATAATGATCAAATTAATTTATCCAAAAATATTGAATTGGGTATTGTTCAAATATTGCCATTAAATAAAATATCATCGATTTTTACTATTCTATATATCAAACAGATATTTTTAAAAAAATAAAAGAATCAGTTGTAGAATTTATTATTTTTGAGGTAAATTGTTAGGCAAGTACGCGCGTACTTAATTATTATTTGGATATTGGCTGAATGATTTGGTAGTACTCATTTGGTTGGAGGTTAGTTAAGGATTTTGTTTCATAAGTCCCTCGTACATTAATTAAATTTATATTAAACAGTTATAAGTGAACAAATATTTCTCAACGTTTTAATTGGTATCACTGAATAATCATACTTAATATTTAAATATTAACATGAAATTGATTATTAATGATAAAACATGAAAAGGAAAAAATCAATAGTAACATATTGAATGATATGATTAATACAATGTAAAAGTTAGAATATCGATATTTGCCCCTCATCTTTCTGTTTTAGCATGCTAAGATTTTATTTACCAACTTAATTACTATAATGAACGTTTAAAATGAAAAATGAAAAAGAAAATCCAAAAACTGATAAAAAGGGACTTGATTTGAGAGGGAGAATTTGGGATTCGATATGGCTCAACATCTAAAATTTAATTTATATTTCTCATTGATCGATATCGATGGGTTTGATTTAATTGAATAAGTTAAGAGCCATAAAAGCATCGTAATAAACTCTACAGAGTATTCAAAAGTTTGTGGAAAAAAACAACCTCACGCGGATCCGCGTTATTCATCGTCTTCTCAGCGTGTGTACTTTCATTTATTGTTATGAATATATGATTGTGATGTTTTCATATAATCCAATGACATTCATCCACCCATCGATCGGGTCCTTCTTTAATCAATAATTTTTTTTATTTCCAGACTAACATTGCATTCACTTCATACAAAATTAAAGAAATTATTTTTGTAAAAAATTTCAAAAATGGGTTCATTGGATGCTGTTCAAATATGGTTATAATTGATTTTTTTTAAGGTTGGTTATAATTGATGACTTGATCATATTCATAGTCAAGTTCACCTAACGTACAACCTTGATTTCAAATTCCGGGAGTCAATATTCAATTCATTTTTGACACTTTTGGTTGCATGCGATTCCTTTTCAAATACTTCATATTCTTTCTTTTTTGGAAAAAAACAAATACTTATTCTACCTATACATTACAGTAGTTCACTAATAATTAGGCGTTCATTTTTTTTATGCGATAACAAGTGTTTCTTTCTAAATTAACAAAAATAATAATCTAAGAACGTAGAAATTATATAATATCTTCATATAATTTAATTGTAAATAGAAATTTGTTTGTGGGTGACTACAAGGAACAGTATATGATGTTTATTGCAACGAGATTATTGTAACGAGCTTATAAGAGCTAACCCAAATTCTACCATAGTGCTTCAGACTAATGGAAGATGATGATGCTGGGAATGAGCTTTTCAAACAGTTATATGTGTGTCTTGATGCCTAGAAAAGGGGTTTTATAAAGGGCTGCAGACATGTAATAGGAATGGACGGATGTCATATTACTGGACCTCAGAAAGATGATGCCAATGATCAAATATATCCGGTAGCATATGCGGTAGTTGAGATTGAGAACAAGAGTTCTTGGCTTTGAATCCGTAGGCATGGATTAACAAGAGTTCCAAGGCATTGAACTCTTGTTAACAAACGTGGATCTTGATCAAGGTCCATGCAAAAGGTAAATAACACGTTTTTTTCCTGATGCGGGGTGATCCGCTTAGTATACGAGGCATCGGATAACTGGCGTATCAGAGGACCCGCGTCTGTTGATTGTGTTTGCTTGATGATTGCTGAGGTCTGACAAGACTTGGACCTGTTCGTACAAGCCCCCAGAGCCACCCGAGGGTAGTAGCTCCGGTGTGATGATGAGATTTCTTTTATTGAAAGTAGAGATAAAACCTAATAGCAAAAGTTAGAGTTAGAGAACTTACCTGGAATAGGTCATGTATCACCTGAGGTTCAGCCCCTCTTTCATTCCATCTCGCTGAGACATCATTCTCCCTCTGCCTCTCGTACATCCCTCACGTGCTCGGTACCTTCATATCTTTCTTCAGATCCTCTCACGTGATCCAGGAAGCTACTTGGAAATTGCCTATTAAAGCTGAGTCATCCCCGAATGTCCAACAGCGGTGAATCATCTGTATTATCACAAGCCCCCAAAAACATGTGCTTAGTCTCGGAGAGGTAACACCTGTCTTCCGAGAATGGCTCACTCTTCTTTAGGACTCCTCTTGTTTCTTTTGCCATCCCACACACCCGAGGGTTCTGACGTTTTTGCCACTTCAAACCTGAAAGTAGCTTAAAAGTGCGGGCCCCTCCACCGCGCTTTTCGTTTGGCGACTGCACAGTTTCTCACTTTTCCAATTCTTTTGAATGACTTAATCATTTTACCTTCTCCCCATGTACTTTGTGTCTTTATATATTCACCCATTATCCCCTAGTTCCTACACCTTCTATTGCTGCAATGTTTTCTGCCAAAAAGGAAAATTGTATTGAGTTGTTCCTCCTTGCATGGCCTACTGCCCATCCGATAATTCTTCTGCTGATTCTGAAGATTCTTGTCCCCTCGTCTTGAACCGCTCCAGGTTTATTGCTTTAGAATCTCCTAAATACTTCATGGAAACATCCAATTTCCCCTTCCGGCTCTGGTGTACCTCATTAGCAAATAATCCCTTTTGGGGAGGGTTCTAGTTCTCAGCGTCAGAATCCTTAAGCAGACATTGTTCAAGCCCCTATTGGTTCTTCCTGAATTTCGCCTCTACATCTTTGCTCCAAAACTTGCGGCTTCCGAATAAATCCCATGCAACACTGGGTGAATGAGGGGATCCAAGAACTTATAAGGGATATGTTCGCTCCCCTAGCTATGAACGCAAACCTTACTGCTCTTGCTCCCGATGAGTACCAAACCAACGGGCTTTGGTCTAAGTCTTCCTTTTCCTCCCCTAATTTCTGAGCTTCTTCATTATAACAAAATATCACCTGCCCAAATTAATCTGAATGGGTTTGTGGCTCTGATGGTCTTTCTGGTAAACTATCGCCGATGTAACATTATTGAGTCCCTGAACCTGTTCTGATATTTCTTCTGTCTATCCAGCGCAACGAGCCGAATCCCTAGTGTTTTTGAATTTGTTTCTCGTGTTGAAAATACTCACTTCCTCCGAGGTTTTATCAACTATCCGAGTGGTTGGCTTGCAAAAGGGCATTATTCGTACAATTTCTTGGCATATCCTGCTCCCGAGTGGAACCGTAATATATCCTTAGAAGATCAAGAAGCTTGGCTACCTGATCAGCTGTGTCCTGACTATGAGACTCTGATGAACAACGTTGTTTACCTTCCACAATATTGGTATCGAAGAATGGAGGGTTCTTCTAGCCTCAGGAGATATAACCAAAAGAGGTTTTCACACATCCCCACTACCACTCTGTTTAGCCTGAATATGGTAAGTTCATGATTTTCTTTATATGTTTTTGTTGTTTGTGCCCTTCCCTCTTGTATTCCTACTACTTGTCTCCATTTCTCTTTTCCATTTCACCGATCTCTCCCAGATGACCTATCTTACGACCAGTAACTGATCTTGGACCAAGAAGAGGTCATTGAGGCGATCATGAGCTCCTCCGAGCTTCCAGATGAGGACGACCCAAGCTCTATGCGTGAGGCCATGTCGCTAGGCCTCGGTACTTCTAACCCATCTGCACCCTCGCTCTGAGACCTTACCGATGCTATTGCCAATCTTCCATCAAACTTTGGACAGAAGAGGCCTAGATCGGGCGCGACTTCACACCAATCAGCCTCTTCTTCCAAAGGGTCCCAGTTTGGAGATTTTCCATGCAACTCCCTCGATATTTTTCTCTATCTCTTTTATACTATCCTCCTTACGCACGCCTTTTTTGTATGATCTTCTTTCCTTATGTCTGATAGTTATTCAAATTTCTTTTAGGTGTCCGGCTTCACGATGGACCTGCTAAATTCCTCAGCCTTTCAGAATCTCCTAGATTTCAAGTTTCAGCAGCATCTATCTTTCTTTTTTCAAGACTTGGAGAGGGAAAAGACTCGTTCCTTCGCTCTTTCTCAAGAGCTAGAGAAGGAAAAAATCCGTTCATTCAAGCTGGAGCGCGAGTTGCTGGCTTGGAACGATGGCTCTAATATTCGAAACTTTAGTGAGGCCCTTGTGGAGGAGGTCGTTCGCTCTCCCTTTTTCAAGAAAGTTGTGGATGGAATTCTGAAAGAGGAAAACGACCATCAGACCACCCTGGTGTACAAGAATGTCTGAGGATGGGTGCCTGGGAGGTTCAGGCTTCATTTTCAGAAGGACTGTTACAAGTCATGAGCTTTGCAACATTACAACCACAAGTATAGGTCTTTGCGAAGAGGCACTCTTGGAAAAAATTCTCAACGGTTGAATATGCGAGGATTCATCTGGGATTTCACCAGTCCCCGTCCGAAAGTTCGGACGTTGAGAACTGGTGCCTTCACCAAAATGGACAATTTTAGGGCGAGTCATATCGCTGTAGGAGGATGAAGCGGTGACACTATTTGAGGAGTCGAAGGAGACTGATGATGCCAGGCATGAGCGGTTTAGAACAAGCGCACAATAATCTTCAGAAAAGGAGGAAGAATTGCTGGAAAGGTAATCAGCCATACGAGTGGAATGGGAGAAAAGGGGGAAGAATTTATAATACAGATAAAAGAGCAAGGTGGTGGAAGATAAAGAGGAAAGGACAAGTCGTACCTAGGAAGAAGACAAAATGATTAAGTCACTCAAAAGAATGGGAAAACCAGAAACTGTGCAACCGTCAGACGAAAAGTGCGCTAATCGGGCCCACACATTAAAAGGGGGTCGCTCTTGAGATAACGAAGCGGCAAAGCCCACAAAGCTTCGGCTAGGGGGCTCGGATAGAAGAGCACAGGGATCGGATAAAATCAAGACAAGCGTTGCTCCCATCAGAGCCGATGCCCGTCTTGGGGGGCTTGTGATAATATGAAATACGTCATCCTCCGAGAGGAGCACGATGACTCAGCTACTTAAGGAAATTACCAGGAAAATACATAGAGCACGTGAGGATATCTTAACAAGATACCGAAGGTACAATGTCACGTGATACAATCGTGAGGAGGAGGAAAGAAATGATGAGTCAGCAAGGGAAAAGGGGCTGAACCAGACGCTCTAGTATGCCTATAAATGGAGGCCACAATCAGCCATTCCAGGTAAGGTCTCTAACTCTTGAATACAGAGTTTTATCTTTCCTTTCAATACACGAAATCTCATCATCACACCGGAGCTGCTACCTTCAGGTGGCTCCGGGGGCTTGTTTTGCAGGCTTCGGACAAACAGGTCCCAAGCAAGTCCTATCCGAGGCTCAGGAGCTCAAATAAGCAATCATCTTTAGCGAGCAGTTTGCATACTTCATCAATAATCCACATCTCGAAGCCCTCAGATACACTAACTATCCGAGGCACCATTTACTGGAGCAGATTTCCCCGCATCAGATTTCTCTTTTGATAGGTTTGAGTGAACATCTGTGTTATGAAATGGAGTTTGAGAAAACAAGTATAGATTTTTATACTGTTTGAGAGGCGAAAACGATTGAAGCAGCAAGTGGTAGACAGACGAAAACTATTGAAAAATGATCAATTTTTATACTGTTTTCCCCTTCCTGATAACATTCATGTTATGCTTGTATATAGACGTCGTATGTTTAATTTTGCTAATTTGATTGCCTGAACTGGTCATTAGCAATCATTGTGTTTGTTTAAGAAAAACTCTTACCCCCTACACCCCCGAGTGTACTTTATGCTTTTATCGTTAACTTTTAAAAGTATTGAGTGGTACATAGTGTTGATATGTTTGTTAGAAATCATGAGAGATTCTGTGAAGTAAGCTATAGGTCAGAGGGGGTATACAATGCTAACAATAGCAAGGTTTTGTTTGAATGGCTTTAATGCCATTGTTTGAATTGGTATGTGTATGTCAGTTTCGGCTAGAGATTGTGCAACGGCTTTAAATAGGGATATCTGGAAAAAAAGAAAAAAGGGAGAGAGAGAGAGAGAGAGAGAAGGTACCTCACTCTATGTGAATGAGTTTTGAATAGATTGCTAAACTTGCAATCATCTCTTTGGTTTGTTTTTGTGTGTGTTTCGGTGCATTATATAGTTTTATATCTATAAATTGAGTTACAAATAAGTTGTTTTACTTGGTTTCAAGTTTTTAGTATGGTATGAAAACAAATTTGCGATATCTTATGTGTATTTTTATTTGGTTGCTTTTTTGACAGTGAGAATGGGGCGAGACATGGACATATGTATGGAGCAAAAACCTTCTTGAAAAAGAGTTCAAGAAGTACGCCATATGAGCTTCCGACATGGAGTACAAGGCTTTCTTAATTCGTAAAAGACATCCAAAGAGTTATGATCTGGCTTGTTACTAAGTCTTTCTATAAATGGCAATAATTTTTTGTTAAGTGACGTAAGTTGCTTCGGATCTTTAAACTCACATCTATAAAGTTATATAATGTTGGACGAAACTCACGTATTAATATTTGTAATATATTGAATATTATTCTTTGTTCATATTGAATTATATAGTTCTGTTCATTTCTTTGCTGATTGGCCGGTATTTTTTTTAGTATAACCTAATTAGTCCTTATACGGCCACAAAAATTCTGGACTTGCAACTTTGTAGTTTCCACATGTTCTTTTCCATGGTTGTGCCATGAATGGGGAATTAAATAATCAACGCATAATTAAAAATAAATTGGGTATTTGAAAGGATTTAATATATTTTCTTTTAATATTTTAAAAATTGAACTAGTTTTTTTTTTTTACTCTAAATTTAGACAGTTTGATAACTTGCCAAGTTGAAAAACTCAGTTTTTGCACAAAGTGCATACACCTCCAACATGCTAACAAAAGTTCTCGATAAAATGTCATAAACCAAATGGCAAATGGAACAAAAGATGCCACATAAGTTCTGTACAAGCCTCCTTAAAGTACTTCAATGCAGATGGTGCCAGTCTCCTCCTTAAACATGGTACTCAAATGCACATGCAACCAGCCTCCTCCTTAAAACACCATATAGTACCTAATGGTACAAGCGAGTTGATGATCATGCCTCTCTTTAGTCTTCTCAAAAGCATTCCCACAGCGTGCACAACATCGGTCAATCAACAGCCACGGGGTGCGAACCCATCTAGGGTGAGTCTTTGAGTTGTGACACAACATCTCAGAGCGCACTTCAGCATAGAAACCCTTGTCATTGCAATTCAGACACTTCACTCCCCTGTTATTGATCAGGGGCAGCGGCGGCAGCGGAACGGGTTCAACAAACATTTCCACAGCACCTTCCTCCCCCGCATCAGTCGCATGGGCTTGGTTCTCATGGATCTCAGGTGCGACGAGGACAAGCTGACCCTTCTTTAATGCTCGCTTAAGCAACTTCTTCCTCATGCGGCGGCTCGCCATCTTCTTCGGTGAGTTAGAGTTAGAGTGAGCTAAATGAGTTAAAATTGAACTAGTAAATGAGCTAAATGAATTGGTTTAAGGACCTCATAAAATACCATATATACAACAAAAGATAAATTTCAAATTAGTAAGTTATCAAAGTTATTTCATGTATAACACATGTACATTTACAACAACTTAAAAAGAAAAGGAAAAAAAACTGTAATTTGTGCTTGAGGACAAAATATGTTTGCCCAACTTTTCATATATGCCTCATCTTCTAGTTTCGGTGATCACCACACTTGGGGTGCCATAAAAAGAATGGAAGAGATAAACTAAAAGAATCATCTCTCTTTTGTACACAAGAATATATGCCATTGAATGTGAAATAAATTTAATGTTGCTAAAAATCCATGAGTTTTGGAGCAAACTTCATTAATCTATCCAATGCATGAGGCATGAATTTCCTGGCAAACAAATGACAAAGTCTGGTCTTCTCCCCATTGTAGACGCAAGTTTGGCCACTCCTCATCTTCTCCAAGAACTCGTAGGTTATCTCCATCCTTCCAAATTTGGAAGGGTGTGGCCCGCCTTTGGACCAGTCGACCCAATGCAGCGTCCGATTCGAATTCTTCGGACCGAACTTCATGTAAACGTAAGTTGGCAAGTAGTGCTCGTCAGAGTAACAAGGTGGCTGGCAGTGCTTTTCGAAAATTGGGAACAAGACTCGGTCTGAGATGATTCGGAGCGCAAGCTCTCGGTTCATTTCGAACCACTGCGCGCCTTTTCTCCAGTGGTGGAGCATGATCTGAGGTTGCATTTTGGTGTTGTATCGACCCTGGCCCACATTTCCCGGTAAGTCGTAGCACTCAACAAATGTGGTGGTGGAATGGATGAGGTAGTTATAAACGGTTCGGAAGTTGAACAAAGGTATACATGATTCGGAAAGGAGAATGAATCGCTCGTTTGACAAATCTAGCAAGGCATTGGCTAGCAACCGCCTTTCAGCTTCGATCATGCTACTCTTTCCCCACTCCACTTCCTGCGTCAATGTAAAATATATTAAGCCTTCAATTTTAGTCATATGCCAAATTTTGTGAATAATTAACAATTTGACTCGAAGAATATCAATTCTTAATTTTGAATAAGTATTTTGAAATGTTTTCACACCCATAAAGAGCTCGTAATAAAATTTTATTACTGCATACACTACTACATGAAGAAAGGTATTGAAAATTTTGCTACTAGAATCACAGTGAAAGCTTTATATTTGGAAGCTTACTCCATGTACAAGCTATGCATTTCTACTATTATCATAATGTGTTAAATAATCTATACAAGATTACACAAGTAAATTTTCATACTAAATCAAGAATTATGATGGATTGAGGCACATGACTCTTCAGCCTATCTGGGCATCAGTTTAATTCAATTCCATTAACTTAAATTTACTTCAATTTATTTCAGCAAAAATGAAAAATCAATTCAATTGAAAAAGAAAAAATTAAGGAGAACAATTCTTAAGAGTATGTTCTCTTTAAAATAGAACTCATTTGATTTAAACTGACTTATATAGAGGTTTATATATTGAAAAATAGTAAGAGTAGATTAAATCAAATTTCATCCATTCATATTTCATCAAAACTGAACCACCTATTCTTATACTCCCTCCGTACCAGATATATTTGCAAGGAATTTTTTTCACGGTCTTCTACACACGTACTTGACTGCTAATATTTTTAACTACATATATTATCAATATATAGAAATTAGATATTAATTAACTACATATCATGACGATTTCAACAATACTAAATACGATGATATTTTTATTTATCAATACATTCAAAAATCCAGTCAAAATTTTGTATATTTGACTGAAAAAAAAAAAGATTCCTTGCAGATATAACTGGTCCAGGGGTATACAAATTGAACTTAAGAAAATCAAAGATTTTAAGATAAACACGTACAACAAGTTTTTATATTTTATATTTTTATTATTTTTACACTCTTAAAAATGAGTTTTTTTTTTATAACACTTAAAAATGAGTTGTTTCACTCTTGAACACAGCTGGCCACGAGTTGAAGGGATTATTTTATTCAAGTATTACAAAATTAAATAAGAAACAAAAGTGGGGTAATGTGGGTTCATACCACATGCATATGATGTGGTTGAATTGAACACATCTCCCGCCCCCTACTATACGTTCAAATCTTAAATATAAATAATTTTGGCCTTTTCTTGTCAATTTGGACCACAGATCTGAAATTTTCATTTTTTTAATTGTGAGCTAAAAAGTTCAATTACCTTTTTCAAATTATAGAATATGCATATAACTCCTCTAGATCTCACTACCAATAATTTAATTTTATTTTATTTGAAATTATTTTAATTCAACCTTTTCCCTGGAATTGCTCTCCACTTTCTTTACATCAAAATCAATTTAAGCTTCTTCTTTTTTTTTTTTTGAAAATAAGCTTTTGAATGTTTATTATGAAAATCATTTTCCTAATTGATGATTTATGTGAAAAGTTAAATGTAACCTATTTGAACATTGTCAAAATGTAAGGGTTAAAATAGGCAAATTGGTCGATTAAAAAAACCCCCCAAAAAAATGAATAATAATGTACCTGGCTGGGGATTCTCCGGCCATGAAAGACAGATTCAGCCGGCAAGGTTCCGTGAAACGACGGCAAAGCATGGACGTAAATCGAATACCGATCCTCGTGCCCTTTGAAAAACAGCTCCCAGAACGGCGCCAGCGGCAGCTCTCCCCGGACCAAGAACATGAAGGCCACTTTCGGCGTCCGTTTGAAGGGGTAATCCTTTATCCCCGGCGCCATGGATGCCCTCCAAAGCAGCTCCTCCTCCGTCATCTCATGCATCGCCGCCGCAGGCGTCACGTATTCCTTCAGCGACGCCATCATCGGCGTCGGGGGACCGAGGACCGCGCTCGAGACCTCCGGCGCCAGCGAATGCCGGGACTGGGCCGGAGACAGCCGGATTGTCTCCGGCACCGACTGCCGCATCGACGCGAACATCTTGGATTGGAAATTGATGGGATTCTCGGCGAGGTAGAAGCTGAGGGTGATTCCGATGACGAGCCCGGAGGCGAAGAACATGAAGTACAGAAGCAGGCTTTGGATAAGTGTTCGGAATCCGAACAGCCGGGCTAGTTGCAGGTGCTGGTCGTGATCTTCTTTACTCATTTTGTGCTTTTCTTTGCTCCATTGGGGGCTCATTTTCAGATCGATCGATTGATCTAGAGAGGGAAAGAAAAAGAGGAGAGAGAATTTCAAGATTTGCTTTCTTTTTTTCACTACTATATACAAATCTTTTGATTTCTTTAAGAACAAAGCATGTTTGTGTTGGCTGTTACACACACAACACGCACTAGCTAATTTACAGAGTATGATTCTATCTGTTCATAAGATATTCATCCATTGAAGAAATCTGGGTTGATTCTGCAATGCATGAAACTGGTTTTCTGTGTGAGTGTGTGCCTATGTGTTTATTTTTGTGGTTGAAGAGGAGAGAAATTTAGAATGGTATTGTTCCTTTGTTAATTTGTTAGAAAAGTCAATAAAAAGCTCCTAAACTTATGGGTTTGTTTTCCAAAGATTTATTTTTAATTTTTTCATGCAGAAAATATGTCCGTGAGTTTAGCATTAATTCTCTCTAGTGTCTGAAAACCATTTTTGTTAAAGACCATTGGTGCATTGGGAGTATGGAAATCATAACTGTCACGGCTTTGTTTTAAGTGCTCAAAGATTTTTAAAAATGAATTTTTTACATGAATTGCAATAAACATCATTTTAAAACAAAATCAACTTAGATTTTGTTCTCTCAAACTTATTTGAACTTAATAAAACTAATTTCATCTAAGTTGACTAACTTGAAAATTTGATGTATTCAAAAATAAAAACAGTACGAATAAATGAAAAAAGAACAACATAAAACTATAAAACTAATTTGAAATAGAAAAGACCAGACAAGTTGTGGAGAACAAATTCTGAGTTATCTTACTTTGAAATAGTTCAAGATATATGTATTGATACTCATTTGAGTCGTTCACCTATCCAATTATACTGAAATATAATTGAATTTTTTGCTATTGAATTAAATAAAATTAATTAATATCACAAAAATTATTGAAATTATATTGTAAATAATGAGAAACTAAATTTATTAGACTTAATTTAAAATAATGAGATGGATCTAATTTAAATGCATTTTACCGACATCAACCGAGTCTAATTGAATTTCATGAAACTAAAATGAATAGAACTGAATCTAAATTTAAAATTAATTAAAAATAATTTCTAAAGTTTATTAGAGAAATCTCTATTGAGACACACATACCTCATATATTTTGCCGCCAAAGACCCAAACCTCACCTACAACGACCCATACCTCATAGTCAGAGACCCAAACCTCACCTACAACGACCAATACCTCATATATGACGACCCAAAACTCATAGTCATAGACCCAAACCTAATCGCCGACAGCCGAACTTCATCACTAGAAACCCAAACTTTACTGCATGAGAACTAATTCTCACCGTTAGAGAACCCTAACTCATCGTTAGTGATTGGCTGACTACAGCCTCATTACCAACGCTCGAACCTCATCCCTACAAACTAACATCATCGCGAAAGACTCAAACCTAACCGGTAGAGTTTGAACATCACTATAGGCAACCAACCTCGACGCCAAAAATCCAACTCACTGTCGACGACCGAAACCTCACCGTTATAACCCAACCATCATATTTAGTGACCATAACCTGACTATCGATGACCCAAATCTCATCACTAGAGATACAAATCTCACTATCATTGATCAAAATCTCACTATCAGTGACACAAAACACTCACATTGTGCGACTTAAACCTCACCACCGATTCAAATCTCATTGCCAGCAAACCAAACTCAACAAAGCTTAACAAAATGATATTTTAGAACACAAGATCTAAATCCACAACCCAATATTCTAAGTACACAACCCATTTAGTGATAAATTTACTTAATCACCCCTGCGTTCAATTAACGTTTATTATTTCATTTAAATCCCTTAAGTTTTTAATAATAAATTTTGGATTCAAGTTTTTGTTAAATTTAATTGTAGGCCAAAGAAATCCTCAAAATCTTCAACATTCATAAGATGTCCAGCTTAATTCAACACCTTCAAATTTAGGCCCTGTTTGCTAGAGCTTATTTCTTGGTGTACTGAACTGAACTGAACTGAATTGAACTGAACTGAAGTGAAAATTAATGTATTGAAAAATGGAATCAGCATGACTGAATTAATATGAATTTCATCAAATTACACTTTCATTGAACTGAATTGAACTGATCTACAGATAAGCTCTGGCAAACAGAATGTGAATTTACTTTTTAATTTGAATAGCTACGTGAAATTTGTAAGGAAAGTTGATAAGAATATTTTATACTATATATAAAGAGTGAGGTACATTTAATGAATTAAAGTGTGATTAGGACTAAGTTTCATAATAATAGCTAATTAAAATTAAAATTTAATAAGGAATATTTCAGTAAAATTTACTCTAAATGGATTGTGGATTTAAGATATTGGGTTGTGAAAATAACATCCCCATTTTAGAATCGAACTAACATAGAATCGAACTAGCCGTTACACATGATCGGAAGATTGATGAAATATCGAACCTCCGAAGTCAAAGGTTATAAGTACCTACCTGTAATGAAATTTTATATTTCACTCAAATTTTCAACTCTTCTCCCATCTTTCTTTTCACCGTTGGCCACCATCTTTGCTGACCAACCACCGATGTTTTTTACGGTAATTTTTTCGGTCAACTTTTTCAACTACTTTTAAATTTTTGACAATATATAGTTGAAACCAGATATATGCAAAGGCGGAGACAAAACACCTAGCTCCGCTTCATCAATATGCACACAATCGATCGGAATCAACCAGGAAATAGGAATCCGGTGTCGTACCATCATGAAATTAAGAATTTGTCAGTTAAAAATTTTATGAAAAGTGGAAGCTAACAGGAGAGCAAATTAGAATTAAAAGTAAACTATATAAAATTGCAAGAAAGATCCCTCAAACATTTCTCAGTCTTCAAAAACGATCGGATCCCCTCATAAAGCTTATTTTTGTTATGATTTAAGGGTGGCATCGTACAAGATTTTGTGCTACAAAATAACTACACCAAAAATAATACTTAATTAATTGTTTAAAAAATTGCAAAACCCAAAATTTCAGACCATACAAGATTTTGATCCAATCTAAAAAAAATTCAAAAGCTTTCTAAATCTAAGGTTTTGCAAAATCCAGAAAAATATCATTACGTATATATTTTCCCGAACCAAGGCCTCCAGTGATTTCCTCATACTGATGGACAATTGGACAACAAACATGGAACGTGAACAAAAGTTTGGGATGGAGTGTATATGTAATTGTAATTCGCAACCTCGACGAGTTTTTTCATGATATACATAATTTTTCATCATATACATACTTAATGCGATTTAGCTCTCTCGAGGAAACTCAACATTCTGTAAGAGGAAAGATAAAGCTTTTGCTAACTTTGACTACTGTATTGACTGGCCTCAATATGGTTTCTATACACAAAGATGCAACTTAAAAAAAAAAAAAAAAAAAAAAAAGATGAATGCTACAGCTCAAACCACCACCATATCAACTCCACCAAAAAGCTTCATGAGATGTACAAGACTACAAGAGGACTAAGCTTTTAAACCAAAATACAAAAAAAAACCACCAAAAAGAGAGAAATGTTTACTAGTATAGATGAATCCATTTGCTACAAAAGAAAATCAGGAATCACCGGTTGTGCAGCAACAGTCACAAAGTCAGCTCGATGTCTCGACTTATGCTTGCCATGAGCATGACTACTCTTTGTTTTAACTTTTTGATCAGGATCATCACCATCTACCTTACTTGAAGTTTTATGGCTCCTCTCTTTATTGTGCATATTCCTTCTTGGATTCTTCTTCCTAACCTCAGAGCTCCCAACTGTAGTTGAATCAGCTATAGGCTCCACAGAGCTTAACAATTCCTTCCCACTTCGCCTACTTGACGACTTTTCAGCTTTCTTGGTACGAGAAGATGATCCCACAGCTTCATTTCCCTGGAGCACATCTCTCACTGCATCAGAGATCAAATCCTCTTTCAGCTCTACCTTTTTTGGCGCAATGGGTGGAACATTTCCGTCATCCAATTTCACAACCACAGGCCTAGCTTTTGCAACAGACTTCTTCTTGGGTGCAAGTGATTGTTCTGTAAGCTTGACGAGATCCTGTGTCTGATCATTATCTTGCACAGTGAGATCATTAGCAGGTGGATAATCAGTTGACATTTTGTCCTTCTCCTCTGACGGTAGATAATACAGCATATTCCGTTTACGATGATCTGTCAATTTGGATATGGAATCATGTGATAGCTCAGTGCTTTCCTCATCCTGTGGGTCATGCAAAGGGACGGCTTCCTTTTCAAGGGACCAAGGCCTTTCAGATGTGAAGGTGCTTGAAATCGACATTGTAAAATCACCACATATTGCATCAATCTCACTTAAATTTTCGTTAAGCTCTAATCCATCAGGAACAGGTACCCTTTCCTGAGCAGTCAAAGAAACTGGACCAAGTTCCTCAGATAAGGCATTTTGCACAAGTCTTATGATTTCAGCTGCTTTTAGTTCTTCCCTGCCAACATTTTCTTCCTTCTGCACATAACAATCATGTATTTCATGTCCAATCAACTCAACCAAACCAAGGACATTTTTCACTCTATCTCGGATTTCAACTTCATGACAACCAAGGAGTGGAGCATATATTGTGTCCACCATATTTACCATTTGAGCTAAAGAATCTTGTGCAAAATGATCCATCGCCATTGGTGCTTCAGTGAAGACATTCTTACCCTTGTCTACAGAATCATCTCCAAGTGCTTTATGCATACTTCTGGGATTAAGGCTCTGATCCGTCTCTGTATCAACAAGCGCTGAAGAACTTATGTGATCAGAGCTTTCAGGAAAACCCTCATCATGCACTGAATTAGCTAGCCCGCAGGTTGATGGTTCAACAGTTTCACTAGGAAAGAAATAAAAATAGGCACAGTATGTCAACACTTTGAATGAGGACTGAATGTACACTGCCCGTATAGATGGTGGCAAGAGATTGGTCCGTGGCTGTAAAAGTGCTTCCATGAGCTCAAGTGGACTTTTTGAAAACTCAACATACTCTCCAGAAACCCAGGCAGCAGCAGCTAAAATCCTATGGATGAAAGGATTACCAAGCAATGCAGGATCAATTAAGAGATCCCGGCCAACACGAACAAGCTCAGGTCTAACATCCCTGACCCTCATACCAATATCTATAAGCTGACTCTCAATCCCCTCTCCCTTTTGACAATGCGGAACCCTGGACATATCACCAAGAAGTGAAACATACCAATCAAAATCCACAACGACCTCATAGTAATTTCTTGAACAAGTAGACAAGATGGACTCCAAAATCTCATTACAGAAATCAGGATCAGACTTAATGGCATAGTTGATCAAAACATTACAAATTTCACCAACATTGTCTTCAGACACCATGGCCATCACAAGCCTCAAAGCCTCGAGTTTAATATTTGCATCCTCATCACTCAGCGACTTAATCACCATCTCTTTATTCTCCAACACCGCATCCAAACACTTAGGTGAAACAATCGAAAGCGCCTGCAATCCAAGATACCTAAGATTCGGATCATCCTCCAACAAAAACTCCCGAATCTTCTCCACTGCAAGCTTTAAAGCCGTCTCATACTGGCTCAAGCCAGTCACAATCGTCTTAATACACTCAAATGCCAGGGACTTGGCTTCAGTCCGCCTCAAATGATCGCAGATGGGATCCACCACCCGCTTCCCCAACCTAGGCTCTAACGGTGCAAGCTTTGCAAAAATCTTCAAAAGCTTGATCAACACCCAGTTATTCCTAGAATCCACTAGAATCTTATAAAACTCGGGTGCAAGCGGCAAATACGACCTAGGCTCGTTAACAGCCAGCTCACAGAACACTCCCACAACCGCGGAAACAACACTGCCATCCGAGCTCTCTAGATTCTCTACTAGTCGCTTAAAGCAGACCCTAACAGAATCAGGATACAGCTCAAAAACCCTCAACACAGTAGCAACTGCTTTCCGCTTAACAAAACCCTTACTACTATTAAGTAGAGTGAATAATTCGGGAGTTAAATCCCTAGCCAAATCGGAAGTACAGATTGAAGACAGCGTTTGAAGTGCGAGGCTCACCTCATGCGGGTTGGCGGAGGAGAGGTCCTTCCGAAGCTGGTGAGTGAGGAGGAGGATGACGTCAGTATCGGGGTTGAAGGAGAGCGCGGCAGCGAGGTACGCGATGCGCTTGGAGTGGAAGTTGGCGGAGGAGGAGAGCTCGATCGCGTGGAAGGCCGCCCAGGACATGTCGACGGCGTAGAGGGAGTGGAGGTAGGTGAGTTTCTGCAGGGCGGCGGTTTTGGTCTGCGGGTCGGTTGCTTTGATCTCTCGGCGGATCTCGTCGACGCATTTGGTGATGAAGGCGGAGGATTCGCCGGCGCCGGCGTGGATGCGGATGCCCTTGATCAAATCCTCCAGTGAGCGCTGGAAGAGAGAATCCATCAGCGAGGGGGCCGCCATGGGATCAATTGGGGTTTGGAAATGGAGTGTGTGTGTTTCTGGTTTTAGGTGGAGTTCATGATTTGGGAGAGAGAATGAGGAGGAATCTGGGGATGGCAGGGATGAAGGCTGCGTCGACCGCTGGTTCGTTATTTGTCAATTTGCAACGACAGATACGGGAGACCTGCAAGTGTTTTTATTTATTTTTAGATAACAAGTGCTAGTGCTACATTTTCATTTTTGGTCTTTTTCATTCTTTACTTTTTATATTGAAGAAATGAATAATGAAGCAAAGAAAATAAATGCTAAATCGCGCCTGTTTTTACTTGTTATCTCCATGTATATTAAATTTATTATTTATTATTATATTTTATCAACATTGTAGAGATTTTTTGCTCGTCTTCTTTGTAAGATTTTACCACAACCATCATCACGAAAGTCTAAACTATCAACATTGCAAGAATTTCATCTTAATTCAACATTTCTCAAACTGTATATTACGGATTTGCTTAATCCAATATCATCCGATTTTTATGACAAATCTTAGCAGCATCATTCTGTCGAAAAGTTATCACGGGGAATTATTTGGTGGAGATATTTGCAACAACATCACTACATTAGGAACACTTTCGAACCAACGAAGACGAAATTTTATGTGTGGTAATGATAATGAGTTTCACTAGGCAATATAGAAAGTTATTGAACCTTTCTTCAGTGATATTAGAAAGTTAATATTGTCTTATCTTAGAGGATTTCGACAGTTATCCATAACATGTAGAGATATTGTGAACGGATTATTGACTAAGGGAACGAAAGATGTAGATAGAGTTATTCTTTCGGGTGTTACGCGAGAGGTTTTGGTAGGGGTGGGCATCGGTTCGGGTTGTTCAGTTTCTAGGTTGTTGTTTGGTTCGGGTTGATTATGCGGTGATAACAATACTCTTGATTCAATTTTAACAAGATACTTGAACTATTGGATAGAAGATGCATAGCCTGATCGAGCAGCTTCAAGGGACTCAAGTTGAACCGATTTCTCTTTCAAGCCCTTTCTTGGTGCATTTTAAAATATATTCGTTGTGTATAACCTTCTGCGTTGTTCTTCAGTAAAGTCTTTAACGTGCAAGACAAATTGTACACTGAATGTGTCGTAGAATGAATGAGTTGCAGACTCATTTAATTTTTTAATAGACCAAAGCTAGCATATACTTTTAACCACGATCACAAATTTTTAGTCAGGTAAATATGGCCATTTTTAGTTTTGAATAGTCTATTATTAGAGCTAACTAGTTGACTTTTTGTACTTCAGATGTACATTAGGATTTTATGCATCACTTATATATATATATATATATATATATATATATATATTTTAACTCTATCACTTTTATCTAGAATTGTGGAGCATTCACCCACTTTGATCACTTAACAAAAGAAAGGAAGATAAGAGCAAGTCCAACAGATACTACATAAAAATCTCCAAGATGTAGTATGGAATTCTAAAATGTAGTATGAAATTTTTGGTCATCTCCAAGAGTTACTACATTTTGTAGCTCTTGCATTGATTATCATTACGGTTTTTCTAACGAGTGCCCAAGGGCACTTGATAACAGACAGGAGATTCCATTGAAATACGTAGTATTACGTTGATAATTGTAGTAATAAATGTAGTGATAATTAATTAGACTAATGTGCATTGATCATACGCGAATTAATCATTATTTACTCGGTAAATGCAGTAAAAGTATTAATTACACCATAATGATTTGCGTTGTACCATATTTACTGGTTGTTTTAAATATACTGGTCTCATCTCATGGACAAATGACAATATAAGTACTAAACATTCATATAGTAGGCTATAAAAAATTTGAAATATGGTTATAAATGTAGTATTTTTATTTTTGATATTATATTTGTTATGAACTCTAAAATATTATAAATGTAGTATTTTTATTTTTAAAATAGTATTTTGGAACACCTAAAGAAAATTCTATCAAAGTGAAATATTATTAAAATACAATAAGTACTTTTACGTTTCAAAAATGGGAGTACAATCTAGTTTGAAAAGGTAAATAACATATTTTAATATATAATAAAATATTTAAATTATATAATTAATATTTTTATTTTTTATAGCCTACCGTATGAATATTAGGTACGTGTATTGTCAATGAGACCAATATATTTAAACAAGTAAAAACGGTATATAACAAATTAATTATGGTGTAATTAATACATGTTAGTACATTTACCGAGTAAATAATGATTAATTCGCGTATGATCAATGCACACTGATATAATTAATTATCACTGCAATTATTACTACAATTACCAACGTAATACTACGTATTTCAATGGAATCTCACAGCTGTTATCGAGTGCCCTTGGGCACTCGTTAGAAAAACCGTTATCATTAATATTATAAACATTATTAATATTATTTTCTACCTTTTTTTAATGTTTTTCATTGAAGATGAGAGGAGAGAGAGTGAAATTTGGGTTTAAAAAAGGAAAAAATGCATTGATCAATGTGTAGGCATTTAATTTTCCATACTACAAATTGATTTTCTCTTACTACACATATGGAGGATGAGTTTCTCTTACTACCCCAAATCTACATCTTGTAGTAGCACATGTAGTATCTTTTGGAGCTCAATAATGGGGTAAAATCCCCATACTTCCTCCAAAATCTACAAAATGTAGTATCTCTTGGACTTGCTCTAACTAGCATATAAATCACATCATTCCAATACCTTAGAGCATCCACTATCACAATACCACTTTCATACCCCTTTTTAATTTTTAATTAATATATTCATACCCCACTTCAACTTCATTCCATCAACAATTTTATACTCTACTATCATATAATCAACTTCATACCACTACCCTACATTATCCCCCACATCAATATGGTCCCCATTTCATTTAAATAATATTTTCATATTTTTTTATTAAATAAACATAAAAATAAACAATTGCTATGAAATATGAAATAAATAATATACTTTATTTAAGTGTAATTTTTAGTATTAATACGCGTGAATATGTATTAACCGTTCGTTGAAACAAATTGTAACCAAGAAATTATTGAACGTTGAAATTGTAAACAAGACAAAGATCTACAATTGTAACGTTATCATAATATAAAAAAGAGATTAACTTTAAAAGAAATTGGATCAAAGAGAAGAAATCTATGAATTCTCGGATTTTGAATGTGTGGAAAAATATGGAAAAATTGCAAGAAGTGTGAGAACATATGCAAATTTGAGCTCTATTTATAGAGAAAAAAATATTAGAATTATTGGTGAAATTATTCTTTTTTAAAAAAAAAATCTGTGAGAAATTAATTTGTTTAAAAAAAAAGTAAGGCATGTGGTCCCCGTGGGGACCACAAAAGGTATTGAATGAGTATGAAGAAACTGATGTGGCTCCCCTCCGTCTCGAACATTCATACCCTTTTCATACCACTTTCATACCCATTGTGAACCATTCTCACTTCATACCATTTTTCATACCATTTTTCATTCCACTTTCATGCTCATTGTGCATGCTCTTACAAGTTTATAACTTTTCCTACCCACTTCAACGTCTTTCATTGAAGCATCTCTTTACTTGAATGAATCATATACCTCATCATCAGAATCACATGTTGCTTTATACCACGCAATTGTAATATGAATGTGTAATCCGCTAAATCAGATTGTCCTTAAGGATGGAAAATGGATTGAATGACAACGTTTCTAAGTCATTTATTTTGCCTCCTAAATAGAACGATGGGCGATTATTTTGACAAATATATATATTCGATATGGACCTAACTTGGAACTTTGGAAAACTTTGAGAAAGATCTCTAATTTAGGGGGCCACTTAGGAAAATGAGTATTTTTTTGCTCCATTAATTCCCGGAATAGATTGTCTAATTCTTGTTGCTATATATATGGGAGGGGTTCAATACACTCACATATTTTCACTCAAGATCTCACTCAAAATCTTGGACCGTTGGATCTCTTCTAATCTAATTTCTCTTTAATTTTCCATATTAATCAAATGGCTTAAACCAAGCCGAGCCGTGTCTTCCCCCAATCTTTTACGGAAGAAAATTAATACACTTCCTCGACCATAAATCACAAATCCACTTCCAATTCGAATCCCAAAACCTTATTTTTAAAAATCCCCAAAAGCAGTATCCGATTGGATTGTAAGGAAGGTTTTGTTTTTGGCGTTAGCACGAATTGGGGTTCGGCGACGCGTTGGGACAGGTAGCTGTCATCGGCGTCGTGGATGGGCGACTGCCAGCCGTCGGCGTCGGGGACGGGCGGCTGCCCATCGGCGTTGGGGACGGGCGATTTCCGTCGGTGGTGGTGGCTCGAATTGGGTTCATCGGCGGCACAGGGAGACGGGAAGTGGGTGTGAATTGAGTTTTGCGGTGGCATCTAGTGGTGGGAAGGGAGAATGGTGACGCTAGTCCCGGCGGAGGAGCAGCCTCCATTCGCCGGAAAAGGATGCACAAGGTACAATTTTTTGAGGTTTTTAATTTTGTAAATTGTTGTTTTAATTTATGTTTTCGTTTGTGTAAATCCCCTTATTTCTGTAGCTAATTTGTTGTTGCTGCTTTTGTTTTCTTGGTGCTGCTGGAAAAGGTGTAACTTATACATTGTGAAATCTATTAGCTCAAATGGTAGAGCATTTTGCAATTTGCAAAGGTGTGGGTTCGAATCCCACATAGGTTACAACGTCATGTCTTAAATCTGGTTATCTTTTATAGTTTACAACTAGTTCTGTTTTATTATTTACAGGGTATCTGGTTCCGGTTCTGTTTTATAGTTTACAGGGTATCATCTTGTTCTTGTTCTATTTTATAATTTTAGTGTATGATTAAAATAGTGACAGAAAGCTTAAATTTGTAGAAGTTACAATATAGAACTAATAGGAAGCGAATCCGGGATGGGTTCCCTTTTTTTAGTCACTCATTATAAACACCAGAGATTCACTTGGAACCAGAAACTTCCCCAGGCAGAAACTTAAAGAACATTCAGATAAATATAAAGGGCATCTCACTAAAATTCAATAGTTTAAGCAAATTGAGTCTGAAATGAACACGGACAAAGACATCCAAACATCCATAATTCCAATGGTTTGTGAATGTAGAAAACAAGAGACAAAAGCTCATAAAATCTGAGTTCATCAAACATGAACATCATCAAAGGCAAAATAACCCTTAATAACCTCATAACTCTAAACAAAAATACTGGAATGTATCAATAATAATCTTCTCAGGACAATATCTTTAAATTCAATTAAAAAACCAAGAGACATTATCAAAACTCTTGATCTTCACTGTCACCTTCTGAACAATCCTCATATTCCCCTCCTTTCTGTTCTTCCTACAAAACATAATCAAGGTAAGCTTGAGTAATAATAAACAATATATTTCAAGGAAATATTCCAATTAGGTTGTTTATTACCTCATTCATCTTCTTCTTTTTTGGACAATTTCGTTTATCATGCATTTGAACACTTTTACAAATGGCACACATTCTTCCCTTCTTCTCATGTGCCACTTCGATAGGGCACTTGTACCTAGCATTATTCTTCTTATCACTCACCTTGGACTCTTTGTTTCTGCCTTTTGTTTGAGACACATTAGGATCTAGATAAACCAGTGCTTGCTTGGATACTTCAGACACTTTTTCAGATGGACTTTCTTTTTCAAACTCTGTCACAACACTGGAACTTTGAGATATCTTTTCTCCAAGCTCCCTGATACCTTGTAGAAACATGTTATAACCTTCTTCTGTTTGGTAGGCAACACATGCCCATTGAGTAGCCTCTTTACAGAGATGATTGAATCTCATAGTTTCAGATTGTTTTCCAGATACTCTTCTCCCTTTATCATTCGACCTGAATATGTTTGCACCTTTCAACCACCTTTTCTTAATGAAGGGTTCGGGAATCACATCAATGTCAAGTTTTGAAAACACTTTCATAATATGAACGCATGGTAGCCCAGCAAACTCAAAATAGTGACATTCACACTCACCCTAAAACGACAATGCGGCAGCCGGCGAGGATAAACCTTGAAGAATAATTGAGTCCAAAATAGGTTGAATTGAAAGAGTCGGCTATGTTTCTGAAAGGGAGTATTTGTTTATTGGAGAACATCGGCTTGGCTCATGAATATGAATAAGCCGAACCAAAATAATTTTAGTAAGGGATTAGGAGAATTAAAGAGAAATTAGATTAGAAGAGATCCAACGGTCCAAGATTTTGAGTGAGATCTTGAGTGAAAATAGTTGAGTGTATTGAACCCCTCCCTATATATATATATATTTAATCTCTCTTTCTAATTTAATTTACGAGTTGAACAAATCTAAATCAACAATTTCTTGAATATTACTAAACTCACACTAAGGCCTTGTCCAATAGGGTGCTGCAATTGGTAGCTGCCTAGCTGGTGCTGGAAGGTGCTGGAGGGTGCTGGAGAGTGCTGGAAGGTGCTGGAGGGGTGCTGGAGGGTGTTGAAATTAAATTAAAATTGTATAATTATGATGTACATAATTATGAAACTATATATTTGAAGAATGAATAATTCGTACAAAACATATTGAAACTAATTCTAAAGAAAAGTCATTCCTTTTTCTTTTTTTTTAAATCAATCAATCATGTCTGTGAATAGTGACAAGTGCTGGAGGGTGCTGGAGGATGTTGGAGAGTGCTGGAGGTGTTGGAAATAAGCTGAACTGGACAGGGCCTAAGAGCATCCCAAAGTTATTCATTCTTATGAAGTGATGAAGTGTGATTGTAACTATTATTATGGGCATTGTTATTTTTTGCTTCATTATTGTAACATTGCAATAACAATATGTCATGAGTTACAAACCTTTTTCAGAAGAGTTCTTACAGATGATTGTCGATGCTTAAATTGTTCCAATATATCTTTAATATGCCTTTATAATATATCACATTTAGATCGATTGACACCAAACATTAAATTTAACTATATTATAATTATATATTTGTAATGGAATAGATTTGTCATGCTTATACCAATGATATCACTATTGATATGGACCTAATTGGTATTCAAAGTGTTTTTTACTCTTTAAAGACATGAGCGCATCCACAATGGTGCTCATTAACACTAGTGGGAGAGCATAGGATTAACGGCTGTTATTTGGGTGATAGAAGGCATTTTGAAGGAGCCGTAGGTGGCTGAGCCGTCCATTGTATTTCTTTAGACAGCGTTTAATTAGGAGACATCCAATGAGATAATCAAAGGCTTTTTCAAACGTTATCCATTGTTTATTTTCCAACCGCAGTCCATTTATTTCTGGTGGCGTAACTTAAGATTCTGGGATTTACTCTACATTAGCTCCGTGTTCGGAAGTTAGTATTTCCGTTGATTTGTCGCCGGGATGAAATTATCCGGCCATTAGGTTTATGAATACGAGTCCATATTCGATTTTGCATAGTTTACTTATTCTAGGTTCCATTCTGGTTAATGAGTATTGTTCCGAATCAGGAAATCCAATTCTACTTGTTGGTTGTTTTTCACCGTTTTCTAGATTCTAGAAGCGTTTCGATTTATTATACGTTACGGTATTCTAGAAGCGTTTCGATTTATTATACGTTACGGTATCCAAGTTCATACTCCTGCAATGTAAATCACAATATATTATAATCATATCAATTAAATTAATCAATCAATGAATTCACATAAAAAGCCCCAAATAATCTTGTAAGATATGATAGTTAATGTATTCAATATCTCGTAAGCAAGTAAAAGCATCCAAAATGGTTTGAAGATAAAGAGCACTTCTTAAGTGCAACATAATCAATTTTGAGAAAAACTAAGGAAAAACCCAACACTAACAATGGAACAATACTTAAGAACCACTTTTTTTCTTTATTTTTATTTTAAACTTATAATTAAAAAAATACTCAATGGCAAGAGTAATGTTTTTATTGGCTAGTCAAGCACAATAAAAGAGGTAATCGCTCCCTAAATAAGGAGTTGTTCTTAAAAATCCACAATGGACCTTCTTAATTAAGGAGTGCTCCTTATTAAGAAAAGTGCACTTAAGGAGCACCATTGTGGATGCTCTAATAGTCTTGTATTGTTCGTTACCTTGTTCTATTCGTTGTAGACGGATCACGAATTTTCGAGCACACCAATTCTTTCTTCACAAATACAAAGCTTTATGGCATTCACAAGTGATTACCCGTTCCTGAATATATAGGTATTACCCCTTTGTTTATATAGTCTTCCGACTCGGCCCTTTAAAATTGAGTATGCCTTTCCCGCTAGATTTCCGAAAAAATATAGTCATGTATTTTAGGTTAACGTATTTTCAAATTTTTTTAATTTAGTTCCGAATCCGGAACTAGTAGGGATTGGGAAATTATATTCACTTACGATCCTGGAACCTAAAAAAATACTAGAATAAGGTTCCGATCTCGGAACTATGATGAGATTCTACGCAAAATATGTCGAAACAGTAAAATATTTACGCCGGTCAAACTTTTAAAAATTCAAAATTTAGCTCCGATTACTACATTAACCGGGATCGGGAACTTATTAGTACTTTCGAATTCGGAACCTAAAAATATATATTAGAATTGGTCCTAGATATCGGAAATATGCTTGTTTTTCAGGTTAATCGCTAACTTCTTTATTTCCAACTTCAGAACCCAAAAATTATTTACTAGAATATTGCTTCCCATCTCGGAACCGGGCTTCCATTATCGGAAACTAGTTTGTTTCGACAGTGTTTCTAAAAAAACGCTGTCTTTTATTACATTGGACAGCTGGTATTATAAAACGCCGTTCATGAAAATTTTTAGACAACGGTTCAGATTTGACCGCTTTCTAAATTTTTTCAAAAGTTGTCTAATGATAGAGCTCCTAGAATTACATGCTTCCGATATCGGAAATATTGTTGCACAACGTTTTCCTGAATTTTTCAACGAATAGCCTTCCATTTAAAGCCTTTAATCAAGCTTTCTGCACTAGTGTAAGTACACTTTGCTTAATAAGGAGCACTCCTTATTTAAGAATAACCATTGTGGAGTTTTAAAAACCACTCCTTAATCAGGTGTTGCTCCTTACTTAAGGAGTTTTTTGGTGTGCTTGATCAACCAATCAATGAGTGTCATTTAATTTTAATTTTTTTACAAATTTAAAATAAATCATATATTAAATGTAAGTGATGCGGGGAAATCCGCTCTAGTACTTGATAGCTCAGATAATCGTGGTATCTGAGGGTCTTCATCTGTGGATCTGCTCGCTAAACGTATGCTGAAGATGCATATCTGGTCCGAGCACCTTGGCCTGAGAAAGTTGGACTTGGAACTTTTTGTCTGAAACCTTCAAAACAAGCCCGGGAGCCACCCGAAAGATAAAACTCTGTATTCAAGAGTTAGAGAACTTACCTGGGATGTCTGAATGTTGCCTCTATTTATAGATGTCTTGATCCTTGCTCTGTGCCTCATCATCATGCGTCACCTTCTTGTACCTTTGGAGGGTCCCAGCCATGTGATTGTACTAGCCGAACCTTCTCCTTAACTGTTGGTCACGTGTATTCGGAAATTGCAGGAAAGATCCTCCTGATGGTAATCATCAGTATCATCACAAACCCCCCAAGATAGAAGTTTTAAGTTTCCAAGGCGAGGTGCTTCTGTCTTGCCATCTTCCTTTATCGTTTACCGATGCTTTTTCCTCGCGCGTGCTTAATGCCATTTGAGTAAGTGGGTCCCTTAGTCATAAAGAGATATTATCCTCGAGTTTTTGACGACTATACGCTTCCCTTTTCCCAAGACTTTCCCCTCTTTCTCTGTGTACCATCATTGTTCCCGCTCCCAATGCGCTTTCTTCTAATAAATATTCCCTTTTATCTTCTATATAAATAGACCCCCTCCATTCCTTTGTTCTTCCTCTCCTATTGCTCTTTAATCTCCCGTCTGCCTAACTCCTGTTCTTTGGTGAGTTTTACTTTGACCCGTCGGTGAGTTTAACCACAGATATTTCAATACTTCAAATAATAATTATTAAAAATTTTAGGATGAAAATTAAGTTTGTTATAATAATATGATCACATTTAAACATGAGTAGACTTTGATTATTTAAAAATTTCCTTTATAGCTTATCTTTTTATTTATTTGAGGAAATCAATTCTTATAGTTCCTAGTTAAAAATGGAAATAAAATTTCTTGATGAGTTTATAATTCCTAAAAGAAAAAGGAAACAAATCTGGAAAACTAAATCAAACAATATACTCCTATAGAATTCAGATAGATAGGCACCCACAAAAAAGCACTGACGAAACCTGACGTGTGTTTGGAGTCAAGTTAGAATAACCCTAGCCAGGCACCGTGAATTGTCGAGGTTTTGTAAACTCTTTTCCGGCAACCTACATTCCGAACTGGGCAGTTCGTATATTTGAACTAGGTATGGATTTGTTCTTCTGGGTTGAAATTGCTTTCTGTATATTTAAGTTCTTGTCTGTGTGCATCCTTATCTGAAATTCCCCCATTTTTTGTGGATGTGGCAGCAAGATGCCTCGTAAAGGGGGCTATAGGGTTGACGATTATGACGACTATGACGAGGATGAATATTATGATGATGATTACAGTCAGATGGACCATCAGAATGGTAATCCCTAATTCTTTTCTTTGATTTGAAGTACTGATACATGACTAGGATGAGTGCGGCTTCCTGTTTAAGCCTTTTGTTATGAACAATGTGGGATAAGTTTACGGATTAAGTGTTGTGGATTTCAGTTTGCAATGTAATCTAAGCTGATGAGGAATTTGACCTTATTGGCTTATTAATTTCAATTTTGAAGAACTTGGCCTCCCAGAAAACTAAGTGCTTATTGATGATGCTGCAGTTGTAGAGCCTCAGAAAAAGGGCACTCAAGCTGCAACCAAGACTGGAATCTGGAGCTGTCCCATATGCACATATGATAATGATGATTATTTGTCAGCATGCGACATCTGTGGGGTTCTTCGTAATCCCTTGGTTAAAGGTTCCACAACTAGCAATTCTTCCCCAGGTTGGCAACTCATACTTTTATTGGTTACTTGTGTAGTGCATGGTTCTGGCCATTATATAATTTTGGTATTGATGTCTATTATTGAGGTCCTCTTAATTCATTTTTCCGAGAACTATTAGTTCAATTAAGGCTATACCTTTTTGTGATTAATTTTCTCACGTGCCAGTCTTAGATTTGAATTCACAGAGGATTCTGTATTTGTCTGTATCTGGGAATATCTAGATAAATGACTTTGCTATTGACAACAAGACTAGTATCTACGTGTTTTTTGTTTACCTAAAAGTTATTGATTTTGAAAAGAGGGGATCATTTCCATGCAGTTGGTGGCATATGCAAAGGTTCTGGAGTATCCATAATGGCCAAGTCTCTTTTTGCATCACCTCTCAAGCCCAAAAAGGCTGTTAGATTTGAAGCAAAGAATGATGCTTCTAGCTCCAGACAACCTGACCATATGCTTGGGGGTTTTCTTGATTTTCATAGAGCTGTTGGCTCTCAAAAAAATTACAAGATTACTATAGGTGTGAAATTTTCTTGAAACAGAAAATCAAATTTGATGCAATGGACATAGGCATTTCCGTTTTCTTTTCACTTCGTGGTTTACGGAATGGGGTTCTCATTTATGTCTTACTTGCTTGGCCATGCTTATATGTGCATGATTTTAGACTTCCTTCTAACTTAAACAAAATTAATGGCAGCTCCATTCAAATTTGATGCACCATCTCCAGATGATAGAGTGTCAAATGGATTACGATCCTCCACCTTGGGCACCAAAGGTAATTTCCTAACACTGTTTACCACTTTTTTTTACCTTTCTCAGGCATTTTGTTTTGCCACTACTTCAAAGGCTCCAATGTATCTAGTTAATATGGTCGTACAATCAGTAAGTGTTAATTGATGGACCAAAATCAGCTTCATTTAGCTGATATACTCCTTCAGTGCATTACTATACCAATACTCTTATCCGGGCTGTGTTTATGTCGCCCATATCTTAGGTCCAATCTTACTTTATTCAGCTTGGGTCACCCCAACAACTCTCTTATATGTTTTCATGCCCAGAAATGAACTTTTCGGAATCTTCATCTACAGATATGCCTGCAAAAAACACAGACACTAGTGCTGTTGTTGGGAAGGAGATAACTATTGAAGGGCTTGACATTACAGCATCAACATCAAAAAGAACAGTCACTAGTGCTGATGTGGAAAAAGAGAGAATTATTGAAGGGCTTGAAGTCACAGAATCAACTTCAAAAGGGAAATTTTCTGATGAAATGAAGAACAGTTCTTCTTTTGAAATGGAGGAAAATATAGGAAGCGTCTCTAGCAGTATGGGGAAAAAGTCATCACGTTCTGTGTCTGGGGTTGCAGGGAATTCCAATGGGGTAGAAGCTCAACCTAGTACAGCGTTTAACCCTGAGAAGTGGATGCTTCCTGATCAAGTGGGAGATAAAATGCATCAACTGAATCTTGCAATCGTAAGTTATCACTTTGGTTAAGATGCTGCATCCTTGAAAGTGCTGTACATACATGTGATTAATTTCTTTACACGTATCCTCTATAGTGACCTTTTGCTTTGATGTATTGCATTGAAAGGTTGGACATGTTGATTCTGGAAAGTCTACACTCTCTGGCAGATTGCTACATCTCTTAGGGCGCATATCTCAAAAGGAATTGCACAAATATGAAAGAGATGCAAAGAACCAAGTAATGTTTTGACTCTCTCTCTCTCTCTCTCTCTCTCTCTCTCTCTAAAGCTGATGTTAGTTTGGGTGACCAAGACTTATGACTTGTATGCTTTTCTATCAGGGCAAAGCGTCCTTTGCTTATGCATGGGCTTTAGATGAAAGTACTGAAGAAAGGGAAAGGGGCATAACAATGACAGTGGCTGTTGCTCATTTAGACTCTAAAAACTATCACATAATTTTGCTGGACTCTCCGGGCCATCAAGATTTCGTTCCCAGCATGATAGCTGGAGCAACACAGGCCGATGCTGCAATTCTGGTAGTTGATTCTTCAATGGGTGCATTTGAAGCTGGAATAGATGGCCAGGGAGGTCATGGGGGTCAAACAAGGGAGCATGCCCAGCTAATTAGAAGTTTCGGAGCTGATCAAATTATAGTTGCAGTTAATAAAATGGATGCTGTGGGATACTCCATGGAACGCTTTGATGCCATTAAGCAGAAGTTGGGGACAATTCTTAAATCGTATGGTTTTAAGGGCTCATCAATGTTTTGGATTCCCATTAGTGCATTGCAAAATCAAAATCTGGTTAATGGACCTTCTGATAAACGACTATCATGGTTAGTTACTTACATATATATATTTTTTGTGTTACACTGTTACTTATTGTATATTGCATCTGAGCATGAGCATCTTTAAAAGTGTTAGCTCATTTCAAGGGGTTTTGATTTGTGCCTACATTTGTCTATTCTTGGATAGAAAAGATTCATCGGAGCATGATTAGTTTTTAGGACTTTCTTCTTCCTTTGATAACCAATCAGGGCCTGTTTACAACAGTGTAAAAAAAAACTGATATTTTGAACTTCAATGATTTTTTGTTTCCTATAGTGTTGCACCCATTGACCATTCTGTAGTGATCTCTATCAATTAATGGGTAGATGATGAGTAAGAGAAGGGAACTGTTAAGGATCAGATGTACCGTACATAAATAAAATGTTTGATCACAATTTGCGGTGCTGTGAAGTTAATATTAATGTGCGTGCAGGTTTCAGGGGCCTTGTTTGTTGGATGCGATTGATTCCCTCCGACCTCCCACAAGGGACTACGCAAAGCCTCTGATGTTGCCTATATGTGATGTTCTAAAGTCACAACCACAAGGGCAGGTAGTTGTTAGTGGGAAGGTGGAATCTGGAGCTCTTCGTAATGGATCTAAGGTAAACAGTACTGGCTTGTTTCTCCGACAATTTTCAAATGCATTATTAGATACACCACTGCATTAATTATATTGAAGTTTGTTTGGCTAATCAAATGGCATTTGGGACCTAAGCCCCTGGTGAATTGGGGAAAATAAAGAAGTTTGCCCCCTTAAATTTGTGACAGGAACATTTGTACTTTTCTTTTCTTTAATTTATGAAGGAGTTTTAGTTTTGATTTAGAAATATCATTAGAACGTTCCAAGCAACGAAATATCTACCCTTAAAGCCCTAAGTTATTAAGAGTGGAGGATAAGTGATGATTCAGTTTCTCCGTATAAAATTTGATGATTCAATTTATTTATAAAGACCCTACAGACAAGGAAAATTCTGGAGTTAATTTAACCTCCTGCAAAAGTTCTGATGATATTGTCTTGGCCACAGGTTTTGGTGATGCCATCTAGAGAAATGGCTACAGTGCGAATGTTGGAGAGGGACTCCCATGCTTGTGATGTTGCAAGAGCTGGAGATAATGTATCTGTCAGTCTTCAAGGTGTTGATGCGAACTGGATTTCCACCGGAGGGGTGTTATGTCACCCTGACTTCCCTGTTTCTGTTTCCAAGCGATTTGAGCTGAAGGTTCTCGTCCTGGATGTCACGACACCAATTATAATTGGTTCCCAGGTACATATGGATCATTTTTTGTGTTTTAGTTGAAACTTCACACTCTCTACTTATTCATATAAAATTTGTCATATATTCAGATGGAATTACATTTATACCATGCAAAGGAGGCAGCTAGAGTCGTAAGGATACTATCACTGCTAGATCCAAAGACAGGAAAGGTCTCGAAGAAATCTCCTAGGAGCCTTCTAGCTAAGCAGAATGCCATGATCGAGGTCAGTATATATAGTACATGTCTGTGTGTGTGTGTAGTTTAATCATGTAAGCTCTGCAACTTAATCTCGTGTGATGAATGTTTCAGGTGGTTGTTGATGGAGAAATTTGTGTGGAAGAGTACACAAAATGTAGAGCATTAGGAAGGGCATCTCTTAGAGCGATGGGGAGAACCATTGCTCTAGGTGTTGTTACCAAAGTTTTTGTAGAAAGTGAGCCATAGTTTTCTTAAGTTATATCAGAAAAGAGATTTGGTTCCATCAGCAATGTAACAGAATCAGCTATAAGGTTGATTTCTTATATACCGATACATAAATCTAAAAGCATTATATTGCTACATTGATTGAGATCAAGTTATTATTTATCTGATCTTTCAGCAGAATTGTACGGGATGATTTTTTTTCACTTAAACATGTACTCATTCGTTGTCCCAAAATGAAAAGAATTATAGTGATGATAAAGTAAAGGAAGGATCAATTATTTTGCATGTCTATTTCCAAAATAGGGAAGACAAGATTTAGTGTGAAGTGAATTGTTCAGGCCAATATATGAAATACCAAAGGCTATGATTTCACATGAGTTGAGCGCGTTCCAAGCAAGTAAAGGCCAAGAATCAATCATTTTGCATATGCTTCTCCAAAACCAGGTTGTGAAGCGACTACATATGAAAAATAATGGAGTTGGATTTATAAAAGCTATCCGAACAATCACTACAAAAAATAGTGGAGTTTAATTCATCCATCTCTATATAAAAGCTGTCCGAAAATTCCGAAAACAAAACTCACTTGTCTTTGCCTTTGCTTTGATGCTCTTCCTTCTCAGCAAAAGCTGTGGGATTCTTTGCTAATTTTGTTTTGTGTTTTGGCAGCCAATCTCAATGCATGATCTTATTTTGAAGCTAATAACAGCTCTGATCAGCCACTCCCTTCCATTTTCCTCAAGGTAAGAAATTCAGCTACGAATAATTTTTTATGAAACCAAAAGCAGAGTTTCAAGTCACCCATAATTTTAACGTTCAGGTGTCTAATCATGGTGCTATTCATCATCGGTCATTGCCACGCTCAGCAGTCGAAGAGCATATTTCTATTAGCCGGACAGAGCAATATGTCCGGCGAAGGTGGCGTAACTCAAGATAATTCCTCCAACTGGAAGTGGGACGGGATTGTCCCGCCAGAATGCCAGCCTATTACATATATTTCCCGATTGGCGGCGAACCTCAAATGGGAGGAGGCTCATGAGCCGCTCCACCTTGGCATCGACCATAGCCTAGTTCCTGGAGTCGGTCTTGGAATGCCTTTTGCAATTAAAACCTTCTGTAGAGAGCATCGGGCTAGTTCCATGTGCTGCCGGGGGCTCGTATTTAAGGGAATGGAAGAAAGGCACACCTCATTACGCGTCTCTAATTGATAGAGCACAAGCTTCCACAGTTGGTGGTGGCACAATTAGAGCTCTACTGTGGTATCAAGGCGAGTCTGACTCGAGATATCTTCAAGATTCCCAAACTTACGGGCAAAGATTCGACGAGTTTGTGAATGACATTCGCATGGATTTGTTCTTGCCTAATCTCCCTGTCATTCAGGTGACATATTCATAAACGTTAATGAGTTTCAAATATTACAGAAAATATTGATATATGCTTATTATGGTTTAAAGGTGGCACTGGCGTCGGGAAGCACATATAGGGACACTGTTAGAGCAGCTCAGTTGCAAAACCGCCTTCCGAATGTGCAATGTGTAGATGCCTTAGGTCTACAATTGTTGCCTGATAATTTGCACCTTACCACTCCGTCTCAGGTCTTGTTGGGCAAGAAAATGGCTCAAGCTTTCTCGGCTCACCAATTTTAGTCTTCTATTCTTATATATGAATGTTATTCACTTTGTAGTATTATGCATTCCTGATTGTGTTTTAAGCTTCATTCTATGATTGTCTTTTATGTACTGTTTTAGCTGCCCGACCTTCACACATATATGTATATATAAAACCAGTATTTGAATGCTACTAATATAATGGTAATTGCCCCTTATATGTTTTAAAGTTGAATTCTTTCGGTTTGTACTGGAGAGATCAGACTCCATTTATGTAAGCATCCAAGTAGATGAGTTGGTGAAAACACGTTACGGTAAAGAAGAAATTAATGGCCAGTTTTTCTGGTTCAGTCAGGGGCGGAACTAGGCGGGGGCTAGTGTAGGCTTCAGCACCCACCAGAGTTGGAAGAACCGGTGGTGAAATATTTTGGATTCTGGTTTTCCGGCTGTGTTCAGCCCCCACCAGTCCACCACGGGCTGAAGGTTTTCTTATTTTGTCTACTTTCCTTATTAATTAAATGATTTCTTGTGCAGTCCATTTAATCAAGTGGGTGAGCGTATTTTTATACTACTCATATACCTGGGCAATTGATCTTCGTACACAAAAATTTTACCCATGTAATAACTCATTTTTAACTTGCATAATTTATTATCTTATTGTATTAAAAATTAGCAGTCTTGTAGAATGATTATATTTATTTGACGGCCTTACTTATGATATAACCATAAAATTTTTAAGTTAAAAAACATGCATAAAAAGAAAATTTTGTAAAAAACAATTTTGAGGTAGAAAATTTGTAAGGTTAAATACTTTATTTTTTTGTGTGATCTGAATAAAAAAATTGAACTGAACTGATTTACAAATCATTTCTGGAAAAGCCTAAATAGTCTCTATGTTTTAGCCCCAACAATATTATTTCCTGGCTCCGCCACTGGGTTCAGTCCTGGGGTTATAGATGCTTTAATTTGTTTGGTTGATGAAATAAGAGGCTTGCTTGGTTTTTCCATTTCTTGTTGTGGCGATTTGCCTATTTATTTCCCAGCATAATTAGTACAATTTGTTAGGTCTTACAACTTTTTGACAGATGATGAAGTCTTGAGTTGACGCAACTAAACGTACAATAACGTACATAATTTTTTGCCCCATCGTAGCGTTACCCCATTGTACAATAACTCACCCCTTTGTATATCATTTTTTGCTTATTAAAAATGATTACATAATTTAAATAGATTATGAATAATTTTAAAAAATTACATACTGATAAATACGTATAAATGAAATTGTAAAGTATTTACTATATATATATTAAAGTTTATAATACCTTATACCATAAATTAAACTTTAGTTTCCAATAAATGTTTTTTGAAACGGACCCATTAATATTTATCAATAATATAAAACTAGTATTAAATTAAAACAAATATACTTGGGGTCACAAATGTTGCACCTTATTTTCAAGGGACATAAATTATGTTTTTGACACTTTCAGGGTCCTCAAATACCATTTGTTCTATTATTTAGGTTTTGTATTGGTTAAGATTTCGTAATCTTACACGGTGGTTCAAAACCGTCATATGCAATCTCATTTCAACTGCATCCTTTGTAGGTCGCTTCACTAGTGATTCTACAAAATTACAATATTAGAATCCAATTCTATAAAAATGAACATGCCCAAGTGTACCTTTGATAAAATAATAATGGAAATGGATTAATTTATTAAATGTGTTATTGAAAATATCTTAGTTATACTAAATTTAAAATAAGAAACATATGTTACAATTGTAAATGTGGAATGTTTCATAGCACAAGTATATTATTATTATTATATTCTTATAGAAGTTATTGATCCACAACTTTGAATTACTCTTTCTATTTAGTTTTATTTAATGCCATATTTTGAATTCCTAGAAGTAAAAGAAAAGGTAAAATCTTGCTTGCAAGGAATCTTTTTGAAAAAAAAGAAGAGTAAAATCTTGCAAGGAAAGAATATCACATCTACATATATAATATTTATAAAAAATTAAAAAAATTAAAGTTACATGTTGAGCTGTATAATGCTAAATTTTATATTTTAAATTAAATACTCTTAATAACTTATCATGATTTCTTTTTTGAAAAATTCATTCATGGTACTTGGGAAAACGCACAGTAACGATTACAAGTGGAATAACTTATCATGACTCGCGACTACAAAATTCTTATAAATATGCTTCACCACTTTGATAGATTAAACCAAATAAATTAAATTATAACTTGTCTCCTTTCGAATAGAATCAATTGTAAGAGTTTCTATGGCTATCAAATCTTCTGTTGACATACTTTCAATTTTGATAGTATTGGCGATCATCCAGATGATTCAGACTTCACCCAATTACTTCCACCAGATGATTTTGCAAAAGCAAATGCACATTTTGCTATCGATAGTTACAATAATATTACCAAGTCAAAATTGAAATTCTCGAGCCTCTTTAATGCATTGAGGAAAGTAGAGGATGTCGGGATTACTGTTGATGAGCTCGCCATTCTTCTAGTTGATAGCGTTGACACATTTAATGCTTTAGTCCAAGTAAAAAACAACAAGGAGAATCTTACGGATTTTTGGTTTTCAGTTGCAATATGAACATGTTCCGTATAGTTCAATAATTGAAATGTTATGGCCAATACTCATTTCATGCAATAGTGATAAATTTATCTATAACATTTTAATTAATATATTGATTCTGGTTTTGTATTTTTATTTATATGTTCATTACAACAAAATCGTCTTTCAATCAAAGATGTGGATAACGTTTTGTATTCAAAATGATATTTACATTGTAATATAAGCTTATGGTTTGGAACCTCAACCCACCTCTATCACTCCACATTAGTTGGTTTAACGTCAAGAAATTATGCATCAAATTAAACCTGCAAATATTGGGAAATTTTAATTGTATAAGATACAAATTTGTAATCTCTGTAAATTTCCTCATATTCATACTAATTTACACAAAGTATTTGATGAGAAGAAAAAATTGTTCCGTCCTTGAACAGTTTTCCAGATTTATTTTACACGAAATTATATATTCCAGATATAACTTATGCTAATACATACGCTATATTCATTTTGATGAAATCCAGTTCACAAGGAATTTCTATTTTAAAAAAGAAATCCAATTCACAATAAAATTCAATAAAAAAAACTGAGTACATTGGAACAAAGTAAACAAACCACAACAGATTTGAAAATCTTTGAAGGCTTTTTGCAAAATTCTTCTGGGGTAATTCAGAATATGGGCAGAATAAAATATAGAGGTCATGGTTAAATATGTCATATCCCTTTACTGAAAATGGATTAGCAGTTAAGGACCTTCATAGCATCACCTTGAGTTTCTCCATCAAAATCTGGTGAAAGCTCCAAAAGGGTAGTCAATGAGATTGATGAGATATAAGCTAGTCAATGAGATTGATGAGATATAAGCTAGTCAGTGAATTGTACTGTAGAAATATATACTGTAGAGAATTCTATGGTTAAAATCGGGGCAGGGAAAGTTTCTTTCTGGCATGCAAACTGGATAGAAAAAAGTCCACTTATAGACTATTGGGATGATGATGTTGACATTATCAATCCGATATAACTGTAAAGGACTTTTTCTATGACCAAGAAAATCTAATGGCTGCTCTGTCACAAGGTTTCCAATCTGATATAAATGTTATACTTGCTAATGATTTTCTTGTACTTGAAGAGTACCAGGATACACTCATCTGGAAACCAGCCATCAATGGAATCTTCACTATTGCCTCAGCATATGAGCTCATCAGGCCAAAAAGACTTCAGGTGAATTCCTTCCAACATTTATGAAGTAATTATATACCTAGAAAAATCCCAGTTTTCTGTTAGAGGCTCTTGAATAGAATTATACTAGTATTCGACATACTCTAAGAAAACCATGTGCAGTTGGCATCTAGATGTTGTTTCTGTTTTAACCATGAAGATGAATTGCACCATGTCTTTAATGATTGCATTATGATAAAAAACCTATGGACATATATAGACTTGTGCTTTGATTTGACACCTGTCAGTTTTGATGGTCTATGGAATAGGTTTTTTCACTACTGAAACATTCCCCTGAAATAAAAAATGCAAAGAATATGTTGTAGACTATTGCCTGTTGTTTTGGTTTGGGTAATATGGTGTGCAAGGAACGCTTATTTATATGACGGAATAATACCTACCTATGCCAGAATGAAAAAACTGACTCATGAGCATTCTACAAGGAATTCTATATGTGCACAATCTTAGCTGGAGTCCTTTTGATAGAAATATTCTACCTGCTAATACATTGTCTCTGGCTCCCTTGAGTAGATTGATACACTCTCAGTTGGTGGTGCAGGTTTGTTGGAAGCTGCCATTGTCAGAATATAAGCTCAACACAGATGGATCTAGCTTAGGTGATTCTTCACAGGCTGGGGCTGGAATGCTCATAAGAGACAGGGACGGAAGAGTGGTCTTAGCAAATGCTACCTATATCCATCAGAAAGATAGCCTAGAAGCTGAGGTTCTTGCGCTAATCAAGGGGCTCCAAATGGCATTCCATATGGGTATAAATGACATGGAGGTGGAAACAGACTCTTTGGTTCTTCCTCAAATGATCCTCAAGCAATATAAGGTCCCATGGAGGCTTCTTGATCTGATCAGAACCATATGGGACCTCCAAAGTGAGTTCACTTGTATTTCCTTTTCTTATATATATAGGGAAGCTAACTCAGTTGCTGATTTGTTAGCCAAATTAGCTAGCACTTCAACAGTTTCCCATGAATTTAACCATCATTCATTGCCTAGGGAAATCAAGGGACTAGTGGCGCTTGACAATAGAGAATTTCCTTACATCAGATTGAAATAGGAACTTTTTACCGGTGTAGTTCTTCTTTGCTGTTTACAGGTCATGATGAAACGCTTTTATATGGCAGGCACTGGACTAAATTTAGCTCAGGTGTTATCTATCTTTTCTACTTTCAGTTTTCTTCACACAGAATCATCCATTCTAAGAATTCTCTATCTTTGCAGATCAAAAACACAAAGCCTTTTGGCCTTGTGTTGCACAACAAGTTATCATGTCACAAAAGGGAAAAAAACAATACAAATTCAAGAGCCCTCTGAGGAACCAACAATCTATCTGGGAGCCAGTTGAGCCTTAACTGCTCAAAGTCACTCAGAGATTACAATCTTACCAACTTTCAATGAATTGCTCAAGGTTTCTACAAGCACAACAGGACATACTTCTACTGCTCAACAATATGTGGAGGTAGTGAGTTTTGGTCACATTCAAGGGGCTAACTTGTGTTTCGTCTTGCTCGGCTTGACGATCCCTAATCTGTCATTTGCAATGTTATCCTCGCTATGGCAAACAAGTGTTAGTGACTTGTCGAAAGACCTGTTGAACACTGACTTGGATCGGATGAGTAGATATCGATCAAAATTTACTAACCTTAGACTCAAAAGCCTTTGTTCTTCCCAAGTTTTTTCATCCTACTTCGGTAGGGTTTGTCTTGGACACATTGTATTTTTCACTACATTTCTACTTGTATCTCTCATTGTACTTTTGGAACAAACTTTTGATTTATTCATGGCCAGGGGAGCCTAATAAATCACCCCCACCATTGGTGGTTTTTAATTAAAAAAAACCCTGTGAAGGCTAGTATGAAACATTACCCGCGCAAATATGCACCGATGATGACCACTTCACGGTGAACTTAATTTTCCCAACAAATTAGGTCTAAGTTCAATTGAAAGCGGAAAGTATAACAAAAAAAAGTTACCTCCCTCATCATACATGCATGCTACCTCCAATTGAAAGCCTTCTTTCGACCTCTTCGACCTCTTCAACCTCTCAAATATTTTTAAAAAGAATAAAATTTAATCAAAATTCAAAAGCTCCTATCAATCAGCGAATCTAGAAACACAAATATTATCACTGAAAAAAATACATTTTGCTTCTAAGAAATAAAACTATTTTCTTCAAGCCCTCTTCAATGGCGTTTATTCTGTTTGTTGTATAAACCTTGACATTTCAAAATGGTATCATAGAATGTTTTGTGCTCGATGTTTGCTCCTTTTTTGGAATCTTGAAGACCTGTTTCTGTTGAATCAATTTTTTTAATCAATTATATATTATGAGCAATAGTGTAAGGTCGATTTTATGGTGATACGGTGTTTGCTTAATTCCATTTTCACCTAAAGTTGAAGAAAGTTTCTTGCACACAGCTGAAGGATCAGTTGAGACCTAGAGAGAGCTAGAGGAGGGATTTCGGGTGCCTAATGAGACTCAGATTTATGAGTTAATTACATCAAAAAATCAGTTCTTTGAAGTAAGGTAACAATTCTCTTGCTATCTAGCTACTCATATTGGAAATATAAAAAGATATTGGAATAAACTAGTTTCAGTTAATGTTATTCCTGTGTGAATGTATAATTTGTACTTATGGAGCTAATAGAAAGATCCCCGAAAGAGAGAACGTAATTAGAGTCATTCATTTTTTATGGGATTATTTGAGAGATAAGGTTCTGGTTATGGATGTTTAACTTGATAATGCAAATTGAGAACAAAAAGAATGTCCAGACTATGTTTGCAGATAATGTGGATTTAAATCAGTGTGCTTTCTTGGCTAATGAGATAGGGCCTAGGAGCAAAGAATCTTATAGTGGAAGAACAGGTTTGAGTTGTGATTGTTGCAAGAAAGAGGAGGGTCACACCAAGGATTTTTGTTACAAACTCAAAGAATATCCGGAGCAGTAGAGGAATCAGAAAAATCGATTGATGGGGCTAATCTATGATTTGTAATTTTTGATGGAGGTTAATTTGTATTAAAACAATTTAAAGTTTGACATTGCATATAATTTGCCAGCCCCCACTCCCCTCCGCCCCTGATCCAAAGTTGTGGAAGGGATGCAGGGTGTAACAATAGGATTATTGGAGTAGGGTGGCAAAAATGTGTTTTTTTCCAGATGAAATTGGAAAACTCGAAAATTTGAAATTTGACCACTGTAGATATGCGAGGCGAGTCAATTAGGACAAAAATGACCATCAAATTTTCCGATTTACTACATTAGTTGAACTGACTATAATACCCCTAATAGTTAAGAATCTTCTACTACTTACTTAAAGTACTAATTTCCGAATAAAATAAAAGGATTGGTGGGAGTGATTTGCAAATACATCCATTTACATGGCTAGATGATATTTAACTAAGATAAAACTAGTTGAGGTATTATAGTACTTAGTAAGGCCTTGTTTTCTAGACCTTTTCTTGTAGATCAGTTCATTTCAGTTCTATTTAGTTCAGTATATTTATATTTATTATTTATATTTTTTTCCAATTCAGTTCAATAATTATTTTATTATAAGTTACAAATTTACTATAGATTACAATGATATATGATAAATTTCAAAATTATTTCAGTTCAGATAAAAATATAAAAATTTATTTAAGATCAATTCAATTTAGTTCAGTTCAGTAAAAAATAAGTTGTGGCAAATGGGGCATAAGTTCAAGTCAAAAATTGGTACTGCATGAGCAAACTCATTCTGCATAGTGCAACCACAATTTGACGTAGGGTAATTTTATTTTTTAAATCGGTTTTGGTTGGCAAGGAAATGCTCCAAGTTTACAGTTAAGTGTTCGTTAGTTCAAGACATATCATCCTTTACGCAAATTGAAACTTCCATCAGTTGATACCACTAAAACGGATTAAAGATATTGATAGAATAAATGGTTTACTGTCATTTTAAGACATGTGACGGTCTAACTACTTCTACACCCACATTTATGAGTTCGACTATCGACTTTCCCTGCTTATACTGATATCTCAAAATATTTTTGGTATGTAACCTGGTTAAACTTTTGGTAACATAGCAGCTTCCAGCTGGCCAAAAAGTAAATTTCACAATTTTCTTTTTTATGAATATGACTTTAGTAGATTAGGAAAAAACTTACAATATGTAATTTTTTATAGAATGAAATTAAAAAATTTGAAATATTTATATTCATTAGTGGCATAATTTTATAATGCTAGTTAGAAAAGTGTGAGAAAAAGTGTGAGGAAATACAAAATTTTCTCCAAAACAAGAAACAAAATCAAGTAGTACCAAAATATCTAAATACCTATCACTACTATAGAATCTTTATAAGTAGTCTTTCATTACCCTGAACATTTTAAACCCAATTTCAATTTCACCTCTCAATTATCGGATATCTTAATATCAAATAGAATAATCCTTTGTAAGAAGTGTAAGTATGGCTCTCAAGTCTCCCGTTATCCTTTTAGTTTTGATGACATTGGTATGCTCAAGCTTGAGCTTGATTTTTGCCGATGAAGTACCAGATCCTAGGCTATATGTTCGAGTGAACCCAATAGATAATTTAGCTATTGAAAATGGCCGCTTTGCTATCAACCAACAACAAAATATGACATTTATAAGCGTAGATGGAGCATACAGGTATACAGAACGAGATGGGAGTACCTATGATGGCCTCTTCATTGCCGCACGTGATGATGTTAGCCATATATCTCATATATATGAGGCTACCATCTTCGCGGGTTCTAAAGGGAAGAAGCTTACATATTTCCGTCTTAATAATGAGGTTTGAATGTTTCTAAATAACTAAAACATTACTTACAATCCTCATTTTTATTTGTAATAAGATTTCAATGGCATAACATTTGAGACTCATCATTATGGGATTCGTTCTCCTTCATGCGCCTTCCTCATCCTTTTCACAGTTGAGTAAAATTCATAAACGCCATGTCACTTACGATTTTGTGTAATCTTCCTGTTTTCTCTATCGACAATAGACAAGAGCATAATGCAGGACAATCATTCTATATGTATGTTTCACAACTTTTGCAATTACTGCTTAAATATACAAGCATTTAAGGGATTTTAATTTTAATGCTAGCAAGTTTTCACTCATTATTTTCTTTCGAAATCACTATCACAAATAGATGGTTCTTCACACAAATTAGGGTAACTCATTTCAAAACATATACGTATTCTAAGCCAAAGAGGAGGGGAACATGGGAATACACAAATGTAGTGATGAAATGGAACTAGTTTTTGGATGAGGGTTTGAGCTCTCGTGGTGCCTGACTTAACCTGATGCCTGATTTAATTCTCATGGATCTTTAAAAAAATACCTTTTCTCTTTGCTATGGAGATAAAGCCGGTTGATGTTAATTTCTTGGAGAATAAGAAAACTGCAAGGTTTAAATTAAAAATGGCATGCTAATCAATAAAAATTCTCTAGAGCACAATCAAACAACACCAAACCTAACTAGGAATAAAAGCAACGGTAGTTTATGATATACTAACAAGTCTTGATGCAATTAGCTTACAATGAATTGTGGCAAAAAGAAAAAAATAAACTGTGGCAAATACACGATATTCAAATTGAACTTCTTATAAAAATTCTTAAGATGCAATTTACAAATAGGAACATTTAATCTTTTAAAAGTTTGACTAATCCAACCAAATCTTATAACTTTCCTTTACGGATGATATATTGTATTTATAATTTTTCTCTTCCCTCAAAGTTCCCTCTGTGTGACAATTTGGATAGCATAGACCATTTTTTCAGTAAACATAAAATTGCTTCACAAGTCTAGACAGCTGTGCATAATCTTTGTAACGTCCAGTTTTTGTTGGCTGCTTTGTGGAAGTCGATGTTGCAACATGGTACTTATGTGCAGAAAAAGATAGAAAATTCCAGAAACTCAGCGGAGGTTTTAAAAGATGAAAGAGAATATTGTGCGCGTTTAATATGGAATGGATATATGTTGCGAGATAATACAGTCCAAATCCATCTTCAATTCAGAATTATTCGTGGGATATTGCAGAGATTTAATTGGAAAAGGAAATTCTGCATTATTTTAGGAATTGGAGATTTTCTGAATTCCTTATTCCAAAGAGTTTCTGTTTTAAACGTGGTTTAATTGGAATGTTCTATAGCTGTGAAGATGATTGAATTCACACGACATTGAGCTCTGAAAGGGACAATTAGCTGAGAGCCTGATTTGTCAATCTTACGAGAGAAAAAAATCCCATTCGGGGTTTAGTTTAGGCCAGGCCAGAGCAGTGTCGTCGTCCGCGGTTACTCATAACCAAAACACTTTGACGTGTGTTAAAACTCGGGTGGACAAGATCAGCCGCTATCTCCTTGGACCGGAGGTAATCATAGTAGCAACTGTTAGGAGCGAGGACTTTACATTGTGATAGGCTAGCGTGGAATCACCACTAGATTGTGAGGATAGGTTTTGTATATTGTCCTTAACATATAGTGAATGATCATTACACAAGGCTACAGCCCCACAGATGTAGTTTCAATGCAATGCACCGAACTGCGTGATCAGATTGCTGTGTTTTATATTTTCTGCATTTACTGTTTTCACGTTGCAACGTCGTTTTTTTCTGCAGCAAAACTAAAACATGTATAAAAAATAGTGAATTGGTAGATTGGTGGAACTTTCACTCTTTTATGTATAGTAAACCCTTTTTTCCTTCTCTATGGTCTAGGCTTGCATGTTATTGGTCTTTCAATAGACTAACTTCACTTCACACAGTTAGTAAATATAGTCCTCTCTTTTGTATGCTGGTGCTTATTGAAGTCTAAAAATAAGAAGCTCTTTGAAGAGACTCCCTTATCCAGTCAATACATCATTAGAGAAATCAAGGAAATGATCTTTAACTCCTATGTGATCAAATCTTTTTATCTGTCTAAACCTCATGATATTGACATAGCTAGCTCTGGGGTTCTGCCTAAGTGGCTTAAGCCCCCGAAGCCAAACTTTGTTAAAATATGTTGGAGGAAACCCTCAAGTGGAGTTAAAGTTAATGTTGATGCAACTTGGGACAACACCTCTAACACAGCAAGGATATGCATAACTTTTAGAGATGCTAGAGGAGTTTTTCTACATGCCAGATGCCATTTCACAAAAGCCCATTCCTCATTGGAAGCTGAACTGCTTGCCATTAAACTAGGCTTACACACTACTCACTCTTTAAATCTGTTCACTTTCTGGCTTGAATCTGATTGTTTTACTGCTATTAATATGATTTTGGATCCTTCCAAATCACATTGGAAAGTTTACCATCTTGTGCATCAGATCCATGATAGTTTGTTTCCTGCACAGGTGTTTCTTTACCAAGACTAAAAACACCCGTCCAGAGGCGGGTCTAGGATTATCTAAGTAGCGGGGTAAATTTATAATTTTTAAAATATTACAAGTATATTTTCAAAAGTAGAGGGGCAAAATTTAAAATTTTGAAAATTTCACACATAAAAATAAAAGAAATGTAAATTTTTTGGTGGCATTTGCCACCTTTGCCCCAGAGGTGGCTAGATCCGCATATGCACCCGTCTTGGGGGGCTTGTGATAGTAAAGAAAAGGCACCATCGCTAGACACCATGGATGACTCAGCCTTAATAGGAAATTTTCAGGAAGCCACCTTGAACACGTGAGAGTATCTGAAGAAAGATATGAAAGTACCGAACACGTGAGAGATGCACGAGAGGGAGGAGGAGAATGATTACTCAGCGAGAAGGAATGGAAAGGGGGGCTGGACCTGCACCAAGAGATCACCTTATAGATAGAAGAAGAAATCAACCACACAAGGTAAGTTCTCTAACTCTAGTTTTTGCTATTAGGGTTTTCCTCTCCCCTTTTAATACACGAAATCTCATCATCACACCGTACCTGCTACCCTCGGGTGGCTCCGGGGCTTGTTATACAGGCTCAGACAAACGGGTTTCAGCCTTACCAAGCCTCGGTAAGCATCAGGAAAGCGCAATCGACAGACGGCGACCCTCAGATACGCCAGTTATCCGAGGCGAGCGGATCACTCCGCATCAGGGAGTCTATTCCTATATATTTTGTATTCATCTTAATTAATTAATTATGATGATAATATAACTGACATTGTAATTGCCATTATCACTTGTATATATTTTATTTTTTATTAACAATTAAAAAAGTTGTTAGTTTATGAACATATCAACACTTTACGAGATTTGAAACTTCCATCACTTGAAACAACTAATCTAGATTTTTTTTTTTAAATGAAACCACCGTTGGTGGAGGGATTATATTGGCTTCCCCATGCCGTAAATAACAGAACAGAAATAAAATACAGGTGCCCGAAGACGATATTTCCTAGGCTTTCACCCGGAAGCAGGGTGTAGCTCGGAGGCTGTAACTCCACGTGTGGAGGCGATGAGTAGAACTCCAGAGAAGTTTTCTAACAATGTAGCAATTCTAGTACTTCTCTGTGTCTAATGCCTGTAACAGCATATCTAAAACTACGCTAGACTACGACTAGAAACTAAAGGAAACTGGGATACAAGGAATCAAATACTACCAACAATCCGACAAGTGCTGGTCTCACCTATTGGATGCCCAAGTAGTATTCAGAAAATCAGACTACGCAGAGATATTATCGTCACCTTCCGGTAAGTCTCACGGTAAAAGAAACCCCGGTCAGTTCAGACTCTATCAGCTCAAAACTCTCACTCTCCGGTCATCTCACGGTAAAAGAGAATTTCCGAAAAGCTATATGACAGTATTAAACACGCAAGAAAGCTATCTAACACGCAATAAGCAGACAAGTCAGCCCACACGGTCTACTAATCTAGTGAGAAACGGAGTCGCCAAAAAGTGAGTAAAGACTACTTTTGACTCGGATTTCTCCTCCCGTTAAATAGCTAGATTAGAAGTCATAATAAAGTTTACCGAACTAAAAAGGACCCGTCGGAAACTCAATTTGACAGATAGCATTCGTCTAATTATCTAGCAAAAATACAACAATAAAGCACTTATCCCAGTTGAAATAAAAAAGCAAAGAAACTTAAAATTAAAATTAAAATAAAGGGAAAAAGAAAATGAAACCCTCTCTGGCGGTGATGGTGGATCTTAGCAGCGGTCTCCGGAGCGGCGGTGTGAACCACACACGCGGGAGCGCCTTAAACCGGCGGCTGCAATCGGACCATCCACCTCCTCCTAGTGGTGCCGGCGGCTCTGTTGGAAAACTTGGCTGCAGATCGGACCCGTGCTGCTGTTGCTGTGGCGTGGGCCTGGGCAGATCAGAGCTAGGCAGATCGGAACAGGGCAGTTGTGGATCGGGGTCCCGGCAGCCGGTGGGTGGCAGATCGGCGCCGATCTGATTTCCCGGCAACCTCCTGGAGCCTTACCGTTGCTTGTCGGAGGCGAGCTGGGTCTCGGGCTTGGGGTGGGAAGGGGAGCTGGGAAACTAAAACTAAAGGTTTATGGTGGGGAGGTCACCACCGGACCGGCGAAAGGCGCCGGCCGGTGCCTCCCCGGCGGAAGAAATCAGTTCTGGGTTTTTTGCTTTTTGGGGCTGGAGAGAGAAAAGTCGATTGACTAATCTAGATTAAAGATACAGTTGGATTACATAGATTACATGGTTTACAGTCACTTTTAAGAATTGAATATCTAACTACTTTTACGTAAACCTCTATTTGTAAGAATTAAAGTTAATTTTTGGACCTAGTTCCCACATTTATGAATTTGACTATCGACTTTACCTGCTTATACTGAAATACTTAAATATTTTAGTACATAACCTGGTGAAGCCTTTGGTTACATAACAACTGCCAGCTAGCCATAGAGTATATTTCACGAAAACAAATCTTAATTTTTCTTTCTTTTTTTGAATACCACTTTAGTAGATTTATATATGGAGTTGAAAATTTTCATTCTGTAACATTTTGGCCCTGTTTACCAGAGCTTATCTGTAGATCCGTTCAGTTCAGTTTAGTTTAGTTCAGTTCAGTTCAGTTCAGTTCAGTTCAGTGAAAATGCAATTTGATGAAATTCAGGTTAATTCAGTCATGCTGATTCCATTTTTCAATACATCAATTTTCACTTCAGTTCAGTTCAGTTCAATTCAGTTCAGCTCAATTCAATTCAGTTCAGTTCAGTTCAGTACATCAAGAAATAAGCTATACTAAACAGGGCCTTTATAGAATGAAATCAACAAATTTGAAATGTTTAGATTTTTTAGTGACACATTTTTATAATGCTAATTAGAAAAGTGTGAGGAAAAATAAACAATTGTGAGCGAAATACAAAATTCTCTCCCGAAAAGGAAATAAAATCATGTACCAAAATATCTAAATACCTATCACTAGCATAGAATCATTATAAGTAGGCTTTCATCACCCTGGACATTTTAAACCCAATTTCAATTTCAACTCAACAGATGGCTCAATTTCAAATAAACTCATCCTTTGTACGAAGGGTAAATATGGCTCTCCAGTCTTCCGTGATCCTAATTTTAGTTTTGATGGCATTGGTATGCTCAAGCTTGAGCTTGATTTTAGCTGATGAAACAGATCCTCCACCATATGTAGATCCTCCACCATATGTGTCAGTATATCCGCTTGATAAGTTAGCTATTGAAAATTCTCATTTTGCTATCAACCAACAAAAAAATTTGACATTTGTAAGAATAATTGGAGCATACAGAAGTACTGAACGAGTTGGCACTTATGATGAGATATTCATTTGCGCCCTTAATAATACCATCAATATATCTGATATATATGATGTTACCATCTACGCGGATTATAAAGGGAAGACCCTTATAAATTTCCATGTTGTGGATGATATTTGAATGTTTTTAAACAACCGAAACATTACATGCATTACTCATTTCATGTTGTAATAAGATTTCAGTCTGAATAACATTTGAGACTCAAATATTTTATATATTTTGAATAAGCTGAAATAACATTTGAGCATTTTCGATCCAAACATGGTTTTATTCCTATGAGAATTTACAATTAAGAGAAACTCTAGCAAACAAGGTTTTATTCCTATGAGAATATTAAATTAAGAGAATTAAGAAATGAGATATCATCTGTAACTTTTTATTGTAATAAACCAAAAAAATTCTAATATGTTTATTTATTTTTTATTTAATCCCAAATTTTGAGACTGGCCTAAGCGAAAGACCCAATTGAAGCATTACGGGGAAATATCATACCTACAAAATCTTCTCCAAAAAGATATTGAAAAAAGAATTTACCGTTATTGTTTTTCCAAATCAAAATCTTTTTTATTGAGTTTTTTTATGCCATGTTATTTATTTCAATCCAAAATTTCTTCATCTCTAAAGGAACTATAGTAGATATTCACCTCCTAGAAACTTCTAGATTTGCAATTGCAAGAACATATTAGTATTGTTGAGTTCTTGTCCTTTTGGCGACAAGAGTTTTAAAGAGTGTTTATTTTTTTGGTTAAATACAGATAGTTGACTGGTCAATCAGCTCTCTCTAATATTTGGCGAAGAGAGTTTTTTTTTTTTTTGAAGAAGAAATTCATTCAAGGTCCTGGGAAACGCCCAGAAACGATTACAATGAGTGAAATTGACATCCAATTCGACTAGTCTATTACAGAATAACCGAACTATATGGCAACCAGACTAATTGTGTCTGTACTATTACAGCTTAAGAGATCCAATAAAAAATGTAATACCGCCCTCAGTGATATTATCTTTCAATCGCACAAACCACATCCGTTTGCCAGAGAAGAGCATCTACCGCATCAATTACTGCGCCAATCAGGGATCTGCTACAACCGCAATACCACTTATGATCTACGTTCTTCAAACTGCAAGCACCTTGAAATCCACAGATCACGAGCGGAAACATGAAGAGAGTTTTTTAATTAGTTTTTTTGGTGAAACCTCCGATTTCTGAAACGCTAGAAAGAGCAGCGTTTAATCAAAGAAATATAACAAAATATCTATTTTATCCTTATCCCTCAAAAATTTCCTTTTCTTAATTAATTGAATTCCTTAAAACTAATAATTTATGCGTACACAATTCAAACATTTTGTAAATTTAACGTGCATATTTGCTTACGTACAAATAAATTTTTTTACATTATTTTAAATTTATTTTTAAAGTATTACACATATTCTAACTAGATAATACCCGAGCCGATGCCCGGTAAATTTATAATAATCAAATGAAAATAAGAAAAAAGGTCATTTACTTAATTAAAGTGATGAAAAGTGATGCATTGTCTATCAACAAATTTTTAAATATTCGAGCACGTTGATTTTGGTAACAAAATCTGCGAGATTCGGTTACACGTGTAGAAAATGGGAGTACGACGTCAGCTGTTTCGTAACAAATTTTTAAATATGCGAGATTCGGTGTTAGAAGTTATTATTCGGCACGTTCATTTTGGTAACAAAATATGCGTAGATAGACATTTAATTTGTAAATGGTAAAAATAGTGAATAGATAGTAGATAAACAGAGGGCGAGAAAAGAATGGAGAAAACAGCGACGCGTGTACAAAATGGGGAAAACAAGACGTCAACTGTTTCCTTCTTTAGTAATAGTAATATATATACTAAACTAAAAATTTGAAATATTTTAATTCTAAAAATAAAATTTTAAATAAATGAATATATTAATAAAGAATAATAAGTCAAACAGTAAATATCATAAAAATAAATAAACATATAAGTGATAATAATTTTCGATGAACAAGTAACACACTACAAAAAATTAGTAATAACAAATTGTAGTAATGTCTATTTCAGTCATTTAACTTAATGAAACAGCTATCAGATAATTGTCGTTTGCCAAACACTCGTATACGAAACGCTAGTCAAACCGCTAGTCAAAACAGCTAATAGAATCCGCTAACAGCTAAACACTGATAGCCAAACGAGGCCTTTAAGTAGCATATTTTTATAATGCTGGTTAGAAAAGTGTGAGAAAAAGAAATACAAAACTTTCTCCAAGAAAGGAAACAAAATCAAGTACCAAAATATCTAAATACCTATCACTACTATAGAATCATTATAAGTAGGCTTTCATCACCTTGAACATTTTAAACTCAATTTCAATTTTCAGCTCTTAACTATCAGATGCCAAAAGAATCATCCTTTGTAAGAAGAATAAATATGGCTCCCCAATCTTCCATTGTCTTTATTTTAGTTTTGATGGCATTGGTATGCTCAAGCTTGAGCTTCATTTTAGCCGATGAACCAGATCCTTGGCTATATGTTCGAATAGATCCACCAGATGATTTAGCTATCGAAAATGCTCATTTTGCTATCAACCAACAACAAAATATGACATTTATAAGCATAGTTGGAGCATACAGATATACAGAACGAGATGGGAGTACTTATGATGGCATGTTCATTGTCGCACGTGATGATGTTAGCCATATATCTAATACATATGATGCTACCATCTTCGCGGATTCTAAAGGGAAGAACCTTACATATTTCTTTGTTGATAATGAAGTTTGAATGTTTTTAAATAATTAAAACATTACTTACCGTCCTCATTTTTATTTTGTATAAGATTTCAATGGAATAACATCTGAGACTCATCATTGTGGGATTCTGGTGGTCCTTCATGCGTCTTCCTCATTTTTTTCACCGTTGAATCAAATTCATAAACGCCATACCATTTACAATTTTGTGTATTCTTCATGTTTTCTCTAACTGCAAAAGACAACAAGATAATGCAGAAAATATCTCTTACGCATGACAATCATTTATTTATGTGTGTTTCGCAACTTTTGCAATTACTCCTTAAATCATGCAAGCATTTAAGGGCTTTTTATTTTCATGCTAACAAGTTATCACCTTTTTTTCTTTCAAAATCGCCATCACAAACAGATGGTTCTTCACGCAAATTAGGGTAAATCATTTCTAAACATATACCTATTCTTAGCCAAAGAGTAGGGAAACATGAGAATACACAAATGTGTTATAGGGAGAGTGACCTCTTTGATCACTTGTGTTATAGGGAAACTAGCATCTTGCTCTGAGGCCCTCTATACATCAATCAAACAACACCCAGTCTAATTAGGAATAAAATCAGGAATGCTAGTAGTTACAATATGTATCTTGATAAGAGATGTTGCATGGTAAAGTACTCCATGTAGTTTATCAAATACTTCTCATAAGAATCCTTAAGAAGCAATTTACGAATGAGAACATTTCAACTAAGTTTGACAAATCCAACCAAATCTTATAACTTTCCTTCACTGATGACACATTATATTTATAAAAGAATCTAAAAATATTAAACTCATGAAATTATGGGTATTGGGCAATGATATCATTTGGAGAAATCTGAGTATCTCACCAGCAAATGATTCACAAAAAATAATTCATCAGGCTCAGTTTAAACAGATCAAAGGGGGTGACATTGATTATATTCTAGAACAATTGTACTCCAGCATGCTATGACAGAGCCAACTGATCAATGGATTTAAGCATTTGCAATGTTGTTTATAATAAAAACAAGCATTCTCAACAAGAAATTCGAACTCCGAACTAGATAAACCTTCATATACAATATTGCTATTGCCTCATGCCCTTTACAAACATAAATCCTTGCGATTCTCTTTTGCTATGAACATCTCATGATTAGAGGGGCGGAATTGGTGATGATCCACACGAACTTTGAAGAGACGGTTAATACGATGTATCAAAACATTCAAGTGGAAATGTCAATTGCATCGGAGGTTAAAGACATCATGGCTCTCCTTAAAGGTTTTAAATGTGTTGTTTTTTAAAAGTTATATAGACATCTTGCGGATCAAAAAAATAAAAAAACAAAACCATTCCCCACACGTGAACCACGAGCCAGTGCTCACTCATGCTTAAACACGTGTATTCTGCGGGTTTTCTCTGGCTGACAATGAGATAATGCTTGAATTCTAAGAGTTTCGGAGCTCGGAAGAACATATTGCGCGTTAACTGAGGTGAATTTGATATGGCGGCACAGGGCGGAGAAGGAGGTTTAGCGGTATTGTATGGTGGGGCGGTTAACAATGCGCTGAAATCGAGGTCCTCAGCTGGAGGAAGTGCGGAGAGTAGCTCGGAGCAAAATTCTCCGATTTTGTTTGTCCTTTCTCTCCACAAGGCAATTAGGTCGGAGCTGGACGCGCTTCATCGCTCTGCTTTGGACTACACGACTGGAAAAGAGGTGGATGTTCAGTCGGTGGAGGAAAGGTACCGGTTCTTGAGGTCAATTCGCAACACCGAAGATGAGGTATTGTAGCGTTGGAGAATTATAGATTCATATTTAAATGGCTTTATTTTTAGATAATTATTAGTGTTAAATGCCTATTATTCACAGTTTCTTAATCCCTCTGCGCTTGCAGTTATTTCTAATTTGTTGGATTATAAGAAATCATATGGGAGTAAAATTTGTCTTTAGAGTCTACTGATAGTTTGTTTGAGTTTGTTGTTTTGGAGAAAATTGTAGTTATTGATTAACGGATACTAGAATGGAAATTAATTTTGCTGTATCACAATTCAAATTGGCAACTTCTGATATAGTTGAATGCTCAGAATAGTTTTATTTACAGGTCATATTTCCAGCTCTCGATATACGAGAGAAGAATGTAGCACAGACATACTCTATAGAGCACATAGGAGAGAGGGACCTTTTCGATCACTTGTTTGACTTACTGAATTCCAACGAGCTGAAAAACAAGTGTTTTCCAGGAAAATTGGCATCTTGCTCTGGGGCCCTCCAAACCTCAATCAGTCACCATCTGTCCAAGGAAGAAAAGCAGGTATCTCAACTGACCCTACAATAAATATCTTGATAACTAATGTGTATGAGATTGCTCCTAAGAAGATGCTGGTAGCATTTTTCCGGTAGTCTTGCAACAATCATCATTTGCTAGGTTTTGTGAGTTGTTTAATTTTTCTTTGATTTTTTGTTACTTTCATTTTATAACACTACATTTACATTCTCAATACGTATACTTATCCAGTACCGAAGTAAAGTCTCTTGGGAAGTTTCACAGATTAATGTCGATGCTGCAGCAGCTTGTTTGATTGATCCTTTTCCCTCATGTGACATGAGACTTTCAGTGTTTGGTGTCACATGTTGTGATATACTAGTTACCACATCATCAGTACCAGTTATTGCCTTCTTTTATGGTCAAAACTCTTGAACTCATCGTTGTTTTTGCTGTGCTATGAAGTTGAATTTTTTTATTTTTCTAGTGGTTAGATGTTGTTAAATATTTAGGAGGTCAACTTGAAAGTTTTGAACTGGTGAAAATGTGACGTGTTTAATGGTTATAAATGCTAATACAGATTATGGTTGAAACAATCCATGAGAGTATTTTTAAATTCTATCATCCATTCTATTCTTCAGACATAGCTAATGTTTTGTGACTTTTTCATATTGAGCTCAGTGGACTATACACCACGACAAATTCTGGGATTTGGATGAGAGTGTGTGGATATGGTGCATGACTTAAATATACTCTTGCATGCAGGTATATCCTCTGCTGATTGAAAAAATCTCAGCCGAGGAGCAAGCATCCTTAGTATGGCAATTCTTTTGTAGCATACCAGTGAAAATGTTGAAAAAGTTTCTTCCCTGGCTTTCATTTTCCATTCAGTCTGATGATTTCCGGGAGATGCAGAAGTGTTTGTCTGGAATTATTCTAAGGGATGATCTTCTTCAGCAGGTGGGTTTTTTCTTCTCTATCCTGAATAGTTATAGCTGCGTCTCTTTTTTTCTTTCTGTCCCTGTTTGTTTGTGTTCTCCATTTTCTCTGTCTTCCTTTGTTTCAATCAGAAATGGTTTCACAGTGGCAAGATAATCTTTCTTGGCTTAGGTGGTTTTCTCGAGGACAAAAGTTTCCACTGGTGTCACTGGCTTAGATGAAGGCCACCCTATTGACGAAATATTGAATCGGCCCAATGCCATAAAACGAGAGCTAGAAGATCTGACGGATGTGGCTAGGCATACTGAACTCTATGGAGATTTTCCTGATCTTGTAGCAATTCATGAGAGACTACATCTAATTGCTGACGTTTGCATCACCCGCAGGTACTAAAGCTGTTTATGAGTTTATCTATGGACCTGCTCTTAATTAAACACGTTCCCTCCTGTTTGTTTATCTTCATTGATATGGATATTTTAGCAAATCATTTAGTTTCTATGCCTCAAGTTCTTTTAGCAGCTCATTTCCATGAAAGCACTGAGCATTTTCCTAAGGACATTTCATTTTTTTTCATAACAAATTAATTCTTAACTGATTAGTATTTTACTGCAATTAATTGCAGTGGCGTTGAGGACAAAGTGATAATCCCAGCAGTTGACGGGGAAGTCTCCTTCTTGGAGGAGCATGCTGAGGAAGAATGTCAATTAGATGAGCTTCAGTCTTTAGTCAAAAACATTCAGAAGTCAGGTGATGATAAAACTTCCATGGAAGTTGATTTGCAAGTCTATGGCCATGTGGGTTGTCGGCTCATTGTCGGGTTCGTTCCCTCCTCTTTCTATCTTTCATTTAGTTTACAAGTCCTTAGTTCTAGATTAAACTCGTGCATGAATTAATGTACCCGTGAAATTGAAAATGAGAGTGATTTGAGAACTGTCGACTTAATTTGCCTTGATTAGTTACTTAAAATTCATCTGTTAGTCTAGGATTACTTACTTTATAAATTAGTTATCCCTGGAAAGTTTAGTCACGTTTGCTTATATATATATTGACCAGGTATCAAAGAGCATGTATGTTTCTAATTGTGTTTTTAAGCCTCCTACTCGGCCTCTGCCATGCTCAGCCTAGAAATGTTTTTCTGTTGGCTGGACAAAGCAACATGTCCGGGCGTGGAGGCACGTTGAACAATACAGCATGGTGGAATGGAGTAGTTCCTCCAGAGTCTGAACCAAACCCTGCCATTTTCAGATTCACAAGAAATTCGTTATGGACAGAGGCGCATGAACCACTGCACTTAGGCATCGATTGCATCCATACTTGTGGAGTAGGTCCTGGAATGCCCTTTGCAAACATGCTACTGAAATTACAACCATCAATAGAGAGCATAGGTTTGGTGCCTTGTGCTGTTGGAGGCTCTCATTTAGACGCGTGGAAGCAAGGCAGTGTAAATTACAGTAACCTAGTTGACAGTGCTCGGGTTTCCATCAGAGGGGGTGGTGTTCTCAGAGCTCTGCTTTGGTATCAAGGTGAGGCTGACACCGAAAAGCTCGATGATGCACAGTCATATGGGAAAAGGTTTGAGACGTTTGTAAATGATCTTCGGACAGATTTGTCGTTACCTACTCTCCCAGTTATTCAGGTAACAATTATGTGATGATTTCAAATATTATGGATGTTAATCTTTTTGTTACACGTGCCACGTTTTTTAGATTTACAAAGTCTTGGGTGAGACCGTCCTACCATAAGCTTATGGTAGGACTAATGATAGTTCATGTGTTCAGTACATTTGTTTGTGTGTTTCTAAACTTTGTTTGACATAACTTTTGTTCATGTGTTTAATACATTTGTTTGTGTGTTTCTAATTTTTGTTTGCTATAAATTGTGTTCATGTGTTAAAAGGCAAACAAAACTTACAAACACACTAACAAACCTAACAAACACATGATAGTTAACAGTCTCACCCAAGACCTTCTCTTTTAGATTTATACCTAATGTGTTTTACAGGTTGCATTGGCATCGGGACGAACCTTCATGAACATTGTTAGGGCTCAACAATTGGGACTTCGCGTTCCGAATGTGTACTGTGTAGATGCTCTTGGATCGCAATTGGAGCCAGATGGTATACACCTGACAACGCAGGCTCAAGTTGTGTTGGGCGAAAAAATGGCTCGTTCATTTCTAAGTCACCAAATTTAGATCGTTTCTAATCCTATTCTTAGATATTAATATTAATCTATGTATTATTCTGAAATTTAATTAAGCGAAGATATTTGCACAGAACCTTTTAAGCAATGTCTTATTAAGATCCCCAGTTGATTCAGTGGAATACACTCTTTCTGGCTCTACACATTTTTTATCTTAAACAATGTCAACACCAAGAATCAGACCTATATCAGTGCGGTGTTGGCTATATGAATCATTTACCCGGGTTTTGGCTTTACTCATTTGAGATGGTATGTTTTTGAAATCACTTGAGTAATGCCGAGGGTGTATTTGAATAGTATCATATTTTCTCACTGATAGAGAGGTGTGCTGAACTTAAGGGGTTTTTTTTCAGTCATGCTAGTATTCACTTTTTTTTTCTTCCAAAAATGCTATTACAAACAGGTGGTGCTTCAGTCATACCTATTCTTAATCATTTTTGCAGACTTTTCTGAACACAAAGTCATAGCTGACAGGAAAGTCCATTAAGTTCATAAAAATGACATAAAAAATGTGGAAGTTCTCTTCTCAGGTGTGGAAGTCAAAATATAAATGGTACACAAATCAGCCTAATGTTTATTTTGAGTTGCGGCCTAAAATACTTCTGGGAGAAAAAAACAAGGGACAAACCTAGGTTTGAATCGAGCCGGGTCTAAAACATAAACAAGTTTATTTTTTTCCGAAATTGGTAGCCTCCTAGCCATTACCCCTTTAAGTCTAGCCATTCCCCCTTTATTTCCCTACTATTACCGTCTGCATCTTAAGACTTAATGGGTGGCGATGGCGGTGGCGCTCATATGAGTTAGAGGTCTGTATTTCTTTTTTCTTTGTCTTATGATGCTTAAAAGTTTATCAAGTTTCTTTCTTTTTGGTTAGTATGCCTGTGTAATGATGTTTGTGAGACCTTTGGTTGAACCCAATATGGAATTGAGGCCTTGCATTGCTGGTGCTTTGGCAAATTATGTGTAGTTTGCAAATGTTAATATCGGTTTTAACTACGTTGGTTGCAGATGCGATACTGAAAATGTTTAAGATATTGTCAACCAAGTCATTAAACATATGTCTGATTTCCCTCTGTAAAGTAAGAAATTTGAAGAAAGCAGAAGCAGTTCTGATTGATGGTATTAGACTAGGAATACTTCCAGATGTGGTTACGTACAACACGCTGATTGGTGGTTAATTACTCTCGATTATTTGGTATTGATGCTGGATATTCCATTATTCCGAGAATGAAAGAAGCTGGTTTAGAGCCAAATGTTTTTACATATAACACTCTGTTGTCTTGTGCGTGTAGATATAGGTCAGTGTCTCTGTCTCTAGATGTGTTTGATGATATGCTTTGCCAGGGCATTCTTCCTGATATATGGAGTTATAATACACTGATGCATTTTTTTTTCAAGTCGGGGAAACCAGACGAGGCTTATAATGCTTTTAAAGATATACTTTTAAAGGAGATGAACCCTTCTCCAGCCACATTTAACATTATGATTTCCGGGCTTTGCAAGAATGGTTATGCAGAAAATGACCTTAGGCTACTTCGATCTCTCAAGCGTAATGGATTTATGCCTGAAGTAGTTACATACGATATTATTATTGTTGGATTGTGTAGGTCAGGAAGTCATAGAAATGGAAGAGGGCTTCTGGAGGATATGGTGAAAGATGGTCATAGTCCAAATGCCATTACTTACACAACATTGATGAAATCTTGCTTCAGGGATGGGATGTTTGAAGAAGGGCTCGGGTTTTTCTCAGATATGAAGGAGAAGGGGTGTACTTTTGATTGTTTTGGATACTGCACAATAACTGAAGGAGGAAAATGAAGGAGGCTAATGAAGGGAAAATGAAGGAGGCTAATGAATGTATCTGTAATATGTTTAGAGTTGGCATAGATCTTGATATGGTGTGTTTCAATACCTTACTCAAGCTGTGCTGTAAGGAAGGGAAGTTTGATGATCCTTATAACTTGGTAAACGAGGCAGAAAAGAGGGGGTTGGAGTGTGACAAATACACATACTCTATTTTGATTAATCATTAATGGGTTATGTAAAGAAAGGCATATAAAAGCGGCACACAGACATTTGAAATACATGCAGAAGGAAGGTGTAGGGACAAACTTGGTTGCTACAAATTCTTTCATCCATGGGGTCTGTAAATATGGCAAGATTGATTATGCAATGCAGATTTTTGAGGCAATGGAAGTAAAAGATGGGTTTACTTATTCCTCTATTGTGCGTGGTCTTTGCAGATATAAGAGGTATCACTTAGCAGCAAAGATACTCTATTCTTATATTTTGAAGGGAGCCAAAATTCTGAGGTCTGAAAAGAAAGCCGTTATTCAGGGTCTTCGCTGTTCGGGGTTTTCTCCAGAAGCCAAGAAGCTCCAGTCGAAAATTCGTTGGGCTAAATTACGATATTGTTGATGAACCTGGGGACATCTATAACTGATGCATGCTGTCATTGGCGCTCAAACTGCATTTGAAGGTGATGAAGAGGGAATCATTTGATATGCCATATTCTTTATTTGATCTTGAACAGACCAACAAAAATTGCAATTTATATAGTTGAAAGGATGTCAATAGAAATCAATAGGCTGAGCATCATGATGAAGTATCACACTATGATTACTTGAAGAGGTGATTTGATAGAAATTGGATATTCACGTGGCTTTGCAATTCAGACTCACTACTCCTTGGCCCAGCGTTGGTATTCATGGCTGCATATCCTAGATTTTCCCTCTCCCCCTTCTTTTACTCTCCAGGTAAACATCATCTTCTTTTATAGGTTCTTGATACGTTCAAAATGCTATTTTGCTTACCTCATTCCTGTGGAGGTGATTTAGCTGGATTCTTGTTTTGATGAACAAATGAGATGTGGATCCTTTGTAGGAGGCTAATAAAATTGGGAAGATAAATCTCGCTGCTACCAGAAAGGATCTTATGGATGATGATAAGCAGCAAGGTGATTGTCCCAGTAGACCTTTTTGCTGCTCTGGACATGGAGACTGAGGCAGTTGCTGAACGTTTATCAGAGCTTGAAAACAATCAGACTCTGGGTTTGCTCATGGGATTCCTTGCAGTTGATGGCTGGTAGTTTATTACTTCTTGGTTTTCTTTTTGGCACGACAATCTGGGGTCTGCTTGGGTGTAATTCCCAATCCCATTCATTTTATTGTTATGATATATTTGGTTGATTTGGCTCACATGGTCGGACAAAAGCTTAGTTGCAGTAAAGTTATTGGTAGCCACCATTTCGTCAAATCAGTTGTATGTGTGTGTGTGTATAAATTTAATTGGTGATTAGACTGAGATAAAATTACAAGAATGCTGATTGTATATAGGTGCTTAAGTCAAAACATACTTTTTTTTAAATGCCTTTGTGTGGGGGTTTTTAGTATATTATATAAATTATGGGATATGATCCTTGTATTTCTCTCATCCTTGGCTAAATGTCAGATGTTGCACATCATTTTCTCATTATCATACTGATTGTTTCCCTTCATTGAATGCATCCATTCCCAAAATCTAGCTATTACTTTCATTATCACACTCTATAGTCTCTTAAATAGTTGGATCTATACATAATATTCAGAAACAGTGCCACTTAGAAATATCTTGTCTATTGGTATTGTAGAATTTTGTGTTGACAGTTGAACTCAGTCTCTCTGCAGAGTTGTAATAGCCGCTGATGTACCTCATATTAAAATGGTTAGTGACCTATTTGATAGGTGTCACAGAACCCTTCTACAGTATGTGGAATTTCTGTCGATTACAGTTACTTGAGCATCCTCTTATGCTCTTCTGATTCTCACTCTTGACGAGCTTGTACACCAGTACCATCTTGATCCCAAGGTTCACATGTTTCCTTGCTGCTATCACTATATTTTGATTTGTATGTATTCTTTCAAATGTTGAAAGGTTATTTATTGGATCAGGTGGCATTTCTAATCTACCGGCCTGTTATGAGGCTCTTCAGGTATCAGAACAACTTGAAAACTTTCTGGCCTTTGGACTACAATGAAGCAGTTAATGTTGAAGAGTCTGAAACTGTTAAAGATTCTTCTTCAACATTGTTTCTGGATCTTAATTCTCCTCGCAAGCCTATTCTGTAACAATCTTAAACATCTTCATTGCCCCATCCTATTCATGGTTGTGTATGAGTCAAGCCTGTTCTAGTGCTTGATTGTTGAGTTTACTCCTGGAGATATATTTATTCTTTTAAACTTTAAGAGTATTGGGAATGTTCTATTTGTTTAATTCTTCTTACTTAAAGCATAACTAGATCTTATAGGTACACTGGAAATGGAGTCAGAGGATTACAAGAATTCTGATACAGTGCCTAGAACCGCCTGAGTATATGGACATCAGAAATGCCCTTATGCTGCTGACGAAAATTTCCAGTGACTCGAAAAACTGGACCTTGAGAAGTGAGTAAATTTCTTCATCATGATTTTATTTTTCTAGTATATTTGTTGCTGATGTTTGAGTTATTTCAATCTTTTGCCATTTAATATGGGGAAGGTAGTGAAAATTAAAGGTGATTAAAAGAGGATCTCAAAGTGCTAGCCACTGTTGGTGGTGGTGCTTTAGCAGCTAGAAAGGAAATACTATGGTAAATTTTCATGTACCTTCTTTTTCAAGGAGTTGGATTGTTGTGTATATCCATGAACATTTTTTCTATAGTTCAGTTCTGGCAAATTGATTGTACAAGCGGATGTGACATTGTTTACTGCATATGGCCTGTTTGGTTATCCTTATTTATTTTTGTTCCACTCTGTACAGCCTTCATGGGTCACAGATGAAGAATTCGGTATGGGTGTTGATGTAAAGTCTGGTTGAGTTCCTGCTTCTAAACCTGTGGGTGGAATATGTTATGCTGTACAAAATGGTGCTGTTCCAAGTGGTGAAACTGTTAGTGGAAGAGCTCACACCTCAGGGCCTTCACAGTCGGATGACAGAAAGTTGTTCACAGAAATTTGATTCAGGATCTGCAAAAGTAAAGAGTGGTACATTAGTTAATGGATCTGAACTCCATGATAGGGAGCGGGTGGAGCGCATAGAAAAGCCTCGTGGAGATGATATTATACCGATCAACTGAAAGATATGGAACAGAACGATCTGTTGAAAGTGGTCATGATAGAGTAGGTGTTGGCATAGTTTTGGATTCGTTGTAACCATTTTTTCATAATAGAAACTTTTGAATATATAATTTAAGATATTAGTAAACATTTTTTGAGTTAACAGAAAGCAGAAACAAAGAAATTCAACTTTAATATGCAGTCAAGGACAAGGCAAGCCCTTAGCCCCTCTATATAACTAATGAAGAATACCATAGACTCATAGTCCCCATGGAAATGTAGGATTTGGATAGCTGGGGCTAAGATGAAAGGGGTTGGCAGATGCAGGTGTTTTATACGAACAATAATTAGTTTGCGAACATCCATTGTTTAAGAGTAGCAAGTTATTTCTTGGTTCCTGTGTTCGAATTGAGGCTTCCAGAAGGTCTTCCCAGCTGACAACGTTGTCGTCCTCATCAAAATCTATCAATGGTGGCATCTGCAACTCTTGCTTCATCGTTTGTTTTTCGTTTTCATCATCTGATGTTGTGGAAGTAGATTCTTGGTTTGATGCAGAGATGGACACTGTTGAAGAAGATGAAGATGAAGATTCTGTCAACTGCCACATCCCATTGAGAAACAGCCCTAGAGCTCGAATCTGAATCGAAGGTATACACTCAACAAATGGATACTCGAATGCCCCGCAAAGCCCCAAATCTCTGCTCCATTCATAAAACTCACACAGATCGTTGGCTTGAGTTGCTGCTTTCTTGTAGACATCGAAAGCCATCACGCAATTTCCGTGTGGCAGCTGGATGAGATTGTCCAAGACCAAAACGATCTCTTTTCTAACACTTGTGTAGGTTATGAAGCTGTCGCGGATGACGTGTTTCATCGTGGATTGTACAATGAGGCTTCTCTCGGCTGTGCCTGTCGGCCGACAGTCCATGACTCGGTCTGTCAGGCTCTGGAGCCGAGGCAAGACTTGAATCATTCTCACAACATGTTCCATCATCTTGTCCTGGAAATCTATGGTTTCGATGGAGCAACAGTCAATTGCTTCATCTAGAAACCGAGCATATGCTCGTATGAAGCTTGTGTAGTCCTCTGCTGCTGAAGAGGAATTGTCTTGAAAATCACAAGGGTGGAGGGTGAGATACTTGTTTGACCTAGCCCACACGAGCTCTGTCACGAAAGAGATGATGTCCGGAGATGATCGAAGGAGCCTGTGGAGAAGCAGCAGGGACTTGAGCGCCACCCGCCATGATTCGGTATTGCTGAACCGCCTCCCGAAAAACAAAGCAAACTCACGGTATGATGCTGGTGAGACGGCGAAAGTCCTCACCATCTCATCCACGTATTTTTCATTGAATGGCAAGTCATCTGGAGATGTTGCTTTTATGAAGACTAGATCGAGGTCGCAGAAGCCTCCAACAGTGGCCATCTTTGCACAGCTTACACTAGCGTGTTCTTTAAGAGAGCAAAAGGCTTTTCGAATCAGCCGTTGCATTTTTAGGGGAAGTTTGGACAAGTTCGGAAAATGATTCAACCAACCAGATAAAGAAAAAATGGCTATGAACACTCTGTGATCTATATATTGTGTGTGTGGTATATAGGTGTTAATATAACCTAGCTGTTTTGATTCATAGTTTTGAGATATATAGATTGTCATTTAGGTTAGAGGGGAATTCACATAAGGAACTACGAAGTGAGTTAGAATATGCCAAAGTGTTTTTTGTTGTATGCCAACAATGTTGATGCGTGCATCTCGGTAAGAACAAGGGCCTAAGAAACTGTGCTTATTGCCAACCAGTTTGGGTGGCAACTATCGATAAATGTTTGGTGCCAAAGAGTATATACAATAAATTCAGATGCAAAGTTTAATGTTTGATGCCAACCAGTGTTCTGCAAAGTTTAAAACTACCATTTTCAGTTATAATTCCAATTTTTGTGTTTGGATGATTGAAAATAAACATAGAATTAGAATTGGAAATGTCATTGTCATTTCACTTTAATTTTCCATTCTTTATTTCTTGCACAAATATTATTTCCATAGTTTGCAAACATTATTTCCATCTGATTGAGAAACATTATTTGCACAGCTTCTTTTGGCAAGGCATTAGGCTCTGCAAACTTGATCAACTCACCTCCTTCAGCAAATGCCTTCATCTTCTCTTTAATCATCTTCTGGAGCATCGACATGCCTACAGTAGGAAACACTGCCAGCAGCCTCTCATCTTCTTCCTCCACCAGACTCACAGCACCAAAGCAGCACACATAGATACTTCAATTCCACCCGAACTTCCATTGGGATCACAGGGGCAGAACCCATGTACTAATTTGCCTACAAATTTAAATGTTATTAGCTCATGTAATTGTTCTCAGCCACCTTGAAATTGTTCCCTCATGTTTATCGGAATCAATGTCAAACTGTGGTTGAGTTCTTCAAAGTCCAGTAACTTCCACATAGAAAGCCACCAAATGATAAGCTAGATTAACTGAATAAAAAAGGCAAAAAAGTGAGAACAGAATCAAATTATTAGGGCCACCCCGAGCTCAGGACATGTATTTGTGGTAGCTTAACAATAACAATATCTTCTTGACTTCTAGTATTCTACCATGTGATTAAAATTCACGATTCTAGTGCTCGACAGCCTTCTTAGTACTATCATGTCCAGAAGAGAGGCAACAGATTCTTCAAGAACATACTCAATCAATTGTCAAAACTACAGTAAACCACCCTATGGACACAAATGTATATCTATAACAGGATAATATTTAAAGGCTCACGAGTCAGAATTCGTGTCAACTGAATCAAAAGAAACACCTTCCTAAGAATCAATATTAATTCCCTTAATAAAAAGATTATTTACAAAAAATATGCATCTAGAAGAAAAGGTCAAAACAGCCGAGGGGCAACGTAGGCTGCTAAATGAAGAAATATTTTATGTAAAAGCAATATGAATGACTTCAAAACCTCCTAAGAGGATACATATATTGGGAGTTAGGACAATGAAATTAAATTCCAATAACATTAAAAGGGAATGAAACAAAAAATTGACATGCAATTAAGTAGAGCATACAAATTTTGATTTTTAAAACTGCCCCTATATGCAAAATTAGGTTACTTGTAAAGACACATATCCAACCACTATCAAATCTTCAAGACTCTAAATGATGTGGTCGTACCGTACTAATTGTGTCTATTTATGTTTAAAAAGTCTAAAAATTGGCTTAATCAACATGTAATTACAGAGTCTAAATGATCAACCTTTTCCTGGAATAGGATCCTATATTAACACAGAAACACCTTTATCACAAGTAAAACTACCATAAAAGTAACTACCTTGCATCTACATAAACATCTAAGCCACAGAATATTCAGAATACAAAATACAGACACATTTTTATGAAGCAGGACTCTCTATCATGTATATGACTGGAATCATAGAATAAGTCTAAAACACACACAATAAAACAAGAACTTCCTTAATTCAGCTACAATAAATGCAAGGGTATCATGCATCTACATTAATATACATATATTCTATGTCTTACCTGGGTAGTCTGGGCTAGTTAATTTAACATCCCAGAGCATGGATCCAAGCATGTCCATAAAAAATATGAAAGAGGAGAAATTAGCAAAATAAAGAATAAAGTAAGCTGCTGAAAACGGGAGAAAAAAGGGTAAGCTTGTACATTCACCAGGATGTATGTTCATTTAGAGTGCTCTTCACCATCATTCCAGAAAAAGAGAAAACACACTTAAAAAATCAAAGAAACGGTAGGGAAAGGTTAAATAATGTAACTATAGTAAATCAACACCAACATATAGTTGTCTAATCTACAAAAATAACTCACGTCTTTGGCATTAATGAAATACAAATATGCACGATTCTATTCAGCAACATGAATCAAATGCTCAAAGTGTGACGATAAAACAGCATTCCATCAGCTATTACCCTATCAATCATCAAATGATGATTCTTTACCAAATTTCATCAAGCATCATAATTTCTTCTCATCATGTACTAACAGGGTCTAATTCAGTAGCATGTGCTAGTAAGCTATTACTGGCAAAACACAAACACTGAAATAAAATCTACAAATTCTTGTTCTTGTAAACAACACATCAGAATCGTTACGCAGTAAAAAACCCAGCAAAACCCACCTCACAATTGTTCGTTTAATCGGCTAATTCATTACATTTTTTTTTTGTGGAAATCGATACCCAAAAAAACAAATAACAAACCCTAGACTCAAATTCCAAAAGATGAAAAAAAATCAGAAAGAAATACAATGAAAATAGAGAATGTATTATTACTAGTAATGATTTCGCCGGAAAAAATTGTGTAACGCCTTGGTCCGATTGGGTAAAGAAGTGGTGCTATACTTTCGTAAGCAGTATGTTCCATCAACCTAAAGAAAAAATCAAATGAATATGAATCCATGTCAGATACAAAATAATAAGAAGGCCTTTGAGAATAAGATGAAAAAAAAACAATGCTTATACGTGTGCCATAAACACAGACAGATATCCCAATCAATCTCTCATGAGAAAACACACATCAACAGAAAAAACACCACCGCCCAAAACACCACAAATTAACAGGCAAAAAACAACAATTGAACCGATGTGGAATTCATGGGCAAAAACAAATATTTCAAAAATCCTCTAAGAAATCCTAGCAATGGTAAGGGTGATAGTCTGATAGAGCAAGAATAACCTGCTAAACCGAGATCAATCTATCCTATTTGTTTTAATTTTCTTTTGGATACACAGTAAGAGGTGCTCCCAAATTAAAGATTCCATCTGTTTAACTCTTTAAAGATATTTGAAGATAATGATTATCTAATCTAGCTCTGCATTATTTCACAAATAAAGTTCCAACAGAAACCAGACATAATAGTTTGTTATTAAAAAAAGAGTAAGGATCAACAGAAATTATAGAAAGGGATAAAGTATAAAAGAGGGAATGAACACCATTCATGGGAATGCGATGCAGATACTGATCTGACTCAAGAGAAATCAGTGCTATCTTATGGAAACTCTAAGCTGAAAATGTAAACATCTCAAGGGACAGTGGCAAAGGGAGGCATGCAATCTTTAGTGATATGGTTCAAGAACAAGAGCAGCAAAGAATATGAATCAGAATTCTCTAGTTTATGGGTCTTTCCTTACCTTTCTATACAGCAAAAAATTTACAAAGATAATACAGACTAATTTTTCAAATAGATATGTACTCCTAGCACAGTATTTATTTCAAACATATTACAACACCTGCTGATCCAGGGGTGTACCTTCCTTCCCCTGAATCTTGTTTTACACCTGTAAAATTTGTGGATTAGCTTGAACCATTGAGCGCAAAGCTTGGAACTGAAACCACATGACATAGTCAGAAAGTACCAGAGAAACTATCTATTTTATCAAAACCTGCTCAGTAAAGAGATTACAAGACACGTGTGTATTCCTGCAGAAAAAAATTAAAACCAGAAGGCAGAAACTAAACTTAATTTCCAGTCAGTTATCTCAATCAAAATTGCCATGAGTATGTTTTAACAGTATATATCAAATAAACATGAGTACAACATACATAATACCATACTTCAATGTTAAGAGAAACAAAAATCCCTAGCGATTCTGAAACAAAATTCGCGGTGATTACCTTAGTCAACCAACAGGGACACTTTCTACATCAGACTGCGAAACTTCAAATCTGAACATCCGAAGGTAGATACTCAACAGTTCGCGACACAATCGACTTCCCAATCCACAGCCACATAACTCCACAGCCACATAATAATTATCATCAATAATAAACCAAGTGATAAGTGACTGGCCTTATGAATCTCCAGTGAATCAGTATTCATCCAAGATTAAAGTGTACACATGCCTACAAAATTTGAAAGACATTCGTCACTGCTAAAAAAAATAATCATTTGCCAATGCAGCTTTGTATGAATTTGACAAATATACTACACAATGAGCACAAAGAAATCCATAGTTGAAAATTGCACAAGTGCTGGATAAACATAAAAGAAGATTTCTGCTGTCATTTCAGTATAATTGTTTTTTTTTTGCAGTGCACACTGGAACATAATGCCATGTATGAATTTCACAAAACTATTACACAATAAGCACAAAGAAATCCACAGTTGAGAATTGAACAGGCCCAGGATAAACATAAAAAGATGATTTCTGCTACCATTTTTTAGTATAATTTTTTATTTTTTGCAGTGCACACTGGAACAAAATTTCCTAGAATTTCTATTTCAGCATGAATTAAATACGCGGAAAGGAATTTCCAAATATAAATACAGATTAATCGGAAGTTGCATAAAATAAAAATCTCCACAATCCGAATTTCTAAGAGAGAAGATCACTGTGGTTTAGAAATTTATCACTTATATGAGGAAAAAAATCAAGTGAAACTTAGGATGTTAAAGATAAAGTGACCAAGAAGAGCAGGAACGTTGTCTCGTCTAAATTATAATACCATCTTGAACGCATCAAATGCCTGTTTACCTCACCCTTGGACAGCAAAAGTTGGTCTGAGGAGATACATCAGAGGTTTCAGGAGCATCAGAGAAGCTAACAGATTGAGCTAAACTCAATGGCCTCTCGTATCCCCATCCATATTCATTATATGACCAACTGCAATTTTGAAAATAGGGAACTCTAACTTGAGAAATATTATCATATGACCAAGTGCAACTGAAAATTGGGTAAACTTAGATGAGATCTACCAGGAACCCAATGCCAGGAATATGAATACACAGTAAATGAATTTCAAGGATCATCCAAACATTTTCTTAGCAACTCTACTTTCTCATATGCAGCTTCAATTTCAGCATAAAGAGCGCCGGAAAAGATGTACTATTTCAACAGGGTACCTGTTCAAAGATAAGATCATCAACCCATCATTTTCTTCTTCTTAACTTAGAGCTAAAGGGTGTTCTTAAACATTATTTTTTCCCTAATACTGAGAACAAATGGAGTGGCTGAGTGCTTGGCAAAAATCTCCCAGAAATGGAAATAATTCGAGAAACTATTAGGAGGATAAGTGCAAAGAAAAAGGAGAGAGAGAGAGAGAGAGAGAGAGAGAGAGGGAGGGAGAGAGAATTGCTATCAAGTTTAGTTAAAATAACCATCAACTTACTATCAATCTGGCTAGCATTCAATATTCATGCTAAGTGAGAAGAAAATTGATCTCACATACAACAAAAAAGCATCAAGATTATTATATAGTCTCAAGTAGCCCTAGAGACTGTTTTTTAATATTTCCATAGTTTATTACCATTCTCACTACGAAGAGTAGCCTGCCGGAATATCTAGACAAAGTAATAAAAAAAATATTTATCAGCCATCAACCATTTAAGACATAGACAGAAATACTTCAAAACTGCAAAAACACAAAAGAAATGGCACAAACAATCAACAAAGAACACAACTTTTCACATGCAGTGAGCGAGATTCCATAGAGAAGGTACACATCTCAGTGAATCAAAACAATATATAGACTTTATCAGCATTTTGATGTACTAAGTACAGGAATAGCACAGACAATGCTGCCTCTTAGAATGGAGCCAATATAGGATAAGTAGAGTGCTCATTTAAATAGAATGAATCGTGAAAAAACCATTAAAAAATGTGTATTTGCATGATTAATAATTACCTTATCGATGGCTTTAACAGAGTGATCAACTCCATTCTTGAATTGGGTAACACCTCCAGGAAACTCAAAATAATCACCGGATTTCACCAACCAACGCTGATCTTTCTTGTACTCTACAAGCTCTGGGTGTGGAACGTTGTCATACCAAACCTACTCAAAATATTATCCAATACAGTCACACTCAAAAATAAAAAATGAAAAATTAGCAAGCAATGCTAGACGCTAGTGCAGTAGTAACCACATCCAAAAACTCACCACTCTCAAAACTAGAGCTGAAGGATAAGGAAAAAAGGGCCTCAAGAATCCTACAAGCAAGCAGTTTTTCATTTTGTCAACTGAACAAAAATCCTATGTAGTAAATCCTACAAGACAAATTTATAAACGGGAAAAAGCAAGCACCTTAGATTGCTGTGACGAACTCAGTAATAATAAGCAACAAAAGGGAATTTGAACTCAACCATGAGCACCTATAAAAGGGAAAAATGAAAACCAGAGATTCGCACAGCGGTTCAGATTGCCCAGCTAATCTCTGTTCCGGTTAGGGGTACGGGCAGTAAAGAAAGAAAGAGCGTGGTGGAGATACAGCTCTTGAAACGGCTTCGTTTTAAGGTCAAGTGTTGGTAAGAAACCAGAAATACCCTTGACGGCCTTGGTAGAAACTCTCGGGCTATTCTACTTCTTTGGTAGCCGTAGCACTAAAATCATCAACTGAGTGTCAGGAACTTTCTGGATTGAACACTATTTTTACCGATCTGTTCTCCAAAAACCACACCTGGACGTTGCATCGTCTCTTGCTGTTACTTTCGAATAATGAATCACTGCCGGATGAAGCCTTTTGGTTATGGTCCTCTAGTTTACTGGTCTGAATGCTCTACCTGCATTTGCATTTTCATGCATGACTCTTTTTTGATCAATTTGTGGAATTCATTTCTTTTCTTTTGTCTTTTTCATGTTTGATGGCTGTTGATATTCTCTTTATGTCAGGATTGACCGTCTTACCATTCAAAGCCTTACAGTAGTGACTAGTGAGGATGTGCTGGTAAAGTTGCTAGCTTTCTGATGTGGCTAAATGAATTGTTGGTTTATTTTTCATTTAGTGTTTAATCTTGTAGCTTGAGAAACGAAGCAAAGAAATGTTTAATCTGCAGGTCCTTGATTTATTTAGCATTGAATCATGCAGCTTGAGAATGAAGCAAAGAAGTTGGAGGTTCTGATGCATGCTCTGCTCCCCTTGGAAACCAAAAAATGCACTTAGCAGACATGTAAGTTCAATTAATTTTTGTGATTAAGTGAATACATATTGTCTCTCAGTGCTATGTCATCCTCCAGTTCACATTGATGTTGGTGTTTACCTATTACCTAATGAAAATGTAATTACCTAACTTATGCTCCACAATTCTGAAAATTAATTGACACCAATCCAGTCAGACAAGCCAAGTGAAAAACTAACAATGGATGTATTTTACCTAATGAAAATGTAATTACCTAACTTATGCTCCACAATTCTGAAAATAAACTTATACCAATACAGTCAGACAAGCCAAGTGAAGAACTAATAATGGATGTATTTTACCTGATGTAATTACCTAAAGTATGCTCCACATTTCTGAAAATTAATTGATACCCAATACAGTCAGACAAGCCAAGTGAAGAACTAATAATGGATGTATTTTACCTAATAAAAGAGTTTTCTGTAGGTGTAATTATTGTGACAAGTGGAAGGATCTATTATTTATATCTCTACTTGAGCTGAGGCTGATGCAGCTAGTCGTGATATTAACTTGACGTCTCTAAAGACAGCTGAGGATAGGCATTTTACAATCTGAGGTAACATTCCATTTTATACACAGTGTTGTCTTGATGATCTCCTTAAGTTAAGAATGGTAGGTTTTTCTTGAAATTCAGCAACCACGGTTGTGAAAAATGTCATTGTTTTCCTCTAAAGGCTTTACAACACAAGAAACCAAAGTTTGAACTTGACATATACCAAAGTTTCCACTAATAGTACTGGTAATTGAAGAGCATATATTGGACTGAATGGGGCATTTTTACCATTTTCTCAAGCTTTTTCATGGAGCTTCTTCTTATCTTAATATTTTGATCCACAGTGTTTTTTTTATAGATTCCAATGAATTTTCACACTCTGAGATGCTGTTACAGGTTTATTAAGGTTACGCTACTGTACAAGTTGCACGTGGTTACTGGTCTTACACAATTAATTGAAGCTCCCGCTCTTATACAGTCCTGGTAATTCTGCAACTTACACTTTTCTCGTTATGTCTCATAATACAGGCTTTATAGTCTCCTTATTTTTCCATTCCTAACTTCTTATTTTCCCTTAGTTTCACGTGTTTCTCAATTTCTTTACAGTTCATAAACCTGCATTCTATATTTTCTGTATCTTTATCTGTGTGTCTTACCTTTGTGTCACAAAGAAATAGAGGGAAACAACCTGATATTAAACCCCAAGATAAAGATTGTAAATAGAACATGAAATGTGCATCTTTCTTTACATGATCGTAGAGGCAAAAAATTCAAAACATAGAAAACTTGAAGTACATACTGGCATAAGAAACGTGCCTGACCCTTTAGACCAGGTGGTCAACTGTCCAGATTCATTACCTTCATTACCTGCTGCCCCTGACTGTAAATTCTAATATACACCAATATACATTTTGTGTCCAAGGTCAAGTTTACCCCTATTTACATCAGCTAAAACCTCCTGGTGATTGACTTGAGTTCCTCCAATTATATTATCATGACACTGAAAATGAAATCTCTCATCGCATGTCTATTAGTACAAAATCCGTACTCTACTTTTTTCAGAAGTTTAAATATTATTATTAACAAATGATTTTCCTTGTGGTAATAATCTCTCTATACAGTTGATTGTTGATTTTCCTGAAATATGTTCCCTGAAATAGAATGAATGACTTTGAACTACATGTTTTCCAGATTTTAAGGAGCCAGAATGATGGACAAAGCGGTATATCAATGTATCTGTTGTGTGCTTTTACTGGTGGTTTTGGTGAAAGTGAATGGATTTCCAGTTAACATCACAATTTTGTCTTCGGCTGTGGCAAAAGGGGCAGTATGTTTGGATGGAAGCGCACCGGCTTATCACTTCGATAAGGGATCAGGAGTTGGGGTTAACAACTGGATGGTCAACCTAGATGGAGGAGCATGGTGCAATAGTGTAGCAGATTGCAAGTATCGAGCAAACAATGAACATGGTTCATCAAAACACATGAATACATCACGTCGTTTCAACGGCATCCTACACAACAGCTCAGAGTTCAACCCATATTTCTACAATTGGAATCGCATTTTTGTCATGTATTGCGACGGAGCATCATTCACAGGAGATGTGGAAGAAGTCGATCCTGCCACTGGTCTTTACTTTCGAGGAGCCAGGATCCTTAGAGCTGTTGTGGACGATTTATTGGTCAATGGAATGAATAAGGCAGACACAGTTGTTCTTTCTGGATGTTCTGCAGGAGGTTTAGCAGTGATCCTCAATTGTGACAAATTTCGAGCCATGTTGTCAAGCAGTACAACAGTAAAATGCATTGCAGATGCAGGCTACTTTGTAAATATCAAGGATGTTGAGGGCCATGGAAGAATTCAGGCATACTACGATGAAGTAGTTAGTCTACATGGATCGGCCAAAAATTTGCCAGTATCATGTACCTCAAGAATGAAGCCAGGTTTATGCTTCTTTCCACAATATGTTGCAGGGCAGATTCAAACACCGATTTTCTTTGTAAATTCTGGGTATGATAAATGGCAGATCGGTGAAAATTTTGCTCCAGATATTCTCGATCCTCAGGGTTACTGGAAGGCGTGCAAGGGGAATTTATCGAGTTGCTCTAGTGATCAGATGAAAGATATACAGAAATTTAACGTGGAATTCTTGAACGCGTTTAAAGAGGGCACTACCTTGACATCAAGTAGAGGATTTTTTATCAATGGCTGCTACACTCACTGCCAAACTGTAGATCCTCGACTGTGGTTTAGTTCAGATTCTCCTCAACTAAATGGGAAGAGAATTGCTACTGCAGCTGGAGAGTGGGTATATAATCTTGGTACTTTTGAAGTGTACGGTCCTCCGTACCCCAATGACAATACTTGTCACAATTTCATTATCAACGTGTGAGAACTGTAATAATGTAACTTTTTATTTGGATTCGTGTATCCCCAGTATGTGTTTTATCAGTGAAATCTTTTATTTGGATGTATTTATGATGTCTATCAATATAATGGCGTACTATGTTCTGGATATTGATCAAATAATCTCCAAGTTTGATTACATTTATTTCTGATACTTCGCAATCATTTGCTCTGTTTTCACCCATTCTAACATAACCAATATATAAACCTCAACAACATTTTTCATGCAAGTTGAATCATTCAGAATTTATGTAATACATATACATGGATTTTATGGCATTGTGGTTCATGCTTGATTGATACACTATCAATTTGGAAAGTGGCATGCATTGAAGGTATGACATACTGCGTAATATACTGCATTGAAGGTATGACATACTGCGTTTATTTTTACCCTGCAAGATGGGACTCTTGGTTCTGTAGGGTAAAATCATTGAAGGTACCTCATGGTTATGTGATCACAGAGCTTAGACACAGGCTAAGCCAGTTTTAAAATTACTCCAGAAATCTTCAAACATGAACCCAAAAAAACCTTCAATAAGAACTCATGCAGAATTACAAAGATTTTATCAACATAAGTAAGCAAAAAACTGTGGCTCACTATTTCGCTGTATCGACAAAATATAGCTGATTCTGTTACATTGCAGATAGAGCCAAATCTCTCGAGTCTTTTCTGATAACTTAAGAAAACTAAGGCTCACTTTTTCTACAAAAATTCTGGTAACAACACCAAGAGCAACGACCACCTGAAACATTCATCACACAAGATTAAGTTGCAGAGCTTACCTGATTAAACTACACACACAGACGTGCATTATCTTTACTGACCTCGATCACGGCATTCTGCTTGGCAAGAAGGCTCCTAGGAGAATTCTTTGAGACCTTTCCTGTCTTTGGATCCAGCAGTGATAGTATCCTAACGACTCTAGCTGCCTCCTTTGCATGGTATAAATGTAATTCCATCTGAATTATGACAAATTTTATATGAATAAGTAGAGAATGTGAAGTTTCAACTAAAACACACACACACACACATACACACCAAAAAAAAGAAAAAAAAAAAAAAGGAACCATAAGTACATGGGAACCAATTATAATTGGTGTCGTGATGTCCAGGACGAGAACCTTCAGTTCAAATCGCTTGGAAACAGAAACAGGGAAGTCAGGGTGACATAACACCCCTCCGGTGGAAATCCAGTTTGCATCAACACCTTGAAGACTGACTGATACATTATCTCCAGCTCTTGCAACATCACAAGCATGGGAGTCCCTCTCCAAGAATCGCACTGTAGCCATTTCTCTAGATGGCATCACCAAAACCTGTGGCCAATACAATATCCTCAGAAATTTTGCAGGAGGTTAAATTAACTCCAGAATTTTCCTTGTCTGTAGGGTCTTTATAAATAAATTGAATCATTAAATTTTATACAGAGAAACTGAATCATCACTTATCCTCCTTTCTTAATAATTATGGGCTTTAATTAAAGGTAAATATTGTTGGGTGTGTCAAACCCAAGTCCCACATCGGAAGCGGAGAGGGCAATTCTTCAGCTTATATGGAATAGCTCCACCACATTAGTATGAGGCCTTTTGGGGAATAAGCCCAATTGTGAAAACCGTGCGGGCTTGGACCAAAGCGGACAGTATCATACTAATGGTGATTGTGGTGGGCTCGGCAGTCCCATCAAAGTGGTATCAGAGCCATGGTTGTGCTCGGGACGGGACTGCTTGCATGCCGATGTGGAGGAGACCCTCGGTTGTGCCCTTGGAGGTGGCAAAGTGCCCCTTGTGTCTAAAGTCTGCCTGACCAAGGTGGTTGTCGGGTGGCGTGTTCCGCATGTTGGCGGCGGTGCAAGATGGTCCAAGGATGAAAGACACCGTGTTGTGTGGTCTTTGGTTTGAGGGGGAGATTGTTGGGTGTGTCAAACCCAAGTCCCACATCGGAAGCGGAGAGGGCAATTCTTCAGCTTATATGGAATAGCTCCACCACATTAGTATGAGGCCTTTTGGGGAATAAGCCCAATTGTGAAAACCGTGCGGGCTTGGACCAAAGCGGACAGTATCATACTAATGGTGATTGTGGTGGGCTCGGCAGTCCCATCAAATATTTCGTTGCTTGGAATGTTATAATGAGATTTCTAGATTAAAACTAAAACTCCTTCATAAACCAAAGAAAAGAAAAGTACAAATGTTCCGGCAAACTTCTTTATTTTCCCCAATTCCATCAGGGGCTTAGGTCCCAAGTGCCATTCAATTAGCCAAACAAACTTCAATAAAATTAATGTAGTGGTGTATCTAATAATTCATTTGAAAATTGTCAGAGAAACAAGCCAGTACTGTTTACCTTAGATCCATTACGAAGTGCTCCAGTATCCACCTTCCCACTAACAACTACCTGCCCTTGTGGCTGTGACTTTAGAACATCACAGATAGGCAACATCAGAGGCTTTGCATAGTCCCTTGTGGGACGTCGGAGGGAATCAATCGCATCCAATAAACATGGCCCCTGAAACCTGCATGCACATTAATATTAACTTCACAACACCACAATTTGTGATCAAACATTTTATTTATGTACTGTACATCTGATCCTTGACAGTTCCCTAATCTTACTCATCACCTACCCATTAATTGATAGACATCACTACAGAATGGTCACTGGGTGCAGCACTATAGGAAACAAAAACCATTGAAGTTAAAAATATCAGTTTTTTTACACTGTTGTAAACAGGCCCTGATTAGTTATCAAAGGAAAAAGAAAGCCCTAAAAAGTAATCACGCTCAGATGAATCTTTTCTATCCAAGAATAGGCACAAAACAAAACCCCTTGAAAAAGAGTATTGAATTTGCAGATCAAGCAATCAACAAGAAGGAAAACGCCATTAACGAGGCGGAGAAAAACGGTTTTATTAATCAGAGTCAAAAGAAGCTCAAAAACTCATCAGAGTAAAACCAGTACAATCTAGATCTTATAGCCTACAAAACGTAATCGTTAAGCTACCGATCTAACCGCTAACTACTCCACCGAATTACGGTTGTAACAGATCACAAATCAGAACTGAAAAGCAACTGCAACCTCAGCTTGAGCTAAGATAAGATGATGAAACCGACAGCGTTGACTGCCACGTAAACCGTTTGACATGGACTGATTGACATGGGCTGAAAACCCAATTACCAAACCTCAACCTTAGCTTCTTTATTTCAACAGCAGCAATTGATGTTGCTTCTTCAACTTTAGCAGAGGCAACTGATGTTTCAACATGCCCCCCTCAAGTGGGAGATGGACAGAAGGACAATCCCAACTTGACAAGGAAACCATGGAATTGAGGGGGAGCCAGAGCCTTAGTAAAGAAGTCAGCCAGCTGGAGTTTAGTGGACAAAAACTGAGGTGCAAGGAACCCTTTCAGGAACTGATTTCTAACAATATGGCAATCTATTTCAATGTGCTTCGTTCGTTCATGAAAAACTGGATTTGAAGTAATGTGCAGGGCTGCCTGGTTATCACAGTAGAGAGGAATGGGTTTAGGAATGCTGAAAGCCAGGTCAGTCAGAAGAAAGTCCAGCCACTGAAGTTCCCTTGTGATAGCTGTCATACTTCTATATTCAGCCTCAGCAGAACTACAAGAAACAGTAGTCTGTTTCTTAGTCTTCCATGAAACAAGACAGTTCCCAAAGAAGACACAATATCCTGATAGAGATTTTCTAGTGGTTTTGCAAGATGCCCAATCAGCATCAGAGAATCCCTGTAATGCAGCTGATGAAGCATCCACAAAGCTAGAGTCTGCAAAACCTCTCAAAGAAGATGAAGGACTGGCTGGATAAAATAAGCCAAGTGTGGAGCAACCAGAAAGATACTTAAGAACATGAATTGCAGCCTTGAATTGTGCAGTAGTGGGAGCCTGCACAAACTGACTTAAATGTTGGACTGCATGGCTGATGTCAGGTCTGGTAAAGTTCAAATACAGAAGTTTTCCAATCAGTCTTCTGTATTGACTAGGATCTGGGAGAAGAGGTGACTTATCCTCTGATAACTGAGTTCCAGGAGGAAGAGGAGTAGATGGAGGCTTGGTATTAGCTAAGGAGGCCTGTGTCAGTAGATCAGTGATATACTTGTGTTGATGTAAGTAAATACCCGCATCAGTTCTGAACACTTCAATTCCTAGGAAGAAATGAGCAGCACCAAGGTTTTTAATAGAGAATTTCTCATGAAGAAAATCTTTAACAGCTGAGATATCTGCTTCTGAACTCCCAGTAACCAACACATCATCCACATAGACTAGTAGAGCCAGAAAATCACTTCCTCTTTTCATGGTGAACAGACAAGGATCATGACAAGACTGGGTAAAACCATAACCACAGAGAGCAGAAGAGAATGCATAATTCCATTGTCTGCTAGCCTGCTTTAGAGAGTGACTTCTTGAGTAGACACTTATGGTGTGCTGATGGTACAGTGTATCCAGGGGTGGATTCATATAGACCTCTTCATCCAGATTTCCATGAAGGAAAGCATTATTTACATCCAACTGATGTAATGGCCAGCCTTTAGATGCAGCCAAAGCAAAAAGAATCCTAACAGTAACCACCTTTGCCACAGGAGAGAATACCTCATTGTAATCCTCACCCAACTTTTGAGTATATCCCTTGGCAACTAGCCTGGCTTTACACCTTTCAACACTTCCATCTGGATTCTTCTTGACTTTGTACACCCATCTGCATCCTACTGCCTTTTTGCCTTTGGGTAAAGGCACAACCTCCCAAGTGTTGTTTTGTTCTAGAGCACTGAGTTCTTTTTGCATAGCCAGTATCCACTCACTTTTGGTACATGCCTGCTGATAAGAATCTGGTTCCACCAGGCAGTTGAATCCATGGAAGCATTATTCACAATATAATCTTGCATCCAAGCTGGCTTTTTCCTAGTTCTTGTAGGAAGAGATAGTGGTAAGGTTTGAATAACATCATCAGGATCTTCATCCTCATCAGGAACTTCATCAGAAATGGATGAATCAGAAGGTTGATGAGCCACATTAGGTGCAGAAAGAGGAGAAGACTGAGATGGAACTTGTGTGCTATCCCTGGCAGATATAGGCAAGCAAGAAATATGATCCTTTGATTTAGGATAGAAACTGTTCTCATGAAACACAACATCCCTGGAGTGAAAAACCTTGTGCTCAGAAATATCAAACAATTTGTAAGCCTTTTGGTTTGGTGAATAACCAATAAATATGGCCTTTCTGGCCCTGGGGTCAAACTTGTGTTTGAAAGGATCAGTGTTAGCTGCATGACAAATACAGCCAAATACCCTGAGATTCTGAAGATCAGGAGCTTTCCTATTTAAGACTTCATAAGGAGTTTTCCACTGTAACACACTTGTGGGAAGCCTATTCACCAAATAAGCTGCAGTGAGCACTGCATCTCCCCAAAACTTCAAAGGCAATGAAGATTGAAACATCAAAGCCCTAGCTAACTGTAATAGATGTTGTTGCTTTCTTTCAACAACCCCATTCTGCTGTGGAGTATACACACAGCTCCTCTGATGTACAATACCATTCTGCACCAAAAAATGCTGAAAATTTCCACTTAGAAACTCAGTCCCATTATCTGTCCTTACAGTCTTAATGAGTACTGCAAATTTTGTGTGTATCATTTTTACAAAGGCCTAAAAAATTGAGTAAGCCTGGGATTTTGCTGCCATTAAAAATACCCAGGTACATCTTGAATGGTCATAAACAATAGTTAAGAAATAAGAGGCACCACACAAGGATTTCTGTCTAAAAGGACCCCAAATATCCATATGAATCAAATCAAAACAATTTTCTGCACAATGATCTCTTTCATTAAAGGGCAACCTTTTCTGTTTTGCCAAATGACAAACATCACATATACAATCTTCAAAGAAATCTGCCTTATCTACTGGTAATTTCCTAAGAGCACTCAGAGATGGATGTCCCATCCTCTGATGCCACAAAACAGAACTAGGAAATTCAGTCACTCCATTACATCTATGAAGTTTCAAAGACTTATTTCTCATAACAGACAGATTCTGCTTCAGCTCCAAAATCCTGCCTTGTATGTATCCTTTTTGAAAAGACTCATTGTTTAGTATATACAACTTCTTTTCCACCCTTCCAATGGCTATGATCTGCTTAGTCAAGAGGTCCTGAACACAGCACATTGTAGGATAGAACAAACAGACCAGATTTCTGTCAACTGCCAGTTTATTGATTGACACCAAATTGTATTTAAAACCAGGGACATGAAGACACTCAGCTAATTGCAAATTCTGACTTAACACAGCTTTTCCAATATGTTCCACAGACTTGATAGAACCATCAGGTAGATAAACAGGCACATAATCATGTTGTTTTTCAAAAGATTCAAGAAAATCAGTACTTGAGCACATATGCATAGATGCTCCAGAATCCAAAATCCAAGAGTCATGAAAACTTGAATCTAATAGACTCAATGCATAGAAGGTACTCATACCTGCAAAATCCTCAAAGTGAGCAAAATTGACCATGACTTGATCATCTTCCATCTTTCCTTTCCCCTTTAACAACTGTCTCAACTCCTGTTGGATCATGGACCTTAAACTGCCTCCCTCAACCTGTGATTGATTGTAAGGAAAAGATTGCTGAGTAGTCCCTCCAAACTGTTGATTAGATGCTCCATGCTGAACCATAACATTTCCACCATGCTGGCTGGTCCCTCCATGTTGAACCATAGCATTTCCACCATACTGATTCAAAGACACATTGTCATCCTCACCAGCTTCCACATTATTAGCAAAATTTCTTCCAGAAGACCTTCCTCTAGAATCCCTGAACCCTTTCCACTTCTCAGGATATTATATGATCTTGTAACAGTACTCTCTTGTGTGTCCATCCCTCTGACAATAATCACACTTCAGAGACCTTCTTCCACCTTCAAACTCTTTCTTCTTATAGCCACTCTTATCAGAATTAACAAGAAAAGCAGTCTGATTCACTTCAACATTGTCAGCAAAAACAGTTTGAACACTTCTCTTATTTTCAATTTGAATCATCATATTAAGCACTTTAGTGACCAGTGGCATAGGTTCCATAACTAGCACATAATCTCTCATAGTATCATACTCTTCATTCAATCCCATCAAAAATTGAATAACCCTAACTCGATTCTCTCTTTCAGCTATTTTCTTAGCAGCACCACAAGTACAAACAACACAGGCACAAAATGGAATAGCATCAACCGAAACTAGCTTATCCCAATAGCTCTTCATTCTCCCAAAATAAATGGCAAGTGAACTGTTACCTTGCTTTAATGAATTGATTTCTCTATGAAGCTGATAAATCTGTGTACCATTCGGTACGCCAAAACGTTCCTCAAGCTCTTTCCATATAGCAATTGCTCCTCCAGATGCATACATGAAACCTTCTGCAATTTCAGGTGAAATTGAATTCAACAACCACGATGTATCCATGAAGTCAACTCTCTTCCACTTATCGTACAACTCATCTCCCTCGGCAGGTTTCGGGATTTTTCCTTCAATAAACTCCAACTTCTACTTTGAGCCAAGCGCAATGCGCATCGCATTGCTCCACTGTGCATAGTTGCGCTCTGTCAATAATTTCGTGACCAGAACGACTCCAGGAAACTCTGAATGATGCAGCTCCAAATTTCCATGACGGTTAGCAACTGCACCACCGCCGCCATTTCCAGCGCCACCCCCGCCATTTCCAGTGCCGCCGCCTACATTTGATCCACCAGTGTTCCATGGAGAACCGCCTCCGCGTCCCCACGCTCCATTGCCACCTCCGGAGTTTCCACCGGAACCAGAACCTTGACCTCCGCCTGAATTCGTCATCTTCACAAGCAAAATAACAAAACGAGCTCACAGATCCACAAGATCTAAGCCGTAAAACAATCAAAAACAGCACAACACTGCTCTGATACCATATTGAATTTGCAGATCAAGCAATCAACAAGAAGGAAAACGCCATTAACGAGGCGGAGAAAAACGGTTTTATTAATCAGAGTCAAAAGAAGCTCAAAAACTCATCAGAGTAAAACCAGTACAATCTTGATCTTATAGCCTACAAAACGTAATCGTTAAGCTACCGATCTAACCGCTAACTACTCCACCAAATTACGGTTGTAACAGATCACAAATCAGAACTGAAAAGCAACTGCAACCTCAGCTTGAGCTAAGATAAGATGATGAAACCGACAGCGTTGACTGCCACGTAAACCGTTTGACATGGACTGATTGACATGGGCTGAAAACCCAATTACCAAACCTCAACCTTAGCTTCTTTATTTCAACAGCAGCAATTGATGTTGCTTCTTCAACTTTAGCAGAGGCAACTGATGTTTCAACAAAGAGTTCATACTGCAAAACTTTTAAAGATGCTCATGCCCAGATGCAATATATTATAAGTAACAGTGTAACACAAAAGTATATATGTAAGTAACTAACCATGATAGTCGTTTATCGGAAGGTCCATTAACCAGATTTTGATTTTGCAATGCACTAATGGGAATCCAAAATATTGATGAGCCCTTAAAACCATACGATTTCAGAATTGTCCCCAACTTCTCCTTAATGGCATCAAAGCGTTCCCTGGAGTATTCCACAGCATCCATTTTATTAACTGCAACTATAATCTGATCAGCTCCGAAACTTCTAATTAGCTGGGCATGCTCCCTTGTTTGACCCCCATGACCTCCCTGGCCATCTATTCCAGCTTCAAATGCACCCATTGAAGAATCAACTACCAGAATTGCAGCATCGGCCTGTGTTGCTCCAGCTATCATGCTGGGAACGAAATCTTGATGGCCGGGAGAGTCCAGTAAAATTATGAGATAGTTTTTAGAGTCTAAATGAGCAACAGCCACTGTCATTGTTATGCCCCTTTTCCTTTCTTCATTGCTTTCATCTAAAGCCCATGCATAACCAAAGGACGCTTTGCCCTGATAGAAAAGCATAAAAGTCATAAGTCTCGGTCACCCAAACTAATATCAGCTTTAGAGAGAGAGAGAGAGTCAAAAAATTACTTGGTTCTTTGCATCTCTTTCATATTTGTGCAATTCTTTGAGATATGCGCCATAAGAGATGTAGCAATCTGCCAGAGAGTGTAGACTTGCCAGAATCAACATGCCCAACCTTTCAATGCAATACATCAAAGCAAAAGTCATTATAGAGGATACGTGTAAAGAAATTAATCACATGTGTGGACAGCACTTTCAAGAATGCAGCATCTTCACCAAAGTGATAACTTACGATTGCAAAGGTTCAGTTGATGCATTTTATCTCCCAGTTGATCAGGAAGCATCCATTTCTCAGGGTTAAACGGTGCACTAGACTGAGCTCCTACCCCATTGGCATTTTCTGCAACCCCAGACATAGAAGATGATGACTTTTTCCCCATACTGCTAGAGATGTTTCCTATATTTTCGTCCATTTCAAAAGACAAACTGTTTTTCATTGCATCAGAAGATTTCCCTTTTGAAGTTGATTCTGTGATTTCAAGCCCTTCAATAATTATCTCTTTTTCCACATGAGCACTAGTGTCTGTTCTTTTAGATATTGATGCTGTAATGTCAAGCCCTTCAATAGTTATCTCCTTCCCAACATCAGCACTAGTGTCTGTTTTTTTTGCAGGCATATCTGTAGACAAAGATTCCGTTAAGTTCACTTCTGGGTATGAAAGCATATAAGAGAGTTGTTTGGGTGACCCCTGATGTATATGAGGAGGCTAAAATAAAGTAAGATTGGACCTAAGATATGGGAGACATAAACCACAGCCCGGATAAGAGTACTGGTAGCGGTATAGTAATGCATTGAAGGAGTATATCGGCTAAATGAAGCTGATTTTGGTCCATCAATTAACACTTCCTGATTGTACAACCATACTAACTAGATACATTGGAGCCTTTGAAGTAGTGGCAAACAAAATGAATGAGAAAGGTAAAAAAGTGGAAAACAGTGTTAGGGAATTACCTTTGGTGCCCAAGGTGGAGGATCTTTTTCCATTTGACAGTCTATCATCTGGAGATGGTGCATCAAATTTGAATGGAGTTGCCATTAATTTTGTGTAAGTTAGAAGGAAGTCCAAATCATGCACATATAAGCATTGCCAAGCAAGTAAAGACATATAAATGAGAATCACATTCCGTAAACCACGAAGGGAAAAGTGCACGGAAATGCCTACATCACTACTACAAAAACTTCTATTAGAACCGGTATTTGAGCCCTATTGCACCGGTATTTCATTTTTTTGATACCGGTTCGGATAGGGGGGAGTGCAACATTTCTGAGCCTTGCACCGGTTATTGTTGTCGTGCGGCCAACCAGCCGATTAATTGGACTTTTGACCAGGCCAACCAGCCACGTCAGATTCCTTTATTGCACCGGTGAACACAACTGATGCAACTGTATATTTTAATATCGAAATGATTTTTTTTAATTAATGAAATTGTCGTTGCACCGGTAGAAAATTTGGATCGCTATCATGTGTAGTTGCGTTCATGCATGTAACGCAAGTCCTTACTATTGCTATTTGATTGGATACAATGGGTTTAGATTTAAGATCGCTACTTATACTTCTTGCGATCATACTTAGAACGCAATACATGGATATTGCTTTGTTGTTTGTGAACGCAATTGAGATATGTTGCGTTGTTATTTTTTGGCACCAGTTTTAGCGGTGCAACATTTGCCCAGAAAATGGCCAGTATTCTGGATGAACTAGAATCTGCCCTGCAATATATGCAGCTTCCAACTCACCCCTTGTATATCCAATCAACCACAATTCAAAATCTATAAACTGCAACTACGAACATCCACAAATTTATAAACTTGGAATGCTATATTGAATAACGATTTTCATTAACAAAATCCAACCAAATGTACACAAAATACAATAGTGTTGTACTTAAACTACCATTCGGGAACACCCCGATCACTTATCCATTGGTCACAAAAGTCACTTATATAGTAGATTTTGAAGTATTATACTCATGGCTAGTTAATTTGAAAAGCATCAAAAGGTAAACAAAGAAGAGCAATACTTATAACTCAGAAGGGGTAAACTTTTGCTCTGTTGTCCTTTTAGCTTTCCCAAATGCTTGTCTTGATCACTTGGGGATTATCAAAAAATACATTAGATGAAGTGGTTCATTACAAAAATGTAACAAAGACTGTATCCACGACAAAAATGAAACGGAAAACCATATTTCTAGGTTAACACAAATACAATTCTAATCATCTCATTATGTACAAAAGAAGTAGCATTTAAACAAAAAGATAAGCAAGTAAAAAAAGTTTTAAACATTAGAGAAATGTAAGACTAGGGTTTCTCTATGTTATAAATGAAGTCTCAGCTCAACGCAAGTTAACATACTTTTTTATTAACATAACCTCCAACAAAAATTCAAACTCCAATCTTATAAATAAACTTGTTTCATTTAAAATTCCCACATCAAAAAGTGTAACTCAGTTGGTTATTACACATTGTACTCATCATACTAAAGTACAAGAACGATTAAACATCAAAGGAGTAATAAACATGCTCATAAACCAAGAAAAAATAAAATTTATAGCATGAAGAACTATTGTGGCATTTCATCGAACACTTGAAGGGCAATAATGAAACAAAGACATACAATGTATTCAAACATTTAATTAAAGTCATAGAATGGATTCAAAGTGTTTCCAACTCACCAAATTCAACAACTGGATCCCTATCACTCCCCCGGAAGCCTTGATATAACAATCGCTCAAACCTGCTAACAAAAAACACCCAAAATAAGATATTTTTTTTAATTTCAGCACCCAATTCTTCATATATTGAGCTAAAAACGAGCAAATCAAGATATCTTATTGATGGGAGCAACACATCTTGTTGAACCATGCTCGTAGAAGGAAAAGAATAGGGTGTGGTGGAGTGGAAGAGGAGCAACGACGGAAGTTGGCGGCTGGATTTCGGCTCCCCGATCTGGGAAATTTGAGATGCGAAAAGTCCGATCGAACACCTTGTCCGAATCAATTGGGAGAAAACTCTCTGATCTTCCTGACTTAATTTGAACTTATGAACATGAGAGTCCATGAGAGATAGAAAGATATTTGAGAAGAAGACTTGAAATGATGAAATAATGGGGCAGAGAGTTATAAAGAGGAAAAAACCCATTGCACTGGTAAAACGAAACCGGTGAAACATCTTTGACGCAACATTTTTAAATTGCTCTTGCGACATGTTCAGTTCGACATTTTCAGAATTGAAGTTCATTGCACCACATAACAGTAGACGGTGAAATGCGCGTAGAACGCAACTATATAATGTTGATTTTCATAATTAAGTTGTCGTGGGCTTTTTCGCGACCGACACGTGCAATACGTGGGCTTCAACACGTAGTAATGCATCTTATTTTTATGACGTGGTTCTATTTATACACAGACACGTGTTTTTATTGCACCTCTATTTAAATTATACCGGTGCAACACTTAATTACCAATTCTTTGATAATATCTTCATATATGTGATATGTATTATATTGTTTTCTACATATATTACACTTATAAATATTAATCAACCATTTCTTAAATCCAAAATGTAACTACTTATTATGAATCTGTGATTACTTTACAATTGTATGTAATACACACATTTCACTTAAGTAACTACTGATAAGTATATAACTAGATACCCACATATTTGACAAGCATATATATATATATATATATATATATATGTTGGTGAAATAATATATTTAACTAAAAAGTTTAATTCTGAACATTATGATATTATAAGTTAATATTGTTACAATTTAGTTATTATTATTTTTGAAAGTTAATTAAGACTTATCATTTGATTAGCTACATGGTTTAGGGTTTAGGGCTTAGCTACGCATAATAGTTGTAGTGAAATGAATTTAACAAACTTAAGATTTGGTTGTCTAATATAATAAATATACAATCCTTATTGATTTATTCACAATACAAATTTAATGAAGAAAAAATAAAATTATAAAAATAAAAGAATTCATGAATGAATAAGGCACTTAAAATATTATATTGGTCCTATATCACTCTTTTCTAAGACATGTTTTATTTCACTAATATACATTTGTTACATTTGTTAGTATGTAGTTATGCACTTAGTTCTACTTAATTAAGTGATCTTGATTGGTAAGGTATAGATTTCTAAAGAAACCACAAGATTTAACATAAATATTTCCAAATTGTCTTCACATATTGGTTCTATTGTGTTTATTATGGCAATGGGTGAAGAAAAAATCATTAAAAAGAAATCATTTAGTGAAATTTTATCAAATTATTAAGAAATTTAGTGTTGCACCAGATATATAAATACTGGTGCAACAAGCACATGTGTCTTTCAAATAAGACAACTACGTAGACAAGATATTTCGCATTGCAACGTGTCGAAATCCCAACTCAACACGTGTCTCCCCCATGACACACCACGTCAAAGTTGATGTACCCTAAATCGTGCACCGGAACAAAACCCTAAACCGGTGCAATACAATTTTGGGCTAAAATATTTGTTCCCTCTCGTTTGGGCTTGCATTGGGCTTATCCTTCTTAGCGGACCAACCCACACAAAGTCAAATTTTGTTTTTGGTCAACATTTTCATTGCACCGGTAAGGGAAACCAGTGATGCAATGAAAACGTGGGTACCACATCGGAAAATTCAACGATTATTCCTTTGCACCGGTAAGGGAACCACTGATGCAATAAAATAGTGGGATGTTTGGGCGTTGAAAACTCAACGACTTTTCGTATTGCACCGGATTCACTACAAACCGGTGTAATATATTTTTTGCAACCATGCCGTGTCAGCATTTTCAACGCGATTTCAGTCAAATTTTTTATGTTGCATCGGTCGTAAAGTTTGTACCGGTACTATATAATTTCCAGTCAACATATTTGATCTTTGTCCAAGACGAATACCGGTGCAAAAATGAGTTTCACCGGTATTTGGGTTTCATTGCACCATATTTTCACTGTTCCCGGTGCAATATAACTGGTGCAACACCAAAATTTTCTAGTAGTGCATCCATTGCATTAAATTTGATTTTCTGTTTCAAGAAAATTTCACACCTATAGTAATCTTGTAATTTTTTTGAGATTTAACAGCTCTATGAAAATCAAGAAAACCCCCAAGCATATGGTCAGGTTGTCTGGAGCTAGAAGCATCATTCTTTGCTTCAATTCTAACAGCCTCTTTGGGCTTGAAAGGTGATGCAAAAAGAAACTTGGCCATTATGGATACTCTCATCAATGGTAACTTCAATCGATAACGGTCCATTATAGTATTTAGTCTCTGTAGAGACATGTCTCAAATGAGAATTTGTATTTAAGTATTTCATAATTGAAATCATGGAGAGATTTCATTAAAAAATAAAAAATAGTTCATTCTCTATGTAGTGTATATATTTAAGTAAATAATATACAAAATATTGTAGTAAATAAAAACATAATAGGAATGAGATATTACAATGATATATTTATATTTCCTCTTGATTATAAAATGAGAGATTAATCACCTATATATATACCTTCTTGATTATAAAGTAAAGGTAATGTGAGATTTGATTTTTCCTTTTTTTTTTTTTTTTTTAAGTTAAACCATCTAGTGATGGAGGGAGTTCTAGTTGGCCTCCCCAAGCCTTCAAATGAAATAAAATATCATCATAGAGCTCAGTACATATACAAAACATAAGTCCTTAGACTACTCAACTATAGAAAGACTAAGTGTAGCAAATCTAAACACACAACCTTCCATCCATTTTAGTGAGTCGGTTCCCAGGCGAACCACAAGTTTGTCCAGAAGGTTAGTTAGAGTAACAAAAGAGTAGTAGAGTGCTAAAAAGCAATCTCAAAAAAGGAAGCTAAGATGATTGGAATCCCAGCTCTGATCTTTGAAATATCCAGCTTTGTGAACTAGTCTGCAGCTTTAAGAGTTGCTGTTTACACCGGTTGGAAGCGTCAGAAGTATGAGCTTATGTAATCCATGGCCACCAGTTGAGTCCTGATCCTTCTATCTGAAACATAGATAGAAATCAGCAGTATCTGTTCTTTGAAATTCTGAGTGAGGGGGTATTCATTTGATCAAGTCTAATGAGACCTTGCACTTTAGATGGTAATGACCTGAAGGAATCATAGATTTGATTTTTCCTAATTAATCTAATCCATGACATGGCTTCGTTAGTGTAAGGTAATATATATATCAGCAGAATATTAAATTTGTATATCAAATAATATAGAAATATTGCCTACTTTAAATAAGATAAAACAAATTTAAAAAATACCAAAATTAATTTATTAAGTAAATACGACGTCATTTATTTCACACACATTCTGAAGTGAATAACTATTCTAGTTCTCTTTAGAGATAAAAAAGGGGTTTTCTAGATGCATGTCCATTTTTCTCTTGCAAATTCGTATTTTTACCATAATACCCCTTAATAATGTTACATCAAAAAATGGATTTGAAATCAAAAGGTTCCATCAGAGAGAAAAATTGTTAAATGTGGACTTGCAAAAGAAAAGTTTACCTGCATAGAGAAATTGCCGTATAAAAATCAACACCTTTGTGTTTTAACAAATAAAAATAAAACTTATTTGACAAATTCAAGTGGAAAATGGGATTTTATCAAAGGTTTTTAGATGAGAAAATCAGATTTTTGCTAACTATGGTAGATTCTTGAATGCATTTTCCTAGAATCATGGGCACAAAATTGGTTAAGGTTTGCACATGAGCAGCCATTGAACGAACGGGAAAATCTGTGAAATGTGTCTGTGCCATTGCTTTTTAATTCATTTCTTTTATCACTCCATCTATTGAATTGGTTTTCATAGTTTCACTTTTCTTTTTTTTTAAATTTCGTGCTTAATCTTGTTAAGATAAAACATACAAAATCATCTCAGTTGATAAACATTTTTTAAATCTATATATTGAGTATAATATTTAACATACTTTAATTTCTTTTTATTTCTCTCAAAATATCCTAATATCCATTTAATCATCTCAGTCTTAGAATATATCAATTGTACTTGAGATATACAAAATTTAATTCAAATTAATTATTTTACATGATCTACTAATATAAATAACTAATATATATATTTTATATATAAGGTTTATTTGTTAGTGATAAATAGATAAAATATTAATGATGTGGATGAGAGATAAATAGATGTGGGACATAGATAGTGATGTGGAAGTATGTGTAAGATTTTATGATAGTTGGGGTGAAGATATTATACAGAGATTTTCATAGGGGTTTTATTGAAAAAGTTGTGATAGGAGATGATCTAATTATTTACATCTCCAACAAGAATCTTGATAGTTTTCGCTAATGTTGATCTAAATCTATGCAAATCAATCCTCACATTTTGCTCATCCAGGTAGATTGATCTGAACATGCCCCATCTTTGTTTAGCTATTGAAATCGGATCAAAAACTGCATGATCAGCAGGATATATCTCAATTAAGGAGCTCTCTCCAGTAGTAATCTTGTATTCCAAATAATTTAAAGCCATGTGATCCATAGCCTTCCCATAATAACGGGTAGCTAAATAATCAAGCCCAATCGGAACTATTTGAATAAAAACTGCATTATCTGGAAGATAAACTAAACTAGTTAATCCAGCTCCATGAACCCCCATCAGCACATCACAAGAGTTCACCATCTGAGCAAACCATGTTATATTGGTTGCATTTGTCAAATCATCTATAATCACTTCAAACCTTAATTCTTCTCCCATTTGACGTATCTCATCTGCATTCATAATCACTCGTGTTTCTTTTCGATTGAGTACCATCAGTCGCGGCTTTATCATTCCCGTTGCCACAATATTCCTCTCCAAGGAATATGTGTCTCTCATGAACTTTCTGAAATGATCCATTGACAATCCATCTGGAAACTTTGATGATTCAATTTCCATATCTCTGTCGGACTTGGTTCCCAATATCATTTCAGGAAAGCAATGTATTTTCATTTCCTTGTCTATGGGGATTATTGGATAGTTGGAGAGTTTAGAGAAGATTAGTTTATACTTGTCTATTAGCCACTCTCGATGATCAGTGATCAGAAACCGAACATCTCCGTTGAACTGTTTAGAAGTCGCGAAAACCGGAATCAACAAGTCCGAGAAAGTATGAAATGTGTTCCCTGTGAATCCCCTGGTAGAGAATAGTATTGCCGGCGTGTTATACTTTTGATTGCATTTAGGGATATCTTTTTCATCATCAGAACCTAACAGTTTTATAGTCCACGTCTTCACTAACAACATTGCAAACACAATATCTTTTCTTGCATACGGTCTTATGCTCCAGGAAATGTTTTTCTTCTCTGCAGGAAGAGGACCATAAGGTGAAACAAGAAATATGGTGTTGGATTTCGCTTCTACTCTTACATCTCCTTTCATCATGCAATAATCAGATAACTCTCCTGAATAATCACATCTTGGCTCCACTTCACCGACATACACTACAAATATCGAGGATATAAATTTTTGCTAAATGTTTTCAAAAAATTACGTCTCCATAGGCATAAAAATATCGATATATTTCCTGTTTCTGACATACATAATCTCTATTGACTTAAGATGAAAGTTTTTAATCGACTTTGTCTGATCAAATAAATATAGTCATGTCAGAAATTAACTGCTCTATACACAACCAAAATAGTTGAAAAAAATACTTTGGATGTTTGAAGTTACTTACATGGTGGTGGAGGTGGTGTTTCGATTATTTCCTTGGTGATTCCTATGAGCATATTTAGTCTTTCTCTTGTCAATAATTTCAAATTCACTGCAAATAACATTCATGTAAAGTGAAATAGGTATGATTAACAGAAAAGAGATATACAAGTTAAACTATGTAAAGTTAAATAAGTAATTCAGAATATATATGATTCAACTTACAATGATAAGGCTCAAACATATTGCAAATTGTTACGGTGATAGCCAAACAAAAAACAAACACCCAGAATCTTGATTTTCTCAGGTCACATTGTTTAAAACTTGTATTGGTAGCTTGTGCCATTCTTGTAATATACTCCATGTATAACTTCTCTTTTATGCCTATGCACAAAAAAATTGTATTCGTAGTCGAAAAATAATAACTTTTTTATATACCATGAACAAGATTAATATCTCCCTTCATAACCATAGAAATTATAGTATTGGAGAGCATGTAAAATGAAATAAATCTACTTTTGTTAATGTATTTGTCTTGTTTCTTACTATTTTTTATCATCACATGTTATATATTTGTATTATCACATTTAATGCAAAAAAATGCCTACTCATAATTTAACTTACCCGTAATTGATTGATTCTTGTAGTTTCTTTAGATTTTTTTTATTTTTTTTGAGAAAACCACCATTGGTGGGGGAGTTATATTGACTTCCCCTTACCTTTTAAATGACCAAAATAAAAAAATTGATCACAGAAAAAACAGCTGCTTAAGCAAAGGAAATGGTGGTTTAGGAAACAGCAACTTAAACTAAGGATACTATTGGTGAAGCCTTACAAAGAGAGGCTACATAAGGCAAAACAATTGCCTTCAAAAAGAATGAGTAAGAGACCTAAATATCTACCCATTCTAAAACCAAAAGGGGGTGTACGTTATGTGAGTACAATATGATCTTCACCATTTGCTTATTAGTGAATCAAAGCGCAAACAGAGAGACACAAGGCAGCCTATGACGAAGAAAACATATGACTCACATAACAAGTACTTCATATTTGCAGAAAAGTAGCACCATAGATAAGCTGCAAATTTCAGTTTGATAGATTTGGTGCAACTCAGAGTTGGATTGAGGTGTGATTTCTATATGCTCAGTTGAGGACCTGCATATGAGAAATAAAACACTTAGCAGCATTCATTCAAAGGTCTGATGGATGGAAGCTCCTGTTTATCAAGAAACGAGGCTTCTCTGGCAATGGGTGGGAGTTGATTCGAACTCATATTTTCAGAAGCATGATTGATGAGGGCATGCTTAGCAATGCAATCAGCAATAATGTTCCCTTATGTCAGTGTATGTATGAGCAAAGAAGGATAGAGGTTATGATGAATCTGATGCACAAGATGGTATACTTTCCAGTCAGCCTTGGAAAGATTAAAAATCATATTGAGGCCCTGTTTGCCAGAGCTTATCTGTAGATCAGTTCAGTTCAATTCAGTTCAGTTCAGTTCAGTGAAAATGCAATTTGACGAAATTTAGGTTAATTCAGTCATACTGATTCCATTTTTCAATACATAATTTTTCACTTTAGTTCAGTTCAGTACAGTAAGAAATAAGCTCTAGCAAACAGGGCCTAATAGCAGCAAGACAATCAGTATCTTATATAAGAATCAATGTTTGACTAATCATGCCAATTGTTATACTTTTAAGGGACATTTACTTAGGGGTGGAATCGGTACAATACCATGTTTTTTTTCTCAATAGCATGTACCATACCAATTATTTTGGTACACGTATTTTAAATACCAATACCAACCAAAAAGTTTGGTTGGTATTCGGTATATACCGTAATTGTACCAAAAAAATGATTTGAAAAATAAAATATGTGACATGTTCAAAATAACTACTAATTTTCTTACTCATGATATTACATCAAGAAAATTATGGCATTATTCAAAAATTAAATTTAATCTTAAGAGTTTAGCATAAAAAACAAAAATGAAATGGAAATAACTTGGAGCCTAGACAATAAAGTGGTAAAATATGTGCATCTATTTTGGAATCCCATCTATTTTACCGCGATAATGACAGAGTGTTGTGAGGTAAAAGACGTTTACAAGTTAAATTTGTACAAAAATATCATAAGCATTGTCAAAAAAATAAAAAGAACAAAAAAACACTCGCTTGAAAAATATTTAAGGCAACAAATATTTAAATCTTGTCAATATTATTTATTTTTTAATTTACATTATTATTTCGATATGGTACGGTAATACCGTGGTATTGGAAATTCAATACCAATACCATACCACTAAAGTCGGTATATAATTGGTACGGTATTTTTGGTATGGTATTGGTTGGTATTTCAGTTGGTACGGTATTTCGGTACATTTCGCCAACCCTACATTTACTGAATGAAACAGGTGTACTAGTTTTTTTTTTAAGTTAAACCATCATAAGTGATGGAGGGAATTCAAATTGGCCTCCCCAAGCCTACAAAATAAATTATTACAGGCAGAGCTATTAGAGCTCAGTTTCAGTATCAAAATAAAGAGGAGAAATAGGCAACTAGAAGCCTATTTATATAACTCAGACTAAAGACCTCTTTACAGATTAGTGAGTCGTTTCCCAGGCGAACCACAAGTTTGTCCAGAGGCTAGTACATAAGAGTTGCATATCAAAATGAAGAGTTAGACATAGATAGTTATGCTAAAGATAGCAAAAAGTCCAGTCCAAGACCTTGCTGCTGCTGCATATTGAGGAGAAATAACCAACTTGTATCAGCACCTCCTAGTATGATGAAGTCCAGTTGTACCTGTAGAAGTAGGAGATCAGCAGAATCTATTCTTTGAAATTCTCAAGGAAGGAGTGCTCATTTGGTCTAGCCTAATGAGACCTTGAAACTTGGATGGCAAAGAGTTAAAAGATGGAAAGTTGAATCTACATTTGTCTTTAAGAGCCATTTTAGCAATAGAGTCAGCCACTTGATTGGCCTCTCTAAAAACATGAAGCAATGAAACTTTTTTGGCCTTTAGATGTAAATCATCAGCTAACTGAAATAGTTTCCAGTGAGCAGTCATGGGATTCAGAACACATGATATGGCATTAAGACTATCAGATTCAATGATGATGACTTCAGAATAGATACATGCATGATCTAGAGCAAATTTAATGGCAAGGATTTCAGCCTCTAAGACAGTATCAGCTCTGGTAAAAAAACTATTAGCTGAAACAAAACCTCCCCTGTTATTTCTCACTATTAAACCAACACCTGCTAGATCATTCGATGCAGACCAAGCTGCATCTACATTAAATTTCAGTCCACAAGCAGGTTTAGTCCAAGAGATCCTTAAAATATTTGGTTTGGGATGTTTTTTGCACGAAACAGGTGTACTAGAATAATTTGTTATACATTTTGAAAAAAAAAAAAATTGTTATACTTTGGCCAAAAGTTATCAGTTCATTTCAGTTAAATTTATTTATATTTTTTCAGTTTATTTTAACATATTTAAATTTTTTCAGTTCTAGTAAATATATTCATATTTTTTCAGTTCAGTTTTATAATTAAATCATTAAATATCATTGTTTTACTATAGATTACACTGATATATGATAATAGTAAGACAATACTAGAAATGACTCGGATTGAAGGCATCTTCCAAGAAGTTGCATGCTCACGTGACCAGAGGCGATAACAAGGCATTAGAAGGTACATTCACGTGCCAGGAGCACCCGCACGGTACGGGAATGTGCCGCATGATGATGAGGAGCAAAGGAGGTATAAGGTGCCTGCCTATAAATAGAGGCGACAATCAGCCATTCCAGATAAGTTCTCTAACTCTTCAGTTCAGTTCAGGTGTACTAGAATAATTTGTTATACATTTTGAAAAAGAATAAAAAATTGTTACACTTTGGCCAAAAGTTATCAGTTTATTTCAGTTAAATTTATTTATATTTTTTCAGTTTATTTCAACATATTTAAATTCTTTCAGTTCTAGTAAATGGCCCTGTTTACTAGAGCTTATTTCTTGATATACTGAACTGAACTGAACTGAATTGAATTGAACTGAACTGAACTGAAGTGAAAATTGATGTATTGAAAAATGGAATCAACATGACTGAATTAACCTGAATTTCATCAAATTGCATTTTTACTGAACTGAAATGAACTGAACTGAACTGAATTGAACTGAACTGAACTGAACTGATCTACAGATAAGCTCTGGTAAACAGGGCCAATATATTCATATTTTTTCAGTTCTGTTTTATAATTAAATTATTAAATATCATTGTTTTACTATATATTACAATGAGATATGATAATAGTAAGACAATACTAGAAATGACTCGGATTGAAGGCATCTTCCAAGAAGTTGCATGCTCACGTGACCAGAGGCGATAACAAGGCATTAGAAGGTACATTCACGTGCCAGGAGCACTCGCACGGTACAGGAATGTGCCGCATGATGATGAGGAGCAAAGGAGGTATAAGGCGCCTGCCTATAAATAGAGGCGACAATCAGCCATTCCAGATAAGTTCTCTAACTCTTGAATACAGAGTTTTATCTTTCCTTTTAATACACGAAATCTTATCATCATACCAGAGCTGCTACCCTCGGGTAGCTCTGGGGGCTTGTTTTGCAGGCTTCGGACAAACATGTCCCTTGCAGCGACTTCCGAGGCTTAGGTCCTCGGACCATTTGGCATTCTCGGTGAAAAGTCTACACACTCAATCAGCTATTCACGGCTCAAGGCCCTCAAATATCTCCGCTATCCGAGGCATCATTTACTGGAGCGGATTTCCCGCATCAATATATGATAAATTTTACAATAATTTATTTCAGGTTAATTCAGTTCAATTGAACAAAAAAACACATCTGGCAAGCAACGGTTTCATGAAACTGTGATTTTAATTGATTTTTACATGTGTGGAAGTGATGCGGGCAAAATCCGCACTAGTAATCTGGGCCTCGGATAGCCGACGTGGTGTTGATCGTTGATGAAGTATGGATGTTGCTCGCTAATTGCACTTGACCATCCGAGCTCCTTGCCCTTGGACTGGACATGCCTGGAACTTGTCCTCCGACACCTGCAAAACAAGCCCCTCCCCAGGGGTGGTAACTCCGGTGTGATGATGAGATTTCGTGCCTTGGAATGTAAAACTCTGTATTCAAGAGTTAGAGAACTTACCTGGAATGGTTGATTATGGCCTCTATTTATAGGCGTTTTAAGCCTGCGCCTTCTCATCACACGTCACCTCTTTGTACATTGTTGTGGTCCTGGTCACGTCACTATACTGTCAAACTTCCCTCTTAGCTGTCTCTCACGTGCGTCGGAAATTTCCTGAAAGGTCTCCTTGGCCAATCACCTTTTGTATTATCACAAGCCCCCCAAGACAAAGGCTTCAGTCTTCCGAGGCTGAAGGTTTATGTCTTGTCACTCTCTTTCCTTGCTTACCAACGTCTCAGCTTCATGCGCGCGCTTGTTGCTATTTTGGCAAGTGGGCCTTTGGGTCGTAACTAACCAATATCCTTCAGCTTTTGGCGGCTACACGTTTCACTTTTCCCCAAATCCTCCCTCTTTTCTTGTGTACCATCATTACTCCTGCCCCCGATGCGTTGTCTTTTGCTATTCCCTTGTTTTCTCTTTTATAAATAGATCCATTGGCTCCCTTATTTTTCCTCTCTTGCTGCCCTCCAACTTTATCTTCCGCCTATCTCTTACTTTTTGGTGAGTCGCCGCTGCTCTTAATTTCTTCCCCTATCTCTTGTTATCGTGCTAGTTTTTTCTTTACTATGGATTCCACTAGTGGGTCTGTGGGTCTAGTATATGTCGATGGCCTGAAAGTTCAGGCTTCTAATCTGGTATCTCCTCCTATCCCCAATCCGGGTTCCGAATCTTCTTCCTCAGAGCCCCTATTTGTGGCTAAAGGGAAGAAACAGTGTCGTCGATCCTTCACTCGTGTGCCTCGGATCAATCCCATAGGCTTCTACTATGACTCCGATTCTTTCCCTGAGTGGGTCACCCAGGATGTTATCAGCCTTTGCAATAACAGCTTTGTCCCTATCCCTGAAGACGCGGAATTAGAGCTTTTGGATGCCGCCCAAGTCAAATCCGGGGCCTCGTGTTTACCTGTTTGCCACATACATTTTGGCTTATCTCTCCCGTTCTCTGATCTTTTTTCTGAACTGCTCAATCATTTTAAGATGTCTCATGCTCAACTCCATCCTAACGGAGTAACTGTTATTGTGGGATTCATCACTCTATGCCGTAGGCATGGTATTGTGGAATCTCTGTCCTTGTTTCGTTCCATCTATCGCTTCCACGCCTCCCATGTGAAAACCCTAGGGATTTTTACATTTTACCCCCAAAGTGTCTCTCTGGTGCTTGCCAAGATTGACAGTGTCAAGAATTGGAGGGAGGCTGGTCATTACTCCTTGAACCAGATTGAGTACCCTGTCCCCGATTGGAACGACAGCCCCCGGGGTTTTTGTCCCCCCGTCCGTAGCCTCCGACTATGAAGTTCTATCTGGTTGTACCCTGAATATCCTTCAGTATTGGCTGAAAGGAAATGACAGTTTCTACTGGCCTCGGGATATCTACCCTGCCTCTGTCTTTACTCGTCGTCGGTTCTATGCCCAATGGCCTGAAGAAGGTCTTCACCCCTTGCTTTAGGATCTCTGTCTTTACTTTGTTGTTCCTTTCCTTCCGTGTTGTTTTCCTCGGCTCTTCACCTTATCTAACGTTATTTTTTATGTTTTGTTGCAGTGGTTCGTGATCTTCCTGATAATCCTGCCCTTTACCATACTTTAGAGATGACTGGGACTTTTCACAGGAAAGCTGTTAAGTCCACCTCGGATGCCATTTCTGATTCCAACCCTCGGGTGGAGAAAACTCCTGCCCAAGGCATGCTAGAAAAGCATGTCTCCTATTCCGAAGAGAGCTCGTTATGAGGCTTCTGGCAAGGGTGCCTCGGCGAAAGGTCCTGACTCCTCTAATAAGGAAACCCTTGGGAAGGCGCCTGAATCTGAGGCCATTGAGACGCTCTTAGCCGATCATGTGGTTCAATCTGAGGGTCCTTCCTCCCGAAGAACCTTGGTCCCCTTAGCCCGACTCATCCAAAGAATGATGTTTTTAACTGGGATTTTATGGACTACGATCCCCTTGCGTACGCCGCTCAGCAAAGTGAGCCCTCCTCCCCTCTTCCTGAAGAACAACCAGCTCCGATCTCCATACCGGTTCCTGTCCAGCCAACGACAACGACTCCTACCGCCGGAAACCCGACCGTTGCGACCTTCCAAGCTATGTGATCTGTTCATGTTGTCACCCCAGCGGAGAGTGACCCTAACTCTTCCCTCTTCTCTCCTGTAAGCTTTCCTATGGCTTTTCTTTCCTTTTTCTTCCTCCCTTATCTTTCTTCTAATTAGTGTGCTTACCTTTATGTAGGAAGCCCAAGCTTTTTTTCAGGGATTCAACGACTCTCCCGACTTCCGGACTTTACTGGCCGGAATGTGGGAGAAGTGCTCCGGTAAATTACTCAGTGACCTTCAAGCCAGCCGGCGGACTTTAGATGAGGAGAAAAACTGTTATTCCCTCCTTCTTGGGAGGAGAGAGCTCGCTCTGCCCTCCTTCTCCAGGAAGAGAAAAAACATTATGCCCTTCTTCAGGAGAAGCCCCTTGAAGACGGGTCTTTGCTTCGTGAGTTCGGCGAGACTATTGCTCGGGAAATTTTCAGCTCCAAGGCCTGCGACTAATCCTTGTCCAAGCTTCTAGGGGAGTCCAACAATTATCAGACAACCCTTCTTTAATACAGGATTCGAGGCTGGCTTCCTGGGATCCTTCGTTTGTCTGTGCAGAAGAGCTACTATCATCCTGGGGTCCTGGCCCGTTATGAGTAGCGTCTTAGGGATTTCCGCCTGAGTTCCCTCCGAAATCTAGCTCCCAAGATTTGGGGCGCCTTGCATTCATCCAAGCCACCTGTTTCTGCCACCAACCTTCTGAAGATCGAGGAGAAGAAAGCTCCGGTTCCCGAGGAGAAAGTTGTTCTTCAAGCCGACCTTCGCAATCCTTATGGGGTTTGTCCAGAGCCCCCATCTCATCGCTACTCTGTTAACAGCAAGGGGTACGTTGAATGGTGCGCAGAGCCACAATCTTTCAGCTTCAAGCCTGCTTTGTCCAATGGCGTCCCTGTCATTAAATTCTCCAAAGTGCCAGGCCCTGCTCAACTGCCCCAAGCTACCGAGGGCTACCTGTCTCCTGGAGAAGCGTCTGGTTCTCATGTATAATTTCTTTTTTCCTGGCTTCGGCAATCTTTTTTGCTTCTTTTGTTCTGCTGTTTAGCATTCCCCACCTGTAAGGGGCATTTCCGACCGTCCTCTTGTATTGCTATAGTATATTCTATCTATTTCCCTTATTATATCCTAAATTCCTTTTCCTTTTGTCTTTTATACATGTTTCCTTCTTTTACTATTTTTGATTCCTATCTTATAATGTATCCCTATACCTCTCTGCAGGGTCCTCTTTCCCCATCTTCGGACAAGGTTTCTCCTCCTTTGTGCTCTAAATGCCGAACACCGGCTTTACCCGATCCGCAAATAGTAGCAGGTCCGAGAGAGAAAGCTTTGTCCAAAGATGAGTTTGGTAATCTTAGTGCCGCAGCTCGATTTCTTAGGTTCATGAAGGCTAGGTTCGGATCTATCCAACGAAGGCATAAGATTATCTCTTCCTATCTTGAGGAGACTGCGAATATACCTGAGCTCCTAAATCGATTGCATATTTCATGCAAGGAACTGGAACGCCATGCTGGCGAGGAACTTGGCTTGGTGTGGGGCGAGTACTCTAGGGCCCTTAGCAAACTCCAAACTCCAAAGTCTAGAACGCGGAAATAACGAAAGGAAGATGATTTCCAAGGTAGAAGCTGAAAACAAGCAACTTACCTCTCGCAACCGCGAGCTTCAGGATCATCTTCTTCACCTGAGGCTTTCGTTTCATATGTCCTCTCTTGTTCGTCGAAAAACTTATGCCATTCCCTTCCATGATATCGCTTCTTTTGTTCGAAACGCCATCCCTGCTATATATGGAGAAGATGATTAAGTTTCAAGCTGAGGGTTCGGCTCATCCTGCTTATGCTGATGCTGTTGAATGGAATCACCGCTTATCTTCTAGAATGTCTGATCCTCTTCCACATTTCCTCTGGGAAATTCCTCCTACCCTTCCTGTTGATAATGCCTTCCGCCGATATCTTGATCCTCGGCTTTCTACAATATATGAGAATTGCCAAAGGAGTTCCGGGAAGTTCTTCGCGTTCGGCAAATGGGTTTGCCTGCTTACAGCGAGCCCGACCATTTATTAGGTGCTCCCTTTATGAGCGCCCCTCCTGTCTTACCATCTGTGATCTTTCAGCCCCTGCATTTTTCTCCAGACAATGCATCTCTTGAAAGAGAGCGGCCCTCTCTCCGCCCTTTAACTATTCGCTCCTTGCCTTCTCAATGAGACGAAATAGTTCATGTGTCTGATGATTAATGCATTTCCTTAGGTTTGTTTTGTACTCTATGTAAGATGTACAAGTATCGAGAGGACGTCTCCCCTCGGGTACTTGCCCTTATTTTTTAATGAAATATGTTTTGCTTTCCCTTTATTTTTATTTTCTTTCATTTATGCTCGGATTGCCTTTGCCGAGGTTTGCTTCCTTTTTGGCGGGGCACCAATCATGGGAGCGACCCAGAGGTCCTGACTTACCCTTTATTTACACCGATCTATCCAGCACGTATGCAAATTATCGTGTATCCACGTTTTCCTAACGCACTATCCAGTACGTTTTCCTGTTTCGAGCGTATCCACGCATCCGAAACTTGACGTATCCACGCCGAACCCCTTTTATTGCAATGTGTCTTCTATCGCACATGCAATAATTATGCGTGTCCACGCATCCGAGCTATGGCGTATCCACGCTGAGCCCATGACCATTCTTTTAGATTTCCCTTTCTCGATCCCTTTAAACACCTCAGTGATTACCCTTTTTCCTATCCTCTCCTTTTTCTTTTATCCGACCTCTTTTTCATTCTCTCCTGGGCCCCTTCTTAATTTTAATGAGGTTTTCCTAAGCTCATTCTCTCACCCATTCAGTTTCTTTGTTTTTCCCTGTTTCCTTTTTCTCCTCTGGGCTACCTTTACCATTCTCTCTGTATTCTCCCCGAAGGTTCTTCTCTTTAGTTCCCTCCTAAACTTTCTCTTTCCTCCCTAGGTATTTCTAACTTATCCCAGTTAACCTATTTTGTCTTAAATTCCTCCTTAATGTTCTTCCGTTCGCCTTTCATCAGAATTCTTTCCTTATGGTGATGTCCGAGCCCCCCTTGCGCTATAGTAATTTACCCTTTTATTTTTTTATTGCCCTTCTTGAGTTTCTGCGATGCTATTATCCGAGGACTCTTTTTCCTGATATCTTATCCCTTCATAATCTCACCCTTTCCTTTCCCTATACCTCCTTTTTGGTATGATTTTACCCTTTCCCTCTCTTCGGATGCCATCCGGACCTGCCCTATTTTTTCCCTTTTCCTTCCTTACCTCTCCACTTTCTTTCTTTTTCTTTTTCTCTCTTCTCCCTTTTACCATTTCCTCTCTTTTTCTTTTTCTCCTTTTTTTTCTTTTTTTTATTGAATCCCTTTCCCTATTCTTCTAAAGGTTTTTTCTTCCGAACCCCCCTTCCTATTCTCCCTCATCTTCCTTTTCTTTTGGTCCCTGCCAGTAATTCTAATTTTCTCCCAGTCTGTCATCCCCTCCCTCTTTCTAAGTTAACTCTCTTCCCTTTCTATGTTGTTGCTCTCCTGGTTACCTCTCACTCTCATCCTCCTCGTCCGAGCCATATCATGTTGGATTTCTTGGTCTTTCTCTTTGAATGCCTTCTTATCTGATGCCGTTACCTATCCGATGTGGTCCTCTGGCTCCTCTCCTGACGTTACCGACTTGCTGCGTTGCTGCCTTCCGAGGATGTTTGGTTCCGAGTCTCTATTCTTCCATTGCTCCTTTCTCATGCTTACACCTTTGTAAGCCCTTTAATCTTGCCCTATTTGGCTTCCTCTCCTGTCACCCTTGTATGTCACCTGTAAAGAAACTTCTCAAAAATGGTGTTAGTTACAACATTCCTTTCGTGCTATTTTCCTTCCGATCTCCTCTCTATCGGACCCAACCGTTCTGATATCCGACCCCATGTCAGTAGCGTGACCTTCATGTTACTCCGAATCTCCTCTATTAACCCTTTTCCTGCTTAAATTCCCTATCGGCCCTTTTCTTTCGCGGCGTCCAGTCCTCGGGAATATCTAAAGCCCTAGCTTTCTTATATCCGACCTATGCTCATGAGCAAACTCTAGCTGATACCCTAAATACCTATTCCTTCCCCTACATACCTCTATGTTCCTAATCCTCACGCATATTATAGCCAGTAATAAGCGTAAATAATCTTGCAGAAAAGCTTTCATCTATCATTCAAATAATGCTCAATATATATATACTTTTTTATACCTACATACCTCCACCTTCGAGCATCCCCATCTCCAGGCGGGTCTTAGCTTTATTCGCCTCCTTAGGTTGGTTGCGACCACTAAATTTCCTCTTACATAATCTTTCCTCAGCCGAGTTGTTCTACACCGAGGCATCGCTTGTTATCCGAGCAACTTTCTTGAATGCCGAGCTGCTTGCGGTATTCTGAATCGAGGATGAGACCCCTAACGTCGGGTCCCACGTGGCGTACCAACTGATGCGGGGCAAATCCGCACTAGTAATCTGGGCCTCAGATAGCTGACGTATCCGATGGATTCTAGGTGCTGATCGTTGATGAAGTATGGATATTGCTCGCTAATTGCACTTGAACATTCGAGCTCCTTGCCCTCAGACTGGACCTACTTGGAACCTGTCCTCTGACACCTGCAAAACAAGCCCCCTTCCCTCGGGCACTACCCCGAGGGTGGTAGCTCCGGTGTGATGATGAGATTTTGTGCCTTGGAATGTAAAAACTCTATATTCAAGAGTTAGAGAACTTACCTGGAATGGTTGATTATGGCCTCTATTTATAGGTGTTTTAAGCATGCGCCTTCTCATCACAAGTCACCTCTTTGTACCTTGTTGTGGTCCTGGTCACGTGACTGTATAGCCAAACTTCCCTCTTAGCTGTCTCTCACATGCGTCGGAGATTTCCTGGAAGGTCTCCTTGGCCAATCACCTTTTGTATTATCAGGAAGTGTGACCAAATAGTCCAAATAATTAAAAAAAATGATGCGAGGAAATCCACTCCAGTAATTGATGCCTCGGATAGCTGTGATAACTGAGGGCCTTGTGTTGTGAACTTGCTAGCTGATTGACTGCTAAGGATACTTGCCTAGCTGAGCGCCTAGATCTCGGATAGATGGATTTGGGACTTGTTCGTCCGAAGCCTGCAAAACAAGTGCCCAGAGCCACCCGAGGGTAGCAGCTCCGGTGTGATGATGAGATCATGTATTGTAAGGAAAGACTAAACTCTGTATTCAAGAGTTAGAGAACTTACCTGAATGGTTGAATGTGGCATTTATTTATAGATGTTTTGATCCTCCTCTGGGTGCCTCGTCATCATGTGTCACCTTTCTGTACTGGTGGTTCTATCTGGCCACATACTGACCGATCCTTACCTTCCCTCACGTGATTCGAAAGCTTCTGGGAAGGTAACCTTAATCCGAGTCATTGGTATTATCACAAGCACCCCAAGACGGAAGTTCAAAGGTTATCGAACCGCGGAACTTTTTTCTTCGCTTTCCTCGGAATTTTTCTTTGCTCAGCGTTTGCCTCTACGCGCTTCTGAGTGGGCCCTATTGTGTCCCTAAAATTTCAGCGACTACACGATTCCCTCTTCCCAATGCTCCCTTCTCTCTTCTTGCTCATAATCATTCCTCCCCGCCCCCAATATTTTTCCTCAAATCCTTTTTTTTTTTTTAAATAATCCTCTTCCCTTTCTTCTCTCTGCATTCTTCTGTTCTTCCACCTTCAGGTAACCCTTTCTTTCCCTTTCTATTCCTTTTCTCCTGTTTTCTGTTCCCTTCTCGTTCTTTGATCGAATCTACTATAGAGTCTCCTCCTAACACTAATCATCTTCTGGTGAAACCCTTCAACCGAGGATATAATGGATTTGCTCAGCCAGCAGTCCGATTCTTCTACCACCCACTTCGAGCCTGCGGAGCGGGGTCGATCGCCGGAAACCTGATGAGCCTACTCTTGACCCTGAATCCCTGTCTCCTTCTGAACAACTCGCAGTTGCTTCTTCATCAAAGCGGGCAAAAAAGGAAAAGGACAAGGTCGAAAGGGTAAAACGGTCTTGTCGATCTTTCACTCGAATTCCACGCATTCTTTCCCTCGGGTTCCATTGCGATGTCGAACCCTTCCCTGCCTGGCTTACTGAGTGTGTCCGTACTTTTTCTGAGAATTCATTCATTCCCCTTCCCCTAGATGCTGAGTTGATGGCTTTAAACGATAGCCAATTTCAATCGGTTATGCCTTGCCTTCCTTCCCGCCATATTCATTTTGGGTTTTCACTCCCATTTCCTCCTCTCTTCTCTTCTATTCTTACGCACTTTTCTATATCCCCGGCTCAACTTCATCCGAATGGGGCTGCCACAGTTCTTGGATTCCTTACTCTTTGCAATCAGCACGGAGTATCTGAATCCCTTGATTTATTCTGATCCTTCTATCGCATTGTCCTTTCTCATTCTTCCATTCCGGGGGTGTTTACGTTTTATCCGAGGGGTAGTCCTATTGTGCTTAGCAAGAGTGATTGCGTTAAGCGCTAGATGGATTTCGGGTGTTATTCCTATAATCTGACCGCTTATCCTACACCTTCTTGGAACCATGTTCTCTGGGTCTTATCTTCCTGAAATTGTGGTCTCCGAGCATGAATCCCCTGCTCGTCATTCTATTGACATTATCCAATACTGGATTAAAGGGAACATCGGGTTTTGCTGGCCTCGGGCAATCTATCCCAGGGAGGTCTTTATTTTCCTTCGATTCTATACCGAGTGGCCTGCCGAAGGTCTTACTATGATCTCGTGACATAGCTTTCTTTTCATTGTTTATTCCTTTATTTCCTTACTCATGTTCCTTTTTTCCTTTCAGTGACCCGAGGTTTATCCGAAGATCCTTCATTATGATCCTTTGATGACGGGTAATAACCAACAGCGCCGCCGAGCTACCTAGAAATATATCGAGAGAAGCTCTAAGCAAGGGCCAATACCTTCAGGTACGTCTCCGCATCCTCAACCGAGAACTACTTCCACCCAGGATCCTCTTCAGAAGAATCTCGCCTTTGTTGGGATTTCTTTCAACTTGCCTCAAGTACCCGGTCTTCGCTAAAGAGGGCTCGGATTGAGAAACTTCAGTCGGACATTTCTCCACAATCCGAGCAGCAGCCAAGCCAGACTTCACTATCTGCTGAGAAACAACTTGGCTCGCATCAATCAGTTGAGCAATTAAATTCCCAGTTTGTAAGTATAAAAATCATCACCTTTGTGTTTTAACAAATAAAAATGAAACTTATCTGACAAATTCAAGTGGAAAATGGGGAAGAATACTAGCATTCCTAATTATTTACATCTCCAACAAGAATCTTGATAGTTTTCGCTAATGTTGATCTAAACCTATGCAAATCGATCCTCACATTTTGTGCATCCAGGTAGATTGATTTGAACATGCCCCATCCTTGTTTAGCTATTGAATACGAATCCTTAAAAACTGCATGATTGGCAGGATATATCTCAATTAAGGAGCTTTCTCCAGTCGTAATCTTGTACTCCAAATAATTTAAAGCCATGTGATTCATAGCCTTCCCATAATAACGGGTAGATAAATATTCAAGCCCAACCGGAACTATTTGAATAAAAACTGCATTGTCTGGAAGATAAACTAAACTAGTTAATCCAGCTCCATGAACCCCCATCAGCACATCATAAGAGTTCACCATCTGAGCAAACCATGTTATATTGGTTGCATTTGTCAAATCATATATAATCACTTCAAACCCTAATTCTTCTGCCATTTGACGTATCTCATATGCATTCATAATCACTCGTGTTTCTTTCCGATTAAGTACCATCAGTCGCGGCTTTATCATTCCCGTTGCCACAATATTCCTCTCCAGGGAATATGTGTCTCTCATGAACTTTCTGAAATGATCCATTGACAATCCATATGGAAACTTTGATGATTCAATTTCCATATCTCTGTCAGACTTGGTTCCCAGTATCATTTCAAGAAAGCAATGTATTTTCGTTTCCTTGTCTATGGGAATTATTGGATAGTTGGAAAGTTTAAAAAATATTGGTTTATACTTGGCTATTAGCCACTCTCGATGATCAGTGATGAGAAACCGAACATCTCCGTTGAACTGTTTAGAAGTCGCGAAAACCGGAATCAGCAAGTCCGAGAAAGTATGGAATGTGTTCCTTGTGAATCCCCTGGTAGAGAATAGTATTGCCGGCGTGTTGTACTTTTGGTTGCATTTAGGGATTTTTTTTTCATCATCAGAACCTAACAGTTTTATAGTCCACGTCTTCGCAAACAACAATGCAAAAGGAATATCTTTTCTTGCATACGGTCTTATGCTCCAGGAAATGTTCTTCTTCTCTACAGGAAGAGGACCATAAGGTGAAACAAGAAATATGGTGTTGGATTTCGCTTCTACTCTTACATCTCCTTTCATCACACAATAATCAGATAACCCTCCAGAATAATCACATCTTGGCTCCACTTCACCGACATACACTACAAATATCGAGGAAATAATTTTTTGTTAAATGTTTTCAAAAAATTACATCTCAATAGGCATAAAAAGTATCGATTTATTTCCTGTTTCTGACATACATATCTCTATTGACTTAAGATGAAAGTTCTTAAAAATGTTGATTTTGTCTGATCAAATAAATATAGTCATGTCAGAAATTAACTTCTCTATACACAACCAAAATAGTTGACGAAAAATACTTTGGATGTTTGGCAACAAACGGCGATGTCGGTCGCCGGGGCCGCCCCACATTAAACCGGTACCACGGTGTATGAGGAGTTAAATCACGGTGACCCAGTGCCAGCAACCAAGAGGGCCCTCTACCCAGGGATTCAGCACAAAGTGCTGCCCACGGGTTTCGAACTTGGGACTAGCAACAATCTTCACTCCTGTGCCAACCACTGGGCTACGCCCGTGGGTACAATGGATGTTTGGAGTTACTTACATGGTGGTGGAGGTGGTGTTTCGATTATTTCCTTGGTGATTCCTACGAGCATACATAGTCTTCCTCTTGTCAATAATTTCAAATTCACTGCAAATAACATTCAACAAATAGTATAATATGTAAAGTGAAATATGTATAATTTACAGAAAAGAGATATAGAAATTAAACTATGTAAGTTAAATAAGTAATTCAGAATATCTATGATTCAACTTACAATAAAAAATATTGCAAATTGTTACGGTGATAGCCAAAATAAAAACAAGCACCCAGAATCTTGATTTTCTCAGGTCACATTGTTTAAAACTTGTATTGGTAGCTTGTGTCATTCTAGTAATATACTCAATGTATAACTTCTCATTTATGCCTATGAACAAAAAATTTGTATTGGTAGTCGAAAAATAATAACTTTTTTATATACCATGAACAAGATTAATATCTCCCTTCAGAACTATAGACAGTATAGTATTGGAGAGCATGTAAAATGAAATAAATCTACTTTTGTTAATGTATTTGTCTTATTTCTTACCAATTTTTCTCTTCACATGTTATATATTTTTATTACAGATTTAATGCAAAAAATGCATACTCATAATTGAACTTACCCGTAATAGATTGATTCTTGTAGTTTATGTAGATAGCTTTGTATCAATGATTGGGAATGAACAATTCTTTACTTGATACATGTCATAAGATATGTATGGCTTAGATTGTCAAAATCAATATCAAATTGACTAATCATGCCAACGGTTATACCTTTAAGGGACATTTAGTGAATGAAACCGGCGTACTGGAATAATTTGTTACACATTTTGAAAAATAAAAAAATAATTGTTACACTTTGGCCATATTTATCATAACTAGATCAGTTTATTTCAGTTTAATTTATTTACGTTTTTTCAGTTTGTTTCAACATATTTTAAAAAATTATGTTCACGTAAATATATTTATATTTTTCCAGTTCAGTTTTATAAATATTTATTAATTATCACTATTTTACTATAGATTGCAATAATATATGATAAATTTCACAATTAATTCATTTCAGTTCAGTTTAGTTTAGTTAAATATCTTTAAATCTCTGGCAAACAAGGGTTTCATGAAACTGTGATTTCAATTGATTTTTTGGGTTTTCATCTTAAAAAAAATAAAAATTCAATTCAATATGATAAAGAGGCCTTATCTTTCCCCCGGCCTCTTTTTGAGTATGTTCACCACTTACACAAAACATTTTCCTCACATACCTTAGTTCATGTGCTTAGGGAAGGAAACCAACCTGCTGATGCTCAAAGATAGCTCTGATAGAGTTATCTGACAGAGTATTTGATGTAGCGCAAGATTAGGCGGTAGCGTTGTTTCACAAATTTCTCCGATATATCTAGATTTTCTCTCAAGGTCCGTTGAGTCTGAGAATGCCCGAAATTTGAATTCAATCTTGATTAGTATCCAACTTCCCGTTGAGTCTGAGAATGCCTGGAAAATTAGAGTATAAACTGAAAACTAAATTATATTATATCAAATCAAATCAAAGGTTCCTAATTACAAAGCAAAGGGCAATATTTATAACCCATCAATCTCTATCCTATTACCCTACAGGATGCCGATTCCCACTCTGAATAGGAGATCGATTCCTTCTTAACAAGATTAAAAAAACTTTTCAGGAAAACTCTAAACCTTGATAAGGAAAATCCAAAAATCCCTCAATGATTATCTTTGGAATAATCCAAAGATCCAACTAAACCAACCAAAATACGTATATGGCTCCCATGACTCGGAAATGTGACATATTTGCATCTTCCTAGTCCTGCCTGCACCAGTATTTCAGCTAGATCTTATACCTGCCAAGGTTCAAGGGGCTTATCAATTTTGATAAACTCCAAATGCCCTCTCAGAGTAAATTTGAATGGATGCTACTAAATAATCCTCTCTTTTTGCAGAATTGCAATGGAATGAGGATGAAAGCTGGAGGATTATGGCGTTTTTTCAGGATGCTAATAGCCTCAACGCAGCAGCTACTACTTCTAGATTTTTACCTCTTTTACCTTCTCCAGGTTTTACACTTGGTTTAAACTCCTTTCTCGGTTGACTTGTGTCTCTTTGGATTCACTAATAAGCTTGGTTTGTGAAGTTTAATCCAAGTACTGGAAATTGAATGAGGAATAACCTTCTAAGTTTTTTGGATGCAACTATCTTGTATCAGGGGGACTCCCCTTTTTGACTATGTATAAATATACTGATGCTACCAAAATCCGTCCGTTTCCCGGGCGTTGAGACTATCCGGGTCTCCTTCTTGATCAATCCGCTACAATCCTGCAAAACAATCCCCGGGAAGCGTCCCGGGGAAGAGGCTCCGGCGTGATGATGAGATGGGGATAGCGGGGAAAGAAAACGTACGGAAGGTGCTCTCAATATAAAGTAGAGAGATATAAGTCACATACCTTGTTCACTATTTGAGGCTGGTATTTATAGCAGAGCTTCGCCTGCTTGAAGATAAGTTGCAGGACCACCTCCCTTGTCACCATCTGTCCTCTTTCTTGTCCGGACATGCCTCTCAGCGGGGAAGGTACCGCTCTGTTGACTCTGGGCCGCGAGCCCTCTTCCTGGCCCAGCAGGGTTCTGGGCCGGTATTATCACTAACCCCCCAGACCAGTCTTCCGGGTTTCCTTGACGCGGGGGACTGATCTTATACGCTCCTCCTCCTGCTATTTCTTTTGGTGGGGACCCTCCGTGTTATAATTGGTTTCTGACAACGCCGTCATTTCCCCTTCTGCATTAATCAGTACCTTGTTTACCGTGTCATCATTGCTTTTCCTCCTTTTGAGGCGGCGTTTCCTATTCTCCCGCCTATATAAGGGCCTAACCCTCCTTACTAGATTACTTTCTTCGCACAATTTCCAGACGCTCCGCTTTCTCTTAACAAGTAAGCTCCGATCCTCCTCCTTTGCTTCTTCCATTCCTCTTCCACGACGAGCTCCCCGCGCTTTATCACTTCCTCTCTGGATACCGAGGGGATTCAAAATCAATTTGAAATCCAATTCCGAACCCCTGATCCAATCCCCTCTCCGGGTTCCTCCTCGGGTACCCATTCTGAGGCCTTCAGCACCTCCCGTGAGCTAATCGCTCCAGGTATGCAGGTCCTAGATGAGGCGGGTTCATCCCCGGCCGGGCATTCCCATCCCCTCCGCGAATATCAGAACGGGGAGGCTTTTGGTGAGGACGTTGGCGATGGTGCTCCCCCGGGTCCTACCCACGGAGTGAAGCCCTCGGGCCATCGGTTTTTGAATCATTCTGGGGCTCCCTCCTCCTTAGATAGGGATGTTTTAGATTTAGTTAGACGTTGCTTCATCCCTTTTCCGCTGGATGCGTCTTTATCCAAACTTCCCCCGGGAATGTCCGAGCAAGAGGTACCTTGCATTCCCCGGATTCACTTTCAATATGGGCTGAGCCTCCCTTTTCCTCCCCTGTTTATAGAAATTTTCAATTTTTATCAAATGGCCCCGGCCCAACTACACCCCAACGGGGTTGTGCTAGTGCTGGCCTTCTTGGTCAATTGTGCGAGGTGCAACGTCTCTTCCTCCCTCCTCCTCTTCCGTTCCTTCTACGCCTTGCGACGCGCTCACGCGTCCTTCCCGGGTGTGTTTTCCTTTGTAATCCGTTCCGGGACGAGGGACTTTGTTAAGGGTAAACCCAAGTCCGCCAAAGGGTACCCTGCAAAAGGTTTCTTCCGTTGTGATTCCCGGGTGTATCCTATCCCCCCTGGAACGATTCCCTCGTCCCTGAAGATAAAAAACCTCTCTCCTCTCTTTCAATTGATGCTACCAATGATCATAACCTCCTCCGCCTCTCTCCCCTAGACATGGATGCCTTCTTTAAGACCGGAAACGCGGGCTATTACTGGCCTCGCTATATCCTGAAAAACTTTTTACCCTTCCACTCATCTCCGCGGTGTGGCCGGCTGGAGGTGCCTATTAAAGGCTTTATTCTTTTTTTGTTTTATTTATATATATGCATCTAACTTTAATTTTCTGTTTTCTGATTTCATTTCAACCTACTCTATACGCAGACGTCACGCCATTCGCGGGGATGCCTTCCGGGGGTGATAATCAGAAGGGAAATCCTCGTCTAGGGTTGGTCGCTCCAGCTGAGCAGCAAGTGACTCCTCCGCCTGGGGCGGATGCTGCCGAAAACCCCGGGTTCATTCCATAAAGAGCCTGTCAGCAACGACCACCTTCCCAACAGAGGGCCCCGGGGTCCTCCCCTACCCCGGGGAGGAAATCTTTCATCCAGCACCACACTTACAGTGGTGGGGCTAGTTCTCGCTTTAAGCGGCCGCTGACCGATGACAAGGAGTCTCCTCCGCGTTCCCGTCAAAGGTCAGAGGGTGCGGCCCCGCCCCCACCTCCCCCCCCCCTGCCAATATTCCCTTACAGGATAATTCTCAAGCTATCCCTGAGGAGAGGGAAGAGGTATTCTAACCTTACCCAGTTGCTTATCACTATTTTTACCATGTTTCTATCCTTCCGGGTAATCTTACTTTTTTTTAAATTTTATAGACCACCACTTTCGCCGACTCGCTCCTGGCGGATTCCCAACTGGCGGAGGCGCTCAACCGGACGTACTCTAAGTACAGCGCGGGTCTATTTGCTAAAAAAGAAAAGGAACTTCGCGACGCCCGGGAGAGGTTGGCCGGGCGAGATGACCTGGAAGCCCGGCTGGAGGCTTCTCAGAAGAAACTGGCCGAAAGGGAGAAAAAGTTGTCAGAGAAGGAAAAGAAGCTGGCGGAGGTGGAGAAAAAATACACTTCTCTCAAGAAAGAAAAGAAAGATGCTCAGCTCGAAGCCCTGGACGCTGTGGTCCAGAAAGTTCTCCACTCTGCTGATTTTGACAAAAGGCTAGAGGGTATCGCCGCTGCCGCCAGTGCGGATGCCTGCCACGAGATGTACCGCAGTCTGCGGGGTTGGCTTCCGGGGCCTGCTCGCCTTGAAGCCCAGGCATCCTACTACCGTGCCAAGGCAAGCGGTCAGCTAAACCACCGCTGGAGATCGCTGAAGATGTCCTCCCGGGTCCCTTCCGCCTCAGACATTAAGAAGGTCAAGCTTCCGGGGATCGATGAGGCTTCTTGCCCTGACCCCGGCCCGGAAAGCTTCAATGCTTATGGGGTAGTCCCGGAGACGCCTCATTGGGCTGAAAGCTATCAAGAGTTCTATGTTGTACCTGACAACTTCGGGTATCAGGCTGTCCTTGAGGGGGAGACGGGGGGTACACTGTGGGACTTCCAAGGGGGCAAGATGACTTGCTCTACCAATCCCGGAAGTCTACCCGGAAAGTGGGATTCCCTGAGTGCCCGGAAGACGAGCTAAAGGTGGATGCTCCCGCTTACTGCGGTCCTGACTGGTCTGATGCAGACGTAGCTGAACTGGAGAGGAGATGGAAAAGGGCTCACGCTACCCCGGGAGAGAGAGGCCCTGCTGAGGATGATGTATTCCTCTAGTCTTTTAGCCTAAATTTTTTTTGTACTTTTATTTTGTAACTTGCCTCCCCGGGAGGTGTTTGTAGAACTCGGCCTTGGTGCCCATTTTGCTTAATACAAAGTTCTGCTTTTAATGAATGTCATCTTTTGTAGTCTGAGCGCTATTTGGAAGGAGATCTCCCGCGGGGACCCATGCCTTTTGTTTTCCCTCATCCTAGTTGTTCTTCCGGTACTTACTTCTCTCTCCCCCGCGCTGGTTGCCTCCAATGCTCATTCCTTCAAAGGAAGCTGGCTCATTGGAGGTTTGGAGGCGATCAAGCTACCCGGGCCATGTCTGAGGCTGGGTTGTGTGCGTTTGTCCATGAGTTCGGGTCCGTCCGGGCATTAGTATCATTTCTTAAAGCTGTTGAAAATAAATTTGGCTCGTTGAATCACTGCTTCGACCTAGCTTCTGATCATATGCGGGAGGCCCTGAATTCCCATCAGACCATCGCCGAGTTGCAGGCCCTTCATGACGATTCCAATCATCGTACCGCCAAGGAACTGGGTATGGTGTGGGGCGAACTAGAGAGGGCACAGGAAAAACTTAGGAAATTGGAGACCCGTTCCGCTCAGAACAGGCTTCTCTGCGACTTTGAGAAGGAGAATCGGTCCCTCACTCAAAGGAATAGGGTCCTCCGGGATGCTCTACTAATCACCCGGCTATCCTACCACCTTTTGGGTCTCAAGAATGGCTTAGTTGGGGTGTCTCCTCTTACCGATATTCTAGCCGGGGTTCGTAGGACGATTGAACGCATGGAGGCTAACCCGAAGACGTTTGGTGAGGGAGCTCCCAATCATAAGGCCTATCTGGACTTCGTGGAGTGGCATAATAAGATAGCCGCGGGAGAAGCTGAGCCCTACCCCTCTAGCCTTCGTCGAGTCCCTGCCCGGGAGGAGGTGGATGTGGCGTATGAACGATACGAAGATATGACTGTATCCATTGACCCGAAAGAAGTGGCACGCCGGATAAGACGCATCCCGGAAATTGCCGATTCTGGAGTCACCACAAAGAGGGTTAAAACCGCTGAGGGCACCCGCATCAGCCGGAAAGAGAATGGTAAAGGTGCAGCAGACTTGTTTCCTAAATACAAGTTTCTTATGTCGGCCGGGGTAAGGAGGATGCGCCTGGCGGAGCCGCTTCCAGAAGATTTCGTGGTTGTTCCTATCCCCGAATTGAACGAAGAAGACGCCGCGCAATTGGAAGAGGGGCTAGCGTGGAATCAAGCCCCGGATGCCCGCTTTGCCGAAGATCTCCTGTCTTCTCAATTCTTCGGAGGGGGTTTCCGCCCGGGTAACCCTGAGGGTGCTTCCGGGTCAGGTCCCAAGTGGGTGTAGTAGTAAATAGATAGAAAAAACTTGTATGTAAAATACTTTGTAATATATCAGCATGTGTGCTTTGAAATTTATGAGTCAATGAATAAAAGTTCTTTCGAAAATCCCTTCTCATTAATTCTATAAGCGTTACATTCTTTGGTCCCCGGGCTTCATTCAAGTCCCGGGTCCAATCTAGCGGGGCACCCGAATGGGAGCTACCTATGGGTCCCTTTTATCATCCTTCCTCTCTAAGCCCGAGACGCGGCCAAACGCCGGGACTGTCTCTCCGGGCATATTCATGCTTCCGGGAGGGGGCATATCCATGCCTGGCATATTCATGTTTGACTAGCTGAGAATCTGCGCGGGGCACTCTACTTCCCGTAAAACCTTCTTAAGTTAGCTACATTCCATCTCCTGGGGATCTCCTTTCCTTGCTTGTCCTCCAGCACGTAGCTTCCTCCCGGGTGTGTTTCCTTCACCTTGTATGACCCTTCCCAATTGTGTGCAAGCTTCCCCTCCGGGGCTTGACGGCTCTTGTCATTTCTCCTCATCACCCAATCTCCGGGGGCAAAAACCTCTTTCCGCACCCTCCTGTCATGGTACCTCTTTACTCGCTCATTCACCTTGGCCTCCTGGAGTCCTGCATTCTCTCGCTTTTCTTCCAGGAGATCCAAGTCAAGGCGCCGTCCAACATCTTCTTCTTCCGGGCGTTGGTGTTGAGTCCGAGGGCTAGGGATCCCAATCTCCGCGGGTATCACTGTCTCCGACCCATATACCAAGCAATATGGGGATTCCCCGGTGGCTGAGCTTTCTGTAGTCCGGTGGGCCCAAAGAACGCTGGGCAACTCCCAAATCCAATTTCCCCACGCGCCTTCCAAGCGGGTTTTTAACCCTTTGATGATAGTGCGGTTGGTGACTTCCACTTGCCCGTTCGCCTGGGGGTGGTACACAGATGTCAACCTCTGCTCTATGCCATACTTGATACACTATGATTTGAAAGGATCATTTTCAAACTGCGCCCCATTGTCCGTGACTATGATCTTTGGGATACCGAATCGACAAATGATGTTCTTCCAGCAAAACTTAACACAAGTTAGCCCCCGTATGTTGGTGAGTGGTTCTGCCTCCACCCATTTCCTGAAGTAGTCGATCGCCACAATCACGTACTTAGCTCCTCCCGGGGCAGTCGGGAAAGGTCCCACCAAGTCAATTCCCCACATGTTAAACGGCCAAGCTCCCGTGACCCCAATTAACTCCTCCCGGGGCACATGGATTAGCGGGGCGAATGTTTGGCATGCCAAGCACTTCTGGACATACTCTTCCGCATCTTTGAACAACGTTGGCCAGTAATACCCCAACCTTAAGATCTTCCTAGCCATTGTGCGAGCTCCCTGGTGACTCCCGTTAGATCCTTCATGCACCTCCCGTATGAGGTGTCGGCCTTCTACCCTTTCTACACACTTAAGCAAAGGCTGAAGATATCCTCTCTTATACAACTCCCCGCCCTAGATCACATATTTAGGCGCTTTGACTCTCAACTTTCGGGCCTGAACCCTATCCTCCGGGGTAGTTCCTTCTTCTAGGTATGCCCGCATGGGGATGATCCAGGATTCCTCCTCACTCACTACCATTACTTGGTCATTCCCCTGGTAGCTCCTTCTTCCTAGTACTTCCATGTACAACTTTTGGTTAGGCTCAGGCTTTAATTCCGAGGCCTTACTGTTTTCCTCCCGGGGAACTTGGACCAGGTTAAAGGTTTTGAACCCGGCTACCAGAGGTTTTACCGTTTCTAAGTATTTCTGCAGGCTCCTCTCTCGGGCTTCATATTCTCCTTTTACCTGCTGTACCACAATCTGAGAGTCGCAGTATGCCGTGAGAGCTTTGATGTCCATCTCCTTTGCAAATCTTAATCCCGCGATCAAGGCTTCGTACTCGGCTTCATTGTTGGTTGTTTTGAAAGTGAATTGGACCGCATAGGGGTATTCCTTCCCTTCCGGGCTAATCAACAAGACTCCCGCTCCGCTGCTTCCTGAGTGTGCCGATCCATCTACATATAACCTCCACGCCGGGACTATTTCAACCTCGGTCGTCTCCTGCTCTTCCTGTATCCTTGCTTCTGACTCCACCAGAAAGTCTGCTAGGGCCTGCCCCTTGATAGCCCTCCTTGGCTCATACCGAATTTCATATTCTCCCAACTCTATAGCCCATTTCATCATTCTCCCTGATGCCTCCGACTTGAACATGACTTGTTTGAGCGGGTAATTGGTGAGGACCACTATTGAATGGCCCTGGAAGTAGGGTTTAAGCCTCCTTGAAGCGTGTACCAGTGCTAGAACTAGTTGCTCCAATTCAGTATACCGGGTCTCTGCCCCCCGAAGTGCCCGGCTAACAAAGTAGATTGGGTGCTGCTTTCCCTCCTCTTCTTTGATTAGCACGCCACTTACTGCCTCCCGGGATGCCGCTATGTATAGGAAAAGCTCCTCCCCCGGGTATGGTTTCTTTAAAGTTGGCAACTGTCGAAGGTGATCTTTCAAGTTTTGGAACGCCTTCTCGCACTCCCCGGACCACTCGAATGCCTTGGCCTTCCTGAGAATGTTGAAGAAAGGTAGCTGCCTATCTGCCCCCTTTGATAGGAATCGGCTGAGGGCCGCAAGGGAACCTGTCAACCGCTGTACTTCTTTCACCGATCTGGGGGAGGTCATCTTAGCTATGACATCTACCTTTTCCGGGTTGACATCAATGCCCCGACTTGACACCATGAAGCCCAAGAACTTCCCCGCCCCCACTCCAATGGTGCTTTTGGAGGGGTTCAGCTTTAGATTGCTCATCTCAAGTTTTTTGAACATCTCCTCCAGATCATTCAAGAAAGCCCCATAAGTCCTACTTTTAACCACTATGTCGTCGACATATACCTCCATGTTCCTTCCCACTTGGTCCTTAAAGAGTCTTTCCACCATTCTCTGATAAGTAACCCCCGCATTTTTCAACCCAAAGGGCATCTTCTTGTAGCAAAAGGTCCCAAAATCGGTGATGAATGAGGTTTTCGCCTTGTCCGCCTCATCCATCTGCACCTGATGATACCTTTTATGTGCATCAAAGAAAGCCAGCACCGAGTACCCCGCGATAGCCTCTGCCATCCGGTCCAAATTTGGGAGAGGGTAACTGTCTTTGGGGAAGCATTTATTCAAATCCGTAAAGTCGATACACATGCGCCAGCTTCCGTCATGCTTCTTTACTAAGACCGGGTTAGCTATCCACTCTGGGTAGATGATTTCCTCGACCACCCCGGCTTTCTCCAGCTTCTTCACTTCATTCTTTATGAATTCCGCTCTCTCCGGGGCTACATGTCTTTTCTTCTGCCTGATCGGCTTGGTTACCGGGCTTATGTTCAGCTTGTGTACCCCCAACTCTGGAAACACCCCCACCATGTCCTCCGGGCTCCATGAGAATACTCCTTGATATCTGGCCAAGAGTTCCTTCAATGCACCTTTTACTTCCTTCGGGAGATCTTTTCCCACCGTGATCATCCCTTTGTCCGCCACTTGCATTTCTTATAACTCTTGGCGGGGAGCTTCTCCATACACCGCCCCTACTGCTTTCTTTGCATCTAAGACCGCCGTCATCATGCAACTTCTCGCGACTGCTTGGCTTCCCCGTACGACCGCCACTCCTTGCGCGGTGGGGAACTTCATTGTCAGCAGGTATGGACAACTCGCTGCCCGGGCTTGGGTTAGCCAGGGCCTTCCTATGATTACGTTGTACGGTGAGGGTGCATCAATAACCGCAAAGTTGCATGTCACTGAGACCCTCTTGCTCCGGTCCTTCTCGTCCACCATACACACTGCGAGGGGAATAACACCTAGGGGAACTTCAGGCTTGCCCGTGAACCCTGACAAGGGAGACGAATGAGGTTTCAGATTTTGTCTCCCGATTCCGAATTGATCGAAGCAAGAAGCGAACATGATTTCCACGCTACTCCCGTCGTCCACAAACACCCTCTTGATCAAAAAGCCTTCAATCTCCGCCGTTACCACCATTGGGTCTGAGTGGGGTATCTGTGGCGGGGCTGCATCCGCCTCAGAGAAAGTGAGAGCTTCGTCGGGGCGAAACCTTTTCCCCTGAACCTCCCCCGGGGGAACATATCGTGTCCGGGCCCGGATAGCGGAAACTGACTGGCATGCTTCTCCAACGTCCCCGCTTATCACGTTGATTATTCTGCTGGGTACCAGGGCTGGCTCTACTGCTTGAACCGGTACGGCGGCTATGGCGGGCCTCCCCGGGGCCCTGTTGCCTTGGTTGCCTTGGGCTCTCCCGTTTCCTCTCCCGGGGTTAGGCCTCCACCTTCTCCGGGGTTGCTCCTGAGGCTGGTCCCGGGGATTCTCCTTCTTTGCTTCTGTCACCACGCAATCTCTCAATTGCCCCCGCTCTATCAATCTTTCTATCTCATTCCTCATCCCTCTACACCCCTCTGTCGAGTGTCCATAAGACTTGTGATAGGCGCACCATTTGTCCGCATTTTCCCTAGACGGGGTCCCCTGGATGGGCAGCGGATCCGGGAACAAATCCTTATGAATAGCATGTATCTCTGTCCGGGACTTGCTGAGCGGGGTAAAACTATCTGCCCTTGCCTGGTTCACCGGCGCAGGACCCGAATCCCTTCTACTTGGGTCAGCCACCCTCATTCTTTCCATCTTATCCGGGAGGAATCCCCCAGATTCTTCCTTCCTCTTCCGAGTGGCGTCGTTAACCGCACAGTACAGTTGCACCACCATTTGTAAGTTGTGAAAGGTTTTCGGGATGTTTTCCATCAACTTCTGGAACAACGTCATATCACTCAAGCCATTTATAAATCCGCTAATCACCGCCTTCTCCAGCTGATGTCTGTCTATGACCTTCTTGCTATCGTCCATGTACCTTCGGTAATATTCCATTGGCCCTTCTGCAGCTTTCTGCCGAGTGGCGAGGAGCTCAGTCAGTTGCTTCCATTCCTTCTTCAATCCAGCGTACCGGAACAGCAGAGCCTTGGAGAAATCATAATAATCTCTAAGACTCTGTCGGGGCAAGAAATCGAACCATAGAAGACAGTTTCCCCTCAGGTAGCAGCCTACCAACTTGCATCTTAGTTCTTCCGGGAAATCCCGTGACACCATTAGGTTCTGGTACGTCCTAACAAACTCCTCCGGGTCTGTCTCTCCATTATACGTTGGGATTCCCTCCGGGACCCGAAGGCCCGGAGGCCATGGGTATGCCAGCACCCGAGGTACCCATGGGGAAGTGGGTTGAGCTCCGTTCCTCTTCACCAACTTGTCCGATCGCGCCTCCAAAGAGTTAGGGTCCTGCTGCGCCACCTGATAGCCCCGCATCCTATCATCCTCCCTACAGTATCTCTCCGGGTAGCCGTAGTTCACCCCGATTGACCCATACATGGGCACGGAATACTGGATCGAGTTCCCCTGGGTTCCAGGGGCCTGATAACCCAATAATTCCGCAGGCATGACTGGAAGGTCATACCCTGTCTGCTCCGTCCCCCAGCTAGAACGCGGGTAGTAGGGTGGAGCATGTGGAACTAAATTTGATTGTTGTCCAGTAGTCACTCCTCCTAGAACTCCGAAATTCGGGGGGAAAGAAGGTGGGATGGTTGAGGAATTAATTTGTCCCTGTATTCTTGGCGGCTGAACAGCCCCTTCTAGATCGATAACTTCCCTTTGATGTCCCTGCAGAGGGCCTGCCGGGTCCCCTCCAGGTTTCTTTCGTCTTAAGTTTTCCCGGGCAGAGAGTACCCACTGGCGGTACAACTCCTTGTTGGCTCTCATGAATTCCAATGCTGCTGATTCCTCTGTGTTAGCTAAGGGTTGCCCTTCTTCCGGGAAAGCCAGTCCCCGAGTTTGAGGGTTGCTGGCCAGGTATTACCCCTCCTCCCGGGTTTCAGGTTCCTGGGCCCGGGGACTGCCTTCCCTAGCGGGCCTAGGCTCCTGCTCATCCTGGTACTCTCTTTCCGAGTCGGCTTCGTCAGAGGCAGTTTCCACGTGACCATCCTGTGGTACTCCTAGCTCGCGCTGGTGTCTAGCCTCCTCCTGCAACTGCCTCAAGGTCACGTCATCTCCCGGGGGTGGAGGACCACTCCCTGAAGGTGCCGCGTTCTTCTTCGGGTGCCCACGCCCCCTCCTTGGCGACTCCATCGTGCGAATGTGGAACTGGTCCCACCGGGCGTGCCAATTGATGCTACCAAAATCCGTCCGTTTCCCGGGCGTTGAGACTATCAGGGTCTCCTTCTTGATCAATCCGCTACAATCCTGCAAAACAATCCCCGGGAGGCGTCCCGGGGAAGAGGCTCCGGCGTGATGATGAGATGGGGATAGTGGGGAAGGAAAACGTACGGAAGGTGCTCTCAATATAAAGTAGAGAGATATAAGTCACATACCTTGTTCACTATTTGAGGCTGGTATTTATAGCAGAGCTTCACCTGCTTGAAGATAAGTTGCAGGACCACCTCCCTTGTCACCATCTGTCCTCTTTCTTGTCCGGACATGCCTCTCAGCGGGGAAGGTACCGCTCTGTTGACTCTGGGCCGCGAGCCCTCTTCCTGGCCCAGCAGGGTTCTGGGCCGGTATTATCATATACTATATTTGTACAGTTTCTTTGGGGTTTGGGATCCCATAAATAAGACTCTTACCACCAACCGTGGTTTTATCTTTAAAAAAAAAATCAATTGATTTTTACACGTGTGGAAGTGTGACCAAATGGACCAAATAATTTTTTTATAATTTAGACCACACCATGTTAGGAATTTAATAAGCACTCTAAACTTTTAAAAATGCCCGTAGGCTTACAATATGTGTGCCAAAGGTTATTTCCAGCTCTCGAATTTCTTCCACTAGCCAATCTGGCTCACGTTTGCCTTGAGAGCCCGCAGCCTAGAATATTTACCAAGAGAATGTATTTGGGGAATATCATAAACATGTCGTTCGGTTTGAGGAAAGGAAGGTTCCTCAGCTATCGAGTTAACTATGTCTATGGAAGTGAGCCTTTGCTCTTCGTGTCAGAACGAGAATGAGCGTTGGCTCGAGCGCCTGGGCGGTGAAGACGAGAGCCTGTTCCAGGTAGGGTTGATCACGGTACGGTTAACATTCCCGTTTCTAGAAAATATACTAACCGCTCAATTATTCAACGGTTCAGATAACCTTTAAAATTGACAAATAAAATCAGGTAACCTTTGTCTCGGTTAATTAAAACCTCGGTTCGGTTAACCGGTTATACTACGATTAACCAATGATTTTTAGAATTCATTAATTATAAAATATTTTGAGACACAGTTTACCATACTACAAAATCTATCTATATATATACACAGTTATACACAATTATATTAGAAAAGCTAGCTATACACAGTTTAGCATACAAGAGTTATACAAAAGTTACCTCCAAGAAAAATACAAAAGTTAGCTATACATATATTTTCTCATACACTGAGAGGAATACAAAAGCTAGATACGAAAATAGTGCTATTTATATATGGTTCAATTAAATAATAATAATAATAATAATAATAATACAAATAAATAATTGCAAAATAATCCCCTGTTTGTCGGTTAACTATTCGTGTTGAATATTGAAAACCTTAATCTTAACTGAAAGACCGTTTATTCAAAAAGTGATAACCTTAACCTAACCGTAAGGTTCGATTAACCTTAAAATCGGTTCGGTTTCGGTCAGTTAACCAATAGGTTTCGATAATCCGGTTACTTTGCTCAGCTCTAGTTCCAGGTTAGCCAATCTGCAGTGTGGGCTTCGAGCGGCTCCTCCTAGGGACATAAGGGGAATCTGGTTTATTATGTATAGAGAAGAAATAGAGTAGATGTAGGATAGATGCATACAGTACAAAGTATAATAGAAAAATGTTATTATTCTATATTCTATTTTATATTCCTAATATAAAAATATGACTATTTTATTTCTTCTCTATATTTATTAGACCTTTGATTTATTTATTTTGATATGTCATGATCTTTATGAGGTAGTGCAAATCCGGGGACTTATGTGTATAGTTACTCTACTTAGGCCCTGTTTACCAGAACTTATCTGTAGATCAGTTCAGTTCAGTTCAGTTCAATTCAGCTCAGTTTAGTTCAATTCAATTCAGTTCAGTTCAGTGAAAATGCAATTTGATGAAATTCAGGTTAATTCAGTCATGCTGATTCCATTTTTCAATACATCAATTTTCACTTCAGTTCAGTTCAGTTCAGTTCAATTTAGTTCAGTTCAGTTCAGTTGAGTTCAATTTAATTCATTTCAGTTCAGTTCAGTTCAGTACATCAAGAAATAAGCTCTAGTAAACAGGGCCTTACACCATCAGATGTCTACTTCTCTGTAAATACTATAGTTTGGCTAAAATGAATAATCCACATTGCAATATTGTTAAAATGAATTGCACACTTGGCCCTGCCAAAACAAACTATTTAGTGAATTTACAGAAAATTTAGGGAAGAACCCTATATTTTTGCCTTGCTATTACTGAAGGGGTTCAAAAACGATTCCGATTCAAAAATGTTGCTCACTGCTTTATAAACTCCCATCCTTTCTAGATTCTTATGTATCTCCCAGTTTTTTAATTTGGTTTCTGAAAGCTATCATTACAGAATCACTTTCTTATCGTTTTCTTAGGTACTTCTCCTCTGGACCTTTACCAACAGAACCAGCTTTGCCTCCAAAGAAGGATAAGGTCTCAGATTTCAATCCACAGGATGGTCCAACACAGTACTGTCTCCTCCAAGAAAGTAAATCCTGATGGACTTGATAGGATGGCAAACAATGTTTATGAAACCAGACAATCAGCTGATGAGTTCTGCAATGTCATTAGATTTCTCAGTTTTCGAGGCAAAGCCTCCTAACAGGTAATTGGATATTTTACGTGACACATGTTTCTAGGTTTTATGTGTTTGTTTTTTATGGGACCTGTATTCTTGCTTCAGAACTAAGAACAACGAAGTTATGGACCATTAAATTTTCAACTAGTGAGTACTAATTGTTCGATAACATGAAAATGGAATCAGTAGGATAAGAAACTATTTATTTTTTTATTGTTTTTAACCAAAACAGCAGCAAAATTTCCAAACAGCAATTAGCCAAAGGCTAAAGTTATTACACAAGAAAGAGCCTATGCTCTTGGAACCTGAATGTGCTTCCCATAAGATAATTAACTAGACTAATACACTCCTATCTCAAACATGCTAATTTCTAAAATTCCTTCGAACTACTTGGAGATCGTCATGACGAAACTCAACTCAGTCAAGAGGATACAAGGCAATTAGTACAGGTTGGAAAAGGAGTATGACCTAGAAAGAGTAAATGAAAGAGATAGAACAGATTTTCAGATTTACATGTTGTGCCTCGTGGAAGTCTGAATTCTGAGAGTTGGCAGCTTCATTGCATCACCCATAAGGGCTTTTCTCAATGAAAATGGAAGTATGTTCTGCTGCAAGAGTGTATGAGATGCAAGAGCAGCTTCATGAGCAACTGTATTCTGCTCTCTGAAGATGTGCTGAAACGTGATGGCATGGCCTCTTGTCAGGTCTTGAATCCTCCACAGGTCTCTCTCCATTCTCCAGGGTGGTGATGTTTGGAGGTTGATCATCTTGATTACCTGCAATGAGTCAGATTCAACTATGAGTGGTAGGGAAGAGTTCTCCACACACCAGGTTAGACCAATCAGACAAGCTTTGAGCTCTGCAAACAAAGGATCATTAGTCACTGTAAGTGCTTCTGAACCAAGGTGTAGTAGTTGTCCAAGATTATCTCTAACTACAAAACCAGCTGAGGCGTAATTAAGTGGAGCACAGGCTGCATCCGTGTTAAGTTTAAAGCCTCTATCAGGGGGATCCCATTTATAACATTTGACAATTTTAATTTTGGGAGTCCTCTTTACTGGTAGCAGTCCTTTAGCAGCAATAAACACACAGTCTGGTTTGATAAACTGGGGATGGAGAGTAAAAATAGATGCTATGAAGTAATGTAATTGCTTTTTCATTCCAACAATGGATGGAGTGATTCCCTCAAAAATGAATTTATTTCTAGTGATCCATACAATCCAAATGATCAAACTAGGGATCACATGAAACAAATTATTTTTAGTTTTGGAAAACATGGAAATGGACCAGAACCAGGATATGGCATCAAAGAGATGTGGAAAAGTGACAGCAGGCATTTCTAGGATATGAAACATTTCTTTCCAAAGAGGATCAGCAATAGAACATGTATGAAAACAATGATCTATATTTAATTCATTATCACAGAAGTTGCATTTAGATACAATATTAATGCCCATTCTTTTCAAAATCTCATCTGTTGGTATAAAATTATTGATCATCTTCCATAAGAGCACAGATATTTTTGGAGGGAGTAGAGGATTCCATACCTGGGTCATGGAGTAGCTGCTACTTCTAGTTCTAGCAAGTGACATATAAGCAGAGGATACTGAGAACTTACCTGATGGAGCGGGTTTCCATATTAGCTTATCCTTCCTGTCAAATAGAGTAAATTGATTTTGCAAGAATTGCACTATTTCAGTAGAGAGGCCATCATTCATTTGAGCAATTAACGATGGTTTTTCTCTTTGAAATTTCTCAATTGTTAGAGATGGATGGGGAATTTCATCTTCACTGTGCCAGAGGTCAGATAGAAATCCCAAGCCTGACCAGTTTGAGTCCCAAAATTTAGCCTGACCATTGCCAACCAAGATTCTGGTATTTTTTTCAGCCAACTTAGTGATGGCTTTGACCCTGGGTCAGAGGTTCTTTGAGAGTTTGACAATGACCAAATCAATCTTGACCAGAGAGTTTCTCCCACTTGGAGTTTCCAGTAAAGTTTAATGGAGAAACTGTCAATGACTGTGTGAAAACTTTTGAATCCAAGGCCATTTTGACTTACTGGATAACAGAGCTCAGACCATGTTTTCCGGTGCCTTTTGGGAGTGTGGTTCTCATTTAGACCCCATAGGAAGTTAGCACAGATTGTTTCCATTGATTCTATGGTGTGTTTTGTTGGTGCCATAACACACCATATATGCTGGGGAATAGATGCTAGAACATGCCTGATGAGAAGGATTAGAAACTATTTTTCATACCTGCAAAGTGGTAGTTTAAAGTTGGCAATATGGTATGCCATGATTGAGGTGTGATATTATTCTCCTGTGTCAAAGATTGTTGTAGCAAAGTTGGTGATAGCTGATGGTTCTGTGTATCTTGGAGGAAATCATTGATTAATTGATTTCCTGCTTCACTTTTTAAATTTTACCAACTGGTTCGTAAGTTCTCTGTCCAGTGCTGACAGAACACATTTGAAGAGGAAGCTGGATCTTGAATTCCAACAACCAGAAGAAGAGTGAATGAAATTTAGTCACTTCAACGGAATGAATCACAAATTTTGTTCACTAACCGTCCAGCTCTTCCGGTACAATGCCACATTGAAGGAGTCCATTTTCTCTTTGCTCACTTTTCCCTGCAGCACATTATCCAACCTCAGGTAAGTAAATTATGCAGAATCTATCATTATCAGAATCGTTTTCACTTTTCATATTACCTCTTCACTTTTCATATTACCTCTTTTGCCAGGTCTAACAGGATAGGTTCCAGGGGGAGAAAAAATTTACTGAATGACGTGTACTGGTCCCACTAGCTCTGCCTGGAACTACGATCACCATCAATCCTCCAGGGATCATCTCTTGGGCTCGAGCGTTGAGGATGGATTCCATGTCTAGGGCAAACTGAGCAAAGTAGGCATCACAAACAGCAGCAGAGGAGTTCCTGTCCCCATTGTAAGCCAGTGTACTGAATTTGAGCAGTATGAGAAATCAATGGAAGCTCTCGGGAACAATCTGCGGTGGAAAGAGCCTGGAACCGCGCCTGTCTGCAGGAAGGTTGTTGAACAGGGTATTGAAATCATTGAAAAACACATGAAATTCTGGGATGGGAAGGCTTCTGTGATTGTCGGTTATGATCTTCATGGTTTTGAACGTGTGAGGGCCCGTATTGCAGCCTAAAGCAGCAATGTTGAATGGAGCAAACTGGTTTTTCAAGACCAGGTGATCTGATATTGTAGCAGCAAGCAGCTCTTTCTCCTCGAGAGGCTTCTGCTAGAACAAAACAAAGCCGTTAGTCAGTGTTTTCCATGAAAAGATTGTTTTCTACATTCTATAAGCTCAATTATACATATTGAATCAAATGATAAAGTAGATTAAGAAGAATAACTACACACTTGTTGAGGAAAGTCTTCGCGCACAAAATTTTCGGAACATGATTGTTTATGCTCCTCTTCCATGTTGGTTAGATGCCAAGAAAACCTGCACAAGTAAGGATCAAATCAAACGCTCATATATTCATCTTCATTAGCAATGTCAACCAAATTACTCACTTTCAATAACAACCAAAAACTGTAAACAAATACAGACACTTGGTTAGGATTCCTTGTCAGATTGCTAATTACTCTGTAGTATATAAAAACGCCCAGTTGTATCATGATCCCTGGAGTCAACTCTAAACGTACAAGGTTTTTGATTTTATTGGTATTTTATAAACCACTTGCATTTTAATTCGGTTTTTAATTTTGAGGTATTCATATTAAGCACATTTTGTCTTACTTTTTCATTGGTGACATGGGTTTAAACTAATCTTATTTGGTCATGAACTCATTTTTGCAACTGGTTTCTTTCTATGAAAAACTCTTATTGAAGTATCTATGAAACTTTAAGACTCACTTTTCCTTTTGTTTTTAGTATATAGGCTAACCATTTTGATCTTCTATTCTACTAGCCTTCCAGATTTTTTTCATGAGTTTCGTTTCGACGATCTCTAACCAGTTCCGAGGGTTTAGGACTCCAGTTTTAAGATTGTGTACATAGATGCTTAGCCAGTTAGCCTATTCATTATTCTTTTGGAGCCATACCTCATGAGCCTTGCTCTCATCTTGTACAAACTAAGCCTTTGCCTTCCATTTTTTTATTCCATTTTGTTTTTATATGGTCCAGGAAGGCTAATATGTTAATTCCCTCCAGGCTCCATCCACTACTGGATGATTTTTACCAAAACAAAAACTCTTAAGTTTACATAGTTTTGGTTGGAATATGAAACGAAGAAGATTGGACTAGATGTATAGCCAGATAGAAGTTGCTTTTGCCACCATTTTTTTTTCAGAGATATAAGAATATGTTTATAAACTGAATTCCCAACTTCAGAAGCACCTTTTGAACAGGTTTTCTAGAGGAATAGTACACGTTCTGTATATTTAGCTCTGCTGCAAAAATTGAATTCCATTAGAGCCTAATATTTTTGATATTTAGTGCAGAAATGCAAACGTAGTACTCAGAGTTGGTAAACTATAAGTTACAAGCCGTGATGATTAAAGAACTGATTATTTGATATTCTTCGTGAATGCAGCGTATGATACATGGCAGATTGGGAAAAACTACTGTCCAGATTGCTCGGCTGAGCAGATTAAAGCCATACAGCATTTCAGTGAGCAATTCTTGAGTGTGTTCAAAGAAACTGCAACCTCTACATCGAGAGGATATTTCATCAACGAGTGTTATTCTCACTGCCAAACTCAGTTTATGAGAATGTGGTTCGCGGCGGATTCTCCAAGACTAAATGGAGAAACGATCGCAAATGCAGTTGGGGACTGGGTATACGATATCCGGCCCGGTCCTTCATATCACTGTGTTAAGGATTAAGTAGAACTCAACTAATATCATTGTATTAAGTTAAGTGGCTGTAATCATGCTTATGAGTTATGACGTTTTATCAATAAAGTCCTTCATATATTTGGTTACATCTTATCGTAATATGTAGTAGTTATTGGGTTGTTTCTCGTCTCTCCCCTCTCAGAATTTCCTATTAAACCCCTGTTTCCAAAACGACGTCGTTTTGGTTTTTGGTTGGTACTCCTCCGCTCTTTCCCTCTTCTTCTTCGTGCGCTTCTTCTGACTTTGAGTTTGAATCCTCCTTTTGTTCTGTCTCCTAATTCGTTTCTTGTTTTTGAATTTGAATCCAATTGCTGGGTTGTTGTTCAATTACAATTCCAATTACAGCGAGATTGAAAAAGAACCGAAGCAATTGGATTCAAATTTAAGAACAAAGAAGTCGCCTCCGATTGAGTACTCACATTCCTTTGGTTGATCGGATTTCGGGGCCGGTGAAGTTGAATCGGGCGTCCGCGTAGTTGAATTTGGTATAGTAATTCGATCGGAAGGCTTCTTGAGGTTGTTTTCGTGTGCACAGAAGCCATTAGGATCAAACCAAACTATCAAAGGGCTCATAATCGTCTATCAGGTATGAAGAATTATAGTGTATGGGTTATTTGAAGTTCTGGCACTTAGAAAGATTTTTTTCTTTTACTGATATTGTAAGGAGGGAAGCCTGGAAGGGATGGAGAAGGTTTCTAATTTGTTCATTATTTGTGAATGCGCGAACATGTCATGGAATAAAGCTTGGATTCAACACCAATCTGATCAGCTCCCCAATGCAGACGTAATTCCGCCAAAACCTTCATCATCGCCTATTCTTGGTGCCCAAAATCAGCCAACCGGCCCTCCACAATACCTAAACCCGTGAAAAATCCTAAAAATGGAGTCTTAAATATTTATGCATGTTGGTTTTGGATTTGTTTGTTTCTGGGATTTTTCTGTTGTTTTTTCGGTTGGTTTTTTATGTTTTTGTGTTTTTTCCTGCATAGCTGGTTAGAGGTGTTTATGTGGATTTCCGGGATTTGGAGAAAAGCATGTGGTGGAGAGGGAATATATGTTCAATCACCCGGCCCTTGGGTATCAGGAAATGATCTGTCCGGCCAGAATTTTCATTGCTGACCATTTTAATCTTTACGAGCACTATCCCTGTACGACGAACAGGGTTTGGGAGTTGGGACTGTGTCATGTTCAATGAACGCATTAACAGTGTTTTTTTTTAAATTTATCATCTGATTAGGCCTGAGGATGCTTTTTGTTAGTGTTTTGGTCTTTGAATATATTGGCTATTTGTGGCCTTAATCTTTTCTTTTTTGCATGTTTGTTGTTGATTACTAAAGTCTAAAGGAGTTTTTAGGAGATTAGGGTGATGCCCATACTCTACTGTCTCTACTTCAAGTGTTCATTTTCTTGGATTGACCTTATTGTTTTTAGCATATCTAAATTTAGGGATTGTGTCTACTGTGTACAATCCTGAACCTTGGGAATTTATTTATTTTCCTCAATTTCAATTTTTACTACCATTTCTTACCGTGTCTTAAATGTACATGTGAAAGATTCATAAGATATACTCAGATTTATGGACTGATTTTAAATGCTTATGTGAAAAAATTACTGATTTATTGTGCAGTTGTGGTTGTGTGTGTTCTTGTCTGATGCTTCTTAGGAATTCTTGTATGTTTGATTGCCTGTGATTTATTCAGTTGTTAGTGATTAGGCTTGATGGCATAATGAACCGAGGCTTGTGCTTGTCTTATTAAATGTATATAAGAGATATTCAGATTTTGGACTGATTTAAATGCATATGTAAAAAATTAGGTGTATGTTTCATTAGGAGAATGATTTATTCATCCTACCTTTTTTGTATTAGCTAAAGGGATCATGAGACAATTTATCAATTGGCTGCCTGTGGTGCAATTGCTGAACTGATTGAGGTAGATACCAACTGAGGAGAGAAGTGACAGCCAATTCAGTGGTGATTCTGGCCAGCATTCCCGGCCTCTCTTTGATATAAAGCTGAGGATGAAGAAGCTGATTTTCGGGTAAATTTTAAACTCTCTGTTCTTACAGACTTGATCGCATAAGCCGAACTTACTCGGATAATAACTACAATCAAACTTGTTTACTTCTCTTACGAATTTCCCAATGTATTCTAATGAGTCTCTCATAGAATTATAATCACCTATCACAAAATTTTGCTAAGTCTAACCTCGATTTAGTTTATCTTGAGAAATTAATGCCACTATTTCAAAATATTCTCTTTCTTAAAGTAAAGTAAATAATTTTGACTACTTTTACTAAATATATAGGATGAATCTTGAAGAACACAATATAGCTATCAGTGTAGGCCAGTTGGTACATATGGCTTGTGTTCTGGTATTTTTAACCTTTTGTTTTACTATACTCTGATTTCTTTAGATTGTTTCAGGAGACTGTAAGAATGCAGCATGAAACACATCTTTTTAATTAGCCGAATCCATCTTTTGTATTTGTTCAATCTGAAAAATCACCACATGTCTGCTATGCTCTTCATAGCGTTGAAATGCTTTTTACCTATTAGTAGATTTCATTTGCGTTGATACAGTAATGCATGCTCTTGAATTACAATATTCCACACTCCTGGGATATTTCTAAATATTAGTTTATCCAAGTTCATGCATAATTGCTTTAATAGTGAAGCCTATTTACAAGGCATGATCTGTTTTTTGTGAAACTAATAAAGTTTTATTTACTATGTGCTTGAATTTTTATTTTTATTTAGAAAAATACTATGTGCTTGAATTAGTTTAGTGCATTGGTTGTGGCTTTGTTTGCGAACCCTCTATACGAACCATGTCCTTGTTCTGTATAAGAAGTGGATGATTTAGTTGATATAACTAAAAAAAATTCATGTCTTTGAATCAGAATAAAGCGTTTCTTCGTTTGAATGTTTTATGACTATCAAAATGATGTTTGATTTATGCTTCCACATATTTATCGCTGATGTTTGATTAATTGAGTTGGATATATTCTTTCATATTTCCTTTTGAAGTTGTCAAGCGTGAAAACAAACGTGAAAATCTATTTTTAATGGAAATTCCGGTTTCATCGCTGGTGAGGCTCAATAGAAAAATTCAAGCTAAAATGCTACTTGAAATGATGAGCATTCGTAAACTCATACTGGTTTGCTATAGATAATATTTCAGGATCCAATTTGTTATAGTTTAGGCCTTTCATAAGGAACCATTTATCTTTTGCTGATTGAAGAGCTGTAATGGGAGGTAACATTTGAAAGCAATTTTATTACCTCACCATAATTCAGTAGTTTATGAGAATATAAGATTGATTAGTTAGTCTCTTTTTTTTCCAGGCTTTAAAGGTTGTAAGGCGTTCTTGTGTGTCCTAGGAATATCTCGCTGGACTTGAAAGGGTCATAGATAGAACAAATTTCCAATTTTTTAATTTAGCCCTTAAAGAGATATTGTTAGATTTATACAATTTAGATTTCATGTCATAGGAAGATATAGTCATCCTCGATTTTGAATCTGTATCTTGAACACCCTCAATGCTTTTTCCCTTGTGGATGAGGTAACCTCAGCTCAATGTGCGTTGTAAGAGGGCAGTTTTGTTGCCTGGGTTTGCATTTTGATCATGTTGATCTTAATGGGCTTATATGAACATTTATCTTTCTTCCAATGCCTATGTGGCTATGTTTTTAGTATAGCAAAAATCAGTGTTAATTTAACTGAATTGATTGAAAGAACGCGGTTCATTATGGAGGCTTAGGCTGGACTCTTTTTTATTAAAAAAAATACAAGAATATAATTATGTAGCAAGGTGTACATCTTTACTGAATTTTGGTGATTTCATAGCTAGCAGAGACTTCATGATGTTTATTGTATCACGTTTTTCAAAGTTGCAGGAAAGGAGCCAAGCTGAGCCATCTTATACAGGAAGCACCATTGTTATGTGGGGTTCTAACCTAAGTTTCATACACGACTTCTTAATAATTCTTTAACTTCTGTTACCTGTTTTGATTATCACGATATACATTTAATCTTAATAATGGAAGCACAGAATGATTTGCATGTAAGCTCTATAATGCTTAGTTGTTCTGTAATGTCACTTCACTCTCTTTTTATTTGTTAAATTAGATATATTTTACTTCCTTATTCGTTTAAAGACCTGATCATGCTTATAGTGTTATTCCTTACAGTAGACACTTTTTCTTGAACTCCTATGTTTGTTTGAGTGCTCTGATCATTCTGACTGTAAGCAACAACGCTTGCGGAAACCTAACTGTTTTGCAAGTTAAAGCCTTTACTGATTTACATGTTTTGTAATGCAGATGCCCCTATGAACTTAGTTGTTTCAATGTAGTATACTTATTTCTGATACACTTATTACAAAGATGGTATGGGTTTAAAGGGTGATATACTATGGATATACAAGTGTTAAGAAAAAGCTGGATTAAAGGCTGATAAATCACTTGTGTGAGAGTCATTTGTTTGTCTCTGAGCTAGCCATGCTTTGTAGGACCAACAGGTTCATTCCAATGGTTAGCATGTACTCCTAAATCAGCTGTTTGTATAGGTTTTTTACGATAGAGTGGAAGCTAATGCTGTTTTGTTGAGCTCGATATTGCTGCTATTGAGCTGTTTGATGAGATGTGGGAGAGTTTGCAGTCATGGTCAGTTGAGAAGGAACACTTTATGCCCTTTATTTTTACAGGTTTGCAGTTCAATTTGTGGTCTGCCGTGTTTTATCATTTTATGTAGAATATTTGTGTTATTAGATGTTTGGGGGAAAATAGGCAACACCTCTTGAAATTATTTGTTTAGAAAGAAAATTTTCGGGTGGTATAATGTCTGTTGGTGAATCCTAGATTTGAAAGAAATTTATTTTCCAAAATTTTATGTTTATGAAGTTCATTGCGGACAAAGACCTCTGTATGTTAGTGATAAGTGGGTGGTGAGTTGAAATTTCTGTTTGATATGTTATGTAGATATTAGATTGTGAAACTTAATAGACCAGTATTTGTGGAGAAATAGTGTTGGTTGACAGGAGAGACATGATATCCTCAAATATCTTGGAGAAATAGAATTTTTAACTGTCTATGTTATTTGTCTGTTAGTTTTTGTAATTTAAACAGATGTTAATACGTGATTTACCAGTGTAGATTTGTTCTCTCATGGAGCTGCCCAAGTTAGCTTGTTGATAATGCTACATGTGATTCAACTACAGTGGATAGTGATTGACTCTATTATGAACACAACACAGATTAAATACTTGAGAGCCATGACAAGACTTGATATTATGCCATAGCTTTGTGTCCTAATATACGTGCAATCTTTTATTATTCTGCTTCACTTTATAATAAGCTATAAGACTTGATATAAAGCCTTCATTTATGCTATTCAGCTGGATAGGACTTTTTGTGTATTGTGATTGAAATTTATCTGCACTGGACCTTTGCATCAGTTTGGGTCTTAAAACGGAAAATTGTTGTGTGTATTTTGGGATTGTGATATTTAATAGCGAGGACTTTGTGTCTTTTATATTCAAGTTTTAGGTTTTGCTAACCACTTTTTTTTAAAAAAATATCAGTGAAGATTCAACAAACAGTATGGTAATTTGGCACCGTTACACACTTTTTGGCATTCAAAGTTCTGTGATGATACTAAACCTTTGATTTTCTGTCAAAATCTGGACTTTTGATTTTAAACTTATCTTATAAAGAACATTCAGATTTTACAGCATGTGGGAGGTAAGGTCATTTGAAGCATATGTTCTGTCCAACATTTACCCAAAATTAGGCAAGTGGGTATCATGGTTGAGAAAACAGATGAGAAACTAGGAATCGGATGGCTGCAGCGGGTTGGAAGAGATATCCGGAAAACTGATATTTGTTGTCTATGTGCTAGAAAAGTCTCAGCTGTTGCAGTTCATAAAGAAAGATTATATACATCAACACACATTGTTTTTACTACAACTAGAAGTTTGTTATGACATTTGGGGTTTTTTTTGAGTGCATTTGCTTCAACTGCCATGCTGCTTTAATAGAGATATAGTGTTGAGGGATCGTGTACAGTTTCATATATGGATTATTGGATATCGATTTGCAAGACCTTTAGTATCAAATATGAACATTAAATAACATCATGTTTTACTCAAAGGAATCGATCAATTTTGGATCTCTCTATGAAGATCGATGATCAATGATGGAAAAAAATAGTTGACTGATCAAAAGTTAAAATTCCACAAAGTTCGATGATCAATTCAATACTTTACTCAAGATAAATATGAATATTCCAAATTTATCTCAAAATACACCGTGCAACGCACGGTGGGTCCGTGCTAGTATATAGCAATAGCAATAGAACTTTAGTCTGAAACATAGTATTATATATGACTCTCTTTTGTAAATGGTCATTAGCTACTTCAATTTTTGCGTACAAATTTTGCAGTAGAGATAAACAGAGATTCTTATTTCTGATAAACAGAGATATGATGAGTTTAAAAATTTTAACAAATTCTTAACGGTCCCTTGAAGTGTTAAAGCTCACTGTAGTCATATCATTGCACTACCTCAGGGGTGGACCATGGAATGGCCTGGCCATCCCCAAAAAAATTAAAAATTACATTTTATATCCTTGTAATTTTTAATATATTAAAATTTAGTATTATCCTGCTAATATCTTAACGGTCCCTTTGAACACATTCAAAGAACTGCTCACTAAAATGTTGTATGGCTTTCATCTGATCAGCGGTGCAATTTGCTAGGTTATCTTTGCATGCAGTCCATGAACTATCTGGACAGTAGTTTTGTCCAATTTGAAGGGGTCGTAATAGAATATAAGTAAAATTACATTACTAAATTAAAGTTGAGGGGACCATAATAGACATATCTCTGTTTATCAGAAATAAGAATATCTGTTTATCTCTGTTGGCAAAAATTGAATTATCTGTTTATATCTTTGTTTATCATAAAAAAACTCTCCAACCTCTCTCCTACTTTCACTCCAACGGAACAGTTACTTTTGTTTTTTAATCCCTTCTTTTTACTTTTCAGAGACTGATAACGGCTTGATAACGGTCAAATCAACTGCTCCCCCATGGCGGAGCCACCGCTCCCCACTGGCGGAACCCCCTCCCCTCGATCTTTCGCGACTGCTCTCACCGCCAAATTGACACCCCTCTACTCCACCCTACCAAACACTCCTGACCTTCATCCTATTACTGAATATAAGGGCAAAATAGCATATATCCTTCCACCAGAGGAGGGAGCTGTGCTCGCATCCTATTATCACAATGCTTTGGTCGGCAAGTTCATCCGATCGAAGCCACCCATGGAAGCTCTCAACATCGCTTTCAAATCCATCGGATTCACAGGTCGCTATCAACTGGGATCTTTAGACTTCAAGCATATTCTCATCAGATTCCAGGAGAAAGAGGATTATCAAAGATGCTGGATGAAGGGCTCCTGGAGCTTTGGCAATTCGGTTATGAAGGTACAAAAGTGGTCACCTGATTTTTCCCCTGTACAAGAGTCATCCATTGTGCCAATTTGGGTAACACTACAAAAACTTCCAATTCACTTCTATAATACCTCTGCTATCATTGGTGTTAGTAGTCAAATTGGTAGAGTTTTGAAAATGGATGCTGCTACACTAGGAATCACTAGACCCTCTGCCATTAAATTCTGTGTGGAAATTGATTTGCTAGCAACCTTGCCAAATACTATTGTGGTGGGAGTGGGAAAAAATATTGCAGAATATCCTATAGAGTATGAAGACTTACCCCTCTACTGTAATCACTGTAAAATAATTGGAATGTGGTTTCCTTCACCCTGAACTCAAAAGAAAACCAAGGCCAATAGAAGATGCTAATTTAACAAAGGATGGAAAAGTAGGAGCTGCAAAACCACTTTTACAGGTTTCTCACAAGGGCAAACAGACAGATGAGAATAAGGGAAATCCAAGCTCCTCTGGTTTCACTCCTTTAGATAAGGAAGCTACCCCACAGTACAAGGAATTAGCTCCAAGCAATGGGAAATCTACACTCAGAGGCAACAAAAGAAGAAAGCTTAGATATAAAGCCTCTAGGACTGCTAGATTTACCACTAAGTATATCCCAAAGATAACTCCTGTGCTAACTGTTGAAACAAATCAAAGTGATGGTGCTACTCCAACTGAAGATGCTCCTCCAACACTTGGCATTCTAAATCCTGAAGCTCTTTCCCAAAGACCTGATGCCTTTACAAATCATATTCCCCTCCCTTCTGTAGTAGTCAACTCAGAACTATCCTTGGATTTTTTGAAACTTTCAGTTAATCCAGAACCTCTTATACTGGCTAGTCCAGTACCCCCTCCCAAGGAGACTGTACCACCTACTGATGCTCCAGCTGAAATTAGGATAAGGGATTTGATTCTTGTACAGAATGACAATGAGGGGAATAAAGATGAGATCATTAATCCCAACACAAATGCACCATATTCCCAGGATGACATCTCAGTTTCAGGTTTGTCTCACAACCCTATTATACCTCCTATTCTTTCTAATATGCTGGTTTTCCATTCCCAGGAAAAGAACAGAAACAGGTTTTCCCCACTTACAATTCATGATGAGGAGGCTCTCACAGCTAGCTCAGAGGAACAGGATGAGACATGTGAAAATATTGATACTCCTTTGAGGGATAATAATGATCAGGCTTCATCCTCTCACACCCCTTCAACCTCTACACAGGTGAGCACAGCTAAGGTACAAACACCTACAATGCTGAAAAGGACTTCTAAGAAAAGTAGGAAAAATACCTATAGCAACCAATTGCATCAAGTGGCCTATCTACTTAGGTCATCCACAAAAAGCTAAAAAAGTTGTCTTTAATGATTAATACAACTGTTAGAATAAACATGTTGGTCTGGAACATCAGAGGTATGGATACTTCCATGCTAAGATTAGAAAGACTTGTGCTTGCTCATAGACCGGATTTGATTTGTTTAATTGAACCTAAACATCCTAATACTGAATGTGCACAATACATGAGATTACTACATTTTGATAATTGTATGTATGCTGCTTCAGGCCACATCTGGCTTATGTGGAATAATACTGTTTCTATTGCTCTTAAATGTGACCATAGACAATTTCTTGCAGTGGACATTTTTAGTCATAAACTGAAAGCACCAATGGAGGGTGTTTTCATTTATGGATTAAGAACAAAAATTGGAAGACTAGATTTGTGGAAGGATTTAACTGCTTTAGGATACAGTAATGCTATTTACATTGGTGATTTTAATGCATTTAGGTCTGTTAGCGAATATAAAGGCCCATCCTCTCCTAAACTAGGTAGTATGCAGGACTTTAATGATTTCATTCATAACCTAGCACTCTCAGAAATCCAAACAGTTGGAAATCTTTTTACTTGGTCAAATGCTAGGCTTCATCCTACTATAGAAAGACTGGATAGAGGATTATGCTCCCAACTATGGAGTTCTAATTTTCCATCTTCCTCTATATTAGTCCTTAACAAGGAAACCTCTGATCATTGTCCTCTTTTACTAACAGTAGGAAGTGCAATTCCTTCCTCTCCAAGGCCATTCAGATTCCTTAACACCTGGTTCAAGAGACATGAATTCATGGAGGTGATTAGGAACAGTTGGGTTTCTCCTTTAGCTGAGTCTGGTATGGTGAGATTATTTCTGAAACTTAATAGATTGAAACAAGTCCTCAAGACTTGGAATAAAGAGGTTTTTGGAAATATTTTTGATAATGTTTCCAAGGCTGAAGAAAAACTTAGGCTTCAAGAAATAATCTGTGATCTTAATCATTCAGATGAGGAACTTTTTAAACTGAATGAGGCCAAAACCATTTTAAACAAGGCACTTGCTGAGGAAAAAAATTTCTGGAAACAAAAGGCAAAGATAAAATGGCTCAAAGAAGGAGATGAAAATACAGAGTTTTTTCACAAATCTGTAAAGGAAAGAAACAATAAGCTTGGGATTTCAAAAATTCAGAACTCGCAAGGTATCTGGCTTGATGAAATTTCTGACATTGAGAATGAAGCTGTTTCCTACTATGAAAATCTCCTTACCTCTGAACTCACAGAGAGGGCCCCTTTTCACTCACATTTCCTTAGTCAAATCCCCCCCCCCCCTTGTTAGTCCACAACAGAACGAGCTCCTCATAAAACCTGTTTCTATGGAGGAGCTCAAACTGGTTGTTTTCAGTATGAATAAATCCAGCAGTCCAGGCCCTGATGGCTACACTGCTAAATTTTACATTAAAGCCTGGGATATCATATGTGAAGATGTTCTTAATGCTGCAAATGATTTCTTTCATAATCCAAATATCCCCAGAGGCATATCCAGCACTTGGATCACCATTATACCCAAAAAAGAGGTCCCAGTCTCTTTCAATGACTATAGACCTATAAGCCTTTCTAATGTTAGCAATAAGATTTTTTCAAAAATCTTAATGGAAAGACTTAAACCACTGATGCCTTCCCTCATTTCCCACCACCAATTTGCTTTTCTAGCTAACAGAGAAATCTCAGACAATGTACTTTACTTAAAGGAAATGATGAGATTTATCAACAAGAAAACAAGAGGAGCTAACTGTATTCTCAAATTGGACTTACAAAAAGCTTTTGATAGAGTTGAATGGATTTTTTCTTAGTGCAGTCCTATTGAAATTTGGTTTCCATGGATCTTTCGTGCACACCATCATCAAAAATCTGTCTCAAGCATGCTTCTCAGTACTGGTCAATGGAAAAACAGTTGGTTTTTTCAAAGCATCCAGAGGGATAAAACAGGGAGACCACATTTCACCTTTCCTTTTTAATTTGTTTTCTGAAGCTTTCACTAGATCACTGGCATATGCATATCATTTAGGTAAAATTCAATATTTTAACTTGCCTGATAGTACCATTCCTATATCTCATTTGAGCTATGCAGATGACACTATAATTTTTCTAAATGCAAATAAGCTTAGTCTAACTAGGCTCAAAGCTTTTTTAGGTGTTTTTGAAGAAACCACTGGTCAGAAAATCAATTTTCAAAAGAGTGAGGTTTTTTACAGCAAAAATGCTTCTTTACATACCATTAGATTAATTCAATCCATCCTAGGAATGAAGAAAGGAGAATATCCTTTTAGATATCTTGGATGCCCTATTTTCACAGGGAAAATGACTTGTTCCCATTTTCAGCCTGTACTTGAAATGATAAACTCTAGACTAGACAGCTGGAAGAACAAGTGGCTGTCCACCGGTGGAAAGCTAACTCTTATTAGATCATGCATCTACTCCATCCCCCAGCATATCTGGGCAGTGTATGACCCCCCAAAGCTCATTTTAAAAAATCTGGAAAGAGTTATCTCTTCTTTTTTCTGGGGCTACACTGAAAACACAGAAAAGAAAAAGTGGAGGAAATGGAAAGACTTGTGCTATCCAACTGAAGAGAATGGAATAGGGATCAGATCACTTTCCACCATCATTGATGCTTACTCAGCAAAATTGTGGTGGAAATATCAGAAAGCTCAAGCTCCATGGACATTATTTCTTGCTTCTCTTTCCATTAATGCCAGAACCTCACAAACATGGAGAAGGATATGTAAGATGGATCCTTTTGCTGCTAGTCACTCTAAAATTATAATTGGAGATGGCATGTGCAGCTTTTGGAACTCCATCTGGATTGACTCCGGGGTCCTTAGTGATTTTATCTCCACTGATTCTACCAATATTCCATCTAACTGTACTGTGGCAGATTTTGTCAATCATAAGGAGCTCTATATGATTTCTCTATCCCCTTTGCTGGAAACTGATGCTTTGGATTTTTTGCAGGACATCAAGCTCTCTCCACACAGAAAAGATAAACTTATCTGGAAACCTGACCACAAAGGGAATTTCACTTTTTCCTCTGCTTACAATGCTCTCAGGCCTAAAAGAGGTAAAATTTCATCTATGCAAAAGATTTGGTCTTCCAGAATTCCAAAAAAAGTTTCTGTGCTTATGTGGAAACTTTTTAATTGCTTACTACCTTTTGATGACATCCTGATATTTTTCGGTTTCAATGTGGTGTCAAAATGTGTTTTCTGTGACAACTCTGATAGCATTGATCATTTTTTCAATAGTTGTGTTATTGCCAAGCAAGTTTGGATTGCTGTACACTCTATTATGTGTATTGGAAATCCAGTTTTTGTCTCTCTCTGGAGTAGATTGGCTAGCTACTGGTTTTTTAAAGGTCTAACTTCACTTCACACCAATCTAGTTAATATGGTTCCATCCTTTGTCTGTTGGTGTTTGTGGAAGGCCAGAAACAGGAAAATTTTTGACTCAGTTAGGCCTAATGTTCAGGTCATAGTTAAGGAAATCAAGGACATGATCTTTGATGCCTTTTTGGCTAAGCCTTTGTACATTAGCAAGCAGCATGACATAGATATAGCAAATTCTGGAGTTTTGCCAAAATGGCTCAAACCTCCAAAACCAAACATTCACCCCATTAAATGGCTGAAACCACCCAGTGGTATCAAAATGAATGTAGATGCTGCTTGGAATTTTGGTAGTCAACATGCTGGGATAGGAATTGTACTCAGAAACACTGCAGGTTCACTAATACTTGCTAGATGTTTCTATGTAAAATCCCTATCCCCACTGGAGGCAGAGCTACAGGCTATAAATTTAGGTATTCTCTTTGCCCATTCTATAAACCTGTTTGGTTTCTTTTTAGAATCAGACTGCTTGAATGCTATATCAATGATTCATGATCAAAGCAAGGCTCCATGGAATCTGTTTTCTATGGTTGATTCTATATCAAACAACCTTTACCCTGTTATTCTCAATCATACTCTAAGACAGGGAAACAGTGTAGCTGACCTCCTTGCAAAACATGCTCTGAAGTACAAACTAAATGTGGAACTCAACTTACAAAATCTTCCTGCTAGAGTTAGAGGAGCTTTATGTTTAGATAAAATGGAGCTACCCTCGTTACGCATACAGAACTAGATACTGCTGACTGTTTTTTGCTGGTATATAATGCAGATGATGTACTCAAGACAATCCAGCAAAAGTCTGATCTCTTTCTACTGCCAAAGGACTGCTCTCACTCAAAGCCACACGAAAGCATCAATCTGATGCAATTTTTTCTGATGAATGGGAAATAATATGGGGAATTTTCACCCATAGGCTGACTAGTGATTTTGTGTTTGCTTATGAAATCACTGATAAGCAAGTGGTTTTGAAATTTCCTCAATTCTATTATTTCTCCCATTCCCACTTTCTTTTTTTTGTAGAATGGGAAGCACATCCCATCTCTTTTGAAGGCAATATCCTTATGCCTTGTGTAGTTATTACTACACCATAGTGCCTAGCTTTAGGTTTCTATGTATTACTCTGCTGCACTGAGCTCTAGGCCTTACCTGATTGCAGCTTTTTGTAACTCTTTTTTTTCAGTCATTTAAAAGGCAAGGGGAAGCCAATATAACTCCCCCCACCAACGGTGGTTAATTTAAAAAAAAAAAAAATCTTTGTTTATCAGAAATAAGAATATGTGTATAAACTGAATTCCCAACTTCAGAAGCACCTTTTGAACAGGTTTCCTGGAGGAATAGTACACGTTCTGTATATTTAGCTCTGCTGCAAAAATTGAATTCCATTAGAGCCTAATATTTTGATATTTAGTGCAGAAATGCAAACGTAGTATTTAGAGTTGGTAAACTATAAGTTACAAGCCGTGATGATTAAAGAACTGATTATTTTTTGGTTCGCGGCGGATTCTCCTAGATTAAGTGGAGAAACGATTGCAAGCGCAGTTGGGGACTGGGTATACGATATCCGGACATTTGAAGTGTATGGTCCTTCATTTCTCTATGACAAAACTTGTAAGAATTAAGTAAAACTCAACTAATATCACTATGTTAAGTGGCTGTAATCCTGCTTAATTATGACGTTTTATCTTGTACAATGCATCTGTGTTGGTTTAATCAATAAAATCCTTCATATATATTTGGTTACATCTTATATGTAGCTATAGTAATAGTACAGGAGTCTGAAGGAAATAATCAATGCATAAGCCAAAAGTTAAAATGATGGAGCAATAGCAAAGTAGCCATCATCCTCAAACAGATTTCCAATAAACATTTGCCCTTTCTTAATTTTTGAAAAAGACACTAAACTGTTAACAATATCGAGTGTGGACTAAGAAATACTACGACCAAAACAACTTTCATTAGCATTCATGGTATACCCAAAGCAGTGCCGTCCTGGAGTTTTGGGAGCCTGAGGCGAGCAAAAAAAAAAAAGTCTATACTATAAGGACAATAATTTAATGATATTTTAAATAGCATAAAAATTATAATAGATATTTCAGTTATTAGAGAAATTTTTTAGAATCTATATTCTCTTTTAATGTTTTTATACCATAAAAAAAAGTAAGAATGAGAATTTATTTATCATTTTAGACCTCGATTTTTATCATATAACACAAAAAACTTAAAAAAGGTTCCAAAATTACTAACTATATTATTTTTCTAATTATATAATGAAAGATAATTTCAAAGAATAGGGCCCCGAATTTTTTTTTAGAATCTATATTCTCTTTTAATGTTTTAATACCATAAAAAATAAAGAATGAGATTTTATTTATCATTTTAGACCTCAATTTTTATCATATAACAAAAACAAACTTAAAAAATTTCCCAAAATTACTAACTATATTATTTTTCTAATTATATAATAAAAGATAATTTCAAAATTTTGGGAGCTTGAGGCGAAGGGTTCACTTGCCTCATGGTGAGGCCGGCCCTGGTCCCAAAGGACCAAAGCAACATCATGAACGTAATTTCAAAAAATCTCAGCTGGAAATCATAAGAACATAAGTAACTTGTATAATACTATAATAAAGAAGTTATTAGATCGAATATTTTAGGAACAGTTTTTCTAACGTATGCCCTTGGGCATATGATAAATCGACCCGACATCGTACATTTTAAATTATTCTCTAACCATTCCTAGACTTGCACGTTAAATTAAAAACTTTATCCATCGCAATTTCACAAACCAAACACCTCTTTACCATTAAATAGTAATTAAAATTAAAAAAACCAAAACTGAATCTAACTCAAATACGATACGATCAATAGTATCGTCGAAAAATCGGAAGTTTATTGGTTTATTATGTAGTTATCTGTTTATCACCGTTTGATTCAAACAAACCGTACGATTCACACCATCTCTCAGCTAATGTTGCCGATTTTAACACATATATTTGATTCAAACAAACCGTACGATTCACACCATCTCTCAGCTAATGTTGCCGATTTTAACACATATATTCTTTTTCGTTTGGCGCTGTTTTACCAAGTATTTTCGCGTCATTAGCAACCAAAACATCAGGACAATAAAATATACGGATAACTACGTAACAAACCCATAAATCCATTTTCCGACGATACTATTGATCCATCCCATAAATCCATTTTCCGACGATACTATTGATCCATTTTCCGACGGCACTATTGATCGTATCGGATTCGAGGTAGATTTAGTTTTGGTTTTTTAATTTAATTAATATTGATGGTAAAAAGTGTTTGGTTTGTGAAATTGCGATGGATAAAGTTTTTAATCGAACGTTGAGAATAATTCGTATCGGATTCGAGGTAGATTTAGTTTTGGTTTTTTAATTTAATTAAGGAAAAGTCTTGGGAGTGACCGTCACTATATAGTGACCGGACTAAATTATAAATAGTGCAATCAAGAAAATCAAGGAGGGACCATTTTGCAATTTTTAAAAATTTAAAAAAAAATTACGCGCTACAGTGTTTTTGCGCGTGAACAGTGTTTTTCTACAGTGTTTGCTACAGTGTACTTCAATGTTTCAAGTTAAAATGTCCATGTTTTATGTTTCAAGTTAAAGTGTTCATGTTTCACGTTAAAGCGTCCATGTTTATGTTAAAACGTCCATGTTTTATGTTTTAAGTTAAAATGTTTATATTTTATATTTCAATTTAAAATTTTCATGTTTCAAGTTAAAATGTTCATGTTTCACGTTAAAACGTCAATGTTTTATATTTTAAGTTAAAATGTTTATGTTTTAATTTAAAATGTTCATGTTTTATATTTCAAATTAAAGTGTCGTTAAAACGTTCATGTTTTATGTTTTAAGTTAAAATATTTATGTTTTATGTTTCAAGTTAAAATGTTTATGTTTTATGTTTCAAGTTAAAGTGTACATGTTTCACGTTAAAACGTCCATGTTTTATGTTTTAAGTTAAAATATTTATGTTTTATGTTTCAAACTAAAGTGTTCATGTTTTAAGTTAAAATGTCCATGTTTTAAGTTAAAGTGTCCATATTTTAAGTTAAAGTGTCCATGTTTTAATTTAAAGTGTCCATGTTTTAAGTTAAAGTGTCCATGCTTTAAGTTAAAATATCCATGTTTTAACTTAAAGTGTTCATGTACTGTAGCAACTCGACACTGTAGCAAATCGGCACTGTAGCAAATCGGCACTGTAGCGCGTGGCTTGGCACTGTAGCGCGTGATTTTTTAAAATTTTTTGAAATTGCAAATTGGTCCCTCCGTGTTTTTTTAACTTATATCCTATTTGCAATTTAATCTGGTCACTATATAGTGACGGTCACCCAAGAGACCAACTCTTTAATTAATATTGATGGTAAAAAGTGTTTGGTTTGTGAAATTGCGATGGATAAAGTTTTTAATCGAACGTTGAGAATAATTTAAAATGCACGCTGTCGGGTCGATTTATCATATGCCCAAGGGCATACGTTAGAAACCGTTTTAGGAAATTGGAATATTAGAGATTTAGGAATATTATATAAGAGTTGCTCTAGCAGCTAATTATTGATTTACGCTAACAGCACGTGGTAGAATTGTGTAATTTCTACAACTTTTTAAAAAAATCCAGTAGCCTCCATTGTCCTTATTACTACATCAAGGCGTACATACTTTCCCAAACATGCATATAAAAATGTCAAATATACACTAAAAAGTAAAAATTGGCTGCCATTTCATGATTTTCTCCAAAATTGTAAGCATACAATTATGCCCACTAGAGAAGAAAATTACATACATAGGTCAATATCCTCACATTACATTCCACAGTACAAGCTCTCCACCATTCGCCCACCACCCCGGGGCACTCACCTGTCCTGCCCTAATTTAGCAAACCATCCCCATATTTCCAATTTCAGTGCAAGCTCGTGAAGATCATTGCCTATGTTGATCTCAGGCCTGCCTGAATTTCTCCCTCAAAAAGTACCATGCCACTATAACTTGCTCCGGAGAGCATGGGCATGATCCTCCAACTGATGTAAACCAGTTATCTCCTCCTTCGCTGTGGGGATATTTGTCATGCTACTTTCCTTGCTGCAGTTGAAGGCACGTCTTGCCGTGGTATCTCAAGAAGACCTTTTGAAGTTACTTGATCAATGTTTACCCAACATCTGTGAATTCAGGCATTATCCCAAAATCATCCAATCCAGAAATGATGTCGGGATAATATACATGTGGAAACAGATCCAGCCCCTCTCCGTCGCGGTGGAAGTCAAATGCAGAACTGAAATCAACATCACCCTTCTCAAATTCTGAGGAGCTGGTAGAAGGCAAATCATACTTCGCACCAGACTCGTTAAATACAGGGTTGAGACCTCTTTCAGATGGTAGGCTATGAACGTCACTACACTCCATGGCTGTCTTTCTTGATTTTGATCTTGGGGTCTTACTGGAATCAGTAACCAATAGCTTATGTTTTCCTAATGCTTGTGGTTTGACTGGAGCCGGCGGCTTCGTATCACAATTTGAAAAGGGAAGTGAAGCCCAATGCAAACAATCTTCACGGCATGATCTTGAAGCCTCTCTGTTAAAAAGGAACAAGACATTATTGGTTATGCAAAAAGATGGACGCATTAAAATTACATTGATTGAATAATAAAGCATGCATTAACCATCATTCAACATGACAATCCTTTTATTTTCATTAGTGATTCCAATGTACAGAAGAAGTAGCATAGAGAATACTCTGACCAGAAAAAGAGAGAACAACAAAAATAAAAATTCATGGCATCCATAAAGAATATTCAGAGTATCCATCAAAGTATCACATGACAGTGCCGAAGTGCGGGTGGCAAACATATATAAAAGAGGTAATCAAACAGGGATTGAAAATCCCGATCCTGATCCCAATCCCAATCCCAATCCCAATCCCAATCCCAATCTCAATCCCAATCCCAATCCCAATCCTAATCAAAATCCAGTGTAAGATATATTAAGGAATGATTTGCTCTACTGAAGGTTACAGTGGATCCCTTTACTAGACACAATATTACTATATGTAACAAGTCATTTCCCCTATACACAGGACTAGATGTCATTTAGTTCCTGTACTTGCAACATAAAGCAGTAGAAGACCATGTAGAGTTTAATTGCAAAACATACAAACAGCCATGTATATTACAACGGAAAAATTAAGCTAGTATGCAAATATTCATAAGCCATACCTTAACCGGTTTTCTGCCGAACTCTGGGAGGATCTGAGCTGATTTTCTTCCCCTTCTAATCTTGAATATGATGTTGTCTCAGGCCCAGGTATTGAAACATTCACTACTCTAGGTAAAATGCTCGCATTATTGTGTTCATTCTCCGGCAATTCGAGTGTAACTTCCAGGCGTTCTGGAACTACACAGCCTTCATCGTCAATGGGTACCTGACCAGCCTTTCTAGCTCTTTGATCATCACACAATGCAGTAGATACTAAATTTCCACACAGCCTCAAATTTCTAAACTTCAAAGCATCTGATGACTCCTGATTAAAATTCTTGTGAAAGTGGTTCCTTGAAGAATACAAGGCATTTTCAGAAGCTGCTAGTCTGTGCCGCGGATTGCCACGAGATGTAAACCTCCATGTGGAAGAAAGAAGGGCAAAAAAATGCTTTTGAACAGGGTGTTCAGGATCAGGTTGCTGAGATGTAACATCCATCAAAATTCTCATCTGGTCCTGAAATAGGTGTACAGCATATTAGCCAAACAAAAACACAGGAGCAAACTAAATCTTGCAACTTCCATGTCATGATAAACAAACTAACTCCATTCATGAGATTGATATGCTACAAAACGTAGCCCATTTTCCATAAAATTCCTTGGTAAAATTAGCTAAAAGCTATACATATTCACTAGTCTAGATCTGTTAGTAAGCATATACAGAACCCTATTGTTATCAACTAAGGCAAAACTACGAGATTTTGCTATAACATATTCATGTCTGTTATAATTTAGGGTAATGTCAGTAATCCAATAATTGTACAGGTGCACTTGTACCAGGGGTCCCTGACTCTAGTTTAATGGATCCAAATTATTTTTAGGTACTCGTATGCAGTAGAAACATCCAGCATCTACACATCACTTTGCCAAGACCAAAGTGCAGTGCATGGGAACGAGTCTTTTATATCAGACCATAATCTAGTTTTCATATATTCCTCTATGATAAGGTAGCAACAACAATGGCAAAAATCAGCTAAAGCCCAGTGATCATGAAACCTACTTTAAAGAAGGCATACATACATAAAAAGGCCACATGGCAGGGAACAGGAAAGAGCAAAAGTTAGTAATGCAACACTTTGCTAAATTCTTATTAAGGGCAGACCTCGGGGTCTTGTAGTAACAGTACTTAAAATACATTAGGACTCCTAAGAACCGAATTACCTGATGCTACAAGACTCTCCAAACATATAGACATACAGCAAAACATACACAGTAGCCATAAAATTCTGCATATTTGTACACAAACAATGCAGCATATTCTACATATTTGTACACAAAAAATTGAAAGATAACAGATTTGTAATCTAGTAATTTTCTTACCTCCGTTACTCTAAGTAGTGCTTTTCCAGAGCCAGTATTGGCAACCTTTTCACTGTTTGCAGCATCTGCACTTGAAAAGACATATTTCTGTACAAGTTCCCTAAATCTCTCACAACAGTGTACAGGATGTCGATACCTCCCACGAAAACGACCACCAGGGGAAACCCCATACAGGATTTCACTGACTAAACTCCAATTTGGGCCATATTCATTCACAGCAGCACATAGACCAGCATCTTCTTGGGGCAACCAAGAATCCGGTAAAGGAAAGCTATCTTTTGGCCATGCATTTCCCTTCCTTTTAGGTTTCTCGGCTTTTATAGTCATAATTCGCTTCACTGGCAATGAAGGGATTGGGATTGAAACCTTCTTTCCCGACTTATTCCTGTTTACCAACTTGACATCAGTATCTACAACACTTCCAAAGCATCTATGTTCATCCTGCCTTTTTCCAGCAGATTTGGAATCCAACACCCAGGAGGATGTCTGGGTAGCCTTCTTTTTGAATTTCTTGCTCTTCTTTGTACTCCTCTCTTCATGAACATATGGTCCTCGCTTACGTTTTTTCTCAAGCTTTAGACATGGAGACACATTGCCAGATGAAGTTGTGTCATCATCATAATTAATTTCTTCTTCAATTGGTGTCAATTCTGAAGGTGACTCCTCGACACCGTTTAATGCATCACCCAAAGACCCTCTCTTCAGAGACTTGAACTTTTTCTTGGTCTTTTTCTTTGACTTGAGCTTCCGAACAGTTGAGAGTTGATTCCTGCATAATAGGGGAAAAAATTAATGAACTTTCTAGTTCGTCATATTCTTATGGTGGGACTTTTCATCCTGCAAACAAAACCAGCTGACAAGTGACAGCTAGCAAGAATTTCAGATGTTCCACACCTCACAGAATTAGAGTTCTCATACTCTGCAAGCTCTTTCTCCCTAGCTACCCTTTTCTGCTCTTCCGTCACCTATCAAGTGTTTAAAAGATTTAATCAGTACAGTTAAAATACTAACCTTTGAGGAAAACTAAATAAAAGGTTTTTGAATCTTGGACAACCAGTATTACCACCTTTTATCTTGTTACTAAAGATGTAAAACAGAACATAGGGGGTGGAAGGGTGTGTATCGTAGGGATAAAAAAAAGGATAACATTGCTTTAACCTACCTGTCGTTTGGTCAAAATCTCAACTCGGCGTCTATATACCTCAGTTGCAATATTGGTATCCCAACCTGGTATCAGGGAGGGAATATTGTCATTAATCCACAAGCACGTGACATTTAAAAGACAACATCAGTATTAACATAAGTGTGTCAAACAATGAGACTGAAAACTTTAAAGTAAAAACAAAATTTCCCAACAAGAGCAACTTACTTTCGTAGACAAACGGTTCTTCATCATCATCAATCTCAGCTTCCATGTCCTCCTTCAATCTCTCAATGTGATCTAGCTCCCACTCTTTCTCTTCAAACTGCATCTGGGATTGAGTTGCTGTCTTGTCTATGATCGGGTCCCATAATTCCATGAATCTAATGGCATAACGATCAATTGGTCGCAAATGATTCTCGAAGGACAAAATTGTTTGTCCTGATGCAGCAGCTGCTGCTGCCATCTCTTTCACATCAGCAAGCATATCAAAAGCATCTTCCTTACCAGCAAAAGTAAGGGTTCCAGCTTCAACTGGATCCTGCACAGTCAATGTTGCCACACTCTCCTTGTTGGCTACGGCTACTGTAACTGAACTACTAGGATCAATAACTTCATCACCCTTTTCATCATTCTTTTCGTCCGGCTTCATATCCTCATCATTTACAAATTCATCATCTTCCAATCTCCCAATGGCTTCTTCAGTAAACTCTTGATTCTCTACAGCTTCTTCCTGTTCAACTTTCTTCAGCGCCATGTAGTCTGCCTCATCTTCAGCATGCTTTAGAGCCGCCTCAACATCTGCACTGGAGAGAGGAATGTCAGAGCTCCCAGTGTTATTCTCTTCTGTTTGCTTCTCTTGTAAGGACACTGCTTGAAGGCCAGAGAACAATTCCATAGGATCAAGCTTTTTGAAAAATTCCGTATTGTAACTCCCACTTTGGATTACCAGATCATCAAGTATACGCTTCTGATTTGCCTTCTTCAAGATGTTTTCTTCAATAGTGCTTTCACTGATCAACCGATATATGTGCACTTCGCGCGTCTGCCCAATTCTATGACATCGGTCTTGAGCCTGTTGATCCATTGCAGGATTCCAATCACTATCATAAAAGATGACTGTATCTGCCCCAACAAGGTTGATGCCAACACCACCACTACGGGTTGACAAAATGAAGAGAAAAATTTTTGGATTAGTGTTGAACCGCTGCATCAATGTTTGTCTCTCTTCTGGCTGGGTAGAACCATCAAGCCGCATGTATGTGTAACCATACAAGTTAATGAAAGCTTCCAGAACATCAAGCATCTTTGTCATTTGGGTAAATATTAAAGCTCTGTGACCACCTAATTTCAGACGCCTTAGCAAAACAGCGAGTTCTTGTAATTTGCCACAGTCAAACTGTATAAGTCTTCTATCTGGAAAATAGACTTGCCTCCGGACAATTGCAGGACGAAAAGGTGTGAGAAGAGGAGAAAATACCACAGAACACTTTTCCATAAATGTTGGCTTAATAAACACGGAACCTCCACCTTTACTACTCCAGCAAGCAGGTGAGGGGGCACGTGCAGCAGGGATTACAAACATGAAACTCTCAACCTGATCAGCCATTCTCTGAAATCGCTCAGCTGGGGATAGTACAACATCCGCTAGCATAGATGAATATGAGCATAACAAAGGATGGCATTTGTGACTATAAATAACAGAAACAGGGTGTTTTATTGTGACGAGTGCCCGCAATCCTGAAGAGTAAATGGGTTTCTTTTTGCACCTTATGGAATTCCACCATGCGATAGATGCAGCTCTCTCCTTTGCTTCTTTCAGTCTCTCCGTGACAAGTGCCTTTTGGATATCCTCAAAAAGATTACCCACTTCTTTCTTAGGCTTAAATGCATTACCCACTTCTTCAACCAGTTGCACACGACCCTCAATCAGGCATGACGGTGTAGCAATAGCTTGAACCTCTTCATTCTCCCAAGACTCCATGCTTAGATCCAAATGTGTAAATGAAAACCCTAAACCAACAAGGTCAACTGCAGAAAATGGAGCTGGCACAAGCATTGAACAAATGGATGAACTTAACTGCACTTCAATGCCACCCATGTCAAAAGAGCTAACAATTGGACGGCCTTCAAACAAATCAGGATGATTGCATACTTTACGAAGTTGCATAATTATACTAATCATCCCAAAAAAATTTGAACTGCATAAAGTTGCTTGGGTCTCTGAGCTTGCAATAAAATCCTCATATAAGTTCCGCTGCCTCTTTGAGAGTCTACAATATATCACATGTTCATGCTTTGATGGAAGCTGCTTTTCTACATCCCTCTTCAACCTACGCAACAGAAAGGGTCGAAGGACATTGTGCAACCGATCAACAACTTCTTTGTTCACCTTTTCTTGTCCCTCAACCATCCCAGTAATTGGATTACTAAACCAGTCTTTAAATTCTTGATGAGACTGAAAAATGTGTGGCATCAAGAAATGCATTAAGGACCATAGTTCCATTAGATCATTCTGCAACGGTGTACCAGTTAGGAGAATCCGCCTTTTTGAATTAAAATTGAGAAGTGTCTGCCATCTCTGTGACTTCCAGTTCTTTATCAGATGAGCTTCATCCAAAATCAAGTACTTCCACTTCTTCCTCTTAAAAACCTTAGAATCCTGAATTACAAGCCTATAAGTCGTAATACACACATGAAACGAGTTAGGTTTCATCCAGCCTTGCCTTTTAATTTTCCGCTCTTTTGCACTTCCAAAGTATGTAAGTATCTTAAAAGCAGGACACCATTTAAGAAATTCTGTCTCCCAATTGAGCATAACACTAGTCGGGACAACAATAAGATGAGGGCCCCATATCCCCTTTTCACATGCTAAGTGAGCCAGTAAGGCAATGGTCATGATAGTCTTTCCCAAGCCCATTTCATCGGCCAAAATCCCGTTAAGTTTCTTCTCATACATGGTAACAAGCCAATCCAAACCAATATGTTGATACTCGCGAAGAGGATACTTGAGTAAAAATGGGAACTTAGTACGCACTTTTGTGGTAGAAAATGTGTTACCAGTTGGTTGTGCTGACCTTGCAGCTGCTGCTGCATCAGCAATTATGTCCACACTCTCCCCCTCTTCTTCACCTTCTGCCATGGTTTCAGTCTCTACTTCATCTGCGTGAGAGCATATTGCAGGCTCAAATGCACTTTCTTCTAGATTCATAATAACGTTCAACTGCTTATCAGGGGAATGCACTTCATCTGCGTGAGAGCATATTGCAGGCTCAAATGCACTTTCTTCTATATTCACAATAACGTTCAACTGCTTATCAGGGGAACGCACGCAATTTTCAATTGCAGAAGCATAATCAGACTCAGAGTCACTGCATTCATCTTCCTTAAGATCACAATCCTGAAACAAAAAATACATAAGTTGACGCCCATGGGTATATTTGAATTTCTGCAAACACAAACAGATCATTCTATTTTGGTATGTACCTTCTTGTACCTTGCAAGCAATTCTTCTATGGGAATTTCACTCTCTTTCTGAAGTAGAGATATCTGCAAAAGAGGACATTTTATATAAACACATAGTATATTTGAATATAAAAGGTACACATTAAAAACATAACACAAATTAGATTACCTCCATTCTGGAATCATTTGATTCTGCCTTTGCTAGTTCTTCCTCTTCTAGCATGGTTGTCTCATCGTCCTAAATTTAAATGTCATTCAGTTATACGTCAATATAGATCAAATAATAACATGACCACACAGACAAGATCTTGGACCACAAGGAGATAATGCAAATACATGTAACAGATGTCACCAACCGTGACCACTAGAACAAACATTAAATGGAACGGGTAGATTTGTATGAGCCAACAACACTACAATTAAAGGAAATGAACAAAAGTTGCAACACTAGTACTAGAAACTTGCTGCTTGTCATTTTATCATAGCTAGAGGGAAATTAAGCAATAAACTACCAACCAAAGCAATAAACTTGCTCTCTCAGTAACGTGTTACTGCTAGACCCCATCACCAATCACTTCAAATAAATGTCTCCACCAAGGTAGCCATTATAAAAACGTACTATAGTTCTACTCGAAACTAGCTTAGACCTATGCAAGATAGAGAACAGACAGAAGTTCACCAGCATCCCAGTGACCAAGAGGAAAAGTACGATTGACTCTGCACCCAACTTCGAACTAGGAAACTAGATATTAACCTGAGACCTACCAGATTGTCATCTTTTTCTTCTCCATTAGATAATCTGAAGTCTTCATCGTCCTGCACATATAAAGTATGACCGATTAAAGAACAACAAAGTTAGCCAAACAATGTCTTTGAAATAACAGGTACGCACACAAGCAATAAAGGAGGCCTCGTAGAAATTCCATTTCATATATAGGGTATGGAGTGGAAAATTAGAAGAAGAACAAAACAAAGTGAACAAACGTCGGAAAACAATGCCTTATAAATAATAAACACACACACATAAATAATGAAGGAAGCTGCCTCGTAGAAATTCCATATCAAATATAGGATTCCTATACAAGAGAGGTAGAGAACAGGCATAAGATAACAGTATAGGCATCAACGCTTCTAGAGAGAACTATTTCTTTAGCACTTAAATCAATATAGAAGCCTTTATTTATATCGACCATTTCAAATACACCAATGAATGTGGAGTAAGACTAATTAGCTTGTAATGCAGCTCAGTAGTGTTTTTTCAATCATCAATACTATACTACTAAAACAACAAGGTTTGTGCCATGTGGCACTCACAAAGAATTCCACCTCAACTTCCAAAAATAATTTTTCTAAATCTTCCTCAACACACTTCTTTTATTAATCTTCTAACTTCATTCTTCATTCTTCTTCTTTTTTTCTCATATGCTCTTCTCTTAATTCTCTTTCTTCCAAATCTTTTACCATTTTTTATATTATTTTATAATAAAAAATTCATACTTAATATATACAACTAACCAAAATTTAATATTATTTTATATTTCATTCATTTTCTTGCATATTATTTTCACAATTCAACATGTTGCATATACTTTATTCTATTTTAAAATTGAATAAAATTTAAATTTATTAAATATAATTAATAAATGAAATTCGGGCATCGCCCAGGTATTATCTAGTACAACAAGAAAAGCACTATAACAAAGTGGAGCGAGGAAATTAGGTATTGCAACCAGGACTTCTGATTTCATGAATACTAATAGCTTAATACCATCCAGATAATGGCGAGGTAATGAATCATGTTGCATGCTTCACATAGAAAATAAGAGTCTAAATTATAAAAAATTAGAAAGTTAATAGAGGTGAAATTTGGAACTACCTGTTCATCACTAAAATCTTCATATAAACACTTATTGTCTAATTCCCTAAAAACTTTTTTTGCTCTAACTGTCCGTACTTCAACATCTGAAATATGATTATCTGAGACATGTAGAAAGCCATTACTTTCACCCTGCAACAAAATTACATAAAATTCAGTTGACATAGATATCCCTCTGCAATACACTGCAACAAACCATAAACACATACAACTTACACAATGATGACCAGGGGATTCTGGTGAACTCCCTCCACCATTAGCTAAGGCAGTTTGAGTTCCATTCTCAGCCCCTGTAAAGCATTTGTATATAGAATCAACCATACAGAAAATAGACCAAACTATGCACTCTCAAATAGTTAATGACACTAACCCTCATCTCTCGACTGTTTTGCTCTGGAGACATCAGTGGTATGCTCCGCACTTGTTTCTCTGCTGGCTGAGAAATTACATTAATCAAAATTTGTGCGTAGGTGAATTAGAACTACATACTTGTTGTCTATCATGTAGCATTCAATCAAAGTTGTAAGCTCAACCACTAAGAACAATAACAAAATAGTATCAACTCTCAAGTGAGCAGGAATTATCCAATCCCACTTAGTGGGGATTGGAGGGAGGCACCTGGTGCAATAAAGGCTCAAAGATGAGACCTCCACATCACTTGCAGCAATGCTAACCATTGCTCCAAGGTCTTTGTTAGTAAGATGTTAACAGATTTCTCCATTTATCAGCACACAGATATGTACTACTTTGACATTGTTCATTCCTGCACTACAAATACAAATCTAGCTTTAGGTGCACATCAGGTGACTCCCCAATTAATTAAACAAAAAAATATCTTGTTTCCAAATGTGCAATTTGGATGGAGCAAATTATACTTTGGTTGAAACAATGGGAAGACACATTAGCTTGAGCCACACTGGTAATTTCTACCACCGCGCCCAGAAACATACATCACGCAAAGTTTTAAAAATTATGCTTTGCTTTGCTTTTCTTAATTCATTCTAAACCATGTTAGGCTAGTTAGACTTTCTTATTTTTTACTTCTTGGTGCAATCCCTACTTTTTTTCTAGTTCTCTGATTCCAAGTTCATCTCAACATTTTCATATATACTAACTGCATTTTTACCTTCATCTGTATGTCATGGCACCATAAAGCACCATGTTCAGCAGCTGCCTCACAAACTCCATGTTCCAACTTAGTAGTACTCTAATACACATAGCTTATACCATTTTTTGTTTATCTTATTTGAATCCTACGAGTGACATTTTTATCAATTCCCTCAATTTATTCCATGACAAGACCCTGAGTTATTTTTGACTATACAATTGATTTACTTCTATTTTGCCAATATTATTATTATGATAATAAAGGGGCGTTCCACATATTTAGTAGCAAGTTTACATATGGACCTATAGAAATATGTTTTAATAATTATCATCAAGGTCGTTACATATTGACCTATAGTAAGAATTTATAATAAACTATCATCATACATTATAGAAACACACACACAAAACACAAATAGAATTATTTTCTAAAATAAATGATAAAGATATAGGTGTCATTTTTATTTATCTACAATTCCAGAAAACCAAACCAATCGATCAATTTAACCACTTTTTATGCCAATCATTCAAACCAAAAAAATTTGCTCCGTCCATAAATGTCTGCAACATTCTCTTCAAAAAGGTATATACAGTAAATATAACATTATGTTTTTAGTATGTTCTTCTGCCATTGATAATCCTCACCTTATCACAGGAAAAAATCGTATCTGCACTATTATCTTATCACAGAAACATATCATCTGTCTCCTACTTTATCACTCAGAACAAATCTTTTCTAAACATTTCCCCAGACCCTTTCCTACCTTCCATATAGTGCAAGTCTCCTGGTTGCATATATTTATCGACAGAAGAGGCATGCAACATCATAGACAAGATCCCAACATATAACTTGAAACTCAGAAATGAAAAATAACACACGCACACACACCCTTCCTCATCATCATCATCACCATATCATAAAAAATTATTTAATGAGATATTACCTTCCTCTGAATAACGCTTAAGAAGCACGTCCAAAGGAAGATCTACTTCATCTCTCAAAGCTGTCAACTCTGCTTCCCTTTCTTCTCTGGTTATCAGAGCCTCGTCTTCCTCTATCGTATGCTCGTCATCTTCCTAAAACATACCAAATTAATCTAGTTGCATCAGATCATTGTTGTATATTATGCAGCAAGTCCTATCAGAACTGATTACATCTTATTCTATTTGATAACTATCACGCAGCATCTATAGATAGCATTAAGGGCAAGAGGTAGTCATGTCTTGCATGGATGTAATGTAGTTCTTGAAGAACTTACCAGTTACATATTTATCATTAACACCATAGCAACTTACAAGTAATGCCAATTATCTTTGGGATTTAAGGTTTTAGTTGTCATCAGAGGACTAACTAGCCCTTGGTAAGTTTTAGGCTTCCTATACATTTTTTGGTAGGATGAAGCTCAACAAAGTCAAATATAATCCAAATTAAAACTCATGTGCATCCACTATTAAGGCGAAAATCTACAATAATAAAGAAAATCAAACCCTGCATGCCTCAAATCAGGAACGTTCATTTAAAAAGTAATTTCAGATTAACGTGTTTAATATATACAGACGCCTATGCGTCAAAAAGCAGACATAAGCATAAAAGTAGATACCATGAGCTAGTTAAAGAGAACAGTAAGTTGTCATGAGCGTAAATACAGGATAGCAAGAACATTAGCAGGCAATTCCCTAATGTGTAAGCGGAGAGCAAAGGTACATTAAGATAACAATACATGGAACATATGGTGCGTACTCTTAATGGCAAAAATATTAGTGTGTGGCTCATGTATAGCACACCACAAACATGCCTAAATTACACTAAGTGTGAAAAAGAAAAGGGCCTTACTGGTTCATCCCCAGAATCCATATCATAGTCTTCATCGATATCAGGTTCATTAGATTGAGATTCTAGCAAAAATGATCTTGAAAGTCAGCAAAGTACAGACAAAAGATGTTAAAAAGTGCAGATAAGAAATGCAGTATAGCACTTCTTACCAATATTTGGTTCTTCAACATCCCCAGCCTCTTTATCTTCAACATTCTTTAATAGCTGAGGTTGTTGAGGGGAGCTCGGGTTCAATAATTTACCATGACTTGGAGAGCTAACAAGGTTCTCCGCCAACATTGTGGAATACCTATTGCAATGCAAAGAGTAACATTGTCAAGCATCGACAAACCAGGTTTAACACGAAACTAAAGCAAGAAAACTCATAATTGTCGATGATCAGGTAAACCTTTCAGTTTGGCCCAAGAGAAACTCAAGCTGTTTATCAAGTGCTTTTTTCTTTGTCACGTCAACTTCCAGCTGATGCTTGTAAAGCACCTAATAAAAAAAGTAAAAAGAAAAACTCCATTCCTCAATTCATGCACATGTTGCAGGATATTCTATTAAAAAGAATGTCTTTTAGACTATACCAGCTTCTCTATTTTCAACCAAAATTTCTTCACATCCTTGGAAATGTTGAGAGCCACTTTTCGCAGCCTATGCTCCTCTTCCTGGTTATGTGAAGGTAAGAGTAACAGTATAAAAGGGAAGAAAAAGTTAAGATTTGTAATATTATAGCAATGTCATTGATATAATGTAATTAAGGGACTGAGCAAAACCTTCACTCTCTTCTCTCCTCTTGTGGCTTGATCCAACATACCCTTGCTGGCTCTGATAGCAACCTTTTTTGCCTGAGCAAGTTTCCATTTTCTCTCCGACTCAAAGTCCTAAATGATTGGTTCATTAACACAACATGATAGAATAATCAAATTCAGTAAACGCTTTTGCTATATGAGTGTATAATTGCATGGGTCAATCAAAAACTAAGTTACCTTTGACAACCAAACCATCTCTTCCAGGACATGATCCCAATGGGTTTTAGGACGCTGGGGTTCTTTCGGAGTTTCAAGTGTCTATCATGTAGAATATATCAATCATTAGCAAACCAGCCAACTAGGTAAAACTCCCTAAACAGAAGGGATGCACCTTACCACCAAATTTCATATTTCAAAATACTAAGTCAAACCTAGAATTTGAGATAATAGGAAACAATATACAACAATCATGATACAATAGTGTAGAATTCAGTTAGCAGGTAGATTCTTGAACTGAATTCTAACCAAAGTGATTATGCAAGGTCCCTATCCTTTATTCAAGACAATGTGCAACAAAGATTTAGTCCTGAGCCATCCATTGTCTAGTGTGTTTAAAAAATTCAAATCCTTAGTGAGCAACACATTCTTCCAGTTCTCAACAGTCTGAAACTATTACAGGAACAGAATCTAAAACATCACCACAGTCATGAGTAGCATTAACACCCCACCAAACAATTCCCATTGTCTGCAAGCTTGGTTCGACTGATTCAACTAATTGCCATTACACAGACTCAACTGAATACTATCTTACTGACTTGTACTTCCAGATTGAAAAGGTTTCACATTCTCGTCCAACAGCAACATTTAAATAGTATTTAAATAGTAAGAGAAAACAGAAATGACTAAACTTGTAACCCCTCATGCATGGTTGGCTATTATGTCTAGCCCAGATTTTCACAGTAGTTCTAGTGCATCACCACATGTTTCAAGCAAAAAAACTAACCATGCTTCACGTACAAGATGTATATATTTAAAAACAAGAAGCAGATTATAGTTTTCACCTTCTGCCTCTTGGCTCGCGTTTCATGGTCAAGCTTGGACCGTGGACCTTTGGAGCCCATGACTACCTCAGACCCCTATGGCATAGCAAACCTTGAATAAGATACATAAGTCAGAATTGGAAAGGTAATATCAATTCAAATGTTTAATACAAATTATGCCCAGGTAGTCAGTAAATAAACAATACCTTAATTACAAACCCTAATTATGCAAGTAATGCTTTTGTAAATTTTAATATTGTTGACACACAAAAAGGCTGGAAGTTCCTCCTTTACTGTTTCTAAACATGCCTTGCAGTTTGAACTGTAGAATATATACTAGATGGTTAAATTATAGAGTTCATCAGTTGTACATGTGAAACACATTAGTGATATCCAATTAATACAGCACTTGCACTCAGACTCCAAGAGATAGCTTTGACACAATAATGGAATGAGAAAAATGAAGGAAGAGGTAGGGAAAAAAAGGTACCATCTTGGTCAATAACACACAAAGAAAGTGTATACGGAGTGGATATAACAAGAGTCATCTAACCTAACCTTTATTACTCTGTAACCCTCAAAAAGGGAGGTAGCATATCAGAACCGGAGTTGAGTGTACAATAGTGTTACGACATTACAGCGCAGAGCAAATCCTGGTGGTGACTGACTATTAACTGTAATTAGTTTTCACATATTTTCAGTCACCCTTTGATTTATTACCTAAAGGCTAGAGTTTGACGAATTTCACCCTTAAAATATTGGGGGGCAGCATCCCTACAATTATAAGGTAAAACCTATAATTTGGAACCAAATTTAAGAACAGCATGCAACTTCAGCAACCTACTTCTCAAACAAACAAGCCTAAAACTTGACGTAATATTTTACAACCACCAAAAATGTGTGAAATGATCCTGAAAACAACTGCCCATATTAACACATATTTGCATGCATACATAAACAAGAGAAAATAGAAACTGTATACAGTGAAAAACAAGGACGAAACAGTGAAACGTACCGGCCAGAGTTATTGATCTTCGGCGCGCGAAGACAAGCAAAAACCAACAAACTTCGCACCAGAAAATAATACAGCAACCACTTCTCTGCAAAATCCGCTACCGGTCTTTCTTTTTTTTTCTGGGAAAAAAAGTCGAGATAAATTACAGAGGACGGCGCTCAATGTCGGCGCTCACTTGGTAGATACAAATACGGAAGGGATTGAAAGAGATCTGCAGACGGAAAAAATGGAAGCTTTGGGAGGATTCGGAGCGGAAGATATCGCCGGGGGCTTTGTAAGGGTTTTCAAAACAGAGAAAACAAGTCTAGGCCACAGTATCCGGGTTTAAGCGCCGATGACTTCCGACGAGTCCCAGATCCGATTTTCTTCTCTTTTTTTTTATAATAAATATTTATATTTATATATTTGTGTTATTAGGTGGTGAGAAGAAGAAAAAGAGGTGGACTCCGTGAAATTTAACACTTTTATGAAGCTCTCTGATTTTTCAACTACTTACCTTTGGACGAAACAAAAATAGTTTTAACTATTAAAAGATTTCTCACGGTTTCATGTGCGGATATGGAAATTTTATTATAGCAAGTCAAAATTAAAAATTAACGAGAACTGAACTGAACTGAAATAATTTTAAATATACTGAACTGAACTGAAATAATTTTAAATATACTGAACTGAACTGAAATAATTTTAAATATACTGAACTGAACTGAAATAATTTTAAATATATTTAACTAAACTAAACTGAAATAAATATAAATACATTTTTTATATAATTTAAATATAAAAACACGTTGAGATGATATAATCTGAACTGAATTGAGTTAAATATCATCAAATTATAGTGCAGATGATATGAACTTATCTAAACTACTGAATTGAACAAATCTGAAATGAACTGAAATAAAATAATCATATGATGAAGACATATTATATTTGGTTGAGTCGATTTAAATTAATCATTATATTGGAGTATAAAAAGTAAAGGTTATGTTGTATTAAAGAAATATATTGAGTTGAATATATCATAGTCATTTATTTTTCAGAGGATATGAGTCATTGAGTTGTATATCATAATATTATATTAAAGAGGATATGAGTCATTGAGTTGTATATCATAATATTATATTAAAGAGGATATGAGTCATTGAGTTGTATATCATAATATTATATTAAAGAGGATATGAGTCATTGAGTTGTATATCATAATATTATATTAAATAGGATATGAGTCATTGAGTTGTATATTATAAAAATATATTTTAGAGGATATGAAATGATCTGAATTGAACTGAAACAAACTGAACTGAACTGAAACAAACTGAACTGAACTGAACTGAAACAAACTGAACTGAACTAAAATTAAATTTCAAAGGATATGAACTGAACTAGAACGAACTGAACTGAAAGAATTAAAAATAGTCATATAATGAAGACATATTATATTTGGTTGAGTCGATTTAAATGAATCACGTTTCAAATAATTATATTGGAGTACACTCCAAATTCTTGGGTGAGGCAGCCTCACCCAAGAGGCAGGACCAATTAAACACTGTTTTTGGTGAGCTTTGATGAACGGACACAAAGGTTTTGATGAGGTGACATTTTTGATGAACTGGCACCGATGTTTGATGAGGTGGCGTCGAGATTTGATGGGGTGGTAGTGAGATAATGATGAGGTGGCAGCAATGAAATTTTCCTTTTTGGCATTGCCTCATGGGTGAGGCTGCTGGGAGGTCGTCGCCGTACCTCTCAAATATACAATTTATAGATCGCTTACTACCTTTCCACACTATTAAGTGTACAATGGCAAGTAAGGTTCGTTCCACAGGGAAAAGGTTATTTCTATGTATATCTTGTAGGATGTATATACATATACATATATATAAAAGCAATGTAAACAAGGGGGGGTTTGAGTTGAGTTTTGTTTAAGACACTACTAAGTAAAACTACTAAAACTTTAGAATTACAACTAGTTTAGCATCTAAAGATTCAACTAAAGGATTAACTAATGAGAATAAGAGACTTGGGTACATGAGATTTGTATCTTCTTGTTATGGATTTTTCCTCAAACCTAGTTATGATACTTTGAGAATGGTGATTGTTTTTAATGAGAAACCATCTCTATTCTAGTTGTGAATCATGAAAGCATTTTCACAACTCTTATTGGCAACTTATCTATATGATAGCAAATAGATAAATTGACCAATGCTAATTCAAATTAGATGTTTTCCCACCTTACCCATGCAATGTGATAACACAATTGACATAAATATTATGCTAATGAATGATCTCAAGAACAAATACAATTGATAACAACATATATTTGATTCCTAATTCACTACTTTTACATAGAAGAAATGATAGCATTTCAACCATGGAAAGGCAATGTCTAACACATATCCAACACATATCTATGGTTAAGAAATCATTCCTAACCCTTTCAAGCATCAAATACACATACAAATTATGATCATTCAATAGCAAATCAACCATTCCTAAGCTTCATAAACCATGTTCTCAAATCATAACAAGAGGTTTAATCTCACATACCCAAGATGGGTTTTAGCCTACTACCATAGTTATATAATCACAAACATAATCAACACAACAAACCATAGTGAATTCAAAGATCAAAGTGAAGAGAAAATGAAGAAAAGAGTTCTCACTCTGTAAAATTCGATCCCTCAAACAATGAGGATAAGTCCCATTTATACTCTAAAACAATTAAAATTAAAGCCAAACAAAATGCAAGTTGCAGGACCATTCGCGGGTCGCGCGGGATCCTTCGCGGACCGCGAGCCTGGTTCTCGCGGTTCGCGGCCGAGGATTCGCGCCCGTGGTCTTGGCGTGGTACGCGACCGAGGAATTGCGCCCCGCGCACATCTGGTCCTCACGAGTCGCGGCCGAAGGTTCGCGCCCCGCGCACGTCTGGTCCTCGCGAGTCGCGGCCGAAGGTTCGCGCCCCGCGCGTCTGTGCCTCGGCGATCCTCGTGCTGGTTCGCGCGGCTCGCGACCGGAGTCTCGCGCCCCGCGCGCGTCTGGCTCTCGCGGTTCGCGTCTGGTCCTCGCGGCTCGCGAAACTCGGCATCTTCAAAACAGCAACACACACCCTCGCGGTTCGCGGCCTAGGGTTCGCGGCCCGCGAGAGTGTGCCTTCACGCCACTTCTACGACCGGTTCTTCAATGTATCAATCGCGGTCAGGACGGTCATAGAAGGTCTTCAAATCATTCAAATCCATCGCAAGTGCAATTCAAGATCGAAATGCACGTCTTCAATTTCAAACCACTATGAATGATTCGGTCTAAAAGTCTAATATAAATCTACAAAATACTATCTAAAACAGCTCTCAAATGCTACAAAATAAGAGTATATCTAGGGTCTATCAGCTGCCTCACAGGAAAATTACTCATAAATTAAAGGTTATGGTATATTAAAGAAATATATTGAGTTGAATGTCTATGTATTTTCTAGGGGGAAAAGCACTCATTGAGTTATATATCATAATAATATATTAAAGAGGATATGAGTCATTGAGTTGTACATCATAAAATTATATTTCAGAGGATATGAATTGATCTGAACTGAATTTATCTGAATTGAACTGAACTGAACTGAAGCGAACTGAATTGAAAGAATTAAAAATAGTCATATAATGAAGACATATTATATTTGGTTGAGTCAATTTGAACTTGTGTTCTTAGCACTTGTTTTGTGCTTTTGTTTTTTATTTTAGAAATTGTTGCTTGAACTGTTGTGTATGCAATTATGAAAATAATTCTTTCATTGAATTTTGGTATATTCATTATTTTCTCAACGTTGAATAAATAATTATTATATTAATAAATTATGGCCCTGTTTACTAGGGCTTATTTCTTGATGTACTGAACTGAACTGAACTGAATTGAACTGAACTGAACTGAACTGAACTGAATTGAACTGAACTGAAGTGAAAATTGATGTATTGAAAAATGGAATCAGCATGACTGAATTAACCTGAATTTCATCAAATTACATTTTCACTGAACTGAACTGAATTGAACTGAATTGAACTGAACTGAACTGAATTGAACTGAACTGAACTGATCTACAGATAAGCTCTGGTAAACAGGGCCTATATTGTAATCATCATAACTGAACTAAACTAAACTTTTTTTTCCTGATCTGAACTGATTTTAACTAAAGTAAACAAAATGTACAAGGAAATAAACAAATAATAAACAAATCGAGCCGAATTGAATGAACTTATATTTATTCGAATTGAATTGGACCAAACTAAACTATTTTAATTTGAACTGAAACAAAAATAATGTATTGCGAAATAAAAATTGAGTCGAATAATATAAACTTCTAGAGACATATTATTTGCACTGAACTGAATTGAACTAAACTAAACTAAATATACCTAATAAAAGAAAATTAAGTAAAAAAAATGTTCACAAAAATTTATAAAAAAATAAATATTTAGGAATACATTGAACTGAACTGAACTGAACTGAAATAAATTTAAATTTATTTAACTGAACTGAACTGAAATAATTTTAAATATATTGAACTGAACTGAATTGAAATAAATTTAAATTTACTGAACTCAACTGAAAAAATTTTAAATTTACTGAACTAAACTGAAAAAAAATTAAATTTACTGAACTGAACTGAACTGATCTATAGATAAGTTCTAGTAAACAATGCCAAAAACGTGTTAATAAAAAATTATTTAAAAAGTTATATCTAATTTTAAAATGATAAGTCCGGTGACCTACCAAGCCAGCCGTACGTATATCCGCCTCTACATTGTTTCAAGACAATGAGGATACAAATACAATGATCTATAGACTTGAAATTAGTTGTCTTTTTACAATGTTCTCGGCTTATGAACTTCTCAGACCAAAAACGCTTGAGGTTCTTTTAAATATATGTGGTCAACTTTTTACCCTAAAACATGGCTCTAGTCAGTTGGAGGTCGTTAAACATACTAGTATCATTGGTAATGTGGTAGAAAGAATTTAAAATTCATCAACCTTTAATCCGTTGTTTTTGTCATCACTATAGTTGTGATAGTATTGAATGGATTTAGAGGTCTGTGGATATTTTCTTTGATATTCATCATCCTACTTTTGGTACACTTTGTAATACTCCCTATGTACCAGCTAGATCTGCACTCTTTATGGTCAATTTTGTCGGAGCATGTTTGACCGTAAATTTCTATTGGTATATGTATTATAATAGTATCACACGAGATATTGTTAGATTCACAATGCGCTCTATTTCTAAACTATACAATTTTTAGACCAGGTTAATATATGAAAATAAAGTTATTAACGGTCAAACATGTTCCGACAAAGTTGACTTTAAAGAGTGCAGATCTAGCTGGTCCAGAGGGAGTACTAGATTTTATTTTATTAGAATGCCACTAATATCCCAGAGTTACAGAAATATATTGCAAGAATTCCCGTAATCACTGTTTGGTATTTTTGATGTGCTAGAGTGGCATTTTTATGCAATAAAATATCGGGGTGATCTTTAAACATGTACGAAACATGATACAAAGTTTAAACTATGACACACCGAGTGAAAAATAACCCTTGTAATCTACTTATTACACTGTCCTCACATGCCTTTGTAAAGCTAGGCTGCAACTTCCTACACTTCGAATCTAGACCCGTCCACCCGCAAGATAAACTGAGGCATTCTCCGCACACTGAGCTGCACCCAAAGGAAAAAACTATGGTGCTCTTTTATCTTTTCTCCTATTGTTTCAAATTCAGTCACCACTCATATAGTACTTCATCTCGAGAGAACTGAATTTCAAACATTGGAGCCTTTATAGAGTGAACTCTATAATTTTGATTCTTTTGGGATCAAGGAGGCATTTTGGTAGTTGTAAAATTCCACCCACCTTTACTTGTATGTACTCTATTAGCTTTGTAACTCGGACAACCTTTTGGCTAAATTGTAACTTATATTTGGGCTTGGGAACCCATAATAAGTCTCCTTCCACCTAGGTGGATTTTAATTTTAATTTGTTTTTTAAAGTAAAGAATTGTTTTTGTAATGTAACTGCTCAAATCAGCTATAGCTCTGCAAATATATAAGACTTTGAATTTAAACTATACATATGAAATTATGAATACAAATTTACATGGATATCATCCAGCCGTACATTGAACTAAGTTGTTTGAATAATATAGCCTTCTGGTTTGTGATGGCATGGAACTTTCAGCAAGTGAATTTGTTTGCTTCTGGTGAGGATGCGCTGATTACTGGGCTGCTGCTTCACCACTGTCTCCGCCGACACCTCGCCCTTGATCACCAGCTAGTCCACCGTCACCTTCACGTTATACTTGTACGTCCAGTCCCGGCATCAAAGCAAAATGGACAGTCACCACCGCCACCGCCACCACACCTTGTCACCATCGCCAACATCCAGCTAAACTGTCTCAGAATCCGAGTCGTCGCCTCTGGCCTCTCCTCCGCCGGTGCATTCTCCCGCACAGCTGCCTTCTCTAGCTGATCTTCTCAAGTTCGTCTTCAAGCTCTCCCCCGCCACCGATCAATGATTCCGGTCACGATTCACTCGCGGTACGGGATCGACGAAATCTGATCAGAGAAGATCGACGGAATCTGAAATCCTGCGGATTTCTCCGAACAAATAAATCTTAATGCAGAGTTATATTAGTACGCTTTCACCACTTTAAATCAATAAACTCAATTTTCAAAAGTTTTTCTCTGTGATATTGTTTTACTATGGCTCTCAAAGTCAGCTGTTCTCCTAATCATAGTTTTGATTGCTGAGGCTTGATCTCAAGCGGTCGAACAAATTAATCCTTTATTGATGACTTCAATACACCATAGACATCTAGCTTTTGCAAATGCACATTTTCTCATCGATACAATAACTTGAATAATTCAAGTTTGATAGTTTTGGACATACCTACTTCATTGAGGAGAACTGAGGAACTGGGATTATTAAAGATGTGATGCTATTCTCCATGTTGAAAATAATAAGAGGAATCTTACGAAGTTTATGTTTCAATTGATATTTGAATGTGTGTACAATATAGTTGAGCTATTGAAATGGTATAGAATACTAATGTAATCATGCATATTATATTACTAATAAATACATTTATCACATTTTAAACAAAATATATGTTTGAATGACATTATACATTTTGAATTTATTTATTTTTATCATTTTCACATAAGCTCCACGTATGATAGCTATAGAAGATGTTTGTTAGAGTAGAAAGCCACAAGATGGGACGACCAGCAAGAACTTGGTTTTCAACAGATTAAACCCTTTCCGAATCCACGTTCATGGAGACTGAAATACCTATTTACTTAGCTACATAGCCATATTTTAATCTTTCTGTCTATGAATGATGTTGCAACACGAAATCTGTAAAACATAAAGTACAAACACAGCGATTGTTTATGCAGTTCAGTGCACTACACCTACGTCTGCGGGCCATAGCTGTAGCCTAGACTTGCAATCCCTCGCTCCAATCGCACTGTCTAGGTTACGTACTACGATCACTCTCGTGCCAAGAGTTCTATGGATAGTTTCTAATCACCTAGCCCTTCACACGTCCAAGTGTTGGTTGTGAAGATCACAGACTGTGCTGCCTTGGTTGCTCGAACTTTAATAGAAATTCTGGGTGCAAAATTGGTGCGCTGTAAAGCAATTGGTCGTGCGCAACGCAGATGTCGTGTTGAGCTGGTTTCCACACGGGCTAGGACTCGAAGATCTTTGAGGAATAGGAATCTGAGATATCCCAACGCGTTAATCCATGATCTGATTTGCTCTGATTTATCTCACGAATTCTTCTCAAATCAATCCTTGCGTAAATACACAGTTGTTGATATCTCCACGGCCGTCGTTTCCGTAACTCCTACTCGCACAAGATTTCCTTTCCTTTAATACAGTTGCGCCGAGTTAGTGGAATATTTCTATCTTTTTCTGCAAACTTGAAACCGATGTTGCCTTTCAGAGACAAAAGAGAATGACATCATCATCGGCATGACTCATGAGGTTGGTGCTCGTGGAGTTTCAGAAGGACAAGCAATCGGAAAATTTAGGTGTATTAGGTTTTCGGACATTATGAAATCCATCAAGAGGGTTCAAACGCGGGAAAGGCTTGACCTTGAGAAGTGTGTTATAATGTATTCATGAGAAGTTGTCAAATTATTGCACATTTTATGGAATAATTAGCCACAAAATGTTTGAACCTACCAAGACGAGCGAAATAAGGTACATTATCTCGCATGGCATAGGGTAAACCAAGCCACGTGGAACTCTTATGAAGGAAAAAATAAAGGTCAGAAGCTTTTCCGTTGTTTTTTCTGTGTTGATTTCTTCAATTCCTTAGAAATCCCCCTATCAAACGTGATGATTCGCAATTTTCATTGAATTGCGCTGTCGGAATTAGTGGTTTTGGAGAAAAAAAATTAAAAATTTACATTTCTATTCTTTTCTTCCATGGAATTGAACCGGGCATTAATTTATCTTGTTCATGGCATCATGATCGTGGGGGTCGATGGAGCATTATTCCAACGATTCGAGCAAGTTTGAAGGATTTTTGAAGAATTTGTGTGAAAGATTCCAAAGGGATGGTTAAACTTTTCGTGAAGCAATTTCAAACCTTGTTCGGTTGTTATTAACACTCTTAATATATCTGTGTGATCGGATCACTGATCGGCGTCGATTTGAGCAAGAGAAGAGTGCCAGCGGTTTTGAATCCATATATCCTAGGCGGTGGCCCTTTGCTTTTCCCGGTGAACTCCCTAGCACCACTAGGGCCTTCATCGCACGTTCATCATCATTAAAGTGAGCAGCAAGATTAACTAATTGACGTGGTCGGAACATTGATCGTTGTTGAGTTGAAGGATAGAAGAATGACGCAATTTCACACCGGATCACCTCCAAAATACTCCAGCACCAATCGACGAACTCCAAAGTGTTAGAAACCACCTAGTAGACACTACCAGGAAAAAAAACATAGCAGCTTCTGTTTCAGCGGTTATAACATTTAACCGCTGAAATGGAAAAATTAAGCAATTTCTCCATGCAGATCCATTTTTCTCTTGCACATCCGTATTTTTACCATAATGCCCCATGATGGAACCCTATGATTTCAAGCCCATTTTTTGTCTTAACAATATTAAGGGTATTATGGTAAAAATACGGACCTGCAAAAGAAAAATGGACCTGCGTGGAGCAAGCCCCAAAAATTACAACCGCTGAAACACCTATTTCAGTGGTTTTCACTACTCATAAGTTGAAAAAGTCAACAAATTCAACTTGAGCCACGTCGGATTCGGTTGAATATTGAACGGGGCTAATAAAATAATATACTATTATTTCAGCGGTTCACACAAAAACCGCTGAAACGTTGGATGAAGTGACTATTCATGAGTGGAATTTGTTGACTAGGCCACCGAATTTTTGGGTATGAACATGGGCTGAAAATTCGAAAATCACTATCCAACCCAATAACGCGGCCCAATACTACGTTGCAGCGGTTTGAAATTTAATTTGGTTAATTAGCGCAGTCGTAAAAGCAGTATGTTTTGGTTTCATAGATACGATTTGGGCTACCGCTGATATGATGGTTGACTTATTTTTTATTGACTTGGTGGGCCCGTCGTTACTGTAGCAACTACGCTCACCTAATAAAATATATGTTTCAGCGGTTGGTGTTATTAGAGCAGCATTAACCAATTTGTATCTTGTAATTTTGTAAGCACTAAAACATATGAACTATGAACTTTATAAAATTAGCAATAATTTCATTCCTTAAACAAAATAATTGAAATTTTAGATCATCATATTCATTTTACATATATGAGAGACTTTTCATACAATTTTAGAAGCAAAAAACAAACATTTGAGGGTACTTGCAGTAAGAACGTTGATGTCTGAATGAATGTTCACTACTAATACATGACCTCATTACTTAAACATACACACTATGTTATAATGAATACTTATCAATTATGATTAATTAGTATAAACCTCATATAAAATAACTTATATCCTACATTTTTTTTACATTTCAAAGCATCTAATCACATAAGCAATGATTGAATCATTGACAATGGTTCATAATAAAAAATTAACAAATTTTGTGGTCATCGTTTTTAATTTAGGGTTGATTGGGTGGATGCGGGTTAAGAATTGAGAGCCAAAAAATGAGAGGGAAGCCACGGAAGCCGATATGCAAGTTGATGCTGATGATGAAGCCGAGAATGCCATGAAGCAAATCAACAAATCATTTTGATCATGCTTTTTATAGGGAGAGGCATTGCCCAAGGACTACCGCGTTTCGGTCGTGGCCGGAGAGCTTGACAAAGGTAACTTCAGAAGTTTGCAATATTTATGGCTGATTGCTTTTGTTTAGACTGCATTTATGATGATTGAAATTTGAAGCTTTGATTTAGGAGTAGAATGTTAGATATTTAGCTTGAGAGGAGGGTCAGAAAGGAGGAATTAGTGATGAAGATATTGATTATAGCCTGCTTTCTCTTTGAGATGTTCATTTATGAAACGTGAAGATATTGATTATAGCATGCCGTCTCTTTTAGATATTGACTAAAACATGAAGATATTGATTTATATGACTAGATACATTTTGTTTAATCGTCTGTTGTGTTTTTGCTCAATGTAGGACTTGTCAGGGAAGAAACAACGGTAATTGTATAAAAGTCTAGCTTGCTATCATATATGTGAGCACTTGGAAATTTTGGTTGAAGTGTGAATTGTTACAATTTTGGACATCTTTTATTCTCTGTATTGTTTATTGAGAACAATTCAACAGTTAGAAATCATGTTTTTAAACAACTCTGCATTAGCTCAATGTAAACGTAAATGCAGCGAGCTAGACACTTTTGTCTTCAAGGCTAATATCTGAGTATGTGTTTATTTCTGGGCTCATCTTACCAGTTATGATGCTTAATTGTTTGGTACAAGACGGGTCGTCGACTATTATTTTCCTGGCTCCTGTTGTAGGCAAAGAGAGTAGAAAAAATGATTAAGTGTGAGTTTGATTTGAATTATAGTTTCCGGCTGAATGTTCAGCTTTCACTTAAATTTACAATTGAATGTTGCTATGTAGATTGCTAAATTGTTTGTTTTTAGTGATGTAGGTTGTCAAAGAAACATGGAATGGAATTTAAAGAATACAAATATGAAGCCTTTGAGTACTTAGTTGTTACTGGTAGTTTGAAGTTTTAAGAGCTCGGGAATCTTGTCTATTTTTGCTTTGGTTTGTTCATTTGTTGTCTCATTTTTGCGTAGGATCTCTTCTAACAATTTCATTTGCACTCTATATGAAATGCAATTTAGAATTTTATTTAGCATAATTCTGTATACTGCACTGGCGGAATTTTCTGCCCCCATTTTTTAAATTTTTTTTCAAGTTTTCTATTTCAGTGGTTATTATTTTGCTCTAACCGCTGAAATAGGAAATTGACCAAAGTCAAAAAAATACGGCTCAGTGGAATGTCCAGTCACTTGGCCAACTTGTAAACCCGGCCCCACAACTCAATAACCGCTGAAACAATTGTGGCGGTGGAAATACCAGCGGTTTGTGAAAACACAAAAAACCGTTGAAACGCATGGGCAATAACCGCTGAAATATTGATTTCTCCTGGCCGGGAGAAGTCCCCAGATTCCTCTAGCGGCGGTGATGGGAGCAAGCTACACTAAACCCTAGGCTGCGAAAAAGACTAAACAACCCCAAGGGTTTTTTCGAGGTTATTCCAGCACTCTTGGAAGTTCCGGACGTGGAGGACAACCACAAAAGCGAGGCAATCCCATTAGCAAAAGTAATCTCATACAACCCCCTTCTTAATTTTGCAACTTTTGTGATCAAGTTATAGAATGTATTGCGAGGCTGACGTGCTTGTCTCACCACATAGAATTACTTTTCCCGATACGTTAGTCGGACATTGTTTGTTTGTTGGAAAGATTGCAGAAATCATGAATGGATATCGATTTGGCTAAGGGATTATTTCTGAACCATTATATTAGCCTAGTATGTAATACCACACCCGCTCTTTTTGCCTGACGGTATATCTTCGTGTATTAAAAGGTAAACGGTTACAAATTTGGCACATGGGTGATTCTTGAATCATTTGATAGCCTAGCATGTAACACCACACCACTCGTTTTTCAAGCGTGATATCTTCGAATATTAAATGGTACAAAGGTTGTCCACTTGCTTAAAAGTGGAAATGCACTAGATATACTACCACGCGGGTGAACACGCTATAAGATTCGCCACGGCACACTAATCATCAAGAAGGTTTATCACTTGGGATCCAACAAGAGCATCGACATCATCACATTTCTCCTCTTGTCCCTCGACATCAACCTCGGCGCCCACTGAGTACATGGAGGTCAACGCACCCCTATTTCATCAATTTTGGGATGCACATGGTAGAAGCTCCACCATTACTGCACCGGGGACCATTTAAATATATGGATCAGAACATATTGGACCTACATCACCGGGTCATCTCATCTTCAGCACCACGTGACAAACCCGCTCGAGGAGCGCCTACACTTTATTAAAACTAAGATGTATTGTGTTCTTTTGAAGGGCGAAACACCCGGTTATGTTCGTACCACCGCATGGAGTCCTGTTACTGCCTGAAGCTCGGGGCCAACCTCGGTTGTACTTGGAGTGACAGTTCGACAACTAGCATATTAATCATCCTAGCTACATGATCTGGGGATTTGCATGAGAAGACCGTACATGTATAAGGTGTAATGCATTTGGGTTGGGTAGTGAGTTTGTTTTCACCTCAACCTGGACTTGTAGTATTATTTCATAATTTAGTAAAAAAAATTAGCAGGTATGGGACCGGAAAGAGTTCCCGGATCAGACCATCATTTTCTTATTTACCATTTTCCCTTTATGGGGTAAACCATAATGGATCCCTTTTTTGGAAAATCGTAAAAGGAAACTAGGAGTTTAGGAAACCCTAATTCTTCGTTGCGCTCACCATCCGAGGAGCATCTGACGTCGGAAAAGTCGAGGAACTAGGGAATATGAAGAAGTCTAAGATCATAGGTGCCGGAACTCTAATCCTACAATGTCTTTAAAAACTAAAACCGATAAGTCGAGTGGAGTAAGGCATTCTCGATCTTGACTGGTGGATTAAAGCCATGTAAAATGATAATCGCCTGAACCAGATAATGGGGGACATATATGTTGAGCGCCCAGAATGTTGAGATGAAGGCAATCATCATGTCACCTTTAGGAGCTTCTCAGTTTATACTATGGTGGTGACACCGGAAAACCTAGACTCGCAGCTACAACGCCTTTAAACCTTTTTTAGCAGATGACAATTGGTTTGTACACGCCATGAAACTAGTGAATGGTGCAAAATGAGAAGATAGCGATGACAAGGAGTAAGGGTAGCACTACCAGTGGAGGACCTGGGAATAAGAGGATATGGTCTTGGAAAATGGGATTCCAGCGTGGTTTCCGATGATGCAGTGCAACTTAGCACGAAGATGAAGCTGAGACTTAAGGAGAACCTAGCTGATCAAGGATGTAATTTGTTTGGGAAGGAGAAGTCAAGAGTTGGTGAATGTCATTTATGTTGATGAATCATCCACCGATATTCCTACGAAAACTGGCATGGAGACCCTATCCTACCAAGATCCATGAGTATCATCAAATGGAACTAGCGGGGGTAGTCTAAAATAAGGCTGAAGGATCCATAGATAGTTTAGGAATTGTGCACGCTTGTGCGCCTAAAAGAAGCTTGTGTTGTTTCCTTTGTGAAACTAGGTGTTATGTTTATGTTATATGCGTTAATGAAATCCATTATAGAGCATTGGAAGTTTTTCAATTATGTATTTATTTCAATTATGTATTTATTTTCAATTATGTATTTCTTTCCATATTTTCAATCATTGTGGGAAGACACCCAACGTTATAAAAACCACCAGTTCGATCCCCTAATGAAAATAAAAGTCAAAATGACCTCTAACCTTCATTTTTCCCAAATCAGCCCCCAAGACGTCAAGTTCCGTTAATTCAAAATTCTGTCAAATATTTTAGGGTGAAGTTGTCTTTTTCCATTTATCTTTCTCTTTCCTTTTACCTCTTCTTTCCTTTCCTTTTCCTTCAATTTCTTCTTCCTTTTCTTTTCTTTTCTTTTCTTTTTGGGAAAATTTGGATAAAGGACAATGCAAACAAACATAAAAAATTGGGAATAATTCTGAAAAGAGTAGTGAATAATTTAACTTAATTTTAAATATTATCATTATTAATTAAAAAATCATAATATGTACCCCTATTTCTATTATTTTAATTTAGATCAATAAGTTCACTCCAATCTAAATTTTTTTTATTTCTATTCAACTTAGTTCAATTTAGTCCTACCTCATTTTCTCTAGCTCAATTCAGTTCACTTTAGTAGCATCAAATTCATTCATCAAATTCTATTAATTCCAGTTGAATTCATTTCAATTTTTCTTAGTTCAATTTAATACATCTTTATTCGGATCATTCAAAGTTGAATTGATTACATTCAATTATGTATGTGTATTCACTTTAATTCAATTCTACTTTTATATAATCAAATAAGAATTTTGGTTAAATTCAATCCATTTCAATTCATATCTATCTAAAAATCTTGATTTACTTATAGGGAAAATTTCTATTAAGGGCGTGAGACAAATGTAAATTATTATAAAGTGTGTGACATTTATATATTTATTATTAGGGGCGTTATGAAATTGTTACTCTTTATTTTATTATGAAAAGTCATTTATACTCATTTTCCATAAACAAATCAGATTTTTAATTAATAGGCTTTGTTCTCTTAAACTTATTTGTAGATCAGTTTAGTACAATTCAGTTTAGTTTAGTTCAATTCAGTTAAGTGAAAATATTTTGATGAAAAATAATGTTCTGAATTCAGAACATTATTTTTCACTTTAGTTCAATTTATTTCAACAGTTGAATTCCTTTGATTATGTATTCTTTAATTCAATTTATTATTGCTATAATGAACTAAATTGAATAAACTTTATTAATCTACTTAAATTAATTAATGAGAAAAAATCAAACAAGCTTTCTCTCTCCACAAGCTTTCTCTCTCGCTTCTCTCTAAAAACACAGTGCCAAAACCTCACGCGCCCCCCCCCCCCTTTTTAGTCGAAACAGTGCCACAACGGCAATTTTCTGACAAAAAGGCGACTGGAAACGGCTCATTTACAGTGATTTTAGATCCGCCGATGGCGGAGCCACCGCACCCACCACCGCCTCAACCTCTAATTCAACCGCAACCACCAAATCAACCCCCTCCCAAATCCTTCCTCACTGCCTTGCAAAACAGAACACAACCACTATATTCATCCTCGCCCAATTCACCAAATATTACGCCGATTAATGAGTTCAAAGGCAAACTTGCTTGTCTTTTCTCGCCGGAGGATGTCAAGGAGATGTCCATCCCTTACCAGAATGCCCTAATTGGGAAGTTCGAAAAAGGAAGACCGTCGATGGATCGGATTGAAGACTCGTTGAAAACTGTTGGCTTTATCGGAAAGTACTAAATCAGAGCACTGGACCACAATCACATCTTTCTCCGTTTTATCTCCAAGGAGGATTTTCAGAGGTGTTGGATGAAGGCCCTCTGGAACATCAGCGGGTTTCCAATGAGAGTGCTTCGGTGGACGCTGACTTCTCGCCAAAAAAGGGAATCTTCCATTGTGCCCGTCTGGGTTACTATCAGGAATCCTCCGGTGTACTATTACAACCAGTGAGGCATCAGGTTCGTCGGAAACAATATCGGAACCTTCATAAAGATGGACGCAGCTACTCTGGAAATCTAAGGCTAAAGTAAAATGGTTAAGAGAGGATGATGATAATACCTAGTTTTTCCATAACACTGTTAAGGAAAAAAAGAGTAGATTGGCAATCACAAAAATTCAATCATCCACAGGGCTTTGGCTAGATGAACCACATGATATAGAATCGGAGGCCATTTCTTTTTTCCATAACCTTTTGTCCTCTTCACATATTCCTGATCATGCTCTTTTTTACTCCCACTTTCTGAGTCAAATCCCAACTGTTATAAACTCTGAACAAAATTTGCAGTTGCTTAGGACAGTTGAAATAGATGAGCTAAAGAGTGTGGTTTTTAATTTAAATAAAAACTGCACTCCAGGCCCTGATGGTTACACTGCAAAATGTATTAAAAATTGGGATTTTATTGCAAATGACTTGTTAAGTGCCTGCAATGATTTCATGTCTGGTGCTGAAATGCCAAAGGGAATAGGTAGCACTTGGATTACACTGATTCCTAACTTAGATACCCCTGTATGTTTTAGTGACTTTAGGCCTATTAGCCTTTCTAATGTGCTTAATAAAAAAATTCCAAGATTTTAATGGAAAGAATAAATCCATTTATGCCTGACCTAATCTCTCCCAATCAAAATGCTTTTATGCAAGATCGGGACATTTCAGATAACGTTTTATACCTTAAAGAAATGGTCAGGCATTTGAATAGAAATGATAGGATCCCCAACTGTTTTCTCAAACTTGATCTCATGAAAGCCTTTGATAGAGTTAGTTTGGCCCTTTCTCAATAGCATTTTACTCAAATTTGGCTTTCATGGTAGCTTTGTTAGATGCATAATGAGGAATCTATCTCAAGCTTGGTTCTCAATTTTTATTAATGGCAGTCATGTAGGCTTTTTAAAGTCTACCAGAGGGATTAAACAAGGAGATCCTCTTTCTCCATTTCTCTTCAATCTGTTCTCTGAGTCTTTTACTAGAAGTTTGGCTTATGTTTTTAGAACTGGCAAGTTGCAATATTATGATGTCCCATGCAACTTATCACCTGTATCTCACCTCTCATATGCTGATGATACAGTTGTATTTTTTAAGGCCAGCAAGCAAAACCCTGTCATTTTAAAAGCTTTTTTGATTAAATTTGAAGAAGTCACTGGTCAAAAAATCAATTTTGATAAAAGTGACTTCTTTGTGAGTAGATATGCAACAGTTCATAGAGTTAATCAGATCAAAGCCATATTAAGGATGAAAAAGGGGTGTTTTCCATTCAAATATCTAGGATGCCCTATCTTTATTGGAAAAAACACTCAATATTCACTTTCATCCTGTGTTAGAAATGATAGATAAGAGGCTAAACAACTGGAAAAATGTGTGGTTATCTACTGGAGGTAAACTCACACTGATCCAGTTTGTATTGTACTCTCTGCCACAACACATCTGGACAGTCATGACTCCCACCTCTTCTACTATTAAACTGATAGAAAAGAAATTTTCTAAATTCTTTTGGGGCATGACTGAGCTAAAACCCAAAAAAACCTGGAGAAAGTGGAGTAAAATATGCTCACCAACTCCACATAATGGACTTGGATGCAGGGAAATTTCTGCCATTATCCTTGCCTGTTCTGTGAAGCTTTGGTGGAAGTACCAATCTAGTAAAGCACTATGGACTGAGTTTATAGAAGCCCTTCCCCCCTCTGCTCGAAACTCTCCTACGTGGATGTTAATGAATTTTGCAGAAAGAAACTCCAGAGTTATCCATGGAAAAGGAAAATGTAACTTTTGGACATCTAATTGGACCAATTTTGGCTCCATTGCAGATACCTGTGATCCAGAAGATACATCAATTCCATTAACTGCAATAGTGGAATGCTTCATTGAGAATAAAAGCTCTTTTATGTCATCTATATCTCCTTTTCTTAATGCTGATCTGAAGACTTTTCTACAGGATTCTGAAATACTTCATCACAGAGATGATAGACTAATATGGAAACCTGAGAGTTCTGGAAGGTTTACTTTCAAGTCTGCTTACAGAGCTCTGGTCCAGCACTCAGGTAACTCTGTATCTCTGACAAAAATCTGGGGAAAAAAAATTCAAAAGAAAATATCCATTTTCATATGGAGACTTATGAATTCCCTGCTTCCTTTTGATGACATTCTTACACACATGGGTTTTAATTTAGTATCAAAATGCTGTTTTTGCATGAATTCTGATTCCATAGAACATTTTATGAATGAATGCCCCTTTTCTCTGAGTATATGGAAGGAAATTCTGGAATATATAGAGGTCATAGATAGTAACTTTTCTACATGTTGGAATAGACTATCTTACTACCTTAGCTATATAGGCCACTCTTCCCTCCATTCTTAACTCATTCAAATTATGGTATGTTTGACTTGCTGGAATCTGTGGAAATCTAGGAATAGCAAATTATATGATAATAAGCCCCCTTCCAAAGCCCTTATCATCAGAGATATAAAAGAGATGATATACAATGTTTTATATGCCAATCCAATCTCTGTAACATCTGTTTTTGATAGAGGAATGGTTGAGAGGGGACTGTTCCCTGCCTCAACCAAACCATGCAGACCAAAGATTATTGCTATCAAATAGGGAAAACCTTTAGATGGTTATAAAATAAATGTTGATGCATCCTGGTCTAGTACATCCTCTAGGGCAGGTATAGGTATCATATGCTGAGATTATCATGGACATTTCAAATCTGCTGAGTATGTCTTCACTAATGCATCTTCTCCTCTTGAGGCAGAGATTAAAGCCATCAAGTTTGGCATTTTACATGGCCATAATTTGGGACTGATCAAATGTATTATAGAATCTGACTGCCTCATAGGAATCTCACTGGTTTTAAATCCCATAACTGCACACTGGAAGCTGTTTGGTTTAGCTGATAACACAAAGGTCCTACTTCATAACTTTACACTGCAACATACCTTTAGACAAGGGAATACTGTTGCATATTTTCTGGCCAAATTTACTTCTCAGGATAAAGTATGCTCCATTATTAATTTATCCTCCTTTCCAGCTGAAGCTAAGGCTCTCTTGCAGATGGATAGGGATCAGATACCATCTATCATAATCTTCTGAAGATTGGATGCTACTCATAATATTTTCTCTGTCCTTCTCCAGGTACTTGTGTTGAAGAATGTTCCAGATCAGCTCATAATGCAAGAAGATATTGCACAATGTAGGATGCTACATAGCTGCTGCCATCTCATCAAACAAAGCACCAAGATGCTGATTGTTGCTGCTCAGATACACCCATTCATCCCACCTGGAGCCTTTAAATTCTGAGCAAAGTTGTGTTCCGATTTGTTTCGTTTTCACTGCGCTGCATGGGGTTTATAGGCTCGGGTTACAGGGAATTCTGAGCACTCAAAAACCTCAAAGCTCGTCCCTCTTTTCTTATGAGGCTGTAACTAGCTTCATGATGCTAACAACTCTCTCTTTTGTTTTTAGAACACATCATTCGTAAAACTCAAATTTGAGCTTGATTCTATTTTTCGGTTACATAGGCTTGGGGAACCTAATGGAAATCCCTTCACCTTTCATAGGTGATTCCAAATTTAAAAAAAATAAAAAATCAAATGAATTGAATTGAAAAAAACTGAAATGAAATAAAAATTAATGTATTGATAAGAGAATCACCATGACTGAATTAATATGATAATAAATGAAGAAATAGAGAAATGTTGTGTGTGAGACTTGTGTGCCCTTCATTCATGAAATGCCCCATATTTATAGTCATGTAAAGGGGTAAATTTAAGCAATCTCTCCATGCAGGTCCATTTTTCTCTTGCAGGTCCGTATTTTTACCATAATGCCCCTGATGGAACCTTATGATTTTAAGCCCATTTTTGTCTTAACAATATTAGGGGTATTATGGTAAAAATACGGACCTGCAAGAGAAAAATGGACCTGCATGGAGCAACCCCCTAAATTTATAGTATTTACCTTTTTCGAAATTAAAATTCATATCATTTCAAGAACCCGGAAAAGGTCCGCAGTCGTTTGACATAAAAGGTGGTGGAAATGTCCAAGTGTTAAAACACGAGACACTCGTCTTGGCGAACTGATCTAGAGAATGTGCGACATAATTATCGTCTCTAATTACCTAAAAAACCGCGGCGAAAGAAAACGTTGAGAGCAAGGCTCTAATCTCCTGAATTATGAAGCTGCAATTCTGGGAAAGCTCCGTATTTTACCGTACCACATTAATCATATGATGTACATCGCCTACAAAAGCAGTGTGATGTAGTCCAAGATCGGCTGCCAAAATCAAAGCATTCTTCAGAGCCATGGCCTCCGCTAGAACTGGATGATAAACATTAAGAATTCTCGTAGGTGTAGCCTGGATGAACGCCCCATTTTCATCTCTCACAAAAAGCCCCATTGTTGCAATTCTGGGAAAGCTCCGTATTTTACCGTACCACATTAATCATATGAATTACATCGCCTACAAAAGCAGTTCCGGGCAATTCCGGCATCGAAAAACACCAAATGTAGTATAGTATTTACCTAGATATAGCATAGAAGTTACTGAGGTAAAAATATAGTAATTATATAGGACAAATAAATAGGGAAGATAATCAGATGCGGACCAAAGGGGCCCATGTGGTCTGGCCCACCCTAAGAAAATTAATAAATTGTTTTCATGTTATATGTTAATTAAAATAGATAATAGCTTTGTTAATTCACTTAATTGTGTTATAGATTATCTCTGGCTCATGTTACACAAAATAAACATGGATAAGTACTTGAAACCGTTTATAATAGAAAATACAGATATAATCTTGTAAGGGATATCACCAACAAAGAGGGTTTAGAATGTGTTTAAAAATGAACATCACATTTACATATGAAGCATGGACTGAAAATCATTGGCAATGTACATAGCTTGAGCACATTGAAATAACATGTTAAAAATCCTAATGCTTGATTGCACTTGATAAATTGATCACACGAATATAAGCAAAAATGAATTTACACAACAAGTCAATATAGTGACCAACATACAAAATGGAAAGCATGCATTCAATGCTAGGGAGCCAAGAAATTTTAATTTTAACTATTACTCTGTCCCAGCCATAACTGCACACTTTTTGGTCAATTTTTTCAGAGCATGTTTGACCGTAAAAAACTTTATTTTTATACATTATTATGGTCTAAAAAATTTATAGCTAAAAAATAGAGCGCATTATGATTCTAATTATATCCCATATGATACTATTATAACACATCTTTCAATTGCAATTTACGGTCAAACATGCTCAGACAAAGTTGACTAAAAAGTGTGTAGTTTCGGCTGGGACGGAGGGAGTAGTTTAAATGTCCGTTGCACGGCAGTTTATTGTGTTTAAATTTTACTTTAAAAAAATATTCAATATTGAAGAAGTTCTTTTTAATGATATTTGTAATAAAATAGTCCACTGCTTAACTTTCAATGAGTTTGTGATTAATTTTTCATTAAGAACAAAAATCAATAGATTGTATGTAAGAGGTAAACATGAAAATAGGTTAAATCCACAACAAAAGAAAAACATTTTATTTTTCTTAACAAGACTATGGAAAATTCTGATTGTGCTATATGATATCTAGCTGCACAATATATATCTAGACATGGAATGACAAAAGCGATTTCTAGTTTCCAACTATGTAATAATTCCGTGCTCAACAGTAAATTAATGACTTGGAAGTGATTTTCAAGATCGATCATGGGCTAAATGCGAGCTTGGATTGAAACTCAAATGTTTTTCTGAAGATTTAAAACCCGTCGTATTATAGAAAGGAAGAAAAACTATGTGCATGGTTGATGCTACCCAAATATGCTGATCTCCTCTGCTACTACGCTATCCGGGGGTCTTCTGGGGAAAACCTTCAGCGAACCTACAAAACAGACCCCGGGGGCTACCCAGGGGTAGCTACTCCGGTGTGATGATGAGATGGGGATAGTGGTGAGGAGGAAACCGTACGGGAAATAATCTCAGTAAGAAGTAGAGAGATAAAAGTCACATACCTGCTTCACTATTCGGAGCTTGTATTTATAATAGAAGTCATCCTGCTTTGGATAAGAGTGAGGACCACCTGAGCTTGTCACTTTCTTTGTCTCCTCCCTTGGACTGTTGTGCCCGCCTGGCAGGGAATTTCCCTTTCCCAGGGTGGGCCGGGAGGAATCCCGTCGGCCTAATTCGGGATGTTGGGCTGGTATTATCACTAGCCCCCCAGGCTAATGACCCGGGCTTCTGTAGTGCGGGGGATTGGTTTTGAAAGTTTTCTTCGACAAGTAGGGCCCATCTGCACTGGGTTCGAGTTCGTGCGCCGCCCTTCTCTATTCCGCATTGATCATTGCCTCGCTTTCCGCACTGCAGTTACTTTTCCTTCTTTTGAGGTAGTGTTTCCTATTCTCTTTCCTATATAAGCACCAAGATCTCTCCATATAATCTCTCCCCCTCTCCGCATTTTCCAGACGCTCTACTCTCTTTCATCAAGTAAGTCCTAACCTCCTCTCTCTTTCTCTCCTTCCCCTCATCACTTTATTCCTCTTGCCATGAGTTCCCCGCATCATGCCACTTCTTCCTTGGATACTGAAGGGGTTCAGACCCATTACGAGAAGCGTTACCTTACGCCTTCGAATCTAGTTCGCTCTCCTACAGGCTCTCCCTCCGGGTTTTCCTCCGACGCACCTAGCAATCGTACGACACTCGTTATTCAGGAGCAGGGTGCCTCCGAGGGAGCGGATTCAATCCCGAACGGGGATACAAGACCTACCCGGGCGGGACTTGTAGGAAGCGAACCTGCGGGCGAGGACGAAGAGGTGGAGGATACTCCCCGGGGGTCCTCTCTAGGGATAAAGTCTCTGGACATCCAATTCTTGGGTGTATCCGAGGACCCCCTACTCTGAATAAAGCCGTCCTTCATTTAGTTAGACACTCTTTTATCCCCTTCCCGCTTGATGCTTCTTTGGCGAAACTGCCCCCCGGGGAGATTCCGAGAGGGAGGTTGCTTGCATGCCCAAAGAAATTTCCAATATGGCCTTAGTCTTTCTCCTCAGTTTTTTTATCACTACAAGATGCCCCCGGCTCAGTTACATCCCAACGGGGTTGTATTGATACTGGCCTTTCTCCTCAACTGCGCCCGGTGTGCGGTTCCTCCTTGACTTCTTCTCTTGCGATCTTTTTACTCCCTTCAGCGCTCTCATGCGTCCTACCCGGGAGTCTTCTCTTTCTCCATACGGACTGGGGTGAAGAACTTCCTCACCAGTAAGCCCAAATCTGCCAAGGGATACCCCCAGAAGGGTTTTTATAGCTACAACATTAGCGTGTACCCCATGCACCCTTGGAATGCCACTCTTCTGCCCGAGGACAAGAAACCTTTATCTTCCCTTCCCAAGATCATAGCCAACGACCATAACTTACTCCGCTTGTCCCCCCTAAATATAGATGATTTCTTTATGACTGGGAACGCGGGATATTACTGGCCCCGCGGGATACCCTTCCAAATTATTCTCTCTTCCTCGGGTCTCCGCCATATGGCCTGCTAAAGGTGCTTATTTGTAGTCTTTGATTTTCCTCATAGCTTCTGGCTTTATCGTGCTTGTGTTTAACTTTTCTTTTTTTTATGCAGCTCAACCCTCTAAGTTTGCGGACGCGGTGGTTTCCGAGGTGCCTCATTCCGGGGGAAATCTTTCCGGGACCGTTCCTGGGCAGCGCCAAGCGCCTTTTAGGAAGAAAGTGGAGCCGTCGCCTCAGAAGATGCCTACTAGGCATGGGTAAAAGCCTCCCGAGACTCCTTCTTCTTCCGAGACTCCCATTTCTCAACCTGCTCAGCAACCTAGGAGGACTGGGGATACTTCTTCCTCTCAAACTCCTATCCCCCATGCCAATCAACAAAAGCCTTCCAAGGCTTCTTCTACTTCCCATCTTCTTCCTCCGCAGGCCACTCCCTCCGGGTCATCTTTAGCTGCGGGTCGTGAATCTTTCGTGACTCATCCGGATTTCGGTGAGAGCGTTCCGACTGGCTCCAAGAGGCCCGCATCAGGAAACCCCGAGGATTCTCCACCACGCTCTCGCCAGCGGTCCGGGGGTCCTCCTCCTACTCCTCCCCCTCCTATCACTGAGGGTCTTTCGGAAAAGAATGAGGTGAGGTCCTAAATACTTACCTATTTCATTCTTATCTTTTTTACTTGTTTGCATTCTTTCCCATCTCGTTTTTCGTTTTTCCAGGGTATCTCTTTTGTTGTCCTGCTCTTGGAGAACCCTTGCTTCGTTGAGGCCTTGAACCATTCTTATTCTCAATACATCGCTGGACTATTTGCTAAAATAGAGAAGGAACTCCATGAGGCCCGGGAGAAGGTAGCCGAGTATGACGAGATGAAGGCCGACTTGGTGGAGTCTGAGAAGAAGCTCGCTGAGGTAGAGAAAAAATACCATTCCTTGAAGAAGGATAGGAAGAGTGCCTAGCTGGAGGCACTTAATGCCCTTACTCAGAAGCTCCTCTGCTCCATGGAGTTCGAGCAGAAACTTGATGAGATTGCGGCCGCTGCTAACGCCGAAGCTTGCCATGGGGTACACTTCTCTCCGCGGATGGTTGCCCAGGCCCGCGCGGCTGAAGGCCCAAATGAGTTACTACCTCCCGAAGGTGTCTGATCTTCCAACCACCGTCTTCGTGCCCTTCAGGGAGCTGATCTAAAAAGCCTAGCTCCTCAGCTAGGGAGGGCATTAGAGATGTGCTCAAAGGCTCCACCCGCATCAGATATTAAGAAGATCAATCTTCCCAAAATCAAGGAGGCATATTTTCCTGACCCAGGACCTGAAGAATTCAATGCCAATGTCGTTGTCCCGGAGACACCTCACTGTTCCAGGGGATACAAGGAATATTGCGCAGTGCCGTCCAACTTTGGGTATCAAGTAGTCAATGACGCTGAGCGGGGGCTTCGAGTTGGTATAGGCGAGGGCCGTGATGACCTGATCTACCAATCCCAGAAGTCCACCAGGAAGGTTGGGTATCCCGTGCATCCTGAGGATGAGCCTGTTGTGAATGCCCATGTCTACGCCAGTCCTTACTGGTCGCCCGCGGAGGCCCTTGATGCGGAGCGGAGGTTCGAGGCTGCTCACACTATGCCCGGGGAGGAGGTAGTCGAGGAGGAGCATGTACGCTCCTAGTCTTCTTTCTTTTTTATTTAGAATAATTTTCTAGATTTTCATTTTGTTTTGGTTCTACCTCTCCGGAAAGTTTATGTAGAACTTTTGGCCTTTGCGCCCTATAAATGAAAGTTCTATTTGTTAAAGTCTTCTTCCTATTTTCTTCTTTTTTAGTATATGACAAGTTGTTTCCCCACGTCGTAAATGGGAATCTCACTCAATCAAAACACATTTATATTTCACCTACGACTTTTAACTACTATAGAGTAGATAGTGGGAAGTATGGATTGAACCACAAGGAGAAGGAGTTTATTTAGTGTTTTAGCGAAGATTATAAACACATACATATATATTATATAGAAAGCAAGGTAAGCAAGGGGGGTTTTGAGTTGGTTGATTACACTACGAAATAAAGTAACTATCATTAACTAAGTTAAGAGGAAAACACTAATATTATGAGGCCTTGGGAGGCAAATGACTTCAATTTCCAACTATCAACTTATCACCGGGCAAATGCTATTACAAAGGAGTTTAGACCATTTGTCAAGGATGAAAGCATCTCATTCTCCCAATTGTAGCTAGAGAAGATGATAACACCTCTCAAAACTCTTATTGTCGAGTCACCTAGACGATAGCATCTAGATAACTCAACATTGGTGTTAAGAATGGAGAATTGACAAGCTTACTCACATATCCACGATAACGAGAGCATACAAACAAGACATTTGATAAATATAAAGAACTAAGACGATGATAACATACAAATCTCAATTCATACTTGCTACTTTATGATATTGGAGAAAATGATCACGTTCTACCCACGAATCTAGTTATTTATTGCTAACAATCATACGTCAAAAAGGAATCTTCAACTCAAGTATACAATCACATATTAGGGGGAAAATGGTAGCATTAAATCCTTACCTAAAAACATAATTGATTGATCATGCAAGTTCATAAGATTTCCAATTCTAACAACTCATATTCATCATGGCATTTCTCAGCTACAATCACATAACCAGGGGGAGAGTTTGTCATCACTCAACCCCTTTCCATAGTCACTAAATTAACTACAAGAGATAACATTACACTACAATCCATCATCATTCCAAATTACACTAGAATTACTCTAAAAATATATTACCTTAACCTTAAGAACTAATCTATTCTAATTAGTGACTATGAGGCATACAATTGATATAAAACACAAAGCCAAATTAAGCAAGATTTAACAATATTCATGCATAAGAATTCAAGTTCATCAAATGATAATCAAAATCCAAAGTTTAAACATACACACCCTCAAAGTCTCAAGGGAATATGAATTCAAATGCTCCCAAGATTAAACTAAATACAATCATTCTAATACAACATTACATAAATATCAAATCTAGAAGAAGAAAATGGAAGAAAATGTGAAGAACAAAGGGAAAAATCTGTTTTGGATGTGAGGGAACTCGTTTTTATGATAAGGGATAAGAGAGGTATTTATAGCCCTTCAAAAATTGCTTCTTTGGCCTTCATTCTGCCAGAAATCCGCCCATTTTCGCGGCCCGCGAGGCCCATTTCGCGGCCCACGAGATACACATGGCAGGTTGACAGCAATCTTCTTTACTTCGCCACGGATGAACCATTGATTTGTTTTTGACGTTCTAGTAGTCCATTTCGTAGTAATCGAGAAGACGAAGCCAATGGTACCACTTATGCACTCCAATTCCTCTTTTAACATTTCCAAATTTCAGCTTCAAAACGTTAGTGCACAAGTCTTTCTTCAAAATGCAAGGTAAGAGAAATTTAGCCTTAATTCTTAACCCTTTGCACTAAATGCTACCCCAAATGAACTCTCAAATGTGCTAAAAGTAGAGTATATATTGGCTACATCAGTATAGGCGCAACTTGAGAGGGATCCTCCCTCAAGGGCCGGTTCCATACATATTTCCCCACCCTAACTCTCCTACGGGCTCCTATTTCGCACTCCCCTTGGAGGGATGTCTGCGGTGTTCTCATCTTCAAAGAAAGTTGGCACACTGGAGGTTTGAAGGCAACCCGGCCGCCCGAGCTATATCCGAAGCCGGGTTAAGGTCTTTTCTCGACGAATTTGAATCTGTGCAGGCCATGGTGTCTTTTCTAAGGGCGATAAGGAACAAATTTGGATCCTTAATTCACTATTTTAACTTAGCCTCAGACCATATGAGAGAAGCTTTGAATTCTCATCGAACTATAGCGAAGCTCCAGGCCATCTACAATGATTCTCTGCGCCGCACCACCAAGGAATTGGGCATGGTATGGGGAGAACTTGAGCGGGCGCAAGAGAAGCTCAGAAATCTCGAGACCCTGACCACCCAGAATAAGCTGATCTATGATCTGGAGACAGAGAATCGATCCCTTACCCACCGAAACAGAGTTCTCCAAAATGCCCTGTTGGTCGTTCGACTTTCCTACCACCTGTTTGGGTTAAAGAGAGGCTTAATTGGAGTATCCCCTCTCACGGACATTCCCGCCGGGGCAATAGGGGTGATTAGGCGCATAGAGGCCGACCGGGGGAAATTCAGGAAGGGGGCTCATTGTCATGGGGCATACCTAGATTCCCTAGAATGGAATCGTAAGATAACCGCGGGGGAAGATGAGCCTTATCCTCAAAGTCTCCTTCGAGTTCCCGCCCGGGTAGAAGTGGATGTGGCTTATGAAAGTTATGAGGATATGTCCGTGTCTCTCGACCCGGACGAAATGGCTAGCAGGATCAGGCGTGTCCGGGATATTGCCGCTTCTGGGGTTACCACGAAGGGGATGAAAACTGCGGAAGGTGCCCGCATCAACCGGGAGGAGAAGGGCAAGGGCAACGTGAATGCGTCTGGCTGGGCCGCTCATAGAGGGATCCGTAGTGGTTCCCCTCCCGGAGCTTAATGAGGAGGAGGAGGATGAGCAACTAGAAGAAGAACTTGCCTGGAATCAAGCTCCAGATGCCCGTTTTACTGAAGACATTCTATCTTCCCAGTTTTTTGGGGGGACTTTCGTCCGGGTAACCCTGATGGTGCTTCCGGTTCGGGCCCTAAGTGGATATAGTAGTGTATAGATAGGAAAACTTGGGTAATAGATCATATAGTTATCTTTACACCTATGTATTCGTTTTCTTGTAATTTTAAGATAATCAAATAAAAGTTTCGGAAATTGATCTTAACATTGATACTTCTGCAAAAGGCATTACATCTTCTGGCCCCCAGGCTTCATTCGAGCTCCGGGTCCTAGTGGGGTACCCGGATAGGAGCTACCAACGGGTCCCTTTTAAAATCATGTCTCTCTATCTCTCTAGGTCCGGGGCGTGGCTAAACGTCGGGGCTTCCTCCTGGCATATCCATGCTTTTGAGGGGGCATATTCATGCCTGGCATATTCATGCCTGGCATATCCATGTCTTGGTTGCTGGGGTCTAAGTGGGGCACTCTACTTCCCATATGACCTTCTCAAGTTAGCAACATTCCATCTTCTAGGGAATGCCTTTCGTTGCTTGTCTTCGAGTACATAGCTTCCTCCTGGATGCACCTCTTTCACCTTATAAGGCCCTTCCCAGTTAGGTGCAAGCTTTCCTTCCGGGACTTGGTGGCTTTTTTCGTTCCACCTCATCACCCATTCTCCCGGGGCGAAGACCTCCTTTCGGACCCTCCTATCGTGGTACCTCTTTACTCTTTCCTTCACCTTTGCCTCATGGAGTGCGGCGTTTTCTCGCTTTTCTTCCAGGAGATCCAAGTCAAGGCGCCGTTCGACACCTTCCTCATATGAGCACTGAAATTGGGTCCGTAGGATTGGAACTCCAATCTCTACTGGGATGACCGCATCCGACCCATACACCAAGCAATAGGGAGACTCTCCGGTGGCCGAACTTTCCGTCTTTCGGTGAGCCCAAAGCACGCTGGGCAACTCCCATATCCAGTTCTCTCGGGCGCCTTCCAGGCGGGCTTTCAGGCCATTGATAATAGTGCGGTTGGTGACCTCCACTTACCCGTTCACCTGAGGGTGGTACACCAATGTTAGCTTCTGTTCTATCCCATATATTGTACACCATGTCTTGAAGGGATCATTTTCAAACTGCGCCCCGTTATCTGTGACTATGATCTTGGGGATGTCGAACCGGCAAATGATGTTTTTTCCAGCAAAACTTGACGCAGGTTAGCTCCCGGATGTTAGTGAGTGGTTCCGCCTCCACCCACTTGCTGAAGTAATCTATGGCCACAATCAAGTACTTTGCTCCTCCCGGGGCGGTGGGGAAGGTCCCACCAAGTTGATTCCCCATCTGCTGAATGGTCAAGAGCATGTGACTCCCATCAACTCCTCTTGGGGCACATGGATCTAAGGGACAAAGCTTTGGCATGGAAGACATTCCTGGACATACTTTCCCGCGTCTTTGAACAGTGTCGGCCAATAATACCCCAATCTTAGGATTTTTCTTGCCATCGTGCGGGCCCCCTGATGACTCCTTGGGGTAATTTACTATATTAAGATTTATTGTTTTTAGAAATTTACTGTAGGGAGATTTACTAATTTTGGAGGGGATAATCCCGGCCGTAGATTAGATCCGACAGTCAGAATTCTGATTTCTGGAGTAACTTTAAGATAAATTATATGTTATTGTATAGACAACGATATAAAAGTAATAACAAATATTACCATTTACCAAAAGCGAATACAAATTTGGTTTCAATGGAAGAAAACAATAAACCCAGGTTATCATGGGTACCATCCACATGTTAATTACGTGGATATTAAGGACGTCCGAGGTATTTTAACTTAACTCCCAATATTATCTATGTAATGCATGTATTAGCTTTGGAATTTCTTTGAATTGAAGAAGTAGGCAGTGTAGAATAAATCCATAGTCTTTACTAGTGAGGATGATGCAAAGGTTAAAAAGATTAACGTTTTTTTTTTAATTTTAAACCACCAAAGGTGGAGGGATGTATATAGGCTTCCCCATGCCTGTTAAATAACGAGAAAGTAAAAGTACAAAAACCGCTTATAAATATAGCGGTTATAGTAGAAACCTACTGAAGGAATCTACATGAAGCTGAGCATAGCTTCCAAAAAGAATGAGCTATACTAATATATATACTGAATCAGTCATTCTATGTTTCAAAAGGATTGCAAGACAAGGACTGTAAGAGAGGAGGACTGAGAAACCATTTGCTTATTAGTGAATCAGAAGCGCTAGGCAACTGAGACCCAAGGCAGCCTATGGAGTAAGTCCTTCTAACAGAGCAAAATCCCCATCAGTTGCAAGAGTGGCCTCATGATTCCTGAAGGATCCAGCAGGTGTCAGCCATTTGAAATCAGGTTCAGGAGCAAAAACAGCAAGCAGCCTGGTTTGTAGGCCTCATTGATGTTTCCATCAATGAGCCTAAATATCTGTAGTCAAAGAAAATCAGTCAGTAGCATCTATTCTGGAAATCCTAATTGCAGGAGTGCTCATTTGATCTAATCTAATCATGCCTTGTATGATGTTAGGAAGATTGTTAAAAGTAAAGGAAGAGGCAAGATGAGAATGCAGGCAAAGCTTTGCCAGGGCATCTGCAGGCATGTTTGCTTCCCTAAGGACATGAATCAGAGAAATAGATGAGATGCCCTGGTGAATAGCATCTGCTAGTTCAAAAGTTTCCAGTGGGCTGTGAGAGGATTAAGGATAGAGGAGATTGCAGTAAGGCAATCAGATTCAATTATGATAGAATCAGAAAAACCAGCTGCATGAGATATTGCACATTGAATGGCTTTCATTTCTGCCTGTAGAGGAGAGGTAGCCTGAGAAAAGAAACTATGGCCAGAAATGAAAGCACCTCTATTATCCCTGATAATTATGCCAATGCCAGCATGAAGAGAATTCCAAGCTGCATCAACATTAATTTTCAGTCCAGATAAAGGTTTTTTCCAAGCAATTTTAAAAATTCTAGGCTTAGGAGGTCTCTTGGCAAGAGGGAGAAAAGAATGGCTAGCAATTTCAGAATCAAGAGCAGTGGAGATATAGAAAGGTTTTGCACAGAATACCATAAAAATCTGCTCCTTGATAAGTTTAAGCACTGAAGGAAAAGATGCTGGAATATTATCATATAGCCATCTATTTTTTGTTTTCCAAAGTATCCAGCAAGTAATGGAAGGGGAGATTCTAATGATCAAATTTTGAAAAGCACTCAAACCATTATAAGTGAGATAGAAAGATAGTCTTTCCCAAATGGTTGAGAATTGCCTATCAGAAATCCCCATGAAAGAATGGACAGTTTTCCAAATAGATAAGGAGAATGCACATGAGTTATAGTAATGGTCTAAAGAGTCTTCATTGCAACACATAAAACATTTAGAAGGAAGACAGATGTGCATGGATTTCAGTATGTTATCAAATGGCAGAAAAGAATTAATCATTCTCCACATAAATACTGAAATTTTCTTTTCAAGCCTAGGGTTCCAAAGGTGTTGAATGGAAAAGATATTACCCATATTTTCTCTCAGGCCTGCATAGGTATTTTTGAAGTTGAAATGTCCTTTTTGATCAAGCTTCCAAATCAGTCTATCTTCTCTGTGAGGAAATAATTGGGAGTCCTGTAGAATAGAGAGAATGTGAGGAGAGATATGTGGAGATAGCTGTTGCAGTGCATTTGATTTATCATTTATAATAGAAGCAACAGTGCTATCTAAGGAAATGTTAGTAAGAACAGGATCACAGTGATCAAGAAGAGGACCAGTATCAAGCCAATTGGATGACCAGAAATTACTGTCCCCCTTTCCAATTATTACTCTACAGTGAGACTCAGCCCAACTATTGATCTTGCAAATCCTTTTCCAGTTAGGAGAGGTTTGAAAAGAGCTAGGCAAAGATGCAATCAGATGAGTCCACATGGCTTCTGCCTGCTGAAATTTCCACCAGAGTTTTACTGAGCATGTATCTATAATAGTGTGAATTGACCTAAAGCCTAATCCATTTTGTGAGATAGGGAAGCACAAGTCATTCCATTTCTTCCAAGACTTTTTAGGCTTTAAATCAGTTTCACCCCAAAAGAAGATGCTCAGTTTTCTCTCAATTTTTTAAAAAACTTGTTTAGGTGGGACAATGACTGACCAAATATGTTGTGGTAAAGCATAAATACAAGCATTGATTAAAACCATTTTACCACCTGTAGACAGCCACTTATTTTTCCAGTTCAGAAGTTTATGATCAATTATTTCCAAAAGTGGCTGAAAATGGGCATTTAGTGTCTTACCTTTGTAGATGGGAACACCTAGGTACTTAAAAGGAAATTTCCCCATTTTCATTCCCAGAATGCTTTTGATAGAATTTATCTTAACTGGGGAGGCATGTTTGCTAATGAAGATATCACTTTTGTTATAATTTATCATTTGACCAGTGACCTCTTCAAATTTTTCTAAAAAAGCTTTGAATCTAGTCAAAGTAGTTTTGTCACCATTTAAAAAGACCACTGTGTCATCTGCATAACTAAGGTGAGATACTTGATAAGCATTTGCAGGAAGATCAAAGTAGGACATCTTATCATTAGCAAAAGCAAAAGCAAGACTTCTAGTGAAAGCTTCAGAGAAAATATTAAAAAGGAAAGGAGAGAGAGGGTCTCCTTGCTTTATACCTCTTGATGGCTGGAAGAAACCTACAGGCTTACCATTGATGATTACAGAAAACCATGCTTGTGAGAGGTTCTGCATGATGCTAAAGATAAACTGACCATGAAAACCAAATTTCATTAGAACTGCTTGTAAGAACTGCCATTTAATCCTATCAAAAGCTTTTTTTAGGTCAAGCTTAATTATACAGTTAGGCTCTCTAGATTTCCTATGTAAAAATCTAACCATCTCTTGAAGGAAAATGACATTATCAGATATGTCCCTTCCTTTCATGAAAGCAGATTGGTGAGGGGATATGATTTTTGACATTAGAGGCTTTAGTCTTTCCATTAGTAGTTTAGAACAGATTTTGTTCAAAACATTGGAAAGACTGATTGGCCTATAGTCATCAAAAGTGACAGGTGTTTCCTTCTTTGGGATGATAGCTATCCATGTACTAGCTATACCCCTAGGAATTGTACTACCTGCCTGGAAATCAGAAACAGCATCAAGGAGGTCAGTTGCAATAATATCCCAGGAATTGATAAAGAATTTAGCAGTAAATCCATCAGGACCAGGGCTACTATTTTTGTTCATAGAAAAAACAACTTCCTTGAGCTCAGAAAGGGTTACAGGACTAAGGAGGTTCTGGTTCTCTTCTGTAGTGATGAGTTTGGGAATTTTACTAAGAAAATGTGATTGGAAAAAATCACTTTCCTCACTACTATCATCAGAGAGCAGGTGCTGGTAGTATGTGATGGCTTCTGTTTCAATATCCTCAATATTATCTAGCCATCTACCATCTGAGCTTTTAATTTTGGTGATACTAAGCTTATTCTTTCTTTCTTTAAAAGAATTATGAAAGAATTTTGTATTATTATCACCTTCTTTTAGCCATTTGATCTTTGATTTTTGTTTCCAAAAATGCTTTTGCTCAGAAATGGCCCTAACTAGTTTGGCTTTTGCATGCTTCAGTTTCACAAGCTCATCAAGAGAGTTATTTAAATCATAGGTAATTTCCTGTGCTTCTAACTCTCTCTCTCTGCTTTTTCAACATTATCATGCACATTCCCAAAATGATCTTTATTCCAGATTTTTAGAGCCTTTTTCAATCTAATCATTTTGAGAAAAAAACCAAGCATGCCTGATTCAGAGATTTGAAGATTCCAATTCTCTTTAATGATTTCATTGAATTCAGGTCTTTTGTACCATGTGTTTAAAAATCTAAAAGGTCTAGGAGATGAAGGAATATAGCTACCCAGAGTGAGCAAAAGGGGGTTATGGTCAGAGGTAGCCCTTCCTAGGATTTGAATAGAGGAGGCTGGGAAATTTGAATTCCATTGAGAAGTGCATAAGCCTCTATCAAGTCTCTGTGAAGTGGGATTCCTATGTCTTTTATTGCTCCAGGTGTACAGATTTCCAACTGTGTTAATGTCAGAAAGTGCAAGAGAGTTGATAAAATCATTAAAATCCCTTATACTACCAAGTTTTAGGTGAGGAAGGGCCTCTATATTCATTAACAGAAGTGATTGCATTGAAATCTCCTATAATTAAAAAAGCATTGTGATTATGACTTAAAAGCGAAGACCACAGAGATTTTCTACCAGTCCTATTTCTTAAACCATAAACAAAGAATGCATCCATAGAATTATTTAAACAGTTAATGCTAACATGCAGATATTGGAGATGATCTTGAATAAGTGTGACAGAGATGTGAGATGACCAGAATAGCCAAATTTGACCAGAGCAACCAAACATACAGTTATCAAAATGGAAAAGTTGTCTATAATGGTCACATTTGGAGTTATCATGCATTGGTTCAATTATACAAATCAAATCAAATATGTGTCTGATAGATAGATTGGATAATCTATCTAAAGAAGTTTCCATTCCCCTAATGTTCCACACTAAAAATTTTTGGTGTGATTCATTGGGAAACATCTGTAAAGCTTCTTGACCTAGTCATGATTCTATTAACCTGAGTTAAATAGGAATCATTTTTCGGTTTAGCACTTTTTTGACCTTTCTTAGATTTTTTACCATTCAATGCATGAACAGTCATTACCTGAGAAGAACTTACCTCATCATCATGAGGAGACTGAAGAGGGAGAGCTTGCAAGTTAGTGTTGGAGTCCTCTTGAGTTCCTTCCTGTTCATTTGTGTCATCACTAGTAGAGAGAACATGAAACCTGTTGTGGAACCTTTTCTGCTGAGAGAGAAAAAACTTTTTAGCAGCAGATAAAGTATTAAAAGGAGAGTGAGACTTACTCTGCTTAGTCAAAAGGATATCATCCTTGACTGAGAGTTTGCCTTTTCCTTTGTTATTCATTGGGTCTGATTTTGGAGTTGAGATTTTCCTGGCAAACTCTCTACTTGGAGAAGAGAATTGAGAGTCAGGGAGTTGCTGAGGGGAGCCATAAACAGAGATTTCAGGTGAGTTATCTTTAGAAAGCAAGGCTTGAGTATTTATCTCCTCAGGGTTTTGAAAGGTCTTGTCCAAGATAATTATTGGAGTTGCTGCAGGGACATCAACATGAATGGTATTAAAGGTATCAGTAGCAGGGATATCAACAGAAGCATGGGTATCAGCAGAAGCATGGTTATCAGCAGTAGCAGGGATGTCTGCAGGGGTACCAGCAGGGATGTCTGCAGGGGTACCAGCAGGGATATCAGTCTGAAAAATTCCTTGCTCTAAGGAGAGGGCTTGTGGAGTTGGATTTTCCTTAGGTTTAGGAATATAGTTTTGCTTTGGCTTATGGAAAGTTTGGAACTGTTTAGCCTTGCCTTTCTGAGCTTTGGAAATTGTATCTTTCCTTTGACCTGAAACTTCAGAAGGGCCAGCATTCTGAGCATCACTATGATGGGGATTATCAATCTCTTTCTGGGAATCTTTGCTGACTTCAGTATCATGTACTTGCTGTCTAGGACGTTTAAGCTCAGGATGGAGGTGAATACACTGGTTAACATGGTGGCCAATACAGTTACAGTGGAAGCAGTATAAAGGAAGTTCCTCAAATTCAATAGGAAGCTTAGATACTCCATATTCAACTCCATCTTCCTCTACACCTACTCTAATATGAGAAGGCAGTTTCTGTTTCAAATCAACCTCAACACAGATTTTGATAACCGATGGCCTAGATAGTGTTGCACTTGCTACATCCATTTTGATAAAAGTACCTATCTGGTTTCCCATGGACTTAATCATATCATGATTGTAAAAGAACACAGGTACCTTGGGAATGTTGATCCAGACAGGAACAATTGATGATTCTGCTTCAGGAGAGAAATCCATCGTCCACTTGAGGACTTTCATGATGGCTCCATTGAGGTTCCAGTTTCCTTTGAGCCAGAGGCGCTGATAGTCCTCCTTGTCCTGAAAGCGGATCAAAATATGTCTGTAGTCTATCAATCCCAGTTGATATTTTCCCTTGAAATCTACAGACTTAAAAGCCTCTTGGAGTATTTCCATGGATGGCCTTGTCCGAGCAAACTTGCCAATTAAGGCATTCTGATAGTGAGAGGCTAAAATTCCAGCTTCTTTGCGAGTAACGATACAGGCGATGTCGCCCTTGTATGTTGTTTTGGGGGTGATTTCCGGGTTAGAAGGCAAGGTGGTGCTCAGCGGTGGTGGGCGGCTAGCGAGGGCGTTGAGAAAGCTTTGGCCTTGTTGAAAACCGCCGCGGCGAGGCGGTGGAGCCGCCATGGCCGGGGTGGAGATGCGTCCGTTTATAACCGTTGCAGTCTTAATTGGGGTGGGGAAAAGTAACTGAAAATCTGAACAGTATTAAAGAATTGAGGAAAGAAAGAAAGGTGCGTGAATCGCACCTCCAGTGTGTGTGAATCGCACACAGTCAGAGCGCTTTTTCTTGACCCCCACTTTTCGTTAGTATTTCTTTTCTACTATAAAAAAAAAAAGATTAACGTTGATACATTGTCATTGGAATGTTCATTATAGAGGACAATGGAATATTTACACGTGTTACCCCGAAAGTTTCAAATGTCTTGTTATAATTTTTCATTGTTCACTATAATTTTCCATCACATATAAAAATGCATAAAAGTGCCACTGCCAGCCTTTTGAACCTAGGTGGACTTCCTCTTAATTTCTCCACCAACTAATTTAGATGTGTTTCATTGCTTTCGTGTTATTTATATAGCATATAAAGTTTAAAGTGAAAATTGAACAGTAAAAGCCAATTTTCAAAATGAAATTTTAGCACCCAATCTCATGTGTTCCAATCCCAATCTCACAATCTTCCGTTTTTCTTCTCAAATATGTGTTAATCCGCACCTAGAAAAACCGATTACCCAGAATCACATATGTTAATATCCAAAACCCCATGCTTACACATCGACACCATCATCAAATCACGGTGAATGAATTTATTAATTACATGTGTTCTTATGCGATTTACAGAAGAAACACCCGTTTGTGTGGAACTCTAATAGTGGTGTTATGACTATGTCGGCTGTGGTGTTATTTGTGAAGGAACAAATTTTTGGATGTGTTTAAAAATGAAGCTTTGGATGGGGAAAATAGGAGGTTCGAATGGGAAGATAGGATTGGTGAAAGAAAATAATCAGTTTTGGATGAATGGGGGTAGTTTAGACAATTTCTTACATAATGGACAAGCCACTTGCCAACACATTTAAATTCAGTTAATCATATAATTTTTTGATCAATAGTCCTCATATAGAGCGGGTTTACATATATTGGATTCAATGTCGTAATGAGATTTTAATCCCAATGTCAAAAACCAAACACCTTAAATTAATCAAAAGGATGGGATTTTATAAAATTTTTGCATTTATGTTTGACAATTCCCTTTTTCAATATTTGTATTTATTAATTTATCAGGTTCACCGATTTATATTTTGAATTGAAATAAAAAATATATATATATATATATATATTTAACTGAAATGAAATGAACCTTACTGACTGATTCGGGGTGATCCGATCAATAAGTGTGTACCTCGGATGAGATGTTATCCAAGGGTGCTTGTCTGCTGCGATTGATGCACACAGAGATGATAAAGACTCGTCGATGTTTACTCGAACCGAGCCTTGCTCTTATACTGTAATTGTCGAGGCTTCCTTGAGCAAGGACCTGTTCGTCCGAGCCTGCAAAACAAACCCCCCAGAGCTACCATGGGGCTCTGGTGTGATGTGAGATTTCATGTATTGAAGATGGAGAAAACTCAATCGCAAAAGTTAGAGTGAGAGAACTTACATAGAATGACTAAATGTGGCCTCTTTTTATAGGCGCATTGACCATGATCTTGTACCTCATCATCATGCGTCACCTTTATGGACTACCCTTCAATTTCCTCGAAGGTGGTCTCAATCCGAGTCACTAGTATCATCACCGACTTACCGAAACACTCTAGTAAACAGGATCTAACTATATATTTTTAATACAGTAGTTTTTATTTTTATTTAGCAAAAAAAAAACAAGTAAGGCTTTGTTTACTAGAGCTTATTTTTTATTGTACTGAACTGAACTGGACTGAACTGAACCGAATTGAACTGAAATGAAATAAATTTAAATTTATTGAACTGAACTGAACTGAATTGAAATAATTTTAAATTTACTGAACTGAACTAAACTGAAATAATTTTAAATATATTGAACTGAACTGAAATAAATATAAAAGCACGTTGAAGTGATATAATCTGAACTGAATTGAGTTAAATATCATCAAATTATAGTGTAGATGATATGAACTTATCTAAACTGAACTGAATTGTTCTAAACTGAATGAAACTAATCTAAACTGAACTAATTCCAAATTGTCATGTGATGAAGACATATTACATTTGGTTGAGAAAAATGAATAATGATTCAAATAATTATATTGGATGTATAAAAAGTAAAGGTAATGGTATATTAAAGAAATATATTGAGTTGAATATCATAGCCATGTATTTTTCAGGGGATATGAGTCATTGATTTGTATATCATAATATTATTATATTAAAGAGGATATGAGTCATTGAGTTGTATATCATTAAATTATACTTAAGAGAATACGGACTGAACTGAACTGAAACGAACTAATTCCAAATTGTCATATAATGAAGACATATTACATTTGATTGAGTCAATTTAAATGAATCACGATTCAAATAATTATATTGGATGTATAAAAAGTAAAAGTTATGGTATATTAAAGAAATATATTGAGTTGAATATCATAGCCATGTATTTTTCAGGGGATCTGAGTCATTGAATTGTATATCATAATATTATCCTAGAACACTATATCATAAGAATTCTTTTGATCAACCAATTTTGGTATCCGGATCCGCGCAGGAGTATTTTCGTAATTTAAACCCCTACGGAAAAACGACGCCGTTTTGTATATTCTTCTGGGGTTTTTTTATCTTTATCCTTCTGGGTTTCTGAACTTAATTCGTCAACAATAGAATATCTTCAACACTATATAATAAGAATTTTTTTATCAACCAATTTTGGTATCCGGATCCGCGCAGGGGTATTTTCATAATTTAAACCCCCTACGGAAAAAACGACGCGGTTTTGTATATTCTGCCGGGTTTTTTTAATCTTTATCCTTCTGGGTTTCTGGACTTAATTCGTCAACAATAGAATATCTTCAACGAATTCGACTCTGATTTGAGCATCACCATGGTTTTCGATTTCTATTTCGATTTCGATTTCGATTTTTATTTAGACATCACTACGAGTTCTGGATTTCGAATATAGGTCATCGCTTGTCGGCTTGTGATCGCCACCCACCGTCGTTGTTGGTAAGCACTCAACTTTCTCAGTTCACAATTTATTGCGTGGATTTTTGTTTTAGACAAGAAAAAGTTAGGATCTACCTTGGATTTTGATGTTTTGAATCGTTAAATGGATTTTTACATGCGTGTGAATGTCCAACATTGTTCAAATCTTTGTCCCCCTGCTCCTCCTCTTCTCTTCTGAAGTTTTTTTCCTTTTTATGAATGGATTTCTGATGCCACCTCGCAACCGCCACATCTTCCCGTGATAATCTAAAGATTGACTGTGCTGATTCATCGTGTCTGGAAAGGCAAAAGGTCGGAGAGCTTTCCAGACTGCTTGAATCACTTAAAAATTATTAATGGTGTGATGACGATTTATTCTCCTTTTGATATAATGATATTAATATCCATTGTGTTCATATTTTGACAAATTTTAATGTAACGTCCAATTTTCTAAGGCTTTGTTCTCTTGTGTATTCTTAGCTCATTTTATTTATTGGCTTTCATTCTCACTATAAATAATCTGTAATTTTTTTTTGAAACAGACACAGTTGATCGTGATCGTCTCTGCTGTCTCTCGTGAAAGTTTTTGACGGTGTTACATCAATTTGTAAGGGATTCTGAAATCCCACACATGTTTGAATTAGTTTCCTTTTTTATTATTTTATTTTCTATGGATTTATGGGGTTCAAGTTTTGTCCTCCCTTTTATTTGTTAAGGTTTAGCATAGGTAGAACGTTAGCTTGGATTTTGGGAAAATGCATTGTGGTTTATAACTCTAATAAAGTGAAACTACTTTAAGTGTATGACACATAAGGTACCAAACTATTTTTGACCAGATAATTTCACCAGTTGGTCATGTAGTTCAAGAAGAATTGCTTAGATAACTATGGTTTGAGGTAGAGCTTGGGGATGTGGTCGTCCTCGGAACCGATGGGCTGTTTGATAATATGTTTGGCGAACAGATTGAAAAAGTTGTATTGTTCTTCAGTGCCATCTCCCAACATGTGTAACATCTGCAAATAAAATAACATGTAAGCATCTCAATGCACAATAATTGGCACGATTTTACCATCATTAATCAATTATATAAACAACATATCAAATATCCTCACACTTAAGTCATGCTTGCCCTCAAGTATGATAAGAACACATTCAAATCACACATGTTGTTTATTCAAAGTTCTCATCACCCTCAACTGACTTAGACTCAACAAAACAGAAATCAACTAAGACTCTATGACTCGGACTTTGGTAAAAAAGTTCAGCATTCAAGTTTTTAGTTCATCAGTTCATCAACAAATGTCCCCTTGCCAAGTTCAAGTTTCATTTCACAAACAAGTGTTGATATCATCCCCCCTTAGCACTCAAATCAATCCCCCCTACATCATTCCTTCATGGCCATCAACGTGATCGAAAATAGACAAGCACAAATTTCTCACGGATTTCACTCAGCACACACAATGATAAGGGCAGTCACTCAATAATATGCACGTGGCAGCATCGGTCAATACACAACAAGCACAAAAGGTCTTTTACAGGTTGTAATGGGGCTGAGGGCTTGTAATGTTGGTGAGATCCTAAGGGCTCTAAGGTTATACATCAACAAATATGCACACATGCTCAACAAACAATTGCTCAATGATTTTTCAGCCAATAAATGTTCAAGTAATGCATCATTTTTCTGGTATTTCTGGACTGAAAAGACACACTGATTCTGGTTCTGATTTTTTTTTCTGAATTTTTTCTAGGGCAAACAGTACCCTTTTTTCTAGTTTTTTTTTTAGAACTAGATTTTTTTCATTAAAACCACATATAGATACTTGCTATCCAATCACAAGAATCGGTGCCATAAGAAAGGTTCATAGAACCATTTTTTTTCATAAAAATCACAGGCACCAGGACATTACATACCAAGGACAACAGTACACAAGTAACAAACACTTGAGCAGTATTCAAGAGCATATATACATAAGTGAGATGAGAAGGTAAAACAAAGGCTAAGGGTTTTTGTTTTTAATGGGTGAAAGAAAGAAAAGGATCAGGCTCAGAGGGGCTCACTAGGAGATATAAAATGGTAGGCTATATACGATGTGTGGTTAATCCTAATTTGCCTAAATTCACTTATCATGCATCAACCTAAGCTGCCACAACTCTCAAAAAAAATTGATGTAGAGAGTGCTATACTCTAGGCTCAAAACCTCACATTTTACTAGGCTTTTTCATGCAAGTCAAGTTCGTCATCCCATGTATCATTTAGCCAAGTTCAGATTAATTTCAAGGGGCTATCATTAAGAGTTTCAAGGGAGATATCAAGCAACAAAAGTTTGCTAATCAGATTCTTTCACTGGCAAGGTTAATTCACATCAAAACCAAATCCCTTACTAACTCTCATGTTGGACTTTTGACCGACTCGACACAAAAACATTTTTTTTTCAGATTTTTTGTTTATTATTATTTTTATTTTTTGGACTCAAAGAATCACACAAAATAGCACATAAGAGTCAATATATACACCTAAATCTCCTCACACTTAAACCTTGCTTGCCCTCAAGCAAGCTCAGCTTAAAAGCAAGAAGATACCCTATGGAAAGCAAATAAAAAATGAAGAACAGGCGCAGAGGGATTAGAAAAGCTTATTCTGAATGGCTGCCCGGTTGGGGAATGCTAAATAAGCGCATGATTTGCTCATTCTGGGCAGCAAAGTCTTCCATGTTCTCACGCGAGCCCCCGTGATTTCAACAAGCCAATTCCGGCCCATGAAACAATCTCAAAATCGCCCAGAAACTTTGGTTTGCGAATCTGCATCCCTGCACCATAATAAACAAGTTAACTTTTTAAAAAAAAACTTTTTTTTTGTTTTTTTAATATAAAACAAACTAGAAATAAGCACCTCTCTTTTTTCTTTTTTTTTTCAGATTTGTTTTTTAAATAATTAAAAAAAAATTGAAAAAGGAAAGCAAGAAAATTTGGGTTGCCTCCCAGAAGCGCCTTTGTTTACAGTCTTTGGCTAGACTTTTCACTTGCGATCAATGGAGATGTCGAGGAAACATTCCTCCTCCATCCTTGTACCACATGGCGTGATCAAATGTATTCCAACGGAATTCTTCGTGTTCTCCAAGCCGATACATCTTCTCCTCCTCACACTTAGACATGTGCATATCCCAAGGAGGATTGTAGTTGACTGGAAATGTCTCATTATAGCCATAGTGTGGATTCAAGGGTAACACATTCTGCTCAAAACATTCGGGCAGCTTCTGTTTGGGTATCGGTACTGTACACTTCTTCTCTCATGTTCATAGAGCATCTCGGTTCTTGTATCTCCACTTCGTCCACTCCCCGATCATGCATTTCTGATCTATTTTCCTGCAAAAGTGTTGTCTCAAGATCGTCTTGGACAATGGGGTTAGAAGCATTGGCACAACCATCTTTAGAATCCAAGGAGTTTTCAACAACTTCATCCATTTTAATGGTTAATTCTTCTCCAAAATAATCTAAAGATATTGTTCCTTTTCCAACACTAATTGTCGCATTAGCCTTAAGAAAGGACGACCTAACAATACCCCTGTAGTTTTATTACCCTTTGTATGCATATTAACCACATAAAAATCAGCAGGGGTAAACAAAATCATGAATTTTGACAAGAACATTTTCCAAAATACCTTCAGGAAAGACACAAGATTTATCAGCCAATTGAAGTGTAGTATTAGTTCCTACCATTTTAACTCCCTTTAAAGACTTATACACAGACAATGGCATCACATTCACAGAAGCTCCTAAATCACACATGGCCGAATCAATCATCATATCACCAATTAAACAAGGTAATGAAAACATACCAGGATCCTTGCACTTAGGTGATAGCTTCTTTTGTATCACCGCTGAGACAGACTCACCCATGATGATTTTACTTGAATCCTTTGGTTTTCCTGCAATAAACTCTTTCAAAAACTTGCTTACTGATGGTATCTTTATAGCCTGCAAGAACGGAAGGTTAATTTCCATGTTCCCAAAAATAGATAAGAAATCCAAACAACCTTCTTTCTTTTTCTCTAATCTGCGAGGAAATGGTGGAAGGATTTTAACTGAAGGATTTTTCAAGCTTAACCTTGGACTTACCTCCTCGGGTTCATCATTTTTACCTTCAACCTTTTTTTCAGATTCAGATTTTGGCCTCTGTTTAGCCAAATCGAGGCCTGCATCTGGCTGCTCAACCGATTTCTTGGCTGCTTCTGGTGGAGGTGCTCCAATATTCCTTCCACTCCTTAGAGTGACTTGATTGAACGTCTCCCTGGGGTTCAATTGCTCCTGAGATGGCAGCTCTGGTTGCTTCATTCGGAGCTCGTTCATAGAGTTCGACAATTGTGTTATTTGCCGAGTGTGTTCCTCCAAAGTTGCCTCTGTTTTCCTTGAACTTTGCTTATGGTCATGAAGCATGGTCATCATCATATCAAGCTTATCATCCATGGATTTCCCTTGAGGAGGTTGCTGGTTCTGTGGAAAGGACTGTGGCGTCTTTTGATTTGGAGGAATGTAGGATGACTGTGGAACTTGAGTGCCTGGATCTCTCCAACGAAGATTCGGGTGATCTCTCCAACCCGGATTATAAGTGGCTGAGTAGGGATCCCTCTTGGGCTGCCCATCATTCCAATTCCCCGTTGCATTTGCTTGAGCTGGTTGATCATCCATCGCAAAATGGCATTGCGACTTAACATGGCTATAAGTCCCACAAATTTCACAAGGGCTATCATGAGAACCAACAACGGACACCTTTTCCACCACCTTAGAAAGGACCTTTTCCATTCTATCCATCCTTTCTTTGAAATCATTTTGATCAGAGGTGCTCGTGTGTGCCACTTTCTTCAAGATTCGAATTTCCTCGATGTCATACTCCTTCTTGGCATCAATGAGCTTCTTGACAATCTCCCTTGCCTCATTCACTTGAATATGGGAGAATCCACCATTGCTAGACTATTCATCAAGTCTTTGTTCACTTCAGTAAGACCTTGGTAGAAGTATTGAAGTAGTTGACCCTCCGAGAACCGATGATTCGGACACTTATCCACCAATTGTCTGAACCTCAACCAAAATGCACTAAATGGCTCATCATATTCTTGCTTGATGCTTGAAATCTCCTTCTTCAGCGCCTCGGTCTTGGTGGAGGGAAAATAGTACTCCAAGAAAAGCTTCTTGAGTTCATTCCATGTAGAGATGGAGTTCGGTGGCAAGCTAGAAAACCACTGATTCGCTGCACCCGTCAAATTGAAAGGGAAAACAACAAGCTTGAATTGCTCTTTGGTGACATTGGTAGGCCTCTTTTGCACTTTGCAAATTCTGATAAATTCACTCAGAAAGTTGAAGGGATCTTCAGTACTCCTTCTATGAAACTTCGGAAGGACATTCAAAAGAGCCAATTTGATTTCAATAGGGCTCTCCGTCTGTGGCACTCGAATAGGAGTAGGAGGGTCCTCTTCATTATGTCCAGTGAGCTCCCACATATATGGATTATCAGCATTGGGGTCCAGAACTTCATTAGCCATTTCGGTATCGGAAAAAGAAAATTCGGACTCAGCTTCGGATTCTGCTCTAGAAACAGCCTCTGTTTGGCCAAACAGAGGGTCTACGTCAGATTTCGACTTCGCCTGTTTAGCTAACTTCTGAATCTTTTTGGTTGTCCTCTCAATTTCAGGATCGTGCAATAATTCAGATGTCCCAAACCTGGTCATAAACCAGCACTAACACACAATTAGTAGGAAAAAAATAAATAGAAATCGACAACCATTCCCGGCAGCGGCGCCAATTTGGTGGGCGTCGTTTGACACACCAAAATAATCTGCAATACTCAACACACAAATTAGTATAGTCGCAAGCAGAGTCGATCCCACGAGGAACGGAGCAATATCTATTAATTTTAAACCTACTAAAACGATTTTTGGTTTAGCAACCACGCCTTAAATTTGAAGAATTGTTTCTATCAACTATGAAAACAGTGAATTTAAACACACTAAAAATCAAAGAAAAATATATAAAAAAAAATGCAATCGGCTCAGACTAACTCCGATAATACACTCATTGGTCATCGGCTCACTGGTTCGAAACAATCCCTGCAAATCAGTCAGTTACAAGGAAGCAGTATTTGCTAAACTCCCCAAACCCTCTCTTATTTTATCGATAACAAGCAAGTATTCGCTGAACTTGTTATTTCTCTAATTATGATGTCCCTAGCAAGTATTCGCTAAACTAGATACACATCATAACAACATTAAGAACGAAGAGGACCCGACACAGACAACCATCCAAGTATTTGCAAGTAACGGCTGTCTACCTAATTGTTCCACTTTCTTGTTATTACAGTCTAAACGTTATATGCTTTTCACAAGAAATTTGCTACTTATTAATTCATATCCAACAATTACAGATTGGTTGAATTAACTAGCTTTAGCCTACAATATTCAAGTTGATCAGACTCAAAAAATGCAAGCATGATTCAATCAAGAACAATCAGGAATTTACATGAAAAGATAACGAACACAATTGAGTCTCACAATTCATGCATTGACATCGTTAATCTAAGCCAATAAAATAATTTAGCTACTCATGATTAAACTAGAAAAATAAGCAATTATATAATAAGAAAGCATAATATAATTATCTAAATAAAAAGATGGAGAAGAATTCACCAAAATTGCTATCTTTCCAAATCTGAAAATAGAAGAAAATCTCCAAATTTGGATCAAAGGTTTCAGCTTATTCAGTCTCCTGCGGCTCCTTATGTTTTAAATATAAGAGGTGGAGAACAAAACAATGACTTAAGAGAGTATGATGCACAAATGCCTTCCCACAAATTTTGTTAGAAACACAATTCATGGAAAGACAAAATGAGAGATAGTGCAGATTATTCGTGGAAAGACAATCTCAATAACAGATCTTTGTTTTCATAGGTATCTGGAATGTATCGGGGGTGCTTTGTAACTTTTTAAAAGGGAGGCTGATTTAGCACAAACATGGTTTTAATTTAAGAGTATATGGAGCATAGGTAGACAACCAAATTTCAAAATATGAGAACAATGACAGTAAAACTGCAACTTTAGGAATATGTGAATCCCTACTAGATTTCTTAATTAAAGGGGATGAAGAGGAAAGTTTAATAAGCAATATATGTAGTTTTAATGACTCTGTTGCATAACTTGATGATCTGATCTTGTTAGCTCTTACTACTGTTGAAATTGGTAAAATGTTCGCTTCAACTGTAAAATAATGTTTATCTTCTTTCTATACCATGCTTCATATTGATTTATCTGAGGAAATAATTTCTCATCTTCATAACTTAGGTGTTATCAGTCAAATTAGACGAATGGACAAATGACCAAGTAGATTTATTGAAGAAGATGGGTGGAAATACCTCACTAAACTTGAAATATGAAGCCAATATGCCCGAAAGCTACAGAAAACCAAAACCAGATTCATCTAATGAAGAGCGCTCTGATTTCATTAGGTAATGTACATATCTCGTTAGAGGCCGTTATACCCGGGACGTTTAGTTCCTGGGACGCGCTAAAAGCCTCAGAACGAGTACCCGAGGAAGAACCCGGAGAGGGGATCAGACTGTCGGGGGTCCTGAATCGGAGCTCAAATTGATTTTGGACTCCCTCGGTATCCAAGGAAGAAGTGGTGAGAGGCGGGGAATTCATGTTAGGAGAAAAAAGATGGGAGGAAGTGAAAAAGAGAGAGAAGTGATTAGAGCTTACTTGATAAGAGAGCAGAGCATCTGGAAATTTTTTGGAGAGCAACCTCGTGAAAGGGGGGTTAGGCCTTTATATAGGCAGAGGAATAGGAAACGCCGCCTCAAAAGAAGGAAAAGCAATTATGGTGCGATAAACGAGGTGCAGATCAGTGCGGAATAGGAAAAGGCGGCGTTAGGAATTGAATCCAGCACGGATGGGTCCTACTCAAAAATAATATAAATAAATAATAAAAACAGAAGAGGGGGAAGAAAGAAGTCTCTAAGACCAGCCTCCCTCGTCGCGGGAACCCGGGAGACCGGTCTGGGGGGCTAGTGATAATACCGGCCCGGCACCCTGCTGGGCCGGGAAAATGGCCCATGGCCCAAGACTAAAGGAGGCAGTGCCTTTCCCGCGTCGGCATATCCGGACGAGCGAGGAGACAAAGAAAGCGACAAGGAGAAGTGGTCATGAAACTTATCCAATACAGATCACCTCAGCTATAAATACTAGACCCAAATAATGTATCAGGTATGTGACTTTTATCTCTCTACTTCTTATTGAGAGTATTTCCGTACAATTTCCTCCTCACCTCTATCCTCATCTCATCATCACACCGGAGCCTCTTCCCCGGGAAGCCTCCTGGGGATTGTTTTGCAGTTTCGTTGCGGGTAAAGCTAGGAGGTTCCCCGGATAGCGTTGACCCTCAGGAGACCGGCGGATTTTGACAGCATCAATTTGCGCGTTTAAGATTAAGTAGTTTGAACTCATAGAATAATGATGAATCTCTAGAGATTAATTAGTAGTTTGAAGAAGAAGAATAATGGGATTAGTCTTGGAAATAGAAACTTAGTTAACATATATAAAGAATTTAATTTAAACAAGAATACTAGTAAACTTGAAAATGGAAAGAAATTAATAGTAATTAAAATTATATTGTAATTAAATGATTTAAATAATTTAAATACCGTGATGTTTAAAATTTAATACCAATAGCATCCCAAGAATGTCGGTAACCAATTTAATTGATATTGTTTGGTAATGCTACGGTTAGTAAGTCGGTTTGGTCGGTATTTTATTACGACATGGTAAGTAACGTGTGAATAACATTAATTGTAATTTCCATATAAGCATCCAATTTTTATCTATAAATACGAAAAACAAAAATTCACAACCCAAACTCGTATCATAAAACATATCTAAAAAGAAAAAATGGCAAGCATTGCCAATGTTATTTCTTTTATGTTGTTTGTTGCTCTATTTACTAAAGGTATAAATCTCTATTTATCATGATTGAATACTTTTGTGTCTCTGAATTTCACAAAATGTGATAAAAAAATTTTCACTTTGATGGGAAAATTTGTTACTGGCGTACATCCTTTGAAGGATGATCGGAGTAAAATACGTGTGTCTTCTATTTTAAAATTAGTAAAGATTTAAATTGAAATCTTGTAACACATTTTTTTTGTAAATAGGCACAATGCAGCAACAATGTTCCCTTGATAGTATAAAGATCGATCAGCATGCAAATCCTTGGGACGGCTCGATCGAGTTTGAAGTGGAAGTGCACAACCAATGTAATTGTACTCAAAGTAATGTGAAAGTTGCATGCCCAGATATGATCATGAAGAACATGGGAATTTCCGTTGATGTGCACAAGTTGTTACATTTAGGAAATGATGAATGTCTATTGAACTTTGGGAATCCAATACATGGGTTCAAAGATCCCTTAATATTTAATTACGTTTCGATATTTGCTATCGATTTCAAACCTATTTCTAGTAATATTACTTGCCCTTCTTTAGTTTATTAGAATCAAAAGGGCGAACAAATTTTTAATACTATGATACTAATAAAAAATACTATGTTCTAATGCTATTTTGTGATATTGTTTATGAACTTCTTGTTATGCAAAGTTTTATCACTTTCACAATACCTATATTCTCCATATTTAAAATATTAAATTTTCAAGTTGGAAAATATTTTATGTATGATAATAGTAGACAAGATACCATTATGTAGATCTTTTATTATTATAGAAATTTTGAGAACTTTTATTTTAAAGGTGATATCTATTTTGTCATCAAACCAAAAATTCATTCAAAATAATATCTATTTTTATCATATCTCCATCAACAAATATGGAAATTATGGATTTACTTTTTAATATCTTATTGAATTATTTTTAAAGAACGTTGATTTTTTTGTTTGTTTTTGCAATCAAGAATTAACTATTTTGTGGTGCCACAATCTTAAAAAAGAATCAGACATTTAAGTTTTACGGATGATACTGATGATACCTGGGTATATAATAAGAATTCTTTTGATCAACCAATTTTGGTATCCGGATCCGCGCAGGGGTATTTTTGTAATTTAAACCCCTACGGAAAAAACGATGCCGTTTTGTATATTCTTCCGGGGTTTTTTTTTTATCTTTATCCTTATGGGTTTATGAACTTAATTCGTCAACAATAGAATATCTTCAACACTATATGATAAGAATTCGTTTGATCAACCAATTTTGGTATCCGGATCCGCGCAGGGGTATTTTCATAATTTAAACCCCCTACGGAAAAAACGATGCCGTTTGTATATTCTTCCGGGTTTTTTTTATCTTTATCCTTCTGGGTTTCTAGACTTAATTTGTCAACAATAGAATATCTTCAACGAATTCGACTCTGATTTGAGCATCACCATGGTTTTCGATTTCGATTTCAATTTTTATTTAGACATCACTACGAGTTCTGGATTTCGAATATAGGTCATCACTTGTCGGCTTGTGATCGCCACCCACCGTCGTTGTTGGTAAGCACTCAACTTTCTCAGTTCACAATTTATTGCGTGGATTTTTGTTTTAGACAGGAAAAGGTTAGGATTTACCTTGGATTTTGAAGTTTTGAATCGTTAAATGGATTTTTACATGCGTGTGAATGTCCAACATTGTTCAAATCTTTGTCTCCCTGCTCCTCCTCTTCTGCTCTGAAGTTTTTTTCCTTTTTGTGAATGGATTTCTGATGCCACCCAGCAACCGCCACATCTTCCCGTGATAATCTAAAGATTGACTGTGCTGATTCATCGTGTCTGGAAAGGCAAAAGGTCGGAGATCTTTCCGGATTGCTTGAATCACTTAAAAATCATGAATGGTGTGATGACGATTTATTCTCCTTTTGATATAATGATATTAATATCCATTGGGTTCATATTTTGACAATTTTTAATGTAACATCCAATTTTCTAAGGCTTTGTTCTCTTGCGTATTCTTAGCTCATTTTATTTATTGGCTTTCATTCTCATTATAAATAATCTGTAATTTTTTTTGAAACAGAAACAGTGAATCGTGATCGTCTCTGCTGTCTCTCGTGAAATTTTTTGACGGTGTTACATCAATTTGTAAGGGATTTTGAAATCTCATACATGTTTGAATTAGTTTCCTTTTTAATTATTTTATTTCCTTTGGATTTATGGGGTTCAAGTTTTGTCCTCCCTTTTATTTGTTAAGGTTTAGCATAGGTAGAACGTTAGCTTGGATTTTGGGAAAATGCATTGTGGTTTATAATTCTAATAAAGTGAAACTACTTTAAGTGTATGACACATAAGGTACCAAACTATTTCTGATTCAGGAGAAGATTTGTGTGCTCATGTGGATTTGTTTGGCATAAATATTATTGCTTTGCTTTTACGTGAATTAATATTCTGATGCATTTTACATCAGCGGTATAATCGATGATGCATTTTGCAATTCATGACGCCGAATCTTGATTGGCGTGTTGCTAAGTTTGACCGAATGATGTTTAGCTTTGCTGATTTTCAATATTTGTTGTTTGAAATGTACTCTAAAACCATTTTGTTTGAGTCATGAAGTCAAGTTTGGAGCAATTGCAGTGCTTCAACTGCTATCATGATAAAGCTGTGTATATATTTTTATTTGTTCATGAAATCTCTTTTTGGCTTGCACAAAAAGGATAGTGAAGTTCAGATTTTGTGGTGTAGTAGTCAAATATTGCGGGCTGGTAAATGAAAATATTCTGCAATAAGTTATTCTGGTCACAAATTGATCTAATAACTGGACAAAATTCTATTTCCTCTGTCCCAATAAATAGTAAATTAAAACACTCTCATGTGGACTCCATCTTCTATTGTTTCCATCTTCTATTGTTTCCATCTCATACTCTCCTAATATGATTATATTTCTAAATATACTGGTATTTAAGAGTTTGGATACACGTAGCTATCTTTATTTGTTGTACCTTGCAAAACCCATGAAGATACTCCATCTTTTAGAACCAAAGGACTATATACTAAGTTACAGATGCATACCCATGTCAGATGAGACCAGACTAATACTATAAGTTAAGCATTTTGACTGAAGCTCCCTTTACATGGTTATAAATATGAGATGAGTTAATGAATGAGATTGGATATTTTAATTTAGCTAAGTTGATATGAAAACCATTCATAATTTATATATAAAATGTGAAGTAACTTATGACCCTGAAGTTACTAAAATGAGTGATTGAATTTAGTGTGTAATGTGTTTCAGAAACTCCGAATATTATCAATGCCCTTTCTTGGCTGGTCCGCTGGTAGTATTTGGGCCTATTTTACTTCAATCCAGATTCCCAATCCTATTCATCATTCGTAGGATTTAACTTCTATTCCATTTGTGTTTGGTTGGAATTTGGATAGACTTTTAGTCAGTTAATCTACATATATAAGCAATTTTTATAATCTAGAATTTCCAGATAGTATTAGAAACAATTCTATATCATCACCATTGTGGTCTGATTAGAAGACGATATATCAGTGGTTTCAAATAAAGAGTTTTTATTTGATGCATTCTTTGATTGAATTACCTGTAATATGATATGTTTTAATCTATCTATATGTCTTTTCATTTTTTCTTTATTTAGGATAACAGTGCCTTTAAGGATGAAATTTAAATAAAATGTGACCCTTGGGAAATTCAAAGCAGTAGGAGCTTCCTGTATCTGACATGATGTTATCAGCGGATAGTAGAGGATGAACACGATAAGGTGTTTTAACAATTTTTTGTTGGATCAAGGTTTTCTCACATCTGAGAGGTCAGACATTCTTGAATTTGTATACGGTTTAAGTGCCTAACATTCAAGTATTTTACTTAAATGTTAGTTAGATGTGCCATGGTCATGCACTGCAGATGATATATGCCCGTGTTTGAGAAGTATAGAAAAGTTGTTGAGATTGAGGTTGCTCCTTTGTTTTTCTCTCACATATACTGTTTAGAAAATTGGAAATTTACTATATTAACCTTGAAATTGGATTGATGTATGATGCATTTTGTTAAATTCGTTACTTATTATAAATATTCACTTTTGATGTTATATTAGTCTAATTTTGTCTTAGAAATGTGGCAAAGAAATCATCGGGTTTTCCTTCTTTTACCAATTTGTGTCGTATGACTGTATAAGTTCAGTTGACGGTTCAGGGTCACCTTTTGATTTGGCACAATGTTCAATCTTTTCATGATTTTTCAATGATCTCGATACCTTTTAAGTATGTACAGTGTTCAACTTTGGCGGAGGCTAACTTTGTTTGTTTGACGTGCGTGTGTATAACAAGACCAGGAATCGAGATTTGGCGTTTGTGACAATGGCTTCATAAGAGGAAGCGCTAGCTGCATTCACTAATGTGGAATCATATGTAAGAATATTAAACCTTCAAGTTTCATTATTTTAGGACTGCTAGGATATTGAATTCTCCGATTTTGAAGAAAGAGCCACACCATATGGGGTGCAATTTCAGCAATGTAATATAAACATCTCTTCCATCATGTTTCTGTTATATCCTTACAATGTGTTAAGCAGCAATGGAAAATAATTGGAGTAACTGGAATGAGTTAAACCAGTGGAATATGGTATTTTTATTGCATCATTGTATGATTTGTATGATTTGTATCATTGTTTGATTTGGTGTGTACCAAAAGAAAAAGGATTGTTCCAGGTCAGCAGAATGCATCTAAATGATTGTTCAAATAATGAAGCGTTCAGGGGTTTGTGAGAATGTCTACGGAGTCTTGCTTTGAAGGCATCATTTTCTGGTCAAATGCACCTTGTAAAGCCAAGCCAATGCATCCTCCTCTTCTCTCAATCGATTTGTTATGAAGAATGGGTGTATTATAGGAAGAAGAGGAATTTGGTAATTATGAGATGTATAATGTAGGGTGTTGTACTTTTGTTTATCAATGCATATTTGGATCGGATTAGTTTCCTTCATCTAAATTGCTCCGTCTACAATTAGATTTTCTGGCACATATAGGAGTACACCTTGACATATTTCTTTGGTTTCATATTCATATCGATTTTAAATGTCTATTGACAGGCCATTTCAAATTACTTCAACATTTTGGCTCATTAAATTCTTATTTTTATCTTCTGTAGTGTGTGCCTATGGTTGTTCCATAATACCTTTAGGAATATTACTATATTATTGGCTGCACGCATACTTAATGAAATTATGCTTCTAAATAGTTCTAGGAAAGGAAGGAATATTGTTTGATATGTCTATTAAAACATTCATATTATATGTGTAATGGGCCTGGTTTAGTGGTAATCCACCCTCTCTATAACTGAGAGGTCCAAGGTTCAAAACACACCCCTGACAAAATTGCTCTCAAGGTTCAAAACACACCCCTGACAAAATTGCGAATATTTGAGCAATTATTGTCAGAGTCTACCCAGCGTAGAGGGGCCGATGGTGGTTTCCCTGGGGCCGTGTTGGTGGCCCCCGCTGTGGTCTCCCATGCTGCAGGTGGTGACTCATGATGGTGCGATCGGTGGTTCCGGCTTCGGTGGTTCGGTGGCTCGTTGGTGCAAGCAACTGGGTCCTTCAGGAGGACGTCTCAGAGCTACGTGGATGGAGCGTGTATAGCTTCACTGTGCTTACATGGATCTAATGTGGTGTCTCCTAGTTAGTCCTAGATTAGGACGTGTATATGTAATAGGTAGGTTGTAATCTATCTTGAATTCAAAAAAAACATTCATATTATATCGTAACTTTTACAAATTAACACTTACCAATTAATGCTGAAATACACATGTGGAGGTGCGAGAATTAGACTTTGTTTGCTAGAACTTAGTTTTTTTGTTTAACTGAAGTGAAGTGAATATTAATGCATAATAAAAATGATTAGCATGAGTAAATTAACTCTGATTTCATCAAATCACAATTTGAAATGAATTGAACTGAACTGAACTGATTTACAGAAAACCTCTAGCAACAGGGCCTTAATGTCTAAATTCATAAATTTTATAAAAATTCTATATTCACTAAACAAAATTGAGTTGAACGTCTAAATTAATATAAATTTAATCAAAGTATGTTTTGACGGTTTGGAATTGAGCCGTTATGTACAGATAAACCTAACTTAATTGTAAACCTAATCAAACTGATAAATAACAGGATTGGAGGTCCAAATCTTTGTATAAAATTGGACATGATGAAGGCATTTGATAGAGTTGCATGGTCTTTTCTTAACTCACTACTTCTAAAACTAGGATTTCATGGTAGAATAGTAAGGATCATAATGAGCAACATGGCTGCAGCAAGTTTCTCCATTCTTGTTAATGGAAAACCCTTTGGTTTCTTCAAAACATCCAGAGGACTAAAACAAGGGGATCCCCTATCACCTTACCTATTTATCCTTCTTACAGAGGTGTTTACAAGAAACCTTAGGATTCTATATGAAGAATCAAGAATTGGATACTATAAGCTGCCAAACTCAGTCTATGAGGTCACTCATCTCAGCTTTGCTGATGATACTGTAGTGTTCTTAAAGGCTAATAATACTAGTTTACATAATTTGAAATCCTTTCTGGAAAAATATGAAATATCCACAGGCCAGAAAATAAATTTTCAAAAATCATCTTTTTACTTATCAAAGCATGCTTCAGTGACATATAGGTCAATGGTCCAGAACATCACTTCGGTAACTCCAGGCACCTTCCCCTTTCAATACCTAGGATGTCCTATATTCACTAGAAGAACAAAGCACAACTACTTCCAAACCATCTTTGAAAAAATCACATCAAGATTACTCCTCTGGCAAAATAAATGGCTTAATCAAGCTTGCAGGCTAATCTTACTAAAGCATGTTTTAACATCAATTCCCTTACACATACTAGCAGTCACAAAACCAACAAAAGGGGTAATTGATAAAATCCATGTAATGTTTGCAAAATTTTTATGGGGAACCTCAGAGTATGGACAGAAAAAAACATGGAGATCTTGGTCTAATTTAAGTTATCCAGAGAATGAAAATAGCCTTAATACTAAAGATCTACATGTTCTTATAGATAGTTTCTCATTAAAATTATGGTGGAAAATGCAAATGGGAAAAAATCTTTGGTCAGAATTCATGTGGGGGCTTCCAAATTATCTGAAAAATTCCAAAACATGGAAGAGAATCAAAGATATTCATCAAATAGCCTCTGAAAATTCAAAACTACAGGTTGGTGAAGGACAAAGATCTTTTTGGAATTCAAATTGGTTAAGAGAATACCCCTTAGTTGATGTTTGGGATGATAACAATGAAATGCCCTTCCCAGACTTAACTGTTTCAGAATTCTGCTATAACCAAGAGTTTTATGTGCAGCAACTCCAAAATGGCCTAGATACAGAGCACATTAATATAATATCCAAAGATTTTACTCTCTATGAAACATATCCTGATAGACTTATTTGGAAAATAGAGAAAAATGGATATTTCACATTATCTTCGGCATATAATCTGATAAGATCTAAAAGAGAGGTAATTCCATCATTTAGGCACTTATGGTCAAAAAATCTCCCTCTGAAATACACCATTTTCAGCTGGAGATTACTCAACAGGCTTTTACCTCTCTCAGATGTCTTAGAAGATTTTATTTTCCACTTACCATCTACAGTGAAACCTCTATAAATTAATACTCGATAAATTAATAATCTCGGTAAAATTAATAATTTGTCCGGTCCCAACTCGGGACCAGTATTAAATTGGACCTCACTCGAATAAATAATAAGATAATAATTTTTTTGAAACCCTAGTGTATATATATTGGTCCCAACAAAACTATAAATTAATAATTACTATAAATAAATTCCATATATGCTTCAAAATTCTAAGATTGTCTAGTGAAAAATGAAGCTATAGTAACTTATTTTTTGTTGAACTTCAAATCTATATTGAGTTCATTTTTAAATTTCCTCATTGCATTTAAGAGTTCGGGCACTGTCTTCTCGTATTGCAACAAAAAGTTATGAAGAGTTGTTGATACTTGCAATGCTTCTTTCCGAGTGATTGGTTCCAACGCTATTGAATCATCTTCAACTTCATCATCAACTTGATTTTTAATGGTATCCGCCACAATTTCTTCAATGCTTTGAACCTCGTAACATTCATTATAGTTATTGATTGGCCATGGTTGATTTTTGAACACCTTTTAGGTTAGGAGGAGCCATTGTTGATGTGATTTTAAAACAAATTCAATGTACATTTATAGTTATTCCCTAATCCTGTTCCGTATTGGTTACGTTAATCTTATTGTATTAGGATTTTATTTGTTTCCCTTATCCTGGTTAGAAATTTATTTCCTAATTTAAAAGTCACCCGTCAAACCTCTTTAAATTAATAAATTATTAATTTATCGATATAATAATATTTCGCTAAATTAATAAAATACCTTGGTCCCAACATTATTAATTTATAGAGGTTTCACTGTATATGCCCCTTTTGTAAAAGCAATAATGAAGATATCCACCACTGCTTCAATGAGTGTGAGAATGTTAAAACTTTCAGGACACACTTGCATCAATGGTTTGATATTCGAAATATTACTTTTAATACACTATGGGATAGATTTTACTTCTACTGGAATGTGGACATCAAGGTAAAGACACAGGAACTAATTATCAGAATGCTCCCTTGCATTGCAGTTTGACATATTTGGTGTGCTAGAAATAAATATGTTTATGAGGCAAAGTCACCTAACTGGCTCTCTATAGCTTCACATGTCTATAGCACTGTCAAAGCCATCTTGAAAATAAAGGGAAAAACATGGAAACTGTCTGATACCACTAACCTACCATCTAGTCTCTTGTCTCTAGTCCCTATTTCAACAGGTCACAGGACAAGACAAACCATCAACGTGAAGTGGAGATTACCTCGGCAACAGGCAAAGCTCAACACTGATGGCTCAGCTCTGAAAAATGGGAATGCAGGTGCAGGGGTAGTTCTCAGGAATCAGGAGGGCATTGTTTTGATAGCAAAATCCAAGTATCTAGGCAAGATGGACAGTCTTAAAGCTGAAGTCACTGCACTATCAATAGGGCTAGAAACTGCATATACGAGTGAGTTGGATGAATTGGAGTGTGAAGTAGACTCATTAATCCTGCTAAAGATGGTGAGAAAGGAATTCAAGATTCCATGGAAACTCATTCCATTGATGAGGAACATTTGGCTCATAGCAGGTGAACTCTCCATCTCTTTTTCCCATACTTATAGAGAGGCTAATTCTGTAGCAGACTCATTAGCTAAAATGGCTAGTACAAGCAAGGAATCACAGTCTTTTAACCACCAAAATCTTCCAGTTCAAATTAAAGGACTAGTTGTATTAGATAGTCAAGAATTCCCTTATGTTAGAAGGGCTTAGAATTTTTGGTGGGAGTTCTGGATACTGCTGCTGTGTTGTTTATGTGAAAGGTTTTAAAGGAAAGATGAGGGGGAACAACACAGTTAGCACCTATTTGAACTTTGAAATGAGCTTCAAAAAACAGGTGTATAAGCTCCAAAGCTCTTTTATATCATCTCGTGATCATTTGGTTCTCTCTACTGGCCTTTTCTTTATTTTGTTTCAGGGGGATACCACAAGGCCAGAGGCCTTGTGGTGAAAGATAAGTACTATGAAGGACATCAATTTATTCAACAATGGAGGAAACAAGATGAAACACATCTTCTCATGCAACATAAAAAACAACAGTTTTCATCCACCCATAGCCAGCATTGGAGATATCTGGAAAGTCATCTTAAAGCAATGGCTCAATGTAAAACAAAATTATATATCTTGATCTATGATACAGTTACCTTACTAGGAATTTTTGTAGTTTCTAATCACATTCAAGTGGCAAATCTGTGCTCTGTCAGGTTCATCTTGATAATCACAAATCCGCTCCTTGTAATGATATCCTCACCATGGCAAACCTGTGTTCAACTGGGAAACCTTTTGTTCACAAACTTGGATTGGTTGAGTAGATATAGATTAGAATCTATAAACTGTAGTCTCAATTTCTTTGGTCTTTCCCAAGTTTTTTCATCCCAAATAGTTGGGGTTTTTCTTGAACCTCAAGTTTTTTCATCCCAACTTGCTGGGGTTTTTCTTGGACTTATTGTAATTTATCAAGACTTTTGAGACTTATGGTTTAGAGAGCCAAATAAAAATCCCTCCAGCTAAGCTGGTTTTAAATTAAAAAAAAAACCTAATCAAAACTCATTTTTGATTTTAGTTTCCTAAAAGTCTAACTTAATCTCCTAAACCTAATCTGAACTTATCATACACTTGAAAGTTGAAAGCAAACATTCTATTTCAATTTTAAATTAAATATAAAAAATATTTTTCATTAAAAAATGTTTATTATATGTTATTTCCTAAAAACAAATATGATATGTTTATTGCTTAAGTTTAGTAAAAGTTCAACTTTTATACTCTATACTATTTCCATGGACACTATTTCTGGCCTCTCTTCCCCCTTATGCTAAAACTTCACAAACATGGAGAAGGATATGCAAAATGGACCAGTTTGCTACAAACAATTCAAAAATCCTCATTGGAAATGGATTATGTAGCTTCTGGAATTCTATTTGGCTTGACTCAGGTGTTTTAAGTGATCTCATCTCTCCTGATGCCACTAACATTCCTCCAGATTGTACTGTGGCAGATTTCATTATCCATAGAGAGAATTATATGCAGTCATTAACACCCTTGATTACTTCTGATGTTATATCTACTTTGCAGGACATCAAACTCTCACCCCAAAGGCAGGACATGTTAATCTGGAAACCTGACAACAAGGGAAAATTCACTTTTTCCTCAGCCTACAATGCTTTGAGACCAAAAAGAGGTAACATTGCTTCTATGACTAAAATATGGTCTCCAAGGACCCCAAAGAAGGTGGCTGTTTTTATGTGGAAATTGTTTAACTGCTTGTTGCCTTTTGATGACATCTTGACCTATTTTGGTTTCAATATTGTGTCTAAATGTGTTTTTTGTGACAATAATGATAGCATTGATCATTTTTTCAATAATTGTCACATTGCCACACAAGTCTAGGCTGACATACATTCTTTTCTGTGTATTGGCAACCCAATTTTTGACACCTTTTGGAATAGACTAGCAAACTACTGGTCTTTTAATGGTCTCACTAGCTTACATTCAAATCTAGTCAACTTGGTTCCATCCTTTGTGTGTTGGTGTCTGTGGAAGGCTAGAAACAGAATTTTTTTTGATGATAGTACACAATACATTATCAAGGAAATAAAGGAGATGATTTTCAATGCCTACGTAGCCAAACCTTTTTACTTTACGAACCAACATGATATTGATATTGCTAACTCTGGAGTCTTGCCTAAGTGGCTGAAACCACCAAAGCCAAATATTACTCCTATAAAGTGGTCTAGGCCACCAAGTGGAGTGAAAATCAATGTAGATGCTGCTTGGGATTCTAGACTTAACAAAGCTGGTATAGGCATTGTTTTTAGAGACTCTTCTGGTTCCTGGATACTTGCTAGATGTTTCTATGTTACAGCCATATCACCCCTTGAGGCAGAACTAAAAGCTGTGAGATTAGGCATTTCAACTGCCCATTCTCTAAATTTATTCATATTCTTTATAGAATCTGATTGCCTTAATGCAGTATCCATGATACATGATCACAACAAAGCTCATTGGGGACTTCTTCCTTTAGTTGAATCTGTATCTTGTTATCTCTTTCCTGCTATAATAAGCCACATCTTAAGACAAGGAAATACTGTAGCTGACTTACTTGCAAAGCATGCCTTAAAATTACATTTAAATTCTGAATGTAATTTACAAAACCTCCCAGTCAGAACAAGAGGGGCTCTAGTTCTTGATAAACTTGAACTCCCCTCATTGCGCATTCAGAGCTAGATACTACTGATCTTTTTTCCATGTTTTATCAGGTACTCTTATAAAGGATTAAGGACAGCTGGACACCTAAACAGTTTCATTACACAGACCTCCTTTCGGCTAACTCTCTACTGGTTGGGAAACTGACCAACAGATGATGCTAAAACCTCCAACAAAATCGAAATAAGGCTGATGAAGATATCCTCCACGGGCTGCCAAGTGGTTTTGTGTTTGTTCACCGAACTACTGAAAAGTGTGTGGACTGATCTCTTCCTCCTGCCTTTTTTCTCCTACAGTATGTTTTTGTTTTAGAATGAGACACTGGTTTTCATTCTTTTTGAAGGAATATCTTTTTCCCTTTTGTGTAGTTTTTGGTTTCTCATTACTACACCATAGTTTTATCCTTAATTTAGGGTACTATGTAACCTGCACAGTGCTTATGGCCTCATCCGATTGCAGCGGAATTGTATTTTTTGTTTTCAGTTATTTAAAAGGCCAGGGGAAGCCAATATATCTCCCCCCACCAACGGTGGATTATCTTAAAAAAAAAAAAAGATCCTATGACAGTAACCCACAAACACTCAATTTACTTAGTTCAAATAAAATCAACGTGCCAATGGACTCTTCTTATGTATTAGAATGTGATCTAAGCTCAATTCATAGGTTAGTTTTTAATGAATATACATAATAATTTGAGTAAATTTCAAAATTGAAATTCTACAAGTGTCTTACCACTTGAGCTATTATCAATTCCCGAAAACTTTTTGGTCTCTCATTATTTTTGACTCACTTTTGATTATCGAAGTTCATAAATTGATCGAAAATAAAATTGATCCCTTATGTTAAGTAAGGTGTAGTGTAAGTGATTAAAAAACTTGAGTGATCGAAAGTGATCAATTTTGGAACACTTTAGGTGATTATCAAAAATAGTTGAGTGATCAAAAGTGGAATTTCGGAAAAAAAAATTGAACTTTACTCTAATAATTACATGGTTTTACACTAATTCTCTTATTAGATTCATTCAATTTATTGCATTTACTCTCCAAATTTTAATATTATTTTCAAAATTGAAACTAAATAAAAATTTCATGGGTTGTCAGCTCCAAACATTCTAATGTTGATCACCCAAAGCAGTTGTTGTTCCACATTGTAAATTTGTTACAAATGGTACTTATGAGACTTGGTTCTTGAGCATTACCATATTCCCTAAATATAGATCACATCACTACTAGATGGACCCCCTTTAGGCAGCGGTTTTTGACCTCTCTAGCAGCGGTTTTAAGGCCAAATTATGACAGGTGCGTATGTATAGAGGTGTTATGATTGGCCTTTTCTTAGCAGCGGTTTAATCTCGACAAACCACTGCATTGAAATGTTACTAAATTTTTCTAGCAGCGTAAAATATAGCATCATCTGAATTCCGCAAACCACTGATAGATTAGTAACAATTTCAGTCCCCATAATTTTCTCATTTGCAAATTAACTATCAAAACTTTCCTATTTATAAAAAAATTCAACACTTTTATATATTAACAAATCAGCCTACAAAGTATTTTTACTTACAATTTTATTCTAAAAACCCTATACTTTCTACTTTCTATTTTTACAAATTCACCCTAAACATTCTATACTTGCTCACTTTTTCCCTCCGCCTTAAGCAAATCTCTTCTTCATTAAAATCTTCATCATCTGAAATCACTTCTTCATCACTGCTTCTTTATCATCACTCATCAGGAATCCTCATCATCAAAACATTGAAAATTAGATCTCATGCACCAAGGTTGCTCCTCAGAAATCGTTATTACAACCATCATCATCCCTTTGTCCCAATCATAACTCCATCATGCAGTTTGCCGAATTCAAACCAACAACTAAGGGGGTCATAATCATAAAAAGAAAAAATTATCAGAATCATAATAATCAAAAAAACAAATTATCATGCACATGCAAAGGAATTTTTTTAGAAAATTTTACTGCGTGAAATATGTAATATGGACACCCAAATTTATTTTATTAAATATAACTTTTATGATTTGTGAGTGTGTTTACCATCTAAGAACACCGCGTACCGCGCGGTGTCACCATGCTAGTTATATTAAAGAGGATATGAGTAATTGAGTTGTATATCATAAAATTATATTTAAGAGGATATGAACTGAACTGAATTGAACTAACTCCAAATTGTCATATAATGAAAACATATTATATTTGGTTGAGTCGATTTAAATGAATTACGATTCAAATAATTATATTGGATGAATAAAAAGTAAAGGTTATGGTATATTAAAGAAATATATTGAGTTGAATGTCATAACCATGTATTTTTCAGGGGATCTGAGTCATTGAGTTGTATATCATAATATTATTATATTAAAGAGGATATGAGTCATTGAGTTGTATATCATTAAATTATATTTAAGAGGATATGAACTGAACTGAACTGAACTAATTCCAAATTGTCATATAATGAAGACATATTACATTTGGTTGAGTCGATTTAAATGAATCACGATTCAAATAATTATATTGGATGTATAAAAAGTAAAGGTTATGGTATATTAAAGAAATATATTGAGTTGAATATCATAGCCATGTATTTTTCAGGGGATATGAACTAAATTGGACTGAACTGATATGAATTGAACTAAAATAAAAATAATATTTTTTCATTTGTTATTAATGAATGCTCATCATCATATATAAAAGGAAATTTGATGAACTATACTGAATTGAATTAAATATAAATTTATTTAACTGAACTGAACTGAAATAATTTTAAATATACTGCACCGAACTGAATTAAATTTAAATTTATTTAACTGAACTGAACTGAAATAATTTTAAATATGCTGAACTGAAGTAAATTTAAATTTACTGAACTGAACAGAAAAAAAATTAAATTTACTGAGCTGAACAGAAAAAAATTAAATTTACTGAACTGAACTGAACTGATCTACAGATAAGCTCTGATAAACACCTTGAAGCCTTTGCAACTCAGTTTCCCATCTTTGCCCCTGATAAAAAATCTGGAATTGCATTCCTCGTTCACAATTTACTGAACTGAACAGAAAAAAAATTAAATTTACTGAACTGAACTGATCTACAGATAAGCTCTGATAAACACCTTGAAGCCTTTGCAACTCAGTTTCCCATCTTTGCCCCTGATAAAAAATCTGGAATTGCATTCCTCGTTCACGCCGCTCTTTCCCCAAATATTCCCTCACGGCCTCACCTGACGTGCCGACTGTTCCAAAACGCCCGCCGTTGACGACCCTGCGAAGCTTGTCCCCTGCTAGTACCTTGGATCCGATCAGGAATGCAATAGGATTTTAAAAACCAGTAAGTATGATGACCAGGTCATCGTCTTCATCTTTTTCACCGGCCGTGGAGCCTGCAACGATTGACATCGCTGCCAGTGCTAAGAAAATGGATGTCAACAATCGAATTCCTCTTCGATTTTACTTCCGTATCGCCGATAATGTTCTCAAGCAGGTGAGCTACACTATCCAATATCCTTGGTTTTTTGGCTATAATTGTAGATTGAACAAGATCAATGGTAGAATTTGAATATTATTGTCAAGTGTTACAGTTTTAGCTGCAGCTTAGTATTTTATCGCGTTTAATTGAAGTATAGAAGACTGATTTTCTTGATTTGGTTGCTTGAGTTAGGGGTTCAAGCTTAGGTAGTGAGCTCGAATTTCGGTGATCATTTCTTATAGCAGTTGTAGCACTATAGGTAATTGAAGAGGAACCAAATGGTGTAGACCTAGGAATCTCTAAACAATATTATATAGGTAATTGTTGATAGACAGTTATCCAAAACAATCCCTAAACAAAGTGTTTTTTTTTTCTTTTTCCAATTAGTTTTTCCCAGGATGATTATTAAAATAATGTCAACTCTAGTTACATAGTTTCATAATTCAAACTTTAAATTTCAAGGAACAGTATTATTGGAAATTGTTGAGGGGATCCAAATGGTGTGTAGTAAATCATGAAAGTTTTATGTTTGCTCCATTATCCTCTTTATCCGGCTCTGCTTGCAAAACCCTTACTCTTTCACAACACCCCCTTCCTTCACCCTTGTGGTTAGCATTCTGTTTGCAGCACATGTTTTCTATGTTCTTCTGTCCTTTTATTAAATTATATTATTGAATTTTCACATAATCTATTTTCTTGCCAGGCTGATATATTCCGGGTTGAGAATGATATCGTTGATCTCTACGTTATGCTCCTAAGGTTTTCCAGGTTAGATAATTGTTATCTGATAGTTGTTTTGATACCCTGCAAATTAGAGGGAAAATAGCTTTCTTCAATGAAATCTATATCAAATCACATAACCAAGTCTCTCTGTTTTGTGTTTCAGTTTGGTCACTGAAACAATACCACGTCATCGTGATTACAGATCAGCTCTGCAGACTGAGAAGAATAATTTGAAAAAGGTAGTTGTCATTGTCTTATTTTTGTAGGCTGAGAATTTTTCAAATCCTAACTTTGACTGCTCCTCTGTAGAAATTATTGAATGCTCTCTCCGAGCTTGAGAAACTTCAGCCAATTGTTCAGAGAAGGATTGAGGACTCGACTCGGCAACGTTCACATCCTATAAATAATTTGAGCTACCAACCTCAAGATCAGCAATTGGTGCCATCAAGAGTCTACCCTCCAGCCAAACCGCAGAATTCCATGAGTAATGCTATGGCTCAGGTACACTTCATATGGGTTTAAAATGTAGTATATGGTTTATTCATACTCCCTTTCTTCCTAGGACTGATTTTACGGGATCAGATATTTCATACTGCCATACAAAAGTTCTTTATCTTTTGTATTTAATCCACCCACACCCACTCACTTTCATTAGCAAGAGAATTCTGCTAATGAAATACTGCCTGAACATTATTATAGAGTAATTGCAGAAATACTCTTCTTGTTTGATAGATGCCGCCTTATATTGCTCAACAATATAACTCTCAAGCTCTAAGGACTCAGCAACTTCCTTTCACTAGACCTCTCCAAGAGCAATTTCGCCAAATGTAAGTCTTTCTAAGACCCTTAATTCTTTTTACAGCTGGAAGTTTGTGGAGGATTTGATGATGAATATGTAATGGGATTTGTATTCCTTCTCATTTTTAAGTGCATATTGCCACTTCGACATTTCTTCTTGTTGGCCTAGGGTGTAGAATACAAACATGAAACAATGGAGGCCATGTAAATCTGATAATGTTGAGATGGATTTGTGGATAACTTTTGAAATCATCACTCACATTGGATTTGGACAATGTTGTATGTGGATATCAAGCCAATAAAATGTTTTCATTACCCTGTAGAAAATAAAGAGCCACTAACATAAATTAAAGCTAACATAAAGACATTTTCTGTTTTGACCAAACATGATGGCTAGATAAGGTCCATATAAGCAGTTCTTACAGATTTTTGAAGAACTATATTTACACAGTTTAGTTGGCTTCTGTTATGTCGGCGTAATTGTGTATTTGATGGCCTTTCTTTTTCACAATGTATTCATTCCATATCTCATACCTTAATTTACAAATGCAGAAGCCTAAATATCCCCCGTCCTAAGGAGGAAACTCTGGCCAGACACTCGATTTTTGGCCCAAATGGACTTCAGGGGCAGTGGCAGCCACCACCTAGTGATACAGGGGTACATTGTCTTCTACTTATAATTTGATTTTGTAGCAGCAGATATTCATACTTTACATGTCCTGATAATGCAGGTGCGGTATCCAAGTACTATTGATTTATCTCCTGTTGTTATTCCAAGGTGAGCTTCCCTATGAATGACCAATTTTCTCATTTCTCCATAATCCTCTCTACCTCACTGCATATCTGGTTATGCTATTAATTTAGTGCATATAGTTTTCAGTATTAACTAATTTATGTGCTAATAGTGCAAGAGATACTGGAGCACAAAAGCCTGTGGAGGGTGATAATTTGGTCAAAAAGGGTGACCAGAACTTAGAACCTAAATATCAAACAGTGGAACCATTGGAGCCTGAAAGCGTCAAAAATAAAACTGATAGAGTTGAAGAACTTGCTTCCCTGATTTCCTTTGAAACAATAGAAACCCCTGTGCAGACTGCAATCATCAGACAACCTTCTCCTCCACCTGTTCTGGCAGAGGTACAAGATTTGATTCCTTCTCCTCCAGTTGCTGGGGGAGAATCTGCATTGGACCCTTGTTCACCTGATAGCCTAAGATGCGGTGAAGCTCCTTTGGAACTGCACATTGTAAGTTTTGTAAATTCATTTTTGAGTTCTTTTACTTATATGTTAAAGTTCCCATGAGACTTTCATATCAGCTATTTGATTAATGCTTACTATCACAGTCAACTGCATTGATGGACAGTTTCATGAGGATGGCTAAGTCGAATACAGACAAGAATTTGGAGACATGTGGTGTTCTTGCTGGCTCACTGGTATGTAATTTTGACTAAAGTGTTGTTTCTTTCTGGCAAGTGCTATGTAATGAGGCTAAAGACACATTGCAACTGCACATGTTCAATTTTGTTGTTTACAGAAAAATAGAAAATTTAGTGTTACAGCTCTTATCATCCCAAAGCAAGAATCAACATCTGATTCGGTTAGTTTCTTCCCTGTTTGTTTGCTTCTCCTTAGTTTCAAAATATTCTAGTTGCCTTGTGTACTTGGATGAATTATTAGATATTGTTGCTTCTTCGAGTTGATTTTCTGCTTATTCTCACTACTTTTGTATCTGAACAGTGTTCAACCACAAATGAGGAAGAAATATTTGATGTGCAGGATAAGCAGTCTCTATTTCCGTTAGGTTGGATTCATGTAAGTCGACTGCTAATCATCAAAATCTATCTGAATCATATCCATTTCATCGGTTGCATATTTATCTGAAACATGTCCATTTCATCGGTTGCACAAAAAACTCACCACTATTCTTAAGGGATTTATGAGTAATGAGTGTAAGAAGCAGTTTTTGAAATTAAATTTGCAAGTTAACCTTCTTCATAGTAGATATAAAAGACAAGACATTTTTATTCTTTTGGCTGCAAGAATCATGTTAATGGTTTTCTCATTCCATCTTGTTGATTATTTCACACTTCAACTATGAGGCATTAATTAAATACAAAGTCATGATTCTCGTGCTGATTGATTCATTTTTCTTGAAATGTTCTTGCAGACACATCCAACACAGTCATGCTTCATGTCATCAATTGACGTTCACACACAATACTCATATCAGGTTTCAATCTTCTTATATTTCTTAAATTCTTCCTCCACTCCTCAATTTCACATCCTGATCTTGGCATTTCATCTCCGTTGTAATCTTTAGTTTCCTACTGGATCTGTTGTATTATATGCTAATCCGAGCAGCCATGAGACTCTTCATGTCCTAATCTTTTCCAATCTCAAACTTATGTTCTGGATTAAACCTATTTTTAGGGAAAAGATTTCCCTGCTTCTGTCATTCCTTTTATCTCTTAATTTTGTCAAAGGCAGTTGTAATTGTACCGACTTCTGATATCCTTTGCTCATACTTCTATTTTGGTTTATCAAACAGATCATGCTGCCAGAAGCTATTGCAATTGTTATGGCTCCTAAAGATAGTTCAAGGTAATGTTAACCACAAATATCTTTTGGTTAAGGACATTTCTTTTAGTTGAATTCCCTGACTCTTGAATTTCCAAATGCAGAACGCATGGCATGTTCAGATTGACCACACCTGGTGGCATGAATGTCATAAGACAATGCCCTAAGCGTGGTTTTCACCCGCATGACCCCCCTTCTGATGGTAGCCCAATCTACAAGCAGTGTACAGATGTTTATATGAATCCTAAAATGAAGTTTGACGTTATCGATCTGAGATGATTATTGTTACCTGGATGCACAATGGTTGGTAAATACATTGCACCATTTTGTTTCATAAAGATGGTTTGCTTCTCTCTGCCCCACTTGAAAAATGTATATTAACGTTTACGTGTAATGAAGAATCGGATGACCTTATTGTCCCCTGTGCATATATTGATTTCCAATTTTGTCGTAGGTATGCATTGATTCTGAAGTGAAGTGGATAATGAAATGTAGATACCTGACACTGTACATTATTATTGATCTTTTGTAGGCTAATGTCTTCATAGATCTTTATGAAACCTGGTATATTGTCACATATAGAAACTGAGTTCTGTTCACCTTTTACTTGAACTTAGTTTTAGGCCCCGGAAAGCATCATGCTCTCTTTAATGTGGCCACACTTTTCTTTTTGTTGTTTGAAGCTTTTGTTTCCATTAGCTGAGAATCTCCCAACATTCTGAACAAAAGAGACCTGCATTATTATGATAAAGAAAAAGGAAGAAAACAATCAATGTTATCTGAAAAATACAGGATTGTAGCTTTGGACAATGAATTTCGTCTGGTGTGGCGAAAACAATATGCATGCATTATTTAGAGCACTTTTTCTGCAATGTTTGTGTTGTTTAAGGGATGATTAAGACTGGAGAGAGGTCGTCTGTTCTTATTTCTTACCATCTCTCTTTCTTAAATTTTGAAAAAAAAAGTATAACAGCAGACAAAAAGATCATTCTTATTAGTGGTTTTGTTTTTCGACACCAAGGAAACAATAATTGAGCATGCCATGTGCAATTGTGCATCCTTTTCACAATCACTAAGAGAAAATCACCGAATTTGTAAGAGAGAGAATTCTGAACATCAAATTTTCTATGGTGAAAAATAAAAACCTCTTAGTTTGCACTTATGCATGAACCAGTAGGAGGGTAAATGACAAGAATCAGCTTGTATGGCGAACTGCAAGGTCTCATCAAAGCGTACTAGGTACAACAAAAGACTATTTAATTGCTTCTATACAAAGATCCGAGATCTGATAAGTATTTTCATCTTGATAGAACCGTCTATTTAATTGCTTATTTCCCAAACATTTTTATAAAGTTTATTTGATTGGAGTAATAAGCCAAAACCATATACAATCTTACCATCTTTGTGATGCATCATCCATGATTTACTCTTGGTGCTTGGCCATATTAAGAGATGAGTTACAGTGCAAAAACAAAACTAAGAAGGACAGCTTATAGACAGATGCATAATGACAAGTAAACAATATTTGGCATGGAATTGGTGGTGCAATTGAATTGAGAGCCATCATCCTTGTCAATCTGCCCTACTTCCCTTTGGTCGTAGGTGCATTTTATCAACCATCCTTGCCTTTGGTGCAAAGCCCAGACACAAACTTTAAAGTAAGTAGCAAGCTTTTCTGGACAAGAGACAATAATGTGAAATGGTTAGATTAGCAGCATGTGTGACCACTTGACCATCTTTTTCTGGGTCCAAACTTTAATTTGTAATCGGAGGCCAATCTAAGTTGATACTTCTATGTAACTACATTTCATACCAAACTTTTTATCATTAAGTTTTAAGACTCTTAGAACTTGTTTGCCAGACCTTATCAGTAGATCAGTTTAATTCAGTTCAGTTCAGTTCAGTAAAAATGTAATTTGTTGAAATTCGGGTTATTTCAGTCATGCTGATTCTTTTTTTCAATACATTAATTTTCACTTCACTTCAGTTTAGTTCAGTTTAATCCAGTTCAGTTCAACAAAAAATAATCTCTAGCAAACAGGTCTTACTTGGCCGCTTGGTGCCACTAACGGTTCATGAATTCATGAACAGTTACACTCTAGTTTAAATTTGATGCTCACAATATTACTATGACCCTGTTTACTAGAGCTTATTTCTTGATGTACTGAACTGAACTGAACTGAACTGAACTGAATTGAACTGAACTGAACTGAAGTGAAAATTGATGTATTGAAAAATGGAATCAGCATGACTGAATTAACCTGAATTTCATCAAATTGCATTTTCACTGAACTGAACTGAACTGAACTGATCTACAGATAAGCTCTGGTAAACAGGGCCTACATTACAATCAAATAGACGAAAATTCTACTACAATCTTGATTATAAAAAGTATGCATTCATTTTTCTTAATTTTTTTGAAAATAGATCATAATTTTTTACTAGAATGAAATTAAACCCTACAATCCAATGCTGGTTAATGTAGGATTCATCCATCCTATAAAGATTGATTTAGGCTAGTAGACCACGTATACATTATTGACTAATTCATTCATGGCTTCTGTTCAAAAGTTATGTGCTCACGGTGATTACGGATATGTATGAATGTCACGGTTTCAAAACTTTTTGTCAAATCATAACCCATGCTTGTGATTTTCGGTACGTATATCTTATTGTGAAAGTCTCAATGATCCAAACTTTGCTTGTTTGGACAAATTTGGGAAAGAGACTCGAACATAAAATAAAATACACTCCAAGAAAACTATGAGCTTGTTTTGTTGATGAAGAAAACAAGCCGAGTCGGTGGTTGAGATGGCAAGCTACCAATTATTCCAAAAGGGATTTAACTACACCATATCCTTTTCTTAATATGCAACGTTATGCAATTGCAAAGATAGTTGCATTATGCAACTTACTACACTATAATATATTGTGCAAATTATTAATAAAATTACAATCGCTTGGATTTAATAAGATTGTATTTTTCAAGATCGCTGAATTTACAGTTTCAAGTACAAATTGCTGAATTATTATAAAGATATACGTACCAACTCGCTCCATTACCATAATCGCTGAATACAAATCGTGTTTTTACAATTTACAGTTTGGTTGCAACAGATCTGATTGGTACAATGGTTGATGCAGGAGAGGCTAACTCCTCTCTGCCAAGCGGTTGGGTTATTCTCGATTTTAAAATAATGTCACTGATGTCGATATTACAATTATTTATTGGATCTCTCAATTTTTAATGGTACAAACATTATTTGTCTGATTAACATATGATTTAACTATCTTGGTAATGGACCATTAGAAGTGGATGTTAAAATTTTCAATTGTAATTATTTCCGGACAGTTTTACAGTAAAATAATTCTTTATAGTAATATATCATTCTAATAAATTATTATTTTTCTAGAAAAAAAAATATTACATAAGGCCCTGTTTGCCAAAGTTTTTATGTATATCAGTTCAGTTCAATTCAGTTTCTGTACATTACATAAGGCCCTGTTTGAAGAAACTCAAGTTAATTTAATCATGCCGATTTTTTTATTTTAATACATTAATTTTCAGTTAATTTCAATAAGAAATAAACTCTAGAAAACATGTTCTTATAAAATAATTTTAATACTTAATTTAATTATAAAATTAGCATCGCTCAACTATCTTCAAGTTCCACCTCATCATTCCCATCCCTGGTAAAATCTGCCCCCGCCCTCACCAATAATCCGCCATAACTGCCATCCTAAACAAGGCCACTTTAATAGAAAGCACACAGAGAGTATTCGCTCCCAGACGCGTGTCCTTCACTCTGCAATTTCGAAAGAAACATGTAAACGCGGCTAATTTCCACCAAGTCGGTCATTTTCTCTGCAACTCCTCTCGCCACTCGCAGGAAATCCGCCCCCAATTTCACCCCCACAAAGGTCAGATTATTCAACGCTTAGTTTCATCTTTTGTCCTCTTCTGCTCTTTTCCAAAGAATTCAGTTGATAAGTGTTTCAAAGCTCTCTTGATTACAAAACTATACTATGTCTACAGATGTGCACGGTGAAAAAGTATTTTAGAATTGATCGTGTTTAGCGATTTCATCTGATTTGGCTGCGAGAGACGTTTTTTAAATGTTTTTGCTCATCTCGTAGGGATAAGACTACAGCTTAGATTGCATTATTTTAGTGAATCATCTCCTCTAGAAATTAATAAAGAATTAGATTTGTTGTTCGGTGGCATTATTGAATAGAGTTGAGTTTCCAACTGAATCCTGAGTAAAATAAAGGTGGTTGATAAATGATAATAGCTTCTTGTTTTGTGTTTTTTCTGTAAATTAACTAATTAAAGATGAGTACTCATGTGGTAAACTAGGGTTCATAAGCTAATTAGTTTGCGTAGGATTTGTCAAACTATGAATTTTGGATTTAGAATCCAAAATAATTTGAATGCAAAATTGAGATGGGTGTGTTAGTATAATGGACCGGAATTGAAACTAACGACTGACCCGAGAGATGTGCTTGTAAATTTTTGAGAAAGTTTTGAATGTATGATTCCTTATTGTAAAAGGTTTAAAGCAAATTCCCTTAATTTTGAATATAGTGAAATTGATGGAATCATATGAGTTAAATTTTTTTAGTTTTTTTTATTACTGAAAAGGGGATACTGTATTGCATTTTCCACTAGCTTTTCTGTCCCAAGGAAAATTTCAATCGTTTTCAAACTTGTCATGCTCAATATCAATAAACCAGAAAACAAAAAAATCATTACATAGCTTTAGAAGGGGGAGAATAGTCAAGGCTTATATGCTTCAATGTTTGGAGATTACTTGACTTTACTTTTGTGCAACACATTGGTAGGTAACTTTTGACTTGTTATTGTTGTTCCAGTAAAAATTAAAAATTAATGCACATAGTTTTTTATCATACTAAGAGTGGGCTGCGATTAAAACGGTTGAAATGTATGACGAGTAAGATGAAATAAAGTAGACAAAACATGAAGATGTAGAAATTGAGTCATCTTGTTATAAGTAGTTTTCTTTGCCGTTGTATGAAGGAAACTGTCTTGAAGCTTTAGTAGTTGTATTTCTGTCATCTACATTGCTTTCTTCTCTCTTACTTTTTCCTCTTCTCTCCCATTGTTCCCTAACTTTTTGAATCCCCTTCTAGTCAAATTTGGGAATTGATGTATAGCACTTGATTTTTGGCTACAAATTCTTTATTTAAAGTATGAATGAAAGTTTATGTTGAGCACTCCTTCCATTTTGATACTATTTAAAGTTTGAAACTGTCAAAGTGGTTTTTTCTTGCACTTTCATTTCTTTGACTTACTACTAAACATTTAAACAATCCTGTTTGCTTCTTCTTCTGCAGTTGCCATTTTGACAAACTTGTTTCAATCCTCAGTTTTGTTATCTCAAACAGTTCATATGATGGCCATTGATATGAGTACAGAGAATTCAAGCTTGACAGCTAGTCCAAGAATCTCATTTTCTCATGATCTTTCCTCCACGATTGAAGAAGATAACCAGTTCAGGCTCGATTCTTCCCTGCTAGAAGATATGGATTCCGACGAGTTCAATTTCAGCATTAGCAATATTATGGAGGCAGAAACAACATCAGCAGAGGATCTTTTCTCACATGGCCTCATTCGCCCTCTTCAAATTCAAGAAAAGTATGTCCATTCTTCAACTTCAAAGCCGTTTTCTCATCAGCCTCACACGCCCTCTCTTCCACCCCTTCCATTAGGCCACACTGCCACAAATGCTAAGGATCCGATGCTGGGAATGGCAAGTAGCGATTCTGAGCAGAAGAATCAGTCAAAATCATTCTGGAGTATCAAGCGGAGTAACAGCCTTCACGTTGAAAATGGCCATAAAAAAAGCTCTTTTTGGTCACTGCCCTTGTTGTCTAGGAGCAATTCAACTGGTTCTGTACCGAAGGAAAGCCAGAAGCACAACAATTATTCAAAACTTCCCAAGAATTCCTCAGGGTTGTCTCAGAAGCCTCCATTGAGGAAGAATTATGGAGGGCCTAATGCAAATGGAATGAGGATAAGTCCAGTGCTCAACATGCCAGTTCCATCATCCACCATATCCAAAGGCACCGCCAATCTTCTTGGCCTGGGATCTTTGTTTCGCAGCAACGGCAGAGAAAAGAAGATCAAGAAATAATCTCCAATGGGGTTAGTGATTACTGATTAGTTTAAGGCTGAAGAAAAATGGAGATTGTACAAAGAGATTTCGATGAGGGGAGGAAATCATGGAGGTTTTGGGGTGTCACAAGCTTGGGGGACAAACAAACAAAGGTACACCTTGAATCTAGGGGTGCCCTATCCCCATCTCTTCTCATTGATATGCTTTATTTCCACTTTCCAGTGGATTTGCAGGCTTATTAATCTAGTTTTCTGGGGTTACTTTGTCTGATTAGATCTTTGCTAATGATGTAGTAGAATCATACAAATTGTTAACTGTTTTGAATTCTACGAGTAGTAGTAGTGCTTAGCTTTTTGTTTGATTTTTCGGGGTGTGTGAGAATGTGATTCATGCCTTTTTTTTAAACAGTAGTGTGGATTTGGAATACCAGATGAAGAGACCATTAATGTATGAATAGCTGCAATTAAATCTTGCTTGTGGGCCATGAATTATATTAGATTAGACTTGGGCCACTTGGCTTCTGCATATGGATTTATTGTGTTTGAATTCTGCGTTTGGTCTAATTTGGACAGTTGAATTCTTCACCAAAAGCCTATATGAGTTTGGTTGTACTAGTAAATTTTCTTTTGACCAGTTTTTCGAATGAATAATTTCTTACCAAGTTTTGTAGTGGAGTGGCGCACCATGTCAGCAGGGGCGAATCCAGAAATTTTTCCAAGGGGTAACCTCTAATATAAGGGTAAATTAAAAATAAATTTTATAATATAAAATAAACGTATTTCGGACTTCGAAGATGAGTAAATATGCAATTATCAAGTTTTAAGTGTGTACTTTTGTAGAAATTGGCATTGTTTGGCCAAATAATATTTAACGGCAATTTTGACAATTGATAGCTTTAGTTAAATATATTAACTAATTTAAAATTTTGATATTTACAAAATACATGTCAAATAGAATACAAAACTATATCACACATTTATATTATATTACTTCAAATTTATGGTCAAACTGACTTAAACATGCAACAAAAACTATGATGAATAATAGGGTATTTTATTGTAGAAGTTAAAGTATTATTGTACATTTCATTTAAATTTGTATTATTGTGAATTTTATTGTATAAGTTAAATTAAATTATAGTTTTTTCGAATAAGAAAATAATTAAAACAAAATTCACACGTAAAAGTTAATGAAACAATCCTTACCTTACCTGAAATCTAGTATTTAACGTTGTTAGCTGTGATAGAAGATTAGGAAAGAATAACTAGATTTTTTTTAATACTTTTAAGTAAAAGTAAAAATTTAATAACTGGGGTAACCTATTTATTAACCACCGGTCATATTTTATTTACCACCGTCTCCGAACTAGCTGAAACATAAATAATTAACTCCTTTTATATTATTAGTAAAAGTAAAATTTTAATTTACTGGAGGTAACCTATTTATTAATATATATACTGGCAATTTTTCTTTTACGGAGGGGTAACCTGGGTTGCCCCAGGTTACCAACTAGCTCCGCCCCTGCATGTCAGTAACGGTCAATTCAAAATAACGAAAAGACTCTTTTGGTAAATTGCAAAATAATAGTGGAGGTGTCCTTCAATTTACGACGGTGAGATCACCACCATCATCACCGATGAGATCGAAGTTGCGCATTTTCCGATCGCGAACGTGGTGGATCGGGATTGGAGGCCGTAGATTGTGGTGGGGGTCGGCAATTTGATCTCTTTCTCCTTATCCTTTCAAATATATTACTTTATCCTTTGGCAAATTCTGCTATTGATTGAATTTGTCGTTGGTGAGCTTTAAACTCGTCGATTTCCTTGATTGAATTTGTTGTTGGTGAAATTGACCAAGGAAATGATCAAGAAAATTGACCGAAAGATCAAACAAATTGAACGAAAGATCAAATTAACTGAAAAATCAAGGCAAAACAAAAATACTCAAGGACATTGATTGAAAGATCAAACAAACTGACTAAAAGATCAAGCGGAAACAGTAAATGCTCATTCCCCTGCTCTTGGTCTCCACAAGGACAGCTCCTTGAGTATTTTTGTTTTGCCTTGATTTTTCAGTTAATTTGATATTTCGTTCAATTTGCTTGATCTTTCAGTCAATTTTCTTGATCATTTCCTTGGTCAATTTCACCAACGACAAATTCAATCAAGGAAATCGGTGGATTTAAAGCTCACCAACAAATTCAATCAATAGCAGTGTCATATAATCTTTGGTCTCATTTGAGACAGGTCTCAAATGAGAATTTGCTTTTATTAAAATTAGATTCTCTAAATACAGGGGACTTGTTGGAGCTGAATTAAAAGAATAGAATTTGGTTGGGACTTTGATTCTAAACCTCTAAAATGAAGGAAAATATAAGGGGACTGTTGGACTTGCTCTAAGAGCATCTCCTATGGTAAAATCCCCTTCAAGGTTTCTCTATTAAAAAATTCCAAAAATTCCTTCAACATACCCAACCCAACTATCATGAAAATACAACATAGATTTTTAGAGCAAGTCCAACAGGTTTTCTAAATCTTTTTCTAAAGTAGAGAAAAATAGGTGATATTTGCTATAAATTTTTTCTTCCAATCCAACAGTTTTGCTATTTTAGAGATTTTAGAGAGAAAATGGAATGTTTTTTCAAAAATTTACTAAAAATAGGAATTCTAATTCAATTCCCATAAATTTCGTTCTCCAAATTTACTCTCTCATTATGCATATATAGAGAATGAAATCTTCTCTCTCATCATTTTTCTATAATAGAGATTGAGATAGCAAATCTGTTGGAGACAAAAAACTCTAAAAATATAGAAAATCTCTATTATAGAGATCCTGTTGGACTTGCTCTTACATATGTCCCACTTCTAAATTCTCATCCACGTCATTATTTCTCTTTTATTCTATATTATTATTATTTAATTTACTAATTATGTTAAGATGAATAAAATATTAATTTGATGATAAATTTGTTTTAAAGAACTTAATATAGTACACAATTAAATTACAAAAATTTTAATGAAGCTAACGTAATTTAAATTAAATTTACTAATTATTAAAATATGCATAGTTTAGATTAAATTTTAATTAAAATATTGAATAAAATATGATTAGAAGTTTATATAACGTGTAAACTAACAATATGAAATTTGTTGTCCCATTTTGTGTCTATCTAGGATTATGTTGTTGAGGAGGTCTACATAAACTTTATCGTTCTAACTTGTGTGTGATTTAAGACTGTGTATTTAAACTATATTTAGTTGGTATTTATAAAAATTTAAGTAAGGTTTGAATTTTGATACACTAATGTGAACCTTTTACGGTGAAACCTCGATAAATTAATAATTGTCCGGTCCCAACTTGGGACCAGTATTAAATCGGACCTCACTCAATTAAATAATAAGATAATAATTTTTGAAACCTCAGTGCATATATATTGGTCCCAACGATAGTATAAATTAAATGTATGGATCTTCATATGAATCTAGTAAAAAATGAATCTAGTAACTTGTTTTTTTGTTGAACTTCAAATGTATGGACATTTTATAGTTATCAATTTCTAACCATGTTTAATGTAGTGCTTTTGTACCATGGACCAACTTTTTGATACCATGAACTAACTTTTTTACTTATTGAAAAACAATGAACTTGATACACTTAATTAATTTGTGATTGTACATCATAATGTGCATTTGAACTTGTTTTTTAATTTATTTTTCATCTCTAACTAGTATATTGACTTGAAAATTTAAAAGTCATTTGTATAACCTCTTTAAATTAATAAATTATTAATTTATTGGTATAATAATTTCTCTCTAAATTAATAAAATATATATGTCCCAACATTATTAATTTATAAAGATTTTACTGTAGTTAGTTAGTATACTTGAAAATATGAGTTAATGTCAACTTAACTTGTTCAAACTTTAGTTTTTTGATAATGTTAATTTGTTAATCACTTCGACCCGAAATAAATATAAAAGTAATAATGACTGAAATATTCAGCCAAACTAAAATTTTGAACTCATTTCAATCCGAACTAACCAACTAACAATAATGACCCAAAACAAAAAGTTTATTTTTCCTTGTGTCAGTTTTTGTGGATTATATATCCAACTCAACCTGACAAACGAGTCTAACCCGGACCGAGATATGTCTTTCTGAACCAGATTCGACATGAAAAATGAGGCTAACACAAATTTTACCCGACATGAACGCAACCCTCGACACGACCCAATAAAAAAATCTGACCCGAAACGACCCGATCCATATCAAATTGAACTAATCTGATCCGAACACGAAACCGACACATAAAACCAAATTGACACCTCTACCTATCATTGATAAAACCATCTTTAAAAAATTATTCCCACTAGTACAGTAAGGATTGAATTTTCAGACAAATTCATGTTTTCTTTATCATTTCACACTTTCTCAAATCTTATGGATCGGGATGTTTTTATTGCATGTGCATGTAATTTGTCCAAAACTCAGGGACAAAGAAAGCTGCCGAATCAAATCAAGTCTTTCAGGAATTCAACACCATCATAATCAAACTCAGTCGAACTAGCAAATCCAGTACATCATTTATACAGAAATAAAACCATTCAAGAACGCAAGAAACTGTTCAAGAGTTAACCTTAGACTCCTTCAAAAGCCTGACAACTTCAGCCATTGAAGGCCTCTTGCAGGGCTCATTAGAAGTGCACATACAGGCAATGGCAAGAACCTCCATCATCTGACGCTTCCACGTTCCGACCGAACCAGAAAGACAAGGGTCCAGTGCCTCACATTGCTTCCCCTGCGCCACCATCCGCCTCATCCACCCCACCAGGTTGCCGCCTTCGACATCAGTTTGCCCGGTCGGCGCTTTCCCGGTCAGCAGCTCCAGCATCACCACTCCAAAGCTGTAGACATCTCCTTTGAAGGTGGCCATCATGGTCAGCCCATATTCAGGTGGAATGTACCCAAATGTGCCAGCAAGAACGGTGGAAATGTGAGTCTCGCACGCGCTTATAATTCTCGCCAGCCCGAAATCAGAAACCCTAGGCTTGAAATTCGTGTCCAAAAGAATGTTGCTCGATTTGATATCTCTGTGGATAATGTGAGGCACGAAACCGTGGTGCAGAAATGCCAGACCGCGAGCCGAACCGAGGCAAATCTTGAACCGAGTAGGCCAATCCAGGGTCTGAGCTGCATCAGCCATGTTCCTTAACCAAAAGTCAAGGCTTCCATTTTCCATGTATTCATATATCAGCAGCCTTTCATCTGCAAAGACACTGTAACCAACCAGTGAAACTAAGTTCTCATGCTTAACCTTTCCGATTGTTTCCAATTCTGCCAAGAATTCGCGGTCTCCACACGAGTGCCCTCCGTTTAGTCTCTTAACAGCAACCGTCCTGCCTCGGAGTGCAGCTTTGTACACTGTGCCAAATCCACCATCTCCAATGATGTAACTCTTGCTGAAGTTCTCAGTAGCGGTTAAGATATCGGAGGGGTTTATTCGTAGCAAAGAATGCTGAAAGGTGGCAATGTTGATGCTCAAAGGCTCCTTCATCTTTTTTGACAGATACTCATCATATAATTCTGGTTCTGTGGATGTACCAAGCTTATCTTTACCTTTACCACTCTTCAAACTTGCCTGATCTTGATTTCTGACCGTTATCCATGCCAGCATACAAGTAAGGATGACAAACGTAACTGTGGCTGCGATTCCAATGCGTAATAGAGCAGCTCTAGAGAAAATCGACATTAAATGAAAGGGATGTTTAGAAGCTGAGTTTCCATTCTGGTTTAGCAAGCATAGTTCAACATTCTGACAGATTTCTGGCACATATCCGACGAATTGATTACCGGATAAGTTGAAGAAGGCGAGGCCTTCGTTTGCACAGATGGTGCAAGGAAAGCTGCCTGTGAAATGGTTGTCAGACATGTCAAGATGTGACAAGGTAGAAAGCTTAGAAAGAGATGATGGTAATTTTCCTGAGAGACTATTGTTGTGCATATCCAATGTGGAGAGATATGTGAAGTTGGAGATTGAGTCAGTGAGAGAGCCAGATAGCTTATTGTCACTGGCATTGAAGGATATAAGAGAACTTGAGCTTCCAAGGCTGATAGATAAAGGTCCCGAGAAACTATTGTTGCTGATGTCCAAGCTACATAAAGTTGTGATGCTGAAAACTGACTCAGGAAATGCACCTGATAATAAGTTATTTGAAAGGTCGAGCTTGGAAAGAACCGGCATTTCTGACCCGAAATTCTCTGGGAGGACTCCACTTATCTGGTTGTGTGAGAGCATTAAGCCCTGCAGCTTCTCCATCCTCCAATCAGAAGTCAAGAGGCCTGTGAACTGATTGTAAGACAAATCAAGAACTGTTAAGTTTTTCAGAGAGGAAATCCCAGAGGGGATGCTCCCATTTAGCCTGTTTCCCTGCAAATTTAAGCTTGAAACCACAATGCACTTATGTATTGATGAAGGAATAGGACCCTCGAGATCATTATTCGAAAGATCGAGCATTCCAAAGCGTTGCATAAACTCAGAATCCGAAGGAGTGCTAATCTGAAAGCCGGCACAAATATCTTCCGGAATAAGACCAGAAATGTGGTTATTTGACAAAACCAGGTTGTCAAGTAGCCTCAGCTTGGAGATGGATTTTGGAATCTGACCTGTGAATCTGTTGTCACCAAGGTCTAAGGAAACCATCTTAGTACACTCGAATAATTCCAATGGAATCTCTCCGGTTAACATGTTCCCAGTTAAGTATAGATTGGTGAGGCTCCTTAGCTTACCAATGCTCACAGGAATGCTTCCTTCAAATAGGTTATGATCCAGCCTCAAGGTCCTCAAGCTCGAAGCTTTTCCGATGGCCTCAGAAATCGGTCCTCCAAGCATGTTGTGGCTGACCATTACTTGTTTTAGTGTTCTTGATTCCCAAAGATGATCAGGAAGTCTTCCAGAGAGATTATTGCTTGAAATCTCCAAATTAACTAGATGAAGATCTCCCAGATAAGCAGGCATTTCACCAGATAGGCCATTTTGGGATAACACCAAGTCTGTCAAGTTTAAGCAAGCTCTGAAAGAGTTCCCTATTTCACCAGAGAAGCTGTTTGAAGATAAGAACAGCCTTTGCAGGGATTTGGCATTGCATATCTCAGCTGGAAGCTCTCCAGAAAGCATGTTGCCATCAAGATTTAAGGAAGACAGCATAGGGAGGTTAAGTGGTGGCAGGGTCCCGCTGAAGCGGTTGTTTGACAATGCTGCTGTCTGAAGCAGCTTCCACTCAGAAATCCAGTCAGGTATAGAGCTAGACAAATGATTTGAATCGAGTAAGAGCGATTCAAGAGAATCCAAGTTGGCAAGGCTATCGGGTAATGGACCGGACAGTGAGTTGTACGACAGGTCGATGTTTGTAAGATTCTTACAGCTTCCTAACTCAGAAGGAATTTCTCCAGTGAGTCCACAGTATGGAGCAGTAAAAACCTTCAAATTCGCAAGCTTGCCAATGCTCGAAGGCACTTGGCCCTCAAGATTATTCTCAGCCAAATTCAATATAGACAAGCTTTTCAGACCTGATATTCCTTCAGGAATGTAACCTGTGAACCCGCATTTTCGAACCTGAAGAACTTGCAGATTCTTTAAATCACCAATGGCATCTGGGAGAGGACCACTCAAATCGTTGAGCGAGAGATCGAGGTATAAAAGTGCAGTTAGATTTCCAAAGCTTGAAGGAATGGTTCCTTGAAACTCATTTCCACTTAGGTCAAGAGATTTCAGCCTTTTCAGATTCCCAAGTTCCTGTGGAATATCTCCAGAAAAACTGTTTCCATGGACTGAGAGTTCAGACAGATGTTCCAGAAAACCAACCTCTGGAGGTAAATCACTATGAAACATGTTGTCATCAAGCAGAAGCACTCTCAATCTCTTCAGACTGCTAACTCTCCTAGGTAGGATACCATAAAGCTTGTTTCCACTCAGGTCAAGCCTCTCTAATTCCTCCAAATCCCATAAATTTGAAGGAATATCACCAGTTAGGCCACAATGGCTGAGGTTTAGGAATCTGAGACTTCTGAGTGACCTAAATGCTCCAAGGAAATCAGGCAAAGGAAGATCCAAAGGCGTTGTGTTGTTCTTACACGATAAATTCACGTGCACGACAACTTCACCGGCCTCACATATGATCCCGGTATGATTACACGGAGATTTCGCCAATTCTTCTAACAGCTCCGAACACCCAACATTGCCGAAGAAGACCAGAAAAACAGCAAGAACATTGAAAACCTTCAGCATTGCCATCTTCGAAACCTAATTTTGGAGGACTAGATTCTGCAAGTTCAAACAGGATCAGGAATGTCTATTTAACATGAAAATGATTATTCTTACGTTTACAGAAGCATATATATACTCACTTTTACGCAGTCGAGCTGAACTGAGATCTCTCAAGCCACTCTTAACCTTAAGGGAACTGCAGAAAGATTTAAAGAAAAGATTTAAAACGGTAATTAGAAAACATGACTATTTAGTACACATCCAAAGAATCTAACAAGTAACAAGTGTGTGCGATTTAAATTGAGGATTCTGGCAAAACAATGAGGATACACATTTTCAAGATCCAACTTAAGATCATTTCTTTTTAAACATTAGCAACCGGCCGGAGATCTTTCTGTGTAATAGCTCTGAATCGTGCTACCAGGAATAATGTGTTCCTAAGATTTTTTTTAAAAAAATCAAACTTTACAGTAGAAATTTCCCTTTGTCACAAATAATTAAAATGCAAAGTTGAGGGTTTCAAAAAATATGCAAATGTTAAGAAAATTAATAGATAGGCCGAGGAATCGACGGTGATTTTTTTATTAAAAGATTTTATGATCAACCTTCAAATTCGAAGCAAATAAAATCGCTCTTCAACAAGAACAATTAATTCATCTACACATAAAACACTAGATCATGATTCTTTTCAAAGGAAAAGGCAAACTAAATCAAACAACGATTCCTAAGCATTGAACTAAATCAAGCCCTAAAATTAAACAAGATAGCCAATCCCCAACAAATATGAAGATGATTGATTTAAATTATTTTTTTTAAAAAAAAAAATCTTCATGTACTTACTGCTTGCAGAGAAGGCGAAATGAAGCTCAAAGAAAACATTCGACTTTACAGAATTGATGGAAGGTATTTGGGATGAATTGATGGATATGAACATATATATACATATATATATATATATATATATATATATATATATATCACTGTGTGCGTTTTTTTGCCTTAACAAAGAATTGTGTAGAATGGGATAGATATGGACACGTTAATTAAGCATATGATGATGCCATCATTGAAACTAATTTATACGTTAAAGTAAAGCCTTAAATTGGATCCAGTCCAAAACAAGACAAAATAGCTGGGAAAGTTGCACCGCCCCTTTTTTACCACTCAGTTGATAGTACTGTAAAAATCAAATAAGTAGTAATATAATCGCTATCCATTTTCATACGAGCTTTTATTATCAAATTATATAGCAAGCACCGCAGGGAAAATGGGAAATTGTGGTGTTATTTTGCTTATATACTTTATTATTTGTTTATCTTCTAAATTTACTTATTTCGATAATTTTCGAATTATTTTTTGAATGTATTTATATTATAAGATATATAAGTAAATCATTTAAAATAATTAAATTATACAATTAACACTTGCGATATCATATCCCAAATATTACTAAAAGTACGCATTGTCTATTATAGCTCGGTGGTCAAATTAGTTGTTTCACGAGTCATCATCACTTATAAATTTCTTTGATTTGGTAATTGGTAATAGAATTAATTTTAATTACTAGTATAATTACTCAGAGGTTTTTACCTTTGATTCTCTAGTTTGGGGGCAAAAAGAGCGATAGGATTTTATTAGGGATCAATATGGATTATTACAAAAAAAAAAAAAAAAAATTATTTGGCTCCTAATATAAGAGGAAGCCGGGTACAACTAAGGACCAAGCGAGGACCGAACCTGGGTCTGTCTTGTAGGTTGAGCTTGAGAGACCACAAGTCATACATAAAAGTAATAGCATCCAAAGAAACTCCCTTTCTATTTTGAGAGAATTTTATAGAGGCTTTCTAACGTTTTTCAAAGTACCAGTTCGGCCTCCCATCGAATTTTAGAGTCAAAATGACCCCCAACATTTAATTTTTGCTTCACTGCGGCCCCATATGCCTAACTTAGCCGTTAACTATTAAAACCGTTAAATAGTAGGGTTATAATAGTAATTTTACCTTCATTTAAGTTGAAAAAAAATGTTTGTAGTTGGATTCGAACTCGAGTCTCCCAAAAATATTAGACAAAGCACCTACCACCATGCCACGAGATATTCATATTTTAATTCCTAAATAAATTTATTTAAACTCTAATCGCGCGGCCGCTCATCTTCCCATCCTCCCAGTCGACCAGCACGATGAACCTGCAGTTCATGTTTTTCTGGGCAGCCGGGACCAATTATGCATTACCGGGAAAAAATAAAGTCAAAACTTCCATCTCTAGTCTGGTTGTTTCTACTGAACCAACATCATCGTCATTAGCAACTAATCCCATCACCCTACGCCACCTCCATCGTCACCTTCTTAAATTTCCCCGTGGTCTTCTCCTTCCCATTTTCTGCACTTAATTCACCTATTCTTCCTTGGTCTTCATCCTCAAATTTGTCAACTTTGTCAAAGGTTATTAAATAAAATAATTCATTAAAAATTGTTCCATTGTTCATTTAAAAGGAAAAGTCAACAAACCTATGTCCAGAGTATTGGCTCCCCTCAAAATCTGGATACTGGATGCGTACGTAGAATTTTAATTTAAATGTTCATATTTTTAAAACGGCAATGTTCTCTTGAAGCGGTTTAAAGAGAAACAAGAGGGTGAAGAACAAACATCGAAAATCAAACACTTCTTGCCTGGCTCTGATTATGCGCCGGAGAAATGGAGTGGATGATGGGGGAAGGTGAGCGGCAGATTAAAGTTTATATAAATTTATTTAGTAAATAAAACATAAACATATTGTGACATGGTGGTAAAAGCTTTGTCTGAAGTTTTTGGGAGACCTGAGTTCGAATCCAACTACAAACATTTTTTTTCCAACTTAAATGAAGCTAAAATTACTATTATAACCCTATTATTTAACGGTTTTTAAAAGTTAACGGCCAAAGTTAGGCATAGGGGGCCGCAGTGAAGCAAAAACTAAAGGTTGGGGGTTATTTTGACACTAAAATTCGATGGGGGGCCGAACTGGTACTTTGGAAAACGTTAAGGGGCCTCTATAAAATTCTTTTTTTAAAATTAAAATCAGCTTAGCTGGAGGGATATTTATTTGGCTCCCTAGACCAATAGTCTCAAAAAATCATGGTAGTTTACAATGAGTCCAAGAAAAACCCCAACAAGTTGGGATGAAAAAACTTGAGGTGCAAGAAAAATCCCAACTAATTGGGATGAAAAAACTTGGAAAAAACCAAGACACTTGAGACTATAGTTCATAGGTTATAATCTATATCTACTCAACCGATCCATGTTTGTAATCAAAAGGTTGCCCACTTGAGCACAGGTTTGCCACGGTGAGGATAACATTACAAGGAGCAGGTTTGTGATTATCAAGGTGAACTTGACAGAGCACAGATTTGCCACTTGAATGTGATTAGAAACTACAAACTTCCCTAGTTTAATAATAGTTGAGAAGTTCAAAAAATAGAGTTGTGATGTACAATGAGCTGTTGCTCTGAGATGATAGTAAGAATCTCTTCTTTGCCGCCTTGGAATGGATGCATGGTACGGTCCTTCATGTTCCTTTATCATAGGTGATCCATAGGTTGTAATCTGTGATCCTCTATGTTAGAAAGGTTGCTACCCTTCATAGTAATGGTTATTCACCACAAGGCCATATGCCTTGTGATATCCCTGTAACAATATGAAGGGGAAATCAGTAAGTAGCACTTGATAATACCGGCCCAGAGCCCTGCTGGGCCAAGAAAAGGGCCCGTGGCCCAAAACCAACCGAGAGGAACCTTTCCCGGTCAGAGACATGTCCGGATAAGAAAGAGGACAAGAGAGGACAGATGATGACAAGGGAGGTGGTCCTGCAGCTTATCGTCAAGGGAGGCAAAGCTCAACTATAAATACTAGCCTCCTACAGTGAGCAAGGTAAGTGACTTATATCTCTCTATTTCATATTGAGAGTCTTTCCCGTACGATTTCCCCCGCATCACTACCCCCGTCTCATCATCACGCCGGAGCTTCTTCCCCGGGACGCCGCCCGGGGATTGTTTTGCAGGGTTGTTACGGGTATCTCAGCTAGGAGCCGCGGGTAGCAACAAGTGCGGGGACCCGGACGGTTTTGGTAGCATCAATTGGCACGCCCGGTGGGATCTTTCCACCTTCGCATGATGGAGTCGCCAAGGAGAGGGCGCGGGCGCCCTAAGAAGAACGCGGCACCTTCAGGGGGTGATTCTCTTCCACCCCCGGGAGACGATGTGACCTTGAGGCAGTTGCAGGAGGAGGCTAGACACCAGCGAGAGCTAGGGGTACCGCAAGACGGCCACGTGGAAACTGCCTCCGACGAAGCCTACTCGGAAGGAGAATACCAGGATGAGCAGGAAGGGCTTGGGCTCGCCGGGGATGGCACCACCCGGGGCCAGGGACCTGAAGCCCGGGAGGAGGGGCAGCCCTTAGTTAGTACGGAGGAAGTGGCGGCCTTGGAGTTCATGAGAGCCAACAAGGAGTTGTACCGCCAGTGGGTACTCTCCACCCGGGAAAGCCTGAGGCGAAGGGAACCCGAGAGGAACCAGGCAGGTCCTCTAGGGGGGCACCAAAGAGAGGTTATTGATCTGGACGGAGCCGTTCAGCCGCCAAAGCTACAGGGGCGTGTAAATTCCTCCACCGTCCCACCTTCTTTCCCTCCGAGTTTCGGGGTTGGAGGGGGAGCGGCTACGGGACAACAATCGAATCTGGTTCCACATGCTCCACCCTATTACCCGCGTTCCAGTTGGGGGGCGGGACAAATTAGGTATGACCTGCCAGTCATGCCGGCGGAGCCGTTTGGTTATCAGGCCCCTGGAACCCAGGAAAACCCGATCCAGTATTCCGGACCCATGTATGGATCAATGGGGATGAACTTCGGTTACCCGGAGAGATACTATCGGGAGGACGATAGGATGCGGGGCTATCAGGTGGCACAGCAGGACCCCAACTCCTTGGAGGCTCGACTAGACAAACTGGTGGGAAGAAACGGAGCTAAACCTACCTCCCCTTGGGTACCTCGAGTGCTCGCGTACCCATGGCCGCCGGGCCTCCGGACCCCGGAGGGAATCCCAACATATAATGGAGAGACAGACCCGGAGGAGTTTGTCAGGACGTACCAGAACCTAATGGTGTCAAGGGACTTCCCGGAGGAATTAAGATGCAAGCTGGTGGGCTGTTACCTGAGAGGAAACTGTCTCTCATGGTTTGATTCTTTGCCTCGAGAAAGTCTCAGAGATTATTACGATTTCTCTAAGGCCTTGCTGTTTAGATACGCCGGATTAAAGAAGGAAGGAAAGCAGTTGACTGAGCTTTTAGCTACCCGGCAGAAGGCTGCAGAAGGATCAATGGAATACTATCGAAGGTACATGGACGATAGCATGAAGGTTGTCGACAGGCAGCAGCAGGAGAAGGCAGTGATTAGCGAGTTTATAAATGGCTTGAGGGATATGGCGCTGTTCCAGAAGTTGATGGAAAATATCCCGGAAACCTTTCACAACTTGCAAATGGCGGTACAACTATACTGCGCGGTTAATGATGCCACACGGAAGAGAAAGGAAGAATCTGGGGGATTCCTCCCGGATAAGATAGAAAGAAGGAGAATGGCAGACCCAAGTAGAAGGGACCCCGCCCGCGTTGGTAAACCGGGCAAGGGCGGACAGTTTCACCCCGCTCAGCAAATCCCGAGCGGAGATTCATGCTATCCACAAGGATCTGTTCCCGGATCCATTGCCTATCCACGGGACCCCGTCTAGGGAAAACGCGGACAAGTGGTGCGCCTACCACAAGTCTTACGGGCATGCGACAGAGGGGTGTAGGATGCTGAGGAACGAGATAGAAAGACTGATAGAACGGGGACAGCTGAGAGATTGCGTGGCAGCGGAGGTAAAGAAGGAGAATCCCCGGGACCAGCCTCAGGAGCAGCCCCGCAGGAGGTGGAGACCTAACCCGGGGAGAGGAAACGGAAGAATCCAAGGCAACCAAGGTAACAGGGCCCCGGGGAGGCCCGCCATAGCCGCCGCGCCGGTCCAAGCAGTGGAGCCGGCCCCAATACCCAACAGGATGATCAACGTGATCAGTGGAGAAGTCGGAGAAGCATGTCAGTCAGTCTCCGCTATCCGGGCCCGGACCCGGTATGTTCCCCCGAGGGAGATTCAGGGGAAAAGGTTTCGCCCCGATGAAGCTCTCACTTTCTCTGAAGCGGATGCAGCCCCGCCGCAGATACCCCATTCTGACCCAATGGTGGTAACGGCGGAGATTGAAGGCTTCTTGGTCAAAAGGGTGTTTGTGGACGATGGGAGCAGCGTGGAGATCATGTTCGCTTCTTGTTTCGATCAGTTGGGAATTGGGAGACAGAACCTGAAACCTCCCTTATCTCCCTTGTCAGGGTTCACGGGCAAACCCGAAGTTCCACTAGGTGTTATTCCCCTCGCAGTGTGTATGGTGGATGAGAAGGACCGGAGCAAGAGGATCTCGGTGACATGCAACTTTGCGGTTATTGACGCACCCTCGCCGTACAACGTAATCATAGGAAGACCATGGCTAACTCAAGCCCGGGCAGCGAGTTGTCCGTATCTGCTGACGATGAAGTTCCCCACTGCGCAAGGTGTGGCGGTCGTGCGGGGTAGTCAAGCAGTCGCAAGAAGTTGCATGATGACGGCGGTGCTGGACGCAAAGAAAGCAGTAGGGGTGGTACACGGGGAAGTTCCCCGCCAGGAGTTGGAGGAGATGCATGTGGCGGACAAAGGGACGGTCACGGTGGGAAAAGACCTCCCGGAGGAAGTAAAAGGTGCGCTGAAGGAACTTTTGGCCAAGTATCAGGGAGTATTCTCGTGGAGCCCGGAGGACATGGTGGGGGTGTTACCAGAGTTGGGGGTACACAAGTTGAACATAAGCCCTGCAACTAAACCAATCAGGCAGAAGAAAAGGCCTGTAGCCCCGGAAAGAGCAGAATTTATAAAGAATGAAGTAAAGAAGCTGGAGAGGGTCGGGGTGGTCGAGGAAATCATCTACCCGGAATGGATAGCCAACCCGGTCTTAGTAAAGAAGCACGATGGAAGCTGGCGCATGTGTATTGACTTTACGGATTTGAATAAGTGCTGCCCCAAAGACAGCTATCCTCTCCCAAATCTGGACCGGCTGGCAGAGGCTATTGCGGGGTATTCGGTGCTGGCCTTCTTCGACGCACATAAAGGGTATCACCAGGTGCAGATGGATGAGGCGGACAAGGCGAAAACCTCATTCATCACCGATTTTGGAACCTTTTGCTACAAGAAGATGCCTTTCGGGCTGAAGAACGCGGGGGCTATGTACCAGAGAATGGTGGACAAACTCTTCAAGGACCAAGTGGGAAGAAACATGGAGGTGTATGTTGACGACATGGTGGTTAAAAGTAGGGCTTACGGGGCTTTCTTGAATGACCTGGAGGAGATGTTTGAAAAGCTGGAACAGAGCAATCTAAAGCTGAACCCCTCCAAAAGTACCATTGGAGTGGGTGCGGGGAAGTTCTTGGGTTTTATGGTGTCAAGCCGGGGCATCGACGTCAACCCGGAGAAGGTGGAAGCCATAGCTAAGATGACCTCCCCTAGGTCGGTGAAAGAAGTACAGCGGTTAACAGGGTCCCTCGCGGCCCTCAGTCGGTTCCTGTCAAAGGGGACAGACAGGCAGTTGCCTTTCTTCAACATTCTCAGGAGGACCAAGGCGTTTGAGTGGTCCGGGGAATGTGAGAAGGCATTCCAAAATCTGAAAGAGCACCTTCAACAGTTGCCAACTTTAAAGAAGCCACTCCCGGGGGAGGAGCTTTTTCTGTACATAGCGGCGTCCCGGGAGGCGGTAAGTGCCGTACTAATCAAAGAAGAGGAGGGAAAGCATCACCCAATCTATTTTGTTATCCGGGCACTTCGGGGGGCAGAAACCCGGTATACTGAGTTGGAGCAGTTGGTTCTGGCGCTGGTGCATGCTTCAAGGAGGCTTAAGCCCTACTTCCAGGGCCATCCCATAGTGGTTCTTACCAATTACCCGCTAAGACAAGTCATGTTCAAGCCGGAGGCATCAGGGAGAATGATGAAATGGGCTATAGAGCTGGGAGAGTATGAAATCCGGTATGAGCCAAGGAGGGCTATCAAGGGCCAGGCCCTAGCGGACTTTCTGTTGGAATCAGAAGCTAGGATAAATAAGGAACAGGAGACGCCTAACACTCCGGAGGATACGGCTAAGGCTGAGACAGACCCGGCTTGGAAGCTATATGTGGATGGGTCGGCGCACTCCGGGGGCAGTGGAGCAGGAATATTGTTAGTCAGCCCGGAAGGGAAGGAGTATCCCTATGCAGTCCAATTCACTTTCAGAACAACCAACAATGAAGCCGAGTACGAAGCTTTGATCGCAGGGTTAAGATTGGCAAAGGAGATGGACATCAAAACTCTCACGGCACACAGTGATTCCCAGATTGTGGTGCAACAGGTAAAGGGAGAGTATGAAGCCCGGGAGAGAAGCCTGCAAAAATATCTGGAAGTGGTAAAGCCTTTGATAGCCGGGTTTAAAACCTTCGACTTGGTTCAAGTTCCCCGGGAGAAGAACAGCAAAGCAGATGTTTTAAGCAAATTGGCCTCCTCATAATTGAAACCTGAGCCCGACCAAAAGTTATACTTGGAAGTACTAGGAAGAAGGAGCTACCAGGAGAGCAATCAAGTAATGCTGGTGAACGAGGAAGAATCCTGGATCAGGCCCATGCGGGCATACCTAGAAGAAGGAGCCATCCCGGAGGATAGGGCCCAGGCCCGGAAGCTAAGAGTTAAGGCGCCTAAGTATGTGATCCAGGGAGGGGAGCTGTACAAAAGAGGGTACCTCCAGCCTCTGCTAAAGTGTGTAGAGAGGTTGGAAGGCCGATACCTCATCCGGGAAATGCACGAGGGATCTAATGGGAGCCACCAGGGAGCACGCACCTTGGCCAAAAGGATCTTAAGGCTGGGGTATTATTGGCCGACGTTGTTCAAAGATGCGGAAGAACATGTACAGAAGTGCTTGGAATGCCAGACATTTGCCCCGCTAATCCATGTTCCCCGGGAAGAATTAGTCGGAGTCACAGGAGCTTGGTCGTTCAGCAGATGGGGAATTGACTTGGTCGGACCATTCCCGACTGCCCCGGGAGGAGCCAAGTACCTGATTGTGGCGATCGATTACTTCAGCAAATGGGTGGAGGCAGAACCGCTCACCAACATACGGGGACTAACTTGTGTCAAGTTTTGCTGGAAGAACATCATCTGTCGATTCGGCATCCCGAAGGTCATAGTCACGGATAACGGGGCGCAGTTCGAGAATGATCCTTTCAAATCATGGTGTGCCAAGTATGGTATAGAACAGAAGTTGACGTCGGTGTACCACCCCCAGGCGAACGGGCAAGTAGAGGTCACCAACCGCACCATCATCAAAGGACTAAAAACCCGCTTGGAAGGCGCGCGGGGAAATTGGATCTGGGAGCTACCCAGTGTTCTTTGGGCCCATAGGACTACAGAAAGCTCAGCTACTGGGGAATCTCCGTATGGCTTGGTGTACGGGTCAGAGGCAGTAATACCCGTAGAGATTGGGATCCCAAGCCCTCGAACTCAACACCAGCGCCCGGAAGAAGAAAACGATGGACGACGCCTTGACTTGGATCTCCTGGAAGAGAAGCGAGAGAAGGCGGCACTTCAGGAAGCCAAGGTGAAGGAGCGAGTAAAGAGGTATCATGACAGAAGGGTGCGGAAAGAAGTCTTCATCCCAGAAGACTGGGTAATGAGGAGGAACGATAAGAGCCGCCAAGCCCCGGAGGGCAAACTTGCACCCAACTGGGAAGGGCCATACAAGATCAAGGAAGCACACCCGGGAGGGAGCTATGTGCTGGAGGACAAGCAGGGAAAGGAGATCCCCAGAAGGTGGAACGTAGCTAACCTAAGAAGGTTTTACGGGAAGTAGAGCACCCCGCATCATACCACAGCTACTAAAGCATGAGTATGCTAGGCATGAATATGCCAGGTATGGATATACCCCTCCCGGAAGCGTGAATACGCTAAGAATGAATATGCTAGGCATGAATATGCCAGGTATGGATATACCCCTCCCGGAAGCATGAATATGCCCAGAGAGAGAACCCGACGTTTGGCCTCGTTCCGGGTTTAGAGGAATATTTGTTTGAAAGGGACCCTTGGGTAGCTCCCATTTGGGTGCCCCGCTAGAGCGGACCCGGAGCTTGGATGAAGCCCGGGGACCCGAGAATGTAATGTTTACAGGAGAGAGTTAATGGAAAGGGCTATTCAAAAAAGCAATTTTATTCAGTCATCTTTTAAAAGCAAATCGCATGAACATGTGGTAATATTACAAAGGAACAATGGCATAGAATTTTACAAGATCGCATGAACATGTGATCATATTGCAAAGAAACGATTACACGAAATTTTACACAGGCTTTTATATCTATGCATCTTTAAACCCACTTAGGGCCTGACCCGGAAGCACCCTCTGGGTTACCCGGGCGGAAACCCCCACCAAAGAATTGAGAAGACAAGATGTCTTCAGCAAACCGAGCATCCGGAGCTTGATTCCATGCTAGCTCCTCCTCCAATTGCTCGGCATCCTCTTCATTCTAGCTCGGGGATAGGAACCACTACGGACCCTTCCGGAAGCGGTTCCGCCAGGCGCATTCTTCTTACACCGGCAGAGGTAACGAACCGGTACTTAGGAAACAAGTTGGCAGCACCCTTGCCCTTCTCCTCTCGGCTGATGCGGGTACCCTCGGCGGTCTTCACTCCTTTGGTGGTAACCCCGGAAGCAGCAATCTCCCGGATACGCCTTATCCGGCGCGCCACCTCTTCCGGGTCGATGGACACGGTCATGTCCTCATACCGCTCATAAGCAATATCTACCTCTACCCGGGCAGGGACCCGGCGGAGACTGGAGGGATAAGGCTCGGCCTCCCCATCAGTTATCTTGGTATACCATTCCACGGCATCTAGATAGGCCTTGTGATTAGGAGCCCCTTCACCAAACTTCCCTGGGTTGGCCTCCATACGCTCAATGATCCTACGAACCCCGGCGGGAACATCGGTAAGGGGAGAAACCCCGACTAGCCCGTTCTTGAGGCCAAGAAGATGGTAAGACAGCCGGACGGTTGTCAGTGCTTCTTGGAGGACCCTATTCCTATGAGTAAGGGATCGATTCTCCTTCTCCAGATCGCAGATAAGCTTATTCTGTGCGGTGCGGGTCTCCAGCTTTCTGAGCTTCTCTTGCGCTCGCTCCAGTTCGCCCCATACCATACCCAGTTCCTTGGCAGTGCGACTTTGAGAATCATCATGAAGGGCTTGCAACTCAGCGATGGTTTGGTGGGAATTTAGGGCTTCCCGCATATGATCTGAAGCAAGGTCGAAACATTGATTTAAGGACCCGAACTTGGCCTCGACCGCCTTAAGAAATAACACCAGTGCCCGGATCGTTCCAAACTCCTGAAGGAAGCAATCCAGCCCCGCCTCAGCCAAAGCCCGGGTGGCCTGGTTGCCTCCAAACCTCCAATGAGCTAGTTTTCTTTGAAGAAAAGAGCATTGGAGGCATCCAGCGCGGGGGAGTGAGAAGTAGGTACCAGAGGAACTACTAGGATGGGCAAAAACATAAGGCACGGACCCGCGCGGGAGAATTCCCTTTAAGTGGTGCTCAGACTACAAAAAATAGTAACTTCATCAAATTAAAAGGTAGAACTTATATTAATCAAAATGGGCGCCAAGGCCAAGTTCTACATATGCCTCCCGGGGAGGAAGATTACAAAAGACTTAAAACTACAAAGAAAATAATACTAGAGTCTAGAGGAATACATTATCCTCGGTAGGGCCTCTTTCCCCCGGGGTAGCATGAGCGCCCTTCCACCTCCTTTCCAGTTCAGCCACGTCTGCGTCAGACCAGTTGGGACCACAGTAGGCAGGGGCGTCCACCTTTGGCTCGTCTTCCGGGCGCTCAGGAAATCCCACCTTCCGGGTAGACTTCCGGGATTGATAGAGCAAGTCGTCCTGCCCCCTGGGAAGTCCCACAACATATTCACCCGTCCTCTCCTCAACGGCCTGATACCCAAAATTGTCAGGTATAGCGCAGAACTCGTGGTAATTTTCGGCCCAGTGAGGCGTCTCCGGGACCACCCCGTAGGCGTTGAAGCACTCCGGGCCAGGGGATTCAGGGATAGCAGCCTCGTTGACCCCCGGAAGCTTGACCTTCTTAATGTCCGAGGCTGAAGGGGCCCGGGAACACATCTTCAGGGAATCCCACAACTGGGGTACCAGATTCTCCAGGTTGGCCTCCTGAAGAGACCTCCAGCGATAGTTGAGCTGATCGCTCACCTTGGGACGATAGTAGGATGCTTGTGCTTCAAGGCGAGCAGGTCCCGGAAGCCAACCCCGCAGACTGCGATACATCTCGTGGCATGCATCAGCACTGGCAGCAGCGGCGATGCCCTCTAGCCTCTTGTCAAAATCGGCAGAGTGGAGAACTTTTCGAACCACAGCATCCAAGGCTTCGAGCTGGGCCTCTTTCTTTTCCTTCTTAAAAGAAGAATATTTCTTCTCTACTTCCGCCAGCTTCTTTTCCTTCTCAGAGAGCTTTTTCTCCCTCTCCGCTAGCTTCTTCTGAGAAGCCTCCAGTCGGGCGGCCAGGTCATCCCGCTCGGCCAACTTCTCCCGGGCATCAAGGAGTTCCCTCTCCTTCTTAGCAAACAAACCCGCGCTATACTTAGAGTATGTCCGGTTGAGCGCGTCCGTCAGCTGAGAGTCCGCCAGGAGATAGTCGGCGAAAGTAGTGGTCTACAAAATTCAAACAAAGATAAGATTATCCGGAAGGATGGAGGACAAAAGTAGTAATAAGCAACAAGGTTAGCGCACCTCTTCCCCCCGCTCGGGGATGGCTTGAGAGTTACCCCTTGAAGGAGAATTCGCAGGGGGAGGAGGAGGAGGCGGCGGGGTCGCACTTTCCAACCTCTGACGGGAGGATGGAGGAGTTTCCTTGTCATCGGTTAAAGGCCGCTTAAATCGGGAACCAGCCCCGCCGCTGTATGTCGGGTGCTGGACGAAAGATTTCCTCCCGGGGGTAGGAGAGGACCCGGGGGCTTTCGGTTGGGAGGAAGGGCGTTGCTGACGGGTCCCTTGGGGAATGAACCCGGGATTCTCGGCAGCCCCCGCCCCGACTGGGGATGCCGCCTGCTGCTCGGCCGGAGTGACCAGCTCCCGGTGAGGATTTCCCTGCTGACTGTTATCTCCGGAAGGCATCTCTTCGAGTGGTGTAGCGTCCGCGTGCAAAGTAGGCTGAACTGAAGTCAGGTAGAACAAAAAAAAAGAAATCAGAATAAAACACACATATATGTATACGAAAATAAAGAATAAAGCCTTTAATAGGCACCTCCAGCCGGCCACACAGCGGAGACGGTTGGAAGGGAAAAGAGTTTTTCAGGGTATATCCCGCGGGGCCAATAATAGCCCGCGTTCCCAGTCTTAAAGAAAGCGTCCATGTCTAGGGGAGATAGACGGAGGAAGTTATGATCATTAGTGAGGTCTGTTGGAAGGGAGGAAAGGGGTTTCTTGTCTTCAGGAACGAGGGAATCGTTCCAAGGGGGCATTGGATACACCCGGGAATCGCAGCGGAAGAAACCCTTCGCAAGGTACCCTTTGGCGGATCTGGGCTTACCCCTCATAAAATCCTTCGTCCCGGAACGGATTACGAAAGAAAATACCCCCGGAAAGGACGCGTGAGCGCGTCGGAGGGCATAGAAGGACCGGAAGAGAAGGAGAGAGGAGGAAACATTGCATCTAGCGCAATTAAGTAAGAAGCCCAGTACCAGTACAATCCCGTTGGGGTGTAGCTGGGCCGGGGCCATTCGATAAAAGTTGAAAATTTCTGAAAAAAGAGGAGGAAAAGGAAGGCTGAGCCCGTACTGGAAGTGAATCCGGGGGATGCAAGGTACTTCCCGCTCAGACATCCCCGGGGGAAGTTTTGATAGCGATGCATCCAACGGAAAAGGGATAAAACAACGCCTAACCAAATCTAGAACGTCCCTATCCAAGGAGGGGGGAGGCCCGGGGAGATTAAAAAACCGATGGCCAGAAGGCTTCACTCCGTGGGTAGGACCCCGGGGAGCATCATTGCCGACTTCCTCATCAAAGGCTTCCCCATCCGGATCCTCCCGGGGGAGATGGGAACGCTGTGTGGGGGGATGAACCTGCCCCGTCTAAGGCGGACGCACTCGGTCTGATTGGCTCCGGGGATGTGCTGAAGGTCTCAGAGGGGGTACTCGAAGAGGAACCCGGAGAAGAAACGGGGTGGGGGACTTGAAACTGAATTTCAAATTGGCTTTGAACCCCCTCGGTATCTAGGGAGGAAGTGGCAATGAGCGGGGAACTCATGATGAAAGAGGAGCGGAAGAAGCAGAGGAGGAGGGTTAGAGCTTACTTGTTAAGGAAAAGCAGAGCGTCTGGAAACGATGTGGAGAAAGTGATTCAGCGAGGAGGGTTAGACCCCTTATATAGGGAGGTGAATAGGAAACGTCGCCTCGAAAGGAGGAAAAGCAATGATAACACGGGAAGCAAGGTACTGATTAATGCGGAAGGGAAAAAGACAGCGCTGTCAGAAATCAATTATAGCATGAAGGGGTCCCACCAAAAGAGGTAGCAAAAGGAGGAGCATGTAAGATCAGTCTCCCGCTCAAGGAAACCCGGAAGACTGGTCTGGGGGGCTAGTGATAATACCGGCCCAGAGCCCTGCTGGGCCAAGAAAAGGGCCCGTGGCCCAAAACCAACCGAGAGGAACCTTTCCCGGTCAGAGACATGTCCGGATAAGAAAGAGGACAAGAGAGGACAGATGATGACAAGGGAGGTGGTCCTGCAGCTTATCGTCAAGGGAGGCAAAGCTCAACTATAAATACTAGCCTCCTACAGTGAGCAAGGTAAGTGACTTATATCTCTCTATTTCATATTGAGAGTCTTTCCCGTACGATTTCCCCCGCATCACTACCCCCGTCTCATCATCACGCCGGAGCTTCTTCCCCGGGACGCCGCCCGGGGATTGTTTTGCAGGGTTGTTACGGGTATCTCGGCTAGGAGGCGCGGGTAGCAACTAGTGCGGGGACCCGGACGGTTTTGGTAGCATCAGCACTAAGGCCCTGTTTACCAGAGCTTATCTGTAGATCAGTTCAGTTCAGTTCAATTCAGTTCAGTTCAGTTCAATTCAGTTCAGTTCAGTTGAGTTCAGTGAAAATGTAATTGATGAAATTCAGGTTAATTCAGTTATGCTGATTCCATTTTTCAATACATCATTTTTACTTCAGTTCAGTTCAATTCAATTCAGTTCAGTTCAGTTCAGTTCAGTTCAGTACATGGTGGAAATAAGCTCTAGCAAACAAGGCCTAAGTGTGTAGTAGTTGATAAAAAATACCTATGAAACTTATACACTTGTTTGTTGAAGCTCATTTCAAGGTTCAAATTGACATTAACTGATTTGTTTCCTCTCATCTCTCCTTTGTAACCTGTCAGGCAAAGCAAATAGCAGCAATACCCAGATTTCCCAGCGAATAGTCTAAACATTTCTAACATAGGGGAATTCCTGACTATCCAAAATAACCAGTCCTCTGATGTGAACTGGAATGGTTTGATGATTAAAAGACTGTGATTCCTTGTTTGTACTTGCCATTTTAGCAAGGGAATCTGCTACTGAATTAGCCTCTCTAAAATTATGAGAAAAGGAAACTGTAATCTCACCTGCTACGAGCCAGATGTTTCTCATCAGAGGTATGAGCTTCCATGGTATCTTGAACTCTTTTCTCACCATCTTCAGCAGGACTAGAGAGTCAACTTTACATTCCAGCTCTACTACATCATTTGTGTAAGAAACTTCCAGTCCAATTGACAATGCAGTAACCTCAGCTTCAAGACTATCCATCTTTCTCAAATACTTGGACCTTGCTATCAGTACTCTTCCTTCCTGATTTCTGAGTACTACCCCAGCACCTGCCTCACCATTCTTGAGAGAAGAATCATTAGTGTCCTGTTACCTGTAGAAATAGGGACCAGAGACAAAAGACTAGATGACAGATTAGTAGCATCTGTTATTTTCCATGTCTTCCCTTTTAACTTCATGATAGCTTTAACAGTGCTGTAAACATCAGTGTTGTAAAATTCTCTCTTTTATTTTTAAGTATCTAGTCTATAATCAAAGTAATTGATTATTCAATTTGCGAACTCGTTATTGCTGATTCCATTGAGAATTATGTCATATTATTAGTTCTTTTTATGTTGATGTTTAATTTTAAGGTTTGAATGGTTCTAGTTGATATTTATGTAGCTTGATCTTTTCAATGGTTTTCACATTGATAATAATTGACAAGTGTTAATTTTGCTCATTTTAAGTCTCTTTCATTTTGATGTTTCTTGACAACTTTTGAGATTATATCTTTTCTGCATCCTGTTTTCATTTGAGGATTCTTGACGATTTGTTGAGGTTTTGCCAATCTCCATGAGTTATTGCTCTCTCTATTCATATGGGAGTTTGAACATCTACATTTATGTAGATCTTGGTTGCTGATGACCTAGTCAGTGCTAGCGCCGCTACATTCATCTTCATGTATTTCCCCAATTAGTTCCCCTAATCAACCAAGTTGTAGTAGCAGATGGGGGGACATGCTTGATAGTGGCTTAAACTGGACACAAGAGCAATGACAAATTCCGCCGCTATAGATAAATTTGGTGTCCATTAAAACACTCTCATCTGATGCCCACTAAAACTCTAGTTCAGTTTCAACCAACAACGTTGATAATCCTCTTTTAAATGGAATATGTTTAAAACATGCTTGTAGTCAATTGGTCCCAACTAATACCATGATTGAAATCCGACTTTCTTGAATGCAACCTCCAGATTCTCCATCGTCGACCATCCATTGGTGAACTTACCGATAAAGACATTATAGTAGGGTGGGCATATATGCAGATCCAAAACCCCTATTTGTAGATCTTATGAATTGTGAATTTCCTAAAATAACACTCATTAAATTCCTCTTCTAGTTTAATTTTACTTCTTAAATTTTCAATTCTATTCAGTATCAAAGACATAATTAAAATACACCCCAAATCCTTATAAATATTTCTAACTAATCTCACACTAATTTATTTTATTTTCACAAATATTACTTTACTTTTATATAAAATTTAGAAGTCGGAAAAGATGAATTTCTCTTGGAACTTAGGACACACTACTAGTACTAGGTAGAACTAAAAGTAATTATATTCAAATTAAATCTACATTCAAAAAGTAAAATTGTTTATCCAAAATAAATTTCAGTTTGTTAAATCTATGCAAAAATAATATAAAATAATAATAAAAATATTTTAAAACTATTTCAGTTTATTACAAATATAGTATTTGAATAGAATAAATATAAAGACTAGATTAAAAATATATCAAAATACATCTAATTTAAAGGAAAATGTTAAGGTTTACTTTAATTTAGATGGACTAAAATTTAATAATAATACAGTTGTTGATTAAAAACATTTATTAACGACATTTTAGTAATAAATAAGATATGCAATTAGGGATCATGGCTCTGTGTTTATGGTGCTTTCCCTCAAAAAGTTGTAATAAATGAGATACTTGCAAATAGGGATTACGGTTGTTTATGGTGCTTTCCCTCAAAAAGTGAGGGTCGTCGACTGCGCAAATGTTGTAAATACCTCTCTGGTAAATACGCTTGTAAACCAGACATTTACTCTGTTACCTCTCTTGTAAATACCCTTTAATCCTGATACTGAAAAAAAACAATTAAGAGAGGTAACAGAGAAACACTTGTAGCCTCCAAATTCATGCTCTATTCTCCCGAAAGTACAATTTTATGCACTTTCACAAATCTTTTAAGGGAAAACAACAAGTGTATGTATCACATTTCACATTTATACAACTTCTATCAACCAAACTGTTGTAATTGATTTCGTGGTAACTATGCTAACATGAAAGAATACAACATACATACATACATACATGAATGAGCCTATACAGGTAGTCTATAGGTCAAACCAAAATTTGTGAATTCCTTTACACCGATATTTACAAACTCGGAAACCTGAGCTTATGGAGGTGAAACTTCATGGATGGATGTAGAGCATTCAGGACTACCTATTTCAGATGAGGGCTTGATCACCCTAGTATTGTATGACCGGCAGAATCCACACTTGTGGTATAGCCAATGGAAGTGAGCCTTGCCTTTCCGTTCGCAATCATTACAAAGGATATCCTGTAACAGATATTTGAAATAGAAAACAATCAAGATAACGCGGCAAAACAATTCAAAGGGAATGCAACATGTAAACAAACTCCAAATACCTGCCAACGGTTTCTGTATTCTTCTGGAAGGACTTCATTAGCAAGTAAAGCATCAAGCATGCCAAAGTATACCTGAGTCATTTAGCATTTTTCATTAAATCACCATACAAGTACATCATTACAGTTAGTTATATCCAAGCTAAAGGGCGGGGAGTAAAAATTAGTATTTTAACCACGGCAGGTCATAACTCTTAGTGAATTCTTAGGGAACACAAAGTTGAATTAGTTTTGGGGCCACAATGTAAAAGCAGTGCAGATTAATGACTTTATTAGGACATTCTTCTTAATCAATGTTCTGCACTAGTAGTTAACATTGTTATACCCTAGGTCAGCCAATAGTTTTTGTGCCAACCCCAAGTTGTGGTGACAGCTGAACTTGAGAATAAAAACATAACGATGTAAGGAAGTAATAGGTAAGAAACCATACCGCCATATCTCCCATGGATTTGCTGCATATTGGACAAACATAATTACTGCAAGCATATGCCTGCACAAGTCAAATTACAACACGAGACACCATGAATAAAATATTTAACCATAACATGATAACACAACTATGCAAAAGTAATAGCTCTAAGTGTTAGATGACATGATAAAATGTTAAGAACATGAGACCTGAAAACAAGCTGAATGAATGTAGTGACCACAGGGTAAATGTCTGACGGCTGCACTTGAAGTGAACAAAAATTCACAGCAGATGGGGCAGTTTGTCTCTAAAGCCTTATCCAAGCACTTGTGTTCTTCCGCCTTCTTTGTAATACAACAATTGCATTTCATGCAATGATAAAAGTCTACACCAAGACCCTTACCAACACGACATAAATTGCAATATGGGCAGTGATATACATCCCTGCAAAAGAAAAATTCACAGCCCTGAGTACATTTGCATCCAAAAATATACTACTTACACTGCATAGCAACCTAAGTATCAAGACAGGTAAATGAATTCAACAGGCTTGGGAGTCCTATGATGAGCATTGACAATATCAATGAGATCTGAATCCTAGTACATTTGCCATGAAATAATCGGAATAAAAAAAATCTGGTTATATTGGTACATATTTTACTGTAATTTCCTATCAGATTTCAGATTCTCCACAACAAATAATTATGTTGGCTACCCTGAAAAGACAATGTAAGATCCTAATGTTGTCAATTGTGACCGATTGAATGCCAAGTCAAGAGTTTTAAAAGAAGGCATTAAATGAAAATGCCATATACGGAATCCATTTTTTAACTTTAGAGATATGATAAACGTGAAAAGTAGCAGGTTTGAATATAATGCACCTACAACTTTTTTGACTGTTTAGGATCCACCAGTGAAAAAAATAAAAGAATATATTAGAATATAAGATGGCTGGAACGAAGGTTGACTCCTGTATATCACCATCAAGAAGTAAGAATTAATTCTATTTGCAGCTGAATCTGCAAGTAGGATGTAGTCACTCTTTAATCTTGTTTTGTTGGGATATGCCCTAGACTAGTTTTAGTTTGGCTTAGAGAGATGGCCTAAATTTTGATGTACTATGTTTGATGAGTTCTTAATGATTGTCAAAAAAAAAAAAAATCTTAATGAAAAAACTTTTCCATCAAAACAAATTAATGAATAAATAATTCTACACATGGCCAAAGACCAAAAGACCAGAGATAAACATGCAACTCACAAGACCAAAAATAAATGCAAACACTGGATGAAACATCTGGCCTGCTAGACCATATAAATAAGTAATGAATGCTTTAGAGAAAATGAGAGCATTACAAGTATATGAGGAATTCGCATTTAAAATGGTTAATTAGTAGAAAATGAAAATAAACTATTTAAAAGGATATGCTCAACTTAAGATGTGTTTTTAAGCCAACCCACTCCATGGAATTAAATAAAGTTTAATTACTATTGATGCTATTCAGATGTGTGGCATGTAAACAATTTGCACAAAATCATCTGCAGTACAGAGCCTTTAAGCCAACAAGTTAAATTGTCACATCCTCCTTTTTAATGTTAAGTTCACTCCCTTTTCTTGCACAAGGAAAAGGTAGCAGAGCAATTTGTCATACTCAAAACATTTATTTACCTTTCATCATCAAAGAACTTGCATATACTGCAATAGTATTTAGCCATGGATTTATTGCATGAAGGTGAGGAACACACTGGTCCAATTGGCTGAATCGTCAGGCAATGCATACACATCATCTCTAGAGTTGATTTCCTGGAACAGTTGAAATACAAGTTAGTAATAAGTAACATAAAAATGTGACACAAAGTTCACTATATTTACGTACCTTTCAATGGAATGATCGCTCACTTCATCGTGACAGAATCTGCAGGTAAATAACTTGCCACAACAAGCAGCACGAAGTTTACAATTTCTCTTGTAGTGTTCACATCCAAAGGTCTGCTTGTCTATATCCCGAAAAGTGGGTGATACTTCAACTGTTTCTCTAGTAGAAGAATTTTCATCTGCTGATGCTTGTGATTTCTGCTGAGAAGCTATCCAGCGACTAAAACAAATAAATATGAAGCAACTGTGAAGTCTAAGGGACTAGAAAATAATATTTTAACAGATGAATCAAGTGAAAAAATGAAAGATCATAGTACTGACAGAACACAAACAATATAGGCAAAGCCAAAAGGTTATAAAACACACCTTGTCATAAGATTTTGAATCAGATAATCCTTTCTCCTAGGGTCAAGAGTTGAATCTCTATGCACCTTTCTGATCTCTGATTCGAGCTCAGTTTGGTTCATGCGGAAGATATCTTTCCAACCAGGTTTGAACATCTGGTCACCATCGAGCATTTCAGTACCTACAGAGCAATAAAATTATGTAAACATCATAAGCAGAAGAAATAACAAGGAATGGTTAAGGGACTGAATTCAATTGGTAATGACATAATTCAACGTAGCAACTAGATGAGAAACCTTTAGTGGACGTGTTTTCTGATCCTTCAGGTAGCCCAGATACTTCAGGCATTCTTCGACAGCATTCATTAAGCCATTCAGTGAACATTGTGTTTTTTGCGGCTTGCTTCAATGTATCCATCAGATTATTTTGTTCATCCTGGGTAAGAGCTGAAGTTACCCAAGGCAACATCGATTGGAGTACTTCAGCACCAGTGGTCCCAATTATGCGACCAACAATTTTGTCCTGTTCCTCAACAGAAAAATGCTCATTAAACAATGGCCAGAGCTCAAGTTCTTCCCGATATATGTGCTGGTGTAGGCTGAATCTGATTGATTTGCACATGCCTTGAAGTTTTGTGGCCAGCTCTATGTATTTTCTCATGCAATCATCATGATCGGTATCATTTGAACCAGTCTGATTAAGAACCTCAAAATCACTTACATTCTGCATGCAGCCATGGAGTTTTGACAAATCAGATAGAGAACCAGATATGGCTTCAAATAATTCTTCCTCCTGCTTGTGGTCTAGCGTGTATGAGTGACTCACATTATGAAGGGCCTCTTTAGATTCAAGTGCTGGAAATACAATTTCATCCTCAGCATTGCTATGAGCTCTGTATAAACCCCACAACAGTCGGAACCTTCCAGTAAAATGGCGGAGTATGGTTTCATCGGAATCCCTAAGTTTTCCAGATTCAACATCCAAGTACTCCAAATCTTTCAGTATGGCTTTATGAAACTTAAATATTGTATCAATTGGATGCACTTTAAAGTCAACACTACCAGAGCTCTTGTCCGTTTCCCAGCTAAAGAGGCTGGATTTAAGTGAAGGTGCAGCAGATGAGGATAGTGGCCGATAAGACTTTGTGGTAGAAATTGAATTCAAACCAAGATTGTTCCCATTAACTCCCAATCCCGGAACACAGCATGACTGTCCATTAGTAGAGGTATTGAGAAACAGTTCACAAACTATTGGACCAGGTATGTCTACGCCATTACCACGAACAGGGAGATTCCTTTTCACTGGTCTTTCAGCTGCATTCCTCACATTAAATGCGCATGGACAGGATCCCCGAACAAAATTTTCTTGCATATCAGGATTAGAGAAATTCTCTGCCATACAGCAGCCACCAACATCAGAAGACAAGCAGACATCATGATTCCTACCTTTACATGCCCAACCACAATACAGAGTTACTAGAGCTGCGTCAGGTGCTGGTGCTGTGTCAGCAAAGAAATACACGTTAATATAAACATTTAATGTGCACCATACTCTCACGAGATTCGAGTGTGCAAATGCTAACCTGCTAGTTGCATATTTTTGAGGAAGTTCCTTGCTTCATGTTCAGTCAATGTCCCAACAAACCACGGCAAGACGCGCTCAATCAACTTCAGTGGCATAACACTCAAACTTTTGTACAAAAGTTCTCTCTGTCTTTCAAAGCTAAAATTCTTACGAGCTAGTGGAAGAACCTGAATGCAAGTCAAACAGTTACCAATCAATGATTAATAATTATTTTGCATTAGATTTCAAAGATTTCACATAAAATAACTTAAACGTGCCAATATTGAGAGAAATGAATGTCCAACTCTAGTATGGAGTAAGCAAGTTGTGGCAGAATTATTCAACAGAGATCAAAATAGGAGTAATTTAACAAGTCCAGTATGGTTTCATTTCTTCCCAATCTAACAGTTTTACAAGAATAAAATATTGGTCTCAGATGGTGCATGAGGAAAAGATGGCTGAAAAAATTAGGATTACCTGATCTTCCTCATCTCTGAAATGCCTCTTGATGGTTTCAATTATTAAATTGGCCTGGGAACAAAGCTTTGCGAAGAATTCTGCAGCTGAAGTTGTATCATCACCTGACTTTTGAATGTTTTCGATTAAGCACCGGAGCTCATTGAATTGACTTTCTTCCTCAGCATGCTCCTCCAAGAAGGAGACTCCCCCATCAACTGCTGGGAATATCACTTTGTCCTCAGCAACACTACAATTAATTGCAGTAAAATACTAATTGGGTAAGAATTAAATTACAAAAAAAAAACATGATCTGTCCATAGGAAAATACTCAGTACTTTCATGGTACTGAGCTGCAATAAGATCTTGAAGCATAGAAATTAAATGTTTTGCAGGAAAACCACAACAATGAAAAACAAAACGAGAGGGAATGTGTTTAATTTATAGCAAGCAAGTCCATACAAAAACTCATAAACAGCTTAAGTACCTGTGGAAGATGCAAACCTCAGCAATAAGATGCAGTCTCTCATAAAATGCTTCCAGATCAGAAAAATCTCTAGAGAGCTCAATATGCGCAGCCACGCCTGTCAGATCTTCCAGCTCTCGTCTTATGGCATTGTGCCAATGCAATATTTCGTCTATAGGGTGGCCTTCATCTAAGCTGGAGACATCATTCACAGCTACTGAATATTTTCTTTTGCCAATCCTCAATGGTGTACATGCACAGTTCTGGTTTCCAGCTTGACCTTCGTTGTTGGCATTACAGTGTGCATAATGTTGGACTTCTGAGCCAACGTTGTAACTTCCAGCACTACCAGTAGAACCTTTAGTCCATGAGAATATGACCTAATTCAAGAAAGATATTATTAGCCACTATGAAACACCTTCTGATTTAAAAAGGCAGACGGAAAATAGAAGAACACCAACAAACAGAAACACACAGATAGAAAAAGTCAGGAAAGAGAAGAAAAAAGGACCTGCTGAAGAAGATTTTCCTTCGGAATAATTCTAGACAAGCACTTCTGCATCTCCAGGAACTCATCAGATGAAATAGAAAATGAAAGCCAGGGAAGGAACTTTTTCAACATATTCACTGGTATGCTACAAATGAATTGCCATACTAAGGACGCCTGTTCCTCAACTGAGAATTTTTCAATCAGTAGAGGAAATACCTGTATACGAGAGTAAATTTTAGTCAAGCAACATATCCACGCCTAATCATCAAATTTCCCCACAATTTGTCTTGGTATATAATCAGAAATAAGTCACAAAACTTTAGCTTTATCTGAAGAATAGAATGAATGAAAGATTCAGAGCATCAAAGACTCACAATGGATCATTTTCAACCATAATCAGCATAAGCTCTAACATTTTCAATTGCCAGGCTTAAAATCTGAGCACTATGTCCTATATATAATTTAACCAACATCTACCACGAAAGAAATAAAAACTTCAACTTCAGAGCCAGTGTAACCAACGATGAGTTCAAGAATTTTGACCATAATAGAAGGCAATAACTACATTAGATGTTAGAGCTGAACACTGAAAGTCTCATGTTACGTGAGGGAAAACTATCAATTAAATAAGCTGAACTGCAGCATAGACATTAATCTGTGCAAGGTCCCAAGAGACTTGTCCAATTTTCAGCCTCTACCATTGAATACTTTTTTCTAGACAAAACTCTCTTCTGTTCAGTCTTGCCCTACTCAGGTCTGAGGATCACAATGGCCCTCCTAGACATAATCATAGAACCAAAAAAGACAAGCCCCTCCTCGGCAGGCACTTATAACTAACCCTCTGTTTGAACAGGTTTTCACCCAGAGAATGAGACCATGACAGAAAGCTGGATAAGTGTATTGAGAATGTAAATTTAGTGTTATAAAATGAGAATTCGACGAAAAAGAAAATAAAAACACAACTACTGACAAAACCTAATGCGGCTAACACCTGTTTTTTCACTGTGCATCAATCAGTCCATATCATCATATTCCAAACTCAGACCATCATTAAAATAGAAACGAAGGCCATGTATTCCAACATTAAATACAGGTGGACCTTTAAAAATTGACCGTGATGATCATACAGAAACAACATAACTGAAAGAAAAATGCTTATAATAGAGCCAAAATATCAATATGATCCTTTATGTATTAAGAAAAGTAACATTCAAATAGAAACAAAAATATAAGGGTAACAGCAAACAGAATGATAAATTACATGCCGGCACTTGGGAAAGTAGGGATAAATAATTCATGAAAAGGCATTTTTTTAGAAACTATTGACAAGACTTGTGCATTAATGGCTGCAAGACTACCGGAAAAAGTTACAGCATCTTCTGATGAGCAACCTCATAGACATTAGTTATCAAGATATATATTGTAAGTGTAGGTTCATTTGGCATACCTGCTCTTCTTCCTTGGACAGGTGTTGACTAATTGATGTTTGGAGGGCCCCAGAGCAAGATGCCAACTTTCCTGGAAAACTCTCGTTCATCTGCTCGTTGGAATTCAGTAGCTCAAACAGGTGATCAAAAAGGTCACTCTCTCCAATGTGCTCTAGAGAGTATGTCTGTGCCACATTCTTCACTCGTATATCAAGAGCTGGAAAAATGACCTGTAATTAAAAATACTCTGAGCAATCAACTTATGAGGAAGTTGCAAATCTGAATAGCGATGACATGCTCATGAATCAAAATTCTTTTCTTTTGTTAACAAAAAGGGAAATGTGACAAACACAAAAGTCCAATATGCTTACAGCAAATTGTTCTGTAGCCTAGCTCATTTGTAGACTAAAACCAAAACAGCCATGTTTAAGTTAAATCAATCTTGCAGTTTTCTAATCCTCCAAGATATTAACACCAATTTTCCAATAGCAAAGGAAAATTTTAAAGATCCATGAGTACTAAATCAGCCACCAGGTACTTGGCCAAGGGGAGTTCAAATCCCCATCCAGTAAATAGTCCCCAAGCACCATTTGTATGCGAATAGTGTTTTGTATTTAATTTATACACCTTCAGTATTACGAATCATTACACAAACCACCAATCTCGAATGGTATGAGTAGAGTTTAAAGCAGGTAAATGATTCATACAGCCAACTCAGCAAAATGATATAGGTTTAATTCTCTGTATTGACATTGCTTAAAATAAATAAATAAAACATGTTTTAAAGCCAGAAAGTGTTTATTTCACTGAATCAACTGGAGATCTAAATAAGACATTTCTTCAGACACGATGTCCAAATTGTTTCGTGTTATCAACGACGACTTAAGAATGTCATATACTAGGCAGAAATATCAAGCTAAAACAAACTATAACCCACAAGTACCATGTAATAGACAAATCTTAATTTCCATTCCATCTTCTGTTAATCAATAACCAAAATTTTCTTCAAACAACAAACTCAATTAAACTAGACAGCACTGAATGCAGGATTGATCAAACAGAAACAAAAGGATCTCGCCCCCACACTATTGCACTATATTCAGCATGACCAAGAACGAAAGCTCAAAGAAATGAAGTTAAGTTGAACACTCAAGTGCTCTGAAGACAAATTTTACTCAGCATAATTAGAATTAACTGCACGCAGAGCTTACAGGAATTAGAGAACCTAAATCGAAAATTTTAATATACCAACTAATGAATACATAAAAGTCATTTACCTCATCTTCAGCGTTGGAGTGGTGCTTATAGATTGACCTCAAGAACCGGTACCTTTCCTCCACAGTCTGTATATCCACCTCCTTTCCAGTCGCGTAGGCCAACGCCAAGCGATGTAGCGCGTCGAGCTCTGACCTAATTGCCTTGTGAAAAAAGAGGAAAAACAAAATAGGAGAATTCTGCTCCGAGCTAGTCTCCGCACTTCCTCCAGCTGAGGACCTCGATGCCAGAGCATTGTTAACTGCTCCACCGCAAAGAACAGCTACTCCTCCCTCTCCGCCCTGAGCCGCCATGTCCAATTCACCTCAACTAGCGAGCAATATGTTCTTCCGAGCTCCAAAATTCTTAGAATTAAAAGCAACCGTAAACACTGAGTAACTGTCCTACCAGACATTTACTGCATTATCTATCTCATCGCCATTAGCAGCTGGAGAAAACACGTGTTTACACGAAATTGTAAATGCCTAAGGCGGTTCTGAATTAGATTCAACGGTGAAGAAGATGAGGCAAGAGGCATGAGAGAGCACAGGACGCCCGTGGGGCTGACCACCACCTAATAATTATTATGGATTATTTTAACAGTTTTTCCCTCGCCGAGAGTTGTACGTCAAGGCGGAAAGGAGGTGGGCGGTGGGGGTTGACTTGCTGCCACGTCATCTGAAACGTTGACACGTAGGATCGGTGGCTCCGAGTGAAGCCTATGTTTGAGTCGAGGTGGCACGTGCCGTGAGACGCACTAGCATGGTTCCACGTGTGGGGAGTGGGTTGGGGGTAAGGACGGAGATTTAGATTTGTTTTCGAAAAATGAAATAGTATAAAATTGTGGATGTCAAGGCCCGGGGGTCAAATTTGGAGTAGGACGGCAGCCGAGTTAGACCTGATATAATTGAATTAGTAAAAATATAGTTTTGGATTTCAGGATTTCAGTATGATTCATCATCAATCTAGAATATGAAGACTCTTGGTTCCTGTTTTCTAGAGATTATTTGAATATTTTTTAGTTTAGATGAGTTCAGATAAATTTTTAAGTTCAGATTAGTTCAAATAAAGTTTTTTAAGTTCAAATAAAGTTTTTTAAGTTCAGATTAGTTCAGATAAAGTTTTTTAAGTTCAGATGAGTTAAGTTCAGTAAATTTATTTAGTTTTCAGATAAGTTAAGTTCAATAAACTTATTTTTATTTTAGTTCATTTCAGTTTAAATCAGTTCAATATTTTTTATATTTTTTCATGTCAATTCATTTCTGTTATGTTCAATATTGTATATTATATTAATTTAAATAACGCTAAAAATATTTTGTGATTTTACTATCATGCGTCGACCCTCTTCTTTGAGCTTAATTGTTCATATCAGTTCAGTTCAGTTCAATTCCATTCAGTTCTGTTCAATATTCTATATTATAATAATTTAAATAATGTTAAAAATATTTTGTGATTTTACTATCATGCGTCATAGTTGTAGACCCTCTTCTTTTGAGCTTAATTGTTCATATCAGTTCAGGTCAATTCCATTCAGTTTAGTTCAGTTTCAATATGATTTGATGAAATTTAGATTGATTTAGTCATACCAATTCTTTTTTTTCCAAAACATTAATTTCACTTTAGTTCAGTTCAGATCAGTTTAGTTCAACAACAATATAATTTGATGCAATGAATTAAGGTTAATTTATTCATACCATTTTTTTCAGCATTAATTTTTACTTCGATTTAGTTCAATTTAGTTCTGTAAAATATAATTTGAGAAGATTAAGGCTAATTTAGTTATACCAATTCAATTCAGTTTATCTACATCAGTGCAACTCAGTTCAGTATATTTTAATATTAAATGTATTATGTCATATTTAGATTAATAAATTTTAAATATATTGGAAATGATCATGTATTTTAGTAAAGTTCAACAACAATATAATTTGGACCAATTCTTGGGTGAGGCTGCCTCACCCAAGAGGCGGGACCAAGTAACCCCTACTTTTGGTGAGATTTGGTAAAGTGATATCGAAGTTTTGATGAGGTGACATGTTTGATGAACTGACATCGAGGTTTGATGAGGTGACGTTGATGATTAATGATGTGGTAATGAGTTATGATGAGGTGGTAGCAATGAAATTTTCCTTATTTGGTTTTGTCTCATGGCTAAGGCTTCCTCACAGGAGAATTACTCTATAATTTGATGCAATGAATTAAGGTTAATTTATTCATACCATTTTTTTCAACGCATTAATTCTTACTTCGATTCAGTTCAATTTAGTTTAGTTCAGTTTAGTTCTGTAAAATATAATTTGAGAAGATTAAGGCTAATTTAGTTATATCAATTCAATTCAGTTTATCTACATCAGTGCAACTCAGTTCAGTATACTTTAATATTAAATGTATTATGTCATATTAAGATTAATAAATTTTTCAATATATTGGAAATGATAATATATTCTAGTTAGTTTCAATTTAGTTCAGTTCAATTTATCTATATATTTCAATTCGGCTCAATTTTTTAGTTCAAATGAGTTCAGCTAAATTTTTTAAGTACAAATGAGTTCAGTTCAGATAAAGTTTTTTAAGTTCAGATGAGTTCATATAAAGTTTTTTACGTTCAGATAAAGTTTTTTTAGTTCAAATAAAGTTTTTTTAATTCAGTTAAAGTTTTTTAAGTTCAGATGAGTTTAGATAAGTTCAAATAATTTCTAGAGAACAGGACCTTATTATTGATCCTTCCACAAATTATTATTATTATTATTATTATTATTATTATTATTATTATTATTATTATTATTATTATTATTATTATTGATCCATGTATGGACATCATGAAATAGAGCTTTAAGAAATGACTCCAAATATAACATAATTAATTTTATGTAATGAGAACATAATTTTAAATTCAGGTGCATATATATTTTTTCTACTTCATTTTAATCCAAATTACAAACTTTAAATCTATCATTTTTTACAAATTATTGGGTGAAATTGTCTTACCATAAGTTTATGGTAAAACAAATGAATTCTAGGTTTATCAGAAGAATGTGTGTGATTGTAAACTTTCTAAAGAACTTATTAAGAATTTGTCCATTAAGAACTTGTCTTTTTTAAAAAATTAAAATCACATGTGGTGGAGGGATTTTATTGTGTTCCCTTAACCCTTAAAAAGGCACCGCTCTTATTATAAGTTCTTACAAGAAAAACCCTAATAAAGGTGGGGATAAAAAGACTTGCTCAAATACAAAGACAAAGTGCCGAAATTGTCATTAACTAGTTAATATCAACTTCCGGATCAGGTTAGCGAATCAACTAATCGAAACACAAGATTGCCTCAGAAGGATATTAATTGCAGGGAGCTAGTCAGGGTGGCAACAAGTGAAACTCAAATTAGCCACCTGAATGTACTAATCGTTGCCAACTTACAGTAATGAAGAGTATTCAATAATACATAGTGGTATCACTAAACAATTTATGCATGCTTCATTTATTTGAGTTTGGACTTGAGTCTTGTCATGGTAATTGTAAATGCATATGGTTGCTTCATCACTCAAGGCTTGATCATCAGGTTCACTTGTCAATAAGAGAAATAACAAGTACGGGCTCATCAGCCTTCGGGCACCACGGCCTTCGGGCAACCTTGTATTTTAATTTTATTTAGGTTGAGGAGCCGTCAATAATCCTCCAGATTTCATGAAAAAAAACAAGTAAAAGGTTGCAGGTTTTGAAATGTATGGAAATTTCCTACTATCGAAGGATACTAGTCATTTTAAATCCTAGGGAGGTTGGGATGATTAAAATCATGGTTTAGTTTTGAGGTTGCTTACTAATTTGGCTAATGCATCAGCAACGGAATTGGCCTCTTTTTAGATATGAGTAAAGAATATAGATAACTCACTTTGAAGATCTCATACCCCTCCCCAGAGGCGGATCCAGGATTACAAGAGTAGTGGGGCATTTTTCTCATAAATTTAAGTTTCACTTCTTTGTATAAAAAATAACTTAAAATGCAACAATTTAAATACGAATATATCAAATAAAAAGATGTATGTTAAAAAAAATGTCATTCAATTCAATTAAATACCCTTGAACTACTTTAAAAAACACACTAACTATATGTATTTTCACAAAAGTGATAGGGCAAAATAATAAATTTTAAAATTTAATACCTACAAAATATATAAATTAATAATTTTTGGGTGGCAATTGCCACCTTTGCACCAAGGCTACATCCGCCTCTGCCCCCCCCCCCCCCCCCCCCCCCCCCATCAGAGGAATGAGCCGCCATGGGATCTTAACTGTATGAGGATCATCTGAAGCAGAATAAACGAGTCAGTCTCTACTTCCAGTTTTGAACATCATTATAATATGTCATATGAAGCCTAGAAACCATAGCATGAGCCTTTGCTAGCATCAAACAGTGGCCAAAAATAACTATGAGTTACTCTTCATATAAAGCTAGGGAATCCCAAATATCTAAAAGGGAAGGATCCTTGGGTCATTTGAGTAAGCTGGCTTATTAATCTATGATAAAACTATGGGGCAGACTTGGACAAAAAATATCAGGAGATTGATCTTTTGTTCATTGATTTTTTTCATATCTTTCAAGAAAGCTCATTGGATTTTTTAGACTACTTTTCGTTGCTTTCATGAATACTGTTGTGTCGTCAGCAAAACACAAATGAGTCATCTTTTTAGCTAAATGTGGCACCTTATAGTATTCTATTTTTGATTGCTCAAATAAATTACCTAAGCTTTTTGTAAAAGCCTCTATTAGGAGTATAATATAATGACAAAGGATCTCCTTGTTTTATTCCTCTAGAAGCTTTGAAAAAACATGAGGCCTCCCATTTACAAGAACATGGAAATTGGATGCTTAAATATTGCCCATAATGTTTGCTATTAAATTTTCATGAAAACCCATCTTTTTTAACAGTTTAGCCAAGAATATTTAGGAAATCCATTAGTTCATGCATTAGGAATGGCATTATGATCTTCATTCTATGTGTATAGACTCTGAAAAAGATTTTGTTTATGAAGTTTGACAAGTTGATGGGTATCAAATTAGAAAACCTTGAATTGACCTGTCTCTTTGGGATTAAGGTGATAAATGATGCATATATTGCTCTAGGTATAGGAATTCCTAACATAAACAACATCACATAAATAATATAAATGATATCCCAACAACTTGTATGAAAACTAACGGAGCAACCATCAGGACCAGGTGCTGAGTCCCTATCCATCTGGAGAACAATATGTTTTAGTTCTTCCATATTAATTTCATTAAACTTTCATTTATTTCAATATTAACCAGTGTGGGGACATTGGCTATCATCTCCTCTGCCAAATTATTATCAAAATCAGTTAATAAATTGGTCATCAGTTTTTTTTGATGTAAATAATTTTCTATTAATCACTCAAAAGGTTCATACAACGATTTTGGCCATCGCTCTAAGCCAACATCTAACAAGTGGAAAAAAAACCGAAACAACTATTCTAAAGCCACTCAGGGTACAAGTGGCACTACCATAACAAGTTTATCAAGATATTACTATGATTCTCAAACATCAATGCTAGAGTTTCATTCCAGTTGTCCATGCATATCTTGCTAAATCCGCTCCCACTTTAGAAGCTTTGAGGTCTTCAACGTTCCTTATTTATTTTTATTTTTCTCGGTTCACAGAGAAAACAAAGAAGCCATATGCAGTCTGAGCCTCAGTCTGTTCTCATTCAATCCAGCCCGTCAAATCTTTCAATAGTGTCATGGGTCAAGCCACTCATGGGTCAATTGGTCATCAGTTACTAAATTTTGGAAAAAGGATAATGTTGTTGCACCAATGTTCTTGGGACTAGTGGTTTATAAATTGAGCCATTGGTCATTTTCATTTTCTATTGATGAAATCCTTTGCCTAGAATGTTTTGCTTTAACATAAGCAATAAAGAACTTAGTGTTCATATCTCATTCTTTAAGCCACTTTATTTTAGATTTTTGTTTCTATAAAGTATCCTCTCTAGTTAAAGCTAGTGTCATTTCAGCTTGTGTAAGATGCAATGCAGTCCTACTCGTGTCATTGTTAAAAACTTGATGCTCATGTTCTTTTTGAAAAACATTTTTCTCAGCTAATCTAACATTAACATACACATTACCAAATGAGTTTCTATTCCAATCCTTTAGTTTCAATTTTAATCTTCTTAATTTAGTACATAGAGGTTTCTTGGCTCCGAGGTAGGAAACCTTTTGTCTTATTTCCTTTTCTCGGAATTGCCCCTCCTTCCTTCGGAATTACCCTCGGTGCTCTACGCCGTTTTTCCTCCCTCTTCGACACGTGTGTTCCTTGATTCCTCATGTGGTCCCTACCACCATGATTACTCGGTATCCCCAAGAATATCGGGGCATCCGCGCGTTTCCTTTTCCCTATGCTCCTTTATTTCTTTTTCGACGTCATTACTTTTCCTGCTCCCAAGACAATCTGTTTAATCTTTCTCTATCTCCCTATCAGTAGCCTCTCCTCTTCTTTTGAATTTCTCCATGGCGCTCACCACTTCACTCCTCTTGGTGAGACCTCATTTTCTTTCCCGTATATTTTGTACCTTCTCAGGTCATTTTTTCCATGGTCATGCCCTAAAGTTTTTTCCTTTTTATGGCAGTTTGGTGGTTCCTTCAGTGTGCCTGCGTCACTCTCCGGTTCTAAGATACTGGATACTCGTCGTGGTTCTTGGACAGTTTATGAAATTCCCCTAGGTTTGGGATTCTGTTTTGGGACTAATAAGCTTCCTCTGCATTCTCCTCTCTTGATCACCTTGCCTCACGATCCTTGGTTGTTCAGATTGCATCCGGAGATAGAGTTTCCGACCCCTGTGCGTCAAGCTGGGCTCCCCTGCCTACCGGCCTGCCTTTCCCCTATCACCTCCTCGGTATGATTCTTCTCCCCTTTCCCCTCTTTTCCCTTCCTCACTTGTCTCTCTGCTGATTCGTTGTTTTCTTCTAGCAATCTCCGTTTCCCGAGGATTCAGCTCGTTTCCCAGCCTCCGAACGTAGTGCCTCATGTTTAAACTGGGTATGAATCCTGCAGAGCAATGCCATGCCCCCAAGCTCTTATCAGTGATATCTGGCTTCACCATTCTTGATCGGGCCTTACCTAATCTGTCGGGTCGCAGCCTGCCCCTTGTCCGAGGCAATCCTTACGCCTCGGATGTGGTATCGGCTAACGCTTCAACTACCGACGACTCCGGATCCTGCCTTAATAGACTTACTACATGGGCACGTGATTGCCTTTCAAGCTCTGGTCAATCCTCTTGCATGTAGACATTACCCTTCCCCTTCATGTACATTTCATGGTACATGTGCTTGTCAATCTTCCTGGTTGTAGGCATTATCCTTCACCTTCATGTACATCTCATGGTACATGTACTTGTCAATCTTCCTTGACTCGCGGTACTTTTCGAAGACTAGCTTTTACAAGGGCTCCCTCATGCATATCTGGTTATGATCCGAGGACCTCTCTTTCCTACTTTTTCTCATTCCTGGAAGCACACATTTTCCTAATGTAACTTTAGATTTATCTTTTGTTATTCTAACCGTTTGCACTTTCTGTATTCCTTATTTTCCTGGTATTGTTAGCATTCCTTGCTATCTGTTTTCCTTTGTAATGCATTTTATGGTTGCCTTCCTCAAGGATTACCATTCCCCTTTATATTTTGCCTTCATAATGCGATAATATCCCTTGTTTCCGACACACTGTTCCTTCCGCTGTTTTTCTTTTATTATGGCTATTTATCTATTAATTTACTATTATTTACTATTGTCTTACGTATATTAGTATCCTATCCTCCCCCCCCCCACCCGGATTATCCAGAAAGGTAATACTTTCTGGATTCGGTTTCCGAAGAGGTCTGAATATTAAAATTTTAATTTCTAAACTTCAACCTAATTCCTTGAAAATTGTAACCTAAGAAACAACATTTCTAAAGCTTTGATCCGACGATAATATCTTAGAGTATCAGGATAGCAAACTTACCTTTTGCCAATGGTTCCACCTAGGATGCTGCATGAACCCTTCTTTTCCCTCGGTCTGTGCTACTAGATATCCTGTCTGGTATTCCGACCTTCTTTTACACCTGTTAATGCCTTGGGATTAATATTACCTTATCTGAGGCATGGCCTTTAAGGCTGCCTCGGCTGATTCCTTTCAGCCTTTTCCTTTTGTCTTTATCATGCTTTGCAAAAAATTGTTCCTTTATTAATTGTTATGCGATTGGTGTGTGTTGGGGGACGTCTCCCTCCAACACCATTTGTTTGAATGTGTTTGCTTCTTAACAATCCTTTTTATGAAAATCCTTCCTTTAAAATATTTCTTTCCCTTTCAAAATATTTTCCTGCATACTCGGATGACCTTTGCCGAAGTATGTTCCTCTTTTGCGTGGCACCATCGTATGAGCGACCCCGAGGTCCCGATTTTCTCTATTACAATACGATATTCAACACATGTATATTCCCTCGGTGTATCCACACCATTTTCCTATTGTAGGGTACTATCCAGTACACAAACAATCCTTTTAGCACGCATTCGAACTCTAGCGTATCCACGCCAAGCTCTTCCTTTCCGAATCGTTGATCTGATTCTATCATCCATAGAATCTCCTTAGGTTGGCTACGTTCCACCTCCTCGGAGCAGCTTCCCCACTCTTTGATTCTAACACATAACTCCCCCCTTGGTGAGCTTCTATTACCTTATAAGACCCCTCCAAATTGGGCGTCAATTTACCTTGCTTTTCCTTGTGGCTATGGTCATTCCTCCTCATTACCCATTCGCCTACTTTATAATTTTCTTTCCTAACCCTTCTGTCATAATACCTTTTAACCCTTTCCTTCACCTTCACCTCGCGTAAAGAGGCTTTTTCTCTATTTTCTTCTATAAGGTCGACCTGCAAAATAGAACATCATTTGCAGGTACGGAACATCATTTGAGCTAAGTTCTTCTCTATTTTCATCATCTTCCTCTGCCCCTCCTCATCCAAATTCTGGATTCGGATACTTGGAATTCCTACCTCAACAGGAATGACCACCTCCGATCCATATACCATACTGTAGGGAGTCTCTCATGTTGCCGAGCTTTCTGTGTGCCCATAGGACACTAGGCACCTCCCATATCCAATTGCCCCTGGCTCATTCTAATCTTGCCTTTATACCATTAACAATGGTCCTGTTTGTTACCTCTACCTGCCCGTTGGTCTGTGGGTGGTACACCTGCTTGATTCCTCATTTTGCACACCAAAACTTGAATGGATCATTTTCGAATTGAGCTCCGTTGTCTGTGACTATGACCCTAGTTATTCCGTACCTGCAAATGATGTTCCTCCAACAAAACTTAGTGCATGTGAACCCTCGGATATTAGTGAGTACCTCGGCTTCTACCCATTTTGTAAAGTAGTCTATGGCCACAATGAGGAACTTGAATCCTCCTGGTGCAGTCGGAAAGGGGCCTACCAGGTTTACTCCCCACCTTTGGAATGGCCATGCTACTGGTCACACTTACCAATTCTTCTCTAGGAATGTGAACCAGAGAAGCAAATCTCTGCACTGCACACACCTTTGTATGTAGTCATCGGCGTCTTTATCCGAGCCTTAAAATCTTTTTTGCCACTGCCCGACATCCTTGGTGACTGCCATTCGGCCCTTGTACCTCCTTTATCAGAGATTCTCCCTCTTTCCTTTCTATGCACATTAGTAATTACTGCTGGTATCCTCTTTTGTACAACGACCCTTCGTGCAGCGTATACCTTGAAGCCTTTACCCTGATCTTCCTTGCCAAATTCTTGTCCTCCGGAAGCACATAGTCTCTGATGTATGCCAAGATTGGAGCTATCCATGATTCATCTTCATCTATTGTCTCCACCCTCGGGATCTCCTCATAACTCATTCTCTCCAACACTTCCATGTATAATTTCTGGTCTGGTCCAGGCTTCACTTCTGAAGACGCCAATTTTCTTAGCACGTTGGCCTCGGCGTTTTCCTCCCTAGGGATTTGCTCTAGCTTGAAACTGTCAAATCCCGCCGCTAGCTGTTTAGCAATCTCCAGATACCTCTGCAAGCTCATTTCTCTTGCTTCGTATTCCCCCTTTACTTGCTGTACTACAATCTGGGAATCGATGAACGCCACCATCCTCTTGATTCCGATTTCTTTTGCCAGTCGTAAGCCTCCTATTAATGCCTCATACTCTGCCTCGTTGTTTGTGGTTTTGAAAGAAAATTGTAAGGCGTACAAATGTTCCTTAACCTCGGGACTAATCACTAGTGCAAATCTGGGCATAGACGGCACTAGAACACGGCGGTTCCGAGCGAAATGGACGAACCGCCGTAAATTTAGATCCGTTACGAACTCGTAACAGCCTTCGGAAGGGCGGATGGAGCCGGGTGACCAGAGAAGGCGGTTGGGGCAAAAATAACGGCGGTTCTTGAAAAAGTGCCGTAAAATTTATTATGTTACGAATTCGTAACAGGTGTTTTATAGATTTACGAACTCTTAAGAGGTGTTTTGTAGACTTACGATGGCTTAACATATATCTGGTAGACTTACGAAATCTTAACATGATTCCGCTTTCTTTTTTTTTGCTTTTTTTATATACATATAAATTTCTATCCAATAAACTCTAAATCCACTAAAAACCTTAAAATTAATCTTAAACCTACAAGGTTGGTACAATTATTTAAATTACTTCTGTTATTTTTATTTGCGTCCGAGGTTGTTATACTCGAATTTAATCAAAGTCATAAGAACTCATACTGATCTTGTGGTTAACATTTTATAATTACTGATAACTCATAATTATACTTGAATGTGAATTCATATGTATGTTCATACTTAATAGTTAAATTGGAAACACATTTACTTAGTTTAATTAATCAAAGATCAACCTTAGACACTAAATAATTTTAGTTGAATCGAAGATCTAAATTTTAATTGACATTCTAGAAACACCAACTAAATTCGATTGAAGTAGACTTTAGCATGCTTTTTTCAAATATAAATACTAATTAAAATATTGAATTTAACTAATGATTAATCAAATTTACTCAACTAAATCTAGTTGAAGTAATGATCAGTCAAACTTTATTGATTTTCTAAAAACATGTACTAAATTGAGTTATTTAACTTTTTAGACTTATTTTCTGTTGAACTAAACTAAAGTAAAACTTAATGTATTGAAAAAATTATCAATATGACTTAATTAATCTGAATTTTATAAAACAAATTTTTTGTTGAACTGAACTGTATAAAACTAAACTGATATACTAATAAACTCAAGAGAATAAGGGCTAAATTAAAAAATGTGTTAGTTTAAATGTATTTTTAGTATTATTAATTATTATATGAAGTATGAAAAACAAAAAGAAAAATAGGGAAAATATATGAGATATAGGGAAAAAAAGGAAAAACAAAAAGAATAATAGGAAAATGGGGTGGCGAATGTAGTAAATCAGTATAATTCAAAAATCTTATCTCCAAACAGATCGCAATCGCCCCTCTTTGTACAGTCTTGTTTTCGATCCCCCTCTCCGCCAATCAACACTTTTCCCATCTCCGCTGATCCCACTTTTCCACTCTCCACCGTTCACCTTCACTTCTCCGCCGATCCCACTTCTCCGCTCTCCACCATTCACCTTCAGTGCCCGCTGGTCTTCCGTTTCTCCGACGGTTCCGAGGTCGTTGACCTCGAATTCATTATCGGCTCTCAAACGGCGGATTGGAGGGGTAGAAGAGGGTGAACGATAGGAGGCGGTGACGATTCTGATCTGGATCGAAGCGGCAATGTAGGCGGGATCCGACGACGATATGGGACAGAGAATGGCAATGTGGGTCATCGAGCTCCGAGGACGGGGATTTTGAGGAGGCCGGTCGTTCGTGCCCTGGGTCTTGTTGAAGTCATTTGTTTCCCAGATGAGTAGTTCAGTAGATAAAATTCATGCGGATTTCTGGTTAGTATTAAACACATTGCTTGGTTTAGTTAACATCTATAGACATATTATTTGATGTAAATTTGTGTATTAGTTCATGCTAGTGTTGTTTGCTTACATATATACAATAATATCAATGTTGTTGTTGATTAAGCTGGATGTTGATTACGCCGGAGTTTTTTATTCATCGGAATCGGAAATTTTTTTCCCACTTCCAATATTACTTACGAACTCGTAAGTAATATCGGAAGTGGGAATTTTTTTTCTGGATGCTTATATACTTACGAATTCGTAAGTAAATATGAACATGTACGAATTGCGTTACTCCATCGTAACTTCCTTAATTTTTACGGCGGTTGGTGACCGCCGTAAACCAAAAATCGGTTTACGGCACGACCAGCAACGGCGGTTCTGAACCGCCTTAATTTGTACTCAAGAACCGCCTTCTAAACTTGTTCAGTGCACTAGTGAATTAGCAATATCCCTGCTCCGTTTCCACCTTGGTGATATGACCCATCTACCAACATCTTCCATTCTGGTTCCTTAATTTCGACAAGAGTTTGTCCCTTTTTTCCCTCGTTGGCCTTAGATGGTACCTGACCCTTACCTTTCTTCTTGGTCTCGGGAGATGCCCGACCTTTCTGCTCTTTTTTTACCATCCTCCATTTATACATTCCTCTTTGCTAGCCATAGACTCCACTAGAAAATCTGCCAACACATGTCCCTCGATTGCCTTCCGAGGTTGATATGTCACATCGTGCTCTCCTATTTCTACTGCCCACTTCATCATTCTTCCCGAAACTTCTGGCTTTTGCATAATCTGTTTTAGTGGGTAGTTGGTCAGGATTATTAACGGATGACCCTGAAAGTATGCTTTCAACCTCCTCGATGCATGCATTAATGCTAACACCAACTGCTCTAATTCTGTATACCTCGTCTCTGGCCCTCTTAACGCTCTGCTTACCAAATATATAGGGTGTTGAATCCCATGCTCTTCTTTATTCAATACCGCACTTACTGACTCGGTTGATGACGCTATGTATAAGAAAAGATTTTCACATGGGATTGGTTTCTTTAAAGTGGGCAACTTCAACAAATGTTGCTTCAACTCCTGGAAAGCCTTTTTGCATTTGTCTGTCCACTGAATATCCTTCGCCTTTCTTAAGACGTTAAAGAAAGCCAGCTACCTCTCCGCTCTTTTAGACAAGAAGCGGCTTAGTGCTGCCAACGATTCTGTCAGCTTCTGAACCTCCTTCACAGTCGTGGATGACTGTATCTTCTTGATCGCCTCAACCTTCTCGGGATTCGCATCCATACCTCGATTTGATACCAAAATCCGAGGAACTTTTTAGCGCTTACTCCTATAGTACTTTTCTTTGGGTTTCACTTGAGGTTGGTCGCCTTCAACTTGGGGAACGTTTCCCGGAGGTCGCTTAAGAACTCTTGATGGCTTCGGCTCTTTATCACCATGTCGTCTACATAAACCTCCATGTTTCTTCCCTTTTGGTGCCCGAACACGTCATCCACCATTTTTTGGTACGTCGCTCCTGCATTCTTCAGCCCAAATGGCATCATCTTGTAACAAAAAGTCCCTTCGTTGGTAATAAATGATGTCTTCACCTTGTCCTCCTCCGCCATAGGTATCTGGTGGTAGCCCTTGCGTGAGTCGAAAAAAGCCAGTACCGGATATCTGGTAATAGTCTCGGCTAGTTGATCTAAAGAAGGAAATGTATAACTATCATTTGGGTAGCATTTATTAAGATCCGTGAAATCTATACACATCCGCCAGCTTCCATCATGTTTTTTTACCAACACCGGATTAGCTACCCACTCTGGGTGTGTGATTACTTCTGTCACTCCATCCTTCCGAAGTTTCTCCACCTCGACCCTAATAATTTCTGCCCTCTCTGGAGCCATTGGCCTTTTCTTTTGTCGGATGAGTTTTACCGATGGGTCAACCTTAAGCCGATGTGCAACAATAATGGGAGGACTTCTAACTACGTCCTCTGAATTCCAGGAAAAGACCTCTGCATACCTGGCTAACAACTTTCGCAATTCCCCTTTTATGTCGTCTGGAAGATCTTTCCCAATTTTCGCCACTCCTTGATTCCCGATGGCCATATCCTCTAATTCCTGGTCAAGAGTAGGCCTCGGCATCACTCCCATTTCTTTTTTGGCCTCTGCCATGACTATCTGTGAACAATTCCGAGCTTCTGACTGGCTTCCTCGAACCGTCGCCATACCTTGCTCGGTTGAAACCTCAACATCAAAAGATGAGGGCAACTAGTTGCTCGGACCTGATTTAATCTGGATCTTCTGAGAACCACATTGTATGGAGAGACCTTGTCTATTAGGACGAAGGTACTGAATGTTGTAACCCTCTGGGCGGCATCGATATCATCCCTCATTACCACTCTCATGGATACTTCCCCGATAGGCCTCCCTAATTCTCCTGAGAACTCCACTAACGATCGCACCGGGGGACACAAACTCTCTCTTCCAATCCCCATTTGATCAAAACATTACCTCCCCTCCATTGTCGCTATCTATCAACACCTTTCTTACCTTAAACCCCCCCAACTTCGGCAGTTACTAGCAGAGGGTTGGAATGTACTACCTGCATCGGACCTTCTTCAAATGTTGAGAATTCCAGCATGCCTCCGAACTGGACCCTCTTAACATGTTCCTTCTCTAGTGGCACATATCTTGTCTGTACCTCCCAAGATACGTCCATCTCAACCTCCACTTGGTCTGGAACTGCCTCCACAATCTTTAACACGTGCTTGGTGAATCTGATGCACCCTTGTATGACCAAAGACTATGATTCCCTCCGAGGATGGTCGGACAATTCTTCTTTGAAGAAGGTGAGAACCCAATTTGTCGGGTCCCACTGGCCGTGCCAACTGATGCGAGGAAAATTTGCACCTGTAAAATGTGTGCCTTGGATATCGGTAATGTCCGAGGGCTTAGAGATGTAGATTGCTGATGAAGTAGGTAGATTGCTCGCTAATATAGCACCTGATCATCCGAGCTCCTGGGCCTCGGATGTGACTTGCTTGGGACCTGTTCGTCCGAAGCCTGCAAAACAGATACCCCCGGAGCCACCCGATGGTAGCAGCTCCAGTGTGATGATGAGATTTCGTGTATTGAAGAGAAATTGTATTCAAGAGTTAGAGAACTTACCTGGAGTGGCTGATTGTGGCCTCTATTTATAGGCGTCTTAGACCTCCTTATTTCTCATCATGATGGTCACCTTCATGTATCTTGCAGGGACCTCCAGCACGTGAATGTACCTCCTCATGCCTCGTCACCGCCCCTAGTCACGTGAGCAAGCAGCTTCCATGAAGATGACTTAAATCTGAGTCATCTCCCTTATTATCTATCATCATATATGTAACCAATCAACGGCAACACGGATAATAACACGGTCCATAGAACCTCTCGAGCAACCTAGTTTTGTGTAGGCGTAAGAAATTATTGAGATGGAACACTCGTGGTGCTGAAATGGCAATAAATTATTAGTTTGGGAATTGATTTTTAGAAGTGCTATTTGGTAATTTGTTTTAGAAATAATATATTTACGAAAAAATCTCAATACTAAGGGGATATATCACATGTACAAAATCATCTCCATAAGGAAACAAAATCAAGCTCCGAAATATATTAATACCTAATATAGTATAGTAGAATTCTCTAATATATGAACTTAGAGTAGAATTCTCTAATATATGAGAATTATTGTTGAAGGTGTACAAGCATTAGTGACAAAGACTATGATGTTAGCATTGTGGATGCATGTGGTATGACAACCGAACAAAATCTTCCGCTGTTCTACTCACTCGTGATGTTCGAGCTAGCTTATCTAGGGATCAAAACTAAAAGGGGGAAGAACAACATCGATAAAAGGTACACCGTTCATTTTATTCAAAAAATCGAGGTGAAAAGACATGCTTATGATGACTTTTATTGTGGACTATATAATGTCGTTAACTTTTGGTTCACCCATATACAAGAATTCTCCGATATATTAGAATTACTGTTGAAGGTGCATTGGCTCACCCATATACCTCAATTCACTCCCTGACTCCATGTTGCTTTGACTTTGAGCAGCAATATGCCATGACGGAGGAACAAATGAAGGAGCAAATGAAACAGAGATATATCACATTAGTTGTGTAATTGTTTGATTAGTTACCTAGTGTGACTCGCATACATGTTGTGATCATTTTTGTCTAGATGATGGACATGATCTTTAGCTAATTGATGTTGTGCATTTATTTGTTGAATTTCACCTTATTTTGATGCAGTCAAATAAAAAGCTCATAAAATAACATACCTATTATTCAGATTAACATCATCTTCACCCTCATCTTCATCCTCATCATAACCAGAAAATTGAAACTGTCCAGAATCGCATGTTCCATCATTAATAAAGGGATCATCCTCAATTAACTCAATACAATAACATAAGAGCACATGAAGTTAGATTCTAATTACTCCGTCCCAATTTAAGGTTCACTTTTTGGGACAGAGTAATTAGAATCTAAGAAACACTTAGATATTTCCAAAATACGATTAATTCTAATAAGATGCTCACTAGATAATGTTCATTGATATATGACTATATGAATGATGTCAATGAACCTCAACAAGGATAGTAAGAAACATATCCATGGGCAACAAAAAATATAATACTTAGTCCGAATAGAATCGCAATTGAAAATAGGAAACGATCATACAAGACATGGGGTTTTCCTGCAATAATAACGAAGTACCTGATCTGGAAAAGCTTTATTCTCATGAGGCGAGCACATATATTGTACAAGGTATTGGAATACTCAATTAGCAGCACAGTCCTTCTCGTCCACCGCCAACAATCAGCACCCCCACATCCTTCTCGCCTAACACCAAGCACGATATCCAGTAATTCCAAAACCTATCATGTTAGGCATTTTATCAAACACATATTCTGCACATCAAAAAATTGCTCAAGTACACAAAAAATCCACCAAATTCCCAACAGGGTAGCGCCCAAGATGGCATGAGAGCATAGAGAAGCCAGTAAAACGAGATGGGAACCTGTAGGTTGCGAGAGAGCGGACGATCTGGGCGAAGGGCGATTCGTAGCAACCGAGAGCCTCAGCGCAGTGGAAGCTGCCATTGGGAATTCCGACCCTTTTGGAGACCCTCTTGGAGGACGAGGAGGAGACGAAGCTTCTCGGCGACCGCATCATTAATATTCAACTCGATCTGGCGTTTCCGGTCGTGCTCCAGGATCTCCTTGTTCACCTTGCGTGAGACCCCGGCGGTGCCCTTGCCGTCGTCGAAGCCGCGGATGGATCCCGCCGTCTGGATGTAGCTGTTCGTCCCCGGCATCTGGAGCCGACATGAAGGGAGGAGGGGTATCAAAATTAGGGGTGTGGTGATTTTGAGAGACGAAGGGGTGGGGGTTTAGGGAAAGGGTAACTTTTAATGGTGAGATTTATTTGATAACAAAATATTGACGGTTCAGATCAAAACCCAATAAATACATTCACTTTTGATAACAAAATAGGCTCGAGGAGGAAGGGGAAAGTTTAAAAGGACAAGGAAAAGAAGGAGAGAACCTTCAGGTAGAATAAAAGGAGGGTAAAGAGAGAGAAGATAGGAAAAGTACAAAGGGCACAAGGGAAATAATAAAGGCAGTTCCAAACAAGGAGGGAACTAGGAAAAGGAAGGTAATGAGGAGTAGAGGAAAGGTATTGATGAAAGGATAGGAAAATTTCATACAAGACAAGAGGAAAGTCTACAAGGGAGATCGGATAAAAAAGAAATGAAGGTCGGATAAAAGAAAATGAAAGGAGACGAAATGAGGTAATCCTTGGGGCATTTAAGGGGATGGAGAAAGGATAATCTAAAAATAATGATAACGGGCTTAGCTTGGATAAGCATAATAATTGCATGTGCGACAGAAAACACATTGCAATAAAAGATAGAGGCTCGACGTGGATACGTCTAAGTTCGGATGCATGGATACGCTCGGAACAGAAAGCGTACTGGATAGAGCGTTAGGAAAGCGTGGATACGTGATAATTTGCATACGTGATGGGTAGCTCGGTGTAAATAAAGGGTAAGTCGGAACCTTTGGGCTGCTCCCATGATTGGTGCCCCGCAAAAAGGGAACAAACCTCGGCAAATGCAATCCGAGTATAAAGAAAAGATAATCAGAAATAACAAATAATAATAAGAGGATGTTGAGTACCCTTGGGGAGACGTCCACTCGGGACTTATACATCGCATAATAATAATAAAAATTAAGATACAAAGTAATTTAGAAACAAATTGAGTATTGATTACAGGAAAAATCAAGGTCAAGCATCGGATGATGACCCCTTGGGGCTCGGGGGAGTATTAGAGGAAGAAAGGCTATGGATAGTTATTGCCTCTGTACGTGACGGGGCATGTTGGCTAGACTTCTCACCTTGATCAGAGATTTGGAGAGCTTTACCTTTGAAAAGAGGAACAGATTCGGATACCATAGACTGAAAGAGAGGATGGCTATTTATTCGGAGAAGAGTAACTTCGACAGAGGCCTACATTTAGAAGATTTGATTCCCGAATTCTGAGTAATCTCCGAACTCTTCTTTGAATATGTTCGGGATCGGTAGACAGCCGAGCACTCTCATACCGGTGAAAGATAAAATTCACTTCAACCTTTCGAGGGATTTGTTGCAAAGAGGGAGGAAGAGGATTGGGCATCCCAGATAAGATACGCTGGCGCCACTCCAAGGCTTCGGAATAAGCAGGAAAATTAGGACTACCTTGCTGAAATTTACCTAATCTCTCCATATCGGTTATTGCATTTTGAACGGCATCCCGCATATCAGAAAAGGGGACGGCACCAGTCTTGCCAGAAAGTAGGGACAAGAGATGAAAAGAAAACCTCAGAATTAAAAGGTGATTTTGGATCTCTTGTTGTGGAAAGTAAGTGTCCTATTTTCAAATTCCATCTTAGAGAGAGCTTGGTTAGCTTGGCCCCTATTTTCCAAAAGGCGCAGCTTTTCAACAGCTCGAGCATAATCGCCCCAGACCATTTTCAACTCCTCATGCTTGCGACGGTAAAGCTCTTCATAAGATAGTTGCAATTGGTGGAGGGTTTGGTAGATGTTGTCGGAATCATCCACATAAGAAGCGGCAAATTTAAGGCAATCTTGTAGAGAACCAAATCTCTTCCTTACAAATTCAAGGGAGTTGTTGATGTCATCCACATAGGAAAATTCATCAAGGAGAGATCCTAGTCCAATATCGCATAACCTCTTCTCTCGGCTATCTAGGCTAGAAGGACTAGAGGAAGAAGGATTATCCGATGGGGGGAAAGGAGGATGCAAATCCTATGACAAGAAAAGAGGAAGTAAATGTGAGAATAGGGAGACAAAATAAGAAGGAATAAGTTCAAAATATTATTACAAGGTATTGTTTGGTACATAGGGAGAAAGTTCAAAACCCTACAACAGGAAAGAGGGTTATGAAGAATGCAACAGATAAGTTACAAAAGCTGCTAAAGCTATGCCTTGGGATTCTCTGAGGATTCCTGGGTTACGAAATAACCCATGGTGGCCTCGGGCATCTGAAATGGAGACATCCCGTCTTCTATCTCAATCTGAGGACTGCCGTCGGCCAAGGAGGAAAAAAATCCAAAATTACTCGGGTCAGCGCAACGCTTTACATACCCCTTCAGGGAAAACTCCAGCAGTGTTGCAAAAGTCAACCTCAAACACAGCTCTTTCTTCGGGAACGGAACTCTTGAGCTCGCCGACTACTAGAAGGTCGCTGGCCGAGGTAGGAGGAGGAGAAGAATGAAGAGCAGCCAATGTCCTAGGGGCGAGAGTACGTAAGCTTCCTCGGCGGAGTGCTCGTAAGCGCTGCTCAGACCTGGCCCAAGCCCTAGGATGGTAGTAAGACTTCTGGAACTCCAAACGCCAAGGTCCAAGGATCCACTCCCAGAGCTTTCGGTAGATAGAAGTTGCTTGGCGGTGGTTGGCTTCCTTGACCACCTCGGTCACAGCGTTGTTGAAGGCCTGGGAACTAACCACCTCTTCCACTAGGATTTCTCCAAAGTCCCTAAGTAGGGACCCATCTTTCCAGGATTCCAGCTCACTTTGCAAGGAGGATGAGCTTTCTTCCAGGGACCTCAGCTCGTCTTGAGCATATTTGATCTCATTGTGAAGGGTGGTCGAATACTCTTTCTCATGGGACAAATTCGCTCGGCATTTCTCCAACTTTTGTATCAGACTGGCATGAGACTTGCCAAGCTGCTCGGATAAAAGGGATTGGAATAGGGGAAATTTGCACATGCCCTTCATGAAAGTATCGTCCTGGGTCAAGAAGGTTAGGTTAGCAAAAGGAAACAGACACAGGATACATAAAAATTAAAAAAAATTAAAAAGAGAAAAAGGGAGGAAGTAAGTATGCAGGACTTACAATGGAACAAGCGGAGGAGTTCGGCATGGAGTCAGATGTTGGGATCAACTGCTCATCGGCAGGAGGCAATTATTTCACCTGATGGGGCTCGGCTGAAGAGGTAAGACTCGGATGAGCCTCTTCAGTCCGAGCTCTCTTCAAGGAGGATCGAGGTTTGGAAGAATAATTTATTACAGGCTCCAAAAAAGCAGGATCATCAGAAGTAAGACAGTGGTAATATTTTGGGGAAGCGCCCGTCTTGAGACCTTCTCGATCGACTTTTCAGCCATCTGTGGGCGTTGAGAGTGGTTGCCTGCCATTGGGAGATTGGAAATTAGAGAGAGCTCTTCGGGCAGGCCTCTGAAAACTGCAGAATGATAACACGTGATGAGAAAAAAAAAAAAAGAGGAGACCGATCGTTCTCATCTAATTTTTAACGCAGTCGCTTTTACTGCACACGATCGGATTACCCCTCGGGTAAAAGGTGAACACCCTGGGGGTAGAGGAATGAGAAAGGGCAATCTGATGAAAGGATCGGAATAGGTTAAGGGTTTCTTTCACGTTATGCCGGTGGCAAAGGGTGAGGAACCCTAGGACGGTGGCAACCCCATTGGGATGGAGTTGAGCGGGGGATATAGAGAAATGTTTAAGAATGGAAGAGATGAGGGGAGGAAAAGGAAGAGAAAGTCCGAAGTGGATGTGACGAGCAGGAAGGCAATGAGCACCAGATTGGAACTGATCTTTACTCATAAGGGATAGTTTGGAATCTAAAGGGAAAGGGATGAATGAATTCTCAGTAACACTTTTCACATCCTCGGTGACCCAATTGGGGAAAGGTTCGGGGTTACAGTGGAACCCAAGTGGAGGGATGCGACTAACGCGGGAAAAGGATCGACGAGGTCTCCTAGCCTTTCTAGCTTGATCCTTATCTTTTCTCGCCCTCTTGGAGGACGAGGCTACTGCAGGTTGGTTGATGGGATTCAGAGAACCCAAGTCAGAAACAGAGCCATCAGATCCTTGGTGAACTGCTCGGGTCATAGGGTCAGACTGGGTGGTGGAAGAAGCGGATTTTGAAGGAGAGATATCCATTGTGCTATCAGCATTAGGGATTAGATTGGCGTTACCGGAAGATCTTATAACCATCCGTACTAAGAAACGGAGGAGGAAAGAAGGGACGGAAGAGAAAGAATGAGAGGGAAAAGGGAAGGTACATGAATTCGAAAGGGCGAAAGGAAGAGATGAGGAGGAAGAGAGAAAAGAAAAGGGGGTTATATATAAAAGAAGGAGAGAAATTAAGGAAAGCATTGGTGGTAGGGGAAATAATTACACACAGGAAAAGAGAGAAAGAGACATTGGGAAAGGGGAATTGTGTAGCTGCCAAAAATTTGGGGAAGTGTAGCTGCTAAATCACCACGACATCGGAAATGCCAAGGCAAGAAAAGACAAAAAATCCTCGGATGAGAATCCTCAGACCTTCCGTCTTGGGGGGCTTGTGATGATACCCAAGATTCGGATCTGGGCGACTTTCCAGGAAGTTTCCTGATCACGTGGAAAATATAAGGATCGGCCCGTACACTCACGTGGAAAGGAGGTGCCACTCGTACGGGGAGGTGACACACACTGACGATGAGGCATAAAGAGGAGGCGCTCCAGGACACCTATAAATAGAGGCCACAATCAACCATTCCAGGTAAGTTCTCTAACTCTTAAATACAGAGTTTTTATCTTTCAAAGCACGAAATCTCATCATCACACCGGAGCTACCACCTCCGGGGGAGCTTGTTTTGCAGGTATCGGAGAACATGTTCCAAGTAGATCCAGTCCGAGGGTAAGGAGCTCGGACGGTCAAGAACAAGTGACGAGCATCATCCGTACTTCATCAACAATCAACACCCAGAAGCCCTCGGATACGTCAGCTATCTGAGACCCATATTACTAGTGCGGATCTGCCCCGCATCAGCCTCTATTTTAACCTTTTTTTTTGTTTATAAAATTCTGTAAGCGTGTTGTTTCCTATGTATGTGACATGTGCCTACGTGATTCTGTATAGCACAAGTAGAAGACTTGATACCTGAAGATGTTTTTTTTCATACCATAGACAGTTTAATTTTTCATTATTAGTGATGCTTGATACTTGATACATGATTCTGTGATGGAGAAGAAGATTTCAGTGATGGAAAATTGCAGGTTCCGAATATATTTGTGTTATTCGGAATTCATATATCTGAATACAGTAGCTTGGCCCAATTGGGTTCTTGCGCGTGGAAATTTGGTGGGCTTTTGCCTAGAGCCAAGAAAATCCACGGGAGAGAAGATGTATTCGGTCTGAGAGACGATGACGTGATGAAAGTGGGGGAAGAGGTCGTGGAGGACAAGGATGATGGTGGAGTTGTGCGAGAGTGAGAAGTTTGAGGCTTGGAGACGCCTGACAGAGGCGATAGTGGACATGAGGGAAGCTCAGGAAGATGAGTTAGACGATTTGTTCATTTGATTTGGATTTTTGCAAAAGAACGGATCCTGGCTATTAGGTTTTCTGTTTGGTTGATTAGATGATTTTGTAGGCGTTTAAATGTTGATACAGATGAGTGTGTTAAACCATTAGAACGAAAGCCTAATACAGATTTTTGTTGGTAAACAACTCATACTAAGGTTCTCATTGGCAGAGGTCTACAAAGATGTTCATCGGGATGAAAAAAATCCACAAGGACGAGCATGTTGAGCGTACGAGTTTGAAGAGTATGTGGCTCAGGTAAATCTATCTTTGATTTTTTTGAAAATAAATATAGATTTCTTTAATGGATTTGTACAAATGATTGATTACTTGTATATGCAGGCTTTTTTCATGTTGGAAAACTCCAATCAAGATCTGAAGATTGAATTGAAGGATCCATACATCAATTTGCCCTTTAAGGTGACATCTCTGCGAATAGGGAAATTGTTGTTGTTCACGTCCCTAAAAGATCGAGGAAGGCTTTCAGCAAGGTTCGTGTCCGTCTTGTCCGCGAGCTCAAGAAAGAATTCAGTGGAAAGGTACCTCATTTTTAATGCCCCTTTATATGCTGTTTGGAATCTGCTCTAGAGACGTTGCGGTTTTTCTATTTTTGCGGTGATGACATTTGTTAATCCCATCTCTATGAGACTCTTACATGCCAGATAATAGAGTTGTTCGACATTTATCTGAACTTAGGAGCATGCATATATTGAATGATTTATTGTTTCATCAATTGTGGAGTATTTATGTGTGTATGGTTTTGTTTTGTTGTGATGATAAATGTTAATTCCAGCTCTGTGAGAGACTTACCAAGTTCGAGGATTGAAAGGACAAGGAACGAAGAATTGTTAGTTTTGAGGGTTTGGTTTTTAAGCAACCAAGATTCTTCACTGCCTCACTCATCTCTCACATGTTGTTCTGTTACAACTCATCTTCAGCTTAACACCACTGGTCCATCTTAGAAAATGGAGATAACCATCACTGAGCTGCACCACAATTCAATTCCCGGTGCTTTTTACACTATGATCTGGTCTCTGTTGAAATTTAGGATTGTTCCATAGGCTGTCTTGTGTCTGAGTTGCCTTGCGCTTCTGATTCACTAATAAGCAAATGGACTCTAATCCTTATTTCTCATAAGCACTGATCTAGAAACTTTTTGATGTATAATATGAGTCCTAGTGACTTCTTGATGTTTAGAATGAGTTGTTTAGTGTTAATATTTAGCCTAACTCATTCTTTTTGGAAGCTATACTTAGCTTCTAGTAGAACCTTTTCTTGGGTATCTACTATAACCGCTTTATAGACTAGTTTAGCAAGCGGTTCTTTTCTTGTAATTCTACTGATTATGTCTCGTTATTTAAATGGCATAGGGAAGCCAATATAAATCCCTCCACCATTGGTGGTTTAACCAAAAAAAAAAAAAAAGCAATCAAGATTCGGAATTTGATTTCTAGTCCTAGAACACTATATAATAAGAATTTTTTTGATCCATGGTCAACCAATTTTGGTATCCGAATCCGCGCATGGGTATTTTCATAATTTAAACCTCCTGCTGCCAAAACGACGTCGTTTGGTCTTTGTTTTTATCCCCCACTTCCCATTCTCCTTCTGGGTTTCTGTTTAGCCGTACCACCGAACACCAAATTCTGATTTTTCCCCTCTTCTTTTTTCTTCTACGCCGCACATGTTTTGATTTTCTGCCAATTGAATTCCGGTTCTGGGTTTTGATTTATATGAACATGTTTAGGGTTTATCTAATTAGCATAACTTGTACGATGGGTTAGTTCTCTTTTACTTCTTCTCTGATTGTTCCCATCACTGTTCCGTCATGTTTCTCGCACGGGAAGCTGATCAGCAGCTAGTGCGCTGTAGCCTGGAGGAGGACAGCGGCGTTCGTGGATCATCTGAGCGTGGGGCCTGACGCGGTAGCGCCATTTTACAATTTCGTATCTCAGCCTGAATATCTGAAAATTAGGTGTGCCCTCTGCGTCCAGAATCCGGTGAGCAATGAGAGCGGTTCCGGCGAGGATCTGAAATCCTTCGACGCTGAGTTCGTGAAAGTGGAGCAGGTGATGCTCTTGATATTGACTTTCCTACACAATTTGCCCCATTTTTTAAGGTTAACAGTTAATGAAGTTATAAATTTATTTTGGACTTTTTGAAGTTTCTTGGCTAAATGCTTGAATTATGTTTTAAAGATGATTGGTAATTTTATGTTCATGGTGAAGATTGGTATTTGAGTTTCTCTGTGGCATACTTTGCAGTGAGGAGAGTATGCACTTACTATGGATTTCACCGTTAGAGCGAAGGGTTGGCAAAGAATTCAACATGGGCTTGGAGCCCAGCCTCATCACTATGAGATGGAGATTCAGAACAAACCCCCGAGCGATTTCGAACATCCTCTGGAGGAGGGGAACAAGGAGAAGGAAGTATCGGAGGATCACTCAAAGCTCGTAAAGAGGAGGCCGGGAGAGGAGGGGAAACAAACTTAAAAGCTTCCAAAATATTGGGGGCCAGTAGCTCAAGAGTGCCTCTTCGCAAATACCTATACTTGTGGTGGTAGCGTTGCAAAGCTCATGGCTTGTAATAGTGCTTATGGAAATGAAGCCTGAACCTCCTAGGCACCCATCCTCGGACATTCTTGTACACCAAGGTGGTCTGATGGTCATTTGCCTCTTTCAGAACTCCATCCACAACTTTCTTGAAAAAGAGAGAGCGAACGACCTCCTCCGCAAGGGCCTTGCTAAAGTTTCAAAGATTAGAGCCATCTTTCCAAGCCAGCAACTCGCGCTCCAGCTCGAATGAGTGGAGTTTTTCCTTCTCTAGCTCTTGAGAAAGAGCGAAGGAACAAGTCTTTTCCCTCTCCAAGTCTTGAGAAAAAGAAGATAGATGATGTTGAAACTTGGAATCTAGGAGATTCTGAAGGGTTGAGGAATTTAGCAGGCCCAGCGTGAACCCGGACACCTGAAAGAGATTTGAATAACTATCAGATTTCTTGTGAATCGGAAAATGGAAAGGTTCGGTCACACTCTGGAGGAACTACTCCACCCCGCCCCCCAGGTTGTTGCCCTGCAAAAGAAGTCGACAGTTCTCAAATCACTCTCATTTCAATTTCACGGGTACCATTAATTCATGCACGAGTTTAATCTAGAACTAAGAGCATCAACAATGATTCTTCTTAAAAGCACTTTTCTTAATAAGGAGTACTAGTCCTTAATTAAAAATGACCATTGTGGAAATTTTATAACCACTCCTTAATAAGGACTTGCTCTCTATTTAAGGAGTGATTACATCTTTTTATTTTCTTGAATAGCCAATAGATGAAAGACACCTCATATTTATTTCCCTAAATTTAAATAAATAAAATTAATAATAATGGTTTTAAAACTTAAGAAGTGCTTCTTAAATTTCTTTCCATTGTAGTTTGATGGTTTTTACATAATTATTGAAACGGAACACAAGAAATTTAAGCCAATAAATAGGTTTGGATTACATCAAATATAGTATTAAAAAAAGTGACGTGGTAAACAAATGGCCCTCAGTTGGTTAGAGTGTCGTGCTAATAACGCGAAGGTCGCAGGTTTGAGACCTGCATGGGCCAATTTTTTCCTCCTTTCCTTTCACGTGCAGGAGCTTCTTCTGTCACTTTTTATCGCATATTTCATCAACTGAATTAATATACCACACCCTGTATTTTAATTATACACGCTCTAAAATATTTATTTTTGTTCTGTTATGTAAACTAAATTTATTTTATAGTTTTGGAAAATTTAAAACGATCTAAATACATTTCTTGATTTTTCAACTTCATATTATTCTAAATACATGGCGTATTTTAGTAAGATATAGGGTGTGGTATAACCAGGGGCGGGGATAGGATTTTAAATTTGGTAGGTCACTAATTAAGAATTATTTTTTTGTTTGATCACTTTACAAAAAATTGCAATGACTTTTGAAAAATAATGCAAGATTTGAAGTTTATGGTAAATGTGGAATGGAAATTTTGAAAAATATTCATGTTAGAAAAAAAAAATCTAATAAGGAAAGAAATCCTAAATATGAAAGTTAAAAATAAGCAAAATCTAAACTGCAAAGAGATTTTCAAGCAATGGAACACGTAATTCAGTAGCTATTTATAGGAAATTCGTTAAATGATATATTATCTGATTGTCTTCTCATCCTAAAGGTAAACCTTCAACTTCTTCGGCAGATTTGTAATACCAATATTTCATGGTGCTAATTTGTTTTTTGGAAAATGGCAGGTCCTGTGACCTTCCATGAACATAAATATCTCCTCCTCTGGGTATAACAACATTCTTAATCAACCTACACTGCCATTTTTTAAACGGAACACAAGAAATTCACGAACAATGTATATTAGAAATATGAGAACATCTTATTACTTTATTAGAGCATCACATTATAAAAATATTTGATCGATATTCACATTCTAATTACACATTTAAGAGCATTCAATATGACTAGAAACAGGTTCGAACTCTAGCTGAATCTCCCAAGAGTATCGAAATTTTACAGGATCTTTGAACCCATATAAGGGATTCCCATTTATCAAAAGACATGGATTTGGTGGATCTGCTACTTCTCTTAAAATGTTTGGATCAACATCAACTTCCATAAATCCTGGGCATGAAATTTTCACCTGACTTTGAGGACACGTGCATTGGTTGGACACTTGCACCTCAAACGTCGGCAAACTGCTCACTGTTTCTATTACTTTTTGATGGACCTTTACTTTTCATCTTCCCTAGCTTCAGCTCCACCTTGAACTAGTGCCAATGCCTCAATATCAGTAGCAATCTCATCTACATTTGGCTCACCAACAGTTGACTCATCAACAATAGGCTCATCCATCCTACTCTTAAGGACCCGCCTTAGCCAATCTTGCATCAGCTTCTTCCTCATCATCTGCTCACCTTTCAAGATGATGGCATGCTTCTTTTGCCCATATGTCATCATTCTACAAAAGCCCAAACAATAATGACAACATCAAATTTAAATAGAACCAGATTTAAAATACAGAACAAAACATATAACATCCGTAGCTAACGTAACAAAAATGCCAAAACTACCTATAACATTAGTAGCTAACATAACAAAAAGACCAAAACTTGGATCTGTAGCTATAAAGATCAAAACTAACTTGGAATTATCAGTAGCGAACATAACAAAAACTCATCAGATCTTAACAATCACTAACTTATTTGAGCAATTGATGCCTATTTCATTTATTTGAGTCTTATCATGGCAAATGCATATGGTTGCTTCATCACCCAAGGCTTGATCATCAGGTTCACTTGTCAATAAGAGAAATAACAAGTTAAAGGTTCCACATGCTGAATGTGACTAATGTATGGAAATTCCCTACTATCTAAGGATACCAATCCTGTTACAATCCTAGGGAGGTTGGGATGATTAAAATCATGGTTTAATTTTGAGGTGCTTGCTAATTTGGCTAATGCATCAACAACGTAATTGGCCTCTCTATAGACATGAGTAAAGGATATACATAGCTCATTTTAAAGATCCCATAATTGGCCTCCTATCAGAGGAATGAGTCGCCATGAGATCTTATACTGTTTGAGGATCATCTGAAGCATAATAAATGAGTCAGTCTCTACTTCCAGTTCATGAACATCATTTATAATATGCCATCTGAAGCCCACCAACCATAACACGAGCCTTTGATTATAGGCTATCTTTATGATGTAGATATACAGTCTTGGCTGCTATCACTCTTCCTTCCTTGTTCCTCAAAACCATGCCAAACTCTATATTCTGAAGCAAGGGTTAGAATCTCCGATGGTAAATTAGTATCTGAGTAACTCCAAGACTACCATTTTGGAGTTACAAAGACCTGCTTCACGTATTCTATTACTACCTTAACAACATCTTCCTCATTTACAATCCACTACCATTTGGACCCCTGTAGCTAATTGGGTCGTTAACTCATTAAAAATCGTTAAATGTAGGGGGTATAATAGTAATTTCATGTTCAAATACACAAACAACGAAATTTTAGTTTTTTTTTAAAAAAAGGGCAGTTAACTCATAAAAATCGTTAAATGTTGGAGGTATAATAGTAAGTTCAGGTTCAAATACACAAATAACGAAATTTTAGTTTTTTTTAAAAAAAAAAGGGGGCCGTTAACTCATTAAAAACCGTTAAATGTTGGGGGTATAATAGTAATTTCAATTTCAAATACACAAATAATGAAATTAGAATTTTTTTTAAAAAGGAGCAACATGATTTGAACTCGGGTCTGTTGCTTTAAATATGGGATCACTAACCATTAAGCCACATGAACTTATGTTCATTTTCCTTATAAATTAGGGAGTCAAGTAAATTTCCCTCCATTTTTTGTGGTTTCTAATTATAAAAACAGTATAATAATTATAATAATAACTAGTAATAGTCCCGAGCGTTGCCCGATACTAAAATTGTAAGACATTGAGCACCATATTCCTCCATCAGTATTCTCCCTTGAACATCATCTTGGAGGTAACCCTCTGCCATCCAAAACTCCTGTGAGGCAGGGCCCAATAAGGCCCATATTATAAGTAAATATAAAAGAACACTAATTATTAAAAATTTCAAGGGTTAATTTGTAAATATCACTAATTTTTTTTCTTTCTTCGCCACCTCATCATTCTACCTTGCTGCCACCTCATCAAACCTCAACGTCACCTCATCAAACCTCGTCGTCACCTCATCATACCTCAACGCCACCTCACCATACCTCAACGCCACCTCACCATACCTCAACGCCACCTCATCAAATCTCGTCGCCACCTCATCATACCTCAACGCCACCTCATGAAACCTCAACGCCACCTCATCAAACCTCAACGCCACCTCATCAAACCTCGTTGCCACCTCATCATACATCAACGCCACCTCATCAAATCTCGTTGCCACCTCATCATACCTCAATGCCACATCATCATACCTCAACACCAACTAATCATACATCGACGCCACCTCATCAAACCTCAATGCCACCTCATCAAATCTCAATGCCACCTCATTGGGTACTACACAAAACCTCACTAAAAACATACATAACATCAACAGTGTCAAAACCTCAACAATAAAAGCAGGAACCTCATCAACTAAAGCAAAAATCTCATCGACTAACAAGAAAACTTCATTGAAAATTACGCAACTTCAATGAAAACTATATAACCTCATCTACTAAATTACATACCTCGATAGACCAAAAAAGTACAAAACCTCATCGTTATCTCAACGACAAACCTCATTGAAAAAAATCAAATCTCATTATCTCAACGGCAAACCTCATTGACAAAATTTGAACCTCGTCACTATCTCAACAAACCTCATAAAAAAGACTAACCTCAACGAACCAAAACCTCAACTTCAAGATCATGAACCTCAACCCGATGACACAACCTCATCCCTGACAGTATACACCTCATCCCAGACACCTCATCCCTGACAACATATACCTCACCAGTAGGAACATGAACCTCAGAACAGCCACAAGACCACCACAACACAACCTCATCCCTAAGGATATGAACCTCAAGGCCGATAGAGGTTTCCGATCGAGTTTGCGGTGAAGTATTCTGATCGGTTGCACAGTGAAGGTTTTCGATCTGGAGCGCAACGGAGGTTTGCCGAGGATTACGGGTTGTGGCTGATGAAGGAGTACTCAATCGCCCACCATTTGAAGAAGGATGTTAAGGATGAGGTGACCGTTGACTGTTTGAAGTTGCAGAACACGTAAAGCTTGGGAATTGGGGGAGAAAGTGATGTATTTTCCATATTTTGCAGATTAGTCCCCAAATATTGGAAATCTTTTTAAAAAAGGCCCCATGTACTGTACTTAAGTATTTTTAGGTCCTGCCTCTTGGGTGAGGCTGCCTCACCCAAGAATTTGTCTATATTTAAACATCTTTTTAAAATTTTAAATATATAAGTATTTTTATTTTATTTTTCACGGTATTTAGAGGAAATTTGACAATATTTTATTATAATTTGTTCACAATAGAACCGAATTTTTAAAGCCATACATGTAAGTCTTCATCCAATCAAATTTTACAATCAAAACTGAATTGATATGAACAAATTTGAACATATTAAAAAGCAAATTCTAAATTATACTGTTGTAAGTTGAATAATATGGATTTTTGAATCAGTCAACAAACCAAACTAAAAAAACTTAGAGGAAAATTGTCCTTCTCTTCGAAGATATCGGAAATAAAAAAAATTCACTTTTTCACAGTGTAATTTATCAAATCTTTTCACAAATTAAAAACATTGATTCATTTTCACAAATAAATAAAAGTTTATGGGCATGTCAATTATGAGAAAATCCACTATGGCTAGAATCAAAAGAGAAAATCCACCACCGCTTGGGAGCTCCGGATCTTGATCGATGATGCAATCACAGTAGCTCGGTAGCATTGAGGAGCTAAAGAAATAATTCTATCAAGTCACGACTCACGAGTAAACTATCGACTAAACATGGTATTTGGGCTTGAGGCAATAGAGAACACTAATATATAAAAAGAATCCTGAAATGGCATACTTGTAAACACCAATGCACACATTTACTATATGATCTTTAAAACCAAACAAAACAAAATATATCTATTAAATATTACCATATATCTATATGATAATTAAGGGAATGCTATTTCCACAACCCAATATCCTAAATCCACAACCCATTTAAGGTAAATTTTACTAAAATATCCCTTTTTAAATTTTAATTTTAGTTATTTCACTATAATAAGAATAAGATTGCTATAATAAGAATTAAGAACAAGAGATCTTTGCCCCCCATTCTTCGAGAATCCGAAAGATCCTTTTCAAATTTGAATTTATTTATTTGGAATCTAGGTTCTTCTACTTCATTTTTATTTCCTATTTTTCCTTTTTTTTTTATATCATTCCTTAAGTCCCATAGGTTTGATCCTGTAGAATTTGACCCATTTCTCATTGAACAAAGGGTACAAAATAAATCAGATTGATTTTTCGATTAAAAGTACTATGTAAAATGTAAAATTTTCGGTTTTTCCTCTTCCTCTATCCCAATGGGATAGATATGGTGTTTGAATCAATAGAGAACCTTTTCTTCTGTATCAATCAATATTTTTCCATTCCAATTCCTTCCCGATACCTCCGAAGGAAAATCTTGAATTGGATCCCAAAGTGCCGATTGGATGGATGACATTGCAATGGCACCAAATGTTAGAGTTGGCGGGGTGACGCCGCCGCTGTCTTCTCCGACGAGGCTGCCGAAGCAGATGTTCAACCTCGAGGCCCTCGCGAAGCAGTCAATGTCCGCTTTCAACCTCCCCTTCTTCGCCGCCTCTGCTCCGACCAGCCCCACCAGAGGCCAGCGCATTGTGGAGCTACTATATTTATAGCTATAAAGGGCCCGCGTATTTTTTTAATATTTTTACCAAGAATTTTTACTATCATTAAAAATAATTAATGTATTTATCTAAATGATACAAATACTATTGATTTAAAAATAAATAAATTATTTTATAACAGCTAAAAAATAATTATGTTAAATTATAAAGTGATTTGCAAATTACAAATAACAAATAATAAAAATAAATAATTATAATAAAAACATTTAGACTACCAATATATTGCAAACATGTCCAATGGTTAGTTTTAGTGCCTGCCAAGGAGGGGCTTGTAAGTTTTGGTCCTGAGATCATGTCTAGGGAGTAGGTCAAGAGAAAATATTTTTTTCTAGACATAAGAATATATGAAAATTGGGCAGCCATAGTAAAGTGTCTTGGGAAGTTGCAAAGATTAATGTTGATGCTGCAGTTCCTTTTCCTTCCTCCATGCGTGTCTTTGAAGTCGATCATCCATACTATTTTTCAGATATAGCTAGTGTTTTGTGACTTAGTCCTATTGAGCTCAGTGGATTATAAAACGACAAACTGTGGCATATAGTTGGGAATTTGGAGTACCTTTTTTTTTTTTTTTTGGCAAACCACCGTAGGTGGGGGGTGTATATTGGCTTCCCCAAGCCTATAGAAATAAATTAAACGTAGTATTTTACATGGAGATACTAAGAATCAAAGTTTCCTAAAAACCAAAACTATGGAAAACTAGAAATATACAACCTCATTGAGATGAGGTGAAATGTGTAGAAAGGAACTACACAGGCCAAAAATTGCCTTCAAAAAGAAAGAGTTAAACTGAAAAAACTCTTTCTATGTCGTAAAGGGGAGGAAATCAGATGAGAAGAAAAAATAATACACTTGCTTGTTAGTGAATCAAAGTGAGACACAGTGAGACACAAATCAGCCTATGCATCTATTTCTTCAACATCCAAAGACACTCCATGATCAAAAAACCCGATCTGTGTGTAAATCCCAGCCTGTTGAAAAGTGGTGCCAGAACTGTGAAGCTCTGCTCTGCTTCTTCCTTCATTGTGCTGAAGTGTACCTGCCATCAGATGAAAACTCAGCAGTATCTATTCATGGCTTATTATCCTCAGACTTGGAATTTCAGAATCAATTTTGACAAGTGCTTTAATGTGTGGAGGTAAAACAGTGAGAACTCCAGAAAAAGCATTTTCAGCAGAGAAACAAGCCAGTGCATCAGCTACTTTGTTAGCCTCTCTATAAACATGTTGCAATTTATTAGCACCTAACAGTCTGTGTATCTCATCTGCTAGGTTGAAGAGTTTCCAATGAGCAGTTATTGGATTAAGAATCATTGAAACCCCAACCAAACAGTCAGACTCTATAATAAAATCATGAATCCCTATAGATAAACCATAAAGAATTCCATGTTTTATTCCTTTAAGCTCAGCCTCAAGAGGTGATGAGGCATCTGTGAAGAGAACTGGATTAGTGATTATACCTCCCAAAAAGTTCCTAATTATGCAACTTAGACCAGTTTTCCCATTTAACCATGATGCATCAGTGTTAATTTTAAAACCTTGATTTGGTTTTTTCCATTTTACTGTGATGACTCTGGCTTTTGGTGGTCTGTTACATAAAGGGAGGACAGTATTGGAGTACATGTCAATGTCAAATTGTTTGACTAAGAAAACTGGTTTAACAAGAAATGAATAAAAAACCATATCACTAATCTCTTTAAATAAGGAGTTAGCATTCGGCTTTATATTCTCAAAGAGCATCTTATTCCTAGCCTTCCATAAACTCCAACAAATATATGATGTTATATTCTGAGTTAAAATGGATTGCAATTTTGTAAAACCAGTATATGACAAGTAGTATGCTAGTCTACTCCAAATACTCTGAAAAGGTTGATCTATGATACCAACTAAACACATTGATTTTTTCCATATGTCAACAGAGAGATTGCATTCATTAAAATAATGGTCAATGGAGTCTGTAGCATAGCATAGAGGGCATTTTGAAACAATTTGAAAACCATAGTGTATGAGAACATTGTCAAAAGGTAGCAAAGAGTTAAAGAGTCTCCACATAAAGATAGATATCTTTTTTGGGATCCTCTTATTCCACAGTTTTGATAAGGATTGAGAAGTACCTCTTTGCTCTTTTAATCTCTGATAGGCAGTTTTGAAAGAGAACTTTCCCCTGATGTCTGGTTCCCATATTAGAATATCTTCTCTGTGTGAGAATAAAGTTGTTACCTGCAAAAATAGAAGGGCATCAGGTGGGATCCATGGGGCTATGGAAGGTAAGAATTCAGCCTTATTATTGATGAAATCAGCAACAGTTGCATTTTCTGGAATTATGGTTTGGGCATGATGAACAAAGTCCCCCATGGTGCCCCAGTCAGACCATTTTGTATTCCAGAAACTACATTCTCCTGAACCATGCAAAACTCTACTGTGCTGTGTAGCAAATTCATCAACTAGGCAGATTCTTTTCCAAGTGGGTGATGATCTATATGACATGGGTAAAGATGCAATAAAATGAGTCCAAGGAGCAGAAGCAACTTGAAACTTCCACCATAATTTAACAGAACATGCATGTATGATGGTGGAAAATGACCTAGTGCCCAAACCATTTTGTGTGGTAGGAAAACAAAGATCACTCCATTTTCTCCAGGTTTTCTTAGGTTTGAAATCTGATTCACCCCAGAAAAAAATGGAAATCAATCTTGTAATGACCTTGATAATGTGTTTTGTTGGTGTGAGCACAGAGAAAACATGCTGGGGGAGAGAATAGATGCAAGATTTTATAAGAGTAAGCTTCCCCCCCGAAGATAGCCATCTGTTTTTCCAATTATTGAGCCTTTTCTCAACCATTTCCACCACAGGTTGGAAATGGATGTTAAGAGCTCTACCTTGGATGATTGGACATCCAAGGTATTTAAAAGGAAAGCTACCTTTCTTCATGCCTAAAATGTTCCTAATCTGATGGATTTTAGCTACTGATGCAGTCCTTCCTACAAAAAAATCACTTTTTTCAAAGTTTATTTTCTGTTCAGTCACAATTTCAAACTGGACTAAAAAGGCTTTTAATGTAATGAGACTCTTTTTTGATGCTTTCATGAAAATTACTGTATCATCAGCATAAGACAAATGAGAAATGTTAATTGCATTTCTTGGTAAATCATAAAAATGAAGCTTACCTGTGCAAAAAGCAAATGATATACTCCTAGTGAAAGCTTCAGAGAACAAGTTAAAAAGAAAGGGAGAAAGGGGATCCCCTTGCTTTATACCTCTGGTTGGTTTGAAGAAACCACATGGCTTACCATTTATCAAGACTGAGAACCAGCTCTGTGCTAAATTTTTCAAAATGCAGTGAACAAAAAGACCATGAAAACCAAACTTAAGAAGAACACTATTTAAAAAAGACCAACTAACTCTATCAAAGGCCTTCTTGAGATCCAGTTTCAGTATGCAGTTAGGGTCCCTGGACTTCCTATTTATGTGTCTAACCATTTCATTTAGGTACAAAACATTGTCTGAAATGTCCCTATCTCTCATAAAAGCTGTTTGGTTAGGAGAGATCAGCTTAGGCATAAGTGGTTTCATCCTTTCCATGAGTAGCTTAGTAAAAATTTTATTTATCACATTTGAGAGAGAAATGGGCCTAAAATCATCAAAGGACATAGGTGAGATTTTTTTGGGAATAAGAGTTATCCAGGTGGAGGAGATGCCTCTGGGAATGTCAGCAGTTGAAATGAATTCATTTACTGCCTTAGTGACATCCATAGCAATGATATTCCAACACTTAATGTAAAAAGAAGCTGTGAAACCATCAGGACCTGGAGCACTGTTTTTATTGAGTCCAAAAACAATGCTCCTGACCTCTTCATGTGTGGCTGGGAGGAGTAATCTATCATTCTCCTCAGGAGTTATACAGCTTGGGATTTGGGAAAGAAAGTGAGAAAGTGGGAATTTGGAGGACCGTGCGTGGATATGGTGCATGACTTAAATATACTCTTGCATGCAGGTATTTCCTCTGATTGAAACACTCTCAGTTGAGGAGCAGTAGGGTGTAAATGAACCAAGCCGTTCGTGAGAAAGTCGTGAACAGTTCGACAAAAGCTTGGTTCAAGCTCGAAACAAACGAACACGAGCCGAGCTCGAGCCGGCTTGATTAGTATTCGAGCTCGAGACGAGCTCCATGACTATGGTTTGATAACCTCGTCGAGCCTTAACGAGCATGTACATGTATATATAAATTAATTATTATATATTAATTATTAAAAAAAAAGCTTGTAAAAGGTTTAATTAACATAAACGAACCGAGCTTGTTCGAACGAGCTCGATTTACCCGAGCTAACGAGCCGAGCTCGAGCTCATTACAACTAATCAAGCTCGAGCTCGAGTTGATGTTTTTATGTTCGAACGAGCTCGAGCTCGCTAATTTTTATCAAGCCTAAGCTCGTTAAGGCCAAAGCTCAACTCGGCTCGGCTCGTTTACACCCCTTCAGCAGGCATCCTTAGTATGGCAATTCTTTTGCAGCATACCAGTGAATATGTTGAAAAAGTTTCTTCCATGGCTTTCATTTTCTATTCCATATGATGAGTTCCTGGAGACGAAGTGCTTGTCTAGAATTATTCAGAGGGATGATGTTCTTCAGCAGGTGGATTTTTTTTTCTATATCCTGAATATTTATAGCTACCCCTCTCCTTTTCTTTGTCTGCCCTGTTTCTGTCTTCCTTTGTTTCAATCAGAAGAGGTTTCACAATGGCTAGTTATATCTTTCTTGAATTAGGTTGTTTTCATGAGGACTAAAGGTCCCACTGGGGTTCTGGAAATTACAATGTTGGCTCAGAGGTCCAACATTATGCACACTGTAATGCCAGCAATGAAGGGCAAGTGGGAAGCCAGAATCGTGCATGTACACCATTGAGGATTGGTAAAAGAAAATATGCAGTAGCTGTGAATGATGTCAACGGCTTAGATGTAGGCCACCCTGATGACGAAATATGGTATTGGCACAATGCCATAAGACGAGAACTGGAAGATTCTACGGACGTGGCTAGGCATATTGAGCTCTATGGTGATTTTTCTGATCTTGAAGAATTTTATGAGAGACTACATCTTATTGCTGAGGTTTGCATCATCCACAGGTACTAGAGCTGTTTATGAGTTTTTGTATGGACTTACTTGCTATTTGATATTACCGGCCCAAAGGCCTACTGAGCCGGGAAGAGGGTCCACGGCCCAGCACCAAAAGGGCGGTGCCTTTCCCGCTAGGGGGCACGTCCGGACAAGAAAGAAGGACGGACGGGGACAAATGGAAGTGGTCCTGCACCTTATCTCAAGCAGGCAAGCTCGGCTATAAATACTAGTCTCAAACAGTGAGCAAGGTATGTGACTTATATCTCTCTACTTTATATTGAGAGCACATTCCGTACGTTTTCCTCCTCCGCTATCCCCATCTCATCATCACGCCGGAGCTTCTTCCCCGGGACGCCTCCCGGGGATTGTTTTGCAGTATTGTGGCGGGCTGATTATCAAGGAGACCCGGATAGCGTTAACCCCGGAAGAACGGACGGATTTTGGTAGCATCAATTGGCACGCCCGATGGGACCAGTTCCACCTTCGCACGATGGAGTCGCCAAGGAGAGGGCGTGGGCGCCCGAAGAAGAACGCGGCACCTTCAGGGAGTGGTCCTCCTCCACCCCCGGGAGATGACGTGACCTTGAGGCAGTTGCAGAAGGAGGCTAGACACCAGCGTGAGCTAGGAGTACCACAGGATGGCCACGTGGAGACTGCCTCCGACGAAGCCGACTCGGAAAGAGAGTACCAGGATGAGCAGGAGCCTAGGCCCGCTAGGGAAGGCAGCCCCCGGGTCCGGGAGCCTGAAACCCGGGAGGAGGGGCAATACCTGGCTGGCAACCCTCAAACTCGGGGACTGGCTTTCCCGGAAGAGGGGCAACTCTTAGCTAATACGGAGGAATCGGCAGCGTTGGAATTCATGAGAGCCAACAAGGAGTTGTACCGCCAGTGGGTACTCTCTACCCGGGAAAACTTCAGACGAAGGGAACCTGGAGGGGACCCGGCAGGCCCTCTGCGGGGACAACAAAGGGAAGTTATCGATCTAGACGGGGTTGTTCAGCCGCCAAGAATACAGGGGCGAATTAATTCCTCAACCATCCCACCTTCTTTCCCCCCGAATTTCGGAGTTCGAGGAGGAGTGGCTACTGGACAACAATCAAATTTAGTTCCGCATGCTCCACCCTACTACCCACGTTCTAGCTGGGGGACGGAGCGGACCGGGTATGACCTTCCAGTCATGCCCGCGGAATTATTGGGTCATCAGGCCCCTGGGACCCAGGGGAACCCGATCCGGTATTCCATGCCCACGTATGTGCCAATGGGGGTGAACTACGGTTACCCGGAGAGATACTGTCGGGAGGATGATAGGATGCGGGGCTATTAGGTGGCGCAACAGGACCCCAACTCTTTGGAGGCGCGATTGGACAAGTTGGTGGGGAGAAACGGAGCTCAACCCACTTCACCATGGGTACCTCGGGTGCTGGCATACCCATGGCCTCCGGGCCTTCGGGTCCCGGAGGGAATCCCAACGTATAATGGAGAGACAGACCCGGAGGAGTTTGTCAGGACGTACCAGAACCTAATGGTGTCACGGGATTTCCCGGAAGAACTAAGATGCAAGTTGGTAGGCTGCTACCTGAGGGGAAACTGTCTCCTGTGGTTCGATTCCTTACCCCGGCAGAGTCTTAGAGACTATTATGATTTCTCCAAGGCTCTGCTGTTCCGGTACGCGGGATTGAAGAAGGAAGGGAAGCAACTGACTGAGCTTCTCGCCACTCGGCAGAAAGCTGCAGAAGAGCCAATGGAATATTACCGAAGGTACATGGACGATAGCATGAAGGTCATAGACAGACAGCAGCAGGAAAAGGCGGTGATTAGCGGATTTATAAATGGTTTGAGGGATATGGCGTTGTTCCAGAAGTTGATGGAAAACATCCCGGAAACCTTTCACAACTTACAGATGGCGGTGCAATTGTACTGTGCGGTTAATGACGCCACCCGGAAGAGGAAGGAAGAATCTGGGGGATTCCTCCCGGATAAGATGGAAAGGAGGAGGGTGGCTGACCCAAATAGAAGGGATTCGGGTCCTGCGCCGGTGAACCGGGCAAGGGCAGATAGTTTTACCCCGCTCATCAAGTCCCGGGCAGAGATACATATTCACAAGGATTTGTTCCCGGACCCGCTGCCCATCCAGGGGACCCCGTCTAAGGAAAATGCGGACAAATGGTGCGCCTATCACAAGTCTTATGGACATTCGACAGAGGGGTGTAGAGGGCTGAGGAATGAGATAGAAAAGTTGATAGAGCGGAGGCAGCTGAGAGATTGCGTGGCGACAGAAGCAAAGAAGGAGAATCCCCAGGACTAGCCTCAGGAGCAACCCCGGAGAAGGTGGAGGCCTAACCCCGGGAGAGGAAACGGGAGAGCCCAAGGCAACCAAGGCAACAGGGCCCCGGGGAGGCCCGTCATAGCCGCCGTACCGGTCCAAGTAGTAGAGCCAGCCCCAGTACCAAACAGAATGATCAACGTGATAAGTGGAGACGTCGGAGAAGCATGCCAGTCAGTTTCTGCTATCCGGGCTCGGACGCGATATGTTCCCCCAGGAGAGATTCAGGGGAAAAGGTTTCGCCCCGACGAAGCTCTTACTTTCTCTGAGGCGGATGCAGCCCCACCACAGATACCCCACTCAGACCCAATAGTGGTAACAGCGGAGATTGAAGGTTTTTTGATCAAGAGGGTGTTTGTGGACGATGGGAGTAGCGTGGAAATCATGTTCGTTTCTTGCTTCGATCAATTGGGAATCGGGAGACAGAATCTGAAACCTCCTTCGTCTCCCTTGTCAGGGTTCACGGGCAAACCTGAAGTTCCCCTAGGTGTTATCCCCCTCGCAGTGTGTATGGTGGACGAGAAAGACCGGAGCAAGAGGGTCTCAGTGACATGCAACTTTGCGGTTATTGATGCACCCTTACCGTACAACGTAATCATAGGGAGGCCATGGCTAACCCAAGCCCGGGCAGCGAGTTGTCCATACCTGCTGACAATGAAGTTCCTCACCGCGCAGGGAGTGGCGGTCGTACAGGGAAGCCAAGCAGTCGTGAGTAGTTGCATGATGGCGGCGGTCTTAGATGCAAAGAAAGCAGTAGGGGCGATGTATGGTGAAGCTCCCCGCCAAGAGTTGGAAGAAATGCAAGTGGCGGACAAAGGGATTGTCACGGTGGGAAAAGATCTCCCGAAGGAAGTAAAAGGTGCATTGAAGGAACTCTTGGCCAGATATCAAGGAGTATTCTCATGGAGCCCGGAGGACATGGTGGGGGTGTTGCCAGAGTTGGGGGTACACAAGCTGAACATAAGCCCGGCAACCAAGCCAATCAGGCGGAAGAAAAGACCAGTAGCCCCGGAGAGAGCGGAATTCATAAAGAATGAAGTGAAGAAGCTGGAGAGAGCCGGGGTGGTCGAGGAAATCATCTACCCGGAGTGGATAGCTAACCCGGTCTTAGTAAAGAAGCATGATGGAATCTGACACATGTGTATCGACTTTACATATTTGAATAAATGCTGCCCCAAAGACAGCTACCCTCTCCCGAATTTGGACCGGCTGGCAGAGGCTATAGCGGGGTACTCGGTGCTGGCTTTCTTTGATGCAGATAAAGGGTATCATCAGGTGCAGATGGATGAGGCGGACAAGGCGAAGACCTCATTCATCACCGATTTTGGGATCTTTTGCTACAAGAAGATGCCCTTTGGATTGAAGAACGCGGGGGCTACTTATCAGAGAATGGTGGACAAACTCTTTAAGGACCAAGTGGGAAGGAACATGGAGGTATATGTCGACGACATGGTGGTTAAGAGTAGGACTTATGGGGCTTTCCTGAACGATCTGGAGGAGATGTTCAAAAAACTTGAGCTGAGCAATCTAAAGCTGAACCCCTCCAAAAGTACCATTGGAGTGGGAGCGGGGAAGTTCCTGGGCTTCATGGTGTCAAGCCGGGGCATTGATGTCAACCCGGAAAAGGTAGAGGCCATAGCTAAGATGACCTCCCCCAGATCGGTGAAAGAAGTACAGCGGTTGACAGGTTCCCTTGACAGCTACCTTTCTTCTCCATTCTCAGGAAGGCCAAGGCATTCGAGTGGACCGGGGAGTGTGAGAAAGCGTTCCAAAACTTGAAAGATCACCTTCGACAGTTGCCAACTTTAAAGAAACCATACCCGGGGGAGGAGCTTTTTCTGTACATAGCGGCATCCCGGGAGGCAGTAAGTGCCGTGCTGATCAAAGAAGATAAGGGAAAGCAGCACCCAATCTACTTTGTTAGCCGGGCACTTCGGGGGGCAGAGACCCGGTATACTGAATTGGAGCAACTAGTTCTAGCACTGGTACACGCTTCAAGGAGGCTTAAACCCTACTTCCAGGGTCATTCAATAGTGGTCCTCACCAATTACCCGCTCAAACAAGTCATGTTCAAGCCGGAGGCATCAGGGAGAATGATGAAATGGGCTATAGAGTTGGGAGAATATGAAATTCGGTATGAGCCAAGGAGGGCTATCAAGGGGCAGGCCCTAGCAGACTTTCTGGTGGAATCAGAAGCACGGATACAGGAAGAGCAAGAGACGACCGAGGCTGAAATAGTCCCGGCTTGGAGGTTATACGTAGATGGATCGGCACACTCAGGAGGCAGCGGAGCGGGAGTCTTGTTGATTAGCCCGGAAGGGAAGGAATACCCCTATGCGGTCCAATTCACTTTCAAAACAATCAACAATGAAGCCGAGTACGAAGCCTTGATCGCAGGATTAAGATTGGCAAAGGAGATGGACATCAAAGCTCTCACGGCATACAACGACTCTCAGATTGTGGTACAGCAGGTAAAAGGAGAATATGAAGCCCGAGAGAGGAGCCTGCAGAAATATTTGGAAACGGTAAAACCTCTGGTAGCCGGGTTCGAAACCTTTCACCTGGTCCAAGTTCCCCGGGAGGAAAATAGTAAAGCAGATGCTTTGAGCAAGTTGGCCTCCTCGGAATTAAAGCCTGAGTCTAACCAAAAGTTGTACATGGAAGTACTAGGAAGAAGGAGCTACCAGGAGAATGACCAAGTAATGGTAGTGAATGAGGAAGAATCCTGGATCATTCCCATGCGGGCATACCTAGAAGAAGGAACCACCCCGGAGGATAGGGTTCAGGTCCGGAAGTTGAGAGTCAAAGCACCTAAGTATGTCATCCAGGGGGGAGTTGTATAAGAGAGGATATCTCCAGCCTTTGCTTAAGTGTGTAGAAAGGGCAGAAGGCCGACACCTCATCCGGGAGGTGCATGAAGGATCTAACGGGAGTCACCAGGGAGCTCACACAATGGCTAGGAAGATCTTAAGGCTGGGGTATTACTGGCCGACGTTGTTCAAAGATGCGGAAGAGCATGTTCAGAAGTGCTTGGCATGCCAAACATTCGCCCCGCTAATCCATGTGCCCCGGGAGGAGTTAATCGGGGTCACGGGAGCGTGGCCGTTCAGCAGGTGGGGAATTGACTTGGTGGGACCTTTCCCGACTGCCCCGGGAGGAGCTAAGTACGTAATTGTGGCGATCGACTACTTCAGCAAATGGGTGGAGGCAGAACCACTCACCAACATACGGGGGCTAACTTGTGTCAAGTTTTGCTGGAAGAACATCATTTGTCGATTCGGTATCCCAAAGATCATAGTCACGGACAATGGGGCGCAGTTTGAAAATGATCCTTTCAAATCATGGTGTATCAAGTATGGCATAGAGCAGAGGTTGACATCTGTTTACGACCCCCAGGCGAACGGGCAGGTGGAAGTCACCAACCACACTATCATCAAAGGGTTAAAAACCCGCTTGGAAGGCGCGCGGGGAAATTGGATTTGGGAGTTGCCCAGCGTTCTTTGGGCCCACCGGACTACAGAAAGCTCAGCCACCGGGAAATCCCCATATTGCCTGGTATATGGGTCGGAGGCAGTGATACCCGCGGAGATTGGGATCCCTAGCCCTCGGACTCAACACCAACGCCCGGAAGAAGAAGATGTTGGACGGCGCCTTGACTTGGATCTCCTGGAAGAAAAGCGAGAGAATGCAGCACTCTAGGAGGTCAAGGTGAAGGAGCGAGTAAAGAGGTACCATGACAGGAGGGTGCGAAAAGAGGTTTTCGCCCCCGGAGATTGGGTGATGAGGAGAAATGACAAGAGCCGCCAAGCCCCGGAGGGGAAGCTTGCACCCAATTGGGAAGGGCCATACAAGGTGAAGGAAACACACCCGGGAGGAAGCTACGTGCAGGAGGACAAGCAGGGAAAGGAGATCCCCAGGAGATGGAATGTGGCTAACTTAAGAAGGTTTTACGGGAAGTAAAATGCCCCGCGCAGAACCTTAGCTAGTCAGGCATGAATATGCCAGGCATGGATATGCCCCCTCCCGAAAGCATGAATATGCCCGGAGAGACAGTCCCGGTGTTTGGCCGCGTCTCGGGCTTAGAGAGGAAGGATGGTAAAAAGGACCCATGGGTAGCTCCCATTCGGGTGCCCCGCTAGATTGGACCCGGGACTTGAATGAAGCCCGAGGACCAAAGAATGTAATGCTTACAGAATTAATGAGGAGATTTTCGAAAGAACTTTTATTTATGGATTCATAAATTTCAAAGCACACATGCTGATATGTTACAAAGTATTCTACATACAAGTTTTTCTATCTATTTGCTACTATACCCACTTGGGACCTGACCCGGAAGCACCCTCAGGGTTACCCGGGCGGAAACCCCCTCCGAAGAATTGAGAAGACAAGAGGTCTTCGGCAAAGCAGGCATCTGGAGCTTGATTCCACGCAAGTTCCTCTTCCAATTGCGCGGCGTCTTCCTCGTTCAATTCGGGAATAGAAACAACCACGGATCCTTCGGGAAGCGGTTCTGCCAAGCGCATCCTCCTTACCCCGGCTGATGTAACAAACTTGTACTTAGGAAACAAGTCCGCTACACTTTTACCCTTCTCCTCCCGACTGATGCGGGTGCCCTCAGCGGTCTTGACCCCCTTCGTGGTAACTCCAGAATCAGCAATCTCCCGGATGCGTCTTATCCGGCGTGCTACTTCTTCCGGGTTAATAGATACGGACATATCTTCGTATCTTTCATACGCCACATCCACCTCCACCCGTGCAGGGACTCGGCGAAGGCTAAAGGGATAAGGCTCAACCGCCCCCGCGGCTATCTTAGTATGCCACTCCACGGCGTCCAGATAGGCCTTATGACTAGGAGCTCCCTCACCAAACTTTTTAGGATTAGCCTCCATGCGTTCAATCGTTCTGCAAACCCCGGCAGGAATATCGGTAAGAGGAGACACCCCAACTAAACCATTCCTGAGACCCAAAAGGTAGTAGGATAGCCGGGTAACCAGTAGAGCATCTTGGAGGACCCTATTCCTGTGAGTTAGGGACCGATTCTCCTTCTCCAAGTCACCGATTAGTTTATTCTGAGCAGTGCGGGTTTCTAGCTTCTTAAGCTTCTCCTGGGCCCGCTCGAGTTCGCCCCACACCATACCTAGCTCCTTGGCAGTGCGATGTTGAGAATCGTCATGAAGGGCCTGCAATTCGGCAATGGTTTGGTGGGAGTTCAGGGCCTCCCGCATATGGTCGGAAGCAAGGTCAAAGCACTGATTCAACGACCCAAATCTGGTCTCAACCATCTTGAGGAACGACACCAGCACCCGGATCGATCCAAACTCCTGAAGGAAGCAGTCCAATCCCGCCTCACCTAATGCCCGGTTAGCCTAGTTGCCCCCAAACCTCCAATGGGCTAGTTTCCTTTGAAGGAAGAAGCACTGGAGGCACCCAGCACGGGGAAGGGAGAAATAGGTACCGGAAGAATGGTTGGGATGAGAAAAAACATAAGGCAAGGGCCCGCGCGGGAGAATCTCCTTTAGGGGGCGCTCAGACTACAAAAGAGTAATTTCGTGAAGAATTAGAACTTTATATTAAATCAAAATGGGCACCAAGGCCAAGTTTTACATAAACCTCCCGGGGAGGTGAGTTACAATAGACTTAGAAAAAAAATAATATAACATAAGAAACTACAAGGGAAAAGGCTAGGGTCTAGGGGTGTACATGGTCTTCAGTAGGCACCCTTTCCCCCGGGGTGGCGTGAGCCCTCTCAAATCGCCTCTCCAACTCCGCAAGGTCCTCGGCAGTCTATTCCGGGCCGGCATAAGCAGGGGCATCCGCAGTAGGTTCATCAGCGGAGCGCTCTGGAAATCCTACCTTTCGCGTGGCCTTCCGGGATTGATATAACAAGTCATCTTGACCCGCAGCAAGACCCACCCAACAGTCGCCCTCCTGATCATGGACCGCGCGGTACCCAAAGTTATCAGGCACCGCGCAGTATTCGTAGTAATGCTCCGCCCAATGAGGCGTCTCCGGGACTACCCCATAGGTATTGAAGCTTTCCGGGCCAGGGTCGGGGTAAGAAGCCTCGTCAATCTCCGACAGCTTGACCTTCTTGATATCAGAAGCAGAAGGGACCCGGGAGGACATCCTCAAAGATTACCATAACTTGGGCACCAGACCCTTCAGATCCGCGTCCTGGAGGGATCTCCAGCGGTGGTTCAGCATGTCATTAGCCTTAGGGCGGTAGTAGGAAGTTTGGGCTTCAAGGCGAGCAGGGCCCGGAAGCCAACCCCGCAAGCTGCGGTACATTTCGTGGCAGGCGACCGCGCTCGCCGCAGCCGCGATGCCCTCCAGCCTCTGGTCAAAGTCGGTGGAGTGAAGGACCTTCTGGGTCACGGCATTTAGGGCCTCAAGTTGGGCGTCTTTCTTCTCCTTCTTGAGGGAGGAGTATTTCTTCTCCACCTCGGCGAGCTTCTTCTCCTTGTCCGCCAGCTTCTTTTCCTTCTCGGCTAGCTTCTTCTGAGACACCTCCAGCCGGGCTTCCAGGTCCTCCCGCTCGGCTAGCTTTTCCCGGGTGTCGCGGAGGTCTTTCTCCATCTTAGCGAACAATCCGGCGCTGTATTTGGAGTAGCCCCGGTTTAGCGCCTCGGTAAAATGGGGATCCGCGAGAAGGGAGTCTGCAAAAGCAGTACTCTGCAAGACGGCAAAACAAAAAAAAACTTAGGCAAAAATTGGAACAAACTTAGATAAAAGATGAGGCCTAAGGAAGGCAGTTACCTCTTCTTTCTCCTCCGGGATAGTTTCGGAAGCAGCAGCCCGCGGAGGAGAAGGAGGAGGAGGGAAGTCCTGGGTCCTCTGACGAGAGGAAGGGGGCGACCCGGATAGCTCGCCAGGAGGCGGCCGTTTGAACCTCGAGTTTGCCCCACCGCTGTAAGTCGGGTGTTGGATAAAGGATCGACGCCCGGGTGTAGGCAACGAGCCGGGCGTAGTGCGGGCCTCAGAAGAAGGCCCGGAGGATGTCTGCTGGCGAGATTTGGGCGGCGCGCGGGGCTTCTGAGGGACAAGAGCAGGATTCTCGGTGGGAGGTGGCCCAGGTTGGGAGGCCACTTGTGGTGTAAAAGGGGTCTGATCCGGGTGAGTGTTCCTCGCTTGAGCATCACCCCCGGAAGACTTATCAGTAAGGGCCATGACGTCTGCGTACAAGGAAGGTTGAACTGAAACCAAACAAACAATGAAGTTAGACCACGAGATATATAAAAAAAAAATCTTGACAAAACATAAAGCCATAATAGGCACCTCCATCTGGCCACACCGCGGAGATGCGCGGGAGCGTGAAGAGGTCGCGGGGATAGATCCCGCGAGGCCAGAAATAGCCTGCGTTCCCATTCTTATAAAAGGTATCCATATCGAGGGGAGTGAGGCGGAGGAAGTTATGGTCGCTGGCAATGGTCGCCGGGAGATTGGAAAGAGGTTTCTTTTCCTCAGGAACAAGGGAGTCATTTCAAGTAGGCATAGGATAAGCTCGGGCATCGCATAGGAAGAAACCCTTTGAAGGGTATCCTTTGGCGGATTTGGGTTTGGAAAGGATGAAGTCCTTTATCCCGGATCGAATAGTAAAAGAAAAGACGCCCGGGAAGGACGCGTGTGCCTTCCGTAAAACATAGAAGGAGCGGAAGAGTAAGAGGGAAGGAGAAACGGCGCACCGGGCACAATTAAGTACGAAAGCCAGAATAAGGACGACCTCGTTAGGGTGTAGATGGGCCGGGGCTACGTTATAAAATTGGAGGATATCAAGAAAGAGAGGGGGAAGGGCATGCTAAGCCCGTGTTGAAAATGGATCTGCGGGATGCACGTAACCCCCCGCTCTGAGACTCCCGGGGAAGTTTAGAAAGACAGGCGTTTAAAGGAAGAGGGATAAAAGAGCGCTTGGCCAAATTTAAAACATCCCTATCTAACGAAGGGGAATCCCCGGGGACATCGTAAAACTTGAGGCCCAAGGGGCGCATTCCGTGAGTAGGCCCCGGGGAACGTCATCACCAATTTCCCCGCCAAACACGTCCTCATCCTGATCATCCAGAGGGTGGTCAAGATTCCCGGACGGGTGCGAACCCGCCTCATCCAAGTTCGACGCACCCGGGATGTGTAGTTCCCGAGGCGAGCTGAAAGCCTCGGAATAGGTGTCCGGAGATGAGACTGGGGAGAGGATAAGGTTATCAGCGGCCCGGGACTGGACCTCAAACTGATTTTGAGCTCCCTCGGTGTCTGAGTAAGAGTTGGAAAGATTTGGAGAATTCATGATTGGAGGAGAAGGAGAGGGAGAGAGCGAGAGCTTACTTGATCAAAAGAGCAGAGCTTCAGGGAAGTTTTGTGGAGAGAGAAGTTTAGTGAGAAGGGGCTTGGGTCCTTATATAGGCAGGTGAATAGGAACCGCCACCTCAAAAGAAGGAAAAGTAATCATGACACGGTAAATGAGGTACTGATTAATGCAGAAGGGGAAAAGGCGGCGTCGACAGAAATCAAATTTAACACGGATGGGCCCTACCAAAAGTAGCGTCAGAAGGAGGAGCTTATGAGACCAGTTCCCCGCGTTACGGAAACCCGGGTGACTGGTCTGGGGGGCTAGTGATATTACCGGCCCAAAGGCCTACTGAGCCGGGAAGAGGGTCCACGGCCCAGCACCAAAAGGGCGGTGCCTTTCCCGCTAGGGGGCACGTCCGGACAAGAAAGAAGGACGGACGGGGACAAAGGGAAGTGGTCCTGCACCTTATCTCAAGCAGGCAAGCTCGGCTATAAATACTAGTCTCAAACAGTGAGCAAGGTATGTGACTTATATCTCTCTACTTTATATTGAGAGCACCTTCCGTACGTTTTCCTCCTCCGCTATCCTCATCTCATCATCACGCCGGAGCTTCTTCCCCGGGACGCCTCCCGGGGATTGTTTTGCAGGATTGTGGTGGGCTGATTATCAAGGAGACCCGGATAGCGTTAACCCCGGAAGAACGGACGGATTTTGGTAGCATCACTATTAATTAAACACGTTCCCTCTCGTTTGTTTTTCTTAATCACTATGGTGTTTTGTGCAAAACATTTAGTTTCTATGCCTCAAGTTCTTTTAGCAGCTCAGTACCATGAAAGCACTGAGCATCATTTTATGACAGAATATTTTTCCAATAATTTAATTCTTAACTGATCAGTATTTTACTGCAACTAATTACAGTGTCGCTGAGGAAAAAGTGATAATCCCAGTAGTGGACGGGGGAGTCTCTGTCTCGGAGGTCAAAAACGTTCAGAAATCAGGTGATGATACAACTTCCATCGGGGTTGATTTGCAAATCTTTGGCCATAAAGGTTGTCGGTTCCTTGTTGGGTACTCCCTCCGTCCCACATTATTCTTCACAGAATCTTTTTCACGCATGCCGATGTAGATGTTTGACCGCAAATATCTTTAGTTACATGTATTATCGGCACATAAAAATTTGATATTTGAATACTACATGTTACGATGAATCTAGTGATATCACATATGATGATATTAATATTAATATATCTATTCAAATATATGGTCAAAGTTTAAAAGCAAATAGTGTCAAATAGTGAAGTGTGAAGTTTAATACGGGACGGAGGGACTATGTTTCTTGCTCTTTCTTCCTTTCATATAGTTTACAACACTATTTGTCTAGACTAACTCGTGCATGAAATGGGAGTGTTTTGTGTTTTTTTTTGCCCTTAACTAGTTAATTTAATACTTCAATAAATTTAGCTAGCTGGTCTAGAATATTTGCTTTATAAAATAGTTATCTCCCTTGAACATTTAGTGACGTGCTCTTATATTTATATATTGACCAGGTATCAAAAGGCATACATGTTTCTTATCATGCTTTTAACCCTCTTAATCGACCTCTGTTGTGTTGAGCCTAATAACATATTTTTGTTGGCTGGACAAAGCAATATGGCTGGCCATGGAGGTTGTCTGAACTTGAAAACCGCGTGGGATAAAGTTGTTCCACCTGAATGCGAGCCGAACTCTGCCATTTTTCGATTCACAGGAAACCCCGCATGGGAGGAGGCGCGTGAGCCACTGCATCTTGGCAGGGACAAGAACTGCAACTTTACTTGCGGAGAAGGTCCCGGAATGCCATTTGCCCACACCTTGCTGAAATTACAACCTTCATAGAGAGCATTGGTTTGGTGCCATGTGCCATGTGCTGTGTCAGGCTCAAAATTAGATGAATGGAAGCAAGGCGAAGATAACTACAGAAATCTTATTGATAGTGCTCGTTCTTCCATCGGAGGTGGTGGTGTGCTCAGGGCATTGCTTTGGTACCAAGGGGAGGGTGACACATATAGGCTTGAAGATGCATCGTCTTATGGGGTAAGGTTTGAGAAGTTTGTAAACGATGTTCGGAAAGATTTGTTGTCGCCCGCTCTTCCAGTCATTCAGGTAAATATTCATGTCTAGTGACTGAATTTGCTAATGCTCACTCTAGAGTGATTGTTGGCACAGGCCTATCCCCATTCTGGGATGCTAACTGGACTGGCAAGGGTGCTCTCTGTTATATATGGCCTAATTTGGCAATCCCATTCCCTGATATTTCCACAGCTGATTTCACTGTTAATAAAATTCTTTACTTACCTCAACTGGAGCCTTTCTTAGCTACCAATATAGTTTCTATTTTGCAGGAAGTGAAAATTACTCAATCTCATCAGGATGTGCTTATTTGGGAACCCTCATCAAATGGAAAATTCACTGTCAAATCTGCTTATAATGAGCTGAAAGCCAGGCAATCCCAGCAAAACAATATTAAACAGGTCTGGTCCAAACGTATCCCTGGAAAGATATCAATTTTTTCTTGGAGACTCTTAAATGGCTTACTTCCTTTTGATGATATGCTCATGAAGTTTGGAATAAAACTTGCTTCTAAATGTCCTTTATGTGATCACATTGATACCATAGACCATTTTTTCAATGATTGTGCTCCAAATCTGGTGGTTTTAAATCTGATGCATAAACTTTTGTCTGTCCCAGTTCCACACTTCATCTTTTCTAAACATAGGCTATCTTTTTATTTGAACTACAAAGGTCCCTCAAAAATTCATTCCACAGTCACTCTAACAGCCATGCTAGTAACACTGTGGAACCTTTGGAGTAGACGAAATAAAAAGATTTTTGAAAATGTCTGTATGGATAGTATGGTTCTGTTCATCTCTATTTTTAAACAAGTGTCCATGCTTTTCACAGTTTTTCCTCTCACTGGAAATGCCTTGAAAGCAAAAGACTTCACTATGATTGGCTTGATTCCCATCCTTAAACAGAAGAGACCTAAGCCAATCAAGATTGTAAAATGGCACCCACCTGATACTGGTTTTAAAATTAATGTTGATGGATCTTTTATCTCTGGTGATAAAGTGGGTCTTGGTGTAGTGATTAGAGACACTACCGGAACTGTATTTTCCCTCTATAGGCATCATGCCAAAGCCTCATCCCCACTGCATGCTGAACTTCTTGCTATCCAACTAGGCTTAAAAATGGGAATAGAACTGGGCTATCCTTTCACTGTAGAGTCTGACTATAAAATGGCTGTGGATGAGATTAAAAATCCCAGGTCAGCTAATTGGATGGTTTTGAGTCTATGCCATGATTTGCATTGTTATGATTATTTGATTACCCATGTTTTTAGGGAAAGTAACTCAGTTGCTGATTTTATTGCTAAAATGTCCTCTGAGGACTGTATGTCTTGCAACTTTACTGTTACTTCCTCTCCTCAGAAATTGAGAGGTCTGATTAACTCAGAAAGAATTGGAATTCCTTATCTTAGGTTTTCTTAATTCTTCTTGATTTAGCCTCATAGTTTTCCTCCTTTTTCTTTATCTAATTTACACTTAGGTTAAAAATAAGCATAGGGCATCTTGATTCTGCTCCCTCTGTGTTTTTGTAGTACATTGAAGACCCTCTGGAAATTATTTCCAGAGGTGGTGGATCAGGAAGTGGCCATTCTTCACCACATAGCAGTTTTTGCTCAACAGATGCGCCTTTTTGTGCTCCTCAGCATTTCTATGGATTAGACAAGCAACCAAGCTCCCATGGAGATCTTTACTCCACTTCGTTGGTGCTCCATATCAGAGACTCATATGTCCCTCATTGATGAATATATTAGTGAATTTCCTCTAAATCCTCTCAGTTGATATGTTTTGAGAACTGGCCTACGGATGGTTCATTCAGGGTTGCAGATACACAGGGGGTATGTGTATCAGGGGAATGAACCACCCTGTGGAAATTCTCTCTCTAACAACTTCAAGGATTATGAGGAAGTTTTTTTTTTTGCACATTCACACACATCATCTCTCTAATCTCTCTAGTCTAGTTCATCTACTCTAGATGCTTTTTATCCTACTTCCTGTATTTTCTGAACTCTTGATCTCTTTTTATTATTAAGGTTTGAGGAGGCTAATATATCCCTCCCACCAATGGTGGTTTTAAATTAAAAAAAGGTAAATATTCATGTGATGGTTTCAATTATTACAAAAGTTAAATCATGTGCCACCTTTTTTTAATGTATAACTAATATGTTTCATAGGTTGCATTGGCGTCAGGACGAATGTATCTACACATTGTTAGGGAGCATCCACTATGTGTTTACTCAGAATTTAATTCTTTACTAGAATCCTCAGAATTTGAAAAACTCGTTTGGTTACACATGAGGATTTATGTCAGCGCGGAATTCATATGGGATAAATACAACAATTACTTTAAAAAAAAGGATAAATACAACGTTAGAAGTTATGTGAACGCAAAATTCTAATTTACCTAGGGAGAGGGAGGTGAGTTATTTCCTACGTTTTGTGGGAATTGTCAATTCTGCGTAATTTAAGATTCACGCGTTTCCTTGAAAATCTGTCAACCAAACAATAAGTGAAAATTAAAAATCCCCGAATTTCAAATTACCGCATGCAATTCTGCCGACCAAACAACCTCTTAGGAGTGCACATTCCACATGTGCAATGTGTCGACGCATGGGGCTCGCAACTGGAGCTTGATGGTATCCACCTGACGACTCAATCTCAAGTTGCTCTGGGCGAGAAATTAACTCGTACTTTTCTAGCTCACCAATCTTAGATCATTTCTCTCTATTCTTAAATATGAATTTTAATATGAATCACTGTCACGCTCCATCTCAGAAAGATTTTTCTCTTGTTCATCTCTTATGATACTATCATCTACATCAAACGAAACTCTTCTTAGATAAAATGGAATGAATTTATGTAAGTAGCAATGAACCTTAAACCCTAATATTGATTCGGTAGAAATAATAAGAATACCAGTGATATCATATATAGAACCAGTTTCTCCTTTATCCATGATCGAAGATTTAGAGATCGTATTATCGTTGTGTTCCTCCATATTCATGGAAATGAATCGCCGATAAGAAAAATACAGTAGAAGACAGAACAGACGTGCTCGTAATATTACATAATTATTTATTTTCCTTTTAGAAAAATACTAATGTGAGGTGGAATTGCCAACTAATGATGCCACCTCATTCCCTAATACTATTCCCTGAGAATTTTCCCTCTCTATCATTACTCTCTTAATATATGTATTACGGATTATGTAAGTTGTAGGTGTATTTAGACTTTCAGTGTTCACTTGGAAAAATAACAAGAAGCAACTTATAGATTGTCATTGTTAAAAACTCATTTGATGTTATAAAATATTGAAGTAGACATATCTATTACATGAGCTGACCTCATGGTATTACCGCTTGGTTGATTTCATGTTGACGTTTGACGTTAACGAATTAGTAAGGAACATCAAAATGAAATAAAAAAACATCAAGCATCATCATTTATCATAAGGTCAACATATGTGAGCTTTGTACTGGGCGTTCGTTTTTTCTTATAGTGTTTACATGTATATGGAAGACTACATCAAGCACACTTTAATATATGTGTAAATATGTGTTTTCATATAGGGCTTTTAATTAGCACAAGTAGTTTTTGAATTATATCACAACATTCATGTGGAAGATCCTATTTCTATAGTTCAATACTATTTTTTTTAGCACAAACTCTCATATGAGGCAACCTAAAAGTTAGGCAATTTTCTATATATTAATTATTTAATTACAAATATCATCAAAAATGAATTTCTACACAAGGTAAATATGAACAAAGACAACATCATTTGATAACCATCGAAAATAAGGTGAAATTCAACAAATAAATGCAAAACATCAATTACAGTACATAATCAACATCAATTGATGGTGAGGAAACATAAATATATAATTAAATGAACATCAACTAACTAATAGTTGAGCTGCACACAAGACTTCCCTTCTTTTATTAATACAAATCTTTGATGATTAGGAAAATTAAAATTCAATAAGGTGAATCAAGAAAAGGTAAAGCACCCATTACAACAAGTTCATGGAAATGGTTTCAAGCTAAAGGGCATGTCCTTCATCTAGACAAAACTGATCACAAAATGTATGCGAGTCACACTAGGTAACTAATCAAACAATTACACAGCTAATGTGATATATCTTTGTTTCATTCGCTCCTTCATTTGTTCCTCCGTCATCATAGCATATTTCTGCTCAAAGTCAAAACTAAATGGAGTCATGGGTGAATTGTGGGTGAGCCAATGCACCTTCAACGGTGATTCTCATATATCAGAGATTTCTGCTCTAAGCTACTCTTGTCACGAGCAGTTTATATTAATAATGCATGGAATTGATTTTGATATGCAAAGATCCAAAAAAAATCGAGTCTCAAATATATATTATTCCAATTGAAATCTTATTATTACATGAAATAAGTATTGCAACTAATGTTTCAATCATAATTTAAAGACATTCAAACATCATCTACACGATAGAAACTTGTAAGGTTCTTCAAATTAGATTCCACATGGATGATAGCATCATATGGGTATTTGATGCCACATTCCTCTGCAGTAATGACGAGCTCATCACTAATCCCAGGACCTTCGGTATACCTGTATGCTACATCTAGGGATTTAAAAGTCAAATTTTGGTGTTTGTTCATGGCAAAGTAAGCATTTTCAAAAGCTAAATTATCCGGTGGAGATATATGAACATAATTTGGATATGGTTGATAACCTAAAGTCAAGCTCAATACTATCAAAACTAAAATGAGGACAACGGAGCACTTGAGAGCCATATTAAGTCTTACAAAGGATTCTATTTAGTTTAAATTGAGATAGTTGTGTTGATTAAGAGCTTGAAATTGAATTGGGGTTTAAAATGTTTTTTTTTTTAAGGTGAAAACCACCATTGGTGGTAGGAAGCTTATTAATGGGATCCCAAGCCCAAGAGAATCCATACAAATGTTCATATATTATTCCTAGACCACTACTATAATAAGAATTCTTTGATTTATGGTTATCCAAATTTTAGTATCCGGATCCGCAGTTTGCTAAAGGAAAACTAAAAAAGTTTGATAAAAGATCCAGAGGAGTGAGTGGTAAGTGAGTTGGATGACAGAATAGAATTTCATTTGTTAATAAATTAGATGATTGGAAACTAAATTTAGTAGGTACTATTTATAAAATTAGTTTCTAGTTAGTTTAAGTGTTTGTATCATTAGTTTTTATTTTATTTTTCTAAATCAATTAGTCTATTATTGTTAATAAATACGAAAAATTAAATAAATAAAGAAGTACAATATTTCCATTATGTTGTAGAAATTTAATCACAAAAATAACTTGTTATCAAATACTACAAATTACGCTTAATTAAATTTGGGTGTTGTTATACCAGCCCTGTATTTTACTGAAACACGCCCTGCATTTTAATTATTTTTTAAATATATTTAAAAGTAATCTGATGTTGAAAAATCAAAAAAAAAATTTTCATATTGTGTTTAATTTTCCGCAACTATAAATAATTTTACACTATTTCAGGAAATAATCATTTTAGCAATTCAGTTAAATTCCCACACTGAACTTATTTGGACCCTGAAATACTTTGCATGTAGAAAGTCAAATATTTGGACCCTGAATTACCACACCATCCTATTGGGCCAGTAAGGCTTCAAAATCCAGCACAGCCCAGTGGTCTCTCTATTAAAACAGCCATTCCAAACCCTAGGGTTTTCACTCACTGAGAGCGGCTTCCCATTGCATACTTTTCTCTACCTCCCGCCTCCGCGCATCCATCCCTTCCAATCCTCAGGTCTCAGGTACTATGATTTAGGTTTATTCCTCCATGAATCAATGATTCAAAATCCATTCCTCGTTTATTCGTTTTGTGTAAGATTTTCATTTTGGTTCTTATTTGCGTAGGTCTGCAAAGATGTTCACCTCGATGAAAAAAATCCACAAGGACAAGGATGTTGAGCCTACCGAGTTTGAAGAATCTGTGGCTCAGGTTAATCTATTTCTGATGTTTTTGAAATTAAATTTAGACTGAGATTTGTTATGGGATTTAATATGAATGTTTGATTACTTGTATTCGCAGGCCTTTTTCGAGTTGGAAAACTCCAACCAAGATCTGAAGAGTGATTTGAAGGATCTGTACATCAATTCAGCCCTTCAAGTCGATGTCTCTGCTAACAAGAAAGCTGTTGTTGTTCACGTGCCTTACAGACTGAGGAAGGCTTTCCGCAAGGTTCATGTCCGCCTTGTTCGTGAGCTCGAGAAAAAGTTCAGTGGAAAGGTACCCATTTCAATGCCTTTATCAATTTGTTCTGGACAAGTTGTAGTTTTTTATCTTGTTTGTGCGGTGATGACATTTGTTAATCCCAGCTCTATGAGACCCTTATAGGTCAGGGAATAGAACTGTTTAACAATTATCTGAGCTTAGGAACCTGTATATATTGGGTGATTCATTGTTGCAGAATAAGTATGTTTTTCCCCCACTGTTTTCATGATTTCATAGTATTTTGTTGATACTGTACATGAATCATATATGTGTGCATGGCTTTGTTTTGCTGTGATGACAAATGTTAATCCCAGCTCTATGAGACTTACCAAGTTCAAGGAATAGAACTGTTCAACACTTATCTGAGCCTGAATTTAAATGCTAATTAATATGTTTTTATTATTCATTCTGCTTTGCTGTATACCATTGAATTTGATCTGCTAGATTTGGGTGTTGATTGTAGATTGAAATGTTTGGCTGTGTCATTAGAATCATTCGCTGTGATGACATATGTTAATCCCAGCTCTATGAGACCTAATTTAGGTCAGGGAATAGAATTGTTCAACATTTATCTGAGCTCATGTAACTACATTTTGTTTTCATTTAGAACTCATCAAGCACCAATGTGGCTGTATTTGGCTTTGATGTTCATGTATCAATTTGAAAATGAAGGTACATATGAATCTGTGTTTGGCTATGATGACATTTGTTAATCCCAGCTCTATGAGACCTATCAAGGTCAGGGAATAGAACTGTTCAACATTTTGCTGAGCTTATTAATTTGATTTAACTTGCTATTGTCATTGGTAACTAAAAATGTAACTCCTGTACCCCATGCCATTTTCTGCTAGTACATTGTAAAGCTGCTTTAAAGATCAACCTTAGCAATGTACTTCAATTATGCTTTAAACATTAATAAATGAATCTCTGTTTTCTTTTAGGATGTGATTCTCATTGCTACCCGAAGGATAGTGAGGCCCCCCAAGAAAGGCTCAGCTGTTCAACGTCCACGTACTCGCACTCTCACTGCTGTGCATGATGCCATGCTGGAGGATGTTGTTGTGCCTGCCGAGATTGTTGGGAAGCGTACTAGGTACCGTGTTGATGGAACCAAGATCATGAAGGTATGATTGAAGCTTTGGAACTTACTGATTCTCCCTAATCCCTAGTGGAAGTTTGTATTCATAGTAAATCTAACAACAAATGTTGTGTATGCAGGTCTTCTTGGACCCAAAAGAAAGGAACAACACTGAGTACAAGCTAGAAACTTTTGCTGCAGTTTACAGGAAGCTCTCTGGCAAGGATGTTGTCTTCGAGTACCCAATCACCGAGTAGATTTAAAAGCACATTGTTTTGCTGTAGATCTTTATGATTTCTGTTGTGAACGGCTATGCTTAAATCTAGTGAAACTGTTTTGGAATTTTGACTAGTATGTAGGATGGAAGTTATGTTTCACATCAGTTTCATTTCTTCGATACATAAATTGGGAGAATCTTGATGAGTTGTGAGCTATTTGTTATGGATTTCATATCTCTGTGTGCTTAATTGTGGTGGTGTTAAAACCTAAATGCCTTTGTTGATTTGTTTTGCCCATAGAATATGCCAAAGAGCAAATATTTGAGTCCAAGTACATTTCTGGATTCTTTTGTTCCCCTTTCATTTAACAGCATATGCCCAACTCTAGCCTCTTGCAAGGATTAAATCGTTTCTACTCTTCCTTTGCTGTTTGTCAATATTGTAATCCAATTATTTTTACCGAAGATGCACATTCAGTTTTTTCTGTGTTTTGGATGTAAAGTTCATTCTCTTCGGCACAACTTATCTTCGCATAGTTTACAATTATCAACCTTTCAAACTGGAAAAACTTTGTTGAACAACATTTCTTGAACATTCTTGTGAAATTTTACATCTACATACTACATCTAATCAGATGAGACTCTTACTGATAAATGCCATGAAGCTGTGAAATGATCATTCATCAGAAAACAAACTCACCATAACTGACATCTAAAATATAGAAATGGGGAGAATCCTGCTTGCTATAATCAATCAATTGATGTTTTTTGCTTCAAAAAATAAAATAAATCAATTGATGTTTTCCTATTTTCAAAAAAAAAAATTGATGTTTTCCTACCATATAGAGAAACTTCTCAACTTATAATATGCCTTAAAATTAACAACCTCAGTTTCTCCTTATCAATGATATTGATCTCCTGGCTTCAACCTCCTCAAAATATCAAGACAAGATCACCAAACTAAGATATGTGGCCACACTTAGAAACACCAAAGAAATCAGTCCCCTGCAAAACATATTTCGGAGAAAGAGGTGTTAGTCTAGAAAGGTCATAGGATATTGTAAGAAGAGTTGGTGATTCTGAAAACAGGTCCTTTTATGATTAAACTAAAGGATCGATGTAGGTTTTTTCATATATTAGTAATTCCAACAAGAATAGAGACTCCATATACATACCATACGACTCCCCAGCCAACACCATTGCAGGGACAAGGGAACACCTCGGCAAATTTCTCAGCATCACTCGAATTGACTCTGCGAGATATCAGATCCCCGTAAATGTCTGCAGAAAAATGCATAGTGCAACTTTCATCATTTTTAATTACTCGAAAACTTACTCACAAATTGCAAGTGAAGTTACATGAACATCTTCGACGCATACCATATACAGAAAACAAACTGTTCATCACTCCAATAAACATAATGATGTATCGAAGAATGCGAATCTTTGTGGTTTCTTGCAGAACCCAAAATAAAGCTATGAGGATGATAAACCCTGTTCATTTCAGTGGGAGACATCAGCGTGATCTCTGTTTTGTCAAGTACACGAATAAGCTTACTATATTGAGAGAGAGGAATGTTCTTACCAATGCAAAGTGCCCGAAGTGTCCACTGTTCAAGAAAGAAATCATGATCAGTGGATGAATTTACTTTCATTCTGGAACTGTCAAGAGATCAAAAAGCATAACTGATATCAAAAGGATATTTAATTTCAACAGCTGTAGGATTCATCTAATGACTTACATTTTGGGCTACGAATAGGACAACAATTAAGGCGACAGCTAAACAACCAGCAGCAATCCTTGCAGTAAGAAGATTTGTGGAAGCAAGTATCAACATCATCCCCCAAAACGATGAGCCAAGATCTGGTTAACCAACAAAAAGCATTTCATATGCATATTCATTTCCAGTCTAGCTAGCTAAAAAAAATGCTATGAACAAGATGAAAGAAGTACATCCAGCAGGCAGAATAAACCAGTATACACCCCCACGGGTATGTGTTGCACCGCCCTCATCAGCATGAATCTGTATTCCTTCCACCTGAAAACCAAATTGTAAAACTGAATTTGAGTAATATGACATATATGCAAGCAATCACTAGTTTAGAACAGCAATTCCCATCCAAAGACTATCAGTCAATGAACTGTAACTGCAGATAGGCTGAAGAAGAGTAGTGCTTACATGACCACAAGTGAGTTTGCAAGCAATAGCATGGCTTGCTTCGTGAATGAAGACCGTCACAAGCTTGAACGGCATCAGTAGTACAGTTCTCCATAGCTGAAAAGTCAGGACAACACTTTAATCATTAACTTTTCTACACTCTGACTTCCACAACCTCACCGAAATGGCATTCAGTTAGCCAAATTCCAAATCGGTATGATTTGCAACCTAATCAAGAACTATAAACAATGACTTCCTCATCATAGCATTAAACTACAAAATTTTCAAAATCCCTACTGAGCCAAATCAACATCTCTATAATGGTTGTTCCAACTTCAGAATCATTATATTACTACCATTTCAAATCAAAGCCAAAAGACAACAAATTGAAAGTAATCAACCACAAAACTGGAATCTTTTAGAAAAAGTTATCACCTTTATGGAATTCCCATTAATGAAATTTGAATCTGTGATTGAACTAGCATCTAGGAAACTTACAGCAAGAATGACAACGCTGCAGACAGCAAGGAAGCCGAGGAAGATGGTCTGATCGCGGTTGCAGCAATGCTTCAGCTCCCAGTTCGCCATCAGAGTTGAAGCAGCATAAACAATGCACTCTTCTTTTTCTTTACCTGCAGAACCTGAACAGCTTTTTACTGATCACTGTGTGAATGTGTGTGATTCCGAGGTTTATTACTTTTGGAGATATGCGCCACTCTCTTTCTTCTTGGTTTTCAGTGAGGTGTGCATTATTGGGTGAGTGTGACTAGTGTCAGTTCATTAGATTCTAGCACCCTCAATATCTGACCATATTCATTGACTTCTTGTCTAGAAGCGGTGGAATAAAAAATCTATATTTGCGCCTTTTTTAATACCTTTTCTTTTTTTATCATCATCTGATTCTTCAATAAAAGTAAAGGTTATGGGGAGAAAAAGAAAAAGAAAGATACTTTCTTGCAAGTTCTATATTTAGAAAGAGAAGTAGAAAAAGACTGTTAGAGAAAAGCAAGATGCTACCCCTACCTTGGGATCTTAAAACAACTGTCATTTCCTAACATTTTTTACATCAAACAAACCAAAAGCAAATCAAGTGATAAAAAAAAGAATGAATACTTTAAAATCCTGTGCTGCTAACTAGAGCTACAAATAGAATCAAGAGTTTTACAGAAATGAAAGAACTGAGATTTGAATCATCTGCCTTCATCCATAGAAGAATAGGACATTGAATTCCTAGAATGATCTTCTAAGTAATTGCTGCCAGAGGAAACCTGAGAGCTGCCAGTCTGCATAGTAGAAGTCGCATTAGTTTTTGTCGTGTTGGTGATGCCGGTGGTTGAACCTGTCGTCGAAGTAGTCCATCGTCCCACTCGACCATGAACAGCGGGTTTTCCAGGTTTTGGTAAATCAAAGGAGTCACTAGACAATGTTATATGGACAGTGTTCATGTCCAGCCTTTCTGAAACATTAGCTTGGCAGCATAGCAAACCTAGCTGAATACACAGGGCTGCTTCATCAACAATGTACTTATCGAGGTTTGGATCGACCAACTCCAACTGCTTTCCAGCCTGATAAAGATTCCAAGCCTGAAAAGGAAGTTCAGGTTAAGGCTATTTTAACATCAGTAAATAAGATCATATGTTTTCTTACATCAGAAAGGTAACGAAGGGGACATTTATAAGGTATGGTGAATTTGTCCTTCCATTTCTCTATATTTTCACTTAAGCTAAATAAACACAACCTTGGATTTCATCCTACATTCAAATAACAGTACATACTACATGGCTAATCAAAGGTTAACTAGAAAATACATCAGCGATTCAGAACAAAAAACAAAAGATACTTTAGGTGAGAATCTCACATAGTTTAAGATGTCTGACTTTTCGGCACCCAAGTGCTGCTCATTGTTCTTCCTCCCACTGATAATCTCGAGGACCAAAATGCCAAAACTGAAAACATCGGTCTTCACCGACATGTACCCATGTATTGCATATTCAGGAGCCATATAACCACTGAGCATCACACAACAAAGACACATTCAGTGTAAAAACAGGATAATCCCAATGAAGTAACCATAAACATAATTCAGCAAGACAACAAGAGCTTCTTACCGAGTACCAGATATCCTGAAAGTATTCAAATGGGTGGCTTCCCCTGGAAACAACCTAGCCAGGCCAAAATCCGAGATTTTTGGATTGAGCTTATCATCCAACAATATATTACTAGCTTTGATATCTCTATGAATGATTCTTTCCGGGGCTTCCTCGTGTAAATAGAGGAGCCCTCTAGCAATACCAGTAACAATTTTTAATCTATTCTTCCAATCCAATAAGGAAGACTTCTCTTTATCTGCAATCAAAGTCGGTATCCCATAAAAACCTCTAAACATATGAAAAACATGATGATCAAGAAAATGTTCTAGGACAAGGGATTATTTACCAAAAAGGAAATGATCAAGGCTCTTATTAGGAAGATACTCATAAACCAACATCATTTCAGGCCCTTCAATACAGCACCCCAACAATGTAACAAGGTTTTTATGCTGAATTTTCAGCAGCAATTTCACCTCATTCGTAAACTCCCTCACTCCCTGTCTAGAATCCAGAGCTAGTTTCTTTACAGCTATCTCTTGACCATCTGGCAACAATCCCTGCACGCATAATAACCAAGATTTCGCTTTAATTGTAATTCATTTTTAAAAATAATAACATAAGTTACGAAGTATATAGCGTTACAGTAGAAGTACCTTGTAAACAGGGCCGAAGCCGCCATGGCCGAGCTTGTTCAGTTCGGAGAAAAAATTGGTAGCAATCTGCAGAGCCCGGAGCTCGAAAAACAAGTCGCCGGTGGAGGCGCCTTCGCCGTCGGCGTCGGAGTCGTCGCCGCTGCGTCCTCTCAGGCGCTTTTCCACGCAGGCAAGCAGACTTGAGATCAAACCCATTTCAAGAAGCGCACCATTGACAAAATTCCGAGGAAATTCCACGGATTACAACCTAGCTAGTATTTTCCTTGAAGTCTTTCTTCAACTAACTAGCAAGACCAAGGCAACCACACAACGCGTCAAGAACTGATTCAGCTTTGTAAAAAGTGGATGATAATAACGATCAAGAAAGCGTAGGACTTGTAGAGTCAATCAAATGAGTTCCAAGTTGTGTCGAATTTTCTTGATTTTGTGAGAGAAAAGTACGTTGTTTGTCTTAGTCTTCCACACACGTTTTCTGATTTCTTATGTTTTCGGTGTTTGAATTAAAAAGGTTCAAGGAAACCAAATATTAATATATTTTTCCTCCAACTTGTTCGTGGTTTTATAAAAATTAAAAAAATTGTATGTTCACAGTTCAAAATAACTTTTTTTTAGTATAAAATTTTTGATTGATTTTTCAATAAATTTTGGTTTGTGCTATTTTTAATGGAGCATTTTTACATAAATACATAATATAAAGTAAACTACAAACTTAAACGGCATAAAAAATCATAAATCTACAAATTTGGATGATATTTTTTAAATAGGATGTGACTAAAGGTAGTATTTTGCTAAATATTCTATGAAAATCTACTCTATTACTATTTACCAACAGTAATATCATTTCATAGCCGCCGTCCAAACCCTCTCTTCCTCTCTGATTTTCTTCCCCATTTTTCCATCATGGGGAGATGGGGAACCAATGATTCTTCTCTTTATTGATTTACGGTGAAATAAGTGTGACTAATCAACAAAATAATAGTTCTTCGATTAGATCTTAATTTATATCGAAGTTTTGTTCTCGATCTGGTTATAAAGGTCGTACTTTTTTTTATTTGTCTTATTGTTTTCGATCTGATTGCACGGATCGTGTTTCCGCTCGTGATTTGTGGATTTCAAGGTGCTTGCAGTTTAAAGAACGTAGATCATGTTTTGGATCAAGTGGTGTTGCGGTTGTAGCAGATCCCTGATTGACGCAATAATTGATGCGGTAGACGCTCTTCTGTGCCGAGCGGATGTGATTTTCGCGGTTGAAAGATAATATCCCTAAGGGCGGTATTACATTTTTTTATTGGATCTCTTAAGTTGTAATAGTACAGACACAATTAGTCTGGTTGCCATATAGTTCGGTTATTTTGTAATAGACTAGTCGAATTTGATGTCAATTCCACTCATTGTAATCGTTTCTGGGCGTTTCCCAGGATTTTGAATGAATTTCTTAAAAAAATAAAAAATAATATCATTTCATTGAATATTTGGAACTAAGAGATTAAATTGACACACTACCTTTACCTTCAAAATAAATACTCTTATTTTTCGTGTTATTTTAGTTATCTGGTATTTTATATATATATACTCCAACCAAAAGTTAACGACATTATATAGTCCACAATAAAAGTCAGCATGTCTTTTCACCTCGATCTTATGAATAACATGAATATGGATCTTTCACCAATTTTATTATGAGTTTATGAATGTTTACAAATCTATGGCCCTCTCATTTAAACAAAAATAGTCATATTGTGTAAATTTTAGTATTTAATAACTTATAAAATTAAAAAATTAATTTTAGTTCAATATTTAGATTTAATATGGTTCAAACTAAATATTAAAGTAGCTCATAAAAGAAAGTATAATAAAATAATGAAACATTACATAGATAATGGGTAAAGAAAAAGTTAAAGTGCATTGATTTCAGCAAAGGAGTGCAAATAGAAAGAAAGGGGGTGCAAATAGATTTGAGTAGTTCTATTTGCACCACCCACTTTCTAATTACACCACCCTCTTTACTTTTTGCAGTAATCAAGGTAGTTTTTTCTGAAATCAAAGTAATAATCACTATTAGTTTATTATAATATAGGTTTGTTTATTTTTCCTTTTAAACAAACAATCAACGTTTTTCTTCTTCATTCAATATTTAATTTTTTTTCTCTTAAATATATTCCAAGAAAGTATAACTAAATAAAAAATCTAACAGTGCAAGCTAAAACTTTTCTATTGTACACTTTCACAAGTTAATTTTCTTTGTAAACTAAATAATTTGATTAATTTTCCAGAATTAAACTATATCAGACTATTTATTCAGTTTTTTTTTGAATATTTTGATTTAAATTTTAAACTAAAATTAATTGTTAGTATCGTTAAATTTTTCATAAATTATTTTTGAACCATTAATATCAACCTAGCAACGATATAGAAATATTTAAAAGTTTAGTTCTATTTTATTTTAGAATTTAAAAACTCGGAGATTTGACTAACAAAATTTACTCAAACTATCTTTATTATTGAAATTAAAGTTAACTAATTTTTAATAAACTTACAAGATTTAAAATTTTTGTGGCAACTTTTTGCACCACCAAGAATTTTGTAACTTTCTAGAATTGTCTTTTTGCATTCCCAATGTTATTTGCACCACTATCCCACTAAAGGGTGGTGCAAATAGCAACACCCGATTATTATTCCCCCTTCTAGTGTTGATCCCTAGATAAATTAGCTTGAACATCACGACGAGTAAAACACACCGGTAAGATTTTGTTCTGTTGTCTTACCGCATGCATCCACAACGATAACATCAAAGTCTTTGTCACCAATGCTTGTACACCTTCTCATATGTCAGAGAATTCTGCTCTGAGCTACTCTTGTCACGAGCATTTTATATATTAATAACACATGTAATTGATTTTTTAACTGTTCATATATATAGGGTGTGCATAATTGATTTTGATATGCAAATATCAAAAATAAAAATAAAATATTTTAGTCTCAAATATATATTATTCCAATTAAAATCTTATTATTTCATGAAATAAGTATTGCAACTAATGTTTCAATCATAATTTAAAGACATTCAAACATCATCTACACAAAAGAAATTTGTAAGGTTCTTCTTATTAGATTCCACCTGGATCCTAATTGATATATTTATTTTATTATGAAAAGTCATTTAAACTCATCTTCCTTAAAAAATCATGTTTTTAATTATACAAAGTTTAGGGTGAGACCGTCCTACCATAAACTTATGATATGACGAATTATAGTTCATGTGTTTAATAGTTTTGTTCGTGTGTTTCACAACTTTGTTTACTATAATTTGTGTCCATGCATGTGTAAATGAACTAACAAATTTGTCAAAAACATGAACAAATCCATTAAACACATGAACTATCATTCGTCCTATCATAAGTTTATGGTAGGACGATCTCACCCAAGACCTTCTCAATTAATTAATAGGCTTTGTTCTCTTAAACTTATTTGTAGATCAGTTCAGTACAATTCCGTTTAGTTTAGTTCAATTCAGTTAAGTAAAAATATTTTGATGAAATTTTTAGCTTAATTCAGTCATGCTGGTTCTTTTTTCAAAACATTATTTTCACTTTAGTTCAATTTATTTCAGTTGAATTCCTTTGATCTTGTTTTATTAAATTTATTATTGCTATAATGAACTAAAAGTAAACGTTATTAAACTAATTGAATTAATGAGAAAAAATCAAATGAATTTAATTGAATTGAACTGAATTAATTTTTTTTTGAAATGAAGTGAAAATAAATATATTGAAAATAGAATCACCATGACTGAATTAAAAGAATAATAAATGAAGAAGTAGAGAAATGTTACGTGTGAGACTTGTGTGCACTTCATTCATGATATGCCCCATATTTATGAGTTTTTTTGGCTAAATAATATTATTTCTGAAACTAATTCCCAAAATAACACTTTTTCGAAATTAATTTCATAACTAATACTCCTATATACATGATAGAGCCACGTTATAAATTACCAGAACTGTTGAACTAAAATTTAATTAGTATTACCCAATAATTTTTCATATATTTTATTTAGACCTACAATTTACCAATGAGATCCCGTCTCGGTAGAGCAAACCTTACACATGGCAACTTGTGTGCTGAATCCGTGCGGCATCGCTAGACGGAAGAGATCGTTCGAGCCCTTGGAGGAGGAAGAAATTGATTTAGAATCCCATATTTCAGTCATTTTGAAAAATGGCCGATTTGGAGACGATGTCTTACCCTTCGAGGATTCAACTTCAGGTTCAGGCCATGGCGGCGATGATAGTCGTACCTCGTCAGAATCCGACCGACAAGGATGAGTGGGTCAATTCGGTGATCATGGAGACGACGACAACAAGCAGCGTGGACGACGCGAAATCATGCACCGGCGGCTGTTCGACGGGTTGAAGGAAACGATACCTCGGAGGCATCTGAATTGACCAAATCTCAATCTGAGCAGAACTCGCTGTTAACTCCTCCCGTCGGTCCAATCTCAATCGGAGGCGTCATGCAGGTAGAGCCTTAACTCCTCCCGTCTAACTGGTTGGGAACGTTCCAAAGCCTTGTTCCCTAAACATTTTGATATGGTCGTCTTTTTCACCAACCTGGTGAATGGCCCGTACAGGTTTGGCGCGAAACTAAGAACCGGTGGTCCGTAAGCAGAATCTCAATAGCCGGGTTGATGGGTCGATTTGAAAATGAGCTATCCTTGGTTTGCAACAACTCTTTAAGACTCATCTCCCACAAGATAAGACAAGGGTCCATAAGTAGCACCATCTAAGCCAAAGAAGCTGAGGGATGAATGCATCGTGGAGCATGGCGAATGTGCCTGTGGAAAACTGATAGAAGTTCATCGGCATTGTCAACGTATATATATAGTTTGGTCCAAGAGATTGATTATATTATTTGGCACGACATTATGCCCATGGTCGTATATATAGTTTGGTCCAAGAGATTGATTATATTAATATATTATTTGGCCCGGCATTATGCCCATGGTTTTGAGCATCCACAATGGTTTTGAGATAAGAAGCACTCATTAAATGCCACATCATCTCTTTTTGTAATACCTACGTAAGAAGCAACCATAAACAATGGTGTTATACTTTTCACTACTTCTTTAAGGCAAAAAAAATGTAAAAATGTAAAAATATAAAAAAGAAATGTAGAATGAAAATTGTTTATTGGTTGGATCTTGCACAACAAAAGAGGTAACAACTCCTTATTTATGGAGTAGCTCCCTATTAAGGAGTGGTCCTTAAAAATCCACAATGGCCATGCTAATATAAGTAGCACTCCTTCTTAAGAAAAGTGCTCATAAGGACCTCCATTATGGATGCTCTTATGGTTTGGAATTAAAATAATCAGCTGACATAATTATGAATTCAGCTACAATACAAATGTGTTTTCTAGATCTAAAGTAGCAATCCATAGATTTGTATTAAAAATAATTGTTGGCACTTTTTGCTGTGATTACACTTCGATTCTCATATTTAAGCTCATGCGGGGCAAATCCGAACTAGTAATCGGGGCCTCGGATAGCTGACGTATCCGAGGGCTTCTGGGCGCTAATTCCTGGTGAAGTATGAGTGTTGCTCGCTAACTGTTCTTGACCATCCGAACTCCTAGGATTCGGACTAGACTTGCTTGGAACATGTTCTCCGAGGCCTGCAAAACAAGTCATCCCGGCGCTACCCCGGGGGTGGTAGCTCCTGTGTAATGATGAGACTTCGTGCCTTTAAAGATAAAAACTCTGTATTCAAGAGTTAGAGAACTTACCTGGAATGGCTGATTGTAGCCTTATTTATAGGCGTGCTAGAGCACCTTCCTCATCTCATTTTCCTTGCTGACTCATCATTTTTTTTCTTCTTCCCTAAGTATGTCTCACGTGAGACTGTACCTCCCGTATCTTGCTTAAGATTCTCTCACGTGCCCGTGCATTTTCCATGCAATTTCCTTAAGCAGCTGAGTCACCGCCTTTCCTAATAATAGGTGACATGTTCTGTATCATCATTTCCTATCATCACAAGCCCCCCCAGACAGAGGTTTCTGGGTTCCGAAGCTAGAGACCTTCTGTCTTACTTTCTTCTCTCTAAGTCACCCTTCTTTCCCTCAGATTCGCCCTCAGATTCGCTTTCGGTATTCCACGCCGTTTTGTCTCCTCCCTTTGACGCGCGTACTTCCTAACCCTTCATGTGGTCCCTACCGTCGTAATTAATTGGAACCTCCCCAGATTTTTGAGACACCCGCACGCTTCCTTCTCCCTATGCCCCTTTGCTTCCCTTTTTGCCGTCATTTACTTTTCCTGTCCCCAAGGCAATTCGTTTGATCTCCCTTTATCCCTCTATAAATAGCTTCCCTTCTGCTCCTGAATTTCTCCATGGCGCTCACTACTTCTCTTTTCGTGGTGAGTCCTCATTTTCTTTCTTGTGCATTTCACGTTTTCCTGGGCTATTCTCCTTTTGATCACGCCTTAACGTTTTCTCCTTTCTAATGGCAGCTTGATGGCTCTCTTGGCGTGCCTGCGTCATTCCCTGACTCCAAGAGGCTGGATATCCATAGTGGTACTCGGACAGTCTCTGAAATTCCCCTAAACTCGGAATCCGAGTTTTTTTTTTTCCGAGTTTGGGACCAGTATGCTTCCCCTGCTTTCTCCTCTCTTGATCTCATTGCCTCACAATCCTTGGTTGTCCGAATCGCAATCAGGAAGGGCACTCCGAACTCCTGTGTGTCGGGCTGAATTGTCCCGCTTGCTGGGCTACTCTCCTTCTGCAATCTCCTTGGTACGGTCATTTTCTCATTTCCTCTTTTATTTCTACTTTTCTTGTCTCTCGGCTGACTCACCATCTTCTTTCAACAACCTTCTTCTCTAGAGGAACTAGCTCGTTTCCCAATCTCCGAGCACAGGGCCTCTTGGTCAAACTGGGCCCGGATCCTGCCAGTGGCGGAACTAGGATTAAAATTGAAGTGGGGTACAACGGTAATCGACGGTGAATTTTCTGGGTGAGAGGTGGGAAATTTTTTTTGAGCTAAGATACTGTCTATGTCTAAGATAGGGGTGTAAATGAACTGAACCGTTCGTGAACAACTTGCAAACAACTCGGTCAAAGTTCATTTTCGAACTCGGTTTGACCAGTTCGAACTCGAACTTGAGCTCGTTCATTTATATACGAGCTCGAACTCGAGCTCATAAGAACCAGCTCGATAGACTCGTCGAGCAGCTCGAATATAATTTTTATATTTAATATTATATAAATAAATTAAATTTTATTCATTAATGATTTAACAAGCTCGAACTAGCTCGAAATAGCTCGAATTCGAGTTCGAACTCGATTTTTTATCGAGCTCACGAGTCGAGTTTGAACTTTCTAAAAGTCAGACGAATCGAGCTCGAGGTAAAATATCTCAACTTGTACGAGCTCGAACTCGATCACGAACATGTAATACAAACTCAAACTCGAACACAGGTCTGTTCGAGTTCGACTCGACTCGAACACAGGTCTGTTCGAGTTCGACTCGACTCGTTTATAGCCCTAATCTAAAATTTCCTTATTATTTTGGGTTTTTTTTTTTGTAAAAAAAGTTATATAGGGCCCAGGCCCTAGGAGGCCTGGGCGAAGTTCCGCCACTGGATCCTGCAAAGTGATGCCGCACTTCCTGAGCATTTACCGGCAATGCCTGACTTTGTCTGGACCGTTGGCTGTAGCATGCCCCTTGTCCGAGGCGATTCTCACACCTCAGACGTTGCGTCGGATGATGCCATCCTGCATGCCTACAACTTCGGACCCTACCTTGGCGGTCCTACTACATGGGCTCATAGCTGTTTCTCAAGCTCCGGTCAATCCTCTTGAATGCGAACGTTGCCCTTTACCTTCATGTACATCTCATGGTACATGTGCTTGTCGATCTTCCTGGTTGTAGGCATTTCCCTTGACCTTCATGTACATTTAATGGTACATGTGTTTGTCAATCTTCTTCGACTAGCCCTCAAACTCCGATCTGAAGACCTCTTTTTCCGGGGAATCTTAAGTTTATCTTTTGTTATTGTTATTGTTCACCTCATCTGTATTCCTTGTTTTCCTGGTATTTCCAGCATTCCCTCATATCTGTTTTCCTTTGTAATAGATCCGATGGCTATATCTTGTAATTTCCCTTTGTATTTTTGCTTTATGATGCAATAATATCCCTCGTTTCCGACAAGCTATTCCTTCATTCTAATGTTTTTTTAATATTTATTTTAGTACCGTTATCTGATTATTATTTATATTATTTGTTATTTTTTAATAACCTACCTCTCATCCCCCCTTTGGATAACCTAAAAGGGAACTAGGTTTTCCGAAAAGGTACCTTCCCGTTGGATAACCTAACATTCCTCCCTTGGGTAGCCTATTTCCTATATGAGGTTTCCAAAGAGGCCTGAATGTTTAATTTCTACCTGATTCTCTAAGAAACTAAGACCTCAGAAGCAATATTTCCATAATTTCAAGCCAACAGAAATCTTAGAATGCCTTAGAACATTGGGATAGTGAACTTACCTTTTCCCAGCAGTTTCGCCTAAGATGCTTCCCTGAATCCTTTCCTTATGTATGCTGCCGGATATCCTATCTGGTATTCCGACCCTCCTTTACATCTGTCAATACCTTGAGATTAGTATTCCTTATCCGAGGTGTGGCCTTGAAGGCTGCCTCGGCTGTTCATTTAACCTCTTCTTTTCTTTGCAAAAAATATGTTCCCTAATTTATTGTTATTTGATTGGTTGTGCTGGGGGAATGTGTTGGCTTCTTAACACCCTTTTTGTGAAAATATTTTCTTTAAAATATTTCTTTCCCTTTCAAAATATTTTCCGGCATACTCGGACTACACTTGCCGAAGTATGTTCCTTTTTTGCGGGGCACCATCGTGGGAGCGACCCCGAGGTCCCGAGTTTCTCTGTTACAATGCGCTATCCAGCACATGTATATGCCATCGGTGTATTCACACCAGTTTCCTATTGCAAGGTACTTTCCAGTACATAAACAATCCTTTTGGCATATCTACGCACTCGAACTCGGACGTATCCACTCCGAGCTCTTCCTTTCTAAACCATTGATTCGACTCTATCATCCATAGAATCTCCTTAGGTTAGCTACGTTCCACCTCCTCGGAACAGCTTCCCGTGTGTGATTTCTTCTATCACTCCGACCTTCCGAAGTTTCTCCACCTCAACTCTAATGAATTCGGCTATTTCTGGAGCCATTGGCCTTTTCTTCTGTCGGATAGGCTTTACCGATGGGTCAACCTTAAGCTGATGTGCCGCAATAGCAGAGGGAATTCCAAATACGTCTTCTGAATTCCACGAAAAGACCTCAACATACATAGCTAGCAACTTTTGCAAATTCCTTTAATGTCATCAGGAAGATCTTTCCCGACTTTCACCGCTCCTCGGTTTCCGACAGGCATATCCTCTAACTCTTGGTTGAGAGTAGGACCTGGCACCGCTCTCATATCCTTTCTGGCCTCTACCACTGCTACCTGTGAGCAAACCCAGGCTTCTAGCTGGCTGCCTCTAATTGTCGATATTCCTTGATCGGTCGGAAACCTCAACATTAAAAGATGAGGACAACTAGCAGCTCGGACCTGGTTTACCCAGGGTCTTCCGAGGACTGCATTATATGGAGATGCCGCGTCTACCACGACGAACGTGTTGAATGTGGAAACCCTTTGGGTGGCATCGATATCATCCCTTACCACCACTCTAAGGGACAATTCCCGGATGGTCCTCCCTAACTTCCCCAAAAATTCCACCAATGTCTATTCCGGAGGACTCAGACTTTCTTGCCCAATTTTCATTTGATCGATTGAAACATGATATAAACACTACATCTACTCCACTGACCCCGTCTATCAATACCTTCCTAACCTTAAACCCCCCGACCTCGGCAGTAACTAGCAAAGGGTCGGAATGTGTTACATGCATCAGACCTTTTTCGATTGTCGAGAACTCTAGCATGCCTCCTAGCCGGGCCCTCTTAGCCTGTTCCTCTCCTGGCGGCACATATCTCGTTTGCACTTCCCAAGATATGTCCATCTCAGCCTCCACTTGGTCGGGTACCATTTCCATTGTTTTGAATGCGAAGTTTAAGGGCCGGGATTCCTTCCTAAGGTGGTCAGATGACCCTTCTTCGGAAAAAAAGGTGAGGACCCTTGATGTCGGGTCCCATTGGGCGTGCCAACTGATGCGGGGCAAATACGCACTAGTAATCGAGGCCTCAGATAGCTGACGTATCCGAGGGCTTCTGGGCACTAATTGCTGGTGAAGTATGTGTGCTGCTCACTAACTGTTCTTGACCATTTGAACTCCTAGGCTTCGGACTGGACTTGCTTGGAACCTGTTCCCCGAGGCCTGTAAAGCAAGCTCCTTGCGCTACCCCAGAGGTGGTAGCTCCTGTGTGATGATGAGATTTCGTGCTTTGAAAGATAAAAACTCTGTATTCAAGAGTTAGAGAACTGACATGGAATGACTGATTGTGGCCTCTATTTATAGGCGTCCTAGAGCACCTTTCTCATCCCCTTTTCCTTACTGACTCATCATTATTTTTTCTCTTCCCCAAGTATGTCTCATGTGAGACTGTACCTCCCGTATCTTTCTTAAGATTCTCTCACATGCCCGTGTATTTTCCTGGCAATTTCCTTAAGCAGCTGAGCCACCGCCTTTCCTAATAATAGGTGACGTATTCTGTATCATCATTTCCTATCATCACAAGCCACGATGATTCTTCCTTTGTTAATAATAAAAAAATCCTTAACAGCAACTATGCGTTGATGCGGGGAAAATCCGCACTAGTGAATCGGGGCCTCGGGTAGTTGATGTATCTGAGGGCTTCTGGATGGATTGTTGATGAAGTATGCAAGCTGCCCGCTAATTACTCCTGGCTGTCCAAGCTCCTCTGCAAAACAAACCCCCCGGCGCTACCCGAGGGTGGTAGCTCCGTTGTGATGATGAGATTTTGTGTATTGGAAAGATAAACTCTATATTCAAGAGTTAGAGAACTTACCTGGAGTGGCTGATTGTGGCCTCTATTTATAAGCGCTTTGAACCTTATCTTGTGCCTTCCCATCACACGTCATCTTCTTGTACCTCGCCGTGGTCCTGGTCACGTGACTGTACCAGCCGAACCTTCTTCTTAGCTGTCCATCACGTGCATTGGAAATTACCAGGAAAGTCACCTTTGTCAGTCATCTTCGGTATTATCACAAGCCCCTCAAGACAAAGGCTTTAGGCTTTCGAGGTGGGATACTTCTGTCTTGTCACCCTTTTTCTTTGCTTTCCGACGTCTCCACTCCACGCGTGCTTGTCGCTATTCTAGTATGTGGACCACTGGGCCGTAAAGAGCTATTTTTCTCAAGCGTTTGACGGCTACACGCTTCTCTTTTCCCCAAATTCTTACTCTTTCCTCGTGTACCATCATTACTCATGTCCCTGATGCACGACCTTTTAACATTTCCCTAATTTCCTTCTATAAATAGATCTCCCTGGCTCCCATGTTTCTCCTCTCTTGCCGCCCTCCAATATCTTCCGTCTATCTCTTACTTCCTGGTGAGTTGCCTCTGCTCCTAGTTTTTCTGCACATCTTTTGCTCATATCTTTGCCTTATTTCTGTCATGGATTCCACCGACCAATCTCTGGGTTTGGCGCACTCTGATAGCCTGAAAGTTCAGGCCTCTAACCTTGTGTCTCCTCCTATCCCCGATCCGGGTTCTGAATCCTCCTCTTTTGAATCCCTAGCTGTCGCCAAAGGGAAAAAGCGGTCTCGTCGATCTTTCGTCTGTGTACCTCAGATTAATCTTATTGATTTCCATTGTGATTCTGATCCTCATCCTGAGTGGGTGACCTAGGATGGTATTGACCTTTGTAATAATATATTTGTCCCTATCCCCGAGGACGTGGAGTTGGAGCTCCTGGAAGCTGCTCAAGTCCAATCTGGTTCATCGTACTTACCTGCCCGTCATATACACTTTGGCTTAACTCTTCCGTAGACATGGCATTGTCGATTCCTTGGGTTTGTTTCGTTCCTTTTATATCGCCTCTGCGCTTCTCATGCGAAGACTCCATGGATTTTTACACTTTACCTTCGAGGCCCCTCTCTCGTGCTTGGCAAGAATGACAACGTCAAGAACTGGAAGGAGGCCGGTCATTACTCCTTTAACCAGGTCGAGTACCCTTCCCCCGATTGGAATGATAGCATTGAGGCTGAGGTCGCGGGGGCTCTCATCTTCCCGTCTGTAGCTTCTGACTATGAAATCATGTCTGGTCAATCCTTGAATGTCCTTCAATATTGGTTGAAAGGAAACGACAGCTTCTACTGGCCTCGTACGATTTATCATGCATCTGCCTTTACTTACCGTCGGCTTTGTTCCCAATGGCCTAAAAAAGGTCTTTACTTCTGTTCTAGGATGTCTGTTGGGAGGTCGTCGCCGTACCTCTCAAATATACAATTTATAGATCGCTTACTACCTTTCCACACTATTAAGTGTACAATGGCAAGTAAGGTTCGTTCCACAGGGAAAAGGTTATTTCTATGTATATCTTGTAGGATATATATACATATACATATATATAAAAGCAATGTAAACAAGGGGGGGGGGTTTGAGTTGGTTTTGTATGAAACACTACTAAGTAAAACTACTAGAACTTTAGAATTACAACTAGTTTAGCATCTAAAGATTCAACTAAAGGATTAACTAATGAGAATAAAAGACTTGGGTACATGAGATTTGTATCTTCTTGTTATGGATTTTTCCTCAAACCTACTTATGATACTTTGAGAATGGTGATTGTTTTTAATGAGAAACCATCTCTATTCTAGTTGTGAATCATGAAAGCATTCTCACAACTCTTATTGGCAACTTATCTATATGATAGCAAATAGATAAATTGACCAATGCTAATTCAAATTAGATGTTTCCCCACCTTACCCATGCAATGTGATAACACAATTGACATAAATATTATGCTAATGAATGATCTCAAGAACAAATACAATTGATAACAACATATATTTGATTCCTAATTCACTACTTTTACATAGAAGAAATGATAGCATTTCAACCATGGAAAGGCAATGTCTAACACATATCCAACACATATCTATGGTTAAGAAATCATTCCTAACCCTTTCAAGCATCAAATACACATACAAATTATGATCATTCAATAGCAAATCAACCATTCCTAAGCTTCATAAACCATGTTCTCAAACCATAACAAGAGGTTTAATCTCACATACCCAAGATGGGTTTTAGCCTACTACCATAGTTATATAATCACAAACATAATCAACACAACAAACCATAGTGAATTCAAAGATCAAAGTGAAGAGAAAATGAAGAAAAGAGTTCTAACTCTGTAAAATTCGATTCCTCAAACAATGAGGATAAGTTCCATTTATACTTCCAAAATTAACAAAAATAAAACAAAATAAAATGCCACTTGCAGGGCCTTCGCGGGTCGCACGAAATCCCTCGCGGACCGCGAGCCTGATTCTCGCGGCTCGCGGCCGAGGATTCGCGCCCCGCGCGCCCGTGTCTCGGTCTCGGCGTGGTCCGCGACCGGAGTCTCGCGCCCGTGTCTCGGCGTGGTCCGCGACCGGAGTCTCGCGCCCGTGTCTCGGCGTGGTCCGCGACCGGAGTCTTGCGCCCGTGTCTCAGCGTCTGGTCCTCGCGGCTCGCGTCTGGTCCTCCCGGCTCGCGAAACTCGGCATCTTCAAAACAGCAACACACACCCTCGCGGTTCGCGACCTAGGGTTCGCGGCCCGCGAGAGTGTGCCTTCACGCCACTTCTACGACCGGTTCTTCAATGTATCAAACGCGGTCAGGACGGTCATAGAAGGTCTTCAAATCATTCAAATCCATCGCAAGTGCAATTCAAGATCGAAATGCACGTCTTCAATTTCAAACCACTATGAATGATTCGGTCTAAAAGTCTAATATAATTACACAAAATACTATCTAAGATAGCTCTCAAATGCTACAAAATAAGAGTATATCTAGGGTCTATCATCTGTCTTTATTTTTCCGCTCTTTTTTTTATATACATATTTTTTGTCTCATTCCTTTACCTTATTCTAACGCCATTTCCTCTATTTTGCTGTAGTGGTTCGTGATCTCCATGATAATCCTGCTCTTTATCCTTCTTCAGAGATGATTGGGACTCTCCGCCGGAAAGCCTCCAAGTCCACCTCGGATGTGATCTCTGATCCCAGCCTTCGGACAGAGAAAACCCCTGCCCAGAATATGGGAAAAGGCACTACTTCTCCTGTTGCCAAAAAGGCCCGTTCTGAGGCTCTAGGTAGAGGATTCGAGCCCCCTAGAAAGAAAGTCCTTGGGAAAGGATCTAAAGCATCTCTCAACAAGAAGGCTCCTGGGAAAGGTTCCGATCCTCCCATTAAGAAGGCTCTCGGGAAGGTATCCGAGACTAAGAATCTTGAGGAGATAACTTCGGAGGACCTTATGGTGCAAACCGAGGACCCTCCCTCTCCGGGGAATCCTGGTTTCTTAAGCCCAACTCATCGGAGGGATGATGTCTTTAATCTGAAGGCTCTTGACTACGACCTAGCCCGCATTGACCAGCCAACTGACTCTAACTCTTCTTCTCCTGAAATACAACATGCTCCTGTTTCCGTATAGGTTCTTGCTCAGCCGAAGGTTGCTACTCCCGCCATCGAGAATCCGGCTGTTGTGGTTCCAATAGCTGAGGAATCCGTTCCTACAGCCACCCCGGTGAAGAGCCACCCTGTCTCCTCCCTCTTTTCCCCTATAAGCCTCCTGTCACCTTACTTTCCTTTTCCTTTTTTTCCTCTCTACTTTCCTTTCTTTTTTCTTTATTTATATACCTGCTTTTATGCAGCAAGATCTAGCTTTTGTGAAGGGTTTTAGCGATTCTCCCAACTTCCAGTCTTTATTGGCTGAGAAGTTGGAGGAGTTCTCGGGTAACCTGCTCCGCGATCTTCAGCAGGAGAGGCAAGCTAAGGGAAGCCTGCCAACGGGCTCTGGATGAGGAGAAGGCGCACTTAGCTCTCATCTGAGAGAAACTCAAGCCCCTCGACGATGGATCCCTGCTCCGTGAGTTTGGCGAGGTCTTTACCAAAGAAGTAATCAGCTCTGAGGCCTGTGATCAGGCCTTATCCGGGCTTCTGGGGGAGTCAAATGACTATCAGACCACCACCTTCTATGATACAATCTGAGGATGGCTTCCTGGGCAACTTCGTCTGACTGTGCAGAAAAGTTATTATCATCCTGGAGCCTTGGCCCGCTATAAACAGTGTCTTAGAGCTTTCCGCCTGAGTACTCTCCAAACCATAGCCCCCAAGATTTGGGCTGCCTTGCGCTCTTCTTCTCCGCTCACTTCCGCAACCGACCTTTTGAAGATCGAAGAGAAGAAGGCTAAGGCACTTATGAGGAAAGTCGTACCGGAGGCCGACTTCCGCAATCCTCATGGGGTCTATCCCGAGCCCCCATCTCATCGCTACTCTGTTACCAATAGAGGGTATGTGGAGTGGTGTGCCGAGCTGAAATTTTTCGACTTCAGGGCCGCGTTGTCTGATGGCACTCCTTTTATCGAATTCTCAACCGAGTCGGGTCCCGTCCAACTGACTGAAGCTACCGAGGGTTACCATTCTCCTGAAGAAGCCTCTAGTTCTCATGTATAATCTTCTTTTTCCTGACCTTGGTGATCTCCTTAGTTTCTTTTATTCTGTTGCCATTCTCCCCACTTGTTAGGGGCATTTTCAATCGTCTCCTTGTATTGCTACAATACTTCTCTGTTTTCTTTTTATGCTACTTCTCCTAAATCATCTCCTGAATTTCTTCGACATCTCCTGAGTTTCTTCTTTGCTCATGTATTGCCTTTAGTATTAGTTCTTCTTATTCTCATGTAGCCGAGCTGCAAATAGGAGCAGGTCAGAGGGAGAAAACGTTGTCTGAAGGTGATTTCGGTTTCCTTCTTGAGGAGTTTCCTACTCTTCGTGTTGCGTCTGGGTTTCTATGATCTATGAGGGTCCGGTTCGGATCTATCAATCAGAGCCATAAAATTATCTCTTCCTATCTCGAGGAAACTGTAAATATGCCCGAGCTTCTGTCTCATGCAAAGAGCTAGAATGCCATGCTGGCGAGGAGCTCGGCCTAGCGTGAGGTGAGTATTCTAGGGCTATTAACAAGCTCCAAAGTCTAGAAAGCGGTAATAATGAAAGGCAGATGATTTCCAGACTAGAAGCTGAAAACAAACAACTTACCTCCCGTAATCACGAGCTTCAGAATTATCTCCTTTGTCTGAGGCTCTCATTTCATCTGTCCTCCATTGGTCGTGGGAAAACTCATGCTTTCCCCTTCCATGATATTACCTCTTCTGTTCGGAATGTCATCTCTACTGTGGAGAAGATGAGTAACTTCCAAGCTGGAGGTTCAACTCATCCTGCTTATGCTGAAGCCGTTGAATGGAATAACTGCCTATCTTCTGGGATGCCTGATCCCTTTCCGCCCTCTATCTGGGAAAATCCTCCTTCCCCTCCTGTTGATAATGCCTTCAGCCGATATCTCAATCCTCGTCTTTCTACAAAGTATGAGGATTGCCAGAAGAGAATCCGAGAAGTTTTCCGTGTTCGGCAAATGGGTTTTCCTACTTTCTGTGAGCCTGGCCCTCTTGCAGTTACTTTTCAAGTAATTTATTCTCCCCTGATTCAACCTGTGATCTCTCGATCCTTAAGATGTCCTTCTGGCCAAATCATCAAATTTAATCTACCTAAAGATACATCTCGGAAAAATGCTCGGCCTTTCCTCCGACCTCTGACCATTCGCTCCTTGCCTTCCCAAAGAGACGATATAGTTCATATATATGATGATTAGGATCACCATAAATTTATTTTGTTGTAATGTGAATTTGTTTTGTTATGCATAGGTGCCGAGATGACGTCTCCCCTCAGGCGCTATCCCATATTTTAATGAAATATTTTTTGTCTTCCTTTTATTTTCTCCTTTTTTATGCTCGGATTACCCTTACCGAGGGTTGTCCCTTTTTTGCAGGGCACCATTCATGGGAGCGACCCAGAGGTCCCGACTTTCCTTTTATTTACACCGAGCTATCCAGCACGTATGCAAATTTTGGCATATCCACGCTAACTTAACGCACTATCCAGTACGCTTATTGTTCCGAGCGTATCCACGCATCCGAACTTTGACGTATCCACGCCAAACCTTTCATTGCAATGTATCTTCTGTCGCACATGAAATTATCTTGCGTATCCACGTATCCGAGCTATGGCATATCCATGCCGAGGCCATTAACATGCTTTTACCTTTATTTTTTCCCAATCCCCTTAATCATCTCAGGGATTACCTTCTTTCTTTTCCTCTCCTTCTCTTTTATTCGATCTTCCTTCCTTATCCTCGGCTTTTTCTTATCTCCCTTTCTTTCTCTTTCGTCCTAGATAAGCTATTTCGGAGCTTATCCCTTTACTGCCTCCTTTTCTTTGGTTCTTCCTACCTGTTTTACTTATCCGACCCTACCCCTTTTCTAATTCCTCTCTTTTCTGTCCTTTCCCTGGTTCTTTCCTTGTCCAATGATGGCTGTCTCGCCATCAGCCTCTTCGTAATGGTTTTTTTTTCTACGTTTCCTCTCTTTCCAACTTCCTTTTCCCCTTTTATGCCCTTTTATTTTCTTTTCCTCGGAGTTATCCCTTCTCGGTGCTATCTGAGCCCTTCCAACGCTATGGTAATTTTCCAACCTCTCTTTCTTTATTCTATTCAAGCCTTTATACACTTTATCTGATTATTTCCCTTATGTCATGTGCACTGTTCCTTTTTTCTCTCTCCCCTTACTCCCATTTTCTTTTATCCGAAGGTGTTCCTTTCCGGCTTTTTTCCCTTCCTAACTTTACCCTTTCCTCATCGGATATCCCTTCTATTATCAGAACCTACCTTATCTCCCTCTCTTCTTTTATTTCTCCCCTTCCCGTCCTTTCCTTGTCCTCTTTTTTTTTCTTTCTTTTCTTCCCCTCGTTCTTTCTCCGACACCCCTTTTTCCGGGCCTCCTTTCCTATTTCTTCCCCCCCCCTCTTTTCTTTTCCTTTCCCTTTGAAATTTTACCATAAATTCTAATTCTTCCAACTGCTTATCATCTCCTTGTTCTTCCTAAATCAAGTTTCGTCCCTTTAAATGTTGTTATTCTTCCGGTTACCTCTTGCTCACATTCTCCTGAGACCCAACCTGTTTGGTCGGTTGCCCTTCATTTTTTGAATGCCTCTTCCTCGTGACTTATCCGATGTCGCAGCCTATCCGAAGTAGTCCTCTGGTTCCTGCCTTCCTGCTGCTCTTTCCTTGGCGTCCCCGATCCATCGTGCGAATTGTGGGATTCCTTCCGCGGGTGCTCTGCCTTGCCATCGATTGCTCTCCTATTACTCCTTATTTTATATATTATCATTATTGATATAAAAATCATAATACCCCTATTTCTATTATTTTAATTTAGATCAATAAATTCACTCCAGTCTATTTTATTTTTATTTTTATTCAAATTAGTTCAATTTAGCCCTACCTCATTTCTCTAGCTCAATTCAGTTCACTTTAGTAGCATCAAATTCATTCATCAAATTCTATTAACTCATTCAACTTTAGTTAAATTCACTTGAATTCATTTCATTTTTTCTTAATTCAATTTAATATTTCTTTATTTGGATCATTCAAACTTGAACGGATTCCATTCAATTCTGTATGTTTGTTCAATTTAATTCAATTCTACTTCTATATAATCAATGAAGATTTTGGTTAAAAAAAAAAAAAAAAATAAAAAAAATAAAAAAAAAATGAAGATTTTGGTTAAATTCAATCCATTTCAATTCATATCTATCTAAAAAAACTTGATTTACTTATAAAGAAAGTTGCTATTAAGGGCATGGGACAAATGTAAATTATTATAAAGGGTGTGATATTTATAGATTTATTGTTAAGGGCGTTATGAAATTGCTACTCTCGATGCCACCTTCCTGTGCAGTAATGCCGAGTTCATCAGTTGTCCCAACACCTTTAGTTTTCATGTATGCTACATTTAGGTATATAAATGTCAAATTTTAGTGTTTGCTCATAGCAAAGTAAGCATTTTCAAAAGCTAAATTATTTGGCGGAGATATGCGAACATATTTTGGACATGGTTGATAAGCTAAAGTCAAGCTAAATACCATCAAAACTAAATGAGGACACCTAGCACTTGAGAGCCATATTAAACCTTACAAAGGATTCTATTTAATTTAAATTGAGACATTTGTGTTGATTAAGGGCTTGAAATTGAATTGGGGTTTAAGATGGTCAAGCTTACTTATAATGATTCTACCATCGTGAATCATGATATATGTATTAAGATATTTCGGAGCTTGATTTTGTTTCCTTATGGAGAAGTTTGTTCATGTGATATTTCCACTTTAGTATTGAGTTTGTTTCGTAAATATATTATTCATAAAACGAATTCCCAAAACAATTCAAAATAATCTCAATACTAATACTTTTATCGCCATATCAGCACCACGTGTGTTCCATCTCAATAATTTCTCAATAGATAGGTGCAACCAAGACGAAGAGTGACGCCAATATGTAATACGCATATATACTCAGACACTTCGCCATACTTACTTAAGCGTCGAAGTATTTACCCCGGGCATTGTCTTGCAGGTACGTCGACGTGATCGAAGTGGTTCACAGTTCACCAAGTATTGAGAATATATCGCGACGAGCTTCTATTTTTAAAATATGGAAGACTTTTTTATTTTTAAGGGAAAGACCACCGCTGGTGCACGGTGGGAGTTATATTGGCTTCCCTTTACCTTTTAAATGACTGAAAAATAAAGAAAACAAGATCCACTGCATACGGATGGAGCCATAGGCACAATGTGGTGACATAACTACCTTAAGTAAGAAAGATATGGTGTAGTATAAGAAGCATACTACACGAGATAAAACATTTGCCTCCAAGAAGTATGAATCCACTAATAGGAGATTGGGGGATAGTAAGAGGAGATCAATCCACTAGCTTATTAGTGCATCAGTGAGCAAACACAAAAATACAAGGAAGCTAATGGATGGAATCATCACCTTCCCCATTATTAATATGAACAAAATGTTGAGCACCAAGATACTCTGGTGAACTTCACAAAAGCTCCAGATTTGAAGGTTAGGTGCATCTCATATTTTTAGTTAGATGACAGTAGGGATGGCACCCGGCGGGTATTTGGTGGATACCCCGCCCGCCAACCGCTCCAACGTGGCGGGTATGGATATGAATTTTTTTAAATGGGGCGGATATGGATGTTGGCTTCAAATCCGCCATGGGTAAATGAGTGTGTATGGATATTGATTTTAAACCAGCCTCATAACCGCCCATATAATACTTGTATAAAACCTGTTATATATAATACTATGTTTTTGAGCAAACCATCGTAGATGAGAGGATTACTCATGGCTCCTCAACCAAAATAGAAACAGAACATAATACAATAAGACCAAAAGGCCTTAATGGCTACAAGTTTCCCGAAGGCTGTTCTCGACAAGTGGAGGCAATTTGATAAGACTCCAGAGAAGTGTTCTAACAATGTATCCATTCTAATACTTCTCTGCGTCCAATGCCGGTAACACCATATTTAGAAACTACACTAGACTACAACTAGAAACTAATATAGAGATACAATGGATCAATACTACCAACAATCCGATCAGTGATGGTCTCACCAGTTGGATGCCCTAGTAGTATTCAGAAAATCAAACTACGCAAAGATATTATTGTTCCCTTCCGATAAGTCTCACGGTAAAAGAAACCCCGGTCAGTTCAGACTCTATCAGCTCAAAACTCTCGCTCTCCGGTCATCCCACGGTAAAAGAGAATTTCTGAAGAGCTATATGACAGTATTAAGCACGTAGAAAGCTATCTAACACGCAATAGGCATAAAAATCAGCCCACGCGGTCTACTAATCTAGTTAAACGGAGTCGCCAATAAGTGAGTAAAGTCTACTTTTGACTCGGATTTCTCCTACCGTTCAATAACCAGATTAGAAGACATAATAAAGTTTACATAACTAAAAAGGACCTGTCGGAAACTCAACTAGGCAAATAGCATTCGTCTAATTATCTAGGAAAAACACCACAATTATGCCCATATCTCTGTTGAAAATAAAAACCCAAATCATTAAAAAAACAGAAATAAATTCAAATTATTTATATTTATACTAATAATATTATTAATTTTAGCCTTTTTGAAGCATGTTTGGTCTATTTTAAACCATAAAAGAATTTTATAAGTTAATGATTAACATATTATAAATTATTTTGTTCTATTAATATAATATATTTGAATTATTAGTGCTTTTATTTAAATTTTTATGATAATTAATAGATTTTAGGTTAATTTTGGATAAATATGGATTAATAAGTCGGATGGGGAATGTGGGTATAACATGGGCATAGATATCCACGGATACCCAAATGAGATGGATACCCAGTTGGACGGGCATGGATATTAAATTTGTACCCGTCATGGGTAAATGGGCAGGGATGGATAATAAAATTTTAGATGAGAATGGACATGGATAGGCTACTATCCACGCCTATTTCTCCAAATGCCATCCCTAGATGATAGTGAGAAACTCAGTTCAGATAAGTTCCTTGGATGGTGGGAAGTGTTGAAACCTGGAGGAAAGAAACAAGATTGACCGGGAATATCCATTCTACAGTTAAGGGTGGGGACCCCTAGTTTATCAAGACTAGGGCTTTTTTGGCTGTTAATGGCAATGCACTGTGACTCATTTCTGTATTGAGATGCTGAGTGAGTGCATGTTTTGCCAAAATGTCAGCCAAGTATGTTCCATTTTCTAAGGGTGTTCAATTGCAGAGAACATGTAGTTGTGGATGCAATCAACTAAATGCAATACATTCTAATGAGATTTTTTCTGGGTTTTTTATCATGGAGATTACATTTAAGCAATCAGATTCTATCTAGAAAGTGAACAAATGCAGGGAGTGAGCAGTGAGAATACCATATTTAATAGCCAAAATCTCAACCTCGGAGAGCCAGCTTTGGTATGGAAACATCTAGCATAGATAAAATCTCCACTAGGTCTATGAAAATGTTACCAATCCCTCCTCTTGTAGAAATATTATCCGAGGTTGCATGAACATTAATTTTATGGCAATTCTCAAAAAAGACGGGTCTCACGTGAGACCAAGGGCATTTTTGCCTTTTTCTTAACTTTTGTCTATTTACAAGACCAACCCACATAGTTTGTAATAATTACATATTAACCTACAAACTTTGTAATGAATAATAAAACCAACCCAAATTCAATTTATATAAAAGGAAAACTTAAATTTTCCGGATATAAACAAATTGAACTACACTGTTATGTAGACACAGGTGCAAGCATGTGTGTTGCTAGCAAAAATGTAATACCCAAGGAACACTGGGTAAATGTAGAAAGACCAATAAGAGTAAAAATTGGAAATGGATCTCACATTATACTCTCTAAGGTCTGTAAAAATCTAAACATAATGATAGCAGGTGAAATATTTCATATTCCAACTGTATATCAACAAGAATCTGGAATAGATTTTATTATTGGGAATAATTTCTGTCTGTTGTATCATCCATTTGTCCAATACACAGATAGGATAATTTTCACTCTAAATAATAATCCTGTACATATAGGAAAAATAAGAAAAGCTCTTAAAGTAGGAGTTCCAGGTTATTTAGAATACATGAAAAAGAAATCTAAATTACCAAAACCAGAGGCGCTAAATATTAGCCCTAATAAAATTGCTTCTCTTTTAAGGAGGGGGGGTATGTATACTAAAGAACAACAAATTTTTGTGCTTCAAAGTACAAAACTTTGTAAAATAGAAACACTTTTAGATTCTGTGTGTTCAGAAAATCCAATAGATCCTAACAAATCAAAATATTGGATGACAGCAACCATAAAACTAATCAATCCTAAGACAGTTGTAAAGGTTAAACCAATGCAATATAGTCCTAAGGATAGAGAAGAGTTTGGAAAACAAATTAAGGAATTACTAGAATTAAAAGTGATTAAACCTAGCAAATCACCTCACATGTCTCCAGCTTTCTTGGTAGAAAATGAAGCTGAAAAACGCAGAGGAAAAAAGAGAATGGTTGTCAACTATAAAGCTATAAATACAGCTACAATAGGAGACAGTCATAACCTTCCTAATAAAGATGAGTTATTAACTCTAATAAGAGGAAAGAAGATATTCAGTAGTTTTGATTGTAAATCAGGATTCTGGCAAGTATTGCTTGATGAAGAATCACAATTATTAACTGCTTTCACATGTCCACAAGGTCATTACCAGTGGAATGTTGTACCCTTTGGGTTAAAACAGGCTCCAGCCATATTTCAAAGACACATGCAGAATGCATTTAGGACCTTTGAAAAATTCTGTTGTGTTTATATTGATGACATTTTAGTCTTCAGTAATAATGAGACAGAACATCTGTGGCAAGTAGCAGCAGTACTTAAAAAATGTGCTTCTCTGGGAATAATACTCTCAAAAAAGAAAACACAGCTTTTTAAAACTAAAATCAGTTTTCTAGGACTAGAAATTGAAGAAGGATCTCATCGACCTCAAGATCATATCTTGGAACATATTCAAAAATTCCCAGATATCCTTGAAAACAAAAAACAGTTGCAGAGATTCTTAGGAATCCTCACTTATGCTTCTGATTATATTCCTAAGCTTGCCCAGGTCAGAGCACCATTACAAGCAAAGCTTAAGGAAGATATTCCATGGGAATGGAAAGATTCAGATACCATCTATATGGTAAAAGTAAAGAAAAGTTTAAAAAACTTTCCCAAGCTTTATCACCCACAACCTGAGGATAAACTAATCATAGAAACTGATGCATCGGATTTATTCTGGGGAGGAATTCTTAAAGCAGAAAATAATGGTAAAGAATACATTTGCCGATACACTTCAGGAAGCTTTAAAGCTGCTGAAAAGAATTATCATAGTAACGAGAAAGAATACCTTTCTGTTATTAGAGTAATTAAAAAATTCTCTGTTTATCTAACCCCTTGCAGATTTCTAGTAAGAACAGATAATAAGAATTTTACTTATTTCCTAAAGATAAATTTAAAAGGAGATAATAAACAAGGTCGTCTAGTTAGATGGCAAATGTGGTTATCTAGATATGATTTTGATGTTATTCATATTGCAGGTACCAAGAATTATTTTGCAGATTTTCTTACCAGAGAATTTCAGCAAGATTATAAAGAATAATACAAATGTTTCTAATGTTTGTTTCTTTGTGAAGCATCCAGCATGGATGAAATGGAGCAGCTAAAGCTGCAAGAAGGACTTTTAGTCCAGGAACTGGAGCTGGTCCGAGCCAAGCTCAAGTATCTTAACCTGATCAAATTGGGTAAAGAAAAAGAGCAAGCTTCTGAAAATGAAGTAAAAAAGGTTATCCTGTCACCTTCTCCCTCAAAAGAGAAAGACAAGACTATTCCAACGCAAACGGCAGTTGGTAAAGAATCAACAAATCCGTTGAAGGCTGTGGATTTGCCAAAAATCCAGAAGGAAGTACAAACTTCCATCAAACTGGTTAGCCCAGTAGATTTTTGCTTAAGGCCAAATCAGGGAATTCCAATCCCACAGACTAAAGTTACACCTTTAGCATCGGAGAAATCCGAAGAGGGAATTCAAATCCCAAAAAGATCTAAAACATATTATGTGGTCTATAATGGCCCTAATGCCGGGATCTATGAAGATTGGAGCTTCGCCAAAAAAGCAACTGAAGGAGTCTCCAACATTGCACACAAGAAGTTCAAATCTTTCCAAGAAGCAAGAACTTCAGCAGACCTATATACTGGGTCATCTTTACTAGCACCTCTGGAGCTAGTTACCAATGGAGAGATGATGAAGCCTAACACCTTCAGTGCAGCTCTATTGTCCAAAAAGAAGTCATTAACCTCACTAGGAAGACTTCCCAGCAAACCACGAGAAGACATGGCAAAATCTACAAAAGTAGATTACTCCGATGAAATAACAGAAGCAGGCTTCGAATACTGCTATCGATATGCAAGATCTGCCAATGAAGAAAAGTTTTTGGAGGAAAAGTTCTTCACTACAGACTCCAAAAACTTAAGTTACTACAACTTTACCAAGAATGCTAATCCCGAACAGGTCTATGAGGCATTCCAATATGGTTTGGTAAAAACCATATATCCAAGTCCTAATTTATTAGAAATTAGCCATTTTCCTAAGGCTATTATTGATACAATTAAGACTTTCAGAAAAAAATGCACCAAACCAGGGCAAGAAGTTTTTCTGAAAATTAATAGTTCCGGTCCATACTGGAATCAACTAGGATTATTGGTATATCATCCTCAGCATTTAGTCCAGATTGGCATTTGCAAAGGAGATCATTATCATCCATCTCAGCCCATGGAGTGCAAACTTGAGGCTAGCGATTTGCTACCCTTAGCAATAAAAAGATTGGAAGGTTTTGTTCAAAAACTTTTCAGTTTCAGTTCAGATGATGGACTGTTTGTCAACTATCAAGATGCCACCATCTTGATATACAGCAAGTCACCCAAGAAGATCAGCGAAGCTGATGAAGATAAGTTTGTCAAATTCCAAAATACTTTGGTTAACCCATTTATTTTGGGAGAACACATGCCAGATCTTTGCAAGAAGATGAAGAATTACCGCAGTAATTATGTATGTGGTAAATGCTCAGAAAGTGGATCTTCCACCAATCAAGACAGTGACCTCTCCACCATCAGGGCTGCCGACAGTCCTATGGACCCCTCCACTTCTAGTGACAGCAGGTAGTGGGATAATAATGCAACTGCATTGAGTGGATGCAATAATACAGTAGTGCGTCTGCTTTAGGTAGATGCAATAATGTAAGTGCGTTTGTACGTAAGGGATGACGCACCCCTCTTTAATAATACAGACCCTTCCTTCTCTATAAAAGGAAGTTCATTTCTTGTAATATGGGAGCGCCCCTCACTTCTGTGCCTCCTTGTCTTTTAAATTCAACCTCTGTAATCGCCTGGAGACGAACTTCGTCCAGGATTCTGTCTGATCTTCGGATCTACTATGTGTGAATAAAAAGCCCTTTAGGGCCCTCTTGTAATTACATGTAAGTTTCTATAACCTGTATCTTCTTTCTTATTATTGATTGTTGTATACATGTTTATCTGTTATAATGAAACCTGGAGTCCATAGAATAGGGAGTACCGCTTAGGCAGGTGGCCGTTTAGGGAAACAAGATTCGCAGGATTGGTTAAGTTATAAACAGATAACATGATAACCATACACTCTTAATAATATAGAAAGAAAGATATAAGAAGATTGCATGTATTACTTAGGGTTCTAAAGTATTAAATTCATAAATTATATCAAATAAAATATCAAAGCTTGAATGAGCAAAAATATTTGTAAATCTATTCTCAACAGAGAGATATCAAAAGAAGATAAAAATTTATCTGAATTCCATAGAAATAATGACAATAGTCAATCCAGATACAGTTTTTGTACTAAGTTTTGTAAAAAACATCAAACCCAAATTTATGTACAATTTATGAATACCTTTAAAGTATGCATAAAATGTATAAAAGAATCTCAAGATTCTGTAAAAAGGATGAATTCTTAAAAATCATTCAAATGAATAAAAACATTTGTAAATCAATTCTTGACAGAGAATTAACTAAAGAAGATAAGAAATTATCTAAATTTCGTAGAGTTGGCCCTTATAGTCAATCTAGGTATAGTTTTGGAACAAGATTTTGTGAAAAACATCAAACTCTTGTGCATTATATGAACATCTATAAAGGATGTTTAAAATGTATAAAAGAAAATTAAAAAATTCCGCAGATCTCTCGTTGATCACCAAAAACCTGGTATCAGAGCCATGTTTAAAATAACAACTGTTATCTAAAAAAATTCGTCAAAATGAATCATTTAGATAATATAGAAGAAACAATTGATGAAAATCAAGATGTTTCTAGCGTTCAAACCTTTGAATCTAATCAAGGATTCAACGGTAGTTTCTTGATAAAACAAGAATTACTTTCAAAAATTAGGTCCTCAAGACTTAACTTAAGAAAAGAAAATATTTTTAATATATCTCTTTTAGAGAAATTAAAAAGGAAAAATAGCGTCTACTATTTTGTAGGAACTAAAGAAATGCATGTAGATATTAAAGATACTACAGGAGCAGTATATTTACCTTTAATCACTCGAAAAGAGATTGAAGAAAACTTATTAAAAATAGATAGTAAGATTCGATCCACTATCACAATGGTACACTTTGGTGCCATTAAAATCTTATTGAAATCAGAATTTCAGGAAGGAATAAATTCTCCAATTAAAATGGTTTTAATGGATAATAGGATAAATGATAGACAAGACTGCATTTTAGGTGCGGCTAGAGGAAATTTAGCCTACCAAAAATTCATGTTTACAGTATATCCTAAATTTGGAATTAGTCTAGATACAGCAAATTTAGACAAAACATTATCCTTTGTTCATAAATTTGAAAGAGAAAATTTAATGAATAAAGGAGATAAAGTATTTAGCTTAACCTATCTGGTCGCTTATGCTTTAACAAATAGTCATCACAGTATTGACTATAAAAAGAAAGAATACATTGAATTAGAAGATGTATTTTCACAAGTAGGAACTATAGAAGAAAAACAGTTTTCAGAAATAACTCCTTTAGATAACTCTTGGGCTATTGACATAGCTAAAGATAAAAAGATAATGGGAGAAAAATATAAATCAAAAGTAGAAAGAAATAAACTTACAATCGGAGAACCCTCCAGAAGAAGTATTTCTAAAGAACCCAGCGAGAGAGATCTCTTGATGGGAATGTCAAAACGAATAGAGGACATGACAATTCAGCTTGAAGAAATGGCCTAATGAGTTTTACAGAAATAAAAGAAGAGATGAATCTTTTAAAAACAAAATTAGAAGAAATTCTAGATATTCTAACTAAAGAAGATAATAAGTTAGAAGCTGCAGCAGCAAAAATTATCATTGAATTAACAACAGTAATTCAAGAAAACCATAAGGTAATATTAGATCAAAAAGATTTGAAGATAACTCCTATAGGAGACGAGGAAAGACTAAAACCTATAAGTTTAGGAAAATATTCTTACCCCAATTATGGAGTAGGAAATGCAGAGTTAGGATCCTCTGGGAATCCTAAAGCATTAACTTGGCCATTTGGTAAAAATGACAAACAACCAATATGACCAACTATATACCAAAAATTGAAAAAATCTTTTGGGATCATCTAGAAGGAGATGAATTACAAGTAAACGAAGAAAACTTCGATTTACTTGACCATGCTCTTAGGTTGCTAGAATTAGAAAATGATGAACTAGCAAACCAAGAAATAGAAAACAGTCCCAAACTAAAACAATTGTTTGGAATTGAAGAATTAAAAGTTTTAAATAATGAAGAATCAGCTAGTGAATCTGAAATAAGCGAACAAGTAATTAGCGATTACGATTAAGAATGTACACCAAAAAACTTTAACATAAATGTTAAAAGAGAAAAAGGAGAAAGCTCATATATGGGCTCTAAAAGAAGAAGAGCTAATCAACCATGGTATTTTCCAGAAAGTGCAAAATCTAAGGTTAATAGTTCAAAAGGATCAGATGATAATTTCCTAAATATTGACTGTCAAAATAATAGGAAAGAAATCATTGATAAATGGGCAGCAGAATTAAGTTTAGTAATTCAAACTAATCCTGATGCCTATACAGAATCAAGAACTATATTGTTATTAATAGAACATAAGAGTCTAGGAATAGCAAAAGAATTCATAAAAAACACCATTTGGACAGATGATAATAACAACATTCCATATAATATTCTAGATATAGTTCTAGATGGATTATATACTATGTTCCTAGGAATTGATTTTACTGGTGATAAAATACATGAAAGACAACTAGTACAAGAAAAAGCTAGGAAACGTTTAGCAGAACTACAACTCTGTGATATATGTTACCTAGAAGAATTCAATTGTGACTATGAAGAAAATCTTTACAAACTAGAACAAATTGAATTTCCAGAAATGATACTTCAATATCTTAGAAAAATACCTTTGGTAGGAGAAAAAGCATTAGAAAGGTTTAAAATTGAAACTTTCAATAGAAGAACCTCTAGTTATAGTCTAGGATATGCTATAAGAATAGTAAAAGATGAACTGTCAAAATTCTGTGAACTAATAAGAACTCAGAAAAAACTTAAAAAGTTTAATAAAAACTGTTGTGCAATATCAGGAGAAAATCCTGTAGAATATGGTTGTAAAACAGAATATAAAAAGAAGAAAAAATTCTTTTCTAAGAAAAATTCTTCTAAATATAGATTTATTAAAAAGAGGAAGAAATTCCGACCAGGAAAATTCTTTAAGAAAAAATCTGATACAAGATCAGAAAAACAAAAATTCTGTCCAAAAGGAAAGAAAAATTGTAGATGTTGGGTTTGCAACATAGAAGGACATTACGCTAATGAATGTCCTAATAGGCAAGATAATAACAAAATAAAATTGTTAGAAATTGCATCTGAAATGGGATATGAACCCATAGAAGAAAAATATGATGATATAGGAATTGTATACATCATAGAAATAGACTATAGTAGTAGCGAAGAAGAATCAGAATCTGATGAGTCTACTTCGTAATATGTGAAACATAAAATAATTATGTTAAGACCCCTAACACATAAAAGGACAATTTTGTCCCTAAGTCTCAATTGAGACAAGTCTCACAAGAGACCTTCTCTTAATTTTAACCTCGCTAGATTCGTGCTGGCAGATCTTTTTAATTTTCCGACATGCGTCAGATCTGAACAAAGAAACTGAAATTAATGTCTTGAGAAATCGGAATAACATATCATCTGATTTGAATTAAGTTGAACATCCTCAAATTACATATCATCCGATTTGAATTGAAATGAATTACAAAAAGAAATTAGATTAGTTGAGAAGAAGATGCCCTAACTATATATGGTGCTCCAAGTTGAAATAAAAGAGAATTATGTATATCTTTGAAACATGGAAGTAATACACCTGTACTGGTTCCATAACATTACTTGTAAGTCAAGTCTACTTTTAGACATAAACTTATAATTAATAAACGTACGAATTAATAAAGTAATCTTCAGTCGAATTTGCTAGGCATTTTCCGGCCATTATTGAGATTAACAAGTAAACGAATCAAAACACAAAATGTTGAATTCCTTATATCAAGTTGGCAATGTGGTAGTAGTATAAAAAAGGATGGGCAGAAGATATAAGATGATTCAGTTCTTGATGTGACAGCATTTGTCAAGTTTGAAAAGATACGTATATATGGATTTTGTTTTTGCGATCATTGCATCTGTATTTGGAGCAGTGGCAATCTTCAGCTGCATATGTGGTTTTTTGTGTCGAGGAAATGATAAGATGGCACCCGCCGACATCGAAAATGGTCGAACTACCGGCCATAGGAAGAGTGCTAGAGGCGGCGGATTCAGAGACGGAGGAATAGGTATCGTGGGAGCCGGTGGAGGAGCAGCTGGTGGTTCCTCCGGTTGCGGAACTAGTGGTTTTGGTGGTGGTGCCGCCGGTTGCGGAGGAGGAGGTGGTGGTGGAGGTGGAGGTGGAGGTGGAGGTGGTGGATGATGGCGTTTTTGCTGGCTGGATTCTCCCAGCTTAATTATTTTGTTTTCAAATGTAATATCCATTTTGAAATTTCTGTATCCTCCCATTTTTTATACTATTTGGGTTGCAAATATATATTCAAGATTTTCTCATGAAATTTAAATCTTCCATATGGTATTAAATTATCTTAATTATGAAACTCTTCCAACATTTCTCTCCACTTCATTCTTAATTAATTTGGGTTCCTAGTGTTTATAAATTATAACCTCAGTAATGCAAATGACATAAAATATTTTATTGGTAAATATGAAATAGTAGTTTATAATACGACGATCCCTATTTACCTATTTATCTGCTAACTCTGTCAAACTGCCTCCGCACTTGTGGAGTTTATGTACTTTATTTTATGATTGTTGGTTTGAGAATTCCACTTAAAATATCCATTTGCTTTGGCGGTTTATCTGCGAATAAAATTGTTAAAAATTCATGCTTCAGTTTGACGTTGCGAAAGTAGTATAAAAAGGCTTAGGCGTGGTTTGGTTCGCGTACTAAACGTAGTAAATATAGAATCCGCGTATTTCAGATTTTGGATTGTTGTTTGGTTAGCGTATAATGGTTAAAACGCTGGAAATGACGATTCCGCGGAAATTCAATTTCCCACACAACGTCGGAAATTTCTTACCGAGTATTACCTAGGTCGAAATGAAATACGCGTAATTTTTATACGAAATTACCATTTTCTCCCCACCATTACGTAATTTTTCTACGATCATGCATATATATATATATATATATATATATATATTTTATTTCCTCCAGTTTTATTTTGCTGCAATTTCTGTTTTAAACTTCTTATAACGTTTTTTGTTTATTTAACCGTACGTATACATATTATTAACATGGGATTTAGAATAGAATATTTTATTGTTATCAAATTTTCTTATTTTGTGATTTTATTTTTCAAGTATAATTATTTTTTGATTTTTTTTAGAGAACAATAAAAAACAAGTGAGTTTTTTTGATTATTTGGAAAATTACAATAAGTTGAATATTTTATTCGATTGAGTTCATTTGGGATATATAGTTGAAAAACTGTTAGATTCGAGTGAGTTCATTTGAATGTTTTTTATATATAGTTGCAAAATTGTTAGATTCGAAAGAAATACGTAAGTCAACCAAACAACATGTAGTAAATAAAATCCTAGGAATTATAAAATACGAAAATGCAACCAAACAATTTTTCCAAATTCTGAGTATTTTGATGGAGGAATTTATTTCCGAGTAATTACCAAATCTGTGGGAATTTAATTCCCACATGAACCAAACGATATTTTGGAAAGAGAAAATGAAGGAAAATAGAATAGGAATCGTTTGTACTAATTTCACCTTTTGTATATATTGTGCTGGATTAATTAATCGCGAGTGCAAGAAATTAAAAGATTATACAAACATCAACCACACGAAATTAGTTGTGATCCACCGTCCATCAATGCAAACACCACCACCAGATCGAAACGAAAGTCAAGTCAACAGGATGAAAGTCAACCACACGTCAGAATTGCTTGAATTTTTATTTTTTTTTTACGGCAAACCATCAAAGATGGAGGGAGTTTCATTAGGCATCCCCAAGCCAGCAAATTTAAAAAATAGACATCAGAGCATCTAAGCTCAGTTCAAGTGATACAAAAGAATTCACTACCAGGTAGTGATTATTCAATTAGATGAAATCAATCAAGTATTATACTCAGGACTAAAACTAGCTCCGAACTGGTTAGTGATCGCATAGGCGAAGCACAAGATAGTCAAGATGCTATATCCTCAGTAGCAACAAGAAGAGCTGAGTTTAAAGCTCAGTCAGATGAAGTCTCCAACCACAGCGCAGCCTCAAGACCACCCAAATAGCTGGTTCCTGTGGGTATTCCCATCCCTGCGTAGCAGTTACCAACCCTTGTGTATCCTTCATCCCTGCAATGAAAAAGGAATTAAGCAGCATCTGTTCTAAAAATTCTGAGTGCAGGGGTGCTCATCTGGTCTAGCCTAATGAGTCCTTGAACTTTAGAAGGTAAATCAGAGAAGGATACAAAAACTTTGCTAATGTTCTTGACTAAAGCTAGTTTAGCAATTACATCAGCAGGTTGATTGGCCTCTCTATAAGCATGCTTGAGTGTATACTTCTTACTCAAAATGTTCAGATCATCAGCAAGTTGGAATAATTTCCAGTGAGCAGTGATAGGGTTGAGTATACATGAGATAGCATTCAGGCAATCTGATTCAATAATAATGCTAGAGGTATAGAAACAAGCATGTTGGAGTGCAAATTTAATGGCTAACAGTTCAGCTTCTAGTGGGGAAGTAGCATTAGTGCATAAACAACTGGCAGTAATAAAGCCTCCCATAGAGTTTCTCACAACAAAACTCAAACCTGCAGAATTATTGGGTGTCCAAGAGGCATCCACATTAAATTTTAGACCAGTTGCAGGCTTAGTCCATGTAATCCTCATGATCCTAGGCTTAGGTGCTTTCTTAAGCAAAGGGAGGTAGCTATGCATAGCAATTTCTATATCAATTTTGGTAGAGACATAGAAAGGTTTTGCAGAAAACATGAAGAATATTTGGTCCCTAATGTTATGAAGAACAGAAGGAGCAAACATTTTGACATTTTCAAAAAGCCACTTATTTCTAGCTTTCCAAAGATTCCAGCAGACTATAGATGGAGATAGTCTGATGATTGAGTTATGTAAAGCAGACAAACCAGAGTAAGTGAGATAGAAAGATATTCTTTCCCAAATTGTGTTGAAACTCCTGTCTGAGATACCCATAAAATGGTGTATAATCTTCCAGATGCTAAGAGAGAAAGTGCATGAATTATAGAAATGGTCAAGTGAATCTTCATGCATATACATAGGACATTTAGAGGGTAAGTTGAATTTCCATCTTTTAAGGATATTATCAAAGGGGAGCAAGGAGTTTATCATCCTCCACATAAAGACAGAAATCTTTCTTTCTAGTTTGGGATTCCACAAGTGATGCAAAGAAGCAATATTACCTCTCTGTTCTCTAATGAGAAAGTAAGCTGATTTGAAGGAGAAATGTCCATTCTTGCTTGGCTTCCAGATGAATCTGTCCTCCCTGTGCTCAGCCAGTTGGAAATCCTGCAAAAGAGAGACTATTTCAGGGTTGAGGAGAGGAGATATAATAGGCAGAAAAGATGTTTTGTTATTAAAGAAATCGGCCACAGTTGTATCGCTATCAATGGAAGTGAGAGAAGGACTGCAGTGATCACTAATAGGAGCAATATCTAGCCAGTTGGATGTCCAGAAGTTGCAAAGACCCTTACCAATAATCACTCTAGTCAAACTCTCACACCAAATGTTGACAGAACAAATTCTTTTCCAATTTGGAGAATTTTAAAAAGACACAGGGAGAGAGGCAATGAAATGGGACCACAGTGTTTTGGCACATTGAAATTTCCACCATAATTTGGCAGAACAGGCAAGAATGATGCATGAGAAAGATCTGAACCCCAATCCATTATGGTTAAGGGGAAAGCACAGTTCATCCCACCTTTTCCAGGATTTTTTAGGTTTGAGATCTTTTTCTCCCCAGAAAAAAATGCTCATTTTTCTTTCAATCAGTTTAATGACCTGTTTGGGGGGAGAGATAACTGACCAGATATGATGTGGAATAGAGAAAATACATGATTTTATGAGAGTGATTTTTCCACCAGCTGACAACCATCTATTTTTCCAATTATTGAGCCTCTTGTCAATTTGCTCTATTAGTGGTTGAATATGAATAACCTGAGCTTTGCCTTTGAAAATGGGAACTCCTAAGTACTTAAAAGGGAATTGCCCTATTTTCATACTCAAGATCCTTTTAATGACATGCAACTGAGATGAGGATGCAGATGTGCTAATAAAAAGATCACTCTTATCAAAATTAATTTTTTGACCAGAACAATCTTCAAATTTGGCAAGAAATGCTTTGAAGATAATGAGAGAAGGCTTATCAGCATTTAAAAATACAACAGTATCATCTGCATAGGTGAGATGTGAAATTTTCAAAGCATTGTTTGGCAAGTCAAAATAGGAAATCTTACCATTCTGGAATGCAAAAGATAGGCTTCTGGTGAAAGCTTCACTGAAAATGTTAAAAAGGAAAGGAGAAAGGGGATCACCCTGTTTGATACCTCTTGAAGGTTGGAAAAATCCAACTGCCTTACCATTGATGAGTACTGAAAACCATGATTCTGACAAATTTTTCATGATCACAGAAACAAAGGAATCCTGAAAGCCAAACTTAAGCAGAATAGATTTTAAAAAGGACCACCTAACTCTATCAAAAGCTTTTTTGAGATCAAGTTTGACAATGCAATTAGGACATCTAGATTTTCTATTTAAAAATCTGACCATTTCCTGTAAATAGATGACATTATCAGATATATCTCTATCTTTCATAAAAGCAGATTGGTTGGGAGATATAATTTTGGGCATAAGAATCTTCAGCCTTTCCATTAAAACTTTAGAACAGATTTTATTTAAAACATTGGAAAGACTGATGGGTCTGAAATCATCAAAGGAAACTGGTGTTTCTTTTTTTGGAATAAGAGTGATCCAAGAACTAGAAACACCTTTTGGGATATTCTGACCTATCAAAAAATCAGAAACAGCAGATAAAAGATCATTGGCAATTATATCCCAAGATTTCCTGAAAAATTGAGCAGTGAAGCCATCAGGGCCAGGACAACTATTTTTGTTAAGACTGAAAACAATGTTTTTTACTTCCAAAAGGGAGATTGGCTGTAAAAGTTTTTCATTGTCCTGAGCATCCACTAGGCAAGGAATCTGTGAAAGAAAATGTGACTGGAAATGGTCATCAGAAGCTTCCTCTGATAGGAGTTTTTCATAGTAAGAAATAGCTTCCTGTTCAATTTCCTCATTACTATCAAGCCATCTACCCCCTGAGCTTTTGATTTTAGTAATGCCTAGTCTACCTTTTCTTTCTTTCACAGTGTTATGAAAAAATTTGGTATTATCATCACCTTCTTTAAGCCATTTGATCTTGGCTTTCTGTTTCCAGAAATGCCTTTGCTCTTTAATGGCTTTAAGAAGTGTGGCTTTTGCTTTTTTAAGCTCAATGAGCTCATCAGACGAGTTATTCAGATCATATTTAATTTCCTGAATACTTAACTCCTTCTCAGCATTAGTCACATTGTCATGAATATTACCAAAATGTAAATTGTTCCAAATCCTAAGACACTTTTTTAGCCTAATCAGTTTTAGTGAAAATCCAAGAAGACCATGCACAGATAAGGGTTGGGACCAGCTCTCTCTAACAACCTCATTAAACTCCTGCCTTTTATACCAGGTATTGAGAAACCTGAAAGGCCTAGGAGAAGATTGTATAGTGCTACCAACAGTAAGAAAAAGAGGGTTGTGGTCAGATGTTTCCTATTTAAAACCTGAATGGAGGAGGAGGGGAAATTGGATTTCCATTCTGCATTACATAAAGCTCTGTCCAGCCTCTGAATGGTAGGGTGTTTCCTGTTGTTAGACCAAGTAAAATAATTCCCAACAGTATTAACCTCATCCAATGCCATAAAATCAATAAACTCATTAAAGTCCTTCATGCTCCTTAGTTTTGGAGTTGAAGGACCTTTGTATTCATTTATTGAGGTTATGGCATTGAAATCCCCAATGTAAGTTGTAGGTGTAGAGTTTAAAAACTTTAGTTCACTCCACAAAGATTTTCTACCCTTCCTAGTTCTCAAACCATAGATGAAAACTACATCTATAGTAGTATTCAGTTTCTGGCTATAGATCTTGGTGGATACAAATTGTTCATGTTCTTTGGTAATAGACAGATTTAGAGTATTATTCCAAAAAATCCAAATCTGGCCATTAGTGGAGAAGAAACAATTGTCAAAATGCAAAAAGTGTTTGTAATGATCACATTTAGAGTTGAGATGCATAGGTTCAATTAGACAAACCAGTTCAAACCTATGTGAAGATATCAAAGTGGTGAGCCTCTGTAAGGAAGATTCCATACCTCTGATATTCCACACAAGAAATTTAAGCTTTATGGTTGTACTAATCATGTGAAACATTGGTTAGACTTTTTGATCTAGTCATGATTTTATTTAACTGAGTTAAATAACTATCATTCCTATTTTTCTTTGGTTTCCTGGCATGTGAGTCTGTTTTTGGTGCAGGTGAAAAGGAACTTACCTGAACAACTTGAGAGCTATCTTCAGAAGGAAGTTCCATTACCTCTTTTCCACTATTGGGGTTCAGTCCATCATCATTGTGATACTCAGATTCTTCAGAGCTATCATCAACTGCTATGGGGAGGAACCTGTTCTGAGGAGTTCTCTGCTGGGAGAAGAAAAACTTCTTAGTAGAAAATAATGAGTTAAGAGGAGAGAAAAACCTACTGGTCTTGGATTGCTCATTAGTAGCATATTTAGGACCCTTCTTTTTAGGAGCTGAGAAGCCTGAGTTGTCAGTATCCTGAAATGTTCTTATGGGAGTAACATCCAGTACATGTTTACCTTTGAGGGTAAACCTAGTTTCAGCTGGGATGTCCTGAGATATAGCATCAACATGTGCAGTTACTGCCTCTTTGATTAAAGGCCCAGAGAAAAGGATATCATCTGAGTGAGAGTCAGCAGCCTGAGGGGATACCATGTATTCCTTTATTAAAGAAGGCACAGGGTCCTTTAAGACAGGAATACTTGGAAGGTTGGAACAATCAGATGTCATCTGTTGAAATGGAGCACTATGACTTGGAGAGCTTGCTGGAGACAAATGAGGCTGAATAAGAGGGGATGCAGGTAGATAAAGGTCAGGGTTTGAGAGAGGAGTGGTTTTGGCTTGTATTCCTGTAGGATTAGGGATATCAGTGTGATGGAGGTCAGTGATGGGGCTAATTCCATTCCTAATCATCAGCTCAGTGATCCTTTCAAAATCTAAATCAAGGATACTTGGTGCTTGAGAGAGTTTTTTGCCTGTAGCCATCCATTTGGGGTGCTGAGTAGGCAGGCTAAGCTGGCTGGGAGGAGAAATGATGTCCCCAGAGACAGCATTTTTGCTAGAGGAAATATCCAGATGGATGGGAGTCTTTGTAGTAGAGGTGATGGTATCTTTAGTGGCATTTGGAATGTTGGAAACCATAGGAACAGAGACACGAAGATTTTTGGCATTGGGGTTGAATTTGCACTCTAGCTTAGAATGACCAATTCTAGAGCAGTGAACACAATATGGAGGGACATTTTCATAGTCCACTCTACACTTAATGTGATTTTTCTCAGTGCCTACTCTGATAAAAGGTTTCATTGGCTTAAGTAAATCAAATTCAACACACAGCTTGAGCACAGAAGGTCTAGACAGGGTTTCAGTGGCAACATCCATTTTAATATATGAGCCTATAGAGTTCCCAACATCTTCTATAGTACCCATATTATAGAAAAACACAGGAATGTCAGAGACTGTTACCCATAGAGGAACAATAGACGATTCGGTGTGCGGAGAAAAATCCGGAGTCCATCTGAGCACTTTCATTGGGCACTTGCTGAAGATCCATAGCCCCTTGATCCAGCACCTCTGGAAGTCCTCCATCAGCTCAAATCTTATCAAAACATGCTTGTAGTCGATTAGACCTAGCTGGTATCTTCCCTGGAAACCTACAGTTTTGAAGTCGAGCTCCAGTTGCTCCATCGACGGCCTTCCTCTGTTGAATTTACCAATTAGAGCATTGGAGTAGTGTGAGGAGAGAAGCTGAACTTGTTCTTCGGTGTAGATACATGCCATATCCCCCAGGAACTCACGTTTAGGGTTCAGATTTGGATTGTTGGGAAGTTTGCACAAAGGGGGGGATCGATTGGTAAGAGCCGAGATGAATGATTTAGGTGGAAAAATTTTCTGGGATGCATTTTGAGGTGTAAGAAACGGCGGAGTGACGGTGGAGAGCGGTGGCTCCGCCATCGGCGGAGCTGGGAAGCACTGTAAAGGAGTCGTTATCAGGAACTATTTGAGCGAATCTATCCGTTTTTGCACTGTTTCAGCATTAAAGAGGGGCGCGTGTATTTCAGTGTTGTAGAGAGAAGGAGGAGAGAAAACTTAGAGAGAGAAGGAAACGATGAATGTAAAAAACTATGTAATTTTAATTGCTTGAACTTAGAGCAAGTCCAACAGTTTTGCTATAATAGAGATTTTATTCAAATTTGGAGATTTTGACAAATTTTTCACTCCAACAGAATCTCTATATGATTCTCTAAAATAGAAAAATGAGGAGAGAGAAGAAAAAAATCTCTATATATGCAGATTGTAAACAAATTTTTAGAGAACTAATTTTATGGTATGTTTACTAAAAATAGGAATTAAATTATCTTTCTAACTCTCATCAAATTCTCCACCACACAATATGCCAAAAATAGGAGATTAATTCAAAATAATATAGAGATTCTGTTGGAGTTAAGAAAAAATAATATGGAGATCATTGGCTTTCATTCTCTACTTTAGAAAAATTTATAGCAAAGCTGTTGGACTTGCTCTTATAGCGTGTGTAGCAAGAAATTTTAAGCTATGTCACTTTTTTTTTTTTTTTAAAGTAAAAACCGCCATTGGTGGTAGGAGACTTGTTTATGGGATCCCAAGCCCAAAAAAGACCATATAAATAATGGCTCAGTTGAGAATATTTATGCAGGCCTAGAGAGGGGGAGTCCCCCTGATGCATGAAGATTGCATCCAAAATAAAAGAGCAAAAACAAAAGCTCTGAGAGTTTCTCACTATCAAAAAATCCAGTACACCGAATAATCCCTAGACCAACCAAGATTATTAGCGAATCCGAAGAGACACAAAGCAGTCGAGGAGGGAGTGAAAATCCAAAGAGGACTGGAGAAATGATAAGAGTATGGATCTGGTAGTCACGTACATCAGCCGTCTTCTTCGCAAAAATAATTCATTGAAATGAAATGAAGATTCTCTTCTGAAATGCATTTCGAAGTTCGAACTGTGGTTTTTTGGTTAATTTTGTCAAAACATTTTTACCATCAATGAATTTAATTTACATATTAAAAATATCTAACAGCAACTTTATAAAGTGCGTTGTGGTTGCGGCAAACAATTACCACATGCAACATGCAAATTTATAATGTGAGTTGTGGAAAACAATTCAGACTCCAACATGCTCTTAATTAGGACGTATCATAGAAGACGATCTTAACTATTGTTTCCTCCGTCCAAGACTAAATTACAAGCACTTACCAATGCATACGTTTAACTGTAAATATAGTTAATTATGTGTATTAGCTGTATATAAAAATTTAATATTTAAATACTATATATTTCGATTAATGTAGTGATATCAAATATGATGATATTAATATTAATATATCTTTCAAATATATGATCAAAATTAAAAAGCAATTAATGTTAAATAGTAAAGTCTTCGTGCAGTTCTGTCTCACAGTTTAGTTTGGAACAGATAAAGACGCAGAGGAGTATGTACAACGCATTTTGCTGGAGGCAAACGATTTTATTACATAAACCCGCCTATTAGTTGTGTTGACTTTAAATTAAAAAAACGAATATTCTCTGGCCTACTCAAGATATAATTTCATCTTCATTCCATCCGGAACTGGAAAAGACTAAGTAAGTGCATATTAATAATTACAATAAAACAAAGTCAACTTCTGCGTAGTCAAAGTCTTCCGTCAATTTTTCTTCGTTAATTATTTGCCCGAGCAAGCAATCGTAAAATAATACTAGACAATAATTAATTAGTGTGGCAATGAGGACGAATATATACAGCTAGCTAGCATAAGAATTCAATTAATGACAAATATTAGAGAAGCAAAAAAAACTATGAAAGTCTATGAGATTGTAATCTATGCTATTGCTTTGTTTCTAGCTCCTGCAGTTGGATCACTTGGAGTCTTGGCTTGTGTACACTGTTTTTGTTATATAAGGAATAGGAAGAAGACTCCCCGGCGCGGCCAATTTCCCGGAACCTCGAATGATGTAGAGCTCGTTGTGGTTGGCGGAGATGGCGGTGATGACGGCGGCGGTGGTGGATGTGGTGCAGACTGCGGTGGTTGAGTTTTCGAATTAAGTTGCAGCCGATCGAGGTGATCACTACGTACAGAAAATTATTAAATATATGTATACAGTTTAGCAACTTAATATTTAATAAGTAATGCTTCACTCTGAGTCCCAAACCAGTAAATTTCAGGGAATTTTACCGTTTTAGTTGTTTTTAGCTTCTTTTACAGTACACGTGTTGCTTTCCTATTAGTCGTACGTAGTGCATCACTGTTTTCTTTAAACTTTGTACCGTGCAAGTTTGGGTCATGGCAATATACTCAGTGGCGGATCTAGCTGTAGGCGTAGGGTGGCTCTACCCTCCCCTAAAATATCTCGGCGAAGGCCCAGGAATAGTATTGACGGGAAGCGCGCTTATTCCGCCGTTGCCAGAAAAAGCTCCGCCTCTGCACGCGGCGGAGAAGAAAGGCGCAGAAAGCCTTTATTTTCCAAGTCGGATTTAAAACGACGTCGTTTTGTTTTAGAAAAAAAAAACATAAAGCCAAAATCTAAATCAGAACAGCAAACAAACGCGCAGAGGAAAATCCCAGATCCCCAATAATCCAAATTTGATACCCAGCGCGGCCCAGCCCTTGGAACCCCAACCGCTCCGCCTCCGTCGTCAGGCTCCGCAGTTGGCCGCTCCATCTCCGCCGTCGGCCGCTCCGCCTCCGCCGTCGGCTCTTTCCCAAATCTTAAATCAGAGGTATTTTTTCCTACATCGTCGGCTCTTTCCCAAGTTGAATGGCCAAAAAAAGAAAATTCCTACATAATACTGTTCAGCCTCCCCAAAATAGTAGTGCTAGATCCGCCAGTGAATATAGTGCCTCTGACCACAGCTTGATACGGTACTCTTTCTTCCAAATATTCTCTCTTATTTATACAAATCTAGATCTGAATCGCTTTACAGTGCGCGCACACACACATATATGTGTGGATATTAATTCCGCGATCATTGCCTTTGGATGTGTATTTGGAGCAGTAGCAATCTTGAGCTGTATATGTGGTTTTTCAGTCTCGAGGAAATGATAAGATGGCACCCGACGTTGAGAACGGTCGAACTACATGCCAAAGGAGTGCTAGAGGCAGCAGATTCAGAGACGGAGGAATAGGTATCGTGGGAGCCGGTGGAGGAGCAGCTGGTTTTGCTGGTGGTTCCGTTTGCGGTGGTAATAGTAGTGGAGGAGGCGGTGGTTGCTGGGGTGGAGGAGGTGGATGATGCTCTAAGTGACTAAGTTGACGTACGTGTTTGGTTTCAAATAAAAATTCGGCTTATTTTGTTTTCAAATGTATTATCCATTTTTAGATTTTCTGTATCTATTCATTTCTATTTTCTGGATCCGGTGTGACACCCCTCTTATGTGTGACACTTTTCTTATGTGTGACACGTTTAAACATGAGGAATTTAGTTCAAAACATGATCATTTTAAACCAAAACAAAAATTTCATATCTTAAAAAAAAAAATTGAAAATTCTGCAAATTATACCTTTTGTTCTAAATTCCTCATGTTCATGTTTTGTGTGAAAATATTCATTTTTAAGGATTTAACAACTCATCTTTTAATTCAAATACCTCATGTTTTAGTTTATATCATGCACCTTTTGTATTACACATTTTGCTTTAAAATGCTCATGTTGTCCAATGCACATACATATGGTTAAAAGGTGTGATACAAAAAGGTGCATGATATAAACCACAACATGAGGTATTTGTATTAAATAACGTAATAGAAAATGTGCATGATAAAAAACTAAAATATAAGATATTTGAATGAATAGGTGTTACATGAAAGATGCATGATATAAACTACAAAATGAGGTATTTGTATGGAAAAGATGTAATACAAAAAGTGAAAGATATAAACTACAACATGAGGCATTTGCATTAAAAGGTATGATACAAAAGGTGCATGATATAAACAACAACATGAAGAATTTAAATAGTAAGGTGACCCGAAAATGGGCTTTTGACCCAATATTGTTATAACCCGAAAATGGGCTTTTGGCCCAGATTTTGACCCACGAAAATGGGTCACTCAATATTAGCCACTGGATTAAATATTTGAGTGGCCCAGATGAGTGCCACACATAAGAAAAGTGTCACACATAACATAGGGTGTCACACATGATCCTCTTTCTATATATATATATATATATATATATATATATATATATATATATATCAAGTTTGAGAAAATCTTGGGTGAGACCTGTCCTTGTGGAGACCAAGGGCCAAGCTTTACTAGGAGACCCCCCTGTAGGTACCGTTTTACAGCAGCGCTTTATTGAAACCGGTGCTGAATTCCCCTATAAACATCGGTGTATATAGCAGCACTTAAACTGAATTCCCCTATAAACTAGGGACTTCTACGCAACCAAGCAAAACATCCGATTAAAACCCTCAAATCACAGGCTTTCTCGTCCCCAAATCCCAAATCAATTCGCAATTTCAGGAATATCCGACGGTGGGGCCAGAGGAGCGAAACTGCCGACGTTTTTCTCCACCCAATGTAGTGATCCTCGACCGACGTGATTTTTTGGATTAGCGACGATATTTTTGGATTAGTGACGATATTGTGACCGCGTGATGACTGCAGGATATAGCGATATTTTTGGATTAGCGACGATATTTTTGGATTAGCGACGATATAGCGACGTTCTTCTCCGCCCAATATCGTGACCGCGTGATGACTGCAGGTTCGATTTCGTGATCGGAGATGTGATGGAAGCGGCACGGTGAAGATGGAGAGTTTGTACAACATCGATTGGAGACGACGGGCGGTTGGCAGCGATGGAGTGCGATGGCGAAGTCGGCGGCGGTTGTGCGGTGGTTGTATTGGATTAGCGACGATATTTTTGAAGCCTTTTAAAGCCCAAATTGCTCGGTCAAATCCCCCATTCTTGATTCCAACCAATACCGGCGTTGTAGACGGCTCGATTCCAACCAATACCGGCATTGCAGACGGAGACGACACGATCGCGTCACTAAACCATGGCCGAGCGACCTCTTCGGTGGTTTACCTCCTCCTACCTCTTCTCCTAAACCTAAAGAACTCAAATTTTCGACACCTGATTCCCATCACAATAGCGCGACAAATGTCGTCTCCCACAGCTTCCAATGAGGCCTCCCTTCGAGCTAACTACCACGCGTTGCTCACAGCAGCTCAAGACGTGGCAGAGGTGTGTATGTGATTTGATATCATGTTTGTGTTTTTTATTGTTTTGTGTCTGACAACTGCATGGTTTAATTTGTCTTTCATTGAATTTGTGGTTGATTCGAGTTTTTGGTTTCTTAGTTATTTAGCAGGATGCAGAAAAGTTTTTTGAATGATCTCTGCACTGATGATAGCTTTGTGGTATGTTAGTGTCATTTTAAGACTCGTGATTTATGTAGACAATCCTTTAAATTCTTAGTTTTATCATGTGCATTAGGTGCATTAGGTGATTTAGAACTCTTATTCAATTCCCCCATTAGGCAGGTGACGGTTGTGAGGCCGAAGTTTGAGAACGGAGGCGCAGTGGTTAGCGGCAGGGATTTACAGGTGATTATGATGATGATGATTCTGATGAAAAAAAATTTGATGATTATGATTCTGATAATTTTTTCTTTTTATGATTATGACCCCCTTAGCTGTTGGTTTGAATTCGCAAATTGCATGATGGAGTTATGATTGGGACAAAGGGATGATGATGGTTGTAATAACGATTTATGAGGGGCAACCTTGGTGCAGGAGATGTAATTTTCAATGTTTTGATGAATAGGATTCCTGATGAGTGATGATAAAGAAGCAGTGATGAAGAAGTGATTTCAGATGATGAAGATTTTAACGAAGAAGAGATTTGGTTAAAGCGGAGGGAAAAAGTGAGCAAGTATAGAATTTTTAGGGTGAATTTGTAAAATTAAAAAGTAGAAAGTATAGGGTTTTTAGAATAAAATTGTAAGTAAAAAAACTTTATAGGCTGATTTGTTAATATATAAAAGTGTTGGATTTTTTTATAAATATGAAAATTTTGATAGTCAATTTGCAAATGAGAAAATTATTGGGGACTGAAATTATTACTAATCTAGCAGTGGTTTGCGGAATTCAGACGGTGCTATATTTTACCGCTGCTAGGAAAATCTAGTAACGTTTTCATGCAGCGGTTTAAAGCCGCTGCTTGTCGAAATTAAATTAGAGCAGTAGTACAGAAACCGCTGCTAAGAAAAGGCCAAACCTAGCACCTCTATACATACGTACCGGTCATAATTTGGCCTTAAAACCGCTGCTAGAGGGGTCAAAAACCGCTGCCTAAAGGGGGTCCACTTAGTAGTTAAGGGAATAGAACAATAGTAGCAACACAAAAACGGGGTCAAACCGTGATTACTTTAAATTTGGTGCCATTTGGTAATTATGATACAACACACGGACCTTATTGCAAAATCCGAAACTACAATACATAAACACCCCAAATTTTCTGCAACAGAACATAAACCGCCGGGTGTCGAGGTCGATTCTTCCGTCACCATTCCTCAACCACGATTCTTTAACCAGCATTCGCCTTCTCCGTAGCTCGACGCCATGAACGAGAACACAATCACGTTGCTGCAACTTTGATTTATCGGCAATGTGCGATTTCCCAGAACCCTAACTTTCTTTTTTCCGTTTCCGATTCGAAGATTGATGCCAGGTTTGTGCCTATTATTTGCTTATAATGGGTACATGAATTGATTTTTCGGATCCTGTTGGTGAATTAGACGAATAAAACGGTTGATTTTGGGGGATTTGTGTTTTAGATTCAGATTTTGGAGGATTTGTGTTTTGATTTTTGTTCGGTTGATCCTGTTGGGAATATTGCTGATGATAATATGTCTCCTGATGCCTTCTCTGCACTTTATGTGACTTTGATCTTATTTGTAGAGACATAAATCAAACAACCTTGCAGAATCTCATTTTCTTAACATGGTGTCTATTTTCTTTGATCTTTCAGTCAACTTCCTTGAACATTCATTGTTATGTCTTGATCTTATACTCAATGTGCTTGAGCATTTAATGTGTCAAGTCTTGATCTTTTAGTAACTGTTCTTGAGCATTTAATATTTCATCTTGATCTTTTTGTCAATCTACTTAAACATTCATGTTTTGTTTTGATCTTTCAGATCATTTGTTGTTATGTCTTGATTTTTTAGTCAATGTGCTTGAACATTTATTGTGGATTGTTGTGAATCGGTCGCCGGAGATCGCCCTTGAGTTCCAGATCGGAAAGTTCCACAACAAATGAAGACCACGGGAGGAAGACGGGAAGGAGAAAGAAAAAACCTTATTTTGCAAATAAGTTCCTATATTTAGGCGCATTTTTTAGTATGGACTATAATTTTAAATTGGCTCTAAAGTCCCTAGTCTCTAAAGAGACAGGTTTCAAATGACAATTTGTAATCATGTTTTTCTGATGATATTTAAATCTTTCCATATGCTAAATTATCTTTACTAAACTCTATCTAGATTTTTTTATTGAATTCCTAGTGTTTTACCTCAGTAAGAATCCAAATAAACATAGTTTATTGGTAAATATGAAGTTTAGGTTATTCATTATACGATGGTGCCATACAAAATATTCTCTATGGAAAAATAAAAATAAATGTTGAAATTCCATGGCTACGTTGAGAAAATAGTACTCTCTTCTCTCGTATTTAACTATTAATATATTTAATTATATAGTCACCGTTATATATATATATATATATATATATATATATATATATGACTTCACCGACAAGTTTAGATCCAATTAAAAATAACAATATATATTTTCTTAATGTGAAAATAACTAACACGTTATATCAGTTTTACTTTACAAATAAAAATGATATAAATCCAAACTAATAGAAAAAGGAAGAACAATAAATTGTAGCATCTGCAAAAATATACTGTACGTACACAGAAATATTCATTAATTATATTTTATATTATTAAGGTTCGTCTAATCTCCATGGTCCCAAAGCTACTTTAAAAATGATATCTCTATCGTTAAAAAATGGAGAAGATCTCATGTAAGACTAGTTCGAGACTAGAAGCAAAAGGAGTCCATATAATCACAAGAATATTAATATCAATAATATTAATCAATTTTATTTTCATATAACATATTAATTTTATTAGTGGGCAAAGAAATGCAAGGCAATGCCGATGATTTTGGGATGTGAACGGTGATCTGAAGCATTAGTAATTGTGGGGTGTAAATGCCGATCTGAAGCAGTGGTGATCTTGCAGGGCAAACGATGATATGATGCAATTGTAATTTTGGGGTGCGATGCAATTTGCTTTGGTGAATCTGAACACTGGCAGTAATGGTGGCGATATTTCCCGTTTCCCAAAGGTACCCAATGGGATTGGAAAATTGGCTTGGGATCGCTTCGGATTATATGGGATGTGTATTAATGGGATTGGGTAAGGTGGGAATGGGAAATGGGTTCCCATTAATCCCATTAATCCCGTTATAATTTGTAGATCCTTTCATAACCATGCCTAATTACTGAGTTTTTGTACTTGAATTTCTTACAGGGAAATTAATGATAATTTCACCAACCGTGTCGTTATTTTTCTTGCTCTTTTTTGCTCAGTTTTATTCAAATTACTTTTTTCTTCTTTTCCAGCCGCGCGTCGAGCTTCCAATCGTTAATCCCAATTATTACTCCTATTTGTACTGTAAAATTTTAATGGGAAATAAATGGGTATTTAATGGTTCCCAATGGGATTTGTAATTTCCCAATAATTATACATTCCCAATCCCGCCTCTTCCCAAAAATTCATGGGTAGAAGATTCCCAATCCCACTAATTTCCCATCCCATATTTTTCTCATCCCAAATCTTCCGGATCCCGCCCAATTGCCACCCTTAACTGGCAGTATGAATGTGAATGTCCGTCTGAAAGCGGCAATTTTTCAAATTAGTGGTAAATTTTTAGATCATCAACATTTATTTTTCATATCTCGATCAGGTGTGATTTGGTTGTTGTGATATGATTCTGGCCGATTTGGTCCGACGAAGGTGCGACGGTGGTCCAACAATGACGTGGCGTTGATGTTGCACCACTTGGTGATGACACTAAAGTAAAGGTTGAGGTTTGATTTGCCAACGATAAGGATGCAACTACGAACGACGAGGTATTGGTCACCAATGATGAGGTTTGAGCCGATAGTGATGAGGTACGGGCACTAACGGTGATGTGGTGTGGCCCGGTCATTGAAGATTGAGTCACCAATGGTAAGGTTTCGGTTGGTGTGGTACTGAGATTAAGATCTCTAGTGATAAGGCTTGAGACAGCGGAGATGAGGTTTGGGGAAGTGGATCCAAAAATATGCAATTTACAAAATTATATACTATAATTATGTTTTTCCTATACTTGTCATTGTCAGTCATATAAGATCATGTTTTACAATATGTTAATCTCATAACTTTCTCTAATAATTTACATACCATTTCAAGTAAAAAAAAAAGATTAGTATTGATCAATTTGTCTGTTCACTAAAATATACTGCAGACAATAAAACTCTAGTAGTACAACTTGCTACAAGTAAAAATAGTTCAAGTTTATTTTCAAAAAAAAAAAAAAAAGTTAACCGTAGCAAAACTGCACGCACGTGTAGACTGAGACTCGCTCAAACCGGTTTCGCGGCTACTTTCTTTGAAAAGTACTCTTCTCCATTAAAAGTGCGGTGGAGGTGGACTCCTCAGTCAATTCAAACTCATCTCTTGACCTTCATGATTCCCTTCAAACCTTATACTAATACATATTTTGAATTTGCATACTTTCATGCTAATTCTGAGTGCTGCAGACATGGAAACCACGAGCACCGGTACCGGCGCTACTGCTACAACTGCAACTTATAGCGACGACGACGGTCTCAGTGAGCTAAGAAGAGGACCGTGGACCGCCGAGGAGGACTCGCTTCTCACGCACTACATTTCCGGCCACGGCGATGGCCGTTGGAATTCGCTCGCTCAACGCTCAGGTACTGAACTGAGAAACAAATATTTATACTTTCAAAAATATCCTTGATTTATTGTGGTTGAGTAGGCTTGAAGAGAACTGGGAAGAGCTGTAGATTACGATGGCTGAATTACTTGAAACCCGATGTTAAACGTGGAAACCTTACTCCGGAGGAACAACTTCTCATCCTCGACCTACACTCCAAGTGGGGCAACAGGTAATCTAAATTAAGTTACAGATATATTTCTTGATTTGAATTAGCTTAAATTTTTGATTATTCTTGGTTGAACCTTTCGAAGGTGGTCAAAGATTGCACAGTTTCTCCCAGGAAGAACAGATAACGAGATCAAGAACTACTGGCGAACAAGAGTACAAAAGCAAGCGAGGCATCTGCAGATCGACGTCAACAGCGTTGAGTTCCAGAAACTGATTCGGACAGTTTGGGTGCCAAGGCTGATTCAGAAGGCACAAGAGTACTTATCTTCATCGCCGCCGGCTCCGGCACCAAATTTTGTTCCGTCCGGCTCTGAAAATCAAGAAATTGCATTCAATTCTTCTTCAGAGTTATCGGGGAATCTTAGCAGTGCTAATTCATGTCATTTTGGTCGTTTTCAAAATGTTCAGTTTTGCAACGTTGATAACACAACTGGCTTTGGGATTGAGAGCTTGAGTAATCGTGATCATCATGTACAAGATAACTGGTTGAGTGATGAAGTGGGATGGAACAATTTTGATGAGTTCTTGCAATGGAAGCAACCCAAACAAAGGTAGCTCAACTTAGTAATTTCCTATGTCTTTTATAAATGTTCCAATATCATAATACCGTCTACTTACATTTAAAATTCACAATTTTATACCTATTTTATACTCATATTTTAATGATATAATTTTACACGAGTTACATGTACTAACAGCCTGACATTCCTAATCCGACTATATTAATTTGACCTGATATATACCGACTCAACCCAATTTCACGCATCTTTTGATTAGCCAGTTTTGTTTAAGCACCAAAGTTTAACGCTAAAGAGAGTGAGTTGAACCATTCTCTATCAGTACAGGAATGTGAAATGTGATGATACCATCATCTGGATTCAGAAGACTCCGCCTTTGTTGAATGAAGAAAATCTCACTACTCCACTAAGGGAAATATATATATATAATATATATATCGCACAAAAGTATAACACAAAAGGGAAAAATGACACAATTTGTTAGTGGCACTAATATTACAATTTTAAGTGTTAAGAATAATGTTTACTAGTGGAATCACTGAATACTATACTCAATGGATTAATAAGTATAGTTTTTCAAATTCTAATATGTACGTGGTTGACTCCTTATGATAAGTAATAGGTCTGTGTTTTAATAATGTTTATATATGTGATATGAATAAGAGTTTTCTCAAAAATATCTTGGTCAGGGAACAAATTATGACAATCGAGTTAGGTGTAGTTCTTGTGAGTTTATTTTGTAGTGAACTGGAACTAAGGGAAATATGAATAAATATATATATATGATAATTAAAAAATATCATCTATTCATATCTTGGGCCGAGTTTTTTTCTTCTTTTTAATTTTAATTTGGAAATATAAAAGAAAATGTAAGAAATTAAAGAAAGAAAATAGGGAAAATATGTTTTAAGGGTAGTGGAACTTTCTTTATTTGAAAGAGGGGTGTAATTTTATCATAATTTCTAGAAAGGGCGGTAATTAATTAGTTAATTTTTTCTTAATATAATTATTTAATTAAAGACATTAATACCCTTATTTTCATTATTCTAGTATTATTCAATTAAGTATTCAGTTTTGTTTCACTAAGTTTACTTCTATTTAATTCAAATTTAATCAAATCAGTTAAATTCAGTTTCATCCCAAATTTTTAGTTTTAGTTCAATTAAATTTATTCTTATCCCAATTATTTAGTTCTAGTTTAGTTAATTTAAGTTCACATTTTGATATTAAAAAAATAAATTGAGTTTATTAAGATTTGGTTGAAATCAGTTCAATTTAGTTTAATTTATTTTAGTACATCTTCAGACAAATTTTAGTAAAATTCAATTCAGTTTCATCCCATTTTTAGTTGTTTAAATTTAATTCAATTAGGTTAAGTTATTCAATTTTGGCTAAGTTTAATTTTAAGTTAAGTTCAATTCAGTTTAATTAAAATGATTTTTTAAATTAAAGGCGAAACTTTAATGGATTTGAATTTTAAATTTAATGTAGCAAAGATGAATTTGAATGAACTTAATTTAATTAAACTAAATTAATCTAAATAAAGTGAATATTAAAATTTGGATGATCAAATTGAATGTCAACAAATATATTCTTGTCTTGATTAAGATTAACTAAAATAAATTAAATTTAACCAAATTTAACTAAATTCAAATGAATTTATTGGAATTTTTTGAATGCTAATAAAGTGAACTAAACTTAATTTAATTGAACTTAATATAAATATTTTGGATGGAACTTAACTAAACTTATTTGACTAGAATTGATTTTAATTTAAACTAAACAAAAATAACCAAAAGAAGGGTATTAGTGTCTTTAGTTAATTACTCTTATTTAAGAAAATATGAATTAATTAACTACTGCCCTTTCTAGAAATTATACTAAAATTACACTCTTCTTTCAAATAATGAAAGTTCCACTGCCCTTAATGCAAATTTTCCCAAGAAAATAAAGGGTTTTGATGGCCGTGTCTAAAACTAAAGGTTACTTTATTCAACTCTGATCATAATTTCCGATCTTGTTTCTAGTCAGAGAACTTTTTATATATTTTAAATTATTATGAGTTAAACATTAAATATCTACAAATAAATGAGAATATATATAAATATATTTTTTAAATTATCATATATACATATTACCGCAACCCACAACCACCTTAGGGTGAGTTCCTTATCGTTGCGGCATTAAAGCGCTCGTTGGCAAAATGCCTCGGAATCGTGCCTTAACTACATATTCATGATACTTATATTCTCATTCTTAATCTAATGATCTCCTTTTTTTTCTTTTGCTTTTTTGAAAATATATACTAATGATCTCCTTGATAAAATTGTATGTTGACGGATTTTTTTCTTGACAAAAAAACCTTGCCGAAAAATCAAATCAATAAAATTATGTTGGAATTGTGTAAAAAGTTAAGGGGCAAAAATTGTTTTTTTTATGAGTTCATTTTTGTTTGAAAAGAATTAAAGACAAAATTACGGTATTGCAAAATAAATTTATACTTATTAATGAATCTAAGTTTATTAAATTATAGTTTAAGGATTTTGATATGATCAATAAGTCATTGTTTTTTCTCAATTTAATTAACTTAATTGTAGATTCAGTTTAGACAATGAGGAGATTTGAATTTTATACTCTATTTAATGTCCTCAATTATCAATTATATTTCGTAACCGTATAAAGATCAAAAGTAACATGAAAATTAGATAAAAAGTATGTAAAAAATTTTAATGGGGGGAAATTAGACCAAGGCTATTTTTGGTACTAATGAAACTGCATACACCTGGTCCCTGGAATACGCGTATAAACTGCGTGCGCGGCTCTACCCAAATCCGAACCCGACCCGAATGGATAATCCCAAACCGAAACCCTAATCTATAAATTCTGGGTATCCAAAGTCATTTCTCATTTCCGCCCCCAATTTCTTTCAATCCCCATTCTCCTGCAAACATGCCAACCCAAACCCTACCGCCGCCTGCTCTGACCACCGTCATCTCACAGCTCTCTCCGGCGACGGCTGATCACCAGTCGCCGGCACCGGATGTCGATGCCCATTACCTCTTGTCGCAAATCCTAACCATCGACCTTCCACCGCTGATCGCACCGCTGCCCCCACAAATGCGTAATTTCCCTTCGATGATGATGCAGAGGCCACCGCCCGCACCGACGCCTAATCCTGTTCCTCGTCCACCAGCGGCGGCGCCTCATCGGCGGTTTACCGGAAAGAGGAAGGAGAGGCAGGATAACGTGGAAGATGATTCCAAGGCAAAGCGGCAAAACCTAAACTAATCTCCAAAAGGCGCCGGCGGCTCAACAGCAGGCGCGTTTTCCGGTTCTTCTGGAGCAGACGGTGATTCGGTGATTCGTTGTTTTAGTGATAGGTTGCCAATTCTTGCCTTGTGCTGATTAAAAGTCATTAATAAATCCAATTTTTGGTTTTATCAAATTGCAGTTATGGTTTTCTTTTCTATGTTTGTCTGTGTTTTTATGAACCATCTTTTTGTATGTGCTTTTATGAAGTTTGGGTAGTATTAATATTGGAATGGCATCTCAAATGTAATGTGGAATGGTATAACATTAAGCTCTAAGGAACAAAATAACATCTCAGATTCATACATGAATCAAATACAAAAACAACTCTGTATGGGAACAGAAAATGTGCACAAAAACATGGACTGATGGACATGCTTACATTCAAAAACCGAGATCGTTATAAGAACATATGAAGCTCAAATGAGCTGTTCGAGCTATGTTGCTTGCAGATGAAAGAGTTTTTGCAGCCTGAAATCATCGAATCGGGACCTTAATCCAACCATTAGCAAAAGCAATGGCTAGGATCACAAAGGGTGTTGACATCCCAAATATGATTATGTAAGGCAGTGGTGTCTTCATGGGATTTTCCCCTGCCCTTTCCCCTGCTGACTGCCAATATCTACACTCAACACATTCATATCAGTTTCACTATACACACGCAAAACTCCATCGTTGTTATAAAATCACTCTACTATTAGAAACACGACTCTTATAATCTACTACTCCGCCTCAGGCTCAATAACACACACAGTACACAGACATAGTAACAGTCAAACATGTGCTTTGAAAAATCGAGAGAAAATTCGATATAATTTAGTTTGAGACGGAAGGAGTGTGTTCTTACTGCTCTGGCTCTTGTTCCCTGGTGATGAATTTCTTCTTGTCTGCCTTCTTGTCATCCACATCGTCTCCCCCTATTTAGTAAAACAAATCAAGCTATTTGGTAAAACAAATAGAAAATCGAAAATGAAGAATCACCATGTTCAATAAATCAAGCTACAAACCTAATCTTGCAGAGATTCTGGGGAAATGATTCCTTCTCTTTGGGGACGAAATGTGAGGTCGTGGACTCGGGAAAAACTTGCCTGATACTGCAAATTTAGTGCCCAGAAGCGCAGAAGAAATATCTGCATTAACAGCTGCCATTTTCGGTGCAGAGATGGATTCTGGAGTCGAAATCAAGAAACGATCTTTCTTGGTCCCAGTGGATATGGTTGTAATCTATAATAGTCTCCCAAAAACTCACAATTCTGCAGGGATTTGTCTCAAATTTATGTGGCGGACGGAGCTTTAGAGTTTTGATGACTTGATATTGCCACAACAGCCGGACCAAATTTGATTTTCTAAACCAAGAGGATGAGCTGAAACATATGTTCCATCCCAAGCTTGCTGGGCTATTAACCAGAAAAGCCCCATACCAATGAAAGTAGCTGATGGGAAAATGATCCAGTTCAAAGTGAAAGTAGCTTGAATGATGAACTACAATTTAAATATTTATTTAGCTAAAATTTAAACTTTTTGATTTAACATTGAGCTAATAAATAAATTTGAATTATTATAATTATATGTGTTTTTATATATTAACTTTGTTTATCTTATACCTATACGTAATTAAATATATTAGTAATCAAATATTTTGTGATTCAATTGATGAAAGTTATTATTTTTTTAATTTTTTAAGATAAACCTCCTATGGAAGGTGGGGGGAAGCTGTATTTGGGATCCCCAATCCCTAAATTGCATATATTAATTCCTCAATCATCCAGTTCATGAATCTATTACTCTTAATGGATTCATCCAGTTCATGAATCTATTACTCTTAATGGATTAAACAGATGTTCGTAACCTTGCTCCTGATACCACATGTAAGCATAATTTTACATGACATAATTGTCCCTAGGATCTTTAAACATCATATTCAATCACATAATAGAATCATGAAGGTTTGCAGAATTATTTACCTTTACTCATTGTAGCGGAGAGCTTGATGTCCTGCTGCGAGCCTTGTGTAGGAGTCCAGGTTTCTCTCCCCTTACCCATGAACCTTATGTGTTGTGAATCAGCAGCCATCAAATTCATCAGGATGTTGCTCATAAGGATTCGTCATAAGTTTACAATAAGGATATCTTTTCAATGGAACAAAGACATCAATTTATAGGTGGAGAGAGGACCTAAATCCTCATTAAGTTTCCGTAGAATTAATCTCAACCGTCCATCAAAGTAGAGATTATTAGGAAATATTCTTTTATACTTAATTTAATAACTCACCAAATATATCATGGAATAGCAATATTCCAATAAGAAAACTGATTAATATAAGACCACATAATAGGAAAGAAATAATTTTCTTACATGTAGTTCATGACAAAGCATATGTAATTACGCAATTTAGTTTGGTGAATTTGAGTTCAACGTGCACCCACCTCCAGCCACCAGTCACCTTGTACTCTCGATCGATAGTGATACTCGGAAACCAAATTAATTGAAACCATCGGATCCATGAACTAACTTATTAAAACCATCGGATTCGGATCCATGAATTGCACCATAGTGTCACGTTGTCCGCAAGAGCTCCACACACACTGGCACCAGACATTAAGGCAATAATCCACATTATTACTAAGCACAAAAGTTACTGTTACCAATACCAAACACATATTTTTCTTGATGCACTGCTAATCTAACTATATGTCACACAGAGGTGGAGGTAGTGTAGAGTAAAGGTGGCAAATGTCACCCTAGCAAAAATGTATTTTTAATTTTCTATGTATTGAATTTTTAAAATACTAATCTTACGCCACTACTTTTATAAATATTTAAAACTACCCATGAAAGTTGATAAATTCTCAAATAACCTCATATTTTTGTTCAAATTATTTATTTAAGCATTAAGTTATTTTGTATGCAATGAAGTGAACAACAAATATTAAGAATAAAATGTCACATGGTACTATTATAATGTATATAATAATATACCAACTACAATCTAAGGTTAAACATGTTTTGGCAAACTTAACTAAAAATTGTGAGACGAAGGGAGTAAACCTGGTTTGATAAAGCTTATTTCTTGCTGAACTAAACTGAACTGAGCTGGATTGAACTGAATTGAACTGAACTGAAGTGAAAATTAATGTATTGATAAAAAGAATCAGCATGACTTAATTAAGCTGAATTTCAACAAATTACATTTTCACTGAACTGAACTGAACTGAACTGAACTGAACAAAATTAAACTAAACTAATTTACTGATAAACTCTGGCAAATATGACGTAAAAGAAAATTACAACATGGTCTAAACATGTGTCCAAACACACACGAGATTATCCCTGTTCGATTGCACACAAACATCTCAGATTTTATTGAAGCTAATGCTTCAAAAAAATTATACTCCCTCTGGACCAGCTGTTTCTGCACAGGAGAATTTTTTCAGTCAACTATGCCAAATTTTGACTGAATTTTTGAATGCATAAATAAATAAAAATACTATCGTATCTAATATTGTTGGAATCGTCATAACATGTAGTTTATTAATATCAAATTTTCATATATTTATAATATACGTAGTTAAAGATATTAGCAGTCAAACACGTGTATTGAAGACCGTGAAAAGTCAGCTGTGCACATCCAGCTGGTACGGAGGGAGTAATTTAAATATGATCTCGGTATAAAAATGTCTCATACATGAACCTGTATAGGTGTATAACACAATACTAGTATGGAGTAGACTGTTGAGCTAAACTATTCCTTGTCTCCCTACCTATAATTATAATTATAAATAAATCCAGAAACTAATGACGGGGTCCAAACGAATTGGATGTATATCGCCTGAAGTTGGTCCTATATGGGGAACAGACTATGGAGGCTGCAATTTGCCACGTCGTCCCTCCAAAGTGCTTCACTTTTCCATGATTATACTTTATGATTGTTTTTTTAGTTTTTTTGTTAATGTTTGAGCATAGCTAAATTTGTATTTTCAGTGTATTTATATATATTTTTAGTTAATTTAATTTAATTTAAATTATTTTTTGTTAAAGTTTTTGATGTTTCAAGGAATAAATCTGTTTTTGAAGATTGAAAACCACAATTGATAGATTTCTGCAAATTTATGCTCACAATTGAAAACCACAATCTGTTTGTGAGCTAATTTTTATGCTCACAAGCATATATAATTTTAAGTGGACATAGCTAGTCGCTCGTGTTTATTGATTCGAGTCATTCACGAATCACGAGCCATTTGTACTTGAATTTGGTCAAAATTTGATTTGAACTTGACTCGAATAGATAATGTTCAATAGGAAAAATTTGCGAGCATCTCAAATCTCAATATAGGTTTAGTTATTTAAATATTTTGACTTAAATTCTAAATTTATATTTTATTATTTAATGTATTAATATTGTACTAAGTTATTAATTTTATATGTATGTGAAAAGATTTCAGCCAAAATAAAAAGACTCGTACCAGACAATTTCTAACCAGACATGTTTAATACTTTAGCTTACCGCATTGATATCATGTACTAACTTTTTTACTTATTCAAAAATAATGAACTTGACATATCCTATTAATTTGTGAATGTACATTCATAGAATGTGCCTTGGAACTTGTTTTGGTAATTTATTTTTCATCTCTAACTAATATAAATTGTAACTAGTACATTTAACTTGAAAATTTAAAGGTAATACGTAAAACCTCTTTAAATTAATAAATTATGAATTTATCGATACAATAATATCTCGCTAAATTAATAAAATATCTCAGTCCAAATATTATTAATTTATAGAGGTTTTACTGTAAAATAACAATGACAAGAAATAAGGAGCACTACTCAAGTGCTACATAATTAATTTTAATTATTTTATTTAAAATTAGTAAAAATGTAACTTTCATTGATTGGTTAATTAGACACAGCAAAGATGTACCCGCTCCTTATTAATGATTTTCTAAAATTATCATAGTTTACATTTTTTGTAATATTTCTTTAATTTCAACCCCACATTAAATTTTTTTATTCTCAAATATTATTTTCACCACTCACTCTTATCTTCTTAATCCAACTGCAAAACAAAATGGGACAATCTTAAGATCCCGAGGTAAAAAAAGTTGTCTAATCATATCTCAATGCCTTATCCGAGAGTTCGTTAGATTAGAGTTTAACTGAAAGTCTTGTTCATTCTATATCATCTATGCGTTGAGTAGGAATTCCTTAGCAATATTACTCTGAAGTTGTAATTTCTAGACTCATGCAAATTGTACAAACTAGCCACTGAATTTTAGAATTTATTTTCTCTTAACCAAACAAGTTTAAAGGAAATTTGGTTTTGTTACATGTTTTGAATCAAACGAAAATGAAATAATCTCTTTTCCTTTTAATTTCATTTGTTGATTCATTCTCGTTTCTCTTGTGAACCAAACGGACTCTTAGGCCCTGCTTAAGAGTTTATCTATAGATCAGTTCAGTTCAATTTATTTTAGTTCAGTTCAGTTCAATTCAGTGAAAATGTAATTTTATGAAATTCAGGTTAAATCAGTCATGCTGATGCCATTTTTCAATACATCATTTTTCACTGATCAGTTCAGTTCAGTTCAATACAATTCAATTCAGTGCAACAAGAAATAAGCTCTAGCAAACAGGGCCATAGAGCAAGTCCAACAGATTTGCTATAATAGAGATTTTGTCAATTTTTAGAGATTTTGTGTATTTTTCCACTCCAACAGATTTGCTATCCCATTTGCTATTATAGCAAAATTGATGAGAGAGAAGATTTGCTTTGCTAAATATACAGAATGGCAAATAAATTTTGAGGAACGGAATTCATGCGCATTGCAAAAGAAAAAAAGCTATTTTTGGAAAATTTCTTAATGCAAAAAAAAAAATAAGGAAAAAAGTTATTAATAAAATCTCTAAAGTAGAGATACTGTTGGATTTGAGTAAAAAAATATTTGGAGAATATAGGGTTTCCATTCTCTATTTTAGAAAAACTTTTGGAGAATCTGTTGGACTTGCTATTACAGTCTTACCTATATATGTGATGTAACGTCTTATTTGTAAATTTTGTTATTAAGGAAAAGAAGGAAATGAGTCTATATATTCCACAGTGAGATTGTTCACTCAGCCCTTTAAAATTCTCTATATAAGACACTGATCTTCTGACACCTTACTTATTACCAAAAACAAACAAACCAAAGCCAAACGTTGTACTAACTCTAAACTCTCCATTCCCACACTCAAATGGCTCATCATCACTTCAATCCAGATATGCAAAACATTGGAATCGATCCAAACATGGATATCCTGATGAACCCGTTTCAAGATTTCAATCCAGCAGGGCCTGGTTTGATGGGATTTTCCCAGGACAATTATTCAGGCCATGATCATGATCATCATAATCATCATCATCACTTCCCTGCAGATAATTTCCCCCTCGTTTTCCCAGAAGAGTTCAAGAGCTTGCTGGCAATCACTACAGCGCCCAATCGCTCTTCTGCAAATGATCATATTTGCGATGATGAGAAGAAGAGGAAATCAATGCACAACACCCCAGAGTGCAGTTCAGCCAATTCATCTCCCCCTGTTTCTGAGAATGGAATCGCTAGGAGAAATGTACGCTCTCCGTTTCGGTTCAAGAGTTTCGGGCCTGGTTCGATGTCGAAAATGACCTTGTTTTCACTGTTTTGAAATTGCAGAGCACAGCTAGAGAAAAGAGGTTGAGAATCAATGAGAAAGAAGATGAGAAGTCATCAAAAGAGGTTGTGCATGTTAGAGCTAAAAGAGGGCAGGCCACTGATAGTCACAGTTTAGCAGAAAGGGTACATTATTATTCACTTCAATTAATTCATCAAAGAAATGTCAAATTTTACTGTGATTTTCTGACCTTAATCTGACTATATTTCAGGTAAGAAGAGGAAAGATTAATGAGAGGTTGAGGTGCTTGCAAGACATAGTTCCAGGATGCCAAAGGGTACACATTTCATATTCATGAATCATGATATTGTTATTTTAAATTCATTTTTCATGCCTCTGAAAAAATCATATCAAATAATGACTCAAAGAACTTGTTTCAGACAATGGGAATGGCAGTTATGTTGGATGAGATCATTAATTATGTCCAGTCCTTGCAAAACCAGGTTGAGGTGAGAAATTTTTCAATTTAACTTCAAACAAAATGAATGGATGGCCCATAATACTGTCCCAAACTGATCATTTTTTGTGCTCTTCTGTTATCCAGTTCTTGTCAATGAAACTCACAGCTGCAAGCAACTTGTACAGCTACAATGGGGAAGCAGACACCATTGATGCAATTCAGGTACCGGTCGGTTCGTGTTATCTTTTACGTTTCAAGCAGACAGTTAAAAGATACTGTCTGCTTGAAACGACCAGATAAAAGCTACAAAAACAAAGATATAGTTGCATTGCATGAAGTATAAAAGTTGTGCTTTTGTGTGACAGAGAGCAAAGGCATTAGAGGCAATGAAGATGCACAAGAGAATGAAGGAAGAATGGGAAGAAATTGCTGCTTCCACTCAAGTTGGACCATTTGACCTGACTTTTGGATGCTGCCCATCATTGCCATTCAACACATGATCATGTTGTGCATCTGTTTTTTTTTTTTTTTTTTTTTTTTAATTTTATAAAGAAGAATCTAGTTAATCCAATTTGTTCCACTTGATTCTAGAAAAGTTTAATCACATGGAGAAAATTATACAGCTTTGTACCATGAAACTACAGGATTATCCCATTTATCACATACATGTATACTTGCATTTTCTTTCACAAATCTGTTCATTTTGGTCTCCCTTCGTTACATACATTTATTGATTCATGAAAGGGGTTGGTTTCCTTTCCGACAGCTCAACGATCTGTCTTACAATATTGCCTCACAAACACTTTGGTTAAACATCTAATCACTTAATTATTCTTAAAAATTACATGTGCATGCATACATTGAATGTATTCACTTTTGTCATACAACAAAAATTAGTTAAATTACACTACATGGTATGCCATAAATTAATATATCATTTTATAGATGTTTGGTTTTATTTATGTTATCACATTTTCTTAAACATAATTATTTTAATAAAGTAAATGTGTGTACACTTATAAAGGAAACATCCAGTATCTTCCAACAAGAAAAAAGAGAATGAAAATTCCCATTTTACAGCATCCATTATATTTCACTTAGCATAAATATGATATTAAGGGCAAATGTTGATCTTTCAATTTCATGATTGATCATTATCCGTTCCCTGTTGATTTTCTTGCTTTCAAAGTCTTATCGTCTACATATCAACCATCATCATCCAGTGTTGATATTCTCACTGTCATGTATGATCATTACGTACTCTGTGCTGATATTCTCACTTTTAAACATGATATTTTACATATTTTACTTTTTGAGATCATTTGAGAATTTTTAAGAATATTTATACTATAGTTCATTTTAGAAGGTATAATTAATAATAATATTAGGGGATTATGACAAATGTTTTGTGTGTCTGCATACTCCAAGAGGTTTTGATAAGTCAACAAAATGGTGATTGTATAAATCCAAAAGGGGCTGTCCTTAAGTGTCGATTATCTTGCATTAAGTGGGGCATTGCTCACATAATGGAGCCATAATATTTTCAATTGATTAGGATTTGGCAACTAGCAAAGGGTACTTATTGGTGATGGGCTGTTTATGATTAATCAATTTGATTTGGATTGATGGTTTTCATTTATTTTTTCCTTTTCTTCCGGAACATGTTAGTTTATGCATGAATCAAAGCCTCCATGATCTAATAATGCTACTAACTTGGAAATTGAATAGGGAAAACATAATCATAAGGGTAACGGTAACGGTAACATCTCGTTTTCTTGAGTTTATTTTGATATAGAATTAAATTAATATGAACTACTGTAAAATTTAATATTCACAATATGATTTACAAATTATCAAGTGAGAACCGTCTTGACATCTCAGTGCATAATCATGTTTAATACGTAAAATATCGGTCTTGAAAGTTAGAAGATCGTACATGAAAGTGAGAAGATCAACAATAATACACTGAATGATCATAATTGATATGTAAAAGGCCGAATTAAAAGTGAAAACATCAACCTATTAGACCATTGTTGCAATCCACGTAGACGCTGCTTGACGGGCAGTACTGCTCTACAAAAGTATGCTAGACCTCGATTGTTACATTCTTGCATTTATTATTTGTATATTTGTTTCTACGTAGGTGAATAATATCTTCCAAATGCAGCCAAAAATTATTATTTATTGTAATATTTGATTACTATAACTTATATTTAATTTCATTTTCATATAAATAAAATATAAAATAATTTTGTATATGGATGATATTCTATATTAAATAGTATCTCAATTATAAATATATATATACTCTACTTTCACTTTCACTTTTGTCAATTTTATTTCTTGAGCATTGAATAAATTGTTAAATAATTAGATATGTACTATTAATCTAATCTAATTATAATATATTATTCTATAATTTTATCTATTTAACTAACATTTTAAATAATAAAAAGATCATGTATGTATTTAATTATAATATGATATAGTACAAGATTGTTATTTATAACTAACACATTAAATTGGTAGCTTACCATTGTTGGAAGGTGTTGCAATTGACACATCATTGGCTTGAAGTATGACATGGCAATGCAAGATGTAGCTTACTACACCTAAATTACACTTTACAAAATTATACTCCTAAACTAAATTGATATATTAATAAATTATAAATAAATAACTGGTAATTGATCATGTAATTTTCAAGATATTAGGAAATATTTATTGCGAGCTTGTTTTTAAAGTCATATTCCTTTACTTCATATTATGACTGTATTTTAGTTCAAACTATTGGAATTATTTTAGTTAAGGTTTCTTTGATAGATAATTTATTATACAATTATTTTTCATTATTAATATTCATTTATTTATTTTAGTATACATGTTCTGCAAACTGTTTTCACTTTTCAGGTCCCAGGAAAGGGAGAGTATGCATTCACAAACTTGTTACATAAGGAGCTCATTAAAATTAAAATTGATTTTATAGACCGGTGTGAAATTGATTTATAGACAGGTGTGAAATTGTGTGGATAATAAGGAGCTCAATTACAATAATACTGACAAAATAAAAATTGATCGAGAATTACAGGGAGCTTAAAGAACTGATTCGGTCTTATAGTTTAGAATTGCCATATTGGGTGCCACGTTTGGAAAATTCCTCGGCTCATTTGCTTGCTCAGTTTGCAAAGTCGAGTGTTAATTCTTCTAGTTCGTGGATTACTCCACCCCCTTTCATTGTATCAAACGATTCTGGACGATTTCCAGGACCTTGAAATGATAACACGTTCTTCTTCAAAAAAAAAAAAAGAATTACAGGGATTTTAAATAGCTGGAAATTGCAAATTAATCGCAGTAGGTCCAATCATAACCAATTCACTAACCACTTGTGGAAAATCATGTTTGTTGTTTGTAATATGTTATCCGAAAAAAAGCTCAATCTTAAGCACTACAAAATGCTGTCTTCATTCAGTGCTGATGAAAATGAGTGTCAGTTCAAAGGAACAATTACCTTGTTTTTTAAAATAAAATAAAAACAATAAATTTTTTGCAATTACCTTGATTTTGATTTCGATATGTTATCCAACAGTTCTACAACAGTGAAATAGACATTACAATTACAGATTTTATCGAGAGTTTTCCTAAGCTAATATTTGAATTTTCTAAGATTTCTTATTTTAAAAATATGTGTATTGAGAATTTTTTATTTTACCTATTCACCGTTACACTACATATATTATTGTAAATACAACACACATATTTTCAACTGTTACCTAATTGATTCCGCATGCACAAACTTATGAATTACGACATTTTATGATTGGTATATTTGTGACTATAACCGTATAATAAATTGTAATTTACTTTGCATAGATATTATTTAGACCTAATTAGTAAAATGATTATATATTTATATGGTTTTGTTCTTGTAAATTAATTATTTTTGGCAACTAGAAATTAGCATTTGACAATAGTCCACGTCGGGCAAACCTATTTGGCAAATAAATGGAACCCACAAAAATAGATGGATACAGAAGATCTAAGAGATGTTGCCAATACATGAAGAGCATGATTGAGAGGGGAAATTTTAGATTAATGACAAAGAAGCTTAATTTTAAATAAGTATGAATTTTCTTTTTGTTGTTTGGTAGGGTTGTGAAAATATTGTCAAGGAAATTTAGTATAGATTCAATGAATTCTTGATTTTTAAGGGAAAGGAAAAGAATGAGACAGCTTGAATGGGCCAAGCCAAAGTGCCCTCTAAAAGGATGGGGCAAATTCAGACCATTATGAAAATATATTTCATTTTCATCATAATCCATACTTGTATAGTATTTTGATTTTATTCCAAAGCATATGTATATGTGTCTTTCTCTAACAAGTAAGAATTTGATGATGATGAAAAAGTGAGACTTTCATACATATAAGCACATGCTCTTGGTAAAAAAGACATGTTGATTAATGAGTGACTCATAGATTTTCTATTATAAACTGAACTGAACTGAAAATTTGATAAAACTGAATTCTATGTAAGAGTCAAAGGAAAACTATCGTCGGACAGGCTTGACAATTTCTAGCCAAATTTTTGTATTCGACATTGAAGGGTTATAATGTATTATACCTTTTTGGAAAGAAAGACAAGGCAATAGACATAATTCACTACTACTTTTAACCTAGGGTTTGAGTATGATATTTAAATACATCTTGTAGCGGTCACAAATATATTCTATCAAATAATATCGTTTTGAGATTGTTTTTCTCTTCTTTCTGGTGGATTCGAGATTTTAATGGATTCAATACTTAATTAAACCTTGAATTTTGTACTTATGAACCCTTGATTGTTCTTACAGATTCGTGCAGATGATATTCCAACTGCGTCAAAACTCTAGGGTTCATTTTGGTTTCTTCCATCCAAATCAATCTTTTGACTCCTTTTTGACCGATTTTCTCTTTCTTGGAGCATGCATGAACATAACAAGGGGTCCCAAAATGAAACAAAATGGATATAGTCATAGTTGCAATATGGAATGAGGATCACACATGCACTCACAGACATTAGTAGTACCCAGTAGGTGCGTTTGGGACATAGCTCTCATATATGGATATGGGCAAGTTCAAGGATCCAAATGCACAACATGATTTTATCATCCCACCCTTTGAAGATATTGGCGGTTGTTAGTCTGTCCTCAAATCTTATTACATATATGTGCTACCATACTTCAATTCCTTAATTTAATGCGTTTTAAAATACTCAAATAACATAGATATTTTGTTCAATTGAACACAAATAACACTCCATTTTGGCCCCATAACCAATTTTTGTTCAATTGAACACAACTAACATTTCCATTTTGGCCCCACAACCAATTTACATTTAACAAATAACTAAAATTATATTGCATTATTTGATTAGTTAATCTTAGTATAAATAGTGTTCAAATTGACAAATCCATGTACATATACGAAAAAATGGAGGGTGTAATTAATGTCATGTGTGTTACAAAATTGAAGTCGAGATAGTTTAAATACTAACTCGCAGACGACTCTTTCCAAATTGGGTTGGAGCATCATTTGTATCACCAGTTCGATTAATATAAGACAAACATTTAAATGCTTTTACTCTGTTAAAATAACCTGCGAATTATTTTACTAGTTCTGATGCATGGGAGGATTCAAATATTCAATGAGATTGTCCAGAGAAGTGATTACATGTTTAGAGTGTTAGTACAATATTAATATATTTAGTTTTGTAGTCAATTAGTCTGACCCAGATCAGTTTGAAGAGCCGTTAATTACTCATCATTATCTTCCTTTTTCATTTTTAAAATTTATGCCTACATATGTTTTATGGCATTTTACTACTTGCTTAAAATACAGAGTAACTTTATACTTTTTATACCCTTAATTAGAAACAATCTAACAAATTGCTTACACTAGTAGAGATTGGCCCTGTTTACCAGAACTTATCTGTAGATCAGTTCAGTTCAATTCAGTTCAGTTCAGTTCAGTTCAGTGAAAATGTAATTGATGAAATTCAGGTTAATTCAGTTATGCTGATTCCATTTTTCAATACATCATTTTTACTTCAGTTCAGTTCAATACATGGTGGAAATAAGCTCTAGCAAATAGGGCCATTATGAATTGTAGTTTTCATAATTCACCGGAGCCTCCCGTCGGAGCAGTTTTGGGCTATTGTAGTTTCCTGGTAAATAATACATGGTTTTCAAGATTCTGCATTATAAACCCATATTTTATTGTGCCCCAGAAAATATTAAATATTAAGAGGGCAACCATACATTAGTGCATAAATAATCCCATCGACCGTAAATATTTTTATCCATGCACAACGAACTTATGCATGCATGGACTGTAATATTTATCAAAATAAAATAAAATTAAACGGAGTCAGTAATACTTTAATTAGTTAAGCACCATGGTATATTAATTAATATTAGCCATTTGTTTGTGTCATTTCTCCGTTCTTTTGTGATCATCCATAGCGTTTTCGGTTTCAGTCAATAATATTGATATCGCCTTCATTTATTGATCAGTCAATTATTTATTGGAACAAATTGAAAATGTTTTTCTAATATATCTGTGTGGGACACACAGTCATATAAAAAGTGTATAGCATAATACAACATTCACTCACCATTATATTTTATACGAGTAATTGTCAAATATGCAAAAACAATTTTAATCCATTTACTTTTTTTATGATAACAATTTTAATCCAAACTCGATGTAGAGTGAGAGTAATACATCTCCGTTTTTACTGTGATATTTTTTTTAATTACAAAAGACAAGTTAAGCTTGGGACAAACTGACCTAATTAATATGCATGCATGCATATTCAAGCTTAACCACGAACGTCACAATTTATATGTATATATACTTTTATATACCTGATCAGGAACAATCAGTAGATAAGCTAATTAAGTACAGATATTAAATTAATATTATAAATTTGTTTGTTCCCTATGTATCTACATTCTAATCGCTCACTTATTAGATTGAATTATGGTACTAAACAAATTTTCGTTAGTTCCCTAATCAGGAAGGTACGAGGATTTTAAAATGAAGTTTACTTAACAGCCCAACTAATAGCGGTCGGCTGCTCAGGGTGGGGTGTATAATTCTTTATTCATTTAATAACTAACACTGATTAATGGTTGCACGTAGGGGTGTAAATGAACTGAACCGTTCGTGAACAACTCGCGAACAACTCGGTCAAAGTTCGTTTTCGAACTCGGTTTGACCAGTTCGAACTCGAACTCGAGCTCGTTCGTTTATATACGAGCTCGAACTCGAGCTCATAAGAGCCAGCTCGATAGGCTCGTCGAGCAGCTCGAATAGAATTTTTATATAGAATTTTTATATAAATTAATTAAATTTTATTCATTAATTCTTTAATGAGCTCGAACTAGCTCGAGTTCGAGTTCGAACTCGATTTTTTATCGAGCTCACGAGTCGAGCTCGAACTTTCTAAAACTCACACGAATCGAGCTCGAACTAAAATATCTCAACTCGTACGAGCTCGAACTCGATCACGAACATGCAATACGAACTCGAACTCGAACTCGAACACAGGTCTGTTCGAGCTCGACTCGACTCGTTTACAGCCCTAGTTGCACGTCCTTGATTAATATGGTAGATTATACTTGATGCGTATTCATTAATAAACCGTTCATGGTAGTTTTAGTTTGTCACTAGGTATATCCAAAAAGTGTCATGATTTAATAGTTCCAACAATACAAGTAGCAAGTCCTTGATTAATACGATAGATTATGATTGATACGTATTCATTAATAAACGGTTCATAGTGGTTTTAATGGGGTTGAATTTTAATGGAGAAAAACTCAATTGTAATTAGCCAGATTTGAATAAACTTAATTTCATTGAATTGAATAAATTAAACAAAATAATGCTCAAACGGGGAACTTCATGTCTTTAACATGCCTGATTTGCTAGCCTTCTAACCTAGAACTATCTATAAAAGAAGGACGACGTAGTCTACATCCCACTACGTGTCGATAGGCGATTGGTTAATTGAATGTGTGCATTATGGGTCCAATGTTCTAAAATATTGTCTACACTACCCTTCTCACATTTGTAAGGGTATGGCTTAGACTATGGGTAATTTAGACTTTTCCATCGGGGTTGGTTTACACCATATGTGCGCGAAGATTTTTCCATAAAAGTTAGAGGTTGTTTGGTCGGCAGAATTGCATGCGGTAATTTGAAATTCGGGGATTTTTAATTTTCACTTATTGTTTGGTTGACAGATTTTCAAGGAAACGCGTGAATCTTAAATTACGCAGAATTGACAATTCCCACAAAACGTAGGAAATAACTCACCTCCCTCCCCCTAGGTAAATTAGAATTCTGCGTTCACATAACTTCTAACGTTGTATTTATCTTTTTTTTTAAAGTAATTGTTGTATTTATCCCATATGAATTCCGCGCTAACATAAATCCTCATGTGTAACCAAACGAGTTTTTCAAATTCTGAGGATTCTTGTAAAGAATTAAATTCTGAGTTTTTATAAAATCTGTGGGAATAAAATTCCCACATGAACCAAACAACTCCTTACTATACTACTTTATAAGCTAAACTCAAAATTAATTAATTTATCCTATTATCAAATAAAAAGGGAGAGTTAATTTCTCCAGTAAATACAACTCCTTAAACACATTCACAATCGCGCTCAAAATATGTCCATATAGTTAGTTTAACTATTATGTCATTAGCTTTACTTTATTACAAAGTCTTGGGTGAGACCGTCCAACCAAAAACTTATGGTAGGACCAATGATAATTCATGTGTTTACTACATTTGTTTGTATGTTTCTAAGATTTGTTTGACATAACTTTTGTACATGTGTTTAATACATTTGTTTGTGTGTTTCTAATTTTTGTTGGCTATAAATTGTGTTCATGTGTTAAAGGCAAACAAAACTTCCAAACACACTAACAAACCTAACAAATACATGAACTATCATTCGTCCTACCATAACCTTATGGTAGGACGGTCTTACCCAAGACCTTCTCTTATTTTATTATGCTTTACTTGTTTATTTTAAATTTTTGTTTTTTCAAATATTGTGAATGGTAGGGGTGTTCAAAAATACCCGGTCCGCACTACCCGGCCCGTTGACCCGCCGACCCGGCCCGTTGACCCGCCGATCCGGCATAAGGTACCGGGTAATTTTTATTTTTCCGGGTCGGGTACCCGGCCTGAGTATGATACACTTTTCCGGGTCCGGGTCCGGGTTACACAAATGCTTTTTCCGGGTACCCGGAACCCTGGTATTTTATATGTTTATTTATTAATTATTAATGTTAAATATCATTTATACTTGTAGTTTTGAACATGGGAAATGAATTTACTCTCTTGAATTTCTCAACTCAATACAAGTGTCTTGTTTATTTCCTCAATTATAATAGATTCTTAAGATTATACATTATTTGTAGGCAATATCGAGGGTAACTAAGTTTAAGAAATGTCTTACGATTAATTTTTCATGGATAGTAATATATAATATTTACTCTCTTCATATAAACGTTCAACTCAAATTATAATTTGTGTGATTTTTTCCATGCACGTAGATATTTTAGTTGAATTCTTGAAGTGAATACAAATCTTTTTGTGAAAATGTTAAACGTATTTTTATACTTTTAGTATTCTTCTTTACACATGTTTTCTTACACTCTTTTTTCATGTTTGAAATAAATTTCTCAAGTTTTCTATATTTGAACACTTAATACGTGGATTAATTATGACGATTTATTAGAAGAAATCTCTACAAGGATATTAATATAATGTAACAACCGGGTCGGCGGTGCCTTGAATACCGGCCCGGTATTGCGGGTACCCACACTTCCGGGTACCCTATTCTTCCGGGTCGGGTTACGGACCACGTTTAAACTACCCGCATATGCGGGTACCCGAATGTGCGGGTACCCAAAAGTCCGGGTACCCGGTTTTGAACACCCCTAGTGAATGGTATAATAGAGTTAGAAAAACAAACAAAACTTGGAAACACAAACTATCCTAATAAATAAAGTTATGACATGACAATCTCACCAAAAACTTTGTATTAAAAAAACTAAACCATATGTTAATCGAACTATCGGTCTCTACTATTATCTACTATTTTAGATTAAGATATCAAATAAAAATTTGCAATAGGCCTTGACATAGATCAAATAAAATACAATCAATTAACAATTTATCATATAACAGACAAAGTATAATAACAATAAAATCACCAAGGTTAAAAGTTCTGATGGTGTATGGCTAGATGACATTGTAGATATTGAGAATGAAGCCATTCAATACTATCAAACCTTCTCTCTGATGATAATGATTACGACAATGACTATTTTCAGTCACATTTTCTTAACCAAATTCCAAAGCTCATCTCTAGTGAGGACAATCAGTACCTTCTTAGTCTTGTCACACTTCCTGAACTAAAGGAGATTGTTTTTTCATTGAATAAAAATAGTAGCCCTGGTCCAGATGGTTTCACTGCAAAAATTTTTATTAAATCATGGGATACTATATCCTCTGATCTCTTTGAAGCAGTTGCTGAATTTCAATCAGGGAAAGAAATTCCAAGGGGAATTGCTAGTACCTGGATCGCTGTCATTCCCAAAAAAGAAACTCGTATCTTCCTATGATTTCAAGCCCATTTTTTGTTTTAACAATATTAGGGGTATTATGGTAAAAATACGGACCTGCAAGAGAAAAATGGACCTGCATGGAGAAATTGCTTAAAGTTCTGATGGAGAGGCTTAAGCCTTTAATGTCAAAAATCATCTCACCTCATCAATCTGCATATATGAAAGGAAGAGACATTTCAAATAATTTTATCTTCCTTCAAGAAATGGTCAGATTTTTAGATAGAAAAAGTAAGGAGCCTAACTGTATTATTAAACTGGATCTGAAAAAAACATTTGATATGGTTAATTGGAGATTTTTGCAAGCCGTACTTCTAAAATTTGGTTTTCATGGAAAATTCATTTATTCAATTATGCAAACTCTCTCCTGTTGGTTTTTTTTCAGCCTACAAGAGGTATAAAACAGGGTGACCCCCTCTCTCCTTTCCTTTTTAACATTTTCTCATAAGCTTTCACTAGGAGTCTAGCATTTGCTTTTGAAAATGGTAAACTGCAGTACTTTGATCTTCCAACTAATGACATGCATGTCTCTCACTTAAGTTATGCTGATGATACCGTTGTTTTCCTCAATGCTAACAAGTTAACTTTCATTACATTCAAAGCCTTTCTTGCTAAATTTGAGGAAGTTACTGGCCAGAAGATTAATTATAACAAAAGTGATATTTTTACTGGTAAACATGCTTCCCCCTCTGTTGTGAGCAATATTAAGAGCATTTTAGAAATGAAAAAGGTTGTTTTTATTTTAAATATCTTGGTGTCCCTATCTTCAAAGGAAAAGATCTTAATGCTCATTTTTTACCACTACTCGAGTCCATTGATCAGAAACTCAAAAACTGGAAAAATGTTTGGCTTTCAACTGGTGGTAAAATTATTCTGATCAACTCATGTAAGCTTGCCTCAACATATCTGGTCAGTGTGTGTTCCACCTAAACAGATTGTGAAAAAAATTGAGTATTTTCTTTTGGGGTGAAACTGATCTTAAACCTAAGAAATCATGGAGAACATGGAATGACTTATGCATTCCTATCTCCCAAAATGATTTAGGTTTAAAATCAATTCACACCATCATAGAAACTTGCTCAACTAAACTCTGGTGGAAATTTCAAAAGGCTGAGGCCATGTGGACCCATTTTATGGCTTCTCTAGTTGCATCTTACCAGTCTTCTCCCAAATGGAAAAGAATTTGTAAAATTAGTCCATGAGCTGAATCAAATAGCAGAGTGATTATTGGAAAATGGGACTGCAATTTTTGGTCATCCAATTGGATGGATATAGGTCCACTCATGGATCACTGTGACCCATCCCTTACTACTGTCTCTATGGATAACACTGTTGCGTCCTTTGTGAATGACAAACCTCATTATATGCAATAACTATCCTCTCATCTCTCCACTGATACTCTTTCTCCTTTGCAAGACACAGAACTTTACACTCACAAAGAGGATAAACTGATCTGGAAGTCTGGCCTCAAAGGTTACTTCACTTTCAAATCAACTTATCTCAGTCTTAGAGAATCAAGGGGTAATATCTCTTATATTCATCATCTTTGGAATCGCTAGATTACAAAAGAAAATAACAGTTTTTATGTGGAAAATGATTAACTCCTTCTTACCCTTTAATAATATTTTGAAAAAAATGCATTTCAATCTGCAGTCAAAGTGCTTTATGTGCTGTTATGAGGATTCCTTAGATCATTTCTATAACTCTTGTGAATTCTCATTACATATCCGAAAAGTGTACAGACACCTCAGAGGTTTGCTACCTCCCCATGGGGCCCAGATGTTGAGTGGGATGTGCAAGAGCCCGTGTTAGAATTATCTTGGTAAACAATTAATATAGGAAACAGTTAATTCATTTTCATAGGTAATAAACATCCGGAAAAACAATGTTATTTTTTGAATTGTCATAAATACCCTTATCATCAAATTTGGATCAGATCGAGCGAGGGACCAAAATCGTCGAAAAGTCAACTCTGGCGAGTTCTCTGCAAAAATCACTTCAAACATCTCCGTCACGTCAACGCAGTCGTCCGCTCCAAATCTGCCGTCACATCTCTGTTTCATCTCCAGATCCGCCGTCACCTCTCCGCAAAACCCACTGCAAACATCTCTGTCACATCTTTGTTCCATCAATGCCCTCCAACAAAACCCATTGTCTGATCCTACGCCTTCTTCTCCGCCGCGTTACTACCGTCTCCGTAATGAGCTTTCCTCCCGAAGACTACATTTTTCAAGACCACCTCTGCTTGCAAAACGCGATCGAGTTTCGATCTCTTCGCCGACGCTGATGATGTAGTAATTACGGTGGTTGTGAGGGTGGTAGTGAACTTTGTTTGGTGGTGTTAGAAATGTGGAGGACATTTTTGACTATTAGTCTAGTGAAGCTGAGTCATGAAAATCTCACCCATTTGCCACATTTTAAATTACTCAAGTAAATTTTTCCGGTAAAAAACATCTGGGGCCTCTGCTAGGACCGCATGCTTAATATAAGAAAAACAAAAAATAATTTAACCGAATAACAAAGAGCCACGTAAATGGGGAGGCCGACGACCTCGGAGGGGCGCGTAATAGCCCCGTTACATATCTGTACAACTATGCATGCTTTTATGGGTATCTCTAACAGAAGTTTTCCATCTATTTGGGAAAGGTTTTCATATTATCTTACTTATAATGGTTTGAGTAAACTGCATAACATAATCATTACAATCTCACTTTCTGTGACATGTTGGATATTATGGAAAACCAGGAACAGATGGTTATATGATAACATCCCAGCCAATTCATTCTTTGTGCTAAGACAGATGAAATACCTTATTTTCCTCATGTTCTATGCTAAACCATTTTATATATCCTCAACCATTGACTCAGAAATTGCAAACCGCAGCCTTTTACCTCTTGGAAAAAGACCACCAAAGCCAAAAAAAATTCAAAATTGCTTGGATTAAGCCCCTCTCCGGGCTTAAATTCAATGTAGATGCTGCTTGGTCCTCTTCATCTCTTAATGTTGGTATTAGTCTTCTCATTAGAGATAATAGAGGTGTCTTTATATCTGCTCATAGTAGCTACATCTCTGCTGATTCACCACTTGAGGCAGAAATGAAAGCTATTCAACTTGTTGTCAATTATGCCACTGGTATTTCTGAGTCAATTATCATAGAATCTGACTGTCTTAATGCCATTTCCTTCATTCTCAACCCTGTCACTACCCATTGGAAACTGTTCCATTTAGCTGATACATTACATCAGCTCAAGTCTCCATTTTCATTGATACATGTTCATAGACAAGGAAATATGCATGCTGATGCTATTGCTAAATTGTGTTTAGAATGCAAATGTGATGCCACTTTTAGCTTTAGGTCTCTTCTTGATAGGCTTCAAGGTTTGATTAGATTAGATCAAATAGGAACATCTTCCTTAAGAATTTCAAGTGTGGATGCTACTTAATGATTGTTTTTTCTGCTTAAGGTACATAAGGTGGTGATGAAAATCACCTCCATTTTCCACTCATCTGATCACTTGCTCACCTTGGGTTCCAATCTGCAAATCTGTTCATGCAGTACCTTTTTTGTGGATCATTTCCATAAAACTACATCACCCCTGCATTACCTGGTGGCCTGGTTCGAATTTTGCCTGACCATCTGGAGGTAAATGAGCTTGCCTCATATCCTCCGTCAATGGACCTGATTTCTAATAAGCTAATTATTTTTTGATGTAAATAATTTATCACCTCTATCTTGATCTCTTGACTAAGTTGAGTTTCGTTACGACGATTCTCTAATAAGTTCGGAGGTTATAAGATTTTGTAGATTAGGATATTAGCCTATTTTTTCATTCTTTTGGAAGCAAATATATTGCTTCATGAACTTAGCTCTCATCTTGTAACAATACTGAAACTGGTTTCGGCATTTTATTCTGTATTTGTTCTTCAATAGGTTTAAGGAGCCTAATATAATCCTCTAATATTTTAGGATGGCTTTACCTAAAAAAATAAAATAATAACAATAATAATATTTGATCAATGAATATGGTTTCACTTGAAAATACGAAATGACACTTTCATAGCAAGAAATATAAATGAAAACTCATGAAAATACAATCAGATCGATATTAAAAAAACAATTATGTACAATTTGATTGAAAACAAAATATCAACATAAACATGCTCTTCATATTTTTTTTTCTCACTTCTTAATTTAAGTATGATGTAGAACATTGATCCCCACTGCTTCACGTCTCTAGTCTCTACCGATCTTATCCTACCGACTCCGGTATTATCATTTTTTAAAACAGAATAAGAAAAACCCTTAAACGACACCGTAAAACATACTCACGAAGAAACCTGTGATTTCTTTCTTTTTCAAGAGTTACATGAAGTGTCCGCAAACGTGAAAGAATCTTCCGATTTTCAGCGTCCAAGTTGATACTTTACTGGTATTGGTGGCGAGTCGGGTTTTGCCGGAATTCTGATCAAAGGGCCGTTTGGCTTTTATCATCGTTGAGTACCTCCGGTCAGTTGTTTCTCTTATTGTTGTTACATGAAAGGATATTCAGTTTACATGTTTTTTTTATGTGGGTGCAAGAAATGTTCTGTGGTACGATGATCATCTAGCAAATCGAAAAATACTAAAAGGTGTATTTGATCATGAAATTTGTTATAGGCGTTCTTATTATATTCTTCGTAGTTAATTGTAAGGCTGTGCTATTCTTCGTAGTTGAGTAATGGGATTTTAAGGATGACTGTGACAAATGACAGGGGCAGTAATTTGTAGGGGATTTGCAGGGAGAAATTCGATGCTGTGAGGTGGTTCTGATCCATGGCGATGGTGAATAAGACTATGAATATGCTGGAGGGTTTTGTGAAGGATGGATCCTTCAAATGGCTTACTAGGACCCGCAGTGCCTATGATGAAGAGATTGAGGAGATGGGGCAGTCTCCGTCCGCTGGGAAGAACTGGCTGCCGGAACTTTCTCCCGTGGCAAACGTGGTGGTCCGCAGATGCTCCAAGTATGTTCCTTCAGTCCATTTCTTTGCTGGATAATGCTGATACTTCTGTTTTAAATATGATACTTATGCTTACATAAATGGATAATGTTAAGATCAGTGTATGGATGTGCTAGATGGCTAGAAACGTGTTAGGAGTAGCATTAATAAATGACAAACAAAGGAGATGAGAGGAACACGGCTAAGATGCATGTTTGTATATCCAAGACGTTCCTGTAAAGCCTTGGGACAATAAAGACCACTGAAATAAATTGACGGTGAAGGGAAATAACTAAGACTTTAAAGAAAATCACGCTTAGTAGTGGTAATAATCACAGTTAATATGGCTAAAGGGTCTGATGTGATGGTTGTAGTAGAAACTTGAAAGGGCATGTGCACTAAGTCTGATATGTAGCTGTACTTTCATATGCTCATAATTCTCCTTTGCTGACAATAAATTTTTGGTAGTGCAGAATCCTTGGCGTTTCTATGGAGCAACTAAGAGAAAATTTTGAGGAAGAGGCTTCTGTTACCTTGAAAATTCCACCCCAATCTGTGCGGAACTTTTTGGAGTATTGTTGCTTCAGGGCTCTTGCACTTTCCACCCAAGTTACTGGTTATCTGGAAGACAAAAAATTTCGGCGTCTTACATTTGATATGATGGTTGCTTGGGAATTCCCAGCCGCTTCCAGCCAACCTCCTCTAAGTGTGAGTGCAGTGTTTTGATTAACTATCATAACTTGCGGTCTTTAGAATTCTATATAGGCTGTTGCACAAACTTCAATCTTTTCCAATCACATTTTCAAGCATTTAAAATTCCAGAACTATCCTTACGTACTTTGAGTGTTAAATAAGATGTGTTTTCTGGTCCCTGGTGTAGGTATTTTGAAGTTAATTAAAGTCTGCCTTTTTCCATTAATCTTGTGTAGCAGATGGATGGGGATGTTTCTGTAGCCTTAGAGGCATTTTCTCGAATAGCTCCTGCAGTTCCAATTGTAGCTGATGTAATAGTTTGCGATAAGCTTTTTGAGGAGCTTACTACTTCCAGCGGTGGCAGACTCCAGTTCTCAGTTTATGATAAGTATCTAAGTGCACTGGAAAGGTACTTGTTTCTTGATAATAAGTACTATAGTGTTTATTTAATTGTAATCACATTTAACTAGATAAAAAAAGAGGTTCCATTTCTTTTTCTTCAATATAACAAAGAGGAGAGTATTAATGACATGCATAAAGTAGAAGCTAGTTATCTGTGATGATATAACTTGTCCTATCTTGCAGTGAAATTACGTTGCAACGATTTTGTTCGGTTAACCTTCTCTTGTTTGGGTTTGCCAGAGTTAATCCAGAAGCATTAAAATCAATGGGTTTTGTATTGCACTTAGGATATAGGGTTTAGGGTTTAGGATATAGGGTTTTGTCATGTCTTTTGGTATATCTCTTTTTATCCTCTTAAATTACTACCTCTGAAAAAGCCAAGACATGTTTATGAGGACTTTGGTTTGGATTTCTTTACCTTGACCTACCTAGATGAGCCTTACTATTCATAACCTTCTAGGCAAGTGAATGAATATCATGAAATCACATTAACAATTTGAAAGCATTAAGAATAAATTACCCCCAATTGGCCTAGCCATCCAAATAATGAGGTGTGGCCATTTAGAGAGCAGTTCAGAACCTGGACATTGGCACGGAGTGGGGGTTTCCATCCTTGGTTTTATATACATAATTTTATTTGTTTTCTAGCTAGAGTAAGACGATAGAAGAGGTTTACAAATCAGCTAATCATAATGAAATTGAACCTTTTTAACCTCCAGGGCAGTAAGGAAAGTAAAGACCCAATCTGAGTCCTCACTCCTCTCTACGCTACGATCTGCTAGAGGAGAGAGGATACTGGAAGTAGATGGTACAGTTACCAGTCAACCAGTTCTTGAACATGTTGGTATATCCACCTGGCCGGGTGAGTCTGTTATTGTTGGTTTTTACTTCCTGTTCTTTTGATAAACTACTTGCAGAAAAATAACTAAATCATGTTTGTGATTGCAGGTCGATTAGTTCTGACAGATCATGCTCTCTACTTTGAAGCCCTTCGTGTTGTCTCTTATGATAAGGCAAAGGTATATGATCTATCTGATGATCTAAAGCAGGTTGTTAGACCTGAACTAACAGGACCTTGGGGAACACGACTCTTTGATAAGGCATTCCTGTACAAATCAATATCTGTGTAAGAAAATGAACCAGCAATGGTTTTTGTTAAATGTTATTGAACAATAGATACTTGAAGTTCTCATTATAGCGGATACATAATAATTACTCTTGGAATTAATTACAACCTGCCAAAACTTTTATATTGTAGACCAGAACCAGTTGTTATGGAGCTTCCGGAGCTTAAAGGGCACACACGCCGTGATTATTGGCTTGCTATCATACAAGAAGTTTTATATGCTCACAAGTTCATTCAGAAGTTTGAGATCACTGGGATCCAGCGGGAGGAAGCCCTTCTGAAAGCTATATTTGGAATTTTGCGGGTGCAGGCCTTGAAAGAACTTAGTTCAACGATTCCTCTCAGTTTCAGTTCTCTTCTTATGTTCAACATATGTGATGAACTTCCGGGTGGAGATCGTATACTTGAGACTCTCGCTAAGATGTCAACCACACGGGATTTAGACCGAACTAGCTTCTCTACATCTGAAGGCGGAATGTACTCTGTTTCTGCTTCAGCCATGGCCACCACACTCGGGTTTATGTTTGGTTCAATGTCTAGCCCTTCTTCTGCTGGGCTTCTTGTTGGTGAAATTGCAGTTGGTGAATTGAGTCCATTGGAAAAAGTAGTCATGGAATGTAAAAGTAGCTACAAGAAAGTGGTGGATGCGCGAGCCACAGTTGATGGGGTCAAAGTTGATGGACTTGACTTGAATTTGGCCGTGACGATGGTATGTTAAATCTGGTTTTGAATGTTGGATGTAGTTATTTATTCTGTGAGGGTTGGTATCTTTTGCTTTTGTCAGATGGTTAGTAATGCATGCTCATTATAGCTTTTATTCTTACTGAATGGTATAGTATTTAATGCTTTTTATATATGAGTTGGTTGATTACATGTTCTAAACAAAAATATGTGTGTTTTTGTTAAAAGGTTGTTGTCTTTTATGATATCGCTCTTGTTCACGACTATTCGCCCTATGTTTATGATGTCTATATGTATCTATGCATGTAGGAGTTGCTATCTCCTCTGATTCAAGTTGGAAATGGGCTTCAATCTCTTGCATACTGGGAATACCCTTCAAAATCAGCAATCTTCTGTTTAGCTTTCACATTTGTTATCTACAGGTAATATCAATATTTAACTCTGTTATAAATATGTTTTTCTTTCCCACTGGAGACCTTCAGTTTCCTACCAGCATGGGAACAACCGTTTGTTGTAACTTGTCTTGTGGTCACCTCATTATCCTCAACCCTCTGCACGTGTTTTGCCAACATTTATGTGAAGCATTTAGCTAAATTCTTTTTCAAGCAGACCCAAGGTAGAACTCTTGAATATGAAAGTGAAAATGAAAAGGAAAATGAAGCTTTCCAATGAAAACACACAAAGGCTTAATCAATAAAGTATCCTTCCACAGATAGGGCTGAGGTCAATATACACCCTACTTATGACCATGTTTTGCAGGGGATGGCTTGGCTATGCCTTCGCATTACTGCTCGTCCTTTTTGCTGCTTTTTTGGTAATAACCCGCTGGTTCAACCAAGGCAAGACTATAGAAGAACTGAAGGTTATAGCTCCTCCAGCGAAAAATGCAATGGAGCAGCTGCTGGCTGTTCAAACCGTAATATCCCAAGTAGAGGAGCTAGTCCAGGATGGGAATGTTTGTCTTCTCAAGTTAAGAGGCCTGCTTTTGGCCATCTTTCCTCAGGTCCCTTTTACCATTCTTTTCTTTCATTTGTGCCGTCATGATTGTCTGTCTTAGGTTTCTAACATGAATTTATAGCGCGTTTAGTTTTGATTAACAATTTACCCGTATCTATCAACTGTTCAGGCAAGTGAGAAACTGGCAGGGGCTTTACTACTGATGGCTTTGGTAGCAGCCTTCATGCCTGGTAGATACATCCTATTGTTGATCTTTTTGGAAACGTTTACGCGACTTTCCCCGATTCGGAGAGCAAGCACAGAGAAGTGGACAAGAAGATTTCGGGAATGGTGGTTCAGCGTACCTGCTGCACCTGTAGTTGTTGAACGATGTAAAGAAGACAAGAAGAGAAAGTGATGTTAAAGATGAGTTTGTTGTGGTTGTAACTTGTAACATGTATATATGATCGATAATTTTTTTTATAAAAGAGTGAGTAGAACTGAGTAGTAAAGTTAGCTACATTGCAAGATAAGTTATTATTATTATTTTTTAAAGGAAAATTGTACTATTACTTTTTCATAAACTACCTTATTAACCTACTGTAGGGAATTTTTTTCACATCCTCCAAATTTGGATTTTTAACTTCTAGTCAAATATGGTCAAAAATATAAAATACATAGTGTTAAATAATAAAGTGTTTTGTTTTAGTTTGAGAAGGAGAGAATAACTTATCTTTTTTTTTTTTTTTTTGACAGTTAAACAATATTATTAAAGAGAAGAAAGCAAAGCAGTAGCTCTGTTGTGTTGATTACAAACTGCTAGTCTACTTACTTTTTGTACAAAAACCAGATGAAACAAACATAAAACTGCTCTTATTTCTTCAATGACAGTACTGATCTGCCATGGAACAGCGGTGCTTTGAAGATTAAGTATATTTACCAAAACTTGACAATCCGTTTGCACCCAAACTGCTCCTACCTGGTGTTTTGGAATCTGGTCTAAAGCTTTGAGACATGCATAAGCCTCCGCATGCAGTGCTGAAAATGCTTTGAAAGCTTGCTCACCAGTATAATATGATTGATTAGTTGATTCAGACCATTCCACATCCCATGCTGCTGCTGCATTTGATGAAGCACATTTATAAGCTCCATCCAGTTTGATATTCCAATGAGGAACCACTTCTAGCCAACCAGGTGTCTGCTGTTCATTAACCTGAATTTGAAAATTCTCACCAATATCCTCAATATCCTGTGCTACTGGCCTGACTTCCATTACCTTCAAGATTTGGATTGCTTCATCTAATACCAACTGAGGTTCTCTGAATTTGTGTTGAAATGTCACAAAATTCCTATCCTTCCAGATCTCCCATAGTGTGCAAATAAGAAGCTGCTGATCTTGTTGTTGATTAAGAGATTTGAAAAGATTCCAGAACCACTCCCAGAAAGCTGTTCTATGCATTGCTGTTGAAATAGGGAACTTATTTGATAGTCTTTGCAATGCCCAAACTCTCTTAGCTGAATGACATCCCATAAAAAGATGCATCACATCCTCCTGATACTGGTTACATCTAACACAGATAGGAGATTGAATTGATTTCCTATACCACAGATTTAGTGCAGTAGGCAAAGAGTTCTGTAAAGCTCTCCATACACAAACTATTATCTTCAAAGGTAGATTAAGTCCCCAAAACTTTGTCCATTGTGCATCTGTCTGATTCATAACCATCTGCTGCAACTTCCTATATCCCTCTTTTACATTATACTCTCCTGTATAAGCTCCCTCCCAAATAATTCTGTCTGTTTGAGGTGTAGCAGAAATATGAATCTTTGAAATTTCTGTAATGATACTTGGTGAGAACCATACCCTTAGTAATGGTAGTCTCCATTCTCCATTCTCTGTTAACAAGTGTGACACTTTCAAATCAGTTTGATAAGCAACACCCCCATTTTGCTGATGTAATGGATTTTTCATTCCAGGGATCCACTGATCAGTTATACTTATATTTTTCCCTGTACCAACCTGCCATTTTACATGTCCTTTAATCAAATCTTTTCCCCAAATTATTGATTTCCAGCTCCAAGTATCCTGACCTCTTGATTTAACCTTGAGAAAGGGTTTTCCTTTGCAATACTTGTTGAGGAAAATGGAAGAAAACAAACAATCAGGCTCCTTAATGATCTTCCATGCATGCTTAGCTAATAATGATCTGTTCATATCTCTAGACTTCCTCATTCCCAGACCACCTTTACTCTTTGGCAAGCACATATTTTCCCAAGACATCCAATGTATTCCTTTGCCTTCTAATTCTCCTTTCCAAATAAAGGAAGCTGTCATGCTATCTATTTTTTTGAGAATGGATTCAGGAATCTTAAAGATACCCATGGGATATATGGCTAAAGAAGCTAAAGTATGTTTTGCCAATGTAATTCTTCCTGCAACATTCAGATACTTGGTTTTCCAGCTATCATACTTTCTTCTGACTCTTGAAATCATCTCCCCAAAAACTCTAACCTTTCCATCAGACAGATTAAGATTCATTCCCAAATACTTAGTACCTATACCTGTATTATGAATATTCAGAGTGTACCTTAATCTGCTTTCCTCCTGTGGCAAGACATTAGGACTGACTTGCAATGATGACTTGTTAAAATTGATCCTTTGTCCTGAAAATCTTGCAAAATGGTCTAAAATTTTGGCCAAGTGAAAATATCTGTCATACTGACACTTTAGAAATATGATGCAATCATCTGCATACATAAGATGTGTTATCTTTGTAGTTCCTTGTCCACATTTATATCCCAGAGCCTGATGCTCTTTGATATGATTTCCTGAGTTTAGCATTCCTGAGAGAAATTGTTGACATATGATGAAAAGGAAAGGAGACAATGGACATCCTTGTCTGAGCCCTCTTACAGGTTTGAAGTATGGCAATTGTACTCCATTGATATTGATAGAGTACTGTACTGATGTAACACATTGTAAAATAAGAGACCTCCATGATGCTGTAAATCCAAAGTATTTCAAAGCCTGCTCTAAAAAATCCCATGAGACTCTATCACTGATCATAACCACCCCGCATCATCAAATTTCACCCTGCAAGTCTCCTACCAATTACTGCTCATATCATTTCTCATAATCATCTTTAATCCACCTCAAAAACCTGTTACTCAAGTAGTTTCAAATAAATATAATACGAATACAAATAACAAATCTCATGATTAAATTCACCTTTTAGTATCTTCGATTTGCTAGATGATCATTGAACAACCGAACATTTCTTGCACCCACGTACAAAATAAAATGTAAACTGAATATCCTTTCAAATAACATCAATATAAAAAAGAAAAAAATAACGGCACTGTAATCAGCAGTCAAATATTAGCCATTGGATCAAATTAATGGCTGTGATCTCTCCACGCATATCCCGACTTCTTCCTCATCAATCCCTGCAGTTTTCCCAAACAGAAACCGGCGTCTTTCTGCAACTCCAACTCCTCCCCAGCCACGTTGCTCTTACATCCAATTTCTCAATCCACGTTCCCAGCACACGAACTCCCTCTAGCGGAACAGTGATTTCCGGGCATCTATATATAGCTACGAATTTCCGCCGCCGGATTATTCAAATGGTACCTTTTTAAAAACCTTACCCCATCAAATTTCGGTTCTTTAGGTGCAATAGAAATTAGTAATCTTGTTTATTTGAATTTGCAGAAACGCTTTATGATTGTATCATGGGTTTTCTGATTAAAGGTTACAAAGATTGTACTGTTTGGCTTTCTCTTTTTCTCCAGACCTTCATCAGCTTTAGTAGTTATACCATAATTTTCTATTTAATGTCTAAGAAGTTTAGGCTAACAATGGTTGTATGCTTTTATACTGTTTAGGTTGATGTTCTTTGTACGTAGTTCCCTGAAACTGAAAGCTTCAAAGTGTTTAAATTACTTAGTACCTTTATGTTCAGTACATATCTTCAAAGTGATATATGCTTATAGTTCCTAATTGCGCACTTCACAATGTATGATGAATTTTGGCCAGTCATGAAAATGGTGAAAAATGTCAAAGCATTTTTTATTTTCTTTGATGAACTAATTTTAGTGACAGAAGGTCTATTTGTGTGTATAAAAGATAGGGAATCCAGCACCTGACGCAGATGTAGATAGCAGCCTACTATCCAAGCAATGTCACCTTGATCACATTGAACAGTTCTTCATCTATCTCTTTTTAATTTTTTCTGCTAACCTTTCTGGCTTTCTAACATCTCACTTCCTTTATATATTCTTATCCTCATCGTTTTTGCCTCTATTAGATACCTGTTATTCTTCATGACTAGCTGCTCTTCTTTTATTTAATCGGATTCATGTGTCTCTCACACTTAGGGATTTCTGGTGGTTTTTTGTTAGTACAATCAACATTGAACAGAAAACTGGAGTTAGGTTTTCTTCTGGCTTGAATCATTGGCTAACAATTCACGATCAAGTTTTGATTGCTTATATTTTTTCTGCTCATTGTCTGTTTACTGTTTCCTCATTACATTTATTTTTTGCTTCTTCTTCCGTTATTTGTTTATAGTAACAGTTGATTGATTCTTGAGTGTCTCTAGATATTCCAAGTTCTTGCTTCTCAGCCTTTTCCATTTTTGTAAGCCTGTTCATTTTTTATTATTAATCTACGTCGTCTCCGTGTAAATTTCCCTGGCACGTGTATTATGTGACATAAAATATGTGATATGCATTAAAAACTATGAGAAATATGGCAGAGATGTTTTTATGTACCTGCAGACATTAAATACAAGCTATCCATTTACAAACCTTTACTTTTCATTGCTATACATTTTACTGGCGAATGTAGGAACCAGGTATTAACCTTTCTATTCAGTTTTGTGAGGCAGTTCATTGTGAACGTAGCGGTGGCAAAATTTTCTTTCAGTTGAGTTGCATCATCTAAGTCTACTTTTATTGGTTAAAATCAAGATAGCGAACTCTATTTGGAATCTTAAGTATTTTTGGTACTCTTGCCTTTTACTTCTAATCACTATCACTCATTCTCAATTTTCTGATATCCTTTCGTCGTTATTTTTTTATTCCTCTCTCTTATAATGCTCTTGTAAAACAGTTCATCTTAATCGGAAAGCTATCATTGTATTCTATCTATTTTTGTCTATTGAGTTGTGTCATTCTAAGCTTATTTTACTTATGAGCATTTTCTGATATCAGGACAGCAAAACTAATATAGAACCTACCCTTTACTTGTAGCATGCATGACCACTCATTCTCTCACTGTTACACTATCCACTTCATCGATGATCTGCAACTGAACTGATTCATCGGAATTACTCAACGGAGACAGTACCAATTTCCTCCTTCATTACAGCACGGGACTTTTTCGCTTTTCAGCCCCACCTATCTTTGGTTCATATTGTGGGTAAGTTTGTTAGATTCCACATCTTCATTAAAATTGAATTTCCCTGATTCAAAATCTATCTTCGATCTTAATTCTATCTCGTATTGTGATCATATTCATGCTTTTGCTGGAATTAGGTTTGTGCTAATTTATTTGAGGTCACAGTTATTTGGTGATTTGGGGTTCGCAGGAAATAGCTCAGTAGTTCTTCTCCATCTCAATTGAGATGTGTCCTTTTGCTGTCATTACTTTTCCTTTTCTTGGTAATTAAGCTCTTTTGCTACTCGTATGTTGCATCTGGGATGTTGAGATATCCAATTAGCTCCATTAGAATGCTGTACTTTCCATTGCTTGTACATTTTAGTAGAGAAGTAAAGTCTTTGGTATTCAGTTTTGTGAGGCAGTTCATTGAGAAGGGAGCGGTTTCTGTTTATTTTTGTTGAGTTGCATCATCCAAGTTTACTTTTATCAGTCGAAATGAAGATAGAGAACTTGATTTGGAACCGTAGCCTTTTTAGTTCAAACACTATTCATCACTCATTTCGTCAATTTTCTGATTTCCTTTCGTTGTTTTTTTTTTTTTGTTCTTCTCTCTTATAATGCTCTTTTAAAACAATTCATCATGATCGGAAACCTATCTTGTATTCTATCTGTTTTTATATGTTGAGTTGCGTCATTCTAAGCTTATTTTACTTGCGAGTATCTGTTGATATGTATGACCACTCATTCTCTTTGTGTTACACTATCTGCTACTTCTTCTCATACCGCTAACTTTTTTATGTCTAGAAAAGATCTATGTTCTGAAGTGTCTAATCTAAGACCAGATAGAAAAGTTGGAAGTAAATTCGCATGGACTGTGTTTTAGCCTAGTTTAAGAAATTGAATGCCTGTGTAGTGGCAGATGAAACCTTTATTTCTATCTTGTTTTGTTGATTTATGTACTGGATGGAAGCAAGAAATCATCTCATTTATTTTAAAAGCTTCTCTGTTTTCTTTACTTGGTGTGAACAGAATGGATTCAGAGGCTTCAAGAAATGCACGAGACTCTTTGGGCCTTGTGTTTCACATGTCAAACATCCTTGAAACTGGGTTAGATCGACACACTCTCTCAGTTCTCATTGCCCTTTGTGAAACAGGTTTAAACCCCGAGGTCCTAGCTGCCGTTGTCAAGGAGCTCCATAGAGATTCATCTTCTTCTTCTTCAGCTGCTGCTGTTACATCTACAAAAGACTAAGATGGTACAACACTGGACATTTGATTCTTCGGATGAATGCTCTAAGGTTGCATTGGATTTGATATCATAGCTAAAATGGTTTTCTGAATTTACATCTGTCAACCAAAAATCAGAATGTTTGGACTTTTTATTGTATCATTTCACCTTGCCTGTTGTATTTCGCCTAGCTAACTTGATACTGTTGTTGGTAGTAGTAGTTTGACCACGAGCAATGGCGGTTAGAATGTGTACACACTACACAGGAACTGTAATATCCTCATTATCTGATTTGGATGGCTCTGATCATATTTTCAGGTCTGATTTTGAACATTTATATAACATTCCACCGTATATGAATGCAAAACTTCTTGCAGTTTAGGTAACTTTGATGCATCATATTGAACTTTACTTATTAGAGAGCACTATGTGATATCCCGAACATATACACGACTCATACCACATACACTAAAAATTTGCACAATTTTATAAAATAATCGTTAGACTTTTGTAAATTATTTTTTGCAACAATAATATTTCCTTTAGTGTCACAACACAGATTTTGTGTATAGATTTTGAGTCCTCGCCACAACACAGTAGCAGCTAATAAAATTTATCTGTACACACATTTTCTCACTTTTCCGGTGAGTTTCCATTTACGTGCGTGTCATTGTTGACAGTATACATAAGTACATTTTATCCATTCCACACGATATCTCTATATAATGTTAAGAAATATGTTGGGAAAAGATTTGACACTAAATTGTTTAATTAAAATGAATGTGAACAAATTATCTTCGTACAATGAAAATAACATTAAAAAAAAGTCAAAAATAAACGCCAATTATTACCCAAACTCTCTAAACCACCAATTAATCAAAACTATCTAACCAATTCAAAACCAAGCATCAGTAAAATTTATGCAGCTCTGTCCGAAGAAGAGCTTCCTACATGGGGCATATAAAGGAATGAAGAATCATCTGAATAGTTATGATTAAACAGCTGACTATGACGATGATCGGAATACCAAAACTCTGCAGCATTCGGTCCGTAAAAAGGGTAGCCGTTAAAACACACATTTGCGGCCGCCGGATCGAACATCGCCGGAGGCGGCACGAAGCAAGAGTTAACCTGCATCTCACCGCCGCCGCCATTATTGTCATTCGTCACCACCGACGTGGACTCATTATCGTCGTTCGTCGGCACCGGCGGCGTTCGTTGATGATATTGATTGCGATGATGGCTGTTGTTGGATCGAGCAAATCCTGTGAGTTTCTGCACCAGTGCCATGAAATCTTTAGGATGAGTGTGGATGACCTTTGGAGAATGGGTGTAGATGATGACCGGACGGCGTTGCTGAGGCTTCGCCGCCGCCGCCACCTTGCTGGACGGGGTGGTGGAGGAGGAGGAGGATGACGGCGGAGAAGAGGTGGCGGATTTCTTGATGGGATGAGAATCCTTACTGATCTTCAAAGAATATGGAGCCCTAATCGCTGATGATGGTGAATCTACTCTTTCTTTCTTCACATGATGATGATGATGATGAATATTACTCATGATAAGTTTGATGTGTTTAAAGAAATGAAAACCTTAAAAAAATGTGTAGAAATGGTGGATTATATATAAAGGTGGAAGAAGAAGCATGAAACATGTGGTAAAAAGAAGCTTAGGTGAAAGAGTGGATATCGGAAATGCAGTTGGAGTAGAATGGTGAAGTGTCGCTTCCACCGGAATTAATTTCAGTTTGTTGAAAATGGAATTTCATTTTAATTGTTAATAGTATTACACTCCTTTTTACATTCATCTCAGCTTAGTATATATATTTTTGTCGAACATATATAAATGTTTGGCTATAATTTTCCACCGTTTTCATCCTTTGATTTTCACAAGTTAATTGCGTGTAAATTATGAGAGAATAATGATGTATAAACTTTATTTTAATTTGTTTGAAACTAGCAAAAATAATGATGTATAATTTGTTCAACAAATTTGGCTTTTATTCATGTATCAACAATCTACAATTCTACTCTATCAATTGGCCTTAGGATTAGCGTAATCGTTAACAAGACGTACCTAATTTGTTTTCGTTTGACTTTGGCTCCCGGTTTGGAGGAGAACTCCCGTAAAAATAAATTACGACCTTTTATGAGTACTTTGTATTTTAGTAGTTTTTTTTTCTTTGAAAGTAATTTTTATTGCATTCATGATTACTGGTGGTAGAACAAGGCTAAGAGTAGCCTCCCATGCGTTAAATAGAAGGGTTCTCAACTTTGAGAGTATTTTAGATTTATTTATCAATTTGAATTGAACGAATTATATAAAATTTAAGTTAAAAATAAATGTTTTAAAGACGTAGACAAAATCTCATAATACGTTGTATATATATTTAAAAAAGAATATTTTTTTCGTCTCGCCCAAAACTGTACATTTAACTTTTCACGATATTCAATGAACGTGTTTGACTGTTAATATCTTTAACTACATCTAATAAAATCTGGTATATGCATACATATATATATATACAATCAATCTAATAATATACTATATAATAATTTTATAATTTAATTATGAACTTATAATTACATTCAGAGTTTTCTAAGTTTGATTATGAAAAACTGTCTAGTTTAAAGTGAGACGGAGTGACTCATTTATCGAACCGGATTCTTCCACGGCAATGAGGGCCATCATATCCCCAATTAAACGGAATACAATAACCATTTCATATCATCCACAAACATTCTCTCTGCATCAATTATAGCTATCTTCATCTCAGACTAAGATAAATTTTAGTAAATATAATAAATATAATATATGTCGTTTCGATAGCAAATGTCACCGAGATCTAACTTGGTTTGTGCATGATGATTGATGACCCTGATCTGATCTCATGACCTTACCACATGCATATTTTCTTGGAAGTTTTAATTTTCTTGAGGGTTGAAATTATGTATGTATTAATTGTATTTGATCGAAGATGTTGCAGTAATTGATGACAAGAACCTCGAGCAATGCCCATTCTAGCTACACCATTCGATTTGCCTCCTCCAGGTCCACAATTTCTTCTTCAATATCCACGAATCATTTCGCAAGCCTACAGATATTATTGATATAGACAAAATTATATTATTAAATGATTATAAATCAACGTTAAAAATGATGTGCCTAGTGCCAACATGATCTTCGTGATCTTGAGAAATTCTCAAATAAAGCCACGTTATGGTAAGGGTCGGGCAACCCAAAAATAGATCATTTTCTGTAAGATTGGAGTTAGACCCTGTTTACTAGAGTTTATTTCTTGATGTACTGTACTGAACTGAACTGAACTGAATTGAATTCAACTGAGCTGAACTGAATTGAACTGAACTGAAGTGAAAATTGATGTATTGAAAAATGGAATCAGCGTGACTGAATTAACCCGGATTTCATCAAATTGCATTTCCACTGAACTGAACTGAATTGAATTGAACTGAACTGAATTGAACTGAACTGATCTACAGATAAGCTCTGGTGTTTGGGCCTTACTAAACAATTATTTTAACTATTTGAGTTATTTTTGTTTGACCCTGATGTTTTTATACTTGAGTTTGATCTTTTATTGGTTTGATTTTTTATTTGGTTTGATTTTTTTTGTTTTAAGCCTGATATTTTTATTTGCTTTGATCTTTCAGATTTTGGCACTATCTTTTCACTTTATCCCTTGATCTTTTATATTTTATGACCCAAATAACTAAAATAATTGTGTATACTAAACCTCAATCTTGAAAAATGTGGTATGCCCTTGCCATAAGCGGACCTTACAAGAGACGTTCTCCATGATCTATGATCTGGCGTCAATTTTCCAATTTGCTATTTTAACATTTGCCTTCTTGGGTTTTACCATTACTTTACACTATTTTTTTACTTGGGTTATTAAATATTATTGCATAGTGCTTGTAATTTTCGACCAACAATAATTTGTACTTGAATGCTTGTAATTTTTAGATTTTGAAGAAATGAAAATTGGAGCTCGTCGAAGGAACAACATACAGATCTGTAGAGATATTTGTCTTCATGTAAAGGCTTTTTAGCCTATTTATATTCATATACATCATGTCCATATCCATATTGTACAATAAGTTTCGTATGGAGGCTATGTCCAATTCAACTGAAACAAAGGTAGTTCGAATTGATTGAGGTTGTTTGGTGCTTAAATGTGCTTATTGGTGTTGATTGATGCTGAAAAATATTTATAATTTAAATAATAAAATATTAATAAAGTATAATGTCTTTACTTATCATTAAATTTGGTGAACTGTAGATATTTTTGTTTATTATTTTGTAAAATTCATATATTTTATAATGTACATTATTTGAAGGTGCTGATTGGTGTTGAAAGGTGTTGATTAGTCCTGAAAAAAGAGTTGATTGGTCCTCAAGTGTTGATTGAATCAACTAAATTGGACAGGGCCAGAATACAAATTGGAAAATAATGAACTGAACTATTGGTTTTTCTACTCCAGCATCTAGGCGAGATTGAACTGGTTGTTACTGAGAACTGGCAACGTACACTGTAAGACCATCTCCAAAGGAGGCTGGAGCTTTAGGCCCGGGCAGAAAAAGACAAGAAAAATCATCTCCAACGGTGAGGTAAAATAGCGCAAAAAATTTAGAGCATCAACAGTTGGCTTCAAATATAGCGCACACTGTTCCTCCTGTAAATCCTGTTTGTTTCCTTTTCTACCTTTGTTTGCCGCTGCTTTCGTACGCTAAACCTCATTTCCTTTATTTTTTTTATTTTTTTCTTCTGCCTAACGTTTGTTTTTTTTTGCTTGATACTCCCTCCGTCCCGTATTAAACTTCACACTTCACTATTTGACACTATTTGATTTTAAACTTTAACCATATATTTGAATAGATATATTAATGTTAATATCATCATATGTGATATCACTAGATTCATCGTAACATGTAGTATTCAAATATCAAATTTTTATGTGCTGATAATACATGTAACTAAAGATATTTACGGTCAAACATCTACATCGGCATGCGTGAAAAAGATTCTGTGAAGAATAATGTGGGACGGAGGGAGTATGCTTTCCTTTCTTTTGATTTTTTTTGTTTTTGTGTTTCTTTTACTCTTTCGTTTTTTTAAAGATAAAAGCCTTAAATTTTTTTATGTTGTAATAATTATCTTATATTCTTTAGTTATATTTAGTTACAGTTAAATATATCAAGCGAATTAATATGTATGATAAGAGAATCACAAGGAAATTAGAATGTATTATATAAAATATAAAAGTATTTGAATAATAAGAAATTTACATCAAACCTCTCCATCTATAGAAAAAAAATTGAATATTTTATTAATATAAGTTATTAATATTATTTGTTTAGTCGTATTATTCATTAACGTTTCAAGCTAAATATTAAATTAATATAAGTTTGCAACATAATATAGGATTATGATGTAATAATATTAAGATTTGTAAAGAATAAAAATGAATTTTCTGTAAATACACTGTAGCAGCTGTATTTTAGAGTGAACCATTGGAGTACATACACTGTAGCGGCTGGAAAAAACACTGTAGAAGCTGAAAGTTTGCTCCAAACCATTGGAGATGCTCTAAGGTCAGGGGCGAAATATGGGGTGGCCCAGGTGATCCGGCCTCCTTCAAAAAATTTAAAATTCCATATTATACTCTTGTAAATTTTATATATTAAAATTTAGTATTATATTTTTATTTATATTCTACTATGGTCTTCCTCAACTTTAATTTCTGGGTTCGCCCCTGACCACGGCAGACCACATTTTACAAAATTGGGGTTACTATACATAATATTTTAATTATTTAGACCATGAAACATAAAAGATCAAGGAATAAAATGAAAAGATATTGCCCAAAATATGAAAGATCAAAGCAAATAAAAACATCAGGCCTAAAACATAAAAAGATCAAATCAAATAAAAAATCAAACCAAAAAAAGATCAAACTCAAATATAAAAACATCAGGCTTAAACAAAGATAACTCAAATAATTAAAATTATTGTTTAGTAACTTCAATCTTGTAGAAAATGGTCTACTTTTAGGCTGTCATTATCGTAAGGTGCCCTTATTTGAGACCTTCTCTTTTCTTTCATGCACTTTTTTTAAAAACACTAAAGAAAAACACGAAGTAGAGCCGCAACCCTTAGGTTCATTATACATCATTACTCTATCTAATTTCTGAATGAAAGAAAAAGAAAAAGAAAACTTAGATAACAGACTTCTAACTTCTTCAACCAAAGACTGAATCTGCCACGGTGGTACTATTTGAGCGTTAGTTAAAAGATTCTTAAGAACTTTGTAATTTGTCTGTACCAGACGACATTTAGAGAGGTCGTTACTATATGTAACATCAGTGCCTTCCCGCACCCCCATAACTCTGCATGTAAAGGAGAGTATGATCTAAATATGTCCTCACCTTCATGGATGATTTGATTAGCAACAAGGGATGAAGTAAGGGACCATGCCGCCGCAACTACTCCTTGTAAATTCTGCTTAAAGGATCCATCAAAGCAAACACTCCAATGTAGCACATAGTGTACCCAGGGTGGGATGCCCTCTTGATGTTGTTTTAGACGTTGACTACCCACATCCTCTATATTTTGGCCCAAAGGGAGAGATTCCATTACCTGTAGTATTTGTAAAGCCTTGTTTACAACAACATCTGGCTCCCTTTGTTGACTGCTTAAACACTTATCCATTCCTATCCTTCTCCATTCATAAGAGGCACATACTAAGCCTAATATCTTGCTATAACCAATTTCAAAACTAGCTTCCAAAATCCAAGTTTCTAATTGTTTGAAACTGAAAACCTAGTCTGGAAGCTCTCCAGATTCTTCTAGATGCTTCACATGTCAACAGAAGGTGAGTAACATCATCTTGTTACAGATAACATCTTATTCACATAAGAGAATCAAATGACTTTATGAACCACGGATTTTGTGCCGTGGGAATACAGTTCTGAATGCCCTTCACACACACACAATTATCTTTAACGGAAAATTAAGTCCCTAAAATTTGGACCAATGAACATTACTCTGAGGTTGAACGAATCTCCGCATAGCTCGATAACCCTCTTTAACACTATATAATATTCTCCTATACTTGCACCCTGCCATATCAACTTATCTTGAGTTGACTGAGAAATAGGAATGTGTATCTTTGCAATTTCAGCATGATCATAGTAGAGGTAATCTCCAATGTTTCAGAGCCGTTATCCCTGGTTGCTGCTGCAATCAGAGGCGAAGTTAGAAAATCAAAATTAGGGTGCACCTTAGTAAAAAAATATAATATTTTAATTTAAAAACATAAAAAATTATAGGGTGCACTTACGTAATATTTATAAATTTAGCTATAAAAAATTAAAAATATAGATAAAAATAATATTTTCGGGGTGCACGTGCATCCCGGGTTCTCACGTGGCGGCTGCCTGCAATGGATTGGAAATTCTTGGAATCCTATTCAATAATATGAACATTATCCCCATTTCCAACATGTCATCTCAATTGTGGCCTTATGATCTTTCCCCCACAAAATTGACTTCCAGCTCCAAGTATCTTGATTACTTGCTTTTGTTTTAATAAAACTAGAAGATTTACAATATCTCTATAAAAAATAACTAAGTTGAGGTATGGATACATGGTTAAATTTTACAATTTCGGATACTTCTCCATTATGTTTATATGATGAATTAATTTATTTATGGTCTTATTTTTATCACAGAAATAATATTTGTTATTTTTGTATTGTTCATCTTTTTATATAAATTTTGGAAATTTTCTACTGTTCATTTTCTCTATTTGACTAAATCTCCGGTCATCAATTATCAAATTGATACCTAGCACATGTAGGGTCATCAATTATCAAATTGATACCTAGCACATGTAGAATTCTATTTTGAGGTAATTGTATTTTAAATAAATTCATTATTTGCTTCTTACACAAAATTAATTAAAGGTGATATTGAATTTTAATGACCCTTCTTTCATTGAAAACATCTTCTTTCAATTCACGTAGTCCTACTTTTGAAAAATGTATTTTTTGAAGACTTATGTACAGAAAAGTTAAGTCAAATAACAGTCAATGCGACGTGTCATCTGCATTTATGTAATTTTGCATTTTTTAAAAATCAGCCCCAATTTATTGAGCAATGCATTTTTGTTATTTTGAACCCCCATTTAGGTCAATCCTGTAGTGTGTTGGGCAGTTTAATGTCGGTGTTTGGGGGTTTGTTCAATGGCACATTGAGAGTTTGCTACTCGCGGGTTCATATTACCTTTCAGTTCCATATGTCACATGAAATACCCTTATGAAGGGTAGGAAAAAATTACTGTTTTGTGATGGAAAAAAAAAAGGAAATTTTGGGGGTGATTTTTTTTTGCCTTTCTAATTGTAGGGGTTTCGCATTTGGCAAATGCGAAATAGTTGATAGTTCGCATTTGCCAAATGCAAACTATCTTTTTTTTTTTTTTTAAAACCAAAATTACACGTGGATATGGCCACGTGTACATGGCAAATGCGAATTACCCCTAATATTAAAAAAAAAAAAATTCGCAAAAAATCAAATCGCAAGATCTGTTTCGCATTTGGGGAGATCGGCGAAATCCAGCGGCCGGCGATTCCAGCGGCGACCGGAGAGCGGAGAGCGAGGCGTGCGTCGAGCGGCGGGGGCAGGGGCGAGCGGCTGCGGCGTGGGCGTGCGAGCGGCGGTGTGCGGTGTGCGGGCGGCGTGCGGCGTGCGGTGTGTGGGCGGCGGCGGTGTGCGTTTCAGCGGTGTGCGGGCGGCGGCGGTGTGCGTTTCAGCGGTGTGCGGGCGGCGGCGGTGTGCGTTTCAGCGGTGTGCGGGCGGCGGTGTGTGGCGGCTTTTCAGCGGCGGCGGCGGCGGCGGCGGCGTTTCAGCGGCGGACGGCGGCGGGCGGGCGGTGTTCCAGTTTACGGCGGGGTTTTTCATCGGCGGCGATTTCCAGATAGTTTTGATTTGTCCCTTTTGTCATTACAAATAAATGTAGAATAATTGAATGCAAATTATCATAGTACAATGCAAATTATGTTTAGTTGTGTGTTAAAATGGTGCAAAGTTGAGCACTCTAGTATGTGTACATTTATTTCATTTACTTAAATGTGTTAATGATTTTTTGTTTTTAAAATGAAACATTTATTGAGATGTTACAAATATTTTGAAATAGGTGTCTGAGTGCCTATATTACCATGGTTAATCCTGGACCACTATCCACGGAAGTGTTGTTCATGCATACCGAGCATCGTGCTAGGAAGGTATATGATGGCGTTCTTGATGAAACCCTCACAGTTAGGAGGTGTGACGGAGAGTTGTGGAGAATAGTTCATCGCTTGTCATCTGAGGTGTTACATTACATTAGGATGGCTGGTTTTTATGGTGTGTTAGGGTCTGGTCATATTAAAGTTGATCACTCCCTTATCACAGCCCTTGTGGAGCGTTGGCGTCCAGAGACACATACATTTCACTTTCCTATTGGCGAGACTACTGTCACGATGCAAGATGTGGGAGTGCTTTGGGGTTTGCCTTTAGATGGCCTTCCTGTGACAGGCACAGACATTACACATACATTAGAGGAGTGGCAACTCATGATTCATGACTTTTTGGGGTTCACACCGCCGGAACAATCCATTCAAAAGGGTCGAATTCTGTTGTCTACTCTAGCTGCACATCTTCATACACCAGCTCCAGACACTTCACCAGTAACAAGTCAGCAACGAGCTAGGTGTTTTATTATGTTACTGCTTGGTGGTTTGTTGCTGTGTGATACCAGTGGTAGTGCTGTGCCACTGTTGTATCTGCCCATGTTGCTTGATTTTGATGCTATATCACAGTATAGTTGGGGTGGAGCTGTTCTTGCCCAACTATATAGAAATCTTTGTGATGGTGCTTTGTGCAAGAAAAAGGACATTGCCGGTGCTCAATTATTATTACAGGTATAATTTTAAATATTGTTTTTTATTTTAGATTTCATTACTACAATTTTATGTTACAAAACATTAATTTATTTTTCTGATTAGCTTTGGGCTTGGGAGAGAATCCCAACATTGTGTCCACGTGTTGAGAAGCCGGTTACAGTGTATGAGTATGGATACGGAGATAAGTGAGTCTTGTTTTTTTAATCATTTTTGATATTAATTCAATATATGTGATATTGATTTGTTTTATTATTCATAAAGGTGGAAAGGTCCTTTAGATTTATCCAAGACTTCAAGGTTCGTTCTTGCTGCGTATCGCGATCAATTGGGAAGCATGCAACATAATCAGGTCAACATTTTTTTATTTATATCTTTAATCTTTATATTTTGATTATATATATGTTATTATCTATACTAAAGTTATGATTTTACGTGTTCAGTTTATATGGCAACCGTATACACAGGAAGTTTTGGAGTCCATTCCTGATTACTGTTCAGCTGGTCGTGATATTTGGATGTCTGCAGTGTACCTCATTTGTTGGCATGTTGCTGAGCCACATTGCCCTGACCGTGTCCTCCGGCAATTCGGATTCCATCAACATATACCAGACAATAGACTACATTCACAGGCCGAGTTCAAGAACATCCATAGTCATACTCGTCGCGGCAGACCTAATACTAATTGGGAACATAGACTTCGTCTATATGTGACTACTTGGTCTGAGCGACGAGAGCACGTTGTACAAGGCAGTGAACCAGGTGATCTATCTGAATACATGGCTTGGTATATGCCAAGGACTGTGAGATATGTAGAGAATCCTGCACGACTTCCTATGCATTACGAAGGCTTTCAAGGAAGCACGAGCAGAGCTACTTTATTTGTAAGTAATTCATTTATCTTCATCTCATATTACTTATAAGGTTTTAATATTATTTCAACTACAAGCTTATGCACATTCCTTTTTTTTAGGAAGAATGAGTGGCAAATATGCACCAAATGTCTCAGTCAGCCATGCAACACCCTGGATGCTCTATGGATCAAGTCACTTTTGCACAGATGGATCGATATGCCGCACCTTTCTACACATATGCTCGGGATCCCATCGAGTTGCATCTTCCTCAGCAACACCAACAAGCTGATGCCCCCCCACCAGTTCACCATGTTCAGGTTGACATACAGCCCAGAGTTAGAGTACGACGCCAAGGTGGTAGACGCACTCGAGATCAGCTTATTCCACAATTCAGTAATGCAACTTCGAACCAAGGTGGTTCTTCACAGTCAGGTTCCTCACATCAGTCATTGGGATTTGCAGCATTCAGTAATTTGCAGCATCAATCATTGGGTTTCCACACTCCATTTGTTAGCCAGAGTCTTGCATCCTCTAGCATTCCACCGACTACTGCTTCTCCTATGTTTGGGCAGGGTGATCAGGCTGGCCGTCATATTGATTTTGACGAGGTTGACGATGAGGGTGATGAGGGTGATGAGGGTCACCATGATATGACTATCCCTACTGGCCCGGGTTCTTCTCGTCCTGTTTTACCTAGACGCACTAGACGTGTTAGGCGCCCGACTCAATGTGGGACTGGTCATCATCTTGGAGGATCTCATCATTAGGTCCTGTTTGACTGTATGATTGTATGATTCTATGAAAATACTTTTTATCAATTTCATTATTAAAAACTAAGACTAAAAGTACCATAACATATCATAATACAATACAGTATCATAGTACAATAAAGTGTTTTATCAAAGGAAAATGATAAAACAGCTCTATCGAAGATTACATGTTCTCTTGTCATGACCAGTTCCCCCGCAAATAGAGCACGAGCGTGACTTATGATCCATTTCATTTCGCATTCTTCTCTCTCCGAGCTTACCATGCTTTCTTTTTTTGAACATGTCTGGATTAGGCAAAATAATCCTGCTTGATGAGCTCCAATCACATTCATCTCTTAGAGGTGAGAATCCAAGTGCATATTGAGCTTTGAAAGTTTCCACCGAGTAGACTTCATTGAAAAGATCGTGGGGATTGTCGCGCCTGTGCCTACAAGCAGCCAATGCATGAGAACATGGCATTCGGAACATTTTCCATTTCCCACATGAGCACCAACTCATGTTGTATTTCACAGTATGCTTATGACCACCTGTCCCAAACTGTGGCCTCAACTTGGTTGTCACCTTGTACACCGAATTTGTGAAATCAAACAACTCGACACGGTGCCCCATTGCAGCTTTCTCGCTACGCTTGAACTTCCTCATAATCTTCTTCGGAAGCGCCTCACTTCATATTCATCAAATATGAACATGTATCAATACAACATCACCGGAAAATATAAATAATTAATTGACATAGTATTAAATAGATACATGCACTTATTCGCTTCTTTTGATCTCTTTGCGAAGATCTGAACAGTTCTTTGCAATGTGGCATTGACTAAAGCCGTGATTGGTAAATGTCTCACTCCCCTCAAAACATTGTTGTAGCTCTCTGAAATATTTGTTGTTAAAATACCCCACCTAGCATTGTCACAATCATAAGCAACACACCACATTTCTTTGGGATATTTATGTAAATATTTCCACCCCTCAAGGTTTAGGCCCTTCAGTTCCTTCAAATGCACCTTTGCCTTACGCTTTTGTTTTGCAGAACCGATAAGCCACACTAGGTTTTTCTGATGAACATTCGAGCCATATCTTTTACCATAGTTACTCTTGAGATGTCTCAAACAAAGGCGATGGTATCCAACTGGTTCTTGCCACTCAGCCAAATTGTCCATCGCATTTTTCAGCCCAGCGTGTTTATCAGAAATCACACAAATAGGCATACGATCTGTCATGACAAACAACCGAATTTGGGTCATAAACCAAGTCCAACTTGCCTTTGTTTCCTCATCAACAATGGCATAAGCAATGGGCAATATATAATCGTTTGCATCATGTGACACAGCCACAAGCAACTTCCCCCTATAGGAACCTTTTAAAAAGGTTCCATCAACACTAATCACAGGCGTGCAGCTGTAAGAAGCCTCCACTGCGGGAGGGAATGCCCAAAACACATACTTAAACATTTTTTGTTTAACTTCTCCACCACTATGAAATTTCCACTGAACAACGGTGGAAGGATTTGCACGTTTTAATTCATGGAAGTATGTAGACAACTTCGCAAATGATTCCTCCCAAGTACCATAAATCATGTCGATGGCTTTCAATCTCGCATACCATGCTTTCTTGTACGAAATGTCCATGCCCAAGGTTTCTAAGACATCTTGCATGATAGTTTTCACAGATAGGAGTGGATTGTCTTCAAGATGTCGAATCTCTCCCGCAATCATTGTAGATGTCAAATTCGCATGACCACTAGATCGATTAATACCAACACATGTATGCTTCTTCACCCATCTAGTGATTTGCCACATACGGTGAGTGCTTTTTAGAACAGCACGAACATGCCAGCCACAATTGTCTTTTGACTTGCACTTCGCAGCCCATGTGTTAGCCTTACTTTCTATCACATAATGCTCCCTATTTCGGCGCTCACCCCAAAAACTGACAGCCTTTTTCAACTCTTCCTTGCTATCAAAAAGCATGCCACACTTAATCAAGAGATTATCTCGACTATAGATTGGGGCTCCTTCGCTATCTCCATCAGCAGTTGGGTCAGGATTATAGTCATCTCCAATATCATTCAAAAAATGCAACACCCTAGAGTTACTAGATGTCCCGAATCTCATACCTCCAATGTTCGAATTACCAATGTCAGCATCATTATCTGAATCTTCAGAATTACAATCTGAATCAGATGAATCGGGTTCAACCTCTTCAATCTCTTCATCAGAAGATGGTGGAGCAGATGAATCAGAAGTTTCTTCATCTACTTCACAATGGTAGTCGTCATCATCTTCATCCTCATCACCACCATTAGCTCCATCTTCATCGCCACCACCACCAGTGACCCTCACATCAAATTCATCACCCCCAAAATCATCATATGCATTTGATATTTGGGAGGCGTACAACTCTTCTTCAATTCTGGTGGATTGACTACACTGGCCATTTATCATAAAAGGGGTAGAAGGGGCATGATGTTGAGGGTAGGGATGATGTGGATAGTTCGATGAACTAGGGAGATTGGGAGGATGAAAGCCATTTAACAATGAAGTAAAGGAGTATTGGGTTTCATGTCTAGATAATGCCTCGGTCTCTATGAAAAGTTCAGCTACAAATAATGATAATTGGTCAACCACCTGAAAAAATGTCTCCATGGCAGTATCATTTTGTAGAATCAGTGGAGAATACGTTTTGCTCGCCCCAACAATTTCAGGGTACCGGTAAAATACCGTAAGCTTGACCACATCCCTACGAAGTTCGGTCTCAGCATAAATCAGGTCAACCAATTCGGAAAAGTTTAGCCTTCGACAAATTGTGGTTGATTTCCTTGGAGTAGGTGGATCATAGCAGACACCAAGACCAGAGAAAAAAACAATTCGACCACCCCAGTACAAATTCATCATCAACGGCCTCATACTAATTCAAAAAATCAAATACCACAGTATAAGCAAATTTATATTCACAACCAGAATCACTAATATTTATTCAAGTTTTAAAATTTTATTTAATACTATTTTCTACTCATTTGTATTCTTTCAATATCATATTAATAATACTAAGCTAACAAATGTATATAAAAAATCAAAAAAGTAAATTGCCAATTTAAGAAGTAACCTTTGAGTTTATAAGCTTCAAACCTTGCTAAGAAATCTGTCAGTGAGGTCCAAAATTCAGAATAGCACTCTACGAACTAAACCAATGGGGAGTAAAACCTACATAAACTTAGAATCATTAGAACCAAAATTTAAAAAAACTTCACCCATATTCTACTAATTCATACAATTATTTTAGGCATCAAACACAATTACTAAATTACCTTTGAAGAACCGCCGCTGCCATCCGCCGCCGCCGCCGCCATCCGCCGCCGCCGCTACCTGTCCGCCATTGCTTGTTGATTGTCCAAAAAAACCAAAACCGAGCCACCCAATAATCACCGAATCTTAAACCGATCAATATTATTTGATTCGGGGTTTGATTTGGATTATATTTGGAACATTTGAGTTTTAACATGGATTGTAGATTTTGGGCGGAAAATCAAATCGGATTGTAGATCTGGTTTTTGATACCAAGATTTTGCAAAAGTTTTGAAATTAGATCTGGTCTGTGAACCATAAATTTTGGCCGAGCTTTATTTGGATTATAATTCGCATTTGGCATATTTCGCATTTGACAAATGCGAAATATCCTTTTTTTTAAAAAATAAAATCCACGTCCGCACAGAATTGAAAAAAAAAAAAAAAAAAAAAAGCTATTTCGCATTTGCCAAATGCAAAATATACATAATTCGCATTTGGCAAATGCGAATTATAATCCAACGTGGCTGCCGACAAGGATTAAGTCATTCAAAAAAAAAAAAAAAAAAAAAAGGATAATTCGCATTTGCCAAATGCGAATTATGTATGTTTCGCATTTGGCAAATGCGAAACACCTAGAACTAGAAACACCAAAATTTTCAACCTAGATTTTGAATGAGTTTTTTTTTTAGGGTACCTAGTTATGATTGGGGGTTGCTCCATGCAGGTCCGTATTTTTAGCATAATACCCCTAATATTGTTAAGGCAAAAAATGGGTTTGAAATTATAGGGTTTCATGAGAGGGCATTATGGTAAAATATGGACCTAAAAGAGAAAAATTGACCTGCATAGAGAAATTACTTTATGATTCCATAATTTGGACTTGAAAATAAAAAAAATTGTAATTCTTTCTAGATTCTTCTACACATGAGACTGATGTTTTATACGTTCCAGTAAAAATGTCATGTGGCAGAATAGCAAAAGTGAAGAAAGCAATGTTATTCCAAAGGAACAAATTAAGAAGATGTAGATTGAGGAAGACTGCAAAATAACGCAATACCTGGAAGTTGTATTAATTCACTGAAATGTTCCCTATAACTTGAATGTCCACATAATTTGAGTAGGGTTATAAGAATTGCAGAATAGAAAGATTTACTGCAAAGGTTGATTTTTCATTACCTCAAAGAATCCTATATATACAAGGATGCAATAGCTTGCAGACTAAGATAACCGAATCTATATGGAAAACGGATATACAAAAATATACAAGAAATATTCACAAATCAATCAAGATATTCGAGAAGAACTCTAATAAGGGTTGAGTTGAGTCGATTGTCTAACCTACTCTTTAACTTATATTTACATGAGACGTTGTCAAAAGAAAAATGAAGAAAGAATAAGGAAACCGACCCGGTGAGATTTTAGTCTTAAATGCAAAAGTGAGATGAGGACGTTGGATTATTCACCTTTTAATATTCCATCATAACTTTTGACAAATTAAAATAATATTCCATCATTATAACGAGTTCTTATGAAACACATGTGAAAAGAAGACTGTGATTCCCATTGCAATTTTGATTTCATATAAAATATTATAAGATTCCATGGTAAAAACTCACCTTGGTATTTTATTGGCTCTAGCCCTTAAAATGTAAATTAAAAGAGTAATTTAAGTACGGACCAAAAGATGTATATTAGTAACACTATAATTAAACTTTAACACCTTTTACCTTTAACATCATGTTGTTTTGAACTTAATAGAGTATTAGTATGATTTATTTCAATTCAGTTTTGTTACATACTACACCTTATTTATTTTGAGTTTTTTAACAAATTAACTTCATTTAAATTCGCTTAATTTAGTTTAGTTTAATTTAGTAAAAAATAGATACAATAGAACCTATCTAACTATAAAAGGTTTGGTTTAATGAGTAAAACATAAAATATACAAAAGTTTGTTTTGACATTGAAAATTTACAATAAGTTTAGGGAGTTGGAATTTAAAAATGCTACTAGTTATATTTAAACCGATGAAGCGGATAAAATATTTATAAATATGGATAAAAAATATTTGTATATATCCTCTCTCGATTATAAATTGATAGTGTGCCATAAATTATAATCAACTGAGAACAAAATTACACAGTAGTTTTGTTATTGATTCGAGTTTCCGTTTCCTATATATCCTTTTATTTCTTGAAATGAAATTTCTGACTTATGAACGTAGTGAAAAAACAATTTCTTGAGTAGTCTAGAATAAGACAATAGTTGGATTTCAGACCCGATCATCCTGCAAATATTCTGACAAAAGAAAAACTGAGAATCTTGCATTTGTTTTTGCAGTTCCATTTTATTATAGTATTCCCGCAAAACGACGGTTAAACAGAACACTGTTCTTAACTGCCTTTCGAGGCTTCTTCTTGCGTTGACCGAGACCTTTCCTCTTCCTGCCAAAACGGCACACCACTTCACCTTGTGTCCATTTGAATTCCAACTTTCCTCTCATTATTCTATTCTAACAAACTCTGTGTATGATTGATCATCATCATCATTACAACTGCAACTTGGATATTTTGCTTCTTTTTTCTGCTTCTTGAAGTTGTTGGTCCCTCAAGCTTTGGGTTCTTGCTGAATTTTCCCTTTTCGGACCAAGTCATCTGAGGGAATATGGCGGTAATAAGTGGTGAAAAGATTGAATTTTGAAGCGGTTGTTGAAGAGGTTTGATCGAGGTTTTTTTTTTTTTGAATCTTGTTGATGATGGGTTCAAGAAAGAGTAGAAGTTCTGCAATCAAAGAAGTTACGGAGTTCTTGAACCAGTTGCTGGTGGACAAGCCTGTGCTGCCTTTTGTTGTCCCGTTTTTGTTGGTTTTTTGGGGCATTGAAAAGTGGTTCTTCTCCCTCTCCAATTGGGTTCCTCTTGGTGTTGCTGTCTGGGCTACTGTTCAGGTTGCTTTCTGATTTCCAGTTTTCATCTCTCTTTTATCATTTTCTCTGTTAGATCTCTGTGGAACTTCTAGCATTGGAATTATGTGTGATTCCTAGTTTTCACGTGTCTTTCGTGATATACATATTTGTAGAAGTTAGAAATTGGAATTTTGTGCTGTTATAGATATGGTTTTGAATACTTTCCTTTTGGTTTGGAATTTTGTGCTATTATTGATATGACTTGGAATCATGTATAGTTATGACTTGGTGTTGCTGTCTAATCATTTTGAATTTCTATATTAAATGATATAGAACTGTGTATGATGTAAGAAGGTTGGAATTGTAAGAATGCGTATGATGCTGAAATTGTAAGGGAAATAAAATCCTTATGATGCTGATATTGTAAGGGAAATAAAACATTGTGTTTCTTGCTCATTTGCAGTACGGGAGCTATCAACGGCGAATTCTTGCAGAAGACTTGAATAAAAAATGGAAGCAAGTGATACTGCAGACATCGGTAAGTCTTGTTTCGATTTCATTCTGTCGATCTGCATTTCAAATAGGCCATTTTTTCACGCGTACATGCTTGAATTCAAAATTTCAGCCAACAACTCCTTTGGAGCACTGTGAGTGGCTCAACAAGCTGTTGATAGAAATTTGGCCCAAGTACATTGGTCCTAAGCTCTCTTTAAGGTTTTCTTCTATTGTTGAGGTGACTTTTCTTTCATGCTATTTTCTTGTACTCTATCTCCTTCCTCAACATAAACTTGACAATGTGAAGTTGTAATAATTGATATTGCTGTTCTGTTTCCTTATCACTGTTTTGATGTGGGATTTCAGTAGGAAAGAGTAATTCATTTGAGTGATGAGACGTGTTCTTTTTAGCCCAATTTCTCCCTTGCTGTGTGTTATGGAAGGTGTTATTTTATTCCAACCAAACTTGGTTTGATGGTTTTCTCTTGTTAATACGCAGAGACGATTAAAGCATCGAAGGCCAAAGCTGATTGTAAGTATCTTTTCTTTTTCTGCCATCATGCCATGTTTGTAGATTTGCGAAGTTTGTACCAATAATGTGTAATTTATACTTCTGCAGGAAAAGATTGAGTTACAAGAGTTTTCGTTAGGTAAAATCCCACCAATCCTAGGTCTTCATGGAACTAGCTGGTGCACTTCTTCAGGCGATCAGGTTTTAATTTTTCTCCTCCTCTTAGTCTGTTTTGTTATTTTTGCATTAATTTCTTGAGCATACAGTAATAATGCTAGCTTATAGTTGAACATGGGAAAGTGATTTGTTTTACATGGACCTGTGAAGCTTATTATGTATGTGTGAATTTCCAGCATATGAAATGATATATTATTCATAAGAAAGGTTCAAAGTTCAAACAGTTAGTATTTGTGATTCTTACTATATATAAATGTTACTGATATTATGTTAACATTCTTCCATTTCTTGACAGAAAATTATGCGCATGGGTTTCGATTGGGATACTACTGACATAAACATTATGTTGTTCGCAAAGCTAGCAAAACCACTAATGGGAACTGCCCGGATTGTAATTAACAACATCCACATAAAGGGAGATGTAAGTCCAATTTCTTCTGTTGTTTGGATACGAGTTCTAAATTATTTTTTTCTCAGTTGAAAACAAGTGTTTGTTCCATATGTGGGATGCAGTGGTACTATGAAAAAGCATTTTCTGAAAAGCTAATACCACATGTCTAAGATCCATCAAATCACATTTTAAAACCGAAGCAAGATACCTCTAGGATAGAATAACCTATGAATGTAAAAGAATTCTTGCTGGGTACATTAAGTCAAAATGTAGTAAAAATATTCAAATTTTCGGATCTAAAATCTTTTTATGCTATGCCTGCAGCTCCTTTTGATGCCAGTTCTTGAAGGTAGGGCAGTTCTATACTCATTTGTGTCGACTCCAGAGGTGAGAATTGGTGTTGCTTTCGGGAGTGGTGGAAGCCAATCCCTACCTGCAACAGAGCTCCCGGGTGTCTCTTCTTGGCTGGTATGATGCTGCATTTGTTGAAATTTTCATATTGTTTGTGAAACTGTGCACAAAGTTCCTTTTGGAGTCAAATGTGCTTTAAAGTTGTCTTTTTTCCATCCTGCTGTGCATTGCTGAACATTATGGCTAATTATTCTCCTTTCCACCCTGTTGTGCATTGCTGAACATTCGGGCTCATTATCCAACAGGTTAAACTTATTACTGATACGCTAAACAAAAGGATGGTTGAACCCAGGCGTAATTGTTTGTCTCTTCCAGCGGTTGATTTGTATAAGAAAGCTGTAGCTGGTGTACTTCATGTTACTGTGATTTCTGCCAGTAAACTATCCAAGAAGAGTTTGAGGGGAAGCCCGTCAAAAAGATATCAGAACTCTGACACAAATGGATCCGAGGAAAACCCTGATAGCAAAGATTTGCTGACATTTGTAGAGGTTGAAATTGAAGAGTTGACTAGGAGGACACACGAGAAACATGGGTCAAACCCTAGATGGGATTCAACTTTCAATATGGTTTTGCATGACAATGCAGGCTTGGTCAAATTCAATCTATATGAGTGCAATCCAGGCAATGTCAAGTACGACTTCCTGACAAGTTGTGAAGTTAAGGTACAGTCATTTCGTTGATGCATTTTAAGTTGACTGACAGGGCATCTTAAAGATTTACTAGTTTACCATAAGTCTATAATACTCATGGTTGAAATACAATTGTCCTTTATTGAAACAGGTAAGATATGGGGCAGATGATTCAACAATATTTTGGGCCACGGGTACTGATTCTTCCGTGATAGCACAACACGCTGAGATGTGTGGGAAGGAAATTGAAATGACAGTTCCATTTGAGGGAGAGAATGCAGGAGAGGTAAAAAGACCATGTTTTGAGTGCCTTCATGTATGCTGTAATTCAATGTTTTTCACTGATTCCATTTCCATTTCCTTTTTTTCTCATATTCAGTTTATGCTAAGAGTTTTTTTTTTTTTTTTCTGGTCTGAAACAGTAGAAACTAAGAAATGATATTGATTTTTCTCAATTTATTCAGAGGAAAAGTAATATCTTTTACCAATAGCATCAACTGACAGATTTATTTTTTTTTGCTTGTATTTCACTTGCAGTTGATGGTGAAGCTTGTCTTGAAAGAATGGCAATTTTCTGACGGTTCTCGCAGCCTTAATTCCATGCGGCTTAGTTCTCGCCAGTCTCAACCACTAAATGGTTCATCCAATATTCTTCCAACAACTGGGAGAAAAGTGTTCGTTACTGTTGTAGAGGGAAAAAACCTTATCGTGAAAGACAAACTTGGGAGGTCAGACCCTTTCGTTAAGTTGCATTATGGGAAGGTAAAATTTTCTTTTCTTCCTATAAACACTCTTTTAACCATTTCCAAAGTGGCATTTAAATGTAGTCAATGCTGGAGCTCATAGCTTTTAACATTCAAGTTCGTTACAGTTCTGATAAATCTGGTTTTCAGGCAATTCAAAGGACCAGAAGTGCTGCTCATACTTCAGATCCAATTTGGAATCAGAAGTTTGAATTTGATGAAATCGGAGATGGTGAATATCTGAAAATAAAATGCTATACGGACGAAACATTCGGGGAAGAGAGTATTGGCAGCGCACGAGTAAACATGGAAGGCCTTATTGAGGGATCACCAAGGGATGTATGGATCCCCCTTGAAAAAGTGAACTCTGGAGAACTCCATCTTCAAATAGAAACTGTGATGGTCGAGGATGAAGGATCATCCAAGGCATGCTCACTTAACTAGATACTTCTTTTTTCACATGTTATTATAGTGCATTATTTTTGCAGTTATAGTTATCTGCGTACTTTCCAATTTTTGCTTTCTCAGGGACATTCAAGTAACGGTTGGATTGAGATTGTTCTCATTGAAGCTAGAGATCTTGTCGCAGCTGATCTCAGAGGGACAAGCGATCCATATGTGAGAATTAACTATGGGAACTTGAAGAGGAAAACTAAGGTATGTATTTCTTTTTTCATCTTAGAATTACATGGATAGACACAGAAAATGTTTGTGCACAACCTAAGTAACATGCTAATTACACGACTGTCCTTCTAGGTTATATACAAAACTCTGCAACCACAATGGCACCAGACTTTTGAATTTCCCGACAACGGGAGTGCCCTAGAGTTGCTAGTGAAAGATCACAATGCTCTCCTCCCGGAGCAAAGCATAGGCCATTGCGTCGTTGAATACAAAAGACTGCCTCCTAATCACATGGCTGATAAGTGGATACCTCTCCAGAATGTGAAGAAGGGAGAGATCCATGTTCAAGTGACCAAAAGAGTTCCAGAACTAGATAAGAAGCCACTGGACTCGGAATCATCTTCCATCAAAGGACGACAACGCATCACCAAGCAGGTTAGACAGACTGAAACAAGTTAACCACACTTGTCATTTCAGAAAATCTGACATTTCGTTTTTTTATCAGATGAAGCAGACGATGATCAAGGTTCGTGGTTTGGTCGAGGACGGGAATGTTGAAGGGATTTCGGCCACATTGACTGATTTGGAAAGCCTGCATGATACCCAAGAAGAGTATGTAACTCAGCTTGAGATGGAACAGATGCTTCTGCTGAACAAGATAAATGAACTTGGGCAGGAGATTCTAAACTCATCATCACCTACATTAAATAGAAGGGCTACGGTTCTGTAACACGATTTGTAGTCATATATGTGAAGTAGTAATACAATTACAATTACAGTCTTGAAATATTCATAATCCAAATTACGAGTATATTGATCACTGAGTGGAAATCTTCTTATGACGGAAGCTTACTCTCCTTGTTAGATTATGGACCAAGTACCGAAATGTTTTGTTCTGGATACTTGGATACTTGTGTAGGAGTTAGGAGGTGATACATTGTTATGTTTAGGGCTGCTGTAAACGAGTCGAGCTCGAACAGACCTGTGTTCGAGTTCGAGTTCGTATTGTATGTTCGTGATCGAGTTTGAGCTCGGACGAGTTGAGATATTTTAGCCCGAGCTCGATTCGTCTGACTTTTTAGAAAGTTCGAGCTCGACAAAAAATCGAGTTCGAGCTCGAGCTCGAGCTAGTTCGAGCTTGTTAAAGCATTAATGAATAAAATTTAATTTATTTATATAAAAATTATATTCGAGCTGCTCGACGAGTCTATGAGCTCGAGTTTGACCTCGTATAAAAACAAACGAGTTCGAGTTCGAGTTCGAACTTTGACCGAGTTGTTCACGAACGATTCAGTGTATTTACACCCTAGTTATGTTTAGTTTTTACCTAAATCATCTTTCTGTATGATTTTTTTACATTACTCAAAATATATAATAGATTTTTTGTTGTAGCTAAGCTTGTAAACTACTTGTCACTAAATAAATTTATGTTTATTTGTTCGATGATAATGCGGAAAACTAACCAAGGATGCCCTTTAATCCAATAATCTGACTTTTTAGTATTTATTTTTGATTATTCAGCTTTTATTTTAATTTTCTTTGGGCTATGAAATTTACTTTATTTCCAAAAAAAAAAAAATCATGTGACACTTTCTATTGTCAAGCGATTAATTCTTAAGGATCAAAATTTTTAGTCATACGGAAATTCAACTGAAAAAAAAAATTAAAGGAATTCTACTGAATTAAATTGAACTAAAGTGAAAATAATGCACTGAAAAAAAAAATCAACACGATTGAATTAAACTAAATTTCATCAAATATTGTTTCATCAATGGTAAGCCTGTTGGATTTTTTCAAGCCACAAGAGGTATCAAACAGGGAGACCCCCTTTCTCCTTTCCTATTTAATATCTTTTCAGACGCTTTTTCTAGGAGCTTATCATTTGCTTTTCAAAAAGGTAAAATGCGGTATTTTGATTTTCCTGTTAATGTCATGCAAGTCTCACACTTAAGTTATGCTGATGGCACAGTGGTTTTTTTAAATGCTAACAGATTAACTCTGACTAGGTTTAAAGCTTTTTTGTTAAAATTTGAGGAAGTCACTAGCAAAAAATTAACTACAATAAGAGTGATATTTTCTGCAAACATGCCTCTCCAGTTCAAATCAATTTCATTAAAAGAACCTTAGATATGAAAATAGGAAGCTTTCCTTTTAAATATCTAGGCGTTCCAATTTTTAGGGGTAAAGCTCTTAATGCTCATTTCCAACCACTGCTTGAAACCATTGATCAGAAACTTTTAAATTGGAAAAACAAATGGCTCTCAAGTGGTGGTAAATTGACTTTGATTAATTCTTGTATATACTCTATACCTCAGCACATATGGACAGTCATAGTTCCACCCAAAGAGATAGTGAAAAAATTTCAAAGAGAACTGGGCGTTTTCTTTTGGGGGGAATATGAACAGAAACCAAAGAAATCATGGAGAAAATGGGATGACCTATGTAATCCAATCTCCCAAAATGGTCTAGGTTTTCGATCTATTCACACCATTATTGAAACATGCTCAGTCAAACTGTGGTGGAAGTTCTAGAAAGCTGAGGCCATGTGGACTCACTTTTTAGCATCTCTCCCTGCATCATTTCAAACCTCTTCCAACTGGAAAAAGATATGTAAAGTGAATGCTTGGGCTGAATATCACTCCAGAGTTATAATTGGAAAGGGAGAATGCAATTTTTGGTCCTCTAATTGGCTAGATATTGGTCCACTCATGGATCACTGTGATAGCTCTAATACTAACATCTCTCTAGATATCACTGTTGCATAGGGGTGTTCAAAACCGGGTACCCGGACTTTCGGGTACCCTCACATCATGGTACCCGCATGTGCGGGTAGCTCAAAATACGGCCCGTGACCCGACCCGGAAAAACAGGGTACCCGGAAGTGCGGGTACCCGAAGTACCGGACCGGGTTTTAGGGTACCCGCCGACCCGATTGTTTCAATATATAAATATTTTTTTGGTATTTCATCCTAACAAATCGGTTAAATTAACCCACGTATCATGTTTTAAATATAGAAAACTTGAGAAATTTCTTTCAAACATGAAAAATGAGTGTAAGAAAAAATATGTAAAAGAAAAATACTAAGAGTGTAAAACTACGCATAACATTTTCACAAAACAATTGTATTTATTTCAAGAATCCAATTTAAATATCTATTTCCACGGAAAAAAATCAAACAAATTATAATTTGAGTTGAAGGTTTAATTGAAGAGAGTAAATTTTACATATTATATTGAACTAGACTATCCATGGAAAATCAATCGTAAGACATGTAAACTTAATTGCTCTCGATATTGCCTACAAATTATGTATAATTTTAAGTATCTATTATAATTGGGAAAATAAACAAGACACATGTATTGAGTTGGGAAGTTCAAGAGGGTAAATTCATTTACCATTCCCAAAATTACAAGTATAAATGATATTTAACATTAATATTTAATAAATAAACATATATTACCAGATTTCCGGGTATCCGAAAAAAGTATTTGTGTGACCCGGACCCGGACCCGGAAAAGTGTATAATATTCGGGCCGGGTACCCGACACGGAAAAATTAAAAATTACCCGGTGAATTTATACCGGGTCGGCGGGTCAACGGGCCGGGTAGTGCGGGCCGGGTATTTTTGAACACCCCTACTGTTGCAGCATTTGTCAATGATAAATCACACTTTGTGCAACAGTTATATTCTCATCTCTCTCCTGACATAATTCTTCTTTTGCAGGACACTCAACTCCAGGAACACAGAGATGATAGGTTAATATGGAAGCTAGATTCCAAAGGTCAATTCACGTTCAAATCAACATATGACAAGCTCAGACAGTCTAGGGGTATTATCTCTTCCATTCAGCATTTATGGAATCATAGAATTGAGAAGAAAGTTTCTGTTTTTATGTGGAAATTAATCAACTCCTTTCTTCCTTTTGATAATATCCTTAAATCCATGCATATCTGTTTGCCTTCTAAATGTTTTAAATGCTGCCATGAGGACTCTCTAGATAATGTCTATAACTCATGTGAGTTTACTTTAGGCATATGGAGTAAAATGCATGCTTTTATGGGAATATCAAATAGGAGTTTTTCATCTATTTGGGAAAGGCTCTCTTTCTATCTAACTTATAATGGATTGAGTGCTCTTCATAATTTAATCATTAGAATCACTCCATCCATTACTTGCTGGATTCTATGGAAGAGTAGAAATAAATGGCTCTATGAAAATATCCCTGCTTCCCAAGTAATTATTCTTAGACAGATCAAAGAGCTCATTTTTCTTACTTTTTGTGCTAAACCTTTCTTTATATCTTCTGCTATTGACTCAGAGATAGCTAACCATAGCTTCCTTCCCTTGGGTAAAAAGCCACCAAAACCAAGAATTTTTAAAATTGCTTGGTCAAAACCCCTCACTGGTTTGAAAATTAATGTTGATGCAACATGGTGTAGTTCTACTCTCCAGGCTGGTATTAGCACTATCATTAGAGACAATAGAGGGGGGTTTTATCTCTGGGAAATGCTCTTATATTTCTGCAAGTTCTCCTATAGAGGCTGAACTTACGACAATCAAACTTGCTATCTGTTGTGCTAATGATTTTTCTGAACCCATTATTATAAAATCATATTGTCTTATTGCTATCTCATCTATCTTAAATCCCATCACTGCACACAGGAAACTATTTCAACTTTCTGATTCTATAAACCAATGTTTATCCTCCTATTCTCTGATGCATGTTTATAGAGAAGCCAACAAGCCTGCTGATGCCATAGCTAAATTGTGCTTATAATCTCAACATGATCTATCTTTTAGTTTTGGCTCTCTTCCTAGTACAGTTCAAGGTTTAATTAGACTAGATCAAATGTGTACTCCCTCACTTAGAATCTCCAGAATAGACACTACTGATTGATCTCTATTTTTGCAGATTCTGAAGCTCATTGATGTAATCATCAATGAGTCTTCTATCTTTGCTGATTCTGAGATCTCACTTCTGACATGGAACTGCTACTGCTCAATCTACACTCCATTTTTGCTGGAAGCAACTATGAGCTTGCTCAATATTTCTGTCACTTCTTGACATTGGAATAGGCTGATTCTTTTGTTGTACATAATCTCTACCATTATTTTGACCTCTTGACTAAGTTGAGTTTCTCTACCATTATTTTGACCTCTTGACTAAGTTGAGTTTTGTTTCGACAATTCTCTAATCAGTTCGGAGGCTATTAGATATTGTGTAGAGTAGGGGTGCTTATTGAGTCGAGCCGATCGTGAGCAACTCGTGCTCGAACTCGGTCAAAGCTCGGTCAAAACTCGACTCGATTTGACTCGACTCGAACTCGACTCGAAGTCTTAACGAGTCGAGTTTGAGCAAGGCATTACTCGACTCGAAAACTCGTGAGCAAACTCGATATATATGTATTATATAGGTATTTTTATTTAAATTTAAACATCACAACTAATAATTCAAATTTAATTTTAATTTTATCTATTTACTTTATAAAATTAGTACTTAGTTATTAATTGTATATGTATGTTAAAATTTTTGATATTTTTCGTCAACTATTCATCAAATTTTTTGTTACATTACTAGATTATATTTGAATTATATATATTTATTGTAAAAAGATACATATTTATTCGCATTTTATTTAGTTACGTCTTTCAAGCAATAAATTATTAGCATTATTTTAGAAAAATCAATTACTTATAATAAAATTTATGTATAAATTAGATTATTATATTCAAAAATAAATTTTTAGTATTTTTTTATTAATTTTAAGTAAAATTAAAGAAAAATAATAGATTAATTATGATTTTCGAGTTCGAGCTCGAGTCGAACTCGCGAGCAACACTATACATTAATGAGTCGAGTTTGAGCTTCGATTTAAAAACCTCACAAGCAAACGAGTCGAGTCGAGCACGAGTAATATGGCTAACGAGTCGAGTCGAGCAAGCCTCTGCTCGTGATCGACTCGCTCGATAAGCACCCCTAGTGTAGAGTATAATTCTAGTTAGTTAGCCTATTCTTTCATTCTTTTGGAAGCAAAGGTTTTGCTTCATGAGCTTAAGGCTCTCATCTTGTACAACAAACTGGCGTGTGCCTCTTTTTCTGTTCTGGTTATTTAACAGGCTTGATTAGCCTAATATAATCCTCCCATCCTTAAGGATGGCTTTGCCCAAAAAAAAATAAAAAATCAAATATTGTTTTTACTGAACTGAATTGAACTAAATTGCACTGAACTGATCTACAAATAATCTCAAGAAAACAAAATCTATTAATTAGAAATCTGAATATTTTAGGGAGGAGGGGTATAAATGACTTTTCTTAATAAAATAAAGAGTAGAAATATCATAACGCCCTTAACAATAAATATACAAGTTTCAAGTTTTTTATAATAATTTACATTTGTATCACATCATTAATAGAAATTTTCCTTGACTTACTTAATATAAAAAAAAAAGGTTTTGAGTTTTTTTTTGCCTTTTTCCACTATATAATCCATTAATCCTAATCATTACCGCAATATTATGTTTTGGGCATAGAAGCCCAGGTCCTCTGAGCCCAACACTATAAATTAAATTACCTCTCGAACCTTTACAGTTACAGAAGCTCCTGCTTGGGACATTGAGAAATCAATGGCGGGAAAGCAGGTTTCCGGCGAGGGTCTATCGGCGAGTCTCGCCGGAATGTCCAAGTCCCAGCTCTACGATATCATGTCTCAGATGAAGGTAAAAATACGTGCCCCTTGACTTCAGTTTTCATCGTTTGCTTACTGGATGCTGTTTTCAATTCAGTTTTTTGTTTTCCCTCTTATTATTGATATGAAAGAAAATCACAAATTCGTTAGAGATTATGTTAATTGAATCGGTGATTTTTGTTGATGGGTCTTGCCTCTTGCAGCAATTGATTGAACAAAACCAGCAACAAGCCAGAGAAATCCTAATTCAAAACCCTGTTTTGACCAGAGCTTTGTTTCAGGTATTTTTAATTTGATCATGCTCTAGTTCTTGAGTTGCAGTTTTGGATTCTCCTTTTTCTTAAGAGAGTGTTTGGGTGAATAATTAAAGTCTCAGCTTAGAAATTATTAAAAAAAATAATTAGGGTTTCTTAATGTATTTACAAGCTTTCTATGGTGATAACATTTGCAAATTTATGTTTTCTTCTCAATGTAAATATATAGAATCCCCACCTTAAGAGGAAATGTGACAAAATTTTAGGTTTGTAGAGGAGTATGTTTGATGGAGAAGTGTAAGGAGAAAGGCTCGGGATGAACATTTTATGTCGTGTCTTTGATCTTTGCGGATAATTTGGTGCATTATTTGCACACCCCTGCCCAAGACCTAGAAACTTCAAGCGTGCATTATGTTCTCTTGTATTAGGTTTATATCCTTTGGATTAGGTTTACTCGGTTATCGGCTGAAGCTAGTTCACCCCTAATATAATCTGTAGCTGATCTCGCTGGATCGATAAGTATAAATTTCTAATCAGTTGTACTCTATATTACTGCTTCAGATGAATTTAGTTGCCTGTCACTTAATTGGTCCATTTTTCTTAAGCTATACATATGAATAGTAGCCATAGTACAATTCTTAAAGTCTCTTACACTTTGACAGTTTCGTTTAGTTCTGTTGACTTGAACACAAAGTGATGGAGCTATTGAATTTGATGTTGTATATTGTGAGAAGCTTGTCTTTAGCTACTGAGATTTGATGCAAAATGTTTTCAGGCACAAATAATGCTTGGAATGGTGCAGCCCGCGCAAACGGTATGTCTTGATTTTGTGAATTGAATATTGGTTTTATATTATTATTCTATCAATAGGTAAGATTTGCGATATGCAAAAAATTTGATACATATGCCATTTGGTCCAGCCTGCAGTACCGCAAAACCTGCAGCAATCTACCTTGCCAAAACCTCAGTCGAATGCTCAAACTGTTTCACAATTGCCTGTTCAGATCAGTGCTCAGGAGCAAACCAGAAAGCAGCACCAGAACCAACCTATGTCTACAGTATCTTCTGCCTCTGGCATATCTTCCAATCTTCAATATCCATTGCATCCCCATGCTAGTCAACAGCCGAAAGGACATATTGCAAACCAGCTAAATCAAATGCCTCTGCCACCAGCCTCTCAACTGCCTAATAATCCACATCATGCTACTTCTCAGCCACATTCACTCCTTCAAACACTTATGCCCCCTGCATCTAACCCGCTACAGCAACCAATGCAGTCTACAAGTTTGCAACATCTGCCCCCCTTACAACCCCCATTACCACCACAGCTCCGTCCTTCTTTGCCTACCTTCCAGCATCAAATTCCCCCTCAAATGGGAGGAAACATAGGTTTTCAGCAGTCTGGAGCATCTCAAATGCATCATTCACAACCTATGTATCATGTAAGTTGTCATTGAGCTGTTTGTTAAAAAAAGTCGCTCATATATGGAAAGCATTTCTGATCTGTTTTTTCTAATTTCAGCCAGGTGTAAAACCTCCAACAGTTTCTGGGCCATCGTATATGCAGAGTCAGCCTCCACATACAATTCAGGGCCCCTCTCAGCCTTCTTATCAGGTATGTGTTTTGATGTTGAACTTGCCTTTGTCCCATTCCTTCCTCAATGTTTAAAACTCTTGTTGTGTGGTTATGTATGTCAAACTTTCCAGATTATGTTTACGTTATTGCTTGAATTTATTTGGGGGAAAAAGGTCATTATTCGTATGATAATTTTATGTTCTTATGATCAGTAAATCGATCCGATGATAATATAAAGTGGCTGATTTTTGGAACATGTTACTACATTTTTTTTTTGTTTATTGTGCCAATATTTTAAAGTGGATAGTGCATATGTCGATGTCTACGATGTTACCTTAGAAATTGGGTGGGTGACTGGGTGTCCTTGTTAGCCGGATGTTACCTAAGAATTTCAGCAATTCTTTCATTTCTTGCACACGCGGAACAAAAAGTCTCTTCTGTTTGTTGGCACTGATTAGTAGACGGCTTGAGTTTTGGAATCAAGAGGATTTATGTTGAAATTCTGTCAAACCATGAAAGAGGGGCTGGTTTTCTTTCCATTTAAACATATGTGTACTGTATAAATCTTCATTGTTTCTTGCAGACAAATTTCTATCTTTCAGAATGATAGCTCTTGTTTTATACTTCCTCCAAAAGAGAAGTGTTGCATTAAATTGTAGAAGGAGGATAGCCCCTCTTTTATGTGTCCTGGTTTGCCTAAGTATGCCCCATTCCTTGGGTGGTTATGTGAATCTAGCTTGGCAGATTAGTTTTATCTTATAGCTTTGGATTTACCTCCAAAAAAAAGGTTGAATCATTTATCATATGATCACTTTATGTTCTTATACTTCGATTGAGCCTTGATTGAGTTGGACTGCCAAATGTAGGCATCTTTTGTTTCAGTGAATTGATTCGATTTTTACTAAAAGTGGCTGAATGGTAGAATTTACTAATTTTGTTTTTATCATGCTATATTATAATATGAATAATGCAACCATATGTGTTTGATGATTCCTAAGATAATGGACGCCTTTTCTGTTTGTACGTAGGACAGTAGGGGGCTTGAGTTTTCGAATCAAGAGGATTGTTGTAGGAGCTTTCAAAACCATGAAAGGGGGGATGGGGGGGTGGGGTGGGGCTGGTTTATTTATATTTGTACTGTATAATTCTTATTTCATTGTTTTTAGGTGACAACTTTCTTTCCTTCAGAATGATAGCTCTTTGTTTTATACTTCCTCCAGCAAGTATCCCTCTATGTTATAGACTATTTTCTCCAATTATATCATCATGTCTTGTCTCTTGTTTCTACCCTATAGGTCAGTCGATGATCATGAACAAACTATTATGTAGATTTACTATGTCTGCTTGGATATCTGTGATTGTAAAGATAGCTTTGTCATTTGGGTGTCTTGTGCTTTAGGTAGGAGGCCCACATTTAGGTCTAGAGTTTAACCAAATGGGAAGCTCCAATCAAGGTGAAAGGGCATCTCCTTGGCAACCGGGTCCCCAAGAGACTCCTAGTCATGGACATCTTCTAGCGTTCCCAGGCCAGAGCAGCCAGGCTCCGGTAATTTACTTGTCTGCTCTTGGCTAAGATTCTATTTCCTGACTTTTGGCTAAGATTCTAATGTACTTGTTACAAATTTTTAGTTGACGCCGGATATGGAAAAAGTTCTCCTGCAACAAGTTATGAGCCTCAGTCCTGACCTGATTAACCAGTTCCCCCCTGAGCAGAGGAGTCAAGTGTTGCAGTTGCAGCAAATGATGCTACGGAAATGAACGACTGAAACCTTGATCCTAGAATTGCTAGCACTCCGGCCTATGCATTGTATTATTAATACAAACTCTTTCTCATGGCACTGATAGTTATTGATGTACTGTATCACTTTTACACCCCTCCTTTAACTTTCCTGTCCTTGCAAGATTTCGTTGTGTTTAATACATGAAACTTCATTGATCACAATGTTTCTGAAGTCAGATTTTGGTGATCTCTCCATTTCTCTCTAGGAAACTATCTTGTTTTCAGATTATCTACTAGTATGGTAAATTATCTTCTAGCATGCTGCTATCTTAAGCAACAAGCAATTGCACAAAAACTTAAGATAAAACTTAAGATTACCAACATAAAGTGAATCTCTATGGCGAAAATTATAAATGAATAATCAAATTGATATATAAAAGAGATACAAAATTATAAATGAATCATTAAATTGATATTATAATAAAGATACACATGTAGTGGTTACAGAGATGGATTTCATCAAGCTGGAATTTACAACATGGAGACTGGTGATAACCTAATCATCTAGCCGAGTAATGGGGAAATGAAACTATGGCAAATATAACCTTTAAAGCTAGTGTGGAGGTGGAATTTAAGGAATTACCACCTGAAAAATCTTTCAGTAGTCTAGAATGCACTTCTTCAATTAGCATCTAGCAGATGTTTGCAGCCCAACATTCCAGTTTTCCTTACCTCACAGCAGGTGAGTTTCTTTGGTAATACTTTCCTGTGACTCGATTATGCTGAGCACAAATCTTTCACCCCTTCGAAGAGAAGTCGTTATCATTATCATCATCATCATCCCATTGAAGATCTCCATCTTCGTCATCTTCAGAACCCACTGGTGAAGCCTCATATTCATCCTGCATGGTAAGGAATACAACGATTGATTGCAATATGCATACAGTAGTCAATATATAAGTTCGCAACAGGTTATCGCACTTGTACTTTTCAGAGACAATATATAAGTTCATACTATGAAAAACAGTAGTCAGTAGATATATAATCTCAAAATATCCTAAATATGTAACTCTCAACCCTCAAGTTACCTCAGAAAAATCACCAGATGGGTCAAGGTTCTCAATGTTTGAATCAGTGTCCTTAGAATCACCCTACAAACAAAAAGCACAAAAAATATGGACATAAATCATAATGTTACGTTCATGAATAAAGATCAAGAACATTATCTAATAAGTGTATGATATAATATAGCTGACTCTAGTGGCAGGATATATAATTATCTGCAGCTGTATATGAGTTTAGGATTCACCACTTACAATTTCTGCTTTTATCTGCTCAACATTTCTCTCTAGTTCCTGAATGTGCTGACTAAGGGCCTACATAACAGTGTGAGGAGAGACAGGAGTCAGAAGAGCAAGTCCACTAACAAGTCCCAATTGGCACCTTTGCCATGGGAATATATGGCTGGTAGATGAATCATCTCCCAAACCGTAACATGACCAAAAAAGAATTAGAAGGATAAGAAAAGAAAATAACCTCATAACGTTGCAAGGCAACCCTTCGTTTCAATGCTTTTGCCTTTGTGAGAAGATTGCGAGGCCTCATGCTAACCGGTCTTTTATAATTTTTTCCTCTATAGAAAATAACAACATAACCTTTGGGGACTCTTTCTATTGCTACAAGTATGCCACCACTCTCATATTCTAATAGTCTGGCTGTTTCTTCAACAAATGAAAGCACCTTTTCCTTTGACAACAACTTTACAAGTTCTCTATGCTTCCAGTGCAGGTGCATGTTTTCAATTACTCCATCAAAAACACCACGAATGCCTGTCAAAGTCCAAAATCATGCCATAATTTTTCCAGTCATATGCAGCATTCTGATGTAAGAAAAATTGGGTATGAAAACTCACCAAGAGGCAAGTATGGCTTCATTCTCAATCCAACCTTCCGAAACATAGCCCTTTCCTCATCCGTAATCAATTCCTGGTCATTGTCTGGATCAGCTGGAGCCCAGGATGATACTATTTTAGTTAATAATTTCTCTGCTCTAGACTTCTTGCCTTGAGCCTGTCAATATATACAAGTGTCATGAACATGCATAGACATTAATATCCTCAACCAACAGCATACAAGAACCAGCAATTTACAACCCCTTTTTAATAAAGAAGCCGGGTAATTGGCAATGAGGACATTCAAAAGCTTTAGCTACAAGTGTTCTTTCTCTGAGGATATGGAAATGATACTTCCAACATTCACAAGCTTATGAATATTATAAGATTACTCAACTATTTTGTGCATTAATTGAAGGGGAGAGTTTTAATGGGAAAAAAATTGAGAATTATTAATAAAAATCTTAGCACTAAATATGTTCTCTCTACTTTTGATGCTCTGATCTATATAAGACATTCAATTTCTTGTCCTTCCTAAGACTTTCTCCAAAATTAGTTTCTTGTATAATTCCAGCCTAACCACAATATCTACAGTACTGAAGATAGACATGAGAGGCTCAATCAAAATAACATACATTGGTAAGAATAAAAGGATAAAACTTACCAGGTCTAATTTATGCTCCAGTTTCCTCACTATCCTGTATTTCTTTTCTCTCGATGCTCGTTCTACCATTTTCTCATGTTCTTCACTTGAAATTTCTCTCCCCCACATTGCTTGAGCCTCATAAAACTCGGCCAAAGTACCTGCAAGCACTTTTCCACCCTCATTCACAGGTTCAGCATCAATTGCTTTTATTCGAACCTCCTCTTCAATATTTTCAATTTGCTTCGTCATCTCCTGTCTTTCTGTCAGAGCAGAAGCCACACTAGGGGGAAGGAAATCTTTTCCCCTGTATATTATTATGAAATACTTGTTTCTGAGAAGCAAAAGGCCCCCTGTCAACATCTGCAAAATAAGTCCATCAGTTAAAGTACATTCTTTTATGAATAGTCACAAGCTCCTAATTTCCCCCCACCTTGAAATCAAATACACAAGATATAAGCATTACGCCCTAAACATGTGACACGATTCAATGGGAAAAGGGTAAAGTGGGGGGAAGCCTAACAAAGAAACAACTCACAAGACAAGCTAATAGTTGTATCACACCTTCAGCTCCTCAGACATCAGTTTATTATTTGTATTTTGGATTCCACGCTTCACAGCAATTTTCACAACTAGACTCTTCTCCCAAAGCTTAACTATAGCTGTTGCCAATCCTTGATGATGCCTATTTCTTCCTAAGAAAGCACAACGGCAACAGTCAGCACAAACAAACAGCAAAAAAAAGGACCATTTTTCCCCAAATGCAACCAATATTACCAAGCGCAAAATGGCAAGGAAGTGATTTAGCAAGCTTCCGCAAACTAGTCAGCTCTGCATTGGTTAATCTCGATCTCATTCCAACTGGAAGAAGTCTGAGAGGTGTCTTGTAACCAGGAACAGTCTGAGGAAGTAAATCAGCATCAACAGGATGTATCCCTGTCCCCCACCAATCCTCAAACCGAGGTCCTAAACCATCCAGCAAGTTGTGGCACTCCAGTTCCTCTTCTGTCATGTTCTCAACACTGACAGGCATACGCAATTGGGCTTTCTCCAAAACAGAATCCACAACACCACCATTTCTCTCCAATGAATTCCCCGATGAGGAAACATCAGGCACAAAAATGGTTTCCCCTTCTCCATCCCCAGATCTTCTCCGTGCCAAAGGTCCCTCATAATTAGTCCCTCTGAAGACCACCATCACACTTCCAGACCTCCAAATAACCAGCCCTCCAGTACGCCGCTGAGATATTAAAAAGAAAAACAGCATTATCAACAACCATCCTCTACTTAAGCTAAGAAACCAGTACAATCAACAAATAAACAAAATGCAGACCTCAACAATCTCATGAGCAGTCCTCATATCCCTGGCAAGGGATTCGTGAAACTTGAGCCTAACGAGCTCGTTCTTCCTCCACTTATCATGAATCTTCTCCAACACCTCGCCAGTCACCCCGGCTTTAGCCACATTGATCCTCTCCCTCAATGTCATCCCCATTCTCCTCAGCCTCCTCAGCTCAACATCCTCAATAGTCAGCTCCGCCAGAGAAGGCGCCTTAGGGGCCTTCTTCTTCGCAACAGCCTCCTCCCTTTTCACCTCCTCCGCACCTTTCTCCCACGGCAACAACATGGAGTCCTCCCCATCCTCATCCTCAGCCAACAAAGTATCGGGCCGAACCCAATCCCTGTGCAGTAAATCCCCCAGTTTCTCTCCCCCATCGCTCCACCTCGATTCAGGCTCCGCAATTCCATCCACATCATCATCCTGCTCATCATCATCATCGCCCAGGCCGAGGTTCCTCAGGCGGAGCACAATCCGCTCAATGGCGGAGGTTCGAGGCGGGTCAGGATCATCATCGACCCGGCTCCCACCCAATTTGGGCTCTGCGGTGGTCTTGGGGTTCTTATAGTGCAGAGGGGAGAGTGTGCTATTATTCGGCGGCCACTTATTGAGCCAGGAGGAGGAGTAGCCGGAGGTGGGCTTTGCATTATCGCAGCTCTGGAGAGGCTTTCTTGCAAATTCGGCGGGGCGGAGTGAGGATGATGAGGAGGAGGAGCAGCAGAAGGGTTTAAGGAAGAGGAGGGATAAGGAAGGCCTGATGGGAGAGGCGGAGTAGGAGGAGAAGAATTGAGGTGGAAGCTGCAACGGCATTTCTGAGAGCTTGGCGGTTGAGGCGGCCATTAACAGAGATGCTGCGGCTTTTGCATGTTCGTTTCTACTGCGTGATTGTGCGTAAAACCAGAGGGAGGTTTTTTGGGAAGACGATGTTACGCTAGCGATAGCGTTTTTGGCACTCTGTATTCTCAATTCTGTAATCTGTATGGCAGTTTCAGATAATGAGTTTTTTTCCTTCTTTCTTTTACTAATTTATACTTTCCTACGTGGCACTAATCTTTTCCATTTTCCTTTTTCGAAAAATCAATAAATTTCATTGCAGTGTTCCGGAAAATGAATAAAATTTCATTTTAGTACGAAAACAAAAAAAAAAAAAAAAAAAGGAAAATATTACATGTGTTAATGCTTACAAAAGAGTATTAGGGAGTTGCTTGTAAATTTTGAAATACTACAGCAGTTGCTAAACCATTTTTCTAATGTCATATAATGTAGCTGGCCAAGCAATACTGCCGAACAGAGCAGTACTGCCAGCATTAATTACGAGTGATCTATGGAAACAGTACTGCCACATTAATTACGAGTGATCTATGAAAATATTTTAATCAATGTTTTTACAAAATGGAAAAAATACACCACGTATATTCTCATAATATATATGTATGGTAAGTAGAAAAACATGTACAAACCAACAATCCAATTTTTTATTTTTTTAAGATAAGACCACCATTGGTGGGAGGTTTATATTGGCTTCCTCATACCGTAAATAACTAAAACATAAAGATACAAGACCATTACCAGCTATCAATCCTAAAGTAAGGGAAAATAGGGGTGGGAAAAATCACCACCCAAGGCAAGGACCCGTTGCCCGAAGGCAGTGTGTCTGAAGGCATATTCCTAAGTTTTTACCTGGAAGCAAGGAGTTGCCCGAAGGTTGTGGTGCCCGTATGCTGTGATACCCGAAGACTTACAACAAAAAGGGAATACATCGTAAAATCTATGGTCGAAAACTACCTATCAAGCGTAGCACCTTAACTCGCATTTTAAACTACCTAATCGAAATCTACCAGTCTAACAAGACCAGAAGCCCATAGGAGGGACGTAACAAACAAATGGGCAAGGATACTCCCCAAGTCTGTCAGGATAGCTCCACAAAAAGATCAGTTCCAAATCATATTCCCTACACTAATATAAAACAATCAGATTTCGCCCAGATGGTGTCTTTACCTTTCCGGTTAGTCTCGTGGTAAAAGAAATACCTCAGTCCGTTCAGACACTATCAACTCAAACCCTCGCTTACTCGTCATCTCAGGGTGTAGAGATTTCAAGAAAACACATGAGAGGTTGAGTGCGAAAAACCATCTAACACGTATGAGACTAATTAACAGCCCCACCGGTCTAAAGATATAAAGCAAAATCGCCAAAAGTCAGTTAACAAACTACTTATGACTCGGATTTCTCCTTATTGCTTAAAACAAGATTTTAAGCCAAAAACAGTTTGATCAAACACGTTGGAAAAACCATAATCGGGAGATAGCCTTCATCTAATTGTATCAGAAAACCATAAACTTAAATATGAATCCTAGAACATTTAAAAACTAGAAGCATGAACTAAAAACATAAATAATAAAAAGAAAAAGAAGCAATCCCTCACTGGCGGAGACGGCAGAGTTCGGCACCAGATTCCGGCGTGGCGGAACGTGTATCGCACGCGCGGACGCTGTTGTGCGTGAGGCGTGTGACCTTCACGCGCAGCGTATGAAAACGGGCATGGACAAGCTACGCGTCGCCATGGCGTTGAGCCTGGCCAGTGGCACATGACGGAGGCGGTGGCGCGTGGCGTCGCGGCTTACATCCCTCGCTACCCGGCGGCTTTGCTCTATCGACTCCTTCTCCTAGTGTTTCCGGCGTGGCTCCAAACGTCTCTGCCAGTGTAGGGATTACTTCTTTTTCTTTTTATTATTTCTATTTTTAGTTCATGCTTCTAGTTTTTAAATGTTCTAGGATTCATATTTAAGTTTATGGTTTTCTGATACAATTAGATGAAGGCTATCTCCCGATTATGGTTTTTCCAACGTGTTTGGTCAAACTGTTTTTGGCTTAAAATCTTGTTTTAAGCAATAAGGAGAAATCCGAGTCATAAGTAGTTTGTTAACTGACTTTTGGCGATTTTGCTTTAGATCTTTAGACCGATGGGGCTGTTAATTATTCTCATACGTGTTAGATGGTTTTTCGCACTCAACCTCTCATGTGTTTTCTTGAAATCTCTACACCCTGAGATGACGAGTAAGCGAGAGTTTGAGTTGATAGTGTCTGAACGGACTGGGGCGTTTCTTTTACCACGAGACTAACCGGAAAGGTAAAGACACCATCTGGGCGAAATCTGATTGTTTTATATTAGTGTAGGGAATATGATTTGAAACTGGTCTTTTTTTAGAGCTATCCTGACAGACTTGAGGAGTATCATTGCCCATTTGTTTGTTACGTCCCTCCTAACCCTTCATTGGCGGGAGGGTAAACCCCATGGGCTTCTGGTCTTGTTAGCCTGGTAGATTTCGATTAGGTAGTTTAGAATGCGAGTTAAGGTGTTACGCTTGTTTGGTTGTGCTACGATTTGTATATGTAGTAAGTTAGAAACATTTCCTTGTATTACATCCATCCATTATTTTGTGCATTTATGTTTTTTATTGTAATATTAAATTTATTCATAAAACATAATATTTATAATATATAATAGCACAATTATTTTAGTTTAAAGTAAAATAATACATTTATTATGTTTAATACAAAATTAATAGATTTCCTTGAAAATTATAATTTTGTTTGAACTCGACCCATATAACTTGACTAGTATAATTATTTATATTTATAATATAAAAGAACATAATAATTATTATAACATAAAATTGGATAAAATGAAATAATGAAATGATTTTTTTAAAATAATAATAAATAATGTTCATTAGAAAAATGGAATTAGAATGACTGAATGAACCTGAATTTCATCAAATTACATTTCACTGAACTGAACTGAACTAAATTGAACTGAACTGAACTGAATTGAACTGAACTGAACTGATCTACATATAAGCTCTGGCAAACAGGGCCGAAGTAGAGGATTCCATACCTTTGGGAAATAGAAGCATTTATGTCTACTCTTGGCCAGAGTATTATAAGCTAGAGATACAGAGGTCTTACCAGAGATAGCTGGCTTCCAGATTAGCTTATCCCTCATGTCAAAGAGTAGCATCTGTTTGTGCAAATGATTCATAATCTTAGGTGAGAAGTGAGTGATCACAAGAGGAAGCTAAAGAGTTTTATCATGTTGGAACTGAGCTATAGATATGTCTAGGTGGGGTAAGTCCTCATCGGAATTCCAATTATATGAGAGAAAGCCCCATCCAGTCCAGTTTGAGTTCCAAAAATTTGATTCTCCATTTCCTACCAGAATTCTTGTATGACTCTCTACAACTCTAGTAATGGATTTTACTCATTTCCATGGGTCAGATGATCTGTGTGCTTGAGGCATAGACCACATCATCTTAGACCAAAGAGTGTGACTTAAATGTAGCTTCTAGTACAGTTTTACAGAGAAACCATCTATAATGGTGTGAAAGCATCTAAAGCTAAGCCCATTTTGAGAAGTCGGATAACACAGATCAGACCATGTTCTCCAATGTCCTTGAGAGCCTTGTTTTCATTTATACCCGATAGGAAGTTTGCACATATTTTCTCCATCAGTTCAATGGTGTGCGACATAACACACCAAATATGCTGAGGAATTGAGGAGAGAACATGTACAATTCTACCAGCCATGTTTAGCCACTTATTATTCCATTTAGAGACTCTTGCATTAAGTTTCTCAATAAGTGGCTGAAAATGGATGTTAAGGTCCTATTCTCTTCGTGGTATTTGAACTTATATGAACTCATCTGAACTCATTTGAACTTAAAAAACTTTATCTGAACTAAAAAAAGTTTATCTGAACTTAAAAAACTTTATCTGAACTCATCTGAACTTAAAAAACTTTATCTGAACTCATCTGAACTTAAATAACTTTATCTGAACTCATCTGAAGTTAAAAAAGTTTATCTGAACTCATCTGAACTAAACTCATTTGTTCTTAAAAAATTTAGCTGAACTCATTTCAACTTAATAACTGAGCTAAATTGAAATATATAGATAAATTGAATTGAACTAAATTGAAACTAGCTAAAATATATATGATCATTTCCAATATATTTGAAATTTATTAGAATGATGCATTATGACTAAGTTTATTTTATGATGAATTGAACTGAATTAAACTGAACTGAAGTGTAAATTAATGTGTTAAAAAAATATTTGGTATAACTAAAATAACCTAATTTCCTATATTTTAAGAACTAAACTGAACTGAACTAAATTGAACTGAATCGAAGTAAAAATTAATGTGTTGAAAAAATAATTGGTAAAACTAAATTAACCTTAATTTCCTGAAATGATATTTTACAGAACTAAACTCAACTGAACTGAACTAAATTGAACTGAATTGAAGTAAAAATTACTGTGTTGAAAAAAAACGGTATGAATAAATTAACCTTAATTCATTGCATCAAATTATATTGTTGTTGAGGTAAACTGAACTGAACTGAACTGAACTGAAGTGAAATTAATGTATTGAAAAGAAAAGGAATCGGTATGACTAAATTAATCTAAATTTCATCAAATCTTATTGAAACTGAACTAAACTTAATGGAATTGAACTGAACTAATACGAACAATTAAGCTCAAAAGAAGAGGGTCTACGACGCATGATAGTAAAATCAAAAAATATTTTTAGCATTATTTAAATTATTATAATATACAATATTGAACTGAGTTGAACTGAATTGACATGAAAAGGTATAAAAATATTGAACTGATTTAAACTAAACTGAGCTAAAATACAAATAAGTTTATTGAACTTAACTAATCTGAAAACTAAATAAGTTTACTGAACTGAACTCATCTGAACTTAAAAAACTTTATCTGAACTCATCTGAACTTAAAAAACTTTATCTGAACTCATCTGAACTTAAATAACTTAATCTGAACTTAAAAAAGTTTATTTGAACTAAAAAAAGTTTATCTGAACTCATCTGAACTAAAAAATATTCAAATAAGCTCTAGAGAACAGGACCTAAGTTCCCTACCTTTGAAAATGGGAACACCAAGATATTAGAATGAAAAAGATCCCTGAGACATTGGCGTGCTATTTTTTATCATAGCAATTCTCAAAGACCTGGTCTTTTCCCAACATAAAATGCACTTTTTTCCCAACTCCATGCAGTGTCCAACTAGTTAATTTTTCAAAAAGTGCATTTTATGTTGGGAAAAGACAAAGTCTTTGAGAATTGCTATGATAAAAAATAACACATAGTTTTTATTTGAAAGAAGGTCTTTATCCTAAGTGGTCTTTATCTCTTGGTCAATGATCCATTGATTGCCTCCCAACTCCTAAGTGGATCTTGTTTTATACCTAGTCTAGTATGTTTTCCCCTAACGCTATGGTGGAAGAACTTGGTGTTATGATCTCTATTTTTAAGCTAATGAAACCTTGATTTCTGCTACAATAAAATTTTCTCTTGCTGCAGCAAAGTGACGAGTTCATAGTTTAAATTGGCTAAAATGGAGAGGTCAATATGATCAACGGATGTATCATATTTGGTTTCTATCATTTGTATCTTGGATACAAGGTCTTTGATTTTATCAAAGATATTACCAAAGACCTTTTTATTCCAGGAAGTGAGATGTACCTTCAGCCTTTTTAGCTTAATAGAAAATTTCAACATACATTGCTCTTCTATGGGAGTAGTCCAGTTTTGTTGTGACCTCATCAAGAAAGGTTGGATTTGCAATCCACATATTTTGAAACCTAAAGACCTAGGAAAAGTTTTTTCACTCAACTGAGTGTCAAAAAAAATGGATTATGGTTTGAGGGGGCTCTACCTAAGGTTTGTATTGTAGAGAGTGGATATCTATGGAACCAGTGGGAGTTTGCTAGGGTTCTATATATCTAATCTTTTGACTACTTTTTGGTTGAGTTTTCTGCCATTAGTCCATGTAAATTTATTTCCTACAATATTGATCTCAAGTAGATTATTGAGTTGATAAAAATACCAAACTCATAAATGCCATTGAGTTCAGGACTAGAGGTATCTCTATATTCAGTAATGGACCTAAATTACATTAAAATCACTTGTAACCAAGCAAGTGATATCCATATTAGAAATAGTTGCAATGATAAGATCAAACATTTTTGGAAAAATATCTATTAAGGGTGTGGTACAAATGAAAATTATTATGAAGGGTGTGAAACTTGTATATTTATTGATAAGGGCGTTTTGATATTTTTACCCTTTATTTAATTAAGAAAAGTCATTTATAACCCTCTCCTCCCTAAAAAGAATTCATATTTTTAATTAATAGGCTTTGTTCTCTTGAGCTCATTTGTAAATCAGTTTAATAAAATTTAGTTAAATTCAGTTAAGTGAAATTTAGTTCAATAAAATATGATCAAAGGTAGGGGTGTGCATGAACCGGTCCGGACCGGAAAAATGGACCGGACCGGACCGGAAAGTAATAGACCGGAACCGGATATAAGGGATTCCGGTCCGGTCTCCGGTCCAAGCTTTTTAGGAATTCCGGGTCCGGTCCGGTCCGGTCCAAAACCGGGTATTTTCCGGTCCGGACCGGTATTTAATATAATTTTTGTTTTTAAATATTTATTAATTAATTTATGTGTTATTTTATTTTTGGTCATTAATATTAATATTATTCTATCAATAAAAATTATATTTATTGAAATTTAGAGATTTATAAAGGTGGTTTTTAGTTGTTATAAATTTTTTACTCTCATTTTTTTTGAACAATATTAATCTTTTGTGAGACCATTGCATCTTCTTTTAATATTTAAAAATCATGCAATCATGTTTCACACACTCTATTTTAATATAAATCATTTTTATTATAATTTTCATATTAATAAATTTTTTGTAGTAAAAAAAGTTTAATTTTTAAAATAAAAATAAAGTTTAAAAAATAAAATATTAAAATTCTGGTCTAACCGGTCCGGTCCGGTCCAAACCCGGAATAATTCCGGACCGGTCCCGGTCTAGAATATCCCCTTTCCGGTCCGGTCTTCGGTCCAAGATTTGTGGGCATTCCGGTCCCGGTCCAAACCGGTTCCGGTCCGGTCCGGTCCGGGTCGGTCCGGTCCGGGTCGGTCCGGTCCGGTCCGGGTCGGTCCGGTCCGGTCCGGTCCGGGTCGGTCCGGTCCGGTCCGGGTCGGTCCGGTCCGGGTCGGTCCGGTCCGGTCCGGGTCGGACCGGTTGCACAGCCCTAATCAAAGGAGTTGATAATACCGGTCCAGCACTCTACTGGGCCGGGAAAAGGGCCCATGGCCCAGGATTGAGGAAGCAACGCCTTTCCTAGCGAGAGGCACATCCGGACAAGAAGGAGGACAGATAATGACAAGGAGAAGTGGTCTTGACTCTTATCCAAAGCAGGCAACCTCAACTATAAATACTAGTCCCAAACAGTGAACAAGGTATGTGACTTATATCTCTCTACTTTATATTGAGAGCTTTTCCGTACGTTTTCCCCGCATCGCTACCCCCATCTCATCATCACACCGGAGCTTCTCCCCTGGGACGCCTCCCGGGGATTGTTTTGCAGGACCATCGCGGGCATACCTGCAAGGAAGCCCGGATAGCGTCAGACCCGGGGATTGGACGAAGTTTGGTAGCATCAATTGGCACGCCCCGGTGGGACCTAGTTCCATCTTCGCACTATGGAGTCGCCAAGGAGAGGGCGCGGGCGCCCGAAGAAGAACGCGGCACCTTTAGGGGGTGGTCCTCCCCTATCCCCGAGAGACGATGTGACCTTGAGGCAGTTGCAGGAGTAGGCTAGACATCAGCGCGAGCTAGGAATACCACAGGATGGCCATGTGGAAACGGCCTCCGACGAAGCTGACTCGGAAAGAGAGTACCGGGATGAGCAAGAAGGACCTAGGCCCGCCGGGGAAGGCTGTCCCCGAGCTCAGGGACCTGAAGCCCGGGAGGAGGGACAATACCCAGCTAGTAACCCTCAGACCCGGGGACTAGTTTTCCCGGAAGAGGGACAAGCCTTGTACAATACGGAGGAATCAGCAGCGTTGGAATTTATGAGAGCCAACAAGGAGTTGTACCGCCAGTGAGTACTCTCTACCCGGGAAAGCCTTAGGTGAAGGGAGCCCGGGGGGAACCCGGCAGGCCTCCCACGGGGACACCAAAGAGAGGTTATCGATCTGGACGGAGTTGTGCAGCCGCCAAGGATACAAGGGCGCGTGAATTTCTCAACCGTCCCACCTTCTTTCCCTCTGAATTACAGAGTCGGAGGGGGAGCGGCTACAGGAAAACAATCAAATTTAGCTCCACATGCTCCGCCCTACTACCCGCGTTCTAGCTGGGGGATGGGGCAGATTGGGTATGACCCGCCAGTCGTGCCTGCGGAGTTATTGGGTTATCAAGCCCTTGGGACCCAGGGAAACCCGATCCAGTATTCCATGCCGATGTATGGGTCAATGGGGATGAACTATGGTTACCCGGAGAGACACTATCGAAAGGACGATAGGATGCAGGGTTATCAGGCGGCGTAGCAGGACCCCAACTCTTTGGAGGCGCGACTAGACAAGCTGGTGGGAAGAAATAGAGCTAAACCCACCATGGGTACCTCGAGTGCTTGCATACCTATGGCCGCCGGGCCTTCGGGTCCCGGAGGGAATCCCAACGTATAATGGAGAGACAGACCCGGAGGAGTTCGTCAGGACGTACCAGAACATGATGGTGTCGAGGGACTTCCCGGAGGAGTTGAGATGCAAGCTAGAGGGTTGCTACATGAGAGGAAACTCTCTCCTATGGTTCGATTCCTTGCCTCGGGAAAGCCTTAGGGATTATTACGATTTTTCTAAGGCCCTGCTGTTTAGGTACGCCGGATTGAAGAAGGAAGGGAAGCACCTGACTGAGCTTCTTGCCACCCGGCAGAAGGCTGCAGAGGGACCAATGGAATATTACCGACGGTACATGGATGATAGTATGAAGGTCATCGACAGGCAGCAGCAGGAGAAGGCGGTGATTAGTGGATTTATAAATGGCCTGAGGGATATGGCGCTGTTCCAGAAGTTGATGGAAAATATCCCGGAAACCTTTCACAACTTGCAGATGGCGGTACAGCTGTATTGTGCGGTTAATGATTCCACACGGAATAGAAAGGAAGAATTTGGGGGATTCCTCCCAGAAAAGACAGAAATGAGAAGGGTGACAGAGCCAAATAGAAGGGATCTGTGTCCCGCGCTGGCGAACCGGGCAAGAGCAGATAGCTTCACCCCGCTCAGCAAATCCCGGTCGGAGATACACGCGATTCACAAGGATTTGTTCCCGGATCCGTTGCCTATGTAGGGGACCCCGTCCAGGGAAAATGCGGATAAGTGGTGCGCCTATCACAAGTCTTACGGACACATGACAGAGGGGTGTAGGGGGTTGAGGAATGAGATTGAAAAGTTGATAGAACGGGGGAAGCTGAGAGACTGTGTGGTGGCGGAAGCAAAGAAGGAATACCCTGTCCGGGACCGGCCTCAGGAGCAACCCCGAAAGAGGTGGAGGCCCAACCTCGGGAGGGAAAACGGGAGAACCCAAGGCAACAGGGCCCTGGGGCGGCCCGCCATAGCAGTCGTACCAGTCCAAGCGGTGGAACCGGCCCGAGTACCCAACAGGATGATCAACGTGATAAGCGGAGAAATCGGAGAAGCATGCCAGTCAGTTTCTGCTATCCGGGCCCGGACGCGATATGTCCCCCCGGGGGAGACTCAGGGGAAAAGGTTTCGCCCCAATGAAACTATCACTTTTTCTAAAGCGGACGCAGCCCCGCCACAGATACGCCATTCAGACCCAATGGTTGTAACAGCGGAGATCGAAGGTTTCCTGGTCAAGAGGGTGTTTGTGGACGACGGGAGCAGCGTGGAGATAATGTTCGCTTCTTGCTTTGATCAATTGGGGATTGGAAGACAGAACCTGAAACCTCCCTCGTCTCCCCTGTCAGGGTTCACTGGCAAACCAGAAGTTCCTCTAGGAATTATCCCCCTGGCAGTATGTATGGTGGATGAGAAGGATCGGAGTAAGAGGGTCTCAGTGACATGCAAATTTGCGGTTATTGATGCCCCCTCACCGTACAACGTAATCATAGGGAGACCATGGTTAACCCAAGCTCGGGCAGCAAATTGCCCATATCTGCTGACAATGAAGTTCCCCACCGCGCAAGGAGTAGCAGTCGTGCGGGGAAGCCAAGCAGTCGCAAGAAGTTGCATGATGACGGCAGTATTGGACACAAAGAAAGCAGTAGAGGCGATACATGGAGAAGCTCCCCGCCAAGAGCTGGAGGAAATGCAAGTGGCGGACAAAGGGATGGTCACGGTGGGAAAGGATGTCCCGGAGGAAGTAAAAGACGCACTAAAGGAACTCTTGGCCAGATACCAAGGAGTATTCTCATGGAGCCCAGAGGACATGGTGGGAGTGTTACCAGAGCTAGGGGTACACAAGTTGAACATAAGCCCGGCAACCAAGCCGATCAGGCAGAAGAAAAGACCTGTAGCCCCGGAGAGAGCCGAGGTGGTCGAGGAAATCATTTACCCAGAGTGGATAGCTAACCCGGTCTTAGTAAAGAAGCATGATGGAAGCTGGCGCATGTGCATCGACTTTACAGACTTGAATAAGTGCTGCCCCAAAGACAGCTATCCTCTCCCAAATTTGGATCGGTTGGCAGAGGCTATTGTGGGATACTCGGTGCTGGCTTTCTTCGATGCGCACAAAGGTCACCAGGTACAGATGGATGAGACGGACAAGGCAAAAACCTCCTTCATCACCGACTTTGGAACTTTTTGCTACAAGAAGATGCCCTTTGGGTTGAAGAACGCGGGGGCTACTTATCAGAGGATGGTGGACAAACTCTTTTAGGACCAAGTGGGAAGGAACATGGAGGTGTATGTCGATGACATGGTGGTTAAAAGCAGGGCTTACAGGGTTTTCTTGAATGACCTGGAGGAGATGTTTGAAAAGCTGAAGCGGAGCAATCTAAAGCTGAACCCCACAAAAAGTGCCATTGGAGTGGGTGCGGGAAATTTCTTGGGTTTCATGGTATCAATTCGGGGCATTGACGTCAACCTGGAGAAGGTAGAGGCCATAGCCAAGATGACCTCTCCCCGGTCGGTGAAGAAAGTACAGCGGTTGACAGGGTCCCTCGCGGCTCTTAGCCGATTCCTATCGAAGGGAGCAGACAGGCAACTGCCATTCTTCAACATTCTCAGGAAGGCCAAGGCGTTTAAGTGGTCTGAGGAGTGTGAAAAGACGTTCCAAAACCTGAAAGAGCACCTTCGACAGTGGCCAACCTTAAAGAAGCCACGCCCGGGGGAGGAGCTTTTCCGTACATAGCAGCATCCTGGGAAGCAGTGAGTGCCGTGCTAATTAAAGAAGATGAGGAAAAGCAGCACCCAATCTACTTTGTTAGCCGGACACTTCGGGGGGCAGAGACCCGGTATACTGAGTTGGAGCAACTGGTTCTGGCATTGGTGCACGCTTCAAGGAGGCTTAAACTTTACTTCCAGGGCCATTCCATAGTGGTCCTCACCAATTACCCGCTCAAACAAGTCATGTTCAAGCCGGAGGCATCGGGGAGAATGATGAAATGGACTATAGAGCTGGGAGGGTATGAAATCCGGTTTGAGCCAAGAAGGGCCATCAAGGGGCAGGCCCTAGCAGACTTCCTGGTGGAATCAGAAGCAAGGATACACGAGGAGAAGGAAATGACTGAGACTGAGATAGTCCCGGCTTGGAAGCTGTACGTGGACGGTTCGACACACTCCGGAGGCAGCGGAGCGGGAGTCTTGTTGGTTAGCCCGGAAGGGAAGGAATATCTTTATGCGGTCCAGTTCACTTTCAAAACAACCAACAATGAAGCCGAGTACGAGGCTTTGATCGCAAGATTAAGGTTGGAAAATGAGATGGACATCAAAGCTCTCACTGCACACAGCAACTCCCAGATTGTGGTACAGTAGGTAAAGGGGGAATACGAAGCCTGGGAGAGGAGCTTGCAAAAGTACTTGGAGATGGTAAAGCCTCTGGTAGCCGGGTTCGAAACCTTCAACCTGGTCCAAGTTCCCCGGGAGGAGAATAGTAAAGCGGATGCCTTGAGCAAGTTGGCTTCCTCGGAATTAAATCCGGAGCCTAACCAAAAGTTGTATATGAAGGTGTTAGGAAGGTGTTAGGAAGAAGGAGCTACCAGGAGAACGACCAAGTAATGTTGATAAATGAGGAAGAATCATGGATCGCCCCCATGCGGGCATACCTGGAAGAAGGGACCACCCCGGATGATAGGGTGCAAGGCCAGAAGCTGAGAGTTAAAGCGCCAAAGTATGTAGTTCAGGGAGGGGAGTTGTACAAGAGAGGATACCTCCAGCCTTTGCTAAAGTGTGTGGAAAGGTCAGAAAGTTGACACCTTATCCGGAAAGTGCACGAGGGATCTAATGGGAGCTACCAGAGAGCCCGCACAATGGCTAGGAAAATCTTAAGGCTGGGGTATTACAGGCCGACGCTGTTCAAAGTTTTGGAAAAACATGTCCAGGAATGCTTGTCATGCCAAACCTTTGCCCCACTAATCCATGTTCTCCGAGAGGAGTTAATTGGGGTCACAGGAGCTTGGCCGTTCAGAAGATGGGGAATCGACTTGGTAGGGCCATTTCCCACTGCCCCAGGAGGAGCCAAGTACGTAACTGTGGCAATCGACTACTTCAGCAAATGGGTGGAGGCAGAGCCACTCACCAAGATACTGGGGCTAACTTGTGTCAAGTTTTGTTGGAAGAACATCATTTGTCGATTCGGTATCCCAAAGATCATAGTCACAGACAACGGGGCGCAATTTGAAAATGATCTCTTCAAATCATGGTGTGCCAAGTATGGCATAGAGCAGAGGTTAACAACTGTGTACCACCCCTAAGCCAATGGGCAAGTGGAAGTTACCAACCGTACCATCATTTAAGGCTTAAAAACCCGCTTGGAAGGCGCGCGGGGGAATTGGATTTGGGAGTTGCCCAGTGTCCTCTGGGCCCACCGAACCACAGAAAGTTCAGCTACCGGGGAGTCTCCATACTGCTTGGTATATGGGTCTGAGGCAGTGATACCTGCGGAGATCGGGGTCCCGAGCCCTCGGACTGAATTTCAGCACCCGGAGGAAGAAGGCGATGGACGGCGCCTTGACTTGGATCTTTTGGAGGAAAAGCGAGAGAATGCGACGCTCCAGGAAGCAAAGGTGAAGGAGCGAGTAAAGAGGTATCACGATAGAAGGGTGCGGAAGGAAGTTTTTACCCCGGGAGACTTGGTGATGAGGAGAAATGACAAGAGCCACCAAGCCTCGGAAGGGAAACTGGCACCCAACTGGGAAGGGCCATACAAGGTGAAGGAGGCATACCTGGGAGAAAGCTATGTGCTGAAGGACAAGCAGGGGAAGGAGATCCCCAGGAGATGAAATGTAGCTAACTTAAGAAAGTTCTACGGGAAGTAGAGTGCCCCGTGCAGAACCGTAGCTACTAAGGCATGGATATGCCCCCGCCCGGAAGCATGAATATGCCCGAAGAGATAGTCCTGACGTCGGCCTTGTCCTGGGTTTAGAGAGGAAGAATAGTAAAGAGGGACTCATGGGTAGCTCCCATTTGGGTGCCCCGCTAGATTGGACCCAAAGCTTGAATGAAGCCCAAGGACCAGAGAATGTAATGCTTGCAGGAAAGAATTAATGAAAAGAGGGGTTTCCGAAAGAACTTTTATTCATTATCCTTAAAATTCAAAGCACACAAGTATGCTGTTATATTACAGGGGAACAATTACATAGCATTTTATACACAAGTTTTCTATATAGGTTCCGCTATACCCACTTAGGGCCTGACCCGGAAGCACCCTCAGGGTTACCCGGCGTTTGGAGCTTGATTCCACGCAAGTTCCTCTTCCAGTTGCTCAGCATCTTCTTCGTTTAGTTCTGGGATGGGAACAACTACGGGCCCTTCTGGAAGTGGTTTCGCCAGGCGCATCCTTCTTACCCCGGCTGATGTAACGAACTTGTATTTAGGGAACAAGTCCGCCGCACCCTTACCCTGATAGTTTCCTCTTTTCCCCTTAAACCCTCTCTCCGTGGCCGCCGCCGTTCCTCTTTTCCTCTTTGATTTTCTTCCCCATCTTCCCATAATGGGGAGATAGAGAAGCAATGGTTCTTCTCTTTTTTGATTTACGGTGAAATAAGTGTGCCTAATCCACAAAATAAGAGTTCTTCGATTAGATCTTGATTTATATCGAAGTTTTTTTTCTCGATCTGGTTTTAAAGGTCGTGTTTTTTATTTGTTTTATTGTTCTCGATCCGATTGTACGGGTCGTGCTTCCGCTTCGTGATTTGGGGGTTTCAAGCTGCTTGTAGTTTGAAGAACCTAGATCATGTTTTGGATCAAGTGGTGTTGCGGTTGTAGCAGATCCCTGATTGGCGCAGTAATTGATGCAATAGGCGCTCTTCTCTGCCAAGCGGATGTGATTTTCACAGTTTCAAGATAGTATCCCTGAGGGCGGTATTACATTTTTTATTGGATCTCTTAAGCTGTAATAGTACAGACATAATTAGTCTGGTTGCCATATAGTTCGGTTATTCTGTAATAGACTAGTCGAATTGGATGTCAATTCCACTCATTGTAATCGCTTCTGGGCGTTTCCCAGGACCTTGAATCATTTTCTTCAAAAAAAAAAAATGATAGAGATAGTTTCCCAATACACACAATCACCATTCTCAAAGCAACATGATAAAGTTTGAGGAAAATTCCATAATAAGAAGTCAACAATCTCATGTGTCCAAGTTTAGTATTCTCATTAGTTAAATCTTTAGTTGAATCATTATATGATAAAGTAGTTGTCACTTTAAAGTTCTAGTTAATTTACATAGTAGTGTTTCTTACAAAAATCAAATCAAAACCCCCCCTTGTTTACATTGCTTTTATATATATGTATGTATGCTATTAGATATAGTAATCACCCTACAATGCATGCTTAAAAACACCCCCTTCTCTGTGGATACGAACCTTACTTGCCATTATATGCTTAGTTGTGTGTAGCGGTAGTAAGTGGATATAAATTGTATACTTGAGAGGTACGGCGACGACCTCCCAGTAGTAACCATTCAGTAACCAAAATACGCAATTAGTTGCTTTCAATTCAGAGTCGGGACTGCCACGAGATAGTTTACAATTATTTATCAATATTTTTGCCTAAGTCTATGTTATAAACCAAATATTTTTCTGAAGTCCCATATCAAAACATATACTTGTCATATCAAGAAATTATGAATGTAGGTATTGTAGTTCATCATGAAGTTGGCAAGTCGATAAAATATACTCAATTAATTCTGAATGTACGTATTGTAGTTCATCCATGAAGTTTTTTGTTAAAGACTAAAATTAAGAGCCTAATGAGATTCGGTAATTACTTGTCTAAATCAACTTCTTCGACGACTCTAAGTGTTTTCGGCCACTTCACCGCGTCACTTTTTGAGTCAAAGTTTCTCCGTCTCCGAGCTCTCGATCAAATCGAGATTTTTCGGGGAATCCTGATTATCTCTTTGGCTACAAACCTCCATCAGAGCCAACTTCCGCTTCTGTGAGATCACAGTCAAAACTTGGACGATCGAAAAACGAACAATCTTGCTGCACAAAGGTGCAAACTTTCATACATCTTGGTGAGCTTGTTCAGGGCACCGCCGGTGACTTTTTTGCGACACGGAGTAGACACAACTTGGATCCTTAACCCAAACCTATTCAAATCTTGACGAAGGTTGCTCTTGCTACTTTTTTGGAAATAGAGAAGCCAAGCGACGTCGTTTTAGCCACTGAGGGGTGCAAAATTTACGAAACTGCCCCCGACAGAATTTAGTGGAAGATAGGCGGTGAATTTTTCAGAGAATACTCATTATAGAGTGCTCTAGGAACAACAATATAAAAAAGAAAAGTAATCAGTCAGTCAAATATTAGCCATTGGATCCAATTAATGGCTGTGATCTCTCCACGCATATCCCGACTTCTTCGTCATCAATCCCTGCAGTTTTTCCAAATAGAAACCGGCGTCTTTCTGCAACTCCAACTCCTCCCCAGCCACGTTGCTCTTACATCCAATTTCTCAATCCACGTTCCCAGCACACGAACTCCCTCTATCGGAACAGTGATTTCCGGGCATCTATATATAGCTACGAATTTCCGCCGCCGGATTATTCAAATGGTACCTTTTTAAAAACCTTACATCAAATTTCGGTTCTTTAGGTGCAATAGAAATTAGTAATCTTGTTTATTTGAATTTGCAGAAACGCTTTATGATTGTATCATGGGTTTTCTGATTAAAGGTTACAAAGATTGTACTGTTTGGCTTTCTTTTTTTTCTCCAGACCTTCATCAGCTTTAGTAGTTATACCATAATTTTCTATTTAATGTCTAAGAAGTTTAGGCTAACAATGGTTGTATGCTTTTATACTGTTTAGGTTGATGTTCTTTGTACGTAGTTCCCTGAAACTGAAAGCTTCAAAGTTTTAAATTACTTGAGTACCTTTATGTTCAGTACATATCTTCAAAGTGATATATGCTTATAGTTCCTAATTGCGCACTTCACAATGTATGATGAATTTGGGCCAGTCATGAAGATGGTGAAAAATGTCAAAGCATTTTTTATTGTCTTTGATGAATTAATTTTAGTGACAGAAGGTCTAGTTGTGTGTATAAAAGAAAGGGAATCCAGCACCTAATGCAGATGTAGATTGCAGCCTACTATCCAAGCAATGTCACCTTGATCACTTTGAACAGTTCTTCATCTATCTATTTTTTTATTTTTTCTGCTAACCTTTCTGGCTTTCTAGCATCTCACCTCCTTTATATATTCTTATCCTCATCGTTTTTGCCTCTATTAGATACCTGTTATTCTTCATGACTAGCTGCTCTTCTTTTGTTTAATCGTTTTTTACCACTCACACTTAGGGATTTCTGGCAATCTTGTGGTTCGCCTGGGAAACGACTCACTAAAATGTAAGGAGGTTCTAGTTAGAGTTGCACACTAGGATTTCATCGATGCCTAGTTTCTCTTTTCTCTTTTGTTACTTGAACTGAGCTTTTTAGCTCTGATTGTATTATTTTTATATTGTAGGCTTGGGGAAGCCAAATTGAATTCCCTCCATCACTAGTGATGGTTTAACTTTAAAAAATAAAAAAGGGATTTCTGGTGGTTTTTTGTTAGTACAATCAACATTGAACAGAAAACTGGAGTTAGGTTTTCTTCTGGCTTGAATCATTGGCTAACAATTCACGATCAAGTTTTGATTGCTTATATTTTTTCTGCTCATTGTCTGTTCACTGTTTCCTCATTACATTTATTTTTTGCTTCTTCTTCCGTTATTTGTTTATAGTAACAGTTGATTGATTCTTGAGTGTCTTTAGATATTCCAAGTTCTTGCTTCTCAGCCTTTTCCATTTTTGTAAGCCTGTTCATTTTTTATTATTAATCTACGTCGACTCCGTGTAAATCTCCCTGGCACGTGTATTATGTGACATAAAATATGTGATATGCATTAAAAAATATGAGAAATATGGCAGAGATGTCTTTATGTACCTGCAGACATTAAATACAAGCTATCCATTTACAAACCTTTCCAGTAAATGATTATTTCATACTCTTATAATAAAATTAATTTTACTCTGAATGCATTACACATTTCATATATAGTTTCCCACGATCTTATAAAATACAATCAATTCAACTTCATGTTTTTAAGTGCAGGTGAACCTCCAATAACGAAAGCATGGTATATTTAAGTAAAATCAGCAACGTATTTGTTCCTAAGATTCCAAAAAATTAACTGTCAAAAAAGACATGAAACTACCCACCCAATATTCTGTTAAAAAAGCTTTCAGAGCACAACTTTTTTGCACGTTTGTTTTACTGAACGGAATATATAAATATATTCCTAACTGTACAACTAGTTAGATAGACAAAGACATTTAGTTAAACAAATTGTAATATAAAGAGTTGTACAGTTAGATATACTTAGATGACTTTTCATTACTATTTGTTTAACTAGATGTCTTTGTCTATCTAACTAGATGTATCAAATACTCATTAGTTTCCTTGTGCATGTACATTATGATTACGCAAAAGTTCGTAGATTAATTAAAATGCATTGTTCTACTGATGATTTAATTATTTATGTTGTCCAAACTTATTTTGGCATTTAGAATGTGATCATCTCAACATTTTTCTTCTTCTAATGAATTTATAGATTGTGGATGTGGTTTCTAACCACCAGAAGTTTTACCGCATATGCTATAACCATGCTGTTTGTTTGCACCATCATCTTCATAAAATATAATTTTCTAAAATAGTATAATAACAAAGATAATACCGTGCAACTAATGTGCTGTTCTTGTGATCATATATATGCTTCTGTAGTGCTATATTTCTGTTTGCTGAGTATACAATTATTTGAAAGGGTGCAGTATTTGGTGACTAGGGGTTTGCAGGAAATAGCTCAGTAGTTCTTCTCCATCTAAATTGAGATGTCCTTTTGCTATCATTTCTTTTCATTTTCTTGGTAATTAAGCTCTTTCACCACTCGTATGTTGCGTCTCGGATGTCGAGATAATCCAATAAGTTCCATTAGAATGCTTTACTTTTCATTGCTATACATTTTACTGGCGAATGTAGGAACCAGGTATTAACCTTTCTATTCAGTTTTGTGAGGCAGTTCATTGTGAACGTAGCGGTGGAAAAATTGTCTTTCAGTTGAGTTGCATCATCTAAGTTTACTTTTATTGGTTAAAATCAAGATAGCGAACTCTATTTGGAATCTTAAGTATTTTTGGTACTCTTGCCTTTTACTTCCAATCACTATCACTCATTCTCAATTTTCTGATATCCTTTCATAGTTATTTTTTTATTCCTCTCTCTTATAATGCTCTTGTAAAACAGTCCATCTTAATCGGAAAGCTATCATTGTATTCTATCTATTTTTATCTATTGAGTTGTGTCATTCTAAGCTTATTTTACTTATGAGTATTTTCTGATATCAGGACAGCAAAACTAATATAGAACCTACCCTTTACTTGTAGCATGCATGACCACTCATTCTCTCACTGTTACACTATCCACTTCATCGATGATCTGCATCTGAACTGATTCATCGGAATTACTCAACGGGGAATCTTCACCTGAGACAGTACCTATTTCCTCCTTCATTACAGCACGGGACTTCTTCGCTTTTCAGCCCCACCTATCTTTGGTTCATACTGTGGGTAAGTTTGTTAGATTCCACATCTTCATTAAAATTGAATTTCCCTGATTCAAAACCCATCTTCGATCTAATTCTATCTCGTTTTGTGATCATATTCATGCTTTTGCTGGAATTAGGTTTGTGCTAATTTATTTGAGCCCGGCACAGCCTCCCTCTAGGTACCCTTTTGTAGTTTTTTTTTTTTCGTTGTTGTTTAACATAACTTTGGTGAGTCGGTGACATTGGTGTGATTGTAGATTAGTTTATCCCATCGAAGTGATTCAAAGTTTTGGGGTATTAATTTGTAGGTTTTGGGGTTTTAATTTGTATGTTTTTCTAACTTTTAATATGCATAATTTTGATATCATACTTTATTTCTTGTGTATTAGGTCATGAATAATTTTGTAGTTCGAAATCATGGGATAATAACAGTAGTCTTTTTTAGTAGTGACAATAACAAAATTTGTACTAATTTTATTATATTATGTTGAATTTTAAATTACTTGTGTGGTACAAATAGGGTTCGTGTGCCCCACTTCAAATAAGATCCTGGTTCCGCCACTGGCTGTAGCGGTGAAAAACCATGACTAGTGTGGTAAAAGACATAAATGTCCTTGACAGCCTGCTTCTCTGTTGACTAAAACCCTTGTGTTGCTTTGTTCCGCAGAGGAGCTGAGCGCTAAAACCCCTGGGAAACATGAGAAGGTTTTTTTCCCTCTACCAATCTCATTCCCCCAAGCTAAACCTTGTACGGATCACCGACTTTGTCAACCCCAGATTGCCGCTTCTCACCTCCAAGCTCAGATTTTTCTCCTCAGAAAATGACTCCGCCACTCCAAAATCTGAACCCGAACCCGTATCCGAGCCAGGTCCGCCGGAAAAGAAGCAAGCTGCACTTGATGTCAAGGACGTTGACAACAAAGGTGAATGCCCAAAACTGATTTCTTGGATCAATATCACTGCTGTGTTTTTTGATTTTGTTTATAAGTTAGATAGGTATTGGAATTGAGTAAATAGTTTTAGGAATATAAGAATTGAGTCTTTGTTTTTGAAACTCTGTTGATAGAGTTTAAGCAGCGGTTGGGTGAGTACTTTACGAAAGGGGATGAGCAGGTGCTGCCATCGATCTTTGAAGCTATACTAGCCAGGAGTTTGACCGAGAAGCACGAAGATACTGATGAAGAATTGATGGAGGAAATGGAGATGCAGCCTCTGGACGATGTCAATGACCAGGAGTTTGAATCGGATTTGGAGGACTTCCACAAGACGGATGATGAGATTGATGACTTGTATAGTGCTAGGGATATTGTCACTAAGAGAATGAACAATGATGAGTACTTCAATATGGATGACAAGAAATGGGACGAAATGATTGCGGAAGCAACAGCCCACGGTTATCTTAAGGATACGAGGGAATGCGAGGCTATTTTGGAGGACATGATGAACTGGGAAAAACTCCTACCGGGTAAGTTCTCTGTTTAATTCAGTATCATCATTGATTATGGTTTTAGACTTAGTTATGTTTGCTGATGCCTGATATGGAGCTATTCTTGATCCTTTTCTATCTCCGTTTATAATTTTGCCACCTTGCATTTCTGTGTCATTCTGCAATTAGATTTGTGTCTGTACTCTGAAATGCCATGCATATATTATTCTGTTTGAACCATTGAATTCATGATTGGGGCTTCCAAGACGAGACTGAGTTATGTTCGGGATGATTTGATTGAGTACGAAAACTCGATATTGTTCTGGTTCTGTGATAGTATTTTTTTTTTAGTTCCCGTACTGAATGCTTGTTGCTCTAGTTCTATTCAGCTTCTGATTTCTTCATCTGTTTCATTAATGCACCAATATCTTATATTTTTAACTTGCATGATTAACTTAACATCAAAACTGAACCAGTGCACCTTATTTTCATTTTTCAATTGGAGGATGTGGTACTAAGGGGATTGGAAAACACTATTCTCATATGATCTCAATTTTATTTTCTCTCCAGGTACATGTTATAAATTTAACATTTGATAAAACATTTCTTCATTGTGAATGATATACTTTTCTGAATATTCTCGTTGAAAGTGGTAGTAAAACTAGAACCAACCAGTTGTAATCCTAATAAGACATTCAGGCTGTGGTTAGAAAAGTTTTAGTTATATTTAAGACATAGCTAGAATAAGTGACACATAGCTAAACAAACAATTAAGGTAAAAGAATTCAGATTGTTCTTGACACATGGCTAAACAAATACTTACTTTCCAAGAATCTAATTATGTAATATCAATGAACCATGCTAGGAGTCTGGGATCATTGTTCTTGACAATGCTGGGATTCCTCCAAGTAGCAGTAGTAGTGTAACTCTATTTGACTCATAAGTCATTCATAAGTCATATGCTATTGGAGAACTAAAACACTGGTGTTCTTGATGTTGAAGTAATTTTTTTTGTGGGTGTGATTTCTTTTCCATTCCATATATTGTCTATTGGAATTTTTTTCCCACTCAGAGATGTAATCTTTCTTCTGGTTCCTGTATGAGCTGCATTTTTCTTAACCAGGAGGTATAGTTATATACATAAGTATATGCTAAAATTGATAACAAAGTGAAAATATTATAAAAATAATCCTTTCTCAGTTTGAAATCTACATGAATTCTGATTCTCACAGTGGTTGAGCTTGAGCATGAATCACCTTGAATTTATTGAAATGAAACATACTTGAGCTAGGCCATAGCCAACTTAGCCTGATTTTTAAGTTTTGTTTTTCATAATGCCATAGTATTACTATCTGAAGGAGCTAGAACAAGGATTTCTACCGAATATGTGTATTCTAAACTCACCAACTCTTTTTATGCTTCCATCTTTACTGTTTTGTTACTTTTGTGTTCAATAATCGTTTGTTCTAGTCTGATTTTTGTTTCTTTGTTAAGTATTGCATTTTTATGAAGAAAATGAAGTCAATTTCATGTTTTCAAAATTGGTTACTACTTGAAAATGAAGTCAATTTCATGTTTTCAAAATCTGGGATAATTGTTCTTGACAATGCTGGGATTCCTCCAAGTAGTAGTAGTGTAACTCTATTTGTCTCATAAGTCATTCATAAGTTATATGCTACTGGAGAACTAAAACACTGGTGTTCTTGATGATGAAGTAATCTTTTTTGTGAGTATGATTTCTTTTCCATGCCATATATTATCTATTGGAATATTTTTCCCACTCAAAGATGTAATCTTTCATAAGTCATATTCTATCTCTGTTTAGAATTTTTCCACCTTCCATTTCTGTGTCACTCTGCAATTAGATTTGTGTCTGTACTCTGAAATGCCATGCATATATTATTCTGTTTGAACTGTTGAATTGTGATTGGGGCTTCCAAGACGAAAATTCGATCTTGTTTTGGTTCCGTGTTAGTATTTTTCTAGTTCCCGTACTGAATGCTTGTGCTTCTATAATACTTCACGATTCTTGCTCTAGTTCTATTCAGCTTCTGATTTCTTCATCTGTTTTATTAATGCACCCATATTTAATATTTTATATTTTTAACTTGCATGATTAACTTTTCTGAGCATTCTGGCTGAAAGAGGTAGTAAAACTAGGACCAATCAGTTATAAGGTTAGAAAAGTCTTAGCTATATAATATTTATAGAACAAACAATTAAGGTAAAAGAATCCACATTGTTCTTGACTCATGGCTAAACAAATACTTAAGTTCCAGGAATCTAATTATGTAATATCAATGAGACAGTTCTAGGAATCTGGGATCATTGTTCTTGACAATGCTGGGAATCCTCCAAGTAGCAGTCCTGTGCAAGATAGTGTAACTCTATTTGACTCATAAGTCATTCATAAGTCATATGCTATTGGAGAACTTAAAAACTGGTGTTCCTGATGATGAAGTAATCTTTTTTGTGAGTATGATTTCTTTTCCATGCCATATTGTCTATTGGAATTTTTTCCCACTCATAGATGTGATCTTTCTTTTGATTCCTCTATGAGCTGCATTTTTCTGAACCAGGAGGTATAGTTGTATACATATATGTTAAAATTGATAACAAAGTGAAAATATTATTAAATAATCCTTTCTCAGTTTAAAATCTACAATGAAGTCTGATTCTCACAGTGGTTGAGCTAGAGCATTTAATCACCTTGATTTAATTGAAATGAAACATACTTGAGTTAGGCCATAGCCAACTAGCCTGATTTTTGAATAATTTCTGTTATTATTATGCCATAGTATTACTAGCTGAAGGAGCTAGAGCAAGGATTTCTGCAGAATATGTGTATTCTAAACTCACCAATTCTTTTAATGCTTCCTATCTTTATGTTTTTTAACTTTTGTGTTCAAGAATCGTTTTTTCTAGTCTGTTTTTTGTGTCTTTGTTAAGTATTGCATTTTTACGAAGAAAATGAAGTCAATTTCATGTTTTCAAAATTTTCAACTTTGAGAATCGCCTGAATGTCTATACACTAAGGCTTGATTATCACCTAAATATTCTTCTTAAATACAAAATTTTGGAACAAGAAAGGTTTGTAAACTTATAAGCTAATCCATGACAAAAAAAATTAAAAAAGTTGACTGGATATAGGAAAGGAGGACTTTTCAACAAACAAAGTCACTCAATGGATATCGAGGGTTAGGAACAGAGACACAATTCTATACTGTATTGGCTATGGGGCATGGTTCAAAATAAATATTAATAGCTTGAGAATATTAGTTGTTAATTTTATGAATCGCTGTATAGACCTATGAATACTGAACTTCTGTTTATTGAGCTGTGTCTTTTTGCCTTTTTCTTTCTTAGCCCACTTTATTAGCATATTTATTCATTTATTATAGCTTATGAAGTTATAAGCATATTCAAAATGAACTTGAGCCTGAACATGTGATCAAGCTAGTTACCAGTTGTGTACTTTTAAGAACATAATATATTAAAATTCGGATGACATTTGAATGGTATTCTTTGTTCAGCTTGTTTCTCTTGTTTCATTTAGTCTTGGTTTGCAATTTTTTTCAGATGAGATTAAAAAGAAGGTGAAAGCTAAGTTTGAGGAGATAGCAGCTAGGGTAGAAAAAGGTGAGCTCAAAGATGAGGAAGGCTATGCGTTGTTTAAAGAGTTTGAAGACCAGATGGTCTTAGAATGCGCTAAAATGATGGAGGAGGAGCCTCCTGAGTTTGATGAAACTTCTGCATCTGACAACAAAAAAGATTTGGATGACCCACCTGGCGAAGGCCCAGTACTCAGGTGGCAATCTCGCATAGTGTTTGCTCCTGGGGGTGATGCATGGCACCCCAAAAATAGAAAGGTGAAGCTTGCTGTTACTGTAAAAGAACTTGGATTGTCTAAACATCAGGCTCGCCGCCTCAGAGAATTGTCTGGAAAGCGTTACAATTCAGGCAAAGATGAACTTACTATAACCAGTGAAAGGTAATTTACTGTTTTTTTGGTTAGAATGGACAATGTCTGTGATCATGAAAATAATGTTTTTATTATTATTGTGTCTTGTGTCTAGAAATGTCCCCAAAATCCTCTGTCGAATCTTTGAGCTGTAAATTAATTTTAAAGCACCGTCATATTGATTTGTTTTCAGGTATGAGCATCGGGAAGAGAACAGGAAGGATTGTCTCAGGACACTGTTTGCCTTGATTGAAGAGTGTGCAAAGGCCTCTGACCTCGTGGAGGATGCTCGGACATTATACATGAAGGAGAAGCTCAAATCCAATCCAGAGTTTATGAAGAGATTGAACGGGAAGCTGACTACAGGAGAAGTGAGTCAAACGCCTGTCTGAAATAAACCTTACGTCCAGCTACCATCTCTCTTAGGTGTGCCTCAACAAGTTTATTGCTCAATATTTTATGTTTTTAGAACTAGGCCATCTCTTGTCTTTAAGAAACCAAGTCATATTTAGAAATGGGATATGCTGATGATTCCGAAGAAACTGCACTTTTTTCCCATCCGGGTTTTCCAGGCATTGTTCGATCTTGGAAATTTTATCTTCCAATAATGCGAAAATTCCCCATTGTTGGGTTTGTTAACTTTGATTTCGGACTTTAGTGAATCTTGATTATCTATACAGTATACGTAGTAAAGTAGGTAATAGATTTAAAATTGGGGAATTATACATGACAGTAGATTATAATCCCTCATCATTCATAATATCAACTATAGCCTATTCATTTCAATATCATCAGACCTTTTGCTTGATTATTTATATAGGGTTTTTCTAACGTCCATGGACACTCGTTTAAGATGGTTAGACCCAAAAATCGTTGAACTCTTGCAATCTCAAAAAAAAAAAAAAACTCCATTCTTGTTATTCAATCTTTTTATCCACATATTTTTCTCAAAAACAAATTTGTTTTAACTTATCTGTTATCTGTTAACAGGACCAAGAGACCAATCGCATAATTTGTTAGAGAGAATTTATAAAAAATAATTATATCTAATTTGAAAGTCTTTGGACTACATATGCATGATTCTACATGGAATGTGTATGTAATTAATCAGGATCCTATTATGATAGTTCAAATAATTGTATCTTCAGTTATAATCATAATTTTTTTGTAAACCTTAGCAGCACCCAAACTCCTATGAATTGATTCCCTGGTGCTCTTCTCTCTTTCGATTTCAAGGGCCATTGGTATGCACTACTCCTCCCTCCGGAATTTGGGCTGCTAAATGGTGTTTTGCTGTGGCACTTCGCTAACTTGCGGCTCAATATTTACCGGGGGGTTATGGAGTTGTTTGGCACCAAATGGCTTCAAATATCTTGGCCTACTTCTAGCTTTCTAAACGATCTCTAGTATGTATGGTAGCATAGGGCCTTCTTTATTCTTTTGGAAGGTTAGGATTCAAGAGTTTATGTTCACCTCTGTAAAACACTTCTAGTAAGCGTTGCTCTTTTTTGATGGTTTGGGGAACCTAATACTCCCTCCACCGAATGGTGGTTTTAATTATTTTTTTTTAAAAAAAACACTAAGTTGCCTTTACTAGTAGGTACAAATTGAATTCATTTCATTTCGAGAAAATAAATCTGGATAGTTTTTTGATTAATTTCCTCTCTTGTACAAAACCTCAAATAGTTTTGCTTATAAGATTTTATGGGTTTGAATAGGCCAATAAAATTCTCTCCTCCTTTGGTGGTTTCAAAAGAAAGAAGAAAAGGTATCAAGTGTAGAGAGTAGAATAGTTCAAAAGAGAATGTGTTATTATAAATTTATAATGACCAAAAAAGAGTGGTTCAGGCAATAATTACACAAAAAAATAACCCTCAGTGAAAAATATAGCCCATCACTCAAGAAAGTCTTCTATGACCATCTTACCATAACGCTATGATATGTCCGCTCTTTAATTCACATTTTTATGAGTTTAGTTTATGTGTTGTTTTATTAGATTCTTATTATATTACTTTTATTTATTTATTTTGATAAAAAATCATTTAATAAACGTTGTGAATATGTTTTCTTTTGTTTCTAATTTATTTTATTCACTTAAATGTTGTAAATGAACTAATTGAGTTAGAATGACAAACAAATCTTACGAACAAATATAATAAATATATGATATATCATTCGTCCTACCATAAATTATGGCCAGCGAGAAGATTTTGGGGTGAGACTTATGGTAGGACGAATGATAGTTCATGTGTTTAATAGATTTGTTGGTGTGTTTCAAGGATTGTTTGTTTTTGTGTTCATTTACACATGAACATAGGTTATAGCAAACAAAGTTTAAAAACACAAAAACAAATCTAATAAACACATGAATTATCATGTGTCATACCCAAAGCTTAATTATCGTATGTCACCCAAGACTGTGTATAGAGTTTTTAATATAGACATGCATATAGCATAATATATAATTTACATAAGTATCGTCGACAAGTTTTTTTGCTTGTTAAACCCTTTGTTCTATTAATTAACATGATTTACAAAGGAAACAAAAAGATGCTTAAATAAGAAATACGAAAATTTATAAATCTAATCATTTTCACTTACGTGCTTCCACGGACATTATATATATACTAGAGACCTACATTAGACATTATTAACAGTTTTGATCAGTTGGATCCACAATTATTTGAACTCTTAAGATTCTTAATTTTTTGTACCTTTTTCCTACAATACTGTTCTCCAACCTGCATATATAAACGATCCAGCACGTCTTTAGATTTACCCTCGGCCCTTTTTTACTCTTTTCACGTACGGTTAGAGTATTCATAAACTCTATTTTTTTTACCATCCGACAAATTTACTACGAAACTAAACCACCACTATTTAGTTCAAGTTGGTATCTGCACGCGCGTGAATGTATGTTTTTTAACCTCACCAAAGGTTGGAGTCCAGATTGAATGGTTGCTCCGGCGGCGCTCCGGCGTGATCTAAATTAGCCCTAGATGAAGATGAAGAACCCGCCCCGAGGTTCGATGATCCCATGAAGTTATTACCGAACAGATTGTTGTTAGACATCATCATCATCCCAGCTGCTGATTGTTGTGGGCCCAGAAACGAGTAGTGATGATCGCCGCTAGGGTTACTTTCTTCCCGTTGCTGCAGATTTCCTAGCTGCAAAGCCCTCAAGAGCAAAGGGGTGTTTATTCCCAGGTTGGCGGACGACGGCCATGAAGTGAGCGGCGGAAGGGTGGTGGCGGCGGCGGCTTCCCTGATCGCGTTGTTCCAGTTGAGGACGTTGGCGGCGAAGTTGTCGGTGGTGCCGGAGAGGTGCATGAAGTGCTGCGGGGAAATGAGGTTGTTCAACATCATCGACGATGATGATATGTTATTGTTATTTGAGGATCCGTTGCTGAAATTCGGGAGCTCGATGTCTCCCAGCTCGCTTGCATTGATGGTGTTGGTATCGCATGGTGATCCTAGGGATTGTGGTGAGGTTGGTGTCTGTGGCGGTTTCTTCACCGTTGCGCTCTTCTGAAAAACCCTACATACCACCCACTCCTCCTGTCCATGCATATCAACAAACTTTTGTTTAGAAATCTTACAACGAACAATACATATGTTATATATTATGAGTGTTGGTATTTGCATCCTTTCATTTCAAACCACCCTATAAACATAAAATTGTATATTGATTTTTCCAAAAGTAAATTTAGCTGATCACCAATCAGATCCCATGCACATTTCATTTTAGTGGGTCTAAATTAATGGGGTGTACATGTAAATAAAATCACCCTATATTTATATTATACAGGACAATTAAAAATAATAGATAGATTTTCAATTGAGACATGTTTTAATGGTCTCACTGAATGATCATGTTTAATAAGTAAAACATCAAACTTGAAAATAAGAAGATCAAACATAAAAGTGAAAAAATCATACACTGGCTGATCATATATACTTAATATCTAAAGATTAGGACTAAAAGTGGGAAGAAAATTAATATTTGTCATTTAGTTCAGTCGAAACTTGGTCTCATAGGAGACCTTCTCAAAATAATAACAATTGTTTAATGAGATCGTGGAAAAGATTTTGTGAAGTTCAGAATGGATGAGTTTATATGAATTTAGGGCAGGTGATTATATTATACCTTTGTAGTTTTGAAGGCAAGCTTGGATTCGAGGCGGTATTCGTGCATTACCCAATTGGTTTTCTCACCCTTGGGAGCTCTGCCTCTATAAAACACAAGGGTTTTCTTCATCCCCACCAACACGCCGCCGCGGAATATCTCCTTGTCTTTTCCGGTGGTTTTCCAGTAGCCGGCTTCCGTCGCACGGTTAGTCCTCATCCCGGTGGGGTACTTTCTGTCTCTCAGGCTGAAGAAGTACCATTCTTTTTCACCCATTGATGCTTTTGCTGCACGTTAACGCGTACGTGTACATTTCTCAGATGGTTATTATATTATTTTTTTAATGCTTTTGGTAAACTAATGTAAAAAGAAAGCTATCTACTTCAAAAAACAAAGAGGCAGCAAATAATCCTTTTGATACTTGGTTTTTTTATGTGGTTCTTATGTTTTTTAGAGCACAAATTAATTAATCATTTTGATAAGGACATATAAATTGGACTAAATGGCGATTAAAATTTAAGTATGATATTCAGCTGTAAATTCATTTATTATAACTAGCTAGGCGATTAAACGCTACTACTATTTTCAACGAATTGTAGAGGTTCGTTTGAAGAAGTTATTACATTTCTTCAAACATATGTGACTTTTATTTATTCAAAGAAAACCCTTGAAATTGAATTATTTAAATATAAAAGACAGTTGTACTTATTAGTATACATACAATATACTATTATTATATACTCTATATGGATTATACTTTGATTATTAACACCGTTGATGACTTAAAAAGTTTTATGGAGTTGGTGAAATGTGAAAGCCTTTTACAAATTTGTGACTTCCTCTTGTACGTCTTCAAATGAATTAATCATATGTAAACAAATAATCCTTTCTTAATTAATTAAATCCAAACAATTAATGTTTATAAGAAGAAAATGGTTGATAATCAATAATAAACCAAGGACATTACAGGGGGTGTCAGTTTCTGCTTGTCATCAGCTGTGATTTTCATCATACATATATATGATCATGTAGTCAAATTTGTTCCCTTAATTCTTAAAATCGACAATAAAATCTCATTTACAAAAAAAAATTAAATACGTCAAATCATAAATAATTATATCTTCCGAATTTCCCCCATCGGATTTCACAATATTTTCAGAAAATTATCATTCTTAAGACAATTAAATTAAGAAACACATCAAGCCAACATTGAGAATTCATTTATAATACAAGTAGCAATACTATTCTCTCATTTATTTCACTTTTTTCCCTGAAAATTACTATTGGTCAGAAGAATGAAGTAATGATTAATAAATATATAATTAGCCTTATTTATAATAACTAATCTCATGGATGATTTGTGGCAAACTGATACATAAATTATGAAACCACAAATGCAATCTCAGATAGTAAACAACATATAATTTTGAAAAAAGAAGGAGAAGAAGAAAGTGAAAAACATTAAATTCCTTAATCAAAAAATCTGTTATATAAAACAATAATTGGGATGATCATGAATGATAAATACCTGGGAGATCCCAAGGCTCACACTTGTTGAGATCAACATCAGCAATGGCTCTTGATGAAAAGGCGAAGTCTGAAACCTTGTTGGAGAGATAGCATGTTATGAGTTCTTCATCGGTTGGATGAAATCGGAATCCCGGAGGAAGATTTTCCTCCATTTTTTTCCGACTCGATCGAACTGAGCAGTGATGTTGCAGAGGAGACAATTAGTAAGGATCTAGGGCTGATGAAGGGGGTATTAATGGTGGTTCAAGAGGGAGAGACTTTGTGCTTCATGATATCAAAATCTTCAGGAAGAAGCAGCTTGTTCATTAATATATTAATAGTCATGTTTTTAATATTCTGATTATTACAGCTAACATATTGACAAAGATAGTCCATTTGGATTTTATCAATACTTTTTTTCTTCTATTGCAGATGTGAAACTACAATTTTGCCACTTTGATGAGGTGCGCTAAACTGTTTTTCTCCCCCCTAATTAATTAATCAATGACATTTTCAGTATTTCATTTCTTTTGCAAATTTATTGCTGACAAAAATAATGATGTCCACATATACATCCTTGTAATCTGCAGATTAAAACACTTGGAATATTTGGTTCACGTGTACGTATAGTACTTCTCGATCTCTTTCCTTCTCATCCTAAAATGTTACCCTAAATTTAAAATGCAATTTTTAACATTCTTTCAAGATAACCTTGGTAGATAAAAGAACCATTCTATGAACTTATCTGTAAATTAACTAGATTTTTCGGTTTCATTTACCATTGGATTGGATCCTCGGATACTACGCGGATATAATGACAACATTCTTTAAGGTTGCTTAGGTTTTATTCACATCAGATTAAGGATGATATAACTAGAAGATTATAAAATTTAGGCCATGATAAGGTTTATTCGGTATTAATCCCGACAAGTAACAATTTTAAAATTCGCTACTTTAAAACGTTACTAGATAGATATCAGGCAAGACTCGATCTAATTACTGTCGGAGGTAACGGTCTCGTGCAGTTTCGTATGCGAACTTTTCGTTTCCGAAAAGCTTCCGCATTTTCTTTTACCGACGCATGATGCGGTTGTTGGAGGAATCCTCCAGTGAAATTCCAAGATAGTCTCGTTGGTTTTGTGGATGTTAGTGAGACAGAGTTGCAAAATAATGTTTTCCTGGAAGAAGTAATATCTGATCTGTCACCAGTATCAAACAACCATGTTTCAGATGTGATTGACTATGGTGGACGAGCATTCGAAAATCTTTGCTTCGCGCTCCATGCGCTCCGCTGCTCTCGCGCGTTTATCCCACACACCTCTACACATTTAGACTATACGCCTCGACGCGTTGGACGCATGCCCGCGCAGGTTCCCGCGTGTTTGTCTCATGCCCCAAGGTCTTGTATTTGAATTACGATTTGTCGCCCTCATTGATAGGGAATTAGTGGATTAAACCGATACCGTAAAATAGCTGACCCATTATGGGATCCAAAAAATTAACAGATGCGGGTGTACATGGACATAGTTGAATATCTAAAACCACGGTTTGTTCTGATGGAGAATGCCGTGGACTTGTTCAAATTTTGCCAAGCTCGTCTTGGTCGATATGCATTTGCTCATTCAATGCAAATAATATATCAAGCAAGACTCGGTCTAATTGATGCCGAAGGTCACGACCTCGTGCAGTATCAAACAACCATGCTTCAGATGTGGTGGACGAGGATTCAAATATCTTTGCCCTTCACGCGCCATGCACTACTTTGCTGATCTCGCACTTATGTCCCATGCACCTTTATGAATTTGGCCTACGCGTTGGAAGCACGGCCGCGCAGGTTCCCGCGCGTATGACCTATGCCCCAAGGCCATGAAATTGAATTATGAGTCGTGACCCACCTTTCTAGTGCATTAGTGGATTCAACCGATTATGCAAAATAGATGACCTACTGTCGGATCAAAAAATTAGCAGATGTGTGTGTAAATGGACATAGTTGAATATTTGAACCACGGTTTGTTCAGATGGAAAATGTCGTGGATTTGTTCAAATTTTGTCAAGCTCGTCTTGGTCCATTTGCATGTAAAGTGCAAATTAGATAGATGTCAAGCAAGACTCGGTCTAATTACTGTCGGAGGTCACGGTCTCGCGCAGTTTCGTATGCAAGCTTTTTCGTATCCGAAAAAATTCCGCACTTTCTTTTACCGACGCATGGTGCGGTTGTTGGAGGAATCCTCCAGTGAAATTCCAGGATAATCTTGTTGGTTTTGTGGTTGTTAGTGAGACAGAGTTGCAAAATAAAGTTTTCCTAGAAGAAGTAATATCTGATCTACCACCAGTATCAAACGACCATGTTTCAGATGTGATTGACTATAGTGGACGAGCATTCAAAAATCTTTGCTTCACGATCCATGCGCTCCGCTGCTCTCGCGCTTTTGTCCCACGCACCTCTACACGTTTAGATTATACGCCTCGACGCGTTGGACGCATGCCCGCGCAGGTTCCCGCGTGTTTGTCTCATGCCCAAAGGTTTTGTATTTGAATCAGGATTTGTCGATCTCATTGATAGGGTATTAGTGGATTAAACGGATTCCGTAAAATAGCTGACCCATTATGGGATCCAAAATATTAACAGATGCGGTTGTACATGGACATAGTTGAATATATAATATGTCGTGGACTTGTTCAAATTTTGCTAAGCTTGTCTTGGTCGATATGCATTTGCTCATTTAATGCAAATAAGACACCAAGCAAGACTCGGTCTAATTGATGCCGAAGGTCACGACCTCGTGCAATATCAAACAACTATGCTTCAGATGTGATGGACGAGCATTCAAATATCTTTGTCCTTCACGCCCCTTGCACTACGTTGCTGGTCACGCACGATTGTCCCGCCATCTCTACGCATTTGGCCTACGCGTTGGAAGCATGCCCGCGCAGGTTCCCGCGCGTATGTCCTATGCTCCAAGGCCTTGAAATTGAATTATGATCCATGGCCCACCTTTATAGGGCATTAGTGGATTCAACCGATTATGCAAAATAGATGACCTACTGCTGGATCCAAAAAATTAGCAGATGCGTGTGTAAATGGATATAGTTGAATATTTGAACTACGGTTTGTTTTGATAGAGAATGTCGTGGACTTGTTCAAATTTTTCCAAGCTCGTCTTGGTCGATATGCATTTGCACATTTAATGCAAATGAGATATCAAGAAAGACTCGGTCTAATTGTTGTCGGAGGTCACAGTTTCACGCAGTTTCGTATGCGAGCTTTTGTTTGGGCAGCCCTCGAGTCCGAAAATCTTCCGAAACTTCTTTTACCGACGCATGGTGCGGTTGTTGGAGGAATCCTACAGTGAAATTCCAGGATAGTCTCGTTGGTTTTGTGGTTGTTAGTGAGACAGAGTTGCAAAATAAATTAAGTTTTCCTAGAATAAGTAATATCTGATCTGCCACCAGTATCAAACAACCATGTTTCAGATGTGATTGACTATAGTGGACGAGCATTCAAAAATCTTTGCTTCACGATCCATGCGCTCCGCTGCTCTCGCGCTTTTGTCCCACGCACTTCTACACGTTTAGATTATACGCATCGACGCGTTGGACGCATGCCCGCGCAGGTTTCCGCGTGTTTTTCTCATACCCAAAGGCTTTGTATTTGAATTAGGATTTGTCGCCCTCATTGATAGGAAATTAGTGGATTAAACCGATTCCGTAAAATAGCTGACCCATTATGGGATCCAAAATATTAACAGATGCGGTTGTACATGGACATAGTTGAATATTTAAAACCACGGTTTGTTTTAATAGAGAATGTCGTGGACTTGTTCAAATTTTGCTAAGCTTGTCTTGGTCGATATGAATTTGCCCATTTAATGCAAATAAGACACCAAGCAAGACTCGGTCTAATTGATGCCGAAGGTCACGACCTCGTGCAATATCAAACAACTATGCTTCAGATTTGATGGACGAGCATTCAAATATCTTTGACCTTCACGCGTCATGCACTACGTTGCTGCTCTCGCACGATTGTCCCACCACCTCTACGCATTTGGCCTACGCATTGGAAGCACACCCGCGCAAGTTCCCGCGCGTATGTCCTATGCTCCAAGGCCTTGAAATTGAATTATGATTCGTAGCCCACCTTTCTAGGGCATTAGTGGATTCAACCGATTATGCAAAATAGATGAGCTACTGCCGGATCCAAAAAATTAGCAAATGCGTGTGTAAATGGACATAGTTGAATATTTGAACTACGGTTTGTTTTGATAGAAAATGTCGTGGACTTGTTCAAATTTTGCCAAGTTCATCTTGGTCGAAATGCTTTTGCACATTTAATGCAAATGAGATATCAAGCAAGACTCGGTCTAATTGCTGTCGGAGTTCACAGTTTCGCGCAGTTTCGTATGCGAGCTTTTGTTTGGGCAGCCCTCGAGTCCGAAAAGCTTCCGAAATTTCTTTTACCGACGCATGGTGCGGTTGTTGGAGGAATCCTCCAGTGAAATTCCAGGATAGTCTCATTGGTTTTGTGGTCGTTAGTGACAGAGTTGAAAGATAAAGTTTTCCTAGAAGAAGTAATATCTGATCTGCCACCAGTATCAAACAACCATGTTTTAGATGTGATTGACTATAGTGGACGAGCATTCAAAAATCTTTGCTTCACGATCCATGCGCTCCGCTGCTCTCGCGCTTTTGTCCCACACACCTCTACACGTTTAGATTATACGCCTCGACGTGTTGGACGCATGCCCGCGCAGGTTTCCGCGTGTTTGTCTCATGCCCATAGGCTTTGTATTTGAATTAGGATTTGTCGCCCTCATTGATAGGGCATTAGTGGATTAAACCGATTCCGTAAAATAGCTAACCCATTATGGGATCTAAAATATTAACAGATGCGGTTGTACATGGACATAGTTGAATATCTAAAACCACGATTTGTTTTAATAGAGAATGTCGTGGACTTGTTCAAATTTTGCTAAGCTTGTCTTGGTTGATATGCATTTGCTCATTTCATGCAAATAAGACCCCAAGCAAGACTCGGTCTAATTGATGCCGAAGGTCACGACTTCGAGCAATATCAAACAACTATGCTTCAGATGTGATGGACGAGCATTCAAATATCTTTGTCCTTCACGCACCATGCACTACGTTGCTGCTCTTGCACGATTGTCCCACCACCTCTACGCATTTGGCCTACGCGTTGGAAGCACGCCCGCGCAGGTTCCCGCCCGTATGTCCTATGCTCCAAGGCCTTGAAATTGAATTAAGATTCGTGGCCCACCTTTCTAGGGCATTAGTGGATTCAACCAATTATGCAAAATAGATGAGCTACTGTCGGATCCAAAAAATTAGCAGATGCGTGTGTAAATGGACATGGTTGAATATTTGAACCACGGTTTGTTCTGATAGAGAATGTCGTGGACTTGTCCAAATTTTGCCAAGTTCGTCTTGGTCGACATACATTTGCATGTTAAGTGCAAATGAGATATCAAGCAAGACTCGGTCTAATTGCAGTCGGAGGTCACAGTCTCGCGCAGTTTCGTATGCGAGCTTTTGTTTGGGCAGCCCTCGAGTCCGAAAAGATTCCACATTTTCTTTTACCGACGCATGATACGATTGTTGGGGGAATTTTTCAGATGTGAAATTCCAGGATATTCTCATTGGTTTTGTGGTTGTTAGTGAGACAGAGTTGCAAAATAAAGTTTTCCTAGAAGAAGTAATATCTGATCTGTCACCTGTATCAAACAACCATGTTTCAGATGTGATTGACTATAGTGGACGAGTATTCAAAAATCTTTGCTTCACGATCCATGCGCTCCGCTGCTCTCGTGTTTTTGTCCCACGCAGGTCTACACGTTTAGATTATCCGCCTCGACACGTTGGACGCATGCCCGCGCAGGTTTCCGCGTGTTTGTCTCATACCCAAAGGCTTTGTATTTGAATTAGGATTTTTCGCCCTCATTGATAGGCATTAGTGGATCAATCCGATTCCGTAAAATAGTTGACCCATTATGGGATCCAAAATATTAACAGATGCGGTTGTACATGGACATAGTTGAATATATAAAATCACGGTTTGTTCCGATAGAGAATGTCGTGGACTTGTTCAAATTTTGCTAAGCTTGTCTTGGTCGATATGCATTTGCTCATTTAATGCAAATAAGATACCAAGCAAGACTCGGTCTAATTGATGCCGAAGGTCAGGACCTTGTGCAATATCAAACAACTATGCTTCAGATGTGATGGACGGGCATTCAAATATCTTCGTCCTTCACGCGCCATGCACTATGTTGCTGCTCTCGCACGATTGTCCCACGCACCTTTACGCATTTGGCCTACGCGTTGGAAGCACGCCCGCGCATGGGTTCCCGCGCGTATGTCCTATGCCCCAAGGCCTCGAAATTGAATTATGATTCGTGGACCACCTTTCTAGGGCATTAGTGGATTCAACCGATTATGTAAAATAGATGAGCTACTGTCGGATCCAAAAAATTAGCAGATGCGAGTGTAAATGGACATAGTTGAATATTTGAACTACAGTTTGTTTTGATAGAGAATGTCGTGGACTTTTTCAAATTTTGCCAAGCTCGTCTTGGTCGATATGCATTTCCACATTTAATGCAAATGAGATATCAAGCAAGACTCGGTCTAATTGTTGTCGGAGGTCACAGTTTCGCGCAGTTTCGTATGCGAGTTTTTGTTTGGGCAGCCCTCGAGTCCGAAAAGCCTTTGAAATTTCTTTTACCGACGCATGGTGCGGTTTTTGGAGGAATCCTCCAGTGAAATTCCAGGATATTCTCGTTGGTTTTGTGGTTGTTAGTGAGACAGAGTTGCAAAATAAAGTTTTCCTGGAAGAAGTAATATCTGATCTGCCACCAGTATCAAACAACCATGTTTAAGATGTGATTGACTATAGTGGACGAGCATTCAAAAATCTTTGCTTCACGATCCATGCGCTCCGCTGCTCTCGCGCTTTTGTCCCACGCACGTCTACACGTTTAGATTATACGCCTCGACGCGTTGGACGCATGCCCGCGCAGGTTTCCGCGTGTTTGTCTCATACCCAAAGGCTTTGTATTTGAATTAAGATTTTTCGCCCTTACTGATAGGGAATTAGTGGATTAAACCGATTCCGTAAAATAGCTAACCCATTATGGGATCCAAAATATTAACAGATGCGGTTGTACATGGACATAGTTGAATATCTAAACCCACGGTTTGTTCTGATAGAGAATGTCGTGGACTTGTTCAAATTTTGCTAAGTTTGTCTTGGTCGATATGCATTTACTCATTTAATGCAAATGAGACACCAAGCAAGACTCGGTCTAGTTGATGCCGAAAGTCACGACCTCGTGCACTATCAAACAACTATGCTTCAGCTGTGATGGACGAGCATTCAAATATCTTTGTCCTTCACGCGCCATGCACTACGTTACTGCTCACGCACGATTGTCCCACGCACCTCTACGCGTTGGAAGCACGCCGGCGCAGGTTCCCGCGCGTATGTCCTATACCCTAAGGCCTTGAAATTGAATTATGATTCGTGGCCCACCTTTCTAGGGCATTAGTGGAATCAACCGATTATGCAAAATAGATGAGCTACTGCCGGATCCAAAAAATTAGCTGATTCGTGTGTAAATGGACATAGTTGAATATTTGAACCACAGTTTGTTCTGATAGAGAATGTCGTTGACTTGTTCAAATTTTTCCAAGCTCGTCTTGGTCGATATGCATTTGCACATTTAATGCAAATGAGATATCAAGCAAGACTCGGTCTAATTGTTGTCGGAGGTCACAGTTTCGCGCAGTTTCGTATGCGAGCTTTTGTTTGGGCAGCCCTCGTGTCCGAAAAGCTTCCAAATTTTATTTTACTGACGCATGGTGCGGTTGTTGGAGGAATCCTACTGTGAAATTCCAGTATAGTCTCGTTGGTTTTGTGGAAGTTAGTGAGACAGTGTTGCAAAGAAATGTTTTCCTGGAACAAATAATATCCGATCTGCCACCAGTGTCAAACAACCATGTTTTAGATGTGATTAACTATAGAGGACGATCATTCGAAAATCTTTGATGCACGCTCGACACATTTAGACTATACACCTCGACAGCGTTGGATGCATACCCGCGCAGGTTCCCGCGTGTTTGTCTCATGCCCCAAGGCCTTGTATTTGAATTAGGATTTGTTTCCCTCATTGATAGGGCATTAGTGGATTAAAACGATTCCGTAAAATAGCTGACCTATTATGGGATCCAAAAAATTAACAAATGCAGGTGTACATGGACTTAGTTGAATATCTAAAACCACGGTTTGTTCTGATGGATAATGTCGTGGACTTGTTCAAATTTTTCCAAGCTCATCTTGGTCGATATGCATTTTCTCATTCAATGCAAATGAGATATCAAGCAAGACTCGGTCTAATTGATGCCGAAGGTCATGGCCTCGTGCACTATCAAACAACCATGTTTCAGATGTGATGGACGAGCATTCAAATATCTTTGTCCTTCACACGCCATGCACTACATTGCTGCTCTCGCGCGTTTGTCCCACGCACTTCTACGCATTTGGCCTACGCGTTACGCGCAGGTTCCCGCGCAGGTTCCCGCGCATATGTTCCATGCCCCAAGTCCTCGAATGAATTATGATTCGTGGCCCACCTTTCTAGGGCATTAGTGGATTCAACCGATTCTACAAAATAGAATACCTACTGTCGGATCCAAAAAATCAGCAGATGCGTGTGTGAATGGACATAGTTGAATATTTGAACCACGGTTTTTCAGATTTTGTCATGCTCGTCTTGGTCGATATGTATTTGCATGTTAAGTGCAAATGAGATATCAAGCAAGACTCTGTCTAATTGATGTCGGAGGTCATGACCTCGCGCAGTTTCGTTGCGAGCTTCCGCATTTTCTTTAACCGACGGATGATGTGGTTGTTGGAGGAAATTAAATGTAATTTCCGCAATTCTTTTACCGGCGCATGATGCGGTTGGTGGAGGAAATTACACACCGGAGATGCTACCCTCGGTTAGCCTCGAGGCTGTCTTGCAAGCTCGCACGAATAGGTCTAGGACTCGCTAAAGCCTTGGCTGAGTCCAGAAACCTTTTGATCATCTGCAGAATCAAAGGATGCACAACAATAACCAAAATTCCTTAACAAAATCTTGAGGCGAAACGGATTCGGTTTGATAATAATCTGAAAGCAGACTGGATTGGGTTCCTCTATATATCTTATTTTATCAAATAACAATCACGTTACAATTCGATAGATTTGATTGACCAAACCGGATTCTCCTATATATTAAAAATCTGTAAGCAAGTCGGATTCGGTTCCTATATATCACAGACTTCTGCCCTTTATGACCATGAATGGGTTTTATGTAAGAGGGATTTTGACCCCGCCCAAATATTTGCTCTGCTCCTTTTGACTCTCCTCCAACCTCAAACTTATTTAAATGTATTTTAAATTCTCCTGCTTCTGTTAAGGTCAGTGAAGGCGCTTGGAGAATCCATCCCGCCGGAATCCTACAATATAACCAGTCGTAGCTTCATAGATATTGACTCCGAGGAAGAAGAAAACATCAAGAAAGAAAACAATGATGGAGAGTTACGAATTGGGTGGAGCCGTAAACCCCACAGGCCTTTTTCCTCGCCGGCAGCGGAGGCCACTCCGGAGCCAGACCTACAACATGCTCACCAGAGTTCTATCTTGTAGCGAGGCTCTCCAAGCTTCCACCCACCGCAGAACCCAAGATGGTGTATCCCATGTCAAAAATAGTAGTATAGTGAGTCCAGGAAGGGAGCATAGTGTAGGAGGCTCTGGTAATGTGGTTTTTGATTCTGTAAATACTACAACGATGAAGGTTTTTGTAGATTTGGTAAGATCGTTTGACATCGATGATGAAATTAGCCCTCTTAATGTGGTGAATTTCTCTGGAGGAGTGGAGCATGATTTACAACTGAAACAACGAGAGTTGGAGGAGTTAATATTCAGTCCTCAAAACATTGACTTTTCCATTGATGGAGTAGATTTCCCATTTAATGTATGCTGATGATATTGCTCTGTTCCTTCAGGCCACAAAGAGAAATCTCAAAAGATTAATGAATTTTTTGGAAGCATATGAAGAGTGCTCAGGCCAAAAAATCAATTTTTCAAAATCTGATTTCTTTCTTCATCCAAAGATCCCTGTTGCAAAAATTAATATGGTCAAGAGGATTACAGGGATGAAGATGGGATCACTTCCCTTCACATATCTTGGTGTTCCTATTTTTTCAGGAAGGAACTTGAGCTGCCATTATCAACCTATTGTTGAGAGAAAGAAAAAATCCATTTCTAACTGGAAAGTTAGATGGCTTACAACTGCTGGAAGAATGATACTGCTTAACCATGTCCTACTTTCCATCCCAGATCATGTTAATGCTGTTCTGAAACCTCCCCTGACAATTATCAAAAGAATAGAGAAGATGGCTTCTAGATTCTTCTGGGGGAGCATGAGTTTGGTCAAAGGAAAATATGGAGAAAATGGGGGAAATGGCAGTGTCAAAGGATGAAAATGGTATGGGTTTTAGAGATTAGAGCTATGATTAGGGCCTTGTCAGTCAAACTATGGTGGAAACTTCAACTTAACCAAACTATTTGGACTAGATTCCTTTGGAATCTCCCAAATAGCTATAAGACCTCCCTCACTTGGAAGAGAATCTGCCTTGTGACTGAGTTTGCAAATGGCCACTCTAGAGTGATAGTTGGTACAACGCTTTCCCCATTCTCGGATGCTAATTGGACAGGTAAGGGTGCACTTTGCTACCTCTGGCCTGAAATGGAAGTATCATTCCCTGATATTTCCATTGTTGATTTCACTCTAAATAAAACTATCTACTTACCCCAACTGGAGCCATATCTGGCTACCAATATTATCTCTATCTTGCAGGAAATAGAAGTTTCTCATTCTCATCAGGATGTCCTTTTCTGGAAGCCCTCTCCAAATGGAAAGTTCACTGTTAAATCTGCATATAATGAGCTGAGGGTTAGACAATCACAACAAACTGCCATTAAACGGGTATGGTTAAAACATATTCCTGTAAAAATCTAAATCTTTACATGGAGATTTTTTAACTGTTTACTTCCATTTGATGATATGTTGATGAAATTTGGTATCAATTTAGCTTCCAAATGTCCTTTGTGCAATCACATTGTATCATGGATCATTTCTTCAATGCATGTGCTCCTAATCTGGTTGTTTTTAACTTGATGCATAATCAGCTGTCTATCCCATTACCTCACTTCATATCCTCCAAGCATAGATTGTTATTTTATTTGAACTACAAGGGTCCTTCTAAAGTACACACCACGGTCACACTAACATCTTTGCTAGTTACACTGTGGAACCTCTGGAGTAGAAGAAATAAAATGATCTTTGAAAATGCTTGCATTGATAGCAGGGCTTTATTTCTATCTAATTTCAAACAAGTGTCCATGTTATTCACTGCATTTCCACTCATTGGCTGTGCAATGAAAGCTAAAGACTTTACTATGATTGGTTTGGTTCCTTTCCTTAAAAAGAAGAGACCCAAACCAATTAAAATAGTAAAATAGCACCCCCTGATACTGGATACAAAATCAATGTAGATGGATCTTTCTTGTCATGTGATAAAGTGGGATTAGAGGTAGTGATTAGAGACACTACTGGAGCTATCATCTCTCTGTATAGGCAGCATACCAATGTCTTATCCCACTGCATGCTGAGCTTCTTGCTATCCAACTTGGTTTAAAATGGGATTAGAACTAGGCTGTCCATTCATATTGGAATCTGATTGCAAAATAGTTGTTGATGGGATTAAATGCCCTGTATCAGCTAATTGGATGGTTTGAGTCTATGCCATGATTTGCACTGTTATGCTAATCTGATTACACATGTTTTTAGGGAATGTAACTCAGTTGCTGATTTTAATGCTAAAATGTCCTCTGTGGACTCTTTATCTCGCAACTTCACAGTTACTTCTTCCCCTCAGAAACTTAGAGGGTTGATTAACTCAAAGAGAATTGGAATTCCTGATCTGAGGTCTTCTTAGTTCTCTTTGCTGATATCTTCCCCTGTGCTTTATTTCAGCTTCTCTTATGTTAATAGTAATCATAGAACCTTTTAATTCTGCTCTTTTGTTTCTTTGCAGTTTAAGAAGACCCTTTGGAAATTATATTTCCAGAGGTGGAGGACCTGAAGGACCTTTCTTCATCACACATAATTTTTTGCCCAACATTTGCTGCCTTTTGTGTACTAATATAGCTCTGTGGACTACTGACCTGCACCCAAGCTCTCATGGAGACTACCACTCCACTTCACTGGTACTCCCCCACAGAGACTCAACTGCTCTTCTTTGATGCTCTAGTGAATTTCCTTTAAATCCTCTTAGTTGATGTGCTCTGAGAACTGGCCTATGAATGGTTCATTCAGGGATGCAGATACACAGGGGGTATGTGTATCAGGGGAATGAATCATCTTGTGGAAATTCTCACACCATCAACTTCAAGGATTATGAGGAAGTCTCTCACACACATAATATCACTACTATAGTTTCTCTAGTCTAGTTTATCTACTCTAGATGCACTCCTTTTTTATTCTCTGTAATTTTGGATACTCAGATTTTTTTTTTCATTTTTAAAGGTTTGAGGATCCTAATATATCCCTCCCACCATTGGTGGCTTTAATTTTTTTTTTAAAAAAAGACAATTAAGAAGGTATCTTGTTAGACCAATATCAATGAGACCAGGAACATATGTGGATATTCTCACTTTTAACTCCGATATTTACAAATTAAGCATGATTATTCTTGTTTTATTGCCGATCTTCTCATTTTCAAGACTGATTTCTTACCTATTAAACTTGATTATTCAGTGAAACCAATTGAGTCAGATGAATTTGTCTAAAAAAATATGGCCTTTCAATATTTATTGACCATAACATAAATTAATCAGGCCAGTTTACTATGTTTATGATGCAAAATAAATCATATAAAATTAGGGATGAATGAGTGACAAAACAATAAAAAAACTAAATAGGCTGCTAAATCTGAACAGTTGAGTCAGTGTTACATTTTGATTGTGATAGATTGTTGTTCCACGGAATGGCCAACCACCTTCACCCATTTCTACCCACCAAAAAGTCTCATCTTCTCCTTCCAATCGCAACCATTTACCATTAATTAATATTAATTAATCATTCACATTATGCCACTTGGAATTTAATCATCTTTTCCCTTTGAATTATTCGTGCACGTGTACTGCTGGAGTCGTGTGATTTTACCCCGATATTATGCGAGGGGGACCCCTAATTATTACTTAATTATTATATCAAATTAATAAATCATTTCTTATAACGAATTAATTGAGTGATTAGGGACACTAATTTGAGTAAAATAATGTTGTGTGTACTTACCTTGGCCGCAACATATGCTTGGCCTTTTGGATATAATTAAGATAAATATCTTGTAAAGTTTAAGTACTGACAATCAAGTTAGCTGTATATATGCATGCATGCATATTACCAACGATTTCAGTGATGCTTCGCAATGACGCCAATGATTTTCATATTTTTATCTATCTCTTCTTTCATCAATGATTTTAACGAAGTTATCCGCATTTGTGTTGTTTGTAACCTTACATTAAGGTTATTCTTCATGGAAATATTAATTTTATATTTAATTTAGGTCCCGTTTTCTTGACCTAAACTGTGATCTCACTGAATGATCATACATGAAAATGATTAATGTTTAATATGTAAAAGATCAGACTTGAAAGTTAAAAGATCAACATAATTTGTTTCTGGTCTCACAGGAGAACTTCTCGATCGATCTGTAATGCAGTTCAATTCAGCGTGTAACTATAATTTGATGAAATTCAGCTTAATTTAGTAACGTTAATTCTCTTTTTCAGTAAATCAATTTTCACTTAAATTACAAAAAATAAGCTACGAGTAGCAATATGGTACCAGATCGTTGTTAGTTGATTCATTTAACTGATTTAACTAGGTATTTGTGTCATCAACTATTCATGCTCCACAATATCCATTTATCCATATACCACTCACTATATTTGAAGAATATGATCACAAATTAGGAATATGGAAAAAATAATCAATACGAAGATTAATGTCTCCCTCTTTCCTCGAAATATCCATATTGTTGAACTTAATTGAATATAGTCAAGAAAAAGATGATGATGATGACGCAAGAGTAAAGAAAAGAATAGTGTAGTGTAGGGAGAGTTAGAGAGATTAGCTCGCACCAAATCGAAGAGTTTTGATGTACTCCCTCCGTACCAGCTGGATGTGCACAGCTGACTTTTCACGGTCTCCAATACATGTGTTTGACTGCTAATATCTTTTACTACGTATATTATCAAGATATGAAAATTTAATATTAATAAACTACATGTTATGACGATTTCAACAATATTAGATACGATAATATTTTTATTTATCTATACATTCAAAAATCCAGTCAAAATTTAGTATAGTTGACTGAAAAAAGTCTCCGGTGCAGAAACAGCTGGTCCAGAGGGAGTAATTAAATTCTATGCTGCGTACAGAGTGGTTAAAAAATGCTCACCAAACCCCAGGACTGTATCTGATAATGTTAGATCTGTTTTTGAAACTTAATTATGTTTAGACCGATCAATTCAAAGGATTTGTAGATTTCAAACATTTTCGTTCTTAAAGTCGCTCCTTTTCAAACCTTAACTATCACTGCATATTTTCAATCCTAACATGAACCTTTTTGGACGACGTAATTCTCTCTAGAAGTAGAAGTTGTAAAACCGACATTAGTTTCTTCATCACACACCTAGAGAGAGGAAATAAGGATATTATTTATCATTTTGGTTTATTTCAGTTTAGTACAATGGTAATGCACATTTAGGTCTTGTTTGGTAGAGCTTATATTTTTCTGAACTGAACTGAACTGAGCTGGATTGAACTGAACTGATCTACATTAAAGTTCTAGCAAAACAGGATCTTAGTAGCTAGCTTTGCTAGTAATAGTTACTCTAATATTATGTATGAGACTCGACACCAGAGTTTCTTTTGTCAAACGTTGCTCGACGTTTTACATCACCTTGAAATGATATGAACAATTTCTTTCTCAAAAAAAAAAAGTTTAGTACAATAAAACTCTATTTTGTTTAAAGTGAAAAATTTAGTGAAAAATTTAGTGAAATGCAATTTAATTTAGACACATCAACTTTCTTTTAATATTCAGCAATAAATGAGTTAGGAAACCAGATGTCTCACCGAATAATCATACTTAATTTGTAAGAATCAATTTTGAAAGTGAGAATATCCGAATGATCATGGGTGTGCATTCTGAATCAGGTTTAAATTCTTAAAACTAAATCCTCTATGGGGTGGCATATATTATTAAGATGATTATGTGGCTCACAATCAATAGTAAAGGCTTATCTTGTAAAATCTTGAGCGTGAAGAGAGAGAAGGTTTATGGGACTAAATCTTTTGATTTGGTCTTTTCTGTGTGGTTGTGACCTTTGAGCATCATCTTCTGTTTTCCTTTCTTCTAGATGATCTTTCTGTTTTCATTCAAAAGAGCATCATCCTTTCTGTTTCTTTTAATAAGGATTTATATATATCTTCTAGATGAAATTGAAAGATATATATACCGGAGTATAGTTAGGATAATTATTTTGTTGATAATTAATATACAACTCTTTTGTGCACTAAACTTAGACGAGCAACTTACGGTGGTATTTTGCTGCTTTTACAGTGGTAGCAGGACTGTTGTAGTTCAGCATCGATTATTACGGCAGTTCTACATATAATGGTTTTACTAAACTCCATTCATTACTTTTCATATTCTACTTAGCATAGTTGATTTGTTGGTCGATTTGGGAGTTTTTTTTTTGAAAATAAGAACGATTCATTAAAACTTAGACAGAGTTACAGAAGACAATATTACATTTGAGACCATTAGCTAGTCTATGTTGATGGCTTACTATCTGTCTATCGACATTTAAAAACATTACTTCCTGAAACACACTAGCTAAGCTTAGGATATTCTTGACTATAGAAGAAACCTCCCATGGAGGATCTTTTCCAGGATTTTGCAGTGCACTGATCAAGACTTGACAATCAGACATAACTACTACAGAAGAGATGCCAAGACCCTGAGAAACCATCTGCTTTAATCCTAACAAACAAGCTTTTGCTTATTCCATCAGTGCAGAAATGGCTATGAAATGAACCGTACCACTAAACATATCAACAAAGTTTAAAATTTTGCTCACTGTGTACGAGCCTGATGCATAATCATTCTTTTTCCAGTAAGTTGCATCCACTTTCATCACATATTCTGCACGTATCTGTTGATCAACCTGTGTACATGTTCGGTTTAGCTGACATAAGGCATTATTAGCATAAATATCTTCAATATCTTGCACCGATCCTCGAGTAACAAAGAAACCATGATCTTGCATGGATGCTTGGCATACATGAGAAATATCCATTCTGCTATTTTCAAAAACTATCTTGTTCCTAGCCTTCCATATGTTCCACAAGATGCATAAGGACATGGATATGGCTTCATCATCTGGCGCTGAAGCTATCCAATTCCAGAACCAATGCTTAAAGGATACACAAGGACCTGCATCAAAATCAAACCCTAAAAGTGATAACTGCCACACTCTCTTTGCTTGTTCACACTCTAGAAAAACATGCTCAACATTCTCTGGAGAGTTTGCTTCACACCCCTTACAACCGAAATCCATGACAATTTTCCTTTTATACAGGCTTACTGCCGTTGGCAAGGCATTAATCAGTGCTCTCCAGATGCATATCAGGATCTTCATATGGATTTAATTTCCAAAATCTTGGCCAATCACAAGTTGCTGATGATGATGTTAATGAACTTGGAGCAGTATCCATGCATCTATAACCTGCCTTAACAGTGTATATGCCTAAGACTGTATGAGGCCAGATTAGTCTATCTTGTTGACTTACCTTTGGAACATGAATACTCTTAATTTTCTGAACTGTTACCTGAGGATACATGATGCTGAGCAAAGGCACCCTCCATGTTTTATCCTCAGCAATTAAATGCTGAACTCTTAAAGAGGTATTTTGAAAAAACACTAGATGAGCATGATGAGCCCTATATATACCCTAGTATTAGCACATTTTAAGACTTGTTTTTGAGCAACTTTTGGTATTAAATAGCTCATTGTACATTAGATTTGTAATTGCAAGATTCAATGTAATGTACATGTTTTGGAGAATTTGGATGAAAATCATTGAAGACCTTCTATGATCGTACCATGGAGTCAAGACTCAAAGTTCAGAAGTTGAAGATTTGGTCATAGAAGTGGCGAGAAGACAACCTTGTTGAGGGTGGTAGAAGCTGCCCAAAAAAGTGTCCCTCATTCCCATAAGGAAGACAACCTTGTTGAGGGTGGAGTTTGAAGGAAGTGTCACTGGAGATGAATAAAGTGTCGTTGCTGCCCAGAAGTGTCACCAGCTGCCCAGAAGTGTCGTTGTGATTAACAGCGACCAAAGAAAGCGTCGCTAAAGCTTCGGCCCACTTGCCTCCTTGAGCTGAATTTTGAGGCTATAAATACACCCTTATCCCCTTTCTTTCTTGGCCGAGCTCCCTCATAATCCAAACACCATTTTCCCAGATTTTTTACCATTTCTTCCATTTTCTTCCATTTGAATTCATGAACAAACATGTATTGATTATGATGATTGTATTAGGTTAGTTTTTCCTTGGGAGCAATTGATGTAGACTTTATGCTTCAGATTTTCATAACTTTAATATGCTTCTATTTTGGATTAGATTATCATTTGAATTCTTGATGTTGAATTGTGTATGAATGTTGTTAATCTTGCTAAATTTGTCATGGGCTTTGTGTTTTAAATCAATTGCATGCCTCATAGTTTGGGTAATTGTAGTTTAAACCCTAGTTCTAGTTTAATTTAGAGATTAGGTTAATTAGAAGTAATTGGGTGGTGACAACCCCTTTGCTTGTTCGTCGTAGAGTAATTTAGCCTAATTGGTAGAGTAATTGGTAATTAGAGAGGTTGTGTGATTGTTGTTATGAAACATGGTAAAGTATAGACATTGGAATTGAATTGCTTATGAATTTGAATTGTTGCATGTCTTCGTAGGAATCTAATGTGATCATTGATCCTTCGTTATATGTAATTGTAGAGTTGAGATATTCATTTCCAATGTGTGATTATATGCATCGAAGTGCTAGATTCGTGGGTAGATGCTATCATTTGCCCCAATATCATAAAGTAGCAAATATGAATTGAGATTTGTATGTTATCATCGTCTTAGTTCTTTATAGTCTTCAAATGTCTAGTCCAATGCTCACGTTATCGGCGAGTATGGGTGAGTTTTTTGGTTCTCCAATTTTAATTCCATTGTCGATGTATCTAGATGCTATCATCTAGGTGAATTAATAATGAGGGCTCTTGAGTGATGCGTTCATGCTCACTAACTATTATCAAGAGAATAGGATGTTTTTCATCCACGACTTATGATCATAAACCCTAGATATGAAGCGTTCACTCAATGATTAATCGATAGTTGAAGTTGAAGTCAATTGCCTCCCAAGGCCTTGTATTTGTAGTATTTGCATTGTAGTGTAGTTTATCTTGGTTGCTTTATTTCGTAGTGTAATAAACCAAACTCAAAACCCCCCTTGTTTACCTTGCTTTCTATATAATATATATGTATGTGTTTAGAATCTTCGCTAAAACACTAACAAACTCCTTCTCCTTGTGGTTCTATCCCTATTTCCCACTACCTACTTCCTAGTGCAAATGTGTTTTGATTGAGTGTGATTCCCATTTACGACGTGGGGAAAACGCTTGTCAAGGCAGCATTTGTGCAGACTGCCCTGGTATCCAATTATCTTGCAATGAGACACTAGCTCCATTCCCTATAATCCACTTGCACTGGGACTTTAACAAATCTCTGCCCCGGAACATTCCTTTCCAGCCCCATGAATCTGTTGACTTCTGCCTCACATTCCAGAAGTCATCTTTCTTGCAATATTTCTGCTTCATGATTTGGACCATTAAAGAATCCTTATTCTGCATAATGTTCCATGAATGCTTAGCAATGAGAGCTTGATTCATTGTTGATGCTTTTCTTAGCCCCAATCCTCCATCTTTCTTGGATCTGCACATTTTCTTCCATGAACACCAATGCAATCCATGACCTTGCAACTCCCCTTACCATATAAACCTGGCTGTGATCTTATCAATTTCATCACATATTGTCTTAGGGATCCTAAATATACCCATTGGATAGATTGGCAATGTAGAGATGACATGCTTTGCCAATGTTATTCTCCCAGAAAGACTAAGTAGCCTGTTTTTCCATGTATCATACTTAGCTTTGATTTTACTCACCAGCTCTTTGTAAATCACTGTCTTCCTCTTTGTAAAATCCAATTCCATACCCATATACTTACCACCAATCCCTTTATTGTGAATATTGAGTGTATGCCTTAGCAAAGACTCCATATCAGGGCTTGTATTTGGACTAACAATGAGTGCAGACTTTTCAAAATTAATTCTCTGACCAGAATATCTTGCAAACAAGTCAATGCTCCTGGCCAGCTGAAAGATGTCTTTATCCACCCAAGAACAACAAGCAATCATCTGCATACATGAGGTGAGAAATATAACCCCAAAGTCGATTTGGGAGTCTAAAAAGGCAAAAAACTATGATAACATAGCCCCAAATATAGACATCACCGGGAGGGATATCACAAAAACTGTTTATAATACCTTCAGATTTTCAGTTCAAAACTAATAATACTCCAAATTTTTCAATTTTAATATTGAGATGAATATCATACATTACTGTAATCTAAAAGCAACTTTTAATAATAACTGGATAATGTCCGGGCTCATGCCCGATTCATATTAATCTAGCTAACCATGATAATTAATTTACATATTTTAAGGTTCAAGTTTTCAAGAAAGAGTTAATATATAGATATGTATGACAATTAATCTTTAAAATCGTATTAGCAGTAATCAAATCGACACATGGGAGGTTTACTATACTCCATAAATTTCATATCTTGATTAGTAAAGTATATTTTATTAATTCTATTTTTTTATAGATTTAGGTGGTAAATTTGTTATTTTAAATAAATTAGCATTTAAAAAAAGTCAAACATATTAATTGGTTAATTAAAGAAAGAGAAAGATTGCATGAGAAGTTTTTTATCTGGAGGATGATAAACTCATTGTTACCATTTGATAACATCCTCAAAAAACGGAAATTTAATCTTCCATCTAAGGTCCTGTTCTCTTCACGGTATTTGAACTTATCTGAACTCATCTGAACTTAAAAAAGTTTATCTGAACTAAAAAAAGTTTATCTGAACTTAAAAAAATTTATCTGAACTCATCTGAACTTAAAAAAGTTTATCTGAACTAAAAAAAGTTTATCTGAGCTTAAAAAAGTTTATCTGAACTAATCTGAACTTAAAAAACTTTATCTGAACTCATTTGAACTTAAAAAACTTTATCTGAACTCATCTGAACTGAACTCATTTGTACTTAAAAATTTTAGTTGAACTTATTGAACTTAAAAACTGAGCTGAATTGATATATAGATAATTTGAATTGAACTAAATTGAAACTAGCTAAAAAATATATGATCATTTCTAATATATTTGAAATTCATTAATCTAAATATAACATAATACATTTAATATTAAAATATACTGAACTGAGTTGCACTGATGTAGATAAACTGAACTGAACTGAATTGAATTAAAAATAATATGATCAATTTCAATATATTTTGAAATTTATTAATCTTAGCATAATATCTTTAGACAAATTCTTGGGTGAGGCAGCCTCACCCAAGAGGCAGGGGTTTAAATGCAAACTTTATAATTATTAAAGGAAGTTGGGTAATTCAATGATTTCTTAAAACTACGGGGACCTTTCTGCAATTACAATATATTTCCCCCAAACCCATCGTCACATTTACCCCAAACCAGATTTCCCCAAATCAAAACCTACAACCTTCGCTGCCTCGCACCGGAATCGCATCGTCGCTGCCTCACACCGGAACCTCATCTCCAACATGCTCACCGATATCGCGTTGATCTTGCCGGATTCGCGACACCGGAGCAAGCGAGGCAGAGTAGTACTGCAGAAATTGTAGAGCTTTCCCCGGCCAGAGAAGATGACGACGGCGATGTCGATATCGCGAAGATTGTTGAGCTGCTTCGCCTTCTTCATCAATCTGGCGCGCCGCTGTTTTGTTGACCGATTTTCCACACAAACTCTCGGTTCCATATTATTCGGTGGTGACCATATCGACAATATCCAAGGAATCTCGACGACGGATTGGCGATTGTGCGCGATTGATGCACAATCCTTCACAACGGTGATGACCATATCGACAATATCCAAGGGATCTCGACGACGGATTGGCGATTGCGCGCGATTGATGCACAATCCTTCGCAACGGTGATGGCTAGTGTTCCTCGTGGTACGCAAACACAGGTGAGCCAGATCAAGATCGCTACGTGGCGGCTGAGAAGATCCTGATCGTAGTGCCTAGTGTTCATGGCGATGGCATCTGGATCGCGATGGGAGCAATTAGATTGCATCAGCGACAGGAGCATCTAGATCGCGGTGGGAGCAGTTGAATCGTGTCTTCGGCAGTAGCATCTGGATCGCGTAGTCGACGGGGCCATCTGGATTTCTTTGGTGGCGGCTCTAGCAGCCAAACACATTTTCTGAATGGAGAACGGGGGCTTGGAGTTACGGCTTTTCTGTAATTTTTTGTATTTTTCAGTGATTCAGGGATGGCGTCGGAGTTTGATAATGTGGCGTTGAGGTATGACGCGGTAGCGTAGAGGTTTGATGAATTGTCATCGAGGTTTGATAAGGCGATGTTGAGGTTTGATGAGCTTTCAGTGAGGTTTGATAAGTCGATATCGAGGTTTGATAAGGTGATGTTGAGGTTTAATGAGCTTTTGGCGAGATTTGATAAGTCGATATCAAGGTTTGATGAGGTGGCGTCGAGGTATGATGCGGTAGCGTAGAGGTTTATGAACTGTCATTGAGGTATGATGATGTGGCGATGAAGTTTCATGAGGTGGCATTGGGGTATGATGAGGTGGCGACGAAGTTTCATGAGGTGGCGTTGAGGTATGATAACATGACATCGAGGTGTGATGAAGTGGCGTTGAGCTATGATGAGGTGGCGTCGAGGTTTGGTGAGGTGGCGTTGAGGTATGATGAGGTTGCGTTGAAGTTTCATGAAGTGGCGTTGAGGTATGATGAGGTTGCGACGAGCTTTCATGAGGTGGCGTTGATGTATGATGAGGTGGCGACGAAGTTTCATGAGGTGGCATCGATGTATGATGACATGACATCGAGGTATAATAACATGACATTGAGGTGTGATGAGGTGACATCGAGGTATGATTAGTTGGCGTTGAGGTATCATTAGTTGGCGTTGAGGTTTGGTGAGGTGGCATTGAGGTATTGATAAGGTGTCGACGAGGTTTCATGAGGTGGCGAGGTGGCATCGATGTATGATGACATGGCATCGATGTATGATGACATGGCATCGATGTATGATAACATGACATCGAGTTGTGATGAAATGGCATCGAGGTATGATTAGTTGGCGTTGATGTATGATGAGATGTCGTCGAGGTTTGATGAGGTGTCATCAAGGTTTGGTGAGGTGGCGTTGATGTATGATGAGGTGGCGTTGATGTATGATGAGGTGGCGTAGAGGTTTGTTGAGGTGGCATCAAGGTTTGGTGAGGTGGCGTTGAGGTTTCATGAAGTGGCGTTGAGTTATGATGAGGTGGCGACAAAGTTTCGTGAGGTGGCATCGATGTATAATGACATGACATCGAGGTATGATAACATGACATCGAGGTGTGATGAAGTGGCATCGAGGTATGATTAGTTGGCGTTGAGGTATGACGAGGTGTCGTCGAAGTTTGATGAGGTGGCAGCAAGGTAGAATGATGAGGTGGCGAAGAAAGAATGAAAAATTAGTGATATTTACAAATTAACCCCTGAAATTTTTAATAATTAGTGTTCTTTTATATTTACTTTTAATATGGGCCTTATTGGGCTCTGCCTCATAGGTGAGGCTGCCTCACAGGAGAATTACTCATACATTTAATATGAAAATATGTAGAACAAAGTTGAACTGGAATATATAGATCAACTGAATGGAAATGAAATAAATGTGACATTTTCAAAACATTTGAAATTTAATAATTTGAGTATAACTTAGAGTTTGATAGAGTTTATTTCGTGTTCAACTGAACTGAACTGGATTGAATTGAACTGAAGTGAAAATTAAAGTACTGAAAAAAAAAGAATCAACATGACTGAATTAACATGAATTTCATCAAATTACATTTCACTTCAATTTACTGAACTGAACTGGATTGAATTGAACTGAACTGATATATAAAAGTTCTGGCACACAGGGCCTTAATGTTAAAAAATATGATCACGTTTGCTAGCTAAACATATTGATTTGAGTTGAGCTGGAGCATATAGATAACTGAACTGAACTGAATTAAAAATAAATAAGTGTGATGAAAATAAACGGAATGAATAAATTAACCTTAATTAATTGCACCAAATTATATTGTTGTTGAGCTAAACTGAACTGAACTGAACTTAATGTATTGGAAAATATAAAAGAATCAGTATGACTAAATTAATCTAAATTTCATAAAATCACATTGAAACTGAACTAAACTGAATGGAATTGAACAGAACTGATATGAACAATTAAGCTCAAAAGATTGAACTGATTTAAACTTAACTGAACTAAAATACAAATAAGTTTACTGAACTTAAATACAAATAAGTTTACTAAACTTAACTTATCTGAAAACTAAAAAAGTTTACTGAACTGAACTCATCTGAACTGAAAAAAGATTATCTGAACTCATCTGAACTAAAAAACATTTATCTGAACTAAAAAAAGTTTATCTGAACTAAAAAAACTTTATCTGAACTTATCTGAACTAAAAAACATTTATCTGAACTAAAAAAAGTTTATCTGAACTAAAAAAAAAACTTTATCTGAACTAAAAAATATTCAAATAATCTCTAGAGAACAGGATCTAAGTGTCCTATGTGTATGCATGAGGATTCTCTTGATCATTTCTAAAACTCTTGTGTGTTTTCCATATCAATATGAAAAATAGTTCATCAGTTCATGGGTATTTCAGATAGACAGTTTGACTCTATATGGGAAAGACTTTCTTTTTACCTGACATACCCTGGCCTTTCCTCATTGCATAACTCTATTATTAGACTCTCTCCATCCATCACTTGCTAGAATCTGTGGAAATCTAGAAATAGATGGTTTTTTGAAAATGTTAAAATGCATGCTCCCTCTGTTATTCATAGCATCAGGTACCAATTTTTTTATATGTTTTCAGCTAAACCACTTTATATATCTTCTCAGTTTGATACTTATATTGCTAACCACACCTTTCTCCCACTTAGCATCAAACCCCCTAAACCAAAAATCTCCAGAATTTGTTGGACAAAACCTGCTAGAGGTCTGAAATTTAATGTAGATGCTTCATTGTCTGCTACTTATGCTCTAGCTGGTATCTGATATGTGGTTAGAAACAACATGAGAGGATTTGTCTATGCTAGGAGTTCATGTGTTCAATGTGCTTCAACTTTAGAAGCTGAGATGTGTGCCATCAAATTTGCTCTCCAACATGCATGCATCTATGCTGATAGTATCATTATATTATTGAGTCTGACTGTTTAAATGCTATCTCATCTATCCTTAATCCTATAACTGCTCATTGGAAGCTTTTCCAACTAGCTAATGAGATACATTTATTAGTCAAAAACTGCCCAATTCTCCATATCCATAGAGAATGTAACCAAGTGGCTGATGATATTGCTAAACTGGCCTTGGCTGATAAAAGCAATACATATTTTCATTCCTTTTCTTCTCTCCCAGCAAAAGTACAAGGTCTTGTTAGGCTAGATCAGATGAGTGTACCCTCACTCAGAATAGCCAAGAATGGTTACTGCTGATGCTTTTTCCTCTGTATTTGCAGGTACTGCTTCAGGGATGAATGCTCAGCTGGTTTTTACAATGGTGGTCTCTCAAATGGTGGTGGATGCTGGTGCATTTCTGTTCTAGTCCTTGCATCAGCTCTCTAGCAGTCATTCCTCTTGAATTGTAACTCTTTTTAGACTAGCCTCTGGACAAAATTGTGGTTCGCCTTGGAAACGACTCACTAAGGTGTAAGGAGGTTTTAGTTAGAGTTGCTCAATACATTGTCACTTAGATGACTAGATTTTTTGCTACTTTGAACTGAGCTTCTTAGCTCTGTCTGTATTATTTTATTATGTAGGTTTGGGGAAGCCAAATTGAATTCCCTCCATCACTTATGATGGTTTCACCTAAAAAAAAAAAGTTTTTGCACCAAGAACAAAAAAGGAATATTCTAGAGACTCTTCTGAAAATAGTGTTTTTAGATTTTTTTAAAAGAATGAGAAAATTCTATGAAAGCGCCATGTGTCACTTTTATAGGAAAATTCTATAAAAATTCCACAGGCTCTCAAAATGTAGCACTTTTATATATAATACTAGTGTAATACCCGTGCAATACCTTGACAGTATTATGATTCAAACTCATAATCTCGGTCGAATTTTGAAAAGATTACGAACAATGTGGTTCCAGGTAAACAATAGTAATGAAAAATGTAAATATAAAGATTAAAAAAAAAATTTACCTCATAGGTTCTGGAACACTTCTTTATATACTACATTGGTGGTAGTACGATATGTATGATTTCTCGACGGGGAAACATGCAAAATTTTAATTATATCAGTTCGAAATTTTTTATGATAGAAATATAAAAAGAGAAATGGAAGAAAATAATACATGATAGTGGAGAAAATATTGGATGGTATTGAAACGCAGCGTTGAAAAAGTGGTGTGGTATTTCTTCGTTCATGTAAAATAAATACTTAACGGAGCAGATTTTGGTGCGTAATATTCGGTGTTGATTTTGGTAACAAAATCTGGAATACGGCGTAAGTTATGAAGCAACAAAATTGCGAGATTTGAGGTTAGTAGTTAAAATTCGAGTACGTTGGGTTTGAGAGGAATACATAAGTTTTGGAGCAACCAATTTTTAAATATTCAGGCACGTGCATTAGCTGAAAAGATATTTAATGTGTAAATGGTAAATATAGTAAATAGGTGTTGATTTTGGTAACAAAATCTGGAATACGACGTAAGCTATGAAGCAACAAAATCACAAGATTTGAGGTTAGTTAATATTCACGTGTAGAATGGTTGAAACAGTGACCGCCTGTAGTTGATTTGTAAAATGGTAAAAATAGTAAATAGATAATAGATATACAAAGGGCGGGAAAAGAATGAAGGAAACTGCGACGCGTGTCCAAAATGGGGGGAAAACGACGTCAGCTGTTTCCTTCTTTAGTTATATTAATAGATAGATAAATATTAAACTGAACTGAACTAGAAAATATAAATACATGTAGTTGAACTGATCTACAAAAATTCTTTAGCAAATAGAGCCTTAGTGATAGACGTGGTATCTAAACATTGCCCATTAACAAAGATGCTCACTCAATCTATTTCAGTTAGCCTTAAACATACATTGATCCAAAATTTCGCAATAAAAACACACAGGCACACACTTTAATCAAACAATATAGATGGGATACTGCCCGATCTTAGTTACAATCCATGCAATTGAAGTCATTAATGAGGCAAAGCCCGATCATTGGCATGATGGACAAATAGATAGTCTAAGATTAGAGACAAATTGAGTAGGGAAGTGAGAACTAATTGGAGTTCTCTCTAAGAACAAAATTTTGAAATTGTTCTTGCGTTCAAAATAACTTTTTCTTTTGAATTATTCAAAATAACTTCTAATCCAAGTGTACGAGGAGGAATTGAGAAAATATATACAAATTCCTATAATATGGATGAACTGAGATAAAAGAATAAAAATTTTATGAGGAAGCAATCTATTAATTAACATGCAAAAAGTTTGTGAAATTCTAAAAATCTCAGAGGTTCCATCACATGGGAAATACCTAGGCCTACCCTCGATATCGGAGATTGGTCGAAGCAAGTCAGAAATCTTTCAGAGTGTAAAGGACCGCATTCGTCAACGTATAGATAGTTGGAGTGATAGGAATTTGTCAAAGGCCGGAAAGGATGTTATGATCAAATCTGTGCTTTAGGCAATACCGACTTACTCTATGAGTTGTTTCCTTCTTCCAAGAATTGTAATTGACGACATCAAATCTATAATTGGTAGCTTCTGGTGGGGTGATAGCGAGGAAAAACGGAAAATACATTGGTCTTCATGGCACAAAATGGCAAAAGCAAAGGAGGATTCTTACTAACCCTTCCGCTCTCTTGTCCAAGGTTTATAAAGATAAGTATTTCTCTAATTATTCCCTTTTTAATGCCCCCTTGGGATCAAGGCCATCTTGGGCATGGAGGAGTATTCATAAAGGTATTCAGGCGCTCACACTTGGAAGCCAGAAACATGTTAGATCCGGAGAAAGTATTAGTATTTGCTATGATCCTTGGCTACCGGTGTGATGAGGTTCAATACCTTAGGGGGATATGACTTGTCAGATTTGTAGCCTAACAACCAATTGAATCGGAAGACCCAAGAATATTTGTTTATTGATTTGATATTGCTTAAAACATAAGAGCCTGACAGTGCTTTTATAGGCATTTCTATGGAAATAACATTGTAAAAGGAAATATAAATATCTAATAACAATTATCATAAATAATAACCTAATTAGAATAAAGAAAGGAGTGGTAATATAATTACATAAGGAATGGGATCCCATCATTCTCGCGCCCCTGAAAGAAGGCTTGTCCTCAAGCCTGAACATTGTCGCAATGCTCTATGGAATCAACCATTCTCGAAAGGGATCTTCGGTCTCAAAACGGGTCAATCCAACATGCTTGAAAATGGGTGACATATTGGAAGTCATGGTAGAAACAACTCCACCTACAAGTTTGACTGGAAGATGACGAACTGGGAATCCACTATGACGAGCAATGTTAAAATCCAAAAACTGATTAAACAACCCATAACCCTGACCAACAGAGTGACCAACAGAATGAGTTGTTCCTAGAGCTTTTGTCGCATGTGAAGAAACATTCACAAGGTGTCGCTGGTTTGCCTGAATCTTTTTTTTTTTTTTAGATGAAGCCACTAATGGTGGAGGGAATTTTATTAGGCTCCCAAAACCTTTAGAAAAACCAGATGAAAGAGCATTTTTATAGAGAGATTTACATATGGAAAGCACAGTGCTTAGTCCGTAGGAATGATATCTGAAAAACCTTTCATAGAGATGCTCATCATCCCTAGACAACCTACCCCTGGTGTCCTTCACCCTATGATGAGCATCCTATGCCTAGTTTATCATTATCATTCGAAAGGAAGAAGCTGTGCGTGGAAAGCAAAGAGATCAGCCACATAGTGGCTCAAGAAGCTATGCTTCCAAAAGAATCAAAAAATAGGATAATGTTGTTCTCCCTACTGATGTTGCCTAGATTGGCACCAAAAAAAAACCAGTTGCGCTTTATTTACTCAGCAATGCAGTACCATGAAATCTCCACATAGATGCAGTACCATGAATACCCACAGTGCAGTTGTCTTCATTCTCCTTGTCCTCCAAGATTGTGCATGTTGTTAGATTCTCCTGAATGCTGTTGTCCTTCAGCTTGTACTCCATGATTGCTCTTGTTTGGAGTCCTTCCTTTTTATCTGCAAACACTTACAGAAAGCAGTAACTCATTCTAGGAATTAAAGTTCTATCATTCTAACTGATGGGGTACCAATTTTATCTAGATAAATTATCCCTCGAAGTTTGCTTGGGGCATGTTGGAGGGATATTTCATCTGTCAAATGCATTTGAGAGCTATATTTAGCAAGAAAATCAGCAGCAAAATTTGCTTCCCTCAGAATGTGGTGAATGGGGTTTCTAATTGCTAAAGCATGAAGTTCATGACACATAGAATAGGCTTTCCAGTTACAGTTTTCAGGATTAAGAATCCCTACTACTGCATTAAAGCAATCAGATTCTACACAAAAAGAATTTAATTCCATTTGTATACCTATCTGATAGCCTAATTTAATTGCTGCCAACTCTGCATGCATGGGGGATAAAGAATCAGTGTTTTGCATGACCATTTTGCAAACAATTCCAAATGAGTTCCTAACAATGACTCCAATCCCAGTATTTGAATGCCCATTAATAAAAGAAGCATCCACATTTATTTTAAAACCACAGTCAGGTGGAATCCATTTCACAATTTTTATTGGTCTTGGTCTTTTCCGTCTCAGGAATGGAACAAGACCAGATTGAATTAAGAAATGGTTCTTTTCACTAGAACCTGTGAGGGGGAATGCTGAGAATATCAGGTTTACCTGTTTCACTATATCCCTACACATGATTTGTTTTGTTAGAGTTTTATTATCATACAAGAGTTTATTTCTTCTACACCACATAGCCCAGAATACTACCATTGTAGTTATTCTTATTACTCTTGTGTGTATTTTGGATAATCCTTTGTATGTCATATAAAATCTAACTCTTTGATGCACATTGATGAATCTGGGGGGGGCTTAATGCAAGAATACTATGAAAAAATTCCCAGATTTCACCATTGACAGGGCAAGCATTGAAGAAGTGAGATATAGTGTCTAAAGATGCACACAGAGGGCATTTAGAGGGGAGATTAAAACGAAATTTACTGAGAACATCATCAAAAGGTAAGATCCTATTTCTAATTCTCCACATAAGAATAGATATTTTTGCAGGAGTTGGAGAACACCATACCTGATTCAGAATCTCATTTTGAGGTGTTCTTGGTCTGTAGCTGAAATATGCAGATTTGATTGAAAAAACACCATTCCTTGAGGGTTTCCACACCAGCTTATCTTCATGTTGTTGAGTGATCTGTGCATCCTGTAAAAATTGCAGAGAACTGGTAGCCAAATGAGGCTCCAATGTGGAGATATAAGTCTGCTTACTTTGGATGAATGTAGCCAGTGAAATATTAGGGAATGGGATTTCCATCTCTGGTGGCCATTCATAGCAAAGGGCCCCTGCACCTGTCCAGTTTGAGAACCAAAAAGGACAAGAACCCTTACCATATAGGATGACTGAGTTTAAGTTAGCATGTTCAGTGACAGAGCAGATTCTCTTCCATGTATGTGATGTTTTGTATGACTCTGGGAGAGACCAAAGGAATCTTGCCCAGATTGTATCATTTTTTTGCAATTTCCACCACATTTTGCATGAAAAAGAGTCTACCAGAGATTTAATATCTCTGAATCCTAGTCCATTTTCATTTTTTGGGGCAGTTAGTCTAGACCACTTCTTCCATACTTTTCTTTGGCCATCAACAGTTTCCCCCCAGAGAAACCTTGTTGCCATTGATTCCATTTTTTTGATGATCTTTTTTGGAGGACTTAGGACTGATAGGATGTGAATGGGAATAGCTAGCAGCACATGATTTATTAAAATCATCCTCCCAGCATAGCTTAACCATTTATTTTTCCAATTCTGAGTGGATTTCTGTATTCTCTCTAACACTGGTTGGTAGTAAATCACCTTATTCCTCCCATTGAAAACAGGAACTCCAAGATAGGTAAAAGGAATTTGGCCAGGCTTCATTCCTAGAGTTCTCTGAATTTGCCTAATCTTGATATTTGAGGTTTTTGAGTGGACAAAAAACTCAGATTTGGAGAAGTTAACCTGTTGACCAGAGGAACTTTCATATGCTTTTAGGAATGACTTAACCCTCTTCATATTCCTCTTATTGGAGGAGATAAAGAGAGTTGTGTCATCAGCATACATAAGGTGTGTGAGTGCATCTACCCCCCTTGGCATATTGAAGCTCTGAATATGTTCAGAGAGAACCAACTTCTTCATGGCTCTTGAGAATGATTTTGTGACAAGGTTGTAGAGAAAAGGTGAGAGGGGGTCACCTTGTTTGATTCCTCTACTGGATGGAAAAAAACCAGAGACTGTGCCATTAATGAGAACTGAGAATGACATAGATGCAATATTCTGCATTATTACTCTAACCAAGGAACCATGAAAACCAAACTTCAGGAGTATGGTATTCATAAATCCCCAAGAGACTCTGTCAAATGCTTTCTGCATGTCTAACTTCAGGATGAGGTTTTGAAGCTTCCTTTTCCCCAGCAATCTCACCATTTCTTGCATTTGAATTGTATTATCTGTGATATCCCTACCCTTTAAGAAAGCAGATTGCTCTACAGAGGTGAGCTTGGGCATTATAGGCTTCATTCTCTCCACTAAAAGCTTAGTGAAGATCTTATTTATGAAGTTTGATAGACTGATAGGCCTGAAATCTGCAAAAGTGGATGGATTTGGTTTCTTGGGAATAAGGGTTAGCCATGTGCTAGATATTGCTTTAGGAACTTTTCTGCCCTTAAGGAATTCACAGACTGCCTCCAACAGATCTTGTTTGATGAATTCCCAGCAGTGAGTGTAGAAGGATCCTGAAAATCCATCAGACCCTGGAGCACTATCACTTCCTAATTCAAACACCACACTCCTCAGCTCCTCTAGATGTGGGAGTCTTAATAAGGTAGCATTTTCCTCTGGTGTAATTATGGTGGGGATGACTGATGTGAATAGATCAAAATGCTGGCCTGGATTATCTTGTGGTGGTTCATTGAGTAGGGTCTCATAGAAATGGACTCCCTCAGCCTTGATCACTTCTGGATCAGATATCCATGCCCCTTCTCTATTTTTAATCTTGCTAATTCTTGTCCTACAGTATTTCTCCTTCACAGAATTGTGAAAATACTGAGTATTAGCATCACCTTCTTTCATCCATTTAATGTTGGCCTTTTGTTTCCAGTAGATACTCTCTTCATTTTGAGATCTAATAAGAATGGCCCTGCATCTGTTAAGCTCAGTCAGGTCTGCATCACTTCTTGAAGCTTCAAATTTCACTTCTATCTCATCTACTTTTGCTTCTGCAGCCTGTAGATTCTGATGTACATTTCCAAAAACTATTTTGTTCCAGCTTTTAAGGAGTACTTTTAATCTTTTGAGCTTAAAAACCATATTAAACATACCTCTAAATTCACTTGGCTCTGCCCAGTTTTCACTGACCATTCTTGTGAATTCAGGCCTGTTTAGCCACATCTTCTGAAACCTAAAGGGAGAGGGGGATATTTCTGTGGCTTCCTGGATAGAAATTAGGAGAGGGTTGTGGTCTGAGGAAGTCCTATTTAGAACAAGGATGGAGCTGTTTGGAAATTGGTTGAACCAATCCAAGTTACAGAGGCCCTCTATCTAGTCTTTGCAGTAAAAGATCATCCTTATGTCTTTTGTTAGACCAAGTGAATCTGTTACCTACAGTATTCAACTCTTGGAGGCTAGCTGATGTTATAAATGAATTAAAGTCAGAGATGCTACCTATTGGTGGCCTGTTTCTTCCTTTATGTTCATTTATGTTAGCAACTGTGTTAAAATCTCCAACAAATAAAGTGGGAGCCTGTGGGAGTTGAGTTAAATCACTCCAAAGTGGCTTTCTCAACAATCTAAGAACTTTTGCATATATGAATGCACAGTTCCAGGTTTGGGAAGTGATTGAATCAGTAATGGAAGTGAGGACATATTGGTCTGACTGTAAAAGAATATTTACATGAAAAGAGTCATTCCAGAACAACCATATTTTTGCAGAAGATGCAGGGAAAGAGTTTTGAAAATGCAAGTCAAATTGTAGTTTTTGAATATCAGAATTACTGTGCATAGGCTCAATTACACATAAAATAGCAATTTTATGTATGACAAGTAATTTTTGTAGTCTAGTTAAAGAGGTACCATACCCCCTTATGTTCCAAACTAGCATATTTTCTATTATCTTGTATCTAATCATTTAGACATTATATTTTATATGTTGTTTTGGCCTGAGTATTCTACTAATACTCTCAGTGATTCCTTCTTTATCATGTTTCTTTTTTGGACCTCTCTTTTTAGAAGGGACTTCATTGTTTTTACTGGCAGTAATACTATCCTTATCACCATCATACAGAGTGTCATTTTCATTAACATGCTCAGCAAAATCAGAAACATGTTCAGGTGACTCATAAACAGTTATATTATGTTCAGTGATTTCATGCATACTAGTAAGAGCTACATTAGCACTGTCATCAATACAAATAATAGCACCCTCACCAGTAGAAACAGAAGGGGAGTTAGGAGAGATAACCTGTGGCTTACTCTGTGGGCTAGATGTGCCTTCTGTGTAAATACTTTGTTCCTCCATTTTCCACTCCGGTTCACTAGGAGCATCATCATATGATGCATCTGAACTGTCATCCTGATCCTGCAACACAGAGAAATGGTTTGACAGCTCCATAGGCTGTTTGTAAGGTATTATTGCCAACCTTGAGTTATCTTTATGAGCTTTGAGTTGTTTCTTCAGTTGAGAGACATGTAGGTCATCAACTGAAATGTATGATGCCTCCCAGCTAGAGTTAACACTGGTGACATCCACATTCTCTGTCTGTTGGACCACTGCATCCTTTGTACCCTTCCCTTTGTCAGCATAGGGGATCATAGCATGAGAAACAGCAACAGAAACTTCAACAGGCTTGATTGGAGCAGACTTAACACCTGATGGGCCTGATTCCTCTTGAGTTTTCCTCCAAACTTTTTTAAGGTTTGGGTGTAGCACATTGCAGATGAGTTCCTCATGCCCCAGTTTCTTACAATGTTTGCAGTATGAGGGCAGCTTTTCATATTCAACAGGACATTCTATGTAGTCCTCAGTAGATCCAACAGGGATTGATTTGATTCTTTCCTTTTGTAAATCCACCTCAATGCACATCTTTAGAGCCGAGGGTCTAGTGATTCCACTTGTAGCTGCATCCATCTTGATAAAAGTACCAAACTGACTTGCAACGTCCTTAATCAAGGTCTGATTATAGTACCATAGAGGGATATTGTGAACTGTAACCCAAACTGGGACGATGGAGGACTCTTTCTCCGGTGAGAAGTCTGGCGTCCACTTCATCACTTTCATTGGCACTCCGGCAATGGACCAATAGGGTCGGATCCAGAACCGTTGGTAATCTTCCTTCTCTTGAAACCTGATCAAGATATGTCTGTAATCAATTAGGCCGACCTGAAATTTACCTTTGAAGCCGATATCATTGAAAGCTTTCTGGATCTGAACCATGTGTGGCTTTCCCCGACCGAACTTGCCAATTAAAGCATTCTGGTAATGGGATGCGAGAACTTGGATTGAAGCTGGATCATATAGGCATGCTGGCCGGCCGTTTAGAGTTGTAATTGGTTTGATTTCTGGATTTGCAGGGAGAGTTGTGTATAGGGGAGTGGGTTTATTGGTTAAAGCATCAAGAAAAGTTTGATTAGGGGCTGCGCCACCGGATTCAGCCGGTGGCTCCGCCATGTTTGGAGCCGTTGGAGGACCGTTATCGGCGGTTTTGTGACCGTTACTGTCTGAAAAAGAAGAACAGTAACATAGATTGGGGGCGCGTGTAGTTTCGACTTAGAGAGAGGCGAGAGAAAAACTTTTAGAGAGAGAAAAGATTTTTCTTCCTATTTCGATAACATTGATGGCCTGAATCTTCAATTGTGGCAAATCCGACTTGTGGAGTGGTTGGATCACCATCGACAGAGGCAGTGGTTGATGTTCTGGTAGTTGTTCTGGTCCTTGTGGAACACTAGCGGAAGGCGGTCTGACTTGCTCAAGAGAATCCAACTGAAGCAGAACATGCGATGGTTGTGGTGGTAGAGATGGAACACTAGCGGAAGGTGGCCCGACTGGTTTAATACGTATAGATTCCTCAAGCTGATCCTGAAACTGGGATACATTTTGAACATGATCCTCAAACTGCTTCTGAATCAATGCGCACAATTCTAGAGTTGTACGCGTCCACTCGGCAAAATCGAACATTGGAGACCGGATTTCATCAAGCTTGGAAGACATGGAAAAAAATATTGAATTTTTCAATCTGGCTTTGATGCCAAATAATGAGGTTCGATACCTCAGGGGGATATGGCTTGTTTGATTTGTAGCCTAACAACCAATTGAATTGGAAGATCCAAGAATATTTTTTTATTGATTTGATAATTGCTTAAAACATAAGAGCCTCACAGTGTTTTTATAGGCATCTCTACGGAAATAACATTCTAAAAGGAAATATAAATATCTACTAACAATTACCATAACTAATAACCTAATTATAATAAAGAAAGGAAATCAATGGGATCCCATCACGGTGACCAATCCTACTTTGTTGAGAGCCTGGATCGTGTTCCGAACCATCTTCGGCTCGTAAGTGACTTAACTAATCCATCAACTGGTGGGTGGAACCTGGATCATCTCCATAATTTCTTCGAGCCAGCGGATGCTACAACTATAAGGAATATCCCCTTGAACTGTGTTGGAGGCCGTGATATCTGGCGTTGGCACAACACCAGCTCCGAGAAGTTTATAGTCCGATCGCTTTATCATGTCTTTGTGGAACTACCTCAGAACCGGCTTCGTCATAATATCCCGGATGTATCACTTGGTGACTCCATTTTCAGGAAGAAGCTATGGAAACTAAGGGTTCCGAACCATGCCCAACATTTCACCTATAGGCTTGCTACAGACAGTCTTCCGACATCAGAAAACCTAAAACGAAGAACGATGCAGGTTTCAGTGGTGTACCCCTTTTATGGAGATGACAATGAGCTTTCTTCCCATTTATTCTTCCAATGTTCTTATGCACAGAGGGTCTTTACCACCGCAGGTCTTTCAAGTGCTATTTTGGCGTCGCATCGGACCGTGGTGAACTTTGGTTCAGGCAAGCTCTTACGGATAATGATTTGGAGACTTCAGACTTAATATTAATGCTCTGTGATGCTATATGGTGCCAACGTAATGCGAATATTTTTGAGGGCAAGCTTATTGATAGCAGCGTTCTTGTGGGGATGGTTGTGCATTCGCTGTCGAGTTTTCATCATGCAAACCGCTGGCTTGAACGCATCTCCACCAGCTTGGAAGTTTTCGCACTGCTTCAGCCGCCTCGGGATGTGCCAAGGATAAACTTCGACGCGGGTTTGAGGGCAGGTTGTGCAGGACTGGGTATTGTGGTCTTTGATGGAGCGGACTTTTTTGTGAGGGGTTGGCTCGGAAAATTGAAAATGTGCATAATGCTCTACTAGCTGAGGCTTTAGCAGCGAAAGAGGTAGCGAATTCATCCATTACATTGCCTTTTCATATTGTTATTGATAGAGATTTCTCGGGCTTGATTCAAATGATTCGGGGCGATTCGGATTGTCATTTAGAAGTGGCTGGGATTGTTGAAGAAATTTTGACCTTGCTTATTTCGAATGGCATGCGTTTACCTTTTTGGATTCCCCGTTTAACAATTCATTGGCTCACTTATTAGCCCAGTTTTCTAAGTCGAGTGTTTTATCTTTTGTTTCGTGGGATTCTCCACCCACTTTCCTTGTATCAAACGATTCTGGATGTCTTCCGGGACCTTGAAGTGATAAAACGCTTTATTTCAAAAAAAAACATGCTATAAGTTAGGAGTCGGTGAATATTTTGGATCAGTTGTCCAATTATCAAGATTATTAGTTCCTGTTATTGAAGAAGCGTGTCGATGTATATATTTCCTGCCTTATTTATGTTTTTCTTTGTAACATTTTTGGTATTTATTTTGTAGCTATTGGGAATAGTTCAACAATATTCTGGCTCAATTTGTTTGTCATTTGTTTATTTCCGAGTACATTTGGTTACTTCAGTTCTAGTCAGTTCAGTTCAAATAAAAATGTTCAGTTTAGTTCAGTTCAAATCAGATGAAATACAAGTTTATGATATTGGGCTCAATTTAGTCGTACTATATTTATTTATTTCGCGATACAATATTTTTACATAAGTTCAAATTAATTATGTTGAAATCAAACCAATTTAGTTTGGTTCAGCTCATATCACATGATATAAAAGTTCGTGATATTCGGCTCAGTTTGTTTGTCATTTGTTTGTTCCCCGTAACATTTTGTGTATACTTCAGTTCCAATCAGTTTAGTTTAGATCAAAAAAGTTTGGTTCAGTTCAGTTTAGTTCAGTTCAAATCAGATGAAATACAAGTTTATGATATTGGGCTTAATTTAGTTGTACTATTTTTATTTTAAAATACATTATTTTTACGTAATTTCAAATTAATTATGTTGAAATCAAAATAGTTTAGTTGGTTCAATTCAGTTCAGTTCAGATCAGATGATATAAAAGCTCATGATATTCGGCTCAGTTTGTTTGTCATTTGTTTGTTCCTAGTACATTTTGTTTACTTCAGTTCCAATAAGTTCAATTCAAATAAAAAAAGTTTAGTTATGTATAGTTTAATTCAGATCAATTAAATTCAATGGAATCACCACACAATTAAGTTCAATGAAATATAAGTTTCTTTATTATTATAATAACAAGATTTAAATACTAATCAATATAAAATAGTCAATGAAATATAAGTTTGTTTGAAATAGTGAGGAAATTTAAATGTGAAATAATCAATATAACAAAATTCAATGGAAGGAATATTTATTATTGCAAACATAAGAGTTTAAGTAACCATTGCTAAAATGTCAAACAAAAGCACCACACAAATTCTAAAAAGATAAGTTCCATACATTGAAAGATAAGCAAACGAGTGCTAAAAATCTAAAAACAAAATCAAACATCGAAAAGAACATATATCCCAAATGTTGTGTGCAACGATCCAAGATCACTCTTCATCATCCGATGGAATAATATGTTTTCATAATACTATCGGGGAGGACACCGCGCAACGTTGGCTTGTTTTAAAATTATGATTATCATATACGTGAGACACTTTGGCCCCGTTTGGTGACGAGAGTTTTGAAGAGCGTTTAACTTTTTGGGTTAAATATGGATAGTTGACTTGTCAAACAGCTCTTTCTAGTGTTTGGTGAGGAGAGTTTTGTAATTAGCTTTTTTGGTGAAACCTCTAATTTCTGAAACGCTAAAAAGAGCAGCGTTTGTAAAAAGTTAATCAAAGAAATATTACAAAATATCTTTTATATCCTTATCCCTCACAAATTTCCTTTTCAAATTCATTAAAACTAATTAGAAAACCTTTTATATAACTAAATAATAAGCTTTTAGTAAATTTAAGGTACGACATCATATTTGCTTACGTACATTTTAAGGTTTTTTACACTATTTTTAATTTATTTTTGAAGTATATTACACATATTTTAAATATATAAAAAATAAATTTCAAGTATTTTAATTAAAAAAAAGTTTTTTTAAATAGATGTAGATATATTAATAAAGAATAATAATTCAAATAATAAACATCATAAAAATAAATGAACATATAGTGATAACAATTTTCGATAAACAAGTAACACACTACAAAAAATAAATAATAATAAATTGTACTAATGTCTATTTCAGTCATTTAACGTAATGAAACAGCTATCAGCTAATTGTCATTTGTCAAACACTCATATACAAACCGCTAGTCAAACCGCTAGTCAAAACAGCTAATAGAATCCGCTAACAGCTAATAAAATCCGCTAACAGCTAACAGCTAAACGCTGATAGCCAAACGAGGCCTTTATGAACTTTTGGATCATAAGTTGTCATTATTATATAGATGATTGTTATAAGTTGTCATTTCAGCTCATACGTGTATTTTGGGTTATGCAGAAAAGTGTCACGATTACCCCCAATTAATAATTCTCATTATAACAGTGGGCTGAATAAATAAATATTCATCCCCGGAATAAAAAGAGTTGGCCATTTTTGTAGATCATTTATGGTCCTAAAAGAAACTATTAAAAATGCACAACTGCTAAGCATGTGGAAAGAATGCTATAAAGTTTAATCGTATAGCAATATTACTACATCCTTTTGTGCGAACTAACCTTCTGAAAATTAGCATGACCCTTGCATGTCAGCCTTGAATCAAGCTCCTTTAATGCATCATCTTCCATATAGCTAATATTTCGGAGTGCAAATCAGCTTTTTCAAAAAACCGATATGCCATTTGAACCCCTTAAACACGTTTTGCATATAATCCTGGATATCGGCACTGGAACATGGCTCTCTGGTAGCATGAAACTGTTTCTAGGGTTTCCTAGCATGCTGCTGCAACTGATCCTACATGATAGAGTGATAATCACACGATGTGTGTGTCTGTCGTATTCACAAATAAATAGAGTACAATATTACAAATACAATGAATCTAGACTACTCTAAATATGGACAAAATATATCTTGATTGTAGAATCAATCAAGATATCCTAATACCCCCCTTCAAGCTAAGCGTGGGATTACACGAAACGCAAAGCTTGGAGCGAAAAAATACAAACAAAGGGGACGACAGACCCTTGGTGAAGATATCCGCAACCTGTAGGGACGATGGAACATGGCTAACACGAATTTTGCCTGAGGCAACCAATTCCAACAAAGTGATAGTCAATGTCGATGTGCTTCGCCCAACGGGGTTCTGAGCCAGAAAGATAGCGCTACTGTTGTCACAAAGTAGCAGCGGTGATGCGGAAAGAGGCACTCGGAGTTCACGAAGAAGAGTGCCTAGCCAAATAAGTTCAGCAGCGGTGTTGGCCATGGCACGATATTCAGATTCACAACTGGAACGAGCTAGAGACCGTAGGTTGCTTCTTAGCACTCCAAGATATGAGGTTTCCACCAAGAAAGATAGCATAACCGTAGGTCGAGCGTCGTGTCTCAAGACAACGAGCCCAATCAGCATCCGAGTAGCCCAAAACGGAGAGCGAACCCGTTGATGGCCGAAAAGAGAGGCCAAAATGAAGAGTACCACGGACGTATCGAAGAATGCGAGTCACAGCCTGATAATGATCATCACAAGGAGACTGTAAAAACTGACTAATAGAGTTGACCGCATAGGAGAGGTCCAGGCGAGTGATGGTCAGATACTGGAGAGCACCAACCAGAGAGCGATACAACTTGGGATTTGAAAACTCCGGACTGGAAGAACTGAGAAGCTGAGAGCCCGGAACAAACGGTGTAGAGACTGGAGCAGCATCAGTCATACCAGCTCGCTGCAATATCTCCATGGCATACTTAGCTTGTCCCAAAAACAGGCCAGAAGATGAGCGAGACACTTCCAATCCCAAGAAGTAATGAAGAGCACCAAGGTCCTTGACTGCAAACTCTTTATCAGTACGAGTGATGAACCGACAAATAAGAGCAGAATCATTTCCGGTGAGAATGATATCATCGACATAAACGAGCAGGTAGAGAACCTTGGATCCCTGACGAAAAATGAACAACGAAGTATCGGCTGAGCTGCATTTGAAACCCAGACGACATAAGAATGATCTAAACCGTTGGAACCAAGCACGGGGAGCCTTTTTGAGGCCATAGATAGCCTTCCGAAGACAGCAAACAAAGCTAGGATGAGTGGGATCAATATATCCAGCAGGCTGTTCCATGTAAACAGGGGCGTCGAGAACGCCGTTAAGAAATGAATTCTTAACATCCAGCTGGTGCAAGGGCCATGAGAAGGCTGTAGCAAGGGACAAGATGATCCGAACAGTGGAAGCCTTTACAACTGGGCTGAAGGTGTGCGTGAAATCGAAGCCATGTAGTTGGGAAAAACCTTGAGCAACGAGTCGAGCCTTATACCGATCAATAGTGCCATCTTGACGGTACTTGAGGCGATAAATCCACTTGGAGCCAACAACATTAACACAGGAGGGACGAGGAACAAGATCCCAAGTTCGTTGTTTGCGAAGCGCATCCATTTCATCATCCATAGCAGTAACCCAACGAGGATCCTTTAGAGCAGTCCGGAATCTGCGAGGTTCGGTCTGTACCATTAATGCTGCAAGAAAGCCTGTCATCTCATAATCGTTGAACTTCCTGTTGGCCGTGAGACTGCCTGTCTGAGAACGACTCGTCATGCGATGACACTGCCTTGGTGGAGAAGGCAACGGTGACTGTACCGGGGACGACATCGGAGACTGTGTCGGAGACGGCGTCGGAGACAGTGTCGGGGACAGTGTCGGAGAACCATGAGGCGAAGGTGAGACAACCGGAGTAGAAGATCCTGAAGGAGACTGGGAAGTCGGAAAAGTTCCCGTAAGAGATGCTGGATCTGAAAGTGAAAGAGACTGCGGCTGGGCTAAAAGAGCATCATCAGAATCAAAGAAAACCGACACATCCAAAGAATCCGGTATAGCTATTGGGGATACAGAAGAGGCCGGAAAGGACATCTCATCAAACCTAGCATGCCTCGTTAGATAAACCTTTTTAGAGTCTGGATCAAGACAGCGAAAACCTTTGTACTGGGAATTATATCCCAAAAATACGCAAGGAATGCTTCGAGGAGACAATTTGTTGGGAGCAAAGGGCCTGACGAACGGATATACCCGACAACCGAAAGGATGAAAATTGTAGTAGTCCGGATGACGACCATAGAGCAAATAATATGGCGAGACATTGCGAAGAACGGGCGTAGGAAGCCTATTGATGGTGTAAGTAGCTGTGGCAAAAGCTGCATCCCAATGTGATCTCGGTAAATGAGAGTGATAAAGCATCGATAATCCCATTTTCGTGATATGGCGATGTTTGCGTTCCGCTCGACCATTTTGCTCAGGCGTAGAAGGGCAGGAGATCTGGTGAAAAATTCCTCTAGCTGAAAAGTGAGACCTCAACCGCGTATTAGTGAATTCAGTGCCGCCGTCACTCTGAAACACTTTGATGGTGCAAGAAAACTGATTCTCTACCAAGTTCTGAAACTGCAGGAAAGTCTCAAAAAAGTCCGATTTCCGCTTCAACGGATAAAACCATGTAAAAACGGGAATAATCATCAACAAAAATGGCATAGTATGAATAGCCATGTTCGGATAAATAAGGAGCCGGACCCCATAAATTACAATGCACCAAAGATAATAAAGACTGAGCTCTTTTGGGATTATCCATAAAAGAAAGCCTCTTACCCTTAGCCATTTCGCAAGGCGAGCATAAACTGGGTGTAGGTGATAAAGAAACAACATCCACAAGTTTCAATTTGTTCAACACAGAAATAACCGAAAAAGACGTATGCCCAAGTCTAGCATGCCAAACATCATAAGAAGCCCTGTGTTTATTAGCATGGACATATGCAACAAAAGCAGAATCACCCTGTTCGAGCACATATAAACCCCGTTCACATCGTCCTCGGCCCACAACCTCCTTGGTGAACCGGTTATGAATAACAAATGCATTTTCATCAAAAGAAATCACAACATTTAGATCACGGGTAATCTTACTAATGGAAAGAAGGTTTTTCGTAACATCGGGAACCACTAACACATTAGATAATGATAAGTTATGAGAAAACCGATGATGCCCAATATGTGTGATATCAATAGGACGACCATTAGCAAGAGTAACATAACGGTTACCATTATAAGGGATGACATTGTCAAGACCGGATGCGGTGGAAGTCATATGATTTGTTGCTCCACAGTCCACGTACCAATCAGAAGCAAAACCGCTACCGGAATCCCCAGAACCGCCGGAGCCACCATGGCCGCGCGTGATCATACACGCGCCTAAAAAAGGCTGCTGATCTTGCGGCGGCGCGTGGTTCACACGCGCCAATTCTGGGTAAGTCAGTACTGGGGGCGCGTGTTCCACACGCACCGGATGAAAGAAACTGCCTTCACGCGCGTGTTCCTCACGCGCCAGATGTTGTCCCTGCGGCGCGTGTTCCTCACGCGCCCGCTGGAAGGAGGTGCCCTCTGTACGCGCGTGATACACACGCGCCTGATGCTGGCCCTGTGGCGCGTGTTCCACATGCCCCTGGTCTGAACTGTTTTGATGGTTCAACACGTGATTCACACGCGCCCCGTGTAGCAGATGTTGGACCTGCGGCACACATGCCTGGTGACCTGCTCTTGAGCCGGAGGAAATTTCCATGACCTGCTCTATGATTTGAAGCCGCACACAGAGGACCTGTGATTTGACGGAGGCAGTGGAAAAATATAGCGAGAACGACATCGACGGAATCACCACAAGCAATGTTGCCGGGATTTACTAGATCGGATTTTAAAATTTTGTTGTTTGGAAGACAAAATTTAGATGAACCTGTCTGATACCATGATAGAGTGATAATCACATGATGTGTGTGTCTGTCGTATTCACAAATAAATAGAGTACAATATTACAAATACAATGAATCTAGAGTACTCTAAATATGGACAAAATATATCTTGATTGTAGAATCAATCAAGATATCCTAATACTACATAAACCAATTTATTCAATCAGACCCCACCATGACAGTAGTCAGAAACTCAGAAAAATGCTTATTGCTAAGCTAGACAACATTTACTCTCAATTCTGCACCAGGATTAGCTCATACTAGAAATAGAAGCAGTAGTCAATCTAGCTCAACAGACTTTAACAGAATCCAACATTCTCAAAAACTTAACACACCAGAAAACTCACAGAAAATTTTAATTGTTAAATTGTGTTAAACACGGGTGTATACCATTTGTGTCATCGAAATCCATGATACATGATCTAAACAGTATAACAGCTACAGAAAGACCTATCAAGCATAACTCAACCTATCTATCTAGCCATCATACTTTCCATTCTTCACATTGACAAAACTATGACATGATTAGTTTTCATTATGTAACTCTAAACTCCATGCCACTTTCAAAGACAGTTCCTTATATTTACACAAATGGATTCACAAAATGGACCATATGCCTTAAAAATATTTTGGAAGTCAGCCCTAAATTCACTCTCATAAGCAACATAGTTCTCCCAAGCTAAATTATGATTTTTCACATATTGATCCACATGAAATTTCTCGCAACTGAGCAAATAAATTCTGGGGTACCCAAGATAAATAGTCGGGCCAGAACTGGATCATTTGTCCTCCCATTTTCCCAACCTACACGTGTACTCGACGGAGCAAAACCGCACACACAGTAAGTCTGTGTTCTATTTATATGGTATAAAATTAACTACACCATATTTTCACTGATTTAAATGAAAAAAGTTCCATTTATTCAGCCCTATATCCACAGTAGCAGCTAGAATAAATTAAGATCATAAAAAACAGAATACAGCTTTATAAAAAATAACAACAGTATTCTTCTTGTTTTTCAGAGAAGACTATAACCAAATTTGTTTGTCGTGTAATTTGATTTACCATTTATTGGGATAGAGGAAATAGAATTTTTTCCAGTTATTGGATCAATTTGTAACCAGAATCACTTATTGCAGAATATATTCATTTACCAGCTCAGCTCAAAATATTTGACTACTACACCACAAAATCTGATCTTCACTATCCTTTTTGTGCAAGCTAAAAAGAGATTTCATGAACAAATGCCAAAATAAATACAGCTTTATCATGATAGCAATAGGAGCACTGCAATTGCTCCAAACTTGACTTCATGACTCAAATGATTGTTGTGATTATGCTCAGCACCACTATTTAGTCCAGTTCGTTTGTAACAAACACACGTGCCTATGAACTAGAATAATCACTGCAGGAATGAATACAACGAACTGCAAATTTGATTGCTCATTTACTCAAAAATATTGCATCACCTGCAATGTGATTGAAATAAACTTGTTGACAAAGATGATAATTTAGTAAATTACTTACTACTGAATAGGAAAATATTCTTACAAGCACTTATATAACTATTTGTAATTTCATAGATCAGCAATTTGCAGGCAGAAATTTAAGTGATGATGATGAAGGGTGCAAGTAAAACAAAAAATTCTAAAACACTGAACAGAAAAATTCCAACACTGCATCAGTATTCACTATCCTGAAGAATGGTGGATCATTCTTCCTAGATAGTGCCCCACTTCAGTAATCTCCATTTACTATCAAGAGAAAAATACAGGTTGCTTATGTCAAATTTACTATCAACTGGCAGAAATAACATCAAAACAAGCTACGGTAGGGTAATTTCAGATTCTGATCATACTGTATTTTAACTTTACTTGCAACATAGGATATATTATAAAATTTTCAACCACAATTTTATTCCCAAGTTTTTTGCTTAGGAAACAGTGTTTTTCCAGGCACATAGGAGCTGAAATCAGTTTTTTGCTTGAACCTGTACATTTTCCATTTTTACAAGTAAGCCACCATAACAAAACATCTGGCATGTCAACAAAACCCCAACAACAGCAACAAAAGGGCCTCCAATATAGCAAGTCACCCTTTGACCACTTTGATCTGGCTGAGATGGAGCTCGTTTTGCTTTTCTAGCTGTGATGATGCCATTGGCAATACTAATTCTCTTTGGTTCACGAACTTGATGATAATTAAAAGGAGAATCATATATCCCAGTGCAATGGTTTAAAAAATCAAATCACTTAAACCGCTATCAAAAGAAATTAAGTGGTCTAATTAACCTAATTCATCTTAGATAGTCTTTACATATCCCACCAAAATATCAAAAGTCTCCTCAAATGCAAGTTTATATTACTATTTTAGTGCCATTGCCTCAATGAATAATGTGTGTGCAGAAGTAAAATTCTGTAAAGGGAATTAATAATGTGTACTGCTAACTAGAGTCAAACAAATACGTATCATCACTATCTCATCATTCAAGAACCAAAGTAAAAGTCAGGCAAATGGTCAGTTTTCATCTTTTGCCACAGACTCACTTTTAAACTAGGCATCCAAAACTAGCCACCATCAAAGATTTTAATAATTTCAATCAATCCATGAAATTGTTAGGATTTAATTGAATTACTTTATTCTGTTTTCAGTAATAAATGGAAAGTTGATATTTCATTCTGTTTTCGGATTTATAGATTAGGTTAATTTAGCTGTTTATGACTTAAATTAGGTAAAGTCATATTTAGTTTCCGAACATGTAGCTGGAGAGAGCATTATATATACTCTCGTCTGTATCTGTAATCTGGTGTGATTTCAAGATGGCCCTTTGGGTCTGAGAAATTCACCACATCTGGAGCCTAATAAATCTGTTTCTGGTCGTGGAGGTAGCCAATTGGTGAACCACTTTAAAATCTGTGTTCTGTATTTTCTTTATTATTATTTTGAGCTCAATTTCCCAACAGTATCAGAGCTTTGGTTCGGCTACCGGCAAAATAATAATAAGGATTCGGCTCGGTGTAGTTCAAGTTGGAGCGGCAACGAAGCTTGGCATCTGTTCGGTTTGAGGCTTGGGTTTGGTGTTTCTGTTCGGCTGGTTTTGTTTGGCTAATTAAGTTGTGGACGTAGGCTAATTAATTGGTGGCATAATTATTCAGCTACTGTACATGCTTAGTTCTGGTGATTAATTCTGTGGTTCAAGTTTTTTATTTGCTTCTGTTTCGGGATTTTAATCGATTCTTCTTGTCCTGGATCTGTGAAGAAGATGTCTTCAATTGACATGAAGAAGGAGAGCTGTACTGGAATATATAATTTCAGTCTGTGGCAAATAAAGAAATCTGTACTTATGGGATCATCTGTTGGCAATATGTTGATGTTGCTTCTGTTGGGTTCTACAAGCTAATCCTCCTGACAAGTTCTTTCTAGGTCGAACTTGTATGTTTTTCTGTTTGTGGAGCGATTCAAGAAGACGTATGAGAATTCATCTGTGCGTAGAGTTCAAGATTACGTTTGAGAATTTGTCTGTCTGTGGCACGATTCAAGAAGGCGTATGAGAATTCATCCGTGTGCGGGGTTCAAGATTACATTTGCGAATATGTCAGTCTATTTTTGTGGTACAATTCAAGAAGGCGTTTGAGAATTCATCAGTGCATGGTTCAAGATTACGCTTGAGAAGTTGTACATCTGTGTCTGTATAGTTCAAGAAGACGTATGAGAGCTCTGGATCAAGACTACGTTTGAGGGTGACCCGTTGTCAACAGTTCTTTCCTGGTTGAACTTGTTGAAATCTGTTCGGTTAGCAAATCCTTGTCTGGTTGGACTTGTTCTGTATTGTTGTTCTGTTCGGTTGCTGTTCTGGTTGCAAGTCCTTTCCTGATTGGATTTGTTATGTTGGTGGTATCTGGTACATTTAGTACATCTGTCTGGCACGACTCCCCGAGTGCATCTGTTTCTGGTACATCTGGCACGACCACTGTGCATCTGGTACAACTAGTCATCGTACATCTGGTCCATCTGGCACAATCATTGACGATCATTATGCATCTGCATCTGTCTGTGAGGAAATTCAATTCAAGGGGGGAATTGTTAGGATTTAATTGAATTCCTTTATTCTGTTTTCAGTAATAAATGGAAAGTTGATATTTCATTCTGTTTTCGGATTTATAGATTAGGTAAATCTAGTTGTTCATGACTTTTTTTTTTTTTTTAGGTTAAAACCATCATTGATGGTAGGGGCTTATTTATGGGATCCCAAGCCCAAAGAATGTACAAATATAGTATTTATACATTGTCAAAAAGGGGGATGTCCCCCTGATGCAAGAGGTATTGCATCCAAAAGATTGGAAAATAAAAAACAAAACTAGTTCAAGGAACTAGGGGGTTTCCTCTGTCCAAATCCAGTATCTAGTTTATACCTCACATTACCAAGCTTGTTAGCGAATCCGAGGAGACACAAATCAGCCGAGCAAGGGATATAAACCAGTAAACAAAAAACTGGAAAGTGGAAAGAGGAGAAAATTCTAAAAGTGGTGACAGCTGCATTTGGCCTGTGACATCCAGCCTGCAAAATCTTGCTTACTGCTTGCTGTCATCTTCCTCATTCAGTGTTTGTTGCTAGAAGCCTGCAAAAAACCTGCAAAAGTTGAAAGAATTAGCAGCATCCATTCAGATTGACTCTGAGTGTAGGCATTTGGAGTTTGTCCAAATTCAGAAGCCCTTTAACTTTAACAGGTATAAGAGTAGGCTGATAGACTCTTTCTGATGACTCTAAAAGAGCCATTTTAGAGAGTTCATCAGCAGGTTGGTTTCCCTCTCTTAAAACATGTAACAAATTAAAAGAGGAGAAATTATTGTGTAAAGACTCAACATAATCATACAAAGACCATGGGGCAAGAATAGGCTGTTTTATCATATTGATAGCATTAAGACAATCTGATTCCACTGTGACCAAAATAGGGGAAAAGGCTTCAGCAATACAAAAACCTTTATGAATGGCACAGAGTTCTGCATGCAAAGCAGACATGGCATACACATAAAATGTGTTAGCAAGGATACATTCAGCCTTATTATTTCTAATAATGACACCTACCCCTGCATGTAATTTAGACTTATTCCAAGCTGCATCTACATTGATTTTTAAACCATGCATAGGAATGGACCATGTTATAGGAGATGCAGTAGGTCTAGGAACAGTACTAAAAGAAATGGATGGTAGAATCCCTAGCATGACAAGTTCTTTATCAAAAACCTTATGAGTTCTAACTGGTTTAACTAAAAAGATGTTAAAAATGAGTTTTTTAACACTCTTGAAAAGGAAAGCAGGGCATGAATGGATGTTTTCATATAGGAATTGATTCCTAGCTTTCCATATAAACCAGCACAGATAGCATGCATAGATAGCAATCAAATTAGAGTGCAGAGGAGTAAAACCTTCATATGTCCAGTAAACAGATAGTCTATCCCATAGTGATGGGAAAGACATTTCTGGGATTCCTAGAGCACTATTGAAAGCTCTCCAGACCAGTTTAGCAAAAATGCAATCATTAAAGAAATGTTCTAAACTGTCCAGATTTTTACAAAAACAACATTTTGAAGGTAAGTGAAAACCAAATCTAATAATAACATCATCAAAAGGAAGTAAGGCATTTATTAGCTTCCACATGAAAACAGAAACCTTTTTCTGAATTCTTGGGTTCCAAATTTTTGCTAATGAAAGGATATCACCTTGATTTGGGATAGACATCTTATAGGCAGACTTGAAAGTGAAATTGCCTCTGATATCTGGTTTCCAGATAAGTCTGTCTGACCTATGTCTATGGATTTGAAGTTCCTGCAACAAAAAACAGATTTCAGGCTGTAGCAGTGGTGAGATAGATGGAAGATAAAGGTTCTTGTTCACCTGGAAGTCCTTGACAGTTGTATCTGAAGGGATATTTGTGCTGCCTGGGTCAACTTTGTCTATCAGTGGACCATAATCAGTCCAGTTGGAGAGCCAAAAACTGCAATCTCCCTTGCCATGAATCACCCTAGAGTGTTGTTCTGCAGTGGCATTCACAACCATGATACGTTTCCAATTTTGTGACAATCTTTGTGAAGCTGGCAGAGACCATATGAATTGAGCCCATGGTGCTTCACCAATTTGAAGTTTCCACCATAACTTAAAAGAACAAGTAAGAATGATGTTTGAAAGAGATCTAAAACCAAGACCATTCTGAATTGTAGGCTTACAAAGGGAAGACCATTTTTTCCATGATTTTTTAGGTTTAAAATCAGTGGTTCCCCAGAAAAATATAGCCATGGATCTTTCAATTTTCTTGATGACAAATTTAGTAGGCTTTAGGACACTCCAAACATGTTGAGGAATAGATACATGATTGAATCAATGTAATCTTCCCTCCCATGGAAAGCCAAACATTTTTCCAATTATGTATTTTACTTGAAATCTGTTCCCTTAAAGGCTGAAATAGGTCATTTGTGATCCTCCCTTTGTGAATAGGGCATCCAAGGTATTTAAAAGGGAACTTTCCTCTTTTCATTCCAAGTGTAGACTTAACTAAACCAATCTGATGTATTGAAGCAGTTTTGCTAATATAAAAGTCACTCTTATCATAATTAATCTTTTGACCTGTAGTGACTTCAAATTTAGCAAGAAAAGCTTTCATTTTAATCAAATTGTTTTTAGAAGCCTGTAGAAAAACCACAGTATCATCTGCATATATTAAATGTGAGATTGGTAAGGACTGTGGTGGCAAATCATAATATGTCAGACTCCCAATATTAAAAATATGAGCTAAACTTCTTGTAAAAGCCTCAGTAAAGATATTAAATAGGAAAGGAGATAAAGGATCTCCCTGTTTAATACCTCTAGAAGGCTGAAAAAATCCCACTGGATTCCCATTGATAAGAATGGAAAACCATGCTTGAGAAATGTTTTTCATGATGCAATGTACAAATTTACCATGCATACCAAATTTAAGTAGAATGCTATTTAAAAATGACCATCTCACTCTGTCAAAAGCTTTCTGAAGGTCCAATTTGAGAATGCAATTTGGATCTTTATTTTTCCTATCAAGGAATCTGACCATCTCTTGTAAATAAATTACATTGTCAGAGATATCTCTTCCTCTCATGAAAGCTGTTTGATGTGGTGAGATGATTTTATGCATAAGAGGTTTAAGTCTCTCCATGAGAATTTTTGAAAAGATTTTATTTACCACATTAGAGAGACTTATTGGTCTGTAATCAGCAAAGGAAATAGGGGTAGATTTTTTTGGGATAATGGTAATCCAAGTGCTAGCTATACCCCTAGGCAAGGAGGATGATGATAAAAAATCATTGACAGCAATAAGCAGGTCTTGACAGATAGTGTTCCATGATTTAATGAAAAATTGAGCAGTGTAGCCATCTGGCCCTGGACTGCTATTTTTCTTTAAACTAAAAACAACCATCCTAAGCTCATCCATATCAACTGGTTTAAGTAGAAGCTCATTATCCTCATCAGAGATGATTTTAGGAATCTGACTAAGAAAATTAGAATAGAAATGACCATCTTCAGGTTCAAAATCTTCAGTGAGAAGTTTTGTATAAAATTGGATGGCTTCTAATTCTAGTTCACAAGGATCATCAATCCAGACCCCTTGACTATTTTTGATCTTAGAAATTAGCATTTTTCCCCTTTTTTCTTTAACAGTGTTATGAAAATAAATGGTATTTTCATCTCCACTTTTAAGCCAATTGATCTTGGATTTTTGTTTCCAGAACTTGCTTTTCTCTTTTACAGCTCTTTGTAAGGAGAGACTGGCTTCATTAAGTTTAGCAAGTTCAAAATCAGAGGGGTTTAGATCATAAATAATTTCCTGGGCATTAAGTGTGGCCTCTGCTTTAAGAATATTGTCATCAATATTTCCAAAAATAACCTTATTCCAAATTTTCAGATGCTTTTTCAAATTTTGAAGTTTAAGACTAAAACCAAGCATTCCTGAAGCTGGTACATGCGTATTCCAGATATTACCAATCAATTCCTGGAATTCTGGTCTACTATACCACATATTTTGAAACCTAAATGGTCTAGGTGATGATTTGACAGAATTGCTAATGGTAAGGAAAAGAGGGTTGTGATCAGAAGAAGCTCTATTCATAACTTGAATAGATGAAGCAGAATAAATAGAAGACCATGATGGAGTGCACAATCCTCTATCTAACTTTTGAAAAGTGGGATTTCTAAGCCTTTTATTGGTCCATGTATAGTTATTACCCACAGTATTGATGTGAATTAAACCATTAGAAGCAATAAATTTGCTAAAATCTGCTATACTACCAGGTTTTGGGGTAGCAGGACCTCTATATTCATGTACTGATTCCATTGCATTAAAATCCCCAATGAATATAGATTCCAAATGTATTAAAGGTAGCAAGTCAGTCCAAAGAGTTTTCCTACCAATTCTGGTTCTAAGACCATAGATGAAAGCCACATGAAAAGCATTAGGAAAATTAGGTCCAGAGATGGAAACATGAAGAAACTGTAAATGATCTTGAATCAGTTGAATGTGAGTGTTATTCCACATTAACCATATTCTACCATTATCAGACTGCATACAATTATCAAAATGAAGAGCTCTTCGGAAAGTATCACATTGTAAATTATCATGCATTGGCTCAATTAGACAGATAAGTTCAAAATTATGTTTTCTAACCAGAATAGATAATCTATCTAAAGAAGTAGATATGCCTCTAACATTCCAGACTAACCATTTAGCTTTAACAGGAATACTACACATAAGGAACATTGTCAAGGCATTTAGTAGAAGATCTAGTCATCACTTTGTTAAGCTGTGTGAAGTAATTTGTTACCTCAGGCTTGCTGGATTTGCCTTTTTTGTTTAATTTCCTTTTACCCTGTGAGATCTGTGAACTGTTGTCCCTTGAGATCTCTAGTTCATCTGAAATTTCCATCTGTGAGTTCTTTGAACTTTCCAGTTGAGAGACATTAGTGGTAATGTCTACCCCATCATCAGATTCAGAAAGGACTTCCTCATATCCTTCATTAATGAGAGGTAAGAACCTGTTTTGTCTAAACTTTTCCTGAGAATGATAGAAAAAGTTGTTAGTAGGACTGGGAAAATCAGAGAAATTACTTACCTGGGAGTCCATATCTATGTCATCCTTTGAAAAAACAGTTTTTAGGACAGGAGAGGATAGGAATAGTGGTGAGTGGATATCTTGGGACACATCTTGTGGGGTAAGGAGTTCTTCTGCTGTGATATCAATCAAAGGAGAGCTTCCTTTAGTCTGCTGGATTGGCATAGATACCATATCAGAAGCTGTTGGAGTATGAGTCTCAGAACTAACTGTTGGAACAGCATTCTTCTCAGAAGATTGAACAGCTATCTTCTTTCTCCATTTCAAAGTTCTCCTAACTTTTTTGTGAAGCTTTTTAAAACCTCTTCTGGGACCATTGTTGACTGCCATATAAGGGATATTTTTGCTAAGCACATCTTGATCCATAAGGTTAGGAGAGTCCAGGTTATAGGCATGTGGATTAGTAGCAGGGTTGGTGGTAGAAACAAGCTGAGGGATTGTTTTCTTAGGACCTTGTGGAGTGTGATTATCTGCATTTTTTGGCATCTCTAAAGGCTCAACAGGAGGTTGGTTTCTTTTTGGGATAAAACCACACTCATAATTCCCATGTCCTATGACCTTACAGTGGTTGCAATATGAGGGTAAAGCATCAAACTCAATTTGATATTCCTTAACATTGGGAGCAATACCAATCACAATGGAAGTAGGGAGAGTGGACTGTAAATCGATTTCAACGCAAACCTTGATTGCAGAAGGCCTTGTCAAAGCCATTGTTGCCGCATCCATCTTTAGGAAATTTCCAATTTGAGAGCTGATGCCTTCGATAGCAGCGATGTTGTAGAAGAAAATAGGCACCTTGTGAATAGTAACCCAGGCTGGGATGATTGAGGATTCTTGTTCCGGCGAAAACTCCGGCGTCCACTTCTGGACCTTCATCGCGTTGTTTCCAAAGCTCCATACCCCTTTCATCCAACAGCGTTGATAGTCCTCCTTGTTTTGGAATCGTATTAGAACGTGCTTGAAATCCAGCGACCCCAATTGATATCTTCCAGAGAAGCCGATTGATTTGAAAGCTGCGATGAGATAGTCCATTGACGGCTTCCCTTTATTGAACTTGCCCACCAGAGCATTGTGATAGTAAGCTGCAAGAGTGGCACCTTCTTCCGGTGGTAGGATATAGGCAATTTTGCCTTTGTACTCAGTGGTTGGGTGCAGATTGGGTGTATTGGGAAGCTTGGCATATAGAGGTTGATGTTTAGTTCCCAGAATCTGTTTGAAAGAGATGGGTTCGGTGGCGTTGCCATGGGGGAGCGGCGGCTCCGCCATGAGAAAGACCGTTATGTTACCGTTATCGGCCTGTTTCAGGGCTGAAAAGCATTAATTGTGACAGAACGGTTAGAAAAGAGGGGCGCGTGTGTTTAGACGATGAGAGAGATCGGAGGTTTTTTGAGAGCGCGAAAAAAGGGAAATTGAGAGCGCGAAAAAAGGGAAATTCTTTTAAGTTAGGCAAAGTCATATTTAGTTTCCGAACCTGTAGCTGGAGAGAGCATTATATATACTCTCGTCTGTATCTGTAATCTGGTGTGATTTCAAGATGCCCCTTTGGGTCTCAGAAATTCACCCTGGAGCCTAATAAATCTGTTTCTGGTCGTGGAGGTAGCCAATTGGTGAACCACGTTAAAATCTGTGTTCTGTATTTTCTTTACTGTTATTTTGAGCTGCGCGGAGGGGGTCAATTTCCCAACATAAATTAGATGAAATCCATACAGTGGGAAACCTATTTACTTGGACCAATGCTAGGATTAATCCTACAATAGAAAGGTTGGACAGAGGCATTTTTGTGGAAATCAAATTTCCCTACATCCTCAATCCTTGTTTTAAATAGAGAAACCTCAGACCATTGTCCTTTACTCATAAACCATAGGCAGTGCTTCTCCTTCTACCCCTGGATCCTTTAGATTCCTTAACACATGGTTTAAAAGACCTGAATTTATAGAGGTGATAAGGAATAGCTGGAGTCCAAATATCACTGAATTTGGTATGCTAAGTTTCTTCCTTAAGCTTAACAAACTCAAAAAATTCCTGAAATATTGGAATAGAGAGGTTTTTGGAAACATTACTAATAATGTATCCAAAGCCGAAGAATTTTTAAGGCTTCAAGAAATCAGCTATGACCTAAATCAGTGTGATTTTGAACTAACCAAACTAAAAGATGCAAAATCTAGTCTGAGTAGAGCTTTACTAGAGGAAAAACATTTCTGGAAACAAAAAGCAAAAATTAAATGGTTAAAGGAGAGAGATGAGAATACTCAATACTTCCATAATTCTGTCAAAGAGAAAAAGAGTAGACTGGGTATCACAAAAATCTGGAGTTTTGGATAGATATTGTAGAAATTGAGCAAGAGGCTGTCTCTTTCTATAAGACCCTCCTTACTTTTGATACTCCTGTCTCTCCACCTTTTCTCTCACATTTTCTCACCCAAATCCCCTCCCTCATTACCCCAGAAGACAACAACACTTTGTGTAGGTCTTAGCATAATACATTTAATATGAAAATATGTAGAACAAAGTTGAACTTGAATATATAGATCAACTGAACTGAAATGAAATAAATATGACATTTTCAAAACATTTGAAATTTAATAATTTGAGTATAACTTGGAGTTTGATAGAGTTTATTTCTTGTTCAACTGAACTGATCAACTGGATTGAATTGAACAAAAGTGAAAATTAATGTACTGAAAAAAAGAATCAACATGGCTGAATTAACATGAATTTCATCAAATTACATTTCACTTCAATTTATAGAACTGAAATGGATTGAATGGAACTGAACTGATATATAAAAGTTCTGGCACACATGGCCTTAATATTAAAAAATATGATCACATTTGCTAGCTAAACAAACTGATTTGAGTTGAGCTGAAGCATATAGATAACTGAACTGAAATGAATTAAAAATAAATAAGTGTGATGAAAATAAATGGTATGAATAAATTAACCTTAATTAATTGCACAAAATTATATTGTTGTTGAGCTAACTGAATTGAACTGAACTTAATGTATTGGGAAAAAAAAGAATCAGTATGACTAAATTAATCTAAATTTCATCAAATCACATTGAAACTGAACTAAACTGAATGGAATTGAACAAAACTGATATGAACAATTAAGCTCAAAAGATTGAACTGATTTAAACTGAACTGAAATAAAATACAAATAAGTTTACTAAACTTAACTTATCTGAAAACTAAAAACGTTTACTGAACTGAACTCATCTGAACTGAAAAAAGATTATCTGAACTCATCTGAACTGAAAAAAGATTATCTGAAATCATCTGAACTAAAAAACATTTATCTGAACTAAAAAAAAGTTTATCTGAACTAAAAAAACATTATCTGAACTAAAAAATATTCAAATAATCTCTAGAGAACAGGACCTTAGTGTTTGGTGAAACCTCTCGTTTTTTAAGCGCTAGAAAGAGCCGCGTTTACAAAGAATTAATCAAAACAATATTACAAAATATTTTTTTATCCTTATCCTCACAAAATTTCTTTTCACGGTAAACTAATTTTCACCAAAAATTAAACATGTTTGCGTATTGTTCCTCAAATCATGCGTGCGTCCATGTTCTTCAGATTATTTTTTAATTTATATTTGAAGTAATTCATATATTAATTTTAAAATGCCTAAACCGTATATTACTATTAAAATTTCAATCATTTTAATTTTAGAAACAAAAATGGGTACATTAATAAAAATAATTAAATATTTGGTAATAAAAACATTTTTCGATACTTCAAAACAAATAACACACTACATAAAGGAAATTATTAATATATTATACTAATGTCTATTTCGGTCTTTTAACGTAACAAAACAGTTATCACCTAATTGTAATTTGCCAAACACTCAAATACAAACCGCTAGTTAAACCGCTAGTCAAAACTTGTGCATACTGTATTTGCAATTTGGCATATTTCTATGATTACTATATGTAAATCAAACTAGAGTGTTAAATTTTGCATGCATGATCAAAAATCAAAATTTTCCCTATCTACTAATTAGGGTTGCATGCAAATTTGATTGGGCATAGACGTGCATGTGTGTGATTGGTAATTTGAGTTGGATTTATTGTGCATAGTCATAATTTTATGGAAATATATGACGGCCGAAAATTAACATACATACATGATTGGTTTAAAACTTTTTAAGGTGTAAAACATACATACATATATATATATAATTTAAGGTGATCGATCAGAGTGATGTTGCATGCAAATTACTTAATTGACTATTTGGTTGAAAAATATGTGATATATATTATATATGCATGTGTAATATTTAATTGCATGCTTAAATTATTCAAGAATACGAGTGCATGAGATAGTTATGGCATATGAATTGCATAAAACTTTTTGTATTGCACGCCGCTTGTTTTTTTGTTGAGTAAATGCATGCTACAGAGTGATAGTCTAATTATGTTTTATCAGCAATTTATGCATGATTATTCGAACTGAGATGTGTAATGTGAAGTATATATCTCTGTGATAATATGCATGTGTTTGATTGCTCTGTGTAATATACGAGAATGGATGGCAGTAGCACGAAACGAGCATACGCTCAAGGTTCAATATTATGATTATTTTATAATCTATATAATACGGACATGAGGACATGAGTTGTTTAACTATGTCGAGGGTATTGGTTTTAAGAACCATAATGAGAAACCCTGAAAGCATGAATTTTCGTAACTATGATGAAATTCTGATTATTTGTAATCGATGAATTAAACACCGTCAGAATTATAAATGTGAGACCTAAGGATTCTGAGGTTAAAATTCTAATTACTTGTAATTGAAGAATTTGGAAAATCGTCAGATTGGTTGATGAAACCAGAGAAATCTGAGATAAGGAATCCTAGGACATATGGACAAATCCAGAAATTCTGAGTTATGAGATTGGGATCTTGAGATATGGTAAAGTCTAAAACTTTGGCCAGATCATCTCCGACTATAAAATCTAAAGACTTAAGGTCTAGGAACTCCAAGACACGAAGTTCCGAGGAACTAAATGTGTGAAGATAATCGGTCCAATGAGGGGGGACCGGAAACCTTGGAAATTCAGTGATGTAAATTTTAGTAAGGTAAAGAGTTATCACTAAAGACTAATAGTCAAGAGAGTGAGAAACTCATAAGCCGATAAGGCGGAATCACGAGCCAAGGCTCGAGCTCAACTGAGTTGAGCCTGGGGTAGATAAAATTCGAGCAACATGAGACTCGAATGGGACCTCAGGTCAAGAGCTTAAAACGTGAACTCATAACGAGAGGGCTTCGCTCAAACTTAAGTTGAGAGGTCAGTTCAGACATGAACATGAAATGAGGAAATCAACTCGAGTAGAGTTTTTATGTGGGCAGAAGCTGTGTAGAGTTTGTAACTCAAGTAGTACCCAATGAGTTTGTAACTCACGTAGTAATACGAAATCCCTGAAGTGGAAATTGACCAAATCCTTGAAAGCATAGATATTATTTCAATGTGTTGTAGTACTGGGCTAGGATGCATGGTTAATTGAGAATGGGAAATCCGATCATCTCAAATTCTATGTATGTTGTAGGAATAAGAGAGATTTCCGCAATCAGTTGATACACGAAAGTGTTGGAATGTAAGAAATTATCCTGAAATTAAAGTTTTAAGGGATACGAACCTTGAGTATGGCTCATTATGTTGAACAAGCGAGACTTGTAATAAGTCAGTGAGATAGACATTGTGTCTTAAATGATAGTTAACGGAAAATCACTTAAGTGATACTTACATAAATGGTTCTAAGTTCATTTTTGCATCATTTGTGGTATAACATGAATGTGAAAGCGAATACTTGAAATATTTGTGATTGTGTTCATATTGTAAGATTATTCGCTAATATAGTTATTCTGTACGCACCAGCTATATATAGTAGTAGAAACAGAATGTCGTTAGAAATGGTCAAGTGATGTGAGGGGAAACCTACATATAGGTTGTGATCTTCTAATTAAGAAATCCCAAAGGATAAAGGAGTAATTGAAACTCTTAGTGGTGTAGATTCATCCTATGAATTCGTTTAAATGTGAGGGATGACCTAATGTTGAAGAGTCATCCGATAAGTTCATTCGAATGTGGGGGCTGATATATAACCATGTATGGTATATATAACCTGAAATGGTATATTTACCGGAAGTACACAATATGGGAGTGCTTCTTGAATTCTTGTTAAAGAATATCAAATATCTTTGAAATTCACAAGAAATGCGCAATGGAAATACATCTTTAGATAGAAAGAGTATTTGGAAATCCGCAGAGATCTCGATTTATCCTAAAATTGGACTTTTGAGTCAATGAATGAAAATCTTTGATGATCGTTGATGATAGACCTGAATGAAGCAAATGTGACGGGACAAAGTTGTGTGCATGTTTGCTTTATTGGTACATCTGAAAGCTTTAAAAGGCTAGAACTCCATGAAATGATGTTTATGGAAAATCGGTAATCATTGGTGAAATTGATCTACCATGTAAGGTGGAAAATCACTAGACTTCTAGTAGATTTCAACAATTGTCAGTATATTTGTATACTTCATGGGTAGTCTCTACAAATGAGAATGATACCTGAAATGATGGTACTCGGTATTGAAACTTTATAAAGCTGAAAGTACATCAAATGTACCTAAATGGTTAAGTGGAGATTTAGATATTAAAATCTGAATAGAGCAATATGAATAACGCAATGTTTCAAATCAGATCTAAAACAGATCCAATACTTCAAATCAGATCCAATGCTTCAATGTCAGAGCAATATGAATATGAATAACTCAATCCTTCAATGTCTGATTGTTCTGATTCCCGCAGTGATATCTGATTCATGTGGGGGATTGTTGGATATTTGAGGGAAATATATATTGTAATTACCCGAAACTTTGGGCACGAATTTGAGATAGTTATAAGTTGAAATAGCTCTATATTTTGATACCGCTGGATTCTCCTCCGCGAGAACTACAAAATTGGCTATTCGAACACTCAAATCAGATCAATGGTGACCGAGTTATGGATACTCAAATATGGTATCCTGAAATGGGAATTTTGTACAAATCTCACATTGGAAACTTAGAGAGAAATTGTTCACTTTATAAGTGCAAATATTTCTTAAGAGTTCAAGTGAGCAATCACTTGATGGGCTTGGGCTTGTTATGCATCTGGTGGTCGGATTAGCGTCCAATTTTGCACCGGACCCGATTGTATTTTCATGAGCTTCCAGAAGGCCCACCAAGCTGTCCAAATTTGTAGGATCAGACATGCATGAAAAGATAAGATCACATTTTTCAAACTTTTTTTTTGAATGGGTGATGCTACCGAAATCCGTCCGTCTCCGGGGGTTGACGCTACCCGGGTCTCCTTCTTAGTTGGCCCGCTACAAGCCTGCAAAACAATCCCCGTGAGGCATCCCGGGGAAGAAGCTCCGGCGTGATGATGAGATGGGGATAGCGGAGAAGGTAAACGTACGGAAGGTGTTCTCAATATAAAGTAGAGAGATATAAGTCACATACCTTGTTCACTGTTTGAGGCTAGTATTTATAGTTGAGCTTTGCCTGCTTTGAAGATAAGCTGCAGGACCACCTCCCTTGTCATCATCTGTCCTCTTTCTTGTCCGGACATGTCTCTAACCGGGAAAGGTGCCTCTCCGTTAGTTCTGGGCTGCGGGCCCTCTTCCTGGCCAAGCAGGGCTCTGGGCCGGTATTATCACTAGCCCCCCAGACCAGTCTTCCGGGTTTCCTTGACCCGGGAGACTAATCTTATAAGCTCCTCCTTTTGCTACTTCTTTTGGTGGGGCCCCCTCCGCGCTATAATTGGTTTCTGACAACGCCGTCTTTTCCCCTCTGCATTAATCAGTACCTTGTTTTCCGTGTAATCATTGTTTTTCCTCCTTTTGAGGCGGCGTTTCCTATTCACCTCCCTATATAAGGGGCCTAACCCTCCTCACTAAATTACTTTCTTCACACCGTTTCCAGACGCTCTGCTTTTCCTTAACAAGTAAGCTCTAACCCTCCTCCTCTGCTCCTCTTTCATCATGAGTTCCCCGCACATTACCGCTTCCTCTCTAGATACCGAGGGGGTTCAAGGCCAATTTGAAATTCATTTCCGAACTCCCCATCCAATTCCTTCTCCGTGTTCCTCTTCGAGTACCCCCTCTGAGGCCTTCAGCACCTCCCCGGAGCTAATCGCTCCGGGTGTGTCAGCCTTAGATGGTGCGGGCTCATCCCCCACCCGGCGTTCCCATCTCCCCCGGGAGGATCCCGATGGGGAAGCTTTCGATGAGGAAGTTGGCAATGATGCTCCCCGGGGTCCTACCCACGGAGTAAAGCCTTCTGGCCATCGGTTTTTTAATCTCTCCGGGCCTCCCCCTTCCTTAGATAGGGATGTTCTAGATTTAGTAAGGCGTTGCTTTATCCCTTTTCCGTTGGATGCATCTTTATCAAAACTTCCCCCGGGGGTGTCCGAGCGGGAAGTGCCTTGCATTCCCCGGATTCACTTCCAATACGGGCTCAGCCTTCCTTTTCCTCCTCTTTTTTCAGAAATTTTCAACTTCTATCGAATGGCCCCGGCCCAACTACACCCCAATGAGGTTGTACTGGTACTGGGCTTCTTACTTAATTGCGCTAGATGCAATGTTACCTCCTCTCTCCTTCTCTTCCGATCCTTTTATGCCCTTCGACGCGCTCATGCGTCCTTTCCGGGGGTATTTTCTTTTGTAATCCGTTCCGGGACGAAGGACTTCATGAAGAGTAAGCCCAGATCTGCCAAAGGGTTTCTTCCGCTGCGATTCCCAGGTATATCCGATGCCCCCCTGGAACGATTCCCTCGTTCCTGAAGACAAGAAACCCCTTTCCTCCCTTCCAACAGACCTCACCAACGATCATAACTTCCTCCGTCTATCTGCCCTAGACATGGATGCTTTCTTTAAGACTGGGAACGCGGGCTATTATTGGCCCCGCGGGATATACCCTGAAAAACTCTTTTCCCTTCCAACCGTCTCCGCTGTGTGGCCGGCTGGAGGTGCCTATTAAAGGCTTTATTCTTTATTTTCATATACATATATGTGTACTTCATTCTAAATTTTTTTTTGTTCTACCTGACTTCAGTTCAGCCTACTTTGCACGCGGACGCTACGCCATTCGAAGAGATGCCTTCCGGGGATAACAGTCAGCAGGGGAATCCTCATCGGGGGCTGGTCACTCCGGCCGAGCAGCAAGCGGCATCCCCTGTCGGGGTGGAGGCTACCGAGAACCCCGGGTTCATTCCCCAAGGGGCCCGTCAGCAACGCCCTTCCTCCCAACAGAAAGCCCCCGGGTCCTCTCCTACCCCGGGGAGGAAATCTTTCGTCCAGCACCCGACTTACAGCGGCGGGGCTGGTTCCCGCTTTAAGCGGCCATTAACCGATGACAAGGAAACTCCTCCGTCTTCGCGTCAGAGGTTGGAAAGTGCGGCCCCACCTCCTCCTCCACTTGCCAATTCTCCTTTACGGGATAACTCTCAAGCCATCCCTGAGCAAAGGGAAGAGGTACGCTAACCTTGTCGCTTATTACTACTTTTATCCTCTATCCTTCCGGATAATCTTATTTTTGTTTGAATTTTGTAGACCACCACTTTCGCCGACTCTCTCGTGGCGGATTCCCAACTGGCGGAAGCGCTCAACCGGACATACTCTAAGTATAGCGCGGGTCTGTTTGCTAAGAAGGAGAGGGAACTCCTCGATGCCCGAGAGAAGTTGGCCGGGCGGGATGACCTGGACGCCTGACTGGAGGCTTCTCAGAAGAAGCTAGCCGAAAGGGAGAAAAAGCTCTCTGAGAAAGAAAAGAAACTGGCGGAAGTAGAGAAGAAATATTCTTCTCTGAAGAAGGAAAAGAAAGAGGCCCAGCTCGAAGCCTTGGACGCTGTGGTTCGAAAAATTCTCCATTCTGCCGAATTTGACAAGAGGCTAGAGGGCATCGCCGCCGCTGCCAGTGCTGACGCCTGCCATGAGATGTATCGCAGTCTGCGGGGTTGGCTTCCGGGACCTGCTCGCCTTGAAGCACAAGCATCCTACTATCGCCCCAAGGCAAGCGATCATCTCAACTACCGCTGGAGATCTCTCCAGGAGGCCAACCTGGAGAACCTGGTACCCCAGTTGTGGGATTCGCTGAAGATGTGTTCCCGGGCCCCTTCAGCCTCAGACATTAAGAAGGTCAAGCTTCTGGGGATCAACGAGGCTGCTATCCCTGAATCCCCCGGCCCGGAACGCTTCAATGCCTATGGGGTAGTCCCGGAAACGCCTCACTAGGCTGAAAATTACTGAGAGTTCTACGCTGTACCTGACAACTTTGGGTATCAGGCTGTTGAGGGGAGGACGGGTGAGCACGTTGTGGGGCTTTTAAGAGGGCAGGACGACTTGCTCTATCAATCCCGGAAGTCTATCCGGAAAGTGGGATTTCCTGAGCGCCCGGAAGACGAGCCAAGGGTGGATGCCCCCGCTTACTGCGGTCCCAACTGGTCTGATGTGGACGTAGCTGAACTGGAGAGGAGATGGAAGGGCGCTCATGCTACCCCGGGAGAAAGAGGCCCTACCGAGGATAATGTATTCCTCTAGACTCTAGTTTATTTTTTTGTAGTTTTTAAGTCTTTTGTAATCTTCCTCCCCGGGAGGCACATGTAGAACTTGGCCTTGGTGCCCATTTTGATTAATATAAGTTCTACCCTTTAATTTAATGAAGTTACTATCTTTTGTAGTCTGAGCGCCATTTGGAAGGAGATCTCCCGCGGGGATCTATGCCTTTTGTTTTCCCTCATCCTAGTTGTTCTTCCGGTACTTACTTCTCTCTCCCCCGCGCTGGGTGCCTCCAATGCTCATTCCTTCAAAGGAAGCTGGCTCATTAGAGGTTTGGAGGCGATCAAGCTACCCGGGCCATGTCTGAGGCTGGATTGTGTGCATTTGTCCATGAGTTCGGGTCCATCCAGGCATTAGTATCATTTCTTAAAGCTGTTAAAAAAAAATTTGGCTCGCTGAATCACTGCTTCGACCTAGCTTCTGATCATATGCGGGAGGCCCTGAATTCCCATCAGACCATCGCCGAGTTGCAGGCCCTTCAGGACGATTCTTGTCATCGTACCGCCAAGGAGCTAGGTATGGTGTGGGGCGAACTAGAACGGGCGCAGGAAAAACTTAGGACATTGGAGACCCGCTCCGCTCAGAACCGGCTTCTCTGCGACTTTGAGAAGGAGAATCGGTCCCTTACTCATATGAATAGGGTCCTCCAGGATGCTCTACTAATCACCCGGCTATCCTACCACCTTTTGGGTCTCAAGAATGGCTTAGTTGGGGTGTCTCCTCTTACCGATATTCCAGCCGGGGTTCGCAGGACGATGGAATGCATGGAGGCTAACCCGAAGAAGTTTGGTGAGGGATCTCCTAATCATAAGGCCTATCTGGACGTCGTGGAATGGCATAATAAGATAGTCGCGGGAGAAGCTGAGCCCTATCCCTCTAGCCTTCGCCGAGTCCCTGCCCGAGTGGAGGTGGATGTGGCGTATGAAAGATACGAAGATATGACTGTATCTATTTACCCGGAAGAGGTGGCACGTCGGATAAGACGCATCCGGGAGATTTCCGATTCTGGAGTCACCACAAAGGGGGTTAAGACCGCCGAGGGTACTCGTATTAGCCGGAAAGAGAAGGGTAAAAGTGCAGCAGACATGTTTCCTAAGTACAGGTTTGTTACTTCTGCCGGGGTAAGAAGAATGCGCCTGGCGGAGCCGCTTCCAGAGGGATATGTGGTTGTTCCTATCCCCGAATTGAACAAAGAAGACGCCGCGCAATTGGAAGAGGAGCTTGTGTGGAATCAAGCCCCGGATGCCCGCTTTGCCGAAGATCTCCTGTCCTCACAATTTTTCGGAGGGGGTTTCCGCCCGGGTAACCCTGAGGGTGCTTCCGGGTTAGGTCCCAAGTGGGTATAGTAGCAAAATAGATAGGAACACCTGTATGTAAAATGCTTATGTAATCGTCCTACAACGACTATGACCGCATGTTCATGCGATTTGTAATTTAAAGAGGATTGAATAAAATTGTTTTTCGAAAAGACCTTTTTCATTAACTCTTCCCTGTAAACATTACATTCTTTGATCCCCGGGTTTCATCCAAGCTCCGGGTCCACTCTAGCGGGGCACCCAAATGGGAGCTACCCATGGGTCCCTTTTTACAAATCTTCCTTTCTAAACCCGGGACGAGGCCAAACTTCGGGTTATTTCTCCGGGCATGTTCATGCTTCCGGGTGGGGCATATCCATGCCTGGCATATCCATGCCTTAGTAGCTAAGGTACGATGCGGGGTACTCTACTTCCCGTAAAACCTTCTTAAATTAGCTACATTCCATCTTCTGGGGATCTCCTTCCCCTGCTTGTCCTCCAGCACATAACTCCCTCCCGGGTATGCTTCCTTTACCTTGTATGGGCCTTCCCAGTTGGGTGCAAGTTTGCCCTCCGGGGCTTGGCGGCTCTTATCGTTTCTCCTCATTACCCAGTCTCCTGGGATGAAAGCTTCTTTCCGTACCCTTCTGTCATAATACCTCTTTACTCGCTCCTTCACCTTGGCTTCCTGAAGTGCCGCATTCTCTCGCTTTTCTTCCAGGAGGTCCAAGTCAAGGCGCCGTCCATCGTCTTCTTCTTCCGGGCGCTGGTATTGAGTCCGGGGGCTCAGGATCCCAATCTCCGCGGGTATCACTGCCTCCGACCCGTACACCAAACCATATGGAGATTCCCCGGTAGCCGAGCTTTCTGTAGTCCGGTGGGCCCAAAGAACACTGGGCAGCTCCCAAATCCAATTTCCCCGCGCGCCTTCCAAGCGAGTTTTTAATCCTTTGATGATGGTACGGTTGGTAACTTCCACTTGCCCATTCGCCTGAGGGTGGTATACAGATGTCAACCTCTGCTCTATACCATACTTGACACACCATGATTTGAAAGGATCATTCTCAAACTGCGCCCCATTGTCTGTGACTATAATCTTCGGGATGCCGAATCGACAAATGATGTTCTTCCAGCAAAACTTAACACAGGTTAGTCCCCGTATGTTGGTGAGCGGTTCTGCCTCCACCCATTTGCTGAAGTAATCGATTGCCACAATCAAGTACTTGGCTCCTCCCGGGGCAGTCGGGAATGGTCCCACCAAGTCAATTCCCCACCTACTGAACGGCCAAGCTCCTATGACTGCGATTAACTCCTCCCGGGGAACATGGATTAGCGGGGCAAATGTCTGGCATGCCAAGCACTTCTGTACATGTTCTTCCGCATCTTTGAACAACGTCGGCCAGTATTACCCCAGCCTTAAGATCTTTTTGGCCAAGGTGCAAACCCCTTGGTGGCTCCCATTAGATCCCTCGTGCACCTCCCGGATGAGGTGTCGGCCTTCCGACCTTTCTACACACTTTAGCAAAGGCTGGAGGTATCCTCTTTTGTACAGCTCCCTTCCCTGGGTCACATACTTAGGCGCCTTAACTCTTAGCTTCCGGGCCTAAGCCTTATCCTCCGGGGTGGTTCCTTCTTCTAGGTACGCCCGCAGGGGAGTGATCCAGGATTCTTCCTCGTTCACCAGCATTACTTGATCGTTCTCCTGGTAGCTCCTTCTCCCTAGTACCTCCAAGTACAACTTTTGGTCGGGCTCAGGTTTCAATTCTGAGGAAGCCAACTTGCTCAAAACATCTGCTTTACTGTTCTTCTCCCGGGGAACTTGAACCAAGTTGAAGGTTTTAAACCCGGCTATCAGAGGCTTCACCGCTTCCAAGTACTTTTGCAGGCTCCTTTCCCGGGCTTCATATTCTCCCTTTACCTGCTGCACCACAATCTGGGAATCACTGTGTGCCGTGAGAGTTTTGATGTCCATCTTCTTTGCCAACCTTAATCCCGCGATCAAAGCTTCGTACTCAGCTTCATTGTTGGTTGTTTTGAAAGTGAATTGGACTGCGTAGGGATACTCCTTCCCTTCCGGGCTGACTAACAGTACTCCCGCTCCGCTGCCCCCAGAGTGTGCCGATCCGTCCACATATAACTTCCAGGCCGGGTCTGTCTCAGCCTTAGTCATGTTCTCCGGAGTGTTAGGCGTCTCCTGTTCCTCGTTTATCCTTGCTTCTGATTCCAACAAGAAGTCCGCTAGGGCCTGGCCCTTGATAGCCCTTCTTGGCTCATACCGGATTTCATACTCTCCCTGCTCTATAGCCCATTTCATCATTCTCCCTGATGCCTCCGGCTTGAACATGACTTGTCTTAGCGGGTAATTGGTAAGGACCGCTATGGGATGGCCCTGGAAGTAGGGTTTAAGCCTCCTTGAAGCATGCACCAGTGCCAGAACCAACTGCTCCAAGTCAGTATACCGAGTTTCTGCCCCCCGAAGTTCCCGGCTAACAAAATAGATTGGGTGCTGCTTTCCCTCCTCTTCTTTGATTAGCACGGCACTTACCGCTTCCCGGGACGCTGCTATGTACAGAAAAAGCTCCTCCTCCGGGAGTGGCTTCTTTAAAGTTGGCAACTGTTGAAGGTGCTCTTTCAGATTTTGGAACGCCTTCTCACATTCTCCGGACCACTCAAACGCCTTGGCCCTCCTGAGAATGTTGAAGAAAGGCAACTGCCTATCTGCCCCCTTTGATAGGAATCGACTGAGAGCCGCGAGAGACCCTGTCAACCGCTGTACTTCTTTCACCGACCTGGGGGAGGTCATCTTAGCTATGGCCTCTACTTTCTCCGGGTTAACATCGATGCCCCGACTTGACACCATGAAACCCAAGAACTTCCCCGCACCCACTCCAATGGTACTTTTGGAGGGGTTCAGCTTTAGATTGCTCCGTTCTAGCTTTTCGAACATCTCCTCCAGGTCATTCAGGAAAGCTCCGTAAGCCCTGCTTTTGACCACCATGTCGTCGACATACACCTCCATGTTTCTTCCCACTTGGTCCTTGAAGAGTTTGTCCACCATTCTCTGATACGTAGCCCCCGCGTTCTTCAGCCCAAAGGGCATTTTCTTGTAGCAGAAGGTTCCGAAATTGGTGATAAAGGAGGTTTTCGCTTTGTCCGCCTCATCCATCTGTACTTGGTGATACCCTTTATGTGCATCGAAGAAGGCCAGCACCGAGTACCCCACGATAGCCTCTGCCAGCCGGTCCAAATTTGGGAGAGGATAGCTATCTTTGGGGCAACATTTATTCAAATCTGTAAAGTCGATATACATGCGCCAGCTTCCATCATGCTTCTTTACTAAGACCGGGTTAGCTATCCATTCCGGGTAGATGATTTCCTCGACCACCCCGGCTTTCTCCAACTTTTTTACTTCATTCTTTATAAATTCCGCTCTTTCCGGGGCTACAGGTCTTTTCTTCTGCCTGATTGGTTTTGTTTCCGGGCTTATGTTCAGCTTGTGTACCCCCAACTCTGGCAACACCCCCACCATGTCCTCCGGGCTCCATGAGAATACTCCCTGATACCTGGCCAAGAGTTCCTTCAGTGCGCTTTTTACTTCATCCGGGAGGTCTTTTCCCACCGTGACCGTCCCTTTGTCCGCCACCTGCATTTCCTCCAATTCTTGCCGGGGAACTTCTCCATGTACTGCCCCTACTGCTTTCTTAGCGTCCCGGACCGCCGTCATCATGCAACTTCTTGCTACTGCTTGACTTCCCGCACGACCGCCACACCTTGCGCAGTGGGGAACTTCATCGTCAGCAGATACGGACAACTCGCTGCCCGGGCTTGGGTTAGCCATGGTCTTCCTATGATTACGTTATATGGTGAGGGTGCATCAATAACCGCAAAGTTGCACGTCACTGAGACCCTCTTGCTCCGATCCTTCTCATCCACCATACATACTGCGAGGGGAATAACTCCTAGAGGGACTTCAGGTTTGCCAGTGAATCCTGACAAGGGAGATGAAGGGGGACATTCGACAGAAATTTTGTGTTGCTAAATTTTGTTGAAGACAAATGGTGTTGGGACACCTAATAAATAACAAATGTTGCTAAATTTTGTGTTGGGAACGGCGAAACACAAGAGATCGTCGGATTACCGGCGAAACCCTTATCACGAACTGGAGGCAACTTATGTAGCGCAAATCTGCTTGACATGGGAAGCTCTGAACTGGAATTACAAGTACTTTCAGCGATTACGAGCGTCGAGAAGCGAAAGTGATCCTGGTTGTCCTGCTTATGTAGCACAACAGTTTCAGCAGTTTCTGGTTCTGCTGCAGAGGTACGTTGAAAATGAGCCGTATGAACATGGAAGAAGGGCTGAAGTCTATGCTCGGATGCGAAGATTAGCCCCCAAGTTACTTCAGGTTCCTGAATACCGAGGTACTATACTCAACTTTTTTAAAAAAATATATATATATATATATATTTGCATTTATAAAACACAGAAATTGATTTATGAAAAATTAGATGAAACAATTTCACCGACTAAAAAATATGCATAGCCTTTCACTAATTCAGTATTTCGATGGACCCAACAGAATATCTATTTAAATTTTTTTGTCTGAAATATATTGAACTCTTTTAAATGAGTTATTTAAAAATTCCAGTTTGTCAGAACTTTTCTATAAATTCATTCAGGTCAGTGAAAATATAATTTGAACGACGAAATTCATATTAATTCAGTCGTGCTCAATTATATATTTTTCAATACACATCAGTTCAGTTCAGCAAAAAATAACCACTAGCAAACATGACTATAACAAAATCCCATTGGATTACATTTAAATGATGTTTGCTGTGTAGGAAATTTTATATGGATATCTAACAAAAAAAAAATTGAACTGCAGATTCAGAGGAGGAGAAAATAGAGGAAACGAGTTTTGGATCAAGAATATCATCGGATTCATTTATGCTGATCATGGAAGAGGCAATGAGGACATTTATGTATTTTCTGAAAGCAGATAGGGAGAGTCGCTGTCGGATGCTGTTCGCTGCTTTCTTAAAAAGAGCTGCCCGAAAATCTGCCTCGCCCGATTCTGCCCTTCTCTTCCTCTTGAAAAAAGTTAACCAAAAGGTAATTATTAATTAACTAACTAACCCCATAATTTGTTCCTAACTTTTCCATCAAGTAATTTATTACCAAGTTTCGAGCGACATTATAAGTTTCATTCCCACTTTAATAACGTGCAGAAAAAAATGAAGCTGAAAGAACTGCGCCATTCGGGGAACTGCTTGAGGAAACGGAGGCTGAAGTTGGATGAAGAGATGGAGATTTTGATGGCACTAATTGACCTAAAAATAGTGTCAAGAGTTTTGAGGATGAGGGAACTAGCAGAAGAGCAATTGCATTGGTGTGATGCCAAGATGACCAAAGTGAGGATTTCAGATAGGAAATTACAGAGAGATTCTACACCACTTTTCTTCCCAGCACACTGATTAATCTTTAATCACTTCTGCAAAAAGTATATTTAGGGAATATTTTGTTTGCTTTAATTTTTTAGTGACTAGACTATGAATGTGCATATGACTTTTTAGAGTTCTAAGAGAATTGGGATATGAATATCCCCCACATTCTCCTAGCTAGCTTTGAACACGGTACATGCTTAAAGCTTGAGGGACACAAGAGTCATTTTAAGCACAAGAGATTGTTGGCCATTACCTCTTGATGACTCTAATGCATGCTGGAAAGAAAAAAGTATAAAGATAGAGCTATTCTTTTTGTGAGTGTCACTTTGTTTTTTTTGCTTTGTGTTAGGATAGGATCAATCTAATAATACCATTTGGAGATCTCTTTCTCTAAGCAAACCAAAAAAACAATGCAATATTGTTTCCAAGAAACATTTGCTAGGTTGTTCTATAATGCCTCAAGCTCCTTCTTCCTCCTCTTCTTCTTCTTCTACTTCACCTCCATTTTTCTCACTAGGGCTTTCAACTTTCTTGGTGGCAATCTTTTCTTTCCCAGGTACTTATATTGTAATCACTTGCTCAATATAGTTATATATTTCAGCCATTACCTGACTCTGTTTCTTTCTTGCTCTTGATTAACAAGAAACCAGAATGAATACGAATTTCGCACTTTTTCGGACGAAGAGGAGGAGGAGGAGGAGGAAGAAGAAGACTCATTGCAAGATGATCATGATCTGGAAGCAAATATACTTGGTGGTCAGCCCCTATTTTTCGTGCCCACGGATATTAGCCATGATAATGATCACCAAAGTGATGAAAGTGTAGCAGAAGAGGAGGATGAGGATGAGGAAGAAGAAGAGGAAGAAGAAGAGGAAGGAGGAGGAGGAGAAGAAGAAGAAGAAGAAGAAGAAGAAGAAGAAGAAGACTGTGATTCTGAAAATTTGACTGTTTATGGATCACCAGCTTTAGAATCCCTGGATGAAGAAGTTGAAGAAGAGGAAGTGATTAAAAGTGAGATTCCTAGCAGAAGAGATACTCGTGATATTGAGATAAACAAAACGTCAACAAGGACTAGTGCCACAATGATGAATAAGCTCAAGGAAAGTATTCCTCATGATCAAGAAGCTGGTAAATAGAATCTCTTCCAATTATTTCTTTCTGATTAATTTATTAATCAACATATCAATTAGTTGTTTCTTACACTTTTGGCAGCAAAATGTGAGAAAAGAGATGGGAATCATTCGAATAGGCATGATCCAAACTATCTTGTTTTTGCACCATCCAAGATTGAAGGCAAGAAGCTGATGAACATTCATCCACAACAACCTCATCAAGGCAAGGATATTCATGTAATTAACAATGATCAAGAAGACGTATTTGGGGAAACTTGCACCATTGGATCCACCTCCAAGGACTCATCAGAATGGAGAAGCTCACACATCAACTATCGCGATTCCGGCACCGACGATCCCTTTTCCTCTTCTTCCCGGAGAAGCTGCCCTAAATGGGAGTCTTACGCCGTTTTCCAAAAATACGACGAGGAAATGCTGTTTCTAGACAGAATCAGCGCCCAAAAGCTCCACGAAACAGGTATAAAAAGTTACATATTGGTATAAACAAACACTTATATTATATATTAATGATTGATGATGTTTCAGAAACACTGAGATCGATTCAGGCGTGCCCGAGATCGATATCGGAGAGGATCATTCACAAGCTGGGAACGGCGAAACACAAGAGATCGTCGGATTACCGGCGAAACCCTTATCACGAACTGGAGGCAACTTATGTAGCGCAAATCTGCTTGACATGGGAAGCTCTGAACTGGAATTACAAGTACTTTCAGCGATTACGATCGTCGAGAAGCGAGAGTGATCCTGGTTGTCCTGCTTATGTAGCACAGCAGTTTCAGCAGTTTCTGGTTCTGCTGCAAAGGTACGTGGAAAATGAGCCGTATGAACATGGAAGAAGGGCTGAAGTCTATGCTCGGATGCGAAGATTAGCCCCCAAGTTACTTCAGGTTCCTGAATACCGAGGTACTATACTGAACTTTTTAAGCATTTATAAAACACAGAAATTGATTTATGAAAAATTAGATGAAACAATTTCACCGACTAAAAAATATGCATAGCCTTTCACTAATTCAGTATTCCGATGGACCCAACAGAATATCTTCACATACCTTAGTCATGTGAGTCAGTGAAATCCCAGTCAAACAATTATAGCCACTTTAAGAAAAGTGCATGCATGGTTCCGCTGATATTACTTAATAGATAAGATTGTTGGGGTTTTTATTTTATTTTTTTTGTCTGAAATATATTGAACTCATTTAAATGATCAGTTATTTAAAAATTCCAGTTTGTCAGAACTTTTCTATAAATTAATTCAGGTCAATCAAAATATAGTTTGATGAAATTCAAATTAATTCAGTTCAATACACATTAGTTCAGTTCAGCAAAAAATAACCTCTAGCAAAGATGGCCAGATGCGGATGTAGCTTATGGCAAAGGTGGCAGTTGCCACCCAAATTTATTTATTTTTCATATTTTTGTGTGTTAAATTTTGGGAAATTAATATTTTGTCCCTATACTTTTAAAAATTCATTTGTAATATTTGAAAAATTGTGATTTTGCCCCACCATTTTGGTATTCCTAGATCCGCCTCTGAAGATGGCTATAAGAAAATCCCATTGGATTACATTTAAATGATGTTTGCTGTGTAGGAAATTTTGTATGGATATCTAACAAAAAAAAAAATGAACTGCAGATTCAGAGGAGGAGAAAATAGAGGAAACGAGTTTTGGATCAAGAATATCATCGGATTCATTTATGCTGATCATGGAAGAAGCAATGAGGACATTTATGTATTTTCTGAAAGCAGATAGGGAGAGTCGCTGTCGGATGCTGTTCGCTGCTTTCTTAAAAAGAGCTGCCCGAAAATCTGCCTCGCCCGATTCTGCCCTTCTCTTCCTCTTGAAAAAAGTTAACCAAAAGGTAATTATTAATTAACTAACTAACCCCATAATTTGTTCCTAACTTTTCCATCAAGTAATTTATTACCAAGTTTCGAGCGACATTATAAGTTTCATTCCCACTTTAATAACGTGCAGAAAAAAATGAAGCTGAAAGAACTGCGCCATTCGGGGAACTGCTTGAGGAAACGGAGGCTGAAGTTGGATGAAGAGATGGAGATTTTGATGGCACTAATTGACCTAAAAATAGTGTCAAGAGTTTTGAGGATGAGGGAACTAGCAGAAGAGCAATTGCATTGGTGTGATGCCAAGATGACCAAAGTGAGGATTTCAGATAGGAAATTACAGAGAGATTCTACACCACTTTTCTTCCCAGCACACTGATTAATCTTTAATCACTTCTGCAAAAAGTATATTTAGGGAATATTTTGTTTGCTTTAATTTTTTAGTGACTAGACTATGAATGTGCATATGACTTTTTAGAGTTCAAAGAGAATTGGGATATGAATATCCCCCACATTCTCCTAGCTAGCTTTGAACACGGTACATAAAAGATGGCTTAGCTAGTATTGGTGCGCTCCCTTTTTCTACTAGATTCAATAGTGGATACAATAACTAATAAAATAATTCCAAAGTTGATGATCACTAAGGAATTGCTTAGTATTGATAGGGAATAAAGTTTTGTACTAGGCCCTTTTAAGATAAATGTTGAAACTCTTTATTGAATTGAACAACCCTTTGTTTGGTACTATGGTCGTATGTGTGATTTTTTAGAAAATAATTTTCATTTTTTTTATATGTATATTAAGTTTATTTATCGCTTAAAATGAACTGAAAAATCAGCATTGAACAACGGAAACCCTCCCAACTCCAATATCAATTCTCTAGCAGTAGTAGACTTTTCCAAATGCCAATTTCCTGGCACAAAAAACGCTAATTCACTGACACAAATATCGCCGCCGGTCAATTCTCTGGCACAAATAAATGTCAATTTCCAGATATAAGTAATCGCCAATTCCATAGAAGAAATAGACCAATTCCCTAGTCGAGATAGATCAATTCCCTAAAAAAAAATAGGTTATGATAAATCTTAATACCATGGCTCATGCATGTTTACCGATTATAATTTATAGTTAGGTGTCCAAAGATGAGTAAAGTGAGTTGCATGCAACGCATATGGGGGGCTTGACAAGTATTTTGAAGATTTGGAATCCAGAGTCGTTAATTAAGAATGATTTGGAGAGACATTTCTTTTTGGGCCAAAGTGAAATGTTACGCAAAGAAGACAAAAGCAAAGGAAACACACGTACTAGTTTGCTACCTTTAAATCTCTCTTTTTGACGTCCAAATCCTCATATCTTTCTTTCTTATCAGAATATTATTTCTAGCTGTCAAATTTTCAGGGTAGATTATCAATACGGAGTACAAGTGATTGCAAATAATATATATAAAATGGTTTTGCAACCGTTATTTTAATTTCTGTAACAGTTATTTTAATTTATTTGTTGGAAATTAAAAGAATGTTTTGCGTCCATTTTTAACACTTTCTTCATCACAACTCAAAATCTTATCATACGGATATATGCATTCCTAGGGAATATTACTCAATTCACAAACTGCATGCAGTGTCATTCTTACAAAAAGTTTATGCAAATTAATTAGGATTCATAGTGTGAGGTATAAATTCTCACATATATGCACATCAATTATAATATCAGAGATATTTTCTCTACATCTCTAGACTGAGTCTTACATACGTGGAGTTTTTATCAATTACTTGGTCGGAGTAACATAGCTAGGAATCATATTAGACATAGGCTGTAGGTGTGACCTTGCGGGAAACTCCGGCAGTGGATTCCCGAGAAGCGGTGTTTCGGGGAGGCTTCACGTACGAGGGAGTTTATGAAGGTGCCTTCCTGGAGCTTTTCGACAAGGCGGTGATTTTGATTAAATACACTCAAATATCATACTTTAAAAAAATATGAGATTATTTATGAGGCAGTACTCAAATATCCGGAGGTATCGTTATAGGAGGTGATGAGTGTAGAGGAAGACTTGGTAGACTTATTACAAAACTCATTCTCTCAATCTTCTATTGGGAAAAAAAGTTATTAGGAATTAATTGCCTTTCTAGTGAGCACAATGCATGAGGCCTATAATCTAGGTTGAACTCATTGTAATCTTAGGTTATTGTAGGTTAATGCAAGTTTTTCATATTTGATGCTACCAAAATCCGTCCCTTCCCATGGTCTCGACGCTATCCGGACTTCCCTGCTGGTATGCCCGCAATGATCCTGCAAGACAATCCCCGGGAGGCGTCCCGGGGAAGAATCTCCGGCGTGATGATGAGATGGGGGTAGCGATGCGGGGAAACGTACGGAAATGCTCTCAATATAAAGTAGAGAGATATAAGTCACATACCTTGTTCACTGTTTGAGACTAGTATTTATAGTTGAACTTGTCTGCTTTGGATAAGGGTCAGGACCACTTCTCCTTGTCACCATCCGCCCTCCTTCTTGTCCGGATGTGCCTTTCGCGGGAAAGGCACTGCTTCCTCCTCCTGGGCCACGGGCCCTTTTCCCGGCCCACTAGAGTGCTGGGCCGGTATTATCAATATTTAAAAATTAAGAATTCCAGTAATCGGTATTTTAAAGTCTAATGCAGAGTCAGGTAGACTCACACTAAAGTCGGTTATCATTTGTTAGTTAGTTGAGAAGCCAATCTCAGAATTCCACGACTGCTTTTTGGACATGTTTCTAGGGCTTTCGACCACTGGGTTTACTAGCTAGCTTGTGTAGTACCGATTTCGCCATTACCTGTTTTCTGAATGCCGATTTATGCTGGTTTTAATGTTGCTACTCCCTTCTTACCGGCTAAACATACACAAGAGATTTTTAACTGTGGTGTTTTACTACTAATATCTTTAACTACGTATATTATCAAAATATAAAAGTTAGATAATATAATTAAACTACATGTTATGACTATTCCAACAATATCAAATACGATAATATAATTTTATTTATCCATTCAAAATTTAGCATTTTTAACTGAACTGAAAAAATTCTTGTACATTATTTATTGTTCCTATATTGCATTTGTTTGCAATATGTGAAGCACGTGTGGTTGTGGTAGTAGCGTGGCGCGATGGTGGCAGTGGTGGCTGTCTGGTGGTGGTGGTGGTGGCAGTCCAGCGGTGGTCCGGCATTGAGATTTATGTTCTCGGGGTTGAGATTTGTTTCATTGACGATGAAGTTTAGGTCACAAAATATGAGGTTTAGTCATCGAAAAATTCAGTTTGTGTCATAAAAAATGAGGTTTGAATTCTCAAAATTATGGTTTGTGTTCTCGAAAATGAGATTAGTGTTGTCGATGTTGAGGTTTATGTCATAAAAAATGAGGTTTGAGTCGTCGAAAACGAGGTATGTGTCATCGAAAATAAAGTTTGTGCCATCGACGTTGAAGTTTGTGTCATAAAAAATGAGATTTGTATCATCGACATTGATATTTTTGTCGTAAAAAATGATGTTTTATCAAACAGGTGTTGAATATTCAGTATTAAGCACCTATAATTTAAGTAAGTGTTGAATATTGAATATGTAAAATGATTTGATAAACCTTAAATAAAAACTATATACAGAAATGTTAATAAAAAGTTAAAGTTAACTGGTTACAATTAAAAGAAAATACAATAAGAACGATAAAATATTGTTATAATTAAACTAAGACCAATTCTTGGGTGAGGCAGCATCACCCAAGAGGCATGACCAAGTAAACACTTTTTTTGGTGAGATTTGATGAATTGACACAAAAGTTTTGATGAGCTGACATGTTTGATGAACTTGCACCGAGGTTTGATGAGATGACGTCGAGATTTGATGAGGTGGTAGTAAGTTATGATGAGGTGGAAGAAATGAAATTTTCCTCATTTGGCCTTGCCTCATGGGTGAGTCTGCCTCACATGAGAATTACTCTTAAACTAAATTATTATATTATTTGCTTTAAAAATTATTTTTATACTTCATTTTTAACCTTAATAAAATGTAGAATTCAATCCAAATCTCAAGAGCGTCCGTTATAATTAAATTAAATTATCGTAGTAATTTTTAATTTATGAAACAAATTATTTATTAAATTAATTTTTATATATAGAAGTTTATTTCTCATCATCAACTAAAACAATTATGCAATAATACATTTAGTTATCCTTTAAAACATGAATCACGTAAAATTAAAACTAATCCTTAAAATGTGATTATAAAATTATTTTTAAAAATAACTCTTTGAAAATTAAAATTACTATATTCTTATCCTAAAAAATCTAATCATGTATTATTTGATTTTTTTTTTTACGATAATGAACTATGATTACGTATAATAATTTTCAAATACACTCCTACAGCGTTCAGACAAAAGTGATAAGTAAAAATAAATCACTTATTTATAGCGTACAATTTACACACCCACTTATTATGTTCAGATGGCTATTTTTACGTTGTCAAACACGTAAAATTTTGAATAAGCACTTAACACATAAGTTTCAGCGTTTATTGTGTTTATCAAACACACCCTTAGTTTGTGAGTTACATTTTTTTTTTCTTGGAAACAATCAATGGCAAGTCATGTTTTCTCGAGTTTATTTTATGCTTCACTGAATTTAATTTAATTGAATTAATAAATGTTTAAATATATTGAACCAAACTGAAACAAATAGAAATATATTTACTAAATTTAAATAATTTTGAAATTTGTCATATATTATTGTAATTTAGATTAGAAATTTAAAATTAAAATTTAATATATATGGTAAATTAATTCACTGAACCGAATTGAACTTGAAAAAATTTAATATATTTATCTCAAATTAATGTTTTTTAAATGTATTTAATTGTACTAAAATAAATTTGAATATATTCAACTGAACATAAATGATTTAAAGAAAAGCTCGCGAAAACAGGGCGGCAATGTAGTTGATGTTGTGTATTTATTATGAAATTTCACCTTTTTTTTTGTAAGCTAAAACCATCCAAAGGATGGGAGGATTATGCATGGCTGCTCAACCCAAAATAAACAACTTAACTGATAACACATCAAGCCATAAATGACTTTTGTGGCAAAGAGTGAAGTACAATAATTTCATAAGTGGAGGCGATTTGTAAGATTACAGAGAAAATTCTAAAAATCTATCAATTCTAACCCTTCTCTGTATCTAATGACGGTAACAGCATATCTAAAAACTATTATAAAACCAAACTAAAACTATCTGAAGACTAAAGTCGGTATACAAAATAAACTAATACTGCCGGCAATTCCAACTAGTGCAGGTCTCACTAGCTGGCCGCCCCTTGCAGTATTCAGAAAATTAGACTACGCACAGATATTATCGTCACTTTCCGATTAGTCTCACGGTAAAAGAAACCCGGATCAGTTCAGATTCTATCAGCTCAACACCCTCACCCTCCAGTCAATCTCACGGTAAAAAAGATATTCCAAAAGGCTATATGAGTGTTAAACACGTATGAAAGCTATTTAACACGCAACAACCTCACAAATCAACTCTCACGGTCTACTAATCTAGTGAAAGGAGTCGCCAAAAAGTGAGTTAACAAATTATTTTTGACTCGGATTTCTCCTCACCATTCAATAACCAGATTAGAAACTCTAACAAAGTTTGTCGAATTAAAAAGGACCCTTCGGAACTCAGTTGGGCAAATAACATTAGTTTAGTATTCTAACAAAACTTAGTTTGGCAAATTAAGCACAAATCCCCACTGAAATATAAAATAAAACATACTGAGACAAAAAATGGAAAAACCACCTCTTCCTCCTAGACATCCAGATTCTGTCTGACCGGGCGAACCGGACCCGATAAACCGATCCACACTGGCCCGGTTCAGAAACTGCTCCTTTGGGCTACGGCTTCCCCGATCTGGGTCCAAAATCAGCAGCGGCGACCTGTGACCACGCCGAAGACGTGCACACCGATAGCGTCGGTAGGGCGTCTTGACTGCTGTAGCCGGAGACGGCGGCGCGGGAAAAACTGGCAAGTCCATATTTGTGCCACGACGGGCGAGCAACAGGTGGCTGGACTGGTGCCTGGGACGACGTGGGGCGATGCCGCTTGAGAGCCCGTTTCGCGACGCTTCAGCGGAGATGATGACAACGGGTCTTTGCTTCCTCCCGATCTGTGGTGCCGGTGGTCGGGAGCTAAGCTAATAGGCACGAGCTGGCCGAAAAAAAGTAGATCTGATGTTTTTCGGAGGGGTGGGGGAGGAATTGGGTGTATAGATCTATTGCTAGGTGATGGGGGTGCCGACGACCACCTCCCCAGCGACAGTGGCGTTTAGGAGTTGGGGTTTTAGAGAGAAGGTATAGAGTTTTTAGAGAGAGAAAGCGACGGCTGAATGACACCCCACAAAGTAAATAATTCAAAATCTCTCTACAGTAATACCTTCTCATATGAAATTTCACGTTATATTACATTCTTATTGAATGATGTTGATTTTTCCAGTTTTGACTTTTTGTGTAAAAAGTGCATCTTTACCAATACTGATATGGAAAATTTTGTATTAAGGGCGGTAGAATTTTCTTTATTTGAAAGTGAGGTGTAATTTTGTCATGAATTCTAAAATGGGAAATAATTTAGTTCATTTTTCTTAATATAATTATTTAGTTAAAAAAGAAAATAATACATTTATTTTAGGACAAATTTGTAGGACGGTAGAACTGTCTTTATTTGAAAGTGGGAAGTAATTTTGTCATAATTTCTAGAAAGGGCGGGAATTAATTCGTTCATAATTTCTTGATGTAATTATTTAATTAATAACATTAACACTTTCTTATTATTATTATTTTAGTTTAGATTCATAGATATATTCAATTAAGACAAATTCTTGGATGAGGCAGCCTCACCCGAGGGGCAGACCAAGTAAACCCCAATTTATAATTTTAGGGGCCCAAAAATAAACAATTTGAGTACGGAGCAACAGTAACATATCTGATAAACACAGGGATCTCATAGTAATTACGTTTATTTATAACATATTTTCCCCAATTTTGCGTCATTCGCGATCCACCGCCGGAGATGCGAAACTTTTTTGATCGCCCAACGAATTCATAGACTAGGCAACGACGACGCAAAGCGGATTGGACTCGCCGATGACTGGAGATCGGCTAGAGGCATCGTTCCGTCCGATCGATCATGATGAAGATCTCGAGGCTGCAAATTTTCCGGAGTTCGCGAGGTTCCAGATGGCGACGACGATTTGCCATAGTTCGCCGGTTGTAGATTAATCAACGGTGACTATCTCAGTGGTTTCCAAAGGATCTCAGCGGCGGATCGGCAATTGCGCGCGATTGAGGCACAGTCCTTCGCGGCGGTTATGCCCAGTGCTTCTCGTGGTGATCTCGCCGACAACGAAAAACAAGCGAGCTAGATCGAGATCGTCGTGGTGGCGGAGAAGATCCAGATCGCAGCGCGACAGACAAGATTAGGATCACGACGATGACAGAGAAGGTTCAGATCGCGACGCGGTGGAGGAGATCCAGATCGCGGTGGCGGTGGATCGTCGGAGTTCTGCAAATCGGTGATCCGTTTTATTATTTTGTTATTTCCAGCATTTTCGGTTATTCCAGATCGGTGTTCTCGTCCAGTGGCAATGGCACGATGGTGGTTGTGGTAGCAGTCCGACGTTGAGGTTTATGTCATCGGGGTTGAGATATGTGCAGTAAAAATGAGGTATGATTCATTGATGTTGAGGTTATTGTCTTTAAAAATGAGGTTTATGTATTTCAAAGTGAGGTTCCAGTCATTGATGTTGAGGTTACTGTCTTTGAATATGAGGTTTTGTATTTCAAAATGAGGTTTAAGTCGTTGACTTTGAGGTTTTTGTCATTGATTTTGAGTTTCGTGTCATTGAAAATGAGGTTTTATTATGAAAATGAGGTTTATATCGTCAACGCTGAGGTTTGTGCCATTGAATTGAGATTTGTGTCGTAAAAATGAGTTTTGATTCATTGATATTGAGGTTCGTGTCTTTGAAAATGAGGTTCGTGTTTTTCAAAATGAGGTTTGAGTCGTTGACGTTGAGTTTTGTGTCGTCGAGTTTGAGTTTTGTGTCAATTGAAAATGAGATTTGTGTCGTTGAAAATGAGGTTTATATCTTCGACATTGATATTTGTTGAGGTATGTATCGTGTCAATGAGGTTTATACGGTCGAAATGGAGGTCTTTGTCTTGGATTTGAGGTGTATGTCGCCAAAAATGAGGTTTGCGTCGTAAAAATGAGGTTTGTGTCGTCAACGTCAATATTGAGGTTTGTATCATGGATGTTGAGATTTTTTCATTGATAATGAGGTTTGTGTTGTTGAGAATGAGTTTTGTGTCTTTCAACGTTGACGTTGGGGTTTCAACGAAAAATGAGACTTGAACGGTCAAAAATGAGATTTCTACCGTCGGAAATGAGGTTTCAACTCAGATTGATGAGGTTTATGTGGTGAGATTTCTGCTCATATTGATGAGGTTCCATTGATGATTTAGTAGTGAGGTGGCGCATATAGGTGACATCAGCTAGTTTGATTAATATTGACCGGTGGAGGCGCGGTGGTGGTTTGGCGGCGCTATGATGGTTCGACGACGCGGAGGTGGTCTAGCAGCGGAACTGTGGTGGTTAGGCGAGGTGGAAGACATTTGGAGAAGAAAGAGGAAATAGATAGAAATCGAATGTTTTGTTTGCAAATAAGTCCCTGTACTTGTTTTTCCTTATACTATGAACCCGAAAATAAATACATATTTATTTGACCCCAAAACTTTTAGAAATGTGTTTTTCTAGGTCCTTACTCTTATTTTATGGGCCAAATTAGGTCTTGCCTCGTGGGTGAGTGTGCCTCACAGGAGAATTTCTGTTCAATTAACTTTTCAGTTATTCTCAAATAAGGGCATCATACGGTAAGGGCGAGCCAAAAGGAAACCACATTCTACAAGATTTGGGGTTATTATACAATTATATTAATTATTCTACAAGATTTAAAAAATTCTACAAGATTTTAATTATTCTACAAGATCAAATTGAACTGAATGCCAACAACATTTGTCTAGATGAAGATTAACTAAAATAAACTAAATTTTATTTTAATTTTAATTTTTTTAAAAAAATTGGGTAATAATCCAAATAAACCCCCAATGAAATCCCACCCTCCCCTAACCCCCCAGCGAGAAACTAAATTTATATTAATAAAATTTAAATGAACTTAATGATATTTTTGAATGCCAATAAATTGAACTAAACTTAATTTAATTGAACTAAAACTAAAAATTTGAGATGGAACTGACTCAATTTTAATTTTAAAAAATTAAATTTAGTGAATCAAAACTTAACCAAATATAAATGAACCTAAACAAAAAAATTAAAAAAATAAGAGTATTAGTGCCTTTAGTTGAAGAGAAAATCTCTGGTGAGACCTGTCTTTGTGGAGACCAAGGGCCAAAGGCATCCTACAAAACTAGCAACATAAAAACGGGGGTCAAGATGTAATTACCAAAAACTCGGTGCCATTTTATAATTAACCAGAGCTCAGGTACCTGCTCTGCAAATTCAAGATCAAGCAGCATAAAATATCATGCAAAAACATAAAAGAATCAGGAAACATAAACGATCATGCAAAGAATATAAAAACTCAGGCAAAACACAAACAAAATCAGGCAACATAAAAATCATGCAAAGATCATAAAAACCCAGGCAAAACACACAAAAAGATCAGGCAAAATAAAAGATCATGCAAAGAACATAACAATTCAAGCAAACACATATAAGGATCAAGCAGCATAAAAAATCATGCAACATTATAAAAAAGATCAGGCAACCTAAAACATCATGCAAAGATCATAAAAACTCAGGTAAAAACAAAAACAAAAAATTAGGCAACATAAAACATTATCCAAAGATCATAACAACTCAGGCAAAAAACAAAAACAATCAGGCAAACATAAAACATCATGCAAAGATCATAAAAACTCAGGCAAAATAACAGATCATGAAAAGAACATAAAAACTCAAGCAAACACATATAAGAATCAAGCAGCATAAACAAATCATGCAACAACATCAAAAGATCAGGCAACAACTTAATTTTTCAGTAAATTTCCTTGAGCATTCTTTGTTATGTCTTGATGTTTTACTCAATGTGCTTGATCATTTACATTGTCCTGATCTTTTAGTCAGTATGCCTGACCATATACATAATCTTATATCTTGATCTTTTACTCAATTTGCTTGAGCATTTACTGCTTTTTCTTAATATTTCAGTCAATTTGCTTGACCATATACGTTCTAATATCTTGATGTTTTTAAGTAACATGATTGAATTTGTATATAAACTGTATGTGAATTTTCACCACATATATGAGCATGCACACAGATCAAGTAATAAACATAGATTATCAATCTATTCTTGCAAAAGACCAGCCTCAAGTGACAACGGGGGAAGATAAAAGAAAAGATCAAACAGAAAAAGAGCAACTAATAAATGCAAAAGATCAAAGCAAAAAGATCAAAATATCGATATAAAGTCACATAAATTAGCCCAAAGGTTTCTGCAATTTCTATAACCCACTATACAAAATCACATAAATTAGCCCAAAGGTTCACGGAAATTCCTCTTCTCATACAACATCGATCGCCGATCACGTCAATTGCTCCGACGATGTTGCCTTCACCACCTATCGCAAACATCCGGCCTCGATCTCTAGAAAACATGAATATTGAACATTAGAAACTGTTAAAAATAAGACAAGATAAAAGATGAGACAGTCAAGAACACCGATAAAAAGATCAGGCAAAACACATAACACATCATGCAGAAATATAAAAAGATCAATCAGGCAAAACACAAGATCATGCAAATTAAAAAGATCAGGCAAAACACATAACACATCATGCAGAAATATAAAAAGATCAATCAGGCAACACACAAGATCATGCAACATAAAAAGATCAGGCAAATTAAACACATAACACATCATGTAGAAATATGAAAAGATCAATCAGGCAACACACAAGATCATGCAACATAAAAAGATCAGGCAAAACACATAACACATCATGCAGAAATATAAAAAGATCAATCAGGCAACACACAAGATCATGGAACATAAAAAGATCAGGCAAAACAAATAGAAGATCATGCAGAAAACAGAAAAGATCAGCATGCATGAAACACAAAAAAACAAGCAGGATCACAAAAATCAGGCTAAAAACAGAGAAGATCAAGGAGCATACAAATAAGATCAACACAATTCGTCAATAAACCGGAAAATACCTTTAGGCCGTTTATCATTCTTAATCTCCGCAGCGGGAGATTCATCTTTACCCAAACCTGGAGAATTTCTGCGCACCTGCAGATTTCTTTTGATTATAACTATTTCTGAGGTCGCGCAAAGCTTTTTCAACGTTCTGAGCCTTTGGCATTCTACAACAAAAGCAACAATGAAAACCCTAGCTAACCGAGGGCAGAAACACCATCGCAACAAAAATCGACCAGAAATTACCTGATTCAAAGGCAGAAACAACAATAAATCGCCGGAAATCACCGTCGGGAGCTCTGCAACAAGTACATAGAAGCAACAATGAAACCCTAGCTAACCGAGGGCAGAAACACCATCGCAACAAAAATCGACCAGAAATTACTTGATTCAAAGGCAGAAACAACAGTAAATCGCCGAAAACCACCGCCACCGTCGGAGCTCTGCAACAAGTATATAGAAGCAACAATGAAAACCCTAGCACACCGAAGACAGAATCCTTATCGCAACAAAACCGATCGGAACATACCTGATTCAGAGACAGAATCGCCGGAAATCGCCCACGGAAATTGCCGTCGAAGCTCTGGAAATTGATGGAAGATGGAGAAGCTTTGGAAACAACGAAAACGGCGTGAACAAATTGGGGAAAGAAAGGGGATATTTATAGAAAATATTAATTGCAACTTTGGTCCCTAACATTTTGATTAATACTGGCGAAAATGCCATACAAAATAAACAGTTGTCTAGTCCCTGGTCTCTCTGGAGACAGGTCTCAAATGAGAATTAGTATTAGTTGAATAGCCTTAGAGCATCTCCAATGGTGAGAGGGTCAAGAGTAAAAATAGGTGCCAAATATTTAAATTTTATTGGGTGTCAATATGATGTAGGATTGAAGGTTTTCATTCTTAAGTTTGGTTCTCCAATGCAACTATCAAATTGTCACAAAATATCATTAAATTAAATACTACATTTATGTTTCAAATTTAAAAATGGAAGGATGTATGATAAATATGGTACTATTCCATGGAATAGTCAGAGGCCCAAGCAGAAGGCCCAAGCTGGAATGGACCAGACTCCAGCCCACGGACAGGTCCAAGCACTATAGCGGATTCTATTGTTCGATGTCGGCAGCTCAAAGGGCTATAAATAGAGCCAGATCAACAACCAGAACAGTTAAGTTCACTGCTCATCCCTACCGAATATCACGATCAGAACCATGGTTATCCCCTCTGATTTGATCGTTAGAGCAGGCGCAGGCATAAGCCGGCCTGTCTGACCTTTGTTCTGTCCACGCAAGTTTACAGGGCTGAGCAACAGGAACGCTACAGGAAAATCCCAATTGAAACATTAACATTGGCGCCGTCTGTGGGGAGATCGTTATCTTCACAGCCCACGCAGCTTTAATATCATGACAGAAGAGAGAGCAGATCCAGATCCATTCCCGGAGCTACCAAGAATCCCGTTGGGAGGAACTCGTGCCCTACTGGAGGCCAACAGGAACGGTCTCATTTTAGATTCTGCTGATAGACCGGTCATTGCGGTAAGCAGACCGATCGCATCGATAAGCAGGCCGGTCGTGACGACGGAACAAACTCCCAGCAACCCAGTCCAACGAATCCGACGCATTTCGGAGGTGACGGATACGGCCGAGATCCTGAAACAGGTCATGGCTACTCAAACCGAGATGCTCCGACAGCTCCAGGAGCTGAAAGAGGGCACACCGGCGAGATCCAATGGATATGCGGGTCAAACACTGATCCCGCGTATACGACCAGTCAGACTGTTCGAGGATGGAGAGGACACGTCTGGAGGTAACAGGACACATCGCGAGGCGATACCTTCTCGCAGGGGAGATGAGGCACAGTCCTCCCCAAGGAACTCAACCAGGGAGGGCCGGGATGGAGTGATGACCAGACTAAGAAATGGTCGGCAGTCTACGTACACTCCCCAATGGTCAAGCCGAGGGTTCCAGTTAGACAGCGTCTTGCTGTCGACTTTGAGGAGGACCCGAAACTGGACACGAGAGGGTGTCCGTTCAAGGCTGAAGTGATGAGTTTCTCGGCGTCCCACAAACTGAAAATACCGCCAAACCCGGGAGTATATGATGGAACATCTGATCCATCGGACCATCTCCACACCTTCACCTCTAACATGTCGACATTTGGCATCCCAGAACCCATCTGGTGTAAGGTTTTCGCTACAACGCTGACCAAAGCAGCCAGGCTATGGTTCACAAACTTGCCAAATGACACCATCTCACGGTTCGCAGAGCTGGAAGAAGAGTTCCTGAGCAGGTTCATCCAGAAGAGGAAATTTACAAAGACCAGGAACGATTTGCTGACGATCATGCAGCACGTGGGAGAAACATTGTCGGGGTACTGGGAACGGTTCAACGAATTGGTTAACGCGGTTGATCACCGCGGAGTTGCTCGGTTTGTCATCGATGCTTTTATCCGAGGATTAAGCCATAAAGCCCTTAGTCGGGATCTGGTGCTAAACCCAGTGTATTCTGTGCATGCATTAATGATCAGAGTTGAGTTCTTTGATAAGGCAGACATAATAGAGGTACGCATAGATGAAAAGACCTATTACAGGAACCGGGCAGAAGACAAGACAGTCCTATCGAGTGGGAAGAAGGTCACTGGAACGAACAGAGGCGGGCGCAGGCCTGTGAAGGAAAGGCTGGGAAAGAGAGAGTACCCCCAAGTGAGCACAGGCCGAGTTTCGCCGTTAAAAACGTTCACCCCGCTGAATAAAACTTCAAAAGAGATATTCGCGTTGGTGGCACACAAGAATGTTCTTGATCCGGCTCGCAAGATGAAGACTTCTGGAAATAGCCGAAACACAAAGTTGTTCTGCGATTACCATAATAACCATGGGCATGATACAAATTAGTGCAAACACTTGAAACAGGCAATTGAGAACTGTATCAAGACAGGTCAGCTCTCACACTTTGCAAAAGAGGCTCTCATGTACTGGCACTGTTTTGAAAAGATGGACGAGACAATGAAAGCCAAGCTGCGACCAACCGACACTCATCTGGTATATTTCGCGGAAAGAACCATATGGCCAGAAGGAACCGTCACATTACCAGTAGTGTTCGGGGAACACCCGACGTGAAAAGTAATCGAACTTGAGTTTGTAGTTGTCAAAGCGAACAGTCCTTATAACCTCATTATAGGACGACCAGCTTTGGCGCTATTGAAAGGGATAATATCTACTTTACATTTGCTACTAAAATTCCCAACCAAGTACAGTGTGGCTACCGTGAAAGGAGATCAACAAAAAGCCAGAGAATGCCACCGGATAGCTCTTAGCAAAAGAAAAAGAGAGGTAGACAGGGACAGTCATGTGGTTAGGACACACACCAGACGAGAAGTGTTAATGACAATCACGGAAGGAGAATCCAGGCCTGGAGAAGTGGTTGAAGTGAAGCTTGACTGCACCCACGAGGCGACAGTCCAAATTGGCAAGACACTCCCTGCATCCGTCCAATGAGAGTTGTTGGCTGTACTGTCCAAACATGAATCGACATTTGTTTGGAAACCAAGTGACATGACTGGTGTGTCTCCAACAATAGGCTACCAGGCGTTAAAAGTGAACCCAGACCACAAGCCAGTTCTACAACGTAGAAGGCCGCAGAGTCCGGGGCGCAATTCTGCGATCAATCAAGAGGTCACCGACTTATTTAATGCCGGGGTCCTAATTGATGTGCCATATCCAACATGGCTCAGCAATCCTGTGCTTGTCAAGAAAGCGGATGACAGCTGGAGAATGTGTATTAACTATGCCGTGCTAAACAAATCATGCCCGAAAGACTGCTACCCGTCCCCACTGATCGATCAGAAGGTGGAATCGTTGGTAGCGTACCCCATCAAGTGTTTTCTGGACGCCTACAAAGGATATCACCAGATACCAATGCTGGAATCCGATGCAGAAAAGACGACATTTATAACAGAGAAGATGATGTCATTCGGATTGAAAAACACAGGGGCCACTTACCAACGGATTGTCGACAAGATCTTCGAAGACCAATTGGGAAGGAACCTCGAGATATACGTGGATGATATAGTGATCAAAAGCCACCAGTTCTCCGACCTGATCAATGACGTGGAAGAAACCCTGAAAAAACTGGAGCAAACAGGGTTAAAGCTAAACCCGAAGAAATGCCAATTCGGCGTTGGGGAAGGAAAATTCCTTGGGCACATGGTATCGAAGGAGGGATTGAGAGCGAACCCGAAAAAGATACATGCGATCGTTGATATGCGTTCGCCCAGGACTGTCAAGGATATCCAAAGCCTCAACGGCCGGATGGCTGCAATGAACCGTTTCCTATCTAGGGCAGCGGTGATGAGGTTCGATACCTCAAGGGGATATGACCTTTGATTTGTGGTCTGTCAACCTATTGAACCTTTTGATTAGGGATTCACCTACCATGAAGACACATCTTCTATTGAATTAATGATTGTATTGAATATTGAATTACATAGAATATGTCCTCTTTATATAGACATATATGAGAATAACAATCTAAGTAAGAAAAGGAAATAACTTACAACTATTACTATAATTAACTAGATTAATTAGAATAGGAAAAGGAATAATAATATAGCTAAATAAGGAATGGAGTCCCATCATTCCCGCGCCCCTGAAAGAAGGCTTGTCCTCAAGCCTGAAAATTGTCGCAACGCGCCATGGAATCAACCATTCACGAAATTGGGTAGTGTAAATTTCCCATGGAATCAACCATACTCGAAAACAAACATTCGCCTGCGATCCAGTATTCTTGAAATGTGGATATCCGATAAGGGCATGGACCACTTCTTCCATAACGAAAGTGATCAGACGCCTCTCAACTGCAACCTGAACTCGAAAACCTGGAGAATGTTGAGCTCGTATGTCACGTTGATGAGCAGTAATCTTGGTTGGACTTGCGACGATTTCCACTACCGGAACTGGTAAATCACACGTACGACCAAGGATGGGATGTATAAAGTCATCGGAGGAGTTGGAATCTTGAACGATTGTCTGAGAATCTTGAATTGGAGTTGTAGCACGTTTTGTTTCTGATCCAGTAGACCCCTCTAAAGCAGGTAAGGAAATGCTAGAGAATTCACCGAAATCCTTAAGCGCAGGGTTCACATCCACTTGACATATGACCACTTCTGAAGCAGGACTGGTTGGAGGAAGAACATGAACTTTTGCTGGACTATCAACTCTCAATCCCATGGGAGAAGGCTTGTAGTGGTTAGCCATTGAGTACAAATTCCTGCCAGAGCCAAATGCCCTACAAAGGAGTGTGGAAAATTGGCGCCAAGTCAATTCGCCAAGTGAACGAATGTACGATTTATACCAAGGAACTGCAGCACCTTTAAGATGGATGGCTGCCATCGAAACTCGTCGATCATCAGTGATGGAATGCAAAGCAAAATATTGTTCTACGTGAAAAATCCATCGGTCGGGTTCCGTCTCGTCATACTCTGGAAACTCATGATATGGCGGTGGCTGGGGTGGTGTCGGTGTGTTGCCCACTTTCTGATTCTGAAGCATTGTAAACAACTTGGCGAAGTCTTCTTCAAGTTTAACAAGACGGGCATCGACTATAACGAGTTGTTCTTCAAGTTCTTTAACCGTCATGATGGGAAAAGAAATTTTTTTTTTTTGAACGTGGCTCTAGATACCAAATGATGAGGTTCGATACCTCAAGGGGATATGACCTTTGATTTGTGGTCTGTCAACCTATTGAACCTTTTGATTAGGGATTCACCTACCATGAAGACACATCTTCTATTGAATTAATGATTGTATTGAATATTGAATTACATAGAATATGTCCTCTTTATATAGACATATATGAGAATAACAATCTAAGTAAGAAAAGGAAATAACTTACAACTATTACTATAATTAACTAGCTTAATTAGAATAGGAAAAGGAATAATAATATAGCTAAATAAGGAATGGAGTCCCATCAAGCGGAGAGAACCCTCCCGTTCCTATGAGTCTTGAAAGGGAACGTGGAGAAGGGAGGAGTAGTGCAATGGGGAGAGCCGGAGGAACGAGCATTTACAGAGCTGAAAGAACATCTTCATGAACTGCCGGTCCTATCACCCCGACTGTCGGGGAGACTCTCTATCTGTACATATCTGCAGGAACAGAATCCTTCAGTGGAGCGCTAATCAGGGAAGTGTCGAGGGTACAGAAACTGGTCTATTACATCAGTCGCACTCTTCAAGGAGCAGAAACCAGATACTCAGCACAAGAAAAGTTGGTGCTAACATTGGTGCACGCAGCCCGGAGACTGCGAACTTATTTTCAGTCCCATCTGGTTGTAGTACTGACAAATGAGTTTTTGAAAACGATCCTAACCAAGCCCGGTGCGTCCGGCCGTATGGCCAAATGGGCCGTGCAGCTTAGCGAACTTTCCATTGAATTCTCACCTAGAAAGGCGATCAAGGGCCAGGTCATGGCAGATTTCTTAGCAGAGATGCCGGAAGAGATCGGGAGTCCAACCATTGAAGAAATACCGGCTAGAAAGCATCGTGTGAGTCATGAAGATAGAACTAACTGGTGGAAATTGCACGTCGATGAAGCATCCGGTGTGGAAGACGCAGGAGCCGGTTTGATCGTCACAGACCCGGGAAGAGTAGAGACCACATACGCTCTTCGATTCAACTTTCCAGCAACCAACAATGAGGCCGAATACGAGGTTCTAATTTCTGGAATGGAAATCGCAAAGAAGCTAGGCGCCATCAAGGTGGACGCATACAGAGACTCTGCTCTAGTCGCAAATCAATTCAACGGGTCCTACGCCACGAGAGAACCAGCCATGCAGAAGTACCTGGAAAAGGTCAAGAGTTTGGCACTCGGGTTTGAGGAGTTCGACGTCACTCGGGTTCCCAAATCAGAGAACACTTGCGCGGACGCTTTAAGTAAGCTGGCGTCCTCGGCCAGCAGACATCTCACTAAAACTGTGCTGGTGGAAACGCTTGCAGTCAGATCTACGGACTGTGCGAGTGTCAGTCTAATAGCAGAAGGCACGGAATGCTGGATGACGCCGCTGAAAAGGCTCATAATGCATGGTGTCAGACCTGCGAACGACAAAGAGGCAAGTGCATTGGCGAAAAAGGCGTTGGGTTTTACGGTCAAAGACGGGATCCTTTACAGACAGGGTTTTCTTGAATCATGGCTGAGATGTGTAAACAAAACGCAAGGCGTGCAAGTGTTGAAAGAACTTCATGAAGGGTCTTGTGGCGCACATCAAGGACCGCGCACACTAGCTTTGTGCGCTACCCGAGCAGGGTATTATTGGCCAAGGATGAAAAACGACGCAGATGAGCTAGTCAAGAAGTGCCACCAGTGCCAGATTCACTCCACTATACCCAGGTTACCAGGACAGAAGATGACCAGCATATCTTCACCATGGCCGTTTGCCATATGGGGTATCGACATCGTCGGACCCTTTCCGATGGCAGTCGGGAGGCAGCGTTTCCTGGTTGTGACCGTGGACTACTTCACGAAGTGGGTGGAAGCTATACCGCTAACTACTATAACCGGACGGCGGATAACAAACTTTGTTTGGAAGAACATCGTTTGTCGATTCGGTCTCCCCCACACTATTGTGAGCGACAATGGAAGATAATTCGCCAACAAACCTTTCAGATCATGGTGCACTGGCTACAACATCGGACAAAACTTCACATCCGTGGCACATCCCCAAGCAAATGGTCAGACCGAAAGGACAAACCGGACGATTGTGGAAGGGATCAAGAAAAAGCTGACTCGCGCCAAAGGGAACTAGGTAGAAGAGCTTTACAGTGTCCTGTGGGCCTACAGAACTACTCCCCGAACGGCGACAGGAGAAACCCCATACCTCCTCTGTTTCGGAAGTGAAGCCATCATACCGCCGGAAATCATGGTTCCCACTGCTAGAGTTTCCGAACCCTTGGATCAAGGGGAAAACGATGAGGCAGTCAGGCAAAAGCTAGAAGAACTGGAAAGGAACAGAGAGGCCGCGCAGTTGAAGGAAGCGTCCTACAAGTCTTATGTTGAACAGCGGTACAACGCAAGGGTCCGAGTCCGGAGTCTGCGTGCGGGAGACCTGGCCCTGAGAAAAAATGAGGCCAGCCGCGTGGAAGGTCAGAAGAAGCTGGATGTAACCTGGGAAGGACCTTACCGAGTATCCAAAGTCGCCGGAAACGGCGCTTACCGACTGGAAACCATGGCGGGAGAACCCGTACCCCGTACCTGGAACATCAGCAACCTTCGGAGGTACTATGGTTAAAAAGGGCAATAATCAATGCCGTACTGTACATATTTCTTGTGCCTGATAGAACGGTGAGATAGGAATTTTGTATAGAAATTCCGTTTGATCACATATTTTGGCTACCCAAAAGGGGAAGTGATCAAAATTAGCACTTTTTGTGTAGCCGTATCTATATTTTGTTTGCTCACAAGCAATGAACAAGGCTAGGATTAAGAATCCAAAAATCCTTAACTGCTGAAGCATTCATAATTCGACTTGTACTAGCCAAGGCCAGGACAGTCTGACCATCAGTCCAAGGATTAGATGAAGAACTTCCTAAGGGAAGATTACAGACCAATGTCAGGACAGTCTGATCCTCAGTCCAAGGACTATATGGAAAACTTCCTAAGTGAAGATTACAGACCAATGTCTGGACAGTCTGATCCTCAGTCCAAGGACTAGATGGAATACTTCCTAAGGGAAGATTACAGACAAATGTCGGGACAGTCTAATCCATCAGTCCAAGGACTAGATGGAATACTTCCTAAGGGAAGATTACGGACAAATGTCGGGTCTGATGCATCAGTCCAAGGACTAGATGGAAAACTTCCCAATTAAAGGTTACAGACCAATATCTAGACATTCTGTCCATCAGTGCAGAGACTAGATGGAAAACAGTCTGATCCATCAGTCCAAGGACTAGATGGAATACTTCCTAAGGGAAGGTTACAGACCAATATCTGGACAGTCTGTCCATCAGTGCAGGGACTAGATGGAAAACAGTCTGATCCATCAGTCCAAGGACTAGATGGAATACTTCCTAAGGGAAGATTACAGACAAATGTCGGGTCTGATCCATCAGTCCAAGGACTAGATGGAAAACTTCCTAAGGGAAGATTACGAACAAACGTCTGGACAGTACATTGGAAAACTTCCTAATGGAAGTTAATGGACCTATTTACGGACAGTTCGGTCATCAGTCCAAGGACATGAGACCGAAATTCCCTAAGGGAAGGAGAGGTTATTAACCCCCAAGAAAACCTCAAAGGAAGGATGCACGAATATGAATTAAATACGATGCATAGAAAAATAAAATTTGCAGCTTAACAGCCGAAATTATCCGAGAAACAAAAGCGCACACACGCGCACAAAACAGCGCACACACGCGCGTCATCTAAATTAAGTTGGCAGAGTGATCCTTAAGCCTTGGTCCGATCCCGGGTTTGAGTCGCCGCCTGGTCCCAGGCTGAGCCACCGACTGATCCTTGGTCTGGTTCCCATTGAACTGCGACTGATCCCCAGGCTGATCCATCGACAGTGCAAGAGCTTTCCATGCCTCCATCTCCTCCGCAGTATTCATCGCAGCTAGGGCTTTGAAGTATCCAGAATACTGACGTCCAGAGAAGACTTGAAACAGACTGTCCAGAGCGGCAAAGTGCTTGTCAGGATCCTCATAAACCTCGTCCGGGAAGGCCGCTGAGTCTCGAAGAGCAGTGGTGAATGCTTCAGCGGACTCATCAGATTGGATGATCTTGGAAAACACCCGGGGGAAGGTAGTACTGATTAGGCGCGCACGCTGAGTCTCAGAGAAGGACAATTGGCCATCCCTCTCCTTCAACAGAGCCTCCAGCTCCAGCTCTACGACCCTAGACCTTAGAGCAAAGGCGGAATTACGCTCAACAGAAAAAGAACCCTCAAGGTCAGCCTTTGCACGGAGCATTTCCTATTCCGCCTCGCGGAGACGCGCACACTCAGCCTCAACACCCTTCAACTTGGCCAGCTCTGCATCCTGCCTTCCAAGTTCAGAGCCCAGATCAGCGCTTCTCAACCTTAGTCAGGACATCTCTCCTCTCAGCACCTGGGACATGCGCAAGTGCTGAAGAAAGAAAAGAGAAATTCAGTTATCACAATTATAAAAGACCCTGATAAAGCCATGATAAAATGAGTCGCATACCTCGATAGCGATGAAGGCTTATCGGTCGGCGATGTCGGAGGTCTCCGGATAGCTCCTAGGGCCATGAATCACCCAGTCTTCCAAGTAAGCCTTCGAAAAGATTTGATCCATGAAAGCATTGCGTCCACTGGGAGTGTCCAGAACTCACTCCTGCAAGACCTCGATGATCCGCCCGTCGTCGCGCGGAGGGTCCAGGATTTTGACGTCATCGTCATCGTCATTTGCGGGCTTAACAGGTGATTGGGTGGCCGGACTGGGAGAACGGAACTGAGTGTCAGAGTGGGATTGAGCTATGTCCTCGTCATCTTGCTCCTCGGTTGTCGGATGCTTCCGGGCCATCATGGGTTTCTCAATCTCCAGCGTGGCTCGGACTCCTCCGCCCATGCTATTTCCAACCTGCGTGTCGTCGGCGTCTTCCGATTGCTTGACAGGCTCAGACGCGGTCATAGATAGCGAATCCTCGGTGTCAGTCCCAACAATAGTTCCCGCATCAGCTTCCTCATTTATCTGTCGCAGTCCTGATCTGTTGCGCGGTCTCAGCATGGTGGCCAGCTCGTTGATAATGGATTGCAGAGATTTCCCCATAGCTCCCGCACCTACGCAGACATAAGGAAAACATAGTCACAATCAGGAGCGGCCAGGGGGCCGGACCATTATCGAATAGAGCTAAAAAGTAGAACTAGATAAATACCCAAATCATCATCGGGGATCTGATCTACATAGTACGGCATACTAGCAGCCCGGAGGACCCTGTCGTCAGTCAAGATAGAGTAGCTGTAGCTCTTAAGCCCCATTTTCGCTATCTGAGGGGCTAGACGAGAGGCCTCTGCAGGAAGAGGCGCTTTACCCCGGATTGCCAGAGGGAGGACTGGGACTGTCGTGTCCTCCGGACCCTCACCAAAGACCAGAGTGCTCTCCACAAAAACCCAACGAGTTTTCCAGTCATGCCTCTTCGGGCGTTCATCGACTAGCTTCAGCATCTTCTCGCGGCACTTCAGTTGAAGCCAGCCGCCTCCACCGCCCATGTTGGCCGGGTAAAGAAAAGCCCTGAACAGCTGTGGACTGGCCCGAACCTTGTGCAGGACACACATGACCTCGAACCCAATCAGGACCCGAACGAAGTTAGGCGAAAGGGCGTGCAGGGGAGTGTCAAAATAACGTAGGACCGATCGGAAGAAGGGCGACACGGGGAAGCGAAGCCCACAAGCGAAGAGGTACTCGCAGTAAACTGGGGTAAAGCCGACGGGGGTGGAGGTTACAATATCCTTGCCGATCCGAGGCATCAGGACCTTCGACTCGGCCTCTTCGACGGTGAGCCCGCCGACAGAGCGACAGAGCTCACGTACGAAGATGACGTCCTCATCAACGGTGGCAGATCGGATGTTGTTCATGGTACCCATCCTAGTCTATCAAAAATGAAACAGAGAAAATAAATCAGAGCTTTCAGGAGAGAGAAGCGAAAGCGTTACCTGGAAGAAGAAGATGGTGAATCTGAAGAAAAACAAAGGCCCTCCTCGAGCTTATCTAGATATTAAGTGAGAGGCGTATCGGGGAAGGAAGCCGGGCGGATTTTCTGAAAAATAATAAACGCTCGTGGGTCCCTATGCAACGTAGAGAACGAGACAGTGGAGCGCGTGGGCTGGACGATGGATCTGAACCGTCCGCGTCATCTTGGACTGCATCCCCGACTGTTCGGATGGATCTAAAAATTCAAAATCACGCATACGATTTTCTGACCAACAGTCCAATGAATATAGTACTTTGACTATACACATGGACTAGGGGGACTTGATAAATATGGTACTATTCCATGGAATAGTCAGAGGCCCAAGCAGAAGGCCCAAGCTGGAATAGACTCCAGCCCACGAACAGGTCCAAGCACTGTAGCGGATTCTACTGTTCGATGTCGGCAGCTCAAAGGGCTATAAATAGAGCCAGATCAACGACCAGAACAGTTAAGTTCACTACTCATCCCTACCGAATATCACGATCAGAACCATGGTTATCCCCTCAGATTTGATCGTCGGAGCAGGCGTATGCATAAGCCGGCCTATCTGACATTTGTTTTGTCCACGCAGGTTTACAGGGCTGAGCAACATGAACGCTACAGGAAAATCCCAATTGAAACATTAACAATGTAATGATTAAAACTCTATATTTGTTATGTTGTCAAATTGAAGGCTTCAAAGTGAGCATCAATATATAGAGGGTGTAATTGACATCTTCAATCCACATCATATGCCACCTATGATTGACCCCTACATTGATGCTTGGGTTGGAGATGATTTTTGCAATTACTCACTCTCAATCCTACATGTCAATTGATATTTTTGAAAGTGAAGGTAGCATTGGAGATGCTCTTATTAAGAAAATTTGAAAAAATTAACTACGGTCCTTTCCACCGCCCTTAATGTAAAGTTTCCTAATATATATGGAAAATAAACCCTTGCCTAATTTTAAACCCCGACTGAAATTTGAATTTGTTTAAATTTTATATAAAATTACGCTCTTTATTACTTTTTTCCAAATTCCACTTATTTTTTAAGGTAAATATTGATAAATCGTGATCATTAAAGTAGTAAGGTATAGTGTCTTTAGTTGAATAGCCGTACTAAGAAAATTTGAAAAAATTAAGTACTGTCCTTTCTAAGAAAATAAACTCTTGTTTAATTTAGACAGTCACAAATTTGAGTTTGTTTAAATTTTTATAAAAATTACGATTTTTATTAGTACTTTCCTCATTCCATTCTACTAATTTTTAAGGTAAATATTGAAAAATCGTGATCATTAAAGTAAATAGTAATTGAAAAAAGAAATAGAATACAAAGTCCATAAAAATAATAGAGAGAGTTAAAGATTGATCCAGCCTCAAATTGCCAAAACAAAAAAGAAAAAAAGGAAGGTGCGTAAGTTATTGAGGAGCGTGTGCCGCCACCCTAGCAAGCCCTCTCTCTCTCACCCCTTCTGGTATGAATAGCCAACCCATCTCTATTATCATCTCTTTTTCGCCCCCCTACACTTCCTCTCCGCCTCTCTTCCTCTCCGCTGGTAAATAAATCCCCTTCCCTCTCTCCCTTGTATTCTCATTTCCCCCACCGCGATTCCCCTCACTTCCTCCGCTGCTGCTGCTTCTGCTTCCACTCCTGTTGGATTGGATCTCTGATTCCGTGGAAAAAAGAGGGGAAAAAATGATGATGAATAGGTGGGTCGATTCTTCTTCCTCCGCCGCCGCCTACCCGGCCGGCCTTGTTTGTCCCAAACCTCGGAGGTTTGTTAACGTTTACGAGCCCATCAACATCAGACCCGTTGTTCATACTACCAGGTATGTTGTTTTTTCCCCAATTTTGGTGTTTTTTCTGTTTTGAATTTCTGGGATTTATTCAACTGTTGCTGATTTGTGGTTGTTGTTTCTTGCAGTAGTTATCATATGGACGGTCCTGAATCACGGGCAGGGACTGAGATATTGGATTTGATTCTTACCAAGGTTGGATTTCTATTTTCGATCAGATGGTTTTCTGAAGTTTGTTGTTGTGGTATTCATGGAATTTACTATGTTCTGTTACATTTTTACACACCGTTAACATGATTAAACATGAATATCTGTGTGTTTAATTATTTTTTAATAAAAAATTGAATATTTGAAAAATATCTGATAAGATCCTGCTAGTTGATATTCATGACCACTCAATAATTATGTTGAACTTAAACTGAATTGTTTTAGCTATAGAGGAGTTGGTTGTTGATTTTGAAGAGTTCTGTGGAAGTTGTTGTCTTGGGGTTAAGATTTCATTTTTTAGGGCTAAATATGTTGAGATTTGAGGCACTAAGGACAGGATATTGACTGGGGTTTGTTGATTTTGTTTGTCCAGGGGAGTCCTGGAGCTGAGAAGCCCAATTTTCAGGTGGCTTCATCTCCTCCATATTTTAGCGGATCTCCCCCTGTTAGAGCTTCTAACCCCGTGGTACAAGACGAGCAGTTTGGTGTTGGCAAGGTGATGATGATGAGTCCTCTGTCCCCTTCAATGGAGTCATTATCCAAGAATGGCAGTGGAGGATCATCTGGTCGCGTCAAGTGTGGGAACAAGCCTGCTCCGGTTAGGATTGAGGGGTTCGAATGCCGCGGCACTCCCGTGGTGGCCTGAATCATAACAGTAACAAGATAACATCAACTATAGAAGAAGAGGTATTTTGTCGAGGGAGAGAGATAACATAAAACAATATGATGATGAAGAATTTGTTTAGTTCTCTGTATATAGAGTCGAAAAGAGGGTGTGTCGTCCTCATGAATGTGAATATTATGAATGAGTGAGAAGTTGATCCTCAAGGGAGAAACTGCAATAAGTAAGTGAAGAGCTGGGAGGAGAATTGGCAAATCATTTGTTCTCTAGGCTATTAGGTTTTTTTCCCCTTTGTGTTTCATTAGGCTTTGTAGTCTCTTCTTGCTCTTGAATCTTTTGGTATATTAGGATGTAAAAGAGAACAGTAAACAAGTGAGGAGCTTTTGTAAGTTTTCCTTCTCTTCTTGACCTTCCCTTGTAACTAAAATCTGAAGGCAATGAGATGATATTATCGTATTTCTTGATTGTTCATTCTCTGAGTTCTACTGAGTTTCTGTTCTTGTTTATTGTGTGGTTTGAATGGTAAAATAATCAATGGATGAAAGCAAAAGACTACTAACTCTATCAAGAAAGATTGGATACTGATTGCTGTTTTGTTTGTTTGGTGGAAAAGAAGGGGGGATATGGAAGATGATGATGGATGCCATATTCTTCAAAATGAAAATGGTCAAGTGGTGGGAATGGGTTTATACTCTTTATTTTTTGTGATGGAAAACATAGGGGATTACGTGGAAGGATTTGTCTCCTCATGTTTGCTATGCAGAACAGAACAGGATACTTTGGCGATTTGCTGTAAGATATTGAGGTCACTGAGAGCGACAGGACAACAGGCTAATGCATGTTTTAATGTTTGTTTTGGGTACCTTGTCATTTCATGCTAGGGTTTGCAAAAAACTCGGTTCAAATCCAGGTAGTCGTCTCTATTAGTGAATGATCTAAATTTAATAAGTCCACTCTGTAGGTGTTAAAATGGTTTCTAAAAGAACGTTTTGGTTTGTGTTTAGTTATGCATTCAGATGCATAACTATACATGTAAACAAGAACATGTTGGTTTGTGTTAGTTAATGGTAAATCTGTAATAAGTTGGTGTAGTTTTAACCGTAATAACAACCGACGGCTGGCTTTGCCGGTTGGTGGCCACTAAAAAAGGATCCCCAGAACCCGGACCCCTCTTCCTTTACTCTTTTTCAATATTAAACAGTCTTAAAACCACTGAATTATTTTTAGTTGCGAATATTCTGCCATCCATGTGGTGATGTTTCAAGGCTAACATGTTTTGCTTTCTCAAACTCAATATTCCATCACACTATCTCAGCCTCCCTAACAATTAGGTTTTCCTAACAAGAAAATGATTCATCAGAAATTCCAGACAATGGACAAAATTCAAAAGACTTGTCGATGTTAACAGATGTGCAGAGATCTTCAAAAGACTTGTCAAAGAAAATATTCTGAAGTTATAATTCTACTAATATGTGTCTAACTTTCAAAATTGCCAAAACAGTATCACTAAACTATGCTGTGTAAGAACAATTAGCTACCAGGAATTCTTCCGAAGAATCCACACAATTTACTCGTAAAAGAAGTGATGCAGACTGTCATCATAGCCTCATTGGAGGTTTAGGTGTTAAATTGGTTGCACTGGAAGACCGGGGTGACATATTGGATGTGCTGGAGGACTTTTTGATTCCTGATAAACAATCTCAAAAAGTGAATAGGCCAAATAATAAATCCAGTAGAATCAAGAGATTAGGCAATGTTTTAAGTTTACCAGTTGGGATTCTTGGAGAATTCTTCAGCATTCTCTCAGGAGTTTTAGGAGATCTAGGTGGGGTACGTCTGCGAAATGATTGTTCATGAATAATTGGACAGAGAGAAGTTGCGAAAGGAATCGTACGTACTTACTTATCATTGATCTCTGATATCCTTGCTCTTACAGGGGTAAGGCGATCATTCGTTGATGCATCAGTCTCTGTGAAAACAAGAAAGCAAAGTAGTTAGATATAAACATTGATATAAGGGTTTCGACATTGTATGCATTTCCAGATTCTAAGGTTTGATCAGTCTTATGCAGAAATGTTCTGACCTATACTGTCTTTTTTGTTTTTATAGTCATCACTATGCTGTTGCAAACTATCTACAGAAGGGTTATCACTACTCTCTGAGTTTTCTTCATCAGATGCTGCTTTCTTCCCACCAGATGAAGATCCGTACCTCAGTGAATCGGGCACGTGCAGTTGTAGCCTCTCAATCTCTTCATCTTTCTTTGCTATCGTGTCTTTGAGCGATGCTACCTGCATATGGATGCACGTCATCAAATACGTTCTTCGTCAAGAAACGAAGAGCAGTTTCTGAAAACATTACCTGCTCCATCAATTCCCTGACATCTCTGCCATCTTTGCTGCTCTTAGCAGCACCAAGCTCAACTCCTGATGCCCTTTCAGCAAACTTCAAGGTACTCAAACTTTCTGAATACGAATTGGCTTCAGGATTTAGTTGAATAAACATTAGTGTCTTTGCATTTCCACCTGTATCAAAAGCAATATGCATCAAACAATTGTAGCTCCATTGATAGTGATTGCATGAACTAGATGTCGGTTTTACCCAATGAACTCTGGAGGACTTGAGTGAGTTTGCTGTTTCTGTATGGAATATGAGAACTTTTTTGTGCCAGTGCAGAGATTACATCACCCAAGGCAGACAAGGATTTGTTTATGTGCTGTGCCTCCTTTAGTCTATCACCGGTAACTTCAGAGCGGTCTATTCTCTCACTTCCAGCGAGATCTACCAAGTGAAGGCTACTGAGCATGGAAGATCCGGTTTTCTTATCTGCCCCCCGAGCATGAATAGAAAGAATGCTGCATATTTTCATTTAATATGCTCAGAGATATCATGATAGCAGATTTTACATAACATGATTTGGCGTAAAAGAATTGAAACCTGTGAGATCTGCTGCTTCTTTCATTCATTGCAGTGGAACTTTTTGCTCTATTTTTCATTCCAGTGTCCATCAAATGCATCACATCAGATGTGTCTTTGACAGGGTACTCGCTGGCATCAGGCACCGCCAATCCCCTTGCTTGAGAGGAGGACAGGATCCCAAGTGTGTGCTAATCAAGGAAAAACATGGTGTTTAACAGGTTAGTCATGCAATATAATTTTTATGTAAGGAACACATTGTGCTCCAGTTTATATAAAAGGATATCTTTTTTGGCCTCCATCGCTTGACAATAGATCACGAACTTGTTCGTTGTATATTTCCACCATCTGAACAGAAATCTCATAAGTGAATGAGCCCTCCCTTGTTTGACTAATTCGAAACAGATCATTTAAGGCCCTGTAGTTAACCCCCCATTCATCTTCGCTTGCCTTATCAGGACCTGTCTGAGGTAGTTATGAGGATATATCAGTAATGAAAGACATAACCGAACTGTTTAAGGCAATTCACTAGGACCATCATATATTACCATGGTATAGGTTTTTCCTGAGCCGGTCTGACCATAAGCAAATATGCAAACATTAAATCCATCCAGAACTGATTGTATTAAGGGCTGTGTATCTGAGAACACTTCAGCTGCAAGTCGATGCAAGAGATGTAGTCAGCTCGATACTTTCAAAACTATAGCACAAGTTTGTGGAGAAACAGACACAAACCTTGAGTTGAGGCTAGACTGTAGACCTTATTGAACTTGAATGAGCGACGGCCTTCTTTTCCCGGTTTGGCTGGATTGACAACAACGAGCTCACCATTGTCACCAACATGTTCAATAATGGTCTGTTTATCTTTCTGTCCAGGGAAAAATGGCCTTATCCTACAGTAAACTCTGATATTCCCTATTCAGCCAACAAGAAACTAATTTTTAGTACACTTTTATAGTCCTTAACTACTTATAATGCATCTTGAACTAGTAAAAACCTTTTAGCTCTTGTAGCTCGTTATGCATCTTTTGATTCTCAGCTAGCACCGAATAGTAATTCTCAGCTGCATTTGTTAACTCTTTGATCTTCAATCCTGCAGTTAAAACAAGATTAACACTGTCTTTCCCTATTTAATAGAACTAGAAGTGTAAATGGTTATCAATGTATGACCTAAAGAAGTATGTTCTTCTGAGTAGCCTTTCTGCGCCTTGACGACTTCTTGCTTTATTGACTGTGATGAAAACCTGAGTTCCTGGATCATAGAGTGCAAGTTAAGTCTATATAATGAGATAGGAAAAATATGAATAATATTGAAAAGATAGGCATACTCGAAGCGCGCCAAGTTGAAATTCTGTGAATATTTGGTATATGTGCTCCTTTTTGCTCCAACCTTGAGCTTTAGTTTCAGAGGACATTTCTATCTCTTTGACTCTACTATCTGTTGCTACCAAGAGTTTCTTGACTTCATTTAATCTATCCTGAAGCACTTGTTGAGATCCTCTAGCTTCCGATTTGATTTGTAAGCAGTGCTGCTCATGCATTTTCCTGGCTGTTTCTAGCTCTTCCTTCAATGCTGCAATTTCTTGGTGATGATCACCTTTCTCTCCAATCACTTGCTCATGCATTTTTCTGGTTTTTTCTAGTTCTTGCTTCAAATTTGCAACTTCTTGGCTATGATTGTCTTTCTCGTTAGTCACTTGCTCGAGCATTTTCCTTGCGGCTTCTACCTCTTGCTTCAAGGCTGCAATTTCTTGGTTCTGCTCATTTTTCCCTCCTTCTGTTCCTTGCTTGTTCCGTTTTCTTGCTTCTTCAAGCTCTTTCTTTAAGGCTTCCATTTCCTGGTTATGCTCACCTTTTTTCTCCCCTCCAACAATTTGCTTGTTGGTGTTTTGCTGGGCTAATTCTAGATTCTGCTTCCACGCTTGGATTTCCCGTTCATGATCGCGTTTTTCTACTTCAAGTAGCTTCTCATGCATTTTGTTGGCCGCTTCTAGCTCTTGCTTCAATGCTGTGATTTCTTGGTTATGTTTCTCTCCAATCACTTGCTCGTGCATTTTCCTGACTGTTTCTAGTTCCTTCTTCAAGGCTGCAATTTCATCTTTTTCTCTCATCCCATTTGGAGCATCCTTTTCACCAGCCTTCTCTTTTTCATCTACTATACTTTGGTCATTCTGATATGAGATTGAAAACCTAAAATTTAGATCTATCGAAGTTTCCATTATCGGTATATGAGTAATTGAAAGTTTAAACTATACCTTAACATGTGACTGCTGGTTCATGGCAACCTGCAGCAGAAAAGTAGGTAAATGAAGGAATGAAAATATGGATTTTGATTCATTAATAGAAAAGTGACAAGTTACCTCTGTATCTTCACTTGCCACATTTGCCAGAGCTTCAAGTACTTGAATCCTCGATTTGTACTTGTCCTCGCGAGCCTTGAACAGATTGTTTTGCTGAAGATTGAACATGGAAACATGTTAATTTAGTTGAACAAAGTATAAGCAGTACAGAAAAAGTCATATAAATTGCACAAAAGCTTTACAGTTTTCAAATGCTCTCCTTGAGTAGCTATTCTCCTCTCGATCTCCTGCACAACTTTTCTCAACAACAGTGCCACTCGCTGTCAAAAAGGGATCAACAAAGTACATGAGCTATATCTCCTTATCATTCAAATATAATGATTGATAGAGTGATTTCATACATGAGGTATATCTGCAGTGTTGCGCTCAACGCTTTCATCGAGAATTCCATTCACGACACTCAAAAGCGACTGAGTTGGCGCATTCTGAAAGACAGATGGAGTAAGTACCAAGTGGCTTAAACATTCTAGGGTGAAGTGGTGCATTCATTATAGCAAGACCTGAGAAGAACGTACGTCCAAACTGGTGGATTTCATCATTTCTGCAATTTTCGAAGCAGGAAGATCCCAATAGCGCCCGCTCTTCAGCTGAAACACGTCGTGAAACTTGTGGCCACCTGATTGCTCTGAGTGAGTGAAAAAGGTACAAAAGTGGTTACATCATATAGATATAAGTGCATTTAGGAATAAATTAAGCTAAACTTGAACAGAACCTGTGAGTGAAGGACTACGCGATGGACGTTGTGATGCAGAATTCCCACGCATTGGTTCATCCTTGTGAGTGCGAAAGCAATCTCCAAGAATCTTCCATCTTGGAGCTCCATCACCACCAAAATGAGCGGTGGAAAAATCACCAGAATGAGAAACAAAGTGAGTTCTAAGAGTTAAAAGGCACTCCAGCACATTTTTCATGGACCCCTGCATTGAATGAATGGTGAAATCAACATATTCCATTTTAAATAGAAATCAACTCAATATGTTTACCTTTTCTAGGTCTGATAGGTCAAATGTGGGCAGCCCCATATTAGTGAGGGATGTCAAGAACCTTTTGACATTTTCTAGCTTCCAATCTGAAGTCTGAAAAGGCCCTCCATACTGTGCCACTGATCCAGGCTTCAACCTGCTTAGGAGCTGACATAACACGGTTCCATCGGCCAAGAATACTCTCAAGTCCTCATCTGAAGCACTTGTTGCCAAACTTACATTTGGAAGAAGGCTGTTCAACCATTCCACCAAGATCGCCCGCTGCTTGGCTGTAATCAAAAGGGTTCCAGATTTGAAATATAAAAACCAAAAAACCAAAACAAGATCAGGCTTCAGCCTCACCATTACTCTTTGGAATGGGTTCGAACACATCACTGCTCATAGACATGCTTAATCTCTTGAGTCTACCATAATCACAGCCTTCTTCTAACTATCACCTGGAAAATGTTGCAGAAAAAACTTGTCAATGAAACAAAATGTTGGATGGATTTCTGAGAAACTAAGGTCATTAATTTCATCACAAACTCGCATCATTAATCACAGATTCCTGAAGATAAATAACGTAAGCATTGGACCATTCTTGTATACCACTACTCGCATGCATAGAATACAGAAAACTTTGGTAAAACAGAAACTTCGAAAACCAAATGAAAATGGATTCGACATGAAACGGAAAACAGGAAAACTCAAGAGATTGACGATTTGAAACTTACAAAAGGGCCAATTCTGATTCGTTAACCCGGCAGAAATCAGTCACAGATGCAATAAGAACAACAAATTTTGCAAAAGAGATGGAAATGACAAGCTACCATTTGTTTTGATAGCATTGCATGAAGAACAAATCCTATTTTTTCTCTGTTTGAAATGTTAGTTAGTGATAATGATTGGAATGGGAAATTCCCAAAACAAATTGGACTGTGAGTTCCGTGGAACCATTGTTTTTTCTGTTTTTGCGTTTACTTAGGAAACATCAAAGTCTCCAATTTTTGCTATACTGTTACTGTTTATTTCTGTTTCTTGATTTCTTTTTTTGGAAAGAGAATGAGCTTCTCTATTTCGAGGAAATTTTGTTGAAATTTTTGTACGACTCCATGGTTCCATAATTTTCTGATAATTGTTCACATTTGTAGGCAGAAGAATAGGAGGAAAGTGATCAATGCTTACTTGAGTTCTTAAGGCCATGTTTGCCAGATCTTATCAGATCAGTTCAGTTCAGTTTAGTGAAAATGTAATTTGATGAAATTCAGGTTAATTCAGTCATGCTGATTCCATTTTTCAATACATAATTTTTCACCTCAGTTCAGTTCAGTTCAGTATAACAAGAATAAACTCTAGCAAACATGGCACAAGTGTCCTTTGGATTTGATTGATTTTTTAACTTGACAAATTAACAAACTCAAATTGTTCCGTTAACACAAGTTCTATAGGCTCCCTCTTTCGGAAGGTCAGAAAAGTGTCATTTAGTGTAGAGTAGTAGAGTAGTGTGTGTGTGTGAGGTTGATTTTTTTTAAAAAATCTATGTATAGGTTGATCATGGTGTGAAGCCCTCAGCCGGCAAAGGGTGTGAATCTGATGTCAGCTGCAGAAAAATCCACCAAGCTACCCTTGTCCAAGATGCAGTCGAATCTTCCAAACATGAGTGGTCAACCAACTATGATAATATAATCAAGTCGTCATCATGAAGTGGTCGGCAAATAGATGTTGCATGTAACGACTATGATACTCTCGGCCCTCAAGTCGGGTGTGTCAAAAGCCCTCGGCTGTCATTTGAGAATATGATGCTAGGTATCCCATGTCAACCAACTGAAATGGCTAACGGAGGTCTTCGGTCTAATAGGTGAGGTGCGGGATGTGCAATCGAGTCACTATGTGAACCTAAGCAATCTAAGTCGCTTATGCTATGCTACTGTACCAATGTGATAACTGTTCCACTAAGGAGTACTACCCTTAAAAGGAACTACTAAACCCAAGTAGAGGAGTCCTAACACAAAACAATTGAAGCGCGTTCTCCCAAAAAACCTACAATCTAACTCTAAAGTCAGCTCCCCAATTGCAAGTACGGAAAAAAGTAGGTCTTGTGTATGGAAAACTTAAAACCTAGGAGTTTGTAGAATCTTAAAAGGTATGGTGGAATTCATGATACATTTTGCAACTTGAACCTATCTTTTTTAGTTCCATCGATTTTGAGAAGTATCATCTTTAAACATATGAACTCTTCAAGTAAATGCTATTTCACCTTCTGTCAACACCTTTGAAGAATTGACGAGTCCGTACGAACATGACCGCCTTGAAACCTTTATCCACCGTAGTTGATAAACCATTACGAATGGGAAAAGGTTTCACGTACGTCGCAGAGAAAACCTGCCTTCCCTAGACTTTTGGTTACCGTTTACTATTTGCCGGGAGAGTTTTCTCTTGCACCTATAGAAAGTAATATGCTTTCATGTTGAGAGGCTATATCTTTAGTTATCTCAAAGTAAAATAGAAAATGAAGTACAGTTTTCAACGGGGTGGAGTCGGGGCATTAGACTGGAGAACTACGGTGTATCATGAAGAATTTTGTGGAATATTCATCAACGTGAATTAGAAGTATGAACTAACAATTAGGACGATTATAATTAAAATGGTAATAATTAGAAGTATGATGATAATAATGAACTAATTAATTGTATAAGGTATATATTGTATTACCATATAAATACAGGTCGTGATTCAACAATGCCCAATATAAATGACACCTTTAGTTGATTGGAGATGTTTGGTCTTCTAGGTTGTTCGAAATTATATCAGTTCAAATCAATTAAAATTAGTTTAGATCAAATCAATGAAATATGATTTAATTAAATTCATCTTAATTTACTTAATATTAATTAATATTGTTTTCAATACATTAAATTTTACTTAGTTTTAAATCATTTTAGATCAAATAAGTTTTGATAAGTTTCGATGAAAGAGATGATGAGATTATGGGTGTAAATGAACTAGGTAGTTTGTGAACAATTCTCGAGCAACTCGGTCAAAACTTGAGTTCGAATTTGGGTTGACCAAACTCGAGCTTGAGCTCGAACTCGATTGTATACATAACGAGTTGATGTTGAGCACTTTTACTAGATCGATAGGTTCGACGAGTTTATCGAACAAATTTGTATATTATACATTATTGATGATTTATTACTATTATTGTGGATTTTATATGAAAAATGTTTTTTTTTTTTATGAATCAACAATTAAATGAGTAAGATATAATAAACGACATCATTGCCGTTGCATTTTTTTTTTGGTTAGAAACATTGTATTTCATAGAATTTTTTTATTATTGATTCAAATATTGCATAAATAAGAGCTAAATAAGACACGTTAACTTGAGTTTGAACATATTTAGTTTAACAAGCTAAGTTAGCAGCACGAGTTCGAACTCGACTTTTATTGGGCTTGGGAGTTGAACTTGAGTATTAAAAAAAACAAACGAGTCTAGTTTGAGCACATTTTTATGTTTGATAGAGCTCGAACTCGAGACCAAACTCGAGCACGCCCTAGATGAAATAGGATAGACTAGATGAAAACAAGGAGAATACTTGGAAGAAACAGAATATAGAGAGTAAAAGAATTTTGGAATGATTGACTTTTGATTTGTTTAGGAGTATACTGGGATGAAAGGTTTACATAAAAAGTTCAATATAAGAGTGGTTCTTATTGTAAGATTGTAATTGATTTTAACTGTTTGTCAAAATATTACAATATAGAAGAAAATATAATTCTAACTAGACAATCAAGAACCACTAAACAAAGTTGATATTACCAGTCTCTCAATTTTTCGAGATACTGATCAGGGGCTCTGTCATAGTGACCAAAATAAAACCCATCTTCTTTTACAATCCAATAACATACGTTCGACAAGGATATGCCACAATGTTCTTTAGCGAATGTAAAATTATAGACATCAAATGCTATAGTCTTTTCTGCTAACCAGAAGCGGCAAAAGAATAAGGTAGTTTCCCTCCAATTCATAAAAAACTTCCAATCAAATTCTTCACCAACGTGGAGATTATGATACTCCCCCCGTCTCACCCAAAGCTGCACAGTTGACTTTTCACGGTCTTCAATGATCGTGTTTGACCATTAATATCTTTAAGTACATATGGAAACAATATATAAAAATTTACTTTTTGAAAAATAGATGTTATTATGAATCTATTGATATCTCATATAATAGTTTTATCATTTATATATTGACCTATAATTACAGTCAAAGTTTCCTAAGTTTGACTCTGAAAAGTCAACTGTGCAGCTTGAGGTGAGACAGAGGGAGTACCCAAGTTCGTCATCCTTTGATGCACAATGAATTCTCAATATATTTGTATCATTTGGAAGCCCATTAGCTACAATCACTTTGTATTTCCTCGGGATAAGAGGGTTTGATGTAGCTTTGATAGTGGTGGAATTATGGAGACAGAAGATAAAAATGCACAGAGCATGAACTAGAAAAGTTTTATTGTCAAAATTCAGAACCATGTTGGATTGATTTATTTTGAAAGACATAAAACATACTCGACGATTGAGTTTGGTGAGTTTATATAAAAGTATAGTTTAAATGCAATAATTTTGTTTTTAAAGAATGCATTCATCACATTTAATAAAAAATATATACTCCCAAATTAGGAGTTGAATTTAAATTCTTACAACGTTTTCTTTAATGGGTGTAAAACATATAAAAGGAGAAATGATTAGGTACAAAAATTAAATGTAGTTATAAATGACCAAATTAAGAAAAAATTCAAACTTAATTGACCAAATAAAATAAATCGATTAAAGAGCTTGGATGTGCAACCAATTCAATAATACATGTGCAACTCTATGATTTAGTTTGTTTTTAAAGTCAAGGGATACACCAAATATGAATTGCCTAAATACACATTGCCTAAAAATGTATAAAAGTGATTACTCCTTTGACCACATATTTATACTAAAAACATACTAAAAATATATATATAAACAATGTTTGATTACTGCATCTTTTTCTTTAAAGTCGTCACGCTTTTTGACAGAGTAATCATTACTCAATCTTGTGAAATCATTTATTCCAATTAATTGACGGATTGGAAAAATCTTTGAAATGATGTTTATAATCAATAATTTTTGTTTTGGTTTCGTATAAAAATTTGATCTTTAATAAATAGATATTTCATAGAATTTAATAATACCTAACATGATGATATTTTCATTTATATTCAGTTCTCCTCAGTTTTTTCAGTTCATATATTATTTTTTCAGTTTAACCCAGGAGAAAGTATCAAATAATGGCACCTTACGGTAAGGCTAAAAATATAACACTTTCTACAAAATTGGAGGTTATCATACAATTATTTTAATTATTTGAGTTTTTTTTTGTTTGACCTTGATGTTTTTATACTTGAGTTTGAATTTTTACTTGGTTTGATCTTTTAGGTTTGAGTCGGTCTCTGAGTAGACCGTCTATGTTCTGAAATAATATAGACCAAGGTCTACTTCATAAATATTGAAACAAGGAGGTTCTTAATTTGCAATTTTTGAAACTTATATAATTTGCGCGCGTACACCAAGGGAAACTATGATGCGCCTTTTTTAATAGGGTGGACCCACCAATATTGCCGTCAGCTGCATTTGAAAGGCAGTTCAAAATTCCTAGCAAAACAAAACATGAAGATTTTAACATGGAACCTAAATCACAAAAGTTAAAACTGAAAGATTTTGCAGGTAGATAGAACATGCATGTTTTATGATAGAACTTGCAGGGTTTACGATATAACATACAGGGAGATGAAACATGCATGTTTTATCATGTAACCTACAGGCTTAAGATATAAAATGCAGGGAGATAGAACATGCATGTTTTTTGATAAAACCTGCACGCTTTAAGATATAACATGAAGGGAGATAGAACATGCATGTTTTATCATAAAACCTGCATGATTTATGGTTGAACTTGCCGTTGCAAGTAGACAGAACATCCATGTTTTATGATAGAACTTGCACGCTTTAAGATATAACATACAGGTTGATAGAACATTCATGTTTTATGATAGAACATGCATGCTTTAAGATATAACATGCAAGGAGATAAAACATTCAGGTTTTATAATAGAACTTGCATGCTTTAAGATATAACATGCATGGAGATAAATCATGCATGTTTTATCATACAACCTGTAGGGGAGATAGAATGCAGGTTTTATCATAGAACCTGTAGATTTTAAGATATAACATAAACATGTAAACATGATCATCAATTCAACACTAATTATCAACCTCAAACTAAATCATCATCAATTCATCCCGATCATCATCATTAACACCAATTCAACACCACCATCATCAACAATTCGTCAAAAAAATCAACAACAAATCCATCATCAATGATCTTACCTTTCACCACCGTCGATCCACCAAGCGCGACTCAACCGCGATAGATCAAAACGATATGACTCGAGAAGACGACCGCCGTCATTATGAGGAATCGATCAGTCGCCGATGAAGAGACCTCCACGCAATCGTAGAGCCAATCGTCGTCGCCATCGCGCGATTGCAACCGCCTCTGTCAAATGCAAGCTGCTTCAACAATCGATATCCGCTTCGCCGTGAATCTGCCGTCACGGGAATAACCGCTAGATCGTTGCTTCTGTGCCGCTTGATGATTGCTTCTGGTTGTAACCGCGTCGTTCCCCGTCGTCTGCAAATTTGGAATTCATGTTCTGCGACTTTAATTTGGGGATTTAGGCTTGGCTTTTATTCGCGTGAGTGGACTACAATTGTTCAAAATTTGCAACTTAAACCCTTCCTTGTTTTTATATTTATTAAGCAGTCCTTGGTCTATATTTTATCAGAATATAGACCGTCTATTCCAAGACTTATTCTTTAGGTTTTGTGTTTGATATTTTTATTTGTTTTGATCTTTTAGTTTTTGGGCATATTTTTTCATTTTATTTCATTGATCTCTTATGTTTTATAACCCAAATAATTAATAAAATTGTATACTAACCTCCAATGTTGCCATTGGTGGTCTCCTTTTGGTATGCTCTTACCGTAGGGGACCTTACATGAGACGCTCTCTCACTTTATTTCAAATATTATTTTTCATTTTAGTTCAAATCAGTTCAGTTCAATAAAATTATTTATTTTTAGATTAGATCAATTTAGTTCATCTAGATTAATACATTCAAATATATTGAAATTGATCACGTGTATTTCATTTCAATTCAATTCATATCAATTCAATATATATATATATATATGTGTGTGTTTCAGTTCAGCTTAGTTAAATATATGTTAACCAGTATAACCATATTTTAACAATAAATGTGGTATGCTATATTTACATTGACAGTTTTCAAATATGTTGAAATTGATCTTTTATTCAGTTCAATTCAAATTAGTTCAGCTCAACACATGTATAAATCTGTCCAGCTCAATTAAATATATTTTGACAATAGGAGAGAGAGGGAGGGAGAAATAGGAAAATAAACAAGAGAAAAGAAAGAAATTATATAAAATGGATCAAAAAGTTCAATTGTGAGATTATAATATTTCACTATGAAATTCAAACAACAATTATACATGTGCCTATGGCCAATCATGAGCTTTAGAAAGCATGCCAGTATCTTTTGCCAACATAAAAATCGTCTGGATTTATTTCCCAGTGAAATTCTATCTATTTAAATCAAACAATTGGTTATTAATAGATTCTGCCTATCATAATATTTCAACATGAAATAAAGTAAAGTGCAGACAAGTAAATGACACAAGCAATTGATTACGCAGTTCAATACCTCGCATCTACGTCTGCAGGGCCTTGCCCAGTTGAGTAATCATCCACTAGTAAGTCAAAGATACAGATTATACGAGAACTTATCTTTACTACTCTATCTGTGGACTTGCATTCCCTGCCGCCAATTGGCCTAACTATCTATACTATCAGTTGATGCACAATCATCTCTCCCGAGATTTTATGGTCAAGTTAGTATATGGATGCAGCTTGACTTCGGGGCATGTGTGTTTGTAATGCAGCCGGGTCCAGGAGAAGACTACTTTGTTTTAATAAACTGCTTCTACAATTGTCTTTCATGACATGCCTAATCCGCAGGCCTGTTTTATATTTTCCTTTATTTCATTGTGCAACATTAGAAGTTAAAAATATAATTTCACTCTGGGGTAACTATGGGGAAGATTTACCTTGGTGACGGGGATCTGGCAAGGCTTTATATTCCTTTTTTTATGTTTGGATTGAAATTATACAGGATTTATATGAGCCATATCTATTCTGTAATGCTTGAATTTCTAATGTTTTTAAATGCTTGGATGCTGAAGTAGTGAAGTCATAGAAAGTTGAAGACTTTATGGCTTTTGTTCAGAACTCTAGGAGTTTTTAGACTTAATTTGCTTTTAACATTTCAGGCTTTAAATTGAAGGACAATGCATGCTTTAGTGATTTTGGTGTCAAGATAATGCTTATGCAAGGTATGATTTATGGTTGCATGGAGGCTTACATACAGGAACATAGCCGTGGGGAACCATCTAAGCTCATGGGTCGTATGCACGATTGAGTATTGTTCAAACTGCACTCTATGTTCTCTATTGTGTGTTTCTGTTTGCTTTACTGAACCAATAGCATCATAGTTTGCATTTGATTTGGTATGCAGGAAGATATTTCCACACTATTACATTGTTCTGCTAAAAGAATAAACATTTAATATGTAAGTTTGTCATTTTTTATTGATGTCTTAGTTAGTTTGTTTATTTTTTCATTGCAGGGTTACAAGTTGGCACACTCTTTGCTCTGTGCAATGTTAATGCACAAAATGGCAGATTTCCGGTCTGCTCCCCAGTGAGTACTGTGGACCGACGGGGTCTGCTTCTTCTTGCTGCTTGAGTTCTCTGTCCAGTGGTACTGTACCTAGAAGGTACTGGATCTGATGAACCCTGCTCCGATTGATGCTTTGATCCAGCTGGGTCTGCTTCTGTGGTTAATTGCCTCTTCTGTCTGGGGTGCAGACTCGCAGACCTGATACCTGTATGAGGAATAGAGCAGGCGTCACTCCGGCGGACCGACGTAGCGTCGGCCCGCTCCGATGCCAAAGTCAGGCATGTAATTTGGGAGGCTGGATGAGGAAGAAGATGAACAGTGGCGGGAGAGCTCAGATTCATATCTGGAAGCTCTCTCCAACTTCCCTCCTTTTTGCCCCTTTCTCTCCCTTTTATATTAGATAAGGGAGAGGCCATTTTTGGGCTTGATTGGGGCCTTTGGCCCAAATTCTGAAGTGGGCTAAATTAGCCCAGGATTTAACAAGTCCCCCAAGTCCGAAGTGGCGATCTTGGAGCGTGCTTTGGACTTTAGCAGGACCTAATAGTGTCGATGGACACGTCGCTGGACAAGTCGATGGACTAGTCGCTGGACAAGTCGCTGGTCGGACACGTATGCGGGATATGTTTATATCCAATCGTGTTGATCACGATAGTTAAACCGTCGACATTTTTTGTCTTGGCTTGGTTGTCTTTCGGCGTTGGGCCTTGATTTTGAATGCCCTTGGCATTGTGCCGTGGGAACATATGATTTTATGGTGTTAGGTCTGTCGAGACTTTTGTCTTCGACATACCATTAGATGCTTGGCATATTGTCGGTAGACACGCCCGGTCTGTCGAGACATTGGTTTTCGACCTACCTTTACAAAATTTTGCGTCATGCCTTTAGACCTGACGCCTGGTCAGATCTGTCTGGACTTCAGTCCACGACTTAGATTTAATAAAATTTGGCGTCCTGCCATTAGACATGACGTCTGGTCTATCTGGACTTCGGTCTGCGACCAATCTTGGATTTTTGATAGGATTTGGCGTCGTGTCGCAAGACGTGATGCCCGGTGTGTCGAGACTTTGGTCTTCATCCTACCTTTTGGAATTTTGGCGTTATATCTTTAGATTGACGCCTGGTCTGTCGAGATATTGGTCTTCGACCTACCATTAATAATTGTGGAGTTATATCGTTAGATTAACGCCTGGTCTGTCGAGGCATTGGTCTTCGACCTACCATTAATAATTTTGGCGTCATCGTTTTTAGATTGACGCCTGGTCAGTCGAGACTAATGTCTTCGACCTACCATTAATAATTTTGGCGTTATCGTTTTTAGATTGACGCCTGGTCAGTCGAGACATTAGTCTTCAAACTACCATTAACAGTTTTGACGTCATATCGTTAGATTGACGCCTGGTCAGTCGAGACTAATGTCTTCGACCTACTATTAATAATTTTGGCGTCATCGTTTTTAGATTGACGCCTGGTCAGTCGAGACATTAGTCTTCAAACTACCATTAACATTTTTGACGTCATATCGTTAGATTGACGCCTGGTCAGTCGAGATTAATGTCTTCGACCTACCATTAATAATTTTGACGTCATCGTTTTTAGATTGGCGCCTGGTCAGTCGAGACATTAGTCTTCGGACTACCATTAACAGTTTTGACGTCATATCGTTAGATTGACGCCTGGTCAGTCGAGACTAATGTCTTCGACCTACCATTAATAATTTTGGCGTTATCGTTTTTAGACTAACGCCTGGCCAGTCGAGACATTAGTCTTCGGACTACCATTAACAGTTTTGACATCATATCGTTAGATTGACGCCTGGTCAGTCGAGACTAATGTCTTCGACCTACCATTAAAAATTTTGGCGTCATCGTTTTTAGATTGACGCCTGGTCAGTTGAGACATTAGTCTTCGGACTACCTTTCAGGTCGGTTCTGTCGAGACATTTGTCTTCGAACAACCGTTCTGAAGTTAAGCGTCTTGTCATTGGACTTGACGCCGGGTCTGTTGAGACTTTTGTCTTCGACCTACCATGCCTTTATATTTTATGACTTGGGCAGTTAAGCCTTGGGACAATCTGGGGTACTTCAGCAATTAAGCTTACTGGTATGCCAGATGATTTATGTGGTGGGTCGTTAGGCCATGCAAAAGACCATTGGTTTGGGAACCTTTAGCTATAAAGCTTATTGGTATGCCCAAGTATGCTATTTTTCAGGCCGTTAGGCCGCACGATAGTCTAGGACTACAAGTCTACAAGTGTAGATGATAAGATGGAGTAGGGAACTTACCCGACTCGATGGATAGACTGTGCAGACCTTGGTCTGTGATATTCCCTTAGGAAGTTCGACATCGGTCCTCGCACCCGATGGCTTCAATGTCCAGACCTTGGTCTGCGACCTTCCCTTAGGAAGTTTGGCATCGGTCCTCGCACCTGATGGCTTTGTTGTCCAGACCTTGGTCTGCGACCTTCCCTTAGGAAGTTTAGCATCGGTTCTCGCACCTGATGGCTTTACTGTCCAGACCTTGGTCTGCGACCTTCCCTTAGGAAGTTTAGCATCGGTTCTCGCACCTGATGGCTTTACTGTCCAGACCTTGGTCTGCGACCTTCCCTTAGGAAGTTTTACATCGAGTCCTTGGACTGATGGCTAGACTGTCCAGACTTTAGTCTGCAATCTTCCCTTAGGAAGTTTAACATCGAGTCCTTGGACTGATGGCTAGACTGTCCAGAATTTAGTCTGCAATCTTCCCTTAGGAAGTTTAACATCGAGTTCTTGGACTGATGGCTAGACTGTCCAGACTTTAGTCTGCAATCTTCCCTTAGGAAGTTTTACATCGAGTCCTTGGACTGATGGCTAGACTGTCCAGACTTTAGTCTGCAATCTTCCCTTAGGAAGTTTAACATCGAGTCCTTGGACTGATGGCTAGACTGTCCAGACTTTAGTCTGCAATCTTCCCTTATGAAGATATCTTTAGCAAATTTTGCATCGCATCCTTGGATTGATGCCGGAACTGTCCAGACCTAAGTCTGCGACCTGTCTTTAGCTTTGTCGAATGTCTTGGCTTTTGGGTGTTCTACAAACTAATAAGTCAAACACCGTAGCCTTTTCAACATACTACACATGGCTATGTTCTTGTCACGGTTTCTGTGCATTGACGTAAACGCGGTGTTGAATGGTGATAGACCCTAGGTATACTCTTATTTTGTAGCATTTGAGAGCTATCTTAGATAGTATTTTGTGTAATTATATTAGACTTTTAGACCGAATCATTCATAGTGGTTTGAAATTGAAGACGTGCATTTCGATCTTGAATTGCACTTGCGATGGATTTGAATGATTTGAAGACCTTCTATGACCGTCCTGACCGCGTTTGATACATTGAAGAACCGGTCGTAGAAGTGGCGTGAAGGCACACTCTCGCGGGCCGCGAACCCTAGGTCGCGAACCGCGAACCCTAGGTCGCGAACCGCGAGGGTGTGTGTTGCTGTTTTGAAGATGCCGAGTTTCGCGAGCCGCGAGGACCAGACGCCGAGACACGGGCGCGAGACTCCGGCCGCGGACCACGCCGAGACACGGGCGCGAGACTCCGGTCGCGGACCACGCCGAGACCGAGACACGGGCGCGCGCACCACGCCGAGACCGAGACACGGGCGCGCGGGGCGCGAATCCTCGGCCGCGAGCCGCGAGAATCAGGCTCGCGGTCCGCGAGGGATTTCGCGCGACCCGCGAAGGCCCTGCAAGTGGCATTTTATTTTGTTTTATTTTTGTTAATTTTGGAAGTATAAATGGAACTTATCCTCATTGTTTGAGGGATCGAATTTTACAGAGCCTTAAGCTCTTTTCTTCATTTTTCTCTTTGGATTTTCACTTTGAATTCACCATGTATTATTGTATGGATTATGGTTATGATTATTTAGTTATGATTGTAGGCTAAAACCCATCTTGGGTATGTGAGATTAAACCTCTTGTTATGGTTTGAGAACATGGTTTATGAAGCTTAGGAATGGTTGATTTGTCATTGAATGATCATAAATTATATGTGTATTTGATTGTTGAAATGGTTAGGAATGATTTCCTAACCATAGATATGTGTTGGATATGTGTTAGACATTGCCTTTCCATGGTTGAAATGCTATCATTTCTTCTATGTAAAAGTAGTGAATTAGGAATCAAATATATGTTGTTATTAATTGTATTTGTTCTTGAGATCATTCATTAGCATTATATTTATGTCAATTGTGTTATCACATTGCATGGGTAAGGTGGGGAAACATCTAATTTGAATTAGCATTGGTCAATTTATCTATTTGCTATCATATAGATAAGTTGCCAATAAGAGTTGTGAAAATGCTTTCATGATTCACAACTAGAATAGAGATGGTTTCTCATTAAAAACAATCACCATTCTCAAAGTATCATAAGTAGGTTTGAGGAAAAATCCATAACAAGAAGATACAAATCTCATGTACCCAAGTCTCTTATTCTCATTAGTTAATCCTTTAGTTAATCCTTTAGTTAATCCTTTAGATGCTAAACTAGTTGTAATTCTAAAGTTCTAGTAGTTTTACTTAGTAGTGTCTTAAACAAAACTCAACTCAAACCCCCCCTTGTTTACATTGCTTTTATATATATGTATATGTATATATATCCTACAAGATATACATAGAAATAACCTTTTCCCTGTGGAACGAACCTTACTTGCCATTGTACACTTAATAGTGTGGAAAGGTAGTAAGCGATCTATAAATTGTATATTTGAGAGGTACGGCGACGACCTCCCAAATTTTGGCGCCGCTGCCGGGGACGAGGCGTATTTTTATGTGTGTATTGTAGTTTATTTCTAATCTATCTTACTTTTTAGGTACTATTTTGGTTTGGAACCTTATTGCTCTAGCTCTTGGTGCATGGTTCATACACGATCCTCGAACCAAGACCCTTTGCAATACGATTCCGAGCTAGTAAGAAATCTCCGCCGACTTTGGAAGCAAGTGCAAGAGTCACTAGCATCTAATACTTTCTCCCTTGAAAGTGAATCACTACCTTTCAACATGGCGGAAGAAGAAGAGGAGACCGGCCAAAACCCTCCCCGAAACCAATTCTACAACCCTTTCCAAAACCATAACACTTCTCCTACCAACATTTCTATGAGAGAGTTCATGTCCCCCAACTATGAGCAACAACAATCTAGCATTGTTTACCCAAACTCTCAATATGAAATCAAGACGGGAGTGATAAACTTGCTTCCAACTTTCCATGGTAGAGAGGTGGATGATCCTAATGACTTCCTTGAAGCTTTTCATAGGGTTTGTAGTAGTTTGAAACCTTCCGAGATGAGTGTGGATGAGTTTAAGTTGAAAACCTTCACTTTCACCTTGAAGGACAAGGCCGCTAAATGGTTAAGCCGTTTACCTTCATCATCAATCACTACATGGCCACAATTGAAGAAAAAGTTCCTTGATAAGTACTTTCCTCCATCTAAGTCCTCGGTCTTGATACAAGCCATTAGCAACATCACTCAAGACGATGATGAGACCTTGTATGAGTATTGGGAAAGGTTCCAAACTCTCCTTTCAAGTTGCCCGTACCATAGCTTCACCGAACCTCAATTGGTGTGTTTCTATTACAATGGTTTGAATGATAGAGAAACCGAGTCGATGAATAGGACTTGTTATGGTTCCATTGGTAACCTTGGTTCATCCGATGCCATGATGCTATTTGAGCAACTAGCCGAGGGGTGCAAACCAAAGAGGGACCGGAGACTACGAGTGGGTAACTCCGGTGGAAGCAATGACGGAACTCGTCAAGAGATCAAGGAGCTTACGGCATTAATGAAGGGTTTCATGATGGGAAATAGCTCCGGAGGGAACACGGGGAACCAACCACGGCAACAAGTGATGACGTGTGGGATTTGTGCTTCGAACCATCTCACCGAATCTTGTCCTCAAGCAAACGAGGATTATAACGAAGAAGTCAATGCCATGGGGGTCTATGGAGGAAACCAAGGTTTTAGAGGCGATCAAGGAGGAAACCAAGGTTTTAGGGGCTACCAAGGAGGACGAGGCTACCAAAGTGGTAGGGGTTTTCAAGGTGGACAAGGCCAAGGTGGTGATAGGGGTAACCAAAGGAAGTATGATCTGTTTGCTCAACATTATAACCCCGGAACTAGAGATCACCCCAACTTTCGGTGGAGAGATGAACCGACGGGGCAACAAGGTGGCTACCAAGGGGGTTACCAAGGTCAAAGTGGTCAATCCTTTGATAGGACGAGGGGGCAAAATGACCAAGGCTACCAAGGAGACCAAAGCCACCAAAATCAAGGGTACCAAGGTTACCAAAACCAAGGGTACCAAGATTTTGGCTATCAAGGGTACCAAGATCATCAAAACCCTCAATATCACCCTCAACCACAACAATACCCAAGAAACCAAGGTCAAGGCCGTTTCAATAACCGTGCCCCTCAAAATGCTCACCCGAGGTTGGAAGATAAATCTCATAACCAAGGTGAAAGCTCGGACCAATTCCCACAAGATGCTAGACTCAAAAGCATTGAGGTGCAAATGAGTCAAATGGCCACGGTTTTGGGAAAGTTGGAAGCACAAAACTCCGGGAAACTACCCGCGCAAACGGAATTAAATCCAAGGCCTCATGCGAGTGCCATGACCTTGAGGAGTGGTAAGCAAGCTCTTGAACCCGAAGTGGTTGTGAAAAAGGCACCCAAGAGAGGCCTTGTGAAGAAGAGTTTAGCCAATGACGAGGTTGAGGCGACCTTGGCCGACGAAGAAGTAATTCTTGAGGGGCTAGCCAAAGAAAAAGGTGATGCCGAGGTTGAGAAGGAGAAAGAACTTATTGATGAGGAACATGTAGACACAACTTCTCATGTTGAACCAATGTCACCTCCATTCTCACCTCTTCACAAGAAAACTAGGGTGGACACTACCTTTGATGTGGAAGCACCATTTCCCGAAGCTTTGAAGAATACTCGGAAAAAGGAGATGGACAAGGAAGCTTTCGAGGTCCTTCGAAGGTGTGAGGTAAATATTCCTTTGCTCGATGCTATTGATCAAGTTCCTAGATATTCTAAATTCTTGAAGGAATTATGTGTAAACCATCGTCAACAAAGGTCTAAGCATGTTAAAAATGAAAGAGTCAATGAACATGTGTCGGCTTTATTTCAAGATAAAATGCCTACTAAATGTGGTGATCCGGGCATGTTTACCATTCCTTGCATCTTAGGGAACACTTACTTTCCTAGAGCCATGCTAGATCTAGGTGCATCCATAAATGTCATTCCATATACATTGTATGAATCATTGAATCTTGGCACTTTGCATAAAACCGGCGTGGTAATCCAACTTGCCGACCGCTCTAATGCATACCCTAAGGGTATTGTTGAAGATGTCTTGGTGAAAGTCGACAAGTTGGTGTTCCCGGCCGATTTTTACGTTCTTGACATGGAACATGATAAATTTGCTACCCCTGTCTTGTTAGGGCGTCCATTTTTGAAAACGTCAAGAACTATAATAGATGTGCATAGTGGTAGGCTTACCATGGAATTTGATGAGGATAAAATAGAGTTCAACATTTATGGTGCAATGAAATACGATGATGAGGAAACTTCTTGCAATGCTATTGATGTGATTGAGCCTTATGTGCAAAAAGTTTATGAAAATGATGTTGATGATCCTTTGTTAAATGCTTTAGCTAATAGTTTACATACAAGTAATGTTCATACATATGCTTTGAGTGCTAACTTGAAGGAAAGCATTTTTGAGCTAGATACCTTTGAGGAACTTTCTCTTGATGCACCAATTTTAGACCTTGAGGTATTGAAGGGCTCGGGCAACCGACCATCTTTCAATAAACCTCCGGTGGTGGAATTGAAACCACTACCCGAGAATCTAAAATATGCATTCCTTGGTGATGGTGAGAAATTGCCGGTGATCATCTCCAACAAACTTACCAAGGAACAAGAGGAAAGGTTGATGAAAGTGCTTCAAGATCATAAGGAAGCCATTGGATGGACTATTGCCGACATCAAAGGTATGAGTCCAAGCACGTGCATGCACCGTATTCTATTGGAGGATGATGCTAAACCCATCCGACAACCTCAAAGGCGATTGAACCCTCCTATGATGGAGGTAGTAAAAGCCGAGGTGCTTAAATTGTTGGATGCGGGAATGATCTATCCAATCTCCGATAGTAAAATGGATGGCGTGTTTGCATTGATTACCGAAGGCAAATGCGGTAACAAGGAAAGACCATTTCCCTTTGCCATTTATTGATCAAATGCTTAACCGGCTTGCAGGCCACTCTTTCTATTGTTTTCTTGATGGCTATTCAAGGTACTTTCAAGTTGCCATTGCACCAGAGGATCAAGAAAAGACCACCTTCACATGTCCCTTTGGCACTTTTGCATATCGACGCATGCCTTTTGGCCTTTGCAATGCGCCGGCCACATTCCAAAGGTGTATGGTTAGCATTTTTTCAGAATATCTTGAGAAGTTTGTAGAGGTTTTCATGGATGACTTTACTGTTCATGGAAACTCTTTTGACAATTGCTTAATTCATTTGTCATTAGTCCTAAAAACTTGCATTGATAAAAACCTTGTGCTTAATTCTGAAAAATGTCATTTTATGGTAGAAAAGGGCATTGTGTTAGGTCATGAAGTGTCATCTAAGGGTATTGAAGTAGACAAAGCAAAAATTGATATCATCCAATCTCTTCCTTACCCTACTTGTGTGCGTGATGTGAGGTCCTTTCTTGGCCACGCGGGTTTCTACCGCCGTTTCATAAAAGACTTTTCAAAAATTTCTTCCCCTTTATGTAGATTGTTGCAAAAGGATGTGGAATTTGTGGTAGATGAAGGTTGTAAAAGGGCATTTGATTGTTTAAAGTCTATGCTAGTGTCGGCCCCTATTATACAACCTCCAAATTGGTCCCTCCCATTTGAGATCATGTGTGATGCAAGTGACTACGCCGTTGGTGCGGTGCTAGGTCAAAGGGTGGGGAAAATTCCCCATGCCATCTATTATGCATCCATGACTCTCAATGATGCTCAAAGGAACTATACCACCACTGAAAAAGAATTGCTAGCGGTAGTATTTTCTTTAGAGAAGTTTAGGCCATATTTGCTTGGTACAAAAATTATTGTTTTCACTGACCATGCAGCTCTTCGTTACTTGATGACGAAGAAAGAAGCAAAGCCTAGGTTACTCCGATGGATCCTACTCTTGAGTGAGTTCGATTTGGAGGTCAAGGACAAGAAAGGGGCTGAAAATCTAGTGGCCGACCATTTGAGCCGTTTGGTGCCCAATGAGGAGTTTGGGACCAAGGCATTGAAAGAGCATCTTCACGAAGAATTCCCCGACGAGCAATTGTTTGCTCTTGGTGTTTCTCTTCCATGGTATGCCAACATTGTGAATTTCCTTGTCACAAGTAAGTACCCTTCTCATTTCACAAAAGCACAAAAGGATAAGCTAAAGCATGATGCTAGGTTTTATGTGTGGGATGATCCCTATGTATGGAAATATTGTGCCGACCAAGTGATTAGGAGATGCATTCCTAATAATGAAACAAACTCGATCCTTGCTTTTTGCCATTCATATGCATGTGGTGGTCATTTTGGTGCTAGGCGAACCGCTAGGAAAGTGCTAGATTGTGGTTTCTATTGGCCTAGTTTGAATAAAGATGCATACACATTTTGCAAGTCTTGTGATAAATGCCAAAGAGTAGGAAACATCTCTTCTAGGAATGAAATGCCCCAACATTGTCCTCTATATTGTGAACTTTTTGATGTTTGGGGAATGGATTTTATGGGACCTTTCCCTACTTCCTTTGGTTTCAAATATATCTTGCTTGCGGTTGATTATGTTTCTAAGTGGGTTGAAGCAATCCCCACTCGTACTGATGATTCTAAAGTGGTTGCAGAGTTCATCAAATCTCACATCTTCTCTAGGTTCGGGGTACCCCGAGCTTTGATCAGTGATCGAGGCACTCACTTTTGCAATAGAACCATTGCCGCATTGTTGAAGAAATATGGGGTAAATCACAAAACTTCTACCGCCTATCACCCACAAACAAATGGACAAGCTGAAGTTTCCAATAGGGAAATCAAGTCCATCCTTGAGAAAACGGTTAGGCCGACTCGCAAGGATTGGAGTACTCGGTTGGATGATGGATTGTGGGCATATAGGACGGCTTATAAGACTCCAATTGGTATGTCTCCATACCGATTAGTCTTTGGAAAGCCGTGTCATTTACCGGTGGAGTTAGCACACAAAGCCTATTGGGCAATCACAAGGTTCAACTTGAACTTGGACGAGGCCGGGAATGAAAAGAAGCTTCAATTGCAAGAGCTTGAGGAAATCCGGAATAAGTCCTATGAGAACGCGGCCATTTACAAGGAGAAGACGAAGGCATGGCATGACAAGATGATAATTAGGAAAACTTTTGAGGTAGGTCAAAAAGTTCTTCTATTTCAATCACGTCTTCGGTTGTTTCCAGGTAAACTACGTTCTCGGTGGACTGGACCATTTGTAGTTGTGAAGGTTTTCCCTCATGAAGCAGTGGAGATCCAAAGCGGCGAGGATGCCAAAATCATCAAGGTCAACGGCCAAAGGTTGAAACCGTATTACGAGGGTTTCAAATCGGAGATCCTAGAGGACATGTCTCTAGGCAACCCGGCCTACGAGTGATCTTTACCATGGAGGTACATCGTGCCGACGATGTTAAATAAACGAGTTTTAAGCTTTAAATGCATTTCGTCGAACAATTTCAACATTTGGAACATTACTTTCTTTATATTTATTTGCTATGTACATTTCATTAAGCTTGTAATTCGAACATTATGCTAGTTTTTATGTTGTTTTTGTAGAAATAGGTTTGAAGTGGTGCAAAACGAAAAACGCCAAGGGGCCATTCCTCTCGGTCCGCGAATTCATCGCGCGGACCGCGACCGAAGGTTTCGCGGACCGCGGCCGAGAACGCGCGAGCCGCGACCAAGCTCTCGCGGTCCGCGACCGAGCTCTCGCGGCCCGCGAGCAAAACTTGAATTTCTGGAAATCCCTGCCACAAAAACGTCGGTTTTCGCAGTCCGCGGCTTGATCGCGCGGACCGCGACACTATGCACGCGAGTCGCGACCGGGATCGCGCGGACCGCGACGGGAAAACCTCGCGCGCCGCGAACGGAACGCGCGCGCCGCGACGGTGTCTCGCGGTCCGCGAAGAAGACCGCGCGACCCGCGAGAAAACAGGGGATTCTAGGAAATCCCTGGAACGAATATGACCATTTTCGCGGTCCGCGACTTGATCGCGCGGACCGCGAAACTGTTCTCGCGGTCCGCGCCGCAGACCGCGAAGGTTTGCCGAGGATTTGCGCGCGGTGCGCGATATCATCGCGCGCACCGCACCGAGGTTTTGCGCGCGGTGCGCGCGCACCGCGCCGAGTTCCAGCGCGCGCGACCTGCGACGAGACACTGCGCGCACCGCGACGAGGATTCGCACGCACCTCAACGGTCTTCAGCGCGCGGTCCGCGAATTCATCGCGCGGACCGCGACGGACTTGCGCGCGGCCCGCGACGGAGGGCGCGCGACCCGCGACGAGGACCGAGATTTCTCGGAAATCGCTGGAACGAAACGGGCCATTTTTGCGGCCCGCGACGGTGTCTCACGGCCCGCCACGGAGAGCTCGCGATCCGCGAGGGATCGAACCTCTACTTAGTCTAAAACCTTCTTTCTTTTTCTCCTTCTTCTTCTCCTATTCCCTCCCGACCCGAAACCCATTTTTTCCGGCCACCTTCTCCAACCTTCCATTCCGGCGAGTTTTGAACCGATTTCTTCCACCCAAATCAATCCTCCAAGCTTTCCCAACAAAACCCACCAAAAATCCCAATCCAAAACACCATCTTTTACCCACATTGCCGAATTCCCACCGGAAAGTTCTTCACTCCGATTCGCCGGCCTCCGGCGACTTTTGTTCCAAACCAACTACCCAAAAACCTTCCCTCCACCACCCTTAACTTTTTCCCAATCACAAATTCCAAATTCCAACTTCCAATCAAATACCCCCAAATCTTATGAACCCTAATTTTTGGATTCTTTGATTTGGTGGTGTTTTGATCAAATTGATGATCTCCTCAAGCTACATTGCTTCCTAAAGCTTCAATTGACGGTACCCTACTGAATTTATTTCAATTTTGGGTGATTTAGGGCTTGCCGCCAATAGGTTTTCATTGAAATTTCAAAGGCTTGCCGCCTTTAGTTATAAACTGAGCTTTTTGAGTAGGGGCTTGCCGCCTTGTAGCTAGTATTGTTGTGCTGGACTGTTGTTGAATAGATTGTGATAATGGCACCGAGGAAAAGGTCTCGCCGAGGGGAAGCCTCTAGCTCACGTGAGCCCGTGATCCCCGAATCCCCCCCTCGCCAACCTAGCCCTCCCCCTGCAGAAAACCTGCCTCCTATTGACCTTATGGGACTGCATGGTTTGGATGACCATGCCCAACAACGGTGGAGAAAGTTGATTGGGAATGGGAGGCGAACAATCATGGAGACGAAGTTCCTCTCCTCTGAGCTACTTCAGGAGCTAGGTTTGCAGCAGCCTGTGCTATTTTTATTGGATCGCGTTGGCATGAGAGGATTCATTGATCGGTCGGCACCGACATACATCCGCTATACACTTGAGTTCCTATCCACTCTAGCCAAGCACTACGACGAGGACCATGACAGGCATTACATCACCTTCAGGTTGAATGATGTAGACCGCAGGATGTCCTATGATGAAATCCAAGATGCTTTTGGATTCCAATATGCGGAGGGCTACAAGAATCCAAGAGAATATGCCCCACAAGGATTTGATCTAGCTTTCTTTTGGCATTGTTTGTCTGGATCTCCCAACATCACGGGCGCTACAAAGAACAACCACATCATACATCCAGCTGTTCGTATGGTGCACAAGCTCCTAGTGATGACGATCTTTTGCCAGGGGGAGTTGACACATATCAGCAGGGAACAAGTCCAATGCCTTTGGACTATGTTTTGGAGGATAGAGCACCCATGTTGGGTAGACCTCTTTGTGCAGAAATGTCTGGAGACCTCCCAGAAGAGCTCAAGGAAGATACCGCAGGGGGGTATGATTTCTCTTCTGGCAGCTTATTTGCGCATCCATCTACCTCCAGACATTCAGGCGATAGGCAAGACAGCCGAGAGAGCTCACCTTGCCCATCCAGATCACAGTCCATGCACCTACCATCGCCCTTGCCAGGCTAGAGGCACCTCCGGAGCATGGAGATCAGTACGCTCCTCCACATCACGATCCTCAGTATGTCACTCAGCAGCAATTCCAGGAGTTCACGCAGAGGCATGACGCGTTTACTCAGAGGTATGAGGACGACATGGAGGTGATGTTCGCCATGATGGCATCCATGCACCCACATGGACCAGGGGCATTTGACTATGAGGGCCATCGCAGATCGCGAGCTCAGCGCCGTCGCGACGGTTCCGGCCCCTCGCAGTGAGTATATCCTACACTCTTTCTTACACTATGATTTTCATTGATATATTTAAACATTGAGGGCAATGTTTAGACTAAGTGTGGGGGAGAGGTGTAGGACTTTTATTACTGCTTTTGTTACTGCTTTTGTTGCTGTTTTTGCTTCTATTTTTAATACTGTATTTCCTTAAAAAAAAAAAAAAAAAAAAAAAACAACCCGGATGGTCCCAAAAATACTAGAGGATCAGGTAAAAATGAGAGGCATGCCCGGATGGTTCCAAAAATACGAGAGAATCAGGCAAAAATGAGAGGCAATAAAAAAAACATTTTCTTTAATCTTGTTTAAATATGTAAGCTCTCAAATGTTATGTGCTTAATTATTTAGAGTATACACTTGGATCTTAATCGTTCTTTCTCGAGGACGAGAAAGGTTCAAGTGTGGGGGATTTTGATAGACCCTAGATATACTCTTATTTTGTAGCATTTGAGAGCTATCTTAGATAGTATTTTGTGTAATTATATTAGACTTTTAGACCGAATCATTCATAGTGGTTTGAAATTGAAGACGTGCATTTCGATCTTGAATTGCACTTGCGATGGATTTGAATGATTTGAAGACCTTCTATGACCGTCCTGACCGCGTTTGATACATTGAAGAACCGGTCGTAGAAGTGGCGTGAAGGCACACTCTCGCGGGCCGCGAACCCTAGGTCGCGAACCGCGAGGGTGTGTGTTGCTGTTTTGAAGATGCCGAGTTTCGCGAGCCGCGAGGACCAGACGCGAGCCGCGAGGACCAGACGCCGAGACACGGGCGCGAGACTCCGGTCGCGGACCACGCCGAGACACGGGCGCGAGACTCCGGTCGCGGACCACGCCGAGACCGAGACACGGGCGCGCGCACCACGCCGAGACCGAGACACGGGCGCGCGGGGCGCGAATCCTCGGCCGCGAGCCGCGAGAATCAGGCTTGCGGTCCGCGAGGGATTTCGCGCGACCCGCGAAGGCCCTGCAAGTGGCATTTTATTTTGTTTTATTTTTGTTAATTTTGGAAGTATAAATGGAACTTATCCTCATTGTTTGAGGGATCGAATTTTACAGAGCCTTAAGCTCTTTTCTTCATTTTTCTCTTTGGATTTTCACTTTGAATTCACCATGTATTATTGTATGGATTATGGTTATGATTATTTAGTTATGATTGTAGGCTAAAACCCATCTTGGGTATGTGAGATTAAACCTCTTGTTATGGTTTGAGAACATGGTTTATGAAGCTTAGGAATGGTTGATTTGTCATTGAATGATCATAAATTATATGTGTATTTGATTGTTGAAATGGTTAGGAATGATTTCCTAACCATAGATATGTGTTGGATATGTGTTAGACATTGCCTTTCCATGGTTGAAATGCTATCATTTCTTCTATGTAAAAGTAGTGAATTAGGAATCAAATATATGTTGTTATTAATTGTATTTGTTCTTGAGATCATTCATTAGCATTATATTTATGTCAATTGTGTTATCACATTGCATGGGTAAGGTGGGGAAACATCTAATTTGAATTAGCATTGGTCAATTTATCTATTTGCTATCATATAGATAAGTTGCCAATAAGAGTTGTGAAAATGCTTTCATGATTCACAACTAGAATAGAGATGGTTTCTCATTAAAAACAATCACCATTCTCAAAGTGTCATAAGTAGGTTTGAGGAAAAATCCATAACAAGAAGATACAAATCTCATGTACCCAAGTCTCTTATTCTCATTAGTTAATCCTTTAGTTAATCCTTTAGATGCTAAACTAGTTGTAATTCTAAAGTTCTAGTAGTTTTACTTAGTAGTGTCTTAAACAAAACTCAACTCAAACCCCCCCTTATTTACATTGCTTTTATATATATGTATATGTATATATATATCCTACAAGATATACATAGAAATAACCTTTTCCCTGTGGAACGAACCTTACTTGCCATTGTACACTTAATAGTGTAGAAAGGTAGTAAGCGATCTATAAATTGTATATTTGAGAGGTACGGCGACGACCTCCCAAATGGTTATGGCCACTCTGTCCAAACTTTAGGACCATAAGGAAATGGCCAATTGGCTTTTTTGCCATTAGATCACATATCAAATAATGTATAATGTATCCAAATCACGCTCATCTATGTATGTTTCTTAGAAGAATACGTAAAGAGAGTAGTGAATGTGAATAATTATGTATTATTGACCTTACCGCAATCTTTCGTGGCACCGTAGGTGCTTAGATGACGGATTTGATTGATGGCCGGTGAGGCTGGGATTAAGCTTCATGTGTACGGATACATCGATTAGATTAGCCTCTATTCTAGTGCACAAACATGGCAATAGTCTTTTTGACTGGGTTATGGTGACCCTTTACCAGACCATCATGTCTTTGGTATTTGGCTACGCATACCAAAATAATTTGGTTTGTTTGCTGCCACATTATGTTCTCTCATTTTAACCTTGTAAGGTCTAAGGTGGATATATCGGGTCCTGCTCGACCCTGGTGTGTCCTGGGGACAGGTACACAAAACAGGGTCTTGATCGACTCCGGATTGTCCAATGGACAGATACATGATTCTGTAAAATTTAGAGTTTGGCACGAATTTGTGGGTTTTCCAACTTGATCAGTTGGATGTCTTATTGCTTTTACACAAAGGACACCACTTACTTCGTGGCTTTTCCAATTTAATCAATTGGATTATTTTTTACCCTATCCTCCATTTCTCTTCTTTTTAATGAAAATTGGATAATTCTCATGTGTTTGAAAAAAGGATTATATGAGGTGAATGGGTTTATTTCAAGATATGTATAGCAAATCTTGAAAGTTGTGACACTTAGGCTATTCTTGGAGTGTTCATAGTCGCGCGAGACGCGGGACTAGTCCATGGACAAGCTGCCTGAACTGTCCAGACCTTGGTCTGCGACCGTCCCTTCGGGTATGTTGCTTAGCTATGTAGTATTACAATTTTCATTGCTATTTTACATATTGCAACATGTTAGTGAAAAAGTTAGGATTGCTTGGACATGTCATTGTTGTACAAGACATGTAACCGAACTTAGGATTATTGAGTTTAGGACTGCAGAGCTAGCACCAAGTGTCAGGGTTAAAGACGAAGCTGTCTTTTTGGGAAAATTCTTGGACAGAACTTCGGACACACTGTCAGATGAGTATCTATATGATCACTTCTGCGCGTGTCGCTAGTCAAGGCCATGAACCGGTTAGCTGGTCGAGCTGCCCTTTTGGTGGTCCTTAAACAGGATGCTGGATACGTGTTCGATTTCAAATTAACCGGTTTGGAGTGACTGACCGTGCATCGCCTGGTCGGGGCCTTGGACAGACCGCCGGTTAAAGCACCTTGGACAGACCGCCGGTTAAGATACGTTGCTGACCAGAGGGTAATCATCTCCATCTTGTTTAATTATCACGTACAACTTCTATTTATGCTAAAAACATAAATTAGAGAGTACAATTGAAGCAAAGGTATGATGTATTTCCCTTCCCCTCAAAAAAATTTTGTGTAAAAAGAGATCTATGGATTCTTTTACACATATTGGGTAGAATCACATCCTTATAGGAATCAAATACCTTTTTGGATCTGTTTTTAGCTTTTTGAAAGCTATTTTTTGCAGATCTAAATTTTTATGCTCTAAAGATAGCATCTTTGATCCAAAGCTTCACTTTTTGAAAAGAATACTAATCCAAAAGTGGATTCAATTGCTCGTAATTGAAGATGCCCAACCTTGGTTGATATGGGCTGCCTTTAAGAGCTGCGTGGGGGACTGTACGACAAATCCCCACAGACGGATGTTAATGCACAAAATGGCAGATTTCCGGTCTGCTCCCCAGTGAGTACTGTGGACCGACGGGGTCTGCTTCTTCTTGCTGCTTGAGTCCTCTGTCCAGTGGTACTGTACCTAGAGGGTACTGGATCTGATGAACCCTGCTCCGATTGATGCTTTGATCCAGCTGGGTCTGCTTCTGTGGTTAATTGCCTCTTCTGTCTGGGGTGCAGACTCGTAGACCTGATACCTGTATGAGGAATAGAGCAGGCATCACTCCGGCGGACCGACGTAGCGTCGGCCCGCTCCGATGCCAAAGTCAGGCATGTAATTTGGGAGGCTGGATGAGGAAGAAGATGAACAGTGGCGGGAGAGCTCAGATTCAGATCTGGAAGCTCTCTCCAACTTCCCTCCTTTTTGCCCCTTTCTCTCCCTTTTATATTAGATAAGGGAGAGGCCATTTTTGGGCTTGATTGGGGCCTTTGGCCCAAATTCTGAAGTGGGCTAAATTAGCCCAGGATTTAACATGCAATATTTGTGCCAATAAAATATTTGAGGTTAAGTTTTATAAACTTATTAGTGCATTAAGTTTATTTCTTTCTTTTTCATTAAATTTTCTGTTTCCATAATTGTACTAAATATTGCAACGCAACATAGTACAACAGCTCTTACATGGCTTAAGTTCATCGTGTCATTTTAGTGTCATTTCTTTCCCATGACAAGGGAGTTGAGAAGGGTATTATACTAGCAGGATACATCGATCGTCTACTTGCAGGCTTCATAGAAGATAGTTTCGGCGATTTCATGTAGACCTGTAAGTCTTCGTTTTGTTTGTTATTGTAACCAAAGACTACTTTCTGATTTTGTGTTTCTCTTTGTTTTCCAACTACTGGTTTGTCGAACATTACTCTATACAGTGTTAAATAAGATCATGATGTTTCTTTGTCATCTTGCTTCTCATTATTTTGCATTAGCTGACTGATATGGCCTTTTGATTTTCTCCAGGTGAATGTTTCAGCGAAGAGGCATTGGATATTGAGAAGGAGTACAATGAAGTCTTACAACTACGTATTGGAGGTTTTGCAGCCAAAGTCATGATGTGAATGTAAACCATTCGTTTAAACCTCATTTTCTAATTTGTAGTTTAGGTTTATCTGTAGACAATTTTACTAATACTTCTTATTTCTAATCCATGTTTCAAGTATTTTTTTACGCTAATTTGTGATATAATTTGGCCCTTACAATGACTTATACAATTTGGTAAAAGTTTCCGTGGAAAACAAACTAGGAGTCCGGGTCAGAGCTGCACGAATTGCAGCATACCTTGCCTAGTATATTTATATGTATCCAATGTTGTCAGACTTGGTTATATGTAGGGAGAAGAATTTATGTATAATATAGTTAATTAAAAACTGAAAATAATATTAAAATAATAATATAATGTAGGAAACTAAAAAGGGAAGGTGATTAAAAATCCTACCTTCATAGGGTGAAGAGACACGTGTATAAAAATTTCGATTAGCTTGATCAAGAATAATCACTGGAAAGAGGGAGAAAGAAAATAAGAAAAGGGAGTGAATTAGAGTCAGGGAAGAGGAGAAGGAGAGGTTAATCTAATCGGGAGAATTTGGCGAACCGGCGAACGGAGAGAAAGGTAGATTTTGCCCCATCTTTTCCTTCCGTTTCTAATCTGTAAAACCGATTCTATGTCTAAGTTTACCCTCAAAACCAAGATGTGATTCAGGAAATCTGCAGAATTTGTAAATCTTAGTTCTCTGCACTTTTAGTTCCTATCCCATATTCCACACCATAAATTAGGTGATTCCTCTTTTCACCTAGAAAAGATTGAGGTATACTAATTTAAATATTTATGAATTAGATTGACCTTGCATTGTAGATATATTTTTGTGGCTGTATGTTGTACCATAGTGTTTAGGAATAATCTTGTTGCATGAACGGGTGAACCTGAGTAGATCATGGAAGCTAATGGTGTTGTTTTGTGTTATAAGATCTGCTCTAATTGGCCCTTGAATACAAATGGATAGCTCCTTCATGTATTTACACATAATTTGTGTAAAGAGTTTTTATGTTAAATTTTGTGTTCAGTCTGGATGGTTATAAAATAAGCTAGGCATTTTGAGAGCTACATTGTTTTATATTTGAATAGTTTATGAACAGCATTCCTGGCCATTTATTTTTCTTTTACAAACACCCTTGTAATTTATAAAGAGGTGGAAAAAGGTTTTGATGCAGTAACTGATTTCCAATCCTTCCCTTTCTGTCATCTTACATTCAATATTTTAAATTTGTTTTCCTTAAATTTAAGAATTTGGAAGCAAGGAGAGATATTAACACGAGTAAGTTAATAAGGCTGTGTGTTTTACAATTTAGTTAGTTCGAGTAAAGTATGACTTTGCTTTTGTCTAAATTCTGTGTTTGGCATTATAGAGTTTCCCAGGTCCAAGCATAATAAATGATGCATATTTCAGGAACTTATATGGTATCAAAATACTGGGTGTTAGCAATATGAAGATAACGAAATAGTCCGTTGACTGTTGCTAGAGTTCCTCTGAATGTTAAAGAAAATAAAATACCACAAAGGAGCTTTTCTTCTTCTTCTGAGTCATAAGTAATTGGAGTCTTAGGTTCCAACTAAGATGCATCTTTAGAAGATTTTATATGACTAAATATACCCTAAGCATAGAGTAACATTTTAAAATGGTCACCTTGCAGATTACAACGATCAACACCTTACTAAGTCCACATATTAGTGTGAGTATCCTCACTTTCTAAACCTATATATTTTAACTGTCATGCCTATGTGTATAGTATATTTATGCTACCTTCCGTAAATAATATTTTTATTTCACTCGCAAGTACTGTCCTTTTCTTTTGTTTGTTTTCCTAAATATGTGGGTTACTGCCTTATTATACAGAATTATGAAGTAGATTCTGAGTATAATTGAGAATGTGTTTACCAATTGTTTGTTTCTTCTAAGGTAACTGATTGAAAAATATGAGGCTATTCATGATCGGTGTTGTATCTATTTGCTGATCTATTAGAAAGAGTGCATTTGTACTAATTTTATTATACTGTTGAATTTTAAATTACTTGTATGGTACAATTTTTTTAAAAGTATATGTAGCCTATGGTTATTGTGCCCCACTTCAAATTTAATCCTCGTTCCGCCACTGCCTAGTGCGATAATAGGGCTGATTTGTATGTAGGCAAGATGCCCCTCTATGATTGTATGCTTCTGCTGAAGCCCCATGTGAAGAAGGAGGCGATGATGGACCTTGCTCTCAAGGTTGGGAAACATGTCTACAGAAGAAATGGAGTTGTGACTAATATCAAAGCATCTGGAGAAGTTCATCTGGGTTACGGTATCAAGAAGCTCGATGGCAAGTACTTTCAGGTAAACACTTCTTCATCTGCAATTTGATCACAAGACTGATTCGACTTGCTGGAATATATCATGAATGCTGGTCGCACAGACAATATTAGTCCTATTTCTGTGTTGGATGTGCTCTTAAAGAGCGTGTTTGATGATCTATTTCCTGTTAGTAATTTCTGCATTCTGATTGTTGTTCTGTTGAGAAATTAGATACAACTCTTACAGGTTCATGTAACATCATTATTGCTCACAATACACTCTTACGTTTTAGCCAGAATTTGCAACTTCACTTGAAGTCCTCTGCAGGCATAATAGAGATATGCTTTCTAAAATAATTTACATGTCGATATGACCATCTAGTTAAGCGGAATCAACTCTACTTAGGTTTAGTGTTAGATTCTCGAGACTTCACTTGAAATGGCTTGATCTAATAATTTGTGTCTATGCATTTCATAAAGTGTCCCATTCAGAACCAATTATTTAGGATTTTGTGCATGCTAGAGAACACAGCTGTTGGGACATTCAGTGATGACCACAGTGCATAGAAATGTGTGACAAATTATGTTTTATGGAATGTCTTATTTAATTGAAAGCTGAAATCAGGTTGTTATTTCTTCTTGATTTCTATGTTGAATGGTCATTAATTTTGAAAAAACCTTTCAATCCTAAGGAGGAGTTGCAGGTTGCATTCATAGTATGTCCTTGTTTAAGATAATCATGTTCTGCATGCTTAATTTTTATAATCTAATGTTACCTAGTCAATTTCAGTTTCTGGCAAGTAATAATGCTGTAGCCAACTGAAGAATTTTAGTATTCGAGTTCGTAGAGTCATATAGTACAATTAATAAGTTATTGACATGAAATTGAGATTTTCGTGTACCTTTAATGGTGATTTGTATATAGAAGCTCCATCTTAAGGTAGCCTTTATTCATGTTTTGTTCTCATCATAATTATCTTGTGCGTGCTTAAGATGTTTCGAAGCTCAAATCTCGTACTCCACTAAATAATTAAATGTCTCTATTTCTATAGCAATGAGTAGTGAAAATAAGATAATTATGAAAGCATAATGGTGAGGTATTTTGTCAGTTTTGCTTAATTCACTTCTCCTGTCTCTAAATATCTCAGTCTTGCATGGCTTCTCGATCTATATTTTGTCAGTCTTGCTTAATTCACTCTCCTGTCTGTATATGCCGTAGCATATACACTAACTAATGTATTATGTTATTGCTCCTGTAGTTCTAATCTAATAATTTTCTCCTCTATTTATATTGCAACAAAATGTACTGAGAACAAGATAAAAAAGTTTAGTGTGGGGGAGGGAATTATTACTAGTCTCATTTCACTTTGCAAGGAAGGAGATGGTTTCCTTTTGTGCTCAATAAATTATTCTGTTGTGTTTGTTTCAGGGGCAACTGATGCAAATGACGATGATGACACCTCCCAGTTTCAGCAGTGAGCTGCACTACCTTAACAAGGAAGACCGGTTGCTGCGTTGGCTTTTGGTTAAAAACCATGATGTTAAACTTGGCCGTGAGTTTATTGGTAGTTTTGATGACAATGATAATCCTCTAGGTGACTGGGGGAAATTCGGAAAGAAAACGTCCGAGGACGAAGAGAGTGATGATGATGATGATGATGATGAGGTGGTTGGTGAGTTGGGAGAAAATTTCCAATTCCAATAAGTTAAGTGACCTGTGAAGGAATTACTACTGGTCTCATTTCACTTTGCTGTTGGGTGTTGCAGTTTAGCTATCTTGTTTTCTGGTTGATGCATTTTAGGTATCTTGTTTTATGATTTGACTGGTAATAATGTAGGACTTGTAAACTGAGGTACTTTGTGGAAGAGTGTTCAATCTATTGTGATAAATTACTTAGAGCTTGGTTAAGCATACCACACTTCCACTTCATATTCTCACTCCCGTTGCCTAACTGAACAATTGAATCCATATTCGCCAGTGCAGATGTAAGGTTTGAGTAGAGTAATAAAAGTCATATGTGCCTACGAGTATTTGATCTCAACTGCTTCTGAAACAATTGCAAGTGAAGCCTGCATATCTCTGTATAACTTTAACTTCGATTCATAGGGACTAATCAAGCCTAAATAATTAGACACTGGGAATAATAGTTCAGGTATCATGCAATCCAACCATGACTTAAAACCTTGGAGCTTTGAGAAAGCAACCACGACAACACACCTTCTCAGTGCAGGGCAAGGAAGCTATAAATTGATAATACTAACTCAATGCTAGTTCATTTTGAACAGGATCAGTAATTATCAACCTTCCAAAGATGCAGACTGAAAAAAAGTGCCATCTACCCAAATGAGAAACTCCAGAACAAGGAGAATACAAGTATTACAAAAAAACCACATCATAGAGAGTGTTTTATCAAGAAAACAACAACTCCACATCATAGAGTATTACATGATACTCATCAGACAACCAACTCCACAAACAAAAGCTACATGTGGCAATTAAAAGAGTCGAGAAACCATAAAACATAATTAGTGCCTTCAGTACATATTGAATTGGTTATCAATTTACCGATTTTTTCCCATAAAACATGTGTATGATCTTGTCTATATGGTTACTTAAATATAGATTAGTTGGTTGGTTAAATGTGTTTATATATATTTTTAGTTCATTTTAATAAATTAATTTTTTTAAGTTTAGATATTTTTTTCCGATTTAGTTCAACAAGATATAAACTCACTTATCTATACATTCGCCTGTCAAATCACGCTTCTCATACATATATTTATTTATTGAAACATAAATATATAACCTTCTCATATATATGTTGATAACCTTATAGGTAGGTAGAAGTTCATTTTTATAATATTTATAGTTACCGTCTGTCACTTGTGAGACCAGTCTCTGTGCAGGCCAATGGCCAATGGAACGAGCATTTACTTTTTTTCTTTATCTTTTAGTCAATTTGCTTGATCTTTCAGCCATTTCCTTTGAGCATTCCCATTTTGCCTTAATCTTCTAGTTAATTTGCTTGAGCATTTACTGTTTTGTTTTGATCTTTCAATCAATTTCCTTGATCATTCCTAGTCCCTTGTACCTTACTGTTCTTCCATACAAATTCACACTGAAACTCAACCTCAACTCGGTCCATGTAAGCCGACTGAGCTTTGGTGTCACCATTAAGGTAAAACCTAACCGCGGTGGCGAATTTGAAACTCACAAACGATAACTTCAACCAATAAAAGGCTTATATAATCTATGGTCTCTATAGAAATAGGTCTCAAATTAGAATTTGTATTATGAGTATACATTGTATTATTTAACCCTCCGGACTTTGTGATACTCATTCCTAGTCCCTCATATACTAGACCCAAACGTATACACATAAATTTAATTGACGTGGCTTAGAAAATTAATGAGGAAACTAGAAAAGTCAGATATTGAGAATTCCTTTTCAAATTAAATTTTCCAAAGTTTTTTTTTTTTGGACAGTAATAGAACTTTCATTAGTTTAAGAAACATTACATATGGCAGTATTACATTTAAGATCATTCGCTAACCTATGCTCATGATCTATTATCTGCCTACCTACTTTGAAAAACAACACTTGATGAAATTTAGAAGCTAAACATCTAATATCCTGGATCAAAGACGAAACTTCCCATGGAGGATCAACATCTTGATGCTGCAATAGATTAATGAGAACCTGGCAGTCAGACATCACAGAAATCTTTGCACTACTCAAACCATTCCTCAAGGCATATTTCAATCCTAAAAAACATCATTTTGCTTCAGCCATTAACGGAGACATGGCTATAAAATGCACAACATCCTCTACAACAACCACAGACGTAGATATCCTAGTTATGGTAAAAGAGGCTGAAGCATGATTCTTACGTTTCCAATAAGCTACATTAGATTTCAACACATAATCTGAAGTTGACTGTTGTTGCTGAACTGCAGGACATTGATTCCCCTGATCCTCATTATTGATATTTGGAACATCCTCAATATCTTGAACAGCACCTCTGCTAGAAGCTAGCTTATAGTCCTGCAAAGTAAGTTCCCATGTTTGCAGACTCTCCTGTCTTGCATTTTCAAAAACAAACTTGTTCCTAGCCTTCCAAATGTTCCACAAAGTACACATTGATAAAACAATCAAGTCAACATTTGGAGCACTCAAAAAACATTGCCAAAACCAATCCTTGAATGGTAGTCTTGGACCTGCATCAAAGTTAAAGCCAAAAGAAGAGAGTCTCCATGCTCTCTTAGCCTGTTCACATTCCATGAAAATATGACTTATATCCTCAGGGACGGATAATGCACATATCTTACACTTGTGATCTTCAATTATATTCCTTTTGAACAAATTGACTCCTGTTGGAAGTGCATCTAACAGTGCTCTCCAGACACAAATCAAGATCTTCATAGGAACATTTATTTTCCAGAACTTGTTCCAGTTACAAGTTGCTGACCTTACTGTCTGATGTTCAACTTCATCCATAGACCTGTATCCTGTCTTGACAGTATATGACCCTGTGGATGAATTAGGCCATATTAGCACATCTTGCCTATCTTCTTCCGACATATGAATGCTCTGTATGCATTGCACAGTTTCTGCAGGATACATGATATTGAGCAGAGGCATTCTCCATTTTTTTTCATTATCCAATAGATGCTGGACAGTCAAAGAAGTGTTCTGCAAGAAAACCGGATGAGGCAATGACTGTATTGGCTCTCCTGGAATCCAATTTTCAGTCAGGTGAACCTTATGTCCATTACCTATAATCCACTTACATTTAGATTTCAGCAAATCTCTTCCCCACAACAAGCCTTTCCATCCCCATGTATCAGAAGATTTAGGCCTGACATTCCAGAAATCCTCATGCTTGCAATATTTTTGTTTAAGAATCTGGACCAGTAGAGAATCTTTATTCTGCAAGATACTCCATGAATGCTTGGCAATAAGGGCTTGGTTCATCAACGTTGCCTTACGAAGTCCTAATCCACCATGCTTCTTGGCTTTACACATCTTTTTCCAAGAGCACCAGTGTATTCCCTTAGCATGCAGCTCTCCTTTCCAGATAAACCTTGCTGTGATTTTATCTATCTCATCTGCCACTGTCTTTGGAATTCTAAAAATGCTCATTGGATACATAGGCATAGAAGAGATTACATGTTTAGCTAACGTAATCCTTCCAGGGAGACTCAGCAGCCTATTTTTCCATGTATCATACTTTGCCTTGATCTTGTTTATCAATTCCTTGTAAATCAGTCTCTTGCTCTTCGTAAAGTCCATTTCCATTCCCAGATACTTACCTCCAATGCCTTGATTATGAATATTGAGTGTAAACCTTAGTAGTGACTCCATCTGGGCACTAGTATTAGGGCTTACTATCAATGCTGACTTGACAAAAATTGATCCTTTGCCCTGAATACCTTGCAAATATGTCAATGTCTCTAGCTAGTTTGAAAATGGAACTGTCAGTGCATTCCAAGAAGAGCAAACAATCATCTGCATACATTAAATGTGAAATCCTCTGAACTCCCCTGCCAGGGCTGTAACCACCAGATTGATTATGATGCAGTCTAGCAGCAATAAGACTAGAGAGGTACTGCTGGCTAATGTTAAACAACAAAGGGGACAATGGACATCCCTGCCTTAAGCCCCTAATTGGTTGGAAAAATTCAGAAGTCCAATCATTAATCTTAACAGATAAAACATCAGTTGTAACACACTGGTGAATGAGCCTGATCCACAATTCTGGAAACCCCATGTGAGTTAATGCACTGAACAAGAAGGGCCAAGAAACCCTATCAAAAGCTTTGCTCATATCTAATTTGACTGCTGCAATACCTATTTTACCTTTCTTCTTTTTCCTCAGAAATTCTAGCATTTCATGAGCAAGCAAGACATTTTCCCCAATGCTTTAATCTTTCACAAATCCTGACTGTGCTTTGTCTATTATGGTTCCCATCACTTTAGACAACCTAGTTGCCAGTATCTTTGACACAATCTTGTACTTGACATTGCAGAGAGAAATAGGTCTGTAATCTTCAGGCTTTTTAGGCATCTTCTTCTTAGGAATCAACACAATAACAGTTTGATTCCAATCTGATGGCATTGGACTCCCATTCAATATACTTAGTACTGCCTGAGTAATTTGATCACTAACATCGTCCCAATGGTGCTTGTAAAAGCCAGCTGGCATGCCATCAAGACCTGGAGATTTCCATGGTTTCATATCTTTAATGGCTCTCTGAACCTCTGCAGCAGTAAAAGGTTGCAGTAGTAAATGCAAATCTTGTGTCCTTAGCTTATGGTTATTTTTCTCAAGAAATTCTGCCATGTTGATTTCAGGAGAGGGATGTGCTGGATAATGAGAGCCTGACACATAAATTCCTTTGATATGACTCAAGAGAATTTCCTGAATCTCCATCTCATCCCTATGCCATCTGCCTTCCTGATCCTGCACTACCATGATTCCATTTATGGCTTTCCTCTTTAAGGCCCATTTGTGAAAAAATGAGGTGTTCCTGTCTCCAAACCTTCCCCACTGAAGCCTTGATCTTTGCTGCCAATAATCAGCTTGTCTTGCCAGAAGGTCTTTCAATCGCAGCAGACATTCCTGCTCCTTCTCAGCTAACTGTGGTGAAGGTCTTTGTTTCTGAATGGAGGCAAGAAGCTTCTCTTCCTGCTTAATTTGGAAATCTAATGAACCATAAGTCTTTCTACTCCAGTTAGTCAAATGTTTCAATGATAACTCCATCTTAACAGACACAACACTGAGCTGCATATCACCAGCATTATCATCCAATTGCCTCCATACTTTACTCACAATTTGTTTTGAAGCATCACTATGAATCCAATGTGCTTCATACCTGCTCCATCTCTTCAACTGCTTCTTCTTTGGTATCAACTCCAAAACCAAGGGAGCATGATCAGATTGAACCATTGGAAGGTTAGTGACTTTAGAAGTCCAATCATTAATGACTTGAAAAACAGCACCCCCATACTTATCTTCCTGCGACATTGGCTGATTAAAATCTCCTACTAAAATCAAAGGATAATTAGAACATGGCAGCACTGCCTTCATTTCCTTCCAAACTTGACTTCTAAGGCTAGCACAAGGGCTGCCATATACAAACATTTGATGCCAGCTAATATTATCTAATTCCCGACATCTAACTAGTACATAGTTTAAACTACTACATAAGACTACCACTTCTAAAGAAGTTGTCCACAAAATAGAAATTCCACCAGCTAAGCCAGTTGCAGATTGATGACATCCATGCCTAAAGAGCGTTGATTCTTGCCACTTTTCCATGTCTTCGACTGAAGATTTAGTTTCGAACAGACATAACAACTGAGGCTTATGTTGTTTCAGCAACCGACTTAGCTCCTGCCTTGTAGGGGCGTTTTTAATGCCCCTACAAATTTTCCAAAGCTTAGGTTGTTCCTCTTTGATCATTGCCTCCCATTATTGTTGATTGTTCTCCAAACAAACAATTACGAAAATCATATCGGTGCATTTCGTGCAGTTCACAGTCAAATTCAGATGTATATATTTATCACTATTATTTCTAGAATGTGACGTATTGTTTAATTTTGCGTATCGGAGATTAAGGAAATTAACAGTCTATGAAAAATTAAATGACGACAATATATATGTACAGTTAGAAGAGAAAAATGACTTGTGGGACAAGAAATCTTTCGATCTGCTAAGGATTAACAAGCAAAGCTGTATATTAATGAGAAATATGATTACAGTACAACCAAGTCCATTATGCATTTAATTTATGCAGAATCTAAATCATCTTTTGTGTAATTTGGAATATATATATATATGATGACTGCACAAGTTAAGGAAGAGATGATACGAAATAATGTTAATATAATCAGATTCATCCATCTGTTAACACGTACGATAGAAAAATAGAAATCTACCATCTCAAGTTCCAGTTTCAAAGGGTCAAATCTTGGAATAAAAATTAAACTTTGAAAATGACAGAATATTCATCAATCATTATGCTAGCTGGGAAATCCTTAGATTAATGATTGCCATTCACTCATTGTATATATATTTTCCACCGTCAACATTCCTTCCCCTTTCAATTGCTTTATAATAATACTCCATTTCATTTCATATAGAAAGTGAATAATTAAGTAACATTTTCATATCATAATAATTGCTATGTGTTTTAGAAAAGGAAAATTCATACATCCTTTTGACATTTTATTTAAATATCCTTTCAAAATATTAGAAAAATGTCCAAACACAGTTAAATTGTTATTCAACTCAGTATGGCCCTGTTTACTAGAGCTTATTTCTTGATGTACTGAACTGAACTGAACTGAATTGAATTGAACTGAACTGAACTGAACTGAATTGAACTGAACTGAACTGAAGTAAAAAATGATGTATTGAAAAATGGAATTAGCATGACTGAATTAACCTGAATTTCATCAAATTACATTTTCACTGAACTGAACTGAACTGAATTGAACTGAACTGAATTAAACTGAACTGAACTGAACTGATCTACAGATAAGCTCTGGTAAACAGGGCCTATATATACTGGAACACACCTTAAAAATGAAAAAAATTCTTTGTATGGAGTTCTAGATCGAAAATGTGAACGATATTACTTCCCTATCAATTTGCTTCTCCATTTCATAAAAAATGTTGTATAGAAATAATTATAATGAAAACAAGGAAAAATCCATTAATAATTATTAACGAAAACAATGAGTGTGTGACCGGATAACGGGATAAGTGCGCTCTTATATATCCTTCCCATTTAACAATACGGAGTACTTTAACATTACGAAATAAAAACAATTTAATTTTCTGCATATATAAATCAAAACATAAATGTAGTACGAAATAATTGGTGATACATGATTGATCGGTACAAGGAGAAATCATAATCCTCATTAAACGTGGAGCTTACGTGGATGGATCCCAGTTGTCTCCTCCTTCAATCCTTTATCAACTTGGCTGCGTCCTCCCCAGTTCCAGGCCATGCAATGTATATGCGGAGACTGGGATTCTGGGTATTTTAAACGGTGATTTCTGAAAATATATTTTACACAACTTTACAATTAACTAAATCAAAGAGTAATTATTAGGGAGAAAATTTTGGTTATCTCAATCATCACGCAATTAGTCTTTGATGAAAATCGAGAACAGAAGTCAGATGTTGGACTAGGCTGCTAATTATTTTATTTTTATTTTTTTGAGGTTTGTTCTTAAGATTAATTAAATTGAGAGCGTCTCCTGTAAGATCTCTTTACGGTAAGGGCAGGTCAACGAAGACTACAATCTATTATTTTAATTAGTTAGGTTATAAACATAAAAATTAATGAAATAAAGTGAAAAATATTGTCCAAAACCTAAAAGATCAAATCAAATAAAAACATCAGGCAAAAAATCTAAAAGATCAAACCAAATGAAATGAAAGATTAACCCAAATAAAGGTCAAACTCAAATATAAAAACATCAGGTACAAACAAAAATAATTCAAACAATTAAAATAATTGTATAATAATCCCAAAACTTGTAAAATGTGACATTATTTTGTGCCCTTACCATAAGTTAACCTTTCTCAATTAACCTTTTACAATTTAATTCATCCAAAACCACAAAATTCCACAATTGTATTGTTCCAACACCAGAAAAATTCCACAATTCTTGTAGAGAAGCAATCTGGCAGAATCTTGATACATTCGCTGACTTGGCAAAGTTGTTTACGACATCTCATGATTTGTTTCCGAGACTTTTCATTTTACATGTGTGCGGATAAGCGATTGGGCCACGTCCAAATTAGATTCGGGTTAGTTTATTATAATAATAATAATTAATTGTAGTGGGGGAAGCAATTAGCACAAGCAAAATGTTTATGGCAACATTTGTTAACAAATTATGTATTGTATAAATAGATGGATTTTTTTTAATAAACAATAGATGAAATTTAATATGGTATAATTCTAATATTTATCGAGTGTTATAACTAATTTTTTTGTATCCCAGTTTCTTTGCTTCTAGTTGTAATCTAGTGTAGTTTTAGATATGCTGTTACAGGCATTAGACACAGAGAAGTACTAGAATTGCTACATTATTATAAAACTTCTCTGGAGTCCTACTCATCGCCTCCACACATGGAGTTACAGCCGCTAGCATACGGGCTACACGTTACTTCCAGGCGAAAGTCTAGGAAATATCGCCTTCGGGCATCTGTATTTTATTTCTGTTTTGTTATTTACGGCACGGGGAAGCTAATATAATCCACCACCAACACGGTGGTTTAAATTTTTAAAAAAAAAACTAATTTTAAGTTTTTGCATAATTCATTGTAATGCTCTGGAACGTTATTACATCCCGAATCTTCCCGAAGGTATAGTAAGGTCATTTGTCAAACTCTCCTACTTACAAGTACAAGTATGGTGATTTTGACAAAAATAAACAAAAGAAAGTAGGGTGACGAAAATTGTCCATAATTAATCGAGGGTTTGGAATTCGAAAGAGAAACAAAGTTTTAAACAAATCTAATAAATATACGACTATCATTCGTCCCGTCATAAGTTTATGGTTTTTTTATCTTTATTTAAATTTTGAACTTATCATCACCTTTAAATAAAAAATTTCACTTGTACATGTAAGAAAAATTAGTTTAAATATATTTATTTTAAAAAGTTATTGTGAACAATTAATATTATTCAAGTTTTTTCATTCTATCAGTTAGGATTTTTCTTGCTCATTTCAAGTTTTTTCATCCTAATTAATTGCTAGGATTTTTCTTCAACTCATTGTAGCTACAACACAAAAGTTTGAGTTTATTATGGTCTGGGGAGCCAAATAAATCACCCTATTGATGGTTTAATTTTTAAAGAAAATACTATATATTGGCCCAAAAAAATAGTTGAGAAAATGCCTATGTATCCATGAGTTTTTTTTGTTTTTTATTTATTTAAACCATATAAGGTGGGGATTCTTATTTGGCTCCCATAAATATGTATAGTCAAAGGCTTGAAAGTCTGATAAAAGAGTATCCAACCGGATAAGATGAAAAAACTTGGAAATTACAAAGCACAATGATACTATTGCTAATGGTTTTAATCTGTATCGACTCCTCCGATCCAGGTTAGTGCTCGACGAGTCACCAAGTCAAAAGTTTAAGTTGCTAATGGTTTTAATCTGTATCGACTCCTCCGATCCAGGTTAGTGCTCGACGAGTCACCAAGTCAAAAGTTTAAGTTTTTCACAGCAAGGATATCACTTCAAGGAGAAGTTTTATGATCATCAAGACAAAGCTTGATGTGCCACCCGAGTTCTTCGTTAAGTGTTTCGTTAAGTGCTCTGTACCCCTTCAATGACGTGACTCATGTAAATTGTATTCTAAATATCTAATTGTTGGCTGGATGTTTATTTTCAAGTCAACTAATAGTTGAAAATAAGCATTTGGATGGTCGGACATAACTTTAAGAGGTGCAATTTACAAAGATAACGTCAGTTCAAGATTACCAAACCACTTTCAAAAACTTAGGATACGTGAGTAGTTATTGAAGAATTCAGGGTAAATGATGAGCAATTTTCTCAAAATAATTTATGCTATTATAATAATAAAAAATTGATAGTTTATTAAATATTAAAATTTTCAGTGATAATAAATTAACAAATCCAGAGCATATATACATATTATTTATTCAAGTTATTATTTACACTTTTATATGGAATAAAAATAATCTAAATATAAAAATCGATTGTATAACCACTCGAATTCAAAAGTAAATAAATAAAAACTTATTATTATGATTATTATTATGATTATTATTATGAGTACGTGTTTAAATGTTGGAGATTATTTGTGTTTTGTATTTCATTTCAGTTTTCAAATAATAAAAAGCATTGGAAATATTAGTTATGTTTAATTTTAATTTGGTAAATAAAGGTAATATTTCCAACTTTCCGGATACGAGATTTCGTCGTGGTGTAGGATGTGAGCTGATGTTGTCGGTAAATGGAAACCGGAAAGCTCCTCCACCACTTGAGATTGTGCGAACTCCATATTTTTTCTACCGTTGATGTGTTTTTCTCTCCTGCGCGTGTATATTTTTAGGCGATGAAGAACCCATTTGATGGACATCCTCCTTAATTTTATAAGATAATTTTAATGGGTAATTACAAATTAAATTTTCATTTAACCAAATAATAATAGTGATATTGGGAATCGACACACCTTACACCACACTTCGATATTGGGAATGGACAGATTCCGCACACTCTTACAACATATCTGCGCAGGTTGCTGCAGTGATCTCACGTTTCTCTAGGTATATCTTTCTACAACATATTCGTATATAGTGTAATATACGAATTCATGTGATCGGATAGGAAAAGAATAACAAATTTAATATTTTATAAATTTACCCATTCATATGAATCCCAACTTTAAAGATGCAATCCATGTGACATATCCATGTTCATTTTTGTTGCCATCCAGTATGATGAAATCACATTGCATAGTAATAAATGGTAAATTAAAACTGAATTCAATCTACAAAATGATTCAATGTTTAATTAATTTCATTTAAATATTACATGACAATTTATTGATGATAGGAATTTATCAAGGAATATCAAAATAGGCGTACTACTACCCTAAAATCGTCTCAAATCAGACCACCTCTTTTTTGTAAATACGGTCATCTTTTTTTTAATGTGTCTGCTTAAGTAACCGTCAGAAGTATACAATACTAAATTACAGAGCATCAGATTATAATTGAATATCTGATGACTCGATTACACGTGTAAATAGATGAATGGAAAAGTGTAGACAAGTTGATCGACCCTGAAACCAGCAAGATGAGTATAAAGACCCCCTGCTCTGCTAATCTTCAATACAAACCCAGCAAGCACCATTTCCAATCTCCATTTCTCTCTCGCTTTCATATTTCCAAACAGATTTTGCATTCCTCTGATCTATCTTTAAGTACTCCTCCTCCGGCTTCTGGGCGAATCATCATCAATAGAACCTTCACCTTCATCTCATATCATCTAAGTGAGTTTGTTCTTGGGTTTTCTTTATTTTGTTTTTTTGTTAAAAAAATGTTCATCATTCTGCTAAAAAACAAGCATTTCTCAGTTTTTTTTCCCAGTAATTGAAAGTATTCCAAATTTTCCAGAAAGGTTTGATTTGCAAAGGATTGAACCATTTCATCAATTCATTCCTGCTTCATTCTTTCCAAATGTAAATTGTCATTTTTGATGAAATTAAGGCAGGAAAAAAATTTGTTTGTATTTTCTTGCTATTTTTAGGTTCATTTTTGAGATACTCAGTAATGAAAATAATTTTGTCTGTTTCCGGCGGCTCCTATTTTTTGACTTTTACTTTGCCCAATATGCCCTTTCGTTTTCTTCAAATTTAACATGCGTGGCAGTATGGCACCATCCCTCTTTTTTGCTGTATCTGGTGTTTCGAAAAGGGAAGAGGTGGACCGCCGTCGGGTTGATTCCGAAGTTTTGTTTCTTATTTTGAATATTGTCTACAGATAATAGCTAAAAATGATTTTTTTTGTTGTCGAAAATACCCCTCCGACGGTCTCGTAATTTCTCAGGCAGCCACCGGTTTGGTGGCGGTGGCGAATATTTCTATTTTTGGAAGCACGGTCTTTGATTTTACGAGAATACCCCACTTCGTACTCCCCTTTCTGTCCCCGCATCAAATGAACCATTTAATTTGAAACAGTTGATTTAACTTTTTCAATCATTAATGTTGTAATAAATTATGAGTTTATACGGTACGTTGATAAATTTTATGATTCATAGGATATAAATTTTGAACAAATGAATAGTGAATTGTCAGATTCATTGGAGATGGTTAATAAGTTTGTTTTGAGTTTAATTTTGGCTTACTATTTAAATTTAATGGTGGAAGTGTGAGAATCTGTAAATTGAACTTATGAACTGTTTCTTTGATATGCAGTTAACCGGAAGACAGCGAAGATGACGGTCACACCGCAGATTACCGTTAACGACGGCAGCCTTGTGGTTTATGGCAAGACCATACTGACTGGTGTGCCGGACAACATCTCGGTCACTCCTGGAGCTGGCGTGGGACTTGTCGAGGGCGCTTTTCTTGGTGCCTCAGCTGAACACAGCAAAAGCTTGCATGTCTTCCCAGTTGGCAACTTAGAGTAAGCTTTCTAAATGCCCTGATGTTTTAACTTTTGATCATGTTTGTTTCATCATGTTGTGGTATGTTGTTTTGTACTTCAGTAATAAGGATTAGGAATTCAATTTGTTGAGACTGAGATTATGAACTTCAATGTTCATATATGTGCTTTGATTTAACTGTCTTTCAGGGATTAATGTTTTTGTTGTTTGTTTATGAAAAGGGACCTTCGCTTCATGTGCCTCTTCCGCTTCAAGCTATGGTGGATGACTCAGAGAATGGGAACCTGTGGAAAGGATATCCCTTTTGAGACACAGTTCGTGCTCATTGAGAGCAAAGACACAACTGAGGGTGACAGTGAAGACGCCCCCACCATCTATACGGTTCTGCTGCCTCTTCTTGAAGGGCAATTCAGAGCTGCTCTTCAAGGAAATGAGAAGAATGAACTGGAGATCTGCCTTGAGAGTGGTAAGTTGCTCATGTTCATGCCCATTTCATTTTATATTTTGGTGTAGGCAATCGACCATTATTTAAGGTTTTATCTTCAATAAAGCCAGTACCATCCCATTCATCACAATAGAGGATATTAGGTCAACTGTGAAGCAGGGTGGAGCTGGTGCTAGTGCAAACACATCTTAGAAAGGGAAGAGATCAAAAGAACCGAAACGACCTTCTTTTTCTGGTATGATTATTTCAGGAGATAATGCTGTCGTGACCAACCAAGGACTTTACCTTGTCTACATTCACGCGGGAACCAATCCTTTTCAAGTGATCAACCAGGCTGTCAAGTATGTGTTCTTACTTCTATATTGCTGAGGGTTTTGAATAGAGTCACCAGTTCTATATTTAACACAAGCACAATGTTTGTACCTTTGTGGTTAATAGGGCTGTGGAGAAGCACTTGCAGACTTTCCACCACAGAGAAAAGAAAAAGGTATTGCAAATTGTTATTGCTTGATGATTTTTGCTGCAATCTTTGAGCTTATTGGATTACTAAGTGATTGTTGATACTTGCCTCAGTTGCCCTCATTCCTTGACTGGTTTGGCTGGTGCACGTGGGATGCATTTTACACTGATGTCACAGCTGAGGGCGTTGAAGATGGCCTCAAAAGGTGAAATATGAGCGTTATTCCTTGTTTCCCTCTTCAGACCCATTTTTTTCATTGAGTTGAAGTACTGAAAATCTGCTATAATGACTGTTGCAGCTTGTCTGAAGGTGGCACTCCTCCACGTTTCCTCATCATAGATGATGGTTGGCAACAGATTGGCAATGAAGCCTCTCAAGCCAATTCTGTTGTTCAGGAAGGAGCACAGTAAGTGATTTGTTATCTCACTCTCTTAAAACAGCATTTTGGAATGTTTAAAATGTAGTCCACATATCTCTTGCTAATCTACTCAATTTATATAATAAATACCTAAGCAGTTTCCAATAAGCATTGTTAGTGAATTTTTGGAACTAGAAACAGGTTTAGTTGTGGCAGAGAATGTTCAGTACTTTTCCCGTAACCAATGATTAATTACTTATCGATGCTCTTGCAGATTTGCAAACAGGCTGACTGGAATAAAAGAAAACCAGAAGTTCCAGAAGCATGGAAAAAGTGAGGAACAGGAGCCTGGTTTGAAGTATGTGGTTGACGAAGCCAAGCAAAGCCACAATGTCAAGTAAGTTAAGCCTGGATATGTATATCCAATGCATTTTTCCTTGTTTTATTCTTATTCGCCGATAGTTTTACAAGGACTCAAATGTTTTTGTGGTAGGTACGTGTATGTATGGCATGCTCTAGCCGGTTATTGGGGAGGAGTGCAACCTTCTGGTGCTGGTCTTGAGCACTATGACACGGCTTTGGCATATCCTGTCTCATCCCCTGGAGTTATGGGCAATCAACCTGACATAGTGATGGATAGTCTTGCTGTCCATGGTTTAGGGCTAGTGCACCCGAAGAAGGTCTTTGACTTCTACAATGAGCTTCATTCCTACCTGGCTTCCTGTGGAGTGGATGGTGTTAAAGTTGATGTGCAGAACATTATTGAGACCCTTGGGGCTGGCCATGGTGGCAGGGTTTCTCTAACCCGCAGCTATCACCAAGCTCTAGAAGCTTCCGTGGCTCGCAACTTCCCAGACAATGGATGTATTGCTTGCATGTGCCATAATACTGATGGAATCTACAGTGCTAAGCAAACCTCGGTGGTGAGAGCTTCTGATGACTTCTATCCTCGTGATCCTGCCTCCCACACCATTCATATTTCGTCTGTGGCATACAACTCACTATTCCTTGGGGAATTCATGCAGCCTGACTGGGATATGTTCCATGTGAGTTTAATCAGCCATTATATTTCATCCTTACATTTTTTAGTGTTACATTATTTCTGACACAATGTAATGCAGAGTCTGCATCCTGCCGCTGAGTATCATGCTGCAGCTCGAGCAGTTGGAGGGTGTGCAATCTATGTCAGGTAAATATGCCTAATGCCTTTTTACCTATTTCATCCTTTTGCTCGATAATGTGAGAGTTTCGCTTTAAGTACTGATTCAATTTTAACTATGATTCAGTGATAAGCCTGGAAATCACAACTTTGAGCTTCTGAAGAAGTTAATCCTACCTGATGGCTCTGTGCTTCGTGCGAAGTTACCTGGCAGGCCTACTCGTGATTGTCTATTTGTTGATCCAGCCAGAGATGGAAAAAGGTGGATATTTTGTTTTTTTAATGCATAATTGGTATTTAGATCAGCAGGATTCATTACAAGACAACTTTCTTGCAGCTTACTTAAGATCTGGAATGTGAACAAATGCACTGGTGTCGTTGGTGTGTTCAACTGCCAGGGTGCCGGCTGGTGCAAGGTAGTAAAGAGGACTCTTATCCACGACAAATCTCCTGGCATGCTCAGCAGTTCTGTTCAGGCTGCCGATGTGGATGGAATATCTGAACTTGCCGGTGAGAACTGGAACGGGGAAACAGTAGTGTATGCCTACAGATCAGGTAAAAACCCAGGTTCTCTTAAACTGTAAGGCAGCATTTTCAAGTTCAATATGTACTTATTTCTGAGTGTATAACTGCAGGAGATATTGTCAAACTACCAAATGGTGCTTCACTCCCTGTGACGCTTAATGTTCGTGAATACGAAGTCTTCCATTTCTCTCCTGTGAAGGTGAGGCTTAATTAACTAAATGCACATCTTCCTTTAGTGATACTATATTCCATGTACTAAATTTTTAATGCAGGAAATTGCTGCAAACATTTCATTCGCCCCAATTGGTCTGCTGGACATGTTCAACAGCGGTGGTGCTGTTGACAAGTTTGAGGTTCAACTTGCATCCGAAAACGAGGCAGCAAACACTGATGCAGAGGTCTCATCTGAATCCTCGGGCTCCCTAAGCGACGAGAAGTACCCGAGCGCAAAGATAACCCTGAAAGTGAGAGGCAGTGGCCGTTTTGGAGCCTACTCATCTCAGCGCCCACTTAAGTGCACTGTGGATGGTTTCGAGGCCGAGTTTGAGTTTGAAGCATCGACTGGATTGGTGACTATGGTTCTTCCAGTTCCAAAGGAGGAGCTTTATAAGTGGAATGTTGAGGTTGAGGTCTGATTTGCTTAGTTTCGTTGCCGTTGTCGGATCCTAGGCTCGTCGGATCTTAGTGTTTGGTGAGCACAAGGAAGTCACGGCCCAATTAAAATTATATTAAATTGAAAGACCAATTAGTTATGCTCTAATATCTTATATCTCAATGTTAGAAACGAGTTAATCTTATTTACAGTTAAAATTAAATTCTTTTTTTCTAAATTATAATATTAGGATAAATATTTCAGTATAACTTTTAAATATACATCCTAATATTTCTAATTATATGGTTTGGTGAACGCTAGAAAGGGCAGCGTTTACAACAAAATTAATTGAAAGAATATCATAAAATATCCTTTTTATCCCTGTTCCTCAGAAATTTCCTTTTTTATAATAAATTTCTCAAAACTAAAATAGTTCCCGTACAGGAGTACGTACGTATAAATGGTTCCATGTACTTTCAAAAAGATATGTTTTAAATAAAATAATGTATCAATGAGTAATATTTCAAATAAAATTATGTTTTAATGATGTTTTAATTAATATTTAAAATAACAAATGGCAAAGTCTTGGAAGCGACCGTCTACATATGTAGACCGGGTTAAATTGTAAATAGTCTAATATTTCAAAAACAAGGAGGGACTAATTTGCAATTTTTAAAAATTTAGAAATTTCACGCGCTACAGTAATTTCGCGCGTGAACAGTGACATGTGAACAGTATGCGAATAGTACTGCTACAGTGCTAAATCTTTTTTTTTTTTTTTTTTTTTTTGCAAAAAAAATCAGATTTTGTTTTAAATTGATCATGTTTTATTTTATAAATTACATCTTTTAGGTTTTTAGATGATTGATACTCTACCAATTTTTATATGATTAACTATCTCTCAGGTTTTACTTTAAACTCCTCATGTTTTAAGTTATAACCTCAATGTTTTAAGTGACACATTTTGATTTAAATTCCACATGTTTTATGTTATAATGATCACCTTTTGGGTAATAATAAAAATCTTCTAGGTTTTGGTTTAAATTCACCATGTTTTTATGTTATAATGATCATCTTCTAAATTACAAGTTCAAGTTTTAGGTTAAATCCCTCATGTGACTATAATAAACTTGAGGTTTTGGGTTAAATTCCTCATGTTACTGTAGTAAACTTCATCTTTTGGGTTAAATCACTCATGTAGCAAACTTCAGGTTTTGGGTTAAATCCCTCATATTACTGTAGCAAACTCCAGGTTTTGAGTTAAACCCCTCATGTAGCAAAATTCAGGTTTTGGATTAAATCCCTCATGTTACTGTAACAACTTCAGGTTTTGGGTTAAATCCTCATGTTATTGTAGCAAACTTCAGGTTGTGGGTTAAATCCCTCATGTTACTGTAGCAAATTTCAGGTTTTGGATTAAACCCCTCATGTAGCAAATTTCAGGTTTTGGGTTAAATCCTCATGTTACTGTAGCAAACTTCAGGTTGTGAGTTAAATCTCTCATGTAGCAAACTTCAAGTTTTGAGTTAAATCTCTCATGGACTGTAGCAAAAGTACTGTAGCAAACACTGTACACGCGCGAAATTACTGTAGCGCGTGATTTTTTTAAATTTTTGAAAAATTGCAAATTGGTCCTTCCTTGTTTTTGATATATTACCCTATTTTTAACTTAGTCCTTGGTCTACATATGTAGACGGTCGCTCCAGAGAGCACCCCATAACAAATAGTGTAAAAATAAATAAATATATAAGTAATTAAAAATTACTTTAGAAGTACAAACATATGAATAATTAAAAATTACTTTTCGGTATTTCAAAACAAGTAAGGTATACTAAGTAAAAATAAAAGTAATAAGTTATACTAATATCTATTTCTGTCATCTAACGTAATGAAACAGCTATCAGGTAATTGAATTTTACCAAACACTCATATAAAAACTGCAAGTCAAACTGCAAGTCAAACTGCTAGTCAAATCAGTTAACAAAATTCACTAACAGCTAAACGTTGATCTCCAAACAAGGCCATTATCAATTGTCTCTACCCCGCATTAAAGGCACTTTATTTTTTTGTCATAATAGGTTTATATTCTCCATTAAAACTTTGGAGACTACCAATATTGATAGGATGATTACACTATTAGAAACACCTACCATAGGTACCATTTTTTTGCAGCTGTTTTGCAAAACAACTACTTCAATAGAGACTTTGCAGCGGTTTTATTGTGTAGCTACGCTTATGTAAAAAATTGTTGCCCAAATTTAATTTTTTGGAACCTGTTATGTATTTAACCGCTGCCGGGTTACATCAAAATATTTGGCGAAGCGGTTTCTTAAAAAACCGCATCTTCGTCCATCCATTTTTTGCAACGATTTTCGTACTACCTGTTAAAACATCTACTAAGTTTCTACCGCTTTTCCCCAAACCTTTTCAACAGTCTATGTTTCTTTCAGATTTTAGCATTTCTTCCCAATCTCCGAAAGCTGAGATGCATTTTTCTGTAGAATTTTTCTTCCCACTCAAGCCTTGCAAATTTGGATGTCCTTAAAAGACTTGAATCACTCAAAGTTAAAATGTCACGGTGAAGTGCAGAATCTATGTTTGTTCATTTTTCCTCAAAATCATACTCTACAGAATGTTCTCAAATCAGTTTGATTACTCCAATCCATTCCAGCTATTTGTTTTCCAATTCCACTACAAGATTTATCAGTAAAGACATTTAAATTAGTTCATATTCACAGTACTTCCCTTTATATAATGGTAATGATGCATTACACCCTTTAAACTAATTATACCGATATCCCCATACTTTGAACAATATTATTCATGCCTTGGAAATCAGTTTTTTACAATAATTTCTATTACTATTCGATCCTCCAACTTCAGTTTTAACGTCAAAGAAAATTTTAATAAATTTAATACACTAAAAGTTAAATGGTTTCTTAAACAAGTAAAAAAATGTATTAAAAATTGACACCAACATACATGGACTCCATCTAAATAAATTGATAATAAATTATGCTTAATGTTATTGAAGACTTGTCAAAAAGTTATGCTTACTCTAGTTAGTGTCGGTCCTGGATTTTCGGGGGCATGAAGCGAACTAAAAAAAGAGGCCCCCATATATACTCAAAACATAGTTAATTATACAGAGGCCCCCAATCGCTGCATACTTGCACCGGAGTTTGGACGGATTTCTGTAAGATTTAAAAACCCTTAGTCGAGAGAAGTCACAGAATCGAAGACGCTAAATAAATATGGGTTTTCAGATTATTATTATTATTATTATTATTATTATTTGTAATATTTGGTATTATATTTTAGGAAATTGGGCCCCCAAAAGTTGTAATATTTTGGGAGCCTGAGGCAAGCACATTAGTTGCCTCACGGTTGGGCCGCCCATGACTGTAGTTATATATTGTTTTTATTTTTTGACACCTTAACTTTTGTTTCTGTTCCATTTAAGTTATTATTGTTTTAGTTATTACTTTTTCAGTACTCATAGGGCTTTCGTCAAAAGTCAAAAAGTCGACTCAATTGCTTTGGAAAGTCAAATAAATAATTTTGATTGAAATAGAGGAAATACGTGTTTTGTTTGGGTTTATCTTTGTTTTTTATAAGTTATAGTCAAAGTCGACTCAGTTGCTTTGGAAAATCAATTAAATAATTTTGATTGTAATAGAGGAAGTATGTGTATTGTTAGGGTTTACCTTTGTTTTTTATAGGTTATAGTCAAAGTCGACTCAGTTGCTTTGGAAAGTAAATTAAATAGTTTTGATTGGAATAGAGGTAGTATGTGTTTTGTTAGGGTTTTCCTTTGATTTTGATAGGTTATAGTCAAAGTCGATTTAGTTGTTTTGGAAAGTTAGATAAATAGTTTTGATTGGAATAGAGGAAGTATGTGTTTTGTTAGGGTTTACCTTTGTTTTTGATAATTTATAGTCAAATTAACACAATCAAGTTCAGTTTGATTTAGTTCATCAGGAAAAAGCCCATGGTATAGGGCCTAACAATTTTTGAGTTTTGATTTTAGTTTGAACTGCTCACGAGTAGATTAGTCTATCGAGTTGAGGATATCTTTGCTCAATTGTCGGTTATAATGAGTCGGTTTGAGCTGGTCAACTCAATAAGCACCCGTAGTAGAGATTGGTACCATATGCTATATGTCACTACTACATTCAAAATGAACTCTCGACTAATGACTGATGCTACCCAAATCCGCCGGTCTCCTGGGCTACTGTGCTATCCGGGGGTCCTCTGGGGGAAGCCTTTAGCGGACCTACAAAACAGATCCCGGGAGGCTACCCGGTGGTAGAGGCTCCGGCGTGATGATGAGATGGAGATAGCGGCGAGGAGAAATCGTACGGAAATGGTCTCAATAAGTAGTAGAGAGATAAAAGTCACATACCTGATTCACTATTTGGGACTGGTATTTATAGTAGAGGCTTCATGCGTTGGATAAGGGTGAGAACCACTTCCGCTTGTCGTTTTCCTTGTCTTCTTCCTTGGACGGACCTACCCGTGGGGGAGAGTGGCTTCCATCCTTCTCGCTTTGGGCCATTAGCCACTTTCCAGGCCCATGAGGATGCTGGGTCTATATTATCAATGACTAGAGGCGGATATAAAGTGGGTCCGGTTCTCACTGAACATGTAATTAAACTTTATTCTTTTATTTGTTTTTAAAAAAAAATTATTTTATTTATATGTATAAATGTTTAGGAGATTTTTTTCCGCCCTTTTATTAAAAAGAATAGCTCAGCATTAAACATATTCATATTACATATAAATAATAATGAATCTATTTATTCAAGACAAACATGAGAGCATTATGTTATTATTTCATTATTATATATGTTTGTTGAATTATTATATTATTATGATTTTTAGTGAGAAACATGAGAAAATAATTATTAACATTATGTTATTGTTACATTATCTATTTAGGAATATTTTTTATAATTTAAAAGAAAAAAAAGAATATTTGTTATGAACTAAAAAAATGAATATTTTTTATAACTAACGCATAGGTCTTACGGGCTAATTTCTTCTTAGCACAGTAGGGCGTTTTCTTCTCGGGGAGGGGTGAAACCTCTGGATCAACATTAATGGCGAACTTCATTAGTTCGACGCAACAAGCGTCACTCAAACTTATACGTCCAGAGGGAGACACATACCCCCCAATCCCTAACTTCCTATTCCAAACAGGAATCTCCTTATCCTTACCATTTATATGCTTAACATAATAAAACCCCTCCCAATAAGTCTTAAAATTATTGGGATACTCGGGGAAGAATGCCATTTCAGGGAAATAGGCGATCAGAGTACATCGCCCCTTCCCAAGTCTAGTAGCCTTCAAATGGTACTGAGAGTTAACCAACTTGAAGTCAAACGCCACCTGCGCCTGCTCGCAAACAGAGTGAAGCGAGTATAAGATCATCACGCTCTTGGGAGTCACCTGACATAGAGCAATATTATAACCCTTAAGGACCTCTATCAGCCAATCTGGGAGTGGTAGAGAAACACCACACTTGAAATACTCCATATAAACAGAGAAGTAATGAGTCGGGGGCTCATCGACCGTTTCCCCATGCTGAGGAAGAATGATTTCACGACCATGTAAGCAAGAAAATCAACCCAGATCATACTGCAGCATCCGTTCAATCACCTTACTGAACACATAAGCCATTGACTTTGCTAAACCCCGTTCCCCTCCTTCTGTACCCCCCAAACCCATCTCCGACGAATCAACCGGAGCGCTATCGGAAACAACTGGAGCGCTATTGGAAACAACTTCCTCGGCATTATCCGAAACCCCGGCGGTAGGAAATGCTTCTGCGGTAGGGGATCGATCACCGGGGAGGAGAAAATCATTCATATTGATGGATAGATCGGGGGTATGGACCAAATCATCTCCAGATCTCATTTTCGATCTTTATAATCTACCCAACCAATACAGCATGCAAGCTAAAGCACGGAAGATAGACAAAATCAAAAAGACCAACTTGAAACAACACAGAAATAGGATTTCAAAGGAAAATAAACTCCAGAGAAGAGAAACAGAAATTTACTTGGTATAAGGAAAAGAGCAGATTTATTCAGAACTTCGGAAGGAATCTGAAAAATCTGAGAGAGAAGAGAAATACTATTAAAGGCTACCTTAGTTATAGTGGCTATATTCACAGAATATTTAATTGCCAAAAAGCAGTCCAGCCGTCAAATTGAATGACATAAAGCAAAAAGTTATGATAAGCGTGGATACCAAATCAGTACTTATGGTAACTACGCTAACCAACCAGAGGAAAAAGGGGACTAAATTAGCGGAACGACACTCTATCGAACGCGTGAGGATAGCGCTAGTAGTTAAAATAAGATTTCAAAATTCAAAATCTTGAAAGTACGATAAGAAAGGCAAAGTCTACTCTTTTTTCTCATAGTCAACATAGGCGAACAACCAGACGAGAACTAGTCGATTGCCCTACTCATCACAGCATACAGGCGATCACCACATATACAGTCGGTCACCACATCTTCTCCTGACATGAGTTACGATCAACCTACATTCGCCTTCATTCCAAGAACCAATGTTCGCCCATATTGACTGGAGGGGGGGGGGGTTGTTAACTTGTTATGGTATATACTGGGCCATGAAACCCAATTGACCTAACTACCAAGACACTGAGGTATATCAAAGCCCACGAAGACTAGTCCAATAGTAGACATAGTCAAAGGCATGATGGAGAGATGGAGAGACCACGATGAAGAGCAACCGCCCGAAATAGGTGGGATCGTGGACTCTGCCATAGTTCTATAAATAGTAGAGAAAACATGAGAAGAAGGTAAGCATTCTAAGAACTAGATTATTGTATTTGAAATACCAAAGGCTAACTTAAGCATCGGAGAATCTTCTACAGGTGAGGTTCGACCATCAGACGGAGGTCACCGGAGGACTCAGAGAGACCCTGCAACATCATGAACTGAACTGAATTGTTCTGAACTGAACTAAACTTTTGTTTCCTGAACTGAACTGATTTTAACTAAAGCAAACAAAATGTACAAGGAAATAAACAAATAATAAACAAATCGAGCCGAATTTCATGAACTTATACTTCATTCGAACTGAACCAAACTGAACTATTTTAATTTGAACTGAAGCAAAAATAATGTATTGCGAAATTAAAATTGAGTCGAATAATATAAACTTCTAGAGACATATTATTTGCACTGAACTGAACTGAATTGAACTAAACTAAACATTGGAAATCAAAAGAAAATTAAGTAAAAAAATGATTACAAAAATTTATAAAAAAATAAATATTTAGGAATACACTGAACTGAATTGAACTGAAAAAAATTTAAATTTACTGAACTGATCTACATATAAGCTCTGGTAAACAGGGCTTTAACCTAACTGAAATAAATTTAAATATATTTAACTGAACTGAACTGAACTGAACTGAAATAAATTAAATACTTATCATATCATTGTAATCTATATTAAAAATATAACTATTTTAAAAAACAATAGTAAAAATGTAACTTATTATAAAAATAATTATTGAACTGAACTGAACTGAAATAAATTTAAATATAATTAACTGAAGAGTAATTCTCCTGTGAGGCAGCCTCACCCATGAGGCAAGGCCAAATAAGAAAAATTTCATTACTTCCAACCCATCATAACTCACTACCATCTCATCAAACATCGACACCACCTCATCAAACCTCGATGCTAGTTCATCAAACATGTCATCTCATCAAAACTTTTGTATCAGTTCATCAAACCTCACCAAAAAGAGTGTTTATTTGGTCATGCCTCTTGGGTGAGGCTGCCTCACCCAAGAATTGGTCTTAACTGAATAGAACTAAGCTGAACCGATCTACAGAAAAGTTCTAGCAAACATGCCCTAAAAACATACTAAAAAAATGTATAAATAATGTTTAATTACTGCATCTTTTTCTTTAACATCGTCACTCTTTTTGACAGTATAATCATTACTCAATCCTGTGAAATCATTTATTCCCATTAATTGACGGATGGGAAATAGTAGGATTGCACCCAACACAATAGAAGACTAGAAGTACTCTTCCCGTACTTTTTTTTTTTTAATGAAATCACCACTATGGTGATAGGGTATTTTATTTGTCACCCCAAGACTAATGTACCCGTATAAGAGATACCAAATGGGAGCCATAGCTCAGTTTGTTATACGAGAATGAGTTGCCTGGGCTAACTCAAAGCAAGAATGCTTACAAAAAAAAATTAAGTTCTAAGGCTTACGGACTGATGACTAATGTATTGAGCAAAATAAAAGATTAATGAAGATCCAAAAAGAGAAGTATCTCAACAGGGCCCAGATTAGCGAATCGTCACAACGAGACTCAAGTTTGTGCCAGGTTGGATCTAGTCTAGTGGAGTGATCATCTACTGAAGCTGATGTCAGGAGAGTGTCCGAACAGCAGAAGAGCTTGTAGTGCTTTGAATCCTGAGTGTTGGGAGCTGTAAAGTGTCACCCATGAGAGCCTTTCTCACAAATCATGGCAATGGATCGTGCTGCAATAATGTATGAGGAATTTTTGCAACTTCATGTGCTGATGTGTTCTGCTCTCTGAAAATGTGACGAACAATGATTGGAAGGCCTGCTATAAGGTTGTGAATCTGCCAAACATCCCTCTCCATCCTACATGGTGGTGAAAGCTGGTGATTGATCATTTTAACAACTTGCATTGAATCAGATTCTACTGTAAGTGGAAATGCATGGTTTTCAACACACCAAGTTAGTCCAATAAGGCAAGCATGGAGTTCTGCAATCAATGGATCATTAACTACTGTGAGCATTGAAGAACCAAGTTGTATAACATGCCCTTTATTGTCCCTAACTATGAAGCCAGTGGTAGCATAATTTAAAGAGGGACAAACTGCATCTGTGTTTAGCTTGTACTATGTGTCAGTAGGATCCCATTCAAAGCATCTTATTGTTCTGATTTTGGGAGACCTCCTGATAGGAAATAATCCTCTAGCAGCTATGTATTCACAATCAGTCTTAACAATCTGGGAGTGGATGGTAAAGATTGAGGATATAAAAAAAAATGGAGCTGTTTTTTCATGCCAAAAATTGAGTTGGATACCTTCAAAAATAAATTTGTTTCTAGCTATCCATAAGATCCAAACAATTAAACATGGCATAATATGGAACAATTTTTTTTTGCTTTGGAAAATATTGACATGGACCAACACCAGGAGATAGCATCAAAGAGATGTGAGAATGTAACAGATGTAATTTCTAATATCTCAAACATTTCATTCCATAGAGGAGATGCTACAACACATGAATGGAAGCAATGATCAAGAGAGTATTCGTTATCACATAATTGACACTTAGACACAATGTGAATACCCATTCTTTTCAAAATTTCATCAGTGTGGATAAAATTATTGACGAGTTTCCATATCAGCACTGAGATTTTAAGAGGGAGCAGGGAATTCCATACCTTTGATAAGGAATAGCAGTTATCTAATTAGTCCTAGCCATTGACTTGTAAGCAGAGGATACAGAGAACTTACCTGAGGCAGTTGGAGTCCAAATAAGCTTATCTTTCATGTCAAAGAGTGTTAGATATTTATGTAAATATAAAACAACTTGGGAAGAGAGACCATTTGATAGTTGTGGGAGTAATGTCAATTTTCCTTGTTGAAACTGTTCAATTTTCCTTGATGAGTTTCCCGTACTATTTCTTAGCAAAATCTTTGAAATGATGTTTGTTGCATGCATTAGTTTCAATAAAATTTTGTTCTTTAATAAATGGATATCTTATAGAATCTAATAATACCTAACATGATGATATTTTCACTTATAGTCCGTTCTCCTCAATTTATGAGTTTTTTCAGTTCAAATATTATTTTTTTCAGTTCAAATATTATTATTCATTTTAGTTAAAATTAGTTCATTTTAGTAAACTTATTTATTTTTAGATTAGTTCAATTTAGTTCATCTAGATTAATACATTTCAAATATATCGAAATTGATCATGTATATTTCATTTGAATTTAGATCAATTCAATTTATTTATATATTTCAGTTCAGTTCAATTAAAACCAGTATAACCATATTTTAACATTAAATGACTATGCTATATTAATATTAACATTTTTCAAATATGTTGAAATTGATATACAAAGAAAAAAATTATGTAAAATGGATGAAATTAAAAGTTCAATTGTGAGGTTATAATATTTCACTATGAAATTCAAACAACAATTATACATGTGCCTATGGCCAATCATGAGCTTAGGTATTTTTATTTAGAGAAAAGTGCCCCGTACCCTGAGTTTCTAGTTAAGTGCTCATGTACCTTTGAGTTTTTGAAAAGTGTTTTGGTACCCCTGGAATACCGTTGACTTTGTCGATTTTACCTCTAAAAACTGTGAGCACTTTGCTCTTTTATTTAAGTGAAAAACTCAACTTCAAAGTTTACTACAAGTAGCTAAGATATAAAAATTAAATAATTATTCAATAACATGTTGGAAAATATTTTATTTCAAAATTTTCAAAAACTATGTATTAATATCAACCAACCAAATTATACTATTTTATGCTATTAAGAACCGCGGAGTTGAGTTATGGTCAAATTTTAAATTTCATGGTAAGAATCTGACAAAACACATTTCTACATATTTTAGAGTTAAAAAATAAATTTATTATCATGTCCACAATATGAAAAAATTACAAGGAAAAATAACTTTACATATCTCCAAATTCCTTTTTTTCTCCAATTCGATTTCCAACTTGCTGCCATCCACGGGCGATGGAGTACCGTCACCCCATCTCCGGACCATTAATGACCAAACCTCAACGTAGACGACCCACACCTCACTTCTAACTACCCTAAACTCAACGTCCACAAAATTCATTGTTAGTGACACAAAACTCAACAAGTGACGTATATTCTAAATACCTCGTCAGCTTTTACGAACCGAAGTGTTAATACAAGTGAGAATAATTGTTCAACTCGTATTTGGTAAATTTAATATAGTCGGTAGTATTTATCAAAGTTTAATATTTCGACTCTAACCCAACACGAAAATAAAAATGACCCGATATGAACCCGACCCTATAAAACCCGACCCGACCCGATCTGACAAACCCGAAAAGACATTCTCGACTTATTTGACCTGAGCCTTTTTAGACTTGAATACAAGGCCGACCTTTACGCCCGAATCGACACCTCTAGGTAGTTGCAATAAATCGGACATTGTCAAATTGATTGGAGACGGTGAAAATTTGCTATTACATCTAATTATTGTCCTTGCACTAAGGAAAATTGATTTTGTGTGTGGTTTTTGACCTGAAACATTTTAATACTAAGGGGTCGTTTGGTTCATGTGGGAATTAAGTTCCCACATATTTTGTAATTACTCAGAATTTAATTTCCTTGAAAATATCCTCATAATTTGAAAATTTTGTTTGGTTGCACGTGCGAATTTTGTTATTGCTAGGATTTTATTTATTGCATGTTGTTTGGTTGACTTCACGTAACAATAACGATTACGATTACGAAACAAACATATGAATATTGAATTAAAACTTATCGAATTTGTTATGACGTACCTGTGATGACACACACCAAAATAAGTAGCCGGTGAATGGAAGTGCTAGGTGTTGGATGAGATTCACACAATTAAGCATATAGTGGAAAATGTTATTTCTATGTATATCTTGTAGTATATATATATATATATATATATGCATATATAAAAGCAATGTAAATAGGGGGGGTTGAGTTGAGTTTTTGTAAGAAACACTACTAAGTAAAGCAACTAGAATTCTATGATTAGAACTAGTTTAGCATTTAAGATTTTAACTAAAGGATTAACTAATGAGAATACTAGACTTGGACATATGAGATTGGTGACTTCTTATTATGAGATTTTCCTCAAACTTTATCATGATGCCTTGAGAATGGTGAATGTTAGTGAGAAACTATCTTTAACCATAGTTATGAAAAATGAAAGCATCTTCACAACTTCAATTGACAATTTTACTAGATGATAACAACTAGTTCAATTGAATCAATATTACTTCAGATTAGATGTTTCTCAACTCTACCCATGCAATTTGATAACAAACTTGACATAGGTACAATGCTAATGAGTGATCTTAAGAACAAAGACAATTGATAACAACATGCATTCGATTCCTAATTTACTACTCCTACATAGAAAGAATGATAACATTCTAACCATGGAAAAGCAATATCTAACACATATCCAACACATATCTATCACTAGGAAATCATTCCTAATCATTTCAAGCATCAAATACACATATAAATTATGATCATTCAATAGCAAAATCACCATTCCTAAGCTTCATGAATCATGTTCTCAATCCATAACAAGAAGTCCAATCACATATAACCAAGAAGGGTTTTAGCCTACTACCATAGTTATATTATCAAAACCAAAATCAATACTACAAACCATGATGAATTCAAAGATCAAAATCAAAAGGAAAATGAAGGAAAGTGAGTTCAACTCTGTAAAAATCCGATCCTCTAACAATGAGGATAAGTTTCTTTTATAGTCTAAAAATAATTAAAATTAAAGCAAACAAAATGCAAGTGGCAGAAGTTTTTCGCGGGCCGGGCGAAATCCTTCGCGGACCGCGAGCTCGGTTCTCGCGGTTCGCGGCCGAGGATTCGCGGCCCGCGCGTCCATGGCGTCCGCGGTCCGCGACCGAGGTTTCGCGGACCGCGCGTCTGATCCTCGCGAACCGCGGCCGACGTTTCGCGGATCGCGCGTCTCGGCTTCGCTGCGGTTCTCACGCTGGTCCTCGCGGTTCGCGACCGGAGTTTCGCGGACCGCGCGTCTTCGGCTTCGTGGTCCTCGTGCTGGTCCTCGCGGCTCGCGACCGGAGTTTCGCGGACCGCGCGAAACTCGGCATCTTCCAAAACAGCAACACACACCCTCGCGGTTCGCGACCTAGGTTTCGCGGTCCGCGAGAGTGTGCCTTCACGCCACTTCTACGACCGGTTCTTCAATGTATCTGCTTCCTCCAGGACGGTCATAGAAGGTCTTCAAATCATCCAAATCTATCGCAAGTGCAATTCAAGGTCGAAATGCACGTCTTCAATTTCAAACCATCATGAATGATTCGGTCTAAAAGTCTAATATAAAGTACAAAATACTATCTAAAACAGCTCTCAAATGCTACAAAATAAGAGTATATCTAGGACCTATCACTCATCGATCGGTATGTCGACGTAACTGTAATGCACAACCTAAATTTTTTTTTGAAAGTAAAAGATTTCATTTCATGGTTCTGGAATACGTCCAGAATCGAGTGATAAAAAGCTCGGAGGAGACGTCCAGGATGTAAGGTCCAGGGCGCTCGTCTTCGCATAATCTGCCACAGAATGGGTCACAACGTTATCATTTCTAGGAACCCAAAAGGGTCCTCGAAGTAAGCTAATATCCAGGCTAGATTGGATTCTTGAAATAATAGCTTGGCAATTTGGCGTAGGTTCTTCATCCTTCCTAACCATATTGATTATAGAAAGTGCATCACCTATTAGAGCTGCGGTCCCTAAATCATGATCTGCTGCAAACAACATTGCTTCTTCTAGTGCACAAGCTTCTGCCAACGCCGGGTCAGTTATGTTGCGGAATCGCCTTGCTATGGCTCGAATAAATACACCATTACTGGAGAAAGCTACAACTCCTATTGCTGCCGAACCTGAATGTATGCCTGCATCAAAGAATATCTTCAAAGACTCATCCGGAGGTCTCAAGAGTTGTGCGGGCAGCAGCGATGACGAAGGTGAATCCAGCCATCCCCTTGCTTCCTTGAGCTTGAGTAAGCTGGCCACCGTCGAAGCCGCCATTACCGTTGCCCCTCTGTGAGTATTTTCAAAAATTTGCTTATTCCTTTGAAACCAAATCCGTCGCATAACATAATAAGGAGCTCTCCTACTTCGTCCGTCGAGTTCTTCATGATATTCTTGAACCAAAGTTCCCCGCGTTCCTTCCGAAATTGATTGCATTTCTGTAGCAGACCTGCATAATTCCATACCTCTCGTGCGTACGAACATTCGAAGAACAGGTGCGTCATAGAGTCTCCATCTTCCAGGCACAGCGGGCATTCGTTGGATGCAGACAACGTTTTTCTTCTCATGTTTGCGGCTGTTGGGAGCGTATCGGTGCATAGGCGTCATGCGAAATGCTGAGCTCGCTTTGGCGTGTGAAAGCTCCACAGTCTGGACCAAAACCTTTTGTCGTCTTGGAGACTACCGAGCGGCATATGGTGGTGCAGCGGTGAGGCAGCGTCCTCGACGGCTAGGTGGTACGCCGTGCGCACCGTATAGTTTCCATGTGCTGCGTGGTGCCATGTCCATCGGTCTGGGCCTGTTCCATTTCTAAGCGGGATCTTCTGAATAAACTCCACGTCCTCGGTCGCAAAATTCTGCTCCAGTACGTCCACTTTCCACCAGCCCGTGTCCGTATCTATTAAGTCTGAAACCTTCGAAAGTGACATTTTCTGGACATTTTCTGGGACATTTTCTGGGTTCTTAACATAGAATTCTCCAGCCCGAGGTAGCCAGGGGTCGTGACAAATGCTCGTCGATCCTCCGGATACTATCAACTTTCTGCATCCCAATTTGAGTAGCTCAACTCCTTCAAGAATGCTTCTCCATGCCCATGAAATTCCTGTTCTGCTGCTTGCCCGAAAGATGTCAGAATCTGGGTAATATTTTGCTCTAAACACTCTAGCCAGAAGAGATCTAGGCTGAGTGAGAAGTCTCCACGCTTGTTTTCCGAGAAGTGCTACATTAAAAGCACGTAAATCCTTGAAGCCCACTCCTCTATTTGTTTTCGCTCGTGCTAACTTAGGCCATGATGCCCAGTGCATTTTCCTTTCTGTCTCCGTACTCCCCCACCAGAAACCGCTTATCAAGCTTCGTATTTCTGTGATAATGTGCTCCGGCAGGCTGAAGCATCCCATTGCATAGCTCGGAATCGCCTGAATCACTGATTTGATCAGAATTTCCTTGCCGGCTTTTGACAGATTCCTTTCTGACCATCCATCTATTTTCTGCTTAATCCTGTCGATGATTGAATGGAAGACTTCACTCTTACTTCGACCTATGACTGATGGTAACCCCAGGTATTTGCCGTGCGAGCTAACTTCTGGAATTTTTAGCATGGCACATATTTGTGGTCTCAAGTGAGTTTCCGTGTTAGGGCTGAACAAGACGCCCGATTTCTCCAAGTTTATTTTCTGACCCGAAATTTCTTCATAGACGTTTATAGCCCACTGAAGATAAGAAGCTTCCTCCATCGATGCCTCACCAAATAGTAATGTATCATCCGCAAAGAAGAGGTGTGTGAGTTTAGGACCTCTTGGGGATGCACCAATTCCTTGAATACGCCTTGCGATTGCTAGGTCCGACAATAGCATGGAAAATACCTCCGAGCATATGATAAATAAGTACGGCGATAGAGGATCGCCCTGACGAATACCTCTCTGTGGCTGCACCTGCCCAAACTCTTCACCATTTAGCAGGAAAGAGAATTGTATTGTAGAGAGACATTGCTTTATTATACTGATAAAAGCTGGAGGGAAACCGAGAGCATGGAGTGCACCAACAATGAAGCTCCACTCCACCCTATCGAATGCTTTGCTCATATCCAGCTTTATACTCATGTGGCCCTTTTTTCCAGTCGTCCTCTTCTTCAAGGTGTGAGTAATGCACAACCTAAATAGAATTGGCATGAGATGGAAGTCTTGTTATAGTTATAAAGGAGACAGACGAACAGATAATACTGTGGAAGGTGGGCGGCCGCGTAGAATGTGGAAAATTTCCGCGCCCAGGATAAATCGTAGAAAATGAACTTTGTATTCTACCTAGGACGTACTCGGTAACCAATTTCCTTCGTTATGTGGTAATTTGAAATTCCGCGGAATTTATATTTCCGAGGTTTTTGTTAATTCCGCGGAATTTATATTTCCGAAGTTTTTGTTAATTTACGTCAACCAAACAAGCACGGCAATGTTCAAATCCTCGTATTCTGTTATTACCGCGTTTCGTACGCATACCAAACGATCCTAAGTCCAACAAGTGAGAATAATTGTTCAACTCGTATTTGGTAAATTTGATATAATTGATAGTATTTAGCAAAATTTAATATTTCGACTCTAACCCAACACGAAATTAAAAATGACCTGATACAAACAGAGGCGAAGCCAGGAATTAAAAATCGGGGTGCACTTTAAATGTTTAAAATACTTCACGTACTTTAAACTTATTCTATAGTACACAATTGAAAGTAAGATTTTTATACAGTTTAGTGTAAATCTTCATTCAAATATATTCAAATCTTGACAGTTATTTTACAATACAAAGCAGTCACTTGTCAAGATTTTATACTTTGAAACCGACTTACAAACATATCAATACTAACATTTAAGACCTAATATTTCTCTAAATATATATAACAGACTATCATTCAACAATTTTGGGAGAAGAAAGTATATAATAATAGAATATTTTAGGGTGCACAAACATTACTAAATATAACTTTTGTCTTATAAATATATAATTTTTTTAAAAAATAATACGTGCGCCCCGGGTTCCTTCATAGCTCCGCCAATGGATACAAACCCGATCCTATAAAACCTGACCCGATCCGACCTGACAAACTCAAAAGGACATTCTCAACCCATTTGACAATCCAAAGTCGACCTTTACACCCGAATCAAGAGCTCTAGGTAGATGCAATAGATTGGACATTAAATAAATCGGACATTGTCAAATTGACGGTGAAAATTTGCTGTGGAAAATTGACTGGACATCTAATTATTGTTCTTGCACTATGGAAAATTGCTTTTGTGTGGTTTTTGACCTGAAACTTTTTAATCCTAAGCCCAAAATTATTGAGCCCAATAATTTACTGGAAAAGTTGGTCCAGTTATATGAGCAGCCGTTTCGAATACCAGGCAGCTGAAATCAACAAACACTATTCTTCATTTCGTTTTCGAGTGGAAAAAATAAAAATTCAGAGAGAGATGGGGAGGAAGAAAGGAGTGGTGTTCGACGAAGGTGCTCCGGATGACTTCGACCCGGAAAACCCGTACAAGGACCCGGTTGCGTTTCTGGAGATGAGGGAGCATTTGGTGAGGGAAAAGTGGATCCAAATCGAGAAGGCCAAGATCCTGAGGGAGAAGGTCAAGTGGTGCTACCGGGTCGAAGGGATTAATCATCTTCAGAAATGCCGCCATCTTGTTGCCCAGTACCTCGATGCCACCCGCGGCGTCGGTTGGGGCAAGGACAATCGCCCCCACGCCCTCCACGGTCCGATCATTTTTTCCCCCTTTCAAAGCTTATGTGATTTTTCTTATTTTAAAAAATAATTTTATTGAAATTGTTGGTGATTTCAGGGCCCAAGGTTGAGGTTGATGTTGAAGCTGCGGAGTGAATGAATTCTGGGTTCTGAATAATTTCGGGTATTTTTGCTTCTTGTGGTGGTTGTTTTTAGGGTTTTGGTTTGCTAATTGTTTGTGTTTGCTGTTTTTCCATTTCTTTGTGAATATAGATTTTTGGTACTTAAGGAATACATGTTCCCCCCCTTTAAGCAGGGATGTGAATTGGGTGTTTTTACTTGGGGAAATAACTTTTTAGTAGACTATCAGAAAGCCTATTGGGTAAATAAAAGTAAAGAAAAGGAAGAAAGAAGTGTGATTGTGAGTGATTATGAAGAGTTTTGACCTTTGGCCTTAGCAGGCGTTAATTCTACTCGGAGTATTTTGATTAGGATTATAAAAATTGGACTATGTTTGGACATGGATGAAGAGTAATTTATAGAGTGTGGAATAGAGGGGTGAGGTGTCTATTAAGCCACCTTTTCTTTGAATACAGTTACTTTTGTAAACTAGTGACCAGGAATGGCCTTCTGAGTGTGAAGTTGTGGAGAAGTGGTTTGTCATCTCCCGGAGACTAGTGCACTAATTGGTTCTAAACAATCCTGTCACGTGAGCTGAAAGACTAAGCTTGGAAGTGTTTTTAGTTTGTCAAGAGCTAATTTTCACTGTTGCATTACACTAATAGTTCCTTTGGGGCAAATCTGTTTCTTGGTTTTTGGGGGGCTCGGGATGTGTAATCTTCATCTGTCCTTAAGCACAATAATTTTGATTTCTGGTAACTCCTTACTTGCTTAAGTCAGACATCTTGTCTTCCACTTTTCTTTACCAAGCTTAGCAATAACTTTGTAGTTTTGTGTGTATATGGCTTGGGAAATATTAGATTTGTATGAAAAACTGTGGTTGCTATATTTGATGATGCATCTTAAATGGCTTATACGTTTTTCATACCTGTTTTGTGTCTTTGAAATTGGTCTACTCAGTTTGAGTAGGAATTGTTTCATTTTAAGCAATTTGCTTACTCAGCACCTTTTTATGATTTAGTAAATTGACATTCTGGAGTGATGATTGATTTCTGAGCATGCTGCTAAATGATTCTGTAGATACAATCTGTTTGTTGGGATTGACAAAGAATATCTTTAAGACTTAGATCAAATTTCTGTAGTTCACTTTTGTTGTTTGGAGCCTTGGTAGATCAAATTGATCAATAATGTAAAGAGTAACAGATGGAGTTTGTTTGTTTGTTGCAGATGATAGACTATATGGAATGGATAGAGGTATAAAATGGGGAGAAGATGAGGCTCTTCATGATGTTTTGATTTTAGTCCGTTTTTATTAAGGCCTTTGATATCCACACATTTGACTTTGTATGTGTTACCAATATTGATCTGGCTTTGTACTTTTTCATCTTTTCCTAGCCATATGGATTTTCTGACTGTGGCTGAATGAAATGAGTGGAACCATTCCTCCCAGTACAAACAATAAAGATTATGCTTTCCATTGACATTTACTGCTCTGTTTATGATTCTTGAGGTCTTGTATTTTCTTAAAATTTTCACATGCAACTTACTTTAACCAATTGGCATTTTTCCTTTGCACATTTGAACCTTTCACTATCTGATAATGATGTGGAAATGAGCTTGGGAAGGAAACCAACTTTTATAGATTGAGAGATAAACCAGATCGTTCCTCTTCTAATGTTTATCAATCATCACTTCAATTGTGATTGTCGGTTATCCCTTGCATTCTGATTTTACTGTTTTCCTTTTGGTGTACCTTTGCTTCTGATTTCACAAAACATCTTAAGCATAAACCAAATGCATGAGATGGCACCTCTCCCGCCCTTCCGCCCTAGGTTTTGGAGTGAAGAGAGCAATTTCTACTTCCTCTCTCTCCTAAGCAACTTTTGCTTCTTTATAAATTCTCATTCTCTTGGGGGTTTCTCATATACCCTAAGCGAGTTTGAGGGGAAGTAATCGTTCTCCTGATTATTGATTGTGATTATTGATTGTAAATGCCCGCTTGGTCAGTCTTTCACACAATTCGTGGCAAGTTGGATATTTTTTTATTTTCATGCTTCAATTCTTATACCGTACACCCGGTGTATATACACATGTGTATCAAAGCAAGGTTTTAATGAGTTGTTACCACCGCAAGTTCGGATGGAGCCTGAAACCGAGTACTGTCCGGCGTCCGATGGGGCTGGCAAACATGCAGTGCCGTGTAATAATGCGGCCCTAATGTGTGGGGCTATAGTTAGTCAGGCCTGATTCATCAAGTAAAAAAGACAAAAACGAAAGAGTGATGGTGGAATTAAGTTGGTCACGTAACACGTTCTACTGATTTGAAACCATAGACTAAGGTTTCATAATAAAACAATATGCATCTTTTGTATTTTGTGACACTAGTTGCAGTGCAGTACAGCAATTGATTGAAGAGGCGTTTGGATTACTGAAGAAAAATTGGACAGATAGTTGGACTTTGCTTTGGATAATAATAATTAGTCGCGCTTATATATTGGACACTATAGTGCACTAATATATTCAAATACGGATCCATTCTGCATGGAGCAAACACCTACATATATTGCTTTATATGGTCTAAATTAAAAAAAAAATTACAATCAAATTGAGTTGATTTACAGATTTTTTTTCATGTAACATTAAATTGTTTGGATGTAAACATCAATTATTGAAAATGAAACATTACATCTGTTGGACTAAACATAGGCATTTTACACCCTCTATTAGATTTCACGATTCTCGAAATTCTTATAACTCAAAAATAATAATTTAATTCTCGATTATTTACACTATGAACAATAAAATATTTAAAGGTGAATCTGATAGTCAACAAACTAATAAATAAACTTCTTTGACCATATATAACGAAAAATCAGTTTGGAAATTTTTTGGAAAATGGCTCTGGCTCTAGCTCTGGCTCTTTGACCATCTTGGATTATAGTTCAAATTGATACCTGGATAGTGTCCAGATTCCATAAGCAATAACACGACGTATTTGGCATCAAGCACTGCAAGTTTGCAACTCTTCCGAGTTCCGACCTTTCACCACTTGAAAATTGTCGACAAATTATAAATGAGGCATATGGGAAAATTTAAAACGGTAACCGAATTGTCACTCTCCATGCATAAATTCGGCTGGCCAAGGTAGATAGCTTTGTAATGACCTCGACCTGTCCAATTGAGCTGAAAATGTGCTGATTTATGGTGATTGATGAAGGGTGATGATTAGTGCTGATTGGTTCTGATTGATTCTAAATGCTGATTGAATAAGTTGAACTGCACATGGCCTAATCTGTTACACCGAAGTTTATTATTTTGTTAGAATTGGCAGTTATCTTTGATAAAAAATCATGGGTTTTTATATTTACATTGTTCGGTTTAAAATAATTGTTCTCTTATAGTTTGTTTTAACTTCTTAGAACTGATATAAACTTATTTGAACCAAGTGAACTAAAAACTCTAGCTAGGGCTCGTACAATAATGGAGAATATCTCTTATAATATGGTCAAGTAATTTCTTGTGGTCTTAGTCGATAATTTTACCTTTCAGCTGTTCAACGGTAATCTATGTTTTCGGGTGCAAATGCAATACATCGATGGGCTCGTCCTACAATTAACAAGTTTTCGTTTCACCTAGATTTTATGAAATCACTAAAGTAAAAAATGTTGATCAAGTTTTTATTTATTATTATTATTAAACATCATTGGTGGAGGGGGAATATATTTGCCTCCCTCAACCATGAAATAGCTCAAATGCTTGATCTTCTGTTAAAGTTTATAAAAGAAAATCCCTAGATAAATTGGGGTAATTTTTTTTGTGAGATACAAAGATTTTCGAGACTATATGTAGTTTGTGGATCTCAATCTATATCAACTCTACCAGTTTAGTGTTTGACAAGTCGAACATCATATGGAAACTCTATACTATATGGTAATGAATTATGTTCAAAAGTGCATGAAAACTTGTTTGCACTTGTATTCTTAGCTAGAGCATCAGCAACTGAGTTGCTTTCATGAAAAATTTGGGAAAATGAGACAATGAACTCTCCAGTTAAACTCCAGATGTTCTTGATAAGGTTGTTGAATTTCTAAGGGATTTTGAATTCCCTTCTCACCATTTTAAGAAGATCATGTGAGTTCACTTCACAGTGAACATTTCATAGCAGTTGATGTAAGCTGTTTCCAGCCCAATGGTTAAAGCATGTATCCCATGCTCTAAATTGTCCATTTGACCAATGTATCTTGATTTTGCAACAAGACTCTACCTTCTTGGTCTATAATTACTACTCTAGTCATACATAAAATACATGGTTATAAAAAGGAAAGTAAGATGGGGCTAACCTTATTAACATCTGATTGTTTCCATTTTTAATCATGTATTATAAGTATGGTTTTAATCGTTCTAAAGAAAGTGGTGGCTAAATTCAACCAGTTTTCTTACTTTGAGTTATAAAGCCATGCATTTCTTTCTAGCACACCAGGTATACCAACATGTTAGAGCATCTCCAATGCTAAGAAGGTCACGAGTAAAATCCGCATCCATTTCTCAACTTTTGATTGAGCATCAATATGATGTAGATTTGCAAGATGTGATTAATTTTATTTTTTAAACTTTACTCTCTAATGTACAAGTGTCAATTTTTACAATATTAATGTTATTAGGAAAGTAAATATAATTTTGGTAAACAAACTAATTGCAATATTAATGTCAAAAGGAAAGTGAAAACAAATTTGGTAAACAGAGTAATCGACGCCCTCAACATGAACGTCAATATATTGAAGGCCTGTTTAACACCCTCATTCCACATGTACATCTACATCAAACTGACGTCTTAATTGATGCTTGCATTGAAGATATATTTTTATCTCTTATACCAATCAATCCTACGTGTTAATCAATATTTTTAACATTGATAGTTGCATTGGAGATGCTCTTATACTTGAAATCAATCTTGCTATTTTTGCTTATGTTTTATTTTTAATTAATGTTAATATTCCAGTAGAAATAGAATCTGTCCCACGTACGTGTTTAAGAAGTTGGCATTACCAATATCAAACCACTGATTAATGTAACTCCATAAAATTAAAATCTTTTCACAGTCATTGAAATGTTAATGGTGAATATTCTCATTATCTTACCGAATGGACATGTAGAGGGAAAATGAAAGTTAAAATCATCTAGTGCATCACACATTGGTAAGGTTAGTTTTTCTTAACGCGGAGTTAGTAAAAAATATATCGTTGCACCAACTGAAGTACTAAATGTAAAAAACGAACTGACCAGCTGAAGGGGGAAAAAAAAAAATCAAAGAACTAGGAAATTGGCATGTATTCATAATACCAACAAAGTCAACAATCAAAAGATTGACTTCTCATATTAATTAGACATAATATTTTCTAGTGGCTAACTAGCTGGAGAGATGGCCACATTGATATATTCTGCATGAGTACGTAATTCATATTAGACCTAGACGTTGTTCAGCATAATTAAACAACATTATATATATAAGTCATGATTTGCTCCTGAAATTATTCGGAAATGATTGGTGCCCTGCAAAAGACGTCCTCTTTACGAACCGGCCTTTCATTCGAGGTCTCTTTTCCGCATTCAGCTTCCTAACTTCATACCGAATCTTCTTCGAGAACAGCCTCGTCCTTCTCTTCTCCCTGTACCTCAGCACCCTCGCTTCTCTTTCCTCGTCGCGGCCTCCGAATCTCCCCGCTCCTGCTCCGAACGGATTCTCATGGACATCCCTAGGGCTCGAACTCTGAAACATTAGCAACAAATATATAAACATGTTAGAAAATTCATTATTAAACTTTGTAGATATCCAGAGATCGATAAAAAAAAAATGTAATTACCAGGAAATCCGGCCAGAAGTCGCCGGGGTTAAGCTCCGGTTTGACCCCGTCGGCCCATGGAGAGCCCTGGCCATCCCAAGCAGTGATTACGGTTTCGTAGTTGAGCTTCAAGAACATATCCGTTTTGGCTTCTTGATGATCTTTGCTGCTTTCATCGTGATGAATGATATTGATATCCATCTTCATGGGAACGCTGTATTCATGGTTTATCCCTTTCACTTCTTCTTCATGCGGCCGCAATGGAGACATGGAGTAATGGAAATGATCATCCCAGCTCAAGGATTCCCTAGCCATGTCTAGGGCTGGATCGAAATGACACGCTATAACCGCTTCTACTTCTTCATGATCATCTTGGTCATGATCCTCAATCTTCACTCTTGATTTCTCTTCCGTCCAAGCATCATGATGATGATCATCTTCATTCTTTCTTTCACCTAATTCAAATTCCAGCGCTTCCATCCCGTCGTACACGCCGTCGCCGTCGCCGTCAATTCTCGTGCCTAACAGGCTCTCGACGTCGGCAGCGAAGTCAGCAATCTCGGCATCGGACGCATTGATGAACTCGGGAATGCCACAGCCATCATCCTCGTGATCATTATTCAGTATATCATTCAGCTCATTGCATAGTTCGTCGTGCGAAAACGGTTCGAAAACCGGCACGCGAATCTGCTCCTCGCTCTCGTTGTTATCAAACGGGGAAACCTCATCGTCTCCACTGATCTCCGGGACCAGAGAGTGCGACGAAGAATTCTGCAGCTTCGTCTTGGCGTGGTTTCTCGGCGTCCTGGCCTTGCGGGTGAACCCTAGGTGCCATTTCGGCACATGCTCGCCGTCTCCGGGTCTGGTTTTGGCCCTGAAAGCCGATGAAGATGATTCGAGCCGGACCCTGTCGTGTCGGCTGGCAAGCTGGTTAGCTGAGTGCACGAACGTGTCGCAGCTCTGGCAGAGGAAAGCGTCGTCTGCGGAGCAAAACCATCTCGCTCTCTTCTTTAGACAGCTATCACAGGCTCTGGCGGTTTTGCCTCCGATGGCGTTTGCTGCTTTTCCTTCCATAATCATGGTCGATTACGGACGGAAAAGAAGCAAATTGAAGTAATTAAGCTAGCTAGAAGTTTAGAGTTCGGAGCATCAAACGGTAGTGTCCCTTGGACTATTTATGTTTGATGAGTTTAGAAATGTTGTTGGAGCGCTCAATTAATAGAAGATAGTGACCACATATAAAACAGAATTGCTATACCAAACCTTGTATTTTGCTTATACACGCCCTGAAATAGTGTAAATACGCCCTAAAATATTTATTTTTGTTCTATTTTTTAAACTACAATTATACCATAGTTGCGAAAAATTAAACACCACATAAATACATTTTTTTGATTTTTCAACATCATATTATTTTTAAATACAAGTAAATAATAGTAAAAATATAGGGCGTGTTTTAGTAAAATAGAGGGCGTGAAATAGCAACACCCATATAAAATCTCACTTTTTCCACCCTATTTTGTGCATTATATGAATCAGTTCACTGTTACAATAATAATTAATCAGCTTTTAGGGAAAACAATATCTCGTTCGATCACATTGGCTTTTTGCATAAAATGTGATAACTTTGACTGATCATATGTTTCTTACATACAATCGTAAGAATATTATTAGGTTAAGTCGCAATAATAATTGCCATTTAGAAAAATTCTAACGTACGGTCCCGTAGAATTAAATTCAAAATTTTAAAAATATATATGATTATATGGCATAATATTCTTATGTGACTGAACTTTCAGTCAAAAAAGATAATGAACCGCAGTATCTCCCTGATTTTTAATATTTTATAACTCCTACTTATATAAATGCATTAAGTGTTAAATATTTATGCTGAATAACTAGTCCAAGTGAAAATGAAAGGAGATAGTTGTAATATTAAGAAGACTAAGATATAATTGACATTAATTTTTTTATTTTTTTGAAGAGGCAATATAACTGACACTAATAACAATTAAACTATTGATAACTTATGTGATATAGGGACCGTTTTGGGGGCATTGAGAGACTTGAGGGCCAATTTTGGTTTTATCCTAACCCAAAAGATTAAGCCCAATTTTGATGTTTAAGGGTCCCACTACCAAGGTCTATCTGGCCTTTGATTGGCTGCAACTTTGAACTCCATCCATAACCCTGGTTTTTAATTGGACGGGAGCCAAAATAATGGATTTTCTGAAATTAAAAATATGTGGGCACAGCCACAATTAATAAAACCTGGATCCTATTGTTTCTTCGATATTCTTAAGGGGGCTGTGGAATTAGACACTTCGTTTGGTGTTTTGTGGCTGTGGGTTCAATTATTCCTCTCATCAGAACCTCAAAACTGCTCTCTTCCCTCTTGTGGTCCTGCACATACGTTGCTTTCGAGTTTCATGTCCTTAATTGATCTCTCCTTTAGCTTTACTAAGTGTGTGTGGTTTATCTTTGCTTTCTTGTTTTTGGATCCTATTGATATGTTGTTGTCATGAATGTAAATTAGAGAAATACTTTTGAGTTTCATCTTTTGTTTGGTGATAAGTTTGAATGCTGGCTAGTGGATACTCATATAGTACTATTATAAGAATTATACTAATGTCTTGCGCCACAATGGTTGAAAATTCGTATATCTTAATATTAAATTTCGAGAGAGTCTCTCGTTTTATCATAGTTTCTAATTAAGAGTTTGAAGAGGCAAAAACATTGTTCTTTCTCTAGAATTTCCAACGCCCTAATTGTCGAGTCTCTGACAATCCATCTACTTTGGTGAGACCATGTGATAAGTTACAAATTTACTCTAGTTTAATTTTTCAATTTTTGGGTAGTTTTTAGTACTTTGAAAGCCAAATCATTTGTAGAAGACTGGGAATGGCATTTTATGTTTTAATCCTAATTTGCATTTAGAATTTGAGAATCGAGGCTCGGAAGTTGAAGACTTGATCATCGAAGAGGCATGAAGACCATTTTCACAGCCGGGAAACCTCAATAAAATGTTGTTTTATGCACATTCACGATCGTGGCCCATATGACCTTGGTTTTTCACGATTGTGAACAATAAATGGTGATTCTCTTTGTAATATTTACTATTTGCTTTGCACTATAAATATTTCAATCCTCTCATTTTGGACAAGGCCCAAACATTTGGGTAAGTATTGAGAAATCTCAAAATGTTAAGATTACATGCTAACGCAATCGAAGACATGGGTACACTTATTGATCCTCCATGCTTATTACCACTATTAGGTTAATATATCAATATGATCGCATATTTTGCTCGTAGGTGAGGGTTATTAATACTACCTACTCGGATTAATCTGCAATCTAACTATACATTTAGTCTAAACTACTAACTTTATACGAGGTTAAAATGTTATCATGTAGCGGCTACCTTGAAGAAATTAAAGTAACTCTAGTGACGCCTTAACCCACGGGTAAGGATTTAATGGATTGACGAGAGTTTCTGAATTAGAGGAGTTGAAGCACGTCACTCAGTATGGACTAGAGTAGAAGAATCAACACGCTGTTAATGACTTCTCTAGCCATGTTTAGACAATGGGCATTTTCTATTACCTTGCCAAGATGAGCAGACACAATGATACATGGTTTTTTCGAGCCTCTCTAGGAACTCGACGACAACATTATATAGATTTTCTAGCTCGGTACGTATCATCTATGTACTTCTCGTGTTTCCGTTTGTGATTTGTGGCTTTCAAAGTGTTTTACAATTTGAAAAACATATATCATTTCAGCCAAGCAGTTGTGATTGTTCGACTCGTGCCTACCACTATCTACTCTATATTAATTAAAAGTGATAAGTGAATATAAATTTCGTTTTGATGTATTATCAGAATTTCCATTTACGCTAGAAATCGGTTATACATATCAATGTTCACAAAAATAGTCAAATTTGTCATTAGCTCATTGCAACTATGATCCATATTATCAAGGAATATCAACATACTATTTCCTACCTACCTTACAAAAGATTTTCTTATAGATAAAATTGCCTAATTTTTAGCCTACCTTACAAAAGATTTTCTTATAAATAAATTTTTTATTTTTTTATTAATTATATTTCTTTGCAATTTTTAAAATTTGTATAAAAATAAAATAAAATATATGTCATATGTCATATGTTATATCGGTTAATAATGGCTATTAATTTCAACTAATTTGAAGTTTTTGATCATTTTAGGGTTTTGGATCGGTACCATTTTCATGTACCACTCTGTATCACAAGCTACTAATTGAGATTAACTTAACTCCAACTAATTTTTTGTTTTTTGAAACCTATAATATCATCCATAATATCTTGACAATAATGGTTCAAATGACAACATCAAAAACAAGACCTATAGTCTAAACACATCAAAATACTTTCAAAACAGCAACATTCTTCATGATCAATCATTCAACTCTTTATTCTCAAGAAGGGTTAGTAGGCTCATTCTCCCTCTAAGGATGTGGTGAGTTATATTTGTAAGTTAACAGTCCATATTCAAAAATGTGTTGAACGAAACCACTGAGGGAACCTGTTTCCTTTTATGCATTATATTGAACACGTCCCTTGCTTGATCAACATTCTGAAGAAGAAAGTGTATATCCATCATGGAGTTGAAAATGACCACATTAGAAGATATCCCTCCAATGTCCACAACACAAAAAAGATCTCATGCTCTTGCTATCTCCTTTGCTTTACACAAACTCCATCAAAGTAGAGTATACATAGATATTGGGCTGGATTCCAATAGTAATCATCACATCCCATAATCTTGTCATCGTATCCGAATCTTTAAGTTTAGCCAAACCATCATTCAAAGGATGGTATGTCTCTACAGTGGAGGAAACCCTCCATCTTTTTCATCTTTTCTAATATATTCAGCGCATTTTTCATTAGCTTTCGCTTGAAAATGTGCAATAGTATATTGAACATAACGACACTGGGAGCCATATTGCCAAAAACTTTATTGCCAATAAGTTATGTGAAACTCTTGTCTTTCCCTGACTTGTATAGACTATCCATCACACACCAATAACATACTCATTCATCATAAAATCTTCTGAGACCTTAAGGAAGACTTCCTCGGCTTCAACTACTATGTCCTCATCAAAGAGTTTCTTCGATAGGGTAGTGATACTAGGGCTGGAAAAATGTACCGAAATACCGTACCAACCAAAATACCATACCAAAAATACCGTACCAATTATATACCGACTTTAGTGGTATGAAATTAGTATTGAATTTTCAATACTATGGTATTACCGTACCATACCGAAATAATAATGTAAATTTAAAAATAAATAATATTGACAAGACTTAAATATTTGTTAGCTTAAATATTTTTCAAGCGAGTGTTTTTTTGTTCTTTTTACTTTTTTGACAATACTTATGATATTTTTGTACAAATTTAACTTGTAAATGTCTTTTACCTCACAACACTCTATCATTATTGAGGTAAAAATAGATGGGATCCCAAAATTGATACACGTATTTTACCACTTCATTGTCTAGGCTCCAAATTATTTCCATTTCATTTTTATTTTTTATGTTAAACTCTTAAGATTAAATTTAATTTTTGAATAATGCCATAATTTTCTTGATGTAATATAATGAGTAAGAAAATTAGTAGTTTTTTTTTTAAGATAAGAAAATTAGTAGTTATTTTGAACATGTCACATTGATTAAAATTTAACTCATTCATTATTTTTAGACGAATTTCATATTTTATATGTATTTATTTTATTTTTCAAATCATTTTTTGGGTACAATTACGGTATGTACTGAATACCAACCGAAGTTTTTGGTTGGTATTGGTATTTAAAATACGTGTACCGAAATACTTGGTATGGTAAATGATATTGAGTAAAAAAATATGGTATTGTACCGATCCACCCCTAAGTGATACATTAGGCTCTAAGTCTATCTTGAAGAAGGTACCTAATATGCTAAAAGCATGCAAGGACTCCATCTCTCTCCCATAACACTCCATCAACATGGACAGTGAATACTCATTAATCTGAACTCCCATAGCCACCATATCCTTCCATATATATAAGCCCTCCCATCCCTCATATAAATTACCTTTTTCATAGCCATACTAAAGAGAATCTCATCTGGCATTGGGATATTTCTCAGCATCTTCTCTCACAAAAGCTTCACTTCATCCACTGACGAGGTCTTCTCAATTTGATCCTTCCGTAGGAGTGGTGCCTTGGGAAAAGGCGCACACACTCCTTTTCATTACATAACCAAAACCATGACACACATTCCTTAGCCTAGCAGCTAGCACCAAAACAAGAAGAAACAAAAAGGTTTAAAACTTGTTGTAGGGAATTTTACTAGACTTTGTGTGAAATCAGAAGATTTAGACCGAAACAAGAGGAAACAAGATGGTTTAAAACTTGTTGTAGGTACAAGAAAACTTCAATTTACTATTCACATTCCTTGATCAATTAATTAAGTAATTTTTTATTACTACTAATTGAGTAATTTTAGATTGTTTATTAGGCGTCCTATATTTTTATCACAAGTGACAATTATACCCGTATTACTATTTTAAGATAATAATTATGGATTAATTAAGAGAGATTATTAGACCTTTCATGTAAATTATGGACGTTAAAATTAAAACTTGGACGTCAAATAACCGTTTAGTAGGTTTTTAATGAAAAAAATGTTGTAACATGTTGTTTTCAGTTACCACACTTTCATAGTCTAACCTTCAAGCCACAAAAATTCTTTGAAAAATTATTTTTTATTTTCCTCTCTTCAATGTGTGTGGAGTATCAATATCAAATTTATCATAAATAGGTTAAGGTTTATTGGAAAATTCTCATTAAGATCGTAACAAGAAGTTAAATTCAAAGCATAAAACTTTCATACTTCTTACTAAGTGCGTGAAATAAATTTTAAAGTTAAAATAATATTTAATTGATTATTTTACCCTTTAATAAAAAACCATATTACAATAATTGAATAATTGAACTTATTTTGTAGTAAAAATAGTTATGAAAATATTTTCAGTTCAGTTCAAACAATTTCAATTCAGCTTCATTCCAAAATTATAAAAAATAGCACAATTTCATTAAGTTCTCTTAAATTCTATTAATTAGATTGTCAAAATTTGAGTTAATGAAAATTTAATTACTTAAACTATATTTACCTAATTCTAATTTTATTTAGTTTAGTTCAACTCAATTCAATTCAGTTTAGTTTGGTTCATTTCAGTTTAGTTTAGTTTAGTTCAGTTTAGTTGATTTTAGTTAGCTCAAATCAATTAATTTCAAACCAATCCAACCACAGATTGACGCGTACACACTAAAATTAATGAACTACAATTATTGTTCACTTCACTTCTTTCTAGTCAGCTCAATTTAATTCAGTTTAACTAATTAAGTTTGGTTCAACTAAAATGACCTTTGGTGAATGATGTTATAGAATTAAAAATCATAGAACTTAAATACTAAATAATGATAGCAAAAACAATTAAAGGTTAAAGTTGTAATTTAATTATTTTAAAATTTTGAAATATAAATTCACGCTCTTAAGAGGAATATTGAGAGTTTTACATTTTTAATAGAAATTTAAGTTTTTATTAAGCCCTTAATAGAAAATTTCTCAAGATTTATGTTGACTAGATCTAGAGTCGCTAAATTTAATACACTTATCTGTTTTTTTAATAGGCTTATTGTTAATAATATTACAACCGTGAACAATCCAAAAATAAACCTTGCAGTATAACTGTGAAGTTGCTTGGATAAATATCAAGAATATTTCGTCAACTTGAATTGATTTGAAATAAAATTTTAATGTATTTAAAATAGTAAAAACTTAAGAGAGTGAAGAGAGAAAGTCCTGAAACACAGCCGCCGACTCTTTTGTGTCCGCAAGAACCAGATATTGACCGTCGCCTCCGATAAATTCAAACCGATCGAAAAGCAAAGCCAAGAATCAAAGAGCATCAATCTTTTGCGCAGAAGCATCACCACTATGGAGGTTGTTGCATCAAGAATATGGGGTTTAACCCTGATAGCAAACGAACGGGAAGTGGTTTGTTCGGTGACGGAGGGCAACGATGTCCGTTTCATGTTGGCGGGGAAGATCAGATTCCGAAGCCGTTATCCCTAGGATTGGATCTCTGGCGAATTCGAAAAGGTGTGGAAACCATCTTGGTGGCGCCGTTTGGTGGATGCTCCCATACAACTGGATACCCAGCGAAACGGCTCGAGGTGCATGAGAAACTTGCGCGCGGTTGTGGAGCCAGCGGTGGACGTGGCGAGGCGGAGCTACCAGCGGCAGGCCCGACCCAGACTATGAGGCATGTGAAACATGGGCATCAGGCCACCATTTGGATTGATAAATTAGGGGCCTTAATTTCAAAACTTTGTTTACTATTTATAGTGTGTTTTTATAAAAAGTGATGAAATTAGCCCAATTATGGACTAACCAAGAGTATATTTTATGCATATGGGCTTAATGTAAGATTAAAAAGGCCTCAAATTTAAACTAATTAGACTCTATACACATAGAAAGTAAAAATTAGACTATTGTTTAAAATTTGTCTCAGGCCACCAAAAGTTTTGGGCCGGCCCTGACCAGCGGTGGGCGGGGATCCAAAGCCGAGAAAGACGTGGCAAGAGGCGGCGGCCGAGGGCAAACCAAGAGCCTATGTTTTCTTTTATTTTTTGTTATTTTTTCGTTTCAATATTTTGATTTAGTACCAATAACAGACGAGAAGTTTCATCTCGTCGAGGAAAAAGTTTCATCTTTCGGAGGCATATCATGGGAGAAAGATGTTAGAGGAAGTCCTTCGCTGTAAGGGAAAGTTGTTCGACAGTCGCGACAACGCCATTGGAGAGGATCACGTCTCAGTTAGAAAATATCACTTTTATGGGATCCTGTTGGTCGTCTTGCGATTCAGAATCTTTTATAGCTTATTCTCTAGCATTACTCACAAAGTTGAGTACCATACTAGTTAACGCATGGGGGGCTCGTCTTAGCCATGTTCTACCGCTCCTGGACATTTTCCAGTGATCAAGAATGAAACAAATATTTATTTTTTTAGAAAAAAAGTATGATCCAAAATTTGAAAACAGAAAAGCCCGGGTGACGTGAAGAGTATTATGCCATTTTCGCCTCCAAAGCTTTTACGCCGGAGTAAGAAATGGCGCAGGCTAGAACAGTGGCTAAAGCTGTGCTCAACAACTCCGACAACCCCAAACTAGCATGGCAGATCTTCAGGCGAACCGCTCCTTCCTCTCCCCATCTCTTCTTCCACCTGCTTCCCGCCATAACCCGCATTCTCCTGACCGCCGACATGCTTTTCGAAATCCATTCCCTCCACGATCTCCTCCTCGCACAACCCCTCCAGAAACCCCGCAATTCCCTATACACTCTTGTCAACATATTAGCAGAGTCGGGTCATGTCGAGACGGCGCTGTCCCAGTTCCAGTTCCTCCGAAATCGGTTTCCCGATCATCCTCCCACGACGCCATTTTACAACCTGCTTATCAAATCTGCAAGCGATGAAGAATGGCTTTCTTGGTTGTATGAAGATATGATCCTTTCTGGGGTCCCACCGGATACGTTTACTTTTAATCTTTTGATTGATAGGTTGTGTAATCTGGGTAGAGTTGATGATGCTCGTAAAGTGTTTGACAAAATGCCTGACAAAGGATGTGAACCCAATGTGTTTAGCTTTGGGATACTAGTCCGAGGATACTGTCGAGCCGGGCTTTCATGTAAAGGGCTTGAGGTCTTAGATGTGATGCGGCGGGTGGGGGTTCTGCCAAATTTAGTGATTTACAATACATTGATCGCGAGTTTTTCACGAGAGGGGAAGACTGAGGAGGCGGAGAAGCTGGTTGAGCAGATGGGGGAGGATGGTCTTTCTCCCAATGTGGTTACATTCAATTGTAGAATATCTGCACTTTGTAAGTCGGGTAAGGTTCTGGAGGCATCCAGGATATTTCGGGATATGCAGATAGATGAGGAGATGGATTTGCCAAAGCCTAACTTGGTGACCAATAATTTGATGTTGGATGGATTTTGCAGGGAAGGAATGCTGGATGACGCAAGGTCGCTTTTTGAGTCTGTGAAGGGAAATGCATCATTATTGAATGTAGAGACCTGTAACATATGGTTGCGTGGTTTGGTGAGGAACGGGAGGATATTTGATGCTGAGTTAGTTTTTAAGGATATGATTAATCATGGTATCAATCCAAATATATACTCTTATAATATTCTAATCCACGGGTTCTGCAAGAATGGGATGCTTGCTGATGCAAGGATGTTAGTCGGTTTGATGACAAGTGGTGGAATCTCTCCTGATACGGTCACTTATAGTACTCTGCTACATGGTTACTGTTATAAAGGAAAGGTTATCGAGGCTAATAGAATTTTGCATGAGATGGTAGAGAGAGGATGTTCTCCAAATAGTTACACATGTAACATTGTACTGCATAGCCTATGGAAGGAAGGGAAAGTATCTGAAGCAGAGAAGCTACTACAGAAGATGAATGAAGGAGGCTATGATATGGATATAGTGAGCTGTAATATTGTGATTGATGGTTTATGCAGAAATGGGAGGGTAGACAAAGCTGTTGAAATGGTGGATGAACTATGGAGTCGGGGAAGTGCTGCTTTGGGTGACTTTGGGACTTCAATCATCGGATTGGTGGATGGAGGAAATGATGGGAAAAAATGCGTTCCTGACTTGATTACATATTCAACAATCATCAATGGGCTGTGCAGTGATGGAAGACTTGTGGAAGCAAAGAAAAAGTTTGTAGAGATGATGCAGAAAAACCTGCACCCTGATTCAATTGCATATAATACTGTTCTCCATAACCTGTGCAAGAGGGGCAAAACATCAATGGCGTTTCAGGTTCTTAAAGACATGGAGAAAAAAGGTTGCAGTAAGACTTTAGAAACATACAACTCGATGATTGTAGGGCTTGGAAGCAAAAAACAAATATTTGAAATGTATGGGCTTCTAGCTGAGATGAGAGAAAATGGCATCTCTCCTAATGGTTTTTCTTACAATACTATCATAAGTTGTTTATGTGAAACTGGAAATACTGAAGAAGCTACTTCTCTTTTAGAGGAAATGCTACGGTATGGTGTACATCCTAACATTAATTCATTAAAGTTGTTGATTGAAGCACTGTGCAGGGTTGGTGAGTTTACTCCTGCCATAGACATATTCAACGTAGCCCTTAGTATATGTGGACAGCGGGAACCTCTGTTCGTTGTGATGTTTAATGAACTGCTGGCTGGAGGGGAGTTATTAGAAGCAAAGAAGTTGCTTGAAGCTACAATAGAAAGGTCTTTTGATCTCTCCAGTTTCCTATACAAAAATCTGATAGAAAGGTTGTGTAAAGAGGAAAAGTTGGAAGAAGCTTTTGATATTCTGAATAAGTTGGAAAGTAAAGGGTATGGATTTGATACTGCATCCTTTATGCCAGTGATTGATGAATTAATAAAAAAAGGAAGGAAGCGGGAGGCTGATGAACTTGGTGAGAGGATGCTAGATATAGCAGATACAAGAGGAGGCAAAGAATCTCTAAATCGGGTTTCCAGACAGCTACCACGTGGAAAACATGATCAGAATGCAAGTGAATGGAAGACAATTTTGCGGAGGTATATTTTTATTTTATTTTATTCCTCTTTGCTACAAAATGCTGCACACTCCTCCCTGCTATATTCAATCTGTCTTGTTGCTTACACTACTTAAAAAAAAAAAAATCGTCAGGCAGACTTTTACTCAAAAACATTAGATTGTAATTGTATGCTGTGCTAACCTCAGTTCTAACCTGTACGACTGTGAAATTGTGGATGTTCACCGATTTTCCAAAACAAATCATCCTTTATAATTCACTGTTCTTTCTTATTAATTATTCACATATTTGTTTAGAATTTCATAGCATCTAAAGACCGAAACCTGAAACACCTCATATTCCAACATTAATTATCCCATCTACTAGATTCATATCCGCTCTACTGAGGAGACATATGCATGAAAGTATTGTTGGCCATCATGGAATCATCTGCTCATTGTTGGTGCCACGTTTGTAAAAGCTAATATGTGTACCCTCTTAACACTTGGGATAACAAAAGAAAAAGTTTGATGGCTGTGTAAGATGTGTATTATATGCTCTTTTTATGTCTTTTATTTCATTCTGTGTTGCTTTGGTTACTAAACCTGCATAAAGTTAAAAACAGTTGGCCTCTTGGACATCCGTTATTTGAGCTCCGTAATTTTTTTGCAGAGATGATGGAAGTGCAACTGCCCTAAAAACCTTGAAGCGGGTACAAAAAGGATGGGGTCAAGCGGGTGCAAGTTTGCAGAAAGCTGGTGACCTTGATGACTGGAGATGAAAAAATTGTTTCTGGTTTTGAACAAGAAAAGATTCTGAATGGGCCAAGCCAAGATTCAAAAGGATGATTTGAATCTTTTGTTGCTCACCAAGAGACTAAAGCCAGGGTAATTGAAGGCTTGGATCACTACTGGGGGAAACCAAATCCATAGACCAAGAATGGAGGACAGAAACCAACTAAACCCAGTTAGTTGCCTTCAGAGTAAAACTGTCCTCAATTAACCACAGATGTCATCAAACTGTTGATTGGTGTCATTTCGACGTTTCGGACAGTATTCATCCCAGCTAGGATTGTTTACAAGACGTGTTTTACTGATCACTCTCAAGTAAGCCTCTTCAGACATTACTGAGCCACCTGCCACTGCCACCGCCACCGCAGCCATCTTTACTTATGAAGTTTCCGGAGACAATTCTTCCCATTTCAATACCTAGATACCCAAAAAATATACTGAGCATGATTCCTTACAGTTTGATGGCAAAAACTCTGATAACCTACAGTGATCAATAGTTCCAGTCAGCACTCACATGCTAATATTTGAATACCAGCATCTATAGATTTGAAGGTACTTCTGACTCTTACCTTTTAATCAATTTGTTGATTATCTGCAATTTGGGAGCAGTTTTCAGTTAGAGTATTTGTTCTGGTGATTACTCATATTAACCTCATAACATTGAGAACTCGAATGAATTTCTGTTTGAAGGCATGTATGGTATCTCTTTGTTCAAAAACGTGTTTATTATATATACAGTTATGTGTTTTGAACACCTTAAAAATACGTTGAAAATATTGTTTGCCTTCAAACCACTGTTCTGTGTTCTACATTCTGACCCGTATAGTTAAACTGTGATTGCTTGAGCAACCGGATTAAAATAGTTAACTCTGGTGATCTGTTTGAAGTATAATCCAATGCACTTTTGACTTGTTAACAATGACAAAATACTGGCGAGAATAGTACTGATAGAATTAATGTTTTCATTTATAATACATCATCATACGCATGATGATGGAAATTTCTTTTATAAATTACACCCGCACTTAGCTTAATGTTCGGCCATGCATAGCTTAACCTTTTTTTACCCAGTTTGAAGTTCTTTAATGAAACACTTGGAATCATGAGCTGTTAGGAACCATCAAATTGAACCCTGTACCTCAGAACCAAGAATAACTTAGGAAGACGAAGCATATGATTTTAGGACCACACTAAAAGAGGTATTGTTACTTCACAACTGAAATTACCAAGAAGAAGCAAAAGGATTATGGAATGCCGCAAAGATCATAGGAAACCCATTTACCAGAGTGGAGAACTATGATCAGCTGGATATTCTAGAGACAATTTCTCAATTTGCATGCCAATCGATGCAGGGATTTGCCTCTGCTAAATTTCTATGGATTGATATTTTTTCTACACTATCATACTGTTGTTTCATGTTTCATCCACACGCTGCCACAATAATTGGTAGATCCTTAATGTGAATGTAGATGCTTGCAACTTGCAAGATGAGTTTTTTATTCTTTAACATGGTCTAATTTGTTGGAAGTTTGCAGTTTTCTTCTTTTCAATTGTTAATTTGCACACTCTTTCCGAATAGTTTTTTACCGGTGCCATGCTGCTTTAAAAGATTTCTTGCAATGACCAATGACCGCCCTTTAACTGCAGGTCGACCATATTGGTTTGCTGGAGTTCTGCAAATCAGACATTGCTAAATGGCGTAATATCAAGTGGGAAACTTGTTGGTTCATGTAGAGTTTGCATTCCTGTTGGAGCAAAGAAGTAAGGAATTCTAAACAGTAAACAGCATGAACATTCACATTGGTTATTGTTTTTAGGCACTTCATGACTCTCATAGCTTGTCTTGTAAGTGTTGTAAGGCACCTTATAAGTTATAGCAATGCTTGGATTGCAGTCCGATGCTTCCCATCTTTGAAACTAATAGTCTACTATCATTTTTATACTTATCTTACTTATACTCATCACATGAAAAAAAGAAGAATTATTTCTGATATTACAAGTTCTATATCCAATATGGTGCAATTACATTTAACTTTTTTTTTTTTTGTCAAATTACATTTAACTTTAAGAACCCTCGTTTTTGCCCTTACACTGCATATCAGTGATGAAAAATATAATTAATGATAATTTCCTGTGAAAATATATATGACAGTTAATAATAAACCATGAGAAGTGATTACTGCAAATTCTAATATTTTAATTTGACCACCAGAATGCAAATATATAAGATTAAAAGAAATTTTAAAATTTTCTAACATGAATTCGAATTGTATAGTTTGATTAATTAATAACCTGTAGAGCCATGGAATTGTAAAATAAAATAAATTGAACAAGACGGAGCATATATATATATATATTATATTAAATTATTATTATAATACGCTCTATGAAATTAAATTATATACGCTCTACAAATTTTAAAAAGTCTAGGGTAACGGATTTAGGAACACTCTGGGTTAATCTTTTCACCACTTAAAAAAAACTTTGACTTCACGCCGCCAGCGAAGTGGCATCCCGCTGTCCGCAGTCAGGAAAAATGGAATGAGCGTGTGAGCATAACGAACATCACCGTCGCATCCATGGAAGCTACAACTACAAGCTCTACTTCCTATTCTCGCAAGAGGAAACGGCAGCACAACAAGAAAAGCAGCGATTTTGCTGAGGAAGCTCGTCGGTGGATGTATTCTAACCGTGATTTCTCTGACTGCCAAGGTGATTGCTTCGATTCCGTTGCATTCTGATTATGTGATTTTTTAGTTTTAATGGGGTTTTCTTCTTTTTCATGTGTTGCAGATAGAATTGTGTTTGTGTCATACAATATATTAGGAGTTCAAAATTCAATAAACCATCCGCATTTGTATCGTGGTGTACGGCGAATGTATTTAGATTGGGATTATAGAAGACGAATTTTGCACGAGGAAATTAGGAACTACAAGCCTGGCATTATATGTTTGCAGGTACTTTTAGTTCTTTATGCTTTAATTCTATGTGTTATTTGAAGCCTCTTCGGTCATAAGGCTTGTTAAATTTACCGGAAAGCACTTTATTTCTCCAGTCAAAGTTAACCACACATTTGAATAGAAATATAAGCAACAATATAATTGTGTAGAATTTGAATGCGATATTGTTAGTTTCGTGGTACTGTGTAGTATCTATAATCAACTTTTTTATGCTTTGTTATCATGCGTAATTAATGATATTAAGGTTTAACAGTCAAACATTAGAAACCATATATTTGCTCTTTTTTAAAGATTTCCAATGACTCGAAAATCAAATTCATTAAGTCGTAGAATATGATCAAAATTATGTTAGATATTTTAATATCAATTTGAAATAGTAAGAAAAACTTGTTCAGTCTTCATGTGGAATGGAGGGGGTGCGTTCTTAGGTATTAAAGGATTGGAGTAACTTTTTCACTGCAGGAGGTAGATCGATTTGAAGATTTGGGTGATCTATTTCAAAAAGATGGTTATAAGGGAGTTTACAAGGTACCATGAAAACCATTTTAATGTTTTCTACATTGTGGGGCTTTGAGGATTGAGTACATTAATTTATTGTTCTTGAGTAGGGTCGAACGGGTGAAGCTTCAGATGGGTGCGCCATATTTTGGAATCGTAAACTGTAAAACTACTTCTCTTCCCTGATAGTTTGTTCTGCAAATATTTATATTGTGACTCTTAGAATAAGCTTCCACTGAAACTGCTTTAATCCTATCTTCTGGAATAAAATCACTTCAATGTTAGAAAATAACCATGATTTCTGTTTTGTTACTTTCCCCTAAGTTACATTTTTTATTTATCAGTGTAGCAAATTCTGTGACAGGTTTAGACTGAAGCACGAAGAGAGCATAGAGTTCAAGAGTTTTGGACTTCGAGATAATGTTTGTCAGTTTTGTGTTTTCAAGGTATTCAAACTCTATGATCATAAATTTGTCATAAGTTGTACAATTGCATGTGGATCTTTCTGTAGAGTTGGACACACAAATCGAAGTAAAGATTTTTTCTGTACATGCAGCTAAAGAAAAAGAAGTTTTCATCGTCTCGAAGCTTTGTTGTTGGAAATACACATCTACTATTTAACCCAAATCGCGGAGACATCAAGTTGGGTCAGGTAAATTAGAAGTCGTTTCTACAAATTTCTCGTGGTTGTTATTGCTGGATCCCCCCAATATATCACTTTTCTATTGTTCTCTAAGTTAAAGATTCTAATTGTATCTTTTTTATATCTATTATTGGTGGATCCCATATTTACGTAACCACAATATTTTCAGATGCGACTTTTTCTTGAAAAGGCTCATGCACTATCAGAAGAGAGGGGTAATATACCGGTTGTGCTTGGTGGAGATTTTAATAGTATGCCGCAGGTTAGTCTCAACTTCCAGTATACATTTCACATCATATACGTCCTCTTCATATAATAGATTTGTTTCGTTATGTAATAGATTTGTTTCTTTATATTTTTGTCAGAGTGCAATGTATAAGTTTCTTACTTCATCAGAGGTAAGCTTTGCTCAAAACTTGTCAGTATTGTTTTCTATGTGTTGCTTAATTGCTGTTTGTCAGCTTTGTTTCTTACTTGTTTCTGTCTTTGCTGCTTCTTAAAACATTAAAATTTTCTCAGTTAAATGTCCGACAGCATGATCCAAGGCAAATATCTGGCCAGATAATTCCACCCCGCTATTCTGGCTTTCAGCATAGCGCTAACCGGGTACCAAGGTCTGCTTTGCTCTCTTTGTACTTCTCTCTCAGCAGTATATCTCGTGCATAGAAATTTGATATAAAAAGTATTCCCCCACTTTAATGTCAGATAGCTATTGAACCATATATATTCTATATTTCTACTGCAACAGATTTAATTGTGATTTGTTCATTTCTATCATTCAAGACCAAGGTTTCGTATGCAGGTTTCGTAATTCAGAAAATCCATTCTTACATGAATGGAGTAAAGATCAAATTAGTCTAGCTACTGGATCAATTTTGGATTGCTTGAGTCATCCTTTGAAGATATGCAGCAGTTATGTTGGAGTTCCGGTGAGATTTTTGTTCTTAAGATTCAAGAATCATTAAGTACTTGACTCTTCACTATACAATCTTCAGGCTAATCATGTATCACCTGTCTCTTGACGGTAATTTGGCTTGCTTATATTGTGCAGGGAAGCACTAAAACTAGGAACGGTTTCGGGGAACCTTTAGCAACATCGTTCCATTCCCAGTTCATGGGCACTGTTGATTACATATGGTAATTGTCACATACTTTTTTTTTGTTTGTGTTTTTGTTTTTGATGTACTCATTCTTTTGTATTAGCTCATTGTTGAGATTTTGGGATCCTTCACCTCCTACTTATCCATTCAGCTTAATTTTCAGCTCCACTGCAATTTAGAATTTGTTGTGATTGTATGTAAGCTGATGCAGGCATACAAAAGAGCTTAATCCTGTTAGAGTTCTTGATACTCTACCCATCAGCACATTACGGGAAATAGGAGGACTCCCGAGTAAGGTATTCATTTATTTCATTTTTATATTCGGGAGTGGATGTAGTTACTGATGATAACCATCCTAAATACTTTTTACTATCCATCATCAGTCTGAAATTAGGGATGCATGTGATATGAACAAAATTATCTGATATTAATGCCATAAGTTTATTACATTGAGGATTTGTGAGAAGAAAGTTTGGATTTCTTTGCATAACTACTTTCGTTATAAACTGCCAGTTCCCTTGACTTGAGAAGCTTCTTTTACAAAATCTAAGTAGAATTTTTAGCCTGTGAGCTTGTGAGATTTTGCAGTTTTCCACTGCTTAGTAATTAAACACATTCATTTTGCAGCAATGGGGAAGTGATCATTTTGCTCTTGTATGCGAGCTCGCATTTTCTGATGATCAAACTAGAGAAGATGGTGCAACATAATGTATAGTGGCATAGAAAATTTAGACCTGAAGCCACACTGTTTTTTCATTGATTTTAGTAATTTATTACTCCTGCCATCAAACTCTGAATTCTAATTGGTGGCTTCCTTAGATATTTAGATTATCAGTATTTGGGGGATATTTAATTTGTATGTTGATGGTATAGTCGAATATCTTGAGTTTAACATAGGTAGAGTTTCAATATCCAGCATTTGAAACAAATATAATTGAATGAGAAAAGCTATGTAAATAACCTACAGCTCCTCAAAATAATTATTCATTTATAACTTTTAGAAGATAGATTTTCTGCATCACCATTTTACAGAGGACAGCTACATTTACCCCATGTATCCATCCTCATGATCAACAATCATCTTCATTGCTTTCAACAAAAACAAAAACCATCTTCATTGACAATTACAAACCCAACACTGATCTATCTAGTCGGAAAATTGACAGTCATTGATGAGGGAATCGCCGCCTAATTGTTTCCAATCTTGTTCATCCGATAATTCTTCCGGGAAAAACTTTGGAAAAGACATTATTTCAAACAAATCAAAGAACTCGTCTTCTATAGAGCAACTGGGTGCAATATTCTCTTCAAACCCTAACTCTTTCAAGTCATTGCCAATCCACATGTTTTGTTCAAAATTGAGTACCGGACTAAGTGGAGGTGAACTTGGAATGTAATCATCATCACTCAGCTTAGCTTTCTTGGATGGTTGCCATGCTCCGATTTCTTCAGCGATCGGCTTAATAACATTTGATGGAGTTTCTACTTCTGATCCCTTTTCCAGGTACCAAGAGTACATCATATCCTGAAACTTCTTCAAATCAAACTCCTCTTCACCCTCCGCTTCAGAGATCCGTGGGAGCCGATTAACATTTGCTATTTTCACAACATTTTCCTTTGAGCTGGTGGGAGTTGTACTTGTAGCCTTGTGATCAGAAGTAGCCACATCAAGAACAGATGACGGAGAATGCTGCGAGCGATTCACATTATTCTCCTTTGATGTTTTGTTCATTTTGGCAACAATCATATCAAATTCCGCCTTCTTAGATTGGTATGCCTTAGCCGCCTCCTCTTCGCTATCAAATGTGCCAAGCCACATCCTTTTCTTGTCGAGAGGATTTCGGATTTCAGCTGCAAATTTCCCCCATTCCCGTTTCCTCACTCCCGGAAATTTTGATGTAGTTCCTTGTTGTGACTTCTGACCTTTCTTTTTTTGTGGTTCAGCAGCAGCCTCTTTCCTCACTCCACTCACTCCAGGCAAAGACTCATGTTGCAGATTCTGATTGCTTTGTTTTTGTTGAACCTTCCCCTTCGGATTATTTGTCTTGAATGTTTTGCACGGATTATTTCCACAAAGTAGTTGTATAGGCTTCGGTGGTGCGAATCTATCCCGCAAGATTACAATCTCTTTGCGTTTTGGTCGAACCGGTGGTGGATTTCCCAAATCCATATCAGAATCCGAATCTGAATCAGTAGCATCGGGATCATTATAACTGATTGTGATTTTTCTAACAGATTTCAATAGCAACTCCATTAATGGCGAAAAACACCTGAATCAATCGAGCCCAGAAAAATTGAAAAACAGTAGATACCAACGAGAACAGTTTCAAAGTACTAAACATGTTGAATTTCTGAAAACTCATACTTCAACTATTGAACATAGCTACATAGATACAACCTCAGAAAAATTCTTAAAAATTTAATAACACAAAATCACCATTTCTATCCCCCTATTCATACACATACACATGATCAATCTGATGAAACCCATTAATCACATAAACTAAAAAGTACCTCGGCTGCACTAAGAGAGACGCGGAGGAGATCGATGAGCAGTTGGAGACTGATTTGCTGCAAATCTCAGCTTCAAATGGTAAGCTTCGTGCTGCTGCTGTTGTTATCCCTCCCAGCTTTTTGATCCGTGAAGAACAAGAATAAAGTGGGAGCCAGATGGATTGCGAAGGGAGCGGTCGCAAATTGAAGAGATGCGATTCTGATAAACCAAGAAACTATTTATGTATATATAAGACAATGATATGATGAGTGAATTTATGGAGAATAAGGAAATTTAATTTCCATAATTAATGATATGCATGCACTCTACCATAATTTCTCATTCCATATTTGGATTTCCTTTTTTTTCCCTCCCAGTTTCCTTTTTTAAAAGTCCTAAAGATGCCAGAAAACCTTTCAGGTTAAATGAACACGTTTCTATTTGGGTTTATGAATCATGATCGATAACATCATTGGCTGCTGCCGGACTCGTCCAGCCGCGTCCGTCAACTTCGGCGACATCGCCGGGGGCGTGAATCTGATTTATTAACGTTTGGGGAGTTTGATCGTCTCGTCGGCCACGTTTCTGATATCTCTGATTCCCATATTTCTGCGATTTCGAAAAAAAAAAAATCGGATTTAGATTTTAGATAAGCCTGATCTTGTAAAATACAGAAAACCAATTTTCATTTTGAGACACAGTAATTTCTAGGTTAATAATTAGCGCCGGTTTGTAGGCACTCTGGTTTCGCCTGAATTTGAAGCAGTAAAATCGGCGGAATCGGTATACAGGTGAATTCGATGGGACTTTCCAGAAAGACGGACTCATATGAGGACGCGCTAGCTGTAAAATGGGAAATTCTCGACCTAATAAAATGTTATGATTATACAGGATATACTGAAAGAGGCCATTTTTGTTTCAAATTTATTTTTAGAAAACGTATATTTTCTTTTCTCCATGATTTTTCGATCCTCAATGCAAGACTTTTCAGTTACAGCTAAATGCTTTGAAAATTTTCAAAATTCAAATTTAAAACTTTTTTTAATTATTAAATAGGTAGCTGTTAATTAAATCTCAATGTAACGTACATTTCACTTCTCAATGCAAACATATAATCTATCAAAGTTTTTGTTGTTTTCTTTCTTTTGAAATCTTCTTTGTAATATTTATTTTTCTTTGTTCCTTCTATAGAAAATGATCAATATTCTTTAACGTCTCCCTTTAATTAAGGTCATTTTGGCCACGTCATTTCCATTCACAAATTTCCATTTTATTCAAAAATAATTACAATTATTAATTAGGTTTCTCTATTTTCACATTTAAGGCAATTTTATTTTACGTGACTGAACCTTCAGTCAACAGAACTGTAGAATTTTCCATTATTCACTTTCTTACACAAAATTAATTTTATAATATTTTATAGGCCTCGTTTGGCAATCAGTTGTTAACTGTTAGTTGTTAACTGATTCTCCTGGCTGTTAGCTGTTAGCGGAATCTATTAGTTGTTTTGACTAGCGGTTTGTATTTGAGTGTTTGACAAAAAATAATTAGCGAATACCTGTTTCATTATATATGCTAAATGAGTAAAATGGGCATCCGTATAATTTATTATTATTTATTTTTATGTAATATGTATTATTTGTTTTGATGTATCGAATATATTTTTATTTTCTAATGTTTTTGAATCATTTAAAATATTATTATTAATATACTACATTTATTTAAAATTTATTTTTTAGATTAAAAATGCTTGAATTTCACATTGGTATGTGAATATTTTCAAATTTATATCCTTTTCTTTTAGATTAAAACGTCAAAAAAATTTGTACGTATATAAATGATATTTGCGTACGTGAAGGAGGATTTGAATGAATTTGTGGGAAAAGAAAAAGAAATTTTGTAATGAGTAAGGATAAAAATGAGATTTGGTAATATTCTTCTAATTAATTTTTCACATACGCTGCTCTTTCTATCGTTTCAGAAATCAAAGTTTTCATCAAAAGAGCTAGATAGAAAAAACTTCTCACCAAACACTATCAAGAGCTGATTGACCAATCAACTATCCATATTTATCCTAAAAAGCTAAACGCTTTTCAAACCTCTCGTCACCAAACGGGGCCATACTCCCAACCAAAATTTCTTAGTTGTCTTCGCTTCGAATTTTAAGAAAAATGTATTTTATATCTTATAAGTGAAGTTTTAAGGGGTATAAATGAAATATCATTTATTATTATGGTTTTTGTTTTTTGAATCATGTCATAAAGACACTCAAAAGCCATAAATCATGTCACAACTGAATTCAAGACATAAAAAGATAGTTTTAAGTCATAAAAACATAGTTTTGAGAAATTCATGAAGCTACAAAGCATTTCTTGTTCTTGCCAAATTCCCCCTCAGTTCTTAGTTCCCATCAGCTTTAGTTCCTTCTTCCTCCAAATCTCTTCTTCTTCCTGCCACCAAAAGCCTTCCTCATCATCATCATCTTCTTTTAGAGGCCTAGGAATATACTTAGTGTTATTCTCACCATCTCCGAAGATACTCTTTTCCCACAGTGTATAGTTCTGGACAGGGGGCTTTGGAGGGTTGGACTTGCCCTCCTTCACCAATCTCTCCCAAAAGTGTTTAACCATCGAAAATACAGTCTCTTCAACAAAGTTATCCTCGCATTCGTTGTGGCCAATGTCCACCACCTTTGTGATCAGCTTAAACTCATTGGCAAATTCAGCCACCAAATCCTTACCCAGCTTGTACCTAAAGTTCATGTAATAAGTCAAGGGGTCATGGAGTTCCTTACTCCTCAAGAGTGTCCGGCGGCAGCACCTTCTTAGATGAACCATCTTCAACAGCTTCAGGGATAGGTTTTAAGGGTTTCACCATGCTGCCGTTCTTTGTTCTTGCTCGGAATGATGATACAGCTTGCCAAAACGCCCAATGTCAGTTGTGAAGAAAACCTTCATTCATCATCATCTTGAAAGGAATTCATTAAGGGTATATTTGTCTTTTTGTAGTTATTGTTTTGCCAAAAGAGAAAAGAATGAAAGTAAGAAGTTTTGGTTGGGACGGACCAAAAAGGAAAGTGTAGGTTAAAACAATTCGTCGATGGTCGCACCAAAAGAAGTGGTCCGAGGCACTGCGGAACGCATATACGAGCCATTACAAGGACATCAAGATACGCTTGATAAAAAGCTTAAGTTATTTCTGAGATCCGAGGCGCTGGGATTTTTTTTTATATGCTTGATTTTAAAAATTGTTGTTTTATCCTTATATTTTTTATACATCAAAATTTTTATCTATAATTTTTTAATACTCTATTATGGCCCCTCCTAAATTTAAATTCTAGGTTTGTCACTGCTTATCATGATGACTAAAAAAATTATAACAAAGATTCATAATCAATTAAAAGTTGAAAACATTTTGATCTCACAACTGATTTGAATTCATGTTTTATTAATTAATTACTCACCAAGATCTCCGAGCTATATTCATTTCATAAATTAAATAACTAATTAAGGAAAAATACAACTTACTTAGCAGAATGGAAGCATATATTTGCCATGAATTGAGACCAATGAGCCTTGTAGTTCAAGGTGTGGTTCAAGGCTCATTGGTCTCATTTGGCAGAATGGAAGCATATATTTGCCATATGAAGATATAGCTGCAGAGCGTGAAAAGCAACAAAAATGTCTTCTTCTTTTTTAGTTATTAGTAGTGTTTAATAAATCCCACCAAAATCTAAAACACATCTTGAAAACATTCATTTGAAGCCTTGAATTTTCACATTTGATGCAGAGATAACCCTTAACCTTGCCATCTCCGTCCCTTTTTACATCCATAATAAAAATTGTTAGCAAGTCATGCGAGGCGTCTGCATATGCACCAGTAAATTTTGACATGAAAAAGTTTATTGAACCCAAGAAAATACAATTTGATTAATAAATACCTCTTTTGTGCAAACTATAGATATATATTTGCAGAAGAAAAAGAAATGCATACCGATCATCACACTCTTCGTTCATTTTTCTTGTGCCTAAATTAGACTATATATATATTAATCAACCACGTGTAACATGATAATCTAATTTTTTAATTTTTTTTTGAAAAAGATAATCTAATTAGATAAGGATTAAATCAATAAATCAACCAGAACCATGACATGGTACATATATTTTTAAATAATCTGCTATATATCAGTACCATATTCTAAATAGATATAATATAAATACGATGTGATTAACCAATAAAGCACTTGTAATAAAAATAGAACGGGCCAACCATCAACCATGATTTTCAAAGGGTTGTTTTCATTTTTTTATTGTATACTATAATATTTACTAATTCTTTTCTAATATGTTAGTCAATAATATACCACTAGTGCAAAGCAGGGGATTTAAGGCGGTTCCAACGTACCAGAGAAGGCACAAAGGAACCGCCTTCTCTGGCTGTGCCTTAAAATTTCCAATTTTTTAAGGCGGTTCATGAACCGCCTTAAAATTTTGACATCTTTCGATATCGAAAACTACACATTTAATGTTACGAATTCGAAAGTGTCATATACTATAACCGCATTAAACGTCAAAATCTTACGAATTCGTAACTTTTTTTTAACCCAGCAGAAATGTTTTTCTCATTCGAAAAACCTTGTAACCCAGCAGAAATGTTTTTCTCATTCGAAAAACCTTGTAACCCAGCAGAATGGTCTTTCTCATTCGAAAAAGGATACAGATCATCCAAAAAAAACCCACTCGCGATAGTGCCTACGAGTTCGTAAGCACTATCACGAGTGGGTGAAAACATTTAATGGAGAACTCGAAATTAATATAAACCAATCGCATTAGCTTTATACATTATAGTTGTATCATATTAAAATACATCAATATCAATAGATTCCTTTTCTCTAGCAGCACCCGCCTGCACGAATTAAACCCGAAAAAAGTTAGAGAACAGATCATTCTAGCTATGGTTTATGAAGAATGGAGACAGTTATATAGTGTATACCTCTTCAGCTAGCTTAGCCTTAATCTCCTTCTTCAGCTTCCTCAAACTGAGCTCATCGGCTTTGAGTGATGGCTTCTGGGATTCCTTGACCAGACTAGTTTGACCATAGTACTATTTGACGGCAAATTGATATGAAAATCTGGTAAACTTAACCCTGACTTCAGTCAATTTCCTAAGTAGAAGTAAAATGCACAATGAGCACAAGTCTGAACAGAGAAGAATTAGAATATCATCATTAAGCAAGAACCTTGCGTGCAATATAAAAAGCCAAAAAACCAACAATATTTACTCACATGGCTGACCACATTTCTACCACTGATGTCTCACCTCCTTTGCGATTAGGCGAGCCTTAATCGCTAAGAGTACTTGCAGGTGAACAACTTTTTATTTTACTTCAAACTAAACACCTGATACTCATAAGAGGCATTTCCTCAAACACCTGATACTCATATAAACAGCGCTACTTAAAGAATGCAGTCTCAAACTTTCAGGTCACCAGAAACCACTCACCTTATCAATTAACTATAGATTCTATTTATTCATCCCAACAAACTCACAGTACTTCAATCAGTGGCAGAAAGTCTGGCATTCTTTCACCGTTTTATTAAGCAACTACAGTAAAAACTTCATCATTAACATACAAAGTAAACAACAGTCAAACTCTAAAAGTTAAAAAACTATAAGATGCTTTAAAAGATTTCTTTTACAAATTTGCAAATTATGAAAATACATCATTGCTTTTGGTCAGTATGAGTAAATCAGCTGAGTCTTGTGAATAATACAAGAAATTTACACCCTATTGGTTAACTGCTAAATGTTTCTTGACTTAGGCTACTAGTCCACTGTTAACTAGTTTACATTTCAATCAAACTTGACAAAGCTACACATATCATATTTCTTAGCCAAATCTACAGAAGCAATAAACAAAGCTAAACACACACGAGCTGGAAGACATTAAAAGTGGGAAATATCTACTTAATAATCATTGATTGCAGACTAAGGCCATTATCTCCTAAGCTTATCAGTATCAGTTCAGTAAAAGAACATTTCTAAGAAATTCAGGACATGCTTAAATCAGTTCAATTTAGCAAGAAACAATTTTAGAAAAAACATTGCCTAAGAACATCACATCACATCTATGTTGTACCTGGCGCGTCCATGTTCCACCCGAATTAGGCAGATGCGACCGGCGCGTTCATCGCGCATTCGCCGAAGAAGCCACCATCCAGCAGATCCACCGCGCGATCGCCGAAGAAAAGCTCACGGCTCGGCGGCTCGTGGATTTCTACCTGCACCGAATCGCGATCCTGAACCCGAAGCTGCGAGTCGTGATTGAGGTTAACCCCGACGCCGCTGACCAAGCTGACCGCGCTGATTGACGGAACACATGAGCTTCAAACATCTTGGTCTCGGTTTTAAACTTGTGGTTGAGTCCGGGCCGAAGAGGCCGGAGCTGAGCAGGGCGTCGTTGACATTAGAGGTGGTCGGCGGGCGGATGTGGAAAAGATCGAAGTTGGAGTGGTTCTGCAGGTTATGGATAAGAAGTAAAATATTGGTTATAAATGATATGATTGAATATTAACGGGTGAGATTGAGTTGCCAAAAGGATCAATGGTTCAGATCAAAAACGAAGAACAAAAGTTTAATATATTAAATATAAATCGCCCTTGACATGGCTGTAACAAATGTCATAAACATTAAAAACGAAAGGGGAAAAAAACCGCCCTTGACATGACGGTATAAATATTGTTAAGAGTTAAATAAATGTATAAACTTAAACATTAGGATCATATTCTTCGTCGGAGATGTCGCACATCAAGAAGTTGCCACAGTTGAAATGCAAGGGACGATGGATTAGTGTTCGATTAACACACTGCTCACCATACTCATCCACCTGTTTTTCAAACCATTTAAGATGCTCTCGGATCTCCTTCTCAGCCCTTTTAATCCCTCTCTCAACAGCACGTTCCATCTTCTTGATTTTTTTCTGCACAATTAAACAAAAATTGCGTTAATATTGGACCAGACCTTAAATGATAAAAGAAAATATATATAAACGAATCAAACAAAAAAACAAAATTCTTACTTCACAACGGAGAACACAGTCATCAAACATAGTCTTTGTAAGAAGGACTACTGGGCGCTTTCCATCTAAATGATAAAAAGTTGCCCAGCCATACTTTCGTAGTTCTAACTCAAAGTCATCCCTTTTATTCTCAATCTGCCGGCGCATTCTTGCTTTACGCTCCTCCCACTCTACAAGGAAATCTAGAAATTAGAAAGAGTTTCTTCTCTACTGTCACAGAAATAATAAAATGAGGAATTCGAATTTTTATTACCTCCCATCATCTTTATTCTCATGGTGACAACCTCCTGTTCCATAGTAGCCCTTCGTTGTTGCGCCTGTACTGAAAGACCTCCATTGTTAGCCATTTGAAATCTGAAAAACTAAATTTGTATACAAGAAAGGATGTGAATGACTTTGGTCTTCATCTTGGCCCTTTAAATAGAGTTGAAGAGGACCTAGATACACACAATTCAACTAATGTTGGGAAAATGAAAGGTTTTCAACACATTAATTTCACATGATTGAATTTTGTGCTCCTCAATGTATTGACTTTTCGATTTCTCCATGATGGTTTCCCAAATCCAACGAATCTGAATTCAAGCAAACCAACAAATACTATAACTTGAAGCAAATACAATGAATATGAATTCAAGCAAATACAATTCATTTCAATTTGGTTTGGTTACATTGAATTCTTAATGGAGTGTTTTTGTTACATATTGGTGTTGATATGATTTGATAGTCAATTTTAATACAACAATGCCAAATTGGGGTGAAAATTTAAGATAAAAAAAGTGGTATAACTTTTATAAAAAACTGACCAGAACATTTTATCGAATTCGAAAAGACAACGCAAAACATAATTCGATATCGCAAATCTATGTCTATATCTATACGATATCGAACTAGAGATCGTCGGGTGTCACAGGGATCTAACCGACTATGTTTTCGATATCAAACTTAAAGGCAACACATTTCTCGATATCGATTATAGTTTCATTGCAGCATCAAACTTCTTGTTCGATATCGCGAATAATTGTATATTAACGGCGATATCGCAACATAATTGGTGTCTTGAAACCCTAACATGCAGGCGATATCGAAAACAATATATAAATATTAGCGATATCGGTTGTATATTATTATGTTTTTCGATATCGAAAGTGGGTATTATTAACGGCGGTTCTAAGATAACCGCCGTAAATACAAAGAACAACCGCCGTAGAATCTTCGCCTCCGCCCCAGCTGAATTAAACCGTCCGAAATACCCTTTCGAGTTCGAAAACTACTTCAATTTAAGGCGGTTCCTTCCTGCAATGAGGAACCGCCTTAAAAATGTGCCTTCTTTTACCTGTTTTGCACTAGTGTACACACCATTTAAACTAATAACTATTCAGACGTATACATTATAAATAAAATAAAATTACACAGTTAAACCTCAATAGAATTAATATTATTTAAATAGAATTAAGATGATCCAATAATAATAAGTAAACATGTAACTTTAAATAAAATATATCATAAAAATAAATAAATGATGGAGCAAAGAGTATATGAGAAGAGTAATTCTCATGTGAGGCAGGCTCATCCATGAGACAAGGCCAAATTTCCTTATTTCATTGCTACCACCTCATCAAACTCACTACCACCTCATCAAAACTCGACGTCACCTCATCAAAAATCGATGTCAGTTCATCAAACATGTCACATCATCAAAACCTCGCTACTAGTTCATCAAATCTCACTAAAAAGAGGGTTTATTTGGTCCTGCCTCTTGGGTGAGGCTGCCTCACCCAAGAATTTGTCATATGAGAATTAGATGAGAGGAATATAAAAGAAGAGAGTGGTTTGCATCTAATAGAGATGATGTAGACAAATATTGGTAAATAAACACAAATACACAAATATATTTTAGCAAAATATTTAAAATATAATAATATGATATATTTAAAACTATTTTTTAGCATGGTTGAGCATTCCCCCGATATTTCTCTCTCTAAGCTCACCCTCCCGCATCTCTCTAGTTTTTTCCAGCATCCAATCCAGCCCGGGGAGGCTCCGGCCGCAGGGGCGGCCCTTCCTTGAGGCAAGTGATGTGCTTGTCTCAGTCCCCCAAAATATTGCAATTTTTGGGACTCCAATTTCCTAAACTATAATACTAAATATATAAAAAAAAAGTTGAAAACCCAAATTTATTTAATCTTATTTGATTTATGACTTCTCCCGACTCAGGATTTTTAAATCTAAAAAAATCCGGCCAAACTCCGGCGCATGTATACATGCAATTGGGGGCCTCTGTAAAATTAACTATATTTATATGGGACCCTCTTTTTTCTGTTCGATTCAGGCCCCTGAAAACCCAGGACCGGCACTGTCCGGCCGGTGCCCCTCCCCTTTCTAATTTAGCTTAGATTAGATTTATTTTACCCAACCATCTCTCCCTCGCCAAATTACAGAACTAAACATCAGATCTAGAACGTGCCTCGCCGGTTACTGGAGCCAAGCGGCAACGGACTTATGCCGGCAGTACAACCCCAGATTCAAACCGATCCCGCGATCTCGAAGCTCAAGCCGATCCCGATCTGGGCCTTTTACGAAGACTCCGGGCTTTGACCGCGCACCTCCAGGTCACCCCGCGGCAAAACAACCGGGCCAATCTTGCCAGACAGATCGGTCTTCGGGTCTTGGGGTCGGTTCGGCTCAAATGTTTGGTTCTGGCCCAACTAGAGGATGAGACTTGGGGAGTCTCTTCTCCCTCACATGGACTCTTTTCCTCCCCGCACAGATACGACGTAACCAATCTCCTATCAGCGACCACATCCGCAATAGAAGGCTTGTCGATCGATGGATTGAAATCCTCAGGGATGCCAGAAAGATAGTACATCGTACAGTCGCCGGTCAACGATCTCGTCGATTAGTTGTCATTGCCGCGCGCACCAGAGTTAGGAATACACGCCGGAACAGCAAGGGTTCTCTTAGATCCGGCCCGTTAGAAGTTTCATGACCGGCACGAGCGGCCAAGCGCTGACCTCACACGCTGGTGGTCCGTCGCGGTGTGAACATGACGGCGTCTCAACACGCTTCTGCGTCTCGCCATTGCCCACGCGCCGCCTTTCTGAAGCAGCCATGATCGGCGTCTGCATCACGCGCCACCACTGCCACAGCCAGTCGCCTTCCAGAAACGGATCTGGTAGAAACTGGAATTTTGTCCTTTATTTTCTTTATTTATTGTCAGATGGAGTAGTGCTTCAGTTTAGTTTTTTTGTGACATTATCTGGACTAGTTTATCGAGTATCTTTTGCCTAGTTGCTGTTTTCCTTGTAACCGGATTAGCTGGGGCTTCTAGTCTCTTTCCTAGTAACAGTACAGGACAAATCCAAGTCGGAGTAGTTGAGACAATTTTCCTTCGGCGACTCTGTGAAAGGAGCTAGACTGGTAGACTTGGCTGACTAGTTTGTTCTGGTCAGTGCAAGTTATCGGTGCTTTACCGGCTAGATAGTTTTTGATGCTCTAGGGTTTTAGACTTTAGGATGTTAAGATGTACTCTATGCACTTTTTAGTTGCAGGTATAGCGTGTATCCGCGCTCTAGATACAGTGTATGCTGTAATCTGTCAAATTGCCTCTATTTGAGGAGATTAGTTACTCGGATTCAGGGAGCCTAATAAATATCCCTCCACCTTTGGTGGTTTCAATTAAAAATAAAATAAAATAATAATAATATGATATAGGTAGAATAATAAAAAATATTTTAGAGAAAATATTATAAACCCATTCATTCTATCGATTGTTTTTAATGTTGTTGGCAAAGTTGGGAAAATTATACATGCGAATAACTGTTAGGTGCCAAAATTAAATGGTCCAATATCGTATCAACCATCCATAATTGAATTCGAATAATTTAGTGTAATCTTTCACGATATCTTTTGGCTAATTACCGATTATAATTTTAGAAGATATGTAATAGCAAAAACTATTATTTTTTTAAATACAAATAAATTTCAAGTAAATCGTTTTTTTAATCACTCATATTTGTGAAAGTGGAACAACGGTTATTTTGAATAAAATTAATATTATAACTACTAATATTTTATGGGAAACGGGATACTCGAATCAAACAACGCTTTGATGTTGACTAATTTAATTAAAGTTAACAACAAATACGCATAATATAAAATATTATATATATTATTCTTAAGAATTATCATAAATATATATTATTCTTAAGAATTATCGTAAATAAATTTATGGTCGTAATGTATCATTTCAGATGTCAACGCATACTTTAACCTGTAAAAGTATTTTGTGGTAAACAAAACTAAATATTTAATGTTTTGAAAGAATGAATAGTAGTAAACAATATTTTGAAACTTGGTGAATGAATATTATTTACTTGATAGAAAACTGGAAAAATAGGTTATTTATTTGATAGAGAATTGGAAACAGAAAATATAAAACACAACAAATGTTTTTGCAATTGTGATACAGCAACTGTGATACATCAAAATTTCAAAATACATCACAAAATAACTCTTGATTCTACATCTACATGACATTGTACGCTTATAATTAACACCCCAGTAACTCTTGATCAATTACAAAAAAAAAAAAAATCGATGATGCTGCAAAAGTAATTTTGAATCTCGAAAAACGGACGATTAACCCTAGTTTGAAAATTGACAATCCTCGACAATTAGAGTATCAATGACCCGCTTGACATCTTCATCTGGTTCGGGTTCAGGAAAAGCCGTCGTCAGAAAATACTCCAGTTCATCCTCCACCGGAATATTGCTGTAAGTATGCTCGGAAAACTCCTCAAATCCCAATTGATTCAGGTCATTCCCGTTGACCATATCTTCCTCAAAATTAAAATTGAGGATTGGACTGAGGGGAGGTGAATCGGGAATAGAATTGCTGATACCCAATCGTGCTTTCTTGGATGGTTTCCATACTTGCAATTCTTTGGAGGGTGGTGGTTCCCTGGAGGCATTTGGTCCTTCTGCCAGCTTTTGATTATACAAGTAAAGCATCAATTGCTGAAATGATTTGAGGTCGAATTCCTCCTCGGATTCCCCAATTGTTGTTGGAATTGATTTGCCAACCTCTTCCCCAATCGTTGGACCAATTTTCTCCACGGCATCAACAACACTGATTGATTCATTTACGTCTATTGAAATTGGTAAGGAAGCACCCCTTTGATTACCTTGATTTTTACGTTGATTTTGCTCACCTTCATTCTCATTTTTCTCTGCCAATGCTTGCATAAATTCTTCCTTCTTGGCCTGATACGCCTTTGCGGCCGCTTGCGCGTTATCAAATGTGCCGAGCCACATTCTCTTTCTGTTGATTGGGTTCCTGATTTCGGCTCCGAACTTGCCCCACACCCGTTTCCTCACCCCAGTCATCCTGGACGAAGAGGTGTCCTGATTCGGATGAGGAGGCAACAACTTGGACGAAGAAGGGTACTGGTTCGGATGGGGAGGCAACTTGGACGAAGAAGGCTCCTGATGAGCAAGGAACTTGGACGAAGAAGGGTCCTGGTCCTGTCGAGCAGGCGCTTTATCTCCATTTTCTGATCCATGCTTTGATGAAATCCCACCGGTCGGATGTATTTCAGATGACATGGCAAGCGGATGCCAGATTATGATTTCCTTCCGTCGGTCCCGGTTGGTAACCTCTGAATCAGAATCGGAATCTGTAGCATCAGGATCAGTATAACTGATCTTGATTCTACGGAAGCGCATCAAGAACACGCATCAAAAATAAAGAACCAAGCGAATCCACCCTGTAAAAATACAACCATGTTAAAAGATAAATTCGAAATGAAAAATTAAATCATAAAATGAAAAATGGATCTACCTTCACTATGATCTTAACCGGATGGGAAGGCAAAGGGGTTGAATTTCATGTCTGAGGCTTATACAGATTAATGGACAGAACAAATTAGTTCGAAGACAGAGGTTTGATTTAGTGATTCGAAATTGTTACAGTTCCGATAACAATTAACTTCATATATAAAGAGGTAGAATTCCACTATAATTCCATTCCAGCTGGATAACCATTTTTGGAGTAATAACGCTACATAACCATTTTTAGAGTAATAACGTAAAATGTAGCCGCCAATTGGTTGATCGTTGAGAAAATTATTAATTTTTAATGCGAGTAACAACACGCGCGATGACTTTTTGTGCAAATATGAACCACATTGCAGGTTTTGAATTCGAATAATTTAGCGTAATCTTTTAGCGTATTTTTTGGTTAAAGTATAAACGATTATAAGGTAAAAGGATGAAAATGATAATTATTATTTAAAAATTGACAAAATATTATAAAAGAATTGACAAAATATTAGGAGTGAAGGGTAAAATTCGATTAGTTTAGGTTATCTTTTACCATAACTGTTGGTTGAGTATTAACCGATTAAAATTTATAAAGCATTGACAAAATATTAGTAGTGGACTGATATAATATTACTTGAGGAAAGGACGCAAATATCGTTAGTATTAATTTGGTAGACTGTCCCCATTTTTACTTTCGAATAAAATCGTTTCTTTCTAATTACTTGTATCATGTTTTCTGTTGTGCTTAAAAGATTTTTTTTTTTTAAATCCATTCGTATTAATGCGTATTAAAAAAATTCAAATGTCCAATCTCCTTATATTTCATACATTGTTTTACTTAAAATTGGAGGATTATAAATGATTAGTCAACTCAAATAACATATTAACATGTTATGTGACTGACCCAACGCAATATCCAACCATGCATTATGTGTATACATATATTTGGGATGAAAGGCGATTGAATAATCAAACAATGTAACAAATTTGTGACTGACACAACTCTATCCAACCATTATGTGTATGCATACATTTTGTGACTAGAAGGGGATTGAATAAATAATTATAATAATAATAATAATAATAATAATAATAATAATAATAACAATAATAATGATTTGAAAATATTTTAAAGTCTAAAATTATTTTTTATAATTATATTCAAATTTATTTCTTGTCGAACTGAACTAAACATAATTAAACAGAATAAATTTAAATATACTAAACTACACTAAATTGAAATATATTTTCTAAATCAAACTAAAATCAATGTAATTACTTTTTAACAAATTTTAAATTGTATTTATGATTTATATTTAGTTACACATTACATTTAACTGAACTAAAATTAATACAATGATTAATTCATTATTAACGAAGAATCGTATTATGGATAAATATTATGTTTAAAAAGAACCTGTATGAATTATTTGATGATCTATATGAATTGATTTGATGATCTAATTTAAACTAAACTAAAATAAACTAAAATTAATTTACATTTGTGTGGTTCTTCAAATAAAAGGTAAAATTGGTATTAAGGGAAGTGGACCATTAGAAATTGGGAAGAAGGTTATAACCAATTTCGGATGATCTGAGTAAAGTCAAATTAAGTTGAACTTAAAAAGAGTGAAATGAATTTAATTTAATTCAACTAAATTGTGAATTCATAAAATTTAATAAAAAGGAACCGATTAGAATACTACTAAAGTGAACTAAATTTAACTGAACCAAAACTATAGAAAATGAGATAGGCTAGATTGAACTAATTTGAATAGAAATAAATTTATTTAGACTATAGTGAACTTATTGAAGTTAAACTAAATTTAACTAAACACAAGTGATCTAAATAAAAAAATATAGAAAGAGGGGTATTAGTGTTATTACGTCAATAATAATATTAATTAAATTATTCACCGCCCCTTCCAATTTGTAATCCTCTAATGCACTTAATCCCAATTTTTTAAAAATATATTCATTCATTTGTGTGCTATAGAAACAGAATGAAGAAATGAAAAACAATGACTCTCTCTAAATCCTAGGGTTTAAGAGAGAATAGTCTTGCGTCCGCAAGGCAGCACAATATCACAGGAGCGATGGAGAACATAGTGATTTTCATCGGTGGTTTGTTTTTTAGGGATGACGAGAAGGAGTCAGTTACCGTCAGGTAGGGCGTCGATCCCGAGAATGGCCGTTCCATGCTCACAGGGAAGATCCTCTCTCACGACGAGGAAATCTAGGGCAACATTGGCAGCGCCGCTGAGCCCTTTTCCGGTGGACGCACCAATTAATTTGGATACTCCAGCGAAACAGCTTGAGGCGCAAAAAGCAAGGTTTGCCCGCGGTCGTGGTGCATGTAATGTACGGGACAAAGGCGGTGCAATCACGGGGGGCTGCGGCTCGAAGGCGGCAAAGCCGGTGGTCGGGGACAAATCAAAGGATCTGAACGCGGCAAGAAGATGTTGGAGGGGACATCGGGGGAGCTGCCACAGATTGGGTAAAGAAGAAACTTATCTTGGAGGAGAATGAGTAGGGATGGCACTGGGGCGGGTTTGGGGCGGGTACTAGCTATCTCATCCCCATCCCCATCTAATATTTTAAAACCCATCCCCGCCCCATGACCCATGATGGGTACAAAATTAAAAACCATCCCCTCCCCATCGGGTTTTATTATAAAACCATCCCCGCTCCATGACCCACCCCACCCCATGCCCCATGATCCATCCCCGCCCCATGACCCATCCTCACCCACCTCTTATATCAGTTTAAAATACATTTGTTTATATAACTTTTACTCAAACGTAATAATAATTATATTGAGAAATATAAAATCTTTAAAAAGACAAAAATCTCAAACCCAAACAAAAAAATGTAATTGAAATCTCACTCAAATTTAAAGCAAACAAGAAGTTTGTAATTATAAAAACGATTGCCAAAGAATAGTCCAAATACATTATTATTGTTAGTTTTCTTCTAATTTTAACTATTAGGGGGTTGATGATTAAATTATAGTAAGAAATTAATTAATATTTTTTTATTAATTAATATACATAATTATATTAATTATATTAATTAACGGGGTCAAACAAATTATATTAATTATATTGGGGCGGGCCGGGTATGGGGCGGGTATAACGGGGATGGGGCGGGTGATGTATAAAATCCATCCCCGCCCCATGACCCATGATGGGTTGCGATTTCATCCCCATTCCCGCCCCATTACCCATCAACTTTTCCCCATCCCCGCCCCAAACCGGTGCAAATGGGGCGGGTCACCACTAAAACCCGCCCCAGTGTCATCTCTAAGAATGAGGCCGTGCATGGGAATGTGACCTTTGGGAGCAAGAAAACAAAAGTTAGCGATTGCAAAATCGCTTATGTTGCATACGAGCTCACCAACTTTTCGGCGGAGACTGGCATGGATTTTCAGTCCGCCAGGAGCCATGAGTATTACCAGTTGGAACTATCAGGGTGGTTTCAAGGCATGGCTGAGGGATATCCATACAGTTTAGGAGCTGCGCACCATCGTGCGCCTGACTTTTCTTTTATTTATTGTTCTGTTTTCAATTCAGTATTTCCTTTTAGTTCAAATAAGGAGCAGATGCCCGAGGGTCTTCCGGAGGCAAGACTATGGTACTGGAGAGGGATGCTTGAGCGTCTTCCAGAGGCATGACTATGTTATGGGAAAGGGATGTTGGAGACCCCCTATGAAGGACTTTTGCTGTAAAGGAATGTTGTCTGACAATCGCGACAACGGCATGGGAGAGGATCACATCACAGTTAGAGAATAGTACTTTTGTGGGACCTTGTTGGTCACCTCGTTCTTCAGAATCTATAGCTTATTCTCTAGCAATCTTCGCAAAGTCGAGTACCCTGCTATTTAACGCATGAGAGACTCTTCTTACCCTTGTTCTACCGCTTCTGGACGATTATCAGTAATCATGAATGAAATAAAAAGTTTTATTTAAAAAAAAAACATAATGGAGAAATACTATATTTATGTTGATCGATTAAAAAGAATCAATTGTTGTTCTCTTGAACTTATTTGATCTAATCTTATATTATGTGAGTTGAATTGGTCTGATCTGAACTGCATTAAAACTAATGTATTCGTACATGTGTTGTCAACAAAAAATTGCATGATGGAGAAATAATATTTTTACTTACTCTGTTTTAAAATAATCATAGACTGTTCTCATCAACTAATATGAACTTTTTGATTTGATTTAAATTGAAATGAACAAAACTTAATGGATTGATTCATTTGTTATGACAAAGAATCATAATGGAATGGAGATATTTTATATTTAAATTAATCGATTAAAAGAATTATGTCACGTTGTTTGAACTTATATGAATTGTTATTAACTAAAGTAAAATAAATTTATTGATTCATGTGTTATTTACAAAGAATAGTATAATTGAGAAATTATCTGATCTGAACTGGACAAAGTTTAATGCATTGACAATAGTAAAATTATGACTAAATAAAGTAGAATGTCACTAAATTATAATTCATCGTAACAAATTGTGAACTGAATTAAAATAAAATTACAAATTCTCATTTGAGACATGTCTCTATAGAGACCAGAGACTATAGACATTTCCAAAAAGTATAGGAGCAGAATGAAAAACACGCATAAATATCGGGACTGAATTGCAAAAATAAAATATTTTCCTCAATTTATCCTTCCTCTCCTAATAAACACGATTCAGATCCCCTTTCCTACCCCGTCGACCTTCCGGGCGATGATGCTTTGCCGTGCTCCGCAGTCCATCAGGATTGTCACCGGAATATTCAAGTCAAAATCCGGTAGAAAAGCCTGGATATTGATCCCTCATATTGGTGATGACGACGATGCCGATGACGATGTGAAATATTGAGCAGGGCGGGATCATTATAATCATCGGGATGTGAAATATTAAGGATGTGCTCCTCACAGTCGTCATCGGGATCATCGTCTCCGGCATCGTTGTCATCACCAACATGAGGATCGAGCTTTTACTCCAACAGTGGCAATGGCATAAATAGAACCTTTTTTTGTTTTACAGTTTTTGCAGAAGGTTGATGTTTATTACTTGGTTGTTCTGTTTGATCTTGTTGATAGTTTCTTTGATCTTTTTGATAGATTCTTTGATCTTTATCAATTATTAATTGAGCTTGATCTTTTTGATAGATTATTTGATCTTATTCGATTATTAATTGAGCTTGATATTTTTCAGTTATCGTTTGAATTTGATCATGACTTGATAATGTATGTTTATCACTTGAACTTTTTATGTTGGATCTTTTTTATAAGTTCTTTGATCTTTTTCAGTTATCATTTGACTTCGATTTTTTCAGTAATGACTTGATAATGTACTATGTTTATCACTTGAACTTTTTATGTTGGATCTTTTTGATAAGTTCTTTGATATTTTCCAATTATCACTTGAGCTTGATCTTTTGCTGTATTGACTCGATCATTTATGTTTTTTACTAGATCTATTTCTGTTTGATTTTTTGACATTGTCTTTGATCTTTTTCCGTGGGAATTACGCTGGGATCTTGCCCACTCGCTGGGATCATGGTAGAATCACCATAATCAGGTCGCCGAAAAATTTTCCATCGTCGAAATCACAGACCTGACACGCCGGGATCTGTTGCTGCTTTAAATCAATCGCCGGTGAAGTTCAACAAGATCTAGAATCGACAGAGAGAACCTTGACATCGATGGATCTGATACATGCGACGGAACATGGGAGAAGCTTAGGAACGATGGATCTGGGTGTGGATGATGACAGAGAAGCTTGTGGATGTTGCTAATGAACCTGAGGAATCGCCGGAGAAGGGCGAGAAACGCCGGAGAAGAAGTAACGCCATTTTTTATTTTCATATTTTATTTATTTATAGTTCAGTCCCTAAAGTTCAGCGGTTCTTATACTATGCACCGAGTCCAATTTAATTACCAAAAAACCCCCGAGTTATAGAAACTCTATTTTTATGTATGTAGGTGGACTGATTTGGCCTTGGTCTCTACAAGGACATGTCTCACCCAAGATTTTCTCAAATAAAATAATTCAAACAAGATGAAAATAATTCAAAAACTTTATACATAAAAATGGTTGAACTGATTGAATATATTTATATGAACTAGACTAAACTGGAAAAATATTATTACACTAAACTGGATTGAAAAGGTTTAAATTTTTTTAATCGAGCTAACTGAATTGAATTAAATTGGTCTACATAAAAATTTAAGAGAGTGGGGCCTTATCCAATTCTATTGAAAAACATCTAATAGTTTTTAACATTTAAAACCCTAATTGAAGGTCCCAACTTATCTTAGTATTTAAGCATTCTTCTGCCAAAATAGGTAGGGAATGAGATAGTATAGTCTTCCCACTTTTACCTAGCAAGGGACGTTCATCAAATCATCTCTTTGCAACAATAGCTTAATATCAGTTTTGTGACTTGACCACCCGCAAGCCCGGTGGTGACCGTTATCAGTTCGCCGGAGATCTCTATCAGTTCGATGATTGATACCTGCAAGGTCCCGGAAGGATTTCCGGGAAGACTCTCCGATGCCAAAGTTAGTTCCTTGTTGATCAGATATAATAATCCAATCTCAAAAGCCACTTACCTATTTCTTCTCTTCTGGTCTTATTTATGTAGAACTTTCCTATTTTCTTGGTCCCTATCACTATTTTGTGATCATGGTCCCTTCCTCCTCGGCGTAGTGTGTTTGACTGAGTGGCTTTTGTTCTCAATGTTGGGCCGAGGTCCTTGGGCTTTGTTGTCCTGTGTTTTCCTAATGGCCTGTATGACCCAGTATATACCATAAGCCCCCCAGTCGTTATGGTTGATGTTCCATGTTTAACTGGGGAATGGTTTGAGATCGCCTATGAATGATTAATCGTCTGTCATTCGTAGGGCGATTGATCATTATAGGCGAATACTTTAGGGCGATCAGTTAGTCATGGTATTCTGGCATAATGACTAGAAGCATGTGTAAGTATTATTTTTTGAAATTTGAAATTCGAAATCTATTTTCAAGAAACTGACAGTGCTATTTTCTTGCTGTCAAAATAGTACCTTTCTGGATTTCTTTCCCCTTTTATCTCATTGATTAGTTGTTGCCTTCCCTATGAAGGTGACATAGGTTTCCTCACTTATCATTGCTTTTTGACTTTTTTATATTAATACTATCGGCTGGGTTAGTTTTCCCATCACATCATTGAATATAGCCCTTAATATTAAAGGTAATTCGCAATCTTATTTTCACTTTTACTTCTACCTTGGTTTTCCAATTCTCTCGTCTTCATTGCGAAAAAACCGTCTGATAACCTCTGGTGTTTACCAGATCCAAGTAAAGTGACCTTATTGTCTCTTGTTTATTTAAGCAATTTCTCCATGCAGGTCCATTTTTCTCTTGCAGGTCCGTATTTTTACCATAATGCCCCCGATGGAACCCTATGATTTCAACCTCATTTTTTGTCTTAACATTATTAGGGGTATTATGGTAAAAATACGGACCTGCAAGAGAAAAATGGACCTACATGGAGCAACCCTCATTTATTCATCGTGCATTCTTGGGTTTTCCTTGGTCTATTTCTTTGCTTGCATAGATTATCGTTAGTTGTTGTTGGATTTATAAGGGTTTTCAAATGGATTTCGGTGAGGGAGCTAAAGATTTTGCTGATTTCTCTCATGATGTGAATGATTATGATGGACGTTTGACTCTAGATCCCCCTATAGAATCCTCTCATGTGGAATTTTCTAACGGTGTTGAGAAAGAAAGAGAGAATAGTATTCCGGCGGGTTCACCGGATGTGGGTGCCGGAGAAGATGATGAGGGAGGGGATGAGGTTCCTCCGGTCCCCGTTAAGAGCATTGTAACCGAGCGTATGCATAAGATAGATATAGGGAAGGTTCCGAGTCTAGAAGGTCGAGAACTCATGATCCCTCAGCCGGAGGAGACTGTGGATAATCTCCTATTGGGTATTTTTCTATGTATAGGGAATGCATTAAGTATGACATCTTTCCCCTATTTCCTTCTTGGCCAATAGAAATTCTTAGGGAGTATGACATAGCCTTAGCTCAGTTGGCCCCAAAGAGTGTGATGATTTTATATGCTCTCCATAATGTTTGTGAGCAGGCCGGAGTCAAATTTGGTTTTGATCTTATAAAAACGTTGTATTACCTGAAGGTAACTGGGCGTGGTCAACAAAGCTATACCTTTATTGGGTATTATCCTGATCAGTTAGCGTTTGTTAAGGAGTTTCCCAACAACTTTAAAACCTGGCAGGCTGGGTTTTATTTTATTAAGTATGAGAGTGGTGAATCAGAGTTGCCCTCTTGGAATAGGGCGATTGGGGATAGAAAAAACTATGAGGCTCATGTAAGCCGGAGTAAATGAAGTAAGGAGAAGTATGTGAAGTTGATTGCTTTTGCTGTCAAAACTGACAAGGAGGATCCTCCAGTTCCAAAGGCGAAAGATCCTTACCACACTAAAAAGAGAATCGCCACTAAGGCGAAAGGTTCTTCCTTTAAAGGTTGTATGCTTATCTGATCTGTTATGTATATGTCTTCTTGAATCAGCATAAGAATGATTTTTGTTGTATGAGTGTTTTGTTGAGCCTGGAATAGTACTTTAGTAGCTATGTCGATTAATCATTTTTGCTTGTTATTTGTGGCAGATATGAGGAATCTTGCAAATGCTAGGGCTGCGACATATAAGTTTGGCCTAGGATCGTCCTCTGTAGGCGGTTCGAAGCCACCCACTCCTTCCAAGTCTTGTGCACCTGGGGCATTAACTCCATCGCCTTCTCTCTAAGCATCAAGAGCGCAATAAACGTAGGGAAAGTGCAGACGCCCTTGCCAAGCAGGCTAAAAAGGCGAAACTCTCCTCGCCTGGACTTACCATTGGCGATCCTGTGTCAGAGGTGTCATTCGCCGATCAACTAAAGAAGATGTCCTTTGAAGATGCTATGCAGTCAGTAATATTTATCGATATGTATGTTTTGTTTGTATTATATTTGTTAATCAGGGGTATAAGTATAAGTTGTCATGTCCTTAGATTGAAGGTGGTTGTCGCGTTGTGAATGGGATGGTTTCTAGTTTGGCTAGCTCATTCGCTATCTCAGAGGCGAAGTATAAGGAGAAGCTTTCGTCTCTGAATGCGGAGCTTAAGAAGAAGGACAAACTGATATTTGAGGCGAATGCTCATAGGGATCTGCTGCGGGAGTATTTGGATAAGCTCAAGGCTGACGGCCCTCTGAGCTCGCAGTATTTGCAGATTTTTATAGATAAGCTTGCTAAAACACATTCATTCTTTGACTTGTTTGCTGATGTGCTTGCTGCCGGGAAGGACATAGGTGTCATTGGGTACTATCAGGAACTGAAGGAAAGGCATCCTGATCCTTCCTCGATTGAGTGGCTCAATGATGAGCGAGTTCAGCAAGATGTAGATGCTGCGAGGGCTAGGGCTAACCTTCTGTTTGACTCCAAGACTCAAGATAGGGGCATACTTATGTCTTGATAGAGCGTATGAAGAATCGCGATCAGCCTATGTCCATTCAAGAGTTGATCGCCTACACCGAAGAGGAGGTTACCCCAGTGGGAGCTAACGCGACCGATTCTGTTGTGGGTGACTTGCCTGGTACAGGAAACTCTCAAGAGCCTACCATTCTTTCCACTGCCCTTGGGGCAAATCGTGAAGTGGAGACCGGTGAAGTGGGGGTGAATGCTCGAGCTAATATCCTTCATGTGGCAAATCCGACCCCAATGTCTGGTATAGGGGGGAATGTATCCCAGGTGACCGCCGAAGTGGCGAATGCAACTCCCCAATATTGCTGAAGGGGCGAGTGCTCAGCAGGCGAATGTCACCAGGGTGCCATTAGGTCCATCTACAGAGGTCAATCCGACCGTTGAAGAGTTATCGCCTCTCATGATGTTAGTATTTCTTCTGAATAGGTTATCAAATTCGATGTTAATGTTTCTCAGAATATTAGTATCTTTTGGATATTTGAAGTATTATTATTATAATGTAAGGGTTTGGATGTTGATTTTTTGTCTTCTAATTTAATTTTGTAGACAAATTTCGTTAAGGATTTAGCCTCCCGTTCTGTTGATATGAAAATGATTACTCGGAGTATGGATCCGCACGCCTTAATTCAATCCTCTCCTATTGGGATTATGCAAAATCGAATTGAGACTATGTTTCATGAGGTTGATAGTTTCACTCCCTCTGTACTGGCCAAAGCCTTTAAATCCCTCTCTCTAGAGAAAATGAAGGCGCATTTGCGATATGAGTGTTATTAGACTCTTCAGTTGTGCCGAAAGAATGGCGTTTTCGTATTTATATATATACAAATGATGATTATATCATCCTTCCAAATCGTACAAAAGTTCGAAAATAGCCACCACTGATTATGTCATGGTTCCTATACATGTATTGTCATTTCCTACTTCTTATGCAGTCGTAGTACCTTCTAAGATTCATTGCTGCCACGAGTTTGGTATCTCACTACCATCCAATCTAGCTAACTTGTAGGAGTTAGACTTTCTAGCTTCGATAACCTTGTAGGGTCCTTCCCATTTGGGACAGAGTTTTCCCGTTTTCTCCGCCAAGCTTGCTTCATTCTTGCGAAACACCAAATCGCCCACTTTAAACCTCACTTCCCTGCTGCGGAGGTTATACGCCTTAGCAATTTTTTCCTTGTAGCTTGCATTTTTTATGCTTTCCTTTTCTCGTTTTTCCTCTAATGAATTCAAGTCGAGTCTCATAGCTTCGTCATTTTGGATTTCGTCGAACGAGATTACTCTTGGTGACGGTGTATTCAGCTCAATAGGAATCATTGCCTCGTGCCCATAGGTTAATTAAGCTATAGGGCGTTTCGCCTGTTGGCGTTCTTGGTGTTGATGTAGCTAATATATACTCTACTTTTAGCACATTTGAGAGTTCATTTGGGGTATCATTAAGTGCAAAGGGTTAAGAATTAAGGCTAAATTTCTCTTACCTTGCATTTTGAAGAAAGACTTGTGCACTAATGTTTTGAAGCTGATATTTGGAAATGTTACAAGAGGAATTGGAGTGCATAAGTGGTACTATTGGCTTCGTCTTCTCGAGTACTACAAAATGGACTACTAGAACGTCAAAAATGGATCAACGGTTCATCCGTGGTAAAGCAAAGAAGATTGCTGCCAACCAGTTACAAGCTTTTCGCGGGCCGCGAAAATGGGCGGATTTTTGGCTGAATGAAGGCCAGAAAAACATTATTTTGAAGGGCTATAAATACCACTCTTATCCCTTGGGAGAAAAACGAGCCCCCAACATCCAAAACCTCATTTTTCTCTAGTTTTTCATCTTTTCTTCAATCTTTCTTCTTCTAGATTTGATTCTTATGTAGTGATGTATTAGAATGATTGTTTTAGCTTAGTTTAATCTTGGGAGCATTTGAATTCACTTTCCCTTGAGACTTTGAGGGTGTGTATGCTTAAACTTTGGATTTTGATTATCATTTTATGAACTTGAATTCTTATGCATGAATATTGTTCAATCTTGCTTAATTTGTTATGGGCTTTGTGTTTTATATCAATTGTATGCCTCATAGTCACTAATTAGAATAGATTAGTTCTTAAGGTTAAGGTAATATAGTTTTAGAGTAATTCTAGTGTAATTTGGGATGATGATGGATTGTAGTGTAATGTTATCTCTAGTAGTTAGTTTAGTGACTATGGAAAGGGGTTGAGTGATGACAAACTCTCCCCTTGGTTATGTTATTGTAGTTGAGAAATGCCATGATAAATATGAGTTGTTAGAATTGGAAATCTTATGAACTTGCGTGATCAATCAATTATGTTTTTAGGTAAGGATGTAATGCTACCATTGGTCCCCCTAATATGTGATTGTATACTTGAGTTGAAGATTCCTTTTTGACGTATGATTGTTAGCAATAAATAACTAGATTCGTGGGTAGAACGTGATCGTTTTCTCCAATATCATGAAGTAGCAAGTATGAATTGAGATTTGTATGTTATCATCGTCTTAGTTCTTTATATTTATCAAATGTCTTGTTTGTATGCTCTCATTATCGTGGGTATGTGAGTAACCTTGTCAATTCTCCATTCTTAACACCATTGTTGAGTTATCTAGATGCTATCGTCTAGGTGACTCGACAATAAGAGTTTTGAGAGGTGTTATCATCTTCTCTAGCTACAATTGGGAGAATGAGATGCTTTCATCCTTGACAAATGGTCGAAACTCCTTTGTAATAGCATTTTCCCGGTGATAAGTTGATAGTTGGAAATTGAAGTCATTTGCCTCTCAAACCCTCATAATATTAGTGTTTTCCTCTTAACTTAGTTAATGATAGTTACTTTATTTCATAGTGTAATCAACCAACTCAAAACCCCCCTTGTTTACCTTGCTTTCTATATAATATATATGTATGTGTTCATAATCTTCGCTAAAACACTAAACAAAACTCCTTCTCCTTGTGGTTCGATCCCTACTTCCCACTATCTACTCTATAGTAGTTAGAAGTCGTAGGTGAAATATAAATGTGTTTTGATTGAGTGGGATTCCCATTTACGCCATGCGCCTTGGATTCCTACCAATTGGGATTTTGGTGTATTCGTTGAATTGGAATTTGATGAGCCCTATTTATACCCTAGTTTTAGCACATTTTAAGACTTGTTTTTGAGCAACTTTTGGTATTAAATAGTTCATTGTACATTAGATTCGTAATTGCAAGATTTTATGATAATGTACATGTTTTGGAGTATGTGGATTGATATTCTTGAAGACCTTCTATGACTATGCTATAGAGTTGATGATTTGATGCTTGGAACTTGAAGAATTGGTCATAGAAGTGGCGAGAAGACAACCTTGTTGAAGGTGATAGAAGCTGCCCAGAAAAGTGTCGCTCTTTCCCAGAAGGTGTCGCTGGAGCTTGAAGGAAGTGTCACTCCAGATGAAGAAAGTGTCGCTGCTGCCCAGAAGTGTCACTAGCTGCCCAAAAAGCGTCACCAGCTGCCCAGAAGTGTCGCTATGAAAAACAGCGACCAAAGAAAACGTCGCTAAAAGCTTCGGCCCACTTGCCTCTTTGAGCTGAATTTTGAGGCTATAAATACTCCCTTATCTCTCCCCTTTTTCAGACGAGTTCCCTCAAGATCCAAAGCCATTTTCTCATCTTTTCTTCCTTTTCTTCCAATTTTTTTCCCTTTGATTTGATGAACATGTTTGTATTAATTAAGATTATTGTTGTAGGCTAAAAACCCATCTTGGGGCATGTGATTAGACTTCTATTATGGGTTGAGAACTTATTTTGTGTGGTTTATGAATGTATGATTTGCAAATGAATGGATGTGTTTTGTATGTGTATTTGATGCATGAAATGGTTAGGAACTATTTCCTAGTTATACAAATGTGTTGAACGTTGCTAGAAACATGGTTGAAATGCTAACATTTCCTCTATTGTTGAGTAGTAGATTTATGAGCTAATTTCATTATGCTATCATATTGTGTTTGCTCTTGATCTCATTCACTAGTGTTATATACATGTTAATTTCGTTATCGAATAGCATGGGTAGTGTTTATCGAGTCTCTAATTGATAATGCCATCAACAAATTGGTCTAAATGCTATCATTTAGGTCATTTGTGGATGAGAGTTGTGGTGATGCTTTCGTCATCCATAACTATAATAGCGAGATTGAGAAATATGTCTCTACGAGTAGAGGTAGTTTCTTATGATAAACGATCATCCTTCTCAAAGCAACACGTCATAGTTTGAGGAAGAACCCATGGTAGAAAGTCGAAATCACATGCACCCAAGACTTGCATTTTAGATAGTTAATCTTTACTTAGATAATTGCATGATAATTTAGATTTTCATTTGCTTTGCATCGTAGTGTTTCCTACAAAACCAACTTCAAAACCCCCCCTTGTTTACCTTGCTTTCTATATAATATATAAGTATATGTTTATAATCTTCGCTAAAACACTAAACAAACTCCTTCTCCTTGTGGTTCGATCCCTACTTCCCACTATCTACTCTATAGTAGTTAGAAGTCGTAGGTGAAATATAAATGTGTTTTGATTGAGTGGGATTCCCATTTACGACGTGGGGAAATCGCTTGTCAGAATTTATTTGGCATGATCGGCACTTTTGGACATGGCAGTATGTGTCGTTGAATATGGTTGGCCAATAATATCCGGCACGTAATATCTTCCTTGCTAGTGTTCGTGCACCTTGGTGAGAGCCGCAATCTCCCTCATGGATTTCAGCTACTACCGCTTTAACTTATTCCGGTCCTATGCATCTTAGCCAAGGCATAAGGTATCCTTTTTTGTACAAGACATCGTCGTCTAGTGTGAATAAATAACATCTTCGTTCAATAGCTTTCGCATTCTTTGTGTCCTCTGGTAATGTTTTATGTCGTAGGTAAGCAATAATTGGTGTCATCCATGAGCTTAGTTCCTCTATGATGGTGGAAACAATTTCCACTTTGTGATCTTTCGAGGATACAACTTCAATTGTAACATCTGTCTGATTCCTTATCTCTGAGTAGCTTGCGTTTGCCAATCTATTCAATGCATCCGCCTGTTGATTGAGGTTTCTAGGTATTTTTTTGACGTGTATATAGTCGAACTTTGTCAAGAGATTTCTAACTTTAATGAGATACTTGACTAGGTGTGCCTTTCGAACTTCAAAATCTCCCAATGTATGTCCTACCACAATTTGTGAGTCACTGAACACCTTGATGCTTCTTATATTCATCCTGATGGCGGTCTCAAGTCCGCCTACCAGTGCTTCATATTCTGCCTCATTATTTGAAAGATGAAAATCGAATCTTATGGCATGCTTGTGTTCATATCCCTCTGGGCTAATGAGTAATAGTCCTGCCCCGCACCCGTCCTTGTTTAACGAACCATCTACGTATAAGTGCCATGCTATGTCCTCCAGCTTAGATTTTCCTTTATCTAGTTTGTCGTCCGGAATTAAGGCCTCCAATAAAGGACTATTGACATGATCTATTGATGACATTTCTGCTAGAAAGTCTACCAGTATTTTCCCTTTGATCGCCTTTCTTGGGCTAAAAGTGATATCATGTTCGCTCATCTCAATCGCCCACTTGGTCATTCTCCCTGATAGATATGGTCTCATGAGAATTTGCTTGATTGGCTGATCTGTAAGCACAGTGACATGATGGTTGTGGAAGTTCTCAATCGCCTAGTTGCATGTACTAATGCTAGTATGAGTTTTTCTAATGTGGAATAGTTCTCTTCCGCTGGTTGTAAACTCCTACTAGCGTAGTATATAGGCTTTTGTACAACATTATCTATCTTGATCAGTACCGAGCTAACAGCCTTGTTTGAAACTGCTAGATATATAAACAGTGGTTCACCCTTCCTTAGTATTGATAATGATGGTAATGACGCTATCTCGGATTTGAGTTATGCGTATGCCGCATCACAGTGTTCGTCCCATTTGAACTTTTTAGATTTCTTGAGAATATCAAAGAATGGCATGTGCTTGTCTGCCGCATTCGCCATGAATCTATTAAGAGCAGCGAGTGAACCCGTTAGGATTTGCATATCTTTTATAGATTTTGGCGTTGGCAGTTTCATGATATTTTCTATTTTTTATGGATTTGGGCCAACTCCTTTGGATGAGACTTATAATCCTAGAAATCGCCCTTCTCCCACCCCAATGGTGCACTTCTTTGGGTTTAACTTCATACCTAAACTCTGCAGAGTTTTAAAAGTTTCCTCTAGGGCGTTTGGAAAAAGGTCTACACTTTCGCTTTTGACTACCATGTCATCGACATATGCTTCAAGGTTTCGTCCAATTTGGTGGGCGAATGCCTTGTCAACGGTTCTCTGGTATGTTGCCCCATCATTTTTTAGGCCGAACGGCATTCTGACATAACAGAATGATCCCATTGTGGTAATGAAGGCTGTCTTTTCTGCATCATTAGAGTCCATCAAGATTTGGTGATATCCTTTGTAAGCATCTAAGAATGCTAAGGCTTCATGTCCCGAAATGTATTCTACCAATTTATCAATATTTGGTAGCGGATAAGAGTCCTTCGGAAAATATTTGTTGAGCATCGAATAATCTACACACATTCACCATCCACCATTCGCCATTTTCACCATGACTGGGTTGGCTAACCATGTCTGGTATTTCACCTCTTTTAGGATACCAGCTTCTGTTAAGGCGTGGACTTCATCCTCTATAGCTTGTTGTCTATCAGAAGCGGAGTTTCGTTGTTTTTGTTTGACCGGTCTAACTCCAGGGTCCACGTGTAATTCGTGTGTAGCAATATTCGGGTCCACTCCGCCCATATTTATAGGAGACCATGCGAAGACATCATTATACTGTTTCAAGATGAGTTTTATACTCCTTTTGATGCTTTCGGGTAGGCGTCTACCTATCTTTATGGTTGACAGTGGGTCGTTATCGACCATTTGAAAATCCTGTGTCCACTCCCAGGTGGATTTTGGATGTATTCGAGATGTTCGGTCTTGTGCCTACAGAATTGACCATAGGGAGATCATTCTTTTCTATCAACTTGGTAGGTCTCATGGCGATTGTCATGCACTGTCTTGCTGCTTGTTGACTTCCTCTAATAACTGCTACACCATTTGGCGTTGGGAATTTCATGACCAAGTGGTATGGCGACCAAATGGCTTTTGCCACATTCATCCATGGTCGTCCTATTATTTAATTAAATGGACTTAGAGCATCCATGACCAAAAAATCACAAAGGATTGTACAACTTTTATCGCCTTCTCCCACTGTTACCGGAAGTTGAATTTTCCCTAGTGGCATCTCTGACTTTCCGTTATATCCAATTAGCGCTGAAGTAGGTTTTTTGAGATCTTCCCTTTTCAGTTCTAGTTTGTCAAAGCATTCGGTGAACAGAATGTCTACTGCGCTTCCATCATCCACAAAGACCCTATGAACAGTCGAATTCCCGATCTTTGCCACTAGTGGATCGTTGTGGAGGGAGGCGGTTGGCACCGTGTCATTTTCATCAAATGTAATAACCTCACTCATTTTAAACCTCTTATCCATTGGTTCTTGTGGCGGTAAGTATATCGCCCTCAGCATTGTTTGAGATATGCTTCGTTGTACCATGAATGGATAATATGATCTTTTCAGACGTTTGATATGACGGCTCTACCTGGATTACTGCTGCAGCCATTTTCCCTTGTGCTTTCGCCTCTCCTCCTGTTTGAGCAACCGCAATGTTGCCATAACTGGTGTTTTTCTTGTATTGGAGGAGATTTCCTTGCTTTATGTTATCCTCAATTTGTCTCTTGATGGCTGTGCAATCTTCGGTATCATGTCCGCGATCTCGATGAAAAGAACAATAAAATTCTTTTGGGCGCTTATCTGGTGCTAGCATTGGTTTAGGATCCATTATTTTGCCAAACCTCCTTCCTTGGTTTCGACAGTAGCGTTTCTTCGAAGGTTTTTGCCCCGAAACCATCTTTTGTCTTGGATGACTGTGGGGGCTTGTCCTTCTTGCCCTGTTGTTTTGACTCATTATCAAATGGTGTTTTGACGCCTCTCTCATTCTCTATCTTCCTGTGGTGAGAAGTACAACCCTGGTCACATTTGCAAGTTCAGGCAGGTACACTACATAGCAGATGTGAAGGAAGGGGAAATTCAAGACATCATAGTGGTTGAGGATGACTGTGATACTCTGAAGCAATTGGGAGGATTGGAGGATATTATGGTGGAATTGCAGCAGGAGCCTGAGTGTATGGTACTAAACTCTATTGGGAAGAAGAATTCTGAGTTTACAGACACTAGAGAAGCTGATACTCTTCATCTCAATGGCATTTTGAGGAATAAATCTGTGGAAATGCTACTGGACATTGGCAGTACCCATAGCTACATCAGTCCTGCATTGGCTAAAACTTTAGGGCTACATGAGGAGTTTGTTAGACCATTCCAAGTTAAGATTGCAGATGGTAGTATGATTGGAGGTATACGTATCTAGATGCCCTGGTGTGAGATGGTCAGTACAGGATCACCATTTTTTTTACTCTGATGGTGGTGGAGTTCGGAGGACTTGACATACTGTTGGGAGTGGACTGGATGAAGTGGTTTAGCCCTATTTCCTTTGAATTTATGACCAGTGAAGTTAATCTGACCAATCACTACACATGGGAGAAGTGGTGGTTAAAAGGTAATGGTGATTACAGAATGAGATTTAACTTGTTGAAGGGTTCTGAAGCCAGAGAGATTCCTGATTGTAGAAGGAAAGAATCATATGCTAATTTTATAAAAGAGCACTTCTTACATGAGGCTGTGGAAGGAAAAGGTAAAGAGATGATGTTATACATGATGGACAAAGAGATGAAAAAGTCACAGTTGTTCAAAGGCACCACAAAGGATATGCAAGGGTTGCTGGAACAGTTTGCAGAGGTATTTCAAGAACCTACAGAACTCCCACCAGAAATAACCATAGATCATCAGATAAACTTGAAGGCTGGGGCAGAACATTTCAAGGTTAGGCCTTATAGTTATCCACATTTCCACAAAACAGAAATTGAGAGGCAGGTGAAAGGATTGTTGGATAACGGAGTGGTGCAAACTAGCACTAACCCTTATTCCTCTCCAGTACTGTTAGTGAAGAAGAAGGATGGAACATGGAGATTGTGCATTGATTATAGAAGATTGAATGACCTCACCATAAAAGACAAGTTTCCCATACCAGTAATTGATGAACTCTTAGATGAGTTGCATGGGGCAAAGTTCTTCTCAAAGTTGGACCTCAGATCTGGTTACCATCAGATAAGGGTAAGGAAAGAGATATCCCAAAGACATCATTTCAGACGCATCATGGACACTATGAATTTATGGCCATGCCCTTTGGTCTGCTAATGCACCAACTATATTCCAGGCCTTAATGAATCAGGTGTTTCAGAAGTTCTTAAGGAAGTTTGTACTTGTCTTCTTTGATGACATATTGATATACAAAAAATCTGAGGAGGAGCACTTACAGCATGTGGAGGCAGTATTGGAGGTTATGAGGGAAAATAAACTGTTGGCTAAGTTATCAAAGTGTGCTTTTGCTGAGACTAGAGTGGAGTGACTGGGACACATTGTATCTGAGCAGGGAGTTGAGATGGATGGAGGGAAGATTGATTGATTGTATCTGAGCAGGGAGTTGAGATGGATGGAGGGAAGATTGATTGTATTGTAAACTGGCCTGAACCCACTATTGTAAAGGAGTTGAGGTATTTTCTTGGTTTTACTCGGTATTACAGAAGATTTATCAAGAATTATGGGGCCATCTGTAAACCTCTAAATGATCAGTTGAAGAAGGATGCATTTGCATGGAGTAGTCAAGATTCAACTGCATTTGCTGACCTCAAGAGAGCAATCACTGAAGCTCCTGATCTGAGGATGCCTGATTTTTCTATGCCATTTGTAATAGAGACTGATGCTTGTGGAGTAGGGATGGGAGTTGTGATTATGCAGGAAGGGAAACCTATCTCTTTTCTTAGCAAAACATATTTTGTCAGAGGAATATGGGCTTGTCTACTTATGAGAAGGAGTTGCTGGCTTTAGTGATGGATGTGGATAAATAGAGGCATTATTTGGTAGGGAACAAGTTTATCATCAGAACTGACCATCAAAGTCTCAAGTATCTACTGGAGCAGAAGTTACACACAACAGTGCAACACAAGTGGATCACAAAATTACTGGGGCTGGATTTTGAAATTCAATACAAGGTGGGAAAAGCTAATATGGTAGTTGATGCTCTATCTAGATATCCTCATCAAAACATGGAAATGACAGTGAGGAGTGACATGGGATTGGAAGAGAAGGAAGTTGCAGTGGGAAAAGGGAGATTCTTGTAGGTTTGCAACATCTGTTTTAATTCCCACCTGAATCACTCAGTTAGAAGAAAGCTATGAGGATGATGAAGTGGCTCAGCAGTTGATAGCTCAGGCTGTGCTTTCCAGAAATCAGGATCCTGAATTAACTTTCACTAATGGGATTTTGAGGAAGACTCATAAAATAATGTTGGCAGTGGAGCAAACATCAGAGCTGATATAATGTCAGCAATGCATGTATCAGCTATAGGACGGCACTCAGGACAAAGTGCAACTGTGAAGAGAGTACTCAACACTTTTGTATGGCGTAACATGAAGGGGGATATAATTCAGTTCATCAAGAGTTGTGTGGTGTGTCAGAGAAGCAAGAGTGAGCACTGTTATCCTTCAGGTCTGCTACAACCCCTCCCAATTCCTGATGGAGCTTAGAAACATGTGACTATAGATTTTATAGAACAGCTGCCTCTTTGTATGGGATATGACACTGTGTTGGTGGTAGTGGATAGATTCACCAAGTACAACCACTTTATAGCTCTAGCTCACCCCTATACATCCAAACAAGTGGCTCAAGCTTTTTTGGATGAAGTCCACGGATTGTATGGGATGCCTAAGTTTATCATCTCTGACAGGGACAAGATTTTCATAAGCCACTTTTGGAATGAAGTGTTTGGGAAGTTGGGAGTGAAACTCAAGTTCAGTACTGCCTATCACCCAGAGACAGATGTACAGACTGAAAGGGTAAACCAAGTATTGGGTAACTACTTGAGGTTCTTCTGTAGTGATTACCCTAACAGATGGAAGGAATGGCTTGGCACTGCAGAATGGTGGTATAACATTAGTCATCATTCCAGGTTACAAATGTCTTCTTTTGAAGCCTTATATGGAGTCAAGCCCCTGACAGTTCCCTTGGGCATTTTTACTGATACTATTTTCCTAGCTGCCCATGACTTACTGCAACAAAGGAATGAGGTTCACAGGAGGCTTCAGGAGCATTTGAAAGCAGCTCAGAACAGGATGAAAGCCTACTCTGATTCAAAGAGAACTGGCAAGAACTTTTCTGTGGGAGATTGGGTTCTGCTGAAAGCTAACAAGTACAGACAAACATCTCTACAGGACATGGAGAGGAGCAAACCTAAACTAAGTCCCAAATATCATGGTCCTTTTGTGGTGTTGAAGAAGGTGGGTGCAGTGGCTTATGAGCTCAAACTACCACTAGACTGTAAGGTACATCCAGTGTTCCATGTTTCATTGTTGAAAGCTTTTGTTGGGGATCCTTCATTGGCTCCCAGCCAAGCTACCAATATTAGCTATGAAAATCTAGAGAGCTTGTTCCCTCTGAAAGTGCTACAGAGAAGACTGATCACAAGGAATGGGATTTGTGTTGTGCAATGGCTGATACAGTGGAGAAACTTGAGCCTAGAAGATGTTTCATGTGAGGATGCAGATTTTATAGGGAAGTAGTTTCCCCAGTTCAAAGCTTGAGGACAAGTTGTTGCTAAGGAGGAGGGAATGTTGTGGTTTGAATCCAGCAGTGAGGGTAAATTCATAATTCCGTAGAGAACGGTCCTCTAACCGGTTCTTGACCCAGCGGTTAGACCAGTGAACCGGAACTAGTAGGGATTCCTATATGAGCTTAGATTTCTTTTTGTTTTATCTTATCTGAAATTGTAATCAAACTTGCTCTTTACGAAATACGATCTGCTCCGGCAGGTTTACGGTTAATCGAAATAGTTGTGAATCGGGTTCACATCACTCAACCCATGATGATACATATTTTTGATTGCAAAAAGCCCAAAAAATACTACTACGAGTTTCAATAATTAATGTGATTATGATATAACGTGCTTACATAATAAAACTGATTGATTTTCCAATAAATCTCTCAAAATCCAAATATTTTTTAATTATTTTTAAAATATCTCGCAATTCAACTATACCATCCAATCGACACAACTAATTGGGAATTGTCCACTACCACTACCACTAGTAGTTTCCACTAGAATTACTAGGGAAAAGAAATAGAAACTGCAGTGCAGAATAATAAGTGCACCCCACTAATAATAGTCTCAAGTAATATGTGACCTCATGTTCATGACGTCATTTTATGCTAAGACAGTTTTTAAGTCTTCACTGTATAAGTCTTCGTCTCCTTGAAGTGAGTAAAATTATTGTCTCCTTGAAGTGAGTAAAATTATTGTCTCTTTCATTATTTTTATTAAAAATGAGAAAAAATAGTTTGCTCTTAAAGCTAGCAGCGGATTCCACTTTTATAAATATAATTATAAATCATACTCCCTCCCTCCGTCCCAACCAAAACTTCTTAGTTGATTTCAGATCGGATTTTAAGAAATATGCATTTTATATCTTATAAGTGAAGTTTTAAGGGGTATAAATGGAATATCACTTATGGTTATGGTTATTTGTAAGAATTCATTAAGGGTATATTTGTCTTTTTGTAGTTGTTTTTTTGCCAAAAGAGGAAAGAATGAAAGTAAGAAGTTTTGGTTGGGACGGACTAAAAAGGAAAGTAAGAAGTTTTGGTTGGGATAGAAAATATGCATGATGAAATAAAACTCCTTTTCATTTCACTGTAAGTTTTTTACCATGCCTTATTTTTCTTGTCACTTTTGTGAATAGAATTATAAGTACTACGCTGAAATGCAATCAAGTCCAATGGTTGAAAATTACCCGTAGCGCAAAAAGACAATGATCACTTCAACTAACACTCTGCGCTGCTAGAAATACTAAACATTGGCGACACCAAATTACATATTATCGATGGAGCGGGACAAGAGGAAGAGAAAACGCTCCGATCATCACCACCGCCAATCTCCGGCGAAGGGCACCGAGGAAGCTGCGGCGGAGGCGGCGGCGCAGCCTTCGGAGGAAGAGGTGGAGGAGTTCTTCTCGATCTTGCGGAGGATGAACGTGGCCATGAAATATTTTCAGAAAGGTAACGTTGCCGGCGACGGGGGACGGAAACCGGATGCCGCCGAAGGTGGGAGTAAGCCGGCCGGCGGTGGATCCGGTTTGGATCTGAACGTGGTCCCCGAGGCGGAGCCTTGACGGCGGTGGTCGTTTTGACAAGTCGAACTGCCGCGGCGCACGTTAGGCGATGATGACAAGGGAAGGCTAATTTAAGCGGAGAGGTAAAAAGAATAATGGGTATCTATCTATGACTTTTAATTATTTTTTGTTTTTTTATACTATGTAATTTCTTGTGTAGTAGAAGAAGACGCTGTGAAATAGTACCGAATTGTAGAATTATTGTACTGCTTCGGATGTTGATTTTGGTCTTTTTTCGAAGCGGGCAAAAAATAATTTCCGCTCGCTTTTAAATGTTTCATCATCTCAATTAATGGAAATTTTGTTTTGAGCTGGCGTATGAAAGCTGTGTTGTCTCATAATTTTTTTAATAAAATATATATTGTCGATGCATTATGTGATCTTTGTCGTTTTCAATTTTTATAATATTTTGCAAGGCACAACCAAGATTACTGGGGAAAATTATAAAATAAAATTGCTGTAGAAAATTATAATCAATAAATGTGTTTAACACCATGATGCTTAATTAGGCTTTTACAAATACTCCATCAAGCTGATGTATAATCAAGGTGGTTGGTATTGGTTTTTCATTAACCGCCATAGAAAAGGACTCTCGAACTTGGAAGTTGCCAAATCTTTTGGTGCTAAGATATTCACCAAGCAATTTAATAACATATCAAATTAATATATTATTATAGCTATAAATGAAAAATAATAATAACTAACATAGCTAATAATACTATGGAAATCTTAAATTCAAGATATGAATGACGTACGTCCAAAAAAAAAAAACTATATCATAATTGGTTAAAATGATTTGATTAATGTTTGTTAGTTTGTAATATTTGCTTTTGATAGTGAATATATTCTATCTGTCAAATAAATAGACAATTGAATGATGACATATATCAAATATTTGTGTTTTTATAGTAACCAATTCACCGGAATATAAGACAAAATTCATACTTAAATATTAGAAATTTAAAAAGGCAAATTCTATGAGACTGTTATTGATTGAATTTGTCGTTGGTGAGCTTTAAACCAGCCGATTTCCTTGATTGAATTTGTCGTTGGTGAAATTGACCAAGGAAATTGACCGAAAGATCAAGCAAATTGAACGAAAGATCAAATCAACTAAAAAATCAAGGCAAAACAAAGATACTCAAAAACATTGATTGAAAGATCAAACAAACTGACTAAAAGATCAAGCAGAAACAGTAAATGCTCATTCCCCTGCTCTTGGTCTCCACAAGAACAGGTCTCATCCAAAACTTTCTCATTTAAAAATAATAGTACTTAAGATTTTATTTACTTTATGGCTAAACAAATTTGATAGGTTTATATATTTTTATTAAAACAAAACACGATCTCAATTTATAGTAGCAGCAACCCACTATCAAATTAGTTTGTATATTCTTATGGTGAATTAGACCATTAGTTTGTGTGTTGGATTTGATTTGTAGGTGTCGGTATTTTATTAGTGGTTATGATGCTCTTACAATTTCTATTTAAAAACACGGCAAGATGGCCCAATTTTCATCTTGATTTTCTAGTTAAATTATAAAAGTTTGTATATTTTTTTAATACAATTTCTATTGTAGTTCTAATATAGAAATTAGTTCCCATACTTGTTCCGCCTTCGGAACTAATCAATTGCAATTAAAACAATTGTTGTAAATTATGGTTGAAGTAAAACGACTCAGCTACTCACGTCACAACGGCCAAAATTCACCACATTAGAAGCAAAAGATAGCATAATAGGTGTCTTCCCAACTATTGATTGATAATATTTTTACAGTTGACTCTGCTACTCGTAATTCTTATTAAAAGATGGAATATTTTAGAGTAGAGATTTCAGTATTTGATTAAAATAAAATTTTATAGAGTTAGCAAAGTACGTACATCTTAAGTTAACTGATAGTTCAGTTTCCTATTGTCAAATGAAAATTCAAAAAATAAAATAAAAATCGTGCGTACTACTCCCTCCGTCCCAACCAAACTTCCTACTTTCATTCTTACTTTCATTCTTTCCTCTTTTGGCAAAAAAACAATTACAAAAAGATAAATATACCCTTAATGAATTCTTACAAACAACCATAACCATAAGTAATATTTCATTTATACTCGTTCAAACTCCACTTATAAAATATAAAATGCATTTTTCTTAAAATTCGAGATAAAGCCAACTAAAAAGTTTTGGTTGGTACATAGGGAGCATGAATTTCCCTCAACGTCCCATATGGAACTCCTACATCAGCCGACGTACGTACCCGATCGAACACCAGTGGTTTGATGTAATTTGCCGAAATGATTATTGTGTAATTTTGACTTTTAATACGCACTCATAACACCGAACGAGGACCAGTAATCGATCAATAGTCTCCCCGCTGATTCGGTCTCACCACTCCATTTTCAACGTCCTTATTCCTTTAACCTTGTTGCTTGACAACGACCGAAAGATCCATAGATACCGATACAGTACGCTAATCTATGCACTACCTCTAATGCATATCAACGTTAGATTTGTTCGTTCATGTCTTTTTTCTTTTCCACATCATTACGAGGAAACCATCTCACTATAAACCTTGTGGTTGGGTTAGAGTTCACATGTTAATCATATATAAAGCAGTGGATTTTATTATTCAAATTAAATAAAAAAACATAAAAGTGGTTTTATAATTAAATAAACATATAAGATCTAGTTCTCTTGAACTTAATTATCAAGGCATTATTTAGCTCAATTAATTGATGGGGATGGAACAAGGTTCCCCACCTAGAAATTTGCTAAACAAAGATTAAGCACACTACACAGCGGAAACAAGATTTCTCACAAGGTAAAATGTTCAGCTAAAAACGCTCGGCTTGAGCATATGAGGCTGAAACTTTCAGATGAAAATGCTCTGCTAGAGCATTTGGGGCTGAATTTTCTAGTTTTCCAGAATTTCACAGAAAACACACCAAACAGTAAATTCTTCAAGGAAATAAACATGCAAGACAAGACACACGATTTTTATGTGGAAAACCCCTTCGTTGTGAAGGATAAAAACCACAGGACGATTAGGAGTCCATCCCAATAACTTTCATTACGATCAAAGGGAGGTTACAACAAACCCTAATCTCAAGTCTCTAATGGCTATCCAAGCTAATAACCATAGACAATCACAAGAACATCAACAACAAGAGAGAAATCGAGAAAGTCACCAATAATCGCAGATCACACCAATAATCGCAGATCACAGTCAAGATGCCACAACTCCCAATCTAGAGAATCACTCGACAAACCACCTATCCAACACACGGCCTCAAACATCTCCTGAAAGCTGAAAAAACCCCAGCAAAATCGGAACAATAACAACCCTTCAAATGGACAAGAAATCACAGTTGCGAAAGATCTTTTTTTCTCCTTTCTCCTCTGATCTGTTTTCCCCAAATCTGATTTTTTGGAAAACGTTATATTTTTCTCACGTTTTTGCCCAATAAATATATAAGACTTGAGTTGACAGTCAAAGAGCCTTCTTCAAATGGGCCTGTTAAAGCCTTCTTCAAAGAGCCGGCTTATGTCTGTGCCTGCTCCGACGATCAAATCAGAGGTGAAAACCATAGTTTTGATCGGGATATTTTGTAGGGATGAGCAGTGAACTTAACTGTTCTGGTCATTGATCTGGTTCTATTTATAGCCATTTGAGCTGTCGACATCGAACAATATACTCCGCTACAGTGATTGGACTCGTCCGTGGGCTGGAACATGGTCCAGCCCAGCTTGGGCCTTCTGCTTGGGCCTTTGACCATTCCAGGGAATGGTACCATATTTATCAAGTCCCCCCAGTCCATGTGTATAGTCAAAACACTATATTCATTGGACTGTTGTTCAGAAAATCATGTGATTTTGAATTTTCAAATCCATCCGAACAGTCGGTGATCCAGTCTAGGATGGCGCGGACGGTTCAGATCCATCGTCCAGCCCACGCGCCCCACTATCTCGTTCTTTGCGTTGCACAGGGACCCACGAGCATTTATTATTTTTCGGAAAAATGCTCGGCTTCCTTCCCCGATATGCCTCTCATTTAAGATCAGATAGGCTCGAGGAGGGCCTTTGCTTTTATCCTAATTCATCATCTTCCTCGTCCAAGTAAAACTTCCGTTTCTCTCTTTTGAAAACTCAGATTTACTTCTTCCGCATTATTTTAGATAGACTAGCATGGGTACCATCCGATCTGCTACTGCCGACGAGGACGTTGTCTTCGCGCGCGAGCTCTGCCGCTCCATCGGCGGACTCACCGTCGAAGAGGCTGAGTCGAAAATCTTGATGCCTCAGATCGGCAAGGATACCATAAATTCTGCCCCCGTCGGTTTTATTCCGGTATATTGCGAATATCTATTAGCGTGCGGTCTCCGCTTTCCCGTGTCAGCCTTTTTCCGGTCAGTCTTGCGCTATTTTGATACGCCTCTGCACGCCCTTTCGCCGAACTTCGTTCGGGTCCTGATCGGGTTCGAGGTCCTGTGCATCCTGCGCAGGGTTTGGGCCAGTCCGCAGCTCTTCAGGGCCTTCCTTTATCTGGCCAACATGAGCGGCGGAGGTGGCTGGCTTCAACTGAAATGTCGCGAGAAAATGCTGAAGCTAGTCGATGAGCGCCCAAAGAGGCATGACTGGAAAACCCGTTGGGTTTTTGTGGAGAAAACTCTGATCTTTGGCGAGGGTCCGGAGGACACGACTATCCCGGTCCTCTCTCTGGCGATCCGGGGTAAAGCGCCTCTTCAGACAGCAAAAATGGGGTTAATGAGCTACATCTACTCCATTCTAACTGACGAAAGGGTTCTCCGGGCAGCTAGTATGCCGTACTATGTAGATCAGAACCCCGATGATGATTTGGGTATTTACTTTTTAGCTTCATTCGATAATGGTCCGGCTCACTGGCCGCTCCTGATTCTGACTGTATTTTCTTTTTGTCTTCGCAGGTGCAGGCACTATGGGGAAGTCTTTGCAATCCCTCATCAACGAGCTGGCCACCATGCCGAGACCACGCGTCAGAACAGGTCTTCGATAGGTGAAGGAAGAGTTTGATGCGGGGACTGGTGCCGGAACTGACGCCGAAGATTTGCAATCCAGGTCTACGTCTGTGTCTGTCAAGCATTCGGAGGACGCCGAAGACGCTCAAATCGGAAATAGCATGGTAGGAGGAGTCCACATCACGCTGGAGGTTGAGAAAACCAGGATGACCCGGAAGCCTCCGAGAACCGAGGGGCAGGATGACGAGGACGTAGCTCAATCCCACTCTGACACCCAATCGCCCATTAAGGCCGCAGGTAACAATGATGATGATGACTGCAAAATCCTGACCCCTCCACGGGACGACGGGAAAATCATCGAGGTCTTGCAGGAGCGAGTCTTGGACACTCCCAGTGGACGCAACGCTTTTATGGATCAGATCTTTTCAAAGGCTTACTTGGAAGACTGGGTGACACATGGCCCTAGGAATTATCCGGAGACCTCCGACATCGCCGATCGACAAGCCTTCATCGCTATCGAGGTACGCAGCTCATTCTGTCATGTCTTTACCCAAGCCTTTTAGGATTGCGATAACATAATTTTTCTTTTCTTTCTTCAGCACTTGCGCATGTCCCAGGTGCTGAGAAAAGAGATGTCTCGGCTGAGGTTTCGAAGCACTGATCTGGGCTCTGAACTCGGAAAGCAGGATGCAGAGTTGGCCAAGTTGAAGAGTGTTGAGACTGAGTGTACGAGTCTCCGCGAGGCGGAACAGGCAATGCTCCATGCAAAGGCTGACCTTGAGGGTTCTTTGTCTGTTGAGCGTGATGCCGCCTCTGCTCTGAGGTCTAGGGTCGCGTAACTAGAGGCTCAGTTGTCCTTCTCTGAGGCTCAGCATGCGCGCCTAATCAGTACTACCTTCCCCCGGGTGTTTTCCAAGATCATCCAATCTGATGAATCCGCTGAAGTGTTCACCACTGATCTTCGAGACTCAGCAGCATTCCCGGACGAGGTTTACGAGGATGCTGACAAGCACTTCGCCGCTCTGGACAATCTGTTTCAAGTCTTCTCTGGACGTCAGTATTCTGGATACTTCAACGCCCTAGCTGCGATGAAAACTGCGGAGGAGATGGAGGCGTGGGAGGCCCCTGCACTGCCGATGGATCAGCCCGAGGATTAGTCAGTGGCTCAGACCGAGGACCAAGCGGCGACTCAGACTCAGGACCAGACCAAGGCTTAAGAATCACTCTGCCAACTCAATTTAGGTGACGCGCGTGTGTGCGCTTTTGTTTCTCAGATAATCTCAGCTATTAAGCTGCAAATTTAACTTTTCTATGCATCGCATTTAATTCGTATTCGTGCATTTTTCCTTCGGGGTTGTTATTGGAGGTTTCATAACCTCTCCTTCCCTTAGGGAATTTTGGTCTCATGTCCTTGGATTGATTACCGAAATGTCCTTGAACTGACATCTTTCTGTGACCTTCCATTGGGGAGATTTCCATCTAGTCCTTGGATTGATGGATCAGACTGTCCTGACATTTGTCTATAATCTTCCCTTAGGAAGTTTTCCATCTAGTCCTTGGACTGATGGGTCAGACTGTCCAGACATCTGTCTGTAATCTTCCCTTATAAAGTTTTCCATCTAGTCCTTGGACTGATGGATCAGACAGTAGACTGATGGATCAGACTGTCCAGACATCTGTCTGTAACCTTCCCTTAGGAAGTTTTCCATCTAGTCCTTGGACTGATGGATCAGACTGTCCGGACATCTGTCTGTAACCTTCCCTTAAGAAGTTTTCCATCTAGTTCTTGGACTGAGTATCAGACTGTCCAGACATTGGTCTGTAACCTTTCCTTAGGAAGTTTACCATCTAGTCCATGGACTGATAGATCAGACTGTCCAGACATGTGTCTGTAACGTTCCCTTAGGAAGTTTTCCATCTAGTCCTTGGACTGTGGATCAGACTGTCCAGATATGTGCCTGTAACCTTCCCTTAGGAAGTTTTCCATCTAGTCTTTGGACAGATGGATCAGACTGTCCAGCATCTGTTTGTAACCTTCCCTTAAAAAGTTTTCCATCTAGTCCTTGGACTGAGGATCACACTGTCCAGACATTGGTCTGTAACCTTCCCTTAGGAAGTTTTCCATCTAGTCCTTGGACTGAGTATCAGACTGTCCAGACATTGGTCTGTAACCTTCCCTTAGAAAGTTTTCCATCTGGTCCTTGGACTGAGGGTCTGTAACCTTTCCTTAGGAAGTTTTCCATCTAGTCCTTGGACTGAGGATCAGACTGTGGACTGATGGATCAGACTGTCCAGACATCTGCCTATAACCTTCACTTAGGAAGTTTTCCATCTAGTCCTTGGACTGATGGATCAGACTGTCCAGCATCTGACTGTAATCTTCCCTTAAGAAGTTTTCCATCTAGTCCTTTGGACTGAGGATCAGACTGTCCAAACATTGGTCTGTAACCTTCCCTTACGAAGTTTTCCATCTAGTCTTTGGACTGAAGATCAGACTGTCCAGACATTGGTCTGTAACCTTTCCTTAGGAAGTTTACCATCTAGTCCATGGACTGATGGATCAGACTGTCCAGACATATGTCTATAACCTTCCTTTAAGAAGTTTTCCATCTAGTCCTTGGACTGAGGATCAGACTGTCTAGACATTGGTCTGTAACCTTACCTTAGGAAGTTTTCCATCTAGTCCTTGGACTGAGGATCAGACTGTCTCGACATTGGTCTGTAACCTTCCCTTAGGAAGTTTTCCATCTAGTCCTTGGACTGAGGGTCTGTAACCTTCCCTTAGAAAGTTTTCCATCTAGTTCTTGGACTGAGGATCAGACTGTCCAGATATGTGCCCGTAACCTTCCCTTAGGAAGTTTTCCATCTAGTCCTTGGACTGATGGATCAGACTGTCCAGCATCTGTTTGTAACCTTCCCTTAGGAAGTTTTCCATCTAGTCCTTGGACTGAGGATCAGACAGTCCAGACATTGGTCTGTAACCTTCCCTTAGAAAGTTTTCCATCTATTCCTTGGACTGATGATCAGACTGTCCAGACATTAGTCTGTAACCTTCCCTTAGAAAGTTTTCCATCTAGTCCTTGGACTGAGGGTCTGTAACCTTCCCTTAGAAAGTTTTCCATCTAGTCCTTGGACTGATGGATCAGACTGTCCAGCATCTGTCTGTAATCTTCCCTTAGGAAGTTTTCCATCTAGTCCTTTGGACTGAAGATCAGACTGTCCAGACATTGGTCTGTAACCTTCCCTTACGAAGTTTTCCATCTAGTCTTTGGACTGAAGATCAGTCTGTCCAGACATTGGTCTGTAACCTTTCCTTAGGAAGTTTACCATCTAGTCCATGGACTGATGGATCAGACTGTCCAGACATATGTCTATAACCTTCCCTTAGGAAGTTTTCCATCTAGTCCTTGGACTAAGGATCAGACTGTCTAGACATTGGTCTGTAACCTTCCCTTAGGATGTTTTCCATCTAGTCCTTGGACTGAGGGTCTGTAACCTTCCCTTAGGAAGTTTTCCATCTAGTCCTTGGACTGAGGATCAGACTGTCCAGATATGTGCCTGTAAACTTCTCTTAGGAAGTTTTCCATCTAGTCCTTGGACTGATGGATCAGATTGTCCAGCATCTGTTTGTAACCTTCCCTTAGGAAGTTTTCCATCTAGTACTTGGACTGAGGATCAGACTGTCCAAACATTGGTCTGTAACCTTCCCTTAGGAAGTTTTCCATCTAGTCCTTGGACTGAGGATCAGACTGTCCAGACATTGGTCTGTAACCTTCCCTTAGGAAGTTTTCCATCTAGTCTTTGGACTGAAGATCAGACTGTCCAGACATTGGTCTGTTACCTTCCCTTAGAAAGTTTTCTATCTAGTCCTTGGACTGAAGATCAGACTGTCCAGACATTGGTCTGTTACCTTCCCTTAGGAAGTTTTCCATCTAGTTCTTGGACTGAGGATCAGACTGTCCAGACATTGGTCTGTTACCTTCTCTTAGAAAGTTTTCCATCTAGTCTTTGGACTGAGGATCAGACTGTCCAGACATTGGTCTGTTACCTTCCCTTAGGATGTTTTCTATCTAGTCCTTGGACTGAGGAACTGTCCAGACATTGGTCTGTTACCTTCCATTAGGAAGTTTTCCATCTAGTCCTTGGACTAAGGATCAGACTGTCCAGACATTGGTTTGTTACCTTCCCTTAGGAAGTTTTCCATCTAGTCCTTGGATTGAGGATCAGACTGTGGACTGATGGATCAGACTGTCCAACATCTGTCTGTAACCTTCCCTTAGGAAGTTTTCCATCTAGTCCTTGGACTGATGGATCAGACTGTCCAGCATCTGTCTGTAATCTTCTCTTATGAAGTTTTCCATCTAGTCTTTGGACTGAGGATCAGACTGTCCAGACATTGGTCTGTAACCTTCCCTTAGGAAGTTTTCCATCTAGTCCTTGGACTGAAGATCAGACTGTCCAGACATTGGTCTGTTACCTTCCCTTAGGAAGTTTTCCATCTAGTCCTTGGACTGAGGATCAGACTGTCCAGACATTGGTCTGTTACCTTCTCTTAGAAAGTTTTCCATCTAGTCTTTGGACTGAGGATCAGACTGTCCAGACATTGGTCTGTTACCTTCCCTTAGGATGTTTTCTATCTAGTCCTTGGAATGAGGAACTGTCCAGACATTGGTCTGTTACCTTCCATTAGGAAGTTTTCCATCTAGTCCTTGGACTGAGGATCAGACTGTCCAGACATTGGTCTGTTACCTTCCCTTAGGAAGTTTTCCATCTAGTCCTTGGACTGAGGATCAGACTGTCCAGACATTGGTCTGTTACCTTCCCTTAGGAAGTTTTCCATCTAGTCTTTGGACTGAGGATCAGACTGTCCAGACATCTGTCTGTACAAGTCGAATTATGAATGCTTCAGCAGTTAAGGATTTTTGGACTCTTAATCCTAGTCTTATTCATTGCTTGTGAGCAAACAAAATGCAGATACGGTTACACAGAAAGTGCTAATTTTGATCACTTCCCCTATTGGGCAGCCAAAAAGATGTGATCCAAACGGAATTTCTATACAAAATTCCTATCTCACCAATCTATCAGGCACAAGAAGTATGTACAATATGGCATTGATTATTGCCCTTTTTATCCATAATACCTTCGAAGGTTGCTGATGTTCCAGGTGCTGGGAACGGGTTCTCCCGCCATGGTCTCCAGTCGGTAAGCGCCGTTTCCAACGACTTCGGAAACTCGGTAGGGTCCTTCCCACGCTACATCCAGCTTCTTCTGACCTTCCACGCGGCTGGCCTCATTTTTTCTCAGGGCCAGGTCTCCCGCACGCAGACTCCGGACTCGGACCCTTGTGTTGTACCACTGTTCAACATAGGATTTGTAGGACGCTTCCTTCAACTGTGCGGCCTCTCTGTTCCTTTCTAGTTCTTCTAGCTTTTTCCTGACTGCCTCTTCGTTATCTCCTTGATCCAGGGGTTTGAGAACTCTAGCAGTGGGAACCATGATCTCCGGAGGTATAATGGCTTCGCTCCCGAAACAGAGGAGGTATGGGGTTTCTCCTGTTGCCGTTCGGGGAGTAGTTCTGTAGGCCCACAGGACACTGTAAAGCTCTTCTACCCAACCCCCTTTGGCGCGAGTCAGCTTTTTCTTTATTCCTTCTACGATCGTGCGGTTTGTCCTTTCTGTCTGACCATTTGCTTGGGGATGTGCCACGGACGTGAAGTTCTGTCCGATGTTATAGCCAGTACACCATGATCTGAAAGGTTCGTTGGCGAACTGTTTTCCATTGTCGCTCACGATAGTGTGGGGGAGACCGAAACGACAAACGATATTCTTCCAAACAAAGTTTGTTATCCGCCGTCCGGTTATAGTAGCTAACTGTATAGCTTCCACCCACTTCGTGAAGTAGTCCACGGCCACCACCAGGAAACGCTGTCTCCCGATCGCCATCGAAAATGGTCCGACAATGTCGATGCCCCATATGGCAAACAGCCATGGTGAAGATATGCTGGTCATCTTCTGTCCTGGCAGCCTGGGTATATTAGAATGAATCTGGCACTGATGGCACTTTTTGGCTAGCTCATCTGCGTCGTCTTTCATTCTTGGCCAATAATATCCTGCTCGGGTAGCGCGCAAAGCTAGTGTGCGCGGTCCTTGATGTGCGCCACAAGACCCTTCATGGAGTTCTTTTAACACCAGCACGCATTGCGTTTTGTTTACACATCTCAGCCATGGTTCAAGAGATCCCTGTCTGTAAAGGATCCCGTCTTTGACTGTAAAACCCAATGCCTTCTTCGCCAATGCGCTTGCCTCTTTTTCGTCCGTAGGTCTGACCCCGTACATTATGAGTCTTTTCAGGGGGCGTCATGCAACATTCCGTGCCTTCTGCTATTAGATTGACACTCGCACAGTCCGTAGATCTGACTGCTAGCATTTCCACCAGGACGGTTTTAGTAAGATGTCCGCTGGCCGAAGACGCCAGCTTACTCAAAGCGTCCGCGCGAGTGTTCTCTGATCTGGGAACCCGAGTAATGTCAAACTCCTCAAAACCGAGTGCCAAGCTCTTGACCTTTTCCAGATACTTCTGCATGGCTGGTTCTCTCGTGGCGTAGGATCCGTTGAATTGATTTGCGACTAGAGCGGAATCTCCGTTTGCGTCCACCTTGATGGCACCTAGCTTCTTTGCGATTTCCATTCCAGAAATTAGAGCCTCATACTCGGCCTCATTGTTGGTTGCTGGAAAGTTGAATCGAAGAGCATATGTGGTCTCTACTCCTCCCGGGTCTGTAACGATCAGACCGGCTCATGCGCCTTCCACACTGGATGCTCCATCGACGTGCAATTTCCACCAGTCAGTTCTATCTTCATGACTCACACGACGCTTTCTAACTGGTATTTCTTCAATGATTGGGGCACCAATCTCTTCCGGCATCTCCGCTAAGAAATCTGCCATGACCTGACCCTTGATCGCCTTTCTAGGTGAGAATTCAATGGAGTGTTCGCTGAGCTACACGGCCCATTTGGCCATACGGCCGGACGCACCGGGTTTGGTTAGGATCGTTTTCAGAGGCTCATTTGTCAATACTACAACCGGATGGGACTGGAAGTAAGTTCGCAGTCTGCACCAATGCTAGCACCAACTTTTCTTGAGCTGAGTATCTGGTTTCCGCTCCTTGAAGAGTGCGGCTAATGTAGTAGACTGGTTTTTGCACCCTTGACATTTCCCTGATTAGCGCTCCGCTGACGGCTTCTCTTCCTGCAGATATGAACAGATAGAGAGTCTCCCCGACAGTCGGAGGTGATAGGACCGACAGTTCATTAAGATGTTCCTTCAGCTCCATAAACGCTCGTTCCTCTGGCTCTCCCCATTGCACTACTCCTCCCTTCTCCATGTTCCCTTTCAAGACTCGTAGGAACGGGAGGGTTCTTTCCGCTGCCCTAGATAAGAAACGGTTCATGGCAGCCATCCGGCCGTTTAGGCTTTGGATATCCTTGACAGTCCTGGGCGAGCGCATATCCACGATCGCCTGTATCTTTTTCGGGTTTGCTCTCAAGCCCTCCTTCGATACCATGTGCCCGAGGAATTTTCCTTCTCCGACGCCGAATTGGCATTTCTTTGGGTTTAGCTTTAAACCCGTTCGCTCCAGTTTCTTCAGGGTTTCCTCCACGTCATTGATCAGGTCGAGGAACTGATGGCTTTTAATCACCATATCATCCACGTATATCTCGAGGTTTCTTCCCAGCTGGTCCTCGAAGATCTTGTCGACAATCCGTTGGTAAGTGGCCCCTGCATTCTTCAATCCGAATGGCATCATTCTGTACCCGAATGCACCTTTTTCTGTTATAAACGTCGTCTTCTCTGCGTCGGATTCCAACATTGGTATCTGGTGATACCCTTTGTAAGCGTCCAGAAAACACTTTATGGGGTATGCTACCAAGGAATCCACCTTCTGATCGATCAGTGGGGACGGGTAACAGTCTTTCGGGCATGATTTGTTTAACACAGCGTAGTCGATACACATTCTCCAGCTGCCATCCGCTTTCTTTACAAGCACCGGGTTGCTGAGCCATGTAGGATATGGCACATCAATTAGGACACGGGCACCCAGAAACTACAGCCTTCTGCGCTGTAGAACTGGTTTGTGGTCTGGATCCACTTTTAACGCATGGTAGCCTATCGTTGGAGACACACCAGTCATGTCACTTGGTTTCCAGGCAAACGCCGATTCATGCTTGGAAAATACGGCTAGCAACTCTCGTTGGACGGATGTAGGGAGTGTCTTGCCGATTTGGACTATCGCCTCATGGGCACAGTCAAGCTTCATCTCAACCACTTCTCCAGACAATTCAGTTGGCCTGGACTCTCCTTCCGCTATTGCCATTAGCACTTCCCGTCTGGTGTGTGTCTTCTCCACTGGGCTGTCCCCGCTGACCTCTCGTTTTCTTTTGCTAAGCGCTATCTGATGGCACTCTCTGGCTTTTTGTTGGTCACCCTTCACGGTAGCCACACCATACTTTGTTGGGAATTTTCATAGCAAATGTAAAGTAGATACTATCCCTTTCAATAGCGCCAAAGCTGGTCGTCCTATAATGAGGTTATAAGGACTGTTCGCTTTGACAACTACGAACTCCAGTTCGATTACCTTTCGCGTGGGGTGTTCCCATAACACTACTGGTAATGTTACAGTTCCTTCTGGCCATATGGTTCTGTCCGCGAAATCTACCAGAGGGGTGTCGGTTGGTCGCAGCTTGGCTTTCATCGCATCATCCATCTTTTCAAAACAGTTCCAGTATATAATTTCTGTCGAGCTGCCGCCGTCCACATATGCCCGGTGGATGAGCTTGTCAATCACCTAGGCAGTAATGACAACTGCGTCGCCCCCGACTGGTCTACACGGGATAAGGTCATTGGAGTCGAAAATGATTAATTCTTCTGGACCGAGACGTCTGTCCGGCGGAGTGTCTTCCGGTACGCGCCTACATCGCTCCTTTCGTTGCGACTTCGTCTTGCCCCCCGCACTGCCGCCAATGATTGCGAATATATTGGTGGTGGTGGGATTAACTTCCGTTAGTTCAGGGGACAGATCTCCCTCTTCGTACTTGCGTTTGATGCCTTTAGAATGATCTCCGAACAGAGCGACTTCCTTTCCTTTGTCACCATTGCCAGGACGGTCCTGATACCGAGGATTGTATCCTCCAGTCTGTCTGGTTGACCCTTCAGATCTCCCCGCGTACTCCGCGTCATTGTGGGACCGCGCCTCTTTCGCGAAGTGTGAGAGTTGACCTGTCTTGATACAGTTCTCAATTGCCTACTTCAAGTGTTTGCACTCATTCGTGTCATGACCATGGTCATTATGGTAGTCACAGAACAGCTTTGGGTTCCGGCTATTTCCAGAAGTCTTCATCTTGCGAGCCGGATCAAGAACATTCTTGTGTGCCACTAGCGCGAATATCTCTTTTGGAGTTTTATTCAGCGGGGTGAACGTTTTCAACGGCGAAACTCGGCCTGTGCTCACTTGTGGGTACTCTCTCTTTCCTAGCCTTTCCTTCACAGGCCTGCGCCCGCCTCTGTTCGCCCCAGTGACCTTCTTTCCACTTGACAGGACTGTCTTGTCTTCTGCCTGGTTCCTGTAATAAGTCTTTTCATCTATGCGTACCTCTATTATGTCTGCCTTATCAAAGAATTCAACTCTGATCATTAACGCATGGACATAATACACTGGGTTTAGCACCAGGTCCCGGCTGAGGGCTTTATGGCATAATCCTCGGATGAAAGCGTCGATGACAAACCGAGGACCTCCACGGTGATCAACCGCATTAACCAATTCATTGAACCATTCCCAGTACTCCGACAATGTTTCTCCCACACGCCGCATGATCGTCAGCAAGTCGTTCCTGGTCTTTGTAAATTTCCTCTTCTGGATGAACCGGCCTAGGAACTCTTCTTCCAGCTCTGCGAACCGTGCGATAGTGTCATTTGGGAGGTTTGTGAACCATAATCTGGCTGCTTTGGTTAGCGTTGTGGCGAAAACTTTACACCAGATGGGTTCTGGAATGCCGAATGTCGACATGTTTGAGGTGAAAGTGTGGAGATGGTCTGATGGATCCGACGTTCCATCGTATACTCCCAGGTTTGGTGGTACTTTCAGTTTATGAGACGCAGAAAAACTCATCACCTCAGCCTTGAACGGACACCCTCTCGTGTCTAGTTCCGGATCCTCCTCAAAGTCGACAGCAAGACGCTGTCTGACCGGGACCCTCGGCTTGACCATCGGGGAGTGTACATAGACTGCTGGCCACTTTTTAGCCTGATTATCGCTCCGTCCCGACCCTTCCCTGGTTGACTGCCTCGAGGAAGAATGAGCCTCATCTCCCCTGTTAAAAGGTATCGCCCCGTGACGTGTCTTGTTTCCTCCAGACGTGTCCTCTCCGTCATCGAACAGTCTGACTGGTCGTACACGTGGAACCAGTGTCTGACCGTTCGACCTCACCGGAGTGCCCTCTTTCAGCTCCTGGAGCTGTCGGAGCATCTCGGTTTGGGTGACCACGACTTGTTTAAGTATCTCGGCTATATCCGTCACCTTAGAAATTCGTCGGATTCGTTGAACTGGGTTGCTGGGGGTTTGTGACGTCGTCACGACCGGCCTGCTCGTCGACGCGATCGGCCTGCTCACCGCAACGACCGGTCTATCAGCCGAATCCAAAATGGGACCGTCCCTGTTGGCCTCCAATAAAGCTCGAGCTCCTCCCAGCGGGATTCTTGATAGCTCCGGGAAGGGATCCGAATCTGCTCTCTTCCGTCATGATATTAAAGCTGCGTGGGCTGTGAAGATAGCAATATCCCCACAGACGGTGCCAATGTTAAAGTTCTAATTGGGATTTTCCTGTAGCGTTCTCGTTGCTCAGCCCTGTAAACCTGTGTGGGCAAAACAGAGGTCAGACAGGCCGGCTTATGGCTGCGCCTGCTCCGACGATCAAATCAGAGGTGAAAACCATAGTTCTGATCGGGATATTTTGTAGGGATGAGCAGTGAACTTAACTGTTCTGGTCATTGATCTGGTTCTATTTATAGCCATTTGAGCTGCCGACATCGAACAGTATACTCCGCTACAGTGCTTGGACTCGTCCGTGGGCTGGAACATGGTCCAGTCCTGCTTGGGCCTTTGACCATTCCAGGGAATAGTAACATATTTATGAGGGCCAAAAACTAAATAGGTTTCTCCACATAAGAAGGGACCTAAAAGTCCAACATTAATTTCATCAGTTTTATGAAATTTTGATTTTATTAAATTAATTCTATTTTTTAATATATTAATTTTTACTTTATTTCGGTACGGTAAAAAAAGAAGTTAGAAATGGTTATACAAAATATTATACGTACCGGCAGCCGATTCCTTGATTCGGTCGGGCCTAATAGCAAATAAATATAACTTGTTGAGTAGAAATTCAGGGAATTGCGCTCCCTTTTTAGCTAGTGGAAACTTTATGTTTCTTATCTTGTTATTATAAATAAAACCAACAAAGAAGAGAGAGAATATGCCATTTGATTTCTTTTAGGAGTTCATATTAATAAAATTAGGTGACTATAAAATATAATTGAGCAGTCAAATCCTTACACATATGATTCTTAAAAATCTGTCACATGTAGGCCTGTGCAATCAGTCTGGACCGGACCGGTTAGTGCAAATTTTGGACCGGGACCGGTCCGGAATTATTTCGGGTTTGGACCGGACCGGACTGGTTGGACCGCATTTTTACAAAACAAAATTATTTGAAATACATGTAACCTACCCGTACTCTTTCCATACTATTTTGAGTCAATAACACAACAATATAGTTAAACTTTTCACAAGGTAAAGAAATGATTTTCAAAAAATAAAAAATAATAATTAATCGTCCCTATAGTCTGGATAGCATGAGACAGAAGCAAATCGAAATAATTACTTAACAAAAATAAATGTTTAATGTTTATTATACCATTATTATAATTATAAATTACATTAATTATAAAATTCCAATCCAATTTGGACGTCATTGCATCAAATTCACTTAACAAAAAAAATGATATATTTATTATACCATTATTATATTATAAATTACCTTAATTATAAATTATCGGTGCATCCGGCCCGGACCGGAAAGTATCCGGTTTTAGACCGGACCGGACCGGAACCCGGAATCTTGAAAACCTTGGACCGGAGACCGGACCGGAATCCTATATATCCGGTTCTGGTCCGGTCCAATTTTCCGGTCCAGACGGGTTCATGCACAGCCCTAGTCACAGGCTTGCTTCTCGGTGCTCATTATGGAAAACCAGTTGGTTTTTTCAAAGCTACCAGAGGAATCAAACAGGGAGACCCTTTTTCAAAGCTACCAGAGGAATCAAACAGGGAGACCCCATCTCATCCTTCTTATTTAATCTTTTTTCTGAGGCATTTACCAGATCACTTGCATATACATATCATGTAAGGAAAATTCAATATTTTAAGCTTCCGGATGGGGCTATCCCTATTTCACACTTGAGTTACGCTGATGATACTGTCATTTTTTTAAATGCTAACAAAAGAAGTATTACCACACTTAAGGCTTTTCTAGTGGTGTTTGAACAAACCTCAGGTCAGAAAATTAATTTTCAAAAGAGTGATGTTTTTTTCAGCAAACATGCATCCCCTCATGCTATCAACCTCATTAAGTCCATCCTAGATATGAAAATTGAATCATACCCATTTAAATATCTAGGATGTTCTATCTTTCTAGGCAGGATGTTAAACTATCACTTTCAGCCTATTCTTGAGTCCATCCAAACTAGATTAGATAGCTGAAAGAATAGATGGCTCTCCACAGGGGGCAAACTCACCCTTATAAAGTCATGTATATACTCTATCCCACAACATATATGGGTTGTTTTCGACCCCCCAAAAATGATCATAAAGTTACTGGAAAAAGCAGTTTCAACTTTTTCTGGGGTTCAGCAGATCAAAAACCAAAGAAAAAATGGAGGAAATGGTCAGACCTGCGCTTTCCTACCTGTGAAAATGGGATAGGTATTAGATCAATTTCCACCATAATAAAAACTTTCTCTGTAAAGTTGTGGTGGAAATATCAGAATACTCAGGCTCCATGGACGTTTTTATTAGCTTCACTCCCTTACTCATCTAAATCCTCACAAACTTGGAAAAGAATATGCAAAGTGGACCACTTTGCTACAAAGCACTCAAGGATTATTATTGGTAAAGGATAATGTAGTTTCTGGGAGTCCATCTGGCTTGAAAAGGGTGTTCTTTCTGCCAAATTGAACCCTGATCTAACCAATATACCCTTAGATTGTACAGTTGAATCGTTCGCCATCAATGGAGAATTGTAAATGCCTCAGCTACTCTCCCTTCTTGAACCTGATACTCTTTTTTTTTTGCAGGACCTCAAACTCTCACCACATAGAGAGGATAAACTTGTATGGATGCTGGATATCAAAGGAAATTTCACATTTAAATCGATCTACCAGGCATTGAGATTTACAAGAGGTAAAATTCTTTCTTTGGAAAAATTTTGGTCTACTAGAACCCCGAATTTTTTTTGCAGTTTTCATGTGGAGATTGTTTAATTGCATGCTTCCCTTTGATGATGTGCTTGTTTTCTATGGTTTTAAATTTGCATCAAAATGTGCTTTCTGTGCAAACTCTGACAGTGTGGATCGTTTTTTTAACTCATGCTATATAGCTACACAAGTCTGGTCCTCACTACATTCCTTTGTGTGTATTGGAGATCCATCTTTTGAATCCCTATGGAGTAGACTTGCTAGCTACTGGTTTTTTAATGGCCTTACTCCTTTGCATACAACTATAGTTAACTTGGTCCCATCATATGTATGCTGGAGCCTTTGGAATGCTAGAAATAGTAAACTATTTGATAATACTCTCCCATCAGTTCAGAGAATTGTTAAAGATGTCAAAGATATGATTTTTGATGCATTTTCAGTTAGGCCTTTCTATATTAGTAAGGCTCGTGATATTGATATTGCAAACGGTGGAGTATTGCCAAAATGGCTGAAACCTCCAAAACCAAACTTATTAAAAATCACATGGGTTAAACCATCTAATGGAGTTTAAATCAATGTTGAGGCAGTTTGGGATAAAAATTTAGAACTGGCAGGAATTGTTTACTTTTCTCATAGAATCTGATTGCCAAATGGTTGTATCTATGATTAAAGATCCACACAAATCACATTGGAGACATATTTGCTTAGTTGATTCCATCTCAAGAAGCTTATTTCCTGCTATTCTTGTGCATACCCTTAGACAGGGTAACTGTGTAGCTGACATGCTTGCTAAACATGCTCTTACATACAAACTCAACCTGGAACTTTCACTTTCTGACTTCCCTCAGAAAATCAGAAGAACTTTGATATTAGGTGAACATGAACCAGGTCAACCCGGAAAAATGGCCTGAATCGACCCAAAATAAGTGACCTGGACCCGGATAATTCAAATTTCGGACCGAATCCCGGGTCATGATTTTTTTAGATTCCGGGTTCCGGGTCGATCCGGGTCAAACCCGATTTATTCCGGGCCAACCCGGATGACCCGGTATTTATTTATTATATACATTAATTATTTAGATAAATATGTTAATTATATTTATATTAATTGTGATTGCAATTTTATTAATTATGATAATAATTATAAGTTGCAATTGTAATTAGATTGATTGTGATGGTGTATTTTCACTAAGTTAATATTTTCTAAATTATTTAACATATATTTTCCTTATTGAATTCGAGAAGGTGAGGTGGAAGATGGCATAATCTTTGTTTTAAGCTGAAGTCAATATAGAATATTTACTTTCATTTTTAAAAATCAAATTGTTTCATAAGCTTTGATGGAATGTTCATTAAGTTTGGTTTCTTTATTTTATTGAATGGTATTGATTTTTATTTTCATTTGAAACAAATTGTTGATATTTTGAAATTTTAATTTTTTTACATTAGCGGTAAACATTAGATTCATAAAAAATTTAATTACAATTTTTTTTTTTAAAGAAAAAGGCCAATACAAAGAAAAATTTCAATTCCGGGCTATCCGGGTCGGTCCGGGTCAAACTCGAAATTATTCCGGATCGGACCCGGATACTAATATAACTTACCAGATCGGGTCCCGGGTCATGATTTTTTGACATTCCTGGTCCGGGTCGGGCCGGGTCTACCCGGTTGAACACCCCTAAATTGGTTGGTATTAGTACTAACCATCTCCATCTCCCCCTACTTTGAGGGATGTTTGGTATAGAAACCTTGGGTTTCTCATGTAACCTTTTATTTTTGTTATTTAAACGGCAAATGGAAGCCAACATTATCCCCACCAACGGTGGCTTATCCAAAAAAAAAAAATACAAATCCTTACAAATTCACAACCGAGGATGCTGACATCACTTGTGAACTCGGTCCCCGAGTCAAAAATTATCCAGCTATTAGTTGGGTAAAAATGGCCCTTCTAAATTTATTTGATTTAGTCGGGTATTTATTTGATTAATACTTATTTTATATTATTTAGTTTGGAGTGTTACGGGTATTTTATTTGTTTTTTTAGCTCAAGGCACTCGTAAATTAAAAATAAAAATTACATGTGTGAACTAGAACTATATAATCTTGAAATTTTTTATCAATTTAAATCAATTTAGTTTCCGTACAAACTGGTCTAATAAATGAAACATTTTTGTTTACAAGTACACCTTCACCAAATATTGTAAAAACAAATGTAAATTGCTAAATCACTTCCTGATTTTTGGTAGTTTAAATATTTAATTCCTTGCGAGAATTTTGCTATTAAACCAAATTAAAGAGCAAAAACTTGATTTAGAGCAAGTCCAACAGCTTCCCTACAAGATTATCCAAGATATAGTACTACATCTCCATAATTCATATCTTTTTTTGCTTCAACTCCAACAGCTTCCTTAGTGTGGGGATTAGAATTTAATTCATGTGCATTAAATTTCAGTATTTTATATCTTTATTGTGTTTTTCACTATTTAAATATATTTTGAAATCTTAATATTGTGGTTTTGTAGAAATCGAAAAAGTTTCTTCTCCTCTCTAGAAACACAGAGAGCTAGGGTTTACCCTTTCCAAGCTATCGATGCTTGGCTGTTACTTTTAAATTTCGTTTTTGGATGCTAGTTTTGAAGGTGAGTAATACTCTGGGTTGGTTTTTTCTTTGGAAAAAGTGGTGATTGGAAGTTGTGGAAAGTTGGACTTTCCTTGAAGTTGGGCAAGATCCACAAAATAATCTCGTGAAAAGAATACTGTGGTCTTAGGGATAGTGGGGTTTGGCGGTTTAGGATACAAACAAGCAGAAATCGAAAGGTCGGTTAGTGGGTAGATTAATTTATTCCGAATATTGCAAAAGTGGAGCTTTTCAAAGGTTCGAGATGAGAAACGGAGGCGATAGTGGGGAGGGAGCTTGGAAAACATCAATTAATCATAGCTGTGGACGGAGGCTCCAGGATCAACGTAGGAATATAAATAGGTCTGGAAGTAGGGTGTTTTCATTTCCCTCTTATGGTCACACGAAAACATCTTCTGGAGATTCCAAAAAACCAGTTTCTAGTAAATCGGAAAACATGTTGGGAAGAATATCAAAGCCAAACTCACCGTCGATATATACGGTGGAGGGGCCAGAGTTCTCGGAAGAAATGAGAGATTTCAATTTGAATGCGCAACAGGTGTCTAGCATATTCCGGCACTCCAGGATGGGATGGGAACTTCAGATTGAGCAAGTGGACATTGATGAAGTGGTGGCAAGAGAGCAAAATTGTGTTTTGGCTTTCTGGTTAGATGACAGAGAATTTGCTGTTTGGAGAATGGAGCAATATCTGCAGATGTATTGGGTGGATTTCACTGCTACGGTAATTCACTCGTTCCGTAATTTTTATGTCATTAAATTAGGAACTAGGCAACAGATGTTAGCTGTCCTGCAGAACTCTCCATACTCAGTTGCGGGGGGTTTTTAGCTGTTAGAAGATGGGGAGCAGGGATCTCGTTGCCTAGGGTGGTAGTTGAAAAGATAATGATAGGGGTCAGGATTCATAATTTACCTGCAGAATGTTATAGCCCTAGAGCAGCAAGAAAGATTGTGGGTTGGATAGGGGAGAGGGTAGATGTGGAGATCTATACTGTCCCAACAGTCAATATAAGGTATATGAGGGCAAGGGTGATGGTTGATCCGAGGAATCCTCTAATTTATGGTTTCTATATTCGTATGCCAAATGGGAAGAGATTTTGGATACAGTGCAGATATGAGAGGATTTATAAGTTCTGTAGGAAATGTGGTCGTATTGGACATCCTATGAGTAGATGCCCCATAAATGATAATCTCAGGCTTATTCAGTTTATAGACAGAAAAATCAAGGAGCATAATGCGTCGCGGGGTACCAGGTTGGTCTTTGATCAAACTAAAGACATGTTCCCGGCCTATATGCGTGCTCATGCTCATAGGCCACAACAGAGGTCTACTAGATTCCCGAATGGATTCTTGGATTTTCAAAGTGATTACTTCAGAAATACACCAGAGGAGAATATTTTGGATGGGTTTCAGTTTTCAATGTCAGATGACTCAGGATTGGTGTCTGAGGAGATTCATAATGAGCAGCAGCCAGGAGGAGGAGGATGGTCTTTTCAACAGGAACACTTTGATGAATTCTTTGGGAGACCACCTTAGCCTCAACAACCTCAGCAAGAAGGGGCAAATCAGGATATGGAAGAAGGGCAGGAGCACAATCAGAGTGGTATGCCAAATGGTTTTGTTCCAGGTATGGAAGAAGGTGAACTGTGTATGCTGGAGGAGGACTTGATAGTTGTTGAGGAGGTGAAGGAAAGGAGGGGAAAGAAGAAATGAGATAATGAACAGCAGGAAAATGAGGTTCTCTATCACAGGAAGGGACAAGATGACCAGAAACCAGATATGGAGGATACACCTAGTATGCAGCTGCAGGAAATCAGGGCTTCAGAGGGTAGCCCTCCATCTCAATTCATGCTGACTGGAGGCATGGATCCCTTTAATCCTGTGGAATATGGTAAGGATCACTCTATGACCTCTATTAATGATATTTTGGAAACTCCAATTTATGTTATTAGAGGGAAAAGGGCAGGTTTTGTTACTGCCATGGATATCAACAGTGTAGATTTTAGAGATGCATGGCTTAGTAATTTGAATATGAATGATAGACATAGTAGAGGGGAAACATCTGTGCAGCATGCATCTGATTTGGGTGAAAATGAAAGTAGGGCTGGTATGCATAAGAGGGCAAAGAAGGGGATAGTTATACCCTAGGTGGTGGGACCCCCTTTGGTGCTAATAAACAAAAGGGGAAATTCTTCTTGAATGAGGGCTTCATTGCTCAGCACCTTAGGGATCTTGCTATTAAGGAACCTAGCCCTATTATAGAGGTCAGCAAAGGGAGGTTTGAAGACAAAAAGAAACAGCAGATGTCTAGCACTAAGGAGAGGAAAGAAAGGGTTTTAAAGCCAAAGACCTCAGGTTTGGCATGCTTCAAGAAGACTATGGGGAGGTTCAAAATAAGAGGAGGGTGTAGAACTGGGATCATCATTAGGTGTGGTGAGGTTGACACCTTGGATACAATTCAGAAGTTCACTAAGCCTTCTCCTTCTCAACTGCAGCAGCCACTAGAACTTCCAATTCTGAATGAATATGAAGGCCAGAACTGGGAGGCTGAAAAGGGAAAGGAAGATGAGGATAATCAGCTTCAGAAGCAGGTCTTAGCTCAGGATAAAGGGAAGTAGAAGGTAGATAGCATAAGTCTGCCAATTAAGAAACGCAAATTCTCAGGAGGGTCCCCTAGGATTCAGGATGACGAGGAGGGGCAAGAGGATTGGAATACAATGATGGTTATTGGCATGGATGGACATGAGATAAGTAGCAAGAAAAGAAGATTTCAGGATGTACTCATTGCTGCTCATATCCTGCCAATCAGAGAGGAAGTTCAAAGCTGCAATCAGGGTTTCCAGGCGGTTGTCCCAAAACAACCGCGAAACTTTCCATGACGACCCTCAGCTGAAACTGTAGGGGCATGAATAATGCTCCTACGCGGCGAGCGATCAGACGCTTGCTGAAGCAGTGGAAGCCACAGGTTCTCTTTTTAATGGAAACTAAGATGCAGGAAAAGGAGCTAATAAAATGGAAGCAGACTACCTATTTTACCTCTTATGCTGTTGTAAACCCTTTGGGTACTGCAGGAGGTTTAGCTCTTTTCTGGACTGGTAGTATTAATATTAATGTAATAGCTAGTACTAAAAAATTTATGTTAGGCAGATGATGTGGTAGGAACAGTATGGCTGCAGTTGTTTCTATATGGGAATGCTGATCGAATGCAAAGGCAGCAAGTCTGGGAAAGCATACTTTTGCTTCCTAGCATTTTGGATTACCCGTTGTTCATAATTGGAGACACCAATCAGGTTTTGTCTCAAGAAGACAAAGTAGGAGTTAGGACTTTTGTCAGAGATGAGATTTGTCAGAAGTTTAGAAATATGCTGGTTTCGTTGAGGGTCCATGAGGTCAGAAATATAGGTCAGTGGTACACTTGGACTAACAACAGAGAAGACCAACAATGTGTATTTCAAAGGTTAGATAGAGCATCCTTGACAGAATCAGCAAGTCAGCTCTTTCCTTTAGTGCACACAACAACCTTGCCTATACTAGAGTCGGATCATAGTCCAATAGTTTTTGAGTTTTATGCCAAAGAAAGAAATAGAAAACATGTGGTCAGATATGAAGCTTTTTGGGCCAATCTAGAACCAACACAACAGATTATTGGGAAAGTCTGGCAAATGAACTCACAAGGCATGACTGATACTATATCAGCACAGCAGCTATCCAAACTTCTCAAGTGTGGACTAGATCACTTGTCCAACTGGAGCAAACAGACATTTGGTTGTTTGGACAAGGTAATTGCTCAGAAGACCAGAGTGCTTGAGGATATACAAGCTAGCAGTGATGTGATACAGCTCAGACAAAGAGAGAAACAGCTCAAGCTGTAAATAGCAGAGTTAATGGAGAGGCAGTGTGATTATTGGCAACAGAGATCGAATAGTAAATGGGGTAAGTTACACCTCTTTTTATCACAAATGGGCCACAATTAATAAGGGGAGAAACCAGATAGATAATATCCAGGATGGATTAGGGCAGGTTTTCTCCTCGCAGGCTGACATTCAGATGCAATTTCAACTGCAATTTCAAGCTTTGTTCTGTACACCTGAAATCTACACGCCACAAATGGTGAATCAGGTGGATATTGCTGATCTCAGACTCAGCAGTGTTTGACTGTAATGCAAAAGGAAAGTTTAGATGCACCCTTTATGGAACAGGAGGTACATAATGCATTATCTCAAATGAAATCCTGGAAGTTTCCTGGACCAGATGGATTGCCAGCAGGTTTTTATAAAACACATTGGCAATTAGTAGGAATACAGGTCCAACAAGTTATACTGCACATTCTACAAGGACAGCAAATGCCAGTAGAATGGAACATGACCAACATCATTCTCATTCCTAAGAAGACAAGTGCCATTAAAGTAGAAGACTTCAGACCCATATCCTTATGCAATGTGAAATACAAATTAGTGGCAAAGGTCTTGGCTAGCAGATTAAGTTCAATAATGAATGACTTGATAGCAGCAAACCAGACATGGTTTACTAAGGACAGATACATTGGAGAGAATGTGTTGTTGGCACATGAAATGATGGAGTCTTTAAGAAAAAAGAAGAAAGGGAAAGTGGGACTGGTGGCAGTGAAGCTAGATATGAGTAAGGCTTATGATAGGGTTTCTTGGGCATTTCTGGAGGAGGCTTTAAAGTATTTTGGTTTTTCAGATAAATGGATATCACTCATCATGCAGTGTGTTACATCAGTGACATATTCTATCAATGTCAATGGAGTACAGATGCAAGCCTTTAATCCAGTAAGAGGACTCAGACAGGGATGCCCTCTATCTCCATATCTATTTATAATTTGCCAACAGTTTCTGACAGGTATGCTTAATTCACAACAACATATTCAAGAAAAGCAATCTCTAGGATATAAGTGTGCACAATAGGTACCAAAGATCACTCATTTGATGTATGCAGATGACTGCATCATTTTTCTAAAGTGTGAATATGATAGGTACTTTCATTTGGGGAAAATTATGGATCATTTTGCTAGATTCTCATGACAGAGAATCAATTTCAATAAGTCTTCCCTTCAAGTAAGCCCGAATGTTTTACCACGGGAGGAGAGCTTACTGAGATACACTTTGAACATTCATAATACTGGAATAGGATCTAAATATCTAGGGATTAATCTGGATCTGACAGAAGGGAAAGTGAGGGTTTTTGGAGAGCTGATCTCTAGAGTCCGGAAGAAGTATGATAGCTGGAAAACCAGATTCCTTAATGTGACAGGCATGATTACACTGGCTAAACATACCTTGGAATCATTGTCTATATATCCAATAGGAATTTTCAAAATACCTGATTCCATTTTGAAGAAAATAGATAAAATGACACCAGCCTTCATATGGAAAGGAGAACTAGAAGGCAGGGGTATACATTGGATGTCATGGGAGCAAATGTGTCTGCCAAAGAGTAAAGGAGGTCTAGGTCTCAGGAAAGCAAAGGACGTGAACAAGACTTTACTAGCAAATCATGCATGGAAAATACTCAATGAACCAGAAGAATTGTTTGCACAGGTGTTTTTAAAGAAATATGATACTCACACAACCTTCAAGAATGTCAAAGCTAGAGGACAGGATACATGGAGTTGGAAGTCCATATTATGGGGGAAAGAATTGATAAGGAGACAGTTAAAGTGGCAAATAGGGAGTGGGAATAATGTATTGGTCAGTGAGCAATGGATCCCTGGGGTTCAAAATAGAATGAGTCAGCAGCAGGGAGCTGTTCTTCATACTGATTTAAAGGTATCACATTTAATCCACGAAAATGGTGATGCTACCAAAATCCGTCCGGTCCCCAGGCCTTGACGCTATCCGGGTCTCTTATTAAGCAAGCCCGCAACAATCCTGCAAAACAACCCCGGGAGGCATCCCGGGGAAGAATCTCCGGCGTGATGATGAGATGGGGGTAGCGGTGAGGGAAAAACGTACGGAAGATGTTCTCAATATAAAGTAGAGAGATATAAGTCACATACCTTGTTCACTGTTTGAGACTAGTATTTATAGCCGAGTTTGTCTACTCGGATTAAGGTTCAGGACCACTCCCTTTGTCATTATCCGCCCTCTTTCTTGTCCGGACAGGCCTCTGACGGGAAGATGCTGCCTTCTTCCGTTCTGGGCCGCGAGCCCCTGTTTCCGGCCCAGTAGGATGCTGGGCCGGTATTAACACTAGCCCCCCAGACTTGTTGCCCGGGTTTCTGCTACGCGGGGAATTGGTCTCTTGCGCTCCCCCTCTTCTATTATTATTTCCCTATAGGACCCATCCGTGTTGGAATTTATTTCTGACGCCGCCTTTCCCTATTCTGCACTGATCAGTGCCTCGTTTACCGTGTCGCCGTTGCTTTTCCTTCTTTTGAGACGGCGCCTCTTATTCCTCTGCATATATAAGGGACTTGACCCCCCTTCTCACTAGATTACTTTCTTCACACAATTTCCAGACGCTTCGCTTTCTCTTAACAAGTAAGCTCTGATCCTCTCTCTTCTTCGCTTCTTCCATTCCTTTCCTTCACCATGAGTTCCCCGCGCCTCACTACCTCTTCCCTGGATACCGAGGGGGTCCAAAATCAATATGAGATCCAATTCCGGACCCCCAACCCGATCCCCTCTCCGGGTTCCTCCTCGGATACCTATTCGGAGGCCTTCAGCACGTCCCAGGAGCTGATTGTTCCGGGTGCGTCGGCCTTATATGGGGCGGGCTCATCCCCGGCCGGGCATTCCAATCCCCCCCGGGAGGATCCAAATGAAGAGGCCTTTGATGAGGATGTTGGCGATGATGCTCCCCGGGGCCCTACCCACGGAGTGAAGCCCTCGGGTCTTCGATTTTTCAATCATTCCGGGTATCCCCCCTCTCTAGATAGGGACATTTTAGATTTAGCTAAACGTTGCTTCATCCCCTTTCCATTAAATGCCTCTTTATCTAAGTTACCCCCGGGGATATCCGAGCGGGGAGTTCCCTGTATTCCCCGGATCCACTTCCAATACGGGCTCAGCCTCCCTTTCCCTCCTCTGTTTTCCAAAATTTTTAACTTCTACCAAATGGCTCCGGCCCAGTTACACCCCAACGGGATTGTATTGGTGTTGGCCTTCTTGCTTAACTATGCTAGATGTGCCGTTCCTTCCTCCTTCCTCCTCTTCCGCTCTTTTTACGCCTTGCGACGCGCTCATGCGTCCTTTCCGGGTGTTTTTTCCTTTGTGATCCGTTCCGGGACAAAGGACTTTATCAAGAGCAAACCCAAATTGCTAAGGGGTACCTTTCGAAAGGTTTCTTTAGCTGCGATCCCCGGGTGTATCCCATGCCCCCCTGGAACGATTCCCTCCTCCCTGAAGATAAAAAACCCCTCTCTTCTCTTCTTGCGGTTATCTCCAACGACCACAACCTCCTCCGCCTATCTCCCCTAGACATGGATGATTTCTTTAAGACTGGGAACGCAGGCTATTACTGGCCTCGCGGGATATACCCTGACGAACTTTTTACCCTTCCACGCATCTCCGCTGTGTGGCCGGCTGGAGGTGCCTATGAAAGGCTTTATTCCCTTTTTTACACACATATATATCTCTTGTTCTAATTATATCTGTTTTTTCTGGTTTCAGTTCAGCCTACCTTGCACGCGGACGTCACACCTTTCGTGGAAATGCCTTCCGGGGAAGATAGTCAGCAGGGTAACCTTCGTACGGGGCAGGCCGCTCTATCTGAGCAGCAGATGGCTCCCCAGCCCGGGCCGGGTGCTACTGATGCCCCCAGTAAAATCCAGCCCTCATACCTCAAAGGGCCCACCAACAGCGGCCGCCTCCCCAACAAAAGGCCTCCGGGTCCTCTCCTACCCCCGGGAGAAAATCTTTTATCCAGCATCCTACTTATAGCAGCGGGGCTAGTTCCCACTTTAAACGGCCGCTGTCTGACGGACTTAGAGAATCTCCTCCGCGCACGTGCCAAAGGTCAGAGGTTGCCCCTCCGCCCCCGCCTCCTCCTCCTGCTAATACTCCTTCGCAGGCTAACTCCCAAGCTACCCCTGAGGAGAGGGACGAGGTATTCTATTCTTGCCTTATTGCTGTTATCATTACTATTATATGTATATATATATGTATACTTTTTTTTTGTGCTTCCGGGTAATCTTATCCTGCTTTGTATTTTGCAGAGCTCCATCTTCGCTGACTCACTCCTAGCTGATTCTCAGCTTGCTGAGGCTCTCAACCGGACATACTCCAAGTATAGTGCGGGGCTGTTTGCTAAAATGGATAAGGAGCTCCAGGAGGCCAAGGAAAAGCTGGCCGAGCAGAGTGACCTGAAGGCCCAGCTTGAGGAATCTCAGAAGAGGTTGGCTGAGAAGGAGAAAAAGTTGGCCGAAGTGGAGAAGAAGTACAGCTCCCTCAAAAAGGACAAGAAGAGTTCTCAACTTGAGGCCCTAAACATCGTTACGCAAAAGCTCCTTCGCTCAGTGGAGTTTGAGAAGAGATTGGAGGGGATTGCTGCTGCGGCCAGTGCGAACGCCTGCCACGAAATGTACCGAAGCCTGCGGGGTTGGTTGCCCGGACCCGCGCGTCTTGATGCCCAGGCTTCTTATTATCGGCCCAAGGCCAACGACCTTCTGAACCATCGTTTCCGGGATCTGCAGGAAGCGAACTTGGAAAGTTTAGTGCATCAGCCGTGGCGATCGCTGGAGATGTCCTCCCGGGTCTCTTCTGCTTCAGATATCAAGAAGATGAAGCTTCCTGAGATTAGCGAGGCCTCTTGTCTAGATCCTGGCCCCGAAGCCTTCAATGTTTATGGGGTTGTCCCGGAGACGCCCAACTGGGCTGAGAGTTATCAAGAGTTCCGCGCTGTTCCTGATAACTTCGGGTACCAGGCTGTCTACGAGGGAAAGGTGGACGGGTATGTCGTGGGGCTCGTAGGGGGCAAGATGACTTGCTGTATCAATCCCGAAAGTCTACCCGGAAGGTGGGGTTCCCCGGGTGCCCTGAAGATGAGCCTAGTGTGGATGCTCCTGCTTACTGCGGTCCTAACTGGTCTGATGCGGACATAGTTGAGCTGGAGAGGAAATGGGAGAGAGCCCATGCCACTCCGGGAGAAAGGGGCTCTGCTGATGATAATGTACTCCCCTAGACTTTAGCCTACTTTTTTCTTGTAATATTTTTATTTTATTTTGTAACCTACCTCCCCGGGAGGTGTATGTAGAACTCGGCCTTTAGTGCCCATTTTGATTAATACAAAGTTCTACTTCTTAATGAAATTATTATTCTTGTAGTCTGAGCGCCCTTTAGAGGAAGATCTCCCACAAGGACCCATGCCTTTTGTTTTCCCTCATCCGAGTTGTTCTTCCGGCACCTATTTCTCTCTCTCCCGCGCTGGGTGCCTCCAATGCTCTTTCCTGCAGAGGAAGCTGGCCCACTGGAGGTTTGGAGGCGACCAGGCTAACCGGGTATTGGCCGAGGCGGGGTTGTGTTCCTTCCTCCAAGAGTTTGGGTCAATCCAAGTAGTAGTGTCGTTTCTCAAGGCGGTTGAGACCAAGTTTGGGTCGCTAAATCACTGTTTTGATCTCGCTTCCGACCACATGCGGGAAGCCCTGAATTTCCACCAAACCATTGCTGAGTTGCAAGCCCTTCACGACGATGCTCAACATCGCACCACCAAGGAGCTAGGTATGGTGTGGGGCGAACTCGAGCGGGCCCAGGAAAAGCTTAAGAAGCTAGAAACCCGCACTGCTCAGAATAGACTAATCTGTGACTTGGAGAAGGAGAATCGGTCCCTTACTCACAGGAATAGGGTCCACCAAGATGCTCTACTGGTTACCCGGCTATCCTACCACCTTTTGGGTCTCAAGAATGGCTTAGTTGGGGTGTCTCCTCTTACTGATGTTCCAGCCGGGATTCGCAGAACGATTGAACGCATGGAGGCTAACCCGAAGAAGTTTGTGATATTACCGGCCCAAAGGTCTACTGGGCCGATAATAGGGTCCACGGCCCAGCGCCAAAAGGGCGATGCCTTTCCCGCTAGGGGGCACGTCCGGACAAGAAAGAAGGACGGACGGGGACAAAGGGAAGCGGTCCTGCACCTTATCTCAAGCAGGCAAGCTCTGCTATAAATACTAGTCTCAAACAGTGAACAAGGTATGTGACTTATATCTCTCTACTTTATATTGAGAGCACCTTCCGTACGTTTTCCTTCTCCGCTATCCCCATCTCATCATCACGCCGGAGCTTCTTCCCCGGGACGCCTCCCGGGGACTGTTTTGCAGGATTGTAGCGGGCCGATTAACAAGGAGACCCGGATAGTGTGAACCCCGGAGGAACGGACGGATTTTGGTAGCATCAATTGGCACGCCCAGTGGGATCAGTTCCACCTTTGCAACGATGGAGTCGCCAAGGAGAGGGCGTGGGCGCCCGAAGAAGAACGCGGCACCTTCAGGGAATGGTCCTCCTCTACCCCCGGGAGATGACGTGACCTTGAGGCAGTTGCAGGAAGAGGCTAGACACCAGCGTGAGCTAGGAGTGCCACAGGATGGTCACGTGGAAACTGCCTCCGACGAAGCCGACTCGGAAAGAGAGTACCAGGACGAGCAGGAGCCTAGGCCCGCGAAGGAAGGCAGTCCCCGGGCCCGGAAACCTGAAACCCGGGAGGAGGGGCAATACCTGGTAGGCAACCCTCAAACTCGGGAACCGGCTTCCCCGGAAGAGGGGCAACCCTCAGCTAATGCGGAGGAATCAGCAGCGTTGGAATTCATGAAAGCCAACAAGGAGTTATACCGCCAGTGGGTACTCTCTACCCGGGAAAAGTTAAGACGAAGGGAACCTGGAGGGAACCTGGCAGGCCCCCTGCAGGGACATCAAAGGGAAGTTATTGATCTAGACGGGGCTGTTCAGCCGCCAAGAGTACAGGGGCGAATTAATTCCTCAACCATCCCACCTTCTTTTCCCCCGAATTTCGGAGTCCGAGGAGGAGTGGCTACTGGACAACAATCAAATTTAGTTCCACATGCTCCACCCTACTACCCGCGTTCTAGCTGGGGAACGGAGCAGACCGGGTACGACCTTCCAGTCATGCCCACGGAATTATTGGGTTATCAGGCCCCAAGAACCCAGGGGAACCCGATCCAATATTCTATGTCCATGTATGGGTCAATGGGGGTGACCTACGGTTACCCGGAGAGATACTGCAGAGAGGATGATAGGATGCGGGGCTATCAGGTGGCACGACAGGACCCCAACTCTTTGGAGGCGCGGTTGGATAGTTAGTGGGGAGAAACGGAGCTCAACCCACTTCCCCATGGGTACCTCGGGTGCTGGCATACCGCCAGTGGGTACCACGGGACTTCCCGGAAGAACTAAGATGCAAGTTGGTAGGCTGCTACCTGAGGGGAAACTGTCTCCTATGGTTCGATTCCTTGCCCCGGCAGAATCTTAGGGATTATTATGATTTCTCCAAGGCTCTGCTGTTCTGGTACGCGGGATTGAAGAAGGAAGGGAAGCAACTGACGGAGCTTCTCGCCACCCGGCAGAAAGCTGCGGAAGGGCCAATGGAATATTACCGAAGGTACATGGACGACAGCATGAAGGTCATAGACAGACAGCAGCAGGAGAAGGCGGTGATTAGCGGGTTCATAAATGGCTTGAGGGATATGGCGTTGTTCCAAAAATTGATGGAAAACATCCCGGAAACCTTTCACAACTTACAGATGGCGGTGCAACTGTACTGTGCAGTTAATGACGCCACCCGGAAGAGGAAAGAAGAATCTGGGGGATTCCTCACGGATAAGATGGAAAGGAGGAGGGTGGCTGACCCAAATAGGAGGGATTCGGGTCCTGCGCCGGTGAACCGAGCAAGGGCAGATACTTTTACCCCGCTCAGCAAGTCCCGGACAGAGATCCATGCTATTCACAAAGATCTGTTCCCGGACCCGCTGCCCATCCAGGGGACCCCGTCTAGAGAAAATGCGGACAAATGGTGCGCCTACCACAAGTCTTATGGACACTCGACAGAGGGGTGTAGAGGGCTGAGGAATGAGATAGAAAAGTTGATAGAACGGGGGCAGCTGAGAGATTGCGTGGCGACAGAAGCAAAGAAGGAGAATCTCCGGGACCAGCCTCAGGAGCAACCCCGGAGAAGATAGAGGCCTAACCCAGGGAGAAGGAATGGGAGAGCCCAAGGTAACCAAGGCAACAGGGCCCCGGGGAGGCCCGCCATAGCCGCTGTACCGGTCCAGGCAGTAGAGCTAGCCCCAGTACCAAACAGAATGATCAACGTGATAAGCGGAGACGTCGGAGAAGCATGCCAGTCAGTTTCCGCTATCCGCGCCCGGACGCGATATGTTCCCTCGGGGAAGATTGAAGGGAAAAGGTTTCGCCCCGACGAAGCTCTTACTTTCTCTAAGGCGGATGCAGCCCCGCCACAGATACCCCACTCAGACCCAATGGTGGTAACAGCGGAGATTGAAGGCTTTTTGATCAAGAGGGTGTTTGTGGACGATGGGAGTAGCGTGGAAATCATGTTCGCTTCCTGCTTCGATCAATTGGGAATCGGGAGACAGAATCTGAAACCTCCTTCGTCTCCCTTGTCAGGGTTCACGGGAAAACCTGAAGTTCCTCTAGGTGTTATTCCCCTCGCAGTGTGTATGGTGGACGAGAAGGACCGGAGCAAGAGGATCTCAGTGACATGCAATTTCGCGGTTATTGATGCACCTTCACCGTACAACGTAATTATAGGGAGGCCATGGCTAACCCAAGCCCGGGCAGCAAGTTGTCCATACCTGCTGACAATGAAGTTCCCCACCGCGCAAGGAGTGGCAGTCGTACGGGGAAGCCAAGCGGTCGCGAGAAGTTGCATGATGACAGCGGTCTTAGATGCAAAGAAAGCAGTCGGGGCGGTGCATGGAGAAGCTCCCCGCCAAGAGTTGGAAGAAATGCGAGTGGCGGACAAAGGGGTGGCCACGGTGGGGAAAAACCTCCCGAAGGAAGTAAAAGGTGCACTGAAAGAACTCTTGGCCAGATATCAAGGGGTATTCTCATGGAGCCTGGAGGACATGGTAGGGGTGTTGCCAGAATTGGGGGTACACAAGCTGAACATAAGCCCGACAACCAAGACAATCAGGCAGAAGAAAAGACCTGTAGCCCCGGAGAGAGCGGAGTTCATAAAGGATGAAGTGAAGAAGCTGGAGAGAGCCGGGGTGGTCGAGGAAATCATCTACCCAGAGTGGATAGCTAACCCGGTCTTAGTAAAGAAGCATGACGGAAGCTGGCGCATGTGTATCGACTTTACAGATTTGAATAAATGCTGCCACAAAGACAGCTACCCTCTCCCGAATTTGGACCGGCTGGCAGAGGCTATCGCGGGGTACTCGGTGCTGGCCTTCTTTGATGCACATAAAGGGTATCACCAGGTACAGATGGATGAAGCGGACAAGGCGAAAACCTCCTTCATCACCGATTTTGGGACTTTTTGCTACAAGAAGATGCCCTTTGGATTGAAGAATGCGGGGGCTACTTACCAGAGAATGGTGGACAAACTCTTTAAGGACCAAGTGGGGAGGAACATGGAGGTATATGTCGACGACATGGTGGTTAAGAGCAGGTCTTATGGGGCTTTCTTGAACGATCTGGAGGAGATGTTCAAAAAACTTGAGCTGAGCAATCTAAAGCTGAACCCCTCCAAAAGTACCATTGGAGTGGGAGCGGGGAAGTTCCTGGGTTTCATGGTGTCAAGCCGTGGCATTGATGTCAACCCGGAAAAGGTAGAGGCCATAGCTAAGATGACCTCCCCCAGATCGGTGAAAGAAGTACAGCAGTTGACAGGTTCCCTCGCGGCCCTCAGTCGATTCTTATCAAGGGGGGCAGAAAGGCAGCTACCTTTCTTCTCCATTCTCAGGAAGGCCAAGGCATTCGAGTGGACCGGGGAGTGTGAGAAGGCGTTCCAAAACTTGAAAGATCACCTTCGACAGTTGCCAACTTTAAAGAAACCATACCCGGGGGAGGAGCTTTTCCTGTACATAGCGGCATCCCGGGAGGCAGTAAGTGCCGTGCTAATCAAAAAAGAGGAGGGAAAGCAGCATCCAATCTACTTTTTTAGCCGGGCACTTCGGGGGGCAGAGACCCGGTATACTGAATTGGAGCAATTAATTCTAGCACTGGTACATGCTTCAAGGAGGCTCAAACCCTACTTCCAGGGTCATTCAATAGTAGTCCTCACTAATTACCCGCTCAGACAGGTCATGTTCAAGCCGGAGGCATCAGGGAGAATGATGAAATGGGCTATAGAGTTGGGGGAATACGAAATTCGGTATGAGCCAAGGAGGGCTATCAAGGGGCAGGCTTTAGCAGACTTTCTGGTGGAATCAGAAGCAAGGATACAGGAAGAGCAGGAGATGACCGAGGCTGAAATAGTCCCGGATTGGAGGTTGTATGTAGATGGATCGGCACACTCAGGAGGCAGTGGAGTGGGAGTCTTGTTAATTAGCCCGGAAGGGAAAGAATACCCCTATGCGGTCCAATTCACTTTCAAAACAACCAACAATGAAGCCGAGTACGAAGCCTTGATCGCAGGACTAAGATTGGCAAAGGAGATGGACATCAAAGCTCTCACGGCATACAGCGATTCTCAGATTGTGGTACAGCAGGTAAAAGGAGAATATGAAGCCCAGGAGAGGAGCCTGCAGAAATACTTGGAAACGGTAAAACCGCTGGCAGCCGGGTTCGAAACCTTCAACCTGGTCCAAGTTCCCCGGGAGGAAAATAGTAAAGCGGATGCCTTGAGCAAGTTGGCCTCCTCGGAATTAAAGCCTGAGCCTAACCAAAAGTTGTACATGGAAGTACTAGGAAGGAGGAGCTACCAGGAAAATGACCAAGTGATGGTAGTAAATGAGGAAGAATCCTGGATCATTCCTATGCGGGCATACCTAGAAGAAGGAACCACCCCGGAGGATAGGGTTCAGGCCCGGAAGCTGAGAGTTAAAGCGCCTAAGTATGTAATCCAGGGCGGGGAGTTGTATAAGAGGGGATATCTCCAGCCTTTGCTTAAGTGTGTAGAAAGGACAGAGGGCTAACACCTCATCCGGGAAGTGCATGAAGGGTCTAAGGGGAGTCACCAGGGAGCTCGCACAATGGCTAGGAAGATCTTAAGACTGGGGTATTACTGGCCGACGTTGTTCAAAGATGCGGAAGGGCATGTTCAGAAGTGCTTGGCATGTCAAACATTTGCCCCGCTAATCCATGTGCCCCGGGAGGAGTTAATCGGGGTCACGGGAGCTTGGCCTTTCAGCAGATGGGGAATTGACTTGGTGGGGCCTTTCCCGACTACCCCGGGAGGAGCTGAGTACGTGATTGTGGCGATTGACTACTTCAGCAAATGGGTGGAGGCAGAACCACTCACCAACATACGGGGATTAACTTGTGTTAAGTTTTGCTGGAAGAACATCATTTGTCGATTCGGTATCCCAAAGATCATAGTCACGGACAATGGGGCGCAGTTTGAAAATGATCCTTTCAAATCATGGTGTATCAAGTATGGCATAGAGCAGAGGTTGACATCTGTGTACCACCCCCAAGCGAACGGGCAAGTGGAAGTCACCAACCGCACTATCATCAAAGGGTTAAAAACCCGCTTGGAAGGCGCGCGGGGAAATTGGATTTGGGAGTTGCCCAACGTTCTCTGGGCCCACCGGACTACAGAAAGCTCGGCCACCGGGGAATCCCCATATTGCTTGGTATATGGGTCGGAGGCAGTGATACCCGCGGAAATTGGGATCCCTAGCCCTCGGACTCAGCACCAACGCCCGGAAGAAGAAGATGCTGGACGGCGCCTTGACTTGGACCTCCTGGAAGAAAAGCGAGAGAATGCAGCACTCCAGGAAGCCAAGGTGAAGGAGCGAGTAAAGAGGTACCATGACAGAAGGGTGCGGAAGGAGGTTTTCGCCCCCGGAGACTGGGTGATGAGAAGAAATGACAAGAGCCGACAAGCTCCGGAGGGGAAGCTCGCACCCAATTGGGAAGGACCATACAAGGTGAAGGAAACACACCCGGGAGGAAGCTACGTGCTGGAGAACGAGCAGGGGAAGGAAATTCCTAGGAGATGGAATGTGGCTAATCTAAGAAGGTTCTACGGGAAGTAGAATACCCCGCGATGAACCCTAGCTACTAGGGCATGGATATGCTAGACATGGATATGCCTCCTCCCGTAAGCATGAATATGCTCGGAGGGATAACCCCGGCGTTTGGCCTCGTCACAGGTTTAGAGGAAGGATTGAAAAAGGGACCCATGGGTAGCTCCCATTCGGGTGCCCCGCTAGATTGGATCCGGGACTTGAATGAAGCCCGGGGACCAAAAGAATGTAATATTTACAGAGTTAATGAGGAGATTTTTGAAGAAACTTTTATTCATTGATTCATAAATTTCAAAGATATTACAAAGCATTTTACGTACAGATTGTTTCTATCTATTTGCTACTACACCCACTTGGGACCTGATCCGGAAGCACCCTCAGGGTTACCCGGGCGGAAACCCCCTCCGAAGAACTGAGAGGACAGGAGATCTTCGGCAAAGCGGGCATCCGGGGCTTGATTCCACGCAAGTTCCTCTTCCAATTGCGCGGTGTCTTCTTCATTCAAATCGGGAATAGGAACCACAACGGATCCTTCGGGAAGTGGTTCTGCCAGGCGCATCCTCCTAACCCCGGCTGATGTAACAAACCTGTACTTAGGAAACAAGTCTGCTACACTTTTGCCCTTCTCCTCCCGACTGATGCGGGTGCCCTCAGCGGTCTTGATGCCCTTCGTGGTAACTCCGGAATCAGCGATCTCCTGGATGCGTCTTATCCGGCGTGCCACTTCTTCCGGGTCCATAGATAAGGACATATCCTCGTATCTTTCATACGCCACATCCACCTCTACTCGGGCAGGGACTCGGCGGAGACTAGAGGGATAGGGCTCAACCTCCCTTGCGGCTATCTTATTATGCAACTCCACGACGTCCAGATAGGCTTTATGATTGGGAGCTCCCTCACCAAACTTCTTCGGGTTAGCTTCCATGCGTTCAATCGTCCTACGAACCCCGGCTGGAATATCAGTGAGGGGAGACAACCCAACTAAGCCATTCTTAGGACCCAAAAGGTGATAGGATAGCTGGGTGACTAGTAGAGCATCCTGGAGGACCCTGTTCCTATGAGTAAGGGACTGATTCTCCTTCTCCAAGTCACCAAGTAGTCTATTCTGAGCAGTGCGGGTCTCTAGACTCTTAAGCTTCTCTTGCGCCCGCTCAAGTTCACCCCACGCCATGCCTAGCTCCTTGGTAGTGCGATGCTGGGAGTCGTCGTGAATGGCTTGCAGCTCAGCTATGGTCTGGTGAGAATTCAGGGCCTCCCGCATATGATCAGAAGCAAGGTCGAAGCACTGGTTCAACGACCCAAACTTGGCATCAACTGCCTTAAGAAACGCCACCAGCACCCGGATCGACCCAAACTCCTGAAGGAAGCAATCCAACCCCGCCTCAGCTAATGCCCGGGTAGCCTGGTCGCCTCCAAACCTCCAATGGGCTAGTTTCCTCTGAAGGAAAGAGCATTGGAGGCACCCAGCGCGGGTGAGAGAGAAGTAGGTGCCGGAAGAACTACTAGGATGAGGAAAAACATAAGGCATGGGCCCACGCGGGAGAATCTCCTCTAGGGGACGCTCAAACTACAAAAGATGGCAATATTATTAAGAAGTAGAACTTTGTATTAATCAAAATAGGCACCAAGGCCAAGTTCTACATGAGCCTCCCGGGGAGGAAGATTACAAAAAAAAAAACTACAAAAAGGAAGAAAACATAGACTGGAGTCTAGGGCAGTACGTTGTCATCAGCAGAATCCCTTCCCCCCGGGGTGGCATGGGCCTTCTGCCATCTTCTTTCTAGCTCAATTATATCTTCAGTAGACCAGTTGGGGCCGCCATAAGCAGGAGCGTCCACTTTAGGCTCATCCTCAGGACGCCCGGGGAACCCCACCTTCCGGGTAGACTTCCGGGACTGATACAACAAATCATCTTGCCCTTCTGCAAGCCCCACGACATACCCATCCACCTTCCCCTCATAGACAGCCTGGTATCCGAAGTTTTCAGGGACGGCGCAAAACTCCTGGTAATCCTCAGTCCAGTTGGGTGTCTCTGGGACAACCCCATAAACATTGAAGTCCTCGGAGCCAGGGTCGGGGCAAGAGGCCTCACCGATCGCAGGGAGCTTCATCTTCCTGATATCAGAAGCAGAAGAAGCCCGGGAGGACATCTCCAGCGATCGCCACAGCTGGGGCACCAAACTTTCCAAACTCGCTTCCTGAAGATCCCGGAAACGATGGTTTAACAGGTCATTGGCCTTGGGCCGATAGTAGGACGCCTGGGCATCAAGACGCGCGGGCCCAGGCAACCAACCCCGCAAACTCCGATGCATCTCGTGACAGGCATCCGCGCTGGCCGCAACGGCAATCCCTTCCAACTTCTTCTCGAACGCTTCTGAGCGAAGGAGCTTTTGTGTGACGGCATTCAAGGCTTCGAGTTGAGAACTCTTCTTGTCCTTCTTGAGGGAGCTGTACTTTTTCTCCACATCAGCCAGTTTTTTCTCCCTGTCGGCAAGCTTCTTTTCTTTGTCGGCCAACTTCTTTTTGGCCTCCTCTAGTTGAGCCGCAAGACCATCTTGCCCGGCCAGCTTCTCTTTAGATTCGCGGAGCTCCTTTTCCATTTTAGTGAACAACCCCGCACTATACTTAGAGTAAGTCCTGTTCAGTGCCTCGACGAACTGTGAGTCCGCCAGAAGGGAGTCGGCAAAGGCAATGCTCTGCACAATAAATAAGGGAGTTAAGGAAACTTAGGAAATCATAAAACTTGAATACAAAAAGTCCGGGGAGAACACTTACCTCTTCTTTGCCCTCAAGGATGGTCTCGGTGGCAGTAGCGCGCGGAGGAGCACTGTTAACAGCAGGAAGAGGAGTAGGGGGAACATCACCAGTCCTCTGGCGAGAAGGTGGGGGCGACCCAGACAGATCACCAGTGGATGGCCGTTTGAATCGTGAACTCGCCCCGCCACTATAAGTTGGGTGCTGGATAAAGGACCGTCGCCCGGGGGTAGAGGATGGACCAGCGACAGTGCGGGTCGCCGAAGATGACCCGGAGGGGTTCGGCTCGAGAGATCACTGCCGCGCCGAACCCCTTGCGGGATGATGGCCGGATTCTCAGTAGAGGAAGGTTTAGGGGGGGGAGCTACATGTGGAACAGGCTTGATCATCCCCGGCGGGAGGTCTTTCCACGAAAGTCATGACGTCCGCGTACAGAAGGGGTTGAACTAAAATCAAGCAAAGGCAAAGTTAGAAAAATATATGTATGAAAGAAAAATCAGAAATAAAATAAAAGCCTTAATAGGCACCTCCATCCGGCCACACCGCTGCGATGCGCGGGAGAGTGAAGAGCTCAGTAGGATAAATTCCGCGAGGCCAATAATAGCCCGCGTTTCCGGTCATAAAAAAGTCGTCCATATTCAAAGGGGAGAGACGGAGGAGGTTGTGATCACTGGTAATGATGTTGGGGAGGTTGATGAGGGGCTTCTTGTCCTCAGGAACGAGAGAGTCGTTCCAGGTGGGAATAGGGTACACTTGGGCATCACACAGGAAGAAACCCTTCGAAAGGTATCCCTTGGCAGATTTAGGTTTGGTAAGAAGGAAGTCCTTTATCCCGGAGCGAATGGTAAAAGAAAAGACGCCCGGGAAGGACGCATGTGCTTTCCGCAAAGCATAGAAGGAGCGAAAAAGTAGGAGAGAAGGGGGAACGGTGCACCGTGCGCAGTTAAGTAAGAAGGCCAGAATTAGAACAACCCCGTTAGGATGTAACTGAGCCGGGGCTAGCTTGTAAAACTGAAGAATCTCAAGGAAAAGAGGGGGAAAGGGAAGGCTAAGCCCATACTGGAAATGGATCCGGGGGATGCAAGCAACCTCTCGCTCGGAGGCTCCCGGGGGAAGTTTAGAAAGGGAGGCGTTTAAGGGAAGGGGAATGAAAGAACGCTTGGCTAGATCTAAAACGTCCCTATCTAGAGAGGGACAATCCCTGGGGACATCAAAAAATTTGAGACCCACTGGACGCACTCCATGAGTAGGCCCCCGGGGAAGGTCGTCACCCACTCCTTCGCCAAACACCCTCTCATCCTGACCATCCCGGGAATGACTAGGACACTCAGTCAGGCTCAAGCCCACTTCATCCAGGGTCGACGGACTCGGGATATTTAGCTCCCGGGAGGGGCTGAGAGCCTCGGAAGGGGAACCTGGGGAGGAAACCGGGGAGGAAACCAGGTTATCAGCAGCCCTAAACTGGACTTCAAACTGATCTGGAACTCCCTCGGTGTCCAAGGAAGAGGTGGAGAGAAGAGGGGAATCCATGAGGAGAAGAAAAGAATAGGGAGTTAGGGCTTACTTGGTTGAAAATGCGAAGGAGCGAGTAAGCAGAGCGTCTGGAGAAATTTTGCAGAAAGTAACTTGTAAGAAGAGAGGTTATGCCCCTTATATAGGCGGACGAATAGGAATCGCCACCTCAAAAGGAGGAAAAGCAATAATGATACGGTGAACGAGGTACTGATCAATGCAGAAGGGGAAAAGGCGGCGTTGTCAGGAACTAGTTTTGACACGGAAGGGCCCTACCAAGAGTAACGTCAGGAGAAGGTTACGAGACCATTTCCCCACGTTACAGAAACCCGGATGACTGGTCTGGGGGGCTAGTGATATTACCGGCCCAAATGCCTACTGGGCCGATAATAGGGTCCACGGCCCAGCGCCAAAAGGGCGATGCCTTTCCCGCTAGGGGGCACGTCCGGACAAGAAAGAAGGACGGACGGGGACAAAGGGAAGCGGTCCTGCACCTTATCTCAAGCAGGCAAGCTCGGCTATAAATACTAGTCTCAAACAGTGAACAAGGTATGTGACTTATATCTCTCTACTTTATATTGAGAGCACCTTCCGTACGTTTTCCTTCTCCGCTATCCCCATCTCATCATCACGCCGGAGCTTCTTCCCCGGGACGCCTCCCGGGGACTGTTTTGCAGGATTGTAGAGGGCCGATTAACAAGGAGACCCGGATAGTGTGAACCCCGGAGGAATGGACGGATTTTGGTAGCATCAGTTTGGCGAGGGGGCTTCTAATCATTAGGCCTATCTGGACGTCGTAGAGTGGCATAATAAGATAGCCGCGGGAGAAGCTGAACCTTATCCTTCTAGCCTTCGCCGAGTCCCTGCCCGGTTGGAGGTGGACGTGGCGTATGAAAGATACGAAGATATGTCCGTATCTATTGACCCGGAGGAAGTTGCACGCCGGATAAGACGCATCCGGTAAATTGCTGATTCTGGAGTCACCACTAAGGGAGTTAAAACCGCTGAGGGCACCCGCATCAGTCGGGAAGAGAAAGGTAAAGGCGCAGCGGACTTGTTTCCTAAATACAAGTTCGTCACTTCTGTCGGGGTAAGAAGGATGCGTCTGGCGGAACCCCTTCCAGAGGGGTCCGTAGTTGTCCCCATCCCTGAACTAAACGAAGAAGATTCTGAGCAATTGGAAGAGGAACTTGCGTGGAATCAAGCTCCGGATGCCCGCTTTGCTGAAGACATCCTTTCTTCCCAATTCTTCGGAGGGGCTTCCGCCCGGGTAACCCTGAGGGTGCTTCCGGGTCAGGTCCCAAGTGGGCATAGGGTAGCCTAGATAGGAAAACTTGTGTATAATGTTTATGTAATCATTCCCTTGTAATACCACAGCATTTTCGTGTGCTTTGAAATTTAAAGATAATAAATTAAAGTTCTCTTGGAAACCTCTTTTCATTAATTCTTCCCTGCAAGCATTACATTCTCTAATCCATGGGCTTCATTCAAGCTCCGGGTTCATCCCAACGGGGCACCCAAATGGAAGCTATCCATGGGTCCTTTTTTACAATTCTTCCTCTAGACCCAGGACGAGGCCAACGTCTGGGCTATCTCTCCGGGCATATTCATGCTTCCGGGAGAGGGCATATTCATGCCTTAGTAGCTAAGGTTCTGCGCGGGGCACTCTACTTCCCGTAGAACCTTCTTAAGTTAGCTACATTCCATCTCCTGGGGATCTCCTTCCCCTGCTTGTCCTCCAGCACATACCTTCCTCCCGGGTATGCCTCTTTTACTCTATATGGCCCTTCCCAGTTGGGTGCCAGCTTCCCTTCCGGGGATTGGTGGCTCTTATCATTTCTCCTCATCACCCAATTTCCTGGGGTGAAAACTTCCTTCCGCACCCTTCTATCGTGATACCTCTTTACTCGTTCCTTCACCTTTACTTCCTGAAGCGCCACATTTTCCCTCTTTTCTTCCGAAAGCTCCAAGTCAAGGCGCCGTCCGGCGTTCTCCTCCTCCGGACGCTGGAATTAGGTCCGAGGGCTCGGGATCCCAATCTCCGCGGGTATCACGGCCTCGGATCCATATACCAGGCAGTATGGAGACTCCCATGTGGCTGAGCTTTCTGTGGTTCGGTGAGCCCAGAGGACACTGGGCAGCTCCCAAATCCAATTCCCCCGCGCTCCTTCCAAGCGGGTTTTTAAGCCTTTGACGATGGTACAGTTGGTGACTTCCACTTGCCCATTTGCTTGGGGGTGGTACACAGACGTCAACCTTTGTTCTATGCCATACTTGACGCACCACGCTTTGAAGGGATCATTCTCGAACTGCGCCCCGTTGTCTGTAACTATGATCTTTGGGATACCGAATCGACAAATAATGTTCTTCCAGCAAAACTTGACACAAGTTAGTCCCCGTATGTCGGTGAGTGGTTCTGCCTCCACCCATTTGCTGAAGTAGTCAATTGCCACAATTACGTACTTTGCTCCTCCCGGGGCAGTCGGGAATGGTCCCACCAAGTCAATTCCCCACCTGCTGAACGGCCAAGCTCCTGTGACCCCGATTAACTCCTCGCGGGGAACGTGGATTAGCGGGGAAAATGTTTGGCATGCCAAGCACTCATGGACATGTTTTTTCGCATCTTTGAACAGTGTCGACCAGTAATACCCCAACCTTAAGATTTTCCTGGCCATTGTGCGAGCTCCCTGGTGACTCCTATTAGATCCCTCATGTACTTCCCGGACTTTAGCAAAGGCTGGAGATATCCTCTCTTGTACAGCTCCCCACCCTGGACCACATACTTAGGCGCTTTAACTCTTAGCTTCCGGGCTTGCGCTCTATCCTCCGGGGCAGTTCCTGCTTCTAGGTATGCCCGCATGGGAGCGATCCAGGATTCTTCCTCGTTTACCAGCATTACTTGGTCATTCTCTTGGTAGCTCCTTCTTCCTTGTACCTCCATGTACAACTTTTGGTTAGGCTCAGGTTTTAATTCCGAGGAAGCCAACTTGCTCAAAGCATCTGCTTTACTGTTTTCCTCCCGGGGGACTTGGACTAGGTTGAAGGTTTCAAAACCGGCTACCAGGGGCTTTACCATTTCCAAGTACTTCTGCAACCTCTTTTCCTGGGCTTCATATTCTCCCTTTACCTGCTGTACCACAATCTGGGAGTCGCTATGTGCCGTGAGAGCTTTGATGTCCATCTCCTTTGCCAACCTTAATCCTGCGATCAAAGCTTCGTACTCGGCTTCATTTTTGGTTGTTTTGAAAGTGAATTGGACTGCATAGGGGTACTCCTTCCCTTCCGGGCTGACCAACAAAACCCCCGCTCCGCTACCTCCGGAATGTGCCGATCCATCCACGTATAACTTCCAAGCCGGGGCTACCTCAGCCTCAACCGTTTCCTGTTCCTCGTGTACCCGTGCTTCCGATTCCACCAGAAAGTCTGCCAGGGCCTGCCCCTTGATGGCCCTTCATGGCTCATACCGGATTTCATACTCTCCCAGCTCTATAGCCCATTTCATCATACTTCCCGATGCCTACGGCTTGAACATGACTTGTTTGAGCGGGTAATTGGTGAGGACCACTATGGAATGGCCCTAGAAGTAGGGTTTAAGCCTTCTTGAAGCATGCACCAGCGCCAAGACCAGTTGCTCCAACTCCGTATACCGGGTTTCTGCCCCCCGAAGTGCCCGGCTGACAAAGTAGATTGGGTGCTGCTTTCCCTCCTCTTCTTTGATTAGCACGGCACTCAATGCTTCCCGGGTGTGGCTTTTTTAAAGTTGGCAACTGTTGAAGGTGCTCTTTTAGGTTTTGGAAAGCCTTCTCACATTCTCCGGATCACTCGAACGTTTTGGCCTTCCTGAGAATGTTTAAGAAGGGCAGCTGCCTGTCTGCCCCCTTTGATAGGAATCGGCTGAGAGCCGCGAGGGACCCTGTCAACCGCTGCACTTCTTTCACCATCCTGGGGGAGGTCATCTTGGCTATGGCCTCTACCTTCTCCGGGTTTACATCAATGCCACAGCTTGATACCAGGAATCCCAAGAACTTCTCCGCACCCACTCCAATGGTACTCTTGGAGGGGTTCAACTTTAGATTGCTCCGTTCCAGCTTTTCAAACATCTCCTCTAGGTCATTTAAGAAGGCCACGTAAGCCCTGCTTTTAACCACCATGTCATCGACATACACCTCCATGTTCCTTCCCACTTGGTCCTTAAAGAGTTTGTCCACCATCCTTTGATAAGTAGCCCCCGCGTTATTCAACCCAAAGGGCATCTTCTTGTAGCAAAAGGTTCCAAAATCGGTGATGAAGGAGGTTTTTGCCTTATCCGCCTCATCCATCTGCACCTGATGGTAGCCTTTATGCGCATCAAAGAAAGCCAGCACCGAGTATCCCGCGATAGCCTCTGCCAACCGATCCAAATTTGGGAGAGGATAGCTGTCTTTGGGGCAGCACTTGTTCAATTCTGTAAAGTCGATACACATGCGCCAGCTTCCATCATGTTTCTTTACTAAGACCGGGTTAGCTATCCACTCCGGGTAAATGATTTCCTCGACCACCCCGGCTCTCTCCAACTTCTGAACTTCATTCTTTATGAATTCTGCTCTCTCCAACTTCTGAACTTCATTCTTTTCTTTTGCCTGATTAGCTTGGTTACCGGGTTTATGTTTAATTTGTGTACCCCCAGCTCTGTCAACACTCCCACCATGTCCTCTGGGCTCCATGAGAACACTCATTGGTATCTGGCCAAGAGTTCCTTCAATGCGCCTTTGACTTCTTCCGGGAGATCCTTTCCCACCGTGACCATCCCTTTATCCGCCACTTGCATTTCCTCCAACTCCTGACGGGGAGCTTCTCCATGTATCGCCCCTACTGCCTTCTTTGCATCCAATACTGCCGTCATCATGCAACTTCTTGCGACCGCTTGACTTCCCCGCACGACCGCCACTTCTTGCGCGGTGGGAAACTTCATTGTCAGCAGATATGGGCAATTTGCTGCCCGGGTTTGGGTTAGCCATGGTCTCCCTATGATAACGTTGTATGGTAAGGGAGCATAAATAACCGCAAAGTTGCATGTCACTGAGACCCTCTTACTCTGATCCTTCTCGTCCACCAAACACACTGCCAGGGGGATGACACCTAGAGGAACTTCAGGTTTGCCCGTGAACCCAGACGAGGGAGGTTTCAGGTTCTGTTTCCCAATCCCCAATTGATCGAAACAGGAAGCGAACATAATTTCCACGCTGCTCCCGTCATCCACAAACACCCTCTTCACCAGGAAGCCTTCAATCTCCGCTGTTACAACCATTGGGTCTGAATGGGGTATCTGAGGCGGGGCCGCATCCGTCTCAAAGAAAGTGATAGTTTCATCGGGGCGAAACCTTTTCCCCTGAGTTTTCCCCGGGGGGACATATCGCGTCCGAGCCCGGATAGCGGAAACTGACTGGCATGCTTCTCCGATTTCTCCACTTATCACGTTGATCATCCTGTTGGGTGCTGGGGCCGGCTCCACTGCTTGAACCGGTACGGCAGCTATGGCAGGTCTCCCCGGGGCCCTGTTGCCTTGGTTACCTTGGGTTCTCCCATTTCCTCTCCCGGGGTTGGGCCTTCACCTCCTCCGGGGTTGCTCCTGAGGCTGGTCCCGAGCCGGGTGCTCCTTCTTTGCTTCTGTCACCACACAATCTCTCAGTTTCTCCCGCTCTATCAATTTTTCTATCTCGTTCCTCAGCCCCCTACACCCCTCTGTCGAATGTCCATAGGACTTGTGGTAGGCGAACTATTTGTCCGCATTTTCCCTAGACGGGGTCCCCTGGATAGGTAACGGATCCGGGAACAAATCCTTGTGGATAGCATGTATCTCTGTCCGGGATTTGCTGAGCGGGGTAAAGCTATCTGCCCTTGCCCGGTTCACCGGCGTAGGACCCGGATCCCTTCTACTTGGGTCAGTCACCCTCCTCCTTTCCACCTTCTCCGGTAGGAATCCCCCAGATTCTTCTTTTCTTTTCCGGGTGGCGTCATTAACCGCACAGTATAGTTGCACCGCCATCTGCAAGTTGTGAAAGGTTTTCGGGATGTTTTCCATCAACTTCTGGAACAACGCCATATCCCTCAAGCCGTTTATAAATCCACTAATCACCGCCTTCTCCTGATTCTGTCTGTCAATGACCTTCATACTATCGTCCATGTACCTTCGGTAATATTCCATTGACCCTTCTGCAGCCTTCTGCCGGGTGGCAAGAAGCTCAGTCAGCTGCTTCCCTTCCTTCTTCAGTCCGGCGTATCTGAACAGTAGAGCCTTGGAAAAATCATAGTAATCCCCGAGGCTTTCCCGTGGTAGGGAATCGAACCACAAGAGACAGTTTCCCCTCAGGTAGCAGCCCACCAACTTGCATCTTAGTTCCTCCGGGAAGTCCCTTGACACCATTAGGTTCTGGTATGTCCTGACAAACTCTTCCGGGTCAGTCTCTCCATTATACATTGGGATTCCATCCGGGACCCGAAGCCCCGGCGGCCATTGATATGCAAGCACCCGAGGTACCCACGGGGAGGTGGGTTTGGCTCCGTTTCTTCCCACCAGCTTGTCTAATCGCGCCTCCAAAGAGTTGGGGTCCTGCTGGGCCACCTGATAACCCCGCATCCTGTCATCCTCCCTATAATATCTCTCTGGGTAACCGTAGTTCATCCCCATTGACCTATATATGGGCATGGGATACGGGTTCGGGTTCCCCTGGGTTCCAGGGGCCTGATAACCCAATAATTCCGCAGGCATGACTAGAGGGTCATACCCGGTCTGCCCCATCCCCCAGCTAGAACGCGGGTAGTAGGGTTGAGCATGTGGAACTAAATTTGATTGTTGCCCTATAGCCGCTCCCCCTCCAACCCCAAAGCTTGGAGGGAAAGAAGGTGGAACGGTTGAAGAATTCACACGCCCCTGGATCCTTGGCGGCTGAACAACTCCATCCAGATTGATAACCTCTCTTTGGTATCCCCGTGGAGGGCCTGCCGAGTTCCCCCCAGGTTCCCTTCGCCTAAGGCCTTCCCGGGTAGAGAGTACCCACTGGTGATACAACTCCTTATTGGCTCTCATGAACTCCAACGCTGCCAATTCCTCCCCATTAGCTAAGGGTTGCCCCTCTTCCGGGAAAACTGGTCCCCGTGTCTGAGGGTTGTTGGCCAGGTATTGCCCCTCCTCCCGGGCTTCAGGTCCCTGGGCCCGGGGACTGCCTTCCCCGGCAGGCCCAGGTCCTTGCTCATCCTGGTACTCTCTTTCTGAGTCGGCTTCGTCGGAGGCAGTTTCCACATGACCATCCTGTGGTACTCCTAGCTCACGCTGGTGTCTAGCCTCCTCCTGCAACTGCCTCAAGGTCACATCGTCTCCCGGGGGTGGAGGAGGGCCACCCCTTGAAGGTTCCGCGTTCTTCTTCGGGCTCCCGCACCCTCTCCTTGGAAACTCCATCGTGCAAATGTGGGATGGGTCCCACCGGGCGTTCCAATTGATGCTACCAAAATCCGTCCGGTCCCCTGGCCTTGACGCTATCCGGGTCTCTTATTAAGCAAACCCGCAACAATCCTGCAAAACAACCCCGGGAGGCATCCCGGGGAAGAAGCTCCGGCGTGATGATGAGATGGGGGTAGCGGTGAGGGGAAAACGTACGGAAGATGCTCTCAATATAAAGTAGAGAGATATAAGTCACATACCTTGCTCACTGTTTGAGACTAGTATTTATAGCCGAGTTTGTCTACTCGGAGTAAGGTTCAGGACCACTCTCTTTGTCATTATCCGCCCTCTTTCTTGTCCGGACATGCCTCTGACTGGAAGATGCTGCCTTCTTCCGTTCTGGGCCGCGGGCCCCTGTTTCCGGCCCAGTAGGATGCTGGGCCGGTATTATCAAATGGCACATGGAGAGTTCCCCTACTCAAAGTTCTCTTCACTCCAGAGATTATAAAGGAGATCTTGAAGATACATCTTTCAGCTACTCCAGAAAGGGATAGACTAATATGGGAGGGTTCAGCTACAGGAGTCTATACAGTAAAAGATGGATACAGAAGTTTGCAAAGACAGATAGTGACTCATTCCATAGAACACTGGTCCAAATTCTGGGCTCTAAATCTACCTCTTAAGATCATAGTATGTGTGTGGAGAACCATACAGAATTCATTACCAACTGCCTTGGGGCTATGGTATAGGAAATCTGTAGAATCTCCTGTGTGTGTTCGTTGTTACCAGTTTCAGGAAGATGTGACACATCTGTTTCTTGGGTGTGAAGCATCCAGAAGAGTGTGGGAGGCATTAGCACTCAGTCATCATTTTTGTGCCAATGGTGTTTTTGAAATAACTGGCCTTAACAGTATCAAGGACTAGTTTTGGAAGTGTTTTGTGGGAGCAATACAGCAGCAAGATATCAAGCTCTTGGTGTGTTTAATGTGGGAAATATGGAAGGACAGGAATAGAGTAGTTTTTCAGCATTCCTACAAAGAGGCTCAAATAATAGCAGGTGATGCTGTTCAAATGCTAAAAGTAATGGATGGAAGGACAGTGGCACAGGATATTGAGGATATAAACACTCAAGAACAGTTACAGCAAGTTCAAAGTGCAAATCCAGGATGGTTACCGTTGGTGCCTCACTGGATCATCAAATCAGATGGAGCTTTTAATAAATCAACTCAGGAGGCAGCAGGAGCATGGACAGTTGCAAAGCCCGTTCAAATGGGACATCAACACAAGGAGGGTCAAGTGAAGTTCAGAGCATATTCTGCCCTCCATGCAGAAGCCTTAGCATGTTGGAAAGCGCTAATGCAAATCCCTGACGGTCAGGCTATGGCGATATGGATGCAAACTGATTCGCAGGTACTTGTTGATCTAATCAAGAACAGTGCTCTTAGGCCACCTTGGCAGATTCAAGCTTTGATGAGGGATATTAGGAATAAATTGCAGATATTTTCTTTAAGTTTTATCCAAAAAGTGTCTAGAAATATAGTGTGTAATGAACATAACAGGGCTACAACCCTGCTTTCTGTTTTTCCTTAATATAAATTTTGTTTTACATCAAAAAAAAAACTTAATATTTTAAATTACGTATAATAAAAAATGTAAAAAATATATATTATTAAAATACACATTACAACGAACATAACAAGATCTCACATGATAATATTCAAATTTATATATGCATGCGAACATAGTCGTGTAAGATCTTGTTACGTTCGTTATAATATGAAAATTAAGAATACATTATTTTTATAATTTTTTGTTGTATATAAATAAAGATATTTACATTTGAAGTGTATATTTAATTTGTTAAAAAATAAAAACAAAAAAAAGAATAGGAAAATAATCAATCATAAATGTAAAAACAAATTTAATGAAATCCCCCAAGTTGGGGAAGCTATTGGACTTGCTCTTATCCATGTTCATGTGTTTCTGGAGTTTTGAAAACTTTTTTAATTGTAATTCTAAAATATTTTTTGCCGGTCAAAATCGATTTTATTCATCGTTTGTCTGAAATGTATTTGAAGTTTAAAATTTTTAGGTATTCCCATTTCAATTCTCTCAGTGATACTCTACTAATTTTAACACGTTTAATCACTACATAGGCTCTGTTTGCCAGAGCTTATTTGTAGATCAATTCAGTTCAGTTCAGTAAAAATGTAATTTGATAAAATTTAGGTTAATTCATTCATGCCGATTCCATTTTTCAATACATCAATTTTTAGTTCAGTTCAGTTCAATACATCAAAAAATAATCTCTAGCAAACAGGCCCATAGTCAATTAAACTTACAAATCAAGTGCATTAACACTTCCAACAATTGGGGCATACTAATACATAAAAAAATTAAATTTGTAGAGAGCTTTTTGAAGGGAAAAAAACGGTAATATACAATTAGGGATTTAAGCATAGACCTTGTCCAATATTTGCTGAAAAGTGTTGAGAATAGTTGAGAGGTGCTGAAGGTGCTGAAATTAAATCAACGTTACATTTTGAAATGCGTTGAATTAAAAAATTTTGGAGTGCGTCAAGCCGGGCGGCATGGTCTCGGAAGGTAGATGTGTGGCTAGTAGTGACCTCTTCCAATTCCTTCACTGTCATAATGAGAAAAAAAAATTTATCGAATTTTTCAATCTGGCTGTGATACCAAATGATGAGGTTCGATACCTCAGGGGGATATGGCTTTTTTGATTTGTAGCCTAACAACCAATTGAATCGGAAGACCCAAGAATATTTGTTTATTGATTTGATAATTGATTAAAACATAGGAGCCTGACAATGCTTTTATAGGCATCTCTATGGAAATAACATTCTAAAAGGAAATAGGAATATCTAATAACAATTACCATAACAAATAACCTAATTAGAATAAAGAAAAGAATACTAATATAATTAAATAAGGAATGGAATCCCATCAGTTTCACCAATCTTATTGCCAGCAAGGTTTTTGGCAAGATGGCTCCCAGTACAGTCATGCTCAATATAACTATTGCTATCCTTTCCAAGCGAAAGTTAATGAAGAATGCACTGAATCTATTTGAATTGATGAAACGGGTGGAGGTTCCCCCAACTGTAGAGACATACCATCCTTTGATGGATGGTTTTGCCAAACTTGAAGATTGGGATACGGTGATAAGATTATGGGATGAGATGAGTACTACTGGAATCCAACTCAATATCTATGTATACTCTACTTTGATGGAGTTTGTGTAAAGAAAATGAGATGGCAAGAGCATGAGATCTTTTTTGTATTGTGGACATTGGAGGGATGTCTCCTAATGTGGTAATTTTCAACTCTATGATGGATGGATGCCTGCCTTCTTCAGAATGTTGATCAAGCAAGAGACGTGTTCAATATAATGCTTAAAAGGAAACTAGTTCCCTCAGTGGTTTCGTTCAACACATTTTTGAATATGGGTTGTTAACCTACAAAGATAACTCACCACATCCTTAGAGGGAGAATGAGCCTACTGACTTCTTGAGAATAAAGAGCCTGATGACTGATCATGAAGAATGCTGTTGTTTTGAAAGTATTTTGATGTGTTTACACTCTAGGTCTTGTTCTTGATGTTGTCACTTGAACCATTATTGTCAAGATATTATGGATGATATTATCGGTTTCAAAAAACAAAACAAAAATTAGTTGGTCTCAGTTAGTAGCTTGTGATACAGAGTGGTTCATGAAAATGGTACCGATCCAAAACCCTAAAATGATCAAAAACTTCAAATTAGTTGAAATTAATATCCATTATTAACCGATATAACATATGACACATGTTTTATTTTATTTTTATACAAACTCGCAATTGCCAAATTTAAATTGAAAATAAATATCATTCATCAAAAAATAAAAAAATTATCTATTAGAAAATATTTTGTAAGGTAGGCAAAAAATTAGGCAATTAACGAATGTTGATGTTTCTTGATAATATGTGACACTTACATGGTGATGTAGATGATGTTGTGTAATTATTTAATGAAAATCACTTGATTTTCTATTTGTTTTTTTGTAACGTTTTCTATGTTGTTATTGACTTTGTCTAAAAATGGCATTTTTGATATATTTATGACCTCCCATTTATATAGAAACTGAATAAACTTTAGCAAACATGACCTTATTTTCACTGTTTATATTATATATAATTAAGAATATTAATAAATAAATAAATAATCCAACTAAACAATTATGCATATAAGCTACGCCTGTCACCTAATACCGACGTTTACATTGTCATTCTCTTACCTAATTGAGAGGCTCCTAACTCAATCCATTTTATACATAATATAAATTTAGTTATTATCCGATGAATAACTTTCACACCATTTTCTCGGTTTCATGTGGTTGTTTACACATTGGTGCAAAAATGGGAGCACCATCTCTTTAATCTTTACCAACACCTCCAGCTCCAGAGGGATAGGAGAACAGCTTTGTGTTGGAAGATGAGATTACAACCAAAGCAGTGATTCTTTTTATGGATGATGTTTAAAGGTAGCTTATCTACTATTGCCAGGCTTCATGGTCTTATGATTCAAAAGCATCTACAAAACAGTTGTATTTTGTGAGGAAACACCATAACATTTGTTCTTAAACTGTGACTATTCCTTAGAGTTGCATGTCCTATTATATAATTTTGGTTTTACATAATACTTAAAATATGCCATATAAAAAATGTTCATTTCAGTTCATTAACATTGCGATGCTCTTGGTAAATGTAGCAGTATGCCATAATTACATACATACATGAGTAGTATACTCATGTTGTAATACTACATGTACCAAGTAAAACTATGATTTTCAAAAGATAACTCAAACGACAATGCAAGTGTGTGGCGTAATTATGATTACCACAATTACCAACATAATACTTCAATTATTAATAAAATTTATCCATTGTTAACAAGAATCTATGAGCACTAGTATTGCAATTATTAATAAAATTTAGCCATTGTTAACAAGTATCTATGGGCACTAGTATTGCAATTATTAATGGAATTTACCCATTGTTAACGAATAACTATGGGTACTAGTTAGAAGAAAAAATTAGGCGTTTGGTTGAAGATTTATGGAAAGAGAAAGAGAGTCAACCTACTTGATTCTTTTAGTTAGCGTTTGGTTGCACGAATTATCGTTCCCCATTATCGATGTTTTGATTCCACCAAATCCATTTTCCACATTCTCCACTTCCCTTGGGATTCATATTTCCCATACTCTCTTCTTTGTCATAACTCATAAGTCACCACCACCCTAGTTGTCACCGACCACCAGTCCAACTAACACTACCATCACTTCGACCACCATCATTTATATACCACCACCATTCATTCGGCTATCATCGACCACCCCACAATTACTATGATCTTCACCAACTACAACCACCACTCCATCCCCAACTTCCATGACTACCACCACCACCACTATTATGTACGTCACTGATTATCGCCACCACGGATGTCATCAACTATCACCACCACTTCGTTCGAAACCAACTACCATCATGAGCACCACCACTATACTTGATAATGCTGGGCCGGGAGAATGGCCCACGGCCCAAGACTAAAGGAGGCAGCGCCTTTCCCGCGTAGGCATATCTGGACGAGCAAGAAGACAAAGAAAGTGACAATGAGAAGTGGTCCTGACCCTTATCCAATACAGATCACCTCAGCTATATGTGACTTTTATCTCTCTTTCTTATTGAGAACATTTCCGTACGATTTTCCCTTCATCGCTATCCCCATCTCATCATCACACCGGAGCCTCTTCCCCGAGAAGCCTCCTGGGGATTGTTTTGCAGGTTCGTCCCGGGCAAACCATGAGGATCCCCGGATAGCATTGACCCTCAGGAGACTTGGCGGAATTTGGTAGCATCAATTAGCATGCCCAGTGGGACCCATTTCCCCCTTCGTGAGATGGAGTTAGGAAGAAGAGGGCGCGGACGGCCAAGGAAGAATGCAATACCTACGGGGGATGATCACTTCTCTCTCCCGAAAGACAGTATGACCTTGAGACAATTGCAAGAAGAAGCCCAGCGCCGGCATCAGTCGGGAGAGCACGAGCCGGGAGTATCACAGGATGGCCACGTGGAAACAGCCACTGAGGGGGCTGAAATAGAGGAAGTCCAGGAGGAGCGAGAGAGACATGGGCCCTCCAGGGAAGACAACCTCCCGGTCTGGGGGCCAGAAACCCGGGAGGAAAGGCAACCCCTGACTAATAATTTTTTGACCCGGGTGCCGGCACCCCGGGAAGAGGAACGGGTGCAGGCCAACACAGAAGAGCTGGCGGCGTTGGAGTTCATGAGAGCCAACAAGGAGCTATACCGCCAGTGGGTACTCTCCACTCGGGACTTCAGGAGGATGGGACCCGCGTGGAACCAATCTGGCCCCCCGCAGGCCCCCGGAGAGAGGTTATTGACTTGGACGGAGTTGCGGAGCCACAAAGGAGTCAGGGGCACATCAGTTCCTCAGCAGTCCCACCCTCCTTCCCTCCGGATTTTGGGACCAGAGCGGGAACCATAACAGGGCAGCCATCCAGCTTAGCCCCGTATGCCCCACCCTACCACCCTCGCTCTAGTTGGGGGTTGGAGCAATTCGGATACGTTCCATCGATGTTTGTATCCCAGGCCCCGGGGACTTATGGGAACCAGGCCCAGTATTTTGTGCCAATGTATGGGTCAATGGGACTAAACTACGGCTACCCGGAGAGACATGACAGGGAGGACGATAGGATGCAGAGCTATCAGGTGGCACATTAGGATCCTAATTCTTTAGAGGCACAGCTAGATAAGCTGGTGGGACGAAATGGAGCTAGGCTAACCTCCCCGTGGGTGCCTATAGTGCTTGCGTACCCATGGCCTCCGGGTCTCCGGGTTCCGGAGGGAATTCCTACGTACAACGGAGAGACAGACCCGGAGGAGTTTGTCAGGACTTACCAGAATCTGATGGTATCAAGGGACTTCCCGGAGGAGTTGAGATGCAAGCTGGTGGGCTGCTACCTAAGCGGAAACAGTCTCCTATGGTTTGATTCCTTGCCCAAGGAAAAACCTTAGGGATTACTACGATTTTTTAAAAGCCCTGATGTTTAGGTATGCATGGCTGAAGAAAGAAGGGAAGCAGCTGACTGAGCTTCTTGCCACTCGGCAAAAGGCCGCGGAGGGACCCATAGAATATTACCTGAGGTATATAGACGACAGTATGAAGGTCACGGATAGGCAAAAGCAAGAGAAGACGGTGATAAGCGAGATTATAAACGGCGGTACAACTGTATTGTGCTGATAACGACGCCACCCGAAAGAGAAAGGAGGAATCTGAGGGGAAAAGGTGGAAAGAAGAAGGGCGGTAGAACCAAGTAGAAGGGATTCGGGTCCCACGCCGGTGAGTCAGGTAAGGGCGGATAGTTTTACCCCGCTTAGCAAGTCCCGGACGGAGATACACGTCATTCACAAAAACTTGTTCCCGGATCCGTTGCCTATCCAGGGAACCCCATCTAAAGAAAATGCGGATAAGTGGTGTGTTTACCACAAGTCTTATGGACACACAACTGAAGGGTGTAGGGGGCTCAGAAACGAGATAGAAAAATTGATAGAACGAGGACAGCTGAGGGGCTGCGTGGCAGTGGAAGCAAAGAAAGAATACCCGGCCCGGGACCAGGCTCGGGAGCAACCCCGGAGGAGGTGGATGCCAAACCCCGGCAGGGGAAATGCCAGAGATCAAGGCAATAGGACCCCGGGGCGGCCCGCCATAGCTGTTGTACCAGTTCAAGCGGTGGAACCGGCCCCAGCACCAAACAGGATAATCAACGTGATAAGTGGGGAAATCGGAGAAGCATGCCAGACGGTTTCTGCTATCCGGGCCCGGACGCGATACGTCCCGGGGAGACTCAGGGAAAGAGGTTTCGCCCCAACGAGACTATCACTTTCTCCGAGGTGGACGCGGCACCACCACAAATTCCCCATTCAGACCCAATGGTTGTTACAGCGGAGATTGAAGGTTTCGTGGTCAAGAGGGTGTTTGTGGATGATGGGAGTAGTGTGGAGATCATGTTCGCCTCTTGCTTCGATCAGTTGGGAATTGGGAGACAGAACTTAAGACCCCCATCTTCTCCCCTGTCAGGATTCACTGGCAAGCTGGAAACCCCTCTTGGCGTTATCCGCCTCACAGTTTGCATGGTGGACGAAAAGGACCGGAAGAAGAGAGTTTCAGTAATGTGCAATTTCGCGGTGATCGACGCTCCCTCACCATACAATGTAATAATAGGGAGGTCGTGGCTGACCCAGGCCCAGGTAGTGAATTGCCCATACCCATTTAAAATGAAGTTCCCCACTGCGCAAGGAGTAGAGGTTATCAGGGGAAGCCAGATGGTCGCAAGAAGCTGCATGTTGACGGCAGTATTGGATGCAAAGAAGGTAGTAGGGGCGGTACACGGAGAATCTCCCCACCAGGAGTTGGAAGAAATGCAAGTGGCGGACAAAGGGATGGTCACGGTGGGAAAGGATCTCCCGGAGGAAGTAAAAGGCGCGTTGAAGAAGCTTTTGGCGAAGTACCAGAGAGTATTCTCGTGGAACCTGGAAGATATGGTGGGAGTGCTGCCATAGCTTGGGGTGCACAAGCTGAACATAAGCCCGAAAACCAAGCCAATCAGACAGAAAAAGAGGCATTTAGCCCCGGAGAGAGCAGCATTCATAAAGGATGAAGTGCAAAAGTTGAAGGAGCCGGGGTAGTTGAGGAAATTATCTACCTGGAATGGATAGCCAACCCGGTTCTGGTAAAGAAGCACGACGGAAGCTGGCGCATGTGCATCGACTTTACAAACCTGAACAAGTGTTGCCCCAAAGACAGTTACCCCCTTCCAAACCCGGATCGGTTAGCAGAGGCCATTGCGGGGTACTCAGTGATGGCCTATTTGGACGCGCACAAGGGATACCACCAGGTACAGATGGAGGAGGCGGACAAGGAAAAAACCTCCTTCATCACCGACGTTAGAACTTTTTGCTACAAGAAGATGCATTTTGGGTTGAAGAATGCGGGGGCTACCTACCAGAGGATTGTGGATAAACTCTTTAACGACCAAGTAGGTTGGAACATGGAGGTATACGTAGATGACATGGTGGTCAAGAGCAGGACTTACAGGGCTTTCCTGAATGACCTGGAGGAGATGTTTGAGAAGCTGGTACGGAGCAATCTAAAGTTAAACCCCTCTAATAGCACTATCGGAGTGGGTGCGGGGAATTTTTTAGGTTTCACGGTGTCAAGCCGGGGTATTGATGTCAACACGGAGAAGGTAGAGGACATATCTAGAATGATCTCCCCCGGGACGGTAAAAGAGGTGCAACGCCTGACCGGGTCCCTTGCAGCCCTCAGCCGGTTCCTGTCAAAAGGAGCAGAAAGACAACTGCCCTTTTTCAGCATCCTCAGGAAGGCCAAGACGTTCGAGGGGTCTCCGAAGTGCGAAAGGGTGTTCCAGAGCTTGAAAGAGCACCTCCGACAATTGCCAACCCTAAAGAAGCCATCCCCGGGGAGGAGTTTTTTCAGTATATAGCGTCATCTCGAGAAGCATTGAGTGCCGTGCTAATCAAAGAAGATGAGGGAAAGCAACACCCAATCTACTTTGTTAGTAGGGCACTATGGGGGCAGAGACCCGGTACACTGAGTTGGAGCAACTGGTTTTAGCATTGGTGCATGCATCAAGGAGGCTTAAACCCTATTTCCAGGGCCATCATATAGTAGTCCTCACCAATTACCCGCTCAAGCAAGTCATGTTCAAACCAGAAGTCTCGGGGAGAATGATGAAGTGGGCTATAGAATTGGGGGAGTACGAAATCCGATATGAGCCAAGGAGGGCCATCAAAGGGCAGGCTCTAGCGGACTTCCTGATAGAATCAGAAGCATGGATACAAGTGGAGCAGGAGATGCCTGAATAGCCCCGGCTTGGAAACTGTACGTGGATGGTTTTGCACACTCCGGGGGAAGTGGAGCGAGGGTCCTAATGGTTAGCCCAGAAGGGAAAGAGTACCCCCATACGGTTCAGTTCACTTTAAAAACAACCAACAATGAGGCCGAGTACGAGGCTTTGATCGCGGGACTGAGGCTAGCAAAGGAAATGGAAATCAAGGCTCTTACGGCACACAGTGACTCCCAGATTGTGGTGCAGCAAGTGAAAGGATAATATGAAGCCCGGGAGAGGAGCCTATAGAAGCACCTGGAGATGGTGAAGCCTCTGATAGCCGGGTTTGAATCCTTTAGCCTGGTCCAGGTTCCCCGGGAAGAGAACAGCAAGGCAGGTGCCCTGAGCAAGCTGGCTTCCTTGGAGTTGAAACCCGAGCCTAACCAAAAGCTATATATGGAGGTACTGGGAAGAAGGAGCTACCAGGAGGACGACCATGTAATGCTGATAAACGAAGAGGAATCATGGATCGTCCCCATGCGGGCATACTTAGAGGAAAGAATCTCCCCAGAGGATAAAGCGCAGGCCAGGAAGCTGAGGGTCAAGGTGCCAAAGTACGTGGTCCAGGGCGGGGAGCTATACAAGAGAGGATACCTCCAGCCTTTGCTCAAGTGTGTGGAAAGGTCAGAGAACCAGCACCTCTCCCAGAGGATAAAACCCAGGCCAGGAAGTGCACGAGGGATCCAATAGGAGTCACCAGGGAGCCCGCACGGTGGCTAGGAAAATCCTAAGGCTGGGTTATTACTAGCCGACGTTGTTTAAGGATGCAAAGAGATACGTTCGTGAATGTCTTCCGTGCCAAACATTTGCCTCGCTTATCCATATTCCCCAGAAGGAATTAATAGGAGTTACAGGAGCCTGGCCATTCAGCAGATGTGGAATCGACTTGGTAGGGCCGTTCCCCACCGTCCCGGGAGGAGCCAGGTACTTGATTGTGACAATTGACTACTTCAATAAGTGGGTGGAGGCCGAACCGCTCACCAACATACGGGGGCTGACTTGCATCAAGTTTTGCTGGAAGAACATCATTTGTCGATTCGGTATCCCAAAGACCTGGTCACAGACAACGGTGCACAGTTTGAAAATGACCCCTTCAAGTCATGGTGCGTCAAGTATGGCATATAGCAGAGACTGACATCTGTGTATCACCCCCAGGCGAATGGACAAGTAGAGGTCACCAACAGCACCATCATCAACGGCTTGAAAGCCCGTCTGGAAGGCGCACGGGGGAACTGGATATGGGAGTTTCCCAGCGTCCTTTGGGCCCATCGAACCACAGAAAGTTCAGCCACGGGAAAGTCCCCGTATTTCCTGGTATATGGGTCGGAGGCAGTAATACCCGCGGAGATTGGGATCTCGAGCCCCCGGATCCAATTCCAGCACCCAGAGGAAGAAGACACATAACGGCGCCTCGACTTGGACCTTTTGGAGGAAAAACGAGAGAATGCTGCGCTTCAGGAAGCAAAGATTAAAGAGCGAGTGAAGAGGTATCATGACAGAAGGGTCCAAAAGGAGATTTTCGTTCCAGGGGAATGGGTAATGAGGAGAAATGACAAGACCCACCAAGTTCCGGAAGGGAAACTTGCACCCAATTGGGAAGGACAATACAAGGTCAAGGAAGCATACCCCGGAGGAAACTATGTGCTGGAAAATAAGCAGGGAAAGGTGATTCCCAGAAGATAGAACGTAGCTAACCTAAGAAGGTTCTACGGGAAGTAGAGTACCCCGTCTAAACCTTAGCTACGAAGGCATGGATATTCCCCCACCACCAAAAATCATGAATATGCCTAGGGGAAGCCCGGCGCTTGGCCACGCTTAGGGCATAGAAAGATAGAGAATTGCAAAAGGAACCCATGGGTAGCTTCCATTTGGATGCCCCGCAAGGGAGGACCCGGAGCTCGAATGTAGCCCGGGGGATAGAAGATGTGATGCTTGTTTGCAAGAAATATTAATGAAAATGATCCATTTCAAAACTTTTATTTGATTTACATTATGTTTACAATCAAATGAGTACATAAGAATACATAGCAGTAATTTGAACTATTACACTCCTATCTATAAGCATTTAGATCCATTTGGGACCTGAACCAGAAGCGGGCATCCAAAGCCTAGTTCCAAGCGAGCTCTTCCTCCAACTGCTCGGCCTTATATTCATTCAGTTCCGAGATAGGGACAACTACAGACCCTTCCGGGAGCGGCTCCGCCCGTTGCATCCTTCGTACCCAGGCAGAGGTAACGAACTTGTATTTAGCAACTGAACTGGCCGTACCTTTACCTTTTTCCTCTCGGCTTACGCGGGTACCCTCCGCGGTCTTCATCCCCTCGGTCGTAACCCCGGAAGCAGCAATATCCCGAACGCGCCTTATCCTGCTCGTTACTCTCTCCGGGTCGATTGACATGGACATATCCTTGTACCTCTCGTATGCCACGTCTACTTCCACCCGGGCGGGGACCCGACGAAGACTAGGAGGGTAAGGTTCTACCTCCCCCGCGGCTATCTTGCGATGCCACTCTATGGCATCCAAATACGCCCCGTGACGAGGAGCTCCTTCTCCGAACTTCTCCGGATTAGCCTCCATGCGTTCAATCACCCTATGAACCCTGGCAGGGATATCGATGAGAGGAGACACCCCAACTAAGCCAACCTTCAGGCCAAGAAGGTGATAAGACAGCCGAACTACCAGCAAAGCATCTTGGAGGACTCTATTCCTATGGGTAAGAGATCGATTCTCTATCTCCAGGTCATGAATAAGCTTATTCTGCGCAGTCCGGATCTCCAGGTTCTTCAGTTCTCCTGTGCCCGCTCGAGTTCGCCCCATACCATACCTAATTCCTTGGCGGTGCGATGCTGGGAATCGTCATGAAGGGCCTGGAGCTCAGCTATGGTCCGGTAGGAATTTAAGGCCTCCCTCATATGATCAGAAGTCAGGTCAAAACAATGATTTAGCGACCCAAACTTGTTCCCAATAGCCTTAAGAAACAACACTAATGCCTGGACAGACCCGAACTCGCGAAGGAACACGCACAAACCCGCCTCGGACATGGCCCGGTCAGCCTGATCACCCCCAAACCTCCAGTGCGCCAGCTTCCTTTGAAGGAATGAGCATTGGAGGCACCCAGTCCGGGAGAGGGAAAAATAGGTACCGGAAGAAGAACTAGGGTGGGGAAATATGTAAGGAATTGGTCCTCACGGGAGAAGTCCACCTAGATGGCGCTCAAACTGCAAAAGGAGAAAGATACTTCAATAAAAGTAGAAATTATATTATCAAAATGGGAACTAAGGTCGAGTTCTACATATACCTCCCGGAGAGGCAAATTACAAGGAAAATAGCAAAAAAAAAAAAAATTTACACCAAAAGGCTAAGGACTAGGATTATACATTGTCCGCAGCAGCCCCTTCCCCCGAAGTAGCATGAGCTCTTTCTTACCTCTGCTCCAGCTCCGCAAGATCCTCAGCAATCCACTCCGGGTCCACCTTGGGCTCATCATCTGATCACCCGGGGAATCCCACTCTCCGGGTAGCTTTCCGGGATTGGTATAGCAAGTCGTCATGCCCCTCGCCAAGGCCCACGTGGAGCTTGCCATCATCCATCTGGACGGCCTGATACCCGAAGTTATCAGGCACATCGCAAAACTCGTGGTAGCCCTCGGCCCAGTGAGGTGTCTCTGGAACAACCCCGTAAACATTGAACTCTTCAGGGCCGGGGTCGGGGCAAGAAGTCTCGCCAATCTCTGGAAGCTTCACCTTCTTGATATTTAAGGCGGATGGGACCCGGGAGGACATCTCTAGTGACTGCCACAGCTGGGGCACCAGACTCTTCAAGTTCGCCTCCTGAAGGGACCGCCAGCGGTGGTTCAACAAATCATTCACCTTAGGGTGATAGTAAGATGCATGGGCGTCAAGACGGGCGGGCCCCGGTAACCAACCCGGCAAACTGCGGTACATTTCGTGGCAAGCGTCAACGCTTACCGCAACGGCAATCCCCTCCAGCCTCTTTTCAAACTCTACAGACCGAAAGACTTTCTGGGTCACAGCGTCCAAGGCTACAAGTTGGGAACTCTTCTTGTCCTTCTTGAGGGAGGAATACTTCTTCTCCACCTCAGCTAATTTCTTCTCCTTCTTGGCCAACTTCTTCTGGGACTCTTTTAGCCGGGCTTCAAGGCCATCTTGCCCGGCCAGCTTCTCCTTGGCCTCCCGGAGTTCTTTCTCCACCTTGGAAAACAGCCCGGCGCTATACCGAGAATAGGTCCGGTTCAGCGCCTCGGTAAACTGTGAATCCGCCAAGAGGGAGTCAGTGAAGGTGGTGCTCTGCAAAAGAAATGATGAAGAGTTAAGGAGATCCGGGAAAGTTAAAAAAATTCTAAATAAAAGGAAAAATTAGACGGTTACCTATTCTATCTCCTCCGGGAGGGCTTCAGAAGAAACGGCCCGCGGGGGACTAGTTTGAGCAAGAGGTGGAGGAGGAACATCATCTGTTCTCTGCCAGGAGAGTGGGTGAGAGCCTGGCAGCTCGGTAGAAGATGGTCGTTTGAATTGGGAACTGGCCCCGCCACTGTAGTTCGGGTGGCTAATGAATGACCTTCGCCCAAGCGTAAGGGACGACCCAGAAGGAGTTGGAAGAGTGACGGGGACAACCGGAGAAAAAGATGACCCGGGAAGCCTTTGCTGACGAGACCGTTGTTGTGGGCGGGGCTTCTGCGGGATGATGACAGGATTCTCGATGGAGGGCCCGGGCGGGGAAACCATTTGCTGCTCAGACGGGACTGGCTGCCTCGAGCGAGGATTCCCTTGCGCGCCATCTTCCCCGAAGGACCTCTCAGCATATGTCATGACGTCTGCGTGTAAAGAGGGTTGAACTGAAACCCAACAAAGACAAAGTCAGAACAAAGACAACAAAGCAAAGAAAAAATAAATAATGCCCTTAATAGGCACCTCCAGCTGGCCACACAGCAGATATGCGCGGGAGAGTGAAGAGGTCACCAGGGTATATCCCGCGAGGCCAGAAGTAGCTCGCGTTCCCGGCCTTAAAAATTCATCCATATTCAAGGGAGAGAGGCGGAAGAGGTTGTGATCGTTGGTGATGATCATAGGAAGAGAAGATAGGGGCTTTTTGTCCTCCGGAAGAAGAGAATCGTTCCAGGTAGGAATGAGAACCTGAGAATCGCAGCTGAAGAAACCCTTTGAAGGGTATCCTTTGGCGGATTTAGGTTTACCCATGAGGAAGTCCTTTATCCCGAAATGGATGGTAAAAGAGAAAACGCCCGGAAAAGACGAGTGGGCGCGCCGCAAAGCATAGAAGGAGTGGAAGAGAAGAAAGGAGGGAGGAACGGCACATCTGGCACAATTAAGTAGAAAGGTCATGATCAATACGACCCCATTGGGGTGTAGCTGAGCCGGGGCCATCTTGTAGAAATTAAGGATTTCGACAACTAGGGGAGGGAAGAAGAGACTAAGCCCGTATTGAAAGTGGATCCTAGGGATACATGCAACTCCCCACTCAGAGACCCCCAAGGGGAGTTTAGAAAGGGAGGCATTTAGGGGGAAGGGAATGAAAGAACGTTTTACTAAGTCTAGGACGGCCCTATCTAGAGAAGGGGGATCCCCGGAAACACCCGAAAAGCGAAGGCCCGAGGGCCTCACCCCATGGGTAGGACCCCGGGGAGCACCATCACCAGCTTCTTCAGCGAGTACCTCCTCATCCGGATCTTCCCGGGGGGGACTAGTATACCCGGCAGGGTGTGAACCCGTCCCGTTAGAGGCCGCTGTACCCGGGACGTTTAGTTCCTGGGACGCGCTAAAAGCCTCAGAACAAGTACCCGAGGAAGAACCCGGAGAAGGGATCGGACTGTCGGGGGTCCTGAATCGGAGCTCAAATTGATTTTGGACTCCCTCGGAATCCAAGGAAGAAGTGGTGAGAGGCGGGGAATTCATGTTAGGATAAAGGATATGGGAGGAAGTGAAGAAGAGAGAGAAGGGATTAAAGCTTACTTGATAAGAGAGCGGAGCGTCTGGAATTTTTTTGGAGAGCAACCTCGTGAAAGGGGGAGTTAGGCCTTTATATAGGCGGAAGAATAGGAAACGCCACCTCAAAAGAAGGAAAAGCAATTGTGGTGCGATAAACGAGGTGTTGATCAGTGCGGAATGGGAAAAGGCGGCGTTAGGAATTGAATCCAGCACGGATGGATCCTACTCAAAAATAAAATAAACAAAAGAAGAGGGAGAAGAAAGAAGTCTCTAAAACCAGCCTCCCGCGTCGCAGGAACTCGGGAGACCGGTCTGGGGGGCTAGTGATAATACCGGCCCAGCACCCAACTAGGCCGGGAGAATGTCCCACGGCCCAAGACTAAAGGAAGCAGCGCCTTTCCCGCGTAGGCATATCCGGACGAGCAAGAAGACAAAGAAAGTGACAAGGAGAAGTGGTCATGACCCTTATCCAAATAGTGAATCAGGTATCTGACTTTTATCTCTCTTTCTTATTGAGAGCATTTCCGTACGATTGCCCCTTCATCGCTATCCCCATCTCATCATCACACCGGAGCCTCTTCCCCGGGAAGCCTCCCGGGGATTGTTTTGCAAGTTCGTCCCGGGCAGACCAGGAGGATCCCCAGATAGTATTGACCCTCAGGAGACTTGGCGGAATTTGGTAGCATCAATACTCATCACCAAATACCACCACTACTCTTGCTGTCATTGACCACTAACCTCACAAGCAGTTTAACTCCAGCTGCCACTGATTACCACTGCCAACATTCTTGCTACCATTGTCATTTATTCTCTTTGAATTGTATCAAACAACATAAAAGTAAATTTGATTCCGTTTTATTACTTGAACCAAGTGAGAATACAAATTTAATATTTTCCTTTCTATTCGTTTTGTTGATTTCATTATGTTTCCCTAGTGTAAATCAAACGGCACCATCATCACTAATTTTTGTCTCTTTCACCTAATTTAATAAGTTACTTTTCCTTTGATCCAAACACGACCTTTCTAAAAAATTTACCTTATATTTCACCATGTTTTCAAAGTATACTATGTGAAATTTTATTAATTTTTCTTCAAAATAATGTTAATATTTCATTTGATTAATTATCTCAAAAAACCAAAAAACTTAATTTTTTTGAAAAACCATATAATTTATTCTTAACGTATACTCCCTCCGTCACAGCCAAAGTGTCTTAGTTTGACTGCTAATATATTTACTTAAGTATGTAAATTCTCTTTGAAACATGTATTATTTTAAAATTTATGTTATTATGAATCCAACAATATATTACATGATACTAATCAAGCATATAAACTAATAAAATTTTAATGGTCAAATTTGTATCTGTTTGACTTTGAAAATTCATACTAACACATGTTGGGGTTGGGACGGAGGGAGTAATAAACAAATTTATCAAAAGGCATACATTAAAATTTCTGTTCAACAAAGGAATGCCTATTCAAATCCATCCCTTGAAATTTAACACTTTTATTTCACAGTTTATATATTCGCTTTTTAGTTTTTAAATTATATAAAAAATAACACAATAACTTCATTGTATTCAGAGTTCTCATCACTAAAGCAAGCCTAAAAACGAGGTGAGAATGTGAAATCGTCAAGATCTATGTGAAGCTACAAGACAAATTAGTGCCATGATGAAGAAGATTGAAGAAGCAGTGAATTCATGAGGCTCTGGCGAGCAACCAGCTGAGCTGGGAACTGACAAGCCGAGAGCTTGAGGCTGGGTCCAAAGTGAGCCGCGCATTTTTCCGAGCCCAGTGGGCCCGGGATCCGGATTTCAAACGCGGACTTGAAACACAGTTTACCGGGCAGACATAATTAAAAACGGAAGGTACAAGAAAAAAGTAGAAATGAAATCCAGGAAAAATGAAATAAAACAATTATGAAAATAAAGGCGAGACGTCCGTGAAACGTGATGGGAGAGAGAGAGAGAGAGATCCGCCAAACACGCGCCTGTCTACATCTTTCTTTCTTTTTCTAAAATTTGATCTCCTTTCTGAAAAATAAATAATAAGTATTTTCCAAAATTTATTTTACTTTATTATTCTGCATTTTTAATTTTAAGCCAATTAAGCTACTAGTAATAAAAAATTAAATAAGATGCAAGAATAAAATATTATACAATAAGTTATGGTAGTAAATAAAATGAAGCCGAAAATGGGCTCATTTAAAATAATAAAGTAAATTGAGTCACTGGATGGGGGTAAAATGTACCAAGGAAATATTTTAAAATGGCAGTTCAATATTATGAATCTGCACTTTCTATAAATATGAAATAATTGAAATAAATCATCGTGACATCATTCTGTCCAGATTCATCAAATGCATTAAATAAGTAACAAATTTCGAAGCACCTTTAACAAAATACTAGTTTAATATATCTTATTGTTCAACAAGAGTATTTAGTCAAAAAAAACTGAAAAGTTTGGTAGATAATTACAAATTTAGTTACTCCCATACATAATCCAATTAGAAATATTAGTCTATATTAAATTAAATAACTTAGCCATTATTTTTTGCAAGATGAATAAAATTTTGACCAGCTATTTAATAGATCTACGGCCATACAGATGTCACATTAAGATTAAATTAAATAAAAATGTTTAAAACCGGTGAGAGTATACCGACGTTACTAAAAATAGAAAATGAAATTAATATGTCACAGATGACAGATACGGGGCCCACCACAAAGTCCCCACAGTATAAATAAAATCCTCCATCCATTCAAAATCTATTCATCCCAGAAATTCCTTATCTTGACTAAGAGATCAAATTAAGGAAAATGCTCCCATCTTTATTTTCCTTATCTTTCGTCCTCACCAACAACTCATCTTTTTCTCCTCTCTTTCTCTCTTTTGGTGGTTTTCACCTCTCTTTCTCTCTCTAGAATTATGCCCTTCTTTCTCTCTCTAGCTTGATTTTTGACTATTTTTCATTTTCATTTTCATCTCACCACCCAACAACATTAGATCCTCTCCGCCCTTGTTTGTCTCTTTCGTTTTTGCACTATATATTCCGCTCTAATTTCATTCTCTCTCCTCACTACTTTCAAACTCACCCAAACGCGCCCTTATTATACACTGAATATATAAAATGGAAGGTGACTTTTCTTCCTCTGTTGCCGAAACAAGGAAAAGAACCCGGGGTGGTGATGACGAGTTCGACTCACCCGGGTTGAAGCGGTTCAATGGCGGTCCGGGGCTCCCGACTCAGGAAGACTCGCCGGTGTCGGTGGTCTCTCAGTCGGATTCCGGGAATACATCAAATGGAGCTGAGGAGAGCGACGAGTTCGCCTCGCCGGAGGTGGTGAAGCTCCGGAAGGACATCCTGGACATCCTCGACGAGCCGGAGATGGTGGCGGAGACTCAGGAGCTTGACTCCGTCATCAAAAGCTTCGAGGAGGAGATTCTCCAGTCCAAAACTGCTCAGGTGACGTCATTTCCCGGCGAGCCTCAGCCTGATCTCGGGTTCCTCCTGGGTGCATCTGACGACGAGCTCGGCCTTCCGCCGTCGTCCACCACCGTCGCCGGAGAAGAGAGCAAGACGCAGACGGAGCCTGCCAATGAGGGAGCCGTGCATGCATTCGACGACATGGCCGGTTTTGAGGACGTGTTACCGGTTTACGACCCGTTCGAGTTGGACATCGTGGACGTACTTGCCGAGGGGGATGATTTCGGGTTGTTCGATGACGTGAACGGATCGGACCTGGCCTGGCGGCCGGAGTCCTTACCCGCTCTGTGAGAACTGCAGATGGATCGGGCCGGGCCAGATTAGGAGTTAGAGTAAATCGGGCTTTAGTTTAGGCCTTTTGTAAATCTGGTAGCTAGCCCTTAAAAAGGAAACAATGGAGGATTCCTAAAATTAAATGCGACAAGTAGCTTGTGAACTATGAAATGAAATGATGGGATCATGTGTGATGCAGAAATTCGTTGATGTCTTCATTTTAATGGAATATGCGATGAATCAAATTAACTAGATCCAAATGAAATAAATTATGTTCTAAAATGTATAATCTCTGTGGTTTTATTATGGAATCAATCAACTAAAATTAGTGATAAGAGATGAATGGGTAATATTTTTCATTTTTATTTCAAGTGGAAATAGAAGGTACTCCCTCCGTCCAGCGATAGTTGCACAAATTGACTTTTTTGATTGACCGTCCCAGTAATAATTGCACAAATTGATTTTTTTTTATTGACTAAATTTTTTTGACCATCAATATCTTTATATGTATAATTATGTATAATGAAATTCCGATGATATTATGAAAGTACATGTTACGACGAATTTAACAAAATCTCATACGAACATATTTGATTACTAATACTAGTTCAATTTAAAAAATGTTGAAAATATTCAATTTTGACTAAATAAATAGTGATTTGTACAGTTTGAGCTGGGACAGAGGTAGGGGTGTGCATGAACCGGTCCGGACCGGAAAAATGGACCGGACGGACCGGAACCGGATAAGGGATTCCGGTCTCCGGTCCAAGTTTTTTAGGGATTTCGGGTCCGGTCCGGTCCAAAACCGGGTATTTTCCAGTCCGGACCGGATGGACCGGTATTTAATATACTTTATATTTTAAAATATTTATTAATTAATTTATGTGTTATTTTTATTTTTGGTCATTAATATTAGTATTATTCTATCACTTCAAATTATATTTTTTGAAATTTATAGATTTATAATGGTGGTTTTTAGTTGTTTTAATTTTTTACTCTATTTTTTTGAACAATTTTAATTGTTGTGAGACCATTGCATCTTCTTTTGTTATTTAAAAATCATGCAATCATATTTCACAAACTCTATTTTAATATAACTTATTTTTATTCTAATTTTCATATTACTAATTTTTTTTGAGTAAAACAAGTTTAATTTTTAACATAAAAATAAAGTTTAAAAAATAAAATATTAAAATTCCGGTTTAACCGATCTGGTCCGGTCCAAAGCTCGGAATAATTCTGGATCGGTCAGAATATCCCTTTCCGGTACGATTTTCGGTCCAAGAATTATGAACATTTCGGTCCGGTCCGGGTCGGACCGGTTGCAAAGCCCTAGACAGAGGGAGTAGTTAAATTGGAAATAAAATTGAAGGCATTTTATTTTATTTGCTATGTACAGCTCCTGTAACACAAGTTGTGGCCCGAAATCTAATGGTTATGACTAGGACCATTTCCCTGAATAGTCATTTTTCCCTACAAAATTCCGAGAGTGTTCACAATTTGAACAAAATTTCGAGAATAGGTAAAGCTCTTGTTTTGCCTTTTCATTTTAGCCCTAGCTTTTATTTGTTATTTTATTTTCACCCCTAAGGTTTAATCAGATGCATTTGATTCATCTGATTCCGTTTCACTGGAACTAGAATTTATTTCTGGTTCCTGTATTTCTATGATGTAAACTTTTTCCACCAATTCATATTTTTCTTCTATGGGTTAGTATCCCATTCTATATGCAAATTCTAACAATTTTATTTTGTTAGAATCTTGCCTATTAGGACATTCATTTGCATAATCTCCTTCTATGTTGCATATCCAACATCTACAATTTTTCTTACCTTTCGGACAGAATTTTTGTTTTTCTGATCTTACATCAGATTTTTTCTTGAAGAATTTCCCTGACTGAAATTTCTTTTTCTTTTTAATAAATCTATATTTAGGAGATTTTTTCTTAGAAAAATATTTTTTCTTTTTATATTTTGTTCTACAACCATATTCTACAGGATCTTCTCCTGCTATTGCACAACATTTTTTATTAAACTTTTTAAGTTTTTTCTGAGAATTTTGACAGTTCGTCTTTTACTATTCTCATAGCATATCCTAAACTGTAACTAGTAGTTCTACTACCTAACGTTTCAGTTTTAAACCTTTCTAAGGCTTTTTCTCCTATCAAAAAGATTTTTCTTAGATACTGAAGTATCATTTCTGGAAATTCATTTTGTTCTAATTTATAAAGATTTACTTCATAATCACAATTGAATTTTTCTAAATAATATATATCACAGAGTTGTAGCTCTGCTAATCATTTTTTAGCTTTTTCTTGTACTAATTGTTTTTCATGTTCTTTATCACCAGAAAAATCAATCCCTAAAAACATAGTATATAACCCATCTAGAACTATATCTAGAATATTATATGGGATGTTGTTATTATCATCTGTTCAAATGGTGTTTTTTATAAACTCTTTTGCTATTCCTAGACTCTTATGTTCTATTAATAGCAGTATAGTTCGTGATTCTGTATAGGCATCCGGATTAGTTTGAATTACTAGGCCTCGTTTGGCTATCAGCGTTTAGCGGATTTTATTAGCTGTTAGCTGTTAGCGGATTCTATTAGCTGTTTTGACTAGCGGTTTGTATATGAGTGTTTGGCACATAACAATTAGCTGATAGCTGTTTCATTACGTTAAATGACTGAAATAGACATTAGTACAATTTATTATTATTTATTTTTTGTAGTGTGTTACTTGTTTATCGAAAATTGTTATCACTATATGTTCATTTATTTTTATGATGTTTATTATTTGAATTATTATTCCTTATTAATATATCTACATCTATTTAAAAAAACTTTTTTTGAATTAAAATACTTGAAATTTATCTTTTACATATTTAAAATATGTGTAATATACTTCAAAAATAAATTAAAAATAATGTAAAAAACCTTAAAAATGTACGTACGCAAATATGATGCGTACCTTAAATTTACTAAAAGGTTATTATTTACTTATATAAAAGGTTTTCTAATTAGCTTTAATGAATTTGAAAAGGAAATTTGTGAGAGATAAGGATATAAAAGATATTTTGTAATATTTCTTTGATTAACTTTTTACAAACGCTGCTCTTTCTAGCGTTTCAGAAATCAGAGGTTTCACCAAAAAAGCTAATTAGAAAACTCTCCTCACCAAACACTAGAAAGAGCTGTTTGACAAGTCAACTATCCATATTTAACCCAAAAAACTAAACGCTCTTCAAAACTCTCGTCACCAAACGGGGCCTAAACTTAACTTTACTGCCCAATTATCAATGATTTCTTTCCTATTATTTTATAGTCAATGTTTAGGAAATTATCATCTGATCCTTTTGAACTACCAACTTTGGATTTTGCACTTTCTGGAAAATACCGTGGTTGATTAGTTCTTCTTCTTTTAGAGCCCATATATGAGCTTTCACCTTCTTCTTTAACATTATTTATATTAAAGTTTTCAGGTATATATTCTGAATCATTAGTTATTTCAGATTCATTATCTGACTCTTCGTTATTTAAGACTTTTAAGTTTTCAATTCCAAGCAATTGCTTTAGTTTAGGACTGTTTTCTATTTCTTGATTTGCTAGTTCATCGTTTTCTAACTCTAGCAACCTAAGAGCATGATCAAGTAAATCGAAGTTTTCTTCATTTACCTGTAATTCATCACCTTCTAGATGATCCCAAAAGATTTTTCAATCTTTGGTATATAATTGGTCATATTGGTTGTTTATCATTTTTACCAAATGGCCAATTTAATGCTTTAGGATTTCCAGAGGATCCTAATTCTGCATTTCCTACTCCATGATTGGGGTAAGAATACTTTCCTGAACCTATCGGTTTTGATTTATCTTCCGTTTTTACGGGGGATAATATTAGTTCTTTTTGTCTTAGAGCATCTAAGATTTCATCATTACAAGGACATTCTAGGATTACATTTTTTAATTCATTAATGACCTTTGCAACTACAGCTTCTAATTTATCATTTTCATTAGCTGCTATATCTTTTAGTATATCTAGAATCTCTTCTAGTTTAGGTTTTAAGATTTGATTAATATCTCCTCTTAATTCTGATATACTCATTTTAAGACATGTGATCTAGTTGTCGACCTAAATCATCTATTCTTTTTGAGATACTTAGTAAAATGTCTCTTTTGCTAGGCTTGTTTTGACTAAAACTTGTTCTTGAAGGCTCTCTTATTTCTAGGTTATTCCTTACTACTCTTGACTTATATGGTTCTCCCAAAAGCTTTTTATCTTTAGCTATATCAATAGCCCAAGAATTATCAACTGGTTTTACGTCAGAATTTTTTTTCATTTATAGACCCAATTTCGAAAAACACATCATCTAATTCAATATTGATGTATTTTTTATGTATAGTCAACACTGTGACTACACATCATCATTAATGTATTTTTTATGTTTATAGTCAACACTGTGATGACTATTAGAGAGCATATCCTACCAAATAAGTTATGCTAAACACTTTATCACCTTCGTTCATCAAATTTGATCTTTCAAATTCATGAACAAAAGATAAAACCTTATCTAGGTTTTTACTATCCAGACTAATTCCAAACTTAGGATAGACAGTGAACATGAATTTTTGGTATGCAAGATTACCTCTAGCAGAACCTAAAATACAATAATTTCTGTCATTAATTCTATTATCAATTAATATCATTTTGACGGGAGAATTAATCCCTTCTTGAAATGCAGATTTCAATAATATTTTTATAGCACCTAAGTGTACAGTGGTTAGTTTAGATCTTATTTCCCGATCTATATTCTGTAGATTTTTATTAATCTCAGACTTGGCATCTCAAAAATCCAAAATTCTCAAGGCTTATGGCTTGATGATATTCTGGATATAGAGAATGAAGTTGTTTCATATTACAAAAATCTCCTCTCCTCTGAAACCACAGATAGAGCCCCTTTCCACTCCCATTTTCTGAGCCAAATCCCTACACTTATCACACCACAACAAAATGAGCTCCTCACCAAACCTGTATTATTAGAGGAACTAAAAATGGTGGTTTTTAGTTTAAACAAATCCAGTAGTCCTGGTCCAGATGGCTACACAACAAAATTCTATATAAAGGCATGGGATACAATTAAAGAGGACCTTTTAGAGGCTGCAAATGATTTCCTCCTTAATCCTATTATCCCACAGGGCATAGCTAGCACCTGGATCACCATAATTCCCAAAAAAGTTGTTCCAACATCTTTTAATGACTACAGGCCAATAAGTCTCTCCAATGTGAGCAATAAGATTTTCTCAAAAATCTTAATGGAGAGACTGAAACCACTCATGCCCTTACTCATCTCTCCCCATCAATCTTCCTTTATTGCCAATAGAGAAATCTCTGACAATGTCATTTATTTAAATGAAATGATGAGATTTATCAATAGGAAAACTAGAGGGGCTAATTGTATACTGAAACTGGATTTACAGAAAGTTTTCGACATAGTGAACTGGAATTTCCTTAGCTCAGTTCTGTTGAAATTTGGCTTTCATGGTTCATTTGTGCACAACATCCTCAAAAATTTGTCACAGGCTTGCTTCTCAGTTCTAGTGAATGGAAAACCAGTGGGATTCTTCAAGGCAACCAGAGGAATTAAACAGGGAGACCCCATCTCACCTTTTCTCTTTAATTTATTTTCTGAGGCTTTCATTAGGTCACTTGCATATGTCTAAGTTATGCAGATGACACTATTATTTTCCTAAATGCAAACAAATCTAGTCTTACAATACTTAAGGATTTTTTGGTTGTTTTTGAAGAAACAACAGGTCAAAAAATCAATTTTCAAAAAAGTGAAGTTTTCTACAGCAAACATGCATCAGTGCACACAATTAGGTTAATTCAGTCAATTCTAGGCATGAGAAAAGGAGATTATCCTTTTAGATACCTAGGTTGTCCCATCTTTACTGGGAGAATGACTTGCTCACACTTCCAGCCTGTACTTGAGATGATAAAATCTAAGCTTGATAGCTGGAAAAATAAGTGGCTATCCACTGGTTGGGAAACTAACTCTAATAAAATCTTGCATCTATTCTATACCTCAGCATATTTGGGCAGTTTATGATCCTCCAAAATTGATTTTAAAAAACCTTGAGAAAGTGGTTTCTACTTTTTTCTTGGGATATACAGACCAAGCTGAGAGGAAAAAATGGAGGAAATGGAAAGACTTATGCTATCCTACACCTGAAAATGGTATTGGGATTAGGTCACTATCTACCATTATAAAAGCTTACTCAACTAAGTTTTGGTGGAAATACCAAAATGCACAAGTACCATGGACATTTTTTCTGGCTTCACTACCTCTGTTTGTTAGAACTTCACAAACATGGAGAAGGATTTGTAAGATGGACCAGTTTGCAGCTAGAAACTCTAAAATCCTTATTGGGGATGGATCATGTAGCTTCTGGAATTCCATCTGGATTGACTCTGGTGTTTTAAGTGATCTTATTACTGTTGATGCCACTAACATTCCCCTAGATTGTTCAGTAGCTGATTTTGTCATTCATAGAGATCTCTACATCTCATCATTAATTCCTGTTTTAGATACTGATGTCATTTCAGTGTTACAGGATATCAAACTCTCTCCACAAAGGCAGGACAAGCTTATCTGGAAACCTAAGCTCAAAGGAAATTTCACATTTTCCTCAGCTTACAATGCCTTGAGACCAAAAAAAGGTACTCCCTCTGGACCAGCTGTTTCTGCACAAGAGACTTTTTTCAGTCAACTATGATAAATTTTGACTGAATTTTTGAATGCATAGATAAATAAAAATATTATCGTATCTAATATTGTTGGAATCGTCATAACATGTAGTTTATTAATATCAAATTTTCATATCTTTATAATATACGTAGTTAAAGATATTAGCAGTCAAACACGTGTATTGAAGACCGTGAAAAGTCAGCTGTGCACATCCAGCTGGTACGGAGGGAGTACTATCTCTTCCATGGATAAGATATGGTCCAAGAGAACTCCTAAAAAAGTCTCTGTCTTTATGTGGAAACTTTTTAACTGTCTGCTTCCATTTGATGATGTTCTGATTTTCTTTGGCATAAACATGGCGTCTAAATGTGCTTTCTGTGATAATTGTGACAGTATTGACCATTTTTTCAACTCCTGTGACACTGCCACTCAAGTCTGGGTTGCCTTGCACTCCTTTATGTGCATTGGGAATCCGATTTTCGACACTCTATGGTCTAGATTAGCTAGCTACTGGTTTTATAATGGTCTTACAGCTTTGCATTCCAATTTGGTAAATCTAGTTCCATCATTTCTGTTGGTGTTTGTGGAAGGCTAGAAACAAGAAACTATTTGAAAATATCCCTCCAAATGTTCAATGCATAGTCAAAGAGATTAAGGAGATGATTTTCAATGCTTTCCTAGTTAAGTCTTTTCACATCAATAAACAACATGATATAGACATTGCTAGCTCTGGTGTTCTGCCTATGTGGTTAAAACCACCAAAGCCAAACATCACTCCAGTAAAGTGGTCTAAACCTTCAAGTGGAGTCAAAATAAATGTTGATGCAGCCTGGAATCAATCTGATTTTCAAGCAGGAGTTGGAATCATAATTAGAAATTCTACTGGAAAACTAATTCTAGCTAGAGTTTTCTACTTAAAATCATTCTCCCCACTTGAGGCTGAACTACATGCCATTAGATTGGGCATTCTTACTGCTCACTCTCTAAACTTGTTCATATTCTCTATAGAGTCTGATTGCCTAAATGCAGTTAATATGATTAAGGACTTGAATAAAGTTCCGTGGAAATTGTTTACTCTAGCAGAATCTATAGCTGACTGTCTTTTCCCTGCCCTTTTAGGTCATACTTTTAGACAAGGGAACTGTGTAGCTGATTTACTTGCTAAATATGCTTTAAAATTCCACCTTAATACTGAGTACAATTTTCAGACTCTTCCTGTCAAAGTAAAGGGGGCTCTAGTTCTTGATGAACTAGAGATTCCATCCCTGCGCATTCAGAACTAGATACTGCTGATTTTTGGCTGTTTTGGTTGTAGATGATTAGGCCAAGAACCTCAAGCTGTGTGGAAGCAAGCTGCTGCTCAGCAGGAGCTCTCCTCTCTGTCACAACTCTATCACATCCGAGCTGCACCCAAAAGATAATCTAGTTTGGTGCTGGAAAAAACACTGATTTTTAACAACTAAGCGAAATAATATGAAAGAATCTCCTCCATAGGCTGACTAGTGATTCTGTGTTTGTTCACTGAATTACTGAAAAACAAGTGGAATGAGAATTTTTCCTCTATTGTTTTTCCTTACCTTTTGGTAACCTAGAAAGAGTTTTGTTGCAGCTCTTTCTTTTCGAAGGTTTTCTTGCCTTATGTAGTATCTGATCTAGAATCATTACTACATCATAGTTTCCTTACTTTAGGTTGCTATGAACGCTGCACTGTACCTAAGGCCTTACCTGTTTGCAGTAATTGTAATCCCTTTTTTCTTTTGTTTATTTAAAAGGCAAGAGGAAGCCAATATAACTCCTCCCACCAACGGTGGTTATCTTAAAAAAAAAAATTAATCTCTGCTTTAGTGATTAATGGTAAGTATACAGCTCCAGAAGTATCCTTTATGTCAACATGCATTTCTTTTGTGCTGACAAAATAGAATATTTCATTCTTTCTTTTTAACATTCTGCTTACTAAGTTAGGTATGTTAAAAATCTTTTCTTTAGAAAGTTTTAGTTGTTTAGACTTAATCCTTTCTACAAGATCTTGCTTAATTATTAAGCTAGCATCAAATCCATTTTGATTTTCATCAAAAGTTATTTGATTCTCAGAGTTTTTAGAAGAAGAGTATTCTTCTGTTTCATGTTGATTTTCAATTTCCATTTTTAGAAGTTTAAAACTTTTTAAGTTGGCTCTGATACCAGGTTTTTGAGAGTTCATTCTCTTGCGGAATTTTGAAGTTCTTTTATACATTTTATGCATCCTTTAAAGGTGTCTTTATAATGTACAAAAATCCGTATTTGATGTTTTTTACAAAACTTAGTTGTAAAACTATATCTAGATTGACTATAAGGGCCAAGCCTATGGAATTTAGATAATTTCTTATATTTTTTTAGATAATTCTCTGTTGAGAACAGATTTACAAATGTTTTTGCTCATTCAAGCTTAGATGTTTTATATGATGTAGTTTATGACTTTAATACTTTAGAACCCTAAGTAATTTATGCAAGTTCCTTTTGGGATTCGTTGATTCTTTACCAACTGCCGTTTGCGTTGGAATAGCCTTATCTTTCTCTTTTGAAGGAGAAGGTGATAAGATAACCTTTTCTACTTCATTTTCAGAAGCTTGTTCTTTTTCTTTACCTAATTTGATCAGGTTAAGATACTTGAGCTTGGCTCGGACCAGCTCCAGTTCTTGGACTAAAAGTCCTTCTTGCAGATTTAGTTGCTCAATTTCATCCATGCCGGATGCTTCACAAAGAAACAAACATTAGAAACATTTGTATCATTCTTTATAGTTTTGCTGAAATTCTCTGGTAAGAAAATCTGCAAAATAATTCTTGGTACCTGCAATATGAATAACATCAAAATCATATCTAGATAACCACATTTGCCATCTAACTAGACGACCTTGTTTTCTATCTCCTTTTAAATTTATCTTTAGGAAATAAGTAAAATTCTTACTATCTGTTCTTACTAAAAATCTGCAAGGAGTTAGATAAACAGAGAATTTTTTAATTACTCTAATAACAGAAAGGTATTCTTTCTCATTACTATGGTAATTCTTTTCAGCAGCCTTAAAGCTTCCTGAAGTATACCGGCAAATGTATTCTTTACCATTATTTTCTGCTTTAAGAATTCTCCCCAGAATAAATCTGATGCATCAGTTTCTATAATTAGTTCATGCTCAAGTTGAGGGTGATAAAGCTTAGGAAAGTTTTTTAAACTTTTCTTTATTGTTATCAGATAGTTGGTATCTGTATCTTTCCATTCCCATGGAACATCTTCCTTAAGCTTTGCTTTGTAATGGTGCTCTAACCTGAGCAAGCTTAGGAATATAATCAGAAGCATAAGTGAGAATTCCTAGAAATCTTTGCAACTGTTTTTTATTTTTAAGGATATCTGGGAACTTTTGAATATGTTCCAAGATATGATCTTGTGGTCGATGAGACCCTTCTTCAATTTCTAGTCCGAGAAAATTGATTTTTGTTTTAAAAAGGTGTGTTTTCTTCTTTGAGAGTATTATTCCTAAAGAAGCACATTTTTTAAGTACTGCCGCTACTTGCCACAGATGTTCTGTTTCATTATTACTGAAGACTAAAATGTCATCAATATAAACACAACAGAATTTTTCAAAGGTTCTAAATGCATTCTGCATATGTCTTTGAAATATGTCTGGAGCCTGTTTTAATCCAAATGGTACCACATTCCACTGGTAATGACCTTGTGGGCATGTAAAAACAGTTAATAATTGTGATTCTTCATCTAGCAACACTTGCCAGAATCCTGATTTACAATCAAAACTACTGAATATTTTCTTTCCTCTTATTAGAGTTAATAACTCGTCTTTATTAGGAAGGTTATGACTGTCTCCTACTGTGGCTGTGTTTATAGCCTTATAGTTGACAACCATTCTCTTTTTTCCTCTGCGTTTCTCAGCTTCGTTTTCTACTAGGAAACCTGGAGACATGTGAGGTGATTTGCTAGATTTAATTACTTTTAATTCTAGCAATTCCTTAATTTGTTTTCCAAATTCTTCTATATCCTTAGGACTATATTGCATTGGTTTAACCTTTACAATTGTCTTGGGATTGATTAGTTTTATGGTTGCTGTCATCCAATATTTTGACTTGTTAGGGTCTATTGGATTTTATGAACACACAAAATCTAGAAGTGTTTCTATTTTATAAAGTTTTGTATTTTGAAGCACAAAAAGTTGTTGTTCTCTGGTATATATACCCCCCATTCTTAAAAGAGAAGCAATTTTATTAGGGCTAATATTTAGTGCCTCTGGTTTTGGTAATTTAGATTTCTTTTTCATATAGTCTAAATAACCTGGAACTCCTACTCTAAGAGCTCTTCTTATTTTTCCTATATGTACAGGATTATTGTTTAGTGTGAAAATTATTCTATCTGTGTATTGGACAAATGGATGATACAACAGACAAAAGTTATTTCCAATAATAAAATCTATTCTAGATTCTTGTTGATATACAGTTGGAATATGAAATATTTCACCTGCTATCATTATATTAAGATTTTTACAGACCTTAAAGAGTATGATGTGTGATCCATTTCCAATTTTTACTCTTATTGGTCTTTCTACATTTACCGAGTGTTCTTTAGGTATTACATTTTTGCTAGCAACACACATGCTTGCACCAGTGTCTACATAGCAATGTAACTCAATTTGTTTATATCCAGAAAATTTTAATTTTCCTTTTATATAAATTGAATTTGAGTTGGTAATATTGCCCGTTACAAAGTTTGTGGATTGATTTATAATTATCACAAACTATGAGGGTTGGTTTAGAATTATTCTATCTTTTGAAAAGTAGAATCTTACTAGTTTGGGAATTTGAACCAAATTTTAAACATTTTAGAAATTTGAACTCCTAAATTGAATATTTTCGGAAATGATCCGTTATGACTATGGGCAAAACAATTCGTGAGGGAAAAAGATAGGCGGAAAGTAACTTTTGAGATCCAAGGCTATATTTTTTGAGCCATTTGGCAGGCGGAAAATCGTTTATTTATCCGTATTATATATAATTTATTTCAGTAAAGTTATAATTTAAGAAAATATAATATAATTTTATTATACTAATTTAGTTTCACTTGAATTTCAATTCCGTAAAATATAATAGTAGAGAATATGATTTTAATGTATAAAAAATTTCAGTTTAGTGAAGTTAATTTTAAAATTTTAGTTTAATTTATTTATACTAATTAAAAATATACTAATTTTTATTTTAATTATCCTCAATTCAATTTAATTTCTCCAAAAATGTAAGTGTAGGAGAATGTGGCACTAAAGAGTAGGGCAAAATGCTTAGATGACCCTCAAATATTACCTTTAATTTTGGAAAAAATTGTGTTTAACCATTGGTCGGCCAGTTTGTATAAAATACGACCTTAAATGTGTTGATAGGTTTAATTCCGGTATATGATTATGATAATAGACAACCCCTTAAATTTGAACTAAAGTTTATTTATTACCGAGATCACTTGTCAGAAACTAATAATGTAAGATTACACTTGGTATTTTGGTAATATATCAGGTTATGTTGCACTTAACGTAAAATTGGAGATTATACAAGTATTATGCTACACACGGGTAATAGTGTTAAAGAAAAACGGGAAGAACTTAACCTCTAAGTTTTGAATGATGCATGATTAACTAATATTTTGCGGTTTGATGTGATTAGATGTGATTAGATGTGTAGATGCCGTTTCAAAACATTGGATTAGAGTCAAAAATTTGTACGGAGGGATGTGCAATAACAATGAGCATCGTCGTACGTGGTGGGAGGACCACAGAAAGGAGGAGTTTGAGAAGAATTGCATAAGCTGGGAAGCTACCAAACGCAATTTATTTAGTGAGGTCAGTGTGTGTGAACTGTTTGATATGAAAGTGAAGAAGAAGAAGAACAAGTGTGGAGCGTGTTGGGTAAGGCATGATATGGGTCCTTGTCCAGTTGTCCTTCATGGATTGTGATTGACGTGGCTTCACTTGCTCCCGTCTATTTCCCCCGGCCCACCCACTGGATATTATGCTTTCAAATTTTGAAATTCAAAGCAAATTGTTACACTACATACAAGTGTGTGTTCATACACTATAAAAAAGTACGGTTTTTTTAATATGATAAATCAATCCGACAGTATAAATTTAAATGGAAAAATAAAGTATCGGTGCTATATACGTATATCAAACATAACACAAAATAATAATTTAAAATTACGCGTAAAATTTGTGGAAACAAAAACTTATTAGTCATTAGAATTTTTTTAAAAAAGTAATAATCATATGTTCTGAAATACAATGTAATAAAATTATAATACACATATCGTTATTTATTAAGAATATATTCCATAATCAAAATTATATAATTAAACAAAATAGTATAAAAAATCTTTTTTTTAAAATTTAAAACCACATTAAGTGGTAGGAAATCTTTTAAAGGGATCCCAAGCCCATCACAAATAGATTACACAGCCTAGAGGCCAGGGAAGTTTTCGATAGACTAATATACATAAGCAAAGCTTTGTAAAACTAGTAGAGGAGTATACAAACTCCGAAGCCCAAAATATTGCTTCCAAAAGAATGGTGGAAAAAACATATATGCTTAATCCAATGAATAATGATAATACTATATACTATGTGTTATGATCTCCATATCTCACATCAGCCATAAGCATTCAAAACATTCCGAGCTTGTTAGCTAATCAACCCAATCCGAGCCCAGGTTGAAAAACAAATCAGCCAGGAAAGAGAATTACCGAGGCATTTTGTGAAGTGGAGATTACTTAGTACAAGCACCAAACAAATATAATTTCGGGTGCTGCTCAGAAAATTAACCAGCAAGGATCAGGGCTGCTCCAGAATGGCAACATCCTTGTAACTCCACCTTTGGATAAGAATTCCAAAGGGTCTTCCCCATTCTACAATAAAAGCACTAAAGCAGTATCAAAGCCATAAAAAAGGATGAAAATGGGGCATAATAAAAGGCTAAACAGAGGAAAGCCTCACATAAGGGACCCCTAATTTATCCAGGTGTAAGAAACCTTTCAATTTTGAAGGGGCATCCAAAATAAACATATTTCCAGAGAAAGCTGTCTTAGAGCATAATTTTGATAAGAAATCTGCTACAGCATTACACTCTCTGTAGATATGTTTAATTCTGTCTGCATAGCAATGAAGTTCATAAGATATATTCAAAACAGACCAGTTTGCTGAGCATGGGTTCATTAAGCACTTTACTGCATTCATACAGTCAGATTCAATAGTAAAGCAAGATCCAGAAGCAAGTCCTAGTTCTACCCCATATTGAATAGCTAACAGCTCAGCATGTAATGGAGACATAGCACATGTATATTTTGTAAACAAAGAGATTAAACTGCCTCCCACACCTCTAATAACAACTCCTAGACCCACTTTATCAGCATTGATAAAGGAGGCATCCACATTGATCTTGTATCCTGTATCAGGTGGATACCATTTGACTATTTTAACAGCTTTTTTTCCTTTTTTGTTTAAAAATTGGGACTAAACCAAGCATGGTTAATTCCCTGAATTTTGAGGCTTGGCCAGTCAAAGGTGAAGCAGTGAAAATCATGGATATGTGTTTAACAATATTGCCAAATAGCATAGAGCTCTCCATAATCACATTATCCACTAGTGGAGGGAGAGAGGTTTAAAGGCGGTTCCAACGTACCAGAGAAGGCACAATGGAACCGCCTTCTGTGGCCGTGCCGTAAAACGGAAATAATTTAAGGCGGTTCCATGAACCGCCGTGGTTTTTTACGTACTTTCGAACTCGCAAACTACGTTCGGTCAAATACTTTCGATATCGCATGTATCATAGCCATCGGGGTGTTTAGACATATGCGTACGATATCGATGGTATTGAGAGCTGAGTTTAGTATACATTCGAGTTCGACAGCCTAAAATATAATACTGGGGTTTCGATATCGAGTATATCTGAAATATATATTCGATATCGAAACTAGAATTGAAATTTGAAATCTAAGAACATGACTTGTCGTATTCGAAACTCCATGCACCATACTTCGATATCGCAAGTATCACAACCACCTGGGTGTTTAGATATATTCGTACGATATCGATGGTATTGGGATGTCAGTGTAGTATACATTCGAGTTCGACAGCCTACAATGAACTACTGCAGTTTCGATATCGAGTGTATCTGAAATATATATTCGATATCGATAATGTAATTGAAATTTGAAATCTAAAAACATGACTTGTCGTATTCGAAAGTCCATAAACCGTAATTCGATATCGATTAATTACTATATGAACCAAAACTCAAATAAACTTGTGGCGATATCGAATATATGTACGAACCTCTTCGATATCGTAATAAGCTTTGAAGATCCATTGAATTCACTACACGCTTTCGATATCGCAACATGTGTTTTAAACCAACGTAATCGAATTGATTAAAATCCGAACGAAGAGCGGCTGATATCGCAAGCAAATTCGGCTGAAGCTCTGTCACAAGACCAGAGACACATCTCGATATCGTATGAGTTATGTGATGTTTGCGCTATCGAATATTATGTCGGTTATAATGTTCGTGCGATATCGTTAAGGTTAGAAAGGGAACGAATAATATACGCGATACCGAGAGTAAAATTCGGCTGAACCCCTGCTGCAATGCCCGAATATGGTGACGATATCGAAAGTGTTGTCTGTCATATGCACAGGCAATATCGAAACCTATAATTCCAATATTTTCGAGTTCGAAACGGATAATTCTAATATTGCGCTTTCGAAAGTTACATCTGCCCAGACAACCAAAAGCTACACTAATAGATAAAATCCAAACCACATGTAACATTAAACTAGTCTATGATAGCAGAACAACACAACTAAATTATCATTTAACCTAAATCTATGCTAGGAGAAACGGGGATGATATTACCCGACCACGAACCAATATAAGGTGGCGTGCGAACTTATTTCTTGCATCATTCAATTCGGCCATAGTGTAGGGAGTTTGGTCATCTTCAAAAATCTACATTTTTGTGATATAATAAGGAAATTAAAAAATCGATGTCAAGTTATATTCCAAAGTTTAATGAGAGATGAAAAAACTAGATGATGAAGAAAATGAGCCTACTTGACGGAGATCAAGATTGTCCAACGTTAGAGAATCAACACACTTGTCGGTAAATATGAATGTGTAGTAGCCACATTCCCAAGTAGATCGTTGTCTCTTGTACTTTGTTGAGTTGAAAATCCAAAACGGTAGTTAGACAATGAAATTATGTCTAAAACATTAAAAGCAACACAAATGAAATTGCTTACCGTTATTTGTATGAGTTCAAAAGATTGAAGGGTATTATCATTAACCTCATGCATAACCACCTCGACAAGATCGGCGAAGGCTTTGGTTGGTGGAAAGTTTAGAGAATCAATCCAATAAACTCGTTTTTCCTCGGGTAACATAGCAAAAAAACGCCAATGGCCACTAGTACAAAATTGACAACATTATTAGGTTTTAAATAAGACAATAACATAAGTTATCAACCCGGAAGTATATAGAAAGATGATTACCCTTCTAGGTAGGGGCCTATGAATATCTTCTTGGTTTTCATACGAAGTAAATTGGTAAGATAAGCACGTTGGCTTGTTGGTGCCTTGCCTTGAAATATAGTCATGGATTGGGGACAAAAGAAACCTATCCAATCTTTTTTCTTTTGCAAAGACTTGTGATGCATATAGCTAATAGTGTAATTGTAAAAAATTAGTACGGGATTTAAAGGTAAAAATAATATCATGCAAAATGAATATGAGGAAACTTACGTTTGATGTAGTGATAGTATAGTGGAGTCCAAATCCAACATATACCAAAAATCTTTGAAATCTTGCAAAGGAACCTTCAAGTCCCTCCTCACTCCGAACACTTGCTCGTTACCCGAAAATTGACATATCATATTTATGTCTTTGTGATCCAAGTACTCATGTAATGTTCTAACGAACATAGGGAGTGACCTCAACAATTCAAGTGTTTGCTTTGCGTCAAAAGAGGATGGGTATTTTTTAGCTATTGTTGGTTTCTTCAACTCGGAAGGTTTTTTCCTAACCGGTATGTCACTACAATTTCCATCAACTATCAACCAACGCGGCCAAATAACAAACCGGCTCACCGCTTGCCCTACCCTAACGATGTCCCCTTCGGGCATTGGTAAAAGTGCCATTTTGTCTATCGCCCTACCTATCCCAACTTTACCAAATCCTACGGGAATGGCAAGTAAATGGTGTGTGCGCATTCCCTCATCAAAAGTTCCATTAGCAACATGTTTTGGGGGTTCGTTATCACCAACATCAATGAAGAGCTTGTATGTCAAAATCTAATGAAATTTAAAATTCAAAGTCAATACTCACGTAAGATTAAATAAATTGACATTGTTAGTGTAGGGATTACCTTAATGGGGGTTGGCTTGGAAGTGATTTCTTTTGCTTTTTCAACGTACCGTTGCTTTGGCTCCAAGTCCACATTTCCATTGATTACCTCAAGTTCTTCGTTTATTGGAGAATGATGTGATCCCCTTGACGATGGACGTCGCTCACCAACAACGACACACTCTTTGGGTGGATGGACGTAACCAATTTGTTGAGCCATTCCTCGTAGCTCGTTTCGCATATCCTCAATCTCAATTCTTTGCTTCTCCATTGATTCGTTTTGCAAGAGGATCGTCTTCTTGGCTAAATATAGTTCCGATGGCTTGGAATTTCCGTTACTTCGCTTAATGCCAAAAGCATCTCGTTGACTCAAGTGGCGACCTACCCCCCTTGCCCTCCCGGGATGATCTTTACCAATTGCTTTAGCCAATATATCACACTTACCTACGGGTGCAAATAGACCTTCTTTTTCTTGAACCACAATTTCATCCTATAGAGATATTATTCATTATTTGGATATAATCACAACACATATATTAAATACAAATAAAGTGAATGAACAAAATAAAACATTATTACCACTTTTTTTGCAACTTGTTCAACTTCAGTCGTTGAGTAATTTCCACCGTCCTTCATCCTTCCTCTAACAAACAATTCATGGCGTGGAATGTCATCATGTTTCAATGGTACCACCTTCTCGAGGGCCTCTTCTAGGGTCATCCCTCCCTCAACCAATTTTGTTGTGTCCACTTCGCATCTCTCTTTAGATATCTTCTTTCCCACCCCTATATACCCCGACCTACTCATAGTATGATAGAGTTTATTTGCCTTTGCACTTTTGATTTTCACATATCGGGTACCCTACAATAAACATGATTGTGTTAGTATAAGTTAAAAATGAAATGAAGGCACACATAACAAAAGTTATAGACTAACATCCGCTTCATGATCAAGAGTCCTTTGCTTGAAAGTTTCCCAACTTGATTCGAGAATACCATTGTATTTGACTCGAGGATGTTGACCAACTCTTTTCCCTCCCTCGTATATGTACTCCTTGGCCAATCTATACTTGAAGTCTCGGCTAGCCTTGGACACTATGTTCAAAGCAATTTTTTTCACGGCTTCCTCATCCGATGCATCAATCTCAAAGGGTTGCTTGTATCAATAACATTGATTGCGTTAAAAAATGGTGCAATAAAAAAACATAGTACAAATTGATAATGAAGTAAAGGTTTTGGTAAAGATGTACCTTACACTCTTCATATAACTTGTCCCTTTTATCTTGGTCGAGTTCCTTCCACGAAATTAATTTTATGTCCACTCTTGTTCTACCTTTGCAACCACACCAACTTGACCACAACGCCCTCTCATCCGATATAGCTACACCATGACGATCAAAACTCATTGGTGTCTTAATATGGTTATCCCAACGCCTTTGAACAATCCGGCAATGCTCTTGAGCAACTTTGCGACTACTAAGTTCGTTTGCTACAATATTTGTATTTTTGCTATTGTGTTTACTCTTCTTCTTCGGTTGCTCATCGTTAGCATCCTTTGCACGTTTATTGTTAGCCATATTAAGATCCCTACAAATAGAAGTACATGACAATAGTCATAGGTTAGAGCTCTTCACACATGTTCTAGCTATGAACTTATGTCAAAATAAGTTCTCCCAACAAATACTCATACAACATATAGAGGCATAAATTAGTAATACCTTAGTCCATGTTAAGATGACATTAGAGCACAACACATTTAATTAAAGCTTAACCCAAAATGGAGAAAAAAACTCAAACCCTAGGTTTTCAAAAAAAGAAATTGACTACTCACCGTTTGTAGTAATTGATGCTACCAAAATCCGTCCGTCTCCGGGTTAACACTTGCCCGGGTCACCTTCTCGGCTGGTCCAGTACAATCCTGCAAAACAATCCCCGGGAAGCGTCCCGGGGAGGAAGCTCCGGCGTGATGATGAGATGGGGATAGTGGAGAAGGTAAACGTACGGATTGAACTCTCAATATAAGTAGAGAGATATAAGTCACATACCTTGTTCACTGTTTGAGTCGAGTATTTATAGTTGATACTGCTTGCTTCAGATAAGGGTCAGGACCACTTCTTTGTCCTTCCTTTTGTCCGGAAGCGCCTCTATCCGGGGAAAGGCGCTATACTCTTAACCCTGGGCCATGGGCCCCTAGTCCCGGCCCAGTATGGTATTGGGCCGGTATTATCACTAGCCCCCCAGACCAGTCTCCCGGGTTTTGCTACGCGGGGGATTGGTCTTTTGCGCTCCCTTCCATTATTATTTGGTAGGACCCTTCCGTGTTGGAATCAATTTCAGACGCCGCCTCTCCGCATTCTGCATCGAACAGGGCCTCGTTTACCGTGTCGCGGTTGCTTTTCCTTCTTTTGAGGCGACGTTTTCTATTCACCTCCCTATATAAAGGGCCTGATCCTTCTTACTGGATTACTTTCTTCGCATAATTTCCAGACGCTCCGTTTTCCAGCCTTTCGCCTTTTCAGCCAAGTAAGCTCTTCTTCCTTCTTCCTCTTACTTTCATGGATTCCCCGCTCCACTCCGGTTCCTCCTTGAACACCGAGGAAGTTCAAGGCCAGTTTGAAGTCCAGTTCAGGGCGGCTGATAGCTTGGCCTCCTCCCCAATTTCTTCCCCGGATACTCATTCCGAGGCTTTGGGTACGCCCCGGGAACTAAACGCCCCGGACGCGTCGCCCTTGGGTGGGGAGGGTTCACACCCCTCCGGGCATCCTAGCCACCTCCGGGAGGGTCAGGATGAGGAGACGCTCGGTGAGGCGGGCGAGGATGCTCCCCGGGGTCCTACTCATGGAGTGAAGCCTTCGGGTCATAAGTTTTTAAATCTTTCCGGGCCTGCTCCTTCTCTAGATAGGGACGTCGTAGATTTAGTTAAACGCTGTTTTATTCCTCTTCCGTTGAATGCGTCTTTATCCAAACTCCTCCCGGGTACATCCGAGCGGGAAGTACCTTGCATTCCCCGGATTCACTTCCAATACGGGCTCAGCCTCCCCTTTCCTCCTTTATTCTCCGAGATCTTTGATTTCTATAGGATGGCCCCGGCCCAGCTTCACCCCAACGGGGTCGTATTGGTGCTGGCCTTCTTGGTCAATTGCGCGAGATGCAACATCTCCTCCTCCCTCCATCTCTTTCGTTCTTTCTACGCCCTTCGGCGTGCTCACGCGTCTTTCCCAGGGGTGTTTTCCTTTGTGATCCGCTCCGGGACAAAGGATTTTATCAGGAGTAAGCCCAGATCTGCCAAGGGGTATCTCGCGAAGGGTTTCTTCCGCTGCGATTCCCGGGCGTATCCAATGCCCCCCTGGAACGATTCCCTCGTTCCTGAGGACAAAAAATCCTTCTCCTACCTTCCCGCAGACATTTCCAATGATCATAACTTTCTTCGCCTCTCCCCCCTAGACATGGACGCCTTTTTTAAGACTGGGAACGCGGGCTATTATTGGCCCCGCGGGATATACCCTAGAGAACTCTTCTCCCTTCCCACCATCTCCGCTGTATGGCCGGCTGGAGGTGCCTATTAACGACTTTCTTTTTCTTTTTATATATATATGTACATGTGCCTCATTCTGACCTTTTACCTTACTTGATTTCAGTTCAGCCAGCTTTACACGCGGACGTTACGCCCTTCAACAGGATGCCTTCCGGGGACCACAATCGGCAGAGAAATCCTCGTCCGGGAGCAGCTACTCCTGAGCAGCAAGTGGCCTCCCCGCCTGGTCCGGACGCCTCCGAAGGTCCTGAGTTCACACCCCAGGGGACCCGCCAGCAGCAATTGTCTTCTCAACAGAGAGCCCCAGGATCTTCCCCTAGCCCCGGGAAAAGGACTTTCATCCGGCATCCTACTTTCAGCGGTGGGGCTAGCTCTCGCTTCAAGCGGCCTCTGACCGACGATAAGGAAACTCCTCCGCCTTCTCGCCAAAGGTTAGAAAGTGCAACCCCGACTCCACCTCCTCCACCCGTGGACTCTCCTGTGCGGGATGATTCTCAAACTATCCCTGAGGGTAGGGAAGAGGTATGTTAAATCTTATTGCTCGTCATTATGTTTCTATTTTTCCAGGTAGCCTTACTCCTGCTTGATTTTCCAGACCACCACCTTCGCCGACTCGCTCCTGGCGGACTCCCAATTAGCCGATGCGCTCAACCGGACCTATTCTAAGTACAGCGCGGGCTTGTTTGCTAAGAAGGAGAGGGAGCTCCGCGACGCCCGGGAGAAGTTGGCCGAGAGGAACGACCTGGAAGCCCGGTTGGCGACTTCTCAAAGGAAACTCGCCGAGCGGGAGAAGAAGCTCTCTGAGAAAGAGGCGAAGCTGGTGGAGGTGGAGAAGAAATATTCTTCTCTTAAGAAGGACAAGAAAGAGGCCCAGCTCGAGGCCCTGGACGCTGTGGTCCGGAAAGTTCTCCATTCGGCCGACTTCGAGAAAAGACTGGAGGACATTGCCGTTGCAGCTAGTGAGGACGCTTGCCACGAGATGTACCGCAGGCTGCGGGGTTGGCTTCCGGGACCTGCTCGTCTCGAAGCCCAGGAATCCTATTATCGTCCCAAGGCAAGCGATCTGCTGAGCCACCGCTGGAGGTCTCTTCAGGAAGCCAAGCTGGAGAACCTGGTACCCCAACTATGGGAATCGCTTAAAATGTCTTCCCGGGCCCCTTCAGCCTCGGACATTAAGAAGATCAAGCTCCCGGGGACTAAAGAGACAGCCGTTCCTGAATCCCCCGGCCCAGAAAATTTCAATGCTTACGGGGTGGTCCCTGAGACGCCCCACTGGGCTGACAGTTATCAGGAATTCTGCGCTATTCCTGATAACTTCGGGTACCAGGCTGTCCTTGAGGAGAATACCGGTGCTTACACCGTGGGACTTCCGAGGGGGCACGATGATCTGCTGTATCAATCCCGGAAGGCTGTCCGGAAGGTGGGATTTCCTGAGTGCCCGGAGGACGAGCCAAAAGTGGACGCCCCCGCCTACTATGGCCCCTTCTGGTCTGAGGAGGATGTGGCCGAACTGGAGAGGAGATGGAAGAGAGCTCATGCTACCCCGGGAGGAAAAGACCCTGCTGCGGATGATGTATTTCCCTAGACTCCAGTTTTCCCTTTTGTAGTTTTCAAGTGTTTTTTTTTTTTTGTAATCTTCCTCCCCGGGAGGCATGTGTAGAACTTTGGCCTCAGTGCCCGTTTTGATTAATATAAGTTCTGCCTTTTGATAAAATCACTCATTTTTTGTAGACCGAGCGCCCCTTAAAGGGAATTCTCCCGCGCGGGTCTGTGCCTTACGTTTTTGCTCATCCTAGTAGTTCTTCTGGTACCTACTTCTCACTCCCCCGCGCTGGATGCCTCCAATGTTCTTTTCTTCAAAGAAAACTAGCTCATTGGAGGTTTGGGGGTGACCAGGCCACCCGGGCATTGGCCGAGGCAGGGCTGGACTGCTTTCTCCAGGAGTTTGGAACGATCCGAGCCCTGGTATTATTTCTTAAGGCGGTCGAGGCCAAGTTCGGGTCTTTAAATCAATGTTTCGACCTTGCCTCCGATCATATGCGGGAAGCCTTAAACTCCCACCAGACCATTGCCGAATTGCAAACCCTTCAGGACAACTCTCGTCGTCGCACCGCCCGGGAGCTTGGTATGGTGTGGGGTGAACTAGAGCGGGCGCAAGAAAAACTCCGGACATTGGAAACCCGCTCCGCTCAGAATCGTCTTCTGTGTGATTTCGAGAAGGAGAATCGATCCCTTACCCATAGAAATAGGGTCCTCCAGGATGCTTTACTGACCATCCGGCTATCTTATCACCTTCTGGGACTTAGAAATGGCATAGTTGGGGTGTCTCCTCTTACCGATATTCCGACCGGGGTTCGCAGAACAATTGAACGTATGGAGGCCATGCCGAAAAAGTTTGGTGAGGGGGCTCCTAATCACAAGGCCTATCTGGATGCCGTGGAGTGGCATACCAAGATAGCCGCAGGAGTGGCAGAGCCCTATCCTTCTAGCCTTCGCCGGGTCCCCGCTCGAGTGGAGGTGGATGTGGCATATGAACGGTACGAGGATATGACCGTGTCTATTGACCCGGAGGAGGTAATTCGTCGGATAAGGCGCATCCGGGAAATTGCTGACTCGGGTGTTACCACAAAGGGAATGAAAACCGCAGAAGGTACCCGCATCAGCCGAGAAGAGAAAGGTAAGAGTGTAGCAGACTTGTTTCCTAATTACAAGTTTGTTACGTCGGCCGGGGTAAGGAGGATGCGCTTGGCAGAGCCACTTCCGGAAGGGTCCGTGGTTATCCCTATCCCAGAATTGAATGAAGAAGATGCCGCTCAATTGGAGGAGGAGCTTGCGTTCAATCAGGCTCCGGATGCCCGTTTCGCCGAAGATCTCCTGTCTTCTCAGTTCTTTGGAGGGGGTTTCCGCCCGGGTAACCCTGAGGGTGCTTCCGGGTCAGGCCCCAAGTGGGTGTAATCGATACATAGATAGGGGAACCTGTATGCAAAATACTATGTAATCGTTCTTTTGTGATATGACCGCATGTCCATGCGATGTATAAAATTCTTTGTAATAGTTTCTTTGCAATATGGGCGCATGTTCATGCGACTCAAAGATTGAATAAAATTGCCTTTTTGAAAATAAAAAGAAACCCTTCTCATTAACTCTTTCTTGTAACCTTACATCTCTTGGCCCCCGGGCTTCATTCAAGCTCCGGGTCCACTTTAGCGGGGCACCCTAATGGGAGCTACCCATGGGTCCCTTTTTGCAAATCTTCCTTAAACCCAGAACAACGCTAAATGTCGGGTTTTCTCTCCGGGCATATTCATGCTTCCGGGGAGGGGTATATCCATACCTGGCATATTCATGCCTAGCATATTCATGCTTAGCGTATTCACGCTTCTGGGGGGGCATATCCATACCTGGAATATTTATGCCTAGCATATTCATGCTTTAGTGGCCGTGGTACGATGCGGGGCGTTCTACTTCCCGTAAAACCTTCTCAGGTTAGCTACGTTCCACCTTCTGGGGATCTCCTTTCCCTGTTTGTCCTCCAGCACATAGCTCCCTCCCGGGTATGCTTTCTTAATCTTGTACGGCCCTTCCCAGTTGGGAGCCAGCTTCCCTTCCGGGGATTGGTGGCTCTTATCATTTCTTCTCATCACCCAGTTTCCCGGGGTAAAGACTTCCTTTCGCACCCTTCTGTCGTGATACCTTTTTACTCGCTCCTTCACCTTGGCTTCCTGAAGTGCTGCATTCTCTCGCTTTTCTTCCAGGAGGTCCAAGTCAAGGCGCCGTCCAGCGTCTTCTTCTTCCGGGCGCTGATGCTGCGTTCGAGGGCTCGGAATCCCTATTTCTGCGGGTATTACTGCCTCCGACCCGTACACCAAGCAATACGGAGATTCCCCGGTAGCTGAGCTTTCTGTAGTCCTGTGGGCCCAAAGAACGCTGGGTAGCTCCCAGATCCAATTTCCCCGCGCGCCTTCCAAGCGGGTTTTCAGTCCTTTGATGATGGTGCGGTTGGTGACCTCTACTTGCCCGTTCGCCTGGGGATGGTATACCGACGTCAACTTCTGCTCTATACCATACTTAACACACCATGATTTAAAAGGATCATTCTCAAACTGCGCCCCGTTATCCGTTACTATGACCTTCGGGATACCAAATCGACAGATGATGTTCTTCCAGCAAAATTTGACACAAGTTAGCCCCCTTATGTTGGTGAGCGGTTCTGCCTCCACCCATTTGCTGAAGTAGTCGATCGCCACAATCAAGTACTTGGCTCCTCCCGGGGCAGTCGGGAATGGTCCAACCAAGTCAATTCCCCATCTGCTGAACGGCCACGCACCTGTGATTCCGACCAGTTCTTCCCGAGGAACGTGGATTAGCGGGGCAAACGTCTGGCATGCCAAGCACTTCTGTATATGTTCTTCCGCATCCTTAAACAATGTTGGCCAATAATACCCCAGCCTCAAGATCCTCCTGGCCACCGTGCGAGCTCCCTGATGGCTGCCATTAGATCCCTCATGCACCTCCCGGATAAGGTGCTGACCTTCTGTTCTTTCCACACATTTGAGCAGAGGTTGGAGGTATCCTCTCTTGTACAGCTCCCCTTCTTGGACCACATATTTCGGCGCCTTAACCCTCAGCTTCCGGGCCTGGGCCTTATCCTCCGGGGTGGTTCCTTCTTCGAGGTACGCCCGCATGGGCGCGATCCAGGATTCTTCCTTGTTTACCAGCATTACTCGATCATTCTCCTGGTAACTCCTTCTCCCTAGTACCTCCAAGTACAACTTTTGGCCGGGCTCAGGTTTTAATTCTGAGGAAGCCAACTTGCTCAAAACATCTGCTTTACAGTTCTTCTCCCGGGGAACTTGAACCAAGTTAAAAGTTTCAAAACCGGCTATCAGAGGCTTTACCGCTTCCAGGTACTTTTGCAGGCTCTTCTCCCGGGCTTCATATTCTCCCTTTACCTGCTGCACCACAATCTGAGAATCGCTGTGTGCCGTGATAGTTTTAATGCCCATCTCTTTTGCCAACCTTAACCCCGCGATCAGCGCTTCGTACTCGGCTTCGTTGTTGGTTGTTTTGAAAGTGAATTGAACTGCGTAGGGATACTCCTTCCCTTCCGGGCTGACTATCAGTACTCCCGCTCCGCTGCCCCCGGAGTGAGCCGATCCATCCACATACAACTTCCAGGCCGGGTCTGTCTCCGCTTTAGCCATGTTCTCCGGAGTTTTAGGCGCCTCTTGTTCCTCATTTATCCTTGCTTCTGATTCCAACAAGAAATCCGCTAGGGCCTGGCCCTTGATAGCCTTTCTTGGTTCATATCTGATTTCATACTCTCCCAACTCTATAGCCCATTTCATCATCCTCCCTGATGCCTCTGGTTTGAACATGATCTGCCTTAGCGGATAATTGGTAAGGACCACTATGGGATGCCCTTGAAAGTAGGGTTTAAGCCTCCTTGAAGCATGCACCAACGCCAGGACCAGCTGCTCCAACTCGGTATACCGGGTTTCTGCCCCCCGAAGTGCCCGGCTAACAAAATAGATTGGGTGCTGCTTCCCCTCCTCCTCTTTGATTAGCACAGCACTTACTGCCTCCCGGGATGCCGCTATATACAGAAAAAGCTCCTCCCCCGGGAATGGTTTCTTCAGAGTTGGCAGCTGTTGAAGGTGCACCTTCAGATTTTGGAATGCCTTCTCACATTCCCCGGACCACTCAAACGTCTTGGCCCTCCTGAGAATATTGAAGAAAGGCAACTGCCTATCCGCCCCCTTTGACAGGAATCGACTTAGAGCCGCTAGGGACCCGGTTAACCGCTGAACTTCCTTCACCGACTTTGGGGAGGTCATTTTGGCTATGGCCTCCACCTTTTCCGGGTTAACATCGATGCCCCTGCTTGACACCATGAAGCCTAGGAACTTCCCCGCGCCTACTCCGATGGTGCTTTTGGAGGGGTTCAACTTCAGATTGCTCCTCTCTAGCTTCTCAAACATCTCTTCCAGGTCATTTAAGAAAGCCCCGTAAGCCCTGCTTTTTACCACCATATCGTCAACATACACCTCCATGTTCCTTCCCACCTGATCCTTGAAAAGCTTGTCCACCATCCTCTGGTAGGTAGCCCCCGCGTTCTTCAACCCGAAGGGCATCTTCTTGTAGCAAAAAGTTCCAAAATCGGTGATGAAGGAAGTTTTTGCCTTGTCTGCTTCGTACATCTGCACTTGGTGATAACCTTTGTGCGCATCAAAGAAGGCTAGCACCGAGTAGCCCGCGATGGCTTCTGCCAACCGATCCAGGTTTGGGAGAGGATAACTATCTTTGGGGCAACACTTATTCAAGTCTGTAAAGTCAATGCACATGCGCCAGCTGCCATCGTGCTTCTTGACTAAGACCGGATTAGCTATCCATTCCGGGTAAATGATTTCCTCGACCACCCCGGCTTTCTCCAACTTCTTTACTTCATTCTTTATAAATTCTGCTCTTTCCGGGGCTACAGGTCTTTTCTTCTGCCTGATTGGTTTTGTTGCCGGGCTTATGTTCAGCTTGTGCACCCCCAACTCCGGCAACACTCCCACCATGTCCTCCGGGCTCCATGAAAATACTCCTTGGTATCTGGCCAGGAGTTCTTTCAGAGCGCTCTTTACTTCGTCCGGGAGGTCTTTACCCACCGTGACCGTCCCTTTGTCCGCCACCTGCATCTCCTCCAGCTCCTGCCGGGGAACATCTCCGTGTACCGCCCCTACTGCTTTCTTCGCGTCCAAGATCGCTGTCATCATGCAACTCCTTGCTACTGCCTGACTTCCCCGCACAACCGCCACACCTTGCGCAGTGGGGAACTTCATCGTCAGCAGATACGGGCAACTCGCCACCCGCGCTTGGGTTAGCCATGGTCTTCCTATGATTACGTTGTATGGTGAGGGTGCGTCAATAACCGCAAAGTTGCAAGTCACTGAGACCCTCTTGCTCCGATCCTTTTCGTCCACCATACACACTACAAGGGGAATCACCCCCAAAGGTACTTCTGGCTTACCTGTGAACCCTGACAAGGGAGACGAGGGAGGTTTCAAGTTCTGCCTCCCAATCCCCAATTGGTCGAAACAGGAAGCGAACATAATCTCCACGCTGCTCCCGTCGTCCACAAACACCCTCTTAACCAAAAAACCTTCAATTTCCGCCGTTACTACCATTGGGTCTGAGTGGGGCATCTGCGGCGGGGCTGCATCCATCTCAGAAAAAGTGAGCGTCTCATCGGGACGAAACCTTTTCCCCTGAACCTCCCCCGGGGGAACATATCGCGTCCGAGCCCGGATAGCGGAAACTGACTGGCAGGCCTCTCCAATTTCTCCACTTATCACGTTGATCATCCTGTTGGGTGCCGGGGCAGGCTCCACTGCTTGGACTGGTGCAGCAGCTATAGCGGGCCTTCCCGGGGCCCTATTGCCCTGATTGCCTTGGTTTCTCCCATTTCCTCTCCCCGCGTTAGGCCGCCACCTCCTCCGGGGCTGCTCTTGAGGCTGCTCCCGGGGATTCTCCTTCTTCGCCTCCATCGCCACGCAATCTCTCAACTGCCCCCTTTCTATCAATTTTTCTATCTCATTCCTCAGCATCCTACACCCCTCCGTCGAATGCCCATAAGATTTGTGATAAGCACACCATTTATCTACATTTTCCTTAGACGGGGTCCCTTGGATAGGCAGCGGATCCGGGAACAAATCCTTGTGGATAGCATGGATCTCCGTTCGGGATTTGCTGAGCGGGGTGAAGCTGTCCGCTCTTGCCCGGTTTGCCGGTGCGGGGGCCGGATCCCTTTTACTTTGGTCCGCCGTCCTTCTTCTTTCCATTTTATCCGGGAGGAATCCCCCGGATTCTTCTTTCCTTTTCCGCGTGGCATCGTTAACCGCGCAGTACAGTTGCACTGCCATCTGCAAGTTGTGAAAGGTTTCCGGGATGTTTTCCATCAACTTCTGGAACAACGCCATGTCCCTCAGGCCATTTATAAACCCACTAATCACCGCCTTCTCCTGCTGCTGCCTGTCAACGACCTTCATACTATCATCCATGTACCTTCGGTAGTATTCCATTGACCCCTCCGCAGCCTTCTGCCGGGTGGCCAGAAGCTCCGTCAGCTGCTTTCCTTCCTTCTTTAGCCCGGCGTATCTAAACAGCAAAGCCTTGGAGAAATCGTAATAATCTCTAAGGCTTTCTCGGGGCAAGGAATCAAACCATGAAAGACAGTTTCCTCTCAGGTAACAACCCACCAACTTGCATCTTAATTCCTCTGGGAAATCCCTTGATACCATTAGGTTCTGGTATGTTCTAACAAACTCTTCCGGGTCTGTCTCCCCATTATATGTTGGGATTCCTTCCGGGGTCCGGAGGCCCGGCGGCCATGGGTACGCAAGCACTCGAGGCACCCAAGGGGAGGTAGGTTTAGCCCCGTTTCTTCCCACCAGTTTATCCAGTCGAGCCTCCAAAGAGTTTGGGTCCTGCTGCGCCACCTGGTACCCCCGCATCCTATCATCCTCCCGATAATATCTCTCCGGGTAACTGTAGTTCATCCCCATTGATCCGTACATGGGCATAGAGTACTGGGTCGGGTTCCCCTGGACCCCGGGGGCTTGATAACCCAACGACCCTGCCGGCATAACTGGCAAATCGTACCCAATTTGCCCCGCCTCCCAGCTGGAACGTGGGTAATAAGGCGGAGCGTGGGGGACCAGATTCGACTGCTGTCCCACGACCACTCCCCCTCCTACCCCGAAACTCGGAGGGAAAGAGGGTGGGATGGTGGAAGAATTCACGCGCCCCTGGATCCTCGGCGGCTGGACGACTCCATCCAAGTCAATAACCTCTCTTTGGTACCCCCGTGGAGGGCCCGCTTGGTTCTCCCCGGGTTCCTTCCGTCTCCGACCATCCCGGATAGAGAGTACCCATTGTCGGTACAACTCCTTATTGGCCCTCATGAATTCCAACGCCGCCAGCTCCTCCGTATCAGCCAGGGATTGCCTCTCCTCCCGAACTTCAGGTCCCTGGGCCCGGGGGCTACCACCCCCGGCGGGCATTGGTCCTGGCTCCTCCTGGTACTCTCTTTCTGAGTCGGCTTCGTCAGAGGCAGTTTCCACGTGGCCGTCCTGCGGTACCCCTAGCTCCCGCTGGTGCCTAGCCTCCTCCTGCAACTGCCTCAAGGTCATCTCGTCTCCCGGAGGTGGAAGAGGACTACCCCCTGAAGGTACCGTGTTCTTTTTTGGGCGCCCGCGCCCTCTCCTTGGCGACTCCATCATGCAAAGGTGGAAGATGTCCCACCGGGCGTGCCAATTGATGCTACCAAAATCCGTCCGTCTCCGGGTTAACACTTGCCCGGGTCACCTTCTCGGCTGGTCCAGTACAATCCTGCAAAACAATCCCCGGGAAGCGTCCCGGGGAGGAAGCTCCGGCGTGATGATGAGATGGGGATAGTGGAGAAGGTAAACGTACGGATTGAACTCTCAATATAAGTAGAGAGATATAAGTCACATACCTTGTTCACTGTTTGAGTCGAGTATTTATAGTTGATACTGCTTGCTTCAGATAAGGGTCAGGACCACTTCTTTGTCCTTCCTTTTGTCCGGAAGCGCCTCTATCCGGGGAAAGGCGCTATACTCTTAACCCTGGGCCATGGGCCCCTAGTCCCGGCCCAGTATGGTATTGGGCCGGTATTATCAGTAATTGATGTTTGAAGTGTACCACCCAAACTTCTCAATGAAAGCCCATTCAATGAACACAACCCTTTAGGTCTTAAGAACCCTAAAGTGTCAATGTGGAGAAATGGATGAAGATTGACCAACAAACCCTCAAATTTCAATAAAGATAGTTGAAAATCATTGCAATAACACAAATATGATGGATTGATTGAGAGATATAGAATAGATGATGTAATGGGAGGGAAAAATTGATGGAAGAGGTGGGTAGAGGGTTTGAAACCCAATAAATGCGCTTACACCAATTATTTTGGCGTTTGGATGTTTTTGGGTGTGTTTGACCCGACGAGATTGCAGCTGACTCGCATTAAATACGTCCAACCGATAATACTTTCGATATCGAAGGCTAAATTCGTTTGATTAATAAACCTTTTCGACTTCGAAATTTCTTTTTCATGGGCTAGGGTATAAGGTCAATTAGGGTCAACGTGGGTTTCCACATGGATAATACCCACGTTGGTTGCGATTTCGAAAGGTAAATGTTAAGACTTTCGATATCGATGCAGTACTGATAAAACTATTCGACATCGAACATCCTTTTGAGGGTCTAGGGTTTAAGGTCAATGAGGGTCAACGTGGGTAGTACTTGGTTTAGTTGCGAGTTCGAAATTCTAAGTTCTACATTTGCGATATCGAATATAATTTAACAAATTTTACACAAATATGAGAATTATATATTTTCAAAATTAATAAATTATTTATTTTAAATTATATTGTATTGGATATGTGTCATGTTATTGTATTGATCCAAGCTTGTTATAATATAATTGATTAATATGTTTGATTATTAATTTCATATTTCACAAAAACTATGATTGGGATTTTATAACCAGTAATTTAGTACTTCGACATTAATATGATAGATGGTGTTATATTATGTATAATTTTATTGGATATTTCATTGATTGATTGCACTAAATAGATTACTATGTAATATAGTCCATAGTTTGGTTTGAAGTACATAGGTTGCTCATTACTGTGTTGCGTCTAAGTTTGTTGTTCGTTGAATGCATATATGCTAATAGTTGATTACCAATCTATATTAAAACCATGTTCATTTAAATTCACTAAGACTAACATTGTGTTTAAAATTAAAATTAATAACGTGCAACATATTTAAGTTCATCGAGTTAGCGACAAACTAATAACTTTATAAAGTTAAAAAATAGTAACAACGTATTTTTTTTTAACATTGTATTGGATCTTAAATAGCATTATAACTTATACTACAGTATACAAATATAAAAGTTTCGCATCTAATATTATATATGAAAAAAAAGAAATATTAAATAAAACTCATGGTTTATAAGAATCTTCGATATCGATATGTTAATATTATGAGAGAAGCCGAATTCGATATCGAAAACGTAACGTAAATATGTAGCGATATCGAAATAATAATGAATACAACTTTCGATATCGCTACAACAATCTGCTCATGCCCTGTGACATGGAGCGAATAGATCTTCGATATCGAAAGTGTTGTGACTATATAAAAAAAAAGCGGATTTCCTGAAGTTCAAATATTTTCCCCCAAATCTTCGAAACCTAATAGTCGATTTATATCAAATTCGATTTCGAATTTCCACCCAACCCACCGGAATCATGGTTCGTGAATCAGGAAGAAGGGAGGTACAAACCCGAAACCCAATTCCGAGGCAGGCAAAAGGGAGTGGTCGGGGTACAGGTGCCGGTCCGAGCGTGACTCGCGGTGGCGCCACCAGTAGAGGTAGAGGTCGTGGAGCACAGGGGCGGCCGGAACCAGAGGGTAGGAACCGAGGAAATGGGGAAGAGGAGCGGGATGAACCCGAGGGGAGCAATGCTAGTGGTCAAAACTCCAATCCAAACCCTAGTTCCAACCGACGTGTTGTCAAGGAAACCTTCATCGACACGGCCGCTTCTGAACGCTATCATGAACGGCTACATAGGAAGGTTATCATCAGCAAGGTATTCAAAAAATCCCAATTAGATAATGATTTGAAATTTGATTACGTTTTGAAGTGGTTTAGACCCCATCACTTGGATGGTTTGTTGTTATTGGAAGATGAGGCCTATCATGAAGAGGTTCTTCAGTTTTATGCTAATTTTAGGAAGAATGGGAAGATGTATTCTACTAGGGTTAGAGGAATAGACATTCCAGTTAGCATGTTCACTATCAACGAGGCTATAGGATGTCCTTATGTGGACGATAGCTTCTTGAGGGGTACGGATCCTAATGGTCCATATGACATGTTTGTCCAAAATAGCTTTGTCAAAAACATTGATATTAAGCTCCCTTTCAAACTGCATAGGATGGCCAAAAAATATTTTAACATTCCAAAAGAATTTGGCTTGGGAAAACCTAAACCCGACTACAAGATAGGGGAACTAACCGGTGAGCAAAGGCTTGTGTACGAGTTCATTGCTATGAATGTATTCCCTAGCGGAGGTCATCCTTGTGAAGCAACAGTCCACAACATCATGCTCTTCTACTTCATCATGGAGGAGCATAAGATAAACCCCGGGTATGCTATTCTCCAATACATGGCAAAGGCAGCCAAGAGTTCAAAGTCGCGACTTCCTTATGGTCGACTGATAACGGCATTGATCCGCAAACAAGGGGTGATACCCGAAGGTTTTCCCTTAGCATCCGAGTACTATGACCACGGGTGGTTGGTCAAGAAGGGGCTTGAACTCAAGGAAGATGGTAAATATGGCCCAAAGGACCCGAAGAAGAAGAGGTTAACTCCTGGTAAGCATTTGTAATTTTGTGTAATTACATGTTTTAATTTTATTAATTTCATTATTTTATAATTAATACTTCATGAATTTGTTTAGGCCAAACTCGGAGGTGGCAATCTCACTTGGACCGTCAGCTAAAACTGCTTGAATCAGAGATCGAAGCAAGGAATAAGGCATCGGAGGAATTTGAAAATGAATTGAAAAGAATGGGAGACATTTTTGGCTATCCGATGGACATAAGTGCAGGTGAAGGAGAGCCATCATATGAAATTGATGAAACCTTCGACGTTAATGCTAGAGTTGTGCATTCCGACAATGATAGTGATGATTCCAATGAGGGTGAGAACTTTGAGCGTGACAATGACGAAGAGTCAGAAGAGGAAGAGGAAGATGATGAGGAAGAGCAAGAGGATGAGGAAAGGGACCATGAAAGGGAAGGTGACCAAGATGATGAAGATGAAGAAGGAGATGAAACTGATGGTTCATCTGATGAGGAAGATGATGGTGACTTTGATCATAGTAAAAGGAGGCGTACAAATGCCGATGACGGCTCCGGTGCCAATGGATCAGAATCTGATGATGATGTCGATATTGGAGGTCAAGGCGCTGATCGATTTCAAGTACAATATCGGAAGTGATTTAGCTTGACTGAATGTGTAATTGCTTTCCTTTGTGTTGAACAATATTTGCACTTTTGTAGGTGTTTTTAAATGTAACTTGAATGATGGTTGGGAATTTGATTAACCATGATGGTTGTTTTGCTCTTTAATGTTTTTTATGTAGTATTCGTATAAGTTAATTTGCACTTTTCAGAAATACATTATCAAAATGAGTTTAATAGTTCCAAAAAAACTGTATTTTTACGATATCGAAATATCTATCAAACACACTTTTCGATATCGAACGAATAAATTTTTATGTTTACGATATCTCTAGTTGATTCGCTACAGGTAACAGAGATATGGCCTCCTGAACCTTCGATTTCGAAAGTGCATTCCGGTATTAGTTTTAACATTGCGATATCGCTTTCTCCTTAAATACATCTTCGATATCGCAACATTGGTTCTTCTTTGATGAATTTAAACTTTTAAAAAACTCTAAGTGTCGTGCGATTTCGCAATGGGTTTCGGTTAACCGTACGTCAACGTTTCATAACACACATATCGATATCGCAAGTGTGTAATGGTACGTTCGATATCGAATGGAGTACAACTATATAAAAAAAAACACGACACATAAGCCCAGAAATCCCCAAATTCGATTTCAGAATAGACGAACCCTAATCTCCCCTCAAAATCAATCAATTCATCCACAATCCAAGGAGAATAGCCGGCGGCGCAATGAAGAGGAAGCACATTGGAAAGCACATTTTATTGGAAAGCACATTTTATTTTAATGTTTGAGGTTTCATAGGATAAAAGGCCTTGTAATTTTTTTTTAATGTTTGTATGAATAAAATTTGCTTAAATTGGTTTGATTTATGATGACTTATGTTTAAGTTTGTGTCAATTTAATATTAATTAACTTCTGCCAATCTGGACAATTTTACATATAATTTCGATATCGAAATATGTATCGGTAGGTATACCAGGGCTTAAAAAGAAGTTAATTTCGATCTCGAAAACAATAGAACGGTTTATGCGATATCGAAAATATATAAGTTTACCCTTTCGATATCGATAGAAGTAATCGGTGCGTCTCACAGGGATTGAGAAGAACATTATTTCGACATCGAATAAATAGTCGAAATTGTATACGATATCGAAAACATATAAGTTCTAAAATACTTGGTCAGTATTAAAAATAAGTCGATATCGAAAGACTGAATATTATAATTACCGATATCGAAACTGCATTCGTCCAAATATAACTTACAAAAATTTACCAATCTACTTCTTTTTCATAGGATTCTTTCTCTTCCTCTTAGATACCTTACCTGTATTAGTAACCCAAATACCCTCATCATGATCAACGCGAGCAATATAACGCTTCAAGCTCACTTCATCTTCCAATAGCTTGTCTTCATGTAAAAGAAAATCTAATGGGGAATTTTCGTCGGTCATATCATCATGTTCTCTCATTTCATCATCAACAAAGGATTTCTTCCCTCCGACAACAACTTCCCATCGAGGGTCGACTGGGTCAGTAACATAAAATACTTGGTCAGCTTGGACGGCCAAAATGAATGGATCCTCTTTTGAACCTTGTCGAGCACGATCAACGAGAGTCATGCCTAAACCTTCATGCTTTATACCGCGCCTTTCATCCACCCAAATACATTTAAAAACGGCTATTCTCAACTTCACATAATCAAGCTCCCAAATATCGGTTATAGTGCCAAAAAACATCTTTTTCTTCAATGTTCCATCTTCTAGTGAATCTGAAATATTAGAAACCCCACTATTCTGAGATACACCATTATCATCCATATCTTTTGTCCCAAAGGTATATCCATTTATATCATATCCACCAAAGGATCTGACTGTACCAAGAGGGCGACGAGATAACCATTTCACAGTTTCAGAATGAACTCCAGATTCAACATGATTTTGTAGCCAACATGCAAACGTTCGATTGTGCTCGTCTAGCAATCCCTCTTCGGTCAAACCACTATTCGCCTCGGGTAATTCCTTCATATGAATGTCTACATAGGGAGCAATTTCTTTATGATTCCGGAGAACGTACACATGAGCTTTAATGAGATCATCAGCCGATGGTTGGAACATGCGATTGTGCCTCAATCCATGACCATCCAACCTACTTTCATGTCTAGAGTTGGGAACACCAATTGTATCAACATCTTTTAGGTAGTTTGTACAAAACTCAATTACCTCTTCGGCGACATAGCGTTGTACAATACTAGCATCAGGACGGTAACGATTTTTCACAAACAACTTGAAGATCTTCATGTACCGTTCAAATGGATACATCCACCGTAAAAAGACCGGTCCACATAGTTTGATCTCACGGACTAAGTGAACAATCAAATGAACCATGATGTCAAAAAATGATGGAGGGAAGTACATCTCCAACCGACACAAAACCTCCACCACCATTCTTTGCAACTTGTCTAACCTCCGATGACTAAGACTTTTCCGACAAATAGCCTTAAAAAAATAGCAAAGCTTCGTAATAGCATTCCGCACATGCATCGGGAGGGAACCTCTAATTGCAATGACATTCAACTCTTGCATCAAATTGTGACAATCGTGTGACTTCATACCCGCCAACTTAAGTTCCTTTAATTGGACACAAGACCTAATATTGGAAGAATACCCCGTAGGAACTTTGACCGACTTCAATGTGTTACAAAAACTCTCCTTCTCTTTCGTCGACATTGTATAACAAGCCGGTGGTAAGTAAGACTTGTCTCCTTCCTCCACAGGTGCGAGCGAAGGTCTTATGCCTAAACTCACCAAATCTAGACGTGACTTCAACCCATCCTTTGTTTTGCCCGGGGTGTTCAACAGTGTACCGACCAACGCGTCACACACATTTTTTTCAATGTGCATGACATCCAGACAGTGAGTAACCTCTAGGTATTTCCAATATGGCAAATCAAAAAATATTGACCTTTTTTTCCAACTACCACTATTTTTTGCAACCTTTTCCTTTTTTCCATAAACATGTCCCAACTTCTCCATGGTTTGGAGGATTTCAACGCCAGTTGGAGGAATGGGTTCTGGATCGGTCTCAATTTTCCCATTAAACCATTTTTTAGCTAACCTCCATGGATGATCTTCAGGAAGGAATCGCCGATGACCAAGATAAACCGTTTTCCCACCATTTTTCAATTGACAATGACTTGTGTTTTTCTCACAAATTGGACATGCAAGGTGACCTTTCACTGAATAGCCTTTTAAATTGCCCAATGCCGGAAAATCATTAATGGTCCACATCAACATCCCTTTTAACTCAAACTTCTCATCCCCACGACTACCATCGGCTATCGATACACCCGAGTTGAACAAAGACCTCAAATCTTCAATGAGTGGGGCAAGGTAAACGTCAATGTCATTTCCAGGCTGTTTCGGTCCTGATATCATCATTGATAGCAACACATATTTGTGTTTCATCATCAACCAAGAAGGTAGATTGTAAATAACCAACATCACAGGCCATGAACTGTGTGTGCTAGACAAATTGCCAAACGGGTTCATACCATCCGTTGATAACCCTAGTCGGAGGTTTCGGGGTTCTTTCCCAAATTCAGGGTATAATTCATCCATTTTTTTCCACTGTTCTCCATCCGATGCATGACTAATGATGTCATCACCCCCTCGCTCCCTCTCTGCATGCCAAGTAAACAGTTTCGCATCATCAGGGTTTGCAAACAACCTTTTCAATCTAGGCACAATAGGAAGATACCACATTACTTTTGCGGGTGTTTTCTTATCGCTAAATGTACTCTCTTCATCCCCAACTTTGATTAATTCTTTATCCTTTACTTTGTATCGAGACTCCCCACATACTAGACAATTATTCAATTTTTTCTCCTCCACCGACCTATACAACATACAATCATTAGGGCATGCATGAATCTTCTCCAATTCCATTCCCATTGGACACAAAATCTTTTTTGCAGCATATACTTTATTGGGCAACAAGTTATCAACCGGAAGCAATTCTTTAACAATACCAAACAACTCCGTCATCCCTTTATCGGTAATCCCATGTTTCGCCTTCAAATTCATCATCAACAATGTTGCCGCCATAATACAATGCCTAGACCCCTTGTATAATGGTGTTTCTTTATCATTCATCATTGCCGTTAGAACACTAGGCTTATTAACAAATTCCCTAGCAACATCTTCTACCATCTCACCAAGATAAGCATCATATTCCATGTCTTCACTACCAACATCAATTTCGGGAATAATTTTGTCAACTACAACTTCACCATGCCAAATCCATACCGTGTACTTAGGGTCAAAACCCCTACAATACAAATGTTCACGTAAAACCATCGCATCATCATAATAGGCATTGTTCTTACAATCTTTGCATGGACATCTAACACCTTCAACATCTTTCATCTTTGCATCCTCAAAACCAACATGAATAAATTCCTCTATCAAACCACGATACTCAAGGGACAATCTATCATTCCTTCTAATAATTTCGAGTCTTTCCATATCTACAACGTCCAACTATTGCAAAACTCAATCAAATTGTTAAACAACAAACTCCTATGCAATCAAGGAAAAAAACAATGAAACAATCATCAAACTCACATACAATTAAATGGTAAGGTTCAAAACTCAAAAAAACTATACAAATTTGATACCTTTAAGTTGATGATTATGGTATGAATCAACCCAACAATTTTATGAACCTTCAATCCCTTAGATTGGAGTTTGGAATCCGAAATCAAGTGTTGGAACAAAATACCCACACAAGAAAAAAACCTAAGTTTTGAGGGTTGACCAATTTAAAACGCAATTTTGCGCAAACAAGATATATTTTCGATATCGAAGGTTTATAAATTATAGCCCCATAGGTCATTCCATGTCGATAGTACTTGATCAATACCCTAAGCAGAATCATTTCGATATCGACAAGTGTTTTAAAACAATATCGATATCGAATTCATATTCTCCTAGTCTCTGTCAAGAAGGTCGAACTAATTAGCGATATCGAATCTTTATGTTAACATCTTCGATATCGTATACAATATATGAGACTTGTTTCTGTAAACTCAAAAGTTTAATTTCGATTTCGACCTTAACCTGTGTAAAGATTCGAATTCGCAATGTGGTAAATTTTGATTTCGATATCGAAAGTATAGTATCCCTGAGTCAGTAGACAAAGAGACTAAAAATATCTTTGACCCTCATTTCTTGTTTGCTCCGTCCAATTAATCACATGGGACCATAACTATGTTGGGAAGTCTATTTTATGGGATCTCAAGCATCATTTTCATCCAAGCCTTTTCTTTTCTTCTTTCTTCCTCCTCTCCTTGTCAACAAATACTCATATAATGGCGGGCAATAGCAATGTATCCCCTGCTGAACAAAGAAGGCTAGCAATGGAAGCAAGGATTGCAAAGTTGAGGACTGATAGGATGAGAGGTATGAATTAATACTCAACATAGTGCTGGATCCTCAATGATTTTACATTTTTTGCTTACACACTTCATTATTACTAATTTGAATCTTGTATGAAATATGTAGAGTGGGAAGACGTTGTTGAACCTGAGCAACGCCGCAAGCTGGACTTCTTGAAGAATCAATTTCAATATCTTTTTCCTCGGTCGGGGGCTGCACGAATTCCGTGGGATGATTCATACATAATTTTAGAATCACAAAAGGAGTTTGACAAAGAATACACTCGTGGTGTAGTAAGTTATCCCCTCAATTATTCTTTTGTGAAACAATATTAATCATATATACAGTTTTAAAGATCAAATTATGGATTTTTTTTTTACTTGTTGCAATAATTTATGATTTTCAGAAAAGAATAGAGTTGATGCGCCGTGCGGTTGAGAAAGGGCTGATTAGGGCGGAGAAAGAAATTAGGGAGACCCATGAAGCAAAGGAAGAAATAATCAGACTAGGCAGACAACATAATGTTGGAGTTACTGTGGATCCATCGGAACCAGAGTACCCTATGGAATGTTTTTTGTACTGGGACATTTCTGCAGAATCATGTTCATGTTCAACTTCATCAGGTGAAGGATGGTATTCAGAAGCTGAAGAAGATTAAATTTCAATGCTTGATCTAATATTATGCCCTTTCATGTTTCAAGGTGTTTTTAGGATCACTTATTTCCTTTTACTTCATCTGTGTTGTTTTTTATTAGTATGAACTTTGATTTGAAGTTTTATGAATTCCAACATTCGGCCATGAATTTTAATATGAATGTGATTTTGGAGTTTGAAATTCGAAATCAAGTGTTGGAACAAAATACCAACACAACAATATAACATAAGTTTAGAGGATTGACCAAATTAAAACGCAATTTTGCCCAAACCTAATAAACATTCGATATCGAACGTTTATAAATTCTAGCCCCTTAAGTGAATTCGATATCGATAGTACTTGATCAATACCCTAAGAAGACTGTGTTCGATATCGAAATTCAGTTTGCAATGGTTTCAATATCGAATGCATATTCTCCTAGTCCCCTGTCAAGAAGGTCGAACTTGTATGCGATATCGAACGTATATAATTAGAGTTAGCGACTTCGACAATTATATATTTAATATAAATAAACCGGCGGAGATTATTAAACTCAACCTTCTTATCCCAACTTTTTCAATCCCTCTGTGCCGAAAAATTCCCAAATAGATCCCTTAGCACAAACCCATCAACTAATTCCAAGATGTCGAAGGATTCTAGCCAATCTTGTGCTCAAAAGGATACCCCAAGAGATTTGGTGGTGTTGCCCACCTTGATTGACAGGGATGCTTCCAAGGTAATGTATTCATAGATTCATGTAAATTTTGATTTATGTTTTCTCAATAGTTCATGCTATTATTGTTTGTGCAATAACTTATTTACCTAGTACTTGGTACCTTTGTGCTTGGAAGTAGCTAGTTACCACTTTGGATGCACAATATTAGTTTCTGATCTTTTAAATCCCACATGTCCTTGTATGGTGTTAACCGGAAATTTTGTGGTGATTTTGATTTACGTTTGTTCATTGTGGTTGAAAAGATTGCTAAGCCTCAGCCCCTAATCGCTGATGGAAGCAGGATTGGTTCGGCCTCGACTGTGGAAGTCAAACATGTTGACAATGTCGATGTCAAACCTGAGGCATCACCCCCGACTAAGAAGATTAGGAAGCCTTGCTATGGTTGGATTAGCGATGGTAATAGTGATGATGAGGACAACTTTATTATGCTGCCTCCAATGGAAGAGAATACTTCTTTCAAAGGAGCTTAGATACTCATTGTTCTTATGTTCACTATCTTTGTACCATTAATCTTGTTTGACATTTTCCGTACTCTTGTTCTTTTCTTTTGTTGTTTTCTGGAATTTTAACGTACTCTTGTTTCTTTATATTTGATGGTCTTTCTTTATACAAGTATATCATTTTTAGGTTAATCAGGACAATAGAATTCGATTTCAAAAACATTAATCTAGCCTTTCGAATTCGAAAATATGTTCATACAAAGACAACACAGTAGAAGACTTCGCATCTTAACTATTTCTACAAACTCAACAATATAATGCGATATCGAAAATATATATTATAACCTTCGATATCGTATACATCATATGATATTTGTTCCTGTAAACCCAAAACATATATTTCGATATCGTCTTTTATATGTGTAACTCTTCGATATCGCATTGTGGTATATTTGCATTTCGAGTTCGTGTATATATTTTAATTTAAGGCGGTTTATACAAAACCGCCGTAAAATAAGTGCCTAACCGCCTTCCTTCATTTTCTTAGCCTACAGCTCGCGTAAACCATCCGAAATTGACTTTCGAGTTCGAAAAATATGCTATTTAACGGCGGTTCAAAGGAACCGCCTTAAACAACCGCCTTAAAACCCCTGATTTGCACTAGTGATCAAAAAGTTTCTTATTTCTTCTCCACCACAGATACCACAGAGTAACCAGTAGAGAAGAGATAGATACTTTAGTAAGAATTTTTGAATTCCCTTTGAAGTTCAGGTAATAGGAAAGCCTATAATTGATAGAAATGAACTGGGGCACAGGCACAGCAAGTAGATTATGCATCATGTTAAGAACAATAACATTTTGTGAGCATGCATTAAAAAAATGATCAGCAGAATCTCTATGATTACACAGTGGGCATTTAGATGCTAACTTAATCCCAAATTTCATAAGATTATCATCAAATGGAAGTAGATTGTTAAAAATCCTCCAGGCTAGAATTGAGATTTTACCTGGTATATGTTTTGACCATGCCTTTTCCATTGAGAGTTGTGGTGCTTGCCTGTTTCTCAAAGCCTGATAGGCAGATTTAACTGTGAATTGTCCTTTCTCTTCTAGTTCCCACACTAATTTATCCGGATGCAGTGAATTTACCTCCAATTCCTGTAAAAGAGTTAAGACATTGGTAACCACAAAAGGCTCCATCTGGGGTAAATATGCAAATTTATTTTGTGTGAACTCAGCAACTGTAATATCAGGGAAAGGTAAAAAAGGTTCTTGCCATATGTAACAAAGAGCTCCCTTTCCTGACCAGTTAGAATCCCAAAAGGATGACTGACCAGTGCCCACTATCACCCTAGAATGAGTATTGGCAAACTGAGTGATCAAACATATTCTCTTCCATGTGAGAGAAGTTCTGTGGCTATTGGGAAGATTCCATAAGAATCTTGACCATATATTCTCATTAATCTGCAATTTCCACCACAACTTGCAGGAAAACGCTTCAATCATGGCTCTGATGTCTCTAAAACCAATTCCATTTTCAGTCCTTGGGGTTGCCATCTTTGACCATTTCCTCCAAAATTTCCTCTGGCCATATGAATGCTCACCCCAGAAAAATCTAGAGGATAATCTCTCCATTCTTTTATCACAGTAAGAGGAGGTCTTAAAATAGCAAAAACATGGATAGGTATTGCAAGAAAAGTATGGTTGATTAGGACCATTCTACCTGCAGCTGTAAGCCACTTTACTTTCCAATTTGATAACGCATGTTCCATTCTTTCAATCACAGGATGATAGTAAATTGAGAGATTCCTACCTGTGAATACTGGAACTCCAAGGTAAGTAAATGGTAATGATCCTTTCTTCATTTCAGTGATGCTTTTTACCATATTTACCTTGGGAATGGGAGCTTTTGTGTGCAAGAAGAAATCTGATTTTGAGTAGTTGATTTTCTGCCCAGAGCATTCTTCATATGCTCTTAGAAACTCAACTAATCTTTTCAGATTTTGTTTGGTGGCTTGGAGAAAGAGTGTTGTATCATCACCATATATAAGATGAGAGACCTGCTCCATACCCCTAGGCAATAGAAAACCTTTTATGTAATTTGATTGGATCAGTCTTTTGTAGGCTCTGGAGAAAGTTTCAGTGATTAAGTTATAAAGAAAGGGGGATAGAGGGTCTCCTTGCTTAATTCCTCTGCTGGATTTGAAAAAACCAGAGGCAATCCCATTTATGAGCACTGAGAACCAGGCTGCTGAAATGTTAGAAAGAATGATTTTGACCAAAGATCCATGGAAGCCAAACTGTAATAAAACTGAGTTAAGGAAAGACCATGACACTCTGTCAAAGGCTTTCTGCATGTCCAGTTTAACTACAATATTACTATGACTTGGGTTTTTATTCAGTAATCTCATCATCTCCATCATCTGGAGAGTGTTGTCTGAGATATCTCTACCATGGAGGAAAGCAGACTGTTCTTGGGAGATAAGTTTTGGCATGATAGGTTTAAGTCTCTCCATAATGATCTTAGAGTATATCTTATTGATAAAGTTGGAGAGACTTATTGGTCTAAAATTAGAGAAAGAGGAGGGAGTAGTCTTTTTGGGAATGAGAGCTAGCCAGGTACTAGATATTGCTCTTGGGAGTTTACCTCCACTGAGAAATTCATTTGCAGAGGCAAGGAGATCATCCTTTACCACTTCCCAGAAGTGTGTAAGGAAATGTCCAGAGAAACCATCAGCTCCGGGAGCACCATCTTTGTTGAGATCAAAGACTGCAAACCTGAGCTCTTCGAGGTTAACTGATTTGAGAAGATCTTCATTATCTTCATCAGTTACTAACCTAGGAATGACCTCCATAAAATGTTTGATGTACATACCAGTATTCGGATTATCCTCATCCACATTTAAGAGTTTCTCAAAAAATTGTGAGGCTTCTGTTTGGATGCTTTCTGGGTCAGTGATCCAGTCTCCACTACTGTCTTTGATTTTATTGATCTGGGATTTTAATCTTCTCTCCTTGACAGCATGGTGAAAGAATTTGGTATTGGCATCACCTTCATTGAGCCATCTTAGACTAGCTTTTTGTTTCCAGAAGGATGTAAGCTCACTGAGAGTTCTAGCAAGGATAGCTTTTTCTTTATTAAGCTCTATCAAGTCCTGTTCTTCTCCAGTGACTTGAAACTTCTCCTCACAACTAGACACTCTCTCCTCAGCAAGCTTGATGTTTTTATTAACATCTCCAAAAGTCTGTTTGTTCCATATTTTAATAATAGACTTAAGTCTTTTCAACTTAGCTACTATTCTCCTCATTCCAGAATCTTCACAAAACATATTCCAGTTTCCTGTGACTAGAGATGTGAAGTCTTCCCTCTGAAGCCACATTTGTTGAAACCTAAATGGTTTTGGCATATGAACTTCAGAGTTCTGGATTTTTAAAAACAGTGGATTATGATCAGATGTGGCTCTATTCAAAACTTGAATAGAACTGTGAGGAAAACAGGAGTGGAAATCTAAATTTCCAAGACCTCTATCAAGTTTTTGTAAAAGTCTGTCCTCTTTCAACCTATTATTAGTCCAGTTAAAAAGATTACCCACTGTTGGAATTTCTAGGAGCTCTAGTGTGTCAATAAAAGCATTAAATTCTCTAATGCTACCTAGAGGATGAGTGTGAGGTCCCTTATATTCACTCACTGAAGAAACAGTGTTGAAATCACCAACAAAAATTGTTGGAGATTGAGGAATTAAGATTAAATCCTGCCAGAGTTCCCTTCTAAGGGTTCTTAAAACCTTTGCATATACAAAGACACAATTCAATGAGAAACTAGCAGTACTGTCAGAGATCATAGTATTGACAAATTGATCAGATTGGGAAGCAACATGCAATACAAAATTATCATTCCAGAAAATCCAGATTTTAGCATTCAATGCAGATATTGATTTACTGAAATGTAGCTGATGTTGTAAATTAATGATATCAGAATTATGATGCCAAGGCTCAATTATGCATAAAATATCAATGTTATGAAGTCTAAGCAGAGATTTTAGTCTTATGAGAGAAGTGCCATAACCTCTAATGTTCCATATCAGAATATTTGCAATATTTTTGTGCACAATCATAAGAAAGATTTTTTTGATTTTTGTGAAGATCTAAGCCATCAGTTAGAACATTTCTTCTGATTTTCTTTTTAGTTTCAGTTTGACTAGATGTAATGGATGAGTGTGAATGCATACCTGAGTGAGTCAGGGAAGGATCAGCACCTGCTGACAATGTATCTGGATCCTCTTCCTCCCTTTCCTCCAAATCAATGTCCTCGAAATCATCCAGCACTTGGAATGCATTTGATATTTCCAGTGGTGGGTTATATGGAATGATGGCCATTGTATGGGTGCTCCTGTGATAAGGCTTCCATTCTGAGATATTGGGAGTAATCTCTTTTGCAGGAAAAAGCACATCATCATAGGAGTACACTGGAGCATTAGGTGTGTGTATTAATCCTTCGAGAGATCGATATAGCTGGGGCAACCTTGATGATGCATGTTGATCAGTAGAGTCATGGAAATCACCATCCTCACTAGAAGCAGTAGAGACTACTGAAAGAGCATCAGCAAAAACCTCTAGAGCACTGGATGGATGAGTTGGAATATCCTTCTTTTCCTGTTGTGTGAGACCAGAGGAATGCTGCTCAGCAGATTGAAATGAAAATTGCTCCATCCCTGAATCTTTCTCTTGCACTGGCCTCCATACAGGCTTACCTTTTTTCTTTTGTTTTGGGACAATTTCTGAAAGCTTGGTAACTAGAGATGGCTTAGGCTTGGGATCCCTGTGATAAACTTTCTTTTTCAAATCAGGGTGGAGAATGCCACAACCTGAATCCTCGTGACCAATCCTCTTGCAGTGGGAACAGTATAATGGGACTCTATCATACTCAATAGCACATTCAACTGAGTACTCAGGATCACCTATTACTATCGAGTGAGTCCAGTCTGCCAGTAGGTCCAATTCCACACAAATTTTGATTGCTGAGGGCCTGGAGAGTGTACCTGTGGCTTGATCCATTCTTAAAAAGGAACCTATACGATTCCCAAAATCACGAATCGCAGAGTGGTTATAGTACTGAATGGGGGGGTTATAGATGGTCACCCAAATTGGAACTATCGAAGATTCTCGTTGAGTAGAGAAATCCGGCGACCACTTCAGTATCTTCATCTGGTATCCACCGATTGAGCATATAGATTTGAGCCAGAGATTCTGGAAGTCATCTTGTTTTTCCAAACGAATCAGAATGTGACGATAATCCAAGGATCCAGTGAAGCTTGAATTCTTTTTGGATCACCTCCATTGTTGGCCTTCCATTGATGAACTTTCCAACCAGAGCGTTGCTGTAGTGAGCGGCAAAGATCTGCACATCTTCCTTCGCGTAGATACAAGCTACTTTTCCATTCACTCGGTCTGCAATAGGTTTAATCTCCGGATTGGATGGTAGTGAATCAAATAGCGGTGAAGGTTTTGGGGCAAGGGCTCGAAGATAAGACATTCCGGCGGCGGGATTACCACGCCGAAGCGGTGGCTCCGCCATGAGAGTTACCGTTTATGCCCGTTATCAGATGGAATAGTGTGAGAATCAGAGTTTGTCGGTTGAAAATAAAGTAGGATTGGGAGCGCGTGAGTTTCAATTGCGAAAAGAAAACAGTTGCTAAATCGCACCTTCAGTGTGTGTAAATCGCACACATTAGGAGTAGAAATTTTTGGGAATGATGAAATTTAGATTAATTTTAGTCATAAAAAATCAATACAATTTTGTGCAATTCTTCTATGAGGCAGTCTCACATATGAGGCAGTCTCACCTATGAGGCAGGGGGTCATAAGGCTCATTAAGTAAGAATAAGGGCCAGACAAAACACCTTTCCAGAAGTTTTGGGGTCAAACAATAAACATTTAATTTTTGGGTCCATAGTATAAGAAAAATTAAATTACAGGGACTTAGTCGCAAACAAACTTTCTATTTCTCCTAATTCCCCCAAATTTGCCTTGCCGGACCCAGGCTACCAACGTTGCCACCGCCACACCACCGGGCCACCATCTCGCCGCCGCCGCCTTACAGCCGCTTCCCTTTGACCCGCCACGACATCACTGACAAACTCAATAATAAGAGAAAGAACCTCACTTCTTAAACCTCACTGAAAATGCACCTAACATCATCACCATCAAACCTCATTAATCTAAGTAGAATCTTCACTAAAAATTGAAAAATCACATAACACCGTCAATTTTTACACAAATTTTACACAAGTAAATTCACAATATCAAACTAAACAACTAAACTGAAAATATAGACACACCTCACCTGTGTATATCTTTATCAAACTGAGTTACCACATAAAGCTCACTAAAACACACGTAGCATCATCACTAACCTCACCTATATGGGCAGAAACCTCGTTTATACGAACAGAATCCTCAACTTTCCCAGAAACCTACACAGATCAAAAGAAAAAATAAGACAAATTTCAAAAAAAAAACTACAAACCTCATTGAAAAACTAATAATTATCTCAAAGAGCAAATTTACCTAAAAATAAACACAATAAACCTCATTGAAAAACTTTATAACATCGTCAACTAAACATCAACATCGTCAACTATGAAAAATTATATATCATCAACAAACCTAATCGAACTCGGAATCTAAACGATGAACCACATCAAAACATAAAGCAAAACTCTAATATAAAATTAAAACTTCAACTTCACAAAACTCTAATCTAAACGACAAAACTCATCAAAACTTAAAAAAAAACTCAGTCCAAATCACAGACCTCATCTCTAAGTCATAATCTAGTCGACAAATATCATCGAATCTGCCACACCATCATTCACAAACCTCATCAACATGAGCAGGAATCTCACCACACAAACCTCACTAAATACGTACATATCGTCATCAAACCTCACTAAATACGTACATATCGTCATCACCGTTGAACCTCACCGATCTAATCAGAAACCTCATCGAATCAAAATTAACCTCATCGTCTCAATGACAAACATCATCAAATCTTAAACGACCATCAGAGAACCTCATTGATATTATATGAAACATCATCAACTAACAAGTATACCTCACACGATCAAACTAGCCTACGAGTAACATCACCTACTATACAGCAAACCTCAAATTACCAAAAACTTATACGAAAAACCTAACCTCACTACAAATTACTGAATCATCATCGACTAAAAAAGATTCTCAATTAATTGAAAATTTAGATGAACATAAACTAAAAAATATGAACCTCATTGGAAGATACTGAAACATCATCGCAGTTTGCAGTCGCCTTTGCTCCACCACCTCATTGCTGCTGAGACCTCTGCTCCACCACTGTGCCGCCGAAGCCCCTGCATTAACTACTGGAAAATCACAAAAATACCAAGAATCATGGAACTAATGAAAACTAAGACCAAAATCTCACACACACAAAGGATCACCAGATATCCTAGTCAGAAAATACCTGTTGTGGCAAATGTTGCTCCGATTTGGTGTTTCCGCTGCGTCATCGGGAATCAGATCACAAAATGAGATCGGAGCGGTGGAAATCAGATTAGCGTCGCCGCCGTACACAAAATAAACTCCTTATTCTGATCAACAGACGATCACATATCACGAACTTGTCGGCGACGTCTCATCGAAATCACAGACCTCGAATTTTGCAGACGCTCACCCCAACACCGCCAATCAGGATGAATCGATCAGCTGCCTATCGATCTCCGGCTTGCGGATTGCCGCCTCGCGAACTTCTCTCTCGTAATCTCCGACGGCGGTGGAGCGGCAACACTGGACGAGCCGGACGGCGGTTACGAAGTGAATTAGAAACTGGCATATTTGGGAATATATTGAGTTACTTGTAATTGCAATATGGGTCCCCATATTATCTGTTAATATAAGACAAGACCCATGCGCAATTACATTTTTCATTAATTATGTTATAACCCCTGCCTCTTGGGTGAGGCTGCATCACCCAAGAATTTGTCTACAATTTTAAACATATAAAATCAAATTTGAAACCACCAATAACCAAAACAATGAATAAAATCTCATAACTGTCATTTACATATTTATCGCTTTTACCTACCTATTTACCTATCAATGTATATATTTAAAAATAAAAAACATGTATATTTCTTCGAAATTAAAAGGTTTATTTTGTTTTCTAACCTCTAAAAATTAATAACATTCACATCACAATATATATTACACAAATTTCGATAAAAAACATTTAAATATCATAAAAGTAATATTTATATTTATAATTATAATAGTGTAAGATTAAATAAATTGCTTAAACAAAATTCAACTGAAATATGTTCAACGTATATAATTTAAAATAATTGTGTAAAAATTAATTAGAGTAAAATATTGGTAATATCTGGCATACGTAAAATCAAAACAATGACAAATATGGTTCACCTGCAGCCTCCAGGATTATATAACCTTGGTAATGTTTGGTATACGTAAAATCAAAATAGTAAAATAAGATTTTACCCTACGCACAAGTTTTATTCCGTGCAAATAAATATATACGTAGGTGTTGGAAATTCCATTTAAATTTACGATGTCGGATTGATTTATCATATGCCTATGGGCATACATTAGAAAAACCGTAAAAAGTATTATATATTGCCAAATGTTTAGAATAACTTATTTTTATTATTTATTTGAAAGGTGAGTAATTCTCCTGTGAGACAGCCTCACCTATGAGGCAGGGCCCAATAAAGCCCATATTATAAATAAAAGTCCGTCTCTTGAGTGACCGTCACTATATAGTGACCAGACTCAATTATAAAATAAAGGACACGCAGGTCCTTAATTGCAATTTCAAAAAAATTGGGAAAATCACGCGCTAGCGCGTGGCTACAAATGGAGAACCGATGCTTTCTTTTATCTAATTTTGTCCTTTTCCTAGAAAAAGGCTTCCAGGCGCCATCTTGCCCCTTTTTTTGCTATCCTTTTCCCATCTTGCCCTTTTTGCTTTCATTTTCCCATCTTGCCACCATTTTTCTACCGCATCATCTTCGTCAAAACCTTGACAAAAAAAAAATGTACAGTTAAGCCTAAAACATTAACAAAGTAATTCGAAATATTATACATCTTAAATACTAGAAAGACTAGTTTTTTAATTGCTTCTAAAAGGTGGGATGTTTACCTAAAAACCGTTATAAAAAAAACACCAACATAAAACATACACTATAAAACATGGGGTTTACTACTTAAAAGATGGTGTTGTTAAGCTAAAACATGGATATATACACGCTGATTAAAACATTGGACTTATAAAACATGAACATTATAATCTAAAACATTACAAAACATGGATATTAAAATCTAAAACATTGGTGTTATGAAAACATGGACATTATAATCTAAAACATGATACTTTTAGTCCACAACCTGGAAATTTGAAAGGTATAGCTTAAAACATGGGGCTTATAAATTAAAACATGTGCTGATAAGTAGAACCTGGATCATATGCCTTAAAACATGATGTTAATCTAAAATCTAAAATGGTTTAAATTAACACTTAAAAAAGATAGAGCCATAAAAGCATGGACATGGGTTGTATAAGTTAAAACATGGGGATTTTAATCTAATACATGGATATAGGCATGTAAATTAAAAGGTGGTTCTTTTAAATTAACACTTCAAAAAAAAACACCAATATAAAACAGACACTATAAAACATGGGGTTTATTACTTAAAAGATGGTGTTGTTAAGATAAAATATGAAAATATACACGCTGATTAAAAAATGTCTTGAAACATGGTTCTTATGAACAAAAATTTGGGGCATATAACTTTAAAGATGATGCTATGATTTAAATCAACATTTTTTAAAATCCGGCTCCTGAGTGACCCTTTTTGGAACAGACCAAACACACCTTTTACATTTAAATATCAACGTTTCATGACTATACATAAACCTTTTAGGATCAGATCAAGCACACATTTTACATTTAAATATCAACCTTTCATGACCAAACATAAACCTTTTAAGATCAGACCAAACACACCTTTTACATTTAAATATCAATATTTTATGGCTAAACATAAACCTTTTAGGATCAGACCAAACACACATTTTACATTTAAATATCAACATTTCATGACTAAACATAAACCTTTTAGGATCAGATCAAACACATCTTTTGCATTTAAATATCAACCTTTCATGACTAAACATAAACCTTTTAGGATCAGACCAAACACACCTTTTACATTTAAATATCAACCTTTCATGGCTAAACATAAATCTTTTAGGAACAAACAAAAAACAACAACAAATCACAAAGAATCAATTCAAATAGACAAAACAACAATAAAATCAGTGCGAAAACTACAGGTTTCACCATTAAACATCCACTTTCCAGAGATGATAGATAGGGAACCTTTTATATCTCTAAGCATATCATCAGCAATGACAGATCTTGCTGATCTATCTATTCTCATGATCTTGCTATGAATAGGTAAGTAAGAACACACACATAAATCAATCGTGCGCGATTCAAATTGGAATTCAAAAAAATATACTAAATCGCACAAACCTGATGAGCAATTGTCGCTAGAACTCCGATCTTCACCTCGTCGTTGCCGTAGCAGAAATTCGATCGCGCGGTGGCAAAAAGTAACAGAGGTCGGATTCAAGGCAATCAGACGATTGATGCTAGAACTCCGATCTCCACCTTCCGATCTCCGCCTCGTCGTCGCCGTAGCAGAACTCCGATCGCGCGGTGGCTGAGAGTAATAGAGGTCGGATTTGCGGCGGCAATCGGACGACTGAGAGGAACGGAAATTAGACGATTGAGAGCAACAATGATTGAATCGATTAAGAGCAGCGACGGAATCCCCAAATCGCCGGAATCAACCGTAGAAATGCAGAAACAATTATCCCCAAATAGCCAGAAACGCAGAGCGCTTGAAACGAAAAAAAAAGAAACCGAAAATGCAAAAGTTTTGTTATCGATGTATTTATATAATTCGGCAAACGAAACGTGCCAGCGCGTGAGCTAAATTTTTGGAAATTTGCAAAAAAGGAGCCTATACTTTAATTTGCAGTTGAGACCCTGGTCACTATATAGTGACGGTCACTTCCAAGACTTATTCTATAAATAAATATAAAAGAACACTAATTATTAAAAAATTTAGGGGTTAATTTGTAAATATCACTAATTTTTCATTCTTTCTTCGTCACTTCATCATTCTACCTTGCTGCCACCTCATCAAACCTTGAACCCACCTCATCATACCTCAACGCCAACTAATCATACCTCGATGTTTCATGTTATCATACCTCGATGTCATGTTATCATACCTAAATGCCACCTCATGAAACCTCGTCACCACCTCATCATACCTCAACGCCACTTCATGAAACTTCAATGCCACCTCATCATACCTCGTCGCCACCTCATCATACATCAACGCCACTTCATGAAACCTCAATGCCACCTCATCAGACCTCAACGCCACCTCATGAAACATCAACGCCACCTCATCATACCTCAACGCCACCTCATGAAACCTCGTCGCCACATCATCATACCTCAATGCCACATCATCATACCTCGACGCCACCTCACCAAACCTCGACGCCACCTCGTTATACCTCAACGCCAACTAATCATATCTCGATGCTACCTCATCACACCTCGATGTCATGTTATCATACCTCGATGTCATGTCATCATTATCGATGCCACCTTATGAAATCTCTACGATTTTTGCTGGAGATGATCGATAACATGAAATACAACAAATTCAGTCACTAATGGACAAAATTATCTCGATTACAAGCATGCAAAGTGATCTGCCTCATACACTTTAATTCCAGCATCAATATAATGAGGTGGCATAATTTATTCATCTCCATTAAGCTGGAGATAAAATACCAGAATGAACAGAATCAATTACCAGAACAGAACTAACTGCGAGAGCGGCATCCTTGACTCAGGCTGTATACTCAACTCGTGAGAACCAATTTTAACCGTTGGGGGCTAAAACATGGTGGTAGTGTGCAGGAACCACTCCTTCACCTCATCTATGCCACCTCGACCGGGGAAATCTCTACGATTTTTGCTGCCTCGCTTGCTCCGGTGTCGCGAATCCGGTAAGATCGACGCGATATCTGCGAGTATTCTAGAGATGAGGTTCCGGTGCGAGGCAGCGGCGATGCGATTTCGGTGAGAGGCAGCGGCGGTTACAGGTTTTGATTTGGGGAAAATCTGGTTTGGGGAAAATCTGACGATGGGTTTGGGGAACTATATTGGGATTGCAGAAAGGTCCCCGTAGTTTTTGGAAATCATTGAATTACCCCACTTCCTTTAATAATTATAAATTTTGCATTTAAACCCCTGCCTCTTGGGTGAGGCTGCCTCACCCAAGAATTTGTTTTGAGAGGTTAAATCTCATTTATAAAAACTCTAGGGCAGCATCCCAAGTTTCTACCTTTTAAGCTATTTCTTCCTCTTTGGTCGGAATAGCTGATTCCTTTTCTCAATACATTAATTTTCACTTTAGTTCAATTCAATACAGTTAAGTTTAGTTCAGCAAGAAATAAACTCTAAAAAACATGGCCTAAATCTCATTAAAAAATAGTATGACGTCCATAATCGTTTGATAATAGAATGTCTAGAGCTGTGTACCAGTTCCTCTTAACTTGTACACAATTTTTTTTTGCAAAGAACGCAAGAAAATACGCACTTATATTTCTAGCTTTATGAATCTAAAAAGGGTCAATGGAACTCTCTCGAAGAAGTTGAGCTCAAAATTCATCGACTAGCTTAAAAAAAAATGCAACCTAAGTCGCCGCAGGCTCCAAAGCCCCGAGTCATACATACGAGGGCCAAGAAAGTCTCCCACGAAAGAAGATGGAGTATATTGTTATGAACCGGAATTAGCCTAGGGCAATTCTATCATTTGATCTTACTCTCTTTGATAAACCTGTTAGAAAACTTCATTTCCTTTATTGGTGGATAGTATAAATCAAGATTGTGAGTGTTGAAGCAGCTTACCTAGTGCTGTCAATCCTGACCCTAACTCGACAAACCCGACATGACCGACCCAACCCGATCTGACACGTGACCCGATTGTAACCCAAAATTTTTTAGGTTGAATCCGACCTAACACGACCCGACCTCAACCCGATAAATAATTTTGACCCGATAAATTTTAATCCGAACCCGACCTAACCCGAACCCGACCTAACACAAACCCGACCTAACACAAACCAGACTAAGATTTTATGTATGATTATTAAACCTTAGTTGTTAATTATAGGAAGTAATTAATCTAGTTAAGTTAAGTAATTAAACTATAATTAGTTAGTATTTATAAAAGAGAATGTCTCTTGTGAGACTAGGACAAATATTGATCTTCTCACTTTCAAACATGATCTTTTACATATTAAGTGTGATCATGTGTATTATTGTTGATCTTCTCGCTTTCATATATCAACACTGATCTTTTACGTATTAAGCATGACTATTTAGACCGATTTAGAATTTTTCTTCATAAAAATTTAAGTAAGATTTAATTTTTTATACTTATTTTAATTAGTATATGTAGAAATCTAAGTTAGTGTCAATTTACCATGTTCAACCCCAAGTTTTTTTCATAAAGTTAACTCGTTAATAATTTATTATATATTTTTAACAATAAGATATTAGTGATAATGACTGAAATTCTTACCCTAACTACCTAGAACTAAAATTTTGATCAACTCGATCTGAATTAACACGACTAATAATAATGATCCAACATCAAAAATTTGTTTTTCCCATATGTCAGTCTTGTGTATTATAGTTTTACTTAATCCGATTCAACCTGACAAACAAGTCTAATCCGACCCGACCCAACCTGACAATTAACGCTGACACGAATTTAACACGACACGAACGCGACCTGACACGACACGATAAAAAAGTTCTGACACAAAGAAACTCGACCCGTATCAACACGAAATTATCTGACCCGAATACGTAACTCGACACGCCAACCCGAATTGACACCACTTTACCAATGTGGTTGTGTATTTTTAATTTAATTTATTTTATATTTGTTCATATATTTATACCGAAAACTCCCCAAAGATTACTATTTTGTACCTGGTTATTGCTCAGATCGTAAGACATAGGTTGAAGTTACGAATCGAACCGGATAGTCTCTATTGATGCCAAAAACTACTAAGAACCCGATCCAACAAATCAAAATGCAAGATCCGGGTCGGGTTTCATTCTAGTCTAATTTTGAAAAACGGTAAAAGACGCCTTTTATCCACTTCATCATCTTCACTCACAGAAGCAGAGAGTCATCCTAAGCCACTCAAGAAATGGCACTCAACGGCGGGAACCAGATTCTGTACAACACCCCCACCGCCAGCGTCCCTCTCCGCCGTGCATACTCGATACCATCCCCTCAGTGGCCGTCCCCGAGACCCCGCAACCTGACTGTAGTCGCCGCGGCTAATAAACTGTCATCGTCCAGGTCGGGCGAGAGCAAGAACCGGAAGAGCGCTATTCCGGAAGAAGAAGTGATTAAAGTCAGCGATATCGATAGGGCTGCCGCTGCTGCGATCGAGGACGGGTTTGTGATGCCGGAGCTTCCCGGCCAGGAAACCGACTTCTGGGAAGGTCCCCAGTGGGATGGTTTCGGCTTCTTCATTCAGTACATGTGGGCTCTAGGCGGCGTTTTCGCGGTAAATTTTCTTTCAACTTTTAACGTATAACTTCCTATTACCATTAGGAATGCTACCTATGATGTATATGGTTATTAAGAAACTGATATGTAAATGACAATTGGCAAAAGCATATCAATTTTGATGTTTTACAGTTGATATAGGAAGGATAGACTAGTTTAATTGAAGTTTTAAGAGGTTTAAGGTGGGAATATGTTGTTTGGATGTAGTTGCATGACATTTAGGGGGAAAATTGGGGACTGATTGAAGAGAGTATTGAGTCATTGATCATGTTCTCCGTGTAGGTGGTTGCTTGTGGAGTTGCCGTGCTAACGTATAACCAAGGCGCGACAGATTTTAAGGACACCCCGGCATACAAGGAATCCATTCAATCGAGGGATCTTTTGGAAGAGCCCGAGTCATCCAAGGCGGATGTTTTCGAGTTCAATCCCACAGAGGAAGCTCCTGCTCTTGTAGAGTAACCTCTTTGGTTTGGTTTCAGTCGATGAACTGCTCTACATTGCCTGAATGCTGTACTTAAGTTCTTACGCAATACATCGGTATAGAATGAGATGAATCAAACTTGATTGAACTGATCTTGTACCATGCATCACTGTATGATGTTTGAGAAAAAGAAGTTCAAGTCTTGTAAAATGTGTTGTGGTTAGTATAAACAGTGCTGTTATTAGTAATACTAGAATTTTCATCTTCCATACTGTTCTGTGTTTCTTTATAGTGTCTTAACTAGTGGCTGATATGGTATATAATGTGGTTTTTACTTATAAATCATTTCATATGTTCTAGAGTATCTAATTTGTGAAACTCCTTGCCAAAAAAAGGTAACTTCATATTTGGGGTGTTTTGATTGCTATGAATCACGTTTCATGATTAGGTAGTTTTGCTTTGATTTTTCGTAGGAAGGGTGATGAAACTGGCTGCTTAAACATTCAACAAGTAAATGCTTAGGAAAACTACATTAATTGGATTACATCCGATCTTAGAAACCTAGAGAAAAGGTTGAGTGAAATCTTAAGAAGACATGTGAATGCTAATTGCATGTCTCAGAAAGTAAGAAACATGATGCTCCAGGAGTTGAAAGTGTATGTCGTCGCAATTAAGATAGTTTCAGCTAGCAATGCAACTGCCAAGTGATTCACTGCATTCGAATTCGCTCCAGAAACATGGGTTTCCCCTGATGTTAGGTTCACCTTTGGTGGCCATGTGAGCGCTGGAGAAGCTGAAATTTGAATATGAAAGTTGTTTAAAAACTGCTGAATGTGTGTGTGTGTGTGTTATATGGTGGTATCTTTGCATACCGGCAATAGTTCCGTTGTTTCTTGATCCGAATGAAACCTGAGGAGTTGGGGAAACAGGTGCAGAAGGTGCAGGCATCCCTTTGTTCAACAGGACAGAAAAAGCACTCAGAACACATTGTTAATTAGGTCAAAATAGTTTAATGAGATTTACCTGAACAAGTGGTCATAGCATTACTGATGTTGCAAAGTGTTGGCAGCTCAAAGGCCAGTGTCCTGTTGATAGGCAGGGAGCTGAGGGAAGGGTCGTTGAGCATGAGGCAGAGGCAGGCGAACTGTTGGTTGCTGAGCAGCCGGAGACTATCGCAGCATCCTTGAGCCGGTGATGGATCCGAGCCTTCTACGAATGGAACACACGGCATCAGCGGAATCAGGGCTGAAGTGGTGCAGCCACCAATGGTGTTGCCTTGTGACTTGGCGCTCGGAATGAAGCACAGGGATACAACAAACAGAGAAAAAATGGTGGTGCTTTGGAGCTTGAAGAAAAGTGCTGCCATTTTTGTCTTTGAAAGCGTTAGCTCAAGGAGAGGAATTTTGTGTTTTCTGGTAATATGAGAATTCTGAAAGCTGTTTAAATAGCATATTTCCATTTCTTGGTTGTGAGCTGCAGCATGCATGATGGATGAGTTTGCAGTCTTCACATGAACATTTTATTGGTTTGCAGTCTTCACATGAACATTTTATTGGTTTGCAGTCATGAAGATTCAGATTACTTAACAGTTTTAGTGGAAATGAAGCACCCGTGAGTGGACTAGTACACACAATATATTTGTTGAATGTATTTCATGATATAAGTACATATTTACAATATAATATGTTAGCACATAAGAAGTGTTAGATATAACCCATACTGATTTATACGATGAAACGGCACAAAAATGCATCATATCAAACGATAAATGCATTGACATAACGATGACACAAAAAATTTAATTGACAAATCAAACTAAAATAATGTAACACGATACTCAGATTTACGGTTGGAGCGTGATATAATATTCTTATCACTCTAGATTATTATTATTTTTGATGGAAAATATAGATTTCATATATATATAATATTTTTTTGATGAAAATTAAGGTATTCTTATCTTAATGGTGTCACAATGGATAAATGACTACTTTTAAGAAAAACATAGCCAACTAGAAATTACCTTAATACCCTTAACAGAAATTTGGTGTTATAGCAGAAACATCCTTGGGGCCATAAAGTGCTTAAATTTATATGATGGAACTTTAAATTAAGCACTTTTTAAGTTGGGGCCATAAAAAATAATTTAGTCTTCATTTTATTGTTTTTTTCGTTTTTAAATAAATTATATAATAAATGTAAGAACTGCTTCTTAATATATTCTACCATTGTTAATAGTTGGTTCTTTTCTTATTTTTATCAAAATTCAAAATATGGCACATAAGAAGTGCTACTTATTTACTTACCATTGTGGATGCTCTAATAGCAGCGGTAAACTAGCTGTAAAATTTATGTAAGTTACTGTCAATTAACCTAGAGCTTTCCAAATTAGTTAGGTTGATCAGTGGCGTAATTTATTTATTTTTACTATATATATGAGAGGTGCAGATCACCCTCGTTGGGAATTATCTAAAACTAATACGGTATCACATCCATAAACCCACCTCATTCCCTGCAAAACTACATGTGCTACGACAATACTTTATTTTTTTCGCTACGGCTTCACCTCTGCCACTTTTTTACAAGCCGTGGCTAACAATGATCAAACACAAGAAAATACCAAAACCAAATCTCTACACTCTGTATACATGTTCTCAAATATACAACACAAAGTTCGAGGTTTAGATGGTGTCAAATCACCTACTCACAATGGGTGAATCTCTTTACCCTTCTTACCAAAGGCAACAAAGTTACTCAGCACATCGATGGAACCGAACTTCCTGCCAAGACTGACCCAAAATATGGTAAATGGTGTGAGATCGATGCTAACGTTCTTCAATGAATCTACGGAACTCTATCCAATGATCTTCTTGTACGTGTTCTAGAAAATAAATCCACGACCTACGAGGCTTGAACCCGTTTGATGAATCATTTTCAAAACAACAAGAGGGCTCGAGCTGCTACTTTAGAGCTTGATTTCAATACCCTTTACACTTTCTACTACATCATCCCTTGATGAGTACTGCCAACGTCTCAAGGACTTAGCCAATGAGATTGGTATTGCTAGTTTCTTTATTGAATCTGGCAGTTCAACGGGAGTCTCCATGATTCTTAACCCCCTACTGGCCATTAGAAATTGTTCTCTCTTGTAGATAGACATCAATTTGATTCTTAGAAATGCCAAACTAGTTCATGTTTTTAGGTTGGACAACTTGGATGCTGATGCTTTGGCTAAGTTTTGTTTGGAATTCCAATTTCATGGTTCTGTCTCTACTAATATTCCAAGTCATATAAGGTCACTTATTGTCTTTGATGCTCAGGGCTTGCAATGCTTAAGAATCTCTAACTCTCACTCTCCATAGTTAAGATACTACTGATGGTTTGTCTATGACATGTACAACTGGAGTAAGCTCCAGCTCAAGCTGCCTATCTAAACCTGCCACCCTTAGCTCAAATCAGGGCATCCGCACCAACCATCAACAATCTTTTGGACAATCATCAACTCATCTTTTTCTGCAAGTCTTCACTCAGGATTTCACTGCATTGAACTTTTGTTGGAGTATGAAACTACGACAGAGCTAATATCCGGGGCTAAATTGAGTTTCGCCTGAACACAATTCGCTAAGTTGCTCTAAATATTCTAGGTAATTTCTGATGCTACCAAAATCCGTCCGTTCTTCTGGGGTTCACACTATCCGGGCCTCCTTGTTAATCAGCCCGCTACAATCCTGCAAAACAATCCCCGGGAGGCGTCCCGGGGAAGAAGCTCCGGCGTGATGATGAGATGGGGATAGCGGAGAAGGAAAACGTACGGAAGGTGCTCTCAATATAAAGTAGAAAGATATAAGTCACATACCTTGTTCACTGTTTGAGGCTAGTATTTATAGCTGAGCTTTGCCTACTTTGAAGATAAGCTGCAGGACCACCTCCCTTGTCATCATCTGTCTTCTTTCTTGTCCGGACATGTCTCTGACCGGGAAAGGTGCCTCTCCGTTAGTTCTGGGCCGCGAGCCCTCTTCCTGGCCCAGCAGGGCTCTGGGCCAGTATTATTAATTTCCATGACACTCAAAATAATTTGTGACAAACATTTCCTATATTCTCTATATTCTCAACTCATTGCCATCCAATGGATGCTATTGTTAAAACGGGTCATGTGCTTCTTTATTTTCGTGTCTTTATTCCTTTAAGGGGCTCCGGGGAAGCCAATATATCCCCACCTCCAACAAATGTGGTTTTAATTCTACTTTTTTAAGCTGGGTGCTACCCGATGTATTTGAAAGTTAAACCTTTATAATTATACACGTAATATAAAGTTTTAGAATTATTACCAAAATTAATAATGAAAGTAATTCAAATTTAAATGTTATAACAATTTCTAACTTCAAAGATGCGTGTAAAGAAATATTTTCAAACTTATGGTATCAATATTTTTTATTTTAGAAATTTTAATACTAATATTGATACTTATGGTATCAAATTTCTAAAATAAAAATCTCAGTGAATTGACTTTATATATATACTAGTTACTCTTAACTTCTATAAAAAATGGGGTAACCATGGTTACCCCAAGGCGTAAGCTAGCTTCGCCTCTGCTTCCATGCAAGACTCACAACCAAGTGCCAACACTCAATTCTAGGTGTACAAAATTTTAATAGAAAGTCTCAATTGCTCCCTCTAATTTGAGATACTCAAATTGAGGATTTCATTTGTCTTTAAAGAGATGGTTGTGGGATCTCTCATAAATATAAATTGATTTAATTAAATTTTGTCCACTACATGATTAACATGTCACTTTAAAATCTCATTTGTGAAGTTAGCATTGGAGATGAAAATTCATAATTCACCTTTAATTATTTTAATTTGCTTATGCATGTCACATTGAAGTCCCAATTTAAATTTGACAAATGGATCAAATGAACCCAAAACACGAAGTTTGCATTGGAGATGCTCTTACTGTTAGAGTATTAGAGAAATAGTTAGCTGTCAAAGTAAAAAAAAACATAACTATTTTCCAAAATTCGCTTTGTAGTCTCATTCTCAAAATATTTCTCTAACCCTTTTTGGGTGTTTACTCTCCAATTGGGGCCATTCTTTCTTATTTCATCCCTCATTTCCGGTGAATTGGGAGTGACGATGGTACTGTCTTTGAATTTATAAAAACGAGGATACTGAGTGATAGCAGTCCATTAATAAACGAACAATGCCATTCTCTTTTTCGGCGAGATCCAGTTGGATATGGCCGCAATCAATAAAACCCATATTTCAGAATTTAGTTACGGCAAGATCATTAACACAATCCTCAATTGTTCTTGCTCCTTTCTAAAGTTCCTCATATGCAAATCAAATCTTCCCAGATTTTACCTACCCATTTAATTCACCTCAAATCATTTTCTTCAGTTATAATATAGCATCTAACAGTTGAAAAATAATCCGTGGGTAAGTCCTCCTTGGCTGACTTCTTCTTCTTTTTTTATAGGGAATCCAACACATGTTATTTATTGCCTTGTTTCTGATCTGCTACGAGAGGGAATTGTTTCCCATGGAGTCCTTCAAGGACATCTATGTCCCATATTTAGTTAGTTTTTGATACTAACTTTTTTCAACTGATTAAGCACGGATACTTATTTGAATGTTATTTTTATAGCTATACGGATTAAGGGGCTAGTACCTGCCAAAGAGGCCACCTCTCTTCCATTCATTTGTTTCCTAAAAGGATATATGAGCCAGTTGGAGAGAATTTTGCAAGAGAAATTTGGATATGTGTCATGGATGAAGATGAAGGAGAAATTGTTGAAGAGTATGTAATTTTGCTTTATGATGTGGAGGAACTAGAGGATGTACATCAGCAAGGGGTTAAGTCTCTTGTATCAAACATGATCAAGACACTTGAGACTCTCCTATGGGGATTCGGACCCTTACATAACTGGACTCTTTTTCTGAGCTACCTTATCCATGCGGTAGGTATTTAATGGTTTTCACATTGACTTAAAAATGCATTCATCATTGTATTATATAAGATCTTATATTGTGTTTTGCAGCCGACTATGTATGAACCAAGGTGGTTCCAAAACTAGGAGCAACAACAAGGAGAATTTCCCATGCTCGAATAAGAGAGCCAAAGGATCCAAGAGCTTCCAAGGATTAGAATTCCAATCCAAGTCATATTGGGTTTAGATTTGGCCGAGTTCAGATCAAAATAATCAAGTTGGATATCAATTCTCAAGTTAATTTCAAGTGAGTTGGATTCAACCTTTTATTTCTCATCTTGTAATCAAATTGTGTGTCGACTCGTATGGGTTAATCGGGTAAAATTTGTTGACCCGGTCTGGAATTAACCACTCTAAGTGAAACCATCTCAACCAAACTTTTTATAGAATCAGTCATTCTAGATTCATGGTATGAAAGCTTTTTTTTTCCTAAATTAATTTAGGTATGATTGTCTGAACTTATTTCTTTTGTTGAACGGATCTTAAGAAATGTTCAAACAAACATGGTCTAAGAAATGGTTTGGTAATACGGTACAAAATTTGATGAAATTTATTTCCATACAAAATAGGTAATTTCTTAATAATAATAATAATAATAATAATAATAATATCATAATAATAATAATAATAATAAATTGAAGAAAGCTTGATTATTGCACCAAATCTTCACGTTAAAAGCAGATCAACAAGACAAGTACTTATCATCAATAAAAAAATAAACATATCAACCAAGTTTATCGTCAATTATTCATCACTGAATTTTCCTTCACGGTGCAATTTTTATTCTTTATTTTTTGAAAATGCAATTTTTATTCTTAACCACTAGATGGGGTGGACTGCACTTCGTGCAGTACCTACCCGGACTGAGGAGTAGAACTTTTAATAATATCACATTAATCATTCGTAAGACAATCTGAGATCCAATTTGCAGTATAGCTTCATCTATGTTCTTGAGCGTGATGCATGTCATAAGCGGCCAAAGTACTGGCTCCAGGTTCAGGTTTGCGGATAGCTCTCCATAGGTTGTGTACTCGTATCTGAAAATAAGAATATCAAATTACTAACTCCGTGCGTAAGCAAGTTATTGATAGGAGAGACCAAAATAGAAATTACATTATTCATGCAATTGGCAGGGTCGCTCTGTACTTCGCAACACCAGGGATTTGTTGGATAGCTACTTTACGCAGTCACATAATTTGCATTATAACCTGCACCAACAACAGCATATTATGAGCATGAAGCACTATGTTACAAAATCCAACACCAGGGATTTGGTCTCAGTACGAAGTTCTTCCAACTTCTTTGCCATTCAGATCAACTTCTTCTCCATAACCTAACTGTGCTCGTAGTTCTTAGCATACTCTCATTCTTAATATTAACTCTATAAATCGGCAGCAAACAGTTAAATGTCCAACTCACCATAGAATATACATCAAGCAAGCACGAATTCTTACCTAGGCCAATGTCGGTACCCTCAATGTATAACCGCATAGCTGGAACTTGTTTCAACTCTCGACTCGAGTCAGTAATTATCACATAGCATTTGTGACCTAGAAGCAAGCTCTTGTCTAGTAGTCGTCAGCTCCTTAATGTGAGCATGAACTTGCATGAGCTGAGCCTTATTTCATCTGCTCCTTGAACATCTGTTTGCATTTTCACAGACTTCTCATAAACCTCCCTTATGTGGCCACTCTCTGCGCATGTAAGGCATCACCGAAGCTGCAGAACTTTGTGCTCCTGCTAAAGTGCCGCATGATTGGCAACCAGCCTCTGACCAGCCCCCATTTCCAGAGCTGGTCTCTTATTCGGTCTAGCAGTGTAGGATAGCGGGAAACATATGACGTTCGTGAGCAGGTAGAGACATCCCTCATGGGGATAGGCTTTTATTGTATTTGAAGGATAAGACACCGTTGATAACTTCTCCACAAGTAAATTAATTTCACTCAATTACCTAATCGAATCCTGAGACAAAAACAACCAAATGAAGATGTTGAAAGCTATGAAAATCCAAACTTTGTAAAAGCAGCACAATGCAAACAATTTTTTTAATTTCCAGTTAATACAAATTGCTAAAATAGTATTTTATGCAACAGAAGGTTTAAAAAGTTACATAATTTTTATCCGTTTCCCCATACTATAAGGTGACAACAAATTTGTGAGTAATGAGGTGAAATTTATTAAACAAGAAGTGATCAATATGCAGATTGTCATACATTTTCATACATAAGATTTAAAAGAAGTGAATAGAAAAGTAGAATAAGGAATAAAGTGACACACCCTTTTGTGAGAATTTCCGAATTGAAGCTATGTTCATGCACGTGGGGGAATGGAACTCAGAACCACAAAACCTGAACTCGGGTTTGAAGGGTTGAGAGACTGTGGAAGTAGCAGAACTCTGAACAAAAATTGAACAGAAACTTATAATTAAAAGTATATCTAAATTTCATATGATGCCAAACTGAAAATGTTCAGTTTACCTTATGGTGATTCTGAAGGAGTTATACAGGCAGCCTTGTATAGATGATACCTTTTGTCATTATAAATGTTCGCCTTGGTTGTTCACCGTACATTATTCATACTCCTATGAAATTCAGAATTTGTCTGTTTTTTTTCACTGAATATTTCCACTGAGACTTTTTGCCAAACTTTGTAAGGGAACAGATGGTATTTTTTGTTGACTTTTAATGTTAGCACAATTGAATGTGTCAGTTATTTTCAGCAGCTATTAGAACCTCTTCATATACAACATTTTTGGTAAGATTAAAATTTAGTGTTAATGTTGTTGGTGGTCTTATTAAAACTTTCAGTTGATCAATTGTTTTTGCTCTTGATAATGCTACGTAAAGCTGGCCATGTGAAAATACCGGTTCTTTCAAGTAAACACCAACAAAATCTAAAGTCTGTCCTTGTGCCTTGTTGATTGTCATTGTAAAGCATAAACGAACTGGAAATTGTTTTCTTTTAAATGGGATGGATGAAAAGCTGTCATGTGGAGCTTCTAAGGTAATACGGGGTATGAATGCATAGTTTCCAATACAGGAACATGTACATATTTGAGCAACAATTACATTATCGTCAAAACCTTGGCATATCAAACGTGTACCATTACAAAGTCCTTCTGTTGGGTTTACATTTCTAAGCAAAATAATTGGAGCATTTTTTTTTAGAATTAATTTGTGTGGAGGAAGACCTTGAGAAGTTAAAGAATGAAGTAATTCATCCTGATTTGGGATAACAAAACTATTTGTAACTTCGTCAAAACTATAATACGTAGTTTCATCTCCGGGAAATTTAGTAATAAGAATATCATTAATCTCATGAACAAATTCATTTCTCGTTGTGAGTATGACCCTTCTTACAAATAAGGAAACATCAAAACTGTAGTCATTCACATTTGGGAACACCATGTCTATTAAAGTATTTAGTGAAGTATCATCATTTACAAAATCTATGTTTGCTCTTAATGGTATTTGAATTTCACCACAATCATTAGTATCTTTAATTCCATCTCCTACTCTTAATAAATAAGAAGGAAATGTTGGATCAAGTATGGCTCTCATATTTTTCTTAAGTCTTAGTTTTTCAAAATGACTCCAAAGAGGTGACATAACAATAGAGGCATCTACAATATCTTTCCTTGAACCTTTAGGAATAATTGGTAATGTTTGTCGGAAATCACCTCCAAATACAACAATTTTGCCACCAAAGATAGCATTAGAAGTCATTATATCTCTTAACATTTCATCAAATTTTTCAATGATGCTACGTTTTTCCAATATTGTAGCCTCATCCCAAATAATTATTTTTGCTATTTTTAGTAAATAAGCTAATGTGCTTTGTTTGCTTATTTTACAAGGTTTATCGTCACTTTCGTCTAGTGGAATTTTAAATCTTGAATGTGAAGTTCGTCCTCCAGGAAGTAAAGAAGCTGCTACACCAGAGGTAGCCGTAACAAGTGCAATATTACCCGTGGATCTTATAGTAGCAAGAATTGCTTTATATAAAAAGGTCTTTCCAGTACCTCCAGGACCATCTAAGAAAAATACTTTTGATATATTATGGTTGACATGATGTAAAATCTGATTATATGCATTTTTCTGATCATCATTTAACAGTTCTACGGATAATAGATCCTCCTCAGGTGTGACTATATTTCGTTCAATTTCTAATTCTCTATGTAAAGAATCCTGAGAATTCACTTGTATATCATCACTTGAAAAATAATCTTCGAGCTTTTTTCCCATGGAGTATAAATAGTATGCAAGTGCATCCAAAACTTTAAGCCTAACTGCATTAGAATTAAGATTTTTATTTTGTCTGACATCTTCGGAAAGGAGGTCTTCAAATTTTAGCCAAAGGTCTTTAGGATTTTTAGGATCACAGAAGACGAGAATTGTAGCAAATAGTTGTCGTAAAGTACAAGGCATTAAATATGCAGAAGCTTCTCGAAGACACATTTCACTAGTACCATCTTGTTTTAGTAATCCCAACATTTGTGCACATTCTCTAAATGTATTGAAAGTCTGGCCATTTATTGTTCTTAAGTCTTTAAAACAAGTTGGTTTTCTAATATGCGACAATAATAATCTTAAGTAAAATCTTTCACCTTCAGATGGATGACAGTTTAAAATACGACCAAGTACATCACTCTTTTTTCGACGTGCCTAGTCTTTAGAATCACTATGCCAAGTAAAGTATTCCGGGAAGTCAGAATATAGACAATTGGTCTGTTTAGCATAATCATCATATTTATTCATATAAAAGAATTGTGTTAACATAGTCTTTTTAATCATAGGATTGCCAATGATACTTTCTATTGATTGATTAGTTTGGAAGCATACTGGTTGATTATCTTCTAAATGAACTGGTAAAAACATAACTGAAGGATATGTATGGTTTAGGTCGAATCCAAAAATCCTCCAAATTGCTTCGAGGGGAGAAACCCATCTTGCAAGTTGAAAGTTTTGAATTTCATTGAGTGTAGGGATTCCATCATGCGTAACTAATGTGTATAGAATTTTGTCATGGCCTTTATAGATATATTTGTAAATGTATTTTACAGCTTGAATAGTCGAACATATTTCGACATTTATATGACCTTTATAAATATATTTGTAAATGTATTTTGTCATGGCCTTTATAGATATATTTGTAAATGTATTTTACAGCTTGAATAGTCGAACATATTTCGACATTTATATGGCAATTGAATTTAGCTAGGAGGTATGCATTGTACGGAACAACCCACCGATTATCAAGTAGTGAACCTCTGATCCTTACAACATGACCATTGTTTCTACGTCGATATATTGGGTATGAATTATTTCCATAGGTGGTATTTTCTGAGAAATCTTTAGGATAATTTGATTTACATGTTAAACCATCTTTCATACAAGAACATGATGGATTTAAAATACCACATGGTCCATGCATCATGTGTTTAGTCACTAATGAAAACAAGTACGGGCTGGTATTTGGATTAGGTAATTCTGCACACACAAGTCTATCAAATGCTTCAGAAGTAAACATTTTTGACGAGGCATCCAAAATGATCAAAAAATGTGCATGAGGTAAGCCTCGTTTTTGAAATTCTATCACATATGTGTAAGCAATAATTTTACCATAAATGTTCTTTTTAAATAATTCTTTTTTCAACACCTCAAGTTTTGCTCGAAAAATTCTAGCTATTAAATCAGGTTTACTCTGGGACTCATCACTGGGTAGAGATAGTGCTTTAATTTCTAGCCAGCTTGGGTTTGCAGTCATTGTTAGGAAAATATCTGGTTTTCCATAGCGTTGTACTAAAGTCATTGAATCCAGATATCGCTTACGCATATCTCTAGGTCCTCCAATAAATGAAGCTGGTAATATTATACGTTGACCAATTTCAGAGCCAACGCGGCATCCTTGTGTTATTCCCGTCTAGTAAACCATTGTATACTTCTTTTCTTAACCGGTTTTGCATTTCCTTGCTGTTAAAAAATTGTAACCTTGATGTCTCAATTTTTATGTACATATCTATGACGTATTGTTGTAAGAGTCTACCACCATGCAATAGAAACGATTTATCATTTGGTCAGATTTACAATTTGTAACAATGATATTAACGACCGGAGACTGTATGTCTTTGAGAATTTTTGTTTGGAGTGGTATTTTCAGATTCTAAGAAAGCATCAACATTGGTATAATTATTTATGTTATGTATAGTTTCACCGTCACATGTTCTGTTAGTCTGTACCCCTTTTCCTTTTTTAGGCAATCGTTGAATAGATCTATGCCAACCCGGTTCACCATTAACAAATAAGAGTGGATACTGCATTGGATCGTAACATCCAAAATAATGGCCAGTGATTTGAGGTGTACTTTCTTTTAAGTAAACTTCAATATGTAGGTTTTTCTTTACCCCTGCTTTATCGGATTCTAACCACAATGCAGCTACTTGTGATACACTTGGCTTATTAAAAGTACGTTGATCAATTATAGGATCAGTATTTAAAATTATTTTATACTCATTTATGTGTTCAAAATTGTTGAGATTTCTGAAGAAATTACCGTACGGATTTGTGTGCGAAATATCTATTAGTTTTATGATAATATTTTGGTTGAATTTTGTGCTAACAGACATACGATTTTTTATTTCATCCTCTGTATCATAATAATACAATTGAAGATTTTTGAGGTTTTTCTATTTTTTTTTGGTTCATAATCAGGGGATTGTAGTTCATTATTTTCTGAATCCGGGTCTTCTGTTTCGTTATTTTTGGAGTTTGGGACCTCTTTATCAGGAGGTTTTAATTGATCCATAAAATGATAAAGTTGACCTTGGACTCGAAATGTATACACACCAGAAGTTCTTTGAGCTAAAGTCTTATCAGCATGAACACCAATTGAGGTGAATGCAAACATGTTATTATAGCTACGTATATTGTCACGAAATTCTGTTTCAACTTCGTTATTGGCAAGGTACATTTCTTTCAGATGCAAAGGCATTTCTGTTTCTAACAATTTTATTTCTCCTGATGAACAACAAAATGAAGGTGTTTCTAAGTAGACGCGTTTAGCGTTACAAAACCGACAGTTTTCTACATCAAGCAATAGATCAGGTGTATTTACTATGCATTCCAACATGTCAGGCTTAACAAAACTTTTGGCTATATTTCTTCTCTCTTTAACCCGCCTATTTTTTGCCTATTTTTATTTTCCCAGGATGAGTATTTTCTTTTTGAAGAAGATGCAACATTTGTAATATCCTCCGTGGCTGTAAATTTTGTAGTTTTTTGGTGTGCCATTTTTGACAGTAGAGTTACTATTGAATATTTTAGTTTTTTTTTTTTTTAGTGAAGGATTTTAGCTTACAACAGAAGATAAAAGAAATGGGGATGGGAGGGGGAGGATGTAAAGCACAACTGGAAAATGAGTTATACAGTATATGTTAAGAGTGGTAGAGAGCGTACCTGATTAGTGCCCAACCGCAACAAAGACCAGTATAACTTCCCTGAGACGTCCAATATAGCTGTTAGAGAGAAAACTAGAGAATATGAATTATTTGTGTTTCACATAGGATTTATTTGTGGAGATATAATTGTAACAGCTATGGAGATACAATTATAACTCCTGTCAAAAGCATTAACAATTTTCATTTGCTGTACGAAAGCAGGAAAAGATGGGAAATTTTTTGCCGAGGAAGCTTACCTGCTGAAATTTACCGAGGAATCTCTTCAGGAACTTGTAGTTTAATTGTGTAAATACAGTGTTGTATTATAAGATCACTTAAAAATATGAAGGATGATAACCAGATAACTGAAGTGAAAGGCGGATTGAAAAATTGGTTATGAAAATTGATATGAATCTCCTTGTGAAGATCCTGGATATGAACCTCCTTATGAAGATCCTGGTTTTGCGGAATGATTAAGAGCACCCTCCGAAATGTCGATCGAAAGCACCCTCTTTCAAAGAAGAAGACACACTTCGAGATGAACTTGAAAGACACAACTTTTGAACTTCAGTAACACAAGGTCGAAATCCACACGCCAAGCACTACTTGCACCAACTTGAGATGGACACACCTAGATCTCAAAATCGGGGGTTTCAATCTAACGATTGACCTAATCTAGCGATTAGAGGTTAACCTAACAGTTAAATGAGATAAAACTCAATATATGATGATTGTTGTAAATAATTGTATTGAATAAATTCGTTTACCACCCTATTTATAAGATTATAGGGTGATTAAAAAGTGCAGGATACAATAAGGTAAGGAATATTACATCTTAACCAAAAAGGAAACACTTATGGCATCTTTTGCAAGCTAAAACATTATTTAACTATAATTAAAATTCATCATACCATAACACAAAGGTATGAACGAATTTCTTAAATAAAAACAATAAAATAACCTAAATAATAAAGCGATAAACTGTTGTTGAACCAACCCACTAATTGAAGGCCTAGTCGGTTCTTTTAAGGCACTTCAATAAAACTTCTTCACAACTTCAATCTTCGGAAATGAGAGTAATAACTAGCATAGCCCTCATCTTCTTCTAATATTCACCACGAACTTGTTTCATAAGAGTATTGAGAACATTGAACAATTTCTTTCTTCCAGACCTTGGCACATGAAATAGCATAGAAGAATAACCTCTGGATATTCGTATCAAAAATGACAGACCGTACCGGGTCGTATAAAAAGCAATAAAGCAACTGGAACGCAGAGGACCGTACCGGTAGTGTATGTACGAAAAACCTAAAAGGAAATAACTATGACGTTAAAGACATTCTAAAATTGATAATTATGAATCAAAGGTTACTGTACTACTTCCGCAACCATACAAGAACTGAAAAATGCAGCAGACAAGTTCCTATGTCTATAAGGTATGATGCAACCACAACATTATCATTTTCTACCAAATGTAACTATTGATGAAAAGTTTATGAAACAATATTGATTTTAAATTGGTTCTCCACAACTGTAATAAATACCTCACACCTTTACTGGTGTATAGGAATGTATGAAGAACACAGCTGGTTCTGTGTACTGAATTTGTAGTAAAGGTAAATAAATTCTGGTCAAAGGTGGTTAGAAAACAAAAGGGATCAGTTTAAACTGTATTCTGTCACACCATATCCAAGTTCAGGTAACTGAAATATATTTAACCTTTTTTTAGTCAGCACTTAATGAACCAACGTCATAATCTGATCATCAACTTAGTAGTCTATCATTGAGTAAAAAGTGTTGTGTACAAAAATGCAAGTTGAAAAACCATAAAGCTGGCAGCAAACTTAAGTTTATTTTATGAGCACCATTGGTTAGAACACACAACATATTCCAACTGTACAATTATATGAAAGGACTCATTTTTTTGTCTATCCATCATTCTATTTCTGAGTTGTATAGAGCACCAACATTTAACCCCAAAACCCCTAAAGGAACATTCCTAGCCCATGAAAACATATAAATTAATAATTTGGCAGTGAATAATATAAATATGGGAACAAACAAAGAGAGAATCAGGGTTATATGCACAGTCTACATAACTCTAAACATATTATGCATTCATTCACGAGAAGGAAAGTAATGAGCTAACACAACTAATTTGAGCACTAAATCCAGAAGTTGAGTAACTGCAACCAATGGACTGGGGGCTACTGCCTACAAAAGGTACTCAAAACAGTGGCCGGAAATAACTACTTAGTCCACCAAATTTATAGGACATGGTGAACGGCTTACTGAATAAAAACAGAAAAGTAGGTGGGAGACTTCAGGACCAACAGAGAATGTACTTGTGGAGCATATAATCGAGCCGAAACTGCCAAGGAGTATAGTGATTTCTTGTATGCAAACCTAAAATAATTGGAAGAAGGAAAAGACGGAGATTGAAACCAAGTTAGCTTTGGTTTGGGAATTTTATCAAACACCTAATATGCATAAAGTCGAACTGTATAATCCACCAAAGAAAAGAAAAGAAAAGAAAAGAAAACGAAATCAACAGGAATAGAAACTGTGTAATCAGAACTCCACACCAAAGAAATGAAAAAAGAAACTTACGAGCATGAACAGAAGGATAAGAATACCGGAACAAATTTGGGCAAAAACACAGTGACAGAGGGAGGTCGTGAAAGATAAGAATGCGGAATACTACATGGCATACCTGAACCTTCTAATATCCAACACGTCATGGTTAACGGTGCCGAAATCTCTGAATTTTGGTTAAGTCGGTGGTGATGGTCCACTTTTTTTGGCAACCGGCTTAGGAGGTGTAAGTGGTTTGGAAAATTGGATGGGGAATCATAGGGATGAATATTTTGGAAACTATGGGTTACCGTATAGTGGCAAATTGTTATGTACTAGGAATCAAAGGTGAAGCATGTGGAAGAAGCACACAGGAGAAATTTCAAAGGATAAAGGATACAACGACTTTATTACCGATAACCGTGTGGTTACCGTCGCATAATCAGGCGTTTCTCCCTTTTATATATATATATATAATAAAGATTGTTGACCTATTTCATAAATTATGTAAAAGTTACGTCCCACCTCCAAAATTTTAATATTTCAATGTCCTTAATCCAAATTTTTCTTGCAATGAATTTGTTAAGTAATTGGAGGGAGCACATATATGATGTAAGAGTAAAAATCAAGTCTCGGCATTAAAGTTTTAAAAAATTCGCACAAATCAAATCAATACGTTTCGGCATCATTTCATTTTCAATCCAAATTTCTTGATGCAAAAGGAAACAGATGGCACATGCTCCTTTTAACATAGAGTACTATATTATGCCAGCTTGAGTTATACAAAAGCACAAGCGACATCAAAGGATGGTCAGCAAATGCATATTTATGCATTATAAAACTACGAAGAAATCTATAATAATGAATAACAATGAGTCGGATCCACAGACTAAGGGAATATTTGGTGCAAAAATCTGTGGAGTGGCATAAAAAAGCCATTTGAAAGATGGACCAGAAGCAGAGATGCTCAAGAGTCATTCTCAAGTCTCATCATATTTTCTTCTTTTGGTTGCCTTTCTTACATCATCTTAGTAACTAATGCAGAATTTATAGCTGTTGATTTCTCCATCTGGGCGCTCACTCTAATTCAAGAAGTTGTATATTTTAGCTGTTTCTGAAGACATGATCAATCCCATTTCTTGGGCCAAGAAGGAGTTTTCCAGAATTCGATTGCAGAAGCAGAGAAGATTGTTGCTTCCGCAAAGCAGATCAATCGATGCGAATCAAAACCGACATGTTTCTCCAGTTAGTGCCTTCTTCATAGTGCATACGAGTGTTTTCATTGGTTATAGAGGTTCTTACCTTTTGAGTATATATAGCCAAAACAGCAGGTTCAAGAAGTGATCATATCAGCAGATTTGCGGTGTGGCGAATGTGAAAGAAGGGTATCCAGCATACTCTCCTCAATTGATGGTAAGAAAAAGAAAAAACCATTTTCAGATTTCAGTTCGTTGATTAGTACCAAATCTCAGTAGAAATGACAGTAAATATACCATTCTAAGATTTCATTTACTGAACCGTTGTACTGAATGCAGATGTGGAGTCCATTGTATTTCATGTATTACAAAAGAAGGTGACACTTACTCCAGCAAGCTAGCTACCATTAATTTCCACTTTATTAAGTGTGTTCTTGACTTCTTATTGTAAAGGTTTGTGTACGATATTTATTCATGAGCCAAAAGAAAAGCTTTGCCTAGAACTACCAAGTTAAGGAGTGTATCACACAACATTGCTTGGACAAAAGTATGTTGTATTCGGCTTAGATTAATATTAATGTTAGCAGTTTTTTAATAAATTGTTAAAGTTCGCGACCATCTTAAATAAGAATTGACAACTGCTTTATCGGTTAAATGCTACTTGAATTACCCCATTTTTCCGAGGTTAAGGTTGACGGAATTTTATTGAAATTCTATTTGGATTGTTACTGATCAAATTTTTAAAGAACTGTTGTCGTTAAATTAACTGATTTCTGGGCACGAAAGAATGGGACATTAGAGATTAAATGTTGATATTCCCACTTTCAAACCCGATTTTGTACATATTAAGCATGATCATTTAGTGTATTACTATTGATTTTCTCACTTTCATGCCTGACCATTATCTGGACTGTGTTGATCTTTTATATATTAAACATGATCATTCAGTGAGATCAAGTCTCAATTAAAAATTTGTCTATGAAGATTGTTTATGTGTATAAGCTTTAAGTTTGTCTTTCTAGTTCAGTTAGATCATTTACAATATTTAAATAAATAAGAAATTAGTAAATGAAGGAAAGTACAGTAAAATAAAACTAATGACACAAACACTTGAACTAAACAATACAAACATATTTACGACACTTAAATGAATTTTTAATTAAAATAATAAATTAAAATTAATACTCCATCCGTACTGGCCCTTTCTAAGTGAAGTATATCGTTAATCAATTCATGCCATATTTCGTCCCTGAACTGAATTGAATTGTATTGAACTAACCTGAAATAAAAATTAGTGTATTAAAATTAGTGAATCAATTTGAATGTCATCAAATTATATTTTTAAGTGAACGAAACTGAATTTGATCTAAGGTACATTAAAATATCATTGAACGAACGAAACTAAACGGTGTTGATAAGCAGAAATTTGTTTTTGGCAAACAGTTCCTCGGTCGTTACGGCAACAAAAATTGAATGTCTGTTTTTTATATACTACTCATCGTCCGACATTGAGTAGGATATTTACCATAATCGTGATATTTACAATTTGTTACGGGCCCCATGCAACCCACCCTCCACTTGTACACCCATAATTGGCCACATCTCAAGGCCGGGCCCACGACCCAAATTCCAATCGAACTCCAACTGTAGTAGTACTCCACTCCCACTCATTTTTGGTTTCTTTTTCCGTCTCCTCTAAAGTTTTCAGGAGTTTCAATCACACAACCCAGAAAAGAACGAAACCAATTATTCTGGGTCCATTCAACGATTGAATCCGATTCCAACCCTTTTCTGAACGCAATGTTGCGCTGTTTTTCGTCCCATCGATCGATTGACAATTGAGCTCAAACAGGGAAAAGGGAAGAAATGGAGGGCGTCGTCAAGATTGTGGGACGAACGGGGTCGTTCCGGAAGAATCTTGCGGATAGGAGGGAGAAAGAGAAGCTGCTGCCGTCGTACTACGAGGATCATCCCGAGGAAATCCCGTGTTGCTGGGCGGTGTGGGACAAGGCGTGGAAGAATGCGAAGAGCATGGCGCGCGGTGCCTGGAAGATGGGCAAGTCCGACCCACGGAAAGTGATTTTTTCGGCCAAGGTGGGGTTGGTGTTGATGCTTCTTTCATTCATGATCTTCTGGAAGGAGCCAATGGAAGATCTTGCTAAATACTCTGTTTGGGCCATTTTAACCGTCGTTGTCGTTTTCGAGTTCAGCATAGGTAATTGTTCTTGAACTGTTTTGGATTTTTGAAAAGTTTGTGCTGTTGTGTTTCTGGGGTTTTCGTAAAGAATTGTAATAATATTTCAAGTGTAGTTTAGGGAAAGATTAGTGTTCTGGTGTATTATGTGTGTTTTTGATTGAGACGTCTGTTTGTTGGAAAAGTGATGATCTTTTGAATTGTTTTATATTATAGTTTACTAACTGGTGCAGTATAGTGATGTTTAGTGTCTTAATTTAATTACAACTTTCTGACATAGAGATGCTTTTGTGGAGAAAAGGATACTTCTAATATTCTTGGTGTGCTCTAATTTGCTAATTGTTTTTGGTTGTTGTCCTTCTTCGTTGTATGCTTTCTTAGTCTTTTGATTAACAGTTATTTTATTTTGTATGAGGTTACGATCTCAGTGGTCTGTTCATCTGTTGTTCTTGATGATGCAAAGTTGATACTGTTTGCTACTTCCAAGCGGTTTTTAGCTATGTTTAGCTTGATTATCTTGTTAGTAACTTAGTGTGCCAATTATTCTACTTGAATCTCCTATTAAATGATGATTATGGAGGCTAACAAGACCCTGTTTCATTTCAGGCGCCACTCTGAGCAAAGGTTTCAATCGTGGAATAGGGACTTTGTCAGCTGGAGGGCTTGCGCTTGCCATGGGAGAGCTGTCAAAACTTGTCGGGGAATGGGAAGAAACGGTTGTTATAATGGGAATATTTATTACAGGTCATATTCGGGCTAAATTGTTTATTTCTGTTGTTGATTTCTCGTTTGCTTCATACTTAAACTGTCTTTTCTGCTCTTGCTTTTTTAGGTTCTTGCATTACTTATGCAAAGCTGTATCCTCCAATGAAGCCTTATGAATATGGATTCCGAGTGTTCCTCATTACATATTGTTTCATAATGATATCTGGATACAGAACAAGTGAGTTTACTCAGACAGCAATCTCAAGATTTATCCTCATTGCTCTAGGCGCAGCTGTTGCTTTGACAGTTAACATATGTATTTGTCCCATTTGGGCCGGTGAGGATCTGCACAACGTGGTAGCGAAGAATTTTACTAGTGTTGCCGATTCCTTGGAAGGTGAATTTACAATTCAATTCCATCATCAGTTTAGCCTTTTGGTTATGTAAGATTCTTGCTAACTTGACCTTGAATGATCTTGCAGGCTGTATCAGTGGTTACCTTAACTGTGTAGAGTATAAGAGGATTCCCTCGAAGATTCTTACTTACCAAGCTTCTGATGATCCAGTCTATAGCGGCTACAGAGCAGCCGTGGAATCTACTAGCCAGGAGGAAGCTCTGGTAAGTTTTGCATTCATATACTCACTTACTGCGCAATAAATTTTATTCTTTATCTGATTAAGTTCTTATGTTAATATAGGTAAGTTTTGCTATCTGGGAACCACCTCATGGTCCTTACAAAAAGTTCAAATTTCCATGGAAAGACTTTGTCAAAGTGAGCGGGGCTTTGAGGCATTGTGCATTCATGGTGATGGCTTTACATGGATGTATACTATCAGAGATACAGGTGATTTTCATCTCTTGTAAATCCCATTTAACTGAAATTACTTTTCGGTGAGTTTGATAATTTACATATGTTGTAGGCTCCTGCTGAAAAAAGACAAGTGTTTAGGAATGAACTTCAACGGGTAGGTACAGCAAGCGCAACAGTATTACGGGTGCTAGGAGAGAAGGTTAAAAGGATGGAGAAACTGGATTCAATCGACATATTGTTTGAAGTGCATGATGCAGTGGAGGCATTGCAGAAAAAGATTGACAAAAAATCTTACCTTCTAGTAAATTCTGAAAGCTGGGAGATAGGTAAATCCGAGAATCATCAGATAGTTCAGGATTTCATAAGCGTGAATGATCATGATGATGCAAATGGAAACAAGTCTCCTGATGAGGTTGTGGTTCACATTCCATCCCATCATCTATCGAAGAGCTGGGCTGGCCCTCCCTCAGAATCATTGAACTTGAATTCTGTTGTTCCATCTCTGGCCGATGAAGATGAGAAGTCAAGTCAGGGAACTATGTTTCCAGGTGAAGAAGATTGGAAGACGTATGAGAGTGCCAGTGCACTGTCTCTTGCCACGTTTGCATCCCTTCTCATTGAGTTTGTAGCTAGGCTTCAAAATCTGGTTGATTCTTTCGAAGAGCTAAGTACTAATGCAGAGTTTAAAAAACACGCCGATTTAGCAGAAGCACCTGAGAAAGTTGGTTCCTGGACCAGGCTGTGTAGATTTCTTAGAATCTCAAAGAGAGATGACCCTTTACTAATGTAGCAGTGTAGTTCTAATGCTTAACATTAATTCCATATGATTCCTCCTTGTAACTTGGATCTTTAGAGAGTTATATAATCAAATGATAGAATCACTGATCAAATGTAGAAGCATCCCAAGGGAAAGGGAATATCTATATCTCGCCCTCGATTATTAAGTGCATCAGGTTGTCTCAGCTTTGTGTCTCAAGAAATTGTCTTGTCTCATCTTTGTGTCGAAGTCCACAACTTTCTTTCTGATCTGTGCTTGGTCGAGCTTTTCCTTCTCCTCCTTTTCCGTTCTGGAGAAGCCTCTTCATCTGGAAGATTATGAAGACTCAGTAGAGCCCAAAAGTGAATACGGCTTTTTAGGGCCAAGAACTGCACGTCAACAGCTGCTAAGATTGATTGCTTTCCCTTAGTATCAGAGTGAGAAGGAAAGAACGGGCCAGTTTCATCCATTCGTGAACCTACAGCTCCTCTACCTCTCTTGGTTCTACGGTCATCCAACAGACGGATTCGCAAAATGTAATTACATTTTGAACTTTGCTAAAAATGGGTGGGTGCTTATCATTATGGTAATTACAAGGAACAGCAGCCAAATTATGCCAAACGTTTTAAATTTAGGAATTTGTGTTCATAGTAAGTAAATCTAGAAGATGAAATTGTTAACAAAGAAAATGTTTCTACGCTTTACAACAACACAATGCTGGGAGGGGATGTAACCAGCTCTTCATACTATACAAAATTGGCAGAAATTCCTAATAATACATACAGTACATAGCCTATTAACCTTTAGATTGAAAAATCAAACACTGCATCAGGAAAAAGGAAGTTTTTCATATCTCTGAGGTCTGGTACAATCTGATTTCATCCACCCAATTTTCTCTTTTACATTGTCGTAGACAAACAACTGCCCCCGTAATGAGATATCTGCATCGAACAATGCACAAGTAAACAATCAGCGAAATAGCCACCAGCGTGCAACAAATGTATGAAAGAAATTGGAACATGTTGGGCTGTTGGCACCAAGCTTAACGATAAATAACCCAATGGCATAACAAATGGAATTTACCTCCGAGTATTATGGTCGAACCATCGTGTACTTTGCCTCCATCCAAAATTCCTAAGCAGACATTGCCCTTTTTCTATAATAAAAGAATTCTCTTATGTGGCTTTCAAAGCAGCAGCAAAGAGGAACTTATGGTCATGACAACAAATTCAAAATCTTCTGAGAATAACAAGAGGAACTTACAGATATGACCAAATAACCTTCCGGGGGAATCTGTAGTTTAGTGGGCATGATCCACAACTTGCTACCAAAGTGAATGTCCAAAGGTTTGAAATAGTTACCTATATCTGCTAGGGATCTGCAACAAATCCATTTAACAAAGTTTGAAAAATGTATATTTTTAAAATCAAATACTGAAATCAATAATTCATGTATTTTCTTAGAATAGTCATGTACCTTATCTCAAACTTAGTTTGCCAACATACATCCAATGTAGTGTCTGATGCATCTTGGACGAAGGTTTCACCAGAAGAGTCTTCTAGCTGAAGTCATGATTCAATTAGCAGAAGGTCGAAAGAGAATACTTGAACTAACATCACATAATTTATAATTAAGACATGATGTGTCCTTAACATGACTTACTTTAGCAAGCAAATCACTGTAAGCTTCACTGGGTAAGTAGGTGTATGAACTGCCACTATCAAAAACTATGAGCTTATTACTGTTAGCACTGAAGCTAAGTCCTTTGCCTCCAAAGTTTAATTTCGTCACTTCTGCATGATAAGAATTTCTGCACACGAATTCCAAGAATGAGAACAAACATCACAAGATGCATAAAAAATTAGAGTGAAGATATTTATATTGGATGAAAATATAGAAAAATAATAATATTAAAAGCATTACTACCAGTCTAAAGCTATAAACATGAGCTAGTATAATGACTGTTCTAATGTAACACCATAAATCCCTAGCGCTAACATCAAGGATGGAAGAAGCCAAAAGGAAAGAAGAGAATAGAGTGAACACGGGATGATACTCACAGAGAAGGTCTTTTGAGCATTGACACCCATGTCATCTGCTTGTGAGGCACAAAGTCATTCCCCAAAAACATGTATCCCCCGCGGCCAGCTTCAGCAGAAAGGCAATGCGCTACGACATTTTTTATACTACCCTGGGCTGTCAACTGTGATGGTAAGCCGATTTCTCCCCTGCTCAAACCAAGGATTCCGTCTGTCTTTACAAGTGAGTTCAGAAGTAAGCCTTGCTGATCATAAGCACACCTGACAGAGTAACGATAGATGAATCATCAGAAAATAGTTCAAAATTTCAATAGTTCAATGAGAGATAGACAAAGTGACTATACCCGAAAACCAAATTTGATTTGATAATTGATCCATTTGAGCTACTAAGATGAAACTGATCCCTTACAAGAACACCTAATGAGGAGCTCTGATCAGCATATTCTATCTCGTAGTCACACTGATTACAGCTTGCACAATTAGTTTTTTGACTCTTTTGAATTTCTGCACAATATGACTCGTCTGAATGGATAATTTTGCTTGAGGAGGGCTTATAATATGGGTGTGCTCCCTGCAATAATTGTCATCGACCAGTTAGTTCCAAAATGTACACCAACAACCAGTACAGATGAAAGGGGAAGGGAAAGTATACTAAGTTGCAGGTGAGAATCACCTTCGCACAGCTAGCACACGGAGCATCACACTGAATCCATGTCAAGTCACTACCAGTATCTACATCTAAATAATAGGGCCTTGGAGGAGTCCCAACAAGTACATATGTGAAGTACAATCTGCACAAAGGAATTACAAATGTCAACACCCGAACCCTCAATTTACACAAATCTGCATTACTGATATATCTTCCAAAAAGTATTCCATATGTGAAGCAAGACATAGTCCATATCAGCAAATTTACCTCCAGAGTACCTAATGTCTAGACAACCCAAATAAAGAATCACCATTTCATTACACTTACAAGAGAGTGCTTATGGATAAATTGGATTATTAAGGAAGGGATTAAAATTCTGTGAGCAATGATGACTAAACTTTATGCATTATGGTTTAACAAAGTTTCATCCTGAATCTATTTGGAGGTTCATGATGTATAATCTGATCATCATAAAAGCAAAACTCAAGGTGCAAATTTTATTCTTTAGTCAATATAATGAAATTCCTACTTCCAAAACAATCTCTACAAATATTAATGTCAAGAAGTTTGGGAAGAAATATTAAATTCATTACCCATCTGGAAATACATTTCCGCTGATCGGAAAGATGGTAGTGGATTCAATATCAGTCTGAGCAGAAATCACTTTTGCAGTTTTCTGGTGGCTGACGGAATCATTGAACATTGTTTCTCCAGAAATCTTAAGTTTGAGCTCAAAATCACCCCGCACACCCATCTTGGAAAACAATGGAAGAATAATGGTGTTTGAGTTCTGATCACCATCACTTTCCCGAAGCTCAAACATATTCTCCTGAGTGGAAGAATTCCAGAAGTATAACCCCATCATGAACATACTTATGATCGCAAACACCCCAATTGGGCTCCCAAAAAACCTTTGGAACGAAAATTGGCCCTCTCCCCTAGTCTGAACTTGCAGAAAGGGCGGGTTCCGACTCTCTGGGTTCCGAATCTCCGGCGACTCTTGATGATGGTGGTGATTTCGCGACTCCTCGCCGTTATCATTGACTACTGTGAAGGCGGTAATGGTTTTCCCCAAAGAAGGGTTGTCCGCAGGTGGTAGAGTGATTATCACAACCCCTTTTAGTCTCGGCGAATCCTCGCCGCCGTCTTCCATTGCTGACCGCGGCGGAGCTTTGAACAAGAAGAAGGGCTAGTGTACACTCTTGTTTCTTGTTGTTTCCCTCTTTCTTACCCGGAGCCCAAATTTGACTTTGTTATATTTTATGTATTTTTTTATTGAAGTGAATATCTTTTTGAGTCAGCTCCTGGACCGTAACTATCAGAGACTGGACTGCAAATAGGAAAATTGGGCACCAAATCTCGCGGGTCGACTCGCCCCATTTGTAACCCGGCACACCTACATCTTCAACGCGCAAATCCTCCAATTCATCACGCCTCTGCTCCGCAGAAAACCCCCAATTCATCCACGAAAAACATCAAATCACACAGTTGCAGAAACCACATCGAAATACGTTGTTTTCATCAACAAATTCCGATTGACGTTTGAAGGTTTCATATCCGATCGAAATTTGTTTTTAATTGCTAACGTTTCAGCAAAATTGGAATGGATCTCAAAGCACTGGTACGATTTTTGAAGTTTATGTTCAATTTGTGTTCCGATTCCGTTGCGTGATGGTTCCGGTTCTACTACTGTAGGTTCAATTTAGGTTTTCAATTCACCTGCGTTAAGTTTGGTCTGTTTTATTGTATATGCTCCAGGTTCCAATGATTGAAGGAGAAGAAGTTGATTCAACTGCTGTTGTTACATCAGTAAGTAGGTTTTATCAATGATTTGCACTTATGTACTGAATGATCTGGCGTTTATGAATGATAGAAAGTGTTTTGTACAACCTTACTGTTTTAAGTTAAACCTACAACCTTTCAGGAAAAATAGTCCACCTTAGTTCTGATAGTTGTGTACTACAACTTAATGTTTTGATTGTTTGAATTGGTTTAACAGTGCACATTTTATGTGGACATGGATTTTTAAAATTAAACAGGCCACCTTTTAGAATTAATGACAAATCTTGTATCAATCTATAACATGATGCCTATAACTTACATCATGGAGCTTTGAAATTAAAACCTGAAAAGGCAATTCAAAATCTGTAAAATGTGAGTGATTTTTAATAATTATTTGGTTGTTTTACATCAAGTAACTCACCTTTTAACATAGATAGCAAAGCTTGTATCATAGTGACTAGTTACCAAGCTCTGAGCTTGTTGAATTGAAACATTTAGCTTATGATTTAAAATATGAAACTTTTAAAATGAAACATTGAGCTTGCAAACAGTCCACCTTTTAGTGCTAATAGGTATGTGATATAGCTACTTAGTTTATGTGCATTAATTTGTAGTCAAAATGTGAATGGTGTTGAAAAAATCTAAAATGCTATAGTTATATATAAAACCTCATTGTTTTATGTACAAGGGATGCACATATGTGTGGATGTTTTAAATTAAATAACCCACCTTTTAAGATGAATTGCAAACCTTGAATCAAACTGTAACATGATGCTTATAAATTATAGCATAGAACTTTTACATTAAAACTTGAAAAAGACCATACAAAATGAAAAATGTAAGTTGTTTTAATGATTACATGGTTGTTTTACATTAAGTAGCTCACCTTAATGAATCAATTGCAGAGCTTGTATCGTAGATGAGCTTGTATCGTAGATGAACTCTATAGTTATTAAATTGAAACAAATTGAAGGACACCATTCCTTGGCGCCATGAAATGGCAAGAAGTTTCTACAGTCTCATTGTTCAAAGCTCAGATAATGCTGATGCAAGAAAGGTCCTGGAGGATGCACTAAAAAGGGAGAGAATCGCAGTTCAGCAAGTGTTGGCCATGGAAACAAGTCTCACTGAATGCACCGATCCACAAAGCACATCCAGTTCAGTTGTAGACTGTGCACCAGAAGTTGGAGATCCAATCCTAACAAAGACTAAAGGAAGGTGTGCAAGAATAAAGTCATCAACTGAGCAGCCGAAAAAGCGATCTAAGGATGAATTTGGAACAAGCATACCAAAGCCGCAACTGTTTTGAGGCCATGTTGTTTGCCATTGTTTGTTTTATTTCCAGATAATTTAGGTTGATGCACTATGATAAGTTTGATGGAATGTCTATGTTTTATTGTATGTGTGCAAATGTTTCTACTTAAACAACTCATGTTTCAGGACAAAGTGTCCATGTTTCTTTTCAGACACTTTAAATTTGAAGCATTTATAAATTTGAATTTGCTGGAAGGCTTCTATCTAAACACTTTATGTTTCACTATAAAGTGCTCCATGTTTTAAATAGTTTTGTTTGCCTTTCTTAAAGATATACTATTTTTTTGTTGCTTCATGTTCAAGTTTCAGGTTAACAAAGTTATTGTTTCAAGTTATAGTATAAAATATGATGGATGTAGAATGAAAGATGGAAAACAAAAACAAAAGTAGTTGGAACATGAAGGTTATGGAGTAAAACATGAGGGATATGACATAAAACCTATAGGTATTTAAAAATATTTTATTATGTAAGATGTACATGTTTTATAATAAACATTTCATATTTTAGAAACTAGTGCAGTTGAGTTAAGTTATAGTGTAACTGGCTACATGTTTCACTTTAAGATGTACTTGTTTCACACTAAACAATGTACCTTTTGGAATATGCAAGCATGAAGCATATAGCTTACAACATGGGACTTTTAAAGGAAAACCTGAATAACTGAGACAAAAACTAGAACTAATCAGAGTAACGCTTCAACCACAAACTAGGGACTTGCAATTTAACCAACAAATATTGTTTGCAAACATACCAATCCACCATAGCACAATTCTAAAGCAAAAGAAAACCAGTCAGAAAGCACCATGCCAATACACCTAATCATACAATCCTTCAATTCCTAGATCAAAACTAGGCAGGGCACTCTTTGTTTTCATCACAACGGCACAATATGCTTCATTAGCCACCTGTCGAAGTAATCCTTCAATTCCTAGATCAAAACTAGGCAGGGCACTCTTTGTTTTCATCACAACGGCACAATATGCTTCATTAGCCACCTGTCCGAAGTAATCACTAGTCCAGAATTCTTGACCTGCATCAATCTCTTTAGAATGCTGACTTGCTTCAGCAGCACCTTCGTCGACTTTTGGACCTCCAGCTACCTTTGACAGTCTCTCTTTCAGCTTTCCGAAGCATTCTCCCATCTCATTTCGAAACATTTCAACGGCTTCAGCAGCAGCCTAAGTAAAAAAAAAAACTAGGTCAAGATGCACATCAATCTGAAACATGAACCTAATATTTAAAACTAAGGAAAGGTAAAACTCACATTGAGACCAAGCGCGGCAATCTGCTCAGAAGTTCTGATATCATCACCAACTGGTATGCTCCGGTTACCAAACTTGAGGCCATCCTCCTTAACCGCATCACTCTTTACCTGAGAACTCTTCAGCCTACCATTCTTCGTCAATGGATACGAAGTCATATCCACTAGAGCAGTGTGATAACCACTTTTCGCAATCCACTCAGCCCTTGTAGCAACCTTCTTCTGATCCCAATGCTCAACAAATGGAAACCCCATAGGATCTTGAATGCCCAAATATGGCACTCTTTGCAGAAACTGAATAACCATAACGAATGCACATCCGCTTACAACATGGTATGATGTTTCATGATACATTCTCACTCCATTCAGCATCATCTCGAGAACATATTTGCACCAATCCATCTCCCTAATCTTACCGACATCTTCCACAACCCTCAACATCTGCAAATCAACATACTTGTTTCGACGTGGGGTGAGAAATCGTCCAAGTGCATAGAGCACAAAACATCTCAAGAATTGTTCCCCCCTTCTGTATGTTGCTGCATCTCCTTCGCAAGACGCTCCAAAGGTATTTCCGAACCATCTTTAACATCAAACAATCTCCTCCACTTCTACCTAAGTTCCTCTGCGTTTCTCTTATACGGTCCATCCTTTAAATTGCCCGCCGGTGGCTCTTTCTTGTCAGTCACATCCACACCACCAATAGGCAGGCCCAGCACATCATAAACATCATCAACCGTGATCGTATATTCACGGTTACTCACCCATTGAATTCCATAATTGAAATCAAAACTAGACACCAAGAATGGCACTAGACCAAGAGGGAACTTCGTCATCTGAAGCTTCAGCAGACCACCAAAGCCAATGGATTCGACTGCTGCTTTTTGAGCATTATTCAATCCCGCCACTAGATTGCACATGGATGAAAGGCAAGTGGAGATCGTCACATCTTTATCCAATCTGTACCATAAAACACAACAAATAAAAACCTGCAAGCTATAACTTAAAACATGGACATGATAACTTGAAACATGATGCTTTTAATGCAAAAGCTATATTCCTAACCCTATAAGCTAAAACTTAAAAGATGGACGTAATAACTTAAACATGGTGTTTTTAATGCACAACCTGTATTTCTAAAACTTGCAAGCTGTAACATAAAACATGGACATAATAACATAAGGGGGTTTGCTACATGCAAGACCATTTTTCTCATGCAGGACCGTTTGTTTATGGAAATACCCCTATCATGGTAAAGGCAAAAAAAGCAACTTAAAATGAAAGTGTACATTTGGGAGTGTTATGGTATATTTCGGTCCTGCATGAGAAAAAATGGTCCTGCATATAGCAATTGGGTAACTTAAAATATAGTGCTTTGAATGGACAACATGTAATACTAAAACCTCCAAGCTATAATTTAAAACATGGACATAATAACTTAAAACATAGAGCTTTTAATGCATAACCTATAATCCTAAAACCTTGCAGGCTATATCAAAAATAACAACTTAAACCTTGAAAACTTACTTGACAACATCATCCACCTTAATAGTCACGTGTTGAGACACCTTCCTTTCTTTCCTTTCTTTCTTTTCCTTCACAACAGTAACCACACCCTTCCCTTTCCTCTTTCTGTTCAAAGCTTCGACAGACTTAAGGACATTGGAAATAATATCCCGAACATTGTTTCCACCTGTATCATTTAAACCTGATTGCTCCACTGTCACATTTATGGGAACTGAACCGGATGCACCTGAAATGTAAATAGAAACAACACATTAAAAAAGATATAAATCTTCCACTGTTAACTGGCCACCTTCCCTTGCTAACAACAACCTTTAAAAATTAAGCATATATACATTTCACACATAAAATTCAACCTTTCACAGTTAAGCCATATACCTTTTACATTAAAATATCAACCTTCACCTCTTACATATTTTACTTTAAAATATCAACATTCACATTTTACATGTAACTAACAACCTTCACCTTTTACAACTTTTACCTTAAACTGTCAACCTTCACCTTTTACATGTAACTATCAACCTACACCTTTTACATTAAACTGTCAACCTTCACCTTTTACACCTTTTACTTTAAACTCTCAACATTCACCTTTTACATTAAACTATCAATCTACACATTTTACATTAAACTGTCAACCTTCACCTATTATACTTTTTACCTTAAACTCTCAACATTCACCTTTTACACTTTTTACCTTAAACTCTCAACATTCACCTTTTACATTAAACTATCAACCTACACCTTTTACATTAAATTGTAAACCTTCACCTTTTACATGTAACTATCAACCTTCACCTTTTACATTTAACTGTCAACCTTTCAGCACTAAGCATGTTACTTTTAGGACCAAAAGAACCACAAATCACAGCGAGATTCAGTTCAAACAGACAAAACAATAATAAAATCAGCGCATGAATCAAAATCAAATCAACTGCCTACATGTTTTACCACTAAACATCCACCTTACAGACTAAAAACCTAATGTTGTTCAAAAAACTAAATTAAAAGGCAACAGTGACCTATACCCCGTACCACATAAAAAAGGTCGTAGACAAAAAAAAAAGGAATAAAGCAACAAAACAGTTAATATCACCTCCGAGATCCGCATAAGCTTGAGCAGAACCTTTGGAGCGTGAATTTTTCCGAGCGTTTACCATGACTTCTTCAAAACCTAGCCAAAACTTGCAGCGAAACGAATGAATAATGAAACACGAACATGAAATCAAAAACATTCATTCGATTAACAATTTGATGCACTTATTCAAGCAAGCGATCAAACACACAGAGAAAAACCGACTAACATCGCCGGATTACCGGTCGAATAAAAAGCCTAACCAAAAAACCCTAAATGACTGAAGAATACGAAGCGTACAAAACTCACCGGTTTAAGCTCCGATTAATTGAAGCTGCATCGCGGCGAATCTCTGTGGCGATTTAAGTGGTTGAAGCGAGGGTTTTGCAAATGGAAGACGAATGAGCTGAGGCGAGGTGCGAGAGTTCTGGAAATTAAAACGACGAAAATTGGAAATAGGAAAACAGAAATTAGCTTTATAATAGAGGAGGCGCGTGGATTTAACTTCCGGAAATTGCAAAAAGGAAGCCTGTGTCTGTTAATTTGCAGAATGGATAGTGACGGTCACTTCCTAAACTTATTCATTTTTTATATATAGTATAACGAGATTAGTACTTTTATTAATTCAGATCTGTTATTAAGTACCTATTTTCATATCAATTCTTACTGAATGTAATAAAAGGCAAAAATTAAATACAGCAGATATGCCGTTACACAGTAAACGGTTATTCGTGAATACGCTTTCAACCGTCTAAATTCTGGGCAGATCGATTTCATGGAAGTCTGAATTTCGCTTCAATTCTGGAAGATCACGGCGATGAAATCCGAAGACAGTGCAGTTCTCGATTAGCTTGAAGATCGCCGATTCTCTCTCCCGTTGCTGTAGTTGCCACTTGCCAGTTGGTGGGGGGAGAGGGAAATCAAAGGGAGCTTTGTTGGTTGGATTGTGGATCCCAAAATGGCGAATAGAATCTTCGAGTACTTCGTGGTTTGCGGAATCGGGCCGGAGATTCGAACCTTAGAAGGTGAAAAAGGATATCATGGAACTGGGGTGTGGTATTTGCCGTCGCTGCTTGATCAGTACCCGCCCACGAATCACACGTTGTATCCTCCGCCGCCTCCTCAGCTCTCAACTGTAAGTACATCAGCAATTTTATTTCATTTCCAGTGTTTTCTCTGGTTGAATGTTTTGATTTTGGAGAATAATGCACATATTTTGATTACTGATGTATTAAATTGAGTTACTTTAGTCTTTGTGAAAGTAGGATTAGGTGAAAATGTCAGTTTTTTCTTAAGTGAGTTGTTTGTTGCAGTGTGTTTTACCAGCTGGTGTTGAGCTCCATGCCTCAGGCTTTGATTCTAATGACCCGTCAACCTTTCCAAGGAGCTATCCTATTGTTTTGACTGGTGAGACGCAATAAATTTTGAAATTGAATTAACTGGTCTAAAATTGAGGCCATATTGTTGGCACTGATTATCTTCTATCCATTTTCTTGGATTTTGTTGTTGTTACTGCAGAAGGGGATGGGTCCAAAATTTATGTTAGTTGCATTGCTTTTCGTGATCCTATATGCGAGGATATTATTGAGGCATATCACATCCCTGCAAATACTTTTGCTGATAAATGCATCTGCCTGGTTTCCCGTTCACCTAGCTTTCGTATACTACGGGATGCACTGGAAGAAATATATGTGCTTTGTTTCTCCACTTCTGGAAGTAGGTACGATCCATTATTTTGATTTTCTAATACCCTTTCTTTGTAATTTGGCTAATCTAGAATTATCAATATAGTAAATCTCATGAATGAAGAAAACAAAAATAGAGAAGTTGATCTTGTGAATTAGATGGCTGAAGATGATAATATCATATTTTATGTTTTTCCTTTTAATTTGTACTTCTACAGCTGAAGTTGTGAGGTCGATCCCTTGCCTTGTTTGCTGTTGCTGCTTTTTGTGCTAATTGTGTTGACAGTTGACCTGGTTCTCTTGCATACATATAAATGTAAATTTGTTAGAATTCATTAAAAACATCGCCATGCTGATTTTGAGTACTATTTCCCAGTCATTCACCTCCCTACTACCTTCCAGTTGGAAAAAGGAAGAATAGGTTGTTTATCAGTTACATCCACAATAGGAACCCTCTTTTGCGTATAGGCTAAAGAGACCAAAGAACAGCTGAATATCATCTTTAGAGCATTGTGCCTATACTTGTTAAAAATATGTGGTGCTTTCTGGAAGTTGTTGTCTAGCTGAAAGATGTAAAACTCTCCTCTTATTGCCTTTTGTCTTGATGATTTTCAGAATACTATAACATTACTTTGACTAATTCGTAAATTAAAATACTTAAATTTATAACTTGTTGATCAGCTCGGAATAAAAAGTAGGGATGCACTTAGTATGGCTCTCTCTGATTAGCATCACTCTGGAACCTAAACAAATAACATTTGGCTACATTATTTAATTAAAATGTAATACTGTTGATAGCAAGCCTACTACTCTCATTGATATTTATAGTCAGCATCATACCTAGATTTGCAATGTCAAATGCTGCTAGTTGTTTCACTTTTGGGTTGTTCCTATTTTTTATTTCCAGTAAAAGTGCTTTTCTTATTTTTTTTATTTTCAAGGCTTTTAATGAGCTGAGCAATGAACTAATTTCAGCAAGCCATTATGGGATGTTATTGCATATCTGGTATCCAATGTACCGTTGCCTACACCTGGAAAAGAGCGAGTTTTATTTTCCATTGAAGATAGCCTTCTGGCAGTAGAGGTTCCACCAAAGGACGTGCTTCCGCATGCCGATGTAAGTGGCCATTTATAAAAATAAAAAATCTATTTTCTCTTTTTGGGTGCTAGTATTTAGTTTTCACCTATGTTGGACAATTTGCTAGTCTTTTTCTTAAATTTTACATTAGCAATCCTCTTGTCAATGCAGATATCCTTTCAACCATTGATACAGTGCCTAGATGTTGACAACTTCATCAAATTGTTCACAGCTGTGTTGCTTGAGAGGAGGATTTTACTTCGATCAAACAAGTAATTCCTATTGTTTTCTCTTAGTTGCTTAGGGGTTGGCTCCAGAAGCGTGTTTTATTTGTGTCTTAAAATGAGTGTCTATTAGGGTCCTTTTGATTTCTTTCCTTTTGTAAAGTGGGTTCTTACCTATGGCCTTACACTGCTCATGCAGGTACTCACTTCTGACTCTTGTTTCAGAGGCCATATGTCATCTGATTTATCCATTTCGGTGGCAGGTATGTCCTTTAGATTCAATGTAACTTGTTTGCTTGTGAGACTTGCTATTCCATACTACAAAATTGTGATTGTACCATGGAATACTGGTGATGTTGATTCTGATATCTGAACAGCTGATCTAATATTCTTGCATTTTTGTTTGATGTTGAAGCATGTCTACATTCCGTTGCTATTTTTCAGTGGAGTGGATTACATTGATGCTCCTACACCCTATATGATGGGTCTTCATTCCGAAGTTGATACTTATGGGCTCACAATGGATGGTGTAAGTGCTCTACTTCTGGTTTTTGTTTCACCATGTTCTTGATTTATTTTCTTCTATGTTATGTACCCCGGTCTTCTGGGTCAGTATTTATTATGAGATGTGGAAGAGGGAGAGTATACTTCACTGTCCTTACACTTTTGACTGTTGATATGGTATTCCCCACGTCTTTGTGTAAGTTATGTAAAGGCCCATGAATTCAACAGAAAATTTCTGCATAAGTTTCTTCTTTAGTTGGTATGGTAGAATCTAAGCCATCTTTAATGATACATATAATGTAAATAAATTTTTTTAAACTAATCTGCAGTCTTCTAGTTATCTAGAACAACCTTATTCGGAGGGTGTTGAAGAAAGAGAAGGTTTCTGTAAATATCATATCTTATCTTTCAGTTGGCTCTATTTATGCTTTTGCTGCCCAGTTTCAGATGGTGGTGTTAAAATTCATTACTGTCTCTTTGTAGCTCACTCTCAGTGTCAACTCTTCTCCTATTGCTTTTACTCTTTGGGGCCTCATGCACTTGAAATCTAATCTAGGTTGCAGCCTCTTTCAAAATTCTGAAGTTCATAAAATTTGATTTTTTCAACCCTATGGTTGTAGGTAGTTGTTGTAGACCTTGAGCACAACTCTATCTCCACATCAGAGGATATTCCTCCCATACCAGAGCCAGAGTATAGTTCTTTGCGGGGTGACATTCTAAAGTTGTTGCATCCAAATGTTATTGGCATTGACCAAATGAGAGGTGACCTAAGTAATGGCGCAGAAGAATTTGACGTTGGTAGTAACAAGCTGTGGGGAGAAGATCATGACCTCCAACTCAGGTGATTATTGAAGTTGGGTGCTAACTGGAAACTCCTTCCAAATGCACGTTCATTGAGATCATAACACATTGTTTCAGTGGGAAGATTCTAAAATCTCAGCTATTGAATTTTTATTGCAGGATAATATTCTTGAAGTTCTTTGCTTCAATATTAGGTGGCTACCGCAATTTTATTGTAAGATACCTCTATCTCATGTCCTTATGAGCTTTAACGTGTATGATCAATATCTCATGTCCTTTTGAGCTTTAAAGTGTATGATCACTGGATGTTTTTCTTGCTATATGTTAACTAGGAAAATACTGCAACGCATGTTTTCAACACTCAAGCTTTCTTGAAGAAGCGTTCTCGGTTAACTAATTTGCCACCAGATGCAATGGTAACTCAGAGCAACTTCGTTTCTTTTTATTGATTATTTATTTACGTAGTAGATTAAACAACATGGCTGAGTGATGGGATAATTTTGTTTGTTGCAACTTAAATTTATTAGCTTCCAAATCTTAAGCCTTTCTTGACTCAGATGCTTCTCTGTGGATGACTTTGACAGATAACCCAATTTTTAGATGCACAAGGTTTCTTAGATTTTATGGAGAGAGGTGTTGGATCATATGCAAGCAACAACCTTCTTGATAAGTTACAAGATGCACTTGGCAGAGGTCAAACCGCTCTTTCAATTTTTTCTCCAAATTCAGATGTGCCCGAAATCATAACTATATCTGATTTTCGTGGGGTAACATCAGGTATACCTGTCACTTTTTGTTTTGTATTGTTTTGATTTCCACTGTATTATGAGTTCTGTTAGGAAAGGAATATCTAGAGCTTGTTATGATACATGATACTGCTCATCAGGAGAAGCTACGAAATATTGTTATGACAGATTCCCAGCAAACATTAGGTCAGATGAGCAAGAAGAAAAGAGAAAGCAGATTCTTACTTCAGCTAGTGGGGCCCTTGAATATTCTTTAAATCATGCTCCTGGGTAATATCATCTGAAAAAATAGATGGTGTGCTTTAAATGTGCTCTGGATTTGTTTTTACAAAATGTTTTATTTGTCTCCTTTTCCTTCTCTTTTAGGTCACCTTCTGAGTTAGCTGGTCAAGATGCTAGGGGTGAAAGCTTCAGTCCCAGGGAGAGAGCTGTAAGCGTCTAGGACTATCATGTTTCTCTCTCATGAGATTAAACTATATATCTGGTTAAAAGCATTAATATATTGTCTTATAGGCTGAGAGAGAGCGCATGGTATTGGATATCAAAGTGAAGTTGCAGGTAAATGTCCCATTTTCATGTAACTTGTTATGTTTTTTGTAATCTTCATGTTCTTTACCTCATGTCCTCTTTCTTCAGTTTCTCTTTATTGAAATTCCTGTACTAGCTTTTATTTTATCTCATAAATATCTGGCAAAGAAATAGCTGTAAAAAGTGTAGAATCAGCTTCTTTATTTTCTTGGAAAAGGATAATTTCTTCAAGGTGTGGCTTCCTTGATGAACTGGTGGATACAATAAAATTTGTAAAGCTGAAATAACAAACAGTTTAAAAGGAAGTTGCAATAAACTTTCTACCTTGTAAATGTATAATTTTTTATTCCTTGTTTGGTGGGTGGGTGGGGGGTGGATTAGCTCAATTTCAGTGCTAATTTGATCCTATTGATTTTAAAGCATATTGGGATGAGAGCTTAACTTGAAACTAATTCTCCATTGGCAAACAGGGATTATGGCTGCGTCTTTTGAAACTTGGAGCAACTGATGATCCACTTTCATCATTTGAATATGGAACAATCCTTGGTAAGATTTTCGGGGGTTGAAGTGCATGCATTTGGAGTCATCCCTGAGCTTGGTGTCTTACATATTTGTTCTTTCAGCTTTGATCGAGTCTGATGCTGAGGGTATTGGTGGCAGTGGCTTTATTGAATGTATAAGGGAGCACATCCACTCGGTTTGTATACTGACAAGAGTGTTATTCTCCCCCAAGTGCTCAATAACTGTTAAAATTCCAACTTTTGTTTGGTTTTTATCCAGGGCTGGACCTGTCAATTAACTGAAGAGCAGTTCATTGCAGTCAAGGAACTGGTCTGTTTTCTTATTGTTTAAGATGTTTATTTTTCAGAAACTACCTGTTATAAATGGTTTCCTAAATGAGGCTTCTTTGCCTGAAAAAAAAAAAAAAAAAAAAACTTACTTAGTTGGTTATGGTACTTGCTGCTCAGAATTTAATTGGTTGGCTAGTTGTACTTACTGTATAAGTAAACTTCTGAATAGAGTTATCATAAATGTGCTGGTCAAACTTGCATGTAGTACACATTAAGTTCTGAATTTTGGATTTAAATAGTCATATTATAGTAGCATCCTGCAGAAATGTACCATCTGAGGTTCAAGTTGTCTTTAAACTTCTGAAGTTCGACCTCTAGCTTCTATGTGGTATTTGCAGATATTTTACACTACATGTATGCTGTCATTTTGTGATGATTTTGATTTTCTAAAGTGCTTTTTAAAATATTTTGTTTTAACTTTGGACTGTATTTAGAGTTTAAATATATACACTATGCAGACTTGATTGCTGTGTAGCATTATTTAGAAGATTAAGTAGTTCTGAGGTTATTGGAGAACCTATGGAAAACATCCTCACACATATAAATTTGCACAAATACAGCTCAAAACTGCGATTACTCGTGCTGCATCTCGGAATGACATGGCTACCATCAGGGATGCCCTTGAGGTTTCTGCCGAAATGTTCAAGATGGACGTTAACAATGTTTCAGACTATGTACAACGGCATCTCCGTTCTCTCCCTGTGTGGGATGAGTCACGGTATATACGCTTTACATTTATAGTAATACACAGGGTCTTTGTTCCCCCAACCCCCCCAATATTTTTTCCATTCTATCTAAATACATCACTTATTACTCAATTCATATAATGATACATCAGTGGAAAATAATAGCATATGTTCATTTTTCCCCCTCTATTTTAGTCTTTGTTTGGGAAGATTGACACAGTACATTGCATGGGGCCAAAATGGTCACTTTGTCCAATTATTTTTAAAAATTGAGATCAACACTTAAAATTCATATATATGATAAGGTAGTGAAAAAGCAGGCTCTTAATTATTGGTCAGATTTGATATTTTCAAAGTACTGGATATGTGCAGCCTGTCTCTATAGAGCTGGATTGATTAATAAGCCTGTCATATAAACTCACACTCATCAGTAGCGTTAGGAGTTAAATGTCCTGAAGAATTTTATGAAGTTTTATATGCATATTGTCTGAGTGCTTCTATTTGATGATTTATCAAACAATTTCCTAACTTCTCATTTTTCTATTTTATTCAGGTTCTGGGAAGGGTATTTTGATTATTTACTTGACCGTTTCTCCAACAAGTAAAACTCTCTCTCTCTCTCTCTCTCTCTCTCTCTCTCTCGTTATATTGCAATACTTCATCATAAAATGCCATTCAAATTTTAATTTTGCGGATGATCTTACATCAGCTTAACCAATCATTGGTAGAAGTTTTTAAGGCTCCTTTGCTGAATCTTAGATAGAACTTTGTCACCTTACCTGATCTTTCATTTCATTATTTTTGTTTTATGGAATCTTTTTATTATTATTAAGCGTTGCTGACATGTGCAAGTTAACAAACCTTAATTAATTTTTTCCCTCAGCTTAACAAATTATAGTTTGTATGTACCTGTTACCAGATCTAAAAACCTACTAACTATTAATACAGATTTTTCGATTGATTTATCCCTTTCATCCGGACGATTACAGCTGCATTCAAACCCTACAGAACATACATCTATGCTTAGGGTCTGTTGAATCTTTAAAAGCTTTGTAATTTTGTGCTATTCGAGAGCTTTGTTCTTAGCAAGGCAATACACTTTAATAAGTGGTGCTGTTTACATGAAGGTCATTATGTGAAAAATTATCTTCAATTGTAGCTTTTTGGCTGTTGGATACATTTATGCTTAAGGTCTGTTGAATCTTGAAACGGTTTGTAATTTTTGTGTTATTGGTGAGCTTTATTCTTAGCAAGTCTATGCACTGTTTACATGAAGGTCATTATGTGGAAAATGATCTTCAATTGTAGTTTTTTAGCTGTTGGATCTGCAAATTATGAATACCATCCTAGTATTCTCGTAAGTGTTATTTATATATTTTTGGCTGTCAGATCTGCAAATTATGCAACACTTGTCACGAGTCAACTGATTGTCATGGCTACACATATGGTAATTTATTTTGCCTCTTCCCATTTTTTTTTCCAACTGGCTCTGATGGACGTTGGAAGAAACCGAAAGTAAAACTAATTTTCTCTTCATATGCTAAGGCTGGCTTAGGACTTGCTGATACAGATGCTTGGGGTATAATTGAAACAATAGCTGGGAAGAACAATATTGGTTACAAACATATGGTGAGTTACGTTGCACCAGTCCTCTTGACTCAGTTTTCGTCATGATTTTTTGCTTTCAGTGTAAGTTCCACGATGATTAGAATTGGCTATAGAGCTTCATAGGTTTCAAGTGACTCACTATTTTGTTACTTGGTATTTTTTGTCTACGACATCGACCTTGAAGTTATTTTGTATGTGGTTTGTAGAAATTCACAATTGGATATCTTTGTTTGCTTACTTCATTGTTACTATGTTGAACTTGGATCAGATAAAACTCAGGGGATTTCTGGCACACATTAGACAAATATCTATTGGTTACTGGGGTATCTATTCTAGTAAGTCTCAATCTGCACCATCATATGGTTTGGCATCCCCACGTCCTCAAGATGGGGCTGGTGAAGCTAAGCTTCCAACTGAGGGCTCTGGTGTTGGACGTAGCTGGGTTCAGAGCATGTTTAGCAGGGATACTACATTAAGAGCAAACTCATTTACCCGTGTTCGTAAGTGGACCTCTGACGGTGGCAGTTCTTTGCTAGAATTGATTGTGACATCTGATGATTATGCTTTCCATGACTTTGCTTATATTGAATTCAGCTGCTACTGACAATGGTAAACTGGAGATATCTGCGGCTGGGCAGAAGAAAATGCAAACTAGTGTTCGAACTCTTAGGGGTCATACAGGAGCAGTCACTGCATTACATTGTGTAACAAACAATGAAGTGTGGGGCTTCACTAGGGACTTTGAGGATGCAGGTCACTTTTTTAGTGGAAGCACTGACTGCACGGTAATGGAAAATAGCTGCTTTTAACTATAAAGGACTTGTACCTGCTCTTTGGAGATTAACTGTCAATTTTCTTGCATTATATGATATACTATCATCTGAGTAGATAAATACTAGAAGTCTGTTTCAGATCTATTGTGATGAAGGACTTTTATAAGCTGTAGACTCTATTTTCCAAACTGAGTAGTATGGAAAAAATATCTTTAACTTGCCGACATTAGAAGAAATCACATTACTAGTAATCTTTTCTAGTACCAAGATAGAATTTTTTCATTCTGTCCATCAGTGAGTGCCATGCTATCTTATGTGTCTTTTCTTAATCCTTAGCATTCACATATCTGTTGCATAAGACCAATTCTACCTATGTGACCATGCTTTTTTGCCAACATTTTCAGATAGTCTTACATTATTTCTCTTCTTACGTTTTGGAAATGCAGATTAAGATTTGGGATCCTAACACGCGCGGTTCTGAACTTCGGGCAACTTTAAAGGGGCACACAGGGTAATGTTACTGTCCTTTATTTTATTATTATTATTGTTTCCTTCGTGGAAGGGGGTGGAATGCTGACTTTGATGATTGATATTTCTTGGTATCCTCAATGGTTGAAGCATTTAAAACACATATTACCTTTCTCTTTCATTCAATGCAGAACAATTCGAGCTATAAATTCTGATAGAGGAAAGATTGTATCAGGAGCTGATGATCAGACTGTGCTTGTATGGGATAAACAGACAACTCAGCTCCTTGAAGAGCTGAAGGGCCATGATGCTCAGGTTTGATAAACTCCTGTAATCAGATTTCAGCTCATGGTCACTTTCTTTTGATCTATATATATGAATTATAAAAATACACGTGGATCTTGTATTACTACCCTATAAACTATCATGAGGGATGAAGTGATTAACTGCTGTAATTGACAGGTGAGCTACGTACAGATGCTATCAGGTGAACGTGTCCTTACGGCTGCCCATGATGGAACCATAAAAATGTGGGATGTAAGAACTGATACTTGTGTTGTTACATTGGGTCGTTGCCCTAGCGCTGTTCTTTGTGTATCATTTAATGACGATAAAGGAAGATTGGCTGTGGGAGGAAGAGACACGTATGTCTTATGCTTGTGGAATCCTCTGTTTTTGTGCTTTTGACAACATGTTCCCCTTAATTCTATAAGTCTCATGTTTTGTTTGTTCTTCTGAAGGATGGCACATGTCTGGGACATCCGATCTACAAAACCAATGTACAAGCTTTCAGGGCACACAAGTTGGATCAAGTGAGTCAATTGTTTAATGTGGCATTTGTGTTATATGTATTCCTATGTCTGATGGTTTTCAAAATGAGAATTCTTGATTTGCAGGTCTATTAGAATGGATGAGGATACTCTTATTACTGGTAGTGATGATTGGACAGCTAGAGTATGGTCGATAAACAAAGGAACATGTGATGCTGTTCTGGCTTGCCATGGAGGTCCTGTTCAATGTGTGGAGTACTCTAAGTCAGATAAAGGAATTATCTCAGGTTAATGATCACATGTGTATGAATTTTTTGTTCCTTAACTGATTTAGCTTTTCACTTTACATTCTGAAATGTATGCTTCATAGGTTCAACTGATGGTCTGGTCCGTTTCTGGGAAAATGATGAAGGTGAGAATTCACACTTTAATGTATCTTCTGCTTGCAGATGTGTTTATCTGTCTGGCTCATTGAGCTTGTTTATTTTCCTGTACATTACCCCAAACCAATTAAAGAATGTGCTTTATACCTCTGCTCACTTCTGATAGCTCACTGCTGATTGCTCGTATAATCTACTCAAGAGAGGACTATATGTTTTCATGAAATGGTGATTGGCAAATTGACCTTATTCAACCACAATTCATAAATTACTTATGTCTATGTATAAATTTTTGTTAGTGAATGGTTTTGTATATGATTTTAATCACGAGCTTGAAATATTGGACTTAAGGTTATAAAAACCCTTAGGGTGTGAAGATTTCACATATTGTATTGGAGGCAGTACTACTTGAAGAAATCATAAAAAATAAAAAACTTGAAGAAATCATAAAAAATAAAAAACTTGAAGAAATCACACTTTTTTTTCCTGTAATTTATCATATTCCAATATAAATGGGACTGCTCTATTCATAGCCATGTTGGTGGGATTTGCTGGATAGGGATTGCTAATCTTGTGACGGGAGGAGAAAAAAGTAGTTGCTTTAGCATTTCAAAATATATTTACATATGTTTAATCTTGTTTTGTTATGTTTATAGGTGGTTTTAAATGTGTAAAGAATGTCACTCTCCATTCATCTCCTATATTGTCCATAAATTTGGGGGAACAGTGGCTTGGAGTTGGGGCAGCTGATAATTCAATGTCCTTCTTCAATCGACCAACAGAGAGACTTGGTGGCTTATCTAGCACGGGTGCAAAGATGGCTGGTTGGCAGTTGTACAGAACACCCCAAAAAACAGTTGCCACGGTTAGTTCACCTTTTTCATACTTTGTATTCTCTTCTTTTCTGATCTGCATACTGTCCTTCGTATACTTGCTTTTTGGATAAAGTTGATGTATAATGTTATCATCTCATTTTCAGGTAAGATGCGTGTCTTCGGATCTTGAAAACAAGAGGATTTGCAGTGGCGGCCGGAATGGTATGCTCAGGCTGTGGGATGCAACCATTAACATTTAGGTGTGATCATTGTGTGTTGTAATTTCGTAGTGCAGTGCTTACTTTAGTTGGTATAAGTCCTCGGATATTTTGCTGGTGCAGATTTTGTAGCTGAGGGTTTTTGGCCTCTAATTATTCTTTTCGAATGTTTATATTTCAAGTTTTGTTGAAAATGTTTTCTATGAGAAGTCTAAATTATAAGGTGTGATTTGCACGGTTTGTTGTTGCTTCGCATAATTTTTCCATTTTACATGAAACTGGAAAAGCATAGCCTGGGCAAAATTCCATTGGTGTGATTGGTCCATCAGGTCATTTTACCATTTTTTCCCGCCCGCCATGGTAACACATTTATCTAATCCACGCAAAAGAAAGAAACTGAAACAACTAACATAATTATGTTTCAATTGATAACAAAATAAATTAATTGGTTCTCAAATTTACATAAACTTGTTGCACAATCGGTGGATTCAAAACAAATACACACGAAATGGGGAAAAAACATAATGCTTCACACGAAACAATGTTACAATCTTAAAGTAGAATATATATAATATGAGTTGTCCAAACAAATTTAATCCTTAGTAAAGAAACAATCCAACTGAGATTATGCCATCATGTTTTGCTTCATGGGAGGCGTCATGGATCCAAGCTGCATCATCTGCACCCTTGCCTGATTTCCTTGCCAACCTAACAATGGTAAAACATACTTGTCAATTCATATCTTAGAAAAAAAATCAACTATTAATATTTTTTATTACAAATCGGTAAATTTTTAAAACCAATGTCTCATTTGATACTAGGATAAACGTTGATCTTCTCACTTTTAAATCCGACATTTACATATTAATCATGATTATTCAGTTTATTATTGTTGATCTTCTCACTTTCATGTTTGTTCTTCTTACTTTCAAGACTATGATGTTTTACATATAAAACATGATTATTCAGTGAGACTAATTGATCTCAATTGATAATTTGTCATATTCAAATCACAAATCTATATATAATTGAAGATGAATATAAATTTTACCAATGGCAGGATCGAGGCCTCTTTTCTGAAGCTCTCTGTATTCTTGGCAAAGGGCGCACCATTCACAGAAACAGTGAACGAGCCAATCAGGGCCCGGGGTTTCCATGAGTCCATAACGTGCCCTCAACTTGGTTCTGTAGGTGCACGAAAGAAGGCATGGCATCGCTATCAGAAATGCAACACATCCATACATCATTCCACCTGTGGCGCAAGCTGTACATCAACCACAAAATAGATTATAATCATTATTTAATTTACCACCCCTTCTAAATTCAATTTAAATTCACTAAAATATAAATGAGAAGGTCTTGGGTGAGACCGTCCTACCCTAAGCTTATGGTAGGACGAATGATAGTTCATGTGTTTAATGGATTTGTTCATGTGTTTCATAGCTTTGTTAATTCATTTACAAAATTGTGAAACACAAGAACAAATCTATTAAACACATGAACTATCATTCGTCCTACCATAAGCTTATGGTAGGACGGTCTCACCCAAGACTTTGTAAATATAAATTAACCATATTTTTTTGTGATATAAGACCAAGACAAAAAAATGTCATTTTTAAACCATACTTAACTGCAATTCAACCCTTAATATATAACTCAACTAGGTGTTTGAGGGCTGTTAATTCAGTTCAAATTAATTCAATCCAGATCAACTCAAAAACTATAGTAACCAAATTATGCCATCCATGTCATGAGCTTTGAATATTTTTTAAACGGGGAGCTAGCTGCAGATTAAACTAATACAAAATTTTTTCTCATATGTTTATTAAGATAGTTTGTGTGCATGTAATCTCTATCTTTCTAATTCCACTAGTTTATTTACAATATTTAAAAAAGACGGAAGGAAAGGTAAAATAGAATTAATGACACAGTTCTTAAACTAACTATATACATATATTTATAACATTAAAATGATTTCTTAATAAAATAGAATTAATGACACAAAATAAAAGAAATAATTAAAAGTACCATAGCACAAACAAATAAACTAATTTTATATAAATGTGAAGTAAAGAGTGAGTATGTCATAAGATTATGATACGAGAATCTCATAGTAAACCCTCTCACCAACAAAACATGTATTTGTTTCTATTAATTGCTTTTTTTGCGTATATAATTACTACAATTCATATAAAATCCTTTGGAATGGTACTATAAAATGTCAATATTCTACTATTACTGAATGACCATACGTGAAGTAAAATCAATAGAAAGTTGACTTTCTTTTGCTTGTTTGGGACACTGAAAAATGAAGAAGCCAAGTTTCTAATTAATTTGTATAGAGTAAATTAATAGCAATGTGGAGTTGACTTTTAACTTGTTTTTGGAACATTGAAAAAAGAAGAAGAATAGTATTTCGAAACAAACTATTTATAATTAAACAGCCGAAGCAATCTTTGTAAAATTCACACGTACAGATCATGTAATGATAATATTCAAGTAATTAATAAGACTTACAAGAATGGCCAGAGTCAATGATCTCAGCAATTTGCCCATAGGTCACACATGGAAAACAAGCTGTCACAATAGCTGATGAAATGCAAAGCACAAATCAGACTCAAGAAAATCTGTATAATTTATAACATGAATGTGAATCATTTTTAATTTCAGGAAATTAAATGATTAGATGAAGTACCATTTTGCGGGTCATCCATGCATCCAAACAGATCCGTCTGCCAAGGCTCAGTGGGAAGAGCCTGTTGAAACGGGACCCCGAACTGAGGCGTCGCCGGAGTCGCAAACTGCGGCGCGGCGGTTTGATGCATCATTGGATTCCCAAACTGAGGTGTGGTTTGCTGCTGAAATCCCTGAGCCCCATGGAAGCCTTGATGCGACGACTGCGGCGGCGGAAAAGCTTGCGGCTTCTGGAAATCTTCATGATGATCTTGCTGAGGCGGAAAAGCCTGCGGTTGATGATGGTGATCCCGAGGGGGCGGAAATGCGTGCGCCTGCTGGTTCTGAGGTGGCGGAAATGCGTGCGGCTGATCGTGATGGTCCTGTGGAGGTGGAAAGGCCTGTGGTTGATGATGATGATGATCCTGAGCAGGCGAGCGAGTTTGGTGGACGTTTTTTGGTGGCTTGGAGGCTCCAGGAGGATGATTTTCATGGAGATTGTCTTCTACATCAATGGTTTCTGGGGCTTGATCTGCAGCATTTGGATCTGTTGGCCCTCTTGCCATGGTTTCTGCACTGTTCTATGTTTTATCAAGCAAGCAAAGCTGGAAGTGGAGATGTGAATATATAATGAATGTGGTGGGAGGGATCAAGACTGCGTGTACCTGGAATTGGAGATGTGAATGAGTTGTGAGTGCAAGTGGAGGATTCAAATTTGTATAATATTGTAAGTTGCTTAGTTTAATTTAGAGGTTGATTTTTGATTTTTAGGTACTATATATAGAAAGGCAATGTCCTGATCAGGACTTTAAGGTACTATCCAAATATTAAAAGATTAGTGAAAAATAAAACTAATTTTATGGAAAAATTGAACTGAACAAAGAAAAGAGAAGTACTTTTATGAATTGAGAATAGAGATAAATGTTGGTCTTCTCACATTCAAGCATGATCTTTTACATATTAAGCGTGATCATTCAAATGTATTATAGCTGATATTCTCATTTTTATGTAGGATCTTCTCACTTTTAAAATTAATTTTTACAATTAAGTATGATTATTTAGTGAGATCAATTGAGACAGATCATTGTGAATTTGTACGAAAAATATTACGGATTGCGGGGATCGCGACACTTGAAACTAGAGGTCGGTCAGTAACTAAAAGGTCAATTGTTGTGATAATTGAATGAAAAATGAGTTGTCTATTTTGTTTGTAAAAGCGCGTAGGAAAACTAGAATGATTGGTTGGAATATGAAATAGCTCAAATTTTTTTAGCCTATATGATTGACTCACTCATTTTTCTTCTTTTGTCAAGGACTGAGGGGTTAACTAAATTCTTTAGAACTACAATTAATTTTCCCATTACGTACGTGTTCTTATCCAACTTAATTTAACTGAATTGAATTAATAATAAATACAAAGAAATTAAACTAAATCGATTCAAACTGAAACTAAAAAAAATAAAACAGATTGAACTTGAAACTACTTGCAAAATCCATTACAATTCATTCAATTCAAAGCTCGATAAATCTACAACATTCTTGTTGGTCCATAACTGATCATCCATCAATCACTCAACATCCAGTGCATGCATGCATGTACTTAGTCACTAAGTTGGAATTAATGTATCTTTGATTTATACATTTATTCTTACGGGAGACACAATTTTGTTTCATCACATGAAATCTTAAATGATTTTGTTTCATTCTGTCACAAATGAAACAAACAAATAAACTAATATAATAAATATGCAAATCCGAAAGGAATGCTCAATAATACCAACTTTGAATTCAAATTAAAACAAAATACACAAGAAATGGGTGAAAAAGTTGATACAAGATTTGCCTCTAAATGTAATGTGTAATACAAATATAAGAGAAGTTGTCCAAATTAACAAAATTAATAATCCCTCACTAAGAAAACGATCAAACTGAGATCACCCCATCATGTTTTGCCTCATGGGAGGCGTCATAGATCCAAGCTGCATCATTTGCGCCCTTTCTTTATTTCCTTGCCAACCTAACAATTAATGGTAAAAATTGTATCAATTAAAATTAGAAAATAGTCAAATAACATCTTAATTTATTTTCTTCTTCTCTTAGCACAAATCACAACTTAATGATAATGTAATTACCAATGGCAGGATCAAAGCCCCTCATCTTAAGCTCTCTGTATTCTTGGCAGAGGGCACACCATTCACACAAGCCGTGAACGAGCCAGTCAGGACCCGGGGCTTCCATGAGTCCATAACGTGCCCTCAGCTTGGTTCTGTAGGTGCATGAGAGCAGGCATGGCATCGCAATCAGAAATCCAATACATCCATACATCATTCCACTTGTAGCGCAGGCTGTAAATCAAACACATATACATTTAGGTAACTAACTCAATTTATAAAACCATATTTTTAAACCTAATTAAGTGTAAACCAACCTTTAATATTTGTGAGTTCTATTATCTTTATATAGAAGGCCTTATTCGTACATAATCTTAATTTAGTTAAATTTAATTTAGTTTGTATCAATTCAGCGACAGTTTAGTTCGCATCAAGAAAATAAAAAAGAATCAACAAAGATGATGAAAAGTAATAGAAAAGAAAAAAAAAATGAAAAATCCAATTATCCTTTGGTTCAATTTAACATAGTGAAATTCTCTTTCCTTAATCTCTTTATTCTTGTTTGCTTGGTTCAATTCACATGAAATGAATGACAAAGATTGAAAGAGTGAGAGTGATATAGCAATGTCAATGATAATCGGTGAAGGTCGGGTGGTGATGGTAGCTAGTTGATAGCTGCAAGAGTGGTGGTGGTTTTTGTCGGAGTGGTAGTCATAGTCAATGGTTAGTGGTTAGTGGAGGGTTGAAATGGTGGGTGGTGCTGGTAGTTGGTGGTGGTGGTAGTCCGTGATCATGACTAAAGTAGTTGATGTTGGCTTGTGACTAAGGAGAATGGAGATATTTTCAGGACAAAAGGCGATAACGCCCACCCACAGCGCTCCACACGCCCGACCCACACACCTCGGTGAGGAGATGGTAACCTAGCATCAGGAATCATTGGCTGGTTAACTGCTCGATGCGCACAAGGGACTTTTGAAACAAGATAATCCTCATTGCCGCTGCCGAGATTCGAACTCACAACCTCGAAACAACTGAACCAATATCACAACAACTAGGTTTTGGAGGAATTCCAATTGCAAAAGATGTGGGGAATGAGAAATGCGGTTTTGGAGGAAGGAAATCATGAAAACTAAAGGAAGGGAAGTACAAAATTACTCCACCTGATGGAAGGGAGTACTTAAGTAGCTGGATATCAAATATTAATCCATCGCCTCATAGAAAAATCAGTTTATGAGCTAAGATTAAAAAAAACGTTTGAACTAGAAGCTAGTTGCAAATTACTAAACATGTATACAATTTTCAATTGAGACATGTATCAATCGATCTTATTAAATTATCAGACTTAATAGGTAAAAATCAATCTTGAAAGTGCGATAATCAGACATAGATTAACAATAATACACTGAATAATCATGCTTAATATGTAAAATGTCAGACTTAAAAGTGAAAAGATCAACATTTGTTCTGGTCTCAATTTGAGTCTGGTCTCACAATAAATAAATAACAATTAATTTATGCTGCCAATACATCATTTGGAATTATACCAAAATGAAAAAAAAACAATTAATTTCAACTACATATGAGTGAATGAACAGTGCATGATTAAGTACATTAAGATTAAAATAGAACGCGCGTGGAGTAAAAGCAACAGGAAGTTGAACTTTTTGACTGCCCATGTAACACCGGAAAAGAAAAGTCAATCATCTACCATAATGAATCAACTTAAAGTAATAGCACTATAATAAAATTTTATTAAAATTAAAATTAAAATTGTCTAATAAAATAAACAAACACAAAAATTAATCTTATAAAATATAATATCATAAGGTTTTGATATATGAGCTTCTTGGAATTCATATGCATGGTTAAAAAAAATCCAAGTAGATAATTAGACTTACAAGAATTAAAAAAAAAAAGAAAAAAAAAAGACTTACAAGAATTGCCAGTGTCAATGATCTCGGCAATTTGTCCAAAGGTGACACATGGAAAAAGAGCTGTCACTATAGCTGAAATGAAAGTGCGTAACAAGATTTATTAGGATTTATAAGTATAATCATGATCAGCTAATTAATTATATAACAATGAAGTAATTAATTATAAGCTGAATAATTAAGTAGTAGGTAGTACCATTTTGTGGATCCTCCATGCATCCGAAGAGTTCAGTTTTCCAAGGCTCAGTAGGAAGAGGCTGATAAAACGGAGTCCCAGGAGCCATGGGTGAGTTAAATGGCTGATTATTCGCAAACTGAGCCTCTTGAAACCCTTGAGCTGGAGGAAAAGCTTGAGCATCATGCGATTGCTGCTGGGGTTGGTGACTCTGAGGCGGCGGAAAGGGTTGTGGTGGCTGATCATGGTGACTCTGAGGCGGCGGAAAGGGTTGTGGCTGCTGATCATGGTGACTCTGAGGCGGCGGAAATGCTTGTGGTGGCTGATCATGGTGACTCTGAGGCGGCGGAAATGCTTGTGATGGCTGCTGCTGAGGATCATCGGCATCATGAGCAGTTTCATAGTGTTCTTGGAGATTATCTTCTAGAGGGGGTGCATCATGATCAATGGTTTCTGGAGTTTGAGGAGGTAAGGAGCCGGCACTTGGATCTCTTACCATGGTTTTGGCACTGTGTTTTTTTAGGGTTAATTTTTTAGATTGATAAGGATATATATGTGTGATTTTAAGATGATCTTTAATGACCAAGTTCTTGGGAATTAATATATGATTCGAATCAGTGCGGGAGGGAAGAGGAACTGTATTTTTTCCCGATGTTCCAACAGATCAGTACTGACCTGGAACTGGAAGTGGAGATATTATTGGTAAATGATCAGTGCAAGTGGAGGATTAAAATTTGTAGTAATTAAGTGGAGGATTAAAATTTGTAGTATACTATTCTAATTATTAGAGGAACATTATTTCAACTCAATTTCTACCAATTTAAGGTATTACGTACATCTCCATGCATGTCAACGTACACTTTCTTTTTACTTTTATGATAGTTGTTCAAGAGAACAAGTGTTAATCTTAAAAATCAGAAAATCATAAATAAAGGTGAGATGATTATGTTTAATGCGTAAAATGTTGGACTTGATTATTTTATTTATAATTTCAATTGAAACTGGTCTCACTAACAATATATGCAAACTTTAGACCATTAATATGCAACCTATTTATATATTTAAGAATTTAGTGATTATATAGTTTATTTTTATGATAGTTGATGAAGATGGTAATAATTTTTATTTAATTAGAAGCTACTTATATATTATATAATTTTGGCATTTTGGTATTATACAAAATATAAGAAGTTTAAATTTTGGTATTTTATAGTATGTGAATATTTTGAAAACACAAGATTATATAAGCAAGCAATTAGGTCACCAAAATTCTCAAACTTTTCTAATGAAAATTAATTCTATTCAAAGAGTGCAACCTAGAGGAGTAGCTTAATTATTTACATTTCTCACTGACAATAGTAATAATAAAAATGATTATGTTAACATTTCACTTAAAAAAACTAGTTTCTTTAAATCGAGGAGAATGTAGAGAACTGAAGTGGAGTGTAATAACAGGCCTGAATCCATGCATATGCAAAATCGTTTCCTCTATATATATATAATGAGAAATACACAGAAGTTTATATATATATATATATTATATATATATATATATAATCAAATAAATTTTTGCCAAATATTGTTTTCCAGCTGGTGGCAAAAATGACAGATCAGAATTAGCTGCATTCATTTTGTACTCTTTAGTTTGTTCATAATAAACAACGTTTACCAATAGAAGTCTGATTGGCTGTGGCTCAAGTCCATTAGCTGGGCCTGGGAGTAGACTTGCTTAGAGTTGACCGGGAAAGAGTAGCGTATATGATTGACTCTGCGAGGTTGACATTTGACTTTTTTGGCTGCAAAATTACAGCGACAATATTCCAGTATGATCCACACCCATGTGCCAATCATGGATCAACGATGACATTGCCCCGTCATAATTAGTTTGCTTTAAGTTCGAGATTAATTATTCGTCAGAAGCTGTTTTTGGCCTATTGTTTGCCTAGAAATTAAAGTTTTTGGGTGAGACATGTAATCGTACAGACCGAAGAGAATGATCATTTACTGTTTTTACTTGATCTTTTAGTCAGTTTGATTGATCTTAGTCAGTTTTCCTGAACATTCTTTTTTACCATGATCTTTTAATTAATTAGATTTTTTATCTTTCAGTCAATTTTCTTGATCATTCATAATCCTTGATACATTACTGTTATTTCATACAAATTCACACCGAAGATCAGTCTCGAGTCGGTGATGTGAGATGAATGAACTCTATCGAAACCATCAACCTAAAATTTAACAACGACGGTGGAGTTGAACCCACCAACGACAACTCAACTAATAACGGTCCCTTATAGTGTTTGGTATTTGATGTTTGTAGAGATAGGTTTCAAATAAGAATTTGTAATGTTTACCTTATTACCGAAAGTTTTATATGCCGATCCCATACTATAAAATTATGTTGTTAATGACATTTATATTTAGTCATCTCTTATCCTATCATAAAATTGTCTTTATTTATTTTTATTATGATGTCGTTACTTCATTCTGGATTAATCTAAGCACATACGTACCATTAATCACAACAACACTATGTTACAAAACTTATTAGACGTTAAAAATCCAAAAATCTTTGACTTTAGAACTGGATACGTACGCTACAGCGAAGAATATTTACTGGCATATAATTTACGTAAAGTCTTGGTCTTCTTCTCTGCAAAATTCGTAATTTGATTTCTAGGTTCTTATTATTAATTAATCTAACAATTATGATAATTAAATTAAAATAATGATCTTCCTCGCAACTGGCTGCTAAATGCCAACTCGATCTTATCACTTCACAGAATGCTTTAAAATTCTAAATTATTATTTAGTCAACCAAAGAGCAATTTCCTCAAAAAACCTAGGTGCAGTGCAACCAATTCATTTTATTAATTTTCTCTTATTTTTTTTGTTTGTTTCGACACAGCCAAGCAATCAACCATTTTTCCATTTACATGTTGGCAGGTGATGCATACGTAAAATTATCATACATAAAAATAGTAAAAATTGGATTGCGTGTGTATTAAAATTCCATAGTACTGAAGTATGAAATAGATCGATCGATCGCAACGAAAATAAAAGCTTGACTCTTTACCTAACTTAACTATAATTAGTTTATATATATATATATATATATATATATATATATATATAGAGGATTCAAAAAGTCTAGCACTTTTCAATATTTTCGTTGAGTTCAATACTAAGAATATTTAAGAATATTTCTTTTTGATTAATTTCTTGTCAAGTAGGACGGAACTAAAACTATTAAAAATAATCTAAATTTCTTCCAAATTATATATGAAATTAAATTTTCTAAATTGAAATAAAATGTTATACGGTCATAAGGTCAACATAACCGAGTCTAAGCCCCGCCTCCCGTTATCTCCAATGAAATTGGTCCTGAATTCAATTGACACCCTGAAATTAGAAGTGAGAACATTATGATTTGTCCGTAATTATAATCCAATATTGGTGGTACAATCCTACGGAGACCATAACGAAAATTTATATATTTATTAGTACAATTTGTTAGTGTCTTCTAAAAGCACACGAAATATATATATATGTATATGAACTAAAATAATTTATAATTTATAATTTTATTTTAATTAGTTGTGTTTATAAATACTATATTTATTACTTCAAATCTGAATTTGTCTTTCTATAGTTACACAGAAATAATTAATTGACACATAAATTAAAAACAAACATATGCGCTCGCTACGTATCATCTTAATTATCATAGAAGCATTTCTCATAAATTCGTACAATTCCGGGTGTCAATTGAAATTATGGACATAATAATCATCTCACCTTTAATTTCCACCTTCAATCAACCGAATGAAGAATCCAATTAATGTCCGGGAACCGAAAAATCACCATGTACGTGAGTGCACGATGAACTCATGACGATCGACCTAAAATATTAGCGCAAGATTCCTCTAAATTATGTGAAATTTGTATGTTGACTAATTCCATTAAGTTATTACAAGCTGATAAATGAATAATAGATAATAAGACCAGTGGCTACTAAAAAAAACATGAACCACCGAATCACACAGTTCACTAACGTTGTACCAATTAATCATTCATCAGCTGCAAACTGCATGCCACTCCTTATATAAGACTTCCAAAGAAAAGCCACCCATTACACACACACACACACACACTTAATTCATCGATCTCAGCCATTAATTTGATTCCGCCGTATGGATACCGGAAAGCCAGTGTACGGAGCTCCGGTGGGCGGTGCACCACCGCCCCAGCCGTGGTCTACCGGCTTGTGCGGCTGCTTTGAAGATGGATCCAACTGTACGCAACCATCCAAATTATTAAATCTCACAAAATTTCCTTCAACAGATACATTTTCTTACTGATGTATATATATGCAGGTTGCGTTACCTGGTGCTGCCCCTGCATCACCTTCGGCAGAAATGCTGAAATTATCGACAAAGGCACAACAAGTAAGTTGATCACGAGCATAATAATATTGAATTCCATGATCATTGATTAATTTTATGGTTGATTTGATTTAGCGTGCGGGCAAGCGGGAGGGATATACTACTGCCTGGCGCATATCGGGTTCGCGGCGTGCTACACCTGCACCTATCGCACCAAGCTCAGGGCGTACTTCAACCTCTCCGAGGATCCCTGCAACGACTGTCTTGTCCATTACTGCTGCCTCCCTTGCGCTCTCTGCCAGGAGTATCGCGAGCTCAAGAACCGCGGCTTCGATCCCGCTCACGGTAACCTTTTGTAGTTTTATATGTAATTATATATATACATGTTTTAAAGAAGACTGTTTTGATTTTGTGCGTTTTCTTGAATTGTCAAGGATGGATAGCAAATGCTGAGAAGTGGAACAAAATTGCAGCTGGAAACACCAAACCTCCGACCTTTGATTCGGGAATGTCCCGTTAATTCGACGGCCGGCGCCGGCCACTTTCTTTATTTTGAAGCTTTGCGTGTTTCTCTTTCATTTCTGTTAATTATTATGTTTCTTCTGTTTTCTGCCTATAAAAATTGAACCTTGTACGGCTATTAATGAGTCAATCTGTTCCAGATTTTGACCCTTGATCTCTTGTAATTTTTTCATATTGTCATAATTATTGATATATATTTATCAATGTTTATATATCAGTGTACTATAGGATTATGAATGTTTGAATTTATTCAAAAACACCAACAATCCCCTCCCTTTCATTTGAGTATAATCACTTGTTAAGGAAAAGGGGCCACCGTGCATGACAATTTTTCTGGCCAAAACAGAGGTTTTTAATCTTCATGGATATGATGTCGGAACGCTTGAGAGCTGCATTTATGGCTCTCGTAATTATAAAATTAGTTTCCGTGGACCGGGTACACCGCGACTCAGTAACTTTATTTAGGAATATCAGTAGTGTAATAGTCTATAAGAGCAGAAATAGAAAAATAGTTATATGTAAAAATAGAAAAATCACCTTTAAAAAATTAATTAATTCCCTTAAAATAAAATAGAACTAAAAATATTAGTGATCGTTGTGTTCATGATCAATATCACTTGAATTATTTGTCAAGTTTACTCTCAATATGCTATATATTGCGTAATCACTTTATGAAGGGTTGTGTTAGTGATTCTCTAAAAAACAGTGTTAGTGTTTAACCACTTTATGAAGGGTTGTGTTAGTAATTTTAGGGTGTTTAATCTCTAAAGAACTAGAATACAACTAAAAATATTAGTGATCGTTGTGTTCATGATCAATATCACTTGAATTATTTGTCAAGTTTACTCCCAAAATGCTATATATTGCGTAATCACTTTATGAAGGGTTGTGTTAGTGATTCTCTAAAAAAAAGTGTTAGTGCTTAATTACTTTATGAAGGGTTGTGTTAGTAATTTTAGGGTGTTTAATCTCTAAAGAACTAGAATAGTTATTTGCTTCAAAAGTGTGTAGAATAAACGACGTAGTTTCGTATTGCAGTAACTTAAATATGGTATTAATTATTAAACATTACTGCATAAATTGGATTAAATATGGATTAATTATGTATGTACCTAATTTAGTATATTTTATACAAGTTTAGTATATTTTATATTGTTATGATATTTATGATACAAATATTTTCTAAATATTTTAAAATGAATTAAAAGTTAATTTAAAATTAGTAATTTGGTATAGGATCGAGCAAAATTTGTATAATTTTGTATAGCTGCCATGTAAATAATTAGCATGCCATATTTAATTAATATGAAATATTGATTGTAATCACCCTATGTGGATGATTATATTTAGTGCTCTGATAAAAAAATAATAATAAACATGAAGCACACCCCCTTGCGATGAAGATGAAATAGAAAAAGGCTATGATCCCATGACAAATAATTTCGATACTCTTGGTGTGGCTTATTCTTGATGCCTTCTTCCTCTTCTCCGGGTGAGTTGATGGTATGACATTTAGATCTATATTGTTCTTATTAAATACTACCATCATATGTAAGAGCAAAATTCTAATGTCAATACACCTGACTTGTGTTTAATCTTTTGTTTTATAGTTTTTTTATTGTCTAATAAGCACTTTGTCTATGTCGATCAAAACAATTACTTGGAGCTAGGAGCTTATTTTTCAAAAGTACAATTGCTTTAGAAGCTTATGCAAAGATCCAGGTTTGTGTTTCTCTTTTATGTCTCTCTTCAATTTAAGAGTTTCTCTTATTTGTCCAGTATTAAAAGTGTTCTAAACAATGCAAATTTGGGATTTCCAATGATGCTAAACTAATAATTTGTTCTAATGAAATATAAATAGGAGTTATCTGAAGGTTGGACTCTCAGAAAGGTATTGACATTCTACTCCATAATTTTTGCTAGAAGATGTTCAATTTGTAAGATCCTCTATCACTCTCTCTTAGTTTCTCTTCATATATGTTCTACACAAATAGGAAGTAAAAGTGATATCCTTTACTTCGGGTGATGCTTGGATGCGGCAACTAGAGTTCATTGTTTAGAATTTCATCGGTAACAAGTATTGGGCTGGGTTGAATTCAATGTTGTGAAGCATAATTGTTTAGAATTTCATCCGTAATTAAAGTTCGTTTTTCTGTTATGTGCAATGTGTTTGGTGTTCATAATTGTTTGGTGATTCCTTTCTTTATTATTAGCAATTAAACAGATTTTGTATTCTAAATTTGGTGAAATTAAATATTTTCTTCCTTTAAACTATATAAATTATTTGGTAGTAAAAGATATCAGTAGAAACTTATCTAATTTGCATATGTGAAGCTATAAAAGATACTTTCTACCATTTTCACCCAGAAATTCTATATTTTAAGAATATTAAATTTTAAGAATATAATAAATTAACTTACTACATATTTCAGTTAAAATTTAATTAATTTTCCATTCATAAGTTAAAGAAATCTTAAATTAATATCATCCACGAAAACTTATTTTTCTACTTCTCATCAATTCAAGCTCCCCCTCTCATTGTAACCGTCATAACAAATATGTACATCAAATCAAATATGACCGTCATAACAATTTTAAAATATTTACATTAATAAGTGATCAAGTACACCGCACAACGTGCGGTAGAGCCGAACTAGTATGGGAGAACATATATTGTGATCTAAATTAAGTGGTTTTACAATTTTAATTTATTCTTGTTTGGCATAGTGATATGAAAGTGTGTAATACTCCTCTCTGTCAAATGTTCATGGATTTCTTTAGCGAGTTAATATCCTGAGAACAATATTTCAGTTTTTATGGGATTTTTTTTAGAGTATTGATGCTATAAATCTTTACGTGTCTAGAGAACCATTCTCGACCACCTATAAAAATACGATCGGCCTTTTCTTTGACCGGAACTTTCTCAAAACTTTCCATAGCATTTCCATCCCTTTTCAAGGGATATCGAGATTCAAAACATACTCCATTTGAAGAAATATGGTCTAAAACATCCAAAATACTGGGTACTTCTCCTCTTTTAAGGTTAGGCGATGGATGTTGCCCCATCATATGGGGCATCCTATCATTGAGCTCTTGTATAGATCCCCTCCTCTTCTTTCCATAAGAATCAGTGCACCGAGAGACTGCATCTATGCAGTTAATCACAGAGTGATTAATGCACATATCTGTTTGATGTTGATCGGATACCTCTCCCATGTCGTGGGTGAGGGGCCAACATAATTTGACCTCTCCTTTAAAACCTTCAATAAAATCAGCTATTTTTCTTGTTTTCTCTGCTTGTCTTTTCCTCTCATTAGGAGGAGGCCTCTTCCTCTTTTTACCCGTATAGTCGCCCATCAGAAGGTAACAAGACTTAGTTATGCTAAACAGAAGATGCAACAAAATTCACTAGAGATAGCCCATTTGATCATCCAAGTAGTAAATAGCCATCATCACCCTAAGCTCTCTCAGTGACAATTCGTCGAACACCTCATCTACATGCAATTTTTCACATCCTTTATTGAATGGAGAAATCCAGAAAGGAATTGAATGGATGATTACGACAATGTGAAGAATGGAGTCTGGAGAAGAATGGAGTTCGGGAGAAGGGTGGAGAAAAGGGTTTTACTTATCTTTACGTGTCATGTTGTTATTTTTAAAAGGATAGTGAAAGAAACTATATTTTTTGATTCGAGAATGTCCCGTTAATTCGACAGCCGGCCACTTTCTTTATTTTGAAGCTATGTGTGTTTCTCTTTCATTTCTGTTAATTATTATGTTTCTTCTGTTTTCTGCCTATAAAAATTGAACCTTGTACGGCTATTCACGAGTCAATCTGTTCCAGATTTCGACCCTTGATCTCTTGTAATTTTCCCTATTGTCATAATTATTGATATATATATATATATATATATATATATATTTATCAATGTTTATCTATCAGTGTACTATAGGATTATGAATGTGATGTGTTTGAATTTATATATACCACATTCATAATCCTGTTCCAGTCGCAATGTTTGAATTTATTCAAAAACACCAACAATCCCCTCCCTTTCATTTGAGTATAATCACTTGTTAAGGAAAAGGGGCCACCCATGACGATTTTCTGGCCAAAACAGAGGTTTTTAATCGTCATGGATAGTGATGTCGGAACGCTTGAAAGCTGTATTTATGGCTCTCGTAATTATAAAATTAGTTTCCGTGGACCGGGGGTCATTTGGCTATACCTTGCACATATTTAATTTTAGTTAAGTGACAAATTGCACGTGGAATATAGTACACCGCGACTCTTTGAGAAACTTTATTTAGGAGTATCAGTGGTGTAATAGTCGATAAGGGCAGAAATAAAAAAAAGGTTATATGTAGAAGAGAGTGTCTCATGTAAGGTCTCCTTACGGTAAGGGCAGAGCAAAAAGAGATCACTTTATACAAGATTGGGGTTACTATACAAATTATTTTAATTATTTGGACCATGATGTGATTCTTCTTTCCTTACACCGTTGATTGCCACCTCAACAGCTCGGCGGTAAACCTGCAAAAGATCCCCGGAAAGGTTCCGGGGAAATCTCCGATGCTAAAGTCAGTTCCTTTATTTTGATGATGATAGATTCTTAATTTCTCTGAGCGTACCTTTCTCACGGCAGGTCTGTCTTCTTTTTATAACATGTTCATCCCTATTTTCTCTCCTCGCGATCACTTCCGCGTTAGTCTACTCGTGGGTGATTGTGTTGCCCGTTTCATGAGTGCGTGTTTACTTGGTCATTACTTCATGTTATTTGGGCCGCCCTCTTGCCTTTATCTGTTGAATGCTAATGTATGTGGGCCTTTCGGCCTTCTTGTGGCTATTTGGGCCGATTGAGTGTGGTGGTATACACCATAAGCCCCCCAGTCGCTAAGGTTGGAGGTTAGGTGTTCGATTACGTAATTAGCGTTCGCGCTTTGGGAATCGAACGGCTAATCCTTCTAATCGAAGCGACTGATAATTAATGCTTTCGTTTGTAGGAGTGACCCCCCGCTTTCTTTTTGTTCGCTATGGTTGCTAGTTAAGTGCGTTTATTGCTGGCGTTCGCTATATTCGGCTTTGGGCAAAGAATCCCTCGTGTCTTCGTTTGATAGTTAATCCATATGTGGCCTTTTGTATTCCGTATCCCGGTACATACGTCGCTCCGTATGTATTTGTTATGATTACTTTTTTGAATATTTAAATTCCGTAAAGGTAGTGGGCTTTCCGGTTTTCGTGCCTAATCATATCCGTAATTTGAATTGGACGGCTGTGATGTGTTTGGCCAGAGGTTGCCGTTTGTACTTCTTAAAAAGGGGAGGATTGATTGAACTTTCCTCATTTTCAAGTGGTTATCAATTCCTGCTCCTTAAACCTCTTCCTCTTAAATCTGCAGCAGCTTCTGCCTTCCTCTACCGAACTGTAATCAAGTAATTTCTTCTACTCTACTTGTAGTTTGTACTGTTGTCATCCTGTGGCCTCTATATACTTAGGCTTGCGTGATCTGTATTGCTTGTGATTTTGTGATTTGAATCCTTATCCTTGCTTAATATTTGGGGGATTTTTTAGTTCTGGTATGACGATGAGCGATCCTGAGATTTCCGATGATTCTACCCGGGATTCTGTTAATATTTCTCTTGATACTGGTGTGCCACCTGATTCCGACAAAACGGTAGCGTTGCTTGATAGCGCTAAGAAGATTAAGGATGATAGCCTTATGCATGGCCGATTGTTGGCTTATTTCCGGCGTCGGTATCCCTGTTTGGAGAATGTTGAGATACACTCTCCTCTGCCCAGTGAGACCGTGAAGAACCCCGAGCCAGATTTTTTTGCTGTATAATGTGACTGGTTTACCAGGGGTTTGTCACTTCCTATTCCTTCATGGATGATGGATATTGCAAAGGGTTTTAATATAGCCCTTGTTCAATTTCATCCGAAAAGTATCATGGTCATGCTCGCTTTTCATGAGGTCTGTTCAACGCTCGGTCTTACTCTCTCTTTCCAGTTTTTTCGGTCTGTGTTTTGGCTACAAAATATTGTTGGTGAGAGTGATTGATACACTATTTATAACTATTTTCCCGAGCTGACGTTCGTAAAGGAATATCCTGATCGTTTTTCCGAGTGGCGAAACGAGTATGTTTTTATTCGAGGGAGAGCTGGGGTGGACGAAGATATGCCCTGTTGGTCGACTACTCTGTCTGTGGACAAGTCTGTTGACAAAAAGGATCGATTGACTTGGGACCATCCATCATATCTGTAACTTATCTTGCATATGCATAAGCCGAGAGAAAAGACGAGAAAACCCTCCTCGAAAGGTTGACGGGCACTGATTATATTATGGCATCTATGATTTCTTTTATTTTTTCGCTGTATTCTTACTCTTTCTAGGGTGCTCTATCGTTCGCATTCTTTGTGCGTTCTTTTACCATGACTTATGTCTTTTGTTTTCTTATAGGTATGGATATGACTGATGTCCCTATTGACTTCCCGGAGTTCGAAGTTAAGAAACTCCCTGCACAACCCGCTGTTCAGCAGGTCCCTCGAAAGGGTCCTAAGAAAGGCACTTCCTCTAGTGTCTAGGGCGAAGGAACAGGGGATGAAGTTTCCCAGGAAAGTGAGCCCCCCGTTTTTAAGGAGCGTTCGAAGCGTGGGCCTCGGAACAATGAAGGAAATGTTGTCCCAAGGAAGGGAAGCAAACCTGCTTCGAGTGCTGTTGTAACTGTGCCGGTCGAGTCTTTGTTAGCAACTCTTCAGAGTTATCCGGCTCCAAAGATGCTGAGTATCTTTCGTTCAAATTGTTTATTTCTGTGAGTTGGTGTCTTGCGTTGAACGTCTTTTGTTGTAGTTATCTGACCATCTCCAATACACTGCGGACTATGTTAGTACCTAGGGTGCCGCAATCGCCACTCAAGAGACAATACAAAAGTTGGATGAAGAGAACTCGACTTTGAAGAGCCAGCTACAGGCGTCCCTCGCTCGTGAGCAGGCGTTGGCTGACGAACTCAATTACCATAAGACGGAGGGTGCTTTGAACCCTTCGTATCTCAGGGAATTCGTTGATGCTTTGTTCAGGACCAAGGGTTACGCTGATCATATCCGTGCTGGTTATGGTGGTGTAAAGCATGTGGGCATGTGCGAGTATATGAAGCATCTGAAGGAGAAGTACCCCGACCCCGCCGTTCTTCAGTATCAAGATGACGACACACTTAAAGCTATGATTTCTGATGCCAAGGCTAAGGTCTCGACTGCGTTCGAGGTAAGTGTTCGCCAGGGTGGCTATTCATTCGCTCTTCTTGAACATTGCAAATGCCTGGCTAAACCTATGACCATTCGCGAGCTCAGAGAATGTGCTGTGGATCGGCTTTATGGTGATAAGGAAGTGGTTGCGAACGCTACCCTACTTCTAGTCGTGGATGGTATCACTCTACTTCAGGTGTAGCTATTTCCGTAACGAACGAGGAAGCTTCGGCCGTTGACAATGTTGTCACTGGTGACATGCAGATGGATGAGCCAGAGGAGGAGGCTGCCCATGCTAACGTTAGTTCTTAGTTATTCTCGGTGTACTTATTTCTAAGATTTTATGAATGAAGAACTATTTTTCTTTGCTTAATTTTGCGTCTCTTTTCCTTGGTATAAGTTTAATACTTCATTCCACTATGTAGGGTAATGTAGCTTCCGTAGGACGGTCTGACTGTGTTAAAATTATTCAACTGAGAGAGTGCTGATGCCACTGTACTTAGGCAAACTCTCATTGGATTGCTTCAAAGTCGGTTGAAAGGTGTCTTCACCAAAATCTCTGATTTAGGTTGGCTAGAGAAGAACCGAACGCTTGTTATTGATGCTTTTCAGAGGGAAAGGGCTGTCCTTGCTAAGGAGCGAATTTCTACTTTGTCTGATACTGATGACGCTACCACAGATGAGGGTGAGTCTTCGTCCCCTTCATTCGAGGAAGAAGAGTTCGTATATGAGAAAGAAGGGTGTTTCGAGCTTCGCGATGAGATAGAGAAGTGTCGTCGTGACCTAGCAGGTGTTTCTACATATATGTCTGGTCTAAGGCTTCCCGCCGGTTCAACATATAGGTATTCGCAAGATCATCCCGCAGTCGTGTTTATGCGTAATGAAGTATTGCGACTTGATGCGGGTGATGCCGAACGGGCCCGCGTTCGTCGCCGACAGGATTTAACTCATGGGCGAACGGGTGGTCCTCAACGTAATCGTCGTGGGAGTTCTTCCCACAACGCTCGTGGTGCGGCCAGATGGTTTTCTAGTGGTAGGGGAAATGCTCGTTAGTACTAGTAGTTAGCACAATGTGTATGTAAATTAGATATGCACCTTTGCTGGTGGCTTTATTTTGCACGAATTTTATTGTTTACCTTTTTGAAGGGTTTATTGGTATTCGTTACAACTACTCGTTGCAGTTGGTTTATTGTTACAAGTCTTGCTGACATGAATTGTCGTGACTTGGTTTATATACTTAGGATGTTGTGTTGCTTCTTGGTTTATTGTACAAGTCTTGCTGACATTAATTGTCGTGACTTGGTTTGTCTATATAGAATTAAGTATGTCCTGAGCATTCGCTCTAACTAGCGTTCGTTTGTTTGGAAGAGATTTGTGCCGAAGAATTGACGATTTTGTTGATTTATATAGCGAATGATCGCTTGAAAAATGCCTCCATTGATCATATCAAGGCTCCTATACAAGTGTTTATATCATGCTGCTACACGTAATACTTCCTGAGATTTGATGTGTGCCAGGTGTTCGGTACAGCGGTCTCATCCAATCTTTCCAGCTTGTATGAATTTGACTGGTTTGCTTCGACCACTCTGTATGGTCCTTCCCATTTGGGTGATAATTTTCATGTCTTCTCTGCCAGGCTGGCTTCGTTTTTCCTTAGTACCAAGCTGTCTACCGCGAACCGCACCTCTCTCGATTTCAAATTATAGGCTTTCGCCATTCGCTCTTTGTACTTTGCCTCGCGAAGGTGTGCTTGGTCACGTCGCTCTTTTAGAAGATCCAAGTTTCCTTTGATGGCTTCGTCACTGGCTATTTCGTTGAAGTTTAGGACTCTTTCGCTTGGCACTTCTACCTCTATAGGTATCATTGTTTCGTGGCCGAAGACTAGGCTGTAAGGTGTTTCTCCATGTGGTGTTCGCGACGTAGTCCTGTATGCCCATAAGACTTATGGGAGTTCTTCCACCCATCTTGTGAGTTTCCCATTTAGCCGTCTCTGGATTCCTTGTAACAAGGTTCTGTTCGTAACTTCAACTTGCCCGTTCGCCTGTGGGTGTGCGACTGAAGTGAACTTTTGTAAGATTCTCTTTATTGTACACCATTCTTTGAAGGCTGCGCTTGTGAACTGTGTACCGTTGTCAGAAGCGATCGTTCTTGGTACGCCGAATCGACAAAGTATGTTCTGCCAGACGAACGCTATAGTAGCGTTCGCTGTGACCTTTGGAATAGCTTTCGCCTCTACCCATTTTGTGAAATAGTCGACCATGACTATAAGGAATCTAGCGTTTTTCCGACATACGGCGCCACTGATGTGATTATTCTTTCCTTACACCGTTGATTGCCACCTCAACAGCCCGGCGGTAAACCCGCAAAAGATCCCCGGAAAGGTTCCGGGGAAATCTCCGATGCTAAAGTCAGTTCCTTTATTTTGATGATGATAGATTTTTAATTTCTCTGAGCGTACCTTTCTTATGGCAGGTCTGTCTCCTTTTTATAACATGTTCATCCCGATTTTCTCTCCTCACGATCACTTCCGCGTTTGTCTACTCGTGGGTGATCGTGTTGCCCGTTTCATGACTGCGTGTTTACTTGGTCATTACTTCATGTTATTTGGGCCGTCCTCCTGCCTTTATCTGTTGAATGCTAACGTATGTGGGCCTTTCGGCCTTCTTATGGCTATTTGGGCCGATTGCGTGTGGTGGTATACACCAGACCATAAACATAAAAGATTAATGAAATAAAGTGAAAAATATTGCCCAAAACCTAAAAGATCAAATCAAATAAAAGCATCAAGCACAAAACCTAAAAGATCAAATCAAATAAAAGATCAACACAAATAAAGGTCAAACTCAAGTATAAAAACATCAAGCACAAACAAAAATAACTCAAATAATTAAAATAATTGTATAATAACCCAAAATCCCGTAGAATGTGGTGTTTTTTTTACTTGCCCTTACCGTATAGTACCCTTATTTGAGACTTTCTCTATGTAGAAATAGAAAATCACCTTTAAAAATAATAATTAATTCCCTTAAAATAAAATACAACTAAAAATATTAGTGATCGTTGTGTTCATGAATATCACTTGAATTATTTGTCAAGTTTACTCTCAATATTCTATATATTGCGTAATCACTTTATGAAGGGTTGTGCTAGTGGTTCTCTAAAAAAAAAGTGTTAGTGGTTCACTTTTTGGTTTGTAATTTTAGGGTGTTTAATATGGGAGAACATAGATTGTGATCTAAATTAAGTGGTGTTACAATTTTAATTTATTCTTGTTTGGCATAGTGATATGAAAGTGTGTAATACTCCCCTCTGTCAAATATTCATGGATTTCTTTAGCGAGTTAATATCCCGAGAACAATATTTCAGTTTTTATGGGATTTCTCATTTTTTTAGAGTATTGATGCTATAAATCTTTACGTGTCATGTTGTTATTTTTAATAGGATAGTGAAACTATATGTGAATTCAAAAAGTTATTATGGCCTTGTTTGGAAAACAGCGTTTAGCTGTTAGCGGTTTTGACTAACTGTTAGCTGTTAGCTGATTTCATTAGATGTTTTGACTAGCTGTTTAACTAGCGATTTGTATATAAGTGTTTGGTAAATAACAATTAGCTGATAGCTGTTTCATTATATTAAATGACTTAAATAGACATTAGTACAATTAATTATTAGTTTTTTTATGTACTTTTTTTGAACTGGAAAATGTTTTTAATTATATTATTTTTATTTAAAATTTTATTCATTATTAATATACCTATAATGTTTTAAATATTTATCTGTAGAATTAAACAGTTTGAAATTTTTACAGTGATATATGTTTAGTTCGGGCCATTTTAATTCCATTCAAAAATAAATTGCAACTTTTTGCAAACAAATTTATATAAATTTTTTTTTAATATGCTTGAGATGTAGAAGACTTTAGTATTTTAAGAATTACTTCAAATATGGATTACCTATGTAGAATGATTAAATAAAAAAGGAAATTTGTGAAGGATAAAAATAAAAAATATATTTTGTAATATTCTTTTGATTAAATTCTTTCAAACGCTCCTCTTTCTAGCGTTTCAGAAATCATAGTTTTCATCAAAACAGCTAATTAGAAAACTCTCCTCACCGAACACAAGAAAGAGCTGATTGACTAGTCAACTATCCATATTTAACCAAAAAAGCTAAACGCTCATCAAAACTCTCTTCACCAAACGGGGTCATAATCACTGGTTGGCATTTTAAAAAAAATATTAATATTTGATTTCCAAAAGTTTATTTCAAATTAATAAATATGAAATCGTGTGTTTGCAAACGATCTTATTTGGTTTAAATCTTCACTAATGAGTCCAATTTCATCTAGGGTGTCAAAGTATAATATTATCATATAAACACATAAATACAACTAGTGGCGGAGCTAGAACTGAATTTTATAGTAGGTTGAGTAGTCCTCTCTCACGTGGTAGGTAGAAGTTTTCGGTAGTGTTACACATAAAAAACATCACACATTGAAAATAATATGTAACATCTGCAAGAAACAAAGAAAAAGAACAAAGTCGAAAAAGCAACACATGAAATATAAATTGAAATCAAATAAAAAATTCAACAACTAACCATGATTATAAGAAGAGATCTATGAGCTTGTATATATAGCTCGCTCCCATCTTACAGATGTTTCATGAGCTTGTGGGACACTCGCTCCCATCTTGCCTCCCTTTGACAGAATCCTTATCCGAGCCAAGTGTCACAACTGCAAAGATGAAGGGAATGAGATTTATTTGTACTCAAAGCATGCCATGACAGAGCACAACCAAAAGGAACATCCTATACTGATGTATAAGTGCAAAGAATGTTCTGCTGCTTTTGGGAAGGAGTCGCGCAAGAAGAGCCATGAGCGAAGTTGCTCATTCCATTACTAGGTCTTATAGGACATGGTGAATTCTGAAGTCGTTGAAGTTTGACGGCAAATTTTGTACCTACCGAAACATACGAACCTAAGTAGTACTAATGCAATGCGATGCAAATTTTGTAAAAATATTCCAAACTTAAATGCCGATGCAAATTTTGTATAAAAAAAAATGAAAAAAAGAGAGATCTATGAGCTTGTAATAGATAATCACTTTTTAAAAAAAATGAAATTGATTATGTATTATTGATGAAAATGAACAAAAAAAATTATGAGTTAGTGTTATTTTTCACAATGATTAATGTATTATTCTATTAAAAATTTACAAATTTAACTACTCCCTCTGGACCACTTGGATCTGCAGAGGGAGAAACTCAATGTTTTTTTTTCGGCTATGGAAAATGACAGTTTTGCCCCTTATTATTTTTCAATATTTACGCCTCACCCAAACATAGCTATCGTCCCCTCCAACCCATCCTTTTCAGTTTCTACACAATTACAGAATCCAAATATCCCCACCGTTGCCACCGCAGTGAAATAGAACAACAACCACCTTCACACCAACTAACCACCAACATAACCCAATCGCAAACCTCAGTCAAATACTCCTACAATCACCAACCGAACCGAATCGAAATCAAAACTCCAATCAAAATAAAACCCCATATCAACTACATAACTCTCTTCTCTCCAGATCAACAAAATCTCAAATGAACAAAACCCCAGATCCAAGCGAAAGATGGAAATTTTAAAGATGTATTTGCAATTATTTGGGTGGAGGGAATGAATGATGATAAAAATAATTGAGAAAAGGGATGACCACAGAGGTGGGCGTGGAGTGGAAAAATAGGGAAAAAAGGATGAACAAAGAGGATGAACAAAGAGGAGACTGGGGACTAGGAAAGAGATATGGTGATGTTGGGTGGGTGATGACCGAAGATAAAGGTGAAGGGGAAATTGGGTGGCTTTTATATTTAAAGTATAGTTAGGGGCAATTTAGTCTTTAAGCCAGATAAAATTTTCCTTAAAGGGAAAGAGTGCAGATTTAAGTGGGACTGACTAAAAAGGAACGAGTGCAGATATAGCTAGTACGGAGGGAGTACTAACTTTAACTATTTACAAATATGCCCCATATGACCTATTGATCCATAATTCCAGGCTGAAAGGACCAAATTGGCCAAATATGTATACGTAAGGTACTAAATTGGAGAACATGCTAACGTAGGGCACCAAATTGGCTATGCATTCAAAAATAAAGGACCAAAGTGGTCATTTTCTCCATAAGAGAGGATTCTCACCTTGTGGTTATCACCTGAGATAAAAAAAATTGAAGGAGATAAATGTATATATATGTTAACACTTATATATAAAATTAATCAAAGGCATAAAGAAATCAAACAAAAGACAAAAGACCGAAGAGAGAATAGGAGAGAGAAAACCAAGAATGCCTAATCGCTCTGTGAAAACCCCAAAAATGGAGAAATTCATCTCTACTGTTCCAACTAGTATTGTTAACTGTAGAGGCCTTAATTCGACCCCCGAAACTCCGTGCAGATGGTGATGGTGTTTGCGTAAGCTTCGTGGAGCCCATGGCTTCGCGAAGACTCACGAGACTAAATGTGCAAGTCTTGTTGTAGTTTAGTATGTTCATATACCTTTGATTACAACAATTTCCCGCTATTTTAAACCCTAGCCGTCACCATCCCAAAATCCTCAGACTCTCTATCTCTTCTTCAATTTTCTTCCCCATCTTCCCATCATAGGGAGATGGGGAAGCAACCGTTCTTCTGTTTATTGATTTTAATACCGTTGAATAAGTGTGATTCAATCCACATAATAAGTTCTTCGACTAGATCTTGATTTTTGTTTAAGTTTTGTTCTCGATCTATTTACAAGGATCGTATTTTATGATTTGTGTTTATTATTCTTGATCTGATTATACAGATCGTGTTTCCGGTCATGATTTTTTTGGTTCCAAGGTGCTTGCAGTTTGAAGAACATTGATCATGTTTTAGATCAAGTGATGTTGCGGTTGTAGCAGATCCCCGATTGGCGAAGTGATTGATGCGGGAGACGCTCCTCTATGCCAAACAGACGTGGTTTCAACAGTTGCTAGATAATATCCCTGAAGACGGTATTACACTTTTTATTGAATCTCTCAAGCTGTAATAGTACAGACTATAAGTCTGGTTGATATTTTGTTCGGTTTTTCTTGTAATAGACTAGTCGAATTGGATGCCAATTCTACTAATTGTAATCGTTTCTAGGCGTTTTCAGTACCATGAAAGAATTTCTTAAAAAAAAAATACCTTTGATTAATTGGCCAATGGAATCACTTGTAAACGAAAAACACTTGTAGAAAGCCAATGGAAGAAAATTAGTATCACATAGACAAAGGTTTGGTTAAAAAAAAAAGAAAAAAACAATAGAAGCATGAGAGTTGATTAAAAATCCAATTATGAATACATATTTCTTTTGTGGAAATTTTGAATGTATTAGAATCCAAAAGCATTGCAGCAAATGGTCCAAAACATTAAAGAAAATGACCTTTAAGATGGTAATGTTTCTAATATCATTTTACATCAAATTTTTCTACATACCTATAGTAAATTCTTCTAAACATTTATCTCAATATTAAAGTAATTTTATTAATATCATCAAAATCAAAGTTTTGATTGTATTTTAGCTGGAAAACGAAACTGTAGATAATCCTTGTATTTTAATTTGTGTTTAAAAACAATATTTTCCATTTTAGATAATCCTATTATTTTTGATGAAAAAGTCGTTTGAATTTAGAAGAAGATAGAACCCGGATCCAGCAATCGGGGGTCCGGATCCTACCGGGCTAAGTTGGCAACGTAAATTTGTCCTGAAGCAACTAACTGAAAAACCTCTTCGACGATTCAGAAATTAACTGAGATCTCTCAATCGAATTTCACTCTTACTGCTTTCTGATTCGAAAACTTTGTCATCGTTCATCGTCCCGAATATTCTATTCACTCTCAATTCCGTCAGTCGCACACTGATCGGGGATCAGCAATGGAAGGAGGATCCGACCGGGAGAAACAGAACTCAGCCTCATCGGCTCCCGCTCCCGCCGTCGCTAGCTTCTGGAAAGGTACTTCTTTTTAACCTCCTTAATGTTATTCAGTGCTGTTATCAGTTATCATTTGAGTTCTTCGGAAATACTTTCTTTTCTGGATGATGTGTATTTTATTTCGGTAGGTTGAATTTGTAGTTTTTGAACTGGCCGATACTGCAAGACATCACATAGGTGTAATGGGGGTGAGTATGAGGAATAATTGATCAACATAAAGTCTTTTGGGAAAATGTAGGAAGTGGCACTCAAAGTTTAAGTGCCTTCTAATGTGATTCACCTATTAAGTGAGCATGATTTCTGAATCCTATCGAAGAATCCTGTTTGTTGAATGTTCACTTCCTTAGTATTGATTTTTGTTATATAAACTAATGTACTGTCATTTTTATTAAATATATAATAAATTGAATATAGAGAAACACAGAATATAAATTTGCAACGCATAATCAAGTTATTACAAAAATGTTTTCATTTACTTTTGAAGCAAGACTCTTTGTTTGGAACAAAAATAACTTGAGCAATAGAACTCTTCATATCAAACAGAGGGGGTATTCTTTTTGTAGGCGACACCAAGGAGAGGTTATAACTGTGTATCTCATAATGTAATTAGGGGCATACTCTATTATATTGTATATGTTGGGGATGTTATTAATGGCTTTTAATATGTGTTGCAAAACTGAAATAAATGTTAACACTGCTTGTAAAACAAGTATTTGGAAAGTTTAAAACTATTTAGATCACTGTGTTGGTGTATGGACTTGCGATTGTCAACAAGTATCCACTTGCTTTCAATTCTTTGTTGGCTGTTTGGATTTCTCAATAGTTGTTTACATATCTATTAATCCTGCAGATTTTGATCTTGATAAAGAAAGAGCTCTCCTTGATGAGCAAGGGCTAAGGATAGCTGAGAATCAAGAGAACAGTCAGAAAAATCGTCGGAAGCTTGCTGAGAGTACTAGAAGTACCAAACAAGGTATATAATGTTTTGCTTTGTTTGTCCTGCCATTTGTTTTAAATTTGTGATATTTTATTCACATTATGTTTACAGATTTCAAAAAAGCTTCAGATGAAGATAAGTGGAGTCTATTTAATTCTCTACTGAAGAATTATCAAGAAGAAGTTGATAATCTCACCAAGAGAGCTAAATTTGGAGAAAACTCTTTTCTCAACATCTATCAGAAACTTTATGAAGCACCGGATCCTTACCCTGTCCTCGCTTCTGTAGCAGTAAGTATTGGTCCATTGTTCATGGTTTGGTACAGTTAGTTATTTTAGAAACTCATCATCAGTTCCTTTAACTGAAGTATACATTTCCGTAAATCTGGGTGTGTATGATTCAATATCAATATTTAAGCTGGTGAATATAGGTTGCAAATCAGTAAAAAATGTTTCACTCTTGTGAATGATGAGACACGAAATAAAAATTCTTTTTTTGTTGGATAACAATCCTACCGTGTCTTCTTAGACTAGAGAGAATGTTAAATGTGTAATAATGAATTGGCAAGATGGTTTGATATAATGTAATCCTTTTTCACAACACTAATTTTGGATCGAAACTAGACTAAACTGTATATACATGGTTCCTGTACTCTAGAAGAAAGATGCTCTACGGGGAGTTCTTTTTTTACTTGGAGGTTTAGTGAAAGAAAATTTAAAGTTGTTTATATCAAGGATTGTGTGCTTCCTGCATGACGTGGAAGTTTTAATGCTTTAGAAAAGTATAATCGTCTTGTGATCTGGTTATAATTATGTTCCATTTGCATTGTGTTTTGCAGGAGAAAGACACAAAACTTTCAGAACTAGAATCTGAGAACCGAAAGATGAAGATTGAACTTGAGGAATTTCGAACAGAGGCAACCCATTTGAAAAATCAACAGGCAACCATTAGAAGACTTGAAGAGAGAACCCGACAGTTAGAACAACAGGTGATAATCTCATCTTATATGATTATATAGCATTTTTGAATTTGGTTTATTCCTTTGATTTTATTAAGGTATAAAGTCATTTTTTTCATCTACATATGTTAGATGGAAGAAAAAGTAAAAGAAATTGTGGAGATAAAGCAACGTAGTTTGGCAGAAGAGAATCAGAAGAGTATGGAGGTTTTAAAGGAAAGGTACTGTTAGCCTGCATGAGAAAATCTGATAACTCCTAATATAATTGCTGCTGTGTAGACTTTCATTTTGGTTCAACATGCAATTAAGTTGATGCTTGGTATCATTGGTGCAGGGAACAGCTTTTGCAGGATCAGCTACGCCAGGCTCAAGATAGTGTATCTACGATGCAAAAATTACATGAAGTTGCACAGAGCCAGTTATTTGAAGTCCATGCCCAATCAGGTTTAGAGCAATCAATTGTAATTGGAAATTGGAAATTGGAAATTGGAGATTGAATTTTTTTAAGCCTTTTATTTTTGTATAACTTAAATTAACATCTTCAGAGGAAGAAAGAGCCTCAAAACAGTCAGAAGTCAATCTCTTGATGGATGAAGTTGAACGTGCACAGTCTCGGCTTCTTAGTCTTGAAAGAGAAAAGGTCTGTAACAGGACCATTGTATGTAAATGCTGAACAATGGTGCTATGTTATCTGCATGCTTGTGTTGTATATGCGATATATCTTAATTGGTGGTTTTTTATTGTACATATGAAACGTATATCAACTATTGAATAGAGAGCATCTTAAATGAGCTGTAGATAGTGATACGGAAAAGTAATTTAACTGTGAGTAATTTGGCATCAGATATAGAATAGACTGAAAAGAAAATCTTCCTATTATTGTTAGAAAAATGGACCTGACATTTAAAATCCCCACAGAAAAATAATGGAGCTGGTAACTGGTGTTATCCCAAAAAATCATGGCCTTCCTGTTATTTGTCTGATCTTTTGTTTGACCATCCTGAATGTGATATGTTTTTTACCTGCACACTGAATTTTGTGGAGCTACTCTATTATATCTTCTTATCCCTGTAAGGATTAATGTATAGGGGTTGGGGAGCTGGTGTTTTAAACTTAACCCATGGAGTTTCCTTAAAATTTCAATTATGTTATTATATGGACACATATTTATGTTCTTGGCTAGCATGCAGCATTGATACGTAAGCATAGATGTAAATGATATATATAGTGGCGGACTCCTCCCAACTCATTATTTTTGTTACAACTGCTCCTTTATGTTTTTAACCTCATATTTTTACTAAAATGTTGCTGTACATTCTCTTTGTTCTTTTTTAACGTTTTCCTTTTTCAAAAAATAAAATTTTAAACTCACCTAAGTGAGGGGGTATATGTAGGTTCCCCAAACCTTCCAATAAATTCAAATGAAAGAGTTCATTGATCCAAGCCATTAAAAAATAGCCTTCTCTGGCAATTCTAGTTATTAGCAAAATCTCTCAAGCTTTGTCAAATCACTTCCTTCAACTCTTCTTTCCAGGGATTGCTGAGATCTCAACTACAAACAGCTAATGAAGACAATGACCAGAAGAATAGGTATTGGAATATACTTCCTTTTGTATGACATTCAGATCTTTCTTTCCTTGACAGTCGTTGTCTCCCAAGAACTTTTACTGGATAACTGTTAGTTTTAAGTGATATGTTCACAGAAAAGAATGAATTGGTTTATCTCTATTGTCATCTCTTTCCTTTTGTTTAATGTTTATGATTTTAGGATCTCTAATTATTGGGAACTAGGTTGAAATATGTTGGATGATTTGAAGGATTACGGTTAACAAATCACTGAGGACATATGTAGTTCTTACTCAGTAGTGTGGAAAATATGTACACACACAAACTATTTGGCTCATCTTCATATGTCTTCACTTTCCTTTTGGCTGATGTTTATGATTTAAGGATCTTTATTAAAGTAATAATGACATGAACTTGAGTACTTTTCCTGGATGTACTAAGAATCTATGTCTCAGTACTTTTCTCATCTTCAAATTTCAGGAAATATGCTTGAAAAAAATCACTAAGGACGTAAAGTTTTCTTTAATATCGTGGCAAACATAATTGGTTTCAGTTGTTTTTGCAGCAAATTCTCCTTTTTTTGTAGTGACTTAATTGGTTTCAGTTGTTTAATGTAGTGACGGATGGGGGCAAGCCCAGTTAGTTTCTTAGCAGAATATGCCTCCTATCTGTTTTTGACCATAATAATTCATTGTTATAGTGAATTTCTTATTTAACATAGTACTTGGTGATGCTTTTGCAGTGATAGTGTAGACACAAACACCATGCTTGAGAATTCTCTTACTGCCAAGGAAAAGATAATTTCTGAGTTGAATACGGAGCTACATAGCATTGAAACAACATTATCAAATGAAAGAGAACAGCACATCAATGAGATGAAGCGGTTAAATGCTATTCTTAAAGAGAAAGTATGTTTTAATACTGCATTATGTACCTCCACTCCTGAAACATCTTCTTGCACATGTGCTATTTGGCATTCTTTAGTTGTCAACTTTGATCTGTTACTTACATAACATTGTGCACAATACTTTTGTCAATGAATCATCTAGTTGAGATAACTGCTTTGATTATTTAGCTTTCTCTCTGTTGTCTCCTACCCTCTAATTAAATTTCATAAATTATAAATTTCATTATGGCCTCTTTATTTTCTCAGGCTTTATTTATTTACATGTTTGTGATGTATTCCAAAGTTATAGATCCAACTTTCTCACAGTGTTTATTGTGTTTAAATTTATGACTGAGATGTTTATACAATAATGTTTGGTTGATAATGCCCCCGTTTTTTTGTAAATATTAGGAAACCATTCAGGAAGAGATGAAAAAGGAGCTTCAGACAAGGCCAACAACAAAAATTGTTGAAGACTTGCATAAAAAGATCAAAATCTTACAGGTAATGGGCTCACTTGAAAGATATTCCAGTTCTTTGATGTTTTTATCACAAAGTTTAATTTATGGGAAAATGGCAGTTTTGGCCACTTGTCTTTAGTGTAGGTGCAATATTAATCTTTTATCTATTTGGTGTATATATGGTCCCCTGACTTTATTTTTTTGGCCATGATAATCTTTTTTACAAGTTATTATTGAGAGTTGACTTAATAGTCAAAGGTAAAAGTTTACTAAATTAATATATAATTGAATATACAATATTTTGCAATCATTTGATGGTGTACTCATAATACATTTTAAAAACAGTTAAAACTCATTAGTTTTTGTTTCTTTTTCTTTTCAACCCTACATCTTATTTATTACTGAACCTAATTGCCAGTAACCCAAAATATGATACAAAAATGAAATCGAAATTGAGTGCATCCACCAAACTTCACACATTTATTAGAAAATGTTGCAGAATTGAAAAGTTTGCCTGCGGATAATGTAAAATAAAGTCTCGTGCGAGACAAGTGATTACATCTAATGGAATAACTAACATCACCAGTCCCTGGGGGCCCTAACATCATTTTCAATTTGCTTAGGTTAATTTCTGAGCACTTTTCCTGATAAGGTCTAACAATTATTATTTCCACTTTGTAGGGGCCAACCAATTTTTTCTATAATTGCATATAATTATTAATACTGTAAACTTTTATCATACTTCAAATTTAAATATGTATTTTCCTTATTACCTTTTTCTATTGAGTCAGCTTCAAGTTCCACGTAATAATATTATTACTGCTAAGATCAGAATTTTAGGGGATGCCAAAATAAATAAATAAAGGACTAAAACTACACCTACTATAGAAATAAGGGGCTAAAACTGCTATTTTTCCGTTAAATTAGGATATAATTAGTAAGTGAAAGAACTCGAATGGGCATACGGATATGGTGCTTAAATATCCTCAATAGGAATAACCTTTTTATCTCCCTAATTCTTTCCCTGGTGCTTTGTGAAACCCTTTATTTGTATTAAATATTAGGTTGATTCTTGAATTCACCCAGGAATGTTTTTACACCCTTTCTATCCTTTTGAGGTTCTCAGTCATTTGATAATTTGAATCGTGCTCTCTGACTCTCCCACGGTTCCAACTTGCCATTACTGACAGACATGCACTTTTAGGACCCCTTGTATTTTCTTTTCCTTGCTTTCAGTAAACTCTCAGGATGCTAGTAAGATTTTTTTTGTACCTCATAACCAAATTCTTCTCCAACTCCAGGCAGTCGGCTATAATTCAATTGAGGCTGAGGATTGGGAAGTAGCTACTAGTGGAGAAGAGATGAGCAAACTTGAATCACTTCTTCTCGATAAGAACCGGAAAATGGAACACGAACTCACTCAATTGAAGGTATGAAGCTCAAAATTGTGTGCCTTTCTGTTAAATGCTATGATAAGGTTAAATAGAAATTAGATTTTGATCTCAGGTCAAGCTTTCTGAAAAAACGTCTTTGGTGGAGACAGCTGAAGCCAAGATAGAAGAGTTAACTGCTAAGGTCAATGAGCAACAAAAACTAATACAAAAGCTTGAGGATGATATATTAAAGGTTAGATCATACTTTCACTAAAAATGTGAATAGTAAATACCTGTATACAAGTTTAAGTCAAACTGTTTGTTGGAAACTATTGCTAAGAATATTTGCTTATGGGGTTTAAAAAAAACAATTTGTTTGCTTAATACAGGGCTATAGTTCAAAGGAAAAAAAAGGTGCTCTATTTGAGGATTGGGATTTATCAGAGTCTGGTGGAGCAGATCCAGCAAATGTTAGTTTTGTTTCTCCTTCATCTTTTTCATCATTGTTAACTTTTAGTTGTCAGCACGGAAAGAAATGTTGCTACAGGTAGAGACATTTGTGTGACCCTTAAATAGTTCTGATTAGATATATTGTTAGGTAATGAGCAATTTAAAATAGTTCTACTTTGGTTTTAACTTAGACCAGGTTATCTTGGTTTATTACTCTACTAGATACTTGAATTGAATTGAGGTGAATATTAGGTCTAACATTTCATAATCAAGGGTTTGTTGTAAGTGTGCTGTTGTTGAATGTTCCCTTTCTAGGTTATGTTTCTTTTGTTAACTTAAAAAATATAGTTGCTTTTCGGATGCTTTTGCCATCTGTAAAGCCTAACAAGTCAGAAAGTCACACAAGGCTATATCATATAAGTTCTAGCAGGTTCCTTTTCTTTCAATCCCCAGAGAGTGAAATTAAATGGGTCCATATGATTCAATGGTTAAAATCTGATTTTAAATGCATTTAGGAGTTATGCACTAATAAAATGGAGTAGAGTGATACCCTTTTATAATTTGGGATACTACTCAGTGCAATTTCTCTTTTGAGAGCCAAAGATTTGAAGTGACTTAGGTTTGGGGTTAGACCATAATTACTGAAGTTTTAATTTTTGATTTCTGTTGAGTTTGAATCAAGAATTTTTCACCCTTTACAAAGAGAAAAGTGCCACTATTGCGTAGCCATGGCTTATGAATATGATACGTTCCATGACCGTTCTTTTTATCAAAATAGAATGCAGACCAAAGGCATGTTCAGTCTGATCAAGATCAAAGTTCAATGCTCAAGGTGATTTGCAACCAACGAGATCGTTTCCGTGCACGCTTGAGAGAGACTGAAGAGGCTAGTATATCATATTCGTATTCTTTTTCTTTTCTCTATATTTGTACTTCAATATACTTCTGTAAAACACTTATAGGATCTGATTGATTTCATTGTCAACTCTCCAGGAAATAAGACAGCTGAAAGAGAAGATAGGGATGCTTAATACTGAACTCGAGAGAACAAAAGCTGATAATGTGAAACTTTATGGGAAGATTCGTTACATTCAGGACTATAACTCGGAAAGAGTAATATCAAGAGGATCAAAGAAGGTGGTTCACTGCATTTCCTCTACTTCTACATCTTTTTTATTATTCATTTATTTCCTTCATTGTTTCTAACGGCGATTTCATTTTCTAACAGTATGCTGAAGATATAGAAAGTGGCTTTGGTTCTGATGTTGAATCAAAGTATAAGAAAATTTATGAAGACGATATAAATCCTTTTGCAGCATTCTCGAAAAAGGTGAAATGGACTTCTAACCATTTGTTACTTTTCTCTATTCTGACATTTAATTAGATATTTCTATTATGTAACTCTGTTTAATTCAACTTTCCTTCATAGTCTTCCATCCCATGAAGGAATAACATACATTTTTTGAGTTTGATAATTCTGTCGTAGATATCTTCTTGTTTGCAGGCAAAGTCTTTTCTTTAGTTTTCAGCTTTTGCATTCATTTATTGGTTCTTTCAATTAAAATCTATTTATGAGGCATGTCGAAAATGCATGTCTTCCTGCTTAAATGCTATGTCTGTACAAATCTTTCCTGAAATTGCGCTTCACATTCTTTTACGGGAAATTTTCACTTTGTGTTTGTCATAAATTAATTGCATTTTCTTATTTACTTTTGCATGTTGAACTTTGAGTAGGAGAAAGATCAGAGGTACAAGGAACTTGGATTGAGGGATAAAATTACACTCAGCAGTGGAAGGTTTCTTCTTGGTAACAAGTATGTTTTCATTCCCTTGATCTGATTGCTCATTCATACAAAAACAGTTACAGCTCCGTCAAATCAACTATTTTCACAGGCATAAGTATTGTGGTTTTGTTTCAACTCATTGATATGTTGTTGGGATTTGGAATTGAATGTCTTGCAGATATGCTCGAACCTTTGTGTTCTTTTATACAATCGGATTGCATGTATTGGTGTTTACCTGTCTGTACAGGATGTCGGCTTACAGCCACATGAGGTAATTACTGTCAAGCTGGATGCTGAATATATAACTTATGGTGTGGTTTAATAAATCGTGTTTTCATGCAGCAATGGACCTGAGGAGTTGTTTGTTCGCGATAAAGTTATAAATCTTCCGCATGGATTATAGGTCGAGTGTGTTGTTCCTGCTGGGCATATATATACGTCCGACATAATAGCACATTAAATTAACAAGGGGTTATATGGTGTAAATACTCATCTATAATGCTTCTTCTTACTCTTAGAACACAAGAGAGTTACATAAGACTTTGCAATCAATTTTCTGAACTTGTTCACAAAATTACAGTTAGCACAACGCCATCGTCAACCAGAGATCTAAATGGTTTCCTTTTATACCAGATGAAAATTTGCTATTACAAACACAGATTCAAAATTGAGTTCTCTTTGGCACAAACCAAACCGTTTTGCAACATAAATGTAAAATTGGATGTCTTTGCAGTACAAATTTAGAAAGTGGGTGGAGTTTATTAAATTGGAGTACAAATTGGATGTCAAACCGTGAATTTTATTAAATAATATAATTTTAGGCCTTTTCTAGTTTAAGAAACAATTTTCATAATCTCCTAGTCTCGGGTGTAATTCGTATTTTTTATGAACTGGTCAAATTACACTTAATGTGTTTTGTATTAGTAGGAAGTTGGCTGGAACAGGTGAACGGGAAATTGGCTGATCAGAATAGTAGCCGACAGTGCTTAGAAAAGGAAATGAAAAGATTTTGGCGAAATTGAAAGAAAATTTGTTGAAGAAGTCCCACAATAAAACCAAAAAATGTGAAGAAGTCCCATATGTTTCTATTAATTCAACCAAAAAAATTATAAATAGAAATGTTATTTATAATAATGGCCCCGTTTGGTGACAAGAGTTTTGAAGAGCGTTTAGCTTTTTTGGTTAAATATGGATAGTTGACTGGTCAATCAGCTCTTTCAAGTGTTTGGTGAGAAGAGTTTTCAAATTAGATTTTTTGGTGAAACCTCTAATTTCTGAAACGCTAGAAAGAACCGCGTTTGTAAAAAGTTAATCAAAGAAATATTTTTTTATCATTATCCCTCACAAATTTCCTTTCTTAATTAATCGAATTCCTTTAAAAAATAATTTATATACGTACACAATTTGTAAAATTAAAGAACGCATATTTGCTTTCTTTAAAAAAAGTATGCATTTTTTGCTTACGTACGTGCATTTTAAAAAAAGTAATATTTTCAATTTATTTTTAAAGTATTACACATATTAAAATTAAAATGACACCAAAATAAAAATTTCAAGTATTTTAATTCTAAATTTTTAAAAATAAATAAATGTAGATATATTAATAAAGAATAATAATTCAAATAATAAACATCATAAAATAAATAAACATATAAGTGATTATAATTTTTGATAAACAAGTAACACACTACAAAATAATAATAAAATAAATTGTACTAATGTCTATTTCAGTCATTTAACGTAACGAAACAGCTATCCGCTAATTGTTATTTGCCAAACACTCATATAGAAAACGCTAGTCAAACCGCTAGTCAAAACACCTAATAAAATCCGGTAACAGCTAACAGCTAAACGCTGATAGCCAAATGATGCCAATTACTGACTTGTTAATTTTGATAACTTTAAAAGAAATTTAGTTTTAATTTTACATTGAAACACTTGTAGAGTTACTGTAACTTGAGCCTTTGTTAATTTGTAGTTTTTAAAATTATTAGTTTCATATTTGTGGTTTGTGTGTGTGGTGTCGTGATGGAATTAGTGATGATTAGTGTTTTTTTCTTAACTGTAATGTGTCCTTATTCTAATTCAAGTATATCTCAGGTGGTCACCATTTTGAGGGGCATGATAACATAGTGGTGATAATGTTTCTTGTCCGTTATTTGTAGACTTTGATTAGTAGAATGAAAAGAAGAATAATATAATTATCTATTACTGATTGATGTTATTTGAGTTCATTCAATTGATTATGGAGAATAATTGCTAATAATGTATTTGAAAATGTCAGTAGTATAGACTTCCTGGAATTTTCAGTATGCAATCACCATGGTAAGTGAGTTGGGTTTTGTTTGCAATATTTCTGTGAACCTCCGCACTTTGTAACCCATGTAGATGACCCTGCCACTGATGCACTTACTAGATTTTGCCTCGTAGTAATTCCAGAAGTAGCAATCCTCTGCGTTTGAAGATAGGTTTGTGCAAAATGGTTTTATGTTGTAGTTGTAGCATGTTTGTTTCATGATCACATATTTACAAAAAAATATACATTAAATTTAATACTTCGACCAAAAGATTTAGTGTTCCGAAAATTGCTAGGTGCTAGTAGGGCGGCGCCTAGAGGGTTAATCGGGGATTAGTCGGGCGGATTGCTGTGTATTTGTTATTTATATTTTAATAAAATGTTATGTATTATGTATATACATTACAAGGTTAGTCTTGTTCTTTGACAAATTACAAAGTTAATCTTGTTATAAGCATTGGTCTTATGCTTTTTAAGTTTGCAACAATATCCTTTCCACTTTTTTACTTGAGTGCTCAGTAGTAGAATTTCTGTCAAGAACACGTACACTCATAACTCATGACAGCTTCTACACTCACAATTAAGGTTGTTCACTTTCATCTAACTACTATTCTTTGTTAGCCATTTGTTAGCCATGATCTTTTCTCTGATACATGAGAGCATGAGAGCAAGTCCAAGAGATCCCTCATAATAGGGGTTTTGCTAGTTTTTAAGGGTTTTGGTTACAAAATTGCTCCAAGAGCTCCCCCATATACAAGCTATAGGTTGTAGAGAGTGAAATCTTCAACTTTGTAGAGAGAACCTTAATTATAGGGGTTTTGATTGATTAAAATATTATATTTTCTACCTTCACTTCTCTCTTTCTCTCTCTCCATCCTTTACTTTTTCTTTTTCTTTACTAAACATGATTTTAAAATTAGAATATCTAAAATTTTATATAACCAAAAATTATAAAAACTATATAGTATAAAAGTATGAATTACAATTAACGTAATGAGATCATATATGATTATATTTAGATTTATATTTGTTAATATATAAAATAATCATATTCTAACAAATAGATCAATATTTAGGGGAACTCTTGGACTTGAGTTTGACGTTAAAAATATTATAGGGATTGTGAGTTTCATCTTCTAGCATTTAGCAAAATTTAGGGGAGCTCTTGGACTTGCTCTGAGATCAGATCCCCTATATGTAAGAATACAAATCATGAAATTAAAACTCGGGCCTACGGAGTAGTTCAAAACAAAAAAGAAACCCAAAATAACATTGAAATTGCATACATCTGAACAAGCCATTATAAGCTTGACTAACTTGAACAATAAGGGAACTTAAAAGTCAGAAAAAATTTGGACAATAATTTAAACTTCAGTATCAAGGAAGGTGATAAAAACCTGTCTCTGAACAATAATTTTATGTTACACATAATAAAAAAACATAGAGAGTTGGAATAATGGCAGACAAATTGAATTCATCATTCAGAAATTACGCAATGATGGAGTGCATGCATAAAAAACGAACAGAGAAGATAGAACAGCATGAGACTGATGAGAAGAGAAGAGATGAGAGTGTAGGAACAAAGTAGGAGGAACAAAGTAGGAACAGAGATGTCTCATGCCCCAATTCAGAGTAAGGGATTTAACTCTGAGATATCAAAAGAACAGTCCACAATTCACATATTTCAGCAGTTTTTCATGGTAAAAATCACATTTACAGAAACAAATTAATCAGCTAGGCATTTCGTCGAACAGATAATGATCATAGAAAACAGACAGTACACGGAGAAATCGAATTTGATGTCAATTTTCCCACAGTGAGATAAACCTGAATAATGTATTTAGTTTTTAAGAAAAACAAAGCTTATACGTGTGCCATCAACACAAACAGATATCCCAATCAAATCTTGCATAAGAAAAACAAACTGAATTAAACAGATCAAAGTATTACAGCAGAATCAAGACATGTAATGGGGCAAGCGTCAACTAGGCTATAACAGGCTGTGATCAAATCTAGCTGGGTTTTATTCTTCCAGAGATATATCATTTACTTTCCAGGTTAGCAAATAGCAGCACACAAAAATATAATACAAGTTAAATATTCTTGTACAACGATCTCAATATATTTTGCTCAAAAATCTAATTATACCACTGGAACAATATTCATATACGCTTCTACATAATTTAAAGCAACCAAAAAAACACTTATACTATCTCGGCAATGGGAGGATATTATGAACTTTAGTTTTCGTTTTCTATGCATAAAAGAAAGAGAGAGGAAGGTATACAAAATAAGAAAAGCATTTGCATTGAAAGTTAGAGGTCGTGAAATCTATATTGGGCATCAGACCATGGTAAGCAGAACCAATTGATGTTCCAGTAAATCTAGCTAGTAAGGAGCACCAAATGACATTCCAGTAAACTATACACAGACTCGTTTAAGTACAGAAGATGTGCAATACTTGCGAATCCAGGCAAATTAAGTTGAAAATAAAAGTAAAACGTAATGCACCTGTTAGAATTATAGGCTGCAATGAAGGAGAGCCATGTAACTAAATAACAGACAGAAACTTAAAATTTTACTCAGAATCAATTGACGTTCCAGTAAATCTAGCTAGTAATGAGCACCAAATGAAATTCCAGTAAATTTTACTCAGAGTGTGAGCGCGTATTTCTTGTCATTTAATTGAAATATCGAACACTGGATCCAGATGCATTTGTTGAAAAAAGTATGAAAGTCTTGTGGTAACGCTATATCAGATCCTAACTTACTAAGCAAGTAATTTTTTAACTTTCTTTGTATACTGATCATATAGCCCTTAAAGAATAAACTTCAAATGTTGTGATTTTCTATATTTTGGGACTCAGTACTACAACGGCTAAGCAAGTAATCTAACGTAATCGAATTACACTGTAACGGCTTATTGCAGATAAAATCAATATTTGTTCAAGAAAATGATCTCATGTAAGCCCTACTATCCAATAATATTGTGCCTTGAGCAGTACACTTCCTAATTGAAGTTAGAGTCTAATGAACTTTGCAATCTTAAAACCTCTAGATTAATAGTAGACTAAATAAAAACTATTCAGCTTCAATTTCTATGCTTAGGTTCTTCATTATTCAAAATTTGCCAGTTTTGATCTCCCCAAATTTAAGAAACAAATAGAAAAACTATTTAAACAATTCAATCAACCCACAATCTTAACATTCATAAACCATACATAGTGACAATAGCCAATACCAAAATATACCTACATATTTCATCGACATAATTGTGTTTTACCATACACTATTATCTGCAGAAAAAAAAAAACTCTCGGAATATCTGAAACATTCAAAGCTCAGTATAGCTACAAAATTGCAAGAAAATAATACAGTGTAAAAGCTGAAATGCATACGAGAAAATAGTACAACTGCAGTAATCAAATTATACTCTAGATAGTTGCAAATAAAAACAGTTAGAGCAAATTAACAATTTAGTATATATTTGAATTCTTGGCTAAATATGTAGTAGTATTGATCTCGTTTCACGCAGCCATACTCAAATAGTATGTTGTACATGGTGTACCAATGCCATTTGATAAATATAATCCGATTTATCTTGCATTTTCACATGCAAATAGATACGTTCAACTTAAAATGCACAAGCAGTAATCCTGTAACACTATCCAATAACTGTCATTTGTGATTGTTTTTCGCTGATAAATACTACATTAACTTGATAAATAAATCTAACTTTCATGCGTAGAGGACTAGAGGTCATGTTAATAACGCTGTTATGAATCATATCGGTAACAAATGCCAATTTTTATTACAATCAATTACAAAAAAATTCTTTCTGCCACTGCATTCCAGCATTACCTTGCCGTGTATTATAAACCCCCAAGTTTCATAAATTTGCTGCAGATATTTACCAAGTCCACCAGTCACCTTAGGAAGCAACCTCTAATCATGTCTTTAAATACGTATAAATGCTGTCTTCTACCGCAGCTGCTCCATTGTTTTAGGACTATTAACAAAAGTAGCACTTTTGTTAAATCCCTCGAGCAAAAGAATCCTCACAGCTTCCAAGCCAGTCTGAAGTGTAAAATCCAACTGGAGAAAGGACAGAATAGACTAGTTTTAACATCTTAAGCTAAAGAAATTTTTTGATGAAACATAAACTACCCAGTAGGCACCAGTTAGTTAATCACCTCTTGTCGTTCTTGTTTGTCAAATGCACGCAAAACAAAGCTCACTGGATTCATTTTTCCAGGGGGGCGACCAATACCTATGAGATTTCACACTAGATTGATAAGTACTGAACAACAATTCCTACGGCACCCTAAAAAGTATGTAGAAACAGGAAGTACCAATTCGCAGACGAGGGAAGTCCTTCCCAGCATCCTTGCTATCCTTGCCCTTCAAGTGATTTATAATACTCCTCATCCTGCAAAGAAGACAAGTACCCTTGATAAAATCCACAGAAAATTCATATACCATAGACAACAAGTTTGTTCAGTAGAGTTGAATATACAAATGAGTTACATTCGGACACGTAACACAAAAACAGTTACCATAAAATAAAACATATACGATCTGCTTTCATCCAGACTGTGTAGTATAACTACATCTAACCAGCCATATTAAATAGTGCAAGAAAGGGAAGATAATTATGTTTAAGCTCATACTATCACTATGACACTCCTGGAGCTGCATACCACATCAGCAAGTATGGCATAACAAGCTCTTCTAAGATTATATCATTCATCGTCTATATCTAGAACAACTCAATGTTCAACAGTATTTCTATAGTCTTAATTGAATATATTGATGTTAAACCAATTGAAAAATAGGGGAAATGTAGAATCCTCATTCATCAAGGTATCAACCATGATTTCACGTTTATTCACCACCCTAAAAAATAGAGGTCAGGCAAAGGCGGTCAGAACTAAGAACTTACCCATTGTGCCCTCCATGTCCACCCTTAGGCAACATTCTTAGCTTCGCAAAGGGAAGATCCATATCATCAAAAATCTACAAAACAAGTGCTTTCAGTCTTTCCACTAAACAAAAAAGTCAGCAATGTGCTTCCATTAACCGTGTCCATAACTTACCACTAGAACTTGGTTCAAAGGAATCTTATAATACGAAACAATCGCTCCAACCTATAAAATTACATACAGAAGTTGAATAAGATTGAAACAGTTCAACCACAATAAGCAAGAAATCGTGTTGTAATCCGAGCTTGGTCAACTTACAGACTCACCACTTGCATTCATAAACGTCTGTGGTTTAGCAAGCATCACAGGTACATTACCTATATGACCTAAAAAAGGGAAATAGGAACACAACAACCGTATTTATCAGCACAAGCTCATCTAATATGCATTTATATTCAACTCCCAACTAAAAATATACTTAATTTAAAACATTAAAGATGCAATCCAATCAAATTCTACACAATTCAAATGCCTGAACAAAGTTTAACCTTTTCCGAAAAGTGCCTTGAAGGAAATACTTTTCATGGATATCCCTTCAGCTTCAGCTATGTAATCAACCATCTCAAAACCAACCTACACCATGAAATATTGAATTAAATTGAACTGAACTGCACAAACGGATATATTAAACAGAAACTGAATTGCATTGAGTAATAATTAGTACGCACATTGTGCCTTGTTCTGCTGTACAGCTTTCCAGGATTACCGAGCCCAACAATAAGCCACGGCGTCGGCTTCGGCTTCTCCGGCGGAGGTTCCGGCTCAGAAGTGGAGGGGCTATTTTGATTGCTAATGCTAACCATTCTTCTTTTGTTGGAGGAAGTGGTTGAATGGCTCCTCGTCAAGGAAAATAATGGGGATGGTGTTGGGACTCCGGAGAAGACGCGGAAAGAAAGACGATGGAGAGCGGCGGAAGAGGTGGTTGTTGCGGCGGTGGCAGCAAAGCTCATAGTTAATTTTGCGGCGGCGGATATGGAGATTATATATGACTGTAATGTGGAAAATCCGAAAACCTATCGCCGCTACGGGTTTTTTTCCTTCCTTGAAACGAATCACTCTTATTTCCTTCTTTTTAGCAAGTTATTCAAACTTCCGGAGGAGGTTGTTCAAATCCCGGCAATGGTGACAATGAATCCGGCGGCAGCGATGGGAAACAGGATGTGCCGCCGCAGAAGGCTGCTAGCTCCGGAAGAGGAAAAAATAGAAGAAAAATATCCTTTGCTAGCGTTTGAATTGTGGTGAAAATAGAAGAAAATATCATTACTACTCCGAAACACAGTCATATCTTTATCAACTATTAGTTTTAAATTTTTAATGCCAGCACGGCAATTTCTCTTTTATAAACTTGCTGGAGCGGTTGGCTTGGGTAAAAAAATATGATTATGATTATTGGGATAGGATCATTTAACATCCTTATTTTTACACAAATGTTTACACATGATCCTAGCCCTTGATCAATTCTGATCTCTAACCAACACGTGTCCCCATCAATTTCCAAGTCTAGTGTTTTCCTACTTTTACACGAGCTGAAATTAGAAAAAAAGTCAAACGCGTCGGTGGAACTTTCTGTCTTCTGATCACCTTCGCGTGATTCCGCCGCCGGAACTCTCCTATTCCCCCTCCTTCTGTACAGTGAAGAGTCGTCGCCGATCGGAACTTTCTACCTTCGCGTGATTCCGCCGCCGGAACTCTCCTATTCCCCCTCCTTCTGTACCGTGAAGAGTCGTCGCCGATCGGAACTTTCTACCTTCGCGTGATTCTGCCGCAGCCTTCTTCTGTACCGTGAGAAATCGTCGGCCAGAGGTTAGTGATGATTTGTATGAGTTTGTTTGTTTTCGAATTGGGGTTTTTTTGGTGGGTTTTTCATTTTGAATTATTTTGCAGGCGGGGAGTTCGAGGAATCGTTGAATGGGGAAGGATACTGAATGGCTTCCCGAGGGCTGGAAAGTAGAAGTGAGAAGGCGAGGTACTGGGAAGGTAGACAAGGTATCGATTGTTTTTATCCCTAGAAATGATTTGTGTTTTTGAGATTTTTGTTGTAACATAATCCCTAGATATGTTTTATCACAACTGAAGATATGTTTTGTGCTGTGATTATTTTGAGTACTGTGGTTACAACTAATCAAATTAAAGCTTAGATAATATGATATTTTTATAATTAAATGCTTCTCCACACATATTGAACCCTTTCGACCCCATTTCATGTGCACCTGTTTGCATGGCCCCTCCCTATAAATCTATAATAAGGATAGAACCAGACTCTTGTGTATCAGACAACAACTTATAATTACCATAATTAACAACTGTTATGATTCTGCACCAGATTTTTAACTAATTCAAATCCACAAACCTGCACCATTTCCCACCTGGAAAATCCTGCATTAGTTCTTGCGCTGATTGGTTTCAAAAATGTGCATAATACTCAGTGATATGCTCTGCTCAGAACTGATTTTTTCAAAATACAAAATGGAATCAGGGAAGTGCTGCCCAAAAGTGTTTTGATCACGAAACTACTCTGATTATTTTGCCTTCTTAAATGAGCTGAAGATATGTTTTGTGTTGTGATTATTTTGAGTATTGTGCTTACAACTAATCAAACTAAAGCTTAGAGAACAGGATGTTTTTATGATTAAATGGTTCTGTATTCAGTTTCTACTGTCATGTCTTGGAGACTTGGACTAAACTAGTTAATAGTTCTCATTTGAAGTAGGATGATTGACTTTTTGACTATTATTTCATGCTACGCCATGCTAAATCTTAAGGAAATAAAGGATTTATGTCACAGGGTGAGACATTCTGTGACATCTGAAAATTTTACACTCTATGCATTCATCTGCATTTTCCCTCATTTTCGTGGTCTTGATGTTGAACTGTAAGCACATTCTGCAGGTTCCTTCCTTGTGGATCCGAACACCAGTATGATTCTGAAGGTTAGTCTAAAATGAGGTTTTGTGAAGGTTATGTTTTGAAGGTACAGAAAGTTCATTTATATTATATGTCGCCGATAGTGGTCATGTTTTATATTAAATGTTGCGGTGTTTTGTGTATATGATTCGCAATGCCTTTTCAATATGATGCTAATATGTCTTTTCTTATCTTCTAATGTGATATGTCTGAAACTCAATAATCTTAAATGAAAAACCTATTAGCTCAAATGGCAGAGCGTTGTGCAACTGTACATTTGCACAAAAATGTGGGTTCAAATCCCTCATAGGTTGGTTGTATTTTTTTTTATCCCTCATAGGTTCGAGTCCCTCTGAGTTTGTGCAGTACTATCACTATTTCAAGCAAATAGAACTGAATCACCACATCCAAATTAGACTTACTCCATGAATGCCATGATACATAAACACATTATCATTCACAAAATTTAAGAGCCACATATGAGAGTAAACATATACGGAAAAGAAAGACTGATGTATTATGAAAAGAACACCTGTGTGCACTACCTAATATTCTGCCCATTCTGCTTTAGAATAACCTCTTCAGTCAGTAATAAGAATCAAACAATGATCTCAACTGAAAAAAATTATAACACATAACTGCAAAATTATCAAGTTGGTTTTTTTTTTATCACAAAAAGATATTATACTCCAGAACAAGAGATTCGATTTCGATTACAATTACAATTACAGAACTGGATGAGAAGACTAGAGCCATGCTGAAACTGATCGAGGAAGATGCAGATTCCTTTGCTCAACGAGCAGAGATGTACTACAAGAAGAGGCCTCAGCTCATCAGCCTGGTAGAAGAGTTCTACAGAACACATCGTTCCTTAGCAGAACGATATGATCTGCACAGGCCTGAATCCGGAACACCACACGTCATGAAACAGCCGTGGGAATCGCCATTATCCGTCACCAAATGCAGTAAACACGAGAATGCGAAGACATCAAACCCGAATTCCCCCAAGAAATCATTTGACAGCTGTTTGGAGCCTGAAACCTATGCATCACAATTTTTTGTGTCCAAATGTGGTGGTGATAAACAAGAGAAGGAGAAATCATATGACAGCTACTATGAATCCGAGGAGGACTACGACGAGTCTTATGTCGAGGATCCTGAACCTGAACCTGAACATGAACCAGTGAACAACAACGAAGGAGCGATGAAGCTAATGCAAGAAGAAATGGAGAAGCTTAGAGAAGAGAACAAGGTGGAATTAGGTGGTGGCGTTCCGATCAGAAGACAGAAAGCTCCGATAAGAAGACAGAAAGGTTCCATCGAGGTTTGACCTTTTGGTTTTTTAGCTTGGCTAAAATTAGAAAAATAAGAGAATTGGAAAATTTAGTAAGACACGTGTTAATTAATTAAGGAGTAGATCAAGGGCTAGGATCATGTGTAAACATTTGTGTAAAAATAAGGATGTTAAATGATCTTATCCCATGATTATTATATAAAGGCGTTCATCCTATTTTGTTGTACTCTAAATTGGAATAAAAAAATCTAATTATCTACTTAATATTTTTTGAGAAAACCATCGGAACTTATAAAGATACACATCGTCATAACAAATATATGAGAAATTAGAAATTCGTCTTATCATAGGTTTATGATGGGACAATATCATCCAAGATTTTGCATTTTGTAATTGTTATTTTTTCTGTTACATAATTACTATTGATTAAATTATTTAAAATTGATTAATTACAAGTGGAAGATTCCCATTTGAATGGGAGGAAGTACATGAATGGGTTGCTCCTCTTGCTTTTTCTCTTGCTCCTCTCCGAATGGTTATTTTTCAGGACAAGCTAAGTGACGGTGCAAACAAAATTATAGAGTCTCATGTTTAATAATCCATTCTAAAGACGTTTTTATTATGATGTTCTAATCAATAAGTACAAAGAGAAACGATTGATAAGAATAAAATTTTCATTTATAGATTAATTATAGAGTACAATTTATCAGATGCTTTAGGAGAGATATTCTGGTTACAATGGCAGCAATATATAATCTGTACTCCTTCAATATGATTTTTGCTAACATAGCTTATAATCACGAATTGGTTTCAAGAAATGGGTATTCAGTACACCCAACAACAGGCTCAGGTACATAGAAAGTTTCCCTGTTGTACATGTTAAGAGGAGCATTCAGCTCAAATCTCTTGGGCAGGTTCACCAAGAACAGTCGTCCAAATGCTACAAGATCAGCACAGTTTTTAGCCACGACCCTGTTACCGCCTTCCCTGTCGGCAGCAAAGAAAGTGCCATTAAATGTTTCCCTAATTGAGCTACATTCTACTTTCTCATTAACGGGTTTCATCCTCGGCTCGACCATGTGGCAGAAAGCAAGTCCATACTTAATCAATGCTTCAACCATATAAAGGCCTAAAGCTAGTGGATTTGAATCTCCCGCATCACTGTAGTCGGAATGGGAGAAAGCCTAATTCCAACTCTGTTGCTCCTATTGCATTAGAAACTGCATCAACAATCTCTAGGGAAAATCTGGAACGGTTCTCCAGAGATCCTCCATACTCATCCAACTTCACCTAGTAAAGTTTATATTAAAAACAGCTTCAGTGAGTGTTACACCTTCAAGAGCATGACTCTAAGGAAATACATCACGAAAATTCAGTGGTTTTCCCTTCACATCAGGATCGTAAAATCGAGCCTACGAATTACGGTACACAAATTTGAAAAGGAAAGTCCATTAAAAAGTAACATTTAAAATAGTGGTGCAGTGAAACAAAAACATGAATACAATACAAAATTTAACAGAAAGATAGAAAATACTTGAGTGAAAAATTCTTGTATGAAAATATGTGCAGTAGGCTGCATTATTAGTCAGCCAACCAAGAACAGGAAGATGAATTGCTATTTGGGCGTGAAATATATGGTGATCATGATGGCAAACAAACAACGAAGATAGAAGAGATAAAACACCTAAGCAGGAACAACCATTAATTGTTCAACAAAGAGGTAGTGTTACATAAAATATGTTAACAGATAAAATGTTATTCTAGTGATCAAGATAAAATATGAGAAACGCACAGTTTACAGAAATCCCTAAAATGAAACGACGTCGTTTTAACATCTGAGGAGGTGGAATTACGAAACTGCCCCGGTGGGAATTAGTGGAAGATATGCGATGGATTTTTCAAAGAATACTCATTATAAATTGCTCTAGGATAAAAATTTGTAAGGGAATTTTGATTATAATGTCGTCTTGTAGTTCAAGATAATGTGGCAAAACTTGATAAGATACTCATAAGAGCAAGTCCAACCGATATTCTATAATTATTATCTCTAAAGTAGAGTATGAAATTAGAGATCCTCTATAATTTTCTTAATCAACTTCAACAGTTACTCTATTTTACATATTTCCCAGATATTTCTGTAGTTGCTGATTTAATAAACGAGGATATGAATTGGTGGAAAATGGAATTGCTGGCTCAAATTTTTTTTATGCGGATGAAATGCAAGCACTAGTGCAAAACAGGTAATTTAAGGCGGTTCCAACGTACCACAGAAGGCACCGTGCCTTAAATTTTCTGGTTTTTTAAGGCGGTTCCCCGAACCGCCGTCCTTTCGAAGTGTTTTTCGAACTCGCAAAGTATTTCGGTGACCTGTTATGCGAGTTCGCAAGTGTCAAAGCCATCAGGCTTTAACCCCGTTTTACGATATCGATTTCTTCCAGACTAAGGGTTTAAGACGGTCGCGATATCGAAACAAAAATACGAACGACAGTACTTTCAAATTCGATGAAGAGTCCGAGAAAGATCGAACTCGCACACAATATGATTACTGAAAACAAATTAATCACATTTTCGATATCGTTAGGGTTTAAGGTAGATATCGATATCGTAATCAGTTAAAGCAAATAAAAGCACTATAATTTTGTTTCGACTTCGAATCTATAGTGCCTTATTCTCGGTACCGATAACCGTTTAATACTATTGCGATATCGAAAAGAAAATTCGACCGACAGTAGTTTCGAGTTCGATGAAGAGTACGAGAAAGATCGAATTCGCAAATAATGTGAATTTTGAAAACAAAATAATCAAACTTTCGATATCGTTACGGTTTAACGTTAGTTTCGATACCGTAATAAATTAAAGAAATTAAAACCTACATAATTTGATTTTGACTTCGAATCTATAATACATTATTGTCGGTACCGAAAGTTTGCAACGACGTTGGGGTTGATTGATCAAGTGTTCTCGATATCGAAACTGTTCACATATAACATACGATATCGTACGTTATTAAACCCTAACCTTTATGTTGTTCGATATCGCTTTAGAAATCGGGTGATCCCCTGTGTCAAGATCCGAGAGCAATCGCGATATCGACATATATTGTAGATATATTCGATTTCGAAAAGAATATATGCAGTAACTATGTCTGAAAATATATTCGATATCGGAAAATGTATATATACAGGTGCGATATCGCATATATCTTATTGATACTTATTTCGATATCGTAAGGTCTTTCTGACCATTTCCAAAAATACTACATTAGGCAAAAAAGGTGGCCTTTGCATAATTACCATTAAAACGCCATCTACGATCACAACAACAAACCTAAACTATCCTTTACCCTAAACCTATGGTTCTAAAAGGGGGGTTGCTATAACCCGGCCACGTACCATAACAAGGTGGCGTGCGAACTTATTTCTTGCATCATTCAATTCGGCAAGGGTGTAGGGAGTTTGGTCATCCTCAAAAATCTGCAGTTTTGTGGATTGAACAAGGAAGGAATAAAGTCATGTCAACTTATATTGTAAAGCAAATGAGTGATGGAAATACATTATGGCGAAGAAAATGAACCTACTTGACGAAGATCTAGATTGTCCAATGTAAGAGACTCAACACACTTGTCGGCAAATAAGAATGCGTAGTAGCCGCATTCCCAATTAGATCGTTGTCTCTTGTACTTTGTTTTGTTGAAAATACAAGGATGGTAGTTAGACAATGATTATTCACGATACAACAAAAAATGCAAATAAATGAAATTGCTTACCGTTATTTGTATTAGTTCAAAAGGTTGAAGTGTGTTATCATTCACCTCATGCATAACCACCTCTAGATGATCGGCGAAGGATTTGGTTGGTGGATTGTTTAGAGAATCAATCCAATACACTCGCTTTTGCTCCGGAACCATAGCAACAAAACGCCAATGGGCACTATTTAAAATTAAGATCATCATATTATATTTACATAAGTTTTGTAATGAAGTATATAGAAAGTTGATTACCCTTGTAAGTAGGGGCCTATGAATATCTTCTTGTTCCCCTTACGAAGTGCATTGGTAAGATATTCATGTTGACTTGTCGGGGGACTACCTTCAAATATAGTCATGGATCCGGGACATAGGAAACCCATCCAATCTTTTCCCTTTTGCCTTGACTTGTGACACATGTATCTTATTGGGGAAATGTAAACAATTAGTATGGAATGTTAAATTTATGGAATATTTATTGTTATATAATAATGAGAAAACTTACGTTTGATGTAGTGATAGCATAGTGGAGTCCAATTGCTCCATATTCCATAAATGCTTGAAATCATCCAAGGGAACCCTCAAGTCCCTTCTCTCTCCGAACACATTCTCGTTACACGAAAATAGATATGTTGAATTTTTGTCTTGGTGGTCTAAGTATTCAAATAGTGTTCTAACGAACATAGGTAGTGCCTTTAGAAATTCAAGTTCTTGCTTAGGGTTATAAGTGGTGGGGTATTTTTTGGGTATTGTTGGGTTCTTCAACTCGGGAGACTTTTTCCTATGGGGTATATCATTACAATTTCCATCAACTATCAACCAAAGAGGCCAAATAACAAACCTTGCTACGGCTTGCCCTACCATAGTTGCGTCCCCTTCGGGCATTGGTAAAAGTGCCAATTTGTCTATTGCCCTTCCTATCCCAACTCTACCAAATCCCAAAGGAATCTCTTTGAAATGGTGTGTGCGCATTTGTTGATCAAAAGTTCCATTTGCAACATGCCTAGGGGGTTCGTTGGGACCAACATCAATGAATAGCTTGTATGTCGATATCTAATGACAATATAATCTAAAAGTTAATGATAAAAAATGGAAACATAATGAACTAACATTGTAAGTGTAGGAATTACCTTAAGATTGGTTGGTTTGGAAGTGATTTCTTTCCCCTTGCCTTCCAAAGGTTGTTTTGGCCCTACCTCAACATTGCCATTGATTACCTCGAGTTCATCGTTAACCGGTGAATGATGTGATCCCCTTGATGATGGACGGCGTTCACCAACAACGACATTTTCTTTGGGGGTATGGATGTAACCCATATGTTGTGCCATTGATTGTACTTGGGTTCGCAAGTCCTCAACATCTACATTTATCCTCTCAATCGTCTCGTTTTGCAATCGGATTGTCCTCTTGGCGACGTAGAGTTCCGAAGGCTTGGACTTTCCATTACTTCGCTTAATTCCAAAAACCTCTCTTTGATTCAAGTAGCTACCTACACCCCTAGCTCTCCCGGGATGATCCTTACCAACGGCTTTAGCCAATATATCACACTTACCAACGGGTGTAAATAGGCCCTCCTTTTCTTGAATGAGAACCTCTTCCTACAAACAATATATACATTATTTGGAGTATATATTGACAACCCTTGTATTAAATGTTAATAAAACAAATATAATAAATCATCTTACCACTTTTTGAACGGCTTGTTCAACTTCGGGTGTTGTGTATTTGCCATCGCTTTTCATCCTACCTTTAATAAACATCTCATGCCGGGGAATCTCATCATGCTTCAATGGTATCACCTTCTCGCGTGCCTCTTCTTCCGTCATCCCGCCATCAACCAATTTTTTAGTTTCCACTATGCATTTCTCCTTAGAAATCTTTTTCCCCAAACCTACATACCCCGACCTACTCATAGTGTGATGAAGTTTATTGGCTTTTGCACATTTTATTTTCACATCTCGGGTGCCCTACAATAAATATGATGGTGTTAGTATTAGTTAAAAATTGCAAGATAATAATAAGATAACTAAAGTAATCAACTAAAGTAATGAACTAACATCGGATTCATGTTCGAGAGTCCTCGTCTTGAAAATTTCCCAACTAGATTCAAGAATGTAATTGTGTTTTACGAGAACGTTTTGACCAACTCTCTTCCCTCCCTCGTATATGTAGTCCTTGGCCAATCTATACTTGAAATCTCGGCTTGCCTTAGACATTATGTTCATAGCCTTCTTCTTGACGGCTTCCTCATCCGAAGCTTCAATCTCAAAGGGTTGCTTGTATATATAAAATTTAAAAACTTCAAATTAAAAACTAGAACAACAAAGTAGAAATTGATAATGAAATTAAGGTATTGGCAAAGATGTACCTTACACTCTTCATAAAGGGAATCCCTTTTTGAAGGATCCACTTGCTTCCATGACTCATTTTTAATGTCTACTCTAGTTTTACCTTTGCTTCCACACCAACTTGACCAAAATGCCCGCTCGTCGGAAATAGCCACACCATTACGGTCAAACTTCATAGGAGTTTTGATTTCATTATTCCTACGCCTTTGCAAAATGCGACAATGCTCTTGTGCAAGTTTGCTTCCACTAAGTTTCTCCCTTCCACTATTGACTACACTCTTTGTGTTATCTTTAGGTTGTTTAGATTTATTGTTTGGTCGGTCATCTTTACTATCATTTTGACGTTTATTGTTAGTCATAGCAAAGTCCTACAATAACAATGACCTAGATTTATAACTAGTACCAATTTTCCCCATGAACTAGTAGTCATGGGTAAAAAAAAGCTTATCCTCCCATTCATGCATCAAATAAGTAGCATATCGATTGATGTATAACCTATGTAAGAGTAAAGATAAACCAAAGATATCATATCAAGAACAACACACATTAAAGCATAACCCTATAATGCAAGCATAAAACTAAAACCTAGGTCATTATGAAATATTGAAATACTCACCCTTAGTAGGAATTTGATGTTTGGGGTGTACTAACCAACCTTCTCAACCAAAGCCCAATGGTTTAACACAACCCTTTGGATCTCACCAAAGCTTATATGGTTGACCTTGTGGAGAAATGGATGAACAAAACATCCAATCTTGAAAAGATAGTGAGAGAAAACCAAGGAATACAAGAACCTTTGGGTGATGGATTGCAAGGATAGTTGTTATACAAGGAATTTGGAGGGAAGAAATGGTGGGTAGAGTTGTATTGTAGTGTTTGAATTGCAATGAATGCTCTGAAATGAGAGAAGGATTAGTTTTGGTGTGTTTTGGGTATGTTTGACCCGAACACCTAACTTTTGACTCGCATTAAATGCACTGGAAGAATGGTATTTCGATATCGCAACTTCAGTTCGGTATTAATTTGAAACTTTGCGATATCGGATACATACATATGCAGGGTTTAGGGTTAAAGGTCAATGAGGTCAACGTGGGTATCCAGCGGGTAATACCCGGCTCCAGTTTCTGATCCAATCTAAAAGACAACTAGTTTACGATATCGTTTATTTAGTATTATATGAATACGATATCGAAACACATTTTCGATATCGAAGGTATATAACATTGGATTTGGGAAAATACATATTTATTAACAAATTGTAAATGAATAAATTTTATTATGTGTATATACTTAGGGTTTAAATTGTGTGTATGATTAAGTTATAAGCAAATTTTATTTTGACAATATAAGATAAATTGAGATAAGCCTTACTAATTAATGTTATAAAAAGAATTATTGAATAGGATTGTGTTAATTGAAATAAATTGAGATGATGTGAAATTTGAATGTACTGTCTTGTGTCTTATAAACGTCGGAAAAGTATGATTTAAAGTATTGAAAGGTTAATGAGGTCATATATATAGTTGATTGGTTGGAAGTACATACATTGACTACTACTGTATTGTGAATTAGTGTGTGTTATACTGGTTGGTTACCAAAACATGATATAAATGTGAGTAGACTTTTGGTTTTTATAATATATGAATTTACACTTGTAAATACCACTAGTTTGTTTGTAATAATAATTATTATTATGTACCATAATTAAAACAATATAATTATAGTAAATACGCATTAAATTTATATGATTTCACAATAATAAATATATTAATGTGTTAATACATAAAAAAACTTCATCTAAATTAAAAGGGTTAAATATTAATGGAATATATAACTTGTACTACATAAGAAGACTCGTTTATGAAATTAAAAATTTATTTATTGAAACAAGTAGAGTTCGATATCGCATAGGATTTATATTCAAAAGAATTACAATGCGATATCGGAATTATGTCAAAAGTAATATTCGATATCGAAAACATACTCGCCCAGGGCCCTGTCTCAATATACGAATCGACCTACGATATCGAATAATAGTCCCTTTACGTTGTCGATATCGAAAGTTGGGTAAGTATATATAAAAAAACGGGGCCTTTTGGGGGAATAGCTTTCCCCCAAAATTTCCTTCGAACCCTAATCAATCCCATCAATCAATTCGACTTCGATTCCGGCAATTTCAAACAAATGACGAGAACCACATCACGAAACCAAGTACCACCACAAGCCCCACCCCAAAATAATCGCCAAAGAGCTCCTAGAGGCCGAGGACGTGGCGGTAATGAAGCGGAGTCAAGTCGTGGTGGCCACAACCAGAATGTGCCCGTCGGAGGCCGCGGGCGTGGAATCGGCGGGCAAAATATAGAGGGTTCCAATCCTACAGTGAAGGAAACCTTCATTGACGAGGCAGCTAAGCAGCGGTATGAACAATGGAGAAATAGGCCGATTATCATCACCAAGGTATTCAAACGCTCCCAATTAGATAGTGACTTGAAGTTTGAGTATGTGTTGAAATGGTTTAGACCCCATCACTTGGATGGTTTGTTGCAATTGGAAGAATATGCATATAAGGAAGAAGTGCTTCAATTTTATGCAAATTTTAGAAAGGATGGTGTTGATGGCTATAAAACTAGGGTTAGGGGAGTAGACATTGAGGTTAGCAAGTTTACCATCAACGAGGCTATTGGTTGTCCTTATGTTGATTCTAGTTTTTTGAGAGGTGAGGATAATCCTAATGGTCCTTATGATATGTATATCCAACATAGCTTTACCAAGAACGTTGATATAAAGCTCCCATTTCTGGTTAAAACAATGGCCTCAAAGTATTTCCACCGTAGGAGTAGTGGTTTAGGAAAACCTAAACCGGATTACAAAATTGGGGAACTCACATCGGAGCAAAGGCTTGTGTATGAGTTTATAGCTATGAATGTGTTTCCTTCCGGTGGTCATCCTTGTGAAGCAACTGTCCACAACATCATGCTCTTCTACTTCATCATGGAGGAGCACAAAATCAACCCCGGTTATGCCATTCTCCATTACATGGTAAAGGCGGCAAGGAGTTCAAAGGCGGCCTATCCTTATGGTGGTTTGATAACAGCGTTGATCCGCAAGGCAGAGGTTGAACCTGAAGGTTATCCCTTAGCAATGGAGTACTATGACCATGGATGGTTGATCAAGAAAGGTCTAAAACTCAACGATGATGGTATGTATGGCCCTAAGGACCCTAAGAAGAAGCGCTTAACTCCCGGTGAGTATTTGTGTCTCTAAATATTAATTGATTCCGGTATGGTTTATTTCATTGGTTATTTATATGTTATATACAATTCTTTTGCGTAGGTCAAATTAGGAGGTGGCAATCTCACTTGCAGATGCATCGTGAGTTGCTTGAGAAAGAAACCGAGGAAAAGAATAAGGAGCTAGATGTCTTCGAAGGTGAATTGAAAAAAATGTATGACTTGTTTGGGTTTTCAATGGACCTAAGTTTCTTCGAAGGGGAACCATCTTACCACATTGACGACGAGGAGTTCGATGTGAATGCTAGTTTCGTGCCATCCGACAGTGATGAAGATGACTTTTCTGAAGGTGGGGACTTTGAGGGTGAAGGGGAAGATGCCGAAGAGGAACCAGAGGAAGAAAATCCCGTGGATGACCAAGAGGAAACTTCAGGTGAGGAAGATGAAGAAGAACCCTTGCATTCAAAGCGCCAAAAAAGATCAGTCCCAGAATCTCAAAGTGATGATGGTGATGATGAATTTAGCTCTTCTAGTGGCGATGATGATCTTGGAGGTGATATGCCGGGAGCAAATCCAAACTTGGAAGGCAACGCTGAAAATGAGGAGGATGCTAGCCAGTACGAAGTGGTGTATAGAGATTAGTTTGGATTACAACATTAAAACTTTTGTTTTTTTTTATTGTATGCTAGTTTGAATTCCTAGTGTATGACTTAATGAATTGTTTTGGGTTGTTCTTATTACTATTTTTATTATTTGAATTTTAGCAATTTCAATCAAAGCGGATTGACATCTAGACTGGGAGCTAAGGGAAAAAGATTCATCTACATTAGTAGTTTAATATGCATTAAAAACTTACCAGATATAGATGTCGATATCGAAATGACAACAGAATGATAAGTGCGATATCGCTAATGTCTGTATAGTATTTTACGATGTCGAAAACTCTATCGTCTGGAGTTCCAGGGATGCAAGAGAATTTACGAGCGATATCGCAGTTCAATTTTATTTAACTACGATATCGCAATAAATGTCGTGTACATTAACGATATCAAATTGATGGTCGGGAACATAGTCGATATCGTAAACCGTAAAGCCACGTCACTGAAGAAGCACAACTTAAAAAACCTCTAAGTGCTGTACGATATCGCAAATATTTTCGTTTCTTGGAACGGTGCCGTTCTCTTCTCCATTAGGGATATCGAATGTACATGTCGCATATTGTTATTATGGTTTCGATATCGAAAACATATGACTGTATAAAAAAAGTCGGGTCCATTACTCAAAACATTCCCAAATTACTAGTTCATCATAGCCCAACCCTAAACTACTCTAAATCACGCCCAGATTGGATTTGGGAGCCAAAACCCACTGTGATCCCACCGCCGATATTACCAGGAACTCACCCATAATCAAAGGACCATGGCCGGCGGTGCAATGAAGAGGAAGGTCGCCGCAAAGAAGCCGCCTCTTTCACGGTTCGATTCGAGGAAATTTGTAAGTCAGGAATCATTTAAAAAGTATAAAGCTTTCATGAATGGTTCTTCCTTAATGACTAGCTACGTTCTAGATTTCAATCATATGCAAAGCTTAGGGTTGAATGGTATTATGCTTTTGTTTAGTGAACAAAAGATGAATGAGTTGTTTGCTTTGAATGAGGTTGCTTATTTAGATGAAACTAGTCAATTTTATGCTAATATGCTTGAGGACGAGAATGGTGGGTTCACTACAAAGGTTAATGGATTAGTTTATGAGATTAACCCAAGTAAGATCAACAAAATATTGGATATTAATTATGAGAGTCCTTTGCCTCCTAGAGTGTATACTAGTGGTGCTTGGCCGAAAGATGTAAGACCTCCTAGACTCAACCATAAGGAGATGGGGCATAAGTACTTTGGTATGCCACTTAACAATGCCAAGCAAGCTACCGACTATAAGATAGCTGACCTAGACCCGGTTTGTAGACATTTGGTTCCAAAGGGGGGAAAATCATCGGAAGCCACTTATAGTAGCTTGTTGATGTATTATTACATAAGGGAGGTGAGGCCTTTTAATGTATGATTTACAATAATGAGTCATATGGATAACGTTGCAAAAAATGGCCGGCTAGTTACAAGCTTGCCTTACGGGAATCTCATCTCCCGGATTTTGAAGTCGAACGACGATTTCAAGTTTTCAACAAGGAGTGACCCAGAGCCTTGTAAGTTCTATGATATCAGCATGTTTACAAAGAAGCATTGGGTTTGAAGCCAAACGATTGGACAGTCCCTAGAGGTCGTCGAGATAACCATTGAATTGTTTCGGAGTGGACTCCACGTTGAACATGAGTTTGAAGCCAACATGCAAACGTGCGGTTGTGTTCCTCAAGCAATTCCTCTTTGGTCAAACTACTATCCTCCTCAACCAATTCCTGCATGTGAATTTCAACATAGGGGGCAACTTCTTTATGATTCCGGAGGACATAAACATGAGCTTTAGCGAGATCATCACACGTTGGACTAAACAAGCATTTGTGCCTCAATGGTTGACCTTCCAATCGACTTTCATGTCTCGAGGTAGGAACACCAATTGTATCAACATCTTTTAAGTAGTTGTTACAGAACTCAATAACCTCTTCGGCGACATAACGTTGAACTATACTAGCGTCAGGCCGGTAACGATTCTTCACAAACAGCTTGAAGATCTTCATGTACCGTTCGAATGGATACATCCACCGCAAGAACACCGGCCCACACAGTTTGATCTCTCGGACTAAATGAACAATGAGGTGAACCATGATATCGAAAAAGGATGGAGGGAAGTACATCTCCAATCGACACAAAACCTTAACCACCAATCTTTGCAACTTATCTAACCTCCGATGACTAAGAATTTTCCGACATATAGCCTTAAAGAAATAGCAAAGCTTGGATATGGCCGACCTCACATGAACGGGGAGGGAACCCCGAATGGCGATGACATTCAACTCTTGCATCAAATTGTGACTATCATGTGACTTCATACCCGCCAACTTAAGTTCTTTGGTCGATACACAAGACCGGATATTGGATGAATACCCCGTCGGAACCTTAACAGACTTCAACGTGTTACAAAAACTTTCTTTCTCTTTCGTTGACATTGTATAACACGCCGGTGGCAAGTAAGTCTTGTCCCCATCATCCACAGGTGCCAAAGAAGGTCTAATGCCGAGGCTCACCAAATCTAGTCGTGACTTCAACCCGTCCTTGGTTTTTCCCGGGGTGTTCAAAAGTGTCCCAACCAACGAGTCACACACATTCTTTTCAATGTGCATGACATCTAGACAGTGTGTTACCTCTAAGTACTTCCAATATGGCAAGTCGAAAAAAATAGATCGTTTCTTCCAACTACTACCACTTGTTTTAACAACTCTTTCCTTCTTACCGTAGACGTGTCCCAACTCTTCCATGTTTCGAAGGATTTCAACCCCAGTTGGAGGGATAGGTTCGGCATCGGTCTCAACCTTTTCATTGAACCATTTTTTGGCAAACCTCCATGGATGATCTTCAGGAAGGAATCGTCGATGACCTAGATACACAGTTTTTCCACCATTTTGAAGTTGACAATGGCTAGTGTTTTTCTCACACACGGGACATGCAAGATGACCTTTCACTGAATAACCTTTTAAATTTCCTAAAGCCGGGAAATCATTTATGGTCCACATCAACATCCCTTTTAACTGAAACTTCTCATCCTCACGACTTCCATCGGTTATCCACACTCCCGAGTTGAACAACGACTTCAAATCTTCAATAAGTGGAGCTAAGTAGACGTCAATGTCATTTCCTGGTTGTTTAGGCCCTGAAATCATCATAGAGAGCAACACATATTTCCTTTTCATCATCAACCAAGATGGTAGATTGTAAATAACCAGCATCACAGGCCAAGAACTGTGAGTGCTAGACAAATTCCCAAAAGGATTGAAACCATCGGTTGATAGCCCGAACCGAATGTTTCGAGGTTCTTTACCAAAATCAGGGTATAATTCATCCATATTTTTCCACTGTTCTCCATCCGATGCATGACTAATGATGTCATCACCCCCTCTATCCCTCTCTACATGCCACGTAAACAGTTTTGCATCATCGGGGTTGGCAAACAACCTTTTCAATCGAGGCACAATTGGAAGATACCACATTACTTTAGCGGGTGTTCTCTTATCGCTAAATGTGCTCTCTTCATCCCCTACTTTCATTGATTCTTTCTCCTTGAGTTTGTAGCGAGACTCCCCACATACTAGACAATTGTCCAACTCTTTCTCCTCCACTGACCTATACAACATACAATCATTAGGGCATGCATGAATCTTCTCCAATTCCATTCCCATTGGACACAAAATCTTTTTCGCGGCATATACTTTCTCGGGCAACAAGTTATCCACCGGAAGCAATTCTTTAACAATAACAAGCAACTCCGTCATCCCTTTATCGGTAATCCCATGTTTCGCCTTCAAATTCATCAACAACAATGTCGCCGCCATTATACAATGCCTAGACCCCTTGTACAATGGTGTTTCTTTATCATGCATCATTGCCGTTAGAACACTAGGCTTATCAACAAATTCCCTAGCAACATCTTCCACCATTTCACCAAGATAAGCATCATATTCCATGTCTTCACTAGCAACCTCACTTTCGGGAATAATTTTGTCAACTACAAATTCACCATGCCAAATCCATACGGTATACGTAGGGTCAAAACCCCTACAAATCAAATGTTCACGTAAAACTATATCATCATCATAATAGGCATTGTTCTTACAATCTTTGCATGGACATCTAACACCCTCAACCTCTTTGCTCTTAGCATCCTCAAACGCAACATTAATAAATTCATCAATCAAACCACAATACTCAAGAGACAATCTATCATTTCTCCTAATAATTTCAACTCGATCCATATCAACAACGTCCAACTATGGGAACCCACTCGCACATTCAACAACAAACTCCTACGGAATAAACGATAAAACACAACGTCAAAATCAATAATTTCACATACAAATCAATGGTAATTTCCATATCTCAAAAAACAATTCAAATTTCATACCTTTTAGAGCAAGCTTATGGTATAAATCCAAATAACCGACTATAGAGCCCGAATCCCTTACAATGGAGTGTGAAATTTGAAACAAAATCTTGGAACAAAATACCCACACAAGAAAATAGCTTAAAAGCTCACCATTGACTAGTTTGAACCTTAAATTTCGACAAACCCGACATTATTTCGATATCGCAATGTCTCCGTTTTCAATCGAACAAGTTTTCGTAATCGAATGGTTAGAACTAAACCCTATCAATATAAACTTTCGATATCGTACAATGTGTTTCCATATTTTCGATATCGCGCGTAGTGTCTCGTAGTTCCCTGTCTAGGACGGCGACAAACATTTTGATATCGCAAATATGTCCAAGTTATCTACGATATCGAAATATATGTTAGTTACATGACAACAAATAAACGAGTTCGCATCTTAACTGGTTACTGCTAAGCCATTAACTTAATTCGATATCGTTGTTCAATATATTATACCTTCGATATCGCGAAACCGTTTCATTTTAATTTCGATATCGCGAAGCAATAGACGTCTTGAAACCCCAACAACTAGGCGATATCGAAAATGGTATATATTTTGAAGCGATATCGCAACATACCTTTCTCCTTCGAAAAATAAAATACTTTTCTTGAAACCCTAATACTTTTCTCATTCGAAAAATAAATTAAAGCAGAGGAAATGCTTTTCTCATTCGAAAAATGCCAGTTTTTAAGGCACTATTTTTTTTAACCGGCTTGAGTCAATGCCGTTGATTGATTTAATGGATAAATGGTTTTGATTTGTTAGTAACAGCCAATCCAAGAACATAACTAACAATATGTTCTAGCAAAGCCATGCAAATAAAGAACTTCATACATGTCCGTGAACAAAAGTTTAATATATTAAATATAAATCGCCCTTGACATGGCGGTAACAAATGTCATAAACATTAAAAACGAAAGGGGAAAAAAAACCGCCCTTGACATGACGGTATAAAAATTGTTAAGAGTTAAATAAATGTAATAAACTTAAACATTAGGATCATATTTTTCGTCGGAGATGTCGCACATCAAGAAGTTGCCACAGTTGAAATGCAAGGGACGATGGATTAGTGTTCGATTAACACACTGCTCACCATACTCAGCCACCTGTTTTTCAAACCATTTAAGATCCTCTCGGATCTCCTTCTCAGCCCTTTTAATCCCTCTCTCAACAGCACGTTCCATCTTCTTGATTTTTTTCTGCACAATTAAACAAAAATTGCGTTAATATTGGACCACATCTTAAATGATAAAAAAAATATATATATATATATAAACGAATCAAACAAAAAAACAAAATTCTTACTTCACAACGGAGAACACGGTCATCAAACATAGACTTTGTAAGAAGGACTACTGGGCGCTTTCCATCTAAATGATAAAAAGTTGCCCAGCCATACTTTCGTAGTTCTAACTCAAAGTCATCCCTTTGATTCTCAATCTGCCGGCGCATTCTTGCTTTACGCTCCTCCCACTCTACAAGGAAATCTAGAAATTAGAAAGAGTTTCTTCTCTACTGTCACAAAAATAATAAAATGACAAATTCGAATTTTTATTACCTCCCATCATCTTTATTCTCATGGTGACAACCTCCTGTTCCATAGTAGCCCTTCGTTGTTGCGCCTGTACTGAAAGACCTCCATTGTTAGCCATTTGAAATCTGAAAAACTAAATTTGTATACAAGAAAGGATGTGAATGACTTTGGTCTTCATCTTGGCCCTTTAAATAGAGTTGAAGAGGACCTAGATACACACAATTCAATTAATGTTGGGAAAATGAAAGGTTTTCAACACATTAACTTCACATGAATGAATTTTGTGCTCCTAAATGTATTGACTTTTCGATTTCTCCATGATGCTTTCACAAATCCAACGAATCTGAATTCAAGCAAACCAACAAATACTATAACTTGAAGCAAATACAATGAATACGAATTCAAGCAAATACAATTCATGGAGTGTTTTTGTTACATATTGGTGTTGATATGATTTGATAGTCAATTTTAATACAAAAATGCCAAATTGGGGTGAAAATTTAAGATAAAAAAAGTGGTATAACTTTTATAAAAAACTGACCAGAACATTTTATCGATATCGAAAAGACAACACAAAACATACTTCGATATCGCATACATATGTCTATATCTATACGACATCGAACTAGATATCGTCGGGTGTCACAGGGATCTAACCGACTATGTTTTCGATATCAAACTTAAAGGCAACACATTTATCGATATCGATTATATTTTCATTGCAGCATCAATCTTCTTGTTCGATATCGCAACATAATTGTATATTAACGGCGATATCGCAACATAATTGGTGTCTTGAAACTCTAACATGCAGGCGATATCGAAAACAATATATTAATATTAGCGATATCGGGTTCATATTATTATGTTTTTCGATATCGAAAGTTGGTATTATTTACGGCGGTTCTAAGATAACCGCCGTAAATACAAAGAACAACCGCCGTAGAATCTTCGCCTCCGCCACAGCTGAATTAAACCGTCCGAAATAACCTTTCGAGTTCGAAAACTGCTTCAATTTAAGGCGGTTCCTTCCTGCAATGAGGAACCGCCTTAAAAACGTGCCTTCTTTTACCTGTTTTGCACTAGTGAAGGAATCCTTTCTCTAGAGCTTGGGAACAGGAATGGAGCTGTGGTGGCATCACAATAAATCAGATCGGTATTCTGTTAAATCGGCATACCATTTGCTCCTGGAAACCCCCACCTCAGGTTACCATCACCGGGACGCTTCTACAACACAAGACAAGAAATTATGGAATCGTTTCTGGGGATTTAAGGTACCACAGAGGGTGAAGCATTTTGCATGGCGACTAATTATAGACTCCTTGCCCATTAGTGCTAATATAAGGGCTCAAACTATGGACGTCCCGCTTACCTGCCCACTTCGTCAACGAGATGGTGGAACCACTCTCCATTTGTTCTTTGAATGCTAGTTTGCTAGGCGACTATGGAACGCTGCTGGAGTACCACAGATCATAGAGGCGACAAGGAAGAAACTCCTTGTGGAGAATGATCCGAAGATGGCGGAGTTGGTATTGATGTTGTGTGATGGAATATGGATGCAAAGGAACTGCAAAATATTCACAGACCGCAAACTGGGGCCGGAGTACCTTGCTGTCTCAGTCAGTTCGAATCTTCATTTTATTCAGAATGCAAACCAATGGCCTGAAAGAACATCAGATGATCTGCAGGAACAATCGCTTCCGCGGCCTCACCCCAGCGGAACAAGGATTCTCTTTGATGTAGGAATTAAAGATGGCACAACCGGTGTAAGAGTTATGGCTGTGCAGGAAAATTGGACTTTCATTCGAGCCCGGGCAGAATCCTTTCAGGGTATTACCGACCCCACCTTTGCTGAGGGATTAGCACTTCGAGCTGCAATAACACTAGCAGAAGAGCTCGAATTGGAATCACCATCGCTCGTAGGGGATTGTCTGACCCTTGTGCGTATGGTCCGAGTATTAGAGCTCGCAGCACTGGGCTGTGTGGAGTTAGTAGGTGAAATTCGAACTCTGTTGGATAGAGATAACTTTGCAGACCCATTCTGGATCCCTAGAGATAGAAACATAGCTGCACATTTTCTTGCGTCCTTTGCAAAGAATGGTGCATACATAAGAAAAACTTGGGATGTTGCCCCAGAGTTTCTTTTGTCAAACGATTCTGGACGTTTTCCGGTAACTTGAATGAGATTTCTTACTTTTCAAAAAAATATAAAAGATTACCTTGACTGAATCAATAATAATTAACTATTATAAAATTTGATTTGATAAAAATAAGGAATAGAAATTGGTAACATTAAATTTTTGATAGTAAGAATATAAACTTTTGATAAAAATAAGGAATATAAATTAGTAGCATTAAATTTTAGAAGTTCAAACTCATTCTCTACATTTACCTATCCAAATCTTCTCTCCTCCCAATTGCTATAATAGAGCACCATATAGCATAGTTGTTGGAGCTTAAATGTGGGCAAAATCTCTAAATTTTACCATTTTCGGTATTTTAGCATAACTATTGGACTTGCTCTAAAGAGCTTCTTCAGGGAGGTCAGAGGTGGGTTGAATTACTATTTTTTTTTTAAGATTAAAACCACCATTGGTGGTAGGAGTCTTAGTTATAGGATCCCAAACCCAAATAACCATATAAATATAGAGTATTTATACATTTCCAAGAAGGGGGTGATGCTACCAAAATCCGTCCGATCCCCGGGGTTCGTTGTTATCCGGGCTTCTTCGCTGGTATGCTCGCAACGATCCTGCAAAACAATCCCCGGGAGGCGTCCCGGGGAAGAGGCTCCGACGTGATGATGAGATGGGGGTAGCGATGCGGGGGAACGTACGTAAATGCTCTCAATATAAAGTAGAGAGATATAAGTCACATACCTTGTTCACTGTTTGAGACTAGTATTTATAGCTGAGCTTGCCTGCTTGGGATAAGGTTCAGGACCACTTCTCCTTGTCACCATCTGTCTTCTTTCTTGTCCGGACGTGCCTCCAGCGGGAAAGATACCGCTCTTTTAGTTCTGGGCCACTGGCACTTTTCCTGGCCCAGTAGGATGCTGGGCCGGTATTATCACTAGCCCCCCAGACCAGTCGTCCGGGTTTCTAAGATGCGGGGGACTGGTCTCATACGCTCCTCTTCCTGTTGTTATTTCTTTTGGTGGGACCCATACATGTTAAAATTAATTTCTAACACCGCCTTTCCCTATTCTGCATTGATCAGTACCTTGTTTACCGTGTCATCATTGTTTTTTCTTCTTTTGAGGTGGCGGTTCCGATTCCTCTGCCTATATAAGGGGCCTAGCCCCCCCTTTCTCAAAATTACTTTCTTCGAAAATTTTCCAGACGCTCCGCTTTTCCGATCCTCCGCTTTTCCAACCAAGTAAGCTCTAATTCCCTCCTTTCCTTCTCTTCTCTTCATGGGTTCCCCGCTTCTCTCCAACTCCTCTTTAGACACCGAAGGAGTCGAAGATCAGTTTGAGATTCACTTTAGGGCTGCTGATAACCCAGTTCCCTCTCCGATTTCCTCCCCGGACACTCATTCTGAGGCTTTCAGCGTGCCTCGGGAACAAGACGTCCCGGGTGCGTCCACCTTGGATGAGGCGGGGTCACACCCGGGCGATCATTCTAGCCACATCGGGAGGATCCAGATGAGGAGGTCTTTGACGAAGAACTTGGCGATGACGTCCCCCGGAGGCCCACCCATGGAGTGCGCCCGCTGGGGCTTAAATTCTTTGGCGTTCCTGGGGATTCTCCTTCTTTAGATAGGGATGTTTTAGATCTAGCTAAGCGTTCCTTCATTCCTCTTCCCTTGAATGCTTCTTTATCTAAGCTTCCTCCGGGGACCTCCGAGCGAGAGGTCGCATGTATCCCCCGGATCCACTTTCAGTATGGACTCAGCCTTCCCTTCCCTCCTATTTTCCTTGAGATAATAACCTTCTACAAAGTAGCCCCGACCCAGCTGCATCCTAACGGGGTGGTTTTGATCTTGGTCTTCCTTCTCAACTGCGCTAGATGCGCCATCCCTCCTACTGTCCTACTATTCCGTTCCTTCTATGCCCTGCGGAAGGCACACGCCTCTTTCCCGGGCATTTTCTCCTTTACCATCCGCTCCGGGGTAAAGGATTTCCTCTTGAGTAAACCCAAATCTGCTAAGGGGTATCCTACGAAAGGCTTCTTCCAGTGCGACCCCCGGGTTTACCCTATGCCCGTTTGGAACGATTCCCTTCTTCCCGAGGACAAGAAACCTCTTTCTCATCTCATGATGATCATTGCCAGTGACCACAACCTCCTCCGCCTTTCCTCTTTAGATATGGATGACTTTTATAAGTCTGGGAATGCGGGTTACTTCTGGCCTCGCGGGATTTATCCCAGCGATCTCTTCACGCTCCCGCGTATCTCTGCGTTGTGGCCAGATGGAGGTGCCCGTTAAGGCTTTATTTCTAAACATGTATTATATATATATATATATATTTTATATACCATGTTCTAACTTTGTTGTTTGCTTGATTTCAGTTTAACCCTCCCTATACGCGGACACCATGACGTTCGTCGAGAAGCCTTCCGGGGGAGATGTTCAAGTAAGAAATTCTCACCCAGGTCAGCAGGCCCCTTCTGCACAACAAGTGGCCTCCGAACCTGGGCCAAATCCTGTTGAGAACCCTGCTCTCATTCCACAAAAGGCCCGCACACCACCGCGGTCTCGCACACCACCGGGGTAAATAATGAACTTAGACAAATTAAAATAGGCAAGCATTCATTAGCAACCAAATTTGGACATTTTAAAATAGGTAAGCATTAATCAAAAACCAATCCTACCCATATAAGTACAAAGGAAACTAAATTCTCACCATAATTAGGAAGGCTAAAGACACCACCAAAGCTGCTGCTTTTATCCCTAAACAAGAATTTGGAATATGCATTCGTATACTTCCCCAGCTCTCCCTTCGTTAAAAAAAAGACCAACATTCATCAACCACAATTAACCCTACTTTATACAATAGCTAATATCTATTATTACCGTACCAGAAATCTTCATTGTACTGAGCTCCGTACCGCCGCGAACTTGGTCACCGTACTGTACTGCTACTTGAACCGGTTGGAAGCATCACCACCGGACGAATCGACACCCTTTTCGTCGGTAAGTATTTGGTTTGGACCGATTTTGGGGAGGAAATTTTAGGGTTCCATTCGGGAACCTTCAATGCTGCTAAAATGGATGCTCGAGGTCGACATCGCAGATGCTCTTCCCGGCGGTGAGGCGAGTCGAGTGGGTTTGGGAAAAACTTCAGTTTAGGGATTAAATTTCGATTTTTTGTGGGGAAAATGGGAGGAGATTCAATTTGGCAGTGAAGATTGGATTTGGGGAAAATTTTGGTTTAGGGATTACAATTCGATTTTGGGGAAAAATGGGGAGAGGGGTCAACATATTGGTAAATGACCGTTTTACCCCTCAAAAATCAGTGTAAATTTTGCACGTGGAAGGCACATGATCAGAATGTAACGGCGTGATGACAGATTTGGCCTAGGGGCCAGAAAAACTCATTTTACAAATTTTGGGGCCAAATATTCTGCACTTTTTTTTTGGGGGCCAGAAATCATCATTTTGTAACTTTTAGGGGCCACCAAAAACATTTTTGTCTTTGAATTTTGTTAGTGCTTATATTTTGTTTTTAATTGAGTTATGAGATTAATAAAGATTGTACTGAAGGAGTTGGATTATGTGTTTTCGAATTAATATTAACCTCACTTTTGGTTTTTCCGATTTGCTGCTATTTAGTATGTGTTTGCGTGACTATGATATTGTTGATTACTTTGTGCATTTCCTGGAGTTGGAAATATGAAAGATATCTTGTTTAGCCTAACTTGTTTGCTAAGAAAGAAATATAAACGAGAAACTGAATATATTTTGGATGCATGGTGTATTTCTGTGTTAGCTTCATTAACTTCATCACATTTTGCTTATTATATTTTGAGGTTGTGACCTGAGATGTTCAAAGAGAAATGCATGGGATGGCTCATTCATGGGATTGATATTCCATACTATTCTATTATCACTCCCTTCCCAATTCCTATTACTTTATTTTAATTTATTTATTATATTAATTGTTATTAGTCTTTTCCTTTTATTGTTTAGAATGTTACTCTTATATATACCTATATAAAGATGATAAATCCTAATTATTCATTACATTATCAATTTAATAAAGATATTTTAATTTGTAATGTAATTAAATCTCTAATCAAAAGGTTCAATTGCTTGTTAGGTCACAAATCAAACATATCATTTATGTCAACCTTGACGTATCGAACCTCACCACTCACCATGGAAGTTCATAGTACTCAAACTTATGATTTTGGAAAACAATGATAGGCCTAATGCAAACTTCGGATTTTTTTTTGTTAAAGAGACGGAAAAGAGGGTCACCTTACAGAGGCGAAGATACTTAAGTGCCTGAGTGTCACAAGATCTGCCATTTTTTAAAAAAACATTAGGGTGTTGCTAATTACACTCCCACCCTAGTGAAAATAGGGGTGTAAACAATCTCGTAACAATAAAAAGTGTAAAGTTTTGTCAAAAAGTAAAGTTTGTCTGAATGGATATGTGTGCGTGGTTCTTTCCACATTTTACTATACAAAATATAAAATTTTATTCTTTGACTTTACTATATTTATTTTACAATGCGGTTTAATTTAATGGAAGATTTAGTGTGTTTCAAGATAAAATATTTTGAAATATTCTTTATCCACATATGAAGTCTATAATTCACTTTTTTGCTGTACAAATTATTTTAATACTAAAATATTTATTTTACCATTTGGTTTAAATTTCATGAATTTTTTTGAGTGTTGCAGTATAAAATATACTGAAATATTCTGTATCTACAAATGATATTAAGTCACGATAAAATAATTCTTTTGAAAATAATTATTTAACATAGAAAATAATTTAATTTAATCAACACATAGTTAAAAACACAAAATATTAAAGATATTAAATAATAAAATTAATATAGAAAAACGTTGAATGTGATCGA